>OX465595.1:355748269-365748269 GCA_950022295.1 Bromus sterilis | reverse complement strand
AAGAAGATTCGGGAGTGTCAAGCGCTCAAGCTTGGGGATGCCCCCATGCATCCCCAATAAATATTCAAGGAGACTCAAGCATCTAAGCTTGGGGATTTCCCCGTGCATCCCCTTCTCCATCGACAATCATCAGTTCGTCCTTCGTCTCACTATATTTTTATCAATTCATGCGTTATGTGCTATGCTTGGAGCGTCTCGCTCTTAGGTTTACTTTTTAGTTTTCTTTAGCTTTGTTTGCTGTTCATAACAAGTTAGACCCCAGCTTACTTTGTGTGGGAGAGAAACACGCTCCACTCCAATCTAGAACACATCATAGGACTTTTCATGCTTATCTTTTTGCCGTTGTGTGTTCTTTATCTTTTCGTAGCTACTGCCATGTTTAGTTTTAGTCTTAGTATGTCTTCAGCAAGACCCTTGGCTTTTGTTTAGTTTGTTGCTGGAACTCTCTTTATTTTTCATGTTTATCTTGTTAAGAGAGTTGGTTGTTGCACTGAGTTGCGTCTTGTCTTGAAAGTAGGTAATTGAGGTTGCTATTTAATTTTAGTAGTAACTTGCAATAGTTTTGAGGTATTGATGTGAGTAATGTTTGAACTTTTGGTGTCAAGAGCTCTAGCCTATTAGTGATAGGTGTCGTATTTTGGGCAATCCGAGTTTATTTTCAAAACCTACAAAACTAGTTGAGAACTCTAGCTACTAGATGGATCACTAATCTTTGGAGGGATCAAATATTAGAGAACACTCACGTACCATGAGTCGAGGATGCGCAAGGATAACCAAACTCCCATACACTCCTCCTCGGGGTACTTGTCTCTTTTTGAACCTCCTTACTAGATTGAGAGTTACCGATAATAAGTGCATGAGTTTTTCGGACTAATGTAAGTATTGAAAGTTGGCACTTCCACCTTCCCATATTTTGCTAGCCTCTCCCGTGCCAAGCATTGCCTTCTTCTCACTCCGAGAGTTGGTGTCCACCTTTGCCGGTACATCCAAACCCTTGGCATGATATGCTCTGTCATCATAAACCCCCTTATATATTTCCTCAAAACAGCCACCATACCTACCTATCAAGGCATTTCCATAGCCTTTCCGAGTTATATTGCCATGCAACATCCACCTTTTCATGACTAGATCTTCATGTCATACATGTTCCTGCTACACTGGCAGCGACATACATTGCATACTTCATGATAGTTACATCTTCTTTATGATTTTGAGTACCTTGTAAGGTGTGAAAGATCTCCTTTACCTTCTTTTAAAATAGAGTGTTGCCCTTAAGTGAGGAAAAGATCCCAAAGTGGACACAATAAAAGATCCCAAAGAGGACAAATGAGAGTTAAATAGAAAGAGCCATTGAGGCCACACAAAAAATACAAAAAATAGAAAAAAAGAGAAAAACAAATAAAAAGAGAGAAAGGGGCAACACTACTATCCTTTTGAGAGATCCACACTAGTACTCCCTTTATATCCTTGTACTCCATAGAGATGATCATCATGCATATAGCTATGTGGGGACCTTCACACTATAGAACTTGGCTTGCATATTCCAAGGATGAGCCTCCTCAAACGAGCTCTAGGTCTTCATGAGCGAGCAAGTTAGATGCACCCCCACTAGTTCCATTGGAGAGCTTCTTAGCTCGTATATGCATCCGTTGCATGGCAATCCCTACTCCTCAGATCATATCTATCATTTGGCATCTCTTGCCTATGATTGTCCTCATTGATGTGAGCCTTTCTCATCCTTTTTGTCTTCCTCCTCCGTACGTCTCTCTTTGCCATCCTAAGTGTCAACTCTCGTACTTATGCTCATCCATTGCATGAGTGCTCAAAATATCGAAAAGTAGTGGATCAAATTGACTTGTACCTGGCTAGTGGTCTGGGGATGAGTCAAGATAAGATTCCAAAGAGGACCAAGTGTGAAACTTTAGTAGATTGAGTTCTTAACACAAAAATACGTTTTTCTCGTATTCCCTATCCCCATTCTTGCACGCAAACACCATTTGGAGACATTCGAGTCACGGACAGCGAGAGCTCTTGCACCCAATGTTCTTTTGTTAGTTGTTTCAATGCTAATATAGACTCGTTCATGTTATGACTTGAATTGAATATCTAACCTTGATTGCTTTACTTTTCAAAGTTCTTTTATGGTTGCTAGCATGTCACCACAGAAATTATGCCGTTATCATTTACCTACTCGAGGACGAGCAGGAATTAAGCTTGGGGATGTTGATACGTCCAAAACGTATCTATAATTTCTGCTTGCTCCATGCATGTTTTGTGTGATATTGCTATGATCTAGATACACTTTCATACACTTTTGATCATATTTGGACTAACCTATTAACTCAGTGCACCCTAGTGCCAGTTCCTGTTTTCTGTTGTTTTTCTATTTCAGTTTTCCCCCATATAAAAAGTGCCAGAAAAATTCCGGGAAAAATACAGGAAAAATCAGCGTACAGGAAGCTTCGCGAAGAGCCCGAGTGGGGCCAGAGGGGAGCCAGGGGTGGCCCAGGCGGCCACCCGGCGCGGCCCCACCCTTGGCCGCGCCAGGGGGGCGCCTGGGGCCCCTGGTCCACCTTTGGCTGCCCCCCTTCGCCTATTTATTCTCCGTCGCGGGGAAATTCCGAAGACAGAACCCTATTTCGCAAACTCTCCTCTGTTCCGCCGCCGCTGCGCTTCCGAGATCGGGAGCACCAGAAGACCTCTTCCCGGCACCCTGCCGGAGGGAGGATTGACCTCCGGGAGTCTACTCTCCACCATGGATGCTCCCCGGATGTCTCGTGAGTAGTTTTCCTTGGACCATGGGTCCGTCATCACTAGCTATGTGATGTTCTCCTCCCCTCTTTGTTCTTCATGGTTTAGACCTCGTGAGCTGCCCTACATGATCGAGGCACTTTTGTAATATTTCTGCTATTGCTATGCTGAGTTTGATGGGATCTGATGGATTATGAGATTGTGTTCAAATTGTGATAGAGTAATATATTTGGTTTTTATCTCTTATATTTTTGTTCCTAAGTAATTCTTGCATGTTCTTCGTTGCTGTTTATTTCTTTGGCCAAGTAGTAGGTAGTGACTCCAAGAGGGAACGTTGTGCTCGATTGTGGGTTCATGCCCCCCGATGACACGCTTGAGTGACAGAAACATGAGTCTAGGGGATGTGCTGTTGCCACAATGGGGAAAACAACGGTGCTTGTAACCGCGGTTACAAGGATTGTTTACTTTACGCAAAGTTCTTTTTAATGCAGTTGTCTGTTGCTTTGGGTTTACACTTTGGGTGGGGCTCGCAACTTAATACCAGCGAGATGTTCTGGATAGATATCTCAAGGTGGATGATTAGTAGTAGATTCAGTTGGATTACGGTCTACTTATTTTGGCGTACTGCCCGTGCTTTTGAGCCTCTTCCTTTCTTTTGTAGCATAGTTAGCATTGCGGTGCGTTCATAATCCTGTCAATTGCCCTTCTGTAATTTGTTTACCTCGCATAGCAGTTTTATCGTCTTTTGGGAGAGAGACATCACTAGTGAACATCACGTATCCCGGTCCATATCCTTATTACTGTTTCCACGCTATATTTACTTTTCTGCTTTTACTTTCAATTGCTATCATTATCCTTTGTGTTTTACCCTTTGTGAACAACAAGACCGGAGAGATTGACAACCTCTCTGAACTTGTTGGGAACAAAGTTATCTGTGTCTGTGTGCAGGTCCACGTAAGTTGCGCCGCTGACACCTACTTATCATCTCTGGAGTCCTACTGGAGACAAACCTTGGTATCTTCACCGAGGGAAACTTGCTGCTGCGCTACATCTCAACCTTCCACTTGGGGTAACCAACGAAGGGCAAGAAGCCATCAACCTTCCACTTGGGGTAACCAACGGGGGCGAGAAGTTATCTCGTGTATCAAGAAAATTTTTGGCGCCGTTGCCGGGGACTCCACTCTTCAAGATAGGGGAGTTGCACACTATCTTTTATCTTTGCTTTTCAGTCTTGTTAGTGTAACTTTTCAGTTTTTGCTTTAGTGTCTTTTATCAAAAACAAAAAAAAGTTATCTTGCTTGCTGCTGCTATGGGTTCCTCTGAGAACACAAAGTTGTGTGACTTCACTAGTCACAACAACAATGACTTTATCTGCACTCCTATTGCTACACCTTCTACTTCAGCACCTTCTTATGAGATTAAACCTGCTTTGCTGAACCTTGTTAGGAAAGATCAATTCTCTGGTCCTAGAGATGATGCTTCTTTGCATTTAAATAATTTATTGAGCTTTGTGATATGCAAAAGTACAAAGAAGTAGATGGTGATATTCTTAAGCTTGAAATATTAGATGGATCACTAATCTTTGGAGGTATCGGATATTAGACTACACTCACGTACCATGGGTCGAGGATGCGCAAGGATAACCAAACCCACATACACTCCTCCTCGGGGTACTTGTCTCGTTGTGAACCTCCTTATTAGATTGAGAGTTACCGATAATAAGTGCATGAGTTCTTCGGACTAATGTAAGTATTGAAAGTTGACACTTCCACCTCCTCATATTTGCTAGCCTCTCCCGTACCGTGCATTGCCTTCTTCTCACTCCGAGAGTTGGCGTCCACCTTCGCCGGTACATCCAAACCCTTTGTATGATACGCTCTGTCATCATAAACCTCCTTATATCTTTCCTCAAAACAGCCACCATACCTACCTATCAAGGCATTTCCATAGCCTTTCCGAGATATATTGCCATGCAACATCCACCTCTTCATGACTTGATCTTCATGTCATACATGTTCCTGCTACACTGGCAACGGCATACATTGCATACAACATGATATCTACATCTTCCTTATGATTTGAATACCTTGTAAAGTGTGAAAGATCTTCTATACCCTCTTGTAAATTAGAGTGTTGCCCTTAAGTGAGGAAAAGATCCCAAAGTGGACAAAATAAAATATCCCAAAGAGGACAAATGAGATTTAAATAGAAAGAGCCATTGAGGACACCAAAAAAATAGAAAAAAGAGAAAAAGAAATAAAAAGAGAGAAAGGGGCAACACTGCTATCCTTTTGACAGATCCACACTAGTACTCCCTCTTATCCGTGTACTCCATAGAGATGATCATTCATGCATATAGCTACGTGGGGACTTTCACACTATAGAACTTGGCTTGCATATTCCAAGGATGAGGCTCCTCATAAGAGCTCTAGGTCTTCATGAGCGAGCAAGTTGGAAGCACACCCACTAGTTCCATTGGAGAGCTTTCTTAGATCATATGTGCATCCGTTGCATGGAAATCCCTACTCCTCACATCATATCTATCATTTGGCCTTCTCGCCTATGATTTTCCTCATTGATGTGACCCTTTCTCGCCTTTTTGTCTTCCTCCTCCACCATATTTCTCTCTTTGCCATCCTAAGTGTCAACTCTCGTGCTTACGCTCATCCATTTCATGAGTGCTCAAAATATTGAAAAGGAGTGGATCAAATTGACTTGTACCTGGCTAGTGGTCTGGGGACGGGTCAAGATAAGATTCCAAAGAAGACCAAGTGTGAAACTTTAGTAGATTGAGTTCTCAACAACAAAATACTTTTTTTCTCGTATTCCCTATCCCCCTTCTTGCATGCAAACACCATTTGGAGACATTCGAGTCACGGACAGCGAGAGCTCTTGCACCTAATGTTCTTTTGTTACTTGTTTCAATGATAATATAGACTCTAGCATGTTATGACTTGAATTGAATCCCATACCTTGATAGCTTTACTTTTCAAAGTTCTTATATGGTTGCTAGCATGTCACCACAGAAACTATGCTTGTTATCATTTACCTACTCGAGGACGAGCAGGAATTAAGCTTGGGGATGTTGATACGTCCCAAGTGTATCGATAATTTATGCTTGATCCATGCATGTTTTGTGTGATATTGCTATGATCTAGATACACTTTCATACACTTTATCATATTTGGACTAACCTATTAACTCAGTGCACCCCAGTGCCAGTTTCTGTTTTCTGCTGTTTTTTTATTCCAGTTTTCACCCATATTAAAAGTGCTCAAAAAATTTGGGAAAAATCGGATTAAAAATCAGCGCAACCGAAGCTTCCGGAACCCCGAAGGAGGGCCGGGGGGCCACCACCAGGTGCCCAGGCGGCCACCTGGCGCGGCCTAGGGCTTGGACGCGCCAGGGGGGCACCTAGACTCCTGGTGGCCCCCCTGGCTGCCCCCCTTCTCCTATATATTCCCCGTGACGTCAAACTTCCGAGAAGAGAACATAACTACTGATCACAGACCCATGGTCCAAAGGAAACTACTCACGACACATATGGGAAGCGTCCATGGTGAAGGGGAAGCTCCCGAAGGTCGATCCTCCCTCCGGCAGGGTGCCGGGAAGAAGTCTGCTGGCGCTCCCGATCTTGGAAGCGCGGCGGCGGCGGAACAGAGGCGAGATCACGAAAAGGGGTGATGTTCTCCTCCCCTCTTTGTTATTCATGGTTTTGACCTCGTGAGCTGCCCTACGTGATCGAGGCACATATGTAATCTTTCTTTTGTTGCTATGCTGAGTTTGATGGGATCTGATGGATTATGAGATTATGTTCAGATTGTGATAGAGTAATATATTTGGTTCTTATCTTTTATATTTCTGTTCCTAAGTAATTCTTGCATGTTCTCCGTTGCTGTTTATTGCTTTGGCCAAGTTGTAGGTAGTAACTCCAAGAGGGAACGTTATGCTCGATTGTGGGTTCATGCCGCCTGATGACACGCTTGAGTGACAGAAACGTGAGTCTATGGGTGTGTTGTTGCCACAAGGGGGAAAACAAGGGTGCTTGTAACCGCGGTTGCAAGGATTGTTTACTTTACACAAAGTGATTTTTAATGCAGTTGTCTGTTGCTTTGGGTTTACACTTTGGGTGGGGCTCGCAACTTAATACCAGCGAGATGTTCTGGATAGATATCTCAAGGTGGATGATTAGTAGTAGATAAAGTTGGATTTCGGTCTACTTATTTTGGCGTATTTCCCATGCTTTTAAGCCTCTTCCTTTCTTTGTAGTATAGTTAGCATTGCTGTGTGTTTATAATCCTGTCAATTGCCCATCTGTAATTTGTTCACTATAACACCCCGGTTGTCACGCTACAGTAATCACCTTGGAGGAATAGTAATCACTCTGTTGAAAGCCCAGTAACTGTGATTAGCCATGCTTGATCATGCCTCGTTTAAATTCCCACTCAGATAAAAATTTCAAATAAATGTGAAACATAAAGTTGCAACAAAAATTGTGCAATCAATTTTGCTAAATCCCTAAAAGTCAGTGGGCAGTATTAATCCAACCTGGGGCATTTATTATAACACTTTAATATTTTAAACAATTCAAATAGTAGCCTAAAAAGTTCATTTTCTTGGTTTAATATTTAAATAAAATACTAAATGCTTTTTTTAAAGTCCAAACCTTTTGTAGCACTTGTGTGGGTTCCAACACTAATATTGGAACATGTCCCATGTTTTACAAAATTACTTAAGTAGCTTAAACAAATTACAAAACAGAAAAGAAATTACATAAAAGAAGAAAATTTAAAAAGATCTAATTGACGCCTAGGGCAGAGCCCACCCTGGCCCACCTCCCCCCCTCCCACTGGGCCGGACCACCCCAGCCACTCCCTCGTCCCCTCCCTCTTCACCTCGCCTGTGGCAGCCATCCATGGCACCACGGCCACGGCCATCGCCGTGGCGGCCATCCAATGGTGCCGGCGAGGATAAGAGGCCATGCCCCCCTCTGACCCGGGACAAACCCTAGGCCGCCCTCTTCCATTCCTCTCCCTCACCCTCGCGCTCTACCTCCTCTTCGCACGGGAGCCGTCGCGTCCGCCGTCGCCGCGTCGCCACCGTGGTCGTGGCCAACGGCCACACCGGAGCGTGCCAAGACGTCCAGGAGGTCCGCTCGTCGTCCTCGTCGTCCCCATGTGCTGGATTGGAGCGGGGAGCCACTGCATCGCCGGAATCGTATCGTCTTCCCCGTCACGGCCGCCACCTCCCATCGCCGGAATCGGTGCCACCTCGAGAACCCCGGCCTCCCTGACCTCGCCCCTTCCCTCGCGGTGAGCATGCCTCCGTGCCATTCCCCCTCTTTTCCGCTTCGATCCGCGTCGACTACCGCCTCCCCCCGATGTGCTCGCGTACACGGCCGCCATGGCCAGAGCACGCCATGGTCGCGCCTTGCTCGTGTCCAGCGGGCTATGCCTTGCGCCTTGCCACGCCCTGGCGAGCGCGCGCCCGCACTCGCCGTGCCCCGGCCACACCTCCCCTGTCCTTCCCGCACACGCACCTCCCCATCTGCAATCGCCCCCCCGGCGATGGCCTCCATGGCCGTGCCCCTTTCGCCCCCCCCCACACACTCGTCCCGCGCTGCTGTTGCTACTGTTGGAGTTGCGTGCCTCCTGCTGTCGCAGTCGCGCACCTCCTCACCGCTCGCTGCCTCGTCGTGCCCGTCGCCATGGACGGCGGCGACCTGTGCACGGGCTACGGCCCTCCCTGTCAAGATTAACCCACTGCTAAACAAAGGAGACAAAAAATGATAATACTAACCTGAGACCCTGACTGATGGGCCCCACCCATAATTAGACTACTTATACAATTTATTTAAAACAATAGCTCTATTACATGTGGGGCCAACCCCTAAATAACTTGTGTAATTATTTTAAGCCTATATGTCAATGACAAGTGGGACCCCCCCTTTTTACTATTCAGATTAAATAAAAGAATTTGTTACATATGTCTATGACACATGGGGCCCATTGGTGAGTTGACCAGTCAAAGGCCCAGCCTATGACATGTGGGTCCCTTGTGCCAGTTGACTTGGTCAAATGTCCTATTCTAGATAATGCTGGGTAAATAAATAAAAGAATTGCAGAATTGTTTTAAAATGATTTAAACTCTAGAAAATCATATCTTTTTAACCGTAGCTCAGATGGAAAAACTTTATACATGAAAATTGATCAAAAAATGCCATGAATACGAATACGCTACCCGTATATCCACCACAACCCTCAAACATACCGAACGTCGAACATTTCCCCTTCGGTTCATTGTCTGTCAGACGATCGGAGCCGGTAAAACTTTCCGGATGAAATTGTTCTGAACATGAAAGTTGATCAGAATGGATCAACGATCACGGATACACTATCAACATGTCTGTCAGATGTCTCTAACACTGCAGACATGGAGCTTTCCCCCTCCGGATCATCGGTTCGGTAATCAACCGGTACTGATGAGTCATCCTCGGATAAATTCCTGCTCCGAGCAAATCACCGAACACTCGTTAGAGACCCGTTGCTTTGTATCAGCTATGTCATACATTTGTATTGTTATTATTGTCGTGTATTTACTGTCCCCCCCCCTTTATTCTCCGGTAGACCCCGTTGCTGCCACCGGTGACACCACCGAGTACAACTACTTCGTAGACGACCGTACTGCTACTACCGAGCGTCCAGGCAAGCAGAGCCATTTTCCTTCCCCATATATCGCCTATATTTCCGTACATTTCTTGCACTAGGCATTGTTGTTGTTGCTACGTTACAATCCTATTCTATTGCATAGCCTGTTTTTGTCGCCCCTTGATGTACCCTCCTTTGTCCTTTGCTGCCTTATAAATATATATATAATATTCAGCAGTGAACCCTGCGCATTGTTAGCTAGGTTTAGAATAGCGGTTCGTGATACTCTGGTGAGTGAACGCGGATTACAAAATATTATAACTGCAACAGGTACGGATCAATGCAGATGCCCTAGGGAACCTACAACGGCGAGACTCTTCCGAGTCGCTTCGATTTTGACTTACGAGTGGAATGGACTCGTATTTCACTCTCGTCGGCTTGGTAGCGTAGCATCACCGGGATGATACGAGGTTTTCCTCTTTAGTTCATTCTGCCAATGTCTCTGTCGAACCTCTTTAAGTGTACCATCGAGGGTGATACCTCCTGGTTTCACTAAATGGTAGGCACTCGAATCAACTGATGTCCTTCAAGGTAAGTAGTCGGGTGACCCAACAGTGCCCGCGCAGGGATTGTATCGGGACGACAGGACAGGCGGATACCATCATGGGCCTGGTCCTTGCTCGTTGCCGTGAGATACCCCGTAGTACGAAAGTCGAGCTCTTCCAAGAGCACAGGCGAGATAACGTAAGGAGACGGTTCACCTTGTTGGTAACCGCAAGAGTTGGTGGGACGACAGGGCAGGCACCGATGTACTGGTGGTCCTGGATGTTGTCGTTGTCCGCGATTCACCCAGAAAGGGGCAACGATAACGGTTGTCCCGACAGATAATAATAAAATGACTAACGGTTCAGGTGGATGACTTGAGAGGCCGCAAAGGCTTGTACGCACTACCTTCACGTGGGATAACGGTGTGGGCCCTCCGCGTTATGGTCTCGTTCAAAAGCTCTGAAAGACATCCATTTCAGCATTGTGGAACAGTCGGATCCGCATCCCAGAGGAGTTGCGTGGAATTCACCCTGTACACAACGACCCGGAGGGCGAGGGTCGACGGTCCAAGACCCCCTTGCGCTTAGGACTTTAGACCGGCGGGGACCTCTCTGATGAGCCGTAGGATGGGCCTCGGCGTGTCGGATAGCCTCCGTGGGGCATTCCCTAACAAGGTGTACGCCACCCTGGAGATCCGAGCGTGCATGTTGAACAGTAGTGCACCCCTGCAGGGAGTTTGATCTATTCGAATAGCCGTGTCCACGGTAACAGGACGCTTTATGCTGAAGCCAGAGCCTACTACTACAAACTACTACTATTAAACTGTTGGTTCCGGTTTCTCTTCCTCGCAGGGAATTCGAGGAGGGGATCTCGGAGGCATTGATAATTATTAATAATTACAACTTACTATTATACAATCCGGCAGCAACTTCTGCTTCATTGTTATTACATTCATGCTATTGAACTGTTGGATGTTCTCTTCTTGTGCTTCAAGACTCGTCAGAAGATGCTAGTATTCGTTAGGCCTAGCTTCTCTTCCTTATTCTGGATTTCTGCAACTCAGTCCACTATATACAGCCTCCCCTTTCCATTTGATACAAATGAATAAATGTTTAGTAGCGGACGTAGGACTCGCGGGTATGCTAGATACTCACCCTTGCTTTCTTTCCCCTTTTTTGTTTAGCCTGATCGGCCGCTGCAGTCGACGTTGGAGCCTAGGAGCAGAAGATCCCTGATGCCAACCACCGCAACATGAAGATCCCCGATGCCTTCTACGACATGGAGATCCCCGACGACCAGGAGTAGTTTGAAGGTTCCCGGGCCGGAGGCCTTGCCTTTTCGATCGAGTGTTGATTTTGTGATAGCCTTCTTAAGGAAAACTTGTATCCTTGTGTCTGTACTCAGATACTATTGCTTCCGCTAACTTTGTGCTCTCGAGTTGTTGTATTCGAGCCCTTGAGTCCCCTGGCTTGTATTAAACAGCTTGTATTATTTTATTTGTAGAGTTGGGTTGTGATATCTCATCGTGAGTCCCTGATCTCGATCGTGTACCTTGCGTGTATGATTACTGTAGATGATCTGATTTTGGGGGCGTCACAAGTTGGTATCAGAGACGACTGCCGGTAGGACACCCCCTTCCAACTCCTTGGTGGAAGTCGAGTCTAGCCTTTGCAAAACTACTTTGCTAACAGTGTCGTGTGGCTTATCGGCCCACGTCGCAAACTTGGTGGTATTATGATCCTTTTCTCCGTACCTTTACTCTGGGATTCTACTCTCTTATCCTTTCGGGTAAATTTTTCTAACTCTGACATTAGGATCTCATGGTCGCATCTAACCGTGGATCCCTTCACCCAAGATGATCGCTTGCTTCACCTGAAGATCCCGAAGATATTCTCCGATAAATCCCTGAGCACCTATGTGTTCATCGCCTTTGCAATCCCCTTCCACCGATAAATTCGTATGTATAATTACATACACCTTCCCGATCTGGAAATCATAATTACCTTGTACTTAAGCATCGAATTATTCCGATGCTTCTATCACCCGATGTCTTTGCATTCTTTCTCCTTCTGGTTGAGTGCCGATACGTCCAAAACGTATCTATAATTTCTGCTGGCTCCATGCCTCTTTTGTGTGATATTGCTATGATATTGATGAACTTCCATACACTTTTGATCATATTTAGACTAACCTATTAACTCAGTGCACCCCAGTGCCAGTTCCTGTTTTCTGCTGTTTTTCTATTTCAGGTTTCCTATTATTTAAAGTGGCAGAAAAAATCCGGGAAAATATAGGAAAAATCAGCGTATGGGAACCTTCCAGAAGATCCCTAGTGGGGCCAGAGGGGAGCCAGGGGGGCCAGGCGGCCAGAGGGCGCGGCCAGGCCCCTGGACGCGCCAGGAGGGCGCCTGGAGCCCGCGGCCCACCTCTGGCTGCCCCCTTTCGCCTATTTATTCCCCGTGACGAGAAACACTCGGGGACAAAACCCTTTTTCATGATCTCTCCTCTGTTCCGCCGCCGCCGCGCTTCCAAGATCGGGAGCACAAGAAGACCTCTTCCCGGCACCCTGCCGGAGGGAGGAATCACCTCCGGGAGCTTCTCCACCACCATGGATGCTTCCCGGATGAATCGTTAGTAGTCCACCTTGGACCATGGGTCCATGATCAGTAGCTATGTGATGTTCTCCTCCCCTCTTTGTTCTTCATGGATTAGACCTCGTGAGCTGCCCTACATGATCGAGGCACATATGTAATATTTCTGTTGTTGCTATGCTGAGTTTGCTGGGATCCGATGGATTATGAGATTATGTTCAGATTGTGATTGAGTTATATATTTGATTCTCTTCTTTTATATTTATGTTCTTGAGTAACTCTTACATGTTCTCCGTTGCTGTTTATTGCTTTGGCCAATTAGTAGGTAGTGACTCCAAGAGGGAGCGTTATGCATGATTGTGGGTTCATGCCCTCCGATGACTAGCTTCAGTGACAGGAACATGAGTCTAGGGGATGTGTTGTTGCCACAAGGGGGAAAACAACGGTGCTTGTACTTGCGGGTGCAAGGATTGTTTACTTTACGCAAAGTTCTTTAATGCAGTTGTCTGTTGATTTGAGTTTACACTTTGGGTGGGATTCGCAACTTAATACCAGCGAGATGTTCTGGATAGATATCTCAAGGTGGATGATTAGTGGGTAGATGCAGATGGATTTCGGTCTACTTGTCTTGGCATACCGCTCGTGCTTTTGAGCCTCTTCCTTTCTGTTTTGCATAATTAGCATTGGTTTGTGCACATAATCCTGTCAATTCCCCAGCTGTAATTTGTTTACCTTGCATGGCTATTTTATCGTCTTTTGGGAGAGATACATCACTAGTGAACATCATGGGACCCCGATCCATATTACCAATATTGTTTATACCTTCAATTTACTTTCAGTATTTACTTTTCCGTAGCTATCCCTATACATTATTATCCCGTGCGTTTTATCCTTTGTAAACAACAAGGCCGGAGGAATTGACAACTCCTTTGTACTCGTTGGGAGCAAAGCTATCTGTTGTGTGTGCAGGTCCAGGAGAAGCAAGTGATTATCATCAAACGGCGCATCACTTGCCGAACCACCTACTTGTATCTGTTGGAGTCCTCCTGGACGATACTCAACATTAGCATTTTTGCTAAGGGAAATTTGCCGCTATCTACATCTCACCTTTGATACGTCCAAAACGTATCTATAATTTCTGCTTGCTCCATGCATGTTTTGTGTGATATTGCTATGATCTAGATACACTTTCATACACTTTTGATCATATTTGGACTAAACTATTAACTCAGTGCACCCCAGTGCCAGTTCCTGTTTTCTGTTGTTTTTCTATTTCAGTTTTCCCCCATATAAAAAGTGCCAGAAAAATTCCGGGAAAAATACAGGAAAAATCAGCATACAGGAAGCTTCGCGAAGAGCCCGAGTGGGGCCAGAGGGGAGCCAGGGGTGGCCCAGGCGGCCACCCGGCGCGGCCCCACCCCTGGCCGCGCCAGGGGGGCGCCTGGGGCCCCTGGTCCACCTTTGGCTGCCCCCCTTCGCCTATTTATTCTCCGTTGCGGGGAAATTCCGAAGACAGAACCCTATTTCGCAAACTCTCCTCTGTTCCGCCACCGCTGCGCTTCCGAGATCGGGAGCACCAGAAGACCTCTTCCCGGCACCCTGCCGGAGGGAGGATTGACCTCCGGGAGTCTCCTCTCCACCATGGATGCTCCCCGGATGTCTCGTGAGTAGTTTTCCTTGGACCATGGGTCCGTGATCACTAGCTATGTGATGTTCTCCTCCCCTCTTTGTTCTTCATGGTTTAGACCTCGTGAGCTGCCCTACATGATCGAGGCACTTTTGTAATATTTCTGCTATTGCTATGCTGAGTTTGATGGGATCTGATGGATTATGAGATTATGTTCAGATTGTCATAGAGTAATATATTTGGTTTTTATCTCTTATATTTTTGTTCCTAAGTAATTCTTGCATGTTCTCCGTTGTTGTTTATTGCTTTGGCCAAGTAGTAGGTAGTGACTCCAAGAGGGAACGTTGTGCTCGATTGTGGGTTCATGCCCCCCGATGACACGCTTGAGTGACAGAAACATGAGTCTAGGGGATGTGTTGTTGCCACAAGGGGGAAAACAACGGTTCTTGTAACCGCGGTTACAAGGATTGCTTACTTTACGCAAAGTTCTTTTTAATGCAGTTGTCTGTTGCTTTGGGTTTACACTTTAGGTGGGGCTCGCAACTTAATACCAGCGAGATGTTCTGGATAGATATCTCAAGGTGGATGATTAGTAGTAGATGCAGTTGGATTACGGTCTACTTATTTTGGCGTACTGCCCGTGATTTTGAGCCTCTTCCTTTCTTTTGTAGCATAGTTAGCATCGCGGTGCGTTCATAATCCTGTCAATTGCCCTTCTGTAATTTGTTTACCTCGCATAGCAGTTTTATCATCTTTTGGGAGAGAGACATCACTAGTGAACATCACGTATCCCGGTCCATATCCTTATTACTGTTTCCACGATATAATTACTTTTCTGCTTTTACTTTCAATTGCTATCATTATCCTTTGTGTTTTACCCTTTGTGAAAAACATGACCGGAGAGATTGACAACCTCTCTGAACTTCGTTGGGAACAAAGTTATCTGTGTCTGTGTGCAGGTCCACGTCAGTTGCGCCGCTGACACCTACTTATCATCTCTGGAGTCCTACTGGAGACAAACCTTGGTATCTTCACCGAGGGAAACTTGCTGCTGCGCTACATCTCAACCTTCCACTTGGGGTAACCAATGAAGGGCGAGAAGCCATCAAGCGAATTTCTGGCACCGTTGCTGGGGACTCCGAGTGCTAAGATAGGGGAGTTGCACACTACCCTTTACCTTTGTTTTTTAGGCTTGTTAGTTTATCTTTCAGTTTTTATCTTTGTGTCTTTTATCAAAAATTACAAAAAAATCTGCCACACTTGCTGCTACTATGGGTTCCACTGAAAACAGCAAGTTGTGTGACTTCACTAGTCACAACAACCAAGACTTTATCTGCATTCGCATTGCCACACCTGCCACTTCAGCTACCTCTTATGAAATTAAACCTGCTTTGCTAAACCTTGTTATGAGAGATCAATTCTCTGGTGCTGGAGATGATGCTGCTTTACACTTGAATAATTTTGTTGAATTATGTGATATGCAAAAGTATAAAGAACTAGAAGGTGATGTTGTTAAGCTCAAGCTCTTTCCTTTCTCTTTAAAGGGAGACGCTAAAATCTGGTTTCAATCTTTGCCTAGGAATAGCATAGATTCTTGGGATAAGTGCAAAGATGCTTTTATAGGGAAGTACTACCCACCTGCTAAGATTATCCAATTGAGGAGTAATATTATGAATTTTAAGCAATTGGATAATGAACACGTTGCCCAAGCTTGGTAACGAATAAAATCTCCAGTTAACAAATGCCCTACACATGGTTTGACTACCTGGATGGTTATCCAGACTTTTTATGCAGGCTTGAACTTTACCTCGCGGAACCTGTTAGATTCGGTCGCGTGAGGAACCTTTATGTCAACTACACTTGGTGCTGCCATGAAGCTTCTCGATGAAATTATGACCAATTATTCCCAATGGCACACCGAACGCGCTCCAACAGGTAGGAAGGTAAACTCTGTCGAGGAAATTACCTCCCTCAATGAAAAAGTTGACTTAATTATGTCTCTACTTACCAAGCAACCCTCTATTGATCCTCATGATGTCCCTTTAAATTCTTTGGTTGCTCAAGAACAAGTAGATGTGAACTTTATTGCTAGAAACAACTTCAACAACAATGCTTATAAGGGAAATTTTGCTAGCAATCCTAGACCGTTTCCATCCAACTATGGGAACAACAACACCTACCCTAGCAACAAGAACCCCTCTTCTGAATTAGAAAGCATGCTTAGAGACTTTATCACTACCCAAAAAGCCTTCAACAAGAATGTAGAGGAGAAATTAGGTAAAATAGATAATCTCTCTTTGAAGGTAGAAAGCTTAGCCCTTGATATTGAGATGCTTAAAATTAGAACCTCTCCCCTTGAGGAGAATAAGGCCACTCCTATTAATGCTATCCAATTACAAATTAATGAAAATATTAGGATGATGGCTAAACTTAAAGAAAGATGGGCTAGAGAAAAAGAGGAAGAGGATAGAATTAAGAGCCTTCCTACACACCACACAGTTGCCACTATCCAAATTGTTGAGGACACTCAAACTATTAGCACCCAATGCATTCCTAGTCCCGTTGAACCTATTAATGGTGATGCTAATACCTCAACCGAAGATAAAGAAACTCCTATGAACATAGAGGGTTTCAAACAAGTGAGCCTAGATGACACTACTACCACCTTTGATAGTAGTGATATTGATTTTGATAGTTGCACCCTCTCAGAAGTTATTAGCTTGCTACACAAAATGTCTAGAGACCCCACACTAGCACATTTAATCTTGCCTTCACGGAGCATATCACAAATGCTCTCATCAAAGCTAGGGTGGAGAAGCTTAGAGTAGAAGCCTCCATACCTAGGAAGCTAGATGATGGTTGGGACCCTATGATCAAAATTAAATTAAATAACTTCTCTTGCTATGCTTTATGTGATGTTGGAGCTAGTACCTCCGTTATGCCCAAAAGAATATTTGATATGTTTGAATTGAAGCCTTTTGAGCCTTGTTCTTTTGGTGTTCGTCTTGTTGATTCTTCCGTAAAGAAACCTTTGGGGAAGATCGACGATGTTCTTATCATTGTCAATGACAACTGTGTTCCCGTTGATTTTATTGTTATGGATATAGAGTGTGAACCTTTGTGTCCAATTATTTTGGGACGTCCTTTTCTTCGCACCGTTGGTGCGGTTATTGACATGAAAGAGGGGAATATAAAATTCCAATTTCCTTTCAAAAAGGGGATGGAACACTTCCCTAGAAAGAAAATCAAGTTATCTTTTGAGTCCGTTACTCGGGCTAGTTATTCTCTTTCTCTTGATAAAACTTGATTCTTCTTTTGCATCATGCCTAGCTTAAAGGCATAAAAGAAAGCGCTTTCGGGAGGCAGCCCTCAACGAATTTAGGTGTTTCTTTTTGCTTTTGTTGTGTATTGATGATTGTTACTACTTTAGAAATATCATTGTATCTTTATTTTTCAGCTTTGTGCCAAGTTATAGCCTCTTACGGCAAGGGAAGTAAAAGTTGTGACATGCTGTCCAGAAAACAGATTCTGTCCTCGTGGCCAGAAATATTCCAGAAAAATCCTAGTTCATCTTTTTGAGCTGAAAATTTTACACAGTATGCTCCATACAATTACAAAACTTCCGTATGTTCTGAGGTTTTTTATTTGAGTTGCAGAAGTACCCCAAAAAAATTCTTTACTATCTGATGTTCTGTTTTTCACAGATTCTGCCACGTTTTGTCTCTCCTAACTTTTGCAAACCTTAAGCTTGCTTTTTCTTTGCAAAAACTTTTTGGCACTCTTGAGAAACAGTAGCTCTTCAAGAATATCTTTATATCCAGAGGGGAAAAATTATTTATTAAGGGTACTAACCTCTCTAATCAGCTTATGATGAGTTATGTATGAAGGGAGTTTTCAAGTGTGCGATGCAAGATGATGAAAGAAGATCCAGGAGTGTCAAGCGCTCAAGCTTGGGGATGCCCCCATGCATCCCCAACAAATATTCAAGGAGACTCAAGCATCTAAGCTTGGGGATGCCCCCGTGCATCCCCTTCTCCATCAACAATCATCAGTTCGTCCTTCGTCACACTATATTTTTATCACTTCATGCGTTATGTGCTATGCTTGGAGCGTCTCGCTCTTAGGTTTTATTTTTAGTTTTATTTAGCTTTGCTTTCTGTTCATAACAAGTTAGATCCCGTCTTACTTTGTGTGGGAGAGAAACACGCTCCACTTTCAAAATTTAGAACACATCATAGGATTTTTCCTTCTTATCTTTTTGTTGTTGTGTGTTCTCTATCTTTTCATAGCTACTGCCATGTTTATTTTTAGTCTTAGTTTGTCTTTAGCAAGAGCCTTGGCTTTTGTTTAATTTGTTGCTGGAACTCTTTTTATTTTTCATGTTTATCTTTTTAAAGAGAGTTGGTTGTTGCACTGAGTTGTGTCTTGTCTTGAAAGTAGGTAATTGAGGTTGCTATTTAATTTTAGTAGTAACTTGCAATAGTTTTGAGGTATTGATGTGAGTAATGTTTGAACTTTTGGTGTCAAGAGCTCTAGCCTATTAGTGATAGGTGTCGTATTTTGGGAAATCCGTGTTTATTTTCAAAACCTACAAAACTAGCTGAGAACTCTAGCTACTAGATGGATCACTAATCTTTGGAGGGATCAAATATTAGAGAACACTCACGTACCATGAGTCGAGGATGCGCAAGGATAACCAAACCCCCATACACTCCTCCTCGGGGTACTTGTCTCTTTTTGAACCTCCTTACTAGATTGAGAGTTACCGGTAATAAGTGCATGAGTTTTTCGGACTAATGTAAGTATTGAAGTTGGCACTTCCACCTTCCCATATTTTGCTAGCCTCTCCCGTGCCAAGCATTGCCTTCTTCTCACTCCGAGAGTTGGTGTCCACCTTTGCCGGTACATCCAAACCCTTGGCATGATATGCTCTGTCATCATAAACCCCCTTATATATTTCCTCAAAACAGCCACCATACCTACCTATCAAGGCATTTCCATAGCCTTTCCGAGTTATATTGCCATGCAACATCCACCTTTTCATGACTAGATCTTCATGTCATACATGTTCCTGCTACACTGGCAGCGACATACATTGCATACTTCATGATAGTTACATCTTCTTTATGATTTTGAGTACCTTGTAAGGTGTGAAAGATCTCCTTTACCTTCTTTTAAAATAGAGTGTTGCCCTTAAGTGAGGAAAAGATCCCAAAGTGGACACAATAAAAGATCCCAAAGAGGACAAATGAGAGTTAAATAGAAAGAGCCATTGAGGCCACACAAAAAATACAAAAAATAGAAAAAAAGAGAAAAACAAATAAAAAGAGAGAAAGGGGCAACACTACTATCCTTTTGAGAGATCCACACTAGTACTCCCTTTATATCCTTGTACTCCATAGAGATGATCATCATGCATATAGCTATGTGGGGACCTTCACACTATAGAACTTGGCTTGCATATTCCAAGGATGAGCCTCCTCAAACGAGCTCTAGGTCTTCATGAGCGAGCAAGTTAGATGCACCCCCACTAGTTCCATTGGAGAGCTTCTTAGCTCGTATATGCATCCGTTGCATGGCAATCCCTACTCCTCAGATCATATCTATCATTTGGCATCTCTTGCCTATGATTGTCCTCATTGATGTGAGCCTTTCTCATCCTTTTTGTCTTCCTCCTCCGTACGTCTCTCTTTGCCATCCTAAGTGTCAACTCTCGTGCTTATGCTCATCCATTGCATGAGTGCTCAAAATATCGAAAAGGAGTGGATCAAATTGACTTGTACCTGGCTAGTGGTCTGGGGATGAGTCAAGATAAGATTCCAAAGAGGACCAAGTGTGAAACTTTAGTAGATTGAGTTCTTAACACAAAAATACGTTTTTCTCGTATTCCCTATCCCCATTCTTGCACGCAAACACCATTTGGAGACATTCGAGTCACGGAAAGCGAGAGCTCTTGCACCCAATGTTCTTTTGTTACTTGTTTCAATGCTAATATAGACTCGTTCATGTTATGACTTGAATTGAATATCTAACCTTGATTGCTTTACTTTTCAAAGTTCTTTTATGGTTGCTAGCATGTCACCACAGAAATTATGCCGTTATCATTTACCTACTCGAGGACGAGCAGGAATTAAGCTTGGGGATGTTGATACGTCCAAAACGTATCTATAATTTCTGCTTGCTCCATGCATGTTTTGTGTGATATTGCTATGATCTAGATACACTTTCATACACTTTTGATCATATTTGGACTAACCTATTAACTCAGTGCACCCCAGTGCCAGTTCCTGTTTTCTGTTGTTTTTCTCTTTCAGTTTTCCCCCATATAAAAAGTGCCAGAAAAATTCCGGGAAAAATACAGGAAAAATCAGCGTACAGGAAGCTTCGCGAAGAGCCCGAGTGGGGCCAGAGGGGAGCCAGGGGTGGCCTAGGCGGCCACCCGGCGCGGCCCCACCCCTGGCCGCGCCAGGGGGGCGCCTGGGGCCCCTGGTCCACCTTTGGCTGCCCCCCTTCGCCTATTTATTCTCCGTCGCGGGGAAATTCCGAAGACAGAACCCTATTTCGCAAACTCTCCTCTGTTCCGCCGCCGCTGCGCTTCCGAGATCGGGAGCACCAGAAGACCTCTTCCCGGCACCCTGCCGGAGGGAGGATTGACCTCCGGGAGTCTCCTCTCCACCATGGATGCTCCCCGGATGTCTCGTGAGTAGTTTTCCTTGGACCATGGGTCCGTCATCACTAGCTATGTGATGTTCTCCTCCCCTCTTTGTTCTTCATGGTTTAGACTTCGTGAGCTGCCCTACATGATCGAGGCACTTTTGTAATATTTCTGCTATTGCTATGCTGAGTTTGATGGGATCTGATGGATTATGAGATTGTGTTCAAATTGTGATAGAGTAATATATTTGGTTTTTATCTCTTATATTTTTGTTCCTAAGTAATTCTTGCATGTTCTCCGTTGCTGTTTATTTCTTTGGCCAAGTAGTAGGTAGTGACTCCTAGAGGGAACGTTGTGCTCGATTGTGGGTTCATGCCCCCCGATGACACGCTTGAGTGACAGAAACATGAGTCTAGGGGATGTGTTGTTGCCACAATGGGGAAAACAACGGTGCTTGTAACCGCGGTTACAAGGATTGTTTACTTTACGCAAAGTTCTTTTTAATGCAGTTGTCTGTTGCTTTGGGTTTACACTTTCGGTGGGGCTCGCAACTTAATACCAGCGAGATGTTCTGGATAGATATCTCAAGGTGGATGATTAGTAGTAGATTCAGTTGGATTACGGTCTACTTATTTTGGCGTACTGCCCGTGCTTTTGAGCCTCTTCCTTTCTTTTGTAGCATAGTTAGCATTGCGGTGCGTTCATAATCCTGTCAATTGCCCTTCTGTAATTTGTTTACCTCGCATAGCAGTTTTATCGTCTTTTGGGAGAGAGACATCACTAGTGAACATCACATATCCCGGTCCATATCCTTATTACTGTTTCCATGCTATATTTACTTTTCTGCTTTTACTTTCAATTGCTATCATTATCCTTTGTGTTTTACCCTTTGTGAACAACAAGACCGGAGAGATTGACAACCTCTCTGAACTTGTTGGGAACAAAGTTATCTGTGTCTGTGTGCAGGTCCACGTAAGTTGCGCCGCTGACACCTACTTATAATCTCTGGAGTCCTACTGGAGACAAACCTTGGTATCTTCACCGAGGGAAACTTGCTGCTGCGCTACATCTCAACCTTCAACTTGGGGTAACCAACGAAGGGCGAGAAGCCATCAACCTTCCACTTGGGGTAACCAACGGGGGCGAGAAGTTATCTTGTGTATCAAGAAAAATTTTGGCGCCGTTGCCGGGGACTCCACTCTTCAAGATAGGGGAGTTGCACACTATCTTTTATCTTTGCTTTTCAGTCTTGTTAGTTTAACTTTTCAGTTTTTGCTTTAGTGTCTTTTATCAAAAATCAAAAAAAAGTTATCTTGCTTGCTGCTGCTATGGGTTCCTCTGAGAACACAAAGTTGTGTGACTTCACTAGTCACAACAACAATGACTTTATCTGCACTCCTATTGCTACACCTTCTACTTCAGCACCTTCTTATGAGATTAAACCTGCTTTGCTGAACCTTGTTATGAAAGATCAATTCTCTGGTGCTAGAGATGATGCTTCTTTGCATTTAAATAATTTATTGAGCTTTGTGATATGCAAAAGTACAAAGAAGTAGATGGTGATATTGTTAAGCTTGAGCTTTTTCCTTTCTCCTTAAGGGATGAAGCTAAAATCTGGTTTCAATCCTTGCCTAAGAATAGCATAGATACTTGGGATAAGTGTAAGGATGATTTTATTGGGAAGTACTATCCCCCCTGCTAAGATTATCCAGCTGAGGAGCTTTATTATGAATTTAAAGCAATTGGATAATAAACACGTTGCCCAAGCTTGGGAACGTATGAAATCTCTTGTTAATAATTGCCCTACGCATGGTTTGACTACTTGGATGGTTATCCAGACTTTTTATGCAGGCTTGAACTTTACCTCGCGGAACTTGTTAGATTCGGCCGCGGGAGGAACCTTTATATCAACTACACTTGGTGCTGCCACAAAACTTCTCGATGAGATGATGACCAACTATTCCCAATGGCACACCGAAAGAGCTCCAACAGGTAGGACGGTAATCTCTATGGAGGAGATCTCCTCCCTAAATGAAAAAGTTGACTTGATTATGTCTCTACTTACCAAGCAATCTCCTATTGATCCTCAAAATGTTCCTTTAAATTCTTTGATTGCTCAGGATCAAGTAGATGTGAACTTTATCTCTAGAAACAACTTCAACAACAATGCTTATAGGAGTAACTTTGGTAGCAATCCTAGACTGTTCCCCTCCAACAACTATGGGAACAACAACACTTATCCTAGCACCAAAAACTCCATTTCTGAATGAGAGAGTATGCTTAAAGACTTCATCACTACCCAAAAAGCCTTCAACAAGAGTGTAGAGGAAAAATTAGACAAACTAGATACCCTCTCGTCGAAGGTCGACAATTTATCCCATGAAGTAGAATTGCTTAAAATTAGAACTTGTCCCCTTGAGGAGAGGAAGGTCACTCCTATGAATGCTATCCAATTGCAAATTAATGAAAACATTAGGATGATGGCTAAACTCAAGGAGAGATGGGCTAGAGAAAAGTAGGAAGCAGATAGGATAAGAGCCTTCCTACACACCATACTGTTGCTACTATCCAAGTGGTTGAGGATATTCAAACTCTTAGCACCCAATGCACCCCTAGTCCCATAGGACCTATTAATGGTGATGCTATGACCTCAACCGTAGAAGAAGAAATTCCTATGACTATAGAAGCTACCAAACAAGTGAGCCTAAAGGACACCACTACCACTTTACTTGATAGTAGTGACCTTGATTTTGATAATTGCACTCTTTCTGAAGTTATTTGGTTCCTTCACAAGATGTCTAGAGACCCCCACACTAGCACACTTAATCTTGCCTTCACGGAGCATATCACTAATGCTCTCATCAAAGCTAGGGAGGAGAAGCTTAGGTTAGAAGCCTCCATACCTAGAAAGCTAGAAGATGGTTGGGATCCTATGATTAAAATTAAGTTGAATAACTTTTCTTGCTATGCTTTATGTGATGTTGGAGCTAGTACCTCTGTTATGCCCAAAAGAATGTATGATATATTTGAATTGAAACCTTTTGATCCTTGTTCTTTTGGTGTTCGTCTCGTCGATTCTTCCGTAAAGAAACCTTTGGGGAAGATAGATGATGTTCTTATCATTGTCAATGACAATTCTGTTCCCGTTGATTTTACTATTATGGACATTGAATGTGAACCTTCTTGTCCAATTATTTTGGGACGTCCTTTTCTTCGCACCGTTGGTGCTGTTATTGATATGAAAGAAGGGATTATAAAATTCCAATTCCCTCTCAATAAAGGGATGGAACACTTCCCTAGAAAAAAGATTAAGTTGCCTTTTGAGTCCGTCACAGGGGCTAGTTATTTTCTTGAAAAAACTTGATCTATTTGCATTAAGCCTAGCTAATGGATTTAATGAAGCGCTTTCGGGAGGCAGCCCGCAACGAATTTAGGTTTTCCTTATTGTTTTTCTTCTGTTTTTAGTGGTCTTGATAATTGTTACTACTGTAGCAACATCATTGTATCTTTACTTTTCAAGCTTTGTGCCTTTTATAGCCTCATACGACAAGGGAAGTGAAAGTTGTGACATGCTGTCCAGAAAACAGATTCTACCCTCGTGACTAGAAAAATCAGAGAAAAATCCCAGTTCATCTTTTTGAGCTGAATTTTTTACACAGCGTGATCTATACAATTACTAAACTTTCGTATGTTCTGAGTTTTTTTATTTGAGTTGCAGAAGTATCCCTAAAAAATTCTTTACTACCTGCTGGTCTGTTTTTCACAGATTCTGTCCTGTTTTGCCTTTTCTTCGTTTTGCAAACCTTAAGGTTGCTTTTTATTTGCAAAAACTTTTTGGAAAACTTGACAAACAGTAGATCTTCAAGGTTATCTTTATTTCCAGTAGATAAAAATTATTTTATTATGGGAACTAACCTCGCTAATCAGATTATGATGAGTTATGTATGAAGTGAGTTTTCAAGTGTGCGAGGGAAGATGATGAAAGAAGATTAAGAAGTGTCAAGCGTTCAAGCTTGGGGATGCCCCCATGCATCCCCAAGAAATATTCAAGGAGACTCAAGCGTCTAAGCTTGGGGATGACCCCGTGCATCCCCTTCTCCATCGACAATTATCAGTTCGTCTCTCGTTTCACTATATTTTTATCACTTCATGCGTTATGTGCTGTTCTTGGAGCGTCTCGCTCTTAGGTTTTGTTTTTAGTTTTATTTATCTTTGCTTGATCTTCATAAAAAGTTAGAGCCCAGATTTCTTTGTGTGGGAGAGAAACACGCTCCACTTCCAAAATTTAGAACACAACATATGACTTTTTCCTGCTTATCTTTGTTGCGTTTGTTCTTTATCTTTTCATAGCCGATGTCATGTTTTTCTCTTAGCTTTCATGTTTATCTTTTCAAAGAGATTTTGTTTACTTTGTTGCTGGAACTCTCTTGAGTTTGCATGTTTATCTTGTTTAGAGAGTTTGCCTGTTGCACTGAGTTTTGTGTCTTGACTTGAAGTAGGTAATTGAGGTTGCTATTCTTTTTGTAGTAGCAACTTGCAAAAGTTTTGAGTAATATTTGGACTTTTGGTGGCAAGAGCTTTAGCCTATTAGTGATAGATGTCGTATTTTGGGAAATCCGTGTTTATTTTCAAAAACCTACAAATTATTTGAGAACTCTAGCTACTAGATGGATCACTACTCTTCTGAGGGGTCGAATATTAGAGTACACTCACGTACCATGAGTCGAGGATGCGCAAGGATAACCAAACCCCCATACACTCCTCCTCGGGGTACTTGTCTCTTTGTGAAACCTCCTTATTAGATTGAGAGTTTCCGATAATAAGTGCATGAGTCCTTCGGACTAATGTGAGTATTCGAAAGTTGACACTTCCACCTTCCGCTAGCCTTTCCTGTCCCGTGCATTGCTTTCTTCTCACTCCGAGAGTTAGTGTCCACCTTCGCCGGTACATCCAAACCCTTGGCACGATACGCTCTGTCATCATAAGCCTCCTTATATCCTTCCTCAAAACAGCCACCATACCTACCTATCAAGGCATTTCCATAGCCTTTCCGAGATATATTGACATGCAACATCCATCTTCTCATGACTTGATCTCCATGTCATACATGCTACTTGCTTGATCGATGAGCCGCATGCTAGTTGGGCCTTTCCCTAATCATTGCTACATGACGCGCTAGTATGATTGCATATCCTGCTACACTGGCAGAGGCATACATTTGCATACATCATGATAGTTACATTTTCTTTATGATTTGAGTACTTTGTAAAGTGTGAAAGATCTTCTATACTTTTTGTAATATATAGAGTGTTGCCCCTAATGTGAGGAAAAGATCCCAAAGTGGACAAAATCAAAAGATCCCAAAGAGGACAAATTAAAAGATCACAAAGAGGACAAATGAGAGTTAAATAGAAAGAGCCATTGAGGCCAACAAAAAATAGAAAAAAAATAGAAAAAATAATAAAAAAGAGAAATAAAAAGAGAGAAGGGGGCACACTACTATTCCTTTTGAGAGATCCACACTCGTACTCCTTCTTATATCTTGTACTCCATAGAGATTATCATTCATGCATATAGCTATGTGGGGACCTACACACTATAGAACTTGGCTTGTATATTCCAATGATGAGCCTCCTCAAATGAGCTCTAGGTCTTCTTGAGCAAGCAAGTTGGATGCACCCGGGATAGAAGCTTGAGCATGTTATGGCCGATATAAAATTATCGCCCTAAAAAACACATGGCCGATGGAGTGTTGGCATCGTCCTTAGCACAAACATGGGCAAGTTATTTTTCGGCACACAAATTTTTGCCGAAAAACAGGGGGGCATGTGTTGACACCAGTTTTTGGCACGGCAATAAACTTATATAAGATAAACTCAAATGAATAAGTTCTCTGCATGAAAAGGTTGGGTATTGTTGATATGAACATCTTTTAGGTTCGGGCCATCGTCATCCGATTCCATCTTGGAGGCCGAAACTATGTTGGAAGCAATAAGATCCTGGCATTCGAAGTACTATTCTGCCAATTGGGCCTTCAAGACATCATCAAATTGAAAAATGTTCAACATTAAGAGGCTTCGTCTTGTCGAATTGGTCGATTTTGGTTTTTGGATCATCTCAATCCGAGTTCGTATGCAAAAGTTGTAGCCATAACTATATATACCTGTCAAGAGGGAAAAACTGACGCCCGGAGCCAGACATCCGTGCAACCGATGTCTGATGGAAAACGTGACATGACGCCCGGAGCCAGACATGTATACGACTGATGTCTGACGGAAAGCGCGAGAATTTCGGCCATCAAGATGGCCCCGAATCAAAAAAACGTTCAACATGAAAAAGCTTGGAAATTTCGAGAGCTACAATTTTGATGTTTTGACTTTTTTCATCCGAGGTCGTTTGCAGCCCCAAAACGCCCAAAAACCGAACTACTATCCCAGGCCCACCTGTAATCTGAGTTTGGTTCCGTATGGAAAGATTTGGACGGGATTTGGAGTCCTTTTCTTGTACGGAAAGTCCAGCCTCCTCATATATAGATGAGGTGACGGCCGATTGAAACGACACACAATCGATATTCATCTAAACACTTCTACTTTACTCGTATCTTTTTACTTTTCGTTACCCATGGCCGAGCCTTAGCAACCCTAGGGTTTGGTTCATCTTTGCCGTTTTGCGCTGAAAAGCGGTCGGCTCTCCTCCCCGACATCGAGGAACCCTTTGTTGCTTTGCTCGTAAAGCATCCGTCTCTCTTCTCCGAAATTGAAGATCTCTTTGTTGATTTTCTTGTAAATCACCCGTTCTTCGTAACGAAAAACGAAGTGGCGACTCCCTTACTCTAAACAATTGCGCGGTGCAAGTCTGTGTTGCGTTGAACAAAATCATCGTCAACACAAATTGGCGACTCCACTGGGGACGAGAATGCCGAGTAATTCCAATCTAATCGGCGAGAATAAGATCAAGGACGAGGCCGAGTTACATCTAACTCGGACGAAGAAGAACCTACACCCCGGAGCGCATCAAGAGGCTGCGATCTACACGGTATCATGAATCCTCAATTTTCTTACATAGATTACAATCTCTCTTATGGTAATGTTGCTAGACCTAATGATATGCGTACTGTATCGTCTAACCCTAATTCTTACGATGTGCAAGAGTTCGTACAACATAATCTACATGCTTCGGCTAACCCTAGTTCTTACTATGGGCAAAGGCCGATGCAAAATAATCTATATAATTCAACTTATTCTAGCAACCTGCCACATGTAGATCTGAATTCTCATGCATCGGCTAGCCCTACTCCCTACTATGTGCATAAGACGATGGACAACATGGTGAATTCATTCAATCAATATGAAGCACCCAATCTTAGCAATTTCAATGGCATGCAATCAAGTGTTTCATCTCCATATCTATCGACACATTGTTTGACATATATGTCTTCACCTCCAAACATGCCGATGGATAGAGAAGTTGGCCACGTTCCTACTAGCTATTTGGGAAATTACCTTCCACCATCATATGCTGCACCTTATGCTACTAACTTTTCAGCACCATGTGCAACTAATGTGCTTTCATCTAGTACTGCAGCCTATGGTACGTCCCCTGTACAATTGCAAATTTTTGGCAACACATCAATGTTGAAAGAAACAAAAAGCATTGGGGGCATCCTATTATAGGAACAAAAGAGAGGTGGGATAATCTGGAAAAAGATTTTATCACTGGCATGAAGAATATTATCTACCAAGAACTAGTAGAGAAGCCCCATGATGCTGCCACAATAAGGAAAAAAGAAATAGATGAGCAACATAAGGAAAATAATAGCGTCATCAAGAGGGAAGCTATACCACCGAGTAGTTCCAACCCGAAAATAGAAGCACCGAGTGGTTCTGATTCAGAAACATCTGTACAAAGTTGTTCCAACTCAGACGCAACAGCGCCGAGTTGCTCCAACTCGGAAGTAACAACACCGAGTTGCTCAAACTGGGAAGCAACAGTACCGAGTTGTTCTCACTCAGAGACAACAGTACCGAGCTGCTCTAACTCGGAAGCAACAATACCGAGTTGTGACTCGGAGACCGCAGCACCAAGTTGTTGCAATTCAGAGACAAAAGTGTCAAGTTGCTCAGAGTCGGAGACAGAAGCTCCAAGCTATTTCAACTCGGAGATCATAGCACAGAGTAGTTCTAACTCGGAAATAGATGCAC
This sequence comes from Bromus sterilis, assembly GCA_950022295.1. NCBI lineage: Eukaryota > Viridiplantae > Streptophyta > Magnoliopsida > Poales > Poaceae > Bromus > Bromus sterilis. The sequence continues at coordinate 365,719,251 of OX465595.1, read as the reverse complement.
CAAGTTGCTCCAACTCGGAGATAATAGCACAGGGTTATTCCAACTCAGAAAATAAGGCACAGAGATGCTCCAACTCGGGGATAACTGCACCGAGTTGCTCCATCTCAGAATCAACAGTACCGAGTTGTAAATAGGAAACAACAGAAAACCGAGTTACTCCAGCTCGGAAACAAGAGCGTGCCGAGTTATTCTTGACTCGAAAACATGCACATCAGCACTCGGGTGACTTGTCTACTCCTTACTGCAACAACCATGTAGAGCCTTCCGAGTTAGATATACAAAAGAAAGGAACCCTGCAAGTATACCAAGACAATGTTGACTCGATTATTACAAACGAGTTGGCTAATGAAGCCGAGTAAAGCGTATGTGAATTTTATCAATACCAAGAAATTTTCGTGCTACCCTCCGAGTTTCGTGCCAAGGATGATGTGCATCAAAATCAGAAAAGCATGACCGATCAAGATTTACTCAATGATGAGCCTCAAGAGCTAGAAAGCGAGGCCACGCTGTGTTCGGTCAGTAAGGTGCCTCCGAGTAACATGGCACGAGATCCAGAGGAGGAAGACGCGGCATTGGAGAATTATCCAAAAGAGGAGCAAAGTATTGTTCCCGTACAAGCATTACATTTTCCCGACGTCTTCAAAGAGGTATACCTAACTAGCAGCTTGCTCAGTTTTCGATCTGGTCACAATTATATTTTCGATGCGTCTACTTTCATGATTTTACTTAATATTGAAAGACCGATCAAGATGAGTAACTTGTTTGCTAGGAATGATTTTTTCACTGACCATGCCAGTCAACATATCATACCATTCATAAAGGCTAGTAGTGAATTTGTAACTCGTGACACTTATAACTTGGAGGTGAAGAATCTAGTCGTTCATAGCTCGGATATGACACATACCGAGTTACATCTAGCTCGGAATCAAAACCCACTGAGATACACACCGAGTTATAATTTGTCTCATTCAAGGTTGCTCCCATCATACATGCTAAGTTTTATTTTCATACTTGGCTAACATTTGGTCTCAAATGAGACATATGTTTTGTAACACTTTTGATTTCAGAAACATGAAGCCAAGATATGAATCTGTTGAGGAAACCGATGGTGTTATAATTCCTTATTCAAAGCCATCGGAGGTAGAGTGTGAAACACAATGCATAGCCGAATGGGGTGATGCCAAATCTGGACCATTCGTTGGCTTATTTCGAAAGCCGTTCTCGCATCAAGATCGGCTAGAAAATAAAAAGTTGACCTTCGATTCAAACATGTGTGATCAGATTGACAAGAAGGTGGACACCACAAGTGGTAGGATCAAGCTTTCAAGTAGACCAACTATTGTTGAGCATGATGATGATATTCTTGAAGGAGAAGGTTCTGTCAAGGTTACAATGAAGACGACAAGCACTGGGGGGCAACAAGCTAATCCGATGATCGATGATACCACAGTCAAAGAAAGCAAAGGCCGAAGTAAACACAAAAGTAGAAAGCCGAAAGTTACTTTCGCGTAGCTATTGGAAAAATATCAAAATATAAATGAGGCAAAGAGTGTTTCTCGGCCAATTGTTTCAAAGGCGTCAAGATCACCCCCTAGGCGCAAATCTAAGGACCGGTATTGGCAAAGAGATAATCTCAATACATCATATTCACATCTTTATTGTGGGTTGCTGATACGTCCAAAACGTATCTATAATTTCTGCTTGCTCCATTCATGTTTTGGGTGATATTGCTATGATCTAGATACACTTTCATACACTTTTGATCATATTTGGACTAACCTATTAACTCAGTGCACCCCAGTGCCAGTTCCTGTTTTCTGCTGTTTTTCTATTTCAGTTTTCCCCCATATAAAAAGTGCCAGAAAAATTCGGGAAAATTCAGAGAAAAAATTAGCGTGACGGAAGCTTCGAGAAGAGCCCGGGAGGGGCCAGAGGGGAGCCAGGGGGCCAGGCGGCCACCCGGCGCGGCCCCACCCCTGGCCGCGCCAGGGGGCGCCTAGGGCCCCTGGCCCACCTTTGGCTGCCCCCCTTCGCCTATTTATCCCCCGTCACGGGAAAACTCCAGAACGAGAACCCTATTCCGCGAACTTGCCCCTGTTTCGCCGCCGCCGCGCTTCCAAGATCGGGAGCACTAGAAGACCTCTTCCCGGCACCCTGCCGGAGGGAGGATTGACCTCCGGGAGTCTCCTCTCCACCATGGATGCTCCCCGGATGTCTTGTGAGTAGTTTTCCTTGGACCATGGGTCCGTGATCAGTAGCTATGTGATGTTCTCCTCCCCTCTTTGATCTTCATTGTTTAAACCTCGTGAGCTACCCTACATGATCGAGGCACCTTTGTAATATTTCTGCAATTGCTATGTTGAGTTTGATCGGATCTGATGGATTATGAGATTATGTTCAGATTGTGATAGAGTAATATATTTGGTTTTTATCTCTTATATTGTTGTTCCTAAGTAATTCTTGCATGTTCTCCATTGCTGTTTATTGCTTTGGCCAAGTAGTAGGTAGTGACTCCAAGAGGGAGCGTTGTGCTAGATTGTGGGTTCAGGCCCCTCCCCCCCCCCCCCCCCCCGATGACATGGTTGAGTGACAGAAACATGAGTCTAGGCAGTGTGTTGTTGCCACAAGGGGGAAAACAACGGTGCTTGTGACAGCGGTCACAAGGATTGTTTACTTTACGCAAAGTTCATTTATTGCAGTTGTCTGTTGCTTTGGGTTTACACTTTGGGTGGGGCTCGCAACTTAATACCAGCGAGATGTTCTGGATAGATATCTCAAGGTGGATGATTAGTAGTAGATGCAGATGGATTTCGGTCTACTTATTTTGGCGTACTACCCGTGCTTTTGAACCTCTTCCTTTCTTTTGGAGCATAGTTAGCATTGCGGTGCGTTCATAATCCTGTCAATTGCCCTTCTGTAATTTGTTTACCTCGCATAGCAGTTTTATCGTCTTTTGGGAGAGAGATATCACTAGCGAACATCACGTATCCCGGTCCATATCCTCATTACTATTTCCAAGCTATCTTTACTTTTCTGCTTTTACTTGCTATCATTATCCCTTGTGTTTTACCCTTTTTGAACAACAAGACCGGAGAGATTGACAACCTCTCTGAACTTCGCTGGGAACAAAGTTATCTGTGTCTGTGTGCAAGTCCACGTCAGTCGCGCCGCTGACACCTACTTATCATATCTGGAGTCCTACGGGAGACAAACCTTGGTATCTTCACCGAGGGAAACTCGTTGCTGCACTGCATCACGCCTTCCACTTGGGGCTCACTAACAAAGGCGAGAAGCCGCTAAGCAAGAGAATTTTGGCGCCGTTGCCGGGGACTCCGAGTGCTAAGATAGGGGAGTTGCACACTACCCTTTACCTTTGTTTTTCAGTCTTGTTAGTTTATCTTTCAATTTTTATCTTTGTGTCTTTTATCAAAAATACCAAAAATACCTGCCACACTTTCTGCCACTATGGGTTCCACTGAAAACACCAAGTTGTGTGACTTCACTAGTCATAACAACCAGGACTTTATCTGCACTCCCATTGCCACACCTGCCACTTTAGCTACCTCTTATGAAATTAAACCTGCTTTGCTAAACCTTGTTATGAGAGATCAATTCTCTGGTGCTGGAGATGATGCTGCTTTACACTTGAATAATTTTGTTGAATTATGTGATATGCAAAAGTATAAAGAAGTAGAAGGTGATGTTGTTAAGCTCAAGCTCTTTCCTTTCTCTTTAAGGGGAGATGCTAAAATCTGGTTTCAATCTTTGCCTAGAAATAGCATAGATTCTTGGGATAAGTATAAAGATGCTTTTATAGGGAAGTACTACCCTCCTGCTAAGATTATCCAATTGAGGAGTAATATTATGAATTTTAAGCAATTGGATAATAAACACATTGCCCAAGCTTGGGAACGAATGAAATCTCTTGTTAAGAAATTCCCGACACATGGTTTGATTACTTGGATGGTTATCCAGACTTTTTATGCACGCTTGAACTTTACCTCGCGGAACCTGTTAGATTTGGCCGCGGGAGGAACCTTTATGTCAACTACACTTGGTGCTGCCACAAAGCTTCTCGATGAGATGATGACCAATTATTCCCAATGGCACACCGAACGCGCTCCAACAGGTAGGAAGGTAAATTCTGTCAAGGAAATTACCTCCCGCAATGAAAAAGTTGACTTAATTATGTCTCTACTTACCAAGCAACCCTCTATTGATCCTCATGATGTTCCTTTAAATTCTTTGGTTGCTCAAGAACAAGTAGATGTGAACTTTATTGCTAGAAACAACTTCAACAACAATGCTTATAGGGGAAATTTTGCTAGCAATCCTAGACCGTTTCCATCCAATTATGGGAACAACGACACTTACCCTAGCAACAAGAACCCCTCTTCTGAATTAGAAAGCATGCTTAGAGACTTTATCACTACCCAAAAAGCCTTCAACAAAAATGTAGAGGATAAATTAGCTAAAATAGATAATCTCTCTTTGAAGGTAGAAAGCTTAGCCCTTGATATTGAGATGCTTAAAATTAGAACCTCCCCCCTTGAGGAGAATAAGGCCACTCCTATTAATGTTATCCAGTTACAAATGAATGAAAACATTAGGATGATGGCTAAACTTAAAGAAAGATGGGCTAGAGAAAAAGAGGAAGAGGATAGAATTAAGAGCCTTCCTACACACCACACAGTTGCCACTATCCAAATTGTTGAGGACACTCAAACTATTAGCACCCAATGCACTCCTAGTCCCGTTGGACCTATTAATGGTGATGCTAATACCTCAACCGTAGATAAAGAAACTCCTATGAACATAGAGGGTTTCAAACAAGTGAGCCTAGATGACACTACTACCACCTTTGATAGTAGTGATATTGATTTTGATAGTTGTACCCTCTCTGAAGTTATCAGCTTATTACACAAAATGTCTAGAGACCCCCACACTAGCACACTTAATCTTGCCTTCACGGAGCATATCACAATGCTCTTATCAAAGCTAGGGAGGAGAAGCTTAGAGTAGAAGCCTCCATACCTAGGAATCTAGATGATGGTTGGGATCCTATGATCAAAGTTAAATTAAATAACTTCTCTTGCTATGCTTTATGTGATGTTGGAGCTAGTACCTCTGTTATGCCCAAAAGAATATTTGATATGTTTGAATTGAAGCCTCTTGAGCCTTGTTCTTTTGGTGTTTGTCTTGTTGATTCTTCTATAAAGAAACCTTTGGGGAAGATCGACGATGTTCTTATCATTGTCAATTACAACTATGTTCCCGTTGATTTTATTGTTATGGATATAGAGTGTGAACCTTTATGTCCAATTATTTTGGGACGTCCTTTTCTTCGCACCGTTGGTGCGGTTATTGACATGAAAGAGGGGAATGTAAAATTCCAATTCCCATTAAAAAAGGGGATGGAACACTTCCCTAGAAAGAAAATCAAGTTACCTTTTGAGTCCGTTACTCGGGCTAGTTATTCTCTTTCTCTTGATAAAACTTGATTCTTCTTTTTGTATCATGCCTAGCTAATGGCTTTAAAGAAGCGCTTTCGGGAGGCAGCCCGCAATGAATTTAGGTTTTTCTTTTTGCTTTTGTTGTGTCTTGATGATTTTTACTACTGTAGCAACATCATTGTATCTTTATTTTTCAACTTTGTGCCAAGTTATAGCCTCTTACGGCAAGGGAAGTAAAATTGTGACATGCTGTCCAGAAAACAGATTATGTCCTCGTGACCAAAAAAATCCCAGTTTATCTTTTTGAGCTGAAATGTTTACACAGTATGATCTATACAATTACAAAACTTCCGTATGTTCTGAGTTTTTTTATTTGAGTTGCAGAAGTGCCCCTAAAAAATTCTTTACTATCTGTTGTTCTGTTTTTCACAGATTCTGCCACGTTTTGTCTCTCCTAACTTTTGCAAACCTTAAGCTTGCTTTTTATTTGCAAAAACTTTTTGGCACTCTTGAGAAACAGTAGCTATTCAAGAATATATTTATATCCAGTGGAGAAAAATTATTTATTAAGGGTACTAACCTCTCTAATCAGCTTATGATGAGTTATGAATGAAGGGAGTTTTCAAGTGTGCGATGGAAGATGATGGAAGAAGATCCAGGAGTGTCAAGCGCTCAAGCTTGGGGATGCCCCCATGCATCCCCAACAAATATTCAAGAAGACTCAAGCGTCTAAGCTTGGGGATGCCCCCGTGCATCCCCTTCTCCATCAACAAATCATCAGTTCGTCCTTCGTCTCACTATATTTTTATCACTTCATGTGTTATGTGCTATGCTTGGAGCGTCTCGCTCTTAGGTTTTGTTATTAGTTTTCTTTATCTTTGCTTGTTGTTCATAACAAGTTATATCCCTTCTTACTTTGTGTGGGAGAGAAACACGCTCCACTTTCAAAATCAAGAACACATCATAGGATTCTTCATGCCTATCTTTTTGCTGTTGTGTGTTCTTTATCTTTTCATAGCTACATCCATGTTTAGTTTTAGTCTTAGTTTGGCTTTAGCAAGAGCCTTGGCTTTTGTTTAGTTTGTTGCTGGAACTCTTTTTAGTTTTCATATTTATCTTGTTAAAGAGAGTTGGTTGTTGCACTGAGTTGTGTTTTGTCTTGAAAGTAGGTGATTAAGGTTGCTATTTAATTTTAGTAGTAGCTTGCAATAGTTTTGAGGTATTTTTATGAGTAATGTTTGGACTTTTGGTGTCAAGAGCTCTAGCCTATTAGTGATAGGTGTCGTATTTAGTGCAATCCGTGTTTATTTTCAAAACCTACAAAACTAGTTGAGAACTCTAGCTACTAGATGGATCACTACTCTTCTGAGGGGTCGAATATCAGAGAACACTCACGTACCATGAGTCGAGGATGCGCAAGGATAACCAAACCCCCATACACTCCTTCTCGGGGTACTTGTCTCTTTGTGAACCTCCTCATTAGATTGAGAGTTACCGATAATAAGTGCATGAGTTCTTCGGACTAATGTAAGTATTGAGAGTTGACACTTCCACCTGTCCATATTTTGCAAGCCTTTCCCGTGCCGTGCATTACCTTCTTCTCACTCCGAGAGTTGGTGTCCACCTTCGCCGGTACATCCAAACCTTTGGCATGATACGCTCTGTCATCATAAGCCTCCCTTTATCATTACTCAAAACAACCACCATACCTACCTATCAAGGCATTTCCATAGCCTTTCCGAGTTACATTTCCATGCAACTTCCACCTCTTCATGACTTGATCTTCATGTCATACATGTTCCTGCTACACTGGCAGCGACATACATTGCATACATCATGATAGTTACATTTTCTTTATGATTTTGAGTACCTTGTAAAGTGTGAAAGATCTCCTTTACCTTCTTGTAAAATAGAGTGTTGCCCTTAAGTGAGGAAAAGATCCCGAAGTGGACACATTAAAAGATCCCAAAGAGGACAAATGAAAGTTAAATAGAAAGAGCCATTGAGGCCACCAAAAAAATACAAAAAATAGAAAAAATAGAAAAAGAAATAAAAAGAGAGAAAGGGGCAACACTACTATCCTTTTGAGAGATCCACACTAGTACTCCCTTTATATCCTTGTACTCCATAGAGACGATCTTTATACATATAGTTTGGAGAGCTTCCTAGCTCGTATGTACACCCGTTGCATGGCAATCCCTACTCCTCACATCATATCTATCATTTGGCATCTCTTGCCTATGATTGTCCTCATTGATGTGAGCCTTTCTCATCCTTTTTGTCTTCCTCCTCCACCATATTTCTCTCTTTGTCATCCTAAGTGTCAACTTTCGTGCTTACGCTCATCCATTGCATGAGTGCTCAAAATATCGAAAAGGAGTGGATCAAATTGACTTGTACCTGGCTAGTGGTCTGGGGACGAGTCAAGATTAGATTCCAAAGAAGACCAAGTGTGAAACTTTAGTAGATTGAGTTCTCAACAAAAATACTTTTTTCTCGTATTCCCTATCCCCCTTCTTGCACGCAAACACCATTTGGAGACATTCGAGTCACGGACAGCGAGAGCTCTTGCACCTTTTGTTCTTTTGTTACTTGTTTCAATGCTAATATAGACTCTTGCATGTTATGACTTGAATTTAATCTCTAACCTTGATTGATTTACTTTTCAAAGTTCTTTTATGGTTGCTAGCATGTCACCACAGAAATTATGCTTGTTATCATTTACCAACTCGAGGACGAGCAGGAATTAAGCTTGGGGATGTTGATACGTCCAAAAGGTATCTATAATTTCTGCTTGCTCCATGCATGTTTTGGGTGATATTGCTATGATCTAGATACACTTTCATACACTTTTGATCATATTTGGACTAACCTATTAACTCAGTGCACCCCAGTGCCAATTCCTGTTTTCTTCTGTTTTTCTATTTCAGTTTTCCCCCATATAAAAAGTGCCAGAAAAATTCGGGAAAATTCAGATAAAAAATCAGCGTGACGGAAGCTTCGAGAAGAGCCCGGGAGGGGCCAGAGGGGAGCCAGGGGGGCCCAGGTGGCCACCCGGCGCGGCCCCACCCCTGGTCGCGCCAGGGGGCGCCTGGGGCCCCTGGCCCACCTCTGGCTGCCCCCTTCGCCTATTTATCCCCCGTCACGGGAAAACTCCAGAACGAGAACCCTATTCCGCGAACTCGCCTCTGTTCCGCCGCCGCCGCGCTTCCAAGATCGGGAGCACCAGAAGACCTCTTCCCGGCACCCTGCCGGAGGGAGGATTGACCTCCGGGAGTCTCCTCTCCACCATGGATGCTCCCCGGATGTCTTGTGAGTAGTTTTCCTTGGACCATGGGTCTGTGATCAGTAGCTATGAGATGTCCTCCTCCCCTCTTTGATCTTCATTGTTTAGACCTCGTGAGCTACCCTACATGATCGAGGCACCTTTGTAATATTTCTGCAATTGCTATGTTGAGTTTGATCGGATCTGATGGATTATGAGATTATGTTCAGATTGTGATAGAGTAATATATTTGGTTTTTATCTCTTATATTGTTGTTCCTAAGTAATTCTTGCATGTTCTCCATTGTTGTTTATTGCTTTGGACAAGTAGTAGGTAGTGACTCCAAGAGGGAGCGTTGTGCTAGATTGTGGGTTCATGCCCCCCGATGACATGCTTGAGTGACAGAAACATGAGTCTAGGGAGTGTGATGTTGCCACAAGGGGGAAAACAACGGTGCTTGTGACCGCGGTCACAAGGATTGTTTACTTTACGCAAAGTTCTTTTATTGCAGTTGTCTGTTGCTTTGGGTTTACACTTTGGGTGGGGCTCGCAACTTAATACCAGCGAGATGTTCTGGATAGATATCTCAAGGTGGATGATTAGTAGTAGATGCAGATGGATTTCGGTCTACTTATTTTGGCGTACTACCCGTGCTTTTGAACCTCTTCCTTTATTTTGTAGCATAGTTAGCATTGCGGTGCGTTCATAATCCTGTCAATTGCTCTTCTGTAATTTGTTTACCTCGCATAGCAGTTTTATCGTCTTTTGGGAGAGAGACATCACTAGCGAACATCACGTATCCCGGTCCATATCCTCATTACTGTTTCCAAGCTATCTTTACTTTTCTGCTTTTACTTGCTATCATTATCCCTTGTGTTTTAACCTTTGTGAACAACAAGACCGGAGAGATTGACAACCTCTCTGAACTTCGTTGGGAACAAAGTTATCTGTGTCTGTGTGCAGGTCCACGTCAGTCGCGCCGCTGACACCTACTTATCATATCCGGAGTCCTACGGGAGACAAACCTTGGTATCTTCACCGAGGGAAACTCGCTGCTGCACTGCATCACGCCTTCCACTTGGGGCTCACCAACGAAGGGCGAGAAGCCGCTAAGCATTTGCCAATACCAATGTCATGGGTACCTCCCTATGCTTATATGAGTTCATATCCATCATGGGAGAGGTATGATACAAGGGCACATTATCCATCCTATTTCGAGTCATCTCAGCAAGGCTGTGTAGCTCCAAAAAGATCAGCACTTAATAAACATAACCAAGACAGTTTCACTGAAAGGGAATCGGTCAGGAGCTCATGGAGGAAGAAGGAGGTAGTCCAACAAGTCTAACAAGTAAAAAGAGATGGCCGCAAGGATGTTGTTTCAGAGTTAGAAGTGCCTAAACCGAGTCGGCTAAGATCTGGAGAATTAGAGAAGAGAAAGATGGCATGGGTCCCTAAGCAAAATTCTCAAGTCAAAAGGGATGTCCCAAAGTCTGCTGCAAAGCTGACTAGGGTAGAAGAGGACAGACAGGAAGCCGAGCTCGGAAAAACCAAGCTACTCTGAGTGAGCTCAGAATCAAACAAACTGTTCGGGATGAACTCAGACTCAGCCGAGCTGTTCAAAAGGAACTCGGAACAAACCGGGCTACTCAGCAACAGCTCGGATCAAATCAAGTTACTCGGAACAGGGGCAGAGATAGTTGAACTGTTGAAAACCAGCCCGGAACCAATGGAGCAGCTCAGGAGCAACTCAGAATTCACCGAGCAGCTCGGAACTCACTCGGAACTAACTGAGTAACTCGACACCAACTCAGAATCCACCAAACTACTCGGAATTCACAAGCAAACCATGGTCGTGAACAGGGATTTGTAACACCCTCTGAGTCTGTAACATTAATCACTTGTACTGTTGTTAATCACTGTTGCTAATCCTTGTCTTAATCGTCTTTGCCATTCAAACAAACCCAAAAATGCCTTTTGATGAATATTAAAAATAATGGAAAATAAAACATTGTCAAATAATTGTGTAACCACTTTTGTAAAATCACTAATAATCAGTGGACCATGCCAATATGGTTTTGGGTATTTATCATGCCACTAAAAAATTCAAACAATTCATAACTGTGGTAAAACAATGGTATTTAATACCTTTTTAATAAAACAAAAATGCAAAAGAATTTATAAAAGGACAAAACTTTTTGTGGCACCTCTAATATATGCAACATAAATATTGGGGCAGGTTTCACTGTTGGAAAAAATCAAAACCTAGCTCAACAAAATGCAAACATAAAGGAATAACAGAAAAAAGAGAAAAACCTAAAAACAATAACTCTCGCCCTGGGGCGAGGCCCACCTCCACCCCCGGCCCACCATGGGCCCCCACCCCGTTGTCTTCTTCCTCCCCTTGCGTGTCGCCCATCCCCCGGCTGGCCGCGGCGAGGGCACGCCGTGGCAGCCATCCGGCGGCCGTCGGCGGGGTCAAGTACCCAGAGGCCACCCCCCGAACCGCCTCGAAACCCTAGCACCACGTGCCCACTCCTCTTCTTCGCCTCTGTCACCTCCCCGCACGAACACTGCCGCGGGCGGTCGTCGCGTCATCGTCGTGTACGCGGCCGCTGGCCACCGCTCGCCGCGCCGAAGTGTCTTGGAGGACCGCAGCGCTTGACCTCCTCGCCTGCAGCAAGCCGTTGACGCCGGGGAGCACCAAAGGCCGCGAATCGGCCGGTTTCCTCCGCCACAGCCGCCACGCCCCGACGAGGATTCCGACGAGTGCTGACCACCCCGGGCTTCCCCGAGTGCACAGTTAAGCTCACGGTGAGCTAACCTCCTTTCCCCCCTGTTCGCGCTCAAAATGGTAACTCCCAACGCCGTTCCCCGTCACCCCGTACTCCGGCCGCCGCCATGAGGCATGCCATCGTCCTCCTGGGCCACCTCGGTTCGCGCTAGTGGCTGTAATGGACGCGGCTCACTCCCAGGAACCCACTAAAACAAACCACGTCCCGATTGACCGCCGGAATCGAGCGCACGGTCAAGCTCCGGCGAGCTCTGTCTCGCCGGCGATGGCCGGGGTCGCTGGCTAGTGGGACCTTCTCGTCAGGTGATTAGTTAGCTGCTAATTACCCCCATGTGAGTCACTTACCGGTGGGCCATGTCCCTGTTAATTAAATCATGTTAAGTTAAATGGAGATAACACCCCCACTCTCTATGACAGATGGGCCCAGCCCCTAAATAACCCTTTAGATTAGTATAGCTGATTAATTAAAACATGTACCTATGACACCTGGGCCCCACTGGTCATTAGATTAATTAAAATAGTTTATTAAAATGTCCCAATGACAGGTGGGACCCCCTGGTCAGTTTGACCAGTCAAAGGCCTCAGCCTATGACAGGGTGGCCCCACATGTCAGTACTATTCTGGATAATGTTTATTTATTTAATAAAAGAAAATCCAGAAATTGATTTAAAATGATTTAAACTTTGAATTTGAATATCTTTTAAACCGTAAGTCAGATTCAAAAACTTTATACATGAAAATTGATCAGAAAAATATATCGAATACGGATACGCTATCCGTTGGTCTACAACCCCCCTCTAACATACCGAACATCGAACCGTCCCCCTCCGGACCGTCTGTCCGATGATTTTTCCGGTACTGTTAAAGTATCCGGATGAATTTATTCTGAACACGAAAGTTGTTCAGAATAGCTCAACTAACACAGATACACCCTCCATACGTTTGTCGTATGTCCACGACACCTCCGGCATGATCCCTTCCCCCTCCGGACACCCTGTCCGGTAATCACCCGGAGCTGGTATTTCATCCCTGGATGAATTCCCGCTCAGAGCAACGTGCATTGCACTGCGTTAGAACACCGTTAACATTGCATACGTCATGTTATTCATCTGTTTGCTATGATTGCTTTGTATTTACTGTTTCTCCCCCCCCCCCCTTTATTCTCCGGTAGACCCCGCTGCTACCGTCGACTACACCGCTGCCGGGTACGACTACTTCGTCAACGACCCTACCCCTACCGTCGAGCTTCCAGGAAAGCAGAGCCATTCTCTTCCCCAGATATCTCCTACCTTTCCGTACTTTCTTGCACTAGGCATTGTTACTGCTACTACTACGTTACAATCATATTCAATTGCATAGCCTGATTTTGTCGCCCCTTGTTGTACTTTCCTTATCCTATGCTGCCTGCTATATCTATATGTTATATTCAGCAGTGAGCCCTGCGCATTGTTAGCTAGGATTAGATAGCGGGCCGTGGACACTCAGAGGAGTGACGCAGATACAAAATATATACAACTGCAATAGGTACGGATCAATGCAGACGCCCTAGGGAACCTACAACGGCGAGACTCTGCCTAGTCGCTTCGAGTTTGACTTACGAGTAGATGAACTCGTATTTCACTCTCGTCGGCTCAGTAACGTAGCATCACTGGGATGATACGACGGTATTCCTCTTTAGTTCATTCCGCTGGTGTCTCGGCACCACCGGGGTGATACGAGAATATTCCTCTTTAGTTCATCCCACTGATGTCTCTGTCGAATCTCTTTCAGTGTGATACCTCCTGGTTTCACTTAATGGTAGGCCCTCGAATCAACTGGTGTCCTTAAAGGTAAGAGTCGGGCGACCCAACGGTGCCCGCGAGCGGTATATTGTCGGGAGCGACAGGGAGGGTACGACCGACGTTACTGGCGTGCTTGGCCCCTGCTCGTATCTCGCGAGAGTTACCAAACCACGAAAGTCGAGCTCTACCAAGAGCACACGCGAGATAAGGTAAGGAGGCGGTTCACCTTGTTGGTAACCGCAGAGACTTGGTGGGACGACAGGGCAGGCACCGATGTACCGGTGGTCCTGACTATTGTCATTGTCCGCGCGTCAGTTAATTCGAGGCAACGATAACGGTTGTCACGCAGGTTAATTAAAATGCTAAATGGTTCAGCGGATGACTTTAGAGACCCGTTGGTCTATACTGTCACAACCCCAATTTAGGCAAGTGCTAGGGTTTGAGTTCCCTTTGCATCATGTGAAAAATTCAAAGAGAAAATCAAAAATGGGGAAAAGAAAAGCTTTGAGAAATTAAATTAAATGGCCAGATAAAAATCTTTTTCCAAAAATCTTTTGAACAATTGAAAAATTCCTATAAATGATGGTGATCATTTTAAAAGTGGTTTGGGATCAATCCCATGCTCATGGAATTTTCTAAAATTCAAAAGGTGCCCTAGAAATTAAATTTGACCCTATTTGAATTGAAATTCAAAATATATTGAATTTCAAAAATGTCCAAATTCTATATGTGACTAGCTACTGGTCACCTAGGAATTATAAAAATGTTTGGGCATTTTACTAAAATGCCTAGCTATTTAATTCTAGGCACAACAAAATAACAGAAAAAGAAAAGGAGAAGAAAAACAGAAAAGAGGCCTACCTGGTTTGGGCCCAACTAGAAGAAGCGGCCCAGCCCAAGGGCAGGGTCGTCTTCTTCGCCGGACAGGCAGGCGGGCACCTGCGTGGCGAGCATGCCGCCGTCGGCAGCCCGTCCACGGCGCCCCTGTCCTTATCTCCTCGCCATGGAGACCCCGTGCAGCGCCCCCCCCCCTTCCTTTTCCCCCCTCGCGCTGGCCTTTCTTCTTCCTCCCCGGCGAGAAATCACGCGTTCCAGGAACCCTAGCGGAGCACGCCGCCGTGGAGCTCTTGGCCACCGTCCCCCTTTCGACGCCGCAAGTTGTCCAGGAGGTTCCCCGGCATCGACTTCATCGAACTGCGCTTTCAATTTGGATCGGGAGCCAACGGCGACGACGTTCTCTTCATCGAGCCACCGCCGGGCACAGTGGACGCCGGCGAGCGATTCTCCTCCGTCCAGCCACCCTCCGGCCTCCCCGTCGGCTCCATTAGCACCAGGGTGAGCTCCCCGTTCGCCCCAGCTCCTCCACACATCTCGCCGTGAACCGTAGCGTACCCCCGCCTGCTCCAGTGCTCCGGCCGCCGCACTTGTCGACGCCGACGTCGCCCCCGTGCCCCTGGAGACCCCCTGATGGCTTCTTTGTATGCGGGAGCAAGCGGGCTTCGTTTTCCTAGTCCTCATGTGTCCTCCCGTGGCCGTTTGGTCATTCCGGCGACCACTCCGCCGTGCTAGAGGTCGCCGGCGGCGACATCCCGGCGGGCCCAGCTTAGTTAGCCCTAAGCTACCCAACTAAACCACCCCGCACCCACTGACAGTGGGCCCCAAACCCCCCTAAACCCCCTGTTAGTCCAAACAGAGAGGGATTAACCCCCTCTCCCACTGAAAGAGTGACCCCACCCGTCAGAGCCCCCATGCCGTCAGCCATGCGTCATGCTGACGCAGTAAATCAGTTTCTGTTTTAAAAAGAATTAAAATAAATCAAAAAATCCAGAAAATAGTCAAAACTTCAATAAATCATAGAAAATTCATATGAACTCCAAATTAGACAAATAATATATGAAAAATGATCAGCAGAAAATTCTCTATCCAAATATGAAACTTTCAACCATGTTTGAGTTGATTTTAAAATGTGACCAGTAGCTTTTGCTAATTGGCTTAATTGGAATTAATTCAAATTTAATTCAAATGCTAATTCAATTTGAACCATTTCAATACACCACATCCCACTTGAACATCAGAAGCATATCAAACACTTGAACACATGCTTTACAATGATCCAACAATAGCAAATGCTTTTTGGTCAAATTGAAATTCATATGTGGAGTTTGAATTTTCATTTCAAATGCAATACACTTCATTTAAATTGAATTTTCTAAAAACCAGCACCATACACATCATGTGAAAACATAAACATGTGCTTGTGCATTCTATTACAAGGTTGCCCCCCCCCCTTTGTTGATGATTGTTTCCGGTACCAGCTTTTCTGAGACGGTGATCACCCCCGAAGGAGAAGACCACTGATAAGACCTGTGTATCGTCAGCAAGGCAAGCAAACCCCATTGATCATGTCTATAAAATCCTATTTCCCTCTCAGTCTCGCTTATGCATGTTTAGGAGATCACTGAGACACGTTCTTTCGCATAGTTGAACCCATTCCGATGCATGACCTATCATTTTGTCACTGTATTAAGCAAACCACAATCCTAGCAGATATAGGAGTTGAATGATGAGCATGTGGCCCCTACAACTGTTACTGCTATTGCTGCTTAGTGTTACAATGAGGATGTTATGTTTGTGAGTCGGGATGTAATGAACACAGTGATGCTGGTGTTAACGTGTTGGTGAATCCACCCTAAGCAAAGGTGAACGATGAGAGGCTGTGTAGGAGTACACAGTGGGTTGTCTCGTTGAACACTGCCCTAGGCCCCGAGTCCTGTTTTGTGATCCAAGACAAAGAGTATGACCACATGTAGGGTTTTATGGGAACCCCGTTTGGCCTCTTTACGTACCCGATCCGGTCTAGGAGTCACAATAGATTCGGGCTTTCCATTTGGCATCTGCATAGAAAAAGAATGAAGAAAAGGTTGCATCATATAGATATGTGGGTGGACTTGTGAGGCAGTGAAACCATCTGGCAGAGGTGGCGTCTCGGTCCCTTACATTATCTGAGTCCGTTTCGTGGAACCGGTCGGACTCTCGAGCGGTGCCAAACTCAGGTAGTCGACTCCTGGATTAGAGAAGGTGATGTGAGGTTAGTGCCTTGGTTTCATCCGCGTCCGACACCCGCTTGAAGGGTGACGAGAACGAGGCGATAAGTGATGACACGCGTGTGAAGATGTACACCCCTGCAGGGTTAATGAACTATTCGAATAGCCGTGTCCGCGGTTATGGACTACTTGGAGACCTCTACTTGATCATTAGATAACTTGAATGGATACTTATAAAACTCGCAAGATAAGCGTGAGTGCTATGGTGGGCTTCCTCGTGGGGAAGTCGAGGAAGTAACCATAGTGGTGTATTGTTTGGAGACATGTAGTGGACTCGTGTACGCTTCTTACCTCAAGTCTGGTACTCGTAGTACAGGACTAGCCAAGTCAAAGCTGGCACTTCTGCATGTTGAACCCCACCTCCTTTACCTTGATACTTGAGCATGAGTAGTATAGATCTGATGTAAGTCTTGCTGAGTACGACTTTGTACTCACGTTTGCTTATTCTATGTTTTAGATGAGAACCCGGACCCCGATGGAGTCACCTTCGTGAAGCTCGACGTTGACCTTGGTAGTATAGTCCCAGACAGCAGTCTGGTCCCTCGTGGAAGGGCATGTATGTTTACAAGGCTTCTCTAAGCCATTTGTTAAACTTGTCTGTACTCAGACCTAATTTGCTTCCGTTGTGTGATGTAATGTTGATCACAGACATGTGATCTTTGTATGCTCTATGTGTATATCAATAAAGAGTACTTGTAGAGTTATGTGATGATACCTGTTGTTCATACTAGACATGTGTGATGTGTGTATGATTATAACATGCATGTCTTAGTATGGGTTTTCGAGACCTTAGTTGTGATCTAGCTGGCGGTCTTTTATACACCAAGTGGCCCTTAGATGTGCGCAGCTTGGGGCATCGCGATGCGAGTGCTCGTGACTCTGTCACGTGGCACACTTTGTTGTATTATCGAGCCCGCCCTAGACCCCGACTAAGTGATCGGGCTGGAGTAAGTATATGTTAGAGTTAGGATTCAATCGATAACATGGTTGAGGCGACTTGTCTATGAGTATGGGATTCACCACCCATAAGCATTTAGACTTGTGAGCGGACGATGAGGAGCCATCTCAGTTGATCATCCGGCCTGAATGGGATGCCCCTCACGTTCGATGCTTTTCGAGAGTGTTCTGTGCTTGGCCTTGTCTTCTTAGACGAGTGGGTACGGCTCTCGGCTCTCCATGTGATTGCGTCGTGACTGGAATTACATACGCATATTCCGGGTCCCGACAGACTTGGTATCAGAGCAGGACTGTCTGTAGGATTATCAAACCCTTGGTCGAAGTCGAGTCTAGCATTCTATAGTTATATAGTTACTCTGGGTATAAGGGAACAACGTAAGGCTTCTTTTTCTCCTTACCCTCATCGATCTGAGTTCTGAGTCACCCTTATCTTTTCTACGGGATGATAGGACTAGGCTCATCTATGTCTTACTAGAACATCTCGTTGATTGCTTCCTTGTAGCCGTAGGAAAGTTATGTTCGGTCTTCTAGAGTCGTTGTGCTTCCTATTTTGAGACTTCCTATGTAAGTGCTGTTGAAATGTTGTGAGGATTTCCAATTCTCTTGCAATTACAGCCGTTATGCTGTCCGAGTCATTCCAGGTTTTCTTCATAATCTGATGCATTTGCAAAATCCTTCCCTCCTTTTTGGTTGTCTTTCTAGAAGAAGTATTAGGTGGCATGCCCGATAGTTCTCTAGAGTTTGTTGTAGGTTTTGTTCTAGAAACCTATAGTGATTCAATTGCAGTTCTTCCTCCCAGTTTAGATGTCTTCTAGCCAGAAGAACCACACTAATCATCGTGTTGGGGTACTTTGCTACTCTGACATATCTGTTGTAGCCCCTAGTAAACCTTGGTCATCCTCTAGAAAGCTATCCAGAGATCCAACCCCTTAAACCTAGCCACCCGACAGGTGTGTAGAGTACATAGTTGCTCTTATACCAGGCACAAACCCAATTTCCAGACGCCCATATAGAATGGCCCCACATGAGTTAGCTGAGCTAAAAATCCAACTTGAAGTGTTGTTGGCAAAAGGCTTCATCCGCCCTAGCTCGTCGCCATGGGGATTGCCTCGTTCTGTTCGTAACGAAGAAAGATGGAACAGAAAGGATGTGCGTAGACTATCGCCCGCTAAATTTAGCGACGATAAAGAACAAGTACCCACTGCCCAGGATCAATGATCTTTATGATCAACTTGCAGGATCCTCTATCTTCTCCAAGATGGATTTGAGATTAGGCTATCATCAAATCAAATCCGAAACGAGGACATTCCCGAAACGGCTTTTACTACTCGTTATGGTATTTACGAGTTCACCGTCATGTCCTTCGGTCTGACCAATGCCCTGCCACTTTTTCACGCATGATGAACTCGATCTTCATGGAGTATTTGGACAAGTTCGTCGTGGTTTACCTCGATGACATCCTTATATACTCGAAGAACGAAGAAGAACATGCCGAGCACCTAAGGCTGGTATTGATGAAACTTAGAGAGCACCGCCTTTATGCCAAGTTCTCCAAGTGTGAATTTTGGCTACCAGAAGTGACCTACTTAGGCCACGTGATTTCTGCGAAAGGTGTTGCAGTCAATCCCGAGAGAGTTCAGGCCGTCCTTGACTGGACTCCACCTGAATCGGTTAAGCAAGTTAGGAGTTTTCTTGGCCTAGCCATCTATTGCCGTCGCTTCGTCGAGAGCTTTTCTAAAGTTGCAAAGCCTCTAACTGAACTCCTCAAGAAAGATAAGAAATTCCAATGGACCCCCAAGTGCGAGGAAAGCTTTCAAGAGCTAAAAATAAGATTGACTTATGCACCCGTACTTGCGCCTCCAGACACCAAAAGGGATTTCGAGATCTATTGTGATGCTTCACGGCAAGGGTTAGGATGCATACTTATGCAAGATAGACATGTGGTAGCTTATGCTTCACGCCAATTGCGGCCACATGAAGAAAACTATCCTACCCATGATCTTGAACTCGCTGCCGTAGTTCATGCCCTGAAGACTTGGCGACATTACCTCCTTGGTAATCGTTGTGAGATATATTCCGATCACCAAAGCCTCAAATACATATTTCACCCAGCCAGATCTTAATCTCAGGCAAAGACGCTGGATAGAGTTGATAAAAGATTATGACTTAGGAATTTCTTACACCCAGGCAAAGCCAATGTCATGGCTGATGCACTAAGTCGTAAGTCGTATTGTAACAACCTCATGTTACAAGAGTATCAACCACTTCTTCATGAGGAATTTCGAAAGCTCAACCTCGAGATTGTTCCTCGTGGATCTCTTTTCAACTTGGTGGCGAAACCAACCCTTGAGGATAAAATCATAGTTGCCCAAAGGCGTGCACGAGGTGTTCGCCGGATCAAGGAGAACATTGCTAGCGGAGTTGCTAGATGTTTCTCCGCAGATAGTAAAGGAATGGTATTCTTTGAGAATCGTTTGGTAGTACCTAAGAATAGGGATCTAAGGCAACTCAGCCTCAACGAAGCCCATGACACACCCCTCTCGATTCATCCCGGTAGATGTACCGAGATCTACGCCAGAGATTTTGGTGGACCAGGATGAAGAGAGACATTGCTCGATTTATTGCTGAATGTGAAGTTTGTCGTCGCATTAAGGCAGAACACCAAAGACCTGCAGGCACACTTCAACCTTTGCCTATTCCGAGTGGAAATGGGACAAAGTCGGTATGGACTTCATCACCGGCTTTCCAAAAACCCAGAAAGGAAACGATGCCATCTTCGTTGTCTTTGACAAACTTTCAAAAGTTGCTCACTTCCTTCCAGTTCGCGAGTCTATAACTGCTAGTCATTTGGCGGACTTGTATGTCTCTAGAGTTGTGTCTCTTCACGGTGTTCCTTTGGAAATCAATTCTGATCGTGGTAGCCTTTTCACCTCTAGATTCTGGGGAAGCTTTCAGAATGCTATGGGAACTCATCTATCCTTTATTACAACTTTCCATCCTCAGTCTAGCGGTCAAGTCGAAAGGGTTAACCAAATTCTTGAAGACATGCTCAGAGCTTGTGTTATCTCATTCGGAAAGAATTGGGAGAAATCTCTGCCGTTCGCCGAATTTTCTTATAAAAATAGCTTTCAATCTAGTCTGAACATGGCTCCTTTTGAACTCCTATATGGACGACGATGTCGAACACCCCTTAACTGGTCAGAAGCCGGTGAAAGAAAATTCTTTGGACCGGATATGATCAAGGATGCAGAAGAGAAAGTTCGCATTGTTCGTGATCGTTTGAAAGCCACTCAGTCTCGTCAGAAAAGCTACTATGATCGTCATCATAGGCAAGAAAGCTACAATCTGGACGAGAAGGCTTACCTTCGGGTTACTCCTCTGAAGGGAACCCAAATATTCGGTATCAAAGGCAAGTTGGCTCCATGTTACATCGGACCTTTCCGCATTCTTGCTAAACGTGGAGAAGTTGCCTACCAACTTGAACTACCCCGCACCTTTTCCGAGTACATGATGTATCCCATGTGTCACAACTCAGGCGTTGCTTCAAGGACCCCATCCGCGAAGTCGACCATGAAACGCTTGATCTCCAAGATGACCTTTCTTATCGAGAGTACCCTGTTCGTATTCTTGATTCCGCAGAGCGTGTCACTCGTCGTCAACAGATCAAGTTTCTCAAAATGCATTGGTCACATCACTCTGAGAAAGAAGCAACATGGGAAAGAGAAGACTGCCTCTGTGCCGAGTACCCCTCCTTCCTCCCGCAGACTTCTGACTCTCGGGACGAGATTCTTTTGAGTGGGGGCGAGTTGTCACAACCCCAATTTAGGCAAGTGCTAGGGTTTGAGTTCCCTTTGCATCATGTGAAAAATTCAAAGAGAAAATCAAAAATGGGGAAAAGAAAAGCCCTGAGAAATTAAATCAAATGGCCAGATAAAAATCTTTTTCCAAAAATCTTTTGAACAATTGAAAAATTCCTATAAATGATGGTGATCATTTTAAAAGTGGTTTGGGATCAATCCCATGCTCATGGAATTTTCTAAAATTCAAAAGGTGCCCTGGAAATTAAATTTGACCCTATTTGAATTGAAATTCAAAATATATTGAATTTCAAAAATGTCCAAATTCTATATGTGACTAGCTACTGGTCACCTAGGAATTATAAAAATGTTTGGGAATTTTACTAAAATGCCTAGCTATTTCATTCTAGGCACAACAAAATAACAGAAAAAGAAAAGGAGAAGAAAAACAGAAAAGAGGCCTACCTGGCTTGGGCCCAACTAGAAGAAGAGGCCCAGCCCAAGGGCAGGGTCGTCTTCTTCGCCGGACAGGCAGGCGGGCACCTGCGTGGCGAGCATGCCGCCGTCGGCAGCCCGTCCACGACGCCCCTGTCCTTATATCCTCGCCATGGAGACCCCGTGCAGTCCCCCCCCCCCTTCCTTTTCCCCCCTCGCGCTGGCCTTTCTTCTTCCTCCCCAGCGAGAAATCACGCGTTCCAGGAACCCTAGCGGAGCACGCCGCCGTGGAGCTCGTGGCCACCGTGCCCCTTTCGACGCCGCAAGTTGTCCAGGAGGTTCCCCGGCATCGACTTCATCGAGCTGCGCTTTCAATTTGGATCGGGAGCCAACGACGACGACGTTCTCTTCATCGAGCCACCGCCGGGCACAGTGGACGCCGGCGAGCGATTCTCCTCCGTCCAGCCACCCTCCGGCCTCCCCGTCGGCTCCATTAGCACCAGGGTGAGCTCCCCGTTCGCCCCAGCTCCTCCACACATCTCGCCGTGAACCGTAGCGTACCCCCGCCTGCTCCAGTGCTCCGGCCGCCGCACTTGTCGACGCCGACGTCGCCCCCGTGCCCCTGGAGACCCCCTGATGGCTTCTTTGTATGCGGGAGCACGCGGGCTTCGTTTTCCTAGTCCTCCTGTGTCCTCCCGTGGCCGTTTGGTCATTTCGGCGACCACTCCTCCGTGCCAGAGGTCGCCGGCGGCGACATCCCGACGAGCCCAGCTTAGTTAGCCCTAAGCTACCCAACTAAACCACCCCGCACCCACTGACACTGGGCCCCAAACCCCCCTAAACCCCCTGTTAGTCCAAACAGAGAGGGATTAACCCCCTCTCCCACTGACAGAGTGACCCCACCCGTCAGAGCCCCCATGACGTCAGCCATGCGTCATGCTAACGCAGTAAATCAGTTTCTGTTTTTAAAAAGAATTAAAATAAATCAAAAAATCCAGAAAATAGTCAAAACTTCAATAAATCATAGAAAATTCATATGGACTCCAAATTAGACAAATAATATATGAAAAAGGATCAGCAGAAAATTCTCTATCCAAATATGAAACTTTCAACCATGTTTGAGTTGATTTTAAAATGGGACCAGTAGCTTTTGCTATTTGGCTTAATTGGAATTAATTCAAATTTAATTCAAATGCTAATTCAATTTGAACCATTTCAATACACCACATCCCACTTGAACATCAGAAGCATATCAAACACTTGAACACATGCTTTACAATGATCCAACAATAGCAAATGCATTTTGGTTAAATTGCAATTCATATGTGGAGTTTGAATTTGCATTTCAAATGCAATACACTTCATTTAAATTGAATTTTCTACAAACCAGAACCATACACATCATGTGAAAACATAAACATGTGCTTGTGCATTCTATTACAAGGTTGCCCCCCCTTTGTTGATGATTGTTTCCGATACCAGCTTTTCCGAGACAGTGATCACCCCCGAAGGAGAAGACCACCGATAAGACCTGTGTATCGTCAGCAAGGCAAGCAAACCCCATTGATCATGTCTATAAAATCCTATTTCCCTCTCAGTCTCGCTTATGCATGTTTAGGAGATCACCGAGACACGTTCTTTCGCATAGTTGAACCCATTCCGATGCATGACCTATCATTTTGTCACCGTATTAAGCAAACCAGAATCCTTGCAGATAGAGGATTTGAATGATGAGCATGTGGCCCCTACAACTTTTACTGCTATTGCTTCTTAGTGTTACAATGAGGATTTTATGTTTCTGAGTCGGGATGGAATGAACACAGTGATGCTGGTGTTAACGTGTTGGTGAATCCACCCTAAGCAAAGGTGAACGATGAGAGGTTGTGTAGGAGTACACAGTGGGTTGTCTCGTTGAACACTGCCCTAGGCCCCGAGTTCCTGTTTTGTGATCCAAGACAAAGAGTATGACCACATGTAGGGTTTTATGGGAACCCCGTTTGGCCTCTTTACGTACCCGATCCGGTCTAGGAGTCACAATAGATTCGGGCTTTCCATTTGGCATGTGCATAGAAAAAGAATGAAGAAAAGGTTGCATCATATAGATATGTGGGTGGACTTGTGAGGCAGTGAAACCATCTGGCAGAGGTGGCGTCTCGGTCCCTTACATTATCTGAGTCCGTTTCGTGGAACCGGCCGGACTCTCGAGCGGTGCCAAACTCAGGTAGTCGACTCCTGGATTAGAGAAGGTGATGTGAGGTTAGTGCCTTGGTTTCATCCACGTCCGACACCCGCTTGAAGGGTGACGAGAACGAGGCGATAAGTGATGACATGCGTGTGAAGATGTACACCCCTGCAAGGTTAATGAACTATTCAAATAGCCGTGTCCGCGGTTATGGACTACTTGGAGACCTCTACTTGATCATTAGATAACTTGAATGGATACTTATAAAACTCGCAAGATAAGCGTGAGTGCTATGGTGGGCTTCCTCGTGGGGAAGTCGAGGAAGTAACCATAGTGGTGTATTGTTTGGAGACATGTAGTGGACTCGTGTACGCTTCTTACCTCAAGTCTGGTACTCGTAGTACAGGACTAGCCAAGTCAAAGCTGGCACTTCTGCATGTTGAACCCCACCTCCTTTACCTTGATACTTGAGCATGAGTAGTATAGATCTGATGTAAGTCTTGCTGAGTACGACTTTGTACTCACGTTTGCTTATTCTATGTTTTAGATGAGAACCCGGACCCCGATGGAGTCACCTTCGTGAAGCTCGACGTTGACCTTGGTAGTATAGTCCCAGACAGCAGTCTGGTCCCTCGTGGAAGGGCATGTATGTTTACAAGGCTTCTCTAAGCCATTTGTTAAACTTGTCTGTACTCAGACCTAATTTTCTTCTGTTGTATAATGTAATGTTGATCACAGACATGTGATCTTTGTATGCTCTATGTGTATATCAATAAAGAGTACTTGTAGAGTTATGTGATGATACCTGTTGTTCATACTAGACATGTGTGATGCGTGTATTATTATATTTAACATGCATGTCTTAGTATGGGTTTTCGAGACCTTAGTTGTGATCTGGCTGGCGGTCTTTTATACACCAAGTGGCCCTTAGATGTGCGCAGCTTGGGGCATCGCGATGCGATTGCTCGTGACTCTGTCACGTGGCACACTTTGTTGTATGATCGAGCCCGTCCTAGACCCCGACTAAGTGATCGGGCTGGAGTAAGTATATGTAAGAGTTAGGATTCAATCGATAACATGGTTGAGGTGACTTGTCTATGAGTATGGGATTCACCACCCATAAGCATTTAGACTTGTGAGCGGACGATGAGGACCCATCTCAGTTGATCATCCGGCCTGAATGGGATGCCCCTCACGTTCGATGCTTTCCGAGAGTGTTCTGTGCTTGGCCTTGTCTGCTTAGACAAGTGGGTACGGCTCTCGGCTCTCCATGTGATTGCATCGTGACTGGAATTACATACGCATATTCCGGGTCCCGACATATACACACTACCTACACGTGGGATTACGGTGTGGGCCCTCCGCGTTGTAGTTCGTCCAAAAGCTCTTCAGACGTCAGCAGTATTGTGGCCTGATCGTCGGGAAGCCGTGTTGTCTTATTTGCTGCAGCAGGTGTGTTTGGATTTTCTTTTGCTTCATCGGCCAGACTCGCACCGTGCAGGAGCAAGCAAGGGTGAGGGACCTAGACCCCTTGGCGCATAGGATATAGTCTGGCGGATGGCCTCTCTGTTGAGCCTAGGATGGGCTGCGATGTGTCGGATAGCCTCGGTGGGGCGTTCCCTAACAAGGTTCACGCCACCCTGGAGATCCGAGCGTGCAGGCTGAACAGTAGTGCACCCCTGCAGGGAGTTTAATCTATTTGAATAGTCGTGTCCACGGTAACAGGACGCTTTATGCTGAAGCTGGATCTTACCACTACAAACTACTACTATTAAATTGTATTGTTTCGGGTTTTCTTCCTCGCAGGGAAGTCGAGGAGGGGAACTCGGAGGCATTATTATTATTAATCATTACAACTTATATTATACAATGCTGCGGCAACTTCTGCTTCATTGTTACTTTATGCTTTATATAAAATGTTGGCCGTTCTCATCTTGTGCTGCAAGACTCGTCAGAAGATGCTAGTCTACGATAGGCCTAGCTTCTTACCCTTATTCTGATTTCTATCTTGCAGTCCACTATATACAGCCTCCCCTTTCCATTTGATACAAATGCATAAATGCTTAGTAGCGGACGTAAGACTCGCGGGTATGCTAGATACTCACCCTTGCTTTATTTCCCCTTTATGTTTTTCCTGATCGGCCGCTGCAGTCGACGTTGGAGCCCAGGAGCAGGAGTACCCTGGAGGCGCCTACTACTACGTCGAGCCCCCCTTTGACCATGGCCAGGAGTAGTTTCGGAGGCTCCCAGGCAGGAGGCCTTGCCTTTTCGTCTGTATCTCTGATGTTATTTGTGCTAGCCTTCTTAAGGCAAAACTTGACTAACTATGTCTGTACTCAGATATTATGGCTTGTATAACTTATGTATTTGGGTCCGTGTGACCCCCTTATCTTGTAACATATTGGTTTATCCTTTTGTGTTTAGTGTTGTGATGCGATATTCTCACCGTGGCACCCTAATCTCAGCCGTGTACCCTGCGTGTATGATTACTGTACACGGATTGATTTTGG
Source organism: Bromus sterilis (assembly GCA_950022295.1). Classification (NCBI taxonomy): domain Eukaryota; kingdom Viridiplantae; phylum Streptophyta; class Magnoliopsida; order Poales; family Poaceae; genus Bromus; species Bromus sterilis. Next base: position 365,692,976 of record OX465595.1, on the reverse strand, counting down.
GGGTGTCACACAGGGATTGGTCCAAAAAGGAGTTGCTGCCACTGATTTGGTCATGACTCGTAAACACAAGCACCAAGCTACAACCAATTCGGATGCTAAACTCACCTTGTTACATATGCAAACACGACCGGATGTTGTGTCATCAAGTACTACATGGAAACATAATTCGGCTAGTACCACTTGGAATAAATTGAAAAAGCTTGGTGCACAAGAACTTGAGAAGATGAGTATGGCATGAGTTCCCAAGAAAAGCAATCAAACTAAGAATGATGTGCGAGCTCCTGTTGCAACAAGTTTAACCAAGGTGAAGAAAGAGAAAGTATCCCATAAGAGATTAAGCCGAAGGTTTTTATCCACAAAAATGATCTTCGGTTAGCACATCATTTATATTCTTCAACCATGCCATTAACATCTTTAGCATGGAATTCATCCCCAGGGACAAACGCACGCTGAGTTACAGCTAACTCGGAGGTGGACAGTACTGCACCCTCTTGTGTTACTCGGAAAGGTGGATCGGTTGGCGTAATTATCATCAAAGAGAACAATTCACACACACCCTCTGATCAGTATTCAGTTATTTTTGGCTCATTCAATCGAAGTGGAAACCCGAATACCAGTGGAAGCTAGAAAATTGCAATAGGGGTTGCATCTCAACAATAAGGGAATATTTCTTCTACTCGGTTCAGGCCAAACTACTCGGTAGATACCTACTATAAGCCGGGTAACTCGGAGGTCAACATGGTGATAGCGTCAGGACAAGCCGAGTAGCTCAGGGGGCAGCAAATCTCTCGCCCCAAAAACTCAACCAGAACCGCGATGGTGTCCGATGGGATTAACTCGTACATACCGAGTACAACGGCCGCGGGCACTGGAGATCAAAGAGGGAATAATCAAGAAAAAGCATGATGAGCAGTTCAATAAAGAGAAGCCAATGATACCTCGGTTTACTTGGCAGAGAAAGCTTGCAGTCACATACAACTCGGATGCGGCCACTGATGACTTTGTTGATGCAGCAGCTATAGATTACCCGATGAAAGACCTGTTGGATGAGGATGTTACGGCTGCTCACAACTCGGAGAATGGTGGCCATAACTCAGATGGTGGCTACTGTTCGGAGGATGGTGGCTGCAATTCAGAAGACGCCGTCAACAACTCGGAAGGTGACCCTAGCGACAACTCGGAAAGTGTTATCAACTTGGAAGATATACCAACTCGAAAGATGACAACAATGAGGTCAGTGCTATGAATATCAACATGGTTTTTGCATTGCCCGCCGAGTTCCGTGCACCCGGGATAGAAGCTTGAGCATGTTATGGCCGATATAAAATTATCGCCCTAAGAGACACATGGCCGATGGAGTGTTGGCATCGTCCTTAGCACAAACATGGGCAAGTTATTTTTCGACACACAATTTTTTGCCGAAAAACAGGGGGGCATGTGTTGACACCAGTTTTTGGCACGGCAATAAACTTATATAAGATGACCTCAAATGAATAAGTGCTCTACATGAAAAAGTTGGGTATCGTTGATATGAACATCTTTTAGGTTCGGGCCATCGTCATCCGATTCCATCTTGGAGGCCGAAACTATGTTGGAAGCAATAAGATCCTGGCATTCGAAGTACTATTCTGCCAATTGGGCCTTCAAGACATCATCAAATGGAAAACTGTTCTACATTAAGCAGCTTCGCCTCGTCGAATCGGTCGATTTTGGTTTTTGGATCATCTCAATCCAAGTTCGTATACAAAAGTTGTAGCCATAACTATATATACCTGTCAAGAGGGAAAAACTGACGCCCGGAGCCAGACATCCGTGCAACCGATGTCTGATGGAAAACGTGACATGACGCCTGGAGCCAGACATGTATACGACTGATGTCTGACGGAAAGCGGGAGAATTTCGGCCATCAAGATGGTAACGAATCAAAAAACGTTCAACATGAAGAAGCTTGGAAATTTCGAGGGCTACAATTTTGATGTTTTGACTTTTTTTCATTTGAGGTCGTTTGCAGCCCCAAAACGCCCAAAAACCGAACTACTATCCCAGGCCCACCTGTAATCCGAGTTTGGTTCCATATGGAAAGATTTGGACGGGATTTGGAGTCCTTTTCTTGTACGGAAAGTCCAAACTCCTCATATATAGATGAGGTGATGGCCGATTGAAACGACACACAATCGATATTCATCTAAACCCTTCTACTTTACTCGTATCTTTTTACTTTTCGTTACCCATGGCCGAGCCTTAGCAACCCTAGGGTTTGGTTCATCTTTGCCGTTTTGCGTTGAAAAGCGGTCGGCTCTCCTCCCCGAAATCGAGGAACCCTTTGTTGCTTTGCTCGTAAAGCATCCGTCTCTCTTCTCCGAAATTTAAGATCTCTTTGTTGATTTGCTTGTAAATCACTCGTTCTTCGTAAAGAAAAACGAAGTGGCGACTCCCTTACTCTAAACAATTGCGCGGTGCAAGTCTGTGTTGCGTTGAACAAATTCATCGTCAACAGTAGCTTAAACAAATTACAAAACAGAGAAGAAATAAAACAGAAAAAAAATTACATAAAAGAAGACAAATTAAAAAGATCTAATTGACGCCTAGGGCAGAGCCCACCCCGGCCCACCTTCTCCCCCCCTCCCACTAGGCCGGCCCACCCCAGCCACTCCCTCGTCCCCTCCCTGTTCACCTCGCCCGTGGAAGCCATCCATGGCGCCACGGCCACGGCCGTCGCCGTGGCGGCCATCCGATGGAGCCGTCGCGTCCGCCGTTGCCGCGTCGCCATCGTGGCCGTGGCCAATGGCCACACCGGAGCGCGCCAAGACGTCCAGGAGGTCCGCCTCGTCGTCCTCGTCGTCCCCATGTGCTGGATTGGAGCGGGAGCCACTGCATCGCCGGAATCGTGTCGTCTTCCCCGCCACGGCCGCCACCTCCCATCGCCGGAATCGGCGCCACCCCGAGAACCCCGGCCTCCCTGACCTCGCCCCTTCCCTCGCGGTGAGCCGCCGCGCCATTCCCCCTCTTTTCCCCTTCGATCCACGCCGACTACCGCCTCCCCCCGATGTGCTTGCGTACACGGCCGACATGGCCAAAGCACGCCATGGTCGCGCCTTGCTCGTGTCCAGCGGGCTATGCCTTGCGCCTGGACACGCCCTGGCGAGCGCGCGCCCGCACTCGCCGTGCCCCGGCCACGCCTCCCCTGTCCTTCCCGCACACGCACCTCCCCAGCTGCAACCGCCCCGCCGGCGATGGCCTCCATGGCCGCGCCCCTGTCGCCCCCCCCCCCCACACACACACACTCGCCCCGCGCTGTTGTTGCTACTGCTGGAGTTGCGCGCCTCCTACTGTCGCGGCGGCGCGCCTCCTCGCCGCTCGCTGCCTCGTCATGCCCGCCACAGCAATGGCCGGCGGCGGCCTATGCACGGCCTACGGCCCTCCCCTGTCAAGATTAACCCACTTCTAAAAATGGGACAAAAAATGATAATTCTAACCTGAGACTCTGACTGATGGGCCCCACCCATAATTAGACTACTTATACAATTTATTTAAAACAATAGCTCTATTACATGTGGGGCCAACCCCTAAATAACTTGTGTAATTATTTTAAGCCTCTATGTGATTGACAAGTGGGACCCCCCTTTTTACTATTCAAATTAAATAAAATAATTTGTTACATATGTCTATGACACATGGGGCCCACTGGTGAGTTGACCAGTCAAAGGCGCAGCCAATGACATGTGGGTCCCTTGTACCAGTTGACTTGGTCAAATGTCCTATTCTGGATAATGCTGGGTAAATAAATAAAAGAATTGCAGAATTGTTTTAAAATGATTTAAAACTCCAGAAAGTCATATCTTTTAAACCGTAGCTCGGATGGAAAAACTTTATACATGAAAATTGATCAAAAAAATGCCACGAATACGAATACGCTACCTGTATATCCGCCGCACCCATCTAACATACCGAACATCGAACAATTCCCCTTCGGTTCATCTGTCTGTCAGACGACCGGAGCCGGTAAAACTTTCCGGATGAAATTGTTCTAAACATGAAAGTTGATCAGAATGGATCAACGATCACGGATACACTATCCACATGTCTATCAGATGTCTCTAACAGTGCTGACATGGAGCCTTCCCCTTCGGATCATCGGTTCGGTAATCAACCGGTACTGATGAGTCATCCTCGGATAAATTTCTGCTTCGAGCAAATCACCGAACACTGCGTTAGAGCCCCGTTTCTTTGTATCTTTTATTTCATACATTTGTATTGTTATTATTGCCGTGTATTTACTATCCCCCCCTTTATTCTCCGGTAGACCCTGTTGCTGCCACCGGTGACACCATCGAGTACAACTACTTCGTCGACGACCGTACTGGTACTACCGAGCTTCCAGGCAAGCAGAGCCATTTTCCTTCCCCATATATCGCCTATCTTTCCGTACATTTCTTGCACTAGGCATTGCTGTTGTTGCTACGTTACAATCCTATTCTATTGCATAGCCTGTTTTTGTCGCCCCTTGATGTACCCTCCTTTGTCCTATGCTGCCTTATAAATATATATATAATATTAGGCAGTGAACCCTGCGCATTGTTAGCTAGGTTTAGAATAACGGGTCGTGATCACTCTGGTGAGTGAACGCGAATTACAAAATATTATAACTGCAACAGGTACGGATCAATGCAGACGCCCTAGGGAACCTACAACGGCGAGACTCTGCCGAGTCGCTTCGAGTTTGACTTACGAGTGGAATGGACTCGTATTTCACTCTCATCGGCTCGGTAGCGTAGCATCACCGGGATGATACGAGGTTTACCTCTTTAGTTCATTTCGTCGATGTCTCTGTCGAACCTCTTTAAGTGTACCATCGAGGGTGATACCTCCTAGTTTCACTTAATGGTAGGCACTCGAATCAACTGGTGTCCTTCAAGGTAAGTAGTCGGGTGACCCAACAGTGCCCGCGCAGGGATTGTATCGGGACGACAGGACAGGCGGATACCATCGTGGGCCTGGTCCTTGCTCGTTGGCCGTTAGATACCCTATAGTACGAAAGTCGAGCTCTTCCAAGAGCACACGCGAGATAAGGTAAGGAGACGGTTCACCTTGTTGGTAACCGCAAGAGTTGGTGGGACGACAGGGCAAGCACCGATGTACTGGTGGTCCTGGCTGCTGTCGTTGTCCGCGACTCACCAGAAAGGGGCAACGATAACGGTTTTCCCGACAGATAATAATAAATAACTAACGGTTCAGGTTGATGACTTGAGAGGCCCTAAAGGCTTGTACGCACAACCTTCACGTGGGATAACGGTGTGGTGATGTGCCAGGTGATGATAGTGATTTCTCTCCCTTCGTTGGTAAACCCCAAGTGGAAGGTGTGATGTAGCACAGCAGCAAATTTCCCTCAGTAAAGATACCAATGTTTGTCTCCAGTAGGACTCCGGAGATGATAAGTAGGTGTCAGCGGCGCAACTGACGCAGACCTGCACACAGACACAAATAACTTTGTTCCCAACGAACTTCAGAGAGGTTGTCAATCTCTCCGGTCTTGTTGTTCACAAAGGATCAAACACAAGGGATAATGATAGCAACTGAAAGTAAAAGCAGAAAAGTAAATGAGTGTGGAAACAGTGATGAAGATATGGACCGGGATACGTGATGTTCACTAGTGATGTCTCTCTCCCAAAAGACGATAAAACTGCTATGCGAGGTGAACAAATTACAGAAGGGCAATTGACTGGATTATGAACGCACCGCAATGCTAACTATGCTACAAAAGAAAGGAAGAGGCTCAAAATCATGGGCAGAACGCCAAAATAAGTAGACCGAAATCCAACTGCATCTACTACTAATCATCCACCTTGAGATATCTATCCAGAACATATCGCTGGTATTAAGTTGCGAGCCCCACCCAAAGTGTAAACCCAAAGCAACAGGCAACTGCATTAAAAAGCACTTTGCGTAAAGTAAACAATCCTTGTAACCGCGATTACAAGCACCGTTGTTTTCCCCCTTGTGGCAACAGCACATCCCCTAGACTCATGTTTCTGTCACTCAGGCGTGTCATCAGGGGGCATGAACCCACAATCGAGCATAACGTTCCCTCTTGGGGTTACTACCTACTACTTGGCCAAAGCAATAAACAGCAACGGAGAACATGCAAGAATTACTCAAGAACAAAAATATAAGAGATAAGAACCAAATATATTACTCAATCACAATCTGAACATAATCTCATAATCCATCAGATCCCATCAAACTCAGCATAGCAACAGCAGAAAGATTACAAAAGTGCCTCGATCATGTAGGGCAGCTCACGAGGTCTAAACCATGAAGAACAAAAGAGGGGAGGAGAACATCACATAGCTACTGATCACGGACCCATGGTCCAAAGTAAACTACTCACGACACATCCGGGAAGCATCCATGGTGGAGAGGAGACTCACGGAGGTCGGCCCTCCCTCCGGCAGGGTGCCGGGAAGAGGTCTGCTGGTGCTCCCGATCTCGGAAGCGCGGCGGAACAGAGGCGAGATCGCGAAAAAGGGTTCTGGCCTCGAGGGTTTCTCGTCACGGAGAATATATAGGCGAAGGGGGGCAGCCAGGGGGGCCACCAGGGGTCCAGGCGCCCCCCTGGCGCGGCCAGCCCCTAGGGCGCGCCACCAGGGCGCCTGGGCCCCTGGTGGAGGCCCTCTGGCCCCACCTAGGTTCATCTGGAAGGTTCTTATGCGCTGATTTTTTTTATCTGATTTTTCCCGAATTTTTGGAGCACTTTTTATATGGGGGAAAACTGAAATAGAAAAACAACAGAAAACAGGAACATGCACTGTGGTGCACTGAGTTAATAGGTTAGTCCAAATATGATCAAAAGTGTATGAAAGTGTATCTAGATCATAGCAATATCACACAAAACATGCATGGAGCAAGCAGAAATTATATATACGTTTTGGACGTATCAACATCCCCAAGCTTAATTCCTGCTCGTCCTCGAGTAGGTAAATGATAACAGCATAATTTCTGTGGTGACATGCTAGCAACCATATAAGAACTTTGAAAAGTAAAGCAATCAAGGTTAGAGATTCAATTCAATTCATAACATGCAAGAGTCTATATTAGCATTGAAACAAGTAACAAAAGAACATTATGTGCAAGAGCTCTCGCTGTCCGTGACTCGAATGTCTCCAAATGGTGTTTGCGTGCAAGAAGGGGGATAGGGAATACGAGAAAATATTTATTTGTTGAGAACTCAATCTACTAAAGTTTCACACTTGGTCTTTTTTTGGAATCTTATCTTGGCTCGTCCCCAGACCACTAGCCATGTACAAGTCAATTTGATCCACTCCTTTTTCAATATTTTAGCACTCATGCAATGGATGAGCGTAAGCACGAGAGTTGACACTTAGGATGGCAAAGAGAGAAGTACGGAGGAGGAGGAAGACAAAAAAGAATAAGAAAGGCTCACATCAATGAGGACAATCATAGGCAAGAGATGCCAAATGATAGATATGATGTGAGGAGTAGGGATTGCCATGCAACGGATGCACATATGAGCTAGGAAGCTCTCCGATGGAACTAGTGGGGGTGCATCTAACTTGCTCGCTCATGAAGACCTAGAGCTCGTTTGAGGAGGCTCATCCTTGCAATATGCAAACCAAGTTCTATAGTGTGAAGGTCCCCACATAGCTATATGCATAATGATCATCTCTATGGAGTACAAGGATATAGAGGGAGTACTAGTGTGGATCTCTCAAAAGGATAGTAGTGTTGCCCCTTTCTCTCTTTTTATTTCTTTTTTATTTTTTTTTATTTTTTTGTGGCCTCAATGGCTCTTTCTATTTAACTCTCATTTGTCCTCTTTGGGATCTTTTATTGTGTCCACTTTGGGATCTTTTCCTCACTTAAGGCCAACACTCTATTTTACAAGAAGGTAAAGGAGATCTTTCACACTTTACAAGGTACTCAAAATCATAAAGAAGATGTAACTATCATGATGTATGCAATGTATGCGTCTGCCAGTGTAACAGAATATGCAATGATACTAGCGCGTCATGTAGCAATGATTAGGGCAAGGCCCCACTAGCATGCGGCTCATCGATAAAGCAAAAGCATGTATGACATGAAGATCAAGTCATGAAGAGGTGGAAGTTGCATGGCAATATATCTCGGAAAGGCTATGGAAATGCCTTGATAGGTAGGTATGGTGGCTGTTTTGAGGAAAGATATAAGGAGGCTTATGATGACAGAGCGTATCATGCCAAGGGTTTGGATGTACCGGCGAAGGTGGACACCAACTCTCGGAGTGAGAAGAAGGCAATGCACGGCACGGGAGAGGCTAGCAAAATATTGGAAGGTGGAAGTGTCAACTTTCAATACTTACATTAGTCTGAAGAACTCATGCACTTATTATCGGTAACTCTCAATCTAATAAGGAGGTTCACAAAGAGACAAGTATCCCGAGGAGGAGTGTATGGGGGTTTGGTTATCCTTGCGCATCCTCGACTCATGGTACGTGAGTGTACTCTAATATTCGATCCCTCCAAAGATTAGTGATCCATCTAGTAGTTAGAGTTCTCAACTAGTTTTTGTAGGTTTTGAAAATACACACGTATTGCCCAAAATACGACACCTATCACTAATAGGCTAAAGCTCTTGACACCAAAAGTTCATACATTACTCACATCAATACCTCAAAACTATTGCAAGTTACTACTAGAATTAAATAGCAACCTCAATTACCTACTTTCAAGACAAGACACAACTCAGTGCAACAACCAACTCTCTTAACAAGATAAACATGAAAACTAAAGAGAGTTCCAGCAACAAACTAAAAAAAAGCCAAGGCTCTTGCTAAAGACAAACTAAGACTAAAACTAAACATGGCAGTAGCTACGAAAAGATAAAGAACACACAACAGCAAAAAGATAAGCAGGAAAAATCCGATGATGTGTTCTAGATTGGAGTGGAGCGTGTTTCTCTCCCACACAAAGTAAGACGGGGTCTAACTTTTTATGACCAGCAAGAAAAACTAAAAATAAAACCTAAGAGCGAGACGCTCCAAGCATAGCACATAACGCATGAAGTGATAAAAATATAGTGAGACGAAGGACGAACTGATGATTGTTGATAGAGAAGGGGATGCACGGTGGCATCCCCAAGCTTAGACGCTTGAGTCTCCTTGAATATTTATTGGGGATGCATGGGGGCATCCCCAAGCTTGAGCGCTTGACACTCCTGGATCTTCTTTCATCATCTTCCATCGCACACTTGAAAACTCCCTTTATACATAACTCATCATAAGCTGATTAGAGAGGTTAGTACCCTTAAAAAAATAATTTTTCCCCGCTAGATATAAAGATATTCCTGAAGAGCTACTGTTTCTCAAGAGTGCCAAAAAGTTTTTGCAAAGAAAAAGCAAGCTTAAGGTTTGCAAAAGTGAAGAGAGGCAAAACGTGGCAGAATCTGTGAAAAACAGAACAGCAGGTAGTAGAGAATTTTTTTCTGGGCACTTCTGCAACTCAAATAAAAAAACTCAGAACATACGAAAGTTTCACAATTGTATAGAGCATGCTATCAAAACAATTCAGATCAAAAAGATGATCTGGTTATTTTATTCGAATTTTTCTGTCCAGGGACAGAATCTGTTTTCTGGACAGCATGTCACAACTTTTGCTTCCCTTATCATAAGAGGCTATAACTTGGCACAAAGCTGAAAAATAAAGATACAATGATGTTTCTACAGTAGTAACAAACATCAAGACCACTAAGAACAGAACAAAAGCAAAAAGAAAAACCAAAATTCGTTGCGGGCTGCCTCCCGAAAGCGCTTCTTTAGAGCCATTAGCTAGGCTGAAAGATTATAGAAGATGCTCTCACAAGAATAAGAATTTTGAAGCAAAAGAGAGCATCAAGAAGAAAATATGAAACACATTTAATCCTAACCCACTTCCTATGCATAGGCATCTCATAAGAAAATAAATCGAAGAAGCACAAAGTGACATGCATAGGAAGGTGGAACAAGAACAACTTAAAAACTTTCAACAAAAAGAGAGGTGTTTTTGTAACATGGAGGTTTCTACAATCATACTTTCCTCTCTCAAAGTAATTTTCAGTAGTATCATGAACAACATCAAGAGTGTAACTATCACATAAATCATATTGTTCATGACCTACAAGAACACGTGTATTGTTTTCAACACGGTTTTTAGGATCATAAGATAAATGCAACCCATCACATTGAGCTTTGATAAGAGGAAAATTCTCCGGAGTTGGAGATTTCAAAAGGATAATAGGACAATCAAGTGTGGGTGCAAGCAACAATTTCATGCTTAACATCAGGAACTATAGAGAGTTCATTTTTGTTAGCATCATCTATAGTGGCATCTTGGCCATCAACAAAGCAAGTATCAAAATTTTCAGAAAGGGATATTTCAAGTGAGTCCTCGGAATCATGGGATTCCTCCTCAAAGCAGTCATTGGCCTCTTCTTGGGCAGCAAACATTTTATTTTTAAAATCCTCAATATAAGAATTGGAAGTGTAATTCTCAAAGCAATAAGCAAGAACTTCAAAGTTTTCGGACTGGTGAATAGTATCGTGATACCTTTCAATCAAAGAAGCAATCTCATAAGCACCTTTAAAAGCAACAAACTCTTCAATCTTTTCAACATCAAAGTAATCATAAACACCTTTATCATAAGAAGATAAGATCTCATTTTCATTGAACTCACATTGGAAAGGGAGGTGTTTATGATCTATATTAGAACAACAAGTAAAATCATAATTGTAGCACAAAAGTTTAGCATGGCAATAAGAAACATGTATTTGATCCCATAAGTGTTTCCCTTTCTGAGATAGGCGGTGCCGCGTATAATGAGCATGCTCATCCAATGATTTTCCCTCAACCAAGTCGGTTGGGTTTTTAGCGCGAGCACAAATTGATCGAAGAAGATCCAAGTAAAACATGTCAAATATGTCCATCCTACCATATTTGGGTGGTTCAGCACCCATGATGAGGATAGCATAACTAGGAAAAGCAAGACAAAGGAAAAAGGTAGCAACTAGTTTTTTGGTTTTTCATATAAGACAAAATCAAAAACAAAAATTGAAAGGTAAACTAACAAGACTAAAAAACAAAGGTAAAGGGTAGTGTGCAACTCCCCTATCTTAGCACTCAGAGTCCCCGGCAACGGCGCCAGAAATTTTGCTTGATGTGCGAGGTGATGATAGTGATTTCTCGCCCTTCGTTGGTAAACCCCAAGTGGAAGGTGTGATGTAGCACAGCAGCAAATTTCCCTCAGTAAAGATACCAAGGTTTGTCTCCAGTAGGACTCCGGAGATGATAAGTAGGTGCCAGCGGCGCAACTGACACAAATAACTTTGTTCCCAACGAAGTTCAGAGAGGTTGTCAATCTCTCCGGTCTTGTTGTTCACAAAGCATCAAACACAAGGGATAATGATAGCAACTGAAAGTAAAAGCAGAAAAGTAAATGAGCGTGGAAACAGTGATGAAGATATGGACCGGGATATGTGATGTTCACTAGTGATGTCTCTCTCCCAAAAGACGATAAAACTGCTATGCGAGGTGAACAAATTACAGAAGGGCAATTGACAGGATTATGAACGCACCGCAATGCTAACTATGCTACAAAAGAAAGGAAGAGGCTCAAAAGCATGGGCAGAACGCCAAAATAAGTAGACCAAAATCCAAATGCATCTACTACTAATCATCCACCTTGAGATATCTATCCAGAACATCTCGCTGGTATTAAGTTGCGAGCCCCACCCAAAGTGTAAACCCAAAGCAACAGACAACTGCATTAAAAAGCACTTTGCGTAAAGTAAACAATCCTTGTAACCGCGGTTACAAGCACCGTTGTTTTCCCCCTTGTGGCAACAGCACATCCCCTAGACTCATGTTTCTGTCACTCAAGCGTGTCATCAGGGGGCATGAACCCACAATCGAGCATAATGTTCCCTCTTGGGGTTACTACCTACTACTTGGCCAAAGCAAAAAAACAGCAACGGAGAACATGCAAGAATTACTCAAGAACAAAAATATAAGAGATAAGAACCAAATATATTACTCAATCACAATCTGAACATAATCTCATAATCCATCAGATCCCATCAAACTCAGCATAGCAACAGCAGAAAGATTACAAAAGTGCCTCGATCATGTAGGGCAGCTCACGAGGTCTAAACCATGAAGAACAAAAGAGGGGAGGAGAACATCACATAGCTACTGATCACGGACCCATGGTCCAAAGGAAACTACTCACGACACATCCGGGAAGCATCCATGGTGGAGAGGAGACTCTCGGAGGTCGGCCCTCCCTCCGGCAGGGTGCCGGGAAGAGGTCTGCTGGTGCTCCCGATCTCGGAAGCGCGGCGGCGGCGGAACAGAGGCGAGATCGCGAAAAAGGGTTCTGGCCTCAAGGGTTTCTCGTCACAGAGAATATATAGGCGAAGGGGGCAGCCAGGGGGCACCAGGGGTCCAGGCGCCCCCCTGGCGCGGCCAGCCCCTGGGGTGCGCCACCAGGGCGCCTGGGCCCCTGGTTGTGGCCCTCTGGCCCCACCTAGGTTCATCTGGAAGGTTCTTCTGCGCTGATTTTTTATCTGATTTTTCCCGAATTTTTGGAGCACTTTTTATATGGGGGAAAACTGAAATAGAAAAACAGTAGAAAACAGGAACTGGCACTGTGGTGCATTGAGTTAATATGTTAGTCCAAAGATGATCAAAAGTGTATGAAAGTGTATCTAGATCATAGCAATATCACACAAAACATGCATGGAGCAAGCAGAAATTATAGATACGTTTTGGACGTATCATGTGGGCCCTCCGCGTTGTGGTCACGTTTGAAAGCTCTGAAAGACACCCATTTCAGCATTGTGGCACGGTCGGATCCGCATCCTAGAGGAGTTGCGTGGAATTCACCCTGTACACAACGACCCGGAGGGCGAGGGGCGAAGGTCCAGGACCCCCTTGCGCTTAGGACTTTAGACCGGTGGGGACCTCTCTGATGAGCCATAGGATGGGCCTCGGCGTGTCGGATAGCCTCGGTGGGGCATTCCCTAACAAGGTGTACGCCACCCTGGAGATCCGAGCGTGCAGGCTGAACAGTAGTGCACCCCTGCAGGGAGTTTGATCTATTCGAATAGCCGTGTCCACGGTAACAGGACGCTTTATGTTGAAGCCAGAGCCTACTACTACAAACTACTACTATTAAACTGTTGGTTTCGGTTTCTCTTCCTCGCAGGGAAGTCGAGGAGGGGATCTCGGAGGCATTGATAATTATTAATAATTACAACTTACTATTATACAATGCTGCAACAACTTCTGCTTCATTGTTATTACATTCATGCTATTGAACTGTTGGTTGTTCTCTTCTTGTGCTTCAAGACTCGTCGGAAGATGCTAGTCTTCGTTAGGCCTAGCTTCTCTTCCTTATTCTAGATTTCTACAACTCAGTCCACTATATACAGCCTCCCCTTTCCATTTGATACAAATGCATAAATGCTTAGTAGCGGACGTAAGACTCGCGGGTATGCTAGATACTCACCCTTGCTTTCTTTCCCACTTTTTGTTTTGCCTGATCGGCCGCTGCAGTCGACGTTGGATCCTAGGAGCAGAAGAGCCCTGATGCCGACCACCGCAACATGAAGATCTCCGGTGCCTTCTACGACATCGAGATCCCCGACGACCAGGAGTAGTTTGGAGGTTCCCGGGCAGGAGGCCTTGCCTTTTCGATCGAGTGTTGATTTTGTGCTAGCCTTCTTAAGGCAAACTTGTATCCTTGTGTCTGTACTCAGATACTATTGCTTCCGTTAACATTGTGCTCTCGAGCTATTGTATTCGATCCCTCGTGGCCCCTGGCTTGTATTAAACACCTTGTATTATTTTATTTGTAGAGTTATGTTGTGATGTCTCATCGTGAGTCCCTGATCTCGATCGTGTACCTTGCGTGTATGATTACCGTACATGGTCTCATTTTGGGGGCGTCACATTCACCTTGCATAGCAGTTTTATCATCTTTTGGGAGAGATACATCACTAGTGAACATCACGGGACCCCGGTACATATTCTCATCACTGTTTACACGCTTATTTACTTTTCCACTTTTACTTTCAGTTGCTATCATTATCCCTTGTGCTTGATCCTTTGTAAACAACAAGACCGGAGAGATTGACAACCTCTCTGAACTTCGTTGGGAGAAAAGTTATTTGTGTTGTGTGCAGGTCCAGGTCAAGGAAGCAACGTTTGTAGTAAACGGTGCCATTGTTTTCTTGCCACCTACTTATCATTATCGGAGTCCTACTGGTCGATCTCAACATTGGTATCTTCACTAAGGGAAACTTGCTGCTACGCTGCATCTCACCTTCCACTTGGGGTAACCAACGAAGGGAGAGAAGCAATTATTATCTCTCGCGTATCACCCGTGCAACGAGACATAAAGGAGGGAGAGTTATTGAAGCGTGAAGAAGAGTCCCTCGAATGATAGATCGAACGCATTATCTCCCTACAGAAACACATGTACATGGTGAAGTTGATCCGGTAGAGCTTTGCCGCCCATAGCTCGGAACCACAGGAGGACTAGAAGGGGGAGGGGCATCCCTTCGGGATGAATATTGAAAGAACACTTTTGGTTCTCTTTGCAAAAAATGGTTTTCTCTCCGATAATATATCAATCACTCTGGAAACTTTTCGGTGCAGTATATACACTTGCTCCTATGACTCAATTACTCAAAAATTGACTATCCTTGAGTGTGTGACCCCATTGGTTTGGTAGAATGCAAAAATGAACCAGAAACAACCTTTCCCAAAATAATAACCAATAGCGGGGCCCTGTATGCCCATAATGGTTCCATACCTGCACAAATTGTTATTCGAGTGAACCTTTAGTTAACATGCCAAAGTTTTTTGTTCTTGTAGAGAAAATAATCGTGTAACCTTTGTTCTGTTTAATCTAGTTAACCAAGACTTGTTGTGGGGTTGATATTATTAAAAATTAATGTTGATAAAGATTAATCATGCATAAAAGAAAGTCTCAATAAGTCTTGGGATTTGAGGAAAAATTTATAGAAGAAGATGTCACTAGAGATACTCAACTCCATAGTGTTTAATTTCATAGAATCAAGAGAACTTGTGGTTAAATTTATCCAGAGGAACATAGTTGAATGGTGATAAAGTTTTGCCCAAAATATGTTTTCCAACACATGGTTCTGCAGCTTCTTGTCGGGATCATGGCCATATCAATACATGTTGTTGTACGCGCTTAAATGTGATTTATACACCTCTCTTGATGTTATGATGAGAACTCCGCTGGACAATGAATGATCCACAAGACCATACACTCATATTTCGGTTATGAGGTTGTTAAAGTTCGCAAAAATATTTTCAACTTTTCTCAAAGAGTCTGTGTATATGGAAACAAATGAATACTGGTCGTAGGTCTCGAAATAGACAACACTTGGTCCATAGTATTCAAACTTAACCATAAATGAAACCCATTACTTGCATGTATCATTTCTTTGGCAAAAATTGGTCACTATTCAACAAATTTTAGCAAGCAATGATGGAAAGGAGTGCTTGTGTGTGCCAACGAGTCACTCTAATATCACGTTGTATTTTATTTACCTTGCACTCTCTAAATATATGTTTTCATTGCAAGAAAATTTGTTCCAAATTGTTCCTCGGCAAGCAAGTGTTACCTAGAGGAAATACAATATAAGTTACTTGATTATCTTATCTAGATTACAATAAAATTTGTGTTAGCTATCTTTGCTTCATTCTTGTTGCACTATGACATTGCCTTCGCTGCAACTATACTAAGTTTTTAGGTGAAGAAAGCAGAGGGCTATCTAGGTATAGTAATCGTAAGTGAATCAAAAGCTTCTCAATATTTTAGTTTAAACAACAGAGTTCCTTACGGTTGAGCTATTGTTTATTGCTCAAGGAGGATCAAAGGTTTAAGCTTGGGTTGGTTGACGAGTGATATTTTTGTACTCATCAAACTGATGTTTAAACCATGTAATCTCTCATAAACTGAGATCAATCCCTATGATTTCTATTAATGACTAATTAATGCAAGAGATAACGGAATCCTCTATTTACTGTGTTTCTTGAGAAAAATGGCCTAAACATGAAAGTATATCATATAAGGAAGGAAAGGAAAATGGAAGAGAAAAGGAACCGGGAATTGGTCGCTGAGGATCAGGATAGGGTACGGTATAGGTGTGCCGCTTGTATCGGCGTCGTACCAGCCACCAGAAGGTGCATATGATCCAAGGGATCAAACTTTATAAAATACCCGACTCTTAGTTCTCATCAGAGAGAGCATGGAGAAGACATTCTTGAAATAGAAGTTTCATCAACCCTAGTCATCGCCACAATTCCCATCTAATCTCCATAACCACCATCGCCATTCTCCCCCTCCCTTATTGGTCATACTTGTAACTGGTGCACCACATCCATCAACTCTTGTAAGACATATTATCAATCAAGGTTCATCATTATGTCTTCATCTGTGAGTTCATCTTGCATTCCCTATTCCATGAGTGAGTAATTTGGTAAGTTCATGGGTTGAGGAGAGTCCTTGCAACCCTACATGATTGTGCTTGCAATCGTTGGACATGACTTTGCATGTTGATGTCATTTGTATGTTTAAATGTGTTTGAAAATTTCCACGAAATTGTCTTTTGTCTTCTTCTTGTTCTAAGGCCCTTCAGGTACCTAGGACACCGGGGTAAATCCAATCCTTGGGGATTCATGAGGTGTAGTTATTGACCATCCAATGCTTTTGTCAAAATTTATGATCTATAATCTAGGTAAACCCACGAGATTGTAAGGGACTTTGGTTGGACAACTGCACTTGATGAAGGGCGCTTTGGTCAAGATGTTATTAGTATGTATCCCCTCCTGTAGTTCATAGCAAGCACAACATAACGGGTGTTTTCTAGAGCAAGAATTATTATCAATGTGAGATCTCAGTGCGTAAATATAAGGTTGTATTTAGTGATACCTCATGTCCGTTTTCTTCGTTATCATTATCATTTACATACTAACATTGAGGGTTAGGTTTTAAAGATCTGGAATTAAATTCTTTAGCAAATACTTGTTTGAATCTCTGTGTCTATAGTGCACATACTCTTGTGGGTTTGATAACCCGAATTCACCCCTTAGGGAAAAGGCACGAGGATCCTCTTGCAGTCTCAAGAGGATCTGAAAAGGCATCAAGAAATAAAAGTGGCGAATAAATGTGGAGTTGGAGGTGTGAAAATAATTAATGTCAATCTGTAACGATGCATCTCTCAAATTGAGGTGTCGACCAGGACAACATAACTAGTATAGAACAAAATATCATTAATCGTGGTATCACGAGACAAGTTATTATTACCAATTGCTAGTATATGGTTTAGATGAAGTCTGGTTCACCTCTAGAACAATACAAACAACAAAGCGAACTGTACCAATTAATAGTCTACAGTTTGGATGGACTCTGATGCATCGCCAAAATAATACAAATAGTGAAGCATGTTGTACTGAAAGTTTTAGATTGCATGGTATATGAATGCCAGGTGAAACTGGCAAACATACAAGAACTTCAAAAAACGTAGATTGGGGAAAGAGTGTCAATAAATGGTCCAAGAACCATATAATGTAATAAATGATTATTAGAGATCAACCTTCAAGATTTCTCCTCTTTCATATAGAAGATACTAGCAGAGTTGATAGCATTTGGATGGATGGCAATGAGATCAGCAAAGGGATGAGTAGCACAGATGCGAAAGAGGAGGATAGGTTGGTGCGTGCAGGCCGCAAGAGAACATCGACTAAGGAGAGGAGAGAAGGGGCGGCAGGGTGGCGTCACTGCATCTCCCATACAAAAATAAGCATGGCCATGTCGTAGGGAGATTGTTACGATGGCCCTACAACACAAAGGAAGATAAGGAGTTGATGGCTCATTGTGATCCCTTCTCTTTGGGCATAGACCCCTCGTATCTCCTTGATCGCCGAAGGGTTGCTCAAAAGAGATGTCGGGAAGGGGAAGAGGCCGGTGTCACGAGTTCGAGTAGAATAGAAAAGGATAGGGTTGTGGGAGAGCGAGCTGAAAACGGTCTTCACTGTGCAAAGGCCCAATTAACCACATGTTTTGGATTTTTCTTCTGTAGAAGCATCTCTTCAGGACATGACTAGTGCACAAGTTGAAGCTATATCGAATGGCCAAAATGACAGAGATGCGATATCCGTCGGCCAGGAACAGTTAGTGCGTGAGAGAGCTGAGATTAGGTTCAGTTTTACAATATTAAATTTACAACCGTTTTCAATTCATGTTTTATTTATTTTTCTCATCATCTTCTAGCAAATTAATCTTTGGCAACTGAACGTGAATGAGAATCTTGGCAGTCCTATAACATTTCTCATTTCCAGCACCTTTACTTTATGTCTATATAAACCAAGGTCCTGTAAAAAATTATGGAATACTGCACAATCTAGTGCTTTTTGGGTCACCCTATTATATCATCAAAATTTACACGATAAACCCATACAGTAACAGAGAATGGAAGTACCTATAAAGCTTGATTTTTCATGTTAAAGTCTTGTGGACTAACCAAGAACCATGCATTTATGTCAACATTTGTATTGAAACACCACTACAAAAATGTTACATTCACCCTCCACTCAGGGGTATTCACTTAAAATTGTCCCCACTTGTTTTTCTATGTTTCATTTGTACAATTGGGGGATCATTCCAAGGTTTCCTATGGCCAAAGAGGTGGTGGAGGGCATACTAGCCTTACATGCAGATTTGATTGGGTGGCCATTGATTTTGCATTGATTTACATGTATCAACGACATCCCTAAACTTGGTACTCATTAATTGCATTAAAAATGTATTATATGGTGCATGGCAATCGGTAAATAACGATGGTAGATGTGATCTTTTTAAAATCACTTGGCGCTATTTGCCCATCTTGAGTACAACATGTAATTATAGCACAATTAAAGCGTGCGTTTCTTTTATTAGCTACAGGACGAATCTCTCCCCCACCCCTCCCCCTATCTAGTATTTATGCACTCTATCGCCTTCGAACTAGACATTGTTCTCCAATTAAGTACACCTAAAGCAAGGTTAGTAAACTTTATTCCCCTTGATATTTTTTTGCAAGTGGTAGGACACTGCAATCTAGATCTAAAGGTTTCTATGGATATGTGAAAAAATTATATGTGCTTATTGTCTTATCACATATATATTATGTCATAGTTATACCAATTTAACGAGTTTTAGTCTAACTCATATTTATGTGCTTATTGTTTTCTCTCACTTGTGATTTTCCGTCAGAATTTGGTAGGATGATATGGATCATGAAGTCCCTTTGACACCGTAATAAGGCATCTTCATTTTCAGTTTGGAGGTAAGAACTTAATGATTTCAGATACTTCTTACTTTTAGCACATGTTTTTCCTTGTGTTTTTTAAGTTTTTTTATTCGAGATCTGTTTTGTTTTTGGGTATATGAATACATAGTACATATCTAGTGCTACTGAGAGTCACGTGCTCCAGTGATCTTATGACACTATGGTTGCTGGATCTGCAATTCAATAGTTACGTGCAAAGGCCTAGCAAAATTGCAGAAAATACCCTCAAAGGCCTTATAACTATGTGTAGATCTGGGGCTTCGACGGTACCCATTAAAACAAAAGATCCAATGGACCAAATGCTCGTGGAACATGGATGGATGTGAGTTTTGGGAGCATCGGATTAAGAACTTTTCCCCCTTATGAATACATACTAAGTTTTGCGCTTACCTGAAGGAAGATAAACTACCATGTTCTAATTTGAGCTCATCTGGGTTTCTATATTAGTATTGCCCGAGCCTTTCGATCCTGCACCAAAGTAATAGTTAGACTAAAGTTCATAACAACATAATAGTTTTGCACTAATTCTCTCTACCAGAGTACATCGGCTATTTTTAGATTAAAATGGAGGTGGGTATTTATGTCTGAGATGGCTCTAGTATTTCAGTATACAAGCCCTCTCGTGTTTTGACCCATCAATTTGACCAATAGACTGCAAATTACATGCCATAAAAATGGTTGATGTCCAATAGACTGCAAATTACAGCACCCAGCAGCATATGGTTCAGTCGGTCCAATGGCTGATCACTCACTCACTCACTCACTCCCACAATGGTCCAATAGCACGACAATAGCTCTGAAAGTTCGATGTGGGCGCTGGCCGTCGTTCAGGACGAACACATGGCCTTCGGTCCTCCTGCAGATCATGTTCAGATGTTTTCTAGTTAGCAGACGCACAGCACAGGAGTAGGAATTAAATTAGGTCATGGACGAAAATATATTTTGTACTCGTATATCCGTAATCATGCAGGCACACAAAATAAATACCCCCACCAGTGAAATAAATAAATATTACACTGTAGTAGTACTTCCCATTCTCATATGAACGTTTTTAAATCATAACTGTTTATTAGTGTGGTACATTTATAAATTGACAGACACGCACACAGTACTATGTGGTGTGTGCTGGTGTTTTCTGGGTCACTGAGAGTAATTCCAAATTTGCCAAATATAACTTGTTCAACCATCTACAAATGCTTGCACCACACATTTGCCGAATATGACCAGTCATAAACCAAATAAGCTTGATATGCTCCTTCAATAAGGAAAAAAAATGAATCATCAATTCTATAAAAGAAAAGGAAAGAAGTTTCATATCCTCGCAGTGCAAAGATATGAAAAAAATTGTTTCCAGCAATGCATCATGTTCTGTACATCGCGTGCATATCCATGTCTCCTTTTACCAACATTTGAAAATACATAAAAAAAATTGAACTTAGGCGAAGAAATTGCAAAAGAACAAAATAGGAGGGTAGTTCAAATCGTAAAGTAATAGAATGTAAAAAAAAATCAACATAAACAATGATTTTTATAGAAAAAACTCTTGGGGAAAACAAATTTCTAATGAAGTGGATCTTCGCTATATCGAGAAAAGCATATATGAACATCATAGATGTACAACCTGATAGCATAATCGAGAAGTCATTCTCTCATCATAAGAATTCGAATCACACATCAAGGTTGTCAAAAGACGGTCGTGGTGAAGTTTAAGGCAGAATATATAAAGCAGATAGGTAGTGAAGAATAAAGTGATTGGGAGGGGGAAAAACAAGAGGGAATGGAAAAAGCAAAGCAGAGAACTAGGCATTGGCCTAGTGGCATGAGGCGCGGTTGTGCAACCCAGCGGCCAGGGTTCGACTCCTGTCGGGAGCGGATTTCTGTGTCCTCACGAGGGCGGTTCTCCCTTTAACAATACGTCCTGGGTGCTAGTGCCCACGGATCTAATTTTAAGTGATTGGGAGGGGGGAAAACAAGAGGGAATGGAAAAAGGAGACGAAAAAAATAAATCATGAAGATAGAGGAGAGAAAAAAAAAGTTAAGGATCCAAGCATCTTTAATCTTTTTCCCCCCTTGAGCTAGAGAGATATTCTTGGATGATCGGGGCTCAAAGACGATATCTAGGATGAACATTCCTTGTGATCTAGGTGGACATTCCATGAGCAGCTGATAGAAAGAAAAAGGAAGGTGTCTTGTTTGTTGTACCTTAAAGATGTCATTCCGTGTGTGCTTTGCATGCCTTAGCACACTTTATAATATTCACCACCAAAAGAAGGGATTAGGACCTTTCTCCCCACAGGGAAAAGGGAATCTAATTCCCCTCCAAGGTGGTCATAATTTAATCCATTCCCCCAAAGCGTGAGATTCCATCATGTGCCTCTAATCCTAATAAACTTCCTAGTAAGTTCATGGAATCATGGGGTCGTCGTTAAAGAAAGACCTGGCAGAAAATTTTCGCTTTGGGCAAGAGAATGTTTCACAGCGAGAAGACAGGGAAGCAAACAGACAAAGGGAGAGGGAAAAAAAGTTGCAGGATCCAAGGCTAGGGTTAGTGGGCCTGATGACAGTAATATCTATCTTTGCACACCCCAAGGTGATGCATCTAGTAGTACCTAGGTGATGTTATAGCTCAAATCATCACCCAGATGGCCAATGATCATTATAGAATCCCTGAGATGGCATCTTGTGCCTAATCAGGTGTGAGTGATGGGGGAGTCAACTAACTTATTAACTGTAGGAATTGCTTAATCAGGACATACTTGTCACTCTAATCAGGGGTGTTGCTGGCCCAAAAGGGAAAGTTCCAAACTAAAACTGCCTCCTAACCAGGGTGGTTGGTGGTTGTTGGGTTCAGAGACTGCAAATGGGAATGCTGTTTTAACTTTTTGCACATTTACAGCAAGCAAGCAAGAGTAAGATGATTGGTTAGTGGTTTGGTCATGGGGGGTATGATTAGGAGATGGGGGGTGTGGTGGTCAACTCTTAGGGCACAATGATGCACCCTGTGTGATACAGACAAACCCACTATATATGCCTCTGCTAAAGCCTGACGACCGAGGCTGCTAATACCCTTTTTGTTACCTGCGTGCGCCGTCCTTAATTACAGCGTGGCTCATTTTATACCACCAAATTTTCTACTCCTATACGGATATATGTACGCTGTCTCTGCTAGTTATTTCTTCCTTCTGATAACATGTTTCAAATTTCCATGTCAAGAAACAAGAAACAAATTCTGCTGGTTTAGGGAATTAGCAGCAGTTATGAGGGGAAACAGCCCAGCATGAATTGAGATCTTTGTTTGTTCCGACAATGGAATTAGATGTTACGCCTGGTTATGCATGAGAATTAAATTGGTAGTAGATGGGGAGCACAAGGGGCTTGTGAGGAATGGATGGATGCATGGAGGAGGCCATGAGAGCATTGATTAAGCGCCTAACTCGATCCATCCTTGGCTGTTCTTTGGCAAACCTCTCTCTCTCTTGTGACAAGAGCGAGCGAGATGAGAGAGAGAGAGAGAGAGAAAGAGGCACAAAACAAAAACAAACAAGCAGGAATCACAGGCACAGTGGAGGCATGCTGGTGCTGTTCCCTTCTCTCACTAGCTCGTCCTGCAGCTTGCTTCTGACACAGCACAGCCCATCCTCCATCACTCTCTCTATGGACTATGGAGAGCTTGGCTTCCTGATAGTGCAAGGAAAGCAAAGCCAGCTCGAGACAGACACTACCTATAATTTCCACTCCATCAGTATTCCCATCTCTCCCTCAACCTCCCTCAAGCACATCTCCTCCTGCTTATTAGACAGACCACGCTCCAGCACTAGAAAACAGCCGAGCTGAGCTGAGCTTCTCCATTCTCTCTCTCTCTCTCTCTCTCTCTCTCTCTCTCAGCTCGCTCCTCTGAATAATAAGCACCCAGATCCTGCATCTCAATACTTTATATTATTTTTCCTTCCATAGTCACTTTGTGGCCGTGGATGTAGTACCCTAGCTAGGCCCTAGACGCTAGTCACCTCAGGCTGAGTGCAATGGTGGAAGCTGCAAAGGCTGGGGGGGCCTTGCTCCTTCTTCCTCCTCTTGATTAGCCCTTGACAAAACACAAGGTTCGTTTGCTTTTGGTCTCTCTCTCTCTCCCTCCACTGTTGAAGCACTGCTGCAAAGGGAGAAGAGAACAACATCTGTCCATGAAGCTCTTCCTCCTCCTCCTCATCCACCTCCTGCTTAGCTAGCTCTTAACAGTCCTTCCTTGTTGTTTGTGTGGGGAGAGAGAGAGAGGTCAAAGCCTGGTCCATACATTAGTCTAGTCTAATCCACAGAGAGAGAAAAAACTACTAGCAGCTTGATAGTACTAGTACTGCTAGTAGCGGTGGCGGTGTGCTCTAGTACAAGTAACTAGTAGTAGTAGTAAAACAGGGACTGGGAGGCATCTATTCTAGTAACCTCCACCAAGTAACTCTCATTCACTTTGCCAAGCAAGAACAGCCCCACTGTTCATCATCCTGGTTGCATCCATCCTCCCTACTAGTGAGTACACCACCTATCTTCTTCTTCTTCTTCTAATCTTGTTTGCATGCATGGGCAGAGGAGGAGGAGGAGCCCAGCCCAACAAAGTAGTAGCAGAGGCTAATAATAAGCTACATAGATAGATAGGAGCGGCAGCAAGAAAGGATATTGTTATGTTTATTTGTATGGTGTAATTGAGCTGCTAGCTTAGCTAGTATTACTTCCATTCCATCTTGGTTGGAGTTTGCAAGTGGCGCTAGTATCTTCTTGATAAGGTCCCCAAGATCCCCCCCACACACCACACCACACCTCTTTCTCTCACACATCACCTTCCTTTTTGTTCTCTCTTTCTCTCTTTTCTTTTCTTCTGTGTTGGGAGTCCCAAGAAACACTGAATTTTTGGTTGTGAGTGAGTCGGAGGTGCCATTGGCCTTTTCTTTCTTGCTTTCATCTCATGGTTTCCATTGTGCAGCAGCTGCAGAGAACACAAGCCAGAAGCATCCTTCTTCCACTCAGGGAGAGGGAGAGGGAGCAAAGGATGGATCTTTCTGGACCCCGAGGCGACTTCCCGATCCCAATGCACACCGCCGCCTCGCCCTACGGAGGCATCGCCGCTGGGGGCGTCGCCGTCGCCGACCATGTCATGGACCTCCACCACCATGACCATGCCAACCACAACGGCCAGTCCCAGTCCCAGTCCCAGGACATGCCTTCGCCGCCTGCTGCTGTTGGGCCTGAGGACAGCTCCGGCAAGAAGCGCGCCGCGGGCATTGGCGGCGTAGGCGGAGGGCCGGCGGTCAAGTACCGGGAGTGCCTCAAGAACCATGCGGCGGCCATCGGCGGCAACGCCACCGACGGGTGCGGCGAGTTCATGCCCAGCGGCGAGGAGGGCTCGCTGGAGGCGCTCAAGTGCTCCGCCTGCGGCTGCCACCGCAATTTCCACCGCAAGGAGCTCGACGATTTCGACGGCGACAGCTGCGCCTCCCACGGCTACGGCTACGGCCACCACGCCGTCCGCCGCCTGCTCGGCCCCGCCCTCTCGCACCACCACAAGAGCAGCGGGGGCCTCCTCGTCACCGCCGACCACTACGGCGCCTACGCCGCGGCGCGCGCGCTGCCTCCGCCGCCGCCCCCGCCGCCGGGGCACCACCACCAGATCATCATGCCGCTCAACATGATCCAGACGTCCGAGTCGGACGAGATGGACTGCAGCGGCGGCATCATGGGCGACGGCAGGGGCGGGCTAGGCTCAGGCGGCGGCGGCGGCGGGTCATCGTCGTCCAAGAAGCGCTTCCGCACCAAGTTCACGGTGGAGCAGAAGGCGCGCATGCTGGAGTTCGCGGAGGGCGTGGGGTGGCGCCTCCAGAAGCTGGACGACGCCATGGTGCAGCACTTCTGCCAGGAGATCGGCGTGAAGCGCCGCGTCCTCAAGGTGTGGATGCACAACAACAAGCACAACCTCGCCAGGAAGCCGCTGCCGTCGTCGCCGCCGCAGCCGCAGCCGCAGCCAATTGCGGTGGCCATGTCTGTGCCGATGCAGATGTCGATGCCTCCGATGCAGCAGCTGCCAATGGCCGTGCCGGCATCGCAGCCCGGGCCGTCCTCCTCCTCCTGCCACCGCGGGCCGAGCTCCCCGCGGGACCTCAAGCTCGACTGACTGACGGCGGCACAGAGATCGAAGACGAAACTAACGCGGCTCGGTTGCTGATTCTACTACTACTAGTCGTTAGTAAGCCGCATTGCCATTGTTTTCACTGTTCCATCGACGCCATGGATGGATCGATGGAAGCAGAGAAAAGAGAACCGAAACAAAGACTCAAGGTTATTATCATGGATCTCCATTTTTTTTTCCTTTCTCTTTCGGTTGTTGTTTATCTTGTCATAAGGTTGGGGAGCAAGCATGAGAGGGGAACATAGGTGAACCGAACTGAGCTCAACTTAATTTGATTTTTTCTTCTTCTTCCTACTAGTCTCCTTGGTTGGTTGGTGCCTCTGACTTAAAGTCTAGCTAGCAAGCAATGCCTGTTGAGTTGTCATGGATCAGAGATGTCTTGAATCAATTCTGACTTGTTTAGAGTTTCTCCATTTCATTATCATTTTCCAGGGCTAATCTGCAGACTCTGAATATAATGCATGAGGAAAATAAATAAAAAAGAACATGGGATGCAATCTCTTCTCTCCACAGGTCTTGTATCTTTCGTGCGCACTGTTGATGAGTCATGACATGATCTGCATGCTTAATCTGCAGCTGCTGTCGGTGCTGGTGCTGTTACTGTGGCCTGCAACGCATGCATGCCTAGGGGCTGATGTGATCTGATCTGACCTGATCCGGCGAAGTGAATTCACAAAGACAATGGAAAGGGGAAGAAACCCTTGTCAAGAATTGGGATCGTGAGGGTGATGGATGAGGGAGGAGGGTGTTCATCAAAATTAATGTTTGGCTGCTCCCGGTTTCTCCATTTGGAGCACAGCAGATCACAGTCCTTGGCTTGGCCCCAAGCCAAGCAAGCAATCATGGTTGTGGCCGTGTGTACGAGTGCAGGGGGGCAGGGGAGCATGTGCCCGACGAATCTAAAATTGGTTGGTTTGCCTTGCCGTGTCAAGAAAAATATCGCTGTGCTCCCCGTGCTCCTGCAGCACCGCATTCCCTTCCTAGAAAGAAATAATTTCTTCTCTTGATTTATTTCCACCACTGGCTGTTGCTGAATGTATGTGTGATTGAGGTGCTGATTTGATTTGGTGGTGTTAAGTAGCAGTGCAGGTTTTAGTGGCCAGCAAAATGGCTTTGCTGTGTTGAAGTCGATTTCGATGAGACAAGCGGCTGTTTTGGTTGTGTTGCGCCAATGTTTTTGTGACCCAGCGTGCTCTGTACTTTGTTGCCTCCTCTGCCATGGCAGCGGCGATTTATGTCTCACGAACGCGGCGGGCATTCATTTACCCCTGAAATGTACTCCACTCAGTATGTAGTACATCTCTACGGGGATGTACATCCTTGGTTTGTAGTCCTGGGAGTATAATGCTACGGGTCTCGTCCGGTTTGGAGTAAAATGGTTTTGGTACTTGGTTGGCTACAAATTCTACGCGGTACTTAGCGGTAAATGTGTTGTTCCGTTTTGTACCCAACGAACCATCTTTGCTCCTTGTGGACTTCCAAAGGAAGAACAATTTTGCACGCCAGGGTGGTGACTGCTGATGCTGCTCTGGTGGATCCTGCTTTACTCAAGGCTACGGTACTCGATCTGGCTGGGATACATACACCGTTTTTTTTTCTAGAAAATTCTTCAGTTTTTCTGAAGCCGCAAACGAAAATGCAGATTACCAAAATGCAGGGCCACAGCATCCTGAGTTCAAATTGCATTCCCTCCTGGAGCATGAACAATTGAGAGAGCAAAGAGCCCTGTGGGACATAGGATGCATTTTGGATTCATGTCGCTTTGGTTGGATTCATCCCAACAAGTTGAAGAAATGCTGCCACGCTGGCCTTTTCTCCTTGGCTCCAGTGCACGCTGACGCTGTAGCCCCCTGTTGCTGCCCTGCCCTGCCCAATGTGCAATCTACTCTCTATCCATCCTAGCAGAATTTGGGCGTGTGTCGTCTGCACTGCACCCACGCATGCATGCATTTGCAGCCTTGCGTTGTGTTGTTGTGTTGGGATCGTCGTGCCCCAGCGCCCGTACGGAAAAGCAAGCTTCTTTTTGGACTTTCTTATGTTATGTTATTAACACTGTCATACTACAATTTAGAGCTAGGATTTGCACCACAAATTATCAAAAATATCACTGATATCTGAGTCGCTCCTCCTTAGGCTGAAACTTGCGAGCCTCAGCTGAGCTGAGATGAAATGATCACCAGAGGGACTATGGCGCCAGGCAGGCCAATACATACATACAATTATTACGGGTGCTGGTTTTGTCAATGCCAAACTCGCCATCTCGTGCGTCTCTGCTGCTGTCTCTGTATCATGATCTGCGAGTGTGGAGCGCCATGACTTGCTGCTGCTGCTGCAACAAACGCCCTATTCTTCCTTCCCAGCTGAGCTAGCCCATGTGTGCTGCTGCTGCTGCGGATGGATCATGGATCCATGGATGGTGCTTGCTGCCAAGCCAAGCCATCAGAGATCACAGATCAGTCGCATGTTCATTCTTGCCACCAACTCTGTAATTCTTCTCCTACTACAATTTTCTGCCTTGCCTTTTCAGTTTTCGGGGTACATCAGGCAACCGCCGGGAAATCATTTGCTTACCTTGGGGAACAAATTCAGTACCCAGCAAACTTGTTAGATACAGAGAGCACTAGGGTTATGCAAACTTGGCTCAGTGGTTACCCCCTGCTCTTTGTCACCTTCATAGCCACCTTCCATGTGCACGCTTATGAAGGCTGGCCATGTACTTTGCTCCTTTTATCTATCAATGGAATGATACGCAACCCGCGTAATCGTGAAAAAAAGAATTGAAGATCTCATAGTTCGGTCAAGAAGAAGGTAAAGAATAAGGAGGACGTGGACCGTTAACTCGAACAACAATGACAAAAGTGGTTAGCATGATATTGAGAATTTCAAAGATATCGAGGCTTTCGTTATGATCGATAACCTGCTAGAGAAAAGTGGTTAGTACGGTATGAATCCCAACCTGCGACAACAGTTCGAACATATTGAAGCTTTCATTATGATCGAGAACCCGAAAGACATGTTTCAAACGCACCATAGGATCGAAAAGTTCAACATCTAGTGATCCTTATGTGGATTGTAAGCTCAAAGAGAGTGATCCATTGAGCGTGTATGTGATCAAAATGATCATATACATGAAAGCTTTGGATCGGTTAGGTGTTCCATTAATCACGGAGTTAGCCATAAATTCAATTATGGTTTCTCTTTGACCTAGCTATAACTCGTTCATTTCTCGGGATGACAGAACGAACAAATCTACTTAAGACACAAATAGATATTATTATCTGTTTGTCTCAAATACAATATTTATGACATGTCCTAGATTTGAGGTCCTCGCATGTTCTCGAGTAAAGAACCGACACACTTAGGGTCTATCAAATGAAAATTGCTTCACGTACGACGTTTGACATACGACAACTGTACGATGCCATCGTTAAGTAGTACCGTGTTAATTCTTTCTACCCGTGACCCATGGTCCAGCCCAAATCCAAAACCCAAAACTTATATTTCTTTGTCCTAAACCCATCAGAACTAATCCACGGTTCCACCTCTTCCCCTTATTTTTTTTGAACATAAGTCCCTTTATTAAAACTAGAAAACACGCCCGTGCGTTGTAACGGGAGAATTATTTTGTATGCCCCTAGCTAATAACTATCGTTCAACTGTTGTGCCCCACCTGTGTTGCCGCTTATCCTTCTTTTCGTCCTATCCAACAATGACCACGATATCAACCTAGTAGCAATGCATCCTGGTCCATCTCAAGACGATGATCTAAAAACAAAATCGGTAATCTCCACCTTCACTGATACCAGGGAGACGAACTCCCATTGGTAGCCAACCAACGAGGCGTTTGGGCTTCGGAAGCCAATGTTGGCGGATAATCCAGCCCCGCTGCACCGGACGGCGGTGGCGGTGGACGCGATCATATTTAAAAATGGCGCCATCGAGGTTGCCACGCAGGCCAGACGCAGACGCGAGGGGGCATCGACGGACGTGAAATGAACGACCAACGTGTTCGCTCTGTGTTTGCGCTGGCGTAAACTTGGCGCACATTTACGTCGAGTTTGCGCCCGCACTAGCACGGAATCGACATACGGGCACCAAATTTTGAGGATGCGTTCACATGTGGGAGAGTTTGGGTTTTCAAAACGCAAAAAAGCGTGCACGAACTAAATATGTCGACGCATTGGAGTTGCTTTTTTTCAAAACCTATACGTTACTATACAAGCAAAGCCTACCAAACAGAGAAGAGGCGTGCTAATCTAAAACCTAGCCCCGGCCCAAACTTAAATTAGATAATGTGTGAAGGCGTGAAGCAGTTTGGACTCTGTTGCCGACTGCTTTGAGTAGGTAGTATCGTATGAAGATCGAACGCAATTTCATCATATGTATAGCAGCGCCGCTATCAAATCTACTCCGTAACTAGGTAGTTATAAAGATAGCTTTCAGATGATTCGTGACACATGCCGCAAGACATGATTGACCAAGATGAGATTTACTTGTTTGACTTGGAAAGATACACTCTAAGCCAATCTGATATTCCAGTACTAGAAAAACAGATATAGCTAATGATTCCCTCCTCTTCCTGCGCAGCTGTTCTTGCGCCCCTGCCCTCCTCCGGCGTGCTCCGACCATTCCCTCTCTCTTCTCTTTCTTCCTATCCAACCGATATGGAGGCGGCGGATAAGAGGGGAGGGAAGGAGCGGGTTGGGGCCATCGGACGCGCCTGGCTGGAGGTGGAGATGGGGATGTACATGGAGGTGCATGCGGGTGCTGTGGTAGAGAGAGCGACAAACGACGGGGAGATCAGCGGAGAAGCGGACGAGGAGGAGCAGGAGCGGGAGGGGCGGACTGTACCGGGTGGGAGGACGGCGAAGCGTTCGAGGGGAAGGGGCCGAGGACGCTGGCCTCGGCGGGGATCCGCGGGGCCTGGAGGGGGAGGGGCGGGAGGGGGAGAGGAGGGTTTCATCACCACGCTTGGTACGGCGACAGGTTAAGCCCACAACTCATTGTTCTTGATCCGATCTAATGCGTTCTTGGATGGTGTGGTGCTTTTTAGGGATTTTGTGCTTGTTTGTTGTGATGTGATGCCCCTCGCAGGTTTTTCTCGCCGTACCATGGTCGCCGTGCATGGCTCCGCTGCTATTGGCTCGTGTACGGGCTGGCTCTGGTGTGCCTGCTGGTGGTGTTGGCGTCTCTGGTGCCGCCGTCCGGTGTTGTACGGTGCCCATCATGGCTGTTGTCTCTGCTAGTGCAACAGAGGGTTCCGCCTTCACTGCCTCACCTCTTCACTGCATCGAGGCTCCTTCTGCATCGAGATCTCTAGGTAATCCTCCTTCTTCTCTCTGCTCTGCTTCCGCATTCCGTACTGAATTGTCACTTGCCAAGGGTTCAATCTGTGAATTTTTAGACGTTTAGATCGATCCAGTAGTTGCTTAGGTATATTCTCTGTAGTGCTTAGGATGTCCTAGTTGCAGTAGAACACGTGTAGGTGTTTTACTGAAGTTTACTTATGTCATTTAACTAAAACTTGTGTTGTCTGTGATAACTGAATCTTGTACTGCTATGGCTCATACTATGTAATTTACTTTGTAGGCTTGCTTCAATGATCTAGTAAAAATATGCACAAGATGCAACGACTCTTCGTGAGGAACAAGTAGGCCAGGACAGAGGAAGAGAATCGGAAGCTGCTGAAATGGAGAGAGTACAACACAATTATGAATTAGCCATCCCGTTCATTTACTCAAGACACACTTGTCATTCTAAATACTCACAAAGTGCCTTTCAGATTGCAGTTGACCTTGTTTCCCTGTATCGCAAGGTCTTGTCTTGGACGACAAGCATATCACAACTTGGCCATGTGTGACGATGAGGCATGGTCAGACTCACCTTCAGATCAGAATACTTAAAAGTGTTTAACCAATCATCTTCAGGTATGGTTTGGAAAGTGCAACTTGAATCTGCATGCATTCCAATGTATAAACCAAATGGGCACTCCATCCAAACATCCACAATTCAACAGCAAAAACAAAAACCATTCAATGGATTTCGCCTCTTATTCTCTACTACTGATCATCATGCTTGCTCCAGTGATGTACATCTCGTACCACTTCGCCAAGAAGAAGCCGACCACCCATGGCCTTCGGAGCCACCCGCTGCTCGGCCACCTCCCGGCGTTCCTCGGCAACCGTGGCCATCTAATGCTCAGTATTTTGTTCCTTTCATTTTACCCACTAAGGATTTTTGGAGTTAATTGAAGTTATTGTTGATGCCTTTTGACAACATTCTTCTTTCTATTGCACCTGCAGTCATACGTTAACTGAACAATAATCGATAAGAATTACTTTTTGTGTTGCGATTAAAAAGCCATGAAACTGGAACACTATTTCAAAGTGACTAGCAAAGGGCATAACTATGAGAATTGCGTGTATCTCTCTATAATGTTAAGAAGATGAACTTTGTCGATCGATATACAAAGATTTATTTGTTCTCACATTCATCTTTTCATTCACAGCTTGAATCTCATCCTGAGATATATGCAGGATATGTCTTTGCAGACATTAGATGATGATATGGACAGTAGTATTTAGTAATATACAATGGTTACCAGGAAAGTGAGTCTTCCTCTTTCTAAATATATTATTAGAATATGATGATATTGTGATTACTCTTTTAGTTTGTACAATGGGGCTGCTAACTTTAAATCCCCTCATGTCTTGTGTTAAATTGAACTTGTTTAGGGGGCTGTGTTGTTGTAATGTGACTGTAAGAACACTTGTTTTCAGGGCATGTTAAATTAAATAGTGCAATTAGAAATTAACATGCCCTGTCGATCTAGTAAACCCAAGTGATTTCATACACGTGGAGAAGTAAATTTGTAGGGTGCACCTTTTAATACAGATACCTAGACTGAATGATATTCTACTTTTGCTGAATGTATTTGTACAAGTTTCTGAATATACTAGCTTGTCTTTTTCTATTCTAATGTTATTTTGTTACAGTTTGCAGGGATAAAGTGAAGAAAAAGAACAGAAAACTAGAAGATTAATTTTAGGATTTTTATTTATTTCTTTGCAATTTTCCTTTTATTGGATATTTGTAAAGATATTGTAATATTCTTGCTATAATAAAAAATATGATTGTATTTCATTTTTTGTTTTTAAATTATTTTTTCTTATAGGTTGTTTTTTGTAAATTTGTATTTTTTTGTTTTCCAAATATACTACTAGTGGCGCATTTCAGCCTTTATTGATGGCGCACGTACCTTTATAGTTAGTGGCGCACCTCTTAGATCACTAGTGGCGCACTTGGCTTTAATACTAATGGCGCACTATTAGGTGCGTCATTACTGTCTGGGATAGTAATGACGCATCAAATGTGCGCCATTACTAAAAGTTACTAATGGCGTGCTAGCAATGGCGTACCTAATGTGCGCCATTAGTAGCCAAAATAGGTGCGTCATTAATAATCTGTTTTCCAGTAGTGTTTGGAAAGCATGGTCATACGACATGGGCCAAGTGTTAACCCAGCTCATAAATGTGTGTCACGGATTTGAGAAGAAAGGTCTACGCCTGGGCTCGACAAAAATATTTCGTAAGGAAAAATGAATGTTGCATATGACACATTGTTAAGGTTTGTCTTGCTGGGGAGCTGCCGCTTGGGTCTTGTGGACCATTCGGAATAAGTTTACAATTGAACGCAAATTCCCTGACAACCTGTCTCACTGTCTGTTTACTATCTTGTCGCTCTTATTGCAGTGGAAATCAGTGATTAAGGAGGTGGATCGCGACGGCCTGGAGACAATCATCCAACTCATTTGATCTTGCGCCAGGCGTCTTTCCGCTCCTCAGTCGTGATCATATTTTGATGGGAATGTTTAAATCTATCCTTCACTAGGTTGTGTAGGTAAGGGCATGCGTGCCTAGTTTCGACCATCCTCTTTGGTCTGTACTTCGACTTTCTCCTCTCGGTGAACTTTCTTTTGTTATGGTACTGTAATGGTATGTTGGAACCGTTGCCTTCATGGCTTTATTTATAAAGTCGGTCTAAGGCCTTTAGTTAAAAAAAGGTTTGTCTTGTGACTTTACACATATTAGAGTAGACACGTTCTACTAGGAAATACCATCGACTGATCTAGTCAGATGTGATTCGAGCCATTTTCATATATGCATGAACCTATAGAGATGTGCGTTTAATGGGAAGGAACCCATTACGATAGGATTCGAATGGATACTGGGTGTGGAGTCTGAATGGGCCTTTCGAGTGTTGAGCCCATCCGAAACGTCTATATAAATGATCGAATGAGTGAGACATTGAAAAACAGTTTAGTCTCATGACCTATACACCACCATTTCCAAGTCTAAGCCATGCGAGCGGACCTAGCAGTCCGTCGCCCATCATTCCTCCCTGCACGTGCGGATACCTTGAAGATATTGAACATGTGGCGCTTCGATAAACCATTTAAATGAACTGTTCGAAGGATTTACAAGGAGGAGACCAGGATGCGCATCACCAACTCTACTTTTGATATTGTGACTACACGTCAACCTCAATCACATGATCTATCCCCACAACACGATTTTGATTGCGTGATATTTTTTAAATTTAACTCTAGCGTGGCATACTGTGCACCTCAACGATACTCCCTTAGTCCTTAGAAAAGTGTACTTCCAACTGTTTTGGAGATTTAAACTATTTTAAACTTTGATTGAGTTTACACAAAAATAAATACTTATAAAACCAAATAATTATATAATAAAATATACTTCATCACAAATCTAACGATACTAAGATGATGGTTTAAATGTTTATGTATTTTTTATATAATCACGATCAATTTTTTTTAATTTCAATAAAATTGGAATTACATAGTTTTAATGACATAAGGAAGTAAGCTTCATTTATCTGGTTACAAGGCGGATGGATGGATGATGTGTATAGGACCCGCTTGAGGTCGTGGAAGGCCTCTTGGGCCTCATCGGCCCGTTCGAAAGACTTCTTGATACACCTAACACACGAATTAGAGATTTTTCTCCAAAATTAAGATCTACTTGTAGAACTCAGTTGTCTGTATGCATGTGCTATGAATTTTTCTTCAAGAGAGAAAATAAATCGAGGAATGGAATTATTTTTCTAAGCTGGGAGGTGTAGTGTTTCGGAGCTGACCTAGCAGGTATAGAGTACATGGTACTCAACCACTCATTGTTGACACTGATAGCTCATTGGAAGGAAGAGCATGTGCACTTGTTTTTGCAGAAAACAGCCATTGGTACTTCCTAATAGCCTCTAGCCAATGGATCGAGCCCAATGTGGTTTATGTTGGCCCGAGTGTCTTGGAGAAAAAGTACGTACCAGAAGACCCACCGTAGTAGTACTCGTATCACACATACGATTGCTGTGTATGCGCTGCGAGGGACAGAGACGAGGGATGGGCATTGAATTGAATCGCATTACCATGTCCATGGTTAAGACTTGAAGATGTACTCATCTGCAAGCACCGGCGGCGACTGTGCTGGCAAGGCATAGCTACGAACCTCAAAGAAGTGAATGGCCTGTGCAGTAAAACAGTCTTGTTTACATCATAAGTACAGTGTGATTGAGCAGGAGAAAACAAAGAAAGATGAGCCAAGCCAGGAAAGGTAAATCCAGCGCCCAACTTTCGGACAAATTAAAGCCATCTGCATCAACAAACATTCTATCCTATCACAAACCCCACAGCCAAAAGCTCTGAAACCCCCAGCAGCAGCTGCAGCAGCACGAGGGGTTTAATGAGGCCCTGACCACGCATGCATCCCCGGACGGATGGGTCTCAGGCAGCAAAGTTTTCGCCGGCAGCGCCGATAAGCATCGGCCTCCGCGCCGAGAAAAACAAACAAAACAAAGCGGAGAGAGGGCGATCGAAAGAAAGAAGATCCTGGCCCGGGCCTGCCGGACGGGCGTGTGATCAAATCAGACGGTTGCGTGCGCGCGTACACGATCGGATTCCGGCCTATCCACGCTTGCTTATCAGCTACTGTAACAGAGAGAGATAGAAAGAACCCGATTCCGGAACCCCCCGGGCTGCACACACACGCATCACGGGCACCGGGGGAGTGGCCACCTACACGAACACGAGGCTGCAGCGTGGTGTCATTTCTCTGCCGCCGCTCAGTGGGAGCGCACGTGGCAGTACGACGTTTTCAGAACACATCTTCCATGCAAAATTGAAAAAGAAAAGAGAACCTCCATGGTACTGCCACTGAGTGACGTAATAATAGGCCGTAGGAGCTACTACTATTCCTACTAGGGTAATTTATTATAATTTATTTGGGAGTAAATAGCACCCTCCTCCTTCTGGCATGACAGCTTCTTGCTTTCGACACCTCACTTCACTTTTCTCACTGCTACAGTGCCAGTGTGTGGGAGTAGAAGCACGTACATTTTGGCTTATTGCTGTAGTAGTGGCATGCACGCACGCACCTCGCAAGTACGCTCTACGAAAACAAAATTAATTGATTTTTCTGAGCAGGCCATGCTACTGTTGCATGCAGTATCGCAGAGGGATGATGATACACTGGCTGGATGTTGGTTGATGTTGATCGACAAGCAAGCATTTACTTTTCTCTTGACCGCATCAGCTCATCGTTTGTCCACGTCAAGAGGCAAGAAAAGCAGGAGGGGTTGCTGCCTTGTTCCTATCGATCTATCTATCTCCCTGCCTATAGCTCTACACAACTACATCTAGTCTACTTATTAGGATATAAGTAAAAGGTAACCTACGGTTCCCCTGTGAGAAGACACAAGGCAGGTCTTGAGAAGATAGCACGAGAAGCACATCCAAGAAGAATAATCAAAGGACAAACACCCCTACCTAGCTTGATGCTTCCTCCTACACTAGTTGACCTAGGTTAGGAGGATGGTGATTGGTGAGTGCTCTCTCAAAGGACATGATGATCTCCTCCTCCTATCTTTGTGTGCAAGAGCTCACGCACGCACGCATGCATGCATGTGAAACTCTGCCACGCCATAGGACAAGGACGGTTGAGTTGGCACTAACCACAGCCAGGGCCAGCCCAGCCTTGCCAGCCAATGAGAGCTAGCTGTAACTAAAACTAAAACACATGTGAACGAAGAGGATGGTTAGAATTGTGGTTAGGGTTGGCCCGTGGGAAAATCAGAAAGGTCATGTGGTGTGTGATGTGATCCAGTGCGTGCGTGCGTGCGTGCGTGTGTGAGTGAGGTGGTCCACTGCGTTCGCGCGTCTCGCAGTATCGCAGTGCACAAAGCAAAGCAGCAGAAATTCGCTCACGCCACTGTGATCCACTGCGTCTGCGTGCGTGAGTGAACCAAGCAAGCAACGAGTGCCGGCCTGCCTGCGATGATCCATCCTTTGCTGCTGCTGCTGCTGGTGTAAAGCCGTGCACGCAAGGCCGAAAAAAATGGACGCTAATCACGGCAGATCGAGCAAGAAGGACCACACGGGGAATCGCAGGGTGAATTGATGGGGCTCCGATCCTGCCTACCTGCTTCACCCTCCTCCTCCTCCTCTCCAGAGAGAGTCCAGGGGGATGTTTTTCGAGTCAAGTTATTGCGTGCGGCGAGGAGATGAGTGAGATGATCAGCTGCTGCGTGCGTGGGGCGAGTGCACACAACGTGTGAGCTGCAGGCCGCGTTGCAGGAGAGGGTGGTGGAGCTGCTACGTGCTGCTTGCATTGGATGCATGTGCTTCCGAGTCTGTGGCTCGGTTACTGGTACTACTAGTTCGGAACACACGGATTTGTTTGACGAATGGGTATCAGGTGATACCGTGGTTTGGATGCTTCTCATGATACATATATTTTTCAGCCGTTGGATATTAGATCTGACGGTGCCTAGAGAGCTGTTATAGAGAGTCTTGTTGGTACGGTTTTCGGGCGGCTCCCACGAGACGCCGGGAGCCATTCTTCCGCCGTCAGCCCCTAGCCCCCCATCGCCGCCACAGGTGCCATCATTGGACAAAGACTGGCCGGCATCGGTGTCGATGGAGATCGCAACCCTCCTTGCTAGGCGGTTGGCGGCGTGGGGCGCGATGGCCGATGGGTACGCGGTGTTCGACGAGGCGCAACGGCATGGTTTGGCGGAGATGATGCGATCACACATCTTCTTAAACGATAGCGTGGTGGTGGTTGCATCGTTGGTGTGCTCATGGTCTTGGCGCCCCATAGCAAAGGCTACAAGTGGCGCGGGCCACGTTCTCCTCTACTAGCCTCCCTAGGCTGACGGTTGAGGAAAACGAGGTGGCCGGTACCGTTGGCAGGAGGCGGCGCGGTGGCGGTGTGGGGGCATACTGCCAAGCTAATAAAGGTTGCTATTCTAATGCTTTTCTCGCATCATGCAACGATCTGCGTGATCGGTCCTCCTCAATTTGGGTGTTGACGTGTTTTGAAACTGTTGTTAGAGATCTTGTCTAAGGATATACGAATCGGATAGAATCCAATCGTGTGCCTTCATATTAGACCACGCGCCTCCATGAGGGCGTGACACGAAGCTATATTGTTTGTTGACAATATGAGACATGTGAGAATTTAAAAATCAATGCGAATAAGCTTAAAAATGATGAAACTTGGCATGGTAACTTTGTTTCACCGCCATATAATGTGGTAAGAAGTTGTTTTGAAGTTGTTTTGAATTTGTTTGCTATTTTTAATGAATTTTCAACCATTTTCATGGTGCAAAAATGATCCTAAATTTCAAAAGGAATGCAAATGAGCTTTGAAAAAAATGAAATATGCCATGGCGACATTATTTCACCCCCATATGATGTACAAATAATTTAAAAGTTACAAGAAAAAGGTATACAATAAATCATTGAAACAAAATAACTAAATTGTATAAAATTTAAATTTTTAATATATCAAATAGTGAATACTACAAAGTTCCAAAAATATTTCATAAAAAATTAAAAAGCAAAAAAATTTATGTGTAGTGATAGGTTACATACTGGATAAATCTATAATCTATGATACATAAATAGTTCATTCCCACTAACCTATTTATCTTGACGTGCAACATATCCACATCATCAAATAGGTTCATCTTTTTTCACTAATTTTTCATGCATATGATTTCATTAAATCCGCATGCGCATGCAACCAATCACAACTAATATTAACTTTGTTTATGCATTAAGCCTCACGATTTAGAATTGACTTTTTTGTATAAAAATCAAATTATGAGTTAGCTTGCATTTTATTTTTCTATGCGATAATTCTTTTATGAATGCACATAACCTTATTAGGTTTAGCTAAGGTTGATGTATCCACTCTTTTCACTCAACGTTGTTTTCTTCTCATATAGCCCCGCTGATATATTCTCAAGGTAATAAATTAATTAAAAAATCACACTCATTTTTAGATGTTTCATCAAATTTTCTTAGATTTTTTTACTCTAAACAATATTTATTTCAAAAAAGATTTAATAATTAAATTATACTAAGTTTTATAACTTTTTTTATATTTTAAAACATTGAAGTATTTGTTAACAGTTTCCGCAACAACGCGCGAGGTATAATCTCGTTACTAAAAAGGTTCATTCGTGAAAGGTAGATTAGAGCGCCCGCCATTGATGTGCGATGGACCATGTTTCAGCGAAAGAAAGAAAAAAAAAACTTAGCAAGCTTTTAATGGCGGGTGGATTAGGGCGACCCTCACTAACATGGTTCATATATAGTTGTGGTGGGTCATTTATAGTACTGATGCGTCTTAAACGTATCTATAAATTTACTTGTTCCATGCGTGTTTTGATGATATTGTTACATGTTTCGATGCACTTTCATACACTTTGCAACATATATGAGACTAACCTATTAACCTAGTGCTCAGTGTTAGTTTATGTAACAGCCCAGTTTTTACAAAAATTATAAAAATTTGTTTTCGGTGTGAATTGTTTGATTGTCTGATTTGTTTGCGGTGTTTGCATCCCCGATTTATCGATCGACGATTATTTTCCCCCCTCTTATCTCGTACCGGACGGAGACCGAGCCTTGCCACCTTGACACTCGACCGTTGCGACATCGGGTTTGCCCGAGCACCGTCGCGACAACCGGCACAAGACCAGCCTTCACCATCGGTGCGGAAAACCCCCATTTATATTTAAATGGGTTATTTTGTCGGGCGGGTTTCGACGTTCTCGGTTCCATGCGAAACGTTGTAGACGACGTGGTTATCATGTTGCGACGATGTGTTTCAATTTTCGTGCGATTCCGACTTCGTCGGGTAGTTAAACGACTGGATGTGACATGCATAGTAGCCGGTGTAATTCCATGGGCGTATTTATAAAATTTCACGCGGGCAGCCAACCGACCCACAATATTTCCCTCTTATCCTCTGAATCTAGCCCACCTGAAAATCTAAGCCCAAAAAACTCTCTAACAGGCACAAAAACAATCCATTTAGCATCCCTAACCTCCTTCTATAAATGGTCAAGCTCCCTTCCAAATCTGGCAAACCCTAGCACCTAGCCTCCCTTAGTTTTCGTGCCTGCCCTCTCCACAGCCGCCACATGGAGAACCAGCCACCAACCACCTCAGATCCAGAGTCAGCCGTCCGATCTGGATCGGACGATCCTCGCGACGCCACGTCACCAGAACACACACCTGTTGGAGCTCTTCTCCACCCTGCCCGAGCTCCTCCCATGGCCGACCCCGCCGCCTTGGGCCACCTCGCCTCCGGCCAACGAGCCTCGTCGCGGGCGAGCCCGCCACTGCCTCGCCAGGTCGCCTCCCCTGCGTGCTCCTCTCCCTCTCTTTCCTTCCCTCATCCTCTCTCTCTCCGTTGCGCAGCCGAACCAGTCGCCATGGAGCCGCCCGAACGCCGCCACGCCCCGGCAGCCGCGCCGCCGCCTGTAAACTCGTCGTCGCCCGCCGCCCTGCAGGCCAGGTCGCCGCCTCCTCGCGTCGTCCTTTCTCTCCTCTCTTCCTCTCCCTCTTCCTCTCTCCCCTAACCTCTTCTCTCTTTCCAAGGAGCTGCACCATGGACAACCAAGGCGAAGCTCGGAGCTCGACGCCACCTCGCTGCACCGCCTCTGGACCTCGTCGGCGCCTCGTCCCGGCCCGGATCCGTGCCCTCCTGTCGCCCTCCTTCAACCCCGCACTGCCCCGGACCCCGTGCTCACCGGAACACGGCAGCCGCCGCTGCTAGTTCCCGTCGGGACGAGCACGAGCGCTCCAACCGCCTGCGTTGACCCGCCAGTTGGGCCGGCGCGCCCCAGGCGGCCCAATCCCCCGCGGCCCAGGCGCCTCCAGCGCCCTCCCCACCGAGTTGGGCCTCGGCCCATGAGGCGAGGCGCCCAGCCACTTTTTTTTTCTTTTTTTCAATTTCTGCGTAGTTGGGCTCGGCCCAGTACTGTTGGCCCGATAGTTTTTTTTCTTTTCTGTATTTATTTAATTTTTGGCAGATTGTTTTATAATTTTGCGGTGCCCGTATCTTTTAAACCGTAGCTCGGATCGCGACGCGTAAAACATGAAATTTGCTTAGAATTGTGTCTAGTTTTATATAATGTGATCTTTTGCCATGTTTGACTTTGTTTACATGCTGTTTACCTGCTAAATTACAACACTTGCCACTGTAAACTATAACTGCCATAACTTTTTAACCGTTGCTCTGATTAAAATGTTCTTTATATGTAACTTGACTAGAATTGCATGTAGATTGTGTTTATGCTGCTTTTGCTTTCTAATAAAAATAATAAAATATTGTTTAGGGTAAAACAGTACCAAATTTCATTTTGTCGTGGGGTCCGCAATAGTTTGCCATGTATAGGTTTTATCCCCCACTTAAAGTGACTAGATTAGATAGTTTATTTATGCTTCACCTATTGCCATGTTTGTGTGCTATGCCATGCTTGAGTGAGATGCCATGTTAATAACCTTTGCTCACCTTGTGTAGTTAAATAACTTGAACCCTTGCTAAATGTGCGGTATCGTCGTGTGTGACGAGTACTCCACTTAACCTGTTAGTAACCGCTCTCGACGGTAGGTGCGATGTCTCGTGTTGCCTTCTTGTTGTTGATTGCTCGTGTTTGCTTCGTAGTAATAGATGCTTGCTCGTTGATTTCTTTCCAGTGTTTACCGTCTTGTGTGCTTCCGCGGGTACCTCTCGAAGACGATGCGAGCTTGCGATCAACTACACCTTCGGAACCCGACTTATCAACAGGCAAGGACTATACATTACTTATGATCCATTCTATTTCAACCAGCGGTTTGCATGCTAGTCTAGGTTAGGTTCGATGTTTGATCCTACCACATGTTTACAACCTCTTTTAAACCGATACAACCATGTCCCCTCCCAGCAAACCTTGTACCGTTATGTTACTATTGCTCGTTGCTCAGCCCCTGCTTAGTATGCATGCTTAGGATGCTACGATGTTACCCTGTTACTCTTTGGTTTGGGCTATCACATTATTATTATTGTTGTTGATGATATGATTATTATAATGTTGGCTATATTCGACGAAGGATGGAAGGTCTGGGATATCCCGCCCCGACGCTTTGTTCCATTCGAGTCACCTAGGATTCGAGTTCCGGGTATTGGTTTTAAGACTGAGCGTGCCTAACCGCGTGTGGGATTTTATGGGGTCCCCTTTTCTTACCTATCTAGCTTCAAACATTTCTAGAGGTGGCCCAAGCTGATTTACCATTTGAAAACATGCATATATATCTTGTCGGGTCGCTCCTAGCAGATATCTTTTAAAACAACTTGGGCCAGTGGAGACATGGTTTCTCTGTTGGTCCACCCGATCAGCTAGGACCCGGTTTCCCATGTGTGATTAACCGGCAATCCGACCTGCGTCATACGGAAGAGTCCGATCCGAGAGCGTGGCCGGCTTTTGGATTGGGTGTCGACTCCCCGGGGGCCACCCGAATTTGTTTGTTGTTAGTTAGAGGGACCTGTCGTTTCGGATCTCTTGGAACTAAATCATAAAATGGTTGTCTGTGATGGGTAGCAACTGAGAGTGATGGGCGTGCGTGCGGAGCCTTGTAATGGGCAGTTGGTACACCCCTGCAGGGTTAAATCTTTTCGAGAAGCCGTGTCCACGGTTATGGACGACTTGAGACCTACTCCTTGTTCATAGACAACAAAAACAACTGAGATAATCTTAATATAAGTTGATCAACGTGTGCGTGCCTTGACTGCTTCTTCTTCGTCGGGATGCGAAGAGGAGGACAAGGATAGGATAGGTGTTATGTTTGCGTAGTAGGTGGATAGCAAACTTGTTGGAGGCGATTCCTCATTGAATGCTTGGCTTCTTACCTTACTCTCTAGATCGTTAGCCACTTCATAAATGCTAGTGCGGCAGCAACCTCACCACTTACCCCATCCTTACCGTAAACTACTAGTTGTCCTAGAATGACGAGTGATGAAGTCCTTTCTGGGTCAGATGACCACTACAGTTGGATGCTGAGTACTTCTGTACTCATGATACTACCCGCAAACTCTTTTCAGGGTTCTTGATCGGCAACAGGTACGGTGATCGACGTTTCACGTGGAGACTCGACGACGACTAGTTAGGCGGATCCCGGCGGAGGGCCTGGACCCGTGTGGTTATGGGGATCGATGTTTTCTCTTTGTCACTAGGCATTTGATTGTAGTCTGTAGTCAGACATGTATCTTCCGCTGTTGTATTGTATTTGAGGCAGTTGTATGTCGATTGTATGAGATGTTGTATCCTTGTATCTGTAATGTTGTGATATCATGTTGGAAATCCGGGGCATATGACTATGTCATATGTCGCGGTGGGACCGATATGTGCTTCGTCCCCGGATCTGGATGGAAACATCTAGATCTGGAACAGTACCGCATATCGGGCCTTCAAGTTTATGTCTGTTTTTGTCAGTGCATTGCATAAAAAGCTAAAAATTCAATATCATTGGAAAATTTCCAAAAATTCTCATTTACCGGAAGACTAGAAACCCGGAGATGAGCCAAAGGGGGACCACCCCCTGTCTAGGAGGCCACACGGCGCGACCAGGGCTTGGTCGCACATCCTGGCCGCCTGGTCGGGTGGGACCACCCCGGTGCCCCCCTTTGGCCGGATTAAACTTTGCATCTCGGAATTTGTTTATTCGGCCGTGGAAGTAAATTTTATGTCCATTACACTTGGTGCTGCTACGAAAGTATTAGATGATATGATACAAATTACTCTTAATGGCACACCAAACGGTTTTCAACGGGTAAAAAGGTAAATTTTGTCGTGGAGATCTCTCAATGAAAATGTTGGTATGATTATGTCTATGCTTACTAAGAAAGTGCATATTGATCCTCATGATGTTACTTTAATTTCCTTGGTTGCTGAAGAAAAAGAACAAGTTGATATTAATTTTATTTATAGAAACAACTTTAATAACAATGCTTATAAGAGTAATTTTGCTTCTGAGAGGTCCATGACCTCACATGGCGCCATGTATAGTACAGTAAAACTTAAGACCTGGGATGCTAGAATTAAATGGACGAAAAATGGACAAACGATTTTAGCATATTGTACCTGCTGCCTAGCTAGTTCTTGCTGTGGAGAGAGAGAGAGAGAGAGAGAACTTAGCTAGACTAGAAGCTGTACGTGCCTACATGTCCCGAACGTATCATTTTGTACTTGAGACGCCTCTTTAGTTCTGTACAAGTATAAATGTGTGGGATCGATCCTCCATGCATTGCATGCGCTGTCCGTTATCGACATGGTACGTAAGTACGTACGTACGTCTGTCCTAGATATACACAGCAGCAGCTGCTCGATCGTGGGTGGCACTGCGTTTAATTATATCTGTATGTAGGAGTATAATCTTGTACTGCCAGTGCGATATTCAGGGCATATACGTGTTATTATGTACTCCCAACAGTTGTGGTTTGGCAAGGTCGTTGTTGTACATGCACAATCAAATGTCACCTTGTTTTTTGAGGAAGAATCGAGTATTATGATGAAGGCATGTAATTTTTTTCCGGATTTGTTAATTTTCATGTACATAAGAATAAGTGATCTTACATGTAGATCAGTTTGTTAATTTTCATGTACATAAGAATAAGTGATCTTACATGTAGATCAGTTTGTTAATTTTCATGTACATGAGAATAAGTGTAGCTTAGTGAGAATCCTCTAGTTGGTCACAGTGCTTTTTCTTATTTTTTTTGTCCTGTTTCGATTTTATTTTTTTGTTTTTTCTGCTGC
Organism: Bromus sterilis; assembly: GCA_950022295.1. Taxonomy (NCBI): domain Eukaryota; kingdom Viridiplantae; phylum Streptophyta; class Magnoliopsida; order Poales; family Poaceae; genus Bromus; species Bromus sterilis. The sequence continues at coordinate 365,648,247 of OX465595.1, read as the reverse complement.
TTCGTTTTTTATTTTATTTTTTAGTTTCGATTATTCATTTAATTTTCTTTTAAAAATTTCAATAAAATTTTATGATATTCTGTGAACTTTTTCCAATATATCGTGAAGTTTTCTTAAATACTTAATGTTTTTTTTGCTATATAAGTTGAACATATTAAATATAGTAGTAGAATATTTATCGTAATATACACTAATATTTTTGTATTACACGATAAATATTATAATACAAAAAAACATTTCTAATATAGAATAAACTTTCTTAAATATTGAACGTTTTTATAGTTTACGACGATCATTTTTTAGTGCGCACCGAATATTTTTTTAGTATAAAAGGATTTTAATATTTTTATTTATAAAACACATAACTATTTAAATTATATTTTAATATCTAACTAGTAAACAATATCAATGTTTTTGCTAAAAACGTCCAAAAATCCTGAAAATTAAAAAAAAAAGGACTTGCTGCAAGTGTATGACCCAATCGGAAGATGCCTTCAGCGAAGGCGCAGCTGTTTAATTATCGTGAGTATCCTAAGAGGACCTCGCCTCTTAGATGTTCTCGTCCAAACATGTTTATCACGCTTGAGATCGGGGCGAGACAGTTTCTTATTACTTTTGTGTTCCCATTGTCGCGCTCGTCACACTTTTGGTGATGGGTCGTTGCTTTGTTTGGGCTGCTGTAAGCATTTGAAGAGTCTACTACCTTCTCTTCTAAGACGTTTCACCCGCTCAAAAAATAAATAAATCTAAGACGTTCAAAGCTCCTTTTATTCCCATTTCAACCGTCACTCTTCTTTTCCTCTTCATCTTTCGTTCCTCTTCAACTATCACTCATTACAAATAGAGGTTTTTCGCTTAGGCTCCCGTCCGTTAAAATGAATTGTACCCAATTGTGCATATAATTTTGGAACACAGAGATAGGATGCGAGCTAGGTTACTGGGATGTGGGATCTAAATACAGGAAGAGAAATTAAGAACCTTGTCATGGTCAATGTTGATAGTGTTTTTGCATCTTTCTTTGGTTCATTTTTTGGTTCTAAAAATTTCTCCTAACTTTTTTTATTCCTTTTTACTTTGTTTTGTGCCAGTTGCAAGTTCATCGCCCACTTGCATATGGACCTGACTTTTTTCCGTCCATGTTACAAGTGTACCACCGATTTGCAACTTGATTCGATATGTTTTTCCTATAATAGTTGCAGCTTTCACCATCAACTTTTTTTTCCACTCAGTTACAAGTTCACCATCGACTCACAACTAGGCTCGACCTTTTTTCCCCGCCCAGCTAGCTCCAAGCACACCATTAACTAGCAACTAGCTTGACTTTTTTCTTGTACTAGTTGCAAGTCACCACGGGCTTGCAACTGGGCCTGATTTAATTTTGACAGTCCTAGTTGTATGTCTACCACCAACTTGCAATTCATCCCATTTTTTTCCGCTTCAGTTGCAAGTCAAGCACCGACTTGAGTTGTAAGTCCAGCACTGACTTGCAACTAGGCTCGACTTTTTTTCATGTACGAGTTGCAACTCTCACCATCGAAATTTTCCCGCCAAAGTTGCTAGTCCACCACCAATTTGCCACTAAGCCCGACTTTTTTAGACGCCCCAGTTGCAAGTCCAGCACTGACTTGCAACATGGTCCTTTTTCCCGCCCCAGTTGCAAGTCCACCACGGATCGACTTGCAACTGGGCTCAGCTTTTTTTCCCGTCCAAGTTACAAGTCCACAACCGATTTGCAACTGGGGCCCAACTTTGTTTCTACCAATTGCAAGTCCATCATCGAGTCACAACTTGGTTCGATTGTTTTTCCATCGACATTGCAAGTGCACCAACAACTTGCAATTGGCTCTGAATTTTTTTCCTTTACGAGTTACAACTCACACCTTCGACTTTTTTCTGCAACACAGTTGCAAGGCCACCACCGACTCGCAATTAGACTCGATTTTTTGCGTCCAAGTTAAAACTTCACCATCGAGTTGCAGCTGATCCTGATTTTTTTCCTGTAGAAGGTGCAACTCCCACCACCGACTTATTTTTTGCCCTGGCTTGAATTTCTTTTGCCGCTCCAGCTGCAAGTCCACCACCACCTTGCAACTAGGCCCATTTGTTTCCGCTCTAGTTGCAAGTTCACTACCGACTTGTTGGATACGACTTATTTTACTGTCCAAGTTATAACTCCACCCCGACTTTTTACCCCGATTTCAAGTCCACCACTGAGTCGCAAAAGGGTCTGACGTTTACTTACCATTTTTAAGATATACTTCTTTTACATTTGTTGTAGTAATTTTTTTGGTACTATAGTTATTTTTTTCTTAAATTTTGCAACCTCCCCCACAGACACAATACAATCCTCAACTTTCTGCAGTGTAGGACACGAAACTTGTTTTTATAACAATTGTAGGCTAAATATTTTTCTTTTTTAGAATATAGAGTATGAGATACACATAATCTGTATAGTTTGAGATTATTTTTGCAACATTCTTAACACAATAGTAATGGACCAATTTCCTTTCCTTCTTCTTGTACTTCATCGCCGTGGGTTTTTTCAAAAACTTTGTTTTTCATTTTCTCCTATTTGTTCTTTCGAGTTTCTTTGTTTCCTCTTCGTTTGTTTTTAGTTTTTAGTTTTGTTTTTATTTCCTGTTAATTCTTATGGTTCACAGTTTTTAAATTTTTCGTTCTTTATTACGTTTTTGTGTTCTTTTTCAAAAAATATTACTCTCTCCGATCCATTATAAGCGTCACTCATTTTGTGCTATGCTAGTACAAACTTTGTACTAGATGAGCGACACTTATTATAGATCGGATGTAGTATTATTTTTGTATATTTTCATATAGACATTTAATATTCCTTCATACATCTTTAAAGTTTCTAAATACATGATCAACTTTTTCCACATTTTTATTAAAATTGATGATTCACATTTTAAAATACTTGATCAACATTATTTCAATAGATGATCAACATTTTTTTCATAAAATTTATATTTTTATATTCTTTGTAAATAAATTATCAACATTTTGTTCATATATGGTTTAAAAACTTTTAATACATGATTACCAATTATGTTTTATATCTTTTTCGTATATATGATAAAAAAATCTATGCACATTTAATTTTTGAAAATGGTTGATAAAGTTCATTAAATAATACAATGGATTATTTCATACATAATGTATTTTTTGTATACATGAGAAATGTTTTTCTATATGCATTTAATATTTTTAAATGCTTGATTAACATATTTAAATGTTTAATGTAAAATATTTTAATATATTTGTTTAGGTTATTTGAGAGCATAAACTAGAATTAAAAATAAAATATAACAAATCAAGTGAAAAAAAATGAGGCTCTGGCCTCTCGCATACTTGAGCCGGTCCATTTTGAAGACGCACCTACAAGACGAGACGAACGGTAGTAACTGCTCGGACTGTTTTTTGTGTGGGATACGCATAACACGTATGGGCGGAGCATTTTCGTCTACGCGATTTTAGATGGGCATTTTAGTTATGTATAGATGATAATTATTAGTTAAAATTGTCATGTTCAAACAAAAATTGCCATGTATATTTTAACATGGTAATTTTGACTCAAATTGCCATCTATACATAACTAAAATTGACATCTAAAAACGTGTGGACGAAAGCGCTCCGCCACACGTGTGGCAACTATCAGGGTCCTAAACAAAAAGAAACTGAATAACCAAATAATTAGAGATAACTAGTTGAGAGCCTTTGAAAAGTTCTAATTAAAATATATTTATAAACTATCTGTACATATGTACTTAATAACAAAAGTTAAAAAATAATATATATCACATCTACTATTCTTAAGAAGTTGATCACCACTACTATCAATTCTCTTTACATACACACTATCCATTTTAACATGCATGCCACATTAATTTTCTCTACATGCACATTATCCACCTTATCATGCATGCCACATCAATGTTTAGTTCCTCAAGCATCTAAAAAACAATTACTAGCTATTATCTCTACATGCATATTATCCACCTCATCATGCATGTCAAATCAGCTTTCAATTTTTTATCTTTTATATCTAAATAGCTAGCATCCAATATCATTCCATTAAACTTCAGAAATTAATTACATATGTGCATGTCTCTTTCATACACAAGTTTATTATTCCACATTTTTGCAAATTTTTATTTTATCTTTCTACCCGTAACTTATTGCACACATGAGGTGATGAAACATATGTAACACTAGATGATACCTCATGCGTTGCTGTGGGAATTGTTAAGAAAGAATTTGATGTTTTAAAACATGTGGAATATATGAAACATAGTATAATTTGATTATAAATTCTTTTAAAAAATAACGTTTAAAATAAATAAATCAAATAAATTTTGATGAAAAATCCAAAAATAAGTTAAATTTTGTATTGTTAATTTAGTTACTTGACAATATATCAGTGAGATGATAAGTGAAACAAAACAACATTGAATAGAGATGTTGAAAACGTGTCCACCCTTGGTTAAACCTAAAACAATGATAACAACTATGGATGTATATTTATAAAAAACTTCATATAGAAAAAAATGCGTTGTGACTCATCCTTTGATTTTCTTTAGAAAAAAAGTTTCTTATAAATTATGAAGTTGAGTGCATAAAAAAGTTATTATTTATTTATGATAGGTTACATGCACATGCAAAGTTAATGGGAGCATGTGCATAAAGAGTTAGTGGAAGAGTATTTACATAATGGACCAACTTGATAATATGGATAGCTTGCATGTCAAGATAAATAGGTTAGTGGGGATGAACTATTTAGGATTATAGATACCATTAATTTCAATATTCATGTTCGTATAACGCAATTAATTTCCGCGGCAACGCGCGGGGTGTCAACTAGTATTAAGTAAATCAAGGGAACCGCTATAAACCACACACATCTATACCACTATATAGTGTAGGAATAACTTTGAATATCGGCTGTTGGATGAAGCCGATCCAACGGTTGAGATGTGGCAAATCCGAGTAGCCTTGGCCGTTGGATATTCTCTTGATCACATTAGATTTTGCCATGTGTACCAATCTAGAAGGTTCCACACTTCATCTTATGCACAAACCTGGAAACAAAGACACTTCTCCTTCGTTCTAGACTCTTCCATACTTTAGTTATTCAAGTTTTACAATATGCACATAAGACATACACTTCTCATTTGTTCTAGACACTTCCATAGTTCGGTTCTCCCATGTGTTTTTCTTTTACAAGAATTGATATCTATTTTTATTTTATTTTATTCTATTTTGATTCAAAGTTAACAACATCTTCCCAAAGTCTAACTTTCTTTGCAAATGGAATACTCAACTGTTTTTGTGTATTTCACATAAGTTTTCATCAAACATTATGTTGTTATAGTTTGGTTTTGAATGATATGGATGATGATCTTAATTTTTTTATGTGTGATTCTAAATGTATATGTTTACCTATTATAATGTGGTATGTTGATATCTGGTCACACTTCTCTTTTACGTGCAAGGCACGTGTAACTTACTAGTATCATATGCATCAGAATAAAGGGGCATTGGAAGAAATCCTTGCGCTGGAACCAATCCACCATGATTTAAGTTTTAAATTTGATATTGGTGTACCACTATTTCAGGATTTACATATTTCAGATTTTATATCAGGATTTCAACAGACGTGCTTTCAGTGAGATGAGATTGATTGCGTCAATCTCAAGCAACCTCAAGATAATATAACGATAATTATCAAACATCTACAACTGTACTGTTTTCTAAAAAATAGAACACATCAATCATAATCAAAGTTTCCAAGGATCCAACTCAAATGCACACAAACGGCTCTACCGGTAACATAGGTCACCCAGAGCAACCTCACACTTGCATGCGAAGAACTACGATTAACACAGTACCAAATGACATCAGAAAAATGAAAAAACAACAACACGGTACGCAATGGTCCAGAGGGCATGAACGCGAGAACACGTGCTAAAACGTAACGCATCTCTCGTCGTGCTCTGCGACACAAACGAACACTCATATCTCGGCCTTCGATGCCGTGACCTCCGCGTCGGCACTCTTGCCGCCCCTGTTGCCGTCCTCCCCGGCGATGCTGATGACTCGCGGCACCCGCCTTTGGTGCTCGGCAACCTTCGGCACCGTGACGGTAAGCACGCCGTCCTCCAGCCGCGCTGCGACGCGGTCGACGTCGGCCCCGGCGGGCATGCGGAACCGGCGCCAGAACCGCCCCGCGGTGCGCTCGGCGCGGTGCCACCGCTCGCCCTCCTTCTCCTCCCCGTCCGCCTTGCGCTCGCCGGAGATCCGCAGCACCCGGTTCTCTTCCACCTCCACCTTCACGTCACCCCGCTTCACCCCGGGCACGTCGAGCGAGATCACGTGCGCGTCGGGCGTCTCCTTCCAGTCGCACCTCGCCAGCGCCACGGACGAGGAGACGGGCGCTCCCGGGCCGCCTGCGGACGCCGCCGGCCTCTGCTGCAGCGCGAGCGGAGTCTGCTCCAGCACCCGGAACGGGTCGTCCAGCAGGTCCCATAGCCCGCTGCCGACGACGTACGGCACCAGCCCGGCGACGGGCGGGGCCAGAACGGCCAACACGAGAACGGCCGTAGTTACCAGAGCCTTCTTCGACACTGCCGCCATTGCTACGAGAGTACGAACCTTCAACTGTTTGATGTTTCTTTCCTTGTAGAATGCGTGGACGCCTTTTGTCTGTTTTGAATTTTTGATTCTCTTGAGAGGTGGGATGCCAAGAGAGTTCGCGCGCTATTTATGGATGGTGTGAGTGAGAGGTCGGTCTCCATGTAGAGTAGGTGCGAATCGAGCTCGATGAGTCGAGAAGAATCGCCCGTTTCCTCCCTTTCTGGGAGCTTCTGGTAGTGTTCCGTAGGCTCGGAGACCGAGGTGGGTGGCGACCATGATGTTCCCGGAGATTCTCGAGATATCATGGGCCTATCTTGGAAATAATAGACCGAAATTTTTGGATTGGGTAACTCTGAAATTTTGGAGAAAATCGAAACAGTAGACATAAATTTTGGAATAGGCAAAATCACTAATTTAAGAGTACGTTATGTTCTTTCCGCGCGTGTCAAGTGGCGCGGTCTGAAGCTTTTTTTTTATTTTTTCCGTTTTAGAGGCATGATAGTGCCTTTTTACGGGAGGCACGAGCGCCTTTCGCGGAGGCATGATAATGCCTCTTTTAGAGGCACGATAGTGCCTCTCGCGAAGGCACGAGACACGACTCATGCCTCTTTTTTGAGGCACGACTCGTGCCTCCCGCGAAGCCACGGCCGTTCCTCCTGCGGAGGCAAGGTCGTGCCTCTTTTTTTAATTTTTTTACCAAAACGTATAGAAAAAACGTGTGAAAACTAAAAAAGTCGAAAAAACCATCGAAATAAACAATTTTAAACATTAAAAAGACGTACACAAAAATAAAAAAAAAATCCCGAGGAATCGTTGTGAACGCGACACGTGGCGCTGTTCGCTGGACTGTGATGCGAACGAGTACTCTATAATTAGTTGCCCTCTGAAATAGGTAACTCTGGAAATTTTGAAAAAAGGAAACAATAGACCGAAATTCCCAATAGACCTCAAGTGATGGAAAGCCAGGCCCGCTATTCTGTTCGTGTTTCAGAAAATATGCTTTCGCCCCTTTTATAGATAAAAGATTCGATCAAGATACACAACCGAACGATATAAGATGGTGAGGTAGTCCTTTTACATAAGTCGATCATGATATACTAGGTGAACGCACTATACTATAAGAGAGTATCAAAAAAAACTACACACAAGCATACGCTACATCCTAGCAGACCTAGGCTCTACAACAACGTTCTTAAGAGGGAAAACGGCGTAGACCATCGCCGCTGCCGAGTCCAATTAATCAAAGATCTTCACCCGTGGCCTTGACATGGAAAGAAGAACCACAACGACATCTTCAAGAAAAATGTGGCACCCACGGATGTCGCTATTGTGCCAATGCATAGAGCTTTCGGTCGGCATCTCACCCGTACCATCGATGACACCAGAGGAAACGCAAGAACGTTCCAATCCTCAGATCCGGATCCGGACACCACCCCTATGAGAGAGGGAATGCCCGAGCTACCCTTCGCTTCCCCACCCGATGCCCACACACCCGAGGGGAGAGCCACCACCACCACCATGGTGTGCCTGCCGGAAAGCAACCATGTGGTCATCCATCCACAGTTGCAGCTCCGTAGTCTACGGTCATCCCAAACGAGCTCCAGGCAGTGGGCATGCCGAGGGAGTCGGACACTCCCATGCCTAGGAGCAGGCGCCTCATGGCGGAGGCGTCCAGGAGGTGGGCCAGGGGGCGATGGTGGGGGTGTTCATGGGTATGGGGAAGGGATTTTTTTTAGGAATAAATGGGTTTTTTTAAAGAAAAACTAGTGTTTGTTGGTAAAAATACATTTGGATTTTTTTCGATGAAACTGGCATGTGATACGTCCCAAACGTATCTATAATTTCTACTTGCTCCATGCATGTTTTGGGTGACATTGCTATGCTTTTGATGCACTTTCATACACTTTTGATCATATTTGGACTAACCTATTAACTCAGTGCACCACAGTGCTAGTTTCTGTTTTCTGATGTTTTTGTATTTCAGGTTTTTCCATTACATAAAGTGCCCAAAAAATTCCGAGAAAAATATATAAAAAAATCAGCGAGAGGGAACCTTCCAGAGCCCCGAAGTAGGGCCAGAGGAGGGGGGCCGCGCCGGGTAGCCGCCTGGACACCCGGGGCCACCCCCTGGGCCCCCTTCGGCCTATATTTACCCCGTCTTCTGAAACCCTCGATGACAGAACCCTTTTTTGCGATCTCTCTTCTGTTCCGCTGCCGTCGCGCTTTCAAGATCGGGGCTTCCAGGAGACCTGGCCCCGGCACCCTGCTGGAGGGAGGATTGATCTCCGGGAGCTTCTCCACCACCATGAACGCTTCCCGAATGAGCCGTGAGTAGTCCACCTTGGACCATGGGTCCATGATCAATAGCTATGTGATGTCTTCTCTCCATCTTTGCTTTTCAATGTTTAGACCTTGTGAGATGCCCTATATGATCAAGGCACATATGTAATTTTTTCTGCTGTTGCTATGTTGAGTTTGCTGGGATCTGATGGATTATGAGATTATGTTCAGATTGGGATGAGTAATATATTTGGTTCTTCTCCTTTTATATTTATGTTCTTGAGTAATTCTTGCATGTTCTCCGTTTCTTTTTATTACTTTGGCCAAGTGATGGATCGTAACTCCAAGAGGGAGCGTTATGTATGATTGTGGGTTCATGCCCCCTGATGACTAGCTTGAGTGACAGAAACATGAGTCTAGTGGATGTGTTGTTGCCACTAGGTGGAAAACAACGGTGCTTGTACTTGCGGGTGCAAAGATTGTTTACTTTACGCAAAGTTCTTTTAATGCAGTTGTCTGCTGCTTTGGGTTTACACTTTGGGTGGGGCTCGCACTTAATACCAGCGAGATGTTCTGGATAGATATCTCAAGGTGGATGATTAGTGAGTAGATGCAGATTGATTTCGGTCTACTTGTCTTGGCGTACTGCCCATGCTTTTGAGTCTCTTCCTTTCTTTTGTCGCATAGTTAGCATTGTGGTGCGTTTTGAATCCTGTCAAAATCCCAGCTATAATTTGTTCACCTCGCATAGCTCTTTATCGTATTTTGGGAGAGGGACATCACTTGCGAACTTCATGGGACCCCGGTCCATATTTCCACCACTGTTTACACCCTCAATTTATTTATTGTGTTTACTTTCTGTCGCAATTATCACAACTATCTACCCTTGCGTTTGACCCTTTGTAAACAACAAGTCCGGAGAGATTGACAACCTCTCTGTACTCGTTGGGATCAAAGTTATTTGTATCTGTATGCAGGTCCACATCAACTCTTGCGCTATTGATACAGTGAGGATCTCTCACTCCTCGTTGGCAACTGAAAATAAACTAAATATGTAAACAGTAATGTGAAGATGGACCGGGGTCCCGTGATTTTCACTAGTGATGTCTCTCTCTCCCAAAAGACGATAAAAGTGCTAGCGAGGTAAACAAATCACAACTGGGCAATTGACAGAATTATGAAGGCACCTCAATGCTAACTATGCTGCAAAGAAAGGAAGGGCTCAAAAGCAATGGGCAGTACGCCAAGGTAAATAGACCAAAATCCAAATTCATCTACTACGAATCATCCACATTGAGATATCTATCCAGAACATCTCGCTGGTATTAAGTTGCGAATCCCACCCAAAGTGTAAACTCAAAGCAACAGACAACTGCATTAAAAGAACTTTGCGTAAAGTAAACAATCCTTGCACCCGCGGATACAAGCACCGTTGTTTTACCCTGGTGGCAACATCACATCCCCTAGTCTCATGTTTCTGTCACTCAAGCTAGACATCAAGGGGCTGAACCCACAATCAAGCATAACGCTCCCTCTTGGAGTTGCAACAAAACACTTGGCCAAAGTAAAATACGGCAACGGAGAACATGCAAGAATTTACTCAAGAACAAAATATAAAAGATAAGAACCAAATATATTACTCATCACAATCTGAACATAATCTCATAATCCATGAGATCCCAGAAAAATCAGCATAGCAACAACAGAAATTACAATAGTGCCTCGATCATGTGAGGCAGCTCACGAGGTCTCGAAAGTGGAAGCACAAAGAGGGGAGAGAAGTACATCACATAGCTACTGGTCACGGACCCATGGTCCAAAGGAAACTACTCACGGTACATACGGGAGGCGTCCATGGCTATGGATGGTCTCCCGGAGGGGGTTCCTCCTCCCGGCAGGGTGCCGGGGCAGCTTCTCCAGGAAGCCCCGATCTAGAAACGGCGGCGCCGGCGGTACAGAGGCGAGATCGCGGAAAAGAGATCGATATTATGGGTTTCCACCCCGGGGGCTAAATATAGGCGAAGGGGGGCACTGAGAGGGGCCACAGGGAAGCCAGGAGACCCCCTGGCGCGACCTAGGGTGGGGCCGCGCCAGGGACCCTTCTGGAGTCCCTGTGGTGGCCCCCTTCCCTCCTATGGTGTTTCCGGAAGCTTCCGGGTCACTGATTTTTTATCTGATTTTTCTGGATTTTTTGGAGCACTTTTAATGGCCGGAAAACCTAAAATACAAAAACAGCAGAAAACAACAACTGCCAGCTGGGTGCACTGGGTTAATAGATTAGTCCAAATATGCTCAAAAGTGATTGAAAGTTCAAGAAAATCATGGAAAAGTCACACAAAACATGCATGGAGCAAGCAGAAATTATAGATACGTTCGGGACGTATCAACATCCCCAAGCTTAATTCCAGCTCGTCCTCGAGTAGGTAAATGATAACAAGCATAATTTCTGTGGTGACATGCCACACAACCATATAAGGACTTTTAAGTAAAGCAATCAAAGCATGCAATTCAATTCAAGTCTTAACAAGCAAGAGTCTATATTAGAATTGACACAAGCAATAAAAGAACAAAAGGTGCAAGAGCTCTCGCTGTCCGTGACTCGAATGTCTCCAGATGGTGTTTGCGTGCAAGAAGGGGACTGGGAAAAAGAGATAAAACAGGTAGTTGAGAACAACTATCTACTAAAGTTTCACACTTAGTCTCCTTTGGATTCTTATCTTGACTCGTCCCCAGACCACTAGCAAGGTACAAGTCAAACTGATCCACTCCCTTTCGATATTTTGAGCACTCATGCAATGGATGAGCGTGAGCAAGAAAGTTGACACCTAAAAGGCGAAACAGAAAGAAGGTGGAGGAGGAAGACAAAAATGTGTGAAAGGCTCACATCAATGAGGACAATCATAGGCAAGAGAAGGCCATATGATAGATATGATGTGAGGAGTAGGGATTGCCATGCAACGGATGCACATATGAGCTAAGGTAAGCTCTCCAATGGAACTAGTGGGGGTGCATACAACTTGCTTGCTCAAGAAGACCTAGAGCTCATTTGAGGAGGCTCATCATTGGAATATACAAGCCAAGTTTTATAGTGTGAAGGTCCCCACATAGCTATATGCATGATGATGATCTCTATGGAGTACAAGGGATAGAGGATGAAGTACTAGTGTGGATCTCTCAAAAGGAATAGTAGTGTGCCCCCTTCTCTCTTTTTATTTTTCTTTTTCTCTTTTTTATATTTTTTTGTATTTTTTTCGTTCCTCAATGGCTCTTAGTATTTAACTCTCATTTGTCCTCTTTGGGATCTTTTGATTTTGTCCTCTTTGGGATCTTTTCCTCACTTTAGGGGCAACACTCTATATTTTACAAGAATAAAAGAGATCTTTCACACTTTACAAAGGTACTCACATAAAGAAGATATAACTATCATGATGCAAATGTATGCCTCTGCCAGGATAGCAGGATATGCAATGATACTAGCGCTTCATGTAGCAATGATTAGGGCAAGGCCCAACTAGCATGCGGCTCATCGATCAAGCAAGTAGCATGTATGACATGAGGATCAAGTCATGATAAGGTGGATGTTGCATGGCAATGTATCTCGGAAAGGCTATGGAAATGCCTTGTAGGTAGGTATGGTGGCTGTTTTGAGGAAAGATATAAGGAGGCTTACGATGACAGAGCGTATCGTGCCAAGGGTTTGGATGCACCGGCAAAGTATGCGCCAACTCTCAAGGTGAGAAAGGGCAATGCACGGTACCGAAGAGGCTAGAAAAAGTATAGGTGGGTGGAAGTGTCAACTTTCGAATACTCACATTAGTCCGAAGAACTCATGCACTTATTATCGGTAACTCTCAATCTAGTCAGGAGGTTCACAAAGATACAAGTACCCCGAGGAGGAGTGTATGGGGGTTTGGTTATCCTTGCGCATCCTCGACTCATGGTACGTGAGTGTACTCTAATATTTGAACCCTCCAGAGGTTAGTGATCCATCTAGTAGCTAGAGTTCTCAACAGGGGTTTTTGGTTTTCAAAAAACACACGGATTTACCCAAATACGACATCTATCACTAATAGGCTCGAGCTCTTGACACCAAAAGTTCAAAGATTACTCTAGTCAATATCTCAAAACTATTGCAAACTACTACTACAAAGAGAAAAGCAACTTCAACTACCTACTTCTAGTCAAGACACAAAACTCAGTGCAACAGGCAAACTCTCTAACAAGATAAAACATGCAACCTATAGAAAGTTCAACCTAAAACAAAAGAAAATCTCTAGAAAAACTAAAGCACTACAACTAAACAGAGCAACAGCTAAGAAAAGAAAAAGAACAACTCACAGCTAAAAGAATAAACATGCAAATCCTATGAGGAGTTCTAGTTCAAGCGGAGCGTGTATCTCTCCCACACAAAAGAGTAAGCTGGGGTCTAACTTGTTACTAAAGCAAACAAAGCTAAAGAAAACTAAAAACAATACCTAAGAGCGAGACGCTCCAAGAATAGCACATAACGCATGAAGTGATAAAAATATAGTGCAACGAGAGACGAACTGATAATTGTCGATGGAGAAGGGGATGCACGGGGGCATCCCCAAGCTTAGACGCTTGAGTCTCCTTGAATATTTCTTGGGGATGCATGGGGGGCATTCCCAAGCTTGAGCGTGTGACACTCCAAGATCTTCTTTCATCATCTTCCATCGCACACTTGAAAACTCCCTTCATACATAACTCATCATAATCTGATTAGAGAGGTTAGTACCCATAATAAAATAATTGTTTCTCTACTGGAAATAAAGATAAGCTTGAAGAGCTACTGTTTCTCAAGATTGCCAAAAGGTTTTTGCAAAGAAAAAGAAAGCTTAAGGTTTGCAAAACGAAGAAAAGGCAAAACAGGACAGAATCTGTGAAAAACAGACAACAGGTAAAAACGAATTTTTTAGGGGTACTTCTGCAACTCAAATAAAAAAACTCAGAACATACGCAAGTTTCGTAATTGTATAGAGCACGCTGTGTAAAAATTTCAGCTCAAAAAAGATGAAATGGAATTTTTGCATGATTTTTCTAGTCACGAGGACAGAATCTGTTTTCTGGATAGCATGTCACAACTTTCACTTCCCTTGTCGTATGAGGCTATAAAAGGCACAAAGCTTGAAAAATAAAGATACAATGATGTTGCTACAGTAGTAACAATCATCAAGACCACTAAAAACAGAAGAAAAGCAAAAAGAAAAACCTAAATTCGTTGCGGGCTGCCTCCCGAAAGCGCTTCTTTAAAGCCATTAGCTAGGCTTAATGCAAAAGATCAAGTTTTTTCAAGAGAATAACTAGCCCGTGTGACGGACTCAAAGGGTAAATTAATCTTTTCCCTAGGAAAATGTTCCATCCCTTTCTTGAGAGGGAATTGGAATTTGATATTCCCCTCTTTCATGTCAATAACAACACCAACCGTGCGAAGAAAAGGACGTCCCAAAATAATTGGACTAGAAGGTTCACATTCAATGTCCATAATAGTGAAATCAACGGGAACATAATTGTCATTGATAATGATAAGAATATCGTCGATCTTCCCCAAAGGTTTCTTTACGGAAGAATCGACGAGACGAACACCAAAAGAACAGGGATCAAAAGGTTTCAATTCAAGCATATCATACATTCTTTTGGGCATAACAGAGGTACTTGCTCCAACATCACAAAGAGCATAACAAGAGAAGTTATTCAATTTGACTTTTATCATAGGATCCCAACCATCTTCTAGCTTCGTAGGTATGGAGGCTTCTAGTCTAAGCTTCTCCTCCCTAATTTTGATAAGAGCATTGGTGATATGCTCTGTGAAGGCAAGATTAAGTGTGCTAGTGTGGGGGTCTCTAGACATCTTGTGTAGGAAACCAATAACTTCAGGTAAAGTGCAGTTGTCAAAGTCTAGGTCACTACTATCTATCAAGGAGGTAGTAATATCATTTAGGCCCACTTGTTTGAAAGCCTCTATGTTCATAGAGGTTTCTTCATCTATGGTTGAGGTGGTAGCATCACCATTGATAGGTCCAGTGGGACTAGGGGTGTGATGGGTGCTAACTGTTTGTACATCTTCAACTGCTTGGATAGTAGCTACTGTGTGGTAGGTAGGAATGCTCTTAATTCTATCCTCTTCCTCCTTTTCTCTAGATCATCTTTCTTTGAGTTTAGCCATCATCCTAATATTTTCATTGATTTGTAACTGGATAGCATTAATAGGAGTGAACTTACTCTCCTCAAGGGGAGAGGTTATAATTTTTAACATCTCAACATCAAGGGCTAAGTTGTCTACCTTCAAACAAAGATTATCTCACTACTAGGGAAATAGCTATACATGGAAAGCTTATTTAGTGGCGCATATAGAAAGCCATGCGCCACCATCTGTAAGGGGTGGCGCACTGGAAAATAGTGCGCCACCCATAAGGTCTTATGGGTGGCGCATTATTTTACAGTGCGCCACCCGTAAGAGTGGGCCAGCCTGGATGATCTTATACGTGGCGCATCTAGCAATATGCGCCACCCCTAAGAACCTTATAGGTGGCGCATATACAGAATGCGCCACCTATAAGGTTCTTAGGGGTGGCGCATATCCCTAATGCGCCACCCATAAGAGCTTAGGGGTGGCGCATTCTGTGAATGCGCCACCTATAAGGTTCTTAGGGGTGGCGCATATCCCTAATGCGCCACCCATAAGAGCTTAGGGGTGGCGCATTTCAGAAATGCGCCACCACTGACTTTCTATATGCGCCACTAAATGCCCAGAGCTGCCCTTATCTACTCCACCCCACCTACCACCTCTCATTCACTCCACACAATTCTCAAACTAGATCCACTCTTCTCACCCTAGATCTATTCGATTTTCTCCTCCTCCCCACCTCATTTCTTCCATTTATCCATCGATACTTGGCATTACATCTATTTTGTTTCATATTGAAGTAAGTGGACCTCCTCCCAAACTCTTTTGTTCCATTTATGACCCATATACTTGCCTTTATTAGCTTGGGGTTTGTTGTATATGTGAAGCTTGGGTTTGATGTATATGTGAAGCTTGTGGTGGTTTGATGTATATGTGAAGCTTATGGTGGTTTGATGTATATGTGTATCTTGAGTGGCAAATGTTTTGCCGAAATGTCTATTCATTTCCGTTTCGGCAAATTTCTGGCGCACTCTCCGCATGCTCCCATGCATTATTAGGGAAGGTCATGCCAAATTTTTCCGGCGACGACTGTGATATATAATTGTGTTGCTCTCTCCGTGCACGCAGGTGATCGACCATGGTCCGCGAGATGCTGAGCGATATCACCGTGGCTAGGTGGATGCAATGTGCGACCAACGACATGCTAAGGAATAATAGGTCGGATATAAGATGTCCGTATCGGAGATGCAAGCTGCAGTGCGTGACCGAGCCTGATTCCGGAATATTGCAAAGACACCTGAAGCGTAATGGTTTGATGGATGGCTACACACGATGGATAAGTGATGAAGCTGGTGAGGAGGAGGACGTCAATGGTGGGGTGCCAGTAAATGAGGAAGGGCAACCAGAAAACAGCGGCGGGCAAGATGACGAAGAGCATCCCGTACATGATCATGAAGAAGATGCCGAAGCGGATCATGTAGATCAAGATGCCGGACATGAAGATCAAGATGTCGGACATGAAGATCAAGATGTCGGACATGATGAGGATTCAATCTGGGTGCGGGACCCTCATTTTCAAGAGCTGCTTGTCAAAGAGGCGTTGAACGCAAGAGGTGCAGCTAGAGAGAAAGCCAAGATGGCGCAACTCGAGAAAGACGCGATTACGAAGTTGTACGAAGGATGCAACGATGGGGATACCCGCTTGAATTTAACACTTGTGGCTATGGAGATGAAGGCAAAACACAAATGGACCGACGAAAGCTTCGATGATAACATGGCATTCTGGCACAATCGTCTTCCGAAGGGCAACACGTGCCCAACTAGTATCGCTGAGGCCAAGAAAGTCCTTTGCCCTCTCGATCTTCCGCACGTTAAATACCACGTTTGCATAAATGATTGCATGATCTATCGGGGTGAGGACGAAGATAGAACCACATATTCGGTGTGCGGTGTTAGTTGATACAAAAGAGGGAAGAAAGTTCCTAGAAAAGTGGTATGGTACTTTCCGATCACTCCTCGTCTGCAGAGGTATTTCGTACATCCCGAGGAAGCAAAGCTCATGACCTGGCACGCGGATAGAAAGAAGCTAAAAGAGGATGACCCGAACCCGGATCCGGAAAAGGAGGACATGCTGAGGCACCCTTCAGATGGTAGCCAATGGACTGCGTTGGACCTCGAATACCCAGATTTTGGGAAAGAACCAAGGAACCTCAGGATTGGTGTGAGCGCCGACGGAGTCAATCCGTTTGGCGGCCAGAGCGGCACACACAGTACCTGGTCCGTGTTTGTATGCATATACAACCTTCCCCCTGGAAGTGCATGAAGAAAAAGTACATAACAATGTGTATGCTAGTTCAAGGGCCGAAACAACCAGGTACGGACCTCAATCTATATCTGCAGCTGTTGAAAGAGGAGCTAGAAACGTTATGGAAAGACGGAGTCAATACGTGGGACGCCGCGGCAAAAGAATATTTCCCAATGAAAGCCGCGGTGATCACGACGGTGCACGACTATCTCGGATACAAATATTTCTCAGGGCAGGTGGTCCAAGGATTCTGTGCATGCGTTAGGTGCATGGATAATACAACGTACCACCAGCTACCAAAAGATCCCGGATCTTCAAAAACCGTGTTCCAGGGGTCTCGGAGGTGGCTTCCCAAGAAACACGCGTGGAGAAAACAGGGACATCTGTTCGATGGAAGCGAGGAGCTCCGAGCACCCCTAGCTCGAAGGAGCGGCAAAGAAATCGACAACTTGCTGAAAACTTGGAAAGAGTGCCCCGCGCCGGGAAAGAAAAAAAAGAAGACTCAGCCGTTGATGAGGGTATGGAAAGCGAGGTCTATTTTCTGGGATTTTCAATACTGGAGTCTACTCCGCAGTCCTCATAGCCTTGATCTAATGCATATCACAAAGAACGTGTGCGAGAGCTTGTTTGGCATGCTGCTCAACATGCCGGAGAAGACCAAGGACGGGCCAAAAGCAAGGAATGACTTGAAATTTATGGGCATCAGGAGGGAACTTCACCCCCCTAGTGACGACGATGATGAGCCGGAGGAGGAAGAGGATACGGAAACGCAAAACTCTCGCAAACGAAAAAGGACGACCAAGAAGAAGACCGGTATTGATCACTGCCCCCCGGCATGCTTCACTCTGTGCGAGGAGGAGATCAAGCGGTTTATCCACTGCCTCATAGGAGTAAAATTTCCGAACGGCTACGCGGGGAAGATAAGCAGATACCTAGACGAGGCGAAGCAGCATTTCAGCGGGATGAAATCTCACGACTGTTTCGTGCTGATGACGCAGATTCTCCCGGTTGCGATGCGAGGGATAATGGACGAGCACGTCCGTAAAACGTTGTTTGGCCTTTGCAACTTTTTTGACGTCATCTCCCGGAAGTCGATTTGCGCTACGCAACTCAAAATGCTACAGGAGGAGATCGTGCTCATACTATGCGAGCTTGAGATCTATTTCCCGCCCGCGTTCTTCGACATTATGGTGCATCTGCTGATCCACGTCGTGGAGGATATCGTCCAACTCGGGCCCGCGTTTCTGCGCAGCATGATGCCGTTCGAAAGGATGAATGGGCACATCAAAAAATACGTTCGTAACAGGTCCCGTCTAGATGCAAGCATAGCGAAGGGCTTTCTAACCGAAGAGTGCATCTCTTTTTGCACGAATTATCTCAACACCGAGAACCTTGTTGGTCTGGCCGTCAACAAGCACTTTGGCAGGACCGATGGGTGTGGTCACTACGAGGGAAGCCGCGCAATGCATGTCAACTTTGACGGTCGAGACATCGACTTTGAAAGAGCAAGCCTAGTCGCGCTACAACACATCCAGCTGGTCGATCCTTGGATAGTAAAGCACAAGGATTTAATCAGGAAGAAGTACAGTGACCAGGGCCTGCAGATAACGGACCGAGATCCACGGCTAATCAAAGAGCACAACTCCGGTTTCATGACTTGGTTCAGGGACGAGCTTCATGCTAATCCCCCGCGAAGGAACGCTTTCGAGGACGAAAAGATGATATTCACCTTGTCACAGGGTGCCGCACGCAACCTGATGACCTATCAAGCGTATGATATCAACGGTTACACATTTTACACGGAGGAAAAGGACAATAACTGCGATTACCAGAACTCAGGGGTAACGGGGATATTCTACACCGATGACGTCAAGGAAAGATTCTATGGAAGGATCGAGGACATATGGGAGCTCGACTACTGTGGAGAGAAGGTGCCGATGTTCCGTGTGAGATGGGCCAAGAGCGTCGTAAAAGAAGACCGGTACTTCACCACCATGGTTATACCCGAAGCCAAATCAAAGTCTGCGAGCGAAAACGTCACCGCGAAAAATGAGCCATGGGTACTGGATAGCCAAGTGGACCAATGCTTCTTCATTACCGACCCATCAAAGCCGAGCCGCGTTGTAGTGAGGAGAGGAAAAAGATACATCATCGGAATGGATGGAGTCGCCAACGAGCAAGACTTTGACAAGTACGACGACCCGAAGATGGAGGATGACTACGCCGCTCAGGATACATACACGACAACCCTACCGAAGAAAGGTCTCCTCCCGTTCAAGAGGAAAAGTGAAGGCGTCCCGGGCCTAAATTATTCAACCACGACAAAGAAGGGCAAGAAGAAGATCGTGAGGAAACGATAGCTAGATAGCTAGCTCCAAATTTAAGAAAAATATTTTGTAATTCATGATCACTTTGTGTATGCATGGATTTAATATCCAAATGCCGCTACACCTTGTGTTTGTGGATCTTGGTTCGGCGACGGCACGGTTAAGGCATGGTACGTGGATCGATATGATCACATTCTTATGTTTGGATCATAGTTTGAAGTGTATGAACATCGACGATACACAATCGAAGCACCATTCACAAGGTCGGTTAGAGCAAATACTCCCTC
This sequence comes from Bromus sterilis, assembly GCA_950022295.1. Classification (NCBI taxonomy): domain Eukaryota; kingdom Viridiplantae; phylum Streptophyta; class Magnoliopsida; order Poales; family Poaceae; genus Bromus; species Bromus sterilis. The sequence continues at coordinate 365,628,255 of OX465595.1, read as the reverse complement.
CGTTTCTTTTTACTCCGCATATAAGGTTTGGTCAAAGTCAATCTTAATAAAGTTTGACCACTTTTATAGAAATATAATGAAATGGTTAAACTTTAACTAAATGGTTAAACTTTAATTAAAAAAAATGAAATGGTTAAACAAATATAATGAAATGGTTAAACTTTAATTAAAAAAATGAAATGGTGCTTAGGGGTGGCGCATTCAGCCTAAATGCGTCACTAAGTGTTCTTAGTGGTGGCGCATTTTGCCAGAATGCGCCACCAAGAGGTTCCTTATGCGTGGCGCATTCTGCCGGAATGCGCCACACATAAGAAACCTCTTGGTGGCGCATTCTGGAAAAATGCGCCACCCCTAGGCCTTAACCTCCAACGGCCCCCTCCCCTTGCTCGTGCACAGTCCATTCCCCACTCGATCGAGCCGCACCACACCGGAGCCGCCGCCGCCGCACTGTAGCAGCCCCCCCCCTCGCGCGACACCGGAGCCGCCCCGCGCCACCGGAGGAGGCCCCCCTCTCCTCACTGACGACCGGAGCCGCACCACACCGGAGCCGCCCCCGCCCCCGCCGTTCGAGCCATCGCCGCCGTCCATCGTCCAGCGACCCCTCCCCATCGTCCCGCAACCGGAGCCCAGGTACTCCCCCCTCCCCTGCTCGCCCCCTACTCCCCCTCCCCTCCATTTTTCCTGTGATTAATTGAGCTTTAGATGTTTTGTTCATAATTATGCAGAGAGAAATTGTTAGCCTGCGTAGGTTTTTGTCCAGGAACTTAGCCAAATTACAGTTGTTGGTTATGTTTACTCATGATAGAAACAAAAACAGTTGGTTTTTGAAGAACAGATGCTATACTTGGCTTAGATTTTACTTAGGTTTTAGGTTGGGTCCTAGCTCAGAAAAGTTATAAGTTTTATCAGATTTTACAGATGCTATACTTGGACAGAGAACCTCTTAATTGTTTTATCAGAAAAGTTCAATCTGATGCATATAAGATGAGTTTTAAATTTACTAAGTAGTAAAAACAGGCTATAAGTTACAGTTTCATGAAATTAAAAGTTTGTGAGGTGTGTGTGTCCTGTGAGGTGTGTGTGTCCTCTGTGTGTGTGTCCTGTGTGTGTGTGTGTGAGGTGTGTGTGTCCTGTGTGTGTGTGTGTGTGTGTGTGTGTGTGAGGTGTGTGTGTCCTCTGTGTCTGTGTGTGTGTGTGTGTCCTGTGTGTGTGTGTTGTGTGTGTGATGTGTGTGTGTGTGTGTGTCTTGTAGCTAGGTAGTTTGCTAAAGTAGCTAGGGAAATTTTGTAGCTAAAGTAGCTAAAGTTTACTCCATGCATAATTGAATTAAAGAGTTAATCCTAAAAAAAGAACTAAGTAGTTAATAGGTTTCTTATTGATATGCTGATAATTAAATAAAGTCTGAAAAGATAGTGGTCATGCTACTAGCTTTGGTCATTCCTTGGTTCTCTTTTAAAAAATGCAACACATGGGTTATGTACTAGTTTTACTAGAATTTTAGGACAGTGATGAAGTAGCTATATCATTTGTTCTTATAAAAATCCAGCACTTGTCATATAGATGTTGTTAAGCATATATCAATCCACTGTTTTACTTGATATTTGGTGACTCTGTTTATGAAATCTGATAAGAACAAATGCTATGTTGCTGGTTATTGTCTCATGTATAGCCTATATATATGTTGTGCAGGTACACATTATTATCCCCATTCTCCCGAAATGTTGATTAACTTCCGTTTCGGTTGAGAATGGGGCACTCTCATGTTAAGAAAAAGAGCAAAGGTCATGCCGAATTTTTCCATGAATTCATGCATGACCTTTGCTATTTTTCTTAACATGAGAGTATTTGCATTTATTTATTGTGCTAATTAATTAAGTAGTTGCATTTCTTAATATTGTACTAGTGCAAACATGTCGACCGGAGCCGACGCCGGTCCTTCTTCTCAGCCGGGAGAAAAAAGGAAGCAATTTTGGGAATACTCCCAGGAGGAGGTCGAGGAGCAGAGAGAAGAGGAAGTATCTCCGGGCAAGGAGGAGTATGAGGAGGAGATAAAGTCGGAGTCCGACTCATCGGATGATGACTTGGAGGAGGGGGCCGGTACGACAGACGGCGAGAGGAACATCGGCGAGGATGATGGGACCGGTGGCTCCAACACAGATGGTACCCAGTCGAAGAAGAGGAATCGGAAACCGACCAAGGTCGGCGTCATCAGGCAAGAGTTTACTGTTGTGACCGCCGTCGGGATTCCTAAAGAGCCCGAACGTTTTTCGGAAGGGTACGGCCGTCAAGTCGCGACGATCCTCCGCAACACCGCGCCGATCACCACGATTAACCTCAGGAGTCGTGAGAATATTCATTATTGTCAGCTTCTTATCAACAAGCTGCACGGACGATACAAGTTTCCGGAGCCGTACGATAACACCAAACTCAGAGGGAACAAAGTAAACACATGGGCCCTCAGGAAGATGAGCAAGGCCTTGTCCAGTTGGAAAACCCGGGTGAAGAGGGAAATTTTTGAAAAGAACAAAACCTGGGAGGAGCTCAAGGAGAAAGAGCCGTTGATCGACGAAGCTACCTACAACCTTTTCAAGGCTAGGTGTGAGTCCGAGCAAGCCAAGGCCGCGAGTGCAAAGGGCAAGGCCATGCGGTCGCAGGTCATAGGTAACCACCGTCTCGGAGCCGGTGGTTACAAAAGTTCCAAGTCTAAATGGGACAAGGAGGATGCCGAGTACGCCGCTGCGGGCATACCTAACCCCTTCCAGCAATGCAAAGATGATCCGCAGACCGAATTCTTTGTTAGGGCCCGGAGCTATAAGGACAAAGCAACCTCGGAAATAATTATCGATCCTAAGATTCAAGAGTTTACGACTGCCGTGGTAAGTAGTTTACCACGCGACCTTGTCGATTGAATTCTCGAGTGAAGTTCCCAATTTCTTAACGTTTCACATTCTTTTTGCAGCAAGCGAAAATGAAAATCGCCTCATCGCAGGAGTCGTCGGTTAAGCCGGCCGGCCCGTGGGACAACGCCTTTAACATGGCGTTGAACAAGGTCAAGAAGGTTGACGACGTGACGGCGAAGCCATCGTCAGCCGGCCGTGTGGTCGGCTTTGGTGCGGACCTAAATTGGTCCGAATATTATGGAAAATCGGCGGAGCAGTCCGGTTCGAGGGGGCGCAAGGCGAGAAGGACCGAAGAAGATGCCGCTTATGTTCGTGGACTGGAGGAGAAGGTGAACATGCTTCCGCAGCTTGTCTAGGATGAAGTGGCGAAGACGATGAACGCTCTCCTTCCAGATATGATGCAGTCGCTCGCGAATTGGCAAGCGCGTGGTGGACAAGGGCCCATACCAGTCCCCAGCATGGTCGGCAGCAACTCGGGCCCCGCGGCGCCTGCAGTCCCGACTCCGGCCGTAGTGGTGGCTCCCGCACCGACTCCCGGCGTATTGGTGACTCCGACCGCCAACACCGCGGCGGTGACGCCGGACGTGATGGTAACTCCTCCGTCCACGATCGAGCAACCGGGGCATAACAATAATGCACCCGGCGGCAGCGCAAATAGGGCGACCGACGCCACGGGAGGCAGCGCGCCCTCCGTCTCTTGCATGCCCGCCGTCATCGGCGGGGTCTCTGACGGCGGGGTCTCTTCACTAGCCGACCTCGACGCCCTCAAGGTAACTATAAGCGTCTGCAACTCAAACGAGGACTTCATCTCCTTGCCTTTTTAGTGGAATCTCTCTGATGCCGTACATGCATATATATATCTCTTTCGCAGGAGGACACTCCATGCATTCTATTACAAGTCGTGGACGGCGAGTTGAAGGATGTTGCCAAAGGTAAAATCATTCAACCACAAAATCGAATCATGCACAATATGCCGATGGCACCGGAGATGCATAGGGTTCAAATCTCTCTCGTGATTTCGGGCTACGAGAGAGTTGAACCTCCCATTCAACCCCCCGGATACGATGAGGACGATCCGGCAGTCCTCAGTGACTGTTTCAACCAAATATGCCTATGGACGAAGAGCCAAATGCGTTTAATGATGGGGGAAAGGGGCACCACACCTAGGACAACACCGCTGGTCATCGTGTCGGCGCCACATGATCCCATCAGCGCACAACAAGAAGACGATGATCTTGATGATGATATCAGCGCCGACCAGTTCATCAATACTTTGTATGATGCTGATGACTTATTCATGCCTCCTGCTGAAGGAGCCTATCAGCATGATGAGGAAGCTCGCGGTCCAGCTGATCCTGCGGCGAAGCCTGCTTGCTCCACGCGTCTCTTCGCTGCTTCTCAGGACATGTCTCCAGCAGCTTGCGCCTTCACCGAGCCTCAAGCAGATGCCACAAGATCTATTCTCAGCCCGTCCACACTCCATAAGGCGGCCACTGAGCAGATAAAGGCCGGTGACTGCTCAAAATCAGAAAAGAAGAAGGGACGTAAAATAAATAAGAGCATCACTTCTAGTAGCCAACCTTCGATGCCGATCCGGGCTCAGGACGGGCCACCAAGACCCAAGGATCTCTCGTTTGAAATCCATGTGGCTGGTAGGGCGATGCTACCTAAGGACATGCTGGACCTTGCAACTTCGGATATGCAGAGTGTGCATCATAGTATTATGGCATTAGAGAAGATTCTTCTTCGAGAAGAGAATCCCTCCTACCCGGTTTTCATGGCCAAGGTGCCACTCAACATGGGCTTCATCAACATTATCCCCGCGGATATGATAATCCTGCGATTTTCGGAGATCTTCAATTTGTACCATCTCAAGCGGCTGGACCATAGCCTTATCCGTCTGTTCTCGCTCAGCCTTTCTATGAGTATCAGGAGAGATAAGACCCCGAGCGTCGCGATATTGGACCCCTTCTACATGCGTGAAAGCATCTTGATGGACGACGGGGACGCGGCTCTCGCGGCGGGGTACATCACAGACTTCATGCTACAGAACGCCGACAAGGATTCATTTCTTATGACATACTCTCCCAAGTAAGTCATTCGCTCGCCTCCGTAGCATATATGCTTTCTTAGTTTTCCATTGTCCTCTTCCAACATTCTTTTGGATTATTTTAATTATGCAGTGAGGATCAAGGCTGCGTGCTCATCTGCTTTTCACCGCAACACTCGCATGCCGTGTATTTAGACTCGGGGAGTGTGAAAAGAAAGATTACAAGTATATCATGAGAGTTTTGGATGATGCTCTCGTCGGCTACATAAAAGCCGGAGGCAAGATCATGAAGCACAAGTTCAGGAAAAATCAGCCTGGCGTGAACGTGTTCAACCACGTAACGCAGTTCCCGTGCGTGAAGCAGCCGGCTGGCAGTGTGAGGGATGCGTACTACGCCCTTCATCACATGAAGGCGATTGTACAGGAACAACGCAACCTTACGCTGCCAAGTCATCTCAGAGCGTGGGCCGAAAGGAAGGCAGAAATCGCCGATGCAAATCTGAAGGAGGAGTTCTTTCACATCCAAGCACAGATGGCGACTATCATCCGTGATGAAGTACAAATGAAGGGGGCGATCTTCCAGTCCAACATTGCACCATCCAATGGGGAGATAGAAGTCCGCCTAAAGGCCCTGCGTGACACAAGGCCTTTCATGACGAAAGAAGGATGCCGCCCATTCCCCGAGCCGAGTCAGAACAATTGAATGTACTCTTTGTGTATTTTGGATGTAATTTGGATGTACTCTTTGTGTAGTAGATGGTAGTGTCAAATACTCTTGGTGCTCTTTGTGCATAAAGGTCACTGCATATGCATTTTTATGCATATGTGCATGCTTCTCACCATTGATCGACTTTCTTTAAGTTGTTGATAAGAATAGATGCTAGATTGCTTTGTTCTCCTTTGGTATGATTCATATGGATGTGACCTCTAAAGCTTTGTTTTGTGCAGGTTGACGAGCAAACAAGATATGATGACGGAAGTAGCTTTCGGTTTTCAATAATTGTTGGACTCATTGTAATTTTGTGATGGATGTAATCTTGTGAATCTTGTTGGCCTCTAAACCTTTGTAATAAAAATTATAATGCAATTCTTTTGTATCAATAATTGTTGGCCTCATTGTTATATTGTATTTTGCATTTCTGTAATATAATAAAAATATCTGTACCAGAATGCGCCACCCCTAAGAGCTTAGAGGTGGCGCATTCTGAGATGCGCCACTCTTAAGGGCCTTAGGGGTGGCGCATCCAGAATGCGCCACCTCTAAGCCCTTATTAGTGGCTTGTAGTTAGTGGCGCATCCCTAATGCGCCACTAAACTCAAAAACAGTGCGCCACCATAAGGCTATTCCCTAGTAGTGTCTAATTTAGGTAGTTTTTCTTCCACATTCTTGTTGAAGGCTTTTTGGGTAGTGATAAAGTCTCTAAGCATACTCTCTAGTTCAGAGGTGGGGTTCTTGTTGCTAGGGTAGGTGTTGTTGTTCCCATAAGTGGATGGAAACGGTCTAGGATTACTAGCAAAGTTGCCCCTATAAGCATTATTATTAAATTTGTTTCTAGCAATGAAGTTCACATCTACTTGTTCCTGAGCAACCAAAGAATTTAAAGGAACATCATGAGGATCAATAGGAGCTTGCTTGGTAAGTAGAGACATGATAAGGTCAACCTTTTCATTTAGAGAGGAGATCTCCTCGACAGAATTTACCTTCTTACCAGTTGGAGATCTTTCGGTGTGCCACTGAGAGTAGTTCAGCATCATCTCATCGAGTAGCTTTGTGGCAGCACCAAGTGTGGTTGACATAAAAGTTCCTCCCGCGGCCGAATCTAACAGGTTCCGCGAGGTAAATTTCAAGCCTGCATAAAAAAGTCTGGATAAACATCCAGGTAGTCAGTCCATGTGTGGGGCAGTTCTTGACAAGCGTCTTCATACGTTCCCAAGCTTGGGCAACGTGTTCATTATCCAATTTCCTGAAATTCATAATGTTACTCCTCAATTGGATAATCTTAGAAGGTGGGTAATACTTCCCAATAAAAGCATCTTTGCACTTATCCCAAGAATCTATGCTATTCCTAGGCAAAGATTGAAACCAGATTTTAGCTCCGTCCCTCAAAGAGAAAGGAAAAATCTTGAGCTTAACAACATCACCTTCTACTTCTTTATACTTTTGCATATCACATAATTCAACAAAATTATTCAAGTGTAAAGCAGCATCATCTCCAGCACCAGAGAATTGATCTCTCAAAACAAGGTTTAGCAAAGCAGGTTTAATTTCATAAGAGGTAGCTGAAGTGGCAGGTGTGGCAATAGGAGTGCAGATAAAGTCACTGTTGTTGTGACTAGTGAAGTCACACAACTTGGTGTTTTCATTGGAACCCATAGTAGCAACATGTATTTTTGGTATTTTTGATAAGGGACACAAAAGTAAAAACAGAAAGGTAAACTAACAAGACTAAAAAGCAAAGATAAAAGATAGTGTGCAACTCCCCTATCTTGTAGACTAGAGTCCCTGGCAACGGCGCCAGAAATTGGCTTGATACGGTGAGGATCTCTCACTCCTCGTTGGCTACCCCAAGTGGAAGGTGAGATTTAGCGTAGCAGCAAATTTCCCTCGGTAAAGATACCAAGGTTATCGAACCAGTAGGACTCCAAGAGATACAAGAAGGTGTCACGGCGCTTGACGTGGACCTGCACACAGATACAAATAACTTTGCTCCCAACGAGTACAAAGGAGTTGTCAATTCCTCCGGCCTTGTTGTTTACAAAGGATTAACGCAAGAGATAATAATAGTGGCAACTGAAAATAAACTAAAACTATAAACAGTAATGTGAAGATGGACCGGGGTCCCGTGATTTTCACTAGTGATGTCTCTCTCTCCCAAAAGACAATAAAAGTGCTAGCGAGGTAAACAAATCACAACTGGGCAATTGACAAAATTATGAAGGCACCGCAATGCTAACTATGCTGCAAAGAAAGGAAGGGCTCAAAAGCAATGGGAAGTACGCCAAGGTAAGTAGACCGAAATCCAACTGCATCTACTACGAATCATCCACCTTGAGATATCTATCCAGAACATCTCGCTGGTATTAAGTTGTGAATCCCACCCAAAGTGTAAACTCAAAGCAACAGACAACTGCATTAAAAGAACTTTGCGTAAAGTAAACAATCCTTGCACCCGCGGATACAAGCACCGTTGTTTTATCCCTGGTGGCAACAACACATCCCCTAGTCTCATGTTTCTGTCACTCAAGCTAGACATCAATGGGCTGAACCCACAATGAAGCATAATGCTCCCTCTTGGAGTTGCAACAAATCACTTGGCCAAAGTAAAATACGGCAACGGAGAACATGCAAGAATTTACTCAAGAACAAAATATAAAAGAGAAGAACCAAATATATTACTCATCACAATCTGAACATAGTCTCATAATCCATCAGATCCCAGAAAACTCAGCATAGCAACAACAGAAATTACAATAGTGCCTCGATCATGTAAGGCAGCTCACGAGGTCTCGAAAGTGGAAGCACAAAGAGGGGAGAGAAGTACATCACATAGCTACTGGTCACGGACCCATGGTCCAAAGGAAACTACTCACGGTACATACGGGAGGCGTCCATGGCTATGGATGGTCTCCCGGAGGGGGTTCCTCCTCCCGGAAGGGTGCCGGGCAGCTTCTCCAGGCAGCCCCGATCTAGAAACGGCGGCGACGGCGGTACAGAGGCGAGATCGCGAAAAAGAGATCGATATTAGGGGTTTCCACCCCGGGGGCTAAATATAGGCGAAGGGGGGCACCGAGAGGGGCCACAGGACAGCAAGGGCCCCCCCTGGCGTGGCCTAGGGTGGGGCCGCGCCAGGGACCCTTCTGGAGTCCCTGTGGTGGCCCCCTTCCCTCCTTTGGTGTTTCCGGAAGCTTCCGGGTCGCCGATTTTTTATCTGATTTTTCCGGAAATTTTGGAGCACTTTTAATGGCCGGAAAACGTGAAATACAAAACAGCAGAAAACAACAACTGGCAGATGGGTGCACTAGGTTAATAGATTAGTCCAAATATGCTCAAAAGTGTATGAAAGTTCAAGCAAATCATGGCAAATTCACACAAAACATGCATGGAGCAAGCAAATATGATAGATACGTTTGGGATGTATCAGCTATCAAGTAATTTCTAGCGCACCTACTTGTCATCGTTGGAATCCTACTGGCAACAAACCTTGGTATCTTTACTGAGGGAAATTACCGCTACGCTACATCTCAACCTTCCACTTGGGGTAGCCAACGAGGAGCACTACTTATTTTTAGTCTTGTTAGTTTACCTTTCAGTTTTTATCTTGTGTCCTTTATCAAAATTCACAAAAAAATTGCTTGTCTTGCTTACTGTTGCTATTATGGGTACCACTGGAAACACTAAGTTGTGTGACTTCACTAGTCACAACAACAATGATTTTATCTGCACTCCTATTGCTACACCTGCCACTTCAGCATCTTCTTATGAAATTAAACCTGCTTTGCTTCCTCTTGTTATGAAAGAACAATTCTCTGGTGCTGGAGATGATGCTGCTTTACATTTGAATAATTTTGTCGAGCTTTGTGATATGCAAAAGTATAAATAAGTGGAAGGTGATATTGTTAAGCTTAAGCTTTTTCCTTTCTCCTTGAGAGGAGGAGCTAAATTTAGGTTTCAATCCTTGCCTAGGAATAGGATAGATTCTTGGGATATGTGCAAGGATGATTTTATTGGGAAGTACTACCCACCTGCTAAGATTATCCAATTGAGGAGTAACACTATGAATTTTAAGAAATTGGATAATGAACACATTGCCCAAGCTTGGGAACATATGAAATCTCTTGTTAAGAATTGCCCTACACATGGTTTGACTACTTGGTGTGTTATCCAGACTCTTTATGCAGGCTTGAACTTTACATCGCGGAACCCGTTAGATTCGGCCGCGGGAGGAAGATTTATGTCAACAACACTTGGTGCTGCCTCAAAACTACTAGATGAGATGATGACCAACTATTCCAAATGTCACACCGAAAGAGCTTCAACAGGTAGGAAGGTAAACTCTGTCGAGGAGATCTCCTCCCTAAATGAAAAGGTTGACTTGATCATGTATTTACTTACCAAGCAAGCTCCTATTGATCCTCATGATGTTCCTTTAAATTCCTTTGTTGCTCAAGAACAAGTAGATGTGAACTTTATCTCTAGAAACAACTTCAACAACAATGCCTATAGGAGTAAGTTTGGTAGAAATCCTAGACCGTTCCCATCCAACAACTATGGGAACAACAACACTTATCCTAGCACCAAGAACTCCACTTCTGAATTAGAGAGCATGCTTAAGGACTTTATCACTACCCAAAAATCCTTCAACAAGAGTGTAGAAGATAAATTAGACAAATTAGATAGGCTCTCTTTGAAGGTGGACAACATAGCCCATGATGTTGAGATGCTTAAAATTAGAACTTCTCCCCTCGAGGAGAGGAAGACCACTCCTATGAATGTTATTCAAGTGCAAATTAATGAAAATATTAGGATGTTGGCCAAACTTAAAGATAGATGTGCCAGAGAAAAAGAGGAAGAAGATAAAATTAAGAGCCTTCCTACACACCATACCATTGCTACTATCCAAGTTGTTGAGGATCTCAAAACTCTTAGCACCCATCACATCCCTAGTCCACCTAATGGACCCATCAATGGTGATGCTATTACCTCAACCGTAGAAGAAGAAACTCCTATGAACATAGAAGTTTTCAAACAAGTAAGCCTAAATGACATTATTACCACCTTACTTGATAGTAGTGACCTTGATTTTGATAATTGTACCCTTCCTGAAGTTATTGGTTTCCTACACAAAATGTAGAGAGACCCCCACACTAGCACACTAAACCTTGCCTTCACGGAGCATATCACCAATGCTCTCATTAAAGCTAGGGAGGAGAAGCTTAGGTTAGAAGCCTCCATACCTAGAAATCTATAAGATGGTTGGGATCCTATGATCAAAATTAATTTGAATAACTTTTCTTTCTTTGCTCTTTGTGATGTTTGAGCTAGTACCTCTGTTATGCCCAAAAGAATGTATGATATGTTTGAATTAAAACCTTTTGATACTTGTTCTTTTGGTGTTCGCCTTGTTGATTCTTCCATAAAGAAACCTTTGGGGAAGATTTACGATGTTCTTGTTATTGTCAATTATAACTATGTTCCCGTTCATTTTACTATTATGGACATTGAGTGTGAACCCTCATGTCCAATTATTTTGGACGTCCTTTTCTTCGCACCGTCGGTGTTGTCATTGATATGAAAGAGGGGAATATAAGATTCCAATTACCTCTCAAGAAAGGCATGGAACACTTCCCTAGAAAGAAGATTAAGTTACCTTTTGAATCTGTTACACGGGATAGCTATTCTCTTCACTTGATAAAACTTGATCTTTTTTGCTTCGTGCCTAGCTCAAAGGCGTAAAAGAAAGCGTTTGTTGGGAGGCAACCCAATTTGTTTTTCTTTCTGTTTTAGTGGTCTTGATGATTTTTACTACTGTAGCGACATCATTATATCTTTATTTTCAAGCTTTGTGCCAAGTTTTAGCCTCTGATTGCAAGAAAGTCAAAAGTTATGACGTGTTGTCCCGAAAACAGATTTGGTCCCATTGACGGAAAAATTCGGCTAAAATCACCCGAGATCATCTCGTTGATCTGAATTTTTTTGCATAGCGTGCTATATACAATTATCTTTCGTGCATCTGTTCCGAGTTTTTTGATTTGAGTTGCAGAAGTACCCCAAAAAATTATTTACTACCTGCTGGTCTATTTTTCACAGATTCTGCAACGTTTTGCCTTTTCTTCGTGTTGCAAACTTTAAGCTTGCTTTTTCTTTGCACAAACTTTTTGGAAATCTTGAGAAACAGTAGCTCTTCAAGAATATCTTTATTTCCAGTAGAGAATTTTTTTATTTTATCATGGGTACTAACCACTTTAACTAGCTTATGATGAGTTATGTATGAAGGGAGTTTTCAAGTGTGCGAAGGAAGATGATGAAAGAAGTTCCGGGAGTGTCAAATGCTCAAGATTGGGGATGCCCCCGTGCACCCCCAAGGAATATCCAAGGAGACTCAAGCATCTAAGCTTGGGGATGCCCCCGTGCATCCCCTTCTCCATCAAGAATTATCAGTTCGTCCTTCGTTCCACTATATTTTTATCACTTCATGCGCTATATGCTATGCTTGGAGCATCTTGCTCTTTACTCTTTAGTTTTATTTAGCTTTGTTTGCTGTTCATAATAAGTTAGAACCCAACTTTCTTTGTATGGAGAGAAACACACTCCACTTTAACATATAACACATCATAGGATTTTCATGCTTATCTTTACTATGTGTGTTCTTTATCTTTTCGTAGCTGCTGTCATGTTTAGCTCTTAATTTTCATGTTTATTTCTTTGTAAGAGTTTTTTTAGTTTCTTGCTGGAACTCTCTTGAGTCTTCATGTTTATCTTGTTTAGAGAGTTGGACTTTTGCACTGAGTTGTGTGTCTTGACTTGAAGTAGGTAATTGAGATTGCTATTTAATTGTAGTAGTAACTTGCAATAGTTTTGAGGTATTGTTTTGAGTAATGTTTGAACTTTTGGTGTCAAGAGCTTTAGCCTATTAGCGATAGACGTCGTATTTTGGGCAATCCGTGTTTATTTTCGAAAAACTACAAAAAACTAGTTGAGAACTCTAGCTACTAGATGGATCACTAATCTTTGGAGGGATCAGATATTAGAGTACACTCACGTACCATGAGTCGAGGATGCTCAAGGATAACCAAACCCCCATACACTCCTCCTCGGGGTACTTGTCTCTTTGTGAACCTCCTGATTAGATTGAGAGTTACCGATAATAAGTGCATGAGTTCTTCAGACTAATGTAAGTATTCGAAAGTTGACACTTCCACCTCCTCATATTTTGCTAGCCTCTTCAGTACCGTGCATTGCCCTTTCTCACCTCGAGAGTTGGCGCATACTTCGCCGAGGCATCCAAACCCTTGGAATGATACGCTCTGTCATCATAAACCTCCTTATATGTTTCCTCAAAACAACCACCATACCTACCTACAAGGCATTTCCATAGCCTTTCCGAGATACATTGCCATGCAACATCCACCTTCTCATGACTTGATCTTCATGTTAAACATGCTTTTTCTTGATCAATGAGCCGCATGCTAGTTGGGCCTTGCCCTAGTAATTGCTACATGACACGCTAGTATCATTGCATATCCCACTACACTGGCAAAAGCATATATTTGCATACATCATGATAGCTTCATCTTCTTTATGTTGAGTACTTTTGTAAAGTGTGAAAGATCTTCTATACTTCTTGTAATATATATAGTGTTTCCCCTAAAGTGAGGAAAAGATCCAAAAGAGGACAAATTAAACGATCCCAAAGAGGAAAAATAAGAGTTAAGTAGAAAGAGCCATTGAGGCCACAAAAAAATTAAAAAAATAGAAAAAAATAAAAAGAAAATAAAAAGAGAGAAGGGGGCACACTACTATTCCTTTTGAGAGATCCACACTAGTACTTCATCCTCTATCCCTTGTACTCCATAGAGATCATCATCATGCATATAACTATGTGGGGACCTTCACACTATAGAACTTGGCTTGTATATTCCAATGATGAGCCTCCTCAAATGAGCTCTAGGTCTTCTTGAGCAAGCAAGTTGGATGCACCCACACTAGTTCCATTGTAGAGCTTACCTTAGCTCATATGTGCATCCGTTGCAAGGAAATCCCTACTCCTCACATCATATCTATCATTTGGCTTTCTCTAGCCCATGATTGTCCTCATTGATGTGAGCCTTTCACACCTTTTTGTCTTCCTCCTCCATCATTTTTCTTTTTCTCCGTTTAAGTGTCAACTTTTTTTCTTACGCTCATCCATTGCTTCTCACCCTTCGTTTTTTACCCCAAGTGTAAGGTGAGATGTAGGATAACAGCAAATTTTCCCTAGGTAGAGGAAAGGGTTTGTCTCCCGTAGGACTCCGAAAGCGACAAGTAGGTGAAAATTACGCTAGAAATTAGGTGGTTGACGTGGACCTGCACATAGACACAAATAACTTTGCTCCCAACGAAGTTCAGAGAGGTTGTTAATATCTCCGGCCTTGTTGTTTACAAAAGATCAAACGCAAGGGATAAAGGATAATGATAATTGAAACTAGAAAGTAAAAGCAGGAAATAAATTGAGCGTGTAAACAGTGATGAGAATATGGACCGGGGTCCCGTCATCTTCACTAGTGATGTCTCTCTCCCAAAAGACGATAAAACTGCTATGCGAGGTAAACAAATCACAGCTGGGCAATTGACAGGATTAAAAACACACCACAATGCTAACTATGCTACAAAGAAAGGAAGACCTAGAGATAAGTAGACCGAAATCCATCTGCATCTACTACTAATCATCCACCTTGAGATATCTATCCAGAACATCTCGCTGGTACTAAGTTGTGAGCCCCACCCAAAGTGTAAACCCAAAGCAACAGACAACTGCATTAAAAGAACTTTGCGTAAATTAAATAATCCTTGCAACCGCGGTTACAAGCATCGTTGTTTTCCCCCTTGTGGCAATAGCACATCCCCTAGACTCATGTTTCTGTCACTCAAGCTAGTCATCAAGGGGCATGAACCCACAATCGAGCATAACGTTCCCTCTGGGAGTTGATACGTCCAAAATGCATCACTATTTTATATCGTAATTCGTCCTTATTCATTGATATATTTCACATTACGATGATGTTCTTATGTTGTTTTGGCTTGTTTTACACAATTTGCAACTTTCCGGTGCCGAAGCAGCAGACACATGATTCAGCGGTAAAAAGTGGACGCTGAGTTGCTGAAGAAGAACACCTCCAAATTACCTGAAAATCTACGGAGGGTATTTTTGAGAGGATTGACGAAGACACGCAAAAGAGGGACCAGAGGGGGGCCACAGGGTGCCCAGGCGGCCACCTGGCGCGGCCCCCACCCTGGCCGCGCCGGGAGGGCGCTTGGAGCCCTGGGACCCCCAGGCTCCCCCCTTTGGCCTATATACTCTTCGTTTTCCGGAAACCCTAAAAAGAGGAGATTTTACGCAGTTCCGCCGCCGCTCCGTGCCGGAAACTTACAGAAAAGAAAAGGGCTCTTCGGCGGGAAGGTTCCGCCGAGGAGATCACCTCCCGGAAGGGGAGATCATCGCCATCGTCATCACCATCGTCACGGGCATCATCGAGGTCATCATCGACATCATCCCCAACATCAGCACCATCTTCATCTTCATCCAATCTCATCTCACAATTGCAACTTGCGTTGTAACTCGTACTATCTATCCTCTCTACTCTACCGGTGTTGATTACTACTTTGTGGTGAATGCTATTGAGTTTTGTTGGAGAAATATCATTATGACCAGATTTTTTACCACCTATTTATCACCTCTGATCATGATCTCTTTTATGTCTTGTGAGTAGTTACTTTAGTTCTTGAGGACATGGGAGAAGTCTTGTTGTTAGTAGTCATATGATGTTGAAGTAATATGTGTTGTTTGATATTTAAGTTGTGTTGTTATTTTCCTAGTGGTGTTGTGTGAGTCGAACACTCAACACTTCGCCTTATTAAGGACCTAGGGGAATACATTGTGTATAAAGAATTCTTCCGGTGGATTTCCGGAGTGACAGAAACTTGAACCCCAGCTTGCACACTTTTGCACAAGGGAATAATGGATACTTGATCGTATTGCTGTGGTTAGGCTTTGCCTTAATTTCTATCTTGTATTTGCGGATGCTTGCAAGTTGTTTAATCATAAGAGTGCACTTATCTTAGTCTAGAAGGTGTGCTAGCATAGATCCACCCACTCAACACTTATCAACACAAAATATGTTATCAATGCGGAATATGGCGAAAGCGCATGTCTACCTCTCCATGTGTCCTCAAGAACGCTTTAGTCTTTAAAAGTTCAGTTGCCAGGCTTATCCTTTGCTCAAAAGGATTGGGCCACCTGCTGCTCCTCAGCACCATTTACTTTGCTTGCCTTTGTCTTATTGTTGCTTATACCGAAAACCCCTCAAAAGTTATCTTTCAGTGCTTGCAGTTATTCCTTGTCCAAAATCACTTATCAATACCTTTCGCTCCTCGTTGGGTTCAACACTCTTACTTATCAAAAATGCTGCAATAGATCCCTTACGGTTGTGGATCATTGAGTACCGTTTTCTGGCGCCGTTGCCGGGGAGCATAGCGCTATTGGTAAGTGAAGCTGGTAAGGAAATTTTTATATTGCTGTTTTTATTTTGCTGTTGCTGCTCTTTGTCCTTATGGACAACCTAGCTATTGGATCGTTGCTTGCGGGGAAACGCCCCACATCTGTGGTGGTTGTTCCTCCCCCTACTGAAATTTTTCCTTATAAAATACCAGCTGGTATTATCGATTGTGTTTTGGCTAATTGTTATGCAGGAGACAGACATCCCGGTGAACACTTTCTATATTTGTCAGAACTATGTTCCCTATTTAAGCTTGCAGGTGTATCAATGGAGGTTGTCATGAGGAAATTGTTCTCCGTATCGCTTATAGATAAAGCTTCAGATTGGTATAAGCTTCTCGATAACTCACATTTGCTTGATTAGCAAGAGCTTATGTCTCTCTTTTATACCAAGTTTTATCCTCTTCATGAAATTCATCGAGACAGAAACTATATCTATAACTTTAGGTATCGTGACGGAGAAAGCATCGCTCAAGCTTGGGGGAGATTGAAATCCCTAATGCTCAAATGTCCTATTCATGAGCTCCCCAAGGAAATTATACTTACAAATTTTATGCTAGACTTTCTCGTCAGGATAAGGAGATGCTGGATGCCTCCTCTAGTGGGGTATTTCAGACGAAAAGCGTTGAAGAAAGATGGGATCTCATTGAAAGGATCCAGAAGAATACCGAAGATTGGGAAATAGATAAAGGTATTGAACCCACTATAAATTATGAGCATGATTATATAGAGAGCTATGTGAAAACTGATTACTTTAATACCTTTTTATCTAAGATTGGTATTGATTCTTCTAGGAAGAAGGATCAACATCATAAACCCTTCGAAGAATTACCTATTGATATTCGTGTTGCTGACCCTATTTTGCTTGCAGTTATATATGAAAATCCCCTTTTCCCGCAAGGATAAGGGAGCACTCTTTTGTGACAGGCATAATAAATAAAAGTGAGAGAAGAATTGATGAGCCTGAGGACCAGATCAAGGTCGATCCTCAAGTTGCATTGGTTAAGGATCTTGTTACTAATGACGCTTTAGATTCCAATATAATTTTTTGTGCTATTTCCACTAACCTTGTCACAGCCAAGAATAAAGACCCAATTTCAGGTACTCCAGTAGTATATGTTAAAATAAGAGATCACAATTATTATGGGCTATGCGATTTGGGATCGAGTGCTAGTGCTATCCCGTATTCACTTTATCAAGAGGTCATGGGTGAGATTTCACCTTGTAAACTTGAAGAAGTTGATGTTACTATTCATCTTGCAAACAGAGCAACTATCTCTCCTATCGGAATTTTGAGAGACGTTGAAGTCTTATGCGGAAAGGTAAAATATCCTACCGACTTTCTAGTACTTGGTTCAGTAAGGGATAATTTTTGTCCTATTATTTTCGGTAGACCTTTTCTCAGAACTTGTGGAGCTATAATAGATTGCAAGAAAGGTAAAGTTTCTGTTGAATTCAATGGTGAGCCATATGAATTTAACTTTTCTAAGTTCTCTAAGCAGCCTCGTGGTACTAATTTTCCTAGCAACGATAAGATTATTGAAGATATTGCTTCCATTGCTATTCCTCCTAATGATCCTTTGCAGCAATATATGGAGGACCACGAGAATGATTTGCATATGCGGGAGAGAAATGAGCTGGACGAAATATTCTTAAGACAACCTGCTATCCTAAAGCACAACCTTCCGGTTGAACCTTTGGGAATTTTATCGAAACCAAAAGAAGATCCAGTGTTTGATCTTAAACCTCTTCCCGATACGCTCAAATATTCTTATTTAGATGAAAAGAAAGTATATTCTGTTATTATCAATTCTAACCTTTCAGGGTATGAAGAAGAGCGACTATTGGAAGTACTTTGCAAACATCGAGGTGCAATTGGCTATACTCTTGATGACCTTAAGGGGATTAGTCCATCTATTTGTCAACATACCATCAACCTTGAGCCTGATGCTAAACCAGTTGTTGATCATCAACGACGGTTGAATCCGAAAATGATGGATGTTGTAAGGACTGAGATTCTCAAGCTTCTAGCCGCAGGTATTATCTACCCTATAGCTGATAGTAAGTGGGTAAGCCCGGTTCATTGTGTTCCAAAGAAAGGAGGTACAACTTAGGTTCCTAATGATAAGAATGAACTAATACCTCAGAGAATTATTATTGGATATAGATGTGTATTGATTACAGGAAGCTGAACAAGGCAACCAGGAAGGACCACTACCCGTTTCCGTTCATCGACCAAATGCTTGAAAGGTTATCCAAAAATACTCACTTTTGTTATCTTGATGGTTATTCTGGCTTCTATCAAATTCATGTTAACACTGCTGATCAAGAGAAGACCACTTTTACTTGTCCTATGGTACTTATGCTTACAGGCGTATGACTTTTGGTTTATGTAATGCCCCTGCTACTTTTCAAAGGTGTATGTCTGCTATCTTTCATGGTTTTTGTGAAAAAATTGTGGAGGTATTCATGGACGATTTCTCCGTCTATGGAACCTCTTTTGACCATTGTCTCCACAACCTTAATAAAGTTTTGCAGAGATGTGAGGAGACAAATTTGGTGCTTAACTGGGAGAAGTGCCACTTTATGGTCAACGAGGGAATTGTTCTTGGCCACAAGATTTCCGAGAGGGGAATTGAGGTGGACAGGGCCAAGATCGAAGCAATTGAAAGGATGCCCTATCCAAGGGACATCAAAGGTATTCTTAGTTTTCTCGGTCATGCTGGTTTCTATAGAAGATTTATTAAAGTCTTTTCTAAGACTTCAAGACCCCTCACTAATCTTCTACAGAAGGATGTTCCTTTTTTTTATGAAGATTGTAAGGAAGCCTTCGAAGTTCTTAAGAAAGCCTTAATAACCGCTCCTATAGTACAACCACCTGACTGGAATTTACCTTTTGAAATTATGTGTGATGCTAGTGATTTTGTTGTTGGAGCTGTTTTAGGACAAAGGGTTGATAAGAAATTGAATGTTATATATTATGCTAGCAAAACCCTTGATAGTGCTCAAAAGAATTATGCTACTACTGAGAAGGAATTCTTAGTAGTAGTGTTTGCTTGTGATAAGTTTAGGAAGTATATTGTTGATTCTAAAGTAATTATTCAGACTGACCATGCTGCCATTAAGTATCTTATGGAGAAGAAGGATGCCAAACCAAGACTCATCCGATGGGTACTCCTTCTTCAAGAATTTGATTTGCAGATTGTCGATAGGAAAGGAGCAGACAATCCGGTGGCGGATAATATTTCAAGGATGGAAGATATACCGCATGATCCCATTCCAGTCAACGACAGTTTTCCAGACGAACAACTAGCTGTTGTAAAAGTACAATCTCTCTCCGATCCTTGGTTTGCAGATTATGCTAACTTTATCGTTGCACAGTTTTTGCCTCCAGGTTTAACATTTCAGCAAAGGAAGAAGTTCTTCCACGATTTGAGGCATTACTTTTGGGATGACCCACATCTTTTCAAAGAAGGTCCAGATGGGATCGTGAGGAGATGCATGATACGTCCAAAATGTATCTATAATTTCTGCTTGCTCCATGCATGTTTCGTGTGATATTGCTATGATCTAGATATACTTTCATACACTTTTGATCATATTTGGACTAACCTATTAACTCAGTGCACCCCAGTGCCAGTTTCTGTTTTCTACTGTTTTTCTATTTCAGTTTTCCCCCATATAAAAAGTGCCAGAAAAATTCCGGAAAAAATACAGGAAAAATCAGTGTACAGGAAGCTTCGAGAAGAGCCCGGGAGGGACCAGAGGGGAGCCAGGGGGGCCCAGGCGGCCACCCGGCGCGGTCCCACGCCTGGCCGCGCCAGAGGCCCCTGGTCCACCTCTGGCTGCCCCCTTCGCCTATTTATTCTCCGTCACGGGGAAACTCAAGAGGAGGAACCCTATTCCGCAAACTCGCCTCTGTTCCGCCGCCGTCGCGCTTCCGAGATCGGGAGCACCAGAAGACCTCTTCCCGGCACCCTGCCGGAGGGAGGATTGACCTCCGGGAGTCTCCTCTCCACCATGGATGCTCCCCGGATGTCTTATGAGTAGTTTTCCTTGGACCATGGGTCCGTGATCAGTAGCTATGTGATGTTCTCCTCCCCTCTTTGATCTTCATTGTTTAGATCTCGTGAGCTGCCCTACATGATCGAGGCACCTTTGTAATATTTCTGCTGTTGCTATGCCGAGTTTGGAGGGATCTGATGGATTATGAGTTTATGTTCAGATTGTGATAGAGTAATATATTTGGTTTTTATCTCTTATATTTTAGTTCCTAAGTAATTCTTGCATGTTCTCCGTTGCTGTTTATTGCTTTGGCCAAGTAGTAGGTAGTGACTCCAAGAGGGAACGTTGTGCTAGATTGTGGGTTCATGCCCCCCGATGACACACTTGAGTGACAGAAACATGAGTCTAGGGGAGGTGCCGTTGCCACAAGGGGGAAACAACGGTTCTTGTAACCGCGGTTACAAGGATTGTTTACTTTACGCAAAGTTCTTTTTATTGCAGTTGTCTGTTGCTTTGGGTTTACACTTTGGATGGGGCTCGCAACTTAATACCAGCGAGATGTTCTGGATAGATATCTCATGGTGGATGATTAGTAGTAGATGCAGATGGATTTCGGTCTACTTATTTTGGCGTACTGCCCGTGCTTTTGAGCCTCTTCCTTTCTTTTGTAGCATAGTTAGCATTGCGGTGCGTTCATAATCCTGTCAATTGCCCTTCTGTAATTTGTTTACCTCGCATAGCAGTTTGATCGTCTTTTGGGAGAGAGACATCACTAGTGAACATCACGTATCCCGGTCCATATCCTCATTACTGTTTCCAAGCTATATTTACTTTACTGCTTTTACTTGCTATCATTATCCCTTGCGTTTTATCCTTTGTGAACAACAAGACCGGAGAGATTGACAACCTCTCTGAACTTCGTTGGGAACAAAGTTATCTGTGTCTGTGTGCAGGTCCACGTCAGTTGCGCCGCTGACACCTACTTATCATCTCTGGAGTCCTACTGGAGACAAAACTTGGTATATTCACCGAGGGAAAACTGCTGCTGCACTACATCTCAAACCTTCCACTTGGGGTAACCAACGAAGGGCGAGAAGCCATCAAGCAAGTTTTCTGGCGCCGTTGCCGGGGACTCCGAGTGCTAAGATAGGGGAGTTGCACACAACCCTTTACCTTTGTTTTTTAGTCTTGTTAGTTTATCTTTCAGTTTTTATCTTTGTGTCTTTTATCAAAAATTACAAAAAAATCTGCCACACTTGCTGCTACTATGGGTTCCACTGAAAATACCAAGTTGTGTGACTTCACTAGTCACAACAACCAAGACTTTATCTGCACTCCCATTGCCACACCTGCCACTTCAGCTACCTCTTATGAAATTAAACCTGCTTTGCTAAACCTTGTTATGAGAGATCAATTCTGTGGTGCTGGAGATGATGCTGCTTTATACTTGAATAATTTTGTTGAATTATGTGATATGCAAAAGTATAAAGAAGTAGAAGGTGATGTTGTTAAGCTCAAGCTCTTTCCCTTCTCTTTAAGGGGAGATGCTAAAATCTGGTTTCAATCTTTGCCTAGAAATAGCATAGATTCTTGGCATAAGTGCAAAGATTCTTTTATAGGGAAGTACTACCCTCCTGCTAAGATTATCCAATTGAGGAGTAATATTATGAATTTTAAGCAATTGGATAATGAACACGTTGCCCAAGCTTGAGAACGAATGAAATCTCTTGTTAAGAAATGCCCTACACATGGTTTGACTACCTGGATGGTTATCCAGAATTTTTATGCAGTCTTGAAATTTACCTCGCGGAACCTATTAGATTCGGCCGCGGGAGGAACCTTTATGTCAACTACGCTTGGTGCTTCCACGAAGCTTCTCGATGGAATGATGACCAATTATTCCCAATGGCACACCGAACGCGCTCCAACAGGTAGGAAGGTAAATTCTGTCGAGGAAATTACCTCCCTCAATGAAAAAGTTGACTTAATTATGTCTCTACTTACCAAGCAACCCTCTATTGATCCTCATGATGTTCCTTTAAATTCTTTGGTTGCCCAATAACAAGTAGATGTGAACTTTATTGCTAGAAACAACTTCAACAACAATGCTTATAGGGGAAATTTTGCTAGTAATCCTAGACCGTTTCCATCCAACTATGGGAACAACAACAGTTACCCTAGCAACAAGAACCCCTCCTCTGAATTAGAAAGCATGCTTAGAGACTTTATCACTACCCAAAAATCCTTCAACAAAAATGTAGAGGAGAAATTAGCTAGAATATATAATCTCTCTTTGAAGGTAGAAAGCTTAGCCCTTGATATTGACATGCTTAAAATTAGAACCTCTCCCCTTGAGGAGAATAAGGCCACTCCTATTAATGCTATCCAGTTACAAATCAATGAAAATATTAGGATGATGGCTAAACTTAAAGAAAGATGGGCCAGAGAAAAATCGGAAGATGATAGAATTAAGAGCCTTCCTACACACCACACAGTTGCCACTATCCAAATTGTTGAGGACACCCAAACTATTAGCACCCAATGCACTCCTAGTCCCGTTGGACCTATTAATGGTGATGCTAATACCTCAACCGTAGAAAAAGAAACTCCTATGAACATAGAGGGTTTCAAACACGTAAGCCTAGATGACACTAATACCACCTTTGATAGTAGTGATATTGATTTTGATAGTTGCACCCTCTCAGAAGTTATCAGTTTTCTACACAAAATGTCTAGAGACCCCCACACTAGCACACTTAATCTTGCCTTCACGGAGCATATCACAAATGCTCTCATCAAAGCTAGGGAGGAGAAGCCTCCTTACCTAGGAAGCTAGAGGATGGTTGGGACCCTATGATCAAAATTAAATTAAATAACTTCTCTTGCTATGCTTTATGCGATGTTGGAGCTAGTACCTCCGTTATGCCCAAAATAATATTTGATATGTTTGAATTGAAGCCCTTTGAGCCATGTTCCTTTGGTGTTCGTCTTGTTGATTCTTCCGTAAAGAAACCTTTGGGGAATATCGACGATGTTCTTATCATTGTCAATGACAACTATGTTCCCGTTGATTTTATTGTTATGGATATAGAGTGTGAACCTTTGTGTCCAATTATTTTGGGACTTCCTTTTCTTCGCACCGTTGGTGCGGTTATCGACATGAAAGAGGGGAATATAAAATTCCAATTCCCATTCAAAAAGGGGATGTAACACTTCCCTAGAAAGAAAATCAAGTTACCTTTTGAGTCCGTTACACGGGCTAGTTATTCTCTTTCTCTTGATAAAACTTGATTCTTCTTTTTGCATCATGCCTAGCTAATGGCTTTAAAGAAGCGCTTTCGGGAGGCAGCCCGCAACGAATTTAGGTGTTTTCTGTGATTCCCCCAGAATCAATCCGTGTACAGTAATCATACACGCAGGGTACACGGCTGAGATTATGGTGCCACGGTGAGAATATCATAGTACAACACTAAACACAAAAGGATAAACCAATATGTTACAATACCAGGGATCACAAGGATCCGAATACATAAGTCATGCAAGCCATAATATCTGAGTACAGACATAGTTAGTCAAGTTTTGCCTTAAGAAGGCTAGCACAAATCACATCAGAGATACAGATCGAAAAGGCGAGGCCTCCTGCCTGGGATCCACCGAACTACTCCTGGTCAACGGGGAACTCGACGTCGTAGTAGTCGCCTCCGGGGTACTCCTGCTCCTAGGCTCCAACGTCGACTGCAGCGGCCGATCAGGCAAAGCGAAAAAGGGAAATAAAGCAAAGGTGAGTATCTAGCATACCCGCGAGTCTTACGTCCGCTACTAAGCATTTATGCATGAATCAAATGGAAAGGGGAGTCTATATATAGTGGACCGCAAGATAGAAATCAGAATAAGGGTAAGAAGCTAGGCCTAACGAAGACTAGCATCTTCCGACGATGTCTTGCATCATGAGGTAAGAATCAGCCAACAGTTTATATAAAGCATAAATAACAATGCAGCAGAAGTTGCTGCAGCATTTTATAATAATAAGTTGTAATAATTAACCATGCCTCCGAGTTCACCTCCTCAACATCCCCGCGAGGAAGAAAACCCGGAACCATACAGTTTAATATTAATAGTTTGTAGTGGTAAGATCCAGCTTCAGCATAAAGCGTCTTGTTACCGTGGACACGGCTATTCGAATAGATTAAACTCCCTGCAGGGGTGCACTACTGTTCAACCTGCACACTCGGATCTCCAGGGTGGCGGGAACCTTGTTAGGGAACGCTCCACCAAAGCTATCCGACACGACGCAACCCATCCTAGGCTCAGCAGAGAGGCCATCCGCCGGACTAAATCCTATGCGCCAAGGGGTCTAGGACCCTCACCCTTGCACGCTCCTGCACGGTGCGAGGCTGGCCGGGAAGAAAAAGCAAACACCACTCGCGAGTAAAGAAGACACACAACTTCCCAGCAATCAGACCGCGATACTGCTGACGTTTGAAGAGCTTTCGAATGAACTACGGCGCAGGGGAGCCCATAACTCCTTATCCCACGTGAAGGTAGTGCGTACAGACCAACGGGCCTCTCAAGTCATCCACCGAACCATTTAGCATTTTATTAACTTGCAAGACAACCGTTATCGTTGCCTCGACTTAACTGACCCGTGGACAACGACAGCAGTCAGGACCACCAGTACATCGGTGCCTGCCCTGTCGTCCCACCAAGTCTCTGCAGTTACTAACAAGGTGAACCGACTCCTTACCTTGTCTCGCGTGTGCTCCTGGAGGAGCTCGACTTTCGTAGTTTGGTAACTCTTGCGGCCAACGATCAGGGGCCAAGCACGCCGGTACACTGGTCGTACCCTCCCTGTCGTCCCGTCGCAATACCTCTCGCGGGCACCGCTGGGTCGCCTGACTTCTTACCTTAAGGACAACCGTGCTCAGGACCCTATGGCGGCAAGACAAAGTCAGCCTCGAGTGGAGTACAAGGATTACTCCTTGATAGCTCACACTTGAGGTGACTAGGCATAACCCAGATAGGGCCTTTGGCGGTGTCTGCTTTGTTCCGTACCTGCAACAGTTATATATGGTATCCGTGTTCACTCCCCTGAGTGATCACGGCCCGCTATCTAGTCCTAGCTAACAATGCGCAGGGCTCACTGCTGAATATATGCATAATTATAACAGGCAACATAGGATAAGAAAGGTACATCAAGGGGCGACAAAATCAGGCTATGCAATTGAATAGGATTGTAATGCAGCAGCAGCAGTAACAATGCCTAGTGCAAGAAAGTACGGAAAAGTTAGGCGATATCTGGGGAAGAGAATGGCTCTGCTTGCCTGGAAGCTCGACGGTAGGGGTAGGGTCGTCGACGTAGTAGTCGTACTCAGCGGCGGTGTAGTCGGCGGCAGCAGCGGGGTCTACCGGAGAATAAAGGGGGGAGAAACAGTAAATATAAAGCAAACATATGCAAACATATGAATGACATGGAAAATGCATCGATGCCGGTATTCTAACGCAGTACGATGTATCAGGCTCGGAGCGGAAATTCATCCGGGGATGAATTACCAGCTCCGGGTGATTACCGGACAGTGTGCCCGGAGGGGGAGGTATCATGCCGGAGGTGTCGTGGACATCCGACAAACGTATGGGTGGTGTATCCGTCTTAGTTGATCTATTCCGAACAACTCTCGTGTTCGAAATAAATTCATCCGGGTACTTTAGCAGTACCGGACAATTTATCGGACAGACGGTCCGGAGGGGGACGGTTCGATGTTTGTTGTGTTAGAGGGGTGTGGTAGACATCCGAATAGCGTATGCGTATTCGTTGTATTTTTCTGATCAAGTTTCATGTATAAAGTTTTTGAATCCGACTTACGGTTTAAAAGATATTGAATTTTAAAGTTTTAAATCAATTTAAATGATTTTCTGAATTTATTTTATTTATTAAATAAACATTATCCACAAGGGGTTGACCAGTCAAACCTGACCAGTGGGTCCCACTGGTCAGTGACACCTATTAATAATCAGTTTAATTTATTTAACTAATCAGTCGGGGACCCACATGTCATACACTCGATTTGATACTAATTCATTTTAATTAACCAAAACTGACAGTGGGACCCACATGTCAGTGAGACATTTTAATTAACCTAGTTAATAAATCTAGTGATTATCTTAAGGGCTAGGGGCCCGCAAGTCAGTGGCTTGAGGGGTGGGATTAGGGGTGGTTAACCCCCTGACGTGGAGGGCCCACTAGTCAGCGACGGTGGGGGGGCTCGCCGGCGGCTGGACTCCGGCGAGGCCGAGCCCAAGCTCGAATCCGGGCACGGTTTGGAGCGCTGCTGGTGGCTACGGGTTCCTGGTGACCTGCGTGTTCGATTTGAGGTAGCGGGGTCGTCGGGTGGTGGCCGGAGCTGAGCGCGACATCGACGGCGACGACGGAAACCTCCGGGTGAAGACGACGACGACGACCTACGGTGCTGCGAGGGGTGTGTCATAGCGCATTCGAACGAGGGGGGCGCGGGCACCCGCGTGACGCGTACCGTGCGCCAAAGGCGTGCTCTAGGACACAGCGGGGAACTCCTCGGCGGTGGGGAGCCCCTGCTCCAATGGTGGCGATGCCCACGAGGCACGAGAGGGGGAGCTAAGGTTCAGGGGCGGACGGGGAGCTCACCCAGAGGCCGTAGGGGAGGGCAGCGTGCGCGAAGGAGGCCCGTGGCGGCCGGAATCGTCGTCGAGGTCGCGGCAGCCGGAATGGGGAACGATGACGCGGGCGAGGCGAGGGAGTGCTCCCGGTCCGATTCCCCTGGCGCGGAGACGATGTAGACGTCGGCGAGGCGGAGGGACACGGTGGCGTGGCGTCGCGAGTTCACAGGCCGCGCCGGAGCGCGACGGCGTCCACGGTGGCGCTCGGGTCCGAGGGGAGCAAGACGAAAGGGGGGGACTCTGAGTGAGATCTGAGGCGCGGGTGAGGCTAGGGTTAGGGCACGGCGCAGGGGCGCACAGGGCGGCCTCGGGGTCTTATCCCCTCCGGCGTGTCGCCGGATTGCCGCCACGGCGAGCTCGCCGGGCACGGCACCGTGGGATGCCCTCCACGCAAGGGCGTGAGTAGTGGAGAGGACGACCGGGGTGGGCTGGGCTTGTTGGGCTGGATTCGGTCCAGGGGGAAAGGGAGGTTGGGGTGGGCTTCGCCCATGGGGGTAGACTAGGTTTTATTATTTTATCTCTCTTTTCTTTTCTGTATTTTCTTTTGGTAATTGTTTTCCTAGCTTAGGCATATTTGTAAAATGTATTAGGTGCCTCAAAATTAGTATATCATTATATAGCAGTGCCACAAAAGTTTTTGCAGCAAAAAAAATCATTAGATATCTCTTTTAAATATTAAATGCCCAAAGTAAGGGTTTTAACCTACTGTTTGAATTGTTTGGAATTTTCTATAACTTAATAAATACCCAAACCCATATGGATTTAGTCCATTGAATATTTGTGATTTTACAAAAGTAGTTTCACAATTTTTGGAGAAAGTTTATTTTGCACATTGGTTTTAATATTCCACCAAAGGCATTGTGAGATTTGATTTGATTTCAAATGTTTATGGGTTGGACTTTGTTTTCATCCATGATGATCAAGGCCCATGGTTCACTTTGCTTGCCACAATATCAAAGAGGAATTTGAATTTGAACTGAACCATTTGATTAAGGCAAATTTTTTGAACAATAGTGATAAACAGTAATGGTGATTACTGTTCACCGACAGTGAGAGTGTTACAAATCTCCCCCACTACAAGAATTCTCGTCCCGAGAATTTAAGTGGTAGCGAGGAAAAGATCGGGGTATTCATCACGAAGACGATCTTCGCGTTCCCAGGTGGCTTCATCTTCAGAATGATTCGACCACTGAACCTTGACAAACTTGACGGTCTTGTTACGGGTTCGACGTTCAGACTGATCAAGAATGCGGCTCGGATGTTCTTGATAAGTCAAGTCTTGTTGCAGCTCAATCATATCATGTTCCACTTCTCGAATAGGGTCCTTGAAGCAGCGACGGAGTTGCGACACGTGAAAAACATCGTGGACTTGAGAGAGGTTCGGCGGCAATTCCAATCGGTATGCCACTGGTCCACTCCTGGAAAGGATACGGAACGGGCCGATGTAGCTAGGAGCTAACTTGCCCTTGATCCCGAAGCGGTGAGTGCCTATCATGGGAGTGACACGGAGATACGCGTATTCACCAGGTTGATAGACCACTTCTTTATGCTTGCGATCATAATTGCTCTTCTGACGAGACTGAGCGGCTTTCAGATGTTCACGGATAACGCGAACTTGATCTTCAACATGTTGGATAATGTCCGGACCAACGAGAGTTCGTTCCCCAGTTTCTGACCAATTCAGAGGGGTTCGACACTTACGTCCATAAAGAACTTCGAAGGGGGCCATCTTCAGAGTAGCCTGATAGCTGTTGTTGTAAGAGAATTCAGCAAACGGAAGAGATTCCTCCCATTTATTGCCGAAGGAGATGACACAAGCCCGGAGCATATCTTGAAGCACTTGATTGACTCGTTCGACTTGTCCTTGCGACTGGGGGTGATAAGCGGTGCTGAAATCCAGGTGAGTGCCCATAGCTTCTTGGAAACTATCCCAAAATCTTGAGGTGAAAATGCTGCCTCGGTCGGAACTGATCTCCAACGGAATACCGTGGAGCGACACGATTCTAGAAATATACAAGTCTGCTAACTTACTAGCAGAGATCGTCTCCTTGACTGGCAGAAAGTGGGCAACCTTGGAGAAGCGGTCGATGACGACAAAGATAGCATCGTGGCCTTTCTGCGATCTAGGAAAACCAGTGACGAAGTCCATCTCGATCTTGTCCCACTTCCATTCAGGAATAGAGAGTGGTTGCAGAGTTCCGGCAGGTCTTTGATGTTCTTCTTTCACGCGACGGCAAACGTCACACTCGTCAACATATCGAGCGATGTCTTGCTTCATATTAGACCACCAGTACCGCTGACGAAGGTCTTGGTACATCTTGGTACTACCAGGGTGAATCGACAAAGGAGTATCATGAGCTTCTTTCATGACGCGGGGGGTCAAGTTTAGATTGGGCTTACTCCTAGGGACCACTAAACGATTCTTGAAATACAACGTTCCATCACCAGCAACAGTGAAGCATGATGGCTTTCTTCTAGCGATATACTTCTTGATCTTGTCGACATCAGAGTCACATGTTTGTATCCACTTGATGGTGCTGTCGAGGTCCGGCTCAACAACAAGGTTATTCACATATCCCTGTGGAACAATCTCAAGATTCAGCTTGCGTAGCTCTTCATACAGAAGTGGTTGATGTACTTCAACTTCAACTTCGCTACAGTAGGCTTTGCGACTCAAGGCATCGGGCATCACATTAGCTTTGCCAGGGGTGTAATGAATATCCATGTTGAAATCGGCTATTGTCTCGAGCCACCTTTGTTGGCGGAGATTCAGATCTGGCTGAGTGAACAGGTACTTCAGGCTTTGGTGGTCGGTGTAGATTTCGCAACGATTACCAACGAGGTAATGTCGCCACAACTTCAATGCATAAATTACCGCTGCCAACTCAATATCATGTGTTGGATAGTTTTCTTCATGAGAACGCAACTGACGAGAACCATAAGCAATCACTTTGCGCTCTTGCATTAGGACACAACCTAACCCTTGACGAGACGCGTCGCAATATATCACGAAGTCCTTCCGGGTATCCGGGGGAGCAAGCACCAGAGGAGAAGTGAGCTTGTCCTTGAGAGCTTGGAAACTTTCCTGACATTTGTCTATCCACTCAAACTTGACACCTTTGTGAAGCAGATTGGTCAGAGGCTTTGCAATCTTGGAGAAGTTCTCGACAAAACGGCGGCAATAGCTGGCGAGTCCGAGGAAACTTCTGACTTGCTTGACAGTCTTGGGGGGAGTCCAATCCAGGATAGCCTGAATACGTTCTGGGTTGACGGCAATGCCATCCTTGGAAATCACGTGACCAAGGTAGGTCACTTCGGGAAGCCAGAACTCACACTTAGAATACTTAGCGTAGAGTTTGTGTTCTCGAAGCTTTTCCAGTATAAGACAAAGATGTTCAGCATGCTCTTCTTCATCCTTGGAGTATACCAAGATATCATCCAGATAAACCACGACGAACTTGTCGAGGTATTCCATGAATATATAGTTCATCAATCGGGAAAAGGTGGCTGGGGCATTCGTCAAGCCAAAGGACATGACGGTGTACTCGTATGAACCATAACGAGTAATGAAGTCGGTTTTCGGAACATCCTCTTCACGGACCCGGATCTGATGGTAACCCAACCTCAAGTCGAGTTTCGAGAACACCGTAGATCCAACAAGTTGATCATACAGATCGTTGATCCGAGGAAGTGGGTACTTGTTCTGTATTGTTGCCTGGTTGATAGGTCGGTAATCTTGGACTAAACGGTTTGTGCCATCACTCTTCTTGACAAAGAGCGAAGGTGCTCCCCAAGCTGAGGAACTGGGGCGAATGAATCCTTTTTGTAGTGCCTTGTCGATTTCCTCCTTAAGCTCAAGGAGTTCATGTGGCGGCATCTTGTAAGGACGCTTGGCTATAGGAAAAGTGCCTGGCTTTAAGTCGATGACGAATTCGACCTCTCTAGCCGGGGGTATTCCTGGCAGTTCTTCTGGGAAGACGTCGGGAAATTCGCGAACGATTGGAACGTTCTCAATTCCTTCAAGTGGTGAAGCGTTCAATGCATTCAGAGCATATATACGAGCTTCGACATTCAGTGACACTATGGCAGTATGGTTCACAACCTTGCCGGAGGGGTGAAAGAGTCGGACGACTTTGTTGCCACAATAAAGTGCAGCATCTTGAGCTTTCAGCCAATCCATTCCCAAGATAAGGTCTATAGTGGAGGTCTTCAGAATATGGGGGGAGACAAGGAACTGAATCCGTTCGATCTCGACGGTGATGTTGGGAGCCATCATGTCAACGTGACACTTGCCACCGGGAGTACTAACGGCTAAGGGAGTGCGCATCTTTTCGTGGTGTATGCCATGCTTAAATGCAAATGCCCCGGACATAAATGAATGCGATGCTCCTGTATCAAATAAAACAGTAGCAGGTATTGAGTTAACGAGGAGAGTACCCATCACTGTAGCGGGCTGTGCCTGAGCTTCTTCAAGATCAATGTTGTAGGCATGCCCACGAGCATGAGCAGCAGACCCAGTATTATAGTTGGGGGTCCTGTTGTTGCCACGACCATTTCCGCGGCCAGCGGGGTGAACTACCAGTTGCTTCTGTTTCTGGGGGCACTCTCTAGAAAAATGACCAGGCTGGCGGCACGTGAAGCATAATCCATCCTGAGGACGAAGGGGTGCAGCATTGGGTGGTGGAGGCAGAGCTCTTGGCATCTCCTGTGGCGGAGGCAGACGGGGTGCATCACAAGACGACCTAGGAGTAGGGGCAGGTGAATGGGTCACACTGTGAGGGAGCCAGATGCGACGCTTCTGTGTTGCGCCCGAAGAAGAGCCAACGTCACGATAGCGTTTCTACGTGTCCTTGAACTCCATCTGGACAGTCTCGACAGTGATAGCCTTGTTCACCATGGTGGCGAAGTTGGCAAAATCATGAACGGCAAGAGCGAGCCTGAGGTCTGCATTGAGTCCACGACGGAACTTCTGCTGTCTACGAGCATCAGTGGTGATCTCTCCTTCCGCATAGCGAGAGAGGTTGAGGAACTCGCGCTGATAGGCTTCAACAGTCATGTCGCCCTGAGTGAGGTTACAGAATTCTTCCGCCTTACGATCCATGATCCCCTGAGGAATGTAGCGGGCGCGAAAGGCAGACTGGAATTCATCCCAAGTGATGACTTCTCCAACTGGCAGGGAACGCTTGTGGGTGCTCCACCACTGAGCAGCGGCGCCTTTCAGATGATAAGACGCAGAGTTAAAATAGTCGGCTGGATCGACATTAGCAGACTCCAGCTCGTGCGTGATGTCGCGAAGCCAGTAATCAGCATCCAACGGCTGAACAGTGTTGCGGAAAATAGTGGGGTTGAGGCGGGTGAAGTCGTGCAGAGTCACGGTGGCGTGCTGATGGTGGTGCCCATTCTGATTCAGCTGGGGGAATTGAGCCATGACATTCTCCATGAACTGACGGTTCAACTCGAACTGCTGCATCATCGCGGCCATGTAATCCGGCGGCGGGGGTGGGTCGTTGGCACCACGACCACGACCACGACCACGACCAGCCATCCTGCTAGAATTTAACAGGGGTATTTCAGCGATGAAAATTTAACGAGATACCGGAATCGAGCATGAAGTAAAGCCACAACGAAGAGGAGGCACGGATATTTATAGGAGTAGTCATATAAGACAAACACATTCACACACAGAGTCAATCGAAAATCGGGCAGCGCAACGTCGTAGAAATTAAGGAAAAATGACTCACTAGGCGGCGCCCAGACCGCGGTTAGGATTACACGACGCGACATAGATTCCACTATGTCAATCACGCCGCAAGAAAACTGTTGGCCACAGGAGTTAATGCCAGAGGACGCGCGGCCTGCCCAGAATGAGAATGGGATCCGCGGTCCGGGACCTGGGGTATGACTCATGCGACACAACTCAATCAATGGGGGAAGCACCAAAAACGCCGGGTGGAATCAAGAGAACGTGATGGTAATGTCAGAGTTTGTAAAACTTACCAGCAAGGATAAGAGAGCAGATTCCCAGAGCATAGGTAAGGAGAAAAGGATCCTAATACCATAGATATCACACGTAGTGACATCGATGTGGGCCCGTATGCCAAATATTAAGTCATCAAAATACTTTTTCAAAGTCTAGACTCAACTTCGACCAAGTAGTGGTGGGGTGGCTTCCTACAGGCAGTCGGCTCTGATACCAACTTGTGACGCCCCCAAAATCATTCCGTGTACAGTAATCATACACGCAGGGTACACGACTGAGATTAGGGTGCCACGGTGAGAATATCACAGCACAACACTAAACACAAAAGGATAAACCAATATGTTACAATACCAGGGATCACAAGGATCCGAATACATAAGTCATACAAGCCATAATATCTCAGTACAGACATAGTTAGTCAAGTTTTGCCTTAAGAAGGCTAGCACCAATCACATCAGAGATACAGATCGAAAAGGCGAGGCCTCCTGCCTGGGATCCACCGAACTAATCCTGGTCAACGGGGAACTCGACGTCGTAGTAGTCGCCTCTGGGGTACTCCTGCTCCTGGGCTCCAACGTCGACTGCAGCGGCCGATCAGGCAAAGCGAAAAAGGGAAATAAAGCAAAGGTGAGTATCTAGCATACCCGCGAGTCTTACGTCCGCTACTAAGCATTTATGCATGAATCAAATGGAAAGGGGAGGCTATATATAGTGGACTGCAAGATAGAAATCAGAATAAGGGTAAGAAGCTAGGCCTAACGAAGACTAGCATCTTCCGACGATGTCTTGCAACATGAGGTAAGAATCAGCCAACAGTTTATATAAAGCATAAATAACAATGCAGCAGAAGTTGCTGCAGCATTGTATAATAATAAGTTATAATAATTAACAATGCCTCCGAGTTCACCTCCTCGACATCCCCGCGAGGAAGAAAACCCGGAACCATATAGTTTAATATTAATAGTTTGTAGTGGTAAAATCCAGCTTCAGCATAAAGCGTCCTGTTACCATGGACACGGCTATTCGAATAGATTAAACTCCCTGCATGGGTGCACTACTGTTCAGCCTGCACGCTCGGATCTCCAGGGTGGCGGGAACCTTGTTAGGGAACGCTCCACCAAAGCTATCCGACACGGCGCAGCCCATCCTAGGCTCAGCAGAGAGGCCATCCGCCGGACTAAATCCTATGCGCCAAGGGGTCTAGGACCCTCACCCTTGCACGCTCCTGCACGGTGCGAGGCTGGCCGGGAAGAAAAAGCAAACACCACTCGCGAGTAAAGAAGACACACAACTTCCAGGCAATCAGACCGCGATACTGCTGACGTCTAAAGAGCTTTCGAATGAACTACGACGCAGGGGAGCCCATAACTCCTTATCCCACGTGAAGGTAGTGCGTACAGACCAACGGGCCTCTCAAGTCATCCACCGAACCATTTAGCATTTTATTAACTTGCGAGACAACCGTTATCGTTGCCTCGACTTAACTGACCCGTGGACAACGACAGCAGTCAGGACCACCAGTACATCGGTGCCTGCCCTGTCGGCCCACCAAGTCTCTCCGGTTACCAACATGGTGAACCGAATCCTTACCTTGTATCGCGTGTGCTCCTGGAGGAGCTCGACTTTCGTAGTTTGGTAACTCTTGCGGCCAACGATCAGGGGCCAAGCACACCGGTACACTGGTCGTACCCTCCCTGTCGTCCCGTCGCAATACCTCTCGCGGGCACCGCTGGGTTGCCCGACTTCTTACCTTCAGGACAACCGTGCTCAGGACCCTATGGCGGCAAGACAAAGTCAGCCTGGAGTGGAGTACAAGGATTACTCCTTGATAGCTCACACTTGAGGTGACTAGGCATAACCCAGATAGGGCCTTTGGCGGTGTCTGCTTTGTTCCGTACCTACAACAGTTATATATGGTATCCGTGTTCACGGCCCGCTATCTAGTCCTAGCTAACAATGCGCAGGGCTCACTGCTGAATATATGCATAATTATAACAGGCAGCATAGGATAAGAAAGGTACATCAAGGGGCGACAAAATCAGGCTATGCAATTGAATAGGATTGTAATGTAGCAGCAGCAGTAACAATGCCTAGTGCAAGAAAGTACGGAAAAGTTAGGCGATATCTGGGGAAGAAAATGGCTCTGCTTGCCTAGAAGCTCGACGGTAGGGGTAGGGTCGTCGACGTAGTAGTCGTACTCAGCGGCGGTGTAGTCGGCGGCAGCAGCGGGGTCTACCGGAGAATAAAGGGGGGAGAAACAGTAAATATAAAGCAAACATATGCAAACATATGAATGACATGGAAAATGCATCGATGCCGGTATTCTAACGCAGTACGATGTATCAGGCTCGGAGCAGAAATTCATCCGGGGATGAATTACCAGCTCCGGGTGATTACCGGACAGTGTGTCCGGAGGGGGAGGTATCATGCCGGAGGTGTCGTGGACATCCGACAAACGTATGGGTGGTGTATCCGTCTTAGTTGATCTATTCCGAACAACTCTCGTGTTCGAAATAAATTCATCCGGGTACTTTAGCAGTACCGAACAATTTATCGGACAGACGGTCCGGAGGGGGACGGTTCGATGTTTGTTGTGTTAGAGGGGTGTGGTAGATATACGGATAGCGTATTCGTATTCGTTGTATTTTTCTGATCAATTTTCATGTATAGAGTTTTTGAATCCGACTTACGGTTTAAAAGATATTGAATTTTAAAGTTTTAAATCAATTTAAATGATTTTCTGAATTTATTTTATTTATTAAATAAACATTTTCCACAAGGGGTTGACCAGTCAAACCTGACTAGTGGGTCCCACTGGTCAGTGACACCTATTAATAATCAGTTTAATTTATTTAACTAATAAGTGGGGGACCCACATGTCATACACTGGATTTGATACTAATTCATTTTAATTAACCAAAACTGACAGTGGGACCCACGTGTCAGTGAGACATCTTAATTAACCTAGTTAATAAATCTAGTGATTATATTAAGGGCTAGGGGCCCTCAAGTCAGTGGCTTGAGGGGTGGGATTAGGGGTGGTTAACCCCCTAACGTGGAGGGCCCACTAGTCTGCGACGGTGGGGGGGGGGGGGGCTCGCCGGCGGCTGGACTCCGGCGAGGCCGAGCCCGAGCTCAAATCCGGGCACGGTTTGGAGCGCTGCTGGTGGCTACGGGTTCCTGGCGACCTGGGCGTTCGATTTGAGGTAGCGGGGTCGTCGGGTGGTGGCCGGAGCTGAGCGCGACATCGACGGCGACGGCGGAAACCTCCGGGTGAAGACGACGACGACCTACGGTGCTGCGAGGGGTGTGTCATAGCGCATTCGAACGAGGGGGCGCGGGCACCCGCGTGACGCGTACCGTGCGCCAAAGGCGTGCTCCAGGACACGGCGGGGAACTCCTCGGCGGTGGGGAGCCCCTGCTCAAATGGTGGCGATGCCCACGAGGCACGAGAGGGGGAGCTAAGGTTCAGGGGCGGACGGGGAGCTCACCCAGAGGCCGTAGGGGAGGGCAGCGTGCGCGAAGGAGGCCCGTGGCGGCCGGAATCGTCGTCGAGGTCGCGGCGGCCGGAATGGGGAACGATGACGCGGGCGAGGCGAGGGAGTGCTCCCGGTCCGATTCCCCTGGCGC
The DNA here is from genome assembly GCA_950022295.1 of Bromus sterilis. NCBI lineage: Eukaryota > Viridiplantae > Streptophyta > Magnoliopsida > Poales > Poaceae > Bromus > Bromus sterilis. The sequence continues at coordinate 365,591,748 of OX465595.1, read as the reverse complement.
GGAGACGATGTAGACGACGGCGAGGCGGAGGGACACGGTGGCGTGGCGTCGCGAGCTCACAGGCCGCGCCGGAGCGCGACGGCGTCCACGGTGGCGCTCGGGTCCGAGGGGAGCAAGACGAAAGGGGGGGGGGGGCGGGCTCTGAGTGAGATCTGAGGCGCGGGTGAGGCTAGGGTTAGGGCACGGCGCAGGGGCGCACGGGGCGGCCTCGGGATCTTATCCCCGCCGGCGTGTCGCCGGATTGCCGCCACGGCGAGCTCGCCGGGCACGGCACCGTGGGATGCCCTCCACGCATGGGCGTGAGCAGTGGAGAGGACGACCGGGGTGGGCTGGGCTTGTTGGGCTGGATTCGGTCCAGGGGAAAGGGAGGTTGGGGTGGGCTTCGCCAATGGGGGTAGACTAGGTTTTATTATTTTTTCTCTCTTTTCTTTTCTGTATTTTATTTTGGTAATTGTTTTCCTAGCTTAGGCATATTTGTAAAATGTGTTAGGTGCCTCAAAATTAGTATATCATTATATAGCAGTGCCACAAAAGTTTTTGCAGCAAAAGAAAATCATTAGATATCTCTTTTAAATATTAAATTCCCAAAGTGTTGGAAATATGCCCTAGAGGCAATAATAAAATGTTATTATATATATATTTCCACGTTCATAATTAATGTTTATATTTCTGTGCTATAATTGCAATGACCCTGACTGTGAGATTCAGAAGAAAACTCATTTTCATGTGTGGAAATGTAAACACCAAGAGTTCCTGGTTTAGCCTCTAAGACCAGCTCATGTGCTAACTGATGATTACGTTTTCTTAATCATGGACATTGTTCTTGTAACAAGGATGTCAGTAGCAATGGGAACATATTGTTAGCAGAACAATGATGTTGAACCGACCCCAGTATTGAATGATATACTTAGAGATCACATCGTAACTACGTTATAAGTCATATCATGAAATGTTTTCATATACGTAATTCCTTAGACCATGAGAGTATCGAGTTGCTTCACACAGGAAGACATGCTTTGGTTCTTAGATGAATCCTCCCGTAAATGGGAAGTAGTAAAATAAGTTCTGGGTATGTCAGATGGTGTGGCTAGTGACTGTGATATTTCAAGAATGGGATTTGCTCCTTCACGATGAAGAAGATATTCACTTCGGGCCCACTCGGTATGACGGTATCCATTATAGTCTGGCCAGACGCATTGTGATTCAGTCACGGGGATACCGGAATACGATAACGAGAAAAGGGACAAACGAGCAAAGAGGATAACGAGTGGCTTGTGTTCAAAAGTTGTTACACATGGGTGCCAAACTTCTCTCCTCTAACTTTGTCATATATCGCGAAGCAAAGGGAATGGTACATGACTAAACATAATGGTTCACTCGAAGTTTCTTCGTGTATGTGCGGGAGTCAACATGGGTGTCCATGGCTCCGCTGTTGATTATTGGCTATTGACAAAAGGCTGTTGACCTATGTCCGGAAGATGTTCTGAGTCATGTCCGCATTATACCGAACCTATTGGGTCACACACTTAACGAGCAGTAGTCTGTTAGAATACTAGTATGGTAGAAGGTTTAGTGGAAGCAAAGCAGAATAGTTCATACGGGTACCGGAAGTAGTTCCGGATATTTATGGAATTGTTCATAAGGGCACCAGAAGTAGTTCTGGGTATTTAAGGTTATGTCCGGATCACTCTGGAGTAGTCCCAGGTGGTTCCGGAACATATGAGAATGGTACTGGGGAAGTCCTGGATCAACCGGAATAGTTTCCGGATAATCGCTAGGCGTCCCGACAACCTTCGCGGTCATCCGGTGGCTTAAACTGTAACTCAGATGGTCTTGGAAACTATCTGGATGGCTCCGGAACGTCCGAGAACGGTCTCGGAAGGTCCTGGAAGTGCTCCAGAAGTGTCCGGAATGTCCCGAAACGGTCCCGGTATGTCCCGGAAGGTCCTGGAAGCTTCTAGAAGGTCCTGGAAGGTTCCAGAAGGTTCCGGGCAGTACCACCCACTCCCCTGCGCCCCTAGCCTTGGGGGCCAAGCCACCTAGGCTGCCCTGGCCGGCCAAGGGGTGGGGGGCGCACCAAGGGGAAGGAATCCCCCTCCAGGTGGAAAGTCCAACTCTCCAATATGGCAGGTTTCCGGTGGGAAGGTTTGGGAGGTTTGGGAGTCCAAGTTGGACTCCCCACCCCCCTTATTGCGCCCCAAGGGCCTCTTGGCCACCTATATAATGTGGGGGAGTGGTGGGGGGCGCAACACAACTTGTCCCCAAGGCCTATGCGCCACCCTCCCTCCTCTAAACCCCGTTGCTCCACAATTAGACCCCGGTTTAGACGCTGTTCTAGATCGGAATCCGTTAGGGTTTTCTCCCTCTAGTTTTCTCGGTGGCGTTCATCTCTGGACGGCGGAGCGCTGCTGGATTGCTGCTACGGGATGTGTGGATACTAATGGAGGGGTCGTACCTTCGACCCTTCTTCGAGGAGCTTGTTCATGGGACTTGTCCGTGGGACTAGATCGCGGGACTTGTTCGTGGGATTGATCGAGGGACTGTTCCTGGGAGAACTTGCGAGATCTACTTCCACTACGTCCTCGAGCTTCACCAACTCTACTTCCGCTACATCGGTTGGTGAGCCATGACCTAAAACCTTGTATGCAATCTTCTTGGATGATCTTGGGTTCTTGATTCGTAGGCCGAAATTTTTTGTTTTCTACTACGTTTCCCAACAGTGGTATCATGAGCGATCCTTGATTAGATGCATGTTTAGGTCTAGATCATATGTGTGATATGAGGCATTGATTTTCTTGTTGATTCCCTGTCATGTGATTTTTTCTATACTTGATGGCAAGTTGAGGTTTTGCTACAAGGATTGAGTTTTCCATCGATCCCTCTATGCTGCTTTCAGTATGCTGGTTGCCTTGATCATGGTCTACATCAAACTCCTTGGATCTCATCTTAATCTCGCAATAGAAGATTTAACATGGAGGGGCTTGTGGATTTTATGAACTCAAATCCACATGGGGGTCACGCGTTTAACGAAGTTTGGCTTGTGGCATTAGTTGCTGCACGCACCCCGTATGTTAAACTAGCAACAAAAAAAGTATCATGTTTTGTTTTTCCTAGGGTTTCTCGTTTGCCTTGTAAACCTGCTTAACAAAACACGATAAAAGTTGCAACAACCCGTGTAGATGGCGATCTAACTCGTTTTTGCAGAGTATGCATGTGATGTGGTATAGCCTTCAAGATTTGCAATGTGTTTTGTATGAGATGCTATATGATGTAATATTTTTGCGGCCTGCGAGCCGCAGTACGGCATGATGACTGGAGTCATATGATTGTCACTTAATTATGGCCTGCGTGCCAGAACTGTTTATTAGCTCGAGGCAAAGCAATAGATGGATGCAAGGTGATGATCTACGATGCGGAGGTGGACCCCGACGCACATGCCGGAAGCCGTGGTGATGGTCCCGGCGCCAAGGACAAAGTTTGTGGACACGGTGACTTCAACCACGACGACGTGAAGACAACGAAGACTTCACGAAGCAAAGGGCTATACTATATCACATAATTTTATGAACTGCCTGTGATGTTTATCCCTTTGATGCACCCTTGTTTGATGCGTGGTAGTCGTGTTTTATTAGGGTGATCTCTCGCAAAACAATATCAAGTTGATAGTGTTCTCCCAACTGTAGCACCGTCTATACTATGTTTCACACCGGAGCAGGTCATGTCACATGGGTGCACACGGTGTGACGCATAAAAGACGGGTGTGTTAAAAGAACACACAGCACATTACACTTGGTTATCTTGACGGTTTGGATAAAAGTTTGCTACCGGAACACGCCCATCGAAAGATGAACAAGAATCACCTTTGGCGTGATTGGCAAGTTGGCCTACCGGTCCAGTCTAAGTCATCAGTGATGTCACATCAATGGCGGACGATTGGGTCGGATCTTGAATCACTCCAGCATCAATTACGAGAGATATTGATCTGAGTGGGAGCGCACTAAGTAATTAAATTGTTTAATCACAAGTGCAACTTAATTATGAACAAAGTCTTAGTATTTGCATTATCGTTGTAGAATAATGGCTCGCGTTACCACCTTCCCAATTGATTTTGATTAACTGTTTTATCTGGTAAAAACTTTACGATTGGTACCGTATTGTGAGGACTATCCTCAATAGTGTCGAGAAGGAGCTTGTCCTATCGCAAATTTTTGATGCTCTCCCGCTGATGCTATGGATGATGTGACTTATGTCCATAATCCAAAATGCTAGAATTCCACCACAGCTAAGTGCATTGTCTTCACCACCATGAAACCCGAACTTCGAAGAGTTTGGGATAGTTATGTTATATTCATGGAACTGAAAAATAAGTTTTCAGTAGTAAGACAATTAATGTTGGATATAAGATATCTAGTACAATGTATGATTGTAAGCATTAGTGAAAATGTTCATTGTGCTCTAAACAAAACTGATAAGTGTGGGATCCAGAAGAACAATGATCATATGATGATGAGGATTAAGGGAAAGGAAGTTCCATAGGGTGTTATTAAGACTTACACGCCGGAAAGTCCATGGCCTGCGCCACCCTTGATCATGTGTGATCTTCTGTGAGTAGGAGTGACATTGGAAATAGAACTATGATACGTATAAAGGCAAAACGAAAGAAGACTGGAATAACCAGCTCAGAAATGAAAGTCATACGGAGTAATAGATGAATTCATTGCTGGTCAAGAGATGTAATTCTTGGGAATCATGATTAAGCAGTTAATTGTGGATTCTGTATATTGTGATTAAACTGTTGATCACCGGAATATCAGATCGATTGCATATTGTTGCAACTCGATGCAAGAAATACTATGGCCTTTATGACTAGCTAATGATGAGTTTTGACACGCTCGGGAACACGGTAAAAGGTTTACTATACCGTGTGTTGACTCTATGATTATCTTCATAATTCATTTTAGAGTTGAGTAAATTGTTACTACACTTTAGCCTTGTTGCAAAACATCATTTTTGAATCATGTTTATTGCAAGAGAGTTGTTCAAAGCTATGAATAACATAAAGGCCATACTTCTATTGTGAATAGGTTGTATGTTATGAATCTTGATAATAATGCTAAACATCCATAACACTGACGCTAAACATCGCAAGACTGACAGAAATACCACATAGATGTGGCACTGCCGTTTATCACAAGTGACATAAAATGCATGTAGAATTTCCATAAGTGATGAACTTTCGAGTCATATGATTATGAATCACTTGACGCTTGCGATCTTTGTCTCGAAGTAATGTGACTAAAACACCGTTGATAGGTCATACATGAACGGGCAACTAAACCATTGGTAATCATACATGATGATGTGTGTAGTCCAATAAGTGTAGTTGTGTGCAGTGGATTCCCTATCTTCACTCATGAGTTGAAGTAGATATGTGGATATCTGTTCAATAGAGACATACGTCTGAAATCTTTGAAATGTTCAAGGAATTTTAGAGTGAAATAGAAATTCATTGTAACGAGAAAATAAAGCTTCTGCAAATTAGATTGTAGAAAGTAATATTTGAGTTACAAGTTTAGCGAACGTCTGATGAGTTGTGAAGAGTGTCATAACTTGCGTCTCCCGGAACATCACTATGAGTAAAGTGTTCGAGAGATGTAATCAAGCCATGTATGACACGGTAAGATCAAATATGACGTTTATCAATTTGCCATTATACTCATTAAAAGTTATGCGTTAGTGACTACAGCTTTTACACTGAAAAGAGCACCATCAAATCTGTTGAAATGACACCATATTAGATGTGGTATGGACTGTTAAAACCATGTTGTCTTTTCTTAAAATTTGGGTATATGAGGCATATGTTTGACATACTCAAAACCCCAAATCAGATAAGTGCTACTTTGTTAAGGTTATGCCAAAAGTTTTGGTATTCCTCTATCACTACACAAAAGAAAAACTGTTTGCTGTTAAGAACAATGTATTTTGAAGAAAAATAGTTTCTTACAAAAGAGTGAGTGGGAGGACAGTGCAACTTGTCAAAGATTGTTGAATCTTCAGAGAAGTGCGCAGCTGAACCACACAGGTTAGACAAAAATCGTACAAACATTCATGATATGTAAAACGAGATATTGTTGTTCGACAATGATAAACCTGTGATATACAAAGAAGCGTTGATGGGCCCTGACTCCGGGATTTGGCTAAATGCCAAATAATCCGAGATAGTATCCATGGAAGTAAGTCAAGTTTTGAACTTGGTAGACCCTCGGAAAGACTAAAAGTCTGAAGAATATATATATGGATCTATAATTGATTCGGATGAAATTGTTTTATCCATAAAGCTCAACTCGTTGGAAAATTGTTTTCTAGCAAGTTCAAAGGTTGACTACGGCGAAATAGTGTCGACCGTAGAAATGCTTTAGTCAGTTCGGGTTATATTAGCAATTACTACATATCTCATTTATAGGATATGGTAGAATGAACGTCAAAACAAAGTTCCTACACGGAAATATAACAAAGGACGTATATGTGATACGACCGGAATGTTTTGTCGATTCAAAGGATGCTAAAATAGATGCAAGCCTTGGATATCCAGTGATGGACTGAAGCTAGCATAATGGAGTTGGAATTTTCGTTGTGATGAAATTGCCAAAAGAGTTTGTTTTCATCAGGAATAACGAAGATGCTTGAATATTCAAGAAAGTAAGTGGGAGCTGAATAATATTTCTAAAACCTTATGTATATGACATATTGTTGATTAGAAATGATATAAATTTCTTGACACAAATAAGGACTTTATTGAAAATAGTTTTCAGCTGAAGTACTTGGGCTAATATAGCATTAGTATTGAGCGCAGTGATCTATGAAGATAGTAAGTGCCTGATCATGCTAAAGCCAACACTGCATATTGACATGATACTAAAGTAGTTTAGTATGAAAACGCCAGGAAGGATGTTCTTGCCGAGGTCACGGTGAAAAGTTGTTTGCGGAAATCGGTGTTCATGAACATAGATAAGCAAAACACATGAATTGAATTTCACTCACATGTGTGTTTGGATTAATCATGTACACCATAATATGTAAAAGGACCAGATATGTCCAACGCTCCAAAAGGTTGTGAGCAAGATACCAAAGTGATCAATATGTTGATCATTGGACAAGCAGTGAAAAGTTAAACTTATGATAGATAAGATATGTTTCTCAGAAAATGGAGATAATGAAGAGCTCGTTGTAACAAGTTACACCAGCTGAATTTTGATGTAAACAGTTACACCAATTCAGTCTTCATACTTACTCCGATCGATTTTCGATTTTAATTGGGATTATGTGTTTCACACGTAAGGGTGGCACAATATGGAGGAACTATGTCAAGTTCGATACTGTGGCGAATTCTATAACAGAGGCTAAGTATATTGTTGCTTAAAGAAGTAACAAGGAGGATATTTTGAATCATAAATTCATTTATGAACATGGTATGGTTTCCTAGATGCTTGAAGCTCATGGAACATTGACGAATGATTTCATGACTTATTCTAAAGGAACCAAGGTCCTGCCAAATGATTCAAACATATACAAAGCTAAACTGATAAAATTAGTGAATTTTATGATAGCGTGAAAACGCGAAGATATGCAAGATACAAACGGGCCTGAAACGTCAGATCCGAAGATGAGGTCTATACCACAAATGAAGCATTTCTTACACCGGTATGCCATAGGTGTAAAGTGCTCAAGCACTGACAATATTATTGACTCTAGTGCAAGTGGGAGACTGTTGGAAATATGCCCTAGAGGCAATAATAAAATGTTATTATATATATATTTCCACGTTCATAATTAATGTTTATATTTTGTGCTATAATTGCAATGGCCCTGACTGTGAGATTCAGAAGAAAACTCATTTGCATGTGTGGAAATGTAAACACCAAGAGTTCATGGTTTAGCCTCTAAGACCAGCTCATGTGCTAACTGATGATTACGTTTTCTTAATCATGGACATTGTTCTTGTAACAAGGATGTCAGTAGCAATGGGAACATATTGTTAGCAGAACAATGATGTTGAACCGACCCCAGTATTGAATGATATACTTAGAGATCACATCGTAACTACGTTATAAGTCATATCATGAAATGTTTTCATATACGTAATTCCTTAGACCATGAGAGTATCGAGTTGCTTCACACAGGAAGACATGCTTTGGTTCTTAGATGAATCCTCCCGTAAATGGGAAGTAGTAAAATAAGTTCTGGGTATGTCAGATGGTGTGGCTAGTGACTGTGATAGTTCAAGAATGGGATTTGCTCCTTCACGATGAAGAAGATATTCACTTCGGGCCCACTCGGTATGACGGTATCCATTATAGTCTGGCCAGACGCATTGTGATTCAGTCACGGGGATACCGGAATACGATAACGAGAAAAGGGACAAACGAGCAAAGAGGATAACGAGTGGCTTGTGTTCAAAAGTTGTTACACATGGGTGCCAAACTTCTCTCCTCTAACTTTGTCATATATCGTGAAGCAAAGGGAATGGTACATGACTAAACATAATGGTTCACTCGAAGTTTCTTCGTGTATGTGCGGGAGTCAACATGGGTGTCCATGGCTCCGCTGTTGATTATTGGCTATTGACAAAAGGCTGTTGACCTATGTCCGGAAGATGTTCTGAGTCATGTACGCATTATACCGAACCTATTGGGTCACACACTTAACGAGAAGTAGTCTGTTAGAATACTAGTATGGTAGAAGGTTTAGTGGAAGCAAGCAGAATAGTTCATACGGGTACCGGAAGTAGTTCCGGAGATTTATGGAATTGTTCATAAGGGCACCAGAAGTAGTTCTGGGTATTTAAGGTTATGTCCGGATCACTCTGGAGTAGTCCAGGTGGTTCCGGAACATATGAGAATGGTACTGGGGAAGTCCTGGATCAACCGGAATAGTTTCCGGATAATCGCTAGGCGTCCCGACAACCTTCACGGTCATCCGGTGGCTTAAACTGTAACTCAGATGGTCTTGGAAACTATCCGGATGGCTCCGTAACGTCCGATAACGGTCTCGGAAGGTCCTGGAAGTGCTCCAGAAGTGTCCGGAATGTCCCGAAACGGTCCCGGTATGTCCCGGAAGGTCCTGGAAGCTTCTAGAAGGTCATGGAAGATTCCAGAAGGTTCCGGGCAGTACCACCCACTCCCCTGCGCCCCTAGCCTTGGGGGCCAAGCCACCTAGGCTTCCCTGGCCGGCCAAGGGGTGGGGGGCGCACCAAGGGGAAGGAATCCCCCTCCAGGTGGAAAGTCCAACTCTCCAATATGGCAGGTTTCCGGTGGGAAGGTTTGGGAGGTTTGGGAGTCCAAGTTGGACTCCCCACCCCCCTTATTGCGCCCCAAGGGCCTCTTGGCCACCTATATAATGTGGGGGAGTGGTGGGGGGCGCAACACAACTTGTCCCCAAGGCCTATGCGCCACCCTCCCTCCTCTAAACCCCGTTGCTCCACAATTAGACCCCGGTTTAGACGCTGTTCTAGATCGGAATCCGTTAGGGTTTTCTCCCTCTAGTTTTCTCGGTGGCGTTCATCTCTGGACGGCGGAGCGCTGCTGGATTGCTGCTACGGGATGTGTGGATACTAATGGAGGGGTCGTACCTTCGACCCTTCTTCGAGGAGCTTGTTCATGGGACTTGTCCGTGGGACTAGATCGCGGGACTTGTTCGTGGGATTGATCGAGGGACTGTTCCTGGGAGAACTTGCGAGATCTACTTCCACTACGTCCACGAGCTTCACCAACTCTACTTCCGCTACATCGGTTGGTGAGCCATGACCTAAAACCTTGTATGCAATCTTCTTGGATGATCTTGGGTTCTTGATTCGTAGGCCGAAATTTTTTGTTTGCTACTACGTTTCCCAACAGTGGTATCATGAGCGATCCTTGATTAGATGCATGTTTAGGTCTAGATCATATGTGTGATATGAGGCATTGATTTTCTTGTTGCTTCCCTGTCATGTGATTTTTTCTATACTTGATGGCAAGTTGAGGTTTTGCTACAAGGATTGAGTTTTCCATCGATCCCTCTATGCTGCTTTCAGTATGCTGGTTCCCTTGATCATGGTCTACATCAAACTCCTTGGATCTCATCTTAATCTCACAATAGAAGATTTAACATGGAGGGGCTTGTGGATTTTATGAACTCAAATCCACATGGGGGTCACGCGTTTAACGAAGTTTGGCTTGTGGCATTAGTTGCTGCACGCACCCCGTATGTTAAACTAGCAACAAAAAAAGTATCATGTTTTGTTTTTCCTAGGGTTTCTCGTTTGCCTTGTAAACCTGCTTAACAAAACACGATAAAAGTTGCAACAACCCGTGTAGATGGCGATCTAACTCGTTTTTGCAGAGTATGCATGTGATGTGGTATAGCCTTCAAGATTTGCAATGTGTTTTGTATGAGATGCTATATGATGTAATATTTTTGCGGCCTGCGAGCCGCAGTATGGCATGATGACTGGAGTCATATGATTGTCACTTAATTATGGCCTGCGTGCCAGAACTGTTTATTAGCTCGAGGCAAAGCAATAGATAGATGCAAGGTGATGATCTACGATGCGGAGGTGGACCCCGACGCACATGCCGGAAGCCGTGGTGATGGTCCCGGCGCCAAGGACAAAGTTTGTGGACACGGTGACTTCAACCACGACGACGTGAAGACAACGAAGACTTCACGAAGCAAAGGGCTATACTATATCACATAATTTTATGAACTGCCTGTGATGTTTATCCCTTTGATGCACCCTTGTTTGATGCGCGGTAGTCGTGTTTTATTAGGGTGATCTCTCGCAAAACAATATCAAGTTGATAGTGTTCTCCCAACTGTAGCACCGTCTATACTATGTTTCACACTGGAGCAGGTCATGTCACATGGGTGCACACGGTGTGACGCATAAAAGACGGGTGTGTTAAAAGAACACACAACACATTACACTTGGTTATCTTGACGGTTTGGATAAAAGTTTGCTACCGGAACACGCCCATCGAAAGATGAACAAGAATCACCTTTGGCGTGATTGGCAAGTTGGCCTACCGGTCCAGTCTAAGTCATCAGTGATGTCACATCAATGGCGGACGATTGGGTCGGATCTTGAATCACTCCAGCATCAATTACGAGAGATATTGATCTGAGTGGGAGCGCACTAAGTAATTAAATTGTTTAATCACAAGTGCAACTTAATTATGAACAAAGTCTTAGTATTTGCATTATCGTTGTAGAATAATGGCTCGCGTTACCACCTTCCCAATTGATTTTGATTAACTGTTTTATCTGGTAAAAACTTTACGATTGGTACCGTATTGTGAGGACTATCCTCAATAGTGTCGAGAAGGAGCTTGTCCTATCGCAAATTTTTGATGCTCTCCCGCTGATGCTATGGATGATGTGACTTATGTCCATAATCCAAAATGCTAGAATTCCACCACAGCTAAGTGCATTGTCTTCACCACCATGAAACCCGAACTTCGAAGAGTTTGGGATAGTTATGTTATATTCATGGAACTGAAAAATAAGTTTTCAGTAGTAAGACAATTAATGTTGGATATAAGATATCTAGTACAATGTATGATTGTAAGCATTAGTGAAAATGTTCATTGTGCTCTAAACAAAACTGATAAGTGTGGGATCCAGAAGAACAATGATCATATGATGATGAGGATTAAGGGAAAGGAAGTTCCATAGGGTGTTATTAAGACTTACACGCCGGAAAGTCCATGGCCTGCGCCACCCTTGATCATGTGTGATCTTCTGTGAGTAGGAGTGACATTGGAAATAGAACTATGATACGTATAAAGGCAAAACGAAAGAAGACTGGAATAACCAGCTCAGAAATGAAAGTCATACGGAGTAATAGATGAATTCATTGCTGGTCAAGAGATGTAATTCTTGGGAATCATGATTAAGCAGTTAATTGTGGATTCTGTATATTGTGATTAAACTGTTGATCACCGGAATATCAGATCGATTGCATATTGTTGCAACTCGATGCAAGAAATACTATGGCCTTTATGACTAGCTAATGATGAGTTTTGACACGCTCGGGAACACGGTAAAAGGTTTACTATACCGTGTGTTGACTCTATGATTATCTTCATAATTCATTTTAGAGTTGAGTAAATTGTTACTACACTTTAGCCTTGTTGCAAAACATCATTTTTGAATCATGTTTATTGCAAGAGAGTTGTTCAAAGCTATGAATAACATAAAGGCCATACTTCTATTGTGAATAGGTTGTATGTTATGAATCTTGATAATAATGCTAAACATCCATAACACTGACGCTAAACATCGCAAGACTGACAGAAATACCACATAGATGTGGCACTGCCGTTTATCACAAGTGACATAAAATGCATGTAGAATTTCCATAAGTGATGAACTTTCGAGTCATATGATTATGAATCACTTGACGCTTGCGATCTTTGTCTCGAAGTAATGTGACTAAAACACCGTTGATAGGTCATACATGAACGGGCAACTAAACCATTGGTAATCATACATGATGATGTGTGTAGTCCAATAAGTGTAGTTGTGTGCAGTGGATTCCCTATCTTCACTCATGAGTTGAAGTAGATATGTGGATATCTGTTCAATAGAGACATACGTCTGAAATCTTTGAAATGTTCAAGGAATTTTAGAGTGAAATAGAAATTCATTGTAACGAGAAAATAAAGCTTCTGCAAATTAGATTGTAGAAAGTAATATTTGAGTTACAAGTTTAGCGAACGTCTGATGAGTTGTGAAGAGTGTCATAACTTGCGTCTCCCGGAACATCACTATGAGTAAAGTGTTCGAGAGATGTAATCAAGCCATGTATGACACGGTAAGATCAAATATGACGTTTATCAATTTGCCATTATACTCATTAAAAGTTATGCGTTAGTGACTACAGCTTTTACACTGAAAAGAGCACCATCAAATCTGTTGAAATGACACCATATTAGATGTGGTATGGACTGTTAAAACCATGTTGTCTTTTCTTAAAATTTGGGTATATGAGGCATATGTTTGACATACTCAAAACCCCAAATCAGATAAGTGCTACTTTGTTAAGGTTATGCCAAAAGTTTTGGTATTCCTCTATCACTACACAAAAGCAAAACTGTTTGCTGTTAAGAACAATGTATTTTGAAGAAAAATAGTTTCTTACAAAAGAGTGAGTGGGAGGACAGTGCAACTTGTCAAAGATTGTTGAATCTTCAGAGAAGTGCGCAGCTGAACCACACAGGTTAGACAAAAATCGTACAAACATTCATGATATGTAAAACGAGATATTGTTGTTCGACAATGATAAACCTGTGATATACAAAGAAGCGTTGATGGGCCCTGACTCCGGGATTTGGCTAAATGCCAAATAATCCGAGATAGTATCCATGGAAGTAAGTCAAGTTTTGAACTTGGTAGACCCTCGGAAAGACTAAAAGTCTGAAGAATATATATATGGATCTATAATTGATTCGGATGAAATTGTTTTATCCATAAAGCTCAACTCGTTGGAAAATTGTTTTCTAGCAAGTTCAAAGGTTGACTACGGCGAAATAGTGTCGACCGTAGAAATGCTTTAGTCAGTTCGGGTTATATTAGCAATTACTACATATCTCATTTATAGGATATGGTAGAATGAACGTCAAAACAAAGTTCCTACACGGAAATATAACAAAGGACGTATATGTGATACGACCGGAATGTTTTGTCGATTCAAAGGATGCTAAAATAGATGCAAGCCTTGGATATCCAGTGATGGACTGAAGCTAGCATAATGGAGTTGGAATTTTCGTTGTGATGAAATTGCCAAAAGAGTTTGTTTTCATCAGGAATAACGAAGATGCTTGAATATTCAAGAAAGTAAGTGGGAGCTGAATAATATTTCTAAAACCTTATGTATATGACATATTGTTGATTAGAAATGATATAAATTTCTTGACACAAATAAGGACTTTATTGAAAATAGTTTTCAGCTGAAGTACTTGGGCTAATATAGCATTAGTATTGAGCGCAGTGATCTATGAAGATAGTAAGTGCCTGATCATGCTAAAGCCAACACTGCATATTGACATGATACTAAAGTAGTTTAGTATGAAAACGCCAGGAAGGATGTTCTTGCCGAGGTCACGGTGAAAAGTTGTTTGCGGAAATCGGTGTTCATGAACATAGATAAGCAAAACACATGAATTGAATTTCACTCACATGTGTGTTTGGATTAATCATGTACACCATAATATGTAAAAGGACCAGATATGTCCAACGCTCCAAAAGGTTGTGAGCAAGATACCAAAGTGATCAATATGTTGATCATTGGACAAGCAGTGAAAATTTAAACTTATGATAGATAAGATATGTTTCTCAGAAAATGGAGATAATGAAGAGCTCGTTGTAACAAGTTACACCAGCTGAATTTTGATGTAAACAATTACACCAATTCAGTCTTCATACTTACTCCGATCGATTTTCGATTTTAATTGGGATTATGTGTTTCACACGTAAGGGTGGCACAATATGGAGGAACTATGTCAAGTTCGATACTGTGGCGAATTCTATAACAGAGGCTAAGTATATTGTTGCTTAAAGAAGTAACAAGGAGGATATTTTGAATCATAAATTCATTTATGAACATGGTATGGTTTCCTAGATGCTTGAAGCTCATGGAACATTGACGAATGATTTCATGACTTATTCTAAAGGAACCAAGGTCCTGCCAAATGATTCAAACATATACAAAGCTAAACTGATAAAATTAGTGAATTTTATGATAGCGTGAAAACGCGAAGATATGCAAGATACAAACGGGCCTGAAACGTCAGATCCGAAGATGAGGTCTATACCACAAATGAAGCATTTCTTACACCGGTATGCCATAGGTGTAAAGTGCTCAAGCACTGACAATATTATTGACTCTAGTGCAAGTGGGAGACTGTTGGAAATATGCCCTAGAGGCAATAATAAAATGTTATTATATATATATTTCCACGTTCATAATTAATGTTTATATTTTGTGCTATAATTGCAATGGCCCTGACTGTGAGATTCAGAAGAAAACTCATTTGCATGTGTGGAAATGTAAACACCAAGAGTTCATGGTTTAGCCTCTAAGACCAGCTCATGTGCTAACTGATGATTACGTTTTCTTAATCATGGACATTGTTCTTGTAACAAGGATGTCAGTAGCAATGGGAACATATTGTTAGCAGAACAATGATGTTGAACCGACCCCAGTATTGAATGATATACTTAGAGATCACATCGTAACTACGTTATAAGTCATATCATGAAATGTTTTCATATACGTAATTCCTTAGACCATGAGAGTATCGAGTTGCTTCACACAGGAAGACATGCTTTGGTTCTTAGATGAATCCTCCCGTAAATGGGAAGTAGTAAAATAAGTTCTGGGTATGTCAGATGGTGTGGCTAGTGACTGTGATAGTTCAAGAATGGGATTTGCTCCTTCACGATGAAGAAGATATTCACTTCGGGCCCACTCGGTATGACGGTATCCATTATAGTCTGGCCAGACGCATTGTGATTCAGTCACGGGGATACCGGAATACGATAACGAGAAATGGGACAAACGAGCAAAGAGGATAACGAGTGGCTTGTGTTCAAAAGTTGTTACACATGGGTGCCAAACTTATCTCCTCTAACTTTTTTATATATCGCGAAGCAAAGGGAATGGTACATGACTAAACATAATGGTTCACTCGAAGTTTCTTCGTGTATGTGCGGGAGTCAACATGGGTGTCCATGGCTCCGATGTTGATTATTGGCTATTGACAAAAGGCTGTTGACCTATGTCCGGAAGATGTTCTGAGCCATGTCCGCATTATACCGAACCTATTGGGTCACACACTTAACGAGCAATAGTCTGTTAGAATACTAGTATGGTAGAAGGTTTAGTGGAAGCAAGCAGAATAGTTCATACGGGTACCGGAAGTAGTTCCGGAGATTTATGGAATTGTTCATAAGGGCACCAGAAGTAGTTCTGGGTATTTAAGGTTATGTCCGGATCACTCTGGAGTAGTCCCAGGTGGTTCCGGAACATATGAGAATGGTACTGGGGAAGTCCTGGATCAACCGGAATAGTTTCCGGATAATCGCTAGGCGTCCCGACAACCTTCGCGGTCATCCGGTGGCTTAAACTGTAACTCAGATGGTCTTGGAAACTATCCGGATGGCTCCGGAACGTCCGAGAACGGTCTCGGAAGGTCCTGGAAGTGCTCCAGAAGTGTCCGGAATGTCCCGAAACGGTCCCGGTATGTCCCGGAAGGTCCTGGAAGCTTCTAGAAGGTCAT
The DNA here is from genome assembly GCA_950022295.1 of Bromus sterilis. NCBI lineage: Eukaryota > Viridiplantae > Streptophyta > Magnoliopsida > Poales > Poaceae > Bromus > Bromus sterilis. Next base: position 365,575,432 of record OX465595.1, on the reverse strand, counting down.
GGAAGGTTCCAGAAGGTTCCGGGCAGTACCACCCACTCCCCTGCGCCCCTAGCCTTGGGGGCCAAGCCACCTAGGCTGCCCTGGCCGGCCAAGGGGTGGGGGGCGCACCAAGGGGAAGGAATCCCCCTCTAGGTGGAAAGTCCAACTCTCCAATATGGCAGGTTTCCGGTGGGAAGGTTTGGGAGGTTTGGGAGTCCAAGTTGGACTCCCCACCCCCCTTATTGCGCCCCAAGGGCCTCTTGGCCACCTATATAATGTGGGGGAGGGGTGGGGGGCGCAACACAACTTGTCCCCAAGGCCTATGCGCCACCCTCCCTCCTCTAAACCCCGTTGCTCCACAATTAGACCCCGGTTTAGACGCTGTTCTAGATCGGAGTCCGTTAGGGTTTTCTCCCTCTAGTTTTCTCGGTGGCGTTCATCTATTGAAGGCGGAGCGCTGCTGGATTGCTGCTACGGGATGTGTGGATACTAATGGAGGGGTCGTACCTTCGACCCTTCTTCGAGGAGCTTGTTCATGGGACTTGTCCGTGGGACTAGATCGCGGGACTTGTTCGTGGGATTGATCGAGGGACTGTTCCTGGGAGAACTTGCGAGATCTACTTCCACTACGTCCACGAGCTTCACCAACTCTACTTCCGCTACATCGGTTGGTGAGCCATGACCTAAAACCTTGTATGCAATCTTCTTGGATGATCTTGGGTTCTTGATTCGTAGGCCGAATTTTTTTGTTTTCTACTACATTTCCCAACACAAAGTAAGGGTTTTAACCTACTGTTTGAATTGGTTGGAATTTTCTATAACTTAATAAATACCCAAACCCATATGGATTTGTTCCACTGAATATTTGTGATTTTATAAAAGTAGTTTCACAATTTTTGGAGAAAGTTATTTTGCACATTGGTTTTAATATTCCACCAAAGGCATTGTGAGATTTGATTTGATTTCAAATGTTTATGGGTTGTACTTTGTTTTCATCCATGATGATCAAGGCCCATGCTTCACTTTGCTTGCCACAATATCAAAGAGGAATTTGAATTTGAACTGAACCATTTGATTAAGGCAAATTTTTTGAACAGTAGTGATAAACAGTAATGGTGATTATTGTTCACCGACAGTGAGAGTGTTACATTTTCTTTTTGATTTTTCTGTGTCTTGATGATTTTTACTTCTGTAGCAACATCATTGTATCTTTATTTTTCAGCTTTGTGCCAAGTTATAGCCTCTTACGGCAAGGGAAGTAAAAGTTGTGACATGCTGTCCAGAAAACGGATTTTGTCCTCGTGACCAGAAAAATTCCAGAAAAATCCCAGTTCATCTTTTTGAGCTGAAATTTTTACACAGTATGATCTATACAATTACAAAACTTCCGTATGTTCTGAGTTTTTTGATTTGAGTTTCAGAAGTGCGTTATAAAATTCTTTACTATCTGCTGTTCTGTTTTTCACAGATTCTGCCACGTTTTGTCTCTCTTAACTTTTGCAAACCTTAAGCTTGCTTTTTCTTTACAAAAACTTTTTGGCACTCTTGAGAAACAGTAGATCTTCAATAATATCTTTATATCCAGTGGGAAAATTTATTTATTAAGGGTACTAACCTCTCTAATCAGCTGATGATGAGTTATGTATCAAGGGAGTTTTCAAGTGTGCGATAGAAGATGATGAAAGAAGATCCAGGAGTGTCAAGCGCTCAAGCTTGGGGATGCCCCCATGCATCCCCAATAAATATTCAAGGAGACTCAAGCGTCTAAGCTTGGGGATGCCCCCGTGCATTCCCTTCTCCATCAACAATCATCAGTTCGTCCTTCGTCTCACTATATTTTTATCACTTCATGCGTTATGTGCTATGCTTAGGAGCGTCTCGCTCTTAGGTTTTGTTTTTAGTTTTCTTTAGCTTTGCTTGCTGTTCATAACAAGTTAGATCCCGTCTTACTTTGTGTGGGAGAGAAACACGCTCCACTTTCAAAATTTAGAACACATCATTGGATTTTTCCTGCTTATCTTTTTGCTGCTGTGTGTTCTTTATCTTTTCATAGCTACTGCCATGTTTAGTTTTAGTCTTAGTTTGTCTTTAGCAAGAGCCTTGGATTTTGTTTCGTTTGTTGCTGGAACTCTTTTTAGTTTTCATGTTTATCTTGTTAAAGAGAGTTGGTTGTTGCACTGAGTTGTGTCTTGTCTTGAGAGTAGGTAATTGAGGTTGCTATTTAATTTTAGTAGTAACTTGCAATAGTTTTGAGGTATTGATGTGAGTAATGTTTGAACTTTTGGTGTCAAGAGCTCTTGCCTATTAGTGATAGGTGTCGTATTTTTGGCAATCCGTGTGTATTTTGAAAACCTACAAAACTAGTTTAGAACTCTAGCTACTAGATGGATCACTACTCTTCCGAGGAGTCGAATATCAGAGAACACTCACGTACCATGAGTCGAGGAAGCGCAAGGATAACCAAACCCCCATACACTCCTCCTCGGGGTACTTGTCTCTTTGTGGACCTCCTTATTAGATTGAGAGTTATCGATAATAAGTACATGAGTTCTTCGGACTAATGTAAGTATTGAAAGTTGACACTTCCACCTTCCCATATTTTGCTAGCCTCTCCCGTGCCGTGCATTGCCTTCTTCTCACTCCGAGAGTTGGTGCCCACCTTCGCCGGTACATCCAAACCCTTGGCATGATACGCTCTGTCATCATAAGCCTCCTTGTATCTTTCCTCAAAACAGCCACCATAACTACCTATCAAGGCATTTCCATAGCCTTTCCGAGTTATATTGCCATGCAACTTCCACCTCTTCATGACTTGATCTTCATGTCATACATGTTCCTGCTATATTGGCAGCGATTTACCTTGCATACATCATGATAGTTACATCTTCTTTATGTTTTGAGTACCTTGTAAAGTGTGAAAGATCTCCTTTATCTTCTTGTAAAATAGAGTGTTGCCCTTAAGTGAGGAAAAGATCCCAAAGAGGACACATTAAAAGATCCCAAAGAGGACAAATTAGAGTTAAATAGAAAGAGCCATTGAGGCCACCAAAAAAATACAAAAAAATAGAAAAAGAGAAAAAAGAAATAAAAAGAGAGAAAGGGGCAACACTACTATCCTTTTGAGAGATCCACACTAGTACTCCCTTTATACCCTTGTACTGCATAGAGATCATCATCATCATTATGCATATAGCTATGTGGGGACCTTCACACTATAGAACTTGGCTTGCATATTCCAAGGATGAGCCTCCTCAAACGAGCTCTAGGTCTTCATGAGCGAGCAAGTTATATGCACCCCCACTAGTTCCTTTGGAGAGCTTCTTAGCTCGTATGTGCATCCCTTGCATGGAAATCCCTACTCCTCACATCATATCTATCATATGGCCTTCTCTCGCCTATGATTGTCCTCATTGATGTGAGACTTTCACACCTTTTTGTCTTCCTCCTCCACCTACTTCTCTCTTTTCCATCTTAAGTGTCAACTCTCGTGCTTACGCTCATCCATTGCATGAGTGCTCAAAATATCGAAAAGGAGTGGATCAAATTGACTTGTACCTGGCTAGTGGTCTAGGGATGAGTCAAGATAAGATTGCAAAGAAGACCAAATGTGAAACTTTAGTAGATTGAGTTCTCAACACAAATTACTTTTTCTCGTATTCCCTATCCCCCTTCTTGCACGCAAACACCATTTGGATCCATTCGAGTCACGGACAGCGAGAGCTCTTGCACCTATTGTTCTTTTGTTACTTGTTTCAATGCTAATATAGACTCTTGCATGTTATGACTTGAATTGAATCTCTAACCTTGATTGCTTTACTTTTCAAAGTTCTTTTATGCTTGCTAGCATGTCACCACAGAAATTATGTTGTTATCATGTACCTACTCGAGGACGAGCAGGAATTAAGCTTGGGGATGTTGATATGTCCAAAACGTATCTATAATTTCTGCTTGCTCCATGCATGTTTTGTGTGATATTGCTATGATCTAGATACACTTTCATACACTTTTGATCATATTTGGACTAACCTATTAACTCAGTGCACCCCAGTGTCAGTTCCTGTTTTCTGCTGTTTTTCTATTTCAGTTTTCCCCCATATAAAAAGTGCCAGAAAAATTGCGGGAAAAATACAGAAAAATCAGCGTACAGGAAGCTTCGAGAAGAGCCCGGGAGGGGCCAGAGGGGAGCCAGGGGTGCCCAGGCGGCCACCCGGCGCGGCCCCACCCCTTGCCGCGTCAAGGGGCGCCTGGGCCCCTGGTCCACCTCTGGCTGCCCCCCTTCGCCTATTTATTCTCCGTCACGGGGAAAATCCAGAGGAGGAACCCTATTCCGCAAACTCGCCTCTGTTCCGCCGCCGCCGCGCTTCCGAGATCAGGAGCACCAGAAGACCTCTTCCCGGCACCCTGCCGGAGGGAGGATTGACCTCCGGGAGTCTCCTCTCCACCATGGATGCTCCCCGGATGTCTTGTGAGTAGTTTTCCTTGGACCATGGGTCCGTGATCAGTAGCTATGTGATGTTCTCCTCCCCTCTTTGATCTTCATTGTTTAGACCTCGTGAGCTGCCCTACATGATCGAGGCACCTTTGTAATATTTCTGCTATTTCTATGCTGAGTTTGGAGGGATCTGATGGATTATGAGATTATGTTCAGATTGTGATAGAGTAATATATTTGGTTTTTATCTCTTATATTTTTGTTCCTAAGTAATTATTGCATGTTCTCCGTTGCTGTTTATTGCTTTGGCCAAGTAGTAGGTAGTGACTCCAAGAGGGAACGTTGTGCTAGATTGTGGGTTCATGGCCCCCGATGACACGCTTGAGTGACAGAAACATGAGTCTAGGGGATGTGCTGTTGCCACAAGGGGGAAAACAACGGTGCTTGTAACCGCGGTTACAAGGATTGTTTACTTTACGCAAAGTTCTTTTTATTGCAGTTGTCTGTTGCTTTGGGTTTACACTTTGGGTGGGGCTCGCAACTTAATACCAGCGAGATGGTCTGGATAGATATCTCAAGGTGGATGATTAGTAGTAGATGCAGATGGATTTCGGTCTACTTATTTTGGCGTATTGCCCGTGCTTTTGAGCCTCTTCCTTTCTTTTGTAGCATAGTTAGCATTGCGGTGCGTTCATAATCCTGTCGATTGCCCTTCTGTAATTTGTTTACCTCGCATAGCAGTTTTACCGTCTTTTGGGAGAGAGACATCACTAGTGAACATCACGTAACCCGGTCCATATCCTCATTACTGTTTCCAAGCTATATTTACTTTACTGCTTTTACTTGCTATCATTATCCCTTGCGTTTTATCCTTTGTGAACAACAAGACCGGAGAGATTGACAACCTCTCTGAACTTTGTTGGGAACAAAGTTATCTGTGTCTGTGTGCAGGTCCGCGTCAGTTGCGCCGCTGACACCTACTTATCATCTCTGGAGTCCTACTGGAGACAAACCTTGGTATCTTCACCGAGGGAAAACTGCTGCTGCACTACATCTCAAACCTTCCACTTGGGGTAACCAACGAAGGGCGAGAAGCCATCAATGCATACCGGAACACGCGCAGAAGGACATTTTCAAACAATTTCAGGATAGTTCATATGAAGGACATCATGCCGGTGAGAGGACCGCAGATAAGGTTCTTCAATCAGGTTTTTATTGGCCTACTCTCTTTAAGGATGCTAGAAATTATGTCTTATCCTGTGATAAGTGTCAGAGAGTTGGTAATATTAGTAGAAGGAATGAGATGCCTATGAATTACTCTCTAGTGATTGAGCCTTTTGATTGCTGGGGTTTTGATTTTATGGGTCCTTTTCCTCCCTCGCACAAGTATAGTCACATTTTAGTTGCTGTTGATTATGTCACCAAGTGGGTAGAGGCAATCCCCACTGAAAGTGCTGATCACAAGACATCTTTGAAAATGCTCAAGGATGTAATTTTTCCTAGGTTTGGAGTACCCAGGTACCTCATGACTGACGGATGTTCACACTTTACGCATGGAGCTTTTAGCAAAGCTTTAGCCAAGTACGATGTCAATCATAGAATTGCTTCACCGTACCACCCTCAAACTAGTGGGAAATTTGAGCTCACCAATAGAGAGATCAAGTTGATCTTACGGAAGACAGTTAATAGAAATAGAAAAGATTGGTCAAATAAGTTAGGAGATGCTTTGTGGGCGTATAGAACTGCTTACAAAAACCCCATGGGCATGTCTCCCTATAAGATGGTCTATGGCAAGGCTTGCCATTTGCCATTAGAATTAGAACACAAAGCTTTCTGGGCTATTAGAGCTTAATGCTGACCCGAAATTATCTGGTGAAAAGCGTCTCATGAACTTGACTTCTCTAGATGAGTGGAGAAGTGAAGCTTACGAGAGCGCTAAAATGTTCAAGGAAAAGGTAAAGAAGTGGCACGATAGGAGGATTCTGAAACGTGAATTTAATGTTGGTGATAAATTTTTGTTGTTTAGATCCCGTTTCAGGTTTTCTCCAGGTAAACTACTTTCCAGGTGGGAAGGGACATTTCATATTCAAGAAGTCTACCGCTCGGGTGCAATCAAGATTAACAATTTCGAAGGCACCAAACCTCAAGTTGTGAATGGGCAAAGACTTAAGCATTACATAGCAGGAGATCCAGTCAATGTTGATGTGGATTTGGTATACACAACAACTCATGAAGAATATGTTGCAGCCCTGTCTCAGACACCAGCAGAAGCAAAATAAGGAAAGGTATGTATTACGGTAAGGAAACATAGCGAACCACCATAAAAATCCCATATTATGAGTTTTTGTAAAATTAGGAAAATTTGAGGCCCAAGTGGAGCCGGAGACAAGCTCCAGGGGGCCCAGGCGCCACCTGGCGCGGCCTACCCCCTGGTCGCGCCGGGAGGCCGCCTGGGCACCCAGGAGTCCGTCTCCAACCCCACTTTGGCTCGTTACCTTCCTTTTTGTGCAGAAATTTTTGCTATATATTTGCCCGGATTGTTCCGGCAACGTATCTTGTAATTTCGTGTGTTTTATTTTCGATTTGTTTCTGCCAGAAAATCTTTCAGCTAGGCCTAGGTGCCATGGCTTCCCCAAGTTCCCCCAAGGACAAGTTCATCGTCATCGTCATCAACCCTTACCTCGCTGAGGTGAAGAAGCACCCTCAGGTTGTTCGGATGGAGGACGGTGTCCTCCATCAAGAAGATCTGGAGGCACCTATCAAGGAGGGGAGCGTCCAGGCCAGGCTAGAAGAAGTGGAGCAAGAAGTCTTCAAGTATAAGATGATGGTCGAGCGTGGTGTTGAAACTAACTTTGACATCATCAATGAGCTGAAGGCACATTTCAAGAAGGAGATGAAGGAGATGTTGTGAACCATCAACGAGCTGGAAGAAAAAGTGTTCGAGCTTCAAGGGAAGATCTATGATCTGCAGAACCAGAACTGTGAGTATGAACTAAAGTTTCCGCGCATGGGTTTGGGTGCTAAGTACAGGATCTTGGAGACTGAAGCTTCATATGAGACTGGAGAACCGCTGCCATGGAAGCGCTTTGCCAAGGACTACGTGATCAACATGAACAAGAATGAGGAGTGAAATCTCCTTGGGTAATGGCATCCCCTTAGCTTGTCCCAAGCTTGGGGGAGTGCCCGGTATCTTTATCTTTATCTTTGTCTTTTAGAGTCAAGTAGAGTCGTATCATGTCTAGGGAAGCTATCTTATAAAATAGGTGTTTTCATTGAGGTCTATCACTCCTTTTTGGAGAGTTATGTATCCGTGAGTGTGGAGTCGTCTATGATGGAATATTAATGAGAAGTCTATTGATTCCTTCGCTGCACTCGGTATTCTCTTCACGCAATCGACCTTATGATGATTCTTATGGGGAGTATTAACCTTATATCAGGTATGGCTTTGAAAACATTATTTAATCTTGGCCAACATAGCTTTGGTCATAACAACAAGCATGATTTTCTCAAAGTAGCGACATAGCCAAAACCTTTATGTTATTATGCTTGAAGTATTATGTTGACAAGGAAGACAACTTGATGTGATATGCTTATTTTAATGTTTATGCTTTATATTGCTTTGCATCTAAGTCATCATCAATTGTCTGTTCTCTCAAAGCCTTTGGTAGCCAAACCTCTGTACTAAGCGGAATTCTGCTTGTGCATCCAAACCCTGAAACCAATATCTTCCATATGAGTCCACCATACCTTCCTATTCGTGGTATTCCACTACCACTCCTGAAGTATACAATTTATGTGTTATCCTTAAATGTTCAAAATCTTCTATTTTGTGCCCCTGTTTTAGCTCATGAGGAAGTAGAAGTTATTTCATGATCTTCTTAAGTTGGACAAGTTTTATCCCGGGATTGCATGTCTATCTGCAAACCCCTAATACGAGGAGGAATTGGCATGAGTGCGCCCAACTCATAAAAGATAATACAACCAACAAACCTTCCTTCACGCTTTGTTCATGAGAAATCAGAAAACTTTGGCAGTGATAAACAAAGGAGATTGCGGGGATGTGATCGTCCCCGTGTGGGAGCAGTTTCTCGAAACTTGTCCAATTTGAGAAGTAATTGAGTTATCTATTAGCATTCGTTGACAAATCATGCACCTCTCAAAACTTGTTTTCATTCTGTTTGATTTAAGGATAGCACATGAGTTTTCCCTACTTCCCTAGAGCAGGGCCTATCTTTTAGTTTTAGGTTGAGTCAGTTATTCCTACTTCTTTCTATTCTTAAAGAGAGTAGACACTTCATGTGACAAGGATTCATTCATATAAAGCTGCATTAAGATCTGTCATACCGCATCCTTTTTGACATTATTATTTGATAAGTAAGTTGTTTGTTAAGCCTGGCTGAGGCAAACATCTTCCTTTGTGTTCACATTTTCACTTCGTGCCTAACAGCATGTTCTTTCAAAAGCTTCGATTGATCTCATCAAAATATAAAAAGAAAGAGCAAAAGTAAAAGCTATTAGTTGTTCTTTGACCAAAGGACATGTTTGCCATGATTCGATGAGTTTCCTTAGCCCTACCCTTGATTATAATTGTTATTAATCTTTCATAAGGGCCCTATGAGTTGAAGATTGTTGTTGAGGATGTTTGAGTTTTGTGAAGAAATCATGATGCTTCTTGTCTGTATTCTATTTATCGACACTTCACTCTCTAAACTTGTGGACAGGTTTACCGAGCTCACTTTTCGCTTGGGGACAAGCGAGGTCTAAGCTTGGGGTAGTTGATACGTCCAAAATGCATCACTATTTTATATCGTAATTCGTCCTTATTCATTGATATATTTCACATTACAATGATGTTCTTGTGTTGTTTTAGATTGTTTTACATAGTTTGCAACTTTCCGTTGCCGAAGCAGCAGACGCAGGATTCAGCGGTAAAAAGTGGATGCTGAGTTGCTGAAGAAGAGCACCTCCAAATTACCTAAAAATCTATGGAGGGTGTTTTTGAGAGGATTGACGAAGACACGCAAAATAGGGACCAGATGGGGCCACAGGGTGCCCAGGCGGCCACCTGGCGCGACCCCCACCCTGGCCGCGCCGGGAGGGCGCCTGGAGCCATGGGACCACCCCAGGCTCCCCCCTCTGTCCTATATACTCTTCGCCATCCGGAAACCCTAAAAAGAGGAGTTCTTACTGAGTTCCGTGATACGGTGAGGATCTCTCACTCCTCGTTAGTTACCCCAAGTGGAAGGTGAGATGTAGCGTAGCAGAAAATTTCCCTCGGTAAAGATACCAAGGTTATTGAAAAAGTAGGACTCCAAGAGATACAAGAAGGTGTCACGACGCTTGACGTGGACCTGCACACATCAACAAATAACTTTGCTCCCAACGAGTACAGAGGAGTTGTCAATTCCTCCGACCTTGCTGTTTACAAAGGATCAACGCAAGAGATAATAATAGTGGCAACTGAAAGTAAACTAAGGATATAAACAGTAATGTGAAGATGGACCGGGGTCCCGTGATTTTAACTAGTGATGTCTCTCTCCCAAAATACAATAAAAGTGCTAGCGAGGTAAACAAATCACAGCTGGGAAATTGACAGAATTATGAAGGCACCGCAATGCTAACTATGCTGCAAAGAAAGGAAGGGCTCAAAAGCAATGGGCAGTATTCCAAGGTAAGTAGACCGAAATCCAACTGCATCTACTACGAATCATCCACCTTGAGATATCTATCCAGAACATCTCGCTGGTATTAAGTTGCGAATCCCACCCAAAGTGTAAACTCAAAGCAACAGACAACTGCATTAAAAAAACTTTGCGTAAAGTAAACAATCCTTGCACCCGCGGATACAAGCACCATTGTTTTATCCCTGGTGGCAACATCACATCCCCTAGTCTCATGTTTCTGTCACTCAAGCTAGACATCAAGGGGCTGAACCCAGAATCAAGCATAACGCTCCCTCTTGGAGTTGCCACAAATCACTTGGCCAAACTAAAATACGGCAACAGAGAACATGCAAGAATTTACTCAAGAACAAAATATAAAAGGGAAGAACCAAATATATTACTCATCACAATCTGAACATAGTCTCATAATCCATCAGATCCAAGAAAACTCAGCATAGCAACAGCAGAAATTACAAAGGTGCCTCGATCATGTGAGGCAGCTCACGAGGTCTCGAAAGTGGAAGCAATAAGAGGGGAGAGAAGTACATCACATAGCTACTGGTCATGGACCCATGGTCCAAGGGAAACTGCTCACGATACATACGGGAGGCGTCCATGGCTATGGATGGTCTCCCGGAGGGGGTTCCTCCTCCCAGCAGGGTGCCGGGGCAGCTTCTCCAGGCAGCCCCGATCTAGAAACGGCGGAGGCGGCGGTACAGAGGCGAGATCGCGGATAAGATATCGAAATTAGGGGTTTCCACCCCGAGGGCTAAATATAGGCGGAGGGGGGTGTCGAGGGGACCCACCAGGCAGCCAGGAGGCCTCCTGGTGCGGCCTAGGGTGGGGCCGCGCCAGGGACCCTCCTGGTCTCCTGGTGGTGGCCCACCTCCGCTACCTTGGTGATTCCGGAAGCTTCCGGGTCGCTTATTTTTTATCTGATTTTTCTGGATTTTTTGGAGCACTTTTAATGGCCGGAAAACCTGAAATACAAAAACAGCAGAAAACAACAACTGACAGCTGGGTGCACTGGGTTAATAGATTAGTCCAAATATGCTCAAAAGTGTATGAAACTTCAAGAAAAACATGGCAAAGTCACACGAAACATGCATGGAGCAAGAAGAAATTATAGATACGTTTGGGACGTATCAACATCCCCAAGCTTAATTCCTGCTCGTCCTCGAGTAGGTAAATGATAACAAGCATAATTTCTGTGGTGACATGCCACACAACCATATAAGGACTTTTAAGTAAAGCAATCAAAGCATGCAGTTCAATTCAAGTCTTAACAAGCAAGAGTCTATATTAGCATTGACACAAGCAACAAAAGAACAAAAGGTGCAAGAGCTCTCGCTGTCTGTGACTCGAATGTCTCCAGATGGTGTTTGCGTGCAAGCAGGGGACTGGGAAAAAGAGAGAAAAAGGTTATTGAGAACAACTATCTACTAAAGTTTCACACTTGGTCTCCTTTGGACTCTTATCTTGACTCATCCCCAGACCACTAGTCAGGTACAAGTCAAACTGATCCACTCCCTTTCGATATTTTGAGCACTCATGCAATGGATGAGCGTGAGCAAGAAAGTTGACACCTAAAAGGCGAAACAGAAAGAAGGTGGAGGAGGAAGACAAAAAAGGTGTGAAAGGATCACATCAATGAGGACAATCATAGGCGAGAGAAGGCCATATGATAGATATGATGTGAGGAGTAGGGATTGCCATGCAACGGATGCACATGTGAGCTAAAAGCTCTCCAAGGGAACTAGTGGGGGTGCATCTAACTTGCTTGCTCAAGAAGACCTAGAGCTCGTTTGAGGAGGCTCATCATTGGAATATACAAGCCAAGTTCTATAGTGTGAAGGTCCCCACATAGCTATATGCATGATGATGATCTCTATGGAGTACAAGGGATAGAGGATTAAGTACTAGTGTGGATCTCTCAAAAGGAATATTAGTGTGCCCCATTCTCTCTTTTTATTTTTCTTTTTCTCTTTTTTCTATTTGTTTGTATTTTTTTGGTGGCCTCAATGGCTCTTTCTATTTAACTTTCATTTGTCCTCTTTGGGATCTTTTGATTTTGTCCTCTTTGGGATCTTTTCCTCACTTTAGGAGCAACACTCTATATTTTACAAGAATATAGGAGATCTTTCACACTTTACAAAGATACTCACATAAAGAAGATATAACTATCATGATGCAAATGTATGCTTCTACCAGGATAGCAGGATATGCAATGATACTAGCGCGTCATGTAGAAATGGTTAGGGCAAGGCCCATCTAGCATGCGGCTCATCAATCAAGCAAGTAGCATGTATGACATGAGGATCAAGTAAGGAGAAGGTGGATGTTGCGTGGCAATGTATCTCGGAAAGGCTATGGAAATGCCTTCTAGGTAGGTATGGTGGTTGTTTTGAGGAAAGATATAAGGAGGCTTATCGTGCCAAGGGTTTGGATGCACGGGCGAAGTATGCGCCAACTCTCAAGGTGAGAAAGGGCAATGCACGGTACCGAAGAGGCTAGAAAAAGTATAGGTGGGTGGAAGTGTCAACTTTAGAATGCTCACATTAGTCCAAAGAAGTCATGCACTTATTATCGGTAACTCTCAATCTAATCAGGAGGTTCAGAAAGAGACAGGTACCCCGAGGAGGAGTGTATGGGGGTTTGGTTATCCTTGCGCATCCTCGACTCATGGTACGTGAGTGTACTCTAATATTCGAACCCTCCAGAGGTTAGTGATCCATCTAGTAGATAGAGTTCTCAACATGGGTTTTTGGTTTTCGAAAAACACACGGATTGCCCAAAATACGACATCTATCACTAATAGGCTCGAGCTCTTGGCACCAAAAGTTCAAACATTACTCTAGTCAATACCTCAAAACTATTGCAAGTTACTACTACAAAGAGAATAGCATCTTCAACTACCTACTTTTAGTCAAGATACAAAACTCAGTGCAACAGGCAAACTCTCGAACAAGATAAAACATGCAACCTATAGAAAGTTCAACCTAAAACAAAAGAAAATATCTAGAAAAACTAAAGCACTACAACTAAACAGAGCAGCAACTAAGAAAAGAAAAAGAACAACTGACAGCTAAAAGAATAAGCATGCAAATCCTATGAGGAGCTCTAGTTCGAGCGGAGCGTGTATCTCTCCCACACAAAAGAGTAAGCTGGGGTCTAACTTGTTACTACAGCAAAGAAAGCAAAAACAAACCTAGAAAAGTAAAGAGCGAGACGCTCCAAGCATAGCACATAACGCATGAAGTGATAAAAATATAGTGCAACGAGAGACGAACTGATAATTGTTGATGAAGAAGGGGATGCACGGGGGCATCCCCAAGCTTAGACGCTTGAGTCTCCTTGAATATTTCTTGGGGTTGCATATGGGCATCCCCAAGCTTGAGCGTTTGACACTCCAAGATCTTCTTTCATCATTTTCCATCGCGCACTTGAAAACTCCCTTCATACATAACTTATTGTAATCTGATTCGCGAGGTTAGTACCCATAATAAAATATTTTTTATCTAAAGTAAATAAATATAATCTTGAAGAGATACTGTTTCTCAAGATTTCCAAAAGGCTTTTTCAAAGAAAAAACAAGCTTAAGGTTTGCAAAACGAAGAAAAGGAAAAACAGGACAGAATCTGTGAAAAAAAGACCAGCAGATAAAAACGAATTTTTTAGGGATACTTATGCAACTCAAATAAAAAAACTCAGAACATACGCAAGTTTCGTAATTGTATAGAGCATGTTGTGTACAAATTTCAGCTCAAAAAGATGAACTGAGATTTTTCCATGATTTTTCTAGTCACGAGGACAGAATCTGTTTTCTGGACAGCATGTCACAACTTTCACTTCCCTTGTCGTATGAGGCTATAAAAGGCACAAAACTTGAAAAGTAAAGATACAATGATGTTGCTACAGTAGTAAAAATCATCAAGACCACTAAAACAGAAGCAAAGCAAAAAGAAAAACCTAAATTCGTTGCGGGCTGACTCCCGAAAGAGCTTCTTTAGAGCCATTAGCTAGGCTTAAAGATTATAAAAGATGCTCTCATAAGAATAAGGAATTGAAGCAACAGAGAGCATCAAGAAGAAAATATGAAACACATTTAAGCCTAACCCCCTTCCTATGCATAGGCATCTTATAAGAAAATAAATCAAAGAAGCACAAAGTGACAAGCATAAGAAGGTGGAACAAGAGCAACTTTAAAAAAATTATCAAAAAGAGAGGTGTTTTTGTAACATGAAAGATTTTAGAACCAAGCTTTCCTCTCTCAAAGTAATTTTCATTAGTATCATGAACAACATCAAGAATATAACTATCATATAAATCATGTTGTTCATGACCTGCAAGCACACGTGTATAGTTTTCAACACGGTCTTTAGGATCATAAGATAAATGCAACCCGTCACATTGACGTTTAATAAGGAAAAAACTCTCCGGAATATTTGGAGATTTCAAAAGGATAATAGGACAGTCAAGTGTGGGTGCAATAGCAGAAATTTCATTCTTAACATGAGGAACTATAGAAAGTTCATTTCTGTAAGCATCATCCATAGTGGCATCACGGCCATAAGCATAGAAGGCATCAACTTCATCAAAAAGGGATATTTCAAAAGAATCCTCAGGATCATAACACTCATATATGGTAAGAGTCAAAGAGTTACTCTCATTAGAAGGTAGACATGGATGGCTCCATTCTTCCTCCTCTTTTTCATCCAAGGAGCTTTCAGGTTCAGTAATTTCTTCTTCCATAGAGTCCTGCAAAACATTAGTCTCTTCCTTTGGAGGAGAGATTCTCTCAAGATGATCAGTAATATAATAATTTGCATCGTAATTTTCCAAACAATAGTTAAGTATAGCAAGAGTCTCAGATTTATAAGGGGCATCATTAATATTTTTAAGAAGATAAGTAATTTCATAGGCACCCTTATAAGCAACAAATTCTTATATTTCCTCTGCATCATAAAAATCATAGTTTCTCTTAGCATAAGGAGCTAATGTTTCATCATCATTGTACTCACATTGGAAAGCAAGGTGTTTGTGCCTCATAAAGCAACAAGATTCATCCTTGCAAAAAGATATATTATATATTGAGCACAAGTTTCTAGCATACTCATACAACATATGTATTTGTTTCTATAAGTGTATCCCCTTTTGAGACAAGCGGTGTTCCTTGTACCACTTTTGTTGATCCTCGGTGAATCCTCCATGCGAATAAGATCTGGTTTCAAAGAAGTCAGACATTGATTGGCAAGTAAGGAACTAGACATACTATTTTTTGGATTTTTGATAAAGGACAAGAAGTAAAAACTGAAAGGTAAACTACCAAGACTAAAAAGCAAAGATAAAAGATAGTGTGCAACTCCCCTATCTTGTAGACTGGAGTCCCCAGCAACGGCGCCAGAAGTTGTCTTGATACGGTGACGATCTCTCACTCCTCGTTGGTTACCCCAAGTGGAAGGTGAGATGTAGCGTAGCAGCAAATTTCCCTCGGTAAAGATACCAAGGTTATCGAACCAGTAGGACTCCAAGAGATACAAGAAGGTGTCACGGCGCTTGACGTGGACCTGCACACAACAACAAATAACTTTGCTCCCAAAGAGTACAGAGGAGTTGTCATTCCTCCGGCCTTGATGTTTACAAAGGATCAACACAAGAGATAATAATAGTGGCAACTGAAAGTAAACTAAGGATATAAACAGTAATGTGAAGATGGACCGGGGTCCCGTGATTTTCACTAGTGATGTCTCTCTCCCAAAAGACAATAAAAGTGCTAGCGAGGTAAACAAATCACAGCTGGGCAATTGACAGAATTATGAAGGCACCGCAATGCTAACTATGCGCAAAGAAAGGAAGGGCTCAAAAGCAATGGGAAGTATGCCAAGGTAAGTAGACCGAAATCCAACTGCATCTACTATGAATCATCCACCTTGAGATATCTATCCAGAACATCTCGCTGGTATTAAGTTGCGAATCCCACCCAAAGTGTAAACTCAAAGCAACAGACAACTGCATTAAAATAACTTTGCGTAAAGTAAACAATCCTTGCACCCGCGGATACTAGCACCGTTGTTTTATCCCTGGTGGCAACAACACATCCCCTAGTCTCATGTTTCTGTCACTCAAGCTAGACATCAAGGGGCTGAATCCAAAATCAAGCGTAACGCTCCCTCTTGAAGTTTCCACAAATCACTTGGCCAAAGTAAAATACGGCAACGGAGAACATGCAAGAATTTACTCAAGAACAAAATATAAAAGAGAAGAACCAAATATATTACTCATCACAATCTGAACATAGTCTCATAATCCATCAGATCCCAGAAAACTCAGCATAGCAACAGCAGAAATTACAAAGGTGCCTCGATCATGTGAGGCAGCTCACGAGGTCTCGAAAGTGGAAGCGCAAAGAGGGGAGAGAAGTACATCACATAGCTACTGGTCATGGACCCATGGTCCAAGGGAAAGTACTCACGGTACATACGGGAGGCGTCCATGGCTATGGATGGTCTCCCGGAGGGGGTTCCTCCTCCCGGCAGGGTGCCGGGGCAGCTTCTCCAGGCAGCCCCGATGTAGAAACGGCGGCGGCGGCGGTACAGAGGAGAGATCGCGGAAAAGAGATCGATATTAGGGGTTTCCACCCCGAGGGCTAAATATAGGCGGAGGGGGGTGTCGAGGGGACCCACCAGGCAGCCAGGAACCCTCCTGGTCTCCTGGTGGTGGCCCACCTCCGCTACCTTTGTGATTCCGGAAGCTTCCGGGTCGCTGATTTTTTATTTTATTTTTCCGGATTTTTTGCAGTACTTTTAATGGCCGAAAAACCTGAAATACAAAAACAGCAGAAAACAACAACTGGCAGCTGGGTGCACTGGGTTAATAGATTAGTACAAATATGGTCAAAAGTGTATGTAAGTTCAAGCAAAACATGGCAAAGTCACACAAAACATGCATGGATCAAGAAGAAATTATATATACGTTTGGGACGTATCATTCCGCCGCCGCTTCGTGGCGGAAACTTAAAGAGAAGAAAAGGGCTCTCCGGCGGGCAGATTCCGCCGAGGAGATCACCTCCCGGAAGGGGAGATCATCGCCATCATCATCACCATGGTCACGGGCATCATCGTTATCATCACCGACATCATCCACAACATCAACACCATCTTCATCTTCATCCAATCTCATGTCACAATTGCAACTTGCGTTGTAACTCGTACTATCTTTCCTGTCTACTCTACCGGTGTTGATTACTACTTTGTGGTGAATGCTATTGAGTTTTGTTGGAGAAATATCATTATGACCAGATTGTTTACCACCTATTTATCACCTCTGATCATGATCTCTTTTATGTCTTGTGAGTAGTTACTTTAGTTCTTGAGGACATGGGAGAAGTCTTGTTGTTAGTAGTCATATGATGTTGAAGTAATATGTGTTGTTTGATATTTAAGTTGTGTTGTTATTTTCCTAGTGGTGTTGTGTGAGTCGAACACTCAACACTTCGCCTTATTAAGGACCTAGGGGAATACATTGTGTATAAAGAATGCTGACGGTGGGTTGCCGGAGTGACAGAAACCTGAACCCCAGTTTGCACACTTTTGCACAAGGTAATAATGGATCCTTGATCGTATTGCAGTGGTTAGGCTTTGCCTTAATTTCTACCTTGTATTTGCGGATGCTTGCAAGTTGTTTAATCATAAGAGTGCACTTATCTTAGTCTAGAAGGTGTGCTAGCATAGATCCACCCACTGAAAACTTATCAACATAAAACATGTTATCAATGCGGAATATGGCGAAAGCGCATGACTACCTCTCCATGTGTCCTCAAGAACTCTTTAGTCTTTATAAGTTCAGTTTCCAGGCTTATCCTTTGCTCAAAAGGATTGGGCCACCTGCTTCTCCTCAGCACCATTTACTTTGCTTGCTTTGGTCTTATTGTTGCTTATACCGAAAACCACTAAAAAGATATCTTTCAGTGCTTGCAGTTATTCCTTGTCCAAAATCACTTATCAATATCTTTTGCTCCTCGTTGGGTTCGACACTCTTACTTATCGAAAACGCTGCAATAGATCCCTTACGGTTGTGGGTCAATAGGAGTCACTACCTACTACTTGGCCAAAGCAATAAACAACAACGGAGAACATGCAAGAATTACTCAAGAACAAAAATATAAAAGATAAGAACAAAATATATTACTCAATCACAAACTGAAGATAGTCTCATAATCCATCAGATCCCAGCAAACTCAGCATAGAAACAAAAGAAAGAATTACATATGTGCCTTTATCATGTAGGGCAGCTCACAAGGTCTAATCGATGAAGAACAAAGAGGGGAGGAGAACATCACATAGCTACTGATAACGGACCCATGGTCCAAGGTAGACTACTTATGGATCATCCGGGAAGCGTCCATGGTGGAGGAGAGGCTCCCGGAGGTCAATCCTCCCTCCGGCATGGTGCCGAGAAGAGGTCTGCTGGCGCTCCCGATTTTGGAAGCGCGGCGGTGGAGGAACAGAGGCGAGATCGCGAAAAAGGGTTCTGTCTTCGGAAGAATCCCGTAACGGAGAATATATAGGCAAAGGGGGGCAGCCAGGGGGCCACCAGGGGTCCAGGCGGACCTCTGGCGTGGCCCCACCCTAGGGCGCGCCGGGAGGGTGCCTGGGCACCTGGTGGTGGCCCTCTGGTACACTGGTTTTTTATTGGATTTTCTCGAATTTTTGGAGCACTTTTAATATGGGGGAAACCTGAAATAGAAAAATAGCAGAAAACAGAAACTGACACTGGGGTGCACTAAGTTAATAAGTTAGTCCAAATATGATCGAAAGTGTGTGAAAGTGTATCTAGATCATAGCAATATAACACAAAACATGCATGTAGCAAGCAGAAATTATAGATACGTTTGGGATGTATCAACATCCCCAAGCTTAATTCTTGCTTGTCCTCGAGTAGGTAAATGATAACAAGCATAGTTTCTGCGGTGACATGCTAACAACCATATAAGAACTTTGAAAATAAAGCAATCAAGGTATTTAATTCAATTCAAGTCATAACATGCAAGAGTCTATATTAGCATTGGAACAAACAGCATAAGAACATAAAGGTGCAAGAGCTCTCGCTGTCCGTTACTCGAATGTCTCCAGATGGTGTTTGCGTGCAAGAAGTGGGAGATGGGAATACGAGAGAAAAATATATTTTTGTTGAGAACACAATCTACTAAAGTTTCACACTTAGTCTTTTTTGGAGTTATCTTGACTCGTCCCCAGACGACTAGCCAGGTACAAGTCAATTTGATCCACTCCCTTTTGATATTTTGAGCACTCATGCAATGGATGAGCGTAAGCACGAGAGTTGACACTTAGGATGGCAAAGAGAGAGATATGGTGGAGGAGGAAGACAAAAAGGGTGAGAAAGGCTCACATCAATGCAGACAATCATAGGCTAGAAGGCCAAATGATAGATATGATGTTAGGAGTAGGGATTTCGATGCAACGGATGCACATATGAGCCAAAAAAGCTCTCCAATGTAACTAGTGGGGGTGCATCCAACTTTACACTACTCCAGCCCTAGCACGCTTAACTTCTCAGTTCTATCCAATTCCAACACCATCTCACTTAACACGCACTTGTTGATATATGTATCATATCAATTCTATTAAATCTTTTTGATGTCCAAAATTTGAAAAAAAATATTTTTTTCAAAAAAATTGAAAAGGAATATCAAAAAATTTGAAAAATTTCAAAACTTTTGAAAAAAAATTATAAGTTAAAAAATTTAAAAAGTTCAAAAGAAAATCACGCCTTCAAAATTCAAAATAATTCACGCCTTCAAATTTAACTTTCTTTTGACTTTTTTATTTACCCGCCTTCAAAATTCTAAAGAAATTCAAACAAAGTTAGTAGTTGCGCACTATTCATAAGGTGCGCCATTACTATTTTTTTTTTCATTTTCCCGCCTTCAAATTTTTTTTTAATAATGGCGCACCTAAACAAAGTGCGCCATTACTAATTTGTTTTCGAATTTTTTACTTTTTTTATTTTCCCGCCTTCAAAATTCAAAAAATAAATTAGTAATGGCGCACTTACACAAAGTGCGCCATTACTAACAATTTTTATTTTTTCAAAATTTTATTTTTTTTATTTTCCCGTCTTCAAAATTCAATTTTTTTTAAAAAGTTACTAATGGCGCACCTATACAAAGTGCGCCATTACTAACTTTTTTTACTTTTTTGAAATTTTTATTTTTTTTATTTTTCCGCCTTCAAAATTAATTTTTTTTATAAATAAGTTACTAATGACGCACCTATACAAAGTGCGCCATTACTAACTTT
The DNA here is from genome assembly GCA_950022295.1 of Bromus sterilis. Classification (NCBI taxonomy): domain Eukaryota; kingdom Viridiplantae; phylum Streptophyta; class Magnoliopsida; order Poales; family Poaceae; genus Bromus; species Bromus sterilis. Next base: position 365,555,040 of record OX465595.1, on the reverse strand, counting down.
TTTTTCGAATTTTTTATTTCTTTTATTTTCCCGCCTTCAAAATTCAAAAAATAAATAAAAAAAGTTAGTAATGGCGCACTTTGTATAGGTGCGCCATTAGTAACCCAACTTACTAATGGCGCACCTATACAAAGTCTTACTAATGGCACACCTATACAAAGTGCGTCATTACTATGTCGAAGAATGGGTCAAACCTTGGTCAAACATAGTAATAACATACTTTTCTAAAGGTGCGTCCTTACTACCCCAACTTACTAATGGCGCACCTGTAAATAGTGCGCCATTACTACGTCCAAGAATGGGTCAAACCTTGGTCAAATATAGTAATGGCGCACTTTTCATCAGGTGCGCACTGCTATTTATGTTACTAATGGCGCACCGTGTAATGGTAAGTATAGTGCGCTATTAGTGTCCATATTATCTATAGCCATTTTTCCAGTAGTTGTTTGGATGAACCGGCGAGGTGGACGCCAACTCTCGGAGTGAGAAGAGTGAAATGCACGGTACCGAAGAGGCTAGCAAATATGAGGAGGTGGAAGTGTCAACTTTCAATACTTATATTAGACCGAAGAACTCATGCACTTATTATCGGTAACTCTCAATCTAATAAGAAGATTCACAAAGAGACAAGTACCTCGAGGAGGAGTGTATGGGGGTTTGGTTATCCTTGCACATCCTCGACACATGGTACGTGAGTGTACTCTAATATCCGATCCCTCCAAAGATTAGTGATCCATCTAGTATCTAGATTTCTCAACTAGTTTTGTAGTTTTTGAAAATAAACACGGATTCCCAAAATACGACATCTATCACTAATATGCTAGAGCTCTTGACACCAAAAGTTCAAATATTACTCACAACAATACCTCACAACTATTGCAAGTTACTACTACAATTGAATAACAACCTTAATTACGTACTTAAAGACAAGACACAACTCAGTGCAACAACCAAATCTCTTAACAAGATATACATGAAAACTAAAGAGAGTTCCAGCAACAAACTAAATAAAAGCTAAGGCTCTTGAAAAATATAAAAATGAAAACTAAGAGCTAAATATGGCAACAGCTACGAAAATATAAAGAACACACAACAGAAGAAAGATAGGCATGAAAATCCTATGATGTGTTCTAGTTTGAAGTGGAGCGTGTTTCTCTTCCACACAAATTAAGCTGGGTTCTAACTTGTTATGAACAACAAACAAAAATAAAGAAAAGTAAAAAGTAAACCTAAGAGCGAGAAGCTCCAAGCATAACACATAACGCATGAAGTGATAAAAATATAGTGAGACGAAGGACGAACTGATGATTGTCGATGGAGAAGGGGATGCACGGGGACATCCCCAAGCTTAGACGATTGAGTCTCCTTGAATATTTATTGGGGATGCATGGGGCATCCCCAAGATTGAGAGTTTGACACTCCCGGATCTTCTTTCATCATCTTCCCTCCCACACTTGAAAACTCCCTTCATACATAACTCATCATAAGCTGATTAGAGAGGTTAGTAACCTTAATAAAATATTTTTTCTCTACTGCAAATAAAGATATTCTTGAAGAGCTACTGTTTCTCAAGATTTCCAAAAAGTTTTTGCAAAGAAAAAGCAAGCTTAAGGTTTGCAAAAGTGTGGAAAGGCAAAACGTGGCAGAATCTGTGAAAAAAAGAACATCACGTAGTAAATAATTGTTTCGGGGTACTTCTGCAACTCAAATAAAAAAACTCAGAACAGACGCTCGAAAGTCAATTGTATGGACCACACTTTCAAAAAAATTCAGATCAACAAGATGATCTGGCAATTTTAGGCTAATATTTTCGTCCAAGGACAGAATCTGTTTTCTGGACAGCATATCACAACTTTTGAACTTTCTTGCAATCGGAGGATAAACTTGGCACAAACCTTGAAAATAAAGATACAATGATGTTTCTACAGTAGTAACAATCATCAAGACCACTAAAAACAGAAGTAAAAACATATTGGGTTGCCTCCCAACAAGCGCTTTCTTTTACGCCTTTAAGCTAGGTTTAAAGCAAAAATATCAAGTTTTATCAAGAGAGAGAGAATAGCTAGCCCGTGTAACGTACTCAAAAGGTAACTTAATCTTCTTCCTAGGAAAGTGTTCCATCCCCTTTTTAAGAGGGAATTGAAATTTTATATTCCCCTCTTTCATGTCAATAACAACACCAACGGTGCGAAGAAAAGGGCGTCCCAAAATAATTGGACGTAAAGGTTCACACTCTATATCCATAATAGTAAAATCAACAGGAACATAATTGTCATTGCCAATGATAAGAACATCGTCAATCTTCCCCAAAGGTTTATTTACGAAAGAATCAACGAGATGAACACCAAAAGAAAAAGGATAAAAAGGTTTCAATTCAAACATATCATACAATCTTTTGGGCATAACGGAGGTACTAGCTCCAACATCACATAAAGCATAACAAGAGAAGTTATTCAATTAAATTTTGATCATAGGATCCCAACCATCCTCTAGCTTCCTAGGTATGGATGCTTCTATTCTAAGCTTCTCCTCCCTATATTTGATGAGAGCATTAGTGATATTCTCCGTGAAGGAGAGATTTAGTGTGCTAGTGTGGGGGTCTCTAGACATTTTGTGTAGTAAGCTAATAACTTCTAAGAGGGTGCAACTATCAAAATCAATGTCACTACTATCAAAGGTGGTAGTGGTGTCATCTAGGCTCACTTGTTTGAAAGCCTCTATGTTCATAGGAGTTTCTTCTTCTATGGTTGAGGTAATAGCATCACCATTAATAGGTCCAATGGGACTAGGAGTGTGTTGGGTGCTAATAGTTTGGGTGTCCTCAACAATTTTGATAGTAGCAACAGTGTGGTGTGTAGGAAAGCTCTTAATTCTATCCTTTTCCTCCTTTTATTTATCCCATCTTTCTTTAAGTTTAGCCATCATCCTCATGTTTTCATTAATTTGCAATTGAATAGAATTAATAGGAGTGGCCTTCCTCTCCTCGAGGGGAGAGGTTCTAATTTTAAGCATCTCAATATCTAGGTCTAAGTTGTCTACCTTTAAAGAGAGATTATCTAATTTGTCTAATCTTTCCTGTCACTCTTGTTGAAGGATTTTTTAGTAGTGATAAATTCTTTAAGCATGCCTTCTAATTTAGAGGTGGGGTTCTTGTTGCTAGGATAAGTGTTGTTGTTCCCATAGTTGGATGGGAACGGTCTAGGATAGCTACCAAAATTACCCCTATAAGCATTATTTTTGAAGTTGTTTCTAGAGATAAAGTTCACATCTACTTGTTCTTGAGAAACCAAAGAATTTAAAGGAACATCATGAGGATCAGTAGGAGATTGCTTGGTAAGTAGAGACATAATGAAGTCAAATTTTTCATTTAGGGAGGAAATCTCCTCGACAGAGTTTACCTTCCTACCTGTTGGAGCGCGTTCGGCGTGCCATTGGGAATAGTTGGTCATCATCTCATCTAGAAGTTTTGTGGCAGCACCAAGTGTTGTTGACATAAAGGTTCCTCCTGCGGCCGAATCTAACAGGTTCCGCGAAGTAAAGTTAAAGCCTGCATAAAAAGTCTGGATAACCATCCAAGTAGTCAGACCATGTGTAGGGCATTCCTTAACAAGAGATTTCATTCATTCCCAAGCTTGGGCAACGTGTTCATTATCCAATTGTTTAAAATTCATAATGTTACTCCTCAATTGGATAATTTTAGCAGGTGGGTAGTACTTCCCAGTAAAAGCATCTTTGCACTTATCCCGAGAATCTATACTATTCCTAGGCAAGGATTGAAACCATATTTTAGCTCCTTCTCTCAAAGAGAAAGGAAAAAGCTTAAGATGAACAACATCACCTTCTACTTCTTTATACTTTTGCATATCACATAGCTCAACAAAATTATTAAAGTGTAAAGCAACATCATCTCCAGCACCAGAGAATTGATCTCTCATAACAAGGTTTAACAAAGTAGGTTTAATTTCATAAGAGGTACCTGAAGTGGCAGGTGTGGCAATAGTAGTGCAGATAAAATCATTGTTGTTGTGACTAGTGAAGTCACACCACTTGTTGTTTTCAGTGGAACCCTTAGTAGCAGTAAGTGTGACATACATTTTTTTTGTGATTTTTGATAAAGGACACTAAGATAAAAACTGAAAGGTAAACTAACAAGACTAAAAAGAAAAGGTAAAAGATAGTGTGCAACTCCCCTATCTTGTAGATTGGATTCCCCGGCAACGGCGCCAGAAATTTGGCAGTTGACGGGACTAATCTTTTGCTGATCCTTGGAATCCCCAGCAACGGCGCCAAAAATTTGCTTGATGTGCAGTTGACGGGACTAATCTCGCCCTTTGTTGGTTACCCCAAGTGGAAGGTGAGATGTAGGATGGCAGAAAATTTCTCCTATGTATAGGATAGGTTTTGTCTCCCGTAGGACTCCGAAAGCGATAACTAGGTGACAACGACGCTAGAAATTAGGTGGTTGACGTGGACCTTCACACAAACATAAATAAATTTGCTCCCAACGAAGTTCAGAGAGGTTGTCAATCTCTCCGACCTTGTTGTTTACAAAGGATCAAACACAAGGGATAAAGCATAATGATAATTGCAACTAGAAAGTAACAGCAGGAAATAAATTGAGCGTGTAAATAGTGATGAGAATATGGACCGGGGTCCCGTGATGTTCACTAGTGATGTCTCTCTCCCAAAAGACGATAAAACTTCTATACGAGGTAAATGCTTGGTGTGCGAGGTGATGGTAGTGATTTCTCGCCCTTCGTTGGTAAACCCCAAGAGGAAGGTATGATGTAGCACATCAGAAAATTTCCCTCAGTAAAGATACCAAGGATTGTCTCCAGTAGGACTCCGGAGATGATAAGTAGGTGTCAGCGGCGCAACTGACGCGGACCTGCACACAGACGCAAAAAACGTTGTTCCCAACGAAGTTCAGAGAGGTTGTCAATCTCTTCGGTCTTGTTGTTCACAAAGGATCAAACACAAGGGATAATGATAGCAACTGAAAGTAAAAGCAGAAAAGTAAATGAGTGTGGAAACAGTGATGAGGATATGGACCGGGATACGTGATGTTCACTAGTGATGTCTCTCTCCCAAAAGACGATAAAACTGCTATGCGAGGTGAACAAATTATAGAAGGGTAATTGACAGGATTATGAACGCACCGCAATGCTAACTATGCTACAAAAGAAAGGAAGAGGCTCAAAAGCATGGGCAGAACGCCAAAATAAGTAGACCGAAATCCAACTGCATCTACTACTAATCATCCACCTTGAGATATCTATCCAGAACATCTCGCTGGTATTAAGTTGCGAGCCCCACCCAAAGTGTAAACCCAAAGCAACAGACAACTGCATTAAAAAGCACTTTGCATAAAGTAAACAATCCTTGTAACCGCGGTTACAAGCACCGTTGTTTTCCCCCTTGTGGCAACAACACATCCCCTAGACTCATGTTTCTGTCACTCAAGCGTGTCATCAGGGGGCATGAATCCACAATCGAGCATAACGTTCCCTCTTGGGGTTACTACCTACTACTTGGCCAAAGCAATAAACAACAACGGAGAACATGCAAGAATTACTTAAGAACAAAAATATAAAAGATAAGAACCAAATATATTACTCTATCGCAATCTGAACATAATCTCATAATCCATCAGATCCCATCAAACTCAACATAGCAACAGCAGAAAGATTACAAAAGTGCCTCGATCATGTAGGGAAGCTCACAAGGTCTAAACCATGAAGAACAAAGTGGGGAGGAGAACATCACATAGCTACTGATCACGGACCCATGGTCCAAAAGAAAATACTCACGACACATCCGGTAAGCATCCATGGTGGAGAGGAGACTCTCGAAGTGAGAAGAAGGCAATGCACAGCACGGGAGAGGCTAGAAAAATATGGGAAGGTGGAAGTGTCAACTTTCAATACTTACATTAGTCCAAAGAACTCATGCACTTATTATCGGTAACTCTCAATCTAATAAGGAGGTTCACAAAGAGACAAGTACCCCGAGGAGGAGTGTATGGGGGTTTGGTTATCCTTGCGCATCCTCGACTCATGGTACGTGAGTGTACTCTAATATTCGATCCCTCCAAAGATTAGTGATCCATCTAGTAGTTAGAGTTCTCAACTAGTTTTGTAGGTTTTGAAAATAAAAACGGATTTCCCAAAATACGACACCTATCACTAATAGTCTAAAGCTCTTGACACCAAAAGTTCAGACATTACTCACATCAATACCTCAAAACTATTGCAAGTTACTACTAGAATTAAATAGCAACCTCAATTACCTACTTCCAAGACAAAACACAACTCAGTGCAACAACCAACTCTCTTAACAAGATAAACATGAAAACTAAAGAGAGTTCCAGCAACAAACTAAACAAAATCCAAGGCTCTTGCTAAAGAAAAACTAAGACTAAAACTAAACATGGCAGTAGCTATGAAAAGATAAAGAACACACAACAGAAAAAAGATAAGCAGGAAAAATCCTATGATGTGTTCTAGATTGGAGTGGAGCGTGTTTCTCTCCCACACAAAGTAAGATGGGGTATAACTTGTTATGACCAGCAAGCAAAACTAAAGAAAACTAAAAAAAATAAAACCTAAGAGCGAGACGCTCCAAGCATAGCACATAACGCATGAAGTGATAAAAATATAGTGAGACGAAGGACGAACTGATGATTGTTGATGGAGAAGGGGATGCACGTGGGCATCCCCAAGCTTAGATGCTTGAGTCTCCTTGAATATTTATTGGGGATGCATGGGGGCATCCCCAAGATTGAGCGCTTGACACTCCTGGATCTTCTTTCATCATCTTCCATCGCACACTTGAAAACTCCCTTCATACATTACTCATCATAAGATGATTAGAGAGGTTAGTACCCTTAATAAAATAATTTTTCCCCACTAGACATAAAGATATTCTTGAAGAGCTACTGTTTCTCAAGAGTGCCAAAAAGTTTTTGCAAAGAAAAAGCAAGCTTAAGGTTTGCAAAAGTGAAGAGAGGCAAAACGTGGCAGAATCTGTGAGAAACAGAACAGCAGGTAGTAGAGAATTTTTTCGGGGCACTTCTGCAACTCAAATCAAAAAACTCAGAACATACGAAAGTTTCACAATTGTATAGAGCATGCTGTCAAAACAATTCAGATCAAAAAGATGATCTGGTGATTTTATTCAAAGTTTTCTGTCCAGGGACAGAATCTGTTTTCTGGACAGGATGTCACAACTTTTGCTTCCCTTATCATAAGAGGCTATAATTGGCACAAAGCTGAAAAATAATGATACAATGATGTTGCTATAGTAGTAACAAACATCAAGACACAACAAAAGCAAAAAGAAACCTAATTCGTTGTGGGCTGCCTCCCAAAAGCGCTTTCTTTTATGCCTTTAAGCTAGGCATGATGCAAAAGAAGAATCAAGTTTTATCAAGAGAAAGAGAATAACTAGCCCGTGTAATGGACTAAAAAAGGTAACTTGATTTTCTTTCTAGGGAAGTGTTCCATCCCTTTCTTGAGAGGGAATTGGAATTTTATATTCCCCTCTTTCATGTCAATAACCGCACCAATGGTGCGAAGAAAAGGACGTCCCAAAATAAATGGACACAAAGGTTCACACTCTATATCCATAACAATAAAATCAACGGGAACATAGTTGTCATTGACAATGATAAGAACATCGTCGATCTTCCCCAAAGGTTTCTTTATGGAAGAATCAACAAGACGAACTCCAAAAGAATAAGGCTCAAAGGGCTTCAATTTAAACATATCATAAATTCTTTTGGGCATAACGGAGGTATTAGCTCCAACATCACATAAAGCATAGCAAGAGAAGTTATTTAATTTAATTTTGATCATAGGGTCCCAACCATCATCTAGCTTCCTAGGTATGGAGGCTTCTACTCTAAGCTTATCCTCCCTAGCTTTGATGAGAGCATTTGTGATATGCTCCGTGAAGGCAAGATTAAGTGTGCTAGTGTGGGGGGTCTCTAGACATTTTGTGTAGCAAGCTAATAACTTCTGAGAGGGTGCAACTATCAAAATCAATATCACTACTATCAAAGGTGGTAGTAGTGTCGTCTAGGCTCACTTTTTTGAAACCCTCTATGTTCATAGGAGTTTCTTCATCTTCGGTTGAGGTATTAGCATCACCATTAATAGGTCCAACGGGACTAGGAGTGCATTGGGTGCTAATAATTTGGGTGTCCTCAACATTTTGGATAGTGGCAACTGTGTGGTGTGTAGGAAGGCTCTTAATTCTATCCTCTTCCTCTTTTTCTCTAGCCCACCTTTCTTTAAGTTTAGCCATCATCCTAATATTTTCATTAATTTGCAATTGGATAGCATTAATAGGAGTGGCCTTATTCTCCTCAAGGGGAGAGGTTCTAATTTTAAGCATCTCAATATCAATGGCTAAGCTTTCTATCTTCAAAGAGAGATGATCTAATTTAGCTCATTTCTCCTCTACATTCTTATTGATGGCTTTTTGAGTAGTGATAAAATCTCTAAGCATGTTTTCCAATTCAGAAGAGGGGTTCTTGTTGCTAGGGTAGGTGTTGTTGTTCCCATGGTTGGATGGAAACGGTCTAGGATTGCTAGCAAAATTACCCCTATAAACATTGTTGTTGAAGTTGTTTCTAGCAATAAAGTTCACATCTACTTGTTCTTGGGCAACCAAAGAATTTAAAGGGACATCACGAGGATCAATAGAGGGTTGCTTGGTAAGTAGAGACATAATTAAATCAACTTTTTCATTGAGGGAGGTAATTTCCTCGACAGAGTTTACCTTCCTACCTCTTGGAGCGCGTTCGGTGTGCCATTGGGAATAATTGGTCATCTTCTCATCGAGAAGCTTCGTGGCAGCACCAAGTGTAGTTGACATAAATGTTCCCTCCCGCGGCCGAATCTAACAGGTTCTGCGAGGTAAAGTTCAAGCCTGCATAAAAAGTCTGGATAACCATCCAGGTAGTCAAACCATGTGTAGGGAATTTCTGAACAAGACATTTCATTCATTCCCAAGCTTGGGCAACGTGTTCATTATCCAATTGCTTAAAATTCAAAATGTTACTCCTTAATTGGATAATTTTAGTAGGTGGGTAGTACTTCCCTATAAAAGCATCTTTGCACTAATCCCAAGAATCTATGCTATTCCTAGGCAAAGATTGAAACCAGATTTTAGCTTCTCCCCTTAAAGAGAAAGGAAAGAGCTTGAGCTTAACAATATCACCTTCTACTTATTTATACTTTTTCATATCACATAATTCAACAAAATTGTTCAAGTGTAAAGCAGCATCATCTCCAGCACCAGAGAATTGATCTCTCATAACAAGGTTTACCAAGGCAGGTTTAATTTCATAAGAGGTAGCTGAAGTGGCAGGTGTGGAAATGGGGGTGCAGATAAAGTCTTGGTTGTTGTGACTAGTGAAGTCACACAACTTGGTGTTTTCAGTGGAACCCATAGCAGCAACAAGTGTGGAAGATTTTTTTGTGATTTTTGATATAAGACACAAAGATAAAAACTGAAAGGTAAACTAACAAGACTAAAAAAGAAAGGTAAAGGGTAGTGTGCAACTCCCCTATCTTAGCACTCGGAGTCCCCGGCAACGGCGCCAGAAATTCTTTGCTTGGTGTGCGAGGTGATGATAGTCATTTCTCGCCCTTCGTTGGTAAACCCCAAGAGGAAGGTATGATGTAGCACAGCAGAAAATTTCCCTCAGTAAAGATACCAAAGTTTATCTCCAGTAGGACTCCGGAGATGATAAGTAGGTGTCAGCGGCGCAACTGACGCGGACCTGCACACAGAAGAAAATAACTTTGTTCCCAACGAAGTTCATAGAGGTTGTCAATCTCTCCGGTCTTGTTGTTCACAAAGGATCAAACACAAGGGATGATGATAGCAACTGAAACTAAAATTAGAAAAGTAAATGAGTGTGGAAAAAATGACGAGCATATGGACCGGGATACGTGATGTTCACTAGTGATGTCTCTCTCCCAAAAGACGATAAAACTGCTATGCGAGGTGAACAAATTACAGAAGGGCAATTGACAGGATTATGAACGCACCGCAATGCTAATTATGCTACAAAAGAAAGGAAGAGGCTCAAAAGCATGGGCAGAACGCCAAAATAAGTAGACCGAAATCCAACTGCATCTACTACTAATCATCCACCTTGAGATATCTATCCATAACATCTCGCTGGTATAAAGTTGCGACCCCACCCAAAGTGTAAACCCAAAGCAACAGACAACTGCATTAAAAAGCACTTTGCATAAAGTAAACAATCCTTGTAACCGCGGTTACAAGCACCGTTGTTTTCCCCCTTGTGGCAACAACACATCCCCTAGACTCATGTTTCTGTCACTCAAGCGTGTCATCAGGGGGCATGAATCCACAATCGAGCATAACGTTCCCTCTTGGGGTTACTACCTACTACTTGGCCAAAGCAATAAACAACAACGGAGAACATGCAAGAATTACTTAAGAACAAAAATATAAAAGATAAGAACCAAATATATTACTCTATCGCAATCTGAACATAATCTCATAATCCATCAGATCCCATCAAACTCAACATAGCAACAGCAGAAAGATTACAAAAGTGCCTCGATCATGTAGGGAAGCTCACAAGGTCTAAACCATGAAGAACAAAGTGGGGAGGAGAACATCACATAGCTACTGATCACGGACCCATGGTCCAAAAGAAAATACTCACGACACATCCGGTAAGCATCAAGGTTAGGGGGCCCACCAGGGGTCCAGGCGGCCCCCTGGCGCGGCCAGCCCCTAGGGCGCGCCACCAGGGCGCCTAGGCCCCTGGTGGTGGCCCTCTGGCCCCACTCAGGTTCTTCCGGAAGGTTCTTCTGCGCTGATTTTTATCTGATTTTTCCCGAATTTTTGGAGCACTTTTTATATGGGGGAAAACTGAAATAGAAAAACAACAGAAAACAGGAACTGGCACTATGGTGCACTGAGTTAATAGGTTAGTCCAAATATCATCAAAAGTGTATGAAAGTGTATCTAGATCATAGCAATATCACACAAAACATACATGGAGCAAGCAAAAATTATAGATACGTTTTGGACGTATCAGTAAACAAATCAAAGATGGGAAATTGACGGGATTAAAAACGCACCACAATGCTAACTATGCTACAAAGAAAGGAAGAGGCTCAAAAGCATGGGCGGTACGCCAAGATAAGTAGACCGAAATCCAACTGCATCTACTACTAATCATCCACCTTGAGATATCTGTCCAGAACATCTCGTTGGTATTAAGTTGCGAGCCCCACCCAAAGGGTAAACCCAAAGCAACAGACAACTGCATTAAAAGAACTTTGCGTAAAGTAAACAATCCTTGCAACCGCGGTTACAAGCACCGTTGTTTTCCCCCTTGTGGCAACAACACATCCCCTAGACTCATATTTCTGTCACTCAAGCTAGTCATCAGGGGGCATGAACCCACAATCGAGCATAACGTTCCCTCTTGGAGTCACTACCTACTACTTGGCCAAAGCAATAAACAACAACGGAAAACATGCAAGAATTACTCAAGAACAAAAATAAAGATAAGAACCAAATATATTACTCAATCACAAATTGAACATAGTCTCATAATCCATTAGATCCCAGCAAACTCAGCATAGCAACAGCAGAAAGAATTACATATGTGCCTTGATCATGTAGGGAAAATCACAAGGTATAATCCATGAAGAAAAAAGAGGGGAGGAGAACATCACATAGCTACTGATCACAGACCCATGGTCCAAGGTATACTACTCACAGACCCATGGTCCAAGGTATACTACTCACAGATCATCCGGGAAGCGTCCATGGTGGAGGAGAGGCTCCCTGAGGTCAATCCTCCCTCCGGCAGGGTGCCGGGAAGAGGTCTGCTGGCGCTCCCGATCTTGGAAGCGCGGCAGCGGCGGAACAGAGGCGAGATCGCGAAAAAGGGTTCTGTCTTCGGAAGAATCCCGTAACGGAGAATATATAGGCGAAGGGGGCAGCCAGGGGTCCAGGCGGCCCCCTGGCGCGGCCCCACCCTAGGGCGCGCCGGGAGGGTGCCTCGGCACCTGGTGGTGGCCCTTTGGCCCCACTTTGGTGATTCCGGAAGCTTCCGGTACACTGATTTTTTTATTGGATTTTCCCGAATTTTTGGAGCTCTTTTAATATTGGGGAAACCTGAAATAGAAAAACAGCAGAAAACAGGAACTGTGACTGGGGTGCACTGATTTAATAAGAGGGTCGTCTGTTCCCCCCTGCGCCTCTCGCCCAAACCCTAACACGCCCCCTTCCCCGCAACTCTTCCCCCTCGCGCTCTCCCCCCGTCGTTCCGCACGTCACCGAAGCACGACCGTCGCCGCCATTCGCAATCGCCGCGGCCATCGACGACGAGGGAGCGCGCCAGCTTGTCCGGATCCCTCCCCGAGCTCGTCCTCGTCTCCCCAAGCCGCCGCTCGTCGCCGAACACCCCGAGTCCCCGGAATTGAAGCTCTTCTCCCCGCCACGGCCGCCGCGCCTCGACGTTCGATTCGCCGCCGCCGGTGCCTCCACGAGCCCACTGCCACCCCCTGCAGCCTCGCCGTGAGTTCCCCATCCCGCTCATCCCTTTTCCCCTCTGAATGACCCTCTGTCGCGCCGTTTCCACCATGGACTTGCTCCGGCCGCCGTCGGACCTCGACTCCGCCGGCGTTGGAGGCCGCGCACGACCATTTTCTTTGCGCAAGTAGATGCGCGGCGACGCCCGCGTTCGGTTCCCCCCTCCGCCGTCTCGTTGGTCGCCGAAGCGCCGCACCGGCCAGCGCCGGCATGCCCTGGTCGCCGGCGTGCCCGCACTGGTGTAAACTAGTGGGGTGAGCCACTGACCAGTGGGCCAGGGCCGGTTTTGATTAAGGGGCTAATCCCCATTTAACTAAAAACAAACCCCCCTGTGTAAATTACCCAGAGAACCCCCTCCCAGTGAATGACAGATGGGCCCTAGGCCATTAGTTAAATAAAATAATTGTTAAATGTCCCTGTATGTATGATAGCTTGGCCCCATTGTAAGATTTATTTGTTTAAAAGAAATTGGATAATTTACTGTGGCTGACATGTGGACCCCTCTGGTCTGTTTAGTTAAATTAAAATGAATTTATTATCTCTACCAGTGACATGTGGGTCCCATATGTCTGTTTGACCAGTCAACTAACTTCTGGATAATGTTTCTTTTTAATAATAAGAGAAATTAGAAAATGATTTAAATTGACTGAAACTTTGAAATTAATTATCTTTTAAACCGTAAATCAGATGAAAATAATTTATATATCAAAATTGCTCAGAAAAATACAACGAATACGAATACACTATTCGTATGTCAACCACACCCCTCTAACACAACGAACATCAACATCCCCCCCTCCGGGCCGTTTGTCCGATAATTGCCCGATACTGTTAAACTATTCGGATTAATTTATTCTGAACAAGAAAGTTGTTCAGAATGGATCAACTAACACGGATACACCATCCATACGTTTGTCAGATGTCCACGACACCTCCGACATGGTACCTTCCCTCTCCGGACACCCTGACCGATAATTACCCGGAGTTGGCAGTTCATCCCCGGATGAATTCCCTCTCCGAGCATAGAACCTTGTACTGCGTTAGAACACCGATATCAATGCATATGTCATCTCATGTATTTGTTTGCATATGCTTTCTTTATATTTACTGTTCCCCCCCCCCCCATTTTATTCGCCGGTAGGCCCCGCTGCTGCCACCGACTACTCCGCCGCTGAGTACGACTACTACGTCGACGATCCTACCCCTACCGTCGAGCTTCCACACAAGCAGAGCCATTCTCTTCCCCAGATATCGCCTATCTTTCCATACATTTCTTGCAATAGGCATTGCTACTACTGCTACATTACAATCCTATTCAACTGCATGGCTTATCATTGTCGCCCCTTGATTACTTTTCCGCTATCCTATGCTGCCCTATATATATGTCTTATAATCAGCAGTTAGTCATGCGCTTTGTTAGTCAATAGGATTAGATAGCAGGCCGTGATCACTCTAGGAGTGATCGTGGAAACGATACATTATAAACTGCTACAGGTACGGTTCAGAGAAGACACCGATACAAGCCCCTACCCCGACTCTGCCGAGCCACCTCAAGTGTGAGCTATCGAGGAGTAATCCTTGTACTCCACTCGAGGCTGACTTTGTATAGCCGGCCTAGGGTACTGATCCACGGGTGTCCTTAGAGGTAAGGAGTCGGGTGACCCAAGGGTGCCCGCACAGGGTATTGTATCGGACCGATAGTACAGGTGTATTCTACCGGTGTGCGGTGGGCCTGGTACTTGCTCGATGGACGAAAGATACCCTGTTGTACGAAAGTCGAGCTCTTTAGAGCAAACGCGAGACAAGGTAAGGAGACGGTTCACCTTGTTGGTAGTCGCACGAGTTGGTGGGACGACAGGGCAGGCAACCACTGGCTCTGGTAATGGGGGTGGACCTGGCTTCTGTCATTGTCCGCGACTCACCTAAATAAGGACGACAATAACGGTTGTTCCGACAGAAAATTAATAAAATGCTTAATGGGTTCGGCGGATGACTTGATTGGCTATATGCCTATACGCACTACCTCCACGTGGGATTACGGTGTGGGCCCTCTGCGTTGTAGCCTCGTTCGAGGGCTCTTCAGACGACAACTTTACCTCGGGCTGATTGCCGGGCTTGGACCGCTTACTCTGGTAGTGGGAAGTGGGTCTGCTTCACCGGCCAGCCACGTACCGTGCAGGAGTACAAAGGACAGGGGTCCAAAGTTCCTTTGTACTTAGGATTTAGACCGGCGGATGGCCTCTCTGTTGAGCTCGAAGGATGGACTTCAGCGTATCGGATAGCCTCGGTGGGGCATTCCCTAACAAGGTGTACGCCACCCTGGAGATCCGAGCGTGTAGGGTAACAGTTGTGCAGCCCCTGCAGGGAAGATAATCTATTAGGATAGTCGTGTCCACGGTAACAGGACGCTTTATGCTGAAGCCAGATCCTACTACTACAAACTACTGCTATTAAACTGTTGGTTCCGGTTTCTCTTCCTCGCAGGGAAGTCGAGGAGGGGATCTCGGAGGCATATATAATTGTTATATAATACAACTTTACTATTATACAATGCTGCAGCAACTTCTGCTGCATTGTTATTACATTCATGTTATTGAACTGTTGTCTATTCTCTTCTCCTGCTGCAAGACTCGTCGGAAGATGCTAGTCTTCGATAGGCCTAGCTTCTCATCCTTGTTCTGACTTTCTAACTTGCAGTCCACTATATACAACCTCCCCTTTCCATTTGATACAAATGCATAACTGCTTCGTAGCGGACGTAAGACTCGCGGGGTATGCTAGATACTCACCTTTGCTCTATTTCCCCCCTTTTTGTTTTGCCTGATCGGCCGCTGCAGTCGACGTTGGAGCCCAGGAGCAGGAGTACCCCAGAGGCGACTACTACGACGTCGAGTTCCACGTTGACCAGGAGTAGTTCGGTGGATCCCAGGCAGGAGGCCTCTCCTTTTCGATCTGTATCTCTGATGTCATTTGTGCTAGCCTTCTTAAGGCAAAACTTGACTAACTAAGTCCGTAATCAGATATTATGATTGTATAACTTATGCATTCGAATCCTCGTGATCCCTGGTATTGTAACATATTGGTTTAATTTTATTTGTGTTTAGTGTTGTGCTGTGATATTCTCACCGTGACACCTTAATCTCAGTCGTGTACCCTGCGTGTATGATTACTATACACGGATTGATTTTGGGGGCGTCACAATTTTCAAAGATACATTGACAAAATACGCAGATCAATTTCCACATCCACCTCCAGGTTAGCTTGTGCACTTTTTTTCTAAGTAAATATTATCTTGTTTCCACTGCCTCGCACTAACAATTGTAATTTTAGGAAAATATTATCTTGTTGATTCGGGTTATCCTAATGAGACCGGATATCTAGCTCCATTCAAGGGAACAAAGTACCATCTACCGGAGTTTCGACAAAGTCATGAACCAAGTGGAAAAAAAGAGATTTTTAACCATGCTCATTCTTCGCTTCGCAATGTCATCGAGCGCTCCTTTGGTGTCTTGAAGATGAAATGGCGTCTTCTACAACATGTCACAAGGTACCCAGTAGAGAAGCAAACCCGCATAATAGTTGCATGTATGGCGCTTCATAATTGGATAAGAGAGAGTAATCTCCATGACAAGGAGTTTTACTTGTGTGATCAAGATGAGAACTATATGCCGGTGAACATACAACCTGAGCCGCCTATACGACTTCATGGCTTTCCGTTGGGAGTTGAGTAGGCCAACATGAATGACATTCGTGAAAATATTGCAGACGCTTTGATGGTGAGACATGATGATGACGAGGAGGATGACTAGTTTGTGCGCAAATACTTAGCTTGTATTTTGGTGCTAACTTAATTGTAATATGGGCAACCGCTTGTATTTTGTGGTCCTTATTAATATTAAAATGTTAATATATGTTAATGGAATTTTCTTACTTATGGTTTTGATTTTTTTTTAAATTTGGTGGTAAACATGTGGTCTTAGTCAATATACAAAGTATCGAGATAAATCAGCGTTTAAATAACATCTTCAGCATACAGGGTTATTTTAGACTTTCACCAGCAGCTACAGGCTCACCAGCCATCCTCAAAACAGTTACCAAACAGGCTTTTTGGTCTTCTCAGCTTCTGCCAGCTCCAGCCGCTTCTCAGCTTCTACCAGCTCCAGCCGCTTCTCGTTCAGCCGCAGCCCAAACAAACAGGGCCTAAGTGAGGTGCTAGAAGCATTAAATGTGCTAAGCAACCATAGTTTCCAATGCATTGGTGCTTAGCTTGTTGTTGCTAAGCTTCCCTTATTTAATGGTTTAGCAACTAAAGTCTTACATACATAGTTTCCTCCATTTTTTATGTTTTGACTAGGTTCCCGTGACTAGCATCGTGTCCTCCTGGGGTCACCAAACTCCTCTCTCTCCTCTTAATTAGGTTGTCACATAGGCTTTTTTGCTTTGTTGGCATGCTTAGCACCCATCCAAGATGGAGCATTGGGAGCAGCCGCCTAACAATGTATAGAACACTTTATAAAAATCAGATATTCCCAAATTATTTAGGCGTGGCCTCTTTCACTGCCCGCGTTCTCCTCGTCTGTCTCTGCGTGGGGAAGGAAGATGACGCGTCCGCACAACAAACGAGCGATGCATGCAGCTTGGCCTGATGTTGGTTAGACTAGCCATAGTAGAGAGTAACTTCGACTAGTAACATTGCATTGTTACTAGTCTATGTTACTAGGGATATTTTCTTTGTCTCTGGGGTGCACGTGCACCTACGTGCCAAATGTATATTTTGCTAATGCCAAATTTTTTTTAAATGTATGTATTCATTGTCATACTCAAATGGCACATGCAAAAATTCAGGTGAAAAGCTTTAGCATTTTGGCATGTAAAAAAAAGATAAATCGAACGCCAAATGATGCCTTCAAATGTAGCAAAATGTCATACATACTTTTTTTTCACTGTGGAAGAACCACTGCACCATATGGCATCAAAATTGGCAAACACACATGCCATATTAATATAAACGTCCACAAATTTTTTTTAATTTTTTTAAATTTTTTTACCATTTATTTTGATTTTGCTATTCATTAAAGAGCGCGTGCACCCAAGAGCAAAATAGCCGTGTCCTTTAATGCTGAGTTTCTTTCGTTAAAAACTCGTTGTGATTGGAAAAATGCTAGTAGCTCGAGTTGCTCCTCTTCGTCCAATCTACTGTCACCTAGGTCGCGCTGCGCACCAGTACCAGTACAGAGGGAGTTGTTTTTTGGCAATTTACTCGGTTTATTTTCATCCCCTTGGCAGCGCGCTGGATCGTCTCCACCAGTCCACCGTCCACCCCCGCCGCGCCCCAGCCCGGCAACCCAGAAGTCACCTCAACGCGCCATGCGCGGCCAAGCGCGTCCGTACGAATCCTCGGGAGCTACCGCACGTCCCCGGTGTCCATCGCCTGTCACCTCCATGCCGCCCCGAGCCATTGCCCGTCTCCTCGCAGGCCACATCGCCGACGTAGAGCGCCTCTTCCCATATCCCCGCGCAGTCGCAGTAGGTCGATCGACCGAGGGGGAGGTCTGATGCTCTCTGCCTCCATCCGTGAGCGGCGCAGCGACCCGCCGAGCACTCCGGCTCCGAGCTAAGAGAAGCATCAGATGCTCAGTGTCGCTGCTGGCAAGTGGCAACAACGACTGAGGGAGGGGTCGACACGAGGGGAGGGGACAGCGGCGCAAAGGAGTAGCGGCGGCGAGGCGCGAGGCGCATCAGCTGATAGCGGCGATGGTTGACAGGTTGAGGGGATAGCAGAAGATGCCGCGGCGGCGGCAGTGGTGCCAGGGGTGGCGTGGAGTAAGGGCAGAATCTGGTGATGTTACGTACTCGTCTCTCCGATCCCGTTGCAAACTCACAGTTTTTCCGATTTAAGCTTGGTCTCGGATTGTTCTTCGCGGCACGTCCACGCTGTATATGTATGTTTCCAGCACCGACTACAGATCAGATTCGGCTTTCTCTATGTTAACTTATTAAGTCGAGGCTATATATATTGCTTACGAGGTGACCAGCCACGGCACAACAAACTGTCAAACTCTCGATCGAACAAGTGATCGATCCCTTGTCCGGCGCCCATGGGTTATTCGATATCCAAGAATTTCATGTTGTCGCAGAAGCGCTTCTCGCTGCCGGTGGTACTCGTCTTCCTCCTCGTGCTACTATTCGTCGGTGGTGAAGCCTTCACGCTTCTTCAAAAGGATCATAACCTGTCAGCGTCACGAGGGAGCGAACCGTACGAGGATTCCAGGCCAATCCCCCGCAAAATGCTGCGCGTAGTCCACCAAACGAAAGCACAGGAACCCAAGAAGCCATCGCACGGTGATGCTCTGCCGAGGGGCATCGTGCATGGCACGTCTAATCTCGAGATGGTGTCCATGGTCGGCGACCCTGAGCAGCAGGCGGGCAAGATGCCGTCCAAGAGCCTCCTGGCGATCACGGTCGGCATCAAGAACAAGGCGGCCGTCGACAAGCTCGTCTCAAAGTTCCCGGTGGCCAACTTCACTGTGATGCTGTTCCACTACGACGGCGCGGGGGAGGAGCAGTGGGATGACCTCGAGTGGTCGCGTCGCGCCGTGCACGTGTCGGCGCGGGGCCAAACCAAGTGGTGGTTCGCCAAGCGGTTCCTGCACCCTGACATCGTCGCTGAGTACGACTACGTCTTTCTGTGGGACGAAGACGTGGAGGTGGACACCTTCGACCCGATCAGATACCTCGACATCGTCAAGAAAGAAGGGCTCGAGATATCCCAGCCAGCGTTGGACCGCCGGTCCGAGATCCATCACGGCATCACAGCGCGTGCGCTCCAGAGACCAGGAACCGAAGGAGGAGGTGACGTGCACAGGCGGTTCTACAAGCCGGCGGGCCGCTGGGGAGCTACCGGGTGCGACGAGAGCAGCAGGGGTCCGCCGTGCTCGGGGTGGGTTGAGATCATGGTGCCGGTGTTCTCCCGTGCGGCGTGGCGGTGCAGCTGGGGCATGGTGCAGAACGACCTGGTGCACGCGTGGGGCCTCGACTACAAGCTCGGGTACTGCGCGCAGGGCGACAGAACGCTCAAGGTTGGCGTCGTCGACAGCGAGTATGTCCTCCACAGGGGTGTCCCCGGTCTTGGCGGCACAGAGGGCGCGGCCGCCGCTTTCCGGACGGCGGTGAGGCGACGATCGGTCGCTGAGATGCAGATATTCGACAAGAGATGGAAAAACGCCGCGGCCGAGGATGCGTCCTGGACAGATCCTTACCACTAGTCGGCGAGAACTATTAATCAGTACTGTACTTTGGACGTAGTCACGTAGTGTACAAACTGTACAGACCTTTCAGCTTGTGTATGATGGAGGCTCATATGATCTATACTAAAATTATTATATATTTTTAATACAAACTGTACAAATCCTCCGGATTGTGTATGTTGGCTGATATGCTGTATACAATTTCTATTTTTTTTTTAAAGTGTACAGATCTTTCAGCTTGTGTATGATGGCTGATACTCCGATGTTCTATGCAAACATATTTTATTTTTCAAACCATACAACAGGACTGCATGTAGTATGATGGCTTTCATATATTTTTAATAGATCAAGGAGCACTTAAATATACGATCCAACAATACAAGATAGTAATTAAAAACCTTACAAATTAGTCTGTGAAAGTCGGGCACCATAAACCCACACATGTGACTATGATGACAGAAAACACCATAGGAAGGTCAAAAAGTTACGCCACGACGCACTCTAGAAGGGAGAACAATTTCCATGGGAGAACGATGCAAAGTATCTCCTCTCTCGAGCCCAAAATGGACAAGAGTCTTCACCTCGAATCTTGGCATGAAGATGAGAGCACAATGGCGTCCTCAGGAGGACAACGACAGCCATGGATGCCGTTGTCTTTCCGCCAAAGTGCGGAACTTTTGCTCGACACCTCACCCGTACCGCCATGAGGCACGTAGGGTCTTCGTAGCAAGCATAAACCACCAGATTCAGATCTGGGAGTCGCCCTTACCAAAGAGAGAGGACGAGACCGAGCCACCCACTGCAACATCCTCGTCGGCTAGATGGTCTAGAGCCCTAGCGCCACCACCGTCGCCATATGATACCCACTAAAGAGCCAACCATCTGATCCACTGCCCCGGCCTCCATGTCTCGAGCCACCGCTAACTGTTCGTACCATCACACACTAACCACAGTAGGAAGAGCGAAAGCATATCCTTTCGCTCCTAGATCGACATCAACCATGGAGTGTAGGTCGAATCCTCCATGGTAGGAGGCGTCCACGTTTGTGTCTTTGACCAATCTCAATGGAAGGGGAAGACATAAACCCATGACTATCGACGGTTGGTATCGAGCACACTCGCACGACACCATGTTTGTGGTCATCTCTACTGTTATGCATGATAGAATAGCGAAGTCCCGACCACCATCATCGGCCATCACGCTCGTGAGGAGAGTGACCTCATCACTATGGGTACCACCCATACCAAGCCCACCATGGTCTACCCGGAGTGGGATCTCCGTCCCGTCTCGGGCCCCAACTTGATCCGCCAAAGCATGAGCCCCAGGTCATGGCCATCTCCATCGCGCGAAGCCTCATCACAGGACCAAACCCAGAAGAAGAGAGGAGCCACCACCACCCAAACCTCGCCGTCGCACGCCAACCGCCGCTGCCACAACTATTGTGACCATGTTGGCGACTCGTGCAACCACCTACGACTACCTAGACCAACCTTCTTGTCATCGCAAGATCACATGGCCATCACCTACCGGAGGATAAATAACACTTTTACATCCTTCCACCAGAGCTTGCGCCATCATGGACAGAGGAAGCTCACCATCGAGCCTTGCAACCACTATGCAATACTCAGGGCCGGTCGTCAATGACATCGAGTGTCGAGAGACAACACATGCACAATGGGTACAACCAATCACAACGCAAAGAGGAACTCCCTATTAGCCATCCCCCATCGTCAGCCAACACCAGCCATCACCCCGAGAGGATCAACCTTCATACCATACAAATCTTGCACCCTCAGATTCAGGTGTGTGTTCAGCTGCACCAGGGCCGTAGTTGCAGAAGCCAAGGCCAACACCCATCGGATGCACATCGTTGCCACCAGCACCGTTATCGCCCATCGCCACCCCTCAAACCGCAGGCCCGCCATGGACCCGACACAACGAAGAGGGCAACACGGGTGCCTCCACAATGAGTGACTTCGATGGTGGCACTAGTACAAAACATGCCTTTGGATATGAGCAAAGGCCACGACCCGAACACGAACCGGTTCTACTGGCTGAATTGCACCGGTTCGTGAGGCTGGGCTTTAGAACCGGTTCGTGTGGTGGGCCCGAGCCCAACGGCAACTTGCCACCACACATGTAGAACCGGTTTGTAGTACAAACCGGTGCTAAAGGTGTGGCGGCAGATTGCCGTTGGGCTGGGGGGCCCGCTAGAACCTTTAGCACCGGTTGGTGCTACCAGCCGGTTCTAGTGTCCCACCTATAGAACCGGCTGGTGCTACCAACCGGTGCTAAAGATTCTTCTATATATATACTCCATCTTCTCCAACATGAGCCGACCAAGCTCATTCTCTGTTTTTGAAGCTCACTTCTCTCTTTGCTCGAGTTCATCCTCCATTTTGGCCAACATTTGTGAAGATTTGAAGAAAATCTTCTACATCCAAGTGTTCATAAAGGTTAGCAGCTTTGTCCTCTCTCATTTTTGCTAGATTAGCTTGTGCTATGCTCTATATGTGTAGATTTGTGGACTTTAGTTTGGGAGCTAGCTATATAGTGATATGTGTAGTTTATTTGATTTATATGCACTTTGAGCTCAAGTTAATAAGTATGCATATTTGTAGTGATTGCTTAGTGCCTTCCCGCACACGGACGTATAGTTACCACCGTCGATCGCCCCCATCGTCCCTCTTCACCGGCACCACCTTGGTGAGCCTCTATATATGTGTTTCTTATTTTTTTATATAAGAAATTTTATTTGTATGATTTAGATAGATACTTTTCTAATTTTCTTACTTGTATGATTCTTTGTTATACATAGTGCGATGGTTATGGTATCCGCGCATGTTGGCCCTCGTCCTGTCTATGATTCGGATGCGGTATATATATATATATTATATTTTATAACTATTAATTTTTTCCATTTTTCGTGTTTGACAATGATGACCAATTAAGTTGACATAGATATTTTTATCTAGGAGGTATGTGAACCGGAGATTGAAACTGACCCTCTGGTTGAGCGGTTAAATTTAGTTGAAAAAGAAAACGAGTATTTGAAAGAAAAATTGAAAAAAGTTGAAGAAGAGAAAATGATATTGGAGTTGTATGTTGTCGATGTCGTCGGTGATCACAAGAACAAGATGGATGTAATGCGCATGAAGATTAGGAAAATTAGAAAATATGCCTTTACTAAAGAGGCTTGGTATCATTATGCTA
The DNA here is from genome assembly GCA_950022295.1 of Bromus sterilis. Taxonomy (NCBI): domain Eukaryota; kingdom Viridiplantae; phylum Streptophyta; class Magnoliopsida; order Poales; family Poaceae; genus Bromus; species Bromus sterilis. The sequence continues at coordinate 365,531,983 of OX465595.1, read as the reverse complement.
TTGGAGCAATTGGTACCTTTGTTGCCATATTGATCACATTTATTATTGCATTTAAATGCTTTAGTTAGATAGTTTTATGTTGTTTTTATGATAATAAGTATGTGTATGAACTTTATGTATGATCAACTTTATGTATGAATTGAACAACCTTTATGCATGTATGATCAATTTTATGTATATGAATTACTTGGATTAATTTTATCTTTTCGATGTTGTGCCATTATGAAGATGAGCCGGCAATGGATGTACGAAGAAGACCGACGCTCTGGCGAGTTCATTAATGGCTTGCATAGTTTTCTGCAAGTGGCTGAGGCTAACAAGCGGGATGGTTTTATGTGTTGTCCATGTGGTGTCTGCAAGAATAATAAGAGCTACTCTGACTCAAAAGATATTCACCTCCATCTGTTTAAGCATGGTTTCATGTCCGGCTATAACTGCTGGACCAAGCACGGAGAAAGAGGGGTTCTGATGGAAGAGAATGAAGAAGATGAGGATGATGACAGGTATCCTGGGTTCCTGCCTGAATACGGTGGTACAATGGGGGAACAGAATGAAGAACAAGAGAAAGAACAAGAAGGTGAAGAAAAGGCATCACATGAGCCCGATGATGAGCTTCGCCGTGTCATTGTTGATGCACAGAGAGGATGCGAAAGCGAAAGGGAGAAGTTGAAGTTCAATCGCATGTTAGAGGATCACAAAAAAGGATTGTACCCAAATTGCGAAGAGGGAAACACAAAGCTCGGTGCCGCACTGGAATTGTTGCAATGGAAGGCAGAGTATGGTATACCTGACAAGGGATTTGGGAAGGTACTAAAAATATTTAAGAAGAAGATTCCAAAGGATAACGAATTTCCTGACAACACTTATGAAGCAAAGAAGCTTGTCTGCCCTCTAGGACTAGAGGTGCAGAAGATACATGCATGCCCTAATGACTGCATCCTCTACCGTGGTGAGTACGAGAATTTGAATGAATGCCCGGTATGCGGTGCATTGCGCTATAAGATCAGAAGAGATGACCCTGGTGATGTTGAGGGCGAGCGCCCCAGGAAGAGGGTTGCTGCCAAGGTGATGTGGTATGCTCCTATAATACCACGATTGAAACGACTGTTCAGAAACAAAGAGCATGCCAAGTTGTTGCGATGGCACAACGAAGACCGTAAGAAAGACGGGAATTTGAGAAACCCCGCTGATGGGTCACAATGGAGAAAAATCAAGAGAATGGAAGAAAAGGAAAATGGCAAGTTTACAAAGGACCCCAGGAACATATGGTTTGATTTAAGTGCAGATGGCATTAATCCTTTTGGGGAGCAGAGCAGCAATCATAGCAAATGGCCCGTGACTCTATGTATCTACAACCTTCCTCCTTGGAAGTGCATGAAGCGGAAGTTCATTATGATGCCAGTGCTAATCCAAGGCCCTAAGCAACCCGGAAACGACATTGATGTGTACCTAAGGCCATTAGTTGAAGAACTTTTACTGTTGTGGGCTAAACCAGGTGTACGTGTGTGGGGTGAGAACAAACAGGAGGAATTTGATCTACGAGCATTGCTGTTTGTAACCATCAATGATTGGCCTGCTCTTAGTAACCTTTCAGGACAGACAAACAAGGGATACAAGGCATGCACACACTGTTTAGATGAGACTGAAAGTATATATTTGCCCAACTGCAATAAGAATGTGTACCTGGGACATCGTCGGTTTCTTCCGACCAATCATCCCTTAAGAAAGAAAGGCAAGCATTTCAAAGGCGAGGCAGATCACCGAAAGAAGCCTGTCCGCCGTACTGGTGATGATATACTTGATATGGTCAAGGATTTACCAGAGCAAGTAGTCTTTGGAAAGGGTCCTGGTGGAAAATCTGTTCCGCATGACGCTGACGGACACGCACCCATGTGGAAGAAGATATCTATATTTTGGGACCTACCCTATTGGAAACACCTACATGTCCTCTCTGCAATCGACGTGATGCACATGACGAAGAATCTTTGCGTGAACCTGCTAGGCTTATTGGGTGTGTATGGGAAAACAAAAGATACATAGGAGCCAAGAGAGGACAAGAAACATATGAACGAAAAATAAGGCATGCCCCCAAAGCAGTACGAGGGTCAAGCCAGCTAAGCTCTTACCAAAGCAGAGAAGGAAATCTTTTTTGAATGCCTGCTCAGTATCAAGGTCCCGTTTGGCTTCTCGTCGAACATAAAGGGAATAATAAATATGACAGAGAAAAAGTTTCAGAACCTAAAGTCTCATGACTGCCACGTGATTATGACTCAACTGCTCCCGGTTGCATTGAGGGGGCATCTACCAGAAAATGTTCGATTAGCCATTGTGAAGCTATGTGCATTCCTCAATGCAATTTCTCAGAAGGTAATCAATCCAGAAAGTCTACCAAGGTTATAAAATGATTTGGTCTAAATGTCTTGTCAGTTTTGAGTTGGTGTTCCCACCATCCTTCTTCAATATTATGACATACGTGCTGGTTCACCTAGTCGACGAGATTGCAATTCTGGGTCCTGTATTTCTACACAATATGTTCCCCTTTGAGAGGTTCATGGGAGTCTTAAAGAAATATGTTCGTAACCGTGCTAGGCCAGAAGGAAGCATCTCCATGGTCCATCAAACAGAGGAGGTCATTGAGTTTTGTGTTGACTTTATTCCTGACCTTAAGACGATTGGTCTTCCTGAATCGCGACATGAGGGGAGAATGGGTGGAAAAGGCACGCTAGCATCGCGCCCAATAATATGTAGGGACGCAGAATCTTGGAAGAAAGCACACAATATTGTTCTACATAATTCTGCCTTGGTGGCCCCGTATATCGATCAACACGAGAATATTCTACGCTTAAAAAACCCGGAACAGTCTGAAGTCTGGATTAAGAAGGAACACAATAGGAATTTCAGAGGTTGGTTGCAAGACCATCTCACGGGTAACGACACTATTGAAGAGGAGTTATACTTGTTGTCATGCACACCATCTTTGACTATAATGACTTTCAAAGGGTACAAGATAAATGGGAATACATTTTACACGATCGCCCAAGATGAAAAGAATACCAACCAAAACAGTGGTGTCCTCTTTGATGATGCAATCAACAATAAGCAAAAGGTCACATATTATGGTAACATAGAGGAGATATGGGAACTTGACTATGGACCTGATTTTAAGGTCCCTTTCTTTCGGTGCAAATGGTTCAATCTGACAGGGGTAATGGTAGACCCGCAGTACGTAATGACAACAGTGGATGTCAACAATCTTGGGTACAGAGAGGAACCATTCGTCCTAGCCAATGATGTGGCTCAGGTTTTCTATGTGAAGGACACGTCTAGCAAAACGAGAAAAAGGAAAGATAAGGAAGCGAATACATCATACGGTGAGCCAAAGCGCCACATAGTTCTTTCAGGGAAAAGAAACCTTGTGGGAGTGGAGGACAAGACAGACAAATCAGAAGATTATGAAAAGTTTCATGAAATTCCTCCCTTCACAGTAAAGACTAACCCAAGCATCGTGTTAAATGAAGAAGATTGTCCATGGTTACGGTGCAAAAAGAAAGGGAAACACGCGAAGAAATAGTTTGCAGGGAATCCGAATGATTTGTATTCGGTCGATCGATGAACTGAAAGATTTCTATGTGTAGAACAAAACACAAGGTTTCCTCTGCATACAGCCCGACGGTGGCTCATGAGTGCATTTAATGATTTATTTTGTGCCAAATGACCCTGAAAATGGAAAGCATCTACAAATGAACTCAGAAAAGGTTGAAACTTGGCATGGTATCATCATTTGACCCATATAACACGTGTGCAAAAGTTGAGAGGGTTACGACAAAAACTGGATGCACTTCGTGTACAAACTGGAGCATCTCTTTCGAAGTGTGAGGGTTTTAGACGAAAACTCATCTGTTACAAAGCCATTTCCTTTTTCTAAACTTTTTTGAACTCAAGACTTTTTGTGCATTCAATATGCACCATTCAAAGCCACATACTAAAATTTGAACCCTTTCTGACTTCATTTGCTATTTTTCATGCATTTAATGATTTATTTTGTGCCAAATGACCCTGAAAATGGAAAGCATCTACAAATGAACTCAGAAAAGGTTGAATCTTGGCATGGTATCATCATTTGACCCATATAACATGTGTGCAAAAGTTGAGAGGGTTACGACAAAAACTGGATGCACTTCGTGTACAAACTGGAGCATCTCTTTCGAAGTGTGAGGGTTTTAGACGAAAACTCATCTGTTACAAATGCATTTCATTTTTCTAAACTTTTTTGAACTCAAGACTTTTTGTGCATTCAATATGCACCATTCAAAGCCACATACTAAAATTTGAACCCTTTCTGACCTCATTTGCTATTTTTCATGCATTTAATGATTTATTTTATGCCAAATGACCCTGAAAATGGAAAGCATCTACAAATGAACTCAGAAAAGGTTGAAACTTTGCATGATATCATCATTTGACCCATATAACATGTGTGCAAAAGTTAAGAGGGTTACGACAAAAAATGGATGCACTTCGTGTACATACTGGAGCATCTCTTTCGAAGTGTGAGGGTTTTAGACGAAAACTCATCTGTTACAAAGGCATTTCATTTTTCTAAACTTTTTTGAACTCAAGACTTTTTGTGCATTCAATATGCACCATTCAAAGCCACATATTAAAATTTGAACCCTTTCTGACTTCATTTGCTATTTTTCATGCATTTAATGATTTATTTTGTGCCAAATGACTTCAAAAGAATTATTAAAAACTCCAAATATGAAAAATTAACCTTTAGAACCGGTTTATTATAAGAGCCGGTGCTAAAGGTCCCCCCTTCCCGTTTATATTTTCGCCCGAAAACGGGATGTAATTGGGGACCTTTAGCACCGGTTGGTGGGTGAAACCGGTGCTAAAGGTCCTTTAGCACCGGTTTGTGGGTGAAACCGGTGCTAAAGGTGCCCTGTTATATATATATATATATATATATATATATATATATATATATATATATATATATCGACATTTAGCGCAGTCCCCCCCCCCCCACCGCTTCAGATCGTCTCCACGCCGCTCTCGTCGTCGTCGTCGCCGTCGTCGTCGCCCTCGCCGTCGCACTCGCCGTATCCGCCGTTCCTCGCCTTCGTATCCGCCGGCGCCGTCGTCGTCGCCCTCGCCGTTACACTCGCCGTCTCCGCCGTTCCTCGCCTTCATATCCGCCGGCGCCGCCGCTGGTGAGCTCTCCTCTTCCCCCCTGTCCGACCACATGCACGTGTCCACGGCGAGCTCCGCCGTCGTAATACCCCGGCGAGGATCCCGACGACGATGCTAGATGGACATTTTTGCTATGGACATGTTGCTAGATGAACATTTTGCTAGATGAAAATGTTGCTAGATGAACAATTTTGCTAGATGAACATTTTGCTAGATGAAATTTTTTGTTGTAAGCCTTGTAGTCAAGTATATATATGCTAGGCGCCAAAAATGTTTAAAAAAATATTATTTTAGTATGTGGCTTTGAACGGTGCATGAATGAAATTTTGTTAGTATATATATTGTTTTAAATATTATTAGTATATATATTGTTCTAAATATTATTAGTATATATATATGAGATGTTCTACAATTTGAGCTATAAATCAATAGCTATTAACATGCAAATATTGAGATATTTTTAGTTGTAACTTTATTAGTTTCATTAGTGAGAATGCCGGGCCCGCATCCTCGTTACCGTCACGCTCCGGGAGTTCTTGACGGGATGCGCAATGTTTTGGACTGGGCTTCGCCGGGATGGCACTGGGAGGTGGTTTCCGGGGTGCGTTGCTTAGCGAGGAATCCGGGTCTTGTCGTCGACTCGGATCTTCTTTGGTGGCGGTCGCGTGTGCCACAGTCGGTGCGGAGGGAGCCGGCCCCCGAGGAGGTTGTACGCCGACGTATCACGGAGGAGGACGACCACGTCCGTCGCTACATGGCGGCTTTGGACGCCGGGTACTACAGTTTATGGCAGGTGCTTCAGAGATCTCACCCTATCTACGAGTGGGTGATGGTTCCTTCTCTTTGTGTGTCCACCGCCAGCCAGAGCCGACGTCGTTTACTGTTTTATCTAGTGATATGTTATATATATATATATGTACTAGCTCTAGTGATCGACATATATATTAGTGTTGCATATATGTGAACTGGATTATTCGAGATGTAAGATGGATTATTATTCTAATATTATTGTTGCATGTGAACTTGATTATTTGAGATGTCATTTTCTATATTTGCTTATACTAAATTGTTTTATCTTTTTCTGCATCTCGTCGATATTAGTTAAGCTATGGACGACGTGTTCAATAGCGGCAGAGAGCAAGAAGATGATATGTACGAAATTATCGCCGACGCTGATATAGGTCCTCATGATGACGCCGATATCGGTCCTCATGATGACGCCGATATCGATGATGACGGCTCACGATATCTGAACGATTCCGGTGAGGGAATGTTCGACGAAGGAGAAGAACAAGATTTTCACTTAACAACAAAGTCTTCCGAGGTATATATATAAATATATATAAGGCCCCTGGTGATCATAAAATTTACAAATAATTGATTTATCACTAATAATTAACAAATATTTCTTCTTCTAGAAACCCGGATCGAGAAAATCTTCTTCAAGCAAAGCAAAACGTGGCCCGGCCAAATTGCCGCGGGATGATGTAAAGTACAACATCGATGGGATCGGTTTGAGTGGTCAGCCGAATGCTCCGGAAGCTCACGTGAAGAAATGGATAGCTATATGCGGAGTAATTGTTAGAGATAACATCCCGATTAGCACTCAAGAATGGCATCAACCAAAGGAAGGTGGAAACAAGAGTTTTGTCAGCGATAGAGCAAAAGAGGTTCTTTGGGCTAAACTCTTATCATATTTCACCCTACCAGATTGGGCAACACCAGACGATGTGTTGAAAGTCAAGCATGCTGATCTTAAGAAGATGGGAGAACTATTCCGATCTTGGAAGGTAAAGCTATGGTCCAAATATGTCGCTAATAATAAGAAGACTCCAATTTTCACTGGAGCACTAGCGAAGGTAGAAGCACATTGTGACCAATTTGTGGAGAACAACGAATCAGATGAAGCTAAACTTTGGTCGGAAATAAACAAGATTAATGCTGAGAAGCATAAGCTTTTCCATACCATGGGGACAGGTGGCTACAAGTCCGTGTCGCCTAAGTTGGAAGCATTTGAGAAGAAGCTGATTGCTGCAAGGGTCACTCCAGTCACAATATATTTTCCACCCAGGTGCAGGAGTTGGTTTTTTGGGCATGGGGGAAAGTTGGACCCAAAGACAGGGAAGGTGATTATAAAGGCAAGTCTTAAAGGAGCCGATCAAGAGATACTAAATGAAATTGATGATGCTAGGAATGGGATTTTCATCCCCGAAAGAGAGAACGATGAGCTTACACGCGCCCTCAAGAATCCTGAACATCCGGGACGAACGCGAGGCGTAGGCGTTGTTCCATGGTATGAGGGGTTTGCGGAGTATAAAGATACTTACAAAAGCCGTGCAAGAAAGAAGAAGCTGGAAGTAGACCGTCTTTCAAAGTTGGAAAATGCTATGAAGGATATGCAGGAGCGACTACAGGCGTCACTTAGCCAGCAACCGAAACCAACTCAAGATCCACCTGAAGAAACTACCGTCCCATCTATGACGAAAAGCAGGGTGGGCTCCACGGGAGTCGATGATGGTCACTACCCCGTGGATGATATCACAGAGCAGAAACGTTGCGAGCTAATCTTCAAAATGAACAATATATCCATTAAGGTGGCGGACGACTTTGCTTTAACGAATCCACCTGGAGCACTGCACCACTGCAATCCGATTCCACCTGGCTATGCTCGTGTCGGGGTGGATGAAGTTGTGACGGAATATCAAGAACTAAACCTTGATATTCCTAGAGGTGAAGGGCAGAAGACCCTCAGAGAAGCCAAACAAAGTGGTATCTATCTATGGAGAAAACAATGGATCATATTTCCAGCCATTATGTCAAGTCCAACGCGTTCGACATCAAGTTCACCACCACTCCCCGAGATGGAGTGCATCCCGACACCGCAGCACCAGCCGAGTCCTGCACCCCTCCCCGAGATGGAGCGCAGTGCGACTCCGCAACATCAGCCGAGTCCTGCACCATCCATCCCCGAGATGGAGCACAGTGGGACTGATCCGCTGCGACGTCAGCCGAGTCCTGCACCATCCATCCCCGTGGAGCGCAGCGCGACTCCGCTGTGTCAGTCGATTCCACCACAACCACCCCACATCGCGAGTCCGCAGCGCCAACCGATCCCACCAGCTCCCCCCGTGATGGATAGATGGCAAACACGACAATCAAAAAGTAATCGACCTCCGCCGCGTCATAGGAGTCCACCGAAGAAGAAAACAAAGAAAGTTAAACCCCAGAAGAGTCCGCCGGTCTTACCCTGGGATAGGGGTGTAGCTGAAACCAAGGCCATAGTGGATGAAGCCGTGGAGAATTACCTTGCACCGAAACCTCCCCCGCCACCAAAGGAGAAAATACCCTAGGTAACAGTACAACATTTCTTGAAGATGTTTGACCCCCCTGTTAAGACCGTGTTCTCGGACTACGAACGCTCTATTAACAAGTCATTTCTGCAAAAGGGTTCAAGAAGCAGCCACTCAGGCAGTAAAAAATGCGGGAAAACTGTTGCCCAACTCGGAGAACAGACAGTGCAATCGATAGCCCCGCTCAAGGTGAATACCAAGCAGTAGGAAGAGATAACCGACGAACAAAGAGCATTTGCTAGAGAGGCGGGTCTTACTATTGAACAATTTTTAAACCTTGATGACTTGTCCGGTGAGCCATCTCCAAAAAGGAAATATGCAAAAGGGGAGCCTATGGTCACTGAAGAAGAAGAGAAGCTATTATCAACGCAGATGCACAACTTGCATAAGTGGTACATCACAGAAGCTATACCGTTCGAGATGACCGGCTTCTGGATTCCGATCATGCCAGATTATTTCGACAATGGAACTGGTGAGTTGTGGATTGCAAATGAAGAATTATTTCAGTTATTACATCAATTGGCACTCGACAAATCTATCGTTAGTTTGTATTGTCTGTAAGTGATTTCTTTTAGCTCAGCTCGTACGTCATTGACTGTATTATCCTCACTATATATATTCTTTTGTGTGTGGTATTACGCAGAAAGAAGATGTACGAAATGAGAAAAGATGGATTCCTTCGCATTGGGTTCATTGACCCAAATATCATACATGAAGTAACAGTAAAACATAATACAGAATTCGCGGAGACCCTTTTGCTTAAAAGTTTGAGGGATCTACATGCAGAAGAACATATACTATTTCCTTACAACTTCAAGTGAGTGTCATTATTTTGTACTACAAATTATAGTTTTTCTTACTCGATATTGTTATATAAGTGATACCCGCTTACGTGTGCGAAGCTATCACTTCATCTTGATAGAAATTGAAATGGAAAAAGGAATGGTTACAGTAATGGACTCACTACATAAAGATATTAGTGAGTATAAAGAAATTAGGAACTCATTCGCCAGGTAATTTTAATCATTATCACACATGTAGGCTTCTTTAGTGTTCACTTTAAGTTTCTGTTATATCAAGTAATTAACTCCTTTATTCATTTTCTTTGACGGCAGAGTTTTGGAAAAGTCCAAAAAACTCGAGCGCGGTGAATGGAAGGAGAAGCTGACGTGGCAGTACGATAAATATGTGAGAGAACATTCGATTTAATTATATTTCTAGTTTCAATATACCATTATCATATATATGCTTGATTACTAAATCTGTTTGAATTCTATTTTGTTTTGAAGTGTATGAGGCAGACATCGGGGACTGAACCTTGTGCTTACATCGTAATGGAGAACATTCGCTATATGACCGAAAAGATTAATCAAAGAACAATGATGGCACGTAAATACTATCTAGACTTTGTTCTTACCATATGTAATATATTCATAAATTGATCATCTTCTTTAAATAATAAGATTTGGGAGAAGCGGGATAAACTCGACATAAATGATCGCATGCGAGCACTTCAAGAGGAAATAGCGGAATTTCTTCTTCGTACAGTCCTAAATAAGTCGACCGGAGAATCCCCTTACCATATGTAATAGGAAACTAGTGTGTTGTCCATATGATGTATACTGTATGTATATTCAAATGCCCTCCACTGTTGTGGGCTCGAGGCAAGCAAAGAGGGGCGGTGGTGAGGCACTAGTACTATATATGATCGATGTATATATATGTTGGTGGTACGATAATTCTACTATATATGATGGTTCTAGCTAGCTACGAGATATTCTACATGTATATATATATGCATTGTACATTATGTAATAGCGTAAAATAAACAGTAATCCTAAACCCAAAAGAAAAGAATTAATAAACCCTAAACCCTAAACTATTAAAACCAAAAAGGAAATAAAAAAAACTTAAACCTCTAAACCTTTAGAATCGGTTTGTGTTACAAACCGGTGCTAAAGGTTCCCGAGCCCTCGCGCCCGACCTGCCACCACGTGGCTGGCTGCAGAGCTTTTAGAACCGGTTCGTGAGCAACCGGTTCTAAAGGGGTTCACCCTCTAGCACCGAACCTTTAGCACCGGTTGTCAAAACTGGTTCTAATGGCCTCCCAGAACCGGTTCTAATGACCTGTTTTGCACTAGTGTGGTGCTATGTGCCCTCGGTCTCGATCTCCGGGATGAAAGCTTGGATCTGATCTCGTTATACCTGGCAATCACGACACTTTTATTTTTGCGTGATTACCTTCTTAAAGTCATTATTCGAATATGCTCTGACTATTTCTTCAGGATGAAAACAGAGATTATGGCCTTTGTTAGATCTGATGACAACGGTTGAGTCAGTGTCGCTACCTTTGTAAAAGCGTTATTGTTGAAGAACTTCATGTAAAATCATAAGATGATTAATGTAAATATGTTTATTGCTACAGTTTACCAATCGCGGATCTGATTGCTTTGGGCATTTTTTTTCCTCTTCGCCTATACATAGCTTTGATTTTGTATGATTTTGCCTATTACCAACGTTTTAGTGTGTCCGTGTGCATTAACTCTGCGCGGAGGCTTAGTGTTATTATTCTCTTGATGTTTCAATTTAAACAGATAAAATCCACTCTTTGCCAAAAATGCTAATTCAAGTATAGATTAAAGTTCAGGGGTAAAATGCAGAATTCACCCTTCTTACAACGGTCAGGGGGAAGCATGTGCGCCACCGCCACCCGAAACATACACACCTCACTCTCCGATCCCGTTGCAAACTCAACTTGCTTGCACCGCTGCTTGCATCTCCGGTTCCAATTCGGATTGCTCTTCATGCACCTGCACGCCCCGGCTGTATAATCAAGTGATTATAGCTTAACGGGGTTGTGTGATTGTGTCAGTACGTACTTCCAGAGCCGACTCCAGGTCAGTTTCGGATAGCATTACGTGCAAGTCCAGGCTATATATATTGCGTGGTGACCAGCGACAGCACCACAAACTCTTCTTCATCGAACCAGTGATGGATCGCATTGGTTATTCGGCATCCAAGCGCTCAATGTCGTCGCAGAAGCGCTTCTCACTGCCGGTGTTGCTCGCCTTCTTCCTCGTGCTGTTCTGCATCAGCGGCGCAGGCTTCTCGCTTCATCAACACAACCATCGTAACCTGCCGGTGTCACGAACGAGCGAATTATCCGAGGACACCGCGGCGGACGACGAGTTAGCTTCTAAGTAGAGTATATAGATGATAGGCTGGAGTAGTTTCAATGTACGTAGTGCATACATGTACGTTTTGTGTGTGTTGTTTACTTATTTTCCTTGTGTCCTTGTGTATGATGGCTGATGTATGATCTTTACATGTCCTTGTACATCATCACGAATTGGTAGAGTAAACTCTTCATAATCTCTTCGTTCAGAGCGGTGTGAACTGAGGTAACTGAAATGTTGTCAACTACATTACGCCAAAAGCAACTACCAGCAACAAATAATGCACTAGAAACCTAGAATGAGCTTCTCCAGCAATAGAAACGGGCACAACTCTCGTGGGACGGGGTTTAGTTGAACCAAACCGAGCGAGAACACGGGATCAGTTCCCGCCAGCCGTCCCATCCACTCCCTCTCTCCCGTGTCACCACTGAAGGTGGCCTCCGGCTCGTCGTGGGCTGCCGGTGATGGTAGCGGCGACGGGAAGGACGGAACTGATTGCTCTGTCTTTTCACCAAGGGCTTTGGAATCGTGGCGACGACTATGGATGGTGTTTGTCGCTGGTGAGCGACGGCCACTGGTCCTAGCCATTGCCTTTGGCCGCAGGTATAGCAAGGTTCGCACTCCCCCTTCCCTGCGCTGTCCCATGTTGGTCACGCTCGCGTCCGCAGGAGACCATACAAGGTGGCTTCTTTTAGAAGCCGTGGCTAGCAGCTGTGATGCCTGGTGCCGATTGGATAGTAGGCTCGGAGTCGTGGATATTGTTGCTAAGAAGATTGTGGCGCGCTGGTTCTTAACTATTGAGCATGTCTATCTTTCGTGCTCCTAGATCCAACAATGTCGGCCTAAGGGTCGGTTTTTTTTACAGGGTTCTCTCTAGCGAGATGACAATTATCATTGCTCAAGCCTTCATCGAGATACAATCATGTAAAGGGTGTGGTTATGCAGCAACGACATCATGACATTTAGCTGTTGGACGTAGAAAAGTGGTGGCGACAACATATGATTAACTTCAAAGGTTGTGTTACTCGTGCACCCTATCTTGAGCGTTGGGGTGAAAACTTGTGTCTAATCATAATTGGTTATACCTGGCAATGATGATATTTTTGTGTTGTTACCTTGTTGAAAGCATTCCTCAGATTGGTTCTTCAGGGTGCAAACCTAGAATCTAGTTGTTGGTGGTTGGATCCGGTGACAGTGGTGCTTGAGCATCACTCCTTTTATGAAGGCATTGATGTTGAAGAACATTTTCGTTCTTGTGATGTTATGAGATGATTGGTGCCGATATGGTCATTATTGTAGTTTATCGACCTTAGATTTTATCGCTTCAGGGTTTTTCTTTCTTAGGCAAAACTTTGGTCTTGTATGACTTTGTTATTTGCGGGTGTATTACTTTTTATTTGTGTGTGTTAATATTTTATGTGCATTTTAGCTATCCAGAGATCGGGTGTGTACTAATTGTGTTTATATTCTTTTAATGCTTCATTTTACGTCAAAAATTGACTTTTTTTTATCAAAAGATTCCTTTAGAGTGCTCAAGATGGAGAACATTAATGGATCTCTGATTGCCTTGGTTCCTAAAATGCTGAATCTTGAAGGGCTTATTGATTTTTGACCTATTTTCCTGGCCAATACTTGTCTGAAGTTCTTAACCAACCTACTTGCTAACAGACTTCAGAAAGTTATTCGATAATGCATTCATAGGAATCAATATTTTTTTCTCAAATCTAGATCTATTCAGGATTGTCTGGCATGGGGTTTTGAATACATACATCAATGCAAGCAATCCAAACTTCATGTGTTGGTTCTTAAGATTGATTTTGCCTAGGCCTTTGATACCATTGAACATGATGCCATCCTTCAGATTCTTAAATTTAAGGGTTTTGATGATCTTTGCATTAATTGGGTGCATGAGGTTTTATCCTCTGGTTCATCTTCCATTTTGTTTAATGGTGTTCCTGGGAAACAATTTAGATACAAAAGGGGGGGGGGTATCACTTCCAATTCCTTGTCGTGACCCTTTTTCTTTACAATACAATATTGGTAGTCCATGCTGTTCATTCTTAGCTCATTGCTCTCAAGGAGATGTTGATCAGGTTCCATTCTTTAACTGGTTCGAAGGTAAAATTCCATAAATCTTCAATGATTCCAATTAATGTTCAACCCCACGAAGCTTCCAGACTTGTTGCTAAGTTTGAATGCTCCATGCGACAAATGCCTTTCACTTACCTTGGGCTGCCTGTTGGGACAACCACACCAAGAATTCAAGACCTCATGTCTTTGGTGGATAGAGTTGAAAGAAGACTTTCTGCAAGTTCTTCCATGTTGAACCAGGGTGCCAGACTTCAACTCCTCAACTCTATGCTATCCTGCTGGCCAGGGGGTGTCCCACGACTCCTGTGGATGAGGGTACCTGGTGCATGTCAAGACAGAAGGCCCACTGGTGGCTTCAACCAGCCCACGACTGGCCCACTCGAGGCACCTACGTAGGAGTCCCTGGCTATTATGGAAGCAGCGACTTGGCGTCCAAGACTAAAACTAGATTAGGCAACTTCTTCTGTAAACCTAGATGGACTCCTTGGGACCCAGCCTAATATATATGGGCCGAGAGAGGAGACGTCTAGGGCATCCCATCTCATAGCAACACCTTCGGTCCCGAGCGATCTCGCCTCGACCACCACTGTAATCGCCTCCATCATAATACAAAAGAGTAGGAAGTAGGGGTTTGATACGTCCCAAACGTATCTATAATTTTTGCATTCTCCATGCATGTTTTGTGTGATATTGCTATGCTTTTGCTACACTTTCATACACTTTTGATCATATTTGGACTAACTTATTAACTCAGTGCACCCTAGTGCCAGTTTCTGTTTTCTGCTGTTTTTCTATTTCAGGTTTCCCCCGTATTAAAAGTGCTCCAAAAATTCCGGAAAAATCCAATAAAAATCAGCGTACGGGAACCATACAAAGTCCCGAAGGGGGGAGGAGGGGACCCCCCAGAGCCCCAGGCGCGGCCTGGAGTAGGGTCGCGCCAGGAGGCCGCCTGGACCTCTGGTGGCCCCCCCTGGCTGCCCCCCTTCGCCTATATATTCTCCGTGCTCCGAAACCCTCGAGGACAGAACCCTTTTTCGCGATCTCCCCTCCGTTCCCCTGCCGCCGCGCTTCCAAGATCGGGAGCACCAGAAGACCTCTTCCTGGCACCCTGCCGGAGGGAGGAACTCCGGGTGCTTCTCCACCACCATGGACGCTTCCCGGATGATCCGTGAGTAGTCCACATTGAACAATGGGTCCATGATAAATAGCTATGTGATGTTCTCCTCCCCTCTTTGTTCTTCATGGATTAGACCTTGTGAGTTGCCCTACATGATCAAGGCACATATGTAATTATTTCTGTTGTTGCTATGCTGAGTTTGCGGGGATCTGATGGATTATGAGACTATGTTCAGATTGTGATTGAGTAATATATTTGGTTCTTATATTTTATATTTTGTTCTTGAGTAATTCTTGGATGTTCTCCGTTGCTGTTTATTGCTTTGGCCAAGTAGTAGGTAGTGACTCCAAGAGGGAGCGTTATGTTCGATTGTGAGTTCATGCCCCCTGATGACTAGCTTGAGTGACAGAAACATGAGTCTAGGGGATGTGATGTTGCCACAAGGGGGGAAACAACGATGCTTGTAACAGCAGTTGCAAGGATTGTTTACTTTACGCAAAGTTCTTTTAATGCAGTTGTCCGTTGCTTTGGGGGGGATCGCAACTTAATACCAGCGAGATGTTCTGGATAGATATCTCAAGGTGGATGATTAGTAGTAGATGCAAATGGATTTCGGTCTACTTATTTTGGCGTACCACCCATGCTTTTGAGCCTCTTCCTTTCTTTGTAGCATAGTTAGCATTGGTTTGCGCCCGTTATCCTGTCAATTTCCCAACTGTGATTTGTTTACCTCGCATATCGTCTTTTGGGAGAGAGACATCACTAGTGAACATCATGGGACCCCGGTCCATAATTCCACCACTGTTACACCCTCAATTTACTTCCAGTTTTTATTTTCCAGTTGCAATTATCATTACCCTTTTTATCTGTTGCGTTGATCCTTTGTAAACGGCAAGGCCGGAGAGATTGACAACCTCTCTGTACTCGTTGGGATCAAAGTTATTTGTTGTGTGTGCAGGTCCAGGTAAAGTAAGCAACCTGAGGTTGTGAACGGCGCCATTGTTCACTTTACCACCTACTTGTCGACCTTGGAGTCCTACTGGAGAAATAAACCATATCCTCTACGTTAGGGGAAATTAGCTGATGTGCTACATCTCAACCTTCCACTTAGGGTAGCCAACGAGGAGCACTACTTCAGTGCCATCAAGCCAATTTCTGACGTTGTCGGGGACTCCAATCTTCAAGATAGGGTAGTTGCACACCATATTTTACCTTTGCCTTTTAGTCTTCTTAGTTTACCTTTAAGTTTTTATCTTCGTGTCCTTTATCAAAAACCACAAAAAAATTATTTACCTTGCTAGTAGTTGTCATCATGTCTGGTCCCTTTGCCTTTGTTGAGACAGAGGTTCTCACCTTCAAACAAAAAGGTGGTGAAAGTTTAAAAGATGCTTGGTATAGAATTAATGATTTTCAGAAAAGAGCCACCAAGAAGCAACCCACTACTATCCTGCTTAGAAATTTTTATGTTGGAATTACTCCTTGGAATAGGTTCATTCTAGATACTTCTAGCAATGGGAATTTTCTAAAAGCCCCAATATGGGAGTCTCTTAATGTTATTGAAAATCTTGTTGGAAATCTCCCTGTTGCTAGCATTCAAGAGGATATCACTCTAGTTCACATTATGAAAAAACTTGAAAAGATAGAATTAGAAATACCAAGCATAATTAAGATAAATGAGTTGGATCGTAAGATTCAAGGGAATTTTGAATACACTTAATAGCTCCATGCATAAAATTATCAAAACTTTGGAGACCATCAAATCCCATGATTTGGATCCTTCTAGGATAGATAAGATTGAGGAAATCATTGACACTGTAGGAACTACTTTCTCCTCAATCAAACCAAAAAGGGTAGAAACTCCGGCAATGAAGGAACCTAAGTTCAATTATGTCCCTAAGGGAGTTGAAACTGTGAAAACTTTGGAAGAAATACCTCTCAGATAAATTTATAAATGAAACTCCAATTGATTTTCCACCTTTTGGTTTTATCCCTAGAATTATCTTCATTAGGCCTTTATTTGAAAGACCTCTTAAAACTAGTTGTACAATTGAAGAGCTTTTTGATGATCTTGATGATGGTTCGATTGATACAACGTGATTCTTCTTTTTGCTTCTTGCCTAGCTTAAAGGCGTAAAAGAAAACGCTTGTTGGGAGGCAACCCAAGATGTTTTTACTTCCATTTTTAGCGATCTTGATGATTGTTACTACTGCAGCAACATCATTTTATCTTTATTTTCAAGCTTTGTGCCAAGTATATCCTTCAATTGCAAGAAAGTTCAAAAGTTGTGACATGCTGTCCAGAAAACAGATTCTGTGCTTGGACGAAAAAATTCTCCTAAAATCACCAGATCATCTTTTTGATCTGAATTGTTTTGACAACGTGCTCTATACAATTGGCTTTCGAGCGTCTGTTCTGAGTTTTTTTTATTTGAGTTGCAGAAGTACCCCGAAAAAATTATTTACTATGTGCTGGTCTGTTTTCCACAGATTCTGCCACGTTTTGCCTTTCTTGGCTTTCTCTCACCTATGATTGTCCTCATTGATGTGAGCCTTTCACACCTTTTTTGTCTTCGTCCTCCACCATATCTCTCTTTTCCATCCTAAGTGTCAACTCTCTTGCTTACGCTCATCCATTGAATGAGGGAGTGGATCAAATTTACTTGTACCTGGCTAGTGGTCTAGGGACGAGTCAAGATAAGATTCCAAAGAAGACTAAGTGTGAAACTTTAGTAGATTGAATTCTCAAAAAATAAATATTTTTCTCTCTCATATTCCCATCTCGAACTTCTTGCACGCAAAAACCATCTGGAGACATTCGAGTCACGGACAGCGAGAGCTCTTGCACCTTAATGTTCTTATGTTGATTGTTTCAATGCTAATATAGACACTTGCCTGTTATGACTTCAGTTGAATTACATACCTTGATTTCATTTCTTAAAAGTTCCTATATGGTTGTTAGCATGTCACCACAGAAATCATGCTTGTTATCATTTACCTAATCGAGGACGAGCATGAATTAAGCTTGGGGATGTTGATACGTCCCAAACGTATCTATAATTTCTGCTTGCTCCATGCATGTTTTGTGTGATATTGCTATGGTTTTGCTACACTTTCATACACTTTTGATCATATTTGGACTAACCTATTATCTCAGTGCACCCAAGTGCCAGTTTCTGTTTTCTGCTGTTTTTCTGTTTCAGGTTTCCCCCGTATTAAAAGTTCTCCAAAAATTCCGGAAAAATCCAATTAAGAATCAGCGTACGAGAACCTTCCAGAGTCCCGAAGGGGGGCAGGAGGGGATCCACCAGGGCCCCAGGCGCCCTCCCGGCACGGCCTAGAGTGGGGCCACGCCAGGGGGGTCGCCAGGACCCCTGGTGCCCCCCTTCGCCTAAATATTCTCTGTCCTCCGACACCCCCGAGGACAGAACCCTTTTTCGCGATCTCACCTCTTTTCCGCCGCCGCCGCGCTTCCAAGATCGGGAGCACCAGAAGACCTCTTCCCGGCACCATGCCGGAGGAAGGATCGAGCTCCGGGAGTTTCTCCACCACCATGGATGCTTCCCGGATAATCCGTGAGTAGTCCACCTTGGACCATGGGTCCATGATCATTAGCTATGTGATGTTCTCCTCCCCTCTTTGTTCTTCATGGTTTAGACCTTGTGAGCTGACCTACATGATCAAGGCACATATGTAATTCTTTCTATTATTTCTATGAGTTTGCTGGGATCCGATGGATTATGAGACCATGTTCAGATTGTGATTGAGTAATATATTTGGTTCTTATCTTTTATATTTTTGTTCTTGATTAATTCTTGGATGTTCTCCGTTGCTGTTTATTGCTTTGTCCAAGTAGTAGGTAGTGACTCCAAGAGGGAGCGTTATGTTTGATTGCGGGTTAATGCCCCCTGATGACTAGCTTGAGTGACAGAAACATGAATCTAGGGGATGTGATGTTGCCACAAGGGGGAAAACAACGGTGCTTGTAACCGCGGTTGTAAGGATTGTTTACTTTACGCAAAGTTCTTTTAATGCAGTTGTCTGTTGCTTTGGGTTTACACTTTTGGTGGGGCTCGCAACTTAATACCAGCGAGATGTTCTGGATAGATATCTCAAGGTGCATTATTAGTATTAGATGCAGATGGATTTCGGTCTACTTACTTTGGCGTACCGCCCATGCTTTTGAGCATCTTCCTTTCTTTGTCGCATAGTTAGCATTGGTTTGCGCCCGTAATCCGGTCAATTGCCCAGCTGTGATTTGTTTACCTCGCATAGCATTTTATCATCTTTTGGGAGAGAGACATCACTAGTGAACATCATGAGACCCCAGTCCATATTTCCACCACTATTACACACTCAATTTACTTCCTGTTTTTACTTCCAAGTTGCAATTATCATTACCCTTTTTATCTGTTGCATTGGTCCTTTGTAAACGGCAAAGCCGGAGAGATTGACAACCTCTCTGTACTCATTGGGAGAAAAGTTATTTTTTGTTTGTGCAGGTTCGGGTAAAGTAAGCAACCTGAGGTTGTGAACGGCGCCATTGTTCACTTTACCATCTAGTTGTTGACCTCAGAGTCCTACTGGAGACATAAACCCTATCCTCTACGTTAAGGTAAACTTACTGATGTGCTACATCTCAACGTTCCACTTGGGGTAGCCAACGAGGAGCAATACTTCAGTTCCCTTCGATTGTAGTGTTCTCGCGGGTAAGTTAACCCAATTTATTGATTCGACACAAGGGGAGCCAAAGAGTATTTATAAGCTTTGACAGTTGAGTTGTCAATTCGACCGCACCTGAAATATACTTGCTTGCAACAAAATATTAATAGCAACGATGGTATGATAGTGATAGTGAAGGTGGTAAAAGCAAAAGTAAAACAACAGAAATAAACTAGTAGTAACCAACAGGATTAAAGCACTGTAGGCTAGGGAGATGGATGGTCGGGCGGTGCATGAATAAGAATGAACATGTAATAGGTTCTAACACGGGGCAAGGCACATAGAAAAGCAATGATCATCTAGGAAAATATCAAACATTAGGCACGTATCTCGTAGGTAGTTGTGCGTGCTTGCAATAAGAACTTGCACAACATCTTTTGTCCTACCATCCCGCTATGAACGGGGCCAAAGGGAACTATGGAGATTAAGGTGCTCCTGTCAAAAAGCACCGGAACAAAGCAATAAACTCAATGGATACATGGAATCCTGAAATTATGGACCATCCCCTTTGGTGTCCCAAGCTGTCACCTTTGGGATCGCCGGTTCCGGACCATAATAGGTGCATAGAACTCATAGATAGGATCAAGAACATAAATATACTCATGAAACATAAGTGATTCAGATCTGAAAACATGGCACTCGGGCCCAAAGTGACAAGCATTAAGAGCAACAAGTTTTAGCAAAGATGATAAGCACCAAAGTAGATGATAGGCAACATGCCCCCAACAATCTGACGAACTATTACATGATCAATCTCATCCAATCCCTACCATCCCCTTTGCCTACAACAGGGAATTACTCACACATGTGAAGGGAAGTCATGAAGGGAGGATGGAGTGGTGATGGTGATGACGATGGCGACGATCTCCCCTCTCCGGAGGCCAAATCAGCCTCCAGATTAGCCCTCCCGAGGAAGAACAGAGGGTGGCGGCGGCTCCGTGACGGGTTCTGGAAAAGCGACTTCTCTTTCGGAGTTTCCTCGTCACGAGAATAAATAGGGGCCAAGGTAGGTCACCAGAGGGGGTGGGACCCACCCAGGCGCCCTGTGGGCGCGACCAGGGGCTGGGCGCGCCAGCTAGACGCCTGGGGCCCCTGGCTCCCCTCTGGCCCACCTTCTGGTCCTGGGTCCCTCTGGGTGCATGGATTTTCTGTATTTTTCTGGGAATTTTCTGAGATGTCTAAAAATCCATTTTCCCGCACACAATAAAACCATACAGGTAGATCTGCTGAAAACAACGTCAGTCCGGGTTAGTTTAGCTCAAATCATGCAAGAATGAGGGCAAAACAATAGCAAAAGTGTTTGGAAAAGTAGATACGTTTGAGACGTATCATCTCCCCCAAGCTTAGCCTATTGCTTTTCCTCAAGCAATTCAGTTCAACGAACTGGACGCGACAAAGAAAACTTTGATAAACTCTTTTTCTTCATAAGATGTATATAAGCCGGTACTATGGAAAGAGTTTAGCAAGTATCAAAACAATGCTATGAGGACAATGCACGAAGCAATCTTTCTTTCAAGTGATCAATCACAAACAACCAAAAGTAAACAATATGCTGCAAAAAATCAAGACAAGATCACGATGCACATAGCCTGAATATATCAGAGTGGTATCTCGCTAGCCTCCATGAGTGAAGAAAAACATAAATGCAGAAAATCCTCCGGAGTTTTAAAGGAGACTAGAACTAAGAATTTCAGACTAGCAATACCACAAGCATGCAGAAGACAATGTAATACTTTGGGACAATGCATGTTACACTAAGAATGACAATTATGCTCTCAATAGTTGGTGCTTTGAAGAAAGAAGGGGAGACTCTCGAACCGTGGCTTTTTGATAGCAAGATTGAAAACCCATGATTGGAAGCAAATACTAAACATGTGCCAGAGCTCTTGGTTTTGAAAACAGAGACAAAGTTCTTTTGAGAAGTGCAACTTTCCAGTCAACGGTGAACGGTAAAGGTCTCTCAATATCTCCCATGCCAACCATATTAATGCTTTTTGCTTACACTTTGTTCCCTTATCCATCCATCGTTTGATGGTCTATGGAACCTTTTATTTTGCCTCAAGTATGGAAGGAGGTTGTCGTTCCATCTATCATTAGCAGGATTTGGTCCATTTCATTCCATCATCAAGTATGGGGAAGGAGTAACTCTCTATTTTTTTTTACTTTTGACTAATTAAAACTTCCGTCAAAATATTTTTGGCATGGTAGATACTGATTTTCCCTCACCGCACCATGAGCTTGTACGGTTACAAAAGGGAAGATTTTGAGTAAATTTTGAGATGGCACAAGAAAGTCTAAGTTAGGAGTGGCCGGTAAATACCACATATAGGTAGGTATGGTGGACTCAAGTGGAATAACTGGTTTGAAAAAGAGTTTGGATACACAAGCAGAATTCCGTTTAGTGTGAGAGAAGGCTAGCAAAAGACTGGGAAGCGACCAACTAGAGAGAAATAATTGTCATAATCATGCAGAGCAACAAAGCAACATTGAATCGAGCATGAAAGTGATATAAAAAGGTCATCAAGGCATGATAGACATTTTAGTCATAAACATGTGTGAACATGTGCCAAGTCAATTCAAGAATTCTCCGAAGGGGAATACCACTTCAATATGCCAAACCATGAACAATGCAATGCATGTAAATCATTTCAACAACACATTATGCACTCTAGCTACTTGAGATCAGCCACAAGGAAAGCATGAACACTGGGAAAGCATTGTAAACATAGCACTATGTCGCTACAAGCTGGTCTCTAGATCATTAGTACAGGCATATGTACAAAGTAGAAACAAGAAGAGTTCATACCGGTTTTCCTTGTTGCTTCCCTTTCGTCGATCTTCGTCATTACTTCCTTTTCACTTGCATGACCGAACGTGGGGAATATATAATCAAATTCCATCACGGACTCGAGCTGAACTCTGAAAACAAAGCAAACTAAAGAGAGAAAGGAAATCTTTTTGGGTTTTTTAAAGTTTTAACGAAAGAAAAAGAAAAGAGAAATCTTTTTGTTGTTTTTGCAAATTAAAAGAACAAAGAAGAACGGGCAAAAACTTTGAAAAGATCAGGGCAAACAAAATAAAAACGGATAATGCAATGGAAAAGGGAGAAAGGCACATACTCTCCCAAGCTTAGGCTTTTGGCCTAAGTTGGTAGCAGCTACTGCCCCCAGGAGCCTCCTGCTCCGGGGTAATGGTAAGTACAAGGGTTGTATGAGTCCTCCGGCGCGTACACTTAAGTCCTCAGGTCCTCCCATGAGGAAGGTCCCGCGTCCCAAGCAGAAGAAGACCCCTCACCCTACTGGGTGAAGGTCTCCCCCTGGAAACGTGGGAACTCACCATGTTCCTCCTCGTCGGTGATACTATGAGGAAAATAGTTCTCTCACTTCTCGTTGGTACCCCAAGTGGAAGGTGAGATGTAGCGTAGCAAAAAATTTCCCTCGGTGAAGATACCAAGGTTTGTCTCCAGTAGGACTCGCAGAAATACAAGAAGGTGGTAAAGTGAACAATGGCGCTATTCACAATCTAAAGATTGCTTACTTCACCTCGACCTGCACACACAACAAATAACTTTTCTCCCAATGAGTTCAGAGGAGTTGTCAATTCCTCCAGCTTTGCTGTTTACAAAGGATCAACGCAAGAGATAAAAGTGCAACTGAAAGTAAATGGAGGGTGTAAACAATGGTGGAAATATGGACCGGGATCCCATGACGTTCACTAGTGATGTCTCTCTCCCAAAAGACGATAAAAGTGCTAGCGAGTTAAACAAATCACAGCTGGGTAATTGACAGGATTATAAACGCACCACAATGCTAACTATGCTATAAAATAAAGGAAGAGGCTCAAAAGCAATGGGAAATACGCCAAGGTAAGTAGACCGAAATTCATCTGCATCTACTACGAATCTTCCACCTTGATATATCTATCCAGAACATCTCGCTGGTATAAAGTTGCGAATCCCACCCAAAGTGTAAACTCAAAGCAAGAGACAATTGCATTAAAAGAACTTTGCATAAAGTAAACAATCCTTGCACCCGCAGGTACAAGCACCGTTGTTTTATCCCTGGTGGCAACAACACATCCCCTAGTCTCATGTTTCTGTCACTCAAGCTAGACATCAGGGGGCTGAACCCACAATCAAGCATAACGCTCCCTCTTGGAGTTGCAACAAATCACTTGGCCAAAGCAAAATACGGCAACGGAGAACATGTAAGAATTAACTCAAGAACAAAAATATAAAAGAGAACCAAATATATTACTCATCACAATCTGAACATAGTCTCATAATCCATCAAATCCCGGCAAACTTAGCATAGCAACACAGAAAATTACAAAGGTTCCTCGATCATGTGAGGCAGCTCACGAGGTCTCAAAAGTGGAAGCACAAAGAGGGGAGGAGAACATCACATAGCTACTGGTCATGGACCCATGGTCCAAGGGGAACTACTCACAGCACATCCGGGAGGCGTCCATGGCGATGGATGGTCTCCCGGAGGGGGTTCCTCCTTCCAGCAGAGTGCCGGGGCAGCTTCTCCTGGCAGCCCCGATCTTGAAACGGCGGCGGCAGCGGTACAGAGAGGAGAGCGGGAATAGCAGATCGATATTAGGGGTTTCCTCCGCGGGCACTAAATATAGGCCAAGGGGGGCACCGAGGGGGGCCACAGGGTAGCCAGGAGGGTGGACGGCGCTCCCTAGGGGGGCGCCTGGGGCCCTGGTGGGTCCACTCCCTTCCATCGTTGGTTCTTCGAGAAGCTTCCGGGACGCTGAATTTTTATATAATTTTTCCGGAATTTATTTGGCACTTTTAATGGCCGGAAAACCTGAAATATAAAAACAACAGAAAACCGGAACTGGCAACTGGGTGCACTGAGTTAATAGGTTAGTCCAAATATGATCAAAAGTGTATCAAAGTTCAAGCAAAACATGGCAAAGTCACACAAATAATGCATGGAGCAAGAAGAAATTATAGATACATTTGGGACGTATCAACATCTCCAAGCTTAATTCCTGCTCGTCCTCGAGTAGGGAAATGATAACAAGCATAATTTCTGTGGCGACATGCCACACAACTATGTAAGGAATTTTAAGTAAAGCAATCAAAGCATGCAATTCAATTCAAGTCTTAACAAGCAAAAGTCTATATTAGCATTGACACAAGCAACAAAATAACAAAGGGTGCAAGAGCTCTCGCTGTCCGTGACTCGAATGTCTCCAGATGGTGTTTGCGTGCAAGCAGGGGACTGGGAAAAGAGAGAAAAACGGTTGTTGAGAACTACTATCTACTAAAGTTTCACACTTAGTCTCCTTTGGATTCTTATCTTGACTCATCCCCAGACCACTAGACAGGTACAAGTCAAACTGATCCACTCCCTTTTGATATTTTGAGCACTCATGCAATGGATGAGCATGAGCAATAAATTTGACACCTAAAAGGCGAAACAGAAAGAAGGTGGAGGAGGAAGACAAAAAGGTGTGAAAGGCTCACATCAATGAGGACAATCATAGGCGAGAGAAGGCCATATGATAGATATGATGTGAGGAGTAGGGATTGCCATGCAACGGATGCACATGTGAGCTAAAATCTCTCCAAGGGAACTAGTGGGGGTGCATCCAACTTGCTTGCTCAAGAATACTTAGAGCTCATTTGAGGAGGCTCATCATTGGAATATACAAGCCAAGTTCTATAGTGTGAAGGGTCCCCACATAGCTATATGCATGTATGATGATCTCTATGGAGTACAAGGGATAGAGGATGAAGTACTAGTGTGGATCTCTCAAAAGGAATAGTAGTGTGCCCCCTTCTCTCTTTTTTTTTTCTTTTTCTCTTTTTTTGTATTTTTTGGTGGCCTCAATGGCTCTTTCTATTTAACTCTCATTTGTCCTCTTTGGGATCTTTTGATTTTGTCATCTTTGGGATCTTTTCCTCACATTAGGGGCAACACTCTATATTTTACAAGAATATAGGAGATCTTTCACACTTTTAGAAGGGTACTCACATAAAGAAGATGTAAGTATCATGATGCAAATGTATGCCTCCGCCAGGATAGCAGGATATGCAATGATACTAGTGTGTCATGTAGCAATGATTAGGGCAAGGCCCAACTAGCATGCGACTCATCTATCGAGCAAGTAGCATGTATGACATGAAGATCAAGTCATGAGAAGGTGGATGTTGAATGGCAATGTATCTCAGAAAGGCTATGGAAATGCCTTGATAGGTAGGTATAGTGTCTGTTTTAAGGAAAGATATAAGGAGGTTTATGATGACAGAGCGTATCATGCCAAGGGTTTGGATGTACTGGCGAAGGTGGACGCCAACTCTCGGAGTGAGAAGGAGGAAATGCACGACACATGAGAGGCTAGGAAAATATGGGTGGTGGAAGTGTCAAGTTTTGAATACTCACATTAGTGCGTAGAACTCATGCACTTATTATCGGTAACTCTCAATCTAATCAGGAGGTTCACAAAGAGACAAGTACCCCGAGGAGGAGTGTATGGGGGTTTGGTTATCCTTGCGCATCCTCGACTCATGGTACGTGAGTGTACTCTAATATCCGATCCCTCCAAAGATTAGTGATCCATCTAGCTGCTAGAGTTCTCAACTAGTTTTTTTTTGTAGTTTTTCGAAAATAAACACGGATTGCCCAAAATACGACATCTATCACTAATAGGCTAAAGCTCTTGACACCATAAGTTCAAACATTACTCTAGTCAATACCTCAAAACTATTGCAAGTTACTACTACAAAGAGAATAGCAACTTCAACTACCTACTTTCTAGTCAAGACACAAAACTCAGTGCAACAAGCATACTCTCTAAACAAGATAAACATGCAACCTATAGAAAGTTCAACCTGAGAGAAAATAAAAGCTCTAGAAGAAAACTAAAGCACAAAAACTAAATAGGGAAGCAGCTAAGAAAAGAAAAAGAACAACTCATAGCTAATTAAATAAGAATGCAAATCCTATGAGGAGTTCTAGTTCAAACGGAGCGTGTTTCTCTCCCATAAAAAAGAAAGCTGGGGTCTAACTTTTTACTACAGCAAACAAAGGAACAACAAACCTAAGTAAAGTAAATAGCCAGACGCTCCAAGCATAGCACATAACGCATGAAGTGATAAAAATTGTTGATGAAGAAGGGACGAACTGATAATTGTTGATGAAGAAGGGGATGCACGGGGGCATCCCCAATCTTAGACGCTTGAGTCTTCTTGAATACTTATTGGGGGTGCACATGGCATCCCCAAGCTTGAGCGTTTGACACTCCAGGATCTTCTTTCGTCATCTTCCATCGCACACTTGAAAACTCCCTTCATACATAACTCATCATAAGCTGATTAGAGACGTTAGTACCCTTAATAAATAATTTTTACCCACTGGATATAAAGATATTCTTGAAGCGCTCCTGTTTCTCAAGATTGCCAAACAGTTTTTGCAAAGAAAAAGCAAGCTTAAGGTTTGCAAAAGTTAGGAGAGACAAAACGTGCCAGAATCTATGAAAAATAGAACAACAGGTAGTAAAGAATTTTTAGGGGTACTTCTGCAACTCGAATAAAAAAACTCAGAACATACGAAAGTTCCGTGATTGTAAAGAGCACGCTGCGTAAAAATTCAGAAAAAAAAGATGAACTTCTGATTTTCCCGTCACGAGGACAGAATTTGTTTTCTGGACAGCATGTCACAACTTTCACTTCCCTTGTCATATGAGGCTATAACTTGGCACAAAGCTTGAAAATAAAGATACAATGATGTTTCTACAGTAATAACAATCATCAAGACCACTAAAAACAGAAGTAAAAACATCTTGGGTTGCCTCCCAACAAGCGCTTTCTTTTACCCCTTTACGCTAGGCATGAAGATTATAAAAGATGCTCTCAAGAGAATAAGAGTTGAAGCAAAAGAGAGCATCAAGAAGCAAATATGAAACACATTTAAGTCTAACCCACTTCCTATGCATATGCATCTTGTAAGAAAATAAATCAAAGAAGCGCAAAGAGACAAGCATAGGAAAGTGGAACAAGAACAACTTCAAAACTTTCAACATGAAGAGAGGTGTTTTTGTAACATGGAAGTTTCTACAACCAAACTTTCCTCTCTCAAAGTAATTTTCAGTAGTATCATGAACAACATCAAGAATATAACTATAACATAAATCATGTTGTTCATGACCTACAAGCACACGTGTTTTCAACACGGTCTTTAGGATCATAAGATAAATGCAACCCGTCACATTGAACCTTAATATGGAAAAAACTCTCCGGAATATGATTTGGAGATTTCAAAAGGATAATAGGAAAATCAAGTGTGGGTGCAATAGCAACAATTTCATGCTTAACATGAGGAACTATAACAAGTTCATCTCCGTAAGCATCATTCATAATGGCATCATGGCCAGAAGTACAGAAGGCATCAACTTAATCAAAAAGGATTTTTTCAAAAGAATCCATAGGATCATAACACTCATATAAGGTAAGAGTCAAAGAGTTACTCTCATCAGAAGGTAGACATGGATGGATCCATTCTTCCTCCTTTTGTTCGCCACTCTCCTCCTCTTTTTCATCCAAGGAGCTTTCAGGTTCAGCAATTTCTTCTTCCATAGAGTCCTGCAAAACATTAGTCTCTTCCTTTGGGGGAGAGATTCTCTCAAGATGACCAGTGATAACCCACAACTGCAGGCGATCGAGATAGTCTTCGCGGGTAAGATAACCCAATTTATAGATTCGACTCAAGGGGAGCCAAAGAATATCCACAAGCTTTAACAGTGGAGTTGTCAATTCCACCGCACCTGAGATACACTTACTTGCAACAAGATATTAAAATAGCAACTGCGATATGGAAGTGATGATAGAAACGGAAATAGTGGTGGTGAAACAGTAATGGTAAAACAGCGAAAGTAAACAACTAGTAACCAGCAGAATTAAAACACTGTAGGCTAGGGAGATGGATGGTTGGGCGCTGCATGGATAAGACACATCATGTATTTAACTTGGGGCAAGGCACACAGAAAAAGAAATGATCATCTAGGAATAAATCAAAGATCATGCATGTACCCCATAGGTAGTTGTACGTGCTTGCAATAAGAACTTGCACAACATCTTTTGTCCTACCATCCCGCTACGAACGGGGCCAAAATGAACTTATGGAGATTAAGGTGCTCCTGTCAAAGAGCACCGGAACAAAG
Source organism: Bromus sterilis (assembly GCA_950022295.1). NCBI lineage: Eukaryota > Viridiplantae > Streptophyta > Magnoliopsida > Poales > Poaceae > Bromus > Bromus sterilis. The sequence continues at coordinate 365,503,157 of OX465595.1, read as the reverse complement.
CATTAACAATAATGGATACATGGAATCCTCAAATTATAGTCCATCCCCTTTGGTGTCCCAAGGTGTCACCTTTGGAATCGCCGGTTCCGGACTATAACAGGTGCATACAACTCATAGATAGGATCAAGAACACAAATATATTCATGAAAAGACATAGGGTTCAGATCTGAAATCATGGCACTCGGGCCCAAAGTGACAAGCATTAAGAGCAACAAGTTGAAACAAAGATGATAAACAACAATCTAGATAATAGGCAACATGGCCCCAATAATCTGATAAACTATTACATGATCTAACTCATCCAATCCCTACCATCCCCTTTGCCTACAACATTACTCACACATGGATGGAGAAGTCATGGAGGGAGCATTGAGTGGCGATGATGATGACGATGGAGATGATCTCCCCTCACCGGAGGCCAAAACAGCCTCCAGATTAGCCCTCCCGGAGAAGAACAGAGGGTGGCGGCGGCTCCGCGGCGCGAATTGGGAAAACGACTTCTGTTTCCGGGTTTCTTCGTCACGGGAATAAATAGGAGCCTCGGTAGGGCACCAGAGGAGGGGGGAGGCCCCCAGGCGGCCAGAGGGTGCGGCCCCACCCCTGGCCGCGCCAGGGGGGCGCCTGGGCCCCACTTGGTTGCCCTCTGGTCCCACTTCTGGCACAATGGCCCCTCGGGTGCGTGTATTTTCTGTGTTTTTTCTGGGAATTTTCTGAGACGTCCAAAAATCCATTTTCCTGCGTATAATAAAACCATACAGGCAGCTCTGCTGAAAACAGCGTTAGACCGGGTTAGTTTCATCCAAATCATGCAAGAATGAGGGCGAAACAATAGCAAAAGTGTTTGGAAAAGTAGATACGTTTGAGACGTATCAACTCCCCCAATCTTAGCATATTGCTTGTACTCAAGCAATTCAGTACAACGAACTGAACGCGACAAAGAAAAATTTGACAAACTCTTTTGCTTCAATAGATGTATATAAGCATGTACTACGAAAAGAATTTAGCAAGTATCAAAACAATGCTATAAGGACAATGCACGAAGCAATCCTTCTTTCAAGTGATCAAGCACAAACAACTAAAAGTAAATAATATGCTACTGAAAAGAAAGACAAGATTACAATGCACAAAGCCTGAACATACTAGAGTGGTATTTCGCTAGCCTCCATGAGTGAAGCAAAATATAAATGCAGAAACTCCTCCATAGTTTTAAAGGATACTAGAACTAAGAACTTCAGAATAAGTAATACCACAATCATGAAAAACACAACGTAATACTTTGGGACAATGCACATTACACTCAAAATGACAATTATGCTCTCCTAGTTGGTGCTTTGAAGAAAGAAGGTGGAGACTCTCGAACCGTGGAGTTTGATGGAAAGGTTGAAAACCCATGAATGGAAGCAAAGACTAAACATGTACTAGAGCTCTTGGTTTTGAAAACAGAGATAAAAAATGTTTTGGGAGGTGCGTGATTCGTCAATGAATGCTAGTAGAAACCTCAATCACCTCTTACGCTAGACATGTTTCGAGGAATGGCTCCCAATATGGAGACGATCACATCCCCTTAATCTCCTTTTTTTATCACTGCCAAAGTTTTCTGATTTCTCATAGACAAAGCGCGAAGGAGGGTTTGTTGGTTGTGATTATCTTTTGTGAGCTGGGCGCACTCATGCCAGTCCCTCCTCGTATTAGGGGTTTGCAGATTAGACATGCAATCCCGGAATAAAACATGTCTAACATAAGACGGTCATGAATTACCTACTACTTCCTCATGAGCTAAAACAGAGGCACAACACGGGATTGCTTTTGAATAATTTCGAGATGGTACAAGAAAGTCTTCGTTAGGATGGCCGGTAAATAACACATAGGAAGGTATGTTGGACTCATATGGAAAAACTGGTTTCAAGGATTTTGGATGCACAAGCAGAAATCCGCTTAGTGCGAGCGAAGGCTAGCAAAAGACTGGGAAGCAACCAACTAGAGAGCAATAACAGTCATAATCATGCAGAGCGGCAAAGTAACATTGAATTGGGCATGAAAATGATATGACTATTCTGAAATTCACAGATCATCAAGGCATAGTAGACTTTTCAGTTATAAACATGTGTAAGCATGTGCCGAGTCAATCCAAGAATTCTCCAAAGCGAAATAACACTGCAGTACGCCAAACCATGAACAATGCAACGCATTTAAATCATTTCAACAACACATTATGTACTCTAGATATTTGGGATTAACCACAAGGAAAGCATGAACACTGGGAAAGCATTGTAAATATAGCACTATGTCTCTACAAGCTGGTCTCTATATCATAAGTACAAGCATGTGTACAAGAGTAGAAACAAAAAGAGTTCATACCGGTTTTCCTTGTTGCATCCCTTTCGTCATTCTTGGTCATCACTGCCTCATCGCTTGCACGATTGGACGTAGGAAAATATAATCAAGTGGAAACACCATCACGAATTCGAGCTGAACTCTGCAACAAAGAAAACTAAAGAAAGAAAAGAAAATATTTTTGGATTTTTTCAAAGATTTAACGAAAGAAAAGAGAAAAGAGAAATCTTTTTGTTGTTTTTGCAAAATAAAAGAACAAAGAAGAACGGGCAAAAACTTCGAAAAGGTCAAAGCGAATAAAATGAAAACAGATAATACAATGGAAAGGTGAGAAGGGAACGTACTCCCTCAAGCTTAGGCTTTTGGCCTAAGTTGTTAGCAGCTACTGCCCCCAAGAGCCTCCTGCTCCGGGGCAATGGTAAGTCCAGGAGTCGAATGATCCCTCCGGTGCATACACCGAAGTCCTCGGATCCTCCCATGAGGAAGGCCCTGCGCTCCAAGCGGAAGAAGATCCCTCGCCATGCTCGGTGAAGGTCTCTCCCTGGAAAGGTGGGAACTCACCATGCTCCTCATCGTCGGGCACAACCCCCTCCATGGGGTTATGCGGCTGGTAATTAACCATGAACTCATCGAACAGAATCTCGTTGAAGGGCCATCCGTTCCTGCGAGTGTTATCAAACAAAAGTGGTGCAGGTAGACGGATCTCACGAGTAATGGTCCTTTCAAACCTCAAAATATAATCAAGGTTACCAAACTGAGAAGTCATGGTAACAAACTTATGCCTCTTCATAGCCGCAAGATCGAGACTCGCGTATGAAAAGGGAACATCATCAAGACGCGGGGTGCACTCAAGAGACTCAAGGATAAGTGTGGCGTAAACGCCACCATATAAATCTCCCTTGTTACTGTTCGTAACAAGGCGCTGAGCAATCAAGGCACCCACATTATACTCATTCTTATCAGAGACAGCGTTTGCATAAATAGCGAAATCTGGTGCAGAACCATTGCTCGTGTTGTCACGAGCTAACACCCCTCTAGCAACAAAATATGCAAAATACCTGAGGTGTGGAAGCAAAATGCTGGAAATCTTCATACGAATAATGTCGGTCTCCTCCTGGCAGCAAAGGGAGTTGAAGAGGGCCCTCAACCCGGAAGGCTGCATGGTCATCTTAGTTGTCTGACCAACGTTCGGCACACCGATTATATCACAAAACTGTGCCAAAGACATGGTTATGAGATCAATATAAAGTTTGAACTCGACGGTTCCAGCATCATGGTTATAACAAAAACTGTTAACAAAGCAGGAGGTAAAATTTTTGTATTGTACCACACGGCATAAAGCTAGCCGTGTCAAACCTGCATTGGCACAAAGGCCATAAAATTCCTCCTTAATTCCTGCAGCTGTAAGAAAATCATCGCATGGATACATCATTGCACATGCTAGACTTGTGTCTTCCAACAACTCAAGGGGCACATGATCTTCATTGGAGCTCACCCTAACTGCTGAGGGTGAAGCTGCAGCTCTAGTGACTCGATCGGAGCGCTCGGGCTTCTTCTTCCCAAGCCACCCCTTTGCTTTTCCAAAGAAACTCATTTCTGAAAAAATTTACAATTCACAAAAACAAGGATTCAAACAAAGTGAGTTGAGGCAAACTACTCTACTCACTTACCTAAGGCATAAACTTGCATTAAAACTTGGAAAATAAAATTCTACACATGCATGCAAGCTCATATGAACAGCACCAAGAGTTACTAAATACTCACAAATGAGGCCACCAATCAAAAAATCTAATTGGAGGGGTGAAGGAGTAACATACCAGGGAGTATTTGCTCAAAATCTCAGCTCGAACGGTGGGCTATAGAGAGATATCGAAAATCGCCTCCAAGAACAGCAAGAACGCAAGAACTGGAGCAGAACTCGTGTTTTTGGAGAGAGAGGAAGGAGGAGGAAGAAGACATACTTGGAGGTGGGCCTGTGGGCCCCAGGCACCCTGTGGGCGCGGCCAGGGGCCAGGCCGCGCCAGCTGGCCGCCTGGGCCACTGGTGGTCCCCCTGGTCAGCCCCAGGTGCCTCTGGGTCACTCCCGGCATGGAAATTTTTAATAAAAAATTTCTGTAATTTTTCTGACAACTTCACTGTTGAAATTTTTTCGAAGTTCAAAAAGCTGCGAAACTTTCTGAAAACTTGGAGCAGTGATTAGAGTTGTGAAGTTTCAAAAACATATAAACTTGGTACATCAAGGAGAATAAAAGCTAAGGCAAATGAAAACATAACAACCTGCACTTTTTACCTATATAAAACATGCTCACTAGCAAGGTTGATCAAGTCTTACCAACAAACCGGCGGTATATAGAGCAAAAAGTCTCACCTCTTATGAAGTGATCATTGATCCTTTACTTTAATGGACATTGTCCCCACCATGATGGTTTTGTATTTTGGTGCACATGTAGAGGGAAATCCCATTCTCCAATCTTCACGGTCTCGATGTTCTCTATTGAGTTAAGTCCATGCCTCTTGTCAATCTTCTTCGGAAAATACACCGTGTGTTCTTTGTCATTCACATTGAAAGTAACCTTTCCTTTATTGCAATCAATAATAGCACCTGCGGTGTTAAGAAAAGGTCTACCGAGAATAAAATACATGCTCCCATCCTCGGGCATGTCAAGCACAACAAAATCAGTAAGGATTAAACAATTAGCAACTTCAATGGGAACATCCTCACAAATACCTATTGGAACAGCTGTTGACTTGTCAGCCATCTGAAGAGAGATATCTGTAGGATTAGTTTTTCTAAACATAATCTCTTGTAAAGATAAAAAGTCATAACACTCACTCCTGCTCCAAGATCACATAAAGCAGTCTTGACATAATTATTCTTTATGGAGCAAGGAATGGTTGGTATACCTGGATCACCAAGCTTCTTAGGAATCTTGCCACTAAAAGAGTAGTTAGTAAGCATAGTAGATATTGCTTCATTAGGGACTTTTCTTTTATTAGTAACAATATCTTTCATATATTTCAAATAAGGAGGTAACTTAATAGCATCAGTCAAATGAATTTGAAGAAAAATAGGTTTCATCCACTCACAAAACTTATTGTAATGCTCTTCTTCTTTGGTTTTGAGAAACTTACCTGGAAAGGGCATGGGTTTCTGTACCCATGGTTCAAGTTCCTTCCCATGTCTTCTTGCGATAAAATCTTCTCTATTGTATTTCTTGCGTTTGTTGGGTGCTTCTTCTTCTCGAACCTCGGGTTGATCATTCTTTTCACCATCCTTTTCAAGATCAGCACCATCTTCAGTATTAGCATCGGAGGTAGATATACTATTTGGATCATTGGAATTGTCAGGTTCTTTGTGTTTCTTCTTCTTCTTCGGAGAGCTAACAATTTTTTCCTCCTATATTTGAGAATCTTGCTCGATCCTCTTAGGATGCCCCTCCGGATAGAGAGGATCTTGAGTGCTAGTTCCTCCTCGGGTTTTAATCCCGAAGGCCTGTATATCCCGTTTGGCATTATTAGCAAGAAAATCTTTTTGCACATTAGAAATTTGATCAAGCTGAGTTTTAACCGTATGAAAATGCTTCACAAGACATTTAACATCATTAATTGTTCTACCTAGAACATCAAGCAAACTTTTGATAGCAAGGGAATTATCATGCAACTGACTTTGTATCCTCTCATTAAAGTGATTTTGCTTCATAATAATATCATCAAGCTCATCTAAACATTGATCAGGAGGCTTACCATGAGGAATGTCTCTTGCATTGAAATCTAAAAGAGAGTGTACCTCTACCATTGGAGGGTGAGTGGTAGGCTCACACAACTTCTCAATAGGGGGTAGATTCTTCACGTCTTTAGTTTTAATACCCTTCTCTTTAATAGACTTCTTTGCTTCTTGCATATCTTTGGGGCTTAGGACAAGCATGCCCATTTTCTTTGGTGGTGGAGGTGGTTCAGGGACGGACCAATCTTCGTGGTTCTTGGCAATCTTGCCCATTAATTCTTATGCAGCGTCCGGTGTTCTTTTCCTGAAAACACAACCAGCACAACTGTTCAAATAGGATCTAGATTCATCAGTTAGACCAGCATAAAACATATCAATTAATTCATTCTTAGGGACTCCATGTCCCGGTCTAGCCTGGTTCAGACTGCAATACCTCCCCTAAGCTTTAGGGAGGTTCTCATCCTGCAACTGTTTAAAGTTATAAATTCTTCGTAAAGAAGCATGTTGCATATGAGCAGGAAAGTACTTATCAACAAAAGGGTGGGCTAAGTCTTGAGGACTCTTAATGGAACCACATGGAAGTGCGTCATACCATGCTTTAACACCTTCCTTTAAAGAGAAAGGAAGAAGCTTAGTCACATAAAAGTTTCGTATCTTTTCATCTGTAGTAAACAAGCCACCCAACTCAGTGAGTTTGGTCAGGTGTGCAATAGCATCATCATTTTCTCTGCCATAAAAGGGGTCAGCTTCAACCATAGATATAAGTGAAAGATCAACAGAGAAATTATAATCAGGATCATTGATGCATATAGGATATGTAGCAAATTTAGGATCAGGAACAGTCTTGTTCTTCAGGGAGTGTTTTTCGAGAAGCTTCTTAATAACATCAGGGTCAGAGTCGTCAAACTCTGTTAGCTCCCTGCATAAATCATCATCAAGTATAATATAATCATCATCAAGGAGTCTCTCCTTGAGTTTACTCAAATCGGGATAAGTGTAAGTTCCATCACAAGGATAGCAAGTATCAGGAATTTCAATTCCAGAGTTTTTTGCAGCAGCAGCGATCTGTTTCTCAAGAGCATGACTAAGTGAACCAATATCATCAAGAGTAGTAGAAGCATCATCAAAAGTATCGAACATAGTAACAGATTCAGTAGAGGCTTCATGTGGTGAAGGTGAAGCAAACTTACTCATAACTGAAGGTGAATCAAGTGTAGCACTAGTGTTCAGAACAGTACCTTTTCTCGTATGGGATGGTAAGATCGGGACCTTGGGGTCTTCTTTCTTACCCATAGCGGATAAATTACAGCAGGTAAAATACTTCAAGTAGACTTGTGAATAAAGCTATGATCCCCGGCAACGGCGCCAGAAAATAGGCTTGATAACCCACAACTATAGGGGTTCGAGATAGTCTTCGCGGGTAAGATAACCCAATTTATAGATTCGACTCAAGCGGAACCAAAGAATATCCACAAGGTTTAATAGTGGAGTTGTCAATTCCACCGCACCTGAGATACACTTACTTGCAACAAGATATTAATAGCAACTGCGATATGGAAGTGATGATAGCAACGGAAATAGTGGTGGTGAAACAGTAATGGTAAAACAGCGAAATTAAATAACTAGTAACCAGCAGAATTAAAACACTGTAGGCTAGGGAGATGGATGGTTGGGCGCTTGGATAAGACACATCATGTATTTAACTTGGGGCAAGGCACACAGAAAAAGCAATGATCATCTAGGCATAAATCAAACATCAGGCATGTACCCCATAGGTAGTTCTACGTTCTTGCAATAAGAACTTGCACAACATATTTTGTCCTAGCATCCCGCTACGAAAGGGGCCAAAAGGAACTTATGGAGATTAAGGTTCTCCTGTCAAAGAGCACCGGAACAAAGCATTAACAATCAATGGATACATTTGAATCCTCAAATTATAGTCCATCCCCTTTGGTTCCCAAGTTGTCACCTTTGGAATCGCCGGTTTCGGACTATAACAGGTGCATACAACTCATAGATAGGATCAAGAACACAAATATATTCATGAAAACACCTAGGGTTCAGATCTGAAATCATGACACTCGGGCCCAAAGTGATAAGCATTAAGAGCAACATGTTGAAGCAAACATGATAAACAACAATCTAGATGATAGACGACATGCCCCTAACAATCTGATAAACTATTACATGATCTAACTCATCCAATCCCTACCACCCCCTTTGCCTACAGCAGGGAATTACTCACACATGGATGGAGAAGTCATGAAGGGGGGATGGAGTGGCGATGATGATGACGATGGAGATGATCTCCCCTCACCGGAGGCGAAAACAGCTTCCAGATTAGCCCTCCCGGAGAAGAACAGAGGGTGGTGGCGGCTCCACGACGCGAATTGGGAAAACAACTTCTGTTTCGGGGTTTCTCCGTCACGGGAATAAATAGGAGCCTCGATAGGGCACCAGAGGAGGGGGGAGGCCCCCAGGTGGCTAGAGGGCGCGGCCCCACCCCTGGCCGCGCCAGGGGGGCGCCTGGGGCCCCCTTGGCTGCCCTCTGGTCCCACTTCTGGCACAATGGCCCCTTGGGTGCGTGGATTTTCTATGTTTTTCTAGGAATTTTCTGAGACGGCCAAAAATCCATTTTCCTGCGTACAATAAAACCATACAGGCAGCTCTGCTGAAAACAGCGTTAGTCCGGGTTAGTTTCATCCAAATCATGCAAGAATGAGGGCAAAACAATAGCAAAAGTGTTTGGAAAAGTTGATACGTTTGAGACGCATCAATCAGTAATATAATAATTTTCATCATAATTTTCCAAACAATAGTTAAGTACAGCAAGACTCTCAGATTTGTAAGTGGCATCATCAATATTTTTAAGAAGAGAAGTAATTTCGCCGGCACCCTTATAAGCAACAAATTCTTCTATTTGCTCTGCATCATAAAAATCATAATTTCTCTTAGCATAAGAAGCTAAGGTTTCATCATCATTGTACTCACATTGGAAAGCAAGGTGTTTATGCCTCATAAAGCAACAAGATTCATCCCTGTAGAAAGATATATTATATATTGAGGTCAAGTTTCTAGCATACTCATACAACTGATGTATTTGTTTCCATAAGTGTATCCCCTTTTGAGATAAGCGGTGTTCCTTCTACCACTTTTGTTGATCCTCGGTGAGTCCTCCATGCCAATAAGATCTGGTTTCAAAGAAGTCAGACATTGATTGGCAAGTAAGGAACTAGACATACTATTTATTCTGATTTTTGATAAAGGACACAAAGATAAAAACTGAAAGATAAACTAACAAGACTAAAAAGCAAAGATAAAAGATAGCGTGCAACTCCCCTATCTTGTAGACTGGAGTCCCCGGCAACGGCGCCATAAATTAGCTTGATACGGTGAGGAAGATAGTTCTCTCACCTCTCGTTGGTTACCCCAAGTGGAAGGTGAGATGTAGCGTAGCAGCAAATTTCCCTCGGTGAAGATACCAAGGTTTGTCTCCAGTAGGACTCGCAGAAACACAAGAAGGTGGTAAAGTGAACAATGGCGACGTTCACAATCTAAAGATTGCTTACTTCACCTGGACCTGCACACACAGCAAATAACTTTGCTCCTAACGAGTTCAGAGGAGTTGTCAATTGATACGTCCAAAACGTATCTATAATTTATGCTTGCTCCATGCATGTTTTGTGTGATATTTCTATGATCTAGAAACACTTTCATACACTTTTGATCATATTTGGACTAACCTATTAACTCAGTGCACCCCAGTGCCAGTTCCTGTTTTCTGTTGTTTTTCTATTTCAGTTTTCCCCCGTATAAAAAGTGCCAGAAAAATTTGGGAAAATTCATATAAAAAATCAGCGTGACGGAAGGTTCGAGAAGAGCCCGGGAGGGGCCAGAGGGGAGCCAGGGGGGCCCAGGCGGCCACCCGGCGCAGCCCGACCCCTGGCCGCGTCAGGGGGGCGCCTGGGCCCCCTGGCCCATCTCTGGCTGCCCCCTTTCGCCTATTTATCCCCCATCACGGGAAAACCTCAGAAGCAGAACCCTATTCCGCGAACTCGCCTCTATTCCGCCGCCGCCGCGCTTCCGAAGATCGGGAGCACCAGAAGACCTCTTCCCGGCACCCTGCCGGAGGGAGGATTGACCTCCGGGAGTCTCCTCTCCACCATGGATGCTCCCCGGATGTCTCGTGAGTAGTTTTCCTTGGACCATGGGTCCGTGATCAGTAGCTATGTGATGTTCTCCTCCCCTCTTTGATCTTCATGGTTTAGAACTCATGAGCTGCCCTACATGATCGAGGCACTTTTGTAATACTTCTGCTTTTGCTATGTTGAGTTTGATAGGATCTGATGGATTATGAGATTATGTTCAGATTGTGATAGAGTAATATATTTGGTTTTTATCTCTTATATTTTTGTTCCTAAGTAATTCTTGCATGTTCTCCGTTGCTGTTTATTGCTTTGGCCAAGTAGTAGGTAGTGACTCCAAGAGGGAGCGTTGTGCTAGAATTGTGGGTTCATGCCCCCCCCGATGACACGCTTGAGTGACAGAAACATGAGTCTAGGGGATGTGTTGTTGCCACAAGGGGGGAAAACAATGGTGCTTGTAACCGCGGTTACAAGGATTGTTTACTTTACGCAAAGTTCTTTTTAATGCAGTTGTTTGTTGCTTTGGGTTTACACTTTGGGTGGGGCCCCAACTTAATACCAGCGAGATGTTCTGGATAGATATCTCAAGGTGGATGATTAGTAGTAGATGCAGATGGATTTCGGTCTACTTACCTTGGCGTACTGCCTGTGCTTTTGAACCTCTTCCTTTCTTTTGTAGCATAGTTAGCATTGCGGTGCGTTCATAATCCTGTCAATTACCTTTCTGTAATTTGTTTACCTCGCATAGCAATTTTATCGTCTTTTGGGAGAGAGACATCACTAGCGAACATCACGTATCCCGGTCCATATCCTTATCATTGTTTCCACGCTTTATTTACTTTTCTGCATTTACTTTCAAGTTGCTATTATTATCCCTTGCGTTTTATCCTTTGTAAACAACAAGACCAGAGAGATTGACAACCTCTCTAAACTTCGTTGGGAACAAAGTTATCTGTGTCTGTGTGCAGTTTCGCGTCAGTTGCGCCGCTGACACCTACTTATCATCTCTGGAGTTCTGCTGGAGACAAACCTTGGTATCTTCACCGAGGGAAAACTGCTGCTGCACTACATCTCAACCCTCCACTTGGGGTAACCAACGAAGGGGGCGAGAAGCCATCAAGCAAAGTTTTCTGGTCACAACAACCAAGACTTTATCTACACCAAGTTGTGTGACTTCACTAGTCACAACAACCAAGACTTTATCTGCACTCCCATTGCCACACCTGCCACTTCAGCTACCTCTTATGAAATTTTACCTGCTTTGCTAAACCTTGTTATGAGAGATCAATTCTCTGGTGCTGGAGATGATGCTGCTTTACACTCGAATAATTTTGTTGAATTATGTGATATGCAAAAGTATAAGGAAGTAGAAGGTGATGTTGTTAAGCTCAAGCTCTTTCCCTTCTCTTTAAGGGGAGATGCTAAAATCTGGTTTCAATCTTTGCCTAGAAATAGAATAGATTCTTGGGATAAGTGCAAAGATGCTTTTATAGGGAAATACTACCCTCCTGCTAAGATTATCCAATTGAGGAGTAATATTATGAATTTTAAGCAATTGGATAATGAACACGTTGCCCAAGCTTGGGAAAGAATGAAATCTCTTGTTAAGAAATGCCCTACACATGGTTTGACTACCTGGATGGTTATCCAGACTTTTTATGCAGGCTTGAACGTTACCTCGCGGAACTTGTTAGATTCGGCCGTGGGAGGAACCTTTATGTCAACTACACTTGGTGCTTCCACGAAGCTTCTCGATGAAATGATGACCAATTATTCCCAATGGCACACCGAACGCGCTCCAACCGGTAGGAAGGTAAATTCTGTCGAGGAAATTACCTCCCTCAATGAAAAAGTTGACTTAATTATGTCTCTACTTACCAAGCAACCCTCTATTGATCCTCATGATGTTCCTTTAAATTCTTTGGTTGCTCAAGAACAAGTAGATGTGAACTTTATTGCTAGAAACAACTTCAACAAAAATGCTTATAGTGGAAATTTTGCTAGCAATCCTAGACCGTTTCCATCCAACTATGGGAACAACAACACCTACCCTAGCAACAAGAACCCCTCTTCTGAATTAGAAAGCATGCTTAGAGACTTTATCACTACCCAAAAAGCCTTCAACAAAAATGTAGAAGAGAAATTATCTAAAATAGATAATCTCTCTTTGAAGGTAGAAAGGTTAGCCTTTGATATTGAGATGCTCAAAATTAGAACCTCCCCCCTTGAGGAGAATAAGGCCACTCCTATTAATGCTATCCAATTACAAATCAATGAAAACATTAGGATGATGGCTAAACTTAAAGAAAGATGGGTTAGAGAAAAAAGAGGAAGAGGATAAAATTAAGAGCCTTCCTACACACCACACAGTTGCCACTATCCAAATTGTTGAGGACACTCAAACTATTAGCACCCAATGAACTCCTAGTCCCGTTGGACCTATTAATGGTGATGCTAATACCTCAACCATAGATAAAGAAACTCCTAAGAACATAGAGGGTTTCAAACAAGTGAGCCTAGATGACACTACTACCACCTTTGATAGTAGTGATATTGATTTTGATAGTTGTACCCTCTCAGAAGTTATCAGTTTACTACACAAAATGTCTAGAGACCCCCACACTAGCACACTTAATCTTGCCTTCACGGAGCATATCACGAATGCTCTCATCAAAGCTAGGGAGGAGAAGCTTAGAGTAGAAGCCTCCATACCTAGGAAGCTAGAGGATGGTTGGGACCCTATGATCAAAATTAAATTAAATAACTTCTCTTGCTATGCTTTATGTGATGTTGGAGCTAGTACCTCCGTTATGCCCAAAATAATATTTGATATGTTTGAATTGAAACCTTTTGAGCCTTGTTCTTTTGGTGTTCGTCTTGGTGATTCTTCCGTCAAGAAACCTTTAGGGAAGATCGACGATGTTCTTATCATTGTCAATGACAACTATGTTCCCGTTGATTTTATTGTTATGGATATAGAGTGTGAACCTTTATGTCCAATTATTTTGGGACGTCCTTTTCTTCGCACTGTTGGTGCGGTTATGGACATGAAAGAGCGGAATATAAAATTCCAATTCCCATTCAAAAAGGGGATGGAACACTTCCCTAGAAATAAAATCAAGTTACCTTTTGAGTCCGTTACACGGGCTAGTTATTCTCTTTCTCTTGATAAAACTTGATTCTTCTTTTGCATCATGCCTAGCTAATGGCTTTAAAGAAGCGCTTTCGGGAGGCAACCCACAACGAATTTAGATTTTTATTTTTGCTTTTGTTGCGTCTTGATGATTGTTACTTCTGTAGCAACATCATTGTATCTTTATTTTTCAGCTTTGTGCCAAGTTATACCCTATTACGGCAAGGGAAGTAAAAGTTGTGACATGCTGTCCAGAAAACAGATTCTGTCCTTGTGACCATAAAAATTCCAGAAAAATCCCAGTTCATCTTTTTGAGCTGAAATGTTTACACAGTATGTTCTATACAATTACAAAACTTCCGTATGTGCTAAGTTTTTTTATTTGAGTTGCAGAAGTACCCCTAAAAAATTCTTTACTATCAGCTGTTCTGTTTTTCACAGATTCTGCCACGTTTTGTCTCTCCTAACTTTTGCAAACCTTAAGCTTGCTTTTTCTTTGCAAAAACTTTTTGGAACTATTTAGAAACAGTAGATCTTCAAGAATATCTTTATATCCAGTGGAGAAAAATTATTTATTAAGGGTACTAACCTCTCTAATCAGCTTATGATGAGTTATGTATAAAGGGAGTTTTCAAGTGTGCGATGGAAGATGATGAAAGAAGATCCAGGAGTGTCAAGCGCTCAAGCTTGGTGATGCCCCCATGCATCCCCAATAAATATTCAAGGAGACTCGAGCGTCTAAGCTTGGGGATGCCCCCGTGCATCCCCTTCTCCATCAACAATCATCAGTTCGTCCTTCGTCTCACTATATTTTTATCACTTCATGCGTTATGTGCTATGCTTGGAGCGTCTCGCTCTTAGGTTTTGTTTTTAGTTTTCTTTAGCTTTGCTTGCTGTTCATAACAAGTTAGGTCCCTTCTTAATTTGTGTGGGAGAGAAACACGCTCCACTTTCAAAATCTAGAACACATCATAGGATTTGTCATGCCTATCTTCTTGCTGTTGTGTGTTCTTTATCTTTTCATAGCTACTACCATGTTTAGTCTTAGTTTTAGTTTGTCTTTAGCAAGAGCCTTGGCTTTTGTTTTAGTTTGTTGCTGGAACTCTCTTTCGTTTTCATGTTTATCTTGTTAAGAGAGTTGGTTGTTGCACTGAGTTGTGTCTTGTTTTGAAAGTAGGTAATTGAGGTTGCTATTTAATTTTAGTAGTAGCTTGCAATAGTTTTGAGGTATTGATGTGAGTAATGTTTGAACTTTTTGGTGTCAAGAGCTCTTGCCTATTAGTGATAGGAGTCGTATTTTGGGAAATCCGTTTTTATTTTCAAAACCTACAAAACTAGTTGAGAACTCTAGCTACTAGATAGATCACTACTCTTCTAAGGGGTCGGATATTAGAGTACACTCACGTACCATGAGTCGAGGATGCGCAAGGATAACCAAACCCCCATACACTCCTCCTCGGGGTACTTGTCTCTTTGTGAACCTCCTTATTAGATTGAGAGTTACCGATAATAAGTGCATGAGTTCTTCGGACTAATGTAAGTATTGAGAGTTGACACTTCCACCTTCCCATATTTTTCTAGCCTTTCCCGTGCCGTGCATTGCCTTCTTCTCACTCCGAGAGTTGGTGTCCACCTTCACCGGTACTTCCAAACCCTTGGCATGATACGCTCTGTCATCATAAGCCTCCTTATATATTTCCTCAAAACAGCCACCATACATACCTATCAAGGCATTTCCATAGCCTTTCCTAGTTATATTGCCATGCAACATCCACCTCTTCATGACTTGATCTTCATGTCATACATGTTCCTGCTACACTGGCAGCGACATACATTGCATACATCATGATAGTTACATCTTCTTTATGATTTTGAGTACCTTGTAAAGTGTGAAAGATCTCCTTTACCTTCTTGTAAAATAGAGTGTTGCCCTTAAGTGAGGAAAAGATCCCAAAGTGGACACATTAAAAGATCCCAAAGAGGACAAATGAGAGTTAAAGAGAAAGAGCCATTGAGGCCACAAAAAAACACAAAAAATAGAAAAAAGAGAAAAAAAAGAAATAAAAAGAGAGAGAGGGGCAACACTACTATCCTTTTGAGAGATCCACACTAGTACTCCCTTTATATCCTTGTACTCCATAGAGATGATCATTATGCATATAGCTATGTGGGGACCTTCACACTATAGAACTTGGCTTGCATATTCCAAGGATGAGCCTCCTCAAAAGAGCTCTAGGTCTTCATGATCGAGAAAGTTAGGTGCACCCCCACTAGTTCCATTGGAGAGCTTCCTAGCTCGTATGTGCATCCGTTGCATGGCAATCCCTACTCCTCACATCATATCTATCATTCGGCATCTCTTGCCTATGATTGTCCTCATTGATGTGAGCCTTTCTCATCCTTTTTGTCTTCCTCCTCCACCATATTTCTCTCTTTGCCATCCTAAGTGTCAACTCTCGTGCTTACGCTCATCCATTGCATGAGTGCTCGAAATATCGAAAAGGAGTGGATCAAATTGACTTGTACCTGGCTAGTTGTCTGGGGACGAGTCAAGATAAGATTCCAAAGAAGACCAAGTGTGAAACTTTAGTAGATTGAGTTCTCAACAAAAAAATACTTTTTTCTCGTATTCCCTATCCCCCTTCTTGCACGCAACCACCATTTGGAGACATTCGAGTCACAGACAGCGAGAGCTCTTGCACCTATTGTTCTTTTGTTACTTATTTCAATGCTAATATAGACTCTTGCCTGTTATGACTTGAATTGAATCTCTAACCTTGATTTCTTTACTTTTCAAAGTTCTTATATGGTTGCTAGCATGTCACCATAGAAATTATGTTGTTATCATTTACCTACTCGAGGTCGAGCAGGAATTAAGCTTGGGGATGTTGATACGTCGAAAACGTATCTATAATTTCTGCTTGCTCCATGCATGTTTTGTGTGATATTGCTATGATCTAGATACACTTTCATACACTTTTGATCATATTTGGACTAACCTATTAACTCAGTGCACCCTAGTGCCAGTTCCTGTTTTCTGCTGTTTTTCTATTTCAGTTTTCCCCCGTATAAAAAGTGCCAGAAAAATTCGGGAAAATTCAGATAAAAAATCAGTGTGACGGAAGCTTCGAGAAGAGCCCGGGAGGGGGCAGAGGGGAGCCAGGGGGGCCCAGGCGGCCACCCGGCGCAGCCCCACCCCTGGCTGTGCCAGGGGGGCGCCTGGGGCCCCTGGCCCACCTCTGGCAGCCCCCTTTCGCCTATTTATCCCCCGTCACGGGAAAACCCCAGAAGCAGAACCCTATTCCACGAACACGCCTCTGTTCCGCCGCCGCCGCGCTTCTGAGATCGGGAGCACCAGAAGACCACTTCCCCGCACCCTGCCGGAGGGAGGATTGACCTCCGGGAGTCTCCTCTCCACCATGGATGCTCCCCGTATGTCTCGTGAGGAGTTTCCTTGGACCATGGGTCCGTGATCAGTAGCTATGTGATGTTCTCCTCCCCTCTTTGATCTTCATGGTTTAGACCTCGTGAGCTGCCCTACATGATCGAGGCACTTTTGTAATACTTCTGCTTTTGCTATGTTGAGTTTGATAGGATCTGATGGATTATGAGATTATGTTCAGATTGTGATAGAGTAATATATTTGGTTTTTATCTCTTATATTTTTGTTCCTAAGTAATTCTTGCATGTTCTCCGTTGCTGTTTATTGCTTTGGCCAAGTAGTAGGTAGTGACTCCAAGAGGGAGCGTTGTGCTAGATTGTGGGTTCATGCCCCCCGATGACACGCTTGAGTGACAGAAACATGAGTCTAGGGGATGTGCTGTTGCCACAAGGGGGAAAACAACGGTGCTTGTAACCGTGGTTACAAGGATTGTTTACTTTACGCGGAGTTCTTTTTAATGCATTTGTCTGTTGTTTTGGGTTTACACTTTGGGTGGGGCTCGCAACTTAATACCAGCGAGATTTTATGGATAGATATCTCAAGGTGGATGATTAGTAGTAGATGCAGATGGATTTCGGTCTACTTACCTTGGCTTACTACCTGTGCTTTTGAACCTCTTCCTTTCTTTTGTAGCATAGTTAGCATTGCGGTGCGTTCATAATCCTGTCAATTGCCTTTCTGTAATTTGTTTACCTCGCATAGCAATTTTATCGTCTTTTGGGAGAGAGACATCACTAGCGAACATCACGTATCCCGGTCCATATTATTATCATTGTTTCCACGCTTTATTTAATTTTCTGCATTTACTTTCAAGTTGCTATTATTATCCCTTGCGTTTTATCCTTTCTAAACAACAAGACCAGAGAGATTGACAACCTCTCTGAACTTCGTTGGGAACAAAGTTATCTGTGTCTGTGTGCAGGTCCGCGTCAGTTGCGCCGCTGACACCTACTTATCATCTCTGGAGTCCTGCTGGAGACAAACCTTGGTATCTTCACCGGGGGGAAACTGCTGCTGCACTACATCTCAACCCTCCACTTGGGGTAACCAATGAATGGGCGAGAAGCCATCATCAATTCCTCCGGTCTTGTTGTTTACAAAGGATCAACGCAAGAGATAAAAGTGCAACTGAAAGTACGAACTGAAAGTAAATTGAGGGTGTAAACAATGGTGAAAATATGGACCGGGATCCCATGACGTTCACTAGTGATGTCTCTCTCCCAAAAGACGATAAAAGTGCCAGCGAGGTAAACAAATCACAGCTGGGCAATTGACAGGATTATAAACGCACCACAATGCTAACTATGCTATAAAAGAAAGGAAGAGGCTCAAAAGAAATGGGAAGTACGCCAAGGTAAGTAGACCGAAATCCATCTGCATCTACTACGAATCATCCACCTTGAGATATCTATCCAGAACATCTCGCTTGTACTAAGTTGCGAATCCCACCCAAAGTGGAAACTCAAAGCAACAAACAACTGTATTAAAATAACTTTGTGTAAAGTAAACAATCCTTGCACCCGCAGGTACAAGCACTGTTGTTTTATCCCTGGTGGCAACAACACATCCCCTAGTCTCATGTTTCGGTCACTCAAGCTAGACATTAGGGGGCTGAACCCACAATCAAGCATAACGCTCCCTCTTGGAGTTGCCACAAATCACTTGGCCAAAGTAAAATACGGCAACGGAGAACATGCAAGAATTAACTCAAGAACACAAATATAAAAGAGAACCAAATATACTACTTATCACAATCTGAACATAATCTCATAATCCATCAGATCCCAGCAAACTCAGCATAGCAACAGAGAAAATTACAAAGGTGCCTCGATCATGTGAGGCAGCTCACGAGGTCTCGAAAGTGGAAGCACAAAGAGGGGAGGAGAACATCACATAGTTACTGGTCATGGACCCATGGTCCAAGGGGGACTACTCACAGCACATCCAGGAGGCGTCCATGGCGATGGATGGCCTCCCGGAGGGGGTTCCTCCTTCCGGCAGGGTGCGGGGGCAGCTTCTCCTGGCAGACCTGATATTGAAACGGCGGCGGCGGTACAGAGAGGAGAACGGGAATAGCAGATCGATATTAGGGGTTTCCTCCGCGAGCACTAAATATAGGCCAAGGGGGGCACCGAGGGGGCCACAGGGCAGCCAGGAGGGTGCCCGACGCGCCCTAGGGGGGCGTCAGGGACCCTCCTGGGGCCCTAGTGGGTCCACTCCCTTCCATCCTTGGTTCTTCGGGAAGCTTCCGGGACGCTGATTTTTTATATAATTTTTCTGGAATTTATTTGGCACTTTTAATGGCCGGAAAAGCTGAAATATAAAACAGCAGAAAACAGGAACTGGCAACTGGGTGCACTGAGTTAATAGGTTAGTCCAAATATGATCAAAAGTGTATGAAAGTTCAAGAAAAACATGGCAAAGTCACACAAATCATGCATGGAGCAAGAAGAAATTATAGATACGTTTGGGATGTATCAGTCGGGCACAACCCCCTCCATGGGGTTATGCAGCTGATACTGGTCCATGAACTCATCAAACTGGACATCATTGAAGGACCATACGTTCCTGCGAGTGTGATCAAACAAAATTGGTGCCGGTAGATGGATCTCACGAGTAATGGTCTCTTCAAATCTCAAAATATAAACAAGGTTACCAAACTGGGAAGTCATGGTAACAAACTTATGCCTCTTCATAGAAGCAAGATCAAGACTTGCGTAAGAAAAGGGAACATCATCAGGATGCGGGGTACAGTTAAGAGACTCAAGGATAAGTGTGGCGTAAACACCACCAAATAAACCACCCTTGTTACTGTTCGTAACAAGGCGTCGAGCAATTAAGGCACCCACATTATAATCGTTCCTATCAGAGAGGGCGTTCGCATAGATAGCGAAATCTGGTGTAGAACCGTTGCTCGAATTGTCACGAGCCACACCCTCTAGCAATAAAGTACGCAAAATACCTGATGTGGGGGAATAAAATATTGGAAACATTTGTACGCCGAATGTCGCTCTCCTCCTGGCTACAAAGGGAGTTGAAGAGGGTCCTCAACTCAGAGGGCTGAGTGTTCATCCTCGCCGTCTGACCAGCGTTCTGCGCACTTATTATTTCACAAAACTGTTCCAAAGACATGGTTATAAGATTATTATAAATTTTGAACTCGATGGTTCCAGCAGAATGGTTATAACAAAAACTGTTAACAAAGTAGGATGGGAGCCTCTTGTATTGCACCACACGACATAATGCTAGCCGTGTCAAACCTGCATTGGCGCAAAGGCCATAAAAATCCTCCTTAATTCCTGCAGCTTCAAGAAATTCATCGCACGGGTACAACATCGCGCATGCTGGACTTGTGTCTTCCAGCAACTCCAGGGACACATGATCTTCATTGTAGCTCACCCTAGTAGCTGAGGGTGAAGTTGCAGCTCTAGTAACTCGATCAGAGAGCTCGGGCTTCTACTTCCCAAGCCACCCCTTTGCTTTTCCTAGCAAACTCATTTCTGAAATTTTTGGCAATTCACAAAAACAAGGATTTAAACAAAGTGAGTTGAGGCAAACTACTCTACTCACTTACCTAAGGCATAAACATGGATCAAAACTTGGAAAATAAATTTCTACACATGCATGCAAGCTCATCTAAACAGCACCAAGAACTACTAAATACTCACAAATGAAGTCACCACTACTAGAAAAAAGGTCATTAGTGGCGCACCTGTTTTGGGTACTAATGGTGCACATATGCTGCGCCATTACTAGCACGCCATTGGTAAGTGATAGTAATGGCGCACATTCGGTGCGCCATTACTACCTCTGACACTAATGGCGCACCTGGAGTGCGCCATTACTGACGGCAAAGGTGCGCTATTACTACTATGAATATTTGTAAAAAGTTGCTTCTTCCGTATTTTCAGAGGGGTTATAAAATACATCACCCATATAATTAAACAGCAGCATCAACATGACAGTTATAACATGACATCATCATCATATGAACAGCCACATCGGAATTCTTAACCAACACCATTTATTAACAAGAGGGCAAATCATAAAGTATAGCATGACAGAGTTCACACATTCTTAACCAACATATTATAGATTACACTAAAGACACTTCACTCCTCGTCGTCAGAAGACGAAATGACGATGAGCTTGTTCTCTTTTTTGGCCTGAGCTGCTTCCCATACAACCGCTTGGCAAGCCAGGTCTGGTATGCCCACCGGGTACTTGCGCTCCCAAACGGCATTGAACTCCGCTTCCTCTGTTGCGTCCTCCTCTTCTATCTCCCGTCTATTTCGAGACAACTCTGAAGCAGTGGGCTGAATGTCAGAGCTTGCCGTCGAAAAGCCAGAGACATCCGAGGATGTCGTCGATGCAGAGAGGCGCGAGCCCGTGGAGCAGCCCGACAAGGCGGGCACGGGCGCGGGCGCGGGAACGGGTGCGGGTGCGGGCGCGGGCGGCGCTGGCACGGGCGCGGTCTCCGGCTCGGGGGTGGAGGCTCGGGGGTGGGGTGGTATACGGATGCCGGTGGTGATGCGGCAGGTTTGGCGAGAGCGAACCATTTCTGCAAGATAAGATGATTAGGCAGATAACTGACATGAGCAAAATCACAGCATCAATTAAAGTAGAGTGCAAAAATTAAAGCATCACTTCTAGATGTGTCGGTTTTTCTAGCGTAGCAAAAATATATTTAGAAAATCTAGATGTGTCAGTTCCAGAAGATGTGCAGTTTTTTACATGTGTCAGTTCCAGAAGATGTGCAATTTTGTAGTATAAATGTGCAGTATAGATGTGCAAAAGCAAAAATTAACCAAAACATCTATTGTGTAGTATAGATGTGTAGTTTTTAATAGAACGAGTCCTAGCTACATTGTTCAGACTATGACATGATTAGTGATTGGGGATCAAATAAGAAGCAAAGTGTTTGCTCAAAAACTTTTTTAAAATCACAGAACATGATACGTGATTAAAATACTTCTACAGGTCAACTGGATGTACAAAAACATATATATCTTGATAATGCTAGTATCCAACATGCTATTATAATAGTTTCTTCCCAGGCCAAAACCAAATAGATAATGGAACATAAATGAATATGCAGACTTAAGAACAAGCACTCATTACTGGTTTCAAAAACTTGGCACATGAGTATGTATTTTGCACGCAGAGCACAACCCAAGGAGGAGTAAGAAGATAATTTACTTAATCGGACTACTTCAAACTACTTCAACCTAGGAACACTTAATCAGAAAACACAATTTACTTAATCACAATTTTCACTTAATCAGACTACTTCAAATGAACACTTTACTTATATGATCATTCAGGACAGCTTTATTTCACAACAAAATTAAGTAGGACAAGTGTAGCAGTGATCTATGCGTGCTTAGATTTAGTTCTTGAGACATTTAGCAATGAAATGATTTGGCTAATGCACATCTCCGGTGGGCGTATGGCATTCATTCATAGCGCAAAGGTACCATTATGCAAACGCAAATTATATGTGGTGACCAGGAGAGCCCGTCATCCACGAACAACATGTCTTTCTCGTTCCTTTTTGTCAGTAAGCAACAACAGTGAGCAATGAGCACGCGCACGAACGGAAAGGAAAAAGCCAGAGCAGCAGGTGGACTACTCACCTAGGGTGGCTTGGAGACGAGCTCGAACACGCCGTACATAGGGGAAGAAGACGACGTAGTCGAAGAAGAAGACTCCCGCGACGAGCGTCGATAGCTCGGGGATGCGTCGATTCGGGCGTAGGTGGTAGCAGACGGGCGGCGGCCCTATCGGGCGGGTCCGCGACGGGGGAGGGGGAGGGGCGAGAGGGAGAGCGAGGCCACTGGAGCGGTCCCCTGAGAGGTGGGGAGGGGGTCGCCGGAGACTGGGAGGGGGGCGAGGGCGATAGGCTAGGGTTGCGGGAGAGGTGGATTGGATCGGGAGGGGGAGGGGGCGGGGGCGGTAGGCTAGGGTTAACTTGCGGCGCGGGGGGGGGGGATGATGCTAGCTAGGGTTATGGCGTTTGGGCCGGTATGTTGCCTAGGCCAGCCCAGAGACATACCAATAGCGCATCCACAAGAAGTGCGCCATTAGTATCCCTGGTTGCTAATGGCGCATTCCAGAGAGGTGCGCCATAGCTATGTAAGGGGAGGGGGCTGCTCCAGGAGAAATTTAGTAGTAGCGCACTAGATGAGGAGTGCGCCATTAGCAAAGTGGGTACTAATGGCACACTTGATGACTGTGCGCCATTGCTATATAGCAGTGGCGCACCTCATGGGCAGTGTGCCATTAGCTGTCATATTATCTATAGCCTATTTTCCAGTAGTGGACCAATCAAAAATCTAATTGGAGGGGTGAAGGAGTTGCATACCAGGGAGTATTTGCTCAAAATCTCAGCTCAAATGGTGGGATGTAGAGAGAGATCGAAAATCGCCTCCAAAAATAGCAAGAACGCAAGAACTGGAGCAGAACTCGTGTTTTTGGAGAGAGAGGAAGGGAGGAGGAAGAATAAATACCTGTAGGTGGGGCCTGTGGGCCCCAAGCGCCCAATGGGCGCGACCAAGGGGCTGGCCGCGCCAGCTGGCCGCCTGGGCCACTGGTGGCCCCCCATGGTCAGCCCCAGGCACCTCTGGTTCACCCTCGGCATGGAAATTTTTATTCTAATTTTTCTGGAATTTTTCTGAAAACTTCACTGTTGAAAATTTTCCGGAGTTCAAAAAGCTACGAAACTTTCTGAAAACTTGAAGCTGTGATTAGAATTGTGAAGCTTCAAAAACATATAAACTTGGTACAACAAAGATAATAAAAGCTAAAGCAAATGAAAACATAACAAGATCTACTTTTTATCTATATAAAACATGCCCACTAGCAAGGTTGATCAAGTCTTACCAACGAACTGGCAATATATAGAACAAAAAGTCTCACCTCTTATGAAGTGATCATTGCACCTTTACTTTAATGGACATTGCCTCACCATAATGATTTTGTATTTGTGGTGCACATGTAGAGGACAATCCCATTCTCCAATCTTCACGGTTTCGATATTCTCTATTGAGTTAAGGCCATGCCTTTTGTCGATTTTCTTTGGAAAATACACCGTGTGTTCTTTCTCATCTACGTTGAAGGTGACCTTTCCTTTATTGCAACCAATAATGGCACCTGCGGTGTTTAGAAAAGGTCTACCAAGAATAATGGACATGATCCCATCCTCGGGCATGTCAAGCACAACAAAATCTGTAAGGATTAAGCAATTAGCAATTTCAACGGGAACATCCTCACAAATACCTATCAGAACGGCTGTTGACTTGTCAGCCATCTGAAGAGAGATATCTGTAGGTATTATCTTATCTAAACATAGTCTCTTGTAAAGATAAAAAGGCATAACACACACTCCTGCTCCGAGGTCACATAAGGCGGTTTTGACATAATTATTTTTTATGGAGCAAGGAATGGTGGGTATACCTGGATCACCAAGCTTCTCAGGAATCTTGCCACTGAAAGAGTAGTTAGCAAGCATAGTAGATGTTGCCTCATTAGAAACTTTTCTTTTATTAGTAACAATATCTTTCATATATTTGGAATAAGGAGGTAACTTGATAGCATCAGTTAGGGGAATTTGAAGAAAAAGAGGCTTCATCCATTCACAAAATTTATTATAATGCTCTTCTTCTTTAGATTTGAGAGACTTACCTGGAAAGGGCATGGGTTTCTGTACCCATGGTTCTCTTTCCTTCCTGTGTCTTCTTGCGATGAAGTCTTCTCTAGTATACTTCTTGTGTGTATTAGGTGCTTCTTCTTCTCGCACCTCAGGAGGATCATTCTTCTCCTTATCATTTTCTTCGGGCTCAGCACTGTCTTCAGTTTCAGCATCAGAGGTAGATATGCTGTTAGGATCAATAGCAGTTCTTCACTTGTAATAGGATCATTGGAGTTGTCAGCCTCCTTGTTTTTCTTCTTCTTCTTTTTCTTCTTTGGAGAGCTAACAATCTCGTCTTCTACTTGTACTTGAGAATCTTGCTCGATCCTCTTTGGATGCCCCTCGGGATAGAGTGGGTCCTGGGTGTGTGTTCCACCCCTGGTCTTGATGCCATAAGCTTGTATGTCCTGTTTGGCATTGTTAGCGAGCAAATATTTTTGCACATTAGAAATTTGTTCAAGCTAAGTTTGAACCAGATGAAAATGCATAACAAGACATTTAACATCATTAATTGTTCTTTCTAGAGCACCAAGTAAACTTTTGATAGCAAGATAATTATCATGCAACTGACTTTGTATCCTCCTATTAAAATTTCCCTGCTTAATAATAAAATGATCAAGCTCATCTAAGCATTCGTCGGGAGGCTTACCTTTAGGGATGTCACTTTTAGTAAATTCTAATAGAGAGTGTACCTCTACCAAGGGAGGGTGAGTAGTTGGCTCACACAAATTCTTGATAGGCGGTGGATTCTTCACGTCTTCGGCTATAATGCCTTTATCTTTTATATACTTCTTTGCTTCTTGCATATCTTCGGGGCTCAGAACAAGAATGCCCCTTTTCTTCGGTGGTGGAGGTGGTTCACGGACGGACCAATCTTCATGGTTCTTGGAAATCTTGCCCATTAGTTCTTCGGGCTCGTCCGGTGTTCTTTCCCTGAAAACACAACCAGCGCAGCTATCCAGATAGGATCTAGATTCATTGGTTAGACCAGCATAAAATATATCAAGTAATTCATTATTTGGGACTTCATGTCCATGTCTAGCCTTGATTAAGTCACAATACCTCTCCCAAGCTTTAGGGAGGTGCTCATCCTGCAATTGTTTAAAGTTATAAATTCTTTGCAAAGCAGCATGTTGCATATGAGAAGGAAAATATTTATCAACAAAGAACTGAACTAAGTTCTGAGGACTCTCAATGGAACCATAGGGTAGTGCATCGTACCATGATTTAGCGTCTTCCTTCAAAGAAAAAGGAAAAAGCTTGGCCACATAGAAGTTTCGTATCTTTTCATCACTAGTAAATAGGTCACCTAACTCGGCGAGTGGTCAAGTGTGCTATAGCATCATCATTTTATCTGCCATAAAAAGGGTCAACCTCGACCATAGATATAAGTGAAAGATCAACAGAGAAATCATAATCAGGATTAGAGATGCATATAGGAGATGTGGCAAATTTAGGATCAGGAGTAATCTTGTTCTTCATGGAGTGCTTTTGGAGCAGCTCCTTAACAACATCAGGGCCAGATTCGACACACTCTTTGAGTTCCCTGCAAAAATCATCATCAAGAGTAATATAATCATCATCAAGGACCATCTCCTTGAGTTTATCTAAGTCTGGGTAACCAAAGGTTTTGCAAGAAGGAATATAGGTAACATGAGTCCCGGTCTCGGATTCTGCTGTAACCTTAGCAGTTTGAGTTTCAATATAGTGACCAATAAAAATAGTATCATCAAGATTAGTGGAAGCATCATCAAAAGTATCGGACCTAGTAACAGACTCAGTAGAAGTAGCATGTGGTGGTAGTGGTGAAGCAAACTTACTTATAACGGAAGGTGAATCAAGCATAGCACTGGTACTCAGAACGGTACCTTTTCTTGTAGTGGATGGTAGGATCGGAACCTTGGGGTCTCCTTTCTTCCCCATAGAGGATGAAGTGTGGCAGGCAGAATACTTCAAGTAGACTTCTAAATATTGCTATGCTACCCGGTAACGGCGCCAATAACAGTACTTGATGACCCTCAACTGTAGGGGATCGATTGTAGTATTCTCGCGGGTAAGTTAACCCAATTTATTGATTCGACACAAGGGGAGCCAAAGAATATTTATAAGATTTGACAGTTGAGTTGTCAATTCAACCGCACCTGAAATATACTTGCTTGCAACAAAATATTAATAGCAACGGTGGTATGATAGTGATAGTGAAGGTGGTAAAAGAAAAAGTAAAACAACAGAAATAAACTAGTAGTAACCAACATGATTAAAGCACTGTAGGCTAGGGAGATGGATGGTCGGCCGCTGCATGAATAAGAATGAACATGTAATAGGTTCTAACACGGGGCAAGGCACATAGAAAAGCAATGATCATCTAGGAAAATATCAAACATTAGGCACGTATCCCGTAGGTTGTTGTGCGTGCTTGGAATAAGAACTTGCACAACATCTTTTGTCCTACCATCCCGCTACGAACGGGGCCAAAGGGAACTTATGGAGATTAAGGTGCTCCTGTCAAAGAGCACCGGAACAAAGCAATAAACTCAATGGATACATGGAATCCTCAAACTATGGACCATCCCCTTTGGTGTCCCAAGCTATCACCTTTGGGATCGCCGGTTCCGGACCATAATAGGTGCATACAACTCATAGATAGGATCAAGAACATAAATATACTCATGAAAACAGAAGTGGTTCAGATCTAAAAACATGGCACTCGGGCCCAAAGTGACAAGCATTAAGAGAAAAAAGTTGTAGCAAAGATGATAAACACCAAAGTAGATGATAGGCAACATGCCCCCAACAATCTGACGAACTATTACTTGATCAATCTCATCCAATCCCTACCATCCCCTTTGCCTACAGCAGGGAATTACTCACACATGTGAAGGGAAGTCATGGAGGGAGGATGGAGTGGTGATGGTGATGACGATGGCGACGATCTCCCCTCTCCGGAGGCCAAATCAGCCTCCAGATTAGCCCTCCCGAGGAAGAACAGAGGGTGGCGGCGGCTTCTCTTTCGGATTTTCCTCGTCATGAGAATAAATAGGGGCCAAGGTAGGTCACCAGAGGGGGTGGGTGTCGTGGGAAAGTCGCGACAGATGTCCGTAGAGTCAGACTTATCATGGGACCTTTGCTGCGAGGCGAATTCGAGGAGAGAGTCGACATAGGCACAAGACTCGGCGATTTACCCGGGTTCAGCCCCGACGGTGCGGTAAAGACCTACTCCTGCTTTTTGACTATAGGGGAATCGACTCTTCAATAGGAAGAGTCACTTGTATCGATTACAGCGATGATGTTTCACAACCTTAGTCTCGTTGAGATCTAGGTTATGGAGCGAGTTGGCTAGTCCTGGCTTGAGGTAAGTTCTGGCTCTGGCTCCCGTGGTCCTCGGCTTATAAAGGCGTCGGGTCTTGGGATTCCTAGAGTCCGACTCCTACACGATGTGGAGTTCTATTCTAATTTACAAGTTTGCTACGTGTTATACAAGGTAAGTCTAATTCCATCTAGGGCTTCAATCTTCACGCTTGGTACGTCAGACTCCCGGTCGGGTCTTCTTTGTGGGCCTTCATATGTAAGTCGGCCCGGAGGTCTCCAATGCCGGGTATATGGGCCTAATCCATCCCCCCGACATTAGCCCTCAGGATTGTTGTGATGCTTCAGTCTTCACAGCAATCTTCTTTTATTTTCTTCATGGCCACCGGCTCTTCATGGAGCAGAGACGGACTTTATGCTTGGAATTGATTGGGAGTCGGAGTCGTCTCTCTACAATCTTGCTTCAATTACTTTATTTCCATGAAGTCGGCTTTTCGTTGAATCAGCTATCATCTGATGCTTTACTAGAAGTCGATGCCTAACTCTTTTTAGCTTCTCGTTTCCTTTTACTTGAAGATTTTTCCTTTGACCTATGGTCAAAGATCCAGTTTTTTTTTATGATCACACTGCCCGAAACTCCGGTTAGAGGCATTGATGTTTGTAGTGGGAATCGAGGAGTCTTTCCATAAATGCTATCTACCATGGGTAGTTATCCCGTATTATTTATGGTATTAATGGATCCTCCCCATGAATCTACTATAAATATCCCTTGGATAGCTTGATCTTTCAAGCGCATCCATCTCCTTCTTCCTCTTCCTGTTTTTCTCCATGGCACCTAAGATAGAGGCCTCTTCTCCTTTGGCATCCAACGAGCCCGATCCTCGTGCAAGTACTCGAGGTCGCGCCCGTGTTCGTGGTCGTGGCCGTGGTAGAGGTTGTGGACGTGGCAGAGGTAGAGGAAGAAGTACTCGTGCCGCCTCTCCTTGTAAATCTCCCCCTTCTTCTCCTGAGAGGAGTGAGTTCTTAGTTCATATCCGGACGATTCGACGCTGGATCAAACTTCCTGAGTCTTTTTCTCAACTTGTGATTGACTCAACGCCTTTGGATCTTTGGCTCCGATCTGATGGCTGTCCTCATGGGCCTGTCTGGGTGACGGTTAGTTTTTCTAACCATGGCACCATGTTTTTTGAGAAAGGTTGGAAAACTTTTCTTCGCTCTAGGAATATTTCTCGAGGAGATACCATTGTCTTCAAATTTGATGGTGAAGACACCTTGTCAACTAGGATCTTTGACTCGGATGGAGACTGAGCATGCTGTTGTGTGGAGAGATCCAGCGATGAAGAACTCCTTAGTGAAGAATAAGCTTCAACAGAGGATGAAGCCTCCTCTGAAGAAGATATCTGAAGCTGTGGGTTTTTATTTTTAGTGGTAGTTTGCTGAGTTTGGCTTTTTCTTGTAAGGTTGCCTCCTTTGATGTAAGACCCAGTTGGTTTGATGAATGAAATCTATGAACTTTTGTTGAGTCCATGAGTTTATGAGTTGGTTTTTATTCCTGACTTGAAATATTTTCTCGGAGTGCATGAGAGCCGACTACTTATGATAGTGTATGTATCTGTAGCCCCTTGAGTCGATTCAGAATAGTTTAGTATATGTTAATCGACTCATAGGACAGATCGACTTTTAGCCCCCATGAGGTGGTATGGTCATGTTTTACATGCCGTACCGGGTCATCAAAGAAGAAATTTGTGTTTATGATACTTGCTTCGAAGTAGTGTAGCCCCCAAGTGTCGGGTTGTCTTGCCTGCAGCAACCTGGGACTTACAATTTCTTGCATATTTTCTACAGAATATTTTGAAGTGTTCCTCCCCAAGAGTCGGTATACTCAACTGGGTGATGTACCGAGTCTTCTTTTGCGAAAAACTTTGAAGTGTAGTCCCCATGTGTCGGTGTGTGCATCTGTGTGCAGTGTCGAGTCACATAGGTCTATCTTTGAATCTGCCAAGTCATATAGATATGACACGATGATTTTTATTCCCAGTTTCCAAATAAGTCGGTGAGGGCCGGTTCGACGAATGTCGATATGTATACGTATGGCGAGAGCC
Organism: Bromus sterilis; assembly: GCA_950022295.1. Lineage (NCBI taxonomy): Eukaryota > Viridiplantae > Streptophyta > Magnoliopsida > Poales > Poaceae > Bromus > Bromus sterilis. Next base: position 365,473,281 of record OX465595.1, on the reverse strand, counting down.
GTCGCGACCGAAGTCGACTTTATATGTATGGAAATAGCCGTCGCGACCGAGGTCGACTTTATATGTATGGCGATAGCCGTCGTGACCGAGGTCGACTTTATATGTATGGCGATAACCGTCGCGACTGAGGTCGACTGTATATGTATGGCGATAGCCGTCGCGACCGAAGTCGACTTTATATATGCAGAAGATGTAATGAAAAAAAATTGTAGTCCCCTTGAGTCAGTATGAGCATCTTTTGTGTCATACTGAGTCATAGAGAGTTTTTGAGCTATAGTCCCCATGAGTCAGTATGAGCATCTTTTGTGTCATACTGAGTCACACAGGTCAATGCTCAAGATATATTTTTTGGAAAAAATGTAAACAGTATGTGATGATGCTAATGTATGCGGAAAGAAAATATAAAGGCTCATATAGAAGTCGACTCTGGATTCAACTTGCCTTATCTTCTCGTATTTAGATAGATTATTGGGTTATCCATGAGTCAGGACTTCTCTGTAAGCCGACTACATATGACTAGTGCTCCCTGTACTTTAAGACTAGATTCGACAGGAATTTTTGTAAGCCCCCAAGGTATATAGAATAAGCCGGGTACACGTAGATCGTATGAGTTTAAGCTATACAGGCCAGGGCGTGTTTTGCCAGTTTATGTATATGCCGGGATTTCTTCGAATAAGAGTCGATGAGTGACATCGAGCCCCCCTACTACCCCTGAATAAGCTTATACACAATTATTTATACATATATATGCCGAGTTTTTGGATAAAGAGTTGATGATTGTCATCAAATTCCCCGATTCCCCTGAATAAGCAATATACATGCTCAGTACCAATAGAGGGGTAGATCAAGCCCCCAGGTCTCTGAGATATAATAATGCAATGTATGCAAATGTATGATGCAAAAATAAATGCCATGAAATAAAAAGTAAAGTGGAGTTGATATGGCAGTAGCCGTTGCGACGGAAGTCGACTTAGTTGTATGTGGCAAGAGCCATCGCGACAGAAGTCGACTTATGTATATTTTGATGGCGAAAGCCGGCGCGACCAATGTCGGCTTATATATATATTGCGGCGAAAGCCAGTGCGACATGTGTCGACTTAGTGAAGCGTACAGTAATGTTCCTTTTTCTACTCAAGTGTAATATGGGCGGAGTTGTGCGATGTTCCACGGCCTGGGAGTCTCCTCCATGCTTGTGCGCGTGTCCTCTTTCTCGCGTATATCCACTAGGTAGTAGGATCTGTTGCACAGGTTCTTGCTGACCACAAACGGTCCTTCCCAAGGAGAGGATAACTTGTGCATTCCATCTCTTTTCTGTATGAGTCGGAGCACCAAATCACCTTCCTGGAAAGTCCAACTTTTGATGTGACGGCTATGGTAGCGTCGTAGATCTTGCTGGTAGATAGCCGACTGACCTGTAGCCAAATCTCGTTTTTCATCGAGAATATCTAAGGCGTCTTGTATTGCTTTCTCATTTTCGGCTTCTACATAAGCAGTGACTTGAGGTGAGTCGTGACGTATGTCACTTGGGAGGACGGCTTCCGCTCCATAAACTAGGAAGAAGGGTGTATAGCCTGTCGACCTGTTGGGAGTCGTCCGGATGCTCCATAATACAGAGGGTAACTCCTCCTCCCAACAACCCGACGTCCTTTTCAAAGGGACAACGAGTCGGGGTTTGATGCCTCGGAGCAACTCTTGGTTGGCTCTCTCGGCATGTCCGTTGGATTGTGGGTGTGCTACAGATGCAAGGTCGAGTCGGATGTGCTCGTTATGGCAGAATCGATGCATAACCCCTTCTGATAGGTTAGAACCGTTATCAGTGATGATGCTATGGGGGTAGCCGAATCTGTATATGATCTTTTTCAAGAATTTCAGTGCTGTTGCAGCATCACATTTGCTGACCGGCTCTGCTTCGACCCATTTGGTGAATTTATCCACTTCCACTAATATGTGAGTATTCTTGTTGGTCGACCTTTTGAAAGGTCCCACCATATCAAGTCCCCATACTGCAAAGGGCCAGGTAATAAGTATCATCCTGAGTTCTTGAGCTGGCATGTGGGCTTGTTTCGCATAGCGCTGACATCCATCACATTTCTTGACTATGTCTTATGCATCCGCATGAGCTGTGAGACAATAGAAGCCGTGTCGAAAGGCTTTAGCTACAAGCGTAGGAGAGCCGGCATGGTGTCCACAGTCTCCCGAGTGTATTTCGTTGAGGATGGCTCTACCTTCTTCTGGTGAGACACATCTCTGAAAAACATCTGCAGCACTTCGCCGATGTAACTAACCGTTGATGAGTAAAAAGGATTGGCTTCTCCTGACGATTTGTCTGGCCAACATCTCATCTTGAGGAAGTATTCCTCGAGTCTTGTAATCCAAGTAAGGTACGACCCATGAGGGTGTAGCATGAATTGCAGCAACCAAAGTCGGCTCTGGGTCCGACTCTGCTATGTCTTGCTCTGTTGGTGGTTGTACAGACGGCTTTGTTAGTACATCCAGGAATACGTTTGGAGGGACCGGCTTTCGCTGAGATCCGAGTCGGGAGAGGGCATCTGCTGCTTCGTTTTCCCTGTGGTCCACGTGATCCACCTGGTATCCAACAAAAAATCTGGCTTGTCTTTGCACTTCTCGTCTATAAGCTGCCATTATGGGATTTTTGGAATCCCATTTTCCTGACACTTTTTGAGAAACGAGATCAGAGTCGCCATAGCATTGGATCCAACTTATGTTCATCTCATGAGCTAGCCGTAGTCCATGAAGCAAAGCTTCATATTCTGCTGCATTGTTGGTACAAGTGAACTTCAACTATAGAACATAGCAGAATTTCTCCCCTTTAGGTGAGGTAAGAACCACGCCGGCTCCTGACCCTTGGAGCTGCTGGCTTCCATCGAAGTGCATCGTCCAATATTTAGTGACTGGCTTATCTGGCGATGCTTGGATCTCTGTCCAATCATTGATGAAGTCGGCTAGCGCCTGGGACTTGATGGATGTTCGTGGCTTGTATTTGATGTGATAAGCCCCCAACTCTATGGCCCACTTTGCAATCCTTCCCGTTGCTTCCCGATTTTGGATGATATCTGCAAGTGGTGCTCAACTGGCCACAGTTATGGGGTGCTCCTGGAAGTAGTGTTTACGTTTCCGACTTGCCATGAATACACCAAGAACCAATTTCTGCCAGTGAGGATAGTGTTGCTTTGATAAAGTTAGAACCTTACTGACGTAATAAACTGGCCTTTGCAAAGGGTGCTCCTTGCCAGCTTCCATACGCTCAACAACAACTACAACGCTGACCGCTCGATTGTTGGCTGCGATATAAAGTAACATAGGTTCTTTAGGCTTGGGAGCCGCCAATATTGGTGTGTGGGATAATTGCTTCTTCAGTGACTCTAGGGCCCGATCGGCTTCCTCATCCCAAACAAATGTTTCTGATTTCCTTAGTCAGCTAGGATTGTGGTTTGCTTACTACTGTGACAAGATGATAGGTCATACATCGGATATGGGTTCAACTATGCGGTAGAATCGATAACAAGGTGATCATCCTAATCAATGCATAAGCGAGACTGAGAGGGAAATGTGTTTCTATAGACATGATCAATGGGGTTTGCTTGCCTTGCTGACGAGGTTCACACACGGTGTCTTCAACGAAGGGGGTGGCCTCCGGTTCCGGTTCCACTTCTATCGAGCAAACAAAGCAATCAAGGGATAAATATAATTCCAATGCTCAAGCACATGATCAACATTGTAGTGTGATGTTCATGGTCACAATGTGTTGGCAATTCCATTTAAAAGAAGTGGAATGCAAAGTCATTTGCAAATTCACTCCAAATTCAAATTCAAATTAATCCATATGCACATTTGCTATTGTTGCCCCATTTTAAAATGGTCAAACATGAAAACAAATTGCATATTCTTAATCCTTGAAATTTTCTGATAATTTTTCATATATTATTTATTAAATTTAGAGTTAAAATGAATATTCTATGAATTTCTAAAGTTTTAGCTATTTTCTGCAATTTCAGTAATTTAAATAAACAGAGAAATTGGAGTTATTGCATCAGCATGATGCAATGCTGATGTCACAGGGGGGCTGACATGTGGGGCCTACATGTCAGTGGCCCAGTTTAATTCATGTTTAGTTTAATTTAAACAGTGGGTTTAAGGGGGGCCGGCCCCACCTGTCATTGGCTGTGGGGGGGGAGGATTAGCTGGGTGGTTAAGGGATAATTAACCCGGCTCGCCGGCGAAGACCTCTGCGCGCGGCGGCGTGTCGCCGGAGTTGCGGTTTTGGGCTCTGGAGGACACGGGCTTTGCACTGGGATGTGCCCCGTGCTCGTCCGCATCCAGTGGAGCACGCAGGGGCCACAGGAGAGCTCTGGAGCGACGGCGGCGTCGACTTGCGCGGCGGCCGTGGCTTTGCTCCGATGGAAAACGACAACGAGGGCACGGGGAGGTGCTCAGAGAGTATAGAAGGAGAGGGGAGCTCACCCTGAACACGTCTGGGTGGTCGGGGAGGCCGAGGGGAAACGGCGACGGAGGAATCTCTCGCCGGAGTGGAGTGGCCGTGGCGGAAGAAGACGACGCGGGCGTCGTCCTTGGAACTCCTCAGCGCGAATTGAGCGGCCACTGTGACAAAGACGGCGCCGGAGGATTGATACGTCCAAAACATATCTATAATTTCTTCTTGCTCCATGCATGTTTTGTGTGATATTGCTATGATCTAGATACACTTTCATACACTTTTGATCATATTTGGACTAACCTATTAACTCAGTGCACCCAAGTGCCAGTTCCTGATTTCTGCTATTTTTCTATTTCAGTTTTCCCCCATATAAAAAGTGCCAGAAAAATTCGGGAAAATTCAGATAAAAAATCAGCGTGACGGAAGCTTCGAGAAGAGCCCGGGAGGGGCCAGAGGGGAGCCAGAGGGGCCCAGGCGGCAACCCGGCGCGGCCCCACCCCTCGCCGCGCCAGGGGGGCGCCGAGGGCCCCTGGCCCACCTCTGGCTGCCCCCTTTCGCCTATTTATCCGCCGTCACGGGAAAACCCCAAAAGCAGAGGGGAGCCAAGGGGGGCCCAGGCGGCCACCCGGCGCGGCCCCACCCCTTGCCGCGCCAAGAGGGCGCCTGGGGCCCCTGGCCCACCTCTGGCTGCCCCCTTTCACCTATTTATCCCCCGTCACGGGAAAACTTCAAAAGCAGAACCCTATTCCGCGAACTCGCCTCTGTTCCGCCGCCGCCACGCTTCCGAAGATCGGGAGCACCAGAAGACCTCTTCCCGGCACCCTGCCGGAGGCAGGATTGACCTCCGGGAGTCTCCTCTCCACCATGGATGCTCCCCAGATGTCTCATGAGTAGTTTTCCTTGGACCATGGGTCCGTGATCAGTAGCTACAAGGATTGTTTACTTTACGCAGAGTTCTTTTTAATGCAGTTGTCTATTGCTTTGGGTTTACACTTTGGGTGGGGCTCGCAACTTAATACCAGCGAGATGTTCTGGATAGATATCTCAAGGTGGATGATTAGTAGTAGATGCAGATGGATTTCGGTCTACTTACATTGGCGTACTGCCTGTGCTTTTGAACCTCTTCCTTTCTTTTGTAGCATAGTTAGCATTGCGGTGCGTTCATAATCCTGTCAATTGATTTTCTGTAATTTGTTTACCTCGCATAGCAATTTTATCGTCTTTTGGGAGAGAGACATCACTAGCGAACGTCACGTATCCCGGTCCATATCCTTATCATTGTTTCCACGCTTTATTTACTCTTCTGCATTTACTTTCAAGTGGCTATTATTATCCCTTGCATTTTATCCTTTGTAAACAACAAGCCGGAGAGATTGACAACCTCGTTGAACTTCGTTGGGAACAAAGTTATCTGTGTCTGTGTAAAGGTCCGCGTTAGTTGCGGCGCTGACACCTACTTATCATCTCTGGAGTCCTGCTAGAGACAAACCTTGGTATCTTCACCGAGGGAAAACTGCTGCTGCACTACATCTCAACCCTCCACTTGGGGTAACCAACGAAGGGGGCGAGAAGCCATCAAGCAAAGTTTTCTGGCACCGTTGCCGGGGACTCCAAGTGCTAAGATAGGGGAGTTGCACATTACCCTTTACCTTTGTTTTTTAGTCTTGTTAGTTTATCTTTCAGTTTTTATCTTTGTGTCTTTTATCAAAATTTACAAAAAAAAAATATGTATCTTGCTAGTTGTCATTATGTCTGGCCCTTCTGCCTTTGTTGAGACAGAGGTTCTCACCTTTAAACAAAAAGGTGGAGAAAGTTTAAAAGATGCTTGGTATAGAATTAATGATTCTCATAGAAAAGCCGCCAAGAAGCAATCCAGTACTATCCTGCTTAGAAATTTTTATGTCGGGATTACTCCTTGGGATAGGTTTATATTAGATACTGCTATCAATGGGAATTTTCTAGAAGCCCAGACTTGGGAGTCTCTTAATGTTATTGAAAATCTTGTTGGAAATCTCCCTATTGCTAGCATGCAAGAAGATATAACTCTATCTCATGTTGAGACCTCGGCAAGAAGGGAACCTAAGTTCAATTATGTCCCTAAGGTTCCCCGACCTAAAAATAAGCGACTTATTGCCAAACAAGTTGAAACCGTGAAAACTTTGGAAGAAATACCTCTCTTTGATAATTTTATAAATGAATCTTCCATTGATTTTCCGCCGTTTGGTTTTCTCCCTAGAAGTATCTTCATTAGGCCTTTATTTGAAAGACCTCTTAAGACTATTTGTACAATTGAAGAGCTTTTTGATGATCTTGATAATGATTCGATTGATACAACTTGATCTTTTGCATTATGCCTAGCTAATGGCTTTAAAGAAGCGCTTTCGGGAGGCAGCCCGCAACGAATTTAGGTTTTTCTTTTTGCTTTTTTTGCGTCTTGATGATTTTTACTTCTGTAGCAACATCATTGTATCTTTAATTTTCAGCTTTGTGCCAAGTTATAGCCTCTTACGGCAAGGGAAGTAAAAGTTGTGACATGCTGTCCAGAAAATAGATTCTGTCCTCGTGACCAGAAAAATTCCAGAAAAATCCCAGTTCATCTTTTTGAGCTGAACTTTTTACACAGTATGATCTATACAATTACGAAACTTCCGTATGTTCTGAGTTTTTTTATTTGAGTCACAGAAGTACCCCTATTAAATTATTTACTATCTGCTGTTCTGTTTTTCACAGATTCTGCCACGTTTTGTCTCTCCTAACTTTTGCAAACCTTAAGCTTGCTTTTTCTTTGCAAAATTTTTTTGGCACTCTTTAGAAACAGTAGCTCTTCAAGAATATATTTATATCCAGTGGAGAAAAAATATTTATTAAGGGTACTAACCTCTCTAATCAGCTTATGATGAGTTATGTATAAAGGGAGTTTTCAAGTGTGCGATGGAAGATGATGAAAGAAAATCCAGGAGTGTCAAACGCTCAAGCTTGGGGATGCGCCCATGCATCCCCAATAAATATTCAAGGAGACTCAAGCGTCTAAGCTTGGGGATGCCCACGTGCATCCCCTTCTCCATCAACAATCATCAGTTCGTCCTTCGTCTCACTATATTTTTATCACTTCATGCGTTATGTGCTATGCTTGGAGCGTCTCGCTCTTAGGTTTTGTTTTTAGTTTTCTTTAGATTTGCTTGCTGTTCATAACAAGTTAGATCCCTTCTTACTTTGTGTGGGAGAGAAACACGCTCCACTTTCAAAATCTAGAACACATCATAGGATTTTTCATGCCTATCTTCTTGTTGTTGTGTGTTCTTTATCTTTTCATAGCTACTGCCATGTTTAGTCTTAGTTTTAGTTTGTCTTTAGCAAGAGCCTTGGCTTTTGTTTTAGTTTGTTGCTGGAACTCTCTTTAGTTTTCATGTTTATCTTGTTAAGAGAGTTGGTTGTTGCACTGATTTGTGTCTTGTCTTGAAAGTAGGTAACTGAGGTTGCTATTTAATTTTAGTACTAGCTTGCAATAGTTTTGAGGTATTGATGTGAGTAATGTTTGAACTTTTTGGTGTCAAGAGCTCTTGCCTATTAGTGATAGGTGTCGTATTTTTGGAAATCCGTGTTTATTTTTAAAACCTACAAAACTAGTTGAGAACTCTAGCTACTGGATAGATCACTACTCTTCTGAGGGGTCGGATATTAGAGTACAATCACGTACCATGAGTCGAGGATGCGCAAGGATAACCAAACCCCCATCCACTCCTCCTCGGGGTACTTGTCTCTTTGTGAACCTCCTTATTAGATTGGGAGTTACCGATAATAAGTGCATGAGTTCTTCGGACTAATGTAAGTATTGAGAGTTGACACTTCCACCTTCCCATATTTTGCTAGCCTTTCCCGTGCAGTGCATTGCCTTCTTCTCACTCCGAGAGTTGGTGTCCACCTTCGCCGGTACATCCAAACCCTTGGCATGATACGCTCTGTCATCATAAGCCTCCTTATATCTTTCCTCAAAACAGCCACCATACCTACCTATCAAGGCATTTCCATAGCCTTTCCGAGTTATATTGCCATGCAACATCCACCTCTTCATGACTTGATCCTCATGTCATACATGTTCCTGCTACACTGGCAGCGACATACATTGCATACATCATGATATTTACATCTTCTTTATGATTTTGAGTACCTTGTAAAGTGTGAAAGATCTCCTTTACCTTCTTGTAAAATAGAGTGTTGCCCTTAAGTGAGGAAAAGATCCCGAAGTGGACACATTAAAAGATCCCAAAGAGGACAAATGAGAGTTAAATAGAAAGAGCCATTGAGGCCACAAAAAATACAAAAAATAGAAAAAAGAGAAAAAAAGAAATAAAAAGAGAGAGAGGGGCAACACTACTATCCTTTTGAGAGATCCACACTAGTACTCCCTTTATATCCTTGTACTCCATAGAGATGATCATTGTGCATATAGCTATGTGGGGACCTTCACACTATAGAACTTGGCTTGCATATTCCAAGGATGAGCCTCCTCAAAAGAGCTCTAGGTCTTCATGAGCGAGCAAGTTAGATGCACCCCCACTAGTTCCATTGGAGAGCTTCCTAGCTCGTATGTGTATCCGTTGCATGGCAATCCCTACTCCTCACATCATATCTATCATTCGGCATCTCTTGCCTATGATTGTCCTCATTGATGTGAGCCTTTCTCATCCTTTTTGTCTTCCTCCTCCACCTTATTTCTCTCTTTGCCATCCTAAGTGTCAAATCTCGTGCTTACGCTCATCCATTGCATGAGTGCTCGAAATATCGAAAAGGAGTGGATCAAATTGACTTGTACCTGGCTAGTGGTCTGTGGACGAGTCAAGATAAGATTCCAAAGAAGACCAAGTGTGAAACTTTAGTAGATTGAGTTCTCAACACAAAAATAATTTTTTCTCGTATTCCCTATCCACCTTGTTTCACGCAAACACCATTTGGAGACATTCGAGTCACAGACAGCGAGAGCTCTTGCACCTATTGTTCTTTTGTTACTTGTTTCAATGCTAATATAGACTCTTGTCTGTTATGACTTGAATTGAATCTCTAACCTTGATTGCTTTACTTTTCAAAGTTCTTATATGGTTGCTAGCATGTCACCATAGAAATTATGTTGTTATCATTTACCTAGTCGAGGACGAGCAGGAATTAAGCTTGGGGATGTTGATACGTCCAAAACATATCTATAATTTCTGCTTGCTCCATGCATGTTTTGTGTGATATTGCTATGATCTAGATACACTTTCATACACTTTTGATCATATTTGGACTAACCAATTAACTCAGTGCACCCCAGTGCCAGTGACTGTTTTCTGCTATTTTTCTATTTCAGTTTTCCCCCATATAAAAAGTGCCAGAAAAATTCAGGAAAATTCAGATAAAAAATCAGGGTGACGGAAGCTTCGAGAAGAGCCCGGGAGGGGCCAGAGGGGAGCCAGAGGGGCCCAGGCGGCCACCCGGCGCGGCCCCACCCCTCACCGCGCCAGGGGGGCGCCTAGGGCCCCTGGCCCACCTCTGGCTGCCCCCTTTCGCCTATTTATCCGCCGTCACGGGAAAACCCCAAAAGCAGAACCCTATTCCGGGAACTCGCCTCTGTTCCTCCGCCGTCGCTCTTCCGAAGATCGGGAGCACCAGAAGACCTCTTCCCGGCACCCTGCCGGAGGGAGGATTGACCTCCGGGAGTCTCCTCTCCACCATGGATGCTCCCCGGATGTCTCGTGAGTAGTTTTCCTTGGACCATGGGTCCGTGATCAGTAGCTATGTGATGTTCTCCTCCCCTCTTTGATCTTCATGGTTTAGACCTCGTGAGCTGCCATACATGATCGAGGCACTTTTGTAATACTTCTGCTTTTGCTATGTTGAGTTTGATAGGATCTGATGGATTATGAGATTATGTTCAGATTGTGATAGAGTAATATATTTGGTTTTTATCTCTTATATTTTTGTTCCTAAGTAATTCTTGCATGTTCTCCGTTGCTGTTTATTGCTTTGGACAAGTAGTAGGTAGTGACTCCAAGAGGGAGCGTTGTGCTAGATTGTGGGTTCATGCCCCCCCCCCCCCCGATGACACGCTTGAGTGACAGAAACATGAGTCTAGGGGATGTGTTGTTGCCACAAGGGGGAAAACAACGGTGCTTGTAACCGCGGTTACAAGGATTGTTTACTTTACGCAGAGTTCTTTTTAATGTAGTTGTCTGTTGCTTTGGGTTTACACTTTGGGTGGGGCTCGCAACTTAATACCAGCGAGATGTTCTGGATAGATATCTCAAGGTGGATGATTAGTAGTAGATGCAGATGGATTTCGGTCTACTTACCTTGGCGTAATGCCTGTGCTTTTGAACCTCTTCCTTTCTTTTGTAGCATAGTTAGCATTGCGGTGCGTTCATAATCCTATCAATTGCCTTTCTGTAATTTGTTTACCTCGCATAGCAATTTTATCGTCGTTTGGGAGAGAGACATCACTAGCAAACATCATGTATCCCGGTCCATATCCTTATCATTGTTTCCACGCTTTATTTACTTTTCTGCATTTACTTTCAAGTTGCTATTATTATCCCTTGCGTTTTATCCTTTGTAAACAACAAGACCAGAGAGATTGACAACCTCTCTGAACTTCGTTGGGAACAAAGTTATCTGTGTCTGTGTGCAGGTCCGCGTCAGGTTCGCCGCTGACACCTACTTATCATCTCTGGAGTCATGCTGGAGACAAACCTTGGTATCTTCACCGAGGGAAAACTGCTGCTGCACTACATCTCAACCCTCCACTTGGGGTAACCAACGAAGGGGGCGAGAAGCCATCACGGATCCTCTGGACAACTTGGAGCGACGAACGGTGGCCGATGGCCGCGTAGAAGCACGACGGCGGCGACGTTGGGCTCTCTGGCGGCGAAGAAAACGGCGTGGGGAGAGGAGGAGGAGGGCGACTCAGAGGAGGGGGAAGTGGCTTGGGGCTTCTCTAGGGCCTCCACGGTGGCGGATAAGGTGAAGGGGGCAGCCCGCCGGCGACCTGGCTGTCCTGGGAAGAAGACGGGGTTTCCCTTTTGGGCTGGGCCGAATTGGCCACTGGGCCCAGGTGAGTGGGCTATTTTACTTTTCCATTTTTCTTCTTTTTTCTTTAATTTTTTTCCGTTAATTTGGTTTGCTTTGAATAAAAAAATAGCAAAGCATTTTATAAAATCTCCAAAACTTTTATTTGGCCTTACATGGCATATTGTTAGCCACTCCCATGATTTGAAGATCTTTGAAATTCAAACAATTTGAATTTCAAATCAAATAGGGGTTTAATTTAATTTCCAAGCCCTGTTTGGAATTTTTGAAAAATCTTGGTGCATGGAGTGGGACCCACTTCACTTTATATGTGATCATGCATATTTATAAGACTTTTCAAAAATACCATAGGAATTTTTGGAAGCAATTTGTATCTGGCCATTTGACTTAAATTCTTTAGGGCTTTTGCTTTCCCCATTTCAATTTCTTTTGAAATTTTTGCATGATGCAAAGGGCACTCAAACCCTAGCTCATACCTAAACTTGGGTTGTGACATAGCACCCAATGCACCCCTAGTCCCATAGGACCTATTAATGGTAATGCTATGACCTCAACCGTAGAAGAAGAAATTCCTATGACTATAGAAGCTACCAAACAAGTGAGCCTAAAGGACACCACTACCACTCCTCTTGATAGTAGTGACCTTGATTTTGATAATTGTACTCTTTCTGAAGTTATTCGTTTCCTTCACAAGATGTCTAGAGACCCCCACACTAGCACACTTAATCTTGCCTTCACGGAGCATATCACTAATGCTCTCACCAAAGCTAGGGAGGAGAATCTTAGGGTAGAAGCCTCCATACCTAGAAATCTAGAAGATGGTTGGGATCCTATGATTAAAATTAAGTTGAATAACTTTTCTTGCTATGCTTTATGTGATGTTGGAGCTAGTACCTCTGTTATGCCCAAAAGAATGTATGATATATTTGAGTTGAAACCTTTTGATGCTTGTTCTTTTGGTGTTCGTCTCGTCGATTCTTCTGTAAAGAAACCTTTGGGGAGGATAGATGATGTTCTTATCATTGTCAATGACAACTATGTTCCCGTTGATTTTACTATTATGGACATAGAATGTGAACCATCTTGTCCAATTATTTTGGGACGTCCTTTTCTTTGCACCGTTGGTGCTGTTATTGATATGAAAGAACGGGTTATAAAATTCCAATTCCCTCTCAAGAAAGGGATGGAACACTTCCCTAAAAAAAGAATAAGTTGCATTTTGAGTCCGTCACACGGGCTAGTTATTTTCTTGAAAATACTTGATCTATTTGCATTAAGCCGAGCTAATGGCTTTAAAGAAGCGCTTTCGGGAGGCAGCCCGCAACGAATTTATGTTTTCATTTTTGTTTTTCTTCTGTTTTTAGTGGTCTTGATGATTGTTACTACTGTAGCAACATCATTGTATCTTTACTTTTCAAGCTTTGTGCCTTTTATAGTCTCATACGACAAGGGAAGTAAAAGTTGTGACATGCTGTCCAGAAAACAGATTAAGTCCTCGTGACTAGAAAAATTAGACAAAAATCCGAGTTCGTCTTTTTGAGATGAATTTTTTACACAGCGTGCTCTATGAAATTACGAAACTTTCGTATGTTCTGAGTTGTTTGATTTGAGTGGCAGAAGTATCCCTAAATAATTATTTACTACCTGCTGGTCTGTTTTTCACAGATTCTTTCCTGTTTTGCCTTTTCTTCGTTTTGTAAACCTTAAGCTTGCTTTTTCTTTGCAAAAAAATTTGGCAACCTTGAGAAATAGTAGCTCTTCAAATTTATCCTTATTTCCAGTAGAGAAAAATTATTTTATTATGGGTACTAACCTCGCTAATCAGATTATGATGAGTTATGTATGAAGGGAGTTTTCAAGTGTGCGAGGGAAGATGATGAAAGAAGATTAAGAAGTATCAAGCGTTCAAGCTTGGGGATGCCCACATGCATCCCCAAGAAATGTTCAAGGAGACTCAAGAGTCTAAGCTTGGGGATGCCCCCGTGCATCCCCTTCTCCATCGACAATTATCAGTTCGTCTCTCATTTCACTATATTTTTATCACTTCATGCGTTATTGCTATTCTTGGAGTGTCTCGCTCTTAGGTTTTGTTTTTAGTCTTATTTAGCTTTGCTTGATGTTCATAACAAGTTAGATCCCAGCTTTCTTTGTGTGGGAGAGAAACACGCTCCACTTCCAAAATTTAGAACACAACATAGGACTTTTTTCTGCTTATCTTTGTTGTGTGTGTTCTTTATCTTTTCGTAGCTACTGTCATGTTTTGCTCTTAGCTTTCATGTTTATCTTTTCAAAAAGATTTTGTTTAGTTTGTTGCTGGAACTCTCTTGAGTTTTCATGTTTATCTTGTTTAGAGAGTTTTCCTGTTGCACTGAGTTTTGTGTCTTGACATGAAGTAGGTAATTGAGGTTGCTATTCTTTTTGAAGTAGTAACTTGCAATAGTTTGAGGTTTTGTTTTGAGTAATGTTTGGACTTTCGGTGTCAAGAGCCTTAGCCTATTAGTGATAGATGTTGTATTTTGGGAAATCCGTGTTTATTTTCAAAAAACCTACAAATTAGTTGAGAACTCTAGCTACTAGATGGATCACTACTCTTTGGAGGGATCGAATATTAGAGTACACTCACATACCATGAGTCGAGGATGCGCAAGGATAACCAAACCCCCATACACTCCTCCTCGGGGTACTTGCCTCTTTGTGAACCTCCTTATTAGATTGAGAGTTACCGATAATAAGTGCATGAGTTCTTCAGACTAATGTGAGTATTCGAAAGTTGACACTTCCACCTTCCCATATTTTGCTAGCCTCTCCTGTGCCGTGCATTGCTTTCTTCTCACTCCGAGAGTTAGCGTCCACCTTCGCCGGTACATCCAAACCCTTGGCACGATACGCTCTGTCATCATAAGCCTCCTTATATCCTTCCTCAAAACATCCACCAAACCTACCTATCAAGGCATTTCCATAGCCTTTCCGAGATATATTGCCATGCAACATCCACCTTCTCATGAATTGATCTTCATGTCATACATGCTACTTGCTTGATCGATGAGCCGCATGCTAGTTGAGCCTTGCCCTAATCATTGCTACATGACGCGCTAGTATCATTGCATATCCTACTACACTGGCAGAGGCATACATTTGCATACATCATGATAGTTACATTTTCTTTATGATTTGAGTACTTTGTAAAGTGTGAAAGATCTTATATACTTTTTGTAATATATAGAGTGTTGCCCCTAAAGTGAGGAAAAGATCCCAAAGTGGACAAATTAAAAGATCCCAAAGAGGACAAATTAAAAGATCCCAAAGAGGACAATTTAAAAGATCCCAAAGAGGACAAATGAGAGTTAAATAGAAAGAGCCATTGAGGCCACCAAAAAAAAGAGAAAAAAGGAGAAATAAAAAGAGAGAAGGGGCACACTACTATTCCTTTTGAGAGATCCACACTCGTACTCCTTCTTTTATCTTGTACTCCATAGAGATTATCATTTATGCATATAGCTATGTGCGGAACTTCACACTATAGAACTTGGTTTGTATATTCCAATGATGAGCCTCCTCAAATGAGCTCTAGGTCTTATTGAGCAAGCAAGTTGGATGCACCCCCACTAGTTCCATTGGAGAGCTTTTAGCTCATATGTGCATCCGTTGCATGGCAATCCCTACTCCTCACATCATATCTATCATTTGGCTCTCTCTCGCCTATGATTGTCCTCATTGATGTGATCCTTTCACACCCTTTTTGTCTTCCTCCTCCACCTTATTCTCTCTTTGCCATCCCAAGTATCAACTTTCTTTCTTACGCTCATCCATTGCATGAGTGCTCAAAATTTCGAAAAGGAGTGGATCATTTTGACTTGTACCTGGCTAGTGGTTTGGGTATGAGTCAAGATAAGATTCCAAAGAAGACCAAGTGTGAAACTTTAGTAGATTGAGTTCTCAACATAAAAATACTTTTTCTCGTATATCCCTGTCCCCTTTCTTGCACGCAAACACCATTTGCAGACATTCGAGTCACGGACTGCGAGAGCTCTTGCACATTTATGTTCTTATGTTGCTTGTTTCAATACTAGATATAGACTCTTGCTTGTTATGAATTGAATTGAATTGCATGCTTTGAATTCTTTACTTACAAAGTTCTTATATGGTTGTTAGCATGTCACCACAGAAATTATGCTTGTTATCATTTACCTACTCAAGGACGAGCAGGAATTAAGCTTGGGGATGTTGATACGTCCAAAACGTATCTACAATTTCTGCTTGCTCCATGCCTCTTTTGTGTGATATTTCTATGATATTGATGAACTTCCATACACTTTTGATCATATTTGGACTAACCTATTAACTCAGTGCACCCCAGTTCCAGTTCCTGTTTTCTGCTGTTTTTCTATTTCAGGTTTCCCCCTTATTAAAAGTACCAAAAAAATTCCGGGAAAAATATAGGAAAAATCAGCGTACCGGGAGCTTCGCGAAGATCCCGAGAGGGGCCAGAGGGGAGCCAGGGGGCCCAGGCGGCCCGAGGGCGCGGCCAGGCCCCTGGAGGCGCCAGGGGGCGCCTGGATCCCCTGGCCCATCTCTGGCTGCCCCCTTTTGCCTATTTATTCCCCGTGACGAGAAACCCTCAGGGACAGAACCTTTTTCGCGATCTCTCCTCTGTTTCGCCTCCGCCGCGCTTCCAAGATCGGGAGCACCAGAAGACCTCTTCCCGGAACCCTGCCGGAGGGAGGCATCACCTCCGGGAGCTTCTCCATCACCATGGATGCTTCCCGGATGAACCGTGAGTAGTCCACCTTGGACCATGGGTCCATGATCAGTAGCTATGTCATGTTCTCCTCCCCTCTTTGTTCTTCATGGATTAGACCTCGTGAGCTGCCCTACATTATCGAGGCACATATGTAATCTTTCTGCTGTTGCTATGCTGAGTTTACTGGGATCCGATGGATTATGAGATTATGTTCAAATTGTGATTGAGTTATATATTTGATCTCTTCTTTTATATTTATGTTATTGAGTAACTCTTTCATGTTCTCCGTTGCTGTTTTTTGCTTTGGCCAAGTAGTAGGTAGTGACTCCAGGAGGGAGCGTTATGCATGATTGTGGGTTCATGCCCCCCGATGACTAGCTTGAGTGACAGAAACATGAGTCTAGGGGATGTGTTGTTGCCACAAGGGGGAAAACAATGGTGCTTGTACTTGCAGGTGCAAGGATTGTTTACTTTACGCAAAGTTCTTTAATGAAGTTGTCCGTTGCTTTGAGTTTACACATTGGGTGGGATTCGCAACTTAATACCAGCGAGATGTTCTGGATAGATATCTCAAGGTGGATGATTAGTGGGTAGATGCAGATGGATTTCGGTCTACTTGTCTTGGCGTACCGCCCGTGCTTTTGAGCCTCTTCCTTTCTGTTTTGCATAATTAGCATTGGTTTGCGCACATAATCCTGTCAATTGCCGAGCTGTAATTTGTTTACCTCGCATGGCTATTTTATCGTCTTTTGGGAGAGAGACGTCACTAGTGAACATCATGGGACCACGGTCCATAGCACCAATAGTGTTTACACCTTCAACTTACTTTCAGTATTTACTTTTCCGTAGCTATCACTATCATTATTATCCCGTGCATTTTATCCTTTGTAAACAACAAGGCCGGAGGAATTGACAACTCCTCTGTACTCGTTGGGAGCAAAGCTATCTGTTGTGTGTGTAGGTCCAGGCAAAGCAAGTGATTATCATCAAACGGGGCCTCACTTGCAGAACCACCTACTTATTGCTGTTGGAGTCCTCCTGGACGATACTCAACCTTAGCATCTTTGCTAAGGGAAATTTTCCGCTATCTACATCTCACCTTCCACTTGGGGTAACCAACGGGGGCGAGAAGTATCTCGTGTATCAGATCCGAAGGATAGTTTTGAAGCCCTCGAGATGATTTTGCACGACTGCGTAGTCGGTAGGATGATTTTGTAGCCCTCGGATGTTTCTGCACGACTACGTAGCCAGCAGGATGATTTTTAGCCCTCAGATATTTCTGCACGACTGCGTAGCCAGCAGGATGATTTTTTAGCCCTCAGATGTTTGTGTGCGACTGCGTAGTCGTCTTTGGCGACTGATCGAGAATGCATATAGGTTTTGGAATCATAGCTTATAAGAGTGTAAAGAAACTTAGCTGTAGGATCGACGTGGCGGAGGATATCGAAGATGAGCAGTCGAGTAGTCGAAGATGAGCAGTCGATGATGCGAGACAGAGTCGATGCAGCGGACGGTCTTGATGCGGCGGGCGGTTTTGGTGTAGAGGAGGGAGTCGATGTGATGGCCACTGCGACGTTTAGCCCCCGAGTTCACGAGCCCTCGAGTCTGTGAGCCCCCGAGTGTTGAGGCGGCAGAGTTGCGCAGTGAAGTCATCGTGATGAAGTTGTTCGGCGTCCGACGAGAGGACTCGACATGGATATTCCATACAAAGGAGATCGGCGCAGGATGATGTACAGAGGTGTCGCGAGGGCTTTGGTGGAGAGAGATCTGTCTAGTTCTATGCGTGGGATCTTGAGTTGTGTGTTCAGTTGAGTTCTCTAGAGAGGTGCCCCTGCCTCGCTTTATATAGGTAGCCAGGTAGGGGTTTACATGAGTCCTAGTCGACTACAAGTAGGATTCCTTGTCTTGCGCATCAAGTCTTGGGCTTCATGTCCTATTCCATCATGTCGGTGTCCACGAGTGAGCCTCCGGTGGGCCGCCGACCATGACACGCACCAGGTACCCTCACGGAGAGGAGTCGTGGGGTCACCCCCTCGTCATACTCGGTGATCAATGGAGAGTTATACAGAAACATCGTCACTAAGCTCCCTCAACGATGCATCTCCGAAGATGAAGGGAGTTTTATCTTGCAAGATATCCATGTAGGCGACTACGAACATCATGCCTCAAGTCGGACGCTAGTGGAGAAAGCTTTCCGAGCTGGTTTCTTCTGGCCCCAGGCACTCAGCGATGCTCGGCACATTGTGGATCATTGCAAAGGATGTCAATTTTATGCAAATCAACCACACAAACTAGCTTCCGAGTTGAAGACCATCCCTCTAGCCTAGACATTCGCAGTCTGGGGGCTTGACATGATTGGACAACTGAAGACAGGCAAGTATAGTTTACCCACATCTTAGTCGCGTTGAGAAGTTTACAAAATGGATAGAGGAAAAACCCATCAAAGCCTTAGATTCAGTCACGACCGTCAGTTTCATACAAGGCATCATACATCGTTTTGGAGTCCCACATGATATCATCGCGGACAATGGGTCAAACTTCAACCCGGCTGATGATACGTCCAAAACGTATCTATAATTTCTGCTTGCTCCATGCCTCTTTTGTGTGATATTGCTATGATATTGATGAACTTCCATACACTTTTGATCATATTTGGACTAACCTATTAACTCAGTGCACCCCAGTGCCAGTTCATGTTTTCTGCTGTTTTTCTATTTCAGGTTTCCCTCATATTAAAAGTGCTCCAAAAATTTGGGAAAAATCCAATGAAAAAATCAGCGATACGGAAGCTTCCGGAATCACCAAGGGGGGGGCCAGAGGGGACCCACCAGGGCCCCAGGCGCCCTCCCGGCGCGCCCTAGGGTGGGGCCGTGCCAGGGGGCGCCTGGACCCCTGGTGGCCCCCTGGCTGCTCCCCTTCGCCCATATATTCCCCGTGACGTGAAACCCCCGTGACGGGAACCCTTTTTCGCAATCTCTCCTCTGTTCCATCGCCGCCGCGCTTCCAAGATTGGGAGCACCAGAAGACCTCTTCCCGGCACCTGATACGTCTCAAACGTATCTACTTTTCAAACACTTTTGCTATTGTTTTTCCCTCATTCTTGCATGATTTGGACGAAACTAACCCGGACTAACGCTGTTTTCAGCAGAGCTGCCTATATGGTTTTATTGTGCGCAGGAAAATGGATTTTTGGACGTCCCAGAAAATTCCCAGAAATATACCAGAAACTCCACGCACCCGAAGGAGCCAGATGCCAGAAGTGGGACCAGAGGGGAGTCCTAGGGTCCCCAGGCGCCCCCCCTGGCGCGGCCAGGGGTGGGGCCGCGCCCTCTGGCCGCCTGGGGGCCACCCCCTCCTCTGGTGCCCTACCGACGCTCCTATTTATTCCCGTGACGCGAAAACCCCAGAACAGAAGTCGTTTTCCCAATTCTCGTCGCGGAGCCGCCGCCACCCTCTGTTCTTCTCCGGGAGGGATAATCTGGAGGCTGTTTTGGCCTCCGGAGAGGGGAGATCATCGCCATCGTCATCTCCATCACCACTCCATCCTCCCTCCATGACTTATCCATCCATGTGTGAGTAATTCCCTGCTGTAGGCAAAGGTGATGGTAGGGATTGGATGAGTTATATCATGTAATAGTTTATCAGATTGTTGGGGGCTTGTTGCCTATCATCTAGATTGGTGTTTATCATCTTTGCTTCAACTTGTTGCTCTTAATGCTTGTCACTTTGGGGCCGAGTGCCATGATTTCAGATCTGAACCCTTTATGTTTTCATGAATATATTTGTGTTCTTGATCCTATCTATGAGTTGTATGCACCTATTATAGTCCGAAACCGGCGATCCCAAAGGTGACAGCTTGGGACACCAAAGGGGATGGACTATAATTTGAGGATTCCATGTATCCATTGATTGTTAATGCTTTGTTCCGGTGCTCTTTGACAGGAGCACCTTAATCTCCATAAGTTCCTTTTTGCCACGTTCGTAGCGGGATGGTAGGAAAAAAGATGTTGTGCAAGTTCTTATTGCAAGCACGTACAACTACATGTGGGATACATGCCTGATTTTGATTTATGCCTAGATGATCTTTGATTTTCTGTGTGCCTTGCCCCAAGTTGATTACATGATGTGCCTTATCTATGCAGCGCCCAACCATCCATATCCCTAGCCTACAGTGTTTTAATTTTGCTGGTTACTAGTTGTTTACTTTTGCTGTTACTATTACCGTTTCTATCGTCACTACCACTATTATCGCAGTTGCTATTAATATCTTGTTGCAAGTAAGTATATCTCAGGTGCGGTGGAACTGACAACTCCATTGTTAAAGCTTGTGGATATTCTTTGGCTCCCCTTAAGTCGAATCAATAAATCGGGTTATCTTACCCGCGAAGACTATCTCGATCCCCTACAGTTGTGGGTTATCAAGCCTGTTTTCTGGCGCCGTTGCCGGGGAGCATAGCTTTATTCACAAGTCTACTTGAAGTATTTTACCTGCTTAAATGTATCCGCTATGGGTAAGAAAGAAGACCCCAAGGTCCCGATCTTGCCATCCCGTACAAGAAAAGGTACTGTTCTGAACACTAGTGCTACACTTGATTCACCTTCAGTTATGAGTAAGTTTGCTTCACCGCCACCACATGATGCTTCTACTGAATCTGTTACTATGTCCGATACTTTTGATGATGCTTCTACTACTCTTGATGATATTGGTTCACTCAGTCACGCTCTTGAGAAACAGATTGCTGCTGCTGCCAAGAAATCTGGGATTGAAATTCACGATACTTGCTATCCTTTTGATGGGACTTACACTTATCCTGATCTGAGTAAACTCAAGGAGAGACTCCTTGATGATGATTATATTATACTTGATGATGATTTATGCAGGGAACTAACAGAGTTTAACGACTCTGAACCTGATGCTATTAAGAAACTGCTCGAGAAACATTCTTTGAAGAACAAGACCGTACCTGATCCTACTTTTGCTACGTCTCCTTTATGCATCAATGATCTTGATTATAATTTCTCTGTTGATCTCTCACTTATATCTATGGTTGAAGCTGACCCCTTTTATGGCAGAGAGAATGATGATGCAATTGCACACCTGACCAAACTCACTGAGTTAGGTGGTTTGTTTACTACTGATGAGAAGATACGAAACTTCTATGTTACTAAGATTTTTTCTTTCTCTTTAAAGGAAAGTGCTAAGGCATGGTACGATGCACTACCATGTGGTTCTATTAGGAGTCCTCAAGACTTAGCTCAATCTTTTGTTGATAAGTATTTTTCATCTCATATGCAACATGCTGCTTTACGAAAAATTTATAACTTTAAACAGTTGCAGGATGAGAACCTTCCTAAAGCTTGGGGAAGGTATTGCAGTCTGATCCAGGCTAGACCGGGACATGGAGTCCCTAAAAATGAATTGATTGATATATTTTATGTTGGTCTAACTGATGAATCTAGATCCTACTTGGACAGTTGTGTTGGTTGTGTTTTCAGGAAAAGAACACCGGACAATGCAGAAGAACTAATGGGCAAGATTGCCAAGAACCACGAAGATTGGTCCGTCCCTGAACCACCTCCACCACCAAAGAAGAGGGGCATGCTTGTCCTAAGCCCCGAAGACATGCAAGAAGCAAAGAAGTCCATTAAAGAGAAGGGTATTAAAACTAAAGACGTGAAGAATATACCCCCTATTGACAAGTTGTGTGAGCCTACAACTCACCCTCCTATGGTAGAGGTACACTCTCTTTTAGATTCCAAAGCAAGTGACATTCCTCATGGTAAGCCTCCTGATCAATGTTTAGATGAGCTTCATAATTTTATTATGAAGCATAATCACTTTAATGAGAGGATACAAAGTCAGTTGCGTGATAATTCCCTTGCTATCAAAAGTTTTCTTGATGTTCTAGGTAGAACAGTTAATGATGTTAAATGTCTTGTGAAGCATTTTCATATGGTTCAAACTCAGCTTGACCAAGTTTCTAATGTGCAAAAAGATTTGCTTTCTACTAATGCCAATAGGATATACAGGCCTTCGGGATTAAAACCCGAGGGGGAACTAGCACTCAAGATCCTCTCTACCCAGAGGGGCATCCTAAGAGGATCGAGCAAGATTCTCAAATCCAGGAAGAAGAAATGATTAGCTCTCCGAAGAAGAAAAAACACAAAGAAGATGACAATTCAAATGATCCAAATAGTATATCTACCTCCGATGCTGAGACTGAAGACGGTGCTGAGCCTGAAAAGGATGGTGAAAAGAATGATCCACCCGAGGCTTGAGAAGAGGAAGCACCCGACAAACGCAAGAAATACACTAGAGAAGACTTCATCGCAAGAAGACATGGTAAGGAACGAGAACCATGGGTACAGAAACCTATGCCCTTTCCAGGTAAGTCTCTCAAAACCAAAGAAGAAGAGCATTACGATAAGTTTTGTGAGTGGATGAAACCTCTTTTTCTTCAAATTCCTTTGACTAATGCTATTAAGTTACCTCCCTATTCGAGATATATGAAAGATATTGTTACTAATAAAAGAAAAGTTCCTAATGAAGTATTATCTACTATGCTTGCTAACTACTCTTTAGTGGCAAGATTCCTGAGAAGCTTGGTGATCCAAGTATACCCACCATTCCTTGCTCCATAAAGAATAATTATGTTAGGACTGCTTTATGTGATCTTGAAGGAGTGAGTGTTATGCCCTTTTATCTTTATAAGAGATTATGTTTAGAAAAACTAATCCCTACAGATATCTCTCTTCAGATGGCTCATAAGTCCACAGTTGTTCCCATAGGTATTTGTGAGGATGTTCTTGTTGAAGTTGCTAATTGTTTAATCCTTACTGATTTTGTTGTGCTTGACATGCCCAAGGATGGGAGCATGTCTATTATTCTTGGTAGACCTTTTCTTAACACCGCAGATGCTATTATTGATTGCAATAAAGGAAAGGTTACTTTCAACGTGATTGAAAAAGAACACACGGTGTATTTTCCGAAGAAAATTGACAAGAGGCATGGCCTCAACTTTATAGAGAATATCGAGACCGTGAAGATTGGAGAATGGGATTGTCCTCTACATGTACACCACAAATACAAAACCATCATGGTGGGGACAATGTCCATTAAAGTAAAGGTGCAATGATCACTTCATAAGAGGTAAGACTTTTTGCTTTATATATCACCGGTTTGTTGGTAAGACTTGATCAACCTTGCTGGTAAGCATGTTTTATATAGGTAAAAAGTGGAGCTATTATGTTTTCAGTTGCTTTAGCTTTTATTCTCCTTGCTGTACCAAGTTTATATGTTTTTGAAACTTCACAATTCTAATCACTTCTTCAAGTTTTTAGAGAGTTTCGCAGCTTTTTGAACTTCCAAAAAATTTCTACAGTGAAGTTGTCAGAAAAATTCCAGAAAAAATATTTTAAAAATTTCCATGCCGGGAGTGGCCCAGGGGCACCTGGGGCTGACCAGGGGGGCCACCAGTGGCCCAGGCGGCCAGCTGGCGCGGCCTGGCCCCTAGCCGCGCCCACAGGGCGCCTGGGTCCCACAAGGCAGCCAGCCAGGTAAATATTCTTCCTCCTCCCTTCTCTCTCTCCAAAAACACGAGTTCTGCACTTTTTTCTTGCGCTCTTGTTGCTCTCCGTCCAGAATTTCAATCTCTCTCTACGACCCACCATTTGAGCTGAGATTTTGGGCAAATACTCCCTGGTATGTAACTCCTTCACCCCTCCAAATAGATTTTTGATTGGTGGCTTCATTAGTGAGTATTTAGTAACTCTTAGTGTTGATCTTATGAGCTTGCATGCATGTGTAGAAATTTATTTTCCAAGTTTTGATGCAAGTTTATACCTTAAGTAAGTGAGTAGAGTAGTTTGCCTCAACTCACTTTGTTTAAATCCTTGTCTTTGTGAATTGTAAAAAAATTCAGAAATGAGTTTCTTTGGAAAAGCAAAGGGTGGCTTGGGAAGAAGATGCTCGGGTGCTCCGATCGAGTCACTAGAGCTGCAGCTTCACCCTCAGCAGTTAGGGTGAGCTACAATGAAGATCATGTGCCCCTGGAGCTGTTGGAAGAAACAAATCCAGCATGCGCAATGATGTATCCGTGCGATGATTTTCTTACAGCTGCAGGAATTAAGGAGGAATTTAATGGCCTTTGTGCCAATGCAGGTTTGACACGGCTAGCTCTATGACGTGTGGTGCAATACAAAAAGCTTACCTCCTTTTTTGTTAACAGTTTTTGCTATAACGATGATGCTGGAACCGTCGAGTTCAAACTTTATAATGATCTCATAACCATGTCTTTGGCAAAGTTTTGTGATATAATAGGTGTGCCGAACGTTGGTCAGACAGCTAAGATGACCATGCAGCCTTCCGGGTTGAGGACCCTCTTCAACTCCCTTTGCTTCCAAGAGGAGACCGACATTCGGCGCACGAAGATTTCCAGCATCTTGTTTCCACACCTCAGGTATTTTGCGTATTTTATTGCTAGAGGGGTGTTAGCTTGTGACAACACGATCAACGGTTCCGCACCAGACTTCTCCATTTATGCGAACGCCCTCTCTGGTAAGAATGAGTATAATGTGGGTGCCTTGATTGCTCGGCGCCTTATTACAAACAGTAACAAGGGCGATTTATATGGTGGGGTTTACTCCACACTTATCCTTGAGTCTCTTGAGCGCACCCCGCATCCTGATGATGTTCCCTTTTCATACGCGAGTCTCGATCTTGCAGCTATGAAGAGGCATAAGTTTGTTACCATGACTTCCCAGTTGGGTAACCTTGATTATATTTTGAGGTTTGAAAGGACTATTACTCGTGAGGTCCGTCTACCTGCACCACTCTTGTTTGATAACACTCGCAGGAACGGATGGTCCTTCAACGAAATTCAGTTCGATGAGTTCTTGGCTAATTACCAGCCGCATCACCCCATGGAGGGGGTTGTGCCCGATGAGGAGGAGCATGGTGAGTTCCCACATTTCCAGGGAGAGACCTTCACCGGGCATGGCGAGGGATCTTCTTCCACTTGGAGCGCAGGACCTTCCGCATGGGAGGATCCGAGGACTTCGGTGTACGCACCGGAAGGCTCGTACGACTCCTGGACTTACCCTTACCCTGGAGCAGGAGGCTCCTGGGGGCAGTAGCTGCTATCAACTTAGGCCAAAAGCCTAAGCTTGGGGAGTACGTTTCCTTCTCACCTTTCCATTGTATTATCCGTTTTTATTTTGTTTGCTTCGATCTTTTCGAAGTTTTTGCCCGTTCTTCTTTGTTCTTTTGTTTTGCAAAAACAACAAAAAGATTTCTCTCTTCTTTTTCTTCGCTAAATCTTTGAAAAACCATAAAATAATTTCTTTTTCTCTCTTTAGTTTGCTTTGTTGCAGAGTTCAGCTCGAGTCCATAATGGCATTTGATTATATATTTCACACGTTCGGTCATGCAAGTGACAAGGCAGTAATGACGAAGATCGACGAAAGGGATGCAACAAGGAAAACTGGTATGAACTCTTTTTGTTTCTACTTTTGTACATATGCTTGTACTTATGAATTGGAGACCAGATTGTAGCCACATAGTGTTATGTTTACAATGCTTTCCCAGTGTTCATGCTTCCCTTTGGAGAATTCTTGGATTGACTTGGCACATGCTTACACATGTTTATGACTGAAAAGTCTACTATGCCTTGATGATCTTTGAATTTTAGAATAGTCATATCATTTTCATGCCTGATTCAATGTTACTTTGTCGCTCTGCATGATTATGACTGTTATTGCTCTCTAATTGGTCGCTTCCCAGTCTTTTTCTAGCCTTCGCTCGCACCAAGTGGATTTCTGCTTGTGCATCCAAAATCCTTGAAACCAGTTTTTCCATATGAGTCCACCATACCTTCATATGTGGCATTTACCGGCCATCCTAACGAAGACTTTCTTGTGCCATCTCGAAATTATTCAAAAGCACTCCTATTTTGTGCCTCTGTTTTAGCTCATGAGGAATTAGTAGGTAATTCATGACCGTCTTATGTTAGACATGTTTTATTCCGGGATTGCATGTCTAATCTGCAAACCCCAATACGAGGAGGGACTGGCATGAGTGCGCCCAGCTCACAAAAGATAATCACAACCAACAAACCCTCCTTCACGCTTTGTCTATGAGAAATCAAAAAACTTTGGCAGTGATAAACAAAGGAGATTAAGGGGATGTGATCGTCTCCATCTTGGGAGCCGTTCCTCGAAACATGTCTAGCGTAAGAGGCGATTGAGTTGTCTACTAGCATTCGTTGACAAAGCATGCACCTCCCAAAACACTTTTTATCTCTGTTTTCAAAACCAAGAGCTCTGATACAAGTTTAGTCTTTTCTTCCTTCCACGGTTTTTCAACCTTTCCATCAAACTCCACGGTTCGAGAGTCTCCAACTTCTTTCTTCAAAGCACCAACTAGGAGAGCATAATTGTCATTCTGAGTGTAATGTGCATTGTCCCAAAGTATTACATTGTCTTTTGCATGATTGTGGTATTATTTATTCTGAAGTTCTTAGTTTTATTCTCCTTTAAAACTCCGGAGGAGTTTCTGCATTTATGTTTTGCTTCACTCATGGAGGCTAGCGAAATACCACTCTAGTATGTTCAAACTTTGTGCATTGTAATCCTGTCTTGATTTTTAGTAGCATATTATTTGCTTTTAGTTGTTTGATATTGAAAACTTGAAAGAAGGATTGCTTCGTGCATTGTCCTCATAGCATTGTTTTGATCCTTGCTAAATTCTTTTCGTAGTACAGGCTTATATACATTTATTGAAGCAAAAGAGTTTGTCAAAGTTTTATTTGTCGCGTTCAGTTCGTTGTACTAAATTGCTTGACGACAAGCAATATGCTAAGCTTGGGGGGGGGGGGGGGTTGATACGTCTCAAACGTATCTACCTTTTCCAAACACTTTTGCTATTTTTTTGCCCTCATTCTTGCATGATTTGGACGAAACTAACCCGGACTAACGCTGTTTTCAGCAGAGCTTCCTGAACGGAAGATGAAGCCGAAGCCGCAAGACAAGAAGGTGTTGATCTCCTAGAAGAGGAAAGAACGGACTAAATTGCTTGACGACAACCAACTATTGTTCCAGTAAGCCAGTACACCGAAGATGAAGCCGAAGCCGCAAGACAAGACTGTGTTGATCTCCTAGAAGAGGAAAGAAATTTAGCTCTCACTCGTTCATCATTCTACCAGCAAGACCTACACCGATACCATGATCGACACGTCCGAGCTCACTCATTCCAAGAAGGCGACATGGTGTTACGTGTCAATCAGACTTCTGATCACAAGTTAGACCCTCCGTGGGAAGGGCCCTATGTTATATCCCGGTTATTACATAATGGAGCTTGTCGGTTATATGATGTAACTAATAACATAGAAGAGCCACACACATGGAATGCTCAGTTGTTGCGTCGCTTCTATGCGTAAACGCAGTTGTAAGACTTGAATAAAATCTAATGTTTGTATGAAAGAGTGTTTTGACGAATCTCTGTACTTTCACCTGTTATAAAAAATCATTTTTTGTCCGAACTGTGCGCAGCTCGGACGAGAGATTAGAGAAAATTTCTAAGTACCCTTCAAGTGATTGATAACTTGGGGGGGGGGGTTGCTTAACGCTCAAAAAATCATGTTTTTGTCCGAGCCATGTGCAACTCGGACGAGAGCTTAGAAATTTTTTCTCAGTACCCTTCAAGTCATCGATAACTTGGGGGCTGCTTAACGCTAAAAAAAGCAAGGTTTTTTGTCCGAGCTATGCGCAGCTCGGACGAGAGCTTAGAATTTTTTTTTCTAAGTACCCTGCAAGTCATTGATAACTTGGGGGCTGCTTAATGCTCAAAAAATCAAGTTTTTTGTCCGAGCTGTGCGCAGCTCGGAGGAGATCTTAGAAAAAAAATCTAAGTACCCTTCAAGTCATTGATAACTTGGGGGCTTCTTAACGCTTAAAAACTAAAGTTTTTGTCCGAGCTGTGAGCAGCTCGGACGAGAGATTAGAATTTTTTTCTAAGTATCCCTCCATACTCTTTAGGGTTACTTAATGCACAACCAGATAACCAAAGAATAATTTCAAGCATGCATACCCATCGATAGCTAAGGAAAAAGAATGTCTAGTGCCCGGGGCACAACATAAACAACACCGATATTCATTACAGCACCACTCGGCATACTGAGGAAAGTTTTAAAGTTTTGGTTCCATCCAGACCAATCTCTCATTCATCCCCGGCTTCGTCTGACTCACTCAAGACGCCAGTAGATTCCACGAAGAAGTCGAGATCAGGCATCTAAGCAATCCGACTGGCAGTCTCATCATAGCGAGGTAGAAATGTGGTGCAACTTTGCCCTTGTTAAGGGTCACTGCCACCAACCCTTTGAACGTTGTGAATCCTTTCGGGAAAGTGTGCCTTGGTCAGGGCCAGCGCATAGTTTGTACCACTCCGTGCTGAAGACCGTTTCCAGCGTGCTAATTGCTGAGGAGCTGCCTGAAGAATGGGTACAAGCGTATCAAGTTTCACACGATTCTCCTCACCGGGAGACAATTTTCTCTTCAGCGCCAGGGTGGCACCCATGACCTCCTCCGCAAACCTCTCGGCCTTCACACACCTCATGGTCAGCAAGCCACGAGCTAAAGCAAATTCGGTCTTCACCGGTGTGTAGTTGTCCCTCTTCATCACTTCGGCAAACTCAGCTACTCGAGCTTGCTCCGCCTCTGGATCAGTGCCATATGCTGCAAAGAAACAAGTTAGTATACACCAATTGGGCAGGACACCAAACATTATCTACATAAATTTCTCACAACTCACCATATAGAGTCTCGCTGAAAACAGCAAACCTCCCAGCACAATACTCCTCCGATGCCTTCACAGATTTCCGAGTTGCCTCCAACTCGGCCTTGTGGTCTTCCTCTTACTTGGAGTGCAGCTCGGACAACTTTTGCAGATCAGATTGGATTTTCGAGATGCTGGCCTCACTCTCCTTCACAACTTCTTTGTAGTAATGCACAGACTTCTCCAAAGATTTCTTTTCTTTAGTGTGCTTCTCAGCCTGCTCTATCTCCTTCTTCATCTTGGTAAAAAAATCATCATTCTCCTTCACCTTGGCATCGAAAGATTTCTTGGCCGCTTCTGCGTCAGAGCACAAAAGGAAAAGGACAGAAGGCATCAGAACCAACCCATATCTTATCCTTACAAAATCTGAGATAACATAGCTTACCAATGTCTTCAGCATGTTTTTTCTTCAGTTCATTGTGCTCTTCTAGCAGTACCTCATATGCCTGCTTCGTGGCCGCATTCTCCTCTTGTAAATTAACAAAGGAAGAACCCAGCTTACAAGCCTCCTAGTACAGGAGAAGAATCATAATGAACCAAAATCCTCAGAGTAACTTCAAGAAATTACTCGGAGCCTCGGGGGCTACACCCAGTGGGTGCACTAAAAAGTGCTTCCACTGAAGGGTCATAACACCAAAATCTCCTTACAAAAGACTCCGAACAACTTCAAGAAGTTACTCAGAGCCTTGGGGGCTACACCCAGTGGGTGCACTAAGAAGTTCTCCCACTGGAAGTTCATAAAACAAAAGTCTCCTTACAAAAGACTCTGAATAACTTCAAGAAGTTACTCGGAGCCTTGGGGGCTACACCCAGTGGGTGCACTAAGAAGTTCTCCCACTAGAAATACATAAAACAAAAGTCTCCTTACAAAAGACTCCAAATAACTTCAAGAAGTTACTCGGAGCCTTGGGGACTACACCCAGTGGGTGTACTAAGAAGTGCTCCCACTGGAAATACATAAAACAAAGTCTCCTTACAAAATACTCCGAATAACTTCAAGAAGTTACTCGGAGCCTTGGGGGCTACACCCACTGGGCGCACTAAGAAGTGTTCCCAATGGAAGTTTCAAATTAACAAAAACAATAGCAACTCAGACAAAAAAGTCATTCGTACACCCAGTGGGTAGAAAAACTTACATAAGTACTTACGTGCATGTTCGCCTTCACCAACTCGGCTTCGGAAGCCAATTCGCGCAGGCGCGGCTCAAATTGAGAAGCCTTCACCAAGGATTCCTTCAGGCCACTGAAGATAGCATGCTCAACCGGAGAGGCAACTGGGATCGAAGTTCAGGAAGCTGGAGCACTCTCTTGCGCAGCTGCTGGAGCGGCAGAAGATTTCTCAGCAACCTTTTCCACAGGAGCCTCGCGCGAAGCGGAAGGAGCGGCTGAACTACCGGTGGCAGGATGACCTGATTCAGAGGGAATATCTTTCTCAGGGACAACCACCTCAGGAACAGTTACCTAAGGAGCAGTCGGCTCGATCACTGTCCGAGCTGGGATTGCAACAGAATCAATTTCCATGTCCACTAAAGAAAAATGAAGCCAATAGACATAATCAGCAAATATGAAGCTACATCAATAAGAGCATCAATAGACACGATCAAGAATCCCTACCGCCAGTTGAAACCTCCTCAGGAATGGTGTTCATGACGGGAAAATCAGTCACTCCGCAGGTACTGACATCATCATACGTTTCTGCACTTTGGTCCTCGACCCCAGGAAGCGACTCAGAACCACTCGGACGGACACTGCAGAACGAAACAGTTGAAAAGATTGAAGAACTGATGAAATACTGAGTTAAAAGGTATATGACAGTATTACTTGCGAGCGGTCTTCAAAGCACGCCTCGGGGGAGCCACACCAACTTTGGCTGGACTAGACCCAGCCCCCTTCGCCTTTCCAGCCTCAGCGGCATCCCCCGAAGGGTTGATTTTCCTACCCCAAAGAGTGGCGAGATTCTTCTTTTTTAAAGGTGCAACCCTCCCATGGCTGGAACCCAATGTTGGGAGTTTGCTGCTACCCTCCTCACCACTTGGAGGAGGAGGCCTTTTGCGAGTCTGAATAAGACCCGCTCGCACCGAGTCGCGGTCCTGATTGATGTTTGATCGCAGCCCAGATGTCACTTGAGAATGAGCTGCCTCGGACTCTAGTTCTTCTCCAGCCTCAACCCCAATTCCCGCAGAAGTATTGCTATCTTCATCCTCCTCAGCAGGATGTTGGGGAGCCAGAGGAATGGGGGAATGAAATCGGGAAATGTCCTAACACAGAAATATAAAAGGTCTGAGTCAGAGCAAACAGGCAAAAGGAGACCAACACAAAGTGAGAGAACCTAACAAAGTAGGAGGGTGCTCGCTGTCAAGAGGTCTCACTCGGCCTACCGGCTGTAGACCGTGGGTCACGCTAGTAATGACCTGCATTTGATACTCAAACTCATCTGTTGGCATCTCGACATTGCTATACCGAGTGTCATCCTCGAGCCCAGTGTACGTCCATTTCCCTCGAGCCCTAGCTTGGAGAGGTTGGATCCCCCGAATAACAAAGGTGGCAATTAGATCCATGGCATCTAAACCGTTCTTCTCCAGCTTTACGATTTTGCGCATCAAAGGGAGCACCTGCTCCTTCTGAGCGTTGGTGAGCGAGGGTTCCAACCCTGAGAATTGGTCAGTCTCACATCCGAGTAAGGGGGCAACGTACGAATACTCGGCCCTTCTACCACCTTGCAGTAAAACCAACTATTCTTCCAGCAGATCTACCCTTATAGCTTTCTCCGTACGAGGATGCACCAATGGACTTTTCTATCTATCTATGTTTGTTTAGCACATATGTACATGGAAAACCAAGGTTGAACACATTTCACCACATTATTCACACCGGTAGACCCCTACCGGGAGTTTCCACATACGGATCGACGATTTTACTAAGTGTTAGCCCATGTCCGTGAACAACGTCAGACACATGACCTACATATGCCATCTACAAACATTAAATCACACTTATAAACATAACCTAGCTCCACATGCAGGTTTTCCAATGATTCCGGCCCTCCGACGGTCATTCACCTCCAAAACCCTAGATCGGGGGGGGCGCAGATCTACCCTTATAGCTTTCTCCGTACGAGGATGGACCAATGTACTTTTTTATCTATCTATGTTTTTTAGCACATATGTACATGGAAAACCAAGGTTGAACACATTTCACCACATTATTCACACCGATAGACCCGTACCGGAAGTTTCCACATACGGATCGACGATTTTACTAAGTGTTAGCCCATGTCCGTGAAGAACGTTAGACACATGACCTACATATGCCATTTACAAACATTAAATCACACTAATAAACATAACCTAGATCCACATGCAGGTTTTCCAATGATTCCGGCCCTCCGACGGTAGTTCACCTCCGAAACCCTAGATCGGGGGGGGGGGGGGCGCACATCTACCCTTATAGATTTCTCCGTACGAGGATGGACCAATGAACTTTTTTATATATCTATGTTTGTTTAGCTCATATGTACATGGAAAACCAAGGTTGAACACAGATCACCACATTATTCACACCGGTAGACCCGTACCGGGAGTTTCCACATATGGATCGACAATTTTACTAAGTGTTAGCCCCTATCCGTGAACAACGTAAGACACATGACCTACATATGCCATCTACAAACATTAAATCACACTTATAAACATAACCTAGCTCCACATGCAGGTTTTCCAGTGATTCCGGCCCTCCAACGGTCATTCACCTCCAAAACCCTAGATCAGGGGGGGGCGCAGATCTACCCTTATAGCTTTCTCCGTACGAGGATGGACCAATGGACTTTTTTATCTATCTATTTTTGTTTAGCACATATGTACATGGAAAACCAAGGTTGAACACATTGCACCACATTATTCACACCGGTAGACCCGTACCGGGAGTTTCCACATACGGATCGATGATTTTACTAAGTGTTAGCCCATGTCCGTGAACAACATCAGACACATGACCTACATATGCCATATACAAACATTAAATCACACTTATAAACATACTAGCTCCACATGCAGGTTTTCCAATGATTCCGGCCCTCCGACGGTCATTCACCTCCAAAACCCTAGATCGGGGGGCCCCGCAGATCTACCCTTATAGCTTTCTTCGTACGAGGATGGACCAATGGACTTTTTTATCTATCTATGTTTGTTTAGCACATATGTACATGGAAAACCAAGGTTGAACACATTTCACCACATTATTCACACCGGTAGACCCGTACCGGGAGTTTCCACATACGGATCGACGATTTTACTAAGTGTTAGCCCATGTCCGTGAACAACTACAGACACATGACCTACATATGCCATATACAAACATTAAATCACACTTATAAACATAATCTAGCTCCACATGCAGGTTTTCCAATAATTCCGGACCTCCGACGGTCATTCACCTTCGAAACCCTAGATCGGGGGGGGCCCGCAGATCTACCCTTATAGCTTTTTCCGTACGAGGATGGACCAATGGATTTTTTTATCTATCTATGTTTGTTTAGCACATATGTCCATGGAAAACCAAGGTTGAACAAATTCCACCACATGATTCATACCGGTAGACCCGTACCGGGAGTTTCCACATATGGATCGACGATTTTACTAAGTGTTAGCCCATGTCCGTGAACAACGTCAGACACATGACCTACATATGCCATCTAAAAACATTAAATCACACTGATAAACATAACCTTGCTCCACATGCAGGTTTTCCAATGATTCCGGCCCTCCGACGGTCATTCACCTCCGAAACCCAAGATCGGGGGGGGGGGGGCGGGGGCGCAGATCTACCCTTATAGCTTTCTCCGTACGAGGATGCACCAATGGCCTTTTTTATCTATCTATGTTTTTTTAGCACATATGTACATGGAAAACCAAGGTTGAACACATTTCACCACATTATTCACACCGGTAGACCCGTACCGGGAGTTTCCACATACGGATCGACGATTTTACTAAGTGTTAGCCCATGTCCGTGAACAACTACAAACACATGACCTACATATGCCATATACAAACATTAAATCACACTTATAAACATAATATAGCTCCACATGAATGTTTTCCAATGATTCCGGCCCTCCGACGGTCATTCACCTCCAAAACCCTAGATCGGGGGGCCCCGCAGATCTACCCTTATAGCTTTCTCCGTACGAGGATGGACCAATGGACTTTTTTATCTATCTATGTTTGTTTAGCACATATGTACATGGAAAACCAAGGTTGAACACATTTCACCACATTATTCACACCGGTAGACCCATACCGGTAATTTCCACATACGGATCGACGATTTTACTAAGTGTTATCCCATGTCCGTGAACAACGTCACACACATGACCTACATATGCCATCTACAAACATTAAATCACACTTATAAACATAACCTAGCTCCACATGTAGGTTTTCGAATGATTCCGGCCCTCCGACGGTCATTCACCTCCAAAACCCTAGATCGGGGGGCCCCGCAGATCTACCCTTATAGCCTTCTCCGTACGAGGATGGACCAATGGATTTTTTTATCTATATATGTTTTTTAGCACATATGTACATGGAAAACCAAGGTTGAACACATTTCACCACATTATTCACACCGGTAGACCCATACCTGCAGTTTCCACACACGGATCGACGATTTTACTAAGTGTTAGCCCATGTGCGTGAACAACGTCAGACACATGACCTACATATGCCATCTACAAACATTAAATCACACTTATAAACATAACCTAGCTCCACATGTAGGTTTTCGAATGATTCCGGCCCTCCGACGGTCATTCACCTCCAAAACCCTAGATCGGGGGGCCCCGCAGATCTACCCTTATAGCCTTCTCCGTACGAGGATGGACCAATGGATTTTTTTATCTATATATGTTTTTTAGCACATATGTACATGGAAAACCAAGGTTGAACACATTTCACCACATTATTCACACCGGTAGACCCATACCTGCAGTTTCCACACACGGATCGACGATTTTACTAAGTGTTAGCCCATGTCCGTGAACAACGTCAGACACATGACCTACATATGCCATCTACAAACATTAAATCACACTTATAAACATAACCTAGCTCCACATGCAGGTTTTCCAATGATTCCGGCCCTCCGACGGTCATTCACCTCCGAAACCCTAGATCGGGGGG
Source organism: Bromus sterilis (assembly GCA_950022295.1). NCBI lineage: Eukaryota > Viridiplantae > Streptophyta > Magnoliopsida > Poales > Poaceae > Bromus > Bromus sterilis. Next base: position 365,438,018 of record OX465595.1, on the reverse strand, counting down.
GCGCAGATCTACCCTTATAGCTTTCTCCGTACGAGGATGGACCAATGGACTTTTTTATCTATCTATGTTTTTTAGCACATATGTACATGGAAAACCAAGGTTGAACACATTTCACCACATTATTCACACCGATAGACCCGTACCGGAAGTTTCCACATACGGATCGACGATTTTACTAAGTGTTAGCCCATGTCCGTGAAGAACGTTAGACACATGACCTACATATGCCATTTACAAACATTAAATCACACTAATAAACATAACCTAGATCCACATGCAGGTTTTCCAATGATTCCGGCCCTCCGACGGTAGTTCACCTCCGAAACCCTAGATCGGGGGGGGGGGGGGCGCAGATCTACCCTTATAGATTTCTCCGTACGAGGATGGACCAATGAACTTTTTTATCTATCTATGTTTTTTTAGCTCATATGTACATGGAAAACCAAGGTTGAACACAGATCACCACATTATTCACACCGGTAGACCCGTACCGGGAGTTTCCACACATGGATCGACGATTTTACTAAGTGTTAGCCCATGTCCGTGAACAACGTTACACACATGACCTACATATGCCATCTACAAACATTAAATCACACTAATAAACATAACCTAGCTCCACATGCAGGTTTTCAAATGATTCCGGCCCTCCGACGGTCATTCACCTCCGAAACTCTAGATCGGGGGGGGGGGCCCGCAGATCTACCCTTATAGCTTTCTCCGTACGAGGATGGACCAATGGACTTTTTTATCTATCTATGTTTTATTAGCAGATATGTACATGGAAAACCAAGGTTGAACACATTTCACCACATTATTCATACCGGTAGACCCGTACCGGGAGTTTCCACATATGGATCGACGATTTTACTAAGTGTTAGCCCATGCCCGTGAACAACGTCAGACACATGACCTACATATGCCATCTACAAACATTAAATCACACTGATAAACATAAGCTAGCTCCACATGCAGGTTTTCCAATGATTCCGGCCCTCCGACGGTCATTCACCTCCGAAACCCTAGATCGGGGGGGGGGGGGGGGCGCAGATCTACCCTTATAGCTTTCTCCGTACGATGATGGACCAATGGACTTTTTTATCTATCTATGTTTGTTTACCACATATGTACATGGAAAACCAAGGTTGAATACATTTCACCACATTATTCACACCGATAGACCCGTACCGGGAGTTTCCACATATGGATCGACGATTTTACTAAGTGTTAGCCCATGTCCGTGAACAACGTCAGACACAGGACCTAGATATGCCATCTACAAACATTAAATCACACGGATAAACATAACCTAGCTCCACATGCAGGTTTTCCAATGATTGCGGTACTCCGACGGTCATTCACCTCCGAAACCCTAGATCGGGGGGGGGGGGCGCAGATCTACCCTTATAGCTTTCTCCGTACGAGGATGCACGAATGGAATTTTTTATCTATCTATGTTTTTTAGCACATATGTACATGGAAAACCAAGGTTGAACACATTTCACCACATTATTCACACCGGTAGACCTGTACCGGGAGTTTCCACATACGGATCGCCGATTTTACTAAGTGTTAGCCCAGGTCCGTGAACAACGTCAGACACATGACCTACATATGCCATCTACAAACATTAAATCACACTTATAAACATAACCTAGCTGCACATGCACGTTTTCCAATGATTCCGGCCCTCCGACGGTCATTCACCTCCAAAACCCTAGATCGGGGGGCCCCGCAGATCTACCCTTATAGCTTTCTCCATACGAGGATGCACCAATGGACTTTTTTATCTATCTATGTTTGTTTAGCACATATGTACATGGAAAACCAAGGTTGAACACATTTCACCACATTATTCACACCGGTAGACCCGTACCGGGAGTTTCCACATACGGATCGACGATTTTACTAAGTGTTAGCCCATGTCCGTGAACAACTACTGACACATGACCTACATATGCAATCTACAAACATTAAATCACACTTATAAACATAACCTAGCTCCACATGCAGGTTTTCCAATGATTCCGGCCCTCCGACGGTCATTCACCTCCAAAACCCTAGATCGGGGGCCCCGCAGATCTACCCTTATAGCTTTCTCCGTACGAGGATGGACCAATGGACTTTTTTATGTATCTATGTTTGTTTAGCACATATGTACATGGAAAACCAAGGTTGAACACATTTCACCACATTATTCACACCGGTAGACCCATACCGGGAGTTTCCACATACGGATCGACGATTTTACTAAGTGTTAGCCCATGTCCGTGAACAACGTCACACACATGACCTACATATGCCATCTACAAACATTAAATCACACTTATAAACATAACCTAGCTCCACATGAAGGTTTTCCAATGATTCCGGCCCTCCGACGGCCATTCACCTTCGAAACCCTAGATCTGGGGGCCCCGCAGATCTACCCTTATAGCTTTCTCCGTACGTGGATGGACCAATGGACTTTTTTATCTATCTATGTTTGTTTAGCACATATGTTCATGGAAAACCAGGGTTGAACATTTTTCACCACATTATTCACACCGGTAGACCCATACCGGGAGTTTCCACATACGGATCGACGATTTTACTAAGTGTTAGCCCATGTCCGTGAACAACGTCAGACACATGACCTACATATGCCATCTACAAACATTAAATCACACTTATAAACATAACCTAGCTCCACATGCAGGTTTTCCAATGATTCCGGCCCTCCGACGGTCATTCACCTCCGAAACCCTAGATCGGGGGGGCCGCAGATCTACCCTTATAGCTTTCTCCGTACGAGGATTGAACAATGGACTTTTTTATCTATCTATGTTTGTTTAGCACATAAGTACATGGAAAACCAAGGTTGAACACATTTCACCACATTATTCACACCGGTAGACCCGTACCGGGAGTTTCCACATATGGATCGACGATTTTACTAAGTGTTAGCCCATATCCGTGAACAACGTCAGACACATGACCTACATATGCCATCTACAAACATTAAATCACACTTATAAACATAACCTAGCTCCAAATGCAGGTTTTCCAAGGATTCCGGCTCTCCGACGGTCATTCACCTCCGAAACCCTAGATCGGGGGGGGCACAGATCTACCCTTATAGCTTTCTCCGTACGAGGATGCACCAATGGAATTTTTTATCTATCTATGTTTTTTAGCACATATGTACATGGAAAACCAAGGTTGAACACATTTCACCACATCATTCACACCGGTAGACCCGTACCGAGAGTTTCCACATACGGATCGACGATTTTACTAAGTGTTAGCCCATGTCCGTGAACATCGTCAGACACATGACCTACGTATGCCATCTACAAACATTAAATCACACTTATAAACATAACCTAGCTCCACATGCAGGTTTTCCAATGATTCCGGCCCTCCGACGGTCATTCACCTCCGAAACCCTAGATCGGGGGGGGGGCGCAGATCTACCCTTATAGCTTTCTCCGTACAAGGATGGACCAATGGACTTTTTTATCTATCTATGTTTGTTTAGCACATATGTACATGTAAAACCAAGGTTGAACACATTTCACCACATTATTCACACCGATAGACCCATACCGGAAGTTTCCACATACGGATCGACGATTTTACTAAGTGTTAGCGCATGTCCGTGAACAACGTCAGATACAAGACCTACATATGCCATCTACAAACATTAAATCACACTTATAAACATAACCTAGCTCCACATGCAGGTTTTCCAATGATTTCGGCCCTCCGACGGTCATTCACCTCCGAAACCCTAGATCGGGGGGGGGGGGCGCAGATCTACCCTTATAGCTTTCTCCGAAAGAGGATGGACCAATGGACTTTTTTATTTATCTATGTTTGTTTAGCACATATGTACATGGAAAACCAAGGTTGAACACATTTCACCACATTATTCATACCGGTAGACCCGTACCGGGAGTTTCCACATATGGATCGACGATTTTACTAAGTGTTAGCCCATGTCCGTGAACAACGTCAGACACATGACCTACATATACCATCTACAAACATTAAATCACACTGATAAACATAACCTAGCTCCACATGCAGGTTTTCCAATGATTCCGGCCCTCCGACGGTCATTCACCTCCGAAACCCTAGATCGGGGGGGGGGCGCAGATCTTCCCTTATAGCTTTGTCCGTACGAGTATGCACCAATGGACTTTTTTATCTATCTATTTTTGTTTAGCACATATGTACATGGAAAACCAAGGTTGAACACATTTCACCACATTATTCACACCGATAGACCCGTACCGGGAGTTTCCACATACGGATCGACGATTTTACTAAGTGTTAGCCCATGTCCGTGAACAACGTCAGACACATGACCTACATATGCCATCTAAACACATTAAATCACACTTATAAACATAGCCTAGCTCCACATGCAGGTTTTCCAATGATTCCGGCCTTCCGACGGTCATTCACCTCCAAAACCCTAGATCGGGGGCCCCGCAGATCTACCCTTATAGCATTCTCCGTACGAGGATGGACCAATGGGTTTTTTTATCTATCTATGTTTTTTTAGCACATATGTACATGGAAAACCAAGGTTGAACACATTTCACTACATTATTCACAATGGTAGACCCGTACCGGGAGTTTCCATATATGGATCGACGATTTTACTAAGTGTTAGCCCATGTCCGTGAACAACGTCAGACACATGACCTATATATGCCATCTACAAACATTAAATAACACTGATAAACATAACCTAGCTCCACATGCAGGTTTTCCAATGATTCCGGCCCTCCGACGGTCATTCACCTGCAAAACCCTAGATTGGGGGGGGGGGGCGCAGATCTACCCTTATAGCTTTCTCCGTACGTGGATGGACCAATGGACTTTTTTATCTATCTATGTTTGTTTAGCACATATGTTCATGGAAAACCAGGGTTGAACATTTTTCACCACATTATTCACACCGGTAGACCCATACCGGGAGTTTCCACATACGGATCGACGATTTTACTAAGTGTTAGCCCATGTCCGTGAACAACGTCAGACACATGACCTACATATGCCATCTACAAACATTAAATCACACTTATAAACATAACCTAGCTCCACATGCAGGTTTTCCAATGATTCCGGCCCTCCGACGGTCATTCACCTCCGAAACCCTAGATCGGGGGGTCCCGCAGATCTACCCTTATAGCTTTCTCCGTACGAAGATGGACCAATGGACTTTTTTATCTAGCTATGTTTGTTTAGCACATATGTACATGGAAAACCAAGGTTGAACACATTTCACCACATTATTCACACCGATAGACCCGTACCGGAAGTTTCCACATACGGATCGACGATTTTACTAAGTGTTAGCCCATGTCCGTGAACAACGTCAGATACATGACCTACATATGCCATCTACAAACATTAAATCACACTTATAAACATAACCTAGCTCGACATGCAGGTTTTCCAATGATTCCGGCCCTCCGACGGTCATTCACCTCCGAAACCCTAGATCGGGGGGGGGGGGGGGCGCAGATCTACCCTTATAGCTTTCTCCGAAAGAGGATGGACCAATGGACTTTTTTATCTATCTATGTTTGTTTAGCACATATGTACATGGAAAACCAAGGTTGAACACATTTCACCACATTATTCATACCGAGAGTTTCCACATACGGATTGACGATTTTACTAAGTGTTAGCCCACGTCCGTTAACAACGTCAGACACATGACCTACATATGCCATCTACAAACATTAAATCACACTTATAAACATAACCTAGCTCCACATGCAGGTTTTCCAATGATTCCGTCCCTCCGACGGTCATTCACCTCCGAAACCCTAGATCGGGGGGGGGGGGGGCGCAGATCTACCCTTATAGCTTTCTCCGTACGAGGATGCACCAATGGACTTTTTTATCTATCTATGTTTTTTAGCACATATGTACATGGAAAACCAAGGTTGAACACATTTCACCACATTATTCATAGCGGTAGACCCGTACCGGGAGTTTCCACATATGGATCGACGATTTTACTAAGTGTTAGCCCATGTCCGTGAACAACGTCAGACACATGACCTACATATACCATCTACAAACATTAAATCACACTGATAAACATAACCTAGCTCCACATGCAGGTTTTCCAATGATTTCGGCCCTCCGACGGTCATTCACCTCCGAAACCCTAGATCGGGGTGGGGGGGGGGCGCGGATCTACCCTTATAGCTTTGTCCGTACGAGGATGCACCAATGGACTTTTTTATCTATCTATGTTTGTTTAGCACATATGTTCATGGAAAACCAAGGTTGAACACATTTCACCACATTATTCACACCGGTAGACCCGTACCGGGAGTTTCCACATACAGATCGATGATTTTACTAAGTGTTAGCCCATGTGCGTGAACAACGTTAGACACATGACCTACATATGCCATCTACTAACATTAAATCACACTTATAAACATAACCTAGCTCCACATGCAGGTTTTCCAATGATTCCGGCCCTCCGACGGCCATTCACCACCGAAACCCTAGATCGGGGGGCCCGCAGATCTACCCTTATAGCTTTCTCCGTACGAGGATGGACCAATGGACTTTTTTATCTATCTATGTTTGTTTAGCACATATGTACATGGAAAACCAAGGTTGAACACATTTCACCACATTATTCGCACCGGTAGACCCGTACCGGGAGTTTCCACATACAGATCGATGATTTTACTAAGTGTTAGCCCATGTGCGTGAACAACGTGAGACACATGACCTACATATGCCATCTACTAACATTAAATTACACTTATAAACATAACCTAGCTCCACATGCAGGTTTTCCAATGATTCCGGCCCTCCGACGGCCATTCACCTCCGAAACCCTAGATCGGGGGGCCCGCAGATCTACCCTTATAGCTTTCTCCGTACGAGGATGGACCAATGTACTTTTTTATCTATTTATGTTTGTTTAGCACATATGTACATGGAAAACCAAGGTTGGACACATTTCACGACATTATTCACACCGGTAGAACCGTACCGGGAGTTTCCACATACGGATTGACGATTTTACTAAGTGTTAGCCCACGTCCGTGAACAACGTCAGACACATGACCTACATATGCCATCTACAAACATTAAATCACACTTATAAACATAACCTAGCTCCACATGCAGGTTTTCCAATGATTCCGGCCCTCCGACGGTCATTCACCTCCGAAACCCTAGATCGGGGGGGCCCGCAGATCTACCCTTATAGCTTTCTCCGTACGAGGATGGAACAATGAACTTTTTAATCTATCTATGTTTGTTTAGCACATATGTACATGTAAAACCAAGTTTGAACACATTTCACCACATTATTCACACCGATAGACCCGTACCGGAAGTTTCCACATACGGATCGACAATTCTACTAAGTGTTAGCCCATGTCCGTGAACAACGTCAAATACATGACCTAGATATGCCATCTACAAACATTAAATCACACTTATAAACATAACCTAACTCCACATGCAGGTTTTCCAATGATTCCGGCCTTCCGACGGTCATTCACCTCCGAAACCCTAGATCGGGGGGGGGGGGGGGGGCGCAGATCTACCCTTATAGCTATCTCCGTACGAGGATGGACCAATGGACTTTTTTATCTATCTATGTTTGTTTAGATCATATGTAGATGAAAAACCAAGGTTGGACATATTTCACCACATTATTCACACCGGTAGACCCGTACCGGGAGTTTCCACATACGGATTGACGATTTTACTAAGTGTTAGCCCACGTCCGTGAACAACGTCAGACACATGACCTACATATGCCATCTACAAACATTAAATCACACTTATAAACATAACCTAGCTCCACATGCAGGTTTTCCAATGATTCCGGCCCTCCGACGGTCATTCACCTCCGAAACCCTAGATCGGGGGGGCCCGCAGATCTACCCTTATAGCTTTCTCCGTACGAGGATGGAACAATGAACTTTTTAATCTATCTATGTTTGTTTAGCACATATGTACAAGTAAAACCAAGTTTGAACACATTTCACCACATCATTCACACCGGTAGACCCGTACCGAGAGTTTCCACATACGGATCGACGATTTTACTAAGTGTTAGCCCATGTCCGTGAACAACGTCAGATACAAGACCTACATATGCCATCTACAAACATTAAATCACACTTATAAACATAACCTAGCTCCACATGCAGGTTTTCCAATGATTTCGGCCCTCCGACGGTCATTCACCTCCGAAACCCTAGATCGGGGGGGGGGGGGCGCAGATCTACCCTTATAGCTTTCTCCGAAAGAGGATGGACCAATGGACTTTTTTATCTATCTATGTTTGTTTAGCACATATGTACATGGAAAACCAAGGTTGAACACATTTCACCACATTATTCACACCGGTAGACCCGTACCGGGAGTTTCCACATACGGATCGACGATTTTACTAAGTGTTAGCCCATGTCCGTGAACAACTACTGACACATGACCTACATATGCAATCTACAAACATTAAATCACACTTATAAACATAACCTAGCTCCACATGCAGGTTTTCCAATGATTCCGGCCCTCCGACGGTCATTCACCTCCAAAACCCTAGATCGGGGGCCCCGCAGATCTACCCTTATAGCTTTCTCCGTACGAGGATGGACCAATGGACTTTTTTATGTATCTATGTTTGTTTAGCACATATGTCCATGGAAAACCAAGGTTGAACACATTTCACCACATTATTCACACCGGTAGACCCATACCGGGAGTTTCCACATACGGATCGACGATTTTACTAAGTGTTAGCCCATGTCCGTGAACAACGTCACACACATGACCTACATATGCCATCTACAAACATTAAATCACACGGATAAACATAACCTAGCTCCACATGCAGGTTTTCCAATGATTGCGGTACTCCGACGGTCATTCACCTCCGAAACCCTAGATCGGGGGGGGGGGGGGGGGGGCGCAGATCTACCCTTATAGCTTTCTCCGTACGAGGATGCACCAATGGAATTTTTTATCTATCTATGTTTTTTAGCACATATGTACATGGAAAACCAAGGTTGAACACATTTCACCACATTATTCACACCGGTAGACCTGTACCGGGAGTTTCCACATACGGATCGCCGATTTTACTAAGTGTTAGCCCATGTCCGTGAACAACGTCAGACACATGACCTACATATGCCATCTACAAACATTAAATCACACTTATAAACATAACCTAGCTGCACATGCACGTTTTCCAATGATTCCGGCCCTCCGACGGTCATTCACCTCCAAAACCCTAGATCGGGGGGCCCCGCAGATCTACCCTTATAGCTTTCTCCGTACGAGGATGCACCAATGGACTTTTTTTATCTATCTATGTTTGTTTAGCACATATGTACATGGAAAACCAAGGTTGAACACATTTCACCACATTATTCACACCGGTAGACCCGTACCGGGAGTTTCCACATACGGATCGACGATTTTACTAAGTGTTAGCCCATGTCCGTGAACAACTACTGACACATGACCTACATATGCAATCTACAAACATTAAATCACACTTATAAACATAACCTAGCTCCACATGCAGGTTTTCCAATGATTCCGGCCCTCCGACGGTCATTCACCTCCAAAACCCTAGATCGGGGGCCCCGCAGATCTACCCTTATAGCTTTCTCCGTACGAGGATGGACCAATGGACTTTTTTATGTATCTATGTTTGTTTAGCACATATGTACATGGAAAACCAAGGTTGAACACATTTCACCACATTATTCACACCGGTAGACCCATACCGGGAGTTTCCACATACGGATCGACGATTTTACTAAGTGTTAGCCCATGTCCGTGAACAACGTCACACACATGACCTACATATGCCATCTACAAACATTAAATCACACTTATAAACATAACCTAGCTCCACATGAAGGTTTTCCAATGATTCCGGCCCTCCGACGGCCATTCACCTTCGAAACCCTAGATCTGGGGGCCCCGCAGATCTACCCTTATAGCTTTCTCCGTACGAGGATGGACCAATGGACTTTTTTATCTATCTATGTTTTTTTAGCACATATGTGCATGGAAAACCAAGGTTGAACACATTTCACCAGTTTATTTACACCGGTAGACCCGTACCGGGAGTTTCCACACACGGATCAACGATTTTACTAAGTGTTAGCCCATGTCCGTGAACAACGTTAGACACATGACCTATATATGCCATCTACAAACATTAAATCACACTTATAAACATAACCTAGCTCCACATGCAGGTTTTCCAATGATTCCGGCCCTCCGACGGTCATTCACCTCCGAAACCCTAGATCGGGGGGGCCGCAGATCTACCCTTATAGCTTTCTCCGTACGAGGATTGAACAATGGACTTTTTTATCTATCTATGTTTGTTTAGCACATAAGTACATGGAAAACCAAGGTTGAACACATTTCACCACATTATTCACACCGGTAGACCCATACCGGGAGTTTCCACATACGGATCGACGATTTTACTAAGTGTTAGCCCATATCCGTGAACAACGTCAGACACATGACCTACATATGCCATCTACAAACATTAAATCACACTTATAAACATAACCTAGCTCCAAATGCAGGTTTTCCAAGGATTCCGGCTCTCCGACGGTCATTCACCTCCGAAACCCTAGATCGGGGGGGGGCACAGATCTACCCTTATAGCTTTCTCCGTACGAGGATGCACCAATGGAATTTTTTATCTATCTATGTTTTTTAGCACATATGTACATGGAAAACCAAGGTTGAACACATTTCACCACATCATTCACACCGGTAGACCCGTACCGAGAGTTTCCACATACGGATCGACGATTTTACTAAGTGTTAGCCCATGTCCGTGAACATCGTCAGACACATGACCTACATATGCCATCTACAAACATTAAATCACACTTATAAACATAACCTAGCTCCACATGCAGGTTTTCCAATGATTCCGGCCCTCCAACGGTCATTCACCTCCGAAACCCTAGATCGGGGGGGGGGGCGCAGATCTACCCTTATAGCTTTCTCCGTACAAGGATGGACCAATGGACTTTTTTATCTATCTATGTTTGTTTAGCACATATGTACATGTAAAACCAAGGTTGAACACATTTCACCACATTATTCACACCGATAGACCCATACCGGAAGTTTCCACATACGGATCGACGATTTTACTAAGTGTTAGCGCATGTCCGTGAACAACGTCAGATACAAGACCTACATATGCCATCTACAAACATTAAATCACACTTATAAACATAACCTAGCTCCACATGCAGGTTTTCCAATGATTTCGGCCCTCCGACGGTCATTCACCTCCGAAACCCTAGATCGGGGGGGGGGGGGGCGCAGATCTACCCTTATAGCTTTCTCCGAAAGAGGATGGACCAATGGACTTTTTTATTTATCTATGTTTGTTTAGCACATATGTACATGGAAAACCAAGGTTGAACACATTTCACCACATTATTCATACCGGTAGACCCGTACCGGGAGTTTCAACATATGGATCGACGATTTTACTAAGTGTTAGCCCATGTCCGTGAACAACGTCAGACACATGACCTACATATACCATCTACAAACATTAAATCACACTGATAAACATAACCTAGCTCCACATGCAGGTTTTCCAATGATTCCGGCCCTCCGACGGTCATTCACCTCCGAAACCCTAGATCGGGGGGGGCGCAGATCTTCCCTTATAGCTTTGTCCGTACGAGGATGCACCAATGGACTTTTTTATCTATCTATTTTTGTTTAGCACATATGTCCATGGAAAACCAAGGTTGAACACATTTCACCACATTATTCACACCGATAGACCCGTACCGGGAGTTTCCACATACGGATCGACGATTTTACTAAGTGTTAGCCCATGTCCGTGAACAACGTCAGACACATGACCTACATATGCCATCTAAACACATTAAATCACACTTATAAACATAGCCTAGCTCCACATGCAGGTTTTCCAATGATTCCGGCCTTCCGACGGTCATTCACCTCCAAAACCCTAGATCGGGGGCCCCGCAGATCTACCCTTATAGCATTCTCCGTACGAGGATGGACCAATGGGTTTTTTTATCTATCTATGTTTGTTTAGCACATATGTACATGGAAAACCAAGGTTGAACACATTTCACTACATTATTCACAATGGTAGACCCGTACCGGGAGTTTCCATATATGGATCGACGATTTTACTAAGTGTTAGCCCATGTCCGTGAACAACGTCAGACACATGACCTATATATGCCATCTACAAACATTAAATAACACTGATAAACATAACCTAGCTCCACATGCAGGTTTTCCAATGATTCCGGCCCTCCGACGGTCATTCACCTCCAAAACCCTAGATTGGGGGGGGGGGGGCGCAGATCTACCCTTATAGCTTTCTCCGTATGTGGATGGACCAATGGACTTTTTTATCTATCTATGTTTGTTTAGCACATATGTTCATGGAAAACCAGGGTTGAACATTTTTCACCACATTATTCACACCGGTAGACCCATACCGGGAGTTTCCACATACGGATCGACGATTTTACTAAGTGTTAGCCCATGTCCGTGAACAACGTCAGACACATGACCTACATATGCCATCTACAAACATTAAATCACACTTATAAACATAACCTAGCTCCACATGCAGGTTTTCCAATGATTCCGGCCCTCCGACGGTCATTCACCTCCGAAACCCTAGATCGGGGGGTCCCACAGATCTACCCTTATAGCTTTCTCCGTACGAAGATGGACCAATGGACTTTTTTATCTAGCTATGTTTGTTTAGCACATATGTACATGGAAAACCAAGGTTGAACACATTTCACCACATTATTCACACCGATAGACCCGTACCGGAAGTTTCCACATACGGATCGACGATTTTACTAAGTGTTAGCCCATGTCCGCGAACAACGTCAGATACATGACCTACATATGCCATCTACAAACATTAAATCACACTTATAAACATAACCTAGCTCGACATGCAGGTTTTCCAATGATTCCGGCCCTCCGACGGTCATTCACCTCCGAAACCCTAGATCGGGGGGGGGGGCGCAGATCTACCCTTATAGCTTTCTCCGAAAGAGGATGGACCAATGGACTTTTTTATCTATCTATGTTTGTTTAGCACATATGTACATGGAAAACCAAGGTTGAACACATTTCACCACATTATTCATACCGAGAGTTTCCACATACGGATTGACGATTTTACAAAGTGTTAGCCCACGTCCGTGAACAACGTCAGACACATGACCTACATATGCCATCTACAAACATTAAATCACACTTATAAACATAACCTAGCTCCACATGCAGGTTTTCCAATGATTCCGTCCCTCCGACGGTCATTCACCTCCGAAACCCTAGATCGGGGGGGGGGGGCGCAGATCTACCCTTATAGCTTTCTCCGTACGAGGATGCACCAATGGACTTTTTTATCTATCTATGTTTTTTAGCACATATGTACATGGAAAACCAAGGTTGAACACATTTCACCACATTATTCATAGCGGTAGACCCGTACCGGGAGTTTCCACATATGGATCGACGATTTTACTAAGTGTTAGCCCATGTCCGTGAACAACGTCAGACACATGACCTACATATACCATCTACAAACATTAAATCATACTGATAAACATAACCTAGCTCCACATGCAGGTTTTCCAATGATTTCGGCCCTCCGACGGTCATTCAACTCCGAAACCCTAGATCGGGGGGGGGGGGGGCGCGGATCTACCCTTATAGCTTTGTCCGTACGAGGATGCACCAATGGACTTTTTTATCTATCTATGTTTGTTTAGCACATATGTTCATGGAAAACCAAGGTTGGACACATTTCACCGCATTATTCACACCGGTAGACCCGTACCGGGAGTTTCCACATACGGATCGACGATTTTAATAAGTGTTAGCCCATGTCCGTGACCAACGTCACACACATGACCTAGATATGCCATATAAAAACATTAAATCACACTTATAAACATAACCTAGCTCCACATGCAGGTTTTCCAATGATTCCGACCCTCCGACGGCCATTCACCTCCGAAACCCTAGATCGGGGGGCCCGCAGATCTACCCTTATAGCTTTCTCCGTACGAGGATGGACCAATGGACTTTTTTATCTATTTATGTTTGTTTAGCACATATGTACATGGAAAACCAAGGTTGGACACATTTCACGACATTATTCACACCGGTAGAACCGTACCGGGAGTTTCCACATACGGATTGACGATTTTACTAAGTGTTAGCCCACGTCCGTGAACAACGTCAGACACATGACCTACATATGCCATCTACAAACATTAAATCACACTTATAAACATAACCTAGCTCCACATGCAGGTTTTCCAATGATTCCGGCCCTCCGACGGTCATTCACCTCCGAAACCCTAGATCGGGGGGGCCCGCAGATCTACCCTTATAGCTTTCTCCGTACGAGGATGGAACAATGAACTTTTTAATCTATCTATGTTTGTTTAGCACATATGTACATGTAAAACCAAGTTTGAACACATTTCACCACATTATTCACACCGATAGACCCGTACCGGAAGTTTCCACATACGGATCGACAATTCTACTAAGTGTTAGCCCATGTCCGTGAACAACGTCAAATACATGACCTAGATATGCCATCTACAAACATTAAATCACACTTATAAACATAACCTAACTCCACATGCAGGTTTTCCAATGATTCCGGCCTTCCGACGGTCATTCACCTCCGAAACCCTAGATCGGGGGGGGGGGGGGGGGGGCGCAGATCTACCCTTATAGCTATATCCGTACGAGGATGGACCAATGGACTTTTTTATCTATCTATGTTTGTTTAGATCATATGTAGATGAAAAACCAAGGTTGGACATATTTCACCACATTATTCACACCGGTAGACCCGTACCGGGAGTTTCCACATACGGATTGACGATTTTACTAAGTGTTAGCCCACGTCCGTGAACAACGTCAGACACATGACCTACATATGCCATCTACAAACATTAAATCACACTTATAAACATAACCTAGCTCCACATGCAGGTTTTCCAATGATTCCGGCCCTCCGACGGTCATTCACCTCCGAAACCCTAGATCGGGGGGGCCCGCAGATCTACCCTTATAGATTTCTCCGTACGAGGATGGAAAATTGGAGTTTTTTATCTATCTATGTTTGTTTAGCACATATGTACGTGGAAAACCAAGGTTGAACACATTTCACCACATTATTCACACCGATAGACCCGTACCGGGAGTTTCCACATACAGATCGATGATTTTACTAAGTGCTAGCCCATGTGCGTGAACAACGTCAGACACATGACCTACATATGCCATCTACTAACATTAAATCACACTTATAAACATAACCTAGCTCCACATGCAGGTTTTCCAATGATTCCGGCTCCCCGACGGTCATTCACCTCCGAAACCCTAGATCGGGGGGGGGGGGGGGGGCGTAGATCTACCCTTATAGCTTTCTCCGTACGAGGATGGACCAATGGACTTTTTTTATCTATCTATGTTTGTTTAGCACATATGTACATGTAAAACCAAGGTTGAACACATTTCACCACATTATTCACACCGTTAGAACCGTACCGGAAGTTTCCACATACGGATCGACGATTTTACTAAGTGTTAGCCCATGTCCGTGAACAACGTCAAATACATGACCTAAATATGCCATCTACAAACATTAAATCACACTTATAAACATAACCTAACTCCACATGCAGGTTTTCCATTGATTCCGGCCCTCGGACGGTCATTCACCTCCAAAACCCTAGATCGGGGGAAGGGGCTCGCAGATCTACCCTTATAGCTTTGTCCGTACGAGGATGCACCAATGGACTTTTTTATCTATCTATGTTTGTTTAGCACATATGTACATGGAAAACCAAGGTTGAACACATTTCACCACATTATTCACACCGGTAGACCCGTACCGGGAGTTTCCACATACGGATCGACGATTTTAATAAGTGTTAGCCCATGTCCGTGAACAACGTCACACACATGACCTAGATATGCCATATAAAAACATTAAATCACACTTATAAGCATAACCTAGCTCCACATGCAGGTTTTCCAATGATTCCGGCCTTCCGACGGTCATTCACCTCCAAAACCCTAGATCGAGGGCCCCGCAGATCTACCCTTATAGCTTTCTCCGTACGAGGATGGACCAATGGACTTTTTTATCTATCTATGTTTGTGTTAGCACATATGTACATGGAAAACCAAGGTTGAACACATTTCATCACATTATTCATAGCGGTAGACCCGTACCGGGAGTTTCCACATATGGATCGACGATTTTACTAAGTGTTAGCCCATGTCCGTGAACAACGTCAGACACATGACCTACATATACCATCTACAAACATTAAATCACACTGATAAACATAACCTAGGTCCACTTGCAGGTTTTCTAATGATTCCGGCCCTCCGACGGTCATTCACCTCCGAAACCCTAGATCGGGGGGGCCGCAGATCTACCCTTATAGCTTTGTCCGTACGAGGATGCACCAATGGACTTTTTTATCTATCTATCTTTGTTTAGCACATATGTTCATGGAAAACCAAGGTTGAACACATTTCACCACATTATTCACACCGGTAGACCCATACCGGGAGTTTCCACATACGGATCGACGATTTTACTAAGTGTTAGCCCATGTCCGTGAACAACGTCAGACACATGACCTACATATGCCATCTACTAACATTAAATCACACTTATAAACATAACCTAGCTCCACATGCAGGTTTTCTAATGATTCCGGCCCTCCGATGGTCATTCACCTCCGAAACACTAGATCGGGGGGGGGGGGGCGCAGATCTACCCTTATAGATTTCTCCGTACGAGGATGGACCAATGGACTTTTTTATCTATCTATGTCTGTTTAGCACATGTAAAACCAAGGTTGAACACATTGCACCACATTATTCACACCGATAGACCCGTACCGGAAGTCTCCACATACGGATCGACGATTTTACTAAGTGTTAGCCCATGTCCGTGAACAACGTCAAATACATGACCTACATATGCCATCTACAAACATTAAATCACACTTATAAACATAACCTAACTCCACATGCAGGTTTTCCAATGATTCCGGCCTTCCGACGGTCATTCACCTCCGAAAGCCTAGATCGGGGGGGGGGGGGGGCGCAGATCTACCCTTATAGCTATCTCCGTACGAGGATGGACCAATGGACTTTTTTATCTATCTATGTTTTTTTAGCTCATATGTACATGGAAAACCAAGGTTGAACACATTTCACCACATTATTCACACCGGTAGACCCGTACCGGGAGTTTCCACACACGGATCGACGATTTTACTAAGTGTTAGCCCATGTCCGTGAACAACGTCAGAAACATGACCTACATATGCCATCTACAAACATTAAATCACACTAATAAACATAACCTACCACCACATGCAGGTTTTCCAATGATTCCGGCCCTCCGACGGTCATTCACCTTCGAAACCCTAGATCGGGGGGGCGCAGATCTACCCTTATAACTTTCTCCGAAAGAGGGTGGACCAATGAACTTTTTTATCTATCTATGTTTGTTTAGCACATATGTACATGGAAAACCAAGGTTCAACACATTTCACCACATTATTCATACCGGTAGACCCGTACCGGGAGTTTCCACATATGGATCGACGATTTTATTAAGTGTTAGCCCATGTCCGTGAACAACGTCAGATACATGACCTACATATGCCATCTACAAACATTAAATCACACTGATAAACATAACCTAGCTCCACATGCAGGTTTTCCAATGATTCCGGCCATCCGACGGTCATTCACCTCCGAAACCCTAGATCGGGGGGCCCGCAGATCTACCCTTATAGCTTTCTCCGTACGAGGATGGACCAATGGAATTTTTTATCTATCTATGTTTGTTTAGCACATATGTACATGGAAAACCAAGGTTGAACACATTTCACCACATTATTCATACCGGTAGACCCGTACCGGGAGTTTCCACATATGGATCGACAATTTTACTAAGTGTTAGCGCATGTCCGTGAACAACGTCAGACACATGACCTACATATGCCATCTACAAACATTAAATCACACTGTTAAACATAACCTACCTCCACATGCAGGTTTTCCAATGATTCCGGCCCTCCGACGGTCATTCACCTCCGAAACCCTAGATCGGGGGAAGGGGCCCGCAGATCTACCCTTATAGCTTTGTCCGTACGAGGATGCACCAATGGACTTTTTTATCTATCTATGTTCGTTTAGCACATATGTACATGGAAAACCAAGGTTGAACACATTTCACCACATTATTCACACCGGTAGACCCGTACCGGGAGTTTCCACATATGGATCGACGATTTTACTAAGTGTTAGCCCATGTCCGTGAACAACGTCAGACACATGACCTAGATATGCCATCTAAAAACATTAAATCACACTTATAAACATAACCTAGCTCCACATGCAGGTTTTCTAATGATTCCGGCCCTCCGATGGTCATTCACCTCCGAAACCCTAGATCGGGGGGGGGTGCAGATCTACCCTTATAGATTTCTCCGTACGAGGATGGACCAATGGACTTTTTTATCTATCTATGTCTGTTTAGCACATGTAAAACCAAGGTTGAACACATTTCACCACATTATTCACACCGATAGACCCGTACCGGAAGTCTCCACATACGGATCGACGATTTTACTAAGTGTTAGCCCATGTCCGTGAACAACGTCAAATACATGACCTACATATGCCATCTACAAACATTAAATCACACTTATAAACATAACCTAACTCCACATGCAGGTTTTCCAATGATTCCGGCCTTCCGACGGTCATTCACCTCCGAAAGCCTAGATCGGGGGGGGGGGGGGCGCAGATCTACCCTTATAGCTATCTCCGTACGAGGATGGACCAATGGACTTTTTTATCTATCTATGTTTTTTTAGCTCATATGTACATGGAAAACCAAGGTTGAACACATTTCACCACATTATTCACACCGGTAGACCCGTACCGGGAGTTTCCACACACGGATCGACGATTTTACTAAGTGTTAGCCCATGTCCGTGAACAACGTCAGAAACATGACCTACATATGCCATCTACAAACATTAAATCACACTAATAAACATAACCTACCACCACATGCAGGTTTTCCAATGATTCCGGCCCTCCGACGGTCATTCACCTTCGAAACCCTAGATCGGGGGGGGCGCAGATCTACCCTTATAACTTTCTCCGAAAGAGGGTGGACCAATGAACTTTTTTATCTATCTATGTTTGTTTAGCACATATGTACATGGAAAACCAAGGTTCAACACATTTCACCACATTATTCATACCGGTAGACCCGTACCGGGAGTTTCCACATATGGATCGACGATTTTATTAAGTGTTAGCCCATGTCCGTGAACAACGTCAGATACATGACCTACATATGCCATCTACAAACATTAAATCACACTGATAAACATAACCTAGCTCCACATGCAGGTTTTCCAATGATTCCGGCCATCCGACGGTCATTCACCTCCGAAACCCTAGATCGGGGGGCCCGCAGATCTACCCTTATAGCTTTCTCCGTACGAGGATGGACCAATGGAATTTTTTATCTATCTATGTTTGTTTAGCACATATGTACATGGAAAACCAAGGTTGAACACATTTCACCACATTATTCATACCGGTAGACCCGTACCGGGAGTTTCCACATATGGATCGACAATTTTACTAAGTGTTAGCGCATGTCCGTGAACAACGTCAGACACATGACCTACATATGCCATCTACAAACATTAAATCACACTGATAAACATAACCTACCTCCACATGCAGGTTTTCCAATGATTCCGGCCCTCCGACGGTCATTCACCTCCGAAACCCTAGATCGGGGGAAGGGGCCCGCAGATCTACCCTTATAGCTTTGTCCGTACGAGGATGCACCAATGGACTTTTTTATCTATCTATGTTCGTTTAGCACATATGTACATGGAAAACCAAGGTTGAACACATTTCACGACATTATTCACACCGGTAGACCCGTACCGGGAGTTTCCACATATGGATCGACGATTTTACTAAGTGTTAGCCCATGTCCGTGAACAACGTCAGACACATGACCTAGATATGCCATCTAAAAACATTAAATCACACTTATAAACATAACCTAGCTCCACATGCAGGTTTTCCAATGATTCCGGCCTTCCGACGGTCATTCACCTCCAAAACCCTAGATCGGGGGCCCCGCAGATCTACCCTTATAGCTATCTCCGTACGAGGATGGACCAATGGAATTTTTTATCTATCTATGTTTGTTTCGCTCATATGTACATGGAAAACCAAGGTTGAACACATTTCACCACATTATTCACACCGGTAGACCCGTACCGGGAGTTTCCACACACGGATTGACGATTTTACTAAGTGTTAGCCCATGCCCGTGAACAACGTCAGACACATGACCTACATATGCCATCTACAAACATTAAATCACACTAATAAACATAACCTAGCTCCATATGCAGGTTTTCCAATGATTCCGGCCCTCCGACTGTCATTCAGCTCCGAAACCCTAGATCGGGGGGGCGAAGATCTACCCTTATAGCTTTCTCCGAAAGAGGGTGGACCAATGGACTTTTTTATCTATCTATGTTTGTTTAGCACATATGTACATGGAAAACCAAGGTTCAACAAATTTCACCACATTATTCATACCGCTAGACCCGTACCGGGAGTTTCCACATATGGATCGACGATTTTACTAAGTGTTAGCCCATGTCCGTGAACAACGTCAGAGACATGACCTACATATGCCATCGACAAACATTAAATCACACTGATAAACATAACGTAGCTCCACATGCAGGTTTTCCAATGATTCCGGCCCTCCGACAGTCATTCACCTCCGAAACCCTAGATCGGGGGGCCCGCAGATCTACCCTTATAGCTTTCTCCGTACGAGGATGGACCAATGGACTTTTTTATCTATCTATGTTTGTTTAGCACATATGTACATGGAAAACCAAGGTTGAACACATTTCACCACATTATTCACACCGGTAGACCCGTACCGGGAGTTTCCACATACGGATCGACGATTTTACTAAGTGTTAGCTCATGTCCGTGAACAACGTGAGACACATGACCTAGATATGCCATCTAAAAACATTAAATCACACTTATAAACATAACCTAGCTCCACATGCAGGTTTTCCAATTATTCCGGCCTTCCGACGGTCATTCACCTCCAAAACCCTAGATCGGGGGCCCCGCAGATCTACCCTTATAGCATTCTCCGTACGAGGATGGACCAATGGACTTTTTTATCTATCTATGTTTGTTTAGCACATATGTACATGGATAACCAAGGTTGAACACATTTCACCACATTATTCACAATGGTAGACCCGTACCGGGAGTTTCCACATATGGATCGACGATTTTACTAAGTGTTAGCCCATGTCCGTGAACAACGTCAGACACATGACCTACATATGCCATCTACAAACATTAAATCACACTGATAAACATAACCTAGCTCCACATGCAGGTTTTCCGATGATGCCGGCCCTCCGACAGTCATTCACGTCCGAAACCCTAGATCGGGGGGGGGGGGGGGGCGCATATCTACCCTTATAGCATTCTCCGTAGGAGGATGCACCAATGGACTTTTTTATCTATCTATGTTTTGTTAGCACATATGTACATGGAAAACCAAGTTTCTACACATTTCACCACATTATTCACACCGGTAGACCCGTACCGGGAGTTTCCACACACGGATCGACGATTTTACTAAGTGTTAGCCCATGTCCGTGAACAACGTCAGACACATGACCTACATATGCCATCTACGAACATTAAATCACACTTATAAACATAACCTAGCTCGACATGCAGGTTTTCCAATTATTCCGGCCCTCCGACGGGCATTCACCTCCAAAACCCAAGATTGGGGGGGGGGCGCAGATCTACCCTTATAGCTTTCTCCGTACGTGGATGGACCAATGGACTTTTTTATCTATCTATGTTTGTTTAGCACATATGTTCATGGAAAACCAAGATTGAACACATTTCAACACATTATTCTCACCGGTAGACCCATGCCGGCAGTTTCCACATACGGATCGACGATTTTACTAAGTGTTAGCCCATGTCCGTGAACAACGTCAGACACATGACCTACATATGCCATCTACAAACATTAAATCACACTTAGAAACATAACCTAGCTCCACATGCAGGTTTTCCAATGATTCCGGCCCTCCGACGGTCAATCACCTCCGAAACCCTAGATCGGGGGGCCCGCAGATCTACCCTTATAGCTTTCTCCGTACGAGGATGGACCAATGGACTTTTTTATCTATCTATGTTTGTTTAGCACATATGTACATGGAAAACCAAGGTTGAAACATTTCACCACATTATTCGCACCGGTAGACCTGTACCGGGAGTTTCCACATACAGGTCGATGATTTTCCTAAGTGTTAGCCCATGTGCGTGAACAACGTCAGACACAAGACCAACATATGCCATCTACTAACTTTAAATCACACTTATAAACATAACCTAGCTCCACATGCAGATTTTCCAATGATTTCGGCCCTCCGACGGTCATTCCCCTCCGAAACACTAGATCGGGGGGGGCGCAGATCTACCCTTATAGCTTTGTCCGTACGAGGATGCACCAATGGACTTTTTTATCTATCTATTTTTTTAGCACATATTTACATGGAAAACCAAGGTTGAACACATTTCACCACATTATTCACACCGATAGACCCGTACCGGAAGTTTCCACATACGGATCGACGATTTTACTAAGTGTTAGCCCATGTCCATGAACAACGTCAAATACATGACCTACATATGCCATCTACAAACATTAAATCACACTTATAAACATAACCTAACTCCACATGCAGGTTTTCCAATGATTCCGGCCTTCCGACGGTCATTCACCTCCACAACCCTAGATCGGGGGGGGCGCAGATCTACCCTTATAGCTATCTCCTTACGAGGATGGACCAATGGACTTTTTTATCTATCTATGTTTGTTTAGCTCATATGTACATGGAAAACCAAGGTTGAACACATTTCACCACATTATTCACACCGGTAGACCCGTACCGGGAGTTTCCACACACGGATCGACGATTTTACTAAGTGTTAGCCCATGTCCGTGAACAACGTCAGAAACATGACCTACATATGCCATCTACAAACATTAAATCACACTAATAAACATAACCTAGCTCCACATGCAGGTTTTCCAATGATTCCGGCCCTCCGACGGTCATTCACCTTCGAAACCCTAGATCGGGGGGGCGCAGATCTACCCTTATAACTTTCTCCGAAAGAGGGTGGACCAATGAACTTTTTTATCTATCTATGTTTGTTTAGCACATATGTACATGGAAAACCAAGGTTCAACACATTTCACCACATTATTCATACCGGTAGACCCGTACCGGGAGTTTCCACATATGGATCGACGATTTTACTAAGTGTTAGCCCATGTCCGTGAACAACGTCAGACACATGACCTACATATGCCATCTACAAACATTAAATCACACTGATAAACATAACCTAGCTCCACATGCAGGTTTTCCAATGATTCCGACCCTCCGACAGTCATTCACGTCCAAAAACCTAGATCGGGGGGGGGGGGCGCAGATCTACCCTTATAGCTTTCTCCGTACAAGGATGGACCAATGGACTTTTTTATCTATCTATGTTTGTTTAGCACATATGTACATGGAAAACCAAGGTTGAACACATTTCACCACATTATTCATACCGGTAGACCCGTACCGGGAGTTTCCACATATGGATCGACGATTTTACTAAGTGTTAGCGCATGTCCGTGAACAACTTCAGACACATGACCTACATATGCCATCTACAAATATTAAATCACACTGATAAACATAACCTACCTCCACATGCAGGTTTTCCAATGATTCCGGCCCTCCGACGGTCATTCACCTCCGAAACCCTAGATCGGGGGAAGGGGCCCGCAGATCTACCCTTATAGCTTTGTCCGTACGAGGATGCACCAATGGACTTTTTTATGTATCTATGTTCGTTTAGCACATATGTACATGGAAAACCAAGGTTGAACACATTTCACCACATTATTCACACCGGTAGACCCGTACAGGGAGTTTCCACATATGGATCGACGATTTTACTAAGTGTTAGCCCATGTCCGTGAGCAACGTCAGACACATGACCTAGATATGCCATCTAAAAACATTAAATCACACTTATAAACATAACCTAGCTCCACATGCAGGTTTTCCAACGATTCCGGCCTTCCGACGGTCATTCACCTCCAAAACCCTAGATCGGGGGCCCCGCAGATCTACCCTTATAGCTTTCTCCGTACGAAGATGGACCAATGGACTTTTTTATCTAGCTATGTTTGTTTAGCACATATGTACATGGAAAACCAAGGTTGAACACATTTCACCACATTATTCACACCGATAGACCCGTACCGGAAGTTTCCACATACGGATCGACGATTTTACTAAGTGTTAGCCCATGTCCGCGAACAACGTCAGATACATGACCTACATATGCCATCTACAAACATTAAATCACACTTATAAACATAACCTAGCTCGACATGCAGGTTTTCCAATGATTCCGGCCCTCCGACGGTCATTCACCTCCGAAACCCTAGATCGGGGGGGGGGGGGGGGGGCGCAGATCTACCCTTATAGCTTTCTCCGAAAGAGGATGGACCAATGGACTTTTTTATCTATCTATGTTTGTTTAGCACATATGTACATGGAAAACCAAGGTTGAACACATTTCACCACATTATTCATACCGAGAGTTTCCACATACGGATTGACGATTTTACTAAGTGTTAGCCCACGTCCGTGAACAACGTCAGACACATGACCTACATATGCCATCTACAAACATTAAATCACACTTATAAACATAACCTAGCTCCACATGCAGGTTTTCCAATGATTCCGTCCCTCCGACGGTCATTCACCTCCGAAACCCTAGATCGGGGGGGGGGGGCGCAGATCTACCCTTATAGCTTTCTCCGTACGAGGATGCACCAATGGACTTTTTTATCTATCTATGTTTTTTAGCACATATGTACATGGAAAACCAAGGTTGAACACATTTCACCACATTATTCATAGCGGTAGACCCGTACCGGGAGTTTCCACATATGGATCGACGATTTTACTAAGTGTTAGCCCATGTCCGTGAACAACGTCAGACACATGACCTACATATACCATCTACAAACATTAAATCATACTGATAAACATAACCTAGCTCCACATGCAGGTTTTCCAATGATTTCGGCCCTCCGACGGTCATTCAACTCTGAAACACTAGATCGGGGGGGGGGGGGGCGCGGATCTACCCTTATAGCTTTGTCCGTACGAGGATGCACCAATGGACTTTTTTATCTATCTATGTTTGTTTAGCACATATGTTCATGGAAAACCAAGGTTGAACACATTTCACCGCATTATTCACACCGGTAGACCCGTACCGGGAGTTTCCACATACGGATCGACGATTTTAATAAGTGTTAGCCCATGTCCGTGAACAACGTCACACACATGACCTAGATATGCCATATAAAAACATTAAATCACACTTATAAACATAACCTAGCTCCACATGCAGGTTTTCCAATGATTCCGACCCTCCGACGGCCATTCACCTCCGAAACCCTAGATCGGGGGGCCCGCAGATCTACCCTTATAGCTTTCTCCGTACGAGGATGGACCAATGGACTTTTTTATCTATTTATGTTTGTTTAGCACATATGTACATGGAAAACCAAGGTTGGACACATTTCACGACATTATTCACACCGGTAGAACCGTACCGGGAGTTTCCACATACGGATTGACGATTTTACTAAGTGTTAGCCCACGTCCGTGAACAACGTCAGACACATGACCTACATATGCCATCTACAAACATTAAATCACACTTATAAACATAACCTAGCTCCACATGCAGGTTTTCCAATGATTCCGGCCCTCCGACGGTCATTCACCTCCGAAACCCTAGATCGGGGGGGCCCGCAGATCTACCCTTATAGCTTTCTCCGTACGAGGATGGAACAATGAACTTTTTAATCTATCTATGTTTGTTTAGCACATATGTACATGTAAAACCAAGTTTGAACACATTTCACCACATTATTCACACCGATAGACCCGTACCGGAAGTTTCCACATACGGATCGACAATTCTACTAAGTGTTAGCCCATGTCCGTGAACAACGTCAAATACATGACCTAGATATGCCATCTACAAACATTAAATCACACTTATAAACATAACCTAACTCCACATGCAGGTTTTCCAATGATTCCGGCCTTCCGACGGTCATTCACCTCCGAAACCCTAGATCGGGGGGGGGGGCGCAGATTTACCCTTATAGCTATATCCGTACGAGGATGGACCAATGGACTTTTTTATCTATCTATGTTTGTTTAGATCATATGTAGATGAAAAACCAAGGTTGGACATATTTCACCACATTATTCACACCGGTAGACCCGTACCGGGAGTTTCCACATACGGATTGACGATTTTACTAAGTGTTAGCCCACGTCCGTGAACAACGTCAGACACATGACCTACATATGCCATCTACAAACATTAAATCACACTTATAAACATAACCTAGCTCCACATGCAGGTTTTCCAATGATTCCGGCCCTCCGACGGTCATTCACCTCCGAAACCCTAGATCGGGGGGGCCCGCAGATCTACCCTTATAGATTTCTCCGTACGAGGATGGAAAATTGGAGTTTTTTATCTATCTATGTTTGTTTAGCACATATGTACGTGGAAAACCAAGGTTGAACACATTTCACCACATTATTCACACCGATAGACCCGTACCGGGAGTTTCCACATACAGATCGATGATTTTACTAAGTGCTAGCCCATGTGCGTGAACAACGTCAGACACATGACCTACATATGCCATCTACTAACATTAAATCACACTTATAAACATAACCTAGCTCCACATGCAGGTTTTCCAATGATTCCGGCTCCCCGACGGTCATTCACCTCCGAAACCCTAGATCGGGGGGGGGGGGGCGTAGATCTACCCTTATAGCTTTCTCCGTACGAGGATGGACCAATGGACTTTTTTTATCTATCTATGTTTGTTTAGCACATATGTACATGTAAAACCAAGGTTGAACACATTTCACCACATTATTCACACCGTTAGAACCGTACCGGAAGTTTCCACATACGGATCGACGATTTTACTAAGTGTTAGCCCATGTCCGTGAACAACGTCAAATACATGACCTAAATATGCCATCTACAAACATTAAATCACACTTATAAACATAACCTAACTCCACATGCAGGTTTTCCATTGATTCCGGCCCTCGGACGGTCATTCACCTCCAAAACCCTAGATCGGGGGAAGGGGCTCGCAGATCTACCCTTATAGCTTTGTCCGTACGAGGATGCACCAATGGACTTTTTTATCTATCTATGTTTGTTTAGCACATATGTACATGGAAAACCAAGGTTGAACACATTTCACCGCATTATTCACACCGGTAGACCCGTACCGGGAGTTTCCACATACGGATCGACGATTTTAATAAGTGTTAGCCCATGTCCGTGAACAACGTCACACACATGACCTAGATATGCCATATAAAAACATTAAATCACACTTATAAACATAACCTAGCTCCACATGCAGGTTTTCCAATGATTCCGGCCTTCCGACGGTCATTCACCTCCAAAACCCTAGATCGAGGGCCCCGCAGATCTACCCTTATAGCTTTCTCCGTACGAGGATGGACCAATGGACTTTTTTATCTATCTATGTTTGTGTTAGCACATATGTACATGGAAAACCAAGGTTGAACACATTTCATCACATTATTCATAGCGGTAGACCCGTACCGGGAGTTTCCACATATGGATCGACGATTTTACTAAGTGTTAGCCCATGTCCGTGAACAACGTCAGACACATGACCTACATATACCATCTACAAACATTAAATCACACTGAGAAACATAACCTAGGTCCACTTGCAGGTTTTCTAATGATTCCGGCCCTCCGACGGTCATTCACCTCCGAAACCCTAGATCGGGGGGGCCGCAGATCTACCCTTATAGCTTTGTCCGTACGAGGATGCACCAATGGACTTTTTTATCTATCTATCTTTGTTTAGCACATATGTTCATGGAAAACCAAGGTTGAACACATTTCACCACATTATTCACACCGGTAGACCCATACCGGGAGTTTCCACATACGGATCGACGATTTTACTAAGTGTTAGCCCATGTCCGTGAACAACGTCAGACACATGACCTACATATGCCATCTACTAACATTAAATCACACTTATAAACATAACCTAGCTCCACATGCAGGTTTTCTAATGATTCCGGCCCTCCGATGGTCATTCACCTCCGAAACACTAGATCGGGGGGGGGGGGGCGCAGATCTACCCTTATAGATTTCTCCGTACGAGGATGGACCAATGGACTTTTTTATCTATCTATGTCTGTTTAGCACATGTAAAACCAAGGTTGAACACATTTCACCACATTATTCACACCGATAGACCCGTACCGGAAGTCTCCACATACGGATCGACGATTTTACTAAGTGTTAGCCCATGTCCGTGAACAACGTCAAATACATGACCTACATATGCCATCTACAAACATTAAATCACACTTATAAACATAACCTAACTCCACATGCAGGTTTTCCAATGATTCCGGCCTTCCGACGGTCATTCACCTCCGAAAGCCTAGATCGGGGGGGGGGGGCGCAGATCTACCCTTATAGCTATCTCCGTACGAGGATGGACCAATGGACTTTTTTATCTATCTATGTTTTTTTAGCTCATATGTACATGGAAAACCAAGGTTGAACACATTTCACCACATTATTCACACCGGTAGACCCGTACCGGGAGTTTCCACACACGGATCGACGATTTTACTAAGTGTTAGCCCATGTCCGTGAACAACGTCAGAAACATGACCTACATATGCCATCTACAAACATTAAATCACACTAATAAACATAACCTACCACCACATGCAGGTTTTCCAATGATTCCGGCCCTCCGACGGTCATTCACCTTCGAAACCCTAGATCGGGGGGGCGCAGATCTACCCTTATAACTTTCTCCGAAAGAGGGTGGACCAATGAACTTTTTTATCTATCTATGTTTGTTTAGCACATATGTACATGGAAAACCAAGGTTCAACACATTTCACCACATTATTCATACCGGTAGACCCGTACCGGGAGTTTCCACATATGGATCGACGATTTTATTAAGTGTTAGCCCATGTCCGTGAACAACGTCAGATACATGACCTACATATGCCATCTACAAACATTAAATCACACTGATAAACATAACCTAGCTCCACATGCAGGTTTTCCAATGATTCCGGCCATCCGACGGTCATTCACCTCCGAAACCCTAGATCGGGGGGCCCGCAGATCTACCCTTATAGCTTTCTCCGTACGAGGATGGACCAATGGAATTTTTTATCTATCTATGTTTGTTTAGCACATATGTACATGGAAAACCAAGGTTGAACACATTTCACCACATTATTCATACCGGTAGACCCGTACCGGGAGTTTCCACATATGGATCGACAATTTTACTAAGTGTTAGCGCATGTCCGTGAACAACGTCAGACACATGACCTACATATGCCATCTACAAACATTAAATCACACTGTTAAACATAACCTACCTCCACATGCAGGTTTTCCAATGATTCCGGCCCTCCGACGGTCATTCACCTCCGAAACCCTAGATCGGGGGAAGGGGCCCGCAGATCTACCCTTATAGCTTTGTCCGTACGAGGATGCACCAATGGACTTTTTTATCTATCTATGTTCGTTTAGCACATATGTACATGGAAAACCAAGGTTGAACACATTTCACCACATTATTCACACCGGTAGACCCGTACCGGGAGTTTCCACATATGGATCGACGATTTTACTAAGTGTTAGCCCATGTCCGTGAACAACGTCAGACACATGACCTAGATATGCCATCTAAAAACATTAAATCACACTTATAAACATAACCTAGCTCCACATGCAGGTTTTCTAATGATTCCGGCCCTCCGATGGTCATTCACCTCCGAAACCCTAGATCGGGGGGGGGGGGGGCGCAGATCTACCCTTATAGATTTCTCCGTACGAGGATGGACCAATGGACTTTTTTATCTATCTATGTCTGTTTAGCACATGTAAAACCAAGGTTGAACACATTTCACCACATTATTCACACCGATAGACCCGTACCGGAAGTCTCCACATACGGATCGACGATTTTACTAAGTGTTAGCCCATGTCCGTGAACAACGTCAAATACATGACCTACATATGCCATCTACAAACATTAAATCACACTTATAAACATAACCTAACTCCACATGCAGGTTTTCCAATGATTCCGGCCTTCCGACGGTCATTCACCTCCGAAAGCCTAGATCGGGGGGGGGGGGCGCAGATCTACCCTTATAGCTATCTCCGTACGAGGATGGACCAATGGACTTTTTTATCCATCTATGTTTTTTTAGCTCATATGTACATGGAAAACCAAGGTTGAACACATTTCACCACATTATTCACACCGGTAGACCCGTACCGGGAGTTTCCACACACGGATCGACGATTTTACTAAGTGTTAGCCCATGTCCGTGAACAACGTCAGAAACATGACCTACATATGCCATCTACAAACATTAAATCACACTAATAAACATAACCTACCACCACATGCAGGTTTTCCAATGATTCCGGCCCTCCGACGGTCATTCACCTTCGAAACCCTAGATCGGGGGGGGCGCAGATCTACCCTTATAACTTTCTCCGAAAGAGGGTGGACCAATGAACTTTTTTATCTATCTATGTTTGTTTAGCACATATGTACATGGAAAACCAAGGTTCAACACATTTCACCACATTATTCATACCGGTAGACCCGTACCGGGAGTTTCCACATATGGATCGACGATTTTATTAAGTGTTAGCCCATGTCCGTGAACAACGTCAGATACATGACCTACATATGCCATCTACAAACATTAAATCACACTGATAAACATAACCTAGCTCCACATGCAGGTTTTCCAATGATTCCGGCCATCCGACGGTCATTCACCTCCGAAACCCTAGATCGGGGGGCCCGCAGATCTACCCTTATAGCTTTCTCCGTACGAGGATGGACCAATGGAATTTTTTATCTATCTATGTTTGTTTAGCACATATGTACATGGAAAACCAAGGTTGAACACATTTCACCACATTATTCATACCGGTAGACCCGTACCGGGAGTTTCCACATATGGATCGACAATTTTACTAAGTGTTAGCGCATGTCCGTGAACAACGTCAGACACATGACCTACATATGCCATCTACAAACATTAAATCACACTGATAAACATAACCTACCTCCACATGCAGGTTTTCCAATGATTCCGGCCCTCCGACGGTCATTCACCTCCGAAACCCTAGATCGGGGGAAGGGGCCCGCAGATCTACCCTTATAGCTTTGTCCGTACGAGGATGCACCAATGGACTTTTTTATCTATCTATGTTCGTTTAGCACATATGTACATGGAAAACCAAGGTTGAACACATTTCACGACATTATTCACACCGGTAGACCCGTACCGGGAGTTTCCACATATGGATCGACGATTTTACTAAGTGTTAGCCCATGTCCGTGAACAACGTCAGACACATGACCTAGATATGCCATCTAAAAACATTAAATCACACTTATAAACATAACCTAGCTCCACATGCAGGTTTTCCAATGATTCCGGCCTTCCGACGGTCATTCACCTCCAAAACCCTAGATCGGGGGCCCCGCAGATCTACCCTTATAGCTATCTCCGTACGAGGATGGACCAATGGAATTTTTTATCTATCTATGTTTGTTTCGCTCATATGTACATGGAAAACCAAGGTTGAACACATTTCACCACATTATTCACACCGGTAGACCCGTACCGGGAGTTTCCACACATGGATTGACGATTTTACTAAGTGTTAGCCCATGCCCGTGAACAACGTCAGACACATGACCTACATATGCCATCTACAAACATTAAATCACACTAATAAACATAACCTAGCTCCATATGCAGGTTTTCCAATGATTCCGGCCCTCCGACTGTCATTCAGCTCCGAAACCCTAGATCGGGGGGGCGAAGATCTACCCTTATAGCTTTCTCCGAAAGAGGGTGGACCAATGGACTTTTTTATCTATCTATGTTTGTTTAGCACATATGTACATGGAAAACCAAGGTTCAACAAATTTCACCACATTATTCATACCGCTAGACCCGTACCGGGAGTTTCCACATATGGATCGACGATTTTACTAAGTGTTAGCCCATGTCCGTGAACAACGTCAGAGACATGACCTACATATGCCATCGACAAACATTAAATCACACTGATAAACATAACGTAGCTCCACATGCAGGTTTTCCAATGATTCCGGCCCTCCGACAGTCATTCACCTCCGAAACCCTAGATCGGGGGGCCCGCAGATCTACCCTTATAGCTTTCTCCGTACGAGGATGGACCAATGGACTTTTTTATCTATCTATGTTTGTTTAGCACATATGTACATGGAAAACCAAGGTTGAACACATTTCACCACATTATTCACACCGGTAGACCCGTACCGGGAGTTTCCACATACGGATCGACGATTTTACTAAGTGTTAGCTCATGTCCGTGAACAACGTGAGACACATGACCTAGATATGCCATCTAAAAACATTAAATCACACTTATAAACATAACCTAGCTCCACATGCAGGTTTTCCAATTATTCCGGCCTTCCGACGGTCATTCACCTCCAAAACCCTAGATCGGGGGCCCCGCAGATCTACCCTTATAGCATTCTCCGTACGAGGATGGACCAATGGACTTTTTTATCTATCTATGTTTGTTTAGCACATATGTACATGGATAACCAAGGTTGAACACATTTCACCACATTATTCACAATGGTAGACCCGTACCGGGAGTTTCCACATATGGATCGACGATTTTACTAAGTGTTAGCCCATGTCCGTGAACAACGTCAGACACATGACCTACATATGCCATCTACAAACATTAAATCACACTGATAAACATAACCTAGCTCCACATGCAGGTTTTCCGATGATGCCGGCCCTCCGACAGTCATTCACGTCCGAAACCCTAGATCGGGGGGGGGGGGCGCATATCTACCCTTATAGCATTCTCCGTAGGAGGATGCACCAATGGACTTTTTTATCTATCTATGTTTTGTTAGCACATATGTACATGGAAAACCAAGTTTCTACACATTTCACCACATTATTCACACCGGTAGACCCGTACCGGGAGTTTCCACACACGGATCGACGATTTTACTAAGTGTTAGCCCATGTCCGTGAACAACGTCAGACACATGACCTACATATGCCATCTACGAACATTAAATCACACTTATAAACATAACCTAGCTCGACATGCAGGTTTTCCAATTATTCCGGCCCTCCGACGGGCATTCACCTCCAAAACCCAAGATTGGGGGGGGGGGGCGCAGATCTACCCTTATAGCTTTCTCCGTACGTGGATGGACCAATGGACTTTTTTATCTATCTATGTTTGTTTAGCACATATGTTCATGGAAAACCAAGATTGAACACATTTCAACACATTATTCTCACCGGTAGACCCATGCCGGCAGTTTCCACATACGGATCGACGATTTTACTAAGTGTTAGCCCATGTCCGTGAACAACGTCAGACACATGACCTACATATGCCATCTACAAACATTAAATCACACTTAGAAACATAACCTAGCTCCACATGCAGGTTTTCCAATGATTCCGGCCCTCCGACGGTCAATCACCTCCGAAACCCTAGATCGGGGGGCCCGCAGATCTACCCTTATAGCTTTCTCCGTACGAGGATGGACCAATGGACTTTTTTATCTATCTATGTTTGTTTAGCACATATGTACATGGAAAACCAAGGTTGAAACATTTCACCACATTATTCGCACCGGTAGACCTGTACCGGGAGTTTCCACATACAGGTCGATGATTTTCCTAAGTGTTAGCCCATGTGCGTGAACAACGTCAGACACAAGACCAACATATGCCATCTACTAACTTTAAATCACACTTATAAACATAACCTAGCTCCACATGCAGATTTTCCAATGATTTCGGCCCTCCGACGGTCATTCCCCTCCGAAACACTAGATCGGGGGGGGGGCGCAGATCTACCCTTATAGCTTTGTCCGTACGAGGATGCACCAATGGACTTTTTTATCTATCTATTTTTTTAGCACATATTTACATGGAAAACCAAGGTTGAACACATTTCACCACATTATTCACACCGATAGACCCGTACCGGAAGTTTCCACATACGGATCGACGATTTTACTAAGTGTTAGCCCATGTCCATGAACAACGTCAAATACATGACCTACATATGCCATCTACAAACATTAAATCACACTTATAAACATAACCTAACTCCACATGCAGGTTTTCCAATGATTCCGGCCTTCCGACGGTCATTCACCTCCACAACCCTAGATCGGGGGGGGGCGCAGATCTACCCTTATAGCTATCTCCTTACGAGGATGGACCAATGGACTTTTTTATCTATCTATGTTTGTTTAGCTCATATGTACATGGAAAACCAAGGTTGAACACATTTCACCACATTATTCACACCGGTAGACCCGTACCGGGAGTTTCCACACACGGATCGACGATTTTACTAAGTGTTAGCCCATGTCCGTGAACAACGTCAGAAACATGACCTACATATGCCATCTACAAACATTAAATCACACTAATAAACATAACCTAGCTCCACATGCAGGTTTTCCAATGATTCCGGCCCTCCGACGGTCATTCACCTTCGAAACCCTAGATCGGGGGGGCGCAGATCTACCCTTATAACTTTCTCCGAAAGAGGGTGGACCAATGAACTTTTTTATCTATCTATGTTTGTTTAGCACATATGTACATGGAAAACCAAGGTTCAACACATTTCACCACATTATTCATACCGGTAGACCCGTACCGGGAGTTTCCACATATGGATCGACGATTTTACTAAGTGTTAGCCCATGTCCGTGAACAACGTCAGACACATGACCTACATATGCCATCTACAAACATTAAATCACACTGATAAACATAACCTAGCTCCACATGCAGGTTTTCCAATGATTCCGACCCTCCGACAGTCATTCACGTCCGAAAACCTAGATCGGGGGGGGGGGGGGCGCAGATCTACCCTTATAGCTTTCTCCGTACAAGGATGGACCAATGGACTTTTTTATCTATCTATGTTTGTTTAGCACATATGTACATGGAAAACCAAGGTTGAACACATTTCACCACATTATTCATACCGGTAGACCCGTACCGGGAGTTTCCACATATGGATCGACGATTTTACTAAGTGTTAGCGCATGTCCGTGAACAACTTCAGACACATGACCTACATATGCCATCTACAAATATTAAATCACACTGATAAACATAACCTACCTCCACATGCAGGTTTTCCAATGATTCCGGCCCTCCGACGGTCATTCACCTCCGAAACCCTAGATCGGGGGAAGGGGCCCGCAGATCTACCCTTATAGCTTTGTCCGTACGAGGATGCACCAATGGACTTTTTTATGTATCTATGTTCGTTTAGCACATATGTACATGGAAAACCAAGGTTGAACACATTTCACCACATTATTCACACCGGTAGACCCGTACCGGGAGTTTCCACATATGGA
Organism: Bromus sterilis; assembly: GCA_950022295.1. Classification (NCBI taxonomy): domain Eukaryota; kingdom Viridiplantae; phylum Streptophyta; class Magnoliopsida; order Poales; family Poaceae; genus Bromus; species Bromus sterilis. The sequence goes on along the minus strand of OX465595.1, from coordinate 365,402,098 downwards.
TCGACGATTTTACTAAGTGTTAGCCCATGTCCGTGAGCAACGTCAGACACATGACCTAGATATGCCATCTAAAAACATTAAATCACACTTATAAACATAACCTAGCTCCACATGCAGGTTTTCCAACGATTCCGGCCTTCCGACGGTCATTCACCTCCAAAACCCTAGATCGGGGGCCCCGCAGATCTACCCTTATAGCATTCTCCGTACGAGGATGGACCAATGGACTTTTTTATCTATCTATGTTTGTTTAGCACATATGTACATGGAAAACCAAGGTTGAACACATTTCACCTCATTATTCACACCGATAGACCCATACCGGAAGTTTCCACATATGGATCGACGATTTTACTAAGTGTTAGCCCATGTCCGTGAACAACGTCAGACACGTGACCTACATATGCCATCTACAAACATTAAATCACACTGATAAACATAACCTAGCTCCACATGCAGGTTTTCCAATGATGCCGGCCCTCCGACGGTCATTCACCTCTGAAACCCTAGATCGTGGGGGGGGGGGGGCGCATCTCTACCCTTATAGCTTTCTCCGTAGGAGGATGCACCAATGGACTTTTTTATCTATCTATGTTTTTTTAGCACATATGTACATGGAAAACCAAGTTTCTACACATTTCACCACATTATTCACACCGGTAGACCCGTACCGGGAGTTTCCACACACGGATCGACGATTTTACTAAGTGTTAGCCTATGTCCGTGAACAACGTCAGACACATGACCTACATATCCCATCTACGAACATTAAATCACACTTATAAACATAACCTAGCTCCACATGCAGGTTTTCCAATGATTCCGGCCCTCCGACGGTCATTCACCTCCAAAACCCTAGAATGGGGGGGGGGGGGGGCGCAGATCTACCCATATAGCTTTCTCCGTACGTGGATGGACCAATGGACTTTTTTATCTATCTATGTTTGTTTAGCACATATGTTCATGGAAAACCAAGATTGAACACATTTCACCACATTATTCACACCGGTAGACCCATGCCGGCAGTTTCCACATACGGATCGACGATTTTACTAAGTGTTAGCCCATGTCCGTGAACAACGTCAGACACATGACCTACATATGCCATCTACAGACATTAAATCACACTTAGAAACATAACCTAGCTCCACATGCAGGTTTTCCAATGATTCCGGCCCTCCGACGGTCATTCACCTCTGAAACCCTAGATCGGGGGGCCCGCAGATCTACCCTTATAGATTTCTCTGTACGAGGATGGACCAATGGACTTTTTTATCTATCTATGTTTGTTTAGCACATATGTACATGGAAAACCAAGGTTGAAACATTTCACCACATTATTCACACCGGTAGATCTGTACCGGGAGTTTCCACATACAGATCGATGATTTTCCTAAGTGTTAGCCCATGTGCGTGAACAACGTCAGACACATGACCTACATATGCCATCTACTAACATTAAATCACACTTATAAACATAACCTAGCTCCACATGCAGGTTTTCCAATGATTCCGGCCCTCCGACGGCCATTCACCTCCGAAACCCTAGATCGGGGGGCCCGCAGATCTACCCTTATTGCTTTCTCCGTACGAGGATGGACCAATGGACTTTTTTATCTATTTATGTTTGTTTAGCACATATGTACATGGAAAACCAAGGTTGGACACATTTCACCACATTATTCACACCGGTAGACCCGTACCGGGAGTTTACACATACGGATTGACGATTTTACTAAGTGTTAGCCCACGTCCATGAACAACGTCAGACACATGACCTACATATGCCATCTACAAACATTAAATCACACTATGGGCCTTACACCACACTTTGTAGGTGATGCAAGTTTTTGTAGGATTCCGACGCTTCAGCGGTAATTCACGTGTTACATCCTGTTCCAGAGGGGGGTGTGGAGGTCTACCCCTATAGCTTTCTTCGCACGATGTTCCAACAATGTATTTTTTTTTGTTGAGGTTTTTTAGGACATAACTACGTGGAAAACAAGGTTAGGACCTTGTAACACATCGTAGCCCCCGGTATATCCGCAAACATATTCCACACCTACATGCATGTCCATGACTTTACATATATAGTGTTATCGCATGAATGTGGAGATGGTCACACCAAGGAGCTAGACATTGCATTTATGCATGGATCTTACACCACACTTGGACACATACCCTATACATGCAAGTTCATGCGGTACTACGGCGCTCTGGCGGCCTTTCTTCACCGAAACCCGGCCTAGTCCGGGCGCGAGGGCCGGGGTGGGGAGGGGGCGGCGGTTTTCTAAACTTTCTAATCTTCAAGTGCATTGCATCCATCTTGATCTTGTGACCTTCTACGACATCCGCAACATGCAACTCCAATATCATCTTGTCTTCTTCAACTCTTTTCTTCTCTTCTTCAACTCTTTTTAATTTTTCTTTTAAATACTCGTTTTCTTCTTCAACTAAATTTAACCTCTCGACAAGAGGGTCGTATGTAATATCCGGTTCACATACCTCCTAGATAAATACATCTATGTCAAGTTGGTGTCGGCATAATTACCACAAACACTAAATGAAACAAATAGTTATAAAAGATAATATATACCACATCCGAATCATAGAGAGGACGAGGGCCGACGGGGGCGGATACCAAAACCATCACACTATATAATAACAAGCAATAATACAAGTAATAAAAGTAGACAATTATCTATCTAATCATACAAGTAAGAATTTTTTTTCTTTTATAAAGAAGATAAGAACAAGAGGCTCACCACAGTGGTGCCGGCGACGAGATCGGCGCGGGCGATCGACGGTGGTGAAGACGGGGATGGGACATGACGGACCGCCAAATCTGGACAAATCTTAAGAAAAATGGAGCTTGGAAGTCATATTTGGAGAGGAGAAAGCTTAAGTACTGTGGCTCGGGCATTTCATCGAACACCTCATGTGCATAAGAGGTGAGCTAGAGCACCACAAAGCCCTCTCCTCGTCGGCCAGGAAAAAACAGAGCAGTAGAGTGCTCTGTTCGTGGGCGAGGGGTATATATAGCGAAATCATTGGTCCCGGTTCGTTTCTGGAACCGGGACTAAAGACCACCCTTTAGTCCCGGTTCGTGTATGGAACCGGGACCAATGGATGTGGGCCAGGAGCGAGGCCCATTCATCCCGGTTCGTGTCTGGAACCGGGACTAATGGGTCCAGACGAACCGGGACCAATGCCCCACGAGGCCCGGCCGCCCCCCTGGGCGCAGGAACCGGGACATATGCCCTCATGAGTCCCGGTTCGTGACTGAACCGGGACTAATGGGTTGGCCAGGCCTGAACCAAAACCCTGTTTTCTACTAGTGAACTGTGGATCATATATATTAATATAGTAATAGTAGCATAATATATTTTAATTTAGTATTATAATTTATTAATATATCATTTTATGTATTAATTAGTAGATACAAAAAGAATAAAGAGGCGTATATCGAGGTTTGAAATGAGATGATATATATTATAATTCCATTTCCAATATTATTTTATGTATTAGTAATATAAGATTAAATGGTTAAACAAAAAAAAGGAAAAAACAAAATAGGGTCTACGCCGACGACCAAAGGTCGGGGCCGTCGGCGTAGCCTCCACTGGCTAACGGGGTTACCGGCCGCCGTCACCGGGGTCCACCCGACAGGCCTTTCGCCGACGGCTTAACGTACGCCGACGGCAGCCCTCGGCGTAAAATGGACCTACGCCGACGGCGGCCCTCGGCCTAAAGAGGCCTACGCCGGCGGCTTTGGGACGCCGACGGCCCGTTACGAGGGCTGACGAGTCGGGCCTCTATGCCGAGGGCCCCGACATTTGGCCGTCGGCGTAGATATTAGACGTAGGCGTCAACCGCCTCTCCCGTAGTGAGAACGCAAATCGGATTAATAGTTTGTAAGATAAATCATTTTAAAAAATTTAAAAACGCATTTAATGCGATGATGACAGGATGATGTAACAGATCTTTGCATGCAATTTTCCTATGCCAAGCCGCCCCACCAAATTAGCTCCATGCGGCGGAGTTACATAGCTTTATCCGTGTTAGATTCATTTCTTTTCATTAGCCAAATAAATCTGTATTAGATTGTCCCTTCCGGCAGTGAGGTTAATCCAATAGATCGGTGCTTTCCACGGCGGCTATGTGTAGCTAACCTTCTTCAGCGAAGACTCGTGGTTAAGTTCTACATCTGATCTAGTGAGCTTCATCGATCAGGCCACCGCGCACGGCGGCACGGTGCTCCATCAAGCGCGGCATCGATCGAGTGAGCTTCATCGAGCAGGTCACCGCGCACGGCGGCACGGTGCTCCATCAAGCGCAGCATCGACATCAAGGCAGTCAGCAGGCGTGCGTGCTTACGAGCAAAGTTTTAAATTGCTCGCGAAACTCACGCAATTGCGGCGCAATTGCGTCTGGGAGCAGGTCACGCAATTTGAAACACCTATTTGCGTTTTGCCGCAAAACGCGGCGAAATGCCGCAAAATGCCACGAAATTGCGCTCAGAAGATGGCATGGAACTCGATTCTGCATCTTCTACAGGTTCCGGTTCTGACTGAGTCATTGAGGACTAAACTTGCGTGTTGTTAAGCACTTATTAACTTATTTACCATGTTTCATGTTAATGTTATGTCTTTTGTGAGTCCGAGAACTTAAGTTTAGCCTAAGAGTGTAAGACTAAGACCTTTAGTTTTGTGCTTGTAATGTGTGTCAGACCATTTTATGCTGCAAAATTAACTATGTCTGTTGACATATCAGTGCTCATGGCTATTTTTTACATGTTTTATTGATTTTCCGCAAAATTCTTTTGTAGCCGCAATTTCACGCAATTGCGTCTTTAGCGTCCCAAAACAGCCGCCGCGAAATCGTTTTTCCCGCAATTTAAAACTTTGCTTACGAGCCCGCCGACACCAGACGAGAAATCTGCAGCCGGTGATCCAATCTACATCGACGCGCTCCGTCGGACTCCCGCCTTCACCCGAGCGACTTCTCTCCAGCGACCGGACTCCAAGCACTCCAGCGCGACGCAAATCTACGGAAACACGAGCGGGTGTGCTTCGATCCGAGCGAGTCTTCCCCGAGCCGATCCATTGAGCTTCGTCTAGCAGGCAACGACACGGTACTCCATCAAGCACAGGCGCAATTCATCTTCCATCCGGCCAGGAACGTTTGTGTATGAGATCACGAGGAGATTATACGTGTGCATGCAGCTCCAACCGGCCTCGTGCACATGGACTCCATCGACGGTGTCGAGCATCCGGCGCTAGATGCAGACACTATGAGAGATCTACATCGAGCCATCTACAAGTCCAAGTCGACGGTGTCGAGCCCCCGGCGCTAGACGCAGACACTATGAGCGATCTACATCAAGCCATCTGCACGTCCAAGGCTGTAAGGCCCGATATGCGGTACTGTTCCAGATCTAGATGTTTCCATCCAGATCCGGGGACGAAGCACATATCGGTCCCACCGCGACATATGACATAGCCATATGCCCCGGATATCCAACATGATATCACAACATTACAGATACAAGGATACAACATCTCATACAATCGGCATACAACTGCCTTAAATATAATACAACAACGGAAGATACATGTCTGAGTATAGACTAGAATCAAATGCCTAGTGGCAAAGAGAAAAACATCGATCCCCATAACCACACGGGTCCAGGTCCTCCGCCGGGATCCTCCTAACTAGTCGTCGTCGACTCTCCACGTGAAACGTCGATCACCATACCTGTTGTCGATCAAGAATCCTGAAAAGAGTTTGGGGGTAGTATCATGAGTACAGAAGTACTTAGCATCCAACTCTAGTGGTCATCTGACCCAGCAAGGACTTCATCACTCGTCATTCTAGGACAACTAGTAGTTTACGGTAAGGATGGGGTAAGTGGCGAGGTTGCTGCCGCACTAGCATTTATGAAGTGGCTAACGATCTAGAGAGTAAGATAAGAAGCCAAGCATTCGATGAGGAATCGCCTCCAACAAGTCTGCTATTCACCTACATACGCAAACATAACACCTATCCTATCCTTGTCCTCCTCTTCGCATCCCGACGAAGAAAAAGCAGTCAAGGCACACACACATTGATCAAATTAAATTAAGATTATCTCAGCTGTTGTTGTCTATGAACAAGGAGTAGGTCTCAAGTCGTCCATAACCGTGGACACGGCTTCTCGAAAAGATTTAAACCTGCAAGGGTGTACCAACTGCACATTACGAAGCTCCGCACGCACGCCCATCTCTCTCAGTTGCTACCCATTATAGGCAACCATTTTATGATTTAGTCCCAAGAGATCCGGAACGACAGGTCCCTCTAACTAACAACGCACAAATCCGGGTGGCCCTCGTTGAGTCGACATCCAACTCAAAAGCCGGCCGCGCTCTCGAATCGGCCTCTACCGTCTGGACGAGGTAGGGTTAGCTACCCAAAGAGAGGTGGGAAGCCCCCTAGCTTCCAGGTGTGGACCAACAAAGGAATTATGTCTCCGCTGGCCCGAGTTGTTTGAAAATCTGCAAGGTCGACACTCGCACACACACGTTTTGCCACTGATAAAACCAGCTTGGGCCACCACTAGAAATGTTTGAAGTTAGATAGGTAAGAAGAGGGGACCCCATAAAATCCCACACGCGGTTAGGCACGCTCAGTCTTAAAACCAATACTCGAAATTCGGGTCCTAAGTGACTCGAATGGAACAAAGTGTCGAGGCGGGAGAGCCTAGACCTTCCATCCTTCGTCGAATATATTCAACATTATAATAATCATATCATCAACAACAATATAATAATGTGATATCCCAAATCAAAGAGTAACATGGTAACATCGTAGCATCCTAATCATGCATACTAAGCAGGGGCTGAGCAACGAGCAATAGTAACATAGCAGTACATGGTTTCCTGGGAGGGGACATGGCTGTATCGGTTTGAAAGAGGCTGTAAACATGTGGTAGGATCAAACATCGAACCTATCCTAGACTAGCATGCAAACCGCTGGTTGAAATAGAATGGATGATAAGTAATGTATAGTCCTTGCCTGTTGATAAGTCGGGTTCCGAAGGTGTAGTTGATCGCAAGCTCGCATCGTCTCCGAAGGTACCCACGGAAGCACACAAGACGATAAACATTGGAAAGCAATCAACGAGCAAGCACTCTATTACTATGGGGCAACACAAGATCAAGAAGACAGCACACGACACGGCAACGCGATACGGATCTATCGCCGAGAACGGTTACTAACAGTTTAAGTGGGGTATCGATCACACACGACGGATACCGCACGTTTACGGAGGTTCAATTTGCTTAGCTACATGTGATCAACCAATGGTTATTAACATGTCAACTCAAGCAAGCATGGCATAGCACACAAACATGTCAAGATGTGAAGCACAAAGTAAACTATCTATGTTAGTCAATTTAAGCGAGGCACAACCTAAACATGGCATAACACTAAGTACCCCACGACAATTAAAAGATTTGGTACTGTTCTGCCCTAAACCATATTTTAGGCTGGTTAACAACAGCAAACAATAGCATAAACACAAAGTACACAAAAAACTAATCAAGTTACATATAAGGAAAACCCCAAACAGAGTTACGGTTAAAAAGATACAAGCAAAACAAGTTACGGGCACAATCTGCCAACATCACGAAGCACACTTTAGAGCAAGATTTAATATAGCTAAAGCACCCAAACATGACAAGTTAAAGCATGGAAATGAAGTACACATGATGCTTAACACATAGGAAAAAGAATCAATGTAATAGGCCTCATGGATGTGTCACAATCATCATGCAAACTTGCAATAAAATAATAGCAGCAACACTTAACAGGAATTAGCAGTAGTTAACAGTGTGGTGCCTACTTTAACACAGAAATACATATTCAAGATGACCTCAAATGAAAATGCTCACAACAGGTGGATGCTAGAACACAGAGAGCACAACAATACAAAAAAAGAATCACTTCGTTCTGACCTACGAGTCAACGGGAAATTACGTTGCAAAATTAAATCAGCACACAGTTTACCAGGGACTTAGCCAAAATATGGAAAAAGGAAAAACAACAGGGAAAAAAAGGGGCATGGGCCTCACCCAGTTGGGCTCGGCCCATCTGGAGATGGAAGGCCGGGCGGCTGGCTTTGGCTGCTGGCGCCTGGCTGGAGCGAGCAGGCCGGCCCACGTGGGGAGCGGGCGAGCGGGAGGCTCTGCCTCCTCCCGATCCAGCACGGGTCGCGGCGGCGCCGCTGCGTGGCTCGCCGGCCGACCACCGGAGGCGCGGCGCAGGAGAGGGAAGGCGGAGGCGGCTCGGGGCGGGCGGATCCGGCCGCTGGGGTCGTCAGCGTCGTCCTAGGGGCGCGGCGGTGCGAGCCTGAGCTCGGGACGGCAACTCCATGGTGGCCAGCGGGCGCGGGGTCGCCGGTTGCGTCCTGTAGCAAAGGGACGGCGAGGGTGAGAGAGGGAGAGGGAGGAGAGGAAAAGGGAGGAGGAGAGGAGGGGCGCGGCTGCGCCGTGGTTGCCGGGTCGGCCGGCCGGAGCGGCGGCGGCTTCAACGGGCAGGCGGCGGCGGCTAGGAGGAGAGGTGGTTGGTGGGTGGCTAGGGTGGATCTGGGCCGTTGGATCGACCGATCCGACGGTCCAGATCGCCTGGAAGTTAGGATTTCGGGATTATTGGGCAAATTGGGCAGATTTGAGTTTTGTGAGGGGGGTGGCTGCAATTTTGTGGCTAGGGAAACCCTAGAAATGGGTGGGAGTGTGGAGGTCTTTATATAGCCCAGCTGGCTGGCAGTTTGCAAAAACATCCCCGGTTTTTCTCACGCGCGCGCGGTGTTTACGTTTCTGACCGCCGGGGGTCCGCAGTACCTCCGATTCGGGTAAAACTTCGAACTACGCGATCAGCGCGTCGAGCCGGCGGCGTTCACCTCACGCTGGAACCATTCCAAAAACACTTTCCGGTGCGCTATAAAAATATCCCGTTTAAATATTAAACGGGGTTTTTCGTTTCGTTGGTTGCGGCTGGTCTCGTGCGGTTTTCACGACGTGATCGGGTGAAACCCGATGTCGCAAAGGTCGAGTGTCAGGGTGGCAAGGGTCAGTCTCCGTCCGGTACGAGATAAGAGGGGGGGAAATAATCACCGATCGATAAATCGGGGATGCAGACACCGCAAACAAATCAGACAATCAAGCAATTCATACCGAAAACAAAAATTAATTGTTACAATACAACACCACCAACAAGGGATCTCGTCCCGAGATCCAGGATGATCCGGGGGAGAGGGGGAAGATAAAATAGAGTCGACAATCTTCAACACCACCAACAAGGGACTCTGCTCCATGTCGACAACGAACTTCTGTCGAGATAAATTTCCGCAGAGAGACGGCATCGTCGAAAAAATCAAAACCGTCAGTGACAAGAGGAAGAACGATCGCGAAAACCAGATCAAGGGATAGTGATTTTCGACGCAAGTCGTGAAAACACCGGGAAAAAGGAGGGAGGGCAAAGGACGACCCAAATGATATCCAAAACCGGAGAATCTAAAGGCACTAAAGGAATTCCCACCTGAGCTCGGAATCGAGACAGTACGCTGCAAGCAAGGCATTGTAACGGTTTCGATACTCCACACACTCTCCGATAACTAACTTAGTAAATACAAAATAGTTTTGTCTAGACTCGACTTCGGCCAGAAAAAGGACCCTACGGCCGGTAAGGCTCTGATACCAAGTTGTAAGGCCCGATACGCGGTACTGTTCCAGATCTAGATGTTTCCATCCAGATCCGGGGACGAAGCACATATCGGTCCCACCGCGACATATGACATAGCCATATGCCCCGGATTTCCAACATGATATCACAACATTACAGATACAAGGATACAACATCTCATACAATCGGCATACAACTGCCTTAAATATAATACAACAGCGGAAGATACATGTCTGAGTACAGACTACAATCAAATGCCTAGTGTCAAAGAGAAAAACATCGATCCCCATAACCACACGGGTCCAGGACCTCCGCCGGGATCCGCCTAACTAGTCGTCGTCGAGTCTCCACGTGAAACGTCGATCACCATACCTGTTGTCGATCAAGAACCCTGAAAAGAGTTTGGGGTAGTCTCATGAGTACAGAAGTACTCAACATCCAACTGTAGTGGTCATCTGACCCAGCAAGGACTTCATCACTCGTCATTCTAGGACAACTAGTAGTTTACGGTAATGATGGGGTAAGTGGTGAGGTTGCTGTCGCACTAGCATTTATGAAGTGGCTAACGATCTAAAGAGTAAGATAAGAAGCCAAGCATTCGATGAGGAATCGCCTCCAACAAGTCTGCTATCCACCTACATACGCAAACATAACACCTATCCTATCCTTGTCCTCCTCTTCGCATCCCGACGAAGAAGAAGCAGTCAAGGCACACACACGTTGATCAAATTATATTAAGATTATCTCAGCTGTTGTTGTCTATGAACAATGAGTAGGTCTCAAGTCGTCCATAACCGTGGACATGGCTTCTCGAAAAGATTTAACCCTGCAGGGGTGTACCAACTGCCCATTACGAGGCTCCGCACGCACGCCCATCTCTCTCAGTTGCTACCCATGATAGGCAACCATTTTATGATTTAGTCCGAAGAGATCCGGAACGACAGGTCCCTCTAACTAACAACGCACAAATCCTGGTGGCCCCCGGTGAACAACGTCAGACACATGACCTACATATGCCATCAACAAACATTAAATCACACTTAAAAACATAACCTAGCTCCACATGCAGGTTTTCCAATGATTCCGGCCCTCCGACGGTCATTCACCTCCGAAACCCTAGATCGGGGGGGGCCCGTAGATCTACCCTTATAGCTTTCTCCGTACGAGGATGGACCAATGGACTTTTTTTATCTATCTATGTTTGTTTAGCACATATGTACATGGAAAACCAAGGTTGAACACATTTCACCACATTATTCACACCGGTAGACCCGTACCGGGAGTTTCCACATACAGATCGATGATTTTACAAAGTGTTAGCCCATGTGCGTGAACAACGTTAGACACATGACCTACATATGCCATCTACTAACATTAAATCACACTTATAAACATAACCTAGCTCCACATGCAGGTTTTCCAATGATTCCGGCCCTCCGACGGCCATTCACCTCCGAAACCCTAGATCGGGGGGCCCGCAGATATACCCTTATAGCTTTCTCCGTACGAGGATGGACCAATGGACTTTTTTATCTATCTATGTTTTTTTAGCACATATGTACATGGAATACCAAGGTTGAACACATTTCACCACATTATTCGCACCAGTAGACCCGTAACGGGAGTTTCCACATACAGATCGATGATTTTACTAAGTGTTAGCCCATGTGCGTGAACAACGTTAGACACATGACCTAAATATGCCATCTACTAACATTAAATCACACTTATAAACATAACCTAGCTCCACATGCAGGTTTTCCAATGATTCCGACCCTCCGACGGCCATTCACCTCCGAAACCCTAGATCGGGGGGCCCGCAGATCTACCCTTATAGCTTTCGCCGTACGAGGATGGACCAATGTACTTTTTTATCTATTTATGTTTGTTTAGCACATATGTACATGGAAAGCCAAGGTTGGACACATTTCACGACATTATTCACACCGGTAGAACCGTACCGGGAGTTTCCACATACGGATTGACGATTTTACTAAGTGTTAGCCCACGTCCGTGAACAACGTCAGACACATGACCTACATATGCCATCTACAAACATTAAATCACACTTATAAACATAACCTAGCTCCACATGCAGGTTTTCCAATGAGTCCGGCCCTCCGACGGTCATTCACCTCCGAAACCCTAGATCGGGGGGGCCCGCAGATCTACCCTTATAGCTTTCTCCGTACGAGGATGGAACAATGGACTTTTTTTTATCTATCTATGTTTGTTTAGCACATATGTACATGTAAAACCAAGGTTGAACACATTTCACCACATTATTCACACCGATAGACCCGTACCGGAAGTTTCCACATACGGATCGACGATTTTACTAAGTGTTAGCCCATGTCCGTGAACAACGTCAAATACATGACCTACATATGCCATCTACAAACATTAAATCACACTTATAAACATAACCTAACTCCACATGCAGGTTTTCCAATGATTCCGGCCTTCCGACGGTCATTCACCTCCGAAACCCTAGATCGGGGGGGGGGGGGGGGCGCAGATCTACCCTTATAGCTATCTCCGTACGAGGATGCACCAATGGAATTTTTTATCTATCTATGTTTGTTTAGATCATATGTAGATGGAAAACCAAGGTTGGACACATTTCACCACATTATTCACACCGGTAGACCCGTACCGGGAGTTTCCACATACGGATTGACGATTTTACTAAGTGTTAGCCCACGTCCGTGAACAACGTCAGACACATGACCTACATATGCCATCTACAAACATTAAATCACACTTATAAACATAACCTAGCTCCACATGCAGGTTTTCCAATGATTCCGGCCCTCCGACGGTCATTCACCTCCGAAACCCTAGATCGGGGGGGCCCGCAGATCTACCCTTATAGATTTCTCCGTACGAGGATGGACCAATGGACTTTTTTATCTATCTATGTTTTTTTAGCACATATGTACATGGAAAACCAAGGTTGAACACATTTCACCACATTATTCACACCGATAGACCCGTACCGGGAGTTTCCACATACAGATCGATGATTTTACTAAGTGTTAGCCCATGTGCGTGAACAACGTCAGACACATGACCTACATATGCCATCTACTAACATTAAATCACACTTATAAACATAACCTAGCTCCACATGCAGGTTTTCCAATGATTCCGGCCCTCCGACGGTCATTCACCTCTGAAACCCTAGATCGGGGGGGCGTAGATCTACCCTTATAGCTTTCTCCGTACGAGGATGGACCAATGGACTTTTTTATCTATCTATGTTTGTTTAGCACATATGTACATGTAAAACCAAGGTTGAACACATTTCACCACATTATTCACACCGTTAGACCCGTACCGGAAGTTTCCACATACGGATCGACGATTTTACTAAGTGTTAGCCCATGTCCGTGAACAACGTCAAATACATGACCTACATATGCCATCTACAAACATTAAATCACACTTATAAACATAACCTAACTCCACATGCAGGTTTTCCAATGATTCCGGCCCTCTGACGGTCATTCACCTCCAAAACCCTAGATCGGGGGAAGGGGCCCGCAGATCTACCCTTATAGCTTTGTCCGTACGAGGATGCACCAATGGACTTTTTTATCTATCTATGTTTGTTTAGCACATATGTACATGGAAAACCAAGGTTGAACACATTTCACCACATTATTCACACCGGTAGACCCGTACCGGGAGTTTCCACATACGGATCGACGATTTTAATAAGTGTTAGCCCATGTCCGTGAACAACGTCACACACATGACCTAGATATGCCATATAAAAACATTAAATCACACTTATAAACATAACCTAGCTCCACATGCAGGTTTTCCAATGATTCCGGCCTTTCGACGGTCATTCACCTCCAAAACCCTAGATCGGGGGCCCCGCAGATCTACCCTTATAGCTTTCTCCGTACGAGGATGGACCAATGGACTTTTTTATCTATCTATGTTTGTGTTAGCACATATGTACATGGAAAACCAAGGTTGAACACATTTCATCACATTATTCATAGCGGTAGACCCGTACCGGGAGTTTCCAAATATGGATCGACGATTTTACTAAGTGTTAGCCAATGTCCGTGAATAACGTCAGACACATGACCTACATATACCATCTACAAACATTAAATCACACTTATAAACATAACCTAGCTCCACATGCAGGTTTTCCAATGATTCCGGCCCTCCGACGGTCATTCACCTCCGAAACCCTAGATTGGGGGGGGGGGGCGCAGATCTACCCTTATAGATTTCTCCGTACGAGGATGGACCAATGGACTTTTTTATCTATCTATGTCTGTTTAGCACATGTAAAACCAAGGTTGAACACATTTCACCACATTATTCACACCGATAGACCCGTACCGGAAGTCTCCACATACGGATCGACGATTTTACTAAGTGTTAGCCCATGTCCGTGAACAACGTCAAATACATGACCTACATATGCCATCTACAAACATTAAATCACATACCGTACGTAGATCTACCCTTATAGCTTTCTCCGTATGTGGATGGACCAATGGACTTTTTTATCTATCTATGTTTGTTTAGCACATATGTACATGGAAAACCAAGGTTGAACACATTTCATCACATTATTCATAGCGGTAGACCCGTACCGGGAGTTTCCACATATGGATCGACGATTTTACTAAGTGTTAGCCCATGTCCGTGAACAACGTCAGACACATGACCTACATATGCCATCTACAAACAATAAATCACACTGATAAACATAACCTAGCTCCACTTGCAGGTTTTCTAATGATTCCGGCCCTCCGACGGTCATTCACCTCCGAAACCCTAGATCGGGCGGGCCGCAGATCTACCCTTATAGCTTTGTCCGTACGAGGATGCACCAATGGACTTTTTTATCTATCTATGTTTGTTTAGAACATATGTTCATGGAAAACCAAGGTTGAACACATTTCACCACATTATTCACACCGGTACACCCATACCGAGAGTTTCCACATACGGATCGACGATTTTACTAAGTGTTAGCCCATGTCCGTGAACAACGTCAGACACATGACCTACATATGCCATCTACTAACATTAAATCACACTTATAAACATAACCTAGCTCCACATGCAGGTTTTCTAATGATTCCGGCCCTCCGATGGTCATTCACCTCCGAAACCCTAGATCGGGGGGGGGGGGGCGCAGATCTACCCTTATAGATTTCTCCGTACGAGGATGGACCAATGGACTTTTTTATCTATCTATGTCTGTTTAGCACATGTAAAACCAAGGTTGAACACATTTCACCACATTATTCACACCGATAGACCCGTACCGGAAGTCTCCACATACGGATCGACGATTTTACTAAGTGTTAGCCTATGTCCGTGAACAACGTCAAATACATGACCTACATATGCCATCTACAAACATTAAATCACACTTATAAACATAACCTAACTCCACATGCAGGTTTTCCAATGATTCCGGCCTTCCGACGGTCATTCACCTCCGAAAGCCTAGATCGGGGGGGGCGCAGATCTACCCTTATAGCTATCTCCTTACGAGGATGGACCAATGGACTTTTTTATCTATCTATGTTTTTAGCTCATATGTACATGGAAAACCAAGGTTGAACACATTTCACCACATTATTCACACCGGTAGACCCGTACCGGGAGTTTCCACACACGGATCGACGATTTTACTAAGTGTTAGCCCATGTCCGTGAACAACGTCAGAAACATGACCTACATATGCCATCTACAAACATTAAATCACACTAACAAACATAACCTACCACCACATGCAGGTTTTCCAATGATTCCGGCCCTCCGACGGTCATTCACCTTCGAAACCCTAGATCGGGGGGGCGCAGATCTACCCTTATAACTTTCTCCGAAAGAGGGTGGACCAATGAACTTTTTTATCTATCTATGTTTGTTTAGCACATATGTACATGGAAAACCAAGGTTCAACACATTTCACCACATTATTCATACCGGTAGACCCGTACCGGGAGTTTCCACATATGGATCGACGATTTTATTAAGTGTTAGCCCATGTCCGTGAACAACGTCAGATACATGACCTACATATGCCATCTACAAACATTAAATCACACTGATAAACATAACCTAGCTCCACATGCAGGTTTTCCAATGATTCCGGCCATCCGACGGTCATTCACCTCCGAAACCCTAGATCGGGGGGCCCGCAGATCTACCCTTATAGCTTTCTCCGTACGAGGATGGACCAATGGAATTTTTTATCTATCTATGTTTGTTTAGCACATATGTACATGGAAAACCAAGGTTGAACACATTTCACCTCATTATTCATACCGGTAGACCCGTACCGGGAGTTTCCACATATGGATCGACAATTTTACTAAGTGTTAGCGCATGTCCGTGAACAACGTCAGACACATGACCTACATATGCCATCTACAAACATTACATCACACTGATAAACATAACCTACCTCCACATGCAGGTTTTCCAATGATTCCGGCCCTCCGACGGTCATTCACCTCCGAAACCCTAGATCGGGGGAAGGGGCCCGCATATCTACCCTTATAGCTTTGTCCGTACGAGGATGCACCAATGGACTTTTTTATCTATCTATGTTCGTTTAGCACATATGTACATGGAAAACCAAGGTTGAACACATTTCACCACATTATTCACACCGGTAGACCCGTACCGGGAGTTTCCACATATGGATCGACGATTTTACTAAGTGTTAGCCCATGTCCGTGAACAACGTCAGACACATGACCTAGATATGCCATCTAAAAACATTAAATCACACTTATAAACATAACCTAGCTCCACATGCAGGTTTTCCAATGATTCCGGCCTTCCGACGGTCATTCACCTCCAAAACCCTAGATCGGGGGCCCCGCAGATCTACCCTTATAGCTATCTCCGTACGAGGATGGACCAATGGACTTTTTTATCTATCTATGTTTGTTTAGCTCATATGTACATGGAAAACCAAGGTTGAACACATTTCACCACATTATTCACACCGGTAGACCCGTACCGGGAGTTTCCACACACGGATTGACGATTTTACTAAGTGTTAGCCCATGCCCGTGAACAACGTCAGACACATGACCTACATATGCCATCTACAAACATTAAATCACACTAATAAACATAACCTAGCTCCATATGCAGGTTTTCCAATGATTCCGGCCCTCCGACTGTCATTCAGCTCCGAAACCCTAGATCGGGGGGGCGAAGATCTACCCTTATAGCTTTCTCCGAAAGAGGGTGGACCAATGGACTTTTTTATCTATCTATGTTTGTTTAGCACATATGTACATGGAAAACCAAGGTTCAACAAATTTCACCACATTATTCATACCGGTAGACCCGTACCGGGAGTTTCCACATATGGATCGACGATTTTACTAAGTGTTAGCCCATGTCCGTGAACAACGTCAGACACATGACCTACATATGCCATCTACAAACATTAAATCACACTGATAAACATAACCTAGCTCCACATGCAGGTTTTCCAATGATTCCGGCCCTCCGACGGTCATTCACCTCCGAAACCCTAGATCGGGGGGCCCGCAGATCTACCCTTATAGCTTTCTCCGTAGGAGGATGGACCAATGGACTTTTTTATCTATCTATGTTTTGTTTAGCACATATGTACATGGAAAACCAAGGTTGAACACATTTCACCACATTATTCACACCGGTAGACCCGTACCGGGAGTTTCCACATACGGATCGACGATTTTACTAAGTGTTAGCCCATGTCCGTGAACAACGTCAGACACATGACCTACATATGCCATCTACGAACATTAAATCACACTTATAAACATAACCTAGCTCGACATGCAGGTTTTCCAATTATTCCGGCCCTCCGACGGTCATTCACCTCCAAAAGCCAAGATTGGGGGGGGGGCGCAGATCTACCCTTATAGCTTTCTCCGTACGTGGATGGACCAATGGACTTTTTTATCTATCTATGTTTGTTTAGCACATATGTTCATGGAAAACCAAGATTGAACACATTTCAACACATTATTCACACCGGTAGACCCATGCCAGCAGTTTCCACATACGGATCGACGATTTTACTAAGTGTTAGCCCATGTCCGTGAACAACGTCAGACACATGACCTACATATGCCATCTACAAACATTAAATCACACTTAGAAACGTAACCTAGCTCCACATGCAGGTTTTCCAATGATTCCGGCCCTCCGACGGTCAATCACCTCCGAAACCCTAGATCGGGGGGGGCCCGCAGATCTACCCTTATAGCTTTCTCCGTACGAGGATGGACAAATGGACTTTTTTATCTATCTATGTTTGTTTAGCACATATGTACATGGAAAACCAAGGTTGAAACATTTCACCACATTATTCGCACCGGTAGACCTGTACCGGGAGTTTCCACATACAGGTCGATGATTTTCCTAAGTGTTAGCCCATGTGCGTGAACAACGTCAGACACATGACCAACATATGCCATCTACTAACTTTAAATCACACTTATAAACATAACCTAGCTCCACATGCAGGTTTTCCAATGATTCCGGCCCTCCGACGGTCATTCCCCTCCGAAACACTAGATCGGGGGGGGGGGGGGGCGCAGATCTACCCTTATAGCTTTGTCCGTACGAGGATGCACCAATGGACTTTTTTATCTATCTATTTTTTTTAGCACATATTTACATGGAAAACCAAGGTTGAACACATTTCACCACATTATTCACACCGATAGACCCGTACCGGAAGTTTCCACATACGGATCGACGATTTTACTAAGTGTTAGCCCATGTCCATGTCTGAGTATAGACTAGAATCAAATGCCTAGTGGCAAAGAGAAAAACATCGATCCCCATAACCACACGGGTCCAGGTCCTCCGCCGGGATCCTCCTAACTAGTCGTCGTCGACTCTCCACGTGAAACGTCGATCACCATACCTGTTGTCGATCAAGAATCCTGAAAAGAGTTTGGGGGTAGTATCATGAGTACAGAAGTACTTAGCATCCAACTCTAGTGGTCATCTGACCCAGCAAGGACTTCATCACTCGTCATTCTAGGACAACTAGTAGTTTACGGTAAGGATGGGGTAAGTGGCGAGGTTGCTGCCGCACTAGCATTTATGAAGTGGCTAACGATCTAGAGAGTAAGATAAGAAGCCAAGCATTCGATGAGGAATCGCCTCCAACAAGTCTGCTATTCACCTACATACGCAAACATAACACCTATCCTATCCTTGTCCTCCTCTTCGCATCCCGACGAAGAAAAAGCAGTCAAGGCACACACACATTGATCAAATTAAATTAAGATTATCTCAGCTGTTGTTGTCTATGAACAAGGAGTAGGTCTCAAGTCGTCCATAACCGTGGACACGGCTTCTCGAAAAGATTTAAACCTGCAAGGGTGTACCAACTGCACATTACGAAGCTCCGCACGCACGCCCATCTCTCTCAGTTGCTACCCATTATAGGCAACCATTTTATGATTTAGTCCCAAGAGATCCGGAACGACAGGTCCCTCTAACTAACAACGCACAAATCCGGGTGGCCCTCGTTGAGTCGACATCCAACTCAAAAGCCGGCCGCGCTCTCGAATCGGCCTCTACCGTCTGGACGAGGTAGGGTTAGCTACCCAAAGAGAGGTGGGAAGCCCCCTAGCTTCCAGGTGTGGACCAACAAAGGAATTATGTCTCCGCTGGCCCGAGTTGTTTGAAAATCTGCAAGGTCGACACTCGCACACACACGTTTTGCCACTGATAAAACCAGCTTGGGCCACCACTAGAAATGTTTGAAGTTAGATAGGTAAGAAGAGGGGACCCCATAAAATCCCACACGCGGTTAGGCACGCTCAGTCTTAAAACCAATACTCGAAATTCGGGTCCTAAGTGACTCGAATGGAACAAAGTGTCGAGGCGGGAGAGCCTAGACCTTCCATCCTTCGTCGAATATATTCAACATTATAATAATCATATCATCAACAACAATATAATAATGTGATATCCCAAATCAAAGAGTAACATGGTAACATCGTAGCATCCTAATCATGCATACTAAGCAGGGGCTGAGCAACGAGCAATAGTAACATAGCAGTACATGGTTTCCTGGGAGGGGACATGGCTGTATCGGTTTGAAAGAGGCTGTAAACATGTGGTAGGATCAAACATCGAACCTATCCTAGACTAGCATGCAAACCGCTGGTTGAAATAGAATGGATGATAAGTAATGTATAGTCCTTGCCTGTTGATAAGTCGGGTTCCGAAGGTGTAGTTGATCGCAAGCTCGCATCGTCTCCGAAGGTACCCACGGAAGCACACAAGACGATAAACATTGGAAAGCAATCAACGAGCAAGCACTCTATTACTATGGGGCAACACAAGATCAAGAAGACAGCACACGACACGGCAACGCGATACGGATCTATCGCCGAGAACGGTTACTAACAGTTTAAGTGGGGTATCGATCACACACGACGGATACCGCACGTTTACGGAGGTTCAATTTGCTTAGCTACATGTGATCAACCAATGGTTATTAACATGTCAACTCAAGCAAGCATGGCATAGCACACAAACATGTCAAGATGTGAAGCACAAAGTAAACTATCTATGTTAGTCAATTTAAGCGAGGCACAACCTAAACATGGCATAACACTAAGTACCCCACGACAATTAAAAGATTTGGTACTGTTCTGCCCTAAACCATATTTTAGGCTGGTTAACAACAGCAAACAATAGCATAAACACAAAGTACACAAAAAACTAATCAAGTTACATATAAGGAAAACCCCAAACAGAGTTACGGTTAAAAAGATACAAGCAAAACAAGTTACGGGCACAATCTGCCAACATCACGAAGCACACTTTAGAGCAAGATTTAATATAGCTAAAGCACCCAAACATGACAAGTTAAAGCATGGAAATGAAGTACACATGATTCTTAACACATAGGAAAAAGAATCAATGTAATAGGCCTCATGGATGTGTCACAATCATCATGCAAACTTGCAATAAAATAATAGCAGCAACACTTAACAGGAATTAGCAGTAGTTAACAGTGTGGTGCCTACTTTAACACAGAAATACATATTCAAGATGACCTCAAATGAAAATGCTCACAACAGGTGGATGCTAGAACACAGAGAGCACAACAATACAAAAAAAGAATCACTTCGTTCTGACCTACGAGTCAACGGGAAATTACGTTGCAAAATTAAATCAGCACACAGTTTACCAGGGACTTAGCCAAAATATGGAAAAAGGAAAAACAACAGGGAAAAAAAGGGGCATGGGCCTCACCCAGTTGGGCTCGGCCCATCTGGAGATGGAAGGCCGGGCGGCTGGCTTTGGCTGCTGGCGCCTGGCTGGAGCGAGCAGGCCGGCCCACGTGGGGAGCGGGCGAGCGGGAGGCTCTGCCTCCTCCCGATCCAGCACGGGTCGCGGCGGCGCCGCTGCGTGGCTCGCCGGCCGACCACCGGAGGCGCGGCGCAGGAGAGGGAAGGCGGAGGCGGCTCGGGGCGGGCGGATCCGGCCGCTGGGGTCGTCAGCGTCGTCCCAGGGGCGCGGCGGTGCGAGCCTGAGCTCGGGACGGCAACTCCATGGTGGCCAGCGGGCGCGGGGTCGCCGGTTGCGTCCTGTAGCAAAGGGACGGCGAGGGTGAGAGAGGGAGAGGGAGGAGAGGAAAAGGGAGGAGGAGAGGAGGGGCGCGGCTGCGCCGTGGTTGCCGGGTCGGCCGGCCGGAGCGGCGGCGGCTTCAACGGGCAGGCGGCGGCGGCTAGGAGGAGAGGTGGTTGGTGGGTGGCTAGGGTGGATCTGGGCCGTTGGATCGACCGATCCGACGGTCCAGATCGCCTGGAAGTTAGGATTTCGGGATTATTGGGCAAATTGGGCAGATTTGAGTTTTGTGAGGGGGGTGGCTGCAATTTTGTGGCTAGGGAAACCCTAGAAATGGGTGGGAGTGTGGAGGTCTTTATATAGCCCAGCTGGCTGGCAGTTTGCAAAAACATCCCCGGTTTTTCTCACGCGCGCGCGGTGTTTACGTTTCTGACCGCCGGGGGTCCGCAGTACCTCCGATTCGGGTAAAACTTCGAACTACGCGATCAGCGCGTCGAGCCGGCGGCGTTCACCTCACGCTGGAACCATTCCAAAAACACTTTCCGGTGCGCTATAAAAATATCCCGTTTAAATATTAAACGGGGTTTTTCGTTTCGTTGGTTGCGGCTGGTCTCGTGCGGTTTTCACGACGTGATCGGGTGAAACCCGATGTCGCAAAGGTCGAGTGTCAGGGTGGCAAGGGTCAGTCTCCGTCCGGTACGAGATAAGAGGGGGGGAAATAATCACCGATCGATAAATCGGGGATGCAGACACCGCAAACAAATCAGACAATCAAGCAATTCATACCGAAAACAAAAATTAATTGTTACAATACAACACCACCAACAAGGGATCTCGTCCCGAGATCCAGGATGATCCGGGGGAGAGGGGGAAGATAAAATAGAGTCGACAATCTTCAACACCACCAACAAGGGACTCTGCTCCATGTCGACAACGAACTTCTGTCGAGATAAATTTCCGCAGAGAGACGGCATCGTCGAAAAAAACAAAACCGTCAGTGACAAGAGGAAGAACGATCGCGAAAACCAGATCAAGGGATAGTGATTTTCGACGCAAGTCGTGAAAACACCGGGAAAAAGGAGGGAGGGCAAAGGACGACCCAAATGATATCCAAAACCGGAGAATCTAAAGGCACTAAAGGAATTCCCACCTGAGCTCGGAATCGAGACAGTACGCTGCAAGCAAGGCATTGTAACGGTTTCGATACTCCACACACTCTCCGATAACTAACTTAGTAAATACAAAATAGTTTTGTCTAGACTCGACTTCGGCCAGAAAAAGGACCCTACGGCCGGTAAGGCTCTGATACCAAGTTGTAAGGCCCGATACGCGGTACTGTTCCAGATCTAGATGTTTCCATCCAGATCCGGGGACGAAGCACATATCGGTCCCACCGCGACATATGACATAGCCATATGCCCCGGATTTCCAACATGATATCACAACATTACAGATACAAGGATACAACATCTCATACAATCGGCATACAACTGCCTTAAATATAATACAACAGCGGAAGATACATGTCTGAGTACAGACTACAATCAAATGCCTAGTGTCAAAGAGAAAAACATCGATCCCCATAACCACACGGGTCCAGGACCTCCGCCGGGATCCGCCTAACTAGTCGTCGTCGAGTCTCCACGTGAAACGTCGATCACCATACCTGTTGTCGATCAAGAACCCTGAAAAGAGTTTGGGGTAGTCTCATGAGTACAGAAGTACTCAACATCCAACTGTAGTGGTCATCTGACCCAGCAAGGACTTCATCACTCGTCATTCTAGGACAACTAGTAGTTTACGGTAATGATGGGGTAAGTGGTGAGGTTGCTGTCGCACTAGCATTTATGAAGTGGCTAACGATCTAAAGAGTAAGATAAGAAGCCAAGCATTCGATGAGGAATCGCCTCCAACAAGTCTGCTATCCACCTACATACGCAAACATAACACCTATCCTATCCTTGTCCTCCTCTTCGCATCCCGACGAAGAAGAAGCAGTCAAGGCACACACACGTTGATCAAATTATATTAAGATTATCTCAGCTGTTGTTGTCTATGAACAATGAGTAGGTCTCAAGTCGTCCATAACCGTGGACATGGCTTCTCGAAAAGATTTAACCCTGCAGGGGTGTACCAACTGCCCATTACGAGGCTCCGCACGCACGCCCATCTCTCTCAGTTGCTACCCATGATAGGCAACCATTTTATGATTTAGTCCGAAGAGATCCGGAACGACAGGTCCCTCTAACTAACAACGCACAAATCCTGGTGGCCCCCGGTGAACAACGTCAGACACATGACCTACATATGCCATCAACAAACATTAAATCACACTTAAAAACATAACCTAGCTCCACATGCAGGTTTTCCAATGATTCCGGCCCTCCGACGGTCATTCACCTCCGAAACCCTAGATCGGGGGGGGCCCGTAGATCTACCCTTATAGCTTTCTCCGTACGAGGATGGACCAATGGACTTTTTTTATCTATCTATGTTTGTTTAGCACATATGTACATGGAAAACCAAGGTTGAACACATTTCACCACATTATTCACACCGGTAGACCCGTACCGGGAGTTTCCACATACAGATCGATGATTTTACTAAGTGTTAGCCCATGTGCGTGAACAACGTTAGACACATGACCTACATATGCCATCTACTAACATTAAATCACACTTATAAACATAACCTAGCTCCACATGCAGGTTTTCCAATGATTCCGGCCCTCCGACGGCCATTCACCTCCGAAACCCTAGATCGGGGGGCCCGCAGATATACCCTTATAGCTTTCTCCGTACGAGGATGGACCAATGGACTTTTTTATCTATCTATGTTTTTTTAGCACATATGTACATGGAATACCAAGGTTGAACACATTTCACCACATTATTCGCACCGGTAGACCCGTAACGGGAGTTTCCACATACAGATCGATGATTTTACTAAGTGTTAGCCCATGTGCGTGAACAACGTCAGACACATGACCTAAATATGCCATCTACTAACATTAAATCACACTTATAAACATAACCTAGCTCCACATGCAGGTTTTCCAATGATTCCGACCCTCCGACGGCCATTCACCTCCGAAACCCTAGATCGGGGGGCCCGCAGATCTACCCTTATAGCTTTCGCCGTACGAGGATGGACCAATGTACTTTTTTATCTATTTATGTTTGTTTAGCACATATGTACATGGAAAACCAAGGTTGGACACATTTCACGACATTATTCACACCGGTAGAACCGTACCGGGAGTTTCCACATACGGATTGACGATTTTACTAAGTGTTAGCCCACGTCCGTGAACAACGTCAGACACATGACCTACATATGCCATCTACAAACATTAAATCACACTTATAAACATAACCTAGCTCCACATGCAGGTTTTCCAATGATTCCGGCCCTCTGACGGTCATTGACCTCCGAAACCCTAGATCGGGGGGGCCCGCAGATCTACCCTTATAGCTTTCTCCGTACGAGGATGGAACAATGGACTTTTTTTTATCTATCTATGTTTGTTTAGCACATATGTACATGTAAAACCAAGGTTGAACACATTTCACCACATTATTCACACCGATAGACCCGTACCGGAAGTTTCCACATACGGATCGACGATTTTACTAAGTGTTAGCCCATGTCCGTGAACAACGTCAAATACATGACCTACATATGCCATCTACAAACATTAAATCACACTTATAAACATAACCTAACTCCACATGCAGGTTTTCCAATGATTCCGGCCTTCCGACGGTCATTCACCTCCGAAACCCTAGATCGGGGGGGGGGGCGCAGATCTACCCTTATAGCTATCTCCGTACGAGGATGCACCAATGGACTTTTTTATCTATCTATGTTTGTTTAGATCATATGTAGATGGAAAACCAAGGTTGGACACATTTCACCACATTATTCACACCGGTAGACCCGTACCGGGAGTTTCCACATACGGATTGACGATTTTACTAAGTGTTAGCCCACGTCCGTGAACAACGTCAGACACATGACCTACATATGCCATCTACAAACATTAAATCACACTTATAAACATAACCTAGCTCCACATGCAGGTTTTCCAATGATTCCGGCCCTCCGACGGTCATTCACCTCCGAAACCCTAGATCGGGGGGGCCCGCAGATCTACCCTTATAGATTTCTCCGTACGAGGATGGACCAATGGACTTTTTTATCTATCTATGTTTTTTTAGCACATATGTACATGGAAAACCAAGGTTGAACACATTTCACCACATTATTCACATCGATAGACCCGTACCGGGAGTTTCCACATACAGATCGATGATTTTACTAAGTGTTAGCCCATGTGCGTGAACAACGTCAGACACATAACCTACATATGCCATCTACTAACATTAAATCACACTTATAAACATAACCTAGCTCCACATGCAGGTTTTCCAATGATTCCGGCCCTCCGACGGTCATTCACCTCTGAAACCCTAGATCGGGGGGGCGTAGATCTACCCTTATAGCTTTCTCCCTACGAGGATGGACCAATGGACTTTTTTATCTATCTATGTTAGTTTAGCACATATGTACATGTAAAACCAAGGTTGAACACATTTCACCACATTATTCACACCGTTAGACCCGTACCGGAAGTTTCCACATACGGATCGACGATTTTACTAAGTGTTAGCCCATGTCCGTGAACAACGTCAAATACATGACCTACATATGCCATCTACAAACATTAAATCACACTTATAAACATAACCTAACTCCACATGCAGGTTTTCCAATGATTCCGGCCCTCTGACGGTCATTCACCTCCAAAACCCTAGATCGGGGGAAGGGGCCCGCAGATCTACCCTTATAGCTTTGTCCGTACGAGGATGCACCAATGGACTTTTTTATCTATCTATGTTTGTTTAGCACATATGTACATGGAAAACCAAGGTTGAACACATTTCACCACATTATTCACACCGGTAGACCCGTACCGGGAGTTTCCACATACGGATCGACGATTTTAATAAGTGTTAGCCCATGTCCGTGAACAACGTCACACACATGACCTAGATATGCCATATAAAAACATTAAATCACACTTATAAACATAACCTAGCTCCACATGCAGGTTTTCCAATGATTCCGGCCTTCCGACGGTCATTCACCTCCAAAACCCTAGATCGGGGGCCCCGCAGATCTACCCTTATAGCTTTCTCCGTACGAGGATGGACCAATGGACTTTTTTATCTATCTATGTTTGTGTTAGCACATATGTACATGGAAAACCAAGGTTGAACACATTTCATCACATTATTCATAGCGGTAGACCCGTACCGGGAGTTTCCAAATATGGATCGACGATTTTACTAAGTGTTAGCCAATGTCCGTGAATAACGTCAGACACATGACCTACATATACCATCTACAAACATTAAATCACACTTATAAACATAACCTAGCTCCACATGCAGGTTTTCCAATGATTCCGGCCCTCCGACGGTCATTCACCTCCGAAACCCTAGATTGGGGGGGGGGCGCAGATCTACCCTTATAGATTTCTCCGTACGAGGATGGACCAATGGACTTTTTTATCTATCTATGTCTGTTTAGCACATGTAAAACCAAGGTTGAACACATTTCACCACATTATTCACACCGATAGACCCGTACCGGAAGTCTCCACATACGGATCGACGATTTTACTAAGTGTTAGCCCATGTCCGTGAACAACGTCAAATACATGACCTACATATGCCATCTACAAACATTAAATCACATACCGTACGTAGATCTACCCTTATAGCTTTCTCCGTATGTGGATGGACCAATGGACTTTTTTATCTATCTATGTTTGTTTAGCACATATGTACATGGAAAACCAAGGTTGAACACATTTCATCACATTATTCATAGCGGTAGACCCGTACCGGGAGTTTCCACATATGGATCGACGATTTTACTAAGTGTTAGCCCATGTCCGTGAACAACGTCAGACACATGACCTACATATGCCATCTACAAACATTAAATCACACTGATAAACATAACCTAGCTCCACTTGCAGGTTTTCTAATGATTCCGGCCCTCCGACGGTCATTCACCTCCGAAACCCTAGATCGGGCGGGCCGCAGATCTACCCTTATAGCTTTGTCCGTACGAGGATGCACCAATGGACTTTTTTATCTATCTATGTTTGTTTAGAACATATGTTCATGGAAAACCAAGGTTGAACACATTTCACCACATTATTCACACCGGTACACCCATACCGAGAGTTTCCACATACGGATCGACGATTTTACTAAGTGTTAGCCCATGTCCGTGAACAACGTCAGACACATGACCTACATATGCCATCTACTAACATTAAATCACACTTATAAACATAACCTAGCTCCACATGCAGGTTTTCTAATGATTCCGGCCCTCCGATGGTCATTCACCTCCGAAACCCTAGATCGGGGGGGGGGGGGGGGCGCAGATCTACCCTTATAGATTTCTCCGTACGAGGATGGACCAATGGACTTTTTTATCTATCTATGTCTGTTTAGCACATGTAAAACCAAGGTTGAACACATTTCACCACATTATTCACACCGATAGACCCGTACCGGAAGTCTCCACATACGGATCGACGATTTTACTAAGTGTTAGCCTATGTCCGTGAACAACGTCAAATACATGACCTACATATGCCATCTACAAACATTAAATCACACTTATAAACATAACCTAACTCCACATGCAGGTTTTCCAATGATTCCGGCCTTCCGACGGTCATTCACCTCCGAAAGCCTAGATCGGGGGGGGCGCAGATCTACCCTTATAGCTATCTCCTTACGAGGATGGACCAATGGACTTTTTTATCTATCTATGTTTTTAGCTCATATGTACATGGAAAACCAAGGTTGAACACATTTCACCACATTATTCACACCGGTAGACCCGTACCGGGAGTTTCCACACACGGATCGACGATTTTACTAAGTGTTAGCCCATGTCCGTGAACAACGTCAGAAACATGACCTACATATGCCATCTACAAACATTAAATCACACTAACAAACATAACCTACCACCACATGCAGGTTTTCCAATGATTCCGGCCCTCCGACGGTCATTCACCTTCGAAACCCTAGATCGGGGGGGCGCAGATCTACCCTTATAACTTTCTCCGAAAGAGGGTGGACCAATGAACTTTTTTATCTATCTATGTTTGTTTAGCACATATGTACATGGAAAACCAAGGTTCAACACATTTCACCACATTATTCATACCGGTAGACCCGTACCGGGAGTTTCCACATATGGATCGACGATTTTATTAAGTGTTAGCCCATGTCCGTGAACAACGTCAGATACATGACCTACATATGCCATCTACAAACATTAAATCACACTGATAAACATAACCTAGCTCCACATGCAGGTTTTCCAATGATTCCGGCCATCCGACGGTCATTCACATCCGAAACCCTAGATCGGGGGGCCCGCAGATCTACCCTTATAGCTTTCTCCGTACGAGGATGGACCAATGGAATTTTTTATCTATCTATGTTTGTTTAGCACATATGTACATGGAAAACCAAGGTTGAACACATTTCACCACATTATTCATACCGGTAGACCCGTACCGGGAGTTTCCACATATGGATCGACAATTTTACTAAGTGTTAGCGCATGTCCGTGAACAACGTCAGACACATGACCTACATATGCCATCTACAAACATTACATCACACTGATAAACATAACCTACCTCCACATGCAGGTTTTCCAATGATTCCGGCCCTCCGACGGTCATTCACCTCCGAAACCCTAGATCGGGGGAAGGGGCCCGCATATCTACCCTTATAGCTTTGTCCGTACGAGGATGCACCAATGGACTTTTTTATCTATCTATGTTCGTTTAGCACATATGTACATGGAAAACCAAGGTTGAACACATTTCACCACATTATTCACACCGGTAGACCCGTACCGGGAGTTTCCACATATGGATCGACGATTTTACTAAGTGTTAGCCCATGTCCGTGAACAACGTCAGACACATGACCTAGATATGCCATCTAAAAACATTAAATCACACTTATAAACATAACCTAGCTCCACATGCAGGTTTTCCAATGATTCCGGCCTTCCGACGGTCATTCACCTCCAAAACCCTAGATCGGGGGCCCCGCAGATCTACCCTTATAGCTATCTCCGTACGAGGATGGACCAATGGACTTTTTTATCTATCTATGTTTGTTTAGCTCATATGTACATGGAAAACCAAGGTTGAACACATTTCACCACATTATTCACACCGGTAGACCCGTACCGGGAGTTTCCACACACGGATTGACGATTTTACTAAGTGTTAGCCCATGCCCGTGAACAACGTCAGACACATGACCTACATATGCCATCTACAAACATTAAATCACACTAATAAACATAACCTAGCTCCATATGCAGGTTTTCGAATGATTCCGGCCCTCCGACTGTCATTCAGCTCCGAAACCCTAGATCGGGGGGGCGAAGATCTACCCTTATAGCTTTCTCCGAAAGAGGGTGGACCAATGGACTTTTTTATCTATCTATGTTTGTTTAGCACATATGTACATGGAAAACCAAGGTTCAACAAATTTCACCACATTATTCATACCGGTAGACCCGTACCGGGAGTTTCCACATATGGATCGACGATTTTACTAAGTGTTAGCCCATGTCCGTGAACAACGTCAGACACATGACCTACATATGCCATCGACAAACATTAAATCACACTGATAAACATAACCTAGCTCCACATGCAGGTTTTCCAATGATTCCGGCCCTCCGACGGTCATTCACCTCCGAAACCCTAGATCGGGGGGCCCGCAGATCTACCCTTATAGCTTTCTCCGTACGAGGATGGACCAATGGACTTTTTTATCTATCTATGTTTGTTTAGCACATATGTACATGGAAAACCAAGGTTGAACACATTTCACCACATTATTCACACCGGTAGACCCGTACCGGGAGTTTCCACATACGGATCGACGATTTTACTAAGTGTTAGCCCATGTCCGTGAACAACGTCAGACACATGACCTAGATATGCCATCTAAAAACATTAAATCACACTTATAAACATAACCTAGCTCCACATGCAGGTTTTCCAATTATTCCGGCCTTCCGACGGTCATTCACCTCCAAAAGCCTAGATCGGGGGCCCCGCAGATCTACCCTTATAGCATTCTCCGTACGAGGATGGACCAATGGACTTTTTTATCTATCTATGTTTGTTTAGCACATATGTACATGGATAACCAAGGTTGAACACATTTCACCACATTATTCACACCGGTAGACCCGTACCGGGAGTTTCCACATATGGATCGACGATTTTACTAAGTGTTAGCCCATGTCCGTGAACAACGTCAGACACATGACCTAGATATGCCATCTAAAAACATTAAATCACACTTATAAACATAACCTAGCTCCACATGCAGGTTTTCCAACGATTCCGGCCTTCCGACGGTCATTCACCTCCAAAACCCTAGATCGGGGGCCCCGCAGATCTACCCTTATAGCATTCTCCGTACGAGGATGGACCAATGGACTTTTTTATCTATCTATGTTTGTTTAGCACATATGTACATGGAAAACCAAGGTTGAACACATTTCACCTCATTATTCACACCGATAGACCCATACCGGAAGTTTCCACATATGGATCGACGATTTTACTAAGTGTTAGCCCATGTCCGTGAACAACGTCAGACACGTGACCTACATATGCCATCTACGAACATTAAATCACACTTATAAACATAACCTAGCTCGACATGCAGGTTTTCCAATTATTCCGGCCCTCCGACGGTCATTCACCTCCAAAACCCAAGATTGGGGGGGGGGGCGCAGATCTACCCTTATAGCTTTCTCCGTACGTGGATGGACCAATGGACTTTTTTATCTATCTATGTTTGTTTAGCACATATGTTCATGGAAAACCAAGATTGAACACATTTCAACACATTATTCACACCGGTAGACCCATGCCAGCAGTTTCCACATACGGATCGACGATTTTACTAAGTGTTAGCCCATGTCCGTGAACAACGTCAGACACATGACCTACATATGCCATCTACAAACATTAAATCACACTTAGAAACATAACCTAGCTCCACATGCAGGTTTTCCAATGATTCCGGCCCTCCGACGGTCAATCACCTCCGAAACCCTAGATCGGGGGGGGCCCGCAGATCTACCCTTATAGCTTTCTCCGTACGAGGATGGACCAATGGACTTTTTTATCTATCTATGTTTGTTTAGCACATATGTACATGGAAAACCAAGGTTGAAACATTTCACCACATTATTCGCACCGGTAGACCTGTACCGGGAGTTTCCACATACAGGTCGATGATTTTCCTAAGTGTTAGCCCATGTGCGTGAACAACGTCAGACACATGACCAACATATGCCATCTACTAACTTTAAATCACACTTATAAACATAACCTAGCTCCACATGCAGGTTTTCCAATGATTCCGGCCCTCCGACGGTCATTCCCCTCCGAAACACTAGATCGGGGGGGGGGGGCGCAGATCTACCCTTATAGCTTTGTCCGTACGAGGATGCACCAATGGACTTTTTTATCTATCTATTTTTTTTAGCACATATTTACATGGAAAACCAAGGTTGAACACATTTCACCACATTATTCACACCGATAGACCCGTACCGGAAGTTTCCACATACGGATCGACGATTTTACTAAGTGTTAGCCCATGTCCATGTACAACGTCAAATACATGACCTACATATGCCATCTACAAACATTAAATCACACTTATAAACATAACCTAACTCCACATGCAGGTTTTCCAATGATTCCGGCCTTCCGACGGTCATTCACCTCCACAACCCTAGATCGGGGGGGGGGGGCGCAGATCTACCCTTATAGCTATCTCCGTACGAGGATGGACCAATGGACTTTTTTATCTATCTATGTTTGTTTAGCTCATATGTACATGGAAAACCAAGGTTGAACACATTTCACCACATTATTCACACCGGTAGACACGTACCGGGAGTTTCCACACACGAATCGACGATTTTACTAAGTGTTAGCCCATGTCCGTGAACAACGTCAGAAACATGACCTACATATGCCATCTACAAACATTAAATCACACCAATAAACATAACCTAGCTCCACATGCAGGTTTTCCAATGATTCCGGCCCTCCGACGGTCATTCACCTTCGAAACCCTAGATCGGGGGGGCGCAGATCTACCCTTATAACTTTCTCCGAAAGAGGGTGGACCAATGAACTTTTTTATCTATCTATGTTTGTTTAGCACATATGTACATGGAAAACCAAGGTTCAACACATTTCACCACATTATTCATACCGGTAGACCCGTACCGGGAGTTTCCACATATGGATCGACGATTTTACTAAGTGTTAGCCCATGTCCGTGAACAACGTCAGACTCATGACCTACATATGCCATCTACAAACATTAAATCACACTGATAAACATAACCTAGCTCCACATGCAGGTTTTCCAATGATTCCGACCCTCCGACGGTCATTCACGTCCGAAAACCTAGATCGGGGGGGGGGGGGGCGCAGATCTACCCTTATAGCTTTCTCCGTACGAGGATGGACCAATGGACTTTTTTATCTATCTATGTTTGTTTAGCACATATGTACATGGAAAACCAAGGTTGAACACATTTCACCACATTATTCATACCGGTAGACCCGTACCGGGAGTTTCCACATATGGATCGACGATTTTACTAAGTGTTAGCGCATGTCCGTGAACAACATCAGACACATGACCTACATATGCCATCTACAAACATTAAATCACACTGATAAACATAACCTACCTCCACATGCAGGTTTTCCAATGATTCCGGCCCTCCGACGGTCATTCACCTCCGAAACCCTAGATCGGGGGAAGGGGCCCGCAGATCTACCCTTATAGCTTTGTCCGTACGAGGATGCACCAATGGACTTTTTTATGTATCTATGTTCGTTTAGCACATATGTACATGGAAAACCAAGGTTGAACACATTTCACCACATTATTCACACCGGTAGACCCGTACCGGGAGTTTCCACATATGGATCGACGATTTTACTAAGTGTTACCCCATGTCCGTGAACAACGTCAGACACATGACCTAGATATGCCATCTAAAAACATTAAATCACACTTATAAACATAACCTAGCTCCACATGCAGGTTTTCCAACGATTCCGGCCTTCCGACGGTCATTCACCTCCAAAACCCTAGATCGGGGGCCCCGCAGATCTACCCTTATAGCATTCTCCGTACGAGGATGGACCAATGGACTTTTTTATCTATCTATGTTTGTTTAGCACATATGTACATGGAAAACCAAGGTTGAACACATTTCACCTCATTATTCACACCGATAGACCCATACCGGAAGTTTCCACATATGGATCGACGATTTTACTAAGTGTTAGCCCATGTCCGTGAACAACGTCAGACACGTGACCTACATATGCCATCTACAAACATTAAATCACACTGATAAACATAACCTAGCTCCACATGCAGGTTTTCCAATGATGCCGGCCCTCCGACGGTCATTCACCTCTGAAACCCTAGATCGTGGGGGGGGGCGCATCTCTACCCTTATAGCTTTCTCCGTAGGAGGATGCACCAATGGCCTTTTTTATCTATCTATGTTTTTTTAGCACATATGTGCATGGAAAACCAAGTTTCTACACATTTCACCACATTATTCACACCGGTAGACCCGTACCGGGAGTTTCCACACACGGATCGACGATTTTACTAAGTGTTAGCCCATGTCCGTGAACAACGTCAGACACATGACCTACATATCCCATCTACAGACATTAAATCACACTTATAAACATAACCTAGCTCCACATGCAGGTTTTCCAATGATTCCGGCCCTCCGACGGTCATTCACCTCCAAAACCCTAGAATGGGGGGGGGGGCGCAGATCTACCCTTATAGATTTCTTCGTACGTGGATGGACCAATGGACTTTTTTATCTATCTATGTTTGTTTAGCACATATGTTCATGGAAAACCAAGATTGAACACATTTCACCACATTATTCACACCGGTAGACCCATGCCGGCAGTTTCCACATACGGATCGACGATTTTACTAAGTGTTAGCCCATGTCCGTGAACAACGTCAGACACATGACCTACATATGCCATCTACAGACATTAAATCACACTTAGAAATATAACCTAGCTCCACATGCAGGTTTTCCAATGATTCCGGCCCTCCGACGGTCATTCACCTTCGAAACCCTAGATCGGGGGGGCGCAGATCTACCCTTATAACTTTCTCCGAAAGAGGGTGGACCAATGAACTTTTTTATCTATCTATGTTTGTTTAGCACATATGTACATGGAAAACCAAGGTTCAACACATTTCACCACATTATTCATACCGGTAGACCCGTACCGGGAGTTTCCACATATGGATCGACGATTTTACTAAGTGTTAGCCCATGTCCGTGAACAACGTCAGACTCATGACCTACATATGCCATCTACAAACATTAAATCACACTGATAAACATAACCTAGCTCCACATGCAGGTTTTCCAATGATTCCGACCCTCCGACGGTCATTCACGTCCGAAAACCTAGATCGGGGGGGGGGGCGCAGATCTACCCTTATAGCTTTCTCCGTACGAGGATGGACCAATGGACTTTTTTATCTATCTATGTTTGTTTAGCACATATGTACATGGAAAACCAAGGTTGAACACATTTCACCACATTATTCATACCGGTAGACCCGTACCGGGAGTTTCCACATATGGATCGACGATTTTACTAAGTGTTAGCGCATGTCCGTGAACAACATCAGACACATGACCTACATATGCCATCTACAAACATTAAATCACACTGATAAACATAACCTACCTCCACATGCAGGTTTTCCAATGATTCCGGCCCTCCGACGGTCATTCACCTCCGAAACCCTAGATCGGGGGAAGGGGCCCGCAGATCTACCCTTATAGCTTTGTCCGTACGAGGATGCACCAATGGACTTTTTTATGTATCTATGTTCGTTTAGCACATATGTACATGGAAAACCAAGGTTGAACACATTTCACCACATTATTCACACCGGTAGACCCGTACCGGGAGTTTCCACATATGGATCGACGATTTTACTAAGTGTTACCCCATGTCCGTGAACAACGTCAGACACATGACCTAGATATGCCATCTAAAAACATTAAATCACACTTATAAACATAACCTAGCTCCACATGCAGGTTTTCCAACGATTCCGGCCTTCCGACGGTCATTCACCTCCAAAACCCTAGATCGGGGGCCCCGCAGATCTACCCTTATAGCATTCTCCGTACGAGGATGGACCAATGGACTTTTTTATCTATCTATGTTTGTTTAGCACATATGTACATGGAAAACCAAGGTTGAACACATTTCACCTCATTATTCACACCGATAGACCCATACCGGAAGTTTCCACATATGGATCGACGATTTTACTAAGTGTTAGCCCATGTCCGTGAACAACGTCAGACACGTGACCTACATATGCCATCTACAAACATTAAATCACACTGATAAACATAACCTAGCTCCACATGCAGGTTTTCCAATGATGCCGGCCCTCCGACGGTCATTCACCTCTGAAACCCTAGATCGTGGGGGGGGGCGCATCTCTACCCTTATAGCTTTCTCCGTAGGAGGATGCACCAATGGCCTTTTTTATCTATCTATGTTTTTTTAGCACATATGTGCATGGAAAACCAAGTTTCTACACATTTCACCACATTATTCACACCGGTAGACCCGTACCGGGAGTTTCCACACACGGATCGACGATTTTACTAAGTGTTAGCCCATGTCCGTGAACAACGTCAGACACATGACCTACATATCCCATCTACAGACATTAAATCACACTTATAAACATAACCTAGCTCCACATGCAGGTTTTCCAATGATTCCGGCCCTCCGACGGTCATTCACCTCCAAAACCCTAGAATGGGGGGGGGGGGCGCAGATCTACCCTTATAGATTTCTTCGTACGTGGATGGACCAATGGACTTTTTTATCTATCTATGTTTGTTTAGCACATATGTTCATGGAAAACCAAGATTGAACACATTTCACCACATTATTCACACCGGTAGACCCATGCCGGCAGTTTCCACATACGGATCGACGATTTTACTAAGTGTTAGCCCATGTCCGTGAACAACGTCAGACACATGACCTACATATGCCATCTACAGACATTAAATCACACTTAGAAATATAACCTAGCTCCACATGCAGGTTTTCCAATGATTCCGGCCCTCCGACGGTCATTCACCTCTGAAACCCTAGATCGGGGGGCCCGCAGATCTACCCTTATAGATTTCTCTGTACGAGGATGGACCAATGGACTTTTTTATCTATCTATGTTTGTTTAGCACATATGTACATGGAAAACCAAGGTTGAAACATTTCACCACATTATTCACACCGGTAGATCTGTACCGGGAGTTTCCACATACAGATCGATGATTTTCCTAAGTGTTAGCCCATGTGCGTGAACAACGTCAGACACATGACCTACATACGCCATCTACTAAGATTAAATCACACTTATAAACATAACCTAGCTCCACATGCAGGTTTTCCAATGATTCCGGCCCTCCGACGGCCATTCACCTCCGAAACCCTAGATCGGGGGGCCCGCAGATCTACCCTTATAGCTTTCTCCGTACGAGGATGGACCAATGGACTTTTTTATCTATTTATGTTTGTTTAGCGCATATGTACATGGAAAACCAAGGTTGGACACATTTCACCACATTATTCACACCGGTATACCCGTACCGGGAGTTTACACATACGGATTGACGATTTTACTAAGTGTTAGCCCACGTCCATGAACAACGTCAGACACATGACCTACATATGCCATCTACAAACATTAAATCACACTATGGGCCTTACACCACACTTTGTAGGTGATGCAAGTTTTTGTAGGATTCCGACGCTTCAGCGGTAATTCACGTGTTACATCCTGTTCCAGAGGGGGGTGTGGAGGTCTACCCCTATAGCTTTCTTCGCACGATGTTCCAACAATGTATTTTTTTTTGTTGAGGTTTTTTAGGACATAATTACGTGGAAAACAAGGTTAGGACCTTGTAACACATCGTAGCCCCCGGTATATCCGCAAACATATTCCACACCTACATGCATGTCCATGACTTTACATATATAGTGTTATCGCATGAATGTGGAGATGGTCACACCAAGGAGCTAGACATTGCATTTATGCATGGATCTTACACCACACTTGGACACATACCCTATACATGCAAGTTCATGCGGTACTACGGCGCTCTAGCGGCCTTTCTTCACCGAAACCCGGCCTAGTCCGGGCGCGAGGGCCGGGGTGGGGAGGGGGCGGCGGTTTTCTAAACTTTCTAATCTTCAAGTGCATTGCATCCATCTTGATCTTGTGACCTTCTACGACATCCGCAACATGCAACTCCAATATCATCTTCTCTTCTTCAACTCTTTTCTTCTCTTCTTCAACTCTTTTTAATTTTTCTTTTAAATACTCGTTTTCTTCTTCAACTAAATTTAACCTCTCGACAAGAGGGTCGTATGTAATATCCGGTTCACATACCTCCTAGATAAATACATCTATGTCAAGTTGGTGTCGGCATAATTACCACAAACACTAAATGAAACAAATAGTTATAAAAGATAATATATACCACATCCGAATCATAGAGAGGACGAGGGCCGACGGGGGCGGATACCAAAACCATCACACTATATAATAACAAGCAATAATACAAGTAATAAAAGTAGACAATTATCTATCTAATCATACAAGTAAGAATTTTTTTTCTTTTATAAAGAAGATAAGAACAAGAGGCTCACCACGGTGGTGCCGGCGACGAGATCGGCGCGGGCGATCGACGGTGGTGAAGACGGGGATGGGACATGACGGACCGCCAAATCTGGACAAATCTTAAGAAAAATGGAGCTTGGAAGTCATATTTGGAGAGGAGAAAGCTTAAGTACTGTGGCTCGGGCATTTCATCGAACACCTCATGTGCATAAGAGGTGAGCTAGAGCACCACAAAGCCCTCTCCTCGTCGGCCAGGAAAAAACAGAGCAGTAGAGTGCTCTGTTCGCGGGCGAGGGGTATATATAGCGAAATCATTGGTCCCGGTTCGTTTCTGGAACCGGGACTAAAGACCACCCTTTAGTCCCGGTTCGTGTATGGAACCGGGACCAATGGATGTGGGCCAGGAGCGAGGCCCATTCGTCCCGGTTCGTGTCTGGAACCGGGACTAATGGGTCCAGAAGAACCGGGACCAATGCCCCACGAGGCCCGGCCGCCCCCCTGGGCGCAGGAACCGGGACATATGCCCTCATGAGTCCCGGTTCGTGACTGAACCGGGACTAATGGGTTGGCCAGGCCTGAACCAAAACCCTGTTTTCTACTAGTGAACTGTGGATCATATATATTAATATAGTAATAGTAGCATAATATATTTTAATTTAGTATTATAATTTATTAATATATCATTTTATGTATTAATTAGTAGATACAAAAAGAATAAAGAGGCGTATATCGAGGTTTGAAATGAGATGATATATATTATAATTCCATTTCCAATATTATTTTATGTATTAGTAATATAAGATTAAATGGTTAAACAAAAAAAAGGAAAAAACAAAATAGGGTCTACGCCGACGACCAAAGGTCGGGGCCGTCGGCGTAGCCTCCACTGGCTAACGGGGTTACCGGCCGCCGTCACCGGGGTCCACCCGACAGGCCTTTCGCCGACGGCTTAACGTACGCCGACGGCAGCCCTCGGCGTAAAATGGACCTACGCCGACGGCGGCCCTCGGCCTAAAGAGGCCTACGCCGGCGGCTTTGGGACGCCGACGGCCCGTTACGAGGGCTGACGAGTCGGGCCTCTATGCCGAGGGCCCCGACATTTGGCCGTCGGCGTAGATATTAGACGTAGGCGTCAACCGCCTCTCCCGTAGTGAGAACGCAAATCGGATTAATAAATTGTAAGATAAATCATTTTAAAAAATTTAAAAACGCATTTAATGCGATGATGACAGGATGATGTAACAGATCTTTGCATGCAATTTTCCTATGCCAAGCCGCCCCACCAAATTAGCTCCATGCGGCGGAGTTACATAGCTTTATCCGTGTTAGATTCATTTCTTTTCATTAGCCAAATAAATCTGTATTAGATTGTCCCTTCCGGCAGTGAGGTTAATC
Source organism: Bromus sterilis (assembly GCA_950022295.1). Taxonomy (NCBI): domain Eukaryota; kingdom Viridiplantae; phylum Streptophyta; class Magnoliopsida; order Poales; family Poaceae; genus Bromus; species Bromus sterilis. The sequence goes on along the minus strand of OX465595.1, from coordinate 365,362,478 downwards.
CAATAGATCGGTGCTTTCCACGGCGGCTATGTGTAGCTAACCTTCTTCAGCGAAGACTCGTGGTTAAGTTCTACATCTGATCTAGTGAGCTTCATCGATCAGGCCACCGCGCACGGCGGCACGGTGCTCCATCAAGCGCGGCATCGATCGAGTGAGCTTCATCGAGCAGGTCACCGCGCACGGCGGCACGGTGCTCCATCAAGCGCAGCATCGACATCAAGGCAGTCAGCAGGCGTGCGTGCTTACGAGCAAAGTTTTAAATTGCTCGCGAAACTCACGCAATTGCGGCGCAATTGCGTCTGGGAGCAGGTCACGCAATTTGAAACACCTATTTGCGTTTTGCCGCAAAACGCGGCGAAATGCCGCAAAATGCCACGAAATTGCGCTCAGAAGATGGCATGGAACTCGATTCTGCATCTTCTACAGGTTCCGGTTCTGACTGAGTCATTGAGGACTAAACTTGCGTGTTGTTAAGCACTTATTAACTTATTTACCATGTTTCATGTTAATGTTATGTCTTTTGTGAGTCCGAGAACTTAAGTTTAGCCTAAGAGTGTAAGACTAAGACCTTTAGTTTTGTGCTTGTAATGTGTGTCAGACCATTTTATGCTGCAAAATTAACTATGTCTGTTGACATATCAGTGCTCATGGCTATTTTTTACATGTTTTATTGATTTTCCGCAAAATTCTTTTGTAGCCGCAATTTCACGCAATTGCGTCTTTAGCGTCCCAAAACAGCCGCCGCGAAATCGTTTTTCCCGCAATTTAAAACTTTGCTTACGAGCCCGCCGACACCAGACGAGAAATCTGCAGCCGGTGATCCAATCTACATCGATGCGCTCCGTCGGACTCCCGCCTTCACCCGAGCGACTTCTCTCCAGCGACCGGACTCCAAGCACTCCAGCGCGACGCAAATCTACGGAAACACGAGCGGGTGTGCTTCGATCCGAGCGAGTCTTCCCCGAGCCGATCCATTGAGCTTCGTCTAGCAGGCAACGACACGGTACTCCATCAAGCACAGGCGCAATTCATCTTCCATCCGGCCAGGAACGTTTGTGTATGAGATCACGAGGAGATTATACGTGTGCATGCAGCTCCAACCGGCCTCGTGCACATGGACTCCATCGACGGTGTCGAGCATCCGGCGCTAGATGCAGACACTATGAGAGATCTACATCGAGCCATCTGCAAGTCCAAGTCGACGGTGTCGAGCCCCCGGCGCTAGACGCAGACACTATGAGCGATCTACATCAAGCCATCTGCACGTCCAAGGCTGTAAGGCCCGATATGCGGTACTGTTCCAGATCTAGATGTTTCCATCCAGATCCGGGGACGAAGCACATATCGGTCCCACCGAGACATATGACATAGCCATATGCCCCGGATATCCAACATGATATCACAACATTACAGATACAAGGATACAACATCTCATACAATCGGCATACAACTGCCTTAAATATAATACAACAACGGAAGATACATGTCTGAGTATAGACTAGAATCAAATGCCTAGTGGCAAAGAGAAAAACATCGATCCCCATAACCACACGGGTCCAGGTCCTCCGCCGGGATCCTCCTAACTAGTCGTCGTCGACTCTCCACGTGAAACGTCGATCACCATACCTGTTGTCGATCAAGAATCCTGAAAAGAGTTTGGGGGTAGTATCATGAGTACAGAAGTACTTAGCATCCAACTCTAGTGGTCATCTGACCCAGCAAGGACTTCATCACTCGTCATTCTAGGACAACTAGTAGTTTACGGTAAGGATGGGGTAAGTGGCGAGGTTGCTGCCGCACTAGCATTTATGAAGTGGCTAACGATCTAGAGAGTAAGATAAGAAGCCAAGCATTCGATGAGGAATCGCCTCCAACAAGTCTGCTATTCACCTACATACGCAAACATAACACCTATCCTATCCTTGTCCTCCTCTTCGCATCTCGACGAAGAAAAAGCAGTCAAGGCACACACACATTGATCAAATTAAATTAAGATTATCTCAGCTGTTGTTGTCTATGAACAAGGAGTAGGTCTCAAGTCGTCCATAACCGTGGACACGGCTTCTCGAAAAGATTTAAACCTGCAGGGGTGTACCAACTGCACATCACGAGGCTCCGCACGCACGCCCATCTCTCTCAGTTGCTACCCATGATAGGCAACCATTTTATGATTTAGTCCCAAGAGATCCGGAACGACAGGTCCCTCTAACTAACAACGCACAAATCCGGGTGGCCCTCGTTGAGTCGACATCCAACTCAAAAGCCGGCCGCGCTCTCGAAACGGCCTCTACCGTCTGGACGAGGTAGGGTTAGCTACCCAAAGAGAGGTGGGAAGCCCCCTAGCTTCCAGGTGTGGACCAACAAAGGAACTATGTCTCCGCTGGCCCGAGTTGTTTGAAAATCTGCAAGGTCGACACTCGCACACACACGTTTTGCAACTGATAAAACCAGCTTGGGCCACCACTAGAAATGTTTGAAGTTAGATAGGTAAGAAGAGGGGACCCCATAAAATCCCACACGCGGTTAGGCACACTCAGTCTTAAAACCAATACTCGAAATTCGGGTCCTAAGTGACTCGAATGGAACAAAGTGTCGAGGCGGGAGAGCCTAGACCTTCCATCCTTCATCGAATATATTCAACATTATGATAATCATATCATCAACAACAATATAATAATGTGATATCCCAAATCAAAGAGTAACATGGTAACATCGTAGCATCCTAATCATGCATACTAAGCAGGGGCTGAGCAACGAGCAATAGTAACATAGCAGTACATGGTTTCCTGGGAGGGGACATGGCTGTATCGGTTTGAAAGAGGCTGTAAACATGTGGTAGGATCAAACATCGAACCTATCCTAGACTAGCATGCAAACCGCTGGTTGAAATAGAATGGATGATAAGTAATGTATAGTCCTTGCCTGTTGATAAGTCGGGTTCCGAAGGTGTAGTTGATCGCAAGCTCGCATCGTCTCCGAAGGTACCCGCGGAAGCACACAAGACGATAAACATTGGAAAGCAATCAACGAGCAAGCACTCTATTACTATGGGGCAACACAAAATCAAGAAGACAGCACACGACACGGCAACGCGATACGGATCTATCGCCGAGAACGGTTACTAACAGTTTAAGTGGGGTATCGATCACACACGACGGATACCGCACGTTTACGGAGGTTCAATTTGCTTAGCTACATGTGATCAACCAATGGTTATTAACATGTCAACTCAAGAAAGCATGGCATAGCACACAAACATGTCAAGATGTGAAGCACAAAGTAAACTATCTATGTTAGTCAATTTAAGCGAGGCACAACCTAAACATGGCATAACACTAAGTACCCCACGACAATTAAAAGATTTGGTACTGTTCTGCCCTAAACCATATTTTAGGCTGGTTAACAACAGCAAACAATAGCATAAACACAAAGTACACAAAAAACTAATCAAGTTACATATAAGGAAAACCCCAAACAGTGTTACGGTTAAAAAGATACAAGCAAAACAAGTTACGGGCACAATCTGCCAACATCACGAAGCACACTTTAGAGCAAGATTTAATATAGCTAAAGCACCCAAACATGACAAGTTAAAGCATGGAAATGAAGTACACATGATGCTTAACACATAGGAAAAAGAATCAATGTAATAGGCCTCATGGATGTGTCACAATCATCATGCAAACTTGCAATAAAATAATAGCAGCAACACTTAACAGGAATTAGCAGTAGTTAACAGTGTGGTGCCTACTTTAACACAGAAATACATATTCAAGATGACCTCAAATGAAAATGCTCACAACAGGTGGATGCTAGAGCACAGAGAGCACAACAATACAAAAAAAGAATCACTTCGTTCTGACCTACGAGTCAACGGGAAATTACGTTGCAAAATTAAATCAGCACACAGTTTACCAGGGACTTAGCCAAAATATGGAAAAAGGAAAAACAACAGGGAAAAAAAGGGGCATGGGCCTCACCCAGTTGGGCTCGGCCCATCTGGAGATGGAAGGCCGGGCGGCTGGCTTTGGCTGCTGGCGCCTGGCTGGAGCGAGCAGGCCGGCCCACGTGGGGAGCGGGCGAGCGGGAGGCTCTGCCTCCTCCCGATCCAGCACGGGTCGCGGCGGCGCCGCTGCGTGGCTCGCCGGCCGACCACCGGAGGCGCGGCGCAGGAGAGGGAAGGCGGAGGCGTCTCGGGGCGGGCGGATCCGGCCGCTGGGGTCGTCAGCGTCGTCCTAGGGGCGCGGCGGTGCGAGCCTGAGCTCGGGACGGCAACTCCATGGTGGCCAGCGGGCGCGGGGTCGCCGGTTGCGTCCTGTAGCAAAGGGACGGCGAGGGTGAGAGAGGGAGAGGGAGGAGAGGAAAAGGGAGGAGGAGAGGAGGGGCGCGGCTGCGCCGTGGTTGCCGGGTCGGCCGGCCGGAGCGGCGGCGGCTTCAACGGGCAGGCGGCGGCGGCTAGGAGGAGAGGTGGTTGGTGGGTGGCTAGGGTGGATCTGGGCCGTTGGATCGACCGATCCGACGGTCCAGATCGCCTGGAAGTTAGGATTTCGGGATTATTGGGCAAATTGGGCAGATTTGAGTTTTGTGAGGGGGGTGGCTGCAATTTTGTGGCTAGGGAAACCCTAGAAATGGGTGGGAGTGTGGAGGTCTTTATATAGCCCAGCTGGCTGGCAGTTTGCAAAAACATCCCCGGTTTTTCTCACGCGCGCGCGGTGTTTACGTTTCTGACCGCCGGGGGTCCGCAGTACCTCCGATTCGGGTAAAACTTCGAACTACGCGATCAGCGCGTCGAGCCGGCGGCGTTCACCTCACGCTGGAACCATTCCAAAAACACTTTCCGGTGCGCTATAAAAATATCCCGTTTAAATATTAAACGGGGTTTTTCGTTTCGTTGGTTGCGGCTGGTCTCGTGCGGTTTTCACGACGTGATCGGGTGAAACCCGATGTCGCAAAGGTCGAGTGTCAGGGTGGCAAGGGTCAGTCTCCGTCCGGTACGAGATAAGAGGGGGGGAAATAATCACCGATCGATAAATCGGGGATGCAGACACCGCAAACAAATCAGACAATCAAGCAATTCATACCGAAAACAAAAATTAATTGTTACAATACAACACCACCAACAAGGGATCTCGTCCCGAGATCCAGGATGATCCGGGGGAGAGGGGGAAGATAAAATAGAGTCGACAATCTTCAACACCACCAACAAGGGACTCTGCTCCATGTCGACAACGAACTTCTGTCGAGATAAATTTCCGCAGAGAGACGGCATCGTCGAAAAAAACAAAACCGTCAGTGACAAGAGGAAGAACGATCGCGAAAACCAGATCAAGGGATAGTGATTTTCGACGCAAGTCGTGAAAACACCGGGAAAAAGGAGGGAGGGCAAAGGACGACCCAAATGATATCCAAAACCGGAGAATCTAAAGGCACTAAAGGAATTCCCACCTGAGCTCGGAATCGAGACAGTACGCTGCAAGCAAGGCATTGTAACGGTTTCGATACTCCACACACTCAAGATCCTAGAGTTTGAAGGGGATAAGGCAAGAATAAAACACGTACGGCACTTGTCCTGACAAGAGTAAGGGTAAGGAGGAAAAAGAATCCTACTCTCCGATAACTAACTTAGTAAATACAAAATAGTTTTGTCTAGACTCGACTTCGGCCAGAAAAAGGACCCTACGGCCGGTAAGGCTCTGATACCAAGTTGTAAGGCCCGATACGCGGTACTGTTCCAGATCTAGATGTTTCCATCCAGATCCGGGGACGAAGCACATATCGGTCCCACCGCGACATATGACATAGCCATATGCCCCGGATTTCCAACATGATATCACAACATTACAGATACAAGGATACAACATCTCATACAATCGGCATACAACTGCCTTAAATATAATACAACAGCGGAAGATACATGTCTGAGTACAGACTACAATCAAATGCCTAGTGTCAAAGAGAAAAACATCGATCCCCATAACCACACGGGTCCAGGACCTCCGCCGGGATCCGCCTAACTAGTCGTCGTCGAGTCTCCACGTGAAACGTCGATCACCATACCTGTTGTCGATCAAGAACCCTGAAAAGAGTTTGGGGTAGTCTCATGAGTACAGAAGTACTCAACATCCAACTGTAGTGGTCATCTGACCCAGCAAGGACTTCATCACTCGTCATTCTAGGACAACTAGTAGTTTACGGTAATGATGGGGTAAGTGGTGAGGTTGCTGTCGCACTAGCATTTATGAAGTGGCTAACGATCTAAAGAGTAAGATAAGAAGCCAAGCATTCGATGAGGAATCGCCTCCAACAAGTCTGCTATCCACCTACATACGCAAACATAACACCTATCCTATCCTTGTCCTCCTCTTCGCATCCCGACGAAGAAGAAGCAGTCAAGGCACACACACGTTGATCAAATTATATTAAGATTATCTCAGCTGTTGTTGTCTATGAACAATGAGTAGGTCTCAAGTCGTCCATAACCGTGGACATGGCTTCTCGAAAAGATTTAACCCTGCAGGGGTGTACCAACTGCCCATTACGAGGCTCCGCACGCACGCCCATCTCTCTCAGTTGCTACCCATGATAGGCAACCATTTTATGATTTAGTCCGAAGAGATCCGGAACGACAGGTCCCTCTAACTAACAACGCACAAATCCGGGTGGCCCCCGGTGAACAACGTCAGACACATGACCTACATATGCCATCAACAAACATTAAATCACACTTAAAAACATAACCTAGCTCCACATGCAGGTTTTCCAATGATTCCGGCCCTCCGACGGTCATTCACCTCCGAAACCCTAGATCGGGGGGGGCCCGTAGATCTACCCTTATAGCTTTCTCCGTACGAGGATGGACCAATGGACTTTTTTATCTATCTATGTTTGTTTAGCACATATGTACATGGAAAACCAAGGTTGAACACATTTCACCACATTATTCACACCGGTAGACCCGTACCGGGAGTTTCCACATACAGATCGATGATTTTACTAAGTGTTAGCCCATGTGCGTGAACAATGTTAGACACATGACCTACATATGCCATCTACTAACATTAAATCACACTTATAAACATAACCTAGCTCCACATGCAGGTTTTCCAATGATTCCGGCCCTCCAACGGCCATTCACCTCCGAAACCCTAGATCGGGGGGCCCGCAGATATACCCTTATAGCTTTCTCCGTACGAGGATGGACCAATGGACTTTTTTATCTATCTATGTTTTTTAGCACATATGTACATGGAAAACCAAGGTTGAACACATTTCACCACATTATTCGCACCGGTAGACCCGTAACGGGAGTTTCCACATACAGATCGATGATTTTACTAAGTGTTAGCCCATGTGCGTGAACAACGTCAGACACATGACCTAAATATGCCATCTACTAACATTAAATCACACTTATAAACATAACCTAGCTCCACATGCAGGTTTTCCAATGATTCCGGCCCTCCGACGGCCATTCACCTCCGAAACCCTAGATCGGGGGGCCCGCAGATCTACCCTTATAGCTTTCTCCGTACGAGGATGGACCAATGTACTTTTTTATCTATTTATGTTTGTTTAGCACATATGTACATGGAAAACCAAGGTTGGACACATTTCACGACATTATTCACACCGTTAGAACCGTACCGGGAGTTTCCACATACGGATTGACGATTTTACTAAGTGTTAGCCCACGTCCGTGAACAACGTCAGACACATGACCTACATATGCCATCTACAAACATTAAATCACACTTATAAACATAACCTAGCTCCACATGCAGGTTTTCCAATGATTCCGGCCCTCCGACGGTCATTCACCTCCGAAACCCTAGATCGGGGGGGCCCGCAGATCTACCCTTATAGCTTTCTCCATACGAGGATGGAACAATGGACTTTTTTTTATCTATCTATGTTTGTTTAGCACATATGTACATGTAAAACCAAGGTTGAACACATTTCACCACATTATTCACACCGATAGACCCGTACCGGAAGTTTCCACATACGGATCGACGATTTTACTAAGTGTTAGCCCATGTCCGTGAACAACGTCAAATACATGACCTACATATGCCATCTACAAACATTAAATCACACTTATAAACATAACCTAACTCCACATGCAGGTTTTCCAATGATTCCGGCCTTCCGACGGTCATTCACCTCCGAAACCCTAGATCGGGGGGGGGGGGCGCAGATCTACCCTTATAGCTATCTCCGTACGAGGATGGACCAATGGACTTTTTTATCTATCTATGTTTGTTTAGATCATATGTAGATGGAAAACCAAGGTTGGACACATTTCACCACATTATTCACACCGGTAGACCCGTACCGGGAGTTTCCACATACGGATTGACGATTTTACTAAGTGTTAGCCCACGTCCGTGAACAACGTCAGACACATGACCTACATATGCCATCTACAAACATTAAATAACACTTATAAACATAACCTAGCTCCACATGCAGGTTTTCCAATGATTCCGGCCCTCCGACGGTCATTCACCTCCGAAACCCTAGATCGGGGGGCCCCGCAGATCTACCCTTATAGATTTCTCCGTACGAGGATGGACCAATGGACTTTTTTTATCTATATATGTTTGTTTAGCACATATGTACATGGAAAACCAAGGTTGAACACATTTCACCACATTATTCACACCGATAGACCCGTACCGGGAGTTTCCACATACAGATCGATGATTTTACCAAGTGTTAGCCCATGTGCGTGAACAACGTCAGACACATGACCTACATATGCCATCTACTAACATTAAATCACACTTATAAACATAACCTAGCTCCACATGCAGGGTTTCCAATGATTCCGGCCCTCCGACGGTCATTCACCTCCGAAACCCTAGATCGGGGGGGGGCGTAGATCTACCCTTATAGATTTCTCCGTACGAGGATGGACCAATGGACTTTTTTATCTATCTATGTTTGTTTAGCACATATGTACATGTAAAACCAAGGTTGAACACATTTCACCACATTATTCACACCGTTAGACCCGTACCGGAAGTTTCCACATACGGATCGACGATTTTACTAAGTGTTAGCCCATGTCCGTGAACAACGTCAAATACATGACCTACATATGCCATCTACAAACATTAAATCACACTTATAAACATAACCTAACTCCACATGTAGGTTTTCCAATGATTCCGGCCCTCTGACGGTCATTCACCTCCAAAACCCTAGATCGGGGGAAGGGGCCCGCAGATCTACCCTTATAGCTTTGTCCGTACGAGGATGCACCAATGGACTTTTTTATCTATCTATGTTTGTTTAGCACATATGTACATAGAAAACCAAGGTTGAACACATTTCACCACATTATTCACACCGGTAGACCCGTACCGGGAGTTTCCACATACGGATCGACGATTTTAATAAGTGTTAGCCCATGTCCGTGAACAACGTCACACACATGACCTAGATATGCCATATAAAAACATTAAATCACACTTATAAACATAACCTAGCTCCACATGCAGGTTTTCCAATGATTCCGGCCTTCCGACGGTCATTCACCTCCAAAACCCTAGATCGGGGGCCCCGCAGATCTACCCTTATAGCTTTCTCCGTACGAGGATGGACCAATGGACTTTTTTATCTGTCTATGTTTGTGTTAGCACATATGTACATGGAAAACCAAGGTTGAACACATTTCATCACATTATTCATAGAGGTAGCCCCGTACTGGGAGTTTCCAAATATGGATCGACGATTTTACTAAGTGTTAGCCCATGTCCGTGAATAACGTCAGACACATGACCTACATATACCATCTACAAACATTAAATCACACTGATAAACATAACCTAGCTCCACTTGCAGGTTTTCCAATGATTCCAGCCCTCCGACGGTCATTCACCTCCGAAACCCTAGATCGGGGGGGCGCAGATCTACCCTTATAGCTTTGTCCGTACGAGGATGCACCAATGGACTTTTTTATCTATCTATGTTTTTTTAGCACATATGTTCATGGAAAACCAAGGTTGAACACATTTCACCACATTATTCACACCGGTAGACCCATACCGGGAGTTTCCACATACGGATCGACGATTTTACTAAGTGTTAGCCCATGTCCGTGAACAACGTCCGACAAATGACCTACATATGCCATCTACTAACATTAAATCACACTTATAAACATAACCTAGCTCCACATGCAGGTTTTCCAATGATTCCGGCCCTCCGACGGTCATTCACCTCCGAAACCCTAGATCGGGGGGGTGGGGGGGCGCAGATCTACCCTTATAGATTTCTCCGTAGGAGGATGGACCAATGGACTTTTTTATCTATCTATGTCTGTTTAGCACATGTAAAACCAAGGTTGAACACATTTCACCACATTATTCACACCGATAGAGCCGTACCGGAAGTCTCCACATACGGATCGACGATTTTTCTAAGTGTTAGCCCATGTCTGTGAACAACGTCAAATACATGACCTACATATGCCATCTACAAACATTAAATCACACTTATAAACATAACCTAACTCCACATGCAGGTTTTCCAATGATTCCGGCCTTCCGACGGTCATTCACCTCCGAAAGCCTAGATCGGGGGGGGGCGCAGATCTACCCTTATAGCTATCTCCGTACGAGGATGGACCAATGGACTTTTTTATCTATCTATGTTTGTTTAGCTCATATGTACATGGAAAACCAAGGTTGAACACATTTCACCACATTATTCACACCGGTAGACCCGTACCGGGAGTTTCCACACACGGATCGACGATTTTACTAAGTGTTAGCCCATGTCCGTGAACAACGTCAGAAACATGACCTACATATGCCATCTACAAACATTAAATCACACTAATAAACATAACCTACCTCCACATGCAGGTTTTCCAATGATTCCGGCCCTCCGACGGTCATTCACCTTCGAAACCCTAGATCGGGGGGGCGCAGATCTACCCTTATAACTTTCTCCGAAAGAGGGTGGACCAATGAACTTTTAATCTATCTATGTTTGTTTAGCACATATGTACATGGAAAACCAAGGTTCAACACATTTCACCACATTATTCATACCGGTAGACCCGTACCGGGAGTTTCCACATATGGATCGACGATTTTACTAAGTGTTAGCCCATGTCCGTGAACAACGTCAGACACATGACCTACATATGCCATCTACAAACATTAAATCACACTGATAAACATAACCTAGCTCCACATGCAGGTTTTCCAATGATCCCGGCCATCCGACGGTCATTCATCTCCGAAACCCTAGATCGGGGGGCCCGCACATCTACCCTTATAGCTTTCTCCGTACGAGGATGGACCAATGGAATTTTTTATCTATCTATGTTTGTTTAGCACATATGTACATGGAAAACCAAGGTTGAACACATTTCACCACATTATTCATACCGGTAGACCCGTACCGGGAGTTTCCACATATGGATCGACAATTTTACTAAGTGTTAGCGCATGTCCGTGAACAACGTCAGACACATGACCTACATATGCCATCTACAAACATTAAATCACACTGATAAACATAACCTACCTCCACATGCAGGTTTTCCAATGATTCCTGCCCTCCGACGGTCATTCACCTCCGAAACCCTAGATCGGGGGAAGGGGCCCGCAGATCTACCCTTATAGCTTTGTCCGTACGAGGATGCACCAATGGACTTTTTTATCTATCTATGTTCGTTTAGCACATATGTACATGGAAAACCAAGGTTGAACACATTTCACCACATTATTCACACCGGTAGACCCGTACCGGGAGTTTCCACATATGGATCGACGATTTTACTAAGTGTTAGCCCATGTCCGTGAACAACGTCCGACACATGACCTAGATATGCCATCTAAAAACATTAAATCACACTTATAAACATAACCTAGCTCCACATGCAGGTTTTCCAATGATTCCGGCCTTCCGACGGTCATTCACCTCCAAAACCCTAGATCGGGGGCCCCGCAGATCTACCCTTATAGCTATCTCCGTACGAGGATGGACCAATGGACTTTTTTATCTATCTATGTTTGTTTAGCTCATATGTACATGGAAAACCAAGGTTGAACACATTTCACCAAATTATTCACACCGGTAGACCCGTACCGGGAGTTTCCACACACGGATTGACAATTTTACTAAGTGTTAGCCCATGCCTGTGAACAACGTCAGACACATGACCTACATATGCCATCTACAAACATTAAATCACACTAATAAACATAACCTAGCTCCATATGCAGGTTTTCCAATGATTCCGGCCCTCCGACTGTCATTCAGCTCCGAAACCCTAGATCGGGGGGGCGAAGATCTACCCTTATAGCTTTCTCCGAAAGAGGGTGGACCAATGGACTTTTTTATCTATCTATGTTTGTTTAGCACATATGTACATGGAAAACCAAGGTTCAACAAATTTCACCACATTATTCATACCGGTAGACCCGTACCGGGAGTTTCCACATATGGATCGATGATTTTACTAAGTGTTAGCCCATGTCCGTGAACAACGTCAGACACATGACCTACATATGCCATCGACAAACATTAAATCACACTGATAAACATAACCTAGCTCCACATGCAGGTTTTCCAATGATTCCGGCCCTCCGACGGTCATTCACCTCCGAAACCCTAGATCGGGGGGCCCGCAGATCTACCCTTATAGCTTTCTCCGTACGAGGATGGACCAATGGACTTTTTTATCTATCTATGTTTGTTTAGCACATATGTACATGGAAAACCAAGGTTGAACACATTTCACCACATTATTCACACCGGTAGACCCGTACCGGGAGTTTCCACATACGGATCGACGATTTTACTAAGTGTTAGCCCATGTCCGTGAACAACGTCAGACACATGACCTAGATATGCCATCTAAAAACATTAAATCACACTTATAAACATAACCTAGCTCCACATGCAGCTTTTCCAATTATTCCGGCCTTCCGACGGTCATTCACCTCCAAAACCCTAGATCGGGGGCCCCGCAGATCTACCCTTATAGCATTCTCCGTACGAGGATGGACCAATGGACTTTTTTTATCTATCTATGTTTGTTTAGCACATATGTACATGGATAACCAAGGTTGAACACATTTCACCACATTATTCACAATGGTAGACCCGTACCGGGAGTTTCCACATATGGATCGACGATTTTACTAAGTGTTAGCCCATGTCCGTGAACAACGTCAGACACATGACCTACATATTCCATCTACAAACATTAAATCACACTGATAAACATAACCTAGCTCCACATGCAGGTTTTCCGATGATGCCGGCCCTCCGACGGTCATTCACCTCCGAAACCCTAGATCGGGGGGGGGGGGGGGGCGCATATCTACCCTTATAGCATTCTCCGTAGGAGGATGCACCAATGGACTTTTTTATCTATCTATGTTTTTTTAGCACATATGTACATGGAAAACCAAGTTTCTACACATTTCACCACATTATTCACACCGGTAGACCCGTACCGGGAGTTTCCAAACACGGATCGACGATTTTACTAAGTGTTAGCCCATGTCCGTGAACAACGTCAGACACATGACCTACATATGCCATCTACGAACATTAAATCACACTTATAAACATAACCTAGCTCGACATGCAGGTTTTCCAATTATTCCGGCCCTCCGACGGTCATTCACCTCCAAAACCCAAGATTGGGGGGGGGCGCAGATCTACCCTTATAGCTTTCTCCGTACGTGGATGGACCAATGGACTTTTTTATCTATCTATGTTTGTTTCGCACATATGTTCATGGAAAACCAAGATTGAACACATTTCAACAGATTATTCACACCGATAGACCCATGCCGGCAGTTTCCACATACGGATCGACGATTTTACTAAGTGTTAGCCCATGTCCGTGAACAACGTCAAACACATGACCTACATATGCCATCTACAAACATTAAATCACACTTAGAAACATAACCTAGCTCCACATGCAGGTTTTCCAATGATTCCGGCCCTCCGACGGTCAATCACCTCCGAAACCCTAGATCGGGGGGCCCCGCAGATCTACCCTTATAGCTTTCTCCGTACGAGGATGGACCAATGGACTTTTTTATCTATCTATGTTTGTTTAGCACATATGTACATGGAAAACCAAGGTTGAAACATTTCACCACATTATTCGCACCGGTAGACCTGTACCGGGAGTTTCCACATACAGGTCGATGATTTTCCTAAGTGTTAGCCCATGTGCGTGAACAACGTCAGACACATGACCTACATATGCCATCTACTAACATTAAATCACACTTATAAACATAACCTAGCTCCACATGCAGGTTTTCCAATGATTCCGGCCCTCCGACGGTCATTCCCCTCCGAAACCCTAGATCGGGGGGGGGGGGGCGCAGATCTACCCTTATAGCTTTGTCCGTACGAGGATGCACCAATGGACTTTTTTATCTATCTATTTTTTTAGCACATATTTACATGGAAAACCAAGGTTCAACACATTTCACCACATTATTCACACCGATAGACCCGTACCGAAAGTTTCCACATACGGATCGACGATTTTACTAAGTGTTAGCCCATGTCCATGAACAACGTCAAATACATGAGCTACATATGCCATCTACAAACATTAAATCACACTTATAAACATAACCTAACTCCACATGCAGGTATTCCAATGATTCCGGCCTTCCGACGGTCATTCACCTCCAAAACCCTAGATCGGGGGGGGGGGCGCAGATCTACCCTTATAGCTATCGCCGTACGAGGATGGACCAATGGACTTTTTTATCTATCTATGTTTGTTTAGCTCATATGTACATGGAAAACCAAGGTTGAACACATTTCACCACATTATTCACACCGGTAGACCCGTACCGGGAGTTTCCACACACGGATCGACGATTTTACTAAGTGTTAGCCCATGTCCGTGAACAACGTCAGAAACATGACCTACATATGCCATCTACAAACATTAAATCACACTAATAAACATAACCTAGCTCCACATGCAGGTTTGCCAATGATTCCGGCCCTCGGACGGTCATTCACCTTCGAAACCCTAGATCGGGGGGGCGCAGATCTACCCTTATAACTTTCTCCGAAAGAGGGTGGACCAATGAACTTTTTTATCTATCTATGTTTGTTTAGCACATATGTACATGGAAAACCAAGGTTCAACACATTTCACCACATTATTCATACCGGTAGACCCGTACCGGGAGTTTCCACATATGGATCGACGATTTTACTAAGTGTTAGCCCATGTCCGTGAACAACGTCAGACACATGACCTACATATGCCATCTACAAACATTAAATCACACTGATAAACATAACCTAGCTCCACATGCAGGTTTTCCAATGATTCCGGCCGTCCGACGGTCATTCACCTCCGAAACCGTAGATCGGGGGGGGGGGGGCGCAGATCTACCCTTATAGCTTTCTCCGTACGAGGATGGACCAATGGAATTTTTTATCTATCTATGTTTGTTTAGCACATATGTACATGGAAAACCAAGGTTGAACACATTTCACCACATTATTCATACCGGTAGACCCGTACCGGGAGTTTCCACATATGGATCGACGATTTTACTAAGTGTTAGCGCATGTCCGTGAACAACGTCAGACACATGACCTACATATGCCATCTACAAACATTAAATCACACTGATAAACATAACCTACCTCCACATGCAGGTTTTCCAATGATTCCGGCCCTCCGACGGTCATTCACCTCCGAAACCCTAGATCGGGGGAAGGGGCCCGCAGATCTACCCTTATAGCTTTGTCCGTACGAGGATGCACCAATGGACTTTTTTATGTATCTATGTTCGTTTAGCACATATGTACATGGAAAATCAAGGTTGAACACATTTCACCACATTATTCACACCGGTAGACCCGTACCGGGAGTTTCCACATATGGATCGACGATTTTACTAAGTGTTAGCCCATGTCCGTGAACAACGTCAGACACATGACCTAGATATGCCATCTAAAAACATTAAATCACACTTATAAACATAACCTAGCTCCACATGCAGGTTTTCCAACGATTCCGGCCTTCCGACGGTCATTCACCTCCAAAACCCTAGATCGGGGGCCCCGCAGATCTACCCTTATAGCATTCTCCGTACGAGGATGGACCAATGGACTTTTTTATCTATCTATGTTTGTTTAGCACATATGTACATGGAAAACCAAGGTTGAACACATTTCACCTCATTATTCACAATGGTAGACCCGTACCGGGAGTTTCCACATATGGATCGACGATTTTACTAAGTGTTAGCCCATGTCCGTGAACAACGTCAGACACGTGACCTACATATGCCATCTACAAACATTAAATCACACTGATAAACATAACCTAGCTCCACATGCAGGTTTTCCAATGATGCCGGCCCTCCGACGGTCATTCACCTCCAAAACCCTAGATCGTGGGGGGGGCGCATATCTACCCTTATAGCTTTCTCCGTAGGAGGATGCACCAATGGACGTTTTTATCTATCTATGTTTTTTTAGCACATATGTACATGGAAAACCAAGTTTCTACACATTTCACCACATTATTCACACCGGTAGACCCGTACCGGGAGTTTCCACACACGGATCGACGATTTTACTAAGTGTTAGCCCATGTCCGTGAACAACGTCAGACACATGACCTACATATGCCATCTACGAACATTAAATCACACTTATAAACATAACCTAGCTCCACATGCAGGTTTTCCAATGATTCCGGCCCTCCGACGGTCATTCACCTCCAAAACCCTAGAATGGGGGGGGGGGGGGGCGCAGATCTACCCTTATAGCTTTCTCCGTACGTGGATGGACCAATGGACTTTTTTATCTATCTATGTTTGTTTAGCACATATGTTCATGGAAAACCAAGATTGAACACATTTCACCACATTATTCACACCGGTAGACCCATGCCGGCAGTTTCCACATACGGATCGACGATTTTACTAAGTGTTAGCCCATGTTCGTGAACAACGTCAGACACATGACCTACATATCCCATCTACAGACATTAAATCACACTTAGAAACATAACCTAGCTCCACATGCAGGTTTTCCAATGATTCCGGCCCTCCGACGGTCATTCACCTCTGAAACCCTAGATCGGGGGCCCCGCAGATCTACCCTTATAGATTTCTCTGTACGAGGATGGACCAATGGACTTTTTTATCTATCTATGTTTGTTTAGCACATATGTACATGGAAAACCAAGGTTGAAACATTTCACCACATTATTCACACCGGTAGATCGGTACCGGGAGTTTCCACATACAGATCGATGATTTTCCTAAGTGTTAGCCCATGTGCGTGAACAACGTCAGACACATGACCTACATATGCCATCTACTAACATTAAATCACACTTATAAATATAACCTAGCTCCACATGCAGGTTTTCCAATGATTCCGGCCCTCCGACGGCCATTCACCTCCGAAACTCTAGATCGGGGGGCCCGCAGATCTACCCTTATAGCTTTCTCCGTACGAGGATGGACCAATGGACTTTTTTATCTATTTATGTTTTTTTAGCACATATGTACATGGAAAACCAAGGTTGGACACATTTCACCACATTATTCACACCGGTAGACCCGTACCGGGAGTTTACACATACGGATTGACGATTTTACTAAGTGTTAGCCCACGTCCATGAACAACGTCAGACACATGACCTACATATGCCATCTACAAACATTAAATCACACTACGGGCCTTACACCACACTTTGTAGGTGATGCAAGTTTTTGTAGGATTCCGACGCTTCAGCGGTAATTCACGTGTTACATCCTGTTCCAGAGGGGGGTGTGGAGGTCTACCCCTATAGCTTTCTTCGCACGATGTTCCAACAATGTATTTTTTGTTTGTTGAGGTTTTTTAGGACATAACTACATGGAAAACAAGGTTAGGACCTTGTAACACATCGTAGCCCCCGGTATATCCGCAAACATATTCCACACCTACATGCATGTCCATGACTTTACATATATAGTGTTATCGCATGAATGTGGAGATGGTCACACCAAGGAGCTAGACATTGCATTTATGCATGGATCTTACACCACACTTGGACACATACCCTATACATGCAAGTTCATGCGGTACTACGGCGCTCTGGCGGCCTTTCTTCACCGAAACCCGGCCTAGTCCGGGCGCGAGGGCCGGGGTGGGGAGGGGGCGGCGGTTTTCTAAACTTTCTAATCTTCAAGTGCATTGCATCCATCTTGATCTTGTGACCTTCTACGACATCCGCAACATGCAACTCCAATATCATCTTCTCTTCTTCAACTCTTTTCTTCTCTTCTTCAACTCTTTTTAATTTTTCTTTTAAATACTCGTTTTCTTCTTCAACTAAATTTAACCTCTCGACAAGAGGGTCGTATGTAATATCCGGTTCACATACCTCCTAGATAAATACATCTATGTCAAGTTGGTGTCGGCATAATTACCACAAACACTAAATGAAACAAATAGTTATAAAAGATAATATATACCACATCCGAATCATAGAGAGGACGAGGGCCGACGGGGGCGGATACCAAAACCATCACACTATATAATAACAGGCAATAATACAAGTAATAAAAGTAGACAATTATCTATCTAATCATACAAGTAAGAATTTTTTTTCTTTTATAAAGAAGATAAGAACAAGAGGCTCACCACGGTGGTGCCGGCGACGAGATCGGCGCGGGCGATCGACGGTGGTGAAGACGGGGATGGGACATGACGGACCGCCAAATCTGGACAAATCTTAAGAAAAATGGAGCTTGGAAGTCATATTTGGAGAGGAGAAAGCTTAAGTACTGTGGCTCGGGCATTTCATCGAACACCTCATGTGCATAAGAGGTGAGCTAGAGCACCACAAAGCCCTCTCCTCGCCGGCCAGGAAAAAACAGAGCAGTAGAGTGCTCTGTTCGCGGGCGAGGGGTATATATAGCGAAATCATTGGTCCCGATTCGTTTCTAGAACCGGGACTAAAGACCACCCTTTAGTCCCGGTTCGTGTATGGAACCGGGACCAATGGATGTGGGCCAGGAGCGAGGCCCATTCATCCCGGTTCGTGTCTGGAACCGGGACTAATGGGTCCAGACGAACCGGGACCAATGCCCCACGAGGCCCGGCCGCCCCCCTGGGCGCAGGAACCGGGACATATGCCCTCATGAGTCCCGGTTCGTGACTGAACCGGGACTAATGGGTTGGCCAGGCCTGAACCAAAACCCTGTTTTCTACTAGTGAACTGTGGATCATATATATTAATATAGTAATAGTAGCATAATATATTTTAATTTAGTATTATAATTTATTAATATATCATTTTATGTATTAATTAGTAGATACAAAAAGAATAAAGAGGCGTATATCGAGGTTTGAAATGAGATGATATATATTATAATTCCATTTCCAATATTATTTTATGTATTAGTAATATAAGATTAAATGGTTAAACAAAAAAAAGGAAAAAACAAAATAGGGTCTACGCCGACGACCAAAGGTCGGGGCCGTCGGCGTAGCCTCCACTGGCTAACGGGGTTACCGGCCGCCGTCACCGGGGTCCACCCGACAGGCCTTTCGCCGACGGCTTAACGTACGCCGACGGCAGCCCTCGGCGTAAAATGGACCTACGCCGACGGCGGCCCTCGGCCTAAAGAGGCCTACGCCGGCGGCTTTGGGACGCCGACGGCCCGTTACGAGGGCTGACGAGTCGGGCCTCTATGCCGAGGGCCCCTACATTTTGCCGTCGGCGTAGATATTAGGCGTAGGCGTCAACCGCCTCTCCCGTAGTGAGAACGCAAATCGGATTAATAGTTTGTAAGATAAATCATTTTAAAAAATTTAAAAACGCATTTAATGCGATGATGACAGGATGATGTAACAGATCTTTGCATGCAATTTTCCTATGCCAAGCCGCCCCACCAAATTAGCTCCATGCGGCGGAGTTACATAGCTTTATCCGTGTTAGATTCATTTCTTTTCATTAGCCAAATAAATCTGTATTAGATTGTCCCTTCCGGCAGTGAGGTTAATCCAATAGATCGGTGCTTTCCACGGCGGCTATGTGTAGCTAACCTTCTTCAGCGAAGACTCGTGGTTAAGTTCTACATCTGATCTAGTGAGCTTCATCGATCAGGCCACCGCGCACGGCGGCACGGTGCTCCATCAAGCGCGGCATCGATCGAGTGAGCTTCATCGAGCAGGTCACCGCGCACGGCGGCACGGTGCTCCATCAAGCGCAGCATCGACATCAAGGCAGTCAGCAGGCGTGCGTGCTTATGAGCAAAGTTTTAAATTGCTCGCGAAACTCACGCAATTGCGGCGCAATTGCGTCTGGGAGCAGGTCACGCAATTTGAAACACCTATTTGCGTTTTGCCGCAAAACGCGGTGAAATGCCGCAAAATGCCACGAAATTGCGCTCAGAAGATGGCATGGAACTCGATTCTGCATCTTCTACAGGTTCCGGTTCTGACTGAGTCATTGAGGACTAAACTTGCGTGTTGTTAAGCACTTATTAACTTATTTACCATGTTTCATGTTAATGTTATGTCTTTTGTGAGTCCGAGAACTTAAGTTTAGCCTAAGAGTGTAAGACTAAGACCTTTAGTTTTGTGCTTGTAATGTGTGTCAGACCATTTTATGCTGCAAAATTAACTATGTCTGTTGACATATCAGTGCTCATGGCTATTTTTTACATGTTTTATTGATTTTCCGCAAAATTCTTTTGTAGCCGCAATTTCACGCAATTGCGTCTTTAGCGTCCCAAAACAGCCGCCGCGAAATCGTTTTTCCCGCAATTTAAAACTTTGCTTACGAGCCCGCCGACACCAGACGAGAAATCTACAGCCGGTGATCCAATCTACATCGACGCGCTCCGTCGGACTCCCGCCTTCACCCGAGCGACTTCTCTCCAGCGACCGGACTCCAAACACTCCAGCGCGACGCAAATCTACGGAAACACGAGCGGGTGTGCTTCGATCCGAGCGAGTCTTCCCCGAGCCGATCCATTGAGCTTCGTCTAGCAGGCAACGACACGGTACTCCAATAAGCACAGGCGCAATTCATCTTCCATCCGGCCAGGAACGTTTGTGTATGAGATCACGAGGAGATTATACGTGTGCATGCAGCTCCAACCGGCCTCGTGCACATGGACTCCATCGACGGTGCCGAGCATCCGGCGCTAGATGCAGACACTATGAGAGATCTATATTGAGCCATCTGCAAGTCCAAGTCGACGGTGTCGAGCCCCCGGCGCTAGACGCAAACACTATAAGCGATCTACATCAAGCCATCTGCACGTCCAAGGCTGTAAGGCCCGATATGCGGTACTGTTCCAGATCTAGATGTTTCCATCCAGATCCGGGGACGAAGCACATATCGGTCCCACCGCGACATATGACATAGCCATATGCCCCGGATATCCAACATGATATCACAACATTACAGATACAAGGATACAACATCTCATACAATCGGCATACAACTGCCTTAAATATAATACAACAACGGAAGATACATGTCTGAGTATAGACTAGAATCAAATGCCTAGTGGCAAAGAGAAAAACATCGATCCCCATAACCACACGGGTCCAGGCCCTCCGCCGGGATCCTCCTAACTAGTCGTCGTCGAGTCTCCACGTGAAACGTCGATCACCATACCTGTTGTCGATCAAGAATCCAGAAAATAGTTTGGGGGTAGTATCATGAGTACAGAAGTACTTAGCATCCAACTCTAGTGGTCATCTGACCCAGCAAGGACTTCATCACTCGTCATTCTAGGACAACTAGTAGTTTACGGTAAGGATGGGGTAAGTGGCGAGGTTGCTGCCGCACTAGCATTTATGAAGTGGCTAACGATCTAGAGAGTAAGATAAGAAGCCAAGCATTCGATGAGGAATCGCCTCCAACAAGTCTGCTATTCACCTACATACGCAAACATAACACCTATCCTATCCTTGTCCTCCTCTTCGCATCCCGACGAAGAAAAAGCAGTCAAGGCACACACACATTGATCAAATTAAATTAAGATTATCTCAGCTGTTGTTGTCTATGAACAAGGAGTAGGTCTCAAGTCGTCCATAACCGTGGACACGGCTTCTCGAAAAGATTTAAACCTGCAGAGGTGTACCAACTGCACATTACGAGGCTCCGCACGCATGCCCATCTCTCTCAGTTGCTACCCATGATAGGCAACCATTTTATGATTTAGTCCCAAGAGATCCGGAACGACAGGTCCCTCTAACTAACAACGCACAAATCCGGGTGGCCCTCGGTGAGTCGACATCCAACTCAAAAGCCGGCCGCGCTCTCGAATCGGCCTCTACCGTCTGGACGAGGTAGGGTTAGCTACCCAAAGAAAGGTGGGAAGCCCCCTAGCTTCCAGGTGTGGACCAACAAAGGAACTATGTCTCCGCTGGCCCGAGTTGTTTGAAAATCTGCAAGGTCGACACTCGCACACACACATTTTGCAACTGATAAAACCAGCTTGAGCCACCACTAGAAATGTTTGAAGTTAGATAGGTAAGAAGAGGGGACCCCATAAAATCCCACACACGGTTAGGCACGCTCAGTCTTAAAACCAATACTCGAAATTCGGGTCCTAAGTGACTCGAATGGAACAAAGTGTCGAGGCGGGAGAGCCTAGACCTTCCATCCTTCGTCGAATATATTCAACATTATAATAATCATATCATCAACAACAATATAATAATTTGATATCCCAAATCAAAGAGTAACATGGTAACATCGTAGCATCCTAATCATGCATACTAAGCAGGGGCTGAGCAACGAGCAATAGTAACATAGCAGTACATGGTTTGCTGGGAGGGGACATGGCTGTATCGGTTTGAAAGAGGCTGTAAACATGTGGTAGGATCAAACATCGAACCTATCCTAGACTAGCATGCAAACCGCTGGTTGAAATAGAATGGATGATAAGTAATGTATAGTCCTTGCCTGTTGATAAGTCGGGTTCCGAAGGTGTAGTTGATCGCAAGCTCGCATCGTCTCCGAAGGTACCCGCGGAAGCACACAAGACGATAAACATTGGAAAGCAATCAACGAGCAAGCACTGTATTACTACGGGGCAACACAAGATCAAGAAGACAGCACACGACACGGCAACGCGATACGGATCTATCGCCGAGAACGGTTACTAACAGTTTAAGTGGGGTATCGATCACACACGACGGATACCGCACGTTTACGGAGGTTCAATTTGCTTAGCTACATGTGATCAACCAATGGTTATTAACATGTCAACTCAAGCAAGCATGGCATAGCACACAAACATGTCAAGATGTGAAGCACAAAGTAAACTATCTATGTTAGTCAATTTAAGCGAGGCACAACCTAAACATGGCATAACACTAAGTACCCCACGACAATTAAAAGATTTGGTACTGTTCTGCCCTAAACCATATTTTAGGCTGGTTAACAACAGCAAACAATAGCATAAACACAAAGTACACGAAAAACTAATCAAGTTACATATAAAGAAAACCCCAAACAGAGTTACGGTTAAAAAGATACAAGCAAAACAAGTTACGGACACAATCTGCCAACATCACGAAGCACACTTTAGAGCAAGATTTAATATAGCTAAAGCACCCAAACATGACAAGTTAAAGCATGGAAATGAAGTACACATGATGCTTAACACATAGGAAAAAGAATCAATGTAATAGGCCTCATGGATGTGTCACAATCATCATGCAAACTTGCAATAAAATAATAGCAGCAACACTTAACAGGAATTAGCAGTAGTTAACAGTGTGGTGCCT
This sequence comes from Bromus sterilis, assembly GCA_950022295.1. Taxonomy (NCBI): domain Eukaryota; kingdom Viridiplantae; phylum Streptophyta; class Magnoliopsida; order Poales; family Poaceae; genus Bromus; species Bromus sterilis. Next base: position 365,338,688 of record OX465595.1, on the reverse strand, counting down.
ACTTTAACACAGAAATACATATTCAAGATGACCTCAAATGAAAATGCTCACAACAGGTGGATGCTAGAGCACAGAGAGCACAACAATAAAAAAAAGAATCACTTCGTTCTGACCTACGAGTCAACGGGAAATTACGTTGCAAAATTAAATCAGCACACAGTTTACCAGGGACTTAGCCAAAATATGGAAAAAGGAAAAACAACAGGGAAAAAAAAGGGGCATGGGCCTCACCCAGTTGGGCTCGGCCCATCTGGAGATGGAAGGCCGGGCGGCTGGCTTTGGCTGCTGGCGCCTGGCTGGAGCGAGCAGGCCGGCCCACGTGGGGAGCGGGCGAGCGGGAGGCTCTGCCTCCTCCCGATCCAGCACGGGTCGCGGCGGCGCCGCTGCGTGGCTCGCCGGCCGACCACCGGAGGCGCGGCGCAGGAGAGGGAAGGCGGAGGCGGCTCGGGGCGGGCGGATCCGGCCGCTGGGGTCGTCAGCGTCGTCCTAGGGGCGCGGCGGTGCGAGCCTGAGCTTGGGACGGCAACTCCATGGTGGCCAGCGGGCGCGGGGTCGCCGGTTGCGTCCTGTAGCAAAGGGACGGCGAGGGTGAGAGAGGGAGAGGGAGGAGAGGAAAAGGGAGGAGGAGAGGAGGGGCGCGGCTGCGCCGTGGTTGCCGGGTCGGCCGGCCGGAGCGGCGGCGGCTTCCACGGGCAGGCGGCGGCGGCGGCTAGGAGGAGAGGTGGTTGGTGGGTGGCTAGGGTGGATCTGGGCCGTTGGATCTACCGATCCGACGGTCCAGATCGCCTGGAAGTTAGGATTTCGGGATTATTGGGCAAATTGGGCAGATTTGAGTTTTGTGAGGGGGGTGGCTGCAATTTTGTGGCTAGGGAAACCCTAGAAATGGGTGGGAGTGTGGAGGTCTTTATATAGCCCAGCTGGCTGGCAGTTTGCAAAAACATCCCCGGTTTTTCTCACGCGCGCGCGGTGTTTACGTTTCTGACCGCCGGGGGTCCGCAGTACCTCCGATTCGGGTAAAACTTCGAACTACGCGATCAGCGCGTCGAGCCGGCGGCGTTCACTCACGCTGGAACCATTCCAAAAACACTTTCCGGTGCGCTTTAAAAATATCCCGTTTAAATATTAAACGGGGTTTTTCGTTTCGTTGGTTGCGGCTGGTCTCGTGCGGTTTTCACGACGTGATCGGGTGAAACCCGATGTCGCAAAGGTCGAGTGTCAGGGTGGCAAGGGTCAGTCTCCGTCCGGTACGAGATAAGAGGGGGGGAAATAATCACCGATCGATAAATCGGGGATGCAGACACCGCAAACAAATCAGACAATCAAGCAATTCATACCGAAAACAAAAATTAATTGTTACAATACAACACCACCAACAAGGGATCTCGTCCCGAGATCCAGGATGATCCGGGGGAGAGGGGGAAGATAAAATAGAGTCGACAATCTTCAACACCACCAACAAGGGACTCTGCTCCATGTCCACAACGAACTTCTGTCGAGATAAATTTCCGCAGAGAGACGGCATCGTCGAAAAAAACAAAACCGTCAGTGACAAGAGGAAGAACAATCGCGAAAACCAGATCAAGGGATAGTGATTTTCGACGCAAGTCGTGAAAACACCGGGAAAAAGGAGGGAGGGCAAAGGACGACCCAAATGATATCCAAAACCGGAGAATCTAAAGGCACTACAGGAATTCCCACCTGAGCTCGGAATCGAGACAATACGCTGCAAGCAAGGCATTGTAACGGTTTCGATACTCCACACACTCGAGATCCTAGAGTTTGAAGGGGATAAGGCAAGAATAAAACACGTACGGCACTTGTCCTGACAAGAGTAAGGGTAAGGAGGAAAAAGAATCCTACTCTCCGATAACTAACTTAGTAAATACAAAATAGTTTTGTCTAGACTCGACTTCGGCCAGAAAAAGGATCCTACGGCCGGTAAGGCTCTGATACCAAGTTGCAAGGCCCGATATGCGGTACTGTTCCAGATCTAGATGTTTCCATCCAGATCCGGGGACGAAGCACATATCGGTCCCACCGCGACATATGACATAGCCATATGCCCCGGATTTCCAACATGATATCACAACATTACAGATACAAGGATACAACATCTCATACAATCGGCATACAACTGCCTTAAATATAATACAACAGCGGAAGATACATGTCTGAGTACAGACTACAATCAAATGCCTAGTGTCAAAGAGAAAAACATCGATCCCCATAACCACACGGGTCCAGGACCTCCGCCGGGATCCGCCTAACTAGTCGTCGTCGAGTCTCCACGTGAAACGTCGATCACCATACCTGTTGTCGATCAAGAACCCTGAAAAGAGTTTGGGGTAGTCTCATGAGTACAGAAGTACTCAACATCCAACTGTAGTGGTCATCTGACCCAGCAAGGACTTCATCACTCGTCATTCTAGGACAACTAGTAGTTTACGGTAATGATGGGGTAAGTGGTGAGGTTGCTGTCGCACTAGCATTTATGAAGTGGCTAACGATCTAAAGAGTAAGATAAGAAGCCAAGCATTCGATGAGGAATCGCCTCCAACAAGTCTGCTATCCACCTACATACGCAAACATAACACCTATCCTATCCTTGTCCTCCTCTTCGCATCCCGACGAAGAAGAAGCAGTCAAGGCACACACACGTTGATCAAATTATATTAAGATTATCTCAGCTGTTGTTGTCTATGAACAATGAGTAGGTCTCAAGTCGTCCATAACCGTGGACATGGCTTCTCGAAAAGATTTAACCCTGCAGGGGTGTACCAACTGCCCATTACGAGGCTCCGCACGCACGCCGATCTCTCTCAGTTGCTACCCATGATAGGCAACCATTTTATGATTTAGTCCGAAGAGATCCGGAACGACAGGTCCCTCTAACTAACAACGCACAAATCCGGGTGGCCCCCGGTGAACAACGTCAGACACATGACCTACATATGCCATCAACAAACATTAAATCACACTTAAAAACATAACCTAGCTCCACATGCAGGTTTTCAAATGATTGCGGCCCTCCGACGGTCATTCACCTCCGAAACCCTAGATCGGGGGGGCCCGTAGATCTACCCTTATAGCTTTCTCCGTATGAGGATGGACCAATGGAATTTTTTATCTATCTATGTTTGTTTAGCACATATGTACATGGAAAACCAAGGTTGAACACATTTCACCACATTATTCACACCGGTAGACCCGTACCGGGAGTTTCCACATACAGATCGATGATTTTACTAAGTGTTAGCCCATGTGCGTGAACAACGTTAGACACATGACCTACATATGCCATCTACTAACATTAAATCACACTTATAAACATAACCTAGCTCCACATGTAGGTTTTCCAATGATTCCGGCCCTCCGACGGCCATTCACCTCCGAAACCCTAGATCGGGGGGCCCGCAGATCTACCCTTATAGCTTTCTCCGTACGAGGATGGACCAATGGACTTTTTTATCTATCTATGTTTGTTTAGCACATATGTACATGGAAAACCAAGGTTGAACACATTTCACCACATTATTCGCACCGGTAGACCCGTACCGGGAGTTTCCACATACAGATCGATGATTTTACTAAGTGTTAGCCCATGTGCGTGAACAACGTCAGACACATGACCTAAATATGCCATCTACTAACATTAAATCACACTTATAAACATAACCTAGCTCCACATGCAGGTTTTCCAATGATTCCGGCCCTCCGACGGCCATTCACCTCCGAAACCCTAGATCGGGGGGCCCGCAGATCTACCCTTATAGCTTTCTCCGTACGAGGATGGACCAATGTACTTTTTTATCTATTTATGTTTGTTTAGCACATATGTACATGGAAAACCAAGGTTGGACACATTTCACGACATTATTCACACCGGTAGAACCGTACCGGGAGTTTCCACATACGGATTGACGATTTTACTAAGTGTTAGCCCACGTCCGTGAACAACGTCAGACACATGACCTACATATGCCATCTACAAACATTAAATCACACTTATAAACATAACCTAGCTCCACATGCAGGTTTTCCAATGATTCCGGCCCTCCGACGGTCATTCACCTCCGAAACCCTAGATCGGGGGGCCCCGCAGATCTACCCTTATAGCTTTCTCCGTACGAGGATGGAACAATGGACTTTTTTATCTATCTATGTTTGTTTAGCACATATGTACATGTAAAACCAAGGTTGAACACATTTCACCACATTATTCACACCGATAGACCCGTACCGGGAGTTTCCACATACGGATCGACGATTTTACTAAGTGTTAGCCCATGTCCGTGAACAACGTCAAATACATGACCTACATATGCCATCTACAAACATTAAATCACACTTATAAACATAACCTAACTCCACATGCAGGTTTTCCAATGATTCCGGCCTTCCGACGGTCATTCACCTCCGAAACCCTAGATCGGGGGGGGGGGGGGCGCAGATCTACCCTTATAGCTATCTCCGTACGAGGATGGACCAATGGACGTTTTTATCTATCTATGCTTGTTTAGATCATATGTAGATGGAAAACCAAGGTTGGACACATTTCACCACATTATTCACACCGGTAGACCCGTACCGGGAGTTTCCACATACGGATTGACGATTTTACTAAGTGTTAGCCCACGTCCGTGAACAACGTCAGACACATGACCTACATATGCCATCTACAAACATTAAATCACACTTATAAACATAACCTAGCTCCACATGCAGGTTTTCCAATGATTCCGGCCCTCCGACGGTCATTCACCTCCGAAACCCTAGATCGGGGGGGCCCGCAGATCTACCCTTATAGATTTCTCCGTACGAGGATGGGCCAATGGACTTTTTTATCTATCTATGTTTGTTTAGCACATATGTACATGGAAAACCAAGGTTGAACACATTTCACCACATTATTCACACCGATAGACCCGTACCGGGAGTTTCCACATACAGATCGATGATTTTACTAAGTGTTAGCCCATGAGCGTGAACAACGTCAGACACATGACCTACATATGCCATCTACTAACATTAAATCACACTTATAAACATAAACTAGCTCCACATGCAGGTTTTCCAATGATTCCGGCCCTCCGACGGTCATTCACCTCCGAAACCCTAGATCGGGGGGGGGCGTTGATCTACCCTTATAGCTTTCTCCGTACGAGGATGGACCAATGGACTTTTTTATCTATCTATGTTTGTTTAGCACATATGTACATGTAAAACCAAGGTTGAACACATTTCACCACATTAGTCACACCGTTAGACCCGTACCGGAAATTTCCACATACGGATCGACGATTTTACTAAGTGTTAGCCCATGTCCGTGAACAACGTCAAAAACATGACCTACATATGCCATCTACAGACATTAAATCACACTTATAAACATAACCTAACTCCACATGCAGGTTTTCCAATGATTCCGGCCCTCTGACGGTCATTCACCTCCAAAACCCTAGATCGGGGGAAGGGGCCCGCAGATCTACCCTTATAGCTTTGTCCGTACGAGGATGCACCAATGGACTTTTTTATCTATCTATGTTTGTTTAGCACATATGTACATGGAAAACCAAGGTTGAACACATTTCACCACATTATTCACACTGGTAGACCCGTACCGGGAGTTTCCACATACGGATCGACGATTTTAATAAGTGTTAGCCCATGTCCGTGAACAACGTCACACACATGACCTAGATATGCCATATAATAACATTAAATCACACTTATAAACATAACCTAGCTCCACATGCAGGTTTTCCAATGATTCCGGCCTTCCGACGGTCATTCACCTCCAAAACCCTAGATCGGGGGCCCCGCAGATCTACCCTTATAGCTTTCTCCGTACGAGGATGGACCAATGGACTTTTTTATCTATCTATGTTTGTGTTAGCACATATGTACATGGAAAACCAAGGTTGAACACATTTCATCACATTATTCATAGCGGTAGACCCGTACCGGGAGTTTCCACATATGGATCGACGATTTTACTAAGTGTTAGCCCATGTCCGTGAATAACGTCAGACACATGACCTACATATACCATCTACAAACATTAAATCACACTGATAAACATAACCTAGCTCCACTTGCAGGTTTTCCAATGATTCCGGCCCTCCGACGGTCATTCACCTCCGAAACCCTAGATCGGGGGGGCCGCAGATCTACCCTTATAGCTTTGTCCGTACGAGGATGCACCAATGGACTTTTTTATCTATCTATGTTTGTTTAGCACATATGTTCATGGAAAACCAAGGTTGAACACATTTCACCACATTATTCACACCGGTAGACCCATACCGGGAGTTTCCACATACGGATCGACGATTTTACTAAGTGTTAGCCCATGTCCGTGAACAACGTCAGACACATGACCTACATATGCCATATACTAACATTAAATCACACTTATAAACATAACCTAGCTCCACATGCAGGTTTTCCAATGATTCCGGCCCTCCGACGGTCATTCACCTCCGAAACCCTAGATCGGGGGGGTGGGGGGGCGCAGATCTACCCTTATAGATTTCTCCGCACGAGGATGGACCAATGGACTTTTTTATCTATCTATGTCTGTTTAGCACATGTAAAACCAAGGTTGAACACATTTCACCACATTATTCACACCGATAGACCCGTACCGGAAGTCTCCACATACGGATCGACGATTATACTAAGTGTTAGCCCATGTCCGTGAACAACGTCAAATACATGACCTACATATGCCATCTACAAACATTAAATCACACTTATAAACATAACCTAACTCCACATGCAGGTTTTCCAATGATTCCGGACTTCCGACGGTCATTCACCTCCGAAAGCCTAGATCGGGGGGGGGCGCAGATCTACGCTTATAGCTATCTCCGTACGAGGATGGACCAATGGACTTTTTTATCTATCTATGTTTGTTGAGCTCATATGTACATGGAAAACCAAGGTTGAACACATTTCACCACATTATTCACACCGGTAGACCCGTACCGGGAGTTTCCACACACGGATCGACGATTTTACTAAGTGTTAGCCCATGTCCGTGAACAACGTCAGAAACATGACCTACATATGCCATCTACAAACATTAAATCACACTAATAAACATAACCTACCTCCACATGCAGGTTTTCCAATGATTCCGGCCCTCTGACGGTCATTCACCTTCGAAACCCTAGATCGGGGGGGCGCAGATCTACCCTTATAACTTTCTCCGAAAGAGGGTGGACCAATGAACTTTTTTATCTATCTATGTTTGTTTAGCACATATGTACATGGAAAACGAAGGTTCAACACATTTCACCACATTATTCATACCGGTAGCCCCGTACCGGGAGTTTCCACATATGGATCGACGATTTTACTAAGTGTTAGCCCATGTCCGTGAACAACGTCAGACACATGACCTACATATGCCATCTACAAACATTAAATCACACTGATAAACATAACCTAGCTCCACATGCAGGTTTTCCAATGATTCTGGCCATCCGACGGTCATTCATCTCCGAAACCCTAGATCGGGGGGCCCGCAGATCTACCCTTATAGCTTTCTCCGTACGAGGATGGACCAATGGAATTTTTTATCTATCTATGTTTTTTTAGCACATATGTACATGGAAAACCAAGGTTGAACACATTTCACCACATTATTCATACCGGTAGACCCGTACCGGGAGTTTCCACATATGGATCGACAATTTTACTAAGTGTTAGCGCATGTCCGTGAACAACGTCAGACACATGACCTACATATGCCATCTACAAACATTAAATCACACTGATAAACATAACCTACCTCCACATGCAGGTTTTCCAATGATTCCGGCCCTCCGACGGTCATTCACCTCCGAAACCCTAGATCGGGGGAAGGGGCCCGCAGATCTACCCTTATAGGTTTGTCCGTACGAGGATGCACCAATGGACTTTTTTATCGATCTATGTTCGTTTAGCACATATGTACATGGAAAACCAAGGTTGAAAACATTTCACCACATTATTCACACCGGTAGACCCGTACCGGGAGTTTCCACATACAGATCGATGATTTTACTAAGTGTTAGCCCATGTGCGTGAACAATGTTAGACACATGACCTACATATGCCATCTACTAACATTAAATCACACTTATAAACATAACCTAGCTCCACATGCAGGTTTTCCAATGATTCCGGCCCTCCGACGGCCATTCACCTCCGAAACCCTAGATCGGGGGGCCCGCAGATATACCCTTATAGCTTTCTCCGTACGAGGATGGACCAATGGACTTTTTTATCTATCTATGTTTTTTTAGCACATATGTACATGGAAAACCAAGGTTGAACACATTTCACCACATTATTCGCACCGGTAGACCCGTAACGGGAGTTTCCACATACAGATCGATGATTTTACTAAGTGTTAGCCCATGTGCGTGAACAACGTCAGACACATGACCTAAATATGCCATCTACTAACATTAAATCACACTTATAAACATAACCTAGCTCCACATGCAGGTTTTCCAATGATTCCGGCCCTCCGACGGCCATTCACCTCCGAAACCCTAGATCGGGGGGCCCGCAGATCTACCCTTATAGCTTTCTCCGTACGAGGATGGACCAATGTACTTTTTTATCTATTTATGTTTGTTTAGCACATATGTACATGGAAAACCAAGGTTGGACACATTTCACGACATTATTCACACCGTTAGAACCGTACCGGGAGTTTCCACATACGGATTGACGATTTTACTAAGTGTTAGCCCACGTCCGTGAACAACGTCAGACACATGACCTACATATGCCATCTACAAACATTAAATCACACTTATAAACATAACCTAGCTCCACATGCAGGTTTTCCAATGATTCCGGCCCTCCGACGGTCATTCACCTCCGAAACCCTAGATCGGGGGGCCCGCAGATCTACCCTTATAGCTTTCTCCTTACGAGGATGGACCAATGGACTTTTTTATCTATCTATGTTTGTTTAGCACATATGTACATGTAAAACCAAGGTTGAACACATTTCACCACATTATTCACACCGATAGACCCGTACCGGGAGTTTCAACATACGGATCGACGATTTTACTAAGTGTTAGCCCATGTCCGTGAACAACGTCAGACACATGACCTAGATATGCCATCTAAAAACATTAAATCACACTTATAAACATAACCTAGCTCCACATGCAGGTTTTCCAATTATTCCGGCCTTCCGACGGTCATTCACCTCCAAAACCCTAGATCGGGGGCCCCGCAGATCTACCCTTATAGCATTCTCCGTACGAGGATGGACCAATGGACTTTTTTATCTATCTATGTTTGTTTAGCACATATGTACATGGATAACCAAGGTTGAACACATTTCACCACATTATTCACAATGGTAGACCCGTACCGGGAGTTTCCACATATGGATCGATGATTTTACTAAGTGTTAGCCCATGTCCGTGAACAACGTCAGACACATGACCTACATATACCATCTACAAACATTAAATCACACTGATAAACATAACCTAGCTCCACTTGCAGGTTTTCCAATGATTCCGGCCCTCCGACGGTCATTCACCTCCGAAACCCTAGATCGGGGGGGCCGCAGATCTACCCTTATAGCTTTGTCCGTACGAGGATGCACCAATGGACTTTTTTATCTATCTATGTTTGTTTAGCACATATGTTCATGGAAAACCAAGGTTGAACACATTTCACCACATTATTCACACCGGTAGACCCATACCGGGAGTTTCCACATACGGATCGACGATTTTACTAAGTGTTAGCCCATGTCCGTGAACAACGTCAGACACATGACCTACATATGCCATATACTAACATTAAATCACACTTATAAACATAACCTAGCTCCACATGCAGGTTTTCCAATGATTCCGGCCCTCCGACGGTCATTCACCTCCGAAACCCTAGATCGGGGGGGTGGGGGGGCGCAGATCTACCCTTATAGATTTCTCCGTACGAGGATGGACCAATGGACTTTTTTATCTATCTATGTATGTTTAGCACATGTAAAACCAAGGTTGAACACATTTCACCACATTATTCACACCGATAGACCCGTACCGGAAGTCTCCACATACGGATCGACGATTATACTAAGTGTTAGCCCATGTCCGTGAACAACGTCAAATACATGACCTACATATGCCATCTACAAACATTAAATCACACTTATAAACATAACCTAACTCCACATGCAGGTTTTCCAATGATTCCGGACTTCCGACGGTCATTCACCTCCGAAAGCCTAGATCGGGGGGGGGCGCAGATCTACCCTTATAGCTATCTCCGTACGAGGATGGACCAATGGACTTTTTTATCTATCTATGTTTGTTTAGCTCATATGTACATGGAAAACCAAGGTTGAACACATTTCACCACATTATTCACACCGGTAGACCCGTACCGGGAGTTTCCACACACGGATCGACGATTTTACTAAGTGTTAGCCCATGTCCGTGAACAACGTCAGAAACATGACCTACATATGCCATCTACAAACATTAAATCACACTAATAAACATAACCTACCTCCACATGCAGGTTTTCCAATGATTCCGGCCCTCCGACGGTCATTCACCTTCGAAACCCTAGATCGGGGGGGCGCAGATCTACCCTTATAACTTTCTCCGAAAGAGGGTGGACCAATGAACTTTTTTATCTATCTATGTTTGTTTAGCACATATGTACATGGAAAACGAAGGTTCAACACATTTCACCACATTATTCATACCGGTAGCCCCGTACCGGGAGTTTCCACATATGGATCGACGATTTTACTAAGTGTTAGCCCATGTCCGTGAACAACGTCAGACACATGACCTACATATGCCATCTACAAACATTAAATCACACTGATAAACATAACCTAGCTCCACATGCAGGTTTTCCAATGATTCCGGCCATCCGACGGTCATTCATCTCCGAAACCCTAGATCGGGGGGCCCGCAGATCTACCCTTATAGCTTTCTCCGTACGAGGATGGACCAATGGAATTTTTTATCTATCTATGTTTTTTTAGCACATATGTACATGGAAAACCAAGGTTGAACACATTTCACCACATTATTCATACCGGTAGACCCGTACCGGGAGTTTCCACATATGGATCGACAATTTTACTAAGTGTGAGCGCATGTCCGTGAACAACGTCAGACACATGACCTACATATGCCATCTACAAACATTAAATCACACTGATAAACATAACCTACCTCCACATGCAGGTTTTCCAATGATTCCGGCCCTCCGACGGTCATTCACCTCCGAAACCCTAGATCGGGGGAAGGGGCCCGCAGATCTACCCTTATAGCTTTGTCCGTACGAGGATGCACCAATGGACTTTTTTATCGATCTATGTTCGTTTAGCACATATGTACATGGAAAACCAAGGTTGAAAACATTTCACCACATTATTCACACCGGTAGACCCGTACCGGGAGTTTCCACATACAGATCGATGATTTTACTAAGTGTTAGCCCATGTGCGTGAACAATGTTAGACACATGACCTACATATGCCATCTACTAACATTAAATCACACTTATAAACATAACCTAGCTCCACATGCAGGTTTTCCAATGATTCCGGCCCTCCGACGGCCATTCACCTCCGAAACCCTAGATCGGGGGGCCCGCAGATATACCCTTATAGCTTTCTCCGTACGAGGATGGACCAATGGACTTTTTTATCTATCTATGTTTTTTTAGCACATATGTACATGGAAAACCAAGGTTGAACACATTTCACCACATTATTCGCACCGGTAGACCCGTAACGGGAGTTTCCACATACAGATCGATGATTTTACTAAGTGTTAGCCCAGGTGCGTGAACAACGTCAGACACATGACCTAAATATGCCATCTACTAACATTAAATCACACTTATAAACATAACCTAGCTCCACATGCAGGTTTTCCAATGATTCCGGCCCTCCGACGGCCATTCACCTCCGAAACCCTAGATCGGGGGGCCCGCAGATCTACCCTTATAGCTTTCTCCGTACGAGGATGGACCAATGTACTTTTTTATCTATTTATGTTTGTTTAGCACATATGTACATGGAAAACCAAGGTTGGACACATTTCACGACATTATTCACACCGTTAGAACCGTACCGGGAGTTTCCACATACGGATTGACGATTTTACTAAGTGTTAGCCCACGTCCGTGAACAACGTCAGACACATGACCTACATATGCCATCTACAAACATTAAATCACACTTATAAACATAACCTAGCTCCACATGCAGGTTTTCCAATGATTCCGGCCCTCCGACGGTCATTCACCTCCGAAACCCTAGATCGGGGGGCCCGCAGATCTACCCTTATAGCTTTCTCCGTACGAGGATGGACCAATGGAATTTTTTATCTATCTATGTTTGTTTAGCACATATGTACATGTAAAACCAAGGTTGAACACATTTCACCACATTATTCACACCGATAGACCCGTACCGGGAGTTTCAACATACGGATCGACGATTTTACTAAGTGTTAGCCCATGTCCGTGAACAACGTCAGACACATGACCTAGATATGCCATCTAAAAACATTAAATCACACTTATAAACATAACCTAGCTCCACATGCAGGTTTTCCAATTATTCCGGCCTTCCGACGGTCATTCACCTCCAAAACCCTAGATCGGGGGCCCCGCAGATCTACCCTTATAGCATTCTCCGTACGAGGATGGACCAATGGACTTTTTTATCTATCTATGTTTGTTTAGCACATATGTACATGGATAACCAAGGTTGAACACATTTCACCACATTATTCACAATGGTAGACCCGTACCGGGAGTTTCCACATATGGATCGATGATTTTACTAAGTGTTAGCCCATGTCCGTGAACAACGTCAGACACATGACCTACATATACCATCTACAAACATTAAATCACACTGATAAACATAACCTAGCTCCACTTGCAGGTTTTCCAATGATTCCGGCCCTCCGACGGTCATTCACCTCCGAAACCCTAGATCGGGGGGGCCGCAGATCTACCCTTATAGCTTTGTCCGTACGAGGATGCACCAATGGACTTTTTTATCTATCTATGTTTGTTTAGCACATATGTTCATGGAAAACCAAGGTTGAACACATTTCACCACATTATTCACACCGGTAGACCCATACCGGGAGTTTCCACATACGGATCGACGATTTTACTAAGTGTTAGCCCATGTCCGTGAACAACGTCAGACACATGACCTACATATGCCATATACTAACATTAAATCACACTTATAAACATAACCTAGCTCCACATGCAGGTTTTCCAATGATTCCGGCCCTCCGACGGTCATTCACCTCCGAAACCCTAGATCGGGGGGGTGGGGGGGCGCAGATCTACCCTTATAGATTTCTCCGTACGAGGATGGACCAATGGACTTTTTTATCTATCTATGTCTGTTTAGCACATGTAAAACCAAGGTTGAACACATTTCACCACATTATTCACACCGATAGACCCGTACCGGAAGTCTCCACATACGGATCGACGATTATACTAAGTGTTAGCCCATGTCCGTGAACAACGTCAAATACATGACCTACATATGCCATCTACAAACATTAAATCACACTTATAAACATAACCTAGCTCCACATGCAGGTTTTCCAATTATTCCGGCCTTCCGACGGTCATTCACCTCCAAAACCCTAGATCGGGGGCCCCGCAGATCTACCCTTATAGCATTCTCCGTACGAGGATGGACCAATGGACTTTTTTATCTATCTATGTTTGTTTAGCACATATGTACATGGATAACCAAGGTTGAACACATTTCACCACATTATTCACAATGGTAGACCCGTACCGGGAGTTTCCACATATGGATCGATGATTTTACTAAGTGTTAGCCCATGTCCGTGAACAACGTCAGACACATGACCTACATATGCCATCTACAAACATTAAATCACACTGATAAACATAACCTAGCTCCACATGCAGGTTTTCCGATGATGCCGGCCCTCCGACGGTCATTCACCTCCGAAACCCTAGATCGGGGGGTGCGCATATCTACCCTTATAGCATTCTCCGTAGGAGGATGCACCAATGGACTTTTTTATCTATCTATGTTTTTTTAGCACATATGTACATGGAAAACCAAGTTTCTACACATTTCACCACATGATTCACACCGGTAGACCCGTACCGGGAGTTTCCACACACGGATCGACGATTTTACTAAGTGTTAGCCCATGTCCGTGAACAACGTAACACACATGACCTACATATGCCATCTACGAACATTAAATCACACTTATAAACATAACCTAGCTCGACATGCAGGTTTTCCAATTATTCCGGCCCTCCGACGGTCATTCACCTCCAAAACCCAAGATTGGGGGGGGGGCGCAGATCTACCCTTATAGCTTTCTCCGTACGTGGATGGACCAATGGACTTTTTTATCTATCTATGTTTGTTTAGCACATATGTTCATGGAAAACCAAGATTGAACACATTTCAACACATTATTCACACCGGTAGACCCATGCCGGCAGTTTCCACATACGGATCGACGATTTTACTAAGTGTTAGCCCATGTCCGTGAACAACGTCAGACACATGACCTACATATGCCATCTACAAACATTAAATCACACTTAGAAACATAACCTAGCTCCACATGCAGGTTTTCCAATGATTCCGGCCCTCCGACCGTCAATCACCTCCGAAACCCTAGTTCGGGGGGCCCGCAGATCTACCCTTATAGCTTTTTCCGTACGAGGATGGACCAATGGACTTTTTTATCTATCTATGTTTGTTTAGCACATATGTACATGGAAAACCAAGGTTGAAACATTTCACCACATTATTCGCACCGGTAGACCTGTACCGGGAGTTTCCACATACAGGTCGATGATTTTCCTAAGTGTTAGCCCATGTGCGTGAACAACGTCAGACACATGACCTACATATGCCATCTACTAACATTAAATCACACTTATAAACATAACCTAGCTCCACATGCAGGTTTTCCAATGATTCCGGCCCTCCGACGGTCATTCCCCTCCGAAACCCTAGATCGGGGGGGGGGCAGATCTACCCTTATAGCTTTGTCCGTACGAGGATGCACCAATGGACTTTTTTATCTATCTATTTTTTTAGCACATATTTACATGGAAAACCAAGGTTCAACACATTTCACCACATTATTCACACCGATAGACCCGTACCGGAAGTTTCCACATACGGATCGACGATTTTACTAAGTGTTAGCCCATGTCCATGAACAACGTCAAATACATGACCTACATATGCCATCTACAAACATTAAATCACACTTATAAACATAACCTAACTCCACATATAGGTTTTCCAATGATTCCGGGCTTCCGACGGTCATTCACCTCCAAAACCCTAGATCGGGGGGGGGGGCGCAGATCTACCCTTATAGCTATCTCCGTACGAGGATGGACCAATGGACTTTTTTATCTATCTATGTTTGTTTAGCTCATATGTACATGGAAAACCAAGGTTGAACACATTTCACCACATTATTCACACCGGTAGACCCGTACCGGGAGTTTCCACACACGGATCGACGATTTTACTAAGTGTTAGCCCATGTCCGTGAACAACGTCAGAAACATGACCTACATATGCCATCTACAAACATTAAATCACACTAATAAACATAACCTAGCTCCACATGCAGGTTTTCCAATGATTCCGGCTCTCCGACGGTCATTCACCTTCGAAACCCTAGATCGGGGGGGCGCAGATCTACCCTTATAACTTTCTCCGAAAGAGGGTGGACCAATGAACTTTTTTATCTATCTATGTTTTTTTAGCACATATGTACATGGAAAACCAAGGTTCAACACATTTCACCACATTATTCATACCGGTAGACCCGTACCGGGAGTTTCCACATATGGATCGACGATTTTACTAAGTGTTAGCCCATGTCCGTGAACAACGTCAGAAACATGACCTACATATGCCATCTACAAACATTAAATCACACTGATAAACATAACCTAGCTCCACATGCAGGTTTTCCAATGATTCCGGCCCTCCGACGGTCATTCACCTCCGAAACCCTAGATCGGGGGGGGGGGGGGCGCAGATCTACCCTTATAGCTTTCTCCGTACGAGGATGGACCAATGGACTTTTTTATCTATCTATGTTTGTTTAGCACATATGTACATGGAAAACCAAGGTTGAACACATTTCACCACATTATTCATACCGGTAGACCCGTACCGGGAGTTTCCACATATGGATCGACGATTTTACTAAGTGTTAGCGCATGTCCGTGAACAACGTCAGACACATGACCTACATATGCCATCTACAAACATTAAATCACACTGATAAACATAACCTACCTCCACATGCAGGTTTTCCAATGATTTCGGCCCTCCGACGGTCATTCACCTCCGAAACCCTAGATCGGGGGAAGGGGCCCGCAGATCTACCCTTATAGCTTTGTCCGTACGAGGATGCACCAATGGACTTTTTTATGTATCTATGTTCGTTTAGCACATATGTACATGGAAAACCAAGGTTGAACACATTTCACCACATTATTCACACCGGTAGACCCGTACCGGGAGTTTCCACATATGGATCGATGATTTTACTAAGTGTTAGCCCATGTCTGTGAACAACGCCAGACACATGACCTAGATATGCCATCTAAAAACATTAAATCACACTTATAAACATAACCTAGCTCCACATGCAGGTTTTCCAACGATTCCGGCCTTCCGACGGTCATTCACCTCCAAAACCCTAGATCGGGGGCCCCGCAGATCTACCCTTATAGCATTCTCCGTACGAGGATGGACCAATGGACTTTTTTATCTATCTATGTTTGTTTAGCACATATGTACATGGAAAACCAAGGTTGAACACATTTCACCTCATTATTCACAATGGTAGACCCGTACCGGGAGTTTCCACATATGGATCGACGATTTTACTAAGTGTTAGCCCATGTCCGTGAACAACGTCAGACACGTGACCTACATATGCCATCTACAAACATTAAATCACACTGATAAAGATAACCTAGCTCCACATGCAGGTTTTCCAATGATGCCGGCCCTCCGACGGTCATTCACCTCCGAAACCCTAGATCGTGGGGGGGGCGCATATCTACCCTTATAGCTTTCTCCGTAGGAGGATGCACCAATGGACTTTTTTATCTATCTATGTTTTTTTAGCACATATGTACATGGAAAACCAAGTTTCTACACATTTCACCACATTATTCAAACCGGTAGACCCTATAGGAGATATGCCCTAGAGGCAGTAATAACAGTTATTTTGTATCTCCGAGTTTGTAATGAATGTTTATGTTCCATGCTATAACTGCAATGATTCTCGAGTCTGCAATATCCACGAGGCTCGGAGGGAAACTCATGTGCACGTGTGGTATAATAAACAGTAAAATGTATTCCTAGTCATGCCTCTAAGACTGGCTCATGTATTGCATGATGATCCTGTTTTCCTGATCATGGGCATGTCTATGCCGGCAATGTTGAGGGCACAATGTTAGAAGAACATTTGTGTTGAATCGACCCGAATTGATGTTATGCTATGAGATACATTCGTCACAAGTTAATGGTTAATAACACAGAGAAAGTTGTGCGTTTGCATAATTCCTTAGACCATGAGAGTATCGAGTTCCTTCGTACTTGCTTCGTGAACTTTGGGGTTTTGTTAAACGTCATCTGTAAAAGGGTGGCTATTACGGCAGCTTGCGGGTTCACGGAAAAGTATGACAAGGAACTAGGTAGCTCGAGATTGGGATTTGCTCCTCCGTCGTTGGAGAGATATTCTTAGGGCCCTCTCGGTGTTACGGTATCCACCATCGTCTGGCCAGACACAGTGTGATTTGATCACAGGGATGCCGGAACGCGGGAACGAGAAAAGAGAACAATACCAGGAACGAGGTAACTGGCATAGTGGACAAGTTGTTGATTCACGGGGATGCCAATAAGTCTCACCTCGGGTATTTGTAATATATCGCGAAGCAACAGGAATAGCACACAGCAACTAAAGGTTCACTCGAATAATTCTTCGTATGGGTATAGGGATCAATATGGATGTCCTCGGTTCCGCTATTGATCATTGATCGGAAAGTGTTCTGGTCATGTCTATACTTCATCGAACCTACAGGGTCACACGCTTAAGGGTCATCTATCTGTTGAATACTAGACAGGGAGTCTGAGATAAAGTCACCGGAAAGGTTTCGGAGACGGCGGAAAAGTTCCGAGAGAGAAAACCGAAAAGTTGTTTCGGGGTAAACCACTAAGCCGAAAAGGTTTCGGAGAGCACCTGGTAATTTTGGAGAGTGCCAGAATTGTTCTGGTAACTTCTGGAATTTTTCTGGAGCAAAGATTAAAATATTTTTTTCGGAAATATTTCGGAGCTGCCGGAAATGTTCCGGAGCTGCCGGAAATGCTTAGGTTGCTTTTCGCAGATGAAAATCACTAATCTGGAATTGTTTCGGAACGCGCCGAAAATCATTTTGGTGGGTGTTGGAATTATTCTAAGACCCACAAAAATATTTTCGGATTTTTCGGACGCGAAAAAGTGGAGTCATGAATAGTAAAAAGTACTACTTGAGATATTTTTGGAAAGCCTTCTAGAAGGACTTGGGAGCCAAGAAAGCCCCCTTGGGTTTCCTATAAATAGAGGTGTGAGGGCAGCCCCATATCCTTGATCCAAGCTCTCACTTGAGTTCTCATCACATGCCATGCAATTATCTGGCTTCTTCTCTCCCTCACACGAAAGAGTTTCGTAGAGCCGAAAGGCTGTCTGGGTTCCGGCAGGAACTAGTTCTGGACGGCGAAGCCCTGCTGGATAGCTGACACCGTATGTGTGCAACTTGGTAGAGAGGTCGTTGTTTCGATCTTAGTTCGAGTGTGCCTCCCGAAGGGCTGTCCGAGTTACAGATCGAGTTTCGAGGGTCCTCCCGAAGGGCTGTCCGAGTTACAGATCGAGTTTCGAGGGTCCTCCCGAAGGGCTGTCCGTGACATCGTCCGAGGGACTGTCCGACCGCCTCCCGGAGCGCTGTTCGTGGGGCACACGAGGGAATACATTCTCGCGGTTGGGAGGTTGTAAATCCTAGCTGCGGGGATCTGCACCGACGATCTTCATCGACTCTACTTCCCGCTGTGCTACGAGTCGGTAACGATCAGATCAAAACCTTGTATGCGTCTCCATAGTGGTCCTGGGCGTGCTCGCTATACCGAATTTTTTTGTTTTCTGTTGCGTTCCCCTACAGTGGTATCAGAGCCGTGCTATGCGTAGATGCATGTTATGATCTAGAATACATGGAGATGTATGGGTATTGCATAATATAATTTTGGAGTAGATCAGATCTATTGCTGAAAATTATTTATGCGGGTGGCAGATGAAATCTGTTACCCGATATTCTTGTTGCTTCCCTAGAATTTGCGTATTTCTGATCTCGAGACAGCATGGTGGAATTTTACAAAGTTCTGGCAATCCGCGATCCTGATTGATCAACGAAGTGCTATC
Source organism: Bromus sterilis (assembly GCA_950022295.1). Lineage (NCBI taxonomy): Eukaryota > Viridiplantae > Streptophyta > Magnoliopsida > Poales > Poaceae > Bromus > Bromus sterilis. The sequence goes on along the minus strand of OX465595.1, from coordinate 365,319,159 downwards.
AGTTCTTTGGGTTCCGCCATAGTCAAAAGAAAGATGAAATTCGCAGACTAAAGGGCAATGCAGATATGATCTGCACGGGGATCACGCGTATGACGAAGTTCAGTATGGGGTTCGAGATTTTATTATCTCGTGCTTCATACACCCCGCAATGTTAATCTAGTGACTTGAATAATCATACTTGATGATAAAACGTTGGTAGTTGCGGTTTAAGTCAAAACCTTAGAAGCCACGTAAAATAAAATTTTGCATAAACCGGTTTAGAGGTGTCTAACTTGTTTTTGCAGGATGTGCATGTGATGTGGTATAGCAAAGCTCATATTAATTCGATTATGTATGAGATGACTATATAATGTAAATTTATTAACATGACCTGCGTGTCATGATTCGGCATGATGGCTGGAGCCATATGATTGTCACTTTAATGACCTGCGTGTCAACCTTAGGTAATGCACTTATTCATTTGCTATAAAGATAGCAATATTATTTGGTGCATCGACAAGGTGGTGGCAATCTTCGCGAAGGTGAACTCCGACGCAAATGCCAAAGACGAAGAAATACTTGACTTCTCCGTCAGAAGGGGCTATACCATATCATGCTATTATGAATTGCATGGGATGTTTATCCCTTATGTTGCACCCTTCTTGATTGCGCGGTAGTCGCTTTTTATTAGGGTGATCTCTCACTTAAAATATCAAGTAGTTAGTGTTCTCCCAAGTGTAGCGCCGTCACAGCATCTATACTCTCGGGGTGCGCCATGGATGCATGGGTATGAACGATTGGAGAAATGTAAGGCGGGTGAGGTCAGACCTCGCAGCAGGATCACTTGGTTGTCTTGACGTTCATGGCAGGATCGTCCTGAGCTCGGAACACACGCATCGAAAGATGAACAAGAGTCACATAGAGATGTGATCGGCAAGTTGGCCTACCAAATCAAAATCCTCGTCATGAGATGATGATTCTATGGCGTTGTATTGATATTTGGATCTTGAATCACTCATAATCAATTTTGAGAGATATTGATTTAAGTGGGAGCACACTTTAGAATAAAATTGTTTATTCACTAGTGCAAAAATCATTATGAACAAAGTCTAAGTGAAACTTGTGTTTACCGTTGTAGATCAAATGGCTCGCAACACCGCTTTCAACTTGGGGCCATTGTTAGAGAAAGAAAAGTTAGCTGCGACTGGAAACAACTATGCGGACTGGGTCCGTAACCTGAGGATTGTCCTCAGGAGCGCTAAGAAAATCTATGTGCTTGAAAAAGCTCTTCCAGCTAAACCGGCGGCAGGTGCCTCGGAAGATGAACAAAATGTCTGGGCCACTCAGGATGATGATCACAACGCAGTACAGTGCCTCATGCTAGCTTGCATGAGTCCAGAGCTCCAAAAACGTTTTGAATTCCATAAACCCCGTGATATGATCCGGGAATTGGATGCTCTGTACAAGGAAACCGCAAGGTCTGAACGTTTTGATATCATGAATATCTTGATGAATTTAAAGATGGCTGAGGGCGGTTCAGTTGGCGAACACATAGTCAAAATGATTGGCTATGCTGAAAGGCTTAAAACCCTGGAATTTCCAATTCCAGCATCCCATATGATGGACATGATGCTTTCTTCACTCCCCCCGTCTTACAACGGTTTTGTCATGAATTACAACATGAGTGGGATGGAGAAAACACCAGAAGAGGTGCTCGCCATGCTGAAAACTGTGGAAGAAGGACTGCGGAAAAATCACAAGCAAGTGTTGCTTGTGAATAAAACCGCCAGTTTCAAAAAGAAAGGCAAGCCAAAGAAGGGCAAGGGTGCCGGTAAGACCGGCTCCCAAAGCAACTCTAAGGGCGGAGCCAAGAATGAAACTGAGTGCTTCTACTGCAAGGGCACAGGACACTGGAAGAGAAACTGCAAGAAGTATCTGGCCGATAAGAAGTCCGGGAAAACCGGAAAAGGTATAATTGTTATACAAGTTAATGTCATTGATGTTTTGCTTGCTAGCGAAAATTCTAAGTCTTGGGTATTTGATACCGGATCGGTTGCTCACATTTGCAACTCGATACAGGGACTGCAGAAGGTCCGCAAGCTAGCAAAGAATGAAGTCATGATGCGCGTCGGGAACGGCGCTGGGATCGCCGCTCAAGCCGTCGGCATTATGCCTCTACGTCTCCCTTCAGGATTTATCTTAGAGCTAAATAAATGTTATTTTGTTCCACTATTGTGTAGAAACATTATCTCTGGATCATGTTTAGTACACGATGGGTATTCGTACAAGTCTGAGAACAATGGTTGTTCACTTTATTGTAAGGATATGTTTTATGGATTTGCACCCATTGTTGGGGGCCTTTTCATACTAAATCTTGAATGTGAAAATGATGTCTTTAACATGAATGCTAAACGCCTTAAGAAGGTTGATACCACAACCACTTATTTGTGGCACTGTCGGCTTGGCCACATCGGAAAGAAACGCATGCAAAGACTCCAAAGAGATGGAGTTTTACCGTCCTTTGATTTTGAATCATTTGACACATGTGAAGCTTGTCTAATGGGAAAAATGACCAAGATGCCGTTCAAGGGTCATCCTGAACGGGCGGGTGAATTATTGGAAATAATACATAGTGATGTATGTGGTCCAATGAGCACAGCCGCACGGGGTGGGTATTTCTACTTCGTGACTTTTACTGATGATTTAAGTCGGTATGGCTACATCTACTTGATGAAGCATAAGTCAGAAACCTTTGAAAAGTTCAAGGAATTTCAGAATGAGGTAGAAAATCATCGTGACAAAAAGATTAAGTTTCTGCGGTCTGATCGCGGAGGCGAATACCTTAGTCATGAGTTTGGCCAACATCTAAGTGACCGTGGAATCGTTTCACAGCTTACGCCTCCCGGAACTCCACAGCGAAATGGAGTATCGGAAAGACGTAACCGAACCTTGTTAGACATGGTAAGGTCGATGATGTCTCTTACAGATCTGCCGATATCTTTTTGGGGTCACGCACTAGAAACTGCCGCTCACACACTAAACCGAGCACCGTCTATGTCTGTTGAAACGACACCACATGAGATGTGGAATGGGAAGAAACCCAGTTTGTCGCACCTTAAAATTTGGGGATGTGAGGTACTTGTAAAACGTTTACAACCAACCAAACTCGATCCCAGATCAGACAAATGTAACTTTGTAGGTTATCCAAAAGAAACAATTGGGTATTCCTTCTACCTACCCTCCGAGCACAAAGTGTTTGTCGCTAAAAGCGGAGTCTTTCTTGAGAAAGAGTTTCTCGCCAAAGAAGTAAGTGGGAGGACAGTACAACTTAATGAGATTAGTGAATCTTCGGCGACCGTTGCTATGGCTAAAGAACCGGAAGTAATTCCGCAAATTATCCCTACAACCGAGCCGGAAGTTGTCGCATATAATGCAAAAACTTCAGACAATGTTGTAACTGAACCGCGTAGATCAGGTAGGGCTGTCCAGCCACCTGAGTGGTTTCATGATGAAATCTTCATTCTTGAAGACGATGAACCTGCGCACTACAAAGAAGCGATGGCGGGCCCCAGCTCAAGGGAATGGCACAGAGCCATGAAATCCGAGATGGAATCCATGTACGAAAACCAAGTTTGGAACTTGGAAGAACTTCCAGAAGGCGTAAAGCCCATTGGTTGTAAATGGATTTTCAAAAGAAAGACGGACGCGGATGGTAACATTACTATCCACAAAGCTAGACTTGTCGCGAAAGGGTTCACGCAAGTTCCAGGAGTGGACTACGACGAGACGTTCTCGCCAGTAGCTATGCTTAGGTCTGTACGGATATTACTAGCAATTGCTGCTTATTTCGACTATGAAATATGGCAGATGGACGTCAAAACGGCTTTCCTAAATGGAAACCTCAAAGAGGATGTATACATGATACAGCCAGAAGGTTTTGTCATTCATAAGGATGCTAAAAAGGTATGCAAGCTTCAGAAAGCCATTTATGGTCTGAAGCAAGCATCAAGGAGCTGGAACATTCATTTTGATGAAGTAGTCAAACGGTTTGGCTTCATCAGGAATGACGAAGAATCTTGTGTTTACAAGAAGTTTAGTGGGAGCGCAAAAGCATTTCTAATCTTGTATGTGGATGACATATTGTTGATTGGAAATGATGTGAATTTCCTTAGCGAAATAAAAGACTCATTGAAAAGGAGTTTTTCAATGAAAGACTTAGGCGAAGCGGCATATGTATTGGGCATTAGGATCTATAGAGATAGATCAAGACGCCTAATAGCGCTTAGCCAAAGCACGTACATTGACAAGGTGTTGAAAAGGTTCAACATGGAGAACTCCAAGAAAGGCCTACTCCCCATGTCACCTGGCACAGTGCTTTGCAAGAATCAGTGTCCTCGGACTCTCGATGAGCGAGTACAAATGAATGATGTTCCATATGCCTCGGCAGTTGGTTCTATTATGTATGCCATGCTATGTACAAGACCGGACGTTTCATATGCGCTAAGTGTTAGCAGCCGGTACCAAAGTGATCCAGGATTGGAACACTGGGCCGCAGTCAAGGGTATTCTTAAGTACCTCAAACGGACCAAGGATTTACTCCTTGTGTACGGAGGTGATGAAGAGCTCATTGTAAGTGGTTACACTGATGCAGGCTTCATGACTGACCCAGATGACTTCAAATCTCAATCAGGCTATGTTTTCATATTGAACGGCGGCGCAGTTGATTGGAAAAGTTCCAAACAAAAGACTGTGGCGGATTCTACGACAGAGGCGGAATATGTTGCTGCTTCAGAAGCCTCCAAAGAGGCGGTATGGATCAAGCAATTTCTTGAAGACCTTGGTGTGGTTCCAAGTGCTCTGGACCCGGTGGAGATCTATTGTGATAATAGTGGCGCCGTGGCTCAGGCAAGGGAGCCAAGTTCGCACCATAAGACAAGACATATTGAACGCAAATATAAACTCATTCGACATCATGTCGAAGCGGGTTTAGTGAAAGTACGCAAAGTTCACACGGATCTGAACGTGTCAGACCCGATGACAAAGCCTCTACCACGAGCAAAGCATGAGCAGCACCGGATAGCCATTGGTGTTAGGGAAGCCATGTAACTGGATTATGACTCTAGTGCAAGTGGGAGTCTGTAGGAGATATGCCCTAGAGGCAGTAATAACAGTTATTTTGTATCTCCGAGTTTGTAATGAATGTTTATGTTCCATGCTATAACTGCAATGATTCTCGAGTCTGCAATATCCACGAGGCTCGGAGGGAAACTCATGTGCACGTGTGGTATAATAAACAGTAAAATGTATTCCTAGTCATGCCTCTAAGACTGGCTCATGTATTGCATGATGATCCTGTTTTCCTGATCATGGGCATGTCTATGCCGGCAATGTTGAGGGCACAATGTTAGAAGAACATTTGTGTTGAATCGACCCGAATTGATGTTATGCTATGAGATACATTCGTCACAAGTTAATGGTTAATAACACAGAGAAAGTTGTGCGTTTGCATAATTCCTTAGACCATGAGAGTATCGAGTTCCTTCGTACTTGCTTCGTGAACTTTGGGGTTTTGTTAAACGTCATCTGTAAAAGGGTGGCTATTACGGCAGCTTGCGGGTTCACGGAAAAGTATGACAAGGAACTAGGTAGCTCGAGATTGGGATTTGCTCCTCCGTCGTTGGAGAGATATTCTTAGGGCCCTCTCGGTGTTACGGTATCCACCATCGTCTGGCCAGACACAGTGTGATTTGATCACAGGGATGCCGGAACGCGGGAACGAGAAAAGAGAACAATACCAGGAACGAGGTAACTGGCATAGTGGACAAGTTGTTGATTCACGGGGATGCCAATAAGTCTCACCTCGGGTATTTGTAATATATCGCGAAGCAACAGGAATAGCACACAGCAACTAAAGGTTCACTCGAATAATTCTTCGTATGGGTATAGGGATCAATATGGATGTCCTCGGTTCCGCTATTGATCATTGATCGGAAAGTGTTCTGGTCATGTCTATACTTCATCGAACCTACAGGGTCACACGCTTAAGGGTCATCTATCTGTTGAATACTAGACAGGGAGTCTGAGATAAAGTCACCGGAAAGGTTTCGGAGACGGCGGAAAAGTTCCGAGAGAGAAAACCGAAAAGTTGTTTCGGGGTAAACCACTAAGCCGAAAAGGTTTCGGAGAGCACCTGGTAATTTTGGAGAGTGCCAGAATTGTTCTGGTAACTTCTGGAATTTTTCTGGAGCAAAGATTAAAATATTTTTTTCGGAAATATTTCGGAGCTGCCGGAAATGTTCCGGAGCTGCCGGAAATGCTTAGGTTGCTTTTCGCAGATGAAAATCACTAATCTGGAATTGTTTCGGAACGCGCCGAAAATCATTTTGGTGGGTGTTGGAATTATTCTAAGACCCACAAAAATATTTTCGGATTTTTCGGACGCGAAAAAGTGGTGTCATGAATAGTAAAAAGTACTACTTGAGATATTTTTGGAAAGCCTTCTAGAAGGACTTGGGAGCCAAGAAAGCCCCCTTGGGTTTCCTATAAATAGAGGTGTGAGGGCAGCCCCATATCCTTGATCCAAGCTCTCACTTGAGTTCTCATCACATGCCATGCAATTATCTGGCTTCTTCTCTCCCTCACACGAAAGAGTTTCGTAGAGCCGAAAGGCTGTCTGGGTTCCGGCAGGAACTAGTTCTGGACGGCGAAGCCCTGCTGGATAGCTGACACCGTATGTGTGCAACTTGGTAGAGAGGTCGTTGTTTCGATCTTAGTTCGAGTGTGCCTCCCGAAGGGCTGTCCGAGTTACAGATCGAGTTTCGAGGGTCCTCCCGAAGGGCTGTCCGAGTTACAGATCGAGTTTCGAGGGTCCTCCCGAAGGGCTGTCCGTGACATCGTCCGAGGGACTGTCCGACCGCCTCCCGGAGCGCTGTTCGTGGGGCACACGAGGGAATACATTCTCGCGGTTGGGAGGTTGTAAATCCTAGCTGCGGGGATCTGCACCGACGATCTTCATCGACTCTACTTCCCGCTGCGCTACGAGTCGGTAACGATCAGATCAAAACCTTGTATGCGTCTCCATAGTGGTCCTGGGCGTGCTCGCTATACCGAATTTTTTTGTTTTCTGTTGCGTTCCCCTACAGACCCGTACCGGGAGTTTCCACACACGGATCGACGATTTTACTAAGTGTTAGCCCATGTCCGTGAACAACGTCAGACACATGACCTACATATGCCATCTACGAACATTAAATCACACTTATAAACATAACCTAGCTCCACATGCAGGTTTTCCAATGATTCCGGCCCTCCGACGGTCATTCACCTCCAAAACCCTAGAATGGGGGGGGGGGCGCAGATCTACCCTTATAGCTTTCTCCGTACGTGGATGGACCAATGGACTTTTTTATCTATCTATGTTTGTTTAGCACATATGTTCATGGAAAACCAAGATTGAACACATTTCACCAAATTATTCACACCGGTAGACCCATGCCGGCAGTTTCCACATACGGATCGACGATTTTACTAAGTGTTAGCCCATGTTCGTGAACAACGTCAGACACATGACCTACATATGCCATCTACAGACATTAAATCACACTTAGAAACATAACCTAGCTCCACATGCAGGTTTTCCAATGATTCCGGCCCTCCGACGGTCATTCACCTCTGAAACCCTAGATCGGGGGGCCCGCAGATCTACCCTTATAGATTTCTCTGTACGAGGATGGACCAATGGACTTTTTTATCTATCTATGTTTGTTTAGCACATATGTACATGGAAAACCAAGGTTGAAACATTTCACCACATTATTCACACCGGTAGATCTGTACCGGGAGTTTCCACATACAGATCGATGATTTTCCTAAGTGTTATCCCATGTGCGTGAACAACGTCAGACACATGACCTACATATGCCATCTACTAACATTAAATCACACTTATAAACATAACCTAGCTCCACATGCAGGTTTTCCAATGATTCCGGCCCTCCGACGGCCATTCACCTCCGAAACCCTAGATCGGGGGGCCCGCAGATCTACCCTTATAGCTTTCTCCGTACGAGGATGGACCAATGGACTTTTTTATCTATTTATGTTTGTTTAGCACATATGTACATGGAAAACCAAGGTTGGACACATTTCACCACATTATTCACACCGGTAGACCCGTACCGGGAGTTTACACATACGGATTGACGATTTTACTAAGTGTTAGCCCACGTCCATGAACAACGTCAGACACATGACCTACATATGCCATCTACAAACATTAAATCACACTATGGGCCTTACACCACACTTTGTAGGTGATGCAAGTTTTTGTAGGATTCCGACGCTTCAGCGGTAATTCACGTGTTACATCCTGTTCCAGAGGGGGGTGTGGAGGTCTACCCCTATAGCTTTCTTCGCACGATGTTCCATCAATGTATTTTTTGTTTGTTGAGGTTTTTTAGGACATAACTACATGGAAAACAAGGTTAGGACCTTGTAACACATCGTAGCCCCCGGTATATCCGCAAACATATTCCACACCTACATGCATGTCCATGACTTTACATATATAGTGTTATCGCATGAATGTGGAGATGGTCACACCAAGGAGCTAGACATTGCATTTATGCATGGATCTTACACCACACTTGGACACATACCCTATACATGCAAGTTCATGCGGTACTACGGCGCTCTGGCGGCCTTTCTTCACCGAAACCCGGCCTAGTCCGGGCGCGAGGGCCGGGGTGGGGAGGGGGCGGCGGTTTTCTAAACTTTCTAATCTTCAAGTGCATTGCATCCATCTTGATCTTGTGACCTTCTACGACATCCGCAACATGCAACTCCAATATCATCTTCTCTTCTTCAACTCTTTTCTTCTCTTCTTCAACTCTTTTTAATTTTTCTTTTAAATACTCGTTTTCTTCTTCAACTAAATTTAACCTCTCGGCAAGAGGGTCGTATGTAATATCCGGTTCACATACCTCCTAGATAAATACATCTATGTCAAGTTGGTGTCGGCATAATTACCACAAACACTAAATGAAACAAATAGTTATAAAAGATAATATATACCACATCTGAATCATAGAGAGGACGAGGGCCGACGGGGGCGGATACCAAAACCATCACACTATATAATAACAAGCAATAATACAAGTAATAAAAGTAGACAATTATCTATCTAATCATACAAGTAAGAATTTTTTTCTTTTATAAAGAAGATAAGAACAAGAGGCTCACCACGGTGGTGCCGACGACGAGATCGGCGCGGGCGATCGACGGTGGTGAAGACGGGGATGGGACATGGCGGACCGCCAAATCTGGACAAATCTTAAGAAAAATGGAGCTTGGAAGTCATATTTGGAGAGGAGAAAGCTTAAGTACTGTGGCTCGGGCATTTCATCGAACACCTCATGTGCATAAGAGGTGAGCTAGAGCACCACAAAGCCCTCTCCTCGCCGGCCAGGAAAAAACAGAGCAGTAGAGTGCTCTGTTCGCGGGCGAGGGGTATATATAGCGAAATCATTGGTCCCGGTTCGTTTCTGGAACCGGGACTAAAGACCACCCTTTAGTCCCGGTTCGTGTATGGAACCGGGACCAATGGATGTGGGCCAGGAGCGAGGCCCATTCGTCCCGGTTCGTGTCTGGAACCGGGACTAATGGGTCGAGACGAACCGGGACCAATGCCCCACGAGGCCCGGCCGCTCCCCTGGGCGCAGGAACCGGGACATATGCCCTCATGAGTCCCGGTTCGTGACTGAACCGGGACTAATGGGTTGGCCAGGCCTGAACCAAAACCCTGTTTTCTACTAGTGAACTGTGGATCATATATATTAATATAGTAATAGTAGCATAATATATTTTAATTTAGTATTATAATTTATTAATATATCATTTTATGTATTAATTAGTAGATACAAAAAGAATAAAGAGGCGTATATCGAGGTTTGAAATGAGATGATATATATTATAATTCCATTTCCAATATTATTTTATGTATTAGTAATATAAGATTAAATGGTTAAACAAAAAAAAGGAAAAAACAAAATAGGGTCTACGCCGACGACCAAAGGTCGGGGCCGTCGGCGTAGCCTCCACTGGCTAACGGGGTTACCGGCCGCCGTCACCGGGGTCCACCCGACAGGCCTTTCGCCGACGGCTTAACGTACGCCGACGGCAGCCCTCGGCGTAAAATGGACCTACGCCGACGGCGGCCCTCGGCCTAAAGAGGCCTACGCCGGCGGCTTTGGGACGCCGACGGCCCGTTACGAGGGCTGACGAGTCGGGCCTCTATGCCGAGGGCCCCGACATTTGGCCGTCGGCGTAGATATTAGACGTAGGCGTCAACCGCCTCTCCCGTAGTGAGAACGCAAATCGGATTAATAGTTTGTAAGATAAATCATTTTAAAAAATTTAAAAACGCATTTAATGCGATGATGACAGGATGATGTAACAGATCTTTGCATGCAATTTTCCTATGCCAAGCCGCCCCACCAAATTACCTCCATGCGGCGGAGTTACATAGCTTTATCCGTGTTAGATTCATTTCTTTTCATTAGCCAAATAAATCTGTATTAGATTGTCCCTTCCGGCAGTGAGGTTAATCCAATAGATCGGTGCTTTCCACGGCGGCTATGTGTAGCTAACCTTCTTCAGCGAAGACTCGTGGTTAAGTTCTACATCTGATCTAGTGAGCTTCATCGATCAGGCCACCGCGCACGGCGGCACGGTGCTCCATCAAGCGCGGCATCGATCGAGTGAGCTTCATCGAGCAGGTCACCGCGCACGGCGGCACGGTGCTCCATCAAGCGCAGCATCGACATCAAGGCAGTCAGCAGGCGTGCGTGCTTACGAGCAAAGTTTTAAATTGCTCGCGAAACTCACGCAATTGCGGCGCAATTGCGTCTGGGAGCAGGTCACGCAATTTGAAACACCTATTTGCGTTTTGCCGCAAAACGCGGCGAAATGCCGCAAAATGCCACGAAATTGCGCTCAGAAGATGGCATGGAACTCGATCCTGCATCTTCTACAGGTTCCGGTTCTGACTGAGTCATTGAGGACTAAACTTGCGTGTTGTTAAGCACTTATTAACTTATTTACCATGTTTCATGTTAATGTTATGTCTTTTGTGAGTCCGAGAACTTAAGTTTAGCCTAAGAGTGTAAGACTAAGACCTTTAGTTTTGTGCTTGTAATGTGTGTCAGACCATTTTATGCTGCAAAATTAACTATGTCTGTTGACATATCAATGCTCATGGCTATTTTTTACATGTTTTATTGATTTTCCGCAAAATTCTTTTGTAGCCGCAATTTCACGCAATTGCGTCTTTAGCGTCCCAAAACAGCCGCCGCGAAATCGTTTTTCCCGCAATTTAAAACTTTGCTTACGAGCCCGCCGACACCAGACGAGAAATCTGCAGCCGGTGATCCAATCTACATCGACGCGCTCCGTCGGACTCCCGCCTTCACCCGAGCGACTTCTCTCCAGCGACCGGACTCCAAGCACTCCAGCGCGACGCAAATCTACGGAAACACGAGCGGGTGTGCTTCGATCCGAGCGAGTCTTCCCCGAGCCGATCCATTGAGCTTCGTCTAGCAGGCAACGACACGGTACTCCATCAAGCACAGGTGCAATTCATCTTCCATCCGGCCAGGAACGTTTGTGTATGAGATCACGAGGAGATTATACGTGTGCATGCAGCTCCAACCGGCCTCGTGCACATGGACTCCATCGACGGTGCCGAGCATCCGGCGCTAGATGCAGACACTATGAGAGATCTACATCGAGCCATCTGCAAGTCCAAGTCGACGGTGTCGAGCCCCCGGCGCTAGACGCAGACGCTATGAGCGATCTACATCAAGACATCTGCACGTCCAAGGTTGTAAGGCCCGATATGCGGTACTGTTCCAGATCTAGATGTTTCCATCCAGATCCGGGGACGAAGCACATATCGGTCCCACCGCGACATATGACATAGCCATATGCCCCGGATATCCAACATGATATCACAACATTACAGATACAAGGATACAACATCTCATACAATCGGCATACAACTGCCTTAAATATAATACAACAACGGAAGATACATGTCTGAGTATAGACTAGAATCAAATGCCTAGTGGCAAAGAGAAAAACATCGATCCCCATAACCACACGGGTCCAGGCCCTCCGCCGGGATCCTCCTAACTAGTCGTCGTCGAGTCTCCACGTGAAACGTCGATCACCATACCTGTTGTCGATCAAGAATCCTGAAAAGAGTTTGGGGGTAGTATCATGAGTACAGAAGTACTTAGCATCCAACTCTAGTGGTCATCTGACCCAGCAAGGACTTCATCACTCGTCATTCTAGGACAACTAGTAGTTTACGGTAAGGATGGGGTAAGTGGCGAGGTTGCTGCCGCACTAGCATTTATGAAGTGGCTAACGATCTAGAGAGTAAGATAAGAAGCCAAGCATTCGATGAGGAATCGCCTCCAACAAGTCTGCTATTCACCTACATACGCAAACATAACACCTATCCTATCCTTGTCCTCCTCTTCGCATCCCGACGAAGAAAAAGCAGTCAAGGCACACACACATTGATCAAATTAAATTAAGATTATCTCAGCTGTTGTTGTCTATGAACAAGGAGTAGGTCTCAAGTCGTCCATAACCGTGGACACGGCTTCTCAAAAAGATTTAAACCTGCAGAGGTGTACCAACTGCACATTACGAGGCTCCGCACGCACGCCCATCTCTCTCAGTTGCTACCCATGATAGGCAACCATTTTATGATTTAGTCCCAAGAGATCCGGAACGACAGGTCCCTCTAACTAACAACGCACAAATCCGGGTGGCCCTCGGTGAGTCGACATCCAACTCAAAAGCCGGTCGCGCTCTCGAATCGGCCTCTACCGTCTGGACGAGGTAGGGTTAGCTACCCAAAGAAAGGTGGGAAGCCCCCTAGCTTCCAGGTGTGGACCAACAAAGGAACTATGTCTCCGCTGGCCCGAGTTGTTTGAAAATCTGCAAGGTCGACACTCGCACACACACGTTTTGCAACTGATAAAACCAGCTTGGGCCACCACTAGAAATGTTTGAAGTTAGATAGGTAAGAAGAGGGGACCCCATAAAATCCCACACACGGTTAGGCACGCTCAGTCTTAAAACCAATACTCGAAATTCGGGTCCTAAGTGACTCGAATGGAACAAAGTGTCGAGGCGGGAGAGCCTAGACCTTCCATCCTTCGTCGAATATATTCAACATTATAATAATCATATCATCAACAACAATATAATAATGTGATATCCCAAATCAAAGAGTAACATGGTAACATCGTAGCATCCTAATCATGCATACTAAGCAGGGGCTGAGCAACGAGCAATAGTAACATAGCAGTACATGGTTTGCTGGGAGGGGACATGGCTGTATCGGTTTGAAAGAGGTTGTAAACATGTGGTAGGATCAAACATCGAACCTATCCTAGACTAGCATGCAAACCGCTGGTTGAAATAGAATGGATGATAAGTAATGTATAGTCCTTGCCTGTTGATAAGTCGGGTTCCGAAGGTGTAGTTGATCGCAAGCTCGCATCGTCTCCGAAGGTACCCGCGGAAGCACACAAGACGATAAACATTGGAAAGCAATCAACGAGCAAGCACTCTATTACTATGGGGCAACACAAGATCAAGAAGACAGCACACGACACGGCAACGCGATACGGATCTATCGCCGAGAACGGTTACTAACAGTTTAAGTGGGGTATCGATCACACACGACGGATACCGCACGTTTACGGAGGTTCAATTTTCTTAGCTACATGTGATCAACCAATGGTTATTAACATGTCAACTCAAGCAAGCATGGCATAGCACACAAACATGTCAAGATGTGAAGCACAAAGTAAACTATCTATGTTAGTCAATTTAAGCGAGGCACAACCTAAACATGGCATAACACTAAGTACCCCACGACAATTAAAAGATTTGGTACTGTTCTGCCCTAAACCATATTTTAGGCTGGTTAACAACAGCAAACAATAGCATAAACACAAAGTACACGAAAAACTAATCAAGTTACATATAAAGAAAACCCCAAACAGAGTTACGGTTAAAAAGATACAAGCAAAACAAGTTACGGACACAATCTGCCAACATCACGAAGCACACTTTAGAGCAAGATTTAATATAGCTAAAGCACCCAAACATGACAAGTTAAAGCATGGAAATGAAGTACACATGATGCTTAACACATAGGAAAAAGAATCAATGTAATAGGCCTCATGGATGTGTCACAATCATCATGCAAACTTGCAATAAAATAATAGCAGCAACACTTAACAGGAATTAGCAGTAGTTAACAGTGTGGTGCCTACTTTAACACAGAAATACATATTCAAGATGACCTCAAATGAAAATGCTCACAACAGGTGGATGCTAGAGCACAGAGAGCACAACAATACAAAAAAAGAATCACTTCGTTCTGACCTACGAGTCAACGGGAAATTACGTTGCAAAATTAAATCAGCACACAGTTTACCAGGGACTTAGCCAAAATATGGAAAAAGGAAAAACAACAGGGAAAAAAAAGGGGCATGGGCCTCACCCAGTTGGGCTCGGCCCATCTGGAGATGGAAGGCCGGGCGGCTGGCTTTGGCTGCTGGCGCCTGGCTGGAGCGAGCAGGCCGGCCCACGTGGGGAGCGGGCGAGCGGGAGGCTCTGCCTCCTCCCGATCCAGCACGGGTCGCGGCGGCGCCGCTGCGTGGCTCGCCGGCCGACCACCGGAGGCGCGGCGCAGGAGAGGGAAGGCGGAGGCGGCCGCTGGGGTCGTCAGCGTCGTCCTAGGGGCGCGGCGGTGCGAGCCTGAGCTCGGGACGGCAACTCCATGGTGGCCAGCGGGCGCGGGGTCGCCGGTTGCGTCCTGTAGCAAAGGGACGGCGAGGGTGAGAGAGGGAGAGGGAGGAGAGGAAAAGGGAGGAGGAGAGGAGGGGCGCGGCTGCGCCGTGGTTGCCGGGTCGGCCGGCCGGAGCGGCGGCGGCTTCCACGGGCAGGCGGCGGCGGCTAGGAGGAGAGGTGGTTGGTGGGTGGCTAGGGTGGATCTGGGCCGTTGGATCGACCGATCCGACGGTCCAGATCGCCTGGAAGTTAGGATTTCGGGATTATTGGGCAAATTGGGCAGATTTGAGTTTTGTGAGGGGGGTGGCTGCAATTTTGTGGCTAGGGAAACCCTAGAAATGGGTGGGAGTGTGAAGGTCTTTATATAGCCCAGCTGGCTGGCAGTTTGCAAAAACATCCCCGGTTTTTCTCACGCGCGCGCGGTGTTTACGTTTCTGACCGCCGGGGGTCCGCAGTACCTCCGATTCGGGTAAAACTTCGAACTACGCGATCAGCGCGTCGAGCCGGCGGCGTTCACCTCACGCTGGAACCATTCCAAAAACACTTTCCGGTGCGCTATAAAAATATCCCGTTTAAATATTAAACGGGGTTTTTCGTTTCGTTGGTTGCGGCTGGTCTCGTGCGGTTTTCACGACGTGATCGGGTGAAACCCGATGTCGCAAAGGTCGAGTGTCAGGGTGGCAAGGGTCAGTCTCCGTCCGGTACGAGATAAGAGGGGGGGAAATAATCACCGATCGATAAATCGGGGATGCAGACACCGCAAACAAATCAGACAATCAAGCAATTCATACCGAAAACAAAAATTAATTGTTACAATACAACACCACCAACAAGGGATCTCGTCCCGAGATCCAGGATGATCCGGGGGAGAGGGGGAAGATAAAATAGAGTCGACAATCTTCAACACCACCAACAAGGGACTCTACTCCATGTCCACAACGAACTTCTGTCGAGATAAATTTCCGCAGAGAGACGGCATCGTCGAAAAAAACAAAACCGTCAGTGACAAGAGGAAGAACGATCGCGAAAACCAGATCAAGGGATAGTGATTTTCGACGCAAGTCGTGAAAACACCGGGAAAAAGGAGGGAGGGCAAAGGACGACCCAAATGATATCCAAAACCGGAGAATCTAAAGGCACTACAGGAATTCCCACCTGAGCTCGGAATCGAGACAGTACGCTGCAAGCAAGGCATTGTAACGGTTTCGATACTCCACACACTCGAGATCCTAGAGTTTGAAGGGGACAAGGCAAGAATAAAACACGTACGGCACTTGTCCTGACAAGAGTAAGGGTAAGGAGGAAAAAGAATCCTACTCTCCGATAACTAACTTAGTAAATACAAAATAGTTTTGTCTAGACTCGACTTCGGCCAGAAAAAGGATCCTACGGCCGGTAAGGCTCTGATACCAAGTTGTAAGGCCCGATATGCGGTACTGTTCTAGATCTAGATGTTTCCATCCAGATCCGGGGACGAAGCACATATCGGTCCCACCGCGACATATGACATAGCCATATGCCCCGGATTTCCAACATGATATCACAACATTACAGATACAAGGATACAACATCTCATACAATCGGCATACAACTGCCTTAAATATAATACAACAGCGGAAGATACATGTCTGAGTACAGACTACAATCAAATGCCTAGTGTCAAAGAGAAAAACATCGATCCCCATAACCACACGGGTCCAGGACCTCCGCCGGGATCCGCCTAACTAGTCGTCGTCGAGTCTCCACGTGAAACGTCGATCACCATACCTGTTGTCGATCAAGAACCCTGAAAAGAGTTTGGGGTAGTCTCATGAGTACAGAAGTACTCAACATCCAACTGTAGTGGTCATCTGACCCAGCAAGGACTTCATCACTCGTCATTCTAGGACAACTAGTAGTTTACGGTAATGATGGGGTAAGTGGTGAGGTTGCTGTCGCACTAGCATTTATGAAGTGGCTAACGATCTAAAGAGTAAGATAAGAAGCCAAGCATTCGATGAGGAATCGCCTCCAACAAGTCTGCTATCCACCTACATACGCAAACATAACACCTATCCTATCCTTGTCCTCCTCTTCGCATCCCGACGAAGAAGAAGCAGTCAAGGCACACACACGTTGATCAAATTATATTAAGATTATCTCAGCTGTTGTTGTCTATGAACAATGAGTAGGTCTCAAGTCGTCCATAACCGTGGACATGGCTTCTCGAAAAGATTTAACCCTGCAGGGGTGTACCAACTGCCCATTACGAGGCTCCGCACGCACGCCCATCTCTCTCAGTTGCTACCCATGATAGGCAACCATTTTATGATTTAGTCCGAAGAGATCCGGAACGACAGGTCCCTCTAACTAACAACGCACAAATCCGGGTGGCCCCCGGTGAACAACGTCAGACACATGACCTACATATGCCATCAACAAACATTAAATCACACTTAAAAACATAACCTAGCTCCACATGCAGGTTTTCCAATGATTCCGGCCCTCCGACGGTCATTCACCTCCGAAACCCTCTATCGGGGGGGGGGCGTAGATCTACCCTTATAGCTTTCTCCGTACGAGGATGGACCAATGGACTTTTTTATCTATCTATGTTTGTTTAGCACATATGTACATGGAAAACCAAGGTTGAACACATTTCACCACATTATTCACACCGTTAGACCCGTACCGGGAGTTTCCACATACAGATCGATGATTTTACTAAGTGTTAGCCCATGTGCGTGAACAACGTTAGACACATGACCTACATATGCCATCTACTAACATTAAATCACACTTATAAACATAACCTAGCTCCACATGCAGGTTTTCCAATGATTCCGGCCCTCCGACGGCCATTCACCTCTGAAACCCTAGATTAGGGGGCCCGCAGATCTACCCTTATAGCTTTCTCCGTACGAGGATGGACCAATGTACTTTTTTATCTATTTATGTTTGTTTACCACATATGTACATGGAAAACCAAGGTTGGACACATTTCACGACATTATTCACACCGGTAGAACCGTACCGGGAGTTTCCACATACGGATTGACGATTTTACTAAGTGTTAGCCCACGTCCGTGAACAACGTCAGACACATGACCTACATATGCCATCTACAAACATTAAATCACACTTATAAACATAACCTAGCTCCACATGCAGGTTTTCCAATGATTCCGGCCCTCCGACGGTCATTCACCTCCGAAACCCTAGATCGGGGGGCCCGCAGATCTACCCTTATAGCTTTCTCCTTACGAGGATGGACCAATGGACTTTTTTATCTATCTATGTTTGTTTAGCACATATGTACATGTAAAACCAAGGTTGAACACATTTCACCACATTATTCACACCGATAGACCCGTACCGGGAGTTTCAACATACGGATCGACGATTTTACTAAGTGTTAGCCCATGTCCGTGAACAACGTCAGACACATGACCTAGATATGCCATCTAAAAACATTAAATCACACTTATAAACATAACCTAGCTCCACATGCAGGTTTTCCAATTATTCCGGCCTTCCGACGGTCATTCACCTCCAAAACCCTAGATCGGGGGCCCCGCAGATCTACCCTTATAGCATTCTCCGTACGAGGATGGACCAATGGACTTTTTTATCTATCTATGTTTGTTTAGCACATATGTACATGGATAACCAAGGTTGAACACATTTCACCACATTATTCACAATGGTAGACCCGTACCGGGAGTTTCCACATATGGATCGATGATTTTACTAAGTGTTAGCCCATGTCCGTGAACAACGTCAGACACATGACCTACATATACCATCTACAAACATTAAATCACACTGATAAACATAACCTAGCTCCACTTGCAGGTTTTCCAATGATTCCGGCCCTCCGACGGTCATTCACCTCCGAAACCCTAGATCGGGGGGGCCGCAGATCTACCCTTATAGCTTTGTCCGTACGAGGATGCACCAATGGACTTTTTTATCTATCTATGTTTGTTTAGCACATATGTTCATGGAAAACCAAGGTTGAACACATTTCACCACATTATTCACACCGGTAGACCCATACCGGGAGTTTCCACATACGGATCGACGATTTTACTAAGTGTTAGCCCATGTCCGTGAACAACGTCAGACACATGACCTACATATGCCATATACTAACATTAAATCACACTTATAAACATAACCTAGCTCCACATGCAGGTTTTCCAATGATTCCGGCCCTCCGACGGTCATTCACCTCCGAAACCCTAGATCGGGGGGGTGGGGGGGCGCAGATCTACCCTTATAGATTTCTCCGTACGAGGATGGACCAATGGACTTTTTTATCTATCTATGTCTGTTTAGCACATGTAAAACCAAGGTTGAACACATTTCACCACATTATTCACACCGATAGACCCGTACCGGAAGTCTCCACATACGGATCGACGATTATACTAAGTGTTAGCCCATGTCCGTGAACAACGTCAAATACATGACCTACATATGCCATCTACAAACATTAAATCACACTTATAAACATAACCTAACTCCACATGCAGGTTTTCCAATGATTCCGGCCTTCCGACGGTCATTCACCTCCGAAACCCTAGATCGGGGGGGGGGGGGGCGCAGATCTACCCTTATAGCTATCTCCGGACGAGGATGGACCAATGGACTTTTTTATCTATCTATGTTTGTTTAGATCATATGTAGATGGAAAACCAAGGTTGGACACATTTCACCACATTATTCACACCGGTAGACCCGTACCGGGAGTTTCCACATACGGATTGACGATTTTACTAAGTGTTAGCCCACGTCCGTGAACAACGTCAGACACATGACCTCCATATGCCATCTACAAACATTAAATCACACTTATAAACATAACCTAGCTCCACATGCAGGTTTTCCAATGATTTCGGCCCTCCGACGGTCATTCACCTCTGAAACCCTAGATCGGGGGGGCCCGCAGATCTACCCTTATAGATTTCTCCGTACGAGGATGGACCAATGGACTTTTTTATCTATCTATGTTTGTTTAGCACATATGTACATGGAAAACCAAGGTTGAACACATTTCACCACATTATTCACACCGATAGACCCGTACCGGGAGTTTCCACATACAGATCGATGATTTTACTAAGTGTTAGCCCATGTGCGTGAACAACGTCAGACACATGACCTACATATGCCATCTACTAACATTAAATCACACTTATAAACATAACCTAGCTCCACATGCAGGTTTTCCAATGATTCCGGCCCTCCGACGGTCATTCACCTCCGAAACCCTAGATCGGGGGGGCGTAGATCTACCCTTATAGCTTTCTCCGTACGATGATGGACCAATGGACTTTTTTATCTATCTATGTTTGTTTAGCACATATGTACATGTAAAACCAAGGTTGAACACATTTCACCACATTATTCACACCGTTAGACCCGTACCGGAAGTTTCCACATACGGATCGACGATTTTACTAAGTGTTAGCCCATGTCCGTGAACAACGTCAAATACATGACCTACATATGCCATCTACAAACATTAAATCACACTTATAAACATAAACTAACTCCACATGCAGGTTTTCCAATGATTCCGGCCCTCTGACGGTCATTCACCTCCAAAACCCTAGATCGGGGGAAGGGGCCCGCAGATCTACCCTTATAGCTTTGTCCGTACGAGGATGCACCAATGGACATTTTTATCTATCTATGTTTGTTTAGCACATATGTACATGGAAAACCAAGGTTGAACACATTTCACCACATTATTCACACTGGTAGACCCGTACCGGGAGTTTCCACATACGGATCGACGATTTTAATAAGTGTTAGCCCATGTCCGTGAACAACGTCACAAACATGACCTAGATATGGCATATAAAAACATTAAATCACACTTATAAACATAACCTAGCTCCACATGCAGGTTTTCCAATGATTCCGGCCTTCCCACGGTCATTCACCTCCAAAACCCTAGATCGGGGGCCCCGCAGATCTACCCTTATAGCTTTCTCCGTACGAGGATGGACCAATGGACTTTTTTATCTATCTATGTTTGTGTTAGCACATATGTACATGGAAAACCAAGGTTGAACACAATTCATCACATTATTCATAGCGGTAGACCCGTACCGGGAGTTTCCACATATGGATCGACGATTTTACTAAGTGTTAGCCCATGTCCGTGAATAACGTCAGACACATACAAATCCATGTACTCAAAAGATCTGGACCATGCGTTCAGAAGATTTGCAACACATTGCAACTAACCTGCCAAATTCATTTACTGAATATAAAGGTGTCACACAATCCTACAATCCTGAAAAAAATATGCCTGAAAGAGTGAAGGTACCAACAAAAATCACTCCACTCCTCGTTCAAATCAACAGGGGGAGAAGCATGGCAACAATTCATCAGGATTCAGCTTCTCGCAAGCAAGGATATTATGGCCATTGAATCAGTAAATGCAAGTCAACTTCACGTTGATAGACACCTAATGGGTAGTATACACCAAGTGGATGGAAAACCTCCATGAACCCAGGTCATAGTGCACACAATGACCGGGACATCGGAATACCCGACTCAACCGCATTGGGAAATTCGGGTCCTAAGTGACTCGAATGGAACAAAGTGTCGAGGCGGGAGAGCCTAGACCTTCCATCCTTCGTCGAATATATTCAACATTATAATAATCATATCATCAACAACAATATAATAATGTGATATCCCAAATCAAAGAGTAACATGGTAACATCGTAGCATCCTAATCATGCATACTAAGCAGGGGCTGAGCAACGAGCAATAGTAACATAGCAGTACATGGTTTGCTGGGAGGGGACATGGCTGTATCGGTTTGAAAGAGGTTGTAAACATGTGGTAGGATCAAACATCGAACCTATCCTAGACTAGCATGCAAACCGCTGGTTGAAATAGAATGGATGATAAGTAATGTATAGTCCTTGCCTGTTGATAAGTCGGGTTCCGAAGGTGTAGTTGATCGCAAGCTCGCATCGTCTCCGAAGGTACCCGCGGAAGCACACAAGACGATAAACATTGGAAAGCAATCAACGAGCAAGCACTCTATTACTATGGGGCAACACAAGATCAAGAAGACAACACACAACACGGCAACGCGATACGGATCTATCGCCGAGAACGGTTACTAACAGTTTAAGTGGGGTATCGATCACACACGACGGATACCGCACGTTTACGGAGGTTCAATTTGCTTAGCTACATGTGATCAACCAATGGTTATTAACATGTCAACTCAAGCAAGCATGGCATAGCACACAAACATGTCAAGATGTGAAGCACAAAGTAAACTATCTATGTTAGTCAATTTAAGCGAGGCACAACCTAAACATGGCATAACACTAAGTACCCCACGACAATTAAAAGATTTGGTACTGTTCTGCCCTAAACCATATTTTAGGCTGGTTAACAACAGCAAACAATAGCATAAACACAAAGTACACGAAAAACTAATCAAGTTACATATAAAGAAAACCCCAAATAGAGTTACGGTTAAAAAGATACAAGCAAAACAAGTTACGGACACAATCTGCCAACATCACGAAGCACACTTTAGAGCAAGATTTAATATAGCTAAAGCACCCAAACATGACAAGTTAAAGCATGGAAATGAAGTACACATGATGGTTAACACATAGGAAAAAGAATCAATGTAATAGGCCTCATGGATGTGTCACAATCATCATGCAAACTTGCAATAAAATAATAGCAGCAACACTTAACAGGAATTAGCAGTAGTTAACAGTGTGGTGCCTACTTTAACACAGAAATACATATTCAAGATGACCTCAAATGAAAATGCTCACAACAGGTGGATGCTAGAGCACAGAGAGCACAACAATACAAAAAAAGAATCACTTCGTTCTGACCTACGAGTCAACGGGAAATTACGTTGCAAAATTAAATCAGCACACAGTTTACCAGGGACTTAGCCAAAATATGGAAAAAGGAAAAACAACAGGGAAAAAAAAGGGGCATGGGCCTCACCCAGTTGGGCTCGGCCCATCTGGAGATGGAAGGCCGGGCGGCTGGCTTTGGCTGCTGGCGCCTGGCTGGAGCGAGCAGGCCGGCCCACGTGGGGAGCGGGCGAGCGGGAGGCTCTGCCTCCTCCCGATCCAGCACGGGTCGCGGCGGCGCCGCTGCGTGGCTCGCCGGCCGACCACCGGAGGCGCGGCGCAGGAGAGGGAAGGCGGAGGCGGCCGCTGGGGTCGTCAGCGTCGTCCTAGGGGCGCGGCGGTGCGAGCCTGAGCTCGGGACGGCAACTCCATGGTGGCCAGCGGGCGCGGGGTCGCCGGTTGCGTCCTGTAGCAAAGGGACGGCGAGGGTGAGAGAGGGAGAGGGAGGAGAGGAAAAGGGAGGAGGAGAGGAGGGGCGCGGCTGCGCCGTGGTTGCCGGGTCGGCCGGCCGGAGCGGCGGAGGCTTCCACGGGCAGGCGGCGGCGGCTAGGAGGAGAGGTGGTTGGTGGGTGGCTAGGGTGGATCTGGGCCGTTGGATCGACCGATCCGACGGTCCAGATCGCCTGGAAGTTAGGATTTCGGGATTATTGGGCAAATTGGGCAGATTTGAGTTTTGTGAGGGGGGTGGCTGCAATTTTGTGGCTAGGGAAACCCTAGAAATGGGTGGGAGTGTGGAGGTCTTTATATAGCCCAGCTGGCTGGCAGTTTGCAAAAACATCCCCGGTTTTTCTCACGCGCGCGCGGTGTTTACGTTTCTGACCGCCGGGGGTCCGCAGTACCTCCGATTCGGGTAAAACTTCGAACTACGCGATCAGCGCGTCGAGCCGGCGGCGTTCACCTCACGCTGGAACCATTCCAAAAACACTTTCCGGTGCGCTATAAAAATATCCCGTTTAAATATTAAACGGGGTTTTTCGTTTCGTTGGTTGCGGCTGGTCTCGTGCGGTTTTCACGACGTGATCGGGTGAAACCCGATGTCGCAAAGGTCGAGTGTCAGGGTGGCAAGGGTCAGTCTCCGTCCGGTACGAGATAAGAGGGGGGGAAATAATCACCGATCGATAAATCGGGGATGCAGACACCGCAAACAAATCAGACAATCAAGCAATTCATACCGAAAACAAAAATTAATTGTTACAATACAACACCACCAACAAGGGATCTCGTCCCGAGATCCAGGATGATCCGGGGGAGAGGGGGAAGATAAAATAGAGTCGACAATCTTCAACACCACCAACAAGGGACTCTGCTCCATGTCCACAACGAACTTCTGTCGAGATAAATTTCCGCAGAGAGACGGCATCGTCGAAAAAAACAAAACCGTCAGTGACAAGAGGAAGAACGATCGCGAAAACCAGATCAAGGGATAGTGATTTTCGACGCAAGTCGTGAAAACACCGGGAAAAAGGAGGGAGGGCAAAGGACGACCCAAATGATATCCAAAACCGGAGAATCTAAAGGCACTACAGGAATTCCCACCTGAGCTCGGAATCGAGACAGTACGCTGCAAGCAAGGCATTGTAACGGTTTCGATACTCCACACACTCGAGATCCTAGAGTTTGAAGGGGACAAGGCAAGAATAAAACACGTACGGCACTTGTCCTGACAAGAGTAAGGGTAAGGAGGAAAAAGAATCCTACTCTCCGATAACTAACTTAGTAAATACAAAATAGTTTTGTCTAGACTCTACTTCGGCCAGAAAAAGGATCCTACGGCCGGTAAGGCTCTGATACCAAGTTGTAAGGCCCGATATGCGGTACTGTTCCAGATCTAGATGTTTCCATCCAGATCCGGGGACGAAGCACATATCGGTCCCACCGCGACATATGACATAGCCATATGCCCCGGATTTCCAACATGATATCACAACATTACAGATACAAGGATACAACATCTCATACAATCGGCATACAACTGCCTTAAATATAATACAACAGCGGAAGATACATGTCTGAGTACAGACTACAATCAAATGCCTAGTGTCAAAGAGAAAAACATCGATCCCCATAACCACACGGGTCCAGGACCTCCGCCGGGATCCGCCTAACTAGTCGTCGTCGAGTCTCCACGTGAAACGTCGATCACCATACCTGTTGTCGATCAAGAACCCTGAAAAGAGTTTGGGGTAGTCTCATGAGTACAGAAGTACTCAACATCCAACTGTAGTGGTCATCTGACCCAGCAAGGACTTCATCACTCGTCATTCTAGGACAACTAGTAGTTTACGGTAATGATGGGGTAAGTGGTGAGGTTGCTGTCGCACTAGCATTTATGAAGTGGCTAACGATCTAAAGAGTAAGATAAGAAGCCAAGCATTCGATGAGGAATCGCCTCCAACAAGTCTGCTATCCACCTACATACGCAAACATAACACCTATCCTATCCTTGTCCTCCTCTTCGCATCCCGACGAAGAAGAAGCAGTCAAGGCACACACACGTTGATCAAATTATATTAAGATTATCTCAGCTGTTGTTGTCTATGAACAATGAGTAGGTCTCAAGTCGTCCATAACCGTGGACATGGCTTCTCGAAAAGATTTAACCCTGCAGGGGTGTACCAACTGCCCATTACGAGGCTCCGCACGCACGCCCATCTCTCTCAGTTGCTACCCATGATAGGCAACCATTTTATGATTTAGTCCGAAGAGATCCGGAACGACAGGTCCCTCTAACTAACAACGCACAAATCCGGGTGGCCCCCGGTGAACAACGTCAGACACATGACCTACATATGCCATCAACAAACATTAAATCACACTTAAAAACATAACCTAGCTCCACATGCAGGTTTTCCAATGATTCCGGCCCTCCGACGGTCATTCACCTCCGAAACCCTAGATCGGGGGGGGGGGCCGTAGATCTACCCTTATAGCTTTCTCCGTACGAGGATGGACCAATGGACTTTTTTATCTATCTATGTTTGTTTAGCACATATGTACATGGAAAACCAAGGTTGAACACATTTCACCACATTATTCACACCGGTAGACCCGTACCGGGAGTTTCCACATACAGATCGATGATTTTACTAAGTGTTAGCCCATGTGCGTGAACAACGTTAGACACATGACCTACATATGCCATCTACTAACATTAAATCACACTTATAAACATAACCTAGCTCCACATGCAGGTTTTCCAATGATTCCGGCCCTCCGACGGTCATTCACCTCCGAAACCCTAGATCGGGGGGGGGCCGTAGATCTACCCTTATAGCTTTCTCCGTACGAGGATGGACCAATGGACTTTTTTATCTATCTATGTTTGTTTAGCACATATGTACATGGAAAACCAAGGTTGAACACATTTCACCACATTATTCACACCGGTAGACCCGTACCGGGAGTTTCCACATACAGATCGATGATTTTACTAAGTGTTAGCCCATGTGCGTGAACAACGTTAGACACATGACCTACATATGCCATCTACAAACATTAAATCACACTTATAAACATAACCTAGCTCCACATGCAGGTTTTCCAATGATTCCGGCCCTCCGACGGCCATTCACCTCCGAAACCCTAGATCGGGGGGCCCGCAGATCTACCCTTATAGCTTTCTCCGTACGAGGATGGACCAATGGACTTTTTTATCTATCTATGTTTGTTTAGCACATATGTACATGGAAAACCAAGGTTGAACACATTTCACCACATTATCCGAACCGGTAGACCCGTACCGGGAGTTTCCACATACAGATCGATGATTTTACTAAGTGTTAGCCCATGTGCGTGAACAACGTCAGACACATGACCTAAATATGCCATCTACTAAAATTAAATCACACTTATAAACATAACCTAGCTCCACATGCAGGTTTTCCAATGATTCCGGCCCTCCGACGGCCATTCACCTCCGAAACCCTAGATCAGGGGGCCCGCAGATCTACCCTTATAGCTTTCTCCGTACGAGGATGGACCAATGTACTTTTTTATCTATTTATGTTTGTTTAGCACATATGTACATGGAAAACCAAGGTTGGACACATTTCACGACATTATTCACACCGGTAGAACCGTACCGGGAGTTTCCACATACGGATTGACGATTTTACTAAGTGTTAGCCCACGTCCGTGAACAACGTCAGACACATGACCTACATATGCCATCTACAAACATTAAATCACACTTATAAACATAACCTAGCTCCACATGCAGGTTTTCCAATGATTCCGGCCCTCCGACGGTCATTCACCTCCGAAACCCTAGATCGGGGGGGCCCGCAGATCTACCCTTATAGCTTTCTCCGTACGAGGATGGAACAATGGACTTTTTTATCTATCTATGTTTGTTTAGCACATATGTACATGTAAAACCAAGGTTGAACACATTTCACCACATTATTCACACCGATAGACCCGTACCGGAAGTTTCCACATACGGATCGACGATTTTACTAAGTGTTAGCCCATGTCCGTGAACAACGTCAAATACATGACCTACATATGCCATCTACAAACATTAAATCACACTTATAAACATAACCTAACTCCACATGCAGATTTTCCAATGATTCCGGCCTTTCGACGGTCATTCACCTCCGAAACCCTAGATCGGGGGGGGCGCAGATCTACCCTTATAGCTATCTCCGGACGAGGATGGACCAATGGACTTTTTTCTCTATCTATGTTTGTTTAGATCATATGTAGATGGAAAACCAAGGTTGGACATATTTCACCACATTATTCACACCGGTAGACCCGTACCGGGAGTTTCCACATACGGATTGACGATTTTACTAAGTGTTAGCCCACGTCCGTGAACAACGTCAGACACATGACCTACATATGCCATCTACAAACATTAAATCACACTTATAAACATAACCTAGCTCCACATGCAGGTTTTCCAATGATTCCGGCCCTCCGACGGTCATTCACCTCTGAAACCCTAGATCGGGGGGGCCCGCAGATCTACCCTTATAGCTTTGTCCGTACGAGGATGCACCAATGGACTTTTTTATCTATCTATGTTTGTTTAGCACATATGTACATGTAAAACCAAGGTTGAACACATTTCACCACATTATTCACACCGTTAGACCCGTACCGGAAGTTTCCACATACGGATCGACGATTTTACTAAGTGTTAGCCCATGTCCGTGAACAACGTCAAATACATGACCTACATATGCCATCTACAAACATTAAATCACACTTATAAACATAACCTAACTCCACATGCAGGTTTTCCAATGATTCCGGCCCTCTGACGGTCATTCACCTCCAAAACCCTAGATCGGGGGAAGGGGCCCGCAGATCTACCCTTATAGCTTTGTCCGTACGAGGATGCACCAATGGACTTTTTTATCTATCTATGTTTGTTTAGCACATATGTACATGGAAAACCAAGGTTGAACACATTTCACCACATTATTCACACTGGTAGACCCATACCGGGAGTTTCCACATACGGATCGACGATTTTAATAAGTGTTAGCCCATGTCCGTGAACAACGTCACACACATGACCTAGATATGCCATATAAAAACATTAAATCACACTTATAAACATAACCTAGCTCCACATGCAGGTTTTCCAATGATTCCGGCCTTCCCACGGTCATTCACCTCCAAAACCCTAGATCGGGGGCCCCGCAGATCTACCCTTATAGCTTTCTCCGTACGAGGATGGACCAATGGACTTTTTTATCTATCTATGTTTGTGTTAGCACATATGTACATGGAAAACCAAGGTTGAACACAATTCATCACATTATTCATAGCGGTAGACCCGTACCGGGAGTTTCCACATATGGATCGACGATTTTACTAAGTGTTAGCCCATGTCCGTGAATAACGTCAGACACATGACCTACATATACCATCTACAAACATTAAATCACACTGATAAACATAACCTAGCTCCACTTGTAGGTTTTCCAATGATTCCGGCCCTCCGACGGTCATTCACCTCCGAAACCCTAGATCGGGGGGGCCGCAGATCTACCCTTATAGCTTTGTCCGTACGAGGATGCACCAATGGACTTTTTTATCTATCTATGTTTGTTTAGCACATATGTTCATGGAAAACCAAGGTTGAACACATTTCACCACATTATTCACACCGGTAGACCCATACCGGGAGTTTCCACATACGGATCGACGATTTTACTAAGTGTTAGCCCATGTCCGTGAACAACGTCAGACACATGACCTACATATGCCATATACTAACATTAAATCACACTTATAAACATAACCTAGCTCCACATGCAGGTTTTCCAATGATTCCGGCCCTCCGACGGTCATTCACCTCCGAAACCCTAGATCGGGGGGGGCGTAGATCTACCCTTATAGCTTTCTCCGTACGAGGATGGACCAATGAACTTTTTTATCTATCTATGTTTGTGTTAGCACATATGTACATGGAAAACCAAGGTTGAACACATTTCATCACATTATTCATAGCGGTAGACCCGTACCGGGAGTTTCCACATATGGATCGACGATTTTACTAAGTGTTAGCCCATGTCCGTGAATAACGTCAGACACATGACCTACATATACCATCTACAAACATTAAATCACACTGATAAACATAACCGTGCGTGCCCAGGGAAGAAATTCCCATCAGTAACCACTCCAAAGAGACGGAGTACAGGGAACCTTATCCTTTGGCAAAAAAAATTTGTTAAGGTCCCTAACATTTCATGATTTGCAGAATTCATCAAAACCAATTTTTATAAATTACAGCATGCTTCAACAACTATTGCTATTTCTTAGCATTTGTTTTCTGTTACGATCAATTCAAGTCTGCATTTAAATAAGTAGGCCTTAGTCCGAAGATGGCACAATGCGCCTGATGCTGCAAAAGATAAAGACAACAGAAAATGATACCGTGTGTTTTCAATTTTTCTCTACTGGATCAAGCGACAACTGTCGCTGTTTTTCATCAACATCGCCAGCGAGCCCACATCTGTGCTTCGATGTTCCTCCACGGGTTGACGAACAGGCGACCACGGCCTGCATCCTTGCGATGCGGCAATTTCCGAAGCGGAGTCAACCACGGCCTGCATCCTTGCGATGCGGCGCCCCCCAAAGCGAAAGAGACCACGACCTGCATACTTGCGATGCGACGACACAGTGGCCATAAGCATGGCTCGACGGCTCGCCTCATAATCCGGCTCTCACGGACGAGACGCCTCGAATCCATTGATTTGTACATCTATTTGCAATTAAGATTTTTAATCTTATGCAAAGATAAATTAAGTACTTCTACAGTACAGATTTTTCGTTGAGTACGATGTATTCCGAAATTTTTCTATGATGTATCTATTTCCATGTTAAACACATGTCGAGAATAATACGTCTATTTGCAATTTCTTGCAAATACAGATGCAAAATTCAAGGTGATTTCTCCAAATCAATGCTTGGGATCACAAGGTAGTCATATGGATCTACTGCCTACGTAGATTATCGATGACTACTGATAAAGCCTATATTTTGTCGCCTCGACATTATGATTGCTTTACAAAGTGCTCTCCCATACATTTTACTAAGTCATGACATAAGGCATTAGAAGATAGTATCTACTGATTTCATCAGATTATACTTCCTAGTGCTGCGAGATCTACTCCATTTTTGAGATTATCTTCAAGGTGTGATCCTTAGCAATTTGAGATCCACACTAATAATTTCAAGCCACCTTGAAATATATTAATTTTGCAATATTAAGATGTATTTATATTACGCAATTCTATAATATAAATAAATTACCGGTTTTTCACCGGAGATGATATGTTCTATGTGTTTACCACATTGCCATTTTTCAAGAACATGTCTTAGTGGTCGAGATTTATTTCTCTCGCACAAAATATGATATGTTCTATGTGTTTACCACATTGTCATTTTTCACGAACATGTCAAACGATCGAGATTGATTTCTCCCGCACTATAGACTTGCAAAATTTTGACAATTACATCTTCCTTATTATATTAGGAAAACACTAGGTAATGAGTTTGATCTACTGTCCATGTGCAGACTATCACTCTTACAGAGAGGCCTACGTTTTGTCAATCTCGACAAACGATTACCTCCAGCGTGTTTTTCCTTATATAAACTGTGACATACACAAGGTAATACAATCATGTGCATCTACTGACATTGTCAGATTATGCAACCTATTACTGTGAGATCTATATGATCTTCAATGTGTCATGTTCCCACAATTGAGGTTAAGCATTTTTAAGTTATACACTTGAGTCAAATTTTTGCATTTTTATTACAAACCATGATGGTTTTTAATTTACTACTGGTAAATTAATTATTTTTGGGTTGCCCCTATAAGTAATCGATGGCTAACAATATGAGGCTCTTGACCTCAATGGCCACAACTTATTTAAGCGGGTAATGGACATCAAGATCAGCCTTGCAACCCATGGGATACCGCGTGCAAAAGCCGCGCCACCAGGATGAAAAGGACCTCAAGGATAATGGTTTGAAACTCACTTCAAACCCTCAACTTGACACCATCAAGCTGTCACGAGACCCTATGAGCATGGAGAGCATGATGATTGAATATGCATCAACCAACATGTTTGAAGACTATACATTTAGTCTCTTAGTCTCCTTAGTGATCTATTTATTTATGTCCATTTATGATGTTCAAATAGGAACATGATTATTGTTGTCATCATATATTGTATATCACAATATATTGTATCAACACTTTGGTACAAATACATTTGTATGTATTTTATATATAGATTTTTACGGGGGTCAATCAGACGAAAGATAATACGTGCCTTGTGGACATATGCACCACAAACTCTATATTCAGGGAAATATAATGTTTCCACTCTTGTTAAGAGGTCAGGAAATATTCAAACAATCGCTGCACGCGATGATGTAATTATTGACTTGGGTCATAATTATTATCCCTATGGGTACTCGAGTGTTATCAAAGATGCTCTATTGTGTCTACATATAACTCATACCCTACTACTATAGAGATATCCGTCAAAATAGTTTCCATAGAGAAACTTATGATGACAACAAAGAGAAAATTTCCTCTTCACAATATACGGATATGACAAATCCATTATTTTCTTATCATCTGGATTGCACTATACATACTACAAAACCCGTAGCATTTGTTGCATACATGATAGCTTCCATAATGTCTTCAACATGACAAACTTGGCACTCTCCTTGGTCATTTCGACATTGGGTTGAAACAGAAACTATCAGCAATTTGTATTGACCATGACTAAAATGATGCTACATTCTAACATATTTGGATTTTATGTGCATTACGTGCAATGCAAGGAAGCTAAATTTAAGGTTCGTACACCTTAAAGTCTACGTTGAACCACTCAAACTCCTTGAATTCATCAAGTCGAGGTACGTGGCTCTTCCCAACCATTGACTAGACTATTCAGGTATTCCATGGTTCTAAAAGACACATTTACATGATGTCTCATGTGTGCATTTTGCCATACTAAACCATTGGCTCATTATCATGAACATCGATTTCAAACAAATCGAATAGACAAAATGTCACAAAATTCTTCTTCTGTGCCTTTATTATGGCCCTATAATTGAATTTTAGCACTTTGTCCTATGTGTCTAGATTCAATATGGTTTGGTAGAATCCTTTATCCAAATGATTAAGCTCATTGCATGATCTTTACTTTAAAATTGCAACTTATCAACTTTACGTTGTAGTCATGCAGTTTTACATGCTCATGACAAACTGCATAATATTATTCCCCTTTATCTTTGATACATGGAAATCTCTTAAGCATTTCCCATCTGCGGTAATTCGGTTATACACCAATATCACCACCCTGGCATACATCATTGGCCACTCAACATATATGTGGGATCTATGTGAGGAATAACTGTATTTCCATCAATACCTCAAGCCCCTCTCATGGTGAGTTATTCTACGCCAGTATGCTGCTACACCGAGGAATATTTCCAGGCATTAGGGGGAGAATTCAAGTACCATACATAATGCCAGAAAATTATTGGAATGTTCAACACATTTTTACCTCAAATCCATGTACTCAAAAGATCTGGACCATGCGTTCAGAAGATTTGCAACACATTGCAACTAACCTGCCAAATTCATTTACTGAATATAAAGGTGTCACACAATCCTACAATCCTGAAAAAAATATGCCTGAAAGAGTGAAGGTACCAACAAAAATCACTCCACTCCTCGTTCAAATCAACAGGGGGAGAAGCATGGCAACAATTCATCAGGATTCAGCTTCTCGCAAGCAAGGATATTATGGCCATTGAATCAGTAAATGCAAGTCAACTTCACGTTGATAGACACCTAATGGGTAGTATACACCAAGTGGATGGAAAACCTCCATGAACCCAGGTCATAGTGCACACAATGACCGGGACATCGGAATACCCGACTCAACCGCATTGGGAAATCGCGAGCAGTCACCATGGGAAATCGCTATACTAAACTCATTAGTCCTGAATGACTACTGTAATTTTTGGATGCTGACCGAAGTGAGCTTTAGCCATGTATGTATCATGCAAAGCAAACCAGCATTGGTTTGGTTTATTTGGAATTTTTGTGGAACCTGAAGGATTTAAAAGTTACAATTGCTATTTAACAACACTAAAAATACTACTATAAGCACCTCTAGTGGTAATATGGAAAAGGGAAAAGATTTAATTAACTAACTATAACCAAAATCACATTTATATCTAAAACACAATTTTCTCTCTATCAATGTACCACATGAACATAGATTGCAGTACAAAACTTGGGAAAAATATTAGTTCCAAAATAAGGCAATGCAAACATTTTATAGCTAACGCTGTAACAGAAAGTTCATACTGGAGCTAGATAATATTAGATGTAATACGTCATCTCCACCCAGATGTGAATAATGATGGAATATGTATTAGCTAATTAGTCTATTTTAACATGCAAAATGAATCACGATGAAAAGTAGAAAGCAACATTAGAAAATAAATATAGCCTGCACATGGAGCCAAAGAGGACATAATTAAGAGAACAGTAGATGTCAACGGTAAATATAATATGCAAGATTCAAGATTTCAGATATATTAATGCTCCTAACATGCGCCTCATTTGTTGAGATTAAACAAATACTGAATAAAGGCACACACGTAGGAAAGAAATGGCAGCTGGAAGTGATAGCCCAGTACAAAGGCACATAGGACCAACGAAGTAAATATTCCTGTAATTGATAAATGGAATAACCAGGAAAACACCGACCAAACACAAAATAAGTAAACGCGAGAAGACAATATTAGATAGATGAATATACACAGGAGACATGCAAAAAACAATATATCCTACCTGGTGATGGTCGAGAGTCAACAGAACAGGGGCCACAAAGGTCCAGAAAAGTCCTGGGAAAAAACAATAAACTGTAGGATCAAACAACAAAAATAGCAACCTAATCAAGCATTTCTAACCTAAATCCATAAGCAAACGTCAGCAATGGAAAACTACATGTACTGCCGAATATACACAGTAGACATGCCAAATACAATATATCCTACCTGGCGATGGTCGAGAGTGAACAGTACAGGGGCCACAAAGGTCCAGAAAAGTCCTGGGAAAAAACAATAAAGTGTAGGATCAAACAACAAAAATAGCAACCTAATCAAGCATTTCTAACCTAAATCCATAAGCAAACGTCAACAAAAGAAAACTACATGTACTGC
This sequence comes from Bromus sterilis, assembly GCA_950022295.1. Taxonomy (NCBI): domain Eukaryota; kingdom Viridiplantae; phylum Streptophyta; class Magnoliopsida; order Poales; family Poaceae; genus Bromus; species Bromus sterilis. The sequence continues at coordinate 365,284,671 of OX465595.1, read as the reverse complement.
CATGTAAACCAGGACAACACCCGGGTACGCAGATTCTATGGATTCACACATACCCTTTAAAAAGGATAGGTAGAGAACCCGACCGTTAAGAAATTGTAGGCATGATGATGCATTCCCATACCATGTAATATCTAGCCACGACATGCCATCACATGAAGCCATTAAACAAAAGAAACATTTAATCATCTTTTGTACTTAATTACCAATGTACCAAATAATATTTAAGTGTTCATGGATCAAATTGGACGGACACCATTTCAAAGACACCGCATGGCCTCCATTCCCCGCACAATATCAAATAAGAAATTTAATCAAACCTTCAATTAATACCTCACAGTAACTCACGAAAACAAATCAATCGATGAACTCAAGATTTAGAGAATTAACTTAAGGAGCAAGAAATGGGTGAATCAATGAATGCTCAATTGGGGAGTGTATGTAGATGCAACTACTCATGAACTGATGTAGAAAGAATAACAAATAAATTTTCTTACCTCCACATTGATCAACTACTGACAATCTAAAACCATAGCTCAAGAAATTAAACAATGTGCACATAGAGAATAAAAGGAAGTAGGTAATAACACACACAATGTATATTAAAAATTATATCCAAGATATGAGTAATCTGAATACTATCATAGGTAATGCTTGCTGGTGAAAACTAACAGAATATAAGCACAGCCGAAACCTCTCATTATTGGCACTTGTCGTCTATAGGAACATACATATTCATAGGAATATTGAAGGTTGAAATATAAAAATATAAGGTGATTTAATTAAGTAAACCCACAATGTTACCTCATGGATGGTCGCTCGATCTCTTGGCATGATGCGGAGCCTCTGGATAGTACAGAATATGACATCAATTAGGGACCAACAAATGTATATAAACAGACAGGAAAAATGTCTTAGGTTCCCATACTCTGAACTTGCAAATGGAATTATCCTGAGACATGACCTTTGTACCATAGCCGTTATCTAAATCCTATAAACAATAGAAACTGGTTAGGTTGGTCCTTTATTACCACTGGATTTGATCAAGCCATTAGCCATGGCCAGTAATTAATGAGTGGATTAAGATCACATCTTGGCACAATCCAAAATCAAATTTTATATTTTTTGGCTATTAAGATTACCTAGTGGAAGAAATCACTCCATGTTATTCGTTCAGCCCATCCAAGGGCGGAAAAGAAATAACATCAATAGAAGCTCAAATCACCAGACATGTACACAAACAAATCTGCAAAAACAAAGAAGACAAATAAGAGGATAGCATGAGAGATGAGAGAAATCTAAATCATGAGGATAACATGTACACAAACGTGCAGGTAAATGAGTCAGAGGAGCTCACCCAGAATCTGATCTATTACTCCTCCTAGTGAGCGCCATGCAGGAGGTGCCAGCGGCCAAGAAGACATCCATCTCACGGCACCACGATTGATTCGGCGTCTTCATCCAGCAGCCCATGCTACCCCTGCCAATTCCCAAGAGGATATTAGGGAGGAGGAAAAGACGGAAAGAGGAACGGGGAAGAGAGCACACATGTATGTCTTACCGTCTTCGTCGTCGGTGCGTCTGTACCCCGAGGCGCCCCCATGAGGGAGAGCTCTCCTTCCCACCGCGACGCTTCTCCCTCGTGGATGGGGCGGGGTGATGCTCGGGGACGTGGCAGGCGCGCGGGAAGTACCACCGTGGCTCACCTCACCATGACCTCCTGGTTCCTCTCGGATGCGGCCTAGGAGGGTGCTCTCAGCTCCTTGCGGGGCGGCTCGACGATCCCGTCCATGGGGGTCCGGGGGCGGAGGCTGCCGGTGCCGCCGCGGGGGAGGGGGAGGAGGTCGTTGGCGGTGCGGTCCGGGGGCGCGGGAGAGCACGAAGAGGTCGCGCATGAGGCCCTAGTCCTCGGGCTCGGGGGACGACGCGGTGGGGTACGAGCGTTTGCCACCGGCTGTGTAGAGGGTGCGGAGGAGAGGGGTCGTCGGGGACGGCTGGCGGTGCAGGTGGGCGCTGAGGCACGGTGGGGGTTGGATCTGGACGGAGGCGGGCGTGGGTCTCTCTAGGGTTTGGAGGTGGAGGGAGAGAGGCGAGGCGGGAGGAAGAGGAGGAGGTGGGCGGCACGAGTGCGGAGCGGCGGCTAGGTTTTCTCTCCACGGGAGCCGCTGCGTTTTATACCTTTCCTTGTAAATTGACTAAATTGCCCCGGCGGGGGTGTCGAAATTACGCGCGGTGGCTGCCGGGGTGGCACTATTCATTGGTTGTCACATCAGCTCGCATCCGACGGCTCAAATCAGTTCATCTCAAGATCCAACGGCCGGGATTCGTTTGGGCAGTTAATCCGACGGCTGAGAGGGCAAGTGGCCGGAGGAGGCTTCATTTTGCTCTAGGTTCTAATAATGGGATACACCATCTCATTCCTCGTGCTTGGTCGAACATGTATTACACAAACGGTACTCACACGAGTTCGATCTATTTTACATCGGTCCTTGGCCGCTTGTCTTCCAAAAAATGAGGGTGAAAGACTCTCCGGTCGGAGCTATGACATGGTCTAATAAGAATCCGGCGATTTCCTCTTGAATTGCTCGCACGCGTTCTCGTGGTAGAAGACCGTCCCGCATTCGTTCGATCTAATTAAAAGAAAGGGATCAATATATATGAATGAAACTAAACACAATTTAACGCAATAAATTAAAGTATTGAATGTTGTTTATCGTACTTCAATTTTCCTTATGTTTCGGGTTGCGGCCGTCTCTTTGGTCGTCTTGCGAATGAACTCGCAGACATAATATCCACATAAGTTATTCCCAGGTCCCTGTCTCAAACACTTTACGAGAACGGAGATCAATGAATATTATAATCAGCATGATAATTATACTGAAACTAGAATCAAAAAGATGCACGGATCTAGCAAGTAGTACTTACATTCAGTGATTCAAATGTAAGCTTTGCCGGAAGACCCGGTGTTTTGGCGGTGAACCGTTTCCAAACCCTCTGGAGGCATGCTTGCATGTCCTCCCATGATTTCATAGATTTGCGTCCCGGGTCCATGACTTTTACTACTCCTTCGTCCGGAACAATGATCAGCAGAATAAAGTGGAAGCTGCACACGCATAAAGAGTCAATTATACGCTTAACACCGAGCAAGCAAAATAGAATGTGTGCGAGACAATAACACTCACTCGAAGTTGTAAGGAAATAGTATTTCCCTTCTTGTGCTGAAATACGTCAATGTATTAAAAATTGCAACAAGTTGTTCTCTGTCTGGTTGGGCTTCTGTTTGAGAGTTCTTTCATGAACGAACTGGAAGTCAACGAACCCAATGTCATAGATTTGTCCTTTCTTGCATTCGAGAATCTTCATTCTGCATATATCATTAGTTTAGTGATGAGTGTAAGATTGTACATGAAACGAATGAACTGAGTAGAAAGGCTTGATCACTGAAATTAATGGTACTTACAGACAATATGCACTGACGATAGATTTGTCGATGGCGTCTCCATTGTAAAACTGAAATAATTCTGAGAATTCAATCAGATCGAAGCCTTGTCCATGCCTGTAATGCTCGTTCTGAAATTTAGCGTAGATCCAGTTTTCGGATTTAGCAGATTTTTCCATGTACCAGTCATGCAATTTTTGCATCTTTGTTGGTAGATCGTTGACTAACTCGGGTTTGACGAGAGGATACTGATGGCTTCTCGCCCCTCGTTGGTTACCCCAAGTGGAAGGTTGAGATGCAGCGTAGCGGTAATTTCCCTCAGTAAAGATACCAAGGTTTGTCTCCAGTAGGACTCAACGATAAGTACGATAGGTGGCAACGGCGCCAGAAATTATTCTGATGCGTGGAGTTGTCGTGGACCTGCACAAAACAAATAACTTTGCTCCCAACGAGTTCAGAGGAGTTGTCAATTCCTCTGGCCTTATCGTTTAAAAAGGATCAAACACAAGAGATAAAAAGGTACTAGTAAAAGTAAAAACAGAAAGGTAAATAGTGGGTGTGAACAATGGTATGAAGATGGACAGGAGTCCCGTGATTTTCACTAGTAATGTCTCTCTCCCAAAATACGATAAAAATGCTAGCGAGGTAAACAAATCCCAGTTGGGCAATTGACAGGATTATGAAGGCACCGCAATGCTAACTATGCTGCAAAGAAAGGAAGGGCTCAAAAGCAATGGGCAGTACGCCAAGGTAAGTAGACCGAAATCCATCTGCATCTACTACGAATCATCCACCTTGAGATATCTATCCAGAACATCTCGCTGGTATTAAGTTGCGAATCCCACCCAAAGTGTAAACTCAAAGCAACAGACAACTGCATTAAAAGAACTTTGCGTAAAGTAAACAATTCTTGCACCAATAGGCACAATCACCGTTGTTTTATCCCTGGTGGCAACAGCACATCCCCTAGTCTCATGTTTCTGTCACTCAAGCTAGACATCAGGGGGCTGAACCCACAATCGAGCATAACGCTCTCTCTTGGAGTTGCAAGCAAATAACTTGGCCAAAAGCAAATACTGCAACGGAGAACATGCAAGAATTTACTCAAGAACAAAATATAAAAGGGCATACCAAATATATTACTCATCACAATCTGAACATAGTCTCATAATCCATCAGATCCCAACAAACTCAGCATAGCAACAACAGAAAATTACATAGGAGCCTCGATCATGTGAGGCAGCTCACGAGGTCTCGAAAGTGAAAGCACAAAAGAGGGAGAGGACATCACATAGCTACTGATCACGGACCCATGGTCCAAGGGGGGACTACTCACGGCACATACGGGAGGCGTCCATGGCTATGGATGGTCTCCCGGAGGGGTGATCTCCTTCCGGCAGGGTGCCGGGGCAGCTTCTCCAGGCAACCCCGATCTGAAAACGGCGGCGGCGGCGGAACAGACAGGTTTCCGCGAAAAAGAGTTCTTGTTTAGGGGTTTCTACCCCGAGGGGGTTATATAGGCGAAGGGGGCGTCGAGGGGACACCCAGGGCAGCCAGGAAGGTGCCTAGCGCGCCCTAGGGTTGGGGCCGCGCCAGGGACCCTTCTGGCTCCCTGGTGGTGGTCCCGGCTCTCTCCCTTGGTTATTCCGGAAGCTTCCTGCCCGCTGATTTTTAATATAATTTTTGCGGAATTTTTTAGGCACTTTAATCAGCCGGAAAACCTGAAAAACAAAAATAGCAGAAAACCAGAACCTGGCAACTGGGTGCACTGAGTTAGTAGGTTAGTCCAAATTGGTTTAAAAGTGTAATAAAGTTCAACCAAAACATGGCAAAGTCACACAAAACATGCATGGAGCAAGCAGAAATTATAGATACGTTTGGGACGTATCAACATCCCCAAGCTTAATTCCTGCTCGTCCTCGAGTAGGTAAATGATAACAAGCATAATTTCTGTGGTGACATGCCACACAACCAAATAAGGACTGTTAAGTAAAGCAATCAAAGCATGCAATTCAATTCAAGTCTTAACAGGCAAGAGTCTATATTGGCATTAACACAAGCAACAAAAGAACAAAAGGTGCAAGAGCTCTTGCTGTCCGTGACTCGAATGTCTCCAGATGGTGTTTGCGTGCAAGCAAGGGACTGGGAAGAAAGAGAAAAAAGGTTGTTGAGAACAACTATCTACTAAAGTTTCACACTTAGTCTCCTTTGGATTCTTATCTGGACTCGTCCCCAGACCACTAGCCAGGTACAAGTCAAACTGATCCACTCCCTTTCGATATTTTGAGCCCTCATGCAATGGATGAGCGTGAGCAAAAAAGTTGACACCTAAAAGGCGAAACAGAAAGAAGAGGTGGAGGAGGAAGACAAAAAGGTGTGTGAAAGGCTCACATCAATGAGGACAATCATAGGCGAGAGAAGGCCATATGATAGATATGATGTGAGGAGTAGGGATTGCCATACAACGGATGCACATGTGAGCTAAAAGCTCTCCAATGGAACTAGTGGGGGTGCATCTAACTTGCTTGCTCAAGAAGACCTAGAGCTCGTTTGAGGAGGCTCATCATTGGAATATACAAGCCAAGTTCTATAGTGTAAAAGTTCCCCACATAGCTATATGCATGATGATAATCTCTATGGAGTACAAGGGATAGAAGATGAAGTACTAGTGTGGATCTCTCAAAAGGAATAGTAGTATGCCCCCTTCTCTCTTTTTATTTTTCTTTTTCTCTTTTTCTCTTTTTTTTGGTGGCCTCAATGGCTCTTTCTATTTAACTCTCATTTGTCCTCTTTGGGATCTTTTGATTTTGTCCTCTTTGGGATCTTTTACTCACTTTAGGGGCAATACTCTATATTTTACAACAATATAGGAGATCTTTCACACTTTACAAAGGTACTCACAAAAAGAAAATGTAACTAATCATGATGCAAATGTATGCCTCTGCCAGGATAGCAGGATATGCAATGATACTAGCGCGTCATGTAGCAATGATTAGGGCAAGGCCCAACTAGCATGCGGCTCATCGATCAAGCAAGTAGCATGTATGACATGAGGATCAAGTCATGAGAGGGTGGATGTTGCATGGCAATGTATTTCGGAAAGGCTATGGAAATGCCTTGTAGATAGGTATGGTGGCTGTTTTGAGGAAAGATATAATGAGGCTTATGATGACAGAGCGTATCATGCCAAGGGTTTGGATGCACCGGCGAAGTATGCGCCAACTCTCGAGGTGAGAAAGGGCAATGCACGGTACCGAAGAGGCTAGAAAAAGTATGGGTAGGTGGAAGTGTCAACTTTCGAATACTCACATTAGTCCGAAGAACTCATGCACTTATTATCGGTAACTCTCAATCTAATAGGAGGTTCACAAAGAGACAGGTACCCCGAGGAGGAGTGTATGGGGGTTTGGTTATCCTTGCGCATCCTCGACTCATGGTACGTGAGTGTACTCTAATATTCGAACCCTCCAGAGGTTAGTGATCCATCTATTAGCTTGAGTTCTCAACAGGGGTTTTTGGTTTTCGAAAAACACACGGATTGCCCAAAATACGACATCTATCACTAATAGGCAAGAGCTCTTGACACCAAAAGTTCAAACATTACTCTAGTCAATACCTCAAAACTATTGCAAGTTACTACTTCAAAAAGAAAAGCAACTTTAACTACCTACTTTCTAGTCAAGACACAGAACTCAGTGCAACAGGCAAACTCTCTAACAAGATAAAACATGCAACCTATAGAAAGTTCAACCTGAAAAGAAAAGCTCTAGAAAAACTAAAGCACTGCAGCTAAACAGACTAGCAGCTAAGAAAAGAAAAAGAACAACTCACAGCTAAAAGAAATAAGCATGCAAATCCTATGAGGAGTTCTAGTTCAAGTGGAGCGTGTTTCTCTCCCACACAAAAGAGTAAGTTGGGGTCTAACTTGTTACTACAGCAAAGAAAGCAAAACAAACCTAGAAAAGTAAAGAGCGAGACGCTCAAAGCAAAGCACATAACGCATGAAGTGATAAAAATATAGTGCAACGAAAGACAGACTGATGATTGTTGATGAAGAAGGGGATGCATCGGGGGCATCCCCAAGCTTAGACGCTTGAGTCTCCTTGAATATTTATTGGGGGTGCACTTGGGCATCCCCAAGCTTGAGCGCTTGACACTCCTGGATCTTCTTTCATCACCTTCCATCGCGCACTTGAAAACTCCCTTCATACATAACTCATTGTAGGCTGATTAGAGAGGTTAGTACCCTAATAAAATAATTTTCCTCTACTGCAAATAAAGATTTACAGGAACAGCTACTGTTTCTCTTGCCTGCCCAAAAAAGTTTGCAAAGAAAAAGCAAGCTTAAGGATTGCAAAAACTGCGAAGCGAAAAACCGGGGCAGAAGCTGAGAAAAACAGAACAGCAGAGAAAGGGGAATTTTTTCGAGGTACTTCTGCAACTCAAATCAAAAAACTTTGAACAGGGGCTAGCAAGCCAATTGTATGGAGCATGCTGTCAAAACAATTCAGATCAAAAAGATGATCTGGTGATTTATCGCGAATTTTCCCGTCAAGAAGACAGAATCTATTTCTGGACAGCAAGCTCCAACTTTTGAACTTTCAAGCACTCTGAGGCTAAACTTGGCACAAAGCTTGAAAAAGAAAGATTAAGGTTTGCAAATGTTAAGAGAGACAAAACGTGGCAGAATCTGTGAAAAACAGAACAACAGATTGAAACTAATTTTTTAGGGGTACTTCTGCAACTCAAATTAAAAAAACTCAGAACATAAGGAAGTTTCATAATTGTATAGAGCACGCTGTGTAAAAAATTCAGCTCAAACAGATGAACTGGGATTTTTCTCTGATTTTTCTAGTCACGAGGACAGAATCTGTTTTCTGGACAGCATGTCACAACTTTTACTTCCCTTGACGTATGAGGCTAAACTTGGCACAAAGCTTGAAAAGTAAAGATACAATGATGTTGCTACAGTAGTAACAATCATCAAGACCACTAAGAACAGAACAAAAACAAAAAAAACCTAAATTCGTTGCGGGCTGCCTCCCAAAAGCGCTTCTTTAGAGCCATTAGCTAGGCTTAAAGCAGAAGATCAAGTTTTTTCCAGAGAATAACTAGCCCGTGTGACGGACTCAAAAGGTAACTTAATCTTTTTCCTAGGGAAATGTTCCATCCCTTTCTTGAGGGGGAATTGGAACTTGATAGTTCCCTCTTTCATGTCAATGATAGCACCAACTGTGCAAAGAAAAGGACGTCCCAAAATAATTGGACAAGAGGGCTCATACTCAATGTCCATAATAGTGAAATCAACGGGAACATAATTGTCATTGACAATGATAAGAACATCGTCGATCTTCCCCAAAGGCTTCTGTACGGAAGAATCAACAAGACGAACACCAAAAGAACAGGGATCAAAAGGTTTCAAATCAAGCATATCATACATTCTTTTGGGCATAACAGAGGTACTTGCTCCAACATCACAAAGAGCAAAACAAGAGAAGTTATTCAATTTAATTTTAATCATAGGATCCCAACCATCTTCTAGCTTCCTAGGTATGGAGGCTTCTAGTCTAAGATTCTCCTCCCTAACTTTAATTAGAGCATTGGTGATATGCTCCGTGAAGGCAAGATTTAGTGTGCTAGTGTGGGGGTCTCTAGACATCTTGTGTAGGAAACCAATAACTTCTGGTAAGGTGTAGTTATCAAAGTCTAGTTCACTACTATCTATAAGGGAAGTAGTGATATCATTTAAGCTCACTTGTTTGAAAGCCTCTATGTTCATAGAGGTTTCCTCTTCTATGGTTGAGGGTGTAGCATCGCCATTGATAGGTCCAGTGGGACTAGGGGTGTGATGGGTGCTAGCAGTTTGGATCTCCTCAACTACTTGGATAGTGGCTACTGTGTGGTAGGTAGGAGGGCTCTTAGTTCTATCTTCTTCCTCCTTCTCTCTAGCCCATCTCTCTTTAAGTTTTCCCAGCATCCTAATGTTTTCATTAATTTGGACCTGGATGGCATTCATAGGAGTGACCTGCCTCTCCTCAGGGGGAGAGGTTCTAATCTTCAGCATCTCTACGTCGTGGGCTATATTGTCTACCTTCGAAGAGAGGATATCTAGTTTATCTAATTTTTCTTCCACACTCTTGTTGAAGGCCTTCTGGGTAGTGATAAAGTCTTTGAGCATAGTCTCTAGTTCTGAAGTGGAGTTTCTAGTGGTAGGATAAGTGTTGTTCCCATAGTTTTTATCTATCTATGTTTGTTTAGCACATATGTACATGCAAAACCAAGGTTCAACACATTTCACCACATTATTCATACCGGTAGACCCGTACCGGGAGTTTCCACATATGGATCGACGATTTTACTAAGTGTTAGCCCATGTCCGTGAACAACGTCAGACACATGACCTACATATGCCATCTACAAACATTAAATCACACTGATAAACATAACCTAGCTCCACATGCAGGTTTTCCAATGATTCCGGCCATCCGACGGTCATTCATCTCCGAAACCCTAGATCGGGGGGCCCGCAGATCTACCCTTATAGCTTTCTCCGTACGAGGATGGACCAATGGAATTTTTTATCTATCTATGTTTTTTTAGCACATATGTACATGGAAAACCAAGGTTGAACACATTTCACCGCATTATTCATACCGGTAGACCCGTACCGGGAGTTTCCACATATGGATCGACAATTTTACTAAGTGTTAGCGCATGTCCGTGAACAACGTCAGACACATGACCTACATATGCCATCTACAAACATTAAATCACACTGATAAACATAACCTACCTCCACATGCAGGTTTTCCAATGATTCCGGCCCTCCGACGGTCATTCACCTCCGAAACCCTAGATCGGGGGAAGGGGCCCACAGATCTACCCTTATAGCTTTGTCCGTACGAGGATGCACCAATGGACTTTTTTATCGATCTATGTTCGTTTAGCACATATGTACATGGTAAACCAAGGTTGAACACATTTCACCACATTATTCACACCGGTAGACCCGTACCGGGAGTTTCCACATATGGATCGACGATTTTACTAAGTGTTAGCCCATGTCCGTGAACAACGTCAGACACATGACCTAGATATGCCATCTAAAAACATTAAATCACACTTATAAACATAACCTAGCTCCACATGCAGGTTTTCCAATGATTCCGGCCTTCCGACGGTCATTCACCTCCAAAACCCTAGATCGGGGCCCCGCAGATCTACCCTTATAGCTATCTCCTTACGAGGATGGACCAATGGACTTTTTTATCTATCTATGTTTGTTTAGCTCATATGTACATGGAAAACCAAGGTTGAACACACTTCACCACATTATTCACACCGGTAGACCCGTACCGGGAGTTTCCACACACGGATTGACGATTTTACTAAGTGTTAGCCCATGCCCGTGAACAACGTCAGACACATGACCTAGATATGCCATCTACAAACATTAAATCACACTAATAAACATAACCTAGCTCCATATGCAGGTTTTCCAATGATTCCGGCCCTCCGACTGTCATTCAGCTCCGAAACCCTAGATCGGGGGGGGCGAAGATCTACCCTTATAGCTTTCTCCGAAAGAGGGTGGACCAATGGACTTTTTTATTTATCTATGTTTGTTTAGCACATATGTACATGGAAAACCAAGGTTCAACAAATTTCACCACATTATTCATACCGCTAGACCCGTACCGGGAGTTTCCACATATGGATCGACGATTTTACTAAGTGTTAGCCCATGTCCGTGAACAACGTCAGACACATGACCTACATATGCCATCGACAAACATTAAATCACACTGATAAACATAACCTAGCTCCACATGCAGGTTTTCCAATGATTCCGGCCCTCCGACGGTCATTCACCTCCGAAACCCTAGATCGGGGGGCCCGCAGATCTACCCTTATAGCTTTCTCCTTACGAGGATGGACCAATGGACTTTTTTATCTATCTATGTTTGTTTAGCACATATGTACATGGAAAACCAAGGTTGAACACATTTCACCACATTATTCACACCGGTAGACCCGTACCGGGAGTTTCAACATACGGATCGACGATTTTACTAAGTGTTAGCCCATGTCCGTGAACAACGTCAGACACATGACCTAGATATGCCATCTAAAAACATTAAATCACACTTATAAACATAACCTAGCTCCACATGCAGGTTTTCCAATTATTCCGGCCTTCCGACGGTCATTCACCTCCAAAACCCTAGATCGGGGGCCCCGCAGATCTACCCTTATAGCATTCTCCGTACGAGGATGGACCAATGGACTTTTTTATCTATCTATGTTTGTTTAGCACATATGTACATGGATAACCAAGGTTGAACACATTTCACCACATTATTCACAATGGTAGACCCGTACCGGGAGTTTCCACATATGGATCGACGATTTTACTAAGTGTTAGCCCATGTCCGTGAACAACGTCAGACACATGACCTACATATGCCATCTACAAACATTAAATCACACTGATAAACATAACCTAGCTCCACATGCAGGTTTTCCGATGATGCCGGCCCTCCGACGGTCATTCACCTCCGAAACCCTAGATCGGGGGGGGCGCATATCTACCCTTATAGCATTCTCCGTAGGAGGATGCACCAATGGACTTTTTTATCTATCTATGTTTTTTAGCACATATGTACATGGAAAACCAAGTTTCTACACATTTCACCACATTATTCACACCGGTAGACCCGTACCGGGAGTTTCCACACACGGATCGACGATTTTACTAAGTGTTAGCCCATGTCCGTGAACAACGTAACACACATGACCTACATATGCCATCTACGAACATTAAATCACACTTATAAACATAACCTAGCTCGACATGCAGGTTTTCCAATTATTCCGGCCCTCCGACGGTCATTCACCTCCAAAACCCAAGATTGGGGAGGGGGGCGCAGATCTACCCTTATAGCTTTCTCCGTACGTGGATGGACCAATGGACTTTTTTATCTATCTATGTTTGTTTAGCACATATGTTCATGGAAAACCAAGATTGAACACATTTCAACACATTATTCACACCGGTAGACCCATGCCGGCAGTTTCCACATACGGATCGACGATTTTACTAAGTGTTAGCCCATGTCCGTGAACAACGTCAGACACATGACCTACATATGCCATCCCCAAACATTAAATCACACTTAGAAACATAACCTAGCTCCACATGCAGGTTTTCCAATGATTTCGGCCCTCCGACGGTCAATCACCTCCGAAACCCTAGATCGGGGGGCCCGCAGATCTACCCTTATAGCTTTCTCCGTACGAGGATGGACCAATGGACTTTTTTATCTATCTATGTTTGTTTAGCACATATGTACATGGAAAACCAAGGTTGAAACATTTCACCACATTATTCGCACCGGTAGACCTGTACCGGGAGTTTCCACATATAGGTCGATGATTTTCCTAAGTGTTAGCCAATGTGCGTGAACAACGTCAGACACATGACCTACATATGCCATCTACTAACATTAAATCACACTTATAAACATAACCTAGCTCCACATGCAGGTTTTCCAATGATTCCGGCCCTCCGACGGTCATTCCCCTCCGAAACCCTAGATCGGGGGGGGGCGCAGATCTACCCTTATAGCTTTGTCCGTACGAGGATGCACCAATGGACTTTTTTATCTATCTATTTTTTTTAGCACATATTTACATGGAAAACCAAGGTTCAACACATTTCACCACATTATTCACACCGATAGACCCGTACCGAAAGTTTCCACATACGGATCGACGATTTTACTAAGTGTTAGCCCATGTCCATGAACAACGTCAAATACATGACCTACATATGCCATCTACAAACATTAAATCACACTTATAAACATAACCTAACTCCACATGCAGGTTTTCCAATGATTCCGGCCTTCCGACGGTCATTCACCTCCAAAACCCTAGATCGGGGGGGGGGGGGGGGCGCAGATCTACCCTTATAGCTATCTCCGTACGAGGATGCACCAATGGACTTTTTTATCTATCTATGTTTGTTTAGCTCATATGTACATGGAAAACCAAGGTTGACCACATTTCACCACATTATTCACACCGGTAGACCCGTACTGGGAGTTTCCACACACGGATCGACGATTTTACTAAGTGTTAGCCCATGTCCGTGAACAACGTCAGAAACATGACCTACATATGCCATCTACAAACATTAAATCACACTAATAAACATAACCTAGCTCCACATGGCAGGTTTTCCAATGATTCCGGCCCTCCTACGGTCATTCACCTTCGAAACCCTAGATCTGGGGGGCGCAGATCTACCCTTATAACTTTCTCCGAAAGAGGGTGGACCAATGAACTTTTTTATCTATCTATGTTTGTTTAGCACATATGTACATGGAAAACCAAGGTTCAACACATTTCACCACATTATTCATACCGGTAGAGCCGTACCGGGAGTTTCCACATATGGATCGACGATTTTACTAAGTGTTAGCCCATGTCCGTGAACAACGTCAGACACATGACCTACATATGCCATCTACAAACATTAAATCACACTGATAAACATAACCTAGCTCCACATGCAGGTTTTCCAATGATCCCGGCCCTCCGACGGTCATTCACCTCCGAAACCCTAGATCGGGGGGGGGGGGCGCAGATCTACCCTTATAGCTTTCTTCGTACGAGGATGGACCAATGGACTTTTTTATCTATCTATGTTTGTTTAGCACATATGTACATGGAAAACCAAGGTTGAACACATTTCACCACATTATTCATACCGGTAGACCCGTACCGGGAGTTTCCACATATGGATCGACGATTTTACTAAGTGTTAGCGCATGTCCGTGAACAACGTCAGACACATGACCTACATATGCCATCTACAAACATTAAATCACACTGATAAACATAACCTACCTCCACATGCAGGTTTTCCAATGATTTCGGCCCTCCGACGGTCATTCACCTCCGAAACCCTAGATCGGGGGAAGGGGCCCGCAGATCTACCCTTATAGCTTTGTCCGTACGAGGATGCACCAATGGACTTTTTTATGTATCTATGTTCGTTTAGCACATATGTACATGGCAAACCAAGGTTGAACACATTTCACCACATTATTCACACCGGTAGACCCGTACCGGGAGTTTCCACATATGGATCGACGATTTTACTAAGTGTTAGCCCATGTCCGTGAACAACGTCAGACACATGACCTAGATATGCCATCTAAAAACATTAAATCACACTTATAAACATAACCTAGCTCCACATGCAGGTTTTCCAACGATTTCGGCCTTCCGACGGTCATTCACCTCCAAAACCCTAGATCGAGGGCCCCGCAGATCTACCCTTATAGCATTCTCCGTACGAGGATGGACCAATGGACTTTTTTATCTATCTATGTTTGTTTAGCACATATGTACATGGAAAACCAAGGTTGAACACATTTCACCTCATTATTCACAATGGTAGACCCGTACCGGGAGTTTCCACATATGGATCGACGATTTTACTAAGTGTTAGCCCATGTCCGTGAACAACGTCAGACACGTGACCTACATATGCCATCTACAAACATTAAATCACACTGATAAACATAACCTAGCTCCACATGCAGGTTTTCCAATGATGCCGGCCCTCCGACGGTCATTCACCTCCGAAACCCTAGATCGTGGGGGGGGGCGCATATCTACCCTTATAGCTTTCTCCGTAGGAGGATGCACCAATGGAATTTTTTATCTATCTATGTTTTTTTAGCACATATGTACATGGAAAACCAAGTTTCTACACATTTCACCACATTATTCACACCGGTAGACCCGTACCGGGAGTTTCCACACACGGATCGACGATTTTACTAAGTGTTAGCCCATGTCCGTGAACAACGTCAGACACATGACCTACATATGCCATCTACGAACATTAAATCACACTTATAAACATAACCTAGCTCCACATGCAGGTTTTCCAATGATTCCGGCCCTCCGACGGTCATTCACCTCCAAAACCCTAGAATGGGGGGGCGCAGATCTACCCTTATAGCTTTCTCCGTACGTGGATGGACCAATGGACTTTTTTATCTATCTATGTTTGTTTAGCACATATGTTCATGGAAAACCAAGGTTGAACACATTTCACCACATTATTCACACCGGTAGACCCATGCCGGCAGTTTCCACATACGGATCGACGATTTTACTAAGTGTTAGCCCATGTTCGTGAACAACGTCAGACACATGACCTACATATGCCATCTACAGACATTAAATCACACTTAGAAACATAACCTAGCTCCACATGCAGGTTTTCCAATGATTCCGGCCCTCCGACGGTCATTCACCTCTGAAACCCTAGATCGGGGGGCCCGCAGATCTACCCTTATAGATTTCTCTGTACGAGGATGGACCAATGGACTTTTTTATCTATCTATCTATGTTTGTTTAGCACATATGTACATGGAAAACCAAGGTTGAAACATTTCACCACATTATTCACACCGGTAGATCTGTACCGGGAGTTTCCACATACATATCAATGATTTTCCTAAGTGTTAGCCCATGTCCGTGAACAACGTCAGACACATGACCTACATATGCCATCTACTAACATTAAATCACACTTATAAACATAACCTAGCTCCACATGCAGGTTTTCCAATGATTCCGGCCCTCCGACGGCCATTCACCTCCGAAACCCTAGATCGGGGGGCCCGCAGATCTACCCTTATAGCTTTCTCCGTACGAGGATGGACCAATGGACTTTTTTATCTATTTATGTTTGTTTAGCACATATGTACATGGAAAACCAAGGTTGGACACATTTCACCACATTATTCACACTGGTAGACCCGTACCGGGAGTTTCCACATACGGATCGACGATTTTAATAAGTGTTAGCCCATGTCCGTGAACAACGTCACACACATGACCTAGATATGCCATATAAAAACATTAAATCACACTTATAAACATAACCTAGCTCCACATGCAGGTTTTCCAATGATTCCGGCCTTCCGACAGTCATTCACCTCCAAAACCCTAGATCGGGGGGCCCGCAGATCTACCCTTATAGCTTTCTCCGTACGAGGATGGACCAATGGACTTTTTTATCTATCTATGTTTGTGTTAGCACATATGTACATGGAAAACCAAGGTTGAACACATTTCATCACATTATTCATAGCGGTAGACCCGTACCGGGAGTTTCCACATATGGATCGACGATTTTACTAAGTGTTAGCCCATGTCCGTGAATAACGTCAGACACATGACCTACATATACCATCTACAAACATTAAATCACACTGATAAACATAACCTAGCTCCACTTGCAGGTTTTCCAATGATTCCTGCCCTCCGACGGTCATTCACCTCCGAAACCCTAGATCGGGGGGGCCGCAGATCTACCCTTATAGCTTTGTCCGTACGAGGATGCACCAATGGACTTTTTTATCTATCTATGTTTGTTTAGCACATATGTTCATGGAAAACCAAGGTTGAACACATTTCACCACATTATTCACACCGGTAGACCCATACCGGGAGTTTCCACATACGGAACGACGATTTTACTAAGTGTTAGCCCATGTCCGTGAACAACGTCAGACACATGACCTACATATGCCATATACTAACATTAAATCACACTTATAAACATAACCTAGCTCCACATGCAGGTTTTCCAATGATTCCGGCCCTCCGACGGTCATTCACCTCCGAAACCCTAGATCGGGGGGGTGGGGGGGCACAGATCTACCCTTATAGATTTCTCCGTACGAGGATGGACCAATGGACTTTTTTATCTATCTATGTCTGTTTAGCACATGTAAAACCAAGGTTGAACACATTTCACCACATTATTCACACCGATAGACCCGTACCGGAAGTCTCCACATACGGATCGACGATTTTACTAAGTGTTAGCCCATGTCCGTGAACAACGTCAAATACATGACCTACATATGCCATCTACAAACATTAAATCACACTTATAAACATAACCTAACTCCAAATGCAGGTTTTCCAATGATTCCGGCCTTCCGACGGTCATTCACCTCCGAAAGCCTAGATCGGGGAGGGGGGGCGCAGATCTACCCTTATAGCTATCTCCGTACGAGGATGGACCAATGGAATTTTTTATCTATCTATGTTTTTTTAGCTCATATGTACATGGAAAACCAAGGTTGAACACATTTCACCACATTATTCACACCGGTAGACCCGTACCGGGAGTTTCCACACACGGATCGACGATTTTACTAAGTGTTAGCCCATGTCCGTGAACAACGTCAGAAACATGACCTACATATGCCATCTACAAACATTAAATCATACTAATAAACATAACCTACCTCCACATGCAGGTTTTCCAATGATTCCGGCCCTCCGACGGTCATTCACCTTCGAAACCCTAGATCGGGGGGGCGCAGATCTACCCTTATAACTTTCTCCGAAAGAGGGTGGACCAATGAACTTTTTTATCTATCTATGTTTGTTTAGCATATATGTACATGGAAAACCAAGGTTCAACACATTTCACCACATTATTCATACCGGTAGACCCGTACCGGGAGTTTCCACATATGGATCGACGATTTTACTAAGTGTTAGCCCATGTCCGTGAACAACGTCAGACACATGACCTACATATGCCATCTACAAACATTAAATCACACTGATAAACATAACCTAGCTCCACATGCAGGTTTTCCAATGATTCCGGCCATCCGACGGTCATTCATCTCCGAAACCCTAGATCGGGGGGCCCGCAGATCTACCCTTATAGCTTTCTCCGTACGAGGATGGACCAATGGAATTTTTTATCTATCTATGTTTTTTTAGCACATATGTACATGGAAAACCAAGGTGGAACACATTTCACCACATTATTCATACCGGTAGACCCGTACCGGGAGTTTCCACATATGGATCGACAATTTTACTAAGTGTTAGCGCATGTCCGTGAACAACGTTAGACACATGACCTACATATGCCATCTACAAACATTAAATCACACTGATAAACATAACCTACCTCCACATGCAGGTTTTCCAATGATTCCGGCCCTCCGACGGTCATTCACCTCCGAAACCCTCGATCGGGGGAAGGGGCCCGCAGATCTACCCTTATAGCTTTGTCCGTACGAGGATGCACCAATGGACTTTTTTATCTATCTATGTTCGTTTAGCACATATGTACATGGAAAACCAAGGTTGAACACATTTCACCACATTATTCACACCGGTAGACCCGTACCGGGAGTTTCCACATATGGATCGATGATTTTACTAAGTGTTAGCCCATGTCCGTGAACAACGTCAGACACATGACCTAGATATGCCATCTAAAAACATTAAATCACACTTATAAACATAACCTAGCTCCACATGCAGGTTTTCCAATGATTCCGGCCTTCCCACGGTCATTCACCTCCAAAACCCTAGATCGGGGGCCCCGCAGATCTACCCTTATAGCTATCTCCGTACGAGGATGGACCAATGGACTTTTTTCTCTATCTATGTTTGTTTAGCTCATATGTACATGGAAAACCAAGGTTGAACACATTTCACCACATTATTCACACCGGTAGACCCGTACCGGGAGTTTCCACACACGGATTGACGATTTTACTAAGTGTTATCCCATGCCCGTGAACAACGTCAGACACATGACCTACATATGCCATCTACAAACATTAAATCACACTAATAAACATAACCTAGCTCCATATGCAGGTTTTCCAATGATTCCGGCCCTCCGACTGTCATTCAGGTCTGAAACCCTAGATCGGGGGGGGCGAAGATCTACCCTTATAGCTTTCTCCGAAAGAGGGTGGACCAATGGACTTTTTTATCTATCTATGTTTGTTTAGCACATATGTACATGGAAAACCAAGGTTCAACAAATTTCACCACATTATTCATACCGCTAGACCCGTACCGGGAGTTTCCACATATGGATCGACGATTTTACTAAGTGTTAGCCCATGTCCGTGAACAACGTCAGACACATGACCTACATATGCCATCGACAAACATTAAATCACACTGATAAACATAACCTAGCTCCACATGCAGGTTTTCCAATGATTCCGGCCCTCCGACGGTCATTCACCTCCGAAACCCTAGATCGGGGGGCCCGCAGATCTACCCTTATAGCTTTCTCCGAACGAGGATGGACCAATGGACTTTTTTATCTATCTATGTTTGTTTAGCACATATGTACATGGAAAACCAAGGTTGAACACATTTCACCACATTATTCACACCGGTAGACCCGTACCGGGAGTTTCCACATACGGATCGACGATTTTACTAAGTGTTAGCCCATGTCCGTGAACAACGTCAGACACATGACCTAGATATGCCATCTAAAAACATTAAATCACACTTATAAACATAACCTAGCTCCACATGCAGGTTTTCCAATTATTCCGGCCTTCCGACGATCATTCACCTCCAAAATCCTAGATCGGGGGCCCCGCAGATCTACCCTTATAGCATTATCCGTACGAGGATGGACCAATGGACTTTTTTATCTATCTATGTTTGTTTAGCACATATGTACATGGAAAATCAAGGTTGAACACATTTCACCACATTATTCACAATGGTAGACCCGTACCGGGAGTTTCCACATATGGATCGACGATTTTACTAAGTGTTAGCCCATGTCCGTGAACAACGTCAGACACATGACCTACATATGCCATCTACAAACATTAAATCACACTGATAAACATAACCTAGCTCCACATGCAGGTTTTCCGATGATGCCGGCCCTCCGACGGTCATTCACCTCCGAAACCCTAGATCGGGGGGGGGCGCATATCTACCCTTATAGCATTCTCCGTAGGAGGATGCACCAATGGACTTTTTTATCTATCTATGTTTTTTTAGCACATATGTACATGGAAAACCAAGTTTCTACACATTTCACCACATTATTCACACCGGTAGACCCGTACCGGGAGTTTCCACACACGGATCGACGATTTTACTAAGTGTTAGCCCATGTCCGTGAACAACGTCAGACACATGACCTACATATGCCATCTACGAACATTAAATCACACTTATAAACATAACCTAGCTCGACATGCAGGTTCTCCAATTATTCCGGCGCTCCGACGGTCATTCACCTCCAAAACCCAAGATTGGGGGGGGGCGCAGATCTACCCTTATAGCTTTCTCCGTACGTGGATGGACCAATGGACTTTTTTATCTATCTATGTTTGTTTAGCACATATGTTCATGGAAAACCAAGATTGAACACATTTCAACACATTATTCACACCGGTAGACCCATGCCGGCAGTTTCCACATACGGATCGACGATTTTACTAAGTGTTAGTCCATGTCCGTGAACAACGTCAGACACATGACCTACATATGCTATCTACAAACATTAAATCACACTTAGAAACATAACCTAGCTCCACATGCAGGTTTTCCAATGATTCCGGCCCTCCGACGGTCAATCACCTCCGAAACCCTAGATCGGGTGGCCCGCAGATCTACCCTTATAGCTTTCTCCGTACGAGGATGGACCAATGGACTTTTTTATCTATCTATGTTTGTTTAGCACATATGTACATGGAAAACCAAGGTTGAAACATTTCACCACATTATTCGCACCGGTAGACCTGTACCGGGAGTTTCCACATACAGGTCGATGATTTTCCTAAGTGTTAGCCCATGTGGGTGAACAACGTCAGACACATGACCTACATATGCCATCTACTAACATTAAATCACACTTATAAACATAACCTAGCTCCACATGCAGGTTTTCCAATGATTCCGGCCCTCCGACGGTCATTCCCCTCCGAAACCATAGATCGGGGGGGGGGGGGCGCAGATCTACCCTTATAGCTTTGTCCGTACGAGGATGCACCAATGGACTTTTTTATCTATCTATTTTTTTAGCACATATTTACATGGAAAACCAAGGTTCAACACATTTCACCACATTATTCACACCGATAGACCCGTACCGGAAGTTTCCACATACGGATCGACGATTTTACTAAGTGTTAGCCCATGTCCATGAACAACGTCAAATACATGACCTACATATGCCATCTACAAACATTAAATCACACTTATAAACATAACCTAACTCCACATGCAGGTTTTCCAATGATTCCGGCCTTCCGACGGTCATTCACCTCCAAAACCCTAGATCGGGGGGGGGGGGCGCAGATCTAACCTTATAGCTATCTCCGTACGAGGATGGACCAATGGAATTTTTTATCTATCTATGTTTGTTTAGCTCATATGTACATGGAAAACCAAGGTTGAACACATTTCACCACATTATTCACACCGGTAGACCCGTACCGGGAGTTTCCACACACGGATCGACGATTTTACTAAGTGTTAGCCCATGTCCGTGAACAACGTCAGAAACATGACCTACATATGCCATCTACAAACATTAAATCACACTAATAAACATAACCTAGCTCCACATGCAGGTTTTCCCATGATTCCGGCCCTCCGACGGTCATTCACCTTCGAAACCCTAGATCGGGGGGGCGCAGATCTACCCTTATAACTTTCTCCGAAAGAGGGTGGGCCAATGAACTTTTTTATCTATCTATGTTTGTTTAGCACATATGTACATGGAAAACCAAGGTTCAACACATTTCACCACATTATTCATACCGGTAGACCCGTACCGGGAGTTTCCACATATGGATCGACGATTTTACTAAGTGTTAGCCCATGTCCGTGAACAACGTCAGACACATGACCTACATATGCCATCTACAAACATTAAATCACACTGATAAACATAACCTAGCTCCACATGCAGGTTTTCCAATGATTCCGGCCCTCCGACGGTCATTCACCTCCGAAACCCTAGATCGGGGGGCCCGCAGATCTACCCTTATAGCTTTCTCCTTACGAGGATGGACCAATGGACTTTTTTATCTATCTATGTTTGTTTAGCACATATGTACATGGAAAACCAAGGTTGAACACATTTCACCACATTATTCACACCGGTAGACCCGTACCGGGAGTTTCAACATACGGATCGACGATTTTACTAAGTGTTAGCCCATGTCCGTGAACAACGTCAGACACATGACCTAGATATGCCATCTAAAAACATTAAATCACACTTATAAACATAACCTAGCTCCACATGCAGGTTTTCCAATGATTCCGGCCTTCCCACGGTCATTCACCTCCAAAACCCTAGATCGGGGGCCCCGCAGATCTACCCTTATAGCTTTCTCCGTACGAGGATGGACCAATGGACTTTTTTATCTATCTATGTTTGTGTTAGCACATATGTACATGGAAAACCAAGGTTGAACACAATTCATCACATTATTCTTAGCGGTAGACCCGTACCGGGAGTTTCCACATATGGATCGACGATTTTACTAAGTGTTAGCCCATGTCCGTGAATAACGTCAGACACATGACCTACATATACCATCTACAAACATTAAATCACACTGATAAACATAACCTAGCTCCACTTGTAGGTTTTCCAATGATTCCGGCCCTCCGACGGTCATTCACCTCCGAAACCCTAGATCGGGGGGGCCGCAGATCTACCCTTATAGCTTTGTCCGTACGAGGATGCACCAATGGACTTTTTTATCTATCTATGTTTGTTTAGCACATATGTTCATGGAAAACCAAGGTTGAACACATTTCACCACATTATTCACACCGGTAGACCCATACCGGGAGTTTCCACATACGGATCGACGATTTTACTAAGTGTTAGCCCATGTCCGTGAACAACGTCAGACACATGACCTACATATGCCATATACTAACATTAAATCACACTTATAAACATAACCTAGCTCCACATGCAGGTTTTCCAATGATTCCGGCCCTCCGACGGTCATTCACCTCCGAAACCCTAGATCGGGGGGGGGCGTAGATCTACCCTTATAGCTTTCTCCGTACGAGGATGGACCAATGAACTTTTTTATCTATCTATGTTTGTGTTAGCACATATGTACATGGAAAACCAAGGTTGAACACATTTCATCACATTATTCATAGCGGTAGACCCGTACCGGGAGTTTCCACATATGGATCGACGATTTTACTAAGTGTTAGCCCATGTCCGTGAATAACGTCAGACACATGACCTACATATACCATCTACAAACATTAAATCACACTGATAAACATAACCGTGCGTGCCCAGGGAAGAAATTCCCATCAGTAACCACTCCAAAGAGACGGAGTACAGGGAACCTTATCCTTTGGCAAAAAAAATTTGTTAAGGTCCCTAACATTTCATGATTTGCAGAATTCATCAAAACCAATTTTTATAAATTACAGCATGCTTCAACAACTATTGCTATTTCTTAGCATTTGTTTTCTGTTACGATCAATTCAAGTCTGCATTTAAATCAGTAGGCCTTAGTCCGAAGATGGCACAATGCGCCTGATGCTGCAAAAGATAAAGACAACAGAAAATGATACCGTGTGTTTTCAATTTTTCTCTACTGGATCAAGCGACAACTGTCGCTGTTTTTCATCAACATCGCCAGCGAGCCCACATCTGTGCTTCGATGTTCCTCCACGGGTTGACGAACAGGCGACCACGGCCTGCATCCTTGCGATGCGGCAATTTCCGAAGCGGAGTCAACCACGGCCTGCATCCTTGCGATGCGGCGCCCCCCAAAGCGAAAGAGACCACGACCTGCATACTTGCGATGCGACGACACAGTGGCCATAAGCATGGCTCGACGGCTCGCCTCATAATCCGGCTCTCACGGACGAGACGCCTCGAATCCATTGATTTGTACATCTATTTGCAATTAAGATTTTTAATCTTATGCAAAGATAAATTAAGTACTTCTACAGTACAGATTTTTCGTTGAGTACGATGTATTCCGAAATTTTTCTATGATGTATCTATTTCCATGTTAAACACATGTCGAGAATAATACGTCTATTTGCAATTTCTTGCAAATACAGATGCAAAATTCAAGGTGATTTCTCCAAATCAATGCTTGGGATCACAAGGTAGTCATATGGATCTACTGCCTACGTAGATTATCGATGACTACTGATAAAGCCTATATTTTGTCGCCTCGACATTATGATTGCTTTACAAAGTGCTCTCCCATACATTTTACTAAGTCATGACATAAGGCATTAGAAGATAGTATCTACTGATTTCATCAGATTATACTTCCTAGTGCTGCGAGATCTACTCCATTTTTGAGATTATCTTCAAGGTGTGATCCTTAGCAATTTGAGATCCACACTAATAATTTCAAGCCACCTTGAAATATATTAATTTTGCAATATTAAGATGTATTTATATTACGCAATTCTATAATATAAATAAATTACCGGTTTTTCACCGGAGATGATATGTTCTATGTGTTTACCACATTGCCATTTTTCAAGAACATGTCTTAGTGGTCGAGATTTATTTCTCTCGCACAAAATATGATATGTTCTATGTGTTTACCACATTGTCATTTTTCACGAACATGTCAAACGATCGAGATTGATTTCTCCCGCACTATAGACTTGCAAAATTTTGACAATTACATCTTCCTTATTATATTAGGAAAACACTAGGTAATGAGTTTGATCTACTGTCCATGTGCAGACTATCACTCTTACAGAGAGGCCTACGTTTTGTCAATCTCGACAAACGATTACCTCCAGCGTGTTTTTCCTTATATAAACTGTGACATACACAAGGTAATACAATCATGTGCATCTACTGACATTGTCAGATTATGCAACCTATTACTGTGAGATCTATATGATCTTCAATGTGTCATGTTCCCACAATTGAGGTTGAGCATTTTTAAGTTATACACTTGAGTCAAATTTTTGCATTTTTATTACAAACCATGATGGTTTTTAATTTACTACTGGTAAATTAATTATTTTTGGGTTGCCCCTATAAGTAATCGATGGCTAACAATATGAGGCTCTTGACCTCAATGGCCACAACTTATTTAAGCGGGTAATGGACATCAAGATCAGCCTTGCAACCCATGGGATACCGCGTGCAAAAGCCGCGCCACCAGGATGAAAAGGACCTCAAGGATAATGGTTTGAAACTCACTTCAAACCCTCAACTTGACACCATCAAGCTGTCACGAGACCCTATGAGCATGGAGAGCATGATGATTGAATATGCATCAACCAACATGTTTGAAGACTATACATTTAGTCTCTTAGTCTCCTTAGTGATCTATTTATTTATGTCCATTTATGATGTTCAAATAGGAACATGATTATTGTTGTCATCATATATTGTATATCACAATATATTGTATCAACACTTTGGTACAAATACATTTGTATGTATTTTATATATAGATTTTTACGGGGGTCAATCAGACGAAAGATAATACGTGCCTTGTGGACATATGCACCACAAACTCTATATTCAGGGAAATATAATGTTTCCACTCTTGTTAAGAGGTCAGGAAATATTCAAACAATCGCTGCACGCGATGATGTAATTATTGACTTGGGTCATAATTATTATCCCTATGGGTACTCGAGTGTTATCAAAGATGCTCTATTGTGTCTACATATAACTCATACCCTACTACTATAGAGATATCCGTCAAAATAGTTTCCATAGAGAAACTTATGATGACAACAAAGAGAAAATTTCCTCTTCACAATATACGGATATGACAAATCCATTATTTTCTTATCATCTGGATTGCACTATACATACTACAAAACCCGTAGCATTTGTTGCATACATGATAGCTTCCATAATGTCTTCAACATGACAAACTTGGCACTCTCCTTGGTCATTTCGACATTGGGTTGAAACAGAAACTATCAGCAATTTGTATTGACCATGACTAAAATGATGCTACATTCTAACATATTTGGATTTTATGTGCATTACGTGCAATGCAAGGAAGCTAAATTTAAGGTTCGTACACCTTAAAGTCTACGTTGAACCACTCAAACTCCTTGAATTCATCAAGTCGAGGTACGTGGCTCTTCCCAACCATTGACTAGACTATTCAGGTATTCCATGGTTCTAAAAGACACATTTACATGATGTCTCATGTGTGCATTTTGCCATACTAAACCATTGGCTCATTATCATGAACATCGATTTCAAACAAATCGAATAGACAAAATGTCACAAAATTCTTCTTCTGTGCCTTTATTATGGCCCTATAATTGAATTTTAGCACTTTGTCCTATGTGTCTAGATTCAATATGGTTTGGTAGAATCCTTTATCCAAATGATTAAGCTCATTGCATGATCTTTACTTTAAAATTGCAACTTATCAACTTTACGTTGTAGTCATGCAGTTTTACATGCTCATGACAAACTGCATAATATTATTCCCCTTTATCTTTGATACATGGAAATCTCTTAAGCATTTCCCATCTGCGGTAATTCGGTTATACACCAATATCACCACCCTGGCATACATCATTGGCCACTCAACATATATGTGGGATCTATGTGAGGAATAACTGTATTTCCATCAATACCTCAAGCCCCTCTCATGGTGAGTTATTCTACGCCAGTATGCTGCTACACCGAGGAATATTTCCAGGCATTAGGGGGAGAATTCAAGTACCATACATAATGCCAGAAAATTATTGGAATGTTCAACACATTTTTACCTCAAATCCATGTACTCAAAAGATCTGGACCATGCGTTCAGAAGATTTGCAACACATTGCAACTAACCTGCCAAATTCATTTACTGAATATAAAGGTGTCACACAATCCTACAATCCTGAAAAAAATATGCCTGAAAGAGTGAAGGTACCAACAAAAATCACTCCACTCCTCGTTCAAATCAACAGGGGGAGAAGCATGGCAACAATTCATCAGGATTCAGCTTCTCGCAAGCAAGGATATTATGGCCATTGAATCAGTAAATGCAAGTCAACTTCACGTTGATAGACACCTAATGGGTAGTATACACCAAGTGGATGGAAAACCTCCATGAACCCAGGTCATAGTGCACACAATGACCGGGACATCGGAATACCCGACTCAACCGCATTGGGAAATCGCGAGCAGTCACCATGGGAAATCGCTATACTAAACTCATTAGTCCTGAATGACTACTGTAATTTTTGGATGCTGACCGAAGTGAGCTTTAGCCATGTATGTATCATGCAAAGCAAACCAGCATTGGTTTGGTTTATTTGGAATTTTTGTGGAACCTGAAGGATTTAAAAGTTACAATTGCTATTTAACAACACTAAAAATACTACTATAAGCACCTCTAGTGGTAATATGGAAAAGGGAAAAGATTTAATTAACTAACTATAACCAAAATCACATTTATATCTAAAACACAATTTTCTCTCTATCAATGTACCACATGAACATAGATTGCAGTACAAAACTTGGGAAAAATATTAGTTCCAAAATAAGGCAATGCAAACATTTTATAGCTAACGCTGTAACAGAAAGTTCATACTGGAGCTAGATAATATTAGATGTAATACGTCATCTCCACCCAGATGTGAATAATGATGGAATATGTATTAGCTAATTAGTCTATTTTAACATGCAAAATGAATCACGATGAAAAGTAGAAAGCAACATTAGAAAATAAATATAGCCTGCACATGGAGCCAAAGAGGACATAATTAAGAGAACAGTAGATGTCAACGGTAAATATAATATGCAAGATTCAAGATTTCAGATATATTAATGCTCCTAACATGCGCCTCATTTGTTGAGATTAAACAAATACTGAATAAAGGCACACACGTAGGAAAGAAATGGCAGCTGGAAGTGATAGCCCAGTACAAAGGCACATAGGACCAACGAAGTAAATATTCCTGTAATTGATAAATGGAATAACCAGGAAAACACCGACCAAACACAAAATAAGTAAACGCGAGAAGACAATATTAGATAGATGAATATACACAGGAGACATGCAAAAAACAATATATCCTACCTGGTGATGGTCGAGAGTCAACAGAACAGGGGCCACAAAGGTCCAGAAAAGTCCTGGGAAAAAACAATAAACTGTAGGATCAAACAACAAAAATAGCAACCTAATCAAGCATTTCTAACCTAAATCCATAAGCAAACGTCAGCAATGGAAAACTACATGTACTGCCGAATATACACAGTAGACATGCCAAATACAATATATCCTACCTGGCGATGGTCGAGAGTGAACAGTACAGGGGCCACAAAGGTCCAGAAAAGTCCTGGGAAAAAACAATAAAGTGTAGGATCAAACAACAAAAATAGCAACCTAATCAAGCATTTCTAACCTAAATCCATAAGCAAACGTCAACAAAAGAAAACTACATGTACTGCCATGTAAACCAGGACAACACCCGGGTACGCAGATTCTATGGATTCACACATACCCTTTAAAAAGGATAGGTAGAGAACCCGACCGTTAAGAAATTGTAGGCATGATGATGCATTCCCATACCATGTAATATCTAGCCACGACATGCCATCACATGAAGCCATTAAACAAAAGAAACATTTAATCATCTTTTGTACTTAATTACCAATGTACCAAATAATATTTAAGTGTTCATGGATCAAATTGGACGGACACCATTTCAAAGACACCGCATGGCCTCCATTCCCCGCACAATATCAAATAAGAAATTTAATCAAACCTTCAATTAATACCTCACAGTAACTCACGAAAACAAATCAATCGATGAACTCAAGATTTAGAGAATTAACTTAAGGAGCAAGAAATGGGTGAATCAATGAATGCTCAATTGGGGAGTGTATGTAGATGCAACTACTCATGAACTGATGTAGAAAGAATAACAAATAAATTTTCTTACCTCCACATTGATCAACTACTGACAATCTAAAACCATAGCTCAAGAAATTAAACAATGTGCACATAGAGAATAAAAGGAAGTAGGTAATAACACACACAATGTATATTAAAAATTATATCCAAGATATGAGTAATCTGAATACTATCATAGGTAATGCTTGCTGGTGAAAACTAACAGAATATAAGCACAGCCGAAACCTCTCATTATTGGCACTTGTCGTCTATAGGAACATACATATTCATAGGAATATTGAAGGTTGAAATATAAAAATATAAGGTGATTTAATTAAGTAAACCCACAATGTTACCTCATGGATGGTCGCTCGATCTCTTGGCATGATGCGGAGCCTCTGGATAGTACAGAATATGACATCAATTAGGGACCAACAAATGTATATAAACAGACAGGAAAAATGTCTTAGGTTCCCATACTCTGAACTTGCAAATGGAATTATCCTGAGACATGACCTTTGTACCATAGCCGTTATCTAAATCCTATAAACAATAGAAACTGGTTAGGTTGGTCCTTTATTACCACTGGATTTGATCAAGCCATTAGCCATGGCCAGTAATTAATGAGTGGATTAAGATCACATCTTGGCACAATCCAAAATCAAATTTTATATTTTTTGGCTATTAAGATTACCTAGTGGAAGAAATCACTCCATGTTATTCGTTCAGCCCATCCAAGGGCGGAAAAGAAATAACATCAATAGAAGCTCAAATCACCAGACATGTACACAAACAAATCTGCAAAAACAAAGAAGACAAATAAGAGGATAGCATGAGAGATGAGAGAAATCTAAATCATGAGGATAACATGTACACAAACGTGCAGGTAAATGAGTCAGAGGAGCTCACCCAGAATCTGATCTATTACTCCTCCTAGTGAGCGCCATGCAGGAGGTGCCAGCGGCCAAGAAGACATCCATCTCACGGCACCACGATTGATTCGGCGTCTTCATCCAGCAGCCCATGCTACCCCTGCCAATTCCCAAGAGGATATTAGGGAGGAGGAAAAGACGGAAAGAGGAACGGGGAAGAGAGCACACATGTATGTCTTACCGTCTTCGTCGTCGGTGCGTCTGTACCCCGAGGCGCCCCCATGAGGGAGAGCTCTCCTTCCCACCGCGACGCTTCTCCCTCGTGGATGGGGCGGGGTGATGCTCGGGGACGTGGCAGGCGCGCGGGAAGTACCACCGTGGCTCACCTCACCATGACCTCCTGGTTCCTCTCGGATGCGGCCTAGGAGGGTGCTCTCAGCTCCTTGCGGGGCGGCTCGACGATCCCGTCCATGGGGGTCCGGGGGCGGAGGCTGCCGGTGCCGCCGCGGGGGAGGGGGAGGAGGTCGTTGGCGGTGCGGTCCGGGGGCGCGGGAGAGCACGAAGAGGTCGCGCATGAGGCCCTAGTCCTCGGGCTCGGGGGACGACGCGGTGGGGTACGAGCGTTTGCCACCGGCTGTGTAGAGGGTGCGGAGGAGAGGGGTCGTCGGGGACGGCTGGCGGTGCAGGTGGGCGCTGAGGCACGGTGGGGGTTGGATCTGGACGGAGGCGGGCGTGGGTCTCTCTAGGGTTTGGAGGTGGAGGGAGAGAGGCGAGGCGGGAGGAAGAGGAGGAGGTGGGCGGCACGAGTGCGGAGCGGCGGCTAGGTTTTCTCTCCACGGGAGCCGCTGCGTTTTATACCTTTCCTTGTAAATTGACTAAATTGCCCCGGCGGGGGTGTCGAAATTACGCGCGGTGGCTGCCGGGGTGGCACTATTCATTGGTTGTCACATCAGCTCGCATCCGACGGCTCAAATCAGTTCATCTCAAGATCCAACGGCCGGGATTCGTTTGGGCAGTTAATCCGACGGCTGAGAGGGCAAGTGGCCGGAGGAGGCTTCATTTTGCTCTAGGTTCTAATAATGGGATACACCATCTCATTCCTCGTGCTTGGTCGAACATGTATTACACAAACGGTACTCACACGAGTTCGATCTATTTTACATCGGTCCTTGGCCGCTTGTCTTCCAAAAAATGAGGGTGAAAGACTCTCCGGTCGGAGCTATGACATGGTCTAATAAGAATCCGGCGATTTCCTCTTGAATTGCTCGCACGCGTTCTCGTGGTAGAAGACCGTCCCGCATTCGTTCGATCTAATTAAAAGAAAGGGATCAATATATATGAATGAAACTAAACACAATTTAACGCAATAAATTAAAGTATTGAATGTTGTTTATCGTACTTCAATTTTCCTTATGTTTCGGGTTGCGGCCGTCTCTTTGGTCGTCTTGCGAATGAACTCGCAGACATAATATCCACATAAGTTATTCCCAGGTCCCTGTCTCAAACACTTTACGAGAACGGAGATCAATGAATATTATAATCAGCATGATAATTATACTGAAACTAGAATCAAAAAGATGCACGGATCTAGCAAGTAGTACTTACATTCAGTGATTCAAATGTAAGCTTTGCCGGAAGACCCGGTGTTTTGGCGGTGAACCGTTTCCAAACCCTCTGGAGGCATGCTTGCATGTCCTCCCATGATTTCATAGATTTGCGTCCCGGGTCCATGACTTTTACTACTCCTTCGTCCGGAACAATGATCAGCAGAATAAAGTGGAAGCTGCACACGCATAAAGAGTCAATTATACGCTTAACACCGAGCAAGCAAAATAGAATGTGTGCGAGACAATAACACTCACTCGAAGTTGTAAGGAAATAGTATTTCCCTTCTTGTGCTGAAATACGTCAATGTATTAAAAATTGCAACAAGTTGTTCTCTGTCTGGTTGGGCTTCTGTTTGAGAGTTCTTTCATGAACGAACTGGAAGTCAACGAACCCAATGTCATAGATTTGTCCTTTCTTGCATTCGAGAATCTTCATTCTGCATATATCATTAGTTTAGTGATGAGTGTAAGATTGTACATGAAACGAATGAACTGAGTAGAAAGGCTTGATCACTGAAATTAATGGTACTTACAGACAATATGCACTGACGATAGATTTGTCGATGGCGTCTCCATTGTAAAACTGAAATAATTCTGAGAATTCAATCAGATCGAAGCCTTGTCCATGCCTGTAATGCTCGTTCTGAAATTTAGCGTAGATCCAGTTTTCGGATTTAGCAGATTTTTCCATGTACCAGTCATGCAATTTTTGCATCTTTGTTGGTAGATCGTTGACTAACTCGGGTTTGACGAGAGGATACTGATGGCTTCTCGCCCCTCGTTGGTTACCCCAAGTGGAAGGTTGAGATGCAGCGTAGCGGTAATTTCCCTCAGTAAAGATACCAAGGTTTGTCTCCAGTAGGACTCAACGATAAGTACGATAGGTGGCAACGGCGCCAGAAATTATTCTGATGCGTGGAGTTGTCGTGGACCTGCACAAAACAAATAACTTTGCTCCCAACGAGTTCAGAGGAGTTGTCAATTCCTCTGGCCTTATCGTTTAAAAAGGATCAAACACAAGAGATAAAAAGGTACTAGTAAAAGTAAAAACAGAAAGGTAAATAGTGGGTGTGAACAATGGTATGAAGATGGACAGGAGTCCCGTGATTTTCACTAGTAATGTCTCTCTCCCAAAATACGATAAAAATGCTAGCGAGGTAAACAAATCCCAGTTGGGCAATTGACAGGATTATGAAGGCACCGCAATGCTAACTATGCTGCAAAGAAAGGAAGGGCTCAAAAGCAATGGGCAGTACGCCAAGGTAAGTAGACCGAAATCCATCTGCATCTACTACGAATCATCCACCTTGAGATATCTATCCAGAACATCTCGCTGGTATTAAGTTGCGAATCCCACCCAAAGTGTAAACTCAAAGCAACAGACAACTGCATTAAAAGAACTTTGCGTAAAGTAAACAATTCTTGCACCAATAGGCACAATCACCGTTGTTTTATCCCTGGTGGCAACAGCACATCCCCTAGTCTCATGTTTCTGTCACTCAAGCTAGACATCAGGGGGCTGAACCCACAATCGAGCATAACGCTCTCTCTTGGAGTTGCAAGCAAATAACTTGGCCAAAAGCAAATACTGCAACGGAGAACATGCAAGAATTTACTCAAGAACAAAATATAAAAGGGCATACCAAATATATTACTCATCACAATCTGAACATAGTCTCATAATCCATCAGATCCCAACAAACTCAGCATAGCAACAACAGAAAATTACATAGGAGCCTCGATCATGTGAGGCAGCTCACGAGGTCTCGAAAGTGAAAGCACAAAAGAGGGAGAGGACATCACATAGCTACTGATCACGGACCCATGGTCCAAGGGGGGACTACTCACGGCACATACGGGAGGCGTCCATGGCTATGGATGGTCTCCCGGAGGGGTGATCTCCTTCCGGCAGGGTGCCGGGGCAGCTTCTCCAGGCAACCCCGATCTGAAAACGGCGGCGGCGGCGGAACAGACAGGTTTCCGCGAAAAAGAGTTCTTGTTTAGGGGTTTCTACCCCGAGGGGGTTATATAGGCGAAGGGGGCGTCGAGGGGACACCCAGGGCAGCCAGGAAGGTGCCTAGCGCGCCCTAGGGTTGGGGCCGCGCCAGGGACCCTTCTGGCTCCCTGGTGGTGGTCCCGGCTCTCTCCCTTGGTTATTCCGGAAGCTTCCTGCCCGCTGATTTTTAATATAATTTTTGCGGAATTTTTTAGGCACTTTAATCAGCCGGAAAACCTGAAAAACAAAAATAGCAGAAAACCAGAACCTGGCAACTGGGTGCACTGAGTTAGTAGGTTAGTCCAAATTGGTTTAAAAGTGTAATAAAGTTCAACCAAAACATGGCAAAGTCACACAAAACATGCATGGAGCAAGCAGAAATTATAGATACGTTTGGGACGTATCAACATCCCCAAGCTTAATTCCTGCTCGTCCTCGAGTAGGTAAATGATAACAAGCATAATTTCTGTGGTGACATGCCACACAACCAAATAAGGACTGTTAAGTAAAGCAATCAAAGCATGCAATTCAATTCAAGTCTTAACAGGCAAGAGTCTATATTGGCATTAACACAAGCAACAAAAGAACAAAAGGTGCAAGAGCTCTTGCTGTCCGTGACTCGAATGTCTCCAGATGGTGTTTGCGTGCAAGCAAGGGACTGGGAAGAAAGAGAAAAAAGGTTGTTGAGAACAACTATCTACTAAAGTTTCACACTTAGTCTCCTTTGGATTCTTATCTGGACTCGTCCCCAGACCACTAGCCAGGTACAAGTCAAACTGATCCACTCCCTTTCGATATTTTGAGCCCTCATGCAATGGATGAGCGTGAGCAAAAAAGTTGACACCTAAAAGGCGAAACAGAAAGAAGAGGTGGAGGAGGAAGACAAAAAGGTGTGTGAAAGGCTCACATCAATGAGGACAATCATAGGCGAGAGAAGGCCATATGATAGATATGATGTGAGGAGTAGGGATTGCCATACAACGGATGCACATGTGAGCTAAAAGCTCTCCAATGGAACTAGTGGGGGTGCATCTAACTTGCTTGCTCAAGAAGACCTAGAGCTCGTTTGAGGAGGCTCATCATTGGAATATACAAGCCAAGTTCTATAGTGTAAAAGTTCCCCACATAGCTATATGCATGATGATAATCTCTATGGAGTACAAGGGATAGAAGATGAAGTACTAGTGTGGATCTCTCAAAAGGAATAGTAGTATGCCCCCTTCTCTCTTTTTATTTTTCTTTTTCTCTTTTTCTCTTTTTTTTGGTGGCCTCAATGGCTCTTTCTATTTAACTCTCATTTGTCCTCTTTGGGATCTTTTGATTTTGTCCTCTTTGGGATCTTTTACTCACTTTAGGGGCAATACTCTATATTTTACAAGAATATAGGAGATCTTTCACACTTTACAAAGGTACTCACAAAAAGAAAATGTAACTAATCATGATGCAAATGTATGCCTCTGCCAGGATAGCAGGATATGCAATGATACTAGCGCGTCATGTAGCAATGATTAGGGCAAGGCCCAACTAGCATGCGGCTCATCGATCAAGCAAGTAGCATGTATGACATGAGGATCAAGTCATGAGAGGGTGGATGTTGCATGGCAATGTATTTCGGAAAGGCTATGGAAATGCCTTGTAGATAGGTATGGTGGCTGTTTTGAGGAAAGATATAATGAGGCTTATGATGACAGAGCGTATCATGCCAAGGGTTTGGATGCACCGGCGAAGTATGCGCCAACTCTCGAGGTGAGAAAGGGCAATGCACGGTACCGAAGAGGCTAGAAAAAGTATGGGTAGGTGGAAGTGTCAACTTTCGAATACTCACATTAGTCCGAAGAACTCATGCACTTATTATCGGTAACTCTCAATCTAATAGGAGGTTCACAAAGAGACAGGTACCCCGAGGAGGAGTGTATGGGGGTTTGGTTATCCTTGCGCATCCTCGACTCATGGTACGTGAGTGTACTCTAATATTCGAACCCTCCAGAGGTTAGTGATCCATCTATTAGCTTGAGTTCTCAACAGGGGTTTTTGGTTTTCGAAAAACACACGGATTGCCCAAAATACGACATCTATCACTAATAGGCAAGAGCTCTTGACACCAAAAGTTCAAACATTACTCTAGTCAATACCTCAAAACTATTGCAAGTTACTACTTCAAAAAGAAAAGCAACTTTAACTACCTACTTTCTAGTCAAGACACAGAACTCAGTGCAACAGGCAAACTCTCTAACAAGATAAAACATGCAACCTATAGAAAGTTCAACCTGAAAAGAAAAGCTCTAGAAAAACTAAAGCACTGCAGCTAAACAGACTAGCAGCTAAGAAAAGAAAAAGAACAACTCACAGCTAAAAGAAATAAGCATGCAAATCCTATGAGGAGTTCTAGTTCAAGTGGAGCGTGTTTCTCTCCCACACAAAAGAGTAAGTTGGGGTCTAACTTGTTACTACAGCAAAGAAAGCAAAACAAACCTAGAAAAGTAAAGAGCGAGACGCTCAAAGCAAAGCACATAACGCATGAAGTGATAAAAATATAGTGCAACGAAAGACAGACCGATGATTGTTGATGAAGAAGGGGATGCATCGGGGGCATCCCCAAGCTTAGACGCTTGAGTCTCCTTGAATATTTATTGGGGGTGCACTTGGGCATCCCCAAGCTTGAGCGCTTGACACTCCTGGATCTTCTTTCATCACCTTCCATCGCGCACTTGAAAACTCCCTTCATACATAACTCATTGTAGGCTGATTAGAGAGGTTAGTACCCTAATAAAATAATTTTCCTCTACTGCAAATAAAGATTTACAGGAACAGCTACTGTTTCTCTTGCCTGCCCAAAAAAGTTTGCAAAGAAAAAGCAAGCTTAAGGATTGCAAAAACTGCGAAGCGAAAAACCGGGGCAGAAGCTGAGAAAAACAGAACAACAGAGAAAGGGGAATTTTTTCGAGGTACTTCTGCAACTCAAATCAAAAAACTTTGAACAGGGGCTAGCAAGCCAATTGTATGGAGCATGCTGTCAAAACA
This sequence comes from Bromus sterilis, assembly GCA_950022295.1. NCBI lineage: Eukaryota > Viridiplantae > Streptophyta > Magnoliopsida > Poales > Poaceae > Bromus > Bromus sterilis. Next base: position 365,247,997 of record OX465595.1, on the reverse strand, counting down.
ATTCAGATCAAAAAGATGATCTGGTGATTTATCGCGAATTTTCCCGTCAAGAAGACAGAATCTATTTCTGGACAGCAAGCTCCAACTTTTGAACTTTCAAGCACTCTGAGGCTAAACTTGGCACAAAGCTTGAAAAAGAAAGATTAAGGTTTGCAAATGTTAAGAGAGACAAAACGTGGCAGAATCTGTGAAAAACAGAACAACAGATTGAAACTAATTTTTTAGGGGTACTTCTGCAACTCAAATTAAAAAAACTCAGAACATAAGGAAGTTTCATAATTGTATAGAGCACGCTGTGTAAAAAATTCAGCTCAAACAGATGAACTGGGATTTTTCTCTGATTTTTCTAGTCACGAGGACAGAATCTGTTTTCTGGACAGCATGTCACAACTTTTACTTCCCTTGACGTATGAGGCTAAACTTGGCACAAAGCTTGAAAAGTAAAGATACAATGATGTTGCTACAGTAGTAACAATCATCAAGACCACTAAGAACAGAACAAAAACAAAAAAAACCTAAATTCGTTGCGGGCTGCCTCCCAAAAGCGCTTCTTTAGAGCCATTAGCTAGGCTTAAAGCAGAAGATCAAGTTTTTTCCAGAGAATAACTAGCCCGTGTGACGGACTCAAAAGGTAACTTAATCTTTTTCCTAGGGAAATGTTCCATCCCTTTCTTGAGGGGGAATTGGAACTTGATAGTTCCCTCTTTCATGTCAATGATAGCACCAACTGTGCAAAGAAAAGGACGTCCCAAAATAATTGGACAAGAGGGCTCATACTCAATGTCCATAATAGTGAAATCAACGGGAACATAATTGTCATTGACAATGATAAGAACATCGTCGATCTTCCCCAAAGGCTTCTGTACGGAAGAATCAACAAGACGAACACCAAAAGAACAGGGATCAAAAGGTTTCAAATCAAGCATATCATACATTCTTTTGGGCATAACAGAGGTACTTGCTCCAACATCACAAAGAGCAAAACAAGAGAAGTTATTCAATTTAATTTTAATCATAGGATCCCAACCATCTTCTAGCTTCCTAGGTATGGAGGCTTCTAGTCTAAGATTCTCCTCCCTAACTTTAATTAGAGCATTGGTGATATGCTCCGTGAAGGCAAGATTTAGTGTGCTAGTGTGGGGGTCTCTAGACATCTTGTGTAGGAAACCAATAACTTCTGGTAAGGTGTAGTTATCAAAGTCTAGTTCACTACTATCTATAAGGGAAGTAGTGATATCATTTAAGCTCACTTGTTTGAAAGCCTCTATGTTCATAGAGGTTTCCTCTTCTATGGTTGAGGGTGTAGCATCGCCATTGATAGGTCCAGTGGGACTAGGGGTGTGATGGGTGCTAGCAGTTTGGATCTCCTCAACTACTTGGATAGTGGCTACTGTGTGGTAGGTAGGAGGGCTCTTAGTTCTATCTTCTTCCTCCTTCTCTCTAGCCCATCTCTCTTTAAGTTTTCCCAGCATCCTAATGTTTTCATTAATTTGGACCTGGATGGCATTCATAGGAGTGACCTGCCTCTCCTCAGGGGGAGAGGTTCTAATCTTCAGCATCTCTACGTCGTGGGCTATATTGTCTACCTTCGAAGAGAGGATATCTAGTTTATCTAATTTTTCTTCCACACTCTTGTTGAAGGCCTTCTGGGTAGTGATAAAGTCTTTGAGCATAGTCTCTAGTTCTGAAGTGGAGTTTCTAGTGGTAGGATAAGTGTTGTTCCCATAGTTTTTATCTATCTATGTTTGTTTAGCACATATGTACATGCAAAACCAAGGTTCAACACATTTCACCACATTATTCATACCGGTAGACCCGTACCGGGAGTTTCCACATATGGATCGACGATTTTACTAAGTGTTAGCCCATGTCCGTGAACAACGTCAGACACATGACCTACATATGCCATCTACAAACATTAAATCACACTGATAAACATAACCTAGCTCCACATGCAGGTTTTCCAATGATTCCGGCCATCCGACGGTCATTCATCTCCGAAACCCTAGATCGGGGGGCCCGCAGATCTACCCTTATAGCTTTCTCCGTACGAGGATGGACCAATGGAATTTTTTATCTATCTATGTTTTTTTAGCACATATGTACATGGAAAACCAAGGTTGAACACATTTCACCGCATTATTCATACCGGTAGACCCGTACCGGGAGTTTCCACATATGGATCGACAATTTTACTAAGTGTTAGCGCATGTCCGTGAACAACGTCAGACACATGACCTACATATGCCATCTACAAACATTAAATCACACTGATAAACATAACCTACCTCCACATGCAGGTTTTCCAATGATTCCGGCCCTCCGACGGTCATTCACCTCCGAAACCCTAGATCGGGGGAAGGGGCCCACAGATCTACCCTTATAGCTTTGTCCGTACGAGGATGCACCAATGGACTTTTTTATCGATCTATGTTCGTTTAGCACATATGTACATGGTAAACCAAGGTTGAACACATTTCACCACATTATTCACACCGGTAGACCCGTACCGGGAGTTTCCACATATGGATCGACGATTTTACTAAGTGTTAGCCCATGTCCGTGAACAACGTCAGACACATGACCTAGATATGCCATCTAAAAACATTAAATCACACTTATAAACATAACCTAGCTCCACATGCAGGTTTTCCAATGATTCCGGCCTTCCGACGGTCATTCACCTCCAAAACCCTAGATCGGGGCCCCGCAGATCTACCCTTATAGCTATCTCCTTACGAGGATGGACCAATGGACTTTTTTATCTATCTATGTTTGTTTAGCTCATATGTACATGGAAAACCAAGGTTGAACACACTTCACCACATTATTCACACCGGTAGACCCGTACCGGGAGTTTCCACACACGGATTGACGATTTTACTAAGTGTTAGCCCATGCCCGTGAACAACGTCAGACACATGACCTAGATATGCCATCTACAAACATTAAATCACACTAATAAACATAACCTAGCTCCATATGCAGGTTTTCCAATGATTCCGGCCCTCCGACTGTCATTCAGCTCCGAAACCCTAGATCGGGGGGGGCGAAGATCTACCCTTATAGCTTTCTCCGAAAGAGGGTGGACCAATGGACTTTTTTATTTATCTATGTTTGTTTAGCACATATGTACATGGAAAACCAAGGTTCAACAAATTTCACCACATTATTCATACCGCTAGACCCGTACCGGGAGTTTCCACATATGGATCGACGATTTTACTAAGTGTTAGCCCATGTCCGTGAACAACGTCAGACACATGACCTACATATGCCATCGACAAACATTAAATCACACTGATAAACATAACCTAGCTCCACATGCAGGTTTTCCAATGATTCCGGCCCTCCGACGGTCATTCACCTCCGAAACCCTAGATCGGGGGGCCCGCAGATCTACCCTTATAGCTTTCTCCTTACGAGGATGGACCAATGGACTTTTTTATCTATCTATGTTTGTTTAGCACATATGTACATGGAAAACCAAGGTTGAACACATTTCACCACATTATTCACACCGGTAGACCCGTACCGGGAGTTTCAACATACGGATCGACGATTTTACTAAGTGTTAGCCCATGTCCGTGAACAACGTCAGACACATGACCTAGATATGCCATCTAAAAACATTAAATCACACTTATAAACATAACCTAGCTCCACATGCAGGTTTTCCAATTATTCCGGCCTTCCGACGGTCATTCACCTCCAAAACCCTAGATCGGGGGCCCCGCAGATCTACCCTTATAGCATTCTCCGTACGAGGATGGACCAATGGACTTTTTTATCTATCTATGTTTGTTTAGCACATATGTACATGGATAACCAAGGTTGAACACATTTCACCACATTATTCACAATGGTAGACCCGTACCGGGAGTTTCCACATATGGATCGACGATTTTACTAAGTGTTAGCCCATGTCCGTGAACAACGTCAGACACATGACCTACATATGCCATCTACAAACATTAAATCACACTGATAAACATAACCTAGCTCCACATGCAGGTTTTCCGATGATGCCGGCCCTCCGACGGTCATTCACCTCCGAAACCCTAGATCGGGGGGGGCGCATATCTACCCTTATAGCATTCTCCGTAGGAGGATGCACCAATGGACTTTTTTATCTATCTATGTTTTTTAGCACATATGTACATGGAAAACCAAGTTTCTACACATTTCACCACATTATTCACACCGGTAGACCCGTACCGGGAGTTTCCACACACGGATCGACGATTTTACTAAGTGTTAGCCCATGTCCGTGAACAACGTAACACACATGACCTACATATGCCATCTACGAACATTAAATCACACTTATAAACATAACCTAGCTCGACATGCAGGTTTTCCAATTATTCCGGCCCTCCGACGGTCATTCACCTCCAAAACCCAAGATTGGGGAGGGGGGCGCAGATCTACCCTTATAGCTTTCTCCGTACGTGGATGGACCAATGGACTTTTTTATCTATCTATGTTTGTTTAGCACATATGTTCATGGAAAACCAAGATTGAACACATTTCAACACATTATTCACACCGGTAGACCCATGCCGGCAGTTTCCACATACGGATCGACGATTTTACTAAGTGTTAGCCCATGTCCGTGAACAACGTCAGACACATGACCTACATATGCCATCCCCAAACATTAAATCACACTTAGAAACATAACCTAGCTCCACATGCAGGTTTTCCAATGATTTCGGCCCTCCGACGGTCAATCACCTCCGAAACCCTAGATCGGGGGGCCCGCAGATCTACCCTTATAGCTTTCTCCGTACGAGGATGGACCAATGGACTTTTTTATCTATCTATGTTTGTTTAGCACATATGTACATGGAAAACCAAGGTTGAAACATTTCACCACATTATTCGCACCGGTAGACCTGTACCGGGAGTTTCCACATATAGGTCGATGATTTTCCTAAGTGTTAGCCAATGTGCGTGAACAACGTCAGACACATGACCTACATATGCCATCTACTAACATTAAATCACACTTATAAACATAACCTAGCTCCACATGCAGGTTTTCCAATGATTCCGGCCCTCCGACGGTCATTCCCCTCCGAAACCCTAGATCGGGGGGGGGGGGGGGCGCAGATCTACCCTTATAGCTTTGTCCGTACGAGGATGCACCAATGGACTTTTTTATCTATCTATTTTTTTTAGCACATATTTACATGGAAAACCAAGGTTCAACACATTTCACCACATTATTCACACCGATAGACCCGTACCGAAAGTTTCCACATACGGATCGACGATTTTACTAAGTGTTAGCCCATGTCCATGAACAACGTCAAATACATGACCTACATATGCCATCTACAAACATTAAATCACACTTATAAAACTTTGAACAGGGGCTAGCAAGCCAATTGTATGGAGCATGCTGTCAAAACAATTCAGATCAAAAAGATGATCTGGTGATTTATCGCGAATTTTCCCGTCAAGAAGACAGAATCTATTTCTGGACAGCAAGCTCCAACTTTTGAACTTTCAAGCACTCTGAGGCTAAACTTGGCACAAAGCTTGAAAAAGAAAGATTAAGGTTTGCAAATGTTAAGAGAGACAAAACGTGGCAGAATCTGTGAAAAACAGAACAACAGATTGAAACTAATTTTTTAGGGGTACTTCTGCAACTCAAATTAAAAAAACTCAGAACATAAGGAAGTTTCATAATTGTATAGAGCACGCTGTGTAAAAAATTCAGCTCAAACAGATGAACTGGGATTTTTCTCTGATTTTTCTAGTCACGAGGACAGAATCTGTTTTCTGGACAGCATGTCACAACTTTTACTTCCCTTGACGTATGAGGCTAAACTTGGCACAAAGCTTGAAAAGTAAAGATACAATGATGTTGCTACAGTAGTAACAATCATCAAGACCACTAAGAACAGAACAAAAACAAAAAAAACCTAAATTCGTTGCGGGCTGCCTCCCAAAAGCGCTTCTTTAGAGCCATTAGCTAGGCTTAAAGCAGAAGATCAAGTTTTTTCCAGAGAATAACTAGCCCGTGTGACGGACTCAAAAGGTAACTTAATCTTTTTCCTAGGGAAATGTTCCATCCCTTTCTTGAGGGGGAATTGGAACTTGATAGTTCCCTCTTTCATGTCAATGATAGCACCAACTGTGCAAAGAAAAGGACGTCCCAAAATAATTGGACAAGAGGGCTCATACTCAATGTCCATAATAGTGAAATCAACGGGAACATAATTGTCATTGACAATGATAAGAACATCGTCGATCTTCCCCAAAGGCTTCTGTACGGAAGAATCAACAAGACGAACACCAAAAGAACAGGGATCAAAAGGTTTCAAATCAAGCATATCATACATTCTTTTGGGCATAACAGAGGTACTTGCTCCAACATCACAAAGAGCAAAACAAGAGAAGTTATTCAATTTAATTTTAATCATAGGATCCCAACCATCTTCTAGCTTCCTAGGTATGGAGGCTTCTAGTCTAAGATTCTCCTCCCTAACTTTAATTAGAGCATTGGTGATATGCTCCGTGAAGGCAAGATTTAGTGTGCTAGTGTGGGGGTCTCTAGACATCTTGTGTAGGAAACCAATAACTTCTGGTAAGGTGTAGTTATCAAAGTCTAGTTCACTACTATCTATAAGGGAAGTAGTGATATCATTTAAGCTCACTTGTTTGAAAGCCTCTATGTTCATAGAGGTTTCCTCTTCTATGGTTGAGGGTGTAGCATCGCCATTGATAGGTCCAGTGGGACTAGGGGTGTGATGGGTGCTAGCAGTTTGGATCTCCTCAACTACTTGGATAGTGGCTACTGTGTGGTAGGTAGGAGGGCTCTTAGTTCTATCTTCTTCCTCCTTCTCTCTAGCCCATCTCTCTTTAAGTTTTCCCAGCATCCTAATGTTTTCATTAATTTGGACCTGGATGGCATTCATAGGAGTGACCTGCCTCTCCTCAGGGGGAGAGGTTCTAATCTTCAGCATCTCTACGTCGTGGGCTATATTGTCTACCTTCGAAGAGAGGATATCTAGTTTATCTAATTTTTCTTCCACACTCTTGTTGAAGGCCTTCTGGGTAGTGATAAAGTCTTTGAGCATAGTCTCTAGTTCTGAAGTGGAGTTTCTAGTGGTAGGATAAGTGTTGTTCCCATAGTTTTTATCTATCTATGTTTGTTTAGCACATATGTACATGCAAAACCAAGGTTCAACACATTTCACCACATTATTCATACCGGTAGACCCGTACCGGGAGTTTCCACATATGGATCGACGATTTTACTAAGTGTTAGCCCATGTCCGTGAACAACGTCAGACACATGACCTACATATGCCATCTACAAACATTAAATCACACTGATAAACATAACCTAGCTCCACATGCAGGTTTTCCAATGATTCCGGCCATCCGACGGTCATTCATCTCCGAAACCCTAGATCGGGGGGCCCGCAGATCTACCCTTATAGCTTTCTCCGTACGAGGATGGACCAATGGAATTTTTTATCTATCTATGTTTTTTTAGCACATATGTACATGGAAAACCAAGGTTGAACACATTTCACCGCATTATTCATACCGGTAGACCCGTACCGGGAGTTTCCACATATGGATCGACAATTTTACTAAGTGTTAGCGCATGTCCGTGAACAACGTCAGACACATGACCTACATATGCCATCTACAAACATTAAATCACACTGATAAACATAACCTACCTCCACATGCAGGTTTTCCAATGATTCCGGCCCTCCGACGGTCATTCACCTCCGAAACCCTAGATCGGGGGAAGGGGCCCACAGATCTACCCTTATAGCTTTGTCCGTACGAGGATGCACCAATGGACTTTTTTATCGATCTATGTTCGTTTAGCACATATGTACATGGTAAACCAAGGTTGAACACATTTCACCACATTATTCACACCGGTAGACCCGTACCGGGAGTTTCCACATATGGATCGACGATTTTACTAAGTGTTAGCCCATGTCCGTGAACAACGTCAGACACATGACCTAGATATGCCATCTAAAAACATTAAATCACACTTATAAACATAACCTAGCTCCACATGCAGGTTTTCCAATGATTCCGGCCTTCCGACGGTCATTCACCTCCAAAACCCTAGATCGGGGCCCCGCAGATCTACCCTTATAGCTATCTCCTTACGAGGATGGACCAATGGACTTTTTTATCTATCTATGTTTGTTTAGCTCATATGTACATGGAAAACCAAGGTTGAACACACTTCACCACATTATTCACACCGGTAGACCCGTACCGGGAGTTTCCACACACGGATTGACGATTTTACTAAGTGTTAGCCCATGCCCGTGAACAACGTCAGACACATGACCTAGATATGCCATCTACAAACATTAAATCACACTAATAAACATAACCTAGCTCCATATGCAGGTTTTCCAATGATTCCGGCCCTCCGACTGTCATTCAGCTCCGAAACCCTAGATCGGGGGGGGCGAAGATCTACCCTTATAGCTTTCTCCGAAAGAGGGTGGACCAATGGACTTTTTTATTTATCTATGTTTGTTTAGCACATATGTACATGGAAAACCAAGGTTCAACAAATTTCACCACATTATTCATACCGCTAGACCCGTACCGGGAGTTTCCACATATGGATCGACGATTTTACTAAGTGTTAGCCCATGTCCGTGAACAACGTCAGACACATGACCTACATATGCCATCGACAAACATTAAATCACACTGATAAACATAACCTAGCTCCACATGCAGGTTTTCCAATGATTCCGGCCCTCCGACGGTCATTCACCTCCGAAACCCTAGATCGGGGGGCCCGCAGATCTACCCTTATAGCTTTCTCCTTACGAGGATGGACCAATGGACTTTTTTATCTATCTATGTTTGTTTAGCACATATGTACATGGAAAACCAAGGTTGAACACATTTCACCACATTATTCACACCGGTAGACCCGTACCGGGAGTTTCAACATACGGATCGACGATTTTACTAAGTGTTAGCCCATGTCCGTGAACAACGTCAGACACATGACCTAGATATGCCATCTAAAAACATTAAATCACACTTATAAACATAACCTAGCTCCACATGCAGGTTTTCCAATTATTCCGGCCTTCCGACGGTCATTCACCTCCAAAACCCTAGATCGGGGGCCCCGCAGATCTACCCTTATAGCATTCTCCGTACGAGGATGGACCAATGGACTTTTTTATCTATCTATGTTTGTTTAGCACATATGTACATGGATAACCAAGGTTGAACACATTTCACCACATTATTCACAATGGTAGACCCGTACCGGGAGTTTCCACATATGGATCGACGATTTTACTAAGTGTTAGCCCATGTCCGTGAACAACGTCAGACACATGACCTACATATGCCATCTACAAACATTAAATCACACTGATAAACATAACCTAGCTCCACATGCAGGTTTTCCGATGATGCCGGCCCTCCGACGGTCATTCACCTCCGAAACCCTAGATCGGGGGGGGCGCATATCTACCCTTATAGCATTCTCCGTAGGAGGATGCACCAATGGACTTTTTTATCTATCTATGTTTTTTAGCACATATGTACATGGAAAACCAAGTTTCTACACATTTCACCACATTATTCACACCGGTAGACCCGTACCGGGAGTTTCCACACACGGATCGACGATTTTACTAAGTGTTAGCCCATGTCCGTGAACAACGTAACACACATGACCTACATATGCCATCTACGAACATTAAATCACACTTATAAACATAACCTAGCTCGACATGCAGGTTTTCCAATTATTCCGGCCCTCCGACGGTCATTCACCTCCAAAACCCAAGATTGGGGAGGGGGGCGCAGATCTACCCTTATAGCTTTCTCCGTACGTGGATGGACCAATGGACTTTTTTATCTATCTATGTTTGTTTAGCACATATGTTCATGGAAAACCAAGATTGAACACATTTCAACACATTATTCACACCGGTAGACCCATGCCGGCAGTTTCCACATACGGATCGACGATTTTACTAAGTGTTAGCCCATGTCCGTGAACAACGTCAGACACATGACCTACATATGCCATCCCCAAACATTAAATCACACTTAGAAACATAACCTAGCTCCACATGCAGGTTTTCCAATGATTTCGGCCCTCCGACGGTCAATCACCTCCGAAACCCTAGATCGGGGGGCCCGCAGATCTACCCTTATAGCTTTCTCCGTACGAGGATGGACCAATGGACTTTTTTATCTATCTATGTTTGTTTAGCACATATGTACATGGAAAACCAAGGTTGAAACATTTCACCACATTATTCGCACCGGTAGACCTGTACCGGGAGTTTCCACATATAGGTCGATGATTTTCCTAAGTGTTAGCCAATGTGCGTGAACAACGTCAGACACATGACCTACATATGCCATCTACTAACATTAAATCACACTTATAAACATAACCTAGCTCCACATGCAGGTTTTCCAATGATTCCGGCCCTCCGACGGTCATTCCCCTCCGAAACCCTAGATCGGGGGGGGGGCGCAGATCTACCCTTATAGCTTTGTCCGTACGAGGATGCACCAATGGACTTTTTTATCTATCTATTTTTTTTAGCACATATTTACATGGAAAACCAAGGTTCAACACATTTCACCACATTATTCACACCGATAGACCCGTACCGAAAGTTTCCACATACGGATCGACGATTTTACTAAGTGTTAGCCCATGTCCATGAACAACGTCAAATACATGACCTACATATGCCATCTACAAACATTAAATCACACTTATAAAACTTTGAACAGGGGCTAGCAAGCCAATTGTATGGAGCATGCTGTCAAAACAATTCAGATCAAAAAGATGATCTGGTGATTTATCGCGAATTTTCCCGTCAAGAAGACAGAATCTATTTCTGGACAGCAAGCTCCAACTTTTGAACTTTCAAGCACTCTGAGGCTAAACTTGGCACAAAGCTTGAAAAAGAAAGATTAAGGTTTGCAAATGTTAAGAGAGACAAAACGTGGCAGAATCTGTGAAAAACAGAACAACAGATTGAAACTAATTTTTTAGGGGTACTTCTGCAACTCAAATTAAAAAAACTCAGAACATAAGGAAGTTTCATAATTGTATAGAGCACGCTGTGTAAAAAATTCAGCTCAAACAGATGAACTGGGATTTTTCTCTGATTTTTCTAGTCACGAGGACAGAATCTGTTTTCTGGACAGCATGTCACAACTTTTACTTCCCTTGACGTATGAGGCTAAACTTGGCACAAAGCTTGAAAAGTAAAGATACAATGATGTTGCTACAGTAGTAACAATCATCAAGACCACTAAGAACAGAACAAAAACAAAAAAAACCTAAATTCGTTGCGGGCTGCCTCCCAAAAGCGCTTCTTTAGAGCCATTAGCTAGGCTTAAAGCAGAAGATCAAGTTTTTTCCAGAGAATAACTAGCCCGTGTGACGGACTCAAAAGGTAACTTAATCTTTTTCCTAGGGAAATGTTCCATCCCTTTCTTGAGGGGGAATTGGAACTTGATAGTTCCCTCTTTCATGTCAATGATAGCACCAACTGTGCAAAGAAAAGGACGTCCCAAAATAATTGGACAAGAGGGCTCATACTCAATGTCCATAATAGTGAAATCAACGGGAACATAATTGTCATTGACAATGATAAGAACATCGTCGATCTTCCCCAAAGGCTTCTGTACGGAAGAATCAACAAGACGAACACCAAAAGAACAGGGATCAAAAGGTTTCAAATCAAGCATATCATACATTCTTTTGGGCATAACAGAGGTACTTGCTCCAACATCACAAAGAGCAAAACAAGAGAAGTTATTCAATTTAATTTTAATCATAGGATCCCAACCATCTTCTAGCTTCCTAGGTATGGAGGCTTCTAGTCTAAGATTCTCCTCCCTAACTTTAATTAGAGCATTGGTGATATGCTCCGTGAAGGCAAGATTTAGTGTGCTAGTGTGGGGGTCTCTAGACATCTTGTGTAGGAAACCAATAACTTCTGGTAAGGTGTAGTTATCAAAGTCTAGTTCACTACTATCTATAAGGGAAGTAGTGATATCATTTAAGCTCACTTGTTTGAAAGCCTCTATGTTCATAGAGGTTTCCTCTTCTATGGTTGAGGGTGTAGCATCGCCATTGATAGGTCCAGTGGGACTAGGGGTGTGATGGGTGCTAGCAGTTTGGATCTCCTCAACTACTTGGATAGTGGCTACTGTGTGGTAGGTAGGAGGGCTCTTAGTTCTATCTTCTTCCTCCTTCTCTCTAGCCCATCTCTCTTTAAGTTTTCCCAGCATCCTAATGTTTTCATTAATTTGGACCTGGATGGCATTCATAGGAGTGACCTGCCTCTCCTCAGGGGGAGAGGTTCTAATCTTCAGCATCTCTACGTCGTGGGCTATATTGTCTACCTTCGAAGAGAGGATATCTAGTTTATCTAATTTTTCTTCCACACTCTTGTTGAAGGCCTTCTGGGTAGTGATAAAGTCTTTGAGCATAGTCTCTAGTTCTGAAGTGGAGTTTCTAGTGGTAGGATAAGTGTTGTTCCCATAGTTTTTATCTATCTATGTTTGTTTAGCACATATGTACATGCAAAACCAAGGTTCAACACATTTCACCACATTATTCATACCGGTAGACCCGTACCGGGAGTTTCCACATATGGATCGACGATTTTACTAAGTGTTAGCCCATGTCCGTGAACAACGTCAGACACATGACCTACATATGCCATCTACAAACATTAAATCACACTGATAAACATAACCTAGCTCCACATGCAGGTTTTCCAATGATTCCGGCCATCCGACGGTCATTCATCTCCGAAACCCTAGATCGGGGGGCCCGCAGATCTACCCTTATAGCTTTCTCCGTACGAGGATGGACCAATGGAATTTTTTATCTATCTATGTTTTTTTAGCACATATGTACATGGAAAACCAAGGTTGAACACATTTCACCGCATTATTCATACCGGTAGACCCGTACCGGGAGTTTCCACATATGGATCGACAATTTTACTAAGTGTTAGCGCATGTCCGTGAACAACGTCAGACACATGACCTACATATGCCATCTACAAACATTAAATCACACTGATAAACATAACCTACCTCCACATGCAGGTTTTCCAATGATTCCGGCCCTCCGACGGTCATTCACCTCCGAAACCCTAGATCGGGGGAAGGGGCCCACAGATCTACCCTTATAGCTTTGTCCGTACGAGGATGCACCAATGGACTTTTTTATCGATCTATGTTCGTTTAGCACATATGTACATGGAAAACCAAGGTTGAACACATTTCACCACATTATTCACACCGGTAGACCCGTACCGGGAGTTTCCACATATGGATCGACGATTTTACTAAGTGTTAGCCCATGTCCGTGAACAACGTCAGACACATGACCTAGATATGCCATCTAAAAACATTAAATCACACTTATAAACATAACCTAGCTCCACATGCAGGTTTTCCAATGATTCCGGCCTTCCGACGGTCATTCACCTCCAAAACCCTAGATCGGGGCCCCGCAGATCTACCCTTATAGCTATCTCCTTACGAGGATGGACCAATGGACTTTTTTATCTATCTATGTTTGTTTAGCTCATATGTACATGGAAAACCAAGGTTGAACACACTTCACCACATTATTCACACCGGTAGACCCGTACCGGGAGTTTCCACACACGGATTGACGATTTTACTAAGTGTTAGCCCATGCCCGTGAACAACGTCAGACACATGACCTAGATATGCCATCTACAAACATTAAATCACACTAATAAACATAACCTAGCTCCATATGCAGGTTTTCCAATGATTCCGGCCCTCCGACTGTCATTCAGCTCCGAAACCCTAGATCGGGGGGGGCGAAGATCTACCCTTATAGCTTTCTCCGAAAGAGGGTGGACCAATGGACTTTTTTATTTATCTATGTTTGTTTAGCACATATGTACATGGAAAACCAAGGTTCAACAAATTTCACCACATTATTCATACCGCTAGACCCGTACCGGGAGTTTCCACATATGGATCGACGATTTTACTAAGTGTTAGCCCATGTCCGTGAACAACGTCAGACACATGACCTACATATGCCATCGACAAACATTAAATCACACTGATAAACATAACCTAGCTCCACATGCAGGTTTTCCAATGATTCCGGCCCTCCGACGGTCATTCACCTCCGAAACCCTAGATCGGGGGGCCCGCAGATCTACCCTTATAGCTTTCTCCTTACGAGGATGGACCAATGGACTTTTTTATCTATCTATGTTTGTTTAGCACATATGTACATGGAAAACCAAGGTTGAACACATTTCACCACATTATTCACACCGGTAGACCCGTACCGGGAGTTTCAACATACGGATCGACGATTTTACTAAGTGTTAGCCCATGTCCGTGAACAACGTCAGACACATGACCTAGATATGCCATCTAAAAACATTAAATCACACTTATAAACATAACCTAGCTCCACATGCAGGTTTTCCAATTATTCCGGCCTTCCGACGGTCATTCACCTCCAAAACCCTAGATCGGGGGCCCCGCAGATCTACCCTTATAGCATTCTCCGTACGAGGATGGACCAATGGACTTTTTTATCTATCTATGTTTGTTTAGCACATATGTACATGGATAACCAAGGTTGAACACATTTCACCACATTATTCACAATGGTAGACCCGTACCGGGAGTTTCCACATATGGATCGACGATTTTACTAAGTGTTAGCCCATGTCCGTGAACAACGTCAGACACATGACCTACATATGCCATCTACAAACATTAAATCACACTGATAAACATAACCTAGCTCCACATGCAGGTTTTCCGATGATGCCGGCCCTCCGACGGTCATTCACCTCCGAAACCCTAGATCGGGGGGGGCGCATATCTACCCTTATAGCATTCTCCGTAGGAGGATGCACCAATGGACTTTTTTATCTATCTATGTTTTTTAGCACATATGTACATGGAAAACCAAGTTTCTACACATTTCACCACATTATTCAAACCGGTAGACCCGTACCGGGAGTTTCCACACACGGATCGACGATTTTACTAAGTGTTAGCCCATGTCCGTGAACAACGTAACACACATGACCTACATATGCCATCTACGAACATTAAATCACACTTATAAACATAACCTAGCTCGACATGCAGGTTTTCCAATTATTCCGGCCCTCCGACGGTCATTCACCTCCAAAACCCAAGATTGGGGAGGGGGGCGCAGATCTACCCTTATAGCTTTCTCCGTACGTGGATGGACCAATGGACTTTTTTATCTATCTATGTTTGTTTAGCACATATGTTCATGGAAAACCAAGATTGAACACATTTCAACACATTATTCACACCGGTAGACCCATGCCGGCAGTTTCCACATACGGATCGACGATTTTACTAAGTGTTAGCCCATGTCCGTGAACAACGTCAGACACATGACCTACATATGCCATCCCCAAACATTAAATCACACTTAGAAACATAACCTAGCTCCACATGCAGGTTTTCCAATGATTTCGGCCCTCCGACGGTCAATCACCTCCGAAACCCTAGATCGGGGGGCCCGCAGATCTACCCTTATAGCTTTCTCCGTACGAGGATGGACCAATGGACTTTTTTATCTATCTATGTTTGTTTAGCACATATGTACATGGAAAACCAAGGTTGAAACATTTCACCACATTATTCGCACCGGTAGACCTGTACCGGGAGTTTCCACATATAGGTCGATGATTTTCCTAAGTGTTAGCCAATGTGCGTGAACAACGTCAGACACATGACCTACATATGCCATCTACTAACATTAAATCACACTTATAAACATAACCTAGCTCCACATGCAGGTTTTCCAATGATTCCGGCCCTCCGACGGTCATTCCCCTCCGAAACCCTAGATCGGGGGGGGGGGGCGCAGATCTACCCTTATAGCTTTGTCCGTACGAGGATGCACCAATGGACTTTTTTATCTATCTATTTTTTTTAGCACATATTTACATGGAAAACCAAGGTTCAACACATTTCACCACATTATTCACACCGATAGACCCGTACCGAAAGTTTCCACATACGGATCGACGATTTTACTAAGTGTTAGCCCATGTCCATGAACAACGTCAAATACATGACCTACATATGCCATCTACAAACATTAAATCACACTTATAAACATAACCTAACTCCACATGCAGGTTTTCCAATGATTCCGGCCTTCCGACGGTCATTCACCTCCAAAACCCTAGATCGGGGGGGGGGGGGGGCGCAGATCTACCCTTATAGCTATCTCCGTACGAGGATGCACCAATGGACTTTTTTATCTATCTATGTTTGTTTAGCTCATATGTACATGGAAAACCAAGGTTGACCACATTTCACCACATTATTCACACCGGTAGACCCGTACCGGGAGTTTCCACACACGGATCGACGATTTTACTAAGTGTTAGCCCATGTCCGTGAACAACGTCAGAAACATGACCTACATATGCCATCTACAAACATTAAATCACACTAATAAACATAACCTAGCTCCACATGGCAGGTTTTCCAATGATTCCGGCCCTCCTACGGTCATTCACCTTCGAAACCCTAGATCTGGGGGGCGCAGATCTACCCTTATAACTTTCTCCGAAAGAGGGTGGACCAATGAACTTTTTTATCTATCTATGTTTGTTTAGCACATATGTACATGGAAAACCAAGGTTCAACACATTTCACCACATTATTCATACCGGTAGAGCCGTACCGGGAGTTTCCACATATGGATCGACGATTTTACTAAGTGTTAGCCCATGTCCGTGAACAACGTCAGACACATGACCTACATATGCCATCTACAAACATTAAATCACACTGATAAACATAACCTAGCTCCACATGCAGGTTTTCCAATGATTCCGGCCCTCCGACGGTCATTCACCTCCGAAACCCTAGATCGGGGGGGGGGGGGCGCAGATCTACCCTTATAGCTTTCTCCGTACGAGGATGGACCAATGGACTTTTTTATCTATCTATGTTTGTTTAGCACATATGTACATGGAAAACCAAGGTTGAACACATTTCACCACATTATTCATACCGGTAGACCCGTACCGGGAGTTTCCACATATGGATCGACGATTTTACTAAGTGTTAGCGCATGTCCGTGAACAACGTCAGACACATGACCTACATATGCCATCTACAAACATTAAATCACACTGATAAACATAACCTACCTCCACATGCAGGTTTTCCAATGATTTCGGCCCTCCGACGGTCATTCACCTCCGAAACCCTAGATCGGGGGAAGGGGCCCGCAGATCTACCCTTATAGCTTTGTCCGTACGAGGATGCACCAATGGACTTTTTTATGTATCTATGTTCGTTTAGCACATATGTACATGGCAAACCAAGGTTGAACACATTTCACCACATTATTCACACCGGTAGACCCGTACCGGGAGTTTCCACATATGGATCGACGATTTTACTAAGTGTTAGCCCATGTCCGTGAACAACGTCAGACACATGACCTAGATATGCCATCTAAAAACATTAAATCACACTTATAAACATAACCTAGCTCCACATGCAGGTTTTCCAACGATTCCGGCCTTCCGACGGTCATTCACCTCCAAAACCCTAGATCGAGGGCCCCGCAGATCTACCCTTATAGCATTCTCCGTACGAGGATGGACCAATGGACTTTTTTATCTATCTATGTTTGTTTAGCACATATGTACATGGAAAACCAAGGTTGAACACATTTCACCTCATTATTCACAATGGTAGACCCGTACCGGGGGTTTCCACATATGGATCGACGATTTTACTAAGTGTTAGCCCATGTCCGTGAACAACGTCAGACACGTGACCTACATATGCCATCTACAAACATTAAATCACACTGATAAACATAACCTAGCTCCACATGCAGGTTTTCCAATGATGCCGGCCCTCCGACGGTCATTCACCTCCGAAACCCTAGATCGTGGGGGGGGGCGCATATCTACCCTTATAGCTTTCTCCGTAGGAGGATGCACCAATGGAATTTTTTATCTATCTATGTTTTTTTAGCACATATGTACATGGAAAACCAAGTTTCTACACATTTCACCACATTATTCACACCGGTAGACCCGTACCGGGAGTTTCCACACACGGATCGACGATTTTACTAAGTGTTAGCCCATGTCCGTGAACAACGTCAGACACATGACCTACATATGCCATCTACGAACATTAAATCACACTTATAAACATAACCTAGCTCCACATGCAGGTTTTCCAATGATTCCGGCCATCCGACGGTCATTCACCTCCAAAACCCTAGAATGGGGGGGCGCAGATCTACCCTTATAGCTTTCTCCGTACGTGGATGGACCAATGGACTTTTTTATCTATCTATGTTTGTTTAGCACATATGTTCATGGAAAACCAAGGTTGAACACATTTCACCACATTATTCACACCGGTAGACCCATGCCGGCAGTTTCCACATACGGATCGACGATTTTACTAAGTGTTAGCCCATGTTCGTGAACAACGTCAGACACATGACCTACATATGCCATCTACAGACATTAAATCACACTTAGAAACATAACCTAGCTCCACATGCAGGTTTTCCAATGATTCCGGCCCTCCGACGGTCATTCACCTCTGAAACCCTAGATCGGGGGGCCCGCAGATCTACCCTTATAGATTTCTCTGTACGAGGATGGACCAATGGACTTTTTTATCTATCTATGTTTGTTTAGCACATATGTACATGGAAAACCAAGGTTGAAACATTTCACCACATTATTCACACCGGTAGATCTGTACCGGGAGTTTCCACATACATATCAATGATTTTCCTAAGTGTTAGCCCATGTCCGTGAACAACGTCAGACACATGACCTACATATGCCATCTACTAACATTAAATCACACTTATAAACATAACCTAGCTCCACATGCAGGTTTTCCAATGATTCCGGCCCTCCGACGGCCATTCACCTCCGAAACCCTAGATCGGGGGGCCCGCAGATCTACCCTTATAGCTTTCTCCGTACGAGGATGGACCAATGGACTTTTTTATCTATTTATGTTTGTTTAGCACATATGTACATGGAAAACCAAGGTTGGACACATTTCACCACATTATTCACACTGGTAGACCCGTACCGGGAGTTTCCACATACGGATCGACGATTTTAATAAGTGTTAGCCCATGTCCGTGAACAACGTCACACACATGACCTAGATATGCCATATAAAAACATTAAATCACACTTATAAACATAACCTAGCTCCACATGCAGGTTTTCCAATGATTCCGGCCTTCCGACAGTCATTCACCTCCAAAACCCTAGATCGGGGGCCCCGCAGATCTACCCTTATAGCTTTCTCCGTACGAGGATGGACCAATGGACTTTTTTATCTATCTATGTTTGTGTTAGCACATATGTACATGGAAAACCAAGGTTGAACACATTTCATCACATTATTCATAGCGGTAGACCCGTACCGGGAGTTTCCACATATGGATCGACGATTTTACTAAGTGTTAGCCCATGTCCGTGAATAACGTCAGACACATGACCTACATATACCATCTACAAACATTAAATCACACTGATAAACATAACCTAGCTCCACTTGCAGGTTTTCCAATGATTCCTGCCCTCCGACGGTCATTCACCTCCGAAACCCTAGATCGGGGGGGCCGCAGATCTACCCTTATAGCTTTGTCCGTACGAGGATGCACCAATGGACTTTTTTATCTATCTATGTTTGTTTAGCACATATGTTCATGGAAAACCAAGGTTGAACACATTTCACCACATTATTCACACCGGTAGACCCATACCGGGAGTTTCCACATACGGAACGACGATTTTACTAAGTGTTAGCCCATGTCCGTGAACAACGTCAGACACATGACCTACATATGCCATATACTAACATTAAATCACACTTATAAACATAACCTAGCTCCACATGCAGGTTTTCCAATGATTCCGGCCCTCCGACGGTCATTCACCTCCGAAACCCTAGATCGGGGGGGTGGGGGGGCACAGATCTACCCTTATAGATTTCTCCGTACGAGGATGGACCAATGGACTTTTTTATCTATCTATGTCTGTTTAGCACATGTAAAACCAAGGTTGAACACATTTCACCACATTATTCACACCGATAGACCCGTACCGGAAGTCTCCACATACGGATCGACGATTTTACTAAGTGTTAGCCCATGTCCGTGAACAACGTCAAATACATGACCTACATATGCCATCTACAAACATTAAATCACACTTATAAACATAACCTAACTCCAAATGCAGGTTTTCCAATGATTCCGGCCTTCCGACGGTCATTCACCTCCGAAAGCCTAGATCGGGGAGGGGGGGCGCAGATCTACCCTTATAGCTATCTCCGTACGAGGATGGACCAATGGAATTTTTTATCTATCTATGTTTTTTTAGCTCATATGTACATGGAAAACCAAGGTTGAACACATTTCACCACATTATTCACACCGGTAGACCCGTACCGGGAGTTTCCACACACGGATCGACGATTTTACTAAGTGTTAGCCCATGTCCGTGAACAACGTCAGAAACATGACCTACATATGCCATCTACAAACATTAAATCACACTAATAAACATAACCTACCTCCACATGCAGGTTTTCCAATGATTCCGGCCCTCCGACGGTCATTCACCTTCGAAACCCTAGATCGGGGGGGCGCAGATCTACCCTTATAACTTTCTCCGAAAGAGGGTGGACCAATGAACTTTTTTATCTATCTATGTTTGTTTAGCACATATGTACATGGAAAACCAAGGTTCAACACATTTCACCACATTATTCATACCGGTAGACCCGTACCGGGAGTTTCCACATATGGATCGACGATTTTACTAAGTGTTAGCCCATGTCCGTGAACAACGTCAGACACATGACCTACATATGCCATCTACAAACATTAAATCACACTGATAAACATAACCTAGCTCCACATGCAGGTTTTCCAATGATTCCGGCCATCCGACGGTCATTCATCTCCGAAACCCTAGATCGGGGGGCCCGCAGATCTACCCTTATAGCTTTCTCCGTACGAGGATGGACCAATGGAATTTTTTATCTATCTATGTTTTTTTAGCACATATGTACATGGAAAACCAAGGTTGAACACATTTCACCACATTATTCATACCGGTAGACCCGTACCGGGAGTTTCCACATATGGATCGACAATTTTACTAAGTGTTAGCGCATGTCCGTGAACAACGTCAGACACATGACCTACATATGCCATCTACAAACATTAAATCACACTGATAAACATAACCTACCTCCACATGCAGGTTTTCCAATGATTCCGGCCCTCCGACGGTCATTCACCTCCGAAACCCTCGATCGGGGGAAGGGGCCCGCAGATCTACCCTTATAGCTTTGTCCGTACGAGGATGCACCAATGGACTTTTTTATCTATCTATGTTCGTTTAGCACATATGTACATGGAAAACCAAGGTTGAACACATTTCACCACATTATTCACACCGGTAGACCCGTACCGGGAGTTTCCACATATGGATCGATGATTTTACTAAGTGTTAGCCCATGTCCGTGAACAACGTCAGACACATGACCTAGATATGCCATCTAAAAACATTAAATCACACTTATAAACATAACCTAGCTCCACATGCAGGTTTTCCAATGATTCCGGCCTTCCCACGGTCATTCACCTCCAAAACCCTAGATCGGGGGCCCCGCAGATCTACCCTTATAGCTATCTCCGTACGAGGATGGACCAATGGACTTTTTTATCTATCTATGTTTGTTTAGCTCATATGTATATGGAAAACCAAGGTTGAACACATTTCACCACATTATTCACACCGGTAGACCCGTACCGGGAGTTTCCACACACGGATTGACGATTTTACTAAGTGTTATCCCATGCCCGTGAACAACGTCAGACACATGACCTACATATGCCATCTACAAACATTAAATCACACTAATAAACATAACCTAGCTCCATATGCAGGTTTTCCAATGATTCCGGCCCTCCGACTGTCATTCAGGTCTGAAACCCTAGATCGGGGGGGGCGAAGATCTACCCTTATAGCTTTCTCCGAAAGAGGGTGGACCAATGGACTTTTTTATCTATCTATGTTTGTTTAGCACATATGTACATGGAAAACCAAGGTTCAACAAATTTCACCACATTATTCATACCGCTAGACCCGTACCGGGAGTTTCCACATATGGATCGACGATTTTACTAAGTGTTAGCCCATGTCCGTGAACAACGTCAGACACATGACCTACATATGCCATCGACAAACATTAAATCACACTGATAAACATAACCTAGCTCCACATGCAGGTTTTCCAATGATTCCGGCCCTCCGACGGTCATTCACCTCCGAAACCCTAGATCGGGGGGCCCGCAGATCTACCCTTATAGCTTTCTCCGAACGAGGATGGACCAATGGACTTTTTTATCTATCTATGTTTGTTTAGCACATATGTACATGGAAAACCAAGGTTGAACACATTTCACCACATTATTCACACCGGTAGACCCGTACCGGGAGTTTCCACATACGGATCGACGATTTTACTAAGTGTTAGCCCATGTCCGTGAACAACGTCAGACACATGACCTAGATATGCCATCTAAAAACATTAAATCACACTTATAAACATAACCTAGCTCCACATGCAGGTTTTCCAATTATTCCGGCCTTCCGACGATCATTCACCTCCAAAACCCTAGATCGGGGGCCCCGCAGATCTACCCTTATAGCATTCTCCGTACGAGGATGGACCAATGGACTTTTTTATCTATCTATGTTTGTTTAGCACATATGTACATGGAAAATCAAGGTTGAACACATTTCACCACATTATTCACAATGGTAGACCCGTACCGGGAGTTTCCACATATGGATCGACGATTTTACTAAGTGTTAGCCCATGTCCGTGAACAACGTCAGACACATGACCTACATATGCCATCTACAAACATTAAATCACCCTGATAAACATAACCTAGCTCCACATGCAGGTTTTCCGATGATGCCGGCCCTCCGACGGTCATTCACCTCCGAAACCCTAGATCGGGGGGGGCGCATATCTACCCTTATAGCATTCTCCGTAGGAGGATGCACCAATGGACTTTTTTATCTATCTATGTTTTTTTAGCACATATGTACATGGAAAACCAAGTTTCTACACATTTCACCACATTATTCACACCGGTAGACCCGTACCGGGAGTTTCCACACACGGGTCGACGATTTTACTAAGTGTTAGCCCATGTCCGTGAACAACGTCAGACACATGACCTACATATGCCATCTACGAACATTAAATCACACTTATAAACATAACCTAGCTCGACATGCAGGTTCTCCAATTATTCCGGCGCTCCGACGGTCATTCACCTCCAAAACCCAAGATTGGGGGGGGCGCAGATCTACCCTTATAGCTTTCTCCGTACGTGGATGGACCAATGGACTTTTTTATCTATCTATGTTTGTTTAGCACATATGTTCATGGAAAACCAAGATTGAACACATTTCAACACATTATTCACACCGGTAGACCCATGCCGGCAGTTTCCACATACGGATCGACGATTTTACTAAGTGTTAGCCCATGTCCGTGAACAACGTCAGACACATGACCTACATATGCTATCTACAAACATTAAATCACACTTAGAAACATAACCTAGCTCCACATGCAGGTTTTCCAATGATTCCGGCCCTCCGACGGTCAATCACCTCCGAAACCCTAGATCGGGTGGCCCGCAGATCTACCCTTATAGCTTTCTCCGTACGAGGATGGACCAATGGACTTTTTTATCTATCTATGTTTGTTTAGCACATATGTACATGGAAAACCAAGGTTGAAACATTTCACCACATTATTCGCACCGGTAGACCTGTACCGGGAGTTTCCACATACAGGTCGATGATTTTCCTAAGTGTTAGCCCATGTGGGTGAACAACGTCAGACACATGACCTACATATGCCATCTACTAACATTAAATCACACTTATAAACATAACCTAGCTCCACATGCAGGTTTTCCAATGATTCCGGCCCTCCGACGGTCATTCCCCTCCGAAACCATAGATCGGGGGGGGGGGGGGCGCAGATCTACCCTTATAGCTTTGTCCGTACGAGGATGCACCAATGGACTTTTTTATCTATCTATTTTTTTAGCACATATTTACATGGAAAACCAAGGTTCAACACATTTCACCACATTATTCACACCGATAGACCCGTACCGGAAGTTTCCACATACGGATCGACGATTTTACTAAGTGTTAGCCCATGTCCATGAACAACGTCAAATACATGACCTACATATGCCATCTACAAACATTAAATCACACTTATAAACATAACCTAACTCCACATGCAGGTTTTCCAATGATTCCGGCCTTCCGACGGTCATTCACCTCCAAAACCCTAGATCGGGGGGGGGGGGGGGGGCGCAGATCTAACCTTATAGCTATCTCCGTACGAGGATGGACCAATGGACTTTTTTATCTATCTATGTTTGTTTAGCTCATATGTACATGGAAAACCAAGGTTGAACACATTTCACCACATTATTCACACCGGTAGACCCGTACCGGGAGTTTCCACACACGGATCGACGATTTTACTAAGTGTTAGCCCATGTCCGTGAACAACGTCAGAAACATGACCTACATATGCCATCTACAAACATTAAATCACACTAATAAACATAACCTAGCTCCACATGCAGGTTTTCCCATGATTCCGGCCCTCCGACGGTCATTCACCTTCGAAACCCTAGATCGGGGGGGCGCAGATCTACCCTTATAACTTTCTCCGAAAGAGGGTGGGCCAATGAACTTTTTTATCTATCTATGTTTGTTTAGCACATATGTACATGGAAAACCAAGGTTCAACACATTTCACCACATTATTCATACCGGTAGACCCGTACCGGGAGTTTCCACATATGGATCGACGATTTTACTAAGTGTTAGCCCATGTCCGTGAACAACGTCAGACACATGACCTACATATGCCATCTACAAACATTAAATCACACTGATAAACATAACCTAGCTCCACATGCAGGTTTTCCAATGATTCCGGCCCTCCGACGGTCATTCACCTCCGAAACCCTAGATCGGGGGGGGGGGGGCGCAGATCTACCCTTATAGCTTTCTCCGTACGAGGATGGACCAATGGACTTTTTTATCTATCTATGTTTGTTTAGCACATATGTACATGGAAAACCAAGGTTGAACACATTTCACCACATTATTCATACCGGTAGACCCGTACCGGGAGTTTCCACATATGGATCGACGATTTTACTAAGTGTTAGCGCATGTCCGTGAACAACGTCAGACACATGACCTACATATGCCATCTACAAACATTAAATCACACTGATAAACATAACCTACCTCCACATACAGGTTTTCCAATGATTTCGGCCCTCCGACGGTCATTCACCTCCGAAACCCTAGATCGGGGGAAGGGCCCCGCAGATCTACCCTTATAGCTTTGTCCGTACGAGGATGCACCAATGGACTTTTTTATGTATCTATGTTCGTTTAGCACATATGTACATGGAAAACCAAGGTTGAACACATTTCACCACACTATTCACACCGGTAGACCCGTACCGGGAGTTTCCACATATGGATCGACGATTTTACTAAGTGTTAGCCCATGTCCGTGAACAACGTCAGACACATGACCTAGATATGCCATCTAAAAATATTAAATCACACTTATAAACATAACCTAGCTCCACATGCAGGTTTTCCAACGATTCCGGCCTTCCGACGGTCATTCACCTCCAAAACCCTAGATCGGGGGCCCCGCAGATCTACCCTTATAGCATTCTCCGTACGAGGATGGACCAATGGACTTTTTTATCTATCTATGTTTGTTTAGCACATATGTACATGGAAAACCAAGGTTGAACACATTTCACCTCATTATTCACAATGGTAGACCCGTACCGGGAGTTTCCAAATATGGATCGACGATTTTACTAAGTGTTAGCCCATGTCCGTGAACAACGTCAGACACGTGACCTACAAATGCCATCTACAAACATTAAATCACACTGATAAAGATAACCTAGCTCCACATGCAGGTTTTCCAATGATGCCGGCCCTCCGACGGTCATTCACCTCCGAAACCCTAGATCGTGGGGGGGGGGGGCGCATATCTACCCTTATAGCTTTCTCCGTAGGAGGATGCACCAATGGACTTTTTTATCTATCTATGTTTTTTTAGCACATATGTACATGGAAAACCAAGTTTCTACACATTTCACCACATTATTCACACCGGTAGACCCGTACCGGGAGTTTCCACACACGGATCGACGATTTTACTAAGTGTTAGCCCATGTCCGTGAACAACGTCAGACACATGACCTACATATGCCATCTACGAACATTAAATCACACTTATAAACATAACCTAGCTCCACATGCAGGTTTTCCAATGATTCCGGCCCTCCGACGGTCATTCACCTCCAAAACCCTAGAATGGGGGGGGGGGGGCGCAGATCTACCCTTATAGCTTTCTCCGTACGTGGATGGACCAATGGACTTTTTTATCTATCTATGTTTGTTTAGCACATATGTTCATGGAAAACCAAGATTGAACACATTTCACCAAATTATTCACACCGGTAGACCCATGCCGGCAGTTTCCACATACGGATCGACGATTTTACTAAGTGTTAGCCCATGTTCGTGAACAACGTCAGACACATGACCTACATATGCCATCTACAGACATTAAATCACACTTAGAAACATAACCTAGCTCCACATGCAGGTTTTCCAATGATTCCGGCCCTCCGACGGTCATTCACCTCTGAAACCCTAGATCGGGGGGCCCGCAGATCTACCCTTATAGATTTCTCTGTACGAGGATGGACCAATGGACTTTTTTATCTATCTATGTTTGTTTAGCACATATGTACATGGAAAACCAAGGTTGAAACATTTCACCACATTATTCACACCGGTAGATCTGTACCGGGAGTTTCCACATACAGATCGATGATTTTCCTAAGTGTTATCCCATGTGCGTGAACAACGTCAGACACATGACCTACATATGCCATCTACTAACATTAAATCACACTTATAAACATAACCTAGCTCCACATGCAGGTTTTCCAATGATTCCGGCCCTCCGACGGCCATTCACCTCCGAAACCCTAGATCGGGGGGCCCGCAGATCTACCCTTATAGCTTTCTCCGTACGAGGATGGACCAATGGACTTTTTTATCTATTTATGTTTGTTTAGCACATATGTACATGGAAAACCAAGGTTGGACACATTTCACCACATTATTCACACCGGTAGACCCGTACCGGGAGTTTACACATACGGATTGACGATTTTACTAAGTGTTAGCCCACGTCCATGAACAACGTCAGACACATGACCTACATATGCCATCTACAAACATTAAATCACACTATGGGCCTTACACCACACTTTGTAGGTGATGCAAGTTTTTGTAGGATTCCGACGCTTCAGCGGTAATTCACGTGTTACATCCTGTTCCAGAGGGGGGTGTGGAGGTCTACCCCTATAGCTTTCTTCGCACGATGTTCCATCAATGTATTTTTTGTTTGTTGAGGTTTTTTAGGACATAACTACATGGAAAACAAGGTTAGGACCTTGTAACACATCGTAGCCCCCGGTATATCCGCAAACATATTCCACACCTACATGCATGTCCATGACTTTACATATATAGTGTTATCGCATGAATGTGGAGATGGTCACACCAAGGAGCTAGACATTGCATTTATGCATGGATCTTACACCACACTTGGACACATACCCTATACATGCAAGTTCATGCGGTACTACGGCGCTCTGGCGGCCTTTCTTCACCGAAACCCGGCCTAGTCCGGGCGCGAGGGCCGGGGTGGGGACGGGGCGGCGGTTTTCTAAACTTTCTAATCTTCAAGTGCATTGCATCCATCTTGATCTTGTGACCTTCTACGACATCCGCAACATGCAACTCCAATATCATCTTCTCTTCTTCAACTCTTTTCTTCTCTTCTTCAACTCTTTTTAATTTTTCTTTTAAATACTCGTTTTCTTCTTCAACTAAATTTAACCTCTCGGCAAGAGGGTCGTATGTAATATCCGGTTCACATACCTCCTAGATAAATACATCTATGTCAAGTTGGTGTCGGCATAATTACCACAAACACTAAATGAAACAAATAGTTATAAAAGATAATATATACCACATCTGAATCATAGAGAGGACGAGGGCCGACGGGGGCGGATACCAAAACCATCACACTATATAATAACAAGCAATAATACAAGTAATAAAAGTAGACAATTATCTATCTAATCATACAAGTAAGAATTTTTTTTCTTTTATAAAGAAGATAAGAACAAGAGGCTCACCACGGTGGTGCCGACGACGAGATCGGCGCGGGCGATCGACGGTGGTGAAGACGGGGATGGGACATGGCGGACCGCCAAATCTGGACAAATCTTAAGAAAAATGGAGCTTGGAAGTCATATTTGGAGAGGAGAAAGCTTAAGTACTGTGGCTCGGGCATTTCATCGAACACCTCATGTGCATAAGAGGTGAGCTAGAGCACCACAAAGCCCTCTCCTCGCCGGCCAGGAAAAAACAGAGCAGTAGAGTGCTCTGTTCGCGGGCGAGGGGTATATATAGCGAAATCATTGGTCCCGGTTCGTTTCTGGAACCGGGACTAAAGACCACCCTTTAGTCCCGGTTCGTGTATGGAACCGGGACCAATGGATGTGGGCCAGGAGCGAGGCCCATTCGTCCCGGTTCGTGTCTGGAACCGGGACTAATGGGTCCAGACGAACCGGGACCAATGCCCCACGAGGCCCGGCCGCCCCCCTGGGCGCAGGAACCGGGACATATGCCCTCATGAGTCCCGGTTCGTGACTGAACCGGGACTAATGGGTTGGCCAGGCCTGAACCAAAACCCTGTTTTCTACTAGTGAACTGTGGATCATATATATTAATATAGTAATAGTAGCATAATATATTTTAATTTAGTATTATAATTTATTAATATATCATTTTATGTATTAATTAGTAGATACAAAAAGAATAAAGAGGCGTATATCGAGGTTTGAAATGAGATGATATATATTATAATTCCATTTCCAATATTATTTTATGTATTAGTAATATAAGATTAAATGGTTAAACAAAAAAAAGGAAAAAACAAAATAGGGTCTACGCCGACGACCAAAGGTCGGGGCCGTCGGCGTAGCCTTCACTGGCTAACGGGGTTACCGGCCGCCGTCACCGGGGTCCACCCGACAGGCCTTTCGCCGACGGCTTAACGTACGCCGACGGCAGCCCTCGGCGTAAAATGGACCTACGCCGACGGCGGCCCTCGGCCTAAAGAGGCCTACGCCGGCGGCTTTGGGACGCCGACGGCCCGTTACGAGGGCTGACGAGTCGGGCCTCTATGCCGAGGGCCCCGACATTTGGCCGTCGGCGTAGATATTAGACGTAGGCGTCAACCGCCTCTCCCGTAGTGAGAACGCAAATCGGATTAATAGTTTGTAAGATAAATCATTTTAAAAAATTTAAAAACGCATTTAATGCGATGATGACAGGATGATGTAACAGATCTTTGCATGCAATTTTCCTATGCCAAGCCGCCCCACCAAATTAGCTCCATGCGGCGGAGTTACATAGCTTTATCCGTGTTAGATTCATTTCTTTTCATTAGCCAAATAAATCTGTATTAGATTGTCCCTTCCGGCAGTGAGGTTAATCCAATAGATCGGTGCTTTCCACGGCGGCTATGTGTAGCTAACCTTCTTCAGCGAAGACTCGTGGTTAAGTTGTACATCTGATCTAGTGAGCTTCATCGATCAGGCCACCGCGCACGGCGGCACGGTGCTCCATCAAGCGCGGCATCGATCGAGTGAGCTTCATCGAGCAGGTCACCGCGCACGGCGGCACGGTGCTCCATCAAGCGCAGCATCGACATCAAGGCAGTCAGCAGGCGTGCGTGCTTACGAGCAAAGTTTTAAATTGCTCGCGAAACTCACGCAATTGCGGCGCAATTGCGTCTGGGAGCAGGTCACGCAATTTGAAACACCTATTTGCGTTTTGCCGCAAAACGCGGCGAAATGCCGCAAAATGCCACGAAATTGCGCTCAGAAGATGGCATGGAACTCGATTCTGCATCTTCTACAGGTTCCGGTTCTGACTGAGTCATTGAGGACTAAACTTGCGTGTTGTTAAGCACTTATTAACTTATTTACCATGTTTCATGTTAATGTTATGTCTTTTGTGAGTCCGAGAACTTAAGTTTAGCCTAAGAGTGTAAGACTAAGACCTTTAGTTTTGTGCTTGTAATGTGTGTCAGACCATTTTATGCTGCAAAATTAACTATGTCTGTTGACATATCAATGCTCATGGCTATTTTTTACATGTTTTATTGATTTTCCGCAAAATTCTTTTGTAGCCGCAATTTCACGCAATTGCGTCTTTAGCGTCCCAAAACAGCCGCCGCGAAATCGTTTTTCCCGCAATTTAAAACTTTGCTTACGAGCCCGCCGACACCAGACGAGAAATCTGCAGCCGGTGATCCAATCTACATCGACGCGCTCCGTCGGACTCCCGCCTTCACCCGAGCGACTTCTCTCCAGCGACCGGACTCCAAGCACTCCAGCGCGACGCAAATCTACGGAAACACGAGCGGGTGTGCTTCGATCCGAGCGAGTCTTCCCCGAGCCGATCCATTGAGCTTCGTCTAGCAGGCAACGACACGGTACTCCATCAAGCACAGGTGCAATTCATCTTCCATCCGGCCAGGAACGTTTGTGTATGAGATCACGAGGAGATTATACGTGTGCATGCAGCTCCAACCGGCCTCGTGCACATGGACTCCATCGACGGTGCCGAGCATCCGGCGCTAGATGCAGACACTATGAGAGATCTACATCGAGCCATCTGCAAGTCCAAGTCGACGGTGTCGAGCCCCCGGCGCTAGACGCAGACGCTATGAGCGATCTACATCAAGACATCTGCACGTCCAAGGTTGTAAGGCCCGATATGCGGTACTGTTCCAGATCTAGATGTTTCCATCCAGATCCGGGGACGAAGCACATATCGGTCCCACCGCGACATATGACATAGCCATATGCCCCGGATATCCAACATGATATCACAACATTACAGATACAAGGATACAACATCTCATACAATCGGCATACAACTGCCTTAAATATAATACAACAACGGAAGATACATGTCTGAGTATAGACTAGAATCAAATGCCTAGTGGCAAAGAGAAAAACATCGATCCCCATAACCACACGGGTCCAGGCCCTCCGCCGGGATCCTCCTAACTAGTCGTCGTCGAGTCTCCACGTGAAACGTCGATCACCATACCTGTTGTCGATAAAGAATCCTGAAAAGAGTTTGGGGGTAGTATCATGAGTACAGAAGTACTTAGCATCCAACTCTAGTGGTCATCTGACCCAGCAAGGACTTCATCACTCGTCATTCTAGGACAACTAGTAGTTTACGGTAAGGATGGGGTAAGTGGCGAGGTTGCTGCCGCACTAGCATTTATGAAGTGACTAACGATCTAGAGAGTAAGATAAGAAGCCAAGCATTCGATGAGGAATCGCCTCCAACAAGTCTGCTATTCACCTACATACGCAAACATAACACCTATCCTATCCTTGTCCTCCTCTTCGCATCCCGACGAAGAAAAAGCAGTCAAGGCACACACACATTGATCAAATTAAATTAAGATTATCTCAGCTGTTGTTGTCTATGAACAAGGAGTAGGTCTCAAGTCGTCCATAACCGTGGACACGGCTTCTCGAAAAGATTTAAACCTGCAGAGGTGTACCAACTGCACATTACGAGGCTCCGCACGCACGCCCATCTCTCTCAGTTGCTACCCATGATAGGCAACCATTTTATGATTTAGTCCCAAGAGATCGGGAACGACAGGTCCCTCTAACTAACAACGCACAAATCCGGGTGGCCCTCGGTGAGTCGACATCCAACTCAAAAGCCGGCCGCGCTCTCGAATCGGCCTCTACCGTCTGGCCGAGGTAGGGTTAGCTACCCAAAGAAAGGTGGGAAGCCCCCTAGCTTCCAGGTGTGGACCAACAAAGGAACTATGTCTCCGCTGGCCCGAGTTGTTTGAAAATCTGCAAGGTCGACACTCGCACACACACGTTTTGCAACTGATAAAACCAGCTTGGGCCACCACTAGAAATGTTTGAAGTTAGATAGGTAAGAAGAGGGGACCCCATAAAATCCCACACACGGTTAGGCACGCTCAGTCTTAAAACCAATACTCGAAATTCGGGTCCTAAGTGACTCGAATGGAACAAAGTGTCGAGGCGGGAGAGCCTAGACCTTCCATCCTTCGTCGAATATATTCAACATTATAATAATCATATCATCAACAACAATATAATAATGTGATATCCCAAATCAAAGAGTAACATGGTAACATCGTAGCATCCTAATCATGCATACTAAGCAGGGGCTGAGCAACGAGCAATAGTAACATAGCAGTACATGGTTTGCTGGGAGGGGACATGGCTGTATCGGTTTGAAAGAGGCTGTAAACATGTGGTAGGATCAAACATCGAACCTATCCTAGACTAGCATGCAAACCGCTGGTTGAAATAGAATGGATGATAAGTAATGTATAGTCCTTGCCTGTTGATAAGTCGGGTTCCGAAGGTGTAGTTGATCGCAAGCTCGCATCGTCTCCGAAGGTACCCGCGGAAGCACACAAGACGATAAACATTGGAAAGCAATCAACGAGCAAGCACTCTATTACTACGGGGCAACACAAGATCAAGAAGACAGCACACGACACGGCAACGCGATACGGATCTATCGCCGAGAACGGTTACTAACGGTTTAAGTGGGGTATCGATCACACACGACGGATACCGCACGTTTACGGAGGTTCAATTTGCTTAGCTACATGTGATCAACCAATGGTTATTAACATGTCAACTCAAGCAAGCATGGCATAGCACACAAACATGTCAAGATGTGAAGCACAAAGTAAACTATCTATGTTAGTCAATTTAAGCGAGGCACAACCTAAACATGGCATAACACTAAGTACCCCACGACAATTAAAAGATTTGGTACTGTTCTGCCCTAAACCATATTTTAGGCTGGTTAACAACAGCAAACAATAGCATAAACACAAAGTACACGAAAAACTAATCAAGTTACATATAAAGAAAACCCCAAACAGAGTTACGGTTAAAAAGATACAAGCAAAACAAGTTACGGACACAATCTGCCAACATCACGAAGCACACTTTAGAGCAAGATTTAATATAGCTAAAGCACCCAAACATGACAAGTTAAAGTATGGAAATGAAGTACACATGATGCTTAACACATAGGAAAAAGAATCAATGGAATAGGCCTCATGGATGTGTCACAATCATCATGCAAACTTGCAATAAAATAATAGCAGCAACACTTAATAGAAATTAGCAGTAGTTAACAGTGTGGTGCCTACTTTAACACAGAAATACATATTCAAGATGACCTCAAATGAAAATGCTCACAACAGGTGGATGCTAGAGCACAGAGAGCACAACAATACAAAAAAAGAATCACTTCGTTCTGACCTACGAGTCAACGGGAAATTACGTTGCAAAATTAAATCAGCACACAGTTTACCAGGGACTTAGCCAAAATATGGAAAAAGGAAAAACAACAGGGAAAAAAAAGGGGCATGGGCCTCACCCAGTTGGGCTCGGCCCATCTGGAGATGGAAGGCCGGGCGGCTGGCTTTGGCTGCTGGCGCCTGGCTGGAGCGAGCAGGCCGGCCCACGTGGGGAGCGGGCGAGCGGGAGGCTCTGCCTCCTCCCGATCCAGCACGGGTCGCGGCGGCGCCGCTGCGTGGCTCGCCGGCCGACCACCGGAGGCGCGGCGCAGGAGAGGGAAGGCGGAGGCGGCTCGGGGCGGGCGGATCCGGCCGCTGGGGTCGTCAGCGTCGTCCTAGGGGCGCGACGGTGCGAGCCTGAGCTCGGGACGGCAACTCCATGGTGGCCAGCGGGCGCGGGGTCGCCGGTTGCGTCCTGTAGCAAAGGGACGGCGAGGGTGAGAGAGGGAGAGGGAGGAGAGGAAAAGGGAGGAGGAGAGGAGGGGCGCGGCTGCGCCGTGGTTGCCGGGTCGGCCGGCCGGAGCGGCGGCGGCTTCCACGGGCAGGCGGCGGCGGCTAGGAGGAGAGGTGGTTGGTGGGTGGCTAGGGTGGATCTGGGCCGTTGGATCGACCGATCCGACGGTCCAGATCGCCTGGAAGTTAGGATTTCGGGATTATTGGGCAAATTGGGCAGATTTGAGTTTTGTGAGGGGGGTGGCTGCAATTTTGTGGCTAGGGAAACCCTAGAAATGGGTGGGAGTGTGGAGGTCTTTATATAGCCCAGGTGGCTGGCAGTTTGCAAAAACATCCCCGGTTTTTCTCACGCGCGCGCGGTGTTTACGTTTCTGACCGCCGGGGGTCCGCAGTACCTCCGATTCGGGTAAAACTTCGAACTACGCGATCAGCGCGTCGAGCCGGCGGCGTTCACCTCACGCTGGAACCATTCCAAAAACACTTTCCGGTGCGCTATAAAAATATCCCGTTTAAATATTAAACGGGGTTTTTCGTTTCGTTGGTTGCGGCTGGTCTCGTGCGGTTTTCACGACGTGATCGGGTGAAACCCGATGTCGCAAAGGTCGAGTGTCAGGGTGGCAAGGGTCAGTCTCCGTCCGGTACGAGATAAGAGGGGGGGAAATAATCACCGATCGATAAATCGGGGATGCAGACACCGCAAACAAATCAGACAATCAAGCAATTCATACCGAAAACAAAAATTAATTGTTACAATACAACACCACCAACAAGGGATCTCGTCCCGAGATCCAGGATGATCCGGGGGAGAGGGGGAAGATAAAATAGAGTCGACAATCTTCAACACCACCAACAAGGGACTCTGCTCCATGTCCACAACGAAGTTCTGTCGAGATAAATTTCCGCAGAGAGACGGCATCGTCGAAAAAAACAAAACCGTCAGTGACAAGAGGAAGAACGATCGCGAAAACCAGATCAAGGGATAGTGATTTTCGACGCAAGTCGTGAAAACACCGGGAAAAAGGAGGGAGGGCAAAGGACGACCCAAATGATATCCAAAACCGGAGAATCTAAAGGCACTACAGGAATTCCCACCTGAGCTCGGAATCGAGACAGTACGCTGCAAGCAAGGCATTGTAATGGTTTCGATACTCCACACACTCGAGATCCTAGAGTTTGAAGGGGACAAGGAAAGAATAAAACACGTACGGCACTTGTCCTGACAAGAGTAAGGGTAAGGAGGAAAAAGAATCCTACTCTCCGATAACTAACTTAGTAAATACAAAATAGTTTTGTCTAGACTCGACTTCGGCCAGAAAAAGGATCCTACGGCCGGTAAGGCTCTGATACCAAGTTGTAAGGCCCGATATGCGGTACTGTTCCAGATCTAGATGTTTCCATCCAGATCCGGGGACGAAGCACATATCGGTCCCACCGCGACATATGACATAGCCATATGCCCCGGATTTCCAACATGATATCACAACATTACAGATACAAGGATACAACATCTCATACAATCGGCATACAACTGCCTTAAATATAATACAACAGCGGAAGATACATGTCTGAGTACAGACTACAATCAAATGCCTAGTGTCAAAGAGAAAAACATCGATCCCCATAACCACACGGGTCCAGGACCTCCGCCGGGATCCGCCTAACTAGTCGTCGTCGAGTCTCCACGTGAAACGTCGATCACCATACCTGTTGTCGATCAAGAACCCTGAAAAGAGTTTGGGGTAGTCTCATGAGTACAGAAGTACTCAACATCCAACTGTAGTGGTCATCTGACCCAGCAAGGACTTCATCACTCGTCATTCTAGGACAACTAGTAGTTTACGGTAATGATGGGGTAAGTGGTGAGGTTGCTGTCGCACTAGCATTTATGAAGTGGCTAACGATCTAAAGAGTAAGATAAGAAGCCAAGCATTCGATGAGGAATCGCCTCCAACAAGTCTGCTATCCACCTACATACGCAAACATAACACCTATCCTATCCTTGTCCTCCTCTTCGCATCCCGACGAAGAAGAAGCAGTCAAGGCACACACACGTTGATCAAATTATATTAAGATTATCTCAGCTGTTGTTGTCTATGAACAATGAGTAGGTCTCAAGTCGTCCATAACCGTGGACATGGCTTCTCGAAAAGATTTAACCCTGCAGGGGTGTACCAACTGCCCATTACGAGGCTCCGCACGCACGCCCATCTCTCTCAGTTGCTACCCATGATAGGCAACCATTTTATGATTTAGTCCGAAGAGATCCGGAACGACAGGTCCCTCTAACTAACAACGCACAAATCCGGGTGGCCCCCGGTGAGTCGACATCCAACTCAAAAGCCGGTCGCGCTCTCGAATCGGTCTCTACCGTCTGGACGAGATCGGGTTAGCTACCCAAACAGAGGTGGGTAGCCTCCTAGCTTCCAGGTGTGGACCAACAAAGGAACTATGTCTCCGCTGGCCCGAGTTGTTTGAAAATCTGCGAGGTCGACACTCGCACACACACGTTTTGCAAATCATAAAACCAGCTTGGGCCACCACTAGAAATGTTTGAAGTTAGATAGGTAAGAAGAGGGGACCCCATAAAATCCCACACGCTCGGTCTTAAAACTCATTACCTAGTGTTAGGCACGCTCAGTCTTAAAACCAATACCCAAAACTTGGGTCCTAGGTGACTCGAATTGAACAAAGCGTCGAGGCGGGATAGCCTAGACCTTCCATCTTTCGTCGAATACAATCAACATTATAATAATCATATCATCAACAACAAATAATAATGTGATATCCCAAACCAAAGAGTAACAAGGTAACATCGTAGCATACTAAGCATGCATACTAAGCAGGGGTTGAGCAACGAGCAATAGTAACATAGCAGTACATGGTTTGCTGGGAGGGGACATGGCTGTATCGGTTTGAAAGAGGCTGTAAACATGTGGTAGGATCAAACATCGAACCTATCCTAGACTAGCATGCAAACCGCTTGTTGAAATAGAATGGATCATAAGTAATGTATAGTCCTTGCCTGTTGATAAGTCGGGTTTCGAAGGTGTAGTTGATCGCAAGCTCGCATCGTCTCCGAAGGTACCCGCGGAAGCACACAAGACGATAAACACTTTAAGTGGGGTATCGGTCACACACGACGGATGCCTCACGTTTACGGAGGTTCAAGTTGCTTAGCTACAGGTGATCAACCAACGGTTATTAACATGGCAACTCAAGCAAGCATGGCATAGCACACAAACATGTCAAGACGTGAAGCACAAAGTAAACTATCTATGCTAGTCAATTTAAGCGAGGCACAACCTAAACATGGCATAACATAAGTACCATGTGACAATTAAAAGATTTGGTACTGTTCTGTCGTAAACCATATTTTAGGTTAATTAACAACAGCAAACAATTGCATAAACACAAAGTACACGAAAAACTAATCAAGTTACATATAAAGAACACCCCAAACGGAGTTACGGTTAAAAAGATGAAAGCAAAAAAGTTACGGGCACAATCTGCCAACATCACGAAGCACATTTTAGAGCAAGATTTAATATAGCTAAAGCACCCAAACATGACAAGTTAAAGCATGGAAATGAAGTACACATGATGCTTAACACATAGGAAAAATAATCAATGCAATAGGCCTCATGGATGTGTCACAATCATCATGCAAACTTGCAATAAAATAATAACATCAGCACTTAACAGCAATTAGCAGTAGTTAACAGTGTGGTGCCTACTTTAACACAGAAATACATATTCAAGATGACCTCAAATGAAAATGCTCACAAAAGGTGGATGCTAGAGCACAGAGAGCAAAACAATACAAAAAAAGAGTCACTTCGTTCCGACCTACGAGTCAACGGGAAATTACGTTGCAAAATTGAATCAGCACACAGTTTACCAGGGACTTAGCCAAAATCTGGAAAAAGGAAAAACAACAGGGAAAAAAAGGGCATGGGCCTCACCCAGTTGGGCTCGACCCATCTGGAGCTGGAAGGCCGGGCGGCTGGCTTGGGCTGCTGGCGCCTGGCTGGAGCGAGCAGGCCGGCCCACGTGGGGAGCGGGCGAGCGGGAGGCTCTGCCTCCTCCCGATCCAGCATGGCTCGCCGGCCGGCCACCGGAGGCGCGGCGCAGGAGAGGGAAGGCGGAGGCGGCTCGGGGTGGGCGGATCCGGCCGCTGGGGTCGTCAGCGTCGCCCTAGGGGCGCGGCGACGCGAGCCCGAGCTCGGGACGACAGCTCCATGGTGGCCAGTTGTGCAAGTTTGCATTGTTGGTCGTCGTCATGTCAGTGAATCATCGTCGTCATGCCCAAGTGCTTGTTCTGTGAGGATCTGTTGAAGATGAAGCGTGCCCAAGTCGTGTATC
This sequence comes from Bromus sterilis, assembly GCA_950022295.1. Lineage (NCBI taxonomy): Eukaryota > Viridiplantae > Streptophyta > Magnoliopsida > Poales > Poaceae > Bromus > Bromus sterilis. Next base: position 365,209,429 of record OX465595.1, on the reverse strand, counting down.
TGTCTCGACGAGAGGATCAAGTTCAAGTATGTGGGGGCGGTAAACCAGTGAAGGTGAGTCTCTTCAATGAGGACATGTCTCTACATGAGGTCGGAGTGGATGGTGAAGTTCACGGGAGGTCGGCGTGTATCTCTCTAGGGTGGATGGTGTAGTTCACCGGGTGATGTATTTCATGAGGTTAATAGCGAGGCTGGGTAGTCCAAGGCATATTTGGTTTGATCCGTAAATTGGCCAAGTAAAAATTGGGGAGAGCCAATTTAACTTGTCGTGAGGCGAGCAGATGAGTTAATAAGGGATGAATCATCAATGAATCAAGATCAAAAGAAGCACGGAAGACGAAAAATCAAGATTAGGGGGTGAATGTTAGTGTAATTTTGAGTTATGTTTTAATATGAAAAGTGTAGCAACATTTAGTAGTAGTACTAGTTGCTACGGTGTGTAGCAGCCCGGTTCAAACATGTACCGTGGTAGCTAGTGTGTAGGTTTGGTAAGTACTAGTCCGGTTAGGCTTAGTGTCCGACTAGGATTTGTGTTACCTAGGTTGGCTCAGTTGAGGGCTGGCTGTGTATATATACACGAGCATAGGGCTCTTTAGTTTGTAACATCGTGTGGAGTACAGAAAAGCAATACAAGAGAAAATAAAGGGTATGATATGTGTCCTTGGCCATAAATATTTTGTGTACGCAGTTGTTCGTTGATTTTATGTGAGCGATTCTGAAGGGTCGAATTCCAACAATCATCAGTGCAATTTTTTCGCCTCCGGCTTTGTGCGGTTTGTCATCTACGACGACTACATCATCGTCCACAACTACCTCGACCACGGCTACTACATGATCGGCTACCTCGACATCGACATCAGACTACGTCTACAGCTACTCATCGGCAACAACTCCTGTCAACAGCGTCCGCCTCGTCACTTGCGTCCACGACACTCCCGTTGTGACTGCGGGAGGGAATAGAGAGAAGGCACCAGAAGGGGACGCAGTCACCTCCCTAGATGCCGACCCATCAGCCATTAGAGACGCGGTTGATGATGGCGCACACTAGTGGACAGACCCCCATATTATCCCAGTTCATATGGGCCTTCGGTCCCGGTTCCACACCCGGGACCAATAACTCGGGACCAATGATGATCCCGGTTGGCCCATGAACCGGGACCGAAGAGGCTCCACGTGGCCAGGCGCGCAGCGACGGGGGAGGGGTCATCGGTCCCGGTTGATAGGAAGAACCGGGACCGAAGAGGCTCCACTGCCCTCCTTTTTAGCCCTATTTTCTGATTTTTTTTTTCATTTATTTATTTTGTGTTTTGTATTCAATTCAATGGTACCATATATATATAAATTAAAGCAACAATGAAGGAACCACAATATATATTACACATTATCGTCACGAATATATCATACTAGGTAGGAAATGCGGCTTGCCACACCCGGCAGCGATGTGCTGCCAGGTAGGTGCTGCCGGGTATTGTCATATCCAACCCGATAATACAGTCATTGAAGCACATATAAAAAATAGCATAATGCAAATGTGTTTATGAACCTAATATATCAAGTTTATATTAGAAGCATTGCATTAATACATACATATTCAATACTCCCTCCGTCCCAAAAAGAATGTCATAGTTTTAGTTCAAATTTGACATTTGAACTAAAACTATGACATTCTTTTTGGGACGGAGGGAGTACATAGCAATTGGTTCAGAAGACAACTAAAGGTTTTAGTCCAAAAGCAACATATACATATTTAGTACATAGTGTTAGAAATAATTAACATGTGTTAATTATGGGGTAAATCTACCCTTGTAACTTCCACCCCTTCATGAAGAGGCACCTCTTCATGATGTCCTTCCATCTGTATATATACCTACATCATCAATGAATAGAATAGAGGATTTCACTTTTCTCTCAACACGTTATCAGCACTTTGCTTTGCCCTGAGCAGCGGAAAGAAGGCCATGAACAGAGAAGGAACGACGAGCGAGCGGGCCAACTCCAGTGCCCGACGCCTGCGGTGGCTCCCGTCTCCGGTGACTGCGCGCCACGCCTCGCGCCCTAGCGCCCGGCTCCCGACAGTCCGGCCACCGCGCCGCGGCCCAGGCTCCGGCCTCCGCGCCGTGGACTCGCCGGCCTACAGCGCCGCCTCCGTCTGCGCCGCCGGTCTCGGGCCCGCCCGCGCCGTGCCTCGCGCCCGGCTGTGCGTCGTCGGCTCGTCCGCGCCTGCGCTCGGCCGCGCCCTGGCCACGGCCTCGACGAGCGCACTGCCTCCCGCGCCGCGCCCGACCGTGCGCCACGACGCGCTGGCCGCCTGGCCTCTGCGCCATGCCCGGCCAAGTGCAGTGCCGCGCTCTAGCGGCTGGCCTCCGCGCCCCCCCCGCCCGGCCTCCGCGCCGTGACCTCCGTGCCCTGGTGGCCGTAGCCGCCACGCTCAGCCGTCGGCCGGCCGCCTCGCGCTGTGCTCGCCCCGTGGCCTGGCCGTGGCGCTGTACTGGCTCCGTGGCCTGATTGCCCAGGGTCGTGGCCGTGCGTGCCCAGGGAAGAAATTCCCATCAGTAACCACTCCAAAGAGACGGAGTACAGGGAACCTTATCCTTTGGCAAAAAAAATTTGTTAAGGTCCCTAACATTTCATGATTTGCAGAATTCATCAAAACCAATTTTTATAAATTACAGCATGCTTCAACAACTATTGCTATTTCTTAGCATTTGTTTTCTGTTACGATCAATTCAAGTCTGCATTTAAATCAGTAGGCCTTAGTCCGAAGATGGCACAATGCGCCTGATGCTGCAAAAGGTAAAGACAACAGAAAATGATACCGTGTGTTTTCAATTTTTTCTTTACTGGATCAAGCGACAACTGTCGCTGTTTTTCATCAACATCGCCAGCGAGCCCACATCTGTGCTTCGATGTTCCTCCACGGGTTGACGAATAGGCGACCACGGCCTGCATCCTTGCGATGCGGCAATTTCCGAAGCGGAGTCAACCACGGCCTGCATCCTTGCGATGCGGCGCCCCCCAAAGCGAAAGAGACCACGACCTGCATACTTGCGATGCGACGACACAGTGGCCATAAGCATGGCTCGACGGCTCGCCTCATAATCCGGCTCTCACGGACGAGACGCCTCGAATCCACTGATTTGTACATCTATTTGCAATTAAGATTTTTAATCTTATGCAAAGATAAATTAAGTACTTCTACAGTACAGATTTTTCGTTGAGTACGATGTATTCCGAAATTTTTCTATGATGTATCTATTTCCATGTTAAACACATGTCGAGAATAATACGTCTATTTGCAATTTCTTGCAAATACAGATGCAAAATTCAAGGTGATTTCTCCAAATCAATGCTTGGGATCACAAGGTAGTCATATGGATCTACTGCCTACGTAGATTATCGATGACTACTGATAAAGCCTACATTTTGTCGCCTCGACATTATGATTGCTTTACAAAGTGCTCTCCCATACATTTTACTAAGTCATGACATAAGGCATTAGAAGATAGTATCTACTGATTTCATCAGATTATACTTCCTAGTGCTGCGAGATCTACTCCATTTTTGAGATTATCTTCAAGGTGTGATCCTTAGCAATTTGAGATCCACACTAATAATTTCAAGCCACCTTGAAATATATTAATTTTGCAATATTAAGATGTATTTATATTACGCAATTCTATAATATAAATAAATTACCGGTTTTTCACCGGAGATGATATGTTCTATGTGTTTACCACATTGCCATTTTTCAAGAACATGTCTTAGTGGTCGAGATTTATTTCTCTCGCACAAAATATGATATGTTCTATGTGTTTACCACATTGTCATTTTTCACGAACATGTCAAACGATCGAGATTGATTTCTCCCGCACTATAGACTTGCAAAATTTTGACAATTACATCTCCCTTATTATATTAGGAAAACACTAGGTAATGAGTTTGATCTACTGTCCATGTGCAGACTATCACTCTTACAGAGAGGCCTACGTTTTGTCAATCTCGACAAACGATTACCTCCAGCGTGTTTTTCCTTATATAAACTGTGACATACACAAGGTAATACAATCATGTGCATCTACTGACATTGTCAGATTATGCAACCTATTACTGTGAGATCTATATGATCTTCAACGTGTCATGTTCCCACAATTGAGGTTGAGCATTTTTAAGTTATACACTTCAGTCAAATTTTTGCATTTTTATTACAAACCATGATGGTTTTTAATTTACTACTGGTAAATTAATTATTTTTGGGTTGCCCCTATAAGTAATCGATGGCTAACAATATGAGGCTCTTGACCTCAATGGCCACAACTTATTTAAGCGGGTAATGGACATCAAGATCAGCCTTGCAACCCATGGGATACCGCGTGCAAAAGCCGCGCCACCAGGATGAAAAGGACCTCAAGGATAATGGTTTGAAACTCACTTCAAACCCTCAACTTGACACCATCAAGCTGTCACGAGACCCTATGAGCATGGAGAGCATGATGATTGAATATGCATCAACCAACATGTTTGAAGACTATACATTTAGTCTCTTAGTCTCCTTAGTGATCTATTTATTTATGTCCATTTATGATGTTCAAATAGGAACATGATTATTGTTGTCATCATATATTGTATATCACAATATATTGTATCAACACTTTGGTACAAATACATTTGTATGTATTTTATATATAGATTTTTACGGGGGTCAATCAGACGAAAGATAATACGTGCCTTGTGGACATATGCACCACAAACTCTATATTCAGGGAAATATAATGTTTCCACTCTTGTTAAGAGGTCAGGAAATATTCAAACAATCGCTGCACGCGATGATGTAATTATTGACTTGGGTCATAATTATTATCCCTATGGGTACTCGAGTGTTATCAAAGATGCTCTATTGTGTCTACATATAACTCATACCCTACTACTATAGAGATATCCGTCAAAATAGTTTCCATAGAGAAACTTATGATGACAACAAAGAGAAAATTTCCTCTTCACAATATACGGATATGACAAATCCATTATTTTCTTATCATCTGGATTGCACTATACATACTACAAAACCCGTAGCATTTGTTGCATACATGATAGCTTCCATAATGTCTTCAACATGACAAACTTGGCACTCTCCTTGGTCATTTCGACATTGGGTTGAAACAGAAACTATCAGCAATTTGTATTGACCATGACTAAAATGATGCTACATTCTAACATATTTGGATTTTATGTGCATTACGTGCAATGCAAGGAAGCTAAATTTAAGGTTCGTACACCTTAAAGTCTACGTTGAACCACTCAAACTCCTTGAATTCATCAAGTCGAGGTACGTGGCTCTTCCCAACCATTGACTAGACTATTCAGGTATTCCATGGTTCTAAAAGACACATTTACATGATGTCTCATGTGTGCATTTTGCCATACTAAACCATTGGCTCATTATCATGAACATCGATTTCAAACAAATCGAATAGACAAAATGTCACAAAATTCTTCTTCTGTGCCTTTATTATGGCCCTATAATTGAATTTTAGCACTTTGTCCTATGTGTCTAGATTCAATATGGTTTGGTAGAATCCTTTATCCAAATGATTAAGCTCATTGCATGATCTTTACTTTAAAATTGCAACTTATCAACTTTACGTTGTAGTCATGCAGTTTTACATGCTCATGACAAACTGCATAATATTATTCCCCTTTATCTTTGATACATGGAAATCTCTTAAGCATTTCCCATCTACGGTAATTCGGTTATACACCAATATCACCACCCTGGCATACATCATTGGCCACTCAACATATATGTGGGATCTATGTGAGGAATAACTGTATTTCCATCAATACCTCAAGCCCCTCTCATGGTGAGTTATTCTACGCCAGTATGCTGCTACACCGAGGAATATTTCCAGGCATTAGGGGGAGAATTCAAGTACCATACATAATGCCAGAAAATTATTGGAATGTTCAACACATTTTTACCTCAAATCCATGTACTCAAAAGATCTGGACCATGCGTTCAGAAGATTTGCAACACATTGCAACTAACCTGCCAAATTCATTTACTGAATATAAAGGTGTCACACAATCCTACAATCCTGAAAAAAATATGCCTGAAAGAGTGAAGGTACCAACAAAAATCACTCCACTCCTCGTTCAAATCAACAGGGGGAGAAGCATGGCAACAATTCATCAGGATTCAGCTTCTCGCAAGCAAGGATATTATGGCCATTGAATCAGTAAATGCAAGTCAACTTCACGTTGATAGACACCTAATGGGTAGTATACACCAAGTGGATGGAAAACCTCCATGAACCCAGGTCATAGTGCACACAATGACCGGGACATCGGAATACCCGACTCAACCGCATTGGGAAATCGCGAGCAGTCACCATGGGAAATCGCTATACTAAACTCATTAGTCCTGAATGACTACTGTAATTTTTGGATGCTGACCGAAGTGAGCTTTAGCCATGTATGTATCATGCAAAGCAAACCAGCATTGGTTTGGTTTATTTGGAATTTTTGTGGAACCTGAAGGATTTAAAAGTTACAATTGCTATTTAACAACACTAAAAATACTACTATAAGCACCTCTAGTGGTAATATGGAAAAGGGAAAAGATTTAATTAACTAACTATAACCAAAATCACATTTATATCTAAAACACAATTTTCTCTCTATCAATGTACCACATGAACATAGATTGCAGTACAAAACTTGGGAAAAATATTAGTTCCAAAATAAGGCAATGCAAACATTTTATAGCTAACGCTGTAACAGAAAGTTCATACTGGAGCTAGATAATATTAGATGTAATACTCATCTCCACCCAGATGTGAATAATGATGGAATATGTATTAGCTAATTAGTCTATTTTAACATGCAAAATGAATCACGATGAAAAGTAGAAAGCAACATTAGAAAATAAATATAGCCTGCACATGGAGCCAAAGAGGACATAATTAAGAGAACAGTAGATGTCAACGGTAAATATAATATGCAAGATTCAAGATTTCAGATATATTAATGCTCCTAACATGCGCCTCATTTGTTGAGATTAAACAAATACTGAATAAAGGCACACACGTAGGAAAGAAATGGCAGCTGGAAGTGATAGCCCAGTACAAAGGCACATAGGACCAACGAAGTAAATATTCCTGTAATTGATAAATGGAATAACCAGGAAAACACCGACCAAACACAAAATAAGTAAACGCGAGAAGACAATATTAGACAGATGAATATACACAGGAGACATGCAAAAAACAATATATCCTACCTGGTGATGGTCGAGAGTCAACAAAACAGGGGCCACAAAGGTCCAGAAAAGTCCTGGGAAAAAACAATAAACTGTAGGATCAAACAACAAAAATAGCAACCTAATCAAGCATTTCTAACCTAAATCCATAAGCAAACGTGAGCAATAGAAAACTACATGTACTGCCGAATATACACAGTAGACATGCCAAATACAATATATCCTACCTGGCGATGGTCGAGAGTGAACAGTACAGGGGCCACAAAGGTCCAGAAAAGTCCTGGGAAAAAACAATAAAGTGTAGGATCAAACAACAAAAATAGCAACCTAATCAAGCATTTCTAACCTAAATCCATAAGCAAACGTCAACAAAAGAAAACTACATGTACTGCCATGTAAACCAGGACAACACCCGGGTACGCAGATTCTATGGATTCACACATACCCTTTAAAAAGGATAGGTAGAGAACCCGACCGTTAAGAAATTGTAGGCATGATGATGCATTCCCATACCATGTAATATCTAGCCACGACATGCCATCACATGAAGCCATTAAACAAAAGAAACATTTAATCATCTTTTGTACTTAATTACCAATGTACCAAATAATATTTAAGTGTTCATGGATCAAATTGGACGGACACCATTTCAAAGACACCGCATGGCCTCCATTCCCCGCACAATATCAAATAAGAAATTTAATCAAACCTCCAATTAATACCTCACAGTAACTCACGAAAACAAATCAAGCGATGAACTCAAGATTTAGAGAATTAACTTAAGGAGCAAGAAATGGGTGAATCAATGAATGCTCAATTGGGGAGTGTATGTAGATGCAACTACTCATGAACTGATGTAGAAAGAATAACAAATAAATTTTCTTACCTCCACATTGATCAACTACTGACAATCTAAAACCATAGCTCAAGAAATTAAACAATGTGCACATAGAGAATAAAAGGAAGTAGGTAATAACACACACAATGTATATTAAAAATTATATCCAAGATATGAGTAATCTGAATACTATCATAGGTAATGCTTGCTGGTGAAAACTAACAGAATATAAGCACAGCCGAAACCTCTCATTATTGGCACTTGTCGTCTATAGGAACATACATATTCATAGGAATATTGAAGGTTAAAATATAAAAATATAAGGTGATTTAATTAAGTAAACCCACAATGTTACCTCATGGATGGTCGCTCGATCTCTTGGCATGATGCGGAGCCTCTGGATAGTACAGAATATGACATCAATTAGGGACCAACAAATGTATATAAACAGACAGGAAAAATGTCTTAGGTTCCCATACTCTGAACTTGCAAATGGAATTATCCTGAGACATGACCTTTGTACCATAGCCGTTATCTAAATCCTATAAACAATAGAAACTGGTTAGGTTGGTCCTTTATTACCACTGGATTTGATCAAGCCATTAGCCATGGCCAGTAATTAATGAGTGGATTAAGATCACATCTTGGCACAATCCAAAATCAAATTTTATATTTTTTGGCTATTAAGATTACCTAGTGGAAGAAATCACTCCATGTTATTCGTTCAGCCCATCCAAGGGCGGAAAAGAAATAACATCAATAGAAGCTCAAATCACCAGACATGTACACAAACAAATCTGCAAAAACAAAGAAGACAAATAAGAGGATAGCATGAGAGATGAGAGAAATCTAAATCATGAGGATAACATGTACACAAACGTGCAGGTAAATGAGTCAGAGGAGCTCACCCAGAATCTGATCTATTACTCCTCCTAGTGAGCGCCATGCAGGAGGTGCCAGCGGCCAAGAAGACATCCATCTCACGGCACCACGATTGATTCGGCGTCTTCATCCAGCAGCCCATGCTACCCCTGCCAATTCCCAAGAGGATATTAGGGAGGAGGAAAAGACGGAAAGAGGAACGGGGAAGAGAGCACACATGTATGTCTTACCGTCTTCGTCGTCGGTGCGTCTGTACCCCGAGGCGCCCCCATGAGGGAGAGCTCTCCTTCCCACCGCGACGCTTCTCCCTCGTGGATGGGGCGGGGTGATGCTCGGGGACGTGGCAGGCGCGCGGGAAGTACCACCGTGGCTCACCTCACCATGACCTCCTGGTTCCTCTCGGATGCGGCCTAGGAGGGTGCTCTCAGCTCCTTGCGGGGCGGCTCGACGATCCCGTCCATGGGGGTCCGGGGGCGGAGGCTGCCGGTGCCGCCGCGGGGGAGGGGGAGGAGGTCGTTGGCGGTGCGGTCCGGGGGCGCGGGAGAGCACGAAGAGGTCGCGCATGAGGCCCTAGTCCTCGGGCTCGGGGGACGACGCGGTGGGGTACGAGCGTTTGCCACCGGCTGTGTAGAGGGTGCGGAGGAGAGGGGTCGTCGGGGACGGCTGGCGGTGCAGGTGGGCGCTGAGGCACGGTGGGGGTTGGATCTGGACGGAGGCGGGCGTGGGTCTCTCTAGGGTTTGGAGGTGGAGGGAGAGAGGCGAGGCGGGAGGAAGAGGAGGAGGTGGGCGGCACGAGTGCGGAGCGGCGGCTAGGTTTTCTCTCCACGGGAGCCGCTGCGTTTTATACCTTTCCTTGCAAATTGACTAAATTGCCCCGGCGGGGGTGTCGAAATTACGCGCGGTGGCTGCCGGGGTGGCACTATTCATTGGTTGTCACATCAGCTCGCATCCGACGGCTCAAATCAGTTCATCTCAAGATCCAACGGTCGGGATTCGTTTGGGCAGTTAATCCGACGGCTGAGAAGGCAAGTGGCCGGAGGAGGCTTCATTTTGCTCTAGGTTCTAATAATGGGATACACCATCTCATTCCTCGTGCTTGGTCGAACATGTATTACACAAACGGTACTCACACGAGTTCGATCTATTTTACATCGGTCCTTGGCCGCTTGTCTTCCAAAAAATGAGGGTGAAAGACTCTCCGGTCGGAGCTATGACATGGTCTAATAAGAATCCGGCGATTTCCTCTTGAATTGCTCGCACGCGTTCTCGTGGTAGAAGACCGTCCCGCATTCGTTCGATCTAATTAAAAGAAAGGGATCAATATATATGAATGAAACTAAACACAATTTAACGCAATAAATTAAAGTATTGAATGTTGTTTATCGTACTTCAATTTTCCTTATGTTTCGGGTTGCGGCCGTCTCTTTGGTCGTCTTGCGAATGAACTCGCAGACATAATATCCACATAAGTTATTCCCAGGTCCCTGTCTCAAACACTTTACGAGAACGGAGATCAATGAATATTATAATCAGCATGATAATTATACTGAAACTAGAATCAAAAAGATGCACGGATCTAGCAAGTAGTACTTACATTCAGTGATTCAAATGTAAGCTTTGCCGGAAGACCCGGTGTTTTGGCGGTGAACCGTTTCCAAACCCTCTGGAGGCATGCTTGCATGTCCTCCCATGATTTCATAGATTTGCGTCCCGGGTCCATGACTTTTACTACTCCTTCGTCCGGAACAATGATCAACAGAATAAAGTGGAAGCTGCACACGCATAAAGAGTCAATTATACGCTTAACACCGAGCAAGCAAAATAGAATGTGTGCGAGACAATAACACTCACTCGAAGTTGTAAGGAAATAGTATTTCCCTTCTTGTGCTGAAATACATCAATGTATTAAAAATTGCAACAAGTTGTTCTCTGTCTGGTTGGGCTTCTGTTTGAGAGTTCTTTCATGAACGTACTGGAAGTCAACGAACCCAATGTCATAGATTTGTCCTTTCTTGCATTCGAGAATCTTCATTCTGCATATATCATTAGTTTAGTGATGAGTGTAAGATTGTACATGAAACGAATGAACTGAGTAGAAAGGCCTGATCACTGAAATTAATGGTACTTACAGACAATATGCACTGACGATAGATTTGTCGATGGCGTCTCCATTGTAAAACTGAAATAATTCTGAGAATTCAATCAGATCGAAGCCTTGTCCATGCCTGTAATGCTCGTTCTGAAATTTAGCGTAGATCCAGTTTTCGGATTTAGCAGATTTTTCCATGTACCAGTCATGCAATTTTTGCATCTTTGTTGGTAGATCGTTGACTAACTCGGGTTTGACGAGAGGATACTGATGGCTTCTCGCCCCTCGTTGGTTACCCCAAGTGGAAGGTTGAGATGCAGCGTAGCGGTAATTTCCCTCAGTAAAGATACCAAGGTTTGTCTCCAGTAGGACTCAACGATAAGTACGATAGGTGGCAACGGCGCCAGAAATTATTCTGATGCGTGGAGTTGTCGTGGACCTGCACAAAACAAATAACTTTGATCCCAACGAGTTCAGAGGAGTTGTCAATTCCTCTGGCCTTATCGTTTAAAAAGGATCAAACACAAGAGATAAAAAGGTACTAGTAAAAGTAAAAACAGAAAGGTAAATAGTGGGTGTGAACAATGGTATGAAGATGGACAGGAGTCCCGTGATTTTCACTAGTAATGTCTCTCTCCCAAAATACGATAAAAATGCTAGCGAGGTAAACAAATCCCAGTTGGGCAATTGACAGGATTATGAAGGCACCGCAATGCTAACTATGCTGCAAAGAAAGGAAGGGCTCAAAAGCAATGGGCAGTACGCCAAGGTAAGTAGACCGAAATCCATCTGCATCTACTACGAATCATCCACCTTGAGATATCTATCCAGAACATCTCGCTGGTATTAAGTTGCGAATCCCACCCAAAGTGTAAACTCAAAGCAACAGACAACTGCATTAAAAGAACTTTGCGTAAAGTAAACAATTCTTGCACCAATAGGCACAATCACCGTTGTTTTATCCCTGGTGGCAACAGCACATCCCCTAGTCTCATGTTTCTGTCACTCAAGCTAGACATCAGGGGGCTGAACCCACAATCGAGCATAACGCTCTCTCTTGGAGTTGCAAGCAAATAACTTGGCCAAAAGCAAATACTGCAACGGAGAACATGCAAGAATTTACTCAAGACCAAAATATAAAAGGGCATACCAAATATATTACTCATCACAATCTGAACATAGTCTCATAATCCATCAGATCCCAACAAACTCAGCATAGCAACAACAGAAAATTACATAGGAGCCTCGATCATGTGAGGCAGCTCACGAGGTCTCGAAAGTGAAAGCACAAAAGAGGGAGAGGACGTCACATAGCTACTGATCACGGACCCATGGTCCAAGGGGGGACTACTCACGGCACATACGGGAGGCGTCCATGGCTATGGATGGTCTCCCGGAGGGGTGATCTCCTTCCGGCAGGGTGCCGGGGCAGCTTCTCCAGGCAGCCCCGATCTGAAAACGGCGGCGGCGGCGGAACAGACAGGTTTCCGCGAAAAAGAGTTCTTGTTTAGGGGTTTCTACCCCGAGGGGGTTATATAGGCGAAGGGGGCGTCGAGGGGACACCCAGGGCAGCCAGGAAGGTGCCTAGCGCGCCCTAGGGTTGGGGCCGCGCCAGGGACCCTTCTGGCTCCCTGGTGGTGGTCCCGGCTCTCTCCCTTGGTTATTCCGGAAGCTTCCTGCCCGCTGATTTTTAATATAATTTTTGCGGAATTTTTTAGGCACTTTAATCAGCCGGAAAACCTGAAAAACAAAAATAGCAGAAAACCAGAACCTGGCAACTGGGTGCACTGAGTTAGTAGGTTAGTCCAAATTGGTTTAAAAGTGTAATAAAGTTCAACCAAAACATGGCAAAGTCACACAAAACATGCATGGAGCAAGCAGAAATTATAGATACGTTTGGGACGTATCAACATCCCCAAGCTTAATTCCTGCTCGTCCTCGAGTAGGTAAATGATAACAAGCATAATTTCTGTGGTGACATGCCACACAACCAAATAAGGACTGTTAAGTAAAGCAATCAAAGCATGCAATTCAATTCAAGTCTTAACAGGCAAGAGTCTATATTGGCATTAACACAAGCAACAAAAGAACAAAAGGTGCAAGAGCTCTTGCTGTCCGTGACTCGAATGTCTCCAGATGGTGTTTGCGTGCAAGCAAGGGACTGGGAAGAAAGAGAAAAAAGGTTGTTGAGAACAACTATCTACTAAAGTTTCACACTTAGTCTCCTTTGGATTCTTATCTAGACTCGTCCCCAGACCACTAGCCAGGTACAAGTCAAACTGATCCACTCCCTTTCGATATTTTGAGCCCTCATGCAATGGATGAGCGTGAGCAAAAAAGTTGACACCTAAAAGGCGAAACAGAAAGAAGAGGTGGAGGAGGAAGACAAAAAGGTGTGTGAAAGGCTCACATCAATGAGGACAATCATAGGCGAGAGAAGGCCATATGATAGATATGATGTGAGGAGTAGGGATTGCCATACAACGGATGCACATGTGAGCTAAAAGCTCTCCAATGGAACTAGTGGGGGTGCATCTAACTTGCTTGCTCAAGAAGACCTAGAGCTCGTTTGAGGAGGCTCATCATTGGAATATACAAGCCAAGTTCTATAGTGTAAAAGTTCCCCACATAGCTATATGCATGATGATAATCTCTATGGAGTACAAGGGATAGAAGATGAAGTACTAGTGTGGATCTCTCAAAAGGAATAGTAGTATGCCCCCTTCTCTCTTTTTATTTCTCTTTTTCTCTTTTTTTTGGTGGCCTCAATGGCTCTTTCTATTTAACTCTCATTTGTCCTCTTTGGGATCTTTTGATTTTGTCCTCTTTGGGATCTTTTACTCACTTTAGGGGCAATACTCTATATTTTACAAGAATATAGGAGATCTTTCACACTTTACAAAGGTACTCACAAAAAGAAAATGTAACTAATCATGATGCAAATGTATGCCTCTGCCAGGATAGCAGGATATGCAATGATACTAGCGCGTCATGTAGCAATGATTAGGGCAAGGCCCAACTAGCATGCGGCTCATCGATCAAGCAAGTAGCATGTATGACATGAGGATCAAGTCATGAGAGGGTGGATGTTGCATGGCAATGTATTTCGGAAAGGCTATGGAAATGCCTTGTAGATAGGTATGGTGGCTGTTTTGAGGAAAGATATAATGAGGCTTATGATGACAGAGCGTATCATGCCAAGGGTTTGGATGCACCGGCGAAGTATGCGCCAACTCTCGAGGTGAGAAAGGGCAATGCACGGTACCGAAGAGGCTAGAAAAAGTATGGGTAGGTGGAAGTGTCAACTTTCGAATACTCACATTAGTCCGAAGAACTCATGCACTTATTATCGGTAACTCTCAATCTAATAGGAGGTTCACAAAGAGACAGGTACCCCGAGGAGGAGTGTATGGGGGTTTGGTTATCCTTGCGCATCCTCGACTCATGGTACGTGAGTGTACTCTAATATTCGAACCCTCCAGAGGTTAGTGATCCATCTATTAGCTTGAGTTCTCAACAGGGGTTTTTGGTTTTCGAAAAACACACGGATTGCCCAAAATACGACATCTATCACTAATAGGCAAGAGCTCTTGACACCAAAAGTTCAAACATTACTCTAGTCAATACCTCAAAACTATTGCAAGTTACTACTTCAAAAAGAAAAGCAACTTTAACTACCTACTTTCTAGTCAAGACACAGAACTCAGTGCAACAGGCAAACTCTCTAACAAGATAAAACATGCAACCTATAGAAAGTTCAACCTGAAAAGAAAAGCTCTAGAAAAACTAAAGCACTGCAGCTAAACAGACTAGCAGCTAAGAAAAGAAAAAGAACAACTCACAGCTAAAAGAAATAAGCATGCAAATCCTATGAGGAGTTCTAGTTCAAGTGGAGCGTGTTTCTCTCCCACACAAAAGAGTAAGTTGGGGTCTAACTTGTTACTACAGCAAAGAAAGCAAAACAAACCTAGAAAAGTAAAGAGCGAGACGCTCAAAGCAAAGCACATAACGCATGAAGTGATAAAAATATAGTGCAACGAAAGACAGACCGATGATTGTTGATGAAGAAGGGGATGCACCGGGGGCATCCCCAAGCTTAGACGCTTGAGTCTCCTTGAATATTTATTGGGGGTGCACTTGGGCATCCCCAAGCTTGAGCGCTTGACACTCCTGGATCTTCTTTCATCACCTTCCATCGCGCACTTGAAAACTCCCTTCATACATAACTCATTGTAGGCTGATTAGAGAGGTTAGTACCCTAATAAAATAATTTTCCTCTACTGCAAATAAAGATTTACAGGAAGAGCTACTGTTTCTCTTGCCTGCCCAAAAAAGTTTGCAAAGAAAAAGCAAGCTTAAGGATTGCAAAAACTGCGAAGCGAAAAACCGGGGCAGAAGCTGAGAAAAACAGAACAGCAGAGAAAGGGGAATTTTTTCGAGGTACTTCTGCAACTCAAATCAAAAAACTTTGAACAGGGGCTAGCAAGCCAATTGTATGGAGCATGCTGTCAAAACAATTCAGATCAAAAAGATGATCTGGTGATTTATCGCGAATTTTCCCGTCAAGAAGACAGAATCTATTTCTGGACAGCAAGCTCCAACTTTTGAACTTTCAAGCACTCTGAGGCTAAACTTGGCACAAAGCTTGAAAAAGAAAGATACAATGATGTTTCTACAGTAGTAACAATCATCAAGAGCACTAAGAACAGAACAAAAACAAAAAAAAACCTAAATTCGTTGCGGGCTGCCTCCCAAAAGCGCTTCTTTAGAGCCATTAGCTAGGCTTAAAGCAGAAGATCAAGTTTTTTCCAGAGAATAACTAGCCCGTGTGACGGACTCAAAAGGTAACTTAATCTTTTTCCTAGGGAAATGTTCCATCCCTTTCTTGAGGGGGAATTGGAACTTGATAGTTCCCTCTTTCATGTCAATGATAGCACCAACTGTGCAAAGAAAAGGACGTCCCAAAATAATTGGACAAGAGGGCTCATACTCAATGTCCATAATAGTGAAATCAACGGGAACATAATTGTCATTGACAATGATAAGAACATCGTCGATCTTCCCCAAAGGCTTCTGTACGGAAGAATCAACAAGACGAACACCAAAAGAACAAGGATCAAAAGGTTTCAAATCAAGCATATCATACATTCTTTTGGGCATAACAGAGGTACTTGCTCCAACATCACAAAGAGCAAAACAAGAGAAGTTATTCAATTTAATTTTAATCATCGGATCCCAACCATCTTCTAGCTTCCTAGGTATGGAGGCTTCTAGTCTAAGCTTCTCCTCCCTAACTTTAATTAGAGCATTGGTGATATGCTCCGTGAAGGCAAGATTTAGTGTGCTAGTGTGGGGGTCTCTAGACATCTTGTGTAGGAAACCAATAACTTCTGGTAAGGTGTAGTTATCAAAGTCTAGTTCACTACTATCTATAAGGGAAGTAGTGATATCATTTAAGCTCACTTGTTTGAAAGCCTCTATGTTCATAGAGGTTTCCTCTTCTATGGTTGAGGGTGTAGCATCGCCATTGATAGGTCCAGTGGGACTAGGGGTGTGATGGGTGCTAGCAGTTTGGATCTCCTCAACTACTTGGATAGTGGCTACTGTGTGGTAGGTAGGAGGGCTCTTAGTTCTATCTTCTTCCTCCTTCTCTCTAGCCCATCTCTCTTTAAGTTTTCCCAGCATCCTAATGTTTTCATTAATTTGGACCTGGATGGCATTCATAGGAGTGACCTGCCTCTCCTCAGGGGGAGAGGTTCTAATCTTCAGCATCTCTACGTCGTGGGCTATATTGTCTACCTTCGAAGAGAGGATATCTAGTTTATCTAATTTTTCTTCCACACTCTTGTTGAAGGCCTTCTGGGTAGTGATAAAGTCTTTGAGCATAGTCTCTAGTTCTGAAGTGGAGTTTCTAGTGGTAGGATAAGTGTTGTTCCCATAGTTTTTATCTATCTATGTTTTTTTAGCACATATGTACATGGAAAACCAAGGTTCAACACATTTCACCACATTATTCATACCGGTAGACCCGTACCGGGAGTTTCCACATATGGATCGACGATTTTACTAAGTGTTAGCCCATGTCCGTGAACAACGTCAGACACATGACCTACATATGCCATCTACAAACATTAAATCACACTGATAAACATAACCTAGCTCCACATGCAGGTTTTCCAATGATTCCGGCCATCCGACGGTCATTCATCTCCGAAACCCTAGATCGGGGGGCCCGCAGATCTACCCTTATAGCTTTCTCCGTACGAGGATGGACCAATGGAATTTTTTATCTATCTATGTTTTTTTAGCACATATGTACATGGAAAACCAAGGTTGAACACATTTCACCACATTATTCATACCGGTAGACCCGTACCGGGAGTTTCCACATATGGATCGACAATTTTACTAAGTGTTAGCGCATGTCCGTGAACAACGTCAGACACATGACCTACATATGCCATCTACAAACATTAAATCACACTGATAAACATAACCTAGCTCCACATGCAGGTTTTCCAATGATTCCGGCCTTCCGACGGTCATTCACCTCCGAAACCCTAGATCGGGGGGGGGGGGGCGCAGATCTACCCTTATAGCTTTCTCCGTACGAGGATGGACCAATGGACTTTTTTATCTATCTATGTTTGTTTAGCACATATGTACATGGAAAACCAAGGTTGAAACATTTCACCACATTATTCGCACCGGTAGACCTGTACCGGGAGTTTCCACATACAGGTCGATGATTTTACTAAGTGTTAGCCCATGTCCGTGAACAACGTCAGACACATGACCTAGATATGCCATCTAAAAACATTAAATCACACTTATAAACATAACCTAGCTCCACATGCAGGTTTTCCAACGATTCCGGCCTTCCGACGGTCATTCACCTCCAAAACCCTAGATCGGGGGCCCCGCAGATCTACCCTTATAGCATTCTCCGTACGAGGATGGACCAATGGACTTTTTTATCTATCTATGTTTGTTTAGCACATATGTACATGGAAAACCAAGGTTGAACACATTTCACCTCATTATTCACAATGGTAGACCCGTACCGGGAGTTTCCACATATGGATCGACGATTTTACTAAGTGTTAGCCCATGTCCGTGAACAACGTCAGACACGTGACCTACATATGCCATCTACAAACATTAAATCACACTGATAAACATAACCTAGCTCCACATGCAGGTTTTCCAATGATGCCGGCCCTCCGACGGTCATTCACCTCCGAAACCCTAGATCGTGGGGGGGGGGGGGCGCATATCCACCCTTATAGCTTTCTCCGTAGGAGGATGCACCAATGGACTTTTTTATCTATCTATGTTTTTTAGCACATATGTTCATGGAAAACCAAGATTGAACACATTTCACCAAATTATTCACACCGGTAGACCCATGCCGGCAGTTTCCACATACGGATCGACGATTTTACTAAGTGTTAGCCCATGTTCGTGAACAACGTCAGACACATGACCTACATATGCCATCTACAGACATTAAATCACACTTAGAAACATAACCTAGCTCCACATGCAGGTTTTCCAATGATTCCGGCCCTCCGACGGTCATTCACCTCCAAAACCCTAGAATGGGGGGGGGGCGCAGATCTACCCTTATAGCTTTCTCCGTACGTGGATGGACCAATGGACTTTTTTATCTATCTATGTTTGTTTAGCACATATGTTCATGGAAAACCAAGATTGAACACATTTCACCAAATTATTCACACCGGTAGACCCATGCCGGCAGTTTCCACATACGGATCGACGATTTTACTAAGTGTTAGCCCATGTTCGTGAACAACGTCAGACACATGACCTACATATGCCATCTACAGACATTAAATCACACTTAGAAACATAACCTAGCTCCACATGCAGGTTTTCCAATGATTCCGGCCCTCCGACGGTCATTCACCTCTGAAACCCTAGATCGGGGGGCCCGCAGATCTACCCTTATAGATTTCTCTGTACGAGGATGGACCAATGGACTTTTTTATCTATCTATGTTTGTTTAGCACATATGTACATGGAAAACCAAGGTTGAAACATTTCACCACATTATTCACACCGGTAGATCTGTACCGGGAGTTTCCACATACAGATCGATGATTTTCCTAAGTGTTAGCCCATGTGCGTGAACAACGTCAGACACATGACCTACATATGCCATCTACTAACATTAAATCACACTTATAAACATAACCTAGCTCCACATGCAGGTTTTCCAATGATACCGGCCCTCCGACGGCCATTCACCTCCGAAACCCTAGATCGGGGGGCCCGCAGATCTACCCTTATAGCTTTCTCCGTACGAGGATGGACCAATGGACTTTTTTATCTATTTATGTTTGTTTAGCACATATGTACATGGAAAACCAAGGTTGGACACATTTCACCACATTATTCACACCGGTAGACCCGTACCGGGAGTTTACACATACGGATTGACGATTTTACTAAGTGTTAGCCCACGTCCATGAACAACGTCAGACACATGACCTACATATGCCATCTACAAACATTAAATCACACTATGGGCCTTACACCACACTTTGTAGGTGATGCAAGTTTTTGTAGGATTCCGACGCTTCAGCGGTAATTCACGTGTTACATCCTGTTCCAGAGGGGGGTGTGGAGGTCTACCCCTATAGCTTTCTTCGCACGATGTTCCAACAATGTATTTTTTGTTTGTTGAGGTTTTTTAGGACATAACTACATGGAAAACAAGGTTAGGACCTTGTAACACATCGTAGCCCCCGGTATATCCGCAAACATATTCCACACCTACATGCATGTCCATGACTTTACATATATAGTGTTATCGCATGAATGTGGAGATGGTCACACCAAGGAGCTAGACATTGCATTTATGCATGGATCTTACACCACACTTGGACACATACCCTATACATGCAAGTTCATGCGGTACTACGGCGCTCTGGCGGCCTTTCTTCACCGAAACCCGGCCTAGTCCGGGCGCGAGGGCCGGGGTGGGGACGGGGCGGCGGTTTTCTAAACTTTCTAATCTTCAAGTGCATTGCATCCATCTTGATCTTGTGACCTTCTACGACATCCGCAACATGCAACTCCAATATCATCTTCTCTTCTTCAACTCTTTTCTTCTCTTCTTCAACTCTTTTTAATTTTTCTTTTAAATACTCGTTTTCTTCTTCAACTAAATTTAACCTCTCGGCAAGAGGGTCGTATGTAATATCCGGTTCACATACCTCCTAGATAAATACATCTATGTCAAGTTGGTGTCGGCATAATTACCACAAACACTAAATGAAACAAATAGTTATAAAAGATAATATATACCACATCTGAATCATAGAGAGGACGAGGGCCGACGGGGGCGGATACCAAAACCATCACACTATATAATAACAAGCAATAATACAAGTAATAAAAGTAGACAATTATCTATCTAATCATACAAGTAAGAATTTTTTTTCTTTTATAAAGAAGATAAGAACAAGAGGCTCACCACGGTGGTGCCGACGACGAGATCGGCGCGGGCGATCGACGGTGGTGAAGACGGGGATGGGACATGGCGGACCGCCAAATCTGGACAAATCTTAAGAAAAATGGAGCTTGGAAGTCATATTTGGAGAGGAGAAAGCTTAAGTACTGTGGCTCGGGCATTTCATCGAACACCTCATGTGCATAAGAGGTGAGCTAGAGCACCACAAAGCCCTCTCCTCGCCGGCCAGGAAAAAACAGAGCAGTAGAGTGCTCTGTTCGCGGGCGAGGGGTATATATAGCGAAATCATTGGTCCCGGTTCGTTTCTGGAACCGGGACTAAAGACCACCCTTTAGTCCCGGTTCGTGTATGGAACCGGGACCAATGGATGTGGGCCAGGAGCGAGGCCCATTCGTCCCGGTTCGTGTCTGGAACCGGGACTAATGGGTCCAGACGAACCGGGACCAATGCCCCACGAGGCCCGGCCGCCCCCCTGGGCGTAGGAACCGGGACATATGCCCTCATGAGTCCCGGTTCGTGACTGAACCGGGACTAATGGGTTGGCCAGGCCTGAACCAAAACCCTGTTTTCTACTAGTGAACTGTGGATCATATATATTAATATAGTAATAGTAGCATAATATATTTTAATTTAGTATTATAATTTATTAATATATCATTTTATGTATTAATTAGTAGATACAAAAAGAATAAAGAGGCGTATATCGAGGTTTGAAATGAGATGATATATATTATAATTCCATTTCCAATATTATTTTATGTATTAGTAATATAAGATTAAATGGTTAAACAAAAAAAAGGAAAAAACAAAATAGGGTCTACGCCGACGACCAAAGGTCGGGGCCGTCGGCGTAGCCTCCACTGGCTAACGGGGTTACCGGCCGCCGTCACCGGGGTCCACCCGACAGGCCTTTCGCCGACGGCTTAACGTACGCCGACGGCAGCCCTCGGCGTAAAATGGACCTACGCCGACGGCGGCCCTCGGCCTAAAGAGGCCTACGCCGGCGGCTTTGGGACGCCGACGGCCCGTTACGAGGGCTGACGAGTCGGGCCTCTATGCCGAGGGCCCCGACATTTTGCCGTCGGCGTAGATATTAGACGTAGGCGTCAACCGCCTCTCCCGTAGTGAGAACGCAAATCGGATTAATAGTTTGTAAGATAAATCATTTTAAAAAATTTAAAAACGCATTTAATGCGATGATGACAGGATGATGTAACAGATCTTTGCATGCAATTTTCCTATGCCAAGCCGCCCCACCAAATTAGCTCCATGCGGCGGAGTTACATAGCTTTATCCGTGTTAGATTCATTTCTTTTCATTAGCCAAATAAATCTGTATTAGATTGTCCCTTCCGGCAGTGAGGTTAATCCAATAGATCGGTGCTTTCCACGGCGGCTATGTGTAGCTAACCTTCTTCAGCGAAGACTCGTGGTTAAGTTCTACATCTGATCTAGTGAGCTTCATCGATCAGGCCACCGCGCACGGCGGCACGGTGCTCCATCAAGCGCGGCATCGATCGAGTGAGCTTCATCGAGCAGGTCACCGCGCACGGCGGCACGGTGCTCCATCAAGCGCAGCATCGACATCAAGGCAGTCAGCAGGCGTGCGTGCTTACGAGCAAAGTTTTAAATTGCTCGCGAAACTCACGCAATTGCGGCGCAATTGCGTCTGGGAGCAGGTCACGCAATTTGAAACACCTATTTGCGTTTTGCCGCAAAACGCGGCGAAATGCCGCAAAATGCCACGAAATTGCGCTCAGAAGATGGCATGGAACTCGATTCTGCATCTTCTACAGGTTCCGGTTCTGACTGAGTCATTGAGGACTAAACTTGCGTGTTGTTAAGCACTTATTAACTTATTTACCATGTTTCATGTTAATGTTATGTCTTTTGTGAGTCCGAGAACTTAAGTTTAGCCTAAGAGTGTAAGACTAAGACCTTTAGTTTTGTGCTTGTAATGTGTGTCAGACCATTTTATGCTGCAAAATTAACTATGTCTGTTGACATATCAATGCTCATGGCTATTTTTTACATGTTTTATTGATTTTCCGCAAAATTCTTTTGTAGCCGCAATTTCACGCAATTGCGTCTTTAGCGTCCCAAAACAGCCGCCGCGAAATCGTTTTTCCCGCAATTTAAAACTTTGCTTACGAGCCCGCCGACACCAGACGAGAAATCTGCAGCCGGTGATCCAATCTACATCGACGCGCTCCGTCGGACTCCCGCCTTCACCCGAGCGACTTCTCTCCAGCGACCGGACTCCAAGCACTCCAGCGCGACGCAAATCTACGGAAACACGAGCGGGTGTGCTTCGATCCGAGCGAGTCTTCCCCGAGCCGATCCATTGAGCTTCGTCTAGCAGGCAACGACACGGTACTCCATCAAGCACAGGCGCAATTCATCTTCCATCCGGCCAGGAACGTTTGTGTATGAGATCACGAGGAGATTATACGTGTGCATGCAGCTCCAACCGGCCTCGTGCACATGGACTCCATCAACGGTGCCGAGCATCCGGCGCTAGATGCAGACACTATGAGAGATCTACATCGAGCCATCTGCAAGTCCAAGTCGACGGTGTCGAGCCCCCGGCGCTAGACGCAGACGCTATGAGCGATCTACATCAAGCCATCTGCACGTCCAAGGCTGTAAGGCCCGATATGCGGTACTGTTCCAGATCTAGATGTTTCCATCCAGATCCGGGGACGAAGCACATATCGGTCCCACCGCGACATATGACATAGCCATATGCCCCGGATATCCAACATGATATCACAACATTACAGATACAAGGATACAACATCTCATACAATCGGCATACAACTGCCTTAAATATAATACAACAACGGAAGATACATGTCTGAGTATAGACTAGAATCAAATGCCTAGTGGCAAAGAGAAAAACATCGATCCCCATAACCACACGGGTCCAGGTCCTCCGCCGGGATCCTCCTAACTAGTCGTCGTCGACTCTCCACGTGAAACGTCGATCACCATACCTGTTGTCGATCAAGAATCCTGAAAAGAGTTTGGGGGTAGTATCATGAGTACAGAAGTACTTAGCATCCAACTCTAGTGGTCATCTGACCCAGCAAGGACTTCATCACTCGTCATTCTAGGACAACTAGTAGTTTACGGTAAGGATGGGGTAAGTGGCGAGGTTGCTGCCACACTAGCATTTATGAAGTGGCTAACGATCTAGAGAGTAAGATAAGAAGCCAAGCATTCGACGAGAAATCGCCTCCAACAAGTCTGCTATCCACCTACATACGCAAACATAACACCTAAATTAAATTAAGATAAGAAGTACTCACCATCCAACTGTAGTGGTCATCTGACCCAGCAAGGACTTCATCACTCGTCATTCTAGGACAACTAGTAGTTTACGGTAATGATGGGGTAAGTGGTGAGGTTGCTGTCGCACTAGCATTTATGAAGTGGCTAACGATCTAAAGAGTAAGATAAGAAGCCAAGCATTCGATGAGGAATCGCCTCCAACAAGTCTGCTATCCACCTACATACGCAAACATAACACCTATCCTATCCTTGTCCTCCTCTTCGCATCCCGACGAAGAAGAAGCAGTCAAGGCACACACACGTTGATCAAATTATATTAAGATTATCTCAGCTGTTGTTGTCTATGAACAATGAGTAGGTCTCAAGTCGTCCATAACCGTGGACATGGCTTCTCGAAAAGATTTAACCCTGCAGGGGTGTACCAACTGCCCATTACGAGGCTCCGCACGCACGCCCATCTCTCTCAGTTGCTACCCATGATAGGCAACCATTTTATGATTTAGTCCGAAGAGATCCGGAACGACAGGTCCCTCTAACTAACAACGCACAAATCCGGGTGGCCCCCGGTGAGTCAACATCCAACTCAAAAGCCGGTCGCGCTCTCGAATCGGTCTCTACCGTCTGGACGAGATCGGGTTAGCTACCCAAACAGAGGTGGGTAGCCTCCTAGCTTCCAGGTGTGGACCAACAAAGGAACTATGTCTCCGCTGGCCCGAGTTGTTTGAAAATCTGCAAGGTCGACACTCGCACACACACGTTTTGCAAATCATAAAACCAGCTTGGGCCACCACTAGAAATGTTTGAAGTTAGATAGGTAAGAAGAGGGGACCCCATAAAATCCCACACGCTCAGTCTTAAAACTCATTACCTAGTGTTAGGCACGCTCAGTCTTAAAACCAATACCCAAAACTTGGGTCCTAGGTGACTCGAATTGAACAAAGCGTCGAGGCGGGATAGCCTAGACCTTCCATCTTTCGTCGAATACAATCAACATTATAATAATCATATCATCAACAACAAATAATAATGTGATATCCCAAACCAAAGAGTAACAAGGTAACATCGTAGCATACTAAGCATGCATACTAAGCAGGGGTTGAGCAACGAGCAATAGTAACATAGCAGTACATGGTTTGCTGGGAGGGGACATGGCTGTATCGGTTTGAAAGAGGCTGTAAACATGTGGTAGGATCAAACATCGAACCTATCCTAGACTAGCATGCAAACCGCTTGTTGAAATAGAATGGATCATAAGTAATGTATAGTCCTTGCCTGTTGATAAGTCGGGTTTCGAAGGTGTAGTTGATCGCAAGCTCGCATCGTCTCCGAAGGTACCCGCGGAAGCACACAAGACGATAAACACTTTAAGTGGGGTATCGGTCACACACGACGGATGCCTCACGTTTACGGAGGTTCAAGTTGCTTAGCTCCAGGTGATCAACCAACGGTTATTAACATGGCAACTCAAGCAAGCATGGCATAGCACACAAACATGTCAAGACGTGAAGCACAAAGTAAACTATCTATGCTAGTCAATTTAAGCGAGGCACAACCTAAACATGGCATAACATAAGTACCATGTGACAATTAAAAGATTTGGTACTGTTCTGTCGTAAACCATATTTTAGGTTAATTAACAACAGCAAACAATTGCATAAACACAAAGTACACGAAAAACTAATCAAGTTACATATAAAGAACACCCCAAACGGAGTTACGGTTAAAAAGATGAAAGCAAAAAAGTTACGGGCACAATCTGCCAACATCACGAAGCACATTTTAGAGCAAGATTTAATATAGCTAAAGCACCCAAACATGACAAGTTAAAGCATGGAAATGAAGTACACATGATGCTTAACACATAGGAAAAATAATCAATGCAATAGGCCTCATGGATGTGTCACAATCATCATGCAAACTTGCAATAAAATAATAACAGCAGCACTTAACAGCAATTAGCAGTAGTTAACAGTGTGGTGCCTACTTTAACACAGAAATACATATTCAAGATGACCTCAAATGAAAATGCTCACAAAAGGTGGATGCTAGAGCACAGAGAGCAAAACAATACAAAAAAAGAGTCACTTCGTTCCGACCTACGAGTCAAATTGAATCAGCACACAATTTACCAGGGACTTAGCCAAAATTTGGAAAAAGGAAAAACAACAGGGAAAAAAAGGGCATGGGCCTCACCCAGTTGGGCTCGGCCCATCTGGAGCTGGAAGGCCGGGCGGCTGGCTTGGGCTGCTGGCGCCTGGCTGGAGCGAGCAGGCCGGCCCACGTGGGGAGCGGGCGAGCGGGAGGCTCTGCCTCCTCCCGATCTAGCATGGCTCGCCGGCCGGCCACCGGAGGCGCGGCGCAGGAGAGGGAAGGCGGAGGCGGCTCGGGGTGGGCGGATCCGGCCGCTGGGGTCGTCAGCGTCGCCCTAGGGGCGCGGCGACGCGAGCCCGAGCTCGGGACGACAGCTCCATGGTGGCCAGTTGTGCAAGTTTGCATTGTTGGTCGTCGTCATGTCAGTGAATCATCGTCGTCATGCCCAAGTGCTTGTTCTGTGAGGATCTGTTGAAGATGAAGCGTGCCCAAGTCGTGTATCTGTCTCGACGAGAGGATCAAGTTCAAGTATGTGGGGGCGGTAAACCAGTGAAGGTGAGTCTCTTCAATGAGGACATGTCTCTACATGAGGCCGGAGTGGATGGTGAAGTTCACGGGAGGTCGGCGTGTATCTCTCTAGGGTGGATGGTGTAGTTCACCGGGTGATGTATTTCATGAGGTTAATAGCGAGGCTGGGTAGTCCAAGGCATATTTGGTTTGATCCGTAAATTGGCCAAGTAAAAATTGGGGAGAGCCAATTTAACTTGTCGTGAGGCGAGCAGATGAGTTAATAAGGGATGAATCATCAATGAATCAAGATCAAAAGAAGCACGGAAGACGAAAAATCAAGATTAGGGGGTGAATGTTAGTGTAATTTTGAGTTATGTTTTAATATGAAAAGTGTAGCAACATTTAGTAGTAGTACTAGTTGCTACGGTGTGTAGCAGTCCGGTTCAAACATGTACCGTGGTAGCTAGTGTGTAGGTTTGGTAAGTACTAGTCCGGTTAGGCTTAGTGTCCGACTAGGATTTGTGTTACCTAGGTTGGCTCAGTTGAGGGCTGGCTGTGTATATATACACGAGCATAGGGCTCTTTAGTTTGTAACATCGTGTGGAGTACAGAAAAGCAATACAAGAGAAAATAAAGGGTATGATATGTGTCCTTGGCCATAAATATTTTGTGTACGCAGTTGTTCGTTGATTTTATGTGAGCGATTCTGAAGGGTCGAATTCCAACAATCATCAGTGCAATTTTTTCGCCTCCGGCTTTGTGCGGTTTGTCATCTACGACGACTACATCATCGTCCACAACTACCTCGACCACGGCTACTACATGATCGGCTACCTCGACATCGACATCAGACTACGTCTACAGCTACTCATCGGCAACAACTCCTGTCAACAGCGTCCGCCTCGTCACTTGCGTCCACGACACTCCCGTTGTGACTGCGGGAGGGAATAGAGAGAAGGCACCAGAAGGGGACGCAGTCACCTCCCTAGGTGCCGACCCATCAGCCATTAGAGACGCGGTTGATGATGGCGCACACTAGTGGACAGACCCCCATATTATCCCAGTTCATATGGGCCTTCGGTCCCGGTTCCACACCCGGGACCAATAACTCGGGACCAATGATGATCCCGGTTGGCCCATGAACCGGGACCGAAGAGGCTCCACGTGGCCAGGCGCGCAGCGAGGGGGGAGGGGTCATCGGTCCCGGTTGATAGGAAGAACCGGGACCGAAGAGGCTCCACTGCCCTCCTTTTTAGCCCTATTTTCTGATATATTTTTTTCATTTATTTATTTTGTGTTTTGTATTCAATTCAATGGTACCATATATATATATAAATTAAAGCAACAATGAAGGAACCACAATATATATTACACATTATCGTCACGAATATATCATACTAGGTAGGAAATGCGGCTTGCCACACCCGGCAGCGGTGTGCTGCCAGGTAGGTGCTGCCGGGTATTGTCATATCCAACCCGATAATACAGTCATTGAAGCACATATAAAAAATAGCATAATGCAAATGTGTTTATGAACCTAATATATCAAGTTTATATTAGAAGCATTGCATTAATACATACATATTCAATACTCCCTCCGTCCCAAAAAGAATGTCATAGTTTTAGTTCAAATTTGACATTTGAACTAAAACTATGACATTCTTTTTGGGACGGAGGGAGTACATAGCAATTGGTTCAGAAGACAACTAAAGGTTTTAGTCCAAAAGCAACATATACATATTTAGTACATAGTGTTAGAAATAATTAACATGTGTTAATTATGGGGTAAATCTACCCTTGTAACTTCCACCCCTTCATGAAGAGGCACCTCTTCATGATGTCCTTCCATCTGTATATATACCTACATCATCAATGAATAGAATAGAGGATTTCACTTTTCTCTCAACACGTTATCAGCACTTTGCTTTGCTCTGAGCAGCGGAAAGAAGGCCATGAACAGAGAAGGAACGACGAGCGAGCGGGCCAACTCCAGTGCCCGA
This sequence comes from Bromus sterilis, assembly GCA_950022295.1. Classification (NCBI taxonomy): domain Eukaryota; kingdom Viridiplantae; phylum Streptophyta; class Magnoliopsida; order Poales; family Poaceae; genus Bromus; species Bromus sterilis. The sequence continues at coordinate 365,180,973 of OX465595.1, read as the reverse complement.
CGCCTGCGGTGGCTCCCGTCTCCGGTGACTGCGCGCCACGCCTCGCGCCCTAGCGCCCGGCTCCCGACAGTCCGGCCACCGCGCCGCGGCCCAGGCTCCGGCCTCCGCGCCGTGGACTCGCCGGCCTACCGCGCCGCCTCCGTCTGCGCCGCCGGTCTCGGGCCCGCCCGCGCCGTGCCTCGCGCCCGGCTGTGCGTCGTCGGCTCGTCCGCGCCTGCGCTCGGCCGCGCCCTGGCCACGGCCTCGACGCGCGCACTGCCTCCCGCGGCGCGCCCGACCGTGCGCCACGACGCGCTGGCCGCCTGGCCTCCGCGCCATGCCCGGCCAAGTGCAGTGCCGCGCTCCAGCGGCTGGCCTCCGCGCCCCCCCCCCCCCCCCCCCCCGCCCGGCCTCCGCGCCGTGACCTCCGTGCCCTGGTGGCCGTAGCCGCCACGCTCAGCCGTCGGCCGGCCGCCTCGCGCTGGGCTCGCCCCGTGGCCTGGCCGTGGCGCTGTACTGGCTCCGTGGCCTGATTGCCCAGGGTCGTGGCCGTGCGTGCCCAGGGAAGAAATTCCCATCAGTAACCACTCCAAAGAGACGGAGTACAGGGAACCTTATCCTTTGGCAAAAAAAATTTGTTAAGGTCCCTAACATTTCATGATTTGCAGAATTCATCAAAACCAATTTTTATAAATTACAGCATGCTTCAACAACTATTGCTATTTCTTAGCATTTGTTTTCTGTTACGATCAATTCAAGTCTGCATTTAAATCAGTAGGCCTTAGTCCGAAGATGGCACAATGCGCCTGATGCTGCAAAAGGTAAAGACAACAGAAAATGATACCGTGTGTTTTCACTTTTTTCTTTACTGGATCAAGCGACAACTGTCGCTGTTTTTCATCAACATCGCCAGCGAGCCCACATCTGTGCTTCGATGTTCCTCCACGGGTTGACGAACAGGCGACCACGGCCTGCATCCTTGCGATGCGGCAATTTCCGAAGCGGAGTCAACCACGGCCTGCATCCTTGCGATGCGGCGCCCCCCAAAGCGAAAGAGACCACGACCTGCATACTTGCGATGCGACGACACAGTGGCCATAAGCATGGCTCGACGGCTCGCCTCATAATCCGGCTCTCACGGACGAGACGCCTCGAATCCATTGATTTGTACATCTATTTGCAATTAAGATTTTTAATCTTATGCAAAGATAAATTAAGTACTTCTACAGTACAGATTTTTCGTTGAGTACGATGTATTCCGAAATTTTTCTATGATGTATCTATTTCCATGTTAAACACATGTCGAGAATAATACGTCTATTTGCAATTTCTTGCAAATACAGATGCAAAATTCAAGGTGATTTCTCCAAATCAATGCTTGGGATCACAAGGTAGTCATATGGATCTACTGCCTACGTAGATTATCGATGACTACTGATAAAGCCTACATTTTGTCGCCTCGACATTATGATTGCTTTACAAAGTGCTCTCCCATACATTTTACTAAGTCATGACATAAGGCATTAGAAGATAGTATCTACTAATTTCATCAGATTATACTTCCTAGTGCTGCGAGATCTACTCCATTTTTGAGATTATCTTCAAGGTGTGATCCTTAGCAATTTGAGATCCACACTAATAATTTCAAGCCACCTTGAAATATATTAATTTTGCAATATTAAGATGTATTTATATTACGCAATTCTATAATATAAATAAATTACCGGTTTTTCATCGGAGATGATATGTTCTATGTGTTTACCACATTGCCATTTTTCAAGAACATGTCTTAGTGGTCGAGATTTATTTCTCTCGCACAAAATATGATATGTTCTATGTGTTTACCACATTGTCATTTTTCACGAACATGTCAAACGATCGAGATTGATTTCTCCCGCACTATAGACTTGCAAAATTTTGACAATTACATCTCCCTTATTATATTAGGAAAACACTAGGTAATGAGTTTGATCTACTGTCCATGTGCAGACTATCACTCTTACAGAGAGGCCTACGTTTTGTCAATCTCGACAAACGATTACCTCCAGCGTGTTTTTCCTTATATAAACTGTGACATACACAAGGTAATACAATCATGTGCATCTACTGACATTGTCAGATTATGCAACCTATTACTGTGAGATCTATATGATCTTCAACGTGTCATGTTCCCACAATTGAGGTTGAGCATTTTTAAGTTATACACTTCAGTCAAATTTTTGCATTTTTATTACAAACCATGATGGTTTTTAATTTACTACTGGTAAATTAATTATTTTTGGGTTGCCCCTATAAGTAATCGATGGCTAACAATATGAGGCTCTTGACCTCAATGGCCACAACTTATTTAAGCGGGTAATGGACATCAAGATCAGCCTTGCAACCCATGGGATACCGCGTGCAAAAGCCGCGCCACCAGGATGAAAAGGACCTCAAGGATAATGGTTTGAAACTCACTTCAAACCCTCAACTTGACACCATCAAGCTGTCACGAGACCCTATGAGCATGGAGAGCATGATGATTGAATATGCATCAACCAACATGTTTGAAGACTATACATTTAGTCTCTTAGTCTCCTTAGTGATCTATTTATTTATGTCCATTTATGATGTTCAAATAGGAACATGATTATTGTTGTCATCATATATTGTATATCACAATATATTGTATCAACACTTTGGTACAAATACATTTGTATGTATTTTATATATAGATTTTTACGGGGGTCAATCAGACGAAAGATAATACGTGCCTTGTGGACATATGCACCACAAACTCTATATTCAGGGAAATATAATGTTTCCACTCTTGTTAAGAGGTCAGGAAATATTCAAACAATCGCTGCACGCGATGATGTAATTATTGACTTGGGTCATAATTATTATCCCTATGGGTACTCGAGTGTTATCAAAGATGCTCTATTGTGTCTACATATAACTCATACCCTACTACTATAGAGATATCCGTCAAAATAGTTTCCATAGAGAAACTTATGATGACAACAAAGAGAAAATTTCCTCTTCACAATATACGGATATGACAAATCCATTATTTTCTTATCATCTGGATTGCACTATACATACTACAAAACCCGTAGCATTTGTTGCATACATGATAGCTTCCATAATGTCTTCAACATGACAAACTTGGCACTCTCCTTGGTCATTTCGACATTGGGTTGAAACAGAAACTATCAGCAATTTGTATTGACCATGACTAAAATGATGCTACATTCTAACATATTTGGATTTTATGTGCATTACGTGCAATGCAAGGAAGCTAAATTTAAGGTTCGTACACCTTAAAGTCTACGTTGAACCACTCAAACTCCTTGAATTCATCAAGTCGAGGTACGTGGCTCTTCCCAACCATTGACTAGACTATTCAGGTATTCCATGGTTCTAAAAGACACATTTACATGATGTCTCATGTGTGCATTTTGCCATACTAAACCATTGGCTCATTATCATGAACATCGATTTCAAACAAATCGAATAGACAAAATGTCACAAAATTCTTCTTCTGTGCCTTTATTATGGCCCTATAATTGAATTTTAGCACTTTGTCCTATGTGTCTAGATTCAATATGGTTTGGTAGAATCCTTTATCCAAATGATTAAGCTCATTGCATGATCTTTACTTTAAAATTGCAACTTATCAACTTTACGTTGTAGTCATGCAGTTTTACATGCTCATGACAAACTGCATAATATTATTCCCCTTTATCTTTGATACATGGAAATCTCTTAAGCATTTCCCATCTGCGGTAATTCGGTTATACACCAATATCACCACCCTGGCATACATCATTGGCCACTCAACATATATGTGGGATCTATGTGAGGAATAACTGTATTTCCATCAATACCTCAAGCCCCTCTCATGGTGAGTTATTCTACGCCAGTATGCTGCTACACCGAGGAATATTTCCAGGCATTAGGGGGAGAATTCAAGTACCATACATAATGCCAGAAAATTATTGGAATGTTCAACACATTTTTACCTCAAATCCATGTACTCAAAAGATCTGGACCATGCGTTCAGAAGATTTGCAACACATTGCAACTAACCTGCCAAATTCATTTACTGAATATAAAGGTGTCACACAATCCTACAATCCTGAAAAAAATATGCCTGAAAGAGTGAAGGTACCAACAAAAATCACTCCACTCCTCGTTCAAATCAACAGGGGGAGAAGCATGGCAACAATTCATCAGGATTCAGCTTCTCGCAAGCAAGGATATTATGGCCATTGAATCAGTAAATGCAAGTCAACTTCACGTTGATAGACACCTAATGGGTAGTATACACCAAGTGGATGGAAAACCTCCATGAACCCAGGTCATAGTGCACACAATGACCGGGACATCGGAATACCCGACTCAACCGCATTGGGAAATCGCGAGCAGTCACCATGGGAAATCGCTATACTAAACTCATTAGTCCTGAATGACTACTGTAATTTTTGGATGCTGACCGAAGTGAGCTTTAGCCATGTATGTATCATGCAAAGCAAACCAGCATTGGTTTGGTTTATTTGGAATTTTTGTGGAACCTGAAGGATTTAAAAGTTACAATTGCTATTTAACAACACTAAAAATACTACTATAAGCACCTCTAGTGGTAATATGGAAAAGGGAAAAGATTTAATTAACTAACTATAACCAAAATCACATTTATATCTAAAACACAATTTTCTCTCTATCAATGTACCACATGAACATAGATTGCAGTACAAAACTTGGGAAAAATATTAGTTCCAAAATAAGTCAATGCAAACATTTTATAGCTAACGCTGTAACAGAAAGTTCATACTGGAGCTAGATAATATTAGATGTAATACGTCATCTCCACCCAGATGTGAATAATGATGGAATATGTATTAGCTAATTAGTCTATTTTAACATGCAAAATGAATCACGATGAAAAGTAGAAAGCAACATTAGAAAATAAATATAGCCTGCACATGGAGCCAAAGAGGACATAATTAAGAGAACAGTAGATGTCAACGGTAAATATAATATGCAAGATTCAAGATTTCAGATATATTAATGCTCCTAACATGCGCCTCATTTGTTGAGATTAAACAAATACTGAATAAAGGCACACACGTAGGAAAGAAATGGCAGCTGGAAGTGATAGCCCAGTACAAAGGCACATAGGACCAACGAAGTAAATATTCCTGTAATTGATAAATGGAATAACCAGGAAAACACCGACCAAACACAAAATAAGTAAACGCGAGAAGACAATATTAGACAGATGAATATACACAGGAGACATGCAAAAAACAATATATCCTACCTGGTGATGGTCGAGAGTCAACAGAACAGGGGCCACAAAGGTCCAGAAAAGTCCTGGGAAAAAACAATAAACTGTAGGATCAAACAACAAAAATAGCAACCTAATCAAGCATTTCTAACCTAAATCCATAAGCAAACGTCAGCAATAGAAAACTACATGTACTGCCGAATATACACAGTAGACATGCCAAATACAATATATCCTACCTGGCGATGGTCGAGAGTGAACAGTACAGGGGCCACAAAGGTCCAGAAAAGTCCTGGGAAAAAACAATAAAGTGTAGGATCAAACAACAAAAATAGCAACCTAATCAAGCATTTCTAACCTAAATCCATAAGCAAACGTCAACAAAAGAAAACTACATGTACTGCCATGTAAACCAGCACAACACCCGGGTACGCAGATTCTATGGATTCACACATACCCTTTAAAAAGGATAGGTAGAGAACCCGACCGTTAAGAAATTGTAGGCATGATGATGCATTCCCATACCATGTAATATCTAGCCACGACATGCCATCACATGAAGCCATTAAACAAAAGAAACATTTAATCATCTTTTGTACTTAATTACCAATGTACCAAATAATATTTAAGTGTTCATGGATCAAATTGGACGGACACCATTTCAAAGACACCGCATGGCCTCCATTCCCCGCACAATATCAAATAAGAAATTTAATCAAACCTCCAATTAATACCTCACAGTAACTCACGAAAACAAATCAATCGATGAACTCAAGATTTAGAGAATTAACTTAAGGAGCAAGAAATGGGTGAATCAATGAATGCTCAATTGGGGAGTGTATGTAGATGCAACTACTCATGAACTGATGTAGAAAGAATAACAAATAAATTTTCTTACCTCCACATTGATCAACTACTGACAATCTAAAACCATAGCTCAAGAAATTAAACAATGTGCACATAGAGAATAAAAGGAAGTAGGTAATAACACACACAATGTATATTAAAAATTATATCCAAGATATGAGTAATCTGAATACTATCATAGGTAATGCTTGCTGGTGAAAACTAACAGAATATAAGCACAGCCGAAACCTCTCATTATTGGCACTTGTCGTCTATAGGAACATACATATTCATAGGAATATTGAAGGTTAAAATATAAAAATATAAGGTGATTTAATTAAGTAAACCCACAATGTTACCTCATGGATGGTCGCTCGATCTCTTGGCATGATGCGGAGCCTCTGGATAGTACAGAATATGACATCAATTAGGGACCAACAAATGTATATAAACAGACAGGAAAAATGTCTTAGGTTCCCATACTCTGAACTTGCAAATGGAATTATCCTGAGACATGACCTTTGTACCATAGCCGTTATCTAAATCCTATAAACAATAGAAACTGGTTAGGTTGGTCCTTTATTACCACTGGATTTGATCAAGCCATTAGCCATGGCCAGTAATTAATGAGTGGATTAAGATCACATCTTGGCACAATCCAAAATCAAATTTTATATTTTTTGGCTATTAAGATTACCTAGTGGAAGAAATCACTCCATGTTATTCGTTCAGCCCATCCAAGGGCGGAAAAGAAATAACATCAATAGAAGCTCAAATCACCAGACATGTACACAAACAAATCTGCAAAAACAAAGAAGACAAATAAGAGGATAGCATGAGAGATGAGAGAAATCTAAATCATGAGGATAACATGTACACAAACGTGCAGGTAAATGAGTCAGAGGAGCTCACCCAGAATCTGATCTATTACTCCTCCTAGTGAGCGCCATGCAGGAGGTGCCAGCGGCCAAGAAGACATCCATCTCACGGCACCACGATTGATTCGGCGTCTTCATCCAGCAGCCCATGCTACCCCTGCCAATTCCCAAGAGGATATTAGGGAGGAGGAAAAGACGGAAAGAGGAACGGGGAAGAGAGCACACATGTATGTCTTACCGTCTTCGTCGTCGGTGCGTCTGTACCCCGAGGCGCCCCCATGAGGGAGAGCTCTCCTTCCCACCGCGACGCTTCTCCCTCGTGGATGGGGCGGGGTGATGCTCGGGGACGTGGCAGGCGCGCGGGAAGTACCACCGTGGCTCACCTCACCATGACCTCCTGGTTCCTCTCGGATGCGGCCTAGGAGGGTGCTCTCAGCTCCTTGCGGGGCGGCTCGACGATCCCGTCCATGGGGGTCCGGGGGCGGAGGCTGCCGGTGCCGCCGCGGGGGAGGGGGAGGAGGTCGTTGGCGGTGCGGTCCGGGGGCGCGGGAGAGCACGAAGAGGTCGCGCATGAGGCCCTAGTCCTCGGGCTCGGGGGACGACGCGGTGGGGTACGAGCGTTTGCCACCGGCTGTGTAGAGGGTGCGGAGGAGAGGGGTCGTCGGGGACGGCTGGCGGTGCAGGTGGGCGCTGAGGCACGGTGGGGGTTGGATCTGGACGGAGGCGGGCGTGGGTCTCTCTAGGGTTTGGAGGTGGAGGGAGAGAGGCGAGGCGGGAGGAAGAGGAGGAGGTGGGCGGCACGAGTGCGGAGCGGCGGCTAGGTTTTCTCTCCACGGGAGCCGCTGCGTTTTATACCTTTCCTTGCAAATTGACTAAATTGCCCCGGCGGGGGTGTCGAAATTACGCGCGGTGGCTGCCGGGGTGGCACTATTCATTGGTTGTCACATCAGCTCGCATCCGACGGCTCAAATCAGTTCATCTCAAGATCCAACGGCCGGGATTCGTTTGGGCAGTTAATCCGACGGCTGAGAGGGCAAGTGGCCGGAGGAGGCTTCATTTTGCTCTAGGTTCTAATAATGGGATACACCATCTCATTCCTCGTGCTTGGTCGAACATGTATTACACAAACGGTACTCACACGAGTTCGATCTATTTTACATCGGTCCTTGGCCGCTTGTCTTCCAAAAAATGAGGGTGAAAGACTCTCCGGTCGGAGCTATGACATGGTCTAATAAGAATCCGGCGATTTCCTCTTGAATTGCTCGCACGCGTTCTCGTGGTAGAAGACCGTCCCGCATTCGTTCGATCTAATTAAAAGAAAGGGATCAATATATATGAATGAAAATAAACACAATTTAACGCAATAAATTAAAGTATTGAATGTTGTTTATCGTACTTCAATTTTCCTTATGTTTCGGGTTGCGGCCGTCTCTTTGGTCGTCTTGCGAATGAACTCGCAGACATAATATCCACATAAGTTATTCCCAGGTCCCTGTCTCAAACACTTTACGAGAACGGAGATCAATGAATATTATAATCAGCATGATAATTATACTGAAACTAGAATCAAAAAGATGCACGGATCTAGCAAGTAGTACTTACATTCAGTGATTCAAATGTAAGCTTTGCCGGAAGACCCGGTGTTTTGGCGGTGAACCGTTTCCAAACCCTCTGGAGGCATGCTTGCATGTCCTCCCATGATTTCATAGATTTGCGTCCCGGGTCCATGACTTTTACTACTCCTTCGTCCGGAACAATGATCAACAGAATAAAGTGGAAGCTGCACACGCATAAAGAGTCAATTATACGCTTAACACCGAGCAAGCAAAATAGAATGTGTGCGAGACAATAACACTCACTCGAAGTTGTAAGGAAATAGTATTTCCCTTCTTGTGCTGAAATACGTCAATGTATTAAAAATTGCAACAAGTTGTTCTCTGTCTGGTTGGGCTTCTGTTTGAGAGTTCTTTCATGAACGAACTGGAAGTCAACGAACCCAATGTCATAGATTTGTCCTTTCTTGCATTCGAGAATCTTCATTCTGCATATATCATTAGTTTAGTGATGAGTGTAAGATTGTACATGAAACGAATGAACTGAGTAGAAAGGCTTGATCACTGAAATTAATGGTACTTATAGACAATATGCACTGACGATAGATTTGTCGATGGCGTCTCCATTGTAAAACTGAAATAATTCTGAGAATTCAATCAGATCGAAGCCTTGTCCATGCCTGTAATGCTCGTTCTGAAATTTAGCGTAGATCCAGTTTTCGGATTTAGCAGATTTTTCCATGTACCAGTCATGCAATTTTTGCATCTTTGTTGGTAGATCGTTGACTAACTCGGGTTTGACGAGAGGATACTGATGGCTTCTCGCCCCTCGTTGGTTACCCCAAGTGGAAGGTTGAGATGCAGCGTAGCGGTAATTTCCCTCAGTAAAGATACCAAGGTTTGTCTCCAGTAGGACTCAACGATAAGTACGATAGGTGGCAACGGCGCCAGAAATTATTCTGATGCGTGGAGTTGTCGTGGACCTGCACAAAACAAATAACTTTGCTCCCAACGAGTTCAGAGGAGTTGTCAATTCCTCTGGCCTTATCGTTTAAAAAGGATCAAACACAAGAGATAAAAAGGTACTAGTAAAAGTAAAAACAGAAAGGTAAATAGTGGGTGTGAACAATGGTATGAAGATGGACAGGAGTCCCGTGATTTTCACTAGTAATGTCTCTCTCCCAAAATACGATAAAAATGCTAGCGAGGTAAACAAATCCCAGTTGGGCAATTGACAGGATTATGAAGGCACCGCAATGCTAACTATGCTGCAAAGAAAGGAAGGGCTCAAAAGCAATGGGCAGTACGCCAAGGTAAGTAGACCGAAATCCATCTGCATCTACTACGAATCATCCACCTTGAGATATCTATCCAGAACATCTCGCTGGTATTAAGTTGCGAATCCCACCCAAAGTGTAAACTCAAAGCAACAGACAACTGCATTAAAAGAACTTTGCGTAAAGTAAACAATTCTTGCACCAATAGGCACAATCACCGTTGTTTTATCCCTGGTGGCAACAGCACATCCCCTAGTCTCATGTTTCTGTCACTCAAGCTAGACATCAGGGGGCTGAACCCACAATCGAGCATAACGCTCTCTCTTGGAGTTGCAAGCAAATAACTTGGCCAAAAGCAAATACTGCAACGGAGAACATGCAAGAATTTACTCAAGAACAAAATATAAAAGGGCATACCAAATATATTACTCATCACAATCTGAACATAGTCTCATAATCCATCAGATCCCAACAAACTCAGCATAGCAACAACAGAAAATTACATAGGAGCCTCGATCATGTGAGGCAGCTCACGAGGTCTCGAAAGTGAAAGCACAAAAGAGGGAGAGGACATCACATAGCTACTGATCACGGACCCATGGTCCAAGGGGGGACTACTCACGGCACATACGGGAGGCGTCCATGGCTATGGATGGTCTCCCGGAGGGGTGATCTCCTTCCGGCAGGGTGCCGGGGCAGCTTCTCCAGGCAGCCCCGATCTGAAAACGGCGGCGGCGGCGGAACAGACAGGTTTCCGCGAAAAAGAGTTCTTGTTTAGGGGTTTCTACCCCGAGGGGGTTATATAGGCGAAGGGGCGTCGAGGGGACACCCAGGGCAGCCAGGAAGGTGCCTAGCGCGCCCTAGGGTTGGGGCCGCGCCAGGGACCCTTCTGGCTCCCTGGTGGTGGTCCTGGCTCTCTCCCTTGGTTATTCCGGAAGCTTCCTGCCCGCTGATTTTTAATATAATTTTTGCGAAATTTTTTAGGCACTTTAATCAGCCGGAAAACCTGAAAAACAAAAATAGCAGAAAACCAGAACCTGGCAACTGGGTGCACTGAGTTAGTAGGTTAGTCCAAATTGGTTTAAAAGTGTAATAAAGTTCAACCAAAACATGGCAAAGTCACACAAAACATGCATGGAGCAAGCAGAAATTATAGATACGTTTGGGACGTATCAACATCCCCAAGCTTAATTCCTGCTCGTCCTCGAGTAGGTAAATGATAACAAACATAATTTCTGTGGTGACATGCCACACAACCAAATAAGGACTGTTAAGTAAAGCAATCAAAGCATGCAATTCAATTCAAGTCTTAATAGGCAAGAGTCTATATTGGCATTAACACAAGCAACAAAAGAACAAAAGGTGCAAGAGCTCTTGCTGTCCGTGACTCGAATGTCTCCAGATGGTGTTTGCGTGCAAGCAAGGGACTAGGAAGAAAGAGAAAAAAGGTTGTTGAGAACAACTATCTACTAAAGTTTCACACTTAGTCTCCTTTGGATTCTTATCTGGACTCGTCCCCAGACCACTAGCCAGGTACAAGTCAAACTGATCCACTCCCTTTCGATATTTTGAGCCCTCATGCAATGGATGAGCGTGAGCAAAAAAGTTGACACCTAAAAGGCGAAACAGAAAGAAGAGGTGGAGGAGGAAGACAAAAAGGTGTGTGAAAGGCTCACATCAATGAGGACAATCATAGGCGAGAGAAGGCCATATGATAGATATGATGTGAGGAGTAGGGATTGCCATACAACGGATGCACATGTGAGCTAAAAGCTCTCCAATGGAACTAGTGGGGGTGCATCTAACTTGCTTGCTCAAGAAGACCTAGAGCTCGTTTGAGGAGGCTCATCATTGGAATATACAAGCCAAGTTCTATAGTGTAAAAGTTCCCCACATAGCTATATGCATGATGATAATCTCTATGGAGTACAAGGGATAGAAGATGAAGTACTAGTGTGGATCTCTCAAAAGGAATAGTAGTATGCCCCCTTCTCTCTTTTTATTTTTCTTTTTCTCTTTTTCTCTTTTTTTTGGTGGCCTCAATGGCTCTTTCTATTTAACTCTCATTTGTCCTCTTTGGGATCTTTTGATTTTGTCCTCTTTGAGATCTTTTACTCACTTTAGGGGCAATACTCTATATTTTACAAGAATATAGGAGATCTTTCACACTTTACAAAGGTACTCACAAAAAGAAAATGTAACTAATCATGATGCAAATGTATGCCTCTGCCAGGATAGCAGGATATGCAATGATACTAGCGCGTCATGTAGCAATGATTAGGGCAAGGCCCAACTAGCATGCGGCTCATCGATCAAGCAAGTAGCATGTATGACATGAGGATCAAGTCATGAGAGGGTGGATGTTGCATGGCAATGTATTTCGGAAAGGCTATGGAAATGCCTTGTAGATAGGTATGGTGGCTGTTTTGAGGAAAGATATAATGAGGCTTATGATGACAGAGCGTATCATGCCAAGGGTTTGGATGCACCGGCGAAGTATGCGCCAACTCTCGAGGTGAGAAAGGGCAATGCACGGTACCGAAGAGGCTAGAAAAAGTATGGGTAGGTGGAAGTGTCAACTTTCGAATACTCACATTAGTCCGAAGAACTCATGCACTTATTATCGGTAACTCTCAATCTAATAGGAGGTTCACAAAGAGACAGGTACCCCGAGGAGGAGTGTATGGGGGTTTGGTTATCCTTGCGCATCCTCGACTCATGGTACGTGAGTGTACTCTAATATTCGAACCCTCCAGAGGTTAGTGATCCATCTATTAGCTAGAGTTCTCAACAGGGGTTTTTGGTTTTCGAAAAACACACGGATTGCCCAAAATACGACATCTATCACTAATAGGCAAGAGCTCTTGACACCAAAAGTTCAAACATTACTCTAGTCAATACCTCAAAACTATTGCAAGTTACTACTTCAAAAAGAAAAGCAACTTTAACTACCTACTTTCTAGTCAAGACACAGAACTCAGTGCAACAGGCAAACTCTCTAACAAGATAAAACATGCAACCTATAGAAAGTTCAACCTGAAAAGAAAAGCTCTAGAAAAACTAAAGCACTGCAGCTAAACAGACTAGCAGCTAAGAAAAGAAAAAGAACAACTCACAGCTAAAAGAAATAAGCATGCAAATCCTATGAGGAGTTCTAGTTCAAGTGGAGCGTGTTTCTCTCCCACACAAAAGAGTAAGTTGGGGCCTAACTTGTTACTACAGCAAAGAAAGCAAAACAAACCTAGAAAAGTAAAGAGCGAGACGCTCAAAGCAAAGCACATAACGCATGAAGTGATAAAAATATAGTGCAACGAAAGACAGACCGATGATTGTTGATGAAGAAGGGGATGCACCGGGGGCATCCCCAAGCTTAGACGCTTGAGTCTCCTTGAATATTTATTGGGGGTGCACTTGGGCATCCCCAAGCTTGAGCGCTTGACACTCCTGGATCTTCTTTCATCACCTTCCATCGCGCACTTGAAAACTCCCTTCATACATAACTCATTGTAGGCTGATTAGAGAGGTTAGTACCCTAATAAAATAATTTTCCTCTACTGCAAATAAATATTTACAGGAAGAGCTACTGTTTCTCTTGCCTGCCCAAAAAAGTTTGCAAAGAAAAAGCAAGCTTAAGGATTGCAAAAACTGCGAAGCGAAAAACCGGGGCAGAAGCTGAGAAAAACAGAACAGCAGAGAAAGGGGAATTTTTTCGAGGTACTTCTGCAACTCAAATCAAAAAACTTTGAACAGGGGCTAGCAAGCCAATTGTATGGAGCATGCTGTCAAAACAATTCAGATCAAAAAGATGATCTGGTGATTTATCGCGAATTTTCCCGTCAAGAAGACAGAATCTATTTCTGGACAGCAAGCTCCAACTTTTGAACTTTCAAGCACTCTGAGGCTAAACTTGGCACAAAGCTTGAAAAAGAAAGATACAATGATGTTTCTACAGTAGTAACAATCATCAAGAGCACTAAGAACAGAACAAAAACAAAAAAAAACCTAAATTCGTTGCGGGCTGCCTCCCAAAAGCGCTTCTTTAGAGCCATTAGCTAGGCTTAAAGCAGAAGATCAAGTTTTTTCCAGAGAATAACTAGCCCGTGTGACGGACTCAAAAGGTAACTTAATCTTTTTCCTAGGGAAATGTTCCATCCCTTTCTTGAGGGGGAATTGGAACTTGATAGTTCCCTCTTTCATGTCAATGATAGCACCAACTGTGCAAAGAAAAGGACGTCCCAAAATAATTGGACAAGAGGGCTCATACTCAATGTCCATAATAGTGAAATCAACGGGAACATAATTGTCATTGACAATGATAAGAACATCGTCGATCTTCCCCAAAGGCTTCTGTACGGAAGAATCAACAAGACGAACACCAAAAGAACAGGGATCAAAAGGTTTCAAATCAAGCATATCATACATTCTTTTGGGCATAACAGAGGTACTTTCTCCAACATCACAAAGAGCAAAACAAGAGAAGTTATTCAATTTAATTTTAATCATAGGATCCCAACCATCTTCTAGCTTCCTAGGTATGGAGGCTTCTAGTCTAAGCTTCTCCTCCCTAACTTTAATTAGAGCATTGGTGATATGCTCCGTGAAGGCAAGATTTAGTGTGCTAGTGTGGGGGTCTCTAGACATCTTGTGTAGGAAACCAATAACTTCTGGTAAGGTGTAGTTATCAAAGTCTAGTTCACTACTATCTATAAGGGAAGTAGTGATATCATTTAAGCTCACTTGTTTGAAAGCCTCTATGTTCATAGAGGTTTCCTCTTCTATGGTTGAGGGTGTAGCATCGCCATTGATAGGTCCAGTGGGACTAGGGGTGTGATGGGTGCTAGCAGTTTGGATCTCCTCAACTACTTGGATAGTGGCTACTGTGTGGTAGGTAGGAGGGCTCTTAGTTCTATCTTCTTCCTCCTTCTCTCTAGCCCATCTCTCTTTAAGTTTTCCCAGCATCCTAATGTTTTCATTAATTTGGACCTGGATGGCATTCATAGGAGTGACCTGCCTCTCCTCAGGGGGAGAGGTTCTAATCTTCAGCATCTCTACGTCGTGGGCTATATTGTCTACCTTCGAAGAGAGGATATCTAGTTTATCTAATTTTTCTTCCACACTCTTGTTGAAGGCCTTCTGGGTAGTGATAAAGTCTTTGAGCATAGTCTCTAGTTCTGAAGTGGAGTTTCTAGTGGTAGGATAAGTGTTGTTCCCATAGTTTTTATCTATCTATGTTTGTTTAGCACATATGTACATGGAAAACCAAGGTTCAACACATTTCACCACATTATTCATACCGGTAGACCCGTACCGGGAGTTTCCACATATGGATCGACGATTTTACTAAGTGTTAGCCCATGTCCGTGAACAACGTCAGACACATGACCTACATATGCCATCTACAAACATTAAATCACACTGATAAACATAACCTAGCTCCACATGCAGGTTTTCCAATGATTCCGGCCATCCGACGGTCATTCATCTCCGAAACCCTAGATCGGGGGGCCCGCAGATCTACCCTTATAGCTTTCTCCGTACGAGGATGGACCAATGGAATTTTTTATCTATCTATGTTTTTTTAGCACATATGTACATGGAAAACCAAGGTTGAACACATTTCACCACATTATTCATACCAGTAGACCCGTACCGGGAGTTTCCACATATGGATCGACAATTTTACTAAGTGTTAGCGCATGTCCGTGAACAACGTCAGACACATGACCTACATATGCCATCTACAAACATTAAATCACACTGATAAACATAACCTAGCTCCACATGCAGGTTTTCCAATGATTCCGGCCCTCCGACGGTCATTCACCTCCGAAACCCTAGATCGGGGGAAGGGGCCCGCAGATCTACCCTTATAGCTTTGTCCGTACGAGGATGCACCAATGGACTTTTTTATCTATCTATGTTCGTTTAGCACATATGTACATGGAAAACCAAGGTTGAACACATTTCACCACATTATTTACACCGGTAGACCCGTACCGGGAGTTTCCACATATGGATCGACGATTTTACTAAGTGTTAGCCCATGTCCGTGAACAACGTCAGACACATGACCTAGATATGCCATCTAAAAACATTAAATCACACTTATAAACATAACCTAGCTCCACATGCAGGTTTTCCAATGATTCCGGCCTTCCCACGGTCATTCACCTCCAAAACCCTAGATCGGGGGCCCCGCAGATCTACCCTTATAGCTATCTCCGTACGAGGATGGACCAATGGACTTTTTTATCTATCTATGTTTGTTTAGCTCATATGTACATGGAAAACCAAGGTTGAACACATTTCACCACATTATTCACACCGGTAGACCCGTACCAGGAGTTTCCACACACGGATTGACGATTTTACTAAGTGTTATCCCATGCCCGTGAACAACGTCAGACACATGACCTACATATGCCATCTACAAACATTAAATCACACTAATAAACATAACCTGGCTCCATATGCAGGTTTTCCAATGATTCCGGCCCTCCGACTGTCATTCAGCTCTGAAACCCTAGATCGGGGGGGGGGGGGCGAAGATCTACCCTTATAGCTTTCTCCGAAAGAGGGTGGACCAATGGACTTTTTTATCTATCTATGTTTGTTTAGCACATATGTACATGGAAAACCAAGGTTCAACAAATTTCACCACATTATTCATACCGCTAGACCCGTACCGGGAGTTTCCACATATGGATCGACGATTTTACTAAGTGTTAGCCCATGTCCGTGAACAACGTCAGACACATGACCTACATATGCCATCGACAAACATTAAATCACACTGATAAACATAACCTAGCTCCACATGCAGGTTTTCCAATGATTCCGGCCCTCCGACGGTCATTCACCTCCGAAACCCTAGATCGGGGGGCCCGCAGATCTACCCTTATAGCTTTCTCCGTACGAGGATGGACCAATGGACTTTTTTATCTATCTATGTTTGTTTAGCACATATGTACATGGAAAACCAAGGTTGAACACATTTCACCACATTATTCACACCGGTAGACCCGTACCGGGAGTTTCCACATACGGATCGACGATTTTACTAAGTGTTAGCCCATGTCCGTGAACAACGTCAGACACATTACCTAGATATGCCATCTAAAAACATTAAATCACACTTATAAACATAACCTAGCTCCACATGCAGGTTTTCCAATTATTCCGGCCTTCCGACGGTCATTCACCTCCAAAACCCTAGATCGAGGGCCCCGCAGATCTACCCTTATAGCATTCTCCGTACGAGGATGGACGAATGGACTTTTTTATCTATCTATGTTTGTTTAGCACATATGTACATGGATAACCAAGGTTGAACACATTTCACCACATTATTCACAATGGTAGACCCGTACCGGGAGTTTCCACATATGGATCGACAATTTTACTAAGTGTTAGCCCATGTCCGTGAACAACGTCAGACACATGACCTACATATGCCATCTACAAACATTAAATCACACTGATAAACATAACCTAGCTCCACATGCAGGTTTTCCGATGATGCCGGCCCTCCGACGGTCATTCACCTCCGAAACCCTAGATCGGGGGGGGGCGCATATCTACCCTTATAGCATTCTCCGTAGGAGGATGCACCAATGGACTTTTTTTATCTATCTATGTTTTTTAGCACATATGTACATGGAAAACCAAGTTTCTACACATTTCACCACATTATTCACACCGGTAGACCCGTACCGGGAGTTTCCACACACGGATCGACGATTTTACTAAGTGTTAGCCCATGTCCGTGAACAACGTCAGACACATGACCTACATATGCCATCTACGAACATTAAATCACATTTATAAACATAACCTAGCTCGACATGCAGGTTTTCCAATTATTCCGGCCCTCCGACGGTCATTCACCTCCAAAACCCAAGATTGGGGAGGGGGGCGCAGATCTACCCTTATAGCTTTCTCCGTACGTGGATGGACCAATGGAATTTTTTATCTATCTATGTTTGTTTACCACATATGTTCATGGAAAACCAAGATTGAACACATTTCAACACATTATTCACACCAGTAGACCCATGCCGGCAGTTTCCACATACGGATCGACGATTTTACTAAGTGTTAGCCCATGTCCGTGAACAACGTCAGACACATGACCTACATATGCCATCTACAAACATTAAATCACACTTAGAAACATAACCGAGCTCCACATGCAGGTTTTCCATTGATTCCGGCCCTCCGACGGTCAATCACCTCCGAAACCCTAGATCGGGGGGCCCGCAGATCTACCCTTATAGCTTTCTCCGTACGAGGATGGACCAATGGACTTTTTTATCTATCTATGTTTGTTTAGCACATATGTACATGGAAAACCAAGGTTGAAACATTTCACCACATTATTCGCACCGGTAGACCTGTACCGGGAGTTTCCACATATAGGTCGATGATTTTCCTAAGTGTTAGCCCATGTGCGTGAACAACGTCAGACACATGACCTACATATGCCATCTACTAACATTAAATCACACTTATAAACATAACCTAGCTCCACATGCAGGTTTTCCAATGATTCCGGCCCTCCGACGGTCATTCCCCTCCGAAACCCTAGATCGGGGGGGGGCGCAGATCTACCCTTATAGTTTTGTCCGTACGAGGATGCACCAATGGACTTTTTTTATCTATCTATTTTTTTAGCACATATTTACATGGAATACCAAGGTTCAACACATTTCACCACATTATTCACACCGATAGACCCGTACCGGAAGTTTCCACATACGGATCGATGATTTTACTAAGTGTTAGCCCATGTCCATGAACAACGTCAAATACATGACCTACATATGCCATCTACAAACATTAAATCACACTTATAAACATAACCTAACTCCACATGCAGGTTTTCCAATGATTCCGGCCTTCCGACGGTCATTCACCTCCAAAACCCTAGATCGGGGGGGGGGGGGCGCAGATCTACCCTTATAGCTATCTCCGTACGAGGAT
Organism: Bromus sterilis; assembly: GCA_950022295.1. Classification (NCBI taxonomy): domain Eukaryota; kingdom Viridiplantae; phylum Streptophyta; class Magnoliopsida; order Poales; family Poaceae; genus Bromus; species Bromus sterilis. The sequence continues at coordinate 365,162,186 of OX465595.1, read as the reverse complement.
GGACCAATGGACTTTTTTATCTATCTATGTTTGTTTAGCTCATATGTACATGGAAAACCAAGGTTGAACACATTTCACCACATTATTCACACCGGTAGACCCGTACCGGGAGTTTCCACACACGGATCGACGATTTTACTAAGTATTAGCCCATGTCCGTGAACAACGTCAGAAACATGACCTACATATGCCATCTACAAACATTAAATCACACTAATAAACATAACCTAGCTCCACATGGCAGGTTTTCCAATGATTCCGGCCCTCCGACGGTCATTCACCTTCGAAACCCTAGATCGGGGGGGCGGAGATCTACCCTTATAACTTTCTCCGAAAGAGGGTGGACCAATGAACTTTTTTATCTATCTATGTTTGTTTAGCACATATGTACATGGAAAACCAAGGTTCAACACATTTCACCACATTATTCATACCGGTAGACCCGTACCGGGAGTTTCCACATATGGATCGACGATTTTACTAAGTGTTAGCCCATGTCCGTGAACAACGTCAGACACATGACCTACATATGCCATCTACAAACATTAAATCACACTGATAAACATAACCTAGCTCCACATGCAGGTTTTCCAATGATTCCGGCCCTCCGACGGTCATTCACCTCCGAAACCCTAGATCGGGGGGGGGGGGGGCGCAGATCTACCCTTATAGCTTTCTCCGTACGAGGATGGACCAATGGACTTTTTTATCTATCTATGTTTGTTTAGCACATATGTACATGGAAAACCAAGGTTGAACACATTTCACCACATTATTCATACCGGTAGACCCGTACCGGGAGTTTCCACATATGGATCGACGATTTTACTAAGTGTTAGCGCATGTCCGTGAACAATGTCAGACACATGACCTACATATGCCATCTACAAACATTAAATCACACTGATAAACATAACCTACCTCCACATGCAGGTTTTCCAATGATTTCGGCCCTCCGACGGTCATTCACCTCCGAAACCCTAGATCGGGGGGGGGGGGCCCGCAGATCTACCCTTATAGCCTTGTCCGTACGAGGATGCACCAATGGACTTTTTTATGTATCTATGTTCGTTTAGCACATATGTACATGGAAAACCAAGGTTGAACACATTTCACCACATTATTCACACCGGTAGACCCGTACCGGGAGTTTCCACATATGGATCGACGATTTTACTAAGTGTTAGCCCATGTCCGTGAACAACGTCAGACACATGACCTAGATATGCCATCTAAAAACATTAAATCACACTTATATACATAACCTAGCTCCACATGCAGGTTTTCCAACGATTCCGGCCTTCCGACGGTCATTCACCTCCAAAACCCTAGATCGGGGGCCCCGCAGATCTACCCTTATAGCATTCTCCGTACGAGGATGGACCAATGGACTTTTTTATCTATCTATGTTTGTTTAGCACATATGTACATGGAAAACCAAGGTTGAACACATTTCACCTCATTATTCACAATGGTAGACCCGTACCGGGAGTTTCCACATATGGATCGACGATTTTACTAAGTGTTAGCCCATGTCCGTGAACAACGTCAGACACGTGACCTACATATGCCATCTACAAACATTAAATCACACTGATAAACATAACCTAGCTCCACATGCAGGTTTTCCAATGATGCCGGCCCTCCGACGGTCATTCACCTCCGAAACCCTAGATCGTGGGGGGGGGGGGCGCATATCTACCCTTATAGCTTTCTCCGTAGGAGGATGCACCAATGGACTTTTTTATCTATCTATGTTTTTTTAGCACATATGTACATGGAAAACCAAGTTTCTACACATTTCACCACATTATTCACACTGGTAGACCCGTACCTGGAGTTTCCACACACGGATCGACGATTTTACTAAGTGTTAGCCCATGTCCGTGAACAACGTCAGACACATGACCTACATATGCCATCTACGAACATTAAATCACACTTATAAACATAACCTAGCTCCACATGCAGGTTTTCCAATGATTCCGGCCCTCCGACGGTCATTCACCTCCAAAACCCTAGAATGGGGGGGGCGCAGATCTACCCTTATAGCTTTCTCCGTACGTGGATGGACCAATGGACTTTTTTATCTATCTATGTTTGTTTAGCACATATGTTCATGGAAAACCAAGATTGAACACATTTCACCACATTATTCACACCGGTAGACCCATGCCGGCAGTTTCCACATACGGATCGACGATTTTACTAAGTGTTAGCCCATGTTCGTGAACAACGTCAGACAGATGACCTACATATGCCATCTACAGACATTAAATCACACTTAGAAACATAACCTAGCTCCACATGCAGGTTTTCCAATGATTCCGGCCCTCCGACGGTCATTCACCTCTGAAACCCTAGATCGGGGGGCCCGCAGATCTACCCTTATAGATTTCTCTGTACGAGGATGGACCAATGGACTTTTTTATCTATCTATGTTTGTTTAGCACATATGTACATGGAAAACCAAGGTTGAAACATTTCACCACATTATTCACACCGGTAGATCTGTACCGGGAGTTTCCACATACAGATCAATGATTTTCTAAGTGTTAGCCCATGTGCGTGAACAACGTCAGACACATGACCTACATATGCCATCTACTAACATTAAATCACACTTATAAACATAACCTAGCTCCACATGCAGGTTTTCCAATGATTCCGGCCCTCCGACGGCCATTCACCTCCGAAACCCTAGATCGGGGCGCCCGCAGATCTACCCTTATAGCTTTCTCCGTACGAGGATGGAACAATGGACTTTATTATCTATTTATGTTTGTTTAGCACATATGTACATGGAAAACCAAGGTTGGACACATTTCACCACATTATTCACACTGGTAGACCCGTACCGGGAGTTTCCACATACGGATCGACGATTTTAATAAGTGTTAGCCCATGTCCGTGAACAACGTCACACACATGACCTAGATATGCCATATAAAAACATTAAATCACACTTATAAACATAACCTAGCTCCACATGCAGGTTTTCCAATGATTCCGGCCTTCCGACGGTCATTCACCTCCAAAACCCTAGATCGGGGGCCCCGCAGATCTACCCTTATAGCTTTCTCCGTACGAGGATGGACCAATGGACTTTTTTATCTATCTATGTTTGTGTTAGCACATATGTACATGGAAAACCAAGGTTGAACACATTTCATCACATTATTCATAGCGGTAGACCCGTACCGGGAGTTTCCACATATGGATCGACGATTTTACTAAGTGTTAGCCCATGTCCGTGAATAACGTCAGACACATTACCTACATATACCATCTACAAACATTAAATCACACTGATAAACATAACCTAGCTCCACTTGCAGGTTTTCCAATGATTCCGGCCCTCCGACGGTCATTCACCTCCGAAACCCTAGATCGGGGGGGCCTCAGATCTACCCTTATAGCTTTGTCCGTACGAGGATGCACCAATGGACTTTTTTATCTATCTATGTTTGTTTAGCACATATGTTCATGGAAAACCAAGGTTGAACACATTTCACCACATTATTCACACCGGTAGACCCATACCGAGAGTTTCCACATACGGATCGACGATTTTACTAAGTGTTAGCCCATGTCCGTGAACAACGTCAGACACATGACCTACATATGCCATATACTAACATTAAATCACACTTATAAACATAACCTAGCTCCACATGCAGGTTTTCCAATGATTCCGGCCCTCCGACGGTCATTCACCTCCGAAACCCTAGATCAGGGGGGTGGGGGGGTGCAGATCTACCCTTATAGATTTCTCCGTACGAGGATGGACCAATTGACTTTTTTTATCTATCTATGTCTGTTTAGCACATGTAAAACCAAGGTTGAACACATTTCACCACATTATTCACACCGATAGACCCGTACCGGAAGTCTCCACATACGGATCGACGATTTTACTAAGTGTTAGCCCATGTCCGTGAACAACGTCAAATACATGACCTACATATGCCATCTACAAACATTAAATCACACTTATAAACATAACCTAACTCCACATGCAGGTTTTCCAATGATTCCGGCCTTCCGACGGTCATTCACCTCCGAAAGCCTAGATCGGGGGGGGGGGGGGGCGCAGATCTACCCTTATAGCTATCTCCGTACGAGGATGGACCAATGGAATTTTTTATCTATCTATGTTTGTTTAGCTCATATGTGAATGGAAAACCAAGGTTGAACACATTTCACCACATTATTCACACCGGTAGACCCGTACCGGGAGTTTCCACACACGGATCGACGATTTTACTAAGTGTTAGCCCATGTCCGTGAACAACGTCAGAAACATGACCTACATATGCCATCTACAAAAATTAAATCACACTAATAAACATAAGCTACCTCCACATGCAGGTTTTCCAATGATGCCGGCCCTCCGACGGTCATTCACCTCCGAAACCCTAGATCGTGGGGGGGGGGGCGCATATCTACCCTTATAGCTTTCTCCGTAGGAGGATGCACCAATGGACTTTTTTATCTATCTATGTTTTTTTAGCACATATGTACATGGAAAACCAAGTTTCTACACATTTCACCACATTATTCACACCGGTAGACCCGTACCGGGAGTTTCCACACACAGATCGACGATTTTACTAAGTGTTAGCCCATGTCCGTGAACAACGTCAGACACATGACCTAGATATGCCATCTAAAAACATTAAATCACACTTATATACATAACCTAGCTCCACATGCAGGTTTTCCAACGATTTCGGCCTTCCGACGGTCATTCACCTCCAAAACCCTAGATCGGGGGCCCCGCAGATCTACCCTTATAGCATTCTCCGTACGAGGATGGACCAATGGACTTTTTTATCTATCTATGTTTGTTTAGCACATATGTACATGGAAAACCAAGGTTGAACACATTTCACCACATTATTCACACTGGTAGACCCGTACCGGGAGTTTCCACATATGGATCGACGATTTTACTAAGTGTTAGCCCATGTCCGTGAACAACGTCAGACACATGACCTACATATGCCATCTACAAACATTAAATCACACTGATAAACATAACCTAGCTCCACATGCAGGTTTTCCGATGATGCCGGCCCTCCGACGGTCATTCACCTCCGAAACCCTAGATCGGGGGGGGGGGGGCGCATATCTACCCTTATAGCATTCTCCGTAGGAGGATGCACCAATGGACTTTTTTATCTATCTATGTTTTTTTAGCACATATGTACATGGAAAACCAAGTTTCTACACATTTCACCACATTATTCACACCGGTAGACCCGTACCGGGAGTTTCCACACACAGATCGACGATTTTACTAAGTGTTAGCCCATGTCCGTGAACAACGTCGAACACATGACCTACATATGCCATCTACGAACATTAAATCACACTTATAAACATAACCTAGCTCCACATCCAGGTTTTCCAATGATTCCGGCCCTCCGACGGTCATTCACCTCCAAAACCCAAGATTGGGGGGGGGGGCGCAGATCTACCCTTATAGCTTTCTCCGTACGTGGATGGACCAATGGACTTTTTTATCTATCTATGTTTGTTTAGCACATATGTTCATGGAAAACCAAGATTGAACACATTTCACCACATTATTCACACCGGTAGACCCATGCCGGCAGTTTCCACATACGGATCGACGATTTTACTAAGTGTTAGCCCATGTTCATGAACAACGTCAGACACATGACCTACATATGCCATCTACAGACATTAAATCACACTTAGAAACATAACCTAGCTCCACATGCAGGTTTTCCAATGATTCCGGCCCTCCGACGGTCATTCACCTCTGAAACCCTAGATCGGGGGGCCGCAGATCTACGCTTATAGATTTCTCCGTACGAGGATGGACCAATGGACTTTTTTATCTATCTATGTTTGTGTTAGCACATATGTACATGGAAAACCAAGGTTGAACACATTTCATCACATTATTCATAGCGGTAGACCCGTACCGGGAGTTTCCACATATGGATCGACGATTTTACTAAGTGTTAGCCCATGTCCGTGAATAACGTCAGACACATTACCTACATATACCATCTACAAACATTAAATCACACTGATAAACATAACCTAGCTCCACTTGCAGGTTTTCCAATGATTCCGGCCCTCCGACGGTCATTCACCTCCGAAACCCTAGATCGGGGGGGCCTCAGATCTACCCTTATAGCTTTGTCCGTACGAGGATGCACCAATGGACTTTTTTATCTATCTATGTTTGTTTAGCACATATGTTCATGGAAAACCAAGGTTGAACACATTTCACCACATTATTCACACCGGTAGACCCATACCGAGAGTTTCCACATACGGATCGACGATTTTACTAAGTGTTAGCCCATGTCCGTGAACAACGTCAGACACATGACCTACATATGCCATATACTAACATTAAATCACACTTATAAACATAACCTAGCTCCACATGCAGGTTTTCCAATGATTCCGGCCCTCCGACGGTCATTCACCTCCGAAACCCTAGATCAGGGGGGTGGGGGGGTGCAGATCTACCCTTATAGATTTCTCCGTACGAGGATGGACCAATTGACTTTTTTTATCTATCTATGTCTGTTTAGCACATGTAAAACCAAGGTTGAACACATTTCACCACATTATTCACACCGATAGACCCGTACCGGAAGTCTCCACATACGGATCGACGATTTTACTAAGTGTTAGCCCATGTCCGTGAACAACGTCAAATACATGACCTACATATGCCATCTACAAACATTAAATCACACTTATAAACATAACCTAACTCCACATGCAGGTTTTCCAATGATTCCGGCCTTCCGACGGTCATTCACCTCCGAAAGCCTAGATCGGGGGGGGGGGGGGGCGCAGATCTACCCTTATAGCTATCTCCGTACGAGGATGGACCAATGGAATTTTTTATCTATCTATGTTTGTTTAGCTCATATGTGAATGGAAAACCAAGGTTGAACACATTTCACCACATTATTCACACCGGTAGACCCGTACCGGGAGTTTCCACACACGGATCGACGATTTTACTAAGTGTTAGCCCATGTCCGTGAACAACGTCAGAAACATGACCTACATATGCCATCTACAAAAATTAAATCACACTAATAAACATAAGCTACCTCCACATGCAGGTTTTCCAATGATGCCGGCCCTCCGACGGTCATTCACCTCCGAAACCCTAGATCGTGGGGGGGGGGCGCATATCTACCCTTATAGCTTTCTCCGTAGGAGGATGCACCAATGGACTTTTTTATCTATCTATGTTTTTTTAGCACATATGTACATGGAAAACCAAGTTTCTACACATTTCACCACATTATTCACACCGGTAGACCCGTACCGGGAGTTTCCACACACAGATCGACGATTTTACTAAGTGTTAGCCCATGTCCGTGAACAACGTCAGACACATGACCTAGATATGCCATCTAAAAACATTAAATCACACTTATATACATAACCTAGCTCCACATGCAGGTTTTCCAACGATTTCGGCCTTCCGACGGTCATTCACCTCCAAAACCCTAGATCGGGGGCCCCGCAGATCTACCCTTATAGCATTCTCCGTACGAGGATGGACCAATGGACTTTTTTATCTATCTATGTTTGTTTAGCACATATGTACATGGAAAACCAAGGTTGAACACATTTCACCACATTATTCACACTGGTAGACCCGTACCGGGAGTTTCCACATATGGATCGACGATTTTACTAAGTGTTAGCCCATGTCCGTGAACAACGTCAGACACATGACCTACATATGCCATCTACAAACATTAAATCACACTGATAAACATAACCTAGCTCCACATGCAGGTTTTCCGATGATGCCGGCCCTCCGACGGTCATTCACCTCCGAAACCCTAGATCGGGGGGGGGGGGGCGCATATCTACCCTTATAGCATTCTCCGTAGGAGGATGCACCAATGGACTTTTTTATCTATCTATGTTTTTTTAGCACATATGTACATGGAAAACCAAGTTTCTACACATTTCACCACATTATTCACACCGGTAGACCCGTACCGGGAGTTTCCACACACAGATCGACGATTTTACTAAGTGTTAGCCCATGTCCGTGAACAACGTCGAACACATGACCTACATATGCCATCTACGAACATTAAATCACACTTATAAACATAACCTAGCTCCACATCCAGGTTTTCCAATGATTCCGGCCCTCCGACGGTCATTCACCTCCAAAACCCAAGATTGGGGGGGGGGGGCGCAGATCTACCCTTATAGCTTTCTCCGTACGTGGATGGACCAATGGACTTTTTTATCTATCTATGTTTGTTTAGCACATATGTTCATGGAAAACCAAGATTGAACACATTTCACCACATTATTCACACCGGTAGACCCATGCCGGCAGTTTCCACATACGGATCGACGATTTTACTAAGTGTTAGCCCATGTTCATGAACAACGTCAGACACATGACCTACATATGCCATCTACAGACATTAAATCACACTTAGAAACATAACCTAGCTCCACATGCAGGTTTTCCAATGATTCCGGCCCTCCGACGGTCATTCACCTCTGAAACCCTAGATCGGGGGGCCGCAGATCTACGCTTATAGATTTCTCCGTACGAGGATGGACCAATGGACTTTTTTATCTATCTATGTTTGTTTAGCACATATGTACATGGAAAACCAAGGTTGAAACATTTCACCACATTATTCGCACCGGTAGACCTGTACCGGGAGTTTCCACATACAGGTCGATGATTTTCCTAAGTGTTAGCCCATGTGCGTGAACAACGTCAGACACATGACCTACATATGCCATCTACTAAGATTAAATCACACTTATAAACATAACCTAGCTCCACATGCAGGTTTTCCAATGATTCCGGCCCTCCGACGGTCATTCCCCTCCGAAACCATAGATCGGGGGGGGGGGGGGGGCGCAGATCTACCCTTATAGCTTTGTCCGTACGAGGATGCACCAATGGACTTTTTTATCTATCTATTTTTTTAGCACATATTTACATGGAAAACCAAGGTTCAACACATTTCACCACATTATTCACACCGATAGACCCGTACCGGAAGTTTCCACATACGGATCGACGATTTTACTAAGTGTTAGTCCATGTCCATGAACAACGTCAAATACATGACCTACATATGCCATCTACAAACATTAAATCACACTTATAAACATAACCTAACTCCACATGCAGGTTTTCCAATGATTCCGGCCTTCCGACGGTCATTCACCTCCAAAACCCTAGATCGGGGGGGGGGGCGCAGATCTACCCTTATAGCTATCTCCGTACGAGGATGGACCAATGGACTTTTTTATCTATCTATGTTTGTTTAGCTCATATGTACATGGAAAACCAAGGTTGAACACATTTCACCACATTATTCACACCGGTAGACCCGTACCGGGAGTTTCCACACACGGATCGACGATTTTACTAAGTGTTAGCGCATGTCCGTGAACAACGTCAGACACATGACCTACATATGCCATCTACGAACATTAAATCACACTTATAAACATAACCTAGCTCCACATGCAGGTTTTCCAATGATTCCGGCCCTCCGACGGTCATTCACCTCCAAAACCCTAGAATGGGGGGGGGGGGCGCAGATCTACCCTTATAGCTTTCTCCGTACGTGGATGGACCAATGGACTTTTTTATCTATCTATGTTTGTTTAGCACATATGTTCATGGAAAACCAAGATTGAACACATTTCACCACATTATTCACACCGGTAGATCCATGCCGGCAGTTTCCACATACGGATCGACGATTTTACTAAGTGTTAGCCCATGTTCGTGAACAACGTCAGACACATGACCTACATATGCCATCTACAGACATTAAATCACACTTAGAAACATAACCTAGCTCCACATGCAGGTTTTCCAATGATTCCGGCCCTCCGACGGTCATTCACCTCTGAAACCCTAGATCGGGGGGCCGCAGATCTACGCTTATAGATTTCTCTGTACGAGGATGGACCAATGGACTTTTTTATCTATCTATGTTTGTTTAGCACATATGTACATGGAAAACCAAGGTTGAAACATTTGACCACATTATTCACACCGGTAGATCTGTACCGGGAATTTTCACATACAGATCGATGATTTTCTAAGTGTTAGCCCATGTGCGTGAACAACGTCAGACACATGACCTACATATGCCATCTACTAACATTAAATCACACTTATAAACATAACCTAGCTCCACATGCAGGTTTTCCAATGATTCCGGCCCTCCGACGGCCATTCACCTCCGAAACCCTAGATCGGGGGGCCCGCAGATCTACCCTTATAGCTTTCTCCGTACGAGGATGGACCAATGGACTTTTTTTATCTATTTATGTTTGTTTAGCACATATGTACATGGAAAACCAAGGTTGGACACATTTCACCACATTATTCACACCGGTAGACCCGTACCGGGAGTTTACACATACGGATTGACGATTTTACTAAGTGTTAGCCCACGTCCATGAACAACGTCAGACACATGACCTACATATGCCATCTACAAACATTAAATCACACTTATAAACATAACCTAGCTCCACATGCAGGTTTTCCAATGATTCCGGCCTTCCGACGGTCATTCACCTCCAAAACCCTAGATCGGGGCCCCCGCAGATCTACCCTTATAGCTTTCTCCGTACGAGGATGGACCAATGGACTTTTTTTATCTATCTATGTTTGTGTTAGAACATATGTACATGGAAAACCAAGGTTGAACACATTTCATCACATTATTCATAGCGGTAGACCCGTACCGGGAGTTTCCACATATGGATCGACGATTTTACTAAGTGTTAGCCCATGTCCGTGAATAACGTCAGACACATTACCTACATATACCATCTACAAACATTAAATCACACTGATAAACATAACCTAGCTCCACTTGCAGGTTTTCCAATGATTCCGGCCCTCCGACGTTCATTCACCTCCGAAACCCTAGATCGGGGGGGCCGCAGATCTACCCTTATAGCTTTGTCCGTACGAGGATGCACCAATGGACTTTTTTATCTATCTATGTTTGTTTAGCACATATGTTCATGGAAAACCAAGGTTGAACACATTTCACCACATTATTCACACCGGTAGACCCATACCGAGAGTTTCCACATACGGATCGACGATTTTACTAAGTGTTAGCCCATGTCCGTGAACAACGTCAGACACATGACCTACATATGCCATATACTAACATTAAATCACACTTATAAACATAACCTAGCTCCACATGCAGGTTTTCCAATGATTCCGGCCCTCCGACGGTCATTCACCTCCGAAACCCTAGATCGGGGGGGTGGGGGGGCGCAGATCTACCCTTATAGATTTCTCCGTACGAGGATGGACCAATGGACTTTTTTATCTATCTATGTCTGTTTAGCACATGTAAAACCAAGGTTGAACACATTTCACCACATTATTCACACCGATAGACCCGTACCGGAAGTCTCCACATACGGATCGACGATTTTACTAAGTGTTAGCCCATGTCCGTGAACAACGTCAAATACATGACCTACATATGCCATCTACAAACATTAAATCACACTTATAAACATAACCTAACTCCACATGCAGGTTTTCCAATGATTCCGGCCTTCCGACGGTCATTCACCTCCGAAAGCCTAGATCGGGGGGGGGGGGGGGCACAGATCTACCCTTATAGCTATCTCCGTACGAGGATGGACCAATGGAATTTTTTATCTATCTATGTTTGTTTAGCTCATATGTGAATGGAAAACCAAGGTTGAACACATTTCACCACATTATTCACACCGGTAGACCCGTACCGGGAGTTTCCACACACGGATCGACGATTTTACTAGTGTTAGCCCATGTCCGTGAACAACGTCAGAAACATGACCTACATATGCCATCTACAAACATTAAATCACACTAATAAACATAACCTACCTCCACATGCAGGTTTTCCAATGATTCCGGCCCTCCGACGGTCATTCACCTCCGAAACCCTATATCGGGGGGGCGCAGATCTACCCTTTTAACTTTCTCCGAAAGAGGGTGGACCAATGAACTTTTTTATCTATCTATGTTTGTTTAGCACATATGTACATGGAAAACCAAGGTTCAACACATTTCACCACATTATTCATACCGGTAGACCCGTACCGGGAATTTCCACATATGGATCGACGATTTTACTAAGTGTTAGCCCATGTCCGTGAACAACGTCAGACACATGACCTACATATGCCATCTAAAAACATTAAATCACACTTATAAACATAACCTAGCTCCACATGCAGGTTTTCCAACGATTCCGGCCTTCCGACGGTCATTCACCTCCAAAACCCTAGATCGGGGGCCCCGCAGATCTACCCTTATAGCATTCTCCGTACGAGGATGGACCAATGGACTTTTTTATCTATCTATGTTTGTTTAGCACATATGTACATGGAAAACCAAGGTTGAACACATTTCACCTCATTATTCACAATGGTAGACCCGTACCGGGAGTTTCCACATATGGATCGACGATTTTACTAAGTGTTAGCCCATGTCCGTGAACAACGTCAGACACATGACCTACATATGCCATCGACAAACATTAAATCACACTGACAAACATAACCTAGCTCCACATTCAGGTTTTCCAATGATTCCGACCCTCCGACGGTCATTCACCTCCGAAACCCTAGATCGGGGGGCCCGCAGATCTACCCTTATAGCTTTCTCCGTACGAGGATGGACCAATGGACTTTTTTATCTATCTATGTTTGTTTAGCACATATGTACATGGAAAACCAAGGTTGAACACATTTCACCACATTATTCACACCGGTAGACCCGTACCGGGAGTTTCCACATACGGATCGACGATTTTACTAAGTGTTAGCCCATGTCCGTGAACAACGTCAGACACATGACCTAGATATGCCATCTAAAAACATTAAATCACACTTATAAACATAACCTAGCTCCACATGCAGGTTTTCCAATTATTCCGGCCTTCCGACGGTCATTCACCTCCAAAACCCTAGATCGGGGGCCCCGCAGATCTACCCTTATAGCATTCTCCGTACGAGGATGGACCAATGGACTTTTTTATCTATCTATGTTTGTTTAGCACATATGTACATGGATAACCAAGGTTGAACACATTTCACCACATTATTCACAATGGTAGACCCGTACCGGGAGTTTCCACATATGGATCGACGATTTTACTAAGTGTTAGCCCATGTCCGTGAACAACGTCAGACACATGACCTACATATGCCATCTACAAACATTAAATCACACTGATAAACATAACCTAGCTCCACATGCAGGTTTTCCGATGATGCCGGCCCTCCGACGGTCATTCACCTCCGAAACCCTAGATCGGGGGGGGGGGGGGGGGCGCATATCTACCCTTATAGCATTCTCCGTAGGAGGATGCACCAATGGACTTTTTTATCTATCTATGTTTTTTTAGCACATATGTACATGGAAAACCAAGTTTCTACACATTTCACCACATTATTCACACCGGTAGACCCGTACCGGGAGTTTCCACACACGGATCGACGATTTTACTAAGTGTTAGCCCATGTCCGTGAACAACGTCAGACACATGACCTACATATGCCATCTACGAACATTAAATCACACTTATAAACATAACCTAGCTCGACATGCAGGTTTTCCAATTATTCCGGCCCTCCGACGGTCATTCACCTCCAAAACCCAAGATTGGGGGGGGGGGGGGCGCAGATCTACCCTTATAGCTTTCTCCGTACGTGGATGGACCAATGGACTTTTTTATCTATCTATGTTTGTTTAGCACATATGTTCATGGAAAACCAAGATTGAACACATTTCAACACATTATTCACACCGGTAGACCCATGCCGGCAGTTTCCACATACGGATCGACGATTTTACTAAGTGTTAGCCCATGTCCGTGAACAACGTCAGACACATGACCTACATATTCCATCTACAAACATTAAATCACACTTAGAAACATAACCTAGCTCCACATGCAGGTTTTCCAATGATTCCGGCCCTCCGACGGTCAATCACCTCCGAAACCCTAGATCGGGGGCCCCGCAGATCTACCCTTATAGCTTTCTCCGTACGAGGATGGACCAATGGACTTTTTTATCTATCTATGTTTGTTTAGCACATATGTACATGGAAAACCAAGGTTGAAACATTTCACCACATTATTCGCACCGGTAGACCTGTACCGGGAGTTTCCACATACAGGTCGATGATTTTCCTAAGTGTTAGCCCATGTGCGTGAACAACGTCAGACACATGACCTACATATGCCATCTACTAACATTAAATCACACTTATAAACATAACCTAGCTCCACATGCAGGTTTTCCAATGATTCCGGCCCTCCGACGGTCATTCCCCTCCGAAACCATAGATCGGGGGGGGGGGGGGGGCGCAGATCTACCCTTATAGCTTTGTCCGTACGAGGATGCACCAATGGACTTTTTTATCTATCTATTTTTTTAGCACATATTTACATGGAAAACCAAGGTTGAACACATTTCACCACATTATTCACACCGATAGACCCGTACCGGAAGTTTCCACATACGGATCGACGATTTTACTAAGTGTTAGCCCATGTCCATGAACAACGTCAAATACATGACCTACATATGCCATCTACAAACATTAAATCACACTTATAAACATAACCTAACTCCACATGCAGGTTTTCCAATGATTCCGGCCTTCCGACGGTCATTCACCTCCAAAACCCTAGATCGGGGGGGGGGGGGGCGCAGATCTACCCTTATAGCTATCTCCGTACGAGGATGGACCAATGGACTTTTTTATCTATCTATGTTTGTTTAGCTCATATGTACATGGAAAACCAAGGTTGAACACATTTCACCACATTATTCACACCGGTAGACCCGTACCGGGAGTTTCCACACACGGATCGACGATTTTACTAAGTGTTAGCCCATGTCCGTGAACAACGTCAGAAACATGACCTACATATGCCATCTACAAACATTAAATCACACTAATAAACATAACCTAGCTCCACATGCAGGTTTTCCAATGATTCCGGCCCTCCGACGGTCATTCACCTTTGAAACCCTAGATCGGGGGGGCGCAGATCTACCCTTATAACTTTCTCCGAAAGAGGGTGGACCAATGAACTTTTTTATCTATCTATGTTTGTTTAGCACATATGTACATGGAAAACCAAGGTTCAACACATTTCACCACATTATTCATACCGGTAGACCCGTACCGGGAGTTTCCACATATGGATCGACGATTTTACTAAGTGTTAGCCCATGTCCGTGAACAACGTCAGACACATGACCTACATATGCCATCTACAAACATTAAATCACACTGATAAACATAACCTAGCTCCACATGCAGGTTTTCCAATGATTTCGGCCCTCCGACGGTCATTCACCTCCGAAACCCTAGATCGGGGGGGGGGGGGGGCGCAGATCTACCCTTAAAGCTTTCTCCGTACGAGGATGGACCAATGGACTTTTTTATCTATCTATGTTTGTTTAGCACATATGTACATGGAAAACCAAGGTTGAACACATTTCACCACATTATTCATACCGGTAGACCCGTACCGGGAGTTTCCACGTATGGATCGACGATTTTACTAAGTGTTAGCGCATGTCCGTGAACAACGTCAGACACATGACCTACATATGCCATCTACAAACATTAAATCACACTGATAAACATAACCTACCTCCACATGCAGGTTTTCCAATGATTTCGGCCCTCCGACGGTCATTCACCTCCGAAACCCTAGATCGGGGGAAGGGGCCCGCAGATCTACCCTTATAGCTTTGTCCGTACGAGGATGCACCAATGGACTTTTTTATGTATCTATGTTCGTTTAGCACATATGTACATGGAAAACCAAGGTTGAACACATTTCACCACATTATTCACACCGGTAGACCCGTACCGGGAGTTTCCACATATGGATCGACGATTTTACTAAGTGTTAGCCCATGTCCGTGAACAACGTCAGACACATGACCTAGATATGCCATCTAAAAACATTAAATCACACTTATAAACATAACCTAGCTCCACATGCAGGTTTTCCAACGATTCCGGCCTTCCGACGGTCATTCACCTCCAAAACCCTAGATCGGGGGCCCCGCAGATCTACCCTTATAGCATTCTCCGTACGAGGATGGACCAATGGACTTTTTTATCTATCTATGTTTGTTTAGCACATATGTACATGGAAAACCAAGGTTGAACACATTTCACCTCATTATTCACAATGGTAGACCCGTACCGGGAGTTTCCACATATGGATCGACGATTTTACTAAGTGTTAGCCCATGTCCGTGAACAACGTCAGACACGTGACCTACATATGCCATCTACAAACATTAAATCACACTGATAAACATAACCTAGCTCCACATGCAGGTTTTCCAATGATGCCGGCCCTCCGACGGTCATTCACCTCCGAAACCCTAGATCGTGGGGGGGGGGGGGGCGCATATCTACCCTTATAGCTTTCTCCGTAGGAGGATGCACCAATGGACTTTTTTATCTAGCTATGTTTTTTTAGCACATATGTACATGGAAAACCAAGTTTCTACACATTTCACCACATTATTCACACCGGTAGACCCGTACCGGGAGTTTCCACACACGGATCAACGATTTTACTAAGTGTTAGCCCATGTCCGTGAACAACGTCAGACACATGACCTACATATGCCATCTACGAACATTAAATCACACTTATAAACATAACCTAGCTCCACATGCAGGTTTTCCAATGATTCCGGCCCTCCGACGGTCATTCACCTCCAAAACCCTAGAATGGGGGGGGGGGGCGCAGATCTACCCTTATAGCTTTCTCCGTACGTGGATGGACCAATGGACTTTTTTATCTATCTATGTTTGTTTAGCACATATGTTCATGAAAAACCAAGATTGAACACATTTCACCACATTATTCACACCGGTAGACCCATGCCGGCAGTTTCCACATACGGATCGACGATTTTACTAAGTGTTAGCCCATGTTCGTGAACAACGTCAGACACATGACCTACATATGCCATCTACAGACATTAAATCACACTTAGAAACATAACCTAGCTCCACATGCAGGTTTTCCAATGATTCCGGCCCTCCGACGGTCATTCACCTCTGAAACCCTAGATCGGGGGGCCGCAGATCTACCCTTATAGATTTCTCTGTACGAGGATGGACCAATGGACTTTTTTATCTATCTATGTTTGTTTAGCACATATGTACATGGAAAACCAAGGTTGAAACATTTCACCACATTATTCACACCGGTAGATCTGTACCGGGAGTTTCCACATACAGATCGATGATTTTCCTAAGTGTTAGCCCATGTGCGTGAACAACGTCAGACACATGACCTACATATGCCATCTACTAACATTAAATCACACTTATAAACATAACCTAGCTCCACATGCAGGTTTTCCAATGATTCCGGCCCTCCGACGGCCATTCACCTCCGAAACCCTAGATCGGGGGGCCCGCAGATCTACCCTTATAGCTTTCTCCGTACGAGGATGGACCAATGGACTTTTTTATCTATTTATGTTTGTTTAGCACATATGTACATGGAAAACCAAGGTTGGACACATTTCACCACATTATTCACACCGGTAGACCCGTACCGGGAGTTTACACATACGGATTGACGATTTTACTAAGTGTTAGCCCACGTCCATGAACAACGTCAGACACATGACCTACATATGCCATCTACAAACATTAAATCACACTTATAAACATAACCTAGCTCCACATGCAGGTTTTCCAATGATTCCGGCCTTCCGACGGTCATTCAACTCCAAAACCCTAGATCGGGGGCCCCGCAGATCTACCCTTATAGCTTTCTCCGTACGAGGATGGACCAATGGAATTTTTTATCTATCTATGTTTGTGTTAGAACATATGTACATGGAAAACCAAGGTTGAACACATTTCATCACATTATTCATAGCGGTAGACCCGTACCGGGAGTTTCCACATATGGATCGACGATTTTACTAAGTGTTAGCCCATGTCCGTGAATAACGTCAGACACATTACCTACATATACCATCTACAAACATTAAATCACACTGATAAACATAACCTAGCTCCACTTGCAGGTTTTCCAATGATTCCGGCCCTCCGACGGTCATTCACCTCCGAAACCCTAGATCGGGGGGGCCGCAGATCTACCCTTATAGCTTTGTCCGTACGAGGATGCACCAATGGACTTTTTTATTTATCTATGTTTGTTTAGCACATATGTTCATGGAAAACCAAGGTTGAACACATTTCACCACATTATTCACACCGGTAGACCCATACCGAGAGTTTCCACATACGGATCGACGATTTTACTAAGTGTTAGCCCATGTCCGTGAACAACGTCAGACACATGACCTACATATGCCATATACTAACATTAAATCACACTTATAAACATAACCTAGCTCCACATGCAGGTTTTCCAATGATTCCGGCCCTCCGACGGTCATTCACCTCCGAAACCCTAGATCGGGGGGTGGGTGGGCGCAGATCTACCCTTATAGATTTCTCCGTACGAGGATGGACCAATGGACTTTTTTATCTATCTATGTCTGTTTAGCACATGTAAAACCAAGGTTGAACACATTTCACCACATTATTCACACCGATAGACCCGTACCGGAAGTCTCCACATACGGATCGACGATTTTACTAAGTGTTAGCCCATGTCCGTGAACAACGTCAAATACATGACCTACATATGCCATCTACAAACATTAAATTACATTTATAAACATAACCTAACTCCACATGCAGGTTTTCCAATGATTCCGGCCTTCCGACGGTCATTCACCTCCGAAAGCCTAGATCGGGGGGGGGGGGGGCGCAGATCTACCCTTATAGCTATCTCCGTACGAGGATGGACCAATGGAATTTTTTATCTATCTATGTTTGTTTAGCTCATATGTGAATGGAAAACCAAGGTTGAACACATTTCACCACATTATTCACACCGGTAGACCCGTACCGGGAGTTTCCACACACGGATCGACGATTTTACTAAGTGTTAGCCCATGTCCGTGAACAACGTCAGAAACATGACCTACATATGCCATCTACAAACATTAAATCACACTAATAAACATAACCTACCTCCACATGCAGGTTTTCCAATGATTCCGGCCCTCCGACGGTCATTCACCTTCGAAACCCTATATCGGGGGGGCGCAGATCTACCCTTATAACTTTCTCCGAAAGAGGGTGGACCAATGAACTTTTTTATCTATCTATGTTTGTTTAGCACATATGTACATGGAAAACCAAGGTTCAACACATTTCACCACATTATTCATACCGGTAGACCCGTACCGGGAGTTTCCACATATGGATCGACGATTTTACTAAGTGTTAGCCCATGTCCGTGAACAACGTCAGACACATGACCTACATATGCCATCTACAAACATTAAATCACACTGATAAACATAACCTAGCTCCACATGCAGGTTTTCCAATGATTCCGGCCATCCGACGGTCATTCATCTCCGAAACCCTAGATCGGGGGGCCCGCAGATCTACCCTTATAGCTTTCTCCGTACGAGGATGGACCAATGGAATTTTTTATCTATCTATGTTTTTTTAGCACATATGTACATGGAAAACCAAGGTTGAACACATTTCACCACATTATTCATACCGGTAGACCCGTACCGGGAGTTTCCACATATGGATCGACAATTTTACTAAGTGTTAGCGCATGTCCGTGAACAACGTCAGACACATGACCTACATATGCCATCTACAAACATTAAATCACACTGATAAACATAACCTACCTCCACATGCAGGTTTTCCAATGATTCCGGCCCTCCGACGGTCATTGACCTCCGAAACCCTAGATCGGGGGAAGGGGCCCGCAGATCTACCCTTATAGCTTTGTCCGTACGAGGATGCACCAATGGACTTTTTTATCTATCTATGTTCGTTTAGCACATATGTACATGGAAAACCAAGGTTGAACACATTTCACCACATTATTCACACCGGTAGACCCGTACCGGGAGTTTCCACATATGGATCGACGATTTTACTAAGTGTTAGCCCATGTCCGTGAACAACGTCAGACACATGACCTAGATATGCCATCTAAAAACATTAAATCACACTTATAAACATAACCTAGCTCCACATGCAGGTTTTCCAATGATTCCGGCCTTCCCACGGTCATTCACCTCCAAAACCCTAGATCGGGGGCCCCGCAGATCTACCCTTATAGCTATCTCCGTACGAGGATGGACCAATGGACTTTTTTATCTATCTATGTTTGTTTAGCTCATATGTACATGGAAAACCAAGGTTGAACACATTTCACCACATTATTCACACCGATAGACCCGTACCGGGAGTTTCCACACACGGATTGACGATTTTACTAAGTGTTATCCCATGCCCGTGAACAACGTCAGACACATGACCTACATATGCCATCTACAAACATTAAATCACACTAATAAACATAACCTAGCTCCATATGCAGGTTTTCCAATGATTCCGGCCCTTCGACTGTCATTCAGCTCTGAAACCCTAGATCGGGGGGGCGCAGATCTACCCCTATAACTTTCTCCGAAAGAGGGTGGACCAATGAACCTTTTTATCTATCTATGTTTGTTTAGCACATATGTACATGGAAAACCAAGGTTCAACACATTTCACCACATTATTCATACCGGTAGACCCGTACCGGGAGTTTCCACATATGGATCGACGATTTTACTAAGTGTTAGCCCATGTCCGTGAACAACGTCAGACACATGACCTACATATGCCATCTACAAACATTAAATCACACTGATAAACATAACCTAGCTCCACATGCAGGTTTTCCAATGATTCCGGCCCTCCGACGGTCATTCACCTCCGAAACCCTAGATCGGGGGGGGGGGGGCGCAGATCTACCCTTATAGCTTTCTCCGTACGAGGATGGACCAATGGAATTTTTTATCTATCTATGTTTGTTTAGCACATATGTACATGGAAAACCAAGGTTGAACACATTTCACCACATTATTCATACCGGTAGACCCGTACCGGGAGTTTCCACATATGGATCGACGATTTTACTAATTGTTAGCGCATGTCCGTGAACAACGTCAGACACATGACCTACATATGCCATCTACAAACATTAAATCACACTGATAAACATAACCTACCTCCACATGCAGGTTTTCCAATGATTTCGGCCCTCCGACGGTCATTCACCTCCGAAACCCTAGATCCGGGGAAGGGGCCCGCAGATCTACCCTTATAGCTTTGTCCGTACGAGGACGCACCAATGGACTTTTTTATGTATCTATGTTCGTTTAGCACATATGTACATGGAAAACCAAGGTTGAACACATTTCACCACATTATTCACACCGGTAGACCCGTACCGGGAGTTTCCACATATGGATCGACGATTTTACTAAGTGTTAGCCCATGTCCGTGAACAACGTCAGACACATGACCTAGATATGCCATCTAAAAACATTAAATCACACTTATAAACATAACCTAGCTCCACATGCAGGTTTTCCAACGATTCCGGCCTTCCGACGGTCATTCACCTCCAAAACCCTAGATCGGGGGCCCCGCAGATCTACCCTTATAGCATTCTCCGTACGAGGATGGACCAATGGACAATTTTATCTATCTATGTTTGTTTAGCACATATGTACATGGAAAACCAAGGTTGAACACATTTCACCTCATTATTCACAATGGTAGACCCGTACCGGGAGTTTCCACATATGGATCGACGATTTTACTAAGTGTTAGCCCATGTCCGTGAACAACGTCAGACACGTGACCTACATATGCCATCTACAAACATTAAATCACACTGATAAACATAACCTAGCTCCACATGCAGGTTTTCCAATGATGCCGGCCCTCCGACGGTCATTCACCTCCGAAACCCTAGATCGTGGGGGGGGGCGCATATCTACCCTTATAGCTTTCTCCGTAGGAGGA
This sequence comes from Bromus sterilis, assembly GCA_950022295.1. Classification (NCBI taxonomy): domain Eukaryota; kingdom Viridiplantae; phylum Streptophyta; class Magnoliopsida; order Poales; family Poaceae; genus Bromus; species Bromus sterilis. The sequence goes on along the minus strand of OX465595.1, from coordinate 365,140,159 downwards.
TGCACCAATGGACTTTTTTTATCTATCTATGTTTTTTTAGCACATATGTACATGGAAAACCAAGTTTCTACACATTTCACCACATTATTCACACCGGTAGACCCGTACCGGGAGTTTCCACACACGGATCGACGATTTTACTAAGTGTTAGCCCATGTCCGTGAACAACGTCAGACACATGACCTACATATGCCATCTACGAACATTAAATCACACTTATAAACATAACCTAGCTCCACATGCAGGTTTTCCAATGATTCCGGCCCTCCGACGGTCATTCACCTCCAAAACCCTAGAATGGGGGGGGGGCGCAGATCTACCCTTATAGCTTTCTCCGTACGTGGATGGACCAATGGACTTTTTTATCTATCTATGTTTGTTTAGCACATATGTTCATGGAAACCAAGATTGAACACATTTCACCACATTATTCACACCGGTAGACCCATGCCGGCAGTTTCCACATACGGATCGACGATTTTACTAAGTGTTAGCCCATGTTCGTGAACAACGTCAGACACATGACCTACATATGCCATCTACAGACATTAAATCACACTTAGAAACATAACCTAGCTCCACATGCAGGTTTTCCAATGATTCCGGCCCTCCGACGGTCATTCACCTCTGAAACCCTAGATCGGGGGGCCCGCAGATCTACCCTTATAGATTTCTCTGTACGAGGATGGACCAATGGACTTTTTTATCTATCTATGTTTGTTTAGCACATATGTACATGGAAAACCAAGGTTGAAACATTTCACCACATTATTCACACCGGTAGATCTGTACCGGGAGTTTCCACATACAGATCGATGATTTTCCTAAGTGTTAGCCCATGTGCGTGAACAACGTCAGACACATGACCTACATATGCCATCTACTAACATTAAATCACACTTATAAACATAACCTAGCTCCACATGCAGGTTTTCCAATGATTCCGGCCCTCCGACGGCTTTCACCTCCGAAACCCTAGATCGGGGGGCCCGCAGATCTACCCTTATAGCTTTCTCCGTACGAGGATGGACCAATGGACTTTTTTATCTATTTATGTTTGTTTAGCACATATGTACATGGAAAACCAAGGTTGGACACATTTCACCACATTATTCACACCGGTAGACCCGTACCGGGAGTTTACACATACGGATCGACGATTTTACTAAGTGTTAGCCCATGTCCGTGAACAACGTCAGACACATGACCTACATATGCCATCTACGAACATTAAATCACACTTATAAACATAACCTAGCTCGACATGCAGGTTTTCCAATTATTCCGGCCCTCCGACGGTCATTCACCTCCAAAACCCAAGATTGGGGAGGGGGGCGCAGATCTACCCTTATAGCTTTCTCCGTACGTGGATGGACCAATGGACTTTTTTATCTATCTATGTTTGTTTAGCACATATGTTCATGGAAAACCAAGATTGAACACATTTCAACACATTATTCACACCGGTAGACCCATGCCGGCAGTTTCCACATACGGATCGACGATTTTACTAAGTGTTAGCCCATGTCCGTGAACAACGTCAGACACATGACCTACATATGCCATATACAAACATTAAATCACACTTAGAAACATAACCTAGCTCCACATGCAGGTTTTCCAATGATTCCGGCCCTCCGACGGTCAATCACCTCCGAAACCCTAGATCGGGGGCCCCGCAGATCTACCCTTATAGCTTTCTCCGTACGAGGATGGACCAATGGACTTTTTTATCTATCTATGTTTGTTTAGCACATATGTACATGGAAAACCAAGGTTGAAACATTTCACCACATTATTCGCACCGGTAGACCTGTACCGGGAGTTTCCACATATAGGTCGATGATTTTCCTAAGTGTTAGCCCATGTGCGTGAACAACGTCAGACACATGACCTACATATGCCATCTACTAACATTAAATCACACTTATAAACATAACCTAGCTCCACATGCAGGTTTTCCAATGATTCCGGCCCTCCGACGATCATTCCCCTCCGAAACCCTAGATCGGGGGGGGGGGGGCGCAGATCTACCCTTATAGCTTTCTCCGTACGAGGATGCACCAATGGACTTTTTTATCTATCTATTTTTTTAGCACATATTTACATGGAAAACCAAGGTTCAACACATTTCACCACATTATTCACACCGATAGACCCGTACCGGAAGTTTCCACATACGGATCGACGATTTTACTAAGTGTTAGCCCATGTCCATGAACAACGTCAAATACATGACCTACATATGCCATCTACAAACATTAAATCACACTTATAAACATAACCTAACTCCACATGCAGGTTTCCAATGATTCCGGCCTTCCGACGGTCATTCACCTCCAAAACCCTAGATCGGGGGGGGGGGGGGGGCGCAGATCTACCCTTATAGCTATCTCCGTACGAGGATGGACCAATGGACTTTTTTATCTATCTATGTTTGCTTAGCTCATATGTACATGGAAAACCAAGGTTGAACACATTTCACCACATTATTCACACCGGTAGACCCGTACCGGGAGTTTCCACACACGGATCGACGATTTTACTAAGTGTTAGCCCATGTCCGTGAACAACGTCAGAAACATGACCTACATATGCCATCTACAAACATTAAATCACACTAATAAACATAACCTAGCTCCACATGCAGGTTTTCCAATGATTCCGGCCCTCCGACGGTCATTCACCTTTGAAACCCTATATCGGGGGGGCGCAGATCTACCCTTATAACTTTCTCCGAAAGAGGGTGGACCAATGAACTTTTTTATCTATCTATGTTTGTTTAGCACATATGTACATGGAAAACCAAGGTTCAACACATTTCACCACATTATTCATACCGGTAGACCCGTACCGGGAGTTTCCACATATGGATCGACGATTTTACTAAGTGTTAGCCCATGTCCGTGAACAACGTCAGACACATGACGTACATATGCCATCTACAAACATTAAATCACACTGATAAACATAACCTAGCTCCACATGCAGGTTTTCCAATGATTCCGGCCCTCCGACGGTCATTCACCTCCGAAACCCTAGATCGGGGGGGGGGGGGGCGCAGATCTACCCTTATAGCTTTCTCCGTACGAGGATGGACCAATGGACTTTTTTATCTATCTATGTTTGTTTAGCACATATGTACATGGAAAACCAAGGTTGAACACATTTCACCACATTATTCATACCGGTAGACCCGTACCGGGAGTTTCCACGTATGGATCGACGATTTTACTAAGTGTTAGCGCATGTCCGTGAACAACGTCAGACACATGACCTACATATGCCATCTACAAACATTAAATCACACTGATAAACATAACCTACCTCCACATGCAGGTTTTCCAATAATTTCGGCCCTCCGACGGTCATTCACCTCCGAAACCCTAGATCGGGGGAAGGGGCCCGCAGATCTACCCTTATAGCTTTGTCCGTACGAGGATGCACCAATGGACTTTTTTATGTATCTATGTTCGTTTAGCACATATGTACATGGAAAACCAAGGTTGAACACATTTCACCACATTATTCACACCGGTAGACCCGTACCGGGAGTTTCCACATATGGATCGACGATTTTACTAAGTGTTAGCCCATGTCCGTGAACAACGTCAGACACATGACCTAGATATGCCATCTAAAAACATTAAATCACACTTATAAACATAACCTAGCTCCACATGCAGGTTTTCCAACGATTCCGGCCTTCCGACGGTCATTCACCTCCAAAACCCTAGATCGGGGGCCCCGCAGATCTACCCTTATAGCATTCTCCGTACGAGGATGGACCAATGGACTTTTTTATCTATCTATGTTTGTTTAGCACATATGTACATGGAAAACCAAGGTTGAACACATTTCACCTCATTATTCACAATGGTAGACCCGTACCGGGAGTTTCCAAATATGGATCGACGATTTTACTAAGTGTTAGCCCATGTCCGTGAACAACGTCAGACACGTGACCTACATATGCCATCTACAAACATTAAATCACACTGATAAACATAACCTAGCTCCACATGCAGGTTTTCCAATGATGCCGGCCCTCCGACGGTCATTCACCTCCGAAACCCTAGATCGTGGGGGGGGGGGGGCGCATATCTACCCTTATAGCTTTCTCCGTAGGAGGATGCACCAATGGACTTTTTTCTCTATCTATGTTTTTTTAGCACATATGTACATGGAAAACCAAGTGTCTACACATTTCACCACATTATTCACACCGGTAGACCCGTACCGGGAGTTTCCACACACGGATCGACGATTTTACTAAGTGTTAGCCCATGTCCGTGAACAACGTCAGACACATGACCTACATATGCCATCTACGAACATTAAATCACACTTATAAACATAACCTAGCTCCACATGCAGGTTTTCCAATGATTCCGGCCCTCCGACGGTCATTCACCTCCAAAACCCTAGAATGGGGGGGGCGCAGATCTACCCTTATAGCTTTCTCCGTACGTGGATGGACCAATGGACTTTTTTATCTATCTATGTTTGTTTAGCACATATGTTCATGGAAAACCAAGATTGAACACATTTCACCAAATTATTCACACCGGTAGACCCATGCCGGCAGTTTCCACATACGGATCGACGATTTTACTAAGTGTTAGCCCATGTTCGTGAACAACGTCAGACACATGACCTACATATGCCATCTACAGACATTAAATCACACTTAGAAACATAACCTAGCTCCACATGCAGGTTTTCCAATGATTCCGGCCCTCCGACGGTCATTCACCTCTGAAACCCTAGATCGGGGGGCCCGCAGATCTACCCTTATAGATTTCTCTGTACGAGGATGGACCAATGGACTTTTTTATCTATCTATGTTTGTTTAGCACATATGTACATGGAAAACCAAGGTTGAAACATTTCACCACATTATTCACACCGGTAGATCTGTACCGGGAGTTTCCACATACAGATCGATGATTTTCCTAAGTGGTAGCCCATGTGCGTGAACAACGTCAGACACATGACCTACATATGCCATCTACTAACATTAAATCACACTTATAAACATAACCTAGCTCCACATGCAGGTTTTCCAATGATTCCGGCCCTCCGACGGCCATTCACCTCCGAAACCCTAGATCGGGGGGCCCGCAGATCTACCCTTATAGCTTTCTCCGTACGAGGATGGACCAATGGACTTTTTTATCTATTTATGTTTGTTTAGCACATATGTACATGGAAAACCAAGGTTGGACACATTTCACCACATTATTCACACCGGTAGACCCGTACCGGGAGTTTACACATACGGATTGACGATTTTACTAAGTGTTAGCCCACGTCCATGAACAACGTCAGACACATGACCTACAGATGCCATCTACAAACATTAAATCACACTATGGGCCTTACACCACACTTTGTAGGTGATGCAAGTTTTTGTAGGATTCCGACGCTTCAGCGGTAATTCACGTGTTACATCCTGTTCCAGAGGGGGGTGTGGAGGTCTACCCCTATAGCTTTCTTCGCACGATGTTCCAACAATGTATTTTTTGTTTGTTGAGGTTTTTTAGGACATAACTACATGGAAAACAAGGTTAGGACCTTGTAACACATCGTAGCCCCCGGTATATCCGCAAACATATTCCACACCTACATGCATGTCCATGACTTTACATATATAGTGTTATCGCATGAATGTGGAGATGGTCACACCAAGGAGCTAGACATTGCATTTATGCATGGATCTTACACCACACTTGGACACATACCCTATACATGCAAGTTCATGCGGTACTACGGCGCTCTGGCGGCCTTTCTTCACCGAAACCCGGCCTAGTCCGGGCGCGAGGGCCGGGGTGGGGACGGGGCGGCGGTTTTCTAAACTTTCTAATCTTCAAGTGCATTGCATCCATCTTGATCTTGTGACCTTCTACGACATCCGCAACATGCAACTCCAATATCATCTTCTCTTCTTCAACTCTTTTCTTCTCTTCTTCAACTCTTTTTAATTTTTCTTTTAAATACTCGTTTTCTTCTTCAACTAAATTTAACCTCTCGGCAAGAGGGTCGTATGTAATATCCGGTTCACATACCTCCTAGATAAATACATCTATGTCAAGTTGGTGTCGGCATAATTACCACAAACACTAAATGAAACAAATAGTTATAAAAGATAATATATACCACATCTGAATCATAGAGAGGACGAGGGCCGACGGGGGCGGATACCAAAACCATCACACTATATAATAACAAGCAATAATACAAGTAATAAAAGTAGACAATTATCTATCTAATCATACAAGTAAGAATTTTTTTTCTTTTATAAAGAAGATAAGAACAAGAGGCTCACCACGGTGGTGCCGACGACGAGATCGGCGCGAGCGATCGACGGTGGTGAAGACGGGGATGGGACATGGCGGACCGCCAAATCTGGAGAAATCTTAAGAAAAATGGAGCTTGGAAGTCATATTTGGAGAGGAGAAAGCCTAAGTACTGTGGCTCGGGCATTTCATCGAACACCTCATGTGCATAAGAGGTGAGCTAGAGCACCACAAAGCCCTCTCCTCGCCGGCCAGGAAAAAACAGAGCAGTAGAGTGCTCTGTTCGCGGGCGAGGGGTATATATAGCGAAATCATTGGTCCCGGTTCGTTTCTGGAACCGGGACTAAAGACCACCCTTTAGTCCCGGTTCGTGTATGGAACCGGGACCAATGGATGTGGGCCAGGAGCGAGGCCCATTCGTCCCGGTTCGTGTCTGGAACCGGGACTAATGGGTCCAGACGAACCGGGACCAATGCCCCACGAGGCCCGGCCGCCCCCCTGGGCGCAGGAACCGGGACATATGCCCTCATGAGTCCCGGTTCGTGACTGAACCGGGACTAATGGGTTGGCCAGGCCTGAACCAAAACCCTGTTTTCTACTAGTGAACTGTGGATCATATATATTAATATAGTAATAGTAGCATAATATATTTTAATTTAGTATTATAATTTATTAATATATCATTTTATGTATTAATTAGTAGATACAAAAAGAATAAAGAGGCGTATATCGAGGTTTGAAATGAGATGATATATATTATAATTCCATTTCCAATATTATTTTATGTATTAGTAATATAAGATTAAATGGTTAAACAAAAAAAGGAAAAAACAAAATAGGGTCTACGCCGACGACCAAAGGTCGGGGCCGTCGGCGTAGCCTCCACTGGCTAACGGGGTTACCGGCCGCCGTCACCGGGGTCCACCCGACAGGCCTTTCGCCGACGGCTTAACGTACGCCGACGGCAGCCCTCGGCGTAAAATGGACCTACGCCGACGGCGGCCCTCGGCCTAAAGAGGCCTACGCCGGCGGCTTTGGGACGCCGACGGCCCGTTACGAGGGCTGACGAGTCGGGCCTCTATGCCGAGGGCCCCGACATTTGGCCGTCGGCGTAGATATTAGACGTAGGCGTCAACCGCCTCTCCCATAGTGAGAACGCAAATCGGATTAATAGTTTGTAAGATAAATCATTTTAAAAAATTTAAAAACGCATTTAATGCGATGATGACAGGATGATGTAACAGATCTTTGCATGCAATTTTCCTATGCCAAGCCGCCCCACCAAATTAGCTCCATGCGGCGGAGTTACATAGCTTTATCCGTGTTAGATTCATTTCTTTTCATTAGCCAAATAAATCTGTATTAGATTGTCCCTTCCGGCAGTGAGGTTAATCCAATAGATCGGTGCTTTCCACGGCGGCTATGTGTAGCTAACCTTCTTCAGCGAAGACTCGTGGTTAAGTTCTACATCTGATCTAGTGAGCTTCATCGATCAGGCCACCGCGCACGGCGGCACGGTGCTCCATCAAGCGCGGCATCGATCGAGTGAGCTTCATCGAGCAGGTCACCGCGCACGGCGGCACGGTGCTCCATCAAGCGCAGCATCGACATCAAGGCAGTCAGCAGGCGTGCGTGCTTACGAGCAAAGTTTTAAATTGCTCGCGAAACTCACGCAATTGCGGCGCAATTGCGTCTGGGAGCAGGTCACGCAATTTGAAACACCTATTTGCGTTTTGCCGCAAAACGCGGCGAAATGCCGCAAAATGCCACGAAATTGCGCTCAGAAGATGGCATGGAACTCGATTCTGCATCTTCTACAGGTTCCGGTTCTGACTGAGTCATTGAGGACTAAACTTGCGTGTTGTTAAGCACTTATTAACTTATTTACCATGTTTCATGTTAATGTTATGTCTTTTGTGAGTCCGAGAACTTAAGTTTAGCCTAAGAGTGTAAGACTAAGACCTTTAGTTTTGTGCTTGTAATGTGTGTCAGACCATTTTATGCTGCAAAATTAACTATGTCTGTTGACATATCAATGCTCATGGCTATTTTTTACATGTTTTATTGATTTTCCGCAAAATTCTTTTGTAGCCGCAATTTCACGCAATTGCGTCTTTAGCGTCCCAAAACAGCCGCCGCGAAATCGTTTTTCCCGCAATTTAAAACTTTGCTTACGAGCCCGCCGACACCAGACGAGAAATCTGCAGCCGGTGATCCAATCTACATCGACGCGCTCCGTCGGACTCCCGCCTTCACCCGAGCGACTTCTCTCCAGCGACCGGACTCCAAGCACTCCAGCGCGACGCAAATCTACGGAAACACGAGCGGGTGTGCTTCGATCCGAGCGAGTCTTCCCCGAGCCGATCCATTGAGCTTCGTCTAGCAGGCAACGACACGGTACTCCATCAAGCACAGGCGCAATTCATCTTCCATCCGGCCAGGAACGTTTGTGTATGAGATCACGAGGAGATTATACGTGTGCATGCAGCTCCAACCGGCCTCGTGCACATGGACTCCATCGACGGTGCCGAGCATCCGGCGCTAGATGCAGACACTATGAGAGATCTACATCGAGCCATCTGCAAGTCCAAGTCGACGGTGTCGAGCCCCCGGCGCTAGACGCAGACGCTATGAGCGATCTACATCAAGCCATCTGCACGTCCAAGGCTGTAAGGCCCGATATGCGGTACTGTTCCAGATCTAGATGTTTCCATCCAGATCCGGGGACGAAGCACATATCGGTCCCACCGCGACATATGACATAGCCATATGCCCCGGATATCCAACATGATATCACAACATTACAGATACAAGGATACAACATCTCATACAATCGGCATACAACTGCCTTAAATATAATACAACAACGGAAGATACATGTCTGAGTATAGACTAGAATCAAATGCCTAGTGGCAAAGAGAAAAACATCGATCCCCATAACCACACGGGTCCAGGCCCTCCGCCGGGATCCTCCTAACTAGTCGTCGTCGAGTCTCCACGTGAAACGTCGATCACCATACCTGTTGTCGATCAAGAATCCTGAAAAGAGTTTGGGGGTAGTATCATGAGTACAGAAGTACTTAGCATCCAACTCTAGTGGTCATCTGACCCAGCAAGGACTTCATCACTCGTCATTCTAGGACAACTAGTAGTTTACGGTAAGGATGGGGTAAGTGGCGAGGTTGCTGCCGCACTAGCATTTATGAAGTGGCTAACGATCTAGAGAGTAAGATAAGAAGCCAAGCATTCGATGAGGAATCGCCAAAAACAAGTCTGCTATTCACCTACATACGCAAACATAACACCTATCCTATCCTTGTCCTCCTCTTCGCATCCCGACGAAGAAAAAGCAGTCAAGGCACACACACATTGATCAAATTAAATTAAGATTATCTCAGCTGTTGTTGTCTATGAACAAGGAGTAGGTCTCAAGTCGTCCATAACCGTGGACACGGCTTCTCGAAAAGATTTAAACCTGCAGAGGTGTACCAACTGCACATTACGAGGCTCCGCACGCACGCCCATCTCTCTCAGTTGCTACCCATGATAGGCAACCATTTTATGATTTAGTCCCAAGAGATCCGGAACGACAGGTCCCTCTAACTAACAACGCACAAATCCGGGTGGCCCTCGGTGAGTCGACATCCAACTCAAAAGCCGGCCGCGCTCTCGAATCGGCCTCTACCGTCTGGCCGAGGTAGGGTTAGCTACCCAAAGAAAGGTGGGAAGCCCCCTAGCTTCCAGGTGTGGACCAACAAAGGAACTATGTCTCCGCTGGCCCGAGTTGTTTGAAAATCTGCAAGGTCGACACTCGCACACACACGTTTTGCAACTGATAAAACCAGCTTGGGCCACCACTAGAAATGTTTGAAGTTAGATAGGTAAGAAGAGGGGACCCCATAAAATCCCACACACGGTTAGGCACGCTCAGTCTTAAAACCAATACTCGAAATTCGGGTCCTAAGTGACTCGAATGGAACAAAGTGTCGAGGCGGGAGAGCCTAGACCTTCCATCCTTCGTCGAATATATTCAACATTATAATAATCATATCATCAACAACAATATAATAATGTGATATCCCAAATCAAAGAGTAACATGGTAACATCGTAGCATCCTAATCATGCATACTAAGCAGGGGCTGAGCAACGAGCAATAGTAACATAGCAGTACATGGTTTGCTGGGAGGGGACATGGCTGTATCGGTTTGAAAGAGGCTGTAAACATGTGGTAGGATCAAACATCGAACCTATCCTAGACTAGCATGCAAACCGCTGGTTGAAATAGAATGGATGATAAGTAATGTATAGTCCTTGCCTGTTGATAAGTCGGGTTCCGAAGGTGTAGTTGATCGCAAGCTCGCATCGTCTCCGAAGGTACCCGCGGAAGCACACAAGACGATAAACATTGGAAAGCAATCAACGAGCAAGCACTCTATTACTACGGGGCAACACAAGATCAAGAAGACAGCACACGACACGGCAACGCGATACGGATCTATCGCCGAGAACGGTTACTAACGGTTTAAGTGGGGTATCGATCACACACGACGGATACCGCACGTTTACGGAGGTTCAATTTGCTTAGCTACATGTGATCAACCAATGGTTATTAACATGTCAACTCAAGCAAGCATGGCATAGCACACAAACATGTCAAGATGTGAAGCACAAAATAAACTATCTATGTTAGTCAATTTAAGCGAGGCACAACCTAAACATGGCATAACACTAAGTACCCCACGACAATTAAAAGATTTGGTACTGTTCTGCCCTAAACCATATTTTAGGCTGGTTAACAACAGCAAACAATAGCATAAACACAAAGTACACGAAAAACTAATCAAGTTACATATAAAGAAAACCCCAAACAGAGTTACGGTTAAAAAGATACAAGCAAAACAAGTTACGGACACAATCTGCCAACATCACGAAGCACACTTTAGAGCAAGATTTAATATAGCTAAAGCACCCAAACATGACAAGTTAAAGCATGGAAATGAAGTACACATGATGCTTAACACATAGGAAAAAGAATCAATGGAATAGGCCTCATGGATGTGTCACAATCATCATGCAAACTTGCAATAAAATAATAGCAGCAACACTTAACAGAAATTAGCAGTAGTTAACAGTGTGGTGCCTACTTTAACACAGAAATACATATTCAAGATGACCTCAAATGAAAATGCTCACAACAGGTGGATGCTAGAGCACAGAGAGCACAACAATACAAAAAAAGAATCACTTCGTTCTGACCTACGAGTCAACGGGAAATTACGTTGCAAAATTAAATCAGCACACAGTTTACCAGGGACTTAGCCAAAATATGGAAAAAGGAAAAACAACAGGGAAAAAAAAGGGGCATGGGCCTCACCCAGTTGGGCTCGGCCCATCTGGAGATGGAAGGCCGGGCGGCTGGCTTTGGCTGCTGGCGCCTGGCTGGAGCGAGCAGGCCGGCCCACGTGGGGAGCGGGCGAGCGGGAGGCTCTGCCTCCTCCCGATCCAGCACGGGTCGCGGCGGCGCCGCTGCGTGGCTCGCCGGCCGACCACCGGAGGCGCGGCGCAGGAGAGGGAAGGCGGAGGCGGCTCGGGGCGGGCGGATCCGGCCGCTAGGGTCGTCAGCGTCGTCCTAGGGGCGCGACGGTGCGAGCCTGAGCTCGGGACGGCAACTCCATGGTGGCCAGCGGGCGCGGGGTCGCTGGTTGCGTCCTGTAGCAAAGGGACGGCGAGGGTGAGAGAGGGAGAGGGAGGAGAGGAAAAGGGAGGAGGAGAGGAGGGGCGCGGCTGCGCCGTGGTTGCCGGGTCGGCCGGCCGGAGCGGCGGCGGCTTCCACGGGCAGGCGGCGGCGGCTAGGAGGAGAGGTGGTTGGTGGGTGGCTAGGGTGGATCTGGGCCGTTGGATCGACCGATCCGACGGTCCAGATCGCCTGGAAGTTAGGATTTCGGGATTATTGGGCAAATTGGGCAGATTTGAGTTTTGTGAGGGGGGTGGCTGCAATTTTGTGGCTAGGGAAACCCTAGAAATGGGTGGGAGTGTGGAGGTCTTTATATAGCCCAGGTGGCTGGCAGTTTGCAAAAACATCCCCAGTTTTTCTCACGCGCGCGCGGTGTTTACGTTTCTGACCGCCGGGGGTCCGCAGTACCTCCGATTCGGGTAAAACTTCGAACTACGCGATCAGCGCGTCGAGCCGGCGGCGTTCACCTCACGCTGGAACCATTCCAAAAACACTTTCCGGTGCGCTATAAAAATATCCCGTTTAAATATTAAACGGGGTTTTTCGTTTCGTTGGTTGCGGCTGGTCTCGTGCGGTTTTCACGACGTGATCGGGTGAAACCCGATGTCGCAAAGGTCGAGTGTCAGGGTGGCAAGGGTCAGTCTCCGTCCGGTACGAGATAAGAGGGGGGAAATAATCACCGATCGATAAATCGGGGATGCAGACACCGCAAACAAATCAGACAATCAAGCAATTCATACCGAAAACAAAAATTAATTGTTACAATACAACACCACCAACAAGGGATCTCGTCCCGAGATCCAGGATGATCCCGGGGAGAGGGGGAAGATAAAATAGAGTCGACAATCTTCAACACCACCAACAAGGGACTCTGCTCCATGTCGACAACGAACTTCTGTCGAGATAAATTTCCGCAGAGAGACGGCATCGTCGAAAAAAACAAAACCGTCAGTGACAAGAGGAAGAACGGTCGCGAAAACCAGATCAAGGGATAGTGATTTTCGACGCAAGTCGTGAAAACACCGGGAAAAAGGAGGGAGGGCAAAGGACGACCCAAATGATATCCAAAACCGGAGAATCTAAAGGCACTACAGGAATTCCCACCTGAGCTCGGAATCGAGACAGTACGCTGCAAGCAAGGCATTGTAACGGTTTCGATACTCCACACACTCGAGATCCTAGAGTTTGAAGGGGATAAGGCAAGAATAAAACACGTACGGCACTTGTCCTGACAAGAGTAAGGTAAGGAGGAAAAAGAATCCTACTCTCCGATAACTAACTTAGTAAATACAAAATAGTTTTGTCTAAACTCGACTTCGGCCAGAAAAAGGATCCTACGGCCGGTAAGGCTCTGATACCAAGTTGTAAGGCCCGATATGCGGTACTGTTCCAGATCTAAATGTTTCCATCCAGATCCGGGGACGAAGCACATATCGGTCCCACCGCGACATATGACATAGCCATATGCCCCGGATTTCCAACATGATATCACAACATTACAGATACAAGGATACAACATCTCATACAATCGGCATACAACTGCCTTAAATATAATACAACAGCGGAAGATACATGTCTGAGTACAGACTACAATCAAATGCCTAGTGTCAAAGAGAAAAACATCGATCCCCATAACCACACGGGTCCAGGACCTCCGCCGGGATCCGCCTAACTAGTCGTCGTCGAGTCTCCACGTGAAACGTCGATCACCATACCTGTTGTCGATCAAGAACCCTGAAAAGAGTTTGGGGTAGTCTCATGAGTACAGAAGTACTCAACATCCAACTGTAATGGTCATCTGACCCAGCAAGGACTTCATCACTCGTCATTCTAGGACAACTAGTAGTTTACGGTAATGATGGGGTAAGTGGTGAGGTTGCTGTCGCACTAGCATTTATGAAGTGGCTAACGATCTAAAGAGTAAGATAAGAAGCCAAGCATTCGATGAGGAATCGCCTCCAACAAGTCTGCTATCCACCTACATACGCAAACATAACACCTATCCTATCCTTGTCCTCCTCTTCGCATCCCGACGAAGAAGAAGCAGTCAAGGCACACACACGTTGATCAAATTATATTAAGATTATCTCAGCTGTTGTTGTCTATGAACAATGAGTAGGTCTCAAGTCGTCCATAACCGTGGACATGGCTTCTCGAAAAGATTTAACCCTGCAGGGGTGTACCAACTGCCCATTACGAGGCTCCGCACGCACGCCCATCTCTCTCAGTTGCTACCCATGATAGGCAACCATTTTATTATTTAGTCCGAAGAGATCCGGAACGACAGGTCCCTCTAACTAACAACGCACAAATCCGGGTGGCCCCCGGTGAGTCGACATCCAACTCAAAAGCCGGTCGCGCTCTCGAATCGGTCTCTACCGTCTGGACGAGATCGGGTTAGCTACCCAAACAGAGGTGGGTAGCCTCCTAGCTTCCAGGTGTGGACCAACAAAGGAACTATGTCTCCGCTGGCCCGAGTTGTTTGAAAATCTGCGAGGTCGACACTCGCACACACACGTTTTGCAAATCATAAAACCAGCTTGGGCCACCACTAGAAATGTTTGAAGTTAGATAGGTAAGAAGAGGGGACCCCATAAAATCCCACACGCTCAGTCTTAAAACTCATTACCTAGTGTTAGGCACGCTCAGTCTTAAAACCAATACCCAAAACTTGGGTCCTAGGTGACTCGAATTGAACAAAGCGTCGAGGCGGGATAGCCTAGACCTTCCATCTTTCGTCGAATACAATCAACATTATAATAATCATATCATCAACAACAAATAATAATGTGATATCCCAAACCAAAGAGTAACAAGGTAACATCGTAGCATACTAAGCATGCATACTAAGCAGGGGTTGAGCAACGAGCAATAGTAACATAGCAGTACATGGTTTGCTGGGAGGGGACATGGCTGTATCGGTTTGAAAGAGGCTGTAAACATGTGGTAGGATCAAACATCGAACCTATCCTAGACTAGCATGCAAACCGCTTGTTGAAATAGAATGGATCATAAGTAATGTATAGTCCTTGCCTGTTGATAAGTCGGGTTTCGAAGGTGTAGTTGATCGCAAGCTCGCATCGTCTCCGAAGGTACCCGCGGAAGCACACAAGACGATAAACACTTTAAGTGGGGTATCGGTCACACACGACGGATGCCTCACGTTTACGGAGGTTCAAGTTGCTTAGCTACAGGTGATCAACCAACGGTTATTAACATGGCAACTCAAGCAAGCATGGCATAGCACACAAACATGTCAAGACGTGAAGCACAAAGTAAACTATCTATGCTAGTCAATTTAAGCGAGGCACAACCTAAACATGGCATAACATAAGTACCATGTGACAATTAAAAGATTTGGTACTGTTCTGCCGTAAACCATATTTTAGGTTAATTAACAACAGCAAACAATTGCATAAACACAAAGTACACGAAAAACTAATCAAGTTACATATAAAGAACACCCCAAACGGAGTTACGGTTAAAAAGATGAAAGCAAAAAAGTTACGGGCACAATCTGCCAACATCACGAAGCACATTTTAGAGCACGATTTAATATAGCTAAAGCACCCAAACATGACAAGTTAAAGCATGGAAATGAAGTACACATGATGCTTAACACATAGGAAAAATAATCAATGCAATAGGCCTCATGGATGTGTCACAATCATCATGCAAACTTGCAATAAAATAATAACAGCAGCACTTAACAGCAATTAGCAGTAGTTAACAGTGTGGTGCCTACTTTAACACAGAAATACATATTCAAGATGACCTCAAATGAAAATGCTCACAAAAGGTGGATGCTAGAGCACAGAGAGCAAAACAATACAAAAAAAGAGTCACTTCGTTCCGACCTACGAGTCAAATTGAATCAGCACACAGTTTACCAGGGACTTAGCCAAAATCTGGAAAAAGGAAAAACAACAGGGAAAAAAAGGGCATGGGCCTCACCCAGTTGGGCTCGGCCCATCTGGAGCTGGAAGGCCGGGCGGCTGGCTTGGGCTGCTGGCGCCTGGCTGGAGCGAGCAGGCCGGCCCACGTGGGGAGCGGGCGAGCGGGAGGCTCTGCCTCCTCCCGATCCAGCATGGCTCGCCGGCCGGCCACCGGAGGCGCGGCGCAGGAGAGGGAAGGCGGAGGCGGCTCGGGGTGGGCGGATCCGGCCGCTGGGGTCGTCAGCGTCGCCCTAGGGGCGCGGCGACGCGAGCCCGAGCTCGGGACGACAGCTCCATGGTGGCCAGTTGTGCAAGTTTGCATTGTTGGTCGTCGTCATGTCAGTGAATCATCGTCGTCATGCCCAAGTGCTTGTTCTGTGAGGATCTGTTGAAGATGAAGCGTGCCCAAGTCGTGTATCTGTCTCGACGAGAGGATCAAGTTCAAGTATGTGGGGGCGGTAAACCAGTGAAGGTGAGTCTCTTCAATGAGGACATGTCTCTACATGAGGCCGGAGTGGATGGTGAAGTTCACGGGAGGTCGGCGTGTATCTCTCTAGGGTGGATGGTGTAGTTCACCGGGTGATGTATTTCATGAGGTTAATAGCGAGGCTGGGTAGTCCAAGGCATATTTGGTTTGATCCGTAAATTGGCCAAGTAAAAATTGGGGAGAGCCAATTTAACTTGTCGTGAGGCGAGCAGATGAGTTAATAAGGGATGAATCATCAATGAATCAAGATCAAAAGAAGCACGGAAGACGAAAAATCAAGATTAGGGGGTGAATGTTAGTGTAATTTTGAGTTATGTTTTAATATGAAAAGTGTAGCAACATTTAGTAGTAGTACTAGTTGCTACGGTGTGTAGCAGTCCGGTTCAAACATGTACCGTGGTAGCTAGTGTGTAGGTTTGGTAAGTACTAGTCCGGTTAGGCTTAGTGTCCGACTAGGATTTGTGTTACCTAGGTTGGCTCAGTTGAGGGCTGGCTGTGTATATATACACGAGCATAGGGCTCTTTAGTTTGTAACATCGTGTGGAGTACAGAAAAGCAATACAAGAGAAAATAAAGGGTATGATATGTGTCCTTGGCCATAAATATTTTGTGTACGCAGTTGTTCGTTGATTTTATGTGAGCGATTCTGAAGGGTCGAATTCCAACAATCATCAGTGCAATTTTTTCGCCTCCGGCTTTGTGCGGTTTGTCATCTACGACGACTACATCATCGTCCACAACTACCTCGACCACGGCTACTACATGATCGGCTACCTCGACATCGACATCAGACTACGTCTACAGCTACTCATCGGCAACAACTCCTGTCAACAGCGTCCGCCTCGTCACTTGCGTCCACGACACTCCCGTTGTGACTGCGGGAGGGAATAGAGAGAAGGCACCAGAAGGGGACGCAGTCACCTCCCTAGATGCCGACCCATCAGCCATTAGAGACCCGGTTGATGATGGCGCACACTAGTGGACAGACCCCCATATTATCCCAGTTCATATGGGCCTTCGGTCCCGGTTCCACACCCGGGACCAATAACTCGGGACCAATGATGATCCCGGTTGGCCCATGAACCGGGACCGAAGAGGCTCCACGTGGCCAGGCGCGCAGCGAGGGGGGAGGGGTCATCGGTCCCGGTTGATAGGAAGAACCGGGACCGAAGAGGCTCCACTGCCCTCCTTTTTAGCCCTATTTTCTGATTTTTTTTTCATTTATTTATTTTGTGTTTTGTATTCAATTCAATGGTACCATATATATATAAATTAAAGCAACAATGAAGGAACCACAATATATATTACACATTATCGTCACGAATATATCATACTAGGTAGGAAATGCGGCTTGCCACACCCGGCAGCGGTGTGCTGCCAGGTAGGTGCTGCCGGGTATTGTCATATCCAACCCGATAATACAGTCATTGAAGCACATATAAAAAATAGCATAATGCAAATGTGTTTATGAACCTAATATATCAAGTTTATATTAGAAGCATTGCATTAATACATACATATTCAATACTCCCTCCGTCCCAAAAAGAATGTCATAGTTTTAGTTCAAATTTGAACTAAAACTATGACATTTGAACTAAAACTATGACATTCTTTTTGGGACGGAGGGAGTACATAGCAATTGGTTCAGAAGACAACTAAAGGTTTTAGTCCAAAAGCAACATATACATATTTAGTACATAGTGTTAGAAATAATTAACATGTGTTAATTATGGGGTAAATCTACCCTTGTAACTTCCACCCCTTCATGAAGAGGCACCTCTTCATGATGTCCTTCCATCTGTATATATACCTACATCATCAATGAATAGAATAGAGGATTTCACTTTTCTCTCAACACGTTATCAGCACTTTGCTTTGCCCTGAGCAGCGGAAAGAAGGCCATGAACAGAGAAGGAACGACGAGCGAGCGGGCCAACTCCAGTGCCCGACGCCTGCGGTGGCTCCCGTCTCCGGTGACTGCGCGCCACGCCTCGCGCCCTAGCGCCCGGCTCCCGACAGTCCGGCCACCGCGCCGCGGCCCAGGCTCCGGCCTCCGCGCCGTGGACTCGCCGGCCTACCGCGCCGCCTCCGTCTGCGCCGCCGGTCTCGGGCCCGCCCGCGCCGTGCCTCGCGCCCGGCTGTGCGTCGTCGGCTCGTCCGCGCCTGCGCTCGGCCGCGCCCTGGCCACGGCCTCGACGCGCGCACTGCCTCCCGCGCCGCGCCCGACCGTGCGCCACGACGCGCTGGCCGCCTGGCCTCCGCGCCATGCCCGGCCAAGTGCAGTGTCGCGCTCCAGCGGCTGGCCTCCGCGCCCCCCCGCCCGGCCTCCGCGCCGTGACCTCCGTGCCCTGGTGGCCGTAGCCGCCACGCTCAGCCGTCGGCCGGCCGCCTCGCGCTGGGCTCGCCCCGTGGCCTGGCCGTGGCGCTGTACTGGCTCCGTGGCCTGACTGCCCAGGGTCGTGGCCGTGCGTGCCCAGGGAAGAAATTCCCATCAGTAACCACTCCAAAGAGACGGAGTACAGGGAACCTTATCCTTTGGCAAAAAAAATTTGTTAAGGTCCCTAACATTTCATGATTTGCAGAATTCATCAAAACCAATTTTTATAAATTACAGCATGCTTCAACAACTATTGCTATTTCTTAGCATTTGTTTTCTGTTACGATCAATTCAAGTCTGCATTTAAATCAGTAGGCCTTAGTCCGAAGATGGCACAATGCGCCTGATGCTGCAAAAGGTAAAGACAACAGAAAATGATACCGTGTGTTTTCAATTTTTTCTTTACTGGATCAAGCGACAACTGTCGCTGTTTTTCATCAACATCGCCAGCGAGCCCACATCTGTGCTTCGATGTTCCTCCACAGGTTGACGAACAGGCGACCACGGCCTGCATCCTTGCGATGCGGCAATTTCCGAAGCGGAGTCAACCACGGCCTGCATCCTTGCGATGCGGCGCCCCCCAAAGCGAAAGAGACCACGACCTGCATACTTGCGATGCGACGACACAGTGGCCATAAGCATGGCTCGACGGCTCGCCTCATAATCCGGCTCTCACGGACGAGACGCCTCGAATCCATTGATTTGTACATCTATTTGCAATTAAGATTTTTAATCTTATGCAAAGATAAATTAAGTACTTCTACAGTACAGATTTTTCGTTGAGTACGATGTATTCCGAAATTTTTCTATGATGTATCTATTTCCATGTTAAACACATGTCGAGAATAATACGTCTATTTGCAATTTCTTGCAAATACAGATGCAAAATTCAAGGTGATTTCTCCAAATCAATGCTTGGGATCACAAGGTAGTCATATGGATCTACTGCCTACGTAGATTATCGATGACTACTGATAAAGCCTACATTTTGTCGCCTCGACATTATGATTGCTTTACAAAGTGCTCTCCCATACATTTTACTAAGTCATGACATAAGGCATTAGAAGATAGTATCTACTGATTTCATCAGATTATACTTCCTAGTGCTGCGAGATCTACTCCATTTTTGAGATTATCTTCAAGGTGTGATCCTTAGCAATTTGAGATCCACACTAATAATTTCAAGCCACCTTGAAATATATTAATTTTGCAATATTAAGATGTATTTATATTACGCAATTCTATAATATAAATAAATTACCGGTTTTTCACCGGAGATGATATGTTCTATGTGTTTACCACATTGCCATTTTTCAAGAACATGTCTTAGTGGTCGAGATTTATTTCTCTCGCACAAAATATGATATGTTCTATGTGTTTACCACATTGTCATTTTTCACGAACATGTCAAACGATCGAGATTGATTTCTCCCGCACTATAGACTTGCAAAATTTTGACAATTACATCTCCCTTATTATATTAGGAAAACACTAGGTAATGAGTTTGATCTACTGTCCATGTGCAGACTATCACTCTTACAGAGAGGCCTACGTTTTGTCAATCTCGACAAACGATTACCTCCAGCGTGTTTTTCCTTATATAAACTGTGACATACACAAGGTAATACAATCATGTGCATCTACTGACATTGTCAGATTATGCAACCTATTACTGTGAGATCTATATGATCTTCAACGTGTCATGTTCCCACAATTGAGGTTGAGCATTTTTAAGTTATACACTTGAGTCAAATTTTTGCATTTTTATTACAAACCATGATGGTTTTTAATTTACTACTGGTAAATTAATTATTTTTGGGTTGCCCGTATAAGTAATCGATGGCTAACAATATGAGGCTCTTGACCTCAATGGCCACAACTTATTTAAGCGGGTAATGGACATCAAGATCAGCCTTGCAACCCATGGGATACCGCGTGCAAAAGCCGCGCCACCAGGATGAAAAGGACCTCAAGGATAATGGTTTGAAACTCACTTCAAACCCTCAACTTGACACCATCAAGCTGTCACGAGACCCTATGAGCCTGGAGAGCATGGTGATTGAATATGCATCAACCAACATGTTTGAAGACTATACATTTAGTCTCTTAGTCTCCTTAGTGATCTATTTATTTATGTCCATTTATGATGTTCAAATAGGAACATGATTATTGTTGTCATCATATATTGTATATCACAATATATTGTATCAACACTTTGGTACAAATACATTTGTATGTATTTTATATATAGATTTTTACGGGGGTCAATCAGACGAAAGATAATACGTGCCTTGTGGACATATGCACCACAAACTCTATATTCAGGGAAATATAATGTTTCCACTCTTGTTAAGAGGTCAGGAAATATTCAAACAATCGCTGCACGCGATGATGTAATTATTGACTTGGGTCATAATTATTATCCCTATGGGTACTCGAGTGTTATCAAAGATGCTCTATTGTGTCTACATATAACTCATACCCTACTACTATAGAGATATCCGTCAAAATAGTTTCCATAGAGAAACTTATGATGACAACAAAGAGAAAATTTCCTCTTCACAATATACGGATATGACAAATCCATTATTTTCTTATCATCTGGATTGCACTATACATACTACAAAACCCGTAGCATTTGTTGCATACATGATAGCTTCCATAATGTCTTCAACATGACAAACTTGGCACTCTCCTTGGTCATTTCGACATTGGGTTGAAACAGAAACTATCAGCAATTTGTATTGACCATGACTAAAATGATGCTACATTCTAACATATTTGGATTTTATGTGCATTACGTGCAATGCAAGGAAGCTAAATTTAAGGTTCGTACACCTTAAAGTCTACGTTGAACCACTCAAACTCCTTGAATTCATCAAGTCGAGGTACGTGGCTCTTCCCAACCATTGACTAGACTATTCAGGTATTCCATGGTTCTAAAAGACACATTTACATGATGTCTCATGTGTGCATTTTGCCATACTAAACCATTGGCTCATTATCATGAACATCGATTTCAAACAAATCGAATAGACAAAATGTCACAAAATTCTTCTTCTGTGCCTTTATTATGGCCCTATAATTGAATTTTAGCACTTTGTCCTATGTGTCTAGATTCAATATGGTTTGGTAGAATCCTTTATCCAAATGATTAAGCTCATTGCATGATCTTTACTTTAAAATTGCAACTTATCAACTTTACGTTGTAGTCATGCAGTTTTACATGCTCATGACAAACTGCATAATATTATTCCCCTTTATCTTTGATACATGGAAATCTCTTAAGCATTTCCCATCTGCGGTAATTCGGTTATACACCAATATCACCACCCTGGCATACATCATTGGCCACTCAACATATATGTGGGATCTATGTGAGGAATAACTGTATTTCCATCAATACCTCAAGCCCCTCTCATGGTGAGTTATTCTACGCCAGTATGCTGCTACACCGAGGAATATTTCCAGGCATTAGGGGGAGAATTCAAGTACCATACATAATGCCAGAAAATTATTGGAATGTTCAACACATTTTTACCTCAAATCCATGTACTCAAAAGATCTGGACCATGCGTTCAGAAGATTTGCAACACATTGCAACTAACCTGCCAAATTCATTTACTGAATATAAAGGTGTCACACAATCCTACAATCCTGAAAAAAAATATGCCTGAAAGAGTGAAGGTACCAACAAAAATCACTCCACTCCTCGTTCAAATCAACAGGGGGAGAAGCATGGCAACAATTCATCAGGATTCAGCTTCTCGCAAGCAAGGATATTATGGCCATTGAATCAGTAAATGCAAGTCAACTTCACGTTGATAGACACCTAATGGGTAGTATACACCAAGTGGATGGAAAACCTCCATGAACCCAGGTCATAGTGCACACAATGATCGGGACATCGGAATACCCGACTCAACCGCATTGGGAAATCGCGAGCAGTCACCATGGGAAATCGCTATACTAAACTCATTAGTCCTGAATGACTACTGTAATTTTTGGATGCTGACCGAAGTGAGCTTTAGCCATGTATGTATCATGCAAAGCAAACCAGCATTGGTTTGGTTTATTTGGAATTTTTGTGGAACCTGAAGGATTTAAAAGTTACAATTGCTATTTAACAACACTAAAAATACTACTATAAGCACCTCTAGTGGTAATATGGAAAAGGGAAAAGATTTAATTAACTAACTATAACCAAAATCACATTTATATCTAAAACACAATTTTCTCTCTATCAATGTACCACATGAACATAGATTGCAGTACAAAACTTGGGAAAAATATTAGTTCCAAAATAAGGCAATGCAAACATTTTATAGCTAACGCTGTAACAGAAAGTTCATACTGGAGCTAGATAATATTAGATGTAATACGTCATCTCCACCCAGATGTGAATAATGATGGAATATGTATTAGCTAATTAGTCTATTTTAACATGCAAAATGAATCACGATGAAAAGTAGAAAGCAACATTAGAAAATAAATATAGCCTGCACATGGAGCCAAAGAGGACATAATTAAGAGAACAGTAGATGTCAACGGTAAATATAATATGCAAGATTCAAGATTTCAGATATATTAATGCTCCTAACATGCGCCTCATTTGTTGAGATTAAACAAATACTGAATAAAGGCACACACGTAGGAAAGAAATGGCAGCTGGAAGTGATAGCCCAGTACAAAGGCACATAGGACCAACGAAGTAAATATTCCTGTAATTGATAAATGGAATAACCAGGAAAACACCGACCAAACACAAAATAAGTAAACGCGAGAAGACAATATTAGACAGATGAATATACACAGGAGACATGCAAAAAACAATATATCCTACCTGGTGATGGTCGAGAGTCAACAGAACAGGGGCCACAAAGGTCCAGAAAAGTCCTGGGAAAAAACAATAAACTGTAGGATCAAACAACAAAAATAGCAACCTAATCAAGCATTTCTAACCTAAATCCATAAGCAAACGTCAGCAATAGAAAACTACATGTACTGCCGAATATACACAGTAGACATGCCAAATACAATATATCCTACCTGGCGATGGTCGAGAGTGAACAGTACAGGGGCCACAAAGGTCCAGAAAAGTCCTGGGAAAAAACAATAAAGTGTAGGATCAAACAACAAAAATAGCAACCTAATCAAGCATTTCTAACCTAAATCCATAAGCAAACGTCAACAAAAGAAAACTACATGTACTGCCATGTAAACCAGGACAACACCCGGGTACGCAGATTCTATGGATTCACACATACCCTTTAAAAAGGATAGGTAGAGAACCCGACCGTTAAGAAATTGTAGGCATGATGATGCATTCCCATACCATTTAATATCTAGCCACGACATGCCATCACATGAAGCCATTAAACAAAAGAAACATTTAATCATCTTTTGTACTTAATTACCAATGTACCAAATAATATTTAAGTGTTCATGGATCAAATTGGACGGACACCATTTCAAAGACACCGCATGGCCTCCATTCCCCGCACAATATCAAATAAGAAATTTAATCAAACCTCCAATTAATACCTCACAGTAACTCACGAAAACAAATCAATCGATGAACTCAAGATTTAGAGAATTAACTTAAGGAGCAAGAAATGGGTGAATCAATGAATGCTCAATTGGGGAGTGTATGTAGATGCAACTACTCATGAACTGATGTAGAAAGAATAACAAATAAATTTTCTTACCTCCACATTGATCAACTACTGACAATCTAAAACCATAGCTCAAGAAATTAAACAATGTGCACATAGAGAATAAAAGGAAGTAGGTAATAACACACACAATGTATATTAAAAATTATATCCAAGATATGAGTAATCTGAATACTATCATAGGTAATGCTTGCTGGTGAAAACTAACAGAATATAAGCACAGCCGAAACCTCTCATTATTGGCACTTGTCGTCTATAGGAACATACATATTCATAGGAATATTGAAGGTTAAAATATAAAAATATAAGGTGATTTAATTAAGTAAACCCACAATGTTACCTCATGGATGGTCGCTCGATCTCTTGGCATGATGCGGAGCCTCTGGATAGTACAGAATATGACATCAATTAGGGACCAACAAATGTATATAAACAGACAGGAAAAATGTCTTAGGTTCCCATACTCTGAACTTGCAAATGGAATTATCCTGAGACATGACCTTTGTACCATAGCCGTTATCTAAATCCTATAAACAATAGAAACTGGTTAGGTTGGTCCTTTATTACCACTGGATTTGATCAAGCCATTAGCCATGGCCAGTAATTAATGAGTGGATTAAGATCACATCTTGGCACAATCCAAAATCAAATTTTATATTTTTTGGCTATTAAGATTACCTAGTGGAAGAAATCACTCCATGTTATTCGTTCAGCCCATCCAAGGGCGGAAAAGAAATAACATCAATAGAAGCTCAAATCACCAGACATGTACACAAACAAATCTGCAAAAACAAAGAAGACAAATAAGAGGATAGCATGAGAGATGAGAGAAATCTAAATCATGAGGATAACATGTACACAAACGTGCAGGTAAATGAGTCAGAGGAGCTCACCCAGAATCTGATCTATTACTCCTCCTAGTGAGCGCCATGCAGGAGGTGCCAGCGGCCAAGAAGACATCCATCTCACGGCACCACGATTGATTCGGCGTCTTCATCCAGCAGCCCATGCTACCCCTGCCAATTCCCAAGAGGATATTAGGGAGGAGGAAAAGACGGAAAGAGGAACGGGGAAGAGAGCACACATGTATGTCTTACCGTCTTCGTCGTCGGTGCGTCTGTACCCCGAGGCGCCCCCATGAGGGAGAGCTCTCCTTCCCACCGCGACGCTTCTCCCTCGTGGATGGGGCGGGGTGATGCTCGGGGACGTGGCAGGCGCGCGGGAAGTACCACCGTGGCTCACCTCACCATGACCTCCTGGTTCCTCTCGGATGCGGCCTAGGAGGGTGCTCTCAGCTCCTTGCGGGGCGGCTCGACGATCCCGTCCATGGGGGTCCGGGGGCGGAGGCTGCCGGTGCCGCCGCGGGGGAGGGGGAGGAGGTCGTTGGCGGTGCGGTCCGGGGGCGCGGGAGAGCACGAAGAGGTCGCGCATGAGGCCCTAGTCCTCGGGCTCGGGGGACGACGCGGTGGGGTACGAGCGTTTGCCACCGGCTGTGTAGAGGGTGCGGAGGAGAGGGGTCGTCGGGGACGGCTGGCGGTGCAGGTGGGCGCTGAGGCACGGTGGGGGTTGGATCTGGACGGAGGCGGGCGTGGGTCTCTCTAGGGTTTGGAGGTGGAGGGAGAGAGGCGAGGCGGGAGGAAGAGGAGGAGGTGGGCGGCACGAGTGCGGAGCGGCGGCTAGGTTTTCTCTCCACGGGAGCCGCTGCGTTTTATACCTTTCCTTGCAAATTGACTAAATTGCCCCGGCGGGGGTGTCAAAATTACGCGCGGTGGCTGCCGGGGTGGCACTATTCATTGGTTGTCACATCAGCTCGCATCCGACGGCTCAAATCAGTTCATCTCAAGATCCAACGGCCGGGATTCGTTTGGGCAGTTAATCCGACGGCTGAGAGGGCAAGTGGCCGGAGGAGGCTTCATTTTGCTCTAGGTTCTAATAATGGGATACACCATCTCATTCCTCGTGCTTGGTCGAACATGTATTACACAAACGGTACTCACACGAGTTCGATCTATTTTACATCGGTCCTTGGCCGCTTGTCTTCCAAAAAATGAGGGTGAAAGACTCTCCGGTCGGAGCTATGACATGGTCTAATAAGAATCCGGCGATTTCCTCTTGAATTGCTCGCACGCGTTCTCGTGGTAGAAGACCGTCCCGCATTCGTTCGATCTAATTAAAAGAAAGGGATCAATATATATGAATGAAACTAAACACAATTTAACGCAATAAATTAAAGTATTGAATGTTGTTTATCGTACTTCAATTTTCCTTATGTTTCGGGTTGCGGCCGTCTCTTTGGTCGTCTTGCGAATGAACTCGCAGACATAATATCCACATAAGTTATTCCCAGGTCCCTGTCTCAAACACTTTACGAGAACGGAGATCAATGAATATTATAATCAGCATGATAATTATACTGAAACTAGAATCAAAAAGATGCACGGATCTAGCAAGTAGTACTTACATTCAGTGATTCAAATGTAAGCTTTGCCGGAAGACCCGGTGTTTTGGCGGTGAACCGTTTCCAAACCCTCTGGAGGCATGCTTGCATGTCCTCCCATGATTTCATAGATTTGCGTCCCGGGTCCATGACTTTTACTACTCCTTCGTCCGGAACAATGATCAACAGAATAAAGTGGAAGCTGCACACGCATAAAGAGTCAATTATACGCTTAACACCGAGCAAGCAAAATAGAATGTGTGCGAGACAATAACACTCACTCGAAGTTGTAAGGAAATAGTATTTCCCTTCTTGTGCTGAAATACGTCAATGTATTAAAAATTGCAACAAGTTGTTCTCTGTCTGGTTGGGCTTCTGTTTGAGAGTTCTTTCATGAACGAACTGGAAGTCAACGAACCCAATGTCATAGATTTGTCCTTTCTTGCATTCGAGAATCTTCATTCTGCATATATCATTAGTTTAGTGATGAGTGTAAGATTGTACATGAAACGAATGAACTGAGTAGAAAGGCTTGATCACTGAAATTAATGGTACTTACAGACAATATGCACTGACGATAGATTTGTCGATGGCGTCTCCATTGTAAAACTGAAATAATTCTGAGAATTCAATCAGATCGAAGCCTTGTCCATGCCTGTAATGCTCGTTCTGAAATTTAGCGTAGATCCAGTTTTCGGATTTAGCAGATTTTTCCATGTACCAGTCATGCAATTTTTGCATCTTTGTTGGTAGATCGTTGACTAACTCGGGTTTGACGAGAGGATACTGATGGCTTCTCGCCCCTCGTTGGTTACCCCAAGTGGAAGGTTGAGATGCAGCGTAGCGGTAATTTCCCTCAGTAAAGATACCAAGGTTTGTCTCCAGTAGGACTCAACGATAAGTACGATAGGTGGCAACGGCGCCAGAAATTATTCTGATGCGTGGAGTTGTCGTGGACCTGCACAAAACAAATAACTTTGCTCCCAACGAGTTCAGAGGAGTTGTCAATTCCTCTGGCCTTATCGTTTAAAAAGGATCAAACACAAGAGATAAAAAGGTACTAGTAAAAGTAAAAACAGAAAGGTAAATAGTGGGTGTGAACAATGGTATGAAGATGGACAGGAGTCCCGTGATTTTCACTAGTAATGTCTCTCTCCCAAAATACGATAAAAATGCTAGCGAGGTAAACAAATCCCAGTTGGGCAATTGACAAGATTATGAAGGCACCGCAATGCTAACTATGCTGCAAAGAAAGGAAGGGCTCAAAAGCAATGGGCAGTACGCCAAGGTAAGTAGACCGAAATCCATCTGCATCTACTACGAATCATCCACCTTGAGATATCTATCCAGAACATCTCGCTGGTATTAAGTTGCGAATCCCACCCAAAGTGTAAACTCAAAGCAACAGACAACTGCATTAAAAGAACTTTGCGTAAAGTAAACAATTCTTGCACCAATAGGCACAATCACCGTTGTTTTATCCCTGGTGGCAACAGCACATCCCCTAGTCTCATGTTTCTGTCACTCAAGCTAGACATCAGGGGGCTGAACCCACAATCGAGCATAACGCTCTCTCTTGGAGTTGCAAGCAAATAACTTGGCCAAAAGCAAATACTGCAACGGAGAACATGCAAGAATTTACTCAAGAACAAAATATAAAAGGGCATACCAAATATATTACTCATCACAATCTGAACATAGTCTCATAATCCATCAGATCCCAACAAACTCAGCATAGCAACAACAGAAAATTACATAGGAGCCTCGATCATGTGAGGCAGCTCACGAGGTCTCGAAAGTGAAAGCACAAAAGAGGGAGAGGACATCACATAGCTACTGATCACGGACCCATGGTCCAAGGGGGGACTACTCACGGCACATACGGGAGGCGTCCATGGCTATGGATGGTCTCCCGGAGGGGTGATCTCCTTCCGGCAGGGTGCCGGGGCAGCTTCTTTAGGCAGCCCCGATCTGAAAACGGCGGCGGCGGCGGAACAGACAGGTTTCCGCGAAAAAGAGTTCTTGTTTAGGGGTTTCTACCCCGAGGGGGTTATATAGGCGAAGGGGCGTCGAGGGGACACCCAGGGCAGCCAGGAAGGTGCCTAGCGCGCCCTAGGGTTGGGGCCGCGCCAGGGACCCTTCTGGCTCCCTGGTGGTGGTCCTGGCTCTCTCCCTTGGTTATTCCGGAAGCTTCCTGCCCGCTGATTTTTAATATAATTTTTGCGAAATTTTTTAGGCACTTTAATCAGCCGGAAAACCTGAAAAACAAAAATAGCAGAAAACCAGAACCTGGCAACTGGGTGCACTGAGTTAGTAGGTTAGTCCAAATTGGTTTAAAAGTGTAATAAAGTTCAACCAAAACATGGCAAAGTCACACAAAACATGCATGGAGCAAGCAGAAATTATAGATACGTTTGGGACGTATCAACATCCCCAAGCTTAATTCCTGCTCGTCCTCGAGTAGGTAAATGATAACAAACATAATTTCTGTGGTGACATGCCACACAACCAAATAAGGACTGTTAAGTAAAGCAATCAAAGCATGCAATTCAATTCAAGTCTTAATAGGCAAGAGTCTATATTGGCATTAACACAAGCAACAAAAGAACAAAAGGTGCAAGAGCTCTTGCTGTCCGTGACTCGAATGTCTCCAGATGGTGTTTGCGTGCAAGCAAGGGACTGGGAAGAAAGAGAAAAAAGGTTGTTGAGAACAACTATCTACTAAAGTTTCACACTTAGTCTCCTTTGGATTCTTATCTGGACTCGTCCCCAGACCACTAGCCAGGTACAAGTCAAACTGATCCACTCCCTTTCGATATTTTGAGCCCTCATGCAATGGATGAGCGTGAGCAAAAAAGTTGACACCTAAAAGGCGAAACAGAAAGAAGAGGTGGAGGAGGAAGACAAAAAGGTGTGTGAAAGGCTCACATCAATGAGGACAATCATAGGCGAGAGAAGGCCATATGATAGATATGATGTGAGGAGTAGGGATTGCCATACAACGGATGCACATGTGAGCTAAAAGCTCTCCAATGGAACTAGTGGGGGTGCATCTAACTTGCTTGCTCAAGAAGACCTAGAGCTCGTTTGAGGAGGCTCATCATTGGAATATACAAGCCAAGTTCTATAGTGTAAAAGTTCCCCACATAGCTATATGCATGATGATAATCTCTATGGAGTACAAGGGATAGAAGATGAAGTACTAGTGTGGATCTCTCAAAAGGAATAGTAGTATGCCCCCTTCTCTCTTTTTATTTTTCTTTTTCTCTTTTTCTCTTTTTTTTGGTGGCCTCAATGGCTCTTTCTATTTAACTCTCATTTGTCCTCTTTGGGATCTTTTGATTTTGTCCTCTTTGAGATCTTTTACTCACTTTAGGGGCAATACTCTATATTTTACAAGAATATAGGAGATCTTTCACACTTTACAAAGGTACTCACAAAAAGAAAATGTAACTAATCATGATGCAAATGTATGCCTCTGCCAGGATAGCAGGATATGCAATGATACTAGCGCGTCATGTAGCAATGATTAGGGCAAGGCCCAACTAGCATGCGGCTCATCGATCAAGCAAGTAGCATGTATGACATGAGGATCAAGTCATGAGAGGGTGGATGTTGCATGGCAATGTATTTCGGAAAGGCTATGGAAATGCCTTGTAGATAGGTATGGTGGCTGTTTTGAGGAAAGATATAATGAGGCTTATGATGACAGAGCGTATCATGCCAAGGGTTTGGATGCACCGGCGAAGTATGCGCCAACTCTCGAGGTGAGAAAGGGCAATGCACGGTACCGAAGAGGCTAGAAAAAGTATGGGTAGGTGGAAGTGTCAACTTTCGAATACTCACATTAGTCCGAAGAACTCATGCACTTATTATCGGTAACTCTCAATCTAATAGGAGGTTCACAAAGAGACAGGTACCCCGAGGAGGAGTGTATGGGGGTTTGGTTATCCTTGCGCATCCTCGACTCATGGTACGTGAGTGTACTCTAATATTCGAACCCTCCAGAGGTTAGTGATCCATCTATTAGCTAGAGTTCTCAACAGGGGTTTTTGGTTTTCGAAAAACACACGGATTGCCCAAAATACGACATCTATCACTAATAGGCAAGAGCTCTTGACACCAAAAGTTCAAACATTACTCTAGTCAATACCTCAAAACTATTGCAAGTTACTACTTCAAAAAGAAAAGCAACTTTAACTACCTACTTTCTAGTCAAGACACAGAACTCAGTGCAACAGGCAAACTCTCTAACAAGATAAAACATGCAACCTATAGAAAGTTCAACCTGAAAAGAAAAGCTCTAGAAAAACTAAAGCACTGCAGCTAAACAGACTAGCAGCTAAGAAAAGAAAAAGAACAACTCACAGCTAAAAGAAATAAGCATGCAAATCCTATGAGGAGTTCTAGTTCAAGTGGAGCGTGTTTCTCTCCCACACAAAAGAGTAAGTTGGGGTCTAACTTGTTACTACAGCAAAGAAAGCAAAACAAACCTAGAAAAGTAAAGAGCGAGACGCTCAAAGCAAAGCACATAACGCATGAAGTGATAAAAATATAGTGCAACGAAAGACAGACCGATGATTGTTGATGAAGAAGGGGATGCACCGGGGGCATCCCCAAGCTTAGACGCTTGAGTCTCCTTGAATATTTATTGGGGGTGCACTTGGGCATCCCCAAGCTTGAGCGCTTGACACTCCTGGATCTTCTTTCATCACCTTCCATCGCGCACTTGAAAACTCCCTTCATACATAACTCATTGTAGGCTGATTAGAGAGGTTAGTACCCTAATAAAATAATTTTCCTCTACTGCAAATAAAGATTTACAGGAAGAGCTACTGTTTCTCTTGCCTGCCCAAAAAAGTTTGCAAAGAAAAAGCAAGCTTAAGGATTGCAAAAACTGCGAAGCGAAAAACCGGGGCAGAAGCTGAGAAAAACAGAACAACAGAGAAAGGGGAATTTTTTCGAGGTACTTCTGCAACTCAAATCAAAAAACTTTGAACAGGGGCTAGCAAGCCAATTGTATGGAGCATGCTGTCAAAACAATTCAGATCAAAAAGATGATCTGGTGATTTATCGCGAATTTTCCCGTCAAGAAAACAGAATCTATTTCTGGACAGCAAGCTCCAACTTTTGAACTTTCAAGCACTCTGAGGCTAAACTTGGCACAAAGCTTGAAAAAGAAAGATACAATGATGTTTCTACAGTAGTAACAATCATCAAGACCACTAAGAACAGAACAAAAACAAAAAAAAACCTAAATTCGTTGCGGGCTGCCTCCCAAAAGCGCTTCTTTAGAGCCATTAGCTAGGCTTAAAGCAGAAGATCAAGTTTTTTCCAGAGAATAACTAGCCCGTGTGACGGACTCAAAAGGTAACTTAATCTTTTTCCTAGGGAAATGTTCCATCCCTTTCTTGAGGGGGAATTGGAACTTGATAGTTCCCTCTTTCATGTCAATGATAGCACCAACTGTGCAAAGAAAAGGACGTCCCAAAATAATTGGACAAGAGGGCTCATACTCAATGTCCATAATAGTGAAATCAACGGGAACATAATTGTCATTGACAATGATAAGAACATCGTCGATCTTCCCCAAAGGCTTCTGTACGGAAGAATCAACAAGACGAACACCAAAAGAACAGGGATCAAAAGGTTTCAAATCAAGCATATCATACATTCTTTTGGGCATAACAGAGGTACTTGCTCCAACATCACAAAGAGCAAAACAAGAGAAGTTATTCAATTTAATTTTAATCATAGGATCCCAACCATCTTCTAGCTTCCTAGGTATGGAGGCTTCTAGTCTAAGCTTCTCCTCCCTAACTTTAATTAGAGCATTGGTGATATGCTCCGTGAAGGCAAGATTTAGTGTGCTAGTGTGGGGGTCTCTAGACATCTTGTGTAGGAAACCAATAACTTCTGGTAAGGTGTAGTTATCAAAGTCTAGTTCACTACTATCTATAAGGGAAGTAGTGATATCATTTAAGCTCACTTGTTTGAAAGCCTCTATGTTCATAGAGGTTTCCTCTTCTATGATTGAGGGTGTAGCATCGCCATTGATAGGTCCAGTGGGACTAGGGGTGTGATGGGTGCTAGCAGTTTGGATCTCCTCAACTACTTGGATAGTGGCTACTGTGTGGTAGGTAGGAGGGCTCTTAGTTCTATCTTCTTCCTCCTTCTCTCTAGCCCATCTCTCTTTAAGTTTTCCCAGCATCCTAATGTTTTCATTAATTTGGACCTGGATGGCATTCATAGGAGTGACCTGCCTCTCCTCAGGGGGAGAGGTTCTAATCTTCAGCATCTCTACGTCGTGGGCTATATTGTCTACCTTCGAAGAGAGGATATCTAGTTTATCTAATTTTTCTTCCACACTCTTGTTGAAGGCCTTCTGGGTAGTGATAAAGTCTTTGAGCATAGTCTCTAGTTCTGAAGTGGAGTTTCTAGTGGTAGGATAAGTGTTGTTCCCATAGTTTTTATCTATCTATGTTTGTTTAGCACATATGTACATGGAAAACCAAGGTTCAACACATTTCACCACATTATTCATACCGGTAGACCCGTACCGGGAGTTTCCACATATGGATCGACGATTTTACTAAGTGTTAGCCCATGTCCGTGAACAACGTCAGACACATGACCTACATATGCCATCTACAAACATTAAATCACACTGATAAACATAACCTAGCTCCACATGCAGGTTTTCCAATGATTCCGGCCATCCGACGGTCATTCATCTCCGAAACCCTAGATCGGGGGGCCCGCAGATCTACTCTTATAGCTTTCTCCGTACGAGGATGGACCAATGGAATTTTTTATCTATCTATGTTTTTTTAGCACATATGTACATGGAAAACCAAGGTTGAACACATTTCACCACATTATTCATACCAGTAGACCCGTACCGGGAGTTTCCACATATGGATCGACAATTTTACTAAGTGTTAGCGCATGTCCGTGAACAACGTCAGACACATGACCTACATATGCCATCTACAAACATTAAATCACACTGATAAACATAACCTACCTCCACATGCAGGTTTTCCAATGATTCCGGCCCTCCGACGATCATTCACCTCCGAAACCCTAGATCGGGGGAAGGGGCCCGCAGATCTACCCTTATAGCTTTGTCCGTACGAGGATGCACCAATGGACTTTTTTATCTATCTATGTTCGTTTAGCACATATGTACATGGAAAACCAAGGTTGAACACATTTCACCACATTATTTACACCGGTAGACCCGTACCGGGAGTTTCCACATATGGATCGACGATTTTACTAAGTGTTAGCCCATGTCCGTGAACAACGTCAGACACATGACCTAGATATGCCATCTAAAAACATTAAATCACACTTATAAACATAACCTAGCTCCACATGCAGGTTTTCCAATGATTCCGGCCTTCCCACGGTCATTCACCTCCAAAACCCTAGATCGGGGGCCCCGCAGATCTACCCTTATAGCTATCTCCGTACGAGGATGGACCAATGGACTTTTTTATCTATCTATGTTTGTTTAGCTCATATGTACATGGAAAACCAAGGTTGAACACATTTCACCACATTATTCACACCGGTAGACCCGTACCAGGAGTTTCCACACACGGATTGACGATTTTACTAAGTGTTATCCCATGCCCGTGAACAACGTCAGACACATGACCTACATATGCCATCTACAAACATTAAATCACACTAATAAACATAACCTGGCTCCATATGCAGGTTTTCCAATGATTCCGGCCCTCCGACTGTCATTCAGCTCTGAAACCCTAGATCGGGGGGGGGGGCGAAGATCTACCCTTATAGCTTTCTCCGAAAGAGGGTGGACCAATGGACTTTTTTATCTATCTATGTTTGTTTAGCACATATGTACATGGAAAACCAAGGTTCAACAAATTTCACCACATTATTCATACCGCTAGACCCGTACCGGGAGTTTCCACATATGGATCGACGATTTTACTAAGTGTTAGCCCATGTCCGTGAACAACGTCAGACACATGACCTACATATGCCATCGACAAACATTAAATCACACTGATAAACATAACCTAGCTCCACATGCAGGTTTTCCAATGATTCCGGCCCTCCGACGGTCATTCACCTCCGAAACCCTAGATCGGGGGGCCCGCAGATCTACCCTTATAGCTTTCTCCGTACGAGGATGGACCAATGGACTTTTTTATCTATCTATGTTTGTTTAGCACATATGTACATGGAAAACCAAGGTTGAACACATTTCACCACATTATTCACACCGGTAGACCCGTACCGGGAGTTTCCACATACGGATCGACGATTTTACTAAGTGTTAGCCCATGTCCGTGAACAACGTCAGACACATGACCTAGATATGCCATCTAAAAACATTAAATCACACTTATAAACATAACCTAGCTCCACATGCAGGTTTTCCAATTATTCCGGCCTTCCGACGGTCATTCACCTCCAAAACCCTAGATCGAGGGCCCCGCAGATCTACCCTTATAGCATTCTCCGTACGAGGATGGACCAATGGACTTTTTTATCTATCTATGTTTGTTTAGCACATATGTACATGGATAACCAAGGTTGAACACATTTCACCACATTATTCACAATGGTAGACCCGTACCGGGAGTTTCCACATATGGATCGACGATTTTACTAAGTGTTAGCCCATGTCCGTGAACAACGTCAGACACATGACCTACATATGCCATCTACAAACATTAAATCACACTGATAAACATAACCTAGCTCCACATGCAGGTTTTCCGATGATGCCGGCCCTCCGACGGTCATTCACCTCCGAAACCCTAGATCGGGGGGGGGCGCATATCTACCCTTATAGCATTCTCCGTAGGAGGATGCACCAATGGACTTTTTTTATCTATCTATGTTTTTTAGCACATATGTACATGGAAAACCAAGTTTCTACACATTTCACCACATTATTCACACCGGTAGACCCGTACCGGGAGTTTCCACACACGGATCGACGATTTTACTAAGTGTTAGCCCATGTCCGTGAACAACGTCAGACACATGACCTACATATGCCATCTACGAACATTAAATCACACTTATAAACATAACCTAGCTCGACATGCAGGTTTTCCAATTATTCCGGCCCTCCGACGATCATTCACCTCCAAAACCCAAGATTGGGGAGGGGGGCGCAGATCTACCCTTATAGCTTTCTCCGTACGTGGATGGACCAATGGACTTTTTTATCTATCTATGTTTGTTTAGCACATATGTTCATGGAAAACCAAGATTGAACACATTTCAACACATTATTCACACCAGTAGACCCATGCCGGCAGTTTCCACATACGGATCGACGATTTTACTAAGTGTTAGCCCATGTCCGTGAACAACGTCAGACACATGACCTACATATGCCATCTACAAACATTAAATCACACTTAGAAACATAACCTAGCTCCACATGCAGGTTTTCCAATGATTCCGGCCCTCCGACGGTCAATCACGTCCGAAACCCTAGATCGGGGGGCCCGCAGATCTACCCTTATAGCTTTCTCCGTACGAGGATGGACCAATGGACTTTTTTATCTATCTATGTTTGTTTAGCACATATGTACATGGAAAACCAAGGTTGAAACATTTCACCACATTATTCGCACCGGTAGACCTATACCGGGAGTTTCCACATATAGGTCGATGATTTTCCTAAGTGTTAGCCCATGTGCGTGAACAACGTCAGACACATGACCTACATATGCCATCTACTAACATTAAATCACACTTATAAACATAACCTAGCTCCACATGCAGGTTTTCCAATGATTCCGGCCCTCCGACGGTCATTCCCCTCCGAAACCCTAGATCGGGGGGGGGGGGCGCAGATCTACCCTTATAGTTTTGTCCGTACGAGGATGCACCAATGGACTTTTTTTATCTATCTATTTTTTTAGCACATATTTACATGGAATACCAAGGTTCAACACATTTCACCACATTATTCACACCGATAGACCCGTACCGGAAGTTTCCACATACGGATCGACGATTTTACTAAGTGTTAGCCCATGTCCATGAACAACGTCAAATACATGACCTACATATGCCATCTACAAACATTAAATCACACTTATAAACATAACCTAACTCCACATGCAGGTTTTCCAATGATTCCGGCCTTCCGACGGTCATTCACCTCCAAAACCCTAGATCGGGGGGGGGGGGGGGGCGCAGATCTACCCTTATAGCTATCTCCGTACGAGGATGGACCAATGGACTTTTTTATCTATCTATGTTTGTTTAGCTCATATGTACATGGAAAACCAAGGTTGAACACATTTCACCACATTATTCACACCGGTAGACCCGTACCGGGAGTTTCCACACACGGATCGACGATTTTACTAAGTGTTAGCCCATGTCCGTGAACAACGTCAGAAACATGACCTACATATGCCATCTACAAACATTAAATCACACTAATAAACATAACCTAGCTCCACATGGCAGGTTTTCCAATGATTCCGGCCCTCCGACGGTCATTCACCTTCGAAACCCTAGATCGGGGGGGCGCAGATCTACCCTTATAACTTTCTCCGAAAGAGGGTGGACCAATGAACTTTTTTATCTATCTATGTTTGTTTAGCACATATGTACATGGAAAACCAAGGTTCAACACATTTCACCACATTATTCATACCGGTAGACCCGTACCGGGAGTTTCCACATATGGATCGACGATTTTACTAAGTGTTAGCCCATGTCCGTGAACAACGTCAGACACATGACCTACATATGCCATCTACAAACATTAAATCACACTGATAAACATAACCTAGCTCCACATGCAGGTTTTCCAATGATTCCGGCCCTCCGACGGTCATTCACCTCCGAAACCCTAGATCGGGGGGGGGGGGCGCAGATCTACCCTTATAGCTTTCTCCGTACGAGGATGGACCAATGGACTTTTTTATCTATCTATGTTTGTTTAGCACATATGTACATGGAAAACCAAGGTTGAACACATTTCACCACATTATTCATACCGGTAGACCCGTACCGGGAGTTTCCACATATGGATCGACGATTTTACTAATTGTTAGCCCATGTCCGTGAACAACGTCAGACACATGACTATGCCATCTACAAACATTAAATCACACTGATAAACATAACCTAGCTCCACATGCAGGTTTTCCAATGATTCCGGCCCTCTGACGGTCATTCACCTCCGAAACCCTAGATCGGGGGGGGGGGGGCGCAGATCTACCCTTATAGCTTTCTCCGTACGAGGATGGACCAATGGACTTTTTTATCTATCTATGTTTGTTTAGCACATATGTACATGGAAAACCAAGGTTGAACACATTTCACCTCATTATTCACAATGGTAGACCCGTACCGGGAGTTTCCACATATGGATCGACGATTTTACTAAGTGTTAGCCCATGTCCGTGAACAACGTCAGACACGTGACCTACATATGCCATCTACAAACATTAAATCACACTGATAAACATAACCTAGCTCCACATGCAGGTTTTCCAATGATGCCGGCCCTCCGACGGTCATTCACCTCCGAAACCCTAGATCGTGGGGGGGGGCATATCTACCCTTATAGCTTTCTCCGTAGGAGGATGCACCAATGGACTTTTTTATCTATCTATGTTTTTTTAGCACATATGTACATGGAAAACCAAGTTTCTACACATTTCACCACATTATTCACACTGGTAGACCCGTACCGGGAGTTTCCACACACGGATCGACGATTTTACTAAGTGTTAGCCCATGTCCGTGAACAACGTCAGACACATGACCTACATATGCCATCTACGAACATTAAATCACACTTATAAACATAACCTAGCTCCACATGCAGGTTTTCCAATGATTCCGGCCCTCCGACGGTCATTCACCTCCAAAACCCTAGAATGGGGGGGGGCGCAGATCTACCCTTATAGCTTTCTCCGTACGTGGATGGACCAATGGACTTTTTTATCTATCTATGTTTGTTTAGCACATATGTTCATGGAAAACCAAGATTGAACACATTTCACCACATTATTCACACCGGTAGACCCATGCCGGCAGTTTCCACATACGGATCGACGATTTTACTAAGTGTTAGCCCATGTTCGTGAACAACGTCAGACACATGACCTACATATGCCATCTACAAACATTAAATCACACTTAGAAACATAACCTAGCTCCACATGCAGGTTTTCCAATGATTCCGGCCCTCCGACGGTCATTCACCTCTGAAACCCTAGATCGGGGGGCCCGCAGATCTACCCTTATAGATTTCTCTGTACGAGGATGGACCAATGGACTTTTTTATCTATCTATGTTTGTTTAGCACATATGTACATGGAAAACCAAGGTTGAAACATTTCACCACATTATTCACACCGGTAGATCTGTACCGGGAGTTTCCACATACAGATCAATGATTTTCCTAAGTGTTAGCCCATGTGCGTGAACAACGTCAGACACATGACCTACATATGCCATCTACTAACATTAAATCACACATAAACATAACCTAGCTCCACATGCAGGTTTTCCAATGATTCCGGCCCTCCGACGGCCATTCACCTCCGAAACCCTAGATCGGGGCGCCCGCAGATCTACCCTTATAGCTTTCTCCGTACGAGGATGGACCAATGGACTTTATTATCTATTTATGTTTGTTTAGCACATATGTACATGGAAAACCAAGGTTGGACACATTTCACCACATTATTCACACTGGTAGACCCGTACCGGGAGTTTCCACATACGGATCGACGATTTTAATAAGTGTTAGCCCATGTCCGTGAACAACGTCACACACATGACCTAGATATGCCATATAAAAACATTAAATCACACTTATAAACATAACCTAGCTCCACATGCAGGTTTTCCAATGATTCCGGCCTTCCGACGGTCATTCACCTCCAAAACCCTAGATCGGGGGCCCCGCAGATCTACCCTTATAGCTTTCTCCGTACGAGGATGGACCAATGGACTTTTTTATCTATCTATGTTTGTGTTAGCACATATGTACATGGAAAACCAAGGTTGAACACATTTCATCACATTATTCATAGTGGTAGACCCGTACCGGGAGTTTCCACATATGGATCGACGATTTTACTAAGTGTTAGCCCATGTCCGTGAATAACGTCAGACACATTACCTACATATACCATCTACAAACATTAAATCACACTGATAAACATAACCTAGCTCCACTTGCAGGTTTTCCAATGATTCCGGCCCTCCGACGGTCATTCACCTCCGAAACCCTAGATCGGGGGGGCCGCAGATCTACCCTTATAGCTTTGTCCGTACGAGGATGCACCAATGGACTTTTTTATCTATCTATGTTTGTTTAGCACATATGTTCATGGAAAACCAAGGTTGAACACATTTCACCACATTATTCACACCGGTAGACCCATACCGAGAGTTTCCACATACGGATCGACGATTTTACTAAGTGTTAGCCCATGTCCGTGAACAACGTCAGACACATGACCTACATATGCCATATACTAACATTAAATCACACTTATAAACATAACCTAGCTCCACATGCAGGTTTTCCAATGATTCCGGCCCTCCGACGGTCATTCACCTCCGAAACTTTAGATCGGGGGGGTGGGGGGGTGCAGATCTACCCTTATAGATTTCTCCGTACGAGGATGGACCAATTGACTTTTTTTATCTATCTATGTCTGTTTAGCACATGTAAAACCAAGGTTGAACACATTTCACCACATTATTCACACCGATAGACCCGTACCGGAAGTCTCCACATACGGATCGACGATTTTACTAAGTGTTAGCCCATGTCCGTGAACAACGTCAAATACATGACCTACATATGCCATCTACAAACATTAAATCACACTTATAAACATAACCTAACTCCACATGCAGGTTTTCCAATGATTCCGGCCTTCCGACGGTCATTCACCTCCGAAAGCCTAGATCGGGGGGGGGGGGCGCAGATCTACCCTTATAGCTATCTCCGTACGAGGATGGACCAATGGAATTTTTTATCTATCTATGTTTGTTTAGCTCATATGTGAATGGAAAACCAAGGTTGAACACATTTCACCACATTATTCACACCGGTAGACCCGTACCGGGAGTTTCCACACACGGATCGACGATTTTACTAAGTGTTAGCCCATGTCCGTGAACAACGTCAGAAACATGACCTACATATGCCATCTACAAAAATTAAATCACACTAATAAACATAACCTACCTCCACATGCAGGTTTTCCAATGATTCCGGCCCTCCGACGGTCATTCACCTTCGAAACCCTAGATCGGGGGGGCGCAGATCTACCCTTATAACTTTCTCCGAAAGAGGGTGGACCAATGAACTTTTTTATCTATCTATGTTTGTTTAGCACATATGTACATGGAAAACCAAGGTTCAACACATTTCACCACATTATTCATACCGGTAGACCCGTACCGGGAGTTTCCACATATGGATCGACGATTTTACTAAGTGTTAGCCCATGTCCGTGAACAACGTCAGACACATGACCTACATATGCCATCTACAAACATTAAATCACACTGATAAACATAACCTAGCTCCACATGCAGGTTTTCCAATGATTCCGGCCATCCGACGGTCATTCATCTCCGAAACCCTAGATCGGGGGGCCCGCAGATCTACCCTTATAGCTTTCTCCGTACGAGGATGGACCAATGGAATTTTTTATCTATCTATGTTTTTTTAGCACATATGTACATGGAAAACCAAGGTTGAACACATTTCACCACATTATTCATACCGGTAGACCCGTACCGGGAGTTTCCACATATGGATCGACGATTTTACTAAGTGTTAGCGCATGTCCGTGAACAACGTCAGACACATGACCTACATATGCCATCTACAAACATTAAATCACACTGATAAACATAACCTACCTCCACATGCAGGTTTTCCAATGATTTCGGCCCTCCGACGGTCATTCACCTCCGAAACCCTAGATCGGGGGAAGGGGCCCGCAGATCTACCCTTATAGCTTTGTCCGTACGAGGATGCACCAATGGACTTTTTTATGTATCTATGTTCGTTTAGCACATATGTACATGGAAAACCAAGGTTGAACACATTTCACCACATTATTCACACCGGTAGACCCGTACCGGGAGTTTCCACATATGGATCGACGATTTTACTAAGTGTTAGCCCATGTCCGTGAACAACGTCAGACACATGACCTAGATATGCCATCTAAAAACATTAAATCACACTTATATACATAACCTAGCTCCACATGCAGGTTTTCCAACGATTTCGGCCTTCCGACGGTCATTCACCTCCAAAACCCTAGATCGGGGGCCCCGCAGATCTACCCTTATAGCATTCTCCGTACGAGGATGGACCAATGGACTTTTTTATCTATCTATGTTTGTTTAGCACATATGTACATGGAAAACCAAGGTTGAACACATTTCACCTCATTATTCACAATGGTAGACCCGTACCGGGAGTTTCCACATATGGATCGTCGATTTTACTAAGTGTTAGCCCATGTCCGTGAACAACGTCAGACACGTGACCTACATATGCCATCTACAAACATTAAATCACACTGATAAACATAACCTAGCTCCACATGCAGGTTTTCCAATGATGCCGGCCCTCCGACGGTCATTCACCTCCGAAACCCTAGATCGTGGGGGGGGGGGGCGCATATCTACCCTTATAGCTTTCTCCGTAGGAGGATGCACCAATGGACTTTTTTATCTATCTATGTTTTTTTAGCACATATGTACATGGAAAACCAAGTTTCTACACATTTCACCACATTATTCACACCGCTAGTCCCGTACCGGGAGTTTCCACATATGGATCGACGATTTTACTATGTGTTAGCCCATGTCCGTGAACAACGTCAGACACATGACCTACATATGCCATCGACAAACATTAAATCACACTGACAAACATAACCTAGCTCCACATGCAGGTTTTCCAATGATTCCGACCCTCCGACGGTCATTCACCTCCGAAACCCTAGATCGGGGGGCCCGCAGATCTACCCTTATAGCTTTCTCCGTACGAGGATGGACCAATGGACTTTTTTATCTATCTATGTTTGTTTAGCACATATGTACAGGGAAAACCAAGGTTGAACACATTTCACCACATTATTCACACCGGTAGACCCGTACCGGGAGTTTCCACATACGGATCGACGATTTTACTAAGTGTTAGCCCATGTCCGTGAACAACGTCAGACACATGACCTAGATATGCCATCTAAAAACATTAAATCACACTTATAAACATAACCTAGCTCCACATGCAGGTTTTCCAATTATTCCGGCCTTCCGACGGTCATTCACCTCCAAAACCCTAGATCGGGGGCCCCGCAGATCTACCCTTATAGCATTCTCCGTACGAGGATGGACCAATGGAATTTTTTATCTATCTATGTTTGTTTAGCACATATGTACATGGATAACCAAGGTTGAACACATTTCACCACATTATTCACAATGGTAGACCCGTACCGGGAGTTTCCACATATGGATCGACGATTTTACTAAGTGTTAGCCCATGTCCGTGAACAACGTCAGACACATGACCTACATATGCCATCTACAAACATTAAATCACACTGATAAACATAACCTAGCTCCACATGCAGGTTTTCCAATAATTCCGGCCCTCCGACGGTCATTCACCTCCGAAACCCTAGATCGGGGGGGTGGGGGGGTGCAGATCTACCCTTATAGATTTCTCCGTACGAGGATGGACCAATTGACTTTTTTTATCTATCTATGTCTGTTTAGCACATGTAAAACCAAGGTTGAACACATTTCACCACATTATTCACACCGATAGACCCGTACCGGAAGTCTCCACATACGGATCGACGATTTTACTAAGTGTTAGCCCATGTCCGTGAACAACGTCAAATACATGACCTACATATGCCATCTACAAACATTAAATCACACTTATAAACATAACCTAACTCCACATGCAGGTTTTCCAATGATTCCGGCCTTCC
This sequence comes from Bromus sterilis, assembly GCA_950022295.1. Taxonomy (NCBI): domain Eukaryota; kingdom Viridiplantae; phylum Streptophyta; class Magnoliopsida; order Poales; family Poaceae; genus Bromus; species Bromus sterilis. Next base: position 365,096,193 of record OX465595.1, on the reverse strand, counting down.
GACGGTCATTCACCTCCGAAAGCCTAGATCGGGGGGGGGGGGGGCGCAGATCTACCCTTATAGCTATCTCCGTACGAGGATGGACCAATGGAATTTTTTATCTATCTATGTTTGTTTAGCTCATATGTGAATGGAAAACCAAGGTTGAACACATTTCACCACATTATTCACACCGGTAGACCCGTACCGGGAGTTTCCACACACGGATCGACGATTTTACTAAGTGTTAGCCCATGTCCGTGAACAACGTCAGAAACATGACCTACATATGCCATCTACAAAAATTAAATCACACTAATAAACATAACCTACCTCCACATGCAGGTTTTCCAATGATTCCGGCCCTCCGACGGTCATTCACCTTCGAAACCCTAGATCGGGGGGGCGCAGATCTACCCTTATAACTTTCTCCGAAAGAGGGTGGACCAATGAACTTTTTTATCTATCTATGTTTGTTTAGCACATATGTACATGGAAAACCAAGGTTCAACACATTTCACCACATTATTCATACCGGTAGACCCGTACCGGGAGTTTCCACATATGGATCGACGATTTTACTAAGTGTTAGCCCATGTCCGTGAACAACGTCAGACACATGACCTACATATGCCATCTACAAACATTAAATCACACTGATAAACATAACCTAGCTCCACATGCAGGTTTTCCAATGATTCCGGCCATCCGACGGTCATTCATCTCCGAAACCCTAGATCGGGGGGCCCGCAGATCTACCCTTATAGCTTTCTCCGTACGAGGATGGACCAATGGAATTTTTTATCTATCTATGTTTTTTTAGCACATATGTACATGGAAAACCAAGGTTGAACACATTTCACCACATTATTCATACCGGTAGACCCGTACCGGGAGTTTCCACATATGGATCGACGATTTTACTAAGTGTTAGCGCATGTCCGTGAACAACGTCAGACACATGACCTACATATGCCATCTACAAACATTAAATCACACTGATAAACATAACCTACCTCCACATGCAGGTTTTCCAATGATTTCGGCCCTCCGACGGTCATTCACCTCCGAAACCCTAGATCGGGGGAAGGGGCCCGCAGATCTACCCTTATAGCTTTGTCCGTACGAGGATGCACCAATGGACTTTTTTATGTATCTATGTTCGTTTAGCACATATGTACATGGAAAACCAAGGTTGAACACATTTCACCACATTATTCACACCGGTAGACCCGTACCGGGAGTTTCCACATATGGATCGACGATTTTACTAAGTGTTAGCCCATGTCCGTGAACAACGTCAGACACATGACCTAGATATGCCATCTAAAAACATTAAATCACACTTATATACATAACCTAGCTCCACATGCAGGTTTTCCAACGATTTCGGCCTTCCGACGGTCATTCACCTCCAAAACCCTAGATCGGGGGCCCCGCAGATCTACCCTTATAGCATTCTCCGTACGAGGATGGACCAATGGACTTTTTTATCTATCTATGTTTGTTTAGCACATATGTACATGGAAAACCAAGGTTGAACACATTTCACCTCATTATTCACAATGGTAGACCCGTACCGGGAGTTTCCACATATGGATCGACGATTTTACTAAGTGTTAGCCCATGTCCGTGAACAACGTCAGACACGTGACCTACATATGCCATCTACAAACATTAAATCACACTGATAAACATAACCTAGCTCCACATGCAGGTTTTCCAATGATGCCGGCCCTCCGACGGTCATTCACCTCCGAAACCCTAGATCGTGGGGGGGGGCGCATATCTACCCTTATAGCTTTCTCCGTAGGAGGATGCACCAATGGACTTTTTTATCTATCTATGTTTTTTTAGCACATATGTACATGGAAAACCAAGTTTCTACACATTTCACCACATTATTCACACCGCTAGACCCGTACCGGGAGTTTCCACATATGGATCGACGATTTTACTATGTGTTAGCCCATGTCCGTGAACAACGTCAGACACATGACCTACATATGCCATCGACAAACATTAAATCACACTGACAAACATAACCTAGCTCCACATGCAGGTTTTCCAATGATTCCGACCCTCCGACGGTCATTCACCTCCGAAACCCTAGATCGGGGGGCCCGCAGATCTACCCTTATAGCTTTCTCCGTACGAGGATGGACCAATGGACTTTTTTATCTATCTATGTTTGTTTAGCACATATGTACAGGGAAAACCAAGGTTGAACACATTTCACCACATTATTCACACCGGTAGACCCGTACCGGGAGTTTCCACATACGGATCGACGATTTTACTAAGTGTTAGCCCATGTCCGTGAACAACGTCAGACACATGACCTAGATATGCCATCTAAAAACATTGAATCACACTTATAAACATAACCTAGCTCCACATGCAGGTTTTCCAATTATTCCGGCCTTCCGACGGTCATTCACCTCCAAAACCCTAGATCGGGGGCCCCGCAGATCTACCCTTATAGCATTCTCCGTACGAGGATGGACCAATGGACTTTTTTATCTATCTATGTTTTTTTAGCACATATGTACATGGATAACCAAGGTTGAACACATTTCACCACATTATTCACAATGGTAGACCCGTACGGGGAGTTTCCACATATGGATCGACGATTTTACTAAGTGTTAGCCCATGTCCGTGAACAACGTCAGACACATGACCTACATATGCCATCTACGAACATTAAATCACACTTATAAACATAACCTAGCTCGACATGCAGGTTTTCCAATTATTCCGGCCCTCCGACGGTCATTCACCTCCAAAACCCAAGATTGGGGGGGGGGGCGCAGATCTACCCTTATAGCTTTCTCCGTACGTGGATGGACCAATGGACTTTTTTATCTATCTATGTTTGTTTAGCACATATGTTCATGGAAAACCAAGATTGAACACATTTCAACACATTATTCACACCGGTAGACCCATGCCGGCAGTTTCCACATACGGATCGACGATTTTACTAAGTGTTAGCCCATGTCCGTGAACAACGTCAGACACATGACCTACATATTCCATCTACAAACATTAAATCACACTTAGAAACATAACCTAGCTCCACATGCAGGTTTTCCAATGATTCCGGCCCTCCGACGGTCAATCACCTCCGAAACCCTAGATCGGGGGCCCGCAGATCTACCCTTATAGCTTTCTCCGTACGAGGATGGACCAATGGACTTTTTTTATCTATCTATGTTTGTTTAGCACATATGTACATGGAAAACCAAGGTTGAAACATTTCACCACATTATTCGCACCGGTAGACCTGTACCGGGAGTTTCCACATACAGGTCGATGATTTTCCCAAGTGTTAGCCCATGTGCGTGAACAACGTCACACACATGACCTACATATGCCATCTACAAACATTAAATCACACTGATAAACATAACCTAGCTCCACATGCAGGTTTTCCAATGATTCCGGCCCTCCGACGGTCATTCCCCTCCGAAACCATAGATCGGGGGGGGGGCGCAGATCTACCCTTATAGCTTTGTCCGTACGAGGATGCACCAATGGAATTTTTTATCTATCTATTTTTTAGCACATATTTACATGGAAAACCAAGGTTCAACACATTTCACCACATTATTCACACCGATAGACCCGTACCGGAAGTTTCCACATACGGATCGACGATTTTACTAAGTGTTAGCCCATGTCCATGAACAACGTCAAATACATGACCTACATATGCCATCTACAAACATTAAATCACACTTATAAACATAACCTAACTCCACATGCAGGTTTTCCAATGATTCCGGCCTTCCGACGGTCATTCACCTCCAAAACCCTAGATCGGGGGGGGGGGGGCGGAGATCTACCCTTATAGCTATCTCCGTACGAGGATGGACCAATGGACTTTTTTATCTATCTATGTTTGTTTAGCTCATATGTACATGGAAAACCAAGGTTGAACACATTTCGCCACATTATTCACACCGGTAGACCCGTACCGGGAGTTTCCACACACGGATCGACGATTTTACTAAGTGTTAGCCCATGTCCGTGAACAACGTCAGAAACATGACCTACATATGCCATCTACAAACATTAAATCACACTAATAAACATAACCTAGCTCCACATGCAGGTTTTCCAATGATTCCGGCCCTCCGACGGTCATTCACCTTTGAAACCCTAGATCGGGGGGGCGCAGATCTACCCTTATAACTTTCTCCGAAAGAGGGTGGACCAATGAACTTTTTTATCTATCTATGTTTGTTTAGCACATATGTACATGGAAAACCAAGGTTCAACACATTTCACCACATTATTCATACCGGTAGACCCGTACCGGGAGTTTCCACATATGGATCGACGATTTTACTAAGTGTTAGCCCATGTCCGTGAACAACGTCAGACACATGACCTACATATGCCATCTACAAACATTAAATCACATTGATAAACATAACCTAGCTCCACATGCAGGTTTTCCAATGATTCCGGCCCTCCGACGGTCATTCACCTCCGAAACCCTAGATCGGGGGGGGGGGGGGGCGCAGATCTACCCTTATAGCTTTCTCCGTACGAGGATGGACCAATGGACTTTTTTATCTATCTATGTTTGTTTAGCACATATGTACATGGAAAACCAAGGTTGAACACATTTCACCACATTATTCATACCGGTAGACCCGTACCGGGAGTTTCCACGTATGGATCGACGATTTTACTAAGTGTTAGCGCATGTCCGTGAACAACGTCAGACACATGACCTACATATGCCATCTACAAACATGAAATCACACTGATAAACATAACCTACCTCCACATGCAGGTTTTCCAATGATTTCGGCCCTCCGACGGTCATTCACCTCCGAAACCCTATATCGGGGGGGCGCAGATCTACCCTTTTAACTTTCTCCGAAAGAGGGTGGACCAATGAACTTTTTTATCTATCTATGTTTGTTTAGCACATATGTACATGGAAAACCAAGGTTCAACACATTTCACCACATTATTCATACCGGTAGACCCGTACCGGGAGTTTCCACATATGGATCGACGATTTTACTAAGTGTTAGCCCATGTCCGTGAACAACGTCAGACACATGACCTACATATGCCATCTAAAAACATTAAATCACACTTATAAACATAACCTAGCTCCACATGCAGGTTTTCCAATGATTCCGGCCTTCCCACGGTCATTCACCTCCAAAACCCTAGATCGGGGGCCCCGCAGATCTACCCTTATAGCTATCTCCGTACGAGGATGGACCAATGGACTTTTTTATCTATCTATGTTTGTTTAGCTCATATGTACATGGAAAACCAAGGTTGAACACATTTCACCACATTATTCACACCGATAGACCCGTACCGGGAGTTTCCACACACGGATTGACGATTTTACTAAGTGTTATCCCATGCCCGTGAACAACGTCAGACACATGACCTACATATGCCATCTACAAACATTAAATCACACTAATAAACATAACCTAGCTCCATATGCAGGTTTTCCAATGATTCCGGCCCTCCGACTGTCATTCAGCTCTGAAACCCTAGATCGGGGGGGGGGGGGCGAAGATCTACCCTTATAGCTTTCTCCGAAAGAGGGTGGACCAATGGACTTTTTTATCTATCTATGTTTGTTTAGCACATATGTACATGGAAAACCAAGGTTCAACAAATTTCACCACATTATTCATACCGCTAGACCCGTACCGGGAGTTTCCACATATGGATCGACGATTTTACTATGTGTTAGCCCATGTCCGTGAACAACGTCAGACACATGACCTACATATGCCATCGACAAACATTAAATCACACTGACAAACATAACCTAGCTCCACATGCAGGTTTTCCAATGATTCCGACCCTCCGACGGTCATTCACCTCCGAAACCCTAGATCGGGGGGCCCGCAGATCTACCCTTATAGCTTTCTCCGTACGAGGATGGACCAATGGACTTTTTTATCTATCTATGTTTGTTTAGCACATATGTACATGGAAAACCAAGGTTGAACACATTTCACCACATTATTCACACCGGTAGACCCGTACCGGGAGTTTCCACATACGGATCGACGATTTTACCAAGTGTTAGCCCATGTCCGTGAACAACGTCAGACACATGACCTAGATATGCCATCTAAAAACATTAAATCACACTTATAAACATAACCTAGCTCCACATGCAGGTTTTCCAATTATTCCGGCCTTCCGACGGTCATTCACCTCCAAAACCCTAGATCGGGGGCCCCGCAGATCTACCCTTATAGCATGCTCCGTACGAGGATGGACCAATGGACTTTTTTATCTATCTATGTTTGTTTAGCACATATGTACATGGATAACCAAGGTTGAACACATTTCACCACATTATTCACAATGGTAGACCCGTACCGGGAGTTTCCACATATGGATCGACGATTTTACTAAGTGTTAGCCCATGTCCGTGAACAACGTCAGACACATGACCTACATATGCCATCTACAAACATTAAATCACACTGATAAACATAACCTAGCTCCACATGCAGGTTTTCCGATAATGCCGGCCCTCCGACGGTCATTCACCTCCGAAACCCTAGATCGGGGGGGGGGGGGGCGCATATCTACCCTTATAGCATTCTCCGTAGGAGGATGCACCAATGGACTTTTTTATCTATCTATGTTTTTTTAGCACATATGTACATGGAAAACCAAGTTTCTACACATTTCACCTAGCTCGACATGCAGGTTTTCCAATTATTCCGGCCCTCCGACGGTCATTCACCTCCAAAACCCAAGATTGGGGGGGGGGGGGGGCGCAGATCTACCCTTATAGCTTTCTCCGTACGTGGATGGACCAATGGACTTTTTTATCTATCTATGTTTGTTTAGCACATATGTTCATGGAAAACCAAGATTGAACACATTTCAACACATTATTCACACCGGTAGACCCATGCCGGCAGTTTCCACATACGGATCGACGATTTTACTAAGTGTTAGCCCATGTCCGTGAACAACGTCAGACACATGACCTACATATTCCATCTACAAACATTAAATCACACTTAGAAACATAACCTAGCTCCACATGCAGGTTTTCCAATGATTCCGGCCCTCCGACGGTCAATCACCTCCGAAACCCTAGATCGGGGGGCCCGCAGATCTACCCTTATAGCTTTCTCCGTACGAGGATGGACCAATGGACTTTTTTATCTATCTATGTTTGTTTAGCACATATGTACATGGAAAACCAAGGTTGAAACATTTCACCACATTATTCGCACCGGTAGACCTGTACCGGGAGTTTCCACATACAGGTCGATGATTTTCCTAAGTGTTAGCCCATGTGCGTGAACAACGTCAGACACATGACCTACATATGCCATCTACTAACATTAAATCACACTTATAAACATAACCTAGCTCCACATGCAGGTTTTCCAATGATTCCGGCCCTCCGACGGTCATTCCCCTCCGAAACCATAGATCGGGGGGGGGGGGGGGCGCAGATCTACCCTTATAGCTTTGTCCGTACGAGGATGCACCAATGGACTTTTTTATCTATCAATTTTTTTAGCACATATTTACATGGAAAACCAAGGTTCAACACATTTCACCACATTATTCACACCGATAGACCCGTACCGGAAGTTTCCACATACGGATCGACGATTTTACTAAGTGTTAGCCATGTCCATGAACAACGTCAAATACATGACCTACATATGCCATCTACAAACATTAAATCACACTTATAAACATAACCTAACTCCACATGCAGGTTTTCCAATGATTCCGGCCTTCCGACGGTCATTCACCTCCAAAACCCTAGATCGGGGGCCCCGCAGATCTACCCTTATAGCATTCTCCGTACGAGGATGGACCAATGGACTTTTTTATCTATCTATGTTTGTTTAGCACATATGTACATGGAAAACCAAGGTTGAACACATTTCACCACATTATTCACACCGGTAGACCCGTACCGGGAGTTTCCACACACGGATCGACGATTTTACTAAGTGTTAGCCCATGTCCGTGAACAACGTCAGAAACATGACCTACATATGCCATCTACAAACATTAAATCACACTAATAAACATAACCTAGCTCCACATGCAGGTTTTCCAATGATTCCGGCCCTCCGACGGTCATTCACCTTCGAAACCCTAGATCGGGGGGGCGCAGATCTACCCTTATAACTTTCTCCGAAAGAGGGTGGACCAATGAACTTTTTTATCTATCTATGTTTGTTTAGCACATATGTACATGGAAAACCAAGGTTCAACACATTTCACCACATTATTCATACCGGTAGACCCGTACCGGGAGTTTCCACATATGGATCGACGATTTTACTAAGTGTTAGCCCATGTCCGTGAACAACGTCAGACACATGACCTACATATGCCATCTACAAACATTAAATCACACTGATAAACATAACCTAGCTCCACATGCAGGTTTTCCAATGATTCCGGCCCTCCGACGGTCATTCACCTCCGAAACCCTAGATCGGGGGGGGGGGGGGCGCAGATCTACCCTTATAGCTTTCTCCGTACGAGGATGGACCAATGGAATTTTTTATCTATCTATGTTTGTTTAGCACATATGTACATGGAAAACCAAGGTTGAACACATTTCACCACATTATTCATACCGGTAGACCCGTACCGGGAGTTTCCACATATGGATCGACGATTTTACTAAGTGTTAGCGCATGTCCGTGAACAACGTCAGACACATGACCTACATATGCCATCTACAAACATTAAATCACACTGATAAACATAACCTACCTCCACATGCAGGTTTTCCAATGATTTCGGCCCTCCGACGGTCATTCACCTCCGAAACCCTAGATCGGGGGAAGGGGCCCGCAGATCTACCCTTATAGCTTTGTCCGTACGAGGATGCACCAATGGACTTTTTTATGTATCTATGTTCGTTTAGCACATATGTACATGGAAAACCAAGGTTGAACACATTTCACCACATTATTCACACCGGTAGACCCGTACCGGGAGTTTCCACATATGGATCGACGATTTTACTAAGTGTTAGCCCATGTCCGTGAACAACGTCAGACACATGACCTAGATATGCCATCTAAAAACATTAAATCACACTTATAAACATAACCTAGCTCCACATGCAGGTTTTCCAACGATTCCGGCCTTCCGACGGTCATTCACCTCCAAAACCCTAGATCGGGGGCCCCGTAGATCTACCCTTATAGCATTCTCCGTACGAGGATGGACCAATGGACTTTTTTATCTATCTATGTTTGTTTAGCACATATGTACATGGAAAACCAAGGTTGAACACATTTCACCTCATTATTCACAATGGTAGACCCGTACCGGGAGTTTCCACATATGGATCGACGATTTTACTAAGTGTTAGCCCATGTCCGTGAACAACGTCAGACACGTGACCTACATATGCCATCTACAAACATTAAATCACACTGATAAACATAACCTAGCTCCACATGCAGGTTTTCCAATGATGCCGGCCCTCCGACGGTCATTCACCTCCGAAACCCTAGATCGTGGGGGGGGGCGCATATCTACCCTTATAGCTTTCTCCGTAGGAGGATGCACCAATGGACTTTTTTATCTATCTATGTTTTTTTAGCACATATGTACATGGAAAACCAAGTTTCTACACATTTCACCACATTATTCACACCGGTAGACCCGTACCGGGAGTTTCCACACACGGATCGACGATTTTACTAAGTGTTAGCCCATGTCCGTGAACAACGTCAGACACATGACCTACATATGCCATCTACGAACATTAAATCACACTTATAAACATAACCTAGCTCCACATGCAGGTTTTCCAATGATTCCGGCCCTCCGACGGTCATTCACCTCCAAAACCCTAGAATGGGGGGGGGCGCAGATCTACCCTTATAGCTTTCTCCGTACGTGGATGGACCAATGGACTTTTTTATCTATCTATGTTTGTTTAGCACATATGTTCATGGAAAACCAAGATTGAACACATTTCACCACATTATTCACACGGGTAGACCCATGCCGGCAGTTTCCACATACGGATCGACGATTTTACTAAGTGTTAGCCCATGTTCGTGAACAACGTCAGACACATGACCTACATATGCCATCTACAGACATTAAATCACACTTAGAAACATAACCTAGCTCCACATGCAGGTTTTCCAATGATTCCGGCCCTCCGACGGTCATTCACCTCTGAAACCCTAGATCGGGGGGCCGCAGATCTACCCTTATAGATTTCTCTGTACGAGGATGGACCAATGGACTTTTTTATCTATCTATGTTTGTTTAGCACATATGTACATGGAAAACCAAGGTTGAAACATTTCACCACATTATTCACACCGGTAGATCTGTACCGGGAGTTTCCACATACAGATCGATGATTTTCCTAAGTGTTAGCCCATGTGCGTGAACAACGTCAGACACATGACCTACATATGCCATCTACTAACATTAAATCACACTTATAAACATAACCTAGCTCCACATGCAGGTTTTCCAATGATTCCGGCCCTCCGACGGCCATTCACCTCCGAAACCCTAGATCGGGGGGCCCGCAGATCTACCCTTATAGCTTTCTCCGTACGAGGATGGACCAATGGACTTTTTTATCTATTTATGTTTGTTTAGCACATATGTACATGGAAAACCAAGGTTGGACACATTTCACCACATTATTCACACCGGTAGACCCGTACCGGGAGTTTACACATACGGATTGACGATTTTACTAAGTGTTAGCCCACGTCCATGAACAACGTCAGACACATGACCTACATATGCCATCTACAAACATTAAATCACACTATGGGCCTTACACCACACTTTGTAGGTGATGCAAGTTTTTGTAGGATTCCGACGCTTCAGCGGTAATTCACGTGTTACATCCTGTTCCAGAGGGGGGTGTGGAGGTCTACCCCTATAGCTTTCTTCGCACGATGTTCCAACAATGTATTTTTTGTTTGTTGAGGTTTTTTAGGACATAACTACATGGAAAACAAGGTTAGGACCTTGTAACACATCGTAGCCCCCGGTATATCCGCAAACATATTCCACACCTACATGCATGTCCATGACTTTACATATATAGTGTTATCGCATGAATGTGGAGATGGTCACACCAAGGAGCTAGACATTGCATTTATGCATGGATCTTACACCACACTTGGACACATACCCTATACATGCAAGTTCATGCGGTACTACGGCGCTCTGGCGGCCTTTCTTCACCGAAACCCGGCCTAGTCCGGGCGCGAGGGCCGGGGTGGGGACGGGGCGGCGGTTTTCTAAACTTTCTAATCTTCAAGTGCATTGCATCCATCTTGATCTTGTGACCTTCTACGACATCCGCAACATGCAACTCCAATATCATCTTCTCTTCTTCAACTCTTTTCTTCTCTTCTTCAACTCTTTTTAATTTTTCTTTTAAATACTCGTTTTCTTCTTCAACTAAATTTAACCTCTCGGCAAGAGGGTCGTATGTAATATCCGGTTCACATACCTCCTAGATAAATACATCTATGTCAAGTTGGTGTCGGCATAATTACCACAAACACTAAATGAAACAAATAGTTATAAAAGATAATATATACCACATCTGAATCATAGAGAGGACGAGGGCCGACGGGGGCGGATACCAAAACCATCACACTATATAATAACAAGCAATAATACAAGTAATAAAAGTAGACAATTATCTATCTAAGCATACAAGTAAGAATTTTTTTTCTTTTATAAAGAAGATAAGAACAAGAGGCTCACCACGGTGGTGCCGACGACGAGATCGGCGCGGGCGATCGACGGTGGTGAAGACGGGGATGGGACATGGCGGACCGCCAAATCTGGAGAAATCTTAAGAAAAATGGAGCTTGGAAGTCATATTTGGAGAGGAGAAATCCTAAGTACTGTGGCTCGGGCATTTCATCGAACACCTCATGTGCATAAGAGGTGAGCTAGAGCACCACAAAGCCCTCTCCTCGCCGGCCAGGAAAAAACAGAGCAGTAGAGTGCTCTGTTCGCGGGCGAGGGGTATATATAGCGAAATCATTGGTCCCGGTTCGTTTCTGGAACCGGGACTAAAGACCACCCTTTAGTCCCGGTTCGTGTATGGAACCGGGACCAATGGATGTGGGCCAGGAGCGAGGCCCATTCGTCCCGGTTCGTGTCTGGAACCGGGACTAATGGGTCCAGACGAACCGGGACCAATGCCCCACGAGGCCCGGCCGCCCCCCTGGGCGCAGGAACCGGGACATATGCCCTCATGAGTCCCGGTTCGTGACTGAACCGGGACTAATGGGTTGGCCAGGCCTGAACCAAAACCCTGTTTTCTACTAGTGAACTGTGGATCATATATATTAATATAGTAATAGTAGCATAATATATTTTAATTTAGTATTATAATTTATTAATATATCATTTTATGTATTAATTAGTAGATACAAAAAGAATAAAGAGGCGTATATCGAGGTTTGAAATGAGATGATATATATTATAATTCCATTTCCAATATTATTTTATGTATTAGTAATATAAGATTAAATGGTTAAACAAAAAAAGGAAAAAACAAAATAGGGTCTACGCCGACGACCAAAGGTCGGGGCCGTCGGCGTAGCCTCCACTGGCTAACGGGGTTACCGGCCGCCGTCACCGGGGTCCACCCGACAGGCCTTTCGCCGACGGCTTAACGTACGCCGACGGCAGCCCTCGGCGTAAAATGGACCTACGCCGACGGCGGCCCTCGGCCTAAAGAGGCCTACGCCGGCGGCTTTGGGACGCCGACGGCCCGTTACGAGGGCTGACGAGTCGGGCCTCTATGCCGAGGGCCCCGACATTTGGCCGTCGGCGTAGATATTAGACGTAGGCGTCAACCGCCTCTCCCGTAGTGAGAACGCAAATCGGATTAATAGTTTGTAAGATAAATCATTTTAAAAAATTTAAAAACGCATTTAATGCGATGATGACAGGATGATGTAACAGATCTTTGCATGAAATTTTCCTATGCCAAGCCGCCCCACCAAATTAGCTCCATGCGGCGGAGTTACATAGCTTTATCCGTGTTAGATTCATTTCTTTTCATTAGCCAAATAAATCTGTATTAGATTGTCCCTTCCGGCAGTGAGGTTAATCCAATAGATCGGTGCTTTCCACGGCGGCTATGTGTAGCTAACCTTCTTCAGCGAAGACTCGTGGTTAAGTTCTACATCTGATCTAGTGAGCTTCATCGATCAGGCCACCGCGCACGGCGGCACGGTGCTCCATCAAGCGCGGCATCGATCGAGTGAGCTTCATCGAGCAGGTCACCGCGCACGGCGGCACGGTGCTCCATCAAGCGCAGCATCGACATCAAGGCAGTCAGCAGGCGTGCGTGCTTACGAGCAAAGTTTTAAATTGCTCGCGAAACTCACGCAATTGCGGCGCAATTGCGTCTGGGAGCAGGTCACGCAATTTGAAACACCTATTTGCGTTTTGCCGCAAAACGCGGCGAAATTCCGCAAAATGCCACGAAATTGCGCTCAGAAGATGGCATGGAACTCGATTCTGCATCTTCTACAGGTTCCGGTTCTGACTGAGTCATTGAGGACTAAACTTGCGTGTTGTTAAGCACTTATTAACTTATTTACCATGTTTCATGTTAATGTTATGTCTTTTGTGAGTCCGAGAACTTAAGTTTAGCCTAAGAGTGTAAGACTAAGACCTTTAGTTTTGTGCTTGTAATGTGTGTCAGACCATTTTATGCTGCAAAATTAACTATGTCTGTTGACATATCAATGCTCATGGCTATTTTTTACATGTTTTATTGATTTTCCGCAAAATTCTTTTGTAGCCGCAATTTCACGCAATTGCGTCTTTAGCGTCCCAAAACAGCCGCCGCGAAATCGTTTTTCCCGCAATTTAAAACTTTGCTTACGAGCCCGCCGACACCAGACGAGAAATCTGCAGCCGGTGATCCAATCTACATCGACGCGCTCCGTCGGACTCCCGCCTTCACCCGAGCGACTTCTCTCCAGCGACCGGACTCCAAGCACTCCAGCGCGACGCAAATCTACGGAAACACGAGCGGGTGTGCTTCGATCCGAGCGAGTCTTCCCCGAGCCGATCCATTGAGCTTCGTCTAGCAGGCAACGACACGGTACTCCATCAAGTACAGGCGCAATTCATCTTCCATCCGGCCAGGAACGTTTGTGTATGAGATCACGAGGAGATTATACGTGTGCATGCAGCTCCAACCGGCCTCGTGCACATGGACTCCATCGACGGTGCCGAGCATCCGGCGCTAGATGCAGACACTATGAGAGATCTACATCGAGCCATCTGCAAGTCCAAGTCGACGGTGTCGAGCCCCCGGCGCTAGACGCAGACGCTATGAGCGATCTACATCAAGCCATCTGCACGTCCAAGGCTGTAAGGCCCGATATGCGGTACTGTTCCAGATCTAGATGTTTCCATCCAGATCCGGGGACGAAGCACATATCGGTCCCACCGCGACATATGACATAGCCATATGCCCCGGATATCCAACATGATATCACAACATTACAGATACAAGGATACAACATCTCATACAATCGGCATACAACTGCCTTAAATATAATACAACAACGGAAGATACATGTCTGAGTATAGACTAGAATCAAATGCCTAGTGGCAAAGAGAAAAACATCGATCCCCATAACCACACGGGTCCAGGCCCTCCGCCGGGATCCTCCTAACTAGTCGTCGTCGAGTCTCCACGTGAAACGTCGATCACCATACCTGTTGTCGATCAAGAATCCTGAAAAGAGTTTGGGGGTAGTATCATGAGTACAGAAGTACTTAGCATCCAACTCTAGTGGTCATCTGACCCAGCAAGGACTTCATCACTCGTCATTCTAGGACAACTAGTAGTTTACGGTAAGGATGGGGTAAGTGGCGAGGTTGCTGCCGCACTAGCATTTATGAAGTGGCTAACGATCTAGAGAGTAAGATAAGAAGCCAAGCATTCGATGAGGAATCGCCAAAAACAAGTCTGCTATTCACCTACATACGCAAACATAACACCTATCCTATCCTTGTCCTCCTCTTCGCATCCCGACGAAGAAAAAGCAGTCAAGGCACACACACATTGATCAAATTAAATTAAGATTATCTCAGCTGTTGTTGTCTATGAACAAGGAGTAGGTCTCAAGTCGTCCATAACCGTGGACACGGCTTCTCGAAAAGATTTAAACCTGCAGAGGTGTACCAACTGCACATTACGAGGCTCCGCACGCACGCCCATCTCTCTCAGTTGCTACCCATGATAGGCAACCATTTTATGATTTAGTCCCAAGAGATCCGGAACGACAGGTCCCTCTAACTAACAACGCACAAATCCGGGTGGCCCTCGGTGAGTCGACATCCAACTCAAAAGCCGGCCGCGCTCTCGAATCGGCCTCTACCGTCTGGCCGAGGTAGGGTTAGCTACCCAAAGAAAGGTGGGAAGCCCCCTAGCTTCCAGGTGTGGACCAACAAAGGAACTATGTCTCCGCTGGCCCGAGTTGTTTGAAAATCTGCAAGGTCGACACTCGCACACACACGTTTTGCAACTGATAAAACCAGCTTGGGCCACCACTAGAAATGTTTGAAGTTAGATAGGTAAGAAGAGGGGACCCCATAAAATCCCACACACGGTTAGGCACGCTCAGTCTTAAAACCAATACTCGAAATTCGGGTCCTAAGTGACTCGAATGGAACAAAGTGTCGAGGCGGGAGAGCCTAGACCTTCCATCCTTCGTCGAATATATTCAACATTATAATAATCATATCATCAACAACAATATAATAATGTGATATCCCAAATCAAAGAGTAACATGGTAACATCGTAGCATCCTAATCATGCATACTAAGCAGGGGCTGAGCAACGAGCAATAGTAACATAGCAGTACATGGTTTGCTGGGAGGGGACATGGCTGTATCGGTTTGAAAGAGGCTGTAAACATGTGGTAGGATCAAACATCGAACCTATCCTAGACTAGCATGCAAACCGCTGGTTGAAATAGAATGGATGATAAGTAATGTATAGTCCTTGCCTGTTGATAAGTCGGGTTCCGAAGGTGTAGTTGATCGCAAGCTCGCATCGTCTCCGAAGGTACCCGCGGAAGCACACAAGACGATAAACATTGGAAAGCAATCAACGAGCAAGCACTCTATTACTACGGGGCAACACAAGATCAAGAAGACAGCAAACGACACGGCAACGCGATACGGATCTATCGCCGAGAACGGTTACTAACGGTTTAAGTGGGGTATCGATCACACACGACGGATACCGCACGTTTACGGAGGTTCAATTTGCTTAGCTACATGTGATCAACCAATGGTTATTAACATGTCAACTCAAGCAAGCATGGCATAGCACACAAACATGTCAAGATGTGAAGCACAAAGTAAACTATCTATGTTAGTCAATTTAAGCGAGGCACAACCTAAACATGGCATAACACTAAGTACCCCACGACAATTAAAAGATTTGGTACTGTTCTGCCCTAAACCATATTTTAGGCTGGTTAACAACAGCAAACAATAGCATAAACACAAAGTACACGAAAAACTAATCAAGTTACATATAAAGAAAACCCCAAACAGAGTTACGGTTAAAAAGATACAAGCAAAACAAGTTACGGACACAATCTGCCAACATCACGAAGCACACTTTAGAGCAAGATTTAATATAGCTAAAGCACCCAAACATGACAAGTTAAAGCATGGAAATGAAGTACACATGATGCTTAACACATAGGAAAAAGAATCAATGGAATAGGCCTCATGGATGTGTCACAATCATCATGCAAACTTGCAATAAAATAATAGCAGCAACACTTAACAGAAATTAGCAGTAGTTAACAGTGTGGTGCCTACTTTAACACAGAAATACATATTCAAGATGACCTCAAATGAAAATGCTCACAACAGGTGGATGCTAGAGCACAGAGAGCACAACAATACAAAAAAAGAATCACTTCGTTCTGACCTACGAGTCAACGGGAAATTACGTTGCAAAATTAAATCAGCACACAGTTTACCAGGGACTTAGCCAAAATATGGAAAAAGGAAAAACAACAGGGAAAAAAAAGGGGCATGGGCCTCACCCAGTTGGGCTCGGCCCATCTGGAGATGGAAGGCCGGGCGGCTGGCTTTGGCTGCTGGCGCCTGGCTGGAGCGAGCAGGCCGGCCCACGTGGGGAGCGGGCGAGCGGGAGGCTCTGCCTCCTCCCGATCCAGCACGGGTCGCGGCGGCGCCGCTGCGTGGCTCGCCGGCCGACCACCGGAGGCGCGGCGCAGGAGAGGGAAGGCGGAGGCGGCTCGGGGCGGGCGGATCCGGCCGCTAGGGTCGTCAGCGTCGTCCTAGGGGCGCGACGGTGCGAGCCTGAGCTCGGGACGGCAACTCCATGGTGGCCAGCGGGCGCGGGGTCGCCGGTTGCGTCCTGTAGCAAAGGGACGGCGAGGGTGAGAGAGGGAGAGGGAGGAGAGGAAAAGGGAGGAGGAGAGGAGGGGCGCGGCTGCGCCGTGGTTGCCGGGTCGGCCGGCCGGAGCGGCGGCGGCTTCCACGGGCAGGCGGCGGCGGCTAGGAGGAGAGGTGGTTGGTGGGTGGCTAGGGTGGATCTGGGCCGTTGGATCGACCGATCCGACGGTCCAGATCGCCTGGAAGTTAGGATTTCGGGATTGTTGGGCAAATTGGGCAGATTTGAGTTTTGTGAGGGGGGTGGCTGCAATTTTGTGGCTAGGGAAACCCTAGAAATGGGTGGGAGTGTGGAGGTCTTTATATAGCCCAGGTGGCTGGCAGTTTGCAAAAACATCCCCGGTTTTTCTCACGCGCGCGCGGTGTTTACGTTTCTGACCGCCGGGGGTCCGCAGTACCTCCGATTCGGGTAAAACTTCGAACTACGCGATCAGCGCGTCGAGCCGGCGGCGTTCACCTCACGCTGGAACCATTCCAAAAACACTTTCCGGTGCGCTATAAAAATATCCCGTTTAAATATTAAACGGGGTTTTTCGTTTCGTTGGTTGCGGCTGGTCTCGTGCGGTTTTCACGACGTGATCGGGTGAAACCCGATGTCGCAAAGGTCGAGTGTCAGGGTGGCAAGGGTCAGTCTCCGTCCGGTACGAGATAAGAGGGGGGAAATAATCACCGATCGATAAATCGGGGATGCAGACACCGCAAACAAATCAGACAATCAAGCAATTCATACCGAAAACAAAAATTAATTGTTACAATACAACACCACCAACAAGGGATCTCGTCCCGAGATCCAGGATGATCCCGGGGAGAGGGGGAAGATAAAATAGAGTCGACAATCTTCAACACCACCAACAAGGGACTCTGCTCCATGTCGACAACGAACTTCTGTCGAGATAAATTTCCGCAGAGAGACGGCATCGTCGAAAAAAACAAAACCGTCAGTGACAAGAGGAAGAACGGTCGCGAAAACCAGATCAAGGGATAGTGATTTTCGACGCAAGTCGTGAAAACACCGGGAAAAAGGAGGGAGGGCAAAGGACGACCCAAATGATATCCAAAACCGGAGAATCTAAAGGCACTACAGGAATTCCCACCTGAGCTCGGAATCGAGACAGTACGCTGCAAGCAAGGCATTGTAACGGTTTCGATACTCCACACACTCGAGATCCTAGAGTTTGAAGGGGATAAGGCAAGAATAAAACACGTACGGCACTTGTCCTGACAAGAGTAAGGTAAGGAGGAAAAAGAATCCTACTCTCCGATAACTAACTTAGTAAATACAAAATAGTTTTGTCTAAACTCGACTTCGGCCAGAAAAAGGATCCTACGGCCGGTAAGGCTCTGATACCAAGTTGTAAGGCCCGATATGCGGTACTGTTCCAGATCTAGATGTTTCCATCCAGATCCGGGGACGAAGCACATATCGGTCCCACCGCGACATATGACATAGCCATATGCCCCGGATTTCCAACATGATATCACAACATTACAGATACAAGGATACAACATCTCATACAATCGGCATACAACTGCCTTAAATATAATACAACAGCGGAAGATACATGTCTGAGTACAGACTACAATCAAATGCCTAGTGTCAAAGAGAAAAACATCGATCCCCATAACCACACGGGTCCAGGACCTCCGCCGGGATCCGCCTAACTAGTCGTCGTCGAGTCTCCACGTGAAACGTCGATCACCATACCTGTTGTCGATCAAGAACCCTGAAAAGAGTTTGGGGTAGTCTCATGAGTACAGAAGTACTCAACATCCAACTGTAGTGGTCATCTGACCCAGCAAGGACTTCATCACTCGTCATTCTAGGACAACTAGTAGTTTACGGTAATGATGGGGTAAGTGGTGAGGTTGCTGTCGCACTAGCATTTATGAAGTGGCTAACGATCTAAAGAGTAAGATAAGAAGCCAAGCATTCGATGAGGAATCGCCTCCAACAAGTCTGCTATCCACCTACATACGCAAACATAACACCTATCCTATCCTTGTCCTCCTCTTCGCATCCCGACGAAGAAGAAGCAGTCAAGGCACACACACGTTGATCAAATTATATTAAGATTATCTCAGCTGTTGTTGTCTATGAACAATGAGTAGGTCTCAAGTCGTCCATAACCGTGGACATGGCTTCTCGAAAAGATTTAACCCTGCAGGGGTGTACCAACTGCCCATTACGAGGCTCCGCACGCACGCCCATCTCTCTCAGTTGCTACCCATGATAGGCAACCATTTTATGATTTAGTCCGAAGAGATCCGGAACGACAGGTCCCTCTAACTAACAACGCACAAATCCGGGTGGCCCCCGGTGAGTCGACATCCAACTCAAAAGCCGGTCGCGCTCTCGAATCGGTCTCTACCGTCTGGACGAGATCGGGTTAGCTACGCAAACAGAGGTGGGTAGCCTCCTAGCTTCCAGGTGTGGACCAACAAAGGAACTATGTCTCCGCTGGCCCGAGTTGTTTGAAAATCTGCGAGGTCGACACTCGCACACACACGTTTTGCAAATCATAAAACCAGCTTGGGCCACCACTAGAAATGTTTGAAGTTAGATAGGTAAGAAGAGGGGACCCCATAAAATCCCACACGCTCAGTCTTAAAACTCATTACCTAGTGTTAGGCACGCTCAGTCTTAAAACCAATACCCAAAACTTGGGTCCTAGGTGACTCGAATTGAACAAAGCGTCGAGGCGGGATAGCCTAGACCTTCCATTTTTCGTCGAATACAATCAACATTATAATAATCATATCATCAACAACAAATAATAATGTGATATCCCAAACCAAAGAGTAACAAGGTAACATCGTAGCATACTAAGCATGCATACTAAGCAGGGGTTGAGCAACGAGCAATAGTAACATAGCAGTACATGGTTTGCTGGGAGGGGACATGGCTGTATCGGTTTGAAAGAGGCTGTAAACATGTGGTAGGATCAAACATCGAACCTATCCTAGACTAGCATGCAAACCGCTTGTTGAAATAGAATGGATCATAAGTAATGTATAGTCCTTGCCTGTTGATAAGTCGGGTTTCGAAGGTGTAGTTGATCGCAAGCTCGCATCGTCTCCGAAGGTACCCGCGGAAGCACACAAGACGATAAACACTTTAAGTGGGGTATCGGTCACACACGACGGATGCCGCACGTTTACGGAGGTTCAAGTTGCTTAGCTACAGGTGATCAACCAACGGTTATTAACATGGCAACTCAAGCAAGCATGGCATAGCACACAAACATGTCAAGACGTGAAGCACAAAGTAAACTATCTATGCTAGTCAATTTAAGCGAGGCACAACCTAAACATGGCATAACATAAGTACCATGTGACAATTAAAAGATTTGGTACTGTTCTGTCGTAAACCATATTTTAGGTTAATTAACAACAGCAAACAATTGCATAAACACAAAGTACACGAAAAACTAATCAAGTTACATATAAAGAACACCCCAAACGGAGTTACGGTTAAAAAGATGAAAGCAAAAAAGTTACGGGCACAATCTGCCAACATCACGAAGCACATTTTAGAGCAAGATTTAATATAGCTAAAGCACCCAAACATGACAAGTTAAAGCATGGAAATGAAGTACACATGATGCTTAACACATAGGAAAAATAATCAATGCAATAGGCCTCATGGATGTGTCACAATCATCATGCAAACTTGCAATAAAATAATAACATCAGCACTTAACAGCAATTAGCAGTAGTTAACAGTGTGGTGCCTACTTTAACACAGAAATACATATTCAAGATGACCTCAAATGAAAATGCTCACAAAAGGTGGATGCTAGAGCACAGAGAGCAAAACAATACAAAAAAAGAGTCACTTCGTTCCGACCTACGAGTCAACGGGAAATTACGTTGCAAAATTGAATCAGCACACAGTTTACCAGGGACTTAGCCAAAATCTGGAAAAAGGAAAAACAACAGGGAAAAAAAGGGCATGGGCCTCACCCAGTTGGGCTCGGCCCATCTGGAGCTGGAAGGCCGGGCGGCTGGCTTGGGCTGCTGGCGCCTGGCTGGAGCGAGCAGGCCGGCCCACGTGGGGAGCGGGCGAGCGGGAGGCTCTGCCTCCTCCCGATCCAGCATGGCTCGCCGGCCGGCCACCGGAGGCGCGGCGCAGGAGAGGGAAGGCGGAGGCGGCTCGGGGTGGGCGGATCCGGCCGCTGGGGTCGTCAGCGTCGCCCTAGGGGCGCGGCGACGCGAGCCCGAGCTCGGGACGACAGCTCCATGGTGGCCAGTTGTGCAAGTTTGCATTGTTGGTCGTCGTCATGTCAGTGAATCATCGTCGTCATGCCCAAGTGCTTGTTCTGTGAGGATCTGTTGAAGATGAAGCGTGCCCAAGTCGTGTATCTGTCTCGACGAGAGGATCAAGTTCAAGTATGTGGGGGCGGTAAACCAGTGAAGGTGAGTCTCTTCAATGAGGACATGTCTCTACATGAGGCCGGAGTGGATGGTGAAGTTCACGGGAGGTCGGCGTGTATCTCTCTAGGGTGGATGGTGTAGTTCACCGGGTGATGTATTTCATGAGGTTAATAGCGAGGCTGGGTAGTCCAAGGCATATTTGGTTTGATCCGTAAATTGGCCAAGTAAAAATTGGGGAGAGCCAATTTAACTTGTCGTGAGGCGAGCATATGAGTTAATAAGGGATGAATCATCAATGAATCAAGATCAAAAGAAGCACGGAAGACGAAAAATCAAGATTAGGGGGTGAATGTTAGTGTAATTTTGAGTTATGTTTTAATATGAAAAGTGTAGCAACATTTAGTAGTAGTACTAGTTGCTACGGTGTGTAGTAGTCCGGTTCAAACATGTACCGTGGTAGCTAGTGTGTAGGTTTGGTAAGTACTAGTCCGGTTAGGCTTAGTGTCCGACTAGGATTTGTGTTACCTAGGTTGGCTCAGTTGAGGGCTGGCTGTGTATATATACACGAGCATAGGGCTCTTTAGTTTGTAACATCGTGTGGAGTACAGAAAAGCAATACAAGAGAAAATAAAGGGTATGATATGTGTCCTTGGCCATAAATATTTTGTGTACGCAGTTGTTCGTTGATTTTATGTGAGCGATTCTGAAGGGTCGAATTCCAACAATCATCAGTGCAATTTTTTCGCCTCCGGCTTTGTGCGGTTTGTCATCTACGACGACTACATCATCGTCCACAACTACCTCGACCACGGCTACTACATGATCGGCTACCTCGACATCGACATCAGACTACGTCTACAGCTACTCATCGGCAACAACTCCTGTCAACAGCGTCCGCCTCGTCACTTACGTCCACGACACTCTCGTTGTGACTGCGGGAGGGAATAGAGAGAAGGCACCAGAAGGGGACGCAGTCACCTCCCTAGGTGCCGACCCATCAGCCATTAGAGACGCGGTTGATGATGGTGCACACTAGTGGACAGACCCCCATATTATCCCAGTTCATATGGGCCTTCGGTCCCGGTTCCACACCCGGGACCAATAACTCGGGACCAATGATGATCCCGGTTGGCCCATGAACCGGGACCGAAGAGGCTCCACGTGGCCAGGCGCGCAGCGAGGGGGGAGGGGTCATCGGTCCCGGTTGATAGGAAGAACCGGGACCGAAGAGGCTCCACTGCCCTCCTTTTTAGCCCTATTTTCTGATTTTTTTTCATTTATTTATTTTGTGTTTTGTATTCAATTCAATGGTACCATATATATATAAATTAAAGCAACAATGAAGGAACCACAATATATATTACACATTATCGTCACGAATATATCATACTAGGTAGGAAATGCGGCTTGCCACACCCGGCAGCGGTGTGCTGCCAGGTAGGTGCTGCCGGGTATTGTCATATCCAACCCGATAATACAGTCATTGAAGCACATATAAAAAATAGCATAATGCAAATGTGTTTATGAACCTAATATATCAAGTTTATATTAGAAGCATTGCATTAATACATACATATTCAATACTCCCTCCGTCCCAAAAAGAATGTCATAGTTTTAGTTCAAATTTGAACTAAAACTATGACATTTGAACTAAAACTATGACATTCTTTTTGGGACGGAGGGAGTACATAGCAATTGGTTCAGAAGACAACTAAAGGTTTTAGTCCAAAAGCAACATATACATATTTAGTACATAGTGTTAGAAATAATTAACATGTGTTAATTATGGGGTAAATCTACCCTTGTAACTTCCACCCCTTCATGAAGAGGCACCTCTTCATGATGTCCTTCCATCTGTATATATACCTACATCATCAATGAATAGAATAGAGGATTTCACTTTTCTCTCAACACGTTATCAGCACTTTGCTTTGCCCTGAGCAGCGGAAAGAAGGCCATGAACAGAGAAGGAACGACGAGCGAGCGGGCCAACTCCAGTGCCCGACGCCTGCGGTGGCTCCCGTCTCCGGTGACTGCGCGCCACGCCTCGCGCCCTAGCGCCCGGCTCCCGACAGTCCGGCCACCGCGCCGCGGCCCAGGCTCCGGCCTCCGCGCCGTGGACTCGCCGGCCTACCGCGCCGCCTCCGTCTGCGCCGCCGGTCTCGGGCCCGCCCGCGCCGTGCCTCGCGCCCGGCTGTGCGTCGTCGGCTCGTCCGCGCCTGCGCTCGGCCGCGCCCTGGCCACGGCCTCGACGCGCGCACTGCCTCCCGCGCCGCGCCCGACCGTGCGCCACGACGCGCTGGCCGCCTGGCCTCCGCGCCATGCCCGGCCAAGTGCAGTGCCGCGCTCTAGCGGCTGGCCTCCGCGCCCCCCCGCCCGGCCTCCGCGCCGTGACCTCCGTGCCCTGGTGGCCGTAGCCGCCACGCTCAGCCGCCGGCCGGCCGCCTCGCGCTGGGCTCGCCCCGTGGCCTGGCCGTGGCGCTGTACTGGCTCCGTGGCCTGACTGCCCAGGGTCGTGGCCGTGCGTGCCCAGGGAAGAAATTCCCATCAGTAACCACTCCAAAGAGACGGAGTACAGGGAACCTTATCCTTTGGCAAAAAAAAATTGTTAAGGTCCCTAACATTTCATGATTTGCAGAATTCATCAAAACCAATTTTTATAAATTACAGCATGCTTCAACAACTATTGCTATTTCTTAGCATTTGTTTTCTGTTACGATCAATTCAAGTCTGCATTTAAATTAGTAGGCCTTAGTCCGAAGATGGCACAATGCGCCTGATGCTGCAAAAGGTAAAGACAACAGAAAATGATACCGTGTGTTTTCAATTTTTTCTTTACTGGATCAAGCGACAACTGTCGCTGTTTTTCATCAACATCGCCAGCGAGCCCACATCTGTGCTTCGATGTTCCTCCACGGGTTGACGAACAGGCGACCACGGCCTGCATCCTTGCGATGCGGCAATTTCCGAAGCGGAGTCAACCACGGCCTGCATCCTTGCGATGCGGCGCCCCCCAAAGCGAAAGAGACCACGACCTGCATACTTGCGATGCGACGACACAGTGGCCATAAGCATGGCTCGACGGCTCGCCTCATAATCCGGCTCTCACGGACGAGACGCCTCGAATCCATTGATTTGTACATCTATTTGCAATTAAGATTTTTAATCTTATGCAAAGATAAATTAAGTACTTCTACAGTACAGATTTTTCGTTGAGTACGATGTATTCCGAAATTTTTCTATGATGTATCTATTTCCATGTTAAACACACGTCGAGAATAATACGTCTATTTGCAATTTCTTGCAAATACAGATGCAAAATTCAAGGTGATTTCTCCAAATCAATGCTTGGGATCACAAGGTAGTCATATGGATCTACTGCCTACGTAGATTATCGATGACTACTGATAAAGCCTACATTTTGTCGCCTCGACATTATGATTGCTTTACAAAGTGCTCTCCCATACATTTTACTAAGTCATGACATAAGGCATTAGAAGATAGTATCTACTGATTTCATCAGATTATACTTCCTAGTGCTGCGAGATCTACTCCATTTTTGAGATTATCTTCAAGGTGTGATCCTTACCAATTTGAGATCCACACTAATAATTTCAAGCCACCTTGAAATATATTAATTTTGCAATATTAAGATGTATTTATATTACGCAATTCTATAATATAAATAAATTACCGGTTTTTCACCGGAGATGATATGTTCTATGTGTTTACCACATTGCCATTTTTCAAGAACATGTCTTAGTGGTCGAGATTTATTTCTCTCGCACAAAATATGATATGTTCTATGTGTTTACCACATTGTCATTTTTCACGAACATGTCAAACGATCGAGATTGATTTCTCCCGCACTATAGACTTGCAAAATTTTGACAATTACATCTCCCTTATTATATTAGGAAAACACTAGGTAATGAGTTTGATCTACTGTCCATGTGCAGACTATCACTCTTACAGAGAGGCCTACGTTTTGTCAATCTCGACAAACGATTACCTCCAGCGTGTTTTTCCTTATATAAACTGTGACATACACAAGGTAATACAATCATGTGCATCTACTGACATTGTCAGATTATGCAACCTATTACTGTGAGATCTATATGATCTTCAACGTGTCATGTTCCCACAATTGAGGTTGAGCATTTTTAAGTTATACACTTGAGTCAAATTTTTGCATTTTTATTACAAACCATGATGGTTTTTAATTTACTACTGGTAAATTAATTATTTTTGGGTTGCCCCTATAAGTAATCGATGGCTAACAATATGAGGCTCTTGACCTCAATGGCCACAACTTATTTAAGCGGGTAATGGACATCAAGATCAGCCTTGCAACCCATGGGATACCGCGTGCAAAAGCCGCGCCACCAGGATGAAAAGGACCTCAAGGATAATGGTTTGAAACTCACTTCAAACCCTCAACTTGACACCATCAAGCTGTCACGAGACCCTATGAGCATGGAGAGCATGATGATTGAATATGCATCAACCAACATGTTTGAAGACTATACATTTAGTCTCTTAGTCTCCTTAGTGATCTATTTATTTATGTCCATTTATGATGTTCAAATAGGAACATGATTATTGTTGTCATCATATATTGTATATCACAATATATTGTATCAACACTTTGGTACAAATACAT
This sequence comes from Bromus sterilis, assembly GCA_950022295.1. Classification (NCBI taxonomy): domain Eukaryota; kingdom Viridiplantae; phylum Streptophyta; class Magnoliopsida; order Poales; family Poaceae; genus Bromus; species Bromus sterilis. The sequence goes on along the minus strand of OX465595.1, from coordinate 365,069,686 downwards.
TTGTATGTATTTTATATATAGATTTTTACGGGGGTCAATCAGACGAAAGATAATACGTGCCTTGTGGACATATGCACCACAAACTCTATATTCAGGGAAATATAATGTTTCCACTCTTGTTAAGAGGTCAGGAAATATTCAAACAATCGCTGCACGCGATGATGTAATTATTGACTTGGGTCATAATTATTATCCCTATGGGTACTCGAGTGTTATCAAAGATGCTCTATTGTGTCTACATATAACTCATACCCTACTACTATAGAGATATCCGTCAAAATAGTTTCCATAGAGAAACTTATGATGACAACAAAGAGAAAATTTCCTCTTCACAATATACGGATATGACAAATCCATTATTTTCTTATCATCTGGATTGCACTATACATACTACAAAACCCGTAGCATTTGTTGCATACATGATAGCTTCCATAATGTCTTCAACATGACAAACTTGGCACTCTCCTTGGTCATTTCGACATTGGGTTGAAACAGAAACTATCAGCAATTTGTATTGACCATGACTAAAATGATGCTACATTCTAACATATTTGGATTTTATGTGCATTACGTGCAATGCAAGGAAGCTAAATTTAAGGTTCGTACACCTTAAAGTCTACGTTGAACCACTCAAACTCCTTGAATTCATCAAGTCGAGGTACGTGGCTCTTCCCAACCATTGACTAGACTATTCAGGTATTCCATGGTTCTAAAAGACACATTTACATGATGTCTCATGTGTGCATTTTGCCATACTAAACCATTGGCTCATTATCATGAACATCGATTTCAAACAAATCGAATAGACAAAATGTCACAAAATTCTTCTTCTGTGCCTTTATTATGGCCCTATAATTGAATTTTAGCACTTTGTCCTATGTGTCTAGATTCAATATGGTTTGGTAGAATCCTTTATCCAAATGATTAAGCTCATTGCATGATCTTTACTTTAAAATTGCAACTTATCAACTTTACGTTGTAGTCATGCAGTTTTACATGCTCATGACAAACTGCATAATATTATTCCCCTTTATCTTTGATACATGGAAATCTCTTAAGCATTTCCCATCTGCGGTAATTCGGTTATACACCAATATCACCACCCTGGCATACATCATTGGCCACTCAACATATATGTGGGATCTATGTGAGGAATAACTGTATTTCCATCAATACCTCAAGCCCCTCTCATGGTGAGTTATTCTACGCCAGTATGCTGCTACACCGAGGAATATTTCCAGGCATTAGGGGGAGAATTCAAGTACCATACATAATGCCAGAAAATTATTGGAATGTTCAACACATTTTTACCTCAAATCCATGTACTCAAAAGATCTGGACCATGCGTTCAGAAGATTTGCAACACATTGCAACTAACCTGCCAAATTCATTTACTGAATATAAAGGTGTCACACAATCCTACAATCCTGAAAAAAATATGCCTGAAAGAGTGAAGGTACCAACAAAAATCACTCCACTCCTCGTTCAAATCAACAGGGGGAGAAGCATGGCAACAATTCATCAGGATTCAGCTTCTCGCAAGCAAGGATATTATGGCCATTGAATCAGTAAATGCAAGTCAACTTCACGTTGATAGACACCTAATGGGTAGTATACACCAAGTGGATGGAAAACCTCCATGAACCCAGGTCATAGTGCACACAATGACCGGGACATCGGAATACCCGACTCAACCGCATTGGGAAATCGCGAGCAGTCACCATGGGAAATCGCTATACTAAACTCATTAGTCCTGAATGACTACTGTAATTTTTGGATGCTGACCGAAGTGAGCTTTAGCCATGTATGTATCATGCAAAGCAAACCAGCATTGGTTTGGTTTATTTGGAATTTTTGTGGAACCTGAAGGATTTAAAAGTTACAATTGCTATTTAACAACACTAAAAATACTACTATAAGCACCTCTAGTGGTAATATGGAAAAGGGAAAAGATTTAATTAACTAACTATAACCAAAATCACATTTATATCTAAAACACAATTTTCTCTCTATCAATGTACCACATGAACATAGATTGCAGTACAAAACTTGGGAAAAATATTAGTTCCAAAATAAGGCAATGCAAACATTTTATAGCTAACGCTGTAACAGAAAGTTCATACTGGAGCTAGATAATATTAGATGTAATACGTCATCTCCACCCAGATGTGAATAATGATGGAATATGTATTAGCTAATTAGTCTATTTTAACATGCAAAATGAATCACGATGAAAAGTAGAAAGCAACATTAGAAAATAAATATAGCCTGCACATGGAGCCAAAGAGGACATAATTAAGAGAACAGTAGATGTCAACGGTAAATATAATATGCAAGATTCAAGATTTCAGATATATTAATGCTCCTAACATGCGCCTCATTTGTTGAGATTAAACAAATACTGAATAAAGGCACACACGTAGGAAAGAAATGGCAGCTGGAAGTGATAGCCCAGTACAAAGGCACATAGGACCAACGAAGTAAATATTCCTGTAATTGATAAATGGAATAACCAGGAAAACACCGACCAAACACAAAATAAGTAAACGCGAGAAGACAATATTAGATAGATGAATATACACAGGAGACATGCAAAAAAAAATATATCCTACCTGGTGATGGTCGAGAGTCAACAGAACAGGGGCCACAAAGGTCCAGAAAAGTCCTGGGAAAAAACAATAAACTGTAGGATCAAACAACAAAAATAGCAACCTAATCAAGCATTTCTAACCTAAATCCATAAGCAAACGTCAGCCATAGAAAACTACATGTACTGCCGAATATACACAGTAGACATGCCAAATACAATATATCCTACCTGGCGATGGTCGAGAGTGAACAGTACAGGGGCCACAAAGGTCCAGAAAAGTCCTGGGAAAAAACAATAAAGTGTAGGATCAAACAACAAAAATAGCAACCTAATCAAGCATTTCTAACCTAAATCCATAAGCAAACGTCAACAAAAGAAAACTACATGTACTGCCATGTAAACCAGGACAACACCCGGGTACGCAGATTCTATGGATTCACACATACCCTTTAAAAAGGATAGGTAGAGAACCCGACCGTTAAGAAATTGTAGGCATGATGATGCATTCCCATACCATGTAATATCTAGCCACGACATGCCATCACATGAAGCCATTAAACAAAAGAAACATTTAATCATCTTTTGTACTTAATTACCAATGTACCAAATAATATTTAAGTGTTCATGGATCAAATTGGACGGACACCATTTCAAAGACACCGCATGGCCTCCATTCCCCGCACAATATCAAATAAGAAATTTAATCAAACCTCCAATTAATACCTCACAGTAACTCACGAAAACAAATCAATCGATGAACTCAAGATTTAGAGAATTAACTTAAGGAGCAAGAAATGGGTGAATCAATGAATGCTCAATTGGGGAGTGTATGTAGATGCAACTACTCATGAACTGATGTAGAAAGAATAACAAATAAATTTTCTTACCTCCACATTGATCAACTACTGACAATCTAAAACCATAGCTCAAGAAATTAAACAATGTGCACATAGAGAATAAAAGGAAGTAGGTAATAACACACACAATGTATATTAAAAATTATATCCAAGATATGAGTAATCTGAATACTATCATAGGTAATGCTTGCTGGTGAAAACTAACAGAATATAAGCACAGCCGAAACCTCTCATTATTGGCACTTGTCGTCTATAGGAACATACATATTCATAGGAATATTGAAGGTTAAAATATAAAAATATAAGGTGATTTAATTAAGTAAACCCACAATGTTACCTCATGGATGGTCGCTCGATCTCTTGGCATGATGCGGAGCCTCTGGATAGTACAGAATATGACATCAATTAGGGACCAACAAATGTATATAAACAGACAGGAAAAATGTCTTAGGTTCCCATACTCTGAACTTGCAAATGGAATTATCCTGAGACATGACCTTTGTACCATAGCCGTTATCTAAATCCTATAAACAATAGAAACTGGTTAGGTTGGTCCTTTATTACCACTGGATTTGATCAAGCCATTAGCCATGGCCAGTAATTAATGAGTGGATTAAGATCACATCTTGGCACAATCCAAAATCAAATTTTATATTTTTTGGCTATTAAGATTACCTAGTGGAAGAAATCACTCCATGTTATTCGTTCAGCCCATCCAAGGGCGGAAAAGAAATAACATCAATAGAAGCTCAAATCACCAGACATGTACACAAACAAATCTGCAAAAACAAAGAAGACAAATAAGAGGATAGCATGAGAGATGAGAGAAATCTAAATCATGAGGATAACATGTACACAAACGTGCAGGTAAATGAGTCAGAGGAGCTCACCCAGAATCTGATCTATTACTCCTCCTAGTGAGCGCCATGCAGGAGGTGCCAGCGGCCAAGAAGACATCCATCTCACGGCACCACGATTGATTCGGCGTCTTCATCCAGCAGCCCATGCTACCCCTGCCAATTCCCAAGAGGATATTAGGGAGGAGGAAAAGACGGAAAGAGGAACGGGGAAGAGAGCACACATGTATGTCTTACCGTCTTCGTCGTCGGTGCGTCTGTACCCCGAGGCGCCCCCATGAGGGAGAGCTCTCCTTCCCACCGCGACGCTTCTCCCTCGTGGATGGGGCGGGGTGATGCTCGGGGACGTGGCAGGCGCGCGGGAAGTACCACCGTGGCTCACCTCAACATGACCTCCTGGTTCCTCTCGGATGCGGCCTAGGAGGGTGCTCTCAGCTCCTTGCGGGGCGGCTCGACGATCCCGTCCATGGGGGTCCGGGGGCGGAGGCTGCCGGTGCCGCCGCGGGGGAGGGGGAGGAGGTCGTTGGCGGTGCGGTCCGGGGGCGCGGGAGAGCACGAAGAGGTCGCGCATGAGGCCCTAGTCCTCGGGCTCGGGGGACGACGCGGTGGGGTACGAGCGTTTGCCACCGGCTGTGTAGAGGGTGCGGAGGAGAGGGGTCGTCGGGGACGGCTGGCGGTGCAGGTGGGCGCTGAGGCACGGTGGGGGTTGGATCTGGACGGAGGCGGGCGTGGGTCTCTCTAGGGTTTGGAGGTGGAGGGAGAGAGGCGAGGCGGGAGGAAGAGGAGGAGGTGGGCGGCACGAGTGCGGAGCGGCGGCTAGGTTTTCTCTCCACGGGAGCCGCTGCGTTTTATACCTTTCCTTGCAAATTGACTAAATTGCCCCGGCGGGGGTGTCGAAATTACGCGCGGTGGCTGCCGGGGTGGCACTATTCATTGGTTGTCACATCAGCTCGCATCCGACGGCTCAAATCAGTTCATCTCAAGATCCAACGGCCGGGATTCGTTTGGGCAGTTAATCCGACGGCTGAGAGGGCAAGTGGCCGGAGGAGGCTTCATTTTGCTCTAGGTTCTAATAATGGGATACACCATCTCATTCCTCGTGCTTGGTCGAACATGTATTACACAAACGGTACTCACACGAGTTCGATCTATTTTACATCGGTCCTTGGCCGCTTGTCTTCCAAAAAATGAGGGTGAAAGACTCTCCGGTCGGAGTTATGACATGGTCTAATAAGAATCCGGCGATTTCCTCTTGAATTGCTCGCACGCGTTCTCGTGGTAGAAGACCGTCCCGCATTCGTTCGATCTAATTAAAAGAAAGGGATCAATATATATGAATGAAACTAAACACAATTTAACGCAATAAATTAAAGTATTGAATGTTGTTTATCGTACTTCAATTTTCCTTATGTTTCGGGTTGCGGCCGTCTCTTTGGTCGTCTTGCGAATGAACTCGCAGACATAATATCCACATAAGTTATTCCCAGGTCCCTGTCTCAAACACTTTACGAGAACGGAGATCAATGAATATTATAATCAGCATGATAATTATACTGAAACTAGAATCAAAAAGATGCACGGATCTAGCAAGTAGTACTTACATTCAGTGATTCAAATGTAAGCTTTGCCGGAAGACCCGGTGTTTTGGCGGTGAACCGTTTCCAAACCCTCTGGAGGCATGCTTGCATGTCCTCCCATGATTTCATAGATTTGCGTCCCGGGTCCATGACTTTTACTACTCCTTCGTCCGGAACAATGATCAACAGAATAAAGTGGAAGCTGCACACGCATAAAGAGTCAATTATACGCTTAACACCGAGCAAGCAAAATAGAATGTGTGCGAGACAATAACACTCACTCGAAGTTGTAAGGAAATAGTATTTCCCTTCTTGTGCTGAAATACGTCAATGTATTAAAAATTGCAACAAGTTGTTCTCTGTCTGGTTGGGCTTCTGTTTGAGAGTTCTTTCATGAACGAACTGGAAGTCAACGAACCCAATGTCATAGATTTGTCCTTTCTTGCATTCGAGAATCTTCATTCTGCATATATCATTAGTTTAGTGATGAGTGTAAGATTGTACATGAAACGAATGAACTGAGTAGAAAGGCTTGATCACTGAAATTAATGGTACTTACAGACAATATGCACTGACGATAGATTTGTCGATGGCGTCTCCATTGTAAAACTGAAATAATTCTGAGAATTCAATCAGATCGAAGCCTTGTCCATGCCTGTAATGCTCGTTCTGAAATTTAGCGTAGATCCAGTTTTCGGATTTAGCAGATTTTTCCATGTACCAGTCATGCAATTTTTTCATCTTTGTTGGTAGATCGTTGACTAACTCGGGTTTGACGAGAGGATACTGATGGCTTCTCGCCCCTCGTTGGTTACCCCAAGTGGAAGGTTGAGATGCAGCGTAGCGGTAATTTCCCTCAGTAAAGATACCAAGGTTTGTCTCCAGTAGGACTCAACGATAAGTACGATAGGTGGCAACGGCGCCAGAAATTATTCTGATGCGTGGAGTTGTCGTGGACCTGCACAAAACAAATAACTTTGCTCCCAACGAGTTCAGAGGAGTTGTCAATTCCTCTGGCCTTATCGTTTAAAAAGGATCAAACACAAGAGATAAAAAGGTACTAGTAAAAGTAAAAACAGAAAGGTAAATAGTGGGTGTGAACAATGGTATGAAGATGGACAGGAGTCCCGTGATTTTCACTAGTAATGTCTCTCTCCCAAAATACGATAAAAATGCTAGCGAGTTACTCCTATAATCATTATTGTTGAAGTTGTTTCTAGAGACAAAATTAAGATCTACTTGCTCCTGAGCAACCAAAGAATTTAAAGGAACATCTTGAGGATCAATAGAGGGTTGCTTGGTAAGTAGAGACATGATAAGGTCAACCTTTTCATTTATAGAGGAAATCTCCTCGATAGAGTTTAGCTTCTTACCAGTCGGAGCTCTCTCGGTGTGCCATTGTGAATAATTTAGCATCATCTCATCTAGTAGTTTTGTAGCAGCACCAAGTGTGGTTGACATAAAGGTACCTCCCGCGGCCGAATCCAACAGGTTCCGCGAGGTGAAGTTCAAGCCTGCATAAAAAGTCTGGATAACCATCCAGGTAGTCAGTCCATGTGTAGGGCAGTTCTTGACGAGCGTCTTCATACATTCCCAAGCCTGTACAACGTGTTCGTTATCCAATTGCCTGAAATTCATAATGTTACTCCGCAATTGAATAATTTTAGCAGGGGGATAATACTTCCCTATAAAAGCATCCTTGCATTTACTCCAAGAATCAATACTATTCTTGGGTAGAGACTGTAGCCACTCCTTGGCTCTCCCTCTCAAGGAGAAAGGGAAAAGCTTCAGCTTGACGATGTCTCCGTCCACCTCCTTGTATTTCTGCATGTCGCAGAGCTCGATAAAGTTGTTTAGGTGCAAAGCAGCATCTTCTCCTGCTCCTGAAAATTGATCTTTCATGACAAGGTTAAACAGAGCAGGTTTAATCTCATAAGAAGGTGCTGAAGTGGAAGGTGGAGCAATAGGAGTGCAGATAAAGTCACTGTTGTTGTGACTGGTGAAGTCACACAACTTAGTGTTTTCATTGGAACCCATAGTAGCAGCAGGTATTTTTGGTATTTTTGATTAGGGACACAAAAGTAAAAACTGAAAGGTAAACTAACAAGACTAAAAAGCAAAGGTAAAAGATAGCGTGTAACTCCCCTATTTTTGATACAGGAGTCCGACAACGGCGCCATAAATTGGCGGTTATCAGGACTCGCGTATTTGTACTTCCTTTGAGTCCCCGGCAACGGCGCCAGAAATTAGCTTGATGGCTTCTCGCCCCTCGTTGGTTACCCCAAGTGGAAGGTTGAGATGCAGCGTAGCGGTAATTTCCCTCAGTAAAGATACCAAGGTTTGTCTCCAGTAGGACTCAACGATAAGTACGATAGGTGGCAACGGCACCAGAAATTATTCTGATGCGTGGAGTTGTCGTGGACCTGCACAAAACAAATAACTTTGCTCCCAACGAGTTCAGAGGAGTTGTCAATTCCTCCGGCCTTGTCGTTTACAAAGGATCAAACGCAAGAGATAAAAAGGTACTAGTAAAAGTAAAAACAGAAAGGTAAATAGTGGGTGTGAACAATGGTATGAAGATGGACCGGAGTCCCGTGATTTTCACTAGTGATGTCTCTCTCCCAAAATACGATAAAAATGCTAGCGAGGTAAACAAATCACAGTCGGGCAATTGACAGGATTATGAAGGCACCGCAATGCTAACTATGCTGCAAAGAAAGGAAGGGCTCAAAAGCAATGGGCAGTACGCCAAGGTAAGTAGACCGAAATCCATCTGCATCTACTACGAATCATCCACCTTGAGATATCTATCCAGAACATCTCGCTGGTATTAAGTTGCGAATCCCACCCAAAGTGTAAACTCAAAGCAACAGACAACTGCATTAAAAGAACTTTGCGTAAAGTAAACAATTCTTGCACCAATAGGCACAATCACCGTTGTTTTATCCCTGGTGGCAACAACACATCCCCTAGTCTCATGTTTCTGTCACTCAAGCTAGACATCAGGGGGCTGAACCCACAATCGAGCATAACGCTCTCTCTTGGAGTTGCAAGCAAATAACTTGGCCAAAGCAAATACTGCAACGGAGAACATGCAAGAATTTACTCAAGAACAAAATATAAAAGGGCAAACCAAATATATTACTCATCACAATCTGAACATAGTCTCATAATCCATCAGATCCCAACAAACTCAGCATAGCAACAACAGAAAATTACATAGGTGCCTCAATCATGTGAGGCAGCTCACGAGGTCTCGAAAGTGAAAGCACAAAAGAGGGAGAGGACATCACATAGCTACTGATCACGGACCCATGGTCCAAGGGGGACTACTCACGGCACATACGGGAGGCGTCCATGGCTATGGATGGTCTCCCGGAGGGGTGATCTCCTTCCGGCAGGGTGCCGGGGCAGCTTCTCCAGGCAGCCCCGATCTGAAAACGGCGGCGGCGGCGGAACAGAGAGGTTGCCGCGAAAAAGAGTTCTTGTTTAGGGGTTTCTACCCCGAGGGGGTTATATAGGCGAAGGGGGGCATCGAGGGGCCACCCAGGGCAGCCAGGAGGGTGCCTGGCACGCCTTAGGGTTGGGGCCGCGCCAGGGACCCTTCTGGCTCCCTGGTGGTGGTCCCGGCTCTCTCCCTTGGTTATTCCGGAAGCTTCCTGCCCGCTGATTTTTAATATAATTTTTGCGGAATTTTTTGGGCACTTTAATCAGCCGGAAAACCTGAAAAACAAAAACAGCAGAAAACCAGAAGCTGGCAAATGGGTGCACTGAGTTAGTAGGTTGGTCCAAATTGGTTTAAAAGTGTAATAAAGTTCAACCAAAATATGGCAAAGTCACACAAAACATGCATGGAGCAAGCAGAAATTATAGATACGTTTGGGACGTATCAGATACCCGTGTTGGTATTGGTATGCCGGTACGAATTCCTCGTCGTTCCCGAACTCATCCAGACGGCTCAGGTAATCAGTAATAGACAATCCTACTTCCTGGGCTTTTGCTCCGTACTGTCTTATAAACTCCGGATCTTTGTTCGGATCATACGCATCGACCTGATGCTGCTGGGGGCGCTGCCAAGTGTGCACTTTGAGCGGTTCGATCGATTGTTCTTTCTGTAGTCCGAGCTGGGCAATCTCTTTTCCGACTCTCCGCTCTTTTGCCTCAGCCGACTTTGTAATAGAGCGTTCATAGTCTGATGTGAGCGGTATGGGGTTGTGAAGCTTCTTCTTCAGTTTCGCGCACGCGGCGTGATCTTCTGGGGTGCGCGGGAACAATGGCTCTATCGGCTTCTTCTTGTTGGCCACATCAATCTTCCACTTTTCATAAGACATTTTTACGGACACTTCCAGTTCCTCAGGTGTCATCTCTCCGGGTAGCTTATTCATATTCTGATGAGGAACTTTTGGGAGGGGTGATCGCTTACGTTTCGGTGATTTCTTGCTGCCCCTCCTAGTATAGGTACGCTTCCGCTTCTGGCTCTGAGGCTCAGAAGATGGAGACGGCTGAGGCGACGGTGGAGATGCCTGAGGCGACGGTGGAGACGGCTGAGCCGGAGAGTGGTGAGGCGGTGAAGGCGATGGTTGCGGTGAAGAATGGTCACGTGGCGGCGAAGGTGGATTGCTCTTCTGAAGAGTGGGTGACCTTGGCGGCACATAATTTGGAAGCACGATGTGCTCCTTTCGCCATAGAACACTCCCCTTTTTTGCTTCTCCTAGTTCTTTCAGCTCCCCATCTTCACCTGCAGGGTGGTCCAGCTTCAGCTCCTCATAATCATCCATCACATCATCCACCATGACGACAGCGTATCCTTCTGGAGTCGGGTTGCAATGATAAGTTGGTTTCTCCGGGATTGATAGGGCCATGCCGACCGCCACCGTCACCTTCAAGTTCATCACTTGCACCTTAAGCTCACAACGTGTGCTCTCCGTGATATAATCCACTGGGTAGCATTTAGGAGCAGCCGTTGTCAGTGCATCATCATCATCTTGCTGGAGCTGCGTGGAAGCTTGGGAGCTTTTCCGATTCGATGGGGCGCCGGTAGCATCGAATCCAGTTTCTAACAAGAGCTGTTGAGGTTGGCCGCCACTTTGCTGGCTAAGTCTGCCGATCAGCTCCTCCGCCCGCTTTAAGCCTTCTTCTACATTACGCAGTCGCTCTATGGTAGCCGTTTTCTCAGCCTCATTCGCCACTTTCTCTCTCTCAGCCGCCGCTTTCTCAGCTGCCTCCCTTTCCTTCCTCCTCTTATGGCTTTTATCTGGATATTTCTTGCTTTCCGAAGGGAAGGCAACTTTCCAACACTTGGAGCCTGGCGTGCCTCGTGCTCATCCTGGGTGTTCTTTATTTTTTAGGGCGCGTGTGAGCTCGTCGTCCTCTCTATCGGGAATGAACAGCCCCTCTTCAATATCACGTACTGCATCTCTAATATCTTCGATGGGAAGCAGGGGATCATCTATGTGTGACTGGTTATATATTGCCTTCCCATCTTGGTCCAACGTTCCCCCATGGCCGTAAAACCAGTTTCTTGTCCGTTCGTTCCATGTTGTAGGCTCTGGAGTGATCCCGGCATCAAAATACTTGGCCTCAATTGCCTCCCACCTAGGCATGCAACCGGCGTAGCCAGCAGGCCCCATTTTATGGTGGTAAATCTTCTTAGCGGCATTCGTCTGATTTACTTCAGACCTTTGCTGCGCGTGCTCCGATTTCTTGTACGCCACAAAATCATCCCACTGCTCTCTTATCTTACCATAGTCTTGTTCGAAATCCGGAGTCTTGTCTAACTTGACATATTTTAGGTACAAGTTTTTCTTCCAATTCTTCAATTGCTCGGCCATCTTGCTGAGAGCAAACTTCTTGACTCTAGCCTCTAGCTCCAGTCTAGCTGCCGCCTCCTGAGCTGGATTATCCACCTCTGGCATCCGCAGGAGGAAATTATGCATGAGCATGTTTCAAAGCCTGTCTTTCATGGTGTCGCACACAAACGAGATTGTAGGGTCCTTTAGCTGCATCCATTCTCGAATGGTGATCGGGATGTTGTCCCTCACGAGAGTTCCGCATGCCTTCACAAATTTTTTCTTGACATCGTCCGGAGCTAACGGTTCGCCGTCTGGACCGACCTCTTCGATCCTATACCTCACATTGTCAGCCAACTTTTTGGTTGGGCCTCGTTTCGGTCATGCGGAGGAATGGCCGGATCCGGATCCGGAGGGCTAAAAAAAGAAAGAGTGTTAATATATGCATGTACATATACAGCTGCATTTTCATTAACAGTAATTTACATATATATCAACCTCGCCGGTGTTTTCGAGATTAAAGGTTCCGCCGGAGGCGGAGCCGGCTTGTCTCCCGTCCGATGCTTCTTCTCGGTGGAGAGACCCGTCTCCCTCACCGGATTCGTTCAGAAACCGGCTGGTGACATCTTGACCTTCATTGTCGTTGATCATATCGTGAAGCAAGTTTTCCTCATTTTCATCTCTATGAAATATTGGATCCATAGTATGTGCAAATTAAGAATTGCAAGCTATTATAATGCAAATAATCAAAGTTTTAATCATGACACACTCAACAACAAGCGTAACAAGCAAAGCATGGCATGACAGATGAAATGCAAACAACGATCTAACGTAGTTCGATACAATAAGCTCGGAGCGGGAAATCATCCGGGGATGAAATACCGGCTCCGGGTGATTACCGGACAGGGTGTCCGGAGAGGGGGGGATCATGCCGAAGGTGTCGTGGAAATCCGACACACGTGTGGGTTGTGTATCCGGGGTAGTTGATCTATTCCGAACAACTTTCGTGTTCGATATAAATTGATCCGGGTACTGTAGCAGTACCGGACAATTCATCGGACTGGCGGTCCGGAGGGGGGCGGTTCGATGTTCGGTATGTTAGAGGGGTGTGGTAGAGCAACGGATACCGTATTCGTATTCGTTGAATTTTTCTAAGCAATATTCATATATAAATTATTTTAATCCGAGTTACGAATTAAAAGATATTAATTAAACAATTTTTATTCAATTTTTAAATCAATTAAACAATTTTCTATTTAATAATTCTTTTATTAATTATTAAATCATTTTAATAATCAATTTTCAATTAACTGACCAGTGGGTCCCACTGGTTAGTGGCAGTTTAATTAATTTAATTTAATTTAGTACAATTAACAGAGGTGGCACACATGTCATTGAGACAAGCTTAATTAAATTCATTTTAATTATTACACTAACAGGTAGGGCCCATGTGTCATAGACACAGAGGCTACTTAACAATTTTTTAATTAGATAATGGGCAGGGCCCCACATGTCAATGGCCCAGGGGATATTTAATCAATTTTAATTAGGGGGGGTGATTAACTCAAACAGGGGGTTTAGGGGTAATCCCTCTGGGTGGGGCCCAGAGGTCAGTGGCTCACCGGCCACTGGGTCATCCCGCCGGTGACGAGACCACGGCACAGGTGCTCCGGCGAGCCCGTGTGCTATCAACAGGGGGGCAAAGTTTGCGCCGATTGCACCTACAAGATCTACGCGACGCGCCGCATTCAACCGTGTCATTTGCGCGACCTAAAAGGAACGGGGGCGACGGCAGGGTGCACCGCGGCGGCGGCTAGAGCTTGCACTCGACGCGGACGGCGGCACACCGCAGCATTTTGAGCAAGGAATGGGGGAAATAACCGTGGGCTCACCCTGACCGCGATGAAGCACTCGGGGAAGCCGGAGGTAGTCGGGGTGGAGCTAATCGACGTTAATGGCGACGCGGTCGCGACGGGAGTCGTCGGCTTGAAGACGGGCGCACAGGCCGTCCCGATGGAACTTTTAACAACAAAAGTGCTCCCGGGCTCCTCTCCTCTTGCGGCGGGGCACGGGGCGGCGAGGCGAACGGCGGCGAATCGGGCAGCCTGCCGGCGTCCGTAGAGGATTCCGCGCGATTTGATGGAGTTGGGGGAGATTTGGTGGAGTTGGGGGAGGAAGAAGAAAGGGTCGCGTATATAGTAAGGGCCATCGGTCCCGGTTGGTAGCACCAACCGGGACCAAAGACTCAACGGTCCCGGTTGGTGCTACGACCCGGGATCGTTGGCCTGGGCGGGGAGGGACGTGGTGCTGCCACGTCGCACCAGGGTCATCGGTCCCGGTTCGTCGGACCAACCGGGACCGTTGAGACTTTGGTACCGGTTGGTGCTACCAACCGGGACCGATGACCCTTTTTATGCAATCTTTCGTCTTCCCGCCCTTTTCAAATTTATTTTCTTTTTTAATTAGTTAGGTGTTTCAATTTAAAATGATTTTTTGTTTGGAATTTGAAAAAACTTTTAACAGCAAAAGTGCTTCAATTTAATTAACTAATCCAAAACCATTTTTTTTGCAAGATTCCACACCTAGCTATCACCGGCCATGCCCCCCCTCCCCCGTTTTGACCGCATTTTGAAATCGGTGCTTAAACAATTCAAAAAAAATCAAAAATATATAAAACCTTCGCGTTGCATCCTAATTTATGTCCTAGTAAGCATACAAACCAACAAACTTGGAATAATGCAAATCTATTTAAAAAGTCTTCTCAAAATGGGCTATCGAGTATGAAGGTTCATGGCTTTCAAGTCAAATGGCCGAAGTTATAGCTAATTTCAAATGATAGTTTCCCCAAATGATCTCATATTTTGCATATGTGTGTATATTTGAATGGCCAACAAGTTTTCCAAAGGAAGTTTTCATTTTCGTTGCACGAAAAATCCATTTTTCATTTTCCGAGTGCCGAAAGTAGGGTCTTTTTAGGAAGTATCTACCAAATATTTGATGTCAATTTGAACCAACCCATTTTTGTATTATACTAGACCATATTTAATTAACAATTTACAAAAGTTTCCATGTAAAATGTTTCTTATGCACCTCTGCTGAAAAAGACAAATTGCCGCCAATTCAGATGGAACGGGGTGAAATTTGAACTACAAGTGCTTGATATATTGCTCTTTATTTTTTCAAAAAAATATTTCCAAGTGCACAAGCACCCATTTCATCAGAGATCTACAAAGAGTTTTGCAAGATTCCACACCTAGCTATCACCGGCCATGCCCCCCTCCCCCGTTTTGACCGCATTTTGGAATCGGTGCTTAAACAATTCAAAAAAAATCAAAAAAATATAAAACCTTCGCGTTGCATCCTAATTTATGTCCTAGTAACCATACAAACCAACAAACTTGGAATAATGCAAATCTATTACAAAAGTCTTCTCAAAATGGGCTATCGAGTATGAAGGTTCATGGCTTTCAAGTCAAATGGCCGAAGTTATAGCTAATTTCAAATGATAGTTTCCCAAAATGATCTCATATTTTGCATATTTGTGTATATTTGAATGGCCAACAAGTTTGCCAAAGGAAGTTTTCATTTTCGTTGCACGAAAAATCCATTTTTCATTTTCCGAGTGCCGAAAGTAGGGTCTTTTTGTGAAGGATCTACCAAATATTTGATGTCAATTTGAACCAACCCATTTTTGCATTATACTAGACCATATTTTATTAACAATTTACAAAAGTTTCCATGTAGAATGTTTCTTATGCACCTCTGCTGAAAAAGACAAATTGCCGCCAATTCAATTGGAACGGGGTGAAATTTGAACTACAAGTGCTTGATAGATTGCTCTTTATTTTTTCAAAAAAACATTTCCAAGTGCACAAGTACTCATTTCATCAGAGATCTACAAAGAGTTTTGCAAGATTCCACACCTAGCTATCACCGGCCATGCCCCCCTCCCCCGTTTTGACCGCATTTTGAAATCGGTGCTTAAACAATTCAAAAAAAATCAAAAAAATATAAAACCTTTGTGTTGCATCCTAATTTATGTCCTAGTAACCATACAAACCAACAAACTTGGAATAATGAAAATCTATTAAAAAAGTCTTCTCAAAATGGGCTATCGAGTATGAAGGTTCATGGCTTTCAAGTCAAATGGCCGAAGTTATAGCTAATTTCAAATGATAGTTTCCCAAAATGATCTCATATTTTGCATATTTGTGTATATTTGAATGGCCAACAAGTTTGCCAAAGGAAGTTTTCATTTTCGTTGCACGAAAAATCCATTTTTCATTTTCCGAGTGCCGAAAGTAGGGTCTTTTTGTGAAGGATCTACCAAATATTTGATGTCAATTTGAACCAACCCATTTTTGCATTATACTAGACCATATTTTATTAACAATTTACAAAAGTTTCCATGTAGAATGTTTCTTATGCACCTCTGCTGAAAAAGACAAATTGCCGCCAATTCAATTGGAACGGGGTGAAATTTGAACTACAAGTGCTTGATAGATTGCTCTTTATTTTTTCAAAAAAACATTTCCAAGTGCACAAGTACTCATTTCATCAGAGATCTACAAAGAGTTTTGCAAGATTCCACACCTAGCTATCACCGGCCATGCCCCCCTCCCCCGTTTTGACCGCATTTTGAAATCGGTGCTTAAACAATTCAAAAAAAATCTAAAAAATATAAAACCTTCGTGTTGCATCCTAATTTATGTCCTAGTAACCATACAAACCAACAAACTTGGAATAATGAAAATCTATTAAAAAAGTCTTCTCAAAATGGGCTATCGAGTATGAAGGTTCATGGCTTTCAAGTCAAATGGCCGAAGTTATAGCTAATTTCAAATGATAGTTTCCCCAAATGATCTCATATTTTGCATATGTGTGTATATTTGAATGGCCAACAAGTTTTCCAAAGGAAGTTTTCATTTTCGTTGCACGAAAAATCCATTTTTCATTTTCCGAGTGCCGAAAGTAGGGTCTTTTTAGGAAGTATCTACCAAATATTTGATGTCAATTTGAACCAACCCATTTTTGTATTATACTAGACCATATTTAATTAAAAATTTACAAAAGTTTCCATGTAAAATGTTTCTTATGCACCTCTGCTGAAAAAGACAAATTGCCGCCAATTCAGATGGAACGGGGTGAAATTTGAACTACAAGTGCTTGATATATTGCTCTTTATTTTTTCAAAAAAATATTTCCAAGTGCACAAGCACCCATTTCATCAGAGATCTACAAAGAGTTTTGCAAGATTCCACACCTAGCTATCACCGGCCATGCCCCCCTCCCCCGTTTTGACCGCATTTTGGAATGGGTGCTTGAACAATTGAAAAAAAATCAAAAAAATATAAAACCTTCGCGTTGCATCCTAATTTATGTCCTAGTAACCATACAAACCAACAAACTTGGAATAATGCAAATCTATTACAAAAGTCTTCTCAAAATGGGCTATCGAGTATGAAGGTTCATGGCTTTCAAGTCAAATGGCCGAAGTGATAGCTAATTTCAAATGATAGTTTCCCAAAATGATCTCATATTTTGCATATTTGTGTATATTTGAATGGCCAACAAGTTTGCCAAAGGAAGTTTTCATTTTCGTTGCACGAAAAATCCATTTTTCATTTTCCGAGTGCCGAAAGTAGGGTCTTTTTGTGAAGGATCTACCAAATATTTGATGTCAATTTGAACCAACCCATTTTTGCATTATACTAGACCATATTTTATTAACAATTTACAAAAGTTTCCATGTAGAATGTTTCTTATGCACCTCTGCTGAAAAAGACAAATTGCCGCCAATTCAATTGGAACGGGGTGAAATTTGAACTACAAGTGCTTGATAGATTGCTCTTTATTTTTTCAAAAAAACATTTCCAAGTGCACAAGCACCCATTTCATCAGAGATCTACAAAGAGTTTTGCAAGATTCCACACCTAGCTATCACCGGCCATGCCCCCTCCCCCGTTTTGACCGCATTTTGAAATCGGTGCTTAAAGAATTCAAAAAAAATCAAAAAAATATAAAACCTTCGCGTTGCATCCTAATTTATGTCCTAGTAACCATACAAACCAGCAAACTTGGAATAATGCAAATCTATTAAAAAAGTCTTCTCAAAATGGGCTATCGAGTATGAAGGTTCATGGCTTTCAAGTCAAATGGCCGAAGTTATAGCTAATTTCAAATGATAGTTTCCCCAAATGATCTCATATTTTGCATATGTTTGTATATTTGAATGGCCAACAAGTTTGCGAAAGGAAGTTTTCATTTTCGTTGCACGAAAAATCCATTTTTCATTTTCCGAGTGCTGAAAGTAGGGTCTTTTTGTGAAGGATCTACCGAATATTTGATGTCAATTTGAACCAACCCATTTTTTTATTATACTAGACCATATTTTATTAACAATTTACAAAAGTTTCCATGTAAAATGTTTCTTATGCACCTCTGCTGAAAAAGACAAATTGCCGCCAATTCAGATGGAACGGGGTGAAATTTGAACTACAAGTGCTTGATAGATTGCTCTTTATTTTTTCAAAAAAACATTTCCAAGTGCACAAGTACTCATTTCATCAGAGATCTACAAAGAGTTTTGCAAGATTCCACACCTAGATATCACCGGCCATGCCCCCCCTCCCCCGTTTTGACCGCATTTTGAAATCGGTGCTTAAACAATTAAAAAAATCAAAAATATATAAAACCTTCGCGTTGCATCCTAATTTATGTCCTAGTAACCATAAAAACCAACAAACTTGGAATAATGCAAATCTATTAAAAAAGTCTTCTCAAAATGGGCTATCGAGTATGAATGTTCATGGCTTTCTAGTCAAATGGCCGAAGTTATAGCTAATTTCAAATGATAGTTTCCCCAAATGATCTCATATTTTGCATATGTGTGTATATTTGAATGGCCAACAAGTTTGCCAAAGGAAGTTTTCATTTTCGTTGCACGAAAAATCCATTTTTCATTTTCCGAGTGCCGAAAGTAGGGTCTTTTTGTGAAGGATCTACCAATTATTTGATGTCAATTTGAACCAACACATTTTTGTATTATACTAGACCATATTTTATTAACAATTTACAAAAGTTTCATGTAAACTGTTTCTTATGCACCTCTGCTAAAAAAGACAAATTGCCGCCAATTCAGATGGAACGGGGTGAAATTTGAACTACAAGTGCTTGATAGATTGCTCTTTATTTTTTTCAAAAAATTATTTCCAAGTGCACAATTACTCATTTCATCAGAGATCTACAAAGAGTTTTGCAAGATTCCACACCTAGCTATCACCGGCCATGCCCCCCTCCCCCGTTTTGATCGCATTTTGAAATCGGTGCTTAAACAATTCAAAAAAAATCAAAAAAATATAAAACCTTCGTGTTGCATCCTAATTTATGTCCTAGTAACCATACAAACCAACAAACTTGGAATAATGCAAATCTATTAAAAAAGTCTTCTCAAAATGGGCTATCGAGTATGAAGGTTCATGGCTTTCAAGTCAAATGGCCGAAGTTATAGCTAATTTCAAATGATAGTTTCCCCAAATGATCTCATATTTTGCATATGTTTGTATATTTGAATGGCCAACAAGTTTGCGAAAGGAAGATTTCATTTTCGTTGCACGAAAAATCCATTTTTCATTTTCCGAGTGCGGAAAGTAGGGTCTTTTTGTGAAGGATCTACCGAATATTTGATGTCAATTTGAACCAACCCATTTTTTTATTATACTACACCATATTTTATTAACAATTTACAAAAGTTTCCATGTAAAATGTTTCTTATGCACCTCTGCTGAAAAAGACAAATTGCCGCCAATTCAGATGGAACGGGGTGAAATTTGAACTACAAGTGCTTGATAGATTGCTCTTTATTTTTTCAAAAAAACATTTCCAAGTGCACAATTACTCATTTCATCAGAGATCTACAAAGAGTTTTGCAAGATTCCACACCTAGCTATCACCGGCCATGCCCCCCTCCCCCGTTTTGATCGCATTTTGAAATCGGTGCTTAAACAATTCAAAAAAAATCAAAAAAATATAAAACCTTCGTGTTGCATCCTAATTTATGTCCTAGTAACCATACAAACCAACAAACTTGGAATAATGCAAATCTATTAAAAAAGTCTTCTCAAAATGGGCTATCGAGTATGAAGGTTCATGGCTTTCAAGTCAAATGGCCGAAGTTATAGCTAATTTCAAATGATAGTTTCCCCAAATGATCTCATATTTTGCATATGTTTGTATATTTGAATGGCCAACAAGTTTGCGAAAGGAAGTTTTCATTTTCGTTGCACGAAAAATCCATTTTTCATTTTCCGAGTGCTGAAAGTAGGGTCTTTTTGTGAAGGATCTACCGAATATTTGATGTCAATTTGAACCAAACCATTTTTTTATTATACTAGACCATATTTTATTAACAATTTACAAAAGTTTCCATGTAAAATGTTTCTTATGCACCTCTGCTGAAAAAGACAAATTGCCGCCAATTCAGATGGAACGGGGTGAAATTTGAACTACAAGTGCTGGATAGATTGCTCTTTATTTTTTCAAAAAAACATTTCCAAGTGCACAAGTACTCATTTCATCAGAGATCTACAAAGAGTTTTGCAAGATTCCACACCTAGATATCACCGGCCATGCCCCCCCTCCCCCGTTTTGACCACATTTTGAAATCGGTGCTTAAACAATTAAAAAAATCAAAAATATATAAAACCTTCGCGTTGCATCCTAATTTATGTCCTAGTAACCATAAAAACCAACAAACTTGGAATAATGCAAATCTATTAAAAAAGTCTTCTCAAAATGGGCTATCGAGTATGAATGTTCATGGCTTTCAAGTCAAATGGCCGAAGTTATAGCTAATTTCAAATGATAGTTTCCCCAAATGATCTCATATTTTTCATATGTGTGTATATTTGAATGGCCAACAAGTTTGCCAAAGGAAGTTTTCATTTTCGTTGCACGAAAAATCCATTTTTCATTTTCCGAGTGCCGAAAGTAGGGTCTTTTTAGGAAGTATCTACCAAATATTTGATGTCAATTTGAACCAAACCATTTTTGTATTATAGTAGACCATATTTAATTAACAATTTACAAAAGTTTCCATGTAAAATGTTTCTTATGCACCTCTGCTGAAAAAGACAAATTGCCGCCAATTCAGATGGAACGCGGTGAAATTTGAACTACAAGTGCTTGATATATTGCTCTTTATTTTTTCAAAAAAATATTTCCAAGTGCACAAGCACCCATATCATTAGAGATCTACAAAGAGTTTTGCAAGATTCCACACCTAGCTATCACCGGCCATGCCCCCCCTCCCCCGTTTTGACCGCATTTTGAAATCGGTGCTTAAACAATTCAAAAAAAATCAAAAAAATATAAAACCTTCGCGTTGCATCCTAATTTATGTCCTAGTAATCATACAAACCAACAAACTTGGAATAATGGAAATCTATTACAAAAGTCTTCTCAAAATGGGCTATCGAGTATGAAGGTTCATGGCTTTCAAGTCAAATGGCCGAAGTTATAGCTAATTTCAAATGATAGTTTCCCAAAATGATCTCATATTTTGCATATGTGTGTATATTTGAATGGCCAACAAGTTTGCCAAAGGAAGTTTTCATTTTCGTTGCACGAAAAATCCATTTTTCATTTTCCGAGTGCCGAAAGTAGGGTCTTTTTGTGAAGGATCTACCAAATATTTGATGTCAATTTGAACCAACCCATTTTTGCATTATACTAGACCATATTTTATTAACAATTTACAAAAGTTTCCATGTAAAATGTTTCTTATGCACCTCTGCTGAAAAAGACAAATTGCCGCCAATTCAGTTGGAACGGGGTGAAATTTGAACTACAAGTGCTTGATAGATTGCTCTTTATTATTTCAAAAAAACATTTCCAAGTGCACAAGTACTCATTTCATCAGAGATCTACAAAGAGTTTTGCAAGATTCCACACCTAGCTATCACCGGCCATGCCCCCCTCCCCCGTTTTGACCACATTTTGAAATCGGTGCATAAACAATTCAAAAAAAATAAAAAAAATATAAAACCTTCGCGTTGCATCCTAATTTATGTCCTAGTAACCATACAAACCAGCAAACTTGGAATAATGCAAATCTATTAAAAAAGTCTTCTCAAAATGGGCTATCGAGTATGAAGGTTCATGGCTTTCAAGTCAAATGGCCGAAGTTATAGCTAATTTCACATGATAGTTTCCCCAAATGATCTCATATTTTGCATATGTGTGTATATTTGAATGTCCAACAAGTTTGCCAAAGGAAGTTTTCATTTTCGTTGCACGAAAAATCCATTTTTCATTTTCCGAGTGCCGAAAGTAGGGTCTTTTTGTGAAGGATCTACCAAATATTTGATGTCAATTTGAACCAACCCATTTTTGCATTATACTAGACCATATTTTATTAACAATTTACAAAAGTTTCCATGTAGAATGTTTCTTATGCACCTCTGCTGAAAAAGACAAATTGCCGCCAATTCAGTTGGAACGGGGTGAAATTTGAACTACAAGTGCTTGATAGATTGCTCTTTACTTTTTCAAAAAAACATTTCCAAGTGCACAAGTACTCATTTCATCAGAGATCTACAAAGAGTTTTGCAAGATTCCACACCTAGCTATCACCGGCCATGCCCCCCCTCCCCCGTTTTGACCGCATTTTGAAATCGGTGCTTAAACAATTCAAAAAAAATCAAAAATATATAAAACCTTCGCGTTGCATCCTAATTTATGTCCTATTAACCATACAAACCAACAAACTTGGAATAATGAAAATCTATTAAAAAAGTCTTCTCAAAATGGGCTATCGAGTATGAATGTTCATGGCTTTCAAGTCAAATGGCCGAAGTTATAGCTAATTTCAAATGATAGTTTCCCCAAATGATCTCATATTTTGCATATGTGTGTATATTTGAATGGCCAACAAGTTTGCCAAAGGAAGTTTTCATTTTCGTTGCACGAAAAATCCATTTTTCATTTTCCGAGTGCCGAAAGTAGGGTCTTTTTGTGAAGGATCTACCAAATATTTGATGTCAATTTGAACCAACACATTTTTGTATTATACTAGACCATATTTTATTAACAATTTACAAAAGTTTCCATGTAAAATGTTTCTTATGCACCTCTGCTGAAAAAGACAAATTGCCGCCAATTCAGTTGGAACGGGGTGAAATTTGAACTACAAGTGCTTGATAGATTGCTCTTTATTTTTTCAAAAAAACATTTCCAAGTGCACAATTACTCATTTAATCAGAGATCTACAAAGAGTTTTGCAAGATTCCACACCTAGCTATCACCGGCCATGCCCCCTCCCCCGTTTTGACCGCATTTTTTCCTAGTATACAAATGATCTCATCCTAATTTATGTCCTAGTAACCATACAAAGCAGCAAACTTGGAATAATGCAAATCTATTAAAAAAGTCTTCTCAAAATGGGCTATCGAGTATGAAGGTTCATGGCTTTCAAGTCAAATGGCCGAAGTTATAGTTAATTTCAAATGATAGTTTCCCCAAATGATCTCATATTTTGCATATGCTGAAAGTAGGGTCTTTTTGTGAAGGATCTACCGAATATTTGATGTCAATTTGAACCAACCCATTTTTGTATTATACTAGACCATATTTTATTAACAATTTACAAAAGTTTCCATGTAAAATGTTTCTTATGCACCTTTGCTGAAAAAGACAAATTGCCGCTAATTCAGTTGGAACGGGGTGAAATTTGAACTACAAGTGCTTGATAGATTGCTCTTTATTTTTTCAAAAAAATATTTCCAAGTGCACAAGTACTCATTTCATCAGAGATCTACAAAGAGGTTTGCAAGATTCCACACCTAGCTATCACCGGCCATGCCCCCTCCCCCGTTTTGACCGCATTTTGAAATTGGAAAGCACTACAATTGGAAAGCATCATGTTCAAACTTGGCTAATTGCAAACATCACAAAAAAATCACCAATGGTTCAATACATTATTACACACCACTTGTTTCCTACATTGCTTATGATCGCTTCTTGGACCGTAACCACGGAGCATCTTCATTGCTTAATGGGATAGTTGGGTCAGTTTTCACTGTGAATGGAGGAATTTCATGAAACTTATCGTAATCTTCGGACATGTCTGTCTTGTCCTCAACTCCCACGATGTTTCTTTTTCCTGAAAGAACTATGTGACGCCTGGGCTCATTGTCTGATGTATTCGTATCCTTGTTTTTCCTTTTTTCGGTCTAGAAGACATGTCCTTCACATAGAAAACCTGAGCCACATCTTTGGCTAGGACGAATGGGTCGTCTGTGTGACCAAGATTCTTGAGATCCACTGTTGTCATTCCGTACAGCTAGTCGACCTTTACCCCATCTACATTCATGTTGACCCAACTGCACCGAAACAAAGGGACCTTAAAAGTAGGTCCATAGTCAAGTTCCCATATCTCATCTATGTAACCATAGTATGTGTCCTTTGTACCATCCTCGTTTGTTGCATCAAAGCGGACACCACTGTTTTGGTTGGTGCTCTTCTTATCTTGGGCGATCGTGTAAAATGTATTCCCATTTATCTCGTACCCTTGGAAAGTCAATACAGTCTCAGACGGTGTCATGCATGAGACGTAATTGCAACCAAGTGCCGAAAGTCTCCATGTGTTTGATTTGAATCCATTGGTCATCCTCCCCCGGGAACTTGGAGCGTAGAACATTCTTGTGTTCCTCGATATACGGTTGGACGAAGATAGAACTTTGTAGAACTGTGTAGTGTGCTTGAGTCAAAGAATGCCCGTCCTGAAATATCTTTGCTTTCTTTCCTAGCGTTCCTTTTCCACTCAGTCTCCCCTCATACCGCAATTCAGGAACACCAATCGGCTTAAGGTCAGGAATAAAGTCAACACAGAACTCAATGACCTCCTCTGTTCCATAGCCCTTGGAGATGCTTCCTTCTGGCCTTGCACGGTTACGAACATATTTCTTTAAAACTCCCATGAACCTCTCGAAGGGGAACATATTGTGTAGAAATACAGGACCTAGAATGGCAATCTCGTCGACCAGGTGAACCAGCAGATGCGTCATAATATTGAAGAAGGACGGGGGGAACACCAACTCAAAACTGACGAGACATTGGACCACATCCTTCTGTAGCCTTTCCAGACTTGCATGATCGATTACCTTCTGAGATATTGCATTGAGAAATGCACATAGCTTCACAATGGGTACTCGAACATTTTCTGGTAGAAGCCCCCGCAATGCAACCGGAAGCAACTGCATCATAATCACGTGGCAATCATGAGACTTGAGGTTCTGGAATTTTTTCTCTGCCATATTTATTATTCCCTTTATATTTGACGAGAAGCCTGCCGGGACCTTGATACTTCTAAGGCATTCAAAAAAGATTTCCTTCTCTGCTTTGGTAAGAGCGTAGCTGCTTAGACGCCCTTTAGCAGTATGCCTGTGGTATGGGTCTTTCATACGTTGCTGGTCCTCCCGTGCTTCTGGTGTATCTTTTGACTTCCCATACACGCCCAGGAACCCTAGCAGGTTCACGCAAAGATTCTTCGTCACATGCATCACGTCGATTGAAGAACGGACCTCTAGGTCTACCCAATAGGGTAGCTCCCAAAATATAGATTTCTTCTTCCACATGGCCGCGTGTCTGGTAACGGCGTCTTTCGGAAAAGATTGACTGCCAGGACCCTTTCCAAAGATTACTTCTAGGTCATTCACCATACCAAATACATCAACACCTTTAGGGAGCTTAGGCGTTTTCCGGTGATCTGCCTCACCGTTGAAATGCTTGCCTTTCTTTCTCACGATATGATTGGGTGGCAGAAATTGACGACACCCGAGGTACACAACCTTCTTACATTTATCCAAATATATACCATTAGTCTTATCTAAACAGTGCGTGCATGCATTGTATCCCTTGTTTGACTGTCCTGAAATGTTACTAAGAGCGGGCCAATCATTGATGGTTACAAAAAGCAACGCTCGCAGGTCAAATTCCTCCTGTTTGTCCTCATCCCACACGTGTACACCTGGTTTGGCCCACAACTCCAAAAGTTCATCGACTAATGGCCTTAGGTACACATCAATGTCGTTGCCGGGTTGCCTCGGTCCTTGGATGAGCACTGGCATCATGATGAACTTCCGCTTCATGCACAACCAAGGAGGAAGGTTGTAGATACATAGAGTCACAGGCCAGGTGCTGTGACTGCAGCTCTGCTCTCCAAAAGGGTTCATGCCATCTGTACTTAGACCAAACCATAAGTTTCTTGCTTCATCTGTAAAGTCTGAGTGGCCTCTCTCGTTTTTTCTCCACTGCGATCCATCAACGGGGTGTCTCAACTTCCCGTCTTTCTTACGGTCTTCTTTGTGCCATCGCAGCAACCTGGCATGCTCCTTGTTTCTGAACAGACGTTTCAACCGGGGTATTATAGGAGCATACCACATAACCTTAGCAGGAACCCTCTTCCTCGGGGGCTCGTCATCTCCCTCAGCATCACCAGGGTCATCTTGTCTGATCTTGTACCGACTCGCAGTGCATACCGGGCATTTATCAATACTCTCGTACTTTTCACCGCGGTACAGGATGCAGTCATTAATGCATGCATGTATCTTCTGCATCTAATCCTAGAGGGCAGATAACCTTCTTTGCTTCGTGTGTTGTCGCGGGCAATTCGTTATCCGGTGGAAGCTTTGACTTTATTATTTGCAGTAACTTCTCAAATCCGGTGTCAGAACAACCAAAATCTGCCTTCCATTTCAACAGTTCCAGTGTGGTACCGAGCTTTGTGCTGCCATCTTCGCAATTTGGGTACAAGGGCTTTTTGTGATCCTCTAGCATGGTCTCCAACTTCTCCTTCTCTTTTCCTGTTTCACAGTCTCGCTTTGCATCAGAGATGACCCGACCAAGACCATCAGTGATCTCATCCGATGCCCGTTGTTTTTCTTTATTTTCACCTCGAGGAGCTCCATCTTCTTCATTGTCTTCCATTGCAATGTCACCGAATTCTTCAGGGGACATATGATAGCTATCATCATCCTCCTCTTCTTCATTGTCTTCCTGCCTAACCCCTCTTTCTCCGTGCTTGGACCAACAATAATATCCGGGAATGAAACCTCTCCGAAGCAGGTGGCCTTGAAGTGTTCTCGAGGAAGAGTACTCCGCCACGTTCCGACAGTCAATACAGGGACAAGGCATAAAATTATCCACTTTGTTTGCATTAGCCACATTGAGAAATGTATGCAGGTTTGTAATAAACTCGGACCTGCGTCGATCGCTGTACATCCATCGCATCCGTGCTTCGATCTGCGTCATATAATTAACCATTATAATAACTTCGTGAATAGTGAAAAGACCACTATATATGCACACGTGCAGTATTTTTGTATCAGTTACAGATGGAGAAGATAAGGTTGCTAACCTCGGCCGAGGATACGGTGTTCTGAGGACCTAAGTGTGGCTTGGACATTTCGTTGAACACCTGGTGTGCAATCAAAGGAAAAAAAATTCTAGCACCCACCCCACACCCCAACACAATCCTGAAATTTTTTGAGGCAAAATGGCAAAGTGTTGGCTGGGGGCTTATATAGCCAGGGAAACAGTCCCGGTTTTTGCCAACAACCGGGACCAATGCCTCGCAGTGCGCCACGTGTTGGTCGCCAGAGCATTGGTCCCGGTTTGTGGCAAAAACCGGGACCGTTGCCCCACTTGAACCGGGACCGTTGCCCCTGTACAGACGAACCGGGACAGTTGCGTGGCATCGGTCCCGGTTCTGAAATGAACCGGGAGCGATGCCGTTTTTGGGCTGGACGAAAGGGGGGTCTCTCCACTAGTGGCAGTGAAGAAGACGACAGAAGCCAAGACTTTAAATTCAGTCGCAATCATCCTCTTTACTCCCGCTACGACTGAGGGGGCATGTTAGAAGTATATTCCAGTTAGGATAGAGATAGAATAGAGTTAAACATGTATTATTTGTCTTGTACTTCACGTCTCTACACTCCTTGTACTTCTATATATATCTCATGTGAGAGTCAAATCAATACATCAGAATACACAATAATATTCAGTCTACCATCAATTTCCACAAATAAAACACAAAAACCGTACATATTTATGTACTCTCTCCGATCCATATTAATGTACTTAAGTTTGTCTAGATACACATGCATATAGTCTAAATACTTAACTAAATACATACGAATCTAGACAAAGTTGAGTACATTAATATGGATCGGAGGTAATACTATACATTTGAACTACCAGCCTATCATCTACATACTCCACTTCGAAGCTAACTCGTCGTCCGCCGCGGCGTGCTCGCATAATTCGCTGGCTCGTGACACCGACAGGTTATGATCGTTGTGTTGATGAAGGGCGAAGCCTGCGCCGCCGATGCAGAACAGCACGAGGAAAAAGACGAGCAACACCGGCAGCGAGAAGCGCTTCTGCGACGACGACATGGAGCACTTGGATGCCGAATAACCAATGCGATCCATCACTGGTTCGATGAAGGAGAGTTTGTGGTGCTGTCGCTGGTCACGTCGCGATTTATATAGCTTGGACTTGCACGTACAGGTATCCGAAATTAAGCTGGAGTCGGTGCGGGAAACCCGACAGCAATCCCGTTAAGCAATAATCACTTGATTTATACAGCCTGGGCGTGCACGTGCATGAAGAACAATCCGAGTTGGAACCAGAGATGCAAGCAGCGGTGCAAGCAAGTTGGGTTTGCAACGGGATCGGACTATCGGAGCGAGGAGTGTATGTTTTTACTGCCTCAAGAAAAGAAAAAGAGTGTATGTTTCGGGTAGCGGTGGCGCATACATGCACTTCCCCCTGACTGTTGTAAGAAGGGTGAAACCTGCATTTTACCTCCGAACTTTAATATGTACTTTATATTAAGAGTAATCATAGCAAGCGATCGTTCGCTTTCGAACATGACAAGAGCGAACGTTTGTATGACAATCGTTGTAGATACAGATGGCAACTGCTAGCACACGCGTGGCAACCGAAATAAAAAGCTCTAACGAGTTACCATGTACTATACACTGCAGTTGCCATCCGCGTCTACATCGGTTGCCATAAAAACGTTCGCGCTTGCCATGACCCTCAGCGAACGTATGCTCTAAACTGGCGTCATATATTAATTATTCTTGTTAATATTTTTGGCAAAGAGTAGATTTTATCTGTTTAAATTGAAACATCAAGAAAATAATGACACTATAAGTACACATTTGCATCTGCAGAGTCACGAACACAATAAAACGTCGGTAACTAAAAAAATCATACAAAATCAAAGCTATGTATAAGCGAAGAGAAAAGAAAAAAAAGCCCAAAGCAACCAGATCCGCGATTGGTAAACTGAAGCAATAAACATATTCACATCAATCATTATGATTCTACATGAACGACAAAGTTCTTCAACAACAACGCTTTTACATAGGGAGCGACATTGACTCAACCGTTGCCATCAGATCTAACCATTAAGGACATAATCTTTGTTTTCATTTTGAAGAAATAGCTAGAGCATATTCGAGTAATGCCTTTAAGAAGGTAATCACGCAAAAAGAAAAAGTCGTGATTACCTATAACCAAATAAGATCAGATCCGAGCTTTCATCCCGAAGCTCGAGGCCGAGGGCACACAACACAACCATCAAAGTCACTCAGTGTGGCGACACCCG
Organism: Bromus sterilis; assembly: GCA_950022295.1. Lineage (NCBI taxonomy): Eukaryota > Viridiplantae > Streptophyta > Magnoliopsida > Poales > Poaceae > Bromus > Bromus sterilis. The sequence goes on along the minus strand of OX465595.1, from coordinate 365,040,339 downwards.
TGATGCGCTCTTCACTATGTCAGGTCCATGACGGGGCTGTAGCTTGAGGGGTGGCGTCAATGGGCGATAACGGGGCTGGTGACAACGATGTGCATCCGATGGGTGCTGGCCTTGACTGCTACAACTATGGCCGCGGTGCAGCTAGACGCACAACCGAATATGAGGGCCCAAGATTTGGCAGGTATGGAGGCCGATCCTCTGGCGGTCATGGTTGGTGTTGGCTGATGATGGGGGATGGCTAAGAGGGAGCTCCTCTTTGCGTCGTGATTGATTGTCCCCCTAGCGCATGTGTCGTTACTGGACGCTCGATGTCATTGACGATCGACCCTGGGTATTGCATATTGATTGCAAGGTTCGATGGTGAGCTTCCTCCGTCCATGTTGGCACAAGCTCTTGTGGAAGGATGTAGAAGATTTATTTATTCTCCGATAGCTGATGGCCATGTGATCTTGCGATGACAAGGAGGCTGATACGTCCCAAACGTATCTATAATTTCTGCTTGTTCCATGCATGTTTTGTGTGACTTTGCCATGTTTTGCTTTAACTTTCATACACTTTTGAACCAATTTGGACTAACCTATTAACTCAGTGCACCCAGTTGCCAGTTTCTGTTTTCTGCTGTTTTTGTATTTCAGGTTTTCTGGCCATTAAAAGTGCTCCAAAAATTCCGGAAAAATATATAAAAAATCAGCGCAACAGAAGCTTCCGGAATCACCAAAAGAGGGAAGGGGGGCCACCACCAGACAGCCAGGAGGGCAGGTGGCGCGGCCCCACCCTGGGCCGCGCCAGGGACCCTCCTGACTGCCTCGTGGGTCCCCTCGACGCCCCCATTCGCCTATATTTACCCCTCGGGGTGGAAACCCCTAATATCGATCTCTTTCTCGCGAACTCCTGATACGTCCCAAACGTATCTATAAGTTCATCTTGCTCCATGCATGATTTGTGTGACTTTGCCATGTTTTGCTTGAACTTTCATACATTTTTATCATATTTGGACTAACCTATTAACTCAATGCACCCAGTTGCCAGTTCCTGTTTTCTGCTGTTTTTGTATTTCAGGTTTTTCCAATAATTAAAGTGCCCAATAAATCCCGGAAAAATTATATAAAAAATCAGCGTTCCGGAAGCTTCCGCGAGTCCAAAGGGGGCCCACAGGGCAGCCAGGGGGCAGCCAGGAGGGTTCCTGGCGCGGCCGAGCCCCTGGCCGCGCCACCTGCCCTCCTGGCTGGGTCCCACACCCCCTAGTGCCCTACTTTGGCTCCTATTTATTCTCCCATCGCGGAAACCCTGATTACGGACCCCTTTTCTGCAGAAGCAATTCCGATCTCCTCCGCAATCGCCAACAAGCTTCGGGGGACCAGAATTCCTGTGCCGGCACCCTGCCAGGACGGGGAAGTGCCCCCGGATTCATCTCCATCGACGTTGCTTCCCTCCTCCATGAAGCGGGAGTAGTTCTCCCTCGGGTCTGAGGTTTTTACCAGTAGCTATGTGTTCTTCTCTCTCTCCCATGATGTGATCTTCGTTGTGATCATAGGCAATGTTAATCTAGGGTGATCCCATGATATTTCCCCTTCCTCTATGTATTGGATTGATGTACCCAATTGATCTTATCTAGTATAATCCCCGAGACCAAGGTGACAGCGGTTTATTGGACATGGGTTAGGAGAATATTATCATGAGTGATTTCCTCTTTTGTGTGTTGATTGAAGATTGAGAGTCTCTTGGTGCTTGTCTTTGACTATCCTTGAGATATGTTGTGGTGATTGTGGTAATCTCTTTGGATGGCCGCGGTGACATTGGGAAATCCATAGATTGAGAACTACGAACTTTGAGGTGTGCTTTTGTAGCCCTACATAATTCTCATCCTCTCTTGACCACAAAGGAATGACCTCCGAGTGCGTCTCCATTGCATGTTTTATGGGAAATATCATGTGATTAGACTATGTTAATGTTGTTGAGAGTTGCCACTAGTGAAAGTATGAAGCCTAGGCCTTGTTTCCACCATTGTTACACCGTTTGTGCTCACTTTTGTCACATGTTTGCTTGCTGCACTTTTTATTATAGATTTATATTACTTTGTTTTGCCGCACATATCATCCATATTTTACCATCTCTTCGCCGAACTAGTGCATCTATACAACTCCTAGTTGTATTAGGTGTGTTGGGGACACAAGAGACTTCTTGTATCTTAATTGCAGGGTTGCTTGAGAGAGACCATCTTCAACCTCTACTTCCCTGAGTTCGATAAACCTTAGGTCATCCATTTGAGGGAAATTGCTGCTGTCCTACAAACCTTTGCGCTTGGAGGCCCAACATAGTCTACAAGAATAGAAGCGTGCGTAGACATCAAGCTATTTCTGACGCCGTTGCCGGGGAGGTAAGCGTTGAAGGTATATCTTTAGATCTTGCAATTAAATCTTTTCGTTTCTTGTTTTTATTTTCACTAGTTAGGCTTATGGAAAACTGCAATCTTAGTTCGCTGCTTCGGGGAGGCCGCTTTACCACACCCGTGGTAGAGAAGTATCCTCCACCTAATGAATGTATCCCATTCAAAATACCACTTGGGATAATTGAAAAGGTTATGAATGATCATTATGCAGGGGATGGAACAGTCCATCCTAGTGTTCATCTGTTGAAACTTACAGAACTTTGTGAGTTATTTAAGATTTCAGGTTTGACAAGAGATGAAGTCATGAGGAAATTATTTGCCTTGTCACTGAAAGGAAAAGCATTTGAATGGTATAGGCTACTACATGATTCTCACCTGCTGGATTGGGAAGAGATCCAGTCTCTCTTTTACTCCAAGTTTTATCCTCTTCATGAAGTCCATGAGAATAGGAATTATGTTTATAATTTCTATCCTCATGACGGAGAGAGCATAGCTCAAGCTCGGGGGAGACTGAAAACTTTGATGCTAAAATGTCCTAACCATGGGCTCTCCAAAGATATGATTATTACTAATTTCTACGCAAGGCTATCTCAATAGGATAAAGACTTGCTCGATGCTTCCTCGATGGGTTCTTTCACAAACGAAAAGATTGATGCTAAATGGGAACTCCTTGAAAGAATCCAACACAATACTGAAGATTGGGAGATCGAACAAGGTAAAGAGTCAGGTATAATTTATGAGTATGATTGCATTAAGTCCTTTGTTGAAACTGCAAGTTTTAATAAGTTTAGTGCTAAGTTTGGGCTTGATTCTCAACTCCTTGTTTATTTCCTAAAATCTTTTGCTTCACATCTTAATATGCCTAAGGAGAATTGGATCAAGCATCATGAACCTTTTAAAGATATTTGCAAAGAAAATGAAATTGTTAATGATGATTGCAACATGCATGATCCAATTCCTGAAAATGAAGTTTTATATAAGCATGTTAATTTTTGTGGAGTGGATAGACCTTGTGAAAGGCCTATGATTGAAGAAGAGAAGTATTGTAAGCAACATAAGCATGAAAGAACAATCACTTGGGTTAGAGATTTAAATGAAATTGCTAGAGAATTGTGTGACCTTTATCCTTTTACTTGTGAACTTTGCTGCATAAAGGGTCACTTCAATTTTCAGTGCATGTACTTTCAAAACATAACTGTTAGCCAGTTGTGTGATGACATGATCACCCCTGATCTTTATGATGAGCTTATGTTATTTTTGATGTGTGAAGAGTTATCAGAAAAGACTTCTTGGCTAGATGTTCATACTTTGGGAATAAATAACACTTTGCAGAATTGCCATCTCTATTGTGTTGTTAATTGCCATGATAATGATTGCATAAAAAATATTAGAAAGGAGGGAACTTTACCAAAGTATAAAAGTGTCTCTTATGTTTCTACTAATAAAAAGGAGAGTTTCTCCCAAGTTTCCCCTATTGTTTCTAATGATAAACCAGGATATGTGGAGATGCTTTCTCTTCAACCACTCCTCCCTAAGGTGAAGAAGAAGAAAAAGAAGAGGAGGAGGAAGAGGAGCAAGAAGGAAGAAGAATGGGTAACAACCTGGCCTGAGCATATTCCTCGCATAGATTTTTATCCTAACGGACAAAAATTTATGGAGGATGGTGAGCTTGATTGCATTCATTATTATCTTGAAGATAAGTCTGTAGGTACTATTGAAGATGATTTTTATTATGATATGCATGTTACTTTTTGTGATTGGGAAACTGATGATAATGCTACTTATGACCTTGAAAATCTTTTTGGTACCAACTCTGAGAGTGATGATATGGAAAGCTCCAAGCTTGGGGATGATAGGATTGCAAGTCCTTTACCCATTAGTGATGCGATAGTTGATAATCCTTTTGCTAGTAAGAACAAAGACAACATGTTTACAAATATAGTTGCTAGCAATGATAATGCTCTTCTCTGCTATGATGATGTTATAACTCCTATCTATGGTGATTGTAAAGATACCTATGACATAAGGAGAAATTATCCTTATGAATCTTGTCATAATCATGAAGGAAATTACTTTCTTTCTGAACACCATCTTCATAATACACAATTAATCTATAGTGTTCAAGTTGTTTATGATAGTCCTACTCCCACCATTACCAATGAGAAAGATTATGCTTATGTGGAGAGTAATAGTACCCTTTTGCATGTGGATCATGGTAACAATGCTTTATGTGATACTTATATTGTTGAGTTTATTCATGATCCAACTGAAAATTATTATGAGAGGGGAACATATGCTTATAGATATTTCAATAATATCAAGTTCCCTCTCTTTATGTTGAAGGTTTTGAAGTTGCACTTATTTTGGCTTCCTATGCTAATATCTTTATGCTTCAATGAGTTATTTCTCTACAAGATCCCTTTGCATAGGAAGCATGTTAGACTTAAATGTGTTTGGTATTTGCTTCTTTATGCTCTCTTTTGTGCTTCAACTCTTATTCCTACGAGAGCATCATTAAAGTTTTAAGCCTATCTTTATGGCTATAAAGAAAGAGCTCTAGGGAGACAACCCTTGTTATCTTTACTTTGAGTTTTTTTCCATCTGTTTTTAGTGGTCTTGATGATTGTTACTGCTGTAGCAACATCATTGTATCTTTATTTTCAATCTTTGTGCCAAGTCTAGCCTCCGATTGCAAGAAAGTTCAAAAGTTGTGACATGCTGTCTAGAAAACAGATTCTGTCCTTGGACGGAAAAATTATCCTAAAATCACCAGATCATCTTTTTGATCTGAATTTTTTTGACAGCGTGCTCCATACAATTGACTTTCGAGCGTCTGTTATGAGTTTTTTATTAGAGTTGCAGAAGTACCCCTAAAAAATTCTTTACTACCTGCTGTTCTGTTTTTCACAGATTCTGCCATGTTTTGTCTCTCCTAATTTTTGCAAACCTTAAGCTTGTTTTTTCTTTGAAAAAACTTTTTGGCAATATTGAGAAACAGTAGCTCTTCAAGAATATCTTTATATCCAGTGGAAAAATATATTTATTAAGGGTACTAACCTCTCTAATCAGCTTATGATGAGTTATGTATGAAGGGAGTTTTCAAGTGTGCGATGGAAGATGATGAAAGAAGATTCGGGAGTGTCAAGCGCTCAAGCTTGGGGATGCCCCCATGCATCCCCAACAAATATTCAAGGAGACTCAAGCGTCTAAGCTTGGGGATGCCCCCGTGCATCCCTTTCTCCATCAACAATCATCAGTTCGTCCTTCGTCTCACTATATTTTTATCACTTCATGCGTTATGTGCTATGCTTGAAGCGTCTCGCTCTTAGGTTTAATTTTTAGTTTTCTTTAGCTTTTCTTGCTGTTCATAACAAGTTAGATCCCGTCTTACTTTGCGTGGGAGAGAAACACGCTCCACTTTCAAAATCTAGAACACATCATAGAATTTTTCATGCCTATCTTTCTCTGTTGTGTGTTCTTTACCTTTTCGTAGCTACTGCCATGTTTAGTTTTAGCTTTAGTTTGTCTTTAGCAAGAGCCTTGTCTTTTGCTTAGTTTGTTGCTGGAACTCTCTTTAGTTTTCATGTTTATCTTGTTAAGAGATTTGGTTGTTGCACTGAGTTGTGTCTTGTCTTGAAAGTAGGTAATTGAGGTTGCTATTTAATTTTAGTAGTAACTTGCAATAGTTTTGAGGTATTGATGTGAGTAATGTATGAACTTTTGGTGTCAAGAGCTCTAGCCTATTAGTGATAGGTGTCGTATTTTGGGAAATCCGTGTTTATTTTCAAAACCAACAAAACTAGTTGAGAACTCTAGCTACTAGATGGATCAATACTCTTCTGAGGGGTCGGATATTAGAGTACACTCACGTACCATGAGTTTCTTATACCACGATATTTGTGAGGAAGATATATTATCAAAACTCATATGTTGTATGCCATGTTGGAATTTCAAAGATGAGGGGAGAAATAGGTCCCACTGGGCGTGCCAAAATCTGATGACGGGAAAATGGGGCGATAGAAAAATAATACTAACGCGTCCACGTCATAGATACATATAGTATAATTTAAATGCATAAATTCATATCATAAAAGAGAGATCAAACATTGCAGGTACTTTATTTCCAGAACTCTTACATATACATAAAAGAACTGTTAATTACATCTCCGGAGAGAAAACCCCTGATTAAGAATTCCAACATAGCTATTACATGGCATTACAACGTATGAGTATTACAAAATGTAGAAATAAAAGAAGACTACAAAATATAAAAAGAAAATCCTTCCTCCTCGTTGTTGTCATCTTCGGCGTGGTTGTGGGCCTTGAATTTGTCTATACTAACATATGGGTAGCATAATATACATGATTTGATTCATTCATATCATATGACATTTGATATTCATATATATAGCACGTGGATGCTTTGGCCATTTATGCCTAGCTTATTAACCATTGGATATTTTAGTAATAAGAAGTGGTTTTCATACAAAGATTTATTTAATGGTTTACTAGCCAGTTCAGTGAGCATACGTGCAATATAGGGGATAACTCTTTTTATGAGTTAATTTGATCATGCATGTGATTTCCATATGGATGCATGGAAAGGGAAATATTTGGTTCACTTTGTAGCAATGTATATAGCATTGCATCAAGCCCACATATGAAGAGGCTATATGGAATTTTATGATGAGATATTCAGTTGCACCGGCCATGGTATGTTTAGTGCAAGTGACATAGTCTATGATCCTATTTATCTTTGTTGTTGTCAACGCATGCATCTATCTATTTGATAGTTTTGTATATGTTATCATCTGTATTTTGGAGTATTTGCCTTATATTTGGCACCATAGTTTATACTCATAAGTTGTTGGAGTAATTATGTATTTGACCATAGTTTATACTCTTAAGGTATTCGAGTAGTTTTGATATTTGACCATAGTTTATACTCTTAAGGTATTAGAGTACTTTTATATTTGATCATAGTTTATACTCTTAATACATTGGAGTATTTTCTATATTTGACCATAGTTTATACTCTTAAGGCATTGGAGTATTTTCTATATTTTACCATAGTTTATATTCTTACGGCATTGGAGTAGTTTTCGTATTTGACCATAGTTTATACTCTTAAGGTATTGGAGTATTTTCATATTTGACCATAGTTATACTCTTAAGGTATTGGAGTATTTTCATATTTGACCATAGTTTATACTCTTAAGGTATTGGAGTATTTTCATATTTGACCATAGTTTATACTCTTAAGGTATTGGAGTATTTTTCGTATTTGACCATAGTTTATACTCTTAAGGTATTGGAGTATTTTCATATTTGACCATAGTTTATACTCTTAAGGTATTCGAGTATTTTGTATGTTTTACCATAGTTTATACTCTTACGGCATTGGAGTACTTTTGATATTTGACCAATAGTTTATACTCTTAAGGTATTGGAGTAATTTCTATATTTGACTGTAGTTTATACTCTTAAGGTATTGGAGTAGTTTTGTATACTTTACCATAGTTTATACTCTGAAGGCATTGGAGTATTTTATAATCCATGTGAGGGACTGTCTTGTGCCATGTGGGTTAATTTCCTACACACAATCGTATTAACACTAGCTTCTTTGTAGTATTAAACATATCATATATGGACATGTGACTAACTGAAAATAGACTAATACTTATATGATTGAGATTTCAAGTGGATGTGAATATTTTATGAAGTTTAACTTCACTTGTATTAGTACAAACATCATGTAGCAACATTATGCCCATGTATAGCATAACTGAATGAAGTATGTTGATTTCTTCTTGCGTGTATTATCATGAGTTGACGTCATTTGCTTGATATGTAGGACACATTTAATAGTCGTATTTGTTATGTTTTTATTCGTACTAATATTTGTAGTACGAAGTTCCCATTTACATGCTTTTATCGAGGCAAATACATGGTTTGCTTGCATGCAAAATATATGTATGTCTTATTTATTTTAGTACTAGTGGATATGATTAGTACTAATTTCCTCATAAGTAGATAATATCTATGCTTTGATGTTTAGCATGTTGTATGGCATATGCATGCTTAATATGGACTTTATGACATGTAAGAATTTATATTGGCCTACATGCATTTTAGTATGAACCGAGACAACTAGTATTTTAATTATCTCATGTTTATATGTTGAATTTAACTTAGCACATTCTATACATATGCATATTATAATATGCTAATTTAATCATTTATATGATGATTTTATATGATTTTGTATGCCTTTCTGTTTGTATTACAACTAACGAGACGCAACATTGGTGCCCGTAGTGTAACCAACAAAAATGGTTCATTATGCATGGTACTTAGCTAGCATGATTTGTAAGCACACATCTGCGTGGGATTATAATTTGCATGTTGATGTTTTATATTTGTTTCCCATTGAGCTTTATATTCTCCGCTCTTGTTTATAATAAAAGGGAAGATATATCCTCCTTGGTTCGTATCACCATAATCAACCAAGGAGTAAAAATCCACATTCTTTAAACATTATTGCGCTTTGGCTCGTATCATGATGATCCACCAAGGAAAAATATCAAGATGGAGATTAATATCATATGTTCCTTGATTCGTATCACGATGATCGATGAAGGACAAAATTCACACTCTTAAATATTATTGCACTTTGGCTCGTATCACGATGATCAGCCAAGGCAGAATATCAAGATGGACATGTATATATATATGCTCCTTGATTTGTATCAAGATGATCAAATAAGGACACCATATTCGCTCTCAAACATTATTACACTTTGGCTTGTATCACGATGATCAGCAAGGCAATATGTTAAGATGAGAAGGTATGGAAGTTCTCTTGGTTTGTATCACAATGATCAACCAAGCAGCAAAATATCAATATGAAGATGTATATTATATACTCCTTGATTTGTATCAAGATGATCCACCAGGGGCATCATCTTCACTCTTAAACATTATCACACTTTGGCTCGTATCACGATGATCAGCCAAGGTAATATGCTAAGATGAGAATGTATGGAAGCTCTCATGGTTTGTATCACAATGATCAACCAAGCAGCAAAATATCAAGATGAAGATGCATATTATGTATTCATTAATTTGTATCAAGATGATTAACCAAGGACACCATCTTCACTCTTAAACATTATTGCACTTTGACTCGTATCACGATGATCAGCCAAGGCAAAATATCAAGATGGACATGTATATATATATATATATACTCCTTGATTTGTATCAAGAGGATCAAACAAGGACACCATATTCGCTCTTAAACATTATTACACTTTGGCTCGTATCATGATGATCAGCCAAGGTAATATGTTAAGATGAGAATGTATGGATGTTCTCTTGATTTGTATCACAATGATCAACCAAGCAGCAAAATACCAATATGAATATGTATATTATATACTCCTTGATTTGCATCAAGATGATCAACCAAGGACACCATCTTCACTCTTAAACATTATTACACTTTCGCTCGTATCACGATGATCAGCCAAGATAATATTTTAAGATGAGAATGTATGGAAGTTCTCGTGGTTTGTATCACAATGATCAACCAAGAAGCAAAGTATCAATATGAAGATGTATATATTATATACTCCTTGATTTGTATCAAGATGATCAACCAAGGACACCATCTTCACTCTTAAGCATTATTACACTTTGGCTCGTATCACGATGATCAACCAAGGTAATATGCTAAGATGAGAATGTATGGAAGTTCTCGTGGTTTGTATCATAATGACCAACCAAGAAGCAAGAGCAACATGATGATAAAAATATAGAGATGAACTTTTCTATTTGTATCACAATGGTCAACAAAGAAGCAAGAAGATTAGGAGAGACTCATGATCCTCACCTTGTATACCTTTCTCAAGCTCCTGGCCGAACGGAGACCTCGCAGCAGCGGCGTGTGTGCAGATGAGCAGTAGCTTGTTTTTCTGTATGGATATGGAGCAGCGGCAAGAGGAAAGAATGAGCACCAGCAATCGGGCCATGGATGAATGTCCCGGGACCAGCCCCTGCAGCGGCGTCCTCTGGTGATATATATAGGAGCCAGGAGGGAGCAGCGTCGTCCGCCCCGCCAACAACGTTCCCACCTACTAGAGAACGTGAAATCGTGGGAGATCATGGGAGCTGGCCGGCCTCTTTATTTCCTTTCTTTAATTCCTTAAAGCGCTGATTGACGGAAGTCTAGCTAGGCTGCCACCTAATTTTGTTATGTGGCATGATCGGTTTGGACTTCTTTTGTAATCACCCGTGTAGGCTTGGGCACTAGCACGTATGCATGCACGTGTACGTAGCTGATGGTTAGGCTTGATTAGCAACATCTCATTAAGCCTTAAGGTGTAGGTGTGCACATTAATTATTTTCTCTTTTGCATGCAACTTAAGCTTTAGTAAATATTTTCCACTTGACCAACTATGTGCCGGTACTTTATTAGTGTCATTTAGTTATAAATTTTTTATACATCACATATATATTTCATCAGTGCGATATACTTTTTTTATATACCGCATATACATTTCATTAGCGCGGTATATTTATTGTGTCTTGCCAATATTATCATATTGTCGATAGAATAAGACGCACCTTTTCCTTAAGGATGATATTTTTTGTGATATCATCCTCATCCATGATGATATATCCATGTGTCCTCTATATTTTCCTTGGGAAATTTTTTGATGAATATTTATTTGTTACATTACATTTTATAATTATTGTCTTTTCTCTATGTGAGGGGTATCGACATTTGCAGTATATCGTATGCCAATTTTGTCGTCAACCTTCGCATGGAGCGGTTGATTTTAATATAACCTTTTTATTATATAATGGAATTTTGTTATTAATATTTATTTATTCTATATTTTTGCATCGTATTTATTTTGGTCAAAATCGGTGTCAACACACTTCTCCTCGGGGTACTCGTCTCTTTGTGAACCTCCTTACTAGATTGAGAGTTACCGATAATAAGTGCATGAGTTCTTCGGACTAATGTGAGTATTCGAAAGTTGACACTTCCACCATCCCATATTTTTCTAGTCTTTCCTGTGCCGTGCATTGCTTTCTTCTCACTCCGAGAGTTCGCGTCCACCTTCGCCAGTACATTCAAACCCTTGGCATGATACGCTCTGTCATCATAAACCTCCTTATATCTTTTCTCAAAACAACCACCATACCTACCTATCAAGGCATTTCCATAGCCTTTCCGAGATATATTGCCATCCAATATCCACCTCTTCATGACTTGATCTTCATGTCATACATGTTCCTGCTACACTGGCAGCGACATACATTGCATACATAATGATAGCTACATCTTCTTTATGTTTTGAGTACCTTGTAAAGTGTGAAAGATTTTCTATACCCTCTTGTAAATTAGAGTGTTGCCCTTAAGTGAGGAAAAGATCCCAAAGTGGACAAATCAAAAGATCCCAAAGAGGACAAATGAGAGTTAAATAGAAAGAGCCATTGAGGCCACCAAAAAATACAAAAAAATAGAAAAAAGAGAAAAATAAAATAAAAAGAGAGAAAGGGGCAACACTACTATCCTTTTGAAAGATCCACACTAGTACTCCCTCTTATCCTTGTACTCCATAGAGATGATCATACATGCATATAGCTATGTGGGGACCTTCACACTATAGAACTTCGCTTGTATATTCCAATGATGAGCCTCCTCAAATGAGGTCTAGGTCTTCTTGAGCAAGCAAGTTGGATGCACCCACACTAGTTCCATTGTAGAGCTTACCTTAGCTCATATGTGCATCCGTTGCATGGCAATCCCTACTCCTCACATCATATCTATCATTTGGCTTTCTCTCGCCTGTGATTGTCCTCATTGATGTGAGCCTTTCACACCCTTTTTGTCTTCCTCTTCCACCATATTCTCTCTTTGCCATCCTAAGTGTCAACTCTCGTGCTTACGCTCATCCATTGCATGAGTGCTCAAAATATCGAAAAGGAGTGGATCAAATTGACTTGTACCTGGCTAGTGGTCTGGGGACGAGTCAAGATAAGATTCCAAAGAAGACCAAGTGTGAAACTTTAGTAGATTGAGTTCTCAACAAATATATTTTTCTCTCGTATTCCCATATCCCCCTTCTTGCACGCAAACACCATTTGGAGACATTCGAGTCATGGACAGCAAGAGCTCTTGCACCTTTATGTTCTTTTGTTGCTTGTGTCAATGCTAATATAGAATCTTGCTTGTTAAGACTTGAATTGAATTGCATGCTTTGATTGCTTTACTTAAAAAGTCCTTATATGGTTGTGTGGCATGTCGCCACAGAAATTATGCTTGTTATCATTTCCCTACTCGAGGACGAGCAGGAATTAAGCTTGGGGATGTTGATACGTCCCAAACGTATCTATAATTTCTGCTTGCTCCATGCATGATTTGTGTGACTTTGCCATGTTTTGCTTGAACTTTCATACATTCTTGATCATATTTGGACTAACCTATTAACTCAGTGCACCCAGTTGCCAGTTACTGTTTTCTGCTGTTTTTGTATTTCAGGTTTTTCCAATGATTAAAGTGCCCAATAAATCCCGGAAAAATTATATAAAAAATCAGCGTTCCAGAAGCTTCCGCGAGTCCAAAGGGGGGCCACAGGGCAGCCAGGGGGAAGCCAGGAGGGTGCCTGGCGCGGCCCAGCCCATGGCCGTGCCACCTGCCCTCCTGGCTGGGTCCCACACCCCCTGGTGCCCTACTTTGGCTCCTATTTATTCTCCCGTCGCGGAAACCCTGATTACGGACCCCTTTTCTCCAGAAGCAATTCTGATCTCCGCCGCCATCGCCGACAAGCTTCGGGGGACCAGAATTCCTGTGCCGGCACCCTGCCAGGACGGGGAAGTGCCCCCGGATTCATCTCCGTCGACGTTGCTTCCCTCCTCCATGAAGCGGGAGTAGTTCTCCCTCGGGGCTGAGGTTTCTACCAGTAGCTATGTGTTCTTCTCTCTCTCCCATGATGTGATCTTCGTTGTGATCATAGGCTATGTTAATCTAGGGTGATCCCATGATATTTCCCCTTCCTCTATGTATTGGATTGATGTACTCAATTGATCTTATCTAGTATAATCCCCGAGACCAAGGTGACAGCGGTCTATTGGACATGGGTTAGAAGAATATTATCATGAGTAATTTCCTCTTTTGTGTGTTGATTGAAGATTGAGAGTCTCTTGGTGCTTGTCTTCGACTATCCTTGAGATATGTTGTGGTGATTGTGGTACTCTCTTTGGATGGTCGCGGTGACATTAGGAAATCCATAGATTGAGAACTACGAACTTTGAGGTGTGCTTTTGTAGCCCTACATAATTCTCATCCTATCTTGACCACAAAGGAATGACCTCCGAGTGCGTCTCCATTGCATGTTTTATGGAAAATATCATGTGATTAGACTATGTTAATGTTGTTGAGAGTTTCCACTAGTGAAAGTATGAAGCCTAGGCCTTGTTTCCACCATTGTTACACCGTTTGTGCTCACTTTTGTCATATGTTTGCTTGCTGCACTTTTTATTACAGATTTATATTAGTTTGTTTTGCCGCACATATCATCCATATTTTACCATCTCTTTGCCGAACTAGTGCATCTATACAACTCCTAGTTGTATTAGGTGTGTTGGGGACATAAGAGACTTCTTGTATCTTAATTGCAGGGTTGCTTGAGAGAGACCATCTTCAACCTCTACTTCCCTGAGTTCAATAAACCTTAGGTCATCCACTTGAGGGAAATTGCTGCTGTCCTACAAACCTTTGCGCTTGGAGGCCCAAAATAGTCTACAACTCCCCTCTGTACCGCCGCCGCCGCCGTTTCAAGATCGGGGCTGCCTGGAGAAGCTGCCCCGGCACCCTACCGGGAGGAGGAACCCCCTCCGGGAGACCATCCATAGCCATGGACGCCTCCTGTATGTACCGTGAGTAATTTCCCTTGGACCATGGGTCTGTGACCAGTAGCTATGTGATCTATCTCTCCCCCTTTTGTGTTTCCACTTTCGAGTCCTCGTGAGCTGCCTCACATGATCGAGGAATCTATGTAATTTCTGCTGTTGCTATGCTGAGTTTGTTGGGATCTGATGGATTATGAGACTATGTTCAGATTGTGATGAGTAATATATTTGGTTCTTCTCTTTTATATTTTGTTCTTGAGTAAATTCTTGCATGTTCTCCGTTGCGGTACTTTCTTTGGCCAAGTATTTTATTTGCAACTCCAAGAGAGAGCGTTATGTTCGATTGTGGGTTCAGCCCCTTGATGTCTAGCTTGAGTGACAGAAACATGAGACTAGGGGATGTGTTGTTGCCACCAGGGATAAAACAACGGTCCTTGTACCTGCGGGTGCATGGATTGTTTACTTTACGCAAAGTTCTTTTAATGCAGTTGTCTGTTGCTTTGAGTTTACACTTTGGGTGGGATTCGCAACTTAATACCAGCGAGATGTTCTGGATAGATATCTCAAGGTGGATGATTCGTAGTAGATGCAGATGGATTTCAGTCTACTTACCTTTGCGTACTGCCCATTGCTTTTGAGCCCTTCCTTTCTTTGCAGCATAGTTAGCATTGCGGTGCCTTTACAATCCTGTCAATTTCCCAACTGTGATTTGTTTACCTCGCTAGCACTTTTATCGTCTTTTGGGAGAGAGACGTCACTAGTGAAAATCACGGGACCCCGGTCCATCTTCACATTATTGTTTACACCCTCAATTTACTTTCAGAGTTTACTTTCAGTTGCCACTATTATTATCTCTTGCGTTGATCCTTTGTAAACAGCAATGCCGAAGGAATTGAAAACTCCTATGTACTCGTTGGGAGCAAAGTTATTTGCTGCTGTGTGCAGGTCCACGACAACAGCTAATTTCTGGCGCCGTTGTCACCTTCTTGTATCTCTTGGACTCCTACTGGTTCGATAACCTTGGTATCTTCACCGAGGGAAATTTGCTGCTACGCTACATCTCACCTTCCACTTGGGGTAACCAACGAGGAGTGAGAGAAATATCCTCACCGTATCAAGCTAATTTCTGGCGCCGTTGCCGGGGATTCAAGGATCTACAAATAGACTGGTCCCGACAACCGCCTAATTTCTGGTGCCGTTGCCGGGGACTCCAGTCTACAAGATAGGGGAGTTGCACACTATCTTTTATCTTTGCTTTTTATTCTTGTTATTTTACCTTTCAGTTTTTACTTTTGTGTCCCTAATCAAAAATACCAAAAATACCTGCTGCTACTATGGGTTCCAATGAAAACACTAAGTTGTGTGACTTCACTAGTCACAACAACAGTGACTTTATCTGCACTCCTATTGCTCCACCTGCCACTTCAGCACCTTCTTATGAGATTAAACCTTCTCTGCTTAACCTTGTTATGAAAGATCAATTCTCAGAAGCAGGAGAAGATGCTGCCTTGCACCTAAACAACTTTATCGAGCTCTGCGACATGCAGAAGTACAAGGAAGTGGATGGAGACATCGTCAAGCTGAAGCTTTTTCCTTTCTCTTTGAGAGGAAGAGCCAAGGAGTGGCTACAATCTTTGCCCAAGAACAATATCGATTCTTGGAGTAAATGCAAAGATGCTTTTATAGGGAAGTACTATCCCCCTGCTAAAATTATTCAATTGAGGAGTAACATTATGAATTTCAGGCAATTGGATAATGAACACGTTGCCCAGGCTTGGGAATGTATGAAGACGCTTGTCAAGAACTGCCCCACACATGGACTGACTACCTGGATGGTTATCCAGACTTTTTATGCAGGCTTGAACTTCACCTCGCGGAACCTGCTAGATTCGGCCGCGGGAGGAACTTTTATGTCAACCACGCTTGGTGCTGCCACAAAGCTACTTGATGAGATGATGTTGAACTACTCGCAATGGCACACCGAGAGATCTCCAACCGGTAAGAAGGTAAACTCTGTCGAAGAGATCTCCTCTTTAAATGAAAAGGTTGACCTTATCATGTCTCTACTTACCAAGCAACCTTCTATTGATCCTCAAGATGTTCCTTTAAATTCTTTGGTTGCTCAGGAGCAAGTAGATGTTAATTTTGTCTCTAGAAACAACTTCAACAATAATGCTTATAGGAGAAACTTTGGTAGCAACAATACTAGGCCTTTCCCATCCAACAACTATGGGAACAACACTTATCCTACCACCGGCAACTCCTACAGCCAGAACTATAGGGAAAAATACCTGCCCAGTTATGAGAAACTTGTAGAAATAGAAAAGGCCACCAAAAACTATATGCACACTCAGTTTGAAAAAAACAAGGCCTTTTCTAGACAATTAGATGAGCACTCCTCTATCCTGCAAAACATTAGCAAACAGCTTGAGAGCTTGAACGGTGACATTTCCAGTCTCCAAACTAGACTCACTGCCATCGAGACTTATGTTTCAAACATGTCTCATACCCAATCTACCTTGATAAACCAAATGGCAGCTAAACCCAAAGTTGTACCCAAGGAAGAAGAGAGAATTAAGAGCCTTCCTACCTACCACACAGTAGCCACTATCCAAGTAGTTGAGGATGTCCAAACTATTAGCACCCATCACACCCCTAGTCCCACTGGACCTATCAATGGTGATACTATCACCTCAACCATAGAAGAGGAAACTTCTATGAACATAGAGGATTTAAAACAAGTGAACTTAAATGATATCACTACTTCCCTGATAGATAGTAGTGACTTATACTTTGACAACTGCACTTTACCAGAAGTTATTGGTTTCCTACACAAGATGTCTAGAGACCCCCACACTAGCACACTCAATCTTGCCTTCACAGAGCATATCACCAATGCTCTAATCAAAGTTAAGGAGGAGAAGCTTAGACTAGAATCCTCCATACCTAGGAAGCTAGAAGATGGTTGGGATCCTATGATAAAGATTAAATTGAATAACTTCTCTTGTTATGCTCTTTGTGATGTTGGAGCAAGTACCTCTGTTATGCCCAAAAGAATGTATGATATGCTTGAATTGAAACCTTTTGATCCTTGTTCTTTTGGTGTTTGTCTTGCTGATTCTTCCGTAAAGAAACCTTTGGGGAAGATCGACGATGTTCTTATCATTGTCAATGACAATTATGTTCCCGTTGATTTTACTATTATGGACATTGAATGTGAACCTTCTTGTCCAATTATTTTGGGACGTCCTTTTCTTCGCACAGTTGGTGCTATCATTGACATGAAAGAGAGAACTATCAAATTCCAATTCCCTCTCAAGAAAGGGATGGAACATTTCCCTAGGAAAAATATTAAGTTACCTTTTGAGTCCGTCACACGGGCTAGTTATTCTCTTGAAAAGACTTGATCTTCTGCTTTAAGCCTAGCTAATGGCTCTAAAGAAGCGCTTTCGGGAGGCAGCCCGCAACGAATTTAGGTTTTTCTTGTTGCTTTTGTTCTGTTCTTAGTGGTCTTGAGGATTGTTACTACTGTAGCAACATAATTGTATCTTTACTTTTCAAGCTTTGTGCCTTTTATAGCCTCATACGACAAGTTAAGTAAAAGTTGTGACATGCTGTCCAGAAAACAGATTTTGTCCTCATGACTAGAAAAATCACAAAAAAATCCCAGTTCATATTTTTGAGCTGAATGTTTTACATAGCATGATCTATACAATTACGAAACTTTTGTATGTTCTGAGTTTTTTTATTTGAGTTGCAGAAGTATCCCTAAAAAATTCGTTTCTATCTGCTGTTCTGTTTTTCACAGATTCTGCCACGTTTTGTCTCTCTTCACTTTTGCAAACCTTAAGATTGCTTTTTCTTTGCAAAAACCTTTTGGAAATCTTGAGAAACAGTAGCTCTTCCTGTAAATCTTTATTTGCAGTAGAGGAAAATTATTTTATTAGGGTACTAACCTCTCTAATCAGCCTACAATGAGTTATGTATGAAGGGAGTTTTCAAGTGCGCGATGGAGGATGATGAAAGAAGATTCAGAGTGTCAAACGCTCAAGCTTGGGGATGCCCATGTGCACCCCCAATAAATATTCAAGGAGACTCAAGCGTCTAAGCTTGGGGATTCCCCCATGCATCCCCTTCTTCATAAACAATTATCAGTTCGTCTCTCATTGCACTATATTTTTATCACTTCATGCGTTATGTGCTATGCTTGGAGTGTCTCGCTCTTTACTTTTCTAGGTTTGTTTTTGCTTTGTTTGCTGTAGTAACAAGTTAGACCCCAACTTACTCTTTTGTGTGGGAGAGAAACACGCTCCACTTGAACTAGAACTCCTCATAGGATTTGCATGCTTATTCTTTTAGCTGTGAGTTGTTCTTTTTCTTTTCCTAGCTGTTGTTCTGCTTAGTTGTAGTGCTTTAGTTTTTCTATAGCTTTTATTTTGTCTTAGGTTGAACTTTCTATAGGTTGCATGTTTTATCTTGTTAGAGAGTTTGCCTGTTGCACTGAGTTCTGTGTCTTGACTGAAAGTAGGTAGTTAAAGTTGCTATTCTCTTTGTAGTAGTAACTTGCAATAGTTTTGAGGTATTGACTAGAGTAATGTTTGAACTTATGGTGTCAAGAGCTATTGCCTATTAGTGATAGATGTCGTATTTTGGGCAATCCGTGTGTTTTTTGAAAACCAAAAAACCCCTGTTGAGAACTCTAGCTACTAGATGGATCACTAACCTCTAGAGGGTTCGAATATTAGAGTACACTCACGTACCATGAGTCGAGGATGCGCAAGGATAACCAAACCCCCATACACTCCTCCTCGGGGTACTTGTCTCTTTGTGAACCTCCTTATTAGATTGAGAGTTACCGATAATAAGTGCATGAGTTCTTAGGACTAATGTGAGTATTCAAAAGTTGACACTTCCACCCACCTATACTTTTTCTAGCCTCTTCGGTACCGTGCATTGCCCTTTCTCACCTCGAGAGTTGGCGCATACTTCGCCGGTGCATCCAAACCCTTGGCATGATACGCTCTGTCATCATAAACCTCCTTATATCTTTCCTCAAAACAGCCACCATACCTACCTACAAGGCATTTCCATAGCCTTTCCGAGATACATTGCCATGCAACATCCACTTTCTCATGACTTGATCTTCATGTCATACATTTGCATCATGATAGTTACATTTTCTTTATGTGAGTACCTTTGTAAAGTGTGAAAGATCTCCTATACTCTTGTAAAATATAGAGTATTGCCCCTAAAGTGAGGAAAAGATCCCAAAGAGGACGAAATCAAAAGATCCCAAAGAGGACAAATGAGAGTTAAATAGAAAGAGCCATTGAGGCCACCAAAAAACAAAAAAAAACAAAAAAAAGAGAGAAGGGGGCATACTACTATTCCTTTTGAGAGATACACACTAGTACTTCATCTTCTATCCCTTGTACTCCATAGAGATCTTCATCATGCATATAGCTATGTGGGGACCCTTCACACTATAGAACTTGCCTTGTATATTCCAATGATGAGCCTCCTCAAACGAGCTCTAGGTCTTCTTGAGGAAGCAAGTAGGTGCACCCCCCACTAGTTCCCTTGGAGAGATTTTTAGATCACATGTGCATCCGTTGTATGGCAATCCCTACTCCTCACATCATATCTATCATATGACCTTCTCTCGCTTATGGTTGTCCTCATTGATGTGAGCCTTTCACACCTTTTTGTCTTCCTCCTCCACCTTCTTTCTTTTTCGCCTTTTAGGTGTCAACTTTCTTGCTCACGCTCATCCATTGCATGAGTGCTAAAAATATCGAAAGGGAGTGGATCAGTTTGACTTGTACCTGGCTAGTGGTCTGGGGACGAGTCAAGATAAGAATCCAAAGGAGACTAAGTGTGAAACTTTAGTAGATAGTTGTTCTCAACAATTACTTTTTATCTCGCATTTCCCTATCCCTTGCTTGCACGCAAACACCATTTGGAGACATTCGAGTCACGGACAGCGAGAGCTCTTGCACCTTTTGTTCTTTTGTTGCTTGTGTCAATGCTAATATAGACTCTTGATTGTTAAGACTTGAATTGAATTGCATGCTTTGATTGCTTTACTTAAAAGTCCTTTTTGGTTGTGTGGCATGTCACCACAGAAATTATGCTTGTTATCATTTACCTACTCGAGGACGAGCAGGAATTAAGCTTGGGTATGTTGATACGTCCCAAACGTATCAATAATTTCTGCTTGTTCCATGCATGTTTTGTGTGACTTTGCCATGTTTTGCTTGAACTTTCATACACTTTTGAACCATTTTGGACTAACCTATTAACTCAGTCCACCCAGTTGCCTGTTTCTGTTTTCTGCTGTTTTTGTATTTCAGGTTTTCCGGCCATTAAAAGTGCTCCAAAAATTCCGGGAAAATATACAAAAAATCAGCGCAACATAAGCTTCCGAAATCACCAAAAGAGGGAAGGGGGCCACCACCAGGAAGCCAGGAGGGCAGTTGGCGCGGCCCCACCCTGGGTCGCGCCAGGGACCCTCCTGACTGCCTCGTGGGTCCCCTCGACGCCCCCCTTCGCCTATATTTACCCCTCGGGGTGGAAACCCCTAATATCGATCTCTTTCTCGCGAACTCCCCTCTGTACCGCCGCCGCCGTTTCAAGATCGGGGCTGCCTGCAGAAGCTGCACCGGCACCCTGCCAGGAGGAGGAACCCCCTCCGGGAGACCATACATAGCCATGGACGCCTCCCGTATGTACCGTGAGTAGTTTCCCTTGGACCATGGGTCCGTGAATAGTAGCTATGTGATCTATCTCTCCCCCTCTTGTGCTTCCACTTTCGAGTCCTCGTGAGCTGCCTCACATGATCGAGGCATCTATGTAATTTCTGCTGTTGCTATGCTGAGTTTGTTGGGATCTGATGGATTATGAGACTATGTTCAGATTGTGATGAGTAATATATTTGGTTCTTCTCTTTTATATTTTGTTCTTGAGTAAATTCTTGCATGTTCTCCGTTGCGGTATTTGCTTTGGCCAAGTATTTTATTTGCAACTCCAAGAGAGAGCGTGATGCTCGATTCTGGGTTCAGCCCCTTGATGTCTAGCTTGAGTGACAGAAACATGAGACTAGGGGATGTGTTGTTGCCACCAGGGATAAAACAACGGTGCTTGTACCTGCGGGTGCAAGGATTGTTTACTTTACGCAAAGTTCTTTTAATGCAGTTGTCTTTTGCTTTGAGTTTACACTTTGGGTGGGATTCGCAACTTAATTCCAGCGAGATGTTCTGGATAGATATCTCAAGGTGGATGATTCGTAGTAGATGCAGATGGATTTCGGTCTACTTACCTTGGCGTACTGTCCATTGCTTTTGAGCCCTTCCTTTCTTTGCAGCATAGTTAGCATTGCGGTGCCTTTATAATCCTGTCAATTTCCCAACTGTGATTTGTTTACCTCGCTAGCACTTTTATCGTCTTTTAGGAGAGAGACATCACTAGTGAAAATCACGGGACCCCGGTCCATCTTCACATTATTGTTTACACCCTCAATTCACTTTCAGTCTTTACTTTCAGTTGCCACTATTATTATATCTTGCGTTGATCCTTTGTAAACAGCAAGGCCGGAGGAATTGACAACTCCTCTGTACTCGTTGGGAGCAAAGTTATTTGCTGTTGTGTGCAGGTCCACGACAACAGCTAATTTCTGGCGCCGTTGTCACCTTCTTGTATCTCTTGGAGTCCTACTGGTTCGATAACCTTGGTATCTTCACCGAGGGAAATTTGCTGCTACGCTATATCTCACCTTCCACTTGGGGTAACCAACGAGGAGTGAGAGAACTATCCTCACCATATCAGAGGCCGGTCTAGGTAGTTGTAGGTGGTTGCACGAGTCACCAACGGGGTTGCAACGGATGAGGCGGTGGTTAGCATGCGGAAATGAGGTTCGGGTGGTGGTGGCTCTTCTCTTATTCAGGGTTCAGTCCTCTGACGCGGGTTTGCGCAGAGACGAGCCCAGGCGAATCAGGTAGTCTTGGTGGTTCCCACAATGATGAGGGCTCTCTCCTCGCGGGCGAGATGGTCGATGATGGTGGTCGGGACTTCACTATTCTATCATGTAGATCGGTAGAGATGACCATGAACATGGTGTCGTGCGAGTATACTCGGCACGACTGTCGATAGTCATGGGGTTATCTCTTCCCTGTTCTATTGAGACTGTTCGAAGACGCAAACGTGGATGCTTCCTTCCATGAAGGAGTCGATCTAGACTCCACGGTCGGTGCCGATCTAGGAGTGAAAGGAAGTGTCTTTCGCTCTTCCTACTGTGGTTAGTACGCGGTGGAGCGAACGATTGGTGGTGGTTTGAGTTGTGGAGGCCGGGGCAGCGGCCCGAATGGTTGGCTCTTCGGCGTGTATCATATGCAACGGTGGTGGCTGTTGGAATTATGCCCTAGAGGCAATAATAAATTGTATTATTATAATTCCAGGTTCATTATTAATGTTTATATGTATGTGCTATAACTGCAATGGCTTATGCAGAGGTTTTCCAAGTAGCATGTTAACTGCCTCCGGAGGAAAACCCATATGCAGGTGTGGAGTATAAACACCAAGTGTTCTTAGTCTGCCTTTAGGACTAACCCGTGTGTTATCACTACAGGAAACAGGAGTTTTGCCGTCAGCCAAAGCTGACGGCAAACTTATGAAAAGCTGACGGCAAAGGCTTTGCCGTCAGCTCCACGACGACAAACCTGTTGTCAGCTCGTCAGTCGGCAGTGAGCTGCTTTGCCGTCAGCTCAAGATCGACCGACGGCAAAGCCTTTGCCGTCAGCCTTTTTGTACTGGCTGACGGCAAAGCCGCTCGTACGACCAACTCTGACTTAACCCCCGTGGGCTGAGTTAACGGCGTGCATTGCCGTCAGCTAGCCGTCTGGCTGACGGCAAAGCCCTTGCCTGGGCCCACATGTCAGCAGTGTGCCGTCAGCCAACCTACTCTTTGCCGTCAGCCGGTTGAAGGCCGACGACAAAGCCGTGACCAAATGGTCACTGCCACAGCCCAGATTGCACAGGCTGCCGCCACGTGTCCTCTTTGCCGTCAGCTTGCTGACGGCAACGCCTTTGCCGTCAGCAAGCTGACGGGAAAGCTCTCTGTATCTATCTTTTTAATTTGTTTTATTTAATTCCCTTCATTTAAACAATAATATATATATACAGATATATTATAGCCAACATGATATATTATAGTCATCTCCATCCCACAAGTAATACAAAAAGTGCATCAACCATATAATTAACAACCATCACAAGTGCATCAACCATATAATATTTACAAGTGCATCAACAAAATCTACAAAGTTTACAAGTTCAACATCCATCCATATGACAAACACTAAAAGTTCAACATCCTATATCTACAACACACTCCAAAGGTAGCATCCATCCATGCATATAGCCAAAATCTGCAAAATGTGAACATAAAAGTATATGTTAGTTTTGGCCTTTATAAGCTAAGTATAAAAAAAAGAACAAGGAGAAGAAGAGTAAGGAGAAGAAGAGGAAGAATAAGAATAAGATGAAAGGAAGAATAGAAGATGGAGAAAAATAAAGAAGAGAAAAAGTAAGAATAAGAAGAACTTTTCTTCTTTTACTTTCTTTTTCACCTCTTTCTTCTTCACTTCTTTCTTTTCCTCCTATCCTTCTTCTTATTCTACAATACTTGTTCTTCTTAGACCTCAAGAGCTAAATATATCTCATTTTAGATCTAACTATGTCATTAATTCATTTTTGACCTTTATATGCGAAGTATAAGTCATTTTTAGGTTTATAAGCCACTTAAGCTAGTAAATTCATTATTGAGCTTTTATAAGACAAGTATAAGTCATTGTTGAACTTAATAAGCTTATAAAATCAAATTTGAGCTTTAAAAGCTTATAAATCCAAGTTTGAGCTTTATAAGATTATAAAGTCACTATTGAGCTTTTAGAAGCCAAGTATAACTCAATTTTCATCGAACTACGCTATTAACATCATTTTTCAGCTTTATGAGCTTATGAAGTCATTGAGGAGCTATTATAAGCCAAGTATAAGTCATTTTTAGGTTTACAAGCTTATAAAGCCAAGTATAAGCTTTATAAGCTTATATAGTCATTTTTTAGCTTTTATAAGCCAAGAATAAGTAAATATTTATGTAACTAAGCTATTACTACCATTATTGAGCTTTATGAGCATATAAAGTCATTGATGAGCTTTATGTAACTTACCGGAGGCCACCTCAAGGCTGAGAAGCGCCGCCACGTGGGTTGCTCGGGAATTCACTAGGAGATTCTTGTGGGTTGTGAGATGCAGCTCCGGAATTATGCTGCAACAAAGGATGAGTTGCAATGTGGTAAGCATGATGACACTTGATGGTATAAGACCGGGATATATTGATCATTGAAAGAAACTTACCGTTCCGGGAGGAGAAACGATAGGCGTCGGCATCGGTGGAGGGGTAAGACCTTGCTTCTCCCACATACTCTGCGAGTTAGTTTTTGAGGACTCGAGCATATTAGCAAGTGAACCAAACATATGCATATGCATTCTTGGCGGATATATGCAAAAGTAGTAACTTACCGAGAAGAGGTCGTAGATGGCCTTCGTCTGGGCATTATTGCGTGCCCTCTCCTCCTCGAGTATCCTATGGGTCCTCTCCTCCGCCAGCCGGTCCCTCTCCGCAAGCTGCTCCGACAACATCTCTTGTGTCGCTTGTCTCTCCCTCTGAATGGCGTCCTGCGAACGCTCAACAATATAGCAATTATTGTCATCATCACTACGTAGTCTAAAGAACGGAAAGAAAAATTGAGACAAAGTTATACCTGGATAGCAATGTCCACTGGCCGCAGGCGAGGTCGTACAGCAGGAGCGGAGCTCGTTTGCCTCGCCTTGATCTGAGGTAGAGTCTCCGGGAAATGTACGAAGCCATTGCACATGGAGGTGCTGCCATGATGCTTACCGCCACCAGAAATCATCAAGGCCTCCGGATCCATCTCCTCCTCGCTCGGGTCAAACTGAGGACCGCGTAGCTCTTTCTCCACCTCAGAATAGGCCATCATCTTGTGGTAGGCTGCAGCGCTAGTGTACGCCTCAACACCGTCGCCCTCGGAATATGCCGTCACCGTTTTGTACTTTCCCTTATGGGCCATGGCAAATGAGCGAAATCCCTTAGGCACAGGCTGATTATGGTGCTTCGCCTACAATGAAAAGCAAAGAAAAGGCATGAAACAAATCAATTGATTAATGATGAAAGGACATGAAACTTAAAACAAAAAGGCACATACCCATTTTTTTGCGTACTCGTTGACGTTGAGATTGCCTTGGTGGTGTGCCACACCTACCATTTGTGCACGCCTAGCCTTGGCGCTTTTGTGGGTGGACAGCCAGGCATCACTGAGCCATTTGTCCACTATCGCCTCAAAGCAATCCATCTTATTTGCACACCATCTCGGGGGCGCCTATGAATTAATAATCTTATAAATTCATTGAATATCTTTTTTAAGCCAAGTACAAGTCAAGTTTTATGTAACTAAGCTATTATTATCATTTTTTAGTTTTACAAGCTTATAGAGCCAAGTTTGACCTTTATAAACTTATAAAGCCAAGTTTGACACTTATAAGCTTATAAAGCCAAGTTTGAGCTTCATAAGCTTATAAAGAAAAGTTTGACACTTATAAGCTTATAGAGCCAAGTTTGAGCTTCATAAGCTTATAAAGAAAAGTTGGAGCTAACTAGGCCTTACTTATAAGTGTAGGAATTTGAATTAGTTAGTAATTTACCTCCAAGTATTCTTCCTTCTTAAGGAAAACTTTTCTACACTTCTTCTTCGCCTTCTTCACGCCCTTCTTGGCGTACCAATCTCGAACACACTGAACACGCATCTCATGCCTAGTGTTCGTGAGTAGCCTCACTATCTCCTTCTCGAGATTCTTCTGGGCCGCCGGCTCCATCCCCTCCTCAACCCTATAGTAGCACTGAAAAATGCATCGAACATATGAAAAGATGAGTGAAATGATTCCAACACTAATAAATGATTGCAATGCTTAGAATACTTACCCAAAAAGTAGCCACCACCATGTCGGCTTTGGTACGACATTCAACGTTGTTGATGCGTTCATCTGGCGGGGCCGGGGCGGCTTTGTAGTGTGGCCAAGTGAGGCCGGGCTCAGGAACCCTACCCTCAACAGGCAACTGGACTAGCCTGGGGAACTGCTCCTTAAGCACGGCACCAAGGAGGCAGTTCGGATTCCGAGCACCTTCCGGGTAACTCCACGCCCTGCAAAATAAGAACACAAAGACATTAGTTCTTGTTGGACCATATGTACATGTATGATATATATATATATATACAAGGAACACAAAAAATTCATCAACTTACTTCTCCCCATCTGGCGCAATCAATGTCCTCTGCGCAGGGTCCGGACGTGGTGGGAGCCGTGTCATACCACGCTGGTACACCGACTTCTTGGAAGAGGAGCTCCCCTCACCCCCATCATCCCCCTCACCCCCCTCAGCCCCGTCTTCATCGCTATCATCATCCTCATCAGCATCATCATCATCCGTGCGAGCACGCTCCTCCCAAGGATCATCCCAACGAGGCTCCGTCGACTGCCTCGGTGCCTCCGGTGTCTCTGACTGCACCGGAGGTGTCCGCTGCTCCGGTGCCTCCGACTGCACCGGCGGTGGCCGCTGCTCCGGTGCCTCCGACTGCACCGGCGGTGGCTCCTGCACCGGTGAGACTGTCCTGTGAGTGGGTGACTCGGCTAGGGCGCCACCTGCTCCTCGACCACCTCCTCGACCACCGGGTTTAGCTCTCTTTGGGCCTTTTCCCCGACCTCTCCCACGAGGCTGCTCAGCACGCGCCGGCGGCGAGCTGGCTGCGACAATACCCGCCAGGAACTCTCTCCGTAGAGGTAGAGGTGGTCGAGACTCCACCGGTGGGTCCCTACGGCTCGCCATGTGTCAACACCTGTTACAGAGTAAAGATGAATTAGTAATGTAAGAAAATAAATAATACAAATTCATATATACAAAAAACAAACATATGCATATAAAGATGAATTAGTACATTAAGGAAATAAATAATACAAATTCATATATACAAAAAACAAAAGAAAGTTGGGATGCATACAACTAATAGTCGGGATCATCTGTATCTTCTCCAGGATCAATAAAAACATCATAGTCACTATCACGCGTGTCGTCATGAATGATCTCTTCTCCGGGATCGGGTTCAGTGTCAACCACATTTCGAAAGCCTTTTTGTAACCGGTCAAGCAATGATAGGTCATCCGCATCGGTAACCTCTTCGTGTTCCACTTCTTCATCTTCCTCCTCATCATCATCGGTAACCTCTTCGTGTTCCACTTCTTCCTCTTCCTCCGCATTATCATTCTCTACTTCCATGTTTTGACCAAACGTAGAGGTTTTTCCGAAATGTTTTTTGGCCACACGTGTTTCTTGGAAGAATTCTCCGTCATATGTGTCTGGGTCTATGTGAGGTTGATAATCCTCTTCTTCATTGGGGGCAGGTAGTTTACCATGTGGCGGCACGTCATAGACGACATACCAATCTTCGAGATTCTTTACACTTTGGCAGGCCCATGGAAGATAGAAAACTTGTGTGGCCTGTTGAGCCACAATATAAACTTCGGCAACATTTAAACGGTTCTTCTGTTTAATTTCAACTAGCCCAACATGCTCATGAGTTCGTCTAGTGTCCTTCGGATCGAACCAATGACATTTGAAGACAACGGCATTCGGAGGATTTTCACCATAATATAGCAGTTCGTATATTTCTTCAACTATTCCATAATACTCGACTCCTCCATCTATAGCGGACACACCGGAATTCGTTGTTTTCCGATCGGGCATAGTTTGCTCTTTCATACCAGTACGAAAGCGATACCCATTGATGTCGTATTTTTCATATGTATGGACCTTAAAGTCAAAACCATTTGCGATTTGTCTCAATTCAGCGTCCATCGACTCTGAATTAGTCTACTAGTTGAAACGGAAAGGCTTGTTGTATTAGTCGGTACTGAGACGACGAAGAAATAAAAATGGCCTGTATATCATATAAGAAGTACCGTTTGTGTAAACCAAGAGATGAAACCGGGATTGCCGCATCCCCGCTTCTCAAGAAGATTAATCTCTTCGATGGAGTCTTTTTCGATTGCCACTCCATTCGAGAATTGCGCGACGAATCGACTGTATCAAATAATTAAGAGAAGTTAGACACACAACTCGTCAAGAAGTTGCAGAACAATTAATATGTACCGCGCACTTACTCGATGTATGGTCGCACTTCTGTCATGTTGGTCAAGATATACAATGTAATGATGCTCCATTCCTCGAAGGTCAACGTCTTTGTCTTCATAACCCCACAAGGTGCGAGGCTCCCTTTAAAGAGTTTGAACTTGGATTCATGTCGCTCGGGGTCGCCAGTATTGTACCGAGGCTTTGGATTATGCAAACTGTAATTAGTGGCAGCATAGTGTGCTGTCACGAAGTTTGCCGCTTCCTCGACAACGAATGCCTCAGCCATTGATGCTTCAATTCTCCGTTTATTTTTACATTTTGCTCGAAGCGTCTTCTGCATTCTCTCGGTTGCATAGCACCAACGGTTTTGCACAGGGCCACCCAATCTTGCCTCCATCGGTAGATGCAAAATCATATGCTGCATTGGATTAAAGAAACCCGGTGGAAAGATCTTCTCTAACTTGCATATCAACTCCGGCGCCAGTTTTTCCATCTCTTCTATCACAATAGGCGATAATTCTTTAGCACAAAGAACACGGAAGAAATAGCTTAGCTCTGCCATTACTAGCCATTCATCCTCGGGGATGTAGCCGCGCAACATCACCGGCATTATCCGCTCAAGCCATATGTGCCAATCGTGACTCTTCAGCCCAAAGATTTTCAACTTTTCAAGACTTGCTCCCCTTGCTAGATTCGCTGCATACCCATCGGGGAACATCAACTTTTTTTTCACACAGATGAGGATTTCCCTCATGTGTTCCCTTTTAAGATTGAACCATGCCTTTGGCTTCTCCCAATTCTTCTTCCCTTTCGGTTGTCGCATGTTCAGTGACTTCCTATTACACAGACTCTCCTGATCGACTCTAGCCTTAACATTATCTTTCCCCTTATCAGTGCCGAACAATGTACCAAAAAGGGCCTCACCCATATTTTTTTCAGTGTGCATCATGTCAATGTTGTGTGGAAGAGCAAGGTCTTTGAAATATGGGAGATCCCAAAAGCATGG
This sequence comes from Bromus sterilis, assembly GCA_950022295.1. NCBI lineage: Eukaryota > Viridiplantae > Streptophyta > Magnoliopsida > Poales > Poaceae > Bromus > Bromus sterilis. Next base: position 365,010,762 of record OX465595.1, on the reverse strand, counting down.
CTTGTGGGTCCAGGCGTGTTCCGTATTATATCCCAAGAAATACCCTGGCCGGTTCGGATCAGGCTCTAGTGAGTTCAACTGATCAAGAATTTTTGCGCCCGTCATCATAGGTGGTGCCTCGTGCTCGACAACTTTACCTTTGGTGAAATTCTTCTTGTCTTTTCTGAATCCATGGTCCAGAGGCAGGAATTGTCTATGCAAGTCGAAGCAAGAATACTTGCGACCCTTCGGCAGCCAATGAAACTTAAGAGCAGACTTGCATTGCGGGCATGGGAACCTTCCGTGCACGCACCATGCAACAAAAAGTGCAAACGCCGGCAGGTCATGCATGGAGTACATCAACCAAGCATGCATTTGGAAGTTTGTTTTGCTAGCTGCGTCATATGTCCGGATCCCATTATCCCAAGATTCTTTCAACTCATCCATCAGTGGTTGCAAGTACACATTCATATTTTTTCTGAGATAGTTGGGCCCCGAAACTATCAACGTCAAGAAGATGTGCTTTCTTTGCATAAGTACTCCAGGGGGCAGATTGAGGGGCATGATGAATACGGGCCAACAACTATACTGGGTTGCCGTCATACCGAAAGGATTGAACCCATCGAGGCTAATGGCGAGTGCCACGTTTCTTGGGTCTTTGGCTTGACCTTCTTTATGTATTTCATTGAACATCTTCCACGCTTCACCATCAGAGGGGTGGGTCAACATCAAATTCCCGTATTCATCTGTAGCATGTCTAATTCCATCTCTGTGCCATGTCATTTGTTTTGCTGTTTCTTCAAGCATGTAAAGCCGTTGAAGTCTTGGTAAGATCGGTAGGTACCGAAGAATGTTTACGGGTATTTTGCTCTGCGTCTTCTCACCAAGACCGTTGTCTACGACAATATACCTGGAGGACTTGCAGCGTGGACAATAATTATCATCCGCATACTCATGCCTAAATAAGACGCATCCTTTCTCACAAGCATGTATCCGCTCGATGGGCATCTTCAGTGCACCGAGTATTTTGTCTGAGTGGTATAGGTTTGCAGGCATAATATGACCGTCCGGTAGAAAGCGCCCGAATAAGGTCATCATCGCATCATAGCACTCTCTGGACAAGTTGAATTGTGCCTTAAGAGCCATTGTTTGTGCGATGGCATCTAGTTGACAAAGCTTGGTGTGCGCATGCAGTGGGAGTTTTGAAGACTCTAGCATGACATAAAAGGCCTTAGCAGTTTCCTCCGGTTCTTCGTCCTCAAGACGAGCATCGTTGTAGTCATTGACCATGTCTTCGATCCCTGTACCACAATCCTCAATGCGCTGACGCACTACCTCATGTCTGTCACATTGGGCCGACTCGCCATGAAATGACCACAACGTATAATCAGGCATGAAACCACGTATTTGCAGGTGTTTACCCATTACATCCTTTGTCTGTTGTGAATAGTTCTTACATCTAGTGCAGGGGCACCATGTTCTTGGTTGGCCAGCACTAAATGCAACCTCTAGGAACTCCTCGGTCTTGGTCAACCATTCCTTAGTCATATTTTTTTGACTAGGGTGACCGGTGTACATCCACGCACGATCATTCATTCTGGCTAGCTAGCTAGTACAAATTAACACCAGAAGGCATATAATTAATTACGGTGATACGGCATATGCACCTACTAGCTAATAGGTAAAGATAGGTCCTAATCCCACCCGAGTATGTGCAGATTGGATTCATTTCCCCATGCTCTCCTCCCGATCCGACGCAAAATTTCGACAGCACCTCCCCGCTGTTCTCCTGATACACGTCTCAACATAAACCGAGAGGATGTGTACCCGGAGAACAACAAGGTGGCGCTGACGAAATCCTGCGTCAGATCCAGAGGAGAGCATATCTGGGGAAATGAATCCAATCTACACATACTCGGGCTGTCCATGGATAACGTTGGACAATTCGAAAGAATCCAATTATAAATATGGAAATGAATGCATATTTATAAATGGAATCTTTCGAACGGGAGACGCATATGGGTTGCGTGACTTGCATGAGTTGAGAAGGAATAAACTAGCTACACCTATATTTTGGGTAGGGTGAAACTAGGGTAGGGTGAAACTAAGAAGAGAGAGACGTTTGGTGTCCCAGTAGGAAAAACTGCTAGTCACGGGAACCTATGCAATTAAATAAGGCAACCTTAGCAACAACAAGCTAAGCACCAATACATTGGAGACTATAGTTACTTAACACATTTAATACTCTTAGCACCTTTGTTTTTTTAGATAAATAAGAGCTCTTGCCCCCGATTTCATATCACCGAAATCAAATAGTACTAACTATATATCCTAATTAGTAGTAACTAATTCCTAAATCTAACAAGCCCTAGCCCTAATCTACTAACAAATCTAGCTAGCTAATTTCTTTAACTAAATACTTATATGCTAACTAAAATTTATCATAAATAGAAACAAAATTGAATCCTAATTAGTATACTAACTAATTTCTAAACCTAACAAACCCTAGCCCTAATCTACTAACTGATCTAGCTAGCTAAATTTTTAACTAACAAATGATAAGCTAACTAAAATTTAACATAAATATCTACTTACATTAAATACAAACAAAAATGAATACAAAATAGAAAAAAAATGCAAAAAATGGGAGGGCCGGTGCTCACCTGCAGGGGGGTCGACGGCTGGGGGAGAGGAGACCGACGGCGCCGCCGAGACCTAGAGGGGGAGGGCGAGCAGGGGAGGTGACGGTGGCGGCGACCAGGGGAGGTGACGGCGGCCCGGCGGCGGTGGCGTTGACCTGCAGGGGATAGAATGGAGGGGGCGGTGAGAGGTGGCGGTGGCGCGGCTAAGGAGGGAATGCCGTGGAGGCGTCAGCGGCTCACCGGCGCGTGGAGGTGGCGGCGGGTCACCGGCGCGTGCAGGGGTGGCGGCGGGGCGCAACAAAGGAGATGCGACGGCGAGCTGTGGAAGGAGTGGGGGGTTGTGGAGGCGTGGAGGAGGCGGCGGGTCACCGGCGTGGGGAGGTGGCGGCGGGGCGCAGCAAGGGAGACGCGGCGGCGAGATGAGGAAGGAGTGGGGGGTTGTGGGGGTTAGGGCTGGCCCGACGTGGGTTAACAGCGCTAGCTTCTTTGCCGTCAGCTAGCTGACGGCGGAGGCTTGGCCGTCTGCTGGCTGACGGCCAAGCAGCGGGCAGTTAAGCCAGCTCCTCCTGGTGGGGCTAGGTTGGTTGTTCGCCGTCAGCTAGCCTGTTGCCGTCAGCTTGAATGGCATCTGCCGTCAGCCAGCTGACGACGTTGAACTGGCTGACGGCATAGCTCCGTTTTGCCCACAGCCAGGTCTTTGCCGTCAGCTTACCGTCTGGCTGACGACATAGTTTGCTTTGCCGTCAGCCCCGACAGAAAGCTGACGGCAAAGCACAAAGCTGACGACAAAACTCCTGTTTCCTGTAGTGTATGGATGACATGTTTTCCTGTTCATAGGGCATTGGAAATGCCGGTAACACATGGGAACACATTGTTACCAGAACAAGGGTGCTGAACCGACCCAATTGTATGATTTAGTTTGAGATCACATTTTTCCATGTTATAAGTAAAATCATCTAAAGTTAATATGCATGTGTCCTTCATGACCATAAGAATGTTTCGTAACTTCATACCGGAGGGTGGGTTTTGACACTGTCCCAGCACCACCCATAACAGGCGTGGCAATAACAGCTTTGATCACTCACACCTGAAAGTGTGTCAAGGGACTTAACGATTCGAGTTGGGAATTTGCTCCTCTAACGATGGAGAGATACTTCTTTGGGCCCTCTCGGTATTACGACATCGAACATCGTCTGGCCAGACACTTTGAATTGATCAGAAGGGATACCGGAATACTAAACGAGAAAAATGGAACAAAACAAGAAGGAGGATGACTTGGTATAATGGTTAATGGTTAATCATGCGGATACCTAATAGATCTCACCTCAGGTTTTGTATAGTATCATGAAGAAAATAGGACTGGCATGTTAAGCTTGTGGTTCACTCGAATTTATATTCGTGTAGGTAAGGGAACCGTTATGGGTGTCCATGGCTCCGCTATCGGTTATTGTTCCGCGGGAAAATAAGTTTCCGGTTCATGTCCGTATCCTACCGAACCTATGGGGTCACACACTTAAAGGTAGATGATCTGTAGATTACTAGAGTGATAGGATCATGTATTAATCACACCGCGAAAGTCTCGGAGTGATCGGGTTATAATCGATGAGAAAACCGGAATCGTTTCGGGGACCCGGTAAAGTACCGGGAAGAGTTTTAAGAAAACCGGGTAAACCCGGAGGGCCGAAAAAGTTCCGAGTTGGTCTAGATATTTGTGATATTCATTTATTATGTATTTCGAAAAGGTTTTGAAATTAAATTAATGAATAAAACATCAATGGGCTCCCTCTCACTTGAAAGGCCCAAGTGGGGAGGGAGCACATGGGCCAAAGGTGGCCCAAGAGGGGAGGGGCCATGGGGGGAGCTTCCAGGAAGCTTCCCCCCTCCTTGGCTCAGCCCTAGGGGAGGGGAAACCCTAGGGCGCAGCCCCTAGGGCTGCCCCCTCCTCCAAGGTGGCTCCCCTCCCCCTTCCCCAATAAATAGAGGAAATGGGGTCACCCCTTCAAGAGACAATTTCAGATTGTTCTCTCCCGAAGGGCTGCCCCCTCTCTCTCCCTCTCATTAGATCCAATCTCCACCATAACCCCGAAGTGCTGCTACTCCCTCCTCTCTACTCCGGTGGCGCCGAGCTCTGGATGGCGGAGCCCTGCCGGATCATCTACACTATACGTGTGGATCAACCGTAGAGAGATCGTGCGTTCGATCTTTATTCGAGGGACATCACGGTGATTAGATCGGATCGTGAGATTGTTCATCTTCGCTCTTCTCCAACTCTCCATCAACATGTTCCGCTGCGAGAGTGCATCCGTTGAACGGTTGCAAAGGTACTAAGATCGATCTCCTTGTCTGTATCTTCGTAGATCCGTTCTTGGGTTTGGTTTTCATAGTGCCGATTTTTTTTGTTTTCTACTCCGATTCCCAACAGCGGTATCATGAGCTAGTCTAGTGCTGGATGCAGGTTCGATCTAGAGTTCATAAGTGATGAACGACATTGCATAAAATTCTTTGTGCACGGTTTTCTGATAAGAGATCTAAAACTTAATTTTTTGGTTGCTTCCCCTCAAAATTACACAAGTTGATATCTTCTGTATTGCTTGATTTTGTTACAAACATCTTGCCCTTTGGGGTCCTTATATGCTTCTCCTGAGTATGCTGGTCGCGCGAAGATGCTTTGGGTCTTGCTTTTGGAGTAGAAAAATTGTGTGACAAAAGGGGCTTGTTAGATTGATGATCTAGCACGGGGATCACACGTATTGTCGATAGTTCAGTATGAGTCATGGGATTAAACAGTAACCTCATGGTTGATACGCCCCGCATGTTAATCTAGCAACTTGAAAATTGTGTCTCATGTGGTTACGTAGATAGCAAAACGTTTTGCCATGCAAACCCTAGTAGCCACGTAAAACTTGCAAGAAACGAGTAGAACACGTCTAACTTGTTTTTGCAGGAACATGTGATGTGGTATAGTCTTCATCATAACTTGTTGTATGAGATGATTATATTTTGTAAAGTTTATATTTGCATGACTTGCATGTCATGGTACGGCATGATGGCTGGAGCCATGTGATTGTCTTTTATTGGGCCTGCGTGCCAAACTTCATGTAAAATTTTATTTAGTAGAATAGATGCTAGCAATAGTTGTAGTATCTACATGAAGATGATGATCACGTGTGAACGTGCTCGACGACGTGCCGTACGTGGAGGTGATGTCTACGCCAAACGAAGATGAAGAAAGAAAAGCATGATGCTTGGAGCTTCCCAAAGAAAAGGCTATACTATATCACATACTTAACTGCTTGTGATGTTAATCCGTTTCATTGCCTGTTTTGATTGCGCACTAGTCGCAATTTTAATAGGATGATCTCTCTTAAAATATCAAGAAGTTTGTGCTCTCCCAATCGTGCAACCGTTTGTAATAAACGCCACCCGCGGTACGTCGTGTAACACGAGTGCCAATGGAAAGGTAACAAAGAGGCGGGTGGATTGAGTTGTCTCCACAGCAAAAACGCTTGGTTGTCTTGACGTTCTAGCTTATCCGATCTGAGCTCGGAGAACAAGTGTCGAAAGACTAATACAAGAGTCATAAGTCGTATATGATTGGTTTAGTTAGACCTACCGGGTTGATCACCTCCATGGCTGAGTGTTACACCGGTGGCTGGTGTTTTGATCCGGATCTTGAATACCCTAAGATCAATTTAGAGAGATATTGGTTTTAGTGGGAGCATTTGATTAAATTGTTAATGATGCCATATTAATTTTGAACCATGTCTAAATCAACTTGTTATTTTCGTTGTAGAGCTATGGCCCCCGACACTCCCGTTAATTTTGATGCATTACTTGGAGATTCGATTTTGAATTCGAATGGAAATAACTATCTGGAATGGCTATGTGTCTTGGATAATAACCTTCACATGATTAAGAAAGAATACATGATTCGAGCGGAACTCCCTACTCCTCCAATGGTGAATGCTTCTGAAGAGGAGAAAATTGTTTATGCTTCTCTCAAAGCTGACTATGACGCTGTGCGACAAGTGATGTTGTCACACATGGACAAGTATCTGAAATTATCTTTTGAGTTTTCAACCATCTGTGAAATGGTTGCTACTCTCAACAAATGGTACATGAACTGGCTCAAGGCTAAGCGCCAACAGCTCACTCGAGCTTTATATGAGTGCAAGATGGAAATGAATGGCTCTATGAGAGACCATGTGGTCACCATGGCTGACTACGTTTCACAGCTAAGGCCTCTCGGACTTGATATACCGGATGACCTTGCTGTTGAACTTATCCTTGCATCATTCCCGCAACCGTTCTACAAACGTGTCATGCACATAAGAGACACCATGGAGCAGAGGATAAGATTTATTCTGATAGAATCACGTGTTGGACCGCCCAGCAAAGGTATAATTGATATCAATGTTATTGACGTCTTGTTTACTGGCATCAATTCCAACTCTTGGGTATTTGATACCGGATCGGTTGCTCATATTTGCAATACGATGCAGGGGCTTAGGAAGATGAGGAAGCTGGCAAAAGGAGAGATGACGATGCGCGTCGGAAACGGAGTCCTTCTTGACGCCAAAGCCGTTGGTGTCGTCACTCTACGTCTACCATCAGGATTTACATTGGAATTGAATAAATGTTATTTTGTTCCCGAGTTGTGTAAGAACATAATATCTGGATCATGTTTGTTACGCGATGGATATTCATTTAAATCTGAGAAAAATGGTTCTTCTATTTACATGAATGAAATGTTTTATGGATTTGCACCACTGGTTGGTGGATTATTAATACTTGATCTTGACTGTAGAAACGACGTCTATAACATAGAAACTAAACGCATAAAGTTGTCTGATGAAAATACCACTATGTTGTGGCATTGCCGTCTTGGTCACGTTGGAAAGAAACGCATGGAGAAGCTCCATAAAGATGGAATTTTAAAGTCTTTTGATATTTATTCATTTGACACATGCGAAGCTTGTCTAATGGGAAAGATGATCAAAACACCGTTCAATGGAGTTGTAAAACGGGCAACTGAGCTATTGGAAATCATCCATACTGATGTATGTGGTCCAATGAGTACAAATGCACGCAATGAATATTTGTACTTCGTAACTTTTACTGATGACTTAAGCAGATATGGGTATATCTACTTGATGAAACAGAAATCTGAATCTTTTGAAAGGTTTAAAGAGTTTCAAAACGAAGTAGAAAATCATCAGAAAAAAAGGATAAAATTTCTATGATCTGATCGTGGAGGTGAATACCTAAGCGATCAGTTTACCGCACATCTCAGAGATCATTGAATTGTTCCACAACTTACGCCACCAGGAACACCACAAAGAAATGGTGTGTCTGAGAGGCGTAACCGAACCCTGTTAGACATGGTGAGGTCTATGATGTCCCTAACGGAACTGCCATTATCATTCTAGGGATACGCTTTAGAAACTGCTGCCCACACTTTAAACAGTGCCCCATCAAAGTCTGTGGAAACGACACCATATGAAGTTTGGCACGAGAATAAGCCCGATTTGTCGTATCTTAAAATTTGGGGATGTGACGCGTATGTGAAACGCTTACAACCAAAGAAGCTTGACCCCAAAGAAGACAAATGCTACTTTATTGGATATCCAAGAGAGACAGCTGGATATTGCTTCTACCACCGTGCAGAGGGCAAAGTGTTTGTTGCGAGACACTGAGTATTTCTCGAGAAAGAGTTCCTCGCGAAAGAAGTGAGTGGGAGAACAGTACAACTTGATGAGATTATTGAATCTTCGGCCCCTCAGGGAAAGGAACCGGAAATTGTTCAGGAGTCAGTTCCCGTGACTGAGCCACAAGTCACTATACCAGATACAGTGACCCCGATCAAGCCAAGTACTGCCCCTCGTAGGTCGTCGAGACTTCATCTTGAACCAGAGTGGTTTCATAATGAAGTATTCATAATGGAAGACGACGAGCCCGCGAATTATAATGAAGCAATGGTGAGCCCTACCTCCACCGAATGGCAAAAGGCCATGGAATCCGAAATAGAGTCTATGCACCAAAATCAGGTTTGGAGATTGGTAGACCCTCCTGAAGGTGTCAAACCAATTGAATGCAAATGGATCTTTAAACGAAATACATACGGAGACGGAAACTTGACCGTCTATAAAGCTCGACTTGTCGCAAAAGGTTTTCGACAAGTCCAAGGGGTTGACTACGACGAGACCTTCTCGCCCATAATGATGCTTAAGTCTATTCGGATTTTACTAGCAGTTGCTGCATATTTCGACTATGAGATATGGCAGATGGACGTCAAAACAACTTTTCTCAATGGATATCTTGAGGAGGATGTATACATGATACAACCTGAAGGTTTTGTGAGTCCAGAAGATACTGGTAAGGTATGCAAACTTCAAAGAGCCATCTATGGTTTCAAGCAGGCATCACGGAGTTGGAATACACGTTTTGATGAAGTCGTAAAAGGTTTCAGATTCATCAAGAACGAAGAAGAATCTTGTGTATACAAGAAAGTAAGTGGGAGCGCAAGAGTTTTTCTGGTTCTGTATGTCGACGACATATTGTTAATTGGAAATGATAAAAACTTTCTTAATGAAGTGAAAGAGTCACTTAAAAATAGTTTTTCAATGAAGGACATGGGTGAAGCGACATATATATTGGGCATCCAAATCTATCGAGATAGATCAAAACGCCTAATAGCGCTTAGCCAAAGCACATACCTTGACAAGATTCTGAAAAGGTTCAGAATGGAGAATGCAAAGAAAGGCAATCTCCCAATGTCACATGGCACAATACTTCGTCGAAGTCAGTCGCCTCAGACGGCTGCAGAACGAGAAGAGATGAGAAAGAATCCATATGCTTCAGCCATTGGATCGATCATGTATTCCATGGTGTGCACCAGACCAGATGTTTCATTTGCACTTAGTGCTTGTAGAAGATACCAAAGCAACTCTGGATTGGTTCATTGGGCTGCTGTCAAGAATATACTCAAGTACCTCAAGAGAACAAAAGAGTTGTTTCTCGTGTACGGAGGTGATGAAGAGCTCCTTGCAAAAGGTTACACGGACGCTAGCTTCATAACTGATCAAGATGATTTCAAATCTCAGTCGGGTTATGTATTTACATTAAATGGTGGAGCAGTAAGCTGGAAAAGTTTCAAGCAGAATACCGTCGCGGATTCTACAACGGAGGCGGGATACATTGCGGCTTCAGAAGCGGCTAAGGAGGGCATTTGGATTAGGAACTTCATCATCGAGCTTGATGTCGTCCCGAGTGCAAGAGACCCACTGGAGTTATATTGTGATAACACTGGCGCAGTGGCTCAAGCAAAGGGGCCAAGGGCTCATCAGAAATCCAAACATGTCGACCGCAAGTACCATCTTATTTGTCACTTCATCAAAGACGGGTACTTAAAGATATGGAAGATTTATACGACTCTGAATGTGTCAGACCCGTTGAGGAAGCCTCTACCACTCGCAAAGCATGAAGAACACCGTAGTGCCATTGGTGTTAGACAAATAATGTAACTAGATTATTGTCTCTAGTGCAAGTGGAAGACTGTTGGAATTATGCCCTAGAGGCAATAATAAATTGTATTATTATAATTCCAGGTTCATTATTAATGTTTATATGTCTGTGCTATAATTGCAATGTCTTTTGCGGAGGTTTGCCAAGTAGCATGTTAACTGCCTCCGGAGGAAAACCCATATGCAGGTGTGGAGTACAAACACCAAGTGTTCTTAGTCTGCCTCTAGGACTAACCCGTGTGTTATGGATGACATGTTTTCCTGTTCATAGGGCATTGGAAATGCCGGTAACACATGGGAGCACATTGTTACCAGAACAATGGTGCTGAACCGACCCAATTGTATGATTTACTTTGATATCACATCGTTTCCATGTTATAAGTAAAATCATCTAAAGTTAATATGCATGTGTCCTTCATGACCATAAGAATGTTTCGTAACTTCATACCGGAGGGTGGGTTTTGACACTGTCCCAACACCACCCGTAACAGGCGTGGCAATAACGGCTTTGATCACTCACACCTGAAAGTGTGTCAAGGGACTTAACGATTTGAGTTGGGAATTTGCTCCTCTAACGATGGAGAGATACTTCTTTGGGACCTCTCGGTATTACGGCATCCAACATCGTCTGGCCAGACACTGTGAATTGATCACAAGGGATACCGGAATACTAAACGAGAAAAATGGAACAAAACAAGGAGGATGACTTGGTATAATGGTTAATGGTTAATCATGCGGATACCTAATAGATCTCACCTCAGGTTTTGTATAGTATCGTGAAGCAAATAGGACTGGCATGTTAAGCTTGTGGTTCACTCGAATTTATATTCGTGTAGGTACGGGAACCGTTATGGGTGTCCATGGCTCCGCTATCGGTTATTGTTCCGCGGGAAAATAAGTTTCCGGTTCATGTCCGTATCCTATCGAAACTATGGGGTCACACACTTAAAGGTAGATGATCTGTAGAGTACTAGAGTGATAGGAGCATGTATTAATCACACCGCGAAAGTCTCGGAGCGATCGGGTTATAATCGATGAGAAAACCGGAATCGTTTCGGGGACCCGGTAACGTACCGGGAAGAGTTTTAAGAAAACCGGGTAAAACCGGAGGGCCGGAAAAGTTCCGAGTTGGTCTAGATATTTGTGATATTCATTTATTATGTATTTTAAAAAGTTTTTGAAATTAAATTAATGAATAAAACATCAATGGGCTCCCTCTCACTTGAAAGGCCCAAGTGGGGAGGGAGCACATGGGCCAAAGGTGGCCCAAGAGGGGAGGCGCCTTGGGGGGCGCTTCCAGAAAGCTTCCCCCCCCCTCCTTGGTGCAGCCCTAGGGGAGGGGAAACCCTAGGGCGCAGCCTCTAGGGCTGCCCCCTCCTCCAAGGTGGCTCCCCTCCACCTTCCCCTATAAATAGAGGAGGTGGGGGCACCCCTTCAAGAGACAATTTCAGATTGTTCTCTCCCGAAGGGCTGCCCCCTCTCTCTCCCTCTCACTAGATCCAATCTCCACCATAACCCCGAAGTGCTTCTCCTCCCGCCTCTCTACTCCTGTGGCGCCGAGCTCTGGATGGCGGAGCCCTGCCGGATCATCTACACTGTACGTGTGGATCAACCGTAGAGAGATCGTGCGTTCGATCTTTGTTCCAGGGACATCACGGTGATTAGATCGAATCGTGAGATTGTTCATCTTCACGCTTCTCCAACTCTCCATCAACATCTTCCGCTGCGAGAGTGCATCCATTGAACGGTTGCAAAGGTACCAAGATCGATCTCCTTGTATGTATCTTTCTAGATACGTTCTTGGGTTTGGTTTTCGTAGTGCCGATTTTTTTTTGTGTTCTACTCCGATTCCCAATAGTGGCTAGGTCTCTAGATCTTCTGGGCAATGAGGAAATTGTAGTGGATAGCTCGGGCTTGTCCTCTATCTTTGGCAGGGCAACACCCAGATCTGAATTTGCTAGTTGGACTTGCTATGAAGACCCTACGTGTCTTGAGGTGGCACGGGTGTTGCGCTTTGGTGCGATGACGATGGCATCCATGGCTATCGTTATCCTCCTAAGGACGCCGTTGTGTTCTCAAGATTTCAGGTGAGACCCTTGTCTATTTTGAACTTGACAGAAGTGACGATTTGCGTCGTTCTCCCTCCTGAAGGTGTTATCCTTTCTAGAACGCGTTGTGGCGTAACTTTTTGACATTCCTATGTCTTTTTTTTTCATCGTAGTCACATGTGAACTTATGGTGTCCGACTTTCGCGGACTTATTTGTAAGGATTTCTTTACTATTTTGTGTTGTCCGATGGTTTATTTTAATTGTTCCTTTATCTATTGACAAATGTGAAAGCATGTTTCGTATTAATGCATGCAATCCTGTTGTATGGTTTGAAAAATAAAATGATTTTGCATAGAACATAGGACTATCAGCCATCATACAAAAGCAAAGGTCAGTACACTTTTTATTCGAAAAGTAAAATAAAAATTGTATACAACATATCAGCCAGAATACACAATCCGAAAGGTCTGTGCAGTTTGTATTCAAATTTTTTTTTATACTTCCTCCGATCCATATTAATAGACTTAAGTTTGTATAGGTAACACATGCATCTAGTCTAAATACTTAACTAGATACATACGAATTTAGATAAAATTGAGTCCATTAATATGGATCGGAGGTAATAGATCATATGACCCTCCATCGTAGACAAGCCGAAGGATCTGTACAGTTTATACACTATGTCCGAAGTACAATACTGATTACTAGTGCTCGCCGGTTACGGGTAAAGATCTGTCCAGGACGCGTCCTCGGCCGCAGTGTCTTTCCATCTCCTGTCGAATATCATCTCAGCCACCGATCGCCGCCTCACCGCGGCCCGGAAAGCGGCGTCCGCGCCCTCGGTGCCGCCAAGGCTGGGGACACCCCTGTGGAGGACGTACTCGCTCTCGACGACGCCAACCTTGAGCGTCCTATGACCCTGCGCGCAGTAGCCGAGCTTGTAGTCGAGGCCCCACGCATGCACCAGGTCGTTCTGCACCATGCCCCAGCTGCACCGCCACACCGCGCGGGAGAACACTGGCAGCATAATCTCCACCCACCCCGCGCACGGCGGACACCTGCTGCTCTCGTCGCACCCTCCTCCTCCCCAGCGGGCCGCCGCCTTGTAGAACCGCCTGTGCACGCCGCCGTCGGTTCCGGGCCTCGGCAGCGCACGCGCCGTGATGCCGTGGTGGATCTCGGACCGCCGGTCCAGTGCCGGCTGGGATATATCGAGCCCATCTCTCTTGACGATGTCGAGGTATCTGATCGGGTCGAAGGCGTCCACCTCCACGTCCTTGTCCCACAGGAACATGTAGTCGTACTAACGATGTCATGGTGCAGGAACAGCTTGGCGAACCACCAGCCACCACTTTGTCTGGCCCCGCGCCGACACGTGCACGGCGCGGCGCGACCACTCGAGGTCGTCCCACTGCTCCACCCCCGCACCGTCGTAGTGGAACAGCATCACCGTGAAGCTGGCCGCGGGGAACTTTGAGACGAGCTTGTCGACGGCCGCCTTGTTCTTGATGCGACCGGGATTTCTAGGAGGCTCTTTAACGGCCTGCTGCCGCCCTGCTGCTCTGGGTCGCCGACCATGGACACCATCTCGAGGTTGGACGTGCCATGCACGATGCCTCTCTGTTAGACAATCGACACGCAAATAACAATGAAGTAGAACGAAAAGCAACACAGGGGACACGCAGATTTAACGTGGAAAACCCTTCCGCGAAGAAGGGAAAAACCACGGGCGCCAGCCAACGAACTATTCCTTATTGTGGAGGTGTTACAAACGCCGAGGGATTTACAACTTGAGAAACTATACCGTGCGGCGGCTTACAAGGTATATTTATAGGCGGTAAGAGAGACCTAGGCCAACACTGATCCAAGCCTACCGGCGACGGGCCTCCGCTCCGCTCCGTCAGAAGTTTCCTCTTAACTTCATGAATGAATTTGGATCAACTTCAACACTCTCGGCAGAGCATCGCCGTGCGATGGCTCCTTGGATACTGGTCCTTTCGTTTGATGGACTACGCGCAGCATTTTGCGCGGGATTGGTCTGGAATCCTTAAACACTTCGCTCGCTCGTGAGGACGAGAGACTATGATTACGATCCTTCTGCTGCAGCGTGAAGGCTGTACCGCCGAAGAACAGCAGCACGAGGAGGAAGACGAGCACCACCGGCAGCGAGAAGCGCTTCTGCGACGACATGAAATTCTTGGATATCGAATAACCCATGGGGGCGCGCGGGACAATGGATCGATCACTTGTTCGATCTAGAGTTTGTTGTACCGTCGCTGGTCACCACGCAATATATATAGCCTCAACTTGATATAGAGAAATTCGAAACTGATCTGTAGTTGGTAATGCAAACGTATACAGCGTGGACGTGCCACGAAGAACAATAGGAGACCGAAGCGAAATCGGAAAAACTGTGAGTTTGTAACGGGATCGGAGCAGAAGAAGCCACCACATCGTTTATCTCCGATCCGTCTGCCACACCGATTATCTTAGAAAAAAACGACAGCGGCTAGCGTTCCGGTCGAGGCGTTGGCGTTGACCTACCGTCGAGGTTGGTAAAGTCCGAACTGGGGACCATTTTTCAGTGAGAAACCGTGGGTAGGAGGCGCAAGTGTATCGGCACCTCATGGCGATGGCCCTCCCCCTACGTCTCACCTTCCTCCTCTGCTTCTTCTTCTCCGCTCTGCAACACCGCCACCGCTTCCTCGCCGAGGCGGCTCCCACGCTAGTTGCCAGCCTCCCAGGCTTCGATGGACCCCTCCCGTTCCGGCTTGAGACCGGGTACGTATTCAGTCAAGCACGTAGTACGTTCTTGGACACTCCTTGCAAATGCGTTCGTCTAAACCACAAGCTCCTCGTCCATGGCAGGTACGTGACCGTGGACGAGCAGAACGGCGCGGAGCTGTTCTACTACTTCATCGAGTCGGAGGGCGATCCGCGGCGCGACCCGGTCCTCCTCTGGCTCACCGGCGGCAATCGCTGCTCCGTGCTCAGCGCGCTGTTCTTCGAGATAGGTAAGGATTCCTTTGCTGTCTTTGTCTTGTCTCGCCGTATCTTGCACACGATTCAGCTTCTGGATCCAATCTAGCTGCCTGATTACCTGGACCTGAGTTTTATTTTAGTTATTCAAGATTGCGTGAGGTCAACTGCATTTTGTAGGCCCGTTGAAATTAATGGGAGAGTCCTACAATGGTTCCATACCGCGGCTGCGGTACCATCCCTACACATGGACCAAAGCTGCCAGTATACTGTTCGTCGACTCGCCAGTCGGCGCAGGCTTCTCCTTCTCCCGGGACCCCAGAGGCTATAATGTTGGAGAAGTCTCTTCTTCGCTGCACCTCAAAAAGTTGCTCACCAAGGTATGCAAAGGAAAACCCTTCACTTTTCTTCCCACGAATCCTAGTTTGTTCTTTGACTCCGGCGAGATTGCTGCTCATGAAGTTGGTCTGCCCTCGTTAAATTGGTTCTTCCAGCTCCATACCGCAAACGTCCGGACATTTTACCATGCTCATGAAGTTGGTCTGCTCTCATTAAGCTATTTTTTAAAATGGGTTTCTTCCCTAGTGCTAAGGGCAACTCCAACGCGCCACGCAAACAGACGCGAGTTTTGTCCGATTTTTGTTCGTTTGCATCGGCGCAGATCGTTGTTTGTGGGTTCGTGACCGCATCACCCAACGCTGCGATGCATTTGTTGGCGCCAAAATAAAAGGGCATGCCAGTGGCCATGCCTGCGGCAACGCGCGCCATTTCACATAACCAAAAGTGCATAGTTTCAGCGGCAGGGCGCTACAAGTTCAGCTGGATCATGCGAGCGACCTGTTACACACCCAGTGTACAAAAAATTGTCCAACGCCACAAATAGCCTTCGCCGATCATTGGAGCATCTCGTTTTGCATCTTCTCGAACCAAACTCGTTTCCTTAGAGAAACGTTGTTCAAGTCCATCTTCGTGATCTCCACTTGTTTTGTCATGTTGGGTGAGCTAATCCATGAAGGTCAATGGCTTGGCTTTAATGTCCACATCATCATTGGCCTCCTCGTCTTGGTCATCGGTCTCGCGCCATTGATCTTCAGCGCCCGCGCCATGCATAGTACCATCCTCATGAACGTAGCAATCCTCGCCGGCGCCCACCTCCTCATTTTGGCAGACGCCACAAACATCTTGGCTTTGGGCTTCTTCGGGGTCGATGGGCACGTGATGGCCACACTCGAAGATGATTTGGTCCATGAGCATCTCGGTGTAGCGCCCGAAGCTGTAGGCATTGCCGAGCACGGCCTCGGCATGCGCGGGCATTCCGTCGAACAGGTTGCGGGGCACCGGGAAACCGGTGGTGGAGATCTCCCTTGGGCGCTTCGGGTGCGCCCCGACCCACTGTACTCGCCGCCAAGAGGCTCGACGTCAATGACACATTGTGGTGGCACCATAGTGGTGTCCGGCGCCTTCATCATCACTTCCGGCGAGGTGTCATGGGGCTTGGTCAACAACCCCGTGCCGCTCGCAGCCATGGTGGTAGCGGTCGCGGTCACGATGGCTGGGTCACGAACGTATCCTACCATATACAGGGCTTGCGATACTGCTTTTTGCGCGATGGCTTCCTTCTCCCGCTTCACGGCGTCGACCTTGGCTTTGGTGGCGATGGCTTCGGCGGCGGCAGTAGCGACCTTCTCGGCCGCGGCCTTGCGCCGATCGGCTCTTTTGGCCGAAGCCAAGGTCCCGTTCCGCACCTTCTCCTTCGGCGTGGCCTCCTTCTTGGGTTTCCGTGGCTGCTTGGGACCGACGACGGCCGCGGTGGGCGCGGTGAGGGGGCGGTGGGTTTTGGTTCGGTCGCCATGGTCGGGTGCGAGGGAACCATGGGAGAATGGAGGGAAATGGGAGGGGTTGTGTGGCCGGCGTTTAGGCCAGGGCAGTACAAGGGCGAGTGTGTCCGCGCCGATGCAAACCTGGCCTAAATTTGGGCCGGAAATGGGTCCAGACGGACACGAAAAAGGATGCGCGTCCGCTTGCGTGAACGCTCTGGGCCGCGATTTCTGTCCGCGCGGACGCAAACGGGCAAAAACGGACCCAAAATGGACAAATGCGTCGGCACGTTGGTTTCCCTAAGGGCATCTCCAGTGCTATACCGCAAACGTCATCCTGCAAATTCTTCTCAGCATGTTCGAATTTCGCAAACTGAGGGTGTGTTCGGCAGCTCTCCGGCTCTGAACTCCACCAACTCCTTGTGAGGAGTTCGGACGAATGCTCGAACTCCCGGAGCTGCGAACAAGAAGCTGGCTTGACCCTGCGCAAAATATGCGAAGTCGAGGAGCTACCATATAGGAGATCCGCGGAGTTGAACAAAATTACTGCATGTTGCCATCGCCAGGTTGCGGAGCATACTGGTTCACTCATCTATTGTCACTAGTCACACGCCTCGATCCCCACCTAACCATGCAGCGATGTCCAGCATGACAAACATGGGCCAAAAAGGGTCTAGGTGGGCTTCCGGCCTAGCCTATGCGCTCGGGAGCAGAGAAGCTAACATTTCGAACGGATGCTTCGCTCCAGGATTTGATGATAGAAGCCAGCAATTGGCAGGAGGTGATGGAGTTGGGGAGTTGGCGACTCGGTACAACTACGGAACAGGTCCTGAATGCAAACTTGAGGGACAGTTCAAAAATTTTCCACATACGAGTCCGCTTGCTCGGTCCCACCCGAAATCTCTACTCCTGTGTGGCTGTGTCAATCGCGCCCGCTCTGGCCACCTTATACATGTCGGTCCAGAGAAGAGAGGACGTGATCATTCATTGTCGTAGAATTGAAGTGACACGATGGCCGAAAGTGCCGCCCACGCCTGGTCTATGTTGGCGCAGAATGATGTGATCGAATGGGTTGGCGGGATTGCTTCCACTGAAGTTGGATGCGTAGCACTGAATAGGCACGGTGGTCGAGAAACTCACTCTCGTGCACGTGCATTAAAATTGCCACTTTCCATGCTCGACACGTGATGCCCCACAAACGTAAGGGATCGAGATAGTCTCTGCGGGTAAGTTAACCCACTTTATTGATTCGACACAAGGGGAGCCAAAGAGTATTTATAAGCTTTGACAGTTGAGTTGTCAATTCAACCGCACCTGAAATATACTTGCTTGCAACAAAAGATAAGTGGTAAAGGTAATATGATAGTGATGGTGACGACAGCAAAAGTAAACAACAAAAGTAACAACTAATAACCAGCAGGATTGAAAACACTGTAGGCTAGGGAGATGGATGGTTGGGCGCTGCATGGATGAGTGTGAACATGTAATAGATTCTAACACGGGGCAATGCACACAGAAAAGCAATGATCATCTAGGCAAATATCAAACGTTAGGCATGTATCCCGTAGGTAGTTATGCGTGCTTGCAATAAGAACTTGCACAACATCTTTTGTCCTACCATCCCGCTACGAACGGGGCCAAAGGAAACTTATGGAGATTAAGGTGCTCCTGTCAAAGAGCACCGGAACAAAGCAATAAACTCAATGGATACATGGAATCCTAAAATTATGGACCATCCCCTTTGGTGTCCCAAGCTGTCACCTTTGGGATCGCCGGTTCCGGACCATAATAGGTGCATACAACTCATAGATAGGATCAAGAGCACAAATATATTCATGAAAACACATAGGGTTCAGATCTGAAAACATGGCACTCGGGCCCAAAGTGACAAGCATTAAGAGCAACAAGTTGAAGCAAAGAAGATAAATACCAATCTAGATGATAGGCAACATGCCCCCAACAATCTGACGAACTATTACATGATCTAAATCATCCAATCTCTACCATCCCCTTTGCCTACAACAGGGGATTACTCACACATGTGAAGAGAAGTCATGGAGGAGGGATGGATTGGTGATGGTGATGACGATGGCGACGATCTCCCCTCTCCGGAGGCCAAATCAGCCTCCAGATTAGCCCTCCCGAAGAAGAACAGAGGGTGGCGGCGGCTCCGCGACGGAAATTGGAAAAGAGACTTCTCTTCTGGGGTTTTCCCGTCACGAGAATAAATAGGAGCATTGGTAGGGCACCAGAGGAGGGGGGAGGCGCCCAGGCGGCCAGAGGGCGCGGCCCCACCCCTGGCCGCGCCAGGGGAGAGCCTGGGGCCCCCAGGACTCCCCTATGGTCCCACTTATGGCATTTGGCTCCTTCGGGTGCGTGGATTTTCTGGTATTTTTCTGGGAATTTTCTGGGACACCTAAAAATCCATTTTCCTGCACACAATAAAACCATACAGGCAGCTCTGCTAAAAATAGCATTAGTCCGGGTTAGTTTCGTCCAAATCATGCAAGAATGAGGGAAAAACAATAGCAAAAGTGTTTGGAAAAGTAGATACGTTTGAGACATATCGACTCCCCCAAGCTTAGCATATTGCTTGTCCTCAAGCAATTCAGTTCAACGAACTGGAAGCGACAAAGAAAACTTTGGCAAACTCTTTTGCTTCATTATATGTATATATAAGCATGTACTACGAAAAGAGTTTAGCAAGTATTGAAACAATGCTATAAGGAAAATGCACGAAGCAATTCTTCTTTCATGTGATCAATCACAAACAACTAAAAGTAAATAATATACTGCTGAAAATCAAGACATGATCACAATGCACATGGCTTGAACATACTTGAGTGGCATTTCGCTAACCTCCATGAGTGAAGCAAAACATAAATGCAGAAACTCTTTCGGAGTTTTAAAGGTGACTAGAACTCAGTATTTCAGACTAGCAATAACACAAGCATGCAGAAGACAATGTAATACTTTGGGACAATGCATGTTACACTAAGAATGACAATTATGCTCTCATAGTTGGTGCTTTGAAGAAAGAAAGGGAGACTCTCGAACCGTGGCTTTTGATGGTAAGGCTGAAAACCCGTGAAAGGAAGCAAAGACTAAGCATGTGCCAGAGCTCTTGGTTTTGAAAACAGAGATAAAACTCTTTTGAGAGGTGTAACTTTCCAGTCAACGGTGAACGGTAAAGGTCTCTCAATATCTCCCATGCCAACCATATTAATGCCTTTTGCTTACACATATTCCCTTATCCATAAATCCTTTGATGGTCTACGAAACCTTTTATTTTGCCTCAAGGATGAAAGGAGGGTATCGTTCCATCTATCATAAGCAGCATTTGGTCCGTTTCACTCCATCATCAAGTATGGTGGAGGTGTAACTCTCATTTTTTTTACTTGACTAGTTAAAACTTCCGTCAAAATATTTTTGGCATGCAAGATACTGATTTCCCCTCACCGCACCATGAGCTTCTACGGTTACAAAAGGGAAGCTTTTGAATAAATTTCGAGATGGCACATGAAAGTCTAAGTTAGAAGTGACCGGTAAATACCACATATAGGTAGGTATGGTGGACTCAAATGGAATAACTGGTTTCAAGGATTTTGGATGCACAAGCAGAATTTCGCTTAGTGCGAGTGAAGGCTAGCAAAAGACTGGGAAGCGACCAACTAGAGAGCAATAACTGTCATAATCATGCAGAGCGACAAAGCAACATTGAATCGGGCATGAAAGTGATATAACTATTCTGAAACAAAAAGATCATCAAGGCATAATAGACTTTTTAGTCATAAACATGTGTGAACATGTGCCAAGTCAATCCAAAAATTCTCCGAAGGGAAATACCACTTCAGTATGCCAACCCATGAACGATGGAATGCATGTAAATCATTTCAACAACACAATATGTACTCTAGCTATTTGAGACTAGCCACAAGGAAAGCATGAACACTGGGAAAGCATTGTAAACATAGCACTATGTCGCTACAAGCTGGTCTCTAGATCATAAGTACAGGCATATGTACAAAAGTAGAAACAAGAAGAGTTCATATCGGTTTTCCTTGTTGCTTCCCTTCCGCCGATCTTCGTCATTACTTCCTGGTCACTTGCACGATCGAACGTGGGAAATATTATCAAATGCCATCACGGACTCGAGCTGAACTCTGAAAACAAATCAAACTAAAGAGAGAAAGGAAATCTTTTTGGGTTTTTAAAAGGTTTAAACGAGAGCAAAAGAAAAGATAAAATCTTTTTGTTGTTTTTGCAAAGAAAGAAAGAAAGAAGAACAAGCAAAAACTTCGAAAAGATCAAAGAGAACAAAAATAAAACGGATAATACAATGGAAAAGTGAGAAGGGTACGTACTCCCCCAAGCTTAGGCTTTTGGCCTAAGTTGGTAGTAGCTAATGTCCCCAGGAGCCTCCTGCTCCAGGGTGGTACTGGTAAGTCCAAGGGTCGTATGAGGCTTCCGGTGCGTACATCGAAGTCCTCGGATCCTCCCACGAAGAAGGATCCGCGCTCCAAGCAGAGGAAGACCCTTCACCAAACTGGGTGAAGGTCTCCACCTGGAAAGGTGGGAACTCACCATGCTCCTCCTCGTCGGGCACAACCCCCTCCATGGGGTTATGAAACTGATGCGGGACCACGAACTCATCGAACTGGGTAGCATCAAAGGACCATCTGTTCCTGCGAGAAAAATCGAACAAAAGAGGTGCAGGTAGACGGATCTTGCGTTCCGTGGTGGCTCCGAAACGCAAGATATAATCAAGGTTACCAAACTCGGAAGTCATGGTAACAAACTTATGCCTTTTCATAGCAGTAAGATCAAAACTTAAATAAGTAAAAGGCTTATCATCGGGGTGTGGGGTGCAATGAAGAGACTCTAGGATAAGTGTGGCGTAAACGCCACCAAATAAATCTCCCTTGTTACCGTTCATAGCAAGGCGTCGAGCAATTAAGGCACCCACATTATAATCAAACCTCCCCGAGAGGGCGGTTGCCAGGATAGCAATATCCGGCGCAGATATGTTGCTCGTGTTGTCACGAGCTAACACCCCTCTAACAATATAATACGCAAAATACCTGAGGTGTGGGAACAAGATGCTGGAGATTTTTGACCGATGAATATCCCTTGTATCCATGCTACAGAGAGAGTTGAAGACGGTCCTCAGCTCGGAGGGCTGAGAGCTCATCTTCGCCGTCAGTCCAACGTTCGGCACACCTATTATTTCACAAAACTTTTCCAAAGGCATGGTCAAAAGATTATTGTAAATTTTAAACTCAACAGAACCATTATCAAGGTTATATCTAAAACTGTTAATGAAACAGGAGGTGAGTTTTTGATACTGAGAAACACAGCACGTTGCGAGCCGCGTCAGACCTGCATTAGCACAAGTATTATAGAACTCCTCCTTAATTCCTGCAGCTTCAAGGAATTCATCGCACGGGAAAGTCATTGCACGTGCTGGATTTGTGTCCTCCAACAACTCTAAGGGCACATGATCTTCGTCGTAGCTCGCCCTAGCAGTCGAGGGTGAAGCTGCAGCTCTTGTAACTCGATCGGAGCGCTCGGGCCTTTTCTTCCCAAGCCACCCCTTTGCTCTTCCTAGCAAACTCATTTCTGAAATTTTTGACAAATTACAAAAACAAGGATTTTAAACAAAGTGAGTTAAGGCAAACTACTCAACCCATTTACCTAAGGAAAAAACTTGCATCAAAACTTGGAAAATAAACTTCTACACATGCATGCAAGCTCATCTAAACAGCACCAAGAACTACTAAATACTCACAAATGAAGCCACCAACCAAAAATATATTTGGAGGAGTGGAGGAGTTACATACCAGGGAGTATTTGCCCAAAATTTTAGCTCAAATGATGGGCCGTAGAGAGAGATCGAAATTCTGGACGGAGAGCAGCAAGAACACAAGAACAAAGTGCAGAACTCGTGTTTTTGGAGAGAGAGGAAAGAGGAGGAAGAAGACTTACCTGGCTGGCTGCCCTATGGGACCCAGGCGCCATGTGGGCGCGACCAGGGGGCAGGCCGCGCCAGCTGGCCGCCTGGGCCACTGGTGGCCCCCCTGGTCAGCCCCAGGTGCCTCTGGGTCACTCCCGGCATGGAAATTTTTATTTTTATTTTTCTGTAATTTTTCTGAAAACTTCACTGTTGAAAATTTCTCAGAGTTCAAAAAGCTGCAAAACTTTCTGAAGACTTAAAGCGGTGATTAGTATTGTGAAGCTTCAAAAACACAAAAACTTGGTACAACAAAGAGAATAAAAGCTAAAGAAAATGAAAACATAACAAGCTTAACTTTTTACCTATATAAAACAAGCTCACTAGTAAGGTTGATCAAGTCTTACCAACAAACCGGTGATATATAGAACAAGAAGTCTCACATCTTATGAAGTGATCATTGCACCTTTATTTTAATGGACATTGTCCCCACCATGATGGTTTTGTATTTGTGGTGCACATGTAGTGGACAGTCCCATTCTCCAATCTTCACGGTCTCAACATTCTCTATAGAGTTAAGGCCATGCCTCTTGTCGATCTTCTTTGGAAAATACACCGTGTGTTCTTTATCATCAACGTTGAAAGTGACCTTTCCTTTATTGCAATCAATAATAACATCTGCAGTGTTAAGAAAAGGTCTACCAAGAATAATGGACATGCTCCCATCCTCGGGCATGTCAAGCACAACAAAATCGGTAAGGATCAAACAATTAGCAACTTCAACGGGAACATCCTCACAAATACCAATGGGGACAGCTGTTGACTTGTCAGCCATCTGAAGAGAGATATCTGTAGGGATTAGTTTCTCTAAACAAAGCCTCTTGTAAAGAGAAAAAGGCATAACACTCACTGCCGCACCAAGATCACATAAAGCAGTTTTGACGTAATTATTTTTTATGGAGCAAGGAATGGTGGGTATACCTGGATCACCAAGCTTCTTAGGAATCTTGCCACTGAAAGAGTAGTTAGCAAGCATAGTAGATATTGCCTCATTAGGAACTTTTCTTTTATTTGTGACAATATCTTTCATATATTTCGAGTAGGCAGGTAACTTAATAGCATCAGTCAAAGGGATTTGAAGAAAAAGAGGTTTCGTCCATTCACAAAATTTATTATAGTGTTCTTCTTCTTTAGATTTGAGGGACTTACCTGGAAATGGCATGGGTTTCTGTATCCATGGTTCTCTTTCCTTCCCATGTCTTATTGCGATGAAGTCTTCTCTAGAGTACTTCTTGCGTTTATCGGGTGTTTCTTCTTCTCTTACCTCAGGAGAATCATCCTTCTCCGTGTCCTTTTCTTCGGGCTCGGCACCGTCTTCTGTTTCAGCATCGGAGGTAGATATGTTGTTAGGATCAACAGCTGGCTTTTCACTTATAATAGGATCATCGGGATTGTCAGCCTCCTTGTGTTTCTTCTTCTTCTTTTTCTTCGGAGAGCTAACAGTCTCGTCTTCTTCTTGTACTTGAGAATCTTGCTCGATCCTCTTTGGATGCCCCTCAGGATAGAATGGGTCCTGGGTGTGTGTTCCACCCCTAGTTTTGATGCCATAAGCTTTTATGTCCTGTTTGGCATTATTAGCAAGCAAATCTTTTTGCACATTAGAAATTTGTTCAAGCTGAGTTTGAACCATATGAAAATGCTTAACAAGACATTTAACATCATTAACTGTTCTTTCTAGAACACCACACAAACTTTTGATAGCAAGAGAGTTATCATGCAACTGACTTTGTATCCTCCTATTAAAATGGTCTTGCTTAATAATAAAATTATCAAGCTCATCTAAGCATTGGTCGGGAGGCTTACCTTTAGGGATGTCACTTTCAGTAAAGTCTAATAAAGAGTGTACCTGTACTAAGGGAGGGCGAGTAGTAGGCTCACACAACTTCTTAATAGGCGGTAAATTCTTCATGTCTTCGGATTTAATACCTTTCTCCTTTATAGACTTCTTTGCTTCTTGCATATCTTCGGGCTCAGAACAAGCATGCCCCTCTTTTTCGGTGGTAGAAGTGGTTCAGGAACGGACCAATCTTCATAGTTCTTGGCAATTTTGCACATTAATTCTTCTGCATCGTCCGATGTTCTTTCCCTGAAAACACAACTAGCACAACTATCCAGGTGGGATCTGGATTCATCGGTTAAACCAGCGTAAAATATATCAAGCAGCTCATTCTTGGGGACTCCATGTCCCGGCATAACCTTAAGTAAATCACAAAACCTCCCCCAAGCTTTAGGGAGGTGCTCATCCTACAATTGTTTAAAGTTATAGATTCTTTGCAAAGCAGCATGTTGCATATGAGCTGGGAAATATTTATCAACAAAGAATTGGACTAAGTCCTGAGGACTCTTAATGGAACCATAGGGTAGTGCATCGTACCATGATTTAGCGTCTTCCTTCAAAGAAAAAGGAAAAAGCTTGGCCACATAGAAGTTTCGTATCTTCTCATCAGTAGTGAATAGGTTACCTAGCTCAGCGAGTTTGGTCAAGTGTGCTATAGCATCATCATTTTCTCTGCCATAAAAGGGTCAGCCTCGACTGTAGATATAAGTGAAAGATCAACAGAGAAATCATAATCAGAATCAGAGTCGACACACTCTCTGAGTTCCCTGCAAAAATCATCATCAAGAGTAACATAATCATCATCAAAGATTCTCTCCTTGAGTTCATCTAAGCACGGGTAACCAAAGGTTTTGCAGGTAGGAATATAGGTAGCAGGGGTCTCGGTCATGGATTCTGTTGCAGCCTTAGCAGTCTGAGTTTCAATATAGTAGCCAAGAAAAGTAATATCATCAAGAGTAGTGGAAGCATCATCAAAAGTATCGGACATAGTGACAGACTCAGTAGAAGCATCATGTGGTGGTGGTGAAGTAAACTTACTCATAACAGAAGGTGAATCAAGTGTAGCACTAGTGTTCAGAACAGTACATTTTCTTGTACGGGATGGTAAGATCGGAACCTTGGGGTCTCCTTTCTTACCCATAGCGGATGATGTGCATCAGGCAGGATACTTCAAGTAGACTTGTAAATATTGCTATGCTCCCCGGCAACGGCGCTAGAAAACGATGCTTGATGCCCCACAAACGTAAGGATCGAGATAGTCTTCGCGGGTAAGTTAACCCAATTTATTGATTCGACATAAGGGGAGCCAAAGAGTATTTATAAGCTTTGACAGTTGAGTTGTCAATTCAACCGCACCTGAAATATACTTGCTTGCAACAAAAGATAAGTGGTAAAGGTAATATGATAGTGATGGTGACGACAGCAAAAGTAAACAACAAAAGTAACAACTAATAACCAGCAGGATTGAAAACACTGTAGGCTAGGGATATGGATGGTTGGGCGCTGCATGGATGAGAGTGAACATGTAATAGATTCTAACACGGGGCAATGCACACAGAAAAGCAATGATCATCTAGGCAAATATCAAACATTAGGTAGTTGTGCGTGCTTGCAATATGAACTTGCACAACATCTTTTGTCCTACCATCCCACTACGAACGGGGCCAAAGGGAACTTATGGAGATTAAGGTGCTCCTGTCAAAGAGCACCGGAACAAAGCAATAAACTCAATGGATACATGGAATCCTAAAATTATGAACCATCCCCTTTGGTGTCCCAAGCTGTCACCTTTGGGATCGCCGGTTCCGGACCATAATAGGTGCATGAAACTCATAGATAGGATCAAGAACACAAATATATTCATGAAAACACATAGGGTTCAGATCTGAAAACATGGCACTCGGGCCCAAAGTGACAAGCATTAAGAGCAACAAGTTGAAGCAAAGAAGATAAATACCAATCTAGATGATAGGTAACATGCCCCCAACAATCTGACGAACTATTACATGATCTAACTCATCCAATCTCTACCATCCCCTTTGCCTACAGCAGGGGATTACTCACACATGTGAAGAGAAGTCATGGAGGAGGGATGTATTGGTGATGGTGATGACGATGACGACGATCTCCCCTCTCCGGAGGCCAAATCAGCCTCCAGATTAGCCCTCCCAAAGAAGAACAGAGGGTGGCGGCGGCTCCGCGACGGAAACTGGAAAAGCGACTTCTCTTCTGGGGTTTTCCCGTCACGAGAATAAATAGGAGCATCAGTAGGGCACTAGAGGAGGGGGGAGGCGCCCAGGCGGCCAGAGGGCGCGGCCCCACCCCTGGCCGCGCCAGGGGGTGCCTGGGGCCCCCAGGACTCCCCTCTGGTCCCACTTCTGGCATCTGGCTCCTTCGGGTGCGTGGATTTTCTGGTATTTTTCTGGGAATTTTCTGGGACACCTAAAAATCCATTTTTCTGCACACAATAAAACCATACAGGCAGCTCTGCTGAAAACAGCGTTAGTCCGGGTTAGTTTCGTCCAAATCATGCAAGAATGAGGGCAAAACAATAGCAAAAGTGTTTGGAAAAGTAGATACGTTTGAGACGTATCAACACGTTTCGCTATTTAAACACGACCGTTCGCATAGCCAACATTACCCCTCTTCATCTGGTTCAACTATCCTATCGGGCAAAATGCTTTCTCCTCTTTCTTCCATGATTGTGCTTCTCTCCTTCGGCACAAAAGCCAATACCCGCAACGGGTGGTGGAGGAGCCTCTCGTCGCGGTTTTTCCATGAGCTCGCCATGGATGTCCATGGGTGGCATAGCCAAGAGGCTGACGATGATGATGCATAATGGAGGAGGCATCCAACAACAGCAGACAACCGGTATCACCATGACGCAGGTACACATTTGGCAACTGGATGGAGCGATTTGAAACAAGCATAGGGAATCCATCAACGATGGATGGTAAGGTGAAGGAAGAGGACATGATGTTATCATGTAATAGGGTGAGGTCGTCAGATTCACCGACCTCCATGAGGAGGTGATACATGAGGAAGAAGATGATCGACAACACGAATATTGAGTTGGATGACCGACTTCGTATTCGTATCCGCGGATGCATCTGCGAACGAATATTGAGTTCGGTTTGCAGGAAGGCGTTGGAGATACCCTAAACTCCCATCATGGCTTCAGTTACACAAAAATCTTGCATGGAGGAGGAATCCTCAAATTTCCCCCTCCTAATAGCTTGATTCATCGCCAAGGACCAAGTCTCAAACATGGTTCACCGTGCGTTGGCACTCGCGCAACGGTCCATGAGGTGACGGGGAGGACGCATTTGACAGCCCGATGGAGCAACTCGAAAGCAAGCATAGGGAATCTGTTTACGTATGATGGTAGGGTGAAGGAAAAGGACATGATGTCCCCGTGTAATAAGGCGAGGTCATCAGATTAACTGATGTCCATGAGGAGGAGAGACACGAGGAAGCAGATGACCGAGAGCACGAACATAAAAAACCTGACAAGTGACGTCATTGGTGGTGACGCTTCTATATGGTAATTACGAAAAAACTACTTACTCGTACGACGCATCATGCATGTGTCACTATAGTAACTTGTGTCGCCATCACCAGGCCTCCTCTTTCCTTCCCTCGCTGTCGTTGGAGGGGGAGGGGGTGGGGTGCATTTAGGCGAAGCCCGTGAGGCAACAGGGGCAGCGAGGCCTTCCATCGTCTCCTTCATGGACGTCTGGCCGGTAGTGTAACGCCCGACCACTGTCGGTTCACCGATCGGGGAGGTTCCTTTCTGATGGCTACCGAAAAATAAGGTGCACCTTGTTGCCTTCTTGTTGGGCTCGTGAAAAATAAGGTGCACCTTCTTGATATAAATAGTTTATAATTACAATTCTGCCTGGGATGTCACATACCCCCCCTTCAAAAGTAACCGACGGCCCCATCGATCCAATAGGAACGTTCCCTCTTGGCACAGGTATGTGTGCGCCAGTGCATCCATATGTACCCATGTAAGAATCACTGACCCGCACAATCTCGTGTAACCGCAAGGGTTGAATCTGATACTAACTGTAACGCTTTGATCACTACCGGTTCAGCCATCGGTTCTCGGTCGTTGCGCCTAGGATCTAGACTGGATTCACATATCATTACCAACACTAGTATTTTTTGTGCACTTTGTCCTCACTCCTGCGCATCTGGGGAGAACTTCCTAGTGGGTCACCCATCCTTAAATTGCTCCAAAGACAAGCACACTTAACATTGAAGTTCCTTGCTGATGGGCTCTTGGAAAATAAGGTGCACCTCAGATGTTACGGGCGATGGACAACCCATGTATGAGTGGGCGCTATGCTCCATGAGGCTTCTCGCGACGGGGGCGAGCA
Organism: Bromus sterilis; assembly: GCA_950022295.1. Taxonomy (NCBI): domain Eukaryota; kingdom Viridiplantae; phylum Streptophyta; class Magnoliopsida; order Poales; family Poaceae; genus Bromus; species Bromus sterilis. The sequence goes on along the minus strand of OX465595.1, from coordinate 364,981,544 downwards.
GGTTTGGGTGATGTTTCGGCAGGGTGGTGGCCGCGCAGATTTGCGGCGCTCACACGATGGTTTGGCCAGGTGCTGCGGCACCGAATGGGCATCTTGCACGGGCCGCCATGATCTGGCCATAGTCTAGGCATGGTCTGGCCATGGTCTGGTCGATGTCTAGGCATGGTCTGGCCATAGTTTGGGTGAGTCTGTACGTGGCCACGGGCACTGCGGCGGGGCGAGGCCGCAGCCGTTGCAGCCGGCGAGTCCACGACCGGTGAGCTGGGCGTGAGCTGTGCACGGGCGGACCAGAGTGGCCGCGGCTGAGCGTGAGATGCATGGTCAATTTTTAGCGCGTCTGTTAGAGATGCTACTATAAGCGCTAAATTTTTGGGCATCTGCTAAAGCAATACATTTGCTCGGCGCGCTAAATCGCTATTTCGGCGTTATATATAATTTTTAGCGCTCCGCATGGCAACGCGTCTGTTGGAGATGCTCTTATGTGATTACTCTCTCTGTGCTTATTCTAAGCGGCGTGTTTGAGGCATTCAGTTGTGCACGTTTGTGTGTTTCTAGTGTTCTTGGCTTGCTTTGTAGTGTATTTTATTTTATCAGCTCTTGAAGATTTTCTCAATATTTTGTACCGTTTGGTCGTCTCTTTATTAAAATAAAGTAGGGCGAAAGCCTCTTTTGAGAAGTGATAATGCTTTTGCTCTTTCTTTTCTTGGTATGGATTAATTTGATATGGATGGCCTGCTTTCTTAACCCGTGGGCACACAAAGATTCTAATCCGTGCTTAATTTTCACTTAGTCATGCAAACCCAGCCATGTCCGCAACAATCTTTGGTAAAGATGTTTTGTAGACCTTGAGAAAAGGGCTTTCTGTATGGAAATTCGTTTGTTGTTTTCCCCAAGAATAATAGAAAATAGATTAAATTGATTGCTTAGTTACAATTTTGTTTTTGCCTTTGTAATCAGTGGTTCACCGAGCATCCTGATTACCTCTCAAATCCTTTCTACATTGGAGGAGACTCGGCGGCTGGAATGATCGTTCCATTTCTCGCACAGAAGATCTCAGAAGGTATGTTGCACTGCTGAGTCGTTTAAGGTGCTTTGGAATGGTAGATAGTTTATTCATACTTGAACACTACTATGTTGTTTTCAGATATTGAAGCCGGAGTCAGGCCATTAATTAATCTTAAGGTGCTCTAAATTCAGACCATATTCATTTACTTAGCTAATAATTTAGCTGTTTGCATCCTCGATGTATTGACTAGCTCTTTGACATCATGGTGCAGTGGTCAGCTGTAATTGATATCAGACTGAGTGTAATTAATATCTTTTTGATATTAATATATTTTTTTTATCAGAAAAATATGCTATTCCCTTATAGGTATTTTTGTCACGAACAACTAGAGGCCACAATCCCGACCTGACCATAGTTTGTATTATCATAAAAAATATTTGACCAGGGCTATCTGGTCGGCAACCCGGCTACTGGTGAAATCAGCATTGATTTTGGATCGAGAGTGCCATTTCTTCATGGAATGGGCATCATTTCCGATCAGTTGTACGAGGTGATTAATTAGGCATGCCTAACACTTGCTCACTCTTACCCGAAAAAAAAACACTTGCTCACTCACCTATGGACCTTCGGTTTACTACTACTGCAAGTTAATTATGTGTCCATGTGTTTGCATGTGATCGATCTTTAGACGATAATGGAGCACTGCCAAGGGGAAGATTATAGCAACCCCAAAAATCCGCTCTGCGCTCTAGCTTTGGACAGGTTCAACCAAGTAAGGATATGACCACATGAACTTCCCCCCTCTCTTTTGTATATAATACTAATATCCTGTCTCAAGTATGTCATTCCCCAGTGTTTGATTCTGTAGAATAACTTACTATATGGTTCTGATTGACACATTAATATGTTCTTTTGAAGCAACTAATTGATGTTTCCGTGCAGCTGTATAATGAAATTTCACCTGCACACGTTTTGGAGAAGGTGTGTGTTTATATGTCTTCCGGACCAGACGACAGCGATAGTGAAAGAAAGATCCTAAAGGAGGAAACAGGAGTACTAAGACATCCACCTTTTCGTCCTCCAATGGATTGCCGGGTAAGTCCATCTGAAATAACTGTGTGAAGGCCAGATTACAACCAGATGTTTCATTTATGCGGGTTCTTAGATATACTATTGTATTATTTATAAGTGACCCGGCAGGTCAGTTGTTTGTGCATGGTGTTGGTTGCTGATAAGTACGTGGTATAATTACAGAGAATTAGACTTTGTATTTTTGGAGTACTCTCGGTCATTTGGACTGAGCCACTAGTTTGGTCGTATGTGATGTTTAGGTACGGTTATGAGCATTAGTCGATTGTTCTCCATTAGCAATACAACGAGTTTTTGTGCGGATAGCTTATTAAGATGTTGTTACATAATCAAAAGTTGTTTCAAATGAGGTTCTTTTTTCTTTTCATCCACAGAGCTATGGTACTTACCTATCATATTATTGGGCTAACAACAACATTACTAGGGAAGCCCTTGGGATCAAGAAGGTAAGCTACTGATTTTCTACTCGGGAAGAAATTTCATCTTGGTATTTACATCAAAATTTTATCCTTCTGTTTTAACTGTATATGCCATTTAATTAGGGAAGCAAGGACGAATGGGTGAGGTGCCACGAACAAGATCTACCTTATTCTTTGGACATCAAGAGCACAATAAAATACCATCGTAATGTGACGTTAAAAGGTTATCGTGCACTGGTATATAGGTAAACATCTTATAATAAATGTTTGCTTTGTATTACTTGTGCCAGGCACAGTTTTGCTGATCTGCAGGTGCGGCTGTGCAGAACTGTATTATACACTCTTTGTTTACAAATACATGGCATGATTTTAGTTCAAGTTTAAACTAAAACTATGTCATCTACGTATTTGTGAACGGAGAGAGTAGCATCTATCTTATAACCTCATATATGCTAACAGAATCATGGTCTCCACTGTGGAGATAGAAGTTGCCCTGTTATAACCTCATCAATCTTTGTTGTACAGTGGAGACCATGATTCTTTTATACCGTTTCTTGGTACTCAGTCTTGGGTGCGATCACTCAATTTCCCCATTGTGGATGACTGGAGAGCCTGGAATCTAGATGGACAGTCCGCAGGGTGAGAATTTATATATAATAAGTTGCATATTTAATTCCATGGTTGGTGTTGTATTATTTTCTCGTATATAGATTGCTTTGGAAAAGTGTACTTATTTGAAATATAATGTGTCTGCAGATTCACCATAACATACAGACATAACCTGACGTTTGCTACGGTGAAGGTAACATGATATATATCGCTGCCTTTCATTTCTGTGATTGCTGGATTTTGACATATAAAATTTATCTCTTCTAACGAGGTTTGGAATAGCTAGTGGACCTTTCAATTGGACTTCCTTCTTTTGAGACTGCATTATACATCTAACGTGCTATATAAGCATGTAAATAGTAATATGGTAAATGAGCCTGTGTCACTTGGGAGTCGGTTTTCTCAAATAGAATTCGGAAACACATTTTGAAGTTCCAAGAATTCTAATAACTTTATAAGCATGTATGTATTACTCTCACCACGTACTTCTAATTTGTTTTGAGGTTGTACCCGTAGAATTTTACAGATAAATGTATTTATTTAAGGGCTACGAAGAAAAGACCAATATATGGACCTATAATAATTGTACTATTCACTACTATAGATTCACAATATTTTTGCAGTCCACAAATGAATATTCACGAAAAATCACAAGCATGTAAATCATACCTATATGTAAATGTGGGATTATTTCAGTTTAATCTGGAACTTAATAATATGCTTTTGTTTCCGCAACGCCTCTGCTAACACATTTTTTTAAATACAGAACGGTGGGCACACTGTGCCGGAGTTCGAACCAGAGAGATGCCTCGCTATGTTCAGGCGTTGGATTTCCAATGCGCCACTCTGATTAACGTTTCTGGTTGCCACATGCCTGTAACTTGATGTTTAACAAGAATCGTGCGAGGATACGAGTACCGTTGTTTCAGTTTCAGTGAAGATTGTTGATACGAGTACCAGGACCTACCCAAATCAGTATGATTGGCCCCACTTTTCTTTTTTTCCTTTTCTTCAGCACCAGCAAACCTAAATTGCATAGAAGGCGATTTTTCTGGCAATCCTCTAGTATCAAGAAAAGATACCATCTAGTGAGATGGGATAGGATCTGCAGATCTAAGAAACGTGGTGGTCTTGGGGTTAAGAATCTGCACAGACAGAATGTTAGCCTCTTAGTCAAATGGTGGTGGAAATTGGAGAAATATAAGGGCTTATGGCAAGAGGTGATCAATGCCAAATATTTTCAACATGATACTGTCCCTTCTGTGAAAAGTAAGTTTCAGGATTCATCATGCTGGAAAGCTATTATGCGGGTGAAGGATGTGTACATGTTAGGAAGGCGAGTTAAGCTCGTTTCGGGGAATATGGCTCATCTCTGGCTTGATAAGTTTGATAATCAGCCTCCTTTAAAAGAAACATATGGTGATTTGTTTCAAATCTGCACTAAACCTGAGTGCACAATGGTGCAAGGTTTCTCTGCGGATTCTACCGTTTTTTCGTAGAAGACTTTCCCCGTTGCTGGCTAGCCAATGGGAGATGGTTAAGCAAACGTTTGGGGGGATAGATCTTGGGGTGGGAAATGATGAAATTTTCTGGGGCCTTGGAAAAAAGAAAACTTTTACCACTAAATCTGTTTATGAGCTGTTAGAATCTCATGTACATGGTTGCAACTATAAGTGGATATGGGATGCACATCTACCACTAAAAATTCAAATATTCATGTGGCAAATGCATCAAAATGCCATCCTTACTAGAGATGTTCTGAGGAAAAAGAACTGGCAAGGAAATACCAAGTGTTCATTCTGTTTCGGCTACGAATCCTTGAACCATTTGTTTTTTTGAATGCCCTATTGCTAGGGTTACCTGGAGAGTGGTGGCCTCGGTGTTTGGGGTAGATTATGGTCCCAACAACATTTGGCAGTTTTTCACTTGGTGTTACTGTATTTTCCCTGATGGTGAAAACTTTTACACTATCGGATTGGCGGCGATATGCTGGGCAACTTGGAATGTCCGCAATGGCGTTACATTTGAAGATCAAAGGCTTCGATCACCGTTTAAGATCGTTTTGTTAGCTTGTGCCAATATCTTGTATTGGGCAGGTCTGCAAAAGGACTCAGGGGCGGCTGCTGATCTGAAGATGGGTGCGGAGACGATCAAGATCAACGCAGTTCAGATGATGAGGCTGTGCAAAAGGGCAGTGGAGGACAACTGAGTCTCGTCTGAAGCTCTCTCTCCTGGTTGCTTCGATTTCTCGCTTTTGGTAGCTGGTAGACTAGATTTGGACAACTGTGGTGATACTTGTTATCTGTTTTTTAATGATCCTGTGGTAGTGAACTTAGTGGTTTAGATGGGCTATTACCTGCTGGGTTTTTTCCCCATAGCTGGGATTCGATTTTTCCGGATCTTTAGGCTGTGGGTTTCCCAGTAGGTATGCCTGCATCTATCCCCCCCTCTCTCATTCTCTCGAACACTGTATTTCCGTTATTATCATAATGGAAAGGGGTGTGGCCGGCTCTAAAAAAAAGCAAACCTAAATTGACCGTCATTTTCATTAAGATTGGGAGAACCATTTGTAGAGTGAAATGCATGTTTGATCCTTAAACTCGTAGGCAATGTCCACATTGGTCCTTGAACTCTCGAACTGCGTCGATACAGTCCCGGAAGGGGCCAATACTGCCTCTATACGGTCCTTGAACTTGCCCAACCGGTCTTGGGAAACCTATGCGCCTACGATTCACGTACGACGCAGGATACCACACTCGCAGATGGCCCACATTTTGGTCGTTCCCTAGTCAAAATCCCCGGATAGCATCCTCGCTCCGCAATCCCTAGGCCAGTCCCCAATCACACCCCATCGCACTCCCGCATCAATTCGGTCTCCATCGATGGAGCAGCCTCATCGCCGGTAGCTCGAGCCGCAACATCCTTGGGCGAAGGTTTCCGCGGAAGGTGTGGCGGCGAGGAGGTTCAGTATCTGACGAGTCATCAGGCTGCATCGCTTCTGTTCCAAAGGGGCGAGGGCGGATGAGTTACTGAATCGTCATCCATATGCTGACGAATCACAGCGATTGCCTGCGAACGGGACAGAGATCCAGGGTTGTTGTGGGCAAGTCACCAGGTCTCATAAACAATGCGCAGCTATAGAGGCACAATCTCATACAAAACAGAGGCACGACCTCATATAAAATAGGTCGTGCCTCCGTTTTGTATGAGGTTGTGCCTCCGTTTTATAAGAAGTCGTGTCTCAGTTTTGTATGAGGTCGTGCCTACGTTTTATATGAGGCCATCCCTCCGTTTTATATGAAGTCATGCCTTCGTTTTGTATGAGGGCGTGCCTTTGTTTTTTATATAGTCGTGCCCCCGTTTTGTATGAGGTCAGATCCTATAGTGAGTGTACTGTAGACATGTACTATAGTTGCGCACTGGTTATGAGATCTATCCGTTGATTCTCAATTGAAGTGTGGAGAGAGAGAATGTCACCGTACTGTTCACTGGTGACTTGCCCACAACAAGTCATTGGATCTCTGTCCCTGCGAACGAGTCTCTAAGATGACATGGCGGGTGCGGCATATCAGTGGCGGAGACAGGGGGACCAGCAGGGGCCCTGGCCCCCCCTAACAATACTTGTCTAAGCCTAATATATATGTATATAGTGATTTTTTTATATATGTATCACTACAGGAAACAAGAGTTTTGCCGTCAGCTTCCAACTTAGCCGTCAGCTTTCTATCGGGGCTGACGGCAAAGATTTCTATGCCGTCAGCTAGAATAAAAGCTAACGGCAAAGAATTAGCTATTGGCAAAAAAAGCTCTGCCGTCAGCTGTTTCAAAGCCGTTAGCTGGCTGACGGCAAAGTCTCACCAGGCTGACGGCAACGCGGCGACTGACGGCCTACATGGACCCGGGCCCACCACGTGCCAAGGGATAACGGGCTGGCGCTTTGCCGTCAGCCAGCTGACGGCAACGGGCCTTTGCCGTTAGCTGGCTGACGGCAAAGCACCAGCGCCGTTAAGTGCGCGTGCTAGCCCTATTCTCTCTCATTTCTCTTGCGCCCCTCTTTCTCTCGTGCTGCCGCCGTCGCCGCCCAGGGACCTCGCCGCCGCTGCTCCTAGGGCCACTGCTCCCCGTCGAGCTCGTCGCTCCCGGCCCGGATCCAGCCCTCGCCGCCACCTCCCCCGACTGGGACCAGAAGTCGCCGCCGCCACCTCCCCCGACCCAGATCCAGTCGCCGCCGTCACCTCCCCTGGCCGCCGCCGCTCACCCTGCCACCGGCTTCCTACTCGGCTCGCCCTCCCCCTCTAGCTCTTGGCAGCGCCGCCGCTCTCCTCTCCCCCAGCCGTCGACCCCCCTGGTGAGCACCCCCTCCATTTTCTCCATTTTTTATTTATTTTGTATTCATTTTTGTTTCTATTTAATGTTATTAGATATCTATGTTAAATTTTAGTTGGCTTATCAGTAGTTAGTTAAATATTTAGCTAGCTAGATCTGTTAGTAGATTAGGACTAGGGTTTGTTAGATTTAGAAATTAGTTAGTATACTAATTAGGATTCAATTTTGTTTCTATTTATTGTTAGTAGATATTTATGTTAAATTTTAGTTAGCTTATAATTATTTATTAAAAAGATTAGCTAGCTAGATCTGTTAGTAGATTAGGGCTAGGGTTTGTTAGATTTAGGAATTAGTTATTACTAAATTAGGATATATAGTTAGTATTGTTAGTGGGCAAGAACTCTTATTTATCTAAGAAAAAAAGGAAAAAAGAGTAGGAAAAGAAGAATAAGAATTATAAGAGAAGCAGTATGTATGTTAGAAAGAAATAGAAGTTAAAAAAAAGGAATGAATGGAAAGGAAATAAAAGAAATAAATAAATGGAAAGGAAATAAATGGAAGTAACAAATGTTAGGATTTCTAGATATATTTGAGCTTAGCTTGTTGTTGCTAAGGTTGCCTTATTTAATTGCATAGGTTCCCGTGACTAGCACTGTTTCCTACTGGGGACGCCAAACGTCTCTCTCCTCTTAGTTTCACCCTACCTTAGTTTCACCCTACCCAAAAGATAGGTGTATAGCTAGTTCTTTCCTTCTCAAATCATGCAAGTCACGTAACCCATATGCGTCTCCCGTTCGAAAGATTCCATTTATAAATATGCATTCATTTGCATATTTATAATTGGATTCTTTCGAATTGTCCAACGTTATCCATGGACAGCCCGATTTTGTGTAGATTGGATTCATTTCCCCATATATGCTCTCCTCCGGATCGGACGCAGGATTTCGTCAGCGCCACCTTGTTGTTCTCCGGGTACACATCCTCTCGGTTTATGCTGAGACGTGTATCAGGAGAACAGCGGGGAGGTGCTGTCGAAATTTTGCGTCGGATCGGGAGGAGAGCATGGGGAAATGAATCCAATCTGCACATACTCGGGTGGGATTAGGACCTATCTTTACCTATTATCTAGTAGGTGCATATGCCGTATCACCGTAATTAATTATATGCCTTCTGGTGTTAATTTGTACTAGCTAGCTAGCCAGAATGAATGATCGTGCGTGGATGTACACCGGTCACCCTAGTCAAAAAAATATGACTAAGGAATGGTTGACCAAGACCGAGGAGTTCCTAGAGGTTGCATTTAGTGCTGGCCAACCAAGAACATGGTGCCCCTGCACTAGATGTAAGAACTATTCACAACAGACAAAGGATGTAATGGGTAAACACCTGCAAATACGTGGTTTCATGCCTGATTATACGTTGTGGTCATTTCATGGCGAGTCGGCCCAACGTGACAGACATGAGGTAGTGCGTCAACGCATTGAGGATTGTGGTACAGGGATCGAAGACATGGTCAATGACTACAACGATGCTCGTCTTGAGGACGAAGAACCAGAGGAAACTGCCAAGGCCTTTTATGCCATGCTAGAGTCTTCAAAACTCCCACTGCATGCGCACACCAAGCTTTGTCAACTAGATGCCATCGCACAAACAATGGCTCTTAAGGCACAATTCAACTTGTCCAGAGAGTGCTATGATGCGATGATGACCTTATTCGGGTGCGATTCTTGGTGGTCAGCCATCAGATGCTGATGACGATAAAGATCTGGGGCCGCTGCACATCAAGCGCAGTCGCTACTCGACTGTTGCTGAGCAGAATACGGAAGGTCATGATGGCGGGCTACCACCAGTTGCGCCCGCTTCTGCGCCTTTCACTCCTCCGTTTGCTCCGAAGAGGCGAAAGTATGGTCTGCTGCTTTGTTCGGGTGTTGCGCCTGTTGGGTGCGTATTTTCCCCTTTCGTGAACGATTACACTGTTGTTTTGATTTCCTATTCTAATGAAGTGTGATTTGCAGTACTGCTCCCGTTTCGGCTGCATCTTCGACAAGTATTGCTGCTGTTGATCTACAGTCGACTGACGACTACGGCTGGTCAGTCAGCTCCTTCAGCGACTCCTGTAGTTTCAGTTGTTGGGACGACCCCCGCGACTGCTCCATCTGGGGTATCTGCAGCGGCTACTGAGGGCGACTATCCTCCAGAAGCGAAGCCAGTGTTTCCCGAGGGGTACATCTTGGAGAAGAAAGATCTCCCCATCAAAGAGAAAGCCAAGTCTTTTGATCGGATGGCTGAGAAGGTATGAAGTCTTTCTTCCTTCTGTCCTATATCGGGGGCGCGGCAGCGCTCCCGATGGGAGTAGCTCCCGAGGCTGCGATCAATCACTTGTGATTGGTCGAAGTCTTAAGCTTGAATTTCCCTTTGCTTTCGTTGAATTCCACATATCATTGGGGGCGCGGAAGCGCTCCCGATAGGATTAGCCCCCGAGGCTGCGATCAATCGCTTGTTGTTGGTCGCAGTCTTAAGCTTGTGTAGCCTTTGCTTGGCTCTGATTTCTTCATATCATTTTGTTCCAGTCCTTGTTCCCTATGTGCGAACGCGTGCTGACCGATGCTGATCGGGCCTGGCGTGCTCATGATGCGGCCCAGGGAACCTAACTACCATGAGGCGTGAGTTACTATCTCCCTTTTTTGATTGATGTGCTGCTGTTGGTTTATTTCTTGAATGATCCCTTTTGTTGTAGGTCGCACGAAGAATGTTGAGAGGCGGACTGATGCTGCGGAAAAAGAGCTCTCCTTGCTCCGAGATGCATTGGAGGCAAAGAAGAAGGATCTACAGGTGCACCGTGGCGAGCTCGAGCGACTGCGACAGGTGGAGGAGCAGTTTCGGCAGTTTAAGACGAGTGAGGGTGGACGGTTGCGCGACCTGGAGTGTGCCTTGACAAGTAGGAGATTTTCTCTGGTTCTTCTTCTTTATGTGGGAGTTCTTTAACTGCTAATCATTGTTGTTTTCTCTGTGGCACAGACTCTGTGAGCGTTGAGATTGCGACAGCTGCTCCTGTGGACTTGGGCACTCTCCGAGGCGCTGTTGATGCCGTGGAGAGTGTTGATGTTATTACGAGTGCTCGAGCGTCATCTGTCAGGAGAATGGTGCCCCAATGGTTGATGTGGATCTTGTGCCTCCCGAAGGTCAGGTCTGCGCCTTCGCAGAGATCGGAGAAATCTGACCACGGCAAATCCCATGGTTAGGAACACTGGGTTAGATCATAGAGGAGATGTGCAGGTTGGCGATACTCGTCGGCTAATAGGAGAGAGGGATTTACCCAAGTTTAGGGCCCTCGATAGGTGAAACCCCTACTTCCTACTCGATTGTATTATGATGGAGGCGATTACAGTGGAGGTACAGGCGAGTTCGCTCGGGACCGAAGGTGTTGCTACGAGATTGGATGCCCTAGACGTACCCTCTCCCAGCCTTTATATACTAGGATGGTTCGCAAGGAGTCCATCTAGGTTTACAGAGACAGTGGCGTAATCTAGTTTTAGTCTTGGACGTCAAGTCGTAGCTTCCATAGTCGTCGAGGACTCCTACGTCGGTGCCTCGAGTGGGCCAGTCGTGGGCCTGTCGAGGCTTCCAGCGGGCCTTCTGTCTTGATATGCACTAGGTACCATCATCCGAAGGAGTCGTCGGGTCACCCCCTCGTCAACAATGTACCTATTTTTTTTACGATTTTTTTAATCTATTCCCGATCTGGATCGGGATAGGGTCAACTCAGCACCTCTCCTGTCAAGAAGTGCACGAGCGGGAGGAAGAGGCACTGGTGCGGGGGCTCTGATACGTCCAAAATGCATCACTATTTTGTATCATAATTCACCACTATTCATTGATATATTTCACATTATGATGCTTTACTCATGGTGTTTTGGCTTGTTTTGCATAGTTTACAACTTTGCGGTGTCGAAACAGCAGGACCAAAAATCAGCTGGAAAAAGTGCACATATATTGCGCATATCTGCATAAATCCAAATGACCAGGAAATTTCATGTATTGATATTCAGAAGAATTAAAGAAGGCACGCAGAAGGACTCCCGGAGGGGGGCCACTAGCCGCCCTGGTGGCGCAACCACCCCCTAGGCCGCGCCACCTGGCCGCCTGGGTGGGGCCCCCACCCCCTGGCCTCTCCTTCCGCATACATACTCCCCATAACCTGATTCTTCGGGGAAGGCAACTTAGATAAGAAGTTGCACCGCCGCAACGAGGCGGAAAACCACCAGAGAAGAAAAGACCTTTCCGACGGGCAAATTCTGTCGGGGAGAACTCCTCCCGGAGGGAGAGATCGTCCTCATCGTCATCACCATCACCAGGAGCATCATTGAGATCATCATCACCATCCTCATCTTCATCAGCACCATCTCCATCTTCAACCCATCTCACTTTACCATTGCAATTGGTGTTGTAGCTTGCACTATTCCTCCCCTTTATTTTATCGGTGTCGATTACTACTTTGTGGTTGATGCTATTGAGTTTTGTTGGAGAATTATTGTTATGATCAGATTATTCACCATATATTCATCACCTCCGATCATGATTTCCTTTATTTCTTATGAGTAGTTACTTTAGTTCTTGAGGACATGGGAGAAGTCTTGTTGTTAGTAGTCATATGATGTTCTAGTAATATGTGTTGGTTTGATATTTAAGTTATGGTGTCATTATTCTAGTGGTGGTATGTGAACATCGACTGCATTGCACTTCGCCTTTTAAGGACCTAGGGGAAGGCATTGTGTATAAAGAATGCTTACGGTGGGTTGCCGGAGTGACAGAAACCTGAACCCAAGTTTCCGTACTTTTGCTCAAAGGAGTGTAGGATCCTAGAGTTTATTTCTACGGTTAGGTTTACCTTAATTTCTCTCTTGTATTGGCGGATGCTTGCAAGAGTTTTAATTGTAAGAGTGCACTTGTATTAGTCTAGGCGGTGTGTTAGCATATATTCACCCACACAACACTTATCTAAACGATAGATAGTACTAGACGGAATATGGTGAATGTAACTTGACTACCTCTCTTGTGTGTCCTCAGGAGCGTTTTAACCTTTATAAGTAGAATCTTTCGGCTTATCCTTTGTGTTCAAAAGGATCAGGCCACTTGGGGCACCTCTTCATTATTTACTTTAAGTATCTTTTATTTATCTATCAACTATTATGAAAACCCATAAAAAGTTACCTTACAGTGCCTGCAATTATTCCTTATTCGAGATCACTTGTCATTACCTTCTGCTCCTCATTGGGTTCGACACTCTTACTTATCAAAAATGCTATGATAGATCCCCTACACTTGTGGGTCATCATGGCGCAGGTTGGCCGGAGCACTGGTTGGACCAGCAGAGGCCGGTGGCAGAAACGGCCCGCGACGGTAGACGCTGTCCGGCGGTAGCGGCCTCAGTCAGTGGGGACATCGTGCGGCGGTGGAGGCTGCACGACGAGCTGCCGTAGAACGGATCTCGGCCAGGGCGACAAAGATGGGATGAAGAGGAGCGCGACTGGGGCGGCGCAGACGGGAGGAGCTCGGCCGGGGCGCGGATCAGTGGCCACGGTTAGGAGCACGGCCAGGATGACTTGAATCAAACGAGGAGGATCTCGACGGCGAGAGAAGACCGACGATGGGGAGGGTAGGCTGATGACCCGGCGGCCGACGGAGGCAGCAACGTACGGGATTTCTAGTGCATGAGTTGCGCGCGAAAAAAGTTTAACGTAGCTCTAATACCATGTTAGAAATAAGCAACTTGTATTTCATGGGGACCAAAGGCCACAATATATAGTACATGTACATGTGACAAATATGCAGGAAACCCTCTAGCTAATACGGATACTACAATCTACTCTAACAAAAATCATACATGTCTCAAAAAGGAGAAGCACATCATGCGCCACAGAAATATGACATTTTTGTGGCGCACCTAGCCCACATGCGCGCAGATTTCTCAAAAAATTCAAAAATAAACTCAAAACTACCAAAATAAATAAATAAATAATCAGGAAAAAACAAAATAATTTCGAAAAACCTAAATATTTGATTTTTTTTGCAATTTTTTAACCTATCTCAAATGATGACTTCCCGCTAGGTCATCAATTCTTAAATTGTTCCAACCCAAGCACATTTCTGTGGCGCACCTAGCCCACATTCGCCACGTAATTCTCAAAATAAAAAAATCAGGAAAAAAGAAATAATTTGGAAAAACTTAAATATTTGATTTTTTTCACTTTTTAACCTATCTCAAATGATGACTTCCCGCTAGGTCACCGATTCTGAAATTGCTCCAACCCAAGCACGCTTAACTTCTAAGTTCTATTCAGTTCAACTACCCTTATGCTACTCAAGTTTTTATTAATATAAGTATCATATCAATCCTCGTAAGTCTGAGGTATAGGCAGGGCTAAAAAAATAAAGAGTCAAATCACACCATCTCTATAATAAGTAAATGCCTTTTTTATGTTTTATGTAGGTGTTAACTATGTAAACCTATTCCTAATAGATTGATACCAAAATAACAAATCCAAATTGGAAGGGTACGAATTCTGCACTTATAGACAGAGGCCATGAGAAGTAAGACGCCACCGGAACTGATCTTCCTCACTCGACATATGAGGAAAACACTAAATCATGGACCAAAGGTGTAGGTACGCCAATAAATCTTAGTTATTTTACATAAGAGAACAAATAAGGCATTCTGTTTCCGAGGGGCCTATGTGAACCATATAGCATCCAGCCATCAGACCAAAACAAAGAAGAGTCCCTGTGGGTCGCTCGGATATTAAGAATACACATGAAATATATAGGCATGCAGGTGACGAGGATCGGCCTCGGCAAATCCCATGGTAAGGTACACTGGATTTAGATCGTAGAGAGAAGGTGCAGGTTGGCGATACTCGTCGGCTAACAGGAGACATGAATTTACCCAGGTTCAGGGCCCTCGATCGGTGAATGACGATGATCAACCCCGGCAAATCCCATGGTCAGGGACCCTGGGTTAGTCATGAGAGGCACAGGTTGGACGATAGCTCGTCGGCAAACAGGGAGGCTCGCTCCTGCTCGATATTATTGATTGGGGAGATGCGATTACAATGGAGGCCAAGGCCGGAGCGCTCAAGGCTAGGGTTACAGGTGAGATTGGATGTCTTTGGCGTCGCCCCTCCTAGCCCTTATATACCGGTCTAGGTCTCAGGGAGTTCATCTACGTGTACAGGTAAACTTTCCTAACCCTAGCTTTCTCCGTACGGCAGATCTTCGCACCTTCCTTGTGAGTCGAGGACTCCTACGTCGGTGCCAACTAGCGGGCCGAGTATCTTCATGGGCCTTCTGCCTTCATGGACACCAGGTAGGCTCATCCGTAGGAGCCGTGGGGTCACCCCGTCGTCAGTAGCCCCCGAGTGCCTGGGGGACTCAAAGAGTCGCGCAGGGACTCGAGTATATTCATTTGTCGTTCATTGATATGCACGGTTCATCCGTGGGTCACTGGCAGTCTGGTGGCCATGACAAAACCTGTTTCGAGGGATGCTAAGCTGAAAGGGCCCAAGGAGTCGACAGATCGAGCCTTGGTGAATTGCACTAGGGCAAATACCACAGTAGCCCAATCAAACCCACGTCCCTCGACGTGAGCTTGGAACACTGGTGTCGAGCAAAAGTCCGGCCGCTTCAGGTCTTACGGTGTTCATTTGCCGCCAGTAATGTGTGTAGCCTAAGGCGCGTCCGCCCGGATTTTCTATCATGCTCTGCGCATGGGAAAGGTTGGAAGTGAAATCGCTCTTCGGCAAGTCCCAGCCCGGCCGTACTTCGCAGCGGGGTCTTACCTACACGCTAATCTTGCGTGGCATCTGGGCACAGTGTATCGTGTTCCAGGAATGTGTGTTTTTGAGGCGTGGAGCCTTATAGCATTGCACCCATTTGGAAAAAAACATCAAGCGGGCTGTTCACTTATTCACCCGAGGAGCTTTGTTTTCGAGTGCTCAGTCGGGGGGTTTTTCGCGAGTAATCACTCAAATGCCGTTTCGGCTCTTCGGGTGAGGGAGCACCCAAAGACTCTTAGCGCCGTATGGTCTTGGCGAATGTTTGTTTGTCTTACGTCGGGTTGAGGGAGCACCCGAGACTCTCATGAGTGCGAGTGTTCACTCGAGCACGTGGCTAACCTTTAGGTGAGGGAGCACCCGAGACTCTTATGATGTACGCTCCCGATGGGAGTAAGATGTTTTTCTTCCTTGGGGAAAAGATCTGAAAGATGGGATATCAGAGCCTTGGTGTCTCTTTGGTTTTTTCTTTGCTGTTTGTGAGGGGCAGTGACGCCTCTGTTTTATGGCTGGCAGTGATGCTCCGCCATTGAACCGTCACATCTTCTGGACCGGTCATAATGATGGCCGATGTGGCGTGCGGCAGGCGCCGGTTGGGTTTCCCATACGCGCGTTGGAAACGCGCACGAATTGACGCGTCTTGCGTACAGTGCGTCCCGTGAGAAATCATCTTCGTCTTGGAGTTCGAGACGGCTAGGACGATTGGTCTTTGAATTAATTGCTGCTGTCGTTTGGGCTTCTCTGTGCCTTGATGGTAGTTGTTCTATAAATAGGCTCTCTCTTCCACGCTTCTATCCAACTCGCTGCTTCACCTCTTTCTTCATCTCCTCTTCCGCTCTTGGTTCCTAGGCGAGGAGTCGGCCGTGGCTGTGGTCGTCGTGGCCGTGGTGGCCGCACACCACGCTCATGCCGTGGTGGTCGCCATGGTGCGGTGCCAGTGCCTTCCTCCTCTCCCTTAGAGGAGGGATTCTGGCGCTATGATTTTATTTTGCGTGTTCGTGGTCAAAGTGCCAATCGCATCCTTATTCCCTCTGCTTTTTCTGCCATTGTCTCTGAACGTGGCTTGGGTGGCT
Source organism: Bromus sterilis (assembly GCA_950022295.1). NCBI lineage: Eukaryota > Viridiplantae > Streptophyta > Magnoliopsida > Poales > Poaceae > Bromus > Bromus sterilis. Next base: position 364,965,193 of record OX465595.1, on the reverse strand, counting down.
TGCTTCTGCACCTTCAAGGGGGCCTCCTTCTTATGTTGATTTGGAGGTTGATAGCTCTTGCTTGAATTTTCTTGGCTCTAGTTGGGGTTTGTTTGCTCGGCGGTTGAATTTGCGGGATGGTGATATGCTCAGCTGTCGTTTTGATGGTGAGAGCACTGTCACTGTCCGCGCTTTCGATCCGAGTGGCAATAGCATGGATCCGCATGGGCAGGAGTCGAGCAGCAACGGCTCCGCAAAGTCGAGAAGTCCATCACCGGCGTCTTCGACTACTTCTTCCTCCAGGGACTCTTCTGGTGGTGGTGGTGAGCCGTCTTCAACTGCTTACTCCTCTTCCTCTGAATAAGACCTCGATGTCAAGCCACCGGTTAAACGAGCGTGGCAGGCGACCTTGTAGAACTGGAGGCAGCAGCGGCATCTTCGCCGGTAGCTTGGGTGGAGCTGGAGAAGAAGCTAGAGGAGCAGGAGAAGAAGCTGGTGGAGCAGTTTCTCCAATGGCTCAGCAAATAAGTCGAGCTTCACCTTTTGTTATGTCATTGACATCATGAGCCTGCTTCTTCAACTCCTAATTTGTCTGTGATGGTGCTCTTGTGCTAGAGTAGATTACCCCTCATGGGCACACATGTAGAAGTCATAGTTCCTTGGGTGATTTTCTCTTGTAACAGGAGCTACCTTCTATCCAAATGTAGTTGAGTCCTTTTTGTACTGAAAATGATATCTATGATGTAAACTGTGTTTTATCCTTTGTAGTGGAATTTATATTTGAGCCTTTTATGCCACCGAAAAATGTGTCTTGACCATCAGGAGCTGTCTTCGAATCCTTTTGTAACTGAGAGTTATGCTCAAGTCTTTTGCTGATGGGGACTGTCTTCGGGTCCATCCTATACTTGGTACTGTTGGTTCTATCGGGTGCGCGACAGCGCTCCCGATGGGAGTAGCCCCCGAGGCTACGCTTGAGTCGAAGGGTCAAGCGTATGCTAAAATTTTGTTTCCTTTGTTGTCTTTTTATCGGGTGCGCGGCAGCGCTCCCGATGGGAGTAGCCCCCGAGTCTTTAGGTGATCGTTGGCGATCAGGTGAAGACTTAAATGAGCTTGTGCTTTCTCCAAAGTTTCTTCAAAAGTGCTTGGATGCCATGGGAGTGTTGATGGTCGTCTCTTCAAAAGTGCTTGGATGCCTCGGGTGGGGTTTGTGCTCGAGACCCCGAGTGCTTCATGAAGAAGATCGCGTAGGCGGTAGAGTTGCTCGGGGGGGGGGGTTGCTTCTCAAGCCCCCGAGTGCTTCGATTAAGATCGCGTAGGCAATAGAGTTGCTGGGGGGGGGGGGGAGTTTTGCTCTTAAGCCCCCGAGTGCTTCGGTTGAGATCGCGTAGGCGATAGAGTTGCTCGGGGGGGGGGGGTCCTCTTCAGCCCCCGAGTGCTTCGATTAAGATCGCGCATGCGATAGCAGTTGCTCGGGGGGGGGGGGAGTTTTGCTCTTAAGCCTCCGAGTGCTTCGGTTGAGATCGCGTGGGCGATAGAGTTGCTCGGGGGGGGGGGAGTTTCCTCTTCAGCCCCGGAGTGCTTCGATTAAGATCGCGCATGCGATAGCAGTTGCTCGGGGGGGGAGTTTTGGTCTTAAGCCCCGAGTGCTTCGGTTGAGATCGCGTGGGCGATAGAGTTGCTCGGGGGGGGGGGGGGAGTTTTGGTCTTAAGCCCCCGAGTGCTTCGGTTGAGATCGCGTGGGCGATAGAGTTGCTCGGGGGGGAGTTTCCTCTTCTACCCAGTTGCCGGCGGCTTTCTCGAGTGGTGCGAGGAGCCGTTTCTTGATTCCCCCACAGACAAGGCCGTTTGCTTTTTCCACCTGGCCGTTGGACTGTGGGTGCGCGACTGATGCATAATTTATTTTGATGCCCAGTTCTTCGCAGAAGTTCTAAAATTCTGCGGCCGTGAAGTTTGTGCCGTTGTCCGTAATGATGTTATGTGGCACTACGAATCTGAAGATGATCGACTTGATGAAGTTGACAGCCGTGAGAGCTGTAGAGCTGGTGATGGGCACTGCTTCGATCCACTTTGTGAACTTGTCGACTGCGACGAGCAAGTGTGTCCTTCCGCCCATTGATGATTTCTTTAGTGGGCCCACCATGTCGAGTCCCCAGGTGGCGAACGGCCAGGATAGTGGTATGGTCTTGAGCTCTGATGCGGGAGCGTGTGGCCTGTTGGCGAATTTTTGACAGGCGACGCAACGTCGCACGATTTCCTCTGCGTTTTTCATTGCTGTGGGCTAGTAGAACCCAGCTCGAAATGCTTTGGACACGAGCACTTGACTGCTCGCGTGGTGTCCGCAGGTGCCTTCGTGGATTTCGAGCAAGAGGGCTTTGCCGTCCTCTTCGTCAATGCACCTTTGGAGTATCTGGGTGATGCTGCGCTTATATAGTTGTCTGTTTATCACCGTGAATGCCTTGGATCGTCGGCTGATGCGTCGTGCTTCGGCCACGTCTTGTGGTAGCGTGCCTTCGATTAGGAATCGGAGGAACGTTTTTGTCCAGAAGGGTCCTTCGAACTCTGTCGGGGCTGTGCTGTCGGATGTGTTGGTGCTTGTGCCTTCTGATAGGGTTGCTGCTGCCACCTGCGCTATTTCTGTTGCGTCTTCGCCGTCCACGAATGCTTCATATGTTGCTTCCTGCGCCTTGATGGACCTCCGGTTGATGCTTTCAAGAAAAACGCTGGGTGGTACGGGCGCCCTGGTCGAACCGATATTCGCGAGCTCGTCAGCTTCTATGTTGTTGTCCCTGGTGATGTAGTTGAGCTCGCAACCGTCGAAATTTCCTTCGAGTTCGTTGTAGAGCTTTTGGTATGCCGCCATGTTGTCGGCTATTGCGTTGCAGTTTCTCATCGTCTGCTGGACGACGAGGTTGGAGTCCCCGTAAATTATGAGGCGAGTGGCTCCGCATGTTTTGGCCATGCGCATGCCATGGAGGAGTACCTCATATTCTGCTTCGTTGTTGGAGGCGTGACTAAAGTTGATTTGGAGGACGTATTTCAGCTTTGTTCCTTTGGGGGAGATGAGTACAACTCCTTCCCCAGCTCCTTGTTGTCTCTTGGACCCATCGAAGAACATTGACCATGAGCTTGATAGGTCTGGGGGCCCTGGTGTTTGAACCTCCGTCCACTCAACCAGGAAATCTGGGAGTACTTGGGATTTGATGGCTGTTGGGTGCTTGAACTGCAGGTCCCGTGGGCTGAGCTCGATGTTCCACTCGGCGACTCGCCCGGTTGCTCCAGGTTTATTGAGTATGTCGGCGAGTGGTGCGCTGCTCACGATTGTGATAGGGTGCTCGTCGAAGTATTGGGACACCTTTCTTGAGGTCATGATGATGGCAAGTAGTAGCTTCTGATAGTGCGAGTACCGCTGCTGAGATTTTGTCAGGAGCATGCTGAGGTAGTAGATTGGTCTCTGGATGCTCTGGACCTTGCCTTCTTCTGCGCGTTCGACGACGAGCGCTGTGCTTACTACACTGCTGCGTGCAGCCACGTAGAGGTATAGCTTCTCTCGTTCCTTGGGTACCTCCAGGATTGGTGGGGTCGAGAGTGTCTTTTTCAGGTCCGCGAATGCTTGGCGGGCTTCCTCCGTCCACTCGAATTTCTCTCCTTTCCTGAGCAGCTGATAGAAAGGCAGCGTGCGTTCTCCCAGCCTGCTGATGAAGCGGCTTAGGGCTGCGAGTTTTCCAGTGAGATGCTGTACTCCTTTGACGTCGGTTGGTTCTTGCATGCGGGTGATGGCTTGCACTTTCTCAGGGTTTGCTTCGATCCCGCGGGCAGAGACCATATAGCCAAGCAACTTTCCCACCGGTACGCCGAATGCGCACTTCTTTGGGTTGAGTTTGATTCTGTATTTGTTGAGTGCCGCGAAGGTTTCGCGCATGTCGTCGAGTAGTGTGGCTGCTTTGTAGGTCTTGATGACGATGTCGTCTACGTAGACTTGCACGTTTCTTCCGATTTTCTCCTTCAGGCAGGCCTACATCATTCGTTGGTAAGTGGCGCCTGCGTTTTTGAGCCCGAAGGGCATGGTCTTGTAGCAGAATACTCCGTAGGGGGTGATGAACGATGTGTGTTCTTCGTCTTATTCCTTCATTCTGATCTGGTTTTATCCTGAGTAAGCGTCAAGAAAGGAGAGTAGATCGCACCCTGCTGTTGAGTCGATTATCTGATCGATTCTAGGCAGGGGGAAGTGGTCCTTCGTGCAATGTTTGTTGACTGGTCCGTACTCGACACACATGCGAAGTATGGTCGTGTCTTTCTTGGGCACCAGCACTGGGTTGGCTATCCAGGTGGCTTTCTTCGTTTCTCGGATGAATTGAGCGTCGAGTAACCGGTTGACTTCCTCTCCGATTGCCTCTCCGATTGCTCTGCGCTTGGGCTCCGAGAATCGTCTCAGTGCTTGCTTCACTGGCCTCGTGTTTGGCTTGATACGAAGGGCGTGTTCCGCGAATTCGCGTGGTATCCCAGGCATGTCGGCTGGGCACCAGGCGAATATTTCCCACTTGTCTCGGAGGAAAGCGACGAGAGCCGCAGCCTGCTCCTCTGGTAGGTGGGCGTACACACGGACTGTTTTGCCCGGGTCCGTCGGGTGCACTTGATGAGTGACTGTGTCGCTGTCGATGCTGAAGTCGCGTCCGTACTCCCTGGATTCGCTTCGGCTCACCAATGGGAAGGTACTCTTGTCCGTCACCATGGCTATTTCTTTGAGTTTTTGTTTGGCTCCGAATGTGTCGGAGATTCTGTGGAAGTCACGATCACATTGATCTGATTTGACGAAGTTTCCGTTGATCGTGAGGACTCCTGATGATCCTGGCATCTTGAGCTTGAGGTAGGCGTAGTGTGGGACCGCCATGAATTGCGCGAATGCTGGCCGTCCCAGTATGGCGTGATACTGCGATTGCCAGTCGAGTACCTCGAACTCGAGGACGTGCTTTTCGAAGTTACGCCGGTTGCCAAAGATGACTTCGAGTTCGATGACTCCGAGGGATGTGGCTGCTTATCCTGGGACTACCCCGTGCAACTCGGTGCTTGATTTTCTCCACACTGATCGTGGGATCAGCATCTTTTGCAGGGTGCTGGCGAAGATGATGTTCATGCTGCTTCCTCCGTCCATGAAGACCCGATCCATGTCGTATCCTCCGATTTGTGCATCGAGCACTAGGGGTGCATGCCCCGGTCTTGGGACTGCGGGTGGATGGTCATCCTGTGAGAACGTGATGCTGGTCTCCGTGTCATGCAATTGGTAGACTTTGATTATGCTTATGCTCTCGGCTGCTCTGGCCTGCAGGGTTTGGGCGTCGCGTTGTGCTTGCGGTACTCTTCCTTCTTTGATCATGAGCACCTGTGCTTGCGACGGGCTGTGGCGTCCTTCCGGGTTTGAGGTCGGCGATTGCTCGGGTCATTGGTTGCGTCTGTCTTCTTTCTGCTTCTCCTTCTTGAGGTCGTCGGCTAGCTCGTTGAACAGGCGGCAGTCTCCCAAAGTGTGACCTGACCTGACGCGTTGTCGGGACCCGGGGTTTGCGTATGTAATTCCAGTCACAATTCAATCATATGGAGAGCCGAGAGCCATACCCACTTGTCTAAGCAGACAAGGCCAAGTACAAGACACTCTCGGAAAGCTCGAACGTGAGGGGCATCCCGTCCAGGCCGAATGATCAACTGAGATGGGTGCTCATCGCCCGCTCACAAGTCTAAATGATTATGGGTGGTGAAATCCCATACTCATAGACAAGTCGCCTCAACCATATTATCGATTGAATCCTAACACTTACATAAACAGACTCCAGCCCGATCTCTTAGTCGGGGTCTCGGGCGGGCTCAATCATACAACAAAGTGTGCCACATGACAGAGTCACGAGCAATCGCATCGCGATGCCCCAAGCTGCGCACATCTAAGGGCCACTTGGTGTATAAAAGACCGCCGGCAAGAACTCAACTAAGCTATCGAATCCCACACATGACATGCACGATATAAACATACACGCAGCATGCATGCCAAGTGTATAACAGCAGGTAACACAACATGAACTCTACAAACTCATAGCTTTATTGCATCTGCTAAACAAAGCAGATATAGTAGTGTTACAAGCAGAGATCACATCACTGTGATCCAACATTACATCATACAACAACGGAAGCAAATTATGTCTTAGTAAAGACAAGGTTAACAAATGGCTTAAGAAGCTTTAAGAAAACACAACGACCCTTGTTAGACCAAGTATGTGATCAGAGGGGGAGGGGGTGAATGATCACTTCAAAATTTTGCATGAAACTATGAAGTGAAGCATAACTCAGCAACCGAAGACATTCAACAGAAAGGTAAACATTGAAGCAGAACATGATCGAAGCAGAACATAACGAATCAAAAGCATCGAATCAATTGCATTGAAGCAGATCACTGAAGCAATTGATAAACTGAATGTAAGTGCGGAAAGTAAAACGAACTCTTGACTCGGCGATGTTTGTTCGACCAGTTCACACTCTGCAAAGTGCTACGTCTGGTTGGAGGGACTTGTGATTGAACACAGGAGCTAACCTCTCTCCGTCCGTTTCTCCACTGCACCAATCTCCTTGAGCTTGGTCAGTTCTTCACTCGTGGTTGATTATTGAGGAAATCACCGAAACCTTTGACAAACTGGACTTCGAGGCGACAATATCTCTTCGCTCTCTGAAGAACAACTCTCTAACCGTCTAGGAGAATTGCAGTTCTCCAAGATAAAAAGGCTAGCAAACTTCTTCCTAAGTCATAATGAATCAACTCAGATCAATAGGACTTATGCTTCAGTGGTTTGGTTTTTTTTGGATGTGCTTCGGTGGGGTTGCCCTTTTTCTCTCCTCTGTAGGGAATCAATCTTGGAGCAGCCAACCCACCAATGAGGGCGGGGGTGGCGTATTTATAGGTGGCAATCCCTAGGTGCGAAATGACTGAAGTGACCCGATGTGACAGCTTGACACCTGTCCCCAACGGTCATATTTCCAATCAATGCGCAACTTTACTTGCGGTCCAAGTAAAGCTGACTCACGGACTCGGTTCTGCTTCAGGAGCCGAAAGAACAAAGTCTTCGCTGGTGAAGCATTACCTAGCTCACATGAGATTTCTTCAACTCTGGCCTCTCACTGGTTTAGATTCGATCTGAGTCTTTTCATCAAAACCTTCGGAGTACATTTACTAAACCCCTCTTGATAGTACGGTTTTTCCTACGACTCAAAGAAGTAAAAGAAACTACACAAAAACAACTAAGTCATGCGCCATCTTGATCATCTTCTTCGATGAGAAGAGCTTCAGAATTCCTTATCTTTTTAGGGGTCGACCTCCGTGATGAGCTTCACTCCAGAGGATGTGCTTCAGTAAAAGTATAAATCTTCGTTGAAGCTTTATCACCAACCTATAACTTCAGGAACCTAACCATATGTTTCACACTAGAAAACTTGTTAGTTCCTCTACTGTTTTGACCAACAATATCCAAAACTCATGGGGTTATAACTTTGCTCTTACAATCTCCCCCTTTTTGGACTATTGTTGACAAAACAGGCATCGATAAAAGATATGGAATTTAAGTTGAGTTGTGAGCAAACTCTAAGATATGAAGCTTATGACTCCCCCTGAATGCAAGCATTGAAGATTTGTATAATCGAAGAAAATGCTTGTTGAGGAATATCATCAATGGGAATCCTAACACATATCTTAGCGAATCAATTTGCATATAGAGAATATGACTTGAAGAATATGCAATCATCCAATGACCTGTGAACTTAAGGAAAATAACCACCTGCAAGATAAAATATAGGAAGGCAACTTGCAAGCACGGGGTTATTAACATATACAATGAAGCAGTTCACAACCGAAGTAAAACGTTAAGATACAACCCAATCGAAGTGAATGGAATGTTTGTCGAATCTTAACACACGCAAACAAATCGAATCAAAACCCAAAACCCCGCAGCGAATCTAAACTCATCGATGCCTACGTTCTCCCCGTTTTGTCAAGAATTGGACAAAAGGTTGAGAGGCAGATCGAGAGCATTTACGCGTCAGCTGCAACCCGGGGACCCTGCACATTGTCTTCGCCGGAAGAAGATGCATCGCTTGAAGTATCGCCTTCGGTCGAAGCAGGTGATTCTTCCTCGTCGAAGTCCATCGGCGCTTGAAGTAATTCAAGGTCGCTGTCGTCGAGAGGATCATCTTCGTGCTTCGAGGTATGGGAGTCTTCATCCGATAAGGTATCGGGGCAAATCTGTTCAGCAGGGTTGACGAATAAGACTTCATCAATCTTGTCCAGCGAAGGGATCTTGGGGTTGGGGCGGTCGACTGTATCATTTCTGGAAAAGTTCCTCTGCAGATGTGGATATTCCTTGAATATGCGGTCAGCTTGAAGTTTCTTCACAGAGTTAAACTTCCTGAGGCCTTTCCAAGAATGACGCTTCAATACCTTCAAGTATTGGTTGTTGTTCATTGCAATGTTTCCAACTCTGTTTATCTCATTAGACAGATGTTGCATCTGGCGCTGATTTCCTTCGATGAAGTTTTCAAGCAGTTGTTGGTTACGAATAGCAACTTCAAAGTGGTACACTTCTTTCTGGTAACGCTTCGAAATGTTGCGTTCATTGATATGCTGTCTGACTCCTACATATGTTGCAAAAGGGTCATTTGGCCGCCTGAAGATATTCATAGTATCGCGGACCGGAGGGCAGAACAGCTTCGGGTGATGCTTCACAGTGTAATCTTCGCTGCGTCCATGTTTTCAAATGGCTTGCAGCCAAGGAGCATATGGCTTCAGTTGATGTACCAATTCTGCAGCTTGCACCATGTATCGAAGAAAACAGTCCTCGAAGTCGAACACATGACCATGGGTGAGCTTCATAAGAGCATGACGAGTAGGATGTAGAATATTGGATTCTTCATTGGCTGTACTGAGAGGCATTAGTGAGTTTGACAAGATATAAAACCAAGTCTTCGATATGAACACTAAATGCTTCGGGCGAATGTTTTCTGGCATGTGATCTCCAGAGACTTCGGGATCCAATAAAGATGCAAATTCAGCTTCAGTGGGATCCGGTAACATGTGAACTTTTGCAATTTCTCCAGTGTGTCTTGGGATGTTTATGATATCCATGAATTCATCTGTATGCATCCTGAAGACTTTCCCTTGAATCATCCATTCAGGAATCCATGTGCTAGTATCTTCTGGGGTTCCAGAGACATATAGTGTGGCATAGAATTTCTTCACTAGCTCTGAATTGAATGGAGTTTCCATAGAAAATAATCCAGTCAAGTTCTATGCTTCGATAGTTTCCACTATGTTTTGGAAGCACGTTGCAGAAGCTAGACTGTGCATATCCAAGTACTTGTGTCTGAAAAATACACCTTTCTGGCAGTAAAGCTTCGTGTACAAGATTTGCTGTTCAGCAGTCCAGAATCGAAGATCGTCAGCTGTTCTTGGTGAATCATATGGACTAGTGCCAAAGAATCGAAGCTTCTTGCGATGAACTTCAATGTCAAATTCAGGACCGTGTCTTGACGAAGATCCTTCTCCCAGGAATATGGGAAAAGTCTCTCTTGGATAGATGGAGTCCAGCTAGGTGTCCTGAGCAGGAATGCAATGCCTTCGAGCATCTGTGATTCGCCTTTGCGGTTGAGTGACAATGGCCAACTCATTTGCTTCGGCTTCAGCTTCGACTTCTGCATCTGCATTGGCTTCAGCATCAACAACTTGATCTTGGGCTTCGCCTTGTTTGTCTACAGACTCCTCAGCAGAGTGAGCTGAAGAGTAATCCTTTTCAGGAATGGCTTGAGGGGGTGGAGAGGTTTCTGGCGCGAAATTGTCTTGAGCAGACGGTTGAGGAGCAGGTTGAGGAGGAGGAGGAGTTGGAGCAAGGGGTGTAATGACTTCGGGGGCGGATGGCTTCGATGAGGGTTTGCCAAGTTTGATTATTTTGCATCGTGGGGGCGATGCCTTTCTTGGGGCCTTCTTGGCCGGGTGAGAACTTACTTCATCAGCCTCTTCGGTGTCAGCAATCAGTCGTCTCTTCCTAGGTTGCAGCTTGGGAAGAGGTGAAGCTAATTGCTTGACCATGGCTTCGCGCTTCTTTGAGTCAAGAGCCATGACTGAAGCATTGTGAGTCTTGCAGCATTCTTCAATGGCAGACTTTAACTTGTCTTGAAAGACTTGAATATTTTGCTTCGTTTGTTCATTAACAATAGCAATCTTCTTCGAAGCAGCTGAGGCTTCGTTCTTGAAATCCTCATCAGATTCTTCATCTTCTCTCTTCTGGAATTTCAGGATCTTTGCAGTTTCTGATCTATCCCTTGAATGCAGATCTCTCAGCTGATTGTACAAAGTTTCGACCATGGCTGAAAGATTTGGTGAAATGTAAGTATCTCCAATATCTACAGCTTGGGGATTAACAGCTTCAGCAAGCTTAAGGTATGTCTGACTCAGACCCAGACAGTCCCAAAGTTCACCTTCCCTAGCATCCGGGAAGTTGTGCTCACTATGTTCAGCTTCAACTTGGGCTTCGGGAACAGGAGCTGCGACTGGCTTCGGGGGAATTTCCTTCGGTGCCATGTCCACAGCGGCTTCCTTTTGAGCGGCCCTGGCAGCTTTCTTAGCCTTCTTTGTGCGAAGGATATCCAGCTGAGCTTGGCGTTTGGCTTCAGCTTCAGCAAGTTGTTTGGCTTCGGCGGCAGCCTTAGCCTCTTGTGCTTGAGCTTCAGCTAGCTTGCGCTTCGCTTCAGCTTGCTGGTTTGCCTCGGCCAGCTCCTTCCTTTGCTTTTCAAGATCAGCTGCTTCTCTATCAGCTTTCTCTTTCTCTTTGGCTTCTTTTTCAGCCTTAGCTTTGGCTTGAGCTTCGGCGTGCAGACGTTCAACTTCAATGCGGTCTCTCTTCCGCAATTCAGCTTCGGAGAGCTTCTTTGTGCCAACCTGGGCATATGTTTGGCCAGGCTTAGCCACAGTTGTCTTTGGCTTCGAAGCTTTAACAGGATCTGGAGCTTTTGCTTCGGGCACAGCAGTAGGCTTAGCCACAGGCTTTGCCTTCGGGTCATGCCGTTCCTTGGTCCTCTGCTCGGTAGGAACAGGACGGCGGGGAGGCTTGGAGGACAGGGGTGCCTCGACCACTAAGTTCGTCAAATCAATGTTCCTCTTTGGAGCAGGAGGTGCTGTAGGTTCATGAAACTTAACACCTTTAGGAGCAGTTGGCTTCGCTCTAGCCTTCTTCTTCAGAGGCATCCGAATCAGTTTCTTCTTTGGACTAGGGGGAATGGGAGAGTGTTCTGACTCATCATCTGCTTCATCAGCAGGATCTTCATCGATCGAGTCTTCAAGCTGTGCAGCTGCATCAGCTTCATCATCGGCTTCGTGTTCAGCTTCCTCTTCTGAAGCAGGAGGAGGTGAATCACTTAGCTTCCGAAGCTTTCGCCTCTTCTGAGGCTTCGATGGTTCGGCTTCATCAAGCCCTGCAGCAGCAAGAGCTTTTGCCTTTTTCTCGTCTCGGATCCTCTTCTTCTCAGCCAGAATAGCAAGCCGTTCTTTCTCTTCAGGATAATCATCCGGGGTCTTGAGTGAATTTGGGTGCGGGACAGCCGGAGGCTTCGGGTAGTACTTCTTCCGGTTGGCTGCAGTATACTGAGTGCACATGGCGGTGGTGTACCGATAAGGTGGGCTGAAAGCAAATTGCATTGCCCACTTCCAAGTTGGGATACTTTTGTACTTGTACCACCGAATAGCCCAATATCTTCGAATCCTTTGCAGTCGAATCTTTCTATCATGACCTGTCTCTTCTGGCAGGGTGTCATAGCCCATCTTGAGGCGAATGGCTTCGGGAATGCCGCAGGCATTATTCACTTCCTTCGTTTTGCCTCCTTTGCCCTTCGGCTTCGGTGGCTCTGGGTAATTTTCTAGTCCTTCAACAATCGGAGACTCATTCCCCATTGCAGCCTCTTCGTCAGACATCCTGTGATTAGAAGTATAGACAAGAGGGAAACAAGGAGAGGGAATGAATAAGCACTGGCAAAGGTTTCGACCAAAACCAAAACAATTTGACAGGAGCCCAGATCAATCTCAGATTGGATGCAACTCTGTTTATGAATTAGGCTAGAACAAGTTCGAAAACAAGACCTAACCCAATCCAGTTCAGAGAACGAATCGTATCATGCACACTGACCTGAGGAGATGGGATTGCTTAGATGCTAAGAACAGCTTTCCCAAGATGTAAAGTCCAACACGGATCAAACAATCCTATAAACAGAAATCAAAACCCTAACAAAACTTAGATCCAAACCCTAGATGAAGAACACAGGAAACAAGATTGGATCCAAAAGGCGTTGCGTACCCTAACTTGGTGACGCAAGGCAGCTACGGCGACGGGGAGCGGAGAAGTGCTCTGCGTCGACGGGGAATGTCCACGGCGACGGCGTTCCGGCAGTGAAGCGGCGACGGCGACGACGGAGACGAGAGCTCTGCGGTTGCTCGAGGACGGAGACGGAGAAGTTGGAGAGAATGAGCGTGGGGTGAACCGTTTCGGTGGGGGGATGCCTTAAATAGGCCTGACCTGGAGCGGTTGCCAGATCAAATCGAACGGTGTCCAGCGACTGACTCTTCCGATTCAACGGCTAAGATGAAGTGGCGTATCGCGAGTGAATCTCAACGACCCGGAGAAGACGGGGACTCAACGGCCGAAGAATAAGTCTTGACCGAGAGCAAAAACTTCGATAAAGTTGGAAACATTTGCTTCGGAACTCAATGATGCTCGAAGCAATATGCTTTCCGTTTCAATTGTGCTTATCATTCAAGATAGAAAAGATTGGGAGCAAAACATAATGGAGGGGTAGGGTCCGAAACTTATCACTTCGAAGAACAACAACGAAGCTAAAAGTGATAAGCATAGGGGACAAAAGAAACGAATAAATAAAGCAAACTAAAAACAAAAAGCAAATGGCAAACGAAGCGAAACTTGGACGAAGGAAAACTCAAGTGAAACTAAACAAAAAGAAACACAAACGAAGATGAATATATACAGTGAAAAGTTTCGATCTTACTGAACATTGTGTGAGTCTAAGATGTTCAGCTCACATCTCAATGCACAAAACCTTTTCTCGTCCAATGGCTTCGTGAATATGTTTGCCAATTGATCTTCAGTTCTTACATGGCTAATCTCAATGTCTTCGCGCTGAACATGATCTCGAAGAAAATGATGACGAATATCAATGTGCTTCGTTCGAGAGTGTTGCACCGGATTGTGAGCAATCTTGATGGCACTCTCATTGTCACAAAGCAGAGGGATTTTCTTCACATAAATACCATAATCTTTCAGCGTCTGCTTAAGCCAAAGTATTTGAGTGCAGCATGAGCCAGCAGCAATGTATTCAGCTTCAGCAGTAGATATTGAGACACAATTCTGTTTCTTTGAAGCCCAACACACAAGAGATCTACCAAGAAAATGACAAGTGCCTGAGGTAGATTTCCTGTCAACCCTATCACCAGCCCAGTCTGAATCAGAATATCCAATCAAATCAAACTGAGTGCCTTTGGGATACCAAAGTCCCAAAGAAGGAGTATGTGCTAGATATCGAAGAATTCGCTTCACAGCTATATGATGCGATTCCTTCGGATTTGCCTGAAAACGAGCACAAATACAAACTGATAGCATGATGTCAGGTCTAGATGCACATAAGTATAAGAGTGAACCTATCATAGACCGAAACTTTTTTCTGATCGAAGGGTTTCCCTTTCTCATCTGCATCAAGAAAACCATTAGTAGGCATGGGAGTTCTAATGGTCTTGCATTCAGCAAGATCAAACTTCTTCAGGCAATCCTTCAAGTATTTCTCTTGTGAAATAAAGGTGCCATTCTTCTGTTGTCGAATCTTAAGTCCAAGGAAAAACTTCAATTCTCCCATCATTGACATCTCATATTTCTTCGACATCATTCTTGCAAATTCTTCGCTGATCTCAGTGTTAGTACAGCCAAAAATAATATCATCTACATAAATCTGACACACAAATAGATCATTGTTATATGATCGAGTGAAAAGAGTAGGGTCAGTTGTTCCTGGTTTGAAGCCTTTCTTCAGGAGGAAATCCTTCAATGTTTCATACCAAGCACGAGGTGCTTGCTTCAGTCCATACAAAGCTTTGTGAAGCCTGTACACCATATCAGGATTCTTCGAGTCTTCAAAACCTGGAGGCTGCATAACATACACTTCCTCTTCGATTTCACCATTAAGAAAAGCACTCTTGACATCCATTTGATATAGCAATATATTTTTGTGGTTAGCAAAAGCAAGCATGACACGAATGGATTCGAGACGAGCTACTGGAGCATAGGTTTCACCAAAGTAATTGCCTTCGATTTGGGTGTAACCTTGTGCTACCAATCTAGCCTTATTTCTTACCACAATACCGTCTTCATCTTGCTTGTTGCGAAATATCCTCTTGGTGCCAATAACATTGTGCTTCGTGGGATCTGGCCTTTCAACAAGTGACCAGACCTTGTTCCTTTCGAATTGGTGAAGTTCTTCCATCATAGCTAATAACCAATCAGGGTCCTTCATGGCTTCATCATATTCTGAAGGCTCTAGCATGGAGACAAAAGAAAAGTTTCCACAGAAGTTAGCCAAACGAGTACGAGAACGAGTAGTGGGGCGACCTGGTTGATTGATATCTTCAAGGATCGAATCCACATCAACTCTTCTTCGAACTCGTGATAACGTAGTATCATTTGCTTCAGGCTCAGCTTCAGCTTCAGGATCTGCATCAGCTTCGGGATCAGCTTCACCTTCAGCTTCAGCATTTCCTTCAGGATTAGCATTTCCTTCGTTCCTTTGACTTTCTTCATCCTGTTCATCATTAGCTTCATGATGTTGATCTCCAGCGCCCCGGGCTATGTGTGGGAACATTGGACCATCATCATCCCTAACAACTTGACGTTGATTGGCTTTAACAGGGCGAATCTCACCAATAGCCATGGACCTTATTACTTTATCAAGAGGAGGTTCATCTAGATCATGAGGCAAATGCTCCTTTTGAGAGCCATTAGTTTCATCAAACCTTACATTCACAGTTTCCATAACTTTCCCAAAGTGAGAGTTATAGACTCTGTAAGTGTGAGAGTTTGAGCCATAACCTAAAAGAAAACCTTCATGTGCCTTAGGGGAAAATTTGGAGCTATGATTCATATCTCTAATAAAGCATGGAGCACCAAATACCCTAAGATATGAGACATTTGGTTTGTTACCAGTGATAAGCTCATGTGAAGTTTTCTTCAAGAATTTATGAAGGTAAACCTTGTTAATGATGTGACATGCAGTATTGATTGCTTCGGCCCAGAACCTAATAGGAGTCTTGTATTCAGCAAGCATAGTTCTGGCCATCTCAATAAGAGTTCTATTCTTCCTTTCAACTACACCATTCTGTTGAGGTGTATAGGCAACAGAGAACTCATGCGTAAAACCATGATCATCAAGAAAATCTTCAATATGAGTATTTTTGAACTCAGTTCCATTATCACTTCGGATATGCTTCAGGGATAATTCATATTCTGTTTGAGCTCTCTTAGCGAATGACTTGAAGATTTCAACCACTTTGCTCTTGTCATCCAAAACGAAAACCCAAGTATAACGTGAGAAGTCATCAACAATAACTAGACCATATTTGTTTCGTCCCAGACTTGCATAATTTTGAGGACCAAAAAGATCCATATGAAGCAATTCAAGAGGACGAGTGGTGGTCATGATGGTCTTCGCTGAATGATGTTTCTTCACAATCTTACCAGCTTCGCAAGCACTGCAGAGACGATCCTTATCGAATTTTACTTCGCTAAGACCAACAACATGATTCTTCTTCACTAAGTTATGAAGATTTGTCATCCCTGCATGACCAAGTCTTCGATGCCATAACCAACCAGATGAAGCTTTTGCCATTAAGCAAGTGGATACAGCGGGGCCCGAAGAAAAATCAACAATGTATAGATCTCCCTTTCGGTATCCCTCGAAGACAAACGTATAGTCATCCTGTGAAAAGACAACACAACGCGAAGCAGAAAACAACACAAGCATACCCATATCGCATAACTTTGAAATAGACATAAGATTATATCCAAGAGATTGGACTAGCATAACCTTGTCAATGTGCTTATCCTTCGATATGGCAATCTTACCCAAACCTAACACTTTACCTTTTTTGTTATCACCGAAGGTAATGTACTTCAGAGAAGATTGAGATAGTTTTTCTTCGATGAACAACTCCTTGTCTCCGGTCATATGATTTGTACAACCACTATCCATGACCCATTCGGATCCACCGGAGACATAGCCCTGCGGAAGAATTAGTTCTTCTTAACTACCCACAAACGAGCAGGTGACTGAGAAGACGTTGAAGCACTAGTCGAAGCAATATTAAATCGAACAGGAGTGTATTGCTTCGGTGAACCATCAAGCACACCATAAATGTAAGTCCTCTGCGAACGGTTAGCATAAGTATGAGCATATGCAATCTTAGTATGATTATTACGAGGACAATACGTGTGGCGACCAGTACGATAGTATTGCTTCTGCGGAACATTTGATTCAGTCACCAATGGATCATTTCTCGTCTCAAGAGAGTAGAAATGATTCGGTGGTACCGAAGACTTTCCCTGCATAGAATGGTTAGCAGGCAGTTTTTCCACAAGTGCTTTCTGCACCCATATCTGCCTCTTACTGAATCCATTCTTTGGTGGAGTACCTACATACTCAGCAGAAACTTTTCCCTGTTCATCTTTCATGAGTTTGTAGTCTGAATCAAGTGATTCATCCACAATGACTTTGTTAATTTTGCAGACGAAGCCTGAAAGGTTAGCAATATCAATGGGTTTCTCCTTCGCTAGGACCCAAACAGTCTTAGGATACTGCTCAGGCTCCCAATATGTGCCATCAGGATTTATCTTTCTTTCAAAGCCAACACCTTCATTCCCGGGATTCCTGTGAAGGAGAGCCTTCCTAAGGATATCACAGAGATATTGGTGTCCTTGCACACTTTTGAACATGCCTGTTTCAAATAAGTTTTTCAACCTGAGGAGTTCCTCGGTAATAGCAGGATTTTCCTCATCGGAGGCATTAGTATCATCAATAACAATAGGAGCCTTCCCTTTGGAATCAGTTTTGCCTCGTTCCAAACAATCCAAACAAGGTGATTCAGTTTTATGATTTGCTTCAGAACCTTGTTGAGCCATGAGAGAGAGATTAACTTTTTCCAATTCTTCATGAGCCTCTGTCAGTTTTTCGAGAGCCATTTTCCTTTGAAGAAATTCATAGGTGAGCTTCTCATAATCAACTGAAAGAAGATCATGCCGAGAGGATAATTCTTCAAACTTCTCCTTCAGAGCAGTATGCTCATTAGTTAAAGTTTGACCTTTCTCAATCTCATCAATCAACAATATTTCTGATTTTTTAATGGTTTTGCTCAGTGAATCAAGTTCATCTTGTTGAATTGAAGCAATTTTAGCAAGTTTAGCATAGCTTATCCTTGAGTCACTTTCACATGATGAATAATCAGAAGTATCATAGTTTGATTTGGATGAAGATACCTTTGCCTTGGCCATGAAGCAATATGCTGGAGTTTCATCTTCACTACTGTTGTTGGTGAAGAATGAGCTCGAAGCATTGACTGAAGCATCTGCCGAAGCAAAGGCCAAACCAGCAACACCATCTGATTCGGACCCTGAAGTAGACCTTGAGTCTTGTTCAGCTTCGGAACAAGAGGCTTCATCTTCTGAGTTCATCTCCTTTCCCAAATAGGCCTTGGCACGGTGAGAGCTGCTTCGACGAGACGAGTGAGTCTTCGATGAAGAACCCTCACGCTTCTTATGATACTTCTTCCTTTTATCATCATCAGAATCTTTCTTCTTTTCCCTTCTTGAACTGGAATCATGTTTCTTTGACTCATGACTTCTGGAGGATCTGTAAGGCTTCGATGAAGAGTCTCTGAGTGAATGATTCGATTTGTTTTCAGCTTCCCACAGAGGGCAATCAGCAATGTAGTGTCCTGGTTTCCTGCACTTATAGCAGCAGTTGTCCTTCGATGGAGAGCTTCTTGAGGATGAACGGTGATAAGAATGACTTGAGCTTATTGAAGGATAACTCTTCTTGGGTGAAGAAAAACCTTTCTTCTGAAAGCGATTGAAGCGTCTCATTATCAGTGCTAAATCCTTTCCAATGCTTGCGGGATCATCTGATTCGACACCTGAAGCAGAACTGACTTCGGGCGAAGAATGACGCGAAGCTTTTGCTTTCAAAGCATGAGATCTCCTTCAAGAACCATTTATGTCACGTTTCTCATCTTCTTCCATTTCAAAGGTAGTGAGTCTCTCAAGAACATCAGCAGCAACAAGACGTCTGTAATCAGTCCTTTCCTTGATCATCAGCACAATGTGATCAAACGAGTCATCTAACGAGCGAAGCAGAGTTCTGACAACTGAGTGAGGAGTTATATCATCAGCACCGAGGGAAATCAACTCATTTGCAAGAGCTGTGAGTCTGCTGTAGATTGATTGGACTTTTTCACCCTCGAGTCTTTTGAAGCGATAGAATTTGCTTCGGAGAGTGTCAATTCTGGCATCTTTCTGGGTAGAAACACCTTCACCAATCTTCTCAAGATAGTCCCAGACACCTTTGGCAGTTGGAATATTCTTCACTTCATGATACTTTTCAGGTGTCAAGTGATTGGTGATGAAAACCCAAACTACAGAATCAAGATCAATCAGCGTTGCTTCTTCAGGGGTGATCTCCTTCTCATCAGCAACAGTGACTCCATACAAGACAACTTGCCAGGCAGTTGAGTTGATAGCCATGATATTTCTTTTCATCTTGTCCTTCCAGTACGGGTAGTCCTTCCCATTGAAAATAGGAATAGGTTCGCCAGAGTGAATAGCTGCGAAAGACATACTAGAAGACATACTTGAAAACACTCCAGGAGGTTAATCCAAATAAAGAGTGCCTAGCTCTGATACCAATTGTTAGACCAAGTATGTGATCAGAGGGGGAGGGGGTGAATGATCACTTCAAAATTTTGCATGAAACTATGAAGTGAAGCATAACTCAGCAACCGAAGACATTCAACAGAAAGGTAAACATTGAAGCAGAACATGATCGAAGCAGAACATAACGAATCAAAAGCATCGAATCAATTGCATTGAAGCAGATCACTGAAGCAATTGATAAACTGAATGTAAGTGCGGAAAGTAAAACGAACTCTTGACTCGGCGATGTTTGTTCGACCAGTTCACACTCTGCAAAGTGCTACGTCTGGTTGGAGGGACTTGTGATTGAACACAGGAGCTAACCTCTCTCCGTCCGTTTCTCCACTGCACCAATCTCCTTGAGCTTGGTCAGTTCTTCACTCGTGGTTGATTATTGAGGAAATCACCGAAACCTTTGACAAACTGGACTTCGAGGCGACAATATCTCTTCGCTCTCTGAAGAACAACTCTCTAACCGTCTAGGAGAATTGCAGTTCTCCAAGATAAAAAGGCTAGCAAACTTCTTCCTAAGTCATAATGAATCAACTCAGATCAATAGGACTTATGCTTCAGTGGTTTGGTTTTTTTTGGATGTGCTTCGGTGGGGTTGCCCTTTTTCTCTCCTCTGTAGGGAATCAATCTTGGAGCAGCCAACCCGCCAATGAGGGCGGGGGTGGCGTATTTATAGGTGGCAATCCCTAGGTGCGAAATGACTGAAGTGACCCGATGTGACAGCTTGACACCTGTCCCCAACGGTCATATTTCCAATCAATGCGCAACTTTACTTGCGGTCCAAGTAAAGCTGACTCACGGACTCGGTTCTGCTTCAGGAGCCGAAAGAACAAAGTCTTCGCTGGTGAAGCATTACCTAGCTCACATGAAATTTCTTCAACTCTGGCTTCTCACTGGTTTAGATTCGATCTGAGTCTTTTCATCAAAACCTTCGGAGTACATTTACTAAACCCCTCTTGATAGTACGGTTTTTCCTACGACTCAAAGAAGTAAAAGAAACTACACAAAAACAACTAAGTCATGCGCCATCTTGATCATCTTCTTCGATGAGAAGAGATTCAGAATTCCTTATCTTTTTAGGGGTCGACCTCCGTGATGAGCTTCACTCCAGAGGATGTGCTTCAGTAAAAGTATAAATCTTCGTTGAAGCTTTATCACCAACCTATAACTTCAGGAACCTAACCATATGTTTCACACTAGAAAACTTGTTAGTTCCTCTACTGTTTTGACCAACAATATCCAAAACTCATGGGGTTATAACTTTGCTCTTACAACCCTCCAGAGGGACCAGGCTGCTGTCTGGGACTACATTACTTCGTCGACGTCGAGCTTGAAGGGGGAGGCCACCATCAGGGTCAGTGGTCTCGTCTCTAAAACATAGAATAAGAAAACGTGAGTACAAAGTCGTACTCAGCAAGACTTACGTCAGAACTATACTACTCATGCTCAGGTACCAAGGTAAAGGCAAGTGGGGTTGTAATGCAGAAAGCTTTGACTTGGCTATCCTGTACTACGACTACATAGAGTTGAGGTGAGAGGCGCACACGAGTCCATCTAATCTTGATCACCACATCAATACACCACCATGGATCCTTCCTCGACTTCCCCACGAGGAAGCAACCCAAAGCACTCACACTTATCTTGCGATTTTTGGAGTATCCATTTGAGTTGTCTAATAATCAAGTAAAGATCTCCAAGTAGTCCATAACCGCGGACACGGCTATTCGAATAGTTCAGTAACCCCGCAGGGGTGTACTTCTTCACATACGTAGCTACCACTTACCTCCTAGAACTCGTCACCTTCAAGCGGTGTCGGCGAGGATAGTACCACGACACTTATCTCACGGCTCCAACTCTAGTCCAGGGGATCGCCTATCTGAGTTGTACCCCAATCGGGAATCCGTCCGGGGTTTCCGTTCAGAACCCAGACGATGTATGGACGGTCTGACAAGCCCACCTCGACGGATGGTGCTGCGCTTGCCTAAAACCGTGCTACGTTATGAAAGAAAATAGAATAACAATTAACCCATGCGAATCCTGGACCCTAGTCGGGGTGAGTTAATAGGTCGAGAGGGGTCAATGAGCCAAACATGTGGTAGTAATCTGTGTCTTGGATCACAACACAAGAACTCGGGGCCTAGGGCAGTGTAAATGAGACAACCCACTGTGTACTCCTACACAACCTCTCATTGTTCACTTATATTAGGGTGACTTCATCAACACGTTACCACCTTGTTGCATGTGTTCACTACCATCCTGATACATCACCCAGATGGATCAACTTTATTGCAAACAACTCTAGCATGGCATAGCATATCATGGATGAAGGGCCACATGATGAACACAAACAATCTTGTATCTGCTAGGTTGAGGTTTGCTTAATACTGTGGCATCAATGATAGGTCATGCAAAGGATGGGTTCAACTAGCGGTAGAACGGTAACATGTGAATCACCTAATCATGCATAAGAGAACAAGAGGGAAACTGGGTTTTTATAGATATGATCAAAGGGGGTTTGCTTGCGTTATTGTCGAGACTCTGGGGTGCCACTCTTCGAAGAAACAGGAACTACGTCCGCTGATGGATCTATCAAGAAGAAGCAAACACCGAGACAACAAAGTATAAACATCACATTGCAATGCACATTCAAGAATGAAATAAGGCATGGTACTGATGTGATCTAGGTTCAATTTGCAACAAGTTAATTGAAGTTGATTTGAAAAAGGAATTCAAATTCAAACTCCAAATGTTGTTCAAATTATCCCAAGTTGCATTTTCTAATGTTTGGATATGGTAAACCATGTTGTCATATGTATGATATGCCTCTGATGTTCATGTGACAAGGTTGGCATTGCAAAGATTTAATTTGAAATGATTTAAACATTTATTTTGAATTATTCCAAATAACCCAAATAGCTAAATGCTACTGGTCCATCATCATAGATGTGTTTTTCATCCATGAAAATATGATATTTGGAATCCTTGCATTTTTCTGATGATTTATCATATATTACACTTCTGATTTGGAGTTATGGTTTAAAAGTTATTGAATTTCAAAGATTTAAAAATTTCTGGAAATTCTGTTATATAAGAAAAAACATTATTGCGCAAGCATGACATCAGGATGACATCATGGGGGCGCTGACCAGTCAACCTGACGCCTGGGCCCTACCTGTCATCCCCTCTGGGTTAAAACCCGGTTAGTTTTAAACTAACAGGGTGATTAGGGGCCAGGGGCCCGCTGTTAGTGAGGGATTAGAGGGGGGGGGGGGGTTAGGGGGTTTAGGGTTAACCTAACCGAAGCCTGGCCGGCGAGTTTCCGCCGGCGACTGGAACCTCGCCGGAGTCGCTCTGGATGGCGTTCTAGTGTGCTAAAATGAACGAGAGAAGCACCAGGGGGATCTCCTTGCACTCGCGCATCGCCTGGAGGGGAAGGGAAGGCCATAGGCGGGCCGGGAGGACGGTGGCTAGCAGCGGTGCGCGGCGGCCGGTGCTGAGCTCGTCAGCGATGGCGATTCGAGCCGCTGGAGAAAGCGCTGGAAGGAGGGGAGGACGAAGGAGCTCACCAGGAGCAGGTCTGGGTGGTCAGGGAGCTCGGGGAGGAACCGGAGGCGGCGAATTTAACAGGGGGAACCACGGCGGCCGGAGCTCCTCGGGGAGGCTGGAGTCGTCTTCACTGCCCTCCTGGCTCGATTGGGGGTGCGTCTAGATGAAGTCGAGGCTGGGCTTCATCCTGGACATCATGGCGAGGGCAGAGGAGCTCGGTGGCCGCGTCTTCTCGCAGGGGATGGCCGGCGGTGAGCTTCGGTTCGCAGGGGAACGGCGAGATTTGGAGGGGGAACGACCGGGAGAGAGAGGGAAATAAGAGAGGGCGCCCAGGGGGTTCTCTTGGCGACGTGTAGAGGAGGGGGTCCTCTCGAGCAAGCAGGACGTGGCGAGCCACGGCGTCAAGCGCGCCACGCCTCTGACAGGAGGCAAAGGTTGAAGACAACCCTGCCCCTGGCGGGCTGGGCTGCCTTCTGGGGCAGATGGGCCAGGTGGGCCGAGAGGTAAGAGGTAGGTTTTATTCTTTTTCTTATTTTTCTTTCTGTTCTTTTCTTTGTACTGTTTTGTTTATATAACAAAACATTTTATAAAAATCTCCAACTAGTTTATAAAAACTTAGGTGACTTTTATATAGCCACTTCCAAGTTTTGGAGATTTTTGGAATTCAAATTATTTGAATCCAATTCAAATATGGTTAAAATTGATTTTCCAAGCTCCTGTTTCAATTTTTGAAAAATCCTAGGGCATGGGTTTGACTCCAAATCATTTTTAAAATGATCACACCCATTTATAAGACTTTTCAAAAATGTTTGGAGGATTTTTGGAAATTTTTTTAGCTGGCCTTTTTATTTAATTCTTTTAGGGTTTTTCTTTTACCCTAATTCCATTTCCTTTTGAAATTTAATTCTCATGATGCAAAGGAATTTAAACTTGGCACAAACCTAGACAGAGGGTTGTGACACGCGTCCCTAGTCATCCTCGAAGGTGTGGATCGTGCAGGGTCCTGCTAGCTGCTCTCTGGCCGTGAGTTTGCTAGATCCTGCGTGTCTCTTCCTTCTTGAGATTCTGAAGATCTGCTCGTGATCCTCCGAGTGCACGTGGAAGCGAGGATCAATTTCGATTCCTCGAATCATGTCTTGGTTCTTGATGAGTTGGCGAATTCATCCGACCTTCGATCTGGGTCGTAGTACTCGCCAACAGGTGTCTCGGAGTCGCTGTCTTGGTTGACGGCAGATGCTCGTGCGACGGTGTGTCGTCGAGTGGTCGTCGGTTGCGCGACTGCGTGATGTGGCTCGTTCATTGGGGCCCTGCCGTAGTTGTCCCATGCGCGCCTTTTGGGTCGTCGATTCCTTCTGCCTTGGCGGTGATTCTGCTGATCGCTGTATTCGATCTCGTCGTCATTGTCTTGATGTGCGGCGGGTGCCCGGGCGGTGGTGGGTTGTCGGAAGATTTGCGAGTCCTCCTCTGCGCGTCGCAGTTCGTCGAGTGGGATCCCTTCGTAGAGGCCCCTCGTCGTTCTTCTAGGTCATCGACTCCTACGGCGCTGGCGCTGTGCTTGGCTGTTACCGTAGTATCGGTCCTGTCATGACTGTAGCTCGAGTAGTCTTGATGGGGCGGCGGAGATGTCCGCCGTGATCTTGAATCCTTCGAGTGGGCTAGGTCTGGATCTTGCCCTTGAGTTGTAGCTTGCTGAAGATGGGACCGCCGAGATCGTGATCCCAACCTGCGTAGTTCCCACAGACGGCGCCAATTGACGGGGATCAACCCCGACAAATCCCATGTTCAGGGACCCTGGGTTAGTCATGAGAGGCACAGGTTGGACGATAGCTCGTCGGCAAACAGGGAGGCTTCCTCCTGCTCGATATTATTGATTGGGGAGATGCGATTACAATGGAGGCCAAGGCCGGAGCGCTCGAGGCTAGGGTTACAGATGAGATTGGATGTCTTTGGCGTCGCCCCTCCTAGCCCTTATATACCAGGCTAGGTCTCAGGGAGTTCATCTACGTGTACAGGTAAACTTTCCTAACCCTAGCTTGCTCCGTACGGCAGATGTTCGCACCTTCCTTGTGAGTCGAGGACTCCTACGTCGGTGCCAACTAGCGGGCCGAGTATCTTCATGGGCCTTCTACCTTCATGGACACCAGGTAGGCTCATCCGTAGGAGTCGTGGGGTCACCCCCTCGTCAGTGAAACTCCTACTTCTCGCTCTTTTGTATTATGATGGAGGCGATTACAGTGGCGGTCGAGGCGAGATCGCTCGGGACCGGAGATGTTGCTATGAGATTGAATGCCCTAGATGTCTCCTCACCCAGTCGTTATATATTAGGCTGGGTCGCAAGGAGTCCATCTAGGTCTACAGAAGCAGTTTCCTAATGTAGTTTTAGTCTTGGACGCCAATACGCAGCTTCCATAATAGCCAAGGACTCCTACCTTGCTGCCATGAGTGGGCTAGTCGTGGGCTGGTCGAAGCTTACAGTGGGCTTTCTGTCTTGACACGCACCATGTACCCTCATCTGCAGGAGTCGTGGAGACACCCCCTCGTCAGTAGCCCTCGAGTGCCTGGGGGACTCAAAGAGTCGCGCAGGGACTCAAATCGACAGCCAACCGTAGTCGTGCGTGTCTCTTTGCTTGCGAGTCTTCGACTGTTAGCCATAAGAGATAGTTTTGTTTCGAGGGATGCTAAGCTTAAAGGAGCCAAGATACTCGACTGATCGAGCCTTGGTGAATTGTGCTAGCGGCAAATACCTCAGTATCCCAATCAAGCCTGTGTCCCTCGACACGAACTTGGATACAACTGGTGTCTATCAAGGTCCATGCTATCGTCCTCAGCAAATACAGCCTTAACACGTCCGTTATTGGCTCAACTTTCTTCATGCATCATGAATGGAACCGTCGGGAGTGAAGTTGCGCTTTGGCAAGTCCCAGCATGGTCGACTGCACAGCAGGGTCTTACCTACGCGCGAGCTTGCACGACATCAGGGGTGCAGGGTGTCGCATCCCAGGCAATATTTGTAGGGGTGTAGTGCCAAAATAGAATGCATCCATTCGGAGAACGATCGAGTGGACTAATAGCAGTCACCCGCGGAGCGTTTGCGTGCTTAGGCGAGGAAATAGTAAGAGATGCACCCACTCGGGGAGTCGTCGAGTGGGCTAATAGCGTAAGCACCCGTGGAGCACTCGAGTGCTGAGCTGGATTGTCCTTCTGTGTGCCATTTGATTCTTGTTTGTTAGTGCGAGTAGCCACTCGAGCACTTCGTCATCTGGGTGAGGGAGAACCTGAACTCTGTAGATGCACTTGTTCTTGTTTGTAGGGGAGTGACCACGCGCATACTCGAGGATTTGTCTAGGCTCTGTTTTAGCAAAGAAAGGGCGCTCCCGATGGGAGTAAAATTTTGATATGATCAAAATTTTAAGAAAATAGAGAATCTAAAAAATAAGGCATCTTTCCAGGGACAGGTTTTCCTGTGTTGATCCTGAATCGTCCCATCTGTGGTGCCTTGATGCAAGGGGTCGTGATAATGCTTGTTGATGATGTGCTAGGTGGTGGTGGCACGCTTGTGAACCTTCACATCTTCTGTGTGGTCATGATGATGTATTAGTCACTGTGCGGTGACCCTGTACTGCTGCTGCCTGTTGGGTTTCCGAGGCTTGCATGGGAACACACGTTATTTGATTCCTCTTTTTAAATTCTGTTTGATACGAAAGGGCAGCTCATCTTGGAATTCGCAGCGTTGTGTTCGCCGGTCTTGGAGCTTTCCTCTTTTGCCCCCGGCTTGGCATAGATATATGCTGATGTTGTGATGTGCGACAGCCGTTCTTCTTTCATCTCTTTCTCCTCTTCTTGCTTGACATGGCTCCAAATCGCCGCGGTCATGTAGCTTCTGCCGATTCTTCTCGTGGCATGGCTGGCCGAAGTCGAGGCCGCCATGGTCGTGGTGCTCGTGCTCCTCGTTCTTCTCGGCAGTGGTGCTGCAATGATATGGGTGATGAACTCCCATATTCAAAGACAAGTCGCCTCAACCATAATATCGACTATCTCATAACTCTTACATAGACTTACTCCAGCCCGATCACTTAGTCGGGGTCTAGGGCGGGCTCGATCATACCAAAAAGTGTGCACGAGACAGAGTCTCGAACAATCGCATCGCGATGCCCCAAGCTGCGCACATCTAAGGGCCACTTGGTGTATGAAAGACCGCCATCCAGATCACAACTAAGGTCTCGAAAACCCATACAAAGACATGCATGTTATAAACATACATGCAGCACACATGCCTTGTATGAACAACAGGTATCATTGCAATTCTCTACAAAGTATACATTTTATTGATAACTCTCACAGAGTGCACACAGAGATCACAAGCATGTGATCCAACATTACAACAGACAAGCGGAAGCAACGTAGGTCTGAGTACAGACAAGTTTAACAAATGGCTTAAGAAGCCTTATTTAAACACAAGCCCTCCATGAGGGAACCAGTCGTCTGACTGGGACTACACTACCTTTATCTTCAGTCGTCGAGCTCGATGAAGAAGCCACCTTCGGGGTCAGTGGGTTCATCTAAAACATAGAATAAGCAAATGTGAGTACAAAGTCATACTCAGCAAGACTTACATAGGAGCTATACTACTCATGCACATGTATCAAGGTAAAGGGAGGTGGGGTTCAATTGCAGAAGTGCCAGCTTTGACTTGGCTAGTACTGAACTACGAGTACCAGACTTTGAGGTAAGAAACGTACACGAGTCCACTACATCTCCAACCAATTACACCACTATGGTGCCTTCCTCGACTTCCCCACGAGAAAGCACGCCATAGCACTCACACTTATCTTGGTGTATTTTAGAAGTATCCAGTTCAAGTTTTCTAATAATCAAGCTAAGTTTTCCAAGCAGTCCTTAACCGTGGACGTGGCTATTCGAATAGTTTTGTTAACCCTGCAGGGGTGCACCGCTACACACACATGATTATCAGTTACTGCCTTTGATCTCGACACCATTCAAGGGGTGTCAGCGAGGATGCTCACCAAAACTGTTACCTCATAGCCTATCTAGTCCAAGAAAGCCGCCTACCTGGGTTGGCTACCACTATCGTGAACCCGGCCGGTTTACCGAAGTGGACCCAGGTGATGTGTGCGTGGTGCATAAGCCGGTCTCGGTTGAGCCGTTCTCTCACTTAGCAGCCATGCCACAAACCTACCAGAACTCCGAACTATTGCGACATCTGGACATCAAAAGGGATGAGTTAATAGGTTGAGAGGGGTCAGTGAGCCCAATGTGTGGTTGTACTCTTCATCTTGGATCACCACACAAGAACTCGGACTTAGGGCGGTGTTCAACGAGACAACCTACTGTGTACTCCTACACAGCCTCTCATCGTTCACCTTGTATTAGGGTAGATTCACCAACACCTTTCCACCATCATCAACATGATCACTACCATCCCGACTCACATAACAGTAACATCATTGTACCACTCTAAGCATGCAATAAGCAGTAACAATTGCAGGGGCCACATGATATCAATCAACTCCGACATTTGCTAGGATTGTGGTTTGCTTACTACTGTGACAAATGATAGGTCATGCAAAGGAATGGGTTCATCTATGCAGTAGAAACGTAGCATGGTAATCATCCTAAACAATGCATAAGCGAGACATGAGAGGGAATTGGGATTTTATCGACATGATCAATGGGGGTTTGCTTGCCTTGCTGACGAGGTTCGGGTTCAGGGTCTTCAAAGAAGGGGGCTGCCTCCTGTTCCGGCTCCACCTCTACTCGACAAAAAAAAGCAAGGTAGCAAAGTAAATACAATGCACAATCACATGGTCGAAGGTTGAAACTTGATGTATATGCTTTGATGTGTGAAGCAATTCCACTTAAATGGGGTATTTGCAATTGAATTTGCAAATTTAAACTCCACATAAGATTTCCAATTTAGCCAAGTTGCATATGACATTGTTTGATCAAGTTAAACCATTTTAAAATGTTTATGATATGCCTCTGAAGTTCAAGTTTAATGTGTTATGTTGCTATGGTTCAAATTGAAAAAACATTTGAAATGTATTTGATTTAATTCCATTTAAACCAAATAGCAAAAGCTACTGGTCCCCTTTTATTTTCAACTCAAACATAGTTGAAAATGGTATATTTGGATAGATAATTTTCTCCTGATCATTTTTCATATATTATATGTTGAATTTGGAGTTAATATGAATTTTCTATGAATTTTCAAAGTTTCACTTATTTTCTGGAATTTCTGGATTTATTCTATAATTAGAAATTCCTTTTACTGCGTCACTATGACGTCAGCATGGCGTCAGGGGGGCCACTGACAAGAGGGACCCACTGGTCAGCCTCTGTTGTTTAATTAAAACTGTTTATTTCGATTTAAACTTAACCAGGGGGTTAAGTGTGGCCTTGGGCCCACATGGCAGTGACTGTTAGCGAGGGGTTAGGGTTAAGTTAATCGCGGCCACGTCACAGGGTTCCGGCGGCTAAACGCCGGCGTCACCAGACGCGGTGGCGACTCGCCGGAAAGCGTTGCGGGGCACGGGAGGCTACCGGGGAAGGCACCAGCACGCAGCTCATACTCCCGCGCGTCGAATGGATGCATCTGGGAGTCACGGGGAGGTCCAGAGGGACGGCGGCGACTACTCCGGCGGAAGCAGAGAACCGGCGAGGTCGTAGACGAGGCTAGGGGGCACGACTTGAGCTGGGACTTGGCGCGTTCGAAGTCTAGAGGAACCAGGAGCCAAACGCGCGCACTGGGGCAACGCTAGGGGCACGAGAGGCTACGCTGCGTCGACCATGGCGGCGAGTGAGCTCGGGATCCATGGAGGATCGCGATAGGGAGGAAGGGGGCGGCCGTGAGATAGTTTGGGTGAAGCAGAAGCCCACCCTGGTGCTGCTGGAAGTGACGGCGAGGCCGGAGAGGCTTGGGCGGCGGAGCAATCGACGATGGAGCTCCCCGGCGGCCGGAGATTGAAGACGAAGCTGGCGTCGTCTGCTGAGGCGCTCGGGATCGATTGACTGGGGGGAACGGCGAAGACGTCTGATGCGGTTCTTCTGGACACGGTGGCGCGGCTCGGGGACGACGGTGGCTGCGTGGACTCGGCGGCGTGCTCCACGGCGGTCCTCGGGTGGCGACGAAATCAGCAAGGGAGGGGTGGAGAGCGAGCCAGGAGGGGGGGAATGGATGTGGCGTGCTCCAGGGCATCTCCAGGCGAAGGGAGAAGGCACGGGGAGGCATGGAAGGCCCTCGGCGTCGATGTTGCGTCCACGGCTGGCTCGGTGGCTTTCCACCGAGCAGCTTGGGTGTGCGGGACGGGGAAGAAGACCCCCCTGCCCCTTTGGGCCGGGTGGGCTGGCTGGGCTGCTCTCGCCTGGGGCGCCAGGTAAGTGTTCCCTGCCTTTTTCTTAATTCTTTTCTAGTTTCTTTTCTGTCTTTGTTTTGGTTTTGCTAAATAAAATAGCAAAACATTTTATTAAATGCTGAAACTTTTTATATGGCCCCATAATATATTGTACTAGCCACTTATAAAGTTTGGCACTTTTTAAAATTCAAATTATTTGAACTTTAAATCAAATAGGGTTTTTGATTAATTCCAAGGTCCTGTTTGAATATTTGAAAAATCCAGGAGCATGGGGTGGGTCCCACATCACTTGATATGTGATCACACTCATTTATAAGACTTTTCTAAAATCAAACATGAATTTTTGGAGAATATTTATTTCTGGCCATTTGAATTAATTCATCTGGGCGGGTTCCTTCTCCCACTTGAGTTTGAATTTGATTTCGATGACTTCTTTTTAATTTTTTAACATGATGCAAGATGACTTTGATCCTAGCACATTACCTAACAGAGGGTTCTGACAACTCGCCCCCACTCAACAGAATCTCGTCCCGAGATTCAGAAGTCTGCGGGAGGAAGGTGGGGTACTCGGCACTAAGACGGTCTTCTCTTTCCCACGTAGCTTCTCTCTCAGAGTGGTGTGACCATTGCACTTTCAGAAACTTAATCTTCTGACGACGAGTGACACGCTCTGCGGAATCAAGAATACGAACGGGGTATTCTCGATAAGAAAGGTCATCTTGGAGATCAAACGTTTCATGGTCGACTTCGCGGATGGGGTCCTTGAAGCAACGCCTGAGTTGGGACACATGGAATACATCATGTACTCGGGAAAGGTGCGGGGGTAGTTCAAGTTGGTAGGCAACTTCTCCACGTTTAGCAAGAATGCGGAAAGGTCCGATGTAATGTGGGTCCAACTTGCCTTTGATACCGAAACGTTGGGTTCCCTTCAGAGGAGTAACCCGAAGGTAAGCCTTCTCGTCCAGATTGTAGCTCTCTTTCCTATGATGACGATCATAGTAGCTTTTTTGACGAGACTGGGCTGCTTTCAATTGATCACGAACAATGCGAACTTGCTCTTCTGCTTCCTTGATCATATCCGGTCCAAAGAATTGTCTTTCACCGGTTTCTGACCAGTTTAGGGGTGTTCGACATCGTCATCCATATAGGAGTTCAAAAGGAGCCATGTTCAGACTAGATTGAAAACTATTGTTATAAGAAAATTCGGCGAATGGCAGAGACTTCTCCCAATTCTTTCCGAATGAGATAACACAAGCTCTGAGCATGTCCTCGATAATTTGGTTAACCCTTTCGACTTGACCGCTAGACTGAGGATGGAAAGCTGTACTAAAGGAGAGAAGAGTTCCCATAGCATTCTGAAAGCTTCCCCAGAATCTAGAGGTGAAAAGGCTACCACGATCAGAATTGATTTCCAAAAGAACACCGTGAAGGGATACAATTCTAGAGACGTACAAGTCCGCTAACTGGCTAGAAGTTATAGACTCGCGAACTGGAAGGAAGGGAGCAACTTTGGAAAGCCTATCCATGACAACGAAGATGACATCATTTCCTTTCTGGGTTTTTGGAAAGCCGGTGATGAAGTCCGTACCGACTTTGTCCCATTTCCACTCTGGAATAGGCAAAGGTTGAAGTGTACCAGCAGGTCTTTGATGTTCTGCCTTAATGCGACGATAAACATCACATTCGGCAACAAATCGAGCAATGTCTCTCTTCATCCTAGTCCACCAAAATCTCTGGCGTAGATCTCGGTACATTTTTGTGCTACCGGGATGAATCGAGAGGGGTGTGTCATGGGCTTCCTTGAGGATGGGTTGCCTTAGTTCCCTGTTCTTAGGTACTACCAAACGATTTCCAAAGAATACCGTTCCTTTGCTATCTGTGGAGAAACATTTAGCAACTCCGCTAGCAATGTTCTCCTTGATCCGACGAACACCTCGTGCACGCCTTTGGGCAACTATGATTTGATCCTCAAGAGTTGGTTTCGCCACCAAGGTAGAAAGATAGCCATGAGGAACAATCTCAAGATTGAGTTTGCAAAATTCCTCATGAAGAAGTGGTTGATACTGTTGTAACATAAGGTTGTTACAATACGATTTACGACTTAGTGCATCAGCCATGACATTGACTTTGCCTGGGGTGTAAGAAATTCCTACGGCGTAATCTTTTATCAACTCAATCCAGCGTCTTTGCCTGAGATTAAGATCTGGCTGGGTGAATATGTATTTGAGGCTTTGGTGGTCGGAATAGATCTCACAACGATTACCAAGGAGGTAATGTTGCCAAGTTGTTAGGGAATGAACTACGGCAGCGAGTTCAAGGTCATGGGTAGGATAGTTCTCTTCATGTGGCCGCAACTGGCGTGAAGCATAAGCTACCACATGTCTATCTTGCAGAAGTATGCATCCTAACCCTTGCCGTGATGCGTCACAAAAGATCTCGAAATCCTTTTTGGTGTCTGGAGGTGCAAGTACGGGTGCAGAAGTCAATCTTCTTTTTAGCTCTTGAAAGCATTCCTCGCACTTGGGAGTCCATAGGAATTTCTTATCTTTCTTGAGGAGTTCAGTTAGAGGCTTTGCAACTTTAGAAAAGTTCTCGACGAAGCGGCGGCAATAGCTGGCTAGGCCAAGAAAACTCCTAACTTGCTTAACCGATTCAGGTGGAGTCCAGTCAAGGACGGCCTGAACTCTCTCGGGATTCACAGCAATGCCTTTTGCAGAAATCACGTGCCTAAGTAGGTCACTTCTGGTAGCCAAAATTCACACTTGGAGAATTTAGCATACATGCGATGCTCTCTAAGTTTCATCAATACCAGCCTTAGGTGTTTGGCATGTTCTTCTTCGTTCTTCGAGTAGATGAGAATGTCATCGAGATAAACCACAACAAATTTATCTAGGTACTCCATGAAGATCGAATTCATCATGCGCGAGAAAGTGGCGGGGGCATTGGTTAACCCAAAGGACATGACGGTGTACTCATAAAGACCATAACGAGTAGTAAAAGCCGTTTTTGGAATGTCCTTGTTTCGGATTTTGATTTGATGATAACCTAATCTCAAATCCATCTTTGAGAAGACAGAGGATCCTGCAAGTTGATCATAAAGATCATTGATCCTGGGCAGTGGGTACTTGTTCTTTATCGCCGCTAAATTTAGCGGGCGATAGTCTACGCACATCCTTTCTGTTCCATCTTTCTTCGTTACGAACAGAACGGGGCAACCCCATGGCGATGAGCTAGGGCGGATGAAGCCTTTTTCCAACAAAGCTTCCAGTTGGGTTTTAAGCTCAGCTAACTCACGTGGGGCCATTTTGTATGGGAGTCTAGAAATTGGTGCGGTTCCTGGCATAAGATCTACTATGAACTCTACACATCTGTCGGGAGGCATTCCCGGCAGCTCTTCAGGAAAGACATCCGGGAAGTCACGAACCACCGGAATATCTTCAAGGTCGGGAAGGGGAAGTACATTCAAAGAATGCACTTGGTTTCTTATTCTGGGTGAGGTGTAGTTGACTGTCTTGCCTGAAGGGTGGGTTAGTTTCACGGATTTGCCTTTGCAATCAAGGTAGGCATTCTGCCTTGATAGCCAATCCATGCCAAGGATTACATCGATGTCGGAAGACTTGAGGGCTATGAGTGAAGCAAGGAATACTAATCCCTCAATTGCAATTTGATTACCATGGCTTACTCTATTAGTTTGCCATCTTGACCCTGGAGTTTGAATAATCATGGGGGTGGACAATTCAACAAAAGATAACTCATGACGAAGTGCATAACTTTCCGACATGAATGAATGAGATGCTCCTGGGTCGAAAAGAACGGAAGTAGGAACATAATTGACTGGGAGCGTACCAAGAATGACGTCAGTGGTGTCGTCAGTCTCTTCGGCGGCAATCTGATTCACACGTCCACGAGTGGCGGGAGGAGCGGGTTTGGTGGTGTAGACCTTCTGGGGTGGCTTGCCACGTCCATTGTTGTTCCCTCCCGCATGGGGTGGAGCATTCTGATTCTGGAGCTGGTTCTGGGGACACTCGCGGGAGTAGTGGCCTGCCTGACCACACTTGTAACAGGCTCCAAAGACAGTGCGTGGAGCTGGGTTGTTTGGTGGAGCGGGGTGGAACTGAGCTGGTGGACGAGGCGCCACATAGGATGGCCTCGGTGGGTTGTTCTTGCGAAACATACTGTTGGGGATCCAGATCTTGCGCTTCCGAGAGCCTGAGCTGGATGCACCATCGCCTCTAGGGTGTTTGCGGAAGTCATTGGGGGTGTTCATGTCATCTGCCTTGATGGCCTTGTTGACAAGGACCTGGAAGGTGGCAAAGTCATGCAGGTTGAGCTCACGACAGAGTCCGGAATTGAGTCCACGACGGAACCTCTCTTGCTTCTTGGAGTCGGTGGAGACTTCTTCAGTAGCATAACGAGCCAGTCGGTTGAACTCACGACTAAACTCGTCAACAGTCCTTCTGCCTTAGTTGAGGTTGCAGAACTCCTCACGCTTGCGGTCCATAAGACCCTTTGGAATGTGGTGCTCGCGGAAGGAAGTGCAGAACTCATCCCAAGATGTGGGCGGTCCAACGGGACGCATGTTCAGGAAGTTCTCCCACCAAGAGCTAGTTGCACCCTCGAGGTGGTAAGTGGCATAGCTGACCTTGTCGCCATCTGCAACATGGCCTGCCTGGAGCTTCCTCTCGATGCTGCGAAGCTAGTCATCGGCGTCAAGGGGCTCGGTGGAGTAACTGAAGACCGGGGGATGAAGCCGGATGAAGTCATTCAAGGACACCAACTCGTTGCGCTGCTGAGTGGTGTTGCGGGCAATGACCTCCAGCAAATGGCGAGAGTCTCGGCGGTTCCTCTCAACCTCCATCAGAACCTGAGCCATCGTGGGTGGGGGTGGAAGGTTGCCTTCCTCCTGTTCATTCCCACGACCTTGGGCACGACCAAGCTGGCCATGGGTTCCTTGAGACATCCTGAAGGTGAAAACAAAAGTCAAACAGAGTTGATTGGAAGAGTCTAAACAAGGTATTGAAGTACTAGAAGGATTACAAAGCAAAGGAAGTAATCATCTTGACAACATGGTGATAAAATCATACAAGCCATATATTCACAAGCTGTCATACAAACCATACATCGTTTTAGTACAAGCACCAAGCTAATACAAACGTGATGAAGACGATACATCCTTCAGAGGCACTCTGACTTCCTATACATTATTTATCTAAGCCTCTGGAACTTAGAACACCTTGCATACAATATACTAAGATACTACTACATCCTCACTAAGTAAGACCACAGGCGGTCTCACTCATCTCCATCTCCATAGTAGTCCTCGTAAAAGTTACCCGCGTAACCTGGTAGCTGAAGGTGACCATCGGAAAACACAGAGGTCTGTGGACCCTGATATCCATTTGGGCAAGGATGGGGCCTAGGTCTAGCGTAGGGTGGAAACAGAGGACCACGGGGTGGAAAAATGCCTCCAATCTCGGGCCAAGCAACTCGAGAAGGCATCTGCGTCCTGACTGGGTAGATAGCATCATACTCGACTGATCCAACACTCACAAAAGGAGCCAGGAGTGTAAGTGCTCGATACAGACGGGCACGGGTGGCGTGAAGCTCGAAACGAAGGGCACGTGCATCTCGATCTCTATCACAAGCAAACCTAGCATTCATCTGAAGTACTGGATCCTCTATAGAGTGATCTGAGTAGAGTCTGGTGTAATATCCCTCTTCTCCTGGAAGTGCAGCAGGGATATAGCGGAACGAGGTCTCTCTCAGCATAGTGTGCTCCTCTCTCAGAAGTGTAATACAGGAGTATGCAGCATCCTGCACAGCCATGTTCTCAGTCATGCCAATGCCATGTCCAAAGTGGATAGGCTGAGTGACTCCATTGTGGTGCGGGTAGATCCTGACAATGCAGTGGTACTGGGTCTGGTTGAAGTCAAGGAACTGCTCCTCAACTCTGTACTCAGGGTACCATCGGTATCCAATGAAGGACATCATCTCGATCAGCATGGCGGGATGGCCACGCACACCGAGGCACCTGGTCAAATGAACAATCTGCCGAGGGGGAAGATCTGCCATCTGAAACAGAAAGAAGGAGTTTGCAAATGCATCAGATTATGAAGAAACCTGGAATGACTCGGACAACATAACGGCTGTAATTGTAAGAAAAAGACAATTTCTTACAACATGGAAACAGCACTTACATACGATGTAAGAAATCAGGAGGCACAACAACTCTAACGAACCGAACACAACCTTCCTACGGCTACAAGGAAGCAAACAACGAGATGTTCTAATCAGACAGAGGAGAGCCTAGTCCAATCTTCCCATAGAAAAAGATGAGGGTGACTCAGAACTCAGAACGATGAGGGTAAGGAGAAAAAAGAAGCCTTACGTTGTTCCCGTATATACCCAGAGTAACTATATAACTATAGAAAGCTAGACTCGACTTCGGCCAAGGCTGCTAGTCCTACAGTCAGTCCTGCTCTGATACCAAGTCTGTCGGGACCCGGGGTTAGCGTATGCAAGTCCCGCTACGACATAGTCATATGGAGAGCCAAGAATCGTACCCACTTGTCTAAGAAGACAAGGCCAAGCACAGAACGTTCTCGGAAAGCATCGTACGTGAGGGGCATCCCATCCAGGCCGGATGATCAACTGAGATGGGTCCTCATCGTCCGCACACAAGTCTAATGATATGGGTGATGAACTCCCATATTCAAAGACAAGTTGCCTCAACCATACTATCGACTATCTCATAACTCTTACATAGACTTACTCCAGCCCGATCACTTAGTCGGGGTCTAGGGCGGGCTCGATCATACCACAAAGTGTGCACGAGGCAGAGTCTCGAACAATCGCATCGCGATGCCCCAAGCTGCGCACATCTAAGGGCCACTTGGTGTATGAAAGACCGCCAGCCAGATCACAACTAAGGTCTCGAAAACCCATACAAAGACATGCATGTTATAAACATACACGCAGCACACATGCCTTGTATGAACAACAAGTATCATTGCAATTCTCTACAAAGTATACATTTTATTGATAACTCTCACAGAGTGCACACAGAGATCACAAGCATGTGATCCAACATTACAACAGACAAGCGGAAGCAAAGTATGTCTGAGTACAGACAAGTTTAACAAATGGCTTAAGAAGCCTTATTTAAACACAAGCCCTCCACGAGGGAACCAGTCGTCTGACTGGGACTACACTAGCTTGATCTTCAGTCGCCGAGCTCGATAAAAAGCCACCTTCGGGGTGAGTGGGTTCATCTAAAACATAGAATAAGCAAACGTGAGTACAAAGTCGTACTCAGCAAGACTTACATAGGAGCTATACTACTCATGCACATGTATCAAGGTAAAGGGAGGTGGGGTTCAATTGCATAAGTGCCAGCTTTGACTTGGCTAGTACTGAACTGCGAGTACCAGACTTTGAGGTAAGAAACGTACATGAGTCCACTACATCTCCAACCAATTACACCACTATGGTACCTTCCTCGACTTCCCCACGAGAAAGCACGCCATAGCACTCACACTTATCTTGGTGTATTTTAGAAGTATCCAGTTCAAGTTTTCTAATAATCAAGCTAAGCTTTCCAAGAAGTCATTAACCGCGGACGCGGCTATTCGAATAGTTTTGTTAACCCTGCAGGGGTGTACCGCTACACACACATGATCATCAGTTACCGCCTTTGATCTCGACACCATTCAAGGTGTGTCAGCGAGGATGCTCACCACAACTGTTACCTCATAGCCTATCTAGTCCAAGAAAGCCTCCTACCTGGGTTGGCTACCACTATCGTGAACCCGGCCGGTTTACCGAAGTGGACCCAGGTGATGTGTGCGTGGTGCATAAGCCGGTCTCGGTTGAGCCGTTCTCTCACTTATCAGCCAGGCCACAAACCTACCAGAACTCCGAACTATTGCGACATCTGGACATCGAAAGGGATGAGTTAATAGGTTGAGAGGGGTCAGTGAGCCCAATGTGTGGTTGTACTCTTCATCTTGGATCACCACACAAGAACTCGGACTTAGGGCGGTGTTCAACGAGACAACCCACTGTGTACTCTTACACAACCTCTCATCATTCACCTTGTATTAGGGTAGATTCACCAACACCTTTCCACCATCATCAACATGATCACTACCATCCCGACTCACATAACAGTAACATCATTGTACCACTCTAAGCATGCAATAAGCAGTAACAATTGCAGGGGCCACATGATATCAATCAACTCCTACATTTGCTAGGATTGTGGTTTGCTTACTACTGTGAAAAATGATAGGTCATGCAAAGGAATGGGTTCATCTATGCGGTAGAAACGTAGCATGGTAATCATCCTAAACAATGCATAAGCGAGACATGAGACGGAATTGGGATTTTATCGACATGATCAATGGGGGTTTTCTTGCCTTGCTGATGAGGTTCGGGTTCAGGGTCTTCAACGAAGGGGGCTGCCTCCTGTTCTGGCTCCACCTCTACTCGACAAACAAAAAGCAAGGTAGCAAAGTAAATACAATGCACAATCACATGGTTGAAGGTTGAAACTTGATGTATATGCTTTGATGTGTGAAGCAATTCCACTTAAATGGGGTATTTGCAATTGAATTTGCAAATTTAAACTCCACATCAGATTTCCAATTTAGGCAAGTTGAAGATGACATTGTTTGATCAAGTTAAACCATTTTGAAATGTGTATGATATGCCTCTGAAGTTCAAGTATAATGTGGTTTGTTGCTATGGTTCAAATTGCAAAAGCATTTGAAATGAATTTGATTTAATTCCATTTAAACCAAATAGCAAAAGTTACTGGTCCCCTTTTATTTCCAACTCAAACATAGTTGAAAATGGTATTTTTGGATAGATAATTTTCTCCTGATCATTTTTCATATATTATATGTTGAATTTGGAGTTAATATGAATTTTCTATGAATTTTCAAAGTTTCACTTATTTTCTGGAATTTCTGGATTTATTCTATAATTAGAAAAAAAATTTACTGCGTCACTGTGACATCAGCATGGCGTCAGGGGGGCCACTGACAAGAGGGACCCACTGGTCAGCCTCTGTTGTTTAATTAAAACTGTTTATTTCGATTTAAACTTAACCAGGGGGTTAAGTGTGGCCTTGGGCCCACATGGCAGTGACTGTTAGCGAGGGGTTAGGGTTAAGTTAATCGCGGCCACGTCACAGGCTGCCGGCGGCTAAACGCCGGCGTCACCAGACGCGGCGGTGACTCGCCGGAAAGCGTTGCGGGGCACGGGAGGCTACGGGGAAGGCACCAGCACGCAACGCATACTCCCGCGCGTCGAATGGATGCATCTGGGAGTCACGGGGAGGTCCAGAGGGACGGCGGCGACTACTCTGGCGGAAGCAGAGAACCGGCGAGGTCGTAGACGAGGCTAGGGGGCACGGCTTGAGCTGGGACTTGGCGCGTTCGAAGTCTAGAGGAACCAGGAGCCAAACCCGTGTACTGGGGCAACGCCAGAGGCACGAGAGGCTACGCTGCGTCGACCATGGCGGCGAGTGAGCTCGGGATCCATGGCGGATTGCGATAGGGAGGAAGGGGGAATCCGTGAGATAGTTTGGGTGAAGCAGAAGCTCACCCTGGTGCTGCTGGAAGTGACGGCGAGGCCGGAGAGGCTTGGGCGGTGGAGCAATCGATGATGGAGCTCCCCGGCGGCCGGAGCTTGAAGACGAAGCTGGCGTCGTCTGCTGAGGCGCTCGGGCTCAATTGACTGGGGGGAATGGCGAAGACGTCTGATGCGGTTCTTATGGACACGGTGGCGCGGCTCGGGGACGACGGTGGCTGCGTGGACTCGGCGGCGTGCTCCACGGCGGTCCTCGGGCGGCGACGAAATCAGCAAGGGAGGGGTGGAGAGCGAGCCAGGAGGGGGGGTAATGGATGTGGCGTGCTCCAGGGCGTCTCCAGGCGAAGCGAGAAGGCACGGGGAGGCCTGGAAGGCCCTCGACGTCGACGTGGCGTCCACGGCTGGCTCGGTGGCTTTCCACCGAGCAGCTTGGGTGCGCGGGACGCGGAAGAAGACTGCCCTGCCCCTTTGGGCCGGGTGGGCTGGCTGGGCTGCTCTCGCCTGGGGCGTCAGGTAAGTGTTCCCTGCCTTTTTCTTAATTCTTTTCTAGTTTCTTTTTTGTCTTTGTTTTGGTTTTGCTAAATAAAATAGCAAACCATTTTATTAAATGCTGAAACTTTTTATATGGCCCCATAATATATTGTACTAGCCACTTATAAAGTTTGGCACTTTTTAAAATTCAAATTATTTGAACTTTAAATCAAATAGGGTTTTTGATTAATTCCAAGGTCCTGTTTGAATATTTGAAAAATCCAGGAGCATGGGGTGGGTCCCAC
Organism: Bromus sterilis; assembly: GCA_950022295.1. Lineage (NCBI taxonomy): Eukaryota > Viridiplantae > Streptophyta > Magnoliopsida > Poales > Poaceae > Bromus > Bromus sterilis. The sequence continues at coordinate 364,924,885 of OX465595.1, read as the reverse complement.
ATCACTTGATATGTGATCACACTCATTTATAAGACTTTTCAAAAATCAAACATGAATTTTTGGAGAAGATTTATTTCTGGCTATTTGAATTAATTCATCTGGGGGGGTTCCTTCTCCCACTTGAGTTTAAATTTTATTTCAATGACTTCTTTTTAAATTTTTAACATGATGCAAGATGACTTTGATCCTAGCACATTACCTAACAGAGGGTTCTGACAGTCTGTGCTTTTAATGTTGGCGGGAATCGTCTGGACCCATACTGGGGGAGCTTGTGCAGTGACAGTTCTGGAGAATCTAGGGGTGCTTCAGCTTCTCTTCCTTCTTCTCCTGGTGGTTCACCTGTGGCTTCGTCTTCTGCCGACTCCTCGACTGGTGGTGCTTGCTCTTCTAGTTCTAAAAGGGACTATCACATCAAGCCGCCAGCCAAGCGGGTGCGCTGGTAGGCCAAGGCCAATAAGCTCGAGAGGGAGGCGGGCTTCACCACGTAGTCTTAGGGTAGAAATTTCCCTTTGTCTATGATGATGCTTGTCAAGATGTGAGCAAGTACCAATTATCTCAGCATGAGCACACATGTATAAGTCATAATTTCTTATAATGCTTGGCCTTGTGCTCCTTGTGATGTATAACATAAATTGTTCTCGAGTCCTTGTATCCCTTTTATGTATAAGAGAGAAATGTCCCCGAGTCCTTGTATCCCTTTGATGTATAAGAGAAAATGTCCTCGAGTCCTTGACTTTGTATCCCTTTGATGTATGATAGAAAATGATTTTGAGTGCCTGATCCTTCGGGTGCCTAGGTCTATGGTTATATCGTCTGCGCGGCGGCGCTCCCGATGGGAGTTTCCCCCGAGGCTATGTTCGACTCGGGGGAGAGGGTGAGTGATCCCTCGAGCCACTCTGTCGTTTTGCACTGTAATTTTTAGACTCGTTGGGTGCCCGACCGCGCTCCCGTTGGGAGTAGCCCCCGAGGCTTTGGTCGATTGTTTGCGATCGGGCAAAGACTTTAAACTACCTCGTCCGGTGTTGCTTTCGCGGCGCTGTCCTTTTCTAGGGGTTCTGGTGCTCTTCTTCAAAAAATGTCATTGTTATTCTTTTATGTTGTGCGCTGCTCCTTTACTCTTCGAGTGTAAAAGGATTCTTCTGGAAGGGAAGATCTTGAGGGTAGTCTCTCAACTTCGAACCTTTGGTGTAAATTTTGCTGATGTGAGATTGTCGAGGGGCGGAAGAGAAACTCCTTGGGTGGAAAAGGGAAGATTATACTTGAGCCCCCGAGTGTCGAAAGAGCGATGTTTAGGTAGGTGAGAGATGCTTCGGAGGGGAGGGCGAGCATGTGCTTGAGCCCCCGCGTAAGAAAAAAATGCCTCGGGGGAGAGGGTGAGTGAGCCATCGAGCCCCCGAGTGCCAAAGTGTTGTTGTCGTGTAAGTGAAAAATGCCTCGGGGGAGAGGGTGAGTTCGAGCTCGAGACCCCGAGTGCCAAAGTGTTATCTTCGCGTAAGCGAAAAACTCCTTAGGGGAGAGGGTGAGTTTGCGCTCGAGCCCCCGAGTGCCAAAGTGTTGTAATTTTGGCAACACATGTTTTATTGCTTTTAGTCATTTCATGGGTTTCCTCTTGGCGTTGCTGCCAATATAAATGTGCAGGGGCGAAGGTGCCCGCGGGTAGTTTATGAGTAGAAAAGGCGCAGGTTTTCCACGTTCCACGACTTTGCCACGTCTTCATCGGTCTTCGGTTTCTTTAGTCTGTAGGCTCCGCCACCTATTACTTCTGATATTATGTAAGGTCCTTCCCACTGCGGGGCGAGCTTGTGGACCTTCTCTTGTGTTAGCCGTAGGACGAGGTCCCCTTCGCTAAAAATTCTTGTTCGGAGTCGGCTTCTTTGGTACGTGCGTAGTTTATCTTGGTACCCTTCTGACCGTGCTAGGGTTGTGTCTCTTGCTTCATCCGCGACATCTTTGTCGTCCGCGAGTGCGTCTTCTGTTTCTTCCTCTTCGTACCCCATGATGCGGGGGGCTCAAAATTTGAGGTCATGTGGGAGCACTGCCTCCGCGTTGTACACCATGAAGAATGGCGTGTACCGGGTGAAGCATTAGGTGTGGTGCGCAGGCTCCAGAGGACAGCGAGCAACTCTTCTATCCAGTTAACTGCGGCCTGCTCGAGTGGTGCAAGGAGCCTCTTTTAGATTCCGCCACATACTAACCCGTTTTCTTTCTCCACTTGTCCGTTGGACTGCGGGTGCGCGACTGATGTGTAGTTGATCTTGATGCCCAGTTCCTAACAGAAATTTTGGAATTATGCTGTTGTGAAATTTGTATCGTTGTCAGTGATGATGTTATGCGGTACGCCGAACCGGAAGATGATTGACTTGATGAAGTTGACTGCCGTGAGGGATGTCGAGCTGGTGATTGGCACCGGTTCAGTCCACTTGGTGAACTTGTCGACAGCAACCAGGAGATGTGTTCGACGGCCTTTTGAAGATTTTTTGAGTGGACCAACCATACCGAGTCCCCATGTTGCAAAGGGCTAGGATAGCGGTATGTTTTTGAGTTCTGATGCTGGTGCGTGGGGCCTGCTGGCAAATTTTTGACAGGTGATGCAGCATCGCACGATGTCTTCTGCGTTTCGCATCGCAGTTGGCTAGTAAAAACCTGCTCGGAAAGCTTTAGCCACTAGAGATCGGCTGCTCACGTCGTGTCCACAAACGCCTTCGTGAATCTCGAGCAGTAGTGCCCTGCCATCTTCTTCTTCGATGCACCTTTGGAGTACTTGAGAAATGTTGCGCGTGTAGAGTTGTCCATTGATTATGTTGAATGCCTTGGATCGTCGGCTGATGCACCGAGCTTCCGTGACGTCTTGCGGCAAGGTGCCGTGTATTCGGTATCTGAGGAAAGGTCTTGTACAGGTCGGATCTTCGGGTACCGCCGGCTCTTCCTCCTCGTTTGCATTGTTGCCTTCTTCGTCAGCGACTGGGTTCGCTGCGGCTACTTGGGCTAGTGCTTTTTCGTTGCCGGATTCGGCGTCCACTGCTGACGCGGGAGCTTTAGTTTTGATTGACCTCTGGCTGATGCTTTCGAGGAAACTGCCTCGGGGGATTGGCCCTCGGGTTGATCCAATGTTTGCGAGCTGGTCTTCTTCTGTGTTAATTGCCCTGGTGACGTAATTGAGCTCGCACCGTCGAACTCTCCTTCGAGAGTGTTGTAGAGCTTATGATATGCTGACATGTTGTCTGCGACTGCTTCACAGTCTCTCATTGCTTGTTGGAGGACGAGGTTGGAGTCGCCGTAGATTCCAAGGCAGGCGGCGCCACATGATTTTTCCATGAGCATGCCATGGAGGAGTGCCTCATATTCCGCTTTGTTGTTTGACGCCTTTTCGAAGTTGATCTAGAGCACGTATATGATCTTGTCTCCTTTGGGTGAGATTAACATTACACCTTCTCCAACTGCCTAGTGCCTTTTAGATCCGTCAAAGAACATCTTCCATGAATTGGAGAGGTCTGGAGGGCCGGGTGTTTGTACCTCAATACACTCGACCAGGAAATCTGGGAGAACTTGTGCTTTGATCGCCGTTGGGTGCCTGAACTGTAGGTCACGAGGGTTGAGCTGGATATTCCACTTGGCGACTCGACCTATTGCTCCTGGTTTGTTGAGGATGTCCGAGAGTGGTGCGCTGCTCACCATCGTAATTGGGTGCTCCTCAAAGTAATGTGTTAGTTTTCTTGACATGATGACGATGGCGTACACGATCTTCTGGTAGTGCGGGTATCTCTGCTGAGATTTTGTGAGGACCTCACTGAGGTAGTAGATTGGCCTTTGGATGCCTTGTATTTTGCCTTGTTCCATGCGCTCGACAACGAGTGCGGTGCTGACCATGCTGCTCCGCGCCGCTATGTAGAGGTATAGAGGTTCTCGTTCCTTGGGTACTGCTAGGATGTGTGGAGTCGAGAGGTTCTTCTTTAAGTCCGTGAATGCGTTCCGGGCCTCTTCGGTCCACTCAAACTTGCCTCCTTTCCTGAGTAGCTGGTAAAGTGGCAGTGTCCTTTCTCCTAGCCTGCTGATGAAGCGGCTCCAGGCGGCGAGTCTCCCGGTGAGCCGTTCTACGCCTTTTATGTTGACTAGTTCTTGCATCCTGGCGAGTGATTGGACTTTCTCTGGGTTGGCTTCGACTCCGCGAGTAGAGACCATGTACCCGAGTAGTTTTCCGGCTGGGACGCTGAACACGCATTTTTTTTGGATTAAGCTTGATTATGTATCTATTGAGTGCTTCGAAGGTCTCCTGGAGGTCGTCGAGTAGTGTGTCTGCATTATATGTTTTGATGACGATGTCATCTATGTAGACTAGGATGTTTCTTCTGATTTGGTCCCTTAGGCATGTTTGCATCATCCGTTGATATGTGGCTCCAGTATTTTTCCGCCCGAAGGGCATTATCCTGTAGTAGTGTAACGACCCAATTCACACAGAATTGAAATCTGTGTGCTCAAGTGCCAGTCCCTGGATCGAACTCGCTGGCACACACAGTATTATAGATGTATATCAAAGTACCAGTGCATCATTATTACAACGTATGATCCAGAGTAAAATAAATAACAAGTTGCATAGCTCAAGGCTAGCTTATTCAATATAAATATAGCGGAAGCAAAAACAAATAACATGGAGTCCATCAACAGCCACATGCGAACATGCTGAGTGTAGACTCGCAACCCCTAAACGCACCTTACTGATCGTCTGAAAAACCTGCAACACCGAAGGTTACAGCCCGACAACGAGTCAGTACATCTGATTTGTACGGCAAGTGACACGGAAAAGTTTATATAAAGGACCTACAACTACATGCAAGGTAAGTCAAAGGAAAGGCTTATGGTTTAGTTCTGCAGAAAGCCAATTTTCTCCTGAACTAAACTAGTCAAAGTTTTAAGTTGAATTCTACCTGAAACACACAGCAACCCATGCTACTCTTGTCCCAACCAAATTATTATTAAGTGTTCATCTGTCAAGATCATTCATCAACAGTACTGACTAGTTGCTCAAAGTTCGTCCGTAACCGTGGACACGGCTAATCATGATCAGTTTATACACTCTGCAGAGGTTGTACGCGTTCCCCACTGGACTCAATCCGAAGATTGAGACAAAGACTTTCTGAAGAGGTTGCCTCCACCCTTTGGTAGCTGGTACACCTAACACACATCTACATCAGCTAGCTACCAGGGCCAGGTTCCCCACAACGTACTCGTGCTAAGCCAGAGCCCATATAGCCAGTGGCTGTACACGGAAGCTACTAGTAATATTGCATGTCTGATCTTTTTGAGCCTGGACGGCGCCCACTGCGTCAGAGGGTACTCGCCATGAAGCACCCGGTTCACCACCAAAACAACCATTGGGTGCATTTAACCCCGGCACTGTCCTCAACCAAGCCACAACTACCAGGATGCAACCCGTCCGTCCAGAAGTGATTTCTATTATATTAAAGTTGCTACACAGTTTATTTAATAGCTCACATGCGCTCCATGAATCCTCACAGCCCAACCTCGTCTACAAAGCATAGCAACAAAGTAACAACACGGCTAGGTTGATCTACGGTAGACAAGTCAAGACATGTGGGTATCCTAACTGGTTTTGCAGCAACAGTAAAATAAACTACCTATCATGCAATAGGGTGATATTTTCTAACATAATGCATATAGAAAATATAGGTATGAGTATGGTCAAAGCATCACTTGCCTTATACATTCGATGAAGATCTTCGCTCTCACGTTCCAGTCAACTCTACTCGTCACACTCCGAGCAATCTATCGCCAACGAAAGAACTCAAATAAGAACTCACATCACATTACAAACAAAAGATCAACAAAACAATCACTAAGGTTTTAGCAACAAAACAAAAGGTTTTGAAGTGCAAAGGTGTGGATGTGCTCGAAGGTGATCGGTGGAACGTAAACTCGAGAGAGTCAACGGATAAAGAGTTGTCGATACAAGAGTATGATCAATTCATTATGAATTCAACGTAAATATCATAGCAATATCATAGCAATATTGCCGATAAGATGTCTCATATGATCCAATATGCAAAAAGAATCACGTAAAACGGAATACTACAACACAGGTCATAGCAATTGCAACATTGAATTGAATTTGAATTTAAACAGATCAATAAACTTGTGAACTTTTTCGCACACATGATATAAACAGAGGGTACATGACACGAGTGATCCAACGCAAAAAGAAACGGCGCAAACAGGTGCACCGGCAAAAAGTTACGGCTGCCGGAAGTCCAAATTTGGATCAGCTTGGGATCCAAATTTAAAAACTTCAAAATTCTGTAACACTTGGTCCACTGACTAGAGAATTTCTACAAGGTCGCAACGCAACTGGAATCACTCGATTCCGAGCTACGGTTAAAAAGTTGTCGCGAAAACGGTATCGGGTGAAAAACGGGGGTACCGGGGGGTTCTACTGTAAAAAGGACCCGTACGTAAATAATTTTTTTACGAAAAACGCGATCGGGTCCCCGGGTGGTTTGGATCCTGATCTGGAAAAAAAAATTGAAACGTTTTCTTGATTTTTTTTTCTAATCTCATCTTCTTCCTCGCGCGGCCAGCACAGGGGAGGCCATGGAGGCCTGAGCTCGGGTCCGGCTCGGGGCTCGGCGAGCAGCCGGCGAGGGCGGCGACCAGCCGCGGCGGAGGGCCGGCGGCGCGGGCTCGGCCAGGAGCACGGGCGCGCGGCAGCCGGGCGGGCGCGGGGCGCACGGGCCAGGGCGCCGGCCATGGAGCTCGCGGCCATGGCGCGGGCGGCGGCGCTCCGGCCGGCCAGCTCGCTCCGGCGAGCGGCGGCGGCGCGGCGGCTGCGGGCCGGGGTGGCGCGACTCCGGTGAGGCGCAGGAACGGCTAGGATTACCTCAAAAAAATGCGAAAACGCAACTCCGGCGAAAATCCGGCGATGCTTCGGCGAGATTCCAGCGACGCTCCGGCGGTGACGTCGGTGGCGGCGGGTCCCGCGAATTAGTATAGTCTAACCCTAAAAACGCTAAGCGAAAATTATTTAGCCCTAATCGGGGCTATTTATAGCCAGCCCCTAATCCTCTTTTTTTTAAATCCGAGATAAATACAAAATCGGTCTGCGAAAAAAAAAACAGAACAGACCCATTAGGCCCCAAACAATATTAGAAAAATCACGGAAATTTATTTTAAAATTCCGTCTTCGCTAATATTTTTAAAATAAAAAAATTGAATTTTTGGCTTGAACAAAATATTAAAATAAAATAAAAACTTTGCAACTTATTTTTTTAAACATTTTTAAAATACTTTTCTGGCATTTTAAAAATACTTTAAACTCTGAGAATTGAGATAAAAACTTTTCCGGAGCATAAATAAATTCCAAAAATATTTTTTGAAAATATTCATAACTCCAAAGTAAAATTAAAAAGTCTCCCAATAATATTTTCAACTATTTTTCAACAAATTAAAATGGGGATAAATCCTTTTATATCCTCTCAAATGAATTTCCTTGTGTTGAAAAATGTTTTGAATATTCAAAAGGATTCCAATAAAGATTTAAAACATTTTTCAAACTTTTAATAAGTTGAAGGAGTCATATTACCTTCTCTCATTTTGTTTTGTTGGTTTTGTTTTAAATAGTAAATTTCAAACACATCAATTAGTAATATTAGGGAAAGTCCTCTTATTCCCTCTCATTTTAATATTCAATAAATTCCAGAAAGTTTTAAATCCCAGAGAAAATCAAACACATCAAGCAAACAATCATTATCTATTTAATTTTATTAACATTCCAAAATTCGAAGAATTTTGGGATGTTACAAGTAGAATACGCCTTAAGGGGTGATGAACGAGGTGTGCTCCTCGTCTTCCTCCTTCATCCTGATCTGGTTGTATCCTGAGTAGACGTCGAGGAAGGACAGAAGGTCGAATCCTGCGGTGGAGTCAATGATTTGATCTATTCTTGGGAGAGGAAAGCGGTCCTTCGGGGAATGCTTGTTTACGGGTCCTTAGTCGACGCACATGCGCAGTACGTTGATGTATTTCTTGGGAACCAGGAGTGGGTTTGCGGCCCAAGTGGCTTTCTTTGTCTCTCGGATGAATTGCACATCGAGTAGTGGATTGACTTCTTCTCTGATGGCTCTGCGTTTTGGCTCGGAGAATCTGCATAGTGCTTGCTTTACTGGTTTGGTGTTTGGATAGATTTTCAGTGCATGTTCTGCAAACTCTCGCAGTATTCCAGGTATGTCGGCCGGGCACTAGGCGAAGATTTTCCACTCCACACGGAGGAAAGCCAAGAAAGTTGTTGCTTGTTCTTCTAGTAGATGGGCGTAGATTCAAACTGTCTTGTCTGTGTCCGTCGGGTGTACTTGGTGGGTGACGGTGTCACTGTCGACGCTGAAGTCGTGAGTGATCTCCTTTATTTCACTTCTGGTCACTAGTGGAAAGATACTCCTGTCTACCACAATTGCTATTTTTTCGAGCTCTCGTTGTGCTCCAAATGTGTCGGAGACTTGATGAAAATTTCGGTCTCATTGATCTGACTTGATGAAGCTTCCGCTGACCGTGATGACTCCGGCAGGTCCTGGCATCTTGAGCTTTAGGTATGCATAGTTAGGAACTGCCATGAATTGCGCAAACGTCGGTCGACCGTGTATGGCGTGATATTGGGACTGCCAGTCGAGCACTTCGAACTCTATGGTTTCTCTTGCGAAGTTTCCCTTTCTTCCAAAGACTACGTCGAGCTTGATTGTTCCCAGTGAGGAAGCTACTTCGCGAGATACTATGCCATAGAGTGTGACACCGGAGTTCTTCCAGAGTGGTCGTGGGATCAACATCTTGCGCAAAGTGTCGACGAAGATGATGTTCAAGCTGCTCCCCCGTCCATGAAGACTCGGGTCATATCGTATCCACCAATCTATGCTTCGAAAACCAAAGGCGCGTGCCCTGGCCTTGGAACTACGGGTGGATGATCGTATTGCGAGAAAGTGATGCTGACTTCTGAGTCGCATAAGTAATGGGGTTCGCATAAGTCGCATAAGTAATAGGCTACTCGGGCTTGTAAAGTGCTCGCCTCCTGCTTCGTCTTTGAGGGTCATCCTTCTTGGATCATGCATACCCGTCCATGAGACGGCGGGTATTGTTCTTATGTATTAGGCGCCGGTGGCTGCGCCGTTTCTGGGGCTCGTTTGGCTTTGCGCTGCTTCTCTTCTTTTAGTCTATCATAGAGTTCGGCAAACATGCGGCAACTCCTCAGGGTGTATCCTTCCCTGAGTCGTCCCCAGTCGTCTTCGAAATAGTCGATCTTGCAGGGCCCGTCCAACCGTTCTTTGGGTGTGAGACTGCTCGAGCCGGGATGTCTTCTTATTCTTGCGATGTGGTATGTATGCGACTGGTCTTCGGAGCGGGAGTGAAACCTTGGATCGAGCTCGATTCCGTCGTTGATCGAGTAGTTCTGGATCATCTTGGCGAACTCGTTCGGTCTTCGGTCGGGGTCATAGTATTCACGGGGGCGGGTGTCGGAGTCCTTGTCGCGGGACGCGACGGGTGCTCGAGTGGCGGCAGGGATCGCTGTGGCGTGTGATACCTCTCAAACGTATCTACTTTTCCAAACACTTTTGCTATTGTTTTGCCCGCATTCTTGCATGATTTGAGCTAAACTAACCCGGACTGACGCTGTTTTCAGCAGAGCTGCCTGTATGGTTTTATTGTGCGCAGGAAAATGGATTTTTAGACATCTCAGAAAATTCCCACAAAAAATACAGAAAATCCACGCACCCGGAGGGACCCAGGTCCAGAAGGTGGGCCAGAGGGGAGACCAGGGCCCCCCAGGCGCCTAGCTGGCGCGACCAGCCCCCTGGCCGCGCCCACCAGGGGCCTGGGTGGGTCCCACTGTCGGGGGGATGGATCAGGCCCATAAACCCGGCATTAGAGACCTCCGGGACGACTTACATATGAAGGCTCACAAAGAAGACCCGGCTGGGAGTCTGACGTACCAAGCATGAAGATTGAAGCCCTAGAAGGAGTTTGACTTACCTTGTATAGCACGTAGCAAACTTGTAAAGTAGAATAGAACTCCACATCGTGTAGGAGTCGGACTCTAGGAATCCCGGGACCCGGCGCCTTTATAAGCCGAGGACCACGGGAGCCAGAGCGAAAACTTACCTCAAGCCAGGACTAGACAACTCGCGCCATAACCTAGATCTCCACGAGACTAAGGTTGCGAAACATCATCACTGTAATCGAAACAATTGAATCTTCCTATTGAAGAGTCAATTCCCCTATAGTCAAAAAGCAGGAGTAGGTCTTTACCGCACCGTCGGGGCTGAACCTGGGTAACTCGCAGAGTCTTGTGCCTATGTCGACTCTCTCCTCGAATTCGCCTCGTGATACGGTGAGGATCTCTCACTCCTCGTTGGTTACCCCAAGTGGAAGGTGAGATGTAGCGTAGCAGCAAATTTCCCTCGGTGAAGATACCAAAGTTATCGAACTAGTAGGACTCCAAGAGATACAAGAAGGTGTCACGGCGCTTGACGTGGACCTGCACACAGATACAGATAACTTTGCTCCCAATGAGTACAGAGGAGTTGTCAATTCCTCCGGCCTTGTTGTTTACAAAGGATTAACGCAAGAGATAATAATGATAGTGATAGAAACTGAAAAGTAAACTAAGGATGTAAACAATGATATGAAGATGGACCTGGGTCCCGTGATTTTCACTAGTGATGTCTCTCTCCCAAAAGACGATAAGAGTGCTAGCAAGGTAAACAAATCACAGTTGGGCAATTGACAGGATTATGAAGGCACCGCAATGCTAACTATGCTGCAAAGAAAGGAAGGGTCTCAAAAGCAATGGGCAGTACGCCAAGGTAAGTAGACCGAAATCCATCTGCATCTACTACGAATCATCCACCTTGAGATATCTATCCAGAACATCTCGGTGGTATTAAGTTGTGAATCCCACCCAAAGTGTAAATCCAAAGAAAAAGACAACTGCATTAAAAGAACTTTGCGTAAAGTAAACAATCCTTGCATCCGCGGATACAAGCACCGTTGTTTTATCCCTGGTGGCAACATCACATCCCCTAGTCTCATGTTTCTGTCACTCAAGCTAGACATCAAGGGGCTGAACCCACAATCAAGCATAACGCTCCCTCTTGGAGTTGCAAAAAATCACTTGGCCAAAGTAAAATACGGCAACGGAGAACATGCAAGAATTTACTCAAGAACAAAATATAAAAGAGAAGAACCAAATATTTTACTCATCACAATCTGAACATAGTCTCATAATCCATCAGATCCCAACAAACTCAGCATAGCAACGGCAGAAAATTACAAAGGTGCCTCGATCATGTGAGACAGCTCACGAGGTCTCGAAAGTGGAGGCACAAAGAAGGGAGAGATAGATCACATAGCTACTGGTCACGGACCCATGGTCCAAGGGAAACTACTCACGGTACATACGGGAGGCGTCCATGGCTATGGATGGTCTCCCGGAGGGGGTAGCTTCTCCCGACAGGGTGCCGTAGCAGCTTCTCCAGGCAGCCCCGATCTAGAAACGGAGGTGGCGGCGGTACAGAGGCGAGATCGCGAAAAAGGGATTCCTCATAGGGGTTTCCGTCACGGGGTGTAAATATAGGCGAAGGGGGCACCGAGAGGGGCCACCAGGAAGCCAGGAGGCCTCCTGGCGCGGCCTAGGGTGGGGCCACGCCAGGGACCCTCCTGGGCTCCCGATGGTGGCCCTCCTGCCATATCTTGGTTATTCCGGAAGCTTCCGTGACGCTGATTTTTTATATAATTTTTCTGGGATTTATTGGGCACTTTCAATGGCCGGAAAACCTGAAATACAAAAATAGCAGAAAACAGCAACTGGCAGCTGGGTGCACTGGGTTAATAGATTAGTCCAAATATGCTCAAAAGTGTATGAAAGTTCAAGAAAATAATGGCAAAGTCACACAAAACATGCATGGAGCAAGCAGAAATTATAGATACGTTTGGGACGTATCACCTCGCAGCAAAGGTCCCATGATAAGTCTGACTCTACGAACATCTTCCGTGACTTTCCCACGACAGTTGGCGCCCACCGTGGGGCCTGCGCTCGCAGGTGTTGAGATTCTGGAGGGAGCTCTGCAAGGCATGGAAGGATTCGTGACCGGACGAATCACCAGGAGCCGGCGCGGAAAGGTCTGCATCGATGATTCCACTTCGGGTCCTAACGCCGATTCCGACGAATCCGGTTATCGGGTCCCGATCGGATCTATTCATATCTTCATTGGGAAAACAGACGGATCTGAGCCAGAGCCAGATCCCGAAGTCCCCCTGGAAACCTCGAGTCGGCGACATGCCGGCTCATGGCACACCTTCGTCGGGTTCATCACTGGATCTCCGGAGTCGGCGCGCTCCGTCGAGTCTCTGACGCCCAACACCACGGGAGAAATATCTGACGCTGACTCACACCCCAGTGAAACAAGCTTCTCAGATACTGGCTCCATCCGATCCGTCGGAAGCAACAGACTTGGCACGGGGATAGCTGAATATGACCCCGACTTTCCGCAGTATGGGCCTCCATATTGCGTCACAGTGTTCATGGCAGGCACCGAAGAGCAGGGAAGCCAACCGGCTCAAGGTGTAGCACAAAACCGCAATGTGGAAACAACTCACCACGCGGCTCCTAATACGGATAGGGAACAGCCAAAAGTTCTCACGGGAGATGAAGCCCTCACGGATGCCCTAAACACCTTGGATGAAGCCTTAGCTGCGCCGATGACGGCTGAAAACTAGCAAGCCTGGAGAACCAGTGTAAATGGAATCAAGGCCCAGGTGATGAGCATACTTCTTGGTGTGCGAGGTGATGATAGTGATTTCTCGCCCTTCGTTGGTAAACCCCAAGAGGAAGGTGTGATGTAGCACAACAGAAAATTTCCCTCAGTAAAGATACCAAGGTTTGTCTCCAGTAGGACTCCGGAGATGATAAGTAGGTGTCAGCAGCGCAACTGACGCGGACCTGCACACAGACGCAAATAACTTTGTTCCCAACGAAGTTCAGAGAGGTTGTCAATCTCTCCGGTCTTGTTGTTCACAAAGGATAAAACTCAAGGGATAATGATAGCAACTGAAAGTAAAAGCAGAAAAGTAAATGAGTGTGGAAACAGTGATGAGGATATAGACCGGGATACGTGATGTTCACTAGTGATCTCTCTCTCCCAAAAGACGATAAAACTGCTATGCGAGGTGAACAAATTACAGAAGGGCAATTGACAGGATTATGAACGCACCGCAATGCTAACTATGCTACAAAAGAAAGGAAGAGGCTCAAAAGCATGGGCAGAACGCCGAAATAAGTAGACCGAAATCCAACTGTATCTACTACTAATCATCCACCTTGAGATATCTATCCAGAACATCTCGCTAGTATTAAGTTATGAGCCCCACCCAAAGTTTAAACCCAAAGCAACAGACAACTGCATTAAAAAGCACTTTGCATAAAGTAAAAAATCCTTGCAACCGCGGTTACAAGCACCGTTGTTTTCCCCCTTGTCGCAACAGCACATCCCCTAGACTCATGTTCCTGTCACTCAAGCGTGTCATCAGGGGGCATGAACCCACAATCGAGCATAACGTTCCCTCTTGGGGTTACTACCTAGTACTTGGCCAAAGCAATAAACAGCAACGGAGAACATGCAAGAATTACTTAAGAACAAAAATATAAAAGATAAGAACCAAATATATTACTCTATCACAATCTGAACATAATCTCATAATCCATCAGATCCCATCAAACTCAGCATAGCAACAACAGAAAGATTACAAAAGTGCCTCGATCATGTAGGGCAGCTCACGAGGTCTAAACCATGAAGAACAAAGAGGGGAGGAGAACATCACATAGCTACTGATCACGGACCCATGGTCCAAAAGAAACTACTCATGGCACATCCGGGAAGCATCCATGGTGGAGAGGAGACTCCCAGAGGTCAGCCCTCCCTCCGGCAGGGTGCCGGGAAGAGGTCTGCTGGTGCTCCCGATCTCGGAAGCGCGACGGCGGCGGAACAGAGGCGAGATCGCGAAAAAGGGTTCTTCTTCTGAGGGTTTCTTGTCACGGAGAATATATAGGTGAAGGGGGCAGCCAGGGGGGCCACCAGGGGTCCAGGCGGCCCCCTGGCGCGGCCAGCCCCTGGTGCGCGCCACCAGGGCGCCTGGGCCCCTAGTGGTGGCCCTCTGGCTCCACTCAGGTTCTTCCGGAAGGTTCTTCTGCGCTGATTTTTTATCTGATTTTTCCCAAATTTTTGGAGCACTTTTCATATGGGGGAAAACTGAAATAGAAAAACAACAGAAAACAGGAACTGGCACTGTGGTGCACTGAGTTAATAGGTTAGTCCAAATATGATCAAAAGTGTATGAAAGTGTATCTAGATCATAGCAATATCACACAAAACATGCATGGAGCAAGCAGAAATTATAGATACGTTTTGGACGTATCACATACGAAGGGAAATTAACTCCCAGAACACCCAGATGATGGAAAGGGAAACGCAACTCACCCAAGAAACCAGGCGCTTGCGACACGAGTAGGAATTGATAGAAGCACAAAGACTAAGTCTCGCCAACGCACAACCCGCAGGACTCACGAGATGGATCCCTGCTGACCTCCCGGCCTGGAGGCTATTCCAGGACATGAATCAGTCGACTCCCCCGGGGTACACGCCACCAAGGCAACATGTCCCCTTGCCACGGCAGGAACGGTTCCATACGCCCCCGGATCACTTCAACAACCCCATGGCTAATGTATTCACAGGGATTCCAATACCTACATGAAACCCCATATCACACAGCAAGCATAGTATTCACAGGGATTCCAATACCTACATGAAACCCCATATCAAAGTATGATCTGGCAAGCGGATTCACCGGCTCCAGCCGGCTCGAGCAGCCATCGCCAGCACAGAGCTCCACCACCGCTAAACCCGCCAGGGGCGATAAGGATCCAAGACATCCCATCCAGTTTCCACCCAGAACGACGGGTAGAACAGATATTCCAATCTCCGCCCCTAGACCAAGACACCGAGTCCATCAGCAGATCCGTGGGCAATCGATGCCTCGTGCCGGCTCTACGAAATGCACGCTTGCCACCAGACTTCAAAGGACCACGTAAGATCGCGAACTACACAGCCGACATGGACCCGACGGCTTGGATCGAAAGTTATGACTTAGCCATGGAAATATTACAAGCCAGCGAAGGAGTCTGCGCCCGTTACCTCACAATGATGTTGGAAGGGCCGGCTCGCACATGGTTCAAAAATCTCCCAGAGAATTCCGTCACCTCCTGGACGGATCTCAATGAAAAATTCATCTAGAACTTTCAAGGCACATGCCGGTGAGCTACCACAATCGTCAACTTGGATCATTGTGTCCAGAAGGAAGGAGAGTCAACCCTGAGCTGGGCACGACGAGTTGCAGAAATAATCCACTCTTTGGACACTATCACAGCCCAAACAACCCTCATCGTCTTGGAAAGGAACTGAAAATTCGAGCCCCTAGTCCACAAACTTGGCCGACTCAAGAGGACGGTCAAGGATATAGGAGAACTCATGAACGCAGTCATCAAATATGCCGAGTCTGACAAAACCAAGGATACCGAACCTGAGCAGGATAAAGCCGGCCAGAAAAAAAGTTGTGGCAAAACATCCCAGAATCAGAGTCAGCAAACCAAGCGGCGGCTTGATCAGACTACTTCTGACTTGGTAGCCAACAAAAATGTCGGCTCCCAAAGACAGAAGCAGGGGGGCAACAACTACCGCAAGCCAGAAGGAAATTTTCGCTCGAACAACTTTGAAGAAGCTATGAAGAGTCCTTGCCCGACCCATAGTAAACCCGGTCGCCCAGCCAATCACACCTGGGAAGATTGCTATTTCATGAAAGAGTTTGCACGACGTGGGAACCAGGGACCTCCCGGGTCAGGTGGAGGAGCCGGTCAGAATGTCAACAACCAGAATCCTGGCTACCAAGGAGCCGGCACAATGCCTCAAAACCAAGGACCCGGAGGAGGAACCCAGCAAAATCAGTCCGGGCTTGCTGGATTGCAAGCAAACCCGAAACAACTCCATGACCATGCAGCATATCACGTTTTCACCAGCAGCAGTGCGGGAGGGATAGGAAGCTGCAACGGAGAGACGCTATGGCTGTGACTACAGAGCCGGCTTGGCCTAGATGGCTCAATTGGTCAGAACATCCAATCACTTGGACAAGAGATGACCACTCCCCGGTGGTAGAGAACCCAGGGACCCTGGCTCTAGTAGTTTCTCCACAAATTGGAGTATATACACTTGAAAAAGTGCTCATGGACGGAGGAAGCAGCATCAACATCCTCTACTACGAAACATTTCGCAGGATGGGGTTGACCCAAAAGCAGTTGCAACCCTCCAACACCGTTTTCCACGGAATAGTCCCAGGCAAGTCGGCACGTCCGATAGGCAAAATTCACCTGGAGACGGCTTTTGGAAACGCTGAGAATACCCTTTGAAGTGGTAAAACTCGAGAGCCCATATCACGCCATTTTAGGCAGGCCGTCTTATGCCAAATTCATGGCTCGGCCATGTTATGTCTATCTGAAATTAAAGATGCCGGGTCCTAATGGCCCAATCACCGTCGATGGAAGTTGGTCCAGGGCAGTGGAATGTGACGAATAGCACGTCAAGTTTGCCGAGTCGACATGCGCCAAAGAGGACTTGTCGGCATACCAAGAAAAGGTAGACCCGGTAGATCCCACAATCCTGAAGAAACCGACTCCCGACAACAACCCCAAGTAGTTCCAACCGGCTCAGGATACGAAGAAAGTCGGCTTTGTCCCTGGTGACTCTTCTCAGCAGTTCATCATCGGGACAGAGTTATCCGATAAATAGGAAAGCGCGCTCATCGAGTTCCTCCGTGAGAATTGGGACATCTTCGCCTGGAAACCCTCCGATATGGCAGGTGTCCCGAGGGAACTCGCTGAGCACCACCTAAATATAGATCCAAAGCTAAAGCCGGTCAAACAATTCCTTCGCCGTTTCAATGACAAGAGGAGAAACTCCATTGGGGAAGAGATAGCCCGGCTCCTTGCTGCCTGGTTCATCATGGAAGTCTTCTATCCAGAATGGCTCGCAAACCCGGTCCTCGTTCTGAAAAAGAACGGGACCTGGCGCATGTGCATTGACTATACAGACTTAAACAAGGCCTGCCCAAAGGATCCCTTCGCGCTGCATCGTATCGACCAGATCATAGACTCGACTGCGGGATGTGAGCTCCTATGCTTCCTTGATGCCTACTCTGGTTATCACCAGATCAAGATGGCCCTTGAAGATCAAGAGAAAACGGCTTTCATCACCCCCTTCGGGATCTACTGTTACACTTCTATTCCCTTTGGCCTTAAGAACACAGGAGCCACATATCAACGAACAGTGCAGAGTTGCCTCAAAGAACAGATTAGATGCAACGTGCATGCTTATGTGGATGATATAGTGATCAAATCCCAATTGGCCGACTCACTCATCAGTGACTTGACGGAGACCTTCAAAAATCTGCGCAGGTACCAGATGAAGTTAAACCCGGCCAAATGCACCTTTGGGGTACCTGCAGGTAAACTCATTGGATACATAGTATTAGAGAGAGGTATCGAGGCAAACCCAGAAAAAATCAATGCTATCATAACCCTTCATAAGCCGGCCTCATTAAAGGGAGTTCAATGACTCACAGGATGTGTATCCGCTCTGAGCCGGTTCATAAGCCGACTTGGTGAAAAGGCAATCCCCCTGTATCGACTCCATAGGAGTTGATTTATATCAGGAGGCCCCTGCAACTGTTACAGCTTATTGCATGCTTACTGTTACAATGAGGTTAATTTTTATGTGAGTCGGGATGATAGTGAACATGGTGTTGATGAAGGTGAAACTGTGTTGGTGAATCCACCCTAATACAAGGTGAACGATGAGAGGCTGTGTAGGAGTACACAGTGGGTTGTCTCGTTGAACACCGCCTTAAGCCCGAGTTCTTGTATGGTAATCCAAGACAAAGAGTACAACCACACATTGGGCTCACTGACCCCTCTCGGCCTAGTACCTTGATCTGTGTTGACGTACAGGAGTCACATTAGTTCGGGATTTCCATTTGTCATATGCATAGAAAAATAATGGATCGAGGGTTGCATCATATAGATATGTGGGTGGATCTGTGAGACAGTGAAACCATCTTCTCGGATGGCGTCTCGGTTGCCTACATTGTCTGAGTCCGTATCATTGATCCGGCCGGGCTCTCGAGCGGGATCTACCTCAGATAGTCGACTCCTGGAATAGACCGGTTGTGAGCGAAGTGTCGTGGTGAACATCCTCGCCGGCACCCCTTGAATGGTGACGAGACCTGGCGGTAACTGATGGTCATGTGTGTGTAGTTTACACCCCTGCAGGGTTAACAATACTATTCAAATAGCCGCATCCGCGCTCATGGACTACTTGGAAACTTGTACCTAATTATTAGACAACTTGAATGGATACTCTAAAGCTCGCAAGATAAGCGTGAGTGCTATGGTGTGCTTTCTCGTGGGGAAGTCGAGGAAGTATCCATAGTGGTGTATTGGTTGGAGACTTGGTAGTGGACTCGTGTACGCTTCTTACCTCAAGTCTGGTACTCGTAGTACAGGACTAGCCAAGTTAAAGCTGGCACTTCTGAATTGAAAACCCCACCTCCCTTTACCTTGAAACTTGAGCAAGAGTAGTATAGTTCTGATGTAAGTCTTGCCGAGTACGAATTTGTACCCACGTTTTCTTATTCTATGTTTTAGATGAGAAACCAGACCCCGATGGAGTCACCTTCCTGAAGCTCGACGTTGACTAAGCTAGTATAATTCCAGACAACAGTCTGGTCCCTCGTGGAAGGGCATGTATGTTTACAAGGCTTCTCTAAGCCCCTTGTTAAACTTGTCTGTACTCAGACCTAATTTGCTTCCATTGTTTGATGTAATGATGGATCATAGTCATATGATCTCTGTATGCTCTATGTGTAAGTCAATAAAGCTATACTTTGTAGAGTAATGCAATGTGTACCTGCTGTTTACACTGGACATGTAAGCTGCGTGTATGATTATAACATGCATGTGTTAGTGTGGGGTTCGATAGCTTAGTTGTGTTCTTGCCGGCGGTCTTTTATACACCAAGTGGCGCTTAGATGTTCGCAGCTTGGGGCATCGCGATGCGATTGCTCGTGACTCTGTCACGTGGCACACTTTGTGGTATGATTGAGCCCGCCCGAGATCCCGACTAGGTGATCGGGCTGGAGTCTGTTTATGTAAGTGTTATAATTCAATCGATAATATGGTTGAGGCGACTTGTCTATGAGTATGGGATTTCACCACCCATAATCATTTAGGCTTGTGAGCGGGCGATGAGGACCCATCCCAGTTGATCATCCGGCCTGGATGTGATGCCCCTCACGTACGATGCTTTCCGAGAGCGTTCTGTGCTTGGCCTTGTCTTCTTAGACAAGTGGGTACGACTCTCGGCTCTCCATATGATTGAGTTGTGACTGGAATTACATAGGGAAATTCCGGGTCCCGACAGACTTGGTATCAGAGCAGGACTGTCTGTAGGATTATCAAACCCTTGGTCGAAGTCGAGTCTAGCATTCTATAGTTATATAGTTACTTTGGGTATAAGGGAACAACGTAAGGCTTCTTTTTTACCCTTACCCTCATCAATCTGAGTTCTGACTCACCCTTATCTTTTCTATGGGAAAATATGACTAGGCTCATCTATGTCTTGCTAGAACATCTCGTTGATTGCTTCCTTGTAGCCGTAGGAAATTTGTGTTCAGTTGTCTAGAGTCGTTGTGCTTCATGTTTTGAACTTCTTATGTAAGTGCTGCTGAAATGTTGTGAGGATTTCCATTTCTCTTGCAATTACAGTCGTTATGTTGTCCGAGTCATTCCAGGTTTCTTCATAATCTGATGCATTTGCAAAATCCTTCTCCCCATTTTGGATGTCCTTTGGGAAGAACTTCTAGGTGGCATGCCCGACAGTTCCATAGTGTTTGTTGTAGGTTTTCTTCTAGAAACCTATATTGATGCATTTGCAGTTCTTCCTCCCACTTGAGATGTCTTCAAGCCAAAATAACCACACTAACCATCATGTTAGGGTACTTTGCTACTCTGACATATCTGTTGTAACCCCTAGTAAACCATCTTCATCCTCTAGGAAGCTATCCAGAGATCCAACCCCTTAAACCATGCCACCCGACAGATGTGTAGAATTCATAGTGGATCTTATGCCAGGAACTGCCCCAATTTCCAGATGCCCATACAAAATGGCCCCACGTGAGTTAGCTGAGCTGAAAATCCAACTTGAAGCTTTGTTGGCAAAAGGCTTCATCCGCCCTAGCTCATCGCCATGGGGTTTCCCCGTTCTGTTCGTAACCAAGAAAGATGGAACAGAAAGAATGTGCATAGATTATCGCCTGCTAAATCTAGCGACAATAAAGAACAAGTACCCACTGCCCAGGATCAATGATCTCTATGATCAACTTGCTGGATCCTCGGTCTTCTCCAAGATGGATTTGAGATTAGGCTATCATCAAATCAAGATCCGAAACAAGGACGTTCCCAAGAAGGCTTTCACTACTCGATATGGTCTTTACGAGTTCACCGTCATGTCCTTCGGTTTAACCAATGCCCCTACTTCTTTTTCACGCATGATGAACTCGATCTTCATGGAGTATTTGGACAAGTTCGTCGTGGTTTACCTCGATGACATCCTTATATACTCGAAGAACGAAGAATAACCTGCCGCGTATCTTAGGTTGGTATTGATGAAACTTCGAGAACATCGCCTTTATGCTAAATTCTCCAAGTGTGAATTTTGGCTACCAGAAGTGACATACTTAGTCCACGTGATTTCTGCAAAAGGCATTGCTGTCAATCCCGAGAGAGTTCAGGCCGTCCTTGACTGGACTCCACCTGAATCGGTTAAGCAAGTTTGGAGTTTTCTTGGCTTAGCAAGCTATTGCCGCCGCTTTGTCGAGAACTTGGCTAAAGTTGCAAAGCCTCTAACTGAACTCCTCAAGAAAGATAAGAAATTCCAATGGACTCCCAAGTGCGAGGAAATCTTTCAAGAGCTAAAAAGAAGATTGACTTCTGCACCCGTACTTGCGCCTCCAGACACCAAAAAGGATTTCGAGATCTTTTGTGATGCCTCACGGCAAGGGTTAGGATGCATACTTATGCAAGATAGGCATGTGGTAGCTTATGCTTCACGTCAGTTGCGTCCACATGAAGAGAACTATCCTACCCATGATCTTGAACTCGCTGCCGCAGTTCATGCCCTGAAGACTTGGCGACATTACCTCCTTGGTAATCGTTGTAAGATCTATTCTGATCACCAAAGCCTCAAATACATATTCACCCAGCCAGATCTTAATCTCAGGCAAAAACGCTGGATTGAGTTGATAAAAGATTATGATTTAGTAATTTCTTACACCCCAGGCAAAGCCAATGTCATGGCTGATGCACTAAGTCGTAAGTCGTATTGTAACAACTTCATGTTACAACAGTATCAACCACTTCTTCATGAGGAATTTCGCAAGCTCAATCTTGAGATAGTTCCTCATGGCTTTCTATCTACCCTGGTGGCGAAACCAACTCTTGAGGATCAAATCATAGTTGTCCAATTGCGTGCACGAGGTGTTCGCCGGATCAAGGAGAACATTGCTAGCGGAGCTGCTAAATGCTTCTCCACAGATAGTAAAGGAACGGTATTCTTTGAAAATCGTTTGGTAGTACCTAAGAATAAGAACCTAAGGCAGCTGATCCTTAAAGAAGCGCATGACACCCCTCTCTCGATTAATCCCGGTAGCACAAAAATGTACCGAGATCTACGCTAGAGATTTTTGTGGACTAGGATGAAGAGAGAAATCGATTCATCTAGGTAGCACAAAACCATGCGTAGGGCAATTCTTAACAAGAGATTTCATGCGTTCCCAAGCTTGGGCAACGTGTTCATTATCCAATTGCTTAAAATTCATAATAAAGCTCCTCAACTGGATAATTTTAGAAGGGGGATAGTACTTCCCGATAAAAGCATCCTTGCACTTACCCAAAGAATCTATGCTATTCTTAGGCAAGGATTGAAACCAGATTTTAGCTTCATCCCTCAAGGAGAAAGGAAAAAGCTTAAGATTAACCATATCACCATCTACTTCCTTGTACTTTTGCATATCACAAAGCTCAATAAATTATTTAAATGCAAAGCAGCAGCATCTCTAGCACCAGAGAATTGATCTTTCATAACAAGGTTCAGAAAAGCAGGTTTAATCTCATAAGAAGGTGCTGAAGTAGCAGGTGTAGCAATAGGAGTGCAGATAAAGTCACTATTGTTGCGACTAGTGAAGTCACACAACTTGGTGTTCTCAGAAGAATCCGTAGTAGCAGCAAGCAAGATAACAATTTTTTTGATTTTTGATAAAAGACACTAAAGAAAAAATTGAAAGGTAAACTAACAAGACTAAAAAGAAAAGATAAAAGATAGTGTGCAACTCCCCTATCTTGAAGAGTGGAGTCCCCGGCAACGGCGCCAGAAATTTGCTTGATACACGAGATACTTCTCGCCCCCGTTGGTTACCCCAAGTGGAAGGTGAGATGTAGATAGCGGATAATTTCCATTAGCAAAGATGCTAAGGTTGAGTATCGTCCAGGAGGACTCCAACAGCAACAAGTAGGTGGTTCGGCAAGTGAGGCGCCATTTTATGATAATCACTTGCTTTTCCTGGACCTGCACACACAACAGATAGCTTTGCTCCCAACGAGTACAGAGGAGTTGTCAATTCATCCGGCCTTGTTGTTTACAAAGGATAAAAGGCACGGGATAATAATGATAGTGATAGCTACGGAAAAGTAAATACAGAAAGTAAATTGAAGGTGTAAACAATATTGGTGATATGGACCGGGGTCCCATGATGTTCACTAGTGATGTCTCTCTCCCAAAAGACGTTAAAATAGCCATGCGAGGTAAACAAATTACAGCTGGGAATTGACAGGATTATGTGCGCAAACCAATGCTAATTATGCAAAAAAGAAAGGAAGAGGCTCAAAAGCACGGGCGGTACGCCAAGACAAGTAGATCGAAATCCATCTGCATCTACCCACTAATCATCCACCTTGAGATATCTATCCAGAACATCTCGCTGGTATTATGTTGCGAATCCCACCCAAAGTGTAAACTGAAAGCAACGGACAACTACATTAAAGAACTTTTCGTAAAGTAAACAATCATTGCACCCACAAGTACAAGCACCGTTGTTTTCCCCCTTGTGGCAACAACACATCCCCTAGACTCATGTTTCTGTCACTCAAGCTAGCATCGGGGGTCTTGAACCCACGATCATGCATAACACTCCCTCTTGGAGTCACTACCTACTACTTGGCCAAAGCAATAAACAGCAACGGAGAACATGCAAGAGTTACTCAAGACCATAAATATAAAAGAAGAGAATCAAATATATAACTCAATCACAATCTGAACATAATCTCATAATCCATCGGATCCCAGCAAACTCAGCATAGCAACAGCAGAAAGATTACATATGTGCCTCGATCATGTAGGGAAGCTCACGAGGTCTAATCCATGAAGAACAAAGAGGGGAGGAGAAAATCACATAGCTATTGATAATGGACCCATGGTCCAAGGTGGACTACTCACGGTTCACCCGGGAAGCATCCATGGTGATGGAGAAGCTCCCGGAGGTGATTCCTCCCTCCGGTAGGGTGCCGGGAAGAGGTCTTCTGGTGCTCCCGATCTTGGAGGCGCGGCGGCGGCGGAACAGAGGAGAGATCGCGAAAAAGGGTTCTGTCCCCGAGGGTTTCTCGTCACGGGGAATAAATAGGCGAAAGGGGGCAGCCAGAGGTGGGCCAGGGGCTTCAGGCGCCCCCCTGGCGCGGCCTGGGGCCTGGCCGCGCCCTCTGGCCGCCTGGGCCCCTCTGGCTCCCCTCTGGCCCCTCTCGGGCTCTTCGCGAAGCTTCTGGTACGCTGATTTTTCCTATATTTTTCCCGGAATTTTTCTGGTACTTTTAATAAGGGGGAAACTTGAAATAGAAAAACAGCAGAAAACAGGGACTGGCACTGGGGTGCACTGAGTTAATAGGTTAGTCCAAATATGATCAAAAGTGTATGGAATTTCATCAATATCATAGCAATATCACACAAAAGAGGCATGGATCAAGCAGAAATTATAGATACGTTTTGGACGTATCAGGATCATGCTCAGTTTTACCTATTGTTTATTCGCGTTCGTCAAAGAAGTGAGTCTGGGTACCAAAAGGTTGCTCTTGTATCCGGGTTCAACAAGTCTGGCATCGTGTCCCTGTTACCCGACAAGATTATGCTGCCGGAGGGTCTACTCATGAAAAGACACACATAAACTTTATATGCTGCTACATTATCCACTCGACAAAAGTGAAACGTCTGCAAATCATGCACCTTACAATTCTTTTGTATATCGCGCAAGTACATCTTAGTACAATTGCACGTTTTTCTCTTTCTCAGCAGGTGCTCGGGGGCTGGGCGCCCTCATGACGCGGCGATGCCAACCTCCTCGTCCACGGCCGGTCTCTACAACAACTCACGCCTACGGTGCAAGACCCGAGTCGAGCACTTCCTCGGATGACAATCACTCGACAACAAAAAATGTCTTGAGTCTATGCCCGACTCTACGAGTCGCACATAGCCTCGGGGGCTACTCCCATCGGGAGCGCTGATGCGCACCCGACGAGCACTACTCGTGCACCCGACAAGAACAAAGGGGTTAGCTTAACAACAACTTGAGCCTATGCCCGACTCTACGAGTCGCACATAGCCTCGGGGGATACTTCCATCGGGAGCGCTACGCGCACCCGACGACAGCTTCTCTCACATCCTACAAGAAGACGAAATCGACAGCAATTTTGATGCTTCATCCAAATACTCCCATCGGGAGCATACTCACGGCAACTCCGACTGTTACTTGTACAAGGTCATTCACCCGACAAAGGTTCTAGTGCTTGACTCAAAAATGGAAAAATATCAACAGAAGATCCCGAGAGGTTCGAGTGCTCCTTGACAAACTTGCAAGTGATCACTCGAGTGCTCTCAAAAAAGCGACACGCATTACGGCAGTTTCGATTACATGCGCGACTCTTTGTGTCCCCCAGGCACTCTGGGGCTACTGACGAGAGGGTGCCCCCACGACTCCTCTCCGTGAGGGTACCTGTTGCGTGTCATGGCCGGCGGCCCACCAGAGGCCCACTCGTGGACACCGACATGATGGAATAGGACATGAAGCCCAAGACTTGATGCGCAAGACAAGGACTCCTACTTGTAGTCGACTAGGACTCATGTAAACCCCTACGTGGCTACCTGTATAAAGCGAGGCAGGGGCACCTCTCTAGAGAACTCAACTGAACACACAACTCAAGATCCCACGCATAGAACTAGACTGACATCTCTCCACCAAAGCCCTCGCGGCACCTCTTGGATCCATCGACATCTTGGATCCATCAAAAAACATTATACAATGTTCTGGGATTGGTTGTGGGGGATTTTGTACTTCAGTCCACTCGGCCAAGAAGTCCACCAAGGCTTGTGATTTTATTGATTTTTTGCGATGGTAATGGATATCGTAAGGGAGTAAATCCAAACTCCATTTTGCAATTCTTCCCGTTGCATATATCTATTATTCATGATTTTATGAGAGGAGCTTTTATACAACTGTGATGGAATGATCTTGAAAGTAATGTGCCAGCTTCTGAGATGCCAAGTAGATTCCCATTGCCAGCTTCTGGTAATGAGGATAGCGTTGTTTGGATGGTGTGAAGACCTCAGAGATGAAGTACAGAGGTCTTTGAACCTTCTGTGCCTTCCCTTCTTCTTCTCTTTCCAACACTATGGCCACGCTAACAACCTGGCTTGTAGCTGCAATGTATAACAAGAGTGGTTATTTATCTTTGGGTGCTGCAAGGACTGGCCGGGTTGACAATTTCTTCTTGAGTTCATCAAAAGCTACTTGAGCTTCTTCAGTCCAGACGAAACTCGGCGATTTTTTCATCAGTTGGTAGAGAGGTAGGGCTTTCTCTCCGAGTCTGGAAATAAATCAACTGAACGCTGCAACGCAGCCAGTTAACTTCTGGACATCTCGGAGCTTCTGAGGCGGCTTCATACTTTGGATTGCTGTAATATTTTCTCGGTTAGCCTCAATCCCTCGCTCGGAAACCTTCAATCCGAGTAACTTCCCTTCAGGTACACCGAAGACACACTTTTCTGGGTTTAACTTGATATTGTAGGCTCGGAGACTCTGAAAAGTTTCAGCTAAGTCGGCTAACAAACTACTTCCCTCAGCCGATTTGATCACAATATCATCCACATATACTTCGACATTTCTACCGATTTGCCAAATCAAGCAATTTTTCATCGTGCGTTGATATGTGGTTCCTGCATTTTTAAGCCCGAATGGCATTGTGGTGTATCAGAAACAACCGAATGGGGTTATGAATGTTGTTTTAAGTCCATATCATTCATATAATTGGATTTGATGATAACCCAAGTATGCATCGAGGAAACCATTGTGGTGTATCAGAAACAACCGAATGGGGTTATGAATGTTGTTTTAAGTCCATATCGTTCATATAACTGGATTTGATGATAACCCAAGTATGCATCGAGGAAACATAATCTCTCGCACCCTGATGTGGAATCCACAATTTGGTCAATGCAAGAAGGGGAAAATGGTCTTTTGGACAAACTTTATTGATGTGACGGAAATCAACACAACTTCTTCAAGTTTTATCTTTATTCAGAACCATTACATGATTTTCTAACCACTCGGAGTGGAAGATTTCCCTAATGAATCTGGCTGCTAACAGTCTTGCTACTTCTTGCCCGATAGCCTTTCTCTTTTCGGAAGAAAAATGCCTAAGGGACTGTTTAACTGGTCTTGCCTTCGGGTCGACATGTAACTTGTGCTCAGCCAACCCCCTTGGAATTCCAGGCATATCAAAGGGCTTCCATGCAAAGATATCCAAATTCTCACAGAAAAAGTTGATGAGCTCGAGTTCCTATTTAGGGTCCAAGTCGGTTGCGATATTGGTGAACTTATCCTTGTCGGTAGGATGAATCTACACCCTCTTGGTATCCCCTGCTGACTCAAACGAAGACGTCTTCTTGGGTTGAAGTAACTCGGACGAGTCAGCCGCTTTCTTGTACTCGGCCATCTCGACCTCATCCATTTGTTTGTCAGCTATCAGCGAACCTTTCTGCAGCAATTCTTCAGCTTGCTTGTAGTCTCCCGAGACAGTGATCACGCCATGTGGGCCAGGCATTTTTAACTTCAGGTAGACATAACACGGTATGTCCATGATTTTTGCATAGGCTGGCCTTCCGAGTAGAGCATGATACGCAATCGGAAAATCAACTACCTCGAAGGTAATCGTTTCTTTTCGGAAATTACTCGGAGTGCCAAAAACCACATTGAGAGAGATCATGCCTAGTGATTGTGCCTTTTTCCCTGCGATGATTCCATGAAATTCTAGACAACTTTTACGAAGCTTGGACATTGGAATATTCATACTTTTTCGGGTGCTGGCATAGAGAATGTTTATACCACAGCCTCCATCCATTAGAACATTTCTCAGTCTAGAGTTTCCACTCTCTGTTTCCACCAAGGGATCAACAATCAAGGCATGTCTTCCTGGGTGAGGAATATGGGGAGGGTGATCCGACTGACCAAATGTGATTGGAGTATCAACCCACTTCATACAAGTCGGAGTTGATGGAGCTGCCGAGTTCACCTCTCTGAATCGTATATTTTCAACCCTCTTTGATTCCCGGCCTGCAAAAATGACCAGCACTCCATCTTCTCTAGGGAAACCTTCACTATCCAGATCTGAGCTTGCTGCCTTCTTTTTGCCGATGCCTTTATCCTGCTGAGGTCCCGCTTTTGCATTCTGAGCTTCCCTCCTGATCAAACGACAGTACCGAGCTGTATGCTTTTGGAGAACTAACTTTCCTTCAGCATCTCGGGTTGTATGAAGAGGACATGGCTGATCCAAAACCTCATTGTCATTTGCCGGCTTATTTTGACATGGTTTACACTCCTTCCTTGGCTGACCTCTCCCGTGAATCCCGGAGGCACTCGCAGCTGCTGCCAACTCGGCATTTGTTGGGGCGTCTTCTGCTTTTCGCTTGTTGTTGCCTCCAGTCTTCTGCTTTGGATTGGGCACTAAGCTGCTCCCTCCACCTCGGTGCTGCCGGGTCTTCTGGCGAATCTCCTCTTCACCGTTGGCATACTTGTTTGCTATTTTCATTAGTCTCGCGAGTGAAGTGTCATGGGGGGACCTTGCCAGCTGTAAGGCCCCCGATGCGGTGCTAACTCGAGTTAGTCGCTTTCGCGTCCCGCTCAAGTTAGTAGCGCATAAAGAGCCACCGACTCACGACACTCGCACTCGTGTCCCTGCCGGATTCTCGACAACAGGTATAAGAACAAAGAACTTTAACTAAGACATAAAATATAGAGTCCAGGGCGTACATCGCCACTGGAATTATTACATCATCTCAGAGGTCCGTGGACCCAACAGTACAACATGTGACAAGCGGAAGACAAACACGACCGAGTACGGTCAAAAGCCAAATTGCCCTAGAGAGGGCTGCACATAAAGAGTCCACCCACGGATCGTCGAAGCCCAACTGTAGGATCTACTGAACGAGGTCGATCTCATCGTCATCCTCTGGGGGCACCTCCACGAAGTATCGTCCAGATCTCGGGTCAAGAAAGTACTCCACTGCAGCGGCCGATCAGGCAAAACAGTAAAAGAACAAAAGTAAACAGGGGTGAGATTATATCATTACAGGATAACTAACTCCTACGGTAAGACAAGATAAAGGTAAAGGTTGCAGCCGCACTAGCATATATGGTGGCTATCGTTCTATTAGAGTAGGGGTAAGATCCAACAATACACGTGACATCGCGTCATAAGTCTGCTATCCACCTGACTACGTCAAACATAACACAACCTGGATCTTCTCTCGGTCCCCCTGGACGAAGAAAAGAAACCAAGGCACTCACACGGTAGGCAAGTTTTTAATTAAGATTCAAATTGATGTTATTCTATGAACAAGGAGTAGGTCTCAAGTCGTCCATAACCGCGGACACGGCTTTTCGAAAAGATTTAACCCTGCAGGGGTGTACCAACTGCCCATCATAGGCTTCGCATGTACGCCCGGTTCCCACTTGGCTAGGTAAGCGCCTGAAGTTCCGGTACGTCAAAGTCCCTCTAACTAACAACACACAACTCCGGGTGGCCCCCGGTGAGTCGACATCCAACTCAAAAGCCGGTCGCGCTCTCGAATCGGCCTCTACCGTATGTCCAAGGTCGGGTTTAGTCTCGCCTATATATCAGGGGACTTCCCTAGCTCACCAGTGTAGACCAACCAGAGGAACTATGTCTCCGTTGGTCCGGGTTATTTCGAAAACTGCTGGGGTACCAACCAAGCACACACACACTTTTTCAAATAGTAAATCAGCTCGGGCCACCACTAGAATTGTATGATGCTAGGTAGGTAAGACAAGGGGACCCCATAGAATCCCACACACGATTAGGAACGCTCATCAAGAAACACAATACCCGGAACTCGGGACCTAGGTGACTCAAATGGAACAAAACACCTGGCGGGGACAGCCTGGTCTCCCATCTTTTGTCAAGCATAAAATAACATATAATAAATATCAACCAACTTCTTTAAATAACATGATATCCCAAACCATAGCAATAGGGTAAGCAACAAGTTTTCCTACTCATACTAAGCAATGGCTGAGCAGCGGTAACTTAGCAATACAAAGTTTTGCTGGGATGTGGGGATCATGGCTGTTTGGGTTTTTGAAGGTGGCATACTCAAAGTGGATATGATCAAACAAACGTTCTAGGCTACAGCTAAGCAGGTAGGCAGAAAGGTATCAAGTAATGGTATGAATCTTCCCCTTGCCTGGGTAATCGGTCGTCGAAGCAGACGCAACAGGGTCCTCGGGCTCGGTGTCGGAAATCTCCACGTAAGTCTCCTCGGCGGTCTCAGGTGCTAACGTAAGGTACCGGCAAGGCAAAGGCACACAAGTCAGTAACGGTACAATGCACAGGCAAGGATGGTATGAGCAAGTTTAATTTGACATGCTGTGACCCTATCTAGTCAATTTAAATGAAGGTGGTGACGACACGTCAACAACTTCATATGCAATTTATTTACGTGAAAATGGCTTTGGTCCTAGCCTTATTTTTGGTGTAAGTAACATGGCAACATGGCATGATCAACAAAGCATATAACATAATTAAAACAACGTGAAAAGTAATCATCGAATCCGGAGACGGAGTAGTGTCGGTGAATTTGACACAAGGAAGGTGCAACAAAAGTTGGAAACCAGCCACATTGCATATGAAAATATGTTAGGGGAAAAATAGACCTCACCATGCTGTTCAGTAGCTCAAGCTACCCCAAAAGCATATATAATATGCCCCTAGATGAAGTTGGAGTTCAAATCAGATTTGAATTTGAATTCAAATTCAAATTTGAATTAAAAAAGAAAAGAAAACAAAAGAAAAGGAAAAGAAAGAAAAAAAAACTCAGACCACATGGGCTGGTTTCGGGCAAAAGGGCCCAGCTTCCTCTCCCTGGCCCAAGTGGACAAAGCCCACTCGGCCAACGCAGCGAAAAAGAAAAAAAAGAAAACGGGCCGTGCCCACTGGACAGGCCCATGGCCTCTTCCTCTCTCCACGGCCCAGGGCGACAAGTGCCTCCACTGTTTCTGAAACTCGCGGACACCTGACAAAACTGACGACGGCTCCTTCTCCTCTGAACCCGACGACGCACGACTCTTCCGGCGAGGCTAGCCTCGCACTCCGGCCGTCTCCCGGCGAACCCAGACATGGGAACCCGAGAGGGCACATCCCTCTACGCACCGATGTACGCCACGACCACTCTTCTCCTCCCTGCTCGCCACGGTTCTGAAGATGAAGTTCACAGCTGCAATCGGCAAACTTTTCTTGAGGATGACGACGTACTCGAAGCTCCTCTGGCCCAGCTCCGGTGTGCAATCTCTAGCTGGGACATAGCACTACACGCGCGCACTACGGATCCGGCCCGAGGCTTCACGACGGCGACGCGAGCGACATCTGAAAACCACGGCGGCGCAACTGCAACTAACAGAACTTAGACAACGGCGATGCTACTCGCGCTACGTGCAAAAGGCCAGGCCTTGCGTGCCAAAGACGTGTTCTGCGCGGCCCCAGAGCGTGCGCAACGCCTACCCCGACACAAACATGGCACGGGGAGCACGGAATCGACACCGGCGACGAACTCGAGCGGGCGGAGCCACGGTCCTACGGTAATAAACTACACGCGGGGGAACAGGGGAGCAGGGACGGTCTACAGCTCACCTAGGGTTTGCTGTGGACGTCCTTGCGCAGTCGAGGAAGGAGAGGGAGAGGAGGACGTCGTCGACGAAGAATACGACGCAGCGGCAGGCCTCCCCGTCGCGGGCTGGGTGAAGGCTTCCTACGCGGATCTGCACGGCGGGAAAGGAAAGGTTGAGGTACGGCAAGGCTCTACTCGAGCGCACGGTCACGAATTGAGGCGGGCGCCGCCGGAATCGCTCACCGGCGTCTTCTGCTGGGTGCAACAGGGGAGATGCACGCGGCAAGAAGCCGCCGCGGTGAGACTCGAACGGGAGGGGAATGGAGCTAGGGTTCCTCCCGGAGGCGCTGGTTATAAAGGGGGCTCCTCCCCGACCAAGTCAACGTCGAGGCGCCCTCGTGGCCGCCGGCTGTGAGAGGGCACGCCGAGGTCCCCTCCGGCCACGGTGGAAAGGCAGAGTGTCCCAGCCGTTGGATCTATCCAACGGTAGTGAGAGGCCCCTGCGTACCCCTTCGCGGCTGGGCTTCAGTCCAGGACGCTAGGAAAGGCCAGACGGGCTGGGCCTGCAACAGGGAGCCGGGGAAGAAGAGAAAACGTCTACCTCAGATTCTTTTCCATTTAAAAATAAACAGAAAGGAATAAGAGTTTTCCATAATTAATTACAAGGACTAAAAATGCATAAAAATATGCAAAATGATCCTTGTAATATTCCTCAATTTCCAAAAATGGTTTGGGCATTTTTGGCAATAACAAAAGTGTGAGCTCATTTTTGAATTCAAAACCACTTTGAACTAGAGCCCATATTTTTGATGATGGCAAAAATGAATTGATGTTTTAAAAACCCTTTCCATAGCAATTGAAATGGCTAGGCCAAGTTTGGGGTCAGGGAGAGCATGCATGCAACAATGAAAATTCCTCAAACACCCTTCTTGAACCATTTTGGATGCAAAAACAAACAAACCAAATGGGCTCCAATCCCAATGCAAATTCAAATCATCACATGAAATATCATGAAATATCATGCAAGTTACAAGTTCAACAGACAAGGTAAAAATACATGGTGTTTGCTAGTTATTACATGTGGGCTGTTACAGCACTCCCCCATCAACATAGGATCTCGTCCCGAGATCTAAGCCTGAAACAACTCAGGATACTCAGAACGGAGATGATCTTCGCGCTCCCATGTTGCTTCCTTCTCCGAATGATGTGCCCACGGAACTTTCATGAACTTGACGGTCTTGTTGCGCATCTTGCGCTCGGACGTCTCAAGGACACGGACTGGACGCTCTGAGTAGGAAAGGTTCGCACTCAGCTGTATCTCTCCCAAGTCAACAGCCTGCTCTGGCTGCTTGAAGCACTGCTTTAGCTGGGACACATGGAAGACGTCATGCACCATGGACAGACTCTGGAAGCTCGAGCCGAAAGGCAAGAGGTCCTCTAGTCTCAAGGATGCGGAAAGGTCCGACAAATCTTGGAGTGAGCTTTCCTTTGATGCCAAAATGGTGAGTTCCCCTCAATGGAGACACTCTCAGGTACGCCCAATCACCAACCTGAAATGCTACACCATGGTGCCTTTTGTCATAATAGGCCTTCTGCCTAGACTGTGCTGCCTTTAGGTGCTCTCGGACAATCTTCACTCTGTCCTCTGCCTCTTGGATCACATCTGGACCGGACAGCTGCCTCTCACCTGTCTCGGACCAGTTCAAAGGTGTCCTGCACTTGCGGCCATACAAGACTTCAAACGGCGCTGCCTGCGGACTTGCCTGATAGCTGTTGTTGTAAGAGAACTCAGCATACGGCAAGCACTCTTCCCACTTCATGCCAAACGAGATGACACATGCCCGAAGCATGTCCTCAAGGATTTGGTTCACACGCTCGACTTGCCCACTTGTCTGAGGGTGATAAGAGGTACTGAACAACACTATCGTACCAATCGCCTTTTGAAAGGCCTGCCAGAACTTAGAGGTGAAAAGGCTGCCTCTATCAAAACTGATCTTCTTGGGAATGCCATGCAAAGATACAACTCTTGCGGTGTACAAATCCGCCAACTGAGCTGCTGAAATGGAATCCTTCACTGGAAAGAAGTGGGCAATTTTGGAAAGATTGTCAATGACAACAAAGATGGCATTGTTCTTCTTCTGCGACAAAGGGAAGCCTGTGATGAAATCCATCTCTATGTGATCCCATTTCCACTCCAGAATCTCAAGTGGCTGAAGCAACCCTGCTGGCTTCTGGTGCTGTGCCTTCACTCTTCTGCACACATCACACTGAGACACGTAACGGGCAACATCCCGCTTCATACGAGTCCACCAAAAGCTTTCCTTGAGATCTTGATACATTTTTGTACTGCCAGGGTGAATCGATAGCTTGGAATCATGGGCTTCCTTCATGATGACCTCTCTGAGATCTCCCTCCTTGGGAACAACAACTCGCTCTTCGAACAATACGGTGCCGTCATTATGCATTGAAAAGCAACCGTACTTTGGAACTGAGGCGGCAATACCCTATTTGATCTTCTGAATCATTGAGCTGCCAGACTGAGCTTCATGAATCTTTTCACGGATAGTGGGCTCTACCACAAGGTTGGCAAGATAGCCTGATGGAACTAGCTCAAGATTGAGCCTTCGAAAGGACTCACAAAAATCAGGGTGGATCTTCTGCACCTGGATATTATTGCAATCGCCCTTGCGGCTCAGCACATCAGCTATGACATTCGCCTTCCCAGGCGTGTACTGAATATCAACTGTGTACTCAGTAATGGTTTTGAGCCATCTTCTTTGCCTCAAGTTCAGATTTGGCTGAGTGAACAAGTACTTCAGACTCTTGTGGTCCATGAACACATCCACCTTCCTCCTTAAGAGGAGGTGTCGCCAAGTGACCAAAGCGTGCACAACTGCTGCAAGCTCCAAGTCGTGCGTGGGATAATTCCTCTCACTTGTCTTCAACTGCCGTGAGGTATAAGACACGATATTTCTGCCTTGCATCAAAACTCCGCCCAGACCTTGCAAAGAGGCATCAGAAAACACCTGAAAAGGCTGTGACTCATCTGGCGGCGTGAGAATTGGAGCTGTGGTCAGCTTATCTTTCAACTCCTCGAAGGCTGACTGGCAAGCTGGTGACCAAGTGTACCGCTTGTCCTTGCACAACAATTCAGTCATTGGTTTGGCTATTTTGGAGAAATTCTGCACAAACCTCCTACAATAACTGGAAGGCCGAGAAAACTCCTTAGCCGCTTCACGTTCTTCAGTGGGGCCCACTCTTGAATAGTGCGGACTCGCTCTGTGTCAACCGCAATTCCCTCAGCGGAGATAACATGGCCCAGAAAATTGACCTTGTCCAGCCAAAACTCACACTTGGAGAACTTGGCGTAATACCGGTGCTCTCTTAACTTCTGCAGCACCAAGCGCAAATGTTCCTCATGTTCAGCCTCTGACTTGGAATAGACAAGAATGTCGTCGAGGTAGAGGATCACAAACACATCAAGCCAATCCTGGAACAAATAGTTCATAGCTCTCATGAATGTCGGAGGGGCATTTGAGAACCCAAAAGTCATGACTGTGAACTCGTACAGCCCATAACGTGTACTGAACGCGGTCTTGGGAATATCCTCTTCACGAACACGGATTTGGTGATACCCCATCCTCAAGTCAAGCTTGGAAAACACCTTAGCCCCATTTAACTGCTCGAACAGATCATTGATGCGGGGCAATGGGTACTTGTTCTTGATGGTCTTCTTGTTGATACCGCGATAGTCCTGGACCAAGCGGCTAGTCCCATCCTTTTTCTGGACAAACAAAGCTGGTGCACCCCAAGGGGAAGTGCTCGCGCGGATAAAACCGCCTGCTCCCAACTCTGTCAACTGCTTCTTGAGCTCAATCAACTCCTTCGAACACATCTTGTACGGATGCTGAGAAATGGGCTGGGTACCAGGCTCTAGGTCAATAACGAACTCAATAGCTCGAACTGGGGGAATTCCTGGCAACTCCTCCGGAAAGACGTCTGGGAACTCACAGACAACTCTGACCTCTTCGAGCAAAGGCGCCACTCCTGCGTTCAACGCGTACAACTGTGCTGGTCCTGTCATAGAGCCACAAGTGTACAAGACCTCTGCACCTGAATCATGTGTCAACTTGACTGATCTGGTCGGACAATCAATATTGGCCTTGTGCTGCACAAGCCAATCCATGCCCAAAATGACATCAATGTCGGAACGCGGAAGCAAAATCAAAGAAGCGGAGAAAAGGAGACCCTGAATCTGGATCTGCACATCAGGAACTCTGACAGCTGACCTGAACTTAGAGCCCGGGGTAGAGATAGCCATAGGATATGACATCATCTCTGAATGCAAATCATGTGCTCGAGCAAAAAACTTGGAAACGAAGGAATGAGACGCTCCGGAATCGAACAACACTGTCGCGGGAACTGAACACACAAGCAACCTACCAAGAACAATCTCTGAAGACTGCTGAGCATCTGAGAGCATCACGTTGTTCACTCGAAGTGCACGTGTTTGTGCCTTCACCATCGCGGTGCTAGAGTAGAGCGAGGTGGAGGCGGCGGGAGCCGAGCAAAGCGCGGATCGGTGCAGTTGGGAGACGTGTGCCCTGGCTCTCTGCACTTGTAGCAAATCACGCCCAGCCTGGGCTGCTGCTGCGGCCTGGGTGGCCTCGCGTGTGGTGGAGTAGAGCGAGGCCCCTGCTGAACTAGGACGGGAGGGCGGGAAAAAGTGCGGACAACTGCCCCCCTCTGCTGGTACTGCTGCCTCTGCAACCCAAGTCTTTGCCTTCTTGTGGATCATCACTGCGGAACTGTGCTCACGCTGGCGCTTCCTGTCTGCATCCCACTCTGCTCTGGCTGACTCCTGGCGGATATCCTGATCCACGAACTGTGAGAACAGTGTGGGACTGCACTGAGTGAGTGCGTACTTGATCTCTGTGCTGACACCTCCACGGAACCTCGCAATCTTCTTAGCCTCTGTGCTGACCTCCTCTGGAGCGTACCTGGCGAGCCTGACGAAGGCCAGGTTGTACTCCTGAACTGACCTGTCACCCTGTCTCAGAGTCAAGAAATCCTCACGCTTCCTGTTCATCAGGCCACTCGGAATGTGCGCTGCTCTGAAGTCTGCGACGAAATCTGCCCACGTGATGACAGCAACGCCCTTGTTGGCCTTGTAGGTATCGTACCAGCTGGCTGCTGCACCCTGAAGCTGGAAGGAGGCGAAGGTGACGTAGTCGACAGGTCTGACGGTGTTTGCATTGAAGTGCTACTTGATGTCTGCGATCCAGTCATCCGCCTCCAGCGGGTCTCGAGCCTCGGAGAACCTGGGCGGGGGGGGGGGGGGGGGGGTTGATCGCGAGGAACTGCTGCAGTGTGGTGTACTGTGGTCGATCACTCCTCTGGGCAGTCTGGTTCTGCAGCATCTGTAAGATCGCAGCTGTGCCCTGAGCCACAGCGGCCACAACCTCTCCAAGGATAGGGTTCTCTGGCGGCGGCATGTTCGCTCTTGGCATTCTGTTTACAGGAACACTTGTGAGAACATGGTCGAAACATTGAAGTAACCAGAAGATAAAGCAATATTGACAACAAAACTTCCTCACGATGTATGAGAAAGCCGAAGGCTGAAATTCCACCAAGGTTAACCCGGAAAGTCAAAAGCTAGGTGCTACTGGAATCCCCAAACCAAGATCATCCGAATCGAAGATAATAATCTGCTAGCGAGCACACAACGATATATACGAGCGGTTGGAAACCTGAACAATGATACATCTGCCCTGAGCGGCCCGCCATCGCGGTCGTCCATAGGGGAAAAGACACCACATCCATATTACCATAGAATGCCCGCCAATCCTGTATGGACGTTTTACCTGGGGTACGCCGTAAGAGAGGTAGAGCAGACAACCCCAAGTGGCGGCTCAGTGGTCTCAAAGACGCCAACACATCTCGTCGCTAGCAAAAAAATATAGAGAAATCGGAGCCTCATGTAAACGAGAACCTAGATTTGTTTTTGAAAGGGGATAAGTTGCAGAGAAAAAACAATGTTTCACTTCCTCACGGAATAGGGGTGGGAGGGTGGGGTAAGAATAAAAAGAAAGAGTTCCTACTCTCCGATTTTTCCTTAGTAACTACAAAATAGTTTCTAGACTCCACTTCGGCCAGTAAGGGGTCCTACAGTCAGTCCTGCTCTGATACCAAGTTGTAAGGCCCCCTATGCGGTGCTAACTCGAGTTAGTCGCTTTCGCGTCCCGCTCAAGTTAGTAGCGCATAAAGATCCACCGACTCACGACACTCGCACTCGTGTCGCTGCCGAATTCTCGACAACAGGTATAATAACAAAGAACTTTAACTAAGACATAAAATATAGAGTACAGGGCATACATCACCACTGGAATTATTACATCATCTCAGAGGTCCGTGGACCCAACAGTACAACATGCGACAAGCGGAAGACAAACACGACCGAGTACGGTCAAAAGCCAAATTTCCCTAGAGAGGGCTGCACATAAAGAGTCCACCCACGGATCGTCGAAGCCCAACTGTAGGATCTACTGAACGAGGTCGATCTCATCGTCATCCTCCGGGGGCACCTCCACGAAGTATCGTCCAGAGCTCGGGTCAAGAAAGTACTCCACTGCAGTGGCCGATCAGGCAAAACAGTAAAAGCACAAAAGCAAACAGGGGTGAGATTATATCATTACAGGATAACTAACTCCTACGGTAAGACAAGATAAAGGTAAAGCTTGCAGCCGCACTAGCATATATGGTGGCTATCGTTCTATTAGAGTAGGGGTAAGTGTTGGAAATATGCCCTAGAGGCAATAATAAAATTGTTATTATCATATTTCCGTGTTCATGATATTTGTTTATTTTCCATGCTATAATTGTATTAACCGGAAACATAATGCATGTGTGGTTGCATAAAAAACACCGCGTCCCTAGTAAGCCTCTACTATACTAGCTCGTTAATTAATGATGGTTATGGTTTCCTAACCATGAGCATGAGTTGTGTATTAATTAATGGGATCATGTCATTAGAAGAATGACGTGATGGACAGACCCAACTAAGCATAACAATATTGATCGTTTCATTAAGTTTATATTGTCATGCCTTTTATTGTCAAGTATCATGTTTCTTAGACCATGAGATTATGTTATTCCCGGGTACCGGAAGAATACTTTGGGGACATCAACCATCACATCGTGAAAGGGTGATCATAAAAATGTCTTACGGGTATCTCCGAAAGTACTTGTTGAATTACATGAATCAAGACTGGGATTTGTCCCTCCGTGTGACGGTGAGATATACTCTGGGCCCACTCGGTAATGCACATTCAGTAACGCTTGCAAGCACGTGACTAATGAGTTAGTCACAGAGAATGTTGTATTACAGAACGAGTAAAGAGTACTTACCGGTAACGAGATTGAACTAGGTATAGCGATACCGACGATCGAATCACGGGTAAGTAAAATATCGTGCGACAAAGGAAATTGTGTACGGATTATAGTAGTCCACGACATAGTGGTTCAATCGATAAAGATCTTCGTTGAATGTGTGGGAGTCATTACGGATATCCTGGTCCCTCTAATGGTTATTGATCAGAGAGATGTCTCGATCATGTCTGCACGTTCTCGAACCCGTAGGGTCACACACTTAACGCTCGGTAACGCTAGAATAGCTCTGGGATAATTTTATTAATGGTGTTCGAATATTGTTCGGAGTCTCGGATGAGATCCTAGACATCACGAGGAGCTCCGGAAGAGTCCGGAGGTAAATATTTATATAAGGCAAGTTGATTTTAGCGTTCCGGAAAAGTTTTGGATTTTTTTGGCAGTGTCGGAATGTTCTAGAAGGTTCCGGAGGGTCCCACTATGGCCCCCACCTTTTTTTGGACGACCAAGGGTGGTCCAATAGTCCATGTGACCAGCTCTCCTTGGTTTATTATGCCAATAAATGGGTAGCCCTTCAATGAGAGGGTTACCACTCTTAAAAGAAAGGTGTTACCATCTTTTTAATGAGAGAGGGGTTTTCACTTGGGAATTGAAGTGGCTACAACCTCCTTGCCTATATAAGAGAGGGGAGAGGCTCACCAAGAACACCCAAGTCCTTCCACACCTCCTCCTCCCTCACGTGCATCGCTTGGCGAAGCCCTGCCCGCGGGAAACTCTTCACCATATCCACCACCACCCCGTTGTGCTGCTGGAATTGATCCCATCTATTTCTCCCTCTTGCTTGATGGATCAAAAAGAAGGAGACGTCATCGAGCTGTACGTGTGCAAGCCTCCGGAGGTACTGCTCGTTTGCAGTGCTGATCGGATCGAACTTCACCAACACCTTCACCAAGCTGCGTTGAAATAAACGTTCAACGCACGTGTTCTTCGAGGGTATGATGACCTACTCTCCCCGTTACTAGCATCTTCTAGATTGGATCTTGGATGTTGCTTCCGCATGTGAGAGAAATTTTTTGTTTTCTATCGCGCAATATCCTACAGTGGTATCAGAGCTAGTTCTATGCGTAGATGCTTTGTATGGTTAGAACACAATGAGTTGTGGGCGTTCATCTTCTTGTTGCTACCCTTCCATGTGTATTTTGGTTTTGCGGTATGGTTTGATGCAGCGGCCCGGACCAACTTTACAATCTTCGGATTGAGACCGGTCCCGCACTTGACGTGCAACTTGTATTGCACATGCGGCCTGCGGGTGTC
Source organism: Bromus sterilis (assembly GCA_950022295.1). Lineage (NCBI taxonomy): Eukaryota > Viridiplantae > Streptophyta > Magnoliopsida > Poales > Poaceae > Bromus > Bromus sterilis. Next base: position 364,884,758 of record OX465595.1, on the reverse strand, counting down.
AGTCGCTCTTACCATAGTATTAACCACATTTACAAAGGAGGGCTCTTATGAGATTAAGAAGAAATTTGTTATATCAACGTTGTGTTTTTTTTTCGAGGGTAAGAACGGTTCTTATGCAAAACCCTAGAAGCCACGTAAAATTGAAAAAAATAATAAGGGAGAGGCGTCTAACTTGTTTTTGCAGGGGTGCTTGTGATGTGGTATAGCCCAAACTGTTCATATGATATATTTGTAATGTATGAGATGATCATGTTTTGTAATGTTTCATGACTTGCATGTCGATGAGTACGACAACTGGCAGGAGCCATAAGGTTGTCTTAATTATTTATTGTATGGCCTGCGTGTCAACTTCAAACGCCATGTAATTGCATTACTTTATCGCTATGAGTTAGCAATAGTTGCAGATGCAACGTGGTGTAGACAACCAAGATGCCATAAGGTGGAGACCAACATGGTGCCATAATGGAGATCTTGTCGGTGCGTTCAAGATGGAGATCAAGGCGCAATAAAAGGGCTATACCATGTTACACATTTTATGCATGTGATGTTTATCCTTTTATGCATCTTATTTTGCGTGTGCACAACGGTAGCATTATAAGATGATCCCTCACACTAAATATCAAGATAAACGTGTTCTCCCTAAGTATGCACCGTCGCAAAAGTTCGTCGTTTTGAAGCATCTCGTGATGATCGGATGTGGTAAACTCTACGTTCACATACGACGGGTGTAAGTCAGTTTTACACATGCAAAAATACTTTGGTTAACTTGACGAGCCTAGCATGTACAGACATGGCCTTGGAATGCAACGAACCGAAAGGTTAAACACGAGTCATATGAATGATATGATCAACATTTTTATGTTCACCATTGAAACTACATCTTCTCTCGTGAAGATCGGACTTGGTGTAGTGGATTTGGATCGTGTACCACTAGACAACTATGAGGGTTGTTGATTTAAGTGGGAGTTCGTTAGTAATTTGATTAAACTGAACTCATTATCATGAACATAGTCTAAAATTTTATTTTGCTAAAATGTTGTAGATCATGGCCTGCATAGCTCAGTTCAACTTCAGCGCATTCCTTGAGAAAGAAAAACTAAAATCATCTGGTTCAAACTTCACTGACTGGCACCGCAACCTGAGGATTATCCTCACTGGGTGTAAGAAGCAATATGTGATCGATGCTGCGCTAGGTGACCCACCTGCAGACGATGCTCCAGAAGCAGAACATAACGTCTTTGAGACACGCAAAGATGACCACATTATAGTTTCTTGTGCCATCCTTACATCTTTGGATACTGATCTCCAGAAACGTTTTGAACATCATGGCGCCTATGAGATGGTTGAAGAGCTGAAAACCATGTTTCAGACTCAGACCCGCGCTGAGAGATATGAGATCTCTGATAATTTATATAAATGTAAGATGGAGGAGCACATCTCTGTCAGTGAACATGTTGTAACAATGGGAGGCTATATCCAGCGCCTAATTCAGCTAGGATGTGTGATCCCAGATGAGTTAATCACTGACAGGGTGCTGCAGTCGCTCCCTCCGAGCTCCAAAGGCTTTGTGCTGAACTATAACATGCAAGGCATGAATAAGACTCTCAATGAGGTTTTCGCGATGATGAAATCTGCGGAAGTGGATATCAAGAAAGAACATCAAGTGTTGATGGTCAATAAGACCACAAGTGTCAAGAAGGCTAAAGCCAAAAAGGGACACTTCAAGAAGAGTGGCAAGTCAGCTGCCGCTCGGGGCGGCAAGCCTGTTGTCGCTCATGTGAAGCCCAAGGCTGGTCCTAAGCCGGACACTGTGTGTTTCTACTGCAAGGGAGAAGGTCATTGGAAGCGCAACTTCCCCAAGTACTTGGCGGATAAGAAGGCTGGCAATGTCAAAGGTATATTTGATATACATGTCATTGATGTGTACCTTACTAGTTCTCGTAGTAGTGCTTGGGTATTTGATACTGGTTCGGTTGCTCATATTTGCAATTCGAAACAGGAGCTTCAGAATAAGCGGAGACTGGCGAGGGATGAGGTGACGATGCGCGTCGGGAATGGATCGAAGGTCGATGTCATCGCCGTTGGGATGTTACCTCTTCATCTACCTTCGGGATTAGTTTTAAATCTTAATAATTGTTATTTGGTGCCTGCGTTAAGCATGAACATTATATCTGGACCTTGTTTATTGCGAGACGGTTACCCGTTTAAATCACAGAATAAAGGTTGTTCTATTTTTATGAGTAATATCTTTTATGGTCATGCACCCGACGTAAATGGTTTATTCTTGTTGGATCTCGATAGTAGTACTTCACGCATCCATAACCTTGATGCTAAAAGATGCAAAATGAATAATGATAATTCCACATACTTGTGGCACTGCCGTTTAGGTCATATTGGTGTAAAACGCATGAAGAAACTCCATTCTGATGGACTTTTCCAGTCACTTGACTTTGAATCATTTGACACATGTGAACCATGCCTCATGGGTAAGATGACTAAGACCCCGTTTTCTGGTACGATGGAACGGGCGAGTGACTTGTTGGAAATAATACATACTGATGTGTGTGGACCAATGAGCATTTCGACACGTGGTGGATATCGTTACTTCCTAACTTTCACTAATGATTTAAGTAGATATGGGTATATCTACTTAATGAAACACAAGTCTGAAACATTTGAAAAGTTCAAAGAATTTCAGAGTGAAGTAGAAAATCATCGTAACAAGAAGATCAAATTTCTAAGATCTGATCGCGGAGGGGAATATCTGAGTTACGAGTTTGGCATTCACTTGAAAAACTGTGGAATTGTTTCCCAACTCACGCCACCTGGAACACCACAATGTAATGGTGTGTCTGAGTATCGTAATCGTACTTTATTAGATATGGTGCGCTCTATGATGTCTCTATCCGATCTACCAATGTCATTTTGGGGCTATGCATTAGAGACAGCTGCATTCACTTTAAATAGGGCACCATCTAAATCCGTTGAGACGACACCATATGAGTTGTGGTTTGGCAAGAAGCCTAAATTATCGTTTCTTAAAATTTGGGGGTGTGAGGCTTATGTCAAACGGTTACAACCTGATAAGCTCGAACCCAAAGCGGAAAAATGCGTCTTCATAGGATACCCTAAGGAAACTATAGGGTATACCTTCTATCACAGATCCGAAGGCAAAGTCTTTGTTGCTAAGAACGGATCCTTTCTTGAGAAGGAGTTTCTTTCGAAACGAGTGAGTGGGAGGAAAATAGAACTAGACGAGGTTATTGAACCTTCTCCCGAATTGGAGAGTAGCGCAGCGCAAGAAGATTTGGATCTTTTGGTGCCGCCTTCACCAACTAGAGAGGAAGAAGCTGATGATAATGATCATGAAGCTTCGGTCGAAGTTCCCGTCCGTAGGTCGACTAGGTTACGTACTACTCCTAAGTGGTACGGTAATCCTGTCATGAATGTTTTATTGTTAGACAATGATGAACCTACGAACTATGAGGAAGCGATGATGAGCCTAGAATCTAGAAAATGGCAAGACGCCATGAACTCTGAAATGGAATCCATGAATGAAAACCAAGTGTGGATTTTGGTTGACCTTCCTGATAGCCGCAAGGCTATTGAATGTAAATGGATTTTCAAGAAGAAAACAGACGCTGACGGTAATGTTACTGTACATAAAGCTCGACTTGTCGCAAAAGGTTTTCGACAAATTCAAGGAGTTGACTACGATGAGACCTTCTCACCCGTAGCGATGCTTAAGTCTGTTAGGGTTCTGCTAGCAATTGCTGCTTATTTCGATTATGAAATTTGGAAGATGGATGTCAAAACTGCATTCCTCAATGGAAACATTGAAGAAGAGTTGTACATGGTATTTGAATAATAGTTTTTCAATGAAAGATCTTGGTGAAGCTGCATACATATTAGGCATTAAGATCTATAGAGATAGATCGAGACGCTTAATAGCACTTAGTCAAAGTACATACCTTGAGAAGATAGTGAAGAAATTCAATATGCAGGATGCAAAGAAAGGTTCTTTGCCCATGTTACAAGGTAAGCCATTGAGTAAGACTCAGTGTCCAACTACGGCAACAGAAAGGGAAAGGATGAATAAAATCCCCTATGCCTCGGCCATAGGTTCTGTTATGTATGCCATGTTGTGTACTAGACCAGATGTGTCCCATGCTCTTAGTTTGACGAGCAGGTACCAGAGTGATCCTGGAGAGGCTCACTGGACAGCAGTTAAAAATATCCTTAAGTACCTAAAGAGGTCTAAGGACATGTTTCTTGTCTATGGTGGTGATGAAGAGCTCTTCGTAAAAGGTTACGTCGATGCTAGCTTCAATACTGACCCAGATGACTCAAAATCTCACACAGGGTATGTCTTTATTTTGAACGGAGCTGCGGTTAGCTGGAGGAGTTGCAAGAAGAGCGTCATTGCAAGATCTACATTAGAGGCGGAGTATATGGCCGCTTCTGAAGCAGCGACATAAGGGATATGGCTGAAGGAATTTGTCACTGAACTCGGCGTTGTTCCGAGTGCACTGGATCCCATGTAGATCTTTTGTGACAACACTAGTTCCATTGCTCTAGCCAAGGAACCAAGATGTCACAAGAGCTCCAAGCATATCAAACGCCGGTTTCATCAAATTCGTGAGCATGTCATTGAAGGAGATATTACCGTTAGCAAAGTACATACGGATCAGAATATCGCGGATCCATTGACTAAAGTTCTTCCACAAATAAAACATGATCAACACCAGAATGCCATGGGTGTTAGATTTCTGCCAATGTAAACTAGATTATTGACTCTAGTGCAAGTGGGAGACTGTTGGAAATATGCCCTAGAGGCAATAATAAAATTGTTATTATCATATTTCCGTGTTCATGATATTTGTTTATTTTCCATGCTATAATTGTATTAACCGGAAACATAATGCATGTGTGGTTGCATAAACAACACCGCGTCCCTAGTAAGCCTCTACTATACTAGCTCGTTAATTAATGATGGTTATGGTTTCCTAACCATGAACATGAGTTGTGTATTAATTAATGGGATCATGTCATTAGAAGAATGACGTGATGGACAGACCCAACTAAGCATAACAATATTGATCGTTTCATTAAGTTTATATTGTCATGCCTTTTATTGTCAAGTATCATGTTTCTTAGACCATGAGATTATGTTATTCCCGGGTACCGGAAGAATACTTTGGGGACATCAACCATCACATCGTGACAGGGTGATCATAAAAATGTCTTACGGGTATCTCCGAAAGTACTTGTTGAATTACATGAATCAAGACTGGGATTTGTCCCTCCGTGTGACGGTGAGATATACTCTGGGCCCACTCGGTAATGCACATTCAGTAACGCTTGCAAGCACGTGACTAATGAGTTAGTCACAGAGAATGTTGTATTACAGAACGAGTAAAGAGTACTTACCGGTAACGAGATTGAACTAGGTATAGCGATACCGACGATCGAATCACGGGTAAGTAAAATATCGTGCGACAATGGAAATTGTGTACGGATTATAGTAGTCCACGACATAGTGGTTCAATCGATAAAGATCTTCGTTGAATGTGTGGGAGTCATTACGGATATCCTGGTCCCTCTAATGGTTATTGATCAGAGAGATGTCTCGATCATGTCTGCACGTTCTCGAACCCGTAGGGTCACACACTTAACGCTCGGTAACGCTAGAATAGCTCTGGGATAATTTTATTAATGGTGTTCGAATATTGTTCGGAGTCTCGGATGAGATCCTAGACATCACGAGGAGCTCCGGAAGAGTCCGGAGGTAAATATTTATATAAGGCAAGTTGATTTTAGCGTTCCGGAAAAGTTTTGGATTTTTTTGGCAGTGTCGGAATGTTCTAGAAGGTTCCGGAGGGTCCCACTATGGCCCCCACCTTTTTTTGGACGACCAAGGGTGGTCCAATAGTCCATGTGACCAGCTCTCCTTGGTTTATTATGCCAATAAATGGGTAGCCCTTCAATGAGAGGGTTACCACTCTTAAAAGAAAGGTGTTACCATCTTTTTAATGAGAGAGGGGTTTTCACTTGGGAATTGAAGTGGCTACAACCTCCTTGCCTATATAAGAGAGGGGAGAGGCTCACCAAGAACACCCAAGTCCTTCCACACCTCCTCCTCCCTCACGTGCATCTCTTGGCGAAGCCCTGCCCGCGGGAAACTCTTCACCATATCCACCACCACGCCGTTGTGCTGCTGGAATTGATCCCATCTATTTCTCCATCTTGCTTGCTAGATCAAGAAGAAGGAGACGTCATTGAGCTGTACGTGTGCAAGCCTCCGGAGGTACTGCTCGTTTGCAGTGCTGATCGGATCGAACTTCACAAACAACTTCACCAAGCTGCGTTGAAATAAACGTTCAATGCACGTGTTCTTCGAGGGTATGATGACCTACTCTCCCCGTTACTAGCATCTTCTAGATTGGATCTTGGATGTTGCTTCCACATGTGAGAGAAAATTTTTGTTTTCTATTGCGCAATCTCCTACAGTAAGATCCAAGAATACACGTGACATCGTGTCATAAGTCTGCTATCCACCTGACTACGTCAAACATAACACAACCTGGATCTTCTCTCGGTCCCCCTGGACGAAGAAAAGCAACCAAGGCACTCACACGGTAGGCAAGTTTTTAATTAAGATTCAAATTGATGTTATTCTCTATGAACAAGGAGTAGGTCTCAAGTCGTCCATAACCGCGGACACGGATTTTCGAAAAGATTTAACCCTGTAGGGGTGTACCAACTGCCCATCATATGCTTCGCATGTACGCCCGGTTCCCACTTGGCTAGGTAAGCGCCTGAAATTCCGGTACGTCAGAGTCCCTCTAACTAACAACACACAACTCCGGGTGGCCCCCGGTGAGTCGACATCCAACTCAAAAGCCGGCCGCGCTCTCGAATCGGCCTCTACCGTATGGCCAAGGTCGGGTTTAGTCTCACCTATATATCAAGGGACTTCCCTAGCTCACCAGTGTGGACCAACCAGAGGAACTATGTCTCCGTTGGTTCGGGTTATTTCGAAAACTGCTGGGGTACCAACCAAGCACACACACAATTTTGCAAATAGTAAATCAGCTCGGGCCACCACTAAAATTGTATGAAGCTAGGTAGGTAAAACAAGGGGAGCCCACAGAATCCGACACACGATTAGGCACGCTCGTCAAGAAACACAATACCCGGAACTCGGGACCTAGGTGACTCAAATGGAACAAAACAGCTGGCGGGGACAGCCTGGTCTCCCATCTTTTGTCAAGTATAAAATAACATATAATAAATATCAACCAACTTATTTAAATAACATGATATCCCAAACCATAGCAATAGGGTAAGCAACAAGTTTTCCTACTCATACTAAGCAATGGCTGAGCAGCGGTAACTTAGCAATACAAAGTTTTGTTGGGATGTGGGGATCATGGTTGTTTGGGTTTTTGAAGGTGGTATACTCAAAGTGGATAGGATCAAACAAATGTTCTAGGCTACAGCTAAGCAGGTAGGCAGAAAGGTATCAAGTAATGGTATGAATCTTCCCCTTGCCTGGGTAATCGGTCGTCGAAGCAGACGCAACAGGGTCCTCGGGCTCGGTGTCGGAAATCTCCACGTAAGTCTCCTCGGCGGTCTCAGGTGCTAACGTAAGGTACCGGCAAGGCAAAGACACACAAGTCAGTAACGGTACAATGCACAGGAAAGGATGGTATGAGCAAGTTTAATTTGACATGCTGTGACCCTATCTAGTCAATTTAAATGAAGGTGTTGACGACACGTCAACAACTTCATATGCAATTTATTTACGTGAAAATGGCTTTGGTCTTAGCCTTATTTTTGGTGTAAGTAACATGGCAACATGGCATGATCAACAAAGCATATAACATAATTAAAACAACGTGAAAAGTAATCATTGAATCCGGAGACGGAGTAGTGTCGGTGAATTTGAAACAAGGAAGGTGCAACAAAAGTTGGAAACCAGCCACATTGCATATGAAAATATGTTAGGGGCTGACTTTGAAGAAAGATGATTTGAAGATGACATGAAACAAAACTTGAAAAGGAGTGATGATCATCATCTCAAAATGCACTGAAGATGAAATGATGCAATCAGGGAAAGATGGATTGATCCTGGTTGAGGTGGGCACACCTTGTCCAGATGGGTTGCACAAAACATCATGAGGACATCACCACTGCAATCCTTGCAGAAAGCTACCCCAAAACCATATATATTATGGTAGCATTTGAATTTGCATACACAGTTGCAAATTCAGCTGGAGTTCAGGGGCTGAGTGCAAAACTACACTACATGCTTTTGGAAAAAGGCTCAAATGATTAAATCATTATTACCATGCAACTCCCTGGATGAAACTACCCAAAATCCATATATGGCATGGCCAAATTTGAATTTGGATAAAACTTGATCAAAACAAAAGAAAAGGAGGGGTTATATTGCAAAATTACCAACCTCAATTATTAGAGGGGTCAAAGTGAAAAATAGACCTCACCATGTTCTTCAATAGCTCAAGCTACCCCAAAAGCATATATAATATGCCCCTGGATGAAGTTGGAGTTCAAATCAGATTTGAATTTGAATTCAAATTCAAATTTGTATTAAAACAGAAAAGAAAACAAAAGAAAAGGAAAAGAAAGAAAGAAAAAAAAACTCAGACCACATGGGCTGGTTCTCTCCCTGGACAAAGTGGACAGAGCCCACTCGGCCAACGCAGCGAAAAAGAAAAAAAAAACGGGCCGTGCCCACTGGACAGGCCCATGGCCTCTTCCTCTCTCCACGGCCCAGGGCGAAAAGTGCCTCCACTGTTTCTGAAACTCGCGGACACGTGACGAAACTGACGACGGCTCCTTCTCCTCTGAACCCGACGACGCACGGCTCTTCCGGCGAGGCTAGCCTCGCACTCCGGCCGTCTCCCGCCGAACCCAGACATGGCAACCCGAGAGGGCACATCCCTCTACGCACCGATGTACGCCACGGCCACTCTTCTCCTCCCTGCTCGCCGGGAATCTCGAAGGATCAGAGGTGCGACGCCATGGTTCTGAAGATGCAGTTCACAGCTGCAACCAGCGAACTTTGCTTGAGGCAAACGACGAACTCGAAGCTCCTCTGGCCCAGCTCCCGTGTGCAAACTCTAGCTGGGACATAGCACTACACACGCGCACTACGGATCCGGCCCGAGGCTTCACGACGGCGACGCGAGCGACATCTGAAAACCACGACGGCGCAACTGCAACTGAGAGAACTTAGACAACGGCGACGCTGCTCGCGCTACGTGCAAAAGGCCAGGCCTTGCGTGCCAAAGACGTGTTCTGCGCGGCCCCAGAGCGTGCGCAACGCCTACCCCGACACAAACATGGCACGGGGAGCACGGAATCGACACCGGCGACGAACTCGAGCGGGCGGAGCCACGGTCCTACGGTAATAAACTACACGCGGGGGAACAGGGGAGCAGGGACGGTCTGCAGCTCACCTAGGGTTTGCTGTGGACGTCCTTGCGCAGTCGAGGAAGGAGAGGGCGAGGAGGACGTCGTCGACGAAGAATACGACGCAGCGGCAGGCCTCCCCGTCGCGGGCTGGGTGAAGGCTTCCTACGCGGATCTGCACGGCGGGAAAGGAAAGGTTGAGGTACGGCAAGGCTCTACTCGAGCGCGCGGTCACGAATTGAGGCGGGCGCCGCCGGAATCGCTCACCGGCGTCTTCTGCTGGGTGCAACAGGGGAGATGCACGCGGCAAGAAGCCGCCGCGGTGAGACTCGAACGGGAGGGGAATGGAGCTAGGGTTCCTCCCGGAGGCGCTGGCTATAAAGGGGGCTCCTCCCCGGCCACGTCAACGTCGAGGCGCCCTCGTGGCCGCCGGCTGTGAGAGGGCTCGCCGAGGTCCCCTCCGGCCACGGTGGAAAGGCAGAGTGTCCCAGCCGTTGGATCTATCCAACGATGGTGAGAGGCCCCTGCATACCCCTTCGCGGCTGGGCTTCAGTCCAGGATGCCAGGAAATGCCAGACGGGCTGGGCCTGCAACAGGGAGCCGGGGAAGAAGAGAAAACGTCTACCTCAGATTCTTTTCCATTTAAAAATAAACAGAAAGGAATAAGAGTTTTCCAGAATTAATTATAAGGACTAAAAATGCATAAAAATATGCAAAATGATCCTTGTAATATTCCTCAATTTCCAAAAATGGTTTGGGAATTTTTGGCAACAACAAAAGTGTGAGCTCATTTTTGAATTCAAAACCACTTTGAACTAGAGCCCATATTTTTGATGATGGCAAAAATGAATTGAGGTTTTAAAAACCCTTGCCATTGCAATTGAAATGGCTAGGCCAAGTTTGGGGTTAGGGAGAGCATGCATGCAACAATGAAAATTCCTCAAACACCCTTCTTGAACCATTTTGGATGCAAAAACAAACAAACCAAATGGGCTCCAATCCCAATGCAAATTCAAATCATCACATGAAATATCATGAACATCCACCATGACAAGTTACAAGTTCAACAGACAAGGTAAAAATACATGGTGTTTGCTAGTTATTACATGTGGGCTGTTACACCATCTTGAGGCTTAACTTGTTAGGATTCGGAGTAGAAAACAAAACAATTCGGCACTACGAAACAAAGTCCCAAGATTGGATCTAGATAGATGCAAACATAGTTAGCGATCTTGTTACCTTAACAACCGTTCAAACAGTAGTTCTCTCGTAGCGGAAGAAGTTGATGGAGAGTTGGGGAAGCTTGACGTAGCGCAACCCCTCGAACAAATCTGATCCGTTTGACTTCCCACGAACAGATCTAGAAGTCCCTCGAACGAAGATCGAACGTACGATCTCTCTACGGTTGATCCACACGTAAGGTGTAGTAGATCCGGCAGGGCTCCGTCGTCCAGAGCTCGGCGCCGCCGGATTAGAGAGGAGGAAGGAACAACCCTTCGGCGTAAGGCGGAGTTTTGATCTAATGGAGAAGAGAGAGGAGGGGCAACCCTGAGGCAAAAGAACAAACTTGTGTCTCCTTGGGGGTGCCCCCTCCTTATCTATTTATAGTGGGAGGGGAGGGGAGGCCACATTGGAGAAGGGGGAAGCCCTAGGGTGGCGCCCTAGGGTTTCCCTCCCCCTTGGTTGAGTGCCAAGGAAGGGGGGAGGAAGCTTCCTCCTAGGCGCCTCCCCCTCTTGGACTCCTTTGGCCCATGTGCTCCCTCCCCACTTGGGCCTTCCAAGTGAGAGGGGGCCCATTGATATTTAATCCCTTTTATTAATTCTAAAGAAATTCTACAATTCACAAAAAATAAATATTAAACATATTTAGACCATCCCGGAACTATTCCGGCCCTCTGGTTTTACCCGGTTTTCTCAAAACTCTTCCCGGTGCCCCGAAACGATTCCGGTTTTCTCTCCGATTAAATCTCAATCACTCTGAAACTTTTCCGGTGTGTTATACTCGTGCTCCTATCACTCTAGTACTCAAAAAATCTACCACCCTTAAGTGTGTGACCCCATAGGTTTGGTAGAATATGGACATGAACCGGAAACTGACTTTCTTCGGATCAATAACCAATAGCGGAGCCATGGACACCCATAATGGTTCCCGCACCTACACGAATATGAATTCGAGTGAACCTTGATACGTCCAAAACGTATCTATAATTTCTTCTTTCCCCATGCCTCTTTTGTGTGATATTGCTATGATATTGATGAACTTCCATACACTTTTGATCATATTTGGACTAACCTATTAACTCAGTGCACCCTAGTGCCAGTTCCTGTTTTCTGCTGTTTTTCTATTTCAGGTTTCCCCCTTATTAAAAGTACCAGAAAAATTATGGGAAAAATGTAGGAAAAATCAGCGTACCGGAAGCTTCGCGAAGAGCCCAAGAGGGGCCAGAGGGGAGCCAGGGGGGCCCAGGCAACCAGAGGGCGCGGCCAGGGGCCTGGCCGCGCCAGGGGGGCGCCTGGAGCCCCTGGCCCACCTCTGGTTGCCCCCCTTTCACCTATTTATTCCCTGTGACGAGAAACCCTCGAAGACAGAACCCTTTTTTGCGATCTCTCCTCGGTTTCGCCGCCGCCGCGCTTCCAAGATCGGGACCACGAGAAGACCTCTTGCCGGCACCCTGCCGGAGGGAGGAATCACCTCCGGGAGCTTCTCCACCACCATGGATGCTTCTCGGATGAACCGTGAGTAGTCCACCTTGGACCATGGGTCCATGATCAGTAGCTATGTGATGTTCTCCTCCCCTCTTTGTTCTTCATGGATTAGACCTCGTGAGCTGCCCTACATGATCGAGGCACATATTTAATCTTTATCCTGTTGCTATGCTGAGTTTGCTGGGATCCGATGGATTATGAGATTATGTTCAGATTGTGACTGAGTTATATATTTGATTCTCTTCTTTTATATTTATGTTCTTGAGTAACTCTTGCATGTTCTCCATTGCTGTTTATTGCTTTGGCCAAGTAGTAGGTAGTGACTCCAAGAGGGAGCGTTATGCATGATTGTGGGTTCATGCCCCCCGATGACTAGCTTGAGTGATAGAAACATGAGTCTAGGGGATGTGTTGTTGCCACAAGGGGGAAAACAACGGTGATTGTACTCGCGGGTGCAAGGATTGTTTACTTTACGCAAAGTTCTTTAATGCAGTTGTCCGTTGCTTTGAGTTTACACTTTGGGTGGGACTCGCAACTTAATACCAGCAAGATGTTCTGGACAGATATCTCAAGGTGGATGATTAGTGGGTAGATACATATGGATTTCGGTCTACTTGTCTTGGAGTACCGCCCGTGCTTTTGAGCCTCTTCCTTTCTGTTTTGCATAATTAGCATTGGTTTGCGCACATAATCCTGTCAATTGCCCAGCTGTAATTTGTTTACCTCGCATGGCTATTTTATCGTCTTTTGGGAGAGAGACATCACTAGTGAACATCATGAGATCCAGGTCCATACTTCCACCACTGTTTACACTATCAATTTACTTTCAGTATTTACTTTTTCAGTTCCTATCACTATCATTATTATCCCGTGCGTTTTATCCTTTGTAAACAACAAGGCCGGAGGAATTTACAACTCCTCTATACTCGTTGGGAGAAAAGCTATCTGTTGTGTGTGAAGGTCTAGGTGAAGTTAGCAATCCTTAGATTGTCAACGGCGCAAATTGGTCACTTCACCACCTACATGTATCTGTTGGAGTCCTCCTGGACGATATTCAACCTTAGCATCTTTGGTAAGGGAAACTTGCTGCTACGCTACATCTCACCTTCCACTTGGGGTAACCAACGAGGGAAGAGAAGCTATCTCGTGTATCAAACCTCTGCTTGACATGCCAATCCCTTTGCTTCACGATACTTTACAAAACATGAGGTGAGATTATATAGGTATCCGCATGATCAACTCATTAATCATTATACCATTTATCCTCATATCAGTTTTGTTCTTTTCTCATTTACGTATTCCGTATCCCTTGTGATCTATTCACAAAGTATCCGGCCGGATGTTGGTGGTGGATACATAATACCGAGAGGGCCCAAAGAATATCTCTCCTAAATAGGAGGAGCAAATCCCAACTTGAATCATCAAGTCCCTAGAAATACTTTCGAGTGTGAGTGAGCAAAGCCGTTATAGCCACGCCTTTACGGGTGGTGTTAGGACAGAGTCAAACCCACCCTACGGTATGTAGGTACTTAACATTCTCATGGTCTATAAGGATACATGCAAATGTCAACTCATCTGATGATTTAACTCATAATACAATTATGATGAAATCTCAAAGAAAATCATACAATTGGGTCGGTTCAACACCCTTATTCTCGTAACAATGTGCTCCCATGTATTACCGGCCTATTCAATGCCCTATGTCAGGAAAACATGACATCCATAATACACAGGTTAGTCCTAGAGGCAGACTAAGAACACTTTGTGTTTATACTCCACACCTGCATATGGGTTTTCCTCCGAAGGCAGTTAACATGCACTTGGCAAACATCCGCATAGGCCATTGCAGTTATAGCACAGACATACAAACATTAATAATGAACCTGGATTTATAATAATACATTTTATTATTGCCTCTAGGGAATAATTCCAACAGTCTCCCACTTGCACTAGAGACAATAATCTAGTTGCATGGTTTACTCAGACCAATGGCACTTTGGTCTTCATGCTCGCTTGTGGTATAGACTTCGTCACTGAGCTTAACGCTTTTAGGCTCGTCTCAATCCTGCATATCTTAATGTGCCCCTTCATCCTTTATGAAGTATTTAAAGATAGGTCACTATCGTTCAACATGTTTGGACTACAGTGAGCTCTTAACTTACTTTGATTTGATCATGATGCTCATATCAAAATCTGGTTTGTGTAGATCAAGCGTTCGGAACTATGCCAATCACTATGATGGTGTTCCTGATCCAAATACCCTCCTATGCAACTTCCAGAGTTGCCATGTTTCACGTCTACGTTGTAGGAATCCCGCTATGTGCCTTACCTTGAAAAACAATTTTCAACATCTATTTTGCTACTTAGCTATAGACCGATTAAAAATATTACAAATCATTATGAAACTTTCTTTCATCTATTTGTAATGAACTCTTTAGTCTTCCTCATAGAACCTTTCTTCATTTGAGGTACTTCAAGAGAACTAATCTATTATTTAGATTACTTTGGTGCTTGTTGCACTTTCAGGACATCCAATACCTTAGTGCTTTATTTTGCTACAATATTTATTCTCAATCACTCATATGTTATTCACATATATGATTAGAATCGTGCTCCCAATTAATTCCATATCTTATATCATTATTGATGAAATAATAACTCTTATAACTTCATCAAAAAAACTATTACTCCAGCTCTGTGATGTTTGCTTCAAGTATGGACTAATATTTGAATCATTCTCACTTTTACTAATATCGTATAGATCATTAAATCTTTTCAGGTTGTATCATGCATATACCCTTTGTTTAACTTTCTCAGAAGAAAAATCCATATGTCATAATTCGGAAGTATGCCGCGATTATCAGTAATTTTCCATATGAACATTTGCTTCACTACACATATTGTAGTCAACCTTTTGAACTCTATCGGAAAACTTATTTTGCGATAAGTCGAGTGTTATCAACGATGAAGCTATCATCTATGTTCATATCTATGAAAACCCAATCCACTCTAATGATCAGGTATCCTTAGGAGGGTTTTACCAAGTTCTCAACTTGATTTTGGTGGATGGCTTTCATTTCGTTTTTATGGTGTTTAAGCCATATAGTGGAGTTAGTGCCCGTCATGGGGTCTTGTAGTTCATAGGTTAATCACACTTCAGAACAAAATTGGTTCAATGTGAATTTATAAAGCTGTTTGATACAACATCAGACTTGATCATTTCATCTCTAGAATGCATATCAGTGTTTCATCATTCCTTTTCATCAGATGTAGGAATTTTTGGTTTGGTCACAGAATTTATCTCTAGATCAATTTCGAGTTCAATTCTGTAAAACCAAATGATTCATTGTAATCATTATCAAGCTATTAGTCCTCCCACTTAATTGTTTCAAGAGAGCTATTTTCTCAAGGAAAAATCCAATGTCCCTCGATAAACAATTTTCTCGGGTATGGTAGTGCAGGTGATGTTCGTAACATGATGTTTCTACAATACTTATATTTGAGATCGAGTATATTCTAAATATATATCTCCGAAATTATGAAACAACAATTGGATTTCTTATCCATGCCATATTCTTCTAGGGCATTGTTTCAACAGTCATAAGACGGCACTCTAGTTAGTTCGTAAGTGGTTTCTCTAAAGCGTTAAGCAGTATAGTGAATGGGAGTGTGGTATAAGTACATCACCGACCTCACCATGTCATGCTGGAATTCAGCGTAGAAAACAATTTTAATTCAAATATGTCATATAGGGCTTGGTTATTGCTTAGTGTGCGAGGTGATGATAGTGATTGCTCGCCCTTCGTTGGTAAACCCCAAGAGGAAGGTGTGATGTAGCACAGCAGAAAATTTCCCTCAGTAAAGATACCAAGGTTTGTCTCCAGTAGGACTCCAGAGATGATAAGTAGGTGTCAGCGGCGCAACTGACGCGGACCTGCACACAGACGCAAATAACTTTGTTCCCAACGAAGTTCAGAGAAGTTGTCAATCTCTCCGGTCTTGTTGTTCACAAAGGATCAAACACAAGGGATAATGATAGCAACTGAAAGTAAAAGAAGAAAAGTAAATGAGTGTGGAAACAGTGATGAGGATATGGACCGGGATACGTGATGTTCACTAGTGATGTCTCTCTCCCAAAAGACGATAAAACTGCTATGCGAGGTGAACAAATTACAGAAGGGAAATTTACAGGATTATGAATGCACCGCAATGCTAACTATGCTACAAAAGAAAGGAAGAGGCTCAAAAGCATGGGCAGAACGCCAAAATAAGTAGACCGAAATCCAACTGCATCTACTACTAATCATCCACCTTGGGATATCTATCCAGAACATCTCGCTGGTATTAAGTTGCGAGCCGCACCCAAAGTGTAAACCCAAAGCAACAGACAACTGCATTAAAAAGCACTTTGGGTAAACTAAACAATCCTTGCAACCGCGGTTACAAACACCGTTGTTTTCCCCCTTGTGGAAACAACACATCCCCTAGACTCATGTTTCTGTCACTCAAGCGTGTCATCAGGGGGCATGAACCCACAATCGAGCATAACGTTCCCTCTTGGGGTTACTACCTACTACTTGGCCAAAGCAATAAACAACAACGGAGAACATGCAAGAATTACTTAGGAACAAAAATATAAAAGATAAGAACCAAATATATTACTCTATCACAATCTGAACATAATCTCATAATCCATCAGATCCCATCAAACTCAGCATAGCAACAGCAGAAAGATTGCAAAAGTGCCTCGATCATGTAGGGCAGCTCACGAGGTCTAAACCATGAAGAACAAAGAGGGGAGGAGAACATCACATAGCTACTGATCACGGACCCATGGTCCAAAGGAAACTACTCACGGTACATCCGGGAAGCATCCATGATGGAGAGGAGACTCCCGGAGGTCGGCCCTCTCTCCGGCAGGGTGCCGGGAAGAGGTCTGCTGGTGCTCCCGATCTCGGAAGCGCGGAGGCGGCGGAACAGAGGCGAGATCGCGAAAAAGGGTTCTTCTTCTCAGGGTTTGTCGTCACGGAGAATATATAGGCGAAGGGGGGCAACCAGGGGGCCACCAGGGGTCCAGGCGTCCCCCTGGCGCGGACAGCCCCTAGGGCGCGCCACCAGGGCGCCTGGGCCCCTGGTGGGGTCCCTCTGGCCCCACTCAGGTTCTTCTGCGCTGATTTTTTATCTGATTTTTCCCGAATTTTTGGAGCACTTTTTATATGGGGGAAAACTGAAATAGAAAAACAGCAGAAAACAGGAACTGGCACTGTGGTGTACTGAGTTAATAGGTTAGTCCAAATATGATCAAAAGTATATGAAAGTGTATCTAGATCATAACAATATCACACAAAACATGCATGCAGCAAGCAGAAATTATAGATACGTTTTGGACGTATCAACATCCCCAAGCTTAATTCCTGCTCGTCCTCGAGTAGGTAAATGATAACAACATAATTTCTGTGGTGACATGCTAGGAACCATATAAGAACTTTAAAAAGGAAAGCAATCAAGGTTAGAGATTCAATTCAAGTCATAACATGCAAGAGTCTATATTAGCATTGAAACAAGTAACAAAAGAACATTAGGTGCAAGAGCTCTCGCTGTCCGTGACTCGAATGTCTCCAAATGGTGTTTGCGTGCAAGAAGGGGGATAGGGAATACGAGAAAAATATTTATTTGTTGAGAACTCAATCCACTAAAGTTTCACACTTGGTCTTTTTCTGGAATCTTATCTTGACTCGTCCCCAGACCACTAGCCAGGTACAAGTCAATTTGATCCACTCCTTTTTCAATATTTTGAGCACTCATGCAATGGATGAGCATAAGCACAAGAGTTGACACTTAGGATGGCGAAGAGAGAAGTACGGAGGAGGAGGAGGAAGACAAAAAAGAATGAGAAAGGCTCACATTAATGAGGAAAATCATAGGCAAGAGATGCCAAATGATAGATATGATGTGAGGAGTAGGGATTGCCATGCAACGGATGCACATATGAGCTAGGAAGCTCTCCAATGAAACTAGTGGGGGTGCATCTAACTTGCTCACTCATGAAGACCTAGATCTCGTTTGAGGAGGCTCATCCTTGGAATATGCAAGCCAAGTTCTATAGTGTGAAGGTCCCCACATAGCTATATGCATAATGATCATCTCTATGGAGTACAAGGATATAAAGGGAGTACTAGTGTGGATCTCTCAAAAAGATAGTAGTGTTGCCCCTTTCTCTCTTTTTATTATTATTTTTATTTTTTCTATTTTTTTGTATTTTTTTGTGGCCTCAATGGCTCTTTCTATTTAACTCTCATTTGTCCTCTTTGGGATCTTTTATTGTGTCCACTTTGGGATCTTTTCCTCACTTAAGGGCAACACTCTATTTTACAAGAAGGTATAGGAAATCTTTCACACTTTACAAGGTACTCAAAATCATAAAGAAGATGTAGCTATCATGATGTATGCAATGTCTGTCGCTGCCAGTGTAGCAGGAACATGTATGACATGAAGATCAAGTCATGATGAGGTGGAAGTTGCATGGCAATAATTCTCGGAATGGCTATGGAAATGACTTGATAGGTTGGTATGGTGGCTCTTTTGAGGAAAGATATAAGGAGGCTTATGATGACAGAGCGTATCATGCCAAGGGTATGGATGTACCGGCGAAGGTGGACACCAACTCTCGGAGTGAGAAGAAGGCAATGCACGGCACGGGAGAGGCTAGAAAAATATGGGAAGGTGGAAGTGTCAACTTTCAATACTTACATTAGTCCAAAGAACTCATGCATTTATTATCGGTAACTCTCAATCTAATAAGGAGGTTCACAAAGAGACAAGTACCCCGAGGAGGAGTGTATGGGGGTTTGGTTATCCTTGCGCATCCTCGACTCATGGTACGTGAGTGTACTCTAATATCCGATCCCTCCAAAGATTAGTGATCCATCTAGTAGTTAGAGTTCTCAACTAGTTTTTGTAGGTTTTGAAAATACACACGGATTGCCCAAAATACGACACCTATCACTAATAGGCTAAAGCTCTTGACACCAAAAGTTCAGACATTACTCACATCAATACCTCAAAACTATTGCAAGTTACTACTAGAATTAAATAGCGACCTCAATTACAAAACACAACTC
This sequence comes from Bromus sterilis, assembly GCA_950022295.1. NCBI lineage: Eukaryota > Viridiplantae > Streptophyta > Magnoliopsida > Poales > Poaceae > Bromus > Bromus sterilis. The sequence goes on along the minus strand of OX465595.1, from coordinate 364,865,490 downwards.
AGTGCAACAACCAACTCTCTTAACAAGATAAACATGAAAACTAAAGAGAGTTCCAGCAACAAACTAAACAAAAGCCAAGGCTCTTGCTAAAGACAAACTAAGACTAAACCTAAACATGACAGTAGCTACGAAAAGATAAAGAACACACAACAGCAAAAAGATAAGCAGGAAAAATCCTATGATGTGTTATAGATTGGAGTGGAGGTTGTTTCTCTACCACACAAAGTAAGATGGGGTCTAACTTGTTATGACCAGCAAGCAAAACTAAAGAAAACTAAAAATAAAACCTAAGAGCGAGACGCTCCAAGCATAGCACATAACGCATGAAGTGATAAAAATATATTGAGACGAAGGACGAACTGATGATTGATGGAGAAGGGGATTGTGACGCCCCCAAAATCAATCCGTGTACAGTAATCATACACGCAGGGTACACGACTGAGATTAGGGTGCCACGGTGAGAATATCACAGCACAACACTAAACACAAAAGGATAAACCAATATGTTACAATAAAGGGGGGTCACGCGGACCCGAATACATAAGTTATACAAGCCATAATATCTGAGTACAGACATAGTTAGTCAAGTTTTTCCTTAAGAAGGCTAGCACTAATAACATCAGAGATACAGATCGAAAAGGCAAGGCCTCCTGCTTGGGAGCTTCCGAATCTACTCCTGGTCCTGGTCAGCGGGGGTCTCGACGTAGTAGTATCCGCCTCCGGGGTACTCCTGCTCCTGGGCTCCAACGTCGACTGCAGCGGCCGATCAGGCAAAACATAAAAGGGGAAATAAAGCAAAAGTGAGTATCTAGTATACATGCGAGTCTTACGTCCGCTACTAAGCATTATGCATTGTATCAACGGAAAGAAGAGGCTGTATATAGTGGACTGAAAGACAGAAATCCAGAGCAAGGGTAAGAAGCTAGGCCTATCGACGACTAGCATCTTCCGACGATGTCTTGCAGCATGAGGTAAGAATCAGCCAACAGTTCATATAAAGCGTAAAGTAGCAACGAAGCAGAAGTTGCTGCAACATTGTATAATATAAGTTGTAATGATTAACAATAATAATAATGCCTCCGAGTTCACCTCCTCGACATCCCCGCGAGGAAGAAAACCCAGAAGCATACAGTTTAATAATAATAGTTTCTAGTGGTAAGATCCAGCTTCAGCATAAAGCGTCATGTTACCGTGGACACGGCTATCGATAGATTAATCTTCCCTGCAGGGGTGCACTGGCGTGACTCTACGACGCTCGGATCTCCAGGGTGGCGGGAACCTTGTTAGGGAACGCTCCACCAAAGCTATCCGACACAAAGTAGCCCATCCTTCGGCAATCAACAGAGAGGTCATCCGCCGGACTATATCCTATGTACGCCGGGCTTTGGACCCTAACCCGAACGTACTCCTGCACGGTGTGTGACTGGCCGGTGAAGAAAAATCAAAGCAAATACAAATACACCGCTCGAGAAAGAGAAGACAACACCACTTCCCGGCAATTAGCCCGCGGTACTGCTGACGTCTGAAGACCCTCGAACGAGACTATGATGCAGGGGAGCCCACACTCCTCGTCCCACGTGTAGGTAGTGCGTACAAGCCAAAAGGCTACTCAAGACATCCGCTGAACCATTTAGCATTTTAATTAACCTGCGTGACAACCGTTATCGTTGTCTCGACTTAACCGACCCGCGGTCAACGACAGCAGTCAGGACCACCAGTACATCGGTGCCTGCCCTGTCGTCCCACCAAGTCACTGCGGTTACCAACAAGGTGAACCGTCAACTTACCTTGTCTCGCGTTTGCTCTTGGTAGAGCTCGACTTTCGTGGTTTCGTAACTCTCGCGAGATACGAGCAGGGGCCAAGCACGCCAGTAACGTCGGTCGTACCCTCCCTGTCGTTCCCGACGATATACCGCTCGCGGGCACCGTTGGGTCGCCCGACTTTCTTACCTTGAAGGACAACCGCTGTCCAGGACCCTATAGCGGCAAGACAAAGTCAGCCTCGAGTGGAGTACAAGGATTACTCCTGGAGCCCACACTTGAGGTGACTAGGCATAACCCAGATAGGGGCCTTTGGCGGTGTCTTCTTTGTACCGTACCTGTGCAGTTGTATATATTGTATCCGTGTTCACTCCCCTGAGTGATCACGTCCCGCTATCTAGTCCTAGCTAACAATGCGCAGGGCTCACTGCTGAATATATGCATAATTATAACAGGCAGCATAGGATAAAGGAAAGGTACATCAAGGGGCGACAAAATCAGGCTATGCAATTGAATAGGACTGTAATCGTAGCAGCAGCAGTAACAATGCCTAGTGCAAGAAACTACGGAAAAGGTAGGCGATATCTGGGGAAGAGAATGGATCTGCTTGCCTGGAAGCTCGACGGTAGGGGTAGGGTCGTCGACGAAGTAGTTGTACCCGGCAGCAGTGTAGTCGGCGGTAGCAGCGGGGTCTACCGGAGAATTAAAGGGGGGGGGAGAAACAGTAAATACAAAGCTATATATACAAACAAATACATGGCATGACGTATGCAAAGTTAACGGTGTTCTAACGCAGTGCAAAGCACGTTGCTCGGAGCGGGAATTCATCCGGGGATGAACTGCCAGCTCCGGGTGATTACCGGACAGGGTGTCCGGAGGGGCAAGGGTTCATGCCGGAGCTGTCGTGGACATTCGACAAACGTATGGACGGTGTATCCGTGTTAGTTGAACCATTTCGGACAACTTTCGTGTTCGGAATAAATTCATCCGGGTACCTTTTATCGGTGCCTGGAATTATCGACAGACAGCCCGGAGGGGGGGAATGTCGGTGATCGGTGTGTTAGGGGGGTGTGGTGAGGGTATGGATAGCGTATTCTTATTCGTTGTATTTTTCTGATCAATTTTGATGTATAAAGTTTTTCGATCCGATATACGGGTTAAAAGATATTGATTTTATAAGTTTAATCAATTTTAAAACATTAAAAATCCTTTTTAATAATTTCTTTTATTATTTTAGTAACATTATCCAGAACAGTGTTGACTGGTCAAACTGACATATGGGACCCACATGTCAGCCTCACAGTCAAATAAAACATTTTTATTAATTTTAATTACCCTGGACCCACATGTCATACACTGTTATCTAATAATCAGATTTAATAACTTAAATACCCAGTGGGGCCCAGGTGTCATGAACAGTGAGGGGTTGTTTCTAACTAACAGTTAATTAGGGGCTTAATCAGGGGGGTGGGGGCCACTGGTCAGTGGTTAGGGGTGGTTAGGGGGGGGGTTAACCCCATGGCTAAGCTCGTGCACGCCCTCCGGCGAACAGGAGGCACGGCGGCGAGGCGGCCGGCCAGCTCCGGTGGCCATCCAGGGCACGGAGAGGGGGAATCGAATGCGGGCGGGGAGGCGCATCCACGGGCTACGCTTGACAGGCGAGGGGGAGGCGGGAGCCACGGCCACGGCAAGCTGGGTGACGGCCGGAGCACGCGTCAATGGCGTCGTTAGCTACAACGAGAGGGGAGGCCCGGGGATAGCCGGTGGTGGCATGGGCGCTCACCGTGAGCATGCAGGGCCTGGGGAAGTGGGCGCGGGGAGGCTCCAGTGAGAGCAATTTGACGACGACGTGCAGGGCGGTCGCGGTCGGGGACGAACCCGATTCGTCGGATGTAGTTGCCGTCGGGTTGTGCTCGAGGGCGAGGACGACCTAGCGGATCGCGGAGGAGCTGGCAGACAAGATGGCGAGGCTCCTGGAGCGCTGTGGCCGCGCAAGCTCACGGGCGGGCGTCCATGGCGGCTACGGGCGCGACTGGCGAACACGAAGGCGAGGGGGGGCTCCAGATCCAGAGGGAGAGGGACTGCGGCTAGGGTTAGGGCTGCACCAGGGGGCGGGGCTTGGCCTTGTAGGCCGCCGGGGGATTGCCGGATGGCCTCCACGGGGGGGTGGGGGGGCTCGTCGCCGTGGACATCCGACAAACGTATGGAGGGTGTATCCGTGTTAGTTGAACAATTCCGGACAACTTTCGTGTTCGGAATAAATTCATCCGGGTACCTTTTATCGGTGCCGGGAATTATCGACAGACAGCCCGGAAGGGGGGGAATGTCGGTGATCGGTGTGCTAGGGGGGTGTGGTGAGGGTATGGATAGCGTATTCTTATTCGTTGTATTTTTCTGATCAATTTTGATGTATAAAGTTTTTCGATCCGATATACGGGTTAAAATATATTGATTTTATAAGTTTAATCAATTTTAAAACATTAAAAATCCTTTTTAATAATTTCTTTTATTATTTTAGTAACATTATCCAGAATAGTGTTGACTGGTCAAACTGACATATGGGACCCACATGTCAGCCTCACGGTCAAATAAAACATTTTTATTAATTTTAATTACCCTGGACCCACATGTCATACACTGTTATCTAATAATCAGATTTAATAACTTAAATACCCAGTGGGGCCCAGGTGTCATGAACAGTGAGGGGTTGTTTCTAACTAACAGTTAATTAGGGGCTTAATCAGGGGGGTGGGGGCCACTGGTCAGTGGTTAGGGGTGGTTAGGGGGGGGGGGTTAACCCCATGGCTAAGCTCGTGCACGCCCTCCGGCGAACAGGAGGCACGGCGGCGAGGCGGCCGGCCAGCTCCGGTGGCCATCCAGGGCACGGAGAGGGGGAATCGAATGCGGGCGGGGAGGCGCATCCACGGGCTACGCTTGACAGGCGAGGGGGAGGCGGGAGCCACGGCCACGGCAAGCTGGGTGACGGCCGGAGCACGCGTCAATGGCGTCGTTAGCTACAACGAGAGGGGAGGCCCGGGGATAGCCGGTGGTGGCATGGGCGCTCACCGTGAGCATGCAGGGCCTGGGGAAGTGGGCGCGGGGAGGCTCCAGTGAGAGCAATTTGACGACGACGTGCAGGGCGGTCGCGGTCGGGGACGAACCCGATTCGTCGGATGTAGTTGCCGTCGGGTTGTGCTCGAGGGCGAGGACGACCTAGCGGATCGCGGAGGAGCTGGCAGACAAGATGGCGAGGCTCCTGGAGCGCTGTGGCCGCGCAAGCTCACGGGCGGGCGTCCATGGCGGCTACGGGCGCGACTGGCGAACACGAAGGCGAGGGGGGGCTCCAGATCCAGAGGGAGAGGGACTGCGGCTAGGGTTAGGGCTGCACCAGGGGGCGGGGCTTGGCCTTGTAGGCCGCCGGGGGATTGCCGGATGGCCTCCACGGGGGGGTGGGGGGGCTCGTCGCCGTGGACATCCGACAAACGTATGGAGGGTGTATCCGTGTTAGTTGAACAATTCCGGACAACTTTCGTGTTCGGAATAAATTCATCCGGGTACCTTTTATCGGTGCCGGGAATTATCGACAGACAGCCCGGAAGGGGGGGAATGTCGGTGATCGGTGTGCTAGGGGGGTGTGGTGAGGGTATGGATAGCGTATTCTTATTCGTTGTATTTTTCTGATCAATTTTGATGTATAAAGTTTTTCGATCCGATATACGGGTTAAAATATATTGATTTTATAAGTTTAATCAATTTTAAAACATTAAAAATCCTTTTTAATAATTTCTTTTATTATTTTAGTAACATTATCCAGAATAGTGTTGACTGGTCAAACTGACATATGGGACCCACATGTCAGCCTCACAGTCAAATAAAACATTTTTATTAATTTTAATTACCCTGGACCCACATGTCATACACTGTTATCTAATAATCAGATTTAATAACTTAAATACCCAGTGGGGCCCAGGTGTCATGAACAGTGAGGGGTTGTTTCTAACTAACAGTTAATTAGGGGCTTAATCAGGGGGGTGGGGGCCACTGGTCAGTGGGCAGGGGTGGTTAGGGGGGGGGGTTAACCCCATGGCTAAGCTCGTGCACGCCCTCCGGCGAACAGGAGGCACGGCGGCGAGGCGGCCGGCCAGCTCCGGTGGCCATCCAGGGCACGGAGAGGGGGAATCGAATGCGGGCGGGGAGGCGCGTCCACGGGCCACGCTTGACGGGCAAGGGGGAGGCGGGAGCAACGGCCACGGCAAGCTGGGTGACGGCCGGAGCACGCGTCAATGGCGCCGTTAGCTACAACGAGAGGGGAGGCCCGGGGATAGCCGGTGGTGGCATGGGCGCTCACCGTGAGCATGCAGGGCCTGGGCAGTGGGCGCGGGGAGGCTCCAGTGAGAGCAATTTGACGACGACGTGCAGGGCGGTCGCGGTCGGGGACGAACCCGATTCGTCGGATGCAGTTGCCGTCGGGTTGTGCTCGAGGGCGAGGACGACCTAGCGGATCGCGGCGGAGCTGGCGGACAAGATGGCCTTGTAGGCCGCCGGGGGATTGCCGGATGACCTCCACGGGGGGGGGGGCCTCGGACTAGAGGGGGTAGTTTAGGTTTTCTGTCATTTTTATTTCTTTTCTGTTAGATCTTCTTTTAGCACTTATTTAAATGGCTTAGGCATTTTTGTATAATACAATTATTGTTCCATAATTAGTAGAGCATAAACCTAGGGTGCCACAAAAAGTTTAGGATTTTTCTAAACTCTTTTGCTAATTTATTTTATTATTAAATGAGCCATTGGCCTGAAATTGCTACTGTTATTAATTGTTTACAATTTTCAGTAGCCCAATAAATACCAATGATTACAAGGACATGGTCCAATGATTATTTGGGATTTTATAAAAGTGGTTCCAAGATTTTTGGAAAAGATTTATTCTCACCATATTTTTAATATTCAACAAAAGGCATTTTAGGGTTTAAATTGATTTCAATGCAAAGGTCATTTGAATTGAGCTAGGTATTGGTTTGATCCAAGTTGACCAAGGTCATGATCACATTGCATTCCAGGATAACAAAGTGGAAATTGAATTTGAACTGATCCAAGTTGATTTAACAAAAGTTTTGAATAGTAGAGATGAACAGTAACAGTGATTACTGTTCACTGACAGTGAGGGTGTTACAAATCTCCCCCACTACAAGAATTCTCGTCCCGAGAATTTAAGTGGTAGAGGTGAAAAGATCGGGGTATTCTTCACGAAGACGATCTTCGCGTTCCCAGGTGGCTTCATCTTCAGAATGATTCGACCACTGAACTTTGAGGAACTTGACAGTCTTGTTGCGGGTTCGACGTTCAGACTGATCGAGAATGCGGCTTGGATGTTCTTGATAAGTCAAGTCCTGTTGCAATTCAATCATATCATGTTCCACTTCGCGGATGGGGTCCTTGAAGCAGCGTCGGAGTTGCGACACGTGGAAGACATCGTGGACTTGGGAGAGGTTTGCCGGCAATTCCAATCGGTATGCCACTGGTCCACTCCTGGAAAGGATACGGAACGGGCCAATGTAGCGAGGAGCTAACTTGCCTTTGATCCTGAAGCGGTGAGTGCCTCTCATGGGAGTGACACGGAGGTAAGCATATTCGCCAGGTTGATAGACCATTTCCTTGTGCTTGCGGTCATAGTTACTCTTTTGACGAGACTGAGCAGCTTTCAAGTGTTCACGAATAACGCGAACCTGATCTTCAGCATGTTGTATGATGTCCGGACCAATGAGAGTTCGTTCTCCAGTTTCGGACCAATTCAGAGGGGTTCGACACTTACGTCCATAGAGAACTTCGAAGGGAGCCATCTGCAGACTAGCCTGATAGCTATTGTTGTACGAGAATTCAGCAAATGGAAGAGATTCCTCCCATTTCTTACCGAATGAGATGACACAAGCTCGCAGCATATCTTCAAGCACTTGATTAACTCGTTCGACTTGTCCTTGCGACTGGGGGTGATAGGCGGTGCTGAAATTCAGATGAGTGCCCATAGCTTCTTGGAAACTATCCCAAAATCTTGAGGTGAAAATGTTGCCTCGGTCGAAACTAATCTCCAACGGAATACCGTGGAGCGACACGATTCTAGAAACATATAAGTCTGCCAACTGACTAGCAGAGATCGTCTCCTTGACTGGCAGAAAGTGGGCAACCTTGGAGAAGCGGTCGATGACGACAAAGATAGCATCGTGGCCTTTCTGCGATCTGGGAAAACCAGTGACGAAGTCCATCTCGATCTTGTCCCACTTCCATTCAGGAATAGAGAGTGGTTGTAGAGTTCCAGCAGGTCTTTGATGTTCTGCCTTGACGCAACGGAAAACGTCACATTCAGAAACATATCGGGCAATGTCTTGCTTCATGTTAGGCCACCAGAATTGCTGACGAATGTCTTGGTACATCTTGGTGCTTCCAGGATGAATTGGACAACGGGGTATCGTGAGCCGCTCTCATGACCTTCGGGGTCATATCCAGGTTCTCATGCCTGCCCTTGCTGTGAGTAACCACTAAACGGTTCTGGTAGAACGCCGCACCTTTGCTATCAACGGTGAAGGGTGAGGGTCTCCCATTGGCGATATCGCGCTTAATCTTGTGTACGAAATCATCATAAAACTGTATACCCTTGACGGATTTGACGAGATCCGGTTCGATAACCAGGTTATTTGCATAACCTTGAGGAACAATCTCGAGGTTTAACTTTTGAAAATCTTCATACAGAAGTGGTTGTTGTACTTGAACTTCAAGTTCACTACAGTAAGCTTTACGGCTTAAAGCATCGGCCACCACATTAGCTTTGCCAGGGGTGTAAGAAATTCCCATGTTGTAGTCGGCTATTGTCTCGAGCCATCTTTGCTGGCGGAGATTCAGGTCTGGTTGAGTAAATAGGTACTTCAGGCTTTGGTGGTCGGTGTAGATCTCGCAACGATTACCGACGAGACAATGTCGCCACAGCTTCAATGCATAAATGACCGCTGCCAATTCAAGATCATGTGTTGGATACTTATCTTCGTGAGCACGCAATTGACGAGAGCCATAAGCAATCACTTTGTGCTCTTGCATTAGGACACAGCCTAATCCTTGACGAGATGCGTCACAATATATCACGAAGTCCTTCTGAGTATCAGGCGGAGCAAGCACTGGGGGAGAAGTGAGCTTGTCTTTGAGGGCTTGGAAACTTTCCTGACATTTATCTGTCCACTCAAACTTGACGCCTTTGTGAAGCAGGTTAGTCAGAGGCCTGGCAATCTTGGAGAAGTTCTCGACGAAACGGCGGCAATAGCTGGCGAGTCCGAGGAAACTCCTGACTTGCTTGACAGTCTTGGGAGGAGTCCAGTCAAGAATAGCCTGGATACGTTCTGGGTTGACGGCAATGCCATCCTTGGAAATCACGTGACCAAGGTAGGTCACTTCAGGAAGCCAGAACTCACACTTAGAGTACTTAGCGTAGAGTTTGTGTTCTCGAAGCTTTTCCAGTATAAGGCGAAGATGTTCAGCATGTTCTTCTTTATTCTTGGAGTATATTAAGATATCATCCTGATAAACCACGACAAACTTGTCGAGGTATTCCATGAATATATAGTTCATCAACCGGGAGAAAGTGGCTGGAGCATTCGTCAAGCCAAAGGACATGACAGTGTACTCGTATGAACCATAGCGAGTAATGAAAGCGGTCTTCGGAATGTCCTCTTCACGGACTCGGATTTGATGGTAACCCAACCTCAAGTCGAGTTTCGAAAACACCGTGGATCCAGCAAGTTGATCATAAAGATCATTGATCCGGGGGAGGGGGTACTTGTTCTGGATGGTGGCTTGGTTGATGGGTCGGTAATCTTGGACCAAACGATTTGTTCCATCGCTCTTCTTGACAAAGGGCGAAGGTGCTCCCCAAGAAGAGGAACTTGGGCGAATGAATCCTTTGTGAAGTGCTTCGTCAATCTCCTTCTTCATTTCAAGGAGGTGATGAGGTGGCATCTTATAGGTACGCTTGGCAATAGGGACGGTGCCAGGCTTCAGGTCGATGACAAATTCCACCTCTCGGATCGGGGGTATTCCCGGGAGTTCTTCTGGGAAGACGTCGGGAAAATCACGAACGACTGGAACGTTCTCAATCCCGTCAAGAGGTGAGACATTCAGAGCATTCATCATATAGATATGCGTTTCAGCATCACGGGTAATCCGGGTGGTGTGGTTAACAATCTCGCCGGAGGGGTGAAAAAGTTGGACAGAACTGGTGCCACAATAAAGTGCGGCATCGTGGACTTTCAACCAATCCATGCCCAGAATGAGGTCTATAGTGGAAGACTTCAGGAGGATGGGGGAAGCAAGGAACTCAATTCCTTCAATTTCGACGATGGTTTTGGGCACTATCTTGGAGGTGTGTCAATGACCTATCGGAGTGCGGACAACCATCGGTGGATCCATCTTTTCTACCATGAAGTTATGCGACAATGCAAATGCTTCTGACATGAATGAATGCGATGCTCCTGTATCAAATAAAACAGCAGCAGGTATTGAATTAACAAGAAGGGTACCCATCACGGTGGCAGGTTGCTCCTGAGCTTCTTCGACATTAATGTTGTAAGCATGCCCGCGAGTGTGAGAAGAAGACCCAGTGTTATAGTTGGCGGTCCTGTTGTTTCCACAGCCATTCCCACGGCCAGCAGGGTGAACTACCAGTTGATTCTGTCGCTGAGGGCAGTCTCTGGAAAAGTGACCTGGCTGATTGAACTTGAAGCACAGGCCATCCTGAGGACGGAGGGGTGCAGTCTCAGTCTTCGGCTGTATCGGCGGGGGCGGAGGCACACGAGGTGCAACATACGACGGCCTTGGTACAGGGGCATTTGGACGATACACACTGTGTGGAAGCCAAATGCGTTGCTTCTGTGCTGTGCCCGAAGATGAGCCAGCATCACGGGGGCGCTTCGCCGAACCACCGAACATAAGCTGAGCGGTCTCAAGGGTGATAGTCTGATTCACCATGGTGGCGAAGTCGGGGAAGACGTGCAAAGCCAGTGCAAGCTGGAGATCTGCGTTGAGTCCATCACGGAACTTCTCTTGCCTACTTGCATCATTGGGGAGGTCACTTGCAGCATAGCGGGAGAGGCGGAGGAATTCCCTCTGATATGCCTCGACAGTTTTGTTGCCCTGAACGAGGTTGTGGAACTCAGCCTTCATACGGTTCATAATCGCCTGGGGGACATAACGAGCACGGAAGGTAGCCTTGAAGTCATTCCAGGTGACGACAGTCCCTTCAACTAGCGAGCCCTTGTGAGTGTCCCACCACTGAGCGGCGGGGCCACGCAGGAAATAGGACGCAAAGTTGATGTAATCAGCAGCGCTCACATTAGCGAACTCCAACTGTCGAGTGATGTCACGAAGCCAATCATCAGCATCGAGCGGCTGTTCAGGCTGGTGGAAGAGAGGGGGATTGAGACGCATGAAATCCCGCAGAGTAACCACAGGCGGCTGATGCTGGTGCTGGTTCTGGTTCTGGTTCTGATTCTGGAGCTGATCTATGACTCCTTGCATAAACACTTGGTTCATCTGAAACTGCTGCATCATCGCGGCCATGTAGTCCGGCGGCGGAGGTGGATCATTGGCACCACGACCACGACCACCACGACCAGCCATCCTGCTAGAATTTAACAGGGGTATTTCAGCGATGAACATTTTTAACGAGATGTCGGAAACGAGTAAGAGGTAAAGCGACAACAAAGAGGAGGCGCGGATATATAGGAGTAGTCATATAAGACATACACAACCACACATAGATTTAATCGAAAATCGGGCAGCGTAACGTCGTAGAAATTAAGGAAAAAGGACACACTAGGCGGCGCGCAGACCGCGGTAAGGATTACACGACGCGACATAGATTCCACTATGTCAATCACGCCGCAAGAAAACTGTTGGCCACAAGAGTTAATGCCAGAGGACGCGCGGCCTTCCCATAATGAGAATGGGATCCGCGGTCCGGGACCTGGGGTAGAACTCCTGCAACATGACTCAATCAATGGGGAACACACCAAAAACGCCGGGTGGAATCAAGAGAACGTGATCCTAATGTCAGAGTTTGTAAAACTTACCAGCAAGGATAAGAGAGCAGAGTCCCAGAGCATAGGTAAGGAGAAAAGGATCCTAATACCATAGATATCACACGTAGTGACATCGATGTGGGCCCGTAAGCCAAATATTAAGTTAGCAAAATAGTTTTCCAAAGTCTAGACTCAACTTCGACCAGGTAGTGGTGGGGTGGCTTCCTACAGGCAGTCGGCTCTGATACCAACTTGTGACGCCCCCAAAATCAATCCGTGTACAGTAATCATACACGCAGGGTACACGACTGAGATTAGGGTGCCGCGGTGAGAATATCACAGCACAACACTAAACACAAAAGGATAAACCAATATGTTACAATAAAGGGGGGTCACGCGGACCCGAATACATAAGTTATACAAGCCATAATATCTGAGTACAGACATAGTTAGTCAAGTTTTGCCTTAAGAAGGCTAGCACAAATAACATCAGAGATACAGATCGAAAAGGCAAGGCCTCCTGCCTGGGAGCCTCCGAATCTACTCCTGGTCCTGGTCAGCGGGGGTCTCAACGTAGTAGTATCCGTCTCCGGGGTACTCCTGCTCCTGGGCTCCAACGTCGACTGCAGCGGCCGATCAGGAAAAACATAAAAGGGGAAATAAAGCAAAGGTGAGTATCTAGTATACCCGCGAGTCTTACGTCCGCTACTAAGCATTATGCATTGTATCAACGGAAAGAAGAGGCTGTATATAGTGGACTGAAAGACAGAAATCCAGAGCAAGGGTAAGAAGCTAGGCCTATCGACGACTAGCATCTGCCGACGATGTCTTGCAGCATGAGGTAAGAATCAGCCAACAGTTCATATAAAGCGTAAAGTAGCAACGAAGCAGAAGTTGCTGCAACATTGTATAATATAAGTTGTAATGATTAACAATAATTATAATGCCTCCGAGTTCACCTCCTCGACATCCCCGCGAGGAAGAAAACCCAGAACCATACAGTTTAATAATAATAGTTTCTAGTGGTAAGATCTGGCTTCAGCATAAAGCGTCCTGTTACCGTGGACACGGCTATCGATAGATTAATCTTCCCTGCAGGGGTGCACTGGCGTGACTCTACGACGCTCGGATCTCCAGGGTGGCGGGAACCTTGTTAGGGAACGCTCCACCAAAGCTATCTGACACAAAGTAGCCCATCCTTCGGCAATCAACAGAAAGGTCATCCGTCGGACTATATCCTATGTACGCCGGGCTTTGGACCCTAACCCGAACGTACTCCTGCACGGTGCGTGACTGGCCGGTGAAGCAAAATCAAAGCAAATACAAATACACCGCTCGAGAAAGAGAAGACAACACCACTTCCCGGCAATCAACCCGCGGTACTGCTGACGTCTGAAGACCCTCGAACGAGACTACGATGCAGGGGAGCCCACACTCCTCGTCCCACGTGTAGGTAGTGCGTACAAGCCAAAAGGCTACTCAAGACATCCGCCGAACCATTTAGCATTTTAATTAACCTGCGTGACAACCGTTATCGTTGTCTCGACTTAACCGACCCGCGGTCAACGACAGCAGTCAGGACCACCAGTACATCGGTGCCTGCCCTGTCGTCCCACCAAGTCACTGCGGTTACCAACAAGGTGAACCGTCTCCTTACCTTGTCTCGCGTTTGCTCTTGGTAGAGCTCGACTTTCGTGGTTTGGTAACTCTCGCGAGATACGAGCAGGGGCCAAGCACGCCAGTAACGTCGGTCGTACCCTCCCTGTCGTTCCCGACGATATACCGCTCGCGGGCACCGTTGGGTCGCCCGACTTTCTTACCTTGAAGGACAACCGCTTTCCAGGACCCTATGGCGGCAAGACAAAGTCAGCCTCGAGTGGAGTACAAGGATTACTCCTGGAGCCCACACTTGAGGTGACTAGGCATAACCCAGATAGGGGCCTTTGGCGGTGTCTGCTTTGTACCGTACCTGTGCAGTTGTATATATTGTATCCGTGTTGACTCCCCTGAGTGATCACGTCCCGCTATCTAGTCCTAGCTAACAATGCGCAGGGCTCACTGCTGAATATATGCAGAATTATAACAGGCAGCATAGGATAAAGGAAAGGTACATCAAGGGGCGACAAAATCAGGCTATGCAATTGAATAGGATTGTAATCGTAGCAGCAGCAGTAACAATGCCTAGTGCAAGAAACTACGGAAAAGGTAGGCGATATCTGGGGAAGAGAATGGATCTTCTTGCCTGGAAGCTCGAAGGTAGGGGTAGGGTCGTCGACGAAGTAGTCGTACCCGGTAGCAGTGTAGTCGGCGATAGCAGCGGGGTCTACCGGAGAATTAAAGGGCGGGGGGGACAAACAGTAAATACAAAGCAATATATACAAACAAATACATGGCATGACGTATGCAAAGTTAACGATGTTCTAACGCAGTGCAAAGCACGTTGCTCGGAGCGGGAATTCATCCGGGGATGAACTGCCAGCTCCGGGTGATTACCGGACAGGGTGTCCGGAGGGGGAAGGGTTCATGCCGGAGGTGTCGTCGACATCCGACAAACGTATGGAGGGTGTATCCGTGTTAGTTGAACCATTCCGGACAACTTTCGTGTTCGGAATAAATTCATCCGGGTACCTTTTATCGGTGCCGGGAATTATCGACAGACAGCCCGGAAGGGGGGGAATGTCGGTGATCGGTGTGCTAGGGGGGTGTGGTGAGGGTATGGATAGCGTATTCTTATTCGTTGTATTTTTCTGATCAATTTTGATGTATAAAGTTTTTCGATCCGATATACGGGTTAAAATATATTGATTTTATAAGTTTAATCAATTTTAAAACATTTAAAATCCTTTTTAATAATTTCTTTTATTATTTTAGTAACATTATCCAGAATAGTGTTGACTGGTCAAACTGACATATGGGACCCACATGTCAGCCTCACAGTCAAATAAAACATTTTTATTAATTTTAATTACCCTGGACCCACATGTCATACACTGTTATCTAATAATCAGATTTAATAACTTAAATACCCAGTGGGGCCCAGGTGTCATGGACAGTGAGGGGTTGTTTCTAACTAACAGTTAATTAGGGGCTTAATCAGGGGGGTGGGGGCCACTGGTCAGTGGGCAGGGGTGGTTAGGGGGGGGGTTAACCCCATGGCTAAGCTCGTGCACGCCCTCCGGCGAACAGGAGGCACGGCGGTGAGGCGGCCGGCCAGCTCCGGTGGCCATCCAGGGCACGGAGAGGGGGAATCGAATGCGGGCGGGGAGGCGCGTCCACAGGCCACGCTTGACGGGCGAGGGGGAGGCGGGAGCTACGGCCACGGCAAGCTGGGTGACGGCCGGAGCACGCGTCAATGGCGCCGTTAGCTACAACGAGAGGGGAGGCCCGGGGATAGCCGGTGGTGGCATGGGCGCTCACCGTGAGCATGCCGGGCCTGGGCAGTGGGCGCGGGGAGGCTCCAGTGAGAGCAATTTGACGACGACGTGCAGGGCGGTCGCGGTCGGGGACGAACCCGATTCGTCGGATGCAGTTGCCGTCGGGTTGTGCTCGAGGGCGAGGACGACCTAGCGGATCGCGGCGGAGCTGGCGGACAAGATGGCCTTGTAGGCCACCGGGGGATTGCCGGATGACATCCACGGGGGGGGGGGGGGGCTCGTCGCCTTGTCCTCGGCGGATGGGCGCCACGCCATGGCGCCCGTACGGGAGGAGGGGGATGACCGGGGGTGGTGGGCTGGGCCGGCCCGAGGGGAGAGGAGGGGAGGTGGGCCTCGGACTAGAGGGGGTAGTTTAGGTTTTCTGTCATTTTTATTTCTTTTCTGTTAGATCTTCTTTTAGCACTTATTTAAATGGCTTAGGCATTTTTGTATAATACAATTATTGTTCCATAATTAGTAGAGCATAAACCTAGGGTGCCACAAAAAGTTTAGGATTTTTCTAAACTCTTTTGCTAATTTATTTTATTATTAAATGAGCCATTGGCCTGAAATTGCTACTGTTATTAATTGTTTACAATTTTCAGTACCCCAATAAATACCAATGATTACAAGGACATGGTCCAATGATTATTTGGGATTTTATAAAAGTGGTTCCAAGATTTTTGGAAAAGATTTATTCTCACCATATTTTTAATATTCAACAAAAGGCATTTTAGGGTTTAAATTGATTTCAATGCAAAGGTCATTTGAATTGAGCTAGGTATTGGTTTGATCCAAGTTGACCAAGGTCATGATCACATTGCATTCCAGGATAACAAAGTGGAAATTGAATTTGAACTGATCCAAGTTGATTTAACAAAAGTTTTGAACAGTAGAGATGAACAGTAACAGTGATTACTGTTCACTGACAGTGAGGGTGTTACAGGGATGCACGGGGGCATCCCCAAGCTTAGACGCTTGAGTCTCCTTGAATATTTATTGTGGATGCATGGGGGCATCCCCAAGCTTGAGCGCTTGACACTCCTGGATCTTCTTTCATCATCTTCCATCGCACACTTGAAAACTCCCTTCATACATAACTCATCATAAACTGATTAGAGAGGTTAGTACCCTTAATAAAATAATTTTTCCCCACTGGATATAAAGATATTCTTGAAGAGCTACTGTTTCTTAAGAGTGCCAAAAAGGTTTTGCAAAGAAAAAGCAAGCTCAAGGTTTGCAAAAGTGAAGAGAGGCAAAACGTGGCAGAATCTGTGAAAAACAGAACAACAGGTAGTAGAGAATTTTTTCGGGGAACTTCTGCAACTCAAATCAAATAACTCAGAACATACGAAAGTTTCACAATTGTATAGAGCATTCTGTCAAAAAAATCCAGATCAAAAATATGATCTGGTGATTTTATTCGGATTTTTCTGTCCATGGACAGAATCTGTTTTCTGGACAGCATGTCACAACTTTTGCTTCCCTTATCATAAGAGGCTATAACTTGGCACAAAGCTGAAAAATAAAGATACAATTAGGTTGCTACAGTAGTAACAAACATCAAGACACAACAAAAGAAAAAATAAACCTAATTCGTTGTGGGCTGCCTCCCAAAAGCGCTTTCTTTTATGCCTTTAAGCTAGGCATGATGCAAAAGAAGAATCAAGTTTTATCAAGAGAAAGAGAATAACTAGCCCGTGTAACGGACTCAAAAGGTAACTTGATTTTCTTTCTAGGGAAGTGTTCCATCCCTTTCTTGAGAGGGAATTGGAATTTTATATTCCCCTCTTTCATGTCAATAACCGCACCAACGGTGCGAAGAAAAGGACGTCCCAAAATAATTGGACACAAAGGTTCACACTCTATATCCATAACAATAAAATCAACGGGAACATAGTTTTCATTGACAATGATAAGAACATCGTCGATCTTCCCAAAGGTTTCTTTACGGAAGAATAAACAAGACGAACTCCAAAAGAACAGGGCTCAAAGGGCTTCAATTTAAACGTATCATAAATTCTTTTGGGCATAACGGAGGTACTAGCTCCAACATCATATAAAGCATAGCAAGAGAAGTTATTTAATTTAATTTTGATCATAGGGTCCCAAGCATCATCTAGCTTCCTAGGTATGGAGGCTTCTACTCTAAGCTTCTCCTCCCTAGCTTTGATGAGAGCATTTGTGATATGCTCCGTGAAGGCAAGATTAAGTGTGCTAGTGTGGGGGTCTCTAGACATTTTGTGTATCAAGCTAATAACTTCTGAGAGGGTGCTACTATCAAAATCAATATCACTACTATCAAAGGTGGTAGTAGTGTCGTCTAGGCTCACTTGTTTGAAACCCTCTATGTTCATAGGAGTTTCTTCATCTTCGGTTGAGGTATTAGCATCACCATTAATAGGTCCAACAGGACTAGGAGTGCATTGGGTGCTAATAGTTTGGGTGTCCTCAACAATTTGGATAGTGGCAACTGTGTGGTGTGTAGGAAGGCTCTTAATTCTATCCTCTTCCTCTTTTTCTCTAGTCCACCTTTCTTTAAGTTTAGCCATCATCCTAATATTTTCATTAATTTGCAATTGGATAGCATTAATAGGAGTGGCCTTATTCTCCTCAAGGGGAGAGGTTCCAATTTTAAGAATCTCAATATCAAGGGCTAAGTTTTCTACCTTCAAAGAGAGATATCTAATTTAGCTAATTTCTCCTCTACATTCTTATTGAAGGATTTTTGGGTAGTGATAAAATCTCTAAGCATGTTTTCCAATTCAGAAGAGGGGTTCTTGTTGCTAGGGTAGGTGTTGTTGTTCCCATAGTTGGATGGAAACGGTCTAGGATTGCTAGCAAAATTACCCCTATAAGCATTGTTGTTGAAGTTGTTTCTAGCAATAAAGTTCACATCTACTTGTTCTTGGGCAACCAAAGAATTTCAAGGTACATCACGAGGATCAATAGAGGGTTTCTTGGTAAGTAGAGACATAATTAAGTCAACTTTTTCATTGAGGGAGGTAATTGCCTCGACAGAGTTTACCTTCCTACCTGTTGGAGCGCGTTCGGTGTGCCCTTGGGAATAATTGGTCATCATCTCATCGAGAAGCTTCGTGGCAGCACCAGGTGTAGTTGACATAAAGGTTCCTCCCGCGGCCGAATCTAACAGGTTCCGCGAGGTAAAGTTCAAGCCTGCATAAAAAGTCTGCATAAACAACCAGGTAGTCAAACCATGTGTAGGGAATTTCTTAACAAGAGATTTCATTCGTTCCCAAGCTTGGGCAATGTGTTCATTATCCAATTGCTTAAAATTCATAATGTTACTCCTTAATTGGATAATTTTAGCAGGTGGGTAGTACTTCCCTATAAAATCATCTTTGCACTTATCCCAAGAATCTATGCTATTCCTAGGCAAAGATTGAAACCAGATTTTAGCTTCTCCCCTTAAAGAGAAAGGAAAGAGCTTGAGCTTAACAATATCACCTTCTACTTCTTTATACTTTTGCATATCACATAATTCAACAAAATTGTTCAAGTGTAAAGCAGCATCATCTCCAGCACCAGAGAATTGATCTCTCATAACAAGGTTTAGCAAGGCAGGTTTAATTTCATAAGAGGTAGCTGAAGTGGCAGGTGTGGCAATGGGGGTGCAAATAAAGTCTTGGTTGTTGTGACTAGTGAAGTCACACAACTTGATGTTTTCATTGTAACCCATAACAGCAGCAAGTGTGGCACATTTTTTTTGTGATTTTTGATATAGGACACAAAGATAAAAACTGAAAGGTAAACTAACAAGACTAAAAAACAAAGGTAAAGGGTAGTGTGCAACTCCCCTATCTTAGCACTTGGAGTCCCCGGCAACGGCGCCATAAATTCTTTGCTTAGTGTGCGAGGTGATGATAGTGATTGCTCGCCTTTCGTTGGTAAACCCCAAGAGGAAGGCGTGATGTAGCACAGCAGAAAATTTCCCTCAGTAAAGATACCAAGGTTTGTCTCCAGTAGGACTCCAGAGATGATAAGTAGGTGTCAGCAGTGCAACTGACGCGGACCTGCACACAGACGCAAATAACTTTGTTCCCAACGAAGTTCAGAGAGGTTGTCAATCTCTCCGGTCTTGTTGTTCACAAAGGATCAAACACAAGGGATAATGATAGCAACTGAAAGTAAAAGCAGAAAAGTAAATGAGTGTGGAAACAGTGATGAGGATATGGACCGCGATACGTGATGTTCACTAGTGATGTCTCTCTCCAAAAAGACGATAAAACTGCTATGCGAGGTGAACGAATTACAGAAGGGAAATTCACAGGATTATGAATGCACCGCAATGCTAAGTATGCTACAAAAGAAAGGAAGAGGCTCAAAAGCATGGGCAGAACGCCAAAATAAGTAGACCGAAATCCAACTGCATCTACTACTAATCATCCACCTTGGGATATCTATCCAGAACATCTCGCTGGTATTAAGTTGCGAGCCCCACCCAAAGTGTAAACCCAAAGCAACAGACAACTTCATTAAAAAGCACTTTGCGTAAAGTAAACAATCCTTGCAACCGCGGTTACAAACACCGTTGTTTTCCCCCTTGTGGAAACAACACATCCCCTAGACTCATGTTTCTATCACTCAAGCGTGTCATCAGGGGGCATGAACCCACAATCGAGCATAACGTTCCCTCTTGGGGTTACTACCTACTACTTGTCCAAAGAAATAAACAGCAACGGAGAACATGCAAGAATTACTTAGGAACAAAAATATAAAAGATAAGAACCAAATATATTACTGTATCACAATCTGAACATAATCTCATAATCCATCAGATCCCATCAAACTCAGCATAGCAACAGCAGAAAGATTACAAAAGTGCCTCGATCATGTAGGGCAGCTCACGAGGTCTAAACCATGAAGAACAAAGAGCGGAGGAGAACATCACATAGCTACTGATCACGGACCAATGGTCCAAAGGAAACTACTCACGGAACATCCGGGAAGCATCCATGGTGGAGAGGAGACTCCCAGAGGTCGGCCCTCCCTCCAGCAGGGTGCCGGGAAGAGGTCTGCTGGTGCTTCCGATCTCGGAAGCGCGACGGCGGCGGAAAAGAGGCGAGATCACGAAAAATGGTTCTTCTTCTGAGGGTTTCTCGTCACGGAGAATATATAGGAGAAGGGAGGCAGCCAGGGGGGCCACCAGGGGTCCAGGAGGCCCCCTGGCGCGGCCAGCCCCTAGGGCGCGCCACCAGGGTGCCTGGGCCCCTGGTGGTGGCCCTCTGGCCCCACTCAGGCTCTTCCGGAAGGTTCTTCTGCGCTGATTTTTTATCTGATTTTTCCCGAATTTTTGGAGCACTTATTATATGGGGGAAAACTGAAATAGAAAAACAGCAGAAAACAGGAACTGGCACTGTGGTGCACTGAGTTAATAGGTTAGTCCAAATATGACCAAAAGTATATGAAAGTGTATCTAGATCATTGCAATATCACACAAAACATGCATGGAGCAAGCAGAAATTATAGATACGTTTTCGACGTATCAGTTATGCGTCAAGATACTCCGTAGCTATACGGGGTTTCAGGTGACGCTAGTTTATGAACTGACTTCATACACTCAATGTTGTTTGCTAAATTCTTTAACTCATTTATTTTATGAGCAGATCGTCAAATATTTGATCTATGTCTGATGATGATTCTCTTTGTGTTGAAACAGTTTTGAACTTATTCAAAATTTCAGATATTATGTCTTGTCTAAATATCGGTATATCTATACAAGTCATTATCACAAAGTTTTATGTGAAGTACTGTTTCACACATCGATATGTGTTATTACCAATAGTTTAATAAAAACTTGAACAATTCATTTAATCAATGATTTTTTCTATTAGAAAAACATTGCATGTGTCAAATGACTCAAAGTCAAGAGATTGAATGACTTCATCGATATGAAGCTTCCTCATGCGCTTTGTTCTAATGCGACTAAGTCATTTATGATATATTTTTTAGCATTATCATCACATAACTTAATTTATTTAGCAATCAAGAAAATAGACATAACATCAAGATTTCAACTTAAGTAATTCACCACGAAGGATGAAATTCAGAAAGCATTAACTTTGAACAACCATTATTCAAACCGTGGATAAGGCATCTGCTGTGTAGACGACATAATACGATATTAATGTGTTACACAACCCCTGAATCAAATAACTTTTATATAAACTCTAAGATAAATCTTGATAGACGAACGCCGACGGCCTTGGGTGACTTGGGCACCACTTCCGACGCGGACTTGCACTTCATTCGTTCTTCTCCTTTGAATTCTGAGAATTCTTTGTACCGATTTGCGAACCATTAGCAATCGATATGGTATCAATTATACCTAAGAAGGTGAAATAATGAAATTGTCTATTAACTTAGTATAACTTATTTAAACCTTTGGTGATCAGACCACTTTTCAGATCTCCCAGATACTTCTTGCAATTCCTCTTCCGGTGCCCCTTGTTCTTGCAGTAGTGACACTTAGAACCTTTAGTTGGGCCATTCTTGGTCTTTACCTGTGCTTTGGTCTTACCACCGCTCTTGGCATTTCTGCCTTTGCCCTTCTTCTTGAAACTGGTAGTGTTCATTACAGCCTTCTGCATAGATGCTTCCACAGTCTTAAGCATAGCGAACAATTCATCTATGGTCTTGTCAAGCCCATTCATGTTGTAATTCATGATAAAGCCGTTGTTGTTGTGGTTCGGGGCAAAAAACACATTTTTTTCTTAACCTACGAAAACCAATCCCAAGACCTATGCTATGGCGATGCAAGTAACGAATGGAATAGCTCACATACCAGTATGTAGTCTGTTAAGCGGGAAACGTTCCCGCGTGAACCTGGTTGCTGTAGTCGTACTGGCAATCCCCGATGCCGCGCAGCTCCATGATGACTCCAGTAGCCACCCGGTCCTTGAGACCGATGACGGGATTACGTCCCCGTCGGAATATTGTCGGTGAAGACGCCGCGATACGGCCACGACGATAAAGTAGCACCACAAGTGTAGTGCCTCGCGGGATTATACACATACAGTATACCCGACGTCCCTCCGGGCTCCGAACCAGGCGAGTAGCGAAAAGAAGATGGATTTGGATCCCGATTCCAACAGCACGACGGCGTGCGTATGGAGGAGAAATCTCCAACCTAGTGCAGCCTCCAAACAAGGGGAGTCGCTCATAGGAAGGAGAGAGGAGGAAGAGAGAGAAGAGAACTTGTCTCAAAAATCATGAATCAAAATGGAACCCCTACCCCTCCTTATATAGGCTGAGGGGAGGTGGGAACCTTCATCCCTCCCCGAGGTAGCACTACTCCACCAAGGGGGGGGGGTGCGCCGGCCAGGGGGAGTGGGCCCCTCCCTTAGCGCAAGGCCTAAGGGGGGAGGCTCCTCCTTCCCCTAATGGGCCCTATGAGGCCCATATCCTTTTAATTCATTTTTAATTATATTTAATTATATTTTAATATTTAATTCAGATAATTAAATAATAAAACATTATTAAATATATTTTGAACCTTTCAAAATACCCAGAAAAACTTCCGGCCTTCACCAGAACAATTCCGGTGTTCTCTCCTATTTCTCCGGTGATCCCGAATCAATCCTTACTTCGTCGAATACCCGTAAGTGTAACACCCTACGGTCCAGGAAAAAGCAGACATGATCAAGAAAATTTCTTGATCAATGACCATCGATCAGATCTGGTTAAAATCCTAGATGGCCCCTGCGCTTCCATCGAATGAACTTCAATCGTTGTTGGATCCGTTAACCGTGTGCCTGTTCACTTTGTCCTATGGTACTTTTCTTGTCGGAGGTTTGATCGTTGGTATCCAATATACCTAGTTCGTCCTCGTTCTCAACAAACAAGTTTACTCATTCCCGTGATATTACAACTCCGTGACCTAGTCACATGTTTGCGCAAACCTTATGATGCAATATCACCGAGTGGGCCCAGAGTACCTATCCGTCACTCGGATGGACAAATCCCGCTTTGATCTATTTGCATACTCATCAACCATCTATATCGGAATACCCAAAGTGCACCGTTATGGCCAGCATATTTCAGTCAGGCGGTGGGATACAAATCAAAGTCTCCTCATAGATGACAATTACGTATGATCATTACGGTCAAAGGATTTGGTCACTACGTTATAGTTATCTCAATGTCGAACTATGTGACTTGATCACATCGCAACACTTCTGGTGGGTGTATGTCCATCATATCATTATCCCAATGATACGACTCCATTGCTAAAAGACTTATTTGTCTCATGATCAGGAAACCTTGATCATCAATCGCCCAATGGACTAGTATACTAGAGTTAACTAGGGACCTGGTTGTTTGTATACCACACCTGTATTAAGGTTTCCGCTTAATACAGTTATAGCATAGTATAAAACGTATTATGAACTAATGGAATATGCTCAATAAAACATATTTTATTAGCCTCTAGGGCACATTCCCAATAGTCTTCCACTTGCACTAGAGTACAAATAATCTAGCTGCATTTTTCTGTGGATCATAACTCCATATCATCTATATGGTTATAGATCATGCTTGCTTGTGGAAAAGGTTGTATCAACGGTCTGAACCATTCAGATCCATATGTCTATTGCAAATCATTAATGTCACCTAGTTTGACATTTATTCATTATCCATTATAATGATGAGGTATATATATATTTGGCGGTAGAGTGAGACTGCGTTCCTTGTGTTTCAGCAATGACGTCCGTTGGATCACGCGGACCATCACTTAGTCATGCACACTAAAAACTCACTTAGTCAGAAGTCGAACTTCTCCAGCCAAATATAACTCATGCCACTTCTAAAGTAGCCACATCAATGTAGACTTATTCCTTAGTGCATTGTATGCAACTTTGATGTCTAACCATGTTTCTTTCAACTTAGGCATTCATTAGTATGATATCTCAATTTTCTAGGT
This sequence comes from Bromus sterilis, assembly GCA_950022295.1. Lineage (NCBI taxonomy): Eukaryota > Viridiplantae > Streptophyta > Magnoliopsida > Poales > Poaceae > Bromus > Bromus sterilis. Next base: position 364,841,320 of record OX465595.1, on the reverse strand, counting down.
TAGTGTCAGAACTTGAACCAGCATAATATTTATGCTCAAGTCCACTATCCTTTACAAATTTGAGATGTATCCTCAGTTCTCTCCAGATGATGAAGGATAAACTTAACTCTTTGTTCAATGATTTACTCATAAATCATATCACAGCATGTTCTTACTACTAAGAACTTGGGTCACATTACGTCGAGTACATAACTCTAGTTTTATATGAAAGAACCTATGACAAAGGCATAGAGGATCCAACACATCCATTTCATTCATTCAATTAACCATTGTTCTTGTACTGAGATTACCTTGATACTTCTCTTGGATATACAAGTAAGAACTACTTCTTGACTTTTCCCATTCTGTAATCCTTCAAAATCTTATCCAGGAAATTATTCTGACTGAATGTTTATCAAACACATTAATCTATCTTAATAGATTTTCAACGTTTAATACTTATTCATCATCATTTATGAAAGATTCAAATAATAATTAATACCAACTACACCATTCACAATATGTTATCCATATATGAGAATGTTCTCATGCTCCCACTCAAATATGTCAAGCACATATTAAGTTCAGGATAACACTCATATAGCTCCCACTCAAATATGCGAGTCACATATAAGATATGGATAACATCCACATAGCTCCTACTCAGATATGTCAGACACATATAAGACTAGGATAATACTCCCATAGATCCCACTCAAAATATGTCGTCCACATATTAAGTTTCAGGAAACTATTCTGCTCCCACTCAGTTTCATGCAAATGCATGTTTCCTCGATATTTTGGCTAAGACCAATAACCTTTGATCATTAATCAAATCAAGAATCTCTGCCACGAGACACGAGAATCCATATGTTTTCAAAACCTTCTTGTTGTACCAATTACAACACTTCTTCAAATGCAGGATTTTAGGAAGTCACGGTATTGATAACAACTTTGGATCAATTGTAGTGAATATCCCATTGACTCAAGCATTTCTACATGTTGTAGTCAACCTATTGAATTTGTCAGAGACATTCTTTGTGACAAATCAATCTTGATGTCTTCTTTGATGTTCACATTCATTCCTTATAACCATGAAGTTATGGGAATATCAAGTAACCTCCTTACTTGATAAGATTCAAGAAATCTTAAATGTAACTCAATATAGGATTTCATGACTCATAGTCATATCTCGTACTTAGGTCCACCATCGCTTCTTTGTAGTTCGTAGGTATGTCTTGTTCCATTAACTCGACACGTGAATCATGAATATCATTTTGCACAAGGGGCAACTATGTATTCTTGAATCCTACTTTTCTCAGCAAAAGATTTAATCAAAACATCATGATCATTATCATTAGTTTCTCCTCTAATTGTACAATTTTGCTTCCGGAACATATTCCGTAATGCTACTCTGACATTTGGAGGCAAGGTCAATTACCTTGGTTGAACTTTCACTTTTCTTCCATTACCACATTTATCAAGAACAATTCTTGACAAACACCAAACTTAGCAATACAAGTTTTGCTCTTTTGGCTCTAGTTGTGGAAGATGCATCCATAGTTGACTAAGGATACACTACAAAGATGATTTATCATATAAATCAAGCTTCCTAGAAACCATGACACACCATGACATATATAGTGTTGGTTTCCACGAACTCAGATAGTTCCCTATACTGAAGTGAGTGCTTGCATATTAAATTAATAACTCTAAACAATAATAACTTAACTCGGTAAGAGATAACTTAGACCATACACTATTCAATGGAGTATGATTACGATGTTCAGGCACATCAACAATATTGAAGTGTTCAAGCATTTTAATTTGTGAAACAACTTTCACAAGTCTTTATGCCCAAGACTAACTCGAAACATCTGTCACTTTGATCAGATCATATAGCCTTCTATTTCTTGTTAATTTAATATCCATCTTTACTCTGAAATCCCTTTTGATCATATCAAATTATTTCAGACTAATGTTTCATTAGTGAATACACATATTCATCTAAGTCCACATACGAAGTTCACGAAATAATGAAATTCACTACATGTTGATATACGATACATCACAATGTATGATATTTCAACAATCAATACACATTCTGTTTTACCAGAACGCGAGGTTTTAGTCATCTCACCTAAAGAGGCATGGTTTGCATGTGTCAAGAGATCAAGTATCCCAAGACTTCATCAAACCATTTATGAATTAAACTGTAGTGTCATTATTAAGTTTGGATAATGTCTTGGAATTACAATATTTCCTATAAATGATAAAACTAATATCATCAATATAAGAATAACTCATTCATGAACGTAATGTGACCATAAAAGATATCATTCATAAAATGAGAACAACTGACTTGTTACTCACTAATATGAATAATTGTCTTCGCGAGATGCAAGGCACACTAATAAAGTTCACATTCAAATGATCATAAATTTATTCATATATTAATCAAATAATAGGTGTAGAGGGAGAGTGTTGTCGACCATCAACTATCTTGATTACCGTCAGCACACATTGTCACCTCATCTCTTCCATGCCACTCTCAAGAAGTATGTACAAGCATCAAATACTTAATCAACCACAATAAGTGTTTTGTGGGGAAAGACATTTATAACTTGTATATCAAATATACCTTCTCCGTCAATGACTATTCCTGCATTGGTTGTACTTCATGACAGTAGAACAATTCTCCTTCATGACATAGTCTAGACATGGTCTTTGTAGCTGGAAGGAAGAGGATGCAAATCCCCAACTATCGCAAAGTGAAGTTCTCAGCAGGTTGTTCCTTCAACCATGGTTGAAAGAAACCCCGTCCATATACCCATATTCCATTACTCTGATTTGTGAACTAGTGCTTTCAAGTTCTCCTAGCACGTCATACGTGTTGGTTAACATGCATTCACAATTCAGATTCCATAGAATGAAGTATGTTGTATTGGACAATCATTCATAAGTGACGGTGAGTATGATACTCATCATCATTTTACTTAATTACGGAGTTATCAGGAGTATCTCCTAGCATTTCTCGTATTATGTTTAGCAAGTCATTACTAATGAGTATGTCTCTAACGGTGTTGGTAGACATCAATGAAGTAAGACCCATTTTCCTTAAGTTCTTCACAACGCTAAAGAGCCACAGTTATAAACATTTTGGGTATGACATTTTCTACAATGATATTTGCTAAGACAGGAAGATTAAGTTCATAATATGTGGAGTTCAATTTCTTTAATTCTAAAACTCCCACTTAGTACAAAATCTCTCAATTTACTAAGTGATTACACAATCCTCGAACACCATACCTCCCCCGATCGTCACGGCCATCAGTATGTTGTTTAAGGTAGGCCATCATGCCAATCACATCATCTATGTGACTCGTGCTCGATCTTTCGATCTACTGTGTTCCAGGCCCGCATCTACATACATCAAGCCCGCCAATCCAACCTTAATGTTAGCTGCTCAGCAAGGCCATATCTGCATATGCCAGGCTTGCCGAACCCAACCTCATTCGAACGCCATTTAATATGTGTGACACCCGGTATGTACGGAATGTCGGCCATATGGTAGATCCTTCCAGGCGGTGCCCATTAAGGGAGAACACAATGTTGGTATTGTGAGAGATTATCCTATTTATGCTAACGTCGTTATATCTAGCATATTAGCAAAACAGGATGTAAAACAATAAATCATACATGCTATGATTCCCCCCCACCCCTGACATGCAAATTAAAGTTGAAAACGTCTTTCTACTTTATCTTTTGCAAGTTTTACATGGCTACTAGGGGTTTCCAGAAAAGAGCCGTTTCTATCCTACGAAAACAAGCCACAACACCAAGCCCTCAATTGTCTCTATTACACCCCTTTCGGGGCCCTCCGTTGCAAACGTCTTCGCAAAGCTAATGTTAGAGAGACAGACACCCCCCAGCCACTTATATGGTACAAGCCATATGTCAAGCGTGGAACCAGTCTCGCGTAAACGTGTAAGGTCGGTCGGGGCCGCTTCATCAGGGCATTGCCACAATGCTAAACGAGTACACGTGAGAGGGTAACAATTGGATAATTGATGCCCACATACTAGATGTGTTCTATCCGTACAATACATCTACGCACATCCTTGCTCATGATACCACTGTTGGGGTTCGGGGAAGAAAACACAAATTTTTCTTAACCTACGATAGACAATCCCAAGACCTATGCTATGGCGATGCAAGTAACGGATGGAATAGTGAAAGTCCAAGTATGTGATCAGAGGGGGAGGGGGTGAATGATCACTTCAAAATTTTCGATTGAAACTATTGAAGTGAAGCATAAGTAGTGCGGAATAGTGAAGTAAAACTGGAGGCGAAACTAAATGCAGTGAATCAAAACACACTGAAGCATAACTGCGAAGCAAATGCAATAGTGAAGGTAAATGCTTGAAGTAAAACGAACTGGGACTCGACGATGTTTGTTTGACCAGTTCACGCTCTGCAAAGCGCTACGTCTGGTTGGAGGGACTGGTGATTGAACACCTGGAGCAAATCTCTCTCCTTCCGTTGCTCCACTGCACCAAACTCCTTGAGCTTGGTCAGTTCTTCACTCGTGGTTGATTATTGAGGAAATCACCAAACCTTTGACAAACTAGACTTCGAGGCGACAATTACTCTTCGCTCTCTGAAGAACAACACACTAACCGTCTAGGAGAATTGAAGTTCTCCAAGATAAAAAGGCTAGTAATATTTCACCTAAGTCATCTCGAATCTACTCAGATCAATGGGACTTAGGCTTCAGTATTCTGGATTTTGGGTTTTGCTTTGGTGAAGTCTTTGGGGAGCTCTCTTCAATTTCTCTCAGGAATATTCTTGGAGCAGCCACCCGCAAATGGAGGAGGGGCGGCGTATTTATAGTTGGTGATCCCGAGGTGCGTAATGACCAAATTGACCCAAGGTGACATCTTGACACGTGTCCACAACGGTCGGATTTGTCATCACTGCGCAACTTTACTTGAGGAACAAGTAAAGCTGACTCACGGACTTAGTTCTGCTTCAGAGGCCAAAGAACGAAGTCTTTGCTACCGAAGCTTAACTCAGTGCACATGAGATTTCTTCGCTCAGGCTTCTCACTTGGTTTGGATTTGATCTGAGCATTTTCTCAATGACTTCGGTGTCCACAAACTAAATACCCCTCTTGATAGTACGATTTGTCCTATGACTCAAAGAACAGAAAAAGAACTACACAAAAACATCTAAGTCTTGCGCCGTCTTCTTCAGTTCCTTCAATGAGTTGAGCTTCAGGACACCTTCATTTTTGGGGGTCATCCTTCGTGATTAAGCTTCGCTCAGGGGGTAAAGCTTCGATAACTTGAAGACCTTCCCTGAAGCTTTATCACCTAGCTTGTCCTTCAGGAACCTATACAACTGTTTACACTAGAAAACATTGTTAGTTCCTCTACTGTCTTGTCCAACAATATCCAAAACACACGGGGGCAAAAATTTTCTCTTACAATCTCCCCCTTTTTGGACTATTGTTGACAAAACAGGCATCGATAAAAGATATTGAAGTTTTTGTGAAGTGATGGGACAAACTCTAAGAAGTTTTTGGCTCCCCCTGAATGCAAGCATCGAAGATTTATATAATCGAAGTTAATGCTTGAAGGAAATTTCTTTGGTGGAGAGCAAAACAACTATCTTAGCGAAGACAATTGCAGTTGAAGATATATCTCCAATAATGTTTGCAATTGCTTCCAATGACCTGTGACTTAGAAAATAATAACCACCTACAAGATAGAAGATACGAAGCAATACTTGCAAGCAACGAGGTTATTAAAACTTAAGCGTATCACAGGAGTAGCAGGACCGAAGTTAAACTTAAGTTACAACCCAATCGAAGAAAATGGAATGTTTGTTGTAACTTAATCAAACGAAGCAAAAGCAGATAGCAAACCCTTTCCCCGATGCAAATCTAACTCATCGATGCCCTCATTCTCCCCCTTTTTGTCAATGATTGGACAAAAGGTTGAGAAAAGGTTCGAGAGATCTATTTCGCAGCATCAGCACCCTGGGAACCCGACGAAGCAGATCTTGAAGAAGACTCATCCGACGAAGACTGGTCGCCTGAGAATTCTTCTTCGGAAGAAGACGTAGGAATAGCTTCGTGGCGCGACTGGGTGATGAGGTTGATGTCGAGGTCGCTGTCGTCGAGGCCGTCGTCGTCCTTTGAAGTAATGGAGTCATTTTCCGAGATGGTATCAGGAAGGATGGGTTCAGGTTCGTTGGCGAAGAACACTTCATCAATCTTGTGTAGGGGAGGGATCTTCTGATTCGGGCGGTCAATTGTATCATCACGAGAAAAGTTTCGCTGGAGGTTCTCATACTCTTTGTAGATGCGATCTTTACGAAGGCCTTTGACAGAGTTGAATTTCCGGAGCCCCTTCCAGGAATGACGCTTGAGCACACGCAGAAGCTGATTGCTGTTGAGAGCAATATTGCCAACTTTGTTTATCTCATCAGCAAGAAATTGCATCTGGCGCTGATTTGCTTCAATGTAGTTGTCAAGCATTTGCTGCGACCAAAGATTAACTTCAAAGTGGTGGCAGTCTTTCTGGAACTTCTTGGATAAGTTTCGCTCATTGACTATATGGCGCACGCCAACATATGTAGCAAAAGGATCATTGGGCTTCCTCAGCAATGACAAAGTGTCACGCACTGGTGGCAAGAAAAGCTTCGGGTGATGACGAGCCACAAAGTCTTCGTTTCTGCCATAATCGCAGATAGCTTGCAGCCAGGGAGCATAAGGTTTCAGTGTGAATGGTAGCTCTGCTGCAAGAACCAAGTTCCTAATGAAGCAATCCTCAAAGTCGAAGATGAGACCATGAGTGAGCTTCATAATGGCATGCCTTGTCTCTGGATAAATGTTCGATTCTTCCGAAGCAGTACTCAAAGGGATCAATGAGTTGGACAAGATGTAGAACCAAGTCCTGGAGATGAAGTTCAAATGCTTCGGGCGAATGTTTTAAGGAAAATAGCTGGCAGAGACTTCAGTGTCCAGCAGAGTCGCAAATTCTTCTTCAGTCAGATCAGGTTCTAAGTGAATCTTTTCTTGGACTCCAGAATGCCGTGGAATATTGATAATTTCCATGAATTCAGCAGAGGACATTCTGAAGACTTTGCCTTGAATCATCCATTCCAGCGTCCATGAGCTGGGTTCATTTGCTTCACCAGAAACATAGAGAGTTGCATAGAATTGCTTGATAAGTTCAGAATTGAAGGGAGTGCTCAAAGCAAACAACCGAGCCAAATTTTGATTCTCAATGGTTCCGGTGACGTTCTGAAAGCAAGTGGCAGTGGAAAGACTTCGCATATCCAGAAATTTATGCCTGAACAGAACTCCTTGCTGACAGAAGACTTTGGTGTATAGGATTTGTTGCTCTGCAGTCCAAAATCGAAGATCATCTACGGTGCGATCTGAACCATACGGACTGACACCAAAGAAACGGTGGCGCTTCTGATGCTGTTCCAAGTTGAAGTCCGGGCCATGCCTTGAAGAATAACCAGCACCCTTGAAAATAGGAAAAGTTTCACGAGGGTAATTGGAGTCAAGCTGGGTATCTTGGCAGGGGCGCGAATGCGCGCGAAACCTTTGCAGAGGAGCAATGGGATTGGCGCTAGAGGGGCCAGCAATTTGAGCGACTATAAGCGCTTGCTCTTGCGACAGATTCAGTATCTGAACTTGTTCTTCTTCGTCGTCATGTGCTTCGGTGCGAGGCACAATGGTTTCGGATTCTTGAATGGATCTTGCAGGGGAAAAATCTCGGGTGACATGTGTTCGGGAGTGGGTTGGGGACGGTGCATTTTCTTCATGGGGAGGTGATGGAGGTGGTGCGGGAGCAGCTGGTGGAGTGGGAATCCTTTGTGGTGAGGGGTTTGGAGCATGAATGGGTGTGGTTGCACGGGGTGGAATGGGTGTTGGAGTTCGTGCAGTTGTTGAAGTAGGGGTAGGAGCTTTTTGTGGTGGAGTTGGTTTGGGGGTTGTTCTGGTAGGAGGAGGTGTGGGAGTCTTGGTGGGTGGAGCAGAAGGTTTTGGAATGGGCTGGGATGGCTTTGGCTTCGGTGTAGGAGTGGGAACTGCTTCAGGAGTTTCCTTCGGCTGTTCATCATTGGTGTCCATGTCAGCAGCTGAAGCCAAATTAACCTTCCTCTTCTTGGTGGTTTTCTTCTTGGGTGAAGGACCCGAAGCCTTTGAAGCAGTGGGCTTTGCAGCCGATGGTTGTGCAACAACAGGTTCAGCTTCGGGCAAAGCCTTTTGCTTCCTTGAATCCCTTTCCATAATGGATGCATTATGGGTCTTCACCATTTCATCAACAGCGGCCTTGACTTTGCCTCTGAAGATTTTGATATTATTCTTGGTGGTGGTGTTGACGTTCGTCACTTGCTGAAGAAATTTCAGAGCGTGCTGTTTGAATTCTTCATCTGGTTCAGATTCAGCGCACTTCTGATAGTTGTGAATCTTTTTTATTTCAGCCCTATCTCGTGAATGCAAATCCTTCAGCTGACTGATCATGGTGGAGATCATTGCTTCGATGGAGCTTGAAATGTAAACTTCTCCAAGATCAACATCTTCAGGCTCTTCAGCAACACATTTCTCCCAAAGGGCTTCAGTGATGCCCAACTGATCCTAGAGTTCGCCTTCACGCGGGTCAGGGAACTAATGGTCACTGTGCCGATCAGCTTCAGCTTGAGCTTCAGGCATAGATATTCCTTTCTGCTTCGATGGATTAGAGGAGGCAGTCATATCAACAACGGGCTTCTTCTGACTTTCCCTAGTAGCTTTCTCTGCTTTCTTTGTCCTGAGGCTGTCTAGAGTGGCCTTGCATTTTGATTCAAGCTCGGCCAGCTGTTTAGCTTCAGCGGCAGCTTTCTCTTCGTTCTTTTCGGCTTCGGCGAGCTTGCGCTTCGTCTCAGCCTTTTCTGCAGCCAACCTGGTAGAGTCCAACTCCTTTTGCTTTCTTGCAGTGTCCTCATCTGCTTTCTTCTTCTCATCAGAACTTCTGGCAAGAATGTTGCGCTCAAGTGCCTCTTCGAGGTCTTTCTGTCTCAATTCTTCTTCAGTGAGCTTGTGCTTCGCTGAAGGGTTTTGAGCCGCAGACTGCTTGGGCTTCGTTGGTGCTGAAGCCTTTGAAGTGGGTTGTTTCTTAGCAGGGTCATGCTTCTGCTTCGATCGCCTCTCAGTGTTGAGGGCATCAGCCGGTGGCTTGGAGGCCAAGGGCTTCGCAACCACCAAGTTTGACAAATCAATGGTGGGGCGAGCAGAAGACTTGTCCTTGGGGTCTTGAAACTTAATCTCCTTAGCAGCATGTTTCTCTCCTGGCTTCTTCTTCAGTGGGATCTGAAGTATTTGCTTCTTGGGGGGGAGCAGGATCATCAGATTCATCATCTGCTTCGGATTCTGATTTGTTATCAGCATCATTTGATTCGTCCAACATTGAATCCTCCAGAGCTGCTTGCTCTAACTTAGCTTGCTCTTCATCTTCTCTAGTAGCATGAGGAGGAGAAGCATATTTCTTCTTCAGCTTCTTCTTCTTCTTCGAGCTAGGCCCAACATCATGGGATTCAGCTTCAGCCAACTTGGCTGCCTTCTTCTCTTCTTCAGTCTCTTGTTTTCAGCAGCAATCCTCAAACGTTCTTCTTTGTCAGGATAGTCAGCTGGAGTCTTGAGAGTGTTGGGGTGAGGAAACTTCGGTGGAACTGGGTAATATAAATGGCGATTTTCTTCTTTGTACTGACTACACATGGCTGAAGTATATTGAAAGGGTGGACTGAAGGCAAATTGCATAGCCCACTTCCAGTCAGGGATGCTCTTGTACTTGTACCATCTAACGGCCCAGTACCAGCGAATGTTTTGCAAGAGATTCTTGCGCTGATCCTTGGTTTCTCCAGGAGGCGTATCATATCCAAGCTCTAAGCGAATGGATTCGGGGATGCCTCTGGCATTGTTGGTTTCCTTCGTTCTGCCACCTTTCTTCTTCGGAGCAGACCGTTCTGCTTCGTTGATGTGGTCAAGATTTGGTGACTCATTTCCGAAGCCTAACTCTGCAGAAATCCTGTGAAAAGCATAAAGGTAGCGAGGGAAAAAGGCAAGTATGGAATGAGCACCAGCAAAAGTTTCGATCCAAAAACAAAAGTTTTGACAAGAGATTCAGTGAAGAATTTTGGGTGAAGATTCTTGTCTGTTCTGAGCTAGACTTAACTTCATGCAATGAAGAACTGAAACCCTAACACAGAACAGAAAGACTCAAGCCCTAACTTCTAACCTGAATCGAGATGGGAACCTTTTGGCTAGCAGAAACAGATTTCCCAACAGTGCAACGATCCAACGGATCAATTAAACCTAAGGAATTCATCCCAACAAACAGACTAAGAACATGGATCCAATCTAGAAGAAGGAGGAGCAAAGAGAACAGAGATCGGATCGGGGGCTCGGCGTACCCTAACTCGGTGGCGTCGAGCAGCTATGACGGCGAAGAGCAAGGAGGACGTGCTCGTCGACGGCGTGAATTCCACGACGGCGCTCTTCCGGCAGTGAAGCGGCGAGAACGGCGACGGGGACGAAGAGCTCGGCGGCGCTCGGGAGAGATGCGAATGATTTGGAAGGAAGGATTCGTTGGGGTGGGATGCCTTATATAGGCCGGTCTGATAGGAGTTGTCAGATCAGATCGAACGGCTCCCAGCGTGCGTCTCTACGGATTCTACGGCGAGGATTTCGTGGCGAATCACGAGAAAATCTCAACGACCCGGATTTGATGGGATCTCAACGACCGAAGAATAAGTCCTCGAGTTGAGTAAACTTCGATAAAAATTGGAAGCATTTGATTCGGAACTCAATGATGTTCGAAGCAAAATACTTTCCGTTTCAAATGTGCTCAATCACTTTGGACAGACAGAATAAGAAAGAAGAAGAATAGAAGGGATAGGGTCCGAAACTTATCACCTCGAAGAAAAACAAAACGAAGCAAAAGGTGATAAGCATAGAGGACTAAATCCAAGCAAAGTAAAATAAAATAAGCGAAGCAAAATCAAATAACGAAACTAAAAGGTAATCCACGAAGTAAATGAGTATATACAGGAGTAAAAGGTCCGATCTTACATTACATTTCGTGAGTCCAATATATTGAGCTCACACCTTAACGCACAAAACCTTTTCTCATCCAATGGTTTCGTAAATATGTCAGCTAGTTGATCTTCAGTTCTGACATGACTTATAACAATATCTTCACGCTGAACATGATCACGAAGAAAATGATGACGAATGTCAATATGCTTCGTGCGAGAGTGCTGCACAGGATTGTGAGAAATTTTGATTGCACTCTCATTATCACATAGAAGAGGAATTTTCTTCACAAGAATACCATAATCCTTCAGTGATTGCTTCAGCCATAGAATCTGAGTACAACATGATCCAGCAGCAATGTATTCAGCTTCAGCAGTAGATATTGAAACACAGTTTTCCTTCTTTGAAGCCCAACACACAAGTGATATACCAAGGAAATGACAAGTCCCTGAAGTTGATTTCCTATCCACACGATCACCAGCCCAATCTGAATCAGAATAGCCAATAAGATCAAACTGAGCTCCCTTGGGATACCACAAGCCCAAGGTAGGTGTGTGAGCAAGATACCGAAGAATTCGCTTTACAGCAGTATGATGTAATTCTTTTGGATTGGCCTGAAAACGAGCACAAATACATACTGAAAGCATAATGTCAGGTCTAGATGCACAAAGATATAAGGGAGATCCAATCATAGGCCGATATTTCTTCTGGTCGAAGGCTTTGCCCTTTTCATCTGCATCTAAGAAGCCATTGGTTGGCATTGGAGTTTTGATAGTTTTGCAATCAGTAAGACCAAACTTCTTCAGGCAATCCTTGAGATATTTTTCTTGAGAAATAAAGGTGCCATTCTTCTGTTGACGAATTTGAAGTCCAAGGAAAAACATCAATTCACCCATCATAGACATCTCATATTTCTTCGACATCATTTTGGCAAATTATTCGCTGATTTCAGTGTTAGTGCATCCAAAAATGATATCATCTACATATATTTGACATACAAACAAATCACCATTATAAGATCGAGTGAAAAGTGTTGGGTCAGTTGTTCCTGGTTTGAAGCCTTTCTTCAGAAGGAAATCTTTCAATGTGGCGTACCAAGCACGAGGTGCTTGCTTCAACCCATAGAGGGCCTTGTGTAACCTGTACACCATGTCGGGTTTCTTTGGGTATTCAAAACCTGGAGGCTGCATGACATACACTTCTTCCTCGATTTCACCGTTAAGAAAAGCACTTTTCACATCCATTTGATAAAGTAGAATACCATTGAAATTTGCAAAAGCAAGCATAACACAAATGGATTCGAGACGAGCTATTGGAGCATAAGTTTCGCCGAAATCGATACCTTCGATTTGGGTGTATCCTTGTGCTACCAATCGTGCTTTGTTTCTTACCACTATACCGTCTTCATCTTGCTTGTTGCGAAAAATCCACTTTGTACCAATGATGTTGTGCTTCGTGGGATCAGGTCTATCAACTAAGGACCATACTTTGTTTCGCTCGAACTGATTAAGTTCTTCGAGCATAGCAATTAACCAATCTGGGTCCTTCATGGCTTCATCAAACTTTGATGGTTCTAGCATGGAGACAAACGAAAATTTTCCACAGAAGTTAGCCAAATGAGTACGAGAGCGAGTTGTGGGACGACCTGGTTGATGGATTTCTTCAAGGATCGAATCAACATCAACTCTTCTTCGAACTCGTGATAAGATTGAATCATTTGCTTCAAGCTCAACTTCTGCTGCAGGATCTGCTTCAGCTTCAGGATCTGCTTCACCTTCAGCTTCAGCATTTCCTTCGGGATTAGCATTTCCTTCGTTCCCTTGTTCTTCTTCATCCTGTTCATCATTAGCTTCAGGATGTTGATCTCCAGCGCCCCGGGCTATGTGTGGGAACATTGGACCATCATCATCCCTATTAGCTTGGCGAGCATTTGCTTCAACAAGGCGAATTTCTCCAATAGCCATGGACCTGATCACTTCATCAAGAGGTGGTTCATCTAGATCATGAGGAAAATGCTCTTTTTGAGAGCCATTAGTTTCATCAAACCTCACATTCAAAGTTTCCATAACTTTTCCAAAGTGAGAGTTATAGACCCTGTAGGTGTGAGAGTTTGAACCATAACCTAAAAGAAAACCTTCATGTGCCTTAGGGGAAAATTTGGAGCTATGATTCATATCTCTAATAAATCAAGGAGCACCAAATACCCTAAGGTACGAAACATTTGGTTTGTTACCACTGATAAGCTCATGTGAAGTTTTCTTCAGAAACTTGTGAAGGTAGACCTTGTTGATGATATGACAAGGTGTGTTAATTGCTTCGGCCCAGAACCTAATGGGAGTCTTGTATTCAGCAAGCATAGTTATGGCCATTTCAATAAGAGTTCTATTCTACCTTTCAACAAAACCATTCTGTTGAGGTGTATAAGCAGCAGAGAACTCATGAGTAAAACCATGATCATCAAGAAAATCTTCAATATGAGTATTTTTGAATTCAGTTCCATTATCACTTCGGATATGCTTCAGAGATAGCTCATATTCGGTTTGAGATCTCTTAGAATATGACTTGAAGATTTCAACAACTTTGCTCTTGTCATCCAAAAAGAAAACCCAAGTATAACGAGAGAAATCATCAACAATAACAAGACCATATTTGTTTCCTCCCAGGCTTGCATAATTTTGAGGACCGAAAAGATCCATATGAAGCAATTCAAGAGGACGAGTGGTAGTCATGATAGTCTTTGCTGAATGATGTTTCTTCGTAATCTTACCAGCTTCACAAGCACTGCAGAGACGATCCTTATCGAATTTTACTTCGCTAAGGCCAATAACATGATTCTTCTTCACTAGATTATGAAGATTTCTCATCCCTGCATGACCAAGTCTTCGATGCCATAACCAACCAGATGAAGCTTTTGCCATTAAGCATGTGGATACAGCAGGGCCCGAAGAAAAATCAACAATGTATAAATCTCCTTTTCGGTAACCCTCGAAGACAAACATATAGTCATCCTGTGAAAAGACAACACAACGCGAAGCAAAAAATAGAACAAGCATACCCATATCGCATAACTTAGAAATAGACATAAGATTATATCCAAGGGATTGGACTAGCATAACCTTGTCAATGTGCTTATCTTTCGATATGGCAACCTTACCCAAACCTAAAACTTTACCCTTGTTGTTATCACCGAAGGTAATGTACTTCTGAGAAGAGTGAGATAGTTTTTCTTCGGTGAATAACTCCTTGTCTTCGGTCATATGATTTGTGCAACCACTATCCATGACCCATTCAGATCCACCGGAGACATAGCCCTGCAGAAGAATTAGTTCTTCTTAACCACCCACAAACGAGCAGGTGACTGAGAAGATGTTGAAGCACTGGTTGAAGCAATATTAAAGCGAACAGGAGTGTATTGCTTCGGTGTACCATCAAGCACACCATAAATGTAAGTCCTCTGCGAATGGTTAGGATAAGAATGAGCATATGCAATCTTGGTATGATTATTATGAGGACGATAACTATGACGACCAGTGTGATAGTATTGCTTCTGTGGAACATTTGATTCGGGCACCAGTGAATCATTTCTTGTTTCTAGAGAATAGAAATGATTCGGTGGTACCAAAGACTTTCCCTGCATGGTATGGTTAGCAGGCAGTTTTTCCACAAGTGCTTTCTGCACCCATATCTGCCTCTTATAGAAGCCATTCTTAGGAGGAGTGCCAACATACTCAGCAGTAACCTTTCCCTGTTCGTCTTTGATGAGCTTGTAGTCAGAATCAAGTGATTCGTCTACAATAGCTTTTTTCATTTTGCAATCAAAACCTGAAAGGTTAGCAATATCAATAGGATTCTCCTTCGCTAGGACCCAAACAGTTTTAGGGTACTTCTCAGGTTCCCAATAGGTGCCATCAGGGTTTATCTTTCTCTCAAAACCAACACCTTCATTCCTGGGATTCCTGTGAAGGAGAGCCTTCCTCAGCATATCACAAAGATACTGGTGACCTTGCACACTTTTGAACATGCCTGTTTCAAATAAGTTTTTCAACCTGAGGAGTTCCTCGGTAACAGCAGGATTTTCCTCATCAGAGGCATTAGTATCATCAATAATAATAGGAGTTTTGCCTTTGGAATCAGTTTTGCTTCGTTCCAGACAAGTTAAGCAAGGTGAATCAGTTTTATGATTTGCTTCAGAACCTTGTTGAGCCATGAGAGAGAGATTGACATTTTCCAACTCTTCATGAGCCTCTTTCAGTCTTTCGAGAGCCATTTTCCTTTGAAGAAATTCATAGGTAAGCTTCTCATAATCCACTGAAAGAAGATCATGCCGAGAGGATAATTCTTCGAACTTTTCCTTCAGAGCTGCATGCTCATTAGTCAAAGTTTGACCTTTCTCTATCTCATCGATCAACGGAGTTTCTGATTTCTTAATGGTTTTGCTTAGCGAATCAAGTTCATCTTGTTGGATTGAAGCAATTTTAGCAAATTTAGCACAGCTTATCTTTGAATCACTATCATATGAGGAACAATCAGACGTATCATAGTTAGATTTAGATGAAGATACCTTCGCCTTGGCCATGAAGCAATATGCAGGAGATTCATCTTCACTACTGTTGTTGGTGAAGAATGAGCTCGAAGCTTTTGCCGAAGCATCTGCTGAAGCGAATGCCAAACCAGCAACACCATCTGATTCGGACCCAGACCCAGACCCTGAGCCTGATCCAGCTTCGGACCCAGAGGCTTCTTCTTCAGAATTCATCTCCTTTCCTAGATAGGCCTTGGCCGAGACGAGTAAGTCTTCGATGAAGAACCCTCACGCTTCTTATGATACTTCTTCCTCTTGTCAACATCAGAATCTTTCTTCTTATCTCTTCTCGAACTGGAGTCATGTCTCTTGGATTCATAGCTTCTGGAAGATCTGTGGGACTTGGATGAGGAGTCTCTGAGCGAATGCTTTGCTTTGTTCTCAGCTTCCCACAGAGGGCAATCAGCAATGTAGTGACCTGGTTTCTTGCACTTGTAGCAGCAGTTGTCCTTCGATGGAGAGCTTCTTGAGGATGAGCAGTGAGATGAGTGAGTGGAGCTTCTTGAAGAATAACTCTTCTTCGGTGAAGAAAAACCTTTTCTCTGGAAGCGTTTGAAGCGTCTCATGATCAGTGCTAAATATTTTCCAATGCTTGCAGGATCATATGATTCGACACCTGAAGCAGAACTGACTTCGGGTGAAGAATGACGCGAAGCTTTTGCTTTCAAGGCATAAGTTTTTCTTCGAGAGCCATTTATGTCACGTTTCTCATCTTCTTCCATTTCAAAGGTATTGAGTCTCTCAAGAATATCAGCGGCAACAAGACGTCTGAAATCAGTCCTTTCCTTGATCATCAGCACAATGTGATCAAACGAGTCATCCAATGAGCGAAGCAAAGTTCTTACAACTGAGTGAGGAGTAATGTCATCAGCACCGAGGGAAATCAACTCATTAGAAAGAGCTGTGAGTCTGCTGTATATGGAGCTGACTTTTTCACCCTCGTTTCTCTTGAAGCGATAGAATTTGCTTCGGAGTGTGTCAATTCTGGCATCCTTCTGGGTAGAAACACCTTCACCAATCTTTTCAAGATAGTCCCAGACACCTTTGGCAGATGGAATATTCTTCACTTCATGATACTTTTCTGGTGTCAAGTGATTGGTGATGAAAACCCAAACTTCAGAATCAAGATCAATCAGTTTTGCTTCTTCAGGGGTGATGGCCTTCTCATCGGCAATAGTGACTCCATACAAGACAACTTGCCAGGCAGTTGAGTTGATAGCCATGATATTTCTTTTCATCTTGTCCTTCCTGTACGGGTAGTCCTTCCCATTGAAGACAGGAATAGGTTCGCCGGAGCGAATAGCTGCGAAAGACATACTTGAAGACACTCCAGGAGGTTAATCCAAAACACACAGAGTGTAGGGAGTGACTAGATCTGATACCAATTGAAAGTACAAGTATGTGATCAGAGGGGGAGGGGGTGAATGATCACTTAAAAAATTTCGATTGAAACTATTGAAGTGAAGCATAAGTAGTGCAGAATAGTGAAGTAAAACTGGAGGCGAAACTAAATGCAGTGAATCAAAACATATTGAAGCATAACTTCGAAGCAAATGCAATATTGAAGGTAAATGCTTGAAGTAAAATGAACTGGGACTTGACGATGTTTGTTTGACTAGTTCATGCTCTACAAAGCGCTAAGTCTGGTTGGAGGGACTGGTGATTGAACACCTGGAGAAAATCTCTCTCCGTCCGTTGATCCACTGCACCAAACTCCTTGAGCTTGGTCAGTTCTTCACTCGTGGTTGATTATTGAAGAAATCACCGAAACCTTTGACAAACTGGACTTCGAGGTGACAACTACTCTTCGCTCTCTGAAGAACAACACACTAACCGTCTAGGAGAATTGCAGTTCTCCAAGATAAAAAGGCTAGTAAGCTTTCACCTAAGTCATCTCGAATCTACTCAGATCAATGGGACTTAGGCTTCAGTATTCTGGATTTTGGGTTTTGCTTCGGTGAAGTCTTTGGGGTGCTCTCTTCAATCTCTCTCAGGAATATTCTTGGAGCAGCCACCCGCAAATGGAGGAGGGGGCGGCGTATTTATTGTTGGTGATCCTGAGGTGCGTAATGACCAAATTGACCCGAGGTGACAGCTTGACACGTGTCCACAACGGTCGGATTTGTCATCACTGCGCAACTTTACTTGAGGAACAAGTAAAGCTGACTCACGGAAGTAGTTCTGCTTCAGAGGCCAAAGGACGAAGTCTTTGCTACCGAAGCTTAACTCAGTGCACATGAGATTTATTCGCTCAGGCTTCTCACTTGGTTTGGATTTGATCTGAGAATTTTCTCAATGACTTCGGTGTCCACAAACTAAATACCCCTCTTGATAGTACGGTTTGTCCTTTGACTCAAAGAACATAAAAAGAACTACACAAAAACATCTAAGTCTTGCGCCGTCTTCTTCATTTCCTTCAATGAGTTGAGCTTCAGGACACCTTCATTTTTGGGGGTCATCCTTCGTGATTAAGCTTCGCTCAGGGGGTAAAGCTTCGATAACTTGAAGACCTTCCCTGAAGCTTTATCACCTAGCTTGCCCTTCAGGAACCTATACAACTATTTACACTAGAAAACATTGTTAGTTCCTCTACTGTCTTGTCCAACAATATCCAAAACACACGGGGGCAAAACTTTGCTCTTACAAATAGGTCACATACCAGTATGTAGTCCGTTAAGCGGGAAACGGTCCCGCGTCAACGTGGTTGGTGTAGTCGTACCGGCAATCGCTGTTGGATCCGTTAGTCGTGCGCCTGTTCCCTTTGTCCTATGGTACTTTGCTTGTCCGAGGTTTGATCGTTGGTATCCAATATACCTAGTTCTTACTCGTTCTGAACAAACAAGTTTACTCGTTCCCGTGATATTACAACTCTGTGACCTAGTCACATGTTTGCGCAAACCTTATGATGCAATATCACCGAGTGGGCCCAGAGTACCTATTCGTCACTCGGATGGACAAATCCCGCTTTGATATATTTCCATACTCATCAACCATCTATTTAGGAATACCCCAGGTGCACCTTTATGGTCAGCATATTTCAGTCAGGCGGTGGGATATAAACCAAAGTCTCCTCATAGATGACAATTACTTATGATCATTACGGTCAAAGGATCTGGTCACTACGTTATAGTTATCGCAATGTCGAACTATGTGACTTGATCACATCGCAACACTTCTGGTGGGTTTATGTCCATCATATAATTATCCCAATGATATGACTCCATTGCTAACAGACTTATTTGTCTCATGATCAGGAAACCTTGATCATCAATCACCCAATGGACTAGTATACTAGAGTTAACTAGGGACCTGGTTGTTTGTATACCACACCTGTATTAAAGTTTCCTCTTAATACAGGTATAACATAGTATAAAACGTATATGACCTAATGAAATGTGCTCAATAAAACATATTTTATTTTCCTCTAGGTCACATTCCCAACAGTTGTAAGACGGAGGGAGTGACGCAAGGAGACTGTCAGTGCCTAGTGTCGTAGGGATCGCAAATCCGAGAGCACTCAGCCTATGCGCGTAACCAACAAGTTTGATCACGTGCTCGCTTATGGAGCTACCTTCTGCCATCTTGCATTGCCACAGCTGCTTCGTTATTTCGTAACGTTCAGTTATAGCCTGCTTCAGATACAGAACGTTCAGTTGTGTCGCCATGTCAAAAACGGTGAAGTTCTCAAAACGTTTCTCGAGCTTTGTATCCATGCATGTAAGCATCAAGCATTGTACTGCGGTGTCGTCATCCACTTTATTCGCATAGACGTTCTTATCGTCATGCGATGCATCCTCAGCGGGAGCAGCTGGGAGAACTTCTTTGAGAACATAGTCCTTTTTAGCAACTTTGAGGACAAACCCAAGATTACGGAACCAGTCCGCATAGTTGCCCCCATTTGCAACAAGCTTCTCTTTATCAAGCATCGGTCCTAACCTAAAAGCATTGTTGTTGCTGGCCATCTCTCTACAACAATATAAACAGATTGATTTAGACATGGTTCAAAATTAATTGCATTAATCTTAACAAGTTTAATCTAATGCTCCCACTAAAACAAATATTTCTAAAAATTGATCTTAGGGTAATCAAGATCCGGATCAATACACCTGCCACCGGTGTAACACTCAGCCATGGAGGAGATCAACCCGGTAGGTCTAACAAAACCAATCATAACCATTTTATGACTCTTGTATTAGTCTTTCGACACTTGTGCTCGGAGCTCAGATCAGATAAGATAGAACGTCAAGACAACCAAGCGCTATTGGTGTGGAGACAACTCAATACACCCGTCTCTTTGTTACCTTTCCGTTGGTACTCGTGTGACACGACGCACCACGGGTGGCGTTTATTACAGACGGTTGCATGGTTGGGAGAGCACGAACTTCTTGATATTTTAAGAGAGATCTACCTATTAAAACACGACTACTTGCGCATTCAAACAGCCAATGAAAATGATTAGCATCATAGGAAAATTAATGTATGTGATATGGTATAGCCCTTTTCTTCAAGAAGCTCAAAGCACCATGCTTTTCTTTCTTCGTCTTCTTTTGGCGGAGAGCATCACCTCCACGCACGACATGTCGTCAAGCACCATGACGTATGATCATCATCTTCATGTCGATACTACAACTATTGCTAGCATCTATTATACTAAAAGAAAATTACATGAAGTTTGGCACACAGGCCGAATAAATGACAATCATATGGCTCCAGCCATCATGTCGTACCATGAAATGCAAGTGATACACGAGATAGCTTCTCGTCCCTCGTTGGTTACCCCAAGTAGAAGGTGAGATGTAGCGTAGCAGCAAGTTTCCCTTAGCAAAGATGCTAAGGTTGAATATCGTCCAGGAGGACTCCAACAGATACAAGTAGGTGGTGAAGTGAACAATTGGCGCCGTTGACAATATAAGGATTACTAACTTCACCTGGACCTGCACACACAACAGATAGCTTTGCTCCCAACGTGTACAGAGGAGTTGTCCATTCCTCCGGCCTTGTTGTTTACAAAGGATAAAACGCACGGGATAATAATGATAGTGATAGCAACTGAAAAAGTAAATACTGAAAGTAAATTGATAGTGTAAACAGTGGTGGAAGTATGGACCTGGATCTCATGATGTTCACTAGTGATGTCTCTCTCCTAAAAGACGATAAAATAGCCATGCGAGGTAAACAAATTACAGCTGGGCAATTGACAGGATTATGTGCGCAAACCAATGCTAATTATGCAAAACAAAAAGGAAGAGGCTCAAAAGCACGGGCGGTACGCCAAGACAAGTAGACCGAAATCCATCTGTATCTACCCACTAATCATCCACCTTGAGATATCTATCCAGAACATCTCGCTGGTATTAAGTTGCGAGTCCCACCCAAAGTGTAAACTCAAAGCAACGGACAACTGCATTAAAGAACTTTGCGTCAAGTAAAAAATCCTTGCACCCGCAAGTACAAGCACCGTTGTTTTCCCCTTGTGGCAACAACACATCCCCTAGACTCATGTTTCTGTCACTCAAGCTAGTCATCGGGGGGCATGAACCCACAATCATGCATAACGCTCCCTCTTGGAGTCACTACCTACTACTTGGCCAAAGCAATAAACAGCAACGGAGAACATGCAAGAGTTACTCAAGAACATAAATATAAAAGAAGAGAATCAAATATATAACTCAATCACAATCTGAACATAATCTCATAATCCATCGGATCCCAGCAAACTCAGCATAGCAACAGCAGAAAGATTACATATGTGCCTCGATCATGTAGGGCAGCTCACGAGGTCTAATCCATGAAGAACAAAGAGGGAGGAGAACATCACATAGATACTGATCATGGACCCATGGTCCAAGGTGGACTACTCACGGTTCATCCGGAAAGCATCCATGGTGGTGGAGAACCTCCCGGAGGTGATTCCTCCCTCTGGCAGGGTGTCGGGAAGAGGTCTTCTGGTGCTCCCGATCTTGGAAGCGCGGCGGCAGCGGAACAGAGGAGAGATCGCGAAAAAGGATTTTCTCTTCGAGGGTTTCTCGTCACGGGGAATAAATAGGCGAAAGGGGGCAGCCAGAGGTGGGCCAGGGGATCCAGGCGCCCCCTGGCGCGGCCAGGGGCCTGGCCGCGCCCTCTGGCCACCTCGGCCCCCCTGGCTCCCCTCAAGCCCCTCCTGGGCTCTTCGCGAAGCTTCCCGTACGCTGATTTTTCCTATATTTTTCCCGGAAATTTTCTGGTACTTTTAATAAGGGGAAACCTGAAATAGAAAAATAGCAGAAAACAGGAACTGGCACTGGGGTGCACTGAGTTAATAGGTTAGTCCAAATATGATCAAAAGTGTATGAAAGTTCATCACTATCATAGCAATATCACACAAAAGAGGCATGGAGCGAGCAAAAATTATAGATACATTTTGGACGTATCAACATCCCCAAGCTTAATTCCTGCTCGTCCTCGAGTAGGTAAATGCTAACAAGCATAATTTCTGTGCTGACATGCTCACAACCATATAAGAACTTTGTAAGTAAAGCAATCACAGCATGCAATTCAATTCAAGTCATAACAGGCAAGAGTCTATATCTAGCATTGAAATAAGCAACATAAGAACATAAAGGTGCAAGAGCTCTCGCTGTCTGTGACTCGAATGTCTCCAAATGGTGTTTGCGTTCAAGAAAGGGGATAGGGATATATGAGAAAAAAGTATTTTTATTGTTGAGAACTCAATCCACTAAAGTGTCACACTTGGTCTTCTTTGGAATCTTATCTTGACTCATCCCCAGACCACTAGCCAGGTACAAGTCAAAATGATCCACTCCTTTTCGACATTTTGAGCACTCATGCAATGGATGAGCGTAAGAAAGAAAGTTGACACTTAGGATGGCAAAGAGAAAATAAGCTGGAGGAGGAAGACAAAAAGGTGTGAAAGGCTCACATCAATGAGGACAATCATAGGCGAGAGAAAGCCAAATGATAGATATGATGTGAGGAGTAGGGATTGACATGCAACAGATGCACATATGAGCTAAAAGCTCTCCAATGGAACTAGTGGGGGTGCATCCAACTTGCTTGCTCAGGAATACCTAGAGCCCATTTGAGGAGGCTCATCATTGGAATATACAAGCCAAGTTCTATAGTGTGAAGGTCCCCACATAGTTATATGCATGAATGATAATCTCTATGGAGTACAAGATACAAGATGGAGTCCGAGTGTGGACCTTCTCAAAAAGAATAGTAGTGTGCCCTTCTCTCTTTTTATTTTTCTCTCTTTTTTTCTTTTTCTAATTTTTTATTTTTTTTATTTTTTGGTGGCCTCAATGGCTCTTTCTATTTAACTCTCATTTGTCCTCTTTGGGATCTTTTAATGTGTCCTCTTTGGGATCTTTTAATTTTTCCACTTTGGGATCTTTTCCTCACTTTAGGGGCAACACTCTATATATTACAAAAAGTATAGAAGATCTTTCACACTTTACAAAGTACTCGAATCATAAAGAAAGTTTAAATATCATGATGTATGCAAATGTATGCCCTTGCCAGTGTAGCAGGATATGCAATGATACTAGCGCGTCATGTAGCAATGATTAGGGCAAGGCCCAACTAGCATGCGGCTCATCGATCAAGCAAGTAGCATGTATGACATGAAGATGAAGTCATGAGAAGATGGATGTTGCATGGCAATCTATCTCGGAAAGGCTATGGAAATGCCTTGATAGGTAGGTATGGTGGTTGTTTTGAGGAAGGATATAAGGAGGCTTATGATGACAGAGCGTATCGTGCCAAGGGTTTGGATGTACCGGTGAAGGTGGATGCTAACTCTCGGAGTGAGAAGAAAGAAATGCACGGCACAGGGAAGGCTAGAAAAACATTGGAAGGTGGAAGTGTCAACTTTCGAATACTCACATTAGTCCGAAGAACTCATGCACTTATTATCTGTAACTCTCAATCTAATAAAGAGGTTTCACAAAGAGACAAGTACCCCGAGGATGAGTGTATGGGGGTTTGGTTATCCTTGCGCATCCTCGAGTCATGGTACGTGAGTGTACTCTAATATTCGACCCTTCGGAAGAGTAGTGATCCAACTAGTAGCTAAAGTTCTCAACTAATTTTGTAGGTTTTTGAAAATAAACACGGTGACGGGGATCAACACCGGCAAATCCCATGGTCAGGGACCCTGGGTTAGTCATAGAGATGGCACAGGTTGGACGATACTCGTCGGCTAACAGGAGAAGCACTTCCTGCTCGATATTATTACGTGAGGGGCGACTACAGTGGAGGCCAAGGCGAGTTCTCGCAAGGCTAGGATGAGTAGATGCGTATTGAGATGATCTAGACGTCTCCCCTCCCAGCCTTTATATATTAGACTAGGTCTCGGGTAGTCCGTGCTAGGTTACATAGGTAGTTTCCTAATCCTAGTCCTGCCTTGTACGCCAAGTTGCACCTTCCATGTTAGTCGCGGACTCCTACGTCGGTGCTTGGTTGGGCCAACCGTGGGATTGTCGCAGCTTCCCAGCGGGCCTTCTGTCTTCATACGCACTAGGTAGCCTCACGCGTAGGAGTCGTGGGGTCACCCCCTCGTCAGTAGCCCCCGATTGCCTAGGGGACTCGAAGAGTCGCGCAGGGACTCGAATTCATCTGCGCCTTATTGTTTGTAAGAGTGGTATCGCCACGGGTCGTTGGCAGTTTTGAGCAATGACAATATCTGTTTCGAGGGATTGCTAAGATGAAAGGGCCCAAGGAGTCGACTGATCGAGCCTTGGTGAATTGTGCTAGTGACAAATACCACAGTAGCCCAATCAAGCCCACGTCCCTCAACGTGAACTTGGAACACTGGTGTCAAGCAAAGTAATGCCGCTGCAGGTCTTATAGGATCAATTGCCGCCAGTCTAAGCACATAGCCTGAGCGCGTCCGCTCGGCTCTTTCTATCATGCGAGTGCATGGAAAAGGTCGGGAGTGAAATCGCTCTGCGGCAAGTCCCGGCCCGGCCGTTCTTCGCAGCGGGTTCTTACCTACACGCTAAGCTTGTGTGTCGTAGCCCAGGCATAATTTTTTTTTGTTGAGGCACGGAGCCTGATTTAGCAATGCACCCACTTGGAACAAACAATCAAGTGAGTTGTTTTAGTCGTCACTCGCGGAGCTTGTAATGAAATCAGGCTAGGAAAATAAGATAGCACCCACTCAGAAAGTCGTCGAGTGTGCGAGTAAGTCATGTTTATTGAATTTCTGAATCTTTTCTGCGAGTGGTCACTCGAATGCCTTTCTGCTCTTGGGGTGAGGGAGCACCCAAACTCTGAGAGTATGTTATTTTTCTGCTGGTGCGAGTGATCACTCGATCACATTTTGCCTTCGGGGTGAGGAAGCACCCGAACTCAAATAAAGGTACTCCCGATGGGAGTAAGAATTTTGTGGAGTCTGAAAATTTGGACGTATAGCTGGCTTTTGAAATCTTTTGGTTCTTGGCCAACTGTTTTTATTTTAATCCGTCCTTCTTGAGATGACGCGCTGTCATACTGTTGGATGACCTGTGATGATGTTTGATTTCTTGATCCGTCGCGTCTTCTGGACCGTCATAATAATGGTTTGGACGTCGTGCTGCCTGTTGCCCGTTGGGTTTCCAAGGCTTCGTCTGGGGAACCGGCGAGACTTGACGCGTCCTGTAGATAATTCTGACCATGTGAAGGCATCTTTGTCTTGGAATTCGTAACGCCCGGCCTGGCGGTCTTTGATGCAATGATGACGCCGCCTGGGCTTCTGTGTGTTTTTCCTTGTTTTCCCTTGGATTGGGCTATAAATGCTTCCTTTGGTTACCCGTCCTTGGCGTCCATTCTTCGCATCTTTCTCCTCTTCTTCTTCTTCTTCTTCTTTTTTTCTTCATATGGCACCCAAGCGTGGTAGAGGTGTGGCTGGGCGAAGTCGTGGCCCCCGTGGCCATGGTGGACGCACTCCTCGTTCTTCACGAGGTGGACACCATGGTTCCACGTTGGTGCTTTCTTCCTCTTCCTCCATGGAGGAGGGTTTTTGGCGCTATGACTTTCTTTTGCATGTTCTCAGCCGGGATGCTGCCCGGATTCCTCTTCCATTTTCGTTTGCCTCCATTGCTTCTGAGCGTAACTTGAAGGGTTTCTGGCTCCGTCTTCACGGGAGCTCTCGTTCTTCTTCTTGGGTGGAGCTGGAAGTTGATGCTTCGTCCTTGATCTTTCTTGGTTCTGGCTGGAGGACTTTTTCTCGTCGGCTGAATCTCCGCAGCGGGGACAGTCTTTGCTGTCGCTTTGACGGCGAACATCTGGATCCGTACTGTGAGGAGACGAGCAGCAGCGATTCTGAAGGCTCGAGTGGTGGTTCGCCTGCCTCTCCCGTGTCTTCGTCTTCGACTGATCCCTCGAGCGATGGTGTTTGCTCTTCTAGTTCTAAGGAAGAACTGGACGTCAAGCCAATCGTTAAGCGGGAGCGGCAGTAGGCGTAGCACCTTGTAGAACTGGAGGACAGCGAGATTCTTCTTCAACTGGGCTGCTACTTTGTATGTGATGATGCCCGCCAGGCTGTGGCACGAAAGTGCCAATTATCTTAGCATGAGCACACATGTAGAAGTTTGAATGTAGCCCATCTTGTAGTTCTGCAGGTCCTTCTGTAACGGCAAACTGTCGTTTCGACTTCTTTGTAATGAAATGTCTTCGACTCCTTTATAACGTCTTCGAATCCTTTGTAATATTTTCTCGGGTGCGCGCAAACGCTCCCGATGGGAGTAGCCCCCGAGGCTACGTTTGATTTGTAGAATCAGGTGTAGGCTTTATGTATTTTTTTATCTCATTGGTTTGTGGCTTGTCTTTGAATTTTTCCGAGTCTAGATCGGGTGCGCGTCAGCGCTCCCGATGGGAGTAGCCCCCGAGTCTTTAGGCGATCCCTTGCGGTCGGGTGAAGACTAAAGAATCGGGCGTTGTTGCAACTTTCTTTGGCCTAGGTTTTTTCTTTTGGCGAGAGTCGCGTCTTTGTTGAGGATGACTTCCTTTAGGGGGGGTTTTATGGCTGAGCCCCCGGGTCTTAAGTAACAATCGCGTTTGCGAGGATATCGTTTCTTGAGGGGAGTTCTAAGCTCGAGCCCCCGAGTGCTTGTAAGTAAAAGTCGCGTTCGCGAAGATAGCGTCTCTCCGGGGGAGTTCTAGGCTCGAGCCCCCGAGTGCTTGTGAGTAAAATTCTCGTTCGCGAAGATAGCGTCTCTCGGGGGGAGTTCTAGACTCGAGCCCCCGAGTGCTTGTAAGTAAAAGTCGCGTTCGCGAAGATAGCATCTCACGGGGGGAGTTCTAGGCTCGAGCCCCCGAGTTCTTGTGAGTAAAAGTCGCGTTCGCGAAGATAGTGTCTCTCGGGGGGAGTTCTAGGTGTAACAGCCCATTTGCAATAATAAGAAATCCACATGATATTGTACCTTGTTTGATGACTTTGTAACTTGGCATGATGCTAGTGTTTCACATTTCATGTGGTGATTTAAATTTTCATTGGGATTGGAGCCCATTTGGTTTGCTTGAGTTTGCATTCAAAATGATTCAAGAAGGGTGTTTGAAGATTTTTCAATGTTGCATGCATGCTCTCCTTGATCCCAAACTTGGCATAGCCAATTCCTTGCCCCTCCCCAGCTTTTTAAAAATCCTTTCCCCATTTTTGCAAACTATTAAAATGTGGACCACAGTTCATGTGGTTTGATTTTTCAAAAATGCCCCCACATTTTAGTTGCTCCAAAAATTGCCTAACCATTTTTATAAATTGGCTAATATTGCAAGGATAATTTACATATTTTTTATGTATTGATCAACCTTGTGATCAACTCTGGAAAACTCCCACACCTTTTCTGTCTTTTTCTTTTTGGAAAAGAGGCTCAGGGGGTTTTTTCTTTCTTTTCTGCTCGTTGTCTCGGGTGCGGCCCAGCCCAACTGGGCCTTCCCTTCCCTGGGCTTGAGCCCAATGCGAAGGGGTACGCGTGAGGCACCCCGAGCCGTCGGATGGATCGGACGGCTGCCCGGTGTCGTCTTTACACCGTGGACAGGTCCCCCCGGCGCCCCCCTCTCTCACACCGGCGTCCACGCAGGCGACGATGGTCGTCGACGTGGCCAGAGGGCTCCCCCTTTTAAGTGAGACCCCGTGTCGGCTCCGCGAAACCTAGGGTTTTGCGTTCCCCCCTCCAATTTCTCTCCGCCGCCACCTCTGCTGTTCCTGGAGACCTCCCCTGTTCCGCCATGCCGCACGGTGAGGCGCCTGAATTCGCCGTCGTCCCCCCTCGTCTTCGAGCTTGTGTCTGCGTCCTGCGACACCCGTGCTGAACCGCGTCGTCTCCCCCTCGCAGGTTCGAGCTAGGTGGAGCCGGACGCCCCCTCATCGACGACCTCCGCCTCGGCCGTCTCCGTCTCCGACGACAGCCTCATCTCCCTCCACCTCTCCGGCGCGTTCCCGTCGTCGTCGGCACCCCCCTCGGTGAGCGACACCTCCTCGTCTTCCTTTTTGCGTTAGGTTAGGGCGTTCCCTGTTTCCCTCCGACGAGTTTGACGCGGCCGCTCGGGCCACGGTCACCGTGACCCCGGCGAGCTCCACCCATGCGTGTGCAAGCTTCTGGTGGCGTCCGGAGCGCACAGATGGCAGATAGAGCGCACCCTGGCCACGATTGCGTTGCCCCGGTGCGTCCTTCCCTGTTTCTGTAGATGTCGGTGTGCGTGCAGCCGCCGTGGATTTTCAGAAAGAGAAAGGCGCCTCCTTGTCGTCGTCATGTCAAGATCCGGTCGTCCGGGGCTTCATGGAGGTGCCTAGTTTCCATTCCATCTCTCCGCCGAGCAGTAGCAGCCCCCTGTGCAACGCCCGCAACGCCTGAACCTTGCTGTCGCCGCCGTCTAAACTTCTGTCAGTAAGTGCAGTGTTGCGCCGTCGTTTTCAGAGGAGCCTAGCATCCTCTCCGTTGGGCCTCGTTCAATTCCGAGAGCACCCATGTTTTCGTGGTGGTTCCCTCGCCAAGTTGCGCTAGATGGATAGGCCGGAGACGCCTCAACGACGACGGGAGCCTCGTCGTGGTTCTCTGTCGCCGGTGTCTATCAGGGGTTGTTTCCAAGTTCAGTTAACCACTTGGGTTGACTCACCTTGCTACTGCGGTGTCTTTGTTCAGCAAAGCTCTCATAGCGCAGTGGTCAGGGGGCTAGTGGAGAAGGGCACGGCCTGGGTTCGAACCCTAGCCGGAGCAGACCCCTTTTCTTTTTTTGTTTTGTTTTTTTCCCAGCAGGCGTTTGGAACTTGGCCCATGTGGTTTCTGCCACTGATGGGCTCGCGGTGCTGGGCCGTGCAGAGAGAGAGAAGGAGAGCTGGGCCCTGGCGCCCGAGGCAGTCCATGTCGGCTATGCCCTTTCTTTTCTTTTCTTTTCATTTTTCTTTTCTGTTTAATTTTCAATTTGGATTTGATTTCAAATTCAAATTGAATTTAAAACTGGTATCTCAATTTTGGGCACCCCATATATGTTTTTGGGGTAGTTTGACCCACTGAGCACAGTGGTGATGAAAATTTTCTTTTTGCCCCTCAAATTTTTGTGATGTTGGCAAATATGCAAATGGGCCCCTCTATTCTTTTGTTTTTGCAACCACATCCCAAAACTCAAATATGGCCACCCATATATGAATTTTGGGTAGTTTTTCCCAAGGAACATCATGGTGATATTGGAATCGCCATTTGAGCCTTTTCCAAAATGCAACAAGTGCAACTTTGCACTCAGGTCCCCAGTTCCTGTCCATGTCATCTTCAAATCTTTACATCTTTGAAAACCAGCCCCTAGCATGTTGTCATATGCAATGTGACTGGGTTCCCATCTTTTGTTGCACCTTTCCGATGTCAAGTTCTTCGACATCTCTCCGTCTCCGGAATCGATAGTTTTTCGTGATGTTTATTATTGTTAATTGTTGTTATTGATTCATGCCATGCCATGTTGCCATGTTAATTACACCAAATTAAGGCTAAGACCAAAGCCATTTTACGTAAATAAATTGCATATGAAGTTGTAGACGTGTCATCACCACCTTCATTTAAATCTGACTAGATAGGGTCACATCGTGTCGATTAAACTTGACCATACCATCTTTGCCTGTGCATTGCACCCGTTGCTTACTTGTGTGCCTTTTTCCTTGCCGATACCTTACGTTAGCACCTGAGACTGCCGAGGAGACTTACGTGGAGATTTCCGACACCGAGCCCGAGGACCCTGCTACGTCTGCTCCATCGATCGATTACCCAGGCAAGGGGAAGATTTATACCATTACTTGATACCTTTCTGCCTACCTGCCTAGCTGTAGTCTAGAACGTTTGTTTGATCCTATCCACCTTGCTTATGCCACATTCAAAACCAAACAACCATGATCCCCACATCCCAGCAAAACATTGTATTGCTAAGTTACCGCTGCTCAGCCATTGCTTAGTATGAGTAGGAAAACTTGCTGCTTACCCTATTTTATGGTGTGGGATATCATGTTATTTAAGAAGTTGGTTGATATTTATTATTATTATGATGTTAACTATATACTTGACGAATGATGGGAGACCAGGCTGTTCCCGCTAGGTGTTTTGTTCCATTTGAGTCACCTAGGCCCCGAGTTCCGGGTATTGTGTTTCTTGACAAGCGTGCCTAATCGTGCCTATTTATTATTATGGGGTCCCCTTGTCTTACCTACCTAGGTTCATACAGTTCTAGTGGTGGCCCGAGCTGATTTACTATTTGCAAACGTGTGTGTGCTTGGTTGGTACCCCAGCTGTTTTCGAAACAACCCGGGCCAGCGAAGACATGTTTCTCTTGTTGGTCCACCCCAGGGAGCTAGGGGGTTGTCCACATCTGTTTGGGCAACTAACCCGACCTCATCCAGACGGTAGAGGCCGATTGGAGAGCGCGGCCGGCTTTTGAGTTGGGTGTCAACTCACCGGGGGCCACCCGAAATTGTGCGTTGTTAGTTAGAGGGACTCTAACGTTACGGAGTTTCAGGCGGTTACCTAGCCAAGTGGAAACCGAGCGTACATGCGAAGCCTATGATGGGAAGTTGGTACACCCCTGCAGGGTTAAATCTTTTCGAAAAGTCGTGTCTGCGGTTATGGAAGACTTGAGACCTACTCCTTGTTCATAGAATAACATCAACTTGAATCATATTTAAAACTTGCCTACTGTGTGAGTGCCTTGGTTGCTTTTCTTCGTCCAGGGGGACCGAGAGAAGATCCAGGTTGTGTTATGTTTGACGTAAGTAGGTGCATAGCAGACTTATGACGCGATGTCACGTGCATTCTTGGATCTTACCCCTACTCTAATAGAACGATAGCCACCATATATGCTAGTGCGACTGCAACCTTTACCTTTACCTTGTCTTACCGTAGGGAGTTAATTATCCTGTAATGATATACTCTCACCCCTATTTTCCTTTTGTGCTTTTACTGTTTTGCCTGATCGGCCGCTGCAGTGGACTACTACCTCGACCCGAGCACTGGACGATACTTCGTGGAGGTGCCCCCGGAGGACGACGATGAGGACGACCTCGTTCAATAGATCCTATAGTTGGGCTTCGACGATCCGTGGGTGGACTATTTATGTGCAGCCCTCTCTAGGGCAATTTAGATTTTCACCGTACTCGGTCCTGATTGTCTTCCCCTTGTTGCATGTTATACTGTTGGGTCTGTGGACCTCTGAGATGATGTAATAAATTCCAGTGGCGATGTATGCCCTGGACTCTATATATTTATGTCTTAGTATTAAGTTCATTGTTCATATACCTGTTGTCGAGAATCCGGCAGCGACATGAGTGCGAGTGTCGTGAGTCGGTGGCCTTTTATGCGCTACTAACTTGAGCGGGACATGAAAGCGACTAACTCGAGTTAGGACCGCATCGGGGGCCTTACACTAGGCTCGAGCCCCCGAGTGCTTGTATGATGTTTTGGGCAACATTGCTTTTTTCTTTTAAATTTTTACATGAGTTGTCGATCAGTGCTGCTGCCGATGTTTTGATAATGCCTAGGATGCTTATGGGTAGAACAAGCGTAGGTTCGCTACGTTCCATGGGTTTCCCACGTCCTCATTGGTCTTCGGATTCGCCAGTCTGTATGCTCCTCCTCCTATGACTTCCGTGATGATGAACGGCTCTTCCCACTATGGGGCAAGTTTGTGCACTTTTTCCTGTATTAGCCGTAGCACAAGGTCTCCTTTGTTGAACGATATGGTCCGCAGGCGGCTGCTTTGATATGTACGCAGCTTGTCCTGGTACCCTTCAGATTTTGTGATGGCCGTTTCTCGGGCTTCTTCTGCTACGTCTTTGTCATTCTGCAGTGCTTCTTCTGCCTCTTCTTCTTCGTACCCTGATATTCTGGGTGCTCCGAATTTTAGGTCGTGTGGTAGCACTGCTTCTGCCCCGTATACCAAGAAGAAAGGCGCATATTGGGTTGAGCTGTTCGGGGTGGTGCGTAGGCTCCATAGAACTGCGAGGAGCTCTTCTATCCAGTTGCCTGCGGCTTGATCGAGTGATGCCAGGAGTCGCTTTTTATTCCTCCGCATACTAAGCCGTTTGCTTTCTCCACTTGGCCATTGGACTGCGGGTGTGCGACTGATGCGTAGTTGATTTTGATGCCCAAATCCTGGCAGAATTTTTGGAATTCTACTGTTGTGAAGTTTGTACCATTGTCCGTGATGATGTTGTGTGGTACTACGAATCTAAAGATGATTGATTTCATGAAGTTGACTGCCGTGAGGGCTGTTGAGCTGGTAATTGGTACTACCTCAATCCATTTGGTGAATTTGTCGACTTGCAACCAATAGATGTGTTCTTCCTCCTTTTGATGATTTCTTGAGCGGGCCTACCATCTCGAGTCCCCATGTGGCGAATGGCCATGATAGTGGTATGGTTTTGAGTTCTGATGCTGGGGCATGCGGCCTGATGGCGAATTGTTGGCACGCGATGCAACGCCACAGGATATCCTCTACGTTTCTCATGGTTGTTGGCCAATAGAATCCTGCTCGAAAGGCTTTTTCCATGAGTGCTCGACTGCTGGCATGGTGCCCGCAGGTGCCTTCGTGAATCTCCAGTAGTAGGGCTTTGTCGTCCTCTTCTTCTCTGAATTTTTGTAGGACCTGGGAAATGTTGCGCTTGTAGAGTTGTCTGTTGATTACTGTGAATGCTTTGGATCGCCGACTGATGTGTCGGGCTTCTGCGACGTCTTGCGGTAGGTTTCCTTCGATTAGGAATCGAAGAAAAGGTCTTTCCCAGGCCGGGTCTTCGAGTGCTGCTGGTGCTTCGGCTTCGATTGCTTGGTTGTTTGTATCGTCGGTTGCGTTCATTGCCGCCACCTGTGCTGGCTCATTTGTGTCGTCTTCTTCTGCGACTGCTTTGGGCTCCGTTGGCTTTGCTTTTATTGATCTCTGATTGATGCTTTCGAGGAAAACTCTTGGTGGTATTGGTCCTCGAGTCGACCAGATGTTTGCTAGTTCGTCGTCTTCTGTATTGTTTGCTCTGGGGATGTAGTTGAGTTCACAGCCGTCGAATCCTCCTTCTAGCGTGTTGTAGAGCTTCTGGTAAGCTGCCATGTTGTCTGGGACTGCGTTGCAGTCTCTCATCGCCTGCTGGACGACGAGGTTGGAGTCGCCATAGATCGATAGGCGAGTGGCACCGCAAGTCTTTGCCATGCGCATGCCGTGAATTAGCGCCTCGTACTTTGCTTCGTTGTTGGAGGCATTGCTGAAATTGATCTGGAGGATGTATTTGAGCTTCGTTCCTTTGGGGAGACTAGGACGATGCCTGCTACGGCTCCTTTCTGTCTTTTGGATCCGTCGAAGTACATCGTCCATGAATTGGATAGGTCTGGGGAACCTAGTGTTTGGACTTGTGCCCACTCGACCAGGAAATCTGGGAGTACTTGGGCTTTGATTGTTGTTGGGTGTTTGAACTGCAGGTCTCGTGGGCTGAGCTCCATGTTCCACTCGGTGACTCGACCGGTCGCTCCGGGGTTGTTGAGGATGTCCGCGAGTGGTGCGCTGCTCACGATTGTGATGGAGTGTTCGTCGAAGTAGTGCGATACTTTCCTGGAGGTCATGATGATGGAGATCAGGAGCTTCTGGTAGTGTGGATACCGCTGCTGTGGCTTTGTGAGTAGCGTGCTGAGGTAGTAGATTGGTCTCTGGATGCTCTGGATTTTCCCTTCTTCTGCCCGTTCGACAGCGGGTACTTTTCTCACGACACTACTGCGTGCTGCTATGTAGAGATACAACTTTACCCTTTCTTTAGGCACCGCCAAGATTGGTATGAATGGAAAGTACCTCGGTAGTCGACGCACTCACGTAGTCGCGCCTCGGGGAAGTGGTCTTTTGGGCAGTGCTTGTTGATGGGCCCGTAGTCGACGCACATCCTCAGTACCTCGGTGTCCTTTTTAGGGACTAGGACTGGGTTTGCTATCCATGTTGCTTTCTTTGTCTCTCTGATGAACTGTGCGTCGAGTAGTCGATTGACTTCTTCTCCTATTGCTCTGCGTTTGGGCTCTGAGAACCATCGCAGCGCTTGCTTTACTGGCTTCATGTTTGGCTTGATGTGGAGCGCGTGTTCTGCGTATTCTCGTGGTATCCCGGGCATGTCGGCTGGCCACCAGGCGAAAATTTTCCACTCTTCTCGAAGGAATGTTATGAGGGCTTTTGCTTGCTCTTCTGGGAGGTGGGCATATACGCGGACTGTCTTCTTAGGGTCTGTTGGGTGTACTTGGTGTGTGACCTGTCGCTGTCGACGCTGAAGTCGCGACCGAATTCCTTTGTCTCGCTTCTGTTTGCTAGTGGAAATATGCTTTTGTCCGTCACCATGGCTATTTCTTTGAGCTGTTGTTGGGCTCCGAATGTGTCGGAGACTTTGTGGAAGTCACGGTCGCACTGGTCCGATTTGACGAAGCTTCCCTTGAATGTGATGATTCCTGCAGGTCCTGGCATCTTGAGCTTGAGATATGCATAGTGTGGAACCGACATGAACTGTGCGAACGCCGGTCGCCCGAGTATGGCGTGATACTGCGACTGCAAGTCGATCACTTCGAACTCGAGCGCCTGCTTTGCGAAGTTGCGCTTCCTGCCGAAGATCACATCAAGCTGTATTGCTCCGATGGAGGTTGCTACTTCGCCCGGGACTATGCCGTATATTGTGGTTCCTGACTTCTTCCACACTGATCGTGGGATGAACATCTTGCGTAGACTGCTGGCGAAGATTATGTTTAGACTGCTGCCTCCGTCCATGAAGATTCTGCCCATGTAGTATCCTCCGATCTGCGCTTCGAGGACCAGGGGTGCATGCCCGGGCCTCGGGACTGCGGGCGGATGGTCGCTTTGTGAGAAGGTGATACTGGTCTCGGCGCCGCTCAGTTGGTAGATTTCAGTTGCCTTTAGGACTTCAGTTGCTTCGTCCTGCAAGGTGTAGGCATCTTGCTTTGCTTTCGAGGGTCTTCCTTCTTGGATCATGCAGATTCGTCCCTTGGACGCGGGGTATTGCTCCTCTGTACTTGGTGCGGGTGACTGCATGCTTCTTCGAGTGCGTTTGATTTCACGCTGCTTCTCCTCCTTGAGGCTGTTGGAGAGTTCGGTGAATAGGCGGCAGTCTCCCAGTGTGTGGCTTGCTCTAAGGTGTCCTCGACTGTCTTCAAAACAATGAATCACGCAAGGTCCTTCCAGCTGCTCTTTGGCTGTGAGTTTGCTGGAGCCGGCGTGCCTTCTTCTCCTGGAGACTTGGAAGATCTGCGGGGGGGTCTTCTGCTCGCCTGTGGAATCTTGGGTCGAGTTCTATTCCGTCGTTGAGTGACGGATTGCGGATGAAGTTGGCGAATTCTTCTGGCCTTCGATCCTCTGGATTGTGTCTCGGAGTCGTTGTCTTGGCGTGTGGTGGGAGTCCGGGTGGCGGCGGGTCGTCGACTGATAGGCGAGCCTTTGGCCCCGCGCCGCGACTCCTCGAGTGGGATTCTCGAGTAGCTTCCTTGTGCTTGACATCTGGGTCATCGGGTTCTTTTCCGTCGGTGATGGATCTGACAGTCGTCGAGGTGCTGGACTTGGTTCGGCTGCAGGTTGGGTGAACCTGAAGGGGTGATGGAGACGCTTGCAGTGAACTTGAAATCTTTCGAGCGGACCGGATCTGGCTCCAGTCCTCGAGTCTTGATCTGTTGAAGTCGGGACCGCCGAGATCGTGATCCCAACCTGTGTAGTTCCCACAGACGGTGCCAATTGACGGGGATCAACCCCGGCAAATCCCATGGTCAGGGACCCTGGGTTAGTCATAGAGATGGCATAGGTTGGAAGATACTCGTCGGCTAACAGGAGAAGCACTTCCTGCTCGATATTATTACGTGAGGGGGCGATTACAGTGGAGGCCAGGGCGAGTTCTCGCAAGGCTACGATGAGTAGATGCGTATTGAGATGATCTAGACGTCTCCCCTCCCAGCCTTTATATATTAGACTAGGTCTCGGGGAGTCCGTGCTAGGTTACATAGGTAGTTTCCTAATCCTAGTCCTGCCTTGTACGCCAAGTTGCACCTTCCATGTTACTCGCGGACTCCTACGTTGGTGCTTGGTTGGGCCAATCGTGGGCTTGTCGCAGCTTCCCAGCGGGCCTTCTGTCTTCATACGCACCAGGTAGCCTCACGCGTAGGAGTCCTACGGTCTCCCCCTCGTCACACGGATTGCCCAAAATATGACATCTATCACTAATAGGCTAAAGCTCTAGACACCAAAAGTCCAAACATTACTCAAGACAACACCTCAAAACTTTTGCAAGTTACTACTACAACTGAATAGAACCCTCAATTACCTACTTCAAGTCAAGACACAAAACTCAGTGCAACAGGCAAACTCTCTAAACAAGATAAACATGCAAACTCAAGAGAGTTACAGCAACAAACTAAACAAAATCTCTTTTAAAAGATAAACATGAAAGCTAAGATCAAAACATGACAGCAGCTATGGAAAAATAAAGAACAAACACAGCAAAGATAAGCAGGAAAAAGTCCTATGTTGTGTTCTAAATTTTGGAAGTGGAGCGTGTTTCTCTCCCACACAAAGAAAGCTGGGTTCTAACTTGTTATGAACTGCAAGCAAAGCTAAAGAAAACTAAAAACAAAACCTAAGAGCAAGACGCTCCAAGAATAGCACATAACGCATGAAGTGATAAAAATATAGTGAAACGAGAGACGAACTGATAATTGTCGATGGAGAAGGGGATGCACGGGGGCATCCCCAAGCTTAGACGCTTGAGTCTCCTTGAATATTTCTTGGGGATGCATGGGGGCATCCCCCAATCTTGAACGCTTGACACTTCTTAATATTCTTTCATCATCTTCCCTCGCACACTTGAAAACTCCCTTCATACATAACTCATCATAATCTGATTAGCGAGGTTAGTACCCATAATAAAATAAACTATTCTCTACTGTAAATAAAGATAATCTTGAAGATCTACTGTTTCTCAAGATTTCCAAAAAGTTTTTGCAAAGAAAAAGCAAGTTTAAGATTTTCAAAACGAAGAAAAGGCAAAACGGGACAGAATCTGTGAAAAACAGACCAGCAGGTAATAAAAAATTTTTTAGGGGTAGTTCTGCAACTGAAATCAAAAAACTCAGAACATACGAAAGTTTCGTAATTGTATAGAGCACGCTGTGTAAACAATTCAGCTCAAAAAGATGAACTGGGATTTTTCTTTGATTTTTCTAGTCACGAGGACAGAATCTGTTTTCTGGATAGTATGTCACAACTTTCACTTCCCTTGTCGTATGAGGCTATAAAAGGCACAAATCTTGAAAAGTAAAGATACAATGATGTTGCTACAGTAGTAACAATCATCATGACCACTAAAAACATAAAAAAAAGGAAAACCTAAATTTATTGTGGGCTGCCTCCCGAAAGCGCTTCTTTAAATCCATTAGCTAGGCTTAATGCAAAAAGATCAAGTTTTTTTCAATAAAATAACTAGCCCGTGTAACGGACTCAAAAGGCAACTTAATATTTTTCCTAAGGAAGTGTTACATCCCTTTCTTGAGAGGGAATTGGAATTTTATAATCCCTTCTTTCATATCAATAACAGCACCTACGGTGCGAAGAAAAGGACGTCCCAAAATAATTGGACAAAAAGGTTCACATTCAATGTCCATAATAGTAAAATCAACGGGAATATAGTTGTCATTGACAATGATAAGAACATAATCTATCTTCCCCAAAGGTTTCTTTACGGAAGAATCAACGAGACGAACACCAAAAGAACAAGTATCAAAAGGTTTCAACTCAAATATATCATACATTCTTTTGGGCATAACAGAGGTACTAGCTCCAAGATCACATAAAGCAAAGCAAGAAAAGTTATTCAACTTAATTTTAATCATAGGATCCCAACCATCTTCTAGCTTTCTAGGTATGGAGGCTTCTACCCTAAGCTTCTCCTCCCTAGCTTTGATGAGAGCATTAGTGATATGCTCCATGAAGGCAAGATTAAGTGTGCTAGTGTGGGGGTCTCTAGACATCTTGTGAAGAAGCGAACAACTTCAGAAAGAGTGCAATTATCAAAATCAAGGTCACTAATATCAAGTAGAGTAGTAGTGGTGTCCTTTAGGCTCACTTGTTTGGTAGCTTCTATAGTCATAGGAATTTCTTCTTCTACGGTTGAGGTCATAGCATCACCATTAATAGGTCCTATGGGACTAGGGGTGCATTGGGTGCTAAAAGTTTGGATATCCTCAACCACTTGGATAGTAGCAACAGTATGGTATGTAGGAAGGCTCTTAATTATATCTTCTTCCTCCATTTCTCTATCCCATCTCTCTTTGAGTTTAGCCATCATTCTAATGTTTTCATTAATTTTCAATTGGATAGCATTCATAGGAGTGACCTTCCTATCCTCAAGGGGAGAAGTTCTAATTTTAAGCAATTCTACTTCGTGGGCTAAGTTGTCTACCTTCGACGAGAGGGTGTCTAGTTTGTCTAGTTTTTCCTCTACACTCTTGTTGAAGGCTTTTTGGGTAGTGATAAAGTCTTTAAGCATACTCTCTAATTCAAAAGTGGAGTTTTTGGTGCTAGGATAAGTGTTGTTGTTCCCATAGTTGTTGGAGGGGAACGGTCTAGGATTGCTACCAAAGTTACTCCTATAAGCATTGTTGTTGAAGTTGTTTCTAGAGATAAAGTTCACATCTATTTGATCCTGAGCAATCAAAGAATTTAAAGGAACATTTTGAGGATCAATAGGAGATTGCTTGGGAAGTAAAGACATGATCAAGTCAACTTTTTCATTTAGGGAGGAGATCTCCTCGACAGACTTTACCTTCCTACCTGTTGGAGCTCTTTCGGTGTGCCATTGGGAGTAATTGGTCATCATCTCATCGAGAAGTTTTGTGGAAGCACCAAGTGTAGTTGACATGAAGGTTCCTCCCGCGGCCAAATCTAACAAGTTCCGCGAGGTAAAGTTCAAGCCTGCATAAAAAGTCTGGATAACCATCCAAGTAGTCAAACCATGCTTAGGGCAACTCTTAACAACAGATTTCATGTGTTCCCAAGCTTGGGCAACGTGTTCATTATCTAATTGCTTAAAATTTATAATAAATCTCCTCAACTGGATAATCTTAGCAGGGGGTAGTACTTTCGAATAAAAGCATCCTCGCACTTATCCCAAGAGTCTATGTTATTCTTAGGCAAGGATTGAAACCAGATTTTAGCTTCATCCCTCAAAGAGAAAGGAAAAAGCTTAAGCTTAACAATATCACCATCTACTTCTTTGTACTTTTGCATATCACAAAGCTCAATAAAATTATTTAAATGCAAACAAGCATCATATCTAGCACCAGAGAATTGATCTTTCATAACAAGGTTTAGCAAAGCAGGTTTAATCTCATAAGAAGGTGCTGAAGTAGCAGGTGTAGCAATAGGAGTGCAGATATAGTCACTGTTGTTGTGACTAGTGAAGTCACGGAACTTGGTATTCTCAGAGGAACCCACAGCAGCAGCAAGCAAGATAACTATTTTTTTATTTTTGATAAAAAACACTAAAGCAAAAACTGAAAGGTAAACTAACAAGACTAAAAAGCAAAGATAAAAGATAGTGTGCAACTCCCCTATCTTGAAGAGTGGAGTCCCCGGCAACGGCGCCAGAAATTTTCTAGATACACGAGATAGCTTCTCGTCCCTCGTTGGTTACCCCAAGTGGAAGGTGAGATGTAGCGTAGCAGCAAGTTTCCCTTAGCAAAGATGCTAAGGTTGAATATCGTCCAGGAGGACTCCAACAGATACAAGTAGGTGGTGAAGTGAACAATTGGCACCGTTGACAATATAAGGATTGCTAACTTCACCTGGACCTGCACACACAACTGATAGCTTTGCTCCCAACGAGTACAGAGGAGTTGTCAATTCCTCCGGCCTTGTAGTTTACAAAGGATAAAACACACGGGATAATAATGATAGTGATAGCAACTGAAAAAGTAAATACTGAAAGTAAATTGATAGTGTAAACAGTGGTGGAAGTATAGACCTGGATCTCATGATGTTCACTAGTGATGTCTCTCTCCCAAAATACGATAAAATAGTCATGTGAGGTGAACAAATTACAGCTGGGCAATTGACAGGATTATGTGCGCAAACCAATGCTAATTATGCAAAACAGAAAGTAAGAGGCTGACGAGGGGATACCCCCACGACTCCTCTACGTGAGGGTACCTGGTGCGTGTCATGGCTGGCGGCCCACCAGAGGCCAACTGGTGGACACCGACGTGATGGAATAAGACGTGAAGACAAAGACTTGAGGCGCAAGACAAGGACTCTTACTTGTAGTCGACTAGGACTCATGTAAACCCCTACCTGGCTATCTATATAAAGCGAGGCAGGGGCACCTCTCTAGAGAGGAGGTCACAACTCACCACCGAAACCCCCACGCATAGGACAAGACAGATCTCTCTCCACCAAAGCCCTCACGGCATCTCTGTACATCATCATCAATACAAGATCAGACAAGCAACATGTAGGGCTTTCCCTCCGGGGGCCTAAAGCTGGGTAAATCGTGCCCCATGTGTCGCTTGTCCGCCATCCGAGAATCTGATATCATCTATAACCCTAGCCTTGAGCGCTCCAGCCTTGGCATCCACCTTAATCGCATTTCCCTCATCAATAATATCGAGCAGGAACGTGTCCTCCTGTTTGCAGACGAGCCATCGTCCAACCTGTGACTCTCATGACTAACCCAGGATCCCTGACCATAGGATTTGCCGGGGTTGATCCCCGTCAATTGGCGACGTCCGTGGGGACCACACAGGTTGGAATCGCGATCTCGGTGGCCTCGTCACCAGCAACCGTCAAGACAGTGACTCCGTCAACACTCGTCGACTCCATGACTCGAGCAGGTTCTTATCTATTCGGAACCCTCGGCTTCTTCAACAACTACATCAAGATTTACATCAAGTTCACGGAGAAGACAAGAAAATTTTCGACCGCGTCACTCGAAGATCGACATCAATAAAAGCGCTCACGGGCAGCCTACAGGACAGAAAAACGTCTGTGTTGCGGGCACTCGCGACGGCGACTCGTTGTTCATCTCGAAGATCCCTTCAGTGGAAAGATTCGAAATCCAATTTTCAAAAATCTGTGAAAATTTCAGCACATTCCAACGGCTGGATCTCCGTCGGCGACCCATGCACTGAAGCACTCTCGAAATCTGACGGAACTCCGTGCGACTCCAGAAAATAAATTCTTTACAGTGGCTCGGACATCAACTTGAAGATCCCTCTGGTGAAAGCATGCGGGATTCAATCCCCCATCAGCACAAAAAAAATTAGAAAATTCCAACGGTTAGATATCCGTCAGCGACTCTCGCACTGCAACGCGTTTTTGGATCTACGCAAGATCGCGAATTTCCAATCGCGAATTCGGGTTCAATCTTGACCCACAAGGCTTCTACTCCAACTCGACATGCCATGGATGACTCACCAAGGTTTCTACATCGACTCGCGCCGCTACAACGACATCACCCAACGAGCAATCGAAGGATCCCGCCCGACGCATCGAGTCCTTCTCGGTCACTCGCCGCACCGTCAACTCCTGCGCCGAGCTCCCTTGTATGGCTCTGCCGTACCGAACTCCATTGCGCAGGAATCGCTGCATCGAGTCCTCTCATCACTCGCCGGATAAATTCATCACGACGATTTCGCTGCGCAACTCCGCCGCCTCAACACTCTGGGGCTGGCGAACTCAGGGACTGAACGTCTCAGTCGTCATCACATCGACTCCGTTTCGCCACGTCGACTTCTCATCTTCGACATCCTCCGCCGACCGATTCTACAGCTAAGTTTTCTTTACATTCTTATGTTATGATTCAAAAACCTTTATACATTCCCGATCAGTCGCCAAAGACGACTACGCAGTCGCACACAAACATCTGAGGGCTACAAAATCATTCTTTGGATCATGCTCAGTTTTATATGCTTTTTATTCGCGTTCGTCAAAATAGTGAGGTTGGGTACCAAAAGGCCGCTATTGTCTCCGGGTTCAACAAGTCTGGCATCGCGTTCCTCTTACCCGGCAGGAGTTTGCTGCTGGAGGGCCTACTCACAAAAAGACACGCTTAAACTGTATATGCAGCTAGATTTTCCACTCGACAAAAGTGCAATGTCTACAAATCACGTACCTTACAAATGTTTTTCGCACAAGTACACCTTAATACAGTTACACATTTTTCTCCTTCTCAGCAGATGCTCGGGGGCTGGGCGCCCTCATGACGCGGCGACGCCAACCTCCTCGTCCATGACTGATCCCTACAACAACTCACGCCTACGACGCAGGACCCGAGACGATCACTTCCTCGGATGAAAATTACTCGACGACGAAGAAGTCTTGAGTCTATGCTCGACTGCAAGCAGTCGAACATAGCCTCGGGGGCTACTCCCATCGGGAGCGCTGACGCGCACCCGACGACCGCTCGACTGGGCAACTTCTCCCCACCCGACGATGAAACAAGATGACGAACCGGACTGCAATTTCGATGCTTCATCCAAATAC
This sequence comes from Bromus sterilis, assembly GCA_950022295.1. Lineage (NCBI taxonomy): Eukaryota > Viridiplantae > Streptophyta > Magnoliopsida > Poales > Poaceae > Bromus > Bromus sterilis. The sequence continues at coordinate 364,798,667 of OX465595.1, read as the reverse complement.
TCCCATCGGGAGCATACTCACGACAGCTTCGACTGCTCATCATCAAATGATGTATAAATCCTCAACAGAAGATCGCGAAAGGTTCAAGTGCTCACTCGAAGACGACAAAGAGACACGCACAACGGCAGATTCGAGTCCCTGCGCGACTCTTCGAGTCCCCCAGGCACTCGGGGGCTACTGACGAGGGGATACCCCCACGACTCCTCTACGTGAAGGTACCTGGTGCGTGTCATGGCTGGCGGCCCACCAGAGGCCCACTCGTGGACACCGACGTGATGGAATAAGACGTGAAGCCGAATACTTGAGGCGCAAGACAAGGACTCTTACTTGTAGTCGCCTAGTACTCATGTAAACCCCTACCTGGCTATCTATATAAAGCGAGGCAGGGGCACCTCTCTAGAGAGGAGGTCACAACTCACCACCGAAACCCGCACGCATAGGAATAGACAGATCTCTCTCCACCAAAGCCCTCATGGCATCTCTGTATATCATCATCAATACAAGATCACACAAGCAGCATGTAGGGCTTTCCCTCCGGCGGCCTGAAGATGGGTAAATCGTGCTCCATGTGTCTCTTGTCCGTCATCCGAGAATCTGATATCATCTGGAACCCTAGCCTTGAGCGCTCCAGCCTTGGCATCCACTGTAATTGCATCTCCCTCATCAATAATATCGAGCAGGAACATGTCCTCCTGTTTGCCGACGAGCGATCTTCCAACCTGTGCCTCTCATGACTAACCCAGGGTCCCTGACCATGGGATTTGCCGGGGTTGATCCCCGTCAGAGGCTCAAAAGCATGGGCGGTACGCCAAGACAAGTAGACCGAAATCCATCTGTATCTACCCACTAATCATCCACCTTGAGATATCTATCCAGAACATCTCGCTGGTATTAAGTTGCAAATCCCACCCAAAGTGTAAACTCAAAGCAACGGACAACTGCATTAAAGAACTTTGCGTAAAGTAAATAATCCTTGCACCCGCAAGTACAAGCACCATTGTTTTCCCCCTTGTGGCAACAGCACATCCCCGAGACTCATGTTTATGTCACTCAAGCTAGTCATCGGGGGGCATGAACCCACAATCATGCATAACGCTCCCTCTTGGAGTCACTACCTACTACTTGGCCAAAGCAATAAACATCAACGGAGAACATGCAAGAGTTACTCAAGAACATAAATATAAAAGAAGAGAATCAAATATATAACTCAATCACAATCTGAACATAATCTCATAATCCATCGGATCCCAGCAAACTCAACATAGCAACAGCAGAAAGATTACATATGTGCCTCGATCATGTAGGGCAGTTCACGAGGTCTAATCCATGAAGAACAAAGAGGGGAGGAGAACATCACATAGCTACTGATCATGGACCCATGTTCCAAGGTGGACTACTCGCGGTTCATCCGGGAAGCATCCATGGTAGTGGAGAAGCTCCCGGAGGTGATTCCTCCCTCCGGCAGGGTGCCGGGAAGAGGTCTTCTGGTGCTCCCGATCTTGGAAGCGCGGCAGCGGCGGAACAGAGGAGATATCGCGAAAAACGGTTCTGTCTTCGAGGGTTTCTCATCATGGGGGATAAATAGGCGAAAGGGGGCAGCCAGAGGTGGGCCAGGGACTCCAGACGCCCCCCTGGCGCGGCCAGGGGCCTGGCCGCTCGGGCCCCCCTGGCCCCTCCTATGCTCTTCACGAAGCTTCCGGTACGCTGATTTTTCTTATATTTTTCCCGGAAATTTTCTGGTACTTTTAATAAGGGGGAAACCTGAAATAGAAAAACAGCAGAAAACAGGAACTGGCACTGGGGTGCACTGAGTTAATAGGTTAGTCCAAATATGATAAAAAGTGTATGAAAGATCATCAATATCATAGCAATATCACAGAAAAGAGGCATGGAGCAAGAAGACATTATAGATACGTTTTGGACGTATCAGCAAGTCATGCAAATTTAACATGTACAAAGTATAATCATCTCATACAACTTTTATCATGACGAAGACTATACACATCACATGTTCCTGCAAAAACAAGTTAGACGTTCTTCTACTCGTTCTTTGCATCTTTTACGTGGCTACTAGGGTTTGCAAGGCAAAATGGTTTTCTAGCTACGTAACCACATAAAGCACAATCTTCAATTTGCTAGATTAACACTTGGGGCGTATCAACCATGAGTCTACAATTTAATCTCATGACCCATACTGAACAATCGTCAATACGCGTGATCCCCGTGCTAGATCAACAATCTAACAGGCCCCTTTTGTTACACAATTTATCCACACCAAAAGCAAGACCCAAATCATCTTCGCGCGACCAGCATACTCAGGAGCAGCATAGAAGGACCCCGAGGGGCAAGATTTTTGTAACAAAATCAAGCAATACACGAGGGATCAACTTGTGCAATTAGAGGGGAAGCAACTAGAAGATTCAGTTTAGATCTATTATCGAAAAACCGCGCACAATGAAAATTTTGTGCAATGCCCGTTCATCACTATGAACTCTTGATCGAACTTGCATCTATTACTAGAACTAGCTCTGATACCACTGTTAGGATTCGGAGTAGAAAACAAAAAAAATCGGCACTACGAAACCAAGTCCCAAGATTGGATCTAGATAGATGCAAACACAGTTAGCGATCTTGTTACCTTAACTACCGTTCAAACGTTAGTTCTCTCGCAGAAGAAGTTTAGGGAGAGTTGGGGAAGCTTGACGTAGCGCAACCCCTCAAACAGATCTGATCTGTTTGACTTCCCACAAACAGATCTAGAAGTCCCTCGAACGAAGATCGAACGTACGATCTCTCTACGATTGATCCACACGTACGATGTAGTAGATCCGGCAGGGCTCCGCCGTCCAGAGCTCGGCGCCGCCGGATTAGAGAGGAGGAAGGAGCAGCCCTTCGGCGTAAGGTGGAGTTTAGATCTAATGGAGAAGAGAGAGGAGGGGCATCCCTGAGGCAAAAGAACAAACTCGTGTCTCCTTGGGGGTGCCCCCCTCATCTATTTATAGTGGGAGGGGATGCCACCTTGGAGGAGGGGGCAGCCCTAGGGTGGCGCCCTAGGGTTTCCCTCCCCCTCGGTGCGGTGCCAAGGAAGGGGGAGGATGCTTCCTCCTAGAGGAGGAAGCTTCCTCCTAGGCGCATCCCCCTCTTGGGCTCCTTTGGCCCATGTGCTCCCTCCCCACTTGGGCCTTCTAAGTGAGACGGGGCCCATTGATATTTAATCCCTTTTATTAATTCTAAAACAATTCTAGAATTCACAAGAAATAAATATTAAACATATTTAGACCATCCCGGAACTTTTCCGGCCCTCCGATTTTACCCGGTTTTCTCAAAACTCTTCCCGGTACTTTACCGGTGCCCCGAAACGATTTCGGTTTTCTCTTCGATTAAATCTCAATCACTCCGAAACTTTTCCGGTGTGTTATACTCGTGCTCCTATCACTCTAGTGCTCAACAAATCTACCACCCTTAAGTGTGTGACCCCATAGGTTTGGTAGAATACGGACATGAACCGGAAACTAACTTTCTTCGGATCAAAAACCAATAGCGGAGCCATGGACACCCATAATGGTTCCCGCACCTACACGAATATGAATTCGAGTGAACCTTTGGTTGACATGCCAATCCCTTTTCTTCGCGATACTTTACAACACATGAGGTGAGATTATATAGGTATCCGCATGATCAACTCATTAATCATTATACCAATTATCCTCATATCGGTTTAGTTCTTTTCTCGTTCACGTATTTCGTATCCCATGTGATCTATTCACAAAGTATCCGGCCGAATGTTTGTGGATACGTAATACCGAGAGGGCCCAAAAAATATCTCTCCTAAATAGGAGGAGAAAATCCCAACTTGAATCATCCAAGTCCCTAGACATACTTTCGAGTGTGAGTAAGCAAAGTCGTTATAGACACGCCTGTTATGGGTGGTGTTAGGACAAAGTGAAAACCCACCATCCGGTATGTAGGTACTTAAAATTCTCATGGTATATAAGGATACATGCAAATTTCAACTCATCTGATGATTTAACTCATAATACAATGATGGTGAAATCTCAAAGAAAATCATACAATTGGGTCGGTTCAGCACACTTGTTCTGGTAACAATGTGCTCCCATGTATTACCGGCATATTCAATGCCCTATGTCAGGAAAACATGACATCCATAATACACAGGTTAGTCCTAGAGGTAGACTAAGAATACTTTTTGTTTATACTCCACACCCGCATATGGGTTTTCCTCCGAAGGCAGTTAACATGCACTTGGAAAACCTCCGCATAGGCCATTGCAGTTATAGCACAGACATATAAACATCAATAATGAACCTGGAATTATAATAATACATTTTATTATTGCCTCTAGGGCATAATTCCAACATAACTCTCTATACTTAACTCCTTGTTTGAAAGCATGGATGGCTTGGAACTCGGAGACTCCTTCTACCGAGTTGTGGAGCGTAATCCACCTCTGGATGTAATCCCGGGTGGACTTCATATTCCCTTGTACACACAATTGCAACTCGGTTAACCCTCTGGGTATTTTTTAAGTTCCCTCAAAATTCTTGACAAAAGCTCTCTCTAGATCTTCCCAAATCCAAATACTGCTGAGGGGAAGCTGGTTCAACCCTCCAGCATCAAAGGAAGATGCATCATGGTTATCTCATCTCCTCCCCCTTCGATTTGCACTGCTATCCTGTAGTCATCTAGCCATGTCTGAGGTTTGGCATCACCTCGATACTTGTCCACCCCTTGTGCTATTCGGAAGTGAGGAGGAATGGGAGTGGATCGGATTCTCTCGCTGAAACAAACTGGCCCTGTAGCCGTTGAGGGGCGAGCCCGATCTTGCCGATAGGACCTAGCACGATCAACTCGGCTTTGCACAAAATGAATCCGAGCATCTTCATCGACATCAAAATATTGGTTACCTTGATGACTAGCTCGGCGTTGATGGAAATCCTCTCTCCGTGGAGCACCCTGTTCAGACCAGTGAACCTCATAGTTATCCGGTCTCCGATGCTCTGCACGCCTATATTGATCATGGTGTTAACCCTCTCGGGGATCATTTCTGCGCCGAGGTGGTGTGTTCCTGTTTCTGCGAGTGTCACCATAAGGCGTATGCACTGATTGAGATGTTCCAGCGGGAGGAACTTGGGAGTGAACACGCTGCTTTGATTTACTGACTGCAGAGTTTTTCTCTACTGTTGCCTGCAACAGGAATGCTAAGTGTTGAATTCCATCTGCTACCGATCCACTAGGCTGCAAAGAATTTGCAATCCGAGTTGCCCCTACGAGGTTCTTCATACACGAGATACTTCTCTCCCCCGTTGGTTACCCCAAGTGGAAGGTGAGATGTAGATAGCGACAAATTTCCCTTAGCAAAAATGCTAAGGTTGAGTATTGTCCAGGAGGACTCCAACAGATACAAGTAGGTGGTGAAGTCAACAATAGCGTCGTTCACAACCCAAGGTTACTTACTTCACCTGGACCTGCACACACACAGATAGCTTCTCTTCCCAACGAGTACAGAGGAGTTGTCAATTCCTCCGGCCTTGATGTTTACGAAGGATAAAACGCACGGGATAATAATGATAGTGATAGCAACTGAAAAGTAAATACTGAAAGTAAATTGAAGGTGAAAACAATATGGTAAATATGGACCGGGGTCCTATGATGTTCACTAGTGATGTCTCTCTTCCAAAAGATGATAAAATAGCCATGCGAGGTAAAAAAATTAAAGCTGGGCAAATTGAAAGGATTATGTGCGCAAACCAATGCTAATTATGCTATAAAGAAAGGAAGAGGCTCAAAAGCACGGGCGGTACGCCAAGACAAGTAGACCGAAATCCATCTTCATCTACGCACTAATCATCCACCTTGAGATATCTATCCAGAACATCTCACTGGTATTAAGTTGTGAATCCCACCCAAAGTGTAAACTCAAAGCAACGGACAACTGCATTAAAGAACTTTGCGTAAAGTAAACAATCCTTGCACCCGCAAGTACAAGCACCGTTGTTTTCCCCCTTGTGGCAACAGCACATCCCCTAGACTCATCTTTTTGTCACTCAAGCTAGTCATCGGGGGGCATGAACCCACAATCATGCATAACGCTCCCTCTTGGAGTCACTACCTACTACTTGGCCAAAGCAGTAAACAGCAACGGAGAACATGCAAGAGTTACTCAAGAACATAAATATAAAAGAAGAGAATCAAATATATAACTCAATCACAATCTGAACATAATCTCATAATCCATCAGATCCCAGCAAACTCAGCATAGCAACAGCAGAAAGATTACATATGTGCCTCGATCATGTAGGGAAGCTCACGAGGTCTAATCCATGAAGAACAAAGATGGGAGGAGATCATCACATATCTACTGATCATGGACCCATGGTCCAAGGTGGAATACTCACGGTTCATCTGGGAAGCATCCATGGTGGTGGAGAAGCTCCTGGAGGTGATTCCTCCCTCCGGCAGGGTGCCGGGAAGAGGTCTTCTGGTGCTCCCGATCTTGGAAGCACAGCGGCGGCGGAACAGAGGAGAGATCGAGAAAAAGGGTTCCGTCCCCGAGGGTTTCTCGTCACGGGGAATAAATAGGCGAAAGGGGGCAGCCAGAGGTGGGCTAGGGGCTCCAGGCGCCCCCTGGATCCCCTCTGGCCCATCTCGGGCTCTTCGCGAAGCTTCCGGTACGCTGGTTTTTCCTATATTTTCCCCGGAATTTTTCTGGTACTATTAATAAGGGGGAAACCTGAAATAGAAAAATAGCGGAAAACAGGAACTTGCACTGGGGTGCACTGAGTTAATAGGTTAGTCCAAATATGATAAAAAGTGTATGGAATTTCATCAATATCATAGCAATATCACACAAAAGAGGCATGGAGCAAGCAGAAATTATAGATACGTTTTGGACGTATCAACATCCCCAAGCTTAATTCCTGGTCGTCCTCGAGTAGGTAAATGATAACAAGCATAATTTCTGTGGTGACATGCTATCAACCGTATAAGAACTTTTTAAGTACAGTAATTAAAGCATGCAATTCAATTCAAGTCATAACAGGCAAGAGTCTATATCTAGTATTGAAATAAGCAACATAAGAACATAAAGGTGCAAGAGCTCTCGCTGTCCGTGACTCGAATGTCTCCAAATGGTGTTTGCGTGCAAGAAAGGGGGTAGGGATATACGAGAGAAAGTATTTTTAAATTGAGAACTCAATCTACTAAAGTGTCACACTTGGTCTTCTTCGGAATCTTATCTTGACTCATCCCCAGACCACTAGCGAGGTACAAGTCAAAATGATCCACTCCTTTTCGAAATTTTGAGCACTCATGCAATGGATGAGTGTAAGCAAGAAAGTTGACACTTAGTATGGCAAAGAGAGAATAAGGTGGAGGAGGAAGAAAAAAAAGGTGTGAAAGGCTCACATCAATGAGGACAATCATAGGCGAGAGAAAGCCAAATGATAGATATGATGTGATGAGTAGGAATTGCCATGCAACGGATGCACATATGAGCTAAAAGCTCTCCAATGGAACTAGTGGGGGTGCATCCAACTTGCTTGCTCAAGAAGACCTAGATCTCATTTGAGGAGGCTCATCATTGGAATATACAAGCCAAGTTCTATAATGTGAAGGTCCCCACATAGTTATATGCATGAATGATAATCTCTATGGAGTACAAGATACAAGATGGAGTACGAGTGTGGATCTCTCAATAAGGAATAGTAGTGTGCCCCCTTCTCTCTTTTTTTCTCTTTTTTTTCTTTTTTCTATTTTTTTTATTTTTTTGTATTTTTTTGTGGCCTCAATGGCTCTTTCTATTTAACTCTCATTTGACCTCTTTGGGATCTTTTAATTTGTCCTCTTTGGGATCTTTTAATTTGTCCACTTTGGGATATTTTAATTTTTCCACTTTGGGATCTTTTCCTCACTTTAGGGGCAACACTCTATATATTACAAAAAAGTATAGAAGATCTTTCACACTTTACAAAGTACTCAAATCATAAAGAAGATGTAACTATCATGATGTATGCAAATGTATGCCTCTGCCAGTGTAGCAGGATATGCAATGATACTAGCGCGTCACGTATCAATGATTATGGCAAGGCCCAACTAGCATGCGGCTCATCGATCAAGCAAGTAGCATGTATGACATGAAGATCAAGTCATGAGAACATGGATGTTGCATGGCAATGTATCTCAGAATGGCTATGGAAATGCCTTGATAGGTAGGTATGGTGGATGTTTTGAGGAAGGATATAAGGAGGCTTATGATGACAGAGCGTATGATGCCAAGGGTTTGGATGTACCGGCGAAGGTGGACGCTAACTCTCGGAGTGAGAAGAAAGCTATGCATGGCACAGGAAAGGCTAGCAAAATATGGGAAGGTGGAAGTGTCAACTTTCGAATACTCACATTAGTCCGAAGAACTCATGCACTTATTATCGGTAACTCTCAATCTAATAAGGAGGTTCACAAAGAGACAAGTACCCCGAGGAGGATTGTATGGGGTTTGGTTATCCTTGCGCATCCTCGACTCATGGTACGTGAGTGTACTCTAATATTCGACCCCTCAGAAGAGTAGTGATCCAACTAGTAGCTAAAGTTCTCAACTAATTTGTAGGTTTTTTGAAAAGAAACACGGATTGCCCAAAATACGACATCTATCATTAATAGGCTAAAGCTCTTGACACCAAAAGTCCAAACATTACTCAAGACAACATCTCAAAACTTTTGCAAGTTACTACTACAAAAAGAATAGCAACCTCAATTACCTACTTCAAGTAAAGACACAAAACTCAGTGCAGCAGGCAAACTCTCTAAACAAGATAAACATGAAAACTCAAGAGAGTTCCAGCAATAAAGTAAACAAAACCTCTTTTAAAAGATAAACATGAAAGCTAAGAGCAAAGCATGACAGCAGCTATGCAAAGATAAAGAACAAACATAGCAAAGATAAGCATGCAAAGTCCTATGTTGTGTTCTATATTTTGGAAGTGGAGCGTGTTTCTCTCCCACGCAAAGAAATCTGGGCTCTAACTTTTTATGAACATCAAGCAAAGCTAAAGAAAACTAAAAACAAAACCTAAGAGCGAGACGCTCCAAGAATAGCACATAACGCATGAAGTGATAAAAATATAGTGAAACGAGAGACGAACTGATAATTGTCGATGGAGAAGGGGATGCACGGGGGCATCCCCAAGCTTAGACGCCTGAGTCTCCTTGAATATTTATTGGGGATGCATGCACTACAGGAAACAGGAGTTTTGCCGTCAGCTTAACAGTTTGTCGTCAGCTTTCTATCGGGGCTGACTGCAAAGGTTCCTATGCCGTCAGCCCTGGGCCAAGCTGACGGCAAACGTTCAGATTACGGCGTAGGACAGGTACGCCGTCAGCCTTGGCTAAGCCATCCGCTGGCAGACAGCAAAAACCAATAAAGCTGAGGGCAAAGGACGGCTGACGGCCACCCGCAGGCCACGTGTCCCTTCCAGCCCCGATGTAACGGCACCCAGGTTTGCCGTCAGCCAGCTGACGGCAAAGCTGGTCCATAACACCCCCTCGTGGGCTTACCCTAACCCCCACTCCACCACACTCCACCACACCTTCCTCCTCGACGCGCACCGCCGCCGCCGCCACCCACCACCACCCCGGTTGGCCCCGCCCCCACCCCCTTGGAAGACCTCGCCGCCGCCGCCCCGCCGCCGTGCAGGACCTCGCCGCCCCGCCCCCGTGCAGCACCTCTCCGCCCCGCCCCCGTGCAAGACATCGCCCCGCCGCACCTCGGGAAGACGTTGCCGCCACTGCCCCACCCCCGTGCAAGACCAGGAGGCCTCTGCACGACGTCACCGCCGCGGCCTCCTCCCTTGCCGGCCGCCTGCCCCTCCTCCTCGACTCCGGTGGCAGTGGCCTCCTCGCCGGCTACCACCACCACCTCCTCCGCCCTGCCCCTGGAAGATCCTGCTGTAACTCCTCGCCATTGGGCTCGACCACCTCCACCAGATCTGCAGGTGAGCTCCCCCTATCTCTCTTTTCTCTGTTTTTTGTTCTTTATCAATTTTCTTTCTTGTTAGAACAATGCAACTAATAAAAACTATACAACTAATAAAAATAAAGTAGTCAGTGGTTATATTACCTAGCTAATAAAAATAAAAAATAGCTTAGGAAAGTAGTTAGTTGTTATATTAGTTAGCTTAGGAAAAAATACCTACCTAATAGTTGTTAGTTGTTATATTACTTAGATTTTAGTTGGCTTAGGAAAGCTAGTCTTTTCTAGAAGTAGTTAGTTTCTATATATTTTAGTTAGTTAGTTGTTAGATTTTAGTTAGATTAGGAAAACTATTATTTGTTAGTTGTTATGTTAGCTAGCTAATGAAAGTAGAGAAAAATATGAAAGAAAATATTTGTGAAGAAAGAAGACAGAAGTAGAGAAAAGAGAAGAGAAAAAAGAAATTAGGAATAGAAAGAAGAGAGAAGTAGAGAAAATATGAAGAGAATGAGAGACATTAGGAAGAGAAAAGAAAAGAGAAGTAGAGAAAATAAGAAAAGAAGTAGAATTGAACTAACATATTTGAAAAGGAAGGAAAAGTAAAATGAAAGGAATGGAAAAGAGATAAAGAAAGATAGAAAAAAAATTAGTATTTTATTTAGTGGTTAAGATTTTATAGCATCCTAGCTAAGTTTCTGTTTGGTTATGCCCTTTGCTCCGTGGTTTATGGCCCGACTTTGGTTCAGCCCACCGCTTTCCCATATCGAGTTAAAATTTAGATGTAAGGTTCCATCGCGTAACCCATATGCGTCTCCCGTTCGAAACATTACATTTATAAATATGAATTCATTTGCATATTTATAATTGAATTCTTTCGAATTGTCCAACGTTATCCATGGACAGCCCGAGTATGTGTAGATTGGGTTCATTTCCCTAGATATGCTCTCCTCCGGATCGGACGCAGGATTTCGTCAGCGCCACCTTGTTGTTCTCCGGGTACACATCCTCTCGGTTTATGCTGAGACGTGTATCAGGAGAACAGCGGGGAGGTGCTGTCGAAATTTTGCGTCGGATCGGGAGGAGAGCATGGGGAAATGAATCCAATCTGCACATACTCGGGTGGGATTAGGACCTATCTTTACCTATTAGCTAGTGTGCATATGCTGCATCACTGTAATTAATTATATGCCTTCTGGTGTTAATTTGTACTAGCTAGCTAGCCAGAATGAATGATCGTGCGTGGATGTACACCAGTCACCCTAGTCAGAAAAATATGACTGAGGAATGGTTGACCAAGACCGAGGAGTTCCTAGAGGTTCCATTTAGTGCTGGCCAACCAAGAACATGGTGCCCCTGCACTAGATGTAAGAACTATTCACAACAGACAAAGGATGTAATGGGTAAACACCTGCAAATGCGTGGTTTCATGCCTGATTATACGTTGTGGTCATTTCATGGCGAGTCGGCCCAACGTGACATACATGAGGTAGTGTGTCAGCGCATTGAGGATTGTGGTACAAGGATCGAAGACATGGTCAATGACTAGAACGATGCTCGTCATGAGGACGAAGAACCGGAGGAAACTGCCATGGCCTTTTATGCCATGCTAGAGTCTTCAAAACTCCCACTGCATGCGCACACCAAGCTTTGTCAACTAGATGCCATCGCACAAACAATGTCTCTTAAGGCACAATTCAACTTGCCCAGAGAGTGCTATGATGCGATGATGACCTTATTCGGGCGCTTTCTACCGGACGGTCATATTATGCCTGCAAACCTATACCACTCAGACAAAATACTCGGTGCACTGAAGATGCCCATCGAGCGGATACATGCTTGTGAGAAAGGATGCGTCTTATTTAGGCATGAGTATGCGGATGATAATTATTGTCCACGCTGCAAGTCCTCCAGGTATATTGTCGTAGACAACGGTCTTGGTGAGAAGACATAGAGCAAAATACCCGTAAACATTCTTCGGTACCTACCGATCTTATCAAGACTTCAACGGCTTTACATGCTTGAAGAAACAGCAAAACAAATGACATGGCACAGACATGGAATTAGACGTGCTACAGATGAATACGGGAATTTGATGTTGACCCACCCCTCTGATGGTGAAGCGTGGAAGATGTTCAATGAAATACATAAAGAAGGTAAAGCCAAAGACCCAAGAAACCTGGCACTCGCCATTAGCCTCGATGGGTTCAATCCTTTCGGTATGACGGCAACCCAGTATAGTTGTTGGCCCGTATTCATCATGCCCCTCAATCTGCCCCCTGGAGTACTTATGCAAAGAAAGCACATCTTCTTGACGTTGATAGTTCCGGGGCCCAACTATCCCGAAAAAAATATGAATGTGTACTTGCAACCACTGATGGATGAGTTGAAAGAAGCTTGGGATAATGGGATCTGGACATATGACGCAGCTAGAAAAACAAACTTCCAAATGGATGCTTGATTGATGTACTCCATGCATGACCTGCCAGCGTTTGCACTTTTTGTTGCATCGTGCATGCACGGAAAGTTCCCATGCCCGCAATGAAAGTCTGCTCTTAAGTTTCATTGGCTTCCGGAGGGTCTCAAGTATTCTTGCTTCGACTTACATAGACAATTCTTGCCTCTGGACCATGGATTCAGAAAAGACAAGAAGAATTTCACTAAAGGTAAAGTTGTCGAGAACGAGGCACCACCTATGATGACGGGCGCACAAATTCTTGATCAGTTGAACTCACTAGAGCCTGATCCGAACCGGCCAGGGTATTTCTAGGGATATAATACGGAACACGCCTGGAGCCACAAGCCATGCTTTTGGGATCTCCCCTATTTCAAAGACCTTGCTCTTCCACACAACATTGACATGATGCACACTGAAAAAAATATGGGTGAGGCCCTTTTTGGTACATTGTTCGGCACTGATAAGGGGAAAGATAATGTTAAGCCTAGAGTCGATCAGGAGAGTCTGTGTAATAGGAAGTCACTGAACACGCGACAACCGAAAGGGAAGAAGAATTGGGAGAAGCCAAAGGCATGGTTCAATCTTAAAAGGGAACACATGAGGGAAATCCTCATCTGGGTGAAAAAAAAGTTGATGTTCCCCGATGGGTATGCAGTGAATCTAGCAAGGGGAGAAAGTCTTGAAAAATTGAAAATCTTTGGGCTGAAGAGTCACGATTGGCACATATGTATTGAGCGGATAATGTCGGTGATGTTGCGCGGCTACATCCCCAAGGATGAATGGCTAGTAATGGCAGAGCTAAGCTATTTCTTCCGTGTTCTTTGTGCTAAAGAATTATCGCCTATTATGATAGAAGAGATGGAAAAACTGGCGCCGGAGTTGATATGCAAGTTAGAGAAGATCTTTCCACCGGGTTTCTTTAATCCGATGCAGCATATGATTTTGCATCTACCGATGGAGGCATGATTGGGTGGCCCTGTGCAAAACCGTTGGTGCTATGCAACCGAGAGAATGTAGAAGACGCTTCGAGCAAAATGTAAAAATAAACGGAGAATGGAAGCATCAATGGTTGAGGCATTCGTTGTCGAGGAAGCGGCAAACTTCGTGACAGCACACTATGCTGCCACTAATTACAGTTTGCATAATCCAAAGCCTCGGTACAATACTGGCGACCCCGAGCGACATGAATCCAAGTTCAAACTCTTTAAAGGGAGCCTCGCACATTGTGGGGTTATGAAGACAAAGACGCTGACCTTCGAGGAATGGGGCATCATTACATTGTATATCTTGACCAACATGACAGAAGTGCAGCCATACATCGAGTAAGTGCGCAGTACATATTAATTGTTCTGCAACTTCTTGACGAGTTGTGTTTCTAACTTCTCTTAATTATTTGATACAGTCGATTCGTCGCGCAATTCTCGAATGGAGTGGCGATCGAAAAAGACTCCATCGAAGAGATTAATCTTCTTGAGAAGCGGGGAGGCGGCAATCCCGGTTTCATCTCTTGGTTTACACAAACGGTACTTCTTATATGATATACATGCCATTTTTATTTCTTCGTCGTCTCAGTACCGACTAATACAACAAGCCTTTCTGTTTCAACTTGTAGGCTAATTCAGAGTCGATGGACGCTGAATTGAGACAAATCGCAAATGGTTTTGACTTTAAGGTCCATACATATGAAAAATACGACATCAATGGGTATCGCTTTCGTACTGGTATGAAAGAGCAAACTATGCCTGATCGGAAAACAACGAATTCCGGTGTGTCCGCTATAGAAGGAGGAGTCGAGTATTATGGAATAGTTGAAGAAATATTCGAACTGCTATATTATGGTGAAAATGCTCCGAACGCCGTTGTCTTCAAATGTCATTGGTTCGATCCGAAGGACACTAGACGAACTCATGAGCATGTTGGGCAAGTTGAAATTAAACAGAAGAGCCGTTTAAATGTTGCCGAAGTTTATATTGTGGTTCAACAGGCCACACAAGTTTTCTATCTTCCATGGGCCTGCCAAAGTGTAAAGAATCTCTAAGATTGGTATGTCTTCTATGACGTGCCGCCACATGGTAAACTACCTGCCCCCAATGAAGAAGAGGATTATCAACCTCACATAGACCTAGACACATATGACGGAGAATTCTTCCAAGAAACACGTGTGGCCAAAAAACATTTCGGAAAAACCTCTACGTTTGGTCAAAACATGGAAGTAGAGAATGACAATGCGGAGGAAGAGGAAGAAGTGGGACACGAAGAGGTTACCGATGATGATGAGGAGGAAGATGAAGAAGTGGAACACGAAGAGGTTACCGATGCGGATGACCTATCATTGCTTGACCGGTTACAAAAAGGCTTTCGAAATGTGGTTGACGCTGAACCCGATCCCGGAGAAGAGATCATTCATGACGACACGCGTGATAGTGACGATGATGTTTTTATTGATCCTGGAGAAGATACAGATGATCCCGACTATTAGTTGTATGCATCCCAACTTTCTTTTGTTTTTTGTATATATGAATTTGTATTATTTATTTCCTTAATGTACTAATTCATCTTTATATGCATATGTTTGTTTTTTGTATATATGAATTTGTATTATTTATTTCCTTACTTTACTAATTCATCTTTACTCCGTAACAGGTGTTGACACATGGCGAGCCGTAGGGACCCACCGGTGGAGTCTCGACCACCTCTACCTCTACGGAGAGAGTTGCTGGCGGATATTGTCGCAGCCAGCTCGCCGCCGGCGCGTGCTGAGCAGCCTCATGGGAGAGGTCGGGGAAAAGGCCAAAAGAGAGCTAAACCCGGTGGTCGAGGAGGTGGTCGAGCAGGTGGCGCCCTAGCTGAGTCACCCACTCACAGGACAGTCTCATCGGTGCAGGAGCCATCGGTGCAATCGGCGGCGCCGGAGGCACCGAGGCAATCGGCGGGGCCGGAGGCACCGAGGCAGTCGACGGGGACCGCCGGTGCAGTCGGAGGCACCGGAGCAGCGGACACCGCCGGTGCAGTCGGAGGCACCGGAGGCACCGAGGCAGTCGACGGAGCCTCGTTGGGATGATCCTTGGGAGGAGTGTGCTCGCACGGATGATGATGATGATGCTGATGAGGATGATGATAGCGATGACGACGGGGCTGAGGGGGTGAGGGGGTGATGGGGGTGAGGGGAGCTCCTCTTCCAAGAAGCCGGTGTACCAGCGTGGTATGACACGGCTCCCACTACGTCCGGACCCTGCGTAGAGGACATTGATTGCGCCAGATGGGGAGAAGTAAGTTGATGAATTTTTTGTGTTCCTTGTATATATATATCATACATGTACATATGGTCCAACAAGAACTAATGTCTTTGTCTTCTTATTTTGCAGGGCGTGGACTTACCCGGAAGGTGCTCAGAATCCAAACTGCCTCCTTGGTGCCGTGCTTA
Organism: Bromus sterilis; assembly: GCA_950022295.1. NCBI lineage: Eukaryota > Viridiplantae > Streptophyta > Magnoliopsida > Poales > Poaceae > Bromus > Bromus sterilis. Next base: position 364,782,803 of record OX465595.1, on the reverse strand, counting down.
AGGAGCAGTTCCCCGGACTAGTCCAGTTGCCTGGTTAGGGTAGGGTTCCTGAGCCCGGCCTCACTTTGCCACACTAAAAAGCCGCCCCGGCCCCGCCAGATGAACGCATCAACAACGTTGAATGCCGTACGAAAGCCGACATGGTGGTGGCTATTTTTTGGGTAAGTATTCTAAGCATTGCAATCATTTATTAGCGTTGGAATCATTTCACTCATCTAAGCATATGTTCGATGCATTTTTCAGTGCTACTATAGGGTTGAGGAGGGGATGGAGCCGGCGGCCCAGAAGAATCTCAAGAAGGAGATAGTGAGGCTACTCACGAACACTAGGCACGAGATGCGTGTTCAGTGTGTTCGAGATTGATACGCCAAGAAGGGCGTGAAGAAGTCCAAGAAGAAGTGTAGAAAAGTATTCCTTAAGAAGGAAGAATACTTGGAGGTAAATTACTAACTAATTCAAATTCCTACACTTATAAGTAAGGCCTAGTTAGCTCCAACTTATCTTTATAAGCTTATGAAGCTCAAACTTGGCTTTATAAGCTTATAAGTGTCAAACTTTTCTTTATAATCTTATGAAGCTCAAACTTGGCTTTATAAGCTTATAAGTGTCAAACTTTTATTTATAAGCTTATGAAGCTCAACCTTGGCTTTATAACCTTATAAGTGTCAAACTTGGCTTTATAAGTTTATAAAGGTCAAACTTGGCTCTATAAGCTTGTAAACCTCAAAAATGATAATAATAGCTTAGTTACATAAAACTTGACTTGTACTTGGCTTAAAAAAGCTATTCAATGACTTTATAAGATTATTAATTCATAGGCGCCCCCGAGATGGTGTGCAAATAAGATGGATTTCTTTGAGGCGATAGTGGACAAATGGCTCAGTGATGCCTGGCTGTCCACCCACAAAAGCGCCAAGGCTAGGCGTGCACAAATGGTAGGTGTGGCACACCACCAAGGCAATCTCAACGTCAACGAGTACGCAAAAAAATGGGTATGTGCCTTTTTGTTTTCAGTTTCATGTCCTTTCATCATTAATCAACTGATATGTTTCATGCCTTTTCTTTGCTTTTCATTGTAGGCGAAACACCATAATCAGCCTGTGCCTAAGGGATTTCTCTCATTTGCCATGGCCCATAAGGGAAAGTACAAAACGGTGAAGGCATATTCCGAGGGCGATGGTGTTGAGGCGTACACCAGCGATGCAGCCTACCACAAGAGATGGCCTATTCTGAGGTGGCGAAAGAGCTACGCGGTCCTCAGTTTGACCCGAGCGAGGAGGAGATGGATCCGGAGGCCTTAATGATTGCTGGTGGAGGTAAGTATCATGGCAGCACCTCCATGTGCAATGGCTTCGTACCTTGCCCGGAGACTCTACCTCAGATCAAGGTGAGGCAAACGAGCTCCGCTCCTGCTGTACGACCTCGCCCGCGGCCAGTGGACATTGCTATCCAGGTATAACTTTGTCTCAATTTTTATTTCCGTTCTTTAGACTACGTAGCGATGGTGACAATAATTGCTATATTGTTGAGTGTTCGCAGGACGCCATTCAGAGGGAGAGACAGGCGACACAAGAGATGTTGTCGGAGCAGCTTGCGGAGAGGGACCGGCTGGCGGAGGAGAGGACCTAGAGGATACTCGAGGAGGAGAGGGCACGCAATAATGCCCAGACGAAGGCCATCTACGACCTCTTCTCGGTAAGTTACTACTTTTGCATATATCCGCCAAGAATGCATATGCATATGTTTGGTTCACTTGCTAATATGCTCGAGTCCTCAAAAACTAACTCGCAGAGTATGTGGGAGAAGCAAGGTCTTACCCCTCCACCGATGCCGACGCCTATCGTTTCTCCTCCCAGAACGGTAAGTTTCTTTCAATGATCAATATAGCCAGGTCTTATACCATCAAGTGTCATCATGCTTACCACATTGCAACTCATCCTTAGTTGCAACATAATTCCGGAGCTGCATCTCACAACCCACAAGAATCTCCTAGTGAATCCCCGAGCAACCCACGTGGCGGCGCTTCTCAGCCTTGAGGTGGCCTCCGGTAAGTTACATAAAGCTCATCAATGACTTTATATGCTCATAAAGCTCAATAATGGTAGTAATAGCTTAGTTACATAAATATTTACTTATTCTTGGCTTATAAAAGCTAAAAAAATGACTATATAAGCTTATAAAGCTTCTACTTGGCTTTATAAGCTTGTAAACCTCAAAAATGACTTATACTTGGCTTATAATAGCTCCTCAATGACTTCATAAGCTCATAAAGCTGAAAAATGATGTTAATAGCTTAGTTCGATGAAAATTGAGTTATACTTGGCTTCTAAAAGCTCAATAGTGACTTTATAAGCTTATAAAGCTCAAACTTGGCTTTATAAGCTTTTAAAGCTCAAATTAGATTTTATAAGCTTATTAAGTTCAACAATGACTTATACTTTTCTTATAAAAGCTCAATAATGAATTTACTAGCTTAAGTGGCTTATAAACCTAAAAATGACTTATACTTCGCATATAAAGCTCAAAAATGAATTAATGACTTAGTTAGATCTAAAATGAGATATATTTAGCTCTTGAGGTCTAACAAGAAAAAGTATTGTAGAATAAGAAGGAGAGGAGGAAAATAAAGAAGTGAAGAAGAAAGAGGTGAAAAAGAAAGTAAAAGAAGAAAAGTTCTTATTCTTCCTTTTTCTCTTCTTTCTTTTTCTCCATCTTCTCTTCTTCCTTTCATCTTATTCTTATTCTTCCTCTTCTCTTCTTCTTCTCCTTACTCTTCTTCTCCTTGTTCTTCTTTTTCCTTTTTATTTTCATCTTTTCATCATTTTGGATTTCTTCTTTTCCATAACTAACATATGATTATGTTTTCATTTTGCAGATTTGCCTTTATGCATGGATGGATGCTTCTTGTTGTACATATAGGATGTTAGGATGGATGCACTCTTTGCATAGTGCTGGACTTTGTAGACGCGTGTGATTATGTAGTCGACTTGTTGCTGTTTTAAACTATATGTATGCACTAGCTAGTGGACTTGTACATTTGTGGGATGGAGATGACTTGTGCATTTATATCATGTTGGCACTTTTTGTATGACTTGTACATTTATATCATGTTGGCACTTTTTGTATTACTTGTGGGATGGAGATGACTATAATATATCATGTTGGCTATAATATATCTGTATATATATATATATTATTTTTTAAATGCAGGGAATTAAAGAAAACAAATTAAAAAGATAGATACAGAGAGCTTTGTCGTCAGCTTGCTGACGGCAAAGGCGTTGCCGTCAGCAAGCTGACGGCAAAGAGGACACGTGGCGGCAGTCTGTGCAATCTGGGCTGTGACAGTGACCATTTGGTCAATGCTTTGCCGTCGGCCTGAAGGCAAGCTGACGGCAAAGGGAAGGCTAGTTGCCGTCAGCCGTCCCGAAGCTGACGGCAAAGCTTTGCCATCAGCATGTGCACAACCACTGGCAAACTGCTGCCATGTGGGCCCAGGCAAGTGCTTTGCCGTCAGCCCGACGGCAATGCACGCCGTTAACTCAGCCCACGGAGTTAAGTCAGAGGCTGGACGTACGAGAGGCTTTGCCGTCAGCCGATGTAAAATGACTGACGGCATAGTCTTTGCCGTCGGTCGATTTTAAGCTGACGGCAAAGCAGCTCACTGCCGACTGATGAGCTGACAACAGGTTTGCCGTCGTGGAGCTGACGGCAAAGCCTTTGCCGTCAGCTTTTCATATGTTTGCCGTCATCTTTGGCTGATGGCAAAACTCATGTTTCCTGTAGTGATGGGGGCATCCCCAAGCTTGAACGCTTGACACTTCTTAATCTTCTTTCATCATCTTCCCTCGCACACTTGAAAACTCCCTTCATACATAACTCATCATAATCTGATTAGCGAGGTTAGTACCCATAATAAAATAATTTTTTCTCTACTGGAAATAAAGATAATCTTGAAGAGCTACTGTTTCTCAAGAGTGCCAAAAAGTTTTTTCAAAGAAAAATCAAGCTTAGGGTTTGCAAAACGAAGAAAAGGCAAAACAGGACAGAATCTGTGAAAAACGGACCAGCAGGTAGTAAAGAATTTTTTAGGGGTACTTCTGCAACTGAAATAAAAAAACTCAGAACATACGAAAGTTTCGTAATTGTATAGAGCACGCTGTGTAAACAAATCAGCTCAAAAAGATGAACTGGGATTTTTCTAGTCACGAGGACAGAATCTGTTTTCTGGACAGCATGCACAACTTTCACTTCCCTTGTCGTATGAGGCTATAAAAGGCATAAAGCTTGAAAAGTAAAGATACAATGATGTTGATACAGTAGTAACAATCACCAAGACCACTAAAAACAGAAGAAAAACAAAAAGGAAAACCTAAATTCGTTGCGGGCTGCCTCTCGAAAGCGCTTTCTTTTATGCCTTTAAGCTAGGCATGAAGATTATAGAAGATGCTCTCACAAGAATAAGAATTTTGAAGCAAAAGAGAGCATTAAGAAGAAAATATGAAACACATTTAAGTCTAACCCACTTCCTATGCATAGGCATCTTGTAAGAAAATAAATCAAAGAAGCACAAAGAAACCAGCATAGGAAGGTGGAACAAGAACAACTTTAAAACTTTCAACATAAAGAGAGGAGTTTTAGTAATATGGAAATTTGTACTACCAAACTTCCCTCTCTCAAAATAATTTTCAGTAGTATCATGAATACCATCAAGAATATAACTATCACATAAATCATGTTGCTCATGACCTACAATCACACATGTATAGTTTTCAACACGGTCTTTAGGATTATAAGATAAATGCAACCCATCACATTGAGCCTTGATAAGAGCACAATTCTCCGGAATATGAGTTTGAGATTTCAAAAGGATAATAGGACAATCAAGTGTGGGTGCAATAGCAAAAATTTCATGCTTAACATGAGGAACTATAGCAAGTTCATCTCCGTAAGCATCATCCATAGTGGCATCACGGCAATAAGCATAGAAGGCATCAACTTCATCAAAAAGGGATATTTCAAAAGAATCCATAGGATCATAACACTCATATAAGGTAAGAGTCAAAGAGTTACTCTCGTTAGAAGGTAGACATGAATGGCTCCATTCTTCCTCCTTTTGTTCGTCACTCTCCTCCTCTTTTTCATCCAAGGGGCTTTCGGGTTCAACAACTTCTTCTTCCATAGAGTCCTGCAAAACATTAGTCTCTTCCTTTGGGGGAGAGATTATCTCAAGATGATCAGTAATACAATAATTTGCATCGTAATTTTTCAAACAATAGTTAAGTATAGCAAGTCTCTCAGATTTGTAAGGGGCATCATCAATATTTTTAAGAAGAGAAGTAATTTCATAGGCACCCTTATAAGCAACAAACTCTTCTATTTGCTCTGCATCATCAAAGTCATAATTTCTCTTAGCATAAGAAGCTAAGGTTTCATCATCATTGTACTCACATTGGAAAGCAAGGTGTTTGTGCCTCATAAAGCAACAAGATTCATCCCTCCAGAAAGATATATTATATATTGAGCACAAGTTTCTAGCATACTCATACAACTGGTGTATTTGTTTCCATAAGTGTATCCCCTTTTGAGACAAGTGGTGTTCCTTGTACCACTTTTGTTGATCCTCGGTGAATCCTCCATGCCAATAAGATCTGGTTTCAAAGAAGTCAGACATTGATTGGCATGTAAGGAACTAGACATACTATTATTTTTTTGGATTTTTGATAAAGGACACGAAGATAAAAACTGAAAGGTACACTAACAAGACTAAAAAGAAAAGATAAAAGATAGTGTGCAACTCCCCTATCTTGATACACGAGAAATTTTCTTGATACATGAGATACTTCTCGCCCCCGTTGGTTACCCCAAGTGGAAGGTGAGATGTAGATAGCGGCAAATTTCCCTTAGCAAAAATGCTAAGGTTGTGTATCCTCCAGGAGGACTCCAAAAGATACAAGTAGGTGGTGAAGTGAAAAACTGGCGCCGTTGACAATCTAAGGATTGCTAACTTCACCTGGACCTGCACACACACAGATAGCTTCGCTTCCCAACGAGTACAGAGGAGTTGTCAATTCCTCCGGCCTTGTTGTTTACGAAGGATAAAACACACGGGATAATAATGATAGATAGCTTACGGAAAAGTAAATACTGAAAGTAAATTGAAGGTGTAAACAATGGTGGTAATATGAACCGGGGTCCCATGATGTTCACTAGTGATGTATCTCTCCCAAAAGACGATAAAATAGGTATGCGAGGTAAACAAATTACAGCTGGGCAATTGATAGAATTATGTGCGGCAACCAATGCTAATTACGCAAAACAGAAAGGAAGAGGCTCAAAAGAACGGGCAGTACGCCAAGACAAGTAGACCGAAATCAATCTGCATCTACCCACTAATCATCCACCTTGAGATATATATCCAAAATATCTCGCTGGTATTAAGTTGTGAATCCCACCCAAAGTGTAAACTCAAAGCAACGGACAACTGCATTAAAGAACTTTGCGTAAAGTAAACAATCCTTGCACTTGCAAGTACAAGCACCGTCGTTTTCCCCCTTGTGGAAACATCACATCCCCTAGACTCATGTTTCTCTGACTCAAGCTAGTCATCCGGGGGCATGAACCCACAATCATGCATAACGCTCCCTCTTGGAGTCACTACCTACTACTTGGCCAAAGCAATAAACAGCAACGGAGAACATGCAAGAGTTACTCAAGAACATAAATATAAAAGAAGAGAATCAAATATATAACTCAATCACAATCTGAACATAATCTCATAATCCATCGGATCCCAGCAAATTCGGCATAGCAACAGCAGAAAGATTACATATGTGCCTCGATCATGTAGGACAGCTCACGAGGTCTAATCCATGAAGAACAAAGAGGGGAGGAGAACATCACATAGCTGCTGATCATGGACCCATGGTCCAAGGTGGACTACTCACGGTTCATCCGGGAATCATCCATGGTGGTGGAGAAGCTCCCGGAGGTGATTCCTCCCTCCGGCAGGGTGCCGGGAAGAGGTCTTCTGGTGCTCCCGGTCTTGGAAGCGCGGCGGCGGCAGAACAGAGGAGAGATCGCGAAAAAGGGTTCCGTCCCTGAGGGTTTCTCGTCACGGGGAATAAATAGGCGAAAGGGGGCAGCCAGAGGTGGGCCAGGGGATCCAGGCGCCCCCCTGGCGCGGCCAGGGGCCTGGCCGCCTGGGCCCCCCTGGCTCCCCTCTGGCCCCACTCGGGATCTTCGCAAAACTTCCGATACGCTGATTTTTCCTATATTTTTCTCGGAATTTTTCTGGTACTTTTAATAAGGGAGAAACCTGAAATAGAAAAGCAGCAGAAAACAGGAACTGGCACTGGGGTGCACTGAGTTAATAGGTTAGTCCAAATATGATCGAAAGTGTATGGAAGTTCATCAATATCATAGCAATATCACACAAAAGAGGCATGGAGCAAGCAGAAATTATAGATACGTTTTGGACGTATCAGTTCTCCACTGGAGTCTCCATGGCTCGGAAAGGCTCTTGTCCGTGCCCTCGCAATTGCCGACTTTTTCTGCTTTGCTTGAGTCGAGCGACTTCCCGGGCCTGACGCTCTAAGGTATTTTCCAACTCGGCTAAGCGCTCTCGCTCAGCAAGGTTGGTTAACCTAGCTGCTTCTAGGCTTCGCCCTTACGGAGTGGTTGTGTCAATGGGAGTGTGCAGTAGTCGCTCTGCTGCTTCTGCTTCTTCTTGCTCTTCTCGAGTCAAAGGTCGGGGCCGCCGGCTCGACTCTTGAGTCCTAACCTCCGGAAGGCGGACGTACGCCGAGTTGTCTCACGACCATCGACCCCAAATGGTCTGTTGGTTCCATTCCGAGCTGGATCAACTCGGACTGGCGACGGTTGAGGTGGGGGTGTTTCCTCCATGCAAACTTTTGCAACTGCGATAGGAACGCCGTTCCTACCCTCTTGTTCTTCATCAGGCTCTGGGTCAGACATCACCATACCTTCGTCTTCAGCCGAGTTGAAAAGATGCAAGAGGGATGCCGATGGGCCTTCTCTTGCGATCAATTCATCAAGGGCTCTCTGGGCTGTCCACCGAGTCAATGACCGCCACTTTCTGCACCCTGGCTTGCTTGTTGCGATGAGGAGTGCGTGGGCGACCCGAACATTTCTTCTTGTAGCAAACGAACAGGGGAGGTTGTGCTTGACACTGAGCCGACAACTAGAGGCGCAAAGCCCCCGATTCATCAGCTCGGAAATGGACACTGCCTCTCGAAGGCAACAATTGCGCCTGGAGCGGTGTATCCGCTAGCCAAGCGGAATCATCAGCCACAAAGGCCAACGATCCGAAGTGAAACATCTCGCCGCAGACAAGCGCGGGGCCGCGGACCGACGAGCTCTACGATTGCTGATCAACTCAGCCCCAGGGTGGGCGCCAACTATCGTGGATATAATCCTGACAATAGATATAGGGATGTAATAGGAGCTATATGAATCTGTACGTAGAGATGTTGATGCAAAGGAGAATTATACAGGTTAGGCCTCTCCTTGGAGAAAAAAAACCTTAATCATGTCCCAGGTGTACTGGGTTGTTCTTGCTCAAGGTTTGAACGGTATGAGTTGCGCGTGATCCCTCCTGGGTTTAAGGGGAGGGGCTTATATAGAGTGTGCCTCTGCCCCATCAATGCCTCAGTAAGTGAGTCTTAATTACAGGGGTAAATTCCTATACTAATTACAAGAAACGGTATGCCTATTACTGCTATTTAAGAGGGAGAAACACCCCTGACATTAATACTTCGCGTCCGTTGCCCTCCCTCTTCCGAGTAGCGCGCAACTCGTTGGTTCCTTCTTCCGAGTAACGGGTTACTCGGAGGTAATCCATTCTCTGAGTAAATAATTACTCGGAGGTAGTCGCCTCTTCCTAGTAACTGATTACTCAGGGTTCCTTTCGTTCTTTTATGTTTTGGTAGTTTCTTCTTAATTTCTTGAGTTTTCTTAGGGGGCCATGTAGCTAAGGATACCCCTTAATTCCTAGTACTTAATGGTATACCTTTGGTATGACCACGACACACAACTATTGTGGGACCGGATTTAATTGAACCAAACCGAGCGAGAACATGGTCCCGCAAGAGTGATTCGTACGGCCGACACCCTCACTTCGGCCGGATGTGCCATCCACTCCCTCTATCCCGTGTCACCACTGCATGTGGCCTCCGACTCGTCGTGGTCTACCGGTGATTGTAGCGGAGAGGAACTGATTGATCCATCTTTTCACCAAGGGCTTCGGAATCATGGAGACGACCATTGGTGGTGGTTGTCGTTGGTGAGCGACGGTCACTGGTCCTAGCCATTGCCTTTGGCTGGAGGTGTAGCAAGGTTCGCACTCCCACTTCCCTGCATTGTCCCATGCTGTTTGCGCTCACGTCCGCTAGAGACCATACAAGGTGGCTTCTTTCAAAGAACGTGGCTAGCGGCTGTGACGCCTGGTGCCGATTGGATAGTAGGCTCGAAGAGTTGTACGTGCATATCCATGGTATTAATTATAACCATGTAACAATAGTCTTAATTAACGCAAGAAATAGTTCATCGTATGAACGATATCCACAAAACATGCTCTCAAATTAAGATTCTAATAACATACAACATGTAACAGCCCAGATTTCACAAAAGTAAAAAAAATTTGTTTTCGGTGTGAATTGTTTGATTGTCTGATTTGTTTACGGTGTTTGCATCCCCGATTTATCGATCGGCGATTATTTTTCCCCCTTTTATCTCGTATCGGACGGAGACCGACCCTTGCCACTCTGACACTCAACCTTTGCGACACCGGGTTTCGCCTGATCACCGTCGCGAAAACCGCACTAGACCAGCCGCAGCCAACGGAACGAAAAACCCTGATTAATAATTAAACGGATTATTTTTATAGATCACCGGAAAGTGTTCTCGGAACGGTTCCAGCGCGAGGTGAACGCCACCGGCTCGATGCGCTGATCGCGCAGTTCGAAGTTTTACCCGAATCGAAGGTCATGCGGACCCCCGGCAGTCAGAAACGTAAATACCGCGCGCGCGAAAGAAAAACCGGGGATGTTTTTGCAAACTGCCAGCCACCTGGGCTATATAAAGACCACCACTCTCCCACCCCTTTCTAGGGTTTCCCTAGCCTAAAAATTGCAGCCACCCCCTCACAATAGCCCCAATTTTTGCTGTTTGCCCATTTTTCTAGCAATTTTGAGCCAGATCCATCTTGGACCGTCAGATCTCGCGATCCGACGGCCCAGGGAACTCCCCACCAGCCACCTCCTCCTCTCTCTTCTGCCCGAAGCCGCCGCCTCCATCGTCCCGTGGAGGAGCCCCCGCCGCCTCCGGCAACCGGCAGGCCACCGCCGCGCCTCCCCTCTCTCCTCTGCGCCCCTCCTCTCTTCTCCCTTCTCCATCCTCTCCTCACATCGCCCCTATCTCTCTGCTGCAGGGCCTCGCCGAAGTCGCCACCATGGCCGGCCGGCTTGGAGCTTCACCCTGGCGGCGCGACCTCGCCACGACCCTGCCGGCGCTCCGTCCGGCCTCCTCTGCCTCACACCGAGCTCTGCCTCGCCCCCTGCACCCCGCGCCAAGCCCGCGCCCCTCGCCTCCTCGCCGGAGTAGCCAAGACGGCGGCGCCGCCGCTCGGGAGCGCCTAGGGACGAGCGCCCCTTGCCCCTCGCCTCCATCCGTCGTTGGGCCGGCGCCACCCCACGGCCCAGTCGGCCTCGCCCAACAGCCCACCAACGCGGCCCGAGCTGCATCCTATCACTTGGGCCGAGCCCAGTAGGGTGAGGCCCCTTTTCTTTTTTTTTAGTCTATGTTTTTTTCCTTGTACAATTTTTTTTTCTAAGTCTGGAAAAAATGTGCTGTTGATTCAATTTTGCGTTGTCGTTTGCGAGTAAACCGTAGCTCGGATCACGTTGCGCCCAAAATGAAAATTTCTTACAATTGTGTGTACTTCAGTTCATATGTTGTGAGCATTTTGATTTGAGGCGATCTTGATGTTGTTAATCTCTGTTAAAGTGGGCATCAAGCTGTTAATTGCTACTTATTTCCTGTTAGAGTGCTGTTGTTATTATTTTATTGCAACTTTGGTTGATGATTGTGACACATCCATGAGGCCTATTGCATTGATTCTTTTTGCATACTGTTAAGCATCATGTCTACTTACATTATATGTATTCCATTGTCATGATATGCTTGTTGGTCATATAGTTATTGAGCTCCAAAGTTTCTATGCCACTGTTTTTAACAGCCACCTCCGTTTTTCTCAAGTCTGTAACGTTCCGATGCCATCATTTCTAGTTCATGCTCATATATTGCCATGTCATGTTGCTGCACTTTTGCATATAGTTTTGCTCCTGTTTGTACAACATGAAAATAACAGTTTCTGCCCTGTTTTCGTGATTTTCACTAAGTCTTGACTAGTAATGTTTTATTGCATTTTGCATGGGCTATAACTAGTTGTTCATGAGGCCTATCTGCATGATTCTTTTTGCCATGCCTTCCTTGTCATGTCTACTTTAGTTGCATATCATTTGTGAGCATGTTTGCATTCATTATCCTGTTTATGCAAGTGTGCTTCGTGATGTTGGAAGATTGTGTTCCAAACTTGTTTTGCTTGTATCTTTTTAACCGTAACTCCGTTTGGGGTGTTCTTTATATGTAACTTGATTAGTTTTTCGTTTACTTTGTGTTTATGCTAATTTTTGCGGTTGTTAACCAACCTAAAATATGGTTTAGGGCAGAACAGTACCAAATCTTTTAATTGTCGTGGAGCACTTAGTGGAATGCCGTGTTTAGGTTGTGCCACACTTTAAATTGACTAACATAGATAGTTTACTTTGTGCTTCACCTCTTGCCATGTTTGTGTGCTATGCCATGCTTGCTTTAGTTTCCATGTTAACAACCTTTGTTGATCACCTGTAGCTAAACAAATGTGCGGTATCGTCGTGTGTGACGAGTACTCCACTTAACCTGTTAGTAACCGCTCTCGACGATAGGTCCGATGTCTCGTGTTGCCTTCTTGTTGATGCTTGCTCGTGTTTGCTTCGTAGTAATAGATGCTTGCTCGTTGATTGCTTTCCAGTGTTTACCGTCTTGTGTGCTTCCGCGGGTACCTCTCGGAGACGATGCGAGCTTGCGATCCACTACACCTTCGGAACCCAACCTATCAACAGGCAAGGACTATACATTACTTATGATCCATTCTATTTCAACCAGCGGTTTGCATGCTAGTCTAGGTTAGGTTCAATGTTTGATCCTACCACATGTTTACAGCCTCTTTCAAACCGATACAGCCATGTCCCCTCCCAGCAAACCATGTACTGCTATGTTACTATTGCTCATTGCTCAGCCCCTGCTTAGGATGCTACGATGTTACCCTGTTACTCCTTGGTTTGGGATATCACAATATTATATTGTTTTTGATGATATGATTATTATCATGTTGACTATATTCGACGAAGGATGGAAGGTCTAGGCTATCCTGCCCCGACGCTTTGTTCCATTCGAGTCAACTAGGATCTGAGTTCCGGGTATTGGTTTTAAGACTGAGCGTGCCTAACCGCGTGTGGGATTTTATGGGGCCCCCTTTTCTTACCTACCTAGCTCCAAACATTTCTAGAGGTGGCCCAAGCTGATTTACCATTTGAAACCGTGTGTGTGCTTGGTTGGGACCCCAGCAGTTTTAAAACAACTCGGGTCAGCGGAGACAGAGTTCCTCTGTTGGTCCACACTGGTGAGCTAGGGAAGTCCCATGTTATATAGGTGAGACTAACCCCGACCTTAGCCATACGGAAGAGTCCGATCCGAGGGCGCGGCCGGCTCTTGGATTGGGTGTCGACTCCCCGGGGGCCACCCGGATTTGTGCGTTGTTAGTTAGAGGGACCTGTCGTTTCGGATCTCTCGGAACTAAATCATAAAATGGTTGCCTATGATGGGTAGCAACTGAGAGACATGGGCGTGTGTGCGGACCCTTGTAATGGGCAGTTGGTACACCCCTGCAGGGTTAAATCTTTTCGAGAAGCTGTGTCCACGGTTATGGACGACTTGAGACCTACTCCTTGTTCATAGACAACAAAAACTGAGATAATCTTAAAATAACTTGATCAACGTGTGTGTGCCTTGACTGCATCTTCTTCGTCGGGATGCGAAGAGGAGGACAAGGATAGGATAGGTGTTATGTTTGCGTAAGTAGTTGATAGAAAGACTTGTTGGAGGCGATTCCTTATCAAATGCTTGGCTTCTTATCTTACTCTCTAGATCGTTAGTCACTTCATAAATGCTAGTGCGGCAGAAACCTCACCACTTACCCCTCCTTACCGTAAACTACTAGTTGTCCTACAATGACGAGTGATGAAGTCCTTGCTGGGTCAGTTGACCACTACAGTTGGATGCTAAGTACTTCTGTACTCATGATACTACCCCCAAACTCTTTTCAGGGTTCTTGATCGACAACAGGTACGGTGATCAACGTTTCACGTGGAGACTCGACGACGACTAGTTAGGCGGATCCCGGCGGAGGGCCTGGACCCGTGTGGTTATGGGGATCGATGTTTTTATCTTTGCCCCTAGGCATTTGCTTGTAGTCTGTACCTAGACATGTACCTTCCGCGGATGTATTGTATTTAAGGCAGTTGTATGCCGATTGTATGAAATGTTGTATCCTTGTATTTGTAATGTTGTGATATCATGTTGGAAATCCGGGGCATATGGCATTGTCATATGTCGCGGTGGGACCGGTATGTGCTTCGTCCCCGGATCTGGATGGAAACATCTAGATCTGGAACAGTACCACATATCGGGCCTTACAACTTGGTATCAGAGCCTTACCGACCGTAGGATCCCTTTTCTGGCCGAAGTCGAGTCTAGACAAAAACTATTTTGTAGTTACTAATTTAGTTGTCGGAGAGTAGGATTATTTTCCTCCTTACCCTTGCTCTGGTGAGGACAAGTGTCGTAAGTTTTTTATTCTCGTCTTATCCCCTTCAAACTTTAGGATCTCGAGGTGTGGAGTTTCGTAACCGTTACAATGCCTTGCTTGCAGCGTATTGTCTCGATTCCGATCTCAGGTTTGGGAATTCCTGTAGTACCTTTAGTTCTTCCGACTCTAGGTAAACATCTTGGTCGTCTGTTGACTTCAGTCCTCTTGTCCGGTATCCTCGCGATTGGCGTGAGAATGCTTCCCTTGATCTTCGTTTTCAACTGTCGTTCCTCCTCTTGACACCGACGGTTTCGTATTTTCGACGATGTCGTCTCTCTTCGGAAAATTATCTCGACAGAAGTTCGACGTCGACATGGAGCAGAGTCCCTTGTTGGTGGTGTTGAAGATCGTCGTCTCTCTTTTCTCTTCCCCCCTCTCCCACGAATCGTCCAGGATCTCGGGACGAGATCCCTTGTTGGTGTTGTTGTATTGTAACAGCCCAGATTTCACAAAAGTAAAAAAAAAATTGTTTTCGGTGTGAATTGTTTGATTGTCTGATTTGTTTGCGGTGTTTGCATCCCCAATTTATCGATCGGAAATTATTTTCCCCCTCTTATCTCGTATCAGACGGAGACCGACCCTTGCCACCCTGAAACTCGACCTTTGCGACACCGGGTTTCGCCCGATCACCGTCGCGAAAACCGCACAAGACCAGCCGCAGCCAACGGAACGAAAAACCCCGTTTAATAATTAAACGGGTTATTTTTATAGTGCACCGGAAAGTGTTCTCGGAACGGTTCCAGCGCGACGTGAACGCCACCGGCTCGACGCGCTGATAGCGCAGTTCGAAGTTTTACCCGAATCGGAGGTCCTGCGGACCCCCGGCGGTCAGAAACGTAAACACCGCGCGCGAGAGAGAAAAACCGGGGATGTTTTTGCAAACTGCCAGCCACCTGGGCTATATAAAGACCACCACTCTCCCACCCCTTTCTAGGGTTTCCCTAGCCTAAAAATTGCAGCCACCCCCTCACAATAGCCTCAATTTTCGCTGTTTTCCCATTTTTCTAGCAATTTTGAGCCAGATCCATCCTGGATCGTCAGATCTCGCGATCCGACGGCCCAGGGAACTCCCCACCAACCACCTCCTCCTCTCTCTCCTGCCCGAAGCCGCCGCCTCCATCGTCCCGTGGAGGAGCCCCCGCCGCCTCCGGCAACCAGCAGGCCGCCGCCGCGCCTCTCCTCTCTCCTCTGCGCCCCTCCTCTCTTCTCCCTTCTCCATCCTCTCCTCACGTCGCCCCTGTCTCTCTACTGCAGGGCCTCGCCAGAGTCGCCACCATGGCCGGCCGGCTTGGTGCTTCACCCCGGCGGCGCGACCTCGCCACGACCCTGCCGGCGCTCCGTCCGGCCTCCTCCGCCTCCCCTCGAGCTATGCCTCGCCCCCTGCACCCCGCGCCAAGCCCGCGCCCCTCGCCTCCTCGTCGGAGTAGCCAAGACGGCGGCGCTGCCGCTCGGGAGCGCCCAGGGACGAGCGTCCCTTGCCCCTCGCCTCCAACCGCCGGTGGGCCGGCGCCACCCCACGGCCCAGTCGGCCTCGCCCAACAGCCCACCAGCGCGGCCCGAGCCGCCTCCACTGTCACTTGGGCCGAGCCCAGTAGGGTGAGGCCCCTTTGCTTTTTTTTCAGTCTGTATTTTTTTCCTTGTACTAATTTTTTTTCTAAGTCTGGAAAAAATGTGCTGCTGATTCAATTTTGCGTTGTCGTTTGCGACTAAACCGTAGCTCGGATCACGTTGCGCCCAAAAGGAAAATTGCTTACAATTGTGTGTAATTCAGTTCATCTTTTGTGAGCATTTTGATTTGAGGCCATCTTAATGTTGTTAATCTCTGTTGAAGTGGGCATCAGGCTGTTAACTGCTACTTATTTCCTGTTAGAGTATTGATGTTATTATTTTATTGCAACTTTGGTTGATGATTGTGACACATCCATGAGGCCTATTGCATTGATTTTTTTTGCATATTGTTAAGCATCATGTCTACTTCCATTATATGTATTGCATTGTTATGATATGCTTGCTGGTCATATAGTTATTGAGCTCCAAAGTTGCTATGCCACTGTTTTTGACAGCCACCTCTGTTTTTCTCTAAGTCTGTAACGTTCCGATGCCATGTTGCATGTTTAATATCTTTTGATCTGTTATGCCTATGACCTTTATTCTTTTTTGTACCTGATCACCATCATGTCTAGTTCATGCTCATATATTCCTATGTCATGTTGCTGCACTTTTGCATATAGTTTTGCTCCTGTTTGTACAGCATGAAAATAACAGTTTCTGTCATGTTTTCGTGATTTTCATTAAGTCCTTGACCAGTAATGTTTTATTGCATTTTGCATGGGCTATAACTAGTTGTTCATGATTCCTATCTGCATGATTCATTTTGCCATGCCTTCCTTGTCATGTCTACTTTAGTTACATATCATTTTTGAGCATGTTTGCATTCATTATCCTGTTTATGCATTGCTCTAAAGTGTGCTTCGTGATGTTGGCAGGTTGTGTTCCAAACTTGTTTTGCTTGTATCTTTTTAACCGTAACTCTGTTTGGGGTGTTCTTTATATGTAACTTGATTAGTTTTTTGTGTACTTTGTCTTTATGCTATTGTGTGTTGTTGTTAACCAACCTAAAATATGGTTTAGGTTAGAACAGTACCAAATCTTTTAATTGTCGTGGAGCACTTAGTGGAATGCCGTGTTTAGGTTGTGCCTCACTTAAATTGACTAGCATAGATAGTTTACTTTGTGCTTCACCTTTTGACATGTTTGTGTGCTATGCCATGCTTGCTTGAGTTGCCATGTTAACAACCTTTGTTGATCACCTGTAGCTAAACAAATGTGCGGTATCGTCGTGTGTGACGAGTACTCCACTTAACCTATTAGAAACCGCTCTCGACGATAGGTGCGATGTCTCGTGTTGCCTTCTTGTTGATGCTTGCTCGTGTTTGCCTCGTAGTAATAGATGCTTGCTCGTTGATTGCTTTCCAGTGTTTACCGTCTTGTGTGCTTCCGCGGGTACCTCTCGGAGACGATGCGAGCTTGCGATCAACTACACCTTCGGAACCCGACTTATCAATAGGCAAGGACTATACATTACTTATGATCCATTCTATTTCAACCAGAGGTTTTCATGCTAGTCTAGGTTAGGTTCGATGTTTGATCCTACCACATATTTACAGCCTCTTTCAAACCGATACAGCCATGTCCCCTCCCAGCAAACCATGTACTACTATGTTACTATTGCTCGTTGCTCAGCCCCTGCTTAGTATGCATGCTTAGGATGCTACGATGTTACCCTGTTACTCCTTGGTTTGGTATATCACATTATTATATTGTTGTTGATGATATGATTATTATAATTTTGACTATATTCGACGAAGGATGGAAGGTCTAGGCTATCCCGCCCCGACGCTTTGTTCCATTCGAGTCAACTAGGATCCGAGTTCCGGGTATTGGTTTTAAGACTGAGTGTGCCTAACCGCGTGTGGTATTTTATGGGGTCCCCTTTTCTTACCTACCTAGCTCCAAACATTTCTAGAGGTGGCCCAAGCTGATTTACCATTTGAAACCGTGTGTGTGCTTGGTTGGGCCCCCAGCAGTTTTAAAACAACTCGGGCCAGCGGAGACAGAGTTCCTCTTTTGGTCCACACTGGTGAGCTAGGGAAGTCCCCTGTTATATAGGTGAGACTAACCCCGACCTTAGCCATACGGAAGAGTCCGATCTGAGGGCGCGGCCGGCTCTTGGATTGGGTGTCGAATTCCCGGGGGCCACCCGGATTTGTGCGTTGTTAGTTAGAGGGACCTGTCGTTTCGGATCTCTCGGAACTAAATCATAAAATGGTTGCCTATGATGGGTAGCAACTGAGAGAGATGGGCGTGCGTGCGGAGCCTTGTAATGGGCAGTTGGTACACCCCTGTAGGGTTAAATCTTTTCGAGAAGTCGTGTCCACGGTTATGGACGACTTGAGACCTACTCCATGTTCATAGACAACAACAACTGAGATAATCTTAAAATAACTTGATCAACGTGTGTGTGCCTTGACTGCTTCTTCTTCGTTGGGATCCGAAGAGGAGGACAAGGATAGGATAGCTGTTATGTTTGCGTAAGTAGTTGATAGCAAGACTTGTTGGAGGCGATTCCTCATCGAATGCTTGGCTTCTTATCTTACTCTCTAGATCGTTAGCCACTTCATAAATGCTAGTGCGGAAGCAATCTCACCACTTACCCCCTCCTTACCGTAAACTACTAGTTGTCCTAGAATGACGAGTGATGAAGTCCTTGCTGGGTCAGTTGACCACTACAGTTGGATGCTGAGTACTTATGTACTCATGATACTACCCCCAAACTCTTTTCAGGGTTCTTGATCGACAACAGGTATAGTGATCGACGTTTCACGTGGAGACTCGACGACGACTAGTTAGGCGGATCCCGGTGGAGGGCCTAGACCCGTGTGGTTATGGGGATCGATGTTTTTATCTTTGCCACTAGGCATTTGCTTGTAGTCTGTACCCATACATGTACCTTCCGCTGATGTATTGTATTTAAGGAAGTTGTATGCCGATTGTATGAGATGTTGTATCCTTGTATCTGTAATGTTGTGATATCATGTTGGAAATCCGGGCATATGGCATTGTCATATGTCGCGGTGGGACCGGTATGTGCTTCGTCCCCAGATCTGGATTGAAACATTTAGATCTGGAACAGTACCGCATATCGGGCCTTACACAATAATAATAGAATGAAGAAACCATGAATAGAGCTTAAGGCACCCGACCATGACAAAAATACAAGCATCTCTCCCTCTGCTTCGGGATCTCCGGTCTTGCCTTCACCATCGTGCAACGTGGTATGCCCCACCACCGAGCATCTGGGCCATCCCATGGGCACAATCACTGCATCTCCTCGTGTGTAGTACAAGAGACCATCATCCGTGCCAATGTCTCATTACAATGAACTTCGTCATAGCCTCCTACTCATTGACGGGATGAATCCGAATTGGCGCAATGTGAGCGTGATTTCCTCTTGCTCGTCGTCGCATGCCCTTTTGTTCTAAAGTTCTGCAATCTTCTTTGCCCTTGAGACTACCTCTAGTGTATAGGTGCCATCCTCCAAGGGCCCCATCTCCGCTCTCATTCTCCTCTCTTCTCCCCCTCCCTCCCTCTCTTCTTTTTTGAACTCGGTGTTATCAAGATAATCAAGACAATGGTCGAGATTGGCGTTGACCTGCAGGAGCCGGAGGCCCCTCCTCCTGAGGCGTCCAGGGTAGTGGTTGTCGTCAGGTCTGTTGGAGGATGCGTATACTAATAGAGAGCAAAATAATTATATTTTCATGTCGCTAGTCCATGCAAGTAACAATAAACAGAGTTAACTGGAGACTAAGTCATAGCCTAGTGGTGGAAAGGGTTGATGCCTTCCCACCCACCCAGGTTCAAGGCATAGTACTTGTAATTTGGGTTTGTTGCACCAATTAAACTGTAGGGGCTTCCCTTACAGTCTTTCTATAAAAAAATAGAGTTGACCAACGATTGCAATTGTAGTAAAGACAATCGAATGAATGGGATGATGGAGGAGAGGTAGCCTCCGATGGGAATGCGGTCCACCAGGGTGGTGTCGGTGAGGGGAACACATGTGACAGGCTAGTGCTACTATAGGAGGCGTACAAGAGGGTGGTGGCCGTGATGGGGGTGTCGGGAAATATGGTGGCAGTGTCGAGTGGGATACATGAGGGACAAGTAAAATCCAAAGAAAAATCTCGAAAGGAGGCTCTAATTGCTTTTAGGACCACAATGAAAAAATATATGTAAACTCCATTGAAATAAAGAAATACAAAAGTAACATAAAAATACTAAGACTTGAACGTGAAAAAGCCTTTATTCAAACATTTAATTGGGTTCCACCAGAGGCGTGTTACATCTCACTCGATCTCCCGTATCTAATCCAACAGGGTGTATAGGGAAAAGACTCTCTTATGAATTGATCATTTGGTACAACTCCATGATAACTTGTTGGGTATAAGTAGCCCAGATCTTGAACCTTAGAGTCTTTCAAATGATAGGCTAACGCCCTGGACAATGATACTTCTAGGAAAACAATCTCCTTATAGGGATGAAACCCGAGGATGCCCACATGTATGTAGTAAGAATTGTCAACCACATCTTTCTTGTCAAGAATATCGTCATTTTCAAAGTCCCATTCATACTCTTCTTTCACTAGCTCCTCCTTGCGTGATGAGTCCAATATAAATTTCTTTTGCATTAAGAATTCCATGTCGTCGGCATCTTCACTGCTCTTCTTATAATATTTGACATCCTCGACAAAGTTAATGTCTTGCAAGATCCATGATCCAAGGATAGGATTCTCATAATCTTTGTGATCCAATATAGATCTAAGACAATTATTATGCTTCAATACCCAATTCATCTGGCCATGAACTTCCTCAAGGACCCAAACCATAAGCACATAAGGTGTATGATGAATAGATGCAAGGTACACCCCTTTTTTCGACCTTCCTAGATGAAGATTCAAATCTTCGCGTAATTCCATCTCCGCCGGTGAGTTAATTAATTTATATGTACGATCCGACAAAGATATCCTACAAGAAAAATAATCGTTTAATGAATATGCACACAATGAATCGTATGAGTAACAATAATTCAACCATACAAAAAAATCAATATACCCAAATATGACATGACTACATACATACCTTATTATAAAGTCAGCTTCACATAGCACGAAAAGCCCCTCCCTCCAGCATACGGCATATCGTTTTTTTGCTCCATGCCAACATGGCTGTCGCATTTCAGCGACAGTGCCAGCAGCCTTTCCTTGTCTAACGAAATCCCTCTCCTCCCAACAGCCAGACTTCGAGTAGAAAACGTGCAGATTAAGGACCGATGGTGGCCATTCAGATTTCTCAAACTCGTCTGAATCTCTGGTCTCTCTTGCGAAGTAATGTAGACGTGGGATTACAAACACCTCGTAGTGAGGCGACAACGTTGGTTCAAACACGAGGTAGTCCTCATAATAGAAATCCGAATCCAAGTTCGTGCCCATCAACATGGACGGACGCGGCGGCAAGGAATCCCATTGTTGAGTGGCAGGGTTAGCCACGTAGTGCTTGAACAAGAGGAGGCCATTGGAGTGGTCTTGGATCAAGCGGGGTTGTTTAAAATAAGGATACTCGCCGGAGGATGGCAAGTAGTCGAATCTACCGGAGATCGAGGGGCCCGTCGAGGGGCGGGAGAAGAACTCCGGCAGAACGGCCTGTTCGAAATTGATGAAGATGCCGGTGACCGACAGCGGGAGGAGGTCCGCACTGCGCTGTGGAACACGTCGGAGGACGTCGGCGAGCACGTCGTGAGGTAGCAGCTGTGTCAGGTCCATCTGCGGCCGTCCTCTGTTGGCGATTCTCTTGCTCGGTCTCTGAGGCTCGTATCTACGTTTGGGAAGTGCTTGACTGATCGGCGCCGGCTCTGCTCGTGCATATATGCGGCGAGATTCGGTCGGTCACTCGGATGATGTATTGGAGATGTAGTCGGAATCCAGGTCGGTTGGATTTTTGCACACCCCGACACTGCTTCCATCTCCGACACGGTCATGCTTCCAGCTCAGTTTCGGATAGCTGTGCATGCAAGCCCAGGCTATATAAATCGCGTGGTGACCAGCGGCAGCACCACAATCTCGATCAAACCAGTGATGGATCGCATTGGTTATTCGGCATCCAAGCGCTCCATGTCGTCGTCTCAGAAGCGCTTCTCGCTGCCGGTGTTGCTCGTCTTCTTCCTCGTGCTGTTCTGCATCGGTCGCGAAGGCTTCGCCCTTCATCAACACAACGGTCATAACCTGCCGGTGTCACGAGCCAGCGAATCATTCGAGGACGCCGCGTTGAATTCGACGAGTTAGCTTCAAAGTGGACGGCGAGCCAGCGAATCTATAGAATTATAGATGATAGCTTGGTAGTTTCAATGTAGTACATACATGTACGGTTTTTGTGTGTTGACTGATCCTCAGTTTTATACATTTTTGGTTAATCTTATTAGTAGAGAGGGCAATTTTCCAGCGGACACTTATGTCAAACGAGCTTGCAGCTTAGCTAGTACAGAGAGTTGGTTGGACGATAGTCTAGATTTTCTTATCAGTAGCCTTCGGGCGAATTGTAATCGGATTCTAGTTAGTTAATAAAGTCCTAAGTTCAGTGCAAAAATAAAGATGGCTAATATATGCTCTTTACATGTCCTTGTACATCATCACGAATTAGCACTCTTCATATTCTCTTCGTTCTTTTTTACAGTATTAATTAACAGAAGATGCGACAGCGATCAAAGCGGTGTGTACTGAAGCAACTAAAATGTTATCAAATACATTGCCAAAAGCAACTATCAGCTTGAAAAAATGCATTAGAAACTTAGAACGAGTTTCTTCAATCAACTATATATCCTGTGTTTGCGAGCAACAATGGGGACATCAAAATGTTTTGTATAACAAGGGTGAATTGACAAGATCGGTTTTCTGAATTTTGCATTCCCATCGACTGCTCTACGCCTCTGCCAGCAACTCTAATGCATTTATGCCAACTAGATGGCTTGTTGTGCGCATTATGGAAAGATCAAATACAACTGAGGAACGATGTGAACTAAATTAAACTGAAACTAATATATTGCTTGACTGAGTGACGGAACCGTGACGAATGATTGTCCTGTGGGCCGAGTTCGAGACTTCCGCTCCATCCAAATAACGACTATTGTCGAAGTTCGGGTATCTCGTGGCATTAGAGCATCTCTAGCATAGTCCTTTAAACGCAAAACTGTATAACGTCTTTACCGTTCGGGTTTTTTCTCTTTTAAGGGTTGAAAACTGTTCGAACAGAACATATACGGAAAACACAAACCGTAAACAACAATATTCCTTTTTTTGTTCATTTTTTTCCTCTTCCTCCTCCCGCACGCGCTTGTCTACCGGCCAGAGAAGGACGCGAAAGGATTCGGCCAGAGAATAGAGGACGCGAGAGGACGAAATCCACAGCAGGGAGGGAGTCCGGTGGCGGCGATCGGCGTTCGGCAGCGGCAATCGGCGTCTGATGGCCGACGGTGTCGGGGATGGGCGTCCGGCCCGGGGCGGGGTCGCGGCGGGCGGTGGCCGCGAGAGCAGGCAGGCGGCGGGCGTCGTGGTAGGCCAAGGCAGGCGGAGACGGGCGGCGGGCGGGGAGCTCGCAGACGGCACTACTAGGGAATACCCTTTGTTGGATATATTAGCAATTTTCCAAGCAATTTAATCCCTAGATAAATTATGAACATGATGCATGCAACATTAATTTTATACAGATACTTAACCATGCAACTCAGATCTACGCAGATAACACATATATGTACGCAGACAATAAGCATGGCATAGATGAAAACAACGATGAACGGGGTGAATAGATCATACCCTCCGTTCGGCCAGATCGCAGCAGCGGATGCGCTGCTAGCAGCAGCAAGTTCGTCGGCGGTCTTCTTGGCGGCGGCGGCTTCCTCCTGAGCGAGCTTCTCGGCGGCGGCCTTCTCAGCTTCGGTAGACATGGCGACGTAGAGGAAGTAGTCGAACCGGAGCGGAAGCGAGTAGTCGCGTCGTAGACGCTTCCCAAAAACCTTATTGCTCTTCTCCCGGTGCAGGATCGCAAGGAGCACGGTTCCGGAGGCCTGCTCTCCCGCACAGCCGTGCACGCGACGGACGGGATGGGATCGCCGGAGGCAGCAGCAGTGCGTGGAACGACGTGGGCGGTGCGCGACGAAGAACAGATGCGATCTATTCTGTTGTGTGGCGGCTAGGGTTGTCGCGGCTCCTTTTATACACAGCCGAGGTAGGGCGACGTGGGACTGGATACCCGCGACCGAGTCGGCCCACGATTAACGTCTCAGATCGTGCAACGGTTAACTCGTGATTAATTGCATTAACTAAAAATTAATGCCAATTAATTAGCCGTTCCTGACTGGCAAAAATTAAGCGCACACATGACAAAGGTTTTAGCTCGGCTCGGCTCAATTCCGCAAACCGCGGCGCGCGCGCGCGCGTCGTGACGAGGCGTGGCGAGGCGGGCGGCGGAGGAGGAGCGCGCGTGAGCTCTCACTCTTCTACTTGCTCAATAGCATGTAGGAGAGCTCCCCTTATAAAGAGGTGCAACTCACCCTCCACTTCCGGGGTGGGACTAAACTTAGCACCACACCCATGTCATTTTTCCTACATGGGCCCTTAGAGAATTTCTGAAATTGTTAGATGGGCCTAAAGCCCATGCCTTATTTCAACACCCTTATGGTGGCGCCCTTTTTTTGAGTTTAGTGGCGCATTAGGGATGCGCCACTAACTACAAGCCACTAATAAGGGCTTAGAGGTGACGCATTCTGGATGCGCCACCCCTAACGCCCTTAGGCGTGGCGCATCTCAGAATGCGCCACCTCTAAGCTCTTAGGGGTGGCGCATTCTGGTATGCGCCACGCCTAAGGGCCTTAGGGGTGGCGCATTCACAGTGCGACACTAAATCCTGACAATATGCGCCACTAAATAATTACAGAAAACAAAAAAAAAGAATTACATAAAAGAATAAAAGCATTACAGATATTTTTATTATATTACAGAAATGCAAAATACAATATAACAATGAGGCCAACAATTATTGATACAAAAGAATTGCATTATAATTTTTATTACAAAGGTTTAGAGGCCAACAAGATTCACAAGATTACATCCATCACAAAATTACAATGAGTCCAACAATTATTGAAAACCGAAAGCTACTTTCGTCATCATATCTTGTTTGCTCTTCAACTGCACAAAACAAAGCTTTAGAGGTCACATCCATATGAATCATACCAAAGGAGAACAAAGCAATCTAGCATCTATTCTTATCAACAACTTAAAGCAAGTCGATCAATGGTGAGAAGCATGCACATATACATAAAAATGCATATGCAGTGACCTTTATACACAAAGAGCACCAAGAGTATTTGACACTACCATCTACTACACAAAGAGTACATCCAAATTACACAAAGAGTACATTCAATTGTTCTGACTCGGCTCGGGGAATGGGCGGCATCCTTCTTTCGTCATGAAAGGCCTTGTGTCACGCAGGGCCTTTAGGCGGACTTCTATCTCCCCATTGGATGGTGCAATGTTCGAGTGGAAGATCGACCCCCTCATTTGTACTTCATGACGGATGATAGTCGCCATCTGCGCTTGGATGTGAAAGAACTCCTCCTTCAGATTTGCATCGGCGATTTCCGCCTTCCTTTCGTCCCACGCTCTGAGATGACTTGTCAGCGTAAGGTTGCGTTGTTCCTGTACAATCGCCCTCATGTGATGAAGGGCGTAGTACGCATCCCTCACACTGCCAGCCGGCTGCTTGACGCACGGGAACTGTGTTACGTGGTTGAACACGTTCACGCCAGGCTGATTTTTCCTGAACTTGTGCTTCATGATCTTGCCTCCGGCTTTTATGTAGCCGACGAGAGCATCATCCAAAACTCTCATGATATACTTGTAATCTTTCTTCTTCACACTCCCCGAGTCTAAATACACGGCATGCGAGTGTTGCGGTGAAAAGAAGATGAGCACGCAGTCTTGATCCTCACTGCATAATTAAAACAATCCAAAAGGAATGTTGGAAGAGGACAATGGAAAGCTAAGAAAGCATATATGCTACGGAGGCGAGCGAATGACTTACTTGAGAGAGTAGGTCATAAGAAATGAATCCTTGTCGGCGTTCCGTAGCATGAAGTCTGTGATGTACCCCGCCGCGAGAGCCGCGTCCCCGTCGTCCATCAAAATTCTTTCGCGCATGTAGAAGGGGTCCAATATCGCGACGCTCGGGGTCTTATCTCTCCTGATACTCATAGAAAGGCTGAGCGAGAACATACGGATAAGGCTATGGTCCAGCCGCTTGAGATGGTACAAATTGAAGATCTCCGAAAATCGCAGGATTATCATATCCGCGGGGATAGTGTTGATGAAGCCCATGTTGAGTGGCACCTTGGCCATGAAAACCGGGTACGAGGGATTCTCTTCTGGAAGAAGAATCTTCTCTAATGCCATAATACTATGATGCACACTCTGCATATCCGAAGTTGCAAGGTCCAGCATGTCCTTAGGTAGCATCGCCCTACCAGCCACATGGATTTAAAACGAGAGATCCTTGGGTCTTGGTGGCCCGTCCTGAGCCCGGATCGGCATCGAAGGTTGGCTACTAGAAGTGATGCTCTTCTTTCTTTTCCTTCCCTTCTTCTTTTTTGATTTTGAGCAGTCACCGGCCTTTATCTGCTCAGTGGACGCCTTATGGAGTGTGGACGGGCTGAGAATAGATCTTGTGGCATCTGCTTGAGGCTCGGTGAAGGCGCAAGCTGCTGGAGACATGTCCTGAGAAGCAGCGAAGAGACGCGTGGAGCAAGCAGGCTTCGCCGCAGGATCAGCTGGACCGCAAGCTTCCTCGTCATGCTGATAGGATCCTTCAGCAGGAGGCATGAATAAGTCATCAGCATCATACAAAGTATTGATGAACTGGTCGGCGCTGATATCATCATCAAGATCATCGTCTTCTTGTTGTGCGCCGATGGGATCATGTGACGCCAACACGATGACTAGCGGTGTTGTCCTAGGTGTGGTGCCCCTTTTCCCCGTCATTAAACGCATTTGGCTCTTCGGCCATAGGCATATTTGGTTGAAACATTCACTGAGGACTGCCGGCTCGTCCTCATCGTATCCGGGGGGTTGAATGGGAGGTTCAACTCTCTCGTAGCCCGAAATCACGAGAGAGATTTGAACCCTATGCATCTCCGGTGCCATCGGCATATTGTGCATGATTCGATTTTGTGGTTGAATGATTTTACCTTTGGCAACATCCTTCAACTCGCCGTCCATGACTTGTAATAGAATGCATGAAGTGTCCTCCTGCGAAAGAGATATATATATATATATATATATATATATATATATATATGCATGTACGGCATCAGAGAGATTCCACTAAAAAAGGCAAGGAGAGGAAGTCCTCTTTTGAGTTGCAGACGCTTATAGTTACCTTGAGAGCGTCGAGGTCGGCTAGTGAAGAGACCCCTCCATCAGAGACCCCGCCGATGACGGCGGGCATGCAAGAGACGGAGGGTGCGCTGCCTCCCGTGGCGTCGGTCGCCCTATTTGCGCTGCCGCCGGGTGCATTATTGTTATGCCCCGGTTGCTCGATCGTGGCCGGAGGAGTTACCATCACGTCCGGCCTCGCCACCGCGGTGTTGGCGGCCGGAGTCACCAATACGCCGGGAGTCGGTGCGGGAGCCACCACTACGGCCGGAGTCGGGACTGCAGGCGCCGCGGTACCCGAGTTGCTGCCGACCTTGCTGGGGACTGGTATGGGCCCTTGTCCACCACGCGCTTGCCAATTCGCGAGCGACTGCATCATATCTGGAAGGAGAGCGTTCATCGTCTTCGCCACTTCGTCCTGGACAAGCTGCGGAAGCATGTTCACCTTCTCCTCCAGTCCACGAACATAAGCGGCATCTTCTTCGGTCCTTCTCGCCTTGCGCCCCCTCGAACCGGACTGCTCCGCCAATTTTCCATAATATTCGGACCAATTTAGGTCCGCACCAAAGCCGACCACACGGGCGGCTGACGATGGCTTCGCCGTCACATCGTCAGCCTTCTTGACCTTGTTCAACGCCCTATTAAAGGCGTTGTCCCACGGGCCGGCCAGCTTAACCGATGACTCCTGCGATGAGGCGATTTTCATTTCCGCTTGCTGCAAAAAGAATGTGAAACGTTAAGAAATTGTGAACTTCACTCGAGAATTCAATCGACAAGGTCGCGTGGTAAACTACTTACCACGGCAGTCGTAAACTCCTAAATCTTAGGATCGATAATTATTTTCGAGGTTGCTTTGTCCTTATAGCTCCGGGCCCTCACAAAGAATTCGGTCTGCGGATCATCTTTGTATTGCTGGAAGGGGTTAGGTATGCCCGCAGCGGCGTACTCGGCATCCTCCTTGTCCCATTTAGGCTTGGAACTTTTGTAACCACCGGCTCCGAGACGGTGGTTACCTATGACCTGCGACCGCATGGCCTTGCCCTTTGTACTCGCGGCCTTGGCTTGCTCGGACTCACACCTAGCCTTCAAAAGGTTGTAGGTAGCTTCGTCGATCAACGACTCTTTCTCCTTGAGCTCCTCCCAGGTTTTGTTCTTTTCAAAAATCGCCCTCTTCACCCGGGTTTTCCAACTGGACAAGGCCTTGCTCATCTTCCTGAGGGCCCATGTGTTTACTTTGTTCCCTCTGAGTTTGGTGTTATCGTACGGCTCCGGAAACTTGTATCGTCCGTGCAGCTTGTTGATAAGAAGCTGACAATAATGAATATTCTCACGACTCCTGAGGTTAATCGTGGTGATCGGCACGGTGTTGCGGAGGATCGCCGCGACTTGACGGTCGTACCCTTCCGAAAAACGTTCGGGCTCTTTAGGAATCCCGACGACGGTCACAACAGTAAACTCTTGCCTGATGACGCCGACCTTGGTCGGTTCCCGATTCCTCTTCTTCGACTGGGTACCATCTGTGTTGGAGCCACCAGTCCCATCATCCTCGCCGATGTTCCTCTCGCCGTCTGTCGTACCGGCCTCCTCCTCTAGGTCATCATCCGATGAGTCGGACTCCGACTCTATCTCCTCCTCATACTCCTCCTCGCCCGGAGGTACTTCCTCTTCTCTCTGCTCCTCGACCTCTTCCTGGGAGTATTCCCAAAATTGCTTCTTTTTTTCTCCCGGCTGAGAAGAAGGACCGGCGTCGGCTCCGGTCGACATGTTTGCACTAGTACAATATTAATAAATGCAACTACTTAATTAATTAGCACAATAAATAAATGCAACTACTCTCATGTTAAGAAAAATAGCAAAGGTCATGCACGAATTCACGGAAAAATTCGGCATGACCTTTGCTCTTTTTCTTAACATGAGTGCCCCATTCTCAACCGAAACGGAAGTTAATCAACATTTCGGGAGAAAGGGGATAATGATTTGTACCTGCACAAGAAAATGCCTTGTATGTAGGCACAACTAGCAAACAATGAACTTCATAAGCAATGGCAGCAAGCAATGAACTTGATAATTAAGCAATGAAATTTATAAGCATTAATGGCAACAAGCAACCAACAAGTTAAGCAATGAACTTGATAAGCAATGGTAGCAAGCAACAAAAATATTTAATAAGCATGAACTTCACATGGTCAAGGTCAGTAGCACACACACACAGGAACATAGCCTACATTGCTACCACTATTAGTACCTCTATTGCTACCACTATTGTTTCAACTACTACCTCTATTGCTACCACTACAAACCTAGTACAGAGTACTACTAGAACATAGCCTACATTCTGTTTTTATTTTTAATATAATTAATGTTCAGTTTCTTTAGTTAAAATGAAGTAAATTTTTAGACTTTAGACTAACTATGGCATATATATTCACTTTAAGCACTAATTGTACAGTTTCTACAGTGGATAGCACAAAGATCCAGCAAAAGCATATAATCTAGGAACTGCTACACTGAACACTTTAGACATGAAAGGCCTCTAACAATTGCCAGCACAAAATGCATGAGCCCATAGCAGGAGGGATGCTTAATCTTGCAGGAAATCTAGATAGATTGAGGACCAAGACTCTCAAATTCCCCAAAGGGATTGTACATATAGCAATTCTCAAATACCCTCTCTGTTTTCTAGGGTAATTTCATAGCAGGAGGAAGACTAACCTCGATCGGCAGTGGCGGCGAGGACAGTGAGGGCTCTGGCTCCTCGGGTGGCGGCGTAGCAGGTAGTGGCCGGTGGGGCGACTGCAGTTGCGAGGGACTCCTCCGGTGGAGGCTGGCGGCGGTGACTGTGGTGGTCGCCTAGGTCGACCGCGCGGTGGAGGTGTGGGGGATCCGGTGGGGGCGACTGCGGGAGTCCGGTGCGGCTCCGGTGGCAGCGAGAGCTCGGCTGGCGGCGAGGCAAGGGCTCCGGCTCCGGATGGCGAGGGCTCGGCTGGCGGCGAGGGCTCCGGTGGTGGCGAGGCTAGAGAGAGAGATCGAGATGAGAGAATGGGTGGGAACGGGCGGGAGGGGGGCCTGGATGGAGAGGTGAAGGCTTAGGGGTGGCGCATTCTGTAGAAATGCGCCACCAACATGTTTCTTGTGCGTGGCGCATCTCGGCAAAATGCGCCACGCATAAGAAACCTGTTGGTGGCGCATTCTGGCTAAATGCGCCACCCCTAAGAGCACTTAGTGGCGCATTTCATCAATATGCGCCACCCCTAAGCCTTTTTTATTTTTTAAATAAAGTTTAAACAATTATTTATTTTTTAATTAAAGTGAAACCATTTAAAAATAATAATTATGGATTACATTTTTCTATAAAAGTGGTCAAACTTTATTAAGATTGACTTGGACCAAATCTTATATGCGGAGTAAAAAGAAACGGAGGGAGTACTTACTCTAACCGACCTTTTGAGAATGGCCGGTGCTTCGATTGTGTATCGTCGATGTTCATACACTTCAAACTATGATCCAAACATAATAATGTGATCATATCGATCCACGTACCATGCCTTAACCGTGTCGTCACCGAACCAAGATCCACAAACACAAGGTGTAGCGGCATTTCGAAACATAATATTGTGATCATCAATTACAAAGTGCATATTAAATCCATGCATACACAAAGTGATCATAAATTACAAAAGATTTTTTTAAATTCGGAGCTAGCTATCTAGCTATCGTTTCCTCACGATTTTCTTCTTGCCCTTCTTTGTCGTGGTTGAATAATTTAGGCCCGGGACGCCTTCACTTTTCTTCTTGAACGGGAGGAGACCTTTCTTCGGTAGGGTTGTGGTGTATGTATCCTGAGCGGCGTAGTCATCCTCCATCTTCGGGTCGCCGTACTTGTCAAAGTCTTGCTCGTTGGCGACTCCATCCATTCCGATGATGTTTCTTTTGCCTCTCCTCACTACAACGCGGCTCGGCTTTGCTGGGTCGGTAATGAAGAAGCATTGGTCCACTTGGCTAGTCAGTACCCATGGCTCATTTTTCACGGTGACGTTTGCGCCCGCAGACTTTGATTTGGCTTCGGGTATAACCATGGTGGTGAAGTACCGGTCTTCTTTTACGACGCTCTTGGCCCATCTCACACGGAACATCGGCACCTTCTCTCCACAGTAGTCGAGCTCCCATATGTCCTCGATCCTTCCATAGAATCTTTCCTTGACGTCATCGGTGTAGAATATCCCCGTTACCCCTGAGTTCTGGTAATCGCAGTTATTGTCCTTTTCCTCCGTGTAATGTGTAGCCGTTGATATCATACGCTTGATAGGTCATCAGGTTGCGTGCGGCACCCTGTGACAAGTTGAATATCATCTTTTCTTCCTCGGAAGCGTTCCTTCGCGGGGGATTAGCACGAAGCTCGTCCCTGAACCAAGTCATGAAACCGGAGTTGTGCTCTTTGATTAGCCATGGATCTCGGTCCGTTATCTGCAGGCCCTGGTCACTGTACTTCTTCCTGATTAAATCCTTGTGCTTTACTATCCAAGGATCGACCAGCTGGATGTGTTGTAGCGCGACTAGGCTTGCTCTTTCAAAGTCGATGTCTCGACCGTCAATGTTGACATGCATTGCGCGGCTTCCCTCGTGGTGACCACACCCATCGGTCCTGCCAAAGTGCTTGTTGACGGCCAGACCAACAGGGTTCTCGGTGTTGAGATAATTCGTGCAAAAATAGATGCACTCTTCGGTTAGAAAGCCCTTCGCTATGCTTGCATCTGGACGGGACCTGTTACGAACGTATTTTTTGATGTGCCCATTCATCCTTTCGAACGGCATCATGCTGCGCAGAAACGCATGCCCGAGTTGGACGATATCCTCCACGACGTGGATCAGCTGCAACAGATGCACCATAATGTCGAAGAACGCGGGCGGGAAATAGATCTCAACCTCGCATAGTATGAGCACGATCTCCTCCTTTAGCCTTTTGAGTTGCGTAGCGCAAATCGACTTCCGGGAGATGACGTCAAAAAAGTTGCAAAGGCCAAACAACGTTTTACGGACGTGCTCGTCCATTATCCCTCGCATCGCAACCGGGAGAATCTGCGTCATCAGCACGGAACAGTCGTGAGATTTCATCCCGCTGAAACGCTGCTTCGCCTCGTCTAGGTATCTGCTTATCTTCCC
Source organism: Bromus sterilis (assembly GCA_950022295.1). NCBI lineage: Eukaryota > Viridiplantae > Streptophyta > Magnoliopsida > Poales > Poaceae > Bromus > Bromus sterilis. Next base: position 364,750,620 of record OX465595.1, on the reverse strand, counting down.
CGCGTAGCCGTTCGGAAATTTTACTCCTATGAGGCAGTGGATAAACCGCTTGATCTCCTCCTCGCACAGAGTGAAGCATGCCGGGGGGCAGTGATCAATACCGGTCTTCTTCTTGGTCGTCCTTTTTCGTTTGCGAGAGTTTTGCGTTTCCGTATCCTCTTCCTCCTCTGGCTCATCATCGTCGTCACTAGGGGGGTGAAGTTCCCTCCTGATGCCCATAAATTTCAAGTCATTCCTTGCTTTTGGCCCGTCCTTGGTCTTCTCCGGCATGTTGAGCAGTGTGCGAAACAAGCTCTCGCACACGTTCTTTGTGATATGCATTAGATCAAGGCTATGAGGACTGCGGAGTAGACTCCAGTATTGCAAATCCCAGAAGAACAGACCTCGCTTTCCATACCCTCATCAACGGCTGAGTCTTCTTTTTTTTTCTTTCCCGGCGCGGGGCACTCTTTCCAAGTTTTCAGCACGTTGTCGATTTCTTTGCCGCTCCTTCGAGCTGGGGGTGCTCGGAGCTCCTCGCTTCCATCGAACAGATGTCCCTGTTTTCTCCACGCGTGTTTCTTGGGAAGCCAACTCCGAGACCCCTGGAACACGGTTTTTGAAGATCCGGGATCTTTTGGTAGCTGGCGGTACGTTGTATTATCCATGCACCTAACGCATGCACAAAATCCTTGGACCACCTGCCCTGAGAAATATCTGTATCCGAGATAGTCGTGCACCGTCGTGATCACCGCGGCTTTCATTGGGAAATATTATTTTGTCGCGGCGTCCCACGTATTGACTCCACCTTTCCATAACGTTTCTAGATCCTCTTTCAACAGCTGCAGATATAGATTGAGGTCCGTACCTGGTTGTTTCGGCCCTTGAACTAGCATACACATTGTTATGTACTTTTTCTTCATGCACTTCCAGGGGGGAAGGTTGTATATGCATACAAACACGGGCCAGGTACTGTGTGTGCTGCTCTGGCCGCCAAACGGATTGACTCCATCGGCGCTCGCACCAATCCTGAGGTTCCTTGGTTCTTTCCCAAAATCTGGGTATTCGAGGTCCAACGCAGTCCATTGGCTACCCTCTGAAGGGTGCCTCAGCATGTCCTCCTTTTCCGGATCCGGGTTCGGGTCATCCTCTTTTAGCTTTTTTCTATCCGCGTGCCAGGTCGTGAGCTTTGCTTCCTCGGGATCTACGAAATACCTCTGCAGACGAGGAGTGATCGGAAAGTACCATACCAATTTTCTAGGAACTTTCTTCCCTCTCTTGTATCGACTAACACCGCACACCGAACATGTGGTTTTATCTTCGTCCTCACCCCGATAGATCATGCAATCATTTATGCAGACGTGGTATTTAACGTGCGGAAGATCGAGAGGGCAAAGGACTTTCTTGGCCTCAGCGATACTAGTTGGGCACGTGTTGCCCTTCGGAAGACGATCGTGCCAGAATGCCATGTTATCATCGAAGCTTTCGTCGGTCCATTTGTTTTTTGCCTTCATCTCCATAGCCCCAAGTGTTACATTCAAGCGGGTATCCCCGTCGTTGCATCCTTCGTACAACTTCGTAATCGCGTCTTTCTCGAGTTGCGCCATCTTGGCTTTCTCTCTAGCTGCACCTCTTGCGTTCAACGCCTCTTTGACAAGCAGCTCTTGAACATGAGGGTCCCGCACCCAGCTTGAATCCTCATCATGTCCGACATCTTGATCTTCATGTCCGGCATCTTGATCTACATGATCCGCTTCGGCATCTTCTTCATGATCATGTACGGGATGCTCTTCGTCATCTCGCCCGCCGCTGTTTTCTGGTTGCCCTTCCTCATTTACTGGCGCCCCACCATTGACGTCCTCCTCCTCACCAGCTTCATCACTTATCCATCGTGTGTAGCGATCCATCAAACCATTACGCTTCAGGTGTCTTTGCAATATTCCGGAATCAGGCTCGGTCACGCACTGCAGTTTGCATCTCCGACACGGACATATTATATCCGACCTATTATTCCTTAGCATGTCGTTTGTCGCACATTGCATCCACCTAGCCACGGTGATATCGCTCAGCATCTCGCGGACCATGGTCGATCACCTGTGTGCACGGAGAGAGCAACACAATTATATATCACAGTCGTCGCCGTAAAAATTCGGCATGACCTTCCCTAATAATGCATGGGAGCATGCGGAGAGTGCGCCAGAAATTTGCCGAAACGGAAATGAATCGACATTTCGGAAAAACATTTGCCACTCAAGATACACATATACATCAAACCATCATAAGCTTCACATATACATCAAACCACCACATGCTTCACATATACATCAAACCCAAGCTTCACATATACAACAAACCCCAAGCTAATAAAGGCAGGTATATGGGTCATAAATGGAACAAAAGAGTTTGAGAGGAGGTCCACTTACTTCAATATGAAACAAAATAGATGTAATGCCAAGTATCGATGGATAAATGGAAGAAATGAGGTGGGGAGGAGGAGAAAACCGAATAGATCTAGGGTGAGAAGAGTGGATCTAGTTTGAGAATTGTGTGGAGTAAATGAGAGGTGGTAGGTGGGGTGGAGTAGATAAGGGCAGCTCTAGGCATTTAGTGGCGCATATATAAAGTCAGTGGTGGCGCATTGGTGAAATGCGCCACCCCTAAGCTCTTATGGGTGGCGCATTAGGGAAATGCGCCACCCCTAAGGACCTTATGGGTGGCGCATTTACATAATGCGCCACCCCTAAGCTCTTAGGGGTGGCGCATTCCGTATATGCGCCACCTATAAGGTTCTTAGGGGTGGCGCATATTGCTAGATGCGTCACGTATAAGATCATCTAGTCTGGCCCACTCTTAGGGGTGGCGCACTGGAAAATAATGCGCCACCCATAAGACCTTATGGGTGGCGCATTATTTTCCAGTGCGCCACCCCTAACAGATGGTGGCGCATGGCTTTCTATATGCGCCACTAATAAGCTTTTCATGTATAGCTATTTCCCTAGTAGTGCGCGGCGGGCAGAGGGCGGCCGGGAGCGACTTCTCAAGCTCCACTTCCGTTGGCAGTCGGGTTCGCGCCAATGTTTTTTTGTTAGATACGGGGCACTGTCTGGGCGGACACAAAAACTGCGATTTTGCATATCATGAGAAGGTTTTTCACTGTGTCCTTTAAAAACTTTACAAATCGGGATAGTTTGTGGGTTCTGTTGGGGGCATTTTTCCCGGTTAAAACTGAAAGTTGTCGGTTATTTTACAGTTTTTGCCCTTTTAAGGACTATGCTAGAGATGTTCTTACAGATGGACACTTGGTACACCCCGACACACCTTGGAACCGGCTCCTTCGTGTTGCGCTAATGCCATATAAGTTGGTCGATTCCTGACGGTCAGATTCCTGTGGTAGTGTGAAGCGTTGTGAATGCTTGATGATATCATTGAAAACATCATCCCTAACAAAAGGCGAGTTTCACCCGACCAAGCTCTGAGTAAGGTGGTCCGAATCTATCTAATTGGGTTCGAGAGCATCCAAGCATGATTGCATGAGTATGAATGAGTTACGGGGTCCAACAAGGTCATGATTATTGTCTTCAATGTTGAATTCGATAAGATTGTACAACAGAGTGGATGGTGTTCTAATGTGCCATCATTATGATTTATTATTTCGTCAGTCAAGCTTTTGATGGATGTTGAACAAATAATAAGGGCCATGTGGTGCGACACACAGGTCGTCGATACAGATTTCACCTGGGTTGTATAAGGCAAAAGACTTCACAGGAAGCATTTGGGTACGAATGTCATGTCGGCAGACGAACAAGACAACACATGGATAGGTACGAGAAGCGAGGAGAAAGCTTGAAGAACCTCTTCACTTTGAGTGGGGCGAAGCAAGAGGTGACTAGCATGTGGCATTAGTTGTGAGAGCCGTACGTGAAGGAAGGCGTTAGGCGAGTAAGAACATGGTGTGCAAGATGAGACGGGATATAAAGGAATAACACCATGCAGGGCAAGGGAAGTGCCAAAAACCCATTGCACGGAGTGGCACACGTGGACATTGACCTAGTAGTATTGAAAAATGGGGTAAAAGAAGTGGTGTTACCCGTTCCTCCTCGTATAGTGCAAGAAAACATTAGCGAAGGATGAGTAGACGATTGGGCGACATGACAACAATGAAGCATGGGGTATGGAACAAACGGGCCCAAGAACAACTACCGGGCCAAAGAGAGGAACCACGAGAAGAAAAGAAAAACAAGAAGATCTTGAACTCGATAGAGACAGAGTTGGTCAAAAACAAAAAGTACCATCCGATAAGGAATGAGAAAGGGTAGAAGTGTCCCTCCTCTTTTAAAGCATGGTTAATAGTATAGTCAGTCGCTAGCTATAAGGTGTTGCCATGTCATATATAGCTAATCTTATAGGCAACAAGTACAATAGCTAGATGTAAATATGTATTATTTTAATGATATATGGTCCACATGTTAGTCACACAAAGTGTCTAGGAGCAAGTGTTGCAGCCGGCTGTTAACTAGTAGTTCGCTTCTCTTCTCTCTCCTTTTCTCTCTCTTCCAACTAAGCAACAATATACTATTTTATTCCTTATAGCCCGCCTAGTCAGCTCTATTGTACTTGCTCTTAGCTCACCACAATCTCTTCCCGTTTATCACAAGACTTCCTAGGACTTCAGGCTGCAACCACTCCTCATGTGTTGCAACCAGAAACTTTGTTTTAAATAATACATTTATTTAAATAAATTATAGAAATAATGCACGTTTTCTACAATTTATAGAAATAATACACCATTGGTCACGGGCTGGCCGATTGGACCCAGTTGGTCACGGCCTAGCCGATAGGATCCCAGTTGGTCACGGCCTGACCGACTGGATCCAGTTGGCCACGACCTGGCCGATAGGATCACAGTTGGCCACGGCCTGGCCGACTGGAGCCAGACGGGCCAACTAGGGTAGTTGTCGGCCAACCAGCCATGCAATTGGCCACGTCCAGGACGATAGAGGCCAGTCGGCCACAACCAAGCCTACAGGACACAATTTAAGTATTAAAGAAATATAATATGTTTTTTAATAACAAAATTAGTATTAGCACATGATTTGAAATTATGTCAAAATCCGTACACCATTTAAGTATTAAAGTAAAGATACATTGCAATACTAAAATTAAGATACATTTAACTATTGAAACAAAAATACATTACAGTACTAAAATGAAGATACATTTAACTATTGATATAAATATACATTGTAGTACTAAAAGTAAGATACAACCGCTTGCAAGATTAAAGATACTACCACACAAATTTACTGAGTGCAGCGTGGATATTTTCCTTTGCACACAAATCGACAACGCCGATGTGGAAGAAGAGGGCCAGACAACAGTGAACGTGCAAAGAAAAATATCCACGTTGCACTCAGTAGATTTGTGTGGTAGTATCTTCAATTTCGCAAACGGTTGTATCTTAATTTTAGTATTGTAATGTATCTTTATCTATACTTCTTATAAGACAAAACCCCACTATAGATCATTAAGTTGTCTATCTCAACATGCAAGCTATCCACGTCATCTACTTTTTTAGCCAATCAATTATCCATGTCACCCATTTAGGTCATTTAAATTGTCTCTCTTCACATGTAAAATATCCATATAATCCATTTCTTAGCCAATCAATTGTCCATCTCATCTCAACTAATATATTTATTAATCTCTATATACAATCTCTATATCAACCATATTATAATTATTTTATTATCCACCTTAATAATTTTGAATATACACATGTTTCTGTTGCATCTTCACTTAGACCACTTAATGTATCATATTTTTATGTTTTTTTATTTATGCATATAATTTTCATAGCAATTTCCGCAGCAACGCGCGGGGTATACATCTAGTTTTCATAATTAAGTGTATCTTCATTTTAGTACTGCAATGTATCTTTATTGCAATAGTTAAATGTATCTTAATTTTAGTATTGCAATGTATCTTTACTTCAAAACTTAAATGATGTACTAATTTTGAAATAATTTTAAATCATGTGCTAATACTGATTTTGTGATTAAAAACATATTATTTTACTTTAATACTTAAATCGTGTCCTGTAGGTCTGGCTGGTTGGCCGAAAGCTATCCTGGTTGGCTCGCTGGCTCCAGTCGGCCTAGGACGACTGGGATCCTATCAGGCAGGTCGTGGTCAACTGGGTCCAGTCGGCCAGGCCGTGACCAACTGGGTCCAGTTGGGCAGGCCGTGACCAACTAGGTCCAGTCGGCCAGGCCGTGACCAATGGTGTATTATTTCTATAAATTATAGAAAACATACAATATTTCTATAATTTATTTAAATAAATGTATTATTTAAAAAAAGTTTCTTGCAACCAGGCCTCAGATTAACCAATCAGAAAGGAAACACATACACCCAGCTACACGCGGGACCAGAATGGTAACACTGCCTAGCCACAGTCATAATCGATGGTACTAAACGAGAGATCAGACGACATGCTTTTACCCCACAAGTTGAATAGGAAATATCGTAAGTCAACTCCCTCATCCATATACGCATCATCGACCCAACACACTTCCACACGGACTCATATGATGACTTGGTGCCAGCAAAATATGCGTAGACTACAAAGGAGCACCAAGGGTCCACCGCGAGGAACCAGGGTGCACTTATACGTCATCTCACATGACCACCAAACGCGTATGGAGTATGCGGGGGCTGAAGCGTGCACATCACCCATCGTCGTACCCTACCACCACGAGTGTAAATACGGTCTGAATTGTGGTACCGATTTGCAATTAACTCTATCACCACCCACGGTTTACGGGGCCTACTCGGCATGTGTCAACTAGACATATACACCCATTTGTACTACAATTCAGACCGTATTTACAGCATGGTGCCACTTTTCAAAAAATTTGCAAATAAGTACCAAGATACAGGCAGCTCGTTGCAAAATACTATATTTCTACGTATCTGACAGCTCAGGCCCACTGGCTCCGAATGGTATCTTTCCGGCATCTTTTTTTTTACAGAAAACACCTCTACTTTATATTTAATCACGATTAAATCCTCTAGCAAAGTCTAAAAGAGAGCTGCGCAGGTTCCGCACCCGCGACCTCTTGGCGTTCTGCAAGAAAGGCAACCGCTGGGCTACGATATCAAGCTTCTAAGCGGGCTGTAAAGCCCATTCGTTGCCGGTTTTCTTTTGTTTATGATTCATCTACTGGTTATTTTTTAAAGATATCGTAAATCATATATAAACTCTAATCTCGTATTGCCAATTGTGTACATAATAAATTATCAATTCTTAAAATATATTAAATCACATATTAATATAATAATTCATATAATTAAATTCCTACCTTCTTGTTACGAGTAATGACAAAAAAGCTAAATGTAAATATACTAAGTATAATTAATTATTAAATGTAAAATATATTTTAATTTATACACATAAAAATGCAGACATGGGATGTAAAAATATGCGCGATTTAAAACACGAACATATGTAATTATATTTAATTTGTAATTATATGAATATTTATAAAACATAAATTAATACACAGCAGGGGCATTATTTAATTATATAAGACATAATTCGTAATTAAAACAAGATTCAAAACACTAACATATGTAATTTATAAGACATAATTTTGCATAAGTGTAAATATTTTTAAATATATATGATTATATTTAATAATTAATTACATGAACATTTTAATAATTAATATTTATAAGACATAATTTAGAACACTGAAGGAGCTTTATTTAGTTATGTAAGACATATTTAATAATTAAAATATGAAAATATTTACTTTATAAGACATAATTTTGCATTAGTAAAATATTTATGAAACACGAATATATTGAAATAACTAATAATACCAGCAGATATAAAAATTAATTAATAATACCAGCCGATAAAAATATTATTTATTAATAATTAATAATATCAGAAGATAAAATAAAAACACGAAATAATATAGTTTATATATGTTTTACGCTTTATGTCAAAAATAACCAGCAGCAGATGAATCGCCAAAAAGTACTCTAAAAGGGCTTTCCAGCCTCTTTTTAAAGATATCAACTCCGGTTGTGACAAATCAACATTGTTGTCAAGGTAGCTCAGTGGCCACGGACGCGTCAGCAGAGCCAAAGATACAGGGTTCGAATCTGCACTTCGATGATTTAATTTTAGACTTTAAGGGAGGATTTATTCGTGATTAAATAATAAGTAGAGGGGTTTTCTGCAAAGAAAAGATGCTGAAAAGATACCATTTGGTGCCTGACTGTGGCCCTGTGCTGTCAGATACGTAGAAATACAGTATTTTTCAACGAGCTGCCTGTATCTTGATATGTATTTGCAAAAAAAATTAAAAATGGCACCATGCTGTAAATAAACTTTAACGGAGGATTTATTCGTGATTAAATAATAAGTAGAGGGGTTTTCTGCAAAGAAAGGATGCTGAAAAGATACCATTTGGTGCCTGACAGTGGGCCTGTGCTGTCAGATACGTAGAAATACAGTATTTTGCAACGAGCTGCCTGTATCTTGATACGTATTTGCAAAAAAATTAAAAAATGGCACCATGCTGTAAATACGGTCTGAATTATGGTACCAATTTGCAATTAACTCGTCATTCGGTGATGTGCTCTGTCACGACGGTCTCCACCAGCCGGATAACCCCAACAACGTCCAGTAGCCAGGTAGACATAAAGGGGTGCATCAGGAGGCGTTAAACAACCGAGTATACAACAAGGGAGCACCGAAAAAACCAACATGAAAAGAGAGACCAATGTTCCCCACCAGTCGGATAACCCAGTAAGCGTCCAACAACCTAGTAGATAGAAAGGGTGCCAATTAGGCGGTGTTCAACATTTGGGTAGGCAGCACGAGAGCACCCGAAGAGCCAACATAGTAAAGAGAGTAAATAAGGACGGGTTTGACAATTAAAAAATGAGATTTAGCTAGACAAACGCTCGACGCCCCACTGCTTTCCACCAGCCTTCCACCAGTCTAGGAAATACGCCGAACTAACCCGACACATACAGGCACCAAAATTACGATGTCACGATGATGCATTGACACGATGTTCTGCACCATCTAGATGTCTCCGGCAGCTTCCAGCAGAGGGGGCGATAGATTCTGGGCCAATCATGCGGTGTTCAACGATCGGATAAATAGGAAGGGAGCACCAAAAGAGCCCTCGCAAATAAGAAAATTAAGAGAAGGACGGTCTGGCAACAAATTTTTACAAATTTAACCCTTATTTGCATTTTAAACACAAAATGAACCCAAAATTTAAAATTTTCACAAACTAACCCTTTTTTATGGCGCCCGCCCTATGGCGCCATGCTAGACACCATGGCGCCCTGATAAAATGCGTCATACAACTCGCCACGTCGGACCTGTCAGTGGGCCTGCCAGGACTATGACGCCTTTACCAATGGCGACATGCCTTGCACCATGGCGCCTTTACTAAAGGCGCCATGCTCTCTACCATGGCTCCCTGGACAAAGGAGTCATGGTACTTAAGTTTAATTTTCATGTTTTGTAATATAAACGGCTGCCGATTCTTCATACGAACTCCGATTTTGATGTTCTTGGACTCGTTGAACTCGTATTGACGAGAGCCTCATATTGATATCATTGAATATTTATTTAGAGCATTTAAAAAAAATACCATTTTGATACTTCCCAAATGGCTAAGTCTCGCACCGTAGGTCCTCCGGTTTGACTTCAATTTAATCTCTTTGAACATGTCATTGCCAAGACCATGCACATGCCAACAAACCTAAAAATACCATAAAACAAAGAAAAAATAATAAAAAATAAAGCTATGCAATAAAACTATAAAACTTAAAATATGAGAAACTATGCATTATTGATAAGGAAAACTGGTTGCATATGATATGAGGTATTTTGGCACCAAAATATGCTATGAAAATTGCGCATAAAATTCACTCATCATACATCTCACTCAGGGTATGCTTCTAATCCGCTCAGGGTATTCAAGCCAGCCTTATTTTTTATGGAAGATGCCCTGAGTGAGATGCCCGGCTTGAGGGGAGAAGAGGCATCTCACTCAGGGTATGCTCCTAATCCGCTTAGGCGCTGAGAACACTGTTAAGTTCAGATCCAATGGAGGCTTAAAGAACAAACCTAAGAAGAAAATAACAGGGTCAGGGATCGGGACTATTTACAAGCAAATCAAATAAGGAACGGTTGAATGGGTCGACTAGCGAAGGGAGGGAGATGTATCATCTCTGATGTGTTGAAGATGAAAATGATTGGAGAGCAAAATTGCGTCGTTGGTCTTCATTAATGTATCTCACTCGTCATGCAATGAACATTGCATATAAAATTCACTCGTCATGCATCTCACTCATTAACATCATGATTTCATTTTGTTGTAAATATTTTTCTCAAGTAAGAATCATATGCTACATGTCTTCTTTAATTCATATGTTTGTTCTGATGCACTATTCCAAGATCCATGTGACATGGAAGAGTTTTATATATCTATTTAATTATATATTTATTTTCTAAAAGTAAAATCTTAAACTATACATAATTGCAGGGGAGTTTCTGTATCTCTCATGTTCTTCAATCATAGGGGAGCTTTCATATCTCTCATGTTCTTCAATTATAGGAAGATTTCATATCTCTCATGTTCTTCAATTATAGGAAAGCTTTCATATCTCTCATGTTCTTCAATTATAGGAAAGCTTTCATATCTCTTATGTCGAAGAAAATAAGATATATGGAAGCTTCCCTTACAATTTTGGATAGGTTAAGATTTTGTTTTTGGAATGCCCGGGCAGGCGTGCGTTTCAAGTGGTGCCAAAATAACCTCATACCCCGAGTTCTCAGCGCCTGATGCATGATGAGTGAATTTTATGCGCAATTTTCATAGCATATTTTGGTGCCAAAATACCTCATATCATATGCAACCGGTTTTCCTTATCAATAATGCATAGTTTCTCATATTTTAAGTTTTATAATTTTATTGCATAGCTTTATTTTTTCTTTGTTTTATGGTATTTTTCGGTTTGTTGGCATGTGCATGGTCTTGGCAATGACATGTTCAAAGAGATTAAATTGAAGTCAAACCGGAGGACCTACGGTGCGAGACTTAGCCATTTGGGAAGTATCAAAATGGTATTTTTTTAAATTCTCTAAATAAATATCCAATGATATCAACATGAGGCTCTCGTCAATACGAGTTCAACGAGTCCAAGAACATCAAAATCGGAGTTCGTATGAAGAATCGGCAGCCGTTTATATTACAAAACATGAAAATTAAACTTAAGTATCATGACTCCTTTGTCCAGGGAGCCATGGTAGAGAGCATGTCGCCTTTAGTAAAGGCGCCATGGTGCAAGGCATGGCGCCATTGGTAAAGGCGTCATGGTCCTGGCAAGCCCACTGACAGGTCCGACGTGGCGAGTTGTATGACGCCTTTTATCAGGGCGCCATGGTGTCTAGCATGACGCCATAGGGGCGGGCGCCATGAAAAAGGGTTAGTTTGTGAAATTTTTAAAATTTAGGTTCATTTTGTGTTTAAAATGCAAATAAGGGTTAAATTTGTAAAAATTTCCACAAACATCCCCTCCTAGCCCAGCCTCCCGAACACCAAAGAAGGAAACACACATGTCACACTTGTAGGGTCGACGCAAAAGACGTTACACAAGGTTGTCCACCACACGTATGCGATCCACGGGTCATAGGCCGACGAAGCCATCGAGGAGGTGACTAACAGTTTTACGAGATTAGATGGTGGTAAAGCGGTCCGACATGCACAAGGACGCCGAACGAAGTGATCGGTTGGCTACGGGCCCCCGATGGCCTAGGGAGTGGGTAAGAAGTAATTTTCAAAGGTTGATTTTGGCAAACAACTGTATATTAATCCAATGGAACAAAATGTGCACGTATTGTTAGAAGAAGAAACATGCGTTGGAGAAATTAACTTACATGTTTCAGAAACAAAGTAGAACATACAATCAAACATGGCGAAGAAACGAAGTTCTTGAATATACAAATTTTACATCACCTTCATGAACCGCAACCCACTAGCTACAAGCAATACACACTCACCTGTGCTGACTAAACTTATAAAAATTACACGACGCTGTGCAAAATCTCTGGTTACACTTGCACCTTGATCTTTAACTAGTTACACCCTGATCTTCCGTTCATTCTTTAGAGTGCGGGGCAAACCTTCCTGATGATCCAGAGAATGATGCTCCAACTGACCTCATTCTCCCGCGCCTTCAACTGATGCTCATGGCTTGTCGCAACGCCCATATTTCTTCTCTGAATCTGGCTCAATCTGGCTCCTGAGAGCGATGGCCTCCACTGCCTCGTACACCATTGTTGCTCCGGCTGCTGCTGCTACTTGGTTCTTGATGGTTAGACGTGAGGATACGTCGATCTGTCGAGTATTTGTACTCGTACAACTTTGTGCTGCGGGAAGGCGCGTAGGAAGGCAGTGTTGAGCTGGCTTGGCAGCCACGGAAGTACAGTCAGCTGTAAGCAGGATATCGCCATGTCGCTGTCGCCTGTTCGGGGACTGTAATGGAGGTCAGAGAGTCAAACACGTTTGACGATGACGACGTGTGAAATACTCTAATGGAGGTCACGGGGAAAGCGTGTGCGCCAGCCGAAACATACACACCTCGCTTCGATCCCGTTGCAAATGAGAAGGAGTGAGAGAGAATGAAGTGAATAGTTACTTTCATTGATAGAGATTGCTATACTAGCCAAACCAGACGTGAGTATAAGTCGGTTATAATGTTTTTTTTTCTCGAATACGCACAGCGTGTGTATCATTCATTAAAGAAAAGAGGGGAAGGAAACCCCAAGGTTCACATATTACAATATTTACAAATGGTTTGCACCAACTCTACCAAACTCTACGATACAGATTACTCCCTAGTCACCCACGGGATGCCACCACCATTTTTGATCAAACCCGCCAGCATCCATCTCTGGCCCTCCATCTCGAGCCGTCTACGGCACTCCTCCACCGACGGGGCAGCCCTGTTGAAAACTATGTCGTTTCATTGCTTCCAAAGCGTCCACATCCCAAGCAGGCAAATGGCCCTGATGGTTTTCCTATGTGCTCCATCGCCGTCCTGACGTAGGCACCACTCCTCCAGTGTCTCCTCCCCGTGCGGCTGAAACTCCGGTCTACCAGATCCCACACTGATCCAGTGCCAAATTTTCTTGGCAAAGACACAACCTATCAGTAGATGTCGCATGGTCTCCTCATGCTGGTCACAGAACGGGCAGGCATCCTGGTGTGGCAGCCCCAGCCGGGCCAGCCTATCGGACGTCCAGCAGCGGTTTAGGATCGCAAGCCAGGCGAAGAAATGACACTGGAGCGGTGCCCGAGAGTGCCAAGTGAAGGAGGCCGTCGGGGACACCTCTAGCCCCATGAATTTGGCCGCATACGCTGAGCTGGCCGAGAATCGGCCGTCCTTATCCCAGGCCCAGGTGAACACATCTTCCACTCCTTCGTGGAGGCGTATCCTCGACATTCGAAGCCACAGCCCCAAGTACTCATCCAGCGCCTCGGAAGTTAGGTCCGGGCCTATGTCTCTCGCCCAGGCATCGGCCGTGAGGGCATCCACCAGTAACCGTGCTTTCCTGGTGCGCGCCGGGACTCTCGCATAAACCAGCGGTGCAACCTCAGACACCCTCGCCCCGTCCAGCCACCGGTCTTCCCAGAATACGATCTTGGCCCCGTTTCCCACCTTGGCGTGCGTCGCCGCTTGGTACAAGGCCATGGAGTCTGCAGGTACAGCGATCTCCAAGCCAGCCCAAGGCCTACCACTGTCCGTTTTCCGCAACCAGGGCCACCGTGCCTGGAGTGCCTTATTCATCCACTGCAAATTAGGAATATCCAGGCCACCGACCCATTTGGGCCAACACACCAGCTCCCAGGCGACGCCACAACTTCCACCTCGCGCATCATCCTTGCCACACCAGAGGAAACCACGACAGACCTTAGTGAGCGCTCCCAACGTCCGCTTGGGCAGGTCCAAAGCCAGCATCGAGTGCACGGGAATAGCCGAGAGAACCGAGGTCACCAGAATGAGCCGTCCACTCTTGGGGAGCATCGCGGCCCTCCACTTAGGCAAGCATCCCGCAAGCCTGTCCACCAAGTACTGCAGCTGCGCTGGCGTTTGCTTGCGAAGGGACAGCGGCAGGCCCAGGTATTTGCACGGGAACCCCGCCGGACTACAACCGAGCGCCTCGCACACCAGGTCGGTCTCCGCATGTGAGCAATGGATAGGGACGTCCACGCTTTTATTCATGTTGACCCTCAAACCAGACGCCGCTCCGAAGAGTCGAAGGAGCACCCCACATGCCCTCGTCTCCAGCTCAGTGGGCTTGAAGAAGAGCATAACATCGTCTGCGAACATGGACATGCGCTGGTGTGCCCCGGAGCGCGCAAGTGGCGCGAACAAGCCTCTTTCCTCCGCAAGTCTGAATATGCCATGGAGAGGCTCCATGCATAGAATGAAGAGCATAGGTGACAACGGGTCACCTTGCCGCAGGCCACGGCACCCTAAGATCGGTCTGCCCGGCACACCGTTCGTAAGGATTCGCGTGGAGGAGGTGGCCAGCAATCCGCAAATCCACGTGAGCCAGCGGTGGCCAAACCCCATCACCCTTAGAACTTCAAGCACGAAGGGCCAGAGAATGGAATCAAACGCCTTGGAGATGTCCAGTTTGAGCATGATCGTGGGGCTCTTCAAAGCGTGCAGCCGTCTAGCCGTTCCTTGCTGATGACCCGCGACGTAAGGGATCGATTGCAACGTTTTCGATAAGTAAGAGTGTCGAACCCAACGAGGAGAAGAAGGTAATAGCAAGTGACTTTGGTAAGGAGATAACTGCAAGCACTGAAAGATAACTTTTTAGGGGTTTTCTTGGTATAAGCGACAAGAAAGTAAAACAAGCAAAGTAAAAGGTACTAGAGAGCAATGAGTGGCCCAATCCTTTCTGAGCAAAGGAGAGGCCTAGCAACTGAACTTATAAAAGCTAAAGTGTTCTTGAGGACACACGGGAGAGGTAGTCATGTGCTTTCACCATATTCTGTATCGGTACTATGTGCTGTATTGATAAGTGTTGAGTGGGTGGATCTATGCTAGTACACCCTCTAGACTAAGATAAGTGTACTCTTATGATTAAACACCTTGCAAGCATCCGCAAATACAAGATAGTAATTAAGGCAAAAGCCTAACCATAGCAATACGATCGGTGATCCATTGTTCCCTTGTGCAAAAGCGTGCAAACTGGGGTTTAGGTTTCTGTCACTCCGGCAACCCACCGTAAGCATTCTTTGTACACAATGTATTCCCCTAGGTCCTTGATAAGGCAAAGTGTTGAGTGTTCGAATCACACAACACCACTAGGAAAATAACAACACAACTTAAATATCAACCAACACATATTACTTCAACATCATATGACTACTAACAACTAGACTTCTCCCATGTCCTCAAGAACTAAAGTAACTACTCACAAGACATAAAAGAGATCATGATCAGTGGGGATAAATAGATGATAAACAATCTGGACACAATAATATTTCTCCAACAAAGCTCAATAGCATTCACCACAAAGTAGTAATCAACACCGATAGAGTAGATCAGAGGATAGATAGTACGGGTTACAACACGAGTTGCAATTGTGAGATGAGATTGGATGGAGGTGGAGATGGTGCTGATGATGGGGATGATGTTGATGATGATCTCGATGATGCCCGTGACGATGGTGACGATCTCCCCTTCCGGGAGGTGATCTCCCCGGCGGGATCTGCCCGCCAGAGATGGCTTTTCTTCTCTGTAGGTTTCCGCCACGGAGCGGCGGCGGAACTCCGTAAACTCTCCCCTTTTTAGGGTTTTTGGATGACGAAGAGTATATATGCCAGAGGGGGGAGCCAGGAGTGACCCCGGGGGTCCAGGCGCCCTCCCGGCGCGGCCAGGGGTGGGGCCGCGCCAGGTGGCTGCCTGGGCACCCTGTGGCCCCCCTCTGGTCGCTCTTTTGCGTGTCTTCATGATCCTTCTGGAAAATAGCCTCCGTCAATTTTCAGGTAATTTGGAGGTATTATTCTTCAGCAACTCAGCGTCCACTTTTTACCGCTGAATCCTGCGTCTGCTGCTTTGGCACCGGAAAGTTGCAAACTGTGTAAAATAAGCCAAAACAACATAAGAATAGCATCATATCATGAAATATATCCATGAATAAGAAAGAATTACTATATAAAATAGTGATGCATTTTGGACGTATCAACTCCCCCAAGCTTAGACCTCGCTTGTCCCCAAGCGATTACTGAGCTCGGTAAAACATGTCCACAAGTTTAGAGAGTGAAGTGTCGATAAATAGAATACGGACAAGAAGCATCAAAGTTCCTTCATCAAACCCAAGCATCCTCAACAGCAACCTCAACTCATAAGACCCTTATGAGAAAGTAATAACAATTATAATCAAAAGTAGGGCTGAGGAAACTCATCAAATTATGGCAAACATATCCTTGGTCAAAGGACAACTAATAAATTTTAGTCTTGCTCTTCCTCTTTAATGAAACAATTTGAAGCTTTTGAAAGAACATGTTAATAGTCATGAAGTGCAAATGCTAACACAAAGGAAGATGCTTGCTTGGCAAAAGCTTTCGCAAACAACTTACTTATCAAAAGATAATGTCAACAAGGATGTGGTATGGCAAAACTTAATGCAGATCTATATGGATGAATCCTCATCAACATCAAATGTTGGTTCTCTTAGGGAAAAGAAGGAAGTAGGACAACTGACTCAACATGAAGGTGGAAGAAAGGCCTTGTAAAGGGCAAGCAGGGAAAACTCATGTGTTATCCTTTAAATCAAACAGAATAAAAATAGATTTTGGGGCGGTGCATAGTTTGTCAACGAATGCTAATAGATAGCTCAATTACTTCTTAAGATGGACAAGTTTCGAGGAACGGCTACCAAGTGGGGACGATCACATCCCCTTAATCTCCTTTGTTTATCACTGCCAAAGTTTTTGATTTCTCATAGACCAAGCGTGAAGGAGGGTTTGTCTATTATATTATCTTTCGAGCTGGGTGCGCCCATGCCAGTTCCTCCTCGTTTTATGGTTTGCAGATTAGTCATGCAATCCCGGGGTAAAACTTGTCCAACTTAAGAAGATCATGAATTACCTATTACTTCCTCATGAGCTAAACAAGAGGCACAAAACAGAAGATTTTGAACATTTAAGGATAACACATAAATTCTATACTTATAGGAGTGGTAGGGGAATACCACAAATAGGAAGATAAGGTGGACTCATATGGGAGGTAATGGTTTCAGGGTATGGATGCACAAGCAGAAATCTACTTGGCAAAGAGTTTGGCTAGCAAAGGCTTTGAGAGAACAGACAATTGATTCTAATTTAGATGCAAAACATATAAAGCATAAACATTAAGGTAAGCATAACACATCAAGTTATCTTCCTTGTCAACATAGCACTTCAAGCATAATAACATAAAGGTTTTGGCTATGTCGTTACTTGAGAAAACATGCATGTTGTCAAGACCAAAGTTATGTTTGCCAAAATTAAATAAAGTTTTCAAAGCCATACCAAATATAAGGTCAATACTCCCCATAAGAATCGTCATATGAGGCCGATTGCGTGAAGAGAATACCGAGTGCAGCAAAGGAACCAATAGACTTCTCAATAATATTCCATTATAGACGACTCCACACTCACGGATACAATCTCTCCACAGACGGAGTGATAGACCTCAATGCAAACACCTATTTCATATAATAAACTCCCTAGACATGACGACTCTACTTGACTCTAAAGGACTAAGATAAAGATAAAGATACCCGGCACTCCCCCAAGCTTGGAACAAGCTGAGGGGATTCCATTATCCGAGGAGATTTACTCCTCATTCTTGTTCTTCTCAATCAGGTACTCCTTGGCGAAGCTCTTCCATGGTAGCTCCTCTCCAGTCTCGAAGGACATTCCCGTCTCCAGGATTCTGCACTCAGCACCTAAACCCATGCGCAGAAACTTTAGTTCATACTCACAGTTCTGGTTGTGCAGATCATAGATTTGTGCTTGGAGCCCGTAAACTTTTTCTTCTAGTGCGGATAAACTTGACCACATCTCCTTCATATCTTTCCTATGGGAAGCCTCGATCTCGTTCCTGATGTCGAAGTTGGCTTCAACACCACGCTCCACCATCTTCTTGAACTTGAAGACCTCATGTTCCATCTCCTTCAGCCGCTCCTCGGTGCTCCCCTCCATGACTGGTCCCTTCAGATCTTCCTTGTGGAGAACACCGTCCTCCACACGAAGGACCTGGGGGTGCTTGTTCACCTCAGCGAGGTAAGGGTTGATGACGTTGACGACGAACTTGTCCTTGGGGGAACTTGGGGAAGCCATGGCACCTAGGTCTAGATAAAAGATTTCCTGGCAGAAACAGATTGAAGAGAAAACACACGAAATAGCGAGATACGTTGCCGGAACTATCCGGGCAAATATATAGCAAAAAATTTGCAACAAAAGGAAGGTAACGAGACAAAGTGGGGTCGGAGACGGACTCCTGGGTGCCCAGGCGGCCTCCCGGCGCGGCCAGGAGGTAGGCCGCGCCAGGGGGCGCCTGGGCCCCCTGGAGCTCCTCTCCGGCTCCGCTTAGGCTTCGAATTTTCTTTATTTTGCAAAAACTCATAATGTGGAATTTTTATGGCGGTTCGCGATGTTTCCTCACCGTAATACATACCTTTTCTTATTCTGCTTCTGTCAGTGTCTGAAACAGGGCTGCAACGTGTTCTTCATGAGTTGTTGTGCGTATTATATTTACATCAACATTGACGGGATCTCCCGCCATGTAATGCTTGAGTCTTTGCCCATTCACAACTTGAGGTTTGGTGCCTTCAAAATTGTTAATCTTGATTGCGCCAGACCGATAGACTTCTTCGATATGAAATGGCCCTTCCCATCTGAAAAGTAGTTTACCTGGAGAAAACCTGAAACGGGATCTAAACAATAAAACTTTATCACCAACATTAAATTCACGTTTCAGAATCCTCCGGTCATGCCACTTCTTTACCTTTTCCTTGAACATTTTAGCGCTCTCGTAAGCTTCACTTCTCCACTCATCTAGAGAAGTCAAGTTCATGAGACGCTTTTCACCAGCTAACTTTGGGTCAGCATTAAGCTCTCTAACAGCCCATAAAGCTTTGTGCTCTAACTCTAATGGCAAATGGCAAGCCTTGCCATAGACCATTTTATAGGGAGACATGCCCATGGGGTTTTTGTAAGCAGTCCTATACGCCCACAAAGCATCTCCTAACTTATTTGACCAGTCCTTCCTATTTCTGTTAACTGTCTTTTGCAAGATCAACTTGATCTCTCTATTGGTGAGATCAACTTGCCCACTAGTTTGAGGATGGTACGGTGAAGCAATTCTATGATTGACATCGTACTTGGCTAAAGCTTTTCTAAAAGCTCCACGCGTGAAGTGTGATCCTCCGTCAGTCATGAGATACCTAGGTACACCAAACCTAGGGAAAATTACATCTTTGAGCATTTTCAAGGATGTTTTGTGATCAGCACTATCAGTGGGGATTGCTTGAACCCACTTGGTTACATAATCAACAACAACTAAAATGTGAGTGTACTTGTGCGAAGAAGGAAAAGGACCCATAAAATCAAAACCCCAGCAATCAAAAGGCTCAATCACTAGTGAGTAATTCAGAGGCATCTCATTCCTTCTACTAATATTACCAACTCTCTGACATTTATCACAGGCTAAAACATAATTTCTAGCATCTTTAAAGAGAGTAGGCCAATAAAAACATGATTGGAGAACCTTATGTGCGGTTCTCTCACCGGCGTGATGTCCTCCATAGGGACTATCGTGACATTGCTTGAGAATGTCCTTCTTCTCGTGTTCAGGTATGCATCTTCTCACGATCCCGTCTGGACCTTCTTTGAAAAGATGTGGGTCATCCCAAAAGTAATGCCTCAAATCATGAAAGAACTTCTTCCTTTGCTGAAATGTTAAACCTGGAGGCAAATACTTTGCAACGATAAAATTAGCATAATCTTCAAACCAAGGGTCGGAAAGAGATTGTACTTTAACAACGGCGAGTTGTTCGTCTGGAAAACTGTCGTTGACTGGAATGGGATCATGCGGTATATCTTCCATCCTTGAAGGATTGTCCGCCACAGGATTGTCTGCTCCTTTTCTATCAACAATCTGCAAATCAAATTCTTGAAGAAGGAGTACCCATCTGATTAGTCTTGGCTTGGCATCCTTCTTCATCATAAGATACTTAATGGCAGCATGGTCAGTATGAATAATAACTTTAGAATCAACAATATACTGCCTAAACTTATCACAAGCAAACACTACTGCTAAGAATTCCTTCTCAGTAGTAGCATAATTCTTTTGAGCACTATCAAGGGTTTTACTAGCATAATAGATAACATTTAATTTTTTATCAACCCTTTGTCCTAAAACAGCTCCAACAGCAAAATCACTAGCATCACACATAATTTCAAAGGGCAAACTCCAGTCAGGCGGTTGTACTATAGGAGCGGTTATTAAAGCTTTCTTAAGAACTTCGAAAGCCTCCTTACAATCCTCATCAAATACAAAAGGAACATCCTTCTAGAGAAGATTAGTGAGGGATCTCGAGGTCTTGGAAAAGTCTTTAATAAATCTTCTATAGAAACCAGCATGACCGAGAAAACTACGAATACCTTTAATGTCCCTTGGATAGGGCATCCTTTCGATAGCTTCAATTTTCGCTTTGTCCACTTCAATTCCCCTCTCGGAAATCTTGTGGCCAAGCACGATCCCTTCGTTAACCATGAAATGGCACTTTTCCCAGTTTAGAACTAAATTTGTATCTTCGCATCTCTGCAAAACTTTATGAAGATTGTGGAGACAGTGGTCAAAGGAAGTTCCATAGACGGAGAAATCGTCCATGAAGACTTCCACAATCTCCTCACAGAAACCATGAAATATTGCAGACATACATCTCTGAAAAGTAGCAGGGGCATTGCATAAACCAAAAGGCATACACCTATAAGCATAAGTACCATAAGGACAAGTGAAAGTGGTCTTCTCTTGATCGGCAGTGTTAACATGAATTTGAGAGAAGCCTGAATACCCGTCAAGATAGAAAAAGTGGGTGTTTTTTGACAGCCTCTCAAGCATCTGATCAATAAAGGGCAGCGGGTAGTGGTCCTTCCTGGTTGCCTTGTTTAACTTCCTGTAATCAATACACATTCTATATCCAATAATAATTCTCTGAGGTATTAGTTCATTCTTATCATTGGGGACTACAGTTGTCCCCCCTTTCTTAGGAATACAATGAACTGGACTTACCCACTTACTATCAGCTATAGGGTAGATAATACCTGCGGCTAGAAGCTTGAGGATTTCGGTCCTCACAACATCCATCATCTTTGGGTTCAACCGTCGTTGGTGGTCAACAACGGGTTTAGCATCGGGCTCGAGGTTGATGGTATGTTGGCAGATAGATGGACTAATTCCCTAAAGGTCATCAAGGGTATAGCCAATTGCACCACGATGTTTACGAAGTATCTCCAATAATCGCTCTTCTTCATATCCTGAAAGGTTAGAGTTGATAATAACAGGATATACTTTCTTTTCATCTAAATAAGCATACTTGAGCGTATCGGGAAGAGGTTTGAGATCAAACACCGGGTCTTCTTTTGGTTTGGATAGAATTCCTAAAGATTCAACCGGAAGGTTGTGCTTTAGGATAGCAGGTTGTCTCAAGAAGATTTCATCAATTTCATTTCTCTCCTACATATGAGTATCATTCTCATGGTCCTCCATGCATTGCTGCAAAGGATCATTAGGGGGAATAGCAATAGAAGCAATACTTTCAATAATTTTATCATCATTAGGTAATTCAGTACCACGAGGCTGCTTCGAGATCTTAGAAAAGTTAAATTCATACGGCTCACCATTGAATTCAACAGAAACTTTACCTTTCTTGCAATCTATAATAGCTCCACAAGTTCTGAGAAAAGGTCTACCAAAAATAATAGGACAAAAACTATCTTGCACTGAACCAAGTACGAGAAAGTCGGTAGGATACTTTACCTTTCCTCATAGGACTTTAACATCTCTCACAATCCCGATAGGAGAGATAGTAGCTTTGTTTGCAAGATGAATAGTAACATCAATCTCTTCAAGTTCACAGGGTGAAATCTCACCCATGATCTCTTGATAGAGCGAATAAGGAATCACGCTAGCACTTGATCCCAGATCGCATAGCCTGTAATAATTGTGATCTCCTATTTTAACAGATACAACTGGTGTACCTGAAATTGGGCTTTTACTCTTGGTTGTGACAATGTTAGTTGAAACAGCACAAAAAATTATAATAGAATCTGAAACATCATTAGTAACTAAATATTTAACCATAGCAACTTGAGGATCGACTCTGATCTGGTCCTTAGGTTCGCCTGTTCTTCTCTCGCTTTTATTTATTATTCCTGTCACAAAAGAGTGCTCCCTTATACTTGAAGGGAAAGGGGGCTGTTCATATATAACTGCAGGCAAAATGGGATCAGCAACGTGAATATCAATAGGCACTTCTTTGAAAGGCTTATGGTACTGATCCTTCTTCATCTTAGAAGAATCAACATGAGAGGCAAAGTTCTTACAAAAATCAATCATTAGATGGGAATCCAGACCAATCTTAGAGCAAAAGGTATTAAAATAATCAGTTTTCACATAGCTCTCAATATAATCATGCTCATAATTTATAGCAGGTTCAATACCTTTATCAATTTCCCAGTCTTCAGTATTCTTCTGGATCCTTTCGATGAGATCCCATCTTTCTTCAACGCTCTTTGTCTGAAATACCCCGCTAGAGGAGGCATCCAACATTTCCTTATCCTGACGAGGAAGCATGGCATAAAAATTTGTAAGTATAATATCTTCGGGAAGTCTATGGATAGGACATTTGAACATTAGGGATTTAAGCCTCCCCCAAGCTTGAGCGATGCTCTCTCCGTCGCGAGACCTAAAGTTATAGATGTAATTCCTGTCTCGATGTACTTCATGAAGAAGGTAAAACTTTGTATAAAAGAGAGACATAAGCTCTTCCCATTTAAGAGAATGTGAGTTATCGAGGAGCTTATACCAATCTGAAGCTTTGTCCGTAAGCGATATGGAGAATAATTTCTTCATAACGAACTCCAATGACACACCTGCAAGCTTGAATAATGAACATAATCGTGATAAATATAGCAAGTGTTCACCTGGATGTCTGTCTCCTGCATAGCGATTAGTTAAGACATGATCGATGATACCAGATGGTATCTTATAAGGCACAATTTCACCAGGGTCAGAAGTGACTACCTTAGTTGTGGGGCGGCTCCCCAAGAACAACGATCCAATATTAGGGTTGTCCATAAGGACAAAAACAGCAACAACAAAACTAAAAAAGAAATATAAAAACTTCCTTGCCAACTTCACTTACTAGTAGCGCTACGCTCCCCGGCAACGGCGCCAGAAAACGTTACTTGATGACCCACGACGTAAGGGATCGATTGCAGCTTTTTCGATAAGTAAGAGTGTCGAACCCAACGAGGAGCAGAAGGTAATAGCAAGTGCCTTTGGCAAGGAGATAACTGCAAGCACTGAAAGATAACTTTTTAGGGGTTTTCTTGGTATAAGCAACAGGAAAGTAAAAACGAGCAAAGTAGAAGGCACTGGAGAGTGATGAGTGGCCCAATCCTTTCTAAGCAAAGGAGAGGCCTAACAGCTGAACTTATAAAGGCTGAAGTGTTCTTGAGGACACACGGGAGAGGTAGTCATGTGCTTTCGCCATATTCCGTATCGGTACTATGTGCTGTATTGATAAGTGTTGAGTGGGTGGATCTATGCTAGTACACCCTCTAGACTAAGATAAGTGTACTCTTATGATTAAACACCTTGCAAGCATCCGCAAATACAAGATAGTAATTAAGGCAAAAGCCTAACCATAGCAATACGATCGGTGATCCATTGTTCCCTTGTGCAAAAGCGTGCAACTGGGGTTTAGGTTTCTGTCACTCCGGCAACCCACCGTAAGCATTCTTTGTACACAATGTATTCCCCTAGGTCCTTGATAAGGCGAAGTGTTGAGTGTTCGACTCACACAACACCACTAGGAAAATAACAACACAACTTAAATATCAACCAACACATATTACTTCAACATCATATGACTACTAACAACTAGACTTCTCCCATGTCCTCAAGAACTAAAGTAACTACTCACAAGACATAAAAGAGATCATGATCAGTGGGGATAAATAGATGATAAACAATCTGGACACAATAATATTTCTCCAACAAAACTCAATAGCATTCACCACAAAGTAGTAATCAACACCGATAGAGTAGAGAGGATAGATAGTACGGGTTACAACACGAGTTGCAATTGTGAGATGAGATTGGATGGAGGTGGAGATGGTGCTGATGATGGGGATGATGTTGATGATCATCTCGATGATGCCCGTGACGATGGTGATGACGATGGTGACGATCTCCCCATCCGGGAGGTGATCTCCCCGGCGGGATCTGCCCGCCAGAGATGGCTTTTCTTCTCTGAAGGTTTTCGCCACGGAGCGGCGGCGGAACTCCGTAAACTCTCCCCTTTTTAGGGGTTTTGGATGACGAAGAGTATATATGCCAGAGGGGGGAGCCGGGAGTCGCCCGGGGGGTCCAGGCGCCCTCCCGGCGCGGCCAGGGGTTAGGCCGCGCCAGGTGGCCGCCTGGGTACCCTGTGGCCCCCCTCTGGTCGCTCTTTTGCGTGTCTTCGTGATCCTTCTGGAAAATAGCCTCCGTCAATTTGCAGGTAATTTGGAGGTATTCTTCTTCAGCAACTCAACGTCCTCTTTTTACCGCTGAATCCTGCGTCTGCTGCTTTGGCACCGGAAAGTTGCAAACTGTGTAAAATAAGCCAAAACAACATAAGAATAGCATCATATCATGAAATATATCCATGAATAAGAAAGAATTACTATATAAAATAGTGATGCATTTTGGACGTATCACTTGCACAAGCATAAAGTTATCGTGGACGACCGGCCACGGAAGAACACACTCTGGTGGTGCCCAATCAAATTGGGGAGGTCCACCGCTAACCGCGTGGCAACCGCGTGGCAAGCACCGTAATCAAGCCATGTATGACACGGTAAGATCAAATATAACGTTTATCAATTTGCCATTATACTTATTAAAGTTATGTGTTAGTGACTACGACTTTTACACTGAAAAGAGCACCATCAAATCTGTTGAAATGACACCATATTAGATGTGGTATGGACTGTTAAAACCATGTTGTCTTTTCTGAAAATTTGGGTATATGAGGCATATGTTTGACATACTCAAACCCCCAAATCAGATAAGTGCTACTTTGTTAAGGTTATGCCAAAAATTTTGGTATTCCTCTACCACTACACAAAAGCAAAACTGTATGCTGTTAAGAACAATGTGTTTTGAAGAAAAATAGTTTCTTACAAAAGAGTGAGTGGGAGGACAGTGCAACTTGTCAAAGATTGTTGAATCTTCAGAGAAGTGCGCAGCTGAACCACACAGGTTAGACAAAAATCGTACAAACATTCATGATATGTAAAACGAGATATTGTTGTTCGACAATGATAAACCTGTGATATACAAAGAAGCGTTGATGGGCCCTGACTCCTGGATTTGGCTAAATGCCAAATAATCCGAGATAGTATCCATGGAAGTAAGTCAAGTTTTGAACTTGGTAGACCCTCCGACAGACTAAAAGTCTGAAGAATATATATATGGATTTATAATTGATTCGGATGAAATTGTTTTATCCATAAAGCTCAACTCGTTGGAAAATTGTTTTCTAGCAAGTTCAAAAGTTGACTACGGCGAAATAGTGTCGACCGTAGAAATGCTTTAGTCAGTTCGGGTTATACTAGCAATTACTACATATCTCATTTATAGCATATGGTAGAATGAACGTCAAAACAAAGTTCCTACACGAAATATATAAAAAAGGACGTATACGTGATACGACCGGAATGTTTTGTCGATTCAAAGGATGCTAAAATAGATGCAAGCCTTGGATATCCAGTGACGGACTGAAGCTGGCACAATGGAGTTGGAATTTTCGTTGTGATGAAATTGCCAAAAGAGTTTGTTTTCATCAGGAATAACGAAGATGCTTGAATATTCAAGAAAGTAAGTGGGAGCTAAATAATATTTCTAAAACCTTATGTAGATGACATATTGTTGATTAGAAATGATATAAATTTCTTGAAACGAATAAGGACTTTATTGGAAATAGTTTTCAGCTGAAGTACTTGGGCTTATATAGCATTAGTATTGAGCACAATGATCTATGTAGATAGTGAGTGTCTGATCATGCTAAAGCCAACATTACATGTTGACATGATACTAAAGTAATTTAGTATGAATACGCCAAGAAGGATGTTCTTGCCGAGGTCATGGTGAAAAAGTTGTTTGCGGAAATCGGTGTTCATGAACACAGATAAGCAAAACACATGAATTGGTTTTCACTCACCTATGTGTTTGGATTAATCATGTACACCATAATATGTAAAACGACCAGATATGTCCGGCGCTCCAAAAGGTTGTGAGCAAGATACCAAAGTGATCAATATGATGATCATTGGACAAACAGTGAAAAGTTAAACTTATGATAGATAAGATATGTTTCTCGGAAAATGGAGATAATGAAGAGCTCGTTGTAACAAGTTACACCAGCTGAATTTTGATGTAAACAGTTACACCAATTCAGTCTTCATACTTACTCCGACCAATTTTCGATTTTAATTGGGATTAGGTGTTTCACACATAAGGGTGGCACAGTATGAAGGAACTGTGTTAAAGTTAGATACTGTGGCGAATTCTATAACAGAGGCTAAGTATATTGTTGCTTAAAGAAGTAACAAGGGAGGGTATTTTGAATCATCAGTTCATTTATGAACATGGTATGGTTTCCTAGATGCTTGAAGCTCATGGAACATTGATGAATGATTTCATGACTTATTCTAAGGAACCAAGGTCCTACCAAATGATTCAAACATATACAAAGCTAAACTGATAAAATTAGTGAATTTTATGATAGCGTGAAAACGCGAAGATATGCAAGATACAAACGGGCCTGAAACATCAGATCCGATGATGAAGTCTATACCACAAATGAAGCATGTATTACACCGGTATGCCATAGGTGTAAAATGCTCAAGCACTGATAATATTATTGACTCTAGTGCAAGTGGGAGACTGTTGGAAATATGCCCTAGAGGCAATAATAAAATGTTATTATATATATTTCCACGTTTGTAATTAATGTTTATATTTCTGTGCTATAATTGCAATGACCCTGACTGTGAGATTCAGAAGAAAACTCATTTGCATGTGTGGAAATGTAAACACCAAGAGTTCCTGGTTTAGCCTCTAAGACCAGCTCATGTGCTAAATGATGATTACGTTTTCTTAATCATGGACATTGTTCTTGTAACAAGGATGTCAGTAGCAATGGGAACATATTGTTAGCAGAACAATGATGTTGAACCGACCCCAGTATTGAATGATATACTTAGAGATCACATCGTAACTACGTTATAAGTCATATCATGAAATGTTATCATATACGTAATTCCTTAGACCATGAGAGTATTGAGTTGCTTCACACAGGAAGACATGCTTTGGTTCTTAGATGAATCCTCCCGTAAATGGGAAGTAGTAAAATAAGTTCTGGGTATGTCAGATGGTGTGGCTAGTGACTGTGATAGTTCAAGAATGGGATTTTCTCCTTCACGATGGAGAAGATATTCACTTCGAGCCCACTCGGTATGACGGTATCCATTATAGTCTGGCCAGACGCATTGTGATTCAGTCACGGGGATACCGGAATACGATAACGAGAAAAGGGACAAACGAGCAAAGAGGATAACGAGTGCCTTGTGTTCAAAAGTTGTTACACATGGGTGCCAAAGTTCTCTCCTCTAACTTTGTCATATATCGCGAAGCAAAGGGAATGGTACATGAATAAACATAATGGTTCACTCGAAGTTTCTTCGTGTATGTGAGGGAGTCAACATGGGTGTCCATGGCTCCACTGTTGATTATTGGCTATTGACGAAAGGCTGTTGACCTATGTCCGGAAGATGTTCTGAGTCATTTCCGCATTATACCGAACCTATTGGGTCACACACTTAACGAGCAGTAGTCTGTTAGAATACTAGTATGGTAGAAGGTTTAGTGGAAGCAAAGCAGAATAGTTCATACGGGTACCGGAAGTAGTTCCGGAGATTTATGGAATTGTTCATAAGGGCATCAGAAGTAGTTCTGGGTATTTAAGGTTATGTCTGGATCACTCTGGAGTAGTCCCAGGTGGTTCCGGAACATATGAGAATGGTACTGGGGAAGTCCTGGATCAACCGGAATAGTTTCCGGATAATCGTTGGGCGTCCCGACAACCTTCGCGGTCATCGGGTGGATTAGACTGTAACTCGGATGGTCTTGGAAACTATCCGGATGGCTTCGGAATGTCCGAGAACGGTCTCGGAAGGTCCTGGAAGTGCTCCAGAAGTGTCCGGAATGTCCCGAAACGGTCCCGGTATGTCCCGGAAGGTCCTGGAAGCTTCTAGAAGGTCATGGAAGGTTCCGGAAGGTTCCGGGCAGTACTACCCACTCCCCTGCGCCCCTAGCCTTGGGGGGAAAGCCACCTAGGCTGCCCTGGCCGGCCAAGGGGTGGGGGCGCACCAAGGGGAAGGAATCCCCCTCCAGGTGGGAAGTCTAACTCTCCAATATGGCATGTTTTCGGTGGGAAGGTTTGGGAGGTTTGGTTGTCCAAGTTGGACTCCCCACCCCCCTTATTGCGCCCCAAGGGCCTCTTGGCCACCTATATAATGTGGGGGAGGGGTGGGGGGCGCAACACAACTTGTCCCCAAGGCCTATGCGCCACCCTCCCTCCTCTAAACCCCGTTGCTCCACAATTAGACCCCGGTTTAGACGCTGTTCTAGATCGGAATCCGTTAGGGTTTTCTCCCTATAGTTTTCTCGGTGGCGTTCATCTCTGGACAGTGGAGCACTGCTGGATTGCTGCTACGGGATGTGTGGATACTAATGGAGGGTCCGTACCTTCGACCCTTCTTCGAGGAGCTTATTCGTGGGACTTGTCCGTGGGACTAGATCGCGGGACGGTTCGAGGGATCGATATCCTCGCGGTTGGGAGGTCATTGAAATTCCTAGATGCGGGGATCTGCACCGACGGTCTTCACCAACTCTACTTCCGCTACATCGGTTGGTGAGCCATGACCTAAAACCTTGTATGCAATCTTATTGTATGATCTTGGGTTCTTGATTCGTAGGCCGAATTTTTTTGTTTTCTACTACGTTTCCCAACAGTGGTATCAGAGCGATCCTTGATTAGATGCATGTTTAGATCTAGATCATATGTGTGATATGAGGCATTGATTTTCTTGTTGCTTCCCTGTCATGTGATTTTTTCTATGCTTGATGGCAAGTTGAGGTTTTGCTACAAGGATTGAGTTTTCCATCGATCCCTCTATGCTGCTTTCAGTATGCTGGTTGCCTTGATCATGGTCTACATCAAACTCCTTGGACCTCATCTTAATCTTTCAATAGAAGATTTAACATGGAGGGGCTTGTGGATTTTATGAACTCAAATCCACACGGGGGTCACGCGTTGAACGAAGTTTGGCTTGTGGCATTAGTTGCTGCACGCACCCCGAACGTTAAACTAGCAACAATGAAGTATCGTGTTTGGTTTGTATAGGGAACAACGTTTGCATGTAACCTGCTAATCAACGACGATAAAATTTGCAACAACCCGTGTAGATAGCGATCTAACTTGTTTTTGCAGAGTATGCATGTGATGTGGTATAGCCTTCAAGATTTTCAATGTGTTTGTATGAGATGCTATATGATGTAATATTTATTCGCGACCTGCGTGTCGTGGTACGGCATGATGACTGGAGTCATATGATTGTCACTTAATTATGGCATGCGTGCCAGAACTGTTTATTAGCTCGAGGCAAAGCAATAGATAGATGCAAGGTGATGATCTACGATGCGGAGGTGGACCCCGACGCACATGCCGGAAGCCGTGGTGATGTTCCCGGCGCCAAGGACAAAGTTGGTGGACACGGTGACTTCAACCACGACGACGTGAAGACAATGAAGACTTCACGAAGCAAAGGGCTATACTATATCACATAATTTTATGAACTTCCTGTGATGTTTATCCCTTTGATGCACCCTTGTTTGATGCGCGGTAGTCGTATTTTATTAGGGTGATCTCTCGCAAAACAATATCAAGTTGATAGTGTTCTTCCAACTGTAGCATCGTCTATACTATGTTTCACATCGGAGCAGGTCATGTCACATGGGTGCACACGCTGTGACGCATAAAAGGCGGGTGTGTTAAGAACACACTGCAATTACACTTGGTTGTATTGACGGTTTGGATAAAAGTTTGCTACCGGAACACGCCCATCGAAAGATGAACAAGAATCACCTTTGGCGTGATTGGCAAGTTGGCCTACCGGTCCAGTCAAAGTCATCAGTGATGTCACATCAATGGCGGACGATTGGGTTGGATCTTGAATCACTCCAGCATCAATTACGAGAGATATTGATCTGAGTGGGAGCGCACTTAGTAATTAAATTGATTAATCACAAGTGCAACTTAATTATGAACAAAGTCTTAGTATTTGCATTATCGTTGTAGAATAATGGCTCGCGTTACCACCTTCCCAATTGATTTTGATTAACTGTATTGTCTGGTAAAAACTTTACGATTGGTACCGTATTGTGAGGACTATCCTCAATAGTGTCGAGAAGGAGCTTGTCCTATCGCAAATTTTTGATGCTCTCCCGCTAATGCTATGGATGATGTGACTTACGTCCATAATCCAAAAGGCTAGAATTCCAACACAACTAAGTGTATTGTCGTAATCACCATGAAACCCGAACTTTGAAACGTTTGGGATAGTTATGTTATATTCATGGAACTGAAAAATTGTTTTCAGTGATAAGACAATTGATGTAGGATATAAGATATCTAGTACAATGTCTGATTGTATGCATTAGTGAAAATGTTCATTATGCTCTAACGAAACTGATAAATGTGGGATCCAGAAGAACACTGATCATATGATGACGAGGATTAAGGGAAAGGAAGTTCCATGGGGTGTTAGTAAGACTTACACGCCGGAAAGTCCATGGCATGCGCCACCCTTGATCATGTGTGATCTTTTGTGAGTAGGAGTGACATTGGAAATAGAACTATGATACGTATAAAGGCAAAATGAAAGAAGACTGGAATAACCAGCTCAGAAATGAAAGTCATACGGAGTTATAGATGAATTCATTGTTGGTCAAGAGATGTAATTCTTGGGAATCATGATTAAGCAGTTAATTGTGGATTCTGTATATTGTGATTAAACTGTTGATCACCGGAATATGACATCGATTGCATATTGTTGCAACTCGATGCAAGAAATACTATGGCCTTTATGACTAGCTAATGATGAGTTTTGACACGCTCGGGAACACGGTAAAAGGTTTACTATACCGTGTGTTGACTCTATGATTATCTTCATAATTCATTTTAGAGATGAGTAAATTGTTACTACACTTTAGCCTTGTTGCAAAACATCATTTTGAATCATGTTCGTTGCAAGAGAGTTGTTCAAAGCTATGAATAACGTAAAGGCCATACTTCCATTATGAATAGGTTGTATGTTATGAATCTTGATAATAATACTAAACATCCATAACACTGACGCTAAACGTCGCAAGGCTGACAGAAATACCACATAGTTGTGTGATGGCTTCTCGCCCCTCGTTGGTTACCCCAAGTGGAAGGTTGAGATGCAGCGTAGCGGTAATTTACCTCAGTAAAGATACCAAGGTTTGTCTCCAGTAGGACTCAACGATAAGTACGATAGGTGGCAACGGCGCCAGAAATTATTCTGATGCGTGGAGTTGTCGTGTACCTGCACAAAACAAATAACTTTGCTCCCAACGAGTTCAGAGGAGTTGTCAATTCCTCCGGCCTTGTCGTTTACAAAGGATCAAACGCAAGAGATAAAAAGGTACTAGTAAAAGTAAAAAACAGAAAGGTAAATAGTGGGTGTGAACAATGGTATGAAGATGGACCGGAGTCCCGTGATTTTCACTAGTGATGTCTCTCTCCCAAAAGACGATAAAAATGCTAGCGAGGTAAACAAATCACAGTTGAGCAATTGACAGGATTATGAAGGCACCGCAATGCTAACTATGCTTCAAAGAAAGGAAGGGCTCAAAAGCAATGGGCAGTACGCCAAGGTAAGTAGACCGAAACCCATCTGCATCTACTACGAATCATCCACCTTGAGATATCTATCCAGAACATCTCGCTGGTATTAAGTTGCGAATCCCACCCAAAGTGTAAACTCAAAGCAACAGACAACTGCATTAAAAGAACTTTGCGTAAAGTAAACAATTCTTGCACCAATAGGCACAATCACCGTTGTTTTATCCCTGGTGGCAACAGCACATCCCCTAGTCTCATGTTTCTGTCACTCAAGCTAGACATCAGGTGGCTGAACCCACAATCGAGCATAACGCTCTCTCTTGGAGTTGCAAGAAAATAACTTGGCCAAAGCAAATACTGCAACGGAGAACATGTAAGAATTTACTCAAGAACAAAATATAAAAGGGCAAACCAAATATATTACTCATCACAATCTGAACAGTCTCATAATCCATCAGATCCCAACAAACTCAGCATAGCAACAGCAGAAAATTACATAGGTGCCTCGATCATGTGAGGCAGCTCACGAGGTCTCGAAAGTGAAAGCACAAAAGAGGGAGAGGACATCACATAGCTAATGATCACGGACCCATGGTCCAAGGGGGACTACTCACGGCACATACGAGAGGCGTCCATGGCTATGGATGGTCTCCCGGAGGGGTGATCTCCTTCCGGCAGGGTGCCGGGGCAGCTTCTCCAGGCAGCCCCGATCTGAAAATGGCGGCGGCGGCGGAACAGAGAGGTTTCCGCGAAAAAGAGTTCTTGTTTAGGGGTTTCTACCCCGAGGGGGTTATATAGGCGAAGGGGGCGTCGAGGGGCCACCCAGGGCAGCCAGGAGGGTGCCTGGCGCGCCCTTGGGTTGGGGCCGCGCCAGGGACCCTTCTGGCTCCCTGGTGGTGGTCCCGGCTCTCTCCCTTGGTTATTCCGGAAGCTTCGTGCCCGCTGATTTTTAATATAATTTTTGCGGAATTTTTTTGGGCACTTTAATCAGCCGGAAAACCTGAAAAACAAAAATAGCAGAAAACCAGAAGCTGGCAGCTGGGTGCACTGAGTTAGTAGGTTAGTCCAAATTGGTTTAAAAGTGTAATAAAGTTCAACCAAAACATGGCAAAGTCACACAAAACATGCATGGAGCAAGAAGAAATTATAGATACGTTTGGGACGTATCAACATCCCCAAGCTTAATTCCTGCTCGTCCTCGAGTAGGTAAATGATAACAAGCATAATTTCTGTGGTGACATGCCACACAACCAAATAAGGACTGTTAAGTAAAGCAATCAAAGCATGCAATTCAATTCAAGTCTTAACAGGCAAGAGTCTATATTGGCATTAACACAAGCAACAAAAGAACAAAAGGTGCAAGAGCTCTTGCTGTCCGTGACTCGAATGTCTCCAGATGGTGTTTGCGTGCAAGCAAGGGACTGGGAAGAAAGAGAAAAAAGGTTGTTGAGAACAACTATCTACTAAAGTTTCACACTTAGTCTCCTTTGGATTCTTATCTGGACTCGTCCCCAGACCACTAGCCAGGTACAAGTCAAACTGATCCACTCCCTTTCGATATTTTGAGCACTCATGCAATGGATGAGCGTGAGCAAGAAAGTTGACACCTAAAAGGCGAAACAGAAAGAAGAGGTGGAGGAGGAAGACAAAAAGGTGTGTGAAAGGCTCACATCAATGAGGACAATCATAGGCGAGAGAAGGCCATATGATAGATATGATGTGAGGAGTAGGGATTGCCATACAACGGATGCACATGTGAGCTAAAAGCTCTCCAATGGAACTAGTGGGGGTGCATCTAACTTGCTTGCTCAAGAAGACCTAGAGCTCGTTTGAGGAGGCTCATCATTGGAATATACAAGCCAAGTTCTATAGTGTAAAAGTTCCCCACATAGCTATATGCATGATGATAATCTCTATGGAGTACAAGGGATAGAAGATGAAGTACTAGTGTGGATCTCTCAAAAGGAATAGTAGTATGCCCCCTTCTCTCTTTTTATTTTTCTTTTTCTCTTTTTCTCTTTTTTTTTGGTGGCCTCAATGGCTCTTTCTATTTAACTCTCATTTGTCCTCTTTGTGATCTTTTGATTTCGTCCTCTTTGGGATCTTTTCCTCACTTTAGGGGCAATACTCTATATTTTACAAGAATATAAGAGATCTTTCACACTTTACAAAGGTACTCACAAAAAGAAAATGTAACTAATCATGATGCAAATGTATGTCTCTGCCAGGAAAGCAGGATACGCAATGATACTAGCGCGTCATGTAGCAATGATTAGGGCAAGGCCCAACTAGCATGCGGCTCATCGATCAAGCAAGTAGCATGTATGACATGAGGATCAAGTCATGGGAGGGTGGATGTTGCATGGCAATGTATCTCGGAAAGGCTATGGAAATGCCTTGTAGGTAGGTATGGTGGCTGTTTTGAGGAAAGATATAATGAGGCTTATGATGACAGAGCTTATCATGCCAAGGGTTTGGATGCACCGGCGAAGTATGCGCCAACTCTCGAGGTGAGAAAAGGGCAATGCATGGTACGAAAGAGGCTAGAAAAAGTATGGGTAGGTGGAAGTGTCAACTTTCGAATACTCACATTAGTCCGAAGAACTCATGCACTTATTATCGGTAACTCTCAATCTAATAGGAGGTTTACAAAGAGACAGGTACCCCGAGGAGGAGTGTATGGGGGTTTGGTTATCCTTGCGCATCCTCGACTCATGGTACATGAGTGTACTCTAATATTCGAACCCTCCAGAGGTTAGTGATCCATCTAGTAGCTAGAGTTCTCAACAGGGGTTTTTGGTTTTCGAAAAACACACGGATTGCCCAAAATACGACATCTATCACTAATAGGCAAGAGCTCTTGACACCAAAAGTTCAAACATTACTCTAGTCAATACCTCAAAACTATTGCAAGTTACTACTTCAAAGAGAAAAGCAACTTTAACTACCTACTTTCTAGTCAAGACACAGAACTCAGTGCAACAGGCAAACTCTCTAACAAGATAAAGCATGCAACCTATAGAAAGTTCAACCTGAAAAGAAAATCTCTAGAAAAACTAAAGCACTACAGCTAAACAGACCAGCAGCTAAGAAAAGAAAAAGAACAACTCACAGCTAAAAGAAATAAGCATGCAAATCCTATGAGGAGTTCTAGTTCAAGTGGAGCGTGTTTCTTTCCCACATAAAAGAGTAAGTTGGGGTCTAACTTGTTACTACAGCAAAGAAAGCAAAACAAACCTAGAAAAGTAAAGAGCGAGACGCTCCAAGCAAAGCACATAACGCATGAAGTGATAAAAATATAGTGCAACGAAAGACAGACCGGTGATTGTTGATGAAGAAGGGGATGCACCGGGGGCATCCCCAAGCTTAGATGCTTGAGTCTCCTTGAATATTTATTGGGGGTGCACTTGGGCATCCCCAAGCTTGAGCGCTTGACACTCCTGGATCTTCTTTCATCACCTTCCATCGCGCACTTGAAAACTCCCTTCATACATAACTCATTGTAGGCTGATTAGAGAGGTTAGTACCCTAATAAAATAATTTTCCTCTACTGCAAATAAAGATTTCCAGGAAGAGCTATTGTTTCTCTTGCCTGCCCAAAAAAGTTTGCAAAGGAAAAGCAAGCTTAAGGATTGCAAAACTGCAAAAATAAAAACTGGGGCAGAAGCTGAGAAAAACAGAACAACAGAGAAAGGGGAATTTTTTCGAGGTACTTATGCAACTCAAATCAAAAAACTTTGAACAGGGGCTAGCAAGCCAATTGTATGGAGCATGCTTTCAAAACAATTCAGATCAAAAAGATGATCTGGTGATTTATCGTGAATTTTCCCGTCAAGAAGACAGAATCTGTTTCTGGACAGCAAGCTCCAACTTTTGAACTTTCAAGCATTCTGAGGCTAAACTTGGCACAAAGCTTGAAAAAGAAAGATACAATGATGTTGCTACAGTAGTAACAATCATCAAGACCACTAAGAACAGAACAAAAGCAAAAATAAAAACCTAAATTCGTTGCGGGTTGCCTCCCGAAAGCGCTTCTTTAGAGCCATTAGCTAGGCTTAAAGCAGAAAGGTGCTCTCATAAGAATAACAATTTAAGGCAAAATAAAGCATCAAGAAGCAAATATGAAACACATTTAAGCCTAAGCCACTTCCTATGCATAGGCATCTTGTAAGAAAATAAATCAAAGAAGCACAAAGTGACATGCATAGGAAGGTCGAAAAAGAACAACTTCAAAACTTTCAAGATGAAGAGGGGTGTTTTAGTAATATGGAAGTTTCTACAACCAAACTTCCCTCTCTCGAAATAATTTTCAGTAGTATCATGAACAACATCAAGAATATAACTATCACATACATCATGTTGTTCATGACCTACAAGTACACGTGGATAGTTTTCAACACGGTCTTTAGGAACATAAGATAAATGCAACCCATCACATTGAGCTTTGATAAGAGGAAAATTCTTCGGAATATGAGTTGGAGATTTCAACAGGATAATAGGACAATCTAGCGTGGGTGCAATAGAAACAATTTCATGCTTAACATAAGGAACTATAGAGAGTTCATTTTTGTCAACATCATCCATAGTGGCATCTTGGCCATCAACAAAGCAAGTATCAAAATTTTCAGAAAGGGATATTTCAAGTGAGTCCTCGGAATCATGGGATTCCTCCTCAAAGCAATCATTGGCCTCTTCTTGGAAAGCAAACATTTTATTTTTTAAATCCTCAACATAACAATTCGAAGTATAATTATCGAAACAATAAGCAAGAACTGCAAAGTTTTCAGACTCGAAAATAGTATCGTGATACTTTTCAATCAAAGAAGCAATATCATAGGCACCTTTAAAAGCAACAAACTCTTCAATCTTTTCAACATCAAAGTAATCATAAACACCTTTAGCATAAGAAGATAAGATCTCATTTTCATTAAACTCACATTGGAAAGGAAGGTGTTTATGATCTATATTAGAACAGCAAGTGAAATCATAAATGTGGCACAAAAGTTTAGCATGGCAATAAGAAACATGTATTTGATCCCATAAGTGTTTCCCTTTCTGAGATAGGCGGTGCCGCGTATAATGAGTATGCTCATCCAATGATTTTCCCTCAACCAAGTCGGTTGGGTTTTTAGCGCGAGCACAAATTGATTGAAGACGATCCAAGTGAAACATGTCCATCCTACCATATTTGGGTGGTTCATCACCCATGGTGAGGATAGCATAAATAGGCAAAGCAAGACAAAGGCAAAAGGTAGCAACTGATTTTTTTTGTTTTTCATAAAGGACACTGAGATAAAAAAAACTGAAAAGTAAACTAACAAGACTAAAAAGCAAAGGTAAAAGATAGCGTGTAACTCCCCTATTTTTGATACAGGAGTCCGACAACGGCGCCAGAAATTGGCGGTTATCAGGACTCGCGTATTTGTTCTTCCTTTGAGTCCCCGGCAACGGCGCCAGAAATTAGCTTGATGGCATCTCGCCCCTCGTTGGTTACCCCAAGTGGAAGGTGGAGATGCAGCGTAGCGGTAATTTCCCTCAGTAAAGATACCAAGGTTTGTCACCAGTAGGACTCAACGATAAGTACGATAGGTGGCAACGGCGCCAGAAATTATTCTGATGCGTGGAGTTGTCGTGGACCTGCACAAAACAAATAACTTTGCTCCCAACGAGTTCAGAGGAGTTGTCAATTCCTCCGGCCTTGTCGTTTACAAAGGATCAAACGCAAGGGATAAAAAGGTACTAGTAAAAGTAAAAAATAGAAAGGTAAATAGTGGGTGTGAACAATGGTATGAAGATGGACCGGAGTCCCGTGATTTTCACTAGTGATGTCTCTCTCCCAAAAGACGATAAAAATGCTAGCGAGGTAAACAAATCACAGTTGAGAAATTGACAAGATTATGAAGGCACCGCAATGCTAACTATGCTGCAAAGAAAGGAAGGGCTCAAAAGCAATGGGCAGTACGCCAAGGTAAGTAGACCGAAATCCATCTGCATCTACTACGAATCATCCACCTTGAGATATCTATCCAGAACATCTCGCTGGTATTAAGTTGTGAATCCCACCCAAAGTGTAAACTCAAAGCAACAGACAACTGCATTAAAAGAACTTTGCGTAAAGTAAACAATTCTTGCACCAATAGGCACAATCAACGTTGTTTTATCCCTGGTGGCAACAGCACATCCCCTAGTCTCATGTTTCTGTCACTCAAGCTAGACATCAGGGGGCTGAACCCACAATCGAGCATAACGCTCTCTCTTGGAGTTTCAAGCAAATAACTTGGCCAAAGCAAATACTGCAACGGAGAACATGCAAGAATTTACTCAAGGACAAAATATAAAAGGGCAAACCAAATATATTACTCATCACAATCTGAACATAGTCTCATAATCCATCAGATCCCAACAAACTCAGCATAGCAACAGCAGAAAATTACATAGGTGCCTCGATCATTTGAGGCAGCTCATGAGGTCTCGAAAGTAAAAGCACAAAAGAGGGAGAGGACATCACATAGCTACTGATCACGGACCCATGGTCCAAGGGGGACTACTCACGGCACATACGGGAGGCGTCCATGGCTATGGATGGTCTCCCGGAGGGGTGATCTCCTTCCGGCAGGGTGCCGGGGCAGCTTCTCCAGGCAGCCCCGATCTGAAAACGGCGGCGGCGGCGGAACAGAGAGGTTTCCGCGAAAAAGAGTTCCTGTTTAGGGGTTTCTACCCCGAGGGGGTTATATAGGAGAAGGGGGCGTCGAGGGGCCACCCAGGGCAACCAGGAGGGTGCCTGGCGCGCCCTAGGGTTGGGGCCGCGCCAGGGACCCTTCTGGCTCCCAGGTGGTGGTCCCGGATCTCTCCCTTGGTTATTCCGGAAGCTTCCTGGCCGCTGATTTTTAATATAATTTTTGCGGAATTTTTTTGGGCACTTTAATCAGCCGGAAAACCTGAAAAACAAAAACAGCAGAAAACCAGAAGCTGGCAACTGGGTGCACTGAGTTAGTAGGTTAGTCCAAATTGGTTTAAAAGTGTAATAAAGTTCAACCAAAACATGGCAAAGTCACACAAAACATGCATGGAGCAAGCAGAAATTATAGATATGTTTGGGACGTATCAATGTGGCACTGCCGTTTATCACAAGTGACATAACATGCATGAAGAATTTCCATAAGTGATGGACTTTTGAGTCATATGATTATCAATCACTTGACGCTTGCGATCTTTGTCTCGAAGTAATATGACTAAAACACCGTTGATAGGCCATACATGAACGGGAAACTAAACCATTGGTAATCATACATGATGATGTGTGTAGTCCAATAAGTGTAGTTGTGTGCAGTGGATTCCCTATCTTCACTTATGAGTTGAAGTAGATATGTGGATATCTGTTCAATAGAGACATACTTCTGAAATCTTGAAATGTTTAAGGAATTTTAGAGTGAAATAGAAATTCATTGTAACAAGAAAATAAAGCTTCTGCAAATTAGATTGTAGAAAGTAATATTTGAGTTACAAGTTTAGCGAACGTCTGATGAGTTGTGAACAACTGTCATAACTTGCGTCTCCCGGAACACCACTATGAGTAAAGTGTTCGAGAGATGTAATCAAGCCATGTATGACACGGTAAGATCAAATATAACGTTTATCAATTTGCCATTATACTTATTAAAGTTATGTGTTAGTGACTACGACTTTTACACTGAAAAGAGCACCATCAAATCTGTTGAAATGACACCATATTAGATGTGGTATGGACTGTTAAAACCATGTTGTCTTTTCTGAAAATTTGGGTATATGAGGCATATGTTTGACATACTCAAACCCCCAAATCAGATAAGTGCTACTTTGTTAAGGTTATGCCAAAAATTTTGGTATTCCTCTACCACTACACAAAAGCAAAACTGTATGCTGTTAAGAACAATGTGTTTTGAAGAAAAATAGTTTCTTACAAAAGAGTGAGTGGGAGGACAGTGCAACTTGTCAAAGATTGTTGAATCTTCAGAGAAGTGCGCAGCTGAACCACACAGGTTAGACAAAAATCGTACAAACATTCATGATATGTAAAACGAGATATTGTTGTTCGACAATGATAAACCTGTGATATACAAAGAAGCGTTGATGGGCCCTGACTCCTGGATTTGGCTAAATGCCAAATAATCCGAGATAGTATCCATGGAAGTAAGTCAAGTTTTGAACTTGGTAGACCCTCCGACAGACTAAAAGTCTGAAGAATATATATATGGATTTATAATTGATTCGGATGAAATTGTTTTATCCATAAAGCTCAACTCGTTGGAAAATTGTTTTCTAGCAAGTTCAAAAGTTGACTACGGCGAAATAGTGTCGACCGTAGAAATGCTTTAGTCAGTTCGGGTTATACTAGCAATTACTACATATCTCATTTATAGCATATGGTAGAATGAACGTCAAAACAAAGTTCCTACACGAAATATATAAAAAAGGACGTATACGTGATACGACCGGAATGTTTTGTCGATTCAAAGGATGCTAAAATAGATGCAAGCCTTGGATATCCAGTGACGGACTGAAGCTGGCACAATGGAGTTGGAATTTTCGTTGTGATGAAATTGCCAAAAGAGTTTGTTTTCATCAGGAATAACGAAGATGCTTGAATATTCAAGAAAGTAAGTGGGAGCTAAATAATATTTCTAAAACCTTATGTAGATGACATATTGTTGATTAGAAATGATATAAATTTCTTGAAACGAATAAGGACTTTATTGGAAATAGTTTTCAGCTGAAGTACTTGGGCTAATATAGCATTAGTATTGAGCACAATGATCTATGTAGATAGTGAGTGTCTGATCATGCTAAAGCCAACATTAAATGTTGACATGATACTAAAGTATTTTAGTATGAATACGCCAAGAAGGATGTTCTTGCCGAGGTCATGGTGAAAAAGTTGTTTGCGGAAATCGGTGTTCATGAACACAGATAAGCAAAACACATGAATTGGTTTTCACTCACCTATGTGGTTGGATTAATCATGTACACCATAATATGTAAAACGACCAGATATGTCCGGCGCTCCAAAAGGTTGTGAGCAAGATACCAAAGTGATCAATATGATGATCATTGGACAAACAGTGAAAAGTTAAACTTATGATAGATAAGATATGTTTCTCGGAAAATGGAGATAATGAAGAGCTCGTTGTAACAAGTTACACCAGATGAATTTTGATGTAAACAGTTACACCAATTCAGTCTTCATACTTACTCCGACCAATTTTCGATTTTAATTGGGATTATGTGTTTCACACATAAGGGTGGCACAGTATGAAGGAACTGTGTTAAAGTTAGATACTGTGGCGAATTCTATAACAGAGGCTAAGTATATTGTTGCTTAAAGAAGTAACAAGGGAGGGTATTTTGAATCATCAGTTCATTTATGAACATGGTATGGTTTCCTAGATGCTTGAAGCTCATGGAACATTGATGAATGATTTCATGACTTATTCTAAGGAACCAAGGTCCTACAAAATGATTCAAACATATACAAAGCTAAACTGATAAAATTAGTGAATTTTATGATAGCGTGAAAACGCGAATATATGCAAGATACAAACGGGCCTGAAACATCAGATCCGATGATGATGTCTATACCACAAATGAAGCATGTATTACACCGGTATGCCGTAGGTGTAAAATGCTCAAGCACTGATAATATTATTGACTCTAATGCAAGTGGGAGACTATTGGAAATATGCCCTAGAGGCAATAATAAAATGTTATTATATATATTTCCACGTTTGTAATTAATTTTTATATTTCTGTGCTATAATTGCAATGACCCTGACTGTGAGATTCAGAAGAAAACTCATTTGCATGTGTGGAAATGTAAACACCAAGAGTTCCTGGTTTAGCCTCTAAGACCAGCTCATGTGCTAAATGATGATTACGTTTTCTTAATCATGGACATTGTTCTTGTAACAAGGATGTCAGTAGCAATGGGAACATATTGTTAGCAGAACAATGATGTTGAACCGACCCCAGTATTGAATGATATACTTAGAGATCACATCGTAACTACGTTATAAGTCATATCATGAAATGTTATCATATACGTAATTCCTTAGACCATGAGAGTATCGAGTTGCTTCACACAGGAAGACATGCTTTGGTTCTTAGATGAATCCTCCCGTAAATGGGAAGTAGTAAAATAAGTTCTGGGTATGTCAGATGGTGTGGCTAGTGACTGTGATACTTCAAGAATGGGATTTGCTCCTTCACGATGGAGAAGATATTCACTTTGGGCCCACTCGGTATGAAGTTATCCATTATAGTCTGGCCAGACGCATTGTGATTCAGTCACGGGGATACCGGAATACGATAACGAGAAAAGGGACAAACGAGCAAAGAGGATAACGAGTGGCTTGTGTTCAAAAGTTGTTACACATGGGTGCCAAACTTCTCTCCTCTAACTTTGTCATATATCGCGAAGCAAAAGGAATGGTACATGAATAAACATAATGGTTCACTCGAAGTTTCTTCGTGTATGTGCGGGAGTCAACATGGGTGTCCATGGCTCCGCTGTTGATTATTGGCTATTGACGAAAGGCTGTTGACCTATGTCCGGAAGATGTTCTGAGTCATTTCCGCATTATACCGAACCTATTGGGTCACACACTTAACGAGCAGTAGTCTGTTAGAATACTAGTATGGTAGAAGGTTTAGTGGAAGCAAAGCAGAATAGTTCATACGGGTACCGGAAGTAGTTCCGGAGATTTATGGAATTGTTCATAAGGGCATCAGAAGTAGTTCTGGGTATTTAAGGTTATGTCCGGATCACTCTGGAGTAGTCCCAAGTGGTTTCGGAACATATGAGAATGGTACTGGGGACGTCCTGGATCAACCGGAATAGTTTCTGGATAATCGTTGGGCGTCCCGACAACCTTCGCGGTCATCGGGTGGCTTAAACTGTAACTCGGATGGTCTTGGAAACTATCCGGATGGCTCCGGAACGTCCGAGAACAGTCTCGGAAGGTCCTGGAAGTGCTCCAGAAGTGTCCGGAATGTCCCGAAACGGTCCCGGTATGTCCCGGAAGGTCCTGGAAGCTTCTAGAAGGTCATAGAAGGTTCCGAAAGGTTCCGGGCAGTACCACCCACTCCCCTGCGCCCCTAGCCTTGGGGGGGAAAGCCACCTAGGCTGCCCTGGCCGGCCAAGGGGTGGGGGCGCACCAAGGGGAAGGAATCCCCCTCCAGGTGGGAAGTCCAACTCTCCAATATGGCAGGTTTCCGGTGGGAAGGTTTGGGAGGTTTGGGAGTCCAAGTTGGACTCCCCACCCCCCTTATTGCGCCCCAAGGGCCTCTTGGCCACCTATATAATGTGGGGGAGGGGTGGGGGCGCAACACAACTTGTCCCCAAGGCCTATGCGCCACCCTCCCTCCTCTAAACCCCGTTGCTCCACAATTAGACCCCGGTTTAGACGTTGTTCTAGATCGAAATCCGTTAGGGTTTTCTCCCTCTAGTTTTCTCGGTGGCGTTCATCTCTAGACGGCGGAGCGCTGCTGGATTGCTGCTACGGGATGTGTGGATACTAATGGAGGGGTCGTACCTTCGACCCTTCTTCGAGGAGCTTATTCGTGGGACTTGTCCGTGGGACTAGATCGCGGGACGGTTCGAGGGATCGATATCCTCGCGGTTGGGAGGTCATTGAAATTCCTAGCTGCGGGGATCTGCACCGACAGTCTTCACCAACTCTACTTCCGCTACATCGGTTAGTGAGCCATGACCTAAAACCTTGTATGCAATCTTCTTGGATGATCTTAGGTTCTTGATTCGTAGGCCGATTTTTTTTGTTTTCTACTACGTTTCCCAACAAAAGAATGCTTACGGTGGGTTGCCGGAGTGACAGAAACCTAAACCCCAGTTTGCACGCTTTTGCACAAGGGAACAATGGATCGTCGATCGTATTGCTATGGTTAGGCTTTTGCCTTAATTACTATCTTGTATTTGCGGATGCTTACAAGGTGTTTAATCATAAGAGTGCACTTGTCTTAGTCTAGAGGGTGCACTAGCATGGATCCACCCACTCAACACTTATCAACACAGCACATAGTACCGATACGGAATATGGCGAAAGCACATGACTACCTCTCCCGTGTGTCCTCAAGAACACTTCAGCCTTTATAAGTTCAGCTGTTAGGCCTCTCCTTTGCTTAGAAAGGATTGGGCCACTCGTCACTCTCCAGTGCCTTCTACTTTGCTCGTTTTTACTTTCCTGTTGCTTATACCAAGAAAACCCCTAAAAAGTTATCTTTCAGTGCTTGCAGTTATCTCCTTGCCAAAGGCACTT
This sequence comes from Bromus sterilis, assembly GCA_950022295.1. Lineage (NCBI taxonomy): Eukaryota > Viridiplantae > Streptophyta > Magnoliopsida > Poales > Poaceae > Bromus > Bromus sterilis. Next base: position 364,705,965 of record OX465595.1, on the reverse strand, counting down.
GCTATTACCTTCTGCTCCTCGTTGGGTTCGACACTCTTACTTATCGAAAACGCTGCAATAGATCCCTTACGGTTGTGGGTCATCAGGACGGCGGGGAGGGTGCGTCCCTCCGCGCTCCACCACCGCCTGAGTGCGGCGCTCCTCGAAGTATGTCGTCCAGCCCGCCACGTTGGACGGCGAGTTCACCGGATCGGCGCGCTCGGCCGCAGACATGGAGGCGCGAACGGCCTGGACCTCCATGTCGAAGGTGACACCCTCACGAGGCACCGGCGGCACAGGCACGCCGCCGTTGCTGAGAACCCAATCGTGCGGCGGGCGGGTATCCGGCAGGCAGGGGTAGTCCCCCTGAGCGAGGAGGATCGCCTCCATCAGGTGGAGGTTGCGGCGGGTGAAGCCGTTCTTCGAGAGTCCGTCCATGGCGGCGAGTGCTGGCCGGAGCGCGGCGAGAGAAGGAGGAGAGGAGAGGAGACGGGGGGAGTGTGTTTCACGACGGTGAGGCGAGGCCGCTTTATATAGCGGGGCGGCGTGTACACGCGGCGGGACACGAGGCGGCGCTGTGGGCGGCTATAGGACTACTCACCGGCACCGCATTGAATCACCTGTCGCGGCAATTGGACTCGACTCTGACGCCGCATTGATTCCACCGTGGCACAGGGAAGCCGAGGCGGCGCAGGGAAGACGAGGCGGGAGGATGAGTGTGACGCCCCCAAAATCAACCCGTGTACAGTAAACATACACGCAGGGTACACGACTGAGATTAGGGTGCCACGGTGAGAATATCACAGCACAACACTAAACACAAAAGGATAAAAAAATATGTTTCAATACCAGGGATCACGAGGATCCGAAAACATAAGTCATACAAACCAAATATCTGAGTACAGACATAGTTAGTCAAGTTTTGCCTTAAGAAGGCTAGCACAAATAACATCAGAGGTACAGATCGAAAAGGCGAGGCCTCCTGCCTGGGATCCACCGAACTACTCCTGGTCAACGGGGAACTCGACGTCGTAGTAATCGCCTCCGGGGTACTCCTGCTCCTGGGCTCCAACGTCGACTGCAGCGGACGATCAGGCAAAGCGAAAAAGGGGAAATAAAGCAAAGGTGAGTATCTAGCATACCCGCGAGTCTTACGTCCGCTACTAAGCATTTATGCATGTATCAAATGGAAAGGGGAGGCTATATATAGTGGACTGTAAGATAGAAATCAGAATAAGGGTAAGAAGCTAGGCCTAACGAAGACTAGCATCTTCCGACGAGTCTTGCAGCATGAGGAGAGAATCAGCCAACAGTTTATATAAAGCATAAAGTAACAATGCAGCAGAAGTTGATGCAGCATTGTATAATAATAAGTTGTAATAATTAGCAATTCCTCCGATTTCCCCTCCTCAGCATCCCCGCGAGGAAGAAAACCCGGAACCAACAGTTTAATAGTAGTAGTTTGTAGTGATAGGATCTGGCGTCAGCATAAAGCGTCCTGTTATCGTGGACACGGCTATTCGAATAGATTAAACTCCCTGCAGGGGTGCACTGGTGTCATACTACACGCTCGGATCTCCAGGGTGGCGTACACCTTGTTAGGGAACACCCCACCGAGGCTATCCGACACGCCGAGGCCCATCCTACGGCTCATCAGAGAGGTCCCCTCCGGTCTACAGCCCTAAGTGCAAGGGGGTCATGGGCCTATCACCCCTCGCTCTCCGGGTCGTTGTGAGGACGGTGGATACCACGCAACTCTATCATGGATGCGGATCCGACCGCGCCACAATGCTGAACTGGACGTCTTTCAGAGCTTTCGAACGAGACCACAACGCGGAGGGCCCACACCGTAATCCCACGTATAGGTAGTGCGTACAAGCCAAAAGGCTACTCAAGTCATCCGCCGAACCCGTTAAGCATCTTATTAATTTTCTATCGTGACAACCGTTATCGTTGCCCCTTATTGAATGAGTCGCGGAAAACGACAGCAGTCAGGACCACCAGTAACATCGGTGCCTACCCTGACGTCCCACCAACTCGTGCCGTTACCAACAAGGTGAACCGTCTCCTTACCTTGTCTCGCGTTTGCTCCGAAGAGCTCGACTTTCGTACAACAGGATACCTGTCGGCCACGAACAGTACCAGGCCCGCCGCACACCGGTGGAATACACCTGACCTGTCATTCCGCTAAGATACCCTGCGCGGGAACCGTGGGGTCACCCGACTCCTTACCTGTAAGGACAACCGTGGTTCAGTACCCTAAGACGGCTATACAGAGTCAGCAACGAGTGGAGTACAAGGATTACTCCTCGATAGCTCACACTTGATGTGGCTCGGTAGAGCCGGGGTAGGGCCTGAAACGGTGTCTGCTCTGAACCGTACCTGTAGCAGTTTATAATGTATCGTTTCCACGATCACTCCCAGAGTAATCATGGCCCGCTGTCTAATCCTATTAACTAACAAGGCGCAGGGCTAACTGCTGATTATAAGACATATATATATATAGGGCAGCATAGGAAAGCGGAAAAGGTAATCAAGGGGCGATAATGATAAGCTATGCGGTTGAATAGGATTGTAACGTAGCAGTAGCAGCAATGCCTAGTGCAAGAAATGTACGGAAAGATAGGCGATATCTGGGGAAGAGAATGGCTCTGCTTGCCTGGAAGCTCGACGGTAGAGGTACGGTCGTCGACGAAGTAGTCCATCGCAGGGGCATCAGCAGATGACGTCGAGACTACCGGAAAATAAGAGAGGGGGAAGAAACAATAAATACACGGCAATAATAGCAATACAAATACTAGACATGACAAACGCAGTGTTAGGGGTGAACTAACGCAGTGCTACACGTTGCAGACGAAACATGAATTTTAACCGGCAATTTTTACCGGCTCCGGACGATTACAGGACAGACGGACCGGAGGGGGGAATGTCGATGTTCATTGTGTTGGAGGGGGGTGGTTGACATGCGGATAGCGTATTCGTATTCGTTGTATTTTTTTGATCAATTTTCATGTATAAAGTTTTACGATCCGAGTTACGGTTTAAAAGATATTAATTTCTGAAGTTTTAAAGCAATTTAAATCATTTTTCTGAATTTATTTTATTATTAAAACAGAAACATTATCCATAACTAGTTTGACTGGTCAAACCTGACAGGTGGGACCTACTGACCAGTGGATCCCACATGTCAGCCTCTATCCATTTAATTAAACCATTTTCTGTTTAAATAAAGCACTGGGCCCACATGTCATTCAAAGATTAAATATTAATCAATTTCAATTAACTTAAGCAGTCAGTGGGACCCATGTTTCATAGGCAGGGGTAGTTAATTCATTTGATTTAATTAAACAGAGCAGGGGGCCTACCTGTCATACTAACAGGGGTTATTTTATTTAGGCATATAACTTAACAAGGGGTTGCTAATAGGGGATTAGCCCCTAATGGAGGGGGGTAGCACCCTGGCTAACCACGGGTGCAGGGCACCCGGCGCTCACCGGAGCGAGCCCAGCACGCGGCGAGGCCAGGCGGTGTGCGCGCAGGACGTGGCCGTGCGCGGCGGCTGGCCAAGCCGGACGGCGTCGGCAGCAATAGCAACTGCCCCCGGGGCGGCCACGGCGAGCCCACGCGGCGGCCGACGGTGATGGCATCAACGGGGGAGGGGGTCTACGTTGGAGGAATTGAAGGGGAAAGAGGGGGATTCAAACAAGATGCTCACCCTGGAGCTCGTGGGCGGCTTGGGGAGCGCGGAGGTGGCCGGGGACGCGCGAATCCGGGCGGCGAGTCGGCGGCGGCCGTGGCGCAGGAAGGTGGCCGATTCTTCGCGCTCGATGGTCGTGAGCTCGGGCTCGTCGGTGAGAGAGAGATGGAGGATCACCGTGGAGGTCCAGGACATGAAGGGGCGACCTGCGGTGGCCGTTGGCCACGTATACGCCGGCGACGCGGCCACCGGTCCGAGGCGGTCGAAGCGAACAGAGGAGAGGAGGCGCGAGGGGGGGGGAAGATATTTGGGCGTCCACGGGATGGGGAGGGGGGGTGCTCGCCCTTATCCCCAGGGGTAGGTGAGACGGACGAGGGGGAGGGGCCGGCTGGGCGTGCTCCCTGGCCATGGCCATTGCTCCACGCCATGGGGAGAAGGTGGCAGGAGGGAGACAAGTGGGAGAGGGGGCTGGCTGGGCCGGGGTGGGCCTCACCCTAGGCGAGGGTTAGGTAGTTTTTCATTTTTCTATTTATTCCTTTTCTGTATATTTTTTTTGCATTTGTTTTGTTTACATTTCCATTTTATTAAAATGTGTTAGGTGTTTCTAAATTAAAGTTATACCTCACAATAGTGATACAAAATGTTTGGGGCTTATATAAACTCACTTAATATTTTGTTCTATTTAAAAGTTAATAAATGTCACTGTTTTGCTACTTTTTGAGTTGTTTGAATTTTTTATATGCCACAATAAATATGCATGACCATCGCAACATGGTATACTGATATTTTTGCATTTAATAAAATTGGTTTCACAATTTTTGGACAAAGTTTTATTTTTTACATATTTTTAATATTCACCAAAAGGAGTTTTGAACTTTGATTTGATTCCAAGAGATCACGGTGCATTGAGCATATGGTTTTGAATATCAACCATCATGGTTTGCATATGTAGAGGCAAGGTTTGATCAAGGCATGCTTAGCAACCAGGATTAGCAACAGTAATATTCAACAGTCAAAGTGATTACTGTTACAGAAACTGAGGGTGTTACAAATCTCCCCCACTACAAGAATTCTCGTCCCGAGAATTTAAGTGGTAGCGAGGAAAAGATCGGGGTATTCATAGCGAAGGCGATCTTCGCGTTCCCAGGTGGCTTCATATTCAGAATGATTTGACCACTGAACCTTGAGGAACTTGACCGTCTTGTTGCGGGTCCGACGTTCAGACTGATCAAGAATGCGGCTCGGATGTTCTTGATATACAAGTCCTGTTGCAGCTCAATCATATCATGTTCCACTTCACGAATAGGGTCCTTGAAGCAGCGACAGAGTTGCGACACGTGGAAGACATCGTGGACTTGGGAGAGGTTCGGCGGCAATTCCAATCGGTATGCCACGGGTCCACTCCTGGAAAGGATACGAAACGAGCCAACGTAGCGAGGAGCCAACTTGCCCTTGATACCGAAGCGATGAGTGCCCCTCATGGGAGTGACACGGAGGTAGGCGTATTCACCAGGTTGATACTCCATTTCTCGGTGTTTGCGGTCATAGTTGCTCTTCTGGCGGGACTGAGCGGCCTTTAAATGTTCACGGATGACGTGAACTTGATCTTCAGCTTTCTGAATAATATCCAGGCCAATGAGTGCACGTTCCCCAGTTTCTGACCAACTCAGAGGGGTCCGACACTTACGCCCATAGAGAAATTCATAGGGTGCCATCTTCAGACTAGCGTGGTAGCTATTGTTATACGAGAACTCGACCAACGGAAGAGATTCCTCCCATTTCTTACCGAAGGAAATAACGCAAGCTCGAAGCATTTCTTCCAGCACTTGATTGACTCGTTCAACTTGGCCTTGTGACTGGGGGTGATAGGCGGTGCTGAGATGCAGAATAGTCCCCAAAGCTTCTTGGAAACTCCGCCAATATCTTGAGGTGAAAAGGCTGCCACGATCTGAACTGATCTCCAACGGAATATCGTGGAGCGACACGATTTGGGCGATATACAATTCCGCTAACTGAGCCGCCGTGATCTTCTCCTTGACTGGTATAAAGTGATAAACCTTGGAGAACCGGTCGATGACGAAAAAGATAGCATCATTACCTTTCTGTGATCGGGGAAAACCGGTGACGAAGTCCATCTGAACTTTGACCCACTTCCATAAAGGGATTTCAGGTGGTTGTAGAGTTCCAGCGGGTTTTTGATGTTCCCGCTTGACGCGACGACAAACGTCACATTCAGAAACATATCGGGCAATGTCTTGCTTCATGTTAGGCCACCAGAATTGCTGACGAATGTCTTGGTACATCTTGGTGCTTCCAGGATGAATGGACAATGGGGTATCGTGAGCCTCTTTCATGACCTTCGGGGTCATATCCAGGTTGTCATGCCTGCCCTTGCTGTGAGTAACCACTAAACGGTTCTGGTAGAATGCCGCACCTTTGCTATCAATGGTGAAGGGTGAGGGTCTTCCATTGGCGATATCGCGCTTAATCTTGTGTATGAAATCATCATAAAACTGTATACCCTTGACGGATTTGACGAGATCCGGTTCGATAACCTGGTTATTTTCATAACCTTGAGGAACAATCTCGAGGTTCAGCTGTTGAAACTCTTCATACAGAGGTGGTTGTTCTAGTTGAACCTCAAGTTCACTACAGTAAGCTTTACGGCTCAAAGCATCGGCCATCACATTAGCCTTGCCAGGGGTGTAATGAATATCCATGTTGAAATCGGCTATTGTCTCGAGCCATCTTTGTTGGCGGAGATTCAGGTCTGGCTGAGTAAACAAGTACTTCAGGCTTTGGTGATCGGTGTAGATCTCGCAACGATTACCAACGAGGTAATGTCGCCACAGCTTCAATGCATAAATTACTGCTGCCAATTCGAGATCATGCGTTGGATAATTATCTTCGTGAGATCGCAACTGACGAGAGCCATAAGCAATCACGCGGCGCTCTTTCATTAGGACACAGCCTAATCCTTGATGAGACGCGTCACAATATATCACGAAGTCCTTCTGAGTATCAGGCGGAGAAAGCACTGGTGGAGAAGTGAGCTTGTCCTTGAGAGCTTGAAAACTTTCTTGACATTTATCTGTCCACTCAAACTTGACGCCTTTGTGAAGCAGACTAGTCAGAGGCTTGGCAATCTTGGAGAAGTTCTCGACGAAACGGCGGCAATAACTAGCGAGGCCGAGGAAACTTCTGACTTGCTTGACGGTCTTGGGAGGAGTCCAGTCAAGAATAGCATGGATACGTTCTGGGGTGACGGCAACGCCATCCTTGGAAATCACATGACCAAGGTAGGTTACTTCGGGAAGCCAGAACTCACACTTGGAATACTTAGCATAGAGTTTGTGTTCTCGAAGCTTTTCCAGTATAAGACGAAGATGTTCAGCATGTTCCTCTTCATTCTTGGAGTATACCAAGATATCATCCAAATAAACCACGACAAACTTGTCGAGGTATTCCATGAATATATAGTTCATCAATCGTGAGAAGGTGGCTGGAGCGTTGGTCAGGCCAAAGGACATGACGGTGTACTCGTATGAACCATAGCGAGTAATGAAAACGGTCTTCGGGATGTCTTATTTGCGGATCCGGATCTGATGGTAACCCAACCTCAAGTCGAGTTTCGAAAACACCGTAGATCCAGCAAGTTGATCGTACAGATCGTTGATCCGAGGAAGTGGATACTTGTTCTATATTGTGGCCTGGTTGATAGGTCGGTAATCTTGGACCAAACGGTTCGTTCCATCGCTCTTCTTGACAAAGAGCGAAGGTGCTCCCCAAGCAGAGGAACTTGGACGAATGAAACCTTTGAGGAGTGCCATGTCGATCTCCTTCTTCAGTTCAAGGAGGTGGTGAGGCGGCATCTTATAAGGGCGCTTAGCAATTGGGACGGTGCCAGGCTTCAAGTCGATGACGAATTCGACATCTCTGATCGGGGGTATTCCCGGCAGTTCTTCTGGGAAGACGTCGAGAAAATCGCGAACAACTGGAACGTTCTCGATCCCTTCAAGAGGTGAGGTATTAAAAGCATTCAGAGCATATATCTGGCCTTCGGGATGTTGAGCTGTTCGGGCCGAGTACATAATCTTCTTGCCAGAAGGGTGCGTGAGCTGAACTGTCTTAGTGGCACAGTGGATATGGGCATCATGTGCCCCCAACCAATCCATACCGAGGATGACATCAATGTTGGACGACTTGAGGATAATAAGAGGAGCCGGGAACAATAGACCCACAATTGCAATGGTGGTATCGGGGCTCATCATGGTGGCACGACTCTGAGATCCAACGGCATTTACCGCTAAAGGAGTGGCCAAGGGTTCCATAGCTAACCCATGCAATTGAGCAAACGGTTGGGACATAAATGAATGCGACGCGCCGGAATCGAAGAGAACAGAAGCTAGAACTGAATTGACAAGAAGGGTACCCACTACCATTCTTGGGGACTCACGAGCTTCTTCCATCTTGACATGGGTGACGTGAGCACAACTAACAGCAGACGTCTTGTCCTTACAGTCCCTGAAACGACGATTTCGACCGCTCTTCTTACGACTACCAGGGGGACATGGTGCATTCTGAGGCTGAACCGGGCGACAGTTGACAGCACGGTGACCTGGTTGTCCACACTTGTGTCATAAGCCATCATTCTGGGGAGGAGCCATAATATTGGGTTGTTCCGTTGGAATCGTTAGCTGGCTTGGACGCGGAGGCAGACGAGGTGTAATATAAGACGGCCTTGGCGTTGGGGCAGGTCGGTGGTGGACATTGTGTGGGATATGGACTCGAAGTTTCTGAGTGGGTCTTCCCGAGGATGGGCCAACATCTCGAGTACGCTTGAGGGATTCCTGGTGATCAGCCAGAGCAGTTTCAACTTGGAAAGCCTTGCTGACGAGCGTCGCAAAGTCTGCGAAATCATTAGCAGCTAGTGCGAGCTTCATATTGGGATGCAATCCTTCACGGAATTTCTACTGCTTGCGAGCGTCGGTGTCGACGTAATCCTCAGATAAGCGAGACAGTTCAAGGAATCTCCTATGATATTCAACAATAGTTGTCGTGCCTTGTCTAAGTTTGAGAAAATCCTCCTTCTTATGGTCCATTAGACCTCGAGGAATGTGCCATGCACGGAAGGCTAACTGGAATTCTTGCCAAGTGGTCACAGTCCCAGCAGGCAGTACACGCCTGTGGCTTTCCCACCATTGAGCGGCTGAACCCTTCAGATGAAATGCCGCGAACGTAACATAACTGGTCGGGGCAACATTAGCTGACTCCATCTCGAACAAGATGTCACGGAGCCAATCATCAGCATCCATCGGATTGGTGAAGTTGTGGAAAATAGACGGTTTGAGGCGCACGAACTCTTGCAGTGTGATTGGGGCATTCTAGTTTGGAAGCCGGGCCATTACTCCGGCCATGAAATGACGGTTCAGACCAAACTGCTCACGGTTCAGTTCAAACTGTTGCACCATTGCGGCCAAATAAGGCGGAGGTGGGGGATCGTCTGCCATCCTGCCTGAACAGCAAGGGTTAGTTCAGACAAAGCATATGCAAGGATAAGGAGTCATACTCGATGCATTACGAGCAATGAACGAGGAGTGCGGTAGATACACAATAGTAGTCATAAAGACGTACAAATCATTGCACACAGTCGGTCAAAATCGGTCAGCGTAACGTCGTAGAAATTAAGGAAAAAGGACTCAGTAGGCGGCGCGCAGACCGCGGTAAGGATTACACGACGCGACATAGATTCCACTATGTCAATCACGCCGCAAGAAAACTATTGGCCACAGGAGTTAATACCAGAGGACGCGCGGCCTGCCCAGAATGAGAATGGGATTCGCGGTCTGAGACCTGGGGTAGAACTCCTGCGACACGACTCAATCAATGGGGTAGCACCAGAACGCCGAGTGGAATCAAGAGAACGTGATTCTAATGTCAGAGTTTGTAAAACTTACCAGCAAGGATAAGAGAGCAGATTACCAGAGCATAGGTAAGGAGAAAAGGATCCTAATCCCATAGATATCACACGTAGTGACGTCGATGTGGGACCGTAAGCCAAATATTAAGTTAGCAAAATAGTTTTTCAAAGTCTAGACTCAACTTCGACCAAGTAGTGGTGGGGTGGCTTCCTACAGGCAGTCGTCTCTGATACCAACTTGTGACGCCCCCAAAATCAACCCGTGTACAGTAAACATACACGCAGGGTACACGACTGAGATTAGGGTGCCACGGTGAGAATATCACAGCACAACACTAAACACAAAAGGATAAAAAAATATGTTACAATACCAGGGATCACGAGGATCCAAAAACATAAGTCATACAAACCAAATATCTGAGTACAGACATAGTTAGTCAAGTTTTGCCTTAAGAAGGCTAGCACAAATAACATTAGAGGTACAGATCGAAAAGGCGAGGCCTCCTGCCTGGGATCCACCGAACTACTCCTGGTCAACGGGGAACTCGACGTCGTAGTAGTCGCCTCCGGGGTACTCCTGCTCCTGGGCTCCAACGTCGACTGCAGCGGCCGATCAGGCAAAGCGAAAAAGGGGAAATAAAGCAAAGGTGAGTATCTAGCATACCCGCGAGTCTTACGTCCGCTACTAAGCGTTTATGCATGTATCAAATGGAAAGGGGAGGCTATATATAGTGGACTGTAAGATAGAAATCAAAATAAGGGTAAGAAGCTAGGCCTAACGAAGACTAGCATCTTCCGACGAGTCTTGCAGCATGAAGAGAGAATCAACCAACAGTTTATATAAAGCATAAAGTAACAATGCAGCAGAAGTTGCTGCAGCATTGTATAATAATAAGTTGTAATAATTAGCAATGCCTCCGAGTTCCCCTCCTCGGCATTACCGCGAGGAAGAAAACCCGGAACCAACAGTTTAATAGTAGTAGTTTGTAGTGATAGGATCTGGCGTCAGCATAAAGCGTCCTGTTACCGTGGACACGGCTATTCGAATAGATTAAACTCCCTGCAGGCGTGCACTGGTGTCATACTACACGCTCGGATCTCCAGGGTGGCGTACACCTTGTTAGGGAACACCCCACCGAGGCTATCCGACACGCCGAGGCCCATCCTACGGCTCATCAGAGAGGTCCCCGCCGGTCTACAGCCCTAAGTGCAAGGGGGTCATGGGCCTATCACCCCTCGCTCTCCGGGTCGTTGTGAGGACGGTGGATACCACGCAACTCTATCATGGATGCGGATCCGACCGCGCCACAATGCTGAACTGGACGTCTTTCAGAGCTTTCGAACGAGACCACAACGCGGAGGGCCCACACCGTAATCCCACGTATAGGTAGTGCGTACAAGCCAAAAGGCTACTCAAGTCATCCGCCGAACCTGTTAAGCATCTTATTAATTTTCTGTCGAGACAACCGTTATCGTTGCCCCTTATTGAATGAGTCGCGGAAAACGACAGCAGTCAGGACCACCAATAACATCGGTGCCTACCCTGACGTCCCACCAACTCGTGCGGTTACCAACAAGGTGAACCGTCTCCTTACCTTGTCTCGCGTTTGCTCCGAAGAGCTCGACTTTCGTACAACAGGATACCTGTCGGCCACGAACAGTACCAGACCCGCCGCACACCGGTGGAATACACCTGACCTGTCGTTCCGCTAAGATACCCTGCGCGGGCACCGTGGGTTCACCCGACTCCTTACCTGTAAGGACAACCGTGGTTCAGTACCCTAAGACGGCTATACAGAGTCAGCAACGAGTGGAGTACAAGGATTACTCCTCGATAGCTCACACTTGATGTGGCTCGGTAGAGCCGGGGTAGGGGCCTGAAACGGTGTCTGCTCTGAACCGAACCTGTAGCATTTTATAATGTATCGTTTCCACGATCACTCCCAGAGTAATCATGGCCCGCTATCTAATCCTATTAACTAACAAGGCGCAGGGCTAACTGCTGATTATAAGACATATATATATAGGGCATCATACGAAAGCGGAAAAGGTAATAGAGGGGCGATAATGATAAGCTATGCGGTTGAATAGGATTGTAACGTAGCAGTAGCAGCAATGCCTAGTGCAAGAAATGTACGGAAAGATAGGCGATATCTGGGGAAGAGAATGGCTCTTCTTGCCTGGAAGCTCGACGGTAGAGGTACGGTCGTCGACGAAGTAGTCGATCATAGGGGCATCAGCAGCGGACGTCGAGGCTACCGGACAATAAGAGAGGGGGAAGAAACAATAAATACACGGCAATAATAGCAATACAAATACTAGACATGACAAACGCAGTGTTGGGGGTGAACTAACGCAGTGCTACACGTTGCATACGAAACATGAATTTTAACCGGCAATTTTTACCGGCTCCGGACGATTACCAGACAGACGGCCCGGAGGGGGAAATGTCGATGTTCGTTGTGTTGGAGGGGGGTGGTTGACATGCGGATAGCGTATTCGTATTCTTTGTATTTTTCTGATCAATTTTCATGTATAAAGTTTTTCGATCCGAGTTACGGTTTAAAAGATATTAATTTCTGAAGTTTTAAAGCATTTTAAATCATTTTTCTGAATTTATTTTATTATTAAAACAGAAACATTATCCATAACTAGTTTGATTGGTCAAACCTGACAGGTGGGACCTACTGACCAGTGGGTCCCACATGTCAGCCTCTATCCATTTAATTAAACCATTTTCTGTTTAAATAAAGCACTGGGCCCACATGTCATTCAAAGATTAAATATTAATGAATTTCAATTAACTTAAGTAGTCAGTGGGACCCATGTGTCATAGGAAGGGGTAGTTAATTCATTTGATTTAATTAAACAGAGCAGGGGGCCTACCTGTCATACTAACAGGGTTTATTTTATTTAGGCATATAACTTAACAAGGGGTTGCTAATAGGGGATTAGCCCCTAATGGAGGGGGGTAGCACCCTGGCTAACCACGGGTGCAGGGCACCCGGTGCTCGCCGGAGCGAGCCCAGCACGCGGCGAGGCCAGGCGGCGTGCGCGCAGGGCGTGGCCGTGCGCGGCCAGGGCGCGGGCGGCGTCGGCAGCAATAGCAACTGCCCACGGGGCGGCCACGGCGAGCCCACGCGGCGGCCGACGGCGATGACATCGACGGGGGAGGGGGTCTACGTTGGAGGAATTGAAGGGGAAAGAGGGGGATTCAAACAAGATGCTCACCCCGGAGCTCGTGGGCGGCTTGGGGAGCGCGGAGGTGGCCGAGGACGCGCGAATTCAGGAGGCGAGTCTGCGGCGGCCGTGGCGCAGGAAGGTGGCCGATTCTTCGCGCTCGATGGTCATGAGCTCGGGCTCGTCGGTGAGAGCGAGATGGAGGAGCACCGTGGAGGTCCAGCACATGAAGGGGCGACCTGCGGTGGCCGTTGGCCACGTATACGCCGGCGGCGCGGCCACCGGTCCTAGGCGGGCGAAGCGAACAGAGGAGAGGAGGCGCGAGGGGGGGAAGATATTTGGGCGTCCACGGGATGGGGAGGGGGGTGCTCGCCCTTATCCCCAGGGGTAGGTGAGACGGGCGAGGGGGAGGGGCCGGCTGGGCGTGCTCCCTGGCCATGGCCATTGCGCCACGCCATGGGGAGCAGGTGGAAGGAGGGAGACAAGTGGGAGAGGGGCTGGCTGGGCCGGGGTGGGCCTCGCCCTAGGCGAGGGTTAGGTAGTTTTTCATTTTTCTATTTATTCCTTTTCTGTATTTTTTTGCATTTGTTTTGTTTACATTTCCATTTTATTAAAATGTGTTAGGTGTTTCTAAATTAAAGTTATACCTCACAATAGTGATACAAAATGTTTGGGGCTTATATAAACTCACTTAATATTTTGTTCTATTTAAAAGTTAATAAATGTCACTGTTTTGCTACTGTTTGAGTTGTTTGAATTTTTTTATATGCCACAATAAATATGCATGACCATTGCAACATGGTATACTGATATTTGTGCATTTAATAAAATTGGTTTCACAATTTTTGGACAAAGTTTTATTTTGCACATATTTTTAATATTCACCAAAAGGAGTTTTGAACTTTGATTTGATTCCAAGAGATCAAGGTGCATTGAGCATATGGTTTTGAATATCAACCATCATGGTTTGCATATGTAGAGGCAAGGTTTGATCAAGGCATGCTTAGCAACCAGGATTAGCAACAGTAATATTCAACAGTCAAAGTGATTACTGTTACAGAAACTGAGGGTGTTACAATGAGGACATCGCGTAGGAAAGACGCCGACAAGTGGGGGCCACGACGCGGCGCGCGTGAAATCGCAGGGGCAGTTCCTCGTTCGCGCCAATTTCTTTCATCCGGTGCCCCCAAGAGCCCCCCAGCACGCTGGGGGCGGCTTGGGATCGCCGGACTCAAAATCGGCCCAATCCGGCGCTATTTGGGCCCTTGGGGCGCGACTTGGCGGAATTCGTCGGTCCGACGCAAATAGCGCCGGTTTGGGGGCCTCTTGGGGATGCGGCTCGAGATGCTCTAAGATGAGCTTCTTTAATCACCATCATGTGTTGGCGAGCAACAATGGGCACAACAAAATGTTTTGCACTATATAACAATATAACAAGGGAAAATTGATAAGATCTGTTTTCTGAATTTTTGCATTCCCTTCAACAGCTTTGTGCCTCTACAAGTGACTTAGCGCATCTTTGACGCGGACCATCAAACCTTCCGCATCCGTTCGGATTGGATTGCGCGGATCAGTTATGCCATCCAACACGGTATTGTATCCATCTGCGGGTTGATCCGCCTATCTGTTTTTCAGCAAATGTGACTCAAATCAAGGGAGCTTTGCGAGAATCCGGACACCAGAAACGCCCACTTTCGACAACTTGGCTCCACCCAAAATTCTTTCGCGCCAGAAATCCTTCCCGCGCGCGAAATGGTTGTTGCACATTCATAGAGGTCGCTGGCATTGGATGTCATACGTGCGCATGCACAATTGACCATTGTGGTCGGTATTGATGTCCATCCACTACCAACACGACCACTCACTGGAATGACGTACGGCTCGTCGACCGGGAACGTTCATCTCCACACTTATTCAATATCGGAGAGACACAACGGGGCGGCAACCCATTTTTTGCTCTGTCGGCATTAAACCAACACTGCGAGCGAGAAACCAACTCATGTGCCCCGCATTTAAACCGGCTCCTCCGCTCCACACTACCCGGTGTCGGCTATTTAAACGAGCCCTCGCATGAGCGTGGAACATACCACACAAACACGTTCCCTTTCTTCTTCCTTCGCCTCCATTGCTCCTCCACTCCCGTAGCCATGATGTCGAGCTCTAGGTTCTTGTGGGATGGAGGTCGGTTTGCCGACCGAGCAACATCGACTGCAGACAGCAACTTTCATCACAGGATGGCTACGCGTCAGCTCGGTTTCAAAGAAGGCCACCACTTCTCCCCTCCCTTGGATACCAACCTTGGCGGACAGATTGTCAACCGATTAGCCTCTCGGTTGGGGAGGCGGACGGTGGTCTTGCCCTCTGATACGTCTCAAATGTATCTACTTTTCCAAACACTTTTCCTATTGCTTTGACCTCATTCTTGCATGATTTGAACGAAACTAACCCGGACTGACGATGTTTTCAGCAGAGCTGCCTGTATGGTTTTCTTATGTGCATGGAAATGGATTTTTAGGTGTCTCGGAAAATTCCAGGAAAATTCACAGAAAATCCACGCACCCAAAGGAGCCCGGAGCTAGAAGTGGGGCCAGAGGGCAGCCAGGGGGCCTCAGGCGCCCTGCTGGCGCGGCCCCACTCCTGGCCGCGCCAGGAGGCCGCCTTGGTGGCCCTTCCCCCCTCTGGTGCCCTACCGACGCTCCTATTTATTCCCGTGACGTGAAAAACCCAGAACAAAAGTCGTTTTCCCAGTTTCCGCCGCGGAGCCACCGCCACCCTCTGTTCTTCTTCGGGAGGGCTAATCTGGAGGTTGTTTTGGCCTCCGGGGAGGGGAGATCGTCGCCATTGTCATCATCATCACCACTCCATCCTCCCTCCATGACTTCTCCTATCATGTGTGAGTAATGCCCTGTTGTAGGAAAATGGGATGGTAGGGATTGGATGAGTTAGATCATGTAATAGTTCGTCAGATTGTTGGGGGCATGTTGCCTATCATCTACTTTGGTGTTTATCATCTTTGCTACAACTTGTTGCTCTTAATGCTTATCACTTTGGGCCCGAGTGTCATATTTTCATATCAGAACCACTTGTGTTTTCATGAGTTTATTTATGTTCTTGATCCTATCTATGAGTTGTATGCACCTATTATGGTCTGGAACCGGCGATCCCAAAGGTGACAGCTTGGGACACCAAAGGGGATGGATTATAATTTGAGGATTTCATGTATCCGTTGAGTGTTAATGCTTTGTTCCGGTGCTCTTTGACAGGAGCAACTTAATTTCCATAAGTTCCTTTTGGCCCCATTCATAGCGGGATGGTAGGACAAAAGATGTTGTGCAAGTTCTTATTGCAAGCACGCACAACTACCTACGGGGTACATGTCTAATGTTTGATATTTTCCTAGATGATCCTTGCTTTTTCTGTGTGCCTTGCCCCGTGTTAAAATCTATTACATGTTCACTCTCATTCAAGTAGCGCCCAACCATCCATCTCTCTATCCTACAGTGTTTTAATCCTACTGGTATCTAGTAGTTTACTTTCGTTGTTCTACTTTCGTTGTCGCCACTATCACTTTTATATCACCGTTGCTATTAATATTTTGTTGCAAGAAAGTATATTTTAGGTGCGGTTGAATTGACAACTCAACTGTTAAAGCTTATAAATATTCTTTGGCTCACCTTGTGTCGAATCAATAAATTGGGTTATCTTACCCGCGAAGACTATCTCGATCCCCTACAGTTGAGGGTCATCAAGTACTGTTTTCTGGCGCCGTTGCCGGGGAGCATAGCTTTATTTACAAGCCGACTTAAAGTATTTTGCTTGCTGCACTTTATGCACTATGGGTAATAAAGGAGACCCCAAGGTTCCGATCTTACCATCCACTACAAGAAAAGGTACCGTTTTGAGCACTAGTGCTATGCTTGATTCACCTTCAGTTATAAGTAAGTTTGCTTTACCACCACCACATGCTACTTCTACTGAGTCCGTTACTATGTCTGATACTTTTGATGATGCTTCCACAACCCTTGATGATATTGGTTCACTTGGTTACTCTCTTGAGACACAGATCGCTCCTGCTGCTAAACAATCTGGAATTGAAATTCATGTTACTCGCTACCCTATTGGTGCAACTTATGATTATCCTGACATGAGTGATCTCAAGAAGAGACTCCTTGAGGATGATTATGTTATTATTGATGATTATTTATGCAGGGAACTTACAGTGTTCCAACTCTGACCCTGGTGCTATTAAGAAGCTGCTTGAAAAGCACTCCATGAAGAACAAGATTGTTCCTGATCCTGAATTTTCTACATCTCCTATATGCATCACTGATCCTGGTAATGATTTCTCTGTTGATCTTTCACTTATATCTATAGCTGAAGCTGACCCCTTTTATGGCAGATAAAATGATGATGCTATAGCACACCTGACCAAACTCACCGAGTTGGGTGGCTTGTTTACTACTGATGAGAGAATACGAAACTTTTATGTGGCTAAGCTTTTTTTCCTTTCTCTTTGAAGGGAGACGCTAAAGCATGGTATGATGCACTACCATATGGTTCCATTAAGAGTCCTCAGGACTTAGCTCAATCTTTTGTTGATAAGTATTTTCCTGCTCATATGCAACATGCTGCTTTACAAAGAATTTATAACTTTAAACAGTTGCAGGATGAGCACCTCCCTAAAGCTTGGGGGAGGTATTGCAGTTTAATTAAGGCTAGACCGGGAGATGAAGTCCCTAAGAATCAATTACTTGATATATTTTATGTTGGTCTAACCGATCAATCTAGATCCTATTTGGATAGTTGTGCTGGTTGTGTTTTCTGGGAAAGAACGTCGGATGATGCTAAAGAATTAATGGGAAAGATTGCCAAGAACCATGAAGACTGGTCCGTCCCTGAACCACCTCCACCACCAAAGAAGAGGGGGCATGCTTGTCCTGAGCCCCGAAGATATGCAAGAAGCAAAGAAGTCTATAAAGGAGAAAGGTATTAAAGCCGAAGACGTGAAGAATTTACCGCCTATTGAGAAGTTGTGTGAGCCTACTGCTCACCCTCCCTTGGTAGAGGTACACTCTCTTTTAGATTTCAATGAAAGTGACATCCCTAAAGGTAAGCCTCCCTATCAATGCTTAGATGAGCTTGATAATTTTCTTATGAAGCAAAAACACTTTAATATGAGGATGCTGCAAATTCAATTGCATGGTAATACTCTTGTTATCAAAAGTTTACTTGATGTTCTAGGTAGAACAGTTAATGATGTTAAATGTCTTGTTAAGCATTTTCATATGGTTCAAACTCAGCTTGAACAAATTTCTAATGTGCAAAAAAGATTTGCTTGCTAATAATGCCAAACAGGATATACAGGCTTATGGTATAAAGACTAGGGGTGGAACACACACCCAGGACCCTCTCTATCCTGAGGGGAATCCGAAGAGGATCGAGCAAGATTCTCAAGTGTAGGGAGAAGACGAGATTGTTAGCTCTCCAAAGAAGAAAAAGAAGAAGAAGAAACACAAGGAAGCTGACAACTCTAATGATCCTATTACAAGTGAAGAACCAGTTGTTGATCCTAATAGTATATCTATCTCCGATGCTGAAACTGAAGACGGTGTTGATCCCGAAAAGGATAAGGAGAAGAATGATCCTCCCGAGGTGCGAGAGGAAGATGCACCCGATAAACGCAAGAAGTATACTAGAGAAGACTTCATCGCAAGAAAACACGGGAAGGAAAGAGAACCATGGTACAGAGACCCAAGCCCTTTCCAGGTAAGTCTCTCAAAACCAAAGAAGAAGAGCACTATAATAAAAAATTTGAATGGATGAAACCTCTTTTCCTTCAAATTCCTTTGACTGATGCTATTAAATTACCTTCTTATTCAAAATATATGAAAGATATTGTTACTAATAAAAGAAAAGTTCCTAATGAGGCAATATCTACTATGCTTGCTAACTACTCTTCAGTGGCAGAATTCCTGAGAAGCTTGGTGATCCATGTATACCCACCATTCCTTGCTCCATAAAAATTAATTATGTCAAAACTGCTTTATGTGATCTTGGAGCAGGAGTGAGTGTCATGCTTTTTTCTCTTTATAAGAGGCTATGTTTAGATAAACTAATCCCTACAGATATCTCTCTTCCGATGGCGGACAAGTCAACAGCCGTCCCGATTGCTATTTGTGAGGATGTTCATGTTGAAGTTGCTAATTGCTTAATTCTTACAGATTTTGTTGTGCTTGACATGCCCGAGGATGGGAGCATGTCCATTATTCTTGGTAGACCTTTTCTTAACACCGCAGGTGCTATTATTGATTGCAATAAAGTAAAGGTCACCTTCAACGTAGATGATAAAGAACACACGATGTATTTTCCGAAGAAGATGGACAAAAGGCATGGCCTTAACTCTATAGAGAATATCGAGACCGTGAAGATTGGAGAATGAGATTACATGCCCTTCTCCATTTTTCATTGTATTATCCATTTTATTTTGTTTTCTTTGATCTTTTCAAAGAAGGGAAGCAACAAGGAAAACCGGTATGAACTCTTCTTGTTTCTACTTTTGTACATATGTCTGTACTTATGATCTAGAGACCAGCTTGTAGCGACATAGTGCTATGTTTACAATGCTTTCACAGTGTTCATGCTTTCTTTATGGCTGATTTCAAATAGCTAGAGTGCATAATGTGTTGTTGAAATGATTTGCATGCATTGCATTGTTCATGGTTTGGCATATTGAAGTGGTATTTCCCTTCGGAGAATTCTTGGATTGACTTGGCACATGTTAACACATGTTATGACTAAAAAGTCTATCATGCCTTGATGATCTTTTTATTTCAGAATATTTATATCACTTTCATGCCCAATTCAATGTTGCTTTGTCGCTCTACATGATTATGACTTTTATTGCTCTCTAGTTTGTCGCTTCCTAGTCTTTTGCTAGCCTTCGCTCGCACTAAGAGGAATTCTGCTTGTGCATCCAAACTCCTTTTCAAATCAGTTTTTCCACTTGAGTCCACCATACCTTCCTATATATGGTATTTACCGGCCATCCCTAACTTAGAATTTCTTGTGCCATCTCGAAATTTATTCAAAAGCTTCCCTTTTGTAACTGTACAAGCTCATGGTGCGGTGAGGGAAAATCAGTATCTGCCATGCCAAAAATATTTTGATGAAAGTTTTAACTAGTCAAATTTATAAAAAAGAAGAGAGTTACACCTCCCCCATACTTGATGACGGAATGAAATGGACCAAATGTTGCTAATGATAGATGGAACGAGAAATTTCCTTCCATACTT
The DNA here is from genome assembly GCA_950022295.1 of Bromus sterilis. Taxonomy (NCBI): domain Eukaryota; kingdom Viridiplantae; phylum Streptophyta; class Magnoliopsida; order Poales; family Poaceae; genus Bromus; species Bromus sterilis. The sequence continues at coordinate 364,685,897 of OX465595.1, read as the reverse complement.
GAGGAAAAATAAAAAGGCACCATAGACCGTCAAATGATGTATGGATAAGGGAACAAAAGTGTAAGCAAAAGACATTAATATAGTTGGTATGGGAGATGTTGAGAGGCCTTTACCGTTTACCGTTGACTGGAAAGTTGCACTTCTCACAAGAATTTTATCTCTGTTTTCAAAACCAAGAGCTCTGGTATATGTTTAGTCTTTTCTTCCAACCACGGGTTTTCAATCTTGCCATCAAAAAGCCACGGTTCGAGAGTCTCCCCTTCTTTCTTCAAAGCACCAACTATTGAGAGCATAATTTTCATTCTTAGTGTAATATGCATTGTCCCAAAGTACCACATTGTCTTCTGCATGATTGTGATATTGCTTGTTCTGAAATTCTTAGTTGTTAGTGCATTGTGATCTTGTCTTGATTTTCAGTAGCATATTATTTACTTTTGGTTGTTTGTGATTGATCACTTGAAAGAAGAATTGCTTCGTTCATTGTCCTCATAGCATTGTTTCAATACTTGCTAAACTCTTTTTGTAGTACATGCTTATATACATCTTATGAAGCAAAAGAGTTTGTCAAAGTTTTCTTTGTTGCGTCCAGTTCGTTGAACTGAATTGCTTGAGGACAAGCAATATGCTAAGCTTGGGAAGTTGATACGTCTCAAACGTATCTACTTTTCCAAACACTTTTGCTATTGTTTTGACCTCATTCTTGCATGATTTGAACGAAACTAACTCGGACTGACGCTATTTTTAGCAGAGCTGCCTGTATGGTTTTCTTATGTGCAGGAAAATGGATTTTTAGGTGTCTCAGAAAATTCCAGGAAAATTCACAGAAAATCCACGCAGCCAAAGGAGCCCGGAGCCTGAAGTGGGGCCAGAGGGCAGCCAGGGGGGGCCTAGGCGGCCTGCTAGCGCGGCCCCACTCCTGGCCGCGCCAGGAGGCCGCCTGGGTGGCCCTTCCCCCCTCTAGTTCCCTACCGACGCTCCTATTTATTCCCATGACGTGAAAACCCCAGAACAGAAGTGGTTTTCCCAGTTTCCATCGCGGAGCCGTCGCACCCTCTGTTCTTCTTCGGGAGGGCTAATCTGGAGGCTGTTTTTGCCTCCGGTGAGGGGAGATCATCGCCATCGTCATCATATTCACCACTCCATCTTCCCTCCATGACTTCTCCTGTCATGTGTGAGTAATTCCCTGTTGTAGGCAAAGGGGATGGTAGGATTGGATGAGTTAGATCATGTAATAGTTCGATAGATTGTTGGGGTATGTTGCCTATCATCTACTTTGGTGTTTATCATCTTTGCTACAACTTGTTGCTCTTAATGCTTGTCACTTTGGGCTCGAGTGCCATGTTTTCAGATCTGAACCACTTGTGTTTTCATGAGTTTATTTATGTTCTTGATCCTATCTATGAGTTCTATGCACCTATTACGGTCCGGAACCGGCGATCCCAAAGGTGACAGCTTGGGACACCAAAGGGGATGGATTATAATTTGAGGATTTCATGTATCCATTGAGTGTTAATGATTTGTTCCGGTGCTCTTTGACAGGAGCACCTTAATTTCCATAAGTTCCTTTTAGCCCCGTTCATAGCGGGATGGTAGGACAAAAGATGATGTGCAATTTCTTATTGCAATCACGCACAACTACCTACGGGGTACATGCCTAATCTTTGATATTTGCCTAGATGATCCTTTCTTTTCTGTATGCCTTGCCCCGTGTTAAAATCTATTACATGTTCACTCTCATTCAAGCAGTGCCCAACCATCCATCTCCCTAGCCTACAGTGTTTCAATCCTGCTGATATCTAGTAGTTTACTTTCGTTGTCGCCATTATCACTTTTATATCACCGTTGCTATTAATATTTTGTTGCAAGCAGGTATATTTTAGGTGCGGTTGAATTGACAAATCAATTGTTAAAGCTTATAAATAATTTTTGGCTCCCCTTGTGTTGAATCGATAAATTGGGTTATCTTACCCGCGAAGACTATCTCGATCCCCTACAGTTGAAGGTCATCATGCTCCCGCTGAAGCATCACTGATCGGCACTACGGTCAGCCTCCTTCATCACATAAGTAGGAGGATCGAGTGGCGTGTCGGTCAGGAGGATGAGGATTGTTAGTGCAGACGATCGACGTGCCTCGCCGGTTATCAACTACACTGAGGCTTCTTCGACGTCGGGAGCACCGAAGCCAGCTAAAAGTAAGGAAGGCTCATTCGACCATCGAAATATTTTTAAACTAGGTTATACTCATGTATTTCGTCCGATTTTATAAAAATCATCTAGTTTACACGAAATATGCCTGGTATATGTAAATTATATCTGAATTTGAATTAAATTCATCCGCATTTGCGTGAATTTGAATGAAATATGTTAAACTATAGGCGGATGGATGCGGCTAGGGTTGGATGGTCGGCTCCCGCATCATTAGAGTCGTCCGGACCGGTCCGCGGATGGATGTAGCGTCCCTTTTAGGGAATAGCATTGAAGATGCTTTTATGACAAGTACTTCCTTCATCCTAAAATAAGTGTTCGTATAATTATTTAGAAATTGATGTATACATCTAGATACATTCATTTCTAAATAAATTTGCGACACTGATTTTAGGATGGAGGGAGTAGATGACTTATGTGCGCATGACGCATAGATCAAATACAACCGAGAAGCGATGCGAACTAAATGAAACTACAAGTAATATATTGCTTGGCCGAGTGAAAAGACAGAGGCGAATGATTGTCCCGTGGGCTGAGTTCCAGGCTTTCCCTCCAACCAAATAACGCCTCTGTGGAGGTACAGGCGTCTCTTGGCTTTACAAATGGATAATAGTGATGAGTGCAGAGTTTCTCCTGCTGTGCTGGCCAACCAGGTTAATACCACTTAACGTAATATAATCTAACATTCAGATTGCTGAACTGAAATTGATTTTTTTCACATGCCAGATAAAAAGACAAGCTGATAATTTCATCAAGAGACCGGTTTTTCTACTTCCGGACGTGTGCACACACCTTATCCTGGGCGCTGGTGGCACGATGTACAGCCTCGAGATCTGAACTGAGCTCTACCTCCCGGCAGTGCTTTACTGATGAATTGTACAGTAACCACGGCGGGAACAAAGCCAAAATTTGAATCCTGATGGGCTTCGTAGGCCACTGTTTACGACAGTCATACTTCCCAGGCAAAATCAACACTTCTAACCTTTTTGCAAAACAAATTCACAATCTGAACCTAGTGGCAAACTATTTCAAAATTCTAACCCTTTTGTCTAGCGCCCAACCACCAGGCGCTATACACACGCATCTAGCGCCCCCGTCAGAGGCGCTAAGACCCTGTCAGCGTGTCAACGTGGACCCCCACCGGGCCCCACCCTGGAAGTCTAGCGCCTGCTCATTCGGCGCTATACATGCATGCTTAGCGCCTCCCCATCAGGCGCTAGACTAGGCAGCCACTTAAAGGCCTCGCGGCCACGCCCGAGGCCAGACATTGTCTCTCCCCATCACGAACAGAGGGCCGGCGGTGGCGGTTCCTCCTCTCCCCCCTCTCAAATCCCCACCCCAAATCTCCCAGATCTGAAGGATTGATCCAAGGGAGTTGCTCTCAACTCATCCCCCAAGGTATTCTCCCCCATTCTCTTCATTTTCATCCAAAAAATTCTTCACATTTCCCCTCTTGATGCAAGTTAGATTGAACCCTAAATTTGATTTGTTTTTGAATTTGTTATGGTAGAATTGTTTGTTTCTTTGTTCTTTAGCAATAACATTGTTGTAGTAATGATTGGACAAATTAGTATGGCTAATTTTAGTGGAATCCTAAAACTCATTGGATTTCTCAATGTTATGTTAGTGTTTGGCTTTTTTCTATGGAGCAATTATATGTCATGATGCTATATGTTTACATGATATGTTAGTGCTACTATGTGTATGGAACAATTATATGGAGCAATTACTATGTTAGTTTGTGAGGTTTTTTTGTATTGTGCAATTATATGGATGACATGATATGAAGTAATTATGTTAGTTTGTGGCTTTTTTTTGTATGGAGCAATTACTATGTGTTTTATTTTGTTAAGACATTAATAATATGGATGACATGAATGTGTATTTTTATATGGATATTAAGTTAGATCTTGAGCACTACCATTAGCTAAAGAAAATTATTTTGTTATGGAACAAAGTGATAATGGAATGCTTGTTGTTTGAAAAATATAAGATGGAGTGGCTTCTCCATAATCACTATGATGTTGAACACCGATCTTATGCTATGGCGGTGCTAAAGAAGGTAATGTTTTTGTTGACCTTGCTTCATTTCGATTACGTATTCCTTTGGCTTCGCATGACCAAGTTGTTTCTATTCATTTGCAGAAGCTTTCAACCTTGAAGGTTCGGTTTCACGGGGTCTCTGAAATGCCGTACGATGAGTGGTACACACCGTACATCGACACATTAGGACTACTCCCGTTCTTCCAGCTAGTGACCCGCTCCACTCCAAACCTGAATGCAGCGCATATCACGGCGCTTGTGGATCGGTGGAGACCGGAGACACACACTTTTCACCTTCGGACCGGGGAGATGACTGTGACGCTTCAGGACGTGTCGATGATCTTTGCACTTCCTATCAAAGGTGAGCCTCTGTGTTTGAACACAGATTCTGAAGGGTGGCATGCACAGATGACTGCTCTCATTGGTACTGCTCCTACTGAGAACAAGGACAAGAATATTGCAGTCGGCGCTCCTTACACGTGGATCATAGATAACTTTAAGAATTGCCCTCAAGGTGTTGATGTTGGGGTGGTCAGGACGTATGCCCGTGTGTACATTTGGTATGTTCTCTCTAGAACACTATTTTCCGACGGCAAGGGCAATGTAGCGCAGTGGATTTGGCTGAAGGCGTTGACCGTGTTGGACAAGAGATGGAGTTGGGGTACGGCAGCACTGGCCTACTTGTACCGGCAGGTAAAGAACTGTTCGTTACAAATTAAGTTGTGTTCCGACATGGCATGACATGACCGTGTTTTATTTTCTTTGCAGTTGGACGACGCATGTCGTAGGTGCACTTCAGGCGCCTCCGTTAGCGGTCCTTTGAGCCTACTTTCCATATGGTCATGGGAGCGGTTGCCAGTTGGACGACCTAAGAGTGTGGCATACAAGGATTGGGACAATAAAGAGAACATGATGCGTCAACCCACTTGGGCTTACAAGTGGGACGTTGTACCCGAGATGAAGAGTGATGTGGAGAACATGTACAAGCAGTACATCAATGAGTTGGATACTCTTACCCCCGAGCAGGTATGTATTGTCGTTACATGTATCATTGCGTTCATTCTCCTGAACTGGACATGAGTACATTGCGCTAACTTTCAGGTGATATGGGAGCCATACGGTGTTGGGGATAATTTCGGTCTTACACCTGAATTTCATGTGAACCCAATGTGTCGAGCGGAAGGGCATCTTTGGCATATGCGGTGTCCAATGATATGTATGTGGGCAGTTGAGTTTCATTTTCCACATCGTGTGATGAGGCAGTTTAGGGAGTTTCAGACTCACCCGCCGGAGTGGATTAACACAGACATTGTGCTTCATGGGTAAGAGAGAATTACATGGCTTCAATTAGTTTTTCTTTGGAAACACCACATTTTGTTTTGATAATAGCTGCTTGTCTTATCTTGTAGGCTGGATAGGAGGAGGCAAAGAGCGATCAAGGATTGGCCTAGCCATCATAGCAGTTACATAGACATGTTCAAGAAGAGTTTGCGTTACGCTAATTCACATGACCATGGGTTCAAGCAGCATAACGAGCTTGCATTCACCAACTATCTTCGTTGGTTTGTTCGTTCAACTCGTTTGGAGATGTACCCACCGTCTTTTGAGCCAGACATATTGGACCAGCCGAATGATTATTATGGGCTTGCTAGGGAGCAATACAACAAAGCAGTGAGGGAGGGTACCCAAAAAGCCTTTGCTCCGGTACTCACCTTTGTGGTAAGTATAGTGTGCGTCAATCTTTTTTGTCAATACAATTGCATATCATACCCTATTTGCTAGCCTGACTTGTGAATTTCTATTCATGCTTAGCGGGACGAGGTCCAGAATCAAGCTGATGATTTCCAGAAGTTTCTGGACGAGCACTCAGCTAGTACGAAGGTCGATTCTGCATTTCGAGCTTTTTTGAAGGTAATACATTCATCCCTTTTGTACATCATCTGCATATCTGACTCTGACATCCAATTCATTTGTCAATTTGACAGCGTCAAGGCAAGAAGTTACGCCGGATCTCGAACGTACTCGGTTGTCGTGATCCCGAGGACATATCTTCACCATCGAAGTCAAGGTCGCAGTCAAGGTCTATACCCTCAGACCCTATGGCTAACATGGAGGAAACTACGTCGACGCCGATGACTTTTATGGATGATCCGGTCATCACACAGGACGATGATCTGGTATGGGAGTTTCATCTTGATCATTCTTACCGTGTCTGAGTTTCATTTTGATCATTCTTACCGTGTCTGAGTTTCATCTTGATCATTCTTATGTTTAGGACAACATGACACTGCAGGCGTATCAAGAACGCTCGGCTTACATGTTGAGGAAAAGACGGTCCTTCCGTCGTTACACACCGGATGATTTGAGAAACAAAGGGAAGGGGAAAGCGATGGTGGAGACGGATTCCTCCGAGGAGGAGGAGGAGGAGGAGCCAGAGCCAGAGCCGGAGGCAGAGCCAGAGATTCAGTTCCAGCCAGAGGAGTTTTCCAGGAGGAAGCTTCGTACGAGGAGGGGTCGTGGAGGTTGAACTTCATGTTGAATTCACCTTGTCGTTTATTTAAGTTGTCGTGTGAACTTATGGTGGTTAGTGTGATGAACTTGTCGTCTAGTGGATGAGATGATATGAACTTGTGGTTGTGTTGCAAGTTGATGAAGTAGTGATGATGAACTTGATGAAGTGGTTGTGCTTCCTTTGCTTACTTAACTGTGAATGCTTGGTCATTGTGATGAATTAGTGATGAACTTGATGATGTATTGATTCCATTGCATGTTGCATGCATTTTGCATGTATTTAACAGTGTAGCGCCCCATGGCCAGGCGCTAGACTGTGTAGCGCCTGATGAGGGGGCGCTACAAATGCCTTCCTTCAATGTGATTGGCCACTCATTTTCAACCCACTTAACAAAGTTGCACTTGGATGCATCCTATAAAATGAAACGTATTCAAATACAAAGCAACATTAATGATATAAAAAGATTATTGACAAGAAGAATGAATGACTAATGCAATATTGCTAACCTTTTTTGCACAAGCTAAAAACCTCCTTCCGGTATCAATCGATTGAAATGCCACAAATCTTTCACAAGGGGGTCCGTGCTCACACATACAAGGTTGATTAAAAGCCAAGCCGCTCCATTCCGTGCACTCCATGGTCGGTAGCTATAAATAAGATAAATGGAATCAATACCCATTACCCTACAACCATAACCCTCAAAGTGACACTCATAGAGAACATGTTAACCTCGCTAACTTGACTTGTCACATAATCATCATCGCCAGACGAGGACGAGCTTGCCGACAACCTTTGCCAATTCATCCTATAATATCAATCATATCAATGCCATTGCTTCATATCAATCTTGCCAATTCTTCACACAAAATATATTCTAAAGAAAACACATAATCTAATAAAAAATATAAATCCAATGCAATTTAGGGTTTCACTAAGCCTAGCAATCCTAATTTGTTCTCAAATACTACTACAACAATGCTAATGCTATACATTTAACAATAATGCCATTGCAACTAAAAAGATTGAAAATCCATTTCAATCTAGGGTTCACCAAAAAATGCTCAAAAAGAAGAAATGGCATGGATCTAATGAATGAAAACTTAGGGATCAGAGGAGAATACCTTAGGAGATGATCTGAGGAAGAAATCCACGGTCAAAACCTCCAAATGGGGAAGATTTGAGAGGGGGCGACTAGAACAGCATCACACAGGGCGGCCCCTGTGTGTGTGTGTGTTATGTGTGGGCTGCTCGGGCGTGGCTTCGGCCTTTAAGTGGCTGCCTAGTCTAGCGCCTGATGGGGAGGCGCTAAGCATGCATGTATAGCGCCTGTTGGTTAGGCGCTAGACTTCCGGGGTGGGGCCCTGCGGGGGTCCACGTTGACACGCTGGCAGGAGCTTAGCGCCTCATCTACGGGCGCTAGATGTATGGGCTTAGCGCCTGGCGGTTGGGCGCTACATAAAAGGGTTAGTTCTGTGAAATAGTTTGCTACTAGGTTCAGATTGTGAAATAGTTTCGCAAAAAGGTTAGAAATGTTGATTTTGCCTACTTCCCATCGTCGTCTCTGACAAAAGTCTGAAAGGTATACAACACACAGCAGCAAACATGTCGGCCCGTGAAACTAATACACATTGGAATCCGGTTGGAAGGCCAGTCCTCTCTATCATATATTCTTCCATCTTCCTCGCTGGTGCAGTGGTGCTAGTTTCTTCCTTCAGAGATTTCCATGGCGACGAACCCTCCCACAACCGTGTTGCAGATGGTAGCATATAGTGCGCCAAACTCTGGGCGCGGAGATTCAACAAACGATGCTGTGTTGGGAGGCCAGCCGCAAGACCCCAATGAAAAAGAGATCGAGCGAAGATCCCAGGACGAACACGAGCTTCCATGTCTCAGGTATTTGAAATAAATTACCCTCTTGTTCCTTCTCCCAAGTCCCAACTATATCTGTATTTTGACATTGATTATGAAAATCAAGGCTTGCTCCATTCCTCACCTCTATTCTCAATCTGTATGGGCATCTCAGATCTCTACCACCCAAAACAGCGGCGGTAAATCTGAATCCCGTTTCCTACCCCGTCGAACAATTGCCTGAAGAAGATAAACAAACAGGTGATGGCCTACATGCTGGCGGATGGAAACACAGGTTAGGTCCTTGTCCCCATTGATTTTAAATCAGTAGTTCCACTTTCATCCAATATATACAGCCCCTGATTACTCGCGATCAGACATTTTGCATCAGAAAATAAGTGTTTAAACTGGATTTTATTCCTCAACAGCATGCATTCGCGTTTCCCCTGTTAATATTTTAGACTGTCAAAAAAAAGTAAGTTATTGTTTATTGCATCTATGAATCGATAATTATCTGACGTTATGATTCAGGAATAGAACGACGAAGGGTCCCAACGCCAGGCTCATACCTAGCAAGATCAGTGCACTGGAGTCTTGTCTTCTTAACACTGACAAGAAGAATGGTGCAGAGATTTTTGCACCTACAGTCGGCATGACCTTTGATTCATCACAGGAAGCTTACGACCTTTATAATCTTTTTGCCTGGGAGAATGGTTTTGGTATTAGACATGGCAGAACCAGAACCTCAACTAAGAGAGGCGATTCGGGTTACCAACTAATGCAGGAGTACGTGTGTCAGTGTCAGGTTCGGATCCATGTTGTGTTTTATTGCCTTGGAGCGTTCTTACTATGTTAGCAAGATGTGCAATATTTATGACTCTCACGGGGACTTTGCTATTTTGCAGGGCAGATCTGAGAACGATAATTCTGCTTCGTGTAGAACAGACTGCATGGCAAGGCTCCGTCTACTAAGAACAGCACATCATGGATGGTACGTGAGCATTTGACAACACGCACAACCACCCATTGTCTCAACGACATGAGCAAAAGAGGCAATGGAACTCACACAACGGAATTGATCCTATGCTGATGGATTTCATACGAAGACTCCGAGAAAACAATGTAAGTCTTGGCAAGGTATATAACATTCTCAATGCAACTCATGGAGAGAACGGTGCACCATTTCGTAAAGAAAATCTCAGATACTTGTGTTCGCGCATTGCACGGGACTCAATAAAGGAAGACATGGACAAAACAAGAAAGACATTGGAGGACATGAAGGTCGCTGATCGGTACCTCACTGTTAAGGTCGACCATGATAGTGAAGGTTCAGTCAAGGCCATACTATGGAGCAGTGGGAAGAACCAAGAGGATTACGTGTACTTCGGAGATGTTGTCACATTTGATACCACATACCGTACGAACCTCTACAATATGCCTTTTGGTATATTTTTGGGGGTTAACAACCACTTTCAGTCAACTATTTTTGCTGGAGTTCTTATGCATGAGGAGACAACGGCTGCGTTCGAGTGGGCCTTTCGGACCTTCGTTGAAATTATGAGTGGGAAGCACCCTGCTACCATGCTTATAGGTTAGACCATCTAATTTAAAAAATGCCAGCAAGGTAGAATGTGGAAGATAATGGGAACTGATTTTATGTATCATGTATTTCTATGCCTTGCAGATCAATGCCGCGCTATGGAGGCTGCAATCAAGACCATTTTGCCAAACACAAGGCACCGGTGGTGCAAATGGCATGTTTTGAAATGCGCCAAGGAAAATCTTGGGAGCATATATAGCAAAAACAATGCTTTCAAGAAGGAGTTTCACTCTGTCATCAATGACATACTCTGTGTGCAGGAGTTTGAAGTCAAGTGATCGGAATTACTGGATAGGTATAAGCTGAAGCATAACAAGTATCTGCTAACCCTTTATTCGAAGCGATCCATGTGGGCGAAGCCGTACTTTGCAGAGATATTTTGTGCCGGTATGACAAGCACACAACGAAGCGGGAGTGCCAACCATCTTCTTAAGCAGTATATACCAAGATCGTCCACCATGCAACTGTTTGTAAAACAGTACAACAACCTTCTCAGATCTCGTTCCACGGATGAAGGCAAGGAACAACACATCACTAACATGGTGAGTATTTTATTTTGATCCCTTTTCTTTGTATGCAAACCTGCATTGTATCTGTACTTAAAGTATACTTTGTTAAACTGAGCAAATATTTTTTGATTGACACACCTGGTACACTTGCAGAAAAAAGTAAATACAATGGAGGTTTCCCCCTTGAGGTTGATGTTGCCCAGATATACACTAACGCAGTCTATCCGAAGTTTGAGGCAGAGCTATATGCGTCGTCGTCCCTGGTTGTTACTCGGTGTATCAGTGAGAATGAGTTTGAAGTCAAGCAAGCCATGCCAGACTATATGGTTGAATATCATGCCAGAACGGTCAAGGTTACATTGAAGGATGATGGTCATATCATTCATTGTGATTGTGGATACTTTGAGCACATTGGTATGTTGTGCCGTCATGCTATAAAGGTTCGTGTCCGCATTCAAATATTTTTTAGTTCATAAAGCATTATAATGAATAATTGTTATATAAAAATAACGCATTATGACACATTTATCATTGATCAGATCATGATACGGAATGACATTTTGAAGATACCGAGACAGAACATCGTGAAGAGATGGACAAGGCAAGCAAAAGAGGGAAGTTCCGGTGTTATGACCATGCGCACCAATGCAACTGAAGCTGACGATATAACAACCCGTCAGAACATCTTGTACATTGCAGCTATGGAAGCAGTGAAGGAGGTAGCACTCTACAAGAACATGATGGAAAAAGCTTTGAAGTTGTTTCGAGATATTAAGACAGAGGCTGCTTCCATGCGAAAAAATGAGTTGTATTCAAAATCAAGAATATGCTCGAACGATGCTGTCCCAATTATGGATGCAACCAATGTTCCAGCATTGAAGCCGCCAAAGCGTGTCAAACCACAAGGGAGGCCAGCAACATTAAGAATTAAGTCTAGGCTGGAATATGTGAGAATGTTCACCCAGAAGAATAAGCCGGTCGTCAGCTTGTACGGAGACGAAAACATTCAGCCATCCGGTCCTGCTGCTGCGGGTGTTCATCCACCGCACCAATCCATCAAGTCGCCTTTTGTTAGAACAGTCTGTTGCGGGCGGTGCAAGAATCCTGGCCATAATAGGTCATCTTGTAAGGTGCGTGGCCTGTAGAACGAATATCCTCTATGGTTAGCATTGCTACTGTTTGTACTTTGTACAAGAGGACAACTCTCCTTACGTATGATATTTGCCAGGTTATCATGTTGTATATGTATTTTAGAACTAGTCCCCAGATATTTCTACTGTGTCTTTTCCTTCTTGTAAAAGTGTCTTGTCTCAAATCTTTCTACTGCATCTTTCCGTTTGAAAATGCAAGATAAATTTTATCGATAGATGTGATAATTTTATCTTTTATTTTTTTTCTTTATTCTTCGTAGTTATACCTCGGGGAATAGGAAATAGAGGGAAATGGTAACTCCTCAATAACTTCTTCGCAAAGCGAAACGACACCCGAAGATGTCGCCAACATCGTTGCTAATGAGGTCGACATCTCCTCTGCCTCCCTCTTCACCAGTGGCGGTGGCGTGCATGAGCTGTTCGCGTCGGAGGAGCTCCCCGCGTCGCAACTAGCGTTGGTCGTACTCCTGTCTTGGTCTGGTATATTCTTAGCCTGGTGGTTTAAATTAGGAAATTTCTGAAAAAACGATAGAACCTATATATAAGTGCGGTGACGGTGACCAAAGAGAAATACTGACCGAACTGTCGTACCGGTTCGTTGACTGTCCATGAGGCGATGGGGACCATGTGGTGAAGAATCGTCTGACATTGCTAGTGCATCATACGCGCTGACATGCATCGTAACTCACATTTTTGCTTCTGCCGAGGGCACGCTGCAGCCGGGTGCACATGGGAAGCAGCGAGATTCTTATTCGCTGTATACGTCTACAAGCTACGACTATGCCTATGCCCACGGGAAGGTACGAGGAGATAAGCTAGAGTGAGCTACAGGATGGTTACGGTGATTGGTGAGTTATAAGTTGTAATTTTATGTAACTTTAATTTTGATTTATTTTAGTCGTTATATACGAAAAAATCAAGTAATTTTTTATATAAAAAGGTAAATTACATAAACGAATACGTCCCTGACAATTAGATTAGCGGTGGAACCATGTAATAAAAACAATTTTTTTTAAGATGAGACCTATAAACCAAAAAAAATAGTAAAACGCGCACATAAAAATAATAATCCTTAGTAGAGCGACTTGACTGGAAACATGCGTGTTTACCAAATAGTGACCGATTGTTGCACGGTGTTCAAATGCCAGCCCAGATTTGCACGGCTTGTAATGCCTATATACTAGTAGTGATTTTGACCGATCAAGGAGCCCTGTCGCGTGAACCCTGTCACATCTCAGCTGCCGTTGCTTAACTATTGAGAAGACTACACGCGGCTGCCACTACACACTGCGAGAATTTTGACTCATGTTTGGGTTCACGTGACTTATGTTTGGATTCACCTGCGAGCTGTGTTATAGACCTTTAAAAACATTCTGTGCAAACCGCGTCACGTGGAAGTGCCACACACCCCAGGTAGTACATGTTGAAACAAACGCCAAACACTATGAGCGGGGTACAGATCATCGATTGCAATAAAACTTTACTTGTACTGCAGATACGATACCATTTAGTAAAGTGAGATGTCCCAGTGGTACAGCGCATGCCATGTGTGTACACATTCTGTACCTGGTACGATGACGCTTATGGATCCACATCATGTACCTGGTACATTTTTATTTAAAGACTTATACCTGACCATAATAATGTGTATTTGACTGCTTGTTTACTAATAGTTGGATTTCACTTTTTGGACAGTTCCAAATTCCATTTAAGAATTCAAATCTGGATCAATACCAGCAAAAACATCATCAACTTTCAAAGTAGCCTGGTCTAATCCAAAATTTCCACAACGATATGGTATGGACAAGAGGTTATCAGAGGACAACCTTTAGCCAAAAAGGCACAACAGCGCTGCGAAAATAAGATGAAAGGGCTTGAAAGCAAGAAACCCATTGACTTGAAGATATTTTAGAGGCTCACAAGGGCCCATTTATAGGATAAAAGACGAGATTCTATTAATCTTCACTCTTGTGGTTTCAGGCTCAAACATCCTGGTACATTTTCTGTTAAGACTTGTACTTTCTACGAAGATTGAATGACCGACTCGTGTATAAATATCCACGGATGGATGCAATGTTTGATTTGGGGATCGGCATTAGAGATGCAATAAACCTTTCGATTGTCCGACACATTATATACCTTCTTTATATACCTCGACATGTGCGCCAGTCGTTGCGTATTAGAGAGCAGTAATGACGTGGACTTTGTTGTTACAAGGGTCTTGTCCCTAGGTCCTTTATGAGCATGACACATGACCAACAACAGTCTAGGGAGAGCGCCACACAAAAGTTTGCTCGCTCGGTGTCCGTGCGGGCGCAAATTCGGTGATGTATTGCGTCAAGTTTGTGCTCGCGTGGACACCAAACAAACATACGAGCACCAATAAATACGGTTGCGTCCGCATGTTTAGCCAGTTTTTTGAGTTATTAACGCAAAAAACGGACGTGCGCTACCGAAATGCGTCGCCGCGTTGGATCGGGCGTGCGAACAATTGTGTTCACTTTTTATCCCACAACCGCGCGGTTGGAATTCTAGCGCACACCCTTCCCACGACTGAGGAGGTGGCGCAAACTGTGGCACCTCAACGTCATTCCTCGACTTGCCGAACCATCTCGACATGGTTTCGACGCGCTGGGTGGCGAGGAGCAGCAAACTCTGGTCGCGCCGGGGAAGGTAGTTGGGAGAGTGACACGGGTGGAGTCAAGTGGATAGCAACGGACGCTCGTGTGGTCGTCTTATAAAAGACACCATAAATGCTTCCAAGCGGGCCCGGCGCAGACGCGGAGATGCTAGGGAGGGCGTCACACAAACGTCCAACGCATCCGCTCGGTGTCCGTACGGACGCAAACTCGGTGCAGTTTTGCGTCGAGTATGCGCCCGCGCGGACATTGGACGGACGTACGGGTGCCAATAAATGCGGTTCCGTCCACGTGTTGGGCGTGTTTTTTGAGCTATTAACACAAAAAACGGACGTGCGCTCCCGAGATGCGTGCCGCGTTGGATCAGACGTGCGAACGGTTGTGTTCGTTTTTTATCCCACAACCGCGCGGTTGGAAGTCTGACGCACACCCTTCCCATGACTGAGGAGGTGGCGCAAACTGTGGGACCTCAGCGTCATTCCTCGACTTGCCGAACCATCTCGACATGGTTTCGACGCGCTGGGCGGCGAGGAGCGACAAACTCTGGTCACGCCGGGGAAGGTAGTTGGGAGAGTGACACGGGTGGAGTCAAGTGGATAGCGACGGGCGCTCGTGCGGTCGTCTTATAAAAAGACACCAAAAATGCTGCCAAGCGGGCCCGGCGCGGACGCGGAGAGGCTAGGGAGGGTGCCACACAAACGTTCAATGCATCCGCTCGGTGTCCGTGCAGACGCAAACTCGATGCAGTTTTGCGTCGAATATGCGCCCGCGCGGACATTGGACGGACGTACGGGTGCCAATAAATGCGATTGCGTCCACGTGTTGGGCGTGTTTTTTGAGCTATTAACCCAAAAAAAGCGGACGTGCGCTCCCGATATGCGTCGCCGCGTTGGATCGGACATGCGAACGGTTGTGTTCGCTTTTTATCCCACAACCGCGCGGTTGGAAGTCCGGCGCACACCCTTCCCATGACTGAGGAGGTGGCGCAAACTGTAGGACCTCAGCGTCATTCCTCGACTTGTCGAACCATCTCGACATGGTTTCGACGCGCTGGGCGGCGAGTAGCGGCAAACTCTGGTCGCGCTGAGGAAGGTAGTTGGGAGAGTGACACGGGTGGAGTCAAGTGGATAGCGAGGGGCACTCGTGCGGTCGTCTGATAAAAAGACACCATAAATGCTGCCAAGCGGGCCCGGCGCGGACGCGGAGATGCCACGGAGGGCGCCACAGAAACGTTCAACACATTCGCTCGCTGTCCGTGCGGACGCAAACTCGATGCAGTTTTGCGTCGAGTATGCGCCCGCGCGGACATTGGAGGACGTACGAGTGGCAATAAATGTGGTTGCGTCCACGTGTTGGGCGTGTTTTTTGAGCTATTAACACAAAAAAACGGGCGTGCGCTCTCGAAATGTGTCGCCGCGTTGGATCGGACGTGCGAACGGTTGTGTTCGCTTTTTATCCCACAACCGCGCGGTTGGAAGTCTGGCACACACCTTTCCCATGACTGAGGAGATGGCGCAAACTGTGGGACCTCAACGTCATTCCTCGACTTGCCGAACCATCTCGACATGGTTTCGACGCACTGGGCGACGAGGAGCGGCAAACTCTGGTCGCGCCGGGGAAGGTAGTTGGGAGAGTGACACGAATGGAGTCAAGTGGATAGAGACGGGCGCTCGTGTGGTCGTCTTATAAAAAGACACCATAAATGCTGCCAAGCGGGCCCGGCACGGACGCGGAGATGCCAGGGAGGACGCCACAGAAACGTTCAACGCATCCGCTCGATGCCCGTGCGGACGCAAACTCGGTGCATTTTTGCGTCGAGTATGCGCCCGCGCAGACATTGTACGGGTGCCAATAATGCGGTTGCGTCCGCGTGTTGGGTGTGTGTTTTTAAGCTATTGACGCAAAAATAGACTCAAACTGACGAAATATGTCCCTGCGTTGGAGTTGCACTTACATTTGTACGGAGGACATAACAAGTAATACAATTTACAAAATGATTATTATAAGGGTTGTAGTAAAAACTTACTCATTTTAGTCGAGCGCGCGATTATTTGTGATCACTTTTTTTCTAATCGTGCGATCACCTAATGCGGTCGACGCATTTCAAAAAAGGGAGTATAAAAAATTGACCATTGCATATATATATACTAATTAAACACGATCAAAACAATCGAAAGTCCACATTACAATAATTAAACGTGAAATTTAAATTAATCTCACTCTGGCGCCTCGGTGCCATTCCTCGAATTGCTGAACCATCTTGACATGGTTTCGACGCGCTGGGCGAGGAGCGACAAACTATGGTCGTGCTCTGGTCGTGTCGGGGGAGGCAGGTCGAAGAGTGGCGCGGGTGGGGCCGAGTGAATAGGGGGCACCTCTACAGTTGTCTTATAGAAAGACGCCATAAGCGTTGTCAAGCGTGCCCGGCGCAAACTGGAAGATGTATTGCGTTCAAAAATTATGATAAAATTTGGTTTTTGGTTTCAAAAATTATTGTGTTGGTCATGTATTATATTTAATTGATTAGTTTTTTTAGAAAAAAATTTGGTTTTTGGTTTCAAACTGGAAGATGTATTATATCCGTGTTGGACGATGCTCATCCAACGCCTAACCGAAAACGTTTGATAGAGCATAGGCGTACAGGTCCTCCTATCCTGCCCGCCAGCTTGCATCGGGATATGCAAGCCCATCAGCATGCAATACGTATCACAATGTGTTTGCATGCCTGTAATCACTGCAGCTGGTAGGCCCTATTCTTTGCAAAGGCTAGGTCGGGCTGGGGCTATAGCACAGTGAAACACATGGATCCAAAACACCAAACGACAAGGAGGCTAGGTCGGGCTGGGGCTATAGCAGCACAGTGGCCCTGTTTGGATACTCTAACTCGGTTAGAGGTTAGAGTTAGATTCTAACTCTAGACTAACCCTGAACTAACTCTAACCAAAGAGGTGTTTGGATGGTGGGGTTAGATTGGCAATAAATGTACCTTTTCCAATCATTTGACTACTTTATTCAGGATTTGATTGGTGTAGGTAAAGGGAAACTTACTTTTTTTGGGCCCCACCTAACTCTAACCCAAATAAGCACCTCTTGGGTGGATTAGATGCATCTAACCAACTCTAACCCTCCTATTTGAATGTTTTGGGGTTAGTTTGGTACAATCTAACCAACTCTAACTCTAACCCATGAAACCAAACAGGGCCAGTGAAATACCGCAAGGATGCATGCAAAGCATGGAGGCATGCCCATCTACAAGATCCTAGCTGACAACATATGATGCCCACGCTTAAAAAGCAAACTACATGGGGACTCGGTATATAAAAAATCTCCTAGACCACCGCATTGCAAAGCTCAATGTACGGTTGTATCGGATTGTCTACAGCAACTAGGACCTGCTGTGTAAAGGAAACAACCACAAATGATTAGATCGTTCTAGTAGCTAGGTGAAGCCGATCGTTCCACGCTCCAGAATCGCTCGCGCGTGTAGCAGTAGCTGTTTCACATAGAGTACGTACAATTCAAACGAAAAATATGTCATGACAAAGACAAAAAAAGCGAGTGTGAAGTGAGCAAGATATGGGATTAGCACATGAAATGAGCACACATATGGGATTAGCACATGACTGAAACACATGGAAAAAATAAATATTCGCACAATTCTGATGTACATAGTATACATGGGATTAGCACATGATAGAAAAAAGTATCGTCGACGGAGCACTGCATGCGAACATCGACCCACCTAGATTTGGTTTGGAATCTGACAGGCCAAGCATCTGCTAGCGGCCACCCCAGACCGCTCAAAGCAATGGATCAAAACATATGAAGTAACGCCAAGAATTTCGGAGTGGAACTGTAGATTGATATTTGGTCTCCATCATGAACACTAGAATCAGATAGACATATAGATTAAATTGAAAATAGTAAATCTGGCCCACGATTCCTCCCGTCCGCCATATATATACAAGCCTGGAATGATGCATTTACTAGAGTAACTCTAATTATTAGCTTAGTACTTCTTTGAGTACAATGTCCTTTTAGGCTGACCCCAATGGGAAGTAACTTCAACAGTAACATAGTGTCCAACTCAGCAATTTTGCTAATATGTCAATGAGTTAATGAAAAAAGAGGTGTTTGTGGTAACTTAGTTAGTTACTTGCTCTTTGAGTAACATCACACATACCAAGACAATATGAGTCTATAATCTAATAAATGAGGTCTTGCATGACACCACATATTTTTTTAGGAACACGGTACAACTCTGACGCTCACATACACGAGTATACAATCACCCCTATGACGCACACACGCACACCCTACCCTATGAGCATCTTCGCAATACTGGGCCGGTACATCATCTTGAGATTAACAAAGTCACCACCTCGTCTTCGACGGGAACGTCTCCTCCCACTGAAAGCGCATCACCGGAAGCCCTATAATAAATCCAGGAAAATGCGAGCACCATTGTCAAATCTAGGATTTGAACTCTGGTGGGCTGGAGATATAACCATCCATCTAGACAACTCAACCACAGGTTGATTCGCATGACACCACATATATGTTACTCGTAATATGTGTATGTTACTAGTCTAAGTTACTCCTCATTGTGATCGGCCTTATATTTTTCAACATACTATATTTAGTGTGTCTATTTGAACTCGTGCCAAGCACATGTTTTTTCGTATGAATTTATGCCAACTACAAATTTTTTAAATATTTCAAATATGTGATGAATAAGTCCCGTATTCATTCATTTTACATATCATGAATATTTACATGAATAATATGCTATATTTAGTGCTTTCATATGAACTCATGCCAAATACATATTTTTTTTAGTTCAAATATGTGATGATCAAGCCACGTATTCATTCATTTTAGGTCTTATAAATATTTACATTCGTATTGTGTTATATTTGGCTCGTTCGTATGAATTTATGCCAAATACACGTTTTTTAAATATTTCAAATATGTGATGAGCAAGTCACTTATTCATTCATTTTACGTCTCATTAATATTTACATGAATAACAAGCTATATTTAGTCCTTTCGTATGAAGTTGTGTCAAGCACAGGTTTTTTTGAGTTCAAATATGTGATGATCAAGCCATGTATTCATTCATTTTATGTCTCATAAATATTTACAGTCATATCGTGTTATATTTGGCTCGTTCATATGAATTTATGCCAAACACAAGTGTTTTAAATATCTCAAACATGTGATGAGCAAGTCGCTTATTCATTCATTTTACATCTCATGAATATTTAAATGAATAACATGCTATATTTAGTGCTTTCGTATGAACTCGTGCCAAGCACATATTTTTTTTAGTTCAAATATGTAATTATCAAGCCATGTATTCATTCATTTTATGTCTTATAAATATTTACATTCGTATCGTGTTTATATTTGGCTCGTTCGTATGAATTTATGCCAAATAAAAGTTTTGTAAATATTTCAAATATGTGATGAGAAAGTCACTTATACATTCAATTTACGTCTCAGGAATATTTACATGAATACCATGCTATATGTAGTGCTTTCGTATGAACTCGTGTCGAGCACATGTTTTTTGAGTTCAAATGTGTGATAATCAAGCCACATATTCGTTCATTTTATGATGTCTCATAAATATTTACATTCATATCGTGTTATATTTGGCTCGTTCGTATCAATTTATGCCAAATACATGTTTTTTAAACATTTCAAATATGTAATGAACAAGTCACTTATTTATTCATTTTACGTCTCATGAATTTTTACATGAATAACATGTTATATTTAGCGTGGTCGTATGAACTCGTGCCAAGCACATGTTTTTTTCAAGTTCAAATATGTGATGATCACGGCACGTATTCATTCATTTTATATCTCATAAATATTTATATTCATATCATGTTATATTTTGGCTCGTTCGTATGAATTTATGCCAAACACATGTTTTTAAAGTATTTCACATATGTAATGAGCAAGTCACTTATTCATTCATTTTACGTCTCATTAATTTTTACATGAATAATATTCTATATTTAGCGCATTCATATGAACTCGTGCCAAGCACATTTTTTTTTGAGTTCAAATATGTGATGATCAAGCCACGTATTCATTTATTTTATATCTCATAAATATTTACATTCATATAGTATTATATCGTTGAATTCATATTCAAAAGTAGTATTCAATTGTATAATTTTTGCTTCCGTTACAGTTGATCTCGTTGATTTAATTTACATGTATGGCATGCTATATGTCAGTGTGTTTACATTCAAACCACGTATTTATTTATTTTATGTCTCAATAATATTTATATTCATATCATGCTATATTTTTTTAGCTCGCTCATATGAGCTTGTGCTAAGTACATATTTTTTTGGCCTTGATTTATGCCTATATATGCTTAGCTAGGAGTAGATGCAGTACATGCAAAATGACAGATCCTATGTGCTCCACGCATCTCACACGCAGTGACACACATCGTGAGGTACAGTGTGAGAAGCATACTATCGTTGCCTCGTGACAAGTGACTAGATGACTGAGATTCCTCCCTACGGGTAGCTGTCATCCTATACGTATAATTTTTTCATTTTTCTAATCTTTCGGGCTCGGACGTAAAGAAGCGACAAAGGAACAGTGCCAGCCGTCTGCCCACCTATCTGCAGATAAATTTTTTTAAATAATATATTTCTTTTTATAAATTACAAAATAATACACATTTTTGAAAAAAATTATAAATAATACACCGTCGGTCTAGCCGTGGCCGACAGGATCCAATCGGCCTAATGCAAGCCCATTGAAGAGGTGGGCAGACGCCAGTCCATGCATTGGCTCAGCCTAGGCCGACAGGCCCAGGCCAAGGACGACAGGCCGGCCACCTTTTAAGCAGCAGCACGAGGAGCGCGGAGCATTGGCCAGGAGAGATCTTTTGAGCCTAGCTTTCTTGTGTGCATGTAGCAACAGAAGATAGAACAAAGAATTGATCCAACTAGCTTCACGTGAGATACTAGTTTCCTCCACCGATAATAGAAGTACTAGTTGCAATTAGCAGGCAGCCGGTGATCGGCCTTCACGTCTGAAAGACAGCAGCTGCTGCAATAAACCGTCACGAGACTAGGAGCAGCGGCGGCCAGAACTCGGCGGAAGCAGCACCTTGGCGGAAGAAAAACCAGCGTACCACACGAGAACTTTCGGAGAAATCACCCGTGCAACAGACTTTGACTCGGACTCGACGGCCTGTCGGCCTTCGCCTGGCCGAGTGCATGGAAACTTTCTATCGGTTTGGACGTGGCCAATTGCATGGCTGGTTGGCCGACAGCTACCCTAGTTGGCCCGTCTAGCTTCAGTCGGCCAGGCCGTGGCCAACTAGGATCCTATCGGTCAGGCCGTGGCCAACTGGATCCAGTCGGCCAGGCCGTGACCAATGGTGTATTATTTTTATAAATTATAGAAACGTGCATTATTTCCATAATTTATTTAAATAAATGTATTATTTTAAAAAAAGTTTCCCTATTTGCACACCTAGCGACGGGACTGTTGTAACTACCCTCTCCATCGATTAACTGCACGCTAAAACGCAGCTCCCGAGGCCTATCTCGTGCTGGACGATGCTCATCCAACGCCTAGGATAACCGGACAGGGCCGAATTTTTTTTGATTAGTTTTTAGGGATTTTAGTTAGTTAATCAATCTACACATGTATTGAGGACCAGATGAATAAGTGAGTTCGATAAGTAGACTTTTGATAATTGATGCGGCACTGTATTAGGAAGGAGGCACGGCACGCTGTGGAGCCGGTTTCGAATCAGTCCGTGACTTCTGAGTTCTGACTCTCGGTTGCAGTGTTAGCTAGTGTAGAACGGCTGACAACCTATAAGTTCATGTCCGCTTCCCTACAGGCTACAGTGATCTGTCGGTCATGGCTGTTGGCACCCTCTTCCACAGGCCTGCTACATAGCACTGCAATCCTAGCATATAAACTAGTATTGTCCTTCACTATTTACGCTAATGGTCTGAGCTGCTTGTCAGTATTGCAGAAAAGCTCTGCTCATAGACAGATGGACGCACGAATCCATGAGCAATTCGATGGACTCGATAAGGTGAGTGTGCACATTCGAAAGTAGCCACACCTTTCCGTTTCATCAATCACTATTATAAAGGTCTACTGATGGTAAGTATAGTTTCCACTTCTGATTGGTATTTCACGTTCTCTGTCCCCATGCCCTGGAACTGACTCCTTCGGATTGCGTTAATGGCATAAGTTGGTCGATTCTTGACGCCCAGATTTCAATGGTAGCGCAAAGCGTTGTGAATGCTTAATGGTATCATTGCAAATGGCATCCCTGACAAGAGGCAATTTTCACCTGACCAAGCTCTAAGTAAGGTGCGCCAAATCTACCTAATTGTGTTCCAGAGCGGCCAAGCATGAGTATGAATGAGGTACGGGGTATAAAAAGGTCGTGATCATTGTCTTTCACGTTGAATTCGATAAGATGGTATGGTGGAGCGGATGGTGTTCAGATTTCCATCATTATGATTTATCAGGGCCATGTAGTGCGACACACAGATCATCTAAACAGACACTATTATAAAGGTCTACTGATGGTAAGTATAGTTTCCACTTCTGATTGGTATTTCACGTTCTCTGTCCCCATGCCCTGGAACTGGCTCCTTCGTATTGCGTTAATGCCATAAGTTGGTCGATTCCTGACGCCCAGATTTCAATGGTAGCGCAAAGCGTTGTGAATGCTTAATGATAGCATTGCAAATGGCATCCCTGACAAGAGGCAACTTTCACCTAACCAAGCTCTAAGTAAGGTGCGCCAAATCTACCTAATTGTGTTCCAGAGCGGCCAAGCATGAGTATGAATGAGGTACGGGGTATAAAAAGGTCGTGATCATTGTCTTTCACGTTGAATTCGATAAGATGGTACGGTGGAGCGGATGGTGTTCAGATTTCCATCATTATGATTTATCAGGGCCATGTAGTGCGACACACAGATCATCTAAACAGACACTATTATAAAGGTCTACTGATGGTAAGTATAGTTTCCACTTCTAATTGGTATTTCACGTTCTCTGTCCCCATGCCCTGGAACTGGCTCCTTCGTATTGCGTTAATGCCATAAGTTGGTCGATTCCTGACGCCCAGACTTCAATGGTAGCGCAAAGCGTTGTGAATGCTTAATGATATCATTGCAAATGGCATCCCTGACAAGAGGCAATTTTCACCTGACCAAGCTCTAAGTAAGGTGCGCCAAATCTACCTAATTGTGTTCCAGAGCGGCCAAGCATGAGTATGAATGAGGTACGGGGTATAAAAAGGTCGTGATCATTGTCTTTCACGTTGAATTCAATAAGATGGTACGGTGGAGCGGATGGTGTTCAGATTTCCATCATTATGATTTATCAGGGCCATGTAGTGCGACACATAGATCATCTAAACAGATTTCACCTAGGTTATCTCTCTATAGTTTAAGCTTGGCTTTCTAGGCCAGCGCTGAGGCCCTCTGAAAATTCACCGACGCTGATGTGTGGGCCTTTCTCTTATCCTTTGCATGTGTACTATCCGTGTATGGCGTGTGGGTCTGTTGGTTGATTGTGTGGCAATCGCAGCGGGTGTGAGCACGCGAGGGTGAGCAATGGATTGTTTCTGGCCGGTTTGGATGGTGGGTCCGTTTGCTTGGGTGGTGTGACCATCGCTATATGGGTCCCTTTCTTTTAGCTATTCCTACATGATTGATGATATTACCTCCGACCCATATTAATGTACTCAACTTTCTCTAAATTCGTATGTATCTAGTTAAGTATTTAGACTAGATGCATGTGTATCTAGACAAATTTAAGTACATTAATATGGATCGGAGGGAGTACTTTCTTTTGGATTTATTGGTCTAAAATTCTCTTCAATGGATGATGTAAAATATTTTATTAAAAAGTGCTTCGAATCTGGTGATGTAAAGTGTTTTATTAAAAATTGCTTCGAATAAAATTTATATCATAAAAAAATCCTCAACTACAATAGATAATGTAAAATTTACATCACTGTCATAAAAACCTTCAATTTCGGCCATGGTGAGCTGCGCCGATGTTGATGATGTTGGAGTCTAACTTACTGAACATGCACAAGGCCTTGATACAACGATCGGTCGTAAGCGGGTATCCGACGTGTGGCGAGAAGGTTCCGCGTGGCAGTTGAGACTGCGCACATTTTACTCGAGTTTTATATCATCAAGCCTAAGTGATGCAAATATGCATCACCAAGTGAATTGCATCACCAAGCCTAATAAAAAATTGCTCCAATCCTACATGAGCCTAAACTGTAAGCGGTGATTAAATTTTTTATTTACACACATTAATATGCTCCAATATTTTACGAGCCTAAAATTGTAATCACAAAAAATTGCTCCAATGCTATATGAGCCTAAACTGTAAGCATTGTGTAAAATATGTTTACATACATTAAAATGCTCAAATATATTACGAGTCTAAACTATCATCACAAAATTGCTCCAATGCTATATGGCCCTAAACTATAAGCCTCATGTGAAACATTTCTATGCAAAATAAAATGTTGCAATGCTATACGAGCCTAAGCGGTTAGCATCTTTAAAGAAAATATATAAAAAATCATCCAACATTCATGAGCTTAAACTTTTAATAGTTAAGTTGAACTGTGCTCCAAAATATTTATTTCACCGTGAGTTATGTCAAAATAAAAATGCGCCAATTGTTCATGATCTCAAACCATGACCAACAGGTTGAAGACATGATGATGATACATAACATCATTCCAATAAAAAAAAGGTTTCGAGCTCTAGGCGCAAAAGAAAAATCCTTTCGCGCCCAAACCTCGAGGGGCATCTGTTGACACCGATTTTGGCTAAAGTAAAATGCGTTGTTAGTGACTATGGTGGATTTTTTTGCCGCATGATAAAAAGAGGATGAATTGATCGACGCATAATCGTCGAGTCGACGCATAATCGTCGAGTCGACGCATAAATCGTCGACAATAGTTGATATCTTTACGACATTAATATACTCGCCTTATCGAAGATAAAACCGCCGACATAGAATAAAATGCTCGCCATCTTGACAAAATATAGTCATCTCGGGAGAATTTAAATTCTAGATTATCGATTTGTCAATATGACATTAAAATACACAAAATATTGATCGCCGTCGAAACGTCAGCACTGTCCCAACAACCCTATAAGGTACAGTCGCATAGAAACGAGAAAACATGTGAGGGACATTTCATGAAATGAATATTACATTAAATATAAAAAATCACATGCTAGCCATTTGAGCTTGACGGTGATGGATCGAATGCATCAGGTACGTGCATGCATATTATGCATGGATTAAGCGGCCCAGATTACCATCTAATGAGAATTAATTACTTGGCCCATGGTCCAACTTAAGTCAAGCATGGCGGCATCTTATAATTAAAGCCCAGCATAATAAATAAATAAAATGGCAGTCGTACCCCTACCACGGGAGCAACTAATTATGGAGTACTCGTTCGCAGTCCGCTCCAGCGAACAGCGCCACGTGTCGCGCTCACAGCGATTTCTCAAGATTTCATTTTTTTCATTTTTGTGTACGCGTTTTTTATGTTTAAAATTGGTTTTTTCGGTGATTTTTTCGACTTTTCCGGTTTTCGCACGTTTTTTCTATATGTTTTGGTGAAAAAAAAATCAAAAAAAAAATTCGAAAAAAAAGAGGCACGACCTTACCTCCGCGGGAGGCACGAGTCGTGCCTCGTGCCTCCGTAAGAGGCAATTTTCACCTGACAAAGCTCTAAGTAAGGTGCGCCAAATCTACCTAATTGTGTTCCAGAGCGGCCAAGCATGAGTATGAATGAGGTACGGGGTATAAAAAGGTCGTGATCATTGTCTTTCACGTTGAATTCGATAAGATGGTATGGTGGAGCGGATGGTGTTCAGATTTCCATCATTATGATTTATCAGGGCCATGTAGTGCGACACACAGATCATCTAAACAGACACTATTATAAAGGTCTACTGATGGTAAGTATAGTTTCCACTTCTGATTGGTATTTCACGTTCTCTGTCCCCATGCCCTGGAACTGGCTCCTTCGTATTGCGTTAATGCCATAAGTTGGTCGATTCCTGACGCCCAGATTTCAATGGTAGCGCAAAGCGTTGTGAATGCTTAATGATAGCATTGCAAATGGCATCCCTGACAAGAGGCAACTTTCACCTAACCAAGCTCTAAGTAAGGTGCGCCAAATCTACCTAATTGTGTTCCAGAGCGGCCAAGCATGAGTATGAATGAGGTACGGGGTATAAAAAGGTCGTGATCATTGTCTTTCACGTTGAATTCGATAAGATGGTACGGTGGAGCGGATGGTGTTCAGATTTCCATCATTATGATTTATCAGGGCCATGTAGTGCGACACACAGATCATCTAAACAGACACTATTATAAAGGTCTACTGATGGTAAGTATAGTTTCCACTTCTAATTGGTATTTCACGTTCTCTGTCCCCATGCCCTGGAACTGGCTCCTTCGTATTGCGTTAATGCCATAAGTTGGTCGATTCCTGACGCCCAGACTTCAATGGTAGCGCAAAGCGTTGTGAATGCTTAATGATATCATTGCAAATGGCATCCCTGACAAGAGGCAATTTTCACCTGACCAAGCTCTAAGTAAGGTGCGCCAAATCTACCTATTGTGTTCCAGAGCGGCCAAGCATGAGTATGAATGAGGTACGGGGTATAAAAAGGTCGTGATCATTGTCTTTCACGTTGAATTCAATAAGATGGTACGGTGGAGCGGATGGTGTTCAGATTTCCATCATTATGATTTATCAGGGCCATGTAGTGCGACACATAGATCATCTAAACAGATTTCACCTAGGTTATCTCTCTATAGTTTAAGCTTGGCTTTCTAGGCCAGCGCTGAGGCCCTCTGAAAATTCACCGACGCTGATGTGTGGGCCTTTCTCTTATCCTTTGCATGTGTACTATCCGTGTATGGCGTGTGGGTCTGTTGGTTGATTGTGTGGCAATCGCAGCGGGTGTGAGCACGCGAGGGTGAGCAATGGATTGTTTCTGGCCGGTTTGGATGGTGGGTCCGTTTGCTTGGGTGGTGTGACCATCGCTATATGGGTCCCTTTCTTTTAGCTATTCCTACATGATTGATGATATTACCTCCGACCCATATTAATGTACTCAACTTTCTCTAAATTCGTATGTATCTAGTTAAGTATTTAGACTAGATGCATGTGTATCTAGACAAATTTAAGTACATTAATATGGATCGGAGGGAGTACTTTCTTTTGGATTTATTGGTCTAAAATTCTCTTCAATGGATGATGTAAAATATTTTATTAAAAAGTGCTTCGAATCTGGTGATGTAAAGTGTTTTATTAAAAATTGCTTCGAATAAAATTTATATCATAAAAAAATCCTCAACTACAATAGATAATGTAAAATTTACATCACTGTCATAAAAACCTTCAATTTCGGCCATGGTGAGCTGCGCCGATGTTGATGATGTTGGAGTCTAACTTACTGAACATGCACAAGGCCTTGATACAACGATCGGTCGTAAGCGGGTATCCGACGTGTGGCGAGAAGGTTCCGCGTGGCAGTTGAGACTGCGCACATTTTACTCGAGTTTTATATCATCAAGCCTAAGTGATGCAAATATGCATCACCAAGTGAATTGCATCACCAAGCCTAATAAAAAATTGCTCCAATCCTACATGAGCCTAAACTGTAAGCGGTGATTAAATTTTTTATTTACACACATTAATATGCTCCAATATTTTACGAGCCTAAAATTGTAATCACAAAAAATTGCTCCAATGCTATATGAGCCTAAACTGTAAGCATTGTGTAAAATATGTTTACATACATTAAAATGCTCAAATATATTACGAGTCTAAACTATCATCACAAAATTGCTCCAATGCTATATGGCCCTAAACTATAAGCCTCATGTGAAACATTTCTATGCAAAATAAAATGTTGCAATGCTATACGAGCCTAAGCGGTTAGCATCTTTAAAGAAAATATATAAAAAATCATCCAACATTCATGAGCTTAAACTTTTAATAGTTAAGTTGAACTGTGCTCCAAAATATTTATTTCACCGTGAGTTATGTCAAAATAAAAATGCGCCAATTGTTCATGATCTCAAACCATGACCAACAGGTTGAAGACATGATGATGATACATAACATCATTCCAATAAAAAAAAGGTTTCGAGCTCTAGGCGCAAAAGAAAAATCCTTTCGCGCCCAAACCTCGAGGGGCATCTGTTGACACCGATTTTGGCTAAAGTAAAATGCGTTGTTAGTGACTATGGTGGATTTTTTTGCCGCATGATAAAAAGAGGATGAATTGATCGACGCATAATCGTCGAGTCGACGCATAATCGTCGAGTCGACGCATAAATCGTCGACAATAGTTGATATCTTTACGACATTAATATACTCGCCTTATCGAAGATAAAACCGCCGACATAGAATAAAATGCTCGCCATCTTGACAAAATATAGTCATCTCGGGAGAATTTAAATTCTAGATTATCGATTTGTCAATATGACATTAAAATACACAAAATATTGATCGCCGTCGAAACGTCAGCACTGTCCCAACAACCCTATAAGGTACAGTCGCATAGAAACGAGAAAACATGTGAGGGACATTTCATGAAATGAATATTACATTAAATATAAAAAATCACATGCTAGCCATTTGAGCTTGACGGTGATGGATCGAATGCATCAGGTACGTGCATGCATATTATGCATGGATTAAGCGGCCCAGATTACCATCTAATGAGAATTAATTACTTGGCCCATGGTCCAACTTAAGTCAAGCATGGCGGCATCTTATAATTAAAGCCCAGCATAATAAATAAATAAAATGGCAGTCGTACCCCTACCACGGGAGCAACTAATTATGGAGTACTCGTTCGCAGTCCGCTCCAGCGAACAGCGCCACGTGTCGCGCTCACAGCGATTTCTCAAGATTTCATTTTTTTTCATTTTTGTGTACGCGTTTTTTATGTTTAAAATTGGTTTTTTCGGTGATTTTTTCGACTTTTCCGGTTTTCGCACGTTTTTTCTATATGTTTTGGTGAAAAAAAAATCAAAAAAAAAATTCGAAAAAAAAGAGGCACGACCTTACCTCCGCGGGAGGCACGAGTCGTGCCTCGTGCCTCCGTAAAAGGCACTCGTGCCTCAAAAAACAGGAAAAACAAAAAAACGTGAAAAGCCACTATCGTGCCTTTTTTTAGGCACTCGTGCCTCCTTTTTAGAGGCACTCGTGACTCCTTTTTTGATGCACTCGTGCCTCTAAAAAACAGAAAAAACTGAAAAGCACCAGAGAGCGCCACTTGGCGCGCGCGCGAAACGCCAAGTGTCGCGCGCGGAAGAAACGCGATACTCTTAAACTAGTGATTTCGCCCCACCACACATGCAAAGAATTAAAAGCCCATCTTGATCACTTAATTAATTAACATAATTGGGAATTAGTGGCCAAAGCCCACCCGGACGCACTGGTGGCTCATTGGAGGATGGCCCTGGCCGTCGCTCCACAAGCCCTTCATGCATATGTGAGTCTTACAGAAGAAAACTTGACCTTCAATCTACAACGAACCATGACGCCCACGATCTTCAGAACGTGCGCTCGCTCCGTTTCTCGGGTGTCTTCATTGGCCGCTGCCTATATAAGACCATATACAATGCAAGGTGCTTAGAAGAGGTGCTTAAAAAAACCCAGATTATTCTCTAAGCATTGGTGCTTAAATGTAAAGAGTAGACGCTTAATTAGGCACCTTTCCTATAGAAATAAGCACTAGTGCTACAAAAAATGTCGGTTTATTTTGCTAAGCACTCCCCTAAGCACCTTGCATTGTACAAGGTCTAAGGACCAGCACCCCGCACTGTTCACGGGGATCAATCATCGGTAATCATTCATACTCGCGCTGATCCATCGCTCGCGTACCCGCGTCCGCTGTCCATCTCGGCGTCATCACGCCGTCAGCCGCTCGGTGTCAGTGTTTCTTGCCGTCGGCTGCTCAACATCCACGCCTCTATACGTGTTGGTTGTTCAGTGTCTGCCGGCCGGCCGTTCCACATCTACGAGTCCGGTACGCCGCTGTACATGAAGCCCGCTTCCATTCGTCTGTATCGTCAAGGTGAGAAAAGGGAGACCCAGGCTAAATTCTCTCATCCTCCATTATTCTTGATTATGCCCTTGTTCATATGATGATCGCTTCAGCATGCTTAAATTAAAAGTTGGTCTTTGTTTGGTCGCTTGGTGACTCCAGTCTACACGTTGATACAAATTAAGATGAAAATTAACTTGCTCCTCGTTTGGTACATATTGTTTTGGTCTCATATAGACATGTCGGCTCCATGTTTGATTATATGCTGGTCCCCAAAATGCATGAACTGCTGTTGCAATTATTTGGTACTAACCTGATAGGCGTGAAGAAGATTAAATATGATTGTTGCATGTAAATCTGACTAATTAACGACCTTGATCAGTATAGGATCTAGACTTGTTGGGTAGAACCAAACTGCATGCGTGTTGATAAATATGTTTGCATCGCCTAGGTAGCATCATGCGTGGTTACTACTAACTAAAATATTGGCTAGTAGGTGCGTATATGAGGTTAGATCAACCAATGCAAATCTACATGTCATTAACTTGTACGTATTGGCTAGTCTGAAAATTAATTAATCCTAGCCAACTCAACGTCTGCTCATCTGCTATACGACACCGGCTGATCCATCCATCCATCAACGCGTAAGGCAAGGTGAGGACTCATGGCAATATTTTCCTTCTTTGCTTACACGTAGGTATGATCAACCGATCTTTTGGTTTTACGGTTGGCTTACCGGCAAGTTTGTATGAACTTGGTCCGTCGTACAACCGTGAAGACTGATTTACATGATATACGTTTTACGGTTGGCGTGCCGGCAAGTTTGTATGAACTTGGTCCGTCGTACAACCGTCAAGACTGGCATACATGATATACGTTTTAACGGTTGGCGTGCCGGCAAGTTTGTATGAACTTGGTCCGTCATACAACCGTAAAACTGATATACACGATATATGTTTTACGGTTGGCGTGCCGGCAAGTTTGTATGAACTTGGTCCGTCGTACAATCGTAAAGACTGCTATACACGATATATGTTTTACGGTTGGCGTGCCGGCAAGTCTGTGTGACTTGGTCCGTTGTACAACCGTGAAGACTGGTATGCATGATATATGTTTTACGGTTGGCGTGCCGGCAAGTTTGTATGACTTGGTCCGTCGTACAACCGTGAATACTGGTATGCATGATATATGTAGACAACATTACGACATGCCATTTCATCAGAATAGAAATATGTTGTCTTGATTGGTCTCATGGTAATCTGCCATGTTGATATAACTCAAGAATAAACTTAAAATATGTTGTCTTGATTGGTCTCATGATGATCTTGCATCTCATGTTGATACAACTCAAGAATACAATAGAACCAAATATATTGTCTTGATTGGTCTCATGGTAATCTGCCATGTTGATACAACTCAAGAGTAGAATAAAAGCAAATATGTTGTCTTGATTGGTCTCATGGTAATCTGCCATGTTGATACAACTCAAGAATAAAACTAAATATGTTGTCTTGATTGGTCTCATGGTAATCTGCCATGTTGATACAACTCAAGAATAGAATAAATGCATGTTGTCTTGATTGGTCTCATGGCGATCTTGCGTCCCATGTTGATACAAATCGGATACGTATAAATGGCTTATGAAATGTTGTGGCATGCTAGCCATATAGGTCTGAAGCTCTTGCCAAATAAAATAATATTTTTCATGATATATTTGCCTAGTTGACAACCTTGATCTGTATCGAGTCTAAACTTGGTAAAACTAAACTCAATGCATGCAACCATATATGCTTAAAATATTCAGTAGCCTCATGTAGTAGCATGTACTCTGGCTAGATACTAGTATGGACTATGAAGATACTAGTAGATACGCAAGTGAAACAAGGCCACATGAAGTAAATCATGCATGCTATTCATTCCATGGTGTCATATAACTAAACTGAGTGGTAGGCATATATAAACTAAACATCAGTTAAAACACACACATGCATGTAAACATTGAATTCTCATGTCATAAGAAAATCTCCCATATAGATTAAAATCAAACCATGCATTCCTCTCATATAGGTGTGTGCATATACATAATTAAATGATAACTAGGATCATGTCCTATGTTATTTGCACTTAATATGACGCAGTGCATCCTTGACCTCTATATATATTATGGCCTACCCATATCGGCTTAATGCAATGCAATGTACGTTGCTACAAAATTAAACAAGATATTTTCTCCATTCAATGCATGTATATAGAAATCACATGCATGATAAACTTGGCTCACAAAATGAGTCATACCATATATTGCACATGTGCTTGGTAAACTAGCTTATTAACCATTAAAAATATCAAAACCGCTCCAATGTCGTAAGAGTATAATCTAGAGTCAAATATAAAAATACTCCAATACCTTAAGAGTATAAACTACGGTTAAATATAGAAAATACTCCGATATTCAAAATATTGAAAATACTCCAATACCTTAAGAGTATAAACTATGGTCAAATATCAAACTACTCCAGTACCTTAAGAGTATAAACTATGGTCAAATATCCAAATACTCCAAAACCTTAAGAGTATAAACTACGGCCAAATATACAAAATACTCCGATGCCTTAAGAGTATAAACTACGGTAAAATATTCAAAATATTACTCCAACACCTTAAGAGTATAAACTACGATCAAATATCAAAATTACTCCAACACCTTAAGAGTATAAAATATAGTCATATCTCAAAATACTCCAAAACCTTAAAAGTATAAACTACGGTCAAATATCAAAACTACTCCAACACCTTAAGAGCACGTATAAACTACGGTAAAGTATAAAATACTCCAATATCTTAAGAGTATAAACTAAGATCAAATATAGAAAATACTCCAATACCTCACAAGTATAAACTATGTTCAAACACTACAAGAAATATGCTCATACATGACATTCTCTAAGTGGTCGTGGATGAATTTGTAATAAATCCATGACGATTTCGTACGAGATGGTCGTAAACCGTTTGAGGGGGGTCAAATCCCTATAAAATTACGACGATGTGAGTCAAAAAGGTCATAAGCGCATAAGATGAAATCGTCGTAGACTCGGGCCGGGCCTGGGCAGAGGAATCTACAACTTTTGTCGGGCCGGGCCGGGCCTGGGCCTCATATTTGCACGTCGGGCTTTTTTTGGCCCGGCCCGAAGCTCGGCCTGGCCCGAGATAAGCCCAGTTTTGCTTGTGGGGTCCATTTGATCCCACCTCATGCATCTATTCGGCATTCTTAGGTAGGTGTTTACCTTAGCTCCTCTCTCCCTCCCTCTTCGTTAGTTCGTTGTCATCACTACGCTGACTGACTCTATGAAATGTTCTTATATTATTAGAGTCAATTTATTTTAATTGAATTTTAAAACACATCGTTTGATATTTCCTTGTTCTATTTATTCATTATTCTCATTTACCTTAGGCCTCATGGGCAACAACTAGAGCACCATGAGCCGTGCAGTGCCAATTTTCTTATTTTTTTAAAGTCAAATTATTTTCTTGTTATTCATTGTTCATATTTACTTATATTCCTTTATTAATTTATAATTTATAATACCTAAGTAGTTCATCCCACTAACTTTTTTTTTACATTCAACCTATCCACGTCATCAACTAGGTTCATCATATTTACACTTACTCTTTATATGCACATGTTTTCATTAACTCCACATGCGTATGGAACCTATTATAAACAAATATTAATTTTTTTTGGAACTTAATCTCATGATTTATAAGCAATTTTGTATAGAAAATCAAATTATAAATTACTTTGTATTTTTTCTATATGATAATTTTTGTGTGAAGGCACATTGGTAGTTGTTATCTCATTTTGTCTTGCTGATATATCATCAAGATAATAAATTAAAAAACAAAAATCATAGTCACATTTGTATTTTTCATAAAATTGTCTTAGGCTTTTACTCTAAACCTTTTCTTCAGAACAAAATTTATTATAAAATTAAATTATTTTTCCTACATTTTTTTATGTTTTGTAATATTAAACTCTTAAATTATTTGTTTACAATTTTTACAACAACACGTGTAGCATCTAGTTACCAAAAAATTCCGTTCCTACTTTCCCTCCATCGTACCCAATTTTTTTTGGCTAAGTCCCTCCCCATGCGCGCGGCACACCCCAAAATTTTGGCTAAATTCCTCACCACGTGCGCGGCCTCCCCAAACCCTAGCCCAACCCATATTTCCGTCGCACTCCCCACCTCCAACGCATCTCCCCCCATCGCCCTCTCTACCCGATCCGCCCAGAGCCAGATACGCCGCCAGCCCCTCCTCCTCCCTCGCACCACCGGAGTAACTACCTCCTCACTTGCGCCGCCCCGAGCCAGTCCACACGCACCACCGCATGTCCCCTCACGACCCGTCCTCTCGACGTCGCCCAAACCCGCTGCCTTCCTCTCGTCCTCTCCCACCCGTCGCAAAACGGCGGTGGCCACGAAGGGTTTCAGCGGCCAGGACGTCGGCGCCTCCGGCTGCTCTTCTCAACCCGTCAAGGTACGTTTCCCTCCCTTCTCCTTTATCTCTCTGCTTCCCCTCACTCCCCTCTTCTTCTCCCACCTTGCACCGCCAGATCAAGGAGTCAAGAACCGTCGCAGAACGATGGGTTTCGGCGGCCAGGGCTTCGGCGACTCTGGATGCTCTTCTTAGCTCGTCAAGGTACGCGTCCCTCCTCCCTTCTCCTTCATCTCTCTGTTATGCCCTCTCACTCTCCTCTTCTTCTCCCACTTTTCCCCTCCAGATCGAGGAGGCAGGAGGCATTGGCTGCCGCCGTCGAGCTGGGCAACAACACACATCTCCTACAAGCCCCCCGACGGATCGCAACTCTCTGCTATTTTGTGTATATTTGCACTGCAGTTTACAAACTGAACGTTGCTTGTTGTTTGAGTAATTAGGATGGGAATTCCGAATTAACTAATGTTTGTATATGTGAAATGTAAAGCTTTGGCTATTACACACTAGTGATAATCTGACAGCAATGGCCACTGTGGGTGACAAGCGCTCACTAGATTAAATTGCTAATGTAGCTAAAACCAGTGCAAGTATAAAAAAATTGAGTAGTATTTATGTTTGCAAGTTGATGCACTCTGACTAGTCCAAAATTCTGATCTTTGTATATCTTGTGCTTGACAGTAGAAGGTTCTAACTCTTGCTGTGTGAGTGTTTTTTCTGCATTTAATTATAAGAAAACTTTGTAAAATGATTAAGCTAATCCACACAGTCAATAATTTGTAAACTGATTAGATGATTGCACGTATGCTCCTGTAAACCAATAGCTTTCTGCATGTAATAATAATAAAAAAGTAAACCAAATGCAAAAATTGTATGGCTTTGTGCAGAAGTATATATGGCTTGTAATGTTTTGACTCTGTAAACTAGTGCCACTTCTATTTGTTGCATTTGCATCCCACAGGTTTGACCATAAGTTCAAATTGCATGCAAACATGTTTTACAAGTTACCACCGTGTTTTCTCTTTTATAAAAGACAAGCCACTCCTAATACTCACTTAGTTGGACTATGTGCAGGAGTATTAGAACAACAGCAGTACAGCCACTCCTAATACTCCTAACCTCCCGAGCGCGGCATGTTCCTTGTGCTCCGCCTTGTACGGACGACGCCTGCTCCTCGTGCTCCCGGTCGCTGCAGATCGGGACCTCTTTCGGCCGCTGGTTCGCTCTTCTGTACCTCGATCGCACCGACGACATGTTCGAGGTTGGTAACCCCACCTCGCGTACAACAGTTGTAGCTATATTTTGGCACATGAAAATTTTATGTTATTCGAAGGACTATAGAGTATAGACACAGCTGTCTAACTGGAACTATTGTATCTTAAGCCACACCGAAAGAGAAAAATTATATCTGCATAGATGAAGCTAAATCAAAATTGTTCTCTTCACAATGTTCTGAAGACTATAGGAGTGCCCACAATCTGAAGTTAGCTATTGCTGCTACATCAATAAATGATACTGTTAGCAGAGAAATATTTGAGTTTCATGTAAGAAATCATAAATATATGCTCTTATGTGTGTGTACAGTTAATGGTAAATGGCACCTTTTATATTCATTCAAAATGATGTGTACATCGAATTAGTGAGTGAGTTAAAACTAAAAAGGTGAAGTACAAAAAGGCACAAACATAATTGTATTCTAAAATGGTTGAGGCAAAAAAAAATTGGGCTCTAAAATTTTTGGGGCCCAACAAGAAATGGGAAGCAAAAGGTTGCGGCCCAGAAAAGAAATGGTCAAATTGTTGGACTAAGCCCGTGTGTATGTCAAAAAAAATAACAGAAAGATATATGTTAAATGGACTGAATTGATGGGCTAGGCCCATACACATGACTGGATCGGGCTGATTCCATATTATGACTTATTGATTTCGTTGCAATTTTGCCATGTAGGACTGCCACGTAGGATTGGGCTAGATTGCCTGTGATGATTTAGGATCGTCGTAAAGGTTACGATAATTTGGAAATCGTGATGAAAGTTACGACGATTTCGACCAAAACGTCGCTGCGGTCAGTTTTTGACGCCTCGTTTCTGACGCTCGGTTTTTCGTCGTAAGATCGTTGTAAAATAAAAACAGTGACGATGTAGCGACGAAAATATAGCGTCATGTATTAGCATATTTCTTGTAGTGAAATAGATAAAATAATCCAATGCCTTAAGAGTATAAACTATGGTCAAATATATAAAATACTCCAATACCTTAAGAGTATAAACTATGGTCAAATATAGAAAATAGTCCATCACCATATGAGAATAAACTATGGTGGAAAATATAAAGAAAATACTTCAAACTATAGATGATAACCTACACAAAACTATAAAACAAGTAGATGCATGCGTTGATAACAACAAAGATAAATAGGATCATAGCCTATGTCACTTGCACTAAACATACCATGGTGCAATTGAATATCTCATCATAAAATTTCATATAGCCTCTTCATATATTGGCTTGATGCAATGCTATATACATGCTACAAGGTGAACCAAATATTTCCCCTTTTCATGCATCTATAGAATAACATGCATGATCAAATTAACTCATAAAAAAGTTATCCCCTATATTGCACGTATGCTCATTGAACTAGCTAGTAAACCATTAAATAAATATTTATATGAAAGCACTTCTTATTACTAACATATCAAATGGTTAATGAGCTAGGCCTAAATAGCCAAAGCATCCACGTGCCATATATATGAACATCAAATGTCATATGATATGAATGAATCAAAGCATGTATATTATGCTAACCATATGTTAGCATAGACAAATTCAAGGCCCCCCAACCACGCCGAAGATGACAACAGCGAGAAGGAAGACTTTTCTTTTTTATATTTTGTATTCTTCTTTTATTTCTACATTTGTAATGATCATATGTTGTAAATGTCATGTAATAGCTATCTTGGAATTCTTAATCAGGGGTTTTCTCTCCAGAGATGTAATTAACAGTTCTTTTATGTATATGTAAGAGTTCTGGAAATAAAGTACATGCAATGTTTGATCTCTCTTTTATGTTATGCATTTATGAAATTAAATTATACTATTTGTTTCTATGACGTGGATGCTATAGTATTATTTATTCTATCGCCCCATTTTCCCGTCATCACAGCTGTAAATTAGCGATTAAGGTGGAAGACCAAGACGTCATGGACACTATCATTGCTCGTATTCGCAACTCAGGCAAGGTGTCTTTCTGTTGCAACCTGATTTTGGACTTGTCTTCGGTCCATTGCGGCACCGCCAGCTCGTTTTCTTCGGTTTGGCTCTGTAGGTTTGGGGTCCTGCGCGCCTTTCCTTTGGATGCTTGTTGGCAATCTGTAATGCTACTCTTTTATTACTTTGGTTGTTGCATGTACTCTGTACTTTGTGACTTGGTTGCCATTGTGGCTATATTTATAAAGTCGGGCCTAGGCCTTTAGTCTAAAAAGTAAGAAAAGGGTGTGGGAGAGGAGACGGGGTAAAAAGAATGACACCATGTAGGAAAAGGGAAGCGGCAAAAATTCATTGCACGGAGTGGCACACGTGGACACGAACCCATTAGCTTGGAAAGAGCGGGTATTGAAATGGGGGTAAAAGAAGCGGTGTTACGTGTTTCTCCTCGTATAGTGCAAGGACACATAAGCGAGGGATGTGTGGACAAGTGGGAGACATGACAACCATGGAGCATCCCTAAACGAGTCACTGAGACTGGGGTTGAGGGTATAGAACAAACAGGGCCAAGAAAAGCTACAGGGCCAAAGAGAGGAACCATGCGAAGGAAAAAACAAGACGATCTTAAACTCGGTAGAGAGAGTACCATTCGACGAGGAAAGAGAAAGGGTAGAAGTGCCCCTCTCCCTCTGGCTCACCACAATATCTCCCTACATACCGTAAGACCGCCTAGAACTTCACGCCACAACCACTCCTCATTCACAACCAGGATTCGGACTAACCAATCATAAAGGAAACATAGACACCACCGACCTACACGCAGAACCAAAATGGTAACACTGCATAGTCGCAATCATAATCGATGGTACTAACTGTGCAAGTGGTGAGTTGAATAGGAAACGTTCTAAGCTAATTCCCCCATCTATACGCACCGTCAACCCAACACAATTCCACATACACCCCTATGATGACCTGGCACCAGCAAAACAACTTCGTAGACTACAAAAGAACACTAGAGGTCCAACGCAAGGAACTAGGGTGCACTTATATGTTATCTCCCATGACCACCAAACGCGTATGGAGCATGTGGGGGTTGAAAGAAACGTGCACATCATCCATCTTCTACCCCCCCCACCACCACCACCCACGGAACACGGGGCGTACCCAACAAGCACCAACCAGACATATACACCCACCTAGAATATGATAGTCCGTGATGCTCAGACACGACGGTCTCCACTAGTCGGGTGACCCTAACAACGTCCAATAGCCAGGTAGACAGAAAGGGTGCATTAGATGGCGTTGAACAGCCGACTATACATCAAGGGAGAATAAAAAAACACAGGAAGAGAGACCAATGTTCCCCACCAATCGGATAACCCCAACAACGTCCAATAGCCAGGTAGACAGAAAGGGTGCATTAGGTGGCGTTGAACAACCGACTATACATCAAGGGAGCATCGAAAAAAAACAGGAAGAAAGACCAATGTTCCCCACCAGTTGGATAACCCCGCCAGTGCCCAACAACCTAGTAGATAGAAAGGGTGTCAATCATGCGATGTTCAACATTCGGGTAGACAACACAGGAGCATCCAAAGAGACAATGTAGAAAACAAAGTAAATAAGGACGGGTCTGACAATAAAAAAATGAGAATTAGCTGAACAAAGATTCAATGCCCCAGCGCCCTCCACTAGTGCAGGAAATACGTCGACCTAACCCAGCATATACACCCATCCAAAAGACGACATCACGGTGATGCATCGACCCGATGATCTGCACCATCTAGATGGCTCCGACAGTGTCCAGCAGAGGGGTCGATAGATTCTGGGCAGATCATGCGGCGTTGAGTCGGATAAATAGGAAGAGAGCACCAAAAGAGCCCACACAAAGAATAGTAGCCTCACATGCACCAGAGAAGCCGTCGAGGAGGTGAGTAACAGTTTGACGAGTTTAGATGGCGGTATAGCCCTCGACATGCAGAAGGGCCCCGAGCGAAGTGATCGGTCGGTTAGGGTGCGCCGATGACCCAGGGAGTGGGTACTCTAGCATCCTTTATAGAAGTAATTTTCAAACGTCAATTTTGCTGAATAGCTGTATATCAATCCAATGGAACAAAATGCACAGGAATTGTTAGAACAAGAAAAACACGTTCAAGAAAATAACTTACATGGCGAAGAACCGAAGTTCTTGAATATACAAATTTTACATCACCTTCATGAACTGCAAGTCTGCAACCACACTTACCTGTGCTGACTAACTATACTTATAAAAAATACACGATGCTGTGCAAAGTATCTGGTTACACTGGCACCTTGTTTAACTATTTACACCCTGATCTTCCGTTCATTCTTTACGTGTTAGAATGCGGGGCAAACCTTCCTGATGATCCAGAGAATGATGCTCCAACTGAGCTCATTCTCCCGCGCCTTCACCTGATGCTCATGGCATGTCGCAACGCTCATATTTCTTCTCTGATTCTGGCTCCTGAGAGCAATGGCCTCCACTGCCTCGTACACCATTGTTGCTCCGGCTGCTGCTGCATGCTAGTTGGTTCTTGATGGTTAGACGTGAGGATATGTCGATCTCTCGAGTATTTGTACTCGTACAACTTGGTGATGCGGGAAGGCGCGCAGGAAGGCAGTGTTGTGCTGGCTTGGCAGCCACGGAAGTACAGTCAGCTGTGTCGCTGTCACCACAGGTCAAACAGTCAAACACGTGTGACGATGACGACGTCTGAAATCCTTCTGATGACGGGTTGTTGAAAGAGCACAGCCATACTTGTTGAACATCATCACAAATTGCTACAGAATGCTCTTCACATTATCCTCGTTCTTTTTTATTAACAAAAGTTGCGACAATAACCAAATGGTGTGTACTGAAAAATGCTGTCAAATACATTAAAACAGAAAGTAACTATCAGCAAGAAACAATGCACTAGAAACCTAGAATGAGCTTCTTCAATCAACTATCCTTCCTATGTTTACGAGCAACACATCTCAGGTACATCAAAATGTTCTGTAAACAATATAACAAGGGTGAATTGACAAGATAAAGTTTCTGATATTTGCATTCACATCCACGGTTCTGCTGGTAACCAACTTTGAGCTCTACCAAAGTCATTGTGTTGAGAAGGCAGCCATCTTACACCAGCAGAGAGCATGAGGCGAGGGTGGATGTCATAAATGCCTTGCATTCATTCTCTTGATGTTTCGCAACCGTTTTTCCCCAGCTCAAAACAGTAGTCATTTCAGAAATTCTCAGATTAAGACGGCCTCAAACGAGTCTGTCGTTTTGCCTGAAGTGCAAAGAAAAATCAGGTGAAGTTGTGCGGTGAGATGACCAAAGGAAATGTCGACATGGGGATTATGATCTTACCTTTCCTCTTTTTGACTTTTCAGTTTTCCAGCAGGGGAAGAGGCCATGACAACCTGGTGCTCCGGACTCAGAGACCCTGCAAATTACATGTAGATCAATCACACAAAATGCTAACAATATGCATCACAATTAGAAAAGAACCATCTACTAGATGTAAGCTAAGTTGTGGATAATGCAGGTAACTACCAAAACTAATTCAACAAAATGATACTTAGTCCAAACTGGTAGCAGAATAGAACACTTCAGTGTAGGGTTGTAAACGAGCCAACATCCAGTGAATACACCTCAGCTCGGATCGAGGTCGATTTAAGAAGCAAGCTCGAGCTAGGCTCATGAGGAAAATTACATTTAATAGATGCTCGTGAGGAGTATCTACTAAACAAGGCAACAATTTTACAACGAACGGGCATTAAAGATGGGCTCATGAATGCTTACGCTATTGTGCAAATAGAAAAGGCCAAATGAGTTGCATGGTCATTTGGGTTTTGATCTACTGAGTTACTAAGTTCCCTAGAATTGCTAGCCAGTGGTGGCTCATGGCTTTATAAAGTGCTTGTGGGCCCGGTTGAAAGTGCATACATTGCTGCCTGGTGAGAATATGTGGCTGCATGTAAGCATGGCGGTCGTATCTGCCGCGTTGCCTTAAACCCATCGAGTCACAACAACGCCCCACACACAAGGGCACGAAGGAACATGCACACTGGCCACCGGTCAACAACAGACACAACATGTAAACACACCACAACGACACACCGAATAACTGCACCGCCTCCACTAACGGATAATAATGATTTCAGACAAGGAAAAACAAGTCAACCGCCTCCACGAATGGTCCAGGCAAAAACAAAACGAGCCAGACAATCATAAAAGCCCACTATAAAAAAAACATGCTAATTCACAGTGACAAAGCGAAGCGCTCATTATCCTCAAATGTCAAATAAACAAGGCAACAATTCTACAACGCAGGCCTATCTTAGATATTTTGAAGGAAAGTGCCGGTGCACAGCCTTACCGAACTATTTGAGTTTGAGCTTACAAGAACGTGAGCATAAAGCCAGGCTTGACTTCGGCTCATTTAGGTTTCAAGGAGAGCCGATAATGAGTCGAGCTCGAATATTTTTTACAGCCTTACTTTGGTGTCGATTTCTTAAGTTTCATCAGCTGTTGTGACAACAAAAAAACTTCTTTTGCAGACTGACATTTATGAAGTTGTATTATCTTCTTTACAGGTTGCATGCACTTGTTTCTTCTTTCTAGTAACAATCTTACCGTTCTAAGGACAAGACAAATGCTACATTCAAGTAGAAAACACACTAAATAATGTAGTTTATTACTTACACACTCTCGTTGTCGCAATTTGCCAATTCGTTATTTCTGTGCAAGAGGCTTGGTGAAATCACAAATCCATTCTCCATTCCTACGTTCTGGCCCTTCTGGGAACCATGACTCTCACTGATCTTTAAAGCTTTCAATCCATTACTCAAATCCTTGTCAATATTCCTTGAGGGAACAACAGTGGCCATTGAGGACTTCCTGTGGTACTGACCACCACCAGCTTGTGGCACAATTTGATTTTTCTCAGGTCTCACTCCAGATGTGTGTTTTTCAACAGCTTGGAGCCATGCACTCTCCAACCTTTGCTCCTCAACAGTTGCTGCTTTTGACCGTTCAGCAGGGACTCCTTGCCCTCTAGTCCTATGCATTCCTGCATTTTCTTCAGTGATGTCTGGCTGCAACACTCCACCGCCAGCTGAAGTATTGCTGTATTTCTCCAGTTTTTTTTCAATCTCTTCAGAATAACCTAAACTTCTTGGGGCATTCAGAATTCCCTTTAGTCGGTCACTGTTTGTTGAGCAACTCAAGACATCAGACTCAACTCTTTCTTCTAGGTCCACCTCAAGCTTGAGTCGTCCAGCAAGAAAATCAGACATTAACCCGACTCTGACTTCCACGTTGCACCTCAGTACTGTTTCCATCGAATTTCTGATGCTGCTCACAAATCTTTGAGCACGAGACTTTATTTTTCTGTCCTCAAAAGATATGAAAGCAACTAAATAGCCTGAAATGGAAATTCATCAAATATCATCTTTGGGTATGTGAACAGCTTTATTTACGTTAGTCAAGCACTATGAACACATACAATAAAGAAGAAGAAAACTCCCTTTTCATCCATCAACATTCCTAGAAGTTCATTACTGAACCTAAATTTCGAAACCCTTCGAAATGC
Source organism: Bromus sterilis (assembly GCA_950022295.1). NCBI lineage: Eukaryota > Viridiplantae > Streptophyta > Magnoliopsida > Poales > Poaceae > Bromus > Bromus sterilis. The sequence goes on along the minus strand of OX465595.1, from coordinate 364,641,946 downwards.
TCAAATTACAGGTTTAGTCCAAATTTAGTATCAAATGTGCTCACTAAAGTAGGCCTGATTTGGACCAACCCTAAAAAGAGCATGAATGTTGAAGGCCCAAAAATGCATAATGATGCAAAGTTGCAAACACAAGAAAGAAACCATTATACATATATTTACCTTCAAATTCTTTGATGGATGCTAGTTTCCCATGATCAGATAGTAGCTGCCGCAATGTCTTCGAATGACAGTTATCTATGCATTTTCTCCAAATTTGGACAAGATCTGAGCTTCCATTAAATATAGGCCTTTGCTCAGTAGAATTACTTGTTTGAGCAGGGTCCAGTAGAACTCTATCAGCAGATCTACATTCTCCATAAATTAAGTTGTCGCTGGGCCTCATCCGGGAAGATAAGGAAGCAAGGTCGTGAGGACTGGAGTGCCCACTGGCTGTTCTGTGGTCCAATGCCTTCCTTGAACCGTGAATAGTAAATAGAGGATGAGAACCAGTCCTGCTTGCAGAGGATTCTCTTACTGCTTCCAACATGATTTCACTGGTTGCTTTAGCACTTTGTTTACTGCTGCTTCTTGAATGGGTTATTTCTGAATCATGACCAGAACCAAGCTGGAGCAGTGCTGCAGTGAACCATGTTGAACGCTCACTGGAAAGTCTTATCTGTTTTTCAGCATCAGAAAGAATCTTCAATGCTTGTTGTAATCTTTCTAACTCGGCATCAGTTACTACAGAAGGCAAAAGTTTGCTTAAAACATTAGATAGAGCAACAAGATAATTAATGATAGGAAGTGGTGCACACTATATAATATATCTTTATTCTTTTAAATAAGCCTTGTAGGCAAGTGGTTAAATTTGTATATTTTTTTAGCATCAAGGTAATTTGCACATAAGTAATTTAATACTTTGATTGGTAGTTGTATGATAGCAGCAACTAATAATAATGGGGCATGCATAACTGAAACACTCAATTTTACGGCAAAAAATGCATGACCAATTAATTTCTGTAGTAGTACCTCATGGCAAAACCACATCAATTTTGCGTTTCACAAAGTTATTCAGAAGAAATAAAGAGGATGAGACACCTATTAGTCTATTGTTTTTTAACCTACCTTGTAGTAGACTTAATGTTTAAAACATATAATAAGGGGTTGTACACATTTTAAAGTCATTACAGGTGAAAGTCAGGCACAGGAAAAAAAAGGATGTTAGATTATCCCTCCCTAATAATAAAGCGATTCTCCTTCCGTCATGGCGTTTTTGCAAAAGACCCCCTCTTTTTATAGCAAATCAACCCGCAGTCCAATGAATCCGGAAAAAAAATGAAAAAACTGTTCTCTGAGTTGGGCTTGCTTGGCAGTTTTTTTTCGTCAATGGGCCAGCAACGAGTTTTCTTCATATGCATGGGCCGAGTTGGACTTTGCTTTAAATCACTAAAAATTCATGGAGAAGGGAGGAATCGTTGCTATTAAAAAGGAACCCCTCAAAAAAAGAAAAAAAGAGTTATTCTAATTAAAATGTGTTTGTGAGATGTATGTAATAAAAGAAGGAAAGAAATTGCATGGTGGCCGCAAAACAAACGTGTGGGAATAATAGCCGCGAAGAAAAAAATATGTGCATGATTCGTGGGATGTGAGCAATAAGAAAAAACAAGGAAAAAAAATATTCTAATTAAAATATGGTTTTTGGGTTGTATGTAATAATAGAAGGAAAGAAATTGCATGGTGGGCATAAACGTGTGGAAATAATAGTTGTGAAGGAAAAATATATAATATGTGAGAAGAAAAACCTTGATTTATGGGGAGGGGGGTGCTTGCAATAAGAAAAGATAGAAAACAATAGCCAATCTAATTTAAATGTGATTTGTGGGCTATATGTAATAAAAGAAGGAAATAAATTGTATGTTGGCTAATATATGTGAAGGAAAAATATATATGTGCATGGGACCACATACATGGAAAACATAATAGCTGTGAAGAAAAAGATGTGGCATGTGCAAAAAAAACATGGAAGAGCCTCATCTTTTCCCAATAGGGAATTACAACACTCTCTTAGACGACTGTGAACCATCATTTTAGTTTCTAAACTGAAATACTCCCTCCGTTCCTTGATATAAGGTGTATAGTTTCTTTAAAAAAGTCAAACTTTTATAACTTTGACCAAATTTATAGCAAAAAATATCAACATTTATGATATTTAATAAATATAATATGAAACTACATTTTAAGACAAGTTAGATGATAGCGTTTTTGTATAATTTATATCAATATATTTATCTACAAGTTTAGTCAAAGTTGAACGAGTTTGACTTTTTTAAAGAAACTATACACCTTATATTTAGGAATGGAGGGAGTAGTTGTCATAGAATATGAATAATCTCTAGCTAGCCCAATATCTATCTGTTTCCCCAGAAAACACTGCATCGAGTAAGATTGTCGACCATAAATTCTATAGATGGATGCCCGAACATATAAGGTGTGTATGGTCACAGCAACCTTGATACAAGGTGCACACGGTGCACGGCGCAGCCTCATGTTTTAATATGGTTTCTATGTAATGAAGCATGAAGGTTGAGCTAAAAAGATAAACCTTAAATTTGTTGATAATCTAAATATTTATACTAATATAATTTGTACATTATAGTAAAATCATTGTATGTGTTTTTACTGGTTTTATTTAAAGGCGTTATTTTACCAATCCATTGCAATATATGAACCCTTTTAGTATAGATATGTGATGTATTTTTTTCCCATTGCAACGCACGGGCATGTTTGCTAGTAAATTATAAATAAGAGAAAATGATATCCGTCAAATATGATTCAGGTAAGATCACTATATGTTTTCCTTCGTAACTAGAGTACAATTCGTCAATCTCATCCGCAAGAAAGTAAGTAGTTCCCAAACGTACTTCATTTGATATTTCTGTATACATGTTGCATACAACTTTAAAACATCACAAGATTCAGCTTGGTAGGATTACCAATGCATGCAGTATAACACAAAAGTATCAGTGACTTTATCTGGGACTGTCATTTACTTTTGTCCATAATTTGACTAGTGAAATTTCAAAAAAACAAAACTGTTAACTAACACTTGTGAGGCATAAGAACATCAATATGATACAGACAAATAAACATTAAACTATGAAACTGAACAGATTCGAGGGACTAATTGACATTTTTTTTAAATAAAGGACGTCAAACTCCAAAAGGAGCAGTGCAGTGCACACTTCCAGAATAAAAGACAAGAGAGCAAAGTGGTTTGATCTACTCAACACGACACTGAATGATTCTTGCTGCATGACAAATGAAGTAAGCATAAATGATAATAATTCAATAAATATGGCTTGGAAGAATTGCACCCAAATGTTCAAATACTTACTATTTCGACCACCAATTCCTTCACCACATGTAGGGTCAGCTAATCTATAGGTCCCAGCAATGATGTCCATTATGAGCCCAGCTAATTGAGACATTAATGCCATCGGATCAACGCCAGAATCCATCAGTTCTCTTGACCTTTTGACTGTTTCAGCAGTGTCTGATGACATGGCTATCTCTAGAAGATCAAGCAAATTCTCCTCTGAAACAACCCCAACCTGTAAAATATAAATTCAACCTTTGTGTGACTAATTTGAATAGGGAAACTAGTCATACTTAAAATTGGAGAAGTGCAAAGAACAGAGGTTTTATTCATGTTGGATTTGTTTGACAGATCAACAAGTTGAGTTAATTTTGACATCAGCTAACCATGTGCCAGAACCATGACTTGGTTTCCATATCTTATGGGTTTCAACTCTAGCCTACCCCAACTTGCTCGGGACTGACAGGCTTTGTTGTCATTGTTGCTAGCTGCTAGATGACTTTGCTGGTGAGCTTGTCATGTTGGATTTCAATTTGCTACAGAGAATCTCCCATTATTATATGCTAAATCCAAGAAGTTCTGCAACCTCTGAAGGTAATCTTGATCATTATGTTATGCTAATTTCTATGCAGTTTTGTTTGGGCAAGCAATAATTGGAATATTGTTTGATAAAGTGAGCTCCATAAAAAACCTCATTTATGGTTAAGTAAAAAATAGTGCACTATTTGGCAAAGAAAAGTTCATTTCAACAGTCTGATTGAAAGACTTTGTCGGTGTTTGTGCCAGACAAAACATTACATCTTGGTGGATTACTAATAGAAAAACTCTTCAGGGAGACAAAAGAAAGAAGCACGATGGGCGCACATCTTGGTCATCTGGGCTTATGTGGAGACTGGAGAGAGATAAACAACCGTGTCTTTGAGAGCAATGTCATTAGTCTGATTAAAGCCGATGCTAGCTACTGGCTTAGGCCTCTGCTTCTGCTAGGACTGTTTAGTTTTGTTTTATTCAGGAGTGCTCGTTCTTTTTTAGATCCTAGCGGATATTGTTCTAGTGCTTTTTGATGGTCGACCGGTCGTTGCTATATTGTATTTGGACCTTTCTTTTCTTCTTCTAATATATATCACGTGCAGTTCTTGCATGGTTCGAAAAAAGTGTTTATGCCAGACAAACCATAAAGCTAATGCTCATAAAACTGTAGGGAATAGAGTACAACCTTGAGCGAAGAAAACTGTCAAAACAAGATACTTGTGCAGGATATATATGTGATGAGCTGTTGTATGGCAATTATCCTAGTGCACTCATGATCTGTTAGTGGAACTCAAACACAGCAACTTATGCATACATAAAAGTCTCTATTTAGAGTTTTAGACATGTGCAAGTCTCAAAGAAAAGCTCAACGAAACATTAATGATAATAAAGAGCAGGTACACTTAAAAAAAAAATAGCAGATAGCCTACAAAATAACTCACCAGATCATTTACAAGTGACGGTGTAATCTTCTTCCCTAACAAACTCAGCTGATCTAACATTGTCTCTGCATCTCTCAGCGATCCATCTGAATTTAGCGCTAGTAAATCTAAAGCAGCCAATTCAATATCAAGATTTTCCTTCACAGCAATTTTCCTCAACCGGCATACTATGTCGATATCTTTGATCTTTGAAAACATGTATTTCTGACAACGTGATATGACAGCACGAGGCAGGTTTTCAGGGTCTATGGTTATGAATATAAATACAACGCGAGGTAATGGTTCATCAAGAAATTTCATGAATGCTGACCAGACTTTAGAAGATACCATATGGCATTCATCAACAACAAACACCTTGTATCGTGAAGAAGTTGCTGATGCTGGTATATTTTCAATCAAGTGCCTAATTCTGTTTATACCTTTTCTATTGCTAGCATCAACTTCAATTAGATTAATTCCATTTCCGGCAAAAAAGTCATTACACTCCATACAAATCCCACAGGGCTTATTCTCTCCATTAGCAACACAACTTAAAGCTGCTGAAAAGATTCTCGCAGCAGAAGTCTTTCCTGTCCCACGAGGCCCGTGAAACAGGTATGCTGGTGCTATTCTTTCCCTTATGATGGCATTACTAAGTGATTGTACTACAAAGTTTTGACCAACAATTTCATGATATGACCTTGGCCGGTACTTCTGGCTCAAGCTTCTCTGATCTGAAGCTGCATGATCAGCTCCACTTGAAGGCAGAGCAATCCCATCCTGGCTTTTACAGCTTGACCACCTTCTGCCATCCAACCGGCTCAAAGCTTCTAAATCTAGTTCTCCAAATGTGGTTGAAACTCCCTCGCTTGCGGAATCAAATGATGAATAAGAAAAGTGGCAACTATCACCCAAGAGTGGCTCGCCTTGGGAAGATTTTTTAAGATATCCAAATTTGTTGGAGCCAGATGATCTCTTCCTTCTGTGCATCGTCTGACTTCCTCCACACAATAGGCTGCTTCCTTTTCGTCTAAGTGTATCAGATAGTGAAGGAGAACAGCTTCTTTGTTTACTCGTCTTTGACCAATATGGAATACCACACCTTTGACTTCGCAGCAGTGCTGGTTGGTTAGGCCCATCGTCATCAAGTGAAGCAGCAGTTGTTGCATCCCATGAACCTACAGTGCTGGGGTTTCTGCCTCTGTGCCTGTAATAAGAGCTAGTGGAGACCGGGGTGCAAGAAAAGGAAGACCCTTCTCTCCTTGCCATTTTCAACAGCTTAGAGGGATTTGATGAGCTGAGACATCCAGAAGCAGTGAACAGAGGTGATGTTGGGCGAGAAAAATAGCCACCCTTCTGAAGCAGCTCATGATTCTCTGAGTTATAAGTCTCAGTATCCTCAGACTGCTCACCAGAGTTAACATGGAGATCTAGCAGCTTTGAAACTGTTGAATTTCTCATTGCTCCCTTCTTCGAGAATGAGCTCCTCCTCACCCTCCTAACAGTTCTTTTAACAGGGGTGCCTGAGTTCGAGCCTTGAACACTGTATATGCTAACAGGAACCTCCAGACATGTGTCACTGCGTGAGTCCATAACATTAGAAAGGCATGGGCTTTCCAGGCTCCTGTCGTCCTGATCAAAATTTATCCCACTTTCACTGGATTTGTTAGAGTGATGCCTCCAATTGTAAAGATAAACATTTTTCCTTTTCTTTTCACTTTTCAGAGGCCTGGCAGCTGGCTCTGTGTACTTTTGTGTTAAATTACCGACAATCTCATTGCGATTTATAATGCTAGAAGTTGTCATGCATGATCTAGAACTCAACGGGCCCCTCCAGGATGAGCATGTTTCAGGATCACGGAGGAATCGTGCCTTTCGCAAGGCAGTAAGTTCTTTCTTCAAGTGAAGCTCACTAGGACCAACACACCCTTCAACGGTGGCTGTCATAATTAAAGAACCAGATATGTAGTGGCAGAATAAAAAGAAGCGCCAATCTGCAGTAATCAAGAACCATAATATCAAAGTCTGGATATCTGAATAGCATAATCAAAGTAAAAATAAACAATTAATAGCAATAACACGATAATATGCACAAATGATGGAGCAACAGATCCTTGAATTAGTAAAGAGAGGTAAACTGCAATCCAATGTCAAAGAGTAAAACATTAGAACTCGTGGAATAACGTAAAGATAAAACTAGGCAGATGACTGAATATGTAAAGATAAAACTAGGCAGATGACTGAATGTTAACATGTGAATGGCAATTCTTATTTTCACAATAAGGAAACTTTGACATGGTAGGTCATTAAATCTTCTAATCTGGAGATGTATACATATAGTGTGTTGATATGGTGTATAAAATATGAACACAGATAGAAAAAAAACAGGCTTCCTGTCTCTGTGAATTCTCATTCGAGAAACTATATCACAGAAAAGGTAATATAGAGTCAATCAGCACTGCAATCAGACTCGGAAATTTACAGGTAGAGTAAAACCGAATTTTCTGCCTAATGTGAGGTACCATTTAGCCATTATGTCAAATAACACGATAGATAGAAGGCTATCAATTAACCCTTCTGGGTTGCTTGATACAAATCGGTACTACAGACCCAACGTGCCAAGATCGCATATCAGAGTGGGTCAGCCTGCCAAGGGCCAACAATTCAGAGTGCTTTTATTGCCTCTGAAGTCATAACTGCATTTTCTAAAGAAAACCAGGACATGATTTATTTGTTTCTTGACTGATGGAACCATTAAACACAGAACCTTGGACAAATGTAAAAACACTGGGCCCAATGGATCCAAAACTCAAAAATTCAGATACCATTAGGAATTTGCAAAAGGTGAGATCTAAGGAAGAAGCTGTGTTTAGAGAAAGAATGATCTTTAATACCTAAACTGCCCCAACCAAATGATGGTGTTTTTAGGGAACATGACGTGACAAATGGATAAATTCAGCCACATTATTCCCGTTTATTAGCTCGTGTCTGGAGAGTAAACCAGATATTGACGCATTGATTACCATTTTTTAACTTCCTTTACTACAATATTCATATCAACACAGAAGAAGAATAGAATGTCCTTATTTTATGTTCTACACTTTAGTATTTTCTTTGTCCATTCTCTTCTCTGAAATTTTATATTGATTAGTCTGCCTAAATGGAGCATTGAGATCATTTATTCCTTATCATAAGATGAAATGAAATGTGCATCCGCCAATGTAAAACATGCATTTTAAATTGATCCTTTCAGGCAATTATGTAAATGCAACACGTGTGAGGAAGATATCTGAATAGGAGGGTGCTAATCAAGACCAAAAGACGGTATCAGTATCAGAGAGCACAAGCTTGAATCACCCAGTTGCCCGCAAAAAAATTAAAGAAAGAGCATGCAACAGAAAGGCTAGACACCAGCCATTCCCTCAAATAACCAAAATGGTGTTCACTGCTCAGTGTAGCAGGCTCAGGTAAGTTTCAGGTGATAGACATGGCAGTTCAGAGAAAGGCAGTAAGGAAATGTCTCACCGTCCGGGTTTCCCTCTCAAGGGAAGTCGACTGCCGGCATTCCCTGAAGCCGGCCACGGTTGGCAGATCAGCGACGCTCCGCCCAGGGTCAAGCTGAGAACTAACAGGGTGAAGGTGGCTGAGTAGAGGAAATTTTGTGAAATTACTACTAATGTTAATTTGCAAAAGAAATCGAAGCGTGGCACTGGGACCGAATCAGGAGCACGCATTAACCTAGCATGGTCCAGGGCAAGATAAACGAAAGCCACATTCCATTAATCTACGGGCAAATCTCAGAACGAATCAAGAACGTGCTAGAACAGTGCCAAGCATTTCGTCCCCACCACTAATGACCCAAGATTGCGTCAAATAAACCACTCACCGAGGGCAAAGAAGCAGCAGCAGCAGCGCCAATCCGGATCGAAGGCGCCCCAAATCTGCACCTCCGAAGCTGGCAGCCCGAGACGAGAAAAGAAAACCGGAGGGCGTCAGGTTGGTCCTACAACGGTGCGACGAACAACAGATCAGCAAGTTTCAAACAAAAAAAGGCGGCGCCTTTAGGGCTGGAACCTACCGGAGTCCGGTAGGCGGGGCAGCAAAGCCGCGGGTTTCGAGCAATGCGGCGGATTTCCGGGGAGATTTGAAAGATCTCCGCCCTCGCCACCGCCGCTGTGTGGAGGCGCGGTCGGGCAGCACTCCTCTCAGTCTCTCACTCCTGTGCTCTGCGAGAATGGTTTAGTTTAATCTGTGTGCTTCTTTCCGGGGAGTATTTTAATCTGTGTGCTTAATGCTTAATCGGTAACGGGGGGCTTGAGCTGGACGCACACGAGGCCCCATGGGAGGGAGTTGCGACAAGGTGGTGGGGCGGAGCGAGGAGGAGATTTGCCCTAGAAAGAAAAACACACGCTTTGGTCCAGGAAGACGGCCCTCATTTCAGGCCGTCCGGGGCTTCTCTCTCTCCTCCTCCACCACGCATATGATGATTGTGTTTCTTTTTTCTCCATGGGCGCTTAATTATGCTTCAATTATCATGCCATGTTATGCTCTTCGCTCGACGGAAATCACGGAACAGCACTTGGTGGTTGGCGTCTGGTCGCATACTCACAGTGTCTGGTGTTGACTCGTACTCCTCGATGGATCTGGATGAACAGGTGTTTCGCCGTTGCCGACTAAGTGGAGTAGAAAAAAATGCTTCTATGCAATTTGAAGTTCAAACTTCATGAACGAACATGATTAGAACGAATTGGTTTTGCCTTGTGTTTTAAGGAATAACGGTTTGAAGGCGGTCTGGCGATGGTTACAGGGTTTCTTGGGCTGCGGGTGGCATTCGTGGATCAATATGGTATTCAAAGTATCGCGAAAAGTAAGTGGTTCATGAGAAAACGTAAGGGTCTGGTAAATTTGCGCAACTAGGAGTAGAAGGAGCGAAGAGCTTGAAAAAGGGAAGAAACGAGTAGGTATGGTGCAACATCTACAAAGGCAGGTGTGGTGTCACTGATGATGAAACAATGCTAAAATTTCAAATTGAAGAAGCGGCCTTGTTCTTTGATGGTGTGGATGTAGATGAAAGGGTGGTGACCTTGCTCTTTGGTGGAGAAATGGAATTGTTGTGGAGATGCAGACTTATCTTAATGACAATGTCAATGTTTTAGAGATGGGGGAAACGTGGATATTTCCAGGCATCTAAGATTAATTGTGAACAAAATTCAATGACAAAATCTGAAGCGTTCTACGGTGTTTTGCTCCTTGATCTAATTTAACCATGGTATTGTGTAGGAGATTTTAATGAAATCTTAATTTCACTTGAGTAGTCGAGTCCTAATGATAGGGGTCATTCATAGATGGAAGGTTCAGGAAATATGTAGAGGTTTGTGGTTTACGAGACCTCGCTTTTTCAAGCTTGCCAACTATTTGGGATATTAAGAGGAAAAGGAAGGTAAATGTTCAAGTTAGATTAGATCGAAGCTTTGGAAATGTTTCACCTTTTAGCACCTTCAAAAAAACGTTGCCACTAAGGAGCTTGACCATGTAAAGCTCCTCATTGAGTTGGATGTAAGCACAAGTTCACATCGTCTCATTGTAGAAACGAATCTAGAGCGAGTTCCAATGAGTTGGTCAAGTAAAAACTGGCTCGGGTGAGTCTCGGGATGGTGATTAGGGGGCGGCTCGGTGGCTGGTGAGCCCGGTCGTCGATGGCTTCCCGACGGGGTGGCGGTGCTACCAGGGTGGGCCCCCGCGGGCGATCCACGTCGTGGTAGAAAGAGGGCAAGACGGCGTTCCGCTGGGAGGATGTCGCAGATGACGTCACCACCAAGGAGGGTGTCTGTGATGAGGCCCCCTCCTCCCCACGGTCGCCGCTCCAGCCATCGTTCTTGTCGCCATCCTTCGAGGAGTTTGTGGGGGTCGTCATCCTTCATATCATTCTTGCAGAACTATGTGGGAACCTTACACTAAATAACTTGGCTTGTATATTTCAATGATGAGTCTCCTCAAAAGATCTATATGTCTTTATGAGCAAGCAAGGTGGATGCACCCCTACTAGTTCCATTGGAGAGCTTTCATACACTTGTAGCTCTATGTGCATTCGTTGAAAAAATGGCATATTTTTCTGCCACATTTTTGTCGCCATCCTTCGGGATTCTAGAGCCTTCCAACGAAATATAATTTTAGGAATTTTTTGACAATATTGATTTTTCACCTTTTTCTGTGATGCACAGACAATAACAACAGAAACTTACACTGGACACTAGGTTAATAGGTAATATGTTATAAAATGATATATAAAATGCATCAAAACATATAGCAAAGACACACAAATAAGCATGGAACAAGAAAAATTTATGGATATGTTTGAGACATATCAGCATCCTCAAGCTTAATTCCTGCTCGTCCTCGAGTAGCTAAATTATAACAAAGATAATTTTTACGGTGACATGCTACCAACATAATCAAGAACATCAAGTAAAACAATCAAGATGTATAAATGGACACACAAGAATATAAAGCAAGAGTCTATATATCTAGCATTGAAATGAGTAAGGTAAGAAAATAAAGGTAATTGACCTCTTGTTGTCCGTGACTCGAATGTCTCCAATCGGTGTTCCCGCTCAGAGCAAGGAAGGTTGATAATTTAAAATTACTGAATATCATTGAGAACTATGTCTACTAGATAGCTCACATGGTCTCTTTAGAACCTTATCGTGACACTTCCCCAGAGCGTCAGCCAGACACAAGACTATCTGGTTATCTCCCTTTCGACTTTGAGCAACGCATGTAATGAATGAGCAAGATAAATGTCACTTAGGATGGCAAAGAGAATAATGATGGAGATAGGAACTCAAAAAGTGAGAAAGGCTCACACCAATGAGGACAACCATAGGCGAGAGAAAAGCCTTATGATATATATGGTGTGAGGAGTAGGGATTGTCATGCAATGGATGCACATGGATCTATAAGTATATGAAAGCTCTCAAATGGAACTAGTGGGGTGCATTCAACTTGCTTATTCATAAAGACCTAGAGCTCGTTTGAGGAGGCTCATCATTGGAATATACAAGCCAAGTTCTTTAGTGTAAGGTCCGCACATAGTTATGCAATGATGATATGAAAACTCTCTACAAACTAAAGTACAAGTGCTACTTTGAAGCACAAGTGTGGACTTAAAGGATAGTAGTGCTATCATTCTCTCTTTTTATTTATTTTTCTCTTTTTTGTGGCCTCCATGGCTCTTTTTCTCTTATTTATCCTCTTTGGGATCTTTTTATTTCTTTTTTTTATTTCGACCACTTTGAGATATTTTTCTCACTATAAAGGCAACACTTTATATGAGCATCACCAGCACACTTTTAGGTACTCATAACTCAAACCGAAGTAAAATCATGATGTATGCAATGTATCCCTCTGCAAGTGTAGCAGGATATGCAATGATACTAGCACATCACGTAGCAAAAATATGTAAAGGGCAAAGCCCAACTATCATGCGGTTGTATGATCATGAAAAATCAATATGACGATGAAGAATAACATCAAGTCATGGAATGAAAGATGGATGTTGCATGGAATGTATCTCGGAATGGCTATGGAAATGCCATAATAGGTAGGTATGGTGGTTGTTTTGAGGAAGATATAATAAGGCTTATGTATGAGAGAGTGTGTCATCCCAAGGATTTGGATGCACCGACAAAGTTTGCACCAACTCTCAAGATGAGAAAGGGCAATGCACGGTATCGAAGAGGTTAGCAAAATATAAGGATAGGTGGAAGTGCCAAGAATCGAGTACTCACATTGGTCAAAAGAACTCATCCACCTATTATTGGTACTTCAAAATCTAATCAGGAGAACACAAATAATCAAGTACCCTCAGAAGAGTGTATGGGGGTTTGGTTATCCTTGCGCATCATCGACCCATGCTACGTGAGGGTTATCACTTACAATCCCACAAAGATTAGGATCTACCTAGTAGTCAAGAGTTCTCAAGTGATTTTTTGTAGTTTTCAAAAATAAGCACGTTGAACCAAAATACGACACCTATCATTAATAAGCTTGACCTCCATCATACAAAAGTTCATATGTTACTTCTAACAATACCTCAAAACTATTGCAAGATATTAATAAACTCAACTTAGCAATCTAGATTACCTACTCAAAGTAAGATACACAACCTAGTGCAACAAAGCCAACTATCTAAATAAATAAGAATGGAACTCAAGAGAGTCCTAAAACTTCTAATAACAGCTCTTTAACAAGATAAACAAGAAAAGCAAGAGCTAAACATGTAAGGAGCAACTAGAAACTGAAATTGAACACTGAATAATTATAAGTGAAGCACAAAAGTGTTCTAGCAAAAATGGAGTGTGTGTCTCTCCCACATCAAGCGTGCTAGGATCCAACTTGTTATGACCAAACAAAGCAAAACAAAATAAAAAACTAAAACAGGAAACTAAAGAAAGACGCTCCAAGAAAAGCACATAACATGTGAAGCAATAAAAATATAGTGCTAAGAAAGACGAACTCATAATTGTTGATGAAGAAGGGGATGCACGGGGGCATCCCCAAGATTAGACGCTTGAGTATCCTTGAATATTTCATGAGGGTGTCGGGGCATCCCCAAGCTTAAGCATTTAGCCCTCCTTAATCTTCTTTCATCATCTTCATTTGTAACACTTGAAAATTCCCTTCACACGAAACTTCTCATAAACTTGATTAGAGCGGTTAGTGCCAAAATAAAAAAGTATTTCGCATAAGTACTGTAGATACACATTCAAGCACTCAAATTAAACATTAGCTATTTTTCCCCAGCTTTTTTAAAGGCTCTTGCCCCAAAGAACCAAGAACAAAGATCACACAAGAAGCAAATGCAATTACAAGGAAGAAATCTGGGAAAACAAGATAGTCTATAGAAATTGTTTTTTCTAGAGGCACTTCAGTAGGTCAAATCAGAAAACTCAAAAACTAACGAAAGGTAAAGAAAAGTATAATGCTTTATGTGTAAAAAATGCTAGTCAAAAAGATGATCTGTTGAATTTTAGGAATTTATGTACTTCAGCGTACAAAATCTATTTTCTGGGCACAACAAGTCATAACTTTAACTTCCCCAACATTAGAGGCTAAAACTTGGCACAAAGCTTAAAAATAAAGATACAACAGAGTTGCTACAGTAGTAACCAACTCCAAAACACAACTAAAACAAAAAAGGAAACCTGAAAGTAGAAACATTTTGGGTTGCCTCCCAATAAGCACTTACTGTAATGCATTTTAGCTAGGCATGATGCCATGAGACCAAATATTATCAATAAAACCATCATCAAGATCATCAAAAAGTTCTTCGGAAGTGCAATTAGTCCTTTTAAGGCGAATTTCAAATAAAACTCTAGTATTAACACTTCTAGGAACAAAAGCAATAGTAGTAGCACCAATTGGAGGCTCATTCTCAATTCTATTCACGATAGGCACTTCCTCAAAGGTTTTCAAAGTCCCATCCCTCTTGTAATTGTTGTATCAAATTTATATTGGGGGATTTTGGGCACATAAACGAACTTAGGCTCTCCCTTACCGGGGTTTCTACCTTTTTGGTATTCATATAGGTGCCAGGGTTGTTCCTTCAACATCAATTAATTCCTCAATCTTATCAACTCTAGCAGGATTTTATCCTTGGCTCAAAGACTCCCCAAAGTTCTGTTGACATTCTTAATGGAGCTATCAAGTCTACTAACACTCCCATGAATCCTCTTTTCTATCTCATTAATATTATTCATGCTTGGCATTCTATTTTCTATCTTGTTCAATCTCTCCTTAACATGTCCCAAAGTGATCTCAGTGTTGGTATTAACAATAGGAGGAGATCCAACTAGGCTCTCTATAACATTAAGAGCTTCTAAAGCTTGAACTTCTAGGAAGCTCCCCCTATTGCGGTATCTAAGATGTATCTATTCAAACTAGTAACACCAACATAAAAGTTTCTAAGAAGAACAGTAGTAGTCTGCTTCTCAGTGGACCTACGGTGAGAATCAATAGTCCTAAATCAAGCATCATTCAAACTCTCCCCACCTTTTTTTTTAGTCGAGGATCTTAGACTCCGGTGAGGTACCAAAGGTAAAGGAGCTAGCCATACTAACAGAAATTAAACTAGTAGCTATTTTTTTGGTTTTTGATAAAAGACACAAAAGCAAAGCTAAAGACAAAAAGTAAAGAAGCAAGAATTTAAAACGAGAGTAAGAGTGGAGTGTGCAACTCCCCTATCTTGAAGATTGAAGTCCGCGGCAACGACGCCAAAAATTCGCTTGATGGTGTGGATCTCACATCCTCGATGGGCCCCAAGTGGAAGGTGATGATGTAGATAGTAGCAAATTTCCCTCACTTGGGAACGGTGAGGTTTATCGAACCAGGAGGACTTCAGGTTCTTCAAGTAGGCGTCCTTTGCTCTGGCGCTTACAAAAGACATGGACCTGCACACAAGAACACAGATGCTCTCGCACCCAACAAGGCAGAAGGGTTGTCAACTGTCAATCCTCCCGTCTTGCTGTTTACGAAAGGTTAAACGTATGGTGGTGATGAAACAAAGAAAGTAAAGGAAAAAGAAATAAATTGCAGCGGGTGTAAATTATGATGATAATATGGAACGGGGTATCATGGCTTCCACTAGTGATGTCTCTCTCCCAAGAGACGGTAAACTTATGTTGGGTGAATAAATTACAGCTGGGCAATTGACATAATTATAAACACACTGCAATGCTAATTATGCTAACAGATAGTGCATGGTTCAGTCATGTATGTATTACACCAAATCAAGTAGATCCCAGTCCAAAGCATCTACTACTAAATACCCACCTTGAGCAGACTAAGGCATAGCCTAGTGGTGGGAAAGGGATGATGCCTTCCCACCCATCCAGGTTCAAGGAAGGGTATTTGCAATTTGGGGTTTGTTGCACCTATTAAACTGTGAGGGGTTCCCTTATAGTCTTTCTATAAAAAAATCCACCTTGAGAAGTCTAATCCGGAATATCTCGCTGGTACTAAGTTGTGAGAAACAACTAAAAGCTGAAAACTCAAAGTAACAGACAAATGCTATAAACTCAATGCGTAATGTAAGCAAGACTTGTAACACGCAGTCACAAGTACAATTGTTTTCTCCTTAGTAGCAACAACATATTATTCATGCACCAAAATATTTTCCAAAGTGTTGCATGTGTGGCAAGTGATTTACAAATTGTTTCTAAGGAGTGTAAGCAAGACTGTTGCATGTGTGTTTGGATCCAACAAACATGGACCAAAATATTTTCCAGAGCTTTTATGTGTGCTTTGATGCATTGAAGCTTGGATTCAAAGCTGGATGCAGGAAAGTTATAGGTTTATATGGATGTTTTTTCAAAGGAGTTGTGATTTGAGAGTCGTTGTGTGCTATTGCTAGAGATGCCAACAATCAAATGTATCCACTACCCTAGGCAGTTGTTGAGCAAGAGACAAATGAATCCTGGATGTGGTTCATTGGATTGCTTATCAAAGATGTTGACATTGACATAATGGAGTTAGCTAGGTATTCATTTCAGATCGGCAAAAGGTACTGATTAATGCAATGACAGAATATCTGCCTAATGTTGAGCACAAAATGCGTGCTAGACATATCTATGCTAATTGGAGGAAGAAGCACATGTGATGTGCGAGAGACGATAATGACTTCTCGACCTTCGTTGCTTACCCCAAGTGGAAGGTGAGATGTAGGACAACAACAATTTCCCCTATGTAGAGGATAGGGTTTGTCTCCCGTAGGACTCCGAAAGCGACAAGTAGGTGACAATGGCGCTAGAAATTAGGCGGTTGACGTGGACCTTCACACAATACAAATAACTTTGCTCCCAACGAAGTTCAGAGAGGTTGTCAATCTCTCTGACCTTGTTGTTTACAAAGGATCAAACGCAAGGGATAAAGGATAATAGTAATTGCAACTAGAAAGTAACGCAGGAAATAAATTGAGCGTGTAAACAATGATGAGAATATGGATCGGGGTCCCGTGATGTTCACTAGTGATGTCTCTCTCCCAAAAGACGATAAAACTGCTATGCGAGGTAAACAAATCACAGTTGGGCAATTGGCAGGATTAAAAACGCACCGCAATGCTAACTATGCTACAGAGAAAGGAAGAGGCTTAAAAGCATGGACGGTACGCCAAAATAAGTAGACCTAAATCCAACTTCATCTACTACTAATCATCCACCTTGAGATATCTATCCAGAACATCTCACTGGTATTAAGTTGCGAGCCCCACCCAAAGTGTAAACCCAAAGCAACAGACAACTGCATTAAAAGAACTTTGCGTAAAGTAAACAATCCTTTTAATCGCGGTTACAAGCACCATTGGTTTCCCTCTTTTGGCAACATCACATCCCCTAGACTCTTGTTTCTGTCACTCAAGCTAGTCATAAGGGGGCATGAACCCGCAATCGAGCATAACGTTCCCTCTTGGAGTCACTACCTACTACTTGGCCAAAGCAATAAACAACAACGGATAAAATGCAAGAATTACTCAAGAACAAACGTATAAGAGATAAGAACCAAATATATTACTCAATCACAAACTGAGCATAGTCTCATAATCCATCAGATCCAAGCAAACTCAGCATAGCAACAACATAAAGAATTACATATGCGCCTTGATCATGTAGGGCAGCTCACAAGGTCTAATCCATGAAGAACAGAGAGGGGAGGAGAACATCACATAGCTACTGATCACGGACCCATGGTCCAAGGTAGACTACTCACGGATCATCCGGGAAGCGTCCATGGTGGAGGAGAGGCTCCCGGAGGTCAATCCTCCCTCCGGCAGGGTGCCGGGAAGAGGTCTGTTGGCGCTCCCGATCTTGGAAGCACGGCGGCAGCGGAACAGAGGCGAGATAGAGAAAAAGGGTTCTATCCTCGGAAGAATCCCGTCACAGAGATTAAATAGGCGAAGGGGGGCAGCCAGAGGGGCCACCAGGGGTCCAGGCGGCCCCCTGGCGCGGCCCCACCCTAGGGTGCGCCGGGAGGGCGCCTGGGGCCCTGGTGGGTCCCCTTTGGCCCCTCCTAGGTGTTTCCGGAAGCTTCCGGTACGCTGATTTTTTATTGTATTTTTCCCGAATTTTTGGAGCATTTTTAATATGTGGGAAACCTGAAATAGAAAAACTGCAGAAAACAGGACTGGCACTGGGGTGCACTGAGTTAATAGGTTAGTCCAAATATGATCAAAAGTGTATGAAAGTGTATATAAAACATAGCAATATCACACAAAACATGCATGGAGCAAGCAGAAATTATAGATACGTTTGGGACGTATCAACATCCCCAAGCTTAATTCTTGCTCGTCCTCGAGTAGGTAAATGATAACAAGCATAATTTCTGTGGTGACATGCAGACAACCATATAAGAACTTTGAAAGTAAAGCAATCAAGGTATGTAATTCAATTCAAGTCATAACAGGCAAGACTCTATATTAGCATTGAAACAAGTAATTAAGGTGCAAGAGCTCTTGATGTCCGTGACTCGAATGTCTCCAGATGGTGTTTGCGTGCAAGAAGTGGGAGATGGGAATACGAGAGAAAAATATATTTGTTGAGAACTCAATCTACTAAAGTTTCACACTTAGTATTCTTTGGAATCTTATCTTGACTTGTCCCCAGACCACTAGCCAGGTACAAGTCAATTTGATCCACTCCCTTTCGATATTTTGAGCACTCATGCAATGGATGAGCATAAGCATGAGAGTTGACACTTAGGATGGCAAAGAGAGATATATGGTGGAGGAGGAAGACAAAAAGGGTGAGAAAGGCTCACATCAATGAGGAAAATCATAGGCGAGAAAGCCAAATGGTAGATATGATGTGAGGAGTAGGGATTGCCATGCAACGAATGCACATATGAGCTAATAAAAGCTCTCCAATGGAACTAGTGGGGGTGCATCCAACTTGCTCGCTCAAGAAGACCTAGAGCTCGTTTGAGGAGGCTCATCCTTGTAACATGCAAGCCAAGTTCTATAGTGTGAAGGTCCCCACATAGCTATATGCATATATGATCATCTCTATGGAGTACAAGATGTAGAGGGGGTACGAGTGTGGATCTTTCAAAAGGAATAGTATTGTTGGCCCTTTCTCTTTTTTATTTTCTTTTTCTCTTTTTTCTCTTTTTTGTATTTTTTGTGGCCTCAACGGCTCTTTCTATTTAACTCTCATTTGACCTCTTTGGGATCTTTTAAATTTGTCCTCTTTGGGATCTTTTCCAAACTTAAGGGCAACACTCTATTTTACAAGAAGTATAGAAGATTGATACGTCCCAAACGTATCTATGATTTCTGCTTGCTCCACACATGTTTTGTGTGATATTGCTATGATGTAGATACACTTTCATACACTTTTGATCATATTTGGACTAACTTATTAACTTAGTGCACCAAAGTGCCACTTCCTGTTTTCTGCTGTTTTTTATTCCAGGTTTCCCCCATATTAAAAGTGCTCCAAAAATTCGGAAAAATCGGATAAAAAATCAGCGCAACAGAACCTTCCAGAGCCCCGAAGGAGGGCCAGAGGGGCCCCACCTGGTGCCCAGGCGGCCAGGTGGCGCGGCCTAGGGTGGGGCCGCGCCGGGTGGCCGCCTGGACACCTGGTGGCCCCCCTGGATGAACCCCTTCGCCTATTTAATCTCCGTGACGTGAAACTCCCGGCGACAGAACCCTTTTTTGCGATCTCGCTTATGTTCCACCACCGCCGCGCTTCCAAGATCGGGAGCGCCAGCAGACTTCTTCCCGGCACCCTGCCGGGGGGAGGATTGACCACCATGGACGCTTCCTGGATGTGCTGTGAGTAGTTTTCTTTGGACCATGGGTCCGTGATCAGTAGCTATGTGATGTTCTCCTCCCCTCTTTGTTCTTCATGGTTTAGTCCTCATGAGGTGCCCTACATGATCGAGGCACATATGTAATCTTTCTGCTGTTGCTATGCTGAGTTTGCTGGGATCTGATGGATTATGAGATTATGTTCAGATTGTGATTGAGTAATATGTTTGGTTCTTATCTTTTATATTATTGTTCTTAAGTAATTCTTGCATGTTCTCCATTCTGTTTATTGCTTTGGCCAAGTAGTAGGTAGTGACTCCAAGAGGGAACGTTATGCTCGATTGTGGGTTCATGCCCCCCGATGACACGCTTGACTGAGAAAAACATGAATCTAGGGGATGTGTTGTTGCCACAGGGGGGAAAACAACGATGCTTGTAACCGCGGTTGCAAGGATTCTTTACTTTACGCAAAGTACTTTTTAATGCAGTTGTCTGTTGCTTTGGGTTTACACTTTGGGTGGGGCTCGCAACTTAATACCAGTGAGATGTTCTGGATAGATATCTCAAGGTGGATGATTAGTAGTAGATGCAGTTGGATTTTGGTCTACTTATTTTGTCGTACCGCCCATGCTTTTGAGCCTCTTCCTTTCTTTGTAGCATAGTTAGCATTGCGGTGCGTTTTTAACCCTGCCAATTTCCCAGTTGTAATTTGTTTACCTCGCATAGAAGTTTTATCGTCTTTTGGGAGAGAGACATCACTAGTGAACATCACGGGACCCCGGTCCATATTCTCATCACTGTTTACACGCTCAATTTATTTCCTGCTTTTACTTTCTAGCTGCTATCACCATTATCATTATCCCTTGCGTTTGATCCTTTGTAAACAACAAGGCCGGAGAGATTGACAACCTCTCTGAACTTTGTTGGGAGCAAAGTTATTTGTGTCGTGTGCAGGTCCAGGTCAAGGAAGCAATTTTTGTCTTAAAAATGGTGCCATTGTTTCCTTGCCACCTCCTTCTCACTACCGGATTCCGAGTGTGAAGATAGGGGAGTTGCACACTATCTTTTACCTTTCCTTTTTAGTCTTGTTATTTTACCTTTCAGTTTTTATCTTAGTGTCCTATATCAAAAATCACAAAAAATATATTTTACACTTGCTGCTACTATGGGTTCCACTGAAAACACCAAGTTGTGTGACTTCAGTAGTCACAACAACAATGATTTTATCTGCACTCCTATTGCCACACCTTCCACTTCAGCTACCTCTTATGAAATTAAACCTGCTTTCCTAAACCTTATTATGAGAGATCAATTCTCTGGTGCTGGAGATGATGCTGCTTTACACTTAAATAATTTTGTTGAGCTATGTGATATGGAAAAGTATAAAGGAGTAGAAGGTGATGTTGTTAAGATTAAGCTTTTTTACTTTCTCTTTGAGGGAAGGAGCTAAAATCTGGTTTCAATCTTTGCCTAGGAATAGCATAGATTCTTGGGATAAGTGCAAAGATATTTTTATTGGGAAGTACTACCCACCTGCTAAAATTATCCAATTGAAGAGTAACATTATGAATTTTAAGCAATTGGATAATGAACATGTTGCCCAAGCTTGGGAAAAAATGAAATCTCTTGTTAAGAAATGCCCTAAACATGGTTTGACTACTTGGATGATTATCCAGACTTTTTATGCAGGCTTGAACTTTACCTCGCAGAACGTGTTATATTCGGCCGCGGGAGGAACCTTTATGTCAATAACACTTGGTGCTGCCACAAAACTTCTAGATGAGATGATGACCAAATATTCCCAATGGCACACCGAACGCGCTCTAACAGGTAGGAAGGTAAACTCTGTCGAGGAGATTTCCTCCCCAAATAAAAAAGTTGACTTAATTATGTCTCTACTTACCAAGCAACCCTCTATTGATCCTCGTGATGTTCCTTTAAATTCTTTGGTTGCTCAGGAACAAGTAGATGTGAACTTTATCTATAGAAACAACTTCAATAATAATTCTTATAGGGGTAATTTTGCTAGCAATCCTAGACCGTTGCCATCCAACTATGGGAACAACAACACTTATCCTAGCAACAAGAACCCCACTTCTAAATTAGAAAGCATGCTTAGAGACTTTATCACTACCTAAAAGGCCTTCAACAAGAGTGTAGAGGAAAGATTAGACAAATTAGATAATATTTCTTGGAAGGTAGATAGTTTAGCCCTTGATGTAGAAATGCTTAAAATTAGAACCTCCCCCCTTGAGGAGAGGAAGGCTAAAATTAAAGAAAGATGGGCTGGAGAAAAAGAGGACGAGGATAGAATTAAGAGCCTTCCTGCACACCACACAGTTGCTACTATCCAAATTGTTGAGGACACCCAAACTATTAGTACCCAACACACTCCTAGTCCCATTCGACCTATTAATGGTGATGCTAATACCTCGACCATAGAGGAAGAAACTGTTATGAACATAGAGGGTTTCAAACAAGTGAGCCTACCTGACACCACTACCACCTTTGATAGTAGTGACATTGATTTTTATAATTGCACCCTCTCATAAGTTATTAGCTTACTACACAAAATGTCTAGAGACCCCCACACTAGCACACTAAATCTTGCCTTCACACAACATATCACTAATGCTCTCATCAAAGCTAGGGAGGAGAAGCTTAGAATAGAAGCCTCCATACCTAGGAAGCTAGATGATGGTTGGGATCCTATGATAAAAATTAAATTGAATAACTTCTCTTGCTATGCTTTATGTGATGTTGGAGCTAGTACTTCCATTATGCCCAAAAGAATGTATGATATGTTTGAATTGAAACCTTTTGATCCTTGTTCTTTTGGTGTTCGTCTCATTGATTCTTCCGTAAAGAAACCTTTGGGGAAGATTGACGATGTTCTTATCATTGTCAACGACAATTATGTTCCCGTAAATTTTACTATTATGGATATAGAGTGTGAACCTTTATGTCCAATTATTTTGTGACGTCCTTTTCTTCGCACCGTTGGTGCTGTTATTGACATGAAAGAGGGGAATATAAAATTTCAATTCCCTCTCAAAAAGGGGATGGAACACTTCCTGTAACACCCTCTGTTGCATCTAACAGTAATCATCATCACTGTTGACTATCACTGTTGATTAATCACTGTTGCTCCCCTTGACCTTGTTCAAACTTTGAAGTGTCCTTATTCAAACCATGATGTGAGGTGATCTAACCCAAGTCCTCATGCACCTTGCACCTTGAAACTAAACCAAAACCCTAAAACCCCTTTGGTGGTTAATAAAAACAAAGTGCATCATAATTCCTTGTCCAAATATTTTGGAACCACTTTTGTTAAATCACCAAAAATCAGTGGACCATGCCCATGTGGTTATGATATTTTATCAAGCCACTGAAAAATCCAAACAAATCAAATAGTAGCAAAAACAGTGACATTTGATACTTTTTAAATAAAACAACAATACTAGAGAATTTATATATGACCCAAACTTTTTGTAGTACTGATGTGGGGTATAACAATAATTATGGAGCCTAGTACATATTTTACAAAAATGCTAAAGTGTATAAAACAAATACAAACAGAAAAGACAGAAAACAAAAAGCAAAATAAAATGAAAAGAGACTAAACCTCGCCCTAGGCGAGGCCCACCCGGCCCAAACCCCCCTTCCCCTACCTGCCCCCATCCCATCCCCACCTGCCCCGGCGCCGTGGCGCCACCGCCATGGTTGGGGCTCCTGCCGGCTGCCCACACCTCCACTGCACCGCGGGGAGGATAAGGCCGAGCCCCAGCCTCACCCTGGACACCCCCGCCTCCATTTTCCGCTCCTCCTCCTCTCGCAGTCGTCGGGGGAAAATCTCCCGAGCGCCGCCGTCGCCATTGCCATGGCCTCGCGTGGCCACTGACTTCCCCGTGCGACAACAACGTGTCTGGCGTGCGTGCGGTGGTCAAATTCGTCTGTGTGCGCTTGGAATTGCGGCGGGATCGACTACAACGAGCGCGGCGTCTTCTTCTTCTTCTTCGGCTCCGGTGGGATCCGCGACGAATTCCGGCCACAGCAAGCCCGCATCGAGCCTACTGCTACCTCCTTCGTGCTCCTGGTGAGCTCCCCGTTCACCGCCAAGCCTCCCCTTATACCCTCCGCCTCCATAGCTAGCCGCGTCATTAGGGCAGGAGCTTGTCGCCGCCGGCGAGCTCGTAGCCGTGGCCCAGATCGCGCGTTTGGCGCGCTGCACGCGTCACTTTTCTCGCCGTGCTCCCAGGAACCCAACCGTGTAGCGCTTGCCCGAGTTCCCCATTGTGGCGTCGTTCTCGTCGAAGCCCGTAGCGCAGCCGCCGCCCCGCTCGACGCCGACGTGCAATCCGACGATCCCATGGACAACCACCACCACCAGAGCGCTCGTCGTCGTCTTCTACTTCGAACGCACCACGCCGCGCGCCCTTCCGTGCCCCGTGGCGAGCTCCCCATCGACCTCTCCGGCGACGGGCTCCGGTGAGCACTCCGGTGAGGCTGACCGGTGGGCCCCCGTCGTCAGCTAGCTCATTAGCCGTAATGACTTTGGTCACTGTCA
This sequence comes from Bromus sterilis, assembly GCA_950022295.1. Taxonomy (NCBI): domain Eukaryota; kingdom Viridiplantae; phylum Streptophyta; class Magnoliopsida; order Poales; family Poaceae; genus Bromus; species Bromus sterilis. Next base: position 364,617,773 of record OX465595.1, on the reverse strand, counting down.
CTGCCATGTGGGCCATGCCCCCTTTTAATTTGCTGATTAAATTATAACAAAACAATTCCTGGATTCACTGACAGGTGGGTCCAGCCACTTAAGCTAATTACTGGGTTAATAAACTGTTAAGTAAATATGTGTCCATGACACCTGGGTCCCACTGATTATTTAGTTAATTAAACTGTTTTATAATAACTGTGTCACTGACTGTTGTGCCCCACTGGTCAGATTAATTTAAACAAAAGATTTGTTTATAACAGAGGCTGACATATGGGTCCCACATGTCAGCACTGTTCTGGATAGACTTGTGGATATTGTTGGATTTAAATAATAAAAGAAATTCCAGAAAATGATTTAAATGATTTAAAATTTTAGCAGTTAATATCTTTTAAACCGTAATTTAGATTCAAAAACTTTATACATCAAAATTGATCAGAAAATATAACGAATACGAATACGCTATCCGTATGTCTATCACACCCCTCTAACACAACGAACATCGAACCGTCCCCCTCCGGACCGACTGTCCGATAAATTGTCCGGTACTGCTAAAGTACCCGGATGAATTTATTTCGAACACGAAAGTTGTTCGGAATAGATCAACTAACCCGGATACACCACCCACACATGTGTCGGATGTCCACGACACCTCCGGCATGATATCTCCCCCCTCCAGACACCCTGTCCGGTAATCACCCGGAGCTGGCAGTTCATCCCCGGATGAATTCCCGCTCCGAGCAACGTGCATTGCACTGCGTTAGAACACCGTTAGCATTGCCTCTGTCATGTCATGCATCTGTTTGTATATGCTTGCTTTGTATTTACTATTTATCCCCCCCTTAATCTCCGGTAGACCCCGCTGCTGCCGTCGACTACACTGCTGCTGAGTGCGACTACTTCGTCGACGACCCCACCCCTACCGTCGAGCTTCCAGGCAAGCAGAGTCATTCTCTTCCCCAGATATCACCTATATTTTCCGTACTTTCTTGCACTAGGCATTGTTACTGTTGCTGCTACGTTACAATCCTATTCAATTGCATAGCCTGTTTTTGTCGCCCCTTGATGTACCTTCCTTTATCCTATGCTGCCTATTATATATATTATATTCAGCAGTGAGCCCTGCGCATTGTTAGCTAGGATTAGATAGAGGGCCGTGATCACTCAGGGGAGTGAACGCGGATACAAATATTATAACTGCACAGGTACGGTACAATGCAGACACCGCCTCGAGCCCCTACCTCGGCTCTGCCGAGCCACCATCAAGTGTGAGCTATCGAGGAGTGATCCTCGTACTCCACTCGTTGCTGACTTTGTATAGCCGCCCTAGGGTCCTGAGAAACGGTTGTCCTTCAGGTAAGAAGTCGGGCGACCCAACGGTGCCCGCGAGTGGTATTGCGACGGGACGACAGGGAGGGTACGACCAGTGTACCAGTGTGCTTGGCCCCTGATCGTTGGCCGCGAGAGTTACCAAACCACGGAAGTCGAGCTCCCCCAGGAGCACACGCGAGACAAGGTAAGGAGACGGTTCACCTTGTTGGTAACCGCAGAGACTTGGTGGGACGACAGGGCAGGCGCCGGTGTCGTTGTCCGCGGGTCAGTTAAGTCGAGGCAACGATAACGGTTGCCTCGCAAGTTAATAAATTGACTAATGGTTCGGCGAATGACTTGAGTAGCCTTTTGGCTTATACGCACTGCCTACACGTGGGAATTATGAGTTATGGGCTCCTCTGCTTCGTAGTGTCGTCCGAGGACTCTTCAGACGCCAGCAGTACCGCAGGCTAATTGCCGGGAAGTGGTGTTGTCTTGTTTGCTCGCGCGGTGGTGTCTTATTTGTATTTGCTTTAACTTCACCGGCCAGCCACGCACCGTGCAGGAGTACGTTCGGGTTGGCGTCCAAGGCTCGGCGTACTTAGGATTTAGACCGGCGGATGGCCTCTCTGTTGAGTTTGAAAGATGGGCTATGAAGTGTAACACAAGTGCACCCGTGCAGGGAAGATTAATCTATTCGAATAGCCGTGTCCACGGTAACAGGACGCTTTATGCTGAAGCCGGATCTTACCACTACAAACTATTATTATTAAACTGTATGATTCCGGGTTTTATTCCTCGCTAGAATGTCGAGGAGGAGATCTCGGAGGCATTGCTAATTATTACAATTTATTACTATACAATGCGGCAGCAACTTCTGCTTCATTGTTACTTTATGCTTTATATAAATTGTTGGTTATTCTCTCCTCATGTTGCAAGACTCGTCGGAAGATGCTAGTATTCGATAGGCCTAGCTTCTTAACCTTATTCTGATTTCTATCTTGCAGTCCACTATATACAGCCTCCCCTTCCTTTTGATACAATGCATAAATGCTTAGTAACGGACGTAAGACTCACGGGTATGCTAGATACTCACCTTTTCTTTATTTCCCCCTTGTTCGCTTTGCCTGATCGGCCGCTGCAGTCGACGTTGGAGCCCAAGAGTAGGAGTACCCCGGAGGCGACTACTACGACGTCGAGTTCCCCGTTGACCAGGAGTAGTTCGATGGATCCCAGGCAGGAGGCCTCGCCTTTTCGATCTGTATCTATGTAATTTGTGCTAGCCTTCTTAAGGCAAAACTTGACTAACTATGTCTGTACTCAGATATTATGGCTTGTATGACTTATGTATTCGGATCCTCGTGATCCCTGGTATTGTAACATATTTGTTGATCCTTTTGTGTTTAGTGTTGTGCTGTGATATTCTCACCGTGGCACCCTAATCTCAGCCGTGTACCCTGCGTGTATGATTACTGTACACGGATTGATTTTGGGGGCGTCACAAGTTGGTATCAGAGCCGACTGCCTGTAGGAATCCACCCCACCACTACTTGGTCTAAGTTGAGTCTAGACTTTGAAAAACTATTTTGCTAACTTAATATTTGGCTTATGGGCCCACATCGATGTCACTACGTGTGATATCTATGGTATTAGTATCCTTTTCTCCTTACCTATGCTCTGGGACTCTGCTCTCTTATCCTTGTTGGTAAGTTTTACTAAATCTGACATTAGGATCACGTTCTCTTGATTCCACCCGGCGTTCTGGTGCTACCCCATTGATTGAGTCGTGTTGCAGGAGTTCTACCCCAGGTCCCGGACCACGGATCCCATTCTCATTCTGGGCAGGCCGCGCCTTCTCTGGCATTAACTCCCGTGGCCAACAGTTTTCTTGCGGCGTGATTGACATAGTGGAATCTATGTCGCGTCGTGTAATCCTTACCGCGGTCTGCGCGCCGCCTAGTGAGTCTTTTTTCCTTAATTTCTACGATGTTACGCTGCCCGATTTTTGATTGACTCCGTGTGTGAATGTGTATGTCTTATATGACTAATCCTATATATCCGCGTCTCCTCTTTGTTGTCGCTTTACTTCAGGCTTGATTCCGACATCTCATTAAATTTTCATCGCTGAAATACCCCTGTTAAATTCTAGCATGATGGCTGCTCGTGGTGGTCGTGGTCGTGGTCGAGGTGCCAATGACCCACCTCCGCCGCCGGATTACATGGCCGCGATGATGCAGCAGTTCGAGATGAGCCGTCAGTTCATGCAGAATGTCATGGCTCAGTTCCCCCAGCCGAATCAGAATGGGCACCACCATCAGCATGCCACCGTGACTCTGCACGACTTCACCCGCCTCAACCCCACTATGTTCAGCAACACTGTTCAGCCGTTGGATGCTGATGAATGGCTTCGCGACATCACTCACGAGCAGGAGTCTGCTAATGTCGATCCAGCCGACTATGTGAACTTTGCGTCCTATCACCTGAAAGGCGCCGCTTCTCAGTGGTGGAGCACCCACAAGCGTTCACTGCCAGTCGGAGAAGTCATCACTTGGGATGAATTTCAGTCTGACTTTCGCGCCCGCTACATTCCTCAGGGGATCATGGATCGTAAGGGGGAAGAATTCCGCAACCTCACTCAGGGCAACATGACTGTTGAAGCCTATCAGCGCGAGTTCCTCAACCTCTCTCGCTATGCGAAAGAAGAGATCTCCACTGATGCTCGCAGGCAGCAGAAGTTCCGTCGTGGCCTCAATCCAGACCTTAGGCTCGCTCTTTCCGTTCATGATTTCGCCAACTTCGCCGCCATGGTGAACAAGGCTATCACCGTCGAGACTGGCCAGATGGAGCACAAGAACTCTCTGAAGCGTTATCGTGACGTTGGCTCATCTTCGGGCGCAACACAGAAGCGTCGTATCTGGCTCTCTACCAGTGTGACCCATTCACCTGTCCCTGCTCCAAGGCCGTCTTATGTTGCACCCCATCTACCTCCGCCACCGCAGATGCCAAGAGCTCTGCCTCCACCACCCAATGCTACACCCCTTCATCCTCAGGATGGATTATGCTTCACGTGCCGCCAACCTGGGCATTTTCCAGGGAGTGACCCCAGAAACAGAAGCAACTGGTAGTTCACCCCGCTGGCCGCGGAAATGGCCGTGGAAACAACAGGACCCCAACTATAATACTGGGTCTGCTGCTTATGCTCGTGGACATGCTAACAACATCAATGTTGAAGAAGCTCAGCAACAACCCGCTACCGTGATGGGTACCCTTCTCGTTAATTCCGTACCCTTCCGCCGGCGAGCACTCGTGAAGCAATCGAGCTCGAGCCCATGTCCATCATGTTCGCCTTGCTCCGTTGCTTCGAACGCGCCCACCCGTGGCTCAAATGATGCACCACAGCAAGATCCGCACCACGGCCGTGCTGCTGCCGCCGCCTTTGCTCGTCGCCGACGTCCTTCCGGTGTCCACGGTTTAATTAACACACAGTGACACTTACAAGTGGGACCCCCTGGTCAGTGGCCCCCTGACGCCAGCATGAGGTCATGCTGATGCAGTAAAAGCTTTTCTATTTAAAATATTCCAAAAATTCCAGAAAATGAATTAAACTTTGGAAATTCATAACTAATTCATCCTAACTCCAAATATAGCAAATAATATGTCTAAAATTATCAGAAAAATTCAAGGATTCTGAATATGCAAATTTTTTTCATGTTTGAACAAGTTAACTTGGGTGAACAAAGAGAACAATGCATATGGAATTCATTTAAATTAAAATTGGAGTTTGAATTTGCAATTCACTTGCAATATACTCCATTTAAATGGAATTGCCTCACACATCAGAAGCATGTATACCAAGTTTCAACCTTCAACCATGTGTTTGTGCATTGTACTTATGTTGCCCCCCTTGATTGTTGTTTGTCGATAGAAGTTGAACCGGAACAGGAGGCTGCCCCCTTCGTTGAAGATCCCGAAGCTGAACCTCGTCAGCAAGGCAAGCAAACCCCCATTGATCATGTCGATAAAATCCCACTTCCCTCTCAGTCTCGCTTATGCATTGATTAGGATGATTACCATGCTACGTTTCTACCACATAGATGAACCCATTCCTTTGCATGACCTATCTTTTGTCACAGTAGTAAGCAAACCACAATCCTAGCAAATGTAGGAGTTGGTTGATACCATGTGGCCCCTGCAATTGTTACTGCTTATTGCATGCTTAGAGTGATACAATGTTGATACTGTTATGTGAGTCGGGATGGTAGCAATCATGATGATGATGGTGGAAATGTGTTGGTGAATCTACCCTAATACAAGGTGAACGATGAGAGGTTGTGTAGGAGTACACAGTGTGTTGTCTCGTTGAACACCGCCCTAAGTCCGAGTTCTTGTGTGGTGATCCAACATGAAGAGTACAACCACACATTGGGCTCACTTACCCCTCTCAACCTACTAACTCATCCCTTTCGATCTCCAGATGTCGCAGTAGTTCAGAGTTCTGGTACGTTTGTGGCCTGGCTGCTAAGTGAGAGAACGGCTCAGCCGAGACCAGCTTATGCACCACGCACACATCATCTGGGTCCACTTCGGTAAACCGGCCGGGTTCACGATATTGGTAGCCAACCCAGGTAGGCGGCTTTCTTGGAATAGATCGGCTATGAGGTAACAGTTGTGGTGAAAATCTTCGCCGACACCCCTTGAATGGTGTCGAGGCCAAAGGCGGTAACTGATGGTCATGTGTGTGTAGCGGTACACCCCTGCAGGGTTAACAAAACTATTCGAATAGCCGCGTCCGCGGTGAGGGACTGCTTGGAAAGCTGTGCTCGATTATTAGACAACTTCAATGGATACTTATAAAACTTGCCAAGATAAGCGTGAGTGCTATGGCGTGCTTTCTCGTGGGGAGTCGAGGAAGGCACCATAGTGGTGTAATTGGTTGGAGACATGTAGTGGACTCATGTACGCTTCTTACCTCAAGTCTGGTACTCGTAGTTCAGGACTAGCTAAGTCAAAGCTGGCACTTCTGCATTGAAACCCCACCTCCCTTTACCTTGATACATGTGCATGAGTAGTATAGTTCCTACGTAAGTCTTGCTGAGTACGACTTTGTACTCACGTTTGCTTATTCTATGTTTTAGATGAACCCACTGACCCCGAAGGTGGATTCTTCCTCGAGCTCGGCGACTGAAGACCAAGCTAATGTAGTCCCAGTCAGCAGACTGGTTCCCTCGTGGAGGGCTTTTGTTTAAATAAGGCTTCTTAAGCCATTTGTTAAACTTGTCTGTACCCAAACATAATTTGCTTTCGCATGCTTGTTGTAATGTTGGATCACGGTCTCGTGATCTCTGTGTGCACTCTGTAAGAGTTATCAATAAAGTTGTATACTTTGTAGAGAATTGCAATGATACCTGCTGTTCATACTAGACATGTGTGATGCGTGTATGATTATAACATGCATGTCTTAGTATGGGTTTTCGAGATCTTAGTGGTGATCTGGCTGGCGGTCTTTTATACACCAAGTGGCCCTTAGATGTGCGCAGCTTGGGGCATCGCGATGCGATTGTTCGTGACTCCGTCACGTGCACACTTTGATGTATGATCGAGCCCGCCCTAGACCCCGACTAAGTGATCAGGCTGGAGTAAGTCTATGTAAGGGTTATGATACAATCGATGGTATGGTTGAGGCGACTTGTCTATGAGTATGGGAGTTCACCACCCATACCATTTAGACTTGTGTGCGTACGTTGAGGACCCATCTCAGTTGATCATCCGGCCTGGATGGGATGCCCCTCACGTTCGATGCTTTCCTAGAACGTTTTGTGCTTGGCCTTTTCTGCTTAGACAAGTGGGTACGGTTCTCGGCTCTCCATATGATTGTGTTGTAGCGAGTCTTGCATACGCTAACCCCGGGTCCCGACATGATAAAACTTGATTATTTGCTTTATGCCTAGCTTAAAGGCGTAAAAGAAAGCGCTTGTTGGGAGGCAACCCAAGATGTTTTTACTTATGTTTTTTGTGGTCTTGATGATTTTGTCGGGACCCGGGGTTAGCGTATGCAAGCCTCGCTACAACACAATCATACGGAGAGCCGAGAACCGTACCCACTTGTCTAAGCAGACAAGGCCAAGCACAGAACGTTCTCGGAAAGCATCGAACGTGAGGGGCATCCCATTCAGGCCGGATGATCCACTGAGATGGGTCCTCATCGTCCGCACACAAGTCTAATTGATATGGGTGGTGAACTCCCATACTCATAGACAAGTCGCCTCAACCATACTATCGATTGTATTATAACCCTTACATAGACTTACTCCAGCCCGATCACTTAGTCGGGGTCTAGGGCGGGCTCGATCATACATCAAAGTGTGCACGAGACAGAGTCTCGAACAATCGCATCGCGATGCCCCAAGCTGCGCACATCTAAGGGCCACTTGGTGTATAAAAGACCGCCAGCCAGATCACAACTAAGGTCTCGAAAACCCATACAAAGACATGCATGTTTATAAACATACACGCAGCACACATGCCTTGTATGAACAGCAAGTATCATTGCAATTCTCTACAAAGTATACATCTTTATTAATAACTCTTACAGAGTGCACACAGAGATCACAAGCATGTGATCCAACATTACAACAGACAAGCGGAAGCAAAGTAGGTCTGAGTACAGACAAGTTTAACAAATGGCTTAGAGAAGCCTTATCTAAAAACAAGCCCTCCACGAGGGAACCAGTCGTCTGACTGGGACTACACTAGCTTGGTCTTGGTCTGAGTCTTCAATCTTCGAGCTTCAGTAAAAGCCACCATCGGGGTCGGTGGGTTCATCTAAAACATAGATTAAGCAAACGTGAGTACAAAATCGTACTCAGCAAGACTTACATAGGAACTATACTACTCATGCACATGTATCAAGTTCAATGGAGACGCCTATCTGGGCTGGAATCCACATCGTGAACCCGGCCGGTTTACCGATGTGGTCCCAGAAGATGTGTGCAGGGTCACAAGCCGGTCTGAATAGCCGTTCTTCCACTTCGCAGACCGTGCCACAGACCTACCAGAACTCCGAACTAATGCGACTCATTGAACTGAGAAGGGGTGAGTTAGTAGGTTGAGCGGGGGTCCATGTGCCCAACATGTGGTAGTACTCTTCGTCTTGGATCACCACACAAGAACTCGGGCTTAGGGCGGTGTTCAACGAGACAACCCACTGTGTACTCCTACACAGCCTCTCATCGTTCACCTTGTATTAGGTAGATTCACCAACACATTTCACTTTCATCAACACCATGTTCACTATCATCCCGACTCACATCAAAAGCAACCTCATTGTAACACTAAGCATGCAATAAACAGTAACAGTTGCAGGGGCCACATGATATCAACCAACTCCTACATCTGCTAGGATTGTGTTTTGCTTACTACTGTGACAAGATGATAGGTCATGCAAAGGATATGGGTTCAACTATGCGGTAGAAACGTTATCATGGTGATCTCCTAAACAATGCATAAGCGAGACATGAGAGGGAAGTGGGATTTTATCGACATGATCAATGGGGGTTTGCTTGCCTTGCTGACGAGGTTCGGGTTCGGGGTCTTCAACGAAGGGGGCAGCCTCCTGCTCCGGTTCCACCTCTACTCGACAAACAAAAAACAAGGTAGCAAAAGTAAATACAATGCACAATCACATGATGGAAGGTTGAAACTTGATGTATATGCTTTGATGTGTGAAGCAATTCAATTTAAATGGAGTATATTGCAAATTGAATCGCAAATTCAAACTCCAATTTGAATTCAAACTTAGCCAAGCTACATGTGACATTGTTTGATCAATTTGAATTATTTTGGAATGTGTATGATATGCCTCTGATGTGTGGTTGAAATGTAGCATGTTGCCATGGTTCAAGTTGCAAAAACTTTTGAATTGAATTTGATTTAATTCCATTTAAATCAAATAGCAAATGCTACTGATCCCAATTTAAATTCAACTCAAACAAAGTTGAAAGTTGGATATTTGGATAGCTTATTTTCTCCTGGTCATTTTTCATATATTATTTGTCCAATTTGGAGTTAATATGAATTTTCTATGATTTATTGAAGTTTTGGCCATTTTCTGCCTTTTCTGGAATAATTTAAATCGATTTAAATCTTTTACTGCGTCAGCCTGGCGCAGTGCTGACGTCAGGGGGCAGCTGACGAGTGGGGCCCTACTGTCAGCCTCAGAGGTTTAACCCCTCTGTTTAAACTAAACAGAGAGGGATTAGGGGATTGGGCCCCCACCTGTCATGGTCACTGGGGTGGTTAACTTAGTGATTAAGGGCTAAGTGCCCGGCGGCTTGACGCCGGTGGCACTGGCCACGGCGGCGCCTCGCCGGAATCGGCTACGGGCCACGGGAAGGGGGACAGAGGGCATGGGCGTGCTCCTGGAGGTCGTCCACGTCGAGTGGTGGCATCAGGGGCTCGGGGGAGGGTCTGGAGCGACGGTGGCGACGAGCTTGGCGGCGACAGAACCACGGCAACATCGGGATCGCGCTCTGGAGCGCCGTTTTGACCGGGGCTTGGCGCGTTGGAAAGATGCGAGCACTTGGAGCATTGTAGGCTAGAAGGAGGAGGCGCTGGAGCACGGGAGCGAGCTCTAGGTCATCCATGGCGGCGACCTGTCTCGGCTCCCATGGCGAAACGTGAAGGAGGGCGAGGGGCCGGGCAAAGAGAGAGGGTAAAGACGCACTGGCTCACCGTGAGTTCAACGGTGCGGTCGTCGGTGCCGGGGAAGACGCAGAGGCGCCGGAATCGAACGGCGATGAACGGCGGCCGGAGGTGAAGACGAAGAAGGGGACGGCGATCCTAGGGCTTCCCGGCTCGATTCCTTCTGGGCATCGGCGTAGTCGACGACTGCGAAGACGATGGACAGGTTGGCGTGGCTTCTCGTCGGCGGTGGCCGCGTGATCTCGGCGACGTGCTCTTCGGTGGCGCTCGGGCTCGCGCGAAATCGACGCAGAAGGGGAGGAAGAGGCTTTCCAAGGGGAAGGAATGGAAGAGGTGTCTCCAGGCGTCGTCGTGGCGCAGATTGGAGGCTCGGGGGGGGGGGGGGCACCTGGAGGGCTGTGGGGCGTCGCGGTGGCGTCGGTGGCTTTCCACCGAGCACCTTAGGGGCGCGGGGAGGAAGACGACAGGCGAGGGGTCTAGGTGGGCTGGACTGGGCCAGAAGAGGTGGGCCTCGCCTAGGCGCCAGGTAAGTTTGCTGTTCTTTTCTTTTCTGTAATATGTTGGCCATGCTAAAAATAAATAGCTAGGCATTTTTAAAAATGCTAAAACTTTTTATATGGCCTCATATTATAATAGAGTAGCCACTTATAAAGTTTTGCACTTTTTAAAAATCAAAACATTTGAAATTTAATTCAAATGGGGGTTTAAATTTAATTCCATGCTCCTGTTTGAATATTTGAAAAATCTATGAGCATGGGGTGGGTCCCACATCACTTGATATGTGATCACACTCATTTATAAGACTTTTCAAAATTGCAAAAGGATTTTTTGGAGAAACTTTTTATCTGGTCTTTTGAATTAATTCATCTGGGGGGGTGTTCTCTCTCCCATTTTGATTTCTTTTGAAATTTTTAACATGATGCAAAGTCCTAAGCTTACCCTAGCACATACCTAACTTGGGGTTGTGACAGATTTTTACTACTGTAGCAACATCATTATATCTTTATTTTCAAGCTTTGTGCCAAGTTTAGCCTTTGATTGCAAGAAACTTCAAAAGTTGTGACATGCTGTGAAGAAAACAGATTTTGTCCTTGGACGGCAAAATTAGCCAAAAATCACCTTTTTTATCTGAATTTCTTTGACAGCGTGCTCCATACAATTGTTTTTCGAGCGTCTGTTCTGAGTTTTTTGATTTGAGTTGCAAAAGTACCCCGAAAAAATTATTTACTACCTGTTGTTCTATTTTTCACAGATTCTGCCATGTTTTTCCTTTCCTTACTTTTGCAAACTTAAGCTTGCTTTTTTTTGCAAAAACTTTTTGGAAATCTTGAGAAACAGTAGCTCTTCAAGAATATCTTTATTTCCAGTAGAGGCAAATTATTTTATTAAGGGTTCTAACCTCTCTAATCAGCTTATGATGAGTTATGTATGAAGGGAGTTTTCAAGTGTGCGAGGGAAGAGGATGAAAGAAGACCCGGGGGTGTCAAACGCTCAAGCTTGGGGATGCCCCCATGCATCCCTAATAAATATTCAAGGAGACTCAAGCGTCTAAGCTTGGGGATGCCCCCGTGCATCCCCTTCTCCATCAACAATCATCAGTTCGTCCTTCGTCTCACTATATTTTTATCACTTCATGCGTTATGTGCTATGCTTGGAGCGTCTCGCTCCTAGGTTTCCTTTTTATTTTTCTTTAGCTTTGCTTGTTGTTCATAACAAGTTAGACCCCAGCTTACTTTGTGTGGGAGATAAACACGGTCCACTTCAAACTAGAACACATCATAGGATTCTTCATGCTTATCTTTTCTCTGTTGTGTGTTCTTTACCTTTTTGTAGTTGCTGCCATGTTTAGCTCTTAGTTTTCATGTTTATATTTTTTAAGAGCTTTAGCTTTTGTTTACTTTGTTGCTGGAACTCTCTTTAGTTTTCATGTTTATCTTGTTAAGAGAGGTGGTTGTTGCACTGAGTTGTGTCTTGTCTTGAAAGTAGGTAATTGAGGTTGCTATTCAATTTTAGTAGTAACTTGCAATAATTTTGAGGTATTGTTGTGAGTAATGTTTGAACTGTTGGTGTCAAGATCTCTAGCCTATTAGTGATAGGTGTCGCATTTTGGGCAATCCGTGCCTATTTTCAAAAACCTACAAAAACTAGTTGAGAACTCTAGCTACTAGATGGATCACTAATCTTTGGAGGGATCAGATATTAGAGTACACTCACGTACCATGAGTCGAGGATGCGCAAGGATAACCAAGCCCCCATACACTCCTCCTCGGGGTACTTGTCTCTTTGTGAACCTCCTCATTAGATTGAGAGTTACCAATAATAAGTGCATGAGTTCTTCGGACTAATGTAAGAGTTGAAAGTTGACACTTCCACCTCCTCAATTTGCTAGCCTCTTCGGCACCATGCATTGCCCTCTTCTCACTCTGAGAGTTGGCTTCCACCTCGCCGGTGCATCCAAACCCTTGGCATGATATGCTCTGTCATCATAAACCTCCTTATATCTTTCCTCAAAACACCCACCATACCTACGTATGAAGACATTTCCATAGCCTTTCCGAGATATATTGCCATGCACCATCCACCTTCTCATGACTTGATCTTCATGTCATACATGTTCCTGCTTCACTGGCAGAGGCATACATTTGCATACATCATGATAGCTACATCTTCTTTATGTTGAGTACCTTGTAAAGTGTGAAGATCTTCTATACCTTCTTGTAAAATAGAGTGTTGCCCTTAAGTGAGGAAAATATCACAAAGATGACAAAATTTAAAAGATCTCAAAGAGGACAAATGAGAGTTAAATAGAAAGAGCCATTGAGGCCACCAAAAATACAAAAAAGAGAAAAAAGAAATAAAAATAGAGAAAGGGGCAACACTACTATTCCTTTTTAAAGATCCACACTCGTACTCCCTCTATATCTTGTACTCCATAGAGATGATCATTTATGCATATAGCTATGTGGGGACCTTCACACTGTAGAACTTGGCTGTAACAGCACAGGATCTCAATAGGAACGATAGACTACTTATATCAACAAGATGCACATTCTTTTCCGGGAGCCCATCAAGAAAGAACTACCAGGTTAAGCGAGCTTGGCTTGGAGTAGTCTTGGGATGGGTGACCGACCGGGAAGTTGATCCCGGGTGCGCACGAGTGAGGACAAAGTGTGCAGAAAAGACTAGTGTTGGTTTGTAAGGACAGTCTGGATCCCAGGCGCACCGACCATGGAATTGGTGGTTAACCGGTTGAGAGTGGTCGGGGCGTTACAATTGGTATCAGAGTTGTCCCTGGCGGTTACACAGTGTGTGTGTCGGTCGGTGAGGCTTACATGGGGTACATGTTGGATGCCTGCAACTGGCGCGCACAAATGTTTGCCAAAGGGGAACGTTCCTGCTGGGCCAACGGGGACGTCAGTTCCTTTTGAGGGGTGGTGTATGTAACAGCCCAGGATCTCAATAGGAATGATAGACTACTCATATCAACAAGGTGCATTGTAACACCCTCACTGTCGTGCAATAGTAATCACTACAGTAATCATTTTGAAAATGATTATCACCGTTACTAATCTTGGCCCTGATCAACTTTGAATCAAAACAAATTCAAATGCCTTTTGGAGGTTATTAAAAATAGGTGACAAATAAAACTTTGCCCAAAATTCATGCAACCAATTTTGGAAAAATCCATAAAAATCAGTAGACCATGTTCAACTAGCATTGGGTATTTATTTGAATATTTAGATATTGCAAACAAATCTTAACAGTAGCAAAACATCAATATTTAATCATTTTAAATAAAACAAAAATACAAATGAATTTATTTTGCAACCAAACTTTTTGGTGGTGGTGTTTTAATGTATAAGAGAATATTGGAACAAGTGCCACATTTTACAAAATTCTACTGGTAGCCAAATAAATTACAAACTTACAAAACAAAAATAAACAGAAAAGATGAAATAAAAGAAAAACAAAATGGCTAACTCCCGCCCAGGGCAAAGCCCACCACCCCGGCCCAAACCCCCTCCCCTGGTTCTTCCTCCTAGCGCTACAGGAACCGACCGGGGGCAACCATGGCACCCGACGCAGCCATGTCGCCGCCGGACCAACTCCCCCCTCCCCCCGGGCCGCTACAGTACTGAGGGGAGGATAAGATCTTCGCCCCCCTGTGAAGACTGGATCGAGATCCAGTTCGCGCCCCCTTCCTCCTCCTGTCCCCCCCAATCCGCCTGTGTGCATCACCATGGTCGCGCCGTCGTCGTCGTTGTCGCGGCCGGCGACCTCCCTGAGCCACGAGCCCGTGTCCAGGGGCTCCGCCAAGCTCCTCCAGGCCGTCCTCGCGCATCGAATCGGACAGGGACGCGGCCCAGCTCGTCGTCGTCGTCATCGTCCTCACCCACGGCCGCCACCCCCCGTCATCAAATTCATCGCCGCCGTGCCGCCTCGGGCCGCCCTGGCCTTCCCTACTGCTCGATGTGAGCTTCCCGCCGTGACCCCCCTCGAATCCCCGTATTTCCTTGCTGCATCCGCCGTCGTAGCCCCCTGCGTCGTCGTCCCCGTGCTCGGCCGCCGTGGCCAGAGCCCGAGCTCACTGCACGCCGCGCCCTCGCCCCGAGCCCAACCCTTCTTGTGCGCGCCTCCGGCCACACCCCATCCTCCCAGCAACCCTGCCTCCCCACTCGCCCTACTGGCCCTGGCCGCGATGGCCTCGCCGCCGAGACCACACCGCCGGCGTGCGTGCTATTGACCAGTGGGCAAGCCCACTGACAAGTGGGGCCCCATTCCCTATTAGCATAAATAAAATGAGTTTAATTGGATAACTGTCAATGACATGTGGGCCCTTGCATTTATTTAATTAAAAATAATTGTTAATCAACACATGTGTCACTTACAGTTGGGTCCCATTGTTATTTAGAATAAATAAAACGATTTATAAATGTCCAGAGATTGACATGTGGGACCCACTGGTCAGTTGACCAGTCAACCTTATAGGTTCTCCCTACATGTCAGTGTTGACCCAGTCAATGTTCCTATTCTGGATAATGCTAATGAAACAAATAAATAATTCCAATAATGCTTTTAAATTGATTTAAACTTAGAAAATTCATATCTTTTAGACCGAAAATCAGATGGAAAAACTTTATACATGAAAATTAATCAGAAAAATGTCACGAACCCGGATACGCTACCCATACCCTCACCACCCCCCTCTAACATACCGAACATCGAACCGTCCCTCCTTCGGACCGTCTGTCCGATGAATTGTCCGGTACTGTCAAAGTATCCGGATAAATTTATTCCGAACACGAAAGTTGTTTGGAATGCATCAACGAGCACGTATACACTATCCACTTGTCTGTCAGATGTCTCTAACACTGCAGACATGGAACCTTCCCCCTCCGGTTGCACTGCCGATAATCACCGGAGCCGGTATTTCATCCCCGGATGAATTCCCGCTCCGAGCAATACACCTTGCACTGCGTTAGAACACATTAACTTTGTGTTGCCATGTATTGTATTTGTATTGCTATTATTGTTGTGTATTTATTGTTTCTCCCCCTCTCTTATTGTCCGGTAGTCCCGACGACCGCTGCCGATGCCCCTGTGTTCGACCACGTCGTCGACGACCCTACCCCTACCGTCGAGCTTCCAGGCAAGCAGAGCCATTCTCTTCCCCAGATATTGCCTATCTTTCCGTATATTTCTTGCACTAGGCATGGTTACTGCTGCTGCTACGTTACAATCCTATTCAATTGCATAGCCTGTTTTTGTCGCCCCTTGATGTACATTTCCTTGTCCTATGCTGCCTTATAATTATATATATAATATTCAGCAGTGAACCCTGCGCATTGTTAGCTAGAATTAGATAGCGGGCTGTGATCACTCTGGTGAGTGAACGCGGATTACAAAATATTATAACTGCTACAGGTACGGATCAATGCAGACGCCCTAGGGAACCTACAACAGCGAGACTCTGCCGAGTCTCTTCAAGTTTGACTTACGAGTGGAATGGACTCGTATTTCACTCTCGTCGGCTCAGTAGCGTAGCATCACCGGGATGATACGAGGTTTACCTCTTTAGTTCATTCCGCTGATGTCTCTGTCAAACCTCTTTAAGTGTGCCATCGAGGGTGATACCTCCTGGTTTCACTTAATGGTAGGCACTCGAACCAACTGGTGTGCTTAAAGGTAAGAGTCGGGCGACCCAACGGTGCCCGCGAGCGGTATATTGTCGGGAGCGACTGGGAGGGTATGACCGACGTTACTGGCGTGCTTGTCCCCTGCTCGTATCTTGCGAGAGTTACCAAACTACGAAAAGTCGAGCTCTACCAAGAGCACACGCGAGACAAGGTAAGGAGATAGTTCACCTTGTTGGTAACCGCAGTGACTTGGTGGGACGACAGGGCAGACACCGATGTACTGGTGGTCCTGACTGCTGTCGTTGACCGCGGGTCGGTTAAGTCGAGGCAACGATAACGGTTGTCACGCAGGTTAATTAAAATGCTAAATGGTTCGGCGGATGTCTTGAGTAGCCTTTTGGCTTGTACGCACTACCTACACGTGGGACGAGGAGTGTGGGCTCCCCTGCATCGTAGTCTCGTTCGAGGGTCTTCAGACGTCAGCAGTACCGCGGGTTGATTGCCGGGAAGTGGTGTTGTCTTCTCTTGCTCGAGCGGTGTATTTGTATTTTCTTTGATTTTGCTTCACCGGCCAGTCACGCACCGTGTAGGAGTACGTTCGGGTTAGGGTCCAAATCCCGGCGTATAGGATATAGTCCGGCGGATGACCTCTCTGTTGATTGCCGAAGGATGGGCTACTTTGTGTCGGATAGCTTTGGTGGAGCGTTCCCTAACAAGGTTCCCGCCACCCTGGAGATCCGAGCGTCGTAGAGTCACGCCAGTGCACCCCTGCAGGGAAGATTAATCTATTCGAATAGCCGTGTCCATGGTAACATGACGCTTTATGCTGAAGCTGGATCTTACCACTAGAAACAATTACTATTAAACTGTATGGTTCCGGGTCTTCTTCCTCGCAGGGAGTCGAGGAAGGGAACTCGGAGGCATTATTATTATTAATCATTACAACTTATATTATTCAATGTTGCAGCAACTTCTGCTTCATTGTTACTTTATTGCTTTATATAAACTGTTGGCTGATTCTTACCTCATGCTGCAAGACATCGTCAGAAGATACTAGTCTTCGATAGGCCTAGCTTCTTACCCTTATTCTGATTTCTATCTTGCAGTCCACTATATACAGCCGCCCTTTCCATTTGATACAATGCATAATGCTTAGTAGCGGACGTAAGACTCGCGGGTATACTAGATACTCACCTGCTTTATTTCTTTTACTGTTTTGCCTGATCGGCCGCTGCAGTCGACGTTGGAGCCCAGGAGCAGGAATTCCCGATGCTGACCACTGCAACGTGAAGATCCCCGATGCCTTCTACGACGTCGAGTTCCCCTTAGACCAGGAGTAGTTTGGAGGTTCCCAGGCAGGAGGCCTCGCCTTTTCGATCTGTTGTTTTTGTGCTAGCCTTCTTAAGGCAACCTTGTATTCTTGTGTCTGTACTCAGATACTTTTGCTTCCGCTAACTTTGTGCTCTCGAGCTGTTGTGTTCGAGTCCTCGTGGCCCCTGGCTTGTATTAAACAGCTTGTATTATTTTATTTGTAGAGTTGTGTTGTGATATCTCACCGTGAGTCCCTAATCTCGATCGTGTACCTTGCGTGTATGATTACTGTACACGGTCTGATTTTGGGGGCGTCACATGCATCTTCTTTTCCGGGAGCCTATCAAGAAAGAACTACCAGGTTAAGCGTGCTTGGCTTGGAGTAGTCTTAGGATGGGTGACTGACCGGGAAGTTGATCCCGGGTGCGCACGAGTGAGGACAAAGTGTGTAGAAAAGACTAGTGTTGGTTTGTGAGGACAGTCAGGATCCCAGGCGCACCGACCATGGAATCGGTGGTTAACCGGTTGGGAGTGGTCGGGGCATTACATTGGCTTGCATATTCCAAGGATGAGACTCCTCAAACGAGCTCTAGCTCTTCATGAGCGAGCAAGTTGGATGCACCCCACTAGTTCCATTGGAGAGTTTTTCTTAGCTCATATGTGCATCCGTTGCATGGTAATCCCTACTCCTCACATCATATCTATCATTTGGCTTTCTCGCCTATGATTGTCCTCATTGATGTGAGCCTTTCTCACCCTTTTTGTCTTCCTCCTCCACCATATCTCTCTCTTTGCCATCCTAAGTGTTAACTCTCGTGCTTACGCTCATCCATTGCATGAGTGCTCAAAATATCGAAAGGGAGTAGATCAAATTGACTTGTACCTGGCTAGTGGTCTGGGGACGAGTCAAGATAAAATCCCAAAGAAGACTATGTGTGAAACTTTAGTAGATTGAGTTCTCAATAAATATATTTTTCTCTCATATTCCCATCTCCCCCTTCTTGCACGCAAACACCATCTGTAGACATTCGAGTCACGGACAACAAGAGCTCTTGCACCTTTATGTTCTTATGTTGTTTGTTTCAATGCTAATATAGACTCTTGCTTGTTATGATTTGAATTGAATTACATACCTTGATTGCTTTACTTTCGAAGTCCTTATATGGTTGTTAGCATGTGACCAAAGAAATTATGTTTGTTATCATTTACCTACTCGAGGACGAGCAGAAATTAAGCTTGGGGATGTTGATACGTCCCAAACATATCTATATTTTCTGCTTGCTCCATGCATGTTTTGTGTGATATTTCTATGATTTAGATACACTTTCATACACTTTTGATCATATTTGGACTAAGTTATTAACTCAGTGCACCACAGTGCCAGTTCTCGTTTTCTGCTGTTTTTCTATTTCAGGTTTCCCCCATATTAAAAGTGCTCAAAAAATTCGGGAAAAATCACATAAAAAATCAGCGCAGAAGAACCTACTGGAAACACCTGGGTGGGGCCAGAGGCCACCACCAGGGGTCCAGGCGCCCTGGTGGCGCGCTCTAGGGCTTGGCCGCGCCAGGGGGGGCGCCTAGACACCTGGTGGCCCTCCTGGCTGCCCCCTGCGCCTATTTATTCCCCGTGACGGGATTCTTCCAAAGACAAAACCTTTTTTCGCGATCTCGCCTCTGTTCCGCCGCCGCCGCGCTTCCAAGATAGGGAGCGCCAGTAGACCTCTTCCCGGCACCCTGCAGGAGGGAGGATTGACCTCCGGGAGCCTCTCCCCACCATGGACGCTTCCCGGATGATCCGTGAGTAGTCTACCTTGGACCATGGGTTCGTGATCAGTATCTATATGATGTTCTCCTCCCCTCTTGTTCTTCATTGATTAGACCTTGTGAGCTGCCATACATGATCAAGGCACATATGTAATTCTTTCTGCTGTTGCTATGCTGAGTTTGCTGGGATCTGATGGATTATGAGACTATGTTTAGTTTGTGATTGAGTAATATATTTGGTTCTTATATTTTATATTTATGTTCTTGAGTAATTCTTCATGTTCTACGTAGCTGTTTATTGCTTTGGCCAAGTAGTAGATAGTGACTCCAAAATGGAACGTTATGCTCCATTGTGGGTTCATGCCCCCTGATGACTAGCTTGAGTGACAGAGACATGAGTCTAGGGGATGTGATATTGCCACAAGGGGGAAAAGAACGGTGCTTGTAACCGCTGTTGCAAGGATTGTTTACTTTACGCAAAGTTCTTTTAATGCAGTTGTCTGTTGCTTTGGGTTTACACTTTAGGTGGGGCTCGCAAATTAATAGTAGCGAAATGTTATGGATAGATATCTCAAGGTGGATGATTAGTAGTAGATGCAATTGGATTTCGATCTACTTTTTTTGGCATACCGCCCGTGCTTTTGAGCCTCTTCCTTTCTTTGTAGCATAGTTAGCATTGCAGTGCGTTTTTAATCTTGTCAATTGCCCAGCTGTGATTTGTTACCTCGCATAGCAGTTTTATCATCTTTTGGGAGAGCGACATCACTAGTGAACATCACGGGACCCCGGTCCATATTCTCATCACTGTTTACACGCTCAATGTATTTCATGCTTTTACTTTCTAGCTGCTATCACCATTATCATTATCCCTTGCATTTGATCCTTTGTAAACAACAAGGCCGGAGAGATTGACAACCTCTCTGAACTTCGTTGGGAGCAAAGTTATTTGTGTCGTGTGCAGGTCCAGGACAAGGAAGCAACTTTTGTCTTAAAACGGTGCCATTGTTTCCTTGCCACCTCCTTCTCACTATCGGAATCCTACTGGAGACAATCTAAACCTTGGTATCTTTGCCAAGGGAAATTTGCTGCTATCCTACATGGGGTAACCAACGAAGGGCGAGAAGCCATTATCCACTTCCACGCCATCACCAACAAGCGCTTTCTTTTACGCCTTTAAGCTAGGCATAAAGCAAAAATAAGAATCAAAGGTCCCCGAGATCATCGGAGTCATAAAAACCTTCAAATTGATTTTCAACAAGCTCATTCTTCTTTTTCCTAGGGAAGAGGTACTTACCTTTTGCTTTTCCATGTAAGCGTATGTGCCCCTTACCTATATCAATGAAGCATTTCATAGCTCGGAGGAAGTCCCTTCCAAGCACGATGTTACTTTGATTTGGCTCCATGACGAAGAAATCCATCGTTGCAACCCTTTTGAACGAATGTAACTTGGACTTCTTTTACCTTTCCTTTAACCTCTGAAATATCTCCATTATCATGTTCATGATAAGATGAAAAATTATCCATGTCTAGTTTCAAAGAATCATAAACTATTTTTGGCATTGTAGAAACCATGGACCAATATCACAAAAAGCAAGGAAGCCTTGTTTAGAGATGCTAATCCTAACAAAAGGCTCCCAATCATCATCTATCTCCAACATTTCTTTCTTGTTGGTCTTAAGTTCCTCTACCTTTCTCAAGTCTAGAGCATCCATCCTCTTTTCAATAGTGGCAAGTCTATCTACAACAGTATCAATGCTACAATCATAAACAAAGTAACTAGATAGACCATGAAAAATATCAAGAGCTCTAGTTTCATCACACTCTAAAAAGTCTCCTTCAGCTGTAATATCAAGAGAGTTTTCACACCACTAAAAAAGACCATGGTAAAAATTTCTAAGCACAATTTTTATAGGTATCCAAGGCATAATTCTCCTATGTGCTTCAGAAATTCTGTCCTTAATAGGCGAGAGAGGATAATTGCTTCTCGCCCTTCGTTGGTTACCCCAAGTGGAAGGTGAGATGCAGCGTAGCGGCAAGTTTCCCTCGGTGAAGATACCAAGGTTGAGAGTATCGACCAGTAGGACTCCGACAATGATAATTAGGTGTCAACGGCGCAACTGACGCGGACCTGCACACAACACAAATAACTTTTCTCCCAATGAAGTTCAGAGAGGTTGTCAATCTCTCTGGTCTTATTGTTTACAAAGGATCAAGACACAAGGGATAATGATAGCAATGGAAAGTAAATACGGAAAAGTAAATAAGCGTGCAAACAATGATGAGAATATGGACAGGGGTCCCGTGATGTTCACTAGTGATGTCTCTCTCCCGAAAGACGATAAAACTGCTATGCGAGGTAAACAAATTACAGATGGGCAATTGACAAGATTATAAACGCACCGCAATGCTAACTATGCTACAAAAGAAAGGAAGAGGCTTAAAAGCATGGGCAGTACGCCAAAATAAGTAGACCGAAATCCAACTGCATCTACTACTAATCATCCACCTTGAGATATCTATCCAGAACATCTCGCTGGTATTAAGTTGCGAGCCCCACCCAAAGTGTAAACCCAAAGCAACAGACAACTGCATTAAAAAGAACTTTGCGTAAAGTAAACAATCCTTGCAACCGCGGTTACAAGCACCGTTCTTTTCCCCCTTGTGGCAACAACACATCCCCTAGACTCATGTTTTTGTCACTCAAGCGTGTCATCAGGGGGCATGATCCCACAATCGAGCATAACATTCCCTCTTGGAGTTACTACCTACTACCTGGCCAAAGCAATAAACAACAACGGAGAACATGCAAGAATTACTTAGGAATAAAACATAAGAGATAAGAACCAAATATATTGCTCTATCACAATGTGAACATAATCTCATAATCCATCAGATCCCATCAAACTCAGCATAGCAAAAGCAGAAAGATTACATATGTGCCTCGATCATGTAGGGCAGCTCACGAGGTCTAAACCATGAAGAACAAAGAGGGGAGGAGAACATCACATAACTACTGATCACCGACCCATGGTCCAAAGGAAACTACTCACGGCACATCCGGGAAGCGTCCATGGTGGAGGGGAAGCTCCCGGAGGTCGATCCTCCCTCCGGCAGGGTGCCGGGAAGGGTCCTGCAGGTGCTCCCGATCTTGGAAGCGCGGTGGCGGCGGAACAGAGGCGAGATCGCGAAAATGGTTCTGTCTTTGGAAGTTTCACGTCACGGGAGATATATAGGCGAAGGGGGGAAGCCAGGGGGGCCACCAGGGGTCCAGGCGCCCCCTGGCGTGGCCAAGCCCTAGGCCGCGCCAGCTAGGCGCCTGGGGCCTTGGTGGGTCCCACCTGGTCCCCCTTCGGGACTTCGGAAGGTTTCTTCACGCTGATTTTTTATCTGATTTTTCCTGATTTTTTTGAGCACTTCTAATATGGGGGAAAACTGAAATAGAAAAACAGCAGAAATCAGAAACTGGCACTGGGGTGCACTGAGTTCATAGGTTAGTCCAAATATTATCAAAAGTGTATGGAAGTGTATCTAGATCATAGCAATATCACACAAAAAATGCATGGAGCAAGCAGAAATTATCGATACGTTTGGGACGTATCAACATCCCCAAGCTTAATTCCTGCTCGTCCTCGAGTAGGTAAATGATAACAAGCATAATTTCTGTGGTGACATGCTAGCAACCATATAAGAACTTTGAAAAGTAAAGCAATCAAGGTTTGTGATTCAACTCAAGTCATAACATGCAAGAGTCTATATTAGCATTGAAACAAGTAACAAAAGAACATTAGGTGCAAGAGATCTCGCTGTCCGTGACTCGAATGTCTCCAGATGGTGTTTGCATGCAAGAAGAGGGACATGGAATACGAGAAAAAAAGTATTTTTGTGTTGAGAACTCAATCTACCAAAGTTTCACATTTGGTCTTCTTGGGAATCTTATCTTGACTCGTCCCCAGACCACTACCCAGGTACAAGTCAATTTGATCCACTCCTTTCCGATATTTTGAGCACTCATGCAATGGATGAGCGTAAGCATGAAAGTTGACACTTAGGATAGCAAAGAGAGAAATATGGTGGAGGAGGAAGACAAAAAGGGTGAGAAAGGCTCACATCAATGAGGACAATCATAGGCGAGAAGGCCAAATGATAGATATGATGTGAGGAGTAGGGATTGCCATGCAACGGATGCACATATGAGCTAATAAAAGCTCTCCAATGGAACTAGTGGGGGTGCATCTAACTTGCTCGCTCATGAAGACCTAGAGCTCTTTTGAGGAGGCTCATCCTTGGAATATGCAAGCCAGGTTCTATAGTGTGAAGGTCCCCTTATAGCTATATGCATGAATGATCATCTCTATGGAGTACAAGGATAAGAGGGAGTACTAGTGTGGATCTTTTAAAAGGATAGTAGTGTTGCCCCTTCCTCTTTTTTTTTCTTTTTTTCTTTTTTTTGGTATTTTTTTGGGTGGCCTCAATGGCTCTTTCTATTTAACTCTCATTTGTCCTCTTTGGGATCTTTTAAATTTGTCCTCTTTGGGATCTTTTCCTCACTTAAGGGCAACACTCTATTTTACAAGAAGGTACAAAAGATCTTCACACTTTACAAAGTACTCAAAATAAATAAGATGTATCTATCATGATGTATGCAAATGTATGCCTATCCCAGTGTAGCAGGAACATGTATGACATGAAGATCAAGTCATGAAGAGGTGGATGTTGCATGGCAATGTATCTCGAAATAGCTATGGAAATGCCTTGATAGGTAGGTATGGTGACTGTTTTGAGGAAAGATATAAGGAGTTTTATGATGACAGAGTGTATCATGCCAAGGGTTTGGATGCACCGTCGCGTAGGCGCCAACTCTTGGAGTGAGAAGAGGCAATGCACGGTACCGAAGAGGCTAGCAAATATGAGGAGGTGGAAGTGTCAACTTTCAATACTTACATTAGTCTGAAGAAGTCATGCACTTAATATCGGTAACTCTCAATCTAGTAAGGAGGTTCACAAAGAGACAAGTACCCCGAGGAGGAGTGTATGGGGGTTTGGTTATCCTTGCGCATCCTCGACTCATGGTACGTGAGTGTACTATAATATTTGATCCCTCGAAAGATTAGCGATCCATCTAGTAGCTAGAGTTCTCAACTAGTTTGTAGGTTTTTGAAAAAAACACGGATTGCCCAAAATACGACACCTATCACTAATAGGCTAGAGCTCTTGACACACAAAGTTCAAACATTACTCACATCAATGCCTCAAAACTATTGCAAGTTACTACTAAAATTAAATAGTAACCTCAATTACCTACTTTCAATACAAGACACAACTCAGTGCAACAACCAACTCTCTTAACAAGATAAACATGAAAACTAAAGAGAGTTCCAGCAGAAAACTAAACAAAAGCCAAGGCTCTTGCTAAATACAAACTAAGACTAAAACTAAACATGGCAGTAGCTACGAAAAGATAAAGAACACACAACAGTAAAAAGATAGGCATGAAAAATCCTATGATGTGTTCTAGATTTTGTAAGTGGAGCATGTTTATCTCCCACACAAAGTAAGACGGGGTCTAACTTGTTATGAAAAGCAAGAAAAGCTAAAGAAAACTAAAAATAAAACCTAAGAGCGAGACGCTCCAAGCATAGCACATAACACATGAAGTGATAAAAATATAGTAAGACGAAGGACGAACAAATGATTGTTGATGGAGAAGGGGATGCACGGGGGCATCCCCAAGCTTAGATGCTTGAGTCTCCTTGAATATTTATTGGGGATGCATGGGGGCATCCCCAAGCTTGAGCGCTTGACACTCCCGAATCTTCTTTCATCATTTTCCATCGCACACTTGAAAACTCCCTTCAGACATAACTCATCATAAGCTGATTAGAGAGGTTAGTACCCTTAATAACATATTTTTTACCCACTGGATATAAAGATATTCTTGAATAACTACTGTTTCTCAAGGTTTCCAAAATGTTTTTGCAAAGAAAAAGCAAGCTTAAGGTTTGCAAAAGTAAGGAGAGACAAAACGTGGCAGAATCTGTGAAAAACAGAACAACAGGTAGTAGAGAATTTTTTTGGGGTACTTCTGCAACTCAAATAAAAAAACTCAGAACATATGAAAGTTCCGCAATTGTATAGAGCACGCTTTGTAAAAAATTCAGCTAAAAAGATGAACACGTGATTTGATCCGATTTTCCCGTCACGAAGACAGAATATGTTTTCTGGACATCATGTCATAACTTTTGCTTCCCTTGTCATATGAGGCTATAACTTGGCACAAAGCTTGAAAATAAAGATACAATGATGTTGCTATAGTAGTAAAAATCGTCAAGACCACAAAAGACAGAAGTAAAAACATCTTGGGTTGCCTACCAACAAGCGCTTTCTTTTACGCCTTTAAGCTAGGCATAAGGCAAAAGATCAAGTTTTATCAAGAGAAAGAGAATAGCTAGCCCGTGTAACGGACTCAAAAGGTAACTTGACTTTCTTTCTAAGGAAGTGTTCCATCCCCTTTTTGAGAGGGAATTGAAATTTTATATTCCTCTTTTTCATGTCAATAACGGCACCAACGGTGCGAAGAAAAGGGCGTCCCAAAATAATTGGACATAAAGGTTCACACTCTATATCCATAATAATAAAATCAACGGGAACATAGTTGTCATTGACAATGATAAGAACATCTTCGATCTTCCCCAAAGGTTTCTTTACGGAAGAATCAATGATACGAACACCAAAAGAACAAGAATCAAAAGGTTTCAATTCAAACATATCATACATTCTTTTGGGCATGACAGAGGTACTAGATCCAACGTCACATAAATCATAGCAAGAGAAGTTATTTAATTTAATTTTGATCATAGGGTCCCAACCATCATCTAGCTTCCTAGGTATGGAGGCTTCTATCCTAAGCTTCTCCTCCCTAGCTTTGATGAGAGCATTTGTGATATGCTTCGTGAAGGCAAGATTGAGCGTGCTAGTGGGGGGGGGGTCTCTAGACATTTTGTGTAATAAGCTGATAACTTCTGAGAGGGTGCAACTATCAAAATCAATATCACTACTATCAAAGGTGATAGTAGTCTCATCTAAGATCACTTGTTTGAAAACCTACATGTTCATAGGAGTTTCTTCCTCTACGATTGAGGTATTAGCATCACCATTAATAGGTCCAATGGGACCAGGAGTGCATTGGGTGCTAATAGTTTCGGTATCCTCAATAATTTGGATAGTGGCAACTGTGTGGTGTGTAGGAAGGCTCTTAATTCTATCCTCTTCCTCTTTTTCTCTAGCAATCTTTCTTTAAGTTTAGCCATCATCCTAATATTTTCATTAATTTGTAATTGGATAGCATTAATAGGAGTGGCCGTCCTCTCCTCAAGGGGAGAGGTTCTAATTTTCAGCATCTCAACATCAAGGGCTAAGCTGTATACCTTCAAACAAAGATTATCTAATTTAGCTAACTTTCCTTCTACATTCTTGTTAAAGGTTTTTTGGGTAGTGATAAAGTCTCTAAGCATACTTTCTAGTTCAGAAGTGGGGTTCTTGTTGCTAGGGTAGGTGTTGTTGTTCCCATAGTTGGATGGAAACGGTCTAGGATTGCTAGAAAAATTGCCCCTATAAGCATTGTTGTTGAAGTTGATTCTAGCAATACAGTTCACATCTACTTGTTCCTGAGCAACCAAAGAATTTAAAGGAACATCATGAGGATCAATAGAGGGTTGCTTGGTAAGTAGAGACATAATTAAGTCAACTTTTTCATTTAGGGAGGTAATCTCCTCGACAGAGTTTACCTTCCTACCTGTTGGAGCGCGTTCGGTGTGCCATTGGGAATAGTTGGTCATCATCTCATCGAGAAGTTTTGTGGCAGCACCAAGTGTAGTTGACATAAAGGTTCCTGCCTCAGCCGAATCTAACAGGTTCCGCGATGTAAAGTTCAAGCCTGCATAAAAAGTCTGGATAACCATCCAGGTAGTCAAACCATGTGTAGGGCATTTCTTAACAAGAGATTTCATATGTTCCCAAGCTTGGGCAACGTGTTCATTATCCAATTGCTTAAAATTCATAATGTTACTTCTCAATTGGATAATTTTAGCAGGTGGGTAATACTTCCCAATAAAAGCATCTTTGCACTTATCCCAAGAATCTATGCTATTCCTAGGAAAAGATTGAAACCAGATTTTAGCTCCTTCCCTCAAAGAGAAAAGGAAAAAAGCTTAAGCTTAACAACATCACCTTCTACTTATTTATACTTTTGCATATCACATAACTCAACAAAATTATTTAAGTGTAAAGCAACAACATCTCCAGCACCAGAGAATTGATCTCTCATAAAAAGGTTTAGAAAAAAGGTTTAATTTCATAAGAGGTAGCTGAAGTGGCAGGGAAGATAAAGTCTTTGTTGTTGTGACTAGTGAAGTCACACAATTTGGTATTTTCAGTGGAACCCATAGTAGTAGCAAGTGTGGCAGATTTTTTTGTAATTTTTGATATAAGACACAAAGATAAAAACTGAAAGGTAAACTAACAACACTAAAAAGTAAAGGTAAAAGGTAATGGGAAACTCCCCTATCTTATCACTCGGAGTCCCCGGCAACGGCTCCAGAAATTTGCTTGATACGTGAGAGAGGATAATTGCTTCTCGTCGTTCGTTGGTTACCCCAAGTGGAAGGTGAGATGCAGCGTAGCGGCAAGTTTCCCTCGGTGAAGATACCAAGGTTGAGAGTATCGACCAGTACGACTCCGACAATGATAAGTAGGTGTTAGCAGCGCAACTGACCCGGGCCTGCACACATGATACGTTCAAAATGCATCACTATTTTATATCGTAATTCATCCTTATTCATTGATATATTTTACATTACGATGATGTTCTTATGTTGTTTTGGCTTGTTTTACACAGTTTACAACTTTACGGTGCCGAAGCTGCAGACACTGGATTCAGCGGTAAAAAGTGGACGCTGAGTTGCTGAAGAAGAATACCTCCAAATTACCTGAAAATCGACGGAGGGCATTCTCCGAGAGAATAACGAAGACACGCCGAAGAGGGGCCAGAGGGGGGCCACAGGGCGCCCAGGCAGCCACCTGGCGCGGCCCCACCCCTGGCCGCGCCGGGAGGGCGCCAGGAGCCCTGGGACCACCCCGGGATCCCCCCTCTGGCCTATATACTCTTCGTTACCCGAAAACCCTAAAGAGAGGAGTTTTTACGGAGTTACGCCGCCGCTCCGTGGCGGAAACCTACAGAGAAGAAAAGGGCTCTCCGGCGGGCAGATTCCACCGAGGAGATCACCTCCCGGAAGGGGAGATCATCGCCATCGTCATCACCATCATCACGGGCATCATCGAGATCATCATCAACATCATCCCCAACATCTGCACCATCTTCATCTTCATCCAATCTCATCTCACAATTGCAACTTGCGTTGTAAGTCGTACTATCTACCCTCTCTACTCTACCGGTGTTGATTACTACTTTGTGGTGAATGTTATTGAGTTTTGTTGGATGATTATCGTTATGACCAGATTGTTTACCACTTATTTATCACCTCTGATCATGATCTCTTTTATGTCTTGTGAGTAGTTACTTTAGTTCTTGAGGACATGGGAGAAGTCTTGTTGTTAGTAGTCATATCATGTTGACGTAATATGTGTTGTTTGATATTTAAGTTGTGTTGTTATTTTCCTAGTGGTGTTGTGTGAGTCAAACACTCAACACTTCGCCTTATTAAGGACCTAGGGGAATACATTGTGTATAAAGAATGCTTACGGTGGGTTGCCGGAGTGACAGAAACCTGAACCCCAGTTTGCACACTTTTGCACAAGGGAACAATGGATCTTTGATCTTATTGTTGTGGTTAGGCTTTGCCTTAATTTCTATCTTTTATTTACGGATGCTTGCAAGTTGTGTAATCATAAGAATACACTTATCTTAGTCTAGAAGGTGTGCTAGCATAGATCCACCCACTCAACACTTATCAACACTACACAGTGCCGATACGGAGTATGGCGAAAACACGTGACTACCTCTCCATGTGTCCTCAAGAACGCTTTAGTCTTTATAAGTTTAGTTGCATGCCTATCATTTTCTCAAAAGGATTGGGCCACTTGCTTCTCCTAAGCACTATTTACTTTTCTTGCTTTTATCTTATTGTTGCTTATATCGAAAACCCCTAAAAAGTTATCTTTCAGTGCTTGCAGTTATTCCTTGTCCAAAATCACTTCTCAATACCTTTCGCTCCTCGTTGGGTTCGACACTCTTACTTATCGAAAACGCTGCAATAGATCCCTTACGGTTATGGGTCATCAAGTACCGTTTTCTGGCGCCGTTGCCGGGGAGCATAGCGCTACTGGTAAGTGAAGCCGGTAAGGACATTTTTATATTGTTGTTTTTATTTTGCTGTTGCTGCTCTTTGTCCGTATGGACAACCTAGCTATTGGATCATTGCTTACGGGGAAACGCCCCACATATGTGGTGGTTTTTCCTCCCCCTACTGAAATTATGCCTTATAAAATACCAGCTGGTATTATCGATTGTGTTTTGGCTAATCGTTATGCAGGAGACAGACATCCCAGTGAACACTTGCTATATTTGTCACAATTATGTTCACTATTTAAGCTTGCAGGTGTATCAATGGAGTTTTTCATGAGGAAATTGTTCTCCGTATCGCTTATAGATAAAGCTTCAGATTGGTATAAGCTTCTCGATAACTCTCATTTGCTTAATTGGTAAGAGCTTATGTCTCTCTTTTATACCAAGTTTTATCCTCTTCATGAAGTTCATCGAGACAGAAATTACATCTATAACTTTAGGTCTCGTGACGGGGAAAGCATCGCTCAAGCTTGGGGGAGATTGAAATCCCTAATGCTCAAATGTCCTATTCATGAGCTCCCCAAGGAAATTACACTTACAAATTTTTATGCTAGTCTTTCTCGTCAGGATAAGGAGATGCTGGATGCCTCCTCTAGTGGGGTATTTCAGACGAAAATCATTGAAAAAAGATGAGATCTCCTTGAAAGGATCCAGAAGAATACCGAAGATTGGGAAATAGATAAAGGTATTGAACCCACTATAAATTATGAGCATGATTATATAGAGAGCTATGTGAAAACTGATTACTTTAATACCTTTTGCTCTAAGATTGGTCTTGATTCCCATCTAATGATTGATTTTTGTAAGGACTTTGCCTCTCATATTGACTCTTCTAAGAAGAATAAGGATCATCATCATAAACCCTTCAAAGAATTACCTATTGATATTCATGTTGCTGACCCTATTTTGCCTGCAGTTATATATGAAGAGCCCCCTTTTCCCGCAAGGATTAGGAAGCACTCTTTTGTGACAGGCATATTAAATAAAAGTGAGAGAAGAATTGATGAGCCTGAGGACCAGATCAAGGTCGATCCTCAAGTTGCATTGGTTAAGGATCTTGTTACTAATGATGCTTTAGATTCCAATATAAATTTTTGTGCTGTTTCCACTAACCTTGTCACAGCCAAGAATAAAGGCCCAATTTCAGGTACTCCAGTAGTATATGTTAAAATAGGAGATCACAATTATTATGGGCTATGCGATTTGGGATCGAGTGCTAGTGTTATCCCGTATTCACTTTATCAAGAGATCATGGGTGAGATTTCACCTTGTGAACTTGAAGAAGTTGATGTTACTATTCATCTTGCAAACAGGGCAACTATCTCTCCTATCGGAATTGTGAGAGACGTTGAGGTCTTATGCGGAAAGGTAAAATATCCTACCGACTTTCTAGTACTTGGTTCAGTAAGGGATAATTTTTGTCCTATTATTTTATGTAGACCTATTCTCAGAACTTGTGGAGCTATAATAGATTGCAAGAAAGGTAAAGTTTCTATTGAATTCAATGGTGATCCATATGAATTTAATTTTTCTAAGTTCTCTAAGCAGCCTCGTGGCACTAATTTTCCTAATAATGATAATATAATTGAAGATATTGCTTCCATTGCTATCCCTCCTAATGATCCTTTGCAGCAATATATGGAGGACCACGAGAATGATTTGCATATGAAGGAGAGAAATGAGCTGGACGAAATATTCTTAAGACAACCTGCTATCCTAAAGCACAACCTTCGAGTTGAGACTTTGGGAATTTTATCGAAACCAAAAGAAGATCCAGTGTTTGATCTTAAACCTCTTCCTGATACGCTCAAATATGCTTATTTAGATGAAAAGAAAGTATATCCAGTTATTGTCAATTCTAACCTTTCAGGGTATGAAGAAGAGCGACTATTGGAAGTACTTCGAAAACATCGAGGTGAAATTGGCAATACCCTTGATGACCCTAAGGGGATTAGTCCATCTATTTGTCAACATACCATCAACCTTGAGCCTGATGCTAAACCAGTTGTTGATCATCAACGATGGTTGAATCCGAAGATGATGGATGTTGTAAGGACTGAGATTCTCAAGCTTCTAGCCGCAGGTATTATCTACCCTATAGCTGATAGTAAGTGGGTAAGCCCGGTTCATTGTGTCCCAAAGAAAGGAGGAACAACTGTGGTTCCTAACGATAAGAATGAACTAATACCTCAGAGAATTATTATTGGATATAGAATGTGTATTGATTACAGGAAGCTGAACAAGGCAACCAGGAAGGACCACTACCTGTTGCCGTTCATCGACCAAATGCTTGAAAGGTTATCCAAAAATACTCACTTTTGTTATCTTGATGGTTATCCTGGCTTCTCTCAAATTCATGTTAACACTGCTGATCAAGAGAAGACCACTTTTACTTGTTCCTATGGTACTTATGCTTACAGGCATATGCCTTTTGGTTTATGTAATGCCCCTGCTAATTTTCAAAGGTGTATGTCTACTATCTTTCATGGTTTTTGTGAAGAAATTGTGGAGGTATTCATGGACGATTTCTCCGTCTATGGAACCTCTTTTGACCATTGTCTCCACAACCTTAATAAAGTTTTGCAGAGATGTGAGGAGACGAATTTGGTGCTTAACTGGGAGAAGTTCCACTTTATGGTCAACGAAGGAATTGTTCTTGGCCACAAGATTTCCGAGAGGGGAATTGAGGTGGACAGGGCCAAGATCGAAGCAATTGAAAGGATGCCCTATCCAAGGGACATCAAAGGTATTCGTAGTTTTCTCGGACATGCTGGTTTCTATAGAAGATTTATTAAAGAATTTTCTGAGACTTCAAGTCCCCTCACTAATCTTCTCCAGAAGGATGATCCTTTTGTTTTTTATGAAGATTGTAAGGAAGCCTTCGAAGTTCTTAAGAAAGCTTTAATAACCGCTCCTATAGTACAACCACCTGATTGGAATTTACCTTTTGAAATTATGTGTGATGCTAGTGATTTTGCTGTTGGAGCTGTTTTAGGGCAAAGGGTTGATAATAAGTTGAATGTTATATATTATGCTAGCAAAACCGTTGATAGTGCTCAAAAGAATTATGCTACTACTGAGAAGGAATTCTTAGCAGTAGTGTTTGCTTGTGATAAGTTTAGGCAACATATTGTTTAGGCAGTATACTGACCATGCTGCCATTAAGTATCTTATGGAGAAGGATGCCAAACCCAGACTCATCCGATGGGTACTCCTTATTCAAGAATTTGATTTGCAGATTGTCGATAGGAAAGGAGCAGACAATCCGGTGGCGGATAATCTTTCAAGGATGGAAGATATACCGCATGATCCCATTCCAGTCAACGACAATTTTCCACACGAACATCTAGTTGTTCCAAAAGTACAATCTCTCTCCGATCCTTGGTTTGCAGATTATGCTAACTTTATCGTTGCAAAGTTTTTGTCTCCGGGTTTAGCATTTCAGCAAAGGAAGAAGTTCTTCTATGATTTGAGGCATTACTTTTGGGATGACCCACATCTTTTCAAAGAAGGTCCAGATGGGATCGCGAGGAGATGCATACCAGAACACGAGCAGAAGGACATTCTCAAACAATGTCACGATAGTCCATATGGAGGACATCATGCCGGTGAGAGGACCGCACATAAGGTTCTTCAATCAGGTTTTTATTGGCCTACTCTCTTTAAGGATGCTAGAAATTATGTGTTATCTTGTGATAAGTGTCAGAGAGTTGGTAATATTAGTAGAAGGAATGAGATTCCTATGAATTACTCTCTAGTGATTGAACCTTTTGATTACTGGGGTTTTGATTTTATGGGTCCTTTTCCTCCCTCGCACAAGTACACTCACATTTTAGTTGTTATCGATTATGTAACCAAGTGGGTAGAGGCAATCCCCACTGAAAGTGCTGATCACAAGACATCTTTGAAAATGCTCAAGGATGTAATTTTTCCTAGGTTTGGAGTACCCAGGTACCTCATGACTGACGGGGGTTCACACTTTACGCATGGAGCTTTTATAAAAGCTTTAGCCAAGTACGATGTCAATCCTAGAATTGCTTCACCGTACCACCCTCAAACTAGTGGGCAAGTTGAGCTCACTAATAGAGAGATCAAGTTGATCTTACAAAATACAGTTAGTAGAAATAGAAAAGATTGGTCAAATAAGTTAGGAGATGTTTTGTGGGCGTATAGAACTGCTTACAAAAACCCCATGGACATGTCTCCCTATAAGATGGTCTATGGCAAGGCTTGCCATTTTCCATTAGAATTAGAACACAAAGCTTTCTGGGCTATTAGAGAGCTTAATGCTGACCCGAAATTAGCTGGTGAAAAGCGTCTCATGAACTTGACTTCTCTAGATGAGTGGAGAAGTGAAGCTTGCGAGAGAGCTAAAATTTTCAAGGAAAAGGTAAAGAAGTGGCACGATAGGAGGATTCTGAAACGTGAATTTAATGTTGGTGATAAAGTTTTGTTGGTTAGATCCCGTTTTAGGTTTTCTCCAGGTAAACTACTTTCCAGGTGGGAAGGGCCATTTCATATTGAGGAAGTCTACCGCTCGGGTGCAATCAAGATTAACAATTTCGAAGGCACCAAACCTCAACTTATGAATGGGAAAGTACTTAAGAATTACATAGCAGGTGATCCTGTCAATGTTGATGTAGATTTGGTATACACAACAACCCATGAAGAACATGTTGCAACCCTGTTTCAGACACCAGCAGAAGCAGAATAAGGAAAGGTATGTATTACGGTAAGGAAACATCGCGAACCGCCATAAAAATCCCGTATTATGAGTTTTTGTAAAATTAGGAAAATTTGAGGCCTAAGTGGAGCCGGAGACAAGCTCCAGGGGGCCCAGGCGCCCCCCTGGCGCGGCCTACCCCCTGGCCGCGCCGGGAGGCCGCCTGGGCACCCAGGAGTCCGTCTCCGACCCCTCTTTGGCTCGTTACCTTCCTTTCTGTGCAGAAATTTTTTCTATATATTTGCCCGGATTGTTCCGGCAACGTATCTCGCGATTTCATGTGTTTTCTTTTTGCTCTGTTTCTGCCAGGAAATCTTTCAGCTAGACCTAGGTGCCATGGCTTCTGCAAGTTCCCCCAAGGACAAGTTCGTCGTCAACGTCATCAACCCTTACCTCGCTGAGGTGAAGAGACACCCCCAGATCCTTCGTGTGGAGGAAGGTGACCTCCACAAGGAGGATCTGAAGGGACCAGTCAAGGAAGGGTGCACCGAGGAGCGGCTGAAGGAGATAGAACATGAGGTCTTCAAGTTCAAGAAGATGGTGGAGCGTGGTGTTGAATCTAACTTCGACATCATGAATGAATTAGAGGCTTCTCACAAGAATAAATTTATGAACTTCAAGCACAGATCTATGATCTGCAGAACCAGAACTGTGAGTATGAACTAAAGTTTCTGCGCATGGGTTTGGGTGCTGAGTGCAGGATCATGGAGAAGGGAATGTTCTTTGAGACTAGAGAACAACTGCCATGGAAGCGCTTCGCCAAGGAGTACGTGATCAACAAGAACAAGAATGAGGAGTAAATCTCCTTGGGTAATGGCATCCCCTTAGCTTGTCCCAAGCTTGGGGGAGTGCCCGGTATCTTTATCTTTATCTTTGTATTTTAGTGTCAAGTAGAGTCGTATCATGTCTAGGGAAGTTATCTTATAAAATAGGTGTTTGCTTTGATGTCTATCACTCCTTTTTGGAGAGTTATGTATCTGTGAGTGTGGATTCGTCTATGATGGAATATTAATGAGAAGTCTATTGATCCCTTCGCTGCACTCGGTATTCTCTTCACGCAATCGACCTTATGATGATTCTTATGGGGATTATTGATCTTATATCAAGTATGGCTTTGAAAACTTTATTTAATCTTGGCAAACATAGCTTTGGTCATAACAACAAGCATGATTTTCTCAAAGTAGCGACATAGCCAAACCCTTTATGTTTTTATGCTTGAAGTGTTATGTTGAAAAGGAAGACAACTTGATGTGCTATGCTTATTTTAATGCTTATGCTTTATATTGCTTTGCATCTAAGTCATCATCAATTGTCTGTTCTCTCAAGCCTTTGCTAGCCAAACCTCTGTACTAAGCGAAATTCTGCTTGTGCATCCATACCCTGAAACCAATATCTCCCTTATGAGTCCACCATACCTTCCTATTCGTGGTATTCCACTACCACTCCTAAAGTATAGAATTTTTGTGTTATCCTTAAATGTTCAAAATATTTTATTTTGTGCCCCTGTTTTAGCTCATGAGGAAGTAGTAGTTAATTCATGATCTTCTTAAGTTGGACAAGTTTTATCCCGGGATTGCATGTCTATCTGCAAACCCCTAATACGAGGAGGAATTGGCATGAGTGCGCCCAGCTCACAAAATATAATACAACAAACAAACCCTCCTTCACGCTTTGTTCACGAGAAATCAGAAAACTTTGGCAGTGATAAACAAAGGAGATTGCGAGGATGTGATCGTCCCCGCGTGGGAGGCGTTCCTCGAAACTTGTCCAATCTGAGAAGTAATGAAGTTATCTATTAGCATTCGTTGACAAATCATGCACCTATCAAAACTTGTTTTCATTCTGTTTGATTTAAGGATAGCACTTAAGTTTTCCCTACTTCCCTAGAGCAGGGCCTTTCTTTTAGTTTTAGGTTGAGTAAGTTTTTCCTACTTCTTTCTATTCTTAAAGAGAGCAGAAATTTGATGTGACCAGGATTCATTCATATAAAGCTGCATTAAGATCTGTCATACCGCATCCTTGTTGACATTATCTTTTGATGATTAAGTTGTTTGTTAAGCCTGGCTGAGGCAAGCATCTTCCTTTGTGTTAACATTTTCACTTCGTGCCTAATAACATGTTCTTTCAAATCTTCAATCTATTTCATCCTATTTATAAAGAGCAAAAGTAAAAGCTATTAGTTATTCTTTCACCAAAGGACATGTTTGCCATGATTTGATGAGTTTCCTTAGCCCTACTCTTGATTATAATTGTTATTACTCTTTCATAAGGGCCTTATGAGTTGAAGATTGTTGTTGAGGATGTTTGAGTTTGGTGAAGAAATCTTGATGCTTCTTGTCCGTATTCTGTTTATCGACACTTCACTCTCTAAACTTGTGGACAGGTTTACCGAGCTCAGTTTTCGCTTGGGGACAAGCGAGGTCTAAGCTTGGGGGAGTTGATACGTCCAAAATGCATCACTATTTTATATCGTAATTCATCCTTATTCATTGATATATTTTACATTACGATGATGTTCTTATGTTATTTTGGCTTGTTTTACACAGTTTACAACTTTCCGGTGCCGAAGCAGCAGACGCAGGATTCAGCGGTAAAAAGTGGACGCTGAGTTGCTGAAGAAGAATACCTCCAAATTACCTGAAAATCGACGGAGGGCATTTTCTGAGAGAATAACGAAGACACGCCGAAGAGGGGCCACAGGGCGCCCAGGCGGCCACCTGGCGCAGCCCCACCCCTGGCCGCGCCGAGAGGGCGCCTGGAGCCCTGGGACCACCCCGGGATCCCCCCTCTGGCCTATATACTCTTCGTTACCCGAAAACCCTAAAGAGAGGATTTTTACGGAATTCCGCCGCCGCTCCATGGCAGAAACCTACAGAGAAGAAAAGGGCTCTTCGGCGGGTAGATTCATTCAAGGAGATCACCTCCCGGAAGGGGAGATCATCGCCATCGTCATCACCATCGTCACGGGCATCATCGAGATCATCATCAACATCATGCCCAACATCATCACCATCTTCATCCAATCTCATCTCACAATTGCAACTTGCGTTGTAACTCGTACTATCTACCCTCTCTACTCTACCGGTGTTGATTACTACTTTGTGGTGAATGCTATTGAGTTTTGTTGGAGGATTATCGTTATGACCATATTGTTTACCACTTATTTATCACCTCTGATCATAATCTCTTTTATGTCTTGTGAGTAGTTACTTTAGTTCTTGAGGACATGGGAGAAGTCTTGTTGTTAGTAGTCATATGATGTTGACGTAATATGTGTTGTTTGATATTTAAGTTGTGTTGTTATTTTCCTAGTGGTGTTGTGTGAGTCGAACACTCAACACTTCGCCTTATTAAGGAACTAGGGGAATACATTGTGTATAAATAATGCTTACGGTGGGTTGCCGGAGTGACAGAAACCTGAACCCCAGTTTGCACACTTTTGCACAAGGGAACAATGGATCCTTGATCTTATTGCTATGGTTAGGCTTTGCCTTAATTTCTATCTTGTATTAGCGGATGCTTGCAAGTTGTGTAATCATAAGAGTACACTAATCTTAGTGTAGAAGGTTTGCTAACATAGATCCACCCACTCAACACTTATCAACACTACACACAGTGCCGATACGGAGTATGGCGAAAACACTTGACTACCTCTCCATGTGTCCTCAAGAACGCTTTAGTCTTTATAAGTTCAGTTGCAGGCCTATCCTTTGCTCAAAAGGATTGGGCCACTTGCTGCTCCTCAACACTATTTACTTTGCCTGCTTTTATCTTATTGTTGCTTATATCAAAAACCCCTAAAAAGTTATCTTTCAGTGCATGCAGTTATTCCTTGTCCTAAATCACTTATCAATACCTTTCGCTCCTCGTTGGGTTCGACACTCTTACTTATCGAAAACGCTGCAATAGATCCCTTACGGTTGTGGGTCATCAACACAATACAAATAACTTTGCTCCCAATGAAGTTCAGAGAGGTTGTCAATCTCTCCGGTCTTATTGTTTACAAAGGATCAAAACGCAAGGGATAATGATAGCAATGGAAAGTAAATACGGAAAAGTAAATAAGCATGTAAACAATGATGAGAATATGGACCGGGTCCCGTGATGTTCAATAGTGATGTCTCTCTCCCAAAAGACGATAAAACTGTTATGCGAGGTAAACAAATTACAGATGGGCAATTGAGAGGATTATAGACGCACCGCAATGCTAACTATGCTACAAAAGAAAGGAAGAGGCTCAAAACCATGGGCAGTACGCCAAAATAAGTAGACCGAAATCCAACTGCATCTACTACTAATCATCCACCTTGAGATATCTATCCAGAACATCTCGCTGCTATTAAGTTGCGAGCCCCACCCAAAGTGTAAACCCAAAGCAACAGACAACTACATTAAAAAGAACTTTGCGTAAAGTAAACAATCCTTGCAACGACGGTTACAAGCACTGTTGTTTTTCCCCCTTGTGGCAACAGCACATCCCCTAGACTCATGTTTCTTTCACTCAAGTGTGTCATAAGGGGGCATGATCCCACAATCGAGCATAACGTTCCCTCTTGGAGTTACTACCTACTACTTGTCCAAAGCAATAAACAACAACGGATAACATGCAAGAATTACTTAGGAACAAAAATATAAGATATAAGAACCAAATATATTACTCTATCACAATCTGAACATAATCTCATAATCCATCAGATCCCATCAAACTCAGCATAGCAAAAGCAGAAAGATTATATATGTTCCTCGATCATGTAGGGCAGCTCACGAGGTCTAAACCATGAAGAACAAAGAGTGGAGGAGAACAACACATAGGTACTGATCACGGACCCATGGTACAAAGGAAACTAGTCACGACACATCCGGGAAGCGTCCATGGTGGAGGGGAAGCTCCTGGAGGTCGATCCTCCCTCCGGCAGGGTGCCGGGAAGGGTCCTGCTGGTGCTCCTGATCTTGGAAGCGCGACGGAGACGGAACAGAGGCAAGATCGCGAAAAGGGTTCTGTCTTCGGAAGTTTCACGTCATGGGAGATATATTGGCGAAGGGGGGCAGCCAGGGGCCCCAGAAATTATCTATATGTTTGGGATGTATCAGTCGCATGCCTTCTTCATATTTTCTCCATTCCTTTGATGGAAATTTAGAACTTCCGATCCCCTCAAAGCACCAAGTCCTAACATGTTCATCTAAACAAGAAGGACTACTAAAAGCAAGGTAAAACTGAAAGGTAAACTAACAAGACTAAAAAGCAAAGGTAAAAGATAGTGTGCAACTCCCCTATCTTGTAGATTGGAGTCCCCGGCAACGGCGCCAGAAATTTGCTTGATGTGCGAGAGATGATAATGGCTTCTCGCCCTTCGTTGGTTACCCCAAGTGGAAGGTGATATGTAGAACAACAACAAATTTACCCTATGTAGAGGATAGGGTTTGTCTCCCTAGGACTCCTAAAGCGACAAGTAGGTGACAACAACGCTAGAAATTAGGCGGTTGACGTGGACCTGCACACAATACAAATAACTTTTCTCCCAACGAAGTTAAGAGAGGTTGTCAATCTCTCCGACCTTGTTGTTTACGAAGGATTAAACGCAAGGGATAAAGGATAATAGTAATTGAAACTAGAAAGCCACAGCCTTTTATAGGTGGCCTTAAATGCAGTCGTTGGCTATCCACCAACCACGGTAGTACCGCTTCAGAAGCGGTACTACCGCGCTGCGGTACTACCGTACCGAGAGCGGTACTACCGCTCCACGGTACTACCGAGCCCCAGTGCCGCCCCCACTACCTCAAAGTCCAGTGGGAATCCGGTAGTGGATGCGGTACTGGTTCACGGTACTACCGCCCTGGCAGAGCCAGGGAGCCACTTCCAATAAGTCCCCACACCTCCACGACGCAAAAGAAATATGTGGGTGCAGAAAGTGAGACCGTGTGATGATTCCACCCACCATTTCCAAAGCGGATCCCCTCTTCATAGTACGGTTTTCCTACGACTCAATTATCAAAAAGGAGATCGAAATAAAAACTCCGTCTTCACGCTTCATACACCGAGGGGGCAATAACCGTCTTGTGCCATTAGTGTAATTATCTGAAATGCTCATCGCACCCGGTTAGTCCGCAATTGTATTTTCATCAATCACTAAAACCAATCAAGGGAAAACATGCCCTATCAATCTCCCCCTTTTTGGTGTATTTATGACAACACAAGATTTGCACAATAAGAATAGGGAATTTAAAAACATGGCATTTGTTTATAAAATATAGACAGGCTCCCCCTTGATGAGTGCATCATTTTAGATATGCCTCCGGAATGCAAGACACACACATAAGGAAGACACTCCCCCTATATTTTATAAACTAGGCCATACTAAGCTAGACAAGACAAACATGTGAGCATAAGGATAACAAGTCATAACACGCATCACATAACCATACCATAATAGTACGAACATAGGATAGCATATGTCTCACACCATATATCACGGAAGTCTCACAAGACGGACTAAAAACCAAAGCAAATCAAAGGAGTTCACAAGCGGAGCAAATGAGACAAATAAAACACGCTTGTGACTCGCCCAACCCTGAGAAGATGCAAATCGGAATCCTAGAACTCTCTCCCCCTTTGGCATCGAGACGCCAAAAAGGCAGAGAATGACCTAGCGTCCCATGGTGATGAACTACTCGTCGTACTGGTCGTAGTCCTCGTCATCGTCAGACTCCTCGGACTCCACCACTGCCTCGGTGTCATCAGTAGCTGGCTGCTGAGCAGAGGACGAAGGGCCAGGAACATCATCATGGAGGTCCCACTCGCTGAACTTGGAGATCCACTTGTCCTCGGGAGTGATGCTCTTCTCGGACCCGTCCTTGACAGTCATACCCTGGTGCCTGTAGAAAGCCTTCTGCATCAGCCTATTCTCCTTCTCCCTCCTGTGGGCCCCATACATGCGGTGTTGAATGTCAGTCCGAAGGAAAAAGAGCTGCTTCACCTTCCTGGTGAGCTTGGCAGCCCATCCTGGCTGCTCCAGACCCTGAACAAAAGACGAACCACCAGCACCAAAGCTCGCACCAGAGCGAGTGCGGGGAACATTGCCGCCACCTGCCTCCGGCTCCTCCTGAATCTCCTCATCAGAACCGGCACGAGGAGAGTCCTGAGCAGGGCCATGACCACCAACCCAGTTGTCCTTGATGCGTAACTGAACCTCCTCGTGAGTAGTCAGAGGCCCAACGGGAAGGCGCTCAACGGCAAAAGTAGTTGCCCAAGTGATCTCGAAGAGGACCTGCAGATAAGGGCCATAAATGGGTACCTTTCGTTCCATCACAGCAGCATGTCCACCAGATGGCCATGAACCATGTCCAGATTGCCCACACGGGGAAACAGAGACGTCCGGAAGATGCGGTGCATGATGTCCAAGAATGGGAAGAGAATCACTCTGTACTTCTGATGTCCCTTGGCATCAGTATATGGAATCGATTTTTGATAAGGCCCTAGCATACTCTTGGGCTTGGCAGGTGTTGAAGTGAATGGGCTAACACCAACGGGCGCCTCTTTCGTGGAGACGGGAATGTGCAGAGCTGTCATGAAATCCCCCCACGTGCAGCTCACTTGCTCGTCCTTGCACATCCAAATGATGGTCCGATCATCTCGGTTGGTGAAGAACACTGTGGAAAAGAACTGGGCAAGAAGCTCGGCATCGAACCGCTTGTTGAAGGAGATGATGTCCAAAATCCCAAACTGCTCGCAAAGGGCATATGCCTCTCCAAAGTAATCGGGGTGAGCCCGCATGTGCATCAGTTGGACAGACTTCACATGTGGAACAAACTTGTTCTTCCTGTGCTTCATGATCATATGGAACACATCCCTCTGAGTCTTGTTCCAGAACTGAGAGCCAACTAACTCTGGGTCTTGCTCTGCACGGTACGGATTGGCACACCGGTAGGCCCTGTACTCAGGAAGAGGCATCTCTGAAACAGGCTTGACTGGTTCCTTCTTCTTCTAAGAAGTCTTCTTGAAGTTGCTTCCGGGTTGACCAGGGGCCTTGCGCTTGGGATTCCGACGAGAGCCATCACCTGACCAACACCAACAGAGAGAAATTGAAACCAAAACACATGATATGCACCAGCCGGACACGAGTGAACAAAGCAGGTCTATTGGGGAGGTGTCAGTTTTTTGGGAACCACGGTAGTACCGCCCCGCGGTAGTACCGCAGCGGGCCGAGCGGTAGTACCGCCCTGGAGCAGTGGACACGGATCTGAGATCCGGTACTACCGGGGGTCCAAGAAAACTCAAACCACTCCAACACATCTACT
This sequence comes from Bromus sterilis, assembly GCA_950022295.1. Classification (NCBI taxonomy): domain Eukaryota; kingdom Viridiplantae; phylum Streptophyta; class Magnoliopsida; order Poales; family Poaceae; genus Bromus; species Bromus sterilis. Next base: position 364,575,184 of record OX465595.1, on the reverse strand, counting down.
CCATTCCTATCTAGCAGTCTATCCATGTTCTCAAAGTGCCTAGGCATAGCCAAAAACCTAGTGGATCTACAAGTATTGCCCTAGAAACAAAGTGCAAAAAAAACTGAACCAAAGGAGAAGGGAACGGGGGAAATACCGGTATCCATGGCACCCGGGGGGATGGGGAACAATCCCACCGGAGAAGAACAAGGAGAGACGGCACGGATGCGGCATACCGGGAGGGGGCGCCGGGACGGGCGCCGCTGCTGCAGAGGAGAGGAAAGGAAACTGAATGGGGGTAATGGGGAGGAACTCCCCGTACCCCTTCAGTTATATGATTCCTCGGGACCGCAGTAGTACCGCACCAGGCACGGTAGTACCGTGACTGTTGCGGTAGTACCGCTGGCAGAAGAAACGTCCACCAAGTACAAAGAAAATTGGGCAACCGCATGATACGTCCAAAACGTATCTATAATTTCTGCTTGCTCCATGCATGTTTTGTGTGATATTGCTATGATCTAGATACACTTTTATACACTTTTGATCATATTTGGACTAACCTATTAACTCAGTGCACCCCAGTGCCAGTTCCTGTTTTCTGCTGTTTTTCTATTTCAGTTTTCCCCCATATAAAAAGTGCCAGAAAAATTCCGGGAAAAATACAGGAAAAATCAGCGTACAGGAAGCTTCGCGAAGAGCCCGAGAGGGGCCAGGGGGGCCCAGGAGGCCACCCGGCGCGGCCCCACCCCTGGCCGCGCCAGGGGGCGCCTGGGGCCCCTGGTCCACCTCTGGCTACCCCCCTTCGCCTATTTATTCTCCGTCACGGGGAAACTCCGAAGACAGAACCCTATTTCGCAAACTCGCCTCTGTTCCGCCGTCGCCGCGCTTCCGAGATCGGGAGCACCAGAAGACCTCTTCCCGGCACCCTGCCGGAGGGAGGGCTGACCTCCGAGAGTCTCCTCTCCACCATGGATGCTCCCCGGATGTCTCGTGAGTAGTTTTCTTGGACCATGGGTCCGTGATCAGTAGCTATGTGATGTTCTCCTCCCCTCTTTGTTCTTCATGGTTTAGACCTCGTGAGCTGCCCTACATGATCGAGGCCCTTTTGTAATCTTTCTGCTATTGCTATGCTGAGTTTGATGGGATCTGATGGATTATGAGATTATGTTCAGATTGTGATAGAGTAATATATTTGGTTTTTATCTCTTATATTTTTGTTCCTAAGTAATTCTTGCATGTTCTCCGTTGCTGTTTATTGCTTTGGCAAAGTAGTAGGTAGTGACTCCAAGAGGGAACGTTATGCTCGATTGTGGGTTCATGCCCCCCGATGACACGCTTGAGTGACAGAAACATGAGTCTAGGGGATGTGCTGTTGCCACAAGGTGGAAAAACGGTGCTTGTAACCGCGGTTGCAAGGATTGTTTACTTTACGCAAGGTTCTTTTTAATGCAGTTGTCTGTTGCTTTGGGTTTACACTTTGGGTGGGGCTCGCAACTTAATACCAGTGAGATGTTCTGGATAGATATCTCAAGGTGGATGATTAGTAGTAGATGCAGTTGGATTACGGTCTACTTATTTTGGCGTACTGCCCGTGCTTTTGAGCCTCTTCCTTTGTTTTGTAGCATAGTTAGCATTGCGGTGCGTTCATAATCCTGTCAATTGCCCTTCTGTAATATGTTTACCTCGCATAGCAGTTTTATCGTCTTTTGGGAGAGAGACATCACTAGAGAAAATCACGTATCCCGGTCCATATCCTTATTAATGTTTCCACGCTATCTTTACTTTTCTGCTTTTACTTTCAATTGCTATCATTATTCCTTTGTGTTTTACCCTTTGTGAACAACAAGACCGGAGAGATTGACAACCTCTCTGAACTTCGTTGGGAACAAAGTTATCTGTGTCTGTGTGCAGGTCTACGTCAGTTGCGCCGCTGACACCTACTTATCATCTCTGGAGTCCTACTGGAGACAAACCTTGGTATCTTCACCGAGGGAAACTTGCTGTTGTGCTACATCACGCCTTCCACTTGGGGCTCACCAACGAAGGGCGAGAAGCCATGACCGCATCGAATGTCTTAGGGGGAAGGGCTTGGGATGACGTGAAACACAGCAGCTGGATGGAGAACACTCCGAGATGAAAGACAACAAGGAAAATGCAAGATCAAAATCGGAGTGAACAAGATGTAAAAAGCAACCCAAACACAAGAAAGAAGCGCAAAAGCGAGCCAATCCTCCAAAAGGGAGGGGCGGTGGCCGAAGCCACCATGTTTGAGCTTATTTGGTATGACACCACAAAGATGTATCTTGGGTTCATTGCCAATGCTCTTCTTTGAAGCACCGTTGTCACCTTGGGTGACCATGACGGCCACCGAAAGTGACCATAGTGAAAGAATTTTGTCTCTTTCCGCATAATAGGTGGAGTGGTTGCCTATGAATTAAGCAACACTCCCCCTATGTCCATGCCTACATGCAAGCTAGACTTCATGTTGAGATGGGAAGAGTGGGCAAGTCTTCAAACCGCATTACTTGAATCAATGATATTTAGCTCATGCCTTAACTCTCGAAACCTTGCTTCATCCAAAGGCTTGGTGAAAATATCCCCAAGTTGATCTCCGGTGCCCACATATGAAAGGTCAATATCACCCTGCTTCACATGATCTCGAATAAAGTGATGACGAATCTCTATATGCTTCGTCTTGATATGTTGGACGGGGTTGTATGCGATCTTGATAGCACTTTCATTGTCACATAAAAGAGGCACTTTGTCACAAATGACACCATAATCCTTCAAAGTTTGCCTCATCCATAATAATTGTGCACAACAACTTGTGGCGGCAATGTACTCGGCTTCGGTGTAGAGAGGGAAACACAATTTTGCTTCTTGGATGACCAACACACCAAAGACCTACCAAGGAATTGGCATCCTCCGGAAGTGGACTTCCTCTCTACCTTGTCTCTCGCCCAATCCAAATCCGTGTACCCGACGAGGTTGAAGCTTGAGCCTTTAGGATACCACAATCCAAAGTTTGGGGTATGAACCAAATATCGAAAGATTCTTTTGACAGCCACCACGTGACTCTCTTTTGGTGCGGATTGAAATCTTGCACACATGCCCACACTCAACATGATATCCGGCCTAGATGCACAAAGATACAGCAAAGAACCAATCATAAAACGATACTCCCTTTGGTCTACCTCTTTACCGTTCGGGTCGAGGTCAAGTTGACACTTGAGTGGCATGGGGGTCTTGGCTCCTTTAAAACCATCATACTTGAACCTCTTGAGTATGTCTTGGGTATATTTGACTTGGTTGATGAAAGTTCCTCTTGATAATTGTTTGACTTCAAAACCGAGAAAGAACTCCAACTCGCCCATCATAGACATCCCAAACTTATCGGTCATTAGCTTAGAAAATTCCTCATTAAAAGATTTGTTAATCGAGCCAAAGATAATATCATCAACATATAGTTGGCATATGAACAATTGCCCACCAACCCTCTTGGTAAAAAGAGTGGGATCAATTTGCCCAATTTCAAACCCATAATCGACTAAGAACTCGGTAAGGTGCTCATACCAAGCGCGTGGTGCTTGCTTAAGGCCATAGAGCGCCTTGTCAAGTTTATAGACATGATTGGGGAAATTGTGGTCCTCGAACCCGGGGGGTTGCTTTACATATACGAACTCATTAATGGGACCATTAAGAAAAGCACTCTTCACATCCATTTGATATAACTTGAAGTTGTGATGAGAAGCATAAGCAAGAGCAATACGAATGGACTCAAGACAAGCCACGGGGGCAAAAGTTTCACCATAGTCAATACCTTCGACTTGGGAAAAACCTTGAGCCACTAACCTTGCCTTGTTCCGGGTGACAATACCAAGTGCATCTTGCTTGTTCCTGAATATCCACTTGGTCCCAATAACATTATGATCACCTTTGGGTCTCTCCACCAATGTCCACACCTTGTTGCGCTTGAAGTTATTGAGTTCATCATGCATGGCCTCAAGCCAATCCGGATCTTCAAGCGCCTCACCTACCTTTTGGGGTTCAACACACGAAACAAATGCATTATGGGCACAAAAGTTTCTCAATTGACTACGAGTGGTTACCCCCTTTTGGATGCTTCCGAGCACTTGATCCACCGAAAGATCTTGTTATTTTAACCGGGAAGCAATCTTGAGTTCTCGGCAAACTCTTTCTTCCTCCAAAGTTTCTTGAGAGGGAGCAAGAGAACCATCTTCGGAAGAAGGAGCATCCTCAAGGACTTGTTCATCATGTTGAGCATGCCCTTGAACACGAACTTGATCTTGGTCATCATTTGGTGCACCACCATCTTCAATGATTGGATCTTGACCTTGATCTTGTTCTGCCGAGAGAGGGCCTTCATCTTGTTCTTGGTTTGCTTGTGGATCTTGAGGAGGTGATGGCTTCACGTGCGTAGAGCATTGTCCTTCTCCTTCCACCACAAGGGGTTCCTCAATGGGTAGGAAATGACCCACACCCATTCTTCTTATGGCTTGAGGAGGAATTTCATCACCTACATCATTAAGATCACCTTGCCCCACTTGGAATCCATTATGTTCATCGAACTCCACGTTGCTAGATTCTTCAACAAGTCCGGAAGACTTGTTGTAGACCCTATAGGCGTGAGAGTTTGAAGCATAACCAACAAATATGCCCTCATTTGTCTTAGACTCAAACTTAGACAAACGAGCACCTTTCTTAAGAATGAAACACTTACACCCGAAGACCCGAAAATAATTGATGTTGGGCTTCTTCCCGGTGATGATTTCGTATGGAGTTTTGTTCAAGATCTTGCGGAGATAAAGACGGTTGGTTGCATGACAAGCAGTGTTGATGGATGATGGCTTCTCGCCCTTCGTTGTTTACCCCAAGTGGAAGGTTTGAGATGTAGTGCAGTAGCAGTTTTCCCTCGGTGAAGATACCAAGGTTTGTCTCCAGTAGGACTCCAGAGATGATAAGTAGGTGTCAGCAGCGCAACTGACGCGGACGTACACACAGACACATATAACTTTGTTCCCAATGAAGTTCAGAGAGGTTGTCAATCTCTCTGGTCTTGTTGTTCACAAAGGATAAAACTCAAGGGATAATGATAGCAAGTAAAAGCAGTAAAGTAAATATATCTTGGAAACAGTAATGAGGATATGGACCGGGATACGTGATGTTCACTAGTGATGTCTCTCTCCCAAAAGACGATAAAACTGCTATGCGAGGTAAACAAATTACAGAAGGGCAACTGACAGGATTATGAACGCACCGCAATGCTAACTATGCTACAAAAGAAAGGAAGAGGCTCAAAATCACGGGCAGTACGCCAAAATAAGTAGACCGAAATCCATCTGCATCTACTACTAATCATCCACCTTGAGATATCTATCCAGAACATCTCGCTGGTATTAAGTTGCGAGCCCCACCCAAAGTGTAAACCCAAAGCAACAGACAACTGCAATAAAAATAACTTTGCGTAAAGTAAACAATCCTTGTAACCGCGGTTACAAGCACCGGTATTTTCCCCCTTGTGGCAACAACACATCCCCTAGACTCATGTTTCTGTCACTCAAGCGTGTCATCGGGGGGCATGAACCCACAATCTAGCACAACGTTCCCTCTTGGAGTCACTACCTACTACTTGGCCAAAGCAATAAACAGCAACGGAGAACATGCAAGAATTACTTAGGAACAAAAATATAAGAGATAAAAACCAAATATATTACTCTATCACAATCTGACCATAATCTCATAATCCATCAGATCCCTCCAAACTCAGCCTAGCAACAGCAGAAATATTACAAAGGTGCCTCGATCATGTAGGGCAGCTCACAAGGTCTAAACAATGAAGATCAAAGAGGGGAGGAGAACATCACATAGCTACTGATCACAGACCCATGGTCCAAGGAAAACTACTCACAAGACATCCGGGGAGCATCCATGGTGGAGAGGAGACTCCCGGAGGTCAATCCTCCCTCCGGCAGGGTGCCGGGAAGAGGTCTTCTGGTGCTCCCGATCTTGGAAGCGCGGCGGCGGCGGAACATAGGCGAGTTTTCCGATTAGGGTTCTTCTTCTGGAGTTTTCCCGTGACAGAGAATAAATAGGCGAAGGGGGGCAGCCAGAGGTGGACTAGGGGCCCCAGGCGCCCCCCTGGCGCGTCCAGGGGTGGGGCCGCGGCGGGTGGCCGCCTGGGCCCCCTGGCTCCCCTCTGCCCCCTCCCGGGCTCTTCTCGAAGCTTCCTGTACGCTGATTTTTCCTGTATTTTTCCCAGAATTTTTCTGGCACTTTTTATATGGGGGAAAACTGAAATAGAAAAACACCAGAAAACAGGAACTGACACTGGGGTGCACTGAGTTAATAGGTTAGTCCAAATATGATCAAAAGTGTATGAAAGTGTATCTAGATCATAGCAATATCACACAAAACATGCATGGAGCAAGTAGAAATTATAGATACGTTTTGGACGTATCAACATCCCCAAGCTTAATTCCTGCTCGTCCTCGAGTAGGTAAATGATAACAACATAATTTCTGTGGTGAGATGCTAGCAACCATAAAAGAACTTTGAAAATTAAAGCAATCAAGGTTAGAGATTCAATTCAAGTCATAACATGCAAGAGTCTATATTAGCATGGAAACGAGTAACAAAAGAACAATAGGTGCAAGAGCTCTCGCTGTCCGTGACTCGAATGTCTCCAAATGGTGTTTGCGTGCAAGAAGGGGGATAGGGAATATGAGAAAAAGTAATTTTTTTGTGTTGAGAACTCAATCTACTAAAGTTTCACACTTGGTCTTCTTTGGAATCTTATCTTGACTCGTCCCCAGACCACTAGCCAGGTACAAGTCAATTTGATCCACTCCTTTTCGATATTTTGAGCACTCATGCAATGGATGAGCGTAAGCACGGGAGTTGACACTTAAGATGGCAAAGAGAGAAGTAGGTGGAGGAGGAAGACAAAAAGGTGTGAAAGTCTCACATCAATGAGGACAATCATATGTGAGAGAAGGCCATATGATAGATATGATGTGAAGAGTAGGGATTGCCATGCAACGGATGCACATACGAGCTAAGAAGCTCTCCAAAGGAACTAGTGGGGGTGCATCTAACTTGCTCGCTCATGAAGACCTAGAGCTCGTTTGAGGAGGCTCATCCTTGGAATATGCACGCCAAGTTCTATAGTTTGAAGGTCCCCACAAAGCTATATGCATAATGATGATCTCTATGGAGTACAAGGATATAAAGGGAGTACTAGTGTGGATCTCTCAAAAGGATAGTAGTGTTGCCCCTTTCTCTCTTTTTATTTCCTTTTCTCTTTTTCTATTTTTTTGTATTTTTTTTGTGGCCTCAATGGTTCTTTCTATTTAACTCTCATATGTCCTCTTTGGGATCTTTTATTGTGTCCTCTTTGGGATCTTTTCCTCACTTAAGGGAAACACTCTATTTTACAAGAAGGTAAAGGAGATATTTCACACTTTACAAGGTACTCAAAACATAAAGAAGATGTAACTAACATGATGTATGCAAAGTATGTCGCTGCCAGTGTAGCAGGAACATGTATGACTTGAAGATCAAGTCATGAAGAGGTGGAAGTTGCATGGCAATATATCTCGGAAAGGCCATGGAGATTCCTTGATAGGTAGGTATGGTCGCTGTTTTGAGGGAAGATATAAGGAGGCTTATGATGACAGAGCGTATCATGCCAAGGGTTTGGATGTACCGGCGAAGGTGGACACCAACTCTCGGAGTGAGAAGAAGGCAATGCACGGCACGGGAGAGGGTAACAAAATATGGGAAGGTGGAAGTGTCAACTTTCAATACTTACATTAGTCCGAAGAACTCATGCACTTATTATCGGTAACTCTCAATCTAATAAGTATGTTTGCAAAGAGACAAGTACCCCGAGGAGGAGTGTATGGGGGTTTGGTTATCCTTGCGCATCCTCGACTCATGGTACGTGAGTGTTCTCTGCTATTCGACTCCTCGGAAGAGTAGTGATCCATCTAGTAGCTAGAGTTCTCAACTAGTTTTGTAGGTTTTCAAAATACACACGGATTGCCCAAAATACGACACCTATCACTAATAGGCAAGATCTCTTGACACCAAAAGTCCAAACATTACTCACAACAATACCTCAAAACTATTGGAAGTTACTACTAAAATTAAATAACAACCTCAATTACCTACTCTCAAGACAAGACACAACTCAGTGCAACAACCAACTTTCTTTAACAAGATAAACATGAAAACTAAAAAGAGTTCCAGCAACAAACTAAACAAAAGCCAAGGCTCTTGCTAAAGACAAACTAAGACTAAAACTAAACATGGCAGTAGCTATGAAAAGATAAAGAACACACAACAGCAAAAAGATAAGCTGGAAAAATCCTATGATGTGTTCTAGATTTGAAAGTGGAGCGTGTTTCTCTCCCACACAAAGTAATACGGGATCTAACTTGTTATGAACATCAAGAAAAGCTAGAGAAAACTAAAAATAAAACCTAAGAGCGAGACGCTCCAAGCATAGCACATAACGTATGAAGTGATAAAAATATAGTGAGACGAAGGATGAACTGATGATTGTTGATGGAGAAGGGGATGCACGGGGGCATCCCCAAGCTTAGACGCTTGAGTATCCTTGAATATTTATTGGGGATGCATGGGGGCATCCCCAAGCTTGAGCGCTTGACACTCCTGGATCTTCTTTCATCATCTTATATCGCACACTTGAAAACTCCCTTCATACATAACTCATCATAAGCTGATTAGAGAGGTTAGTACCCTTAATAAATAAAAAAATTCCACTGGATATAAAGATATTTTGAAGAGCTACTGTTTCTCAAGAGTGCCAAAAAGTTTTTTCAAAGAAAAATCAAGCCTAAGGTTTGCAAAAGTTAGGAGAGACAAAACGTGGCAGAATCTGTGAAAAACAGAACATCAGATAGTAAAGAATTTTTTAAGGGCACTTCTGCAACTCAAATCGAAAAACTCAGAACATACGGAAGTTTCGTAATTGTATAGAGCATACTGTGTAAGCATTTAAGCTCAAAATGTTGAACTGGGATTTTTCTGGATTTTTTCTGGTCACGAGGACAGAATCTGTTTTCTGGACAGCATGTCACAACTTTTACTTCCCTTGCCGTAAGAGGCTATAACTTGGCACAAAGCAGAAAATTAAAGATACAGTGATGTTGCTACAGAAGTAAAAATCATCAAGACACAACAAAAGTAAAAAGAAAACAACTAAATTCGTTGCGGGCTGCCTCCCGAAAGCGCTTCTTTAAAGCCATTAGCTAGGCTTAAAGATTATAAAAGATGCTCTCACAAGAGAATGGGAATTTTAGCAAAATAGAGCATCAAGAAGCAAATTTGAAACACATTTAAGCCTAACCCACTTCCTATGCATAGGCATCTTGTAAGAAAATAAATCAAAGAATCACAAAGTGACATGCATAGGAAGGTGGAACAAGAACAACTTCGAAAGTTTCAGTTTAGAGAGAGGCGTTTTTGTCGCATGGAAGTTTCTATAACCAAACTTTCCTCTCTCAAAGTAATTTTCAGTAATATCATGAACAACATCAAGAATATAACTATCATATAAATCATATTGTTCATGACCTACAAGCACACGTGTATTTTTTTCAACACGGTTTTTAGGATCATAAGATAAATGCAACCCATCACATTGAGCTTTGATAAGAGGAAAATTCTCCGGAGTTGGAGATTTTAAAAGGATAATAGGACACTCAAGTGTGGGAGAGATAGCAAAAATTTCATGCTTAACATGAGGAACTATAGCAAGTTCATCTCCGTAAGCATCATCCATAGTGGCAACACGGCCATAAGCATAGAAGGCATCAACTTCATCAAAAAGGGATATTTCAAAAGAATCCATAGGATCATAATACTCATATAAGGTGAGAGTCAAAGAGTTACTCTCATTAGAAGGTAGACATGGATGGCTCCATTCTTCCTCCTTTTGTTCGTCACTCTCCTCGTCTTCTTCATCCAAAGAGCTTTCAGGTTCAGTAATTTCTTCTTCTATAGAGTCCTGCAAAACATTAGTCTCTTCCTTTTGGGGAGAGATTCTCTCAAGATGATCAGTAATATAATAATTTGCATCATAATTTTCCAAACAATAGTTAAGTATAGAAAGACTCTCATATTTGTAAGGGGCTTCATCAATATTTTCAAGAAAAGAAGTAATTTCATAGGCACCCTTAAAAGCAACAAATTCTTCTATTTGTTTTGCATCATAAAAATCATAATTTCCCTTAGCATAAGAAGCTAAGGTTTCATCCTCATTGTACTCACATTGGAAAGCAAGGTGTTTGTGCCTCATAAAGCAATAAGATTCATCCCTGCAGAAAGATATATTATATATTGAGCACAAGTTTTTAGCATACTCATACGATTGATGTATGAGTCTCCATAAGTGTATCCCTTTTTGAGACAAGCGGTATTCCTTGTAATATTCTTGTTGATCCTCGGTGAATCCTCCATGCCAATAAGATCTAGTTTCAAAGAAGTTAGACATTGATTGGCAAGTAAGGAACTAGACATACTATATATATTTTTTGATTTTTGATACAAGACACAAAGATAAAAACTGAAAGATAAACTAACAAGACTAAAAAACAAAGGTAAAGGGTAGTGTGCAACTCCCCTATCTTAGCACTCGGAGTCCCCGGCAACGGCGCCAGAAAACTTGCTTGATGGCTTCTCACCCTTCGTTGGTTACCCCAAGTGGAAGGTTTGAGATGTAGTGCAACAGCAGTTTTCCCTCGGTGAAGATACCAAGGTTTGTCTCCAGTAGGACTCCAGAGATGATAAGTAGGTGTCAGCGGCGCAACTGACGCGGACCTGCACACAGACACAGATAACTTTGTTCCCAACGAAGTTCAGAGAGGTTTTCAATCTCTCCGGTCTTGTTCTTCACAAAGGATAAAACGCAAGGGATAATGATATAAAGTAAAAGCAGTAAAGTAAATATAGCTTGGAAGCAGTAATGAGGATATGGACCGGGATACGTGATGTTCACTAGTGATGTCTCTCTCCCAAAAGACGATAAAACTGCTATGCGAGGTAAAAAAATTACAGAAGGGCAATTGACAGGATTATGAACGCACCGCAATGCTAACTATGCAACAAAAGAAAGGAAGAGGCTCAAAAGCACGGGCAGTACGCCAAAATAAGTAGACCGAAATCCATCTGCATCTACTACTAATCATCCACCTTGAGATATCTATCCAGAACATCTCGCTGGTATTAAGTTGCGAGCCCCACCCAAAGTGTAAACCCAAAGCAACAGACAACTGCAATAAAAAGAACTTTGCGTAAAGTAAACAGTCCTTGTAACCGCGGTTACAAGCACCGTTGTTTTCCCCCTTGTGGCAACAACACATCCCCTAGACTCATGTTTCTGTCACTCAAGCGTGTCATCGGGGGGCATGAACCCACAATCTAGCACAACGTTCCCTCTTGGAGTCACTACCTACTACTTGGCCAAAGCAATAAACAACAACGGAGAACATGCAATAATTACTTAGGAACAACAATATAAGAGATAAAAACCAAATATATTACTCTATCACAATCTGAACATAATCTCATAATCCATCAGATCCCTCCAAACTCAGCATAGCAACAACAGAAATATTACAAAGGTGCCTCGATCATGTAGGGAAGCTCACGAGGTCTAAACAATGAAGATCAAAGAGGGGAGGAGAACATCACATAGCTACTGATCACGGACCCATGGTCCAAGGAAAACTACTCACGAGACATCCGGGGAGAATCCATGGTGGATAGGAGACTCCCGGAGGTCAATCCTCCCTCCGACAGGGTGCCGGGAAGAGGTCTTCTGGTGCTCCCGATCTTGGAAGCGCGGCGGCAGAGGAACAGAGGCGAGTTTGCGGAATAGGGTTCTTCCTCTGGAGTTTTCCCGTGACGGAGAATAAATAGGCGAAGGGGGGCAGCCAGAGGTGGACCAGGGGCCCCAGGCGCCCCCCTGGCGCGGCCAGGGGTGGGGCCGCGCCGGGTGGCCGCCTGGGCCCCCCTGGCTCCCCTCTGGCCCCTCCCGGGCTCTTCTCGAAGCTTCCTGTACGCTGATTTTTCCTGTATTTTTCTCGGAATTTTTCTGGCACTTTTTATATGGGGGAAAACTGAAATAGAAAAACAGCAAAAAACAGGAACTGACACTGGGGTGCACTAAGTTAATAGGTTAGTCCAAATATGATCAAAAGTGTATGAAAGTGTATCTAGATCATAGCAACATCACACAAAACATGCATGGAGCAAGCAGAAATTATAGATACGTTTTGGATGTATCAACATCCCCAGGCTTAATTCCTGCTCGTCCTCGAGTAGGTAAATGACAACAACATAATTTCTGCGGTGACATGCTAGCAACCATAAAAGAACTTTGAAAAGTAAAGCAATCAAGGTTAGAGATTCAATTCAAGTCATAACATGCAAGAGTCTATATTAGCATTGAAACAAGTAACAAAAGAACAATAGGTGCAAGAGCTCTCGCTGTCCGTGACTCGAATGTCTCCAAATGGTGTTTGCGTGCAAGAAGGGGGATAGGGAATACGAGAAAAAGTAATTTTTTGTGTTGAGAACTCAATCTACTAAATTTTACTCTTGGTCTTGTTTGGAATCTTATCTTGACTCGTCCCCAGACCACTAGCCAGGTACAAGTCAATTTGATCCACTCCTTTTCGATATTTTGAGCACTCATGCAATGGATGAGCGTAAGCACGAGAGTTGACACTTAAGATGGAAAAGAGAGAAGTAGGTGGAGGAGGAAGACAAAAAGGTGTGAAAGGCTCACATCAATGAGGACAATCATAGGCGAGAGAAGGCCATATGATAGATATGATGTGAGGAGTAGGGATTGCCATGCAACGGATGCACATACGAGCTAAGAAGCTCTCCAAAGGAACTAGTGGGGGTGCATCTAACTTGCTCGCTCATGAAGACCTAGAGCTCGTTTGAGGAGGCTCATCCTTGGAATATGCAAGCCAAGTTCTATAGTTTGAAGGTCCCCACAAAGCTATATGCATAATGATGATCTCTATGGAGTACAAGGATATAAAGGGAGTACTAGTGTGGATCTCTCAAAAGGATAGTAGTGTTGCCCCTTTCTCTCTTTTTATTTCCTTTTCTCTTTTTCTATTTTTTGTATTTTTTTGTGGCCTCAATGGCTCTTTCTATTGAACTCTCATATGTCCTCTTTGGGATCTTTTAATGTGTCCTTCGGGTGGCCGCCTGGTCCCCCCTGGCTCCCCTCTGGCCCCTCCCGGGCTCTTCTCGAAGCTTCCTGTACGCTGATTTTTCCTGAATTTTTCCCGGAATTTTTCTGGCACTTTTTATATGGGGGAAAACTGAAATAGAAAAACAGCAGAAAACAGGAACTGGCACTGGGGTGCACTGAGTTAATAGGTTAGTCCAAATATGATCAAAAGTGTATGAAAGTGTATCTAGATCATATCAATATCACACAAAACATGCATGGAGCAAGAAGAAATTATAGATACGTTTTGGACGAATCAATGGCCTCTGCCCAAAAGTTGTATGGACTCTTGAACTCCGCCATCATTGTTCTTGCTGCGTCAATCAGAGTACGATTCTTTCTCTCCGCAACACCATTTTGTTGAGGGGTACAAGCAGCGCAATATTGATGTTTGATCCCCTCATCTCCAAGGAATTCATCCAGGGTGTAGTTCTTGAACTCGGTGCCGTTGTCACTCCTAATTTCCAAAATCTTTGAATTGTGTTGACGTTGAGCTTCATTTGAAAACTCAATGACGGTTTGTTGGGTCTCACTCTTCTTCTTGAAGAAATAAACCCATGTATATCTTGAATAGTCATCAACAATAACCAAGCAATACTTCTTTCCGCCTAGGCTATCATATGATGGAGGCCCAAAGAGATCCATGTGAAGGAGCTCCAAAGGCCTCTTGGTGGAGATGATATTCTTGACGGGATGTTTCTTCTCATGTAGTTTCCCTTCAATGCATGCCCTACAAGAACGATCTTTGGAAAAGCTAACATTTGTTAGTCCAATGACATGCTCACCCTTGAGAAGTGTTTGCAAAGACCTCATATTGACATGGGCTAGTCGGCGGTGCCAAAGCCATCCCACATCAACTTTAGCCATTAGACACATGGCGGTTTTTGTGGGGACTTTTGAAAAGTCCACCACGTACATACCGTCCTCCACGTGTCCAACAAAGGCCACTTTAAGAGTTTTGCTCCACATCAAGGTGACCATGTCTTTATCAAAGAAAGTGCAAAGGCCCATCATGGCAAGTTGGCGAACGGAAAGTAAATTAAAGGCACAAGTTTCAACTAGCAATACTTTCTCAATGGGCGAGTCCGGAGGAATTATCACTTTGCCAAGACCTAATACCTTTGCCGTGTTTGCATCTCCAAATTGGACATGGGTGGTTCGAGATGGTCCAAAATCAATGTCCACCAACATGTCCTTGCTTCCGGTCATATGACTTGTAGCCCCGCTATCAAGTATCCATGAACCACCACCGGAAGCCGCCACCTACATGAGATCAATGCTTGGGTTTAGGTACCTATTCACGAATGGGTCCTTTTGCGTTAGTAACAAGGGTCTTAGGCACCCAAATGGACCATGCAATATACTCATCAAAGGCACCAACAAATTTGGCATAAACATGCCCATCATTAGTGCAACAAAGAACATAAGAGGGGTTAGTTGTTCCGGCAAAGTCATTGGGAATTGCACCACTTCTCTTGGTCTCTCCACCCTCAATGGCCTTTGCCACCTTTTCTTGAGGCTTCTCCCCTTCCTTCACAAATGTGACTTCCTTTGAAGGAGGAGGGGCCTTGCCTTTCTTATTTTTGTTCTTCCTCTTTTTCTTCTTCTTCTTTGATGAACTTGCACCAAAACCAATGCCTTCCTTGCCAATGAACTCCTTTTGGGAACTCAAGTGATCATTAAGGTTCTTTTCTCCTTGAATGCACGAGACAAGTCCCTTCTCAAGTTGTGCCTTCAACCTAGCGTTTTCCTCAACGAGAGGAGCATGCTCACAACAAGAGTTAGAGGAACTAGGTTTCTCTACCACAATAATAGGAGAAAAGGTAGTAATTTCTTTAGTGAGTTGCATACTTGTTTCATCATGAGCCTTCTTGAGAGCCATGAGTTTGTGCTTTAAGGACTTGTGGTCCTTTTCGACTTTCTCATGGTCCACAAGAATTCTTTCATGAGCCTCAACAAGTTCATCATTTTTAGTCTTGAGATCACAAGCAATGGCATTACAATGTTTAAGGTCAAGTTTTAGCTTAGAGATATCACTAGCATACGTCTCATCAAGAGACAACTTAAGCTCACGCTCTCCTTCGAGAGAATGAGATAGCTCCCCTATCTCATCCGCATAGTCGCGACTATGACCTTGCAACTCGGTGATAGTCTCGTCAAGTTGCTCAATGTGAGCATGGGCTTCGCCTAGTTGTTCCAAGAGAGCCACAAAGTGTCCCTTGGCAACACCTTTGAGCTTGGACATGAATAGCTCGAATTCATTTTCTTGTTGTGCTTTGGGCTCCTCATTTTCCTCCACACAATCCAACAATGAAGGGTTAGTGGGAGTAAACGGTTTAGAGTGAGGAGTTACCGAGGTAGTCTTGGCCATAAGACACTTGTGGATGATGTGAGGGTTATCGTTGGGGGAGTTGAAGAGAGATGTTGATGAGGGGGATTCAATGGCGATAGCAACGGTGGCGGTTGCCACAATCTCAACACTTTCTTCATCCTCCTCATCATCGGAATAGTATTCTTCTTGAGCCACCAACACACGTTGTGTCTTCTTCTTCACAAAGGTCTTGTTCAATGGTGGCTTGTTCTTGTCGTTACGGATGAGCTTTCCACCGTGGTCTTCTCTTTTCTCATATAGACACTCCGTAACAAAATGACTCACATTGCCACAATTGAAGCAAGTCCTTATTCTTTGGCCCTTTGGCTTGAAGTTACTTGTGTTGGACTTGAAGTTCTTCTTGTTGCCCCAAAATTGTCTTGAGGCTAGAGCCATGTACTCATTGTAAGCATACTTGGTGTCTTCCGGACCCACATCCTCTTCATCTTCCTCAACTTGAACCTCCTTGGCATTCAAGGCGAGAGATGGCATCTTGGAGCCACTTTGGCGAGCCAATTTTAACTCGGCCGTAGGGTCCAAGATTTCCATGGCAACGAATTCATCCAAGACTTGGTTTGAACTCAACTCGTGAAATTCGGGCCTTTGACGAATGACCTTGGTGATATGCTTCTTGTGTAGGAGCATAGCCGTGATGAACTTTCTCTTTATCCATCCGTCGTCGGTGTCCATGCTCCCGTGGTCCGTCATGGAGTTGGCGAGAGCCACCAACCTTTGATGAACATCCTCGGAAGACTCCCCTTCATTCCTGGCAAAGTGATCGGCTTGATCTTGAATCTTATCAAACTTCGAGCACCGTATGCTAGAGCTTCCCATGAGAGTCCTCTCAAGAATATCCCACATGTCTTTGGCCGTTTCACACTTTAGGACGAGATTGTATTGCTCTTCCTTCAACCCATTTCCTATCACAAGCATAACATGACTGTTGATGGTGTTGTCCCAATATTCTCTTGGGGTCATGTTGTGGCGGTCACGAGGATTGAATCCCTCCTCAACGATGCGCCACAGTTCCACGGAGGACCCCTTCAAATGTCTCTTCATGCGATGGGCCCAAACCGGATAAGCATCTTTGTTAAGGATGGGAATAGTGCCTGCATGTGCAAAATGAGGCTCGGGAAGAGGTAGTGAGTTATAGGTAACAGGAGGAGCCACCGCGGAATGAATACCCAATCCATTCCCTGAACGAGGAATGGATCGGCTATCATTCCTACCATCATCACTAGGTTGGGAGATGACATCTCCTCCACCCAACGTTGGAATGTTGGGGATGATGGTGGGGTTTCTCTCCGAGGGCATCCTCGACATGAGACTACCAAGCATGTCGGTAACTTTATTCATGTGCGCCTTAATGGCGGACATGCCTTCATTGTACTCATGTCGAGAGATAGATGATGCGTCATCCTTCGCGAATGCATTCGTGAAGCCCTCGGTACTCGGAACCCTTTCCAAGAGGGGAGGGTTCGAAGTAGCTCCTGTAACCTCAACCTCTTTTGGTTTATCCTCTTGCGACATCCTCTTAAGGCGGTAAAGCCCTTAATAAGAGACGAGGCTCTGATACCAATTGAAAGGATCGGAATGTCGACTAGAGGGGGGTGAATAGGCGACTAACACTTTTTAATCTTTTCTTAACAAATTAGGCTCAACAAGGAATATAGGTTGTCTAGATGTGCAACTATGTGAGCAACCTATATTCCAACAACAATGATATAACAAGCAAGCAATGAATAAGCAAGGAAAGTAACTTGCGCAAAGTAAAGGTAAAAGGGAACACGGGAGACAAGGATATGTTTCCGAAGTTCCTTCTCTTTCGAGAAGTACGTCTTCGTTTGGAGAGGGTGAGGAGCACAATGCTCACACGAAGCCAATGAGGGCCACCCTATTTCTCCTCACGCTCTTACCGATGTAAGATGCCGTGAACCACTACGAGGCGACCTTGAAGGTGGCAACCAAACCTTTACAAACACGGTTGGGGCAAACTCCACAACTTAATTGGAGGCTCCCAACAAAACCACGAAGCTTCACCACAATGGAATGTGGCTTCGAGGTGACCTCTTCCGTCTAGAGCACCAACGCACCCAAGAGTAACAAGATCCACACGGGATTAGTGGGGGGAATCAAATATCCTTTGGTGGAAGTGTAGATCGGGGCCTCCTCTTCCAAACCCTAGAGAATCAACGAGTTTTGATGGCTAGGGAGGGAGATCGGGCAAGAATGGAGCTTGGGTGTCAATGGAGGTGAGAGTAATAAATGAGGTAGGTCTCAAGGGAGAAGAAGACCCCCTTTTATAGGTGGCCTTAAATGCAGCCGTTGGATGTCCACCAACCCCGGTAGTACAGCTTCAGAAGCAGTACTACCGCGCTGCGGTACTACCGTACCGAGAGCGGTACTACCGCTCCACGGTACTACCGAGCCCCAGTGCCGCCCCCACTACCGCAAAGTTCAGTGGGAATCCGGTAGTGGATGCGGTACTGGTTCACGGTACTACCGCTCTACGGTACTACCGAGCCCCAGTGCCGCCCCCACTACTGCAAAGTCCAGTGGGAATCCGATAGTGGATGCGGTACTGGTCCACGGTACTACCGCGGAGCGGTACTACCGTACTAGGAGCGGTACTACCGCTCCATGGTACTACCGAGCCCTAGTGCCGCCCCCACTACCGCAAAGTCCAGTGGGAATCCGGTAGTGTATGCGGTACTGGTCCACGGTACTGCCGCGGAGCGGTACTACCGCTCCTAGAGCGGTACTACCGCCTTGGCAGAGCCAGGGAGCCACTTCCAATAAGTCCCCACACCTCCACGACGCAAAAGAAATATGTGGGTGCAGAAAGTGAGACCGTGTGATGATTCATTCCACCATTTCCAAAGCGGATCCCCTCTTCATAGTACGGTTTTCCTACGACTCAATTATCAAAAAGGAGATCGAAATAAAAACTCCGTCTTCACGCTTCATACACCGAGGGGGCAATAACCGTCTTGTGCCATTAGTGTAATTATCTGAAATGCTCATCGCACCCGGTTAGTCCGCAAATGTATTGTCAGCAATCACTAAAACCAATCAAGGGAAAACATGCCCTATCAAACCTGAAATAGAAAAACAGCAGAAAACAGGAACTTGCACTGGGGTGCACTGAGTTAATAGGTTAGCCCAAATATGATCAAAAGTGTATGAAAGTGTATATAAAACATGCATGGAGCAAGCAGAAATTATAGATACGTTTGGGACGTATCAACATGGAACATGAATGACAGAAAAAGTTCTGGGTAGTTGCCAAAGTTGCAAATAGCAAGATTTCAATTTCTAACAAGCAAAGCTTGCTCAAGAAACTCCAAAGGGTGCAAAAGATATAATGACAACATAGCGAGTGCATTGGGCAAGGGCATTTTTTTCTTGTGGGTTCTAACCGTGATTCAGTAGATAACAATTTGTGTGAAGCATTTAATCATGCCATTGTTGATGCAAGCTAGGTTCCATTTGTTATCTCTATGCATGAAAAGACACAGTAAAATGATATTTGCTAGACAGGAACAAAGGGCCAAAGGTGAGAAGTTTCATGGAAAAATATTTAAGAAACTTAAGGCTAGCATTGCAAGAACACAATTCATGGAGGCGCTTTGAAATTGCAAGGATGGATTTGAAGTCAAGCTTCTCACTGGGAGAAAAATACAGTACATAGTGAGTTTTGACAAAAAGGACTTCCTCCTGTGGCTACTTACGGCTGTCCGGCCTTCCCTGCTCCCACGCTATAACAACTATATACAAGTGTGGAAAAATGGTAGACGATTACATTGCTCCTTGTAATTACTCAGTTGAATTATTCAAACATATTTATGAGAATTATTTAGAGCCCGTGGAAGGCGAGGAGATGTGGCCAGTTTCTTCAAAACCCAGGCCTCAAGCTCCAGGATATCTGAGAATGCTATGAAGGCCTAAGAAGAATGGAAGAAAAAGGGAAGAACATGAGAAACCTACGCCTACCAATAAATTGACCAAGCATGGCACTGTAATTAAATGTTCAATATGTGGTAATGAAGGGCATAACAGGGCAAGCTGCATGAAAAATCCAGAGAGAGGAAAGAAGAAGAACGCACACCTTGTGAAGACTAGCAAGAAAAATCCAAAGGTGTATTTATGGCGCCTCTACATGATTTCTAGTGAATTTAGATGATTTGTAGTGGTTTTACATGATTTCTAGTGTACTTACATGATCTATAGTGACTTTACATGATTTTGATTGACTTCTAGAGGATTTCCACTACATGATTTAGAGCGAACTTCATAATTTAAACCACATTTAGATGATTGCAAGTGTACTTACATGATCTATAGTGACTACGTGATTTTGAGTGACTTTTAGATGATTTCCACTACATTTACATGATTTAGAGTGAACCTCATGGTTTAAACTATATTTAGATGATTTCCAATGGATTTAGATGTTTTTAGTGAATTTAGATGATGTTCAGTGCCTTTTAGATTACTAATCCATGAAAATGACTCCCCTGTAGCAACCTGGACAATCTTCATAAGCTTCTCAACCAGCGAGTTCTAAAGCTCCAAGTGCCCAACCAGCTAGATCATCTGCTCCCCCTTCTGTTCCAACAAGTGCACCTTATGTTCCAGCAAGAGCATCAGTTGTACCAACTGCCCCAACAAGATCAAGTGCAGCTGCTTCTAAGTTTAAGCAATCCAGAAACACATTTGCAAGTGTACAAGCTGGAACATCTATTGGTGCAACAAATAAGAGAAAAGAGTCCATGCATCTTCACTTCCTAGCTATTAATACTTTAATTCAAGTGGAAATGTGCAATGTTATCCAGGATCTAGTACTGTAGACATGAATTGAATGTTGCAATTTATTCTATTCATATCCAGGTTATATGTACTGTATTGCAAACATGAACTTGATCTCACACATGATCTATTATGATATGCTTGGAATATTTTCTATATTTTTGTTGGTGTCCTTGTTATTGATGCCCATGATCTCTAATAATAATGCTAGAACTAAATATCATGGCCAAAGTAGTTTAACCAATCTAGATCATTTCAAAATGCCAACTTTCTATCACTTTGTCAGAACACAAGATATAAACACATACTCCATAGAGAACATTGCTAGATCACAAATCATAATTCATGGATAATTGTGAGAACACAAGAACCAACCATAACCCTAATTCATACATTATTCATAGGAAACTAGGAGCAACAAGACCACAACTTTCATCACAAAGCACAACTTGACACTAACCAACTTAACTTGCCAAAGTTGATCTTCAATGCAGGACCATTATCCCTAGCACTAAACCTAGAACAAAGACAGTGAGCACAACAACATTCATATATCATCCCTTCAATGCATCTAATGTTGCATTATTCTCTTTCAACTATTTTTGCAGAGCCATAACCACATTCTCATTTGCTCTTTGCTCTTCATTTGCATCCACATGTCGAGGCACAATCCAAACACCCTTTAAGCTTCCACACTTCATATCGCAAATGTTTAATCAAATCAAGAAAAATTCGTCAGTGGATCATCATGTCGTTCAACAAACCCATATCCAACATTCTATCCAATTCAATACAACAAATTAATCAGAGCCAGTGGGAGAAGAACTGAGAAATTAGGAGGGAAAGGGAAAACAGAGCTCATCTGCGCACCCACGCAGACATAGTACCTCCGACCGTGGTTCTGCAAGCTCCATGAGATCCATCTCGGCGCCTTCCAGTGTGAATTGCAGCGATAGTACCTCGACAACTCATACGCCATAGTGCCCTCCTGTATGCAAACGGTGACCTTGAATCAAACTCTCTCAGTCTTCTTGCTCGATGGAAGCTGGGAATGAAAGATGCCCCTAAAAACCACTATATCTCACTCCACAGCTGCAATCGTCGTGCATTGTGCCTAGATGAGAAGTCGTCACCCCATCGCTCCTAGCCCTAATCCCCAATTCCTCAACCCATCTCTCATAATGACCACAAAACGAGCATGCAATCAACACTAATGCTCGGTGGCTCGCCAATCAATAGAATCCTGATTGATTCCTACCACGTCAATTGTTGTAGTATAAAGCAATGCCAGGGTTGAATTTAGATCGGGACTAGTTAGTTGATATTTTAGGGATTGTGAGTTCAAGGTTCGATTTCGCCAGCGTCTACGAGTTCAAGGTTCATTTTGGACTTTTTTCTAGTTTCATTTTGCACATGTAATCTCATTTCAGTTCCATTCCTCACTTAGTAAGGAACATTCTTTACGAACAAACATAGCTAGGAAATTAAATCCACTTATAGTGTTGTAGGTTGAGGTCTTGATTCTCCCCTCATCCTTAGAGCAACTCTAGCAGGTGCGCCATTTTGCCATCGACCTGTAAATATGCGGATTTTTGACGGACGGGCAAAGTTTCGGGTCAGAACAGAACCTTCAAATTTCAGCAGATGGCTTATCCCGCCGTCGGCCTACAAATATGCGGATTTTTTTATGGACGGATGAAATTTCGGACCAGAACAAAACCGTTAATTTTTTCGTGGTCTGTAATTTTTTTACGGGTGGCCCATAAAAAAGCTCTTCGATTGCTATATCTACGATTCACTCAGTGCTTTAGGGTTTTCATTTCTTATTCATTTCCCTCTCCGACGCCGCAATTTATTATCTCCTCTGCGTTCGCTATCCAACTTCGACGAAAAATTCTATGGTGTCTGGTAAGGAAGCAGATCCCAGCTGTGGCGCAAGCGGGTCGAGCAGAAGTGTGAACGAAGGAGCAGGCGAAGAGTTCTTCATCCGCGATGGTAGCGACGAAGAAATCAAGCGCACGTGAATGCGCATCGCGAAGCTCAACGAACAACTCGCGCCACTAACAATTGCAGAGGCTCTCTGTACCGCCGCTAAGATTCATTACGACATCATCTACGAGGAATACCTAACGGTATGCATCGACGATCTTTTGTGATCAAGTATTAGGTTTTTCTTAGTGTAAAGATCAAATATTAGGAGTGTGGTTGTTTTGATCGTAGGTGTATTTGCACCTATTAGTAATACGAACATCATTTCAAAAAATAAACAAACCAAAAAATTTGGATCTTTTGTATGATCCAAGATGGTCATGTGTGCGAAGTCCATGTCAAGTTTTGTGAAGTTTAAACATTCGAGTAATCCTCGGCAAAAATGACAAATTTTAGGACTGTGAGAGTTTTTGAAAAACTGCATTATTCATCAAGAATTTTGTGTTAATTTGCTTTTTCACAAATCGAATGTCGAAATACCCTGAAATTTTATACTGATGTCACATGCATGAGCATGTTACGTTTCTAAACAATTCAATTTTTTTATTGCTTTGCTTTTTTTTTTTGCTTTTACAAGTTAGTGGATACATATGCTCGCGTGTTCCATTTACAATTTTCAAAATATTAGGTTTTTCTTAGTGTTTGTATGCTTTGGTGATGCTTCCGCTAACTTCGTGTACCGCAAAAAATACGTATACCATTGAAGGATGCAGTTCTGCTGAAGCAAATTTCGTGCATACAGTTCTGCTGAAGCAAATTTCGTGCGTATATACCGTTTAAGGATGCAGTTCTGCCGAAGCAAATTTCGTGAGGTGTTTTGTGGTACCCCCAAATAAATAGGAGCCCTTCATTTTCGTCCAACTAAAGGCCCAAAAGTTTGCATACTAGTCATAAAAATATGCCTAGTTTAATTCATACTAGTGTTAAACTTGCACCACACCGCACATGGGCTGCAGCCCAATAACGCAGATAGGCCTTGCTTCCTCTTTGTTGGCCGTCTCAACTCTCAACCTGGTGATTTGTGGGCGTATAGGGTGTTCATCAGTGTCATGGTGGTGCCAGAAAGAGCGCCGTTTTGCCACGGTAGGCCCAACTCTAGCCAGACAAGGCATAGGCAGCGATGGCACCGTTCGTGGATGGAGGAGAAGAAAAGGTGTGTTGGTGGTGTGA
Organism: Bromus sterilis; assembly: GCA_950022295.1. Classification (NCBI taxonomy): domain Eukaryota; kingdom Viridiplantae; phylum Streptophyta; class Magnoliopsida; order Poales; family Poaceae; genus Bromus; species Bromus sterilis. Next base: position 364,551,566 of record OX465595.1, on the reverse strand, counting down.
AGGTGGTGGTTCGTCATGGCTTTCTTATAGGTGTGCGAATGGCGAGCAGTAGGAGGAGATGCCGTGCCCATGACTCCATGAGCACCTCTTTGAAGGAGCGTGGCGAGCGCATGGACGTAGCAGGGGAAGTACTGTCCCGCGGATCACCGTAGTTGCGCGCAGAGTCCAAGGGGCTTGCGGACAGCGACGTGAGAGCCTTAGGGAGACAGGTCAAACACGGGCGTGTCAACCGTACGCGAGGAGGACGTCGTTGACGTAGGGCACTGATCGCCCTTGCAGAACGGCATTCAAGGCGCAGGACGCCGTTGACGTAGGGCACTGATCGCCCTTGCGGAACGACATTCAAGGCGCAGGATGAACAGCCGCATCCAGTTCATGCGCGTAGCATCCAGTTCATTCTTTTCTTCATCCATCCATGTCCTCTTCCCTGTCAAAGTTGTTTAAGGGAGAGGTTGGATAAGGCTGTTGCTAATGTGGCTTGGAAAAACGAGCGCGAGATCGAAAGTGAGGTGGGCGGCAACGGGGTCGAAGTGTGAAGGTCGGCGACGGAGAGATCAGACTGAACGGTGAAGAGATTAGTTCAGGTCCTGCGTACTGGCTGTTAGGCAGGAGAGGGATTAATCCGTACTAGTATGAGTTTATTGGGCCGGTTGGGTCTAATCTACGTCTCTTAATCTTAACCGTTTATATGAATTCATACTACGTCTCTTAATCTTAACCATACTACGTCTCTTAATCTTAACCGTTTATATGAATTCATACTACTCACCGTCCGATTAGCGTGTATCTGTTGAGTTGAGATACCAAAAATCGGAAGCACCTCTCAAACAAATTTCAATTTTTTACAGTAAATTTTCAAAAATCAAATTTTCGCAGTAAATTTTCAAAAATCATTGAAAGGTTTGCTCTTAGGCGCTTTGATAGAATTCGGCAGCAAAATCATTTGAATGCTGGTCTTTGATGGAATCCCTGTTTGACTCAGCTGTGAATTTCCGAAATCGACAAAGCTGAACCAAACAGAGCCTTAACAACATGAGTGATTGAAGAAGTCCACATATATTACAACGAAATTTCTTGGATCTATGCCAGATTCATTTTCTCATAACGAGGTTGCATATATGTGATCCGTCTCTTCTCCTACCGACCACGCATCACCGCCGACCATGCGCAAGAAGCAATAACGACGTACTCCAGAAATTTTCAGAAATGAGAAGACCACAATGTACATCCACACACAGGTAAGCAAAGATTAAAGGACACTACGCCGCAGCTCAAACACCGAGCGACGAACACGATCATCATCAATCTCTCTCAGTCGGCCTTCTTGGAGACGTCCGATTTCGCTGCTGCGCCGTCGTCATCCAGGGAGGATAAATCCCTCGCAGGCTTGTCCTCCGCCGTCTTGGCGTACACCTCATCGCGCGTGTGGAAGTATTTCTCGAACGCGCGCGGGAGGAACTTGGGGATGAGGAACACGAACAGGTTGATGGAGAAGTAGACCAGGTTCGCCACGGCGAGGTACCTTCCGAACCAAACCCAGGCCTTCTCCTGCAACACGTATTTATTATATGGAAAATAGTCAAATTATTACAACGTGACCACAAACAAATTCAGAGCTGCTGAAGTTATCTGAAAGTGAATATCAAGTACAAGAGTGTAGGAGTGGAGCGCTTGACAGTGACGGAACGCACCTGGACGGGGGCGGTGCGGGTGATGAGCTTGTTGCCCCAAACGTCGTAGAGCCAGTCGACGATGACGAAGACACGGCGCACGGTGTAGAGGAGAGGCACCAGCGCCCTGAGCGGCGGCGAGAAGACGCCGAGCGAGCCGACGATGTTCTCCGTGAGGATCTGGCACGACAGCAGGAACAGGTGCGGCGTCGCCGACCTCACCGCCGCGTCGTCGCCGCGCGCGAACCCGCCCAGGACGTGCGCCAGCGGCAGGAACAGCCCCACCGTGCTGCCGATCACCACGTACACCTGAAACAGCCTATACCGACGCCGGCGACGCGCACAATGAATCATCCGTCCAGAATTTTTTTGTCTAAAAGAGGAGACCGGATTAGTGACAAGAAATTACCTGCTGCCGCGGAAGATCTCCTGGGACGCGGCGGCGGCGGCGGCGTCGCCCAGCTTGTTGTGGAGCGGAGGGAACGCGAGGCGGGAGAGCGCGAGGAGGTAGAGGGTGATGAAGACCGGGAAGGCGAGGTCGAGGAGCGGGACGAGGCCGGACATGGAGAAGACCATGATGAAGGCGACGAGCTGGAGCTCGATGACGCGGAGCGACCCCATGACGCCCCCCAGCATCGTCGCCGACGGCGGCTGCCGCTCCGCCCCGTGGTCCGGGTCAGACCGCGGCCCCACCGCCAGCGAGATCCCCGACATGGCTGCTAGCTCAATCAACAGCTATAGCGGGTGCACTACGACCGCCGGTCGCCGGAGTAATGAACGGAGCTGCAGTGCGTGACGATAATCTTACAAGAGGAAAGCAGAGGAAGCTGGCTACCAGGAGGAGCTTGTGCAGGAAGGAGTGGGAGTATTTGTCTGTTCGCTCGCGCAGTCCGATGGGGTACGTGTCGGCGCATGCGGACGGGCACGTACAAGGTGAAGGACACGAGGCCTGGCTGCGTGGCGCTTTATGAAGTGACGCATTTCGATTCCCTATTTGTATATACGACGCCATGGATTTCGGTAGGTCTGTCATAAAAAAAGTTAACATAAGAAGGGGCTCGAAACCTCCGGATGCTTCACTAAACCTCAAGCAGTGGCACAAAGCATCTTACAACAAGACCCAAAGAGAATCACGAAATTACCAATAGGTCCCTGAAACATATAAAAAGGACCCTTATCCAAGATCTAGAATTACAATCGAATCCAAAGACCGTCAACAGCTCCGATAGGCACCCATCGTCGCCGAGGAAGAGACCACTTGGGACGCCCGGGTTACCACCACTCCTCCTCCCACTGAAGATAGAAGATATGGGCTTAAAGCCACTGATGCTCTGCCTACATTTCGGCATCGAGGTCGAGAGGAATAACAAAAGAGAAGGCCGATGAAGGCTAGATGCCAACGCTCTGAACAACCGCCTTTGGGCCATAGGATTCATCGCTGAGGTAGGCAGCCAAAAAAGGCGTCACAACTTGAGTATCATCCCCGGTGTAGATAAATCACATCCCATCCTATGGGAACTCAGGTTCTCCTTCCCACCTCCCTTGAATCCATCATCACGGTGACTTTCATAGAGGAAGAATAGGAAAGGATCTTTCTTCAAATTTAAGGACCTACAACAAAGAATACGGAGGTTGGTAATCAGCGCACCGACAGCTAAAGCAGTACAATGTCGTGGAATTGGCAGGGGTGCATCAATGTTTAATTTGCCACCACCCATGAAAACCCCTTCCACCTCGTTGCCCTTAGCAGGGACGCTTGAGAGAAGAACATGATGTGAGATAGTAGCAAATCTGAAGCAATATGCACTTTTATTGGTCAGAAAGAAGAAAAAGACAAATGAACTTATAACTAAATGCGGATGCACCCCCTTCCTCTCCCACTTTGGCTAGTAGCATGGATGAAGGAGAGATGAAGAAGGGCGGTCGAGATCACGTCACAAGGCCGACTTCACTAGCAGGGGCCTAGGAGAAGAGGTGCGGAATGAGGTGGGGAAGGTTCAGCATCCTACTAGTGGAAAGCTTATGTTTTCTTCTACTTCACATATTATTTTTCTTAGGTTAAACTTTGCAAAGTTTAACCAAATTTGCATTGAAAATGTAAGACATCCACAAAGCCAAATAAATCATGCTGAATGATATCGAATTGGTATTTTATTTTTTGATTCTTTTTTGTAAACCTAGTAAGCTTTCTAAAGGTTAGTTGTAGATCAAATAAAATGCAAAATAAAAACAAAAAAAAGTATCCAAAAAATCATAAATATAAATGCAGGTGACCCGTGGACCTGAGTGGACTCAGTGTTGGGCTAGAAGGTATTCGGAGTTCTAAACATGGGTCGAATAACCCAAAAAATAATATGGAACTGACCATGAAAGTTGATATTGTTTCACAAGGGCACCGACTGGGTGTGGACACTAACACGATCTAAATTTCATCATATGTGTAAAAACAAATTAAACTTTCGTGATGTAATAGTAGTTTACAAGATGCTAAATAAACGATGATTTAATAAAAACACATGCATAATAACCGGTAATATATGCGATCATTATGGTCGACCTTCATTCATCAATTTTGAATTTTATTTCTATCCAGTTCAGTATCTCATGATTATAACCACAACATTAATGCACCGGAGGAGAGAAGGATTGCACTTGAGGAAGCAAGGCTTCTTGATACAAAAGAGCCGAAGAGTGTGCCATCATGTTCATGAACCCAAGTACAATGGATGAAACCACAAGTTAGTATTGGGAGCTCACTCGTGGTGAGATCTTGATCCAAAAGGAGAGCGCAGTGGTGGTGGTGGTGTTGAAGGTGGTGGTGATGGTGGTGGTGTTGAAGGTGGTGGTGATGGTGGTGGTGGAGGTGGTCTTGGTGGTCGAAAGGAATTTCATGACGAAGATAATGATGGCCGAGAGGATGATGATGGTCTTGTCTATGGTGGTGAATTCTTCGACAACAATGGTGTTTGAGTTCGTGCATGCCATTGATTGGCTTCAATCCACAACATAAAACATTCTTTGTTGTGATGATTTTAGATCAAACTTGATCAGTGAAGCGGTGCATTTTGGATGAATTGTGCATTCTTTAATTCGGCTTATCTAAAAGATTTGAAGTTTATTAAACTATGTTTGAATGTTTATGTTTAAATATTTGAATGATGATGATATGTTTATACAATTGGTTGAGGCTTGATCTGCTAGCCTAAAGAATTAAGCATTTTCTTTACTCCACTAAATATAAGAGATCGGTTAGGTCCGGTCTCCCTTATTGGAGTAAAATTATACTCCACTAAATTTTCTTCAGATTATACTCCACTATATTTATTAGGGATCAGTTAGAGATGCCCTTAGATCATAAGATCAGCAGTGTATTAGCCGTCGACACTATCCCTGGGCAATCTCTACCCTATTGTAATTTCAGTTATAATCACCACCCTGGGCAATCTCTACCCTATTGTGATTTCAGTTATAATCACCACATTAATTTCAAGCGACAAATGTAGATCTTGCTTAAGAAAATTGGGAGCCTGCATTGCAAAACATTATCTATATACTCCCTCCGATCCATAATAAGTGTCGCTCATCTAGTACAAAGTTTGTACTAGCTTAGTACAAAATGCGCGACACTTATTGTGGATCGGAGGGAGTACTAATTAGAAATATAGGGAGCATAGTGTTGCCCTAGAGCTCACATCTGACATCTTCTTTCGAAATTGTAAAAGCCAGTCATAAGTGGAAAAACTCTTAGAAATCTGAACTTATAAGATACCAATAGTTGATCACAGTAAGCGCGAGTATTCCAATCCAGATCCAGACTAGAGGGTGCACCGCAGTACTGGCCTACATACAGAACTACTACATGCCATAGAAGATGTTTAAATAGCTCATGAGAGGCCAAACGCATCACCTGACCTAATCTAATAATCCATGATGAACGGTTCAAAGAAAAGCATAGAAGTTAGCTGGAGCTCTTCGATTCTGGTGCTTCCGTCGCTTCTTTGGAGAGCTCAAGTGAAACAGGACAGTGATCACTTCCATAAAATCCTGCAATCATGAAAACCCACGAATTGAATCAAGGAAAAAATACAGACAATTACACATGAATTCATGTCACCATAGATATATATTTTTAACTGGGCAACAGTTGGATTCACATGATAAAAAGACATACCAACGGCACAACACACTACATGGTCTTAGGTGCCAAGAAAACATTGATACGTGAACACAACTGGGAACTTGATGTGATTATGTCAAGAGATAAGTATGCACATGGGCATATATTTGTCAGAACTCCAGAATGAAGTGCATCTTTTCAGATGCACATACGATGAACAAACAATAAATCAAGAAGGATTTGTACCGGCAGCAGCTTAGAGCAGTTCCAAATCTATTTGTAGCTGTATTTTGTCCCTCCATGTTATCTAACAAGAAACTTACATAGACAACTCTAATTATATATATTTAACATTAAATATATACATCCAGCACATGGTCCAATCCCCTTAGTTATTTGCAAGCTGATGATAGGCAAATAAAATTAGAATTTCAGAAGGACCAAAGGTAACATATCACAGGTATATAATTTATCATCACGCAAAAATTGTGCAATACAAACCTTCCAGTTCAATTCCATGACCATGCATTTCACATGAAACAATTCTTTCCTTCAACCCTTCTGAAACAACAAAATAATCAATCCGCATTCTCTTTCCTCGGTACCTGGAGAAACATTAAGCAATACATCAGTCCATACAGAAAAAGACGAAGCACATGCACTCCAGCATTAGCTGTAGTAATTACGGAAGAACATTGCTTATCAGCAGAACATTAATAATCAAATTAGTGCTGCCAATTTCTTTTATAAGTGCCTGAAATAAAATCAGATTGCTGAGATGGAGGATCATTTGTTAATGGTAAACATTAGAGGACCACATGCTTACAAAGTAACCATATCTATACAATAGGTTTTCACACAAAGCTGCTCGTTCTGGTTGCGAGATTGTCTCAAACTCATGGATATCTACAAGCAGTAACATACCTGTCAGGTGCAGAATGGTAGTACTGTGAATTTTTGGCAAGACAAATGGGATAACCATCCCAAAAAGGATTCATGTCCGCATCTATTTTCCTCCTCTAAAGGACAGAACATATCCTTACTATCCTTTTTAAATATAGATGATTTTCTGATCATTTTCATCTTCCATTATCTGTGTAGGCTTTTGATCAGTTTCAGGCCCTGCTTTTGTGCTGTAACGAGATGCATCTTAGCGAGGATCAAGATGTTTGGACTCTACAGGAAGGCAAGAGTTTTTTCCAGGTGTCAAAGATCTACTCACTACTCTCCGCTTTTCAAGACCCACCTGTCCATTTCTCTTGGTCGTGGAAGACTTGCTGCCAGCTCAAGCACAAGATCTTCTGGCTTTTTCTGCATAACCGACAGAACACTAGAGCTATGCTCATGCGCAAGAGTTTCTTTTTACCAGATTATAGCTGTGTCATGTGCAATCAGGGTGATCTTGAAACTAGAGACCATCTCTTTTTCCATTACCCTTTCGCAACCCATTGCTGGAGATATTTATGTCCAACATGGCAATCACCTCATAGCACTCTAACTGAGGAAATTGCTCACCTCAAGCAACTACTCAATGTTCCCTTTGCTCTGGAAGTGATTATTTTGGTCTGTTGGGCCATTTGGACTACAAGAAATGACTGTATCTTCAAGAATACTTCACCAAGCCTTTTCAGATGCCGAGCCAAATTCAAGACTGAGATGACATGGCTAATTTTCAGGGCCAAGAGGAAGGCCTATGCTGGCATGCAAGATTGGGTGGCTGATTTCAGATAGTGGCTTTGTGTGTTTCATCTCTGTATGTAATTCTGTATTCATTCATTTGTTGGTTGCTGTATAGGATGGTCAGGGCTGTCTATACCTTTTTGCTTTTCTCTTTGTATAGCTTCATTTTATTTTTCCAAGACTTTGTATCATTTAATTGAAAATAAATAAAAATAACACTGCAGAGTCCTGCTGTTTCCATCAAAAAAAGAAAAAATAGGCATCAAATAACCCATCAGACATAAAAAAAGAACAGCAGATATGCTTCAATAATACAGGGATAAATTTTGATAAGCAACTGAAAACTGTAATTAACAATCAAAAAGTAATACAATCATGGAAATATTTCTTACTTCCCAATTGGATTCCCCGACCAAGAGAAGCCACACTCCATGTCTTTTTCTTTGTGCAGGTATCTGTAAGCATCTACTAGATTTCCCCTATATATCCAAATGTTAGTCCATAAGGTGGTATTCAAGTCTATAAAGATTAATGCTTCTATGCAACCAACTTTGGCCTTCTAGATTTTCTAACAAAATGTCTAATTCATCATTCCTTGGTTTATAGGTATGTTTTTCAGACCAGTTCTATAAAAAATCCAGACAAAGATGACAGTAATTATTCCCGATAGTTTGAAAGTCATCCTTTTTGTGTGTGCAAAAACCTTGGTCCAGCAATATCTACATGATGATATGAGGATTTGACATAGAGATACTTCCAACGAATTATAGTGTTATTAGTATTACAGCAGAACATTGCGCATTTTTTTTGTAGTTTCAGACCATGTCAATTTCAAAAGGTCACATATAAGATTTCGCAAGGTTACTTGTTTATCAGTGCAAATCATATCGAGTTATTCCTTACCAAGAATATGTCATAGATGCTGGTGTTTTCTTCTGGTCAAGACGCATTTGTAGATTACAGTTATCAAACATGATACATACTGGTTTAACAAACATGTCTAGTCATTCCTTTCCAAGAATACTTCATCGATTTGCCAGCACATAATATACACTGATGTTTTCTTCCCGCAATATGCATTTGTAGATTAGTGTATATCAAACATGGTAGATACTGATTTAGAACAAACATATAGACATTGTCCCCAGTCATGTTGAACATTTACCTTACTGGAGTACTGAAACAAGAATCTTTTTATGTTTCCATGACCACAATTCCACAAGATTCACAAGATAAAATTCCACAAGATTCACAAGATAAAATTCCACAAGATTCACATCTGAGATGCTCATTATAGTATGTTTTTGTTGCTTGGGTCTAAATAGAGATGTTAGTATGCTCCAGCCATGCATTAATGTGGGGCCTCAGTTGAGAGAACGATGATGGTTAAGGTAGACTGAGCACGCAAACTAAATGAAAAGGTTGCATGCATTTGTTCAAGGATAGCTTCCGTTTGAGAAATGGGGTAGCGCTCTATAAAAAAAATGCTGAAATATATTAGTTTACACCTACCTGGACAATATATTGCCAAAGCGCTGTCTCTCTGCAAGGGTGAATCCTGGCTGCCCACAGTCCTGTAGAATAGATAAGACTTCCCATTGTGTTAATGCACAGCCAAACAGAATAACATGGTACTAGTCGTCCAGTAAAACTGAAAGATGCAATTAAGATAGGTAGTCAGCTGATATCCAGACACAGAACATCTGTTAAGGGCGTTAGGCTCTGTTTGTTACTGCCGTTTTCTTCTGCATTAGGCCCTTCAGTTGCCAAATTATGTTTTGGTGGGAAACAGATAAGTTTCAGTATGGTGTGTTTGAAAAAACACAACTCTTATTGCTTATTAAATTATCAATAAAAGAGCACACACATCATAACTAACAAATTGATAACTATGGCTAGCACCCAATGAATGTTAGCTTATTTGCGTAAGATTGAATAGTTTCACAAGCTTGCCAGCTAATGCCACACATGTGTAACTGAAGCAGCTAATTCTCAAAGCTACCCTATTTCTGCCATTGCTAGCAATAGCTCCAATGGGTTAGCCTTAGCCCTGTAAGTAGATTTCTGAAAACCTTTCTGTCCTGAGTTTGCCTTCTTTGTAGAAACATATACTTTATTTTGATCAAATAACTTTAATAGGCCAATTGCAAGGTATGATTTTGAAATCCAAAAGATGAAATGCAGTATTAAAAAAGGGATAAAATAAGCATTCAAAAAAGTTAAAAAGTGTAAGAGAGGAGAGAATTCAGCTATCCTCAACTGTGTGTTCTATTTCGTTAACAAGATAGACACTAGCCTAGATGGGCCATATGGGACAAATCATCCTATAACCATGTCACACCTAGGAATAGCAACATGAGCCATTTGGATTTGCTTGATGAGCAGCATACAGGTGAGAGCCGAAGGATGCATAAGGGATTGTGGGAAGATAAAGGTAGTTTCTTTCTACCACTTGAGTTTTAAGGAACATTAACAGGATTTACAAAAGTAACCAAGAATTGTGTCTTTAAAGTAAATAATACCTCTTTATTTGGAGGGATATATCCATTGAGCTTAGCATCGCTAAAAAAATCAGGATGGCTGACATCGATTTCATCATGACTGAAAGATTTCAAAAACAAGGTTACTAGGGGTTGGTTTGTGACAAATTTAAGAAGCACATTCCGTCTATATCTTGTACAGAGAACGTGAATTCCTCAAGAATGGCCAAGTAAAGTGATAAAATTGCTCTCCCTTAACAATTTTTTCTGCTCAAAAAAGATTTGCTTGAAGTACAACATATAATTATCAAGGACCATTCACAGTATGCAGGAGGAACTACCTATCATGAAGGAGTGGGGATTTGAACCCAAGACCCAAAGAACGACAGCCTTGTGTTTTGCCTTTGCCACTAGGCCACATGGATGGGCCCTAATTATGAAGTTTGGGCTGGCCATATAAAATATAAATCCACAACTACAATGCTTTATTAATCTATGTTGTTTTCAGAAGACTCAAATTAACTTATCATTAATAAATGCTCCCTCCGTTCCAAATTAGATGACTTTCATCTGTGTAAATGTGTAGATACACATGTGGACAAATGGAAGTAATCTAATTTGGAACGGAGGGAGTATTAAGTAGTAACTTTATGCCAGAGGAAGGCACATATGATAACAGCATAAAAGAATCAGCAATAGGTTCTTAATTACCTAACGTTCAGGTCTCCGCACCAGATTAAGGGCTTTTCTACTTGTTGAACAAATTCCAAGATTCTTTTATCCCACTTTCTTCTTCTTTGAAATGAATTTTCTTCCTCTTTCCACCCGTTGTTTGGAGCATATGTGTTTAGTAACAACAATGATTCAAATTCCACAATGATGACACGACCGTCTGCATCATGCTTAGAAGCTGAAACAGGTAAAAGACTACTTTCAGAAAGGATAACAGTTTCTGCAAAATTTAATTCCAGAAAGCACACAAAAATTCAAAATGAAGGCGATTCTTTGATTTAAGTATCGCCACAGAATATGGCACTTAACTTCTTTGATTGAACCAAGGTTATTGCCATGTAACTTTCTTATTCTTGATTTAAGTATCGCCAAAGAATAAATTGAATATTTGCTTATTTAACGTATCTGGAGAGCACAAAGAGGTACACAGTAACATGCAAATGCACCATCAGTTTATCATAACTCAAAATATGCCAATCACCTTTTTGATGTCTACTCTTACAGCTAGTTATTCCCATATCTAATTGCCTCTTCATTTGAAAATGGCTATAAATGTTCCGATTCTGTTTGATACTGCAACAACCAGTAATGTAAGAAGCACTAGGTGATAGGAGAGCAGCAGCATGTTAGAATGTATTTCGCCGGTACGCATGTCCCAGTGCTTCTGGAGATTGTGCGACTCACGACATCGACTACTTCAGCTTGTACTTCACTGAGCACGAGATTGTGCGACTTCATGACATGTTGATTGCCATTGCCTCTTGACTCTATTTCCGACAGCGTCTACGTACACCTCTTCAGTTGAGCCCCTAACCGAGAAGGAGATTACGTGATGTTGATGCCTGCCAGACGCATCTTTTCATTCTCCATCCACAGGTTTTGGTTCTGCTGCAAACTCTTTTGGCACTGTGAGACCACCATCTACACATGCAGGTAGCCAGGTACATCTCCATGGATTCTTGATACTGGAGCATCTTTTCATATGACATGATTCATCCACTATGTCCTCTATTTGACCTCTCAATTCTCCTGTTCATGTTCTCAGTGCTGATGGTACCTCTCTCCCAGTTAACAGACTCAAATACTTCCACCATAGATGACATGAGTACCAGAGAACTACACCTTCTTGGGTCTAAGATTTCATAAAATTAGATCCTATAAGGCAATTGCAAAACCAAAATAAGAGGACCAAGACCCATCATATGATCAATATCTTACCACACTTACCAAATCAAATCCCATGGCACAATCACAAAATTAGAACATGACGAACAGAAAGTCCCACTAGAGCAGAGCATGTGACATTTTAAAATACATTGTAACAGGGGAGGCATTTGCTCAACCTCCAAATCGAACTTACATGATCTATCCAAGTTGAATGACACCTTCTTTGGTTCAAACTTCTTCTTCATAAACACAGCTGTGCCTGCATATTTTGAATCTGAAAGGGACCACCAGACACGGTAGTCTTTGAAAGGTGAACTGGACAAAGCACGCAGCACTATCTGCATGAAATCAGGAAGTAATTGTAGAATAACTTAATTAAGGCCAACAAATGCAGCTGCAGTATCAACGTATACTGAAAAGAGAAAAAAGATGGAAACTAAGTTGAAACTAATTCATAAATGTTTCCTGCTTGCACACTGTGCCATGTATGTAAACTAGAAGAATACCTCGCGCGTTGCAGCGAAAATCTCTATAAAAACTGTACAATGTAAATTGAAAGGGTATAAGATGCTTGTAAATGAAAATGGACAACATGGACAAATGATTGACTACAATAGTGAATGATGTGGATAGCTTGCATGTTGAGATAGATACCATAAATGCATCTTAGTAAGATTTTTTAGTGGACGATATGGACAAATGATTGGCTACAATAGTGGATGATGTGGATAGCTTACATGTTGAGATACACACCATAAATGCATCTTAGTGGGGGTTTGCTTTATAAGAGATATAGATACAGTCAACACAAAACACAGCAAGGCTTCAGGATGCAACTGATACAAAAAGAAGTCCAAATTTGCATAATCTAGAGTAAAATTCTTAAAAATAGACATTCTCTTATAAAACTATAAGAAATCACCCTTTTAAGAAGCATTTTCGATAAACAACACATCTATTACAAAAACAGAGGTATAACAAAGCCATTTCAAGGAACCAACACAACTATCCACTTGCAGAAATTTAATTTCAGCCAGAACCAATGGATCTGACATATGGGATTCACTTTCCATAACTACAGGGTACATGGCTGCTCCCTTAGTATTACCTGTTTTTCATCGCGTGATGAGGTTGTGTCATCTTTTAGCTCACTAGGGTTTTTTGGTGCCCCTTTGGAACCCGCTGCTGGCATCCGCACTTCCTGGCAAGTGGCAAAGAAGTTCAGCAAAGATCCTACTAACTGATATATGCATTATATGCTTAGATTGTTGAACTATAGTAAAAATGAAAGATAGTAAACAACCCAACGGGCAACTAAGCACTAAAGAGGACAAACAATGATGATAATAGGCTGCTAAGTTGTCATAACTCACAATAACTAAAAAAAACTAAAGGTATTGGAATTGAACAAAATAAAGACCCTGGCCTGTCATTTTTACAACCCAAAAGTGGGGTTTGGTATAAACCCTGTTCTACTGCTCTAAAACAAGAACCCAAGGTAGATTTGGATTTCAACTGTTGAGCTACAATTTCAAAAAGAGGCTAGGGTTAATCGATCCACCATATCCAGAGAGCAGAATAATATAGAAGAACATATTTTTTTTCTCATATAATGATTTAGCTTGAGAAGTACTTCACCGCATGGCCTATATTCTGTTGCAATTGCACTATTGCTGCATATGGTACAGATATCAGTGCTTGGTTGTAGCAGCAGACAGTGGCTACTTGAGCAAACAAATAACTGGGATAGGAACTCTAGGATTGACATAAGTAACAATGTTGCCAAAATTAATCCATGATAAATTGGTAACAAGAAACGGGCAAAGTAAATATCAGTTCACTGGTCTAAGAACATTTTCATAGCGTTCAGTCTGTTTCATAAGATGCTCAACACAACCTGTGCAAAGTGCAAACACCACCCTGGCATGTAGAATCATCGAGGGAATTGACTATTTGTTATTAAGTTGATTGTAATTTGATAATATCTACAAACTTGATTCTTTCTTGACAATATATTAATCAAGGACTAAACTATGAAAGAAACTTTTTGCTAGACAAAAATAAAAAGATGTACACTTACATCAATAACTGATGACCGGTGCGTACAACAAAAATACGTAAGGGATCGCTACATCTCTCGCTAATCAACAGACCTCTCTAATCAACAAACCTAGCCGTCGCCTTCATTCAAGCCTAGCCGCCAAGACGCCCAACCCTAGGCCATCAACGCATCATCGCACGCTGCCGCCGCCGACGAGTCAGGCTGTCAAGTCAGCGATCTTCATGTTGAGTCGGCCGTTCAGCTAGGTGTGCACAATCTCCTGGCTACTCCTAATCTACCAACGTAAGTAGCATCTGTACGTACATGTTGTTAAGGTTTATAGTTCGTATGCATTTTTCCTACTGCTAGAATTGTAAAACGATTTTTTTTTACTTTTTTTGCATTTTTATTTTTTTATTTTCCGTAGCGAACGATCAAGAATTCCTCCTGTATTTAGGGATCTTTGTATACGTATCCAGCTGTCCGTGGGCATCTTCTCATTTTTGTCTAGCAAAAAGTCTCTTTCACAGTTTAGTCCTTGATTAATATTTTGTCAAGAAAGAATCAAGTTTGTAGTTATTATCAAATTACAATCAACTTAATAACAAATAGTCAATTCCCTCAGAATCATCAGCATTGCATGTTACTACAGTTTCAGAAATAGAACTGAGGAGAGTACGGCTACTCTTAATAGTAGATATATAGCACTAGCAGGGCCGGGCAATTGCTGTATCATGATCAAACATAGCGCAGCATGCTACACAACCACAAAAAATGAACAGCCGGAAGGAATCCTCGGTTGGCATAATCAATCACCAGCTAGTCAGCTACGACAACTGGCACCTGCTTACCATCAATCTCTCAAGGGATGCAGCACGGTGGCTTCAGATGTTTGCAAATAGAAGGGCTAAACCCTAGATTACCAAAACTGGATTAATCTTTGGCACAAAAGGACAACTGATATGTACGCCCCCTAATGTGCTGGATGAAATGCCAGCGGGCAACCGCAGCTCTGGCATGCATGCCACATTGCAGCAAACTCGCCTAAAAATCCCTCCGAACAGCACATAGCATTATGCAGATTAAAACTAAACCCTTAGGGTAGCAAGCGAATCCGGACACATAGAAGGGCTCCGAATGAAACCCTCTCTGTCTTAGCTCACCTGAACGCAGATGACGTCCGGGTCGAGGCGGGCGACGAACTGACAGAACGCGGGCCAGTCGCTCTTCATCCGGAGCAGAAGGCTGTTGGCGTTCCACGTGACGAACCTGCGTGGCTCCTCGCCGGGAGAGCCCTCCCCGCCGGCGCCGGCCGCGGTGGAGGCGGGGCCATCGGCGCAGTCGGAGGCCGCGGCTCCGGCGGGCTTCTTCTTGGCGGGGGAGCCGTCCTTGAGTACGGGCTGGAAGAAGCGCTTCATGGCCAGCAGGTGCGGCTGCCACAGCCGCCAGCAGAGGAGGGATCACCGAAAAAAAAAATTTGAGGGGGGAGGGGGGGTGAAGCAACGAGAGAGTGAGTGTAGTGGGGCGCTTTCTCGAGAAGCCCATAAGCAGCCCGGCCCAAGAAGCCCAGCGGCACACACATTCCTCCACAGCCCGGCCCACGATGCGCAGCCGCCTCTCTTCGTCTCGAGAGCAGAGCAGCAGCCCCCGCGACACTCTCCGTCTGTCTCGTCGGCCGTTCCTCGACGGCGCGACCCCGCCGCCGCACACCCTCGGAACCTCGCGGACGCCCTTGCGCCACACCCCGCCGCTTTCCGCACGTAGCAGCGCCGTCGTCTGGGTCTCTGCGCCGGGCACCGCACTCGGCCTCGGCCCTCTGGTGGTGTGCGCTCAACTGCGCCGCTGGTGCTACCGGCGTTTCTCGAACGGCTTGCAAATCAGGGCATCCACGCACACCGCGTGCCACGGGTAGACCTCGAACTCGTCCCTCGTCCCCATGTCATGCCGAGCGTGCTGTCCTGCTCCCCCGGCAGTACCTCGCCGGCAGCCGGGTCGCGGCGGCCTTCTTCTCCCGGCGTCTTCCCATTTCGTGCCAGGGGTTCGCTGTCACCAGTACCGGAAAACCCCTCCTCGTCTCACCTTTGCCCACGCCGCAAAACACGCCTCCAGGCTTGACTCCACTGAGGCACGCCGCCTCGAATTCTTCTCCCCTGGCCGAGTCTGTCTTCCTTTCCTGCACTGGACTGCCGTGAGGACTCAGAAGATTTCTTCATGTTTTCGTAAGGAGCCCTAGCCTTTTGGAATTGTTGCCTTCAGTCATGCATCTCATCATTATATTTACTTAATTATGGTAAAAAAAACTGTAATCGTCTTGTAGAGTAAATTTTTACAGGTCTTCATTAGATAAAAAAGCTTACTCCTATATTGTACTGGGATTCCAGTGTGCACAGTGGTCTACCAGCTCCAGTTACTTGGCTCCCATATTTTACTTGGGCCCTACTATTGCTTAACTATTTTACTCTGGTTGTCTTATGTAGTACCCACGATTCCCTGCAGGGACAGATTTTAGTAAGGAACTTATAGGATTATAGGTTTTCTTAAGTAATTAAACAGACAACCTCTTTTGCTCCTGACTCCCAAGGTGTGAAATGAAAGAGACGTCGGTGCGGCTTTGATCATGAAGAGCTCTGGTTTGCAAGGGTGTTGTTTAGGTCTTCATTCAACGCACACCAATCGATACTTCTAACTGCTTTGTTGTAAGAGTCACATGTATCGTCGCTTATCTCGTAAAAGTAGAATTAGGACATCCATCAGTACCAGTTGGTACTTGGTGGTTATGGTAATAAAATGAAGTGGCATTATTAGGAGGCAGCATGGGAGCCAGTTTTGGAACAAAGAGAAATTGGTCTCTGAAAGATATTATAGATTTCCCCTTGATTCCTATAAGTTGTACATGTACTGTATATTGGTTTCTCTCTTGTCCACTGTATAAATTGTACTTCCTAAGTATCGCTCATTTAGTACAAAGTTTGTACTAGCTTAGTACAAAATGAGCGACACTTATTTGGATCGGAGGAAGTACTATATATTCGCCCTTTGGGATTTGCAATACATCATATGTGTCATAACACTATGCACATTTTTGCTTATTTTTCCCAATAAACAGGCTACAAAGCAACTGGTTTACACAACTTGCTAAACAATGAAGCTATCCAGAATGATTTTGATTCTGAGAGATCAGTGTCTCCTTTCTCAGTTGCTGGATGTTTTAGCAAGATGTCATTCCGGTGGATGAATTCCCTGATGAAGAAGGGTTACAGAAAGCCTCTTGAAGAGAAAGACATACCTGAGTTGGATGTTGCAGATCAAGCAGGCACTCAATACTCAACGTTCATGAACAAAATCAATGCTAGGAAATTATCTCTTTTCTGGGTAATTGTTTCATGCTACAAAAGGGACATTCTGTTTTCTGGGTTCTTTGCATTGCTCAAGGTACTCACTCTATCTTCCGGTCCATTGCTCGTAAAGGAATTTATCAATGTATCCTCAGGAAAAGAAGCTTTCAAGAATGAAGGTGTTGTTATAGCTCTTGGACTTCTTTTGTCTAAATGCTTGGAATCATTAGCCCAGAGACAGTGGTATTTTCAAACACGGAGGGTGGGAATCCAAGTGAGGTCACTCTTGTCAGCTGCTATTTACAGAAAGCAACAGAAATTATCATGCTCTGCCAGTATAAAACATTCTTCTGGGGAGATAATGAACTATCTCATAGTGGATGCTTACAGGGTCGGGGAGTTTCCTTTCTGGTTCCATCGGACATGGACTACAGGCCTCCAACTTGGAATTGCCTTGACAGTACTATACAGCGCAGTTGGTCCTGCAACAATAGCGTCTGTGGTTGTTATAGTGCTGACTGTTCTATTGAATGTCCCTCTAGCCAGGCGACAGCAAGATTTCCACAAGAAACTCATGGAAGCTCAAGACATGAGGTTGAAAGCTATGTCTGAGTCTATTGTCAACATGAAGGTCCTGAAGCTTTATGCATGGGAGGTCCACTTCAAGAGTATTATCGAACATCTTAGGGAGTTAGAGCTGAAATGGTTGTCAGGGTTCCAGCTAGGAAAAGCATATACTAGCGTTATCTTCTGGGCATCACCGACACTTGTTTCAGCAGCAACATTTGTTGCATGCTATTTTCTGGGAGTCCCACTTGATCCTAGCAATGTATTCACCTTTGTAGCCGCATTGCGCCTTGTTCAGGACCCTATCAATCATATTCCAAACGTTATTGGCTCTGTAATCCAAGCAAGGGTTGCATTCTCTCGGATAAGCAGTTTTCTTGGCGAATCTGAGCTACCAAAGGATCAAGTTTCAATGGAGCAATGTGCGTGTACTCAGTATCCTATAGTATTCAAATCTGGCTGTTTCTCATGGAAGAGCTCAGGAAATTCAAATCTGAGGAATATTAATTTGAAGGTGAAAGCAGGAACGAAGGTAGCTATCTGTGGTGAGGTTGGTTCAGGAAAATCCACTCTTCTGGCAGCTATTTTGGGAGAGGTCCCAAGGACGGAAGGAATGGTATATTGTTGCTGATTTGTGTTTTAAGCTTTATTTCCTTTGCTAACCATGTTATTCTGGAACCTCCTTTTTGACCATCAACTTATTATCTATTTAGTATTTATCACATTCTTGTGACATGGTTAGTGTGTAGTGTACTACTTTACTGTGTTGCAGCTATAAGCCTATCTTACAGTAGATGTGTTTGCGTTATACAATACTAACAAAACTACCTTTATGTGATCTAGAGAGTGAGGTTATAACTTTTTCTTCTGTCTAGTATTGGATCAAAATTATGGGCATCAAAGTTTGTCCTCACAGGTTGTGGCTGCAGCACAACGCTCCAGACAGATGTTAGTGTCACTTTCCAATCCCTTGTTCAGAGCATGAGTGTGCCCTGTTCATGGCTACCACAAGAATCTTCGTCATTGATAGGTGGTTGAACGGCTTCTCCATCGAGGCAATTGCTCCACACCACAATCCTGTTATTCCCCGTGCCATCTGCAACAAACACACAGTACGGCTCTCCAAAATAATCACCACCACATTTGACATCCAACTTCTTAATGTCAGGGAGGAAATTCAGGGCTGAAGCCTACAACCTGGTGCCCTTGACGTCTGGTCGTGGTCCTCAGAATCCTCAGGTTCTAACTCCACCCGCTTTTGCTTATCTCGCATGCTTCGCAACCTCGGTAACTTTGAAACCTTCTGAGTTCATCCGGCACAGCTGGGCCCCTTTATGCTGAAAAATCTATGTTTGACTTGTGATTTGCAAACGTGTCTCGATGGCTGATCACTTAGCCAGCTGTGCACTCTGGCATAACGCCAACTGGCCATTGTGCAACGACCATGGAGAAATATTGATCACCTGTTTGTGTGCTGCAGCATTTCAGGAATCCTGTAGAGTGATGTTTTTTGTTGGGCTCGTCTCTCTGACCTCTCCCCACCCCTGGTCAATGGTTCTGTAAATATTGGTGGATCAACTCCTATAACACTTAATCAGCTTTTCGAGACGATTAAAGCTGAGTGTCAAATCTGGCAAAGGGCTGGAGTTAAGGGATGGGTTTCCCCTTCCCGTAGTTTGCCTACTAGTTGCTTTGTAGTCACTTTGTTTGTTTTCCTGGTTGTCAGCATGTCTTTCCTATTATAACTCTTGCACTTCTAGATAGGATCACAATTAGTTGGAATCGTTTTTTTCACGAGAAATGTACATTACGCGTAGTGGTTAGTTACAACGACGACTGTATTACTAGCATTAGTATGTTTAGTGCAATTGACAAACTGTTGTACCACCTCCTAGTCCATTAAGTGGGAGGGAGATGTGTTGGAGCAAAGGTAATTTTTGCATCTACTTACTGTTTATGACATGGCTATCTTCATAAAAAAAATTTAGAGTGATGTATGATATGTTGGAAAACGGCAAAATAAAGGTCACAATCTGGATTTCCAATGGATGAACTTCCAATGTATTTTAGTAATTGGTGCATGTGGGCTGCTAGCCTGCTACACTACTTCTTTTCTTTTCGATTACTAATTCCATTGTCGAACATAATTGCAGAGTCAATTTTGTGGAAAAATAGCATATGTTTCCCAGGATGCATGGATTCAAACAGGATCTTTGCAGGAGAACATTCTTTTTGGGTCTAATATGGACAAGCAAAGATATGAAGAGACCCTCCGGCGGTGTTCTTTGGTGTATGACCTTGAAAGCTTGCCTTTTGGTGACCGTACTCAAATTGGGGAAAGAGGAGTTAATCTTAGTGGAGGACAGAAGCAACGTGTCCAATTAGCTCGCGCATTGTATTATGATGCAGATATATATCTTTTGGATGACCCTTTCAGCTCTGTTGATGCACATACTGCTGCAAGTCTTTTAAATGTAGGGGGTTATTTGTTGTCATCTAGGTTTAGCTACATGGGTCTTTAATTTTCTATAATCTGACGATCATTCTTTTGCAGGAATGTGTGATGGGAGCTTTGTCTGAAAAGACAGTTCTGTTAGTAACCCACCAAGTGGAGTTCTTACACACATTTGATTCCGTTGTAGTAAGTATTGACGCTTTATTCAAATATTGCCATTTTGAAAGATTACATGCATGTTTCTTTGCTGGAATAGAGGCTTGACCGGGACTGTGGGATGCAATTTCTTCATGTATGGTTCTCTTCCAAGATCCTGCAGGGGTCAGAGTGTCGAACCCAATCGACATGGAGGAATCAAGCTTTCTTCCTGATCCAGTCTTTGCTGATATGCATTTGAACCCCTGGTGATTGCCACATAGTATAGGATGTTCTTGTATATTTAAATACTAATAAGAGTCACCAAAGTAAACTAAGTGATCATGAGTAGAAACTTAAGTCTTTGTTAATATATCAGTTGTGGATCCAGGACAGCGTCTCCTCTCAAGCTAACAAGGGGGAGGCTAGGGGGCTCCATTACCATTCTGAATAAACTGCGTAGACTTGGAAGTGTTTGATTGCAGAAGTCAGATAATATTGGAGCTTATAGGGCAATTTTCATTTGGCATTTTTTAAGCGTATATCCATATCGCATTTCATGGTCAGCTACTTTTTTTTCTCCCTTTTTTTTATTTAGGTGCTAGCGGTGTTCCAGGGTTGTAACAGATTTGAAGTGAGTTCTACCACCTGTTCTAATAATACAACATTACCGGTATACATGTGCCAGTTACACTACAAAATTGCGACTTAAGTTAAATCCTGCATTAAAACATCATAAGGAAGCAACCATATAAAATTTATCATTGTTTGTGCTTTCTCGTGCTACTCACAAGATATAGTTTGTTCATGCTTTGATGCACGAGGAACTCTAATTATTTTGTTGATCGTCAGTAACTTGTCTTTTGGCAGTTAATGTCCCATGGACAGATTATGCATGCTGCTTCGTATCAAGAACTGTTAGTGTCTTCCAAAGAATTTCAGGACCTTGTAAATGCACATGAAGTAAATACAGACTTTCCAACTGTTAACAATGCGACTTATAATGGAGGCAAGCAGTTTGAAAGGGACGATAGTATTATTCATGGTATGGCAAAAGAATCCGTCAAGTCATCAGCATTTGATCAAATAATTAAAACAGAGGAGAAAGAAATTGGTGACACTGGACTGAAGCCTTATTTGATGTATCTGGGCAAGAACAAGGGCTACATATATGCTAGTCTTGTTGCTATTACTAATATTATTTTCTCATCTGGGCAAATATTTCAGAACTCATGGCTTGCTGCTAATGTTCAAAATCCCTGTGTAAGCACATTGAATCTTGTTCTGGTGTATACAGCCATTGGATTAGGTTCAATCATTTTCTTGCTATCTAGAGCTCTGTTAGTAGTTGATCTTGGTCTCCAGACATCAAGGCCTCTATTTGCCCAACTACTTAGTTCCCTATTTTGTGCACCCATGTCTTTCTTCCATTCCACTCCACTTGGAAGGATACTTAGCCGTGTAAGTAATCAGAACTGGTAGTACTATATGAATCTCGTTTATTTTAGTTTGACCCATGATAATTTTAACTTAGGCAGCAAGTAATAATTCTATGATGCAGGTATCATCTGACTTAAGTATCATCGATCTTGATCTTCCATTTACAATGTCTTTCAGTATTTGTTCCACACTTAATGCATATATCAATTTGGGTATTTTGTGCTTCTTAACATGGCAAATTTTACTTGTTGCTGCACCTGTTATCATCATGGCTGTCAGATTGCAGGTAAGCTTGTATAATCCCATTTTTACGCATGATCTAGTCTCTATAGACTCTTATTTACATGACCTAGTTTTACTGAAATTTAACATTATAGAGGTACTATTTAGCCTCCTCAAAGGAATTGATGAGGATCAATGGCACTACAAAATCTGTAGTCGCCAATCATCTTGGAGAATCTATTGCAGGAGCAGTTACAATAAGAGCCTTTAATCAAGAAGATCGGTTTTCGCTAAAAGTTTGGAGCTTATCGATAATAATGCAAGCCCATCTTTCCACTGTTTTGCTGCAACTGAATGGTTGACTCAACGCTTGGAGATAATGGGTGCTGCTATTCTTTCTTCATCTGCACTTGTTATTACTCTTCTTCCTGCAGGAACTTATAGCCCTGGTGAGATGTGTGAAACTTTATTTAAGGCAGTGTAATGTTTTCTACCATTAGTTAACTTTTTTTTGGCGGGGTTACCGTTAGTTAACTTGCTCTTTTGCCCTTAGTGCTATCCTGTGTTTTGGTAAAGAATTGAGGTAGAAGATGCTGGGAAGTGTTAAGATTATATTGCATCGTTTTCCCTCAGTAAATAAAAAATTACTTCAAATGGTTCCTTTTCTTACCCTTCAGCTTATATCTCGCTAATCACAAACCTGAATACCGAGCCGAACTGTCATCCATAGCTGTTACACAGTACCATCTGGTTCTGGGTTCCTTGACTCCTTTTATTGCATGATTCATCATTCATTTCAGTCATTTGCATTGGTATCTGGTGCTCCCAGCGCTTTTTCTATCTACGTGAACTGTCATCCCAGCTCTTTCCGAACAATGCAGCGAGAGCCATCGAACCAGATTTGTCATTTGCTTTTCGTTTTGAAAACTTTACTTATCAAAGAGGGGCCCGGGGGCTGGAAGAGAAGAACCTTAATACTAAACCAAGTTTCGAGAACTTTACAAGAACTTTCTATTTTCTTGAGAAAAAATACTTGTAGTTCTCACTAATGCAGAGACCCTTACTAGTGGCATGCTAAAAAAGCTACTAGTGGTGTGGGGATGAACTAGTATCTCGCCACTGGTAGAAACTTACTAGTAGCTCCAAATACTAGTGGCGTGCCTCTTGACCCGAGCGTACTAGTGACAATGTAAGTATACAAAACACAACCCAAGCATCGTTACTCTCATTTTGCATTGCTAGAGCCCGCTTTGTCGGTATTCGGAACTAGAAGGACGTGTGTCTGCTATTGAGTTGTACGAGTGTGTCATGTCTTTAGCCTGCCCCTGTAAGCGAGCCTTTCGCTCCTTCGGAGTTGTTGCGCCACCGTTGGAGGCCCCGGTGGCTTCGACGACATCCTGGTTGATGATGCTCACAAACTTCTCCTGGATGCTCATGAACTTCTCTCTGCAATCTGCAGGTGAGATTTGCAGATTCCTATCTTTGTGCCAACGCATGAGCTTTGCATCCTTCTTGTATGCGTAATAAGCTGCAAAAAGGGAATGAGCGGAAAGTACCATAAAACCTTTTGAGGAGTTTTGTTTCCACGCTTGTATCGGGATTCCTTGCGCGTTGGCCATTGTTTTGTCGTTGTGCTCGTTCCGATAAATGATGCAGTCATTGACACATGTGCGACATCTTATGTGTGAAATCAAGAGGGCACACTATTGACGTTCAAGAATCAACTTTCAACTAGGGGTATCCTTAGCAACGTGGATAAAGATTAGTAAGCAGGGGTTGTGTATGACAACCTTATGTTGAAAGTCGCCGTACACAATACAAAGTGACACAATGGTGTTTTAAATAGGTTCAGTCACGTCGTGGGAGAATGAACTATGTCATATGAATGGGTCATCGAGAGCGGTACCTAGCGCATGGAACACTTTGTGTCGCTGCCTTTGGAGTCGCATGGCTCCCGACTAGTTTGGGTTTTATTGGTCCCTCGGGCTCCTAGTCTCGCTCTTCTTTTGCCCTCCTGAAGGGGCTTGGAAGAGAGTGTGACCTTCCTAACGTTATTCAAGTGAGTGAATGAGTTACATTCCCATGGGTGGCCTTATATAGCCTGGGGTCCTTGACAAATGACCAAGGCTACCCTTGAAGTAAGGAGGCAGGAGGATAGAACTAGGTACTTTTTCATCCCTAGCCCATGTTCTCCTTATTGGGCTAGGAGGTGGGTTGTAGCCCATTAAGGGGAGAATCCCTACACCATGAGTGAGGCTTTGTAGCTTGGGCTTGGGCTTTTTTGCTCACATACACCTTTGACTTATCCTTTTATGTGGTTTTCTTCCTTTGACTTGTTGACCATGAAGTCTTGCTTAGAATTTTGTTGACCAGGGTGGCTTGCTTGGGCCCATGAGGAGTGGCTTAGACCCAGGTTGACCTTTTTTACCACCATTGACTAATCTGACTTGTGTTGACTGCCCATGTGGCATGTCATGTAGGATAGGGGGTGGTTCCTTAAGTAGGTTTAGGATCTTTTCTACAAGACATACGATCTTCTTGGCTCATCGGTATTACAAGGCAACACATTCCACTTTGGAAAACTTTGCATAGACACTCCATTGTCGCATCGAGGCTTTCATCCGTGCTTTTGTATTTTGCCTTGATGTCTAGAATTCTGAGTGTAATCTTGTAATGTTTTCTTATCGAATTTGACATAGGCCAGTTTATTATTCTTAGAATTGCATCATTTTCCTTCCTTTTAGTAGTTGTTGAGTATATGAAATGAGAACTAGATTAAGATTAGCTCATAATTATTAATGTGAGCTTACACAATTCTGCAGGTGCTGTAGGGATGTTGCTCTCGTATGGTCTGTCACTTAATATGTTATTCCTGTTCTCTATACAAAATCAGTGTTCTCTTGCAAATCAAATAATCTCTATTGAAAGGTTGAGCCAATACATAGATATTGTAAGTGAGGCACCATATATTATGAAACAGAATCAACCACCGGATGCATGGCCCTCAGTGGGTAAGATAGAACTTGAAGGTTTAGAGGTATGTGATGAAAAATAAATCTCTTATTTATCGTCCATAGACATGACCAATACTAATTTATCATGCATTGTCCATAATGCAATTGATATTTATGTCAGCAGATAAAATATAATCAAGATGCTTCTCCAGTACTTGATGGAATTACTTGCACATTTCAAGGCGGGGAAAAAATAGGGATAGTCGGTCGAACAGGAAGTGGCAAGACAAGTTTGATAAATGCAATTTTTCGTCTTGTTGAGCCTTCTGGAGGAAAGATAATCATTGATGACTATGACATCACGACGTTGGTCTTACATGACCTGCGATCTCGAATTGGTCTTATCCCTCAAGATCCTATACTCTTTTATGGTTCCATAAGATATAATTTGGATCCTCAAGGGCATTTCTCGGATGAACAAATCTGGGAAGTAGGTTTCCATAGGCTGTTACTATAATTTGATCATTTTCTATTTTCACTGTTAAAAGAAGTTAGCATTCGTTTCTCAGTGCTTTTTCTATAATGAAACAAGAATAGTAAAGAGAAAAGAATAATAAAAGCAGACGCTCCCACCTCATTATCTTTGTAAAAGATGGCATTATAAGAATTTAATCTATACCCCAGATGGAATACTCCTTGTTGGCCAGTGTATAACTTTCCTCTTGAGTGTTTTTCTATCGTAGTTAGATAACGAGATATTTCCATCTCTGATAGCAATCTAGTAATTTTGAACAATGTGAAAAACTATATTGAACAATTTCTGGAACGGTAGCATTGAACTGCTAGCACCTTGCAAGCCTCATGTTAGGTGGCACCACTACTGAAATACACTGCTAAGGAAAAAAATAGGCTATCAAGCAATTTAGTACTAGGCCCCTCTCCCTGGTAAACAGTTTATCGAAAACTAAGGTTGCATTTCTGAATGATCCTGCCAGGTTCTAGGCAAATGTCAACTAATTGAAGCAGTTAAAGATAAGAAAGGATTGGATTCACAGAGTAGGTCTTTCAACCTCATTTCTCTAATTCTCTTACATAACTTGCTCTAATTGTATTACATTTATTTTACTTTCTTTGCCCAACAGTTGTGGAGGGAGGGTCAAACTGGAGCATGGGCCAAAGGCAGTTACTTTGCTTGGGCCGTGCATTATTGAGAAGAAGCCGCATCTTGATCCTTGACGAGGCAACAGCATCAATCGATACTGCAACTGATGTGATTCTTCAGAAGATAATCAGGACAGAATTCAAGGACAGCACGGTTATCACAGTTGCACATCGGATACCGACAGTGATGGATTGCACCAGGGTACTTGTTATTAACAATGGTATGCAAGCATCTAATCAGTCTTTTTTTGGCTCTTTCATGATTGTTTTCAACTTTGCATGTGGTGTTAAATTACAAATATTATTTGCTACCAAAGGACTCTTTCAGAATGTGCGAGTGGTTCTTGCCCTCTGACTCTTTATTCAGTATGATCATGTTGCGGTGTGCAGTATAGTTCCACTAGTTGTCGTGAGTTGCACATATAGTCTACAAACAACCCGTTAGTGTGGTGGGCAATGACACATTGTGGCAGTACCATTTTGGTGACTAGACATGGGAAAGATATAGTAAAAGAACCTAAAACTGAGTAATTTTGTTGGGCCCAACCAACTCTAAAATCAACTGGCAGATCAATGTTGAAGATGGGCTTGTACCTCACTTCAATACCCAAAATAAATAGTCGGGATGAAGTGTTTTACTGTCATTTCCCTCCCTCCCTCCCTCTCAACCACACCATCACACACACACAGGGACTGTTGGAGACCGTTAATCTGACAGCTAGCCATGGCTGGGAGGAATTTGAGAAGAAATGTAACAAGACGGGTCTTGGTATACCAACATGGCAACCAGGAAGTATAAACTGCCCTTAAAAAAAAGGAAGTATAAACCGGTGAGCATAGAGATGAGTTGCGGTAAATGACCGCTCAATCTCATGCTTAAATCCATTACAATATGGGGCATCTTCCTTGTATAGAGCTTTTAGTTTAGGTCAGCTGCTGAGTAAACAACTTACCGTTCACTGAACAGGTGCAAACTGACTCAACTGTTTTAAGTAACCTTTTCCTGATAAGTCTCATGCATAGCTGGAATCCTTCTCATTACTAACCCCCTAACGGATAAATTCTAAGTTCTTCAGTAGTTGGTAAAAGTTCTCGTACTTCTTAAATATCAGCCAATGTGAACTTCGTCAATTTTGAGTTTTTGACAAGGTTGGCCATATGGCCCAAATCAAATGACTTCTATATCCATCAACTTTCATAATAATCTGCTTTGGTATTGCAAACATGTCTTAATGAAAATACTGGTCAGAGTTCACTTCAATATATTTGAAGTATTGTGTATTATCTCTGGAACACGGTAGTGCCAAAATGGCGTTGGATCCCATTGTTTTCGAAAGATGCAGAATTTCTAGAAATCTATTCGGAAACTAAAATATGTTTATATTAGTTTTTTGTAAATCACCACTAATTTTGGGTTCACTTAATAGATTAAGGGTTTTATTCCCTGATTTTTTCATAACCTTCACTATTTTCAGAAATCTTGATCTTATTTAAAGTATTTATAAATTATGTATTGTTACCATAATATAGTGTGGCCTTTGTGGGATAATGCAACACATATACATTTGGAGTAACTAATTTTTATGCTAAAACCTAGCAACTTACATGAATTTGAGAACATTGTAGTCATAATATTAATAATTAAGATTATTTTCTGTTTTGATCAATCGAAAACTGCCTTGCCAGCTGACTTTGTGGATGAACCAGTTGGTGAGTAGAATTTAGTATGGAAGCAAAGACGGTTAATATTAGAGAGGATTAACGTTAAACTGGCTGAAAACGTGCACCATGTAAGGGACTTGTAGCTATACAGCTATTGCCCTCTATTATATAAAGCAATCAACGCCTGACCAAAATATCTAGCGTCTTAACCCCTTTTCACATGCTTTGATCCGGCGTCTAAGATATGGAGGGGGCTAAGAAAGACATGCTAGGAAGTTTTGAAATATATTCCCCACCTTTCTCTTATGCTTTGGGTAAAAAATCGGTGGTGCAAGCAATTCAATAAATTTTAGAGTGAAAGTATAGCTATAAGGAGTAGCAGACCAGAAGTTCAAGCAAACAGTCAAACGAATTTAAATTGTATGAATGGTTTCCAAAAACTTAAGAAATTAATCCTGTTGTATTTTATGACATCTGCTCTTATATAAAATCTATAGCAAAGTTATTATATTTTGGACTTCTAATTCTCTTCCCTAATGCTCCAAATTTGCTGGCTTACTGTACCGCAACTGATGGATTAGCCGATTATCCATTGAAGTACTTTTGCCAGGTATATGTACTAAGATCCCGTTAGCTGGGAAGAGATAATCATGGCCCTGCTTATGAAAACTTCTTAATGTCATGTCAATCCCCCAACCTCCCATAACCGTAACTCCAAAGAAAACTCTTATGAGGAGAATATAATATGCTAGAACAGATGTTTGCAACTTTGCATAACTAGTCCTTGCACAACTCTTTTATTATTTTTTACTATCATATCTCAGAGGTCACCGGAATATTTCGTTGCAGGCTGACAGCTATGTTTTTGTAGGGAAAATGGTAGAATTCGATCGACCTCACAAACTGATGGAGATGGAAGGATCTTTCTTTAAGGAGCTTCTGAACGAGTACTGGCTGCAAGCAGCAAAAGGAGACTTATAGAAGAAGAAAAAATGTTATGAGTATCCTGAAACGCATGATGAAAGGTTAAAAAACGGTTTTTCTGACTGCCCTGAGTAGAGATTCTTTATCCCGTGAAAAATTGTGTGCTTGAATAAAAAAGTTAGCTTCATTTATTATCAAGATGAGATAGGACATGATCGGGTGGATTGGTTGCAACTCTGGAGCATAAACCTTATAAAAAAAGTCATATGATAACTACCACACGTGTGGGTGGAAGCACCCTCGCCAACACGTTTTTTGATGGTAACTTAAGCACGCGGGGATGGCAAATCTCAATGAAAAACGTTATTTTTTCTGTCAAACTTAAGCGCGAAAGTTGCCATCCTTGTGCACTAAAGTTGCCATCTTCGTACATTGAAGTTGCCACAAAGAACGTGTGAACTTGTTGTGCACTTCGTTCACACGTGTAGTGGATATCGTGATCAACCTCATAGACCTTATAAATAATTCTTTCTTTACCAGGAACATCAGTATATGCCCTTCATTAAGCCCGGGAAATCAACCAAACAACCCCGTAGGCCTTATCTTGCTTCCTCAGTTTTGGTCCATCAACCCTAAATCATCTAAAACTAGAAAAAACTACTCTGTTATGGAGTTTTGTTCCATCAATTATGAATCATCTAAAACTAGAAAGACCTACTCGGTTTTTGAGTTTTGGTCCATCAACTCTAAATCATCTAAAACTAGAAAAACCTAGTTATTTATCCATCCTAGTCTTGACAATCATCCTAGTTTGTAATTTGACCATATGATGTTGTTTGATCGTTTGAATGGACTATGGTGACCGTCGTGCCAAAAGACAATGCTCACACCAAAAATCGCGCACACTACCATCAAATAGTTTTTTTCATAGGTTTCACTCCAACCATACAAGAGTTCACAAGTTCAAAGCAAGAAAAGGCAAAGTATTCGTCCGGGAGCAACATAGTAAGCCCAACAAAACAAAAGAAGAAAGTAAAATAAAGGTGCATACCAAGAGGATAGGTTAGAATGGGGGAGGAGGTGAAGCCAAGCGTTGTCCGGTCGTCGTCATAGTCTCCCGCATACCCAGTAGCCACCCCCGATCCGTCTAGAGAGCGGATTCCAGTGCTGAAAAAATGCTAGGATTCATGAATATTAAATCTATGGCACGTCATAGATAGACATGATCAATCACCATCTTATTGTGTGTCGTCCATAACGACCAAGCTAGTGTCGCGGTCACAAACCAGAAAGGTGTCTCCTCTTGCTGCTTTCGTTGGCCTGAGTCTCAAGAAACTCAGCCAGATCTGCAGCCTCCTAGTCGGTGCCTAGAGCCTCACAAATATAACACCATAAAAACCTAGCGGTAGAGAAAGAGAAGAGGATGTGAGTTTCGGTCTCCTGGATGTTGCACAAAGGGCATAATCGACTCCACGTCCCTTGCCACTTCAGGACCTCCGTTCCTGAAAGCAGATGCCAAACTAAGATTTTGATCTCCAAAGGCAAGGACACCTTCCACACATGGCTAATCCACGAGCCAATGTCATGGTTCCCCCACCGATTGCATATGATCCCACTACATTTCCCATGCCTCATATCATGCATTTAGGTTCTTCTCATATTTTAGATAAAAATGATTATCCTAACTGGGTTTATCATATGAAGTCTCACATCAGGAGCTCTTCGATGCAATTGTGGAGAATTATTGTGGAAGTTTTCTATCCGTATGATCCAAGGAACTTGACTCCAATAGAAGTGGTTGATGATCAACTCAACAAGAACGCTTTGCACAATATTCAAAAGGGATGACTCCGGAACATGTCGCCCTCATTCACATGTGTACTACCGCCAAAGAAGCTTGGGATATTCTTCATTACTCCTTCATGGAAAGCACGAGTATTCAACATAATGAAGATGATTCACTAGAAGATCTCTACCAGAGGATCAATGTGCTAGCGATCTCTTTGAGGGATCATGGGAGGAAGGACGCCGATAAAAATGAATCAAGCACAAGTTTCTCAAAGCTATCATTTTGTTTGACAAGAAAACCTCGTCAATCATTCGCCAAAGGCAAGATTTCACCTCATTGTCTTCCATGGATGTGTTTAATGAATTTATTCCTCTGGGAATCTTGAGAAAGACCACTAACAATGCTCTTGCTCGTACTTGTGGGATCAATAAGGCTACTCTTGTGTCCAAGGCCAAGATGGTGCATGTGAGTGAAGAAAGGGAATATGATGAAGAAGAGGATTGTTGCCCAGAAGATACAAAATATGCTGTCAATGAGTACATGGCTCTAACATCAAGAAATTTTTGGGGGCAACAAAAGGAACTTCAATTACAACTCCAAATTTAAGGACAAATCAAGTGGATCCAAGCCAAAAGGATCAAAGGATGAGGACTTGTTAGAATTGTGGAAATGTGAGTCACTTCGTCGCAGATTGTCCCTATGAGAAGGGGGGACAATGGCAGCATGTCGGGACCCGGAATATGCATATGTAATTCCAGTCACAACTCAATCATATGGAGATCCGAGAGCCATACCCACTTGTCTAAGCAGACAAGGCCAAGTACAAGACACTCTCGGAAAGCTCGAATGTGAGGGGCATCCCATCCAGTCCCGGATGATCAACTGAGATGGGTCCTCATCGTCCGCTCACAAGTCTAAATGCTTATGGGTGGTGAAATCCCATACTCATAGACAAGTCGCCTCAACCATATTATCGATTGAATCATAACACTTACATAAACAGACTCCAGCCCGATCACTTAGTCGGGGTCTCGGGCAGGCTCGACCGTACAACGAAGTGTGCCACGTGACGGAGTCACGAGAAATCGCATCACGATTCACCAAGCTGCGCACATCTCAGGGCCACTTGGTGTAAGAAAAACCGTCGGCAAGAACACAACTAAGCTATTGAACCCCACACTAAGACATGCACGTTATAATCATACACGCAGCATACATGTCCAGTATAAACAGCAGGTACTCATCACATGAACTCTACAAAGTATACATCTTTATTGACTTACATATAGAGTACACAAAGAGATCACATGAGTGTGATCCAACATTACATCAAACAACGGAAGCAACTTACGTCTGAGTACAGACAAGTTTAACAAATGGCTTAGAGAAGCCTTATTCAATATACAAGCCCTTCCACGAGGAACCAGACTGTTGTCTGGGACTACACTAGCTTAGTCAACGTCGAGCTCCAGGAAGAAGCCACCTTCGGGGTTAGTGGTCTCATCTAAAAACATAAATAAGCGAACGTGAGTACAAAGTCGTACTCAGCAAGACTTACATTAGAACTATACTACTCATGCTCACGTATCAAGGCAAAAGGAGGTGGGGTTTCAATGCAGACGTGCCAACTTTGACTTGGCTAGTCCTGTACTATGAATACCGGAATGAGGTAAGAAGCATACTCGAGTCCGTCTACCCAAGTCTCCCAATCAATTACACCACTATGGAACCTTCCTCGACTTCCCACGAGAAAGCAAATCATAGCACTCACACTTATCTTGGCAGGTTTTAGAGTAACCGTTGAAGTTGTCTAATAACCAAGCACAGATAACCAAGTAGTCCATGACCGCAGACGCGGCTATTCGAATAGTTTGTTAACCCTGCAGGGGTGTACTGCTACACACATGAAACTATCAGTTACCGCCAGGATCTCGTCACCCTTCAAGCGGGTGTCGGCGAAGATAATCTCCACAACTTTTACCTCACAACCAACTCAAGTTCAATGGAGACGCCTATCTGGGATGGTTTCCACAATCATAACCCAACCGGTTTACCTAAGTGGTCCCAGAAGATGTGTGTGTGGTGCATAAGCCGGTCTCGGTTGAGTCGTTCTCTCACTTAGCAGCCAGGCCACAGACCTACCAGAACTCCGAACTACTGCGACTCATTGAATTGAGAAGGGGTGAGTTAGTAGGTTGAGCGGGGGTCCGTTTGCCCAACACGTGGTAGTACTCTTTGTCTTGGATCAGCACACAAGAACTCGGGCTTAAGGCGGTGTTCAACGAGACAACCCACTGTGTACTCCTACACAACCTCTCATCGTTCACCTTGTTTAGGTCAAATTCACCAACACATTTCCACCATCATCATCATGATCACTACCATCCCGACTCAGATAA
Organism: Bromus sterilis; assembly: GCA_950022295.1. Taxonomy (NCBI): domain Eukaryota; kingdom Viridiplantae; phylum Streptophyta; class Magnoliopsida; order Poales; family Poaceae; genus Bromus; species Bromus sterilis. The sequence continues at coordinate 364,518,636 of OX465595.1, read as the reverse complement.
CAGTAACCACACTGTATCACTCTAAGGATGTAATAAGCAGTAAAAGTTGCAGGGGCCACATGATATCAATCAACTCCTAAATCTGCTAGGATTGTGGTTTTCTTACTACTGTGACAAAATGATAGGTCATGCAAAGGAATGGGTTCAACTATGCGGTAGAAACGCATCATGGTACCATCCTAAACAATGCATAAGAAAGATTGATAGGGAACTGGATTTTTATCGACATGATCAATGGGGTTTGCTTGCCTTCCTAACGGGGATCGTACTGGGTATCTTTAGCTGCGGGAGTGATCTCGGGTTCCGGCTCCACCTCTATTCGATAGCAATCAAAGCAAACAAGGCGATCAATATAAATGACAATGCACAATCACATGATCAAGGGTATAATGTGAGGTACATGGTACTAATGTGTTAGCAATTCCATTTAAAAGAAGTGCATTGCAAAGGGTTTTGCAAAATCACTCAAATTTGAATTTGAAAAGGGTCCATATGCACATATGCCACTGTTCACACATTTTAAAATGGTCAAACATGAAAACAAAGTGGATATTCAGAATCCTTGCATTTTTCTGATAATTTTACATATATTATATGTCCAATTTGGAGTTAGGATTAAATAGTTATTTATTTTCAAAGTTTAAAGCATTTTCTGGATTATTCTGTATTAAATTTAAACTGGAAAAATATTTATTGCGTCACTGTGAGGTCAACATGACGTGGGGGGGGGGGGTCACCGGCGTCATCCAACACGGCGGCGCTCGCACGGGGCGTGGTTCCGGCCACGGTTTGGCACGGGAAGGGAACCTAAATGCTCCCCGTGGTCGTCCGTGTCGACCTGTGTGTACGGAGGGGCCAAGGGGTTGCCGGAGCGTCGCCGGCGACGAGCTCAGGAGGCGGCTGGGGCTCGTCCGAGGCGAGTACGGAGATGCGGTGCACCAAATCGGACGCGGGGAGAGGGGAAAGGATCGTGGGCTCACCCTAAATGCAAGGGAGGGGTCGAGGAGGTCGGGGAAGCAATGGTGGCGACGAAATCGACGGTGGCGCACGGCGGACGGAGAGGAGGAAGACGATCGGTTCCTCGACTCCAGTGGTTCCTCGATCGCGATACTTGGCTCAGGGACGAAACGGATGAGGGCCGAGGCGATGGACAGCACGGCGGGGCTCCTCGCCAATGTTGGCCAGGCGGGGGCACGTCGGTGAGCGGTGGCTGATACGGTGAGGATCTCTCACTCCTCGTTGGTTACCCCAAGTGGAAGGTGAGATGTAGCGTAGCAGCAAATTTCCCTCGGTGAAGAGACCAAGGTTATCGAACCAGTAGGACTCCAAGAGATACAAGAAGGTGTCACGGCGCTTGACGTGGACCTACACACAGATACAGATAACTTTGCTCCCAACGAGTACAGAGGAGTTGTCAATTCCTCCGGCCTAGATGTTTACAAAGGATTAACGCAAAAGATAATGATAGTGATAGCAACTGAAAGTAAATTGAAGGCGTAAACAATAGTATGAAGATGGACCGGGGTCCCGTGATTTTCACTAGTGATGTCTCTCTCCCAAAATACGATAAAAGTGCTAGCGAGGTAAACAAATCACAGTTGGGCAATTGACAGGATTATGAAGGCACCGCAATGCTAACTATGCTGCAAAGAAAGGAAGGGCTCAAAAGCAATGTGCAGTACGCCAAGGTAAGTAGACCTAAATCCATCTGCATCTACTACGAATCATCCACCTTAAGATATCTATCCAGAACATCTCGCTGGTATTAAGTTGCGAATCCCACCCAAAGTGTAAATCCAAAGCAACAGACAACTGCATTAAAAGAACTTTGTGTAAAGTAAACAATCCTTGCATCCGCGGATACAAGCACCATTGTTTTATCCCTGGTGGCAACAACACATCCCCTAGTCTCATGTTTCTGTCACTCAAGCTAGACATCAAGGGGCTGAACCCACAATCAAGCATAACGCTCCCTCTTGGAGTTGCAACAAATCACTTGGCGAAAGTAAAATACGGCAACAGAGAACATGCAAGAATTTACTCAAGAACAAAATATAAAAGAGAAGAACCAAATATATTACTCACCACAATCTGAACATAGTCTCATAATCCATCAGATCCCAACAAACTCAGCATAGCAACGACAGAAAATTACAAAGGTGCCTCGATCATGTGAGGCAGCTCACGAGGTCTCGAAAGTGGAGGCACAAAGAAGGGAGAGATAGATCACATAGCTACTGGTCACAGACCCATGGTCCAAGGGGAACTACTCATGGTACATACGGGAGGCATCCATGGGTATGGATGGTCTCCCGGAGGGGGTAGCTTCTCCCGTCAGGGTGCCGGAGCAGCTTCTCCAGGCAGCCCCAATCTTGAAACGGCGGCGGCGGCGGTACAGAGGCGAGATCGCGAAAGAGGGATTCGTCTTAGGGGTTTCCGTCACGGGGGGGGGGGGGTAAATATAGGCGAAGGGGGGCACCGAGAGGGGCCACGAGGCAGTCAGGAGGGTGCCTGGCGCGGCCCAGGGTGGGGCCTCGCCACCTGCCCTCCTGGCTGCCTGGTGGTGGCCCTCCTGCCATATCTTGGTTATTCCGGAAGCTTCCGTCGCGCTGATTTTTTATCTGATTTTTCTGGATTTTTTGGATCACTTTTAATGGCCGGAAAACCTGAAATACAAAAACAGCAGAAAACAGCAACTGGCAGCTGGGTGCACTGGGTTAATAGATTAGTCCAAATATGCTCAAAAGTGTATGAAAGTTCAAGCAAAACATGGCAAAGTCACACAAAACATGCATGGAGCAAGCAGAAATTATAGATACGTTTGGGACGTATCAACATCCCCAAGCTTAATTCCTACTCGTCCTCGAGTAGGTAAATGATAACAAGCATAATTTCTGTGGTGACATGCCACACAACCATATAAGGAATTTTAAGTAAAGCAATCAAAGCATGCAATTCAATTCAAGTCATAACAAGCAAGAGTCTATATTAGCATTGACACAAGTAACAAAAGAACAAAAGGTGCAAGAGTTCTCGCTGTCCGTGACTCGAATGTCTCCAGATGGTGTTTGCGTGCAAGCAAGGGATAGGGAAATACGAGAGAAAAAAGTAAGGTTTGTTGAGAACAACTATCTACTAAAGTTTCACACTTAGTCTCCTTTGGATTCTTATCTTGACTCATCCCCAGACCACTAGTCAGGTACAAGTCAAAATGATCCACTCCCATTCGATATTTTGAGCACTCATGCAATGGATGAGCGTGAGCAAGAAAGTTGACACCTAAAAGGCGAAACAGAAAGAAGGTGGAGGAGGAAGACAAAAATGTGTGAAAGGCTCACATCAATGAGGACAATCATAGGCGAGAGAAGGCCATATGATAGATATGATGTGAGGAGTAGGGATTGCCATGCAACGGATGCACATGCGAGCTAAAAGCTCTCCAAGGGAACTAGTGGGGGTGCATCTAACTTGCTTGCTCAAGAAGACCTAGAGCTCGTTTGAGGAGGCTCATCATTGAAATATACAAGCCAAGTTCAATAGTGTGAAGGTCCCCACATAGCTATATGCATGATGATGATCTCTATGGAGTACAAGGGATAGAGGATGAAGTACTAGTGTGGATCTCTCAAAAGGAAAAGTAGTGTGCCCCCTTCTCTCTTTTTATTTTTGTTTTTCTCTTTTTTCTATTTTTTTATATTTTTTGGTGGCCTCAATGGCTCTTTATATTCAACTCTCATTTGTCCTCTTTGGAATCTTTTGATTTTTTCCTCTTTGGGATCTTTTCCTCACTTTAGGGGCAACACTCTATATTTTACAAGAATATAGGAGATCTTTCACACTTTACAAAGGTACTCACATAAAGAAGATATAACTATCATGATGCAAATGTATGACATGAAGATAAAGTCATGAGAAGATGGATGTTGCATGGCAATGTATCTCGGAAAGGCTATGGAAATGCCTTGTAGGTAGGTATGGTGGATGTTTTGAGGAAAGATACAAGGAGGCTTATGATGACAGAGCGTATCGTGCCAAGGGTTTGGATGCACCGGCGAAGTATGCGCCAATTCTCAAGGTGAGAAAGGGCAATGCACGGTATCGAAGAGGCTAGAAAAAGTATAGGTGGGTGGAAGTGTCAACTTTCGAATACTCACATTAGTCCGAAGAACTCATGCACTTATTATCGGTAACTCTCAATCTAATCAGCAGGTTCACAAAGAGACAAGTACCCCGAGGAGGAGTGTATGGGGGTTTGGTTATCCTTGCGCATCCTCGACTCATAGTACGTGAGTGTACTCTAATATTCGAACCCTCCAGAGGTTAGTGATCCATCTAGTAGCTAGAGTTCTCAACAGGGGTTTTTGGTTTTCGAAAAACACACGGATTGCCCAAAATACAACATCTATCACTAATAGGCTCGAGCTCTTGACACCAAAAGTTCAAACATTACTCTAGTCAATACCTCAAAACTATTGCAAGTTACTACTACAAAGAGAATAGCAACTTCAACTACCTACTTCTAGTCAAGACACAAAAACTCAGCGCAACAGGCAAAATCTCTAACAAGATAAAACATGCAACCTATATAAATTTCAACCTAAAACAAAAGCAAAGTTCTAGAAAAACTAAAGCACTACAACTAAACAAAGCAGCAGCTAAGAAAAGAAAAGGAACAACTCACAGCTAAAAGAGTAAGCATGCAAATCCTATGATGAGTTTTAATTCAAGCGGAGCGTGTATCTCTCCCACACAAAAGAGTAAGTAAGCCGGGATCTAACTTGTTACTACAGAAAACAAAGCAAAATAAAACTAAAAACAAAACCTAAGAGCGAGACGCTCCAAGAATATCACATAACGCATGAAGTGATAAAAATATAGTGCCACGAGAGACGAACTGATAATTGTTGATGAAAAGGGGATGCACGGGGGCATCCCCAAGCTTATAAGCTTGAGTCTCCTTGAATATTTATTGGGGGGTGCACATGGGCATCCCCAAGCTTGAGCGTTTGACACTCCAAGATCTTCTTTCAGCATCTTCCATCGCACACTTGAAAACTCCCTTCATACATAACTCATTGTAGACTGATTAGAGAGGTTAGTACCCTAATAAAATAATTTTTCCTTTGCTGGAAATAAAGATAAACTTGAAGAGCTACTGTTTCCCAAGATTTCCAAAAAGATTTTGCAAAGAAAAATGAAGCTTAAGGTTTGCAAAAGTGAAGAGAGACAAAACGTGGCAGAATCTGTGAAAAACAGAACAGCAGATAGAAACGAAGTTTTTAGGGGTACTTCTGCAGCTCAAATCAAAAAACTCAGAACATACGGAAGTTTCGTAATTGTATAGAGCACGCTCTGTAAAAATTTCAGATCAAAAAGATGAACTGGGATTTTTCTCTGAATTTTCTAGTCACGAGGACAGAATCTGTTTTCTGGACAGCATGTCACAACTTTCACTTCCCTTGCCGTATGAGGCTATAAAAGGCACAAAGCTTGAAAAGTAAAGGTACAATGATGTTGATACAGTAGTAACAATCATCAAGACCACTAAAAACAGAAGAAAAGCAAAAAGAAAAAGAAAAACCTAAATTCGTTGCGGGCTGCCTCCCGAAAGCGCTTCTTTAGAGCCATTAGCTAGGCTTAAAGCAGATAGATCAAAATTCTCCAAAATCATCGGAAGGTTCACCAAGGATCTCAAAATGGTTTTCAATAAGCTCATCCTTGTTCTTCCGAGGGAAAAGGTACGTACCTTTTGCTTTACCACGCAAACGTATTTGTCCTTTACCTATATCAATGAATCCTTTCATGGCTCGGAGGAAGTCCCTTCCAAGCACTATATTTCCTTGATTGGCCTTCATGATGGAGAAGTCAATGTCCACATTCCTTTTTAGAAACATGACCTGGACATCTTTTAATCTTCCCTGGATCTCAGAAATATCACCATTAGAATGTTCATGGAAAGATGGAAATTTGTCCATGCTTGCAAGGTACAAATAATCATAAATAAAGCTTGGCATTATAGAAACTGTAGATCCAATGTCACAAAAAGCAAGGAAGTTTTGGTTAGAGATAACAATCCTAACAAAAGGCTCCCAGTCATTTTCTATTTCCAAAATCTCCTCTCTATGAGGATTTGGTTTTTCTACTACTTTTAAGTCTAGAGCATCAAGTTTCTTTTCAATAGTAGCAATTCTATCTATAACAGTATCAAGACCATCATAAACAAAATAACTAGATAAACCATGTATAATTTCAAGAGCTCTAGCTTCATCACACTCTAAAAAGTCTCCTTCAGCTATAAGATCAAGAGAGTGTATACACCACTTAAAAAGGCCAAAGTAAAAATTTCTAAGCACAATTCTTATAGGTAACCAAGGAATATTTGCCTTATGTGCTTCAGAAATTCTGTCCCATGCCTTCTTCATATTCTCCCCGTTCCTTTGGTGGAAATCCAAGACCTCGGATTCTCTCATAGTACCAACTCCTAACATAATTGACCACACAAGACAGGTAACAGGTATTTTTGGTATTTTTGATAAGGGACACAAAAGTAAAAACTGAAAGGTAAACTAACAAGACTAAAAAGCAAAGATAAAAGATAGTGTGCAACTCCCCTATCTTGTAGACTAGATTCCCCGGTAACGGCGCCAGAAATTGGCTTGATACGGTGAGGATCTCTCACTCCTCGTTGGTTACCCCAAGTGCAAGGTGAGATGTAGCGTAGCAGCAAATTTCCCTCGGTGAAGATACCAAGGTTATCGAACCAGTAGGACTCCAAGAGATACAAGAAGGTGTCACGGCACTTGACGTGGACCTACACACAGATACAGATAACTTTGCTCCCAACGAGTACAGAGGAGTTGTCAATTCCTCTGGCCTTGCTGTTTACAAATGATTAACGCAAAAGATAATGATAGTGATAGCAACTGAAAGTAAATTGAAGGCGTAAACAATAGTATGAAGATGGACTGGGGTCCCGTGATTTTCACTAGTGATGTCTCTCTCCCAAAAGATGATAAAAGTGCTAGCGAGGTAAACAAATCACAGTTGGGAAATTGACAGGATTATGAAGGCACCGCAATGCTAACTATGCTGCAAAGAAAGGAAGGGCTCAAAAGCAATGGGCAGTACGCCAAGGTAAGTAGACCGAAATCCATCTGCATCTACTACGAATCATCCACCTTGAGATATCTATCCAGAACATCTCGCTGGTATTAAGTTGTGAATCCCACCCGAAGTGTAAATCCAAAGCAACAGACAACTGCATTAAAAGAACTTTGCGTAAAGTAAAAAATCCTTGCATCCGCGGATACAAGCACCGTTGTTTTATCCCTGGTGGCAACAGCACATCCCCTAGTCTCATGTTTCTGTCACTCAAGCTAGACATCAAGGGGCTGAACCCACAATCAAGCATAACCCTCTCTCTTGGAGTTGCAACAAATCACTTGGCCAAAGTAAAATACGGCAACGGAGAACATGAAGGAATTTACTCAAGAACAAAATATAAAAGAGTAGAACCAAATATATTACTCATCACAATCTGAACATAGTCTCATAATCCATCAGATCCCAACAAACTCAGCATAGCAACGACAGAAAATTACAGAGGTGCCTCGATCATGTGAGGCAGCTCACGAGGTCTCGAAAGTGGAGGCACAAAGAAGGGAGAGATAGATCACATAGCTACTGGTCACGGACCCATGGTCCAAGGGTAACTACTCACGGTACATACGGGAGGCGTCCATCACTATGGATGGTCTCCCGGAGGGGGTAGCTTCTCCCGGCAGGGTGCCGGAGCAGCTTCTCCAGGCATCCCCAATCTTGAAACGGCGGCAGCGGCGGTACAGAGGCGAGATCGCGAAAGAGGGATTCGTCTTAGGGGTTTCCATCACGGGGGGTAAATATAGGCGAAGGGGGGCACCGAGAGGGGCCACGAGGCAGCCAGGAGGGTGCCTGGCGCGGCCCAGGGTGGGGCCGCGCCACCTGCCCTCCTGGCTGCCTGGTGGTGGCCCTCCTGCCATATCTTGGTTATTCCGGAAGCTACCGTCGTGCTGATTTTTTATCTGATTTTTCCGGATTTTTTGGAGCATTTTTAATGGCCGGAAAACCTGAAATACAAAAACAACAGAAAACAACAACTGGCAGTTGGGTGCACTGGGTTAATAGATTATTCCAAATATGCTCAAAAGTGTATGAAAGTTCAAGCAAAACATGGCAAAGTGACACAAACACATGCATGGAGCAAGCAGAAATTATAGATGCGTTTGGGACGTATCAGCGGCGCTCTCGGGCGGCGACGCAGAACGGAGAGAGAGGAGGGGAAAACGAACCAGACGAGGAGGAACTGGACGAGGACGCCTTTGGGCGTCTCCAGGCGTCGAGACGTGGACGCGGGGAAGCAGGAGGTGGCCAGGGTTCGTCGGTGGCGTGCTGCATGCGTTCCACCGAGCAGCTTGTGGGCGTGGGGAGGTAGACGACAAGCGGGGGGCTGGGCTGGGCCGGCTGCTGGGCTGCGGTGAAGTTAGTTGGGCCAGAAGCCAGGTAAGCTCTATTTTCTCTTTTTCTTTCTATTTTTCTTTCTGTTATTTGGTTTGCTTTTCTAAAATAAATAGCTAGGCATTTTATAAAATGCTCAAAATTTATATATGGACTTACATGACCAGTACCTAGTCATTCCCAAGTTTTGAAAATATTTGAAATTGAAAATATTTGAATTAAAATTCAAATAAGGGTATTATTTAATTTCCAATGCCTTTATAGAATTTTTGAAAAATCAGAGAGCATGGGATTGAATCCCTTTCATTTGATATGTGATCACACTCAATTGTGGGACTTTTCAAAAAATTCCAAGGATTTTTGGAAGCAACTTTTAAAGTGGCCATTTTAATTAACTTTATTTGTGCTTTCTTCTTTCCCATTTCAAATTCTTGTTTGAAATTTTTGACATGATGCAAAGTGAGGCTAAACCCTAGCACATACCTAAATAGAGGGTTGTGACCCAGCAGGCTTATCCGGAAGGACAAGACCAAGTCACCACATCTCTCTTTGAATCCACCAACAAGAATCCCCCCATCATCCACAAGTGTCTAATGGCTAAGGCCTCCTGGTAACTCCTCTAGTTGAACCTTTCGTTACTACTAATCCATCGTTAATGGATTGTGTGGAGGGAAGGGAGGATCCCAAAGAGAAGTAAGGTAATTACTTTGACAAGTTCTTGTCAAAGATCAAGGGTGGGACCAAGAGGCATTTTGATGCCCTCTTGTAACAAGTTGGTGAATCTCACACTCTCATTGAAATCAAGATGAGACTATCGTTGAGATGCAAGGGCATAGTAGGGACTATGTTGATGATATTGTGAATCTTTCTCATGCTCTTGAGAAAGACCCTTAAACTTAGGGTGTCGACACAAGATATTGATCATGCTAAATTTAAACTTGATCTTGGTCATGCTATTACTCTTACCTTTGACCTCAAAACTAAAAATGATGAATTTATGGAGGCCCATGATATACTTCTAGTGGACCATGAGATAGTCGAAAAGGATAACAAGTCCTTAAAGCACAAATTCATGAACCTCAACAAGGCACATGCTGAACTACAAATTAGACTTACTAAAGAGATTGTTACTTGTCCTCCTTTTTTTGTCATAGAGAAACCTAGTTCCTATAACCCTTGTTGTGAGCATGCTCCTCTTGTTGAGGATAATTCTAGATTGAAGGCACAAATTGATATGGTACTTGTATCTTGCATCCAAGGAGGGAAGACACTCAATGATCGCTTGAGTAACCAAAAGGAGTTCATTGGTAAGGAAGAAATTGGCTTTGGTGCCAAACCATCGAAGAAGAAGGCAAGGACTCCTCTCCTACCAAAAGCATTATCTTTGTGAAGGAATGAGAGAAGTATAAAGATAAAGTGGCAAACTCTGATGATGGTGGTAGGGCCACAAGGGGCAATGCCACTCCTGCCATCTTGGCCGGTCCTTCTAACCCTTCTTAAGTTCTTTATTGTGCAAATGATGGTCATGTTTACGCCTAATTTGTTGGCTCTTATGATGAGCACATTGCATGCTCTATTTAGGTTCCAAAGACCATTGTTGCTAACAAAATATGACCCATTCTAGAATTGGTACCTAAATCCAAGGCTTGATCTCGATGAGGTGGTTGTTTTCGGTGGTGGATCATGGATACTTGATAGTGGGGCTAAAAGTCAGATGATCGGAAGCAAGGACATAGTGGTGGATCTCAAATTGCATTCATCTTGTAACACCTATGTACAATATGGGGATTCTTTAAAATCTAAGGTATTGGGTCTTGAAAGTGATAATCTCACCGGATACATCCATTGAGAATGCCATGCTTGTTGAGAACCTTACTTTTGATTTATTATCCGTTCGTCAACTTGCCAAGTTGTGCCTTTAGAATTTCTTTGATGTGGATGTGGTTACACTATTGTGGAGCAAGTCTCTAAAAGTAGAATTTGTTGGACATGTCGAGAATGGTATGTAAGTGGTGGAATTTTCATAAGCCCCCACTAAAACCACAACTTGTCTCATGGCTAAAGTTGATGTGGAATGGCTTTGTATCTTCATTCATCCCATGTCAATATGAGATCTTTGCAAAGCCTCCTCAATGGTGATCACATCCTTGAACTAACAAATGTTAATTTTTCTAAAGATCGTGCTTGTAGGGCTTCCATAGAAGGAAAGCTTCATGAGAAGAAACATCCCATTAAGAATGCCATCACTTCCAAGAGGCCTTTCGATCTCATTCACATGGACCTCTTTGGGCCTCCAACATTTGATAGTCTTGTTGGAAATAAGTATTGTTTGGTTATTGTGGATGACCATTCAATATATACATGGGTTTATTTCTTGAAGAAGAAGAGTGAGACTCAACAAACTGTCACCAAGTTTTCCAATGAAGCACAACTTCAACTTGTTGCAAAGATATTGGCAATAAGAAGTTACAACGACACCGAGTTCAAAAACTACACCTTGGATGAGTTTTTATTGTTGGTGAGGGGATCAAACGTCAATATTCTGTTGTGTATACCCCTCAACAAAATGGTGTATCGAAGAGAAAGAATCGCACTCTCATGGATGAGACAAGGACTATGATGGTGGAGTTCAAGATTCCATACAACTTTAGGTTTGAGGCCATTAGAACATGCATGCCATTCCACCAACTGTCTCTGTCTCCGCAAGATCTTGAACAAGACTCCTTATGAGATACTTACCGGGAACAAGCCCAACCTCAAGTACTTCTGGGTGTTCGGTTGTAAGAGTTTCATTCTCAAAAAACATACTCGTTTGTCTAAGTTCGAACCCAAAACATATGAGGGCATATTTTTTGGTTATGCTACAAACTCCCATGCTTATAGAGTCACTACTAGGAAAAATCTTATAGGTAGAGGCTTAATGACAGAGCTTATACAGGATGGTCACTACTTCTAATTAACAGTAGCGCGGACAGCGTGAACGCGCGACTGCTACAGTTTTAGCAGTAGCGCCTATCTCAAAACCCGCTATTGATATTGTGGTCCCCACCAAACCCAATGGACAAGGTGTAGTAGCAGCGGCCGGCAATAATGCCCGCTACTACTAACACGTTAGCAGTAGCGCATTTTCGTGAGGCACGCTACTGCTAAAGTGGTCCCGACAAGAATGCCCGCTAGTACTAATAGTATTGATACGTCTGAAACGTATCTATAATTTTTTTTCTTGTTCCATGCTTGTTTGTGTGACTTTGATATATGTTTTGATGCACTTTCATATCCATTCACAACATATTTGGGACTAAACTATTAACCTAGTGCCCAGTGCTAGTTTCTGTCTGGTATTGTATGTGCGTCACAAAAAAAGTAAAAAATAATATTGCCAGAAAATTCCAATTTATCAGAAGCTTCCGAAAGCCCGAAGGGGGCCAGGCGGACACCTGGCGCGGCCAGGAGGGGGCCTGGCTAGGCGGGGCATCCCCTGGTGCCCATCTTCGCCTCTATTTGTTCTTCGTATTTCGAAAACCCTCGAGGAGGGCTCGTTTTTTCAGTTTACGTCTCTGTTCCGCCGCCATCATGATCATGAGATCGGGATCAACAGAAGTTCTGTCCTGGCACCCTGCCGGAGGGAGAATTGATTTCTGGAGGCCACTCCTTCACCATGATTGCCTCTAAGATCCTCCATGAGTAGATCCTCCTTGGACCTAGGCTTCATGGCAGCATGCTAGTTGATGTATTCTCTCTAATCTCGTGCTTCATTGTCTAGTCCTTGTGAGCTGCCTATCATGATCAAGGCATATATGTTATAGTTACTGTGTTGTTATGTTGTGTTTGTTGGGAGCCGGTGGATTCAGTGGTTATGTTCAGATTATGGAAGTAATATATTCAGATCTCTTTTATATTGTGTGTTGGAAATATGCTGTGTTCTTGAATGTTCTCCGTTGTAATTTATTGCTTTGGCCAAGTAGTAGATTGTGACTCCAAGATGGAGCATTATGCTAGATGGTGGGTTCATGCCTCTCGATGTCCATCTTGAGTGACAGAAACATGGGACTAGGGAATGTGTTGTTTCCATTAGGGGTAAAATAGTGCGTGTGACTTCATGTCACAAGTGTTGCTTACATTACGGATAGAGTGTTAAAGCAGTTGTCTGTTGCTTTGGGTTTGCAACACATAGTTGTGGCTCACAACTTAATACCAGCGAGATGTTTTGGGATAGATATGTGAAGGTGGATGATTAGTAAGTAGATGCTGATGAAAAAAAGGTCTACTTGTCTTGGGTTAATTTGTTCACCCAACATAGTTTTATCGTCTTTTGGGAGAGAGACATCACTAGCGAGCACCATGACGCCCCGGTCCATATCCTCATCACATATTTACACTGCTAAAATTTACTATTTTCCTTTCTTTTCCGTTTAACTTTTATTACCTCTCGCGTTTAATCCTTTGTAAATAGCATGGCGGAGAAATTGACAACCCCTCTGACTCGTTGGGAAAAAAGTTAGTTGTGTCTTGTGTACAGGTCCGGGTCAAGAGAGTTGCTGAAACCAATGCTTGCTAACCACCTACTTGTAGTCTCTGGAAGCTTTCTGGTTCGATAAACCTTACGTTCTCACACGAGGGAAATTTGTTGATATCTACATCACTAACCTTCCACTTGGGGTAACCAACAACTGCTCCTGGCACACTGCTGACTGCTCCTGGTCGACTGTAGGCTTCTCCTGGAAGACTGCAGACTACTCTTGGCCGACTGCGAGCAGCTCTTGGTCGACTGTCGATTGCTCCTGGCCGACTAAAGACTGCCCGGAGGCTCCCTGTTGGCTACTCCTGGACGACTGTAGACTGCAGATTATCGACTGCAAATTGACCGGAGGCTCCCCGCTGGCTGCTCCTCGTCGGCTGCAAAGTCAACATCAGACGTCCTGTCGGACACAGCTAGATGGCATTGTAGCCATGCTCGACGATGGAACACTTTTACCATGCCCTACTGTTGGGAACTGTTCATAAAGCAGACACTATAGTCACATCTTTCACGACACATGAACAGTGTAATTGGTCCCATGTGGGCCACCCGTTGTCCCCTAGGCACCCCTTTATAAGGTGCACCAAGGAGCCTCTCACGAGGATGCTCTCTCAGGCTCTCACGGCACACACTCACACAGACAGGGAGAGAGCCAGAGCTCTCTCTTCCTCCTCTCAAACATCTCAAAGAGCACCATTGTAGCCCTATGTGCTCATGATAGTCAGATAGGTAGGAGTAGAGATTTTACCTCCTCCGCAAGAGTCCCGAACCTAGGTACTTCACTATCTGCTTCACCGTGCGCTTGTGTCGAAACCCGTCTGTACGATGTCGTTTGCTTAGTTGTTCCCTCTACTTTAGCCATCCTCATGGCATTTGTCATTACATATCGACGACAATCACCAAAAAGGGGGAGATTGAAAGGGCATTTCCCGCCTAAAGTGTTTTGACATTGATGTCAATGCACATTTGCGGTCTAATCGTGTGCATTAGCTACACAGGTATATCCACGTGGAACAAGGAAGATAGTAAAATGGAAAAGTTGGAAGATGACATATCCGATGCATTTCTTCCTTTGTGAAGGTGAGTCCCGTACTTTCAAGAGGGGTCCCGCGGGAATACTTTGGTGCTTGTATCCTCGAGCACATCAAATCATCGCCCAAGACATCTTCCAGAAGCAATGGAGTTGAGGAAATCAACCAAGGTGCAGCTGGAGTGCACTGGACGGTTGTACCAGACTAGTAGAGCGGTTGTACCACTCTGCCTCGCTGGTCCAGCACAGCTGGACAGGTAACTGTAGTACTGCTCCTTCTAGCGGGTAGACTTACCGGGGAACCACCTGTTGCAACTATTGGGTGAGGGCTCACCCGTTCGGACACCCCTCCGATGGTGGGCCGGTGGCACATCGGTTGCACCGAATAAATTATGATTTATTCACCGGTACTACCAGTGGGGCCGAGCGGTTGTATCGCTTGGCTTTAGCCACCGCCCCATCCTAGATTTTCCATGTGGTTTTAGTGCTCCCCAAACCTGGCCGGTAGTACCGGTCGTGCACACCGATTGTACCAATTGTGTCAAAATCTGCACATGACGGTAGATTTGGGAGGCACTATAAAAGGAGAGCTTCTTCCTCCTTGCTCCTCACCTCTTGCCTCTCTCTCTCTCTCCTCCATTAATGAATAAAGCTCAATATTGCTCGATCTCCTTTTCTAGCCAACCAAACTTATAGATTTGCTAGGATTGAGGGAGGAGACCTAGATCTACACTTCCATTCAAAGGAAATTTGGTTTCGAATCCATATTGTATTGTATCTTGCTACTCTAGGGGCTTGGAGTTATCCGTGAGCTTGAGGTCAGCTCAGAGCCTTATTCCATTTTGATGAAGCTGTTGTTGGGATACAGGGCAGAAAACAATAATTTTTCCTACATACGAAACCCGAACCCAAGATCTATGCTATGCCGATGTAAAGTAACGGAGGGAATCGATGTTCATACCTTTGAAGACCGAAAGAGGGAAACGTCTAAGAACGTGGTTGGCATAGACTCTGAAACTATGACCTCCCTGTCGTGTAGAAGACCACCGGCGATGAAGACTTCTTGGCGACCTCCGGCGATGAAGTAGCACCACAAGTGTAGTGCATCGAGGAGATTACACACATAAAGTGCAACCTATGTTCCCTCCGGGCTCCGAACCAGGAGACCAGCGGAAAGAAGACGGATTCGGGTCCCGACTCTGGCAAACAGACGACATGCTTTGGTGGAGAACTCCCAACCAGGTGCAAACTCCAAACAAGGGGATTCCGCTCGAGGTAGGAGAAAGAGAGAGAGATATAGATATTTCAAGTTGTATAGAAAAAGGGGGGTCTACCCCTCCTTATATAGGCCACGGGGGTGTGATCCTCCTCCTCTCCCCCATGTGGGACTAAACTCCCAAGGGGAGGGGGTGCGCCGGCCATGGGGGGCACCCTTGGCGCAAGGCCCAAGGGGGGAACCCCCTCCTTCCCCTAATGGGCGCCATATGGCCCATTTGCCTTTTTCCATTATCTTAATTAAATTAAATATATTTAAATATTTAATTCTGTCAATTAAATAATAAAACATTATTAAATATAATTAGACTTTATTTTGAACCTTTCAAAATATCCATAACATCTTCCGGAAATTCCCGGAACAATTCCGGTGCTCTCTTATTTTTTACCGATGATCCCTAATCAATCCTAATGCATTGATTACCCCTTAAGTGTGACACCCTACGAGCCGGGAAATAGCAGACATGATCAAGACACTCTCTTGATCAGTGACTAATCAATTGGACCTGGTTACAATCCTTCATAGCCCCTACGCTTCCATCGAATGAACTTCAATCGCTTTTGGAAACCGTTAACGATAAGACATGATCCCTTTGTCCTGCGGTACTTTGTTTGTCCGGGGTTCGATCGACGTTATCCTTATACCTAGTTCATACCTCGTTCTCAACAAACAAGTTTACTCGTCCGTGCCTATTACATCTCTTGTGACCTAGTCACTTGCTTGCAAGCTGTTGATGCAATATCACCGAGTGGGTCGAGAGTACCTATTCATCACTCGGACTGACAAATCCCTCTTTGATCTATTTGCATACTCATCAAAATATCTATTTAGGAATACCCAAAGTACACCTCTATGGCCAGCATATTTCAGTCAAGCGGTGGATGCAAATCAAAGCATCCTAATAGATAGCAATTACGTATGATCATTATGGTCTAAGGACAAAGTCATATGTTACAAAGTCATCGCAATGCTGAACCGTGTGACTTGATCACATCGCAATGCTTTAGGTGGGTGTGTGTCCATCTGATGTGCGAGGTAATGATAGTGATTTCTCTCCCTTCGTTGGTAAACCCCAAGTGGAAGGTGTGATGTAGCACAGCAGCAAATTTCCCTCAGTAAAGATACCAAGGTTTTTCTCCAGTAGGACTCCAGAGATGATAAGTAGGTGTCAGCGGCGCAACTGACGCGGACCTGCACACAGACACAAATAACTTTGTTCCCAACGAAGTTCAGAGAGGTTGTCAATCTCTCCGGTCTTGTTGTTCACAAAGGATCAAACGCAAGGGATAATGATAGCAACTGAAAGTAAAAGCAGAAAAGTAAATGAGCGTGTAAACAGTAATGAGGATATGGACCGGGATACGTGATGTTCACTAGTGATGTCTCTCTCCCAAAAGACGATAAAACTGCTATGCGAGGTGAAGAAATTACCGAAGGGCAATTGACAGGATTATGAACGCACCGCAATGCTAACTATGCTACAAAAGAAAGGAAGAGGCTCAAAAGCATGGGCAGTACGCCAAAATAGTAGACCGAAATCCCACTGCATCTACTACTAATCATCCACCTTGAGATATCTATCCAGAACATCTCGCTGGTATTAAGTTGCGAGCCCCACCCAAAGTGTAAACCCAAAGCAACACACAACTGCATTAAAAAGCACTTTGCGTAAAGTAAACAATCCTTGCAACCGCGGTTACAAGCACCGTTGTTTTCCCCCTTGTGGCAACAGCACATCCCCTAGACTCATGTTTCTGTCACTCAAGCGTGTCATCGGAGGGCATGAACCCACAATCGAGCAAAACGTTCCCTCTTGGGGTTACTACCTACTACTTGGCCAAAGCAATAAACAGCAACGGAGAACATGCAAGAATTACTTAGGAACAAAAATATAAGAGATAAGAACCAAATATATTACTCAATCACAATCTGAACATAATCTCATAATCCATCAGATCCCATCAAACTCAGCATAGCAACAACAGAAAGATTACAAAAGTTCCTCGATCATGTAGGGCAGCTCACGAGGTCTAAACCATGAAGAACAAAGAGGGGAGGAGAACATCACATAGCTACTGATCACGGACCCATGGTCTAAGGAAAACTACTCACAAGACATCCGGGAAGCATCCATTGTGGAGAGGAGACTCCCGGAGGTCAACCCTCCCTCCGGCAGGGTGCCGGGAAGAGGTCTTCTGGTGCTCCCGATCTCGGAAGCGCGGCGGCGGTGGAACAGAGGTGAGATCGCGAAAAGGGTTCTGTCCTCGAGGGTTTCACGTCACGGGGAATATATAGGCGAAGGGGGGCAGCCAGAGGTGGACCAGGGGCCCCAGGCGCCCCCCTGGCGCGGCCCAGGGGGTGGCCACGCCGGGTGGCCGCCTGGGCCACCGCTGGATCCCCTCTGGCCCCACTCGGGCTCTTCGCGAAGCTTCCTGTACGCTGATTTTTCCTATATTTTTCCCGGAATTTTTCTGGCACTTTTTATATGGGGGAAAACTGAAATAGAAAAACAGCAGAAAACAGGAACTGGCACTGTGGTGCACTGAGTTAATAGGTTAGTCCAAATATGATCAAAAGTGTATGAAAGTGTATCTAGATCATAGCAATATCACAAAAAACATGCATGGAGCAAGCAGAAATTATAGATACGTTTTGGACGTATCATCATCACATCATTCTCCTAATGATATGATCTCATTTTCAATAGGCGATTCATACCTCATGATCAGGAAACCATGATCATCGATTGCCCAATGAGCTAGTATACCTGAGTTTAACTAGGGACGGGTGTTTATACTACACGTGTATTAGTGTTTCTGAGTAATACAGTTCTAGCATAGTATAAAACGTATTATGAACAAAATTAATATGTGACAAATATCTTTATTAATTTGCCTCTAGGGCACATATCCAACAGTCTCCCACTTTCACTGGAGTAAAAATTACACTAGTTTACATCAAGCATGTATCTAACAACTATAGTCTCTCGGTGTTCTTCAAACTTGCTTTGTGGAAGAGATTTAGTCATTAGATCTGATGCGTTCAAATTCGAATGTATTTTGTGAATCCTAGTATGACCATCCTTGATGTAGTCCCGCGGCACATGGAATCGTCGGAGAATATGCTTGGCTGTAGAGTGAGTTCTTGGTTCCTTCGCATTAGCAATGACACCCGTGTTTGTCGCAGAAAATGCCAATGGGGTCAGTGCAGCTGGGAAAGACACCAAGCTCGATCATGAACTTATTCATACAATGCGCTTCATTTGACTCTTTGCAAGAGGAAATATACTCCGACTCCATTGAATATTGGGCGACGACTGACTGCTTGCCACTCCTCCAGCTAATTGCGGCACCATTCAACATGAACACATATCCCGTTTGGGATTTTGAGTCATCTATGTCAGAGTTAAGACTAACATCGACGTAACCTTTTAAGGCCAACTCCTCTTCACATCCACCATAGACGAGAAAGAGATCATTTGTCCTTCGTAAGTATTTCAGGAAGTTCTTTACTGTGGTCCAATGAATCATTCCTGGATTACTCTGGTAGCGATTAGTCATACTAATTGCCAAAGCTAAATCCGGCTGATTACATAGCATAGCATACATTATAGAACATATGGCTGAGGCATAGGGCTTTGAGACATTTCCTCCTTTTATTTTGCTGTCATTGTACATTGAGTCACACTTAACTTAACACCTTTTATAACTGGCAAGAGACCTCTCTTGGAGTTATCCATACTGAACCTTTTCAATACTTTCTCAAGGTAAGTTCTTTGACTCAAGGCCAATAGGCGATTAGGTCTATCCCTATAGATATTAATGCCTAGTATGTACGCAGCTCCACCTAGGTACTTCATGGAAAATTTCCCATTCAAGTATTCCTTCACTTCTTCTAAGAATTTTGTATCATTCCCTATAAGTAATATGTCGTCCACATATAACACAAGGAATGCTACAGAGCTCCCACTCAGTTTCTTATAGACACAGAACTCTTCGACGTTTTGGACAAATCCAAACGCTTTGATCACCTCATCAAATCGAAGGTTCCAACTCCGAGATGCTTGCTTCAACCCATAGATGGACCGTTGAAGTTTGCATACTTTACTAGCATTCTTCAGATAAATGAAACCTTCCAGTTGCACCATGTAAAACTCTTCCTAAATGTTACCATTAAGGAGCACGGTTTTCACGTCCATCTACCATATCTTGTAATCATGGTAGGCAGCTATTGCTAGTAGAATCCTAATAGACTTTATCATTGCTACAGGAGAGAATGTCTCCTCATAGTCCACTCCTTGAATTTGTCGGAACTCTTTCGCGACAAGTCGAGCTTTATAGACAGAAATGTTTCCGTCTGCATCAGTCTTTTTCTTGAATATCCATTTATTCTCGACGGCCTTTCGGTCCTCGGGAATATCCACCAAAGTCCATACTTTGTTGGTATACATGGAGTCTATTTTGGATCTGATGGCTTCTAGCCATTTCTCAGACTCGGGTCCTTCCATTGCTTCTTTGTAGCTCGTAGGTTCGTCAGGTTCATTCAACGTGACTGCATGCACAAGTTGTCCGTAAAACTCAGTAGCTTGACGAATTCTTGATGACCTACGTAGCACAATAGGTTCCTCTTCATTCTCATCATGATAATCATGTATGTCATGATCGTTATGAATGTCGTGTTGACCATTCTCTTCAGCTCCCACTATGGAAGATGGTTCCAGAACAATTTCTGTTGCCGTATCTTCCATTTAGAGTGATTGGTCAGTCACTTCGTCATGGTCTATTTTCCTCCCACTCAATTCATTTGAAAGAAATGTTGGATATGTGCCCCAGAGACAAATTAATAAATATATTTGTCATATACCCGTTTTGTTCGTAATACATTTTATACTGTGCTATAACTGTATAACTTGGAAATACTAATACAGGTGTAGTATAAAACATAGGTCCGTAGTTTAACTCGGGTAAACTATCTCATTCGGCAATTGATTGATCAAGCTTTCCTGATCATGGCGACACTTAAGTCCATTGAAAATGAGGTCATATCGTTAAGGGGAATGATGTTAGTCATCGGGGGGCATGAACCCACAATCATGCATAACGCTCCCTCTTGGAGTCACTACCTACTACTTGGCCAAAGCAATATACAGCAACGGAGAACATGCAAGAATTACTCAAGAACATAAATATAAAAGAGTAGAATCAAATATATAACTCAATCACAATATGAACATAATCTCATAATCCATCGAATCCCAGCAAACTCAACATAGCAACAGCATAAAGATTACATATGTGCCTCGATCATGTAGGTCAGCTCACAACGTCTAATCCATGAAGAACAAAGAGGGGAGGAGAACATCACATAGCTACTGATCATAGACCCATGGTCCAAGGTGGACTACTCACGGTTCATCCGGGAAGCATCCATGGTGGTGGAGAAGCTCCCGGAGGTGATTCCTCCCTCCGGCAGGGTGCCGTGAAGAGGTCTTCTGGTGCTCCCAATCTTGGAAGCACGGCGGCGGCGGAACAGAGGAGAGATCGTGACAAAGGGTTCCGTCCCCGAGGGTTTCTCGTCACGGGGAATAAATAGACGAATGGGGGCAGCTAGAGGTGGGCCGCGGGCTCCAGGCGCCCCCCTGGCGCGGCCAGGGATGGGACCGCGCCCTCTAACCGCCTGGGCCCCCCTGTCTCCCCTCTGGCCCCTCTCGGTCTCTTCGCGAAGCTTTCGGTACGCTGATTTTTCCTATATTTTTTCCGGAATTTTTCTGGTACTTTTAATAATGGGGAAACCTGAAATAGAAAAACAGCAGAAAACAGGAACTGGCACTGGGGTGCACTGAGTGAATAGGTTAGTCCAAATATGATCAAAAGTGTATGGAAGTTCATCAATATCATAGCAACATCACACAAAAGAGGCATGGAGCAAGCAGAAATTATAGATACGTTTTGGACGTATCAGGAAACTACAGCCTGACAAACTTGAATCCAAGGCGGATAAGTGCATCTTTGTGGGCTATCCCAAGGAAACTTGTGGATACACCTTCTACAATCAGTCTAAGAGCAAAACATTTGTTGCCAAGACTGGACACTTTTGTCGAGAAAGAGTTTCTCTCGAAAGAGTTGAGTGGGAGGAAAATAGACCTCGATGAAGTGACTAACCAATCACTCCAATTGGAAGAAACGGCCACAGAAGTTGTTCTGGAACCTTCTTCCATAGTGGGAGCTGAAGAGAATGGCCAGAACGACATTCATAACGATCATGATATACATGATGATCATGATGAGAATGAAGAGGAACCTATTATGCCCCGTAGGTCATCAAGAGTCCGTCAAGCTACTGAGTTTTACGGACAGCTTGTGAATGCAATCTCGGCTGATGAGTCAGATGAACCTACGAGTTACAAAGAAGCAATGGAGGGACCCGAGTCCGAGAAATGGCTTGAAGCCATGAAATCCGAAATAGACTCCATGTACACCAACAAAGTTTGGACTTTGATGGATATTCCCGAGGACCGCAAGGCCGTCGAGAATAAATGGATTTTCAAGAAAAAGACTGACGCAAACGGAAACGTATCTGTCTACAAAGCTCGACTTGTCGCGAAGTGGTTCCGACAAATTCAAGGAGTTGACTACGAGGAGACTTTCTCTCCTGTACCGATGATAAAGTCTATTCGGATCCTACTAGCAATAGCTGCATATCATGATTACGAGATATGGAAGATGGATGTGAAAATGCATTCCTAAATGGCAACATTGAGGAAGAGTTGTATATGATGCAACCAGAGGGGTTTATCGATCGAAGGAATGCTGGTAAGGTGTGCAAGATTTAACGGTCCATCTATGGGTTGAAGCAAGCATCTCAGAGCTGGAATCTTCGATTTGATGAGGTCATTAAAGCTTTTGGATTTGTCCAAAACGTCGAAGAGTTATGCGTCTATAAGAAACTGAGTGGGAGCTTTATAGCATTCCTTGTGTTATATGTAGATGACATATTGCTAATAGGGAACGATAAGAAATTCTTAGGAGAAGTGAAGGAATATCTGAATGGACAATTTTCCATGAAGGACCTTGGTGAAGTTGCGTACATATTGGGGATTAAGATCTATAGAGATAGACCTAATCGACTATTGGCTTTGAGTAAGAGCACTTATATTGACAAGATATTGAAAAGGTTCAGTATGGATAACTCCAAGAGAGGCCTCTTGCCAGTTATAAAAGGTGTCAAGTTAAGCGTGACTCAGTGCCCGACCACAGCAAAAGAAAAGGAGGAAATTTCCTCAAAACCCTATGCCTCAGCCATAAGTTCTCTCATGTATGCTATGTTATGTACCCGGACGGATTTAGCGCTGGCTATTAGTATGACTAATCTCTACCAAAGTAATCCGTGAATGGCTCACTGCACCGCAGTAAAGAACATCCTAAAGTACTTGAGAAGAACAAAGGATCTCTTTCTCGTTTATGGAGGGGTTGATGAGCAGCTCACCGTAAAGGGTTACGTTGACGCAAGCCTCGGCTCAGACCTAGATGATTTGAAATACGAGACGGGATATGTTTTCACTTTGAACGGTGGCGCAATTAGCTGGAGGAGCGGCACACAGTCAGTCGTCGCCCAATCTACAATGGAATCGGAGTATATTGCCGCTTGCGAAGCGTCAAACGAGGCGTTGTAGCTGAAGAAGTTCCTGATCGAGATTGGCATCTTTCCCAGCTGCACTGACCCCGTGGGAATCTTCTGTGACAACATGGGTGCCATTGCTAACGCGAAGGAGCCAAGAACTCACTCTACAGCCAAGCACATTCTCCGAAAGTTCCATGTGACGCGAGACTACGTCTGAGATGGACACACTAGAATTCACAAGATACATACGGATCTGAACGCAGCAGACCCGATGACTAAACCTCTTCCACAGGTCAAGTTTGAAGAACACCGAGATACTATTGGTGTTAGATACATACCTGATGTAAACTAGTGTAATTTGTACTCTAGTGCAAGTGGGAGACTGTTGGATATGTGCCCTAGAGACAAATTAAAAAAGATATTTGTCACATATCCATTTTGTTCATAATACGTTTTATACTATGGTATAACTGCATTACTTGGAAATACTAATACAGGTGTAGTATAAAACATAGGTCTGTAGTTTAACTCGGGTAAACTATCTCATTCGGCAATTTATTGATCAAGCTTTCCTGATCATGGCGACACTTAAGTCCATTGACAATGAGGTCATGTCATTAGGGGAATGATGTGATGGACATACACCCACCTAAAGTATTGCAATGTGATCGAGTCACATAGTTCAGCGTTGCGATGACTTTGTAACGTATGGCTTAGTCCTTAGACCGTAATGATCATACGTAATTGTCATCTATGAGGAGACTTTGATTTGTATCCCACCGCCTGACTGAAATATGCTGGCTATTACGGTGCACTTTGGGTATTCTGAAATGGATGGTTGATGAGTATGTTAATAGATCGGGGCGGGATTTGTCAGTCCTTGTAACAGGACATGTACTCTGGGCCCACTCGGTGATATTGCATCAATAGCTTGCAAGTAGGTGACTAGGTCACGGGAGATGCAATAGGCACGGACGAGTAAACTTGTTTGTTGTGAACGAGATGTGAGCACAGTATGTGGGATACCGACGATCGAACCTCGGCCAAAAAAAGTACCGCAGCACAAAGGGATTACGTCGTACCGTTAACGGTTTCCAAAAGCGATTGAAGTTCATTCGATGGAAGCGCAGGGGCTGTCAAGGATTATAACCAGGTCCAACTAACTAGTCATTGGTCAATGAGAAGAGTCTCGACCATTTCTGTTGTTTCCCGGACCGTTAGGGTGTTACACTTAAGGGCAATCGATGCATAGGACAGTTTCAGGATCAATCGGTGAAATAGGAGAAATCACCGGAATAGTTCCGGAGGAGGACGGAAGTTGTTCCGGACATTTTGAATGGTTCAAAGTAAAGTTTAATTTGTTTAAATAATGTTTTATTATTTAATTATCTGAATTAAATATTTAAAATAATTTAAAAAATGGAAAAGGCTATATGGGCCTATGGGGCCCATTAGGGGAGGAGGGGGTTTCCCCCCTTGGGCTTGGCGCCTAGGGTGGGGCCCATTCCCCCCCCCCTAGGCCGGCGCACTCCCCCCCTTGGGAGTTTAGTCCCACATGGGGGAGGGGAGGAGGATGGCACCCCACCTTGGCCTATATAAGGAGGGGCACACCCCCCTTTTCCAACACACAATTATTCCTCTCTCTCTCCTTCTCCTTCCTAGAAGTGGACTCACCTTGTTTGGAGTCTGCACCTGGACTGGAGTTCTCCACCATAAGGCAGGCCGTCGCTATGCTGGAGTCGGGATCCGAATCCGTCTTTCTTCCGCTGCTCGCCTAGTTTGGGGCCCGAGAGAAACATCGATTGTACCGTACGTGTATAATCTCTTCGAGGCACTACACCGGTGGTGCTACTTCATCGTTGGAGGTCAACCGGGAGTCATCCTCGCCGGTGTTCTACTACACGACAGGGAGGTCGTAGTTCCGAGTCTACGCCATCCACGTTCGCAAGAACGTTTCCCTCTTTCGGTCTTCAAAGGTATGAACACCGATTCCCTCCATTACTTTACATGGCCATAGCATAGATCTTGGGTTCGGGTACTGTAGGTAAAAAAAAATTGTTTTCTTCCCCGTATCCCAACAGTGGTATAAGAGCTAGCTATGTGTAGATGTATTGTATGGGTAGAACACATCTAGGATGTGGGCATCAAATGTTCATTCGTTACCCTCCCACGTGTACTCATTTAGCGTTGCGGCAATGTTTGATGAAGCGGCCCCCGACCGACCTTCCGCGTTTACGCGAGACTGGTTCCACGCTTGACATATGGTTTGTACCATATAAAGTGGCTGGGAGGTGTCTGTCTCTCTGCATTAGCGATGCGAAGATGTTTGCAACGGAGGGCCCCGACAGGGTTGTAATAGAGACGGATGGGAGACAGTGTTGTGGCATGTTTTTCGCAGGATAGAAACGGTTCTCTCTCTCGAAACCCCTAGCAGCCACGTAAAACTTGCACAAGCTAAAGTAGAAAGGCGTTTGACTTTGATTTGGATGAAGGGGGATCATAGTTTGTATGATTTACAGTTTTACTTCTTGTTTATGCTAGTATGCTAGATATGACGATGGTAACACAAATAGGACCATCTCTCACAATACCAACATTGTGTTCTCCCTTGGTGGGCACCGCCTGGAAGGTTCTCCCATATGGCCGACATTCCTTACATACTGGGTGTCACACATATTAAACGGTGTTCGCATGAGGTTGGGTTCGGCAAGCCTGGCATATGAAGATATGTCCTTGCTGAGCAGCTAACATCAAGGTTCGATTGGCAGGCTTGACGTATGTAGATGCGGGCCTGGAACACAGTAGATCGAAAGATCGAGCACGAGTCACATACCTGATGTGATTGGCTTAGAGGCCTACTTGGGTCGCATACTGATGGCCGTGACGATCGGGGGAGGTATGGGGTCTGGGATTGTGTAATCACTTAGTTAAATTGAGGGGTGTTTATCTAAGTGGGAGATTTTCTAGAATTTGAAGATTAAATTGAAAAACTCCACATTATGAACAAAAGTCTAAATATGTATCCTTGTGAATCAAACTTTGTAGATGGCAGCACCACGCCCCTCGTTCAACTTAGAACGTTTCCAGAGAAAGACAAACTGAAAACTGATGGGTCAAACTTCACCAACTGGTTCCGCACCCTGAGGATTCTCCTCGTTCCCCTCAAAATGGCATCGTAATAGAGGGCGCGTTAGGTGACGCACCAGCAGATGATGCCAGTCAGGATGAGAAGAATGTCTATCTCTCCAAGACTGGTGATTACAACCTTGTCCAGAGTGGCATGCTCTACTCCATGGAGGTTGAGCTATAGAAATGCTTTGAGAGGATGGGTGCATATGAGATTATCACCGACCTCAAGGCGGTCTTTTCACCTCAAGCCAGGGCTGAACGGTATGAGGCTTCTGAAGCCTTATTCTCAGCAAAGATGGACGAGCACGTTAGCGTTAGTGAGCACGTGGTCAAGATGTCTGGCTACGTTCAACGCTTGAATACTCTGGAATGTCAGATTCCAGATGAACTCGCTGTTGATAGGGTGTTGCAGTCTGTTCCCCCTAGCTACAAAGGCTTTGTGCTGAACTACAACATGCAGGGGATGACCAAAACCCCTTCTGAGTTGTTCGCCATGCTGAAGAGTGCTGAGGTTGAGATCAAGAAGGAGCACGCTGTCTTCATGGTCAAAAAGACCACTGAGTTTAAGAAGTCAAGCAGGCGGGAGAAGGCTAAGAGAGGTGGCCCCAAAAGGGATGGCAAGTCAGTTGTCGTTCCTCCCAAGGCACCTAATCCCAAGGGCGAAGGTCACTGGAAACGCAACTGCCCCAAGTACCTAAAGGACAAGAAGGCTGGCAAGGTCGCCAAGAGAGACGAAGGTATATTTGATATACATATTGTTGATCTTTTCTTGACAAGCGCCGGGAACACATCCTGGATACTTGATACATGATTTGTCTCTCATATTTCTAATTCCGTTCAGGGACTAAGGAATAAGAGACGCTTACTGAAAGATGAAGTGACGATGCGCGTGGGGAATGGCTGTCAAATTGATGTGTTGGCGGTCGGCACGAAGCATCTTAGTCTCCCTTCGGGATTAGTTTTGGTTCTGAATAAATGCTACTATGTACCCGCATTGAGTGTGAACATCGTTAGTGGATCTCGCTTGAAGCGAGGCCACTATTCTTTTAAGTCTGATACAATTGGTTGTTCGATTTATAAGGATGAAGTGTTTTATGTTCACGCGCCGGAGCAACGTGGTTTATTCGTACTTGATCTCGATGGTGACGTGTGTCACATTAACAATATAGAGGCCAAAAGATTAAAGAGTAGTGATGAAGAGCACATGATGATGTGGCATTGCCGACTTGGTCATATTGGTATAAAGCCCATGGAGAGGCTCCATAAGGATGGACTTCTTGATTCATTGGATTTTAGATCCCTTGATACATGTGAACCATGCCTCATGGGAAAAATGACAAGGACTCCATTCAATGGGATAATGGAGCGTGCGGATGACTTATTGGGGATCATACATACAGATGTATGTGGACCCATGAACGTCCCTACACGCAATGGTCTTCGTTACTTCTTGACCTTTACTGATGACTTGAGTAGATATGGGTATATTTAGTTGATGAAGCATAAGTCTAAAACCTTTGAAAGGTTCAAGGAATTTCAGAATGAGGTCGAGAATCAACTCGGAAAGAAAATCAAGCACCTTCGATCAGATCGAGGTGGCGAGTATTTAAGTCATAAGTTTGGCAATCATCTGAAGTCTTGTGGCATAGTACCACAGCTTACGCCGGCAGGCACACCTCAGAGAAACGGTGTGGCTGAACGACGTAATCCAACCCTATTGGATAGCGTATGATCTATGATGTCTCATACCGATTTGCATGTGTCATTCTGGGGGTATGCATTAGAAACTGCCGCTTACGTTCTTAATAGGGCACCATCCAAATTCGTAAAGACAACACCATTTGAAGAATGGCATGGAACGAAACCTAAGTTGTCTCACCTGAAGATTTGGGGTTGTGAGGCTTATGTTAGGAAATGATACACGAGATAGCTTCTCGTCCCTCATTGGTTACCCCAAGTGGAAGGTGAGATGTAGCGTAGCAGCAAGTTTCCCTTAGCGAAGATGCTAAGGTTGAGTATCGTCCAGTAGGACTCCAACAGATACAAGTAGGTGGCGAAGTGAACAATGGCGCCGTTTACAACCTAGGTTGCTAACTTCACCTGGACCTGCACACACAACAGATAGCTTTGCTCCCAACGAGTACAAAGGAGTTTTCAATTCCTCCGGCCTTGTTGTTTACAAAGGATAAAACGCACGGGATAATAATGATAGTGATAGCTACGGAAAAGTAAATACTAAAAGTAAATTGAAGGTGTAAACAGTGTTGGAAATATGGACCGGGGTCCTATGATGTTCACTAGTGATGTCTCTCTCCCAAAAGACGATAAAATAGCCATGCGGGGTAAACAAATCACAGCTGGGCAATTGACAGGATTATGTGCGCAAACCAATGCTAATTATGCTAAACAGAAAGGAAGAGGCTCAAAAGCATGGGCGGTACGCGAAGACAAGTAGACCGAAATCCAACTGCATCTACCTACTAATCATCCACCTTGCGATATCTATCTAGAACATCTCGCTGGTATTAAGTTGTGAATCCCACCCAAAGTGTAAACTCAAAGCAACGGACAACTGCATTAAAGAACTTTGCATAAAGTAAACAATCCTTGCACCCACAAGTACAAGCACCGTTGTTTTCCCCCTTGTGGCAACAACACATCCCCTAGACTCATGTTTTTGTCACTCAAGCTAGTCATCGGGGGGCATGAACCCACAATCATGCATAACGCTCCCTCTTGGAGTCACTACCTACTACTTGGCCAAAGCAATAAACAGCAACGGAGAACATGCAAGAATTACTCAAGAACATAAATATAAAAGAGGAGAATCAAATATATAACTCAATCACAATCTGAACATAATCTCATAATCCATCGGGTCCCAGCAAACTCAACATAGCAACAGCAGAAGGATTACATATGTGCCTCGATCATGTAGGGCAGTTCACGAGGTCTAATCCATGAAGAACAAAGAGGGGAGGAGAACATCACATAGCTACTGATCATAGACCCATGGTCCAAGGTGGACTACTCACGGTTCATCCGGGAAGCATCCATGGTGGTGGAGAAGCTCCCGGAGGTGATTCCTCCCTCCGACAGGGTGCCGGGAAGAGGTCTTCTGGTGCTCCCGATCTTGGAAACGCGGCGGCAGCGGAACAGAGGAGAGATCGCGAAAAAGGGTTCCGTCCCCGAGGGTTTCTCGTCGCGGGGAATAAATAGGCGAAAGGGGGAAGCCATAGGTGGGCCGGGGGCTCCAAGCGCCCCCCCCCCTGGCGCGGCCAGGGGTGGGGCCGCGCCCTCTGGCCGCCTGGGGGCCCTCTGGCCGCTCTCGGGCTCTTCGCGAAGCTTCCGGTGCGCTGATTTTTCCTATATTTTTTCCGGAATTTTTCTGGTACTTTTAATAAGGGGGAAACCTGAAATAGAAAAAAGCATAAAATAGGAACTGGCACTGGGGTGCACTGAGTTAATAGGTTAGTCCAAATATGATCAAAAGTGTATGGAAGTTCATCAATATCATAGCAATATCACACAAAAGAGGCATGGACCAAGCAGAAATTATAGATACGTTTTGGACGTATCAACATCCCCAAGCTTAATTCATGCTCGTCCTCGAGTAGGTAAATGATAACAAGCATAATTTCTGTGGTGACATGCTAACAACCATATAAGAACTTTTAAGTAAAGCAATCCAGGCATGTAATTCAATTCAAGTCATAATAGTCAAGAGTCTATATTTGACATTGAAATAAGCAACATAAGAACATAAAGGTGCAAGAGCTCTCGCTGTCCGTGACTCAAATGTCTCCAAATGGTGTTTGCGTGCAAGAAAGGGGATAGGGATATACGAGAAAAAGTATTTTTATGTTGAGAACTGAATCTACTAAAGTTTCACACTTGGTCTTCTTTGGAATCTTATCTTGACTCATCCCCAGACTACTAGCCAGGTACAAGTCAAAATGATCCACTCCTTTTCGACATTTTGAGCACTCATGCAATGGATGGGCGTAAGCAAGAAAGTTGACACTTAGGATGGAAAAGAGAGAATATGGTGGAGGAGGAAGACAAAAAAGGTGTGAAAGGCTCACATCAATGAGGACAATCATAGGCGAGAGAAAGCCAAATGATAGATATGATGTGAGGAGTAGGGATTGCCATGCAACGGATACACATATGAGCTAAGGTAAGCTCTCCAATGGAAGTAGTGGGGGTGCATCCAACTTGCTTGCTCAAGAATACCTAGAGCTCATTTGAGGAGGCTCATCATTGGAATATACAAGCCAAGTTCTAAAGTGTGAAGGTCCCCACATAGCTATATGCATGAATGATAATCTCTATGGAGTACAAGATATAAGAGGGAGTACGAGTGTGGATCTCTCAAAAGGAATAGTAGTGTGCCCCTTCTCTCTTTTTATTTCTTTTTCTCTTTTTTTCTATTTTTTCTATTTTTTTGGTGGCCTCAATGGCTCTTTCTATTACTCTCATTTGTCCTCTTTGGGATCTTTTAATTTGTCCACTTTGGGATCTTTTCCTCACTTTAGGGGAAACACTCTATATATTACAAAAATTATAGAAGATCTTTCACACTTTACAAAGTACTCAAATCATAAAGAAGATGTAACTATCATGATGTATGCAAATGTATGCCTCTGCCAGTGTAGCAGGATATGCAATGATACTAGCGCATCATGTAGCAATGATTAGGGCAAGGCCCAACTATCATGCGGCTCATCGATCAAGCCAGTAGCATGTATGACATGAAGATCAAGTCATGAGAAGATGGATGTTGCATGGCAATATATCTCGGAAAGGCTATGGAAATGCCTTGATAGGTAGGTATGATGGCTGTTTTGAGGAAGGATATAAGGAGGTTTATGATGACAGAGTGTATCATGCCAAGGGTTTGGATGTACCGGCGAAGGTGGACGCTAACTCTCGGAGTGATAAGAAAGCAATGCACGGCACAGGAAAGGCTAGAAAAAATATGGGAAGGTGGAAGTGTCAACTTTCGAATACTCACATTAGTCCGAAGAACTTATGCACTTATTATCGGTAACTCTCAATCTAATAAGGAGGTTCACAAAGAGACAAGTACCCCCGAGGAGGAGTGTATGGGGGTTTGGTTATCCTTGCGCATCCTCGACTCATGGTACGTGAGTGTACTCTAATATTCGACCCCTCAGAAGAATAGTGATCCATCTAGTAGCTAGAGTTCTCAACTAATTTGTAGGTTTTGAAAATAAACACAGATTTCCCAAAATACGACATCTATCACTAATTGTCTAAAGCTCTTGACACCAAAAGTCCAAACATTACTCAAAACTATTGCAAGTTACTACTACAAAAAGAATAGCAACCTCAATTACCTACTTCAAGTCAAGACACAAAACTTAGTGCAACTGGCCAACTCTCTAAACAAGATAAACATGAATACTCAAGAGAGTTCCAGCAAAAAACTAAACAAAAGCTCTTTGAAAAGATAAGCATGGAATCTAAGAGCAAAACATGACAGTAGCTACTGAAATATAAAGAACACACACATCAAAGATAAGCATGAAAAGTCCTATGTTGTGTTCTAAATTTTGGAAGTGGAGCGTGTTTCTCTCCCACACAAACAAATCTGGGTTCTAACTTGTTATGAACAGCAAGCAAAGCTAAAGAAAACTAAAGATAAAAACCTAAGAGCGAGACGCTCCAAAAATAGCACACAACGCATGAAGTCATAAAAATATAGTGAAACGAGAGACGAACTGATAATTGTTGATGGAGAAGGGGATGCACGGGGGCATCCCCAAGCTTAGATGCTTGAGTCTCCTTGAATATTTTTTGGGGGTGCATGGGGGCATCCCCAAGCTTGAAAGCTTGACACTTCTTAATCTTCTTTCATCATCTTCCCTCGCACACTTGAAAACTCCCTTCATACATAACTCATCATAATCTGATTAGAGAGGTTAGTACCCATAATAAAATAATTTTCTCTACTGTAAATAAATGTAATCTTGAAGAGCTACTGTTTCTCAAGATTTCCAAAAAGTTTTTGCAAAGAAAAAGCAAGATTAAGGTTTGCAAAACGAAGAAAAGGCAAAACAGGACAGAATCTGTGAAAAACAGACCAGCAGGTAGTAAAGAATTTTTTAGGGATACTTCTGCAACTCAAATCAAAAAACTCAGAACATAGGAAAGTTTCGTAATTGTATAGATCACGCTGTGTAAAAAATTCAGCTCAAAAAGATGAGCTGGGATTTTTCTCTGATGTTTCTAGTCACGAGGACAGAATCTGTTTTCTGGACAGCATGTCACAACTTTCACTTCCCTTGTCGTATGAGGCTATAAAAGGCACAAATCTTGAAAATTAAAGATACAATGATGTTGCTACAGTAGTAAAAATCATCAAGACCACTAAAAACAGAAAAAAAAAGGGAACCTAAATTCATTGCGGGCTGCCTCCCGAAAGCGCTTCTTTAAAGCCATTAGCTAGGCTTGATGCAAATAGATCAAGTCTTTTCAAGAAAATAACTAGCCCGTGTGACGGACTCAAAAGGCAACTTAATCTTTTTCCTAGGGAATGTTCCATCCGTTTCTTGAGAGGGAATTGGAATTTTATAATCCCTTCTTTCATATCAATAATAGCACCCACGGTGCGAAGAAAAGGATGTCCCAAAATAATTAGACAAGAAGGTTCACATTCAATGTCAATAATAGTAAAATCAATGGGAACATAATTGTCATTAACAATGATAAGAACATCATCTATCTTCCCCAAAGGTTTCTTTGCGGAAGAATCGACGAGATAAACACCAAAAGAACAAGCATCAAAAGGTTTCAATTCAAATATATCATACATTCTTTTGGGCATAACAGAGGTACTAGCTCCAACATCACATAAAGCATAACAAGAAAAGTTATTCAACTTAATTTTAATCATAGGATCTGACGAGGGGGTACCCCCAAGACTCCTCTCCATGAGGGTACCTGGTGCGTGTCATGGCTGGCGGCCCACTAGGGGCCCACTCGTGGATACCGACATGATGGAATAAAGACGTGAAGCCGAAGGCTTGAGGCGCAAGACAAGGACTCCTACTTGTAGTCGACTAGGACTCGTGTAAACCCCTACCTGGCTATCTATATAAAGCGAGGCAGGGGCACCTCTATAGACAAGCTCTCAACCCCCACGCATAGGACTAGACAGATCTCTCTCCACCAAAGCCCTCGCGGCACCTCTGTACATCATCATCAATACAAGATTAGATAAGAAGCATGTAGGATTTTCCCTCTGGGGGCCTGAAGCTAGGTAAATTGTGCCCCATGTGTCGCTTGTCCGTCGTCCGATCAACTCAATACGCATCTACTCACCCTAGCCTTGCGAGAACTCGCCTTGGCCTCCAATATAATCGCCCCCTCATACAATAATATCGAGCAGGAAGTGCTTCTCCTGTTAGCCGACGAGTATCGTCCAACCTGTGTCATCTCTATGACTAACTCAGGGTCCCTGACCATGGGATTTGCCGGGGTTGATCCCCGTCAATTGGCGCCATCCGTGGGGACTACACAGGTTGGAATCACGATCTCGGCGGTCCCGTCTCCAGCAAGTCACAACTCAAGGGCTTCTTCAACAACTACATCAAGATCTACATCAAGCTCACGGAGGAAACAAGAAAATTTTCGAGCGCGTCATTCGAACATCGACATCAACAAAAGTGCTCACGCGCAGCCTACAGGACAAAAAACGTCTGTGTTGCGGGCACTCGCGACAGCGAGTCGGATCTCATCTCGACGATCCCTTCGGTGGAAAGATGTGAAATCCAATTTTCGAACATCTGTGAAAATTTCAGCAAATTCCAACGGCTGGATCTCCGTCGGCGACCGCCGCACTGAAGCACTCTCGAAATCTAACGGAACTCCGCGCGACTCCAGCACAAAAATTCTTGAAATTGGCTCGGAAATCAACTTGAAGATCCCTCCGGTGAACGCATGCGGGATTCAATCCCGCATAAGCACAAAAAATTTCAGAAAATTCCAACAGTTAGATCTTCGTCGGTGGCTCACGCACTGCAACGGGTTTTTGGATCTACGCGAGATCGCGAATTTTCTATCGCGAATTCGGGTTCAATCTTGACCCATAAGGCTTCTACTCCAACTTGAAATACCATGGATGACTCGCCAAGATTTCTACATCTTCTCGCGCCGCTACAACGACATCACCCAACGAGCAATCGAAGGATCCCGCCCGACGCATCGAGTCCTTCTCGGTCACTCGCCGCACCGTCAACTCCAAGCACACAAATCATCCTGCGCCGAGCTCCTTTGTACAGGCTCTCCCGTACCGAGCTCCATCGCGCAGGAATCACCGTGTCGAGTCCTCTCATCACTCGCCGGATAAATTCATTACGACGACTTCGCCACGCAACTCCGCCACCTCAAGACTCGGGGGTTCGCGGACTCAGGGGCTCGTGGACTCGGAGGCTGAACGTCGCAGTCGCCATCACATCGACTCCATCCTCTACACCGACACTGCCCGCTGCATCAAGACCGTCCGCTGCATCGACTCCACGTCGCCTCGTCGATTGCTCGTTTTCGACTACTCGGCTGCTCATCTTCGACATCCTCCGTCGCGTCGATCCTACATCTAAGTTTCTTTACACTCTTATATGCTATGATTCCAAAACATATATGCATTCTCGATCAGTCTCCAAAGACGACTACGCAGTCGCACACAAATATTCGAGGGCTAAAAAATCATCCTGCCGGCTACGCAGTTGTGCAGAAACATCTGAGGGCTAAAAAATCATCTTGCCGACTACGCAGTCGTGCAGAAACATCTGAGGGCTACAAAATCATCCTGCCGACTACGTAGTCATGCAGAACCATCTCGATGGCTTCAAAACTATACTTTGGATCATGCTCAGTTTTATATGTTGTTTATTCACGTTCGTCAAAGTAGTGAGGTTGGGTACTAAAAGGCCGCTCTTGTCTCCGGGTTCAACAAGTCTGGCATAGCGTCCCTGTTACCTGGCAAGAGTATGTTGCTGGAGGGCCTACTCATGAAAAGACACGCATAAAATTTATATGTTGTTAAATTATCCTCTCGACAAAAGTGCAACATCTGCAAATCACGTACCTTACAATTCTTTTGTATATCGCGCAAGTACATCTTAATACAGTTGCACCTTTTTCTCCTTCTCAACAGATGCTCGGGGGCTGGGCGCCCTCATAACGCGGTGACGCCAACCTCCTCGTCCACGACTGATCCCTACAACAACTCACGCCTACGACGCAAGACCCGAGTTGAGCACTTCCTCGGATGACAATTACTCAACGATGAAGAAGTCTTGAGTCTATGCTCGACTGCAAGCAGTCGAACATAGCCTCGGGGGCTACTCCCATCGGGAGTGCTGACGCGCACCCAACGAGCACTACTCACGCAGCTGACAAGAAAGACAGGGTTAGCTTAAAAACAACTTGAGCCTATGCCCGACTCTACGAGTCTCACATAGCCTCAGGGGCTACTCCCATCGGGAGCGCTGACGCGCACCCGACGACCGCTCGACTGGGCAACTTCTCCACACCCAACGTTGAAACAAGAAGACGAACCGGACTGCAATTTTGATGCTTCATCCAAATAATCCCATCGGGAGCGTACTCGCGACACATTCGACTGTTCATCAGCAAATGATCGACACACACTACGGCGGCTACTGCAGATTCGAGTCCCTGCGCGACTCTTCGAGTCCCCCAGGCACTCAGGGGCTACTGACGAGGGGATACCCCACGACTCCTCTCCATGAGGGTACCTGGTGCGTGTCATGGCGTGTGGCCCACCAGGGACCCACTCGTGGACACCGACATGATGGAATAAAGACGTGAAGCCGAAGACTTGAGGCGCAAGACAAGGACTCCTACTTGTAGTCGACTAGGACTCATGTAAACCCCTACCTGGCTATCTATATAAAGCGAGGTAGGGGCACCTCTCTAGACAAGCTCTCAACCCCCACGCATAGGACTAGACAGATCTCTCTCCACCAAAGCCCTCGCGGCACCTCTGTACATCATCATCAATACAAGATTAGACAAGCAGCTTGTAGGGTTTTCCCTCTAGGGGCCTGAAGCTGGGTAAATTGTGCCCCATGTGTCGCTTGTCCACCGTCCGATCAACTCAATACGCATCTATTCACCCTAGCCTTGCGAGAACTTGCCTTGGCCTCCACTGTAATCGCCCCTTCATACAATAATATCGAGCAGGAAGTGCTTCTCCTGTTAGCCGACGCGTATCGTCCAACCTGTGCCATCTCTATGACTAACCCAGGGTCCCTGACCATGGGATTTGCCGGGGTTGATCCCCGTCAGTATCCCAACCATCTTCTAGCTTTTTAGGTATGGAGGCTTCTACCCTAAGCTTGTCCTCCCTAGCTTTGATGAGAGCATTGGTGATATGCTCCGTGAAGGCAAGATTAAGTGTGCTAGTGTGGGGGTCTCTAGACATCTTGTGGAGGAGACGAATAACTTCAGAAAGAGTTCAATTATCAAAATCAAGGTCACTACTATCAGGTAGAATAGTAGTGGTGTCCTTTAGGCTCACTTGTTTGGTAGCTTCTATAGTCATAGGAATTTCTTCTTCTACGGTTGAGTTCATAGCATCACCATTAATAAGTCCTATGGGACTAGGGGTGCATTGGGTGCTAAGAGTTTGGATATCCTCAACCACTTGAATAGTAGCAATAGTATGGTGTGTAGTAAGGCTCTTAATTCTATCCTCTTCCTCCTTTTTTCTAGCCCATCTCTCTTTAAGTTTAGCCATCATCCTAATGTTTTCATTAATTTGCAATTGGATAGCATTCATAGGAGTGACCTTCCTCTCCTCAAGGGGAGAAGTTCTAATTTTAAGCAATTCTACTCCGTGGGCTAAATTGTCTACCTTCAACGAGAGGTTATCTAGTTTGTCTAGTTTTTCCTCTACACTCTTGTTGAAGGCTTTTTGAGTAGTGATAAAGTCTTTAAGCATACTCTCTAATTCAGAAGTGGGGTTTTTGGTGCTAGGATAAGTGTTGTTGTTCCCATAGTTGTTGGAAGGGAACGGTCTAGGATTGCTACCAAAGTTACTCCTATAAGCATTGTTGTTGAAGTTGTTTCTAGAGATAAAGTTTACATCTACTTGATCTTGAGCAATCAAAGAATTTAAAGGAACATTTTGAGGATCAATAGGAGATTGCTTGGTAAGTAGAGACATAATCAAGTCAACTTTTTCATTTAGGAGGAGATCTCCTCGACAGAGTTTACCTTCCTACCTGTTGGAGCTCTTTCGGTGTGCCATTGGGAATAGTTGGTCATCATCTCATCGAGAAGTTTTGTGGCAGCACCAAGTGTAGTTGACATGAAGGTTCCTCCCGCGGCCGAATCTAGCAAGTTCCGCGAGGTAAAGTTCAAGCCTGCATAAAAAGTCTGGATAACCATCCAAGTAGTCAAACCATGCGTAGGGCAATTATTAACAAGAGATTTCATGCATTCCCAAGCTTGGGCAACGTGTTCATTATCCAATTGTTTAAAATTCATAATAAAGCTCCTCAACTGGATAATCTTAGCAGGGGATAGTACTTCCCAATAAAAGCATCCTTGCACTTATCCCAAGAATCTATGCTATTCTTAGGCAAGGATTGAAACCAGATTTTAGCTTCATCCCTCAAGGAGAAAGGAAAAAACTTAAGCTTAACAATATCACCATCTACTTCTTTGTACTTTT
The DNA here is from genome assembly GCA_950022295.1 of Bromus sterilis. Taxonomy (NCBI): domain Eukaryota; kingdom Viridiplantae; phylum Streptophyta; class Magnoliopsida; order Poales; family Poaceae; genus Bromus; species Bromus sterilis. Next base: position 364,480,838 of record OX465595.1, on the reverse strand, counting down.
GCATATCACAAAGATCAATAAAATTATTTAAGTGCAAAGCAGCATCATCTCTAGCACCAGAGAATTGATCTTTCATAACAAGGTTCAACAAAGAAGGTTTAATCTCATAAGAAGGTGCTGAAGTAGCAGGTGTAGCAATATGAGTGCAGATAAAGTCACTGTTGTTGTGACTAGTGAAGTCACACAACTTGGTGTTTTCAAAGGAACCCATAGTAGCAGCAAGCAAGATAACTATTTTTTGATTTTTGATAAAAGACACTAAAGCAAAAACTGAAAGGTAAACTAACAACACTAAAAAGCAAAGATAAAAGATAGTGTGCAACTCCCCTGTCTTGAAAAGTGGAGTCCCCGGCAACGGCGCCATAAATTTTCTTGATACACGAGATAGCTTCTCGTCCCTCGTTGGTTACCCCAAGTGGAAGGTGAGATGTAGCGTAGAAGCAAGTTTCCCTTAGAGAAGATGCTAAGGTTGAGTATCGTCCAGTAGGACTCCAACAGATACAAGTAGGTGGTGAAGTGAACAATGGCGCCGTTTACAACCTAGGTTGCTAACTTCACATGGACCTGCACACACAACAGATAGCTTTGCTCCCAACAAGTACAGAGGAGTTGTCAATTCCTCCGGCCTTGTTGTTTACAAAGGATAAAACGCACGGGATAATAATGATAGTGATAGCTACGGAAAAGTAAATACTGAAAGTAAATTCAAGGTGTAAACAGTGTTGGAAATATGGATCGGGGTCCTATGATGTTCACTAGTGATGTCTCTCTCCCAAAAGACGATAAAATAGCCATGCGAGGTAAACAAATTACAGCTGGGCAATTGACAGGATTATGTGCGCAAACCAATACTAATTATGCTAAACAGAAAGGAAGAGGCTCAAAAGCATGGGCGGTACGCCAAGACAAGTAGACCGAAATCCAACTGCATCTACCTACTAATCATCCACCTTGAGATATCTAACCAGAACATCTCGCTCGTATTAAGTTGCGAATCCCACCCAAAGTGTAAACTCAAAGCAACAGACAACTGCATTAAAGAACTTTGCGTAAAGTAAACAATCCTTGCACCCGCAACTACAAGCACCATTTTTCCCCCTTATGGCAACAGCACATCCCCTAGACTCTTGTTTATGTCACTCAAGCTAGTCATCGGGGGGCATGAACCCACAATCATGCATAACGCTCCCTCTTGGAGTCACTACCTACTACTTGGACAAAGCAATAAACAACAACGGAGAACATGCAAGAATTACTCAAGAACATAAATATAAAAGAGTAGAATCAAATATATAACTCCATCACAATCTGAACATAATCTCATAATCCATCGGATCCCAGCAAACTCAACATAGCAACAGCAGAAAGATTACATATGTGCCTCGATCATGTAGGTCAGCTCACAATGTCTAATCCATGAAGAACAAAGAGGGGAGGAGAACATCACATAGCTACTGATCATAGACCCATGGTCCAAGGTGGACTACTCACGGTTCATCCGGGAAGCATCCATGGTGGTGGAGAAGCTCCCAGAGGTGATTCCTCCCTCCGGCAGGGTGCCGTGAAGAGGTCTTCTGGTGCTCCCGATCTTGGAAGCATGGCGGCGGCGGAACAGAGGAGAGATCGCGAAAAAGGGTTCCGTCCCCGAGGGTTTCTCGTCACGGGGAATAAATAGGCGAAAGGGGGCAGCTAGAGGTGGGCCAGGGGCTCTAGGCGCCCCCCCTGGCACGGCCAGGGGTGGGGCTGCGCCCTCTGGCCGCCTGGGACCCCCTGGCTCCCCTCTGGCCCCTCTCGGGCTCTTCGCGAAGCTTCCGGTACGCTGATTTTTCCTATATTTTTCCGGAATTTTTCTGGTACTTTTAATAATGGGGAAACCTGAAATAGAAAAACAGCAGAAAACAGGAACTGGCACTGGGGTGCACTGAGTGAATAGGTTAGTCCAAATATGATCAAAAGTGTATGGAAGTTCATCAATATCATAGCAATATCACACAAAAAAGGCATGGAGCAAGCAGAAATTATAGATACGTTTTGGACGTATCAGGAAACTACAGCCTGACAAACTTGAATCCAAGGCGGATAAGTGCATCTTTGTGGGCTATCCCAAGGAAACGTGTGGATACACCTTCTACAATCAGTCTAAGAGCAAAATGTTTGTTGCCAAGACTGGACACTTTTCTTGAGAAAGAGTTTCTCTCGAAAGAGTTGACTGGGAGGAAAATAGACCTCGATGAAGTGACTAACCAATCACTCCAATTGGAAGAAACGGCCACAGAAGTTGTTCTGGAACCTTCTTCCATAGTGGGAGCTGAAGAGAATGGCCAGAACGACATTCATAACGATCATGACATACATGATGATCATGATGACAATGAAGAGGAACCTATTATGCCCCGTAGGTCATCAAGAGTCCGTCAAGCTACTGAGTTTTACGGACAGCTTGTGAATGCAATCTCGGCTGATGAGTCAGATGAACCTACGAGTTACAAAGAAGCAATAGAGGGACCCGAGTCCAAGAAATGGCTTGAAGCCATGAAATCCGAAATAGACTCCATGTACACCAACAAAGTTTGTACTTTGATGGATATTCCCGAGGACCGCAAGGCCGTCGAGAATAAATGGATTTTCAAGAAAAAGACTGACGCAGACGGAAACGTATCTGTCTACAAAGCTCGACTTGTCGCGAAGTGGTTCCGACAAATTCAAGGAGTTGACTACGAGGAGACGTTCTCTCCTGTACCGATGATAAAGTCTATTCGGATCCTACTAGCAATAGCTGCATATCATGATTACGAGATATGGAAGATGGATGTGAAAATGCATTCCTAAATGGCAACATTGAGGAAGAGTTGTATATGATGCAACCAGAGGGGTTTATCGATCGAAGGAATGCTGGTAAGGTGTGCAAGATTCAACGGTCCATCTATGGGTTGAAGCAAGCATCTCAGAGCTGGAATCTTCGATTTGATGAGGTCATTAAAGCTTTTGGATTTGTCCAAAACGTCGAAGAGTTTTGCGTCTATAAGAAACTGAGTGGGAGCTCTATAGCATTCCTTGTGTTATATGTAGATGACATATTGCTAATAGGGAACGATAAGAAATTATTAGGAGAAGTGAAGGAATATCTGAATGGACAATTTTCCATGAAGGACCTAGGTGAAGTTGCGTACATATTGGGGATTAAGATCTATAGAGATAGACCTAATCGACTATTGGCTTTGAGTCAGAGCACTTATATTGACAAGATATTGAAAAGGTTCAGTATGGATAACTCCAAGAGAGGCCTCTTGCCAGTTATAAAAGGTGTCAAGTTAAGCGTGACTCAGTGCCCGACCACAGCAAAATCCTATGCCTCAGCCATAGGTTCTCTCATGTATGCTATGTTATGTACCCGGACGGATTTAGCGCTGGCTATTAGTATGACTAATCTCTACCAGAGTAATCCGTGAATGGCTCACTGGACCGCAGTAAAGAACATCCTAAAGTACTTGAGAAGAACAAAGGATCTCTTTCTCGTTTATGGAGGGGTTGATGAGCAGCTCACCGTAAAGGGTTACGTTGACGCAAGCCTCGGCTCAGACCTAGATGATTTGAAATCCGAGACGGGATATGTTTTCATGTTGAACGGTGGCGCAATTAGCTGGAGGAGCGGCACACAGTCAGTCGTCGCCCAATCTACAATGGAATCGGTGTATATTGCCGCTTGCGAAGCGTCAAACGAGGCGTGTTGGCTGAAGAAGTTCGTGATCGAGATTGGCATCTTTCCCAGCTGCACTGACCCCGTGGGAATCTTCTGTGACAACATGGGTGCCATTGCTAACGCGAAGGAGTCAAGAACTCACTCTACAGCCAAGCACATTCTCCGAAAGTTCCATGTGACGCGAGACTACGTCCGAGATGGACACACTAGAATTCACAAGATACATACGGATCTGAACGCAGCAGACCCGATGACTAAACCTCTTCCACAGGTCAAGTTTGAAGAACACCGAGATACTATTGGTGTTAGATACATACCTGATGTAAACTAGTGTAATTTGTACTCTATTGCAAGTGGGAGACTGTTGGATATGTGCCCTAGAGACAAGTTAAAAAAGATATTTGTCACATATCCATTTTGTTCATAATACGTTTTATACTGTGGTATAATTGTATTACTTGGAAATACTAATACATGTGTAGTATAAAACATAGGTCTGTAGTTTAACTCGGGTAAACTATCTCATTCGGCAATTTATTGATCAAGCTTTTCTGATCATGGCGACACTTAAGTCCATTGACAATGAGGTCATGTCATTAGGGGAATGATGTGATGGACACACACCCACCTAAAGTATTGCAATGTGATCGAGTCACATAGTTCAGCGTTGCGATGACTTTGTAACGTATGGCTTAGTCCTTAGACCGTAATGATCATACGTAATTGTCATCTATGAGGAGACTTTGATTTGTATCCCACCGCCTGAATGAAATATGCTGGCTATAACGGTGCACTTTGGGTATTCTGAAATAGATGGTTGATGAGTATGTTAATAGATCGGAGCGGGATTTGTCAGTCCTTGTAACAGGACATGTACTCTGGGCCCACTCGGTGATATTGCATCAATAGCTTGCAAGCAGGTGACTAGGTCACGAGAGATGCAATAGGCACGGACGAGTAAACTTTTTTGTTGTGAACGAGATGTGAACACAGTATGTGGGATACCGACGATCGAACCTCGGCCAAACAAAGTACCGCAGCACAAAGGGATTACGTCGTACCGTTAACGGTTTCCAAAAGCGATTGAAGTTCATTCGATGGAAGCGCAGGGGATGTCAAGGATTGTAACCAGGTCCAACTAACTAGTCATTGGTCAATGAGAAGAGTCTCGACCATGTCTGTTGTTTCCCAGACCGTTAGGGTGTTACACTTAAGGGCAATCGATGCATAGGACAGTTTCGGGATCAATCGGTGAAATAGGAGAAATCACCAGAATAGTTCCGGAGGAGGACGGAAGTTGTTTCGGACATTTTGAATGGTTCAAAGTAAAGTTTAATTTGTTTAAATAATGTTTTATTATTTAATTATCTGAATTAAATATTTAAAAAAATTAAAAAAATGGAAAAAGGTTATATGGGCCTATGGGGCCCATTAGGGGAGGAGGGGGTTTCCCCCTTGGGCTTGGTGCCAAGGGTGGGGAGGGGAGGAGGATGGCACCCCCCCCCCTTGGCCTATATAAGGAGGGGTACACCCCTCCCCTTTTCCGACACACAATTATTCCTCTCTCTCTCTCCTTCTCCTTCCTGGAAGTGGACTCCCCTTGTTTGGAGTCTGCACCTGGACTGGAGTTCTCCACCATAAGGCAGGTCGTCGCTCTGCTAGAGTCGGGATACGAATCCGTCTTTCTTCCGCTGCTCGCCTGGTTCGGGGCCTGGGAGGAACATCGATTGTACCATACGTGTATAATATCTTCGAGGCACTACACCTGTGGTGCTACTTCATCGCTGGAGGTCAACCGGGAGTCATTCTCGCCGGTGGTCTACTACACGACAGGGAGGTCGTAGTTCCGAGTCTACGCCAGCCACGTTCGCAAGAACGTTTCCCTCTTTCGGTCTACAAAGGTATGAACACCGATTCCCTCCGTTACTTTACATCGCCATAGCATAGATCTTGGGTTCGGGTACCGTAGCTATGAAAAAATTGTGTTTTCTGCCCCGTATCCCAACAAGAAATTCTTTCTAAAGAAAGCATCCAGTCTTGGCGGAAAACGTTTTTCCTTCAGACGAATTGTAGAAGGTGTATCCACAGGTTTCCTTTGGATAGCCCACAAAGATGCACTTATCTGCCTTAGATTCGAGTTTGTCAGGATGAAGTTTCCTAACGTAAGCCTCACAACCCCAAATCTTCAGGTGAGACAATGTAGGCTTCTTGCCATACAATTCTTCAAATGGGGCTGTCTTTACGGATTTGGATGGTGCCCTATTAAGAACGTAAGCGGCAGTTTCTAATGCATACCCCCATAATGACACAGGTAAGTTGGTATGAGACAACATCGATTGTACACTATCCAATAGAGTTCAATTACGTCGTTCGGACACACCGTTCCGTTGAGGCGTTCCTGCCGGCATAAATTGTAGAACAATGCCACAATCCTTCAGATGATTTCCAAACTCGTGACTTAAATACTCGTCTCGATCGGATTGAAGGTGCTTGATTTTCTTCCCGATTTGATTCTTGACCTCACTCTGAAATTCCTCGAACTTTTCAAAGGTTTCAGACTTGTGTTTCATCAAGTAAATATACCCATATCTACTCAAGTCATCAGTGAAGGTCATGAAGTAACGAAGACCATTGCGTGTGGGGACGTTCATAGGTCCACATACATCTGTATGTATGATCCCTAATAAATCCGATGCACGCTCCATTGTTCCATTGAATGGAGTCCTTGTCATTTTTCCCATTAGGAATGGTTCACATGTGTCAAGGGATCCAAAATCTAATGACTCCAGAAGTCTATCTTTATGAAGCTTCTCCATGCGCTTTATACCAATATGACCAAGTCGACAATGCCACATCGTCATGTGCTCTTCGCCACTAGGCTTTAATCTTTTGGAATTTATATTGTTGATATGACATACATCACAATCGAGATTAAGTATGAATAAACCATTTATTTCTGGTGCGTGAACATAAAATACATCACTCTTATAAATCGCACAACCAATGGTATCTGACTTAAAAGAATAGTGATCTCGCTTCAAGCAAGAGCCACTAATGATGTTCACACTCAATGCGGGTACATAGTAGCATTTATTCAAAATCAAAACTAATCCCGAAGGGAGACTAAGATGCTTCGTGCCGACAGCCAATACTTCAACTTGACAGCCGTTGCCCACGCGCATCGTCACTTCATCTTTCATCAAACGTCGCTTATTCCTTTGTCCCTGGACGGAGTTAGAAATATTAGCAACAGATCTTGTATCAAATATCCAGGAAGTGCTCTCGGTGCTTGTTAAGAAAAGATCACCAATATGTATATCAAATATACCTTCGTCTCTCTTGGCAATCTTGCCAGCCTTCTTGTCCTTTAGGTACTTGGGGCAGTTGCTTTCCAGTGGCCATCACCCTTGTAGTAGAAGCACTCAACTCTAGGCTTGGGTCCAGGTTTAGATGCCTTTGGATGAACGAGAACTGACTTGCCATCCTTCTTAGGGCCTCCTTTCATTCCCTTCTCCCTTTTGCCAGACTTCTTGAATTCAGTGGTCTTGTTGATCATGAATACAGTGTGCTCCTTCTTGATCTCAACCTCAGCACTTTTCAGCATCGCGAATAACTCAAAAGGGGTCTTATTCATCCCTTGCATGTTTTAGTTCAGCAGAAAGCCTTTGTAGCTAGGGGGCAGCGATTTCAGCACCCTATCAACTGCAAGTTCATCCGAAATCTGACATTCCAGAGCATTCAGGCGTTCAACGTAGCCAGACATCTTGACCACGTGCTCACTAACACTGTTGTGCTCATCGATCTTAGCCAAGAAGAAGGCTTTAGAAGCCTCATATCGTTCAGCCGTGGTTTGAGGTGCAAAGACGGCTTTGAGGTCGGTGATAATCTCATAAGAACCCATCCTCTCAAAGCGCTTTTGCAGCTCAGACTCCATGGAATAGAGCATGCAACTCTGGACAAGGTTGTAATCATCAGCCTTGGAGAGGTAGACATTCTTCTCATCTTGGCTTGCATATGCTGGTGGTTCATCACCTAACGCGGCCTCTAGTACGTATGCCATTTTGAGGGGAACGAGGAGAATCCTCAGAGTGCGGAACCAGTTGGTGAAGTTTGACCCATCAGTTTTCATTTTGTCTTTCTCTAGGAATGACCCTAAGTTGATTGAGGGACGTGGTGCTGCCATCTACAATGGTGATTCACAAAGATACATATTTAGACTTTTGTTCGTAATGTGGAGTTTCAATTTTAACTTAAATTCTAGAAAGCTCCCACTTAGAAAAACACCTCTCAATTTAACTAAGTGATCACACAATCCTGTAACCTCATACCTCCCCCGATCGTCGCGGCCATCAGTATGTGGCTAAGATAGGCCATCATGCCAATCACATCAGTTATGTTACTCGTGCTCGATCTTTCGATCTTCTGTGTTCCAGGCCCGCATCAACATACTCCAAGCCTTCCATTCTGACCTTAATGTTAGCTGATTAGCAAGGCCATATCTACATATGCTAGGCTTGCTAAGCCCAACCTCATGCGAACGCCGTTTATTATGTGTGACACCCAATGTATGGTGTGTCGGACATAAGGGAGATCTTTCCAGGCGGTGCCCATTAAGGGAGAACACAATGCTGGTATTGTGAGAGATGATCCTATTTATGCTACCGTCGTTATATCTAGCACATTAGCAAAAACAAGAAGTAAAATTGTAAATCATACATGCTATGATACCCCTTCATGCAAAATAAAGTTAAACGCCTTCTACTTTATCTTTTGCAAGTTTTACGTGGCTGCTAGGGGTTTTGATAGAGAGAACCGTTTCTATCCTGCGAAAACATGCCACAACACCAATTCCATAATTGTCTCTATGACACCTCTGTCGGGGCCCTCTGTTGCAAACATCTTCGCGTCACTAATGTTAGAGAGACAGACGCCCCCTGAGCCACTTATGTGGTACAAGCCATATGTCAAGCATGGAACCAGTCGGGGCCGCTTCATCAGGACATTGCCGCAACGCTAAATGAGTACACGTGGGAGGGTAACAAATGGAGAATTGATGTCCACATCCTCGATGTGTTCTACCCGTAAAATACATCTACGCATAGCTAGCTCATGATACCACTGTTGGGATACAGGGCAGAAAACAATAACTTTTCCTACCTACAAACCCTAACCCAAGATCTATGCTATGGCGATGTAAAGTAACGGAGGGAATCGATCTTCATACCTTTGAAGACCGAAAGAGGGAAATGCTCTACGAATGTGGTTGGCGTAGACTCTGAACCTACAACCTCCCTGTCGTGTAGAAGACCACCGGAGATGAAGACTTCTTGGCGACCTCTGGCGATGAAGTAGCACCACAAGTGTAGTGCGACGAGGAGATTACACACGTACAGTGCAACCGATGTTCCCTCCGGGCTCCGAACCAGGCAAGCAACGGAAAGAATATGGATTCGGATCTCGACTCCGGCAAATCGACGGCGTGGTTTGGTGGAGAACTCCCAACCAAGTGCAAACTCCAAACAAGGGGAGTCCGCTCGAGGTAGAAGAAAGAGAGAGAGATATATATTTCAAGTTGTATGGAAACAGGGGGTCTACCCCTCCTTATATAGGCCAAGGGGGTGTGATCCTCCTCCCCTTCCCCATGTGGGACTAAACTTCCAAGGGGAGGGGGTGCCCCGGCCATGGAGGGGCACCCATGGCGCAAGGCCCAAGGGGGGAACCCCCTCCTTCCCCTAATGGGCGTCATATGCCCATTTGCCTTTTTCCATTATTTTAATTAAATTAAATATGTTTTTATATTTAATTCTGTCAATTAAATAATAAAACATTATTAAATATAATTAAACTTTATTTTGAACCTTTCAAAATATCCAGAACATCTTCCGGCAATTCCCGGAACAATTCCGGTGATCTCTTCTTTTTCACGGATGATCCCGAATCAATCCTAATGCATCAATTACCCCTCAAGTGTGACACCCTACGGTCTGGGAAATAGCAGACATGATCAAGACACTATCTTGATCAATGAATAGTCAATTAGACCTGGTTACAATCCTTGATAGCCCATGCGCTTCCATCGAATGAACTTCAATCGCTTTGGGAAACCATTAACGATAAGACATGATCCCTTTGTCCTGCGGTACTTTGTTTGTCCAAGGTTCGATCGACGGTATCCTTATACCTAGTTCATACCTCGTTCTCAACAAACAAGTTGCCTCGTCTATGCCTCTTACATCTCTTGTGACCTAGTGACTTGCTTGCAAGCTGTTGATGCAATATCACCGAGTGGGCCCAGGGTACCTGTCTGTCACTCGGACTGACAAATCACGCTTTGATCTATTTGCATACTCATCAACATATCTATTACGTAATACCCAAAGTACACCTTTATGGCCAGCATATTTCAGTCAGGCGGTGGATGCAAATCAAAGCATCCTAATACATAGCAATTACGTATGATTATTACGGTCTAAGGACTAAGTGATATGTTACAAAGTCATCGCAATGCTGAACCATGTGAGTTGATCAGATCGCAATGCTTTAGGTGGGTGTTTGTCCATCACATCATTCTCCTAATGATATGACCTCATTGTCAATAGGCGGTTCATACCTCATGATCAGTAAACCATGATCATCGATTTCCCAATGAGTTAGTATACCTGAGTTTAACTAGGGACGGGTGTTTACAATACACGTGTATTAGTGTTTCCGAGTAATACAGTTCTAGCATAGTATAAAACGTATTATGAACAAAACGAATATGTGACAAATATCTTTATTAATTTTCCTCTAGGGCGCATATCCCACAGTTGCATGGTGTTGGTGGGAGTCTTGACTTTTTATGGAGCAACCCCCATCGTTTATTGTAAAGGTTTCGTGTGTGACTTCAAGGCACCATAAGTGGATACACGACACCTCACATTTTGTGAGGGCGTGTAGAAGATTAAGGTGGTCTTAGTTATTTATTGGGAAGCATTGTGCATCCACACCTCTCTAACGGAGGCGTACTTCTCACAAGAGAAGGAACTTCAGTGAAACAAATCCTTGTGTGCACTTGCGGTTCTCTATTCCCTTTACTTTGATTGTGTTGCTTACATGTTATCTATCCTTTATGCTTTCTAGTTGTTAGTATTGTGTAACATATAGGTTGTTCACCTAGTTGCTGTTGGGGCTCGATGTAGAAAACAATAATTTTTCCTTACCTACGATGCCCAAACCCAAGATCTATGCTATGTTGATGCAAGTAACGGAGGGAAATTGGTAACATACCGATATGTAGTCCGTTAAGAGGGAAATGTTCCCGCGTGATTGTGGTTGATGTACTTGTACCCGCCATTCCTCGATGTGGTAGAGATCCTCGACGACTCCAGAATCAACTCGGTCCTTGAAGACCGATGACGGGATTACGTCCTCGTCAGAACATTTTCGGTGAAGACGTATGCTACATGGCCTCGACGATGAATGAGTACCGCATGTGCAACACCTCGTGGGATTACACGCATATGGTGTACGCGACATTCCCTGGGCTCCGAACCAGACGAGCAGTGGAAGAAGATGGATTCGGATCCCGATTCCAGCAGCACGACGGCATGTGTATGGTGGAGAACTCCTCAACCTAGTACAGACTCCAAACAAGGGGAGTCTGGCGAAGGAAGAAGAAAGATATGGAGAAAGAACTCAACGGAATGAATGAAAAGGGTACCCCTACCCCTCCTTATATAGGCTAAGGAGGGGTGGAAACCTCCCTTACTCACCCATGTGGGACTAAACCCTTGGAGGGGGGAGTGCGCCGGTGATACGTCCCAAACGTATCTACTTTTCCAAACACTTTTTCTATTGTTTTGCCCTCATCCTTGCATGATTTGAACTAAACTAACCCGGACTGGTACTGTTTTCAGAAGAGCTGCCTGTATGGTTTTATTGTGTGCGGGAAAATGGATTTTTAGGCATCTCAAAAAAATCCCAGAAAAAATACAAAATATCCACGCACCCGAAGGAGACCGGAGCCAGAAGTGGGGCCAGAAGGCAGCCAGGGGGCCCAGGCGCCCTGCTAGCGCAGCCCCACCCCTGTCCGTGCCAGCTGGCCGCCTGGGCGACTCCCACCGCCTCTGGTGCCCTACCTCAACTCCTATTTATTCTGGTGACAGGAAAACTCTAAAACAGATGTCGTTTTTCCAGAACCCCTCGCGGAGCCGCCGTCACCCTCTATTCTTCCTCGGGAGGGCTAATCTGGAGGCTGATTTGGCCTCCGGAGAGGGGAGATCTTCACCATCGTCATCACCATCACCAATCCATCCTCCATCCATGAATTCTCTTCACATGTGTGAGTAATTCCCTGTTGTAGGCAAAGGGGATGGTAGGGATTGGATGAGTTTGATCATGTAATAATTTATCAGATTGTTGGGGGATTGTTGCCTATCATCTACTGTGGTGTTTATCATCTTTTATACAACATGTTGCTCTTAATGCTTGTCACTTTGGGGCCGAGTGCCATGTTTTCAGATCTGGACCACTTATGTTTTCATGGGTATATTTATGTTCGAGATCCAATCTATGAGTTGTATGCACCTATTATGTTCCGGAACCGGCGATCCCAAAGGTGACAGCTTGGGACACCAAAGGGGATGGTCCATAATTTGAGGATTCCATGTATCCATTGAGTTTATTGCTTTTTTCCAGTGCTCTTTGACAGGAGCATCTTAATCTCCATAAGTTCCATTTGGCCTCGTTCATAGCGGGATGGTAGGACAAAATATGTTGTGCAAGTTCTTATTGCAAGCACGCACAACTACCTATGGGATACATGCCTAATGTTTGATATTTTCCTAGATGATCATTGCTTTTCTGTGTGCCTTGCCCCATGTTAGAATCTATTACATGTTCACTCTCATTCATGTAGCGCCCAACCATCCATCTCCCTAGCCTACAGTGTTTTTAATCCTGTTGGTCACTACTAGTTTACCTTTGTTGTTTTATTCCGATGTTATCACTATCACTATCATATCACACTTGCGATTAATATTTTGTTGCAAGCAAGTATATTTCAGGTGCGGTTGAATTGACAACTCAACTTTCAAAGCTTATAAATACTCTTTGGCTCCCCTTCTGTCGAATCAATAAATTGGGTTAACTTGCCCGCGAGAACACTACAAACGATCCCCTATAGTTGAGGGTCATCAGCCGGCCAAGGGGGAGTGGGCCCCTCTGAAAGGGCATCTGCCCTCATGTTTGGTTTTGGTAATTGCTGACAATATTTATGGACTAACGGTTTCCTTGAGTTATACTTTAAGGTTTGTCCATAGGCAACACTTGAAGATCTTAGGTTGGATTCAAGGTTGAATGATGAAGATTATGTGTTGACCAAGGTGTTCTACATGAAGTTATCGAAAGATTGGTCAGGTTGATGTGGTCGAGTTCAAGAGGAGCATCACGAAGAAATCATATGCTTGGAGCTTTCCGACCATTTGGTGATAATGGTCTTGTGAAGATGTACCTAAAAGAGGCTCCCCCATAAGGGAGTATGGGGGATCAATCTACTAGTCTTCTTTGAGCCGACGAAATCAAGAAATATGTTCCAACTGGAGGCGGGCATGATCGTCATCATCAAGCTCAAGTGGATTATGTGCAAAACTAAGGATTGACATTGATAGATGTCTAGTTTACCGGTCTCTTGGTGGTAGTTAGGAGATCGGGTTATAGGCTAGGCCGAATCGCTCGTGGAGAGCTCAAACCTTTGCATCCTTGGCATCATATTTATTGGTTCTTGTTTGGTCTTTCTCTTTGTGAGTTTTGGAGCTTGTGGTCTTCTTTATGACAAGCTCGTCTTCATCGAAAACGTATTGCATATGCATCTTCTCTTGTGTTTTTCGATGTGGGAGATTTGTCGATTCTTCTCGGTTAGAGGTTTCACACCTCTATTTGTTTGGCATTTGTTCGTTAGCTTTCCATCAAGCTTGAGTTTGCCTTAATCGGAGTTGATACGTCCCAAACGTATCTATAATTTCTGCTTGCTCCATGCATGTTTTGTGTGATATTGATATGTTTTAGATACACTTTCATACACTTTTGATCATATTTGGACTAACCTATTAACTCAGTGCACCCCAGTGCCAGCTTATGTTTTCTGCTGTTTTTGTATTTCAGGTTTTCCCATTATTAAAAGTGCTCAATAAATTCCGGGGAAAATATATAAAATATCAGCGTGAAGGAACCTTCCAGAATCACCAAAGGAGAGCTGGAGGGGGGCCACCAGTCACCGAGGCGACCACCCAGCGCGGCCTAGGGTGGGGCCGCGTGGGGAGGCCGCCTGGGCGACTGGGACCACCCCCGGTGACCCCCTTTGGCCCTTATTTATACTCGCGTCGAAAAAAACCCTGATTCCGGACCCCTTTTCTCCAGAAGCAATTCCGATCTCCGCCGCCATCGCCAACAAGCTATGGGGGACCAGAATTCCTATGTCGGCACCCTACCGGGACGGGGAAGTGCCCCCGGATTCATCTCCATCGTCGTTGCTTTCTCCCTCCATGATGCGGGATTAGTCCCTCCTCGGGGCTGAGGTTTCTACCAGTAGCTATGTGTTCTTATCTCTCTCCCATGATGTGATCTTCGTTGTGATCATAGGTTATGTTAATCTAGGGTGATCCCATGATGTTTCCCCTTCTTCTATGTATTGGATTTGATGTACTCACTTGATATTATCTAGTATAATCCCCGAGACCATGGTGACAGCGGTCTATTGGACATGGGTTAGAAGAATATTATCATGAGTGATTTCCTCTTTTTTGTGTTGATTGAAGATTGAGAGACTCTTGGTGCTTGTCTTTGACTATCCTTGAGATATGTTGTGGTGATTGTGGTACTCTCTTTGGATGGCCGCGGTGACATTGGCAAATCCATAGATTGAGAACTACGAACTTTGAGGTGTGCTTTTGTAGCCCTACATAATTCTCGTCCTCTCTTGACCACAAAGGAATGACCTCCGAGTGCATCTCCATTGCATGTTTTATGGGAAATATCATGTGATTAGACTATGTTAATGTTGTTGGGAGTTGCCACTAGTGAAAGTATGAAGCCTAGGCCTTGTTTCCACCATTGTTACACCGTTTGTGCTCACTTTTGTCACATGTTTGCTTGCTGCACTTTTTATTACAGATTTATATTACTTTGTTTTTTCCACACATATCACCCATATTTTACCATCTCTTCGCTGAACTAGTGCACCTATACAATTTACCATTGTATTAGGTGTGTTGGGCACACAAGAGACTTCTTGTATCTTAATTGCAGGTTTGCTTGAGAGAGACCGTCTTCAACCTCTACTTCCCTGAGTTTGATAAACCTTAGGTCATCCACTTGAGGGAAATTGTTGTTGTCCTACAAACCTCTGCTCTTGGAGGCCCAACATAGTCTACAAGAATAGAAGCGTGTGTAGACATCAAGATGTTTCTGGCGCCGTTTCCGGGGAGGTAAGCGTTGAAGGTATATCTTTAGATCTTGCAATTAAATCTTTTTGTTTCTTGTTTTTATTTTCACTAGTTAGGCTTATGGAAAACAACAAAAATATTATGAGAGAGATTTATGAGCTCTACCTTGAGTTGGGACATGAAGTGTTTGAAGAGAAAATCAAAAATTATATGGAGCTTTATTATTTAGACAACACTCATGATAGTAGCAATGTTATTAGTATGTCTTCTTTGAATACCTTTGATGTTAATGATATGGAAAATTATAAGCTTGGGGATGCTACGTTCGATGAAGTTGATCTTTTTAGCCCCCCAAGTTTTGATGAGGAAATTTATTTTTATGATACTTTGCCTCCTATCTATGATGATTATTGTGATGAAACTTATGCTATAAAGAATAAATGTTTGCAAGTGTATCATGATAAGAATGATTCATGTGATAGATATTTTCTTGAGTTTTCTCCCACTATTACTAATGAGAAGGATTTTGCTTATGTGGGGAGTAATCAATTTTCTATGCTTGTGGATCATGATAAGAATTTTTTATGTGATACTTATATTTTTTAGTTTATTCATGATCCACTGAAAATTATTATGAGAGGGGAACATATGCTTATAGATATTTCAATAATATCAAGTTCCCTCTCTTTATGTTGAAGGTTTTGAAGTTGCACTTATTTTGCCTTCCTATGCTAATATCTTTATGCTTCAATGAGTTATTTCTCTATAAGATCCCTTTTCATAGGAAGCATGTTAGACTTAAATGTGTTTGTTATTTGCTTCTTGATGCTCTCTTTTGTTCTTCAACTCTTATTCCTTATTCCTATGAGAGCATTTTTAAAATCTTAAGCCTATCTTTATGGCTATAAAGAAAGAGCTCTAGGGAGACAACCCTTGTTATCTTTAGTTTGAGTGTTTACTTTCAAATTTTAGTGGTCTTGATGATTGTTACTACTGTAGCAACATCATTGTATATTTATTTTCAAGCTTTGTGCCAAGTTATAGACTCATATGACAAGGGAAGCGAAAGTTGTGACATGTTGTCCAGAAAACAGATTCTGTCTTCGTGACGGGAAAAATCGGATCAAATCACCAGTTCACCTTTTTGAGCTGAATTGTTTACAAAGCGTTCTCTATACAATCACAGAACTTTCGTATGTTCTGAGTTTTTTGATTTGAGTTGCAGAAGTACCCCTAAAAACTTCTTTACTACATGTTGTTCTGTTTTTCACAGATTCTGCCACATTTTGTCTCTCCTTACTTTTGCAAACCATAAGCTTTCTTTTTCTGACCTCTCTAATCAGCTTATGATGAGTTATGTATGAAGGGGGGTTTCAAGTGTGCGATGGAAGATGATGAAAGAAGATTCGGGAGTGTCAAGCGATCAAGCTTGGGGATGCCCCCATGCATCCCCAATAAATATTCAAGGAGACTCAAGCGTCTAAACTTGGGGATGCCCCCATGGATCCCCTTCTCCATCAACAATCATCAGTTTGTCCTTCGTCTCACTATATTTTTATCACTTCATGCGTTATGTGCTATGCTTGGAGCGTCTCGCTCTTAGATTTTATTTTTTGTTTTATTTAGCTTTGCTTGATGTTCATAACAAGTTAGACCCCATCATGCTTTGTGTGGGAGAGAAACACGCTCCACTTCAATCTAGAACACATCATAGGATTTTTCATGCCTATCTTTTTACTGTTGTGTGTTCTTTATCTTTTCGTAGCTACTGCCATGTTTAGTTTTAGTTGTAGTTTGTCTTTAGCAAGAGCCTTGGCTTTTGTTTAGTTTCTTGCTGTAACTCTCTTTAGTTTTCATGTTTATCTTGTTAAGAGAGTTGGTCGTTGCACTTAGTTGTGTCTTGTCTTGAAAGTAGGTAATTGAGGTTGCTATTTAATTTTAGTAGTAAATTGCACTAGTTATGAGGTATTTATGTGAGTAATGTTTGAACTTTTGGTGTCAAGAGCTCTAGCTATTAGTGATAGGTGTCGTATTTTGGTCAATCAATGTTTATTTTCAAAACCTACAAAAACTAGTTGAGAACTCTAGCTACTAGATGGGTCGCTAATCTTTGGAGGGATCGGATATTAGAGTACACTCACGTACCATGAGTCGAGGATGCGCAAGGATAACCAAACCCCCATACACTCCTCCTCGGGGTACTTGTCTCTTTGTGAACCACCTTATTAGATTGAGAGTTACCGATAATAAGTGCATGAGTTCTTCGGACGAATGTAAGTATTAAAAGTTGACACTTCCACCTCCTCGTATTTGATAGCCTCTCTTGTGCCGTGCATTGCCTTCTTCTCACTCCTAGAGTTAGCGTCCACCTTCGCCGGTACATCCAAACCCTTGGCATGATACGCTCTGTCATCATAAACCTCCTTATATCTTTCCTCAAAACAGACACCATACCTACCTATCAAGGCATTTCCGTAGCCTTTCCGAGATATATTGCCATGCAACATCCACCTCTTCATGACTTGATCTTCATGTCATACATGTTCCTGCTACACTGGCAGAGGCATAAATTTGCATACATCATGATAGCTACATCTTCTTTATGTTTGAGTACCTTGTAAAGTGTGAAAGATCTTCTATACCTTCTTGTAAAATAGAGTGTTGCCCTTAAGTGAGGAAAAGATTCCAAAGAGGACAAATTTAAAATATCCCAAAGAGGACAAATGAGAGTTGAATAGAAAGAGCCATTGAGGCCACCAAAAAATAGAAAAAAGATATAAAAAGAGAGAAAGGGGAAACACTACTATCCTTTTGAAAGATCCACACTAGTAATCCCTCTTATCCTTGTACTCCATAGAGATGATAATTCATGCATATAGCTATGTGGGGACCTTCACACTATAGAACTTGGCTTGCATATTCCAAGGATGAGCCTCCTCAAAAAAGCTCTAGGTCTTCATGAGCGAGCAAGTTGGATGCACCCCCACTAGTTCCATTGGAGAGCTTTCTTAGCTCATATGTGCATCCGTTGCATGGCAATCCCTACTCCTCACATCATATCTATCATTTGGCCCTCTCGCCTATGATTATCCTCATTGATGTGATCCTTTCTCACCCTTTTTGTCTTCCTCCTCCACCATATTTCTCTCTTTGCCATCCTAAGTGTCAACTTTCATGCTTACGCTCATCCATTGCATGAGTGCTCAAAATATCGAAAAGGAGTGGAACAAATTGACTTGTACCTGGCTAGTGGTGTGGGGACGAGTCAAGATAAGATTCCAAAGAAGACCAAGTGTGAAAATTTAGTAGATTGAGTTCTCAACAAAAATATTTTTTCTCGTATTCCCTATCCCCCTTCTTGCACGCAAACACCATTTGGAGACATTCGAGTCACGGACAGCGAGAGCTCTTGCACCTAATGTTCTTTCGTTGCTTGTTTCAATGCTAATCTAGACTCTTGCCTGTTATGACTTGAATTGAATCACATACCTTGATTGCTTTACTTTAAAAGTTCTTATATGGTTGCTAGCATGTCACCACAGAAATTATTCTTGTTATCATTTACCTACTCGAGGACGAGCAGGAATTAAGCTTGGGGATGTTGATACGTCCCAAACGTATTTATAATTTCTGCTTGCTCCATGCATTTTTGTGTGATATTTCTATGTTTTATATACACTTTCATACACTTTTGATCATATTTGTACTAACCTATTAACTCAGTGCACCCTAGTGCCAGCTTCTGTTTTCTGCTGTTTTTGTATTTCAGGTTTTCCCATTATTAAAAGTGGTCAATAAATTCTTGAAAAAATATATAAAAAATCAGCGCGAAGGAACCTTCGGGAATCACCAAAGGAGAGCCAGAGGGGGCCACCAGTCACCGAGGTGACCACTCGGCGCGTCCTAGGATGGGGCCGCGCGGGGAGGCCGCCTGGGCGACTGGGACCACCCCCGATGCCCCCCTTTGGCCCTTATTTATACTCGCGTCGCCAAAACCCTGATCTCGGACCCCTTTTCTCCAAAAGCAATTCCGATCTCCGCCGCCATCGCCAACAAGCTTCGGGGGACCAGAATTCATGTGCCGACACCCTGCCGGGACGGGGAAGTGCCCCCGGATTCATCTCCATCGTCGTTGCTTAGTCCCTCCATGATGCGGGAGTAGTCCCTCCTCGGGGCTGAGGTTTCTACCAGTAGCTATGTGTTCTTCTCTCTCTCTCTCATGATGTGATCTTCGTTGTGATCATAGGCTATGTTAATCTAGGGTGATCCCATGATGTTTCCCCTTCTTCTATGTATTGGATTTGATGTACTCACTTGATCTTATCTAGTATAATCCCCGAGACCATGGTGACAGCGGTCTATTGGACATGGGTTAGAAGAATATTATCATGAGTGATTTCCTGTTTTGTGTGTTGATTGAAGATTGAGAGTCTCTTGGTGCTTGTCTTTGACTATCCTTGAGATATGGTGTGGTGATTGTGGTACTCTCTTTGGATGGTCGCGGTGACATTGGGGAATCCATAGATTGAGAACTACGAACTTTGAGGTGTGCTTTTGTAGCCCTACATAATTCTCGTCCTCTCTTGACCACAAAGTAAGGACCTTCGAGTGCGTCTCCATTGCATGTTTTATGGGAAATATCATGTGATTAAACTATGTTAATGTTTTTGGGAGTTTCCGCTAGTGAAAGTATGAAGCCTAGGCCTTGTTTCCACCATTGTTACATCGTTTGTGCTCACTTTTATCACATGTTTGCTTGCTGCACTTTTTATTACAGATTTATATTACTTTGTTTTGCCACCCATATTTTACCATCTCTTTTGTCACCCATATTTTACCATCTCTTCGCCGAAATAGTGCACCTATACAATTTACAATTGTATTAGGTGTGTTGGGGACACAAGAGACTTCTTGTATCTTAATTGCAGGGTTGCTGGAGAGAGACCATCTTCAACCTCTACTTCTCTGAGTTCGATAAACCTTAGGTCATCAACTTGAGGGAAATTGTTGTTGTCCTGCAAACCTCTGCGCTTGGAGGCCCAACATAGTCTACAAGAATAGAAGCGTGCGTAGACATCAGGAGTTCATTTGCAGAAGTTATGGTAGTTTAGGGTTTGCTTGTTTCATTTGGAGTTCATCTGTTATGTGCTAAGGGCCCCTGGTTTCACCAGGGCGGTAGTACCGCAGCCATCGCGGTAGTACCGCACCATGGTAGTACCGTATGTTAGTACCTTGCTACTACCGCAAAACCTTCTGTTGCGAGCGGCACTAGCACGACACTTAATATTCGGTAGTACCATGGTGTTGTAGTACCGTGCTGATTACGGTAGTACCGCACCACGGTAGTACCGAATGTTAGTACCGTGCTACTACCGCAAAGCATTATGGTCTCGGCGGTAATAGCGCGGCACTTAATATTCGGTAGTAACGCTAGGGTTGTAGTACCGCGTTGCTCACGGTAGTACCATGCCTACGGTACTCCGAATGGAACTACCGCACGGAGGTACTGTCGAACTTAGTGTGGGACCTTTGCCGCGAGGTGAATACGAGGAGGAAGTCGGTGAGATCACAAGACGCGAGATTTACCCAGGTTTCGGCCCCTTGAAAGGTAAAGACCTACTCATGCTTTTCTATTATCGGGTGTCGACTTCTCGAATACAAAGATGTGGAATCGCTACCTATGCCTCGAGAAGATCTAAGTTGAGTTGTCCTCTTGGTTCCCCAGGGTGCCGGCTTATATAGATGCTGGGTCACTAGGGTTACATGAATCCGACTTCTACACAAGACGGAGTCCTAATCTAGTTACAAGTGGTTTCCTTGTTTATCAAGGTAAGTGTGTATTTTCCTTCCATAGTATTCAAGCTTCATGATGGGCGTGACCCAGTCCAGAAACCGGGTTCTCCTTCTGGGCCTTCCATGGGCTGAGTTGGCCTGAGCCCTCTGTTATGCCGGGTTATGGTCTTGATACATCCCCCCGACATTAGCCCCCAAGATTGACGTGATGCTGGCTTCATGGTAATCTTCCTGGAGTTTTCTGCAAGTGCCAACACCGACTCTTCATAGCTTCAAACTTCATCAGAAAAGATTTGTCTTCCTTTGACAAGCTGGCCTTCTGTTGGTTTCGTTTAAAGAGTCGTTACCTCATTAACTGTACTTTCTTTAAAAAAAATCAGGAAACAAGGCGTCTCCTATTGAATGTCTCATTTATGTAATTGTAAATGTCGAAGAGCCTTTTCCTTTAATGTCGCCTGACATTGGTAATCCGCATGTTCATAATGACGTTGACTGACGTTTCCCCTTCGGATTATCAACTATATATATAGCCAAATGTGTGATGAGGAAAATACACACTTCCCTCTTCTTCTTCTCTTACTACAAACTCATTCGCTCATGGCACCCAAGCTTCGCAACCGTGATACCGTATCCAACAATGAGCTGGACCTCATTGATCAGGGTAACACAACTTTCCGTGGTCGTGGTCGCGGTAGAGGTCGCGGCCGAGGTCGAGATCGAGGAAGTAGAGGTGGGCGTGGTGCACAAGGTTGTGGATCCCGCGGGGGGTTATCTTCTTCCTCCCATGGCGATGTCCATGAGCGAGCGTTTAGCCATGAGTTCCTCATAGTGCTTCGCTCAAAGCCTCGTCGATGGGTTCGTCTTCCCGACACCTTTGCTCAAGCCATGGAAAATTCTAAGCCCCCCGGGTTGTGGCTTCGATCGGATGGTTGCCCTCATGGGCCTATCTAGGTGACCACAAGTTTTTCTAGTAATGGCTCCATGTTCTTGGAGAAGGGTTGGAAAACCTTCATCCGCTCCCGAAGCCTTAAGAAGCGGGATAGCATCGTCTTCAAGTATGATGGAGATGAAACCTTATGGGCAAGGTGTTTTGATTCTAATGGGGGTCGCATGGAATGCTGCATGGAGAGCTCCAGTAGTAGTGATGGTGAGTTTTATAATGGATAAAACGCATCAATCGACGACAATGATGTTTCCAGCACTAATGATGAATTTTGAAGAAATTCAGTCATGGTGTTGTTATAATAGTTTTTTATTTTGAGTGTTGATCATGCCTGTAATGTTCTGTCTTTCGAAGACAGATTTGAATAAAAGGAATTTGTGGTTTCAGTAAAGTGTCCTGAACAGTTCTTGTAGTGTTTTAACTAGCCGGGTTTTGCATAACCGACTTGTACTGATTTTGGAATAATTTTTGAGGAGTCAATATCACCATGTGTAGCCCCCACTAATCGGGATGACTATCTGATACGTCCCAAACGTATCTATAATTTCTTCTTGCTCCATGCATGTTTTGTGTGATATTGATGTGATCTAGATACACTTTTGATCATATTTGGACTAACCTATTAACTCAGTGCACCCCAGTGCCAGTTTCTGTTTTCTGCTATTTTTCTGTTTCAGTTTTCCCCCATATAAAAAGTGCTCCAAAATCCAGGAAAATTCGGATAAAAAATCAGTGTAACGAAAGCTTCCAGATTCCCGAAGGAGGGCCGGGGGCCACCACCAGGGACCTAGGAGGCCACCTAGCGCGACCTAGGGTCTGGCCACGCCAAGGGGGCGCTTAGACTCCTGGTGGCCCCCTTGGCTGCCCCCCTTCGCCTATTTATTCCCCGTGACGCGAAACCCCAGAGGAAAGAACCCTTTTTCGCGATCTCGCCTATGTTCCGCCGCCGCCGCGCTTCCAAGATCGCGAGCACCAGCAGACCTCTTCCCGGCACCTGCCGGAGGGAGGATCGACGTCCGGGAGCTTCCCCTCCACCATGGACGCTTCCCGGATGTGTCGTGAGTAGTTTCCTTTGGACCATGGTTCCGTGATCAGTAGCTATGTGATGTTCTCCTCCCCTCTTTGTTCTTCATGGTTTAGACCTCGTGAGCTTCCCTACATGATCGAGGCACATATGTAATCTTTCTGTTGTTTCTATGCTGAGTTTGATGGGATCTGATGGATTATGAGATTATGTTCAGATTGTGATAGAGTAATATATTTGGTTCTTATCTTTTATATTTTTGTTCCTAAGTAATTCTTGCATGTTCTCCATTGTTGTTTATTGCTTTGTCCAAGTAGTAGGTAGTAACTCCAAGAGGGAACGTTATGCTCGATTGTGGGTTCATGCCCCCTGATGACACGCTTGAGTGACAGAAACATGAGTCTATGGGATGTGTTGTTTCCACAAGGGGGAAAACAACGATCCTTGTAACCGCGGTTGCAAGGATTGTTTACTTTACGCAAAGTGCTTTTTAATACAGTTGTCTGTTGCTTTGGGTTTACACTTTGGGTGGGGCTCGCAACTTAATACCAGCGAGATGTTCTGGATAGATATCTCAAGGTGGATGATTAGTAGTAGATGCAGTTGGATTTCGGTCTACTTATTTTGGCGTACTTCCCATGCTTTTGAGCCTCTTCCTTTCTTTGTAGCATAGTTAGCATTGCGGTGCATTTATAATCATGTCAATTGCCCATCTGTAATTTGTTTACCTCGCATAGCAGTTTTATCATCTTTTGGGAGAGAGACATCACTAGTGAACATCACGGAACCCCGTTCCATATTCTCATCATTGTTTACACGCTTATTTACTTTCTTCATTTTTACTTTCAGTTGCTATCATTATCATTATCCCTTGCGTTGATCCTTTGTAAACAACAAGACCGGAGAGATTGAAAACCTCTCTGAACTTCGTTGGGAGCAAAGTTACTTGTGTTTTGTGTAGGTCCACGTTAGTTGCGCCGCTGACACCTACTTATCATCTCTGGAGTCCTTCTGGATACAAACCTCGGTATCTTCACCGAGGGAAACTTGCCGCTACACTACATCTCACCTTCCACTTGGGGTAACCAACGAAGGGCGAGAAGCAATTATCATCTCTCGTGTATCAAGCAAATTTCTGGCGCTGTTGCCGTGGACTCCGAGTGCTAAGATAGGGGAGTTTCCCACTACCTTTTACCTTTTCTTTTTAGTCTTGTTAGTTTACCTTTCTGTTTTTATCTTTGTGTCTTATATCAAAAATTACAAAAAAAATCTGCCACACTTGCTGCTACTATGGGTTCCACTGAAAACACCAAGTTGTGTGACTTCACTAGTCAGAACAACAAAGACTTTATCCGCACTCCTATTGCCACACCTGTCACTTCAGCTACCTCTTATGAAATTAAACATGCTTTGCTAAACCTTGTTATGAGAGATCAATTCTCTGGTGCTGGAGATGATGCTGCTTTACACTTAAATAATTTTGTTGAGTTATGTGATATGAAAAAGTATAAAAAAGTATAAGGTTATGTTGTTAAGCTCAAGCTTTTTCCTTTCTCTTTGAGAGGAGAAGCTAAAATCTGGTTTCAATCTTTGCCTAGGAATAGCATAGATTCTTGGGATAAGTGCAAAGATGCTTTTATTGGGAAGTATTACCCACCTGCTAAAATTATCCAATTGAGGAGTAACATTATGAATTTTAAGCAATTGGATAATTAACACGTTGCCCAAGCTTGGGAACATATGAAATATCTTGTTAAGAAATTCCCTACACATGGTTTGACTACCTGGATGGTTATCCAGACTTTTTATGCAGGCTTGAACTTTACCTCACGGAACCTGTTAGATTCGGCCGCGGGAGGAACCTTTATGTCAACTACACTTGGTGCTTCCACAAAGCTTCTCGATGAGATGATGACCAACTATTCCCAATGGCACACCGAACGCGCTCCAACGGGTAGGAAGGTAAACTCTGTCGAGGAGATTACCTCCCTAAATGAAAAAGTTGTCTTAATTATGTCTCTACTTACCAAGCAACCCTCTATTGATCCCCATGATGTTCCTTTAAATTCTTTGGTTGCTCAGGAACAAGTAGATGTGAACTTAATTGCTAGAAACAACTTTAACAACAATGCTTATAGGGGAAATTTTGCTAGAAATCCTAGACCGTTTCCATCCAACTATGGGAACAACAACACCTATCCTGGCAACAACTCCTACAACCCTACTTACAAGGAAAAAGACCTACCTAGCCATGAGAAATTTGTAGAAATAGAGAAGGCTACTAAGAACTATATGCACACCCAGTTTGAAAAAAATAAAGTCTTCTCTAAGAAAATAGGTGAGCACATTGCCATTCTGCAAAACATTAGTGAACAACTTGAGCGCCTAAACAGTGAGATCTCTAATCTCCAGGCTAGACTTACCGCTACTGAAACCCATGTTTCAAATATGTCCCATACCAATCTACTTTGATAAATCAAATGGCAGCCAAACCAGAAGTTATCCCTATGGAAGATGATAGAATTAAGAGCCTTCCTACACACCACACAGTTGCCACTATCGAAATTGTTGAGGGCACCGAAACTATTAGCACCCAATGCACTCCTGGTCCCATTGGACCTATTAATGGTGATGCTAATACCTGAACCGTAGAAGAAGAAACTCCTATGAACATAGAGGGTTCCAAACAAGTGAGCCTAGATGATGCTACTACCACCTTTGATAGTAGTGATATTGATTTTGATAGTTGCACCCTCTCGGAAGTTATTAGCTTGCTACATAAAATGTCTAGAGACCCCCACACTAGCACACTTAATCTTGCCTTCACGGAGCATATCACAAATGCTCTCATCAAAGCTAGGGAGGAGAAGCTTAGGATAGAAGCCTCCATACCTAGGAAGCTAGATGATGGTTGGGACCCTATGATAAAAATTAAATTAAATAACTTCTCTTGCTATGCTTTATGTGACGTTGGAGCTAGTACCTCTGTCATTCCCAAAAGAATGTATGATATGTTTGAATTGAAACCTTTTGATTCTTGTTCTTTTGGTGTTCGTCTTGTTGATTCTTCCGTAAAGAAACCTTTGGGGAAGATCGATGATGTTCTTATCATTGTCAATGAAAACTATGTTCCCGTTGATTTTATTATTATTGATATAGAGTGTGAACCTTTATGTCCAATTATTTTGGGACGTCCTTTTCTTCGCACCGTTGGTGCCGTTATTGACATGAAAGAGGGGAATATAAAATTTCAATTCCCTCTCTAAAAGGGGATGGAACACTTCCCTAGAAATAAAATCAAGTTACCATTTGAGTCCGTTACAAGGGCTAGTTATTCTCTTTCTCTTGATAAAACTTGATTCTTCTTTTGCCCTTATGCCTAGCTTAAAGGTGTAAAAGAAAGCGCTTGTTGGGAGGAAACCCAAGATGTTTTTTACTTCTGTTTTTAGTGGTCTTGATGATTGTTACTACTGTAGCAACATCATTGTATCTTTATTTTCAAGCTTTGTGCCAAGTTATAGCCTCTTATGATAAGGGAAGCAAAAGTTGTGGCATGCGGTCCACAAAACAGATTTTGTCTACTTGACGGGAAAAAATCGGAACAAATCATCAATCATCTTTTTGAGCTAAAATTTTTACACAGAGTGCTCTATACAATTGCGGAACATTCATATGTTCTGAGTTTTTTAATTTGAGTTGGAGAAGGGCTCCGAAATAATTCTTTACTACCTGTTGTTCTGTTTTTCACAGATTCTGCCACGTTTTTCCTTTACCTACTTTTGCAAACCTTAAGCTTGATTTTTTTTTGCAAAAAACTTTTGGCAATCTTGAGAAACAGTATCTCTTCAAGAATATCTTTATATCCAGTGGGGGGATTAGTTTATTAAGGGTACTAACCTCTCTAATTATGATGAGTTATGTATGAAGGGAATTTTCAAGTGTGCGAGGGAACGTGATGAAAGAAGATTCGGGAGTGTCAAGCGCTCAAGCTTGGGGATGCCCCCATGCATCCCC
Source organism: Bromus sterilis (assembly GCA_950022295.1). Classification (NCBI taxonomy): domain Eukaryota; kingdom Viridiplantae; phylum Streptophyta; class Magnoliopsida; order Poales; family Poaceae; genus Bromus; species Bromus sterilis. The sequence goes on along the minus strand of OX465595.1, from coordinate 364,453,941 downwards.
AATAAATATTCAAGGAGACTCAAGCGTCTAAGCTTGGGGATGTCCCCGTGCATCCCCTTCTCCATCAACAATCATCAGTTCGTCCTTCGTCTCACTATATTTTTATCACTTCATGTGTTATGTGCTATGCTTGGAGCGTCTTGCTCTTAGGTTTTATTTTTAGTTTTCTTTAGATTTGCTTTCTGTTCATAACAAGTTAGACCCCAGATTACTTTGTGTTGGAGAGAAACACGCTCCACTTTCAAAATCTAGAACACATCATAGGATTTTTCATGCTTATCTTTCTGCTATTGTGTGTTCTTTATCTTTTCGTAGCTACTGCCATGTTTAGTTTTAGTCTTAGTTTGTCTTTAGCAAGAGCCTTGGCTTTTGTTTAGTTTGTTGCTAGAACTCTCTTTAGTTTTCATGTTTATCTTGTTAAGAGAGTTGGTTGTTGCACTGAGTTGTGTCTTGTCTTGAAAGTAGGTAATTGAGGTTGGTATTTAATTTTAGTAGTAACTTGCAATAGTTTTGAGGTATTGATGTGAGTAATGTTTGAACTTTTGGTGTCAAGAGATCTAGCCTATTAGTGATAGGTGTCGTATTTTGGGCAATCTGTGTCTATTTTCAAAACCTACAAAACTAGTTGAGAACTCTAGCTACTAGATGGGTCACTAATCTTTGGAGGGATCGGATATTAGAGTACACTCACGTACCATGAGTCGAGGATGCGCAAGGATAACCAAACCCCATACAGTCCTCCTCGGGGTACTTGTCTCTTTGTGAACCTCCTTATTAGATTAAGAGTTACCGATAATAAGTGCATGAGTTCTTCAGACTAATGTAAGTATTAAAAGTTGACACTTCCACCTCCTCATATTTGCTAGCCTCTCCCGTTCCGTGCATTGCCTTCTTCTCACTCCAAGAGTTGGCGTCCACCTTCGCCGGTACATCCAAACCCTTGGCATGATACACTCTGTCATCATAAACCTCCTTATATCTTTCCTCAAAACAGCCACCATACCTACCTATCAAGGCATTTCCATAGCCTTTCCGAGATATATTGCCATGCAACATCCACCTCTTCATGACTTTATCTTCATGTCATACATGTTCCTGCTACACTGGCAGAGGCATACATTGCATACATCATGATAGCTACATCTTCTTTATGATTTGAGTACCTTGTAAAGTGTGAAAGATCTTCTATACCCTCTTATAAATTAGAATGTTGCCCTTAAGTGAGGAAAAGATCCCAAAGTGGACAAAATAAAAGATCCCAAAGAGGACAAATGAGAGTTAAATAGAAAGAGCCATTGAGGCCACCGAAAAATACAAAAAAGAGAAAAAAAAGAGAAAAAGAAATAAAAAGAGAGAAAGGGGAGACATTACTATCCTTTTTAAAGATCCACACTAGTACTCCCTCTTATCCTTGTACTCCATAGAGATGATCATTCATGCATATAGCTATGTGGGGACCTTCACACTAAAGAACTTGGCTTGCATATTCCAAGGATGAGCCTCCCCAAAAGAGCTCTAGGTCTTCATGAGCGAGCAAGTTAGATGCACCCCCACTAGTTCCATTGGAGAGATTTCTAGCTCATATGTGCATCCGTTGCATGCCAATCCCTACTCCTCACAACATATCTATCATTTGGCCTTCTCGCCTATGATTGTCCTCATTGATGTGAGTCTTTCTCGCCTTTTTATCTTCCTCCTCCACCATATTTCTCTCTTTGCCATCCTAAGTGTCAAGATAAGATTCCAAAGAAGACCAAGTGTGAAACTTTAGTAGATTGAGTTCTCAACAAAAATATTTTTTTCTAGTATTCCCTATCCCCTTCTTGCACTCAAACACCATTTGGAGACATTCGAGTCACGGACAGCGAGAGCTCTTGCACCTAAATTTCTTTCATTGCTTGTTTCGATGCTAATATAGACTCTTGCATGTTATGACTTGAATTGAATCACATACATTGATTGCTTTACTTTCAAAGTTCTTATATGGTTGCTAGCATGTCACCACAGAAATTATGATTGTTATCATTTACCTACTCGAGGACAAGCAGGAATTAAGCTTGGGGATGTTGATACGTCCCAAACGTATCTATAATTTCTGCTTGATCCATGCATGTTTTGTGTGATATTGCTATGATCTGGATACACTTTCATACACTTTTGATCATATTTGGACTAACCTATTAACTCTGCACCCAAGTGCCAGTTTCCGTTTTCTACTGTTTTTCTATTTCAGTTTTCCCACTTATAAAAAGTGCTCCAAAAATCCGGGAAAATCAGATAAAAAATTAGCGTAACGGAAGCTTCCACAGTCCCGAAGGAGGTCCGGGGGGGCACAACCAGGTACCCAGGCGGCCACCTGGCGCGGCCTAGGGTCTGGCCGCGCCAGGGGGGCGCATGGACTCCTGGTGGCCCCCCTGGCTGCACCCCTTCGCCTATTTATTCCCAGTGACATGAAACCCCCGAGGACAGAACCCTTTTTCGCGATCTCGCCTCTGTTCCGCCGCCGCCGCGCTTCCAAGATCGGGAGCGCCGGCAGACCTCTTCCCGGCACCCTTCCGGAGGGAGGATCGACCTCCGGGAGCTTCCCTCCACCATGGACGCTTCCCGGATGTGCCATGAGTAGTTTCCTTTGGACCATGGGTATGTGATCAGTAGTTATGTGATGTTCTCCTCCCCTCTTTGTTCTTCATGGTTTAGACCTCGTGAGCTGCCTTACATGATCGAGGCACATATGTAATATTTCTGTTGTTGCTATGTTGAGTTTGATGGGATCTGATGGATTATGAGATTATGTTCAGATTGTGATAGAGTAATATATTTGGTTCTTATCTTTTATATTTTTGTTCCTAAGTAATTCTTGCATGTTCTCCATTGTTGTTTATTGCTTTGGCCAAGTAGTAGGTAGTAACTCCAAGAGGGAACGTTATGCTCGATTGTGGGTTCATGCCCCCTGATGACACGCTTGAGTGACAGAAACATGAGTCTAGGGGATGTGCTGTTGCCACAAGGGGGAAAACAACGGTGTTTGTAACCGCGGTTGCAAGGATTGTTTAATTTACGCAAAGTGCTTTTTAATGCAGTTGTCTGTTGCTTTGGGTTTACACTTTGGGTGGGGCTCGCAACTTAATACCAGCGAGATGTTCTGGATAGATATCTCAAGGTGGATGATTAGTAGTAGATGCAGTTGGATTTCGGTCTACTTATTTTGGCGTACTGCCCATGCTTTTGAGCCTCTTCCTTTCTTTGTAGCATAGTTAGCATTGCGGTGCGTTTACAATCCTTTCAATTGCACATCTGTAATTTGTTTACCTCACATAGCAGTTTTATCGTCTTTTGGGAGAGAGACATCACTAGTGAACATCACGGGACCCCGGTCCATATTCTCATCACTATTTACACGCTTATTTACTTTCTTGCTTTTTACTTTCAGTTGCTATCATTATCATTATCTCTTGCGCTGATCCTTTGTAAGCAACAAGGCCGGAGAGATTGACAACCTCTCTGAACTTCGTTGGGAGCAAAGTTACTTGTGTTGTGTGCAGGTCCACGTCAGTTGCGCCGCTGACACCTACTTATCATCTCCCGAGTCCTACTGGAGACAAACCTCAGTATCCTCACCGAGGAAAACTTGCCGCTACGCTGCATCTCACCTTCCACTTGGGGTAACCAACGAAGGGCGAGAAGCAGTTATCATGTCTCGCGTATCACTATATGCATGTCATACCGAATTATGATAAAATCAACATGTAGCCCCCATGAGTCGGTATGATCAATTTATGGCATGCCAAGTCATAGTAGAATCAACATGTTCCTTATTTTTATTTTGAAATCGAGGTGTAGCCCCCATGACTCGGTATGATCAATTTATATCATGTCGAGTCATAGCAGAATCAACCTGTAATCCCCATGCACCGACTGCTAGTTCATGTAGTAATGTTCAAGAAAGTCGGTAGAGGAGATGATTTATATATGTTTGAAAAGAGTAAACAAGCAAGGAGAAAAGAATGCTTATGTATGAAAAAATGTAAGAGCTCATATAGAAGTCGGCCGTACGCGTGACTGTCACAACATTCTTTAACAATACAAGCTCAGCACAAAACCGACTCCTCGAATAGGAGGATTTTGTCTGTCTCGTAGAAAAGAAATGTTGGTCACCTAATTGCGCGTGATTCGAAACTTCTCTGTAAGCAAGCATCGCATGACTTATTCTAGTGTTCTCTGTAATAGAATCAAACTCAGCAGGATTCTAGTAAAACCTGCTGATGTTTAAACTATCATGGGTCACGTAGGTCATATAAGTACGAGTTTGCATCAACTTACATGCAAGAATAAAGCCATAGTAGGCCAATTTCATGTATATGCCGAGTCCCAAGTTGAAGATTTGAAGTTAAAAGACTTCAACCCCCAGGGTCCCTAAATACAACAATATACATGCCTGGTACCAGGGAAAGGATGATCACTCCTTCCAGGTTTCCAAGGAATTGAATGCAAGAATGTAATGCAGTGCAAGATAAAAGAGAAAAAATAAACAGGAGAAAAGAAAATCGACATAAAAACAAGAATCATTTTTTCTAAAAGAAAAAGAAGTCTGCTTTTTATATTATTGATATTTATAAGTTGGTGTACAAGAACGTTCATGTCTACTCAAGTATAATAGGGACGGAGCTGAGCTATATCCCACGGCCTAGGAGTCTCTTCTTCGGACGTGCGCGTGGCAGTCGGCTCGCGTATATCAACCAGGTAGTAGGATCCATTGTATAAATTCTTGCTCACCACGAACGGTCCTTCCCAAGGCGGGGATAACTTGTGCATTCCTTTCCTTTTTTGTATCAAGCGGAGCACTAAGTCTCCCTCTTGAAAAGTCCGACTCTTGATGCGTCGATTGTGTGATATCGTCGCAGGTCTTACTGATAGATAGCCGATTTAGCAGCCGCTAAGTATCGCTCTTCATCAAGGACGTCTAAGGAGTCATGTCTTGCTTCTTCATTATCAGCTTCAACATATGTGGTGACTCGGGGTGAGTCATGAAGGATATCGCTTGGGAGGACGGCTTCTTCTCCATAAAAAAGGAAAAAAAGGTGTAAGACCAGTCGACCTGTTGGGCGTAGTCCTGATACTCCAAAGCACAGAGGGTAATTCTTCAACCCAACAACCCGACGTTCTTACTAGAGGAACACGAAGTCGGGGTTTGATGCCACGCAGTAGTTCCTGATTACCTCTTTCGGCCTGTCCATTGGACTGTGGGTGAGCCACAGACGCAAGATCCAGCCGGATATGCTCCTTCTCACAAAAACGTTGCATTTCACCTTCTGACAAATTGCTTCCATTGCCAGTGATAATGTTGTGGGGGTAACCGAATCTGAAGACAATTTTCTTCAGAAATTTGAGCATCGTTGCCGCGTCGCATTTGCTGACCGTCTCTGCTTCGACCCACTTGGTGAATTTATCTACTGCAACCAAGAGGTGAGTATTTCAACACTTGGATCGCCTGAAAGGCCCTACCATATCAAGCCCCTAGACTGCAAAATTCCAGGTGATTAGAATCATCCTGAGCTCTTGAGCCGACACGTGGTCTTGCCTTGCATACCGCTGGCAACCATCACACTTTTTAACGATATCCTCTGCATCTGCATGAGCCGTGGGCCAGTAGAATCCATGGCGATAAGCTTTGGCCACTAGTGATTGGGAGCCGACATGATGACCACAGTCTCCGCTACCGACTTAGGACTGACTCTATAAAGATGGTACCAACCTCCATCAAGGCAGAAGATGCACACGAGTGCATTCCTGTACCATAGTTCAGTAGCTAGAAGAAACTACAACATGATCCTTTATGAGCATTAATAAATATGAATAAGAGAGACGTAGGGCTATTACCTATATGGGGTCTAAACCTGGGTAAAGCCACCATATCACCTTCCTTTCTGACGAGACCCTTTGAGCACCATCCTCTCTCGATTTTCTTCCACAACAAACTTCGGATCGTAAGATCAACGGACCATTATTATTTTTGATAGATAGACTGTAAGGGAACCCCCTGCAGTTTAATAGGTGCAATAAACTCAAATTGCAAGTACCTGCCTTGAAGATAGGTGGATGGAAAGGCATCATCCCTTCTCACTACTAGCCTACGCCTAGTCTGCAGCGGACCATTATTCGGCGACAAAATCAATTCAGATGGGTTTGTGTACGGATGTCAAAAATGTGTTACATGTTCTATACACCGCTAGATTCGGAAATGGTTTGAGTTAGAAATTTTCCTAGCTGGTTTCACCCTTATGGGTAACAAACGCCCGAGGCTTCAGTCATGACCCACCAAGGTAAGTTCGTAGCATATGCAGAGGTCTCCAGGCAGCATGTGGGCATGTTGTGCAGTGAAAGGCACTGGTTGAGTGAGCGAAGACACAACTATGCGCCCTAGGGTTAGTGAAATGGCCATACAAAAATAAAGAAGGCTCAAATCTTTCGAACCAGACCATAACTCTCACTTTAAGCAGACAAAAATAATTGAACTACAGACCTCAAACAATAACTAAACTGCAACTAAATTAGATCCCATGAGTAGAAAATTAAGTTTATAATCTTGTTTCCATGCGCGCAAGACACACACAGCATACAGAATATATATGATCACTTGGTAGTTCAAACATGATAGCAAAGAACAAAAAACACGTGGAAGGGTAATAAGGAAGCAAACAAAGGAGACCAAAGAACAAAAGGAAACAATAGACTTCAAGTTAAAAAAAAATAGAATTATTGGCTTTCTTGCCAGCTGAATGAAGACACGAATCCTTTAGACTACTTAACCTTGCACACAAGAAGAGAAGAGGGAGTCGAGGAGACCAATCCAATCACTCAAAAATCAAAATTAATAATACTTGGACGTTGCAAAAGAACTCCTACATACGTACTATAGTTAGCTAGAGGCTAGGTGCTCGGCTTGCAAGCTACCTGATCATCGCCGGTAACCTCACGGCCAGCCTGGTGATCTTCGTCGTCGAACTCGACCCACACCGCGCTGATAGTCGTCTCCAGCTTGCTCTCAAACGGCTCCTGTGCTACCTCACCGGCGCCGCCAAGATCCTCCGGGACATCCTCTTCACAGACCGGCGGCATGAGCTCGATTGCCGAGGCCTGCGCCGGCGTGACGACCCTGACGACGGGGTACTCCATGATCTTGCCGACATTGCTCTTCTTGCACTTGTGGTAGAACTCTTTCAGCTCCGCCGTCTGAGCGCACGCCTTCCTCAGCACCTCGTGAGCTGAAACCCTGAGAGGCTTGCTGAGGCCGACGCTTCTTGACCTTAGCAGCACGTCGATGCCTTCATTGAAGGCGTCGTAGACCTTGAAGCTCTCCCGGAGCACAATGCCGAAGGCTGACCGCGCGGCGGCGCTGGCGCTCGTGTTGTTGTCCGGCAGCAGCTGGACAGCTACGTCGAGCAGCCTCTGGCACATGCCGAGCTTGAGGAGGAGCGCCTCGGCAGCGACGGCGTCGTAGGAGGAGGCCGGGTGCGGCGGCTTGTCTCCGTGATCCTGTGGTGGCGGCGGGATGGGCTCCAGGTTGCCGGACTGGTTGATCACCCACTGCATGCGCTCCTCGAGGTAGGCCGTGTAGCCGTGGAGGAAAGAGCAGGCGCCGGTGGCGGTCACCATGCTGGCCGTGACATAGTTGACGCCGGCGCTGGAGGCAGCGAGGGGAGAGCAGGAGCAGCCGCAACGGGGCGCCACCACGCGAAGGTCGTGGGAGGCCCAGAGGCCTCGAAAATCCTGCTCGAAGTAGCGGTCGCCGGCCCGGAGGAGGCGGTGGACGAGGAGCAGGGACCGGAGCGCGGTGGCCGGGGTCCGTGCGGCCTCCAGGCGCGCCGTGATGCGGCGGGAGAGGAAGGTGATCGCGCCAGGCGCGTTGGAGACGAGGAAGAGGATCTCGTGGACGTGCCGGTCGTCACTGACGCCCCCGCCGCCGTCGGTACACCGCGCGATGGCCGCCTCGATGTCGGTGAGGAGAGCTCGGTCTGGTACGGCCGACGTGGAACCTTTGTTGGAGGCCGCGCCTGTGTGATCCATGAGTGACCCTAGTGCTGCCCAAATCTTGCCCCTGAACACCTTCATGTCTTATATGCCCTCATGAGAGAGTAGACAAAGAGAGGGGGGAGAAGACGAGGGAGATGGTGCATGAGAGTTATAGCACACTCCCTCTTGTGCATGCACTCACTTGCAGGTGGGCCAATAGATGGCCATGGTCAGACTCTGATGAGTGTCGTCTTCACAAGAATTTCTCCAGTGAAGCGTCCGCATCAGCAAATCCACTATTGGCCTTATGACTTGGGGAAAAAGGAGTTGCAGGATGAAAGCAAACCCCCCACTACCACCACTGATATCATGAGAGAGAGGGAGCAAGAAATTATATTCGGAGGTCAACTCTTGGGTGGAAGAATCAAATGCCTTTGGAATGAGGTGCCTCCAGCATCAAAGGCTTCCTCCATTGGCAATTTGGACAGTAGGTTTGACTCAAACAAACAAGTTCTTTGGTATTATGATGATGGATTCCTACACATCAACATCAAAACAAGGACCCTTTTTGTTTTTGAGAGGAATGTAGGGTTTTGGGACTAATTAAAGGTGAGACACGGTTAAACCCACACTTAAGTACATTCCCCAGGAGAAGCAGGGTCATAATCTATATTCCCCTCCTCACAAACACATCTCTCACTCTCAGCTACATAGTGATGGGATAATGCTACACTTTGCTTTATACTCGGATATACATGGCTCGCAAGGATTAGTGGGGACTTTAGAACGCCTCATGGTCATGGTTTAGTTTAATGGTGGTGTTTGTGTTGTTGTTCCGATGCACTTTGTAGCACAAAGTGTGTCACCCGATGAGTCGACGAATCAGATTGCGAAAAGTGTTAGGTTCGATAATTTCCTCGGAACATGTTTTCAGTAGAGAGGATTGCTTTTTCAATACAGTGAAATTGATGGTGTGGAACATTCCTGGCCATTTGAAACAACTCAACCCCACATATATTCTCCATGTCATATTGGTGGTGGAGTAGTTGCTGAATCAGCTACAAAAACTGCTTCACAAATTGCACTGTGTTTTCAGTTGGAAGGAAAAACAAGATAGCATGGGTAAGGAATTGTGCAAAATTTATGTAGAACTTACAAAAATGTTGGAACACAAAAAAAAAACTATTCAAGCGAGTTTTCCTTGCCAACCTATGAAGTTTATTTCTGTATCCATGTCGACATTTTGACACCACTTGCCTCAGTCCACCATGCTTTGAATTCTTATTCTCAAAAGGATCGATCGATCACATGGGTCGATAGCAACATCGTACGGGAATTATATCTAGATATCCCATGAACCAAGCATGCCAATTCTACAGGACCTTCAGCTTATCATTTCTCCATGTCATGCTATGCCACATTTCCCTCAAAGAACATTCCATCAGAGAGGGAGGATTGGAGAAAGTGTAAAGGCAGTTCTACTTGACGAGACTAAAGGCAAAGGCAGTGTTTCTTTAATAGTAGTTGCCTTTTGGTGAAGAAAACAACAGACTTGGAATTTTTATGTTGTTGCTCTTTCCTATCCTCTGCCTTAGCATGAAAAATTCCACACAAAAGGGAAGACTTTATAGTCATTAATATATACAAGGGGCCTAAGCACATCCTTCTTGTGGTGCATGCAACACTAACTGGCATCAGTGGGAAATTTCAATACTGGAATTTGATGCTGCTTTGCTACAGCATCAGATTCAAATCCAATAACTAGGAATTCGATGTATTCATTAATTAATTGGCACTACATTACAAAAAAACAGGTGCTGCAATTATTGTGTATATTACCTATAAAATAAAGCTGGACTAAAATGCATAGCATACACAAAAACACCCATACAACTTTATCAAGAGCTGAGTAGTTATTTTACAAATTTATGGGATGTACTTTTGCACCATTAGCACTAAACATGATCAGATATCTCAAAGTAACAGCAATAGCAGCTTTGTTTTTCCAGCTAAACTTAGTTCCTACGGTCATGTCTCATATAACGATTTTGCGGAGTAGGAAAGAAATACCAGATTAAAAGTAGAAATTATGCATGCTTTTTGTTCTTTCGTTACAAAATATAAGTGATACAGAAACCTTTTCGCTTTGGAACTTGCATCAAAATGGAATTGTACAATTTGTTATAATTCGAGTATATTTTCATGTTTATTCCATATTAGAGCATGGTTAATAGTATAGCCAGTTGTTGGCTATAAGGAGATGTCATGTCATCTATAGCTAACCTTGTAGTCAAAAAGTACAATAGTAAGGTTTAAACATGTACTACTTTAGCAATATATGGCTCACATGTCTATCGTCTATCTCACAAAGTGCCTAGGAGTACATGTTGCAGCTGACTACTAATTACTAGCCCGCTTCTTTTCTCTATCCTCTTCTCTCTCTTCCAACTAAGCACAAATATACTATTTAATTCCTTATAGCCAGCTGACTAGGCATTATTATACTTGCTCTTAAGGAAATTGTGCCCAACTAGGAAAGTGAATTGCTACTAGTTCTTTCTCAAAAAAATGCATCGTAAGTAGTAACTAAGAGAACATGGGTATGTTCCCAAAACTAAGTACGCATATGAAATTACTACCTCCGCTACAAAATAGATGACATCCTAGAAAACAAGTTATCCTAAAAGGCAACTATTCAGATGTTCAAGTAAAACTAATACAATTAGATTGTCATGAAAAATAAACATAACAATCAAAGTTGCATCTTAAAGACTGTTCATGTCTAAAATGGTGTGTATTTTGGAATGGGGGGAATACACTTGTTTTTAGACTCAAATCTGTGACGATACAGTAGACCTTTTTCTAGGAATCCTTTAGGCCTCGTTCAGTTCCTTCGTATTTGAAGGGGATTGGAAGTGATTAAACCCCACGTCCAAATCCTTCTCAGTCATCTCCTATCAAAGATAACAAAATTTCCACTTACTGCAGCTGACAAAAAAATGTGTGAATTATTTACCATCAGAGTACACAAAGTTTCAATCTAAGTGTAAAAGCTAACCTGCTTGCCAGGTAGGCGCTATCTAGTAGAAGCTGGCGTGGCACCTGACCTGTGCGCCACTTGAATCATCGGCATATCTATCCATCCAAGCAGCCAGCGCAGCACGGTAATCCGCCAAAAAGAAAAACAGATCTTGCAACACGGCAAGCTATTGTTGTCGCCAGGATTTGGCGCGCTTCGAAAGCGCTGAAACGGACCAGAAAAGAATTGTGATAAACTTAGACAAGTCAAAAAGGCAAGGTTGGCAGAGTGGGAGATAAAGTTGATAGGTTGCAACTAGTAGGACAGGGACATCACCAGCAGAAAACCAGGCCGGGAAAAGAGAAAAAAGAGAAAAGCAGGGGAAAAAGGAGACCTTGATTGATGCACATCTGCGTGTAAACTAGCGAGGCAGCAGTAGCATCTGATGCAGTCTACTCTTCCTGGGTGCTCCCATCTTACAAAAGTTGGGCACTGCACAAGTCAAACCCACCGGATTACACGGAGATTAGGGTGCCTCAAATGCTTTCGTTGGAGAATTGGGATGGAATGGAATGGATAGTGGGCACTATCTAAACCTGAAAAAAAAAGTCCATGATCAGGTATATGTATTCGCAGGCTGTCCATCAGAAGGAAAATGCAATCTACACTTATAGCAAGCAGAGCCAGCAATCCATGCAATATTTAAGGTATAAAAAAATTACCGAATGAGCAGCTGTGAATTCTCGAGTTGACAAACACCCAGTTATTTACCAAGTTCTAGAATATCTGTCCAAACAACTAGGCTGTAAAATCTAAGATAACAGACAATTTTTCAACAAACTACAAGGGTACATGATAACATGATACATCACTGAACCTAGGACAGTGAGAGTCCAGAACAGGCGCAATGAGAAGGCTCCAAGACATACAAGTTGTTACAATTAGTTGCTACGGCTACAAGTAAATCTAGAACAACACCGACATACACCGAATAACAGCACACCAAGACCCCTAAAGTTGGTCCTAATCTCAAAGCAACAACCGAATGCAGATCCATTGGGCATTCCGTCCCACATGGTTTTTACAGTAAGTCAAATGCTTGGATCTTCAGACATGAGCCATGGAGGAATCAGATATCATGCTCTGGCTCTCTTGCTACTGCTGCTGCAATTTGGGCATTTGTAGTGCTTGATGTGCTCAGCTTTGGCGGGAGTGATCTTCACACACTTACCATGGAACCATGTCTCACAAGCATCACAGCAGATCCAGAATTCATCCTGTCCATAATTATCGTTACACGCACCACATAATGCTTTTTCATGTTCTTCTGCCTCTTCTTCCTCGCCTCCACTGTCGTCCTCATCCTTCGGAAGTGGCACCTTTGGACCCCTTGAGTTGGGTTCTGGCTGGCGAGATGGCTGGGCAAGTGTTTTCACGCCAAAAGACATAAAGATATGAGCTTATTTTTTTAGGTCAAGATTGTTATAGTAAACCAAAAATGTTTCGTTACCTTAGTGCCAGATTTATTTATCTTGCTGCTGCTTTTGGGTTTATCTTTGACCTGCTTCTTCGCAGTTCCTGTGACAACCTCGTATATGGTGGGGAGGTTGTTTATCATGCTAAAAAGACGCTTCCTGTAAAGAAAAACACAAATTCCAATCATTGACGATGAACTCCAGTAGATATAAAAGATACAATCACACCTTCAATAGAATGAAATATCTGAAGCGCCTAATATGACAAAAGAAAACTTATTTGAGATGGTAAATGATCACAACAACAGAATCCGCATAAGAAATCAAAGATTACAACAACAGCAAAGAGTATACATAAAAAGATTCAGCTGTCAAGCTACCCAAACTTCATATTTGCAAGAGAACAACGTTTGATATAGCAGATACCTAGACGGTTCATTCAATTTTCAAAGCAAAAAACTGTTGACCATAGGTACTTTTTTAACTGAATTATCAAATTAGCATATCCTGAACTGCTCAACAATTTCAATTAACTCAATATACAATCATTTCAACTGTAAGTATGCATGTATGCATTTCTGTTCCTAGGAAGTGGTCATCCCATTTTAGGTGTTGTGTCCTTTCATATACAAATATTTTTGGTTGAATTTTGGCCGTGTACTCGGTAAAACACAGCTGATATCTCCTAGCAGCTGACAAACAGAGGAGATTGTGGTGCTTCTGCACAGTTTTCCCAGGGAGGGGGAGGATGCTGAAGATAAGAGGCATGTGTGGAACAACAGCAATTTGGTAGACGGTTGAGGTAGATCTGTATCTTGAGCATCAATTTGTGCATTGGATCTGCGGAAGTTATTAATGGTAGTGCAATACAGTATTGAATATAACCATTTTGCACAGTGCTGTTATATGCAGGTGAGTAGGAGGATAGTAGTTGATGAGGCAAAGAGTTTACTAGACCACTCAAAGTGGAGAGACACACATGTTGACACATTCAACCAATAAAAAATGAACTTTCCTAGCACAAGTACAAATGGGTGGGTAATAAAAAGTACCAATACTATAACTGTCAATGAAAGCCTACCTCATGTTTGGTAAAAAAGGCTCATTAATATATTGCCACAATTATTGTCAGCGATCTTACAGTACTTACAGTAATAATGGCATTGGTACAATTATTTCCCTTAGCCCCATAAAGAGAGTAATTATGCTTTATAAAAATACATTGTATTGATACTGCTAATTATGCTACAGATATCTCAGTCAACTAGATAATTAACTAATTCTCAATTTTACAAATTTATTAATACAAATATAAGAGGTTGTTCACTCTGTTATAAAAATTATCTAGTGCAAAAAGCGATATCACTCAATGTCAACCGAGAACTAAGAAATTCTTAGATGATTGAGAAATAGCAGAAGCAAAGATATTAAAATATGAATGACAACCTAAGCAAATGAAGATAAAAATGATACTCCCTCCGATCCATAATAAGTATCGCTCACTTAGTACAAAGTTTGTACTAGCTTTAGTACAAAATGAGCGACACTTATTATGGATCGGAGGGAGTACATTATTTATCACATAACTAACACTAACCGCTTGATGCTTTATCACTAATTGAAAAAATACAAATGTTTAACATGAAATTTATACGAAAATAAAATATGTTATTTAATGTGCCAAATTAGATTAACTAGGTATTTAGTATTTAGAGTCAGGTAGATTACCTAGGAGCCTTTTATAGGGTAGATAAACTAGGAGTTATGCCATACTATCTAAAATGGCATACTTGGCCCTGATTGTTTTGGTGTTAATGACAACATGATGTTTGAGTGATCTAACAATGTGTCTGAGTCTATACACAACATATTCAAATATGAGCATAAATGTACGAAGACCCCGCCCATGGGCCATCAATTCAAAAAGAGGCGGTACCTTATCGGTTTTGATATGGTTGAGCTGATAGAAAAGCCGTACTATACAGAGGGGGTACGATGTGGAGATTTGGTGGGAATGTTTGTGTTGACCCCAGGACCTACCCCGAGGCAACCAGACCCTCCGGCCAGCCTATGTGACAAAAAAATTGCGATTTCGGTTGCAACCTCTATGTTGACCTCAAAGCTTGCTCGGAGCCTCCAAGCCAGCGCAAAGCATTCGGGGCACACAGCAGCAGCACATAATGATTGGATTTTTGGGGCCATTTATAAAATCCCGCCTTCCCCACAAGGAAGGTGGCAACCTCATTTCTCTCTCCCTTGATTCAAAGCTTAAACCTTGAAGATCTCCCTCCCTAGCCAACTTATTTTGCCCAAACTTTAAGGAGAGCTAGAGGAGATCCCGATCTATGCTTTCACCAAAGAAGTTGAATCCCCCTTGATCCTAGGTGGATCTTGTTACTCACTTGGAGTTGCTAGGGGCTCCTAGACGATTGGAGTCCTTCCGAAGCTTTCTACTTGTGGCGTGTTGCTCCGAAGAAGTTTGTAAAGGTCGGTTGTCACCTCAAGATCAACAACTAATTGATCTGAGCTCTTGACCTTGGTGGAAGGATCAAGGAGAAGAGGGTGAACCAGTCACGACACTCGAGAAGCTTTCGTTCTCGCATCCCTCGAACTAAGATTAGCTTACTCCCAAGAGTGTAAATTTTGAGAGACATCCACTTCTCGAACTTGTGGTTAATCTGTTCACCACCTTTACTTTCTATTGTGCTTGCTTGTTAGCTTGTTGCTCTAGCTTACCTTGCTTTGTTAGCTTGCTTTCCGCGTCATATAGGTTGTTGTCAATTGCAATTGGTCGGCATGAATCAGAAAGGGAATCAATCTCATTAAATGAGTTGGGTCAAGCCCTCTGCTTCAACAACAACAACAACAAAGCCCGTCAGACCCAAACAAGTTGGGGTAGGCTAGAGCTGAAACCCAAAAGATATCGAAACCAAGTCATGGTTCTGGCACGTGGATGCTAACTTCCACACACCCCTACCCAGAGCTAGATCTTTGGTGATAACCCAATCCTTCAGATCTCTCTTCATGGAATCATCCAATGTCAAGTTTGGTCTCCCCTGACCTCTGCAATGCTCCAAAATACGACTCCATATACGAGTCCGAAAACCTCAATGTAATAACATGGTGGACAAAAAAGGAAGTGATAACTTGAAAAACAAATGAACAGAATCAACAGATGTAAAGATCCTAAAAGTCTCTATTAGTCAATTCTCTCCATTTTTTCCACTCACGCAATTCCAGTTTATTTGATTCTTGTTTGAAGGGGGAAAAAGTTCAATAAAACAAAAAATACATAGCATAAAGGATCAAGACAATTTACAAGGTGGGTTTGTACCCAGGATTCCGAGCTGTTGCCTGATGCTTAGGGCCTGAATAGACTTTTCGCGTATATAGGCAAGTTGCAGCTCATATGAATATTTCCTAGCCCATGTGAAAACCCTAGAATATCTTCACTGGCCAGAGAAAGAATGTGAGCCATCCATTGGCTTATCAGTTGACGCCTAGTTCCCTTGTTTCGACACCAAAAACAACAGCGTACTTCGTCTGGGTTTATTAGGCCCTCTTTTATTTTGGGCCAAAGTTAGACCATAAATTTAACTAATAAAACATAAATTATGAGTCACAACAAAATATACTATCGAAAACATTTTTCAAATACAAATCTAACAATATTGACGTATACTTCATATTTTGTTATTCAAATAGATAGTCAAAGTTGGACCAAAAATACAGGGGGGCCAATAAACCCAAACAGAGGGGGTACCACAGATGAGTCTCTACTTCGACTATTGATGACTTCTGCTTCGGCCCAACCCCCAATGCCTCCTCTCTCCGCTGCAACACCGCCATTTCTCCATCACCAAGGACTCTATCAGATGCCTTTCCTACAGCTTAGGCCAAAGAAGGCATAAGGCAACTGCCCCACGCTAAGGTGCACTTAGACAAGCACATAATGTCACCTTTTTTAACCATGGACAATAGTCAAACAGAAGGATTAATCCTGAAGGACCAATTCCTCCCTACCCACTACCAAATTTGATAAAATCATAAATGGAACAAAGCAAAAAAGATATGGTGTACGATCAAGTCTAAAAAAATAGAACCAAGGGGATCTATGAATGAATTAGAATCAAAATAGAACTTAACCACTGTGTAAAATATCAGTTGACATTTAAGTTTCTCCATATCAATGAATTAATTGGGCTGGACTATTAATTGGTTTGATATAGTCGATACAAGGCTGGAATTTTAGGTGGGCCAATTAACTAGCAAATGAGACAGCTTATTTTGGCCCAAAATGTAGCATGTTTCCATCCCTTCTCTCAATAGCCTGCTCCTTCTCGCTCCTCCAAGAGCATGTTTCCATCCCTTCTCTCAATTGGTTTGATATAGTCGATACAAGGCTGGAATTTCAGGTGGGCCAATTAACTAGCAAATGAGACAGCTTATTTTGGCCCAAAATGTAGCATGTTTCCATCCCTTCTCTCAATCGCCTGCTCCTTCTCGCTCCTCCAAGAGGAGCAACCACCGCCATCAACCAAACCATGCCTCCCCTCCTCCAGAAGACTCCCTCCCCCGCTCACCTCCCCTCCTCCAACAATGAGAGGAGCAGCCGGTGCCCCAGCCCTTAAGCTCACCGCCTCCTCTGTGATGCATGCTATTGTACTGCTACTGATTGGCTATATGCAAATTTTTATCGATGCAAGTGCTACATCTTTGAAAAGAATTTTGATTGGTGGCCTAGGATATATAGATATGTAAAACTTTTCCTTGTAACATTAAAGTGTAAATTAGCATATTTAGACATTCCGTACATTGCATGTTGCTATCTAGCCTATGATACATATGTATTGCCCTCATTAACCTACCGACATATCCAGTTAATAGGCTAATTCACCAATTATTTCCTACTCAGCATTGAACCGAGCAGCTCACTGAACATTGAACCTGACTAGATAACATCCAATATCATAAGAATATAAAATATTACAAAATAAAGAGAAGATAAAAAAAGAAAAGGAGTTTTTTTAATGACTAAATATACTTCTACGATGAGTCATTTAGTTAGAAAAATCAACAAGATGAGATGAAAGAACATTTAACAAGAAATTATGGCAGTGATCACTCTCAAGGCATCTCTTAGTCTTATTACTCCGTTAGTTTACAGAAAAAATAAATCAATATTGTTTGTTTTAAAAACTCAACTAAATCCACAGATCATGCCACAATCACTATAGCATGAACAATATCATGCCTTCAAATAAATTTAGATCCATTTGGGAAAATGACAAGTGACCCAAAACCCCAAATGTTATGTACTACAAAATTAACATGCCAACTTCCAAAAAATAGCCTATTTAGGCCTACAAAAACCAATATCACATTACACCAACTTAATTATTGACTGCGCATGCCCAACTGATAGAAAATAATTCAAAAGCCACTGACAAAGCATGGATGGGGAGGCAGTAAATTAGCAAGAATTTTTGACAATGCATCAAAAGAGAAAAACAGTAATAGGCTAAAGGCAAAATACGGTATGGTTCATGTGCGCCCAATCAAGTGATAGAAGCACAATCAAGAAAACAAAAAAAAAGTACATTATCATAGAAGTTATCCTACATTGTAGCTATTTAAAGCTTTTCATTCTGATTTACTATCTCTGTATCAAAATATAAGATGTTTTTATAGGTTAGTTTAGCTTTACAAACGTCTTATATTCTGATATGGAGGGAGTATTTGTTAACTGTTACCTAATAAAACTATGATCATACAACAACAACAACAACAAAGCCTGTCAGTCCCAAACAAGTTGGGGTAGGCTAGAGCTGAAACCCAAAAGATATCGTAACCAAATCACGGTTCTGGCACGTGGATAGCTAACTTCCACGCACCCCTGTCCAGAGCTAATAAAACTATGATGCTAATAAGAAAACTGAAAACAAGAAAAAGATCTGTATCCAGTTAGAAACATCAAGTTAAACTTAATTTCGGTTCAGTTTTGTTTATGATGCTGTAATTCTAAGCCCACGGGTACAAACCATAAATTAGGTTTATTTACTATTTATCGCAAAATACAGTATGATGTTCCTTGTGTCCATTATCATCTTGACCATGTGTGCACAAAATTTAATATATATAGTTATTCACCAAGAAACTAAAATATATCTAACCCTGCATTTTCTAAACATTCCTGCACAATTCCATTTCCATACAGCAGTAATATACTCTGCCCAGCCCAATAGATGATGTCCTTTAACTGCAAATACTGGGCACACCAGTTTATCACGACAAAGTTTTTCCACCAAATCAGACATAAAAAATTACCAACTAATGCAAAACAACCGGTGTAAACAAAAAGAAAAACAGCTTCATGGAATCATGGCCCATGTATACTTTTGAGCATAGTGCATATGGATAAAGGCAAGTTTTTTATAATGTTTGAACTAAGCAAACATCATACTTCACCGAGAATGCATTTTCCAGCAACAAAAACTATATTATCAATGAAGTCCAGCTATGCTTGCGACATGGACATTGATTCGTGTGCTATCTTATCAGGCATCACTAAATACGCCATGCCATCATGGGCAACCAGCCACATCAACCGGGTTCTGCCCTCTCATGCCCAATTAACCGTCGCATGGCTCCCAAGCATGCCCTCTGCAGCTTTGCCCCCATCGACATTGTCTAGCACCCCTTCGACATCCCCGTATTGTGGCCAACAATACTTGATAACAGCTCTACAGCAGCCTTGGTGATAGTCATGCTTACCCTCCCCAACAACCTCTCCAGATGTGTGCTCTTCCTCTCCAACAGTAGCAAGATCATTGAGTCCCTGTACTTGTACTGTGGCTCCGGAAAGATCTAGGATGATGAGAGTGGCAAGCCTGAGAATTAGTGCTGATTTGGAGATGATCGTGACTTCACCTAACCACTAATGAGCTTGACTGGCCGACCTCTGAAGGTGCAACCTGCCCACCCCCATCCAGTGCTGCAGACATACGGCCCTCAGTCCTGCTCATGACCCTTTGGAAAATATGGGATGCAAGGAACGCCAGAACCTTCAGAGGGCAGGACGTTCACAACATCACCACTCTACGACTCATCATCAAAGACTTAGATATTTGGTCCTATAGATTCAACAGGCCCAAGGTTGCTTTCTTGTGGCAGCTATACCTATCATCACGTGTCTATGTAATCAGCTACCTTGATTATTGCTAGAGTAATATATTCAGGTGGGGAACATCCCCCTTCAAGCAGAGGACAAGCTCACTGTGAAGCTCAAAGCCTTTTTATAGCCAAGTGTAGTTAAGCCTGCTCTAGCTTGTTTTCTTGTTGACAGACCTAACATTCGAATGACCAAAGTACGCGTCTATGTTTCCAGTATGCTTGATGCAAATCATGGAAAAAACAATTGCACTGACAACATAAGCATATAGGCCTTGCTACCCGGTAGTCATATTATCAGTATAACTAAAATCAGGGCACAAAAACATTTGCTACAAAATGAAGGATAGAGCAACCATAAGCAAATCATAGCAACAAAATTGCATGCCTAAATAAATGCAATACCTGTTATCTTTGTCAAAACCAAATCTCGCTCCAAAGTAGAAGGCTACTGCTAGCAACCAGGCATCACTGTGCACGGCAACAAGTGACAGCCAATCTTTCTCATCCATCCCGTCCCGAGCAAAATTAATACCCAGTGCTGGCTCTGGAAGTTCTGGAGGAACCTCCTCCGCAGGCAAGTTCACTTCCCATGTTTCATTGGGAAGACCATACAGACACAGATTCTCTTTCTCTGAAATCAAAATGAAAATAAAACCTCTAAGCCTCCTCGTCCCATTCAGGTTTATATGCTATGTAATAAAAATAAGCCAGGACAAACAAATCCTTAGTACGACTGCAACTGTGTGCCCACAAGAAACAAAAAAGATGCTTAATTGAAGAAGAAAAATGAGGAAAATATCAGTTTAGTGGGGATTCTATAATGCGCCTTCGCCATCCTAACACAGAAGCAACACAACATTTCAGGTCTACTGAGTACATATAAATTTTAAGACCAATCCAGGATAAGTAGTACTGTAGCTGCCAACTTGCAGTAGTATATCATCTGACATCACGAGGACATGTGGTAGTGATCTTAAAACGCGAAAAAGAATGCGATGACGTTCCAAAACTTGGTGGAAGCCCCGAAAGTTCTCCACAGGATAGCCTGATCTAATACTGCTACACTTCTGCATTCTGTCAGTAGAAAACTGGTATACTGGAGTATAGTTAAATAAAAGCCCGAAAATACCCTTCATAAGATGGATAGCATGGTCATTTGGTACACCGCACCACACACACTTTTTCGTGTGATGAAGGGCAGGCGAGAGCACTAGTCAACAAAACAGAAAAAAACAAGCGCCCCACCTCATCTCTCTCTCTCTCTCTCTCTCTCTTACCCACACCCACTGACGCGCACACGCACACGCACCATTTTTCTAGTACAACTGATCTGTTAGTAGATCGAAAGCAAGAACACCGGATTATCACAGACGGAAAATTCCAGCTCACTTTTCCTGCAAAAATCCCAAAGCTTCCAAAAAGGTTGAGAAATCCCCTCAAAGCACCGGAACAGGATTTCGAGGGAAATTTAGCTTCAGAAATAGAAGGCACAGAGACTCCGAAATTAAATCCAATAGCAGCAAGTCGCACACAAATTTCTTTTGAGAGGAGATGCAAAGGGGAAAGCACACCAGAAACACAAAATCCACTCCAGCAGATAAAAAACGGCATCATTCAGTGGATTCGAGGTTCGAGAAAGGCGAATCGGGGCAGGTCGCAAGCTCACCTGGGTCGCACTGCTGGTAGAACTTCTCCACATCTGCAAATCCACCAACCAAAAGAACAGAAACCAATCAGAACCTGCAAATCCTCACACAGAAAACCTAAAACACTCGCAAAAAAATCTCGGCCGGGGAGAAGAAAGTGAGCACGCACCGTTGGTGAGCGCCTTGATCATGCCGGCCCGCCTCGCGCGGAAGTCCCTGAACACATCCTCCGGGGTGCGATGCGTTGATCCCCCGTCCATTACGAGGCGCGCGTCTCTCCTGAGCTCCGGGGCTAGGGTTAGGGTTTTGGTGGCGGAGGCGACTGGCCGAGGCGAGTAGAAGTGCTAGATAGAGGCGACCAGCCGAGGAATTGGCTTTTGAGGGGAGAGTGGAGCAGAATAGCCAGTTCGGGGGACCAGGGCGTGGGTTTTGAATCACGCCGAGGTGGTGGCTGCAAATATACCACACTTCGCTTGCCCGTTTTTTTTAGGGGACCTTGCCCGTTTTTGCTGATGGAATTGCATCCGCACCCAAGAAAGGTTTGCTCTCACGGCTACTTCAATGGCAAGATCCAAACCACACACAAATGAAATTCTTTTGTCCTGAAATAAGTATTTTAGTTTTATATTAATTTAGTACCAAATTATATTAAAGGTGAACTATTTGTTTAGGAAAGAGGAAGTATTGTTTTTATTTATTTTGGATCACCGTGTGTTCGATTGATACAGGGTTGGTATTACAACTGTAGTAGTAACTTGCAATAGTTTTGAGATTTTGATTTGAGTATTGTTTGGATTTTTTTGTGCCAAGAGCTTGAACCTATTAGTGATAGGTGTCGTATTTTGAACAATTTGTGCTTATTTTCGAAAACTGAAAAATTAGTTGAGAACTCTATCATGCTTGATCAACACACATGCGCTTCAAATAAGATTCAAGGTAAAAGTTGGAAATAATCTGACTACAAATAGACATGTGTGTTTGTTCTTGCAACTAATTGTATTGTCACAGCTAGCTTC
The DNA here is from genome assembly GCA_950022295.1 of Bromus sterilis. NCBI lineage: Eukaryota > Viridiplantae > Streptophyta > Magnoliopsida > Poales > Poaceae > Bromus > Bromus sterilis. The sequence goes on along the minus strand of OX465595.1, from coordinate 364,431,602 downwards.
TACTACATACACAACTATCCTTACTTCCACGTGGAAGAAACTCTGTAGTTGTTGGATTTTGTTACGCACATCTACAAAATTCAGTAGTAGTAGCCGACGATGGTGTTGGGGGTTCATCAGTAGGAGAGGAGGGGAGGATTCACATGGCAAGAATAAATAAAAGAACTTACCAGAGAGAAGGCACCCGTCGTCGTCGTTGGCCGCGCCACCAACACCGTCGTTTCTCCGCTCATCAAGGATTCAACTACCCTAAGATACAGGAGAAAAGGAGATTAGAGGAGGAGGAAGAGGTGCAGACTTACAAGAGAGAAGGCGGCCTTCGTCGAAGGCGTCGCCGCCGAGTTCGCTCCGCTAGGTTTTCTGCGCCGCCGCTCCTTCGTAGGTTTCCTACGCCGCCCCTTAGTTGCCTCGATTCGTGGTGGATAACTTCCACGAGGGCGAGGCGATTCTCGTAGCCCATGTGGAACTAAGTGGACCACGATGGTTTGGGTTTGTATTGTCCCCGCGCTGGCCCAAACCAAACAACGATAAACTGGCCCACGTGTATCGATTCTCGGCGTGGATGACCCTTCGTGGAATGGATCGGAATCCCTGTTAATACTTAATATACATGGTTTTACACATAACCAAACAAAGCCTTAAGAGTCTACTACGTCGAAGATGCCAGGGAGCATCTCTCCGGCCTCTTAGAGCATCTCCAACAGGCGTTGTATAGGCGCCCCCGCGCAGTATAAACTGTCATATAGCGCGCGCCGGCCAAAAGCGCTTGCTCCAGCAGTCGCGCTAACCGAGCGCACGCTGCAAAAACGGTCGACGCGCGGTGTATTTGAGGCGCCCGAGCCAGCGCACTGGACAACGAAATTGGAAAGGCGCGAGCACAACCGCCCCTTCCCGCCCGCGCTCCTCCCCACACCCCGCCCGCGCCATCGCCGACGATGGAGAACTCGGAGAGTCCATTGACGCCGCCGTACGGGCGTGACCCCTCTCTCACCGTTCCAAACGGCTACCCAGCGCTCGCGCGACGGCGGCAACCCTAGTATCTCTCGCCGGCACCGCGCCAACTCCGGCCGCCCATCTCGCGCGCGAGCTGTTCTTGGCGCCTCGGTTGGCGGCGGCGAACCCGCGCAGCACCGTGCTCGGCAAGCGGCCTGCGGCGGCAACGACGAACAAGACGGGCGCCGAGACGGCGAAGCGGCTGAAGAAGAAGAAGACCGTTGCGCGCCCGGAAGCGCACCCGCAGCCCCCTCCTCCACCGCCCGAGGAGCTTGGACAGCTCAACTTTGAGCCGGCGACCGATGATACGCGAGAGAGGATTTCTTATCGTCCTTCGTTAGTTACCCCAAGTGGAAGGTAAGATGCAGCGTAGCAGCAAGTTTCCCTCGGTGAAGATACTGAGGTTGAGTATCGACCAGTAGGACTTCGGAGATGATAACTAGGTGTCAGCGGCGCACCTGACGCAGACCTGCACACAACACAATTAACTTTTCTCCCAACGAAGTTCAGAGAGGTTGTCAATCTCTCCGGTCTTGTTGTTTAAAAAGGATAAAACACAGGATAATGATAATGATAGCAACTGAAAGTAAAAAGCAAGAAAGTAAATGAGCGTGTAAAAAGTAATGAGAATATGGACCGGGGTCCCGTGATGTTCACTGGTGATGTCTCTCTCCCAAAAGTCGATAAGATTGCTATGCGAGGTAAACAAATTGCGGAAGAGCAATTGACAGGATTATAAACGCACTGCAATGCTAACTATGCTACAAAAGAAAAGAAGAGGCTCAAAAGCATGGCAGTACGCCAAAATAAGTAGACCGAAATCCATCTGCATCTACTACTAATCATCCACCTTGAGATATCTATCCAGAACATCTCGCTGGTATTAAGTTGCGAGCCCCACCGAAAGTGTAAACCCAAAGCAACAGACAACTGCATTAAAAGAACTTTGCGTAAAGTAAACAATCCTTGTAACCGCGGTTACAAGCACCGTTGTTTTCCCCCTTGTGGCCACAGCACATCCCCTAGACTAATGTTTCTATCACTCAATCGTGTCATGAAGGGGCATGTACCCACAATCGAGCATAACATTCCCTCTTGGAGTCACTACCTACCACTTGGCCAAAACAATAAATAGCAACGGAGAACATGCAAGAATTACTTCGGAAGAAAAATACAAAAGATAAGAACCAATTATATTACTCTATCACAATCTGAACATAATCTCATAATCCATCAGATCCCATCAAACTCAGCATAGCAAAACCAGAAATAATTACATATGTGCCTCGATCATGTAGGGCAGCTCACGAGGTCTAATCCATGAAGAACAAATAGGGGAGGAGAGCATCACATAGCTACTGATCACGGACCCATGGTCCAAGGTAGACTACTCACGGCACATCCGGGAAGCGTCCATGGTGGAGGAGAAGCTCCCGGAGGTTGATCCTCCCTCCGGCAGGGTGCCGGGAAGGGTCCTGACGGTGCTCCCGATCTTGGAAGTGCGGCGGCGGCGGAACAGAGGAGAATTTGCGAAATAGGGTTCTATCTTTGGAGTTTCCCCGTGACGAAGAATAAATAGGCGAAGGGGGCAGCCAGGGGGGGCACCAGGGGTCCAGGTGCCCCCCTGGCGCGGCCAGACCCTGGTCGCGCCAGGTGGCTTCCTGGGCCCCTGGTGGTGGACCTCTAGCCCCCCTTCGGGCTTCTGGAGGCTTCCGACACGCTGATTTTTTATCTGATTTTTTCCGGATTTTTGGAGCATTTTTTATATGGCGAAAAACTTAAATAGAAAAACAGCAGAAAACAAGAACTGACACTGGGGTGCACTGAGTTAGTAGGTTAGTCAAAATATGATCAAAAGTATATGAAAGTGTATCTAGATCATAGCAAGATCACACAAAACATGCATGGAGCCAGCAGAAATTATCGATACGTTTGAGACGTATCAACATCCCCAAGCTTAATTCCTGCTCGTCCTCGAGTAGGTAAATGATAACAGGCATAATTTCGGTGGTGACATGCTAGCAACCAAATAAGGACTTTGAAAAGTGAAGCAATTAAGGTATGTAATTCAATTCAAGTCTATATTAGCATTGAAACAAGCAACGAAATAACATTAGGTGCAAGATCTCTTGCTGTCCGTGACTCGAATGTCTCCAAATGGTGTTTGCGTGCAAGAAGGGGGATAGGGAATACGAGAGAAAAAGTTTTTTTGTGTTGAGAACTCAATCTACTAAAGTTTCACACTTGTTCTTCTTTGGAATCTTATCTTGACTCTTCCCCAGACCACTAGCCAGGTACAAGTCAATTTGATCCACTCCTTTTCGATATTTTGAGCACTCATGCAATGGATGAGCGTAAGCATGAGAGTTGACACTTAGGATGGCAAAGAGAGAATATGGTGGAGGAGGAAGACAAAAAGGAAGAGAAAGGCTCGAATCAATGAGGACAATCACAGGCGAGAAGGCCAAACGATAGATATGATGTGAGGAGCAGGGATTGTCATGCAACAGATGCACATATGAGCTGAAAAGCTCTCCAATGGAACTAGTGGGGGTGCATCTAACTTGCTCACTCATGAAGACCTAGAGCTCTTTTGAGGAGGCTCATCCTTGGAATATGCAAGCCAAGTTCTATAGTGTGAAGGTCCCCACATAGCTATATGCATGATCATCTCTATGGAGTACAAGGATAAGAGGGAGTACTAGTGTGGATCTTTCAAAAGGATAGTAGTGTTGCCCCTTTCTCTCTATTTTTCATTTTTCTCCTTTTTCTATTTTTTGTATTTTTTTGGTGGCCTCGATGGCTCTTTCTATTTAACTCTCATTTGTCCTCTTTGGGATCTTTTATTTTGTCCACTTTGGGATCTTTTCCTCACTTTAAGGGCAACACTCTAATTTAAAAGAGGGTATAGAAGATCTTTCACACTTTACAAGGTACTCAAATCATAAAGAAGATGTAGCTATCATGATGTATGCAATGTATGTCGCTGCCAGTGTAGCAGGAACATGTATGACATGAAGATCAAGTCATGAAGAGGTGGATGTTGCATGGCAATATATCTCAGAAAGGCTATGGAAATGCCTTGATAGGTACGTATGGTGGCTGTTTTGAGGAAAGATATAAGGAGGTTTATGATGACAGAGCGTATCATGCCAAGAGTTTGGATGTACCGGCGAAGGTGGACGCCAACTCTCGGAGTGAGAAGGAGGCAATGCACGGCACAGGAGAGGCTAGCAAATATGAGGAGGTGGAATTGTCAACTTTTAATACTTACATTAGTCCGAAGAACTCATGCACTTATTATCGGTAACTCTCAATCTAATGAGGAGGTTCACAAAGAGACAAGTACCCCGAGGAGGATTGTATGGGGGTTTGGTTATCCTTGCGCATCCTCGACTCATGGTACGTGAGTGTACTCTAATATCCGACCCCTCAGAAGAGTAGTGATCCATCTAGTGGCTAGAGTTCTCAACTAGTTTTGTAGGGTTTTGAAAATAAACACGGATTGCCCAAAATACGACACCTATCACTAATAGGCTAGAGATCTTTACACCAAAAGTTCAAACATTACTCACATAAATACCTCAAAACTATTGCAAGTTACTACTAAAATTAAATAGCAACCTCAATTACCTACTTCTCAAAACAAGACATAACTCAGTGCAACAACCAACTCTCTTAACAAGATAAACATGAAAAACTAAAGAGAGTTCCAGCAATAAACTAGACAAAAGCCAAGGCTCTTGGTAACGACAAACTAAGACTAAAACTAGACAGGGCAGTAGTTATGAAAAGATAAAGAACACACAACAGCAAAAAGATAGGCATGAAGAATCCTATGATGTGTTCTAGATTTTGAAAGTGGAGCGTGTTTCTCTCCCACACAAAGTAAGACGGGGTCTAACTTGTTATGAACAGCAAGCAAAGCTAAAGAAAACAAAAAACAAAATCTAAGAGTGAGACGCTCCAAGCATAGCATATAACGCATGAAGTGATAAAAATATAGTGAGACGAAGGACGAACTGATGATTGTTGATGGAGAAGGGGATGCTCGGGGGCATCCCCAAGCTTAGACGCTTGAGTCTCCTTGAATATTTATTGGGGATGCATGGGGGCATCCCCAAGCTTGAGCGCTTGACACTCCCGAATCTTCTTTCATCATCTTCCATCGCACACTTGAAAACTCCCTTCATACATAACTCATCATAAGCTGATTAGAGAGGTTAGTACCCTTAATAAATAATTTTCCTCACTGGATATAAAGATATTCTTGAAGAGCTACTGTTTCTCAAGATTGCCAAAAGGTTTTTGCAAAGAAAAATCAAGCTTAAGGTTTGCAAAAGTTAGGAGGACAAAATGTGGCAGAATCTGTGAAAAACAGAACAACAAGTAGTAAACAATTGTTTAGGGGTACTTCTGCAACTCAAATCAAAAAACTCAGAACATACGAAAGTTTCGTGATTGTATAGAGCACGCTGTGTAAAAAATGAGCTCAAAAAGATGAACTAGTGATTTGTTTCGATTTTTTCCGTCACGAGGACATAATCTGTTTTCTGGACAGCATGTCACAACTTTCACTTCCCTTGTCATATGAGGCTATAACTTGGCACAAAGCTTGAAAATAAAGATACAATGATGTTGATACATCAGTAACAATCATCAAGACCACTAAAAACAGAAGTAAAAACATCTTGGGATGCATCCCAACAAGCTCTTTCTTTTACGCCTTTAAGCTAGGCATAAGGCAAAAGATCAAGTTGTATCAATCGAACCATCATCAAGATAATCAAAAAGCTCCTCGATTGTACAACTAGTCTTAAGAGGTCTTCCAAATAAAGGACAGTGAAGATACTTCTAGGGATAAAACTAAAAAGGCGGAAAATCAATGGAAGTTTTAGTTATAAATTTATCAAAGAGAGGTATTTCTTCCAAGGTTTTCACGGTTTCGACTTCCTTGGCAATGGGTGGATTATTTTTGGGACGGGGAACCTTAGGTACAATTGAACTTAGGTTCCTTTCTTGCCGGAGTCTCTACCTTTTTGGGTTTGATTGAGGAGAAAGTGGTTCATAGAGTATTAATGATTTCCTCAATATTATCAATCCTAGAAGGATCCATATCAAGGAATTTGATGGTCTCCAAAGTTTCAATAATTTTATGCATGGAGCTATCGAGTCTATTCAAATTCCCTTGAATCTTTCGATCCAACTCATTTATCCTAGTGATACTTGGTATTTCTCACTCTATCTTTTCATAATGTGAGCTAGAGTTATATCTTCTTGTATGCTAGCGATAGGGAGATTTCCAACAAGATTTTCAATAACATTAAGAGACCCCCAAATTGGGGCTTCTAGGAAATTCTCACTAATAGCAGTATCTAATATGAACCTATTCCAAGGAATAATCCCAACATAAAAATTTCTAAGCAGGATAGTAGTGGATTGCTTCTTGGTGGCTCTTTTTTGAGAATCATTAATTCTATACCAAGCATCTTTTAAACTTTCACCACCTTTTTGTTTAAAGGTGAGAACCTCTGTCTCAACAAAGTCAAAGGGACCAGACATAATGACAACTACTAACAAGATAATTTTCTTTTTGTGATTTTTTATATAAGACACAAAGATAAAAACAAAAAGGTAAACTAACAAGACCAAAAAGTAAAGGTAAAAGGTAGTGGGCAACTCCCCTATCTTATCACTCGGAGTCCCCGCAACGACGCTAGCAATTCGCTTGATACGCGAGAGAGGATTGCTTCTCGCCCTTCGTTGGTTACCCCAAGTGGAAGGTAAGATGCAGCATAGCAGCAAGTTTCCCTCGGTGAAGATACCGAGGTTGAGTATCGACCAGTAGGACTCCGGCGATGATAAGTAGGTGTCAGCGGCGCACCTGACGCGGACCTGCACACAACACAATTAACTTTGCTCCCAACGAAGTTCAAAGAGGTTGTCAATCTCTCCGGTCTTGTTGTTTACAAAGGATAAAAAACACAGGATAATGATAATGATAGCAACTGAAAGTGAAAAGCAATAAAGTAAATGAGCGTGTAAACGGTGATGAGAATATGGAACGGGGTCCCGTGATGTTCACTAGTGATGTCTCTCTCCCAAAAGACGATAAGATTGCTATGCGAGGTAAACAAATTACAGAAGGGCAATTGACATGATTATAAAAGCACCGCAATGCTAATTATGCTACAAAAGAAAGGAAGAGGCTCAAAAGCATGGGCAGTACGCCAAAATAAGTAGACCGAAATCCATCTGCATCTACTACTAATCATCCACCTTGAGATATCTATCCAGAACATCTCGCTGGTATTAAGTTGTGAGCCCCACCCAAAGTGTAAACCCAAACAACAGACAACTGCATTAAAAGAACTTTGCGTAAAGTAAATAATCCTTGTAACCGCGGTCACAAGCACCGTTGTTTTTCCCCTTGTGGCCACAACACATCCCCTAGACTCATGTTTCTGTCACTCAAGTGTGTCATCAGGGGGCATGTACCCACAATCGAGCATAACATTCCCTCTTGGAGTCACTACCTACCACTTGGCCAAAGCAATAAATAGCAACGGAGAACATGCAAGAATTACTTCAGAACAAAAATACAAAAGATAAGAACCAATTATATTACTCTATCACAATCTGAACATAATCTCATAATCCATTAGATCCCATCAAACTCGGCATAGCAAAAGCAAAAAGAATTACATATGTGCCTCGATCATGTAGGGCAGCTCATGAGGTCTAATCCATGAAGAACAAAGAGGGGAGGATAACATCACATATCTACTGATCACGGACCCATGGTCCAAGGTAGACTACTCACGGCACATCCAGTAAGCGTCCATGGTGGAGGAGAAGCTCCTAGAGGTCGATCCTCCCTCTGGCAGGGTGCCGGGAAGGGTCCTGACGATGCTCCCGATCTTGGAAGCGCGGAGGCGGAGGAACAAAGGAGAATTTGCGAAATAGGGTTCTGTCTTCGGATTTTCCCCGTGACGGAGAATAAATAGGCAAAGGGGGGCAGTGAAGGGTTCGTTGCATAGAAAACAAAAATTTTCCTACGGTTGTAACAGCCAAGATCACATCTAGAAGATCACTTGTAACGGTTTGAGAAGGACTCACCCTCGAAGACCAAAAGCTTTAACGAGAACTATTCTCGTGGGTGATGTAGTCGAACACTCGCCGACCTCAAGGTCGTGATGAAGACTTGACGCCACGAACGGGCAGCGTCTCCGTAGTCGGTCACACGTACAGATCAGTGACGACCTCCGCCCCTTGCTCCAGTTGGGCAGCGGAAGTAGTGGATCCTCGGGAACTCCAGCAGCACTACAACATAGTGGTGGTGGTGGTAGAGAAGATCTTGAGCAGGGCTTCGCCTAAGCACCGTACTCGTGAAACTGGATCAGCTAGCAAGGGGAGGAAGATGCCAACCAAAGGGCATATGAGAGATGGAGGAATTTTTGTGTGTAGAGGGGTCTCCACCCATCTATATATAGGAGGGGGAGGCAGCCCCCAAGGGGTAGCACGCCCCAAGAGGTGCCCCCACCTCTCCCCTCATCATGTGGGTGGACTCCCCACTCACAAAAACAAAGGGTCACACATTATTCCCATAACTTCCATAATTCTCCACTCAAAATTCCAAGAGTTTATCACATTAAAACACTTTTAATTATCTTGTTTAATGTCACTCAAATTAATGAACACTTCATTCAATGAGTACTTCATTGATGAACACTTCATTCAATGAACACATTAACAATTATCCCCTTGCACTATTTTGATATACCGAAACTATTCCAGCAGTTTTATCAAAACAGTCCATGTGCTGTCCAGTATATTCTCTGGCGTTCCGTATCCACTCAAACGCGTCAACGAATCCTTAAGTGTGTCACCCTACGGTTCGTGAATAAAATGGACATGACAGAGACTCTTCTCTGATCAATAATCATCAGCGGGATCTGGAGATCCATGATGACTCCCACTTACTCAACGATGAACTAGTGATCGTGTGAACCAAAACTCCGTAACCAATTCCTTTTGTCTCGCGATATTTTACTTGTCCGAGATCCGATCATTTGGTATCATCCATACCTAGTTCGATCTCGTTACCGACAAGTACTCTTTACTCGTTCCGTGATATAACATCCTCGTGAGCCAGTCACGTGCTTGCAAGCGATGTCAATGTGATATCACCGAGAGGGCCCAGAGTATATCTCTCCGTCATCTGGATGGACAAATCCCACTCTTGATCCACGAGCCTCAACTAACACTTTCCAAGTACCCAACGACACCTTTATAATCACCCTGTTACGGTGTGACGTTTGATGGAATCAAAGTACTCTTCCGGTGTCAGTGATTGACGTGATCTCATGGTCTAAGGATTAGGGTTACTTCGTGAAAGTTTGATACAGCAATAGAAACTTGATGACATGATCGTATTGCTATAACTACTGTGGGTGTATGTTCATCACATCATTCTCCAATGACATGACCTTGTTATTAACAACATCCAATGTTCATGATCAGGAAACCTTGATCATCCGTTAATCAACAAGCTAGTATAAAGAGAGGCATTACTAGGAACCTTTTCTCTGTTTATTAAACACACATGTATTAACGTTTCCGGTTAACACAATTATAGCATGAAAATAAACATTTATCATAAACATGGAATAAGATAATAACCACTTTATTATTGCCTCTCGGGCATATTCCCTTCAGGCAGCCAGGGGGGCCACCAGGGTCCATGCGCCCCCTGGCGCGGCCAGGCCCCTGGCCGCACCAGCTAGCCGCCTGGGCCTCTGGTGGTGGCACTCTGGCCCCACTTTGGGCTTCTGGAGGCTTCCGACACGCTGATTTTTTATCTGATTTTTCTCGGATTTTTGGAGCATTTTTTATATGGGGAAAAACTGAAATAGAAAAACAGCAGAAAACAGGAACTGGCACTGGGGTGCACTGAGTTAGTAGGTTAGTCCAAATATGATCAAAAGTATATGAAAGTGTATCTAGATCATAGCAATATCACACAAAACATGCATGGAGCGAGCAGAAATTATCGATATGTTTGAGACGTATCAACCGACGCGCGCCAAGTGTATGATGGAATGCCTACAAGGTAAAAAAAATCATTTTCTCTTTTTGTTTGCTCAATGTGCAACATTTGGACCAACAAAGTTTATTCAAATGTTGTAGTATGGACGATGATGCATATTTGTCACATATGGATGTTGGTTCCAACAATTGGCCTGAAACCAATGAAGGTGATGATCAAGAATATGAGGTGGATGAGGATGGTGAGGGTATGGTCGGTGCACCGGTGATACGTCCCAAACGTATCAATAACTTTTGCTTGCTCCATGCATGATTTATGTGACTTTGCCATGTTTTGCTTGAACTTTCATACACTTTTTATCATATTTGGATGAACCTATTAACTCAGTGCACCCAGTTGCCAGTTCCTGTTTTCTGCTGTTTTTGTATTTCAGGTTTTCCGGCCATTAAAAGTGCCAAATAAATTCCGAAAAATTATATAAAAAATCAGCGTCGCAAAAGCTTTCGGAGTCACCAAGGAAGGAAGGGAGTGCACCCACCAGGGCCCCAGGAGGGTCCCTGGTGTGGCCCCACCCTAGAGGCCTCCTGGCTGCCCTATGGCCCCTCTCGGTGCCCCCTTTGGTCTATATTTAGCCCCCGCGGAGGAAACCCCTAATATCGATCTGCTATTCCCGTTGTCCTCTCTGTACCGCTGATAACCCACAACTGCAGGGGATCGAGATAGTCTTCGCGGGTAAGAATAACCCAATTTATAGATTCGACTCAAGGGGAGCCAAAGAATATCCACAACCTTTAACAATGGAGTTGTCAATTCCACCGCACCTGAGATACACTTACTTGCAACAAGATATTAATAGTAACTGCGATGTGGAAGTGATGATAACAACAAAAATAGTGGTGGTGAAACAGTAATAGTAAAACAACGAAAGTAAACAACTAGTAACCAGCAGAATTAAAAACATTGTAGGCTAGGGAGATGGATGGTTGGGCGCTGCATGGATAAGTCACATTATGTATTTAACTTGGGGCAAGGAACACAAAAAAGCAATGATCATCTAGGCATAAATCAAACATCAGGCATGTACCCCATAGGTAGTGGTACCTGCTTGCAATAAGAACTTGCACAACATCTTTTGTCCTACCATCCCGCTACGAACGGGGCCAAAAGGAACTTGTGGAGATTAAGGTGCTCCTGTCAAAGAGCACCGGAACAAAGCATTAACAATCAATGGATACATGGAATCCTCAAATTCTAGTCCATCCCCTTTGGTGTCCCAAGCTGTCACCTTTGGGATCGCCGGTTCCGGACTATAACAGGTGCATACAACTCATAGATATGATCAAGAACACAAATATATTCATGAAAACACATAGGGTTCAGATCTGAAATCATGGCACTCGGGCCCAAAGTGACAAGCATTAATAGCAACAAGTTGAAGCAAAGATGATAAACAACAATCTAGATGATAGGAAACATGCCCCCAACAATCTGATAAACTATTACATGATCTAACTCATCCAATCCCTACCATCCCCTTTGCCTACAGCAGGGAATTACTCACACATGGAAGGAGAAGTCATGGAGGGAGGATAGAGTGGTGATGATGATGACGATGGCGATGATCTCCCCTCACCGGAGGCCAAAACAGCCTCCAGATTAGCCCTCCCGGAGAAGAACAGAGGGTGGCGGCGGCTCCGCGACGTGAATTGGGAAAACGACTTCTGTTTCGGGATTTCTCCGTCACGGGAATAAATAGGAGCCTCGGTAGGGTACCAGAGGAGGGGGAGGCTCCCAGGCGGCAAGAGGGCGCGGCCCCACCCCTGGTTGCGCCAGGGGGCGCCTGGGGCCCCCTTGGCTGCCCTCTGGTCCCACTTCTGACACAATGGCCCCTCGGGTGCGTCGATTTTCTATGTTTTTTCTGGGAATTTTATGAGACGTCCAAAAATCCATTTTCTTGCGCACAATAAAACCATACAGGCAGCTCTATTGAAAACAGTGTTAGTCCGGGTTAGTTTCATCCAAATCATGCAAGAATGAGGGCAAAACATTAGCAAAAGTGTTTGGAAAAGTAGATACGTTTGAGGCGTATCAACCGCCGCCGCAGTTTCAAGATCGGGGCTGCTAGGAGAAGCTGCCCCGGCACCCTGCCGGAAGGAGGAATCCCCTCCGGGAGATCATCCATCACCATGGACGCCTCCCGGATGTGCCGTGATTAGTCCCCCTTGGACCATGGGTCCATGACCAGTAGCTATGTGATGTTCTCCTCCCCTCTTTGTGCTTCCACTTTCGAGACCTCGTGAGCTGCCTCACATGATTGAGGCACCGTAGTAATTTTCTGTGTTGCTATGTTGAGTTTGCTGGGATCTGATGGATTATGAGATTATGTTCAGATTGTGATGAGTAATATATTTGGTTCTTCTCTTTTATATTTATGTTCTTGAGTAGATTCTTACATGTTCTCTGTTGCCGTATTTTGCTTTTGCCAAGTGATTTGTTGCAACTCCAAGAGGGAGCGTTATGTCTGATTGTGGGTTCAGCCCCTTGATGTCTAGCTTGAGTGACAGAAACATGAGACTAGGGGATGTGTTGTTGCCACCAGGGATAAAACAATGGTGCTTGTACTTGCGGGTGCAAGGATTGTTTACTTTACGCAAAGTTCTTTTAATGCAGTTGTCCGTTGCTTTGAGTTTACACTTTGGGTGGGATTCGCAACTTAATACCAGCGAGATATTCTGGATAGATATCTCAAGGTGGATGATTCGTAATAGATGCAGATGGATTTCGGTCTACTTACCTTGGCGTACTGCCCATTGATTTTGAGCCTCTTCCTTTCTTTTGTAGCATAGTTAGCATTGCGGTGCGTTTATAATCCTGTCAATTTCCCAGCTGTGATTTGTTTACCTCGCTAGCACTTTTATTGTCTTTTGGGAGAGAGACATCACTAGTGAACATCACGGGACCTCGGTCCATATTTTCCATCATTGTTTACACTTGCAATTTACTTTCAGTTCTTACTTCCAGTTGCCACTATTATTATCTCTTGCGTTGATCCTTTGTAAACGGCAAGGCCGGAGGAATTGACAACTCCTCTGTACTCGTTGGGAGCAAAGTTATTCGCTGTGTGTGCAGGTCCAGGTGAAGTAAGCAACCTTAGGTTGTGAACGGCGCCATTGTTCACTTTACCACCTTCTTGTATCTCTTGGAGTCCTACTGGTCGATACTCAACCTTAGCATCTTTGCTAAGGGAAACTTCCTGCTGCGCTACATCTCAACCTTCCACTTGGGGTAACCAACAAGGAGCGAGAAGTTATCTCGTGCATCAAGCAATTTCTGGCGCCGTTGTCGGGGACTCCAGTCTACAAGATAGGGGAGTTGCACACTATCTTTTATCTTTGCTTTTTAGTCTTGCTAGTTTACCTTTCAGTTTTTTACTTTTGTGTCCTTTATGAAAAATACCAAAAATACCTGTTACCTTTCTTGTGTGGTCAAGTATGTTAGGAGTTGGTACTATGAGGGAATCTGAGGTCTTGGATTTCCTTCAAAGGAAAGGGGAGAATATGAAGAAGGCATGGGACAGAATTTCTGAAGCACATAAGGCAAATATGCCTTGGTTACCTATAAGAATTGTGCTTAGAAATTTTTACTTTGGCCTTTTTAAGTGGTGTAAGCACCCTCTTGATCTTATAGCTGAAGGAGACTTTTTAGAGTGTGATCAAGCTAGAGATTTTGACATCATACATGGTTTATCTAGTTATTTTGTTTATGATGGTCTTGATACTGTTATAGACAGAATTGCTACTATCGAGAAGAAGCTTGATGATCTAGACTTAAAAGGAGTAGAAAAGCAAAACCCTCCTAAAGAGGAGATTTTGGAAATAGAAAATGATTGGGAGCCTTTTGTTAGGATTGTTATCTCTAACCAGAACTTCCTTGCTTTTTGTGACATTGGATCTACAGTTTCTATAATGCCAAGCTTTATTTATGATTCTTTGTACCTTACAAGCATGGAAAAATTTCCATCTTTCCATGAACATTCTAATGGTGATATTTCTGAGATCCAGGGGAGATTAAAAGATGTCCAAGTCATGTTTCTTAAAAGGAGCGTAGAAATTGAGTTTGCAATCATGAAGACCAAACGAGGAAATATAGTGCTTGGAAGGGACTTCCTCCGAGCCATGAAAGGCTTCATTGATATAGGTAAAGGACAAATACGCTTGCGTGGTAAGGCAAAAGGTACATACCTCTTCCCTCGGAAGAACAAGGATGAGCTTATTGAAAACCCTTTTGAAATTCTTGGTGATTCTGATGATTTTTGAGAGCTTTGATCTTTTGCTTTATGCCTAGCTTCAAGGCGTAAAAGAAAGCGCTTGTTGGGAGGCAACCGAAGATGTTTTTCCTTCTGTTTTTAGTGGTCTTGATGATTGTTACTACTGTAGCGACATCATTGTATCTTTACTTTTCAAGCTTTGTGCCAAATATAGCCTCATATGGCAAGGGAAGTGAAAGTTGTGACGTGCTGTCCATAAAACAGATTCTGTCCTCGTGACGGGAAAAATCATAGAAAATTACCAGTTCATCTTTTTGAGCTGATTTTTTTACACAGCGTGCTCTATACAATCACGGAACTTTTGTATGTTCTGAGTTTTTTTATTTGAGTGGCAGAAGTGCTCCTAAATAATTCTTTACTACCTGCTGTTCTGTTTTTCACAGATTCTGCCACGTTTTGTCTCTCCTAAGTTTTGCAAACCTTAAGCTTGCTTTTTCTTTGCAAAAACCTTTTGGCAATCTTGATAAACAGTAGCTATTCAAGAATATCTTTAATTGCAGTAGAGAAAAATTATTTTAATAGGGTACTAACCTCTCTAATGAGTTACAATGAGTTATGTATGAAGGGAGTTTTCAAGTGTGCGATGAAAGATGATGAAAGAAGATTCTGGAGTGTCAAGCGCTCAAGCTTGGGGATTCACCCATGCATCCCCAACAAATATTCAAGGAGACTCAAGCGTCTAAGCTTGGGTATGCCCCCGTGCATCCCCTTCTCCATCAACAATTATCAGTTCGTCCCTCGTTGCACTATATTTTTATCACTTCATGCGTTATGTGCGATGCTTGGAGCGTCTCGCTCTTTACTTTTCTTAGGTTTATATTTGCTTTGTTTGCTGTAGTAACAAGTTAGACCCCAGATTTATTTTGTGTGGGAGAGAAACACGCTCCGTTTGAACTAGAACTCCTCATAGGATTTGCATGCTTATTTTCCTTAGTTGTGAGTTGTTCTTTTTCTTTTCTTAGCTGCTGCCCTGTTTAGTTGTAGTGCTTTAGTTTTATTCTAGAGCTTTTCTTTTTGTCTCAGGTTGAACTTTCTATAGGTTGCATGTTTATCTTGTTTAGAGAGTTTGCCTGTTGCACTGAGTTTTGTGTCTTGACTATAAAGTAGGTAGTTGAAGTTGCTATTCTCTTTGTAGTCGTAACTTGCAATAGTTTTGAGGTATTGACTAGAGTAATGTTTGAACTTTTGGTGTTAAGAACTCTAGCCTGTTAGTGATAGATGTCGTATTTTGGGCAATCCGTGTTTATTTTCGAAAACCAAAACCCCTGTTGAGAACTCTAGTTACTAGATGGATCACTAACCTCTGGAGGGTTCGAATATTAGAGAACACTCACGTACGATGAGTCGAGGATGCGCAAGGATAACCAAACCCCATACACTCCTCCTCGGGGTACTTGTCTCTTTGTGAACCTCCTGATTAGATTAAGAGTTACTGATAATAAGTGCATGAGTTCTTCAGACTAATGTGAGTATTCAAAAGTTGACACTTCCACCTCCTCATATTTTGCTAGCCTCTCCTGTGCCGTGCATTGCCTCCTTCTCACTCCGAGAGTTGGCGTCCACCTTCGCCGGTACATCCAAACCCTTGGCATGATACGCTCTGTCATCATAAACCTCCTTGTATCTTTCCTCAAAACAGCCGCCATACCTACCTATCAAGGCATTTCCATAGCCTTTCCGAGATACATTGCCATGCAACATCCACCTTCTCATGACATGATCTTCATGTCATACATGCTACTTGCTTGATCAATGAGCCGCATGCTAGTTGGGCCTTGCCCTAATCATTGCTACATGACGCGCTAGTATCATTGCATATCCTGCCATCCTGGCAGAGGCATACATTTGCATCATGATAGTTACATCTTCTTTATGTGAGTACCTTTGTAAAGTGTGAAAGATCTCCTATATTCTTTTAAAATAGAGTGTTGCCCCTAAAGTGAGGAAAAGATCCCAAAGAGGACAAAATCAAAAGATCCCAAAGATGACAAATGAGAGAAATAGAAAGAGCCATTGAGGCCACCAAAAAATAAAAAAATAGAAAAAAGAGAAAAATAAAAATAAAAAGAGAGAAGGGGTCACACTACTATTCCTTTTGAGAGATCCACACTAGTACTTCTTCCTCTATCCCTTGTACTCCATAGAGATCATCATACATGCATATAGCTACGTGAGGATCCTTCACACTATATAACTTGGCTTGTATATTCCAATGATGAGCCTCCTCAAACGAGCTCTAGGTCTTCTTGAGCAAGCAAGTTGGATGCACCCCCACTAGTTCCCTTGGAGAGCTTTTTAGCTCACATGTGCATCCGTTGCATGGAAATCCCTACTCCTCACATCATATCTATCATATGGCCTTCTCTCTCCTATGATTGTCCTCATTGATGTGAGCCTTTCACACCTTTTTGTCTTCCTCCTCCACCTTCTTTCTGTTTCGCCTTTTAGGTGTCAACTTTCTTGCTCACGCTCATCCATTGCATGAGTGCTCAAAATATCGAAAGGGAGTGGATCAGTTTGACTTGTACCTGACTAGTGGTCTGGGGAGGAGTCAAGATAGGAATCCAAAGGAGACCAAGTGTGAAACTTTAGTAGATAGTAGTTCTCAACATAAATACTTTTTCTTCTCGTATTCCCTATCCCCCGCTTGCACGCAAACACCATCTGGAGACATTCGAGTCACGGACAGCGAGAGCTCTTGCACCCTTTGTTCTTTTATTGCTTGTGTCAATGCTAATATAGACTCTTGCTTGATAAGACTTGAATTGAATCGCATGATTTGATTGCTTTACTTAAAAGTCCTTATATGATTGTGTGGCATGTTGCCACAGAAATTATGCTTGTTATCATTTACCTACTCGAGGACGCGCAAAAATTAATCTTGGGGATGTTGATACGTCCCAAACGTATCTATAATTTCTTCTTGCTCCATGCATGATTTGTGTGACTTTGCCATGTTTTGCTTGAACTTTCATACACTTTTGATCATATTTGGACTAACCTATTAACTCAGTGCACCCAGTTGTCAGTTCCTGTTTTCTGCTGTTTTTGTATTTCAGGTTTTCCGGCCATTAAAAGTGCCAAATAAATTCCGGAAAAATTATATAAAAAATCAGCGTCGCGGAAGCTTCCGGAGTCACCAAGGAAGGAAGGGAGTGGAACCACCAGGGCCCCAGGAGGGTCCCTGGCACGGCCCCACCCTAGGCCGCGCCAGGAGACCTCCTGGCTGCCCTGTGGCCCCTCTCAGTGCCCCCTTGGGCCTATATTTAGCCCCCGCGGAGGAAACCCCTATTATCAATCTTCTATTCCCATTCTCCTCTCTATACCGCCGCCGCCGCCATTTCAAGATCGGGGCTGCTAGGAGAAGCTGCCCCGACACCCTGCCGGAAGGAGGAATCCCCTCCGGGAGACCATCCATCACCATGGACGCCTCCCGGATGTGCCGTGAGTAGTTCCCCTTGGACCATGGGTCCGTGACCAGTAGCTATGTGATGTTCTCCTCCCCTCTTTGTGCTTCCACTTTCGAGACCTCGTGAGCTGCCCCACATGATCGAGGCACCGTAGTAATTTTCTGTGTTGCTATGCTGAGTTTGCTGGGATCTGATGGATTATGAGATTATGTTCAGATTGTGATGAGTAATATATTTGATTCTTCTCTTTTATATTTATGTTCTTGAGTAAATTCTTACATGTTCTCCGTTGCCGTATTTTGCTTAGGCCAAGTGATTTGTTGCAACTCCAAGAGGGAGCGTTATGTTTGATTGTGGGTTCAACCCCTTGATGTCTAGCTTGAGTGACAGAAACATGAGACTAGGGGATGTTCTGTTGCCACCAGGGATAAAACAATGGTGCTTGTACTTGCGGGTGCAAGGATTGTTTACTTTATGCAAAGTTCTTTTAATGCAGTTGTCCGTTGCTTTGAGTTACACTTTGGGTGGGATTCGCAACTTAATACCAGCGAGATGTTCTGGATAGATATCTCAAGGTGGATGATTCGTAGTAGATGCAGATGGATTTCGGTCTACTTACCTTGGCATACTGCCCATTGCTTTTGAGGCTCTTCCTTTCTTTTGTAGCATAGTTAGCATTGCGGTGCGTTTATAATCCTGTCAATTGCCCAGTTGTGATTTGTTTACCTCGTTAGCACTTTTATCGTCTTTTGGGAGAGAGACATCACTAGTGAACATCACGGGACCTCGGCCCATATTTTCCATCATTGTTTACACTTTCAATTTACTTTCAGTTCTTACTTTCAGTTGCCACTATTATTATCTCTTGCATTGATCCTTTGTAAACGACAAGGCCAGAGGAATTGACAACTCCTCTGTACTCGTCGGGAGCAAAGTTATTTGTTGTGTGTGCAGGTCCTTGTGAAGTAAGCAACCTTAGGTTGTGAACGGCGCCATTGTTCACTTTACCACCTTCTTGTATCTCTTGGAGTCCTACTGGTCGATACTCAACCTTAGCATCTTTGCTAAGGGAAACTTGCTGCTGCGCTACATCTCAACCTTCCACTTGGGGTAACCAACGAAGAGCAAGAAGTTATATCGTGCATCAACTGGCAAAAGGAAGGGCTTCGAACTACACCGTGCACGAAGATGTTTTTCTATGCAAGACATGGTTGCATGTGTCTATGGATGCCACCGTTGTTGGGATACGGGGAAGAAAACACAAAATTTTCATACCTACGATACCCGAACCCAAGATCTATGCTATGGCGATGTAAAATAACGGAGAGAATCGGAGTTCATACCTTTGAAGACCGAAAGAGGGAAACGTTCTTGCGAACGTGGCTTGTGTAGACTAAGAACTACGACCTCCCTGTCGTGTTGAAGACCACCGGCGATGGAGACTCCCGGTTGACCTCCAGTGATGAAGTAGCAGCACAGGTGTAGTTCCTCGAAGAGATTATACACGTACGGTACAATCAATGTTCCCTCCAGGCCTCGAACCAGGCGAGCAGCGGAAGAAAGATGGATTCGCATCCCGACTCCGGCAGAGCGACGGCCTGCTATGGTGGATAACTCCACATTAGGTGTAGCCTCCAAACAAGGGGAGTCCACTCACTAGATAGGAGAAGGAGAGGGAGAGAGATTTTGTTGTGTTTGGAAAAAGGGGGTGTACCCCTCCTTATATAGGCCAAGGGGGGGTGCCATCCTCCTCCCCTCCCCCATGTGGGACTAAACCCCAAGGGGAGAGGTGCCCCGGCCAAGGGAGTGGGGATGGGCCCCACCCTTGGCGCAAAGCCCAAGGGGGGAAACCCCCTCCTCCCTATATATGGCCCAATAAGCCTTTTTCCACTTTTTAAATTGATTTAAATATATTTTAATATTTAATTCAGATAATTAAATAATAAGACATTATTAAATACAATTAATATTTATTTTGAACCTTTCAAAATGTCCGAAACAACTTCCGCTCTCCTCCGAAACTATTCCGGTGATTTATCCTATTTCACCGATGATCCTGAATCTATCCCCATGCATCGATTCCCTTAAGTGTAACACCCTAACGGTCCGGGAAACAACAGACATGATCGAGACACTCTCATTGATCTATGATTAGTCAGTTGGACCTGGTTACAATCCTTGATAGCCCCTGCGCTTCCATCGAATGAACTTCAATCGCTTTTGGAAACCGTTAATGATACAACGTAATCCCTTTGTGCCACGGTACTTTGTTTGTCCGAGGTTTGATCGTCGTTATCCAACATACCGTGTTCACATCTCGTTCACAACAAACAAGTTTACTCGTCCGTGCCTATTGCATGTCCTATGACCTAGTCACTTGCTTGCAAGCTATTGATGCAATATCACCAAGTGGGCCCAGAGTACCTGTCCATTACTTGGACTGACAAATCCCGCTCTGATCTATTAACATAATCATCAACCATCTATTTCGGAATACCCAAAGTGCATCGTTATAGACAACATATTTCAGCCAGGCGGTGGGATACAAATCAAAGTCTCCTCATAGATGACAATTACGTATGATCATTACGGTCGAAGGACTAAGCCATACGTTACAAAGTCATCGCAATGCTGAACTATGTGAACGATCACATTACAATGCTTTAGGTGGGTGTGCGTCCATCACATCATTCTCCCAATGACATGACCTCATTATCAATGGACTTAAGTGTCGCCATGATCAGGAAAGCTTGATCAATCAATTGCCCAATGAGATAGTTTACCCGAGTTAAACTACGGACTTGTGTTTTATACCACATGTGTATTAGTATTTCCAAGTAATACAGTTATAGCATAGTATAAAACGTATTATGAACAAAACGGATATGTGACAAATATCTTTATTAATTTGCCTCTAGGGCACATATCCAACAGTCTCTCACTTGCACTAGAGTACAAATTACACTAGTTTACATCTGGTATGTATGTAACACCGATAGTCTCGCGGTGTTCCTCAAACTTGCCTTGTGGAAGAGGTTTAGTCATCAGGTCTACTGCGTTTAGATCCGTATGTATTTTGTGAATCCTAGTGTGTCCATCCCTGACGTAATCCCGCGTCACATGGAACTTCCGAAGTATGTGCTTGGCTGTAGAGTGAGCTCTTGGTTCCTTCACATTAGAAATGGCACCCGTGTTGTCGCAGAAGATACCCAGTGGGTCAGTGCAGTTGGGAAAGACGCCAAGCTCGATCACGAACTTCTTCAGCCCCAACGCTTCATTTGACGCTTCGCAAGCGGCAAGATACTCTGACTCCATTGAAGGTTGAGACGACTGACTGTTTGCCGCTCCTCCAGCTAATAGCGCCACCGTTCAACATGAATACATATCCCGTCTGGGACTTCGAGTCATCTAGGTCTGAGCCGAGGCTTGCGTCAACGTAACCCTTTACGGTGAACTCCTCATCAACTCCTCCATAAACGAGAAAGAGATCCTTTGTTCTTCTCAAGCATTTTAGGGTGTTCTTTACTGCGGTCCAATGGTCCATTCCCGGATTACTTTGGTAGAGATTAGTCATACTAATAGCCAGTGCTAAATCCGGCCGGGTACATAACATAGCATACATGAGAGAACCTATGGCTGAGGCATAGGGCTTTGAGGACATTTCCTCCTTCTCTTTTGCTGTAGTTGGCCATTGAGTCACACTTAATTTGATACCTTTTATAACTGGCAAGCGGCCTCTCTTGGAGTTATCCATACTGAACCTTTTCAATATCTTATCAATGTAAGTGCTCTGACTCAAAACTCCTAACTTGCTTAACCGATTCAGGTGGAGTCTAGTCAAGGACGGTCTGAACTCTCTCGGGATTCACAGCAATGCCTTTTGCAGAAATCACGTGGCCTAAGTAGGTCACTTCTGGTAGCCAAAATTCACACTTGGAGAATTTAGCATACAGGCGATGCTCTCTCAGTTTCATCAATACTAGCCTAAGATGTTCGGCATGTTCTTCTTCATTCTTCGAGTAGATGAGAATGTCATCAAGATAAACTACAACAAATTTATCTAGGTACTCCATGAAGATAGAATTCATCATGTGCGAGAAAGTGGCGGGGGCATTGGTTAGACCAAAGGACATGACGGTGTACTCGTAAAGACCATAACGAGTAGTGAAAGCCGTTTTTGGAATGTCCTCGTTTCTGATTTTGATTTGATGATAGCCTAATCTCAAATCCATCTTGGAGAAGACAGAGGATCCGGCAAGTTGATCATAAAGATCATTGATCCTGGGAAGTGGGTACTTGTTCTTTATCGTCGCTAGATTTAGCGGGCGATAGTCTACGCACATCCTTTCTGTTCCATCTTTCTTCGTTATGAACAGAACGGGGAAACCCCATGGCGATGAGCTAGGGCGGACGAAGCCTTTTGCCAACAAAGCTTCAAGTTGGATTTTAAGCTCAGCTAACTCACGTGGGGCCATTTTGTATGGGCGTTTGGAAATTGGTGCGGTTCCTGACATAAGATCCACTATGAACTCTACACATCGGTTGGGTGGCATAGTTTAAGGGGTTGGATCTCTGGATAGCTTCCTAGAGGATGACCAAGGTTTACTAGGGGCTACAACAGATATGTTAGAGTAGCAAAGTACCCCAACACGATGGTTAGTGTGGTTCTTCTGGCTAGAAGACATCTAAACTGGGAGGAAGAACTGCAAATGAATCACTATAGGTTTCTAGAACAAAACCTACAACAAACTCTAGAGAACTGTCGGGAATGCCACCTAACAAAACTATTGGAAAGACAACCGAAAAAGAGAGAAGGATTTTGCAAATGCATCAGATTATGAAGAAACTTGGAATGACTCGGGCAACATAACGGCTGTAATTGTAAGAAATGTCTTTTCGTGCAATGTAGAAACAACACTTACATACGATGTAAGAAATCAGGAAACACAACAACGCTAGTAAACCGAACACAAATTTTCCTATTGCTACAAGGAAGCAAACAACGAGATGTTCTAGTAAGACATAGATGAGCCTAGTCCTATCTTCCCGTAGAACAAGATGAGGGTGACTCAGAACTCATAACGATGAAGGTAAGGAGAAAAAAGAAGCCTTACGTTGTTCCCTTATATACCCAGAGTAACTATATAACTATAGCAAGCTAGACTCGACTCCGGCCAAGGCTGATAAACCTACAGTCAGTCCTGCTCTGATACCAAGTCTGCCGGGACCCGGGGTTAGCGTATGCCAGTCCCGCTACGGCATAGTCATATGGAGAGCCGAGAACCGTACCCACTTGTCTAAGCAGACAAGGCCAAGCACAGAACATTCTCGAAAAGCATCGAACGTGAAGGGCATCCCATCCAGGCCGGATGATCAACTGAGATGGGTCCTCATCGTCGCACACAAGTCTATGATATGGGTGGTGAACTCCCATATCCACAAACAAGTCGCCTCAACCATACCATCGACTATCTCATAACACTTACATAGACTTACTCCAGCCCGATCACTTAGTCGGGGTCTAGGGCGGGCTCGATCATACAACAAAGTGTGCACGAGACAGAGTCTCGAGCAATCGCATCGCGATGCCCCAAGCTGCGCACATCTAAGGGCCACTTGGTGTATAAAATACCGCCAGCCAGATCACAACTAAGGTCTCGAAAACCCATACAAAGACATGCATGTTATAAACATACACGCATCACACATGCCTTGTATGAACATCAGGTATCATTGCAATTCTCTACAAAGTATACATTTTATTGATAACTCTCACAGAGTGCACACAGAGATCACGAGACCGTGATCCAACATTACAACAAGCATGCGGAAGCAAATTATGTCTGGGTACAGACAAGTTTAACAAATGGCTTAAGAAGCCTTATTTAAACATAAGCCCTCCACGAGGGAACCAGTCTGCTGACTGGGACTACACTAGCTTGGTCTTCAGTTGTCGAGCTCGAGGAAGAATCCACCTTCGGGGTCAGTGGGTTCATCTAAAACATAGAATAAGCAAACGTGAGTACAAAGTCATACTCACTAAGACTTACGTAGGAGCTATACTACTCATGCACATGTATCAAGGTAAAGGGGGGTGGGGTGGGGTTCAATGCAGAAGTGCCAGCTTTGACTTGGCTAGTCCTGAACTACGAGTACCAGACTTGAGGTAAGAAGCGTACACGAGTCCACTACATGTCTCCAACCAATTACACCACTATGGTGCCTTCCTCGACTTCCCCACGAGAAAGCACGCCATAGCACTCATGCTTATCTTGGCAAGTTTTATAAGTATCCAGTTCAAGTTGTCTAATAATCAAGCTAAGCTTTCCAAGCAGTCCCTTACCGTGGACGCGGCTATTCGAATAGTTTTGTTAACCCTGCAGGGGTGTACCGCTACACACACATGACCATCAGTTACCGCCTTTGTACTCGACACCGTTCAAGAGGTGTCGGCGAGGATGCTCACCACAACTGTTACCTCATAGCCGATCTAGTCCAAGAAAGCCGCCTACCTGGGTTGGATACCACTATCGTGAACCCGGACGGTTTACCGAAGTGGACCCAGATGATGTGTGCGTGGTGCATAAGCCGGTCTCGGCTGAGCCGTTCTCTCACTTAGCAGCCAGGCCACAAACCTACCAGATCTCCGAACTACTGCGACATCTGGACATCGAAAGGGATGATTTAGTAGGTTGAGAGGGGTTAGTGAGCCCAATGTGTGGTTGTACTCTTCATCTTGGATCACCACACAAGAACTCGGACTTAGGGCGGTGTTCAACGAGACAAACCACTGTGTACTCCTACACAACCTCTCATCGTTCACCTTGTATTAGGGTAGATTCACCAACACATTTCCACCATCATCATCATGATTGCTACCATCCCGACTCACATAACAGTATCAACATTGTATCACTCTAAGCATGCAATAAGCAGCATCAATTGCAGGGCCACATGATATCAATCAACTCCTACATTTGCTAGGATTGTGGTTTGCTTACTACTATGACAAATGATAGGTCATGCAAAGGAATGGGTTCATCTATGCGGTAGAAACGTAGCATGGTAATCATCCTAAACAATGCATAAGCGAGATTGAGAGGGAAGTGGGATTTTATCGACATGATCAATGGGGGTTTGCTTGCCTTGCTGACAAGGTTAAGTCACGGGGTCTTCAACGAAGGGGGCAGCCTCCTGTTCCTGTTCCACTTCTACTCGACAAACAACTAACAAGGAAGCAAAGTAAATACAATGCACAAGCACATGGTTGAAGGTTGAAACTTGATGCATATGCTTCTGATGTGTGAGGGAATTCCATTTAATAGGAGTGTATTGCAAATGAATTGCAAATTCAAACTCCATTTTGAATTTAAAAGGAATGCATATGCCTTGTTGCCACTGTTCGCCCAAGAAAACTTGGTCAAACATGAAAACAGATTGCATATTCAGATCCTTGAATTTTTCTAATAATTTTAGACATATTATTTGCTATATTTGGAGTTAAGATGAATTTTCTATGAATTTCCAAAGTTTAGCATATTTTCTGCCATTTTCTGGATTTGTTTTAAATCAATTAAGCATTTCTGCGTCACTGTGATGTCAGGCTGACGTCAGGGAGCCTCTGACGTGTGGGGCCACCTGGTCAGTGGCTGGGTTAGTAAACCCGGTTAGTTTAAAGTAACCAGGGGTTAATTAGTAGCCTGGGCCCACATGTAAGTGGCCCAGAGGGTAGTTAGCAGGGTGATTAGCGCTAAACAGACGCGGGCCACGTCACCTCGCCGGCGGCTAGTCGCTGGCGACGTCCAGACGCGGCGGCGTCCACAGGGACGGCGGCTCTGTTGTCCTTTTGAAGCGCCAAGACCACCAGGAGGGAGCTCTCATCGTCGCGCATCGATCTGGACCAAGCACTAGGGCTGGGGTGCACTTGAGGCTCACCGGCGACGAACTTAGCGGCGACAGAGGCACGACCGCGAGGCAAAACTTGATGCAGGGCTCCACTTGAAGCGGGGATAGGCTAGATCGACGCAGCCGAGCAAGGGGATCATGATAAACATGGGCTCGAGCTCGATGGCTTCACGGTGGCTCGCCGAAGAGCACTGCGGCGGCGCTGAGCTACTGCTCCCATGGAAGATCACGAAGGAGGCATGGATTGAGGGCGCAAGCAAAGGGGTTTTGACCGTGAGCTCACCAGCAACTCGACGGAGGAGGCAGCAGGGGAGGGGATGGTCCAGCGGCGACGGAATCGACGAGGTACTCCGGCGGCCGGAGACGAAGATGGCGACTCGATTCGGTGGCTCCAGAGGGCTTCAGCTCCCCATCTTCTGCTCGAAGACGAAGACGGCTGTGGCGAAGATGATGGACAGGCTTCGGGGGCTTCTCGACGGCGATGGCCGTGTGTTCTCGGCGACGTGCCCTGCGGTGGCGCTCGGACTCGCGTGGGATCGACACAGGAGGGGAGGAAGAGGATGTCCAGGGGGGAGGAATGGAAGTGGCGTCTCCAGGCGTCATCGTGGCGCGCTTTGAGGGCTCGGGAGGGCGCCAGGCAGGCAGGCTGGTGCTCGCCGGCGTCGGCATGCCCTCCACCGAGGTGCTTGTCGACGCGGCGGGAGACGACAAGGGGGTTTGCGGGCTGGTCCAGGCTAGTGGGCCGCGGGGCGATGAGTTGGGCCGAAATGGCCAGGTGAGTTTCCTTTTTCCTTTTTCTTTCTGTTTTCTTTTTTGTTAATTTGTTTTGCTGTGCTAAACAAATAGCTAGGCATTTTATTAAATGCTAAAACTTTTTATATGGCTTCACAATATAATACGCTAGCCACTTTTAAAGTTTGAACATTTTTAAAATTCATTTTATTTGAACTTTAATTCAAATAGGGGTTTAAATTTAATTCCATGCTCCTGTTTGAATATTTGAAAAATCCATGAGCATGGGGTTGGTCCCACATCACTTGATATGTGATCACACTCATTTATAAGACTTTTCAAAAATGCAAAAGGAATTTTTGGAGCAACTTTTATTCTGGCCATTTGAATTAAATTCATCTGGGGGGTGTTCTCTCTCCCATTTCAATTTCTTTTGAAATTTTTAACATGATGCAAAGTGACTTGCTAATCCTAGCACATACCTAACAGAGGGTTCTGACAACTCGCCCCCACTCAAAAGAATCTCGTCCCGAGATTCAGAAGTCTGCGGGAGGAAGGTGGGGTACTCGGCACGGAGACGGTCTTCTCTTTCCCACGTGGCTTCTCTCTCAGAGTGGTGTGACCATTGCACTTTCAGAAACTTAATCTTCTTATGCCGAGTGACACGCTCTGCTGAATCAAGAATACGAACGGGGTATTCTCGATAAGAAAGGTCATCTTGGAGATCAAGCGTTTCATGGTCGACTTCGCGGATGGGGTCCTTGAAGCAACGCCTGAGTTGTGACACATGGAATACATCATGTACTCAGGAAAGGTGCGGGGTAGTTCAAGTTGGTAGGCAACTTCTCCACGTTTAGCAAGAATGCGGAAAGGTCCAATGTAACGTGGGGCCAACTTGCCTTTGATACCGAATCGTTGGGTTCCCTTCAGAGGAGTAACCCGAAGGTAAGCCTCCTCATCCAGATTGTAGCTTTCTTGCCTATGATGACGATCATAGTAGCTTTTTTGATGAGACTGGGCTGCTTTCAATTGATCACGAACAATGCGAACTTGCTCTTCTGCTTTCATGATCATATCCGGTCCAAAGAATGTCTTTCACCGGTTTCTGACCAGTTTAGGGGTGTTCGACATCGTCGTCCATATAGGAGTTCAAAAGGAGCCATGTTCAGACTAGATTGGAAACTATTGTTATAAGCAAATTCGGAGAATGGGAGAGACTTCTCCCAATTCTTTACGAATGAGATAACACAATCTCTGAGCATGTCTTCCAGAATTTGGTTAACCTTTTTGACTTGACCACTAGACTGAGGATGGAAAGCTTTACTAAAGGAGAGATGAGTTCCCATAGCATTCTGAAAGCTTCCCCAAAATCTAGAGGTGAAAAGGCTACCACGATCAGAATTGATTTCCAAAGGAACACCACGAAGAGACACAATTCTACAGACATACAAGTCCGCTAACTGGCTCGCAGTTATAGACTCGCGAACTAGAAGGAAGTGTGCAACTTTGGACAGTCTATCCACCACAACGAAGATGGCATCATTTCCTTTCTGGGTTTTTGGAAAGCCAGTGATGAAATCCATACTGACTTTGTCCCATTTCCACTCTGGAATAGGCAAAGGTTGAAGTGTACCAGCAGGTCTTTGATGTTCTGCCTTAATGCGACGACAAACATCACATTCGGCAACAAATCGAGCAATGTCTCTCTTCATCCTAGTCCACCAAAATCTCTAGCGTAGATCTCGGTACATTTTTGTGCTACCGGGATGAATCGAGAGGGGTGTATCATGGGCTTCTTTGAGGATGAGTTGCCTTAGTTCCCTATTCTTAGGTACTACCAAAAGATTTCCAAAGAATACTGTTCCTTTACTATTTGCGGAGAAACATTTAGCAACTCCGCTAGCAATGTTCTCCTTGATCCGGCGAACACCTCGAGCACGCCTTTGGGCAACTATGATTTGATCCTCAAGAGTTGGTTTCGCCACCAAGGTAGAAAGATAGCCATGAGGAACAATCTCAAGATTGAGCTTGTGAAATTCCTCATGAAGAAGTGGTTGATACTGTTGTAACATGAGGTTGTTACAATACGACTTACGACTTAGTGCATCAGCCATGACATTGGCTTTGCTTGGGGTGTAAGAAATTCCTATGTCGTAATCTTTTATCAACTCAGTCTAGCGTCTTTGCCTGAGATTAAGATCTGGCTGGGTGAAAATGTATTTGAGGCTTTGGTGGTCGGAATAGATCTCGCAACGATTACCAAGGAGGTAATGTCGCCAAGTTGTTAGGGCATGAAGAACGGCAGCGAGTTCAAGATCATGGGTAGGATAGTTCTCTTCATGTGGACGCAACTGGCGTGAAGCATAAGCTACCACATGTCTATTTTGCATAAGTATGCATCCTAACCCTTGCCGTGAGGCATCACAAAAGATCTCGAAATCCTTTTTGGTGTCTGGAGGCGCAAGTACGGGTGCAGAAGTCAATCTTCTTTTTAGCTCTTGAAAGATTTCCTCGCACTTGGGTGTCCATATGAATTTCTTATCCTTCTTGAGGAGTTCAGTTAGAGGCTTTGCAACTTTAGAAAAGTTCTCGACGAAGCGGCGGCAATAGCTTTCTAAGCCAAGAAAACTCCTAACTTGCTTAACCGATTCAGGTGGAGTCCAGTCAAGGACGGCCTGAACTCTCTCGGGATTCACAGCAATGCCTTTTGCAGAAATCACGTGGCCTAAGTAGGTTACTTCTGGTAGCCAAAATTCACACTTGGAGAATTTAGCATACAGACGATGCTCTCTAAGTTTCATCAATACCAGCCTAAGATGTTCGACATGTTCTTCTTCATTCTTCGAGTAGATGAGAATGTCATCAAGATAAACTACAACAAATTTATCTAGGTACTCCATGAAGATCGAATTCATCATGCGTGAGAAAGTGGCGGGGGCATTGGTTAAACCAAAGGACATGACGGTGTACTCGTAAAGACCATAACGAGTAGTGAAAGCCGTTTTTGGAATGTCCTCGTTTCTGATTTTGATTTGATGATAGCCTAATCTCAAATCCATCTTGGAGAAGACAGAGGATCCGGCAAGTTGATCATAAAGATCATTGATCATGGGTAGTGGGTACTTGTTCTTTATCGTCGCTAGATTTAGCGTGTGATAGTCTACGCACATCCTTTCTGTTCCATCTTTCTTCGTTACGAACAGAACGGGGCAACCCCATGGCGATGAGCTAGGACGGATGAAGCCTTTTGCCAACAAAGCTTCAAGTTGGATTTTAAGCTCAGCTAACTCACATGGGGCCATTTTGTATGGGCGTCTGCAAATTTGTGCGGTTCCTGGCATAAGATCCACTATGAACTCTACACATCAGTCGGGTGGCATAGTTTAAGGGGTTGGATCTCTGGATAGCTTCCTAGAGGATGACCAAGGTTTACTAGGGGCTACAACAGATATGTCAGAGTAGCAAAGTACCCCAACACGATGGTTAGTGTGGTTCTTCTGGCTAGAAGACATCTAAACTGGGAGGAAGAACTGCAAATGAATCACTATAGGTTTCTAGAACAAAACCTACAACAAACTCTAGAGAACTGTCGGGAATGCCACCTAACAAAACTTCTGGAAAGACAACCGAAAAAGATAGAAGGATTTTGCAAATGCATCAGATTATGAAGAAACTAGGAATGACTCGGGCAGCATAACGGCTGTAATTGTAAGAAATGTCTTTTCTTGCAATGTAGAAACATCACTTACATACGTTGTAAGAAATCAGGAAGCACAACAATGCTAGTAAACCGAACACAAATTTTCCTACGGCTAAAAGGAAGCAAACAACGAGATGTTCTAGTAAGACATAGATGAGCCTAGTCCTATCTTCCCATAGAACAAGATGAGGGTGACTCAGAACTGAGAACGATGAAGGTAAGGAGAAAAAAGAAGCCTTACGTTGTTCCCATATATACCCAGAGTAACTATATAACTATAGCAAGCTAGACTCGACTCCGGCCAAGGATGATAATCCTACAGTCAGTCCTGCTCTGATACCAAGTCTGCCGGGACCCGGGGTTAGCATGCAAGTCCCGCTACGACATAGTCATATGGAGAGCCGAGAACCTTACCCACTTGTCTAAGAAGACAAGGCCAAGCACAGAACGTTCTCGAAAAGCATCGAACGTGAAGGGCATCCCATCCTGGCCAGATGATCAACTGAGATGGGTCCTCATCGTCCGCACACAAGTCTATGATATGGGTGGTGAACTCCCATATCCACAAACAAGTCGCCTCAACCATACCATCGACTATCTCATAACACTTACATAGACTTACTCCAGCCCGATCACTTAGTCGGGGTCTAGGGCGGGCTCGATCATACAACAAAGTGTGCACGAGACAGAGTCTCGAGCAATCGCATCGCGATGCCCCAAGCTGCGCACATCTAAGGGCCATTTGGTGTATAAAAGACCGCCAGCCAGATCACAACTAAGGTCTCGAAAACCCATACAAAGACATGCATGTTATAAACATACACGCAACACACATGCCTTGTATGAACAACAGGTATCAATGCAATTCTTGTTGGATATGTGCCCTAGAGACAAATTAATAAAGATATTTGTCACATATCCGTTTTGTTCATCATATGTTTTATACTGTGCTATAACTGTAGTACTTGGAAATACTAATACATGTGTAGTATAAAACATGGTCCGTAGTTTAACTCCGGTAAACTATCTCATTGGGCAATTGATTGATCAAGCTTTCCTGATCATGGTGACACTTAAGTCCATTTACAATGAGGTCATATCATTAAAGGGAATGATGTGATGGACGTACACCCACCTAAAGTATTGCAATGTGATCGAGTCACATAGTTCAGCGTTGCTATGACTTTGTAACGTATGGCTTAGTCCTTAGACCGTAATGATCATACATAATTGTCATCTATGAGGAGACTTTGATTTGTATCCCACCGCCTGACTGAAATATGCTCGCTATAACGGTGAACTTTGGGTATTCCGAAATAGATGGTTGATGAGTATGTTAATAGATCAGAGCGGGATTTGTCAGTCCTTGTGACAGGACAGGTACTCTAGGCCCACTCGGTGATATTGCATCAACACCTTGCAAGGACGTGACTAGGTCACAAGAGATGCAATGATCATGGACAAGAGAAGTTGTTTGTTGTAAACGAGATGTGAACACGGTATGTAGGTACCGACGATGAAACCTCGGACAAACAAAGTACCGCAGCACAAAGGGATTACGTCATATCGTTAACGGTTTCCAAAAGCGATCGAAGTTCATTCGATGGACGCGCAGGGGCTGTCAAGGATTGTAACCAGGTACATCTGACTAGTCATTGGTCAATGAGAAGAGTCTCGACCATGTCTTCTGTTTCCCGGACCGTTAGGGTGTTACACTTAAGGGCAATCGATGCATAGGACAGTTACGGGATCAATCGATGAAATAGGAGAAATCACCGGAATAGTTCCGGAGGAGGACGGAATGGTTTCCGGACATTTTGAATAGTTCAAAATAAAGTTCAATTGTTTTAATAATGTTTTATTATTTAATTATCTGAATTAAACATTTAAAACATATTAAATAAATTAAAAAATGGGAAAAGGCTAAATGGGCCCATGGGGCCCATTAAGGGAGGAGGGGGTCTCCCCCCTTGGGCTTGGCGCCAAGGGTGGGGCCCATTCCCCCCTATGGCCGGCGCACTCCCCCCTTGGGAGTTTAGTCCCACATGGGGGAGGGGAGGAGGATGACACCCCCCTTGGCCTATATAAGGAGGGGTAGCCCCCCTTTTTCCAACACACCAATATCTCCTTCTTCCTCCTTCTCCTTCCCGGAAGTGGACTCCCCTTGTTTGGAGTCTGCACCTGGATTGGAGTTCTCCACCATAAGGTAGGCCGTCGTTCTGCTGGAGTCGGGATCCGTAGCCGTCTTTCTTTCGCTGCTCGCCTGGTTCGGGGCCCGGGAGGAACATCGATTGTACCGTACGTGTATAATCTCTTCGAGGCACTACACTTGTGGTGCTACTTCGTCATTGGAGGTTTACCGGGAGTCATCCTCGCCGGTGGTGGTCTTCTACACGACAGGGAGGTCGTAGTTCTGAGTCTACGCCAACCACGTTCGCAAGAACGTTTCCCTCTTTCGGTCTTCAAAGGTATGAACACCGATTCCCTCCGTTACTTTACATCGCCATAGCATAGATCTTGGGTTCGGGTGTCGTAGGTATGAAAAATTTGTGTTTTCTGCCCCGTATCCCAACAGTGGTATCATGAGCTAGCTATGCGTAGATGTATTGTACGGGTAGAACACAACAAGGATGTGGGCATCGAATCTTCATTTGTTACCCTCCCACGCGTACTCATTTAGCGTTGAGGCAATGTTTGATGAAGCAGCCCCCGACCGACCTTACGCGTTTATGCGAGACTGGTTCCATGCTTGACATATGGCTTGTACCATATAAAGTGGCTGGGGGGGTGTCTGTCTCTCTGCATTAGCGATGCGAAGATGTTTGCAACGGAGGGCCCCGACAGGGGTGTAATAGAGACAGATGGGAGACGGTGTTGTGGCATGTTTTTCGCAGGATAGAAACGGTTCTCTCTCTCGAAACCCCTAGCAGCCACGTAAAACCTGCACAAGATAAAGTAGAAAGGCGTTTAACTTTACTTTGCATGAAGGGGGATCATAGGTTGTATGATTTACAATTTTACTTCCTGTTTTATGCTAGTATGCTAGATATATCGACGGTAGCACGAAACAGGACCATCTCTCACAATACCAACATTGTGTTCTCCCTTGGTGGGCACCGCCTGGAAGGTTCTCCCATATGGCTTGATGCTTCGTACATACCGGAGTTGTCCTACATATTAAACGGAGTTCGCATGAGGTTGGGTTCGGCAAGCCTGGCATATGCAGATATGGCCTTGCTGAACAGCTAACATCAAGGTTCGATTGGCAGGCTTGAAGTATGTAGATGCAGGCCTGGAACACAGGAGACCGAAAGGTCGAGCACGAGTCACATGCCTGATGTGATTGGCTTAGAGGCCTATCTGGTTCGCATACTGATGGCCGTGACGATCGAGGGAGGTATGGGGGCTGGGATTGTGTAATCACTTAATTAAATTGAGAGGTGTTTATCTAAGTGGGAGCTTTCTAGAATTTTGGGATTAAATTGAAACTCCACATTATGAACAAAAGTCTAAATATGTATCCTTGTGAATCAACCTTGTAGATGGCAGCCCCTCGCCCCTCGTTCAACTTAGGATCATTCCTAGAGAAAGATAAGCTAAAAACAGATGGGACAAACTTCACCAACTGGTTCCGCACCCTGAGGATTCTCCTCGTTCCCCTCAAGATGGCATACGTACTAGAGGACGCGTTAGGTGACGCACCAGCAGATGATGCCAGTCAGGATGAGAAGAATGTCTATCTCTCCAGGACTGATGATTACAACCTTGTCTAGAGTGGCATGCTCTACTCCATGGAGGCTGAGCTGCAGAAACGCTTTGAGAGGATGGGTGCATATGAGATTATCACCGACCTCAAGGCGGTCTTCGCACCTCAAGCCAGGGCTGAACGGTACGAGGCTTCTGAAGCCTTCTTCTCAGCAAAGATGGACGAGCACGGCAGCGTGAGTGAGCACGTAGTCAAAATGTCTGGCTACGTTCAGCGCTTGAATGCTCTGGAATGCCAGATTCCAGATGAACTTGCTGTTGATAGGGTGTTGCAGTCGCTTCCCCATAGCTACAAAGGCTTTGTGCTGAACTACAACATGCAGGGGATGACCAAAACCCCTTCTGAGTTGTTCGCCATGCTGAAAAGCGCTGAGGTTGAGATCAAGAAGGAGCATGCCGTCTTCATGGTCAACAAGACCACTGACTTCAAGAAGTCAAGCAGGCGGGAGAAGGCCAAGAGAGGTGTCCCCAAGAGGGATGGCAAGTCAGTTGCCGCTCCTCCCAAGGCACCCAAGCCTAAACCCAGAGTGGAGTGCTTCTACTGCAAGGGTGAAGGTCACTGGAAACGCAACTGTCCTAAGTACCTAAAGGACAAGAAGGCTGGCAAGGTCGCCAAGAGAGACGAAGGTATATTTGATATACATATTGTTGATCTTCTCTTGACAAGCGCCGGGAATGCATCTTGGATTTTTGATACAGGATCTGTCGCTCATATTTCTAATTCCATTCAAGGACTAAGGAATAGGAGACGCTTGCTCAAAGATGAAGTGACGATGCGCGTGGGGAATGTCTGACAGATTGAAGTCTTGGCGGTCGGCACGAAGCATCTTAGTCTCCCTTTGGGATTAGTTTTAGTTCTGAATAATTGCTACTATGTACCCGCGTTGAGTGTGAACATCGTTAGTGGCTCTTGCTTGAAGCGAGACCGCTATTCTTTTAAGTCTGATACAATTGGTTGATCGATTTATAAGGATGAAATGTTTTATGTTCACGCACCGGAGTTGCATGGTTTATTCGTACTTGATCTCGATGGTGACATATGTCACATTAACAATATTGAGGCCAAAAGATTGAAGAATGATGAAGATCACATGAAGATGTGGCATTGCCGACTTGGTCATATTGGTATAAAGCGCATGGAGAAGCTCCATAAGGATGGACTTCTTGAGTCATTGGATTTTGGATCCCTTGATACATGTGAACAATGCCTCATGGGCAAAATGACAAGGACTCCATTCAATGGCGTAATGGAGCGTGCGGATGTCTTATTGGGGATCATACACTCGGATGTATGTGGACCCATGAACGTCCCCACTCGCAACGGTCTTCGTTACTTCGTGACCTTTACTGGTGACTTGAGTAGATATGGGTATATTTACTTGATGAAGCACAAGTCTGAAACCTTTGAAAAGTTCAAGGAATTTCAAAATGAGGTCGAAAATCAACTCGGAAAGAAAATCAAGCACCTTCGATCGGATCGAGGTGGCGAGTATTTGAGTCACGATTTTGGCAATCATATGAAGTCTTGTGGCATAGTACCGCAGCTTACGCCGGCAGGCACACCTCAGAGAAACGGTGTGGCTGAGCGACATAATCGAACCCTATTGGATAGCATACGATCGATGATGTCTCATGCTGATTTGCCTGTGTCATTCTGGGGGTATGCATTAGAAACTGCCGTTCATATTCTTAATAGGGCACCATCCAAATCCGTAAAGACAACACCATTTCAAGAATGGCATGGCACAAAACCTAAGTTGTCTCACCTGAGATTTGGGGTTGTGAGGCTTATGTTAGAAAACTACAGCCTGACAAACTTGAATCTAAGGCGGATAAGTGCATCTTTGTGGGCTATCCCAAGGAAACTTGTGGATACACCTTCTACAACAAGTCTGACAGCAAAACGTTTGTTGCCAAGACGGGACACTTTCTTGAGAAGGATTTTCTCGCGAAAGAGTTGAGTGGGAGGAAAATAGACCTCGATGAAGTAACTGACCAATCACTCCAATTGGAAGAAACGGCTACGGAAATTGTTCTGGAACCATCTTCCATAGTAGGAGCTGAAGAGAATGGCCAGAATAACATTCATAACGATCATGACATTGACGATGATCATGGTGAGAATGAAGAGGAACCTTTTATGCCCCGTAGGTCATCAAGAGTCCGTCAACCTACTGAGTTTTACGGACAGCTTGTGAATGCACTCTCGGCTGATGAGTCGGATGAACCTACAAGTTACAAAGAAGCAATGGAGGGACCCGAGTCCGAGAAATGGCTTGAAGCCATGAAATCCGAAATAGACTCCATGTACACCAACAAAGTATGGACTTTGGTGGATATTCCCGAGGACCGCAAGGCCGTCGAGAATAAATGGATTTTCAAGAAAAAGACTGACGCAGACGGAAACGTATCTTTCTACAAAGCTCGACTTGTCGCGAAGGGTTTCCGACAAATTCAAGGAGTTGACTACGAGGATACGTTCTCTCCTGTAGCGATGATAAAGTCTATTCGGATCCTACTAGCAATAGCTGCATATCATGATTACGAGATATGGCAGATGGATGTGAAAACTGCATTCCTAAATGGCAACATTGAGGAAGAGTTGTATATGATGCAACCAGAGGGGTTTGTCGATCCAAGGAACGTTGGTAAGGTGTGCAAGCTTCAACGGTCCATCTATGGGTTGAAGCAAGCATCTCGGAGCTGGAATCTTCGATTTGATGAGGTCATTAAAGCGTTTGGATTTGTCCAAAACGTCGAAGAGTTCTGCGTCTATAAGAAACTGAGTGGGAGCTCTGTAGCATTCCTTGTGTTATATGTAGATGACATATTACTAATAGGGAACGATAAGAAATTCTTAGAGGAAGTGAAGGAATATCTGAATGGACAATTTTCCATGAAGGACCTAGGTGAAGCTACGTACATATTAGGGATTAAGATCTATAGAGATAGACCTAATTGACGGTTGGCCTTGAGTCAGAACACTTATATTGACAAGATATTGAAAAGGTTCAAAATGGATGACTCCAAGAGAGGTCTCTTGCCAGTTATAAAAGGTGTCAAATTAAGCGTGACTCAATGCCCAACCACAGCAAAAGAGAAGGAGGAGATGTCCTCAAAGCCCTATGCCTCAGCCATAGGTTCTCTCATGTATGCTATGTACTAGACCGGATTTAGCGCTGGCCATTAGTATGACTAATCGCTAGCAGAGTAACCCGGTAATGGCTCACTGGACAGCAGTAAAGAACATCCTTAAGTACTTAAGAAGAACCAAGGATCTCTTTCTCATTTATGGAGGAGTTGATGAGGAGCTCACCGTAAAAGGTTACGTTGACGCAAGCCTCGGCTCAGATTTAGATGACTCGAAATCCCAGACGGGATATGTTTTCATGTTGAACGGTGGCGCAATTAGCTGGAGGAGCGGCAAACAGTCAGTCGTCTCTCAATCTACAATGGAGGTGGAGTATATTGCCGCTTGCGAAGCGTCAAACGAGGCGCTGTGGCTGAAGAAGTTCGTGATCGAGCTTGGCGTCTTTCCCAGTTGCACTGACCCCGTGGGAATCTTCTGCGACAACACGGGTGCCATTGCTAACGCGAAGGATCCAAGAACTCACTCTACAGCCAAGCACATCCTCTGAAAGTTCCATGTGACGCGAGACTACGTCAGGGATGGACACACTAGGATTCACAAGATACATACGGATCTGAACGCAGCAGACCCGATGACTAAACCTCTTCCACAGGGCAAGTTTGAAGAACACCGAGAGACCATTGGTGTTAGATACATACCTGATGTAAACTAGTGTAATTTGTACTCTAGTGCAAGTGGGAGACTGTTGGATATGTGCCCTAGAGACAAATTAATAAAGATATTTGTCACATATCCGTTTTGTTCATAATATGTTTTATACTGTGCTATAACTGTATTACTTGGAAATACTAATACAAGTGTAGTATAAAACATGGTCCGTAGTTTAACTCGGGTAAACTATCTCATTGGGCAATTGATTGATCAAGCTTTCCTGATCATGGCGACACTTAAGTCCATTGACAATGAGGTCATATCGTTAAGGGGAATGATGTGATGGACGTACACCCACCTAAATTATTGCAATGTGATCGAGTCACATAGTTCAGCGTTGCTATGACTTTGTAACGTATGGCTTAGTCCTTAGACCGTAATGATCATACGTAATTGTCATCTATGAGGAGACTTTGATTTGTATCCCACCGCCTGACTGAAATATGCTGGCTATAACGGTGCACTTTGGGTATTCCGAAATAGATGGTTGATGAGTATGTTAATAGATCAGAGCGGGATTTGTCAGTCCTTGTGACAGGACAGGTACTCTGGGCCCACTCGGTGATATTGCATCAACACCTTGCAAGGACGTGACTAGGTCACAAGAGATGCAATGATCATGGACGAGAGAAGTTTTTTGTTGTGAACGAAATGTGAACACGGTATGTAGGATACCGACGATCAAACCTCGGACAAACAAAGTACCGCAGCACAAAGGGATTACGTCGTATCGTTAACGGTTTCCAAAAGCGATCGAAGTTCATTCGATGGAAGCGCAGGGGCTGTCAAGGATTGTAACCAGGTCCAACTGACTAGTCAATGGTCAATGAGAAGAGTCTCGACCATGTCTGCTGTTTCCCGGACCGTTAGGGTGTTACACTTAAGGGCAATCGATGCATAGGACAGTTACGGGATCAATCGGTGAAATAGGAGAAATCACCGGAATAGTTCCGGAGGAGGACGGAATGGTTTCCGGACATTTTGAATAGTTCAAAATAAAGTTTAATTGTTTTAATAATGTTTTATTATTTAATTATCTGAATTAAATATTTAAAACATATTAAAAAAATTAAAAAATGGGAAAAGGCTAAATGGGCCCATGGGGCCCATTAAGGGAGGAGGGGGTCTCCGCCCTTGGGCTTGGCGCCAAGGGTGGGGCCCATCCCCCCCTATGGCCGACGCACTCCCCCCCCTTGGGAGTTTAGTCCCACATGGGGGAGGGGAGGAGGATCACACCCCCCTTGGCCTATATAAGGAGGGGTACCCCCCCTTTTTCCAACACACCAATATCTCCTTCTTCCTCCTTCTCCTTCCCGGAAGTGGACTCCCCTTGTTTGGAGTCTGCACCTGGATTGGAGTTCTCCACCATAAGGCATGCCGTCGTTCTGCTGGAGTCGGGATCCGTAGCCGTATTTCTTCCGTTGCTCGCCTGGTTCGGGGCCCGGGAGGAACATCGATTGTACCGTACGTGTATAATCTCTTCGAGGCACTACACTTGTGGTGCTACTTCGTCATTGGAGGTTTACCGGGAGTCATCCTCGCCGGTGGTGGTCTTCTACACGACAGGGAGGTCGTAGTTCTGAGTCTACGCCAACCACGTTCGCAAGAACGTTTCCCTCTTTCGGTCTTCAAAGGTATGAACACCGATTCCCTCCGTTACTTTACATCGCCATAGCATAGATCTTGGGTTCGGGTGTCGTAGGTATGAAAAATTTGTGTTTTCTGCCCCGTATCACAATTCTCTACAAAGTATACATTTTATTGATAACTCTCACAGAGTGCACACAGAGATCACAAGACCGTGATGCAACATTACAACAAGCACGCGGAAGCAAATTATGCCTGGGTACAAACAAGTTTAACAAATGGCTTAAGAAGCCTTATTTAAACATAAGCCCTCCACGAGGGAACCAGTCTCCTGACTGTGACTACACTAGCTCGGTCTTTAGTCGTCGAGCTCGAGGAAGAATCCACCTTCGGGGTTAGTGGGTTCATCTAAAACATAGAATAAGCAAACGTGAGTACAAAGTCGTACTCAGCAAGACTTACATAGGAGCTATACTACTCATGCACATGTATCAAGGTAAAGGGGGGGGGAGGTGGGGTTCAATGCAGAAGTGACAACTTTGACTTGGCTAGTCCTGAACTACGAGTACCAGACTTGAGGTAAGAAGCGTACACGAGTCCACTACATGTATCCAACCAATTACACCACTATGGTGCCTTCCTCCACTTCCCCACGAGAAAGCACGCCATAGCACTCACGCTTATCTTGGCAAGTTTTATAAGTATCCAGTTCAAGTTGTCTAATAATCAAGCTAAGCTTTCCAAGCAGTCCCTTACCGCGGACGCGGCTATTCGAATAGTTTTGTTAACCCTGCAGGGGTGTACCGCTACACACACATGACCATCAGTTACCGCCTTTGTACTCGACACCATTCAAGAGGTGTCGGCGAGGATGTGATGGCGCGAGGGTTGACTTCTCGCCCTTCGTTGGTGAGCCCCAAGTGGAAGGCGTGATGCAGCACAGCAACAAATTTCCCTCGGTAAAGATACCAAGGTTTGTCTCCAGTAGGACTCCAGAGATGATAAGTAGGTGTCAGCGGCGCAACTGACGCGGACCTGCACACAGACACAGATAACTTTGTTCCCAGCGAAGTTCAGAGAGGTTGTCAATCTCTCCGGTCTTATTGTTTACAAAGGATAAAACGCAAGGGATAATAATAGCAACTTGAAAGTAAATGCAGAAAAGTAAATATAGCGTGGAAACAATGATAAGGATATGGACCGGGATACGTGATGTTCGCTAGTGATGTCTCTCTCCCAAAAGAAGATAAAATTGCTATGCGAGGTAAACAAATTATAGAAAGGCAATTGACAGGATTATGAACGCACCGCAATGTTAACTATGCTACAAAAGAAAGGAAGAGGTTCAAAAGCACAGGCAGTACGCCAAGGTAAGTAGACCGAAATCCATCTGCATCTACTACTAATAATCCACCTTGAGATATCTATCCAGAACATCTCGCTGGTATTAAGTTGCGAGCCCCACCCAAAGTGTAAACCCAAAGCAACAGACAACTGCATTAAAAAGAACTCTGCGTAAAGTAAACAATCCTTGTAACCGCGGTTACAAGCACCGTTGTTTTCCCCCTTGTGGCAACAACACATCCCCTAGACTCATGTTTCTGTCACTCAAGCATGTCATCAGGGAGGCATGAACCCACAATCTAGCACAACGCTCCCTCTTGGAGTCACTACCTACTACTTGGCCAAAGCAATAAACAGCAACGGAGAACATGCAAGAATTACTTAGGAACAAAAATATAAGAGATAAAAACCAAATATATTACTCAATCACAATCTGAACATAATCTCATAATCCATCAGATCCTATCAAACTCAACATAGCAAAAGAAGAAATATTACAAAGGTGCCTCGATCATGTTGGGCAGCTCACGAGGTCTAAAAAATGAAGATCGAAGAGGGGAGGAGAACATCACATAGCTACTGATCACGGACCCATGGTCCAAGGAAAACTACTCACGAGACATCCGGGGAGAATCCATGGTGGAGAGGAGACTCCCGGAGGTCAATCCTCCCTCCGGCAGGGTGCCGGGAAGAGGTCTTCTGGTGCTCCCGATCTTCGGAAGCGCGACAGCGGCGGAACAGAGGCGAGTTCACGGAATAGGATTCTCTCCCTGGGGTTTTCCCGTGACGGGGGATAAATAGGCGAAAGGGGGCAGCTAGAGGTGGGCCAGGGGCTCCAGGCGCCCCCCCTGGCGCGGCCCCTCCCGGGCTCTTCTCGAAGCTTCCGTCACGCTGATTTTTTATCTGAATTTTCCCGAATTTTTCTGGCACTTTTTATATGGGGGAAAACTGAAATAGAAAAACAGTAGAAAACAGGAACTGGCACTGGGGTGCATTGAGTTAATAGGTTAGTCCAAATATGATCAAAAATGTATGAAAGTGTATCTAGATCATAGCAATATCACACAAAACATGTATGGAGCAAGCAGAAATTATAGATACGTTTTGGACGTATCAACATCCCCAAGCTTAATTCCTGCTCGTCCTCGAGTAGGTAAATGATAACAACATTATTTCTGTGGTGACATGCTAGCAACCATATAAGAACTTTGAAAAGTAAAGCAATCAAGGTTAGAGATTCAATTCAAGTCATAACATGCAAGAGTCTATATTAACATTGAAACAAGTAACGAAAGAACAAAAGGTGCAAGAGCTCTCGCTGTCCGTGACTCGAATGTCTCCAAATGGTGTTTGCGTGCAAGAAGGGGGATAGGGAATACGAGAAAAAAGTATTTTTGTGTTGAGAACTCAATCTACTAAAGTTTCACACTTGGTCTTCTTTGGAATCTTATCTTTACTCGTCCCCAGACCACTAGCCAGGTACAAGTCAATTTGATCCACTCCTTTTCGATATTTCGAGCACTCATGCAATGGATGAGCGTAAACACGAGAGTTGACACTTAGGATGGCAAAGATGGAAATATGGTGGAGGAGGAAGACAAAAAGGATGAGAAAGGCTCGCATCAATGAGGACAATCATAGGCAAGAGATGCCAAATGATAGATATGATGTGAGGAGTAGGGATTGCCATGCAA
Organism: Bromus sterilis; assembly: GCA_950022295.1. NCBI lineage: Eukaryota > Viridiplantae > Streptophyta > Magnoliopsida > Poales > Poaceae > Bromus > Bromus sterilis. Next base: position 364,389,294 of record OX465595.1, on the reverse strand, counting down.
CGGATGCACATACGAGCTAGGAAGCTCTCCAATGGAACTAGTGGGGGTGCATCTAACTTGCTCGCTCATGAAGACCTAGAGCTCTTTTTGAGGAGGCTCATCCTTGGAATATGCAAGCCAAGTTCTATAGTGTGAAGGTCCCCACGTAGCTATATGCATAATGATCATCTCTATGGAGTACAAGGATATAAAGGGATTACTAGTGTGGATCTCTCAAAAGGATAGTAGTGTTACCCCTTTCTCTCTTTTTATTTATTTTTCTCTTTTTTCTAATTTTTTGTATTTTTTTGTGGCCTCAATGGCTCTTTCTATTTAACTCTCACTTGTCCTCTTTGGGATCTTTTATTGTGTCCACTTTGGGATATTTTCCTCACTTAAGGGCAACACTCTATTTTACAAGAAGGTAAAGGAGATCTTTCACACTTTACAAGGTACTCAAAACATAAAGAAGATGTAACTATCATGATGTATGCAATGTATGCCGCTGCCAGTGTAGCAGGAACATGTATGGCATGAAGATCAAGTCATGAAGAGGTGGATGTTGCATGGCAATGTAACTCGGAAAGGCTATGGAAATGCCTTGATAGGTAGGTATGGTGGTTGTTTTGAGGAAAGATAAAGGGAGGCTTATGATGACAGAGCGTATCATGCCAAGGGTTTGGAAGTACCGGCGAAGGTGGCCACCAACTCTCGGAGTGAGAAGAAGGCAATGCACGACACGGGAAAGGCTAGCAAAATATGGGAAGGTGGAAGTGCCAACTCTCAATACTTACATTAGTCCGAAGAACTCATGCACTTATTATCGGTAACTCTCAATCTAATAAGGAGGTTCACAAAGAGACAAGTATCCCGAGGAGGAGTGTATGGGGGTTTGGTTATCCTTGCGCATCCTCGACTCATGGTACGTGAGTGTTCTCTAATATTCGACCCCTCAGAAGAGTAGTGATCCATCTAGTAGCTAGAGTTCTCAACTAGTTTTGTAGGTTTTGAAAATAAACACGGATTGCCCAAAATACGACACCTATCACTAATAGGCAAGAGCTCTTGACACCAAAAGTTCAAACATTACTCACATCAATACCTCAAAATTATTGCAAGCTACTACTAAAATTAAATAGCAACCTCAATTACCTACTTTCAAGACAAGACACAACTCAGTGCAACAACCAACTCTCTTAACAAGATAAACATGAAAACTAAAGAAAGTTCCAGCAACAAACTAAACAAAAGCCAAGGCTCTTGCTAAAGACAAACTAAAACTAAGACTAAACATGACAGTAGCTATGAAAAGATAAAGAACACACAACAACAAGAAGATAGGCATGAAAAATCCTATGATGTGTTCTAGATTTTGAAAGTGGAGCGTGTTTCTCTCCCACACAAAGTAAGACAGTACCTAACTTGTTATGAACAGCAAGCAAAGCTAAAGAAACTAAAAATAAAACCTAAGAGCGAGACGCTCCAAGCATAGCACATAACGCATGAAGTGATAAAAATATAGTGAGACAAAGGACGAACTGATGATTGTTGATGGAGAAGGGGATGCACGGGGGCATCCCCAAGCTTAGACGCTTGAGTCTCCTTGAATATTTATTGGGGATGCATGGGGGAATCCCCAAGCTTGAGCGCTTGACACTCCTGGATCTTCTTTCATCATCTTCCAACGCACACTTGAAAACTCCCTTCATACATAACTCATCATAAGCTGATTAGAGAGGTTAGTACCCTTAATAAATAATTTTTCTCCACTGGATATAAAGATATTCTTGAAGAGCTACTGTTTCTCAAGAGTGCCAAAAAGTTTTTGCAAAGAAAAAGAAAGCTTAAGGTTTGCAAAAGTTAGGAGAGACAAAACGTGGCAGAATCTGTGAAAAACAGAAAAGCAGATAGTAAAGAATTTTTTAGGGGCACTTATGCAACTCAAATCAAAAAACTCAGAACATACAGAAGTTTCGTAATTGTATAGATCATACTGTGTAAAAATTTCAGCTCAAAAAGATGAAATGGGATTTTTCTGGAATTTTTCTGGTCACGGGGACAGAATCTGTTTTCTGGACAGCATGTCACAACTTTTACTTCCCTTGCCGTAAGAGGCTATAACCTGGCACAAAGCTGAAAAATAAAGATACAATGATGTTTCTACAGAAGTAACAATCATCAAGACACAAAAAAAGCAAAAAGAAAAACCTAAATTCGTTGCGGGCTGCCTCCCGAAAGCGCTTCTTTAAAGCCATTAGCTAGGCTTAATGGAAAAAGAAGAATCAATGGTATCCAAGATCAGAATCATAAAAACCCTCATATTGATTTTCAATAAGCTCCTTCTTCTTTTTACTAGGAAATATATACTTACCTTTTGCCATACCGCGTAAGCGGATGTGCCTATTACCAATATCAATGAAGCCTTTCATAGCACGGAGGAAGTCTCTTCCGAGCACAATGTTACTTTGGTTTGGCTCCATGATGAAGAAATCCATTGGTGCAGTCCTATGAAGGAATGCAACTTGGACTTCGTTTACATTTCCTTTAATTTCTGAAATATCTCCATTAGAATGTTCATGATAAGATGATAATATATCCATATCCAGTTTCAAAGAATCATAAACTATTTTTGGTATAGTAGAAACTGTGGATCCAATATCACAAAAAGCAAGGAAGGTTTGGTTAGGGATGCTAATCCTAACAAAGGGCTCACAATCATCATCTATCTCCAACATTTCTTTCTTGTTGGACTTAAGTTCTTCTACTTTCCCCAAATCTAGAGCATCTAGTCTTTTTTCAATAGTGGCAAGTCTATCTATGACAGTATCAATACTACGATCATACACAAAATAACTAGATAGACTATGAAAAATCTCAAGAGCCCTATCTTCCTCACACTCTAGAAAATCTCCTTCAGCTATAATGTCAAGAGAGTGTTTACACCACTTAAAGAAGAACATGGTAAAAATTCCTAAGCACAATCTTTATAGATATCCAAGGCATGATTCTTTTATGTGCTTCAGAAATTCTGTCCCATGCCTTCTTCATATTTTCTCCATCCCTTTGACGAAAATCGAGAACTTCCGATTCCCGCAAAGAACCTAGCCCTAACATGTTCATCTAAACAAGGAGGACTACTAACAGCAAGATAATTTTTTTTTTGTAGTTTTTGATAAAAGACACAAAGATAAAAACTGAAAGATAAACTAACAAGACTAAAAAACAAAGGTAAAGGGTAGTGTGCAACTCCCCTATCTTAGCACTTGGAGTCCCCGACAACGGCGCCAGAAATTTTCTTGATGGCGCGAGGGTTGACTTCTCGCCCTTCGTTGGTGAGCCCCAAGTGGAAGGCGTGATGCAGCATAGCAGCAAATTTCCCTCGGTAAAGATACCAAGGTTTGTCTCCTGTAGGACTCCAGAGATGATAAGTAGGTGTCAGCGGCGCAACTGAAGCGGACCTGCACACAGACACAGATAACTTTGTTCCCAACGAAGTTCAGAGAGGTTGTCAATCTCTCCGGTCTTGTTGTTTACAAAGGATAAAACGCAAGGGATAATAATAGCAACTTGAAAGTAAATGCAGAAAAGTAAATATAGCATGGAAACAATGATAAGGATATGGACCGGGATACGTGATGTTCGCTAATGATGTCTCTCTCCCAAAAGACGATAAAATTGCTATGCGAGGTAAACAAATTATAGAAAGGCAATTGACAGGATTATGAACGCACCGCAATGCTAACTATGCTACAAAAGAAAGGAAGAGGTTCAAAAGCACAGGCATTACGCCAAGGTAAGTAGACCGAAATCCATCTGCATCTACTACTAATCATCCACCTTGAGATATCTATCCAGAACATCTCGCTGGTATTAAGTTGCGAGCCCCACCCAAAGTGTAAACCCAAAGCAACAGACAACTGCATTAAAAAGAACTCTGCATAAAGTAAACAATCCTTGTAACCGCGGTTACAAGCACTGTTGTTTTCCCCCTTGTGGCAACAACACATCCCCTAGACTCATGTTTCTGTCACTCAAGCATGTCATCGGGGGGGGGGCATGAACCCACAATCTAGCACAACGCTTCCTCTTGGAGTCACTACCTACTACTTGGCCAAAGCAATAAACAACAACGGAGAACATGCAAGAATTACTTAGGAACAAAAATATAAGAGATAAAAACAAAATATATTACTCAATCACAATCTGAACATAATCTCATAATCCATCAGATCCTATCAAACTCAACATAGCAAAAGAAAAAATATTACAAAGGTGCCTCGATCATGTTGGGCAGCTCACGAGGTCTAAACAATGAAGATCGAAGAGGGGAGGAGAACATCACATAGCTACTGATCACGGACCCATGGTCCAAGGAAAACTACTCACGAGACATCCGGGGAGAATCCATGGTGGAGAGGAGACTCCCGGAGGTCAATCCTCCCTCCGGCAGGGTGCCGGGAAGAGGTCTTCTGGTGCTCCCGATCTTCGGAAGCGCGGCAGCGGCGGAACAGAGGCGAGTTCACGGAATAGGATTCTCTCCCTGGGGTTTTCCCGTGACGGGGGATAAATAGGCGAAAGGGGGCAGCTAGAGGTGGGCCAGGGGCTCCAGGCGCCCCCCCTGGCGCGGCCAGGGGTGGGGCCGCGCCGGGTGGCCGCCTGGGCCCCCCTGGCTCCCCTCTGCCTCCTCCCGGGCTCTTCTCGAAGCTTCCGTCATGCTGATTTTTTATCTGAATTTTCCCAAATTTTTCTGGCACTTTTTATATGGGGGAAAACTGAAATAGAAAAACAGCAGAAAACAGGACTGGCACTGGAGTGCACTGAGTTAATAGGTTAGTCCAAATATGATAAAAAATGTATGAAAGTTTATCTAGATCATAGCAATATCACACAAAACATGTATGGAGCAAGCAGAAATTATAGATACGTTTTGGATGTATCAGGATGCTCACCACAACTGTTACCTCGTAGCCGATCTAGTCCAAGAAAGCCGCCTACCTGGGTTGGATACCACTATCGTGAACCCGGCCGGTTTACCGAAGTGGACCCAGATGATGTGTGCGTGGTGCATAAGCCGGTCTCGGCTGAGCCGTTCTCTCACTTAGCAGTCAGGCCACAAACCTACCAGAACTCTGAACTACTGCGACATCTGGACATCGAAAGGGATGATTTAGTAGGTTGAGAGGGGTCAGTGAGCCCAATGTGTGGTTGTACTCTTCATCTTGGATCACCACACAAGAACTCGGACTTAGGGCGGTGTTCAACGAGACAACCCACTGTGTACTCCTACACAACCTCTCATCGTTCACCTTGTATTAGGGTAGATTCACCAACACATTTCCACCATCATCATCATGATTGCTACCATCCCGACTCACATAACAGTATCAACATTGTATCACTCTAAGCATGCAATAAGCAGTAACAATTGCAGGGGCCACATGATATCAATCAACTCCTACATTTGCTAGGATTGTGGTTTGCTTACTACTGTGACAAATGATAGGTCATGCAAAGGAATGGGTTCATCTATGCGGTAGAAACGTAGCATGGTAATCATCCTAAACAATGCATAAGCGAGATTGAGAGGGAAGTGGGATTTTATCGACATGATCAATGGGGGTTTGCTTGCCTTGCTGACGAGGTTTAGTCACGGGGTCTTCAACGAAGGGGGCAACCTCCTGTTCCGGTTCCACTTCTACTCGACAAACAACAAACAAGGAAGCAAAGTAAATACAATGCACAAGCACATGGTTGAAGGTTGAAACTTGATGCATATGCTTCTGATGTGTGAGGGAATTCCATTTAATAGGAGTGTATTGCAAATGAATTGCAAATTCAAACTCCATTTTGAATTTAAAAGGAATGCATATGCCTTGTTGCCACTATTCACCCAAGAAAACTTGGTCAAACATGAAAACAGATTGCATATTTAGATTCCTTGAATTTTTCTAATAAATTTAGACATATTATTTGCTATATTTGGAGTTAAGATGAATTTTCTATGAATTTCCAAAGTTTAGCATATTTTCTGCCATTTTCTGGATTTGTTTTAAATCAATTAAGCATTTCTGCGTCACTGTGATGTCAGGCTGACGTCAGGGAGCCTCTGACGTGTGGGGCCACCTGGTCAGTGGCTGGGTTAGTAAACCCGGTTAGTTTAAACTAACCAGGGGTTAATTAGTAGCCTGGGCCCACATGTAAGTGGCCTAGGGAGTAGTTAGCAGGGTGATTAGCGCTAAACAGACGCGGGCCACGTCACCTCGCCGGCGGCTAGTTGTCGGCGACGTCCAGACGCGGCGGCGTCCACGGGGACGGCGGCTCCGTTGTCCTTTTGAAGCGCCAAGACCACCAGGAGGGAGCTCTCGTCGTCGCGCATCGATCTGGACTAAGCACTAGGGCTGGGGTGCAGTTGAGGCTCACCGGCGACGAACTTAGCGGCGACAGAGGCACGACCGCGAGGCAAAACTTGATGCAGGGCTCCACTTGATGCGGGGATAGGCTAGATCGACGCAGCCGAGCAAGGGGATCATGATAGACATGGGCTCGAGCTCGATGGCTTCATGGTGGCTCGCCGAAGAGCACCGCGGCGGCGCTGAGCTACGACTCCCATGGAAGATCACGATGGAGGCACGGATTGAGGGTGCAAGCAAAGGGGTATTGACTGTGAGCTCACCAGCAACTCGACGGAGGAGGCAGCAGGGGAGGGGATGGTCCAGCGGCGACGGAATCGACGAGGTACTCCGGCGGCCGGAGACGAAGATGGCGACTCGATTCGGCGGCTCCAGAGGGCTTCAGCTCCCCATCTTCTGCTCGAAGACGAAGACGGCTATGGCGAAGATGATGGACAGGCTCCCGGGGCTTCTCGACGGCGATGGCCGCGTGTTCTCGGCGACGTGCCCTGCGGTGGCGCTCGGACTCACGTGGGATCAACACAGGAGGGGAGAAAGAGGCTGTCCAGGGGGAAGGAATGGAAGCGGCGTCTCCAGGCGTCGTCGTCGCGCGCTTAGAGGGCTTGGGAGGGCGCCAGGAAGGCAGGCTGGTGCTCGCCGGCGTCGGCATGCCCTCCACCGAGGTGCTTGTCGACGCGGCGGGAGACGACAGGGGGGGTTTGCGGGCTGGGCCAGGCTAGTGGGCCGCGGGGCGATGAGTTGGGCCTAAATGGCCAGGTGAGTTTCCTTTTTCCTTTTTCTTTCTGTTTTCTTTTCTGTTAATTTGTTTTGCTGTGCTAAACAAATAGCTAGGCATTTTATTAAATGCTGAAACTTTTTATATGGCTTCACAATATAATACGCTAGCCACTTGTAAAGTTTGAACATTTTTAAAATTCAAATTATTTGAACTTTAATTCAAATAGGGGTTTAAATTTAATTCCATGCTCCTGTTTGAATATTTGAAAAATCCATGAGCATGGGGTTGGTCCCACATCACTTGATATGTGATCACACTCATTTATAAGACTTTTCAAAAATGCAAAAGGAATTTTTGGAGCAACTTTTATTCTGGCCATTTGAATTAAATTCATCTGGGGGGTGTTCTCTCTCCCATTTCAATTTCTTTTGAATTTTTTAACATGATGCAAAGTGACTTGCTAATCCTAGCACATACCTAACAGAGTTTTCTGACACGTTGGATCAATTAAACCCTCCGGTTGCATCATATACAACTCTTCCTCAATGTTGCCATTAAGGAATGCAGTTTTCACGTCCATCTGCCATATCTCGTAATCATGATATGAAGCTATTACTAGTAGGATCCGAATAGACTTTATCATCGCAACATTATAGAATGTCTCCTCGTAGTCAACTTGAAAGGGCATGTGCCCTTATGTTTGGTTTTGGTAATTGATGACAATCTTTATGGACTAATGGTTTCCTTGAGTTATACTTTAAGGTTTGTCCATAGGCAACGCTTGAAGATCATATGGTGGCTTCAAGGTTATAAGATTAAGATTATGTGTTGACCAAAGTGTTCTTCATGGAGCTATCCAAAGATTGGTCAAGTTGATGTGTGCAAGGTCAAGAGGGGCATCACGAAGATATCATATGCTTGGAGCTTTCCGACCATTTGGTGATAATGGTTTTGTGAAGATATGCCTAAAAGAGGCTCACCCATAATGGAGTATGGGGGAGCAATTTACTAGTCTTCATCGAGCCGGCGCAACCAAGAAAGGTGTTCCAACTTGAGGCGGACATGATCATCATCACCAAGCTCAAGCGGATTATGTGCAAGACAAAGGTTTGACCTTTATTTTGACCTTTATAGGTTTCTAGTTTACCGGTCTCATGGTGGTAGTTAGGAGACCGGGTTATAGGCTAGGCCGCATCGTTCGTGGAGAGCTCAAACCTTTGCATCCTTGGCATCATCTTTATTGGTTCTTGTTATGTTTTTCTCTTTGTGAGTGTTGGAGCTTGAGTTCGTATTCATTACAAGCCCTTCTTCATCGAAAACGGATTTCATATACATCTACTTTTGTGTTTTCGATGTTGGTGTTTTTGTCGGCTCTTATCTTGTGAAGGTTTCACCTTCTACCTTGTTGGCATTCTAACATTTCCATGATTTGCATCATTTCTTTTTGTTGATCTTGGGTGGTTCTCTATGTGAGGATCTAGAGCTTTTCCATAGCTTTAAAACAAGCCCAAGATCATCAAAATTGGAGTTCGTATGGAAAAGTTATGCTTGTTTTGGCCGTGCTGTTTTTTCCTGTGAGGTAGTACCGCCCGGAGTTGAGGTAGTACCGCCCGAGCGGTAGTACCGCCCGGTAGAGAGGTAGTACCGCTAAAGCGGTACTACCGTGGTTAGTACCGCATCCACTACCGTATTCCTACTGGATAGGGCGGTAGTGGGGCACGGTACTGAGCCCGGTAGTACCGTAGGGCGGTAGTACCGCTCCAGTTGAGGTAGTACCGCTCCAAGGTAGTACCGCTCGCTGTGCGGTAGTACCGTGGTTGATGGGCTTCCAACGGTTGGATTCGTGGGGACCTATAAAAGGGGGTCTTCTTCTCCCTTTGTCCTCACCCGTTTTGTGCAAGTTCTTCCCCCCATTGTTGACCTCTTTGAGCTTGCTTACTCTCTTCCCCTCCTATGATTCTTGCTCCTTTTTTGAGGGAAAAGAGAGAGGAGGTCTAGATCCACATTCTCCACCAAGAATCTCTCCTCTACGTGAGGGGAACCTTGTGGATCTAGATCTTGGAGTTCTTTGTGTTCTCCTTGTTCTTCCTCTCATATTCCTCCATAGCTTTTGTTGCTTTGGTGGGATTTGAGAGTTGGGGACTTGAGCACTTCGTGTGATCTTGCCATTGCATTTGGTGCATCGGTTTGAGTTCTCTCCGAGGATTCGTTGTAGTAAGTGAAGTTGAGAAGATATCTACTCTTGAGTGCATTGGCACTCTAGAGCTTGTACCTCGTGGGTGAGTTGGCACCTAGAGGCTTGTTGTTGTGGAGCTCTATCATTGTGGTGGAAAGCTTTGGGACGCTACGAGAGCGTCCAATTCGGTTGTGGAGATTGCCCCAAGCATTTGTACGGGTTCGGTGACCGCCCCCAAGGGTTGCCACTATTTCGGATAGTATTTATAGTTCTACCTGGGAGTAATCTCGTGCTAAGACATAAGTCATTGGTTCGAATCTGATAGAATACTTTTTTAGAAGGCAAAGATACTGGCGACTAGATCCTTGTGGCAGGCTTATCGGATTAGGCAGCTGGAGAGACGATAGGCTTTTCTTCCTAAGTTTTAGACCTTAGACGATTTCTTGTGATTGTGAGCAAATAGAATTGCTCGGCTTGTTTAATTAGTGGAAATACAGCGCTATAGACTTCAATGCGGTAGACGTTTTGTTCCTAATTTTTCTGGACCAAACCTCTGCTCTGACGCAACCAATTTGCTGCGCAAGCTAGTGATCCATTTCAGTTCATAGCCTGAATCCTTTCTCAGGATGAAGGAGTGGCCCACTAGAATTCAAGTGCATGAACTTGCTCTTGATCCTCGGTCGATGGTTGATAGCTACGGGTCATCCTAACATTGAAATGAAGCTATTCCCCTCCTAATTCACTAATTTGTAGGAAGGTGCTCGTTAGAAGAGAAAACAGTTGAGCAAGCATGGGAACCCTTTTTTTGTTCAGTCTATCTGGAATGCTTTTGTATAATAGGAATTAATTAGAAATAGGTATTCCGTTTCATCTAGGAAAAGAACCTAAAAATATTTAATGATTTTGTGGGATCCCTGGATGTAGCGGCTGGCGAACCGCTTCTTCTTCCACAAAGATTCAGCCACTTCCCTGCAAAATTTCCTGCTGCTCCCTTATCGGTTGAAGTAGATTCTTCTTTTCTCTCAAAAAACCCCTTCCCAAACCATGTCGGATGAGCAAGATATGCGGAAGATGGGGGGGCTTGCCTCCTCCTTTTGTACGGGTTCGGTGACCTCCCTCAAGTGTCCTAATAGTGGAATCACGACATCTTGCATTGGTAAGAGCGTGAGGAGAAATAGGGTGGCCCTCGTTGGCTTCATGTGAGCATTGTGCTCCTCACCCTCTCCAAAAGGAGACATACTTCTCGCAAGAGAAGGAACTTCGGTAACAAATCCTTGTCTCCATCGGCTCCACTTGCGGTTATCTCTACCTTTACTTTGAGCAAGCTTATTACATTGTTTATCTTGTGCTTGCTCATATTATTGTACATTGCTTGTCCCATAGGTTGTTCTTCTAGTCAACCTATTTACTTGTGCACCTACTTTGTGATAGCCATAGTGCTCTTGTCATATTTCTTGCTATCACATAGTTGTTTATCTTGCTTAGTATAAGTTGTTGGTGCACATAGTTGAGCCTAGCTTATTTAGGTTTCTTGCTTGGCAAATTAAACGTTAAGTTTAATTCCGCATTTGTTCAAGCCAAAACCGTAATTATTTTAAACGCCTATTCACCCCCCCTCTAGGCGACATCCACGTCCTTTCAATTGGTATCAGAGCCTCGTCTCTCTTTATAGGGCTTCACCGCCTTGAGAGTAAGGATGTCGACTAGGGGTTTAGGATTCATTGACACTCTTAGTTTCGATGGCAGAAATTATGTTGCTTGGAAAATCCGCATGCTTAAATATTTTCGGGGCATTGACCCGTGTATGGAGCGAATTGTACATATGTGTTTTTCTCCTCCAAAGGATACTCAAAACCTATCCTTGGTGGATGAGAAAAACTCTTATCTCAATGCTCAAGCTTCTAATGTGCTTGTTGATGCTTTGAGTAATGTAGACATATTTCAACTCATGCCTTTTCGGGATGCTCACGAGTTGTGGACAAAGCTTCAAGATAAATATGATGTGTCCAAGATTTGTGGGGATGATTGTTCTCCCTCCACCTCCGGTCGCGATGCTTTCTCAACTTCTTCTACCTCACCAACATGTGGTTTTACACAAGGTAATGAAACGGTGAGTAGTGTGAGTCATTGCAATGATGATAGTGAACCTATTGTTCATAACCCTTTATCACTATCTTATCGCAATGCCTCCTTGTTGGACCTCAACACTTCGAGCACCACAAATGTCTTACATGCTTGTGTTGATAGTCCTTGCATATCATGTAGAAATCACTTGAATAATTCTCATGATGATATGCTTGCTATATCTTGTTGCCATGATAAGAATGCCTCTATTTCCTCTTGTTATTGTACTAACAATGTAGAGGAAAACCAACGTTCCATGGAACAAGATGTGGTCTTGAATGGTGCCTCAAGAGATCCTACATCATCATCTCGTTTTACTCATTTTTGCCTTATGGCAAAGGAGTTAAAGGTATCGCCTACTTTGACCCCCATGTCTAGTGATGGTGATGATGTAGATAATGTTGAAGAGAATGATAATATTCCTTCCTTCAAAATTAACTGAGAAATGATTTTTAAAGCTCTTCATAAGAATAAAATTGCTTGCTCAAACTTCATGGAAATCATGTCTATTGCCATTGAGGGGAAGAAATACATTGAGGAGTTGGAAGCTCATATCGAGGAGAATGAGGCCACCATTGAGAAAATGGAAAGCCATGAGCGTGATTACACTAATGAAATTGCGGATCTATCTCAAGCTATTGAGTGTGAAGAAACTACCAAGGAATCTCTTGAGGAGACTTTTGCTTTAGAGTTATCTAAAGTAAAGGAATCTCTTGATAGAACCCTTGAGGTGGCTAATTCTATCAAAACTAAACATAATAAGCTTGAGGTTGTGCATGCTAAACTCCTTGAGGATTTTGAGCACCTCGGAAATGGCTCACAGGTCATTAAGGGTGAGCTCATCAAACTCACCGAGTCGCATGCTCAACTAAAAGCTTCGTATTTGAAAGATCTTGCTTTGTTGTCTTCTCCTTCCGTTATTCTTGATGATGCTTGTGCTACTGATACGTCCAAAACATATCGATAATTTCTGCTTGCTCCATGCATGTTTTGTGTGATATTGCTATGATCTAGATACACTTTCATACATTTTGATCATATTTGGACTAACCTATTAACTCAGTGCACCCCAGTGCCAGTTCCTGTTTTCTGCTGTTTTTCTATTTCAGTTTTCCCCCATATAAAAAGTGCCAGAAAAATTCGGGAAAATTCAGATAAAAAATCAGCGTGACGGAAGATTCGAGAAAAGCCCGGGAGGGGCCAGAGGGGGGCCAGGGGGGCCCAGGCGGCCACCCGGCGCGGCCCCACCCCTGGTCGCGCCAGGGGGCGCCTGGGGCCCCTGGTCCACCTCTGGCTGCCCCCTTCGCCTATTTATCCCCCCTCACGGGAAAACTCCAAAACAGGAACCCTATTCCGCGAACTCTCCTCTGTTCCGCCGCCGCCGCGCTTCCAAGATCGGGAGCACCAGAAGACCTCTTCCCGGCACCCTGCCGGAGGGAGGATTGAACTCCGGGAGTCTCCTCTCCACCATGGATGCTCCCCGGATGTCTCGTGAGTAGTTTTCCTTGGACCATGGGTCCGTGATCAGTAGCTATGTGATGTTCTCCTCCCCTCTTTGATCTTCATTGTTTAGACCTCGTGAGCTGCCCTACATGATCGAGGCACCTTTGTAATATTTCTCCTTTTGCTATGTTGAGTTTGATCGGATCTGATGGATTATGAGATTATGTTCAGATTGGGATAGAGTAATATATTTGGTTTTTATCTCTTATATTTTTGTTCCTAAGTAATTATTGCATGCTCTCCGTTGCTGTTTATTGCTTTGGCCAAGTAGTAGGTAGTGACTCCAAGAGGGAGCGTTGTGCTAGATTGTGGGTTCATGCCTCCCCGATGACATGCTTGAGTGACAGAAACATGAGTCTAGGGGATGTGCTGTTGCCACAAGGGGGAAAACAACGGTGCTTGTAACCGCGGTTACAAGGATTGTTTACTTTACGCAGAGTTCTTTTTAATGCAGTTGTCTGTTGCTTTGGGTTTACACTTTGGGTGGGGCTCGCAACTTAATACCAGCGAGATGTTCTGGATAGATATCTCAAGGTGGATGATTAGTAGTAGATGCAGATGGATTTCGGTCTACTTACTTTGGCGTACTGCCCGTGCTTTTGAACCTCTTCCTTTCTTTTGTAGCATAGTTAGCATTGCGGTGCGTTCTTAATCCTGTCAATTGCCTTTCTGTAATTTGTTTACCTCGCATAGCATTTTTATCGTCTTTTGGGAGAGAGACATCACTAGCGAACATCACGTATCCCGGTCCATAGCCTCATTATTATTTCCAAGCTATATTTACTTTTCTGCATTTACTTTCAAGTTGCTATCATTATCCCCTTGCGTTTTATCATTTGTGAACAACAAGACCGGAGAGATTGATAACCTCTCTGAACTTCGTTGGGAGCAAAGTTATCTGTGTCTGTGTGCAGGTCCGCGTCAGTTGCGCCGCTGACACCTACTTATCATCTCTGGAGTCCTACTGGAGACAAACCTTGGTATCTTTACTGAGGGAAAACTTGCTGCTGTACCGCATCACGCCTTCCACTTGGGGCCTACCAACGAAGGGCGAGAAGCCGTCATCAAGAGAAATTTCTGGCGCCGTTGCCGGGGACTCCGAGTGCTAAGATAGGGGAGTTGCACACTACCCTTTACCTTTGTTTTTTTAGTCTTGTTAGTTTACCTTTCAGTTTTTATCTCAGTGTCCTTTATGAAAAACCACAAAAATAGTTGCTACCTTTTGCCTTTGTCTTGCTTTGCCTATTTATGCTATCCTCACCATGGGTGATGAACCACCCAAATATGGTAGGACGGACATGTTTCACTTGGTTCGTCTTCGATCAATTTGTGCTCGCGCTAAAAACCCGACCGACTTGGTTGAGGGAAAATCATTGGATGAGCATGCTCATTATACGCGGCACCGCCTATCTCAGAAAGGGAAACACTTATGGGATCAAATACATTTTTCTTATTGCCATGCTAAACTTTTGTGCCATATTTATGATTTCACTTGCTGTTCTAATATAGATCATAAACACCTCCCTTTCCAATGTGAGTTTAATGAAAATGAGATCTTATCTTCTTATGCTAAAGGTGTTTATGATTACTTTGATGTTGAAAATATTGAAGAGTTTGTTGCTTTTAAAGGTGCCTGTGAGATTGCTTCTTTGTTTGAAAAGTATCTCGATACTATTTTCGAGTCTGAAAACTTTGCAGTTCTTGCTTATTGCTTCGAGAATTATACTTCCAATTCTTATATTGAGGATTTTAAAAATAAAATGCTTGCTTCCCAAGAAGAGGCCAATGATTGCTTTGAGGAGGAATCCCATGATTCCGAGGACTCACTTGAAATATCCCTTTCTGAAATTTTTGATACTTGCTTTGTTGATGGCCAAGATGCCACTATGGATGATGCTGACAAAAATGAACTCTCTATAGTTCCTTATGTTAAGCATGAAATTGTTGCTATTGCACCCACAATTTATTGTCCTATTATCATGTTGAAATCTCCAACTCATATTCCGGAGAATTTTCATCTTATCAAAGCTCAATGTGATGGGTTGCATCTATCTTATCATCCTAAAAACCGTGTTGAAAACAATACACGTGTGCTTGTAGGTCATGAACAACATGATTTATGTGATAGTTATATTTTTGATGTTGTTCACGATGCTACTGAAAATTACTTTGAGAGAGGAAAGTTTGGTTGTAGAAACTTCCATGTTACAAAAACACCTCTCTTCATGTTGAAAATTTTAAAGTTGTTCTTGTTCTACCTTCCTATGCATGTCACTTTGTGCTATTTTGATTTATTTTATTACAAGATGCCTATGCATAGGAAGTGGGTTAGGCTTAAATGTGTTTCACATTTGCTTCTTGATGCTCTCTTTTGCTTCAAAATTCTTATTCTTGTGAGAGCATCTTCTATAATCTTTAAGCCTAGCTAATGGCTCAAAAGAAAGCGCTTTCGGGAGGCAGCCTGCAACGAATTTAGGTTTTATTTTTGCTTTTGTTGTGTCTTGATGATTGTTACTACTGTAGCAACATCATTTTATCTTTACTTTTCAGCTTTGTGCCAAGTTATAGCCTCTTACGGCAAGTGAAGTAAAAGTTGTGACATGCTGTCCAGAAAACAGATTCTGTCCTCGTGACCAGAAAAATTCCAGAAAAATCCCAGTTCATCTTTTTGAGCTGAATGTTTTACCAGTATGCTCTATACAATTACAAAACTTTCGTATGTTCTGAGTTTTTTGATTTGAGTTGCAGAAGTGCCCCTAAATAATTCTTTACTATCTGCTGTTCTGTTTTTCACAGATTCTGCCACGTTTTGTCTCTCCTTACTTTTGCAAACCTTAAGCTTGCTTTTTCTTTGCAAAAACTTTTTGGAACTCTTGAGAAACAGTAGCTCTTCAATATTATCTTTATATGCAGTGGAGAATTTATTTATTTATTAAGGGTACTAACCTCTCTAATCAGGTTATGACGAGTTATGTATGAAGGGAGTTTTCAAGTGTGTGTTGGAAGATGATGAAAGAAGATCCAGGAGTGTCAAGCGCTCAAGATTGGGGATGCCCCCATGCATCCCAAATAAATATTCAAGGAGACTCAAGCGTCTAAGCTTGGGGATGCCCCCCGTGCATCCCCTTCTCCATCAACCATCATCAGTTCGTCCTTCGTCTCACTATATTTTTATCACTTCATGTGTTATGTGCTATGCTTGGAGCATCTCGCTCTTAGGTTTTGTTTTTAGTTTTCTTTAGCTTTTCTTGCTGTTCATAACAAGTTAGATCCCGTCTTACTTTGTGTAGGAGAGAAACACGCTCCACTTTCAAAATCTAGAACACATCATAGGATTTTTCCTGCCTATCTTTTTGCTGTTGTGTGTTCTTTATCTTTTCATAACTACTGCCATGTTTAGTTTTAGTATTAGTTTGTCTTTAGCAAGAGCTTTGGCTTTTTTTTAGTTTGTTGCTGCAACTCTTTTTAGTTTTCATGTTTATCTTGTTAAGAGAGTTGGTTGTTGCACTGAGTTGTGTTTTGTCTTGAAAGTAGGTAATTGAGGTTGCTATTTAATTTTAGTAGTAGCTTGCAATAGTTTTGAGGCATTGTTGTGAGTAATGTTTGGACTTTTGGTTTCAAGAGCTCTTGCCTATTAGTGATAGGTGTCGTATTTTGGGCAATCCGTGTTTATTTTCAAAACCTACAAAACTAGTTGAGAACTCTAGCTACTAGATAGATCACTACTCTTCTGAGGAGTCGAATATTAGAGTACACTCACGTACCATGAGTCGAGGATGCGCAAGGATAACCAAACCCCCATACACTCCTCCTCGGGGTACTTGTCTCTTTGTGAACCTCCTCATTAGATCGAGAGTTACCGATAATAAGTGCATGAGTTCTTCGGACTAATGTAAGTATTGAGAGTTGACACTTCCACCTTCCCATATTTTGCTAGCCTTTCCTGTGCCGTGCATTGCCTTCTTCTCACTCCGAGAGTTGGTGTCCACCTTCGCTGGTACATCCAAACCCTTGGCATGATACGCTCTGTCATCATAAGCCTCCCTTTATCTTTCCTCAAAACAACCACCATACCTACCTATCAAGGCATTTCCATAGCCTTTCCGAGTTACATTGCCATGCAACTTCCACCTCTTCACGACTTGATCTTCATGTCATACATGTTCCTGCTACACTGGCAGCGACATACATTGCATACATCATGATAGTTACATCTTCTTTATGATTTTGAGTACCTTGTAAAGTGTGAAAGATCTCCTTTACCTTCTTGTAAAATAGAGTGTTGCCCTTAAGTGAGGAAAAGATCCCAAAGTGGACACATTAAAAGATCCCAAAGAGGACAAATGAGATTTAAATAGAAAGAGCCATTGAGGCCACCAAAAAAATACAAAAAAATAGAAAAAAGAGAAAAAGAAATAAAAACATAGAAAGGGGCAACACTACTATCCTTTTGAGAGATCCACACTAGTACTCCCTCTATATCTTTGTACTCCATAGAGATGATCTTTATGCATATAGTTTGGAGAGCTTCTTAGCTCGTATGTGCATCCATTGCATGGAAATCCCTACTCCTCACATCATATCTATCATTTGGCATCTCTTGCCTATGATTGTCCTCATTGATGTGAGCCTTTCTCATCCTTTTTGTCTTCCTCCTCCACCATATTTCTCTCTTTGCCATCCAAAGTGTCAACTCTCGTGCTTACGCTCATCCATTGCATGAGTGCTCAAAATATCGAAAAGGAGTGGATCAAATTGACTTGTACCTGGCTAGTGGTCTGGGGACGAGTCAAGATAAGATTCCAAAGAGGACCAAGTGTGAAACTTTAGTAGATTGAGTTCTCAACAAAAATACTTTTTTTTCTCGTATTCCCTATCCTCCTTTCTTGCACGCAAACACCATTTGGAGACATTCGAGTCAGGGACAGCAAGAGCTCTTGCACCTTTTGTTCTTTTGTTACTTATTTCAATGCTAATATAGACTCTTGCCTGTTATGACTTGAATTGAATCTCTGACCTTGATTGCTTTACTTTTCAAAGTTCTTTTATGGTTGCTAGCATGTCACCACAGAAATTATGCTTGTTATCATTTACCTACTCGAGGACGAGCAGGAATTAAGCTTGGGGATGTTGATACATCCAAAACGTATCGATAATTTCTGCTTGCTCCATGCATGTTTTGTATGATATTGCTATGAGCTAGATACACTTTCATACATTTTGATCATATTTGGACTAACCTATTAACTCAGTGCACCCCAGTGCCAGTTCCCGTTTTCTGCTGTTTTTCTATTTCAGTTTTCCCCCATATAAAAAGTGCCAGAAAAATTCGGGAAAATTCAGATAAAAAAATCAGCGTGACGGAAGCTTCGAGAAAAGCCCGGGAGGGGCCAGAGGGGGTCCAGGGGGCCCCAGGCGGCCACCCGGCGCGGCCCCACCCCTGGCCGCGCCAGGGGGGCGCCTGGGGCCCCTGATCCACCTCTGGCTGCCCCCCTTCGCCTATTTATCCCCCGTCACGGGAAAACTCCAAAACAGGAACCCTATTCCGCGAACTCGCCTTTGTTCTTCCGCCGCCGCGCTTCCAAGATCGGGAGCACCAGAAGACCTCTTCCCGGCACCCTGCCGAAGGGAGGATTGACCTCCGGGAGTCTCCTCTCCACCATGGATGCTCCCCGGATATCTCGTGAGTATTTTTCCTTGGACCATGGGTCCGTGATCTGTAGATATGTGATGTTCTCCTCCCCTCTTTGTTCTTCATTGTTTAGACCTCGTGAGCTGCTCTACATGATCGAGGCACCTTTGTAATATTTCTCCTTTTGCTATGTTGAGTTTGATCGGATCTGATGGATTATGAGATTATGTTCGGATTGTGATAGAGTAATATATTTGGTTTTTATCTCTTATATTTTTGTTCCTAAGTAATTCTTGCATGCTCTCCGTTGCTGTTTATTGCTTTGGCCAAGTAGTAGGTAGTGACTCCAAGAGGGAGCGTTGTGCTAGATTGTGGGTTCATGCCTCCCCGATGACATGCTTGAGTGACAGAAACATGAGTCTAGGGGATGTGCTGTTGCCACAAGGGGGAAAACAACGGTGCTTGTAACCGCGGTTACAAGGATTGTTTACTTTACGCAGAGTTCTTTTTAATGCAGTTGTCTGTTGCTTTGGGTTTACACTTTGGGTGGGGCTCGCAACTTAATACCAGCGAGATGTTCTGGATAGATATCTCAAGGTGGATGATTAGTAGTAGATGCAGATGGATTTCGGTCTACTTACTTTGGCGTACTGCCCGTGCTTTTGAACCTCTTCCTTTCTTTTGTAGCATAGTTAGCATTGCGGTGCGTTCTTAATCCTGTCAATTGCCTTTCTGTAATTTGTTTACCTCGCATAGCATTTTTATCGTCTTTTGGGAGAGAGACATCACTAGAGAACATCACGTATCCCGGTCCATATCCTCATTATTATTTCCAAGCTATATTTACTTTTCTGCATTTACTTTCAAGTTGCTATCATTATCCCCTTGCGTTTTATCATTTGTGAACAACAAGACCGGAGAGATTGACAACCTCTCTGAACTTCGTTGGGAGCAAAGTTATCTGTGTCTGTGTGCAGGTCCGCGTCAGTTGCGCCGCTGCCACCTACTTATCATCTCTGGAGTCCTACTGGAGACAAACCTTGGTATCTTTACTGAGGGAAAACTTGCTGCTGTACCGCATCACGCCTTCCACTTGGGGCCTACCAACGAAGGGCGAGAAGCTGTCATCAGCTACTAACTCTATTTCTTGTGAAGCATCCATCCTAAAGGAGAATGTTGAGCTAAAGGCTCAACTTGAGTTTCTAACTAGCAAGTATGGGAAATTGGAAGAAAGTCATGAAAATCTCTCAAGCTCTCATGAGGATCTTCTAGTCTCCCATAATGTGCTAAAGTTAGCTCATGACGCTAAGGTTTCTAAATTAGTTCCTCATGTGGACATTAGCACTACTTCTACTCAATATGCTATGTTGCCTTGTGCTAGTCCTTGTAATTCATCCACTCATAATGTTGCTACATCATGTGATGAATTACTTTCCTTGCCTTGTTGCTCTAACAATGCTTCTACTTCCTCTAGTACTTGTATCGTTACTAACCATGTAGAGGAAATCAAAGAGCTCAAGGCCCAAGTCACTTCTTTGAAGAAATACTTGGGAAAGGGTCATGAAGGGAAGTCTACACTTGACAAGGTTTTGTGTGGAAAAAAAATCCCCCAATGACAAGGGTGGACTTGGATTCAACTCCAACAATAAGAAGTCCATGTTTAACAAGAAGAAGGGCCAATCTCAAGTCAAGAATTCGGCCAAGATTATTTGTTTCAAGTGCAAGGTTGAAGGGCACCATGTTAGATCTTGCCCTTTGAAGAAGAAGTCCATTAGTGACAAGCAACTAGGGAAGAGGCCTCAAGTTCAACCGCAAGGTGAAGTGGAGCCACTTCCCAAGAAGACTCAACTAAATAATCTTCATGTTGAGAAATCAACCATGAATAAAGGAAAGAGTAGGTGTTGCTACTTATGTCGCGAGAAGGGTCATCTTGCTTCTTCATGCACGAACGATACCTTATCCAACCCTATTATAGTTGATGATGTTTATTTTCTTCGGAAGGATAAGGTTGGCAATGTGGTTGCCAAATTTGTTGGCACTCAAAGTGGTGACAAGAAAAGCACCATTTGGGTTGCCAAGCCTATTGTGACTAACCTCTTAGGACCCAACTTAGTTGGGGAGCAACAAGCTCCAACTTGATGAATAGGTGGTGTTGGAGGGCATTAGAGACTTGGCTACACTATGAAGAATTAAGGGACCTTCATTAATCACATTATCTGAAGCCAAGTCATTTGCATTATCTTGTGTCTATCTTATCCAATGTGCCTCCTTACGGTAACTTGTACTTAAATTGTTTACATTAAAAGTTACTTGCCCCTTTGCATGTTTTGGTTTTGTACCTTGCATGTGTGTTTGTATATGTTGTGCTTCCAATTATGTATATGTTGGTTTGCACATCATGTATGTTTGAGTGTTGTGTTGAGCCTATTTTTCATATTGGTTTTATCTTAGTTGGCTCTTGTGAGAAATTAATGGTTCATCCCATTTTGGGGGAGTGATGTGCCTTGTGCACTTTACGATCCTAAAATGTGTATACATGAGGAATACCGCCTAGTATTGATATTATAAGATTATCTAGTCACTATGTGGTATGTCGTACTCATGAGAAATTCCAATTCTAAAGTATCCATTAATTATCTCTTGTTGGTATTTGTTTGCCTCTAGTTGTAAAATTTGGGATATCACATTATGGGGAGTAATATGCTTTGTGCATATTACACGCCTATAAAATGTGTATATTTGGGGTTTTGCCACTTAGAGTTGATATTGTAAATTATCTAGTTCCTAGGTGGCATGGTTGCTCCTCAAGTTCCAATTTGCTTAAATTGACTCTATTTCTCATCTTATGGATCTTGAGTGTGTGAGATTCTCTTGGTACGGTGTCCCTTCAACATGTACATGTATTTCCTATGTGGGAACCGTTTTCTCTAAGTTTTCCTAATCATTGCTTGCATGATTGGATGCATACTTGAAGCTATCAAGAATCTCTTTGTAAGCATTGTGATCATCTCTTATCTTTTGCCATGTGCTTATGGCTGTTGTTGTGAAGATGATAATATATATTAATGCTATCTACCACCCGAAAGTAATTCCATATACCTCTTGTGCTTAACAATTGGTACTCTTATATGTGCTAGAAATTATTGACCATCTTTACCTATTGGCTTGTTTTTAATTGCCTTATTACTCGCCAAGATTTTATTGTGGTTTTAACTCTCATTGTCTTCCTAGCCACTTGTGGATCATGTGTTTTCGTGATCTTGTCTAGTGTTTCTCTAGATATAGTGAAAGTGATGATCCCATCTTGTGCATTTTGTATTCAAATGAAAATTCTATGTAAGGCACATCTCTTGGGGGAGCTAGCATCTTATGATCCATATCAAGTGTGTGTTATTGGAAGGCATATATATTATCTTTGGTGCTTTATGTCATCATAAAGTCGTTGAGGGCATAGTTTGTTTGGAATTGTGCTCTCTTGTTGAGAGTTTGATATCTCCTTCTTTGATATCTTTTATATTGATATCATGCTCTCTATATATTGGTGTGTCCATTGATACCCCATTCCTTGATGAATCTTTTATTTGGTATAATCCAAGTGACAAGTTTATGTTGAAATCTTATTTTCAATTGGAATCTTATTTTGGAATCTAATGGTCACTTGGTATCCTTTTCAATTGTTTTCCTATTCAATCATGTGTTTATTGGGTTGGGATTCAATTGGTATTTCTTCACATTTGTTAGTGAATGTAGCAATTGACCATGTGTTAATTTCTACTTTCCTCCTATCATGTGTTGATTTGGACCTTTGATATAATTTGGACAACCTTATGTTCTGTCACCGTTTGGTGTTCCATCTTGGTTTACTTGATGTTTTGTCCAAATTGTATTCCCTTTTGGTTCTTTAAAGTCTTGTGCATGCATATTTTTTATGTGTTGTTCCGATGCATGATTTCTTTCTTTGATCCTATATATAGGTTAAACTCCATCAACTTCTTTATTGGCTAATATGTGCATGGAATTCATCTTCATGTCCATATGCACTTATTCCCGTGGAGTTTGTCCTATGTATGTTTGTTCCTCTAACTCTTGGGTCCCAATGAGTTTGGGTACCATTTTGTGTGTTAATGTTGATGTAGAAACTTTGGAGATGCATTGGAGGATCGTCTCATTTAAGGAAGGTGGTGTCACCATGTGCCTTTTGGAGTCATGCTAGGACGATCATTGAAGACTTTATCTACTACATCATTCCCATGCTATCTCGGTAACAAGTATCTACCTCATGCATACTTTTCTTGCTTCCAACCTTGTGTAGGTTGCATCATGGCATGATATTATTCATTTGCAATTGTTGCGGTTCTTGATTTGTTCTAGAATTGCAAGATATATTATTGGTTGCGATACTTGTTTCGTTGTTCAAAGCATCTCAGCTATCTCTTGATACCTTGTTGCTAGTTGTGATGTCTTTGATGGTTGTTTGTGTGGATTTCATCCTTATACAATAAGATAATATTAAGCCATTGGCTATGCTTTCAAGCAAAGATCTTATTCGTATATTTATGACTTCCATTTGGATATCGTGTTCTCTCCTTTTGTAACTATCTCGAGTGTACATGCTTCTTTGTGGATATAATCTACCTAGAATCTTATACACTTGAGAGAAGTTACACTTTTAGTGGATATCCTTGTTCTTTCATGTCCACCTTTTATTTTCATTGTTAAATTCTTCGGTGGTTACATGAAAGCGTGTGTGGTTGAGTGTGTGTCTTAATTCTATTCTTATTGGTGCACTCTTTTGGTGGTGAAGATTGTTGTCCTCATGCTTGTCTTGATGAGCCTATTATTTTCTATCTTCACCATGGGGTTGTCGCAATCCTTGATTTTACTTTGCATTTTACTTAAGCTTGTGAACCCATTTGTTGCTTGTGTGTGTGACCTTCTTAACTTATGTTGGAAGGACATGTCTAGCACTTTGAGTCTCATTTCTTCAAGACTATGTTGATGCTTAAATAGTCATCCTTGTACGAGTCGTATCAAGTGCTTTTCCATGACTCACACACATCTTGTTGGTTGAGCCCATTCCTATGATTATCTCTTTTGCTATTTTCTCAACCATTGGGTTGGTGCAAGTGCTAGACTTTGTCTCATATCTTTGCACACTTGCACTTGTGTTGTGTTTCTATCGATTTTTGGGGAATGATGATCCAATTTTTGTGAACTTTGTATTATAATACAAAGATTCTAAATAGTGCACAAATCTTGGGGACTTCTCTATTTTCTTTAGAACACTCCTATGCTCAAATCATAATATCTTGTAATCTTTTGGCATGTTGGATCGTTTGATTGCATGCATTTTCTTATGCCTTTGTGCCATCTCATCTTTTTGCAATCTTTGGATCCTCTATATAGTTTGCTTTTCCTCCCACCATGTATCTTTGGATATTTGTATTCTATTCCATTCATCTCTTGTGGTATACACCCCTTTGGGAGGAACACATTCTATACCGGCCTTCTAAGCTTTTCCGCCCATTTTGGCAATCGATGCCA
The DNA here is from genome assembly GCA_950022295.1 of Bromus sterilis. Lineage (NCBI taxonomy): Eukaryota > Viridiplantae > Streptophyta > Magnoliopsida > Poales > Poaceae > Bromus > Bromus sterilis. The sequence goes on along the minus strand of OX465595.1, from coordinate 364,365,208 downwards.
ACGGGGGAGAAGTTTAGAGGGTTTGTTTGAGGAGGTTCGTGCTTTGGTTTTGTTCTTAAGCATTTGCCTTCTTGTTCATGCATACTTACTTTGCATGATTAACATAATTCATCATATAAACCCTCTTAATGTGTTTGTCATCAATTACCAAAATGGGGGAGATTGAAAGGGCATGTGCCCTTATGTTTGGTTTTGGTAATTGATGACAATCTTTATGGACTAATGGTTTCCTTGAGTTATACTTTAAGGTTTGTCCATAGGCAACGCTTGAAGATCATATGGTGGCTTCAAGCTTATAAGATTAAGATTATGTGTTGACCAAGGTGTTCTTCATGGAGCTATCCAAAGATTGGTCAAGTTGATGTGTGCAAGGTCAAGTGGGGCATCACGAAGATATCATATGCTTGGAGCTTGCCGACCATTTGGTGATAATGGTTTTGTGAAGATATGCCTAAAAGAGGCTCACCCATAATGGAGTATGGGGGAGCAATTTACTAGTCTTCATCGAGCCTGCGCAACCAAGAAAGGTGTTCCAACTTGAGGCGGACATGATCATCATCATCAAGCTCAAGCGGATTATGTGCAAGACAAAGGTTTGACCTTTATTTTGACCTTTATAGGTTTCTAGTTTACCGGTCTCATGGTGGTAGTTAGGAGACCGGGTTATAGGCTAGGCCGCATCGTTCGTGGAGAGCTCAAACCTTTGCATCCTTGGCATCATCTTTATTGGTTCTTGTTTGGTTTTTCTCTTTGTGAGTGTTGGAGCTTGAGTTCGTATTCATTACAAGCCCTTCTTCATCGAAAACGGATTTCATATACATCTACTTTTGTGTTTTCGATGTTGGTGTTTTTGTCGGCTCTTATCTTGTGAAGGTTTCACCTTCTACCTTGTTGGCATTCTAACATTTCCATGATTTGCATCATTTCTTTTTGTTGATCTTGGGTGGTTCTCTATGTGAGGATCTAGAGCTTTTCCATAGCTTTAAAACAAGCCCAAGATCATCAAAATCGAAGTTCGTATGGAAAAGTTATGCTTGTTTTGGCCGTGCTGTTTTTTCCTGTGAGGTAGTACCGCCCGGAGTTGAGGTAGTACCGCCCGAGCGGTAGTACCGCCCGAGCGGTAGTACCGCCCGGTAGAGTGGTAGTACCGCTCCAGCGGTACTATCGTGGTTAGTACCGCATCCACTACCGTATTCCTACTGGATAGGGCGGTAGTGGGGCACGGTACTGAGCCCGGTAGTACCGCAGGGTAGTAGTACCGCTCCAGTTGAGGTAGTACCGCTCGCTGTGCGGTAGTACCGTGGTTGGTGGGATTCCAACGGTTGGATTTGTGGGGACCTATAAAAGGGGGTCTTCTTCTCCCTTTGTCCTCACCCGTTTTGTGCAAGTTCTTCCCCCCATTGTTGACCTCTTTGAGCTTGCTTACTCTCTTCCCCTCCTATGATTCTTGCTCCTTTTTTGAGGGAAAAGAGAGAGGAGGTCTAGATCCACATTCTGCACCAAGCATCTCTCCTCTACGTGAGGGGAACCTTGTGGATCTAGATCTTGGAGTTCTTTGTGTTCTCCTTGTTCTTCCTCTCATATTCCTCCATAGTTTTTGTTGCTTTGGTGGGATTTGAGAGTTAGGGACTTGAGCACTTCGTGTGCTCTTGCCATTGCATTTGGTGCATCGGTTTGAGTTCTCTCCGAGGATTCGTTGTAGTAAGTGAAGTTGAGAAGATAGCTACTCTTGAGTGCATTGGCACTCTAGAGCTTGTACCTCGTGGGTGCGTTGGCACCTAGAGGCTTGTTGTTGTGGAGCTCTATCATTGTGGTGGAAAGCTTCGGGACGCTACGGGAGCCTCCAATTCGATTGTGGAGATTGCCCCGAGCATTTGTACGGGTTTGGTGACCGCCCCCAAGGGTTGCCATTTGTACGGGTTCGGTGACCGCCCTCAAGTGTCCTAATAGTGGAATCACGGCATCTCGCATTGGTAAGAGCGTGAGGAGAAATAGGGTGGCCCTCGTTGGCTTCATGTGAGCATTGTGCTCCTCACCCTCTCCAAACGGGGACGTACTTCTCGCAAGAGAAGGAACTTCGGTAACAAATCCTTGTCTCCATCGGCTCCACTTGCGGTTATCTCTACCTTTACTTTGAGCAAGCTTATTACATTGTTTATCTTGTGCTTGCTCATATTATTGTACATTGCTTGTCCCATAGGTTGTTCTTCTAGTCAACCTATTTACTTGTGCACCTACTTTGTGATAGCCATAGTGCTCTTGTCATATTTCTTGCTATCACATAGTTGTTTATCTTGCTTAGTATAAGTTGTTGGTGACATAGTTGAGCCTAGCTTATTTAGGTTTCTTGCTTGGCAAATTAAACGTTAAGTTTTATTCCGCATTTGTTCAAGCCGAAACCGTAATTATTTTAAACGCCTATTCACCCCCCCTCTAGGCGACATCCACGTCCTTTCACAACTCCTTGAATTTGTCGGAACCCCTTCGCGACAAGTCAAGCTTTATAGACAGATACGCTTCCGTTTGCGTCAGTCTTTTTCTTGAATATCCCCTTATTCTCGACGGCCTTGCGGTCCTCGGGAATATCCACCAAAGTCCAAACTTTGTTGGTGTACATGGAGTCTATTTCGGATTTCATGTCTTCTAGCCATTTCCCGGACTCGGGTCCTTCCATTGCTTCTTTGTAACTCGTAGGTTCATCTGAGTCAATAGCCGAGATTGCATTCACAAGTTGTCCGTAAAACTCAGGAGCTTGACGGACTCTTGATGACCTACGTGGCAAAATAGGTTCCTCTTCATTCTCATCATGATCATCATGTATGTCATGATCGTTATGAATGTCGTTCTGGCCATTCTCTTCAGCTCCCACTATGGAAGAAGGTTCTAGAACAATTTCTGTTGTCGGTTCTTCCATTTGGAGTTATTTGTCAGTCACTTCATCGAGGTCTATTTTCCACCCACTTAACTCTTTCAAGAGAAACTCTTTCTCGAGAAAGTGTCCAGTCTTGGCGACAAACGTTTTGACCTTGGACTGATTGTAGAAGGTGTATCCACAAGTTTCCTTTCGATAGCCTACAAAGATGCACTTATCCGCCTTTGATTCGAGTTTTTCAGGCTGTAGTTTCCTAACATACACCTCACAACCCCAAATCTTCAGGTGAGACAACTTTGGTTTCGTGCCATGCCATTCCTCAAATGGTGTTGTCTTCACGGATTTGGATGGTGCCCTATTAAGTGTAACAACCCGGAAATTCCACCCTATTTAAAAATTTTGTTTGTTGCGTTGCTGTGATGATTGCATGTATTGTTTGCAGTGTTTTCTTCGCCGAATTATTAATCAATGTATATTTCCCCCCTATTTCTCGTATCGGATGCGTGTCCGGACCCCAACCACAATGGCACACGACCTTGTTGCGGCACCGGGAAAGTCACCCGATCACCGTCGCAACTTCCGGCACAAGACCAGCCTTCACCATCGGTGCGACCCCCATTTATATTTAAATGGGTTATTTTATCGGGCGGGTTTCGACGTTCTTAGTTCTGTGCGAAACGATGTAGACGGAGTCAATTTAGTGCAACGAGGCGGTGGTTCGAATTTCATGCGATTCTGGCTTCGTTTAGCGGGTGAACGATCGGATGTGCCAGACATAATAGTCGGTATAAATCCAGGGGTATATTTATAAAACGTCATGCGGGCAGCCAACCGATCAAAAATGTTTCTCTCTTATCTACTACTCTAAGCCCACCCAAAAATCTAGCCCAAAACCCCCTCTAACCAGGCCCAAAGCAACCCCTAAGGAACCCCTGCCTATTTTAGGCATCCCCACATCCAAAAATGGACAAACCCTAGCCCCTACTGCCTCAGTGTTTGTGCCATCCTCTCCACAGCCGCCACCTTGCAGCCAGGCTCTTCCCCATGCAAGATCTGGCCGCACCACTGTGAACCATCGGATCTGGATCAAATGGACCGAAGAGCGCCATGTCAACAGACGAGTTCCCCCAGCCCGAGCTCGTCCCGAGCAGCCTCCCATGGAGATCCGCCTGCGGCCACCTCCTCACCGCCGCCACGCGCCTCTATCGCGCTCCGGTCTTCACCCCGCAGGTCGTCCTCCCGTCCGCGCGCATCCGGCCTCCCTTCTCCTCCTCTTCCTCTCTTCTTCTCTCCTCTCTCTCCCTAATCCCTTCTCTTCTTCTCCCCGTAGCTGCAGCCGCCATGAAGAGGAAGAACGTGCCTCCGCCTCGCCTTGCCTCCTTGGCCACCGGATCCAGCGACCCAGCCGCCGTCACACCGCCCCGACACCTCCGCCTCCAGATCTGGTAACCCCGAGGTCGCACCATCCCCCACCGTCGTCCACGACTGTCGCCGGCGTCTCTCCGTTCGGGAGGAGCCCGGCCTCCCCGATCAAGCCAACCGCCTCCATGGGCCAGCACGCCCCAGCCTCCAGATTGCCCGGCTGGGCCTCCCGTTGCCTGTGGGCCGGCGCGCCCTGATACGGTGAGGATAGTTCTCTCACTCCTTGTTGGTTACCCCAAGTGGAAGGTGAGATGTAGCGTAGCAGCAAATTTCCCTCGGTGAAGATACCAAGGTTTGTCTCTAGTAGGACTCACATAAATACAAGAAGGTGCCAACAGCGCCAGGAATTGGCTTCTGGCTAGGGAGTTGACAAGACCTGCACACAACAACAAATAACTTTTCTCCCAACGAGTACAGAGGAGTTTTCAATTCCTCCGGCCTTGTTGTTTACAAAGGATCAACGCAAGAGATAATGATAGTGGCAACTGAAAGTAAAGACTGAAAGTAAACTAAGGATGTAAAAAATGATGTGAAGATGGACCGGGGTCCCGTGATTTTCACTAGTGATGGCTCTCTCCCAAAAGACGATAAAAGTGCTAGCGAGGTAAACAAATCACAGCTGGGCAACTGACAGAATTATGAAGGCACCGCAATGCTAACTATGCTGCAAAAAAAGGAAGGGCTCCAAAGCAATGGGCATTACGCCAAGGTAAGTAGACCGAAATCCAACTGCATCTACTACGAATCATCCACATCGAGATATCTATCCAGAACATCTCGCTGGTATAAATTTGCGAATCCCACCCAAAGTGTAAACTCAAAGCAACAGACAACTGCATTAAAAGAACTTTCCGGAAAGTAAACAATCCTTGCACCCGCGGATACAAGCACCATTGTTTTATCCCTGGTGGCAACAGCACATCCCCTAGTCTCATGTTTCTGTCACTCAATCTAGACATCAAGGGGCTGAACCCACAATCAAGCATAACGCTCCCTCTTGGAGTTGCAACAAATCACTTGGCCAAAGTAAAATACGGCAACGGAGAACATGCAAGAATTTACTCAAGAACAAAATATAAAAGAGAAGAACCAAATATATTACTCATCACAATCTGAACATAGTCTCATAATCCATCAGATCCCAGCAAACTCAGCATAGCAACAGCAGAAATTACAATAGTGCCTCGATCATGTGAGGCAGCTCACGAGGTCTCGAAAGTGGAAGCACAAAGAGGCGAGAAGTACATCACATAGCTACTGGTCACGGACCCATGGTCCAAGGGGGACTACTCACAGTACATCCGGGAGGCGTCCATGGCTATTGGATGGTCTACCAGAGGGGGTTCCTCCTCCCGGCAGGGTGCCGGGGCAGCTTCTTCAGGCAGCCCCGATCTAGAAACAGCGGCGGCGGCGGTACAGAGGCGAGTTCGCGGAAAAGAGATCGATATTAGGGATTTCCACCCTGAGGGCTAAATATAGGCAGAGGGGGGATCGAGGGGACCCACAGGGCAGCCAGGAGGCCCCTTGGCGCGACCTAGGGTGGGGCCGCGCCAGGGACCCTTCTGGAGTCCCTGTGGTGGCCCCCCTCCGCTGCCTTGGTGATTCCGGAAGCTTCCGGGTCGCTGATTTTTTATCTGATTTTTCCGGATTTTTTGGAGCACTTTTAATGGCCGGAAAACCTGAAATACAAAAACAGCAGAAAACAGCAACTGGCAGCTAGGTGCATTGGGTTAATAGATTTGTCCAAATATGCTCAAAAGTGTATGGAAGTTCAAGCAAAACATGGCAAAGTCACACAAAACATGCATGGAGGAGGAAAAATTATAGATACCTTTGGGACGTATCAACATCCCCAAGCTTAATTCCTGCTCGTCCTCGAGTAGGTAAATGATAACAAGCATAATTTTTGTGGTGACATGCCACACAACCATATAAGGAATTTTAAGTAAAGCAATCAAAGCATGCAGTTTAATTCAAGTCTTAACAAGCAAGAGTCTATATTAGCATTGACACAAGTAACAAAAGAACAAAAGGTGCAAGAGCTCTCGCTGTCCGTGACTCGAATGTCTCCAGATGGTGTTTTCGTGCAAGCAGGGGACTGGGAAAAAGAGAGAAAAAAGGTTGTTGAGAACAACTATCTAATAAAGTTTCACACTTGGTCTCCTTTGGATTCTTATCTTGACTCATCCCCAGACCACTAACCAGGTACAAGTCAAACTGATCCACTCCCTTTCAGTATATTGAGCACTCATGCAATGGATGAGCGTGAGCAAGAAAGTTGACACCTAAAAGGCGAAACAGAAAGAAGGTGGAGGAGGAAGACAAAAAGGTGTGAAAGGCTCACATCATTGAGGACAATCATAGGCGAGAGAAGGCCATATGATAGATATGATGTGAGGAGTAGGGATTGCCATGCAACGGATGCATATGTGAGCTAAAAGCTCTCCAAGGGAACTAGTGGGGGTGCATCTAACTTGCTTGCTCAAGAAGACCTATAGCTCTTTTGAGGAGGCTCATCATTCGAATATACAAGCCAAGTTCTATAGTGTGAAGGTTCCCACATAGCTATATGCATGATGATGATCTCTATGGAGTACAAGGGATAGAGGATGAAGTACTAGTGTGGATCTCTCAAAAGGAATAGTAGTGTGCCCCTTCTCTCTTTTTATTTTATTTTTCTCTTTTTCTATTTTTTTTGGTGGCCTCAATGGCTCTTTCTATTGAACTCTCATTTGCCCTCTTTGGGATCTTTTTATTTTGTCCTCTTTGGGATCTTTTCCTCACTTTAGGGGCAACACTCTATATTTTACAAGAATATAGGAGATCTTTCACACTTTACAAAGGTACTCACATAAAGAAGATATAACTATCATGATGCAAATGTATGCCTCTGCCAGGATAGCAGGATATGCAATGATACTAGCGCGTCATGTAGCAATGATTAGGGCAAGGCCCAACTAGCATGCGGCTCATCGATCAAGCAAGTAGCATGTATGACATGAAGATCAAGTCATGAGAAGGTGGATGTTGCATGGCAATGTATCTCGGAAAGGCTATGGAAATGCCTTGATAGGTAGGTATGGTGGCTGTTTTGAGGAAAGATACAAGGAGGTTTATGATGACAGAGCGTATCATGCCAAGGGTTTGGATGTACCGGCGAAGGTGGACGCCAACTCTCGGAGTGAGAAGGAGGCAATGCACGACGCAGGAGAGGCTAGCAAAATATGAGGAGGTGGAAGTGTCAACTTTCGAATACTCACATTAGTCTGAAGAACTCATGCACTTATTATCAGTAACTCTTAATCTAATCAGGAGGTTCACAAAGAGACAAGTACCCCGAGGAGGAGTGTATGGGGTTTGGTTATCCTTGCGCATCCTCGACTCATGGTACGTGAGTGTTCTCTAATATTCGAACCCTCCAGAGGTTAGTGATCCATCTAGTAACTAGAGTTCTCAATAGGGGTTTTGGTTTTCGAAAATAAACACGGATTACCCAAAATACGACATCTATCACTAATAGGCTAGAGCTCTTCACACCAAAATTTCAAACATTACTCACATCAATACCTCAAAATGATTGCAAGCTACTACTAAAATTAAATAGCAACCTCAATTACCGACTTTCAAGACAAGACACAACTCAGTGCAATGGATGAGCGTGAGCAAGAAAGTTGACACCTAAAAGGCGAAACAGAAAGAAGGTGGAGGAGGAAGACAAAAAGGTGTGAAAGGCTCACATCAATGAGGACAATCATAGGAGAGAGAAGGCCATATGACATATATGATGTGAGGAGTAGGGATTGCCATGCAACGGATGCACATGTGAGCTAAAAAGCTCTCCAAGGGAACTAGTGGCGGTGCATCCAACTTGCTTGCTCAAGAAGACCTAGAGCTCGTTTGAGGAGGCTCATCATTGGAATATACAAGCCAAGTTATATAGTGTGAAGGATCCTCACGTAGCTATATGCATGTATGATGATCTCTATGGAGTACAAGGGATAGAGGAAGAAGTACTAGTGTGGATCTCTCAAAAGGAATAGTAGTGTGACCCCTTCTCTCTTTTTATTTTTATTTTTCTCTTTTTTTTGGTGGCCTCAATGGCTCTTTCTATTTCTCTCATTTGTCATCTTTGGGATCTTTTGATTTTGTCCTCTTTGGGATCTTTTCCTCACTTTAGGGGCAACACTCTATTTTAAAAGAATATAGGAGATCTTTCACACTTTACAAAGGTACTCACATAAAGAAGATGTAACTATCATGATGCAAATGTATGCCTCTGCCAGGATGGTAGGATATGCAATGATACTAGCGCGTCATGTAGCAATGATTAGGGCAAGGCCCAACTAGCATGCGGCTCATCGATCAAGCAAGTAGCATGTATGACATGAAGATCAAGTCATGAGAAGGTGGATGTTGCATGGCAATGTATCTCGGAAAGGCTATGGAAATGCCTTGATAGGTAGGTATGGTGGCTGTTTTGAGGAAAGATACAAGGAGGTTTATGATGACAGAGCGTATCATGCCAAGGGTTTGGATGTACCGGCGAAGGTGGACGCCAGCTCTCGGAGTGAGAAGGAGGCAATGCACGGCACAGGAGAGGCTAGCAAAATATGAGGAGGTGGAAGTGTCAACTTTCGAATACTCACATTAGTCCGAAGAACTCATGCACTTATTATCAGTAACTCTTAATCTAATCAGGAGGTTCACAAAGAGACAAGTACCCCGAGGAGGAGTGTATGGGGTTTGGTTATCCTTGCGCATCCTCGACTCATGGTACGTGAATGTTCTCTAATATTCGAACCCTCCAGAGGTTAGTGATCCATCTAGTAACTAGAGTTCTCAACAGGGGTTTTGGTTTTCGAAAATAAACACGGATTGCCCAAAATACGACATCTATCACTAACAGGCTAGAGCTCTTAACACCAAAAGTTCAAACATTACTCTAGTCAATACCTCAAAACTATTGCAAGTTACGACTACAAAGAGAATAGCAACTTCAACTACCTACTTTATAGTCAAGACACAAAACTCAGTGCAACAGGCAAACTCTCTAAACAAGATAAACATGCAACCTATAGAAAGTTCAACCTGAGACAAAAAGAAAAGCTCTAGAAGAAAACTAAAGCACTACAACTAAACAGGGCAGCAACTAAGAAAAGAAAAAGAACAACTCACCACTAAGGAAAATAAGCATGAAAATCCTATGAGGAGTTCTAGTTCAAACGGAGCGTGTTTCTCTCCCACACAAAATAAATCTGGGGTCTAACTTGTTACTACAGCAAACAAAGCAAATATAAACCTAAGAAAAGTAAAGAGCGAGACGCTCCAAGCATAGCACATAACGCATGAAGTGATAAAAATATAGTGCAACGAGGGACGAACTGATAATTGTTGATGGAGAAGGGGATGCATGGGGGCATCCCCAAGCTTAGACGCTTGAGTCTCCTTGAATATTTATTGGGGGTGCACATGGGCATCCCCAAGCTTGAGCATTTGACACTCCAAGATGTTCTTTCATCATCTTCCATCGCGCACTTGAAAACTCCCTTCATACATAACTCATTGTAGACTGATTAGAGAAGTTAGTGCCCTACTAAAATAATTTTCCTCTACTTCAAATAAAGATATTCTTGAAGAGATACTGTTTCTCAAGATTGCCAAAAAAAAATTGCAAAGAAAAAGAAAGCTTAAGGTTTGCAAAGTGAAGAAAAGGCAAAACATGACAGAATCTATGAAAAACAAACCAGCAGGTAGAAACGAATTTTTTAGGTGTACTTCTGCAACTCAAATAAAAAACTCAGAACATACGAAAGTTTCGTAATTGTATAGAGCACGCTTTGTAAAAAATTCAGCTCAAAAAGATGAACTGGGATTTTTCTGTGATTTTTCTAGTCACGAGGGCAGAATCTGTTTTCTGGACTGCATGTCACAACTTTCACTCCCCTTGTCGCATGAGGCTATAAAAGGCACAAAGCTTGAAAAATAAAGATACAATGATGTTGCTACAGTAGTAACAATCATCAAGACCACTAAGAACAGAAGAAAAGCAAAAAGGAAAACCTAATTTCGTTGCGGGCTGCCTCCCGAAAGCGCTTCTTTAAAGCCATTAGCTAGGCTTTATGCAGAAGATCAAGTCTTTTCAAGAGAATAACTAGCCCGTGTGACGGACTCAAAAGGTAACTTAATCTTTTTCCTAGGGAAATGTTCCATCCCTTCTTAAGAGGGAATTGGAATTTGATATTCCCCTCTTTCATGTCAATAACAGCACCAACTGTGCGAAGAAAAGGACGTCCCAAAATAATTGGACAAGAGGGCTCACACTCAATGTCCATAATAGTGAAATCAACGGGAACATAATTGTCATTGACAATGATAAGAACATCATTGATCTTCCCCAAAGGTTTCTTTACGGAAGAATCAACAAGACGAACATCAAAAGAACAGGGATCAAAAGGTTTCAATTCAAGCATATCATACATTCTTTTGGGCATAACAGAGGTACTTGCTCCAACGTCACAAAGAGCATAACAAGAGAAGTTGTTCAATTTGATTTTTATCATAGGATCCCAACCATCTTCTAGCTTCCTAGGTATGGAGGCTTGTAGTCTAAGATTCTCCTCCCTAACTTTGATTAGAGCATTGGTGATATGCTCTGTGAAGGCAAGATTAAGTGTGCTAGTGTGGGGGTCTCTAGACATCTTGTGTAGGAAACCAATAACTTCAGGTAAAGTGTAGTTGTCAAAGTCTAGGTCACTACTATCTATCACGGAGGCAGTGATATCATTTAGGCTCACTTGTTTGAAAGCCTCTATGTTCATAGAGGTTTCTTCATCTATGGTTGAGGTGGTAGCATCACCATTGGTAGGTCCAGTGGGACTAGGGGTGTGATGGGTGCTAACAGTTTGGACATCCTCAACTACTTGGATAGTGGCTACTGTGTGGTAGGTAGGAAGGCTCTTAATTCTATCCTCTTCCTCTTTTTCTCTAGCCCATCTTTCTTTGAGTTTAGCCATCATCCTAATATTTTCATTGATTTGTAACTGGATAGCATTAATAGGAGTGACCTTACTCTCCTCAAGGGGTGAGGTTCTAATTTTTAACATCTCAACATCCAGGGCTAAGTTGTCTACCTTCAAACAAAGATTATTTAATTTAGCTAGTTTTTCTTCCACATTCTTGTTGAAGGTTTTTTGGGTAGTGATAAAGTCTCTAAGCATACTCTCTAGTTCAGAGGTGGGGTTCTTGTTGCTAGGGTAGGTGTTGTTGTTTCCATAAGTGGATGGAAACGGTCTAGGATTGTTGCTACCAAAATTACTCCTGTAAGCATTATTGTTGAAGTTGTTTCTAGAGACAAAGTTCAAATCTACTTGCTCTTGAGAAACCAAAGAATTTAAAGGAACATCCTGAGGATCAATAGGAGCTTTCTTGGTGAGTAGAGACATGATAAGGTCAACCTTTTCAATTAGAGAGGAGATCTCCTCGACATAATTTACCTTCTTACCAGTTGGAGATCTTTCGGTGTGCCACTGAGAGTAGTTCAACATCATCTCATCAAGTAGCTTTGTGGCATCACCAAGTGTGGTTTCCATAAAAGTTCCTCCCGCGGCCGAATCTAACAGGTTCCGTGAGGTAAAGTTCAAGCCTGCATAAAAAGTTCGGATAACCATCCAGGTAGTCAGTCCATGTGTGGGGCAGTTCTTGACAAGCGTATTCATACGTTCCCATGCCCGGGCAACGTGTTCGTTATCCAATTGCCTGAAATTCATAATGTTACTCCTCAATTGAATAATTTTAGCAGGGGGGTAGTACTTCCCTAGAAAAGCACCTTTGCATTTGCTCCAAGAATCGATACTTTTCTTGGGTAAGGATTGCAGCCACTCCTTGGCTCTTCCTCTCAGAGAGAAAGGAAAAAGCTTCAGCTTGACGATGTCTCCATCCACTTCCTTGTACTTTTGCATATCACAGAGCTCGATAAAATTGTTTAAGTGCAAGGCAGCGTCCTCTCCAGCACCTGAGAATTGATCTTTCATAACAAGATTAAGCAGAGCAGGTTTAATTTCATAAGAAGGTGGTGAAGTGGCAGGTGGAGCAATAGGAGTGCATATAAAGTCACTGTTGTTGTGACTAGTGAAGTCACACAACTTGGTGTTTTCATTGGAACCCATAGTAGCAGCAGGTATTTTTGATAAGGGATACAAAAGTAAAAACTGAAAGGTAAACTAACAAGTAACAAGACTAAAAAGCAAAGATAAAAGATAGTGTGCAACTCCCCTATCTTGTAGACTGGAGTCCCCGGCAACGGCGCCAGAAATTAGCTTGATACGGTGAGGATAGTTCTCTCACTCCTCGTTGGTTAACCCAAGTGGAAGGTGAGATGTAGCGTAGCAGCAAATTTCCCTCGGTGAAGATACCAAGGTTTGTCTCCAGTAGGACTCGCAGAAATACAAGAAGGTGCCCACAACGCCAGAAATTGGCTTCTGGCTAGGGAGTTGACAAGACCTGCACACAGAAACAAATAACTTTGCTCCCAACGAGTACAGAGGAGTTGTCAATTCCTCCGGCCTTGCTATTTACAAAGGATCAACGTTAGAGATAATAATAGTGGCAACTGAAAGTAAATACTGAAAGTAAACTAAGGGTGTAAACAATAATGTGAAGATGGACCAGGGTCCCGTGATTTTCACTAGTGATGTCTCTCTCCCAAAAGACGATAAAAGTGCTAGCGAGGTAAACAAATCACAACTGGGCAATTGACAGAATTATGAAGGCACCACAATGCTAACTATGCTGCAAAGAAAGGAAGGGCTCAAATGCAATGGGCAGTATGCCAAGGTAAGTAGACCGAAATCCAACTGCATCTACTACGAATCATCCACCTTGAGATATCTACCCAGAACATCTCGCTGGTATTAAGTTGCGAATCCCACCCAAAGTGTAAACTCAAAGCAACTGACAACTGCATTAAAAGAACTTTGCGTAAAGTAAGCAATCCTTGCACCTGCGGATACAAGCACCGTTGTTTTATCCCTGGTGGCAACATCACATCCCCTAGTCTCATGTTTCTGTCACTCAAGCTAGACATCAAGGGGCTGAACCCACAATCAAGCATAACGCTCCCTCTTGGAGTTGCAACAAATCACTTGGCCAAAGTAAAATACGGCAACGGAGAACATGCAAGAATTTACTCAAGAACAAAATATAAAAGAGAAGAACCAAATATATTACTCATCACAATCTGAACATAGTCTCATAATCCATTAGATCCCAGCAAACTCAGCATAGCAACAACAGAAATTACAATAGTGCCTCGATCATGTGAGGCAGCTCACGAGGTCTCGAAAGTGGAAGCATAAAGAGGGGAGAAGTACATCACATAGCTACTGGTCACGGACCCATGGTCCAAGGGGGACTACTCACGGTACATCTGGGAGGCGTCCATGGCTATGGATGGTCTCCCGGAGGGGGTTGCTCTTCCCGGCAGGGTGCCGGGGCAGCTTCTCCAGGCAGCCCCGATCTAGAAACGGCGGCGGCGGCGGTACAGAGGCGAGTTCGCGGAAAACAGATCGATATTAGGGGTTTCCACCCCGAGGGCTAAATATAGGCGGAGGGGTGCATCGAGGGGACCCACAGGGCAGCCAGGAGGCCCCCTGGCGCGGCCTAGGGTGGGGCCGTGCCAGGGACCCTTCTGGAGTCCCTGTGGTGGCCCCCCTCCGCTGCCTTGGTGATTCCGGAAGCTTCCGGGTCGCTGATTTTTTATCTCATTTTTTCGGATTTTTTGGAGCACTTTTAATGGTCAGAAAACCTGAAATACAAAAACAGCAGAAAACAACAACTGGCAGCTGGGTGCACTGGGTTAATAGATTAGTCCAAATATGCTCAAAAGAGTATGAAAGTTCAAGCAAAACATGGCAAAGTCACACAAAACATGCATGGAGCAAGCAGAAATTATAGATACGTTTGGGACGTATCACGCCCCCAGCCCAACATGACCCGAAGGGCCAGCCCACGGGTCCATCGACCTCGCGCCTCCTCTCGCCGTAGGCGAGGCGCAGCTATCCCACGCCCCTGCGTCCTGGGCCGGCCCATGGTGAGGCGCCTCCCATTTTTTTATTTTTTTCTTTCTCTGTTGTTGGGCCAGCCCGTTTGCTATGTAGCGCTAGTGTGCGCTATTTAGTATTCTGCGTCGCCCCCTGAATAGACCCGTTAGGCAGATTCGGCCCAGTAGACCTCTTTTTTGTTAGATTTAATTTTTTTTTGCGTGTTCTATCTTTTTAACGGTAGCTCGGATCGCGACGCATAAAACATGAAACTTGCTTAATTTTTCGTGTAGATTAATAAAATGTGCTCCTTTGCCATGTTTGACTTTGTGTACATGCTGTTTACCTGCTAATTACAACGTTGCCACTGTAACTTGTAATCTGCCATAACTTTTTAACCGTTGCTCCGATTAAAATGTTCTTTATATGTAACTTGACTAGAATTGCGTGTAGATATTGATTATGCTGCTCTTGCTTGCTAATAACAAATATAAATATTGTTTAGGTCAAAACAGTACCAAACATTATAATTTTCGTGGGGTAAATAGTGATAAGCATGTTTAGGAGTTTGCCCCAATTAAACTGAATAGCTTAGATATTTTACTTATGCTTCACCTTTTGTCATGATTCTGTGATATGCCATGCTTGGGTGAGATGCCATGTCAACAACCTTTTCTCATGTTGTGTAGCTAAACAACTTAAACCCATTCTAAATGTGCGGTACCGTCGTGTGTGACGAGTACTTGATACGTCCAAAATGCATCACTATTTTGTATCGTAATTCATCCTTATTCATTGATATATTTCACATTACAATGATGTTCTTATGTTGTTTTGGGTTATTTTACACAGTTTGCAACTTTCCGATGCCGAAGGAGCAGACGCAAGATTGAGCCGTAAAAAGTGGACGCTGAGTTGCTGAAGAAGAATACCTCCAAATTACCTGAAAATCGACGGAGGGTATTTTCCATAAGATTAATGAAGACACGCCGAAGAGGGGCCAGAGGGGGGCCACAGGAGCCCCAGGTGGCCACCTGGCGCAGCCCCACCCCTGGTCGCGCCGGGAGGGCGCCTGGAGTCCTGGGGCCACTCCCGGCTCCCCCCTCTGGCCTATATACTCGTCGTTACGCGAAAACATAAAAAAGAGAAGCTTTTACGGAGTTCCGCCGCCGCTCCATGGAGGAAACCTACAGAGAAGAAAAGGGCTCTCCGGCGGGCAGATTCTGCCGAGGAGATCACCTCCCGGAAGGGGAGATCATCGCCATCGTCATCACCATCGTCACGGGCATCATCGAGATCATCATCATCCTCATCCCCATCACTAGCACCATCTCCACCACCATCCAATCTCACCTCAACGTTTATCTTGTGTTTTAATTCGTACTATCTATCCTCTCTACTCTACCGGTGTTGATTACTACTTTGTGGTGAATGTTATTGAGTTTTGTTGGAGAAATATCATTATGTCCAGATTGTTTATCATATATTTATCACCTCTGATCATGATCTCTTTTATGTCTTGTGAGTAGTTACTTTAGTTCTTGAGGACATGGGAGAAGTCTAGTTGTTAGTAGTCATATGATGTTGAAGTAATTTGAGTTGTTTGATATTTAAGTTGTGTTGTTATTTTCCTAGTGGTGATGTGTGAGTCGAACACTCAACACTTCACCTTATTAAGGACCTAGGGGAATGCATTGTGTATTAAGAATGCTTACGGTGGGTTGCCAGAGTGACGACAGAAACCTGAACCCCAGTTTGCACACTTTTGCACAAGGGATTATTGGATCCTTGATCTTATTGCTGTGGTTAGGCTTTGCCTTAATTTCTATCTTGTATTTGCGGATGCTTGCAAGATGTTTAATCATAAGAGTGCACTTATCTTAGTCTAGAAGGCGTGCTAGCATAGATCCACCCACTCAACACTTATCAGCACAACACTTGTTATCGATACGGAGTATGGCGAAAGCACGTGACTACCTCCCCATGTGTCCTCAAGAACGCTTTGGTCTTTATAAGTTCAGTTGTCAGGCTTATCCTTTGCTCAAAATGATTGGTCCACTTTCTGCTCCTCAGTACTATTTACTTTGCTTGCTTTTATCTTATTGTTGCTTATATCGAAAATCCCTAAAAAGTTATCTTTCATTGCTTGCAGTCATTCCTTGTCCAAAATCACCTATCAATACCTTTCGCTCCTCGTTGGGTTCGACACTCTTACTTATCGAAAACGCTGCAATAGATCCCTTTACGTTGAGGGTCATCAAGTAACGTTTTCTGGCGCTGTTGTCAGGGAGCATAGCGCTATTGGTAAGTGAAGCTGGTAAGGAAATTTTTATATTGTTGTTTTTATTTTGCTGTTGCTGCTCTTTATCCGTATGGACAGCCTAGCTATTGGATCGTTGCTTATGGGGAAGCACCCCACATCTGTGGTGGTTGTTCCTCCCCCTACTGAAATTGTGCCTTATAAAATACCAGCTGGTATTATCGATTGTGTTTTGGCTAATCGTTATGCAGGAGACAGACATCCCAATGAACACTTGCTATATTTATCACAACTATGTTCACTATTTAAGCTTGCAGGTTTATCAATGGAGTTTGTCATGAAGAAATTTCTCTCCGTATCGCTTACAGATAAAGCTTCAGATTGGTATAAGCTTCTCGATAACTCTCATTTGCTTGATTGGCAAGAGCTTATGTCTCTCTTTTATACCAAGTTTTATCCTCTTCATGAAATTCATCGAGACATGAATTATATCTATAACTTTAGGTCTCGTGATGGAGAAAGCATCTCTCAAGCTTGGGGGAGATTGAAATCTCTAATGCTCAAATGTCCTATTCATGAGTTCCCCAATAAAACTATACTTACAATTTTTTATGCTAGAATTTCTCGTCTGGATAAGAAGATGTTGGATGCCTCCTATAGTGGGGTATTTCAGACAAAAAGCGTTGAAGAAAGATGGGACCTCCTTGAAAGGATCCAGAAGAATACCAAAGATTGGGAAATAGATAAAGGTATTGAATCCGCTATAAGTTATGAGCATGATTATATAGAGAGCTATGTGAAAACTGATTACTTTAATACCTTTTTCTCCAAGATTGTTCTTGATTGCCATCTAATGATTGATTTTTGTAATGACTTTGCCTCTCATATTGATTCTTCTAAGAAGAAGAAGAATCAACATCATAAACCCTTCAAAGAATCATCTATTGATATTCATGTTGCTGACCCTATTGTGCCTGCAGTTATATATGAAAAGCCCCCTTTTCCCGTAAGAATAAGGGAGCACTCTTTCGTGACAGGCATAATGAATAAGAGTGAGAGAAGAATTGATGAGCCTGAGTACCAGATCAAGGTCGATGCTCGAGTTCCATTAGTTAAGGATCTTATTACTAATGATGCTTTAGATTCCAATATAAATTTTCGTGCCGTTTGCACTAACCTTGTCACAACCAAGAATAAAGGCCCAATTTCAGGTACTCCAGTAGTATCTGTTAAAATAGGAGATCAAAATTATTATGGGCTATGCGATTTGGGATCGAGTGCTAGTGCTATCCCGTATTCACTTTATCAAGAGATCAGGGGTGAAATTTCACCTTGTGAACTTGAAGAAGTTGATGTTACTATTCATCTTGCAAACAGAGCAACTATCTCTCCTATCGGAATTGTGAGAGACGTTGAAGTTTTATGCGGAAAGGTAAAATATCCTACCGAATTTCTAGTACTTGGTTCAGTAAAGGATAATTTTTGTCCAATTATTTTCGGTAGACCTTTTCTCAGAACTTGTGGAGCTATAATAGATTGCAAGAAAGGTAAAGTTTCTGTTGAATTCAATGGTGAGCCATATGAATTTAATTTTTCTAAGTTCTCTAAGCAGCCTCGTGGTACTGATTTGCCTAGTAATGATAAGATTATTGAAGATATTGCTTCCATTGCTATTCCTCCTAATGATCCTTTGCAGCAATATATGGAGGACCACGAGAATGATTTGCATATGCAGGAGAGGAATCAGCTGGACGAAATATTCTTAAGACAACCTGCTATCCTAAAGCACAACCTTCCAGTTGAGCCTTTGGGGATTTTATCAAAACCAAAAGAAGATCTAGAGTTTGATCTTAAACTTCTTCCTGATTCGCTCAAATATGCTTATTTAGATGAAAAGAAAGTAGATCATGTTATTATCAATTCTAACCTTTCAGGGTATGAAGAAGAGCGACTATTGGAAGTACTTCGCAAACATCGAGGTGCAATTGGCTATACCCTTGATGACCTTAAGGGGATTAGTCCGTCTATTTGTCAACATACCATCAACCTTGAGCCTGATGCTAAACCAGTTGTCGATCATCAACGACAATTGAATCCGAAGATGATGGATGTTGTAAGGACAGAGATTCTCAAGCTTCTAGTCGCATGTATTATCTACCCTATAGCTGATAGTAAGTGGGTAAGCCCGGTTCATTGTGTTCCAAAGAAAGGCGGAACAACTGTTGTTCCTAATGATAAGAATGAACTAATACCTCAGAGAATTATTATTGGATATAGAATGTGTATTGATTACAGGAAGCTGAACAAGGCAACCAGGAAGGACCACTACCCGTTGCCGTTCATCGACCAAATGCTTGAAAGGTTATACAAAAATACTCACTTTTGTTATCTTGATGGTTATTCTGGCTTCTCTCAAATTCATGTTAACACTGCTGATCAAGAGAAGACCACTTTTACTTGTCCCTATGGTACTTATACTTACAGACGCATGCCTTTTGGTTTATGTAATGCCCCTGCTACTTTTCAAAGGTGTATGTCTGCTATCTTTCATGGTTTTTGTGAAGAAATTGTGGAGGTATTCATGGACGATTTCTCCGTCTATGGAACCTGTTTTGACCATTGTCTCCACAACCTTAATAAAGTTTTGCAGAGATGTGAGGAGACAAATCTGGTGCTTAACTGGGAGAAGTGTCACTTTATGGTCAACGAGGGAATTGTTCTTGGCCACAAGATTTCCGAGAGGGGAATTGAGGTGGACAGGGCCAAGATCGAAGCAATTGAAAGGATGCCTTACCCAAGGGACATTAAAGGTATTCGAAGTTGTCTCGGTCATGCTGGTTTCTATAGAAGATTTATTAAAGACTTTTCTAAGACTTCGAGACCCCTCACTAATCTTCTCCAGAAGGATGTTCCTTTTGTTTTTGATGAAGATTGTAAGGAAGCCTTCGAAGTTCTTAAGAAAGCTTTAATAACTGCTCCTATAGTACAACCACCTGATTGGAATATACCTTTTGAAATTATGTGTGATGCTAGTGATTTTGCTGTTGGAGCTTTTTTAGGGCAAAGGGTTGATAAGAAGTTGAATGTTATATATTATGCTAGAAAAACCCTTGATAGTGCTGAAAAGAATTATGCTACTACTGAGAAGGAATTCTTAGCAGTAGTGTTTGCTTGTGATAACTTTAGGCAGTATATTGTTGATTCTAAGATTATTGTTCATACTGACCATGCTGCCATTAAGTATCTTATGGAGAAGAAGGATGCCAAACCAAGGCTCATCCGATGGGTACTCCTTCTTCAAGAATTTGAGTTGCAGATTGTCGATAGGAAAGGAGCAGACAATCCGGTCGCGGATAATCTTTCAAGGATGGAAGATATACCGCATGATCCCATTCCAGTCAACGACAGTGACGGGGATCAACCCCGGCAAATCCCATGGTCAGGGACCCTGGGTTAGTCATGAGAGGCACAGGTTGGACGATAGCTCGTCGGCTAACAGGAGGAGACATTCCTGCTCGATATTATTGCTTGGAAATGCGATTACAGGGGGAAGGCCAAGGCTAGTGCGCACAAGGCTCGGGTTACAGATTGTGTATTGGTTGATCTCGACGTCTCCCCTCCCAGCCCTTGTATACTAGGCTAGATCTCGGGGAACCCGTCTTGGATTACAGATGAGGTTACCTAACACTAATCTTGTACCGCACGGCAGGTTTGCACCTTCCTTACGAGTCGTGGACTCCTACGTCGGTGCCACTAGTGGGCCAAGGCTAGACCCAGGCGGCATCTTTGTGGGCCTTCTGTCTTCGGGTACATCGGGTAGGCCCATCCATAGGAGTCATGGGGTCACCCCCTCGTCAGTAGCCCCCGAGTGCCTGAGGGACTCGAAGAGTCGCGCACAGACTCGAGTCAATTCTTGCGTCGTTTCGATGTATGCACGGTTCAACTGCGGGTCGCTGGCAGTCTAGGGCCATGACAAAACCTGTTTCGAGGGAATGCTAAGCTGAAAGGGCCCAAGGAGTCGACTGGTCGAGCCTTGGTGAATTGCGCTAGTGGCAAATACCGCAGTAGCCCAATCAAACTCACGTCCCTCGACATGAGATTGGAACACTGGTGTCGAGCAAAAGTCATGCCGCTGCAGGTCTTACAGTGATCAATTGCCGCCAGTAAAGTTTTTAGCCTAGGCGCGTCCGCCCGGCTTTTTCTATCATGCAAGCGGATGGAAAAGATTGGGAGTGAAATCGCTCTGCGGCAAGTCCCAGCCCGGCCGATCTGCGCAGCGGGGTCTTACCTACACGCTAAGCTTGCGTGGCATCTGGGCACAGTGTATCGTGTTCCAGGAATATATTTTTATCGAGGCACGGAGCCTAGTTAGTAATGCACCCACTTGGAATAAACAATCAAGTGAGCTGTTTTAGCGGTCACTTGCGGAGCTTTGTCGAGCGCTCGAGCGAGGAATATTGTAGAGGAGTACTTGATCGGGAGGTCTTCGAGTGCTCAGGTACCCAGAGTTCTGCGAGTAATCACTCGGGTATCGCCTTCGCTCTCGGGGTGAGGGAGCACCCGATACTCTGGGATCGTATGATCTGGCGAGTGCAGGTCTTCTTATCTTGTGTCGTGGTGAGGGAGCACCCGAAACTCCCTTTGGTGCGAGTAATTACTCGAGCACATCTTTTGCCTTTCGGGTGATAGAGTACCCGAGCGCGTTTTTTTCTTTCGAGTGAGGGAGCACTCGGGACTCTGTGAGTGCGAGTGATCACTCGAGCACATATTTATTCTTTAGGTGAGGGAGCACCCGGAACTCTAGTGGAGATGCTCCCGATGTGTAAGGCCCGATATGCGGTACTGTTCCAGATCTAGATGTTTCCATCCAGATCCGGGGACGAAGCACATATCGGTCCCACCGCGACATATGACATAGCCATATGCCCCGGATTTCCAACATGATGTCACAACATTACAAATACAAGGATACAACATCTCATACAA
Source organism: Bromus sterilis (assembly GCA_950022295.1). Classification (NCBI taxonomy): domain Eukaryota; kingdom Viridiplantae; phylum Streptophyta; class Magnoliopsida; order Poales; family Poaceae; genus Bromus; species Bromus sterilis. The sequence goes on along the minus strand of OX465595.1, from coordinate 364,343,631 downwards.
TCGGCATACAACTGCCTTAATACAATACAACAGCGGAAGATACAAGTCTGAGTACAGACTACAATCAAATGCCTAGTGGCAAAGAGAAAAACATCTATTCCCATAACAACACGGGTCCAGGCCCTCCGCCGGGATCCGCCTAACTAGTCGTCGTCGAGTCTCCACGTGAAACGTCGATCACCATACCTGTTGTCGATCAAGAACCCTGAAAAGAGTTTGGGGGTAGTATCATGAGTATAGAAGTACTCAGCATCCAACTGTAGTGGTCAACTGACCCAGCAAGGACTTCATCACTCGTCATTCTAGGACAACTAGTAGTTTACGGGAAGGATGGGGTAAGTGGTGAGGTTGCTGCCGCACTAGCATTTATGAAGTGGCTAACGATCTAGAGAGTAAGATAAGAAGCCAAGCATTCGATGAGGAATCGCCTCCAACAAGTCTTGCTATCCACCTACTACGCAAACATAACACCTATCCTATCCTTGTCCTCCTCTTCGCATCCCGACGAAGAAGAAGCAGTCAAGGCACACACACACGTTGATCAAGTTATATTAAGATTATATCAGTTGTTGTTGTTGTCTATGAACAAGGAGTAGGTCTCAAGTCGTCCATAACCGTGGACACGGCTTCTCGAAAAGATTTAACCCTGCAGGGGTGTACCAACTACCCATTACAAGGCTCCACACGCACGCCCATCTCTCTCAGTTGCTACCCATCACAGGCAACCATTTTATGATTTAGTTCCAAGAGATCCGAAACTACAGGTCCCTCTAGCTAACAACGAACAAATCCGGGTGGCCCCCGGGGATTCGACACCCAATCCAAAAGCTGGCCATGCTCTCGGATCGGACTCTTCCGTCTCAACAGGGTTTGGGTTACCGAGACGCCTCACGTGAGGCCTCGGGCCCTCGCCGGTCAAAGGTGGACCAACAGGGAAACTAAGTCCTCACTGGTCCGGGTTGTTTTAAAGGATGTCTGGCAGGAGCTACCCGACAGGCATATATGCATGGTTTTCAAATGGTAAATCAGCTTGGGCCACCTCTAGAAATGTTGAAGCTAGATAGGTAAGAAAAGGGGACCCCATAAAATTCCACACGCGGTTAGGCACGCTCAGTCTTAAAACCAATACCCGGAACTCGGGTCCTAGGTGAATCGAATGGAACAAAGCATCGGGGCGGGATAGCCTAGACCTTCCATCCTTCGTCGAATATAGTCAACATTTATAATAATCATATCATCAACAACAATAATATAATAATGTGATAGCCCAAACCAAGGAGTAACCGGGTAACATCGTAGCATCCTAAGCATGCATACTAAGCAGGGGCTGAGCAACGAGCAATAGTAACCTAGCAGTACAAGGTTTGCTGGGAGAGGACATGGCTGTATCGGTTTGAAAGAGGCTGTAAACATGTGGTAGGATCAAACATCGAACCTATCCTAGACTAGCATGCAAACCGCTGGTTGAAATAGAATGGATCATAAGTAATGTATAGTCCTTGCCTGTTGATAAGTCAGGTTCCGAAGGTGTAGTTGATCGCAAGCTCGCATCGTCTCCGAAGGTACCCGCGGAAGCACACAAGACGGTAAACACTGGAAGCAATCAACGAGCAAGAATCTATTACTACGAAGCAAACACGAGCAAGCAATGAACAATCAATCATGATCAAGTATGATGCATGTCCTTTTAATGGCATGGCACGAACATAAATATAAGAAAGTTTAAATGAAGCATCAGGAAGCAAAGGTGCAATGCTACCGACATTCTTCTTATGCATTAGTTGGGTGCTTAATGAATCCAAAGGATTCTTATGTTGCAGTTATTAAAATGCATGATCATGGCATATGCAAAGATTTTAACAAGACATGAACAATAATTGCCCACTCACGAAGATTGACCTTGAAACGGGATTCATTAAATTAAATAAATGCAATATGACATGGCAATATTATGATGCGCCTAATGAAATCTATTGCAAGCAATAAAGTAGAGAGCGGGACTACGCTACCGGCAAGCTACAATTACGCAAGAACGACGGTGCCCGAGGCACGACATGGAAAGGGGGCGTCGGCTGGGGATTGAACACAAGACCTCTCGAATGCAAACCCAAGCACCCGACCACTATGCTGATGCACGTTTGATGAAAGAAAACGAGACTGAATCTACAAGTTCTATCAGGCACGGCTAACTGAATCAGATCACAAACTGAAACCAAAACAGCAGGGACTCTCTGACGAAACTGAAACGAAGGCCATGCCTTTCCCTGACGAACCGACGCCGCAGCAGGGACAGAGGAGGTCGCGGGGTGCACGGGGCTTGGCCAAATGTTGCAACCGACGTGCATGAGAGGCATGGGGAGGCCAAGCTCGCGCTAAGGAACATACACACACAGACAGGAAGCACACGAGCCTCGCCTAGGACTGAACTGAGCGGACAAGCTGCACCCGGCGACAGGGAGATCAACAACGCATCCAAGAGGGAAACTACGGGGGTAGGGGAAAACAGGGGGCTCACAAGGGGGTTGCCGGTGTCGTCGATCAGGGGCTCGAGGAGGACGCAGGTCGACAGGACGGTGGCTCGGGGAAGGCATCGGCTTGAAGAAGACGAGGACGACGGCTCCATGACGAGGACGAACCCAAGCTCTCCTGCTCGAGTTGTTCCTGGACGGGGAAGAGGCGCAGAGGACGGAGGCGACGACGTGGTGCAGCAGACGACGGCGGTGTTGATGATCGGGAGCAGGGGATCACGAACTCGAGCTCCTCTCGGGCTCCATTGGAAGCAAGCAGAGAAACAGGACAGGGAGGAAGTGAAGAAAAAAAAAGGAGAGGAAGGAGGCGGCGCTGGGAGGGGAAGAAGGCTAGGGTTCCTGGAGGGGTTGGGTGCTGCAGGGCTGGCTATAAAGGGGAGAGAAGGGGAGGCTGCCATGGCGCTCCACGGACGAGCTCCTCTGGTTTTTTCTGTCGAAAGGAGAGGAAGAAGGAAAAGGCAGAGGAGGAGGAGGATGACAGGTGGGGCCAGGGGGAAGTGGGCTGCGTTTTGGGCTGAGAGATATGGCTAGGTGGGCTAGAAGAAGAGAAAAGGTCCAAGAGCTAGAGCAATTTCTCTGCGTTTTATTCTTTTACAAAGACAGCAGAAGAAAAAGGCTAAAAGGAAATAGCAAATGGATTTCCAAAAATCCTATAAAAGTATGATTTTGAATCCTTAACAATTATGGTATTTTTAGAAAATGATTTGGGACAATATTCTTTAAGTAATAGAAATGCTATTAAATTAATTTAAAAGCCATTTAAATTACAACCCCATTTTCTGAAAAGGAAAAAAAATCTTGAAAGTTGGGCAAGGGCTAAATGATGGCAAAACATGATTATTTGTAGCATATTTCAATGAGGGGATCACCAGCATGGCTTGGAGGAAAATGGCAAGGAACCAAAGAAAGAAATGAAAGCAAAGAAAAGAAAAAAATGGCAAATCCCTTTACATGATCAGAAAAATGCTTGGTCATTTTTCTGTCACATGGATTATTGCAAGAATAAATGTGCCAAATTTTATCCGCAATGGGAAAAATGAAAATGCAAATTTATTTGGAATTTGCTAGTTTTGGGCTGTTACACGATGGGAGTAAAATGTTTTGCCCATCGGAAAAAGATTTAAAAGGTGTAAACTTTGAGGCTGGGAAGAGTACTCGATATGCCTTGTTGGGATGTGACGCTGGCTTGGTTTTCTGGAATCTTGACCACTATAGCCTGTCAAAGGAAATGACTTGGCGCTGTCCCGCTGAAATTTTCGCGTCATGTGATCATGTTCCTCTTTTTGCGCGCGTAGTTGGCGGTGTTGTTACTGCGCCGATTGGGTTTTCCATGCTTTTCGCCCGCCATGGGATCGTGCCACGTTTACTGTACGCTGGAATTGAACGGTGCCCCTTCTCGCCTGGCTGTTGGTTAAATACCGAGCGGCTGGGTAAGTTTTAGGTTTTACCCAACCATTGCCTTCCTCCTCTCGCTTCTGTTTTCCCCCTGTTCTTGAGCCTTCACCTTCCTCCTTTTGCTGCTTGCTGCGAAATCTATGACCAAGCGCTCCCGTGCTACTCCAGACTCGGCCAAGATGTCTGGCAAGTGGGAGCGCTCGACCTTTGGGGCTGCGGATCTCAGCTCGCTGATGGCTGATGTCTTGGTGGTGGGAGATGTCGTGCGGATTCCGGGGGATGAGCCGGTTCCCGCTCCGACAGCAGATGAGCGGGTGTGCTTTCAGGCGTTCTTCCCTCGCGGGTTTGCCCTTCTGATTCACCCTTTTGTTCGTGGTTTGCTGTACTCCTATCGGCTTCAGCTGCATAATCTGACTCCCAATGGGATTTTGCACATTGCTGATACGTCCCAAACGTATCTATAATTTCTGCTTGCTCCATGCATGTTTTGTGTGATATTGCTATGCTTTTGATACACTTTCATATCTTTTTATAACATATTTTGGAACTAACCTATTAATGATTGCAAGAGTGCACAAGTTCTTGTTTTTGTACTTTATGTGTAGGAATTACTTGGATAAAGTAAAAATCCAAAAAAGGAGCCTTGTAGGAGTTGGACTTTAACTCTCCCGAAATCTGTCCCCACCAGACAGGTTTTAAAGATCGCCTCGGAAACGCTAGAAGACGGCCTCAAACGGAAAAACTTAAAACTACAAAGTTGTAGGGAATTTTTTTTTCCGGTGGATTTAGACATAAAATTAGGCCCAATCGGATTTCGGACGCTTCCAGAAACCCCGAAATACAGAAGACGTAATCTGGATGACGGGAATCCGAGAGTCTATATAAATAGAGGAAACCTAGGTCAAAGGGCACCACAAAAATTCCTCTCCCTTGGCAGCCGTCTTGAGGGGGAGATCAATCTCCACAGCAGCACCATCTCCAAGGAAGAAGAAGGGGCCAAGGGCTGCTGCCCCCAAGGGCCGTGGCCACCGCCGTGGTCGTGGCAGTGGGCGCCGCCGCCGCCGTGGCCGCCGCCGTCGCCGTCTCCTTCATCTCCTACGAGCTGCACCTCTCCATCGACAACTCTCACTCTCACCATGTTCATGTGTGAGTAGTTCCCCTCGGGGCTAAGGCTTATATCTTGATCTATGTGGTTTCTCTCTCTCCCATGATGTGATCTTTGTTGTGATCATAGGCTATGTTAATTTAGGGTGATCCCATGATATTTCCCCTTTCTCTATGTATTGGATTGATGTACTCAATTGATCTTATCTAGTATAATCTCCGAGACCAAGGTGACAGCGGTCTATTGGACATGGGTTAGAAGAATATTATCATGAGTGATTTTCTCTTTTGTGTGTGGATTGAAGATTGAGAGTCTGTTGGTGCTTGTCTTTGACTATCCTTTAGATATGTTGTGGTAATTGTGGTACTCTCTTTGGATGGCCGCGGTGACATTGGTAAATCCATAGATTGAGAACTACGAACTCTGAGGTGTGCATTTGTAGCCCTACACAATTCTCGTCCTCTCTTGACCACAAAGGAATGACCTCCGAGTACGTCTCCATTGCATGTTTTATGGGAAATATCATGTGATTAGACTATGTTAATGTTGTTGGGAGTTGCCACTAGTGAAAGTATGAAGCCTAGGCCTTGTTTCCATCATTGTTACACCGTTTGCACTCACTTTTGTTACTTGTTTCTTTGCTGCACTTTTTATTACAGATTTATATTACTTCGTTTTATCACACCTATCACCCATATTTTACCATCTCTTCACCGAACTAGTGCACCTATACAACTCCTAGTTGTATTAGGTGTGTTGGGGGCACAAGAGACTTATTGTATCTTAATTGCAGGGTTGCTTGAGAGAGACCATCTTCAACCTCTACTTACCTGAGTTCGATAAACCTTAGGTCATCCACTTGAGGGAAATTGCTGCTGTCCTACAAACCTCTGCGCTTGGAGGCCCAACATAGTCTACAAGAATAGAAGCGTGCGTAGACATCAAGCTATTTCTGGCGCCGTTGCCGGGGAGGTGAGTGCTTGAAGGTATATCTTTAGATTCTGCAATTAAATCTTTTCGTTTCTTGTTTTTATTTTCACTAGTTAGGTTTATGGAAAACTGCAATCTTAGTTCGCTGCTTCGGGGAGACCGCTTTGCCACACCTGTGGTAGAGAAGTCTCCGCCACCTACTGAATGTATCCCGTTCCAAATACCACTTGGGATAGTTGAAATAATTATTAATGATTGTTATGATGGGACAGTCAATCCTAGTATTCATTTGTTGAAACTTACAGAACTTTGTGAGTTATTTAAGATTTCAGGTTTGACAAGAGGTGAAGTCATGAAGAAATTATTTGCCTTGTCACTGAAAGGAAAAGCATTGGAATGGTATAGGCTACTAGATGATTCTCACCTACGGGATTGGGAAGAGATCCAGTCTCTCTTTTACTCCAAGTTTTATCCTCTTCATGAAGTCCATGAGAATAGGAATTATATTTATAATTTCTATCCTCATGACGGAGAGAGCATAGCTCAAGCTTGGGGGAGACTGAAAACTTCGATGCTAAAATGTCCTAACCATGGGCTCCACAAAGATATGATTATTACTAATTTCTATGCAAGGCTATCTTGACAGGATAAAGACTTGCTCGATGCTTCCTCGATGGGTTCTTTCACAAACGAAAAGATTCATGCTAAATGGGAACTCCTTGAAAGAATCCAACACAACACTGAAGATTGGGAGATCGACAAAGGTAAAGAGTCAGGTATAATTTATGAGTATGATTGCATTAAGTCCTTTGTTGAAACTGCAAGTTTTAATAAATTTAGTGCTAAGTTTGGGATTGATTCTCAACTCCTTGTTGATTTCCTCAAATCTTTTGCTTCACATCTTAATATTCCTAAGGAGAATTGGATCAAGCATCATGAACCTTTTAAAGAGATTTGCAAAGAAAATGAAATTGTTAATGATGATTGCAACATGCATGATCCAATTCCTAAAAATGAAGTTTTATATAAGCATGTTAATTTTTGTGGAGTGGATAGACCTTGTGAAAGGCGTATGATTGAAGAAGAGAAGTATTGTAAGAAACATAAGCATGAAAGAACAATCACTTGGGTTAGAGATTTAAATGAAATTGCTAGAGAATTGTGTGACCTTTATCCTTTTACTTGTGAACTTTGCTGCATAAAGGGTCACTTCAATTTTCAGTGCATGTACTTTCAAAACATAACTGTTAGCCAGTTGTGTGATGACATGATCACCCCTGATCTTTATGATGAGCTTATGTTATTTTTGATGTGTGAAGAGTTATCAGAAAAGACTTCTTGGCTAGATGGTCATGCTTTGGGAATAAATAACACTTTGCAGAAATGCCATCTCTATTGTGTTGTTAATTGCCATGAGAATGATTACATAAGTAAGATTAGAAAGGAGGGAACTCTACCAAAGTATAAAAATGTCTCTTATATTTCTACTAATAAAAAGGAGAGTTTCTCCCAAGTTTCCCCTATTGTTTCTAATGATAAACCAGGATATGTGGAGAAACTTCCCCTCCAACCACTCCTTCCTAAGGTGAAGAAGAAGAAAAAGAAGAGGAGGAGGAAGAGGAGCAGGAAGGAAGAAGAATGGGTAACAACCTGGCCTGAGCATATTCCTCGCATCGATTTTTATCCTAACGGACAGAAATTTTGGAGGATGGTGACCTTGATTGCATTCATTATTATCTTGAAGATAAATCTATAGGTACTATTGAAGATGATTTTGATTATGATATGCATGTTACTTTTTGTGATTGGGAAAATGATGATAATGCTACTTATGACCTTGAAAATCTCTTTGGTACCAACTCTGAGAGTGATGATATGGAAAGCTCCAAGCTTGGGGATGATAGGATTGCAAGTCCTTTACCCATTAGTGATGTGGTAATTGATAATTCTTTTGATAGTAAGAATAAAGACAACATGTTTACAAATATAGTTTCTAGCAATGATAATGCTCTTATCTACTATGATGATGTTATAACTCCTATTTTTAGTGATTATAAAGGTACCTATGACATAAGGAGAAATTATCCTTATGAAACTTGTCATGATCATGGAGGGAATTACTCCCTTGTTGAACACCATCTTCCTAATACACAATTAATCTATAGTGTTCAAGTTGTTTATGATAATCCTACTCCCACTATTACCAATGAGAAAGATTATGCTTATGTGGAGAGTAAGAGTACCCTTTTGCATGTGGATCATGGTAACAATTTTTTATGTGATACTTATATTGTTGAGTTTATTCATGATCCCACTGAAAATTATTATGAGAGGGGAACATTTGCTCATAGATATTTCAATAATATCAAGTTCCCTCTCTTTATGTTGAAGGTTTTGAAGTTGCATTTATTTTGTCTTCCTATGCTAATATCTTTATGCTTCAATGAGTTATTTCTCTACAAGATCCCTTTTCTTAGGAAGCATGTTAGACTTAAATGTGTTTGATATTTGCTTCTTGATGCTCTCTTTTGTTCTTCAACTCTTATTCCTACGAGAGCATCACTAAAATCTTAAGCCTAGCTAATGGCTTTAAAGAAGCGCTTTCGGGAGGCAGCCCGCAACGAATTTAGGATTTCTTTTTTTGTTTTTCTTCTGTTTTTAGTGGTCTTGATGATTGTTACTACTGTAGAAACATCATTGTATCTTTACTTTTCAAGCTTTGTGCCAATTATAGCCTCATATGACAAGGGAAGTGAAAGTTGTGACATGCTGTCCAGAAAACAGATTCTGTCCTCGTGACGGGAAAAATGAGAATAAATCACAAGTTCATCTTTTTGAGCTGAACTTTTTACACAGCGTGATCTATACAATCACGGAACTTTCGTATGTTTTGAGTTTTTTTATTTGAGTTGCAGAAGTGCCCCTAAAAAATTCTTTACTACCTGCTGTTCTGTTTTTCACAGATTCTGCCACGTTTGTCTCTCCTAACTTTTGAAAACCTTAAACTTGCTTTTTATTTGCAAAAACCTTTTGGAAATCTTGAGAAACAGTAGCTCTTCAAGAATATCTTTATATACAGTGGAATTTTTTTATTTATTAAGGGTACTAACCTCTCTAATCAGCTTATGATGAGTTATGTATGAAGGGAGTTTTCAAGTGTGCGATGGAAGATGATGAAAGAAGATTCGGGAGTGTCAAGTCCTCAAGCTTGGGGATTCCCCCGTGCATCCCCAATAAATATTCAAGGAGACTCAAGCGTCTAAGCTTGGGGATGCCCCCGTGCATCCCCTTCTCCATCAACAATCATCAATTCGTCCTTCGTCTCACTATATTTTTATCACTTCATGCGTTATGTGATATGCTTGGAGCGTCTCGTTCTTAGGTTTTATTTTTAATTTTATTTAGCTTTTCTTGCTGTTCATAAAAAGTTAGATCCCGTCTTATATTGTGTGGGAGAGAAACACGCTCCACTTTCAAAATCTAGAACACATCATAGGATTCTTCATGCCTATCTTTTTGCTGTTATGTGTTCTTTATCTTTTCGTAGCTAATACCATGTTTAGTTTTAGCTTTAGTTTGTCATTAGCAAGAGTCTTGGCTTTTGTTTAGTTTGTCGCTGGAACTCTCTTTACTTTTCATGTTTATCTTGTTAAGAGAGTTGGTTGTTGCACTGATTTATGTCTTGTCTTGAAAGTAGGTAATTGCGGTTGCTATTTAATTTTAGTAGTAACTTGCAATGGTTTTGAGGTATTGATGTGAGTAATGTTTGAACTGTTGGTGTCAAGAGCTCTAGCCTATTAGTGATAGGTGTCGTATTTTGGGCAATCCGTGTTTATTTTAAAAACCTACAAAACTAGTTGAGAACTCTAGCTACTAGATGGATCACTACTCTTCTGAGGGGTCCGATATTAGAGTACACTCACGTACCATGAGTCGAGGATGCGCAAGGATAACCAAACCCCCATACACTCCTCCTCGGGGTACTTGTCTCTTTGTGAACCTCCTTACTAGATTGAGAGTTACCGATAATAAGTGCATGAGTTCTTCGGACTAATGTAAGTATTGAAAGTTGACACTTCCACCTCCTCATTTTTGCTAGCCTCTCCCGTTCCGTGCATTGCCTTCTTCTCACTCCGAGAGTTGGCGTCCACCTTCGCCGGTACATCCAAACCCTTGGCATGATACGCTCTGTCATCATAAACCTCCTTATATATTTCCTCAAAACAGCCACCATACCTACCTATCAAGGAATTTCCATAGCCTTTCCGAGATATATTGCCATGCAACATCCACCTCTTCAAGACTTGATCTTCATGTCATACATGTTCCTGCTACACTGGCAGAGGCATACATTGCATACATCATGATAGTTACATCTTCTTTATGATTTGAGTACTTTGTAAAGTGTGAAAGATCTTCTATACTTCTTGTAATACATAGAGTGTTGCCCCTAAAGTGAGGAAAAGATCCCAAAGTGGACAAAATAAAAGATCCCAAAGAGGACAAAATTAAAAGATCCCAAAGAGGACAAATGAGAGAAATAGAAAGAGCCATTGAGGCCACCAAAAAAAATACAAAAATAGAAAAAAGAGAAAAAAAAGAAAAAAAAGAGAGAAGGGGGCAGACTATTATTCCTTTTGAGAGATCAACACTAGTACTTCATCCTCTATCCCTTGTACTTCATAGAGATCATTATACATGCATATAGCTACGTGGGGATCCTTCAAACTATAAAACTTGGCTTGTATATTCCAATGATGAACCTCCTCAAATGAGCTCTAGGTCTTCTTGAGCAAGCAAGTTGGACGCACCCCCACTAGTTCCATTGGGAAGTTTTTCTTAGCTCTTATGTGCATCCGTTGCATGGAAATCCCTACTCCTCACATCATATCTATCATATGGCCTTCTCTCGCCTATGGTTGTCCTCATTGATGTGAGCCTTTCTCACCCTTTTTATCTTGCTCCTCCACCATATTTCTCTCTTTGCAGTCCAAAGTGTCAACTCTCGTGCTTACGCTTATCCATTGCATGAGTGCTCAAAATATCGAAAAGGAGTGGATCAAATTGACTTGTACCTGGCTAGTAGTCTGGGGACGAGTCAAGATAAGATTCCAAAGAAGACCGAGTGTGAAACTTTAGTAGATTGAGTTCTCAACAAAAATACTTTTTCATCCCGTATTCCCTATCCCCTTTCTTGCACGCAAGCACCATTTGGAGACATTCGAGTCACGGACAGCGAGAGCTCTTGCACCCTTTGTTCTTTTGTTGCTTGTGTCAATGCTAATATAAACTCTTGCATGTTAAGACTTGAATTGAATTGCATGCTTTGATTGCTTTACTTAAAAGTTCTTATATGTTGGTGTGGCATGTCACCACAGAAATTATGCTTGTTATCATTTACCTACTCGAGGACGAGCAGAATTAAGCTTTGGGATGTTGATACGTCCCAAACGTATCTATAATTTCTGCTTGCTCCATGCATGTTTTGTGTGATATTTCTATGCTTTTGATACACTTTCATATCTTTTTATAACATATTTTGGAACTAACCTATTAATGGTTGCAAGAGTGCACAATTTATTGTTTTTGTACTTTATGTGTAGGAATTACTTGGATAAAGGAAAAATCACAAAAAGAAGCCTTGTAGGAGTTGGACTCTAACTCTCCCGAAATCTGTCCCCACCAGACAGGTTTTAAAGATCGCCTCGGAAACGCTAGAAGACGGCCTCAAACGGAAAAACTTAAAACTACAAAGTTGTAGGGAATTATTTTCCGGTGGATTTAGACATAAAGTTCGGCCCAATCGAAGTTCGGACGCTTCCAGAAACCCCGAAATACAGAAGACGTTATCTGGATGACGGGAATCCGAGAGTCTATATAAAGAGAGGAAACCTAGGTCAAAGGGCACCACAAAAATTCGTCCCCCTTGGCAGCCGTCTTGAGGGGGAGATCAATCTCCACATCAGCACCATCTCCTAGGAAGAAGAAGGGGCCAAGGGCCGCTGCCCCCAAGGGTCGTGGCCACCGCCGTGGTCGTGGCAGTGGGCGCCGCCGCCGCCGTGGCCGCCGCCGTCGCCGTCGCCGTCTCCTTCATCTCCTACAGGATGCACCTCTCCATCGACAACTCTCCCTCTCACCATCTCCATGTGTGAGTAGTTCCCCTCGGGGCTAAGGCTTATATCTTGATATATGTGGTTTCTCTCTCTCCCATGATGTGATCTTTGTTGTGATCATAGGCTATGTTAATTTAGGGTGATCCCATGATATTTCCCCTTCCTCTATGTATTGGATTGATGTACTCAATTGATCTTATCTAGTATAATCTCCGAGACCAAGGTGACAGCGGTCTATTGGACATGGGTTAGAAGAATATTATCATGAGTGATTTCCTCTTTTGTGTGTGGATTGAAGATTGAGAGTCTCTTGGTGCTTGTCTTTGACTATCCTTTAGATATGTTGTGGTGATTGTGGTACTCTCTTTGGATGGCCGCGGTGACATTGGGAAATCCATAGATTGAGAATTACGAACTCTGAGGTGTGCTTTTGTATCCCTACACAATTCTCGTCCTCTCTTGACCACAAAGGAATGACCTCCGAGTACATCTCCATTGCATGTTTTATGGGAAATATCATGTGATTAGACTATGTTAATGTTGTTAGGAGTTGCCAATAGTGAAAGTATGAAGCCTAGGCCTTGTTTCCATCATTGTTACACCGTTTGCACTCACTGTTTTTACTTGTTTCTTTGCTGCACTTTTTATTACAGATTTATATTACTTCATTTTATCACACCTATCACCCATATTTTACCATCTCTTCGCCGAACTAGTGCACCTATACAACTCCTAGTTGTATTAGGTGTGTTGGGGACACAAGAGAATTCTTGTATCTTAATTGCAGGGTTGCTTGAGAGAGACCATCTTCAACCTCTACTTCCCTGAGTTTGATAAACCTTAGGTCATCCACTTGAGGGAAATTGCTGCTGTCCTACAAACCTCTGCGCTTGGAGGCCCAACATAGTCTACAGGAATAGAAGCGTGCGTAGACATCAATTGCTTGCTTTATTACCCTTTGTGAGGCCTTCTTGGGGATTTATCCCCATTGGGGGCTCTGGAAGCGCCTCTTTTGTATAAAGAGGACGAACTCCGAGTATGCTGTGGGGCAGGTGGGCATATCCATTAGGGATAAAAAATCGTACTTTGATTTAGAGATGCTGGACTCCGTCAGTGCTTGGCGGAAAAGTTGGTTATATCTGAAGGATCAGTTCGTTGCTGGGCAACGATTTGGTCTCGCTACCTTTAATCCCGAAGCGCGAGTGGTCAGGCAGGCTTCGTGGTCCCATTCTTTGTCTGCGAGAGAGTCGTCCGCAGTGGCTCCATTCCTGGAGAGGATTGCTGTATTGAAGGACAACTTGACCGGTGGGCAGATCATATCTGCTTTTATGGGGAGGCGCGTCCATCCATTGCAGTATCGAGCCCGCCCCATGTGGCAGTATGAGGGTCTCGAGGACTCAACGAGATGCTCCTCCGAGGAGCTTAATGCCGATGGCGTCTTGACCCGAATCTAGCATGTGACCAAGTGCTCGAGCATTTCTGAGATGGGTTTCGTCCGTCCATATGCTTCTGATCACGCGCTGCCGCAGGTTCGCGTCTTTGAATTTCTCGTCTGATTTAGATGTTGGCTTGACTACTTGCTGATGATGCTATTTTCTTTGTAGGGCCACGTTCCCGTGTTGTGCAACCCTCCGCAGCCGGAGGATGCTGATATTCACGAAGAGCCAGATGCTTCTGCTGCTGATGATGCTGCTCTGAGTGTTGATGCCAGCGTGCTCGCGGGTGCCACTGGTGCTGACGAGTCCACGGGGGCTGGGCTGCCGGAGACCGGAGATAGTGAGGACTCGAACCCTTTTCGTGTCAAGCGGTCGCGGCCTTCGGGCGCCGAAGATCTTGACGCGACGAGTGGTGCTGTTCCGCCGTCTGCCCCATCTGCTGAGCCGTCTTCTCCTGTTGCTTCCCGCAAAAGGTCCAGGCTTGGGAGGTTGGTGCGTACTCGCTATGTGTGTGGCGGGTAAGAATCTGCTCAACTTTGCCGGGGTTGTTTTCCTCTGTTCTTTTGTCTGATGATGTTTATCTTGTAGCGTTGCGACGGCTCCGGCTGCTTCCTCCACCAGTGCGGCTACTGTTGACCTGCAGTCGACTGACTCTGGAGTAGCTGCCAAGCAAGCTGAGGATTCTTCGGCTGCTGTTGTTCAGCCCGTACCGTCGGTGACTCCTACTGTCCCGGTTGTGGGTGTGATTCCAACTGCTGCTCCGCCAGTGGCGTCTGGTGTTGTTTCTACTGATGTCAAGCCTGCTACTCCAGGAAATCCTTACTTGGGCCATCTTGATCTTGCCGTTGAAGATAAAGTCCGCTTTTTCGACCGCATGGCTGGGCTGGTGAGTTTGTTTCCTGCTTGCTTGTGTAGTTTTTGTCATCGGGGGCACGACAGTGCTCCTGATGGGAGTAGCCCCCAAGGCTGCAAGCAAGTGCTTGCGGTTGATTGTAGTCTTGCCTTGGCTCTGTTTTTATATTGTACCGTTTTGTCATTGGGAGCACGACCAGTGCTCCAGATGGGAGTAGCCCCCGAGGCTGCAAGCAAGCGCTTGCGGTTGGTTGTAGTCTTGCTTTAGTTCCGTCTTAATATTTGATTTCTTCGAATAGCTGGTGTTCCAACACTGTGAGCGTCTGGTGGTCGAAGCTGAGCATTGGCAACAGGCCCACGATTCTGCCCAGGATGCTTTATCTGCCATGAGTAGTAAGCGTTTCTTTCTGTACTGTTGTGCTTGAACTGCTGGGTCCTCTGTTCTGAGTGTTATCTTTGTTTCTCAGACCGTCGCCAAACTGCCGAGAAGCAGGTCGAGGAGGCGGAAAGAACGATTTCCAACCTCAAGGCTGCTTTGGCTTCCAAGGAGAAAGAGCTGCACGATCAGCATGAGGAGCTGGTACGTCTGCGTCAGGTTGAGGAGGCGCTTGTGCAGGCGGAGGCGGTCGAGTGCAAGCGTCTTCGGGTCTTGGCGGACTCGCTTGTGTGTAAGTTGATGTTCCTTTGCTGGGTGCTTTGTCTCTTTGTCTTCCCGTAGTAATTTTGGTTGCCTGGTGCAGCCTCTATGGGTGCAAGTGCGACGGAAGTAGTTGCATCGGGGTCTGGTGTTCTCCGTGGGGCCGTGGATGCCATGTCGGCTGATGTTGATGTTGCCAAGGGTGTCTGCGCCCGGGCTTCCACTCTTGTGGGTCTTGCTCATGAGCACCTCATGCCGGAGGACCAGAAGTTGCCAGTTGGTCTAGACGCCCGCGTTGCTGCATTTGGCAATGACGGGGATCTCTTGGAGGAGCTAATTGGCGAGAACGTGGTGAGTGGTCTTTCCACGTCCCTTGTTGTTCTTATGGGGCAGGGAATTGCCATTGACGACTCTCTGGTTGAGACTATCCCTGATTACACCGACGAGCAGAGTGAGCGAGCCAATGTTCTGGCTCGTCGCCTGCAAAAAGTTGTGGATGCTCAGAATCCCTCCTCTACGGGCAAGGGGGAGGCGTAGCCATGTCGTGTCGTCTGAAACTTTTGGTTGTAATATGCCTCCTTTGTGGTGGTGAATCTGTACTACTTTTATTGGGGTAACTGCTTGGCCATTCCTGCTGTTGTGCTTGATTTTCCTTTCTTTTTGTTCGTTTTGCGGTAGGCCACCCCGGGCGTTCTTCGGGCTTGGAGTTCGTTGAAGGAGGACGCTCGCGAGGGTGCGTACGAGTCCGTGTGCTTGAGGCTGAGAAACACTGAGCAGGAAGTTGTTGGCCTCAAGGGGGCTGCAGCAGTCCATCGTTCCAAACGCAAGCGCGCTGAGGCCATGCTGGATAGCCTTGCTTTGTGGGTGGTAAAGTTGTCTGACCTCCTGCGGGGTGAGTTTGTCTCCTTCTCGATTGCTCGACTATATTTAGTAGCTTTTCTGTCTTCATCTTGATTTTGATCCTGTTTTTCGAAGTGCTGGCGGGGCGGTCCCGGGATGAAGAGAGGGCCGTTCAATCGGAACTGTCGCGGCTGGATGACCTTGATGTGCAGGTGAACAATCCTTTCTGGGCAGATGGGGCTCGTGCTCGAGCATTTGCTGTGCTTCGTCTTCGAGTTGAGTGGGTGCCGGCTGCTCTGCGGTACTGTCAACGGGTGCTGGGCGGGATCCACTCTGAGTTTTATCCGCTGCAGGTGGTGTCATCGTCCTTTGAAATGCTCTGCCACCTATTTTCTCAGCCTGCAGAGCTGCGTCGCGTGATGGATCACCAGATTCATGCTGGAGCTCGGGATGCCTAGGGCTTGGTCCATAGTCATTGGCCGGGAGCTAATATTGCTCAAGTGGTGGAGGGTCCTCCAGGTGGTAGGGATCACCCGATGGATGAGCACTACGCGGCGGTCGATGAGCCTGCGCGCCAAGTTGTGAAGCGGGTTTGCGAAGAGAACGACCGTTACCTGGGTTCTCTTATTAAGGCGAAGATGGATCCTGGGGGTTCGGTGCTTCCTCGCTTTGTATATGCTTCCTCTTGGTGTACTGTACTCCTTTGTTGTCTTGGTTTTGCTGTAAGGGGTTTTGCTGCTGCGGCGAGCCCCCGAGTGCTAATTTCGTTTGTGTCGCGATTGCGAAGAACGCCTCGGGGAGGTGGCTGCTGCGGCAAGCCCCCGAGTGCCAGTTTTGTTTATGCTGCGATTGCGAAGGACGCCTCGGGGGGTGGCTGCTGCGGCGAGCCCCCGAGTGTCAATTTTGTTTATGTCGCGATTGCGAAGGACGCCTCGGGGGGTGGTTGCTGTGGCGAGCCCCCGAGTGTCAATTTTGTTTATGTCGCGATTGCGAAGGACACCTCGGGGGCGGGGGGGAAGGGGGGGTGGCTGCTGCGGCGAGCCCCCGAGTGTCAATTTTGTTTATGTCGCGATTGCGAAGGACGCCTCTGGGGGTGGCTGCTGTGGCGAGCCCCCGAGTGTCAATTTTGTATATGTCGCGATTGCGAAGGACGCCTCGGGGGGTGGCTGCTGCGGCGAGCCCCCGAGTGTCAATTTTGTTTATGTCGCGATTGCGAAGGACTCCTCGAGGGGTGGCTGCTGCGGCGAGCCCCCGAGTGTCAATTTTGTTTATGTCGCGATTGAGAAGGACGCCTCGGGGGGTGGCTGCTGCGGCGAGCCCCCGAGTGTCAATTTTTTTATGTTGTGATTGCGAAGGACGCCTCGGGGGGTGGCTGCTGCGGCGAGCCCCCGAGTGTCAATTTTGTTTATGTCGCGATTGCGAAGGACGCCTCGGGGGGTGGCTGCTGCGGCGAGCCCCCGAGTGTCAATTTTATTTATGTCGCGATTGCGAAGGACGCCTCGGGGGGTGTCTGCTGCGGCGAGCCCCCGAGTGCCAATGAATCAATTTTTGGGAAAATATTTTTCAATATTCTTCCTTCTGTTTCTTACATTTAGTAAGAATGGGGGGGGGGGGGTTCTGATGAAGACAGTCCCCTTTATTTAAGACGACGGCGTGGTAGCCTTAAGGGCTAGGTAGCTTCTTCTCTGAGTGCTCGGGTCCTTCGGGTGGTGTCTTCTTCTATGGGAGCGCTTCTTCTGCGAGTCCCGTGGTTCTGCTAGCTTGGTGAGCTCCAAAGGCCTCTGATATCGATCTTGTGGAATTCCTTGTCGCAGCGGTCGGACCTGACGAAACTGCCGCTGACTGTGATGACCCCATGTGGGCCTGGCATTTTTAGCTTAAGGTAGGCATAGTGTGGCACTGCCATGAAGCGGGCAAAGGCTGGTCGCAGGATTGCGTGGTACTGTGACTTCCAGTCGACCACTTCAAAGTCTAGGATCTCCTTGCGAAAGTTGGCCGTATTGCCAAAAACCACCTCCAGGCTTATTTTTCCCAGAGGGTAGACTGCTTTTCCTGGCACAATCCCATGGAAGGTTGTGCCTGAGGATTTGAGCGCGGAGCTCTGGATTAGCATATCTTCGAGTGTCCTGGTGAAGATGATGTTGATCCCGCTGCCACCGTCCATGAACACTCGTGACATGTCGTAGTTTCCAATTCTGGGCTCGAGCACTAGCGCGGCGTGTCCTGGTCGAGGGATGGCTGGCGGGTGGTCCTCCCGAGAGAAAGTAATTTTTGTCTCGGACCCGCGCAAGTACTCCGGGACAGCGGGGTGCGAGGAGGCTGCGAGAAAAAATTGTCTTGTGACCTGCTTCTGCTGCCTATTTGAAGGCCTGCCTTCTTGTATCATGTAGATCCTGCCGTGGGCTTCTGGATACTGCTCCTCTTCTTCTGGTGTCCTGCGCCATTCCTGGATTGCAGCCACTTGCCTTGTTGGCGGAGGAGGGGCTGGTGGTGCGTTGTGGGCGATAGGCTCGACTGCTATGCTCGCGAGTGGCTGGGCCGCTGTTGTCGCAGATCGACTTTTTTCATCAGCCAACTCGTTGAAGCTTCTGCAGTTCCTGAGGGTGTGCCCTGATCTAAGTTCCCCTCGTTCGTTTATGAATCCGTGTATCGAGCACGGTCCGTAGAGTTGTTCTTTGCCCGAGCGGTATGTTCTAGTGTTGTCGCGCGCCTGCCTCATCCTCCAGTCTTGTTTCTGAGCTTGGGGCGCATCTTCAGGGTTATCTCTTCGCTGTGTTCTGCTATCGTCGTGATGCCCGCCGTCTCTGTCGTCTGGGAAGCCGGCGGCGACCATGTCGGGTCCTCTGTCGTCGCAGAAACTCCGCCTGGATCGTTTCCTTCGTCGGTCGAGTCCTCTTTCTCCATTGTGGTAGTCGTAGTCGTGTTCTGAGCGTGCGATGTGGATTTCTGTTTCGTTGCGAACGGAATCCTCGCCGTCCACCTAGCTGTTGGCTTGCTCTAGCAGCCGTGCGAGTGTTCGGACTTTCATCTGCCCGAGCTGTTCTTTGAATTCAATGCACTGCAGGCCTCGCCTGAACGCGTCGATTGCGCTTTCGTCTGATATGTCTTCTGCTGAATTCTTGAGTATGGTCCACCGCTGGATGTAGGCTCGCAAGGTTTCCCTGGCCCCTTGCTTGCATGCCCGCAGCTCCTCGAGCGATGCTGGTCGCTTGTATGTAGATTTAAAGTTTTCTATGAAGGCTCCACGGAACTGCCTCCATGAGCTGATGGATCCTCGCGGAAGATTCTTCAACCAGTGTCGTGCCGAACTCTCGAGCATGAGCTGCACGTACTGCATTGCCGTGACGTTGGTCCCTCGCTGAAACTTAACTGCTGTTAAGTAGTCGTCGAGCCATGCCTCCGGCTCCTCGAGTCCATTGTATTTTAGCGTTGTGGAGTTCAATTTGAACCCACTCGGCATTCGTGTCTCGCGTATAGAACGCGTGAAGCATAATGCTCCGCATGGCTCAACTTCTTCGTCGGAAGCTTCTTCGTCCGAGTACTCTTCACGTGCTGCGCGTCTTCGCCTGCTGCGGTTGACTTTGTTCTGCGTGATGTCGTCGCGCGCGTCTCGTCGACTGCTGTGGCTCCTGTTGTCGTTGTCGTCACTGTCGTGCTTCTTGTTTTTGCCGGAGCGTTTTCGCCAGTCATCGCTGCTGGCGTCGTCATCAGGTGAGCTGGGGTCCCTGTCTGGTGTCCTCTCACGGGTCGGTCGCCTTCCATTTGATTTTTTGGGTGCTGAGGCGGCGATGGCGTCTTTCATTATCTGCAAGGCTATTGGTGTGTTGCGGTCTGGTCTGTTCTTCCTACTTTTTTGGGCGCGAGATATGTAGTCTCGGGCACTTATAAGGGCTTCTGCTGGTGTGAGTGGTTCCTCTTCATCGTCCTCCTCCTCTAGCTTGAAGTCGTTGTCGAGTTTCCGAACCACTCTTTCCCTGTCTGCTCGTCGCAGGTTGCTGAGTTTTGATTTAGTGCGGAGAGGGGAGCCGTGATCGGGAGAGTCGCCTCTGGGAGGTGGCTTGCTATTGTTTTTCTGCTCGGCGGCCGCCCTTTCTTGCTTCTCCATCTCTAGGCATCGTTGTCTCGTTTGCTGGGTTAGCTCGCTTGCCATTTTGTTGTATGCCCTGAGCTCGTCCCTTGTTGCGTTTGCTGGTAGTAGCTTGCCGTGTTCGACTGCGTCCCTTACTCTGGCCGTTGACTCTTTGGACATGAATATTCGCTTTCTGGGTGGGTCATCTACTATCGCACCCGGGGCTTGTTGCTTGCTGCTTGATGGCTCGTTGCTCATGTGGTTGCTCTGTTCTTGTCCTTGTGGTACTTTCATTGGTATGCTTCCCACTGCTCCCAGCTTCACGACGATCTTACTGGTGGTTCCGGACTCTTTTCAGTTGCCGTTGGTTTGGTTATCTTGGCGAGTATTCGAGTCGTCGTCTTGGCCCTTGCCGTTTGCTGCTGGTGTGTCGAATTCTGCCATGAACACCTGCGATTGTGCCTTGTCTGCCTTCTTGCTCACGCGTGTGATGCTGCTCTTCTAGGCCGAGGGTCCACCCGAGCGGTCGCGGGTGACGTGAAGTCTTAGGTTGGGTGGGCAGTCGCGGCTGGCTCGAAGGGTGGCCGCGCGGGTGGCGACCGCGTCGATTGTTGCTGTAGATGTCGTCGCGGGTGCTCGAGCGTCGTCCGTCAGGCGGAGGGCGCCCCAATGGTTAATGTAGATCTAATATGCTCCGAAGATCAGGTTGATGTCAGAGCGTAGATCAGCAAAGACTGGTCGGAGAGTCGAAAGATGAGCCGTAAAACCGAGGGACCCAAACAGATCGGATTCCGCCTGGGTCGTCGGATCGGAGGGTGCTGGTGGAGTCATCGCGTTGGTGGGTGTTGAAGATGCTGGTGAGGCCGCCGAGATCGCGTTCCCAACTGATACGTCCCAAACGTATCTATAATTTCTGATTGCTCCATGCATGTTTTGTGTGACATTGCCATGTTTTGCTTCAACTTTCATACACTTTTGAGCATATTTGGACTAATCTATTAACCCAGTGCACCCATCTGCCAGTTGTTGTTTTCTGCTGTTTTTGTATTTCAGGTTTTCCGGCCATTAAAAGTGCTCCAAAAAATCTGAAAATATCAGATAAAAAATCAGCGACCCGGAAGCTTCCGGAATCACCAAGGCAGCGGAGGGGGGCCACCACAAGGAGACCAGGAGGGTCCCTGGCGCGGCCCCACCCTAGGTCGTGCCAGGAGGCCTCCTGGCTTCCCTGTGGGTCCCCTCGACAGCCCCCTCCACCTATATTTAGCCCTCGGGGTGGAAACCCCTAATATCGATCTCTTTTCCGCTAACTCTCCTCTGTACCGCCGCCACCGCCGTTTCTAGATCGGGGCTGCTTGGAGAAGCTGCCCCGGCACCCTGCCGGGAGGGGGAACCCCCTCCGGGAGACCATCCATAGCCATGGACGCCTCCCGGATGTACCGTGAGTAGTCCCCCTTGGACCATGGGTCCGTGACCAGTAGCTATGTGATTTACTTCTCTCCCCTCTTTGCGCTTCCACTTTTGAGACCTCGTGAGCTGCCTCACATGATCGAGGCACTTCTGTAATTTCTGCTATTCCTATGCTGAGTTTTCTGGGATCTGATGGATTATGAGACTATGTTCAGATTGTGATGAGTAATATATTTGGTTCTTCTCTTTTATATTTTGTTCTTGAGTAAATTCTTGCATGTTCTTCGTTGCCGTATTTTACTTTGGCCAAGTGATTTGTTGCAACTCCAAGAGGGAGCGTTATGCTTGATTGTGGGTTCAGCCCCTTGATGTCTAGCTTGAGTGACAAAAACATGAGACTAGGGGATGTGCTGTTTCCACCAGGGATAAAACAACGGTGCTTGTATCCGCGGGTGCATGGATTGTTTACTTTACGCAAAGTTCTTTTAATGCAGTTGTCTGTTGCTTTGAGTTTACACTTTGGGTGGGATTCGCAACTTAATACCAGCGAGATGTTCTGGATAGATATCTCAAGGTGGATGATTCGTAGTAGATGCAGTTGGATTTCGGTCTACTTACCTTGGCATACTGCCCATTGCTTTTGAGCCCTTCCTTTCTTTGCAGCATAGTTAGCATTGTGGTGCCTTCATAATTCTGTCAATTGCCCAGCTGTGATTTGTTTACCTCGCTAGCACTTTTATCGTCTTTTGGGAGAGAGACATCACTAGTGAAAGTCACAGGACCCCGGTCCATCTTCACATCACTGTTTACATCCTTAGTTTACTTTCAGTCTTTACTTTTAGTTGCCACTATTATTATCTCTTGCGTTGATCCTTTGTAAACAGCAAGGCCGGAGGAATTGAAAACTCCTCTGTACTCGTTGGGAGAAAAGTTATTTGTTGTTGTGTGCAGGTCCACATCAAGCGCCGTGACACCTTCTTGTATCTCTTGGAGTACTACTGGTTCGATAACCTTGGTATCTTTACCGAGGGAAATTTTCTGCTACGCTACATCTCACCTTCCACTTGGGGTAACCAACGAGGAGTGAGAGATCCTCATCGTATCAAGCCAATTTCTGGCGCCGTTGCCGGGGACTACAGTCTACAAGATAGGGGAGTTGCACACTATCTTTTATCTTTGATTTTTAGTCTTGTTAGTTTACCTTTCAGTTTTTAGTTTTGTGTCCCTTATCAAAAATATCAAAAATACCTACTGCTACTATGGGTTCCAATGAAAACACCAAGTTGTGTGACTTCACCAGTCACAACAACAGTGACTTTATCTGCACTCCTATTGCCACACCTGCCACTTCAGCTACCTCTTATGAAATTAAACCTGCTTTGCTAAACCTTTTTATGAGAGATCAATTCTCTGGTGCCGGAGATGATGCTGCTTTACACTTGAATAATTTTGTTGAATTATGTGATATGCAAAAGTATAAAGAAGTAGACGGTGATGTTGTTAAGCTCAAGCTTTTTCCTTTCTCTTTGAGGGACGGAGCTAAAATCTGGTTTCAATCTTTGCCTAGGAATAGCATAGATTCTTGGGATAAGTGCAAAGATGCTTTTATTGGGAAGTACTACCCACCTGCTAAGATTATCCAATTGAGGAGTAACATTATGAATTTCAGGCAATTGGATAATGAACACGTTGCCTAAGCTTGGGAACGTATGAAGACGCTTGTCAAGAACTGCCCACACATGGACTGACTACCTGGATGGTTATCCAGACGTTTTATGCCGTCTTGAACTTTACCTTGCGGAACCTGTTAGATTCAGCCGCGGGAGGAACTTTTATGTCAACCACACTTGGTGCTGCTACAAAGCTACTTGATGAGATGATGTTGAACTACTCTCAGTGGCACACCGAAAGATCTCCAACTGGTAAGAAGGTAAATTCTGTCGAGGAGTTCTCCTCTCTAAATGGAAAACTTGACCTTATCATGTCTCTACTTACCAAGCAATCTCCTATTGATCCTCAGGATGTTCCTTTAAATTCTTTGGTTTCTCAGGAACAAGTAGATGTGAACTTCATTGCTAGAAACAACTTTAATAATAATGCTTATAGGGGCAACTTTGCTAGTAATCCTAGATCGTTTCCATCCACTTATGGGAACAACAACACCTACCCTAGCAACAAGAACCCCACCTCTGAACTAGAGTGTATGCTTAGAGACTTTATCACTACCCAAAAATCCTTCCACAAGAATGTGTAAGAAAAACTAGCTAAATTAGATAATCTTTGTTTGAAGGTAGACAACTTAGCCCTTGATGTTGAGATGTTAAAAATTATAACCTCTCCCCTTGAGGAGAGTAAGGTCACTCCTATTAATGCTATCCAGTTACAAATCAATGAAACTATTAGGATGATGGCTAAACTCAAAGAAAGATGGGCTAGAGAAAAAGAGGAAGAGGATATAATTAAGAGCCTTCCTACCTACCACACAGTAGCTACTATCCAAGTAGTTGAGGATGTCCAAACAGTTAGCACCCATCACACCCCTAGTCCCACTGGACCTATCAATGGTGATGCTACCACCTCAACCATAGATGAAGAAACCTCTATGAACATAGAGGCTTTCAAACAAGTGAGCCTCAATGATATCACTACCTCCTTGATAGATAGTAGTGACCTAGACTTTGACAACTGCACTTTACCTGAACTTATTGGTTTCCTACACAAGATGTCTAGAGACCCCCACATTAGCACACTTAATCTTGCCTTCACAGAGCATATCACTAATGCTCTAATCAAAGTTAGAGCGGAGAATCTTAGACTAGAAGCCTACATACCTAGGAACCTAGAAGATGGTTGGGATCCTATGATAAAAATCAAATTGGATAACTTCTCTTGTTATGCTCTTTGTGATGTTGGAGCAAGTACCTTAGTTATGCCCAAAAGAATGTATGATATGCTTGAATTGAAACCTTTTGATCCTTGTTCTTTTGGTGTTCGTCTTGTTGATTCTTCCGTAAAGAAACCTTTGGGGAAGATCAACGATGTTCTTATCATTGTCAATGAAAATTATGTTCCCGTTGATTTCACTATTATGGACATTGAATGTGAACCTTCTTGTCCAATTATTTTGGGACGTCCTTTTGTTCGCACAGTTGGTGCTGTTATTGACATGAAAGAGGGGAATATAAAATTCCAATTCCCTCTCAAGAAAGGGATGTAACATTTCCCTAGGAAAAAGATTAAGTTACCTTTTGATTCTGTCACACGGGCTAGTTATTCTCTTGAAAAGACTTGATCTTCTGCTTTAAGCCTAGCTAATGGCTCTAAAGAAGCGCTTTCGGGAGGCAGCCCGCAACAAATTTAGGTTTTTATTTTCTCTTTTCTTCTGTTCTTAGTGGTCTTGATGATTTTTACTACTGCAGAAACATCATTGTATCTTTATTTTTCAAGCTTTGTGCCTTTTATAGCCTCATACGACAAGGGAAGTGAAAGTTGTGACATGCTGTCCAGAAAACAGATTCTGTCCTCGTGACTAGAAAAATCATGGAAAAATCCCAGTTCATCTTTTTGAGCTGAATATTTTACACAGAGTGCTATATACAATTACGAAACTTTCCTATGTTCTGAGTTTTTTGATTTGAGTTGAAGAAGTACCCCTAAAAAATTCGTTTCTACCTGCTGATCTGTTTTTCACAGATTCTGTCCTGTTTTGCCTTTTCTTCGTTTTGCAAACCTTAAGCTTGCTTTTTATTTGCAAAAACTTTTTGGCAATCTTGAGAAACAGTAGATCTTTAAGATTATCTTTATTTCTAGTACAGATAAAAATATTTTAGTAGGGAACTAACCTCTCTAATCAGTCTACAATGAGTTATGTATGAAGGGAGTTTTCAAGTGCGCGATGGAAGATGATGAAAGAAGATATTGCAGTGTCAAACTCTCAAGCTTGGGGATGCCCATGTGCACCCCCAAGAAATATTCAAGGATACTCAAGCATATAAGCTTGGGGATGACCCCGTGCATCCCCTTCTTAATCAACAACTATCAATCCGTCTCTCGTTGCACTATATTTTTATCACTTCATGCGTTATGTGCTATTCTTGGACCGTCTCGCTCTTAGGTTTTATTTTTAGTTTTCTTTTGCTTTGTTTGCAGTAGTAACAAGTTATACCCCAGCTTACTCTTTTGTGTGGGAGAGATACACGCTCCGCTTGAACTAGAACTCCTCATAGGATTTGCATGCTTATTCTTCTAGCTGTGAGTTGTTCTTTTTCTTTTCTTAGCTGCTGCTCTGTTTAGTTGTAGTGCTTTAGTTTTTCTAGAGCTTTTATTTTGTTTTAGGTTGAACTTTCTATATGTTGCATGTTTTATCTTGTTAGAGAGTTTTCCTGTTGCACTGAGTTTTGTGTCTTGACTAGAAGTAGGTAGTTGAAGTTGCTATTCTCTTTGTAGTATTAACTTGCAATAGTTTTGAGGTATTGACTAGAGTAATGTTTGAACTTTTGGTGTCAAGAGATCGAGCCTATTAGTGATAGATGTCGTATTTTGGGCAATCCGTGTGTTTTTCGAAAACCAAAAACCCCTGTTGAGAACTCTAGCTACTAGATGGATCACTAACCTCTGGAGGGTTCAAATATTAGAGTACACTCACGTACCATGAGTCGAGGATGCGCAAGGATACCTAAACCCCCATACACTCCTCCTCGGGGTACTTGTCTCTTTGTGAACCTCCTTATTAGATTGAGAGTTACCGATAATAAGTGCATGAGTTCTTCGGACTAATGTGAGTATTCGAAAGTTGACACTTCCACCCACCTATACTTTTTCTAGCCTCTTCGGTACCGTGCATTGCCCTTTCTCACCTCGAGAGTTGGCGCATACTTCGCCGGTGCATCCGATCCCTTGGCACGATACACTCTGTCATCATAAGCCTCCTTATATCTTTCCTCAAAACAGCCACCATACCTACCTACAAGGCATTTCCATAGCCTTTCCGAGATACATTGCCATGCAACATCCATCTTCTCATGACTTGATCTTCATGTCATACATGCTACTTGCTTGATCGATGAGCCGCATGTTAGTTGGGCTTTGCCCTAATCTTGTAAAATATAGAGTGTTGCCCCTAAAGTGAGGGAAAGATCCCAAAGAGGACAAAATCAAAAGATCCCAAAGAGGACAAATGAGAGTTAAATAGAAAGCGCCATTGAGGCCACCAAAAAAATACCAAAAAATAGAAAAAGAGAAAAAGAAAAAAAAGAGAGAAGGGGGCACACTACTATTCCTTTTGAGAGATCCACACTAGTACTTCATCCTCTACCTCTTGTACTCCATAGAGATCATCATCATGCATATAGCTATGTGGGGACCTTCACACTATAGAACTGGGCTTGTATATTCCAATGATGAGCCTCCTCAAACGAGTTCTAGGTCTTCTTGAGCAAGCAAGTTAGATGCACCCCCACTAGTTCCATTGGAGAGCTTTTAGCTCACATGTGCATCCGTTGCATGGCAATCCCTACTCCTCACATCATATCTATCATATGGACTTCTCTCGCCTATGATTGTCCTCAATGATGTGAGCCTTTCACACCTTTTTGTCTTCCTCCTCCACCGTCTTTCTGTTTCGCCTTTTAGGTGTCAACTTTCTTGCTCACGCTCATCCATTGCATGAGTGCTCAAAATATCGAAAGGGAGTGGATCAGTTTGACCTGTACCTGTCTAGTGGTCTGGGGACGAGTCAAGATAAGAATCCAAAGGAGACCAAGTGTGAAACTTTAGTTGATAGTTGTTCTCAACAACCTTTTTTCTCTCTTTTTCCCAGTCCCCTGCTTGCACGCAAACACCATCTGGAGACATTCGAGTCACGGACAGCGAGAGCTCTTGCACCTTTTGTTCTTTTGTTGCTTGTGTCAATGCTAATATAGACTCTTGGTTGTTAATACTTGAATTGAATTACATGCTTTGATTGCTTTACTTAAAAGTCCTTATATGGTTGTGTGGCATGTCACCACAGAAATTATGCTTGTTATCATTTACCTAATCGAGGACGAGAAGGAGTTAAGCTTGGGGATGTTGATACGTCCCAAACGTATCTATAATTTCTGCTTGCTTCATGCATGTTTTGTGTGACTTTGCCATGTTTTGCGTGAACTTTCATACACTTGCATTGATCCTTTGTAAACAGCAAGGCCGGAGGAATTGACAACTCCTCTGTACTCGTTGGGAGCAAAGTTATTTGTTGTTGTGTGCAGGTCCACGTCAAGCGTCGTGACACCTTCTTGTATCTCTTGGAGTCCTACTGGTTCGATAACCTTGGTATCTTTAACGAGGGAAATTTGCAGCTACGCTACATCTCACCTTCCACTTGGGGTAACCAACGAGGTGTGAGAGATCCTCACCGTATCACCAACCTGTGCGGTTCCCACAGACGACGCCAATTGACGGGGATCAACCATGACAAATCCCATGGTCAGGGACCCTGGGATAGTCATGAGAGGCACAGGTTGGACGATAGCTCGTTGGGTAACAGGAGGAGACGTTCCTGCTCGATATTATTGCTTGGAGATGCGATTATAGGGAAGGCCAAGGCTAGTGCGCACAAGGCTCGGGTTACAGATTCTGTATTGGTTGATCTCGACATCTCCCCTCCCAGCCCTTATATACTAGGCTAGGTCTCGGGGAACCCGTCTTGGATTACAGATGAGGTTTGATAACCCTAATCTTGTACCGCACGGAAGATTTGCACCTTCCTTACGAGTCGTGGACTCCTACGTCGATGCCACTAGTGGGCCAAGGCTGGACCCAGGCGGCATCTTTGTGGGCCTTCTGTCTTCGGGTACACCGGGTAGGCCCATCCATAGGAGTCATGGGGTCACCCCCTCGTCAGACAGTTTTCCAGACGAGCAGCTAGTTGTTGTAAAAGTACAATCTCTCTCCGATCCTTGGTTTGCAGATTATGCTAACTTTATCGTTGCAAAGTTTTTGCCTCCAGGTTTAACATTTCAGCAAAGGAAGAAGTTCTTTCATGATTTGAGGCATTACTTTTGGGATGGCCCACATCTTTTCAAAGAAGTTCCAGATGGGATCGTGAGAAGATGCATACCGGAATAAAAGCAGAAGGACATTCTCAAACAATGTCACGACAGTCCATATGGAGGACATCATGCTGGTGAGAGGACCGCACATAAGGTTCTTCAATCAGGTTTTTATTGGCCTACTCTCTTTAAGAATGCTAGAAATTATGTCTTATCCTGTGATAAGTGTCAGAGATTTGGTAATATTAGTAGAAGGAATGAGATGCTGATACGTGCAAAATACATCACTATTTTATATATTAATTCATCCTTATTCATTGATATATTTCACATTATGATGATGTTGTTATGTTGTTTTGGCTTATTTTACACAGTTTGCAACTTTCCGGTGCCGAAGCAGCAGACGCAGGATTCAACGGTAAAAAGTGGACGCTGAGTTGCTGAAGAAGAATACCTCCAAATTACCTGAAAATGGACGGGGGGTATTTTCCAGAAGATTAACGAAGACTCGCCGAAGAGGGGCCAGAGGGGGGCCACAGGAGCCCCAGGCGGCCACCTGGCGCGACCCCACCCCTGGCCGCGCCGGGAGGGCGCCTAGAGCCCTGGGGCCACTCCCGGCCCCCTCTGGCCTATATACTCCTCGTTACGCGAAAACCCTAAAAAGAGAAGCTTTTACGGAGTTCCGCCGCCGTTCCGTGGCGGAAACCTACAGAGAAGAAAAGGGCTCTCCGGCGGGAAGATTCCGCCGAGGAAATCACCTCCCGGAAGGGGAGATCATCGCCATCGTAATCACCATCGTCACGGGCATCATCGAGATCATCATCAACATCATCCCCAACATCAGCACCATCTTCACCACCATTCAATATCACCTCACAAGTTTATCTTGTGTTGTAATCCGTACTATTTATCCTCTCTACTCTACCGGTGTTGATTACTACTTTGTGGTGAATGCAATTGAGTTTTGTTGGAGAAATATCATTATATCCAGATTGTTTATCATATATTTATCACCTCTGATCATGATCTCTTTTATGTCTTGTGAGTAGTTACTTTAGTTCTTGAGGACATGGGAGAAGTCTACTTGTTAGTAGTCATATGATGTTGAAGTAATTTGTGTTGTTTGATATTTAAGTTGTGTTGTTATTTTCCTAGTGGTGTTGTGTGAGTCGAACACTCAACACTTCGCCTTCTTAAGGACCTAGGGGAATACATTGTGTATTAAGAATGCTTACGGTGGGTTTCCGGAGTGACAGAAACCTGAACCCCAGTTTGCACACTTTTGCACAAGGGAATAATGGATCCTTGATCTTATTGTTGTGGTTAGGCTTTGCCTTAATTTCTATCTTGTATTTGTGGATGCTTGCAAGATGTTTAATCATAAGAGTGCACTTATCTTAGTCTAGAAGGTGTGCTAGTATAGATCCACCCACTCAACACTTATCAGCTCAACACTTGTTATCGATACGGAGTATGGCGAAAGCACGTGACTACCTCTCCAGGTGTCCTCAAGAACGCTTTAGTATTTATAAGTTCAGTTGCCAGGCTTATCCTTTGCTCAAAAGGATCGGGCCACTTTCTGCTCCTCAGCGCTATTTACTTTGCTTGCTTTTATCTTATTGTTGCTTATATCGAAAACCCCTAAAAAGTTATCTTTCAGTGCTTGCAGTTATTCCTCATCCAAAATCACCTACCAATACCTTTCGCTCCTCGTTGGGTTCGACACTCTTATTTAACGAAAACACTACAATAGATCCCATTACGTTGAGGGTCATCAAGTAAAGTTTTCTGGCGCTGTTGCCGGGGAGCATAGCGCTATTGGTAAGTGAAGCTGGTAAGGATTTTTTATATTGTTGTTTTTATTTTTCTGTTGCTGTTCTTTGTCCGTATGGACAACCTAGCTATTGGATCGTTGCTTATGGGAAACACCCCACATCTGTGGTGGTTGTTCCTCCCCCTACTGAAATTGTGCCTTATAAAATACCAGCTGGTACTATCGATTGTGTTTTGGCTAATCGTTATGCAGGAGACAGACATCCCAGTGAACACTTGCCATATTTATCACAACTATGTTCGCTATTTAAGCTTGCAGGTGTATCAAAGGAGTTTGTCATGAAGAAATTGTTCTCCATATCGCTTATAGATAAAGCTTCAGATTGGTATAAGCTTCTCGATAACTCTCATTTGCTTGATTGGCATGAACTGTTGGGGAACGGGGCAGAAAACAATAATTTTTCATGACCTACGCGTCCCGAACCCAAGACCTATGCTATGGCGATGCAAGTAACGGAGGGAATTGGTCACATACCAGTATCTAGTCTGTTAAGCGGGAAACGTTCCCGCGTGAACGTGGTTGATGTAGTCGTACCGGCAATCCCTGATGCCGCGCAGATCCTCGATGACTCCTGAGGCCACCCGGTCCTTGAAGACCGATGACGGGATTATGTCCCTGTCGGAACGTTTTCGGTGAAGACATTGCGACACGGCCTCAACGATGAAGGAGCACCACAAGTGTAGCGCCTCGCGGGATTACACACATACGGTGTACCTGATGTTCCCTCCGGGCTCCGAACCAGAAGAGCAGCGGAAAGAAGATGGATTCGGATCCCGATTCCAGCAGCAATACGGCGTGCGTATGGTGGAGAAACCCAAACCAAGTGTAGACTCCAAACAAGGAGAGTCCACTCGAGGAGGGAGAAATAGAGAGAAGAGAGATCTGACAAACTTCTCTCAAATCAAATTGTGTGAAGAAGAAAGGCACCCCCACCCCTCCTTATATAGGCCAAGGAGGGGTGCCACCCTCCCTCCCCTTCCCATGTGGGACTAAACCCTAGGGAGGGGGGCGGGGTTGGTGCGGCTAGGGGAGGTGGGCTCCCTCCCTTGGCGCCTTGGCCCAAGGGGGAGCTCCCTCCTTCCCCTAATGGGCCTCTTTAGGCCCATATGCCTTTTAATTCATTTTTAATTATATTTAATCATATTTTAATATTTAATTCTGTTAATTAAATAATAAAACATATTTAAACATTATTAAACATTATTTTGAACCTTTCAAAATATCCAGAACAACTTCCGGCACCTCCCGGAACAATTCTGGTGTTCTCTCTTATTTCACCGATGATCCCGAATCAATCCTTATTGCGTCGAATACCCTTAAGCGTGACACCCTACGGCTCGGGAAACAACGGACATGATCAGACACTCTCTGACCAATGACCATCATGTGGGATCTGGTTACAATCCTTGATGAGCCCCATGCGCTTCCATCGAATTAACTTCATCGTTTGAACCGTTAACGTTGAGTCCTGATCCCTTTGTCATACGGTACTTTTTTTGTCCGAGGTTTGATCGTCGGTATCCAGTATACCTAGTTCATTCTCGTTACCGACAAACATGTTTACTCGTTCCCGTGATATTACAATCCCGTGACCTAGTCACATGATTGCGCAATCTTTATGATGTAATATCACCGAGTGGGCCCAGAGTACCTATCCGTCACTCGGATGGACAAATCCCGTTTTGATCTATTTGCATACTCATCAACATATCTACTTCGGAATACCCAAGATACACCTTTATGGTTACCATGTTTCAGTGTAACGGTTAATGCACTCAAAGCATCCTGGTAGATAGCAATTATGTATGATCATCACGGTCTTAAGGATCGGGTCACTACGTTTATAGTTATCGCAATGTTGAACTATGTGTCTGGATCACATTGCAACACTTCTGGTGGGTGTGTGT
Source organism: Bromus sterilis (assembly GCA_950022295.1). Classification (NCBI taxonomy): domain Eukaryota; kingdom Viridiplantae; phylum Streptophyta; class Magnoliopsida; order Poales; family Poaceae; genus Bromus; species Bromus sterilis. Next base: position 364,311,547 of record OX465595.1, on the reverse strand, counting down.
CCATCATGTCATTCTCCCAATGACATGACCCCATTGTCAATAGAATTTTCACATCTCATGATAAGGAAACCTTGATCATCAATTTCCCAATGGACTAGTTTACTAGAGTTAACTAGGGACCTGGTTGTTTGTATACCACACGTGTATTAATGTTTCCGCTTAATAAAGTTATAGCACAGTATAAAACTTATTATGAACTAATGGAATACGCCAATAAACATATTTTATTTTCCTCTAGGGAACATTCCCAATAGTCTCCCACTTGCACTAGAGTACAAATAATCTAGTTGCATTTTTCTGTGGATCATAACTCCATATCATGTATATGGTTATAGATCATGCTTGCTTGTGGAAAAGGTTGTATCAACGGTCTGGGTACCATTCAGATCCGTATGTCTTTTGCAAATCATTAATGTCACCTAGTTTGACATTACTTCATTATCCATTATAATGATGAGGTATATATATATATTCAGCGATAGAGTGAGACTTCGTTTGTTTGTGTTTCAGCAATGACATTCGGTGGGTCACGCGGACTTTCCCATAGTCATGCACACTGAAACTCACTCAGTCAGAAGTCGAACTTCTTAAGCCAGAATATAACTCTTGCCACTTCTAAAGTAGCCATATCATTGTAGATTTAATCCTTAGTGCATTGTATGCAATTTTGATGTCTGACCATGTTTCTTTCAACTTAGGCATTTATTAGTATGATATCTCAATTTTCCAGGTTAGTGTCAGAACTTGAACCAACATAACATTTATGGTCAAGTCCACTATCCTTTACAAATTAGAGATGTATCCTCAGTTCTCCCCAGATACTGAAGGATAAACTTAACTCTTTGTTCAATGATTTACTCATAAATCATATCACAACATGTTCTTCTTACTAAGAACTTGGGTCACATTACGTCGAGTACAAAACTTTGGTTTTTATATGAAAGAACCTATGACAGAGGCATAGAGGATGTAGCACATCCATTTCTTTCATTTAACCATCATTTAACCATTGTTCTTGTACTGAGATTAACTCGATACTTCTCTTGGAGATACAAGTAAGAACTACCTTCTTGACTTGTCCCATTCTGAACTTCTTCAGAATCTTATCCAGGAAAGTATTCCGACTCAATGATATTAAACACATTAATCTATCTTAACAGATTTTCAATGCTTAACTTCATTCACGAAAGATTTTCAATAATCATTAATACCAACTACATCATTCACCATATGTTATATATGAGAATGTTGTCACGCTCCCACTCAAATATGTCAGCCGCATATAAGACCAGGATAACATCCGCATAGCTCCCACTCAAATATGTCACCCACATATTAAGTTCAGGATAATACTCCCATAGCTCCCACTCAAAATATGTCGTCCACATATTAAGTTTAGGATACTATTCAGCTCCCACTCAGTTTCATGCAAATGCATGTTTCCTCGATATTTTGTCTAAGTCCAAAATCCTTTGATCATCCATCAAATCGAGAATTCCGGTTACGAGACACTACCATCCATATGTTTTCCAAAACCTTATCGTTGTACCAATTACAAACCTTCTTCAAATGCAGGATTTGAGGAAATCACGGTATTGATAACAATTTGGATCAATCGTAGTGATAATCCTATTGACTCAAGCATCGCTACTATTGTAGTCAACCTTTTGAATTTGTCAGAAACATTCTTCATGACAAATCGATCTTGATGTCTCCTTTGATGTCCACATTTATTCCTTATAACCTTGAAGATATTGAGAATATCAAGTAACCTCTTTACTCGATAAGATTCATGTAATCTTAAATGTAACTCAATATAGGATTCCATGACTCATAGTCATTTCTCGTACTTAGGTCCACCATCGCTTCTTCGTAGTTCGTAGGTATGTCTTGTTCCATTAACTTGACAAGTGAATCATGAATATTACTTTGCACAAGGGAAAATATGTATTCTTGAATCCTACTTTGTTCAGTAAAAGTTTCAACCGAAACACCATGATCATTATCATCATTTTCTCCTCTAATTGTAGAGCTTTGGTTTCGGAACACATTCCGTTGCGCTACTCTGACATCTGGAGGCAAGGTCAATTACCTTGTTTGAACTTTCACTTTCTTCCATTAACACATTCATCAAGAACACTTCTTGACAAACACCAAACTTAACAACACAAGTTTTTCTCTTTGGTCCTAGTTGCGGAATATGCATCCATAGTTGACTAAGGATACACTACAAAGATAATTTACCACATAAATTATTTTCCTAGAAACCATGACACACCATAACTTATATAGTGTTGGCTTCCACGAACTCAGATGGTTCCCTATACTGAAGTGAGTGTTTGCTTATTAAATCAATAACTCTAAACAATAATAACGTAACTCGGTAAGAGATAACTTATACCATACACTATCCAATAGAGTATGATTATAATGTTCAGGCACATCAACAATATTGAAGTGTTCCAAGCATTGTAATTTGTGAACAACTTTCACACAAGTCCGTATGTCGAAGGCTAACTAAAAACATTTGTCTCTTTGATCAAATCATAGAGATTTGTTTTTCTCGTTAATTTAGTACCCGTCTTCATTCTAAAATCCCTTTGATCACATCAAACTATCCCAGACTCATGTTTCATTAGTGAATACACATATTCATCTAAGTCCACATCTGAAGTTTACGAAATAATGAAATTCACTACATGCTGAAATCTGATACATCACTATGTATGATATGCAATAGTCATCGCAAACTCTGTTTTACCAGAATGCGAGGTTTCAGTCATCTCACCTAAAGAGGCATGGTTTGCATGTGTCAAGAGATCAAGTATCTCAAGACTTCATCAAACCAATCATGACTTAAACAGTAGTGTCATTACTAAGTTTGGATAATTCTTGGCATTACAATATTTCTTATAAATGATCAAACTACTACCATCAATATAATAATAACTCATTCATAACCGTAATGTGACCATAAAAGATATCATTCATAAAAGGAGAACAACTGACTTGTTTCTCACTAATATGAATAATTGTCTTCGCGAGATGCAAGACACACTAATAAGGTTCACACTCAAACGATCATAAATTTATTCATATACTAATCAAATGATAGATGTAGAGGGAGAGTGTTGTCGACCATCAACTATCTTGATTACCGTCAGCACACATTGTCACCTCATCCCTTCCAAGCCACTCTTTAATCAGTGAGTTCAAGCATCGAATACTTAATCAACCACAATCAGTGTTTTGTGGGGAAAGACATTTATAACCCGTGTATCAAATATACTTTCTCCGTCAATGACTATTCCTGCATTGGTTCTACCTTTAAAGTTCAGGACTTTAACCATGACATCATGACAGGTGAACGATTCTCCTTCATGACATAGTCTAGATGCGGTCTTTGTAGCTGGGAGGAAGCGAATGCAACTCCCCAGTTATCGCAAAGTAACCAGTCATTCTGTAGTCCAAGTTGTACACAAGGTGTTCATGTATCTTATACATTTTCCAAGTGACTTTCTCAGCAGGTTGTTCCTTCCACCATGGTTGAAAGAAACCCCGTCCATATACTCATATTCCATTACTCTGATTTGTGACTTAGTGCTTTTAAGATCACCTAGCACATCATACGTGTTGGTGTCTTAATCATGCATTCACAATTCAGATTCCATAGAATGAAGTATGGTGTATCGGACAGTCATTGAATAAGAGACGATGAATACGATACTCATCATTATCTTCCTCAATTACGGAGTTATCCGGTGTATCTCCTAGAAGTTCTCGTATTATGTTTTAACAAGTCATTAGTAATGAGTATGTCTCTAACGGTGTTGGTACACATCAATGAAGTAAGACCCATTTTCCTTAAGTTCTACATCACACTAAAGAGCCATGGTTATAAACATTGGTTATGGAATTATCTACAATGATATTTGCTAAGACATGAAGATTAAGTTCATAATAGGAGTTCATGTTTTAAACAATTCTAGAACTCCCACTCAGACAAACATCCCTCATAGTTTATTCTAAGTGATTACACAATTTCTTGAGAACTATACCTCCCCCGTGTGACACGACCATCAGTATATTCTCAAGGTAGGCCATCATGCCAATCACATCATCCATGTGACTCATGCTCGATCTTTCGATCACAATGTCCCGAGGCCATATCTGCATGCCAGGCTCGCCACAATAACCTTAGTGATTATATGCCGCGTATGCTAGGCCATGTTTCTGGACATGCTAGGCTTGCTCCACCCATCTCATTTGAACGCTAATATGTTTGACACCCGTGTGACACGCGATGCCTCCATAATGGAGATCTTTCCAGATGATGCTTCACTAAGGAAGGACACTTTGTTGGATTAGTGAGGGATCATCCTATAATTGCTACTGTCGTATATCTAATACAAGCAAAACAGGATGCTATAGTATAAATCATACTAACTATGATGCCCCCCTGCAAATTAAAGTTTAGACGCCTCTACTTTATCTTTTGCAAGTTTTACGTGGCTGATAGGGCTTTCGAGATAGAACCGTTTCTATGCCTACGAACATACAACAACAACACCAATCCCGCAATTGTCTCTATTACACCCCTGTCGGGGCCCTCCGTTGCAAAGGTCTTCGCATCGCTAATTTTAGAGAGACAGACACCCCCCAGCCACTTATATGGTACAAGCCATATGTCAAGCGTGGCACCAGTCTCGCGTAAACGCGTAAGGTCGGTCGGGGCCGCTTCATCAGGACATTGCCGCAATGCTAAACGAGTACACGTGAGAGGGTAAAAATTATAGAATTGATGCCCACATACTAGATGTGTCCTATCCGTACAATACATGTACGCATAGCCTTGCTCATGATACCACTGTTGGGCAACGGGGCAGAAAATAATAATTATTCATGAGCTACCGTCCCGAACCCAAGACCTATGCTATGGCGATGCAAGTAACGGAGGGAATTGGTCACATACCAGTATGTAGTCCGTTAAGCGGGAAACGTTCCCGCGTGAACGTGGTTATTTTAGTCGTACCGGCAATCCCCGATGCCGCGCAGATCCACGATGACTCCTAAGGCCACCCGGTCCTTGAAGACCGATCACGGGATTACGTCCCCGTCGGAACGTTGTCGGTGAAGACGTCGCGACACGGCCTCAACGATGAAGGAGCACCACAAGTGTAGCGCCTCGTGGGATTACACGCATACGGTGTACCCGACGACGTTCCCTCCGGGTTCTGAACCAGAAGAGCAGCGGAAAGAAGATGGATTCGGATCCCGATTCCAGCAGCACGACGGCGTGCGTATGGAGGAGAAACCCCAACCAAGTGTAGACTCCAAACAAGGGGAGTCCACTCGAGGAGGGAGAAAGAGAGAGAAGAGAGATATGAGAAACTTCTCTCAAATCAAATTGTGTGAAGAAAAAAGGCACCCCACCCCTCCTTATATAGGCCAAGGAGGGGTGCCACCCTCCCTCACCTTCTGATGTGGGACTAAACCCTAGGGAGGGGGGGGGGGGGTTTGCTGCAGCTAGGGGAGGTGGGCTCCCTCCCTTGGCGCCTTGGCCCAAGGGGGAGCTCCCTCCTTCCCCTAATGGGCCTCTTTAGGCCCATATGCCTTTTAATTCATTTTTAATTATATTTAATCATATTTTAATATTTAATTCTGTTAATTAAATAATAAAACATATTTAAACATTATTAAACATTATTTTGAACCTTTCAAAATATCCAGAACAACTTCCGGCACCTCCCGGAACAATTCCGGTGTTATCTCTTATTTCACCGATGATCCCGAATCAATCGTTATTGCGTCTAATACCCTTAAGCGTGACACCCTACGGTTCGGGAAACAGCAGACATGATCAGACACTCTCTGACCAATGACCATCATGTGGGATCTGGTTACAATCCTTGATGAGCCCCATGCGCTTCCATCGAATTAACTTCATCGTTTGAACCGTTAACGTTGAGTCCTGATCCCTTTGTCATACGGTACTTTGTTTGTCCAAGGTTTGATCGTCGGTATCCAATATACCTAGTTCATTCTCGTTACCTACAAACAGGTTTACTCGTTCCCGTGATATTACAACCCCATGACCTAGTCACATGATTGCGCAATCTTTATGATGTAATATCACCGAGTGGGCCCAGAGTACCTATCCATCACTTGGATGGACAAATCCCGTTTTGATCTATTTGCATACTCATCAACATATCTACTTAGGAATACCCAAGATACACCTTTATGGTTACCATGTTTCATTGTAACAGTTAATGCACTCAAAGCATCCTGGTAGATAGCAATTATGTATGATCATTACGGTCTTAAGGATCGGGTCACTACGTTTATAGTTATCGCAATGTTGAACTATGTGTCTGGATCACATTGCAACACTTCTGGTGGGTGTGTGTCCATCATGTCATTCTCCCAATGACATGAACTTATGTCTCTCTTTTATACCAAGTTTTATCCTCTTCATGAAATTCATCGAGACAAGAATTATATCTATAACTTTAGGTCTCGTGATGCAGAAAGCATCGCTCAAGCTTGGGGGAGATTGAAATCTCTAATGCTTAAATGTCCTATTCATGAGCTCCCCAAGAAAACTATACTTACAAATTTCTATGCTAGACTTTCTCGTCAGGATAGAGAGATGTTGGATGCCTCCTCTAGTGGGGTATTTCAGACAAAAAGCATTGAAGAAAGGTGGGATCTCCTTGAAAGGATCCAGAAGAATACCGAAGATTGGGAAATAGATAAAGGTATTGTACCCGCTATTAATTATGAGCATGATTATATAGAGAGCTATGTGAAAACTGATTCCTTTAATGCCTTTTGCTCTAATATTGGTCTTGATTCCCATCTAATGATTGATTTTTGTAAGGACTTTGCCTCTCATATTGACTCTTCCAAGAAGAAGAAGAGTCAGCTTCATAAACCCTTCAAAGAATTACCTATAGATATTCATGTTGCTGACCCCATTGTGCCTGCACTTATATATGAAAAGCCCCCTTTTCCCGTAAGAATAAGGGATCACTCTTTTGTGACAGGCATAATGAATAAGAGTGAGAGAAGAATTGATGAGGCTGAGGACCAGACCAAGGTCGATTCTCGAGTCGCATTGGTTAAGGATCTTATCACTAATGATGCTTTAGATTCCGATAAAAAAATTTGTGATGTTTCCACTAACCTTGTCATAGCCAAGAATAAAGGCCCAATTTCAGGTACTCCAGTAGTATCTGTTAAAATAGGAGATCACAATTATTATGGGCTATGTGATTTGGGATCGAGTGCTAGTGCTATCCCTTACTCACTTTATCAAGAGATCATGGGTGAAATTTCACCTTGTGAACTTGAATAAGTTGATGTTACTATTCATCTTGCAAACAGAACAACTATCTCTCCTCTCGGAATTGTGAGAGACGTTGAAGTTTTATGCGGAAAGGTAAAATATCCTACCGACTTTCTAGTACTTGGTTCAGTAAGGGATAATTTTTGTCCCATTATTTTTGGTAAACCTTTTCTCAGAACCTGTGGAGCTATAATAGATTGCAAGAAAGGTAAAGTTTCTGTTGAATTCAATGGTGAGCCCTATGAATTTAATTTTTCTAAGTTCTCTAAGCAGCCTCGTGGTACTGATTTGCCTAGTAATGATAAGATTATTGAAGATATTGCTTCCATTGCGATTCCTCCTAATGATCCTTTGCATCAATAAATGGAGGACCACGAGAATGATTTTCATATGCAGGAGAGGAATGAGCAGGACGAAATATTCTTAAGACAACCTGCTATCCTAAAGCACAACCTTCCAGTTGAGCCTTTGGGAATTTTATCGCAACCAAAAGAAGATCCAGTGTTTGATCTTAAACCTCTTCCCGATTCGCTCAAATATGCTTATTTAGATGAACATAAAGTATATCATGTTAATATCAATTCTATCCTTTCAGGATATGAAGAAGAGCGATTATTGGAAGTACTTCGCAAACATCGAGGTGCAATTGGCTATACCCTTGATGACCTTAAGGGGATTAGTCCATCTATTTGTCAACATACCATCAACCTTGAGCCTGATGCTAAACCAGTTGTTGATCATCAACGACGGCTGAGTCCGAAAATGATGGATGTTGTAAGGACTGAGATTCTCAAGCTTCTAGCCGCAAGTATTATCTATCCTATAGCTGATAGTAAGTGGGTAAGCACGGTTCATTGTGTTCCAAAGAAAGGAGGAACAACTCTGGTTCCTAATGATAAGAGTGAACTAATACCTCAGAGAATTATTATTGGGTATAGAATGTGTATTGGTTACAGGAAGCTGAACAAGGAAACCAGGAAGGACCACTACCCGTTGCCGTTCATCGACAAAATGCTTGAAAGTTTATCCAAAAATACTCACTTTTGTTATTTAGATGGTTATTCTGGCTTCTCTCAAATTCATGTTAACACTGCTGATCAAGAGAAGACCACTTTTAGTTGTCCCTATGGTACTTATGCTTAGAGGCGTATGCCTTTTGGTTTATGTAATGCCCCTGCTACTTTTCAAAGGTGTATGCCTGCTATCTTTCATGGTTTTTGCGAAGAAATTGTGGAGGTATTCATGGACGATTTCTCCGTCTATGGAACCTCTTTTGACCATTGTCTCGAAAACCTTAATAAAGTTTTGCAGAGATGCGAGGAGACAAATTTGGTGCTTAACTAGGAGAAGTGCCACTTTATGGTAAACGAAGGAATTGTTCTTGGCCACAAGATTTCCGAGAGGGGAATTGAGGTGGACATGGCCAAGATCGAAGCAATTGAAAGGATGCCCTATCCAAGGGACATCAAAGGTTCGTAGTTTTCTCGGTCATGCTGGTTTCTATAGAAGATTTATTAAAGAATTTTCTAAGACTTCGAGACCCCTCATTCATCTTCTCCAGAAGGACGTTCCTTTTATTTTTGATGAAGATTGTAAGGAAGCCTTCGAAGTTCTTAAGAAAGCTTTAATAACCGCTCCTATAGTACAACCACCTGATTGGAATTTACCTTTTGAAATTATGTGTGATGCTAGTGATTTTGCTGTTGGAGCTGTTTTAGGGCAAAGGGTTGATAAGAAGTTGAATGTTATATCTTATGCTAGCAAAACCCTGGATAGTGCTCAAAAGAATTATGCTACTACTGAGAAGGAATTCTTAGCAGTAGTGTTTGCTTGTGATAAGTTTAGGTAGTATATTGTTGATTCTAAGATTATTGTTCATACTGACCATGCTGCCATTAAGTATCTTATGGAGAAGAAGGATGCCAAACCAAAACTCATCCGATGGGTACTCCTTCTTCAAGAATATTATTTGCAAATTGTCGATAGGAAATGAGCAGACAATCCGGTGGCGGATAATCTTTCAAGGATGGAAGATATACCGCATGATCCCATTCCAGTCAACGACAGTTTTCCAGATGAACAGCTAGCTGTTGTAAAAGTACAATCTCTCTCCGATCCTTGGTTTGCAGATTATGCTAACTTTATCGTTGCAATTTTTTTGCCTCCAGGTTTAACATTTCAGCAAAGAAAGAAGTTCTTTCATGATTGAGGCATTACCTTTGGGATGACCCACATCTTTTCAAAGAAGGTTCATATGGGATCGTGAGAAGATGCATAACGGAACACGAGCAGAAGGATATTCTCAAACAATGTCACGACAGTCCATATGGAGGACATCATGCTGGTGAGAGGACCGCACATAAGGTCCTTCAATCAGGTTTTTATTGGCCTACTCTCTTTAAAGATGCTAGAAATTATGTTTTATCCTGTGATAAGTGTCAGATAGTTGGTAATATTAGTAGAAGGAATGAGATGCCTATGAATTACTCTCTAGTGATTGAGCCTTTTGATTGTTGGGGTTTTGATTTTATGGGTCCTTTTCCTTCCTCACACAAGTACACTCACATTTTAGTTGTTGTGTATTATGTAACCAAGTGGGTAGAAGCAATCCCCACCGAAAGTGCTGATCACAAGGCTCAAGGATTTAATTTTTCCTAGGTTTGTAGTACCCAGGTACCTCATGACTGATGGAGGTTCGCACTTTACACATGGAGCTTTTAGAAAAGTTTTAGCCAAGTACGATGTCAATCATAGAATTGTTTCACCGTACCACCCCCAAACTAGTGGGCAAGTTGAGCTCACCAATAGAGAGATGAAGTTGATCTTACAGAAGACAGTCAATAGGAATAGAAAAGATTTTTCAAATAAGTTAGGAGATGCTTCGTGGGCGTATAGAACTGCTTACAAAAACCCCATGGGCATGTCTCCCTATAAGATGGTCTATGGCAAGGCTTGCCATCAGCCATTAGAATTAGAACACAAAGCTTTCTGGGCTATTAGAGAGCATAATGCTGACCCGAAGTTGGCTGGTGAAAAGCGTCTCATGAACTTGACTTCTCTAGATGAGTGGAGAAGTGAAGCTTATGAGAGCGCTAAAATGTTCAAGGAAAGGTAAAGAAGTGGCACGATAGGAGGATTCTGAAACGTGAGTTTAATGTTGGTGATAAAGTTTTGTATTTTAGATCCCATTTCAGGTTTTCTCCAGGTAAACTACTTTCCAGGTGGGAAGGGCCATTTCATATTGAGGAAGTCTACCGCTCGGGTGCGATCTAGATTAACAATTTCGAAGGCACCAAACCTCAAGTGGTGAATGGGCAAAGACTTAAGCATTACATAGCAGGAGATCCTGTCAATGTTGATGTGGATTTGGTATACACAAAAACTCATGAAGAACATGTTGCAGCCCTGTTTCTGACACCAGCAGAAGCAGAATAAGGAAAGGTATGTATTACGGTAAGGAAACATCGCGAAACCTCCATAAAAGTTCCAGTTTACGAGTTTTTGAAAAATATCGAAAATTTGAGGCCGAAGTGGAGCCGGAGACCAGCTCCAGGGGGCCCAGGCGCCCCCCTGGCGCGGCCCCACCCCTGGCCGCGGCGGGAGGCCGCCTGGGCACCCCGGAGTCCGTCTCCGACCCCGCTTTGGCTCGTTACCTTCCTTTCTGTGCATAAATTTTTTCTATATATTTTCCTGGATCGTTCCGGCATCGTATCTCGCGATTTCGTGTGTTTTCTTTTCGAGTTGTTTCCGCCTGGACTAAAAGTTGAGTAGTAGAGATGTCTTCTTGTGGCTCGAGCGGAGATGATTTCTTGGGATGGCGTCTACGTCAAGTCCAGAAGGATCTTAATGAAGGGAAGCACATCGATTGGCTCCCGAAGAAGAAACTGCCGCAAGACCAGCGGAGACGGAGCGCTCCGTGAGGGAGGAAGTCAAGACTATCACCGCCCAACAGCAAGGAGGTCCAAGAAATCCCATCATGGTGGGGTCTGTCCAACCTCAATAAGATCTTTCTCATAACCTTTCAGGGCCCTCCGCTTCGCTTGAAGATCAGCGCACACTTTCCACCATCTCTGAAGCCTACCGCATCACCAATCAACTTTGTGAGGATCTACGAGTACTGAAAGTGCAAGTTGAAATCCTAGAAGCTGAAAACCAAACCCTTCGACGTATAATCAGAGATCTGAAAAACCAGAAGAATGAGGAGTAAATCTCCTCGGGTAATGGCATCCCCTTAGCTTGTTCCAAGCTTGGGGGAGTGCCTGGTATTTTTTATCTTTATCTATGTCTTTTAAGAGTCAAGTAGAGTCGTAGCATGTCTAGGGAAGTTATCTTATAAAATAGGTGTTTGCTTTGAGGTCTATCACTCCTTCTTGGAGAGTTATGCATCCGTGAGTGTGGAGTCGTCTATGATGGAATATTAATGAGAAGTCTATTGATTCCTTCGCTGCACTCGGTATTCTCTTCACGCAATCGACCTCATGATGATTCTTATGGGGAGTATTGACCTTATATCAAGTATGGCTTTGAAAACTTTATTTACTCTTGGCAAACATAGCTTTGGTCATGAAAACAGGCATGTTTTTCTCAAAGTAGCGACATAGCCAAACCCTCTTTGTTATTATGCTTGTAGTGTTATGTTGACAAGGAAGACAACTTGATGTGCTATGCTTGTTTTAATGTTTATGCTTTATATTGCTTTGCATCCAAGTCTTCATCAATTGTCTGTTCTCTCAAAGCCTTTTCTAGCCAAACCTCTGTACTAAGCGGAATTCTGCTTGTGCATCCATACCCTGAAATCAGTATCTTCCATATGAGTCCACCATACCTTCATATTCGTGGTATTCAACTACCACTCCTAAAGCATAGATTCTTTTGTTATCCTTAGATGTTCAAAATCTTCTATTTCGTGCCCCTGTTTAGCTCATGAGGAAGTCGTAGTTAACTCATGATCTTCTTAAGTTGGACAAGTTTTACCCCGGGATTGCATGTCTAATATGGAAACCCCTAATAAGAGGAGGAACTGGCATGAGGTCAGTGATAAACAAAGGAGATTGCGGGGATGTTATCGTCCCCGTTTGGGAGTCGTTCCTCGAAACTTGTCCAATCTGAGAAGCAATTGAGTTATCTATTAGCATCCGTTGACAAATCATGCACCTCTGGAAACTTGTTTTCATTCTGTTTGATTTAAGAATAACACTTGAGTTTTCCCTGCTTGCCTTTAACAAGGCTTTTTCCTTTACTTTTATGTTGAGTCAGTTGTCCCTACTTCCTCCTTTCCCAAAGAGAACAGACACTTGATGCTGATGAGGATTCATCCATATAATGCTGCATTAAAGTTTTGCCATGCCATATCATTGTTGACATTATCTCTTGATAAGTACGTTGTTTGCAAAAGCATTTGCCAAGCAAACATCTTCCTTTGTGTTAGCATTTTCACTTCATGACTAATAGCTTGTTCTTTCAAAAAGTTTCAAGTTGTCTCTTCAAAATATAAAGAGAAAGAGCAAAGGTAAAAACTATTAGTTGTCCCTTGACCAAAGGACTTGTTTGCCATGATTTGATGAGTTTCCTTAGCCCTACTTTTGATTATAATTGTTATTACTCTTTCATAAGGGCTTTATGAGTTGGAGGTTGCTGTTGAGGATGTTTGAGTTTGGTGAAAAGATCATGATGCTTCTTGTCCGTATTTTATTTATCGACACTTAACTCTCTAAATTTGTGGACAGGTTTACCGAGCTCAGTTTTCGCTTGGGGACAAGCGAGGTCTAAGCTTGGGGGAGTTGATACGTCCAAAATGCATCACTATTTTATATTGTAATTCATCCTTATTCATTGATATATTTCACATTATGATGATGTTATTATGTTGTTTTGGCTTATTTTACACAGTTTGCAACTTTTCGGTGCCGAAGCAGCACACGCAGGATTCAGCGGTAAAAAGTGGACGCTGAGTTGCTGAAGAAGAATACCTCCACATTACCTGAAAATTGACAGGGGGTATTTTCCAGAAGATTAACGAAGACTCGCCGAAGAGGGGCCAGAGGGGGGCCACAGGAGCTCCATGCGGCCACCAGGCGCGGCCCCATCCTTGGCCGCGCCGGGAGTGCGCCTGGAGTACTGGGGCCACTCCCGGCTCCCCCCTCTGGCCTATATACTCCTCGTTACGCGAAAACCCTAACAAGAGAAGCTTTTACGGAGTTCCTCCGCCGCTCCGTGGCGGAAACCAATAGAAAAGAAAAGGTCTCTTCGGCGGGCAGATTCCGCCGAGGAGATCACCTCCCGGAAGGGGAGATCATCGCCATCGTCATCACCATCGTCACGGGAATCATCGAGATCATCATCAACAGCATCCCCAACATCGGCACCATCTCCACCACCATCCAATCTCACCTCACAAGTTTATCTTTTGTTGTAATCCGTACTATCTATCCTCTCTACTCTACCGGTGTTGATTACTACTTTGTGGTGAATTCTATTGAGTTTTGTTGGAGAAATTTCATTATGTCCAGATTGTTTATCATATATTTATCACCTCTGATCATGATCTCTTTTATGTCTTGTGAGTAGTTACTTTAGTTCTTGAGGACATGGGAGAAGTCTACTTGTTAGTAGTCATATGATGTTGAAGTAATTTGTGTTGTTTGATATTTAAGTTGTGTTGTTATTTTCCTAGTGGTGTTGTGTGAGTCGAACACTCAACACTTCGCCTTCTTAAGGACCTAGGGGAATACATTGTGTATTAAGAATGCTTACGGTGGGTTGCCGGAGTGACAGAAACCTAAACCCCAGTTTGCACACTTTTGCACAAGGGAATAATGGATCCTTGATCTTATTGCTGTGGTTAGGCTTTGCCTTAATTTCTATCTTGTATTTGCGGATGCTTGAAAGATGTTTAATCATAAGAGTGCACTTATCTTAGTCTAGAAGGTGTGCTAGTATAGATCCACCCACTCAACACTTATCAGCTCAACACTTGTTATCTATACGGAGTATGGCGAAAGCTCGTGACTACCTCTCCATGTGTCCTCAAGAACGCTTTAGTCTTTATAAGTTCAGTTGCCAGGCTTATCCTTTGCTCAAAAGGATTGGGCCACTTGCTTATCCTTAGCGCAATTTACTTTGCTTGCTTTTATCTTATTGTTGCTTATATCGAAAACCCCTAAAAAGTTATCTTTCAGTGGTTGCAGTTATTCCTCGTCCAAAATCACCTACCAATACCTTTCGCTCCTCGTTGGGTTCGACACTCTTATTTATCGAAAACAGTACAATAGATCCCTTTACGTTGAGGGTCATCAGATGCCTATGAATTACTCTCTAGTGATTGAGCCTTTTGATTGCTGGGGTTTTGATTTTATGGGTCCTTTTCCCTCCTCGCTCAAGTACACTCACATTTTAGTTGTTGTTAATTATGTAACCAAGTGGGTAGAGGCAATCCCCGCTGAAAGTGCTGATCACAAGACATCTTTGAAAATGCTCAAGGATGTAATTTTTCCTAGGTTTGGAGTACCCAGGTTCCTCATGACTGATGGGGGTTCACATTTTACACATGGAGCTTTTAGAAAAGCTTTAGCCAAGTACGATGTCAATCATAGAATTGCTTCACCGTACCACCCTCAAACTAGTGGGCAAGTCGAGCTCACCAATAGAGAGATCAAGTTGATCTTTTAGAAGACAGTCAATAGTAATAGAAAAGATTGGTCAAATAAGTTTGGAGATGCTTTGTGGGCGTATAGAACTGCTTACAAAAATCCCATGGGCATGTCTCCCTATAAGATGGTCTATTAGCAAGGCTTGCCATCTGCCATTAGAATTAGAACACAAAGCTTTCTGGGCTATTAGAGAGCTTAATGTTGACCCAAATTAGCTAGTGAAAAGCGTCTGATGAACTTGACTTCTCTAGATGAGTGGAGAAGTGAAGCTTACAAGAGCGCTAAAATGTTCAAAGAAAAGGTAAAGAAGTGGCACGATAGGAGGATTCTGAAACGTGAATTTAATGTTGGTGATAAAGTTTTGTTGTTTAGATCCCGTTTCAGGTTACTCTAGGTAAACTACTTTCCAGGTGGGAAGGGCCATTTCATATTGAGGAAGTCTACCGCTCGGGTGCGATCAAGATTAACAATTTCGAAGGCACCCAACCCCAAGTGGTGAATGGGAAAAGACTTAAGCATTACATAGCAGGAGATCTTGTCAATGTTGATGTGGATTTGGTATACACAACAACTCATGAAGAACATGTTGCAGCCCTGTTTCAGACACCAGCAGAAGCAGAATAAGGAAAGGTATGTATTACGGTAAGGAAACATTGCGAAACCGCCATAAAAGTTCCAGATTACGAGTTTTTGAAAAATATAGAAAATTTGAGGCCGAAATGGAGCCGGAGACCATCTCCAGGGGGCCCAGGCGCGGCCCCACCCCTGGCCGCGGCGGGTGGCCGCCTGGGCACCCTGGAGTCCGTCTCCGACTCCGCTTTGGCTCGTTACCTTCCTTTCTGTGCAGAAAGTTTTGCTATATATTTGCCCGGATTGTTCCGGCAACGTATCTCGCGATTTCGTGTGTTTTCTTTTTGAGCTGTTTCTGCAAGGAAAGCTTTCAGCTAGACCTAGGTGCCATGGCTTCCCCAAGTTCCCCGAAGGACAAGTTCGTCGTCAACGTAATCAACCCTTACCTCGCTGAGGTGAAGAAGCACCCCCAGATCCTTCGTATGGAGGATGGTGACCTCCACAAGGAGGATCTGAAGGGACCAGTCAAGGAAGGGAGCACCGAGGAGTGGCTGAAGGAGATGGAACATGAGGTCTTCAAGTTCAAGAATATGGTGGAGCGTGGTGTTGAAGCTAACTTCAACATCATGAACGAAGTAGAAGCTTCGCACAAGAAGGAGATGAAGGAAATGTGGTCAAGTTTGGCCGCACTAGAAGAAAAAATTGATGAACTCCGGAGCACTGATCTATGATCTGCAGAACCAGAACTGTGAGTATGAACTAAAGTTTCTGTGCATGGGTTTGGGTGCTGAGTGCAGGATCCTGGAGACAGGAATGTCCTTTGAGACTGGAGAATAGCTGCCATGGAAGCTCTTCGCCAAGGAGTACGTGACCAACAAGAACGAGAATGAGGAGTAAATCTCCTTGGGTAATGGCATCCCCTTAGCTTGTTCCAATCTTGGGGGAGTGCCCGGTATTTTTTTTCTTTATCTTTGTCTTTTAGAGTCAAGTAGAGCCGTATCATGTCTAGGGAAGTTATCTTATAAAATAGGTGTTTGCTTTGAGGTCTATCACTCTTTTGGAGAGTTATGTATCCGTGAGTGTGGAGTCGTCTATGATGGAATAATAATGAGAAGTCTATTGATCTCTTCGCTGCACTCGGTATTCTCTTCACGCAATCGACCTTATGATGATTCTTATGCGGAGTATTGACCTTATATCAGGTATGGCTTTGAAAACTTTATTTAATCTTGGCAAACATAGCTTTGGTCATAACAACAAGCATGTTATTCTTCAAAGTAGCGACATAGCCAAAACCCTCTTTGTTATTATGCTTGTAGTGTTGTTACGGTGAGGATAGTTCTCTCACTCCTCGTTGGTTACCCCAAGTGGAAGATGAGATGTAGCGTAGCAGCAAATTTCCCTCGGTGAAGATACCAAGGTTTGTCTCCAGTAGGACTCGTAGAAATACAAGAAGGTGCCAACTGCGCAAGAAATTAGGCGGTTATCGGGAGTTCACAGGACCTGCACACAGAAACAAATAACTTTGCTCCCAATGAGTACAGAGGAGTTGTCAATTCCTCCGGCTTAGCTGTTTACAAAGGATCAACGCAAGAGATAATAATAGTGGCAACTGAAAGTAAAGACTGAAAGTAAACTAAGGATGTAAATAGTGATGTGAAGCTGGACCGGACTCCCGTGATTTTCCCTAGTGATGTCTCTCTCCCAAAAGACGATAAAAGTGCTAGCGAGGTAAAAAAATCACAGTTGGGAAATTGACAGAATTATGAAGCCACCGCAATGCTAACTATGTTGCAAAGAAAGAAAGTGCTCAAAAGCAATGGGCAGTACGCCAAGGTAAGTAGACCGAAATCCAATTGCATCTACTACGAATCATCCACCTTGAGATATCTATCCAGAACATCTCGCTGGTATTAAGTTGCGAATCCCACCCAAAGTGTAAACTCAAAGCAACAGACAACTGCATTAAAAGAACTTTGCGTAAAGTAAACAATCCTTGCACCCGCAGGTACAAGCACCGTTGTTTTATCCCTGGTGGCAACAACACATCCCCTAGTCTCATGTTTCTGTCACTCAAGCTAGACATCAAGGGGCTGAACCCACAATCAAGCACAACACTCCCTCTTGGAGTTGCAACAAATCACTTGGCCAAAGTAAAATACAGCAACGGAGAACATGCAAGAATTTACTCAAGAACAAAATATAAAAGAGAAGAACCAAATATATTACTCATCACAATCTGAACATAGTCTCATAATCCATCAGATCCCAGGAAACTCAGCATAGCAACAGCAGAAAATACAAAGGTGCCTCGATCATGTGAGTCAGCTCACGAGGTCTCGAAAGTGGAAGCACAAAGAGGAGACAAGTAAATCACATAGCTACTGGTCACGGACCCATGGTCCAAGGGGGACTACTCACGGTACATCCGGGAGGCGTCCATGGCTATGGATGGTCTCCCGGAGGGGGTTCCTCCTCCCGGCAGGGTGCCGAGGCAGCTTCTCCAAGCAGCCCCGATCTAGAAACGGCGGCGACGGCGGCGGTACAGAGGCGAGTTCGCGGAAAAGAGATCAATATTAGGGGTTTCCACCCCGAGGGCTAAATATAGGCGGAGGGGGTGTCGAGGGGACCCACCAGGCAGCCAGGAGGCCTCCTGGCGCGGCCTAGGGTGGGGCCGCGCCAGGGAACCTCCTGGTCTGCTGGTGGTGGCCCCCTTCCGCTGCCTTGGTGATTCCGGAAGCTTCCGGGTCGCTGATTTTTTATCTGATTTTTCCGGATTTTTTGGAGCACTTTTAATGGCCGGAAAACCTGAAATACAAAAACAGCAGAAAACAACAACTGGCAGCTGGGTGCATTGGGTTAATAGATTAGTCCAAATATGCTCAAAAGTGTATGAAAGTTCAAGAAAATCATGGCAAAGTCACACAAAACATGCATGGAGCAAGCAAAAATTATAGATACGTTTGGGACGTATCAACATCCCCAAGCTTAATTCCTGCTCGTCCTCGAGTAGGTAAATGATAACAAGCATAATTTCTGTGGTGGCATGCCACACAACCATATAAGGACTTTTAAGTAAAGCAATCAAAGCATGCAATTCAATTCAAGTCTTAACAAGCAAGAGTCTATATTAGCATTGACACAAGCAACAAAAGAACAAAAGGTGCAAGAGCTCTCGCTGTCCGTGACTCGAATGTCTCCAGATGGTGTTTGCGTACAAGCAGGGGACTGGGAAAAAGAGAGAAAAAAGGTTGTTGAGAACAATTATCTACTAAAATTTCACACTTGGTCTCCTTTGGATTCTTATCTTGACTCGTCCCCAGACCACTAGCCAGGTACAAGTCAAACTGATCCACTCCCTTTCGATATTTTGAGCACTCATGCAATGGATGAGCGTGAGCAAGAAAGTTGACACCTAAAAGGCGAAACAGAAAGAAGGTGGAGGAGGAAGACAAAAAAGGTGTGAAAGGCTCACATCAATGAGGACAATCGTAGGCGAGAGAAGGCCATATGATAGATATGATGTGAGGAGTAGGGATTGCCATGCAACGGATGCACATGTGAGCTAAAAGCTCTCCAAGGGAACTAGTGGGGGTGCATCTAACTTGCTTGCTCAAGAAGACCTAGAGCTCGTTTGAGGAGGCTCGTCATTGGAATATACAAGCCAAGTTCTATAGTGTGAAGGTCCCCACATAGCTATATGCATGATGATGATCACTATGGAGTACAAGGGATAGAGGATGAAGTACTAGTGTGGATCTTTCACAAGGAATAGTAGTGTGCCCCCTTCTCTCTTTTTATTTTTCTTTTTCTCTTTTTTCTATTTTTTCTATTTTTTGGTGGCCTCAATGGCTCTTTCTATTTAACTCTCATTTGTCCTCTTTGGGATCTTTTTATTTTGTCCTCTTTGGGATCTTGTCCTCACTTTAGGGGCAACACTCTATATTTTACAAGAATATAGAAGATCTTTCACACTTTACAAAGGTACTCACATAAAGAAGATATAACTATCATGATGCAAATGTATGCCTCTGCCAGGATAGCAGGATATGAAATGATACTAGCGCGTCATGTAGCAATGATTAGGGCAAGGCCCAACTAGCATGTGGATCATCGATCAAGCAAGTAGCATGTATGACATGTAGATCAAGTCATGAGAAGGTGGATGTTGCATGGCAATGTATCTCAGAAAGGCTATGGAAATGCCTTGTAGGTAGGTATGGTGGTTGTTTTGAGGAAAGATATAAGGAGGCTTATGATGACAGATCGTATCGTGCCAAGGGTTTGGATGCACCGGCGAAGTATGCGCCAACTCTCGAGGTGAGAAAGGGCAATGCACGGTACCGAAGAGGCTAGAAAAAGTATAGGTGGGTGGAAGTGTCAACTTTCGAATACTCACATTAGTCCGAAGAACTCATGCACTTATTATCGGTAACTCTCAATCTAATCAGGAGGTTTCACAAAAAGACAAGTACCCCGAGGAGGAGTGTATGGGGGTTTGGTTATCCTTGCGCATCCTCGACTCATGGTACGTGAGTGTACTCTAATATTCGAACCCTTCAGAGGTTAGTGATCCATCTAGTAGCTAGAGTTCTCAACAGGGGTTTTTGGTTTTCGAAAAACACATGGATTGCCCAAAATACGACATCTATCACTAATAGGCTCGACCTCTTGAAACCAAAAGTTCAAACATTACTCTAGTCAATACCTCAAAACTATTGCAAGTTACTACTACAAAGAGAATAGCAACTTCAACTACCTACTTCTAGTCAAGACACAAAACTCGGTGCAATAGGCAAACTCTCTAACAAGATAAAATATGCAACCTATAGAAAGTTCAACCTAAAACAAAAGAAAATCTCTAGAAAAACTAAAGCACTACAACTAAACAGAGCAACAACTAAGAAATGAAAAAGAACAACTCACAGCTAAAAGAATAAGCATGCAAATCCTATGAGGAGTTCTAGTTCAAGCGGAGCGTGTATCTCTCCCACACAAAAGAGTAAGCTTGGGTCTAACTTGTTATGAACAGCAAGCAAAGCTAAAGAAAACTAAAAACAAAACCTAAGAGCAAGACGCTCCAAGAATAGCACATAACGCATTAAGTGATAAAAATATAGTGCAATGAGGGACGAACTGATAATTGTTGATGGAGAAGGGGATGCACGGGGGCATCCCCAAGCTTAGACGCTTGAGTCTCCTTGAATATTTCTTGGGGATGCATGGGGGCATCCCCAAGCTTGAGCGTTTGACACTCCAAGATCTTCTTTCATCATCTTCCATTGCGCACTTGAAAACTCCCTTCATACATAACTCATTGTAGACTGATTAGAGAGGTTAGTACCCAACTAAAATAATTTTTCCTCTACTGGAAATAAAGATAAACTTGAAGAGCTACTGTTTCTCAAGATTTCCAAAAAGTTTTTGCAAAGAAAAAGCAAGCTTAAGGTTTGCAAAACGAAGAAAAGGCAAAACAGGACAAAATCTGTGAAAAACAGACCAGCGGGTAGAAACGAATTTTTTAGGGGTACTTCTGCAACTCAAATCAAAAAACTCAGAACATACGAAAGTTTCATAATTTTATATAGCATGCTGTGTAAAAACTTCAGCTCAAAAAGGTGAACTGGGATTTTTGCATGATTTTTCTAGTCACGAGGACAGAATCTGTTTTCTGGACAGCATGTAACAACTTTCACTTACCTTGTCGTATGAGGCTATAAAAGGCACAAAGATTGAAAAATAAAGATACAATGATGTTGCTACAGTAGTAACAATCATCAAGACCACTAAAAACAGAAGAAAAGCAAAAATAAAAAACCTTAATTCCTTGCGGGCTGCCTCCCGAAAGCGCTTCTTTAGAGCCATTAGCTAGGCTTAAAGCAGAAGATCAAGTCTTTTCAAGAGAATAACTAGCCCGTGTGACGGACTCAAAAGGTAACTTAATCTTTTTCCTAGGGAAATGTTCCATTCCTTTCTTGAGAGGGAATTGGAATTTGATATTCCCCTCTTTCATGGCAATAACAGCACCAACTGTGCGAAGAAAAGGACGTCCCAAAATAATTGGACAAGAAGGTTCACATTCAATGTCCATAATAGTGAAATCAACGGGAACATAATTGTCATTGACAATGATAAGAACATCGTCGATCTTCCCCAAAGGTTTCTTTATGGAAGAATCAACAAGACAAACACCAAAAGAACAAGGATCAAAAGGTTTCAATTCAAGCATATCATACATTCTTTTGGGCATAACTGAGGTACTTGCTCCAACATCACAAAGAGCATAACAAGAGAAGTTATTCAATTTGATTTTTATCATAGGATCCCAACCATATTCTAGCTTCCTAGGTATGGAGGCTTCTAGTCTAAACTTCTCCTCCCTAACTTTGATTAGATCATTAGTGATATGCTCTGTGAAGGCAAGATTAAGTGTGCTAGTGTGGGGGTCTCTAGACATCTTGTGTAGGAAACCAGTAACTTCAGTTAAAGTGCACTTGTCAAAGTCTAGGTCACTACTATCTATCAAGTAGGTAGTGATATCATTTAGGCTCACTTGTTTGAAAGCCTCTATGTTCATAGAGGTTTCTTCATCTATGGTTGAGGTGGTAGCATCACCATTGATAGGTCCAGTGGGACTAGGGGTGTGATGGGTGCTAACTGTTTGGACATCCTCAACTACTTGGATAGTAGCTACTGTGTGGTAGGTAGGAAGGCTCTTAATTCTATCCTCTTCCTCTTTTTCTCTAGCCCATCTTTCTTTGAGTTTAGCCATCATCCTAATATTTTCATTGATTTGTAACTGGATAGCATTAATAGGAGTGACCCTACTCTCCTCAAGGGGAGAGGTTCTAATTTTTAACATCTCAACATCAAGGGCTAAGTTGTCTACCTTCAAACAAAGATTATCTAATTTATCTAGTTTTTCTTCCACATTCTTGTTGAAGGCTTTTTGGGTAGTGATAAAGTCTCTAAGCATACTCTTTAGTTCAAAAGTGGAGTTTTTGGTGCTTGGATAAGTGTTGTTGTTACCATAAGTGGATGGAAACGGTCTAGGATTACTAGCAAAGTTGCCCCTATAAGCATTATTATTAAAGTTGTTTCTAGCAATGAAGTTCACATCTACTTGTTCCTGAGTAACCAAAGAATTTAAAGGAACATCCTGAGGATCAATAGGAGCTTGCTTGGTAAGTAGAGACATGATAAGGTCAACTTTTCCATTTAGAGAGGAGATCTCCTCGACAGAATTTACCTTCTTACGAGTTGGAGATCTTTCGGTGTGCCACTGAGAGTAGTTCAACATCATCTCATCAAGTAGCTTTGTGGCAGCACCAAGTGTGGTTGACATAAAAGTTCCTCCCGCGGCCGAATCTAACAGGTTCCGCGGGGTAAAGTTCAAGCCTGCATAAAAAGTCTGGATAACCATCCAGGTAGTCAGTCCATGTGTGGGGCAGTTCTTGACAAGCGTCTTCATACATTCCCAAGCTTGGGCAACGTGTTCATTATCCAATTGCCTGAAATTCATAATGTTACTCCTCAATTGGATAATCTTAGCAGGTGGGTAGTACTTCCCAAAAAAAGCATATTTGCACTTATCCCAAGAATCTATGTTATTCCTAGGCAAAGATCGAAACCAGATTTTAGCTCTGTCCCTCAAAGAGAAAGGAAAAAGCTTGAGCTTAACAACATCACCTTCTAGTTCTTTATACTTTTTCATATCACATAATTCTACCAAATTATTCAAGTGTAAAGCACCATCATCTCCAGCACCAGAGAATTGATCTCTCATAACAAGGTTTAGCAAAGCAGGTTTAATTTCATAAGAGGTAGCTGAAGTGGCAGGTGTGGCAATAGGAGTGAAGATAAAGTCACTGTTGTTGTGACTGGTGAATTCACACAACTTGGTGTTTTCATTGGAACCCATATTAGCATCATGTATTTTTGGTATTTTTGATAAGGGACACAAAAGTAAAAACAGAAAGGTAAACTAACAAGACTAAAAAGCAAAGATAAAAGATAGTGTGCAACTCCCCTATCTTGTAGACTAGAGTCCCCGGCAACGACGCCAGAAATTGGCTTGATATGGTGAGGATATCTCACTCCTCGTTGGTTACCCCAAGTGGAAGGTGAGATTTAGCGTAGCAGCAAATTTCCCTCGGTGAAGATACCAAGGTTATCGAACCAATAGGACTCCAAGAGATACAAGAAGGTGTCACGGCGCTTGACGTGGACCTGCACACAACAACAAATAACTTTTCTCCCAACGAGTACAGAGGAGTTGTCAATTCCTCCGGCCTTGTTGTTTACAAAGGATCAACGCAAGAGATAATGATAGTGGCAACTGAAAGTAAAGACTGAAAGTAAACTAAGGATGTAAACAGTGATGTGAAGATGGACCGGGGTCCCGTGATTTTAACTAGTGATGTCTCTCTCCCAAAAGACGATAAAAGTGCTAGCGAGGTAAACAAATCACAGTTGGGCAATTGACAGAATTATGAAGGCACCGCAATGCTAACTATGCTGCAAAGAAAGGAAGGGCTCAAAAGCAATGGGCAGTACGCCAAGGTAAGTAGACCGAAATCCAACTGCATCTACTACGAATCATCCACCTTGAGATATCTATCCAGAACATCTCGCTGGTATTAAGTTGTGAATCCCACCCAAAGTGTAAACTCAAAGCAACAGACAACTGCATTAAAAGAACTTTGCGTAAAGTAAACAATCCTTGCACCCGCGGATACAAGCACCGTTGTTTTATCCCTGGTGGCAACAACACATCTCCTAGTCTCATGTTTCTTTCACTCAAGCTAGACATCAAGGGGCTGAACCCACAATCAAGCATAACGCTCCCTCTTGGAGTTGCAAAAAATCACTTGGCCAAAGTAAAATACGGCAACGGAGAACATGCAAGAATTTACTCAAGAACAAAATATAAAAGAGTAGAGCCAAATATATTACTCATCACAATCTGAACATAGTCTCATAATCCATTAGATCCCAGCAAACTCAGCATAGCAACAGCAGAATTACAGAAGTGCCTCGATCATGTGAGGCAGCTCACAAGGTCTCGAAAGTGGAAGCACAAAGAGGGGAGAGAAGTACATCACATAGCTACTGGTCACGGACCCATGGTCCAAGTGGGACTACTCACGGTACATCCGGGAGGCATCCATGGTTGTGGATGGTCTCCCGGAGGGGGTTCCTCCCCCTGGCAGGGTGCCGGGGAAGCTTCTCCAGGCAGCCCCAATCTAGAAACGTCGGCGGCGGCGATACAGAGGCGAGTTCGCGGAAAAGAGATATATATTAGGGGTTTCCACCCCGAGGGCTAAATATAGGAGGAGGGGGGTGTCGAGGGGACCCACAGGGCAGCCAGGAGGCCTCCTGGCTCGGCCTAGGGTGGGGCCGCGCCAAGGACCCTCCTGGTCTCCTGGTGGTGGCCCCCCTCCGCTACCTTGGTGATTCCGGAAGATTCCGGGTCGCTGATTTTTTATCTCATTTTTCCGGATTTTTTGGAGCAATTTTAATGGCCGGAAAACCTGAAATACAAAAACAGCAGAAAACAGCAACTGGCAGCTAGGTGCACTGGGTTAATAGATTAGTCCAAATATGCTCAAAAGTGTATGAAAGTTCAAGAAAAACATGGCAAAGTCACACAAAACATGCATGGAGCAAGCAGAAATTATAGATACGTTTGGGACGTATCAGGGACCCTCCTGGTCTCCTGGTAGTGGCCCCCCTCCACTGCCTTGGTGATTCCGGAAGCTTCCGGCTCGCTGATTTTTTATCTGATTTTTACGGATTATTTGGAGCACTTTTAATGATCGGAAAACCTGAAATACAAAAACATCAGAAAACAACAACTGGTAGTTGGGTGCACTGGGTTAATAGATTAGTCCAAATATGCTCAAAAGTGTATGAAAGTTCAAGAAAATCATGGCAAAGTCACACAAAACATGCATGGAGCAAGCAGAAATTATAGATACGTTTGGGACGTATCAAGTGTTATGTTGTCAAGGAAGAAAAATTGATGTGCTATGCTTATTTTAATGTTTATGCTTTATATTGCTTTGCATCCAAGTCATCATCAATTCTCTGTTCTCTCAAAGCCTTTGCTAGCCAAACCTCTGTACTAAGCGGAATTCTCCTTGTACATCTATACCCTGAAACCAGTATCTTCCGTATGAGTCCACCATACCTTCCTATTCGTGGTATTCCACTACCACTCCTAAAGCATAGAATTTTTGTGTTATCCTTAAATGTTCAAAATCTTCTGCCTTGTGCCCCTGTTTTAGCTCATGAGGAAGTAGTAGTTAACTCATGATCTTCTTAAGTTGGACAAGTTTTACCCCGGGATTGCATGTCTAATCTGCAAACCCCTAATACGAGGAGGAACTGGCATGAGTGCGCCCAGCTCATAAAAGATAATACAACAAACAAACCCTCCTTCACGCTTTGTTCATGAGAAATCAGAAAACTTTGGCAGTGATAAACAAAGGAGATTGCGGGGATGTGATCGTCCCAGTTTGGGAGCCGTTCCTCGAAACTTGTCCAATCTGAGAAGCAATTGAGTTATCTATTAGCATTCGTTGACAAATAATGCACCTCTCAAAACTTGTTTTCATTCTGTTTGATTTAAGGATAGCACTTGAGTTTTCCCTGCTTGCCTTTAACAAGGATTTTTCCTTTAATTTTATGTTGAGTCAGTTTCCCCTACTTCCTCCTTTCCCAAAGAGAACATACACTTGATGCTGATGAAGATTCATCCATATAATGCTGCATTAAAGTTTTGCCATGCCATATCATTGTTGACATTATCTCTTGAGAAGTACGTTGTTTTCAAAAGCATTTGCCAAGCAAACATCTTCCTTTGTGTTAGCATTTGCACTTCATGACTAATAGCTTGTTCTTTCAAAAAGTTCCAAATTGTCTCTTCAAAATACAAAAGAGAAAGAGTAAAGGTAAAAGCTATTAGTTGTCCCTTGACCAAAGGACTTGTTTGCCATGATTTGATGAGTTTCCTTAGCACTACTCTTGATTATAATTGTAATTACTCTTTCATAAGGGCTTTATGAGTTGAAGATTGCTGTTGAGGATGTTTGAGTTTGATGAAGAAATCATGATGCTTCTTGTCTGTATTCTATTTATCGACACTTCACTCTCTAAACTTGTGAACAGGTTTACCGAGCTCGGTTTTCGCTTGGGGACAAGCAAGGTCTAAGATTGGGGGAGTTGATACGTCCACAATGCATCACTATTTTTAATCGTAATTCATCCTTATTCATTGGTATATTTCACATTACGATGATGTTCTTATGTTGTTTTGGCTTATTTTACACAGTTTGCAACTTTCCGGTGCCGAAGCAGCAGACGCAGGATTCAGCGGTAAAAAGTGGACGCTGAGTTGAAGAAGAATACCTCCAAATTACCTGAAAATCGACGGAGGGTATTTTCCAGAAGATTAACGAAGACACGCCAAAGAGGGGCCAGAGGGGGGCCACAGGAGCCCCAGGCAGCCACCTGGCGCAGCCCCACCCCTGGCCGCGCCGGGAGGGCGCCTGTAGCCCTGGGGCCACTCTCGGCTCCCCCCTCTGTCCTATATACTCCTCGTTACACGAAAACCTAAAAAAAGAAGCTTTTACGGAGTTCCGCCGCCGCTCCGTGGCGGAAACCTACAGAGAAGAAAAGGGCTCTCCGGCGGGCAGATTCCGCCGAGGAGATCACCTCCCGGAAGGGGATATCATCGCCATGGTCATCACCATCATCACGGGCATCATCGAGATCATTATCAACATCATCCCCATCACCAGCACCATCTCCACCACCATCCAATCTCACCTCACAAGTTTATCTTGTGTTGTAATCCGTACTATCTATCCTCTCTACTCTACCGGTGTTGATTACTACTTTGTGTTGAATGCTATTGAGATTTGTTGGAGAAATATCATTATGTCCAGATTGTTTATCATATATTTATCACCTCTGATCATGATCTCTTTTATGTCTTGTGAGTAGTTACTTTAGTTCTTGAGGACATGGGAGAAGTCTAGTTGTTAGTAGTCATATGATGTTGAAGTAATTTGAGTTGTTTGATATTTAAGTTGTGTTGTTATTTTCCTAGTGGTGTTGTGTGAGTCGAACACTCAACACTTCACCTTATTAAGGACCTAGGGGAATGCATTGTGTATTAAGAATGCTTACGGTGGGTTGCCGGAGTGACAGAAACCTGAACCCAAGTTTGCACACTTTTGCACAAGGGACTATTGGATCCTTGATCTTATTGATGTGGTTAGGCTTTGCCTTAATTTCTATCTTGTATTTGCGGATGCTTGCAAGATGTTTAATCATAAGAGTGCACTTATCTTAGTCTAGAAGGTGTGCTAGCATAGATCCACCCACTCAACACTTATCAGCACAACACTTGTTATCGATACGGAGTATGGCGAAAGCACGTGACTACCTCCCCATGTGTCCTCAAGAACGCTTTGGTCTTTATAAGTTCAGTTGTCAGGCTTATCCGTTGCTCAAAAGGATTGGGCCACTTGCTGCTCCTCAGTACTATTTACTTTGCTTGATTTTATCTTATTGTTGCTTATATCGAAAACCCCTAAAAAGTTATCTTTTAGTGCTTGCAGTTATTCCTTGTCCAAAATCACCTATCAATACCTTTCGCTCCTCGTTGGGTTCGACACTCTTACTTATCGAAAACGCTGCAATAGATCCCTTTACGTTGAGGGACATCAGTACTCCACTTAACCTATTAGTAACCGCTCTCGACGATAGATGCGATACCGTAGTGCGTTGTCTCGTGTCGCCTTCTTGATGTTGTTTGTTGGTGATTGCTTCGTAGTAATAGATACTTGCTCGTCGATTGCCTTTACCAGTATTTACCTCTTGTGTGCTTCCACGGGTACCTCTCGAAGACGATGCGAGCTTGCGATCGACTACGCCTTCGGCTTCGTCTTCTCATCAGTTAAGGGGGAGCATATATCATGCTTATAACTTTCAGCTCACTCGCGCCTAGGTGTAGGATAGAACGATTGCTTGATGCTACCACTTCATATTCATGCCTCTCAAATAAACCCAAAAAGCCATGCCCTTCACATCCCAGCAAACCTTGTTCGCCTATGTTACTATTGCTAGCTGCTTAGCCACTGCATAGTATACATGCTAGGATGCTATCAACTGTTATCCTGTTACTCCTTGGATTGGGCTATCACATTATTATATTATTGTGGATGATATGATTATTATAATGTTGACTATACTCGACGAAGGATGGAAGGTCTAGGCTATCCCGCCCCGATGCTTTGTTCCATTCGAGTCACCTAGGACCCGAGTTCCGGGTATTGTGTATCTTGACGAGCTTGCCTAACCGCGTGTGGGATACTATGGGGTCCCCTTTTCTTACCTACCTAGCTTCAAACATTTCTAGAGGTGGACCAAGCCGATTTACCATTTGCAAACCATGCATATATGTCTGTCGGGTCGCTCCTAGCAGACATCCTTTAGAACAACTTGGGCCAGCGGAGACATGGTTTCTCTGTTGGTCCACCCGATCAGCTAGGACCCGGCCCCATGTGAGGTGACCCGGTAATCCGACCTGCGTCAGCCTGAAGAGTCCTATTCGAGAGTGCGGACGGCTTTTGGATTGGGTGTCGACTCCCCGGAGGCCACCCAGATTTGTTCGTTGTTAGCTAGAGGGACCTGTCGTTTCGGATCTCTTAGAACTAAATCATAAAATGGTTGCCTGTGATGGGTAGCAACTGAGAGGA
Source organism: Bromus sterilis (assembly GCA_950022295.1). Lineage (NCBI taxonomy): Eukaryota > Viridiplantae > Streptophyta > Magnoliopsida > Poales > Poaceae > Bromus > Bromus sterilis. Next base: position 364,282,208 of record OX465595.1, on the reverse strand, counting down.
TGGCGTGCGTGCGGAGCCTTGTAATGGGCAGTTGGTACACCCCTGCAGGGTTAAATATTTTCGAGAAGCCGTGTCCACAGTTATGGACGACTTGATACCTACTCCTTGTTCATAGACAACAACAATTGAGATAATCTTAATAACTTGATCAATGTGTGTGTGTGCCTTGACTGCTTCTTCTTCGTCGGGATGCGAAGGGGAGGACAAGGATAGGATAGGTGTTATGTTTGCGTAAGTAGCTGATAGCAAGACTTGTTGGAGGCGATTCCTCATCGAATGCTTGGTTCTCATCTTACTCTAAAATAGACCGTTAGCCACTCATATATTGCTAGTGCGTCTGCAACCTCACCACTACCCCCATATTACCAGTGAGAAGTTAGATAGAAGACTTTTGATATAGCTCACCTCTTTCTTTTCTCTTCTACGCACGTTATGCAACGATCTTGGACTTCAGAGGAGCTCGACGACCCTTCTTCTGGACGACTTCACGAAGACTCGACGACGACTAGTTAGGCGGATCCCGGCGGAGAGCCTGGACCCGTGTGGTTACGAGAATGGTGTGTTTTACCATTTGCCGGTAGGCATTTGATTGTAGTCTATACTCAGACATGTATCTTCCGCTGATGTAATGTATTAAGGCAGTTGTATGCCGATTGTATGAGATGTTGTATCCATGTAGCTGTAATGTTGTGATATCATGTTGAAAATCCTGGGCATATGGCAATGTCATATGTCGCGGTGGGATCGATATGTGCTTCGTCCCCGGATCTGGATGGAAACATCTAGATCTGGAACAGTACCGCATATTGGGCCTTACGTTAAGAACGTAAGCGGCAGTTTTTAACGCATAGCCCCAGAATGACACAGGCAAGTCGGTATGAGACATCATCGATCGCACACTATCCAATAGGGTCCGATTACGTCGTTCGGCTACACCGTTCCTTTGAGGTGTGCCTGCCGGCGTAAGTTGTGGTGCAATGTCACAAGACTTCACATGATCGCCAAACTCGTGACTTAAATACTCGCCACCTCGATCGGATCGAAGGTGCTTGTTTTTCTTCCCGAGTTGATTCTCGACCTTATTCTGAAATTCCAACCTTTCAAAGGTTTCAGACTTATGCTTCATTAAGTAAATATACCCATATCTACTCAATTCATCAATAAAGGTCACGAAGTAACGAAGACCATTGAGTGTGGGGACGTTCATGGGTCCACATATATCTGTATGTATGATCCCCAATAAGTCATCTGCACGCTCCATTACACCATTGAATGGAGTCCTTGTCATTTTGCCCATGAGGCATGGTTCACATGTATCAAGGGATCCAAAATCCAATGAATCAAGAAGTCCATCCTTATGGAGCTTCTCCATGCGCTTTATACCAATATGACCAAGTCGACAATGCCACATCGTCATGTGCTCTTCGGTACTACACGTTCATCTTGGAGAACGTCATGTGCTCTTCGTCATGTGTTCATCTTTGAGCAAGCGTCTCCTATTCCTTAGTCCCTGAGTGGAATTAGAAATATGAGCGACAGATCCTGTATCAAGTATCCAGGATGTGTTCCCGGAGCTTGTCAAGAAAAGATCAACAATATGTATATCAAATATACCTTCGTCTCCCTTGGCGACCTTGCCAGCCTTCTTGTCCTTTAGGTACTTGGGACAGTTGCGTTTCCAGTGACCTTCACCCTTGCAGTAGAAGCACTCAACTCCGGGCTTGGGCTTAGGTGCCTTGGGAGGAACGACAACTGACTTGCCATCCTTCTTAGGGTTGCCTTTCTTTCCCTTGTCCCGTCTACTTGACCTCTTGAATTCAGTGGTCTTGTTGACCATGAATACATCGTGCTCCTCTTGATCTCAACCTCAGCACTTTTCAGCATGGCGAACAACTCAGAAGGGGTCTTAGTCATCCCCTGCATGTTGTAGTTCAACACAAAGCCTTTGTAGCTAGGGGAAAGTGACTGCAACACCCTATCACCTACAAGTTCATCTAGAATCTGACATCCCAGAGCATTCAAGCGTTGAACGTAGCCATACATTTTGACCATGTGCTCACTCACGTTGCTGTGCTCATCCATCTTAGCCGAGAAGAAAGCTTCAGAAGCCTCGTACCGTTCAACCCTGGGTTGAGGTGCAAAGACGACCTTGAGGTCGGTAATAATATCATATGCACCCATCCTCTCAAAGCGCTTCTGCAGCTCAGCCTCCATGGAGTAGAGCATGCCACTCTGGACAAGGTTGTAATCATCAGTTTTGAAGAGATAGACATTCTTCTCATCTTGACTGGCATCATCTGTTGGTGCATCACCTATCGCGCCCTCTAATACGTATGCCATTTTGAGGGGAATGAGGAGAATCCTCAGGGTACAGAACCAGTTGGTGAAGTTGGACCCATCAGTTTTCAGTTTGTCTTTCTCTAGGAATGAGCCTAAGTTGAACGAGGGGCGTGGTGCTTCCATATACAATGGTGATTCACAAAGATACATATTTAGACTTTTGTTCATAATGTGGAGTTTTCAATTTAATCTTCAAAAATCTAGAAATCTCCCACTTAGATAAACACCTCTCAATTTAACTAAGTGATTACACAATCCCAGACCCCATACCTCCCCCGATCGTCACGGCCATCAGTATGCGACCCAGGTAGGCCTCTAAGCCAATCACATCAGGTATGTGACTCGTGCTCGATCTTTCGATCTACTGTGTTCCAGGCCCGCATCTACATACTTCAAGCCTGCCAATCCAACCTTGATGGTAGCTGTTCAGCAAGGCCATATCTGCATATGCCAGGCTCGTTGAACCCAACCTCATGAGAACGTCATTTAATATGTGTGACACCCGATATGTATGGAATGTTGGCCATATGGGAGATCCTTCCAGGCGGTGCCCACCAAGGGAGAACACAATGTTGCTATTGTGAGAGATGATCCTATTTGTGCTACCGTCGTCATATCTAGCATACTATCATAAACAGGAAGTAAAACTGTAAATCATACGAGCTATGATCCCCCTTCATGCAAAGCAAAGTTAAACGCCTTTCTACTTTAGCTTGTGCAAGTTTTACGTGGCTGCTAGGGGTTTCGAGAGAGAGAACCGATTTCTATCCTGCGAAAAAACATGCCACAACACCGATCCCGAATCGTCTCTATTACACCCCTGACGGGGCCCTCCGTTGCAAACATCTTCGCATCGCTAATGCAGAGAGACACATACCCCCAGCCACTTATATGGTACAATCCATATGTCAAGCGTGGAACCAGTCTCGCGTAAACGCGTAAGGTCGGTCGGGGGCCGCTTCATCAGACATTGCCGCAACGCTAAATGAGTACACGTGGGAGGGTAACGAATGAAGATTTGATGCTCACATCCTAGATGTGTTATACCCGTACAATACATCTACGCACAGCTGGCTCATGATACCACTGTTGGGATACGGGGCAGAAAACACAAAATTTTCATACCTACGATACCCGAACCCAAGATCTATGCTATGGCGATGTAAAGTAACGGAGGGAATCGGAGTTCAAACCTTTGAAGACCAAAAGAGGGGAACGTTCTTGCGAACGTGGCTGGTGTAGACTCAGAACTACGACCTCCCTGTCGTCTTGAAGACCACCGGCGATGGAGACTCCCGGTTGACCTCCAGCGATGAAGTAACACCACAGGTGTAGTGCCTCGAAGAGATTTTACACGTGCGATACAATAGATGTTCCCTCTGGGCCCCGAACCAGGCGAGCAGCGGAAGAAAGACGGATTCAGATCCCGAATCCGGCAGAGCGACGGCCTGCTATGGTGGAGAACTCCACACTAGGTGTAGCCTCCAAACAAGGGGAGTCCCCTCACTAGATAGGAGAAGGAGAGGGAGAGAGATTTTGTTATGTTTGGAAAAGGGGGGTGTAACCCTCCTTATATAGGCCAAGGGGGGTGCCATCCTCCTCCCCTCCCCCATGTGGGACTAAACCCCAAGGGGGGGAGGTGCGCCGGCCAAGGGAGGGGGGATGGGCCCCACCCTTGGCCCAAAGTCCAAGGGGGGAAACCCCCTCCTCCCTAATGAGCCCATATGGCCGAATAAACCTTTTTCCACTTTTTAATTTGATTTAAATATATTTTAATATTTAATTCAGATAATTAAATAATAAAACATTATTAAATACAATTTATCTTTATTTTGAACCTTTCAAAATGTCCGTAACAACTTTCGCTCTCCTCAGAAACTATTCCGGTGATTTCTCCTATTTCATCGATGATCCTGAATCTTTCCCCATGCATCGATTTCCCTTAAGAGTAACACCCTAACGGTCCGGGAAACAGCAGACATGATCGAGACACTCTCATTGATCAATGACTAGTCAGTTGGATCTGGTTACAATCCTTTTGGAAACCGTTAACGATACAACGTAATCCCTTTGTGTTGCGGACTTTGTTTGTCCGAGGTTTGATCGTCGGTATCCAACATACCATGTTCACATCTCATTCACAACAAACAAGTTTACTCGTCCGTGCCTATTGCATCTCCTGTGACCTAGTCACTTTCTTGCAAGCTATTGATGCAATATCACCGAGTGGGCCCAGAGTACCTGTCCATTACTTGGACTGAAAAATCCCGCTCTGATCTATTAACATACTCATCAACCATCTATTTCGGAATACCCAAAGTGCACCGTTATAGCCACAATATTTCAGTCAGGCGATGGGATACAAATCAAAGTCTCCTCATAGATGAAAATTATGTATGATCATTACGGTCGAAGGACTAAGCCATACGTTACAAAGCCATCGCAATGCTGAACTATGTGACCGATCACATTACAATGCTTTAGGTGGGTGTGCGTCCATCACATCATTATCCCAATGACATGACCTCATTGTCAATGGACTTAAGTGTCGCCATGATCAGGAAAGCTTGATCAATCAATTGCCCAATGAGATAGTTTACCCGAGTTAAACTACAGACTTGTGTTTTATACCACACGTGTATTAGTATTTCCAAGTAATACAGTTATAGCATAGTATAAAACGTATTATGAACAAAACGGATATTTGACAAATATCTTTATTAGTTTTCCTCTAGGGCACATATCCAACAATCGTTGCAACAAATCAAACAAGAGATACATATTGGTCTAGAATGAAAGAGCACTTTGATGCACACAATACTAGTGGAAATGACCGCACCGCTAGATCTCTTCGTTCCCGGTGGTCGGTGATCAATGGTGATTGTCAAAAGTAGGCGGCGTCTTTGACGACGGTTGACAACCTCAACTCGAGTGGCACTAATGATAGAGATAGGGTAAATACCATTTTTCGTTCATGCTTGTTCATGCTTCATGTTTTCCACTAACGGTTAACGGGTTTTTTTGTAGCTCAATATTGCGCAAAACTTGTTCCGAGGAGAAGACAAAAAGTCCAAGAATGGGAAGATCAAGAAAGGGAGGGTATTTTTGTTGGCCCATTGTTTTGATGTGTTGAAGGAAGAAGAGAAGTGGAAGAAACATGATGGACTAGAGGTGCCAAAGAAAAGCAAGAAAAACATTGATGCGGTGATCTTGGATGAGGAGGACGATGCATCAAGTGAAGAAGAGGAGAAGAGGAGCCCTACTCCAAACTCGGTTGCCTACTTCAATCCAATAAGACCAAATGGGGCAAGCAATCAAAAGAAAAGAAGAAGAAGGGTGGCAACATTGAGATAAAAAATGCAATGGATGCAATTATCAAGGCAAGAATAGAATAAAATGAGGATAGGAGGTTGGCAAGGAGCCAAGTGACCGCGTCCGAGGAGATGAGGTTGGCTTTGGAGGAGAAAAAATTGGCCATGGATGAGAAATTGCCTATGGCTTTGGAGCATGAAAAATTTATGCAATATGAGAAGTTTATCTTCTTCATGAATACATCAAACTTTGATCAAAAGCAAATGGATTACATCAACCTTTTCCGTGATAAAATCTTGATTCAAAAAAGGTTGATGGGCTTGGGTGGAGGCATGGCCGCCATGGGAGGCATGGGCGCCGTGGGTGGCGCCATGGGTGGAGGCATGGGAACAATGGGTGGAGCTATGGGAGGCATGGGAGGCATGGGCGCCATGGGTGGAGCCATGGGCGCCATGGGAGTCATGGACGCCATGGGTGGAGGCATGGCCTCGATGGAAGACATGGGTGGAGGCATGGCCTCGATGGGAGCCATGGGAGGCTATGAAGGCATGACCTCGATGGGAGGCATGGATGGCATGAGTTTTGGATTTCTCATGGGAGGCATGGATGGCATGAGTTTTGGATTTCTCATGGGAGGCATGGAAGCACCTCCGACACACATGGCTACCGATGCGGAGAAGGACGGGGAGGAGGACGATGAAGAGAAGGAAGAAGAGAAGGAGGAAGAGGACGAGGAAGAAGAGGAAACGGACGAGGAGGAGGAGGACAAGCTTGAAGACGATGCATAATTCATGGTGAACCACGAAAACGATGCTTTCTTTTGTTTTTGGTGAAATGATTTCGAACCATGTAATATTTTGCTCATGATCTAATTCCGAACTATGATTGAACTCCCAAATTTATTTGCATCTTTGGTATGTTGCTTTGTCCGCGCGCTGGAAAGAGCGCCGGCTGAAGCGCTACATCCGCGCGCTAAATGCCTCTGAAATAGCATTTTCATTGTCGCGCGCTTTAAAACGCTAATTCGGCGCTCTAAAAAAAATTAGCGCACCGCGCGGGGCGTGCGCCTATTGGAGATGCTCTTACCTGGTCACACCTTCTAGATAGTGATTTCCTGCCGTGTAGACGATGCCCGTGCTACCTTTTGCGGGGTGTGGTCGATATGAACTGCTTGTAAATACGTAGCAGTGTCACTTAGTCACAACATTTAATTGGAAAACTATGTGATACGTAGTGTACAAGATAGACTGTAAAGAGGCCCCTGTGCTGGGTAGAGGAACGACCCGGATGTGCAAGTTCTTATCTCAAATACACAGAGACGCACGGCTGCCTGCCTATTCCTCCTTCCTCCTTCCTACCAGCTCGCCGGCAGTACGTGGCTATGCCCCGTCTAGCTACACTTGCACTCCTGATTAGCCTTTTTGGTGCCGCCTACAGCAGCAACGACGCCGGCGCCGGCCTCGCCCTGTGTGACGCCTCCAAAATCAATCTGTGTATAGTAATCGTACACGCAGGGTACACGGCTGAGATTAAGGTGCCACGGTGAGAATATCACAGCACAACACTAAACACAAAAGGATAAACAAATATGTTACAATACCAGGGATCACGAGGATCCGAATACATAAGTCATACAAGCCATAATATCTGAGTACAGACATAGTTAGTCAAGTTTTGCTTTAAGAAGGCTAGCACAAATGACATCAGAGATACAGATCGAAAAGGCCAGGCCTTCTACCTGGGATCCACCGAACTACTCCTGATCAACGGGGAACTCGACGTTGTAGTAGTCGCCTCTGGGGTACTCCTGCTCCTGGGCTCCAATGTCGGCTGCAGCGGCCGATCAGGCAAAGCGAAAAATGGGAAATAAAGCAAAGGTGAGTATCTAGCATACCCGCGAGTCTTACGTCCGCTACTAAGCATTATGCATTGTATCAACGGAAAGAAGAGGCTGTATATAGTGGACTGCAAGATAGAAATCAGAATAAGGGTAAGAAGCTAGGCCTATCGAAGACTAGCATCTTCCGACGGGTCTTGAAACACAAGATGAGAACAAACAATAATTTATATAATGCATAAAGTAACAATGCAACAGAAGTTGCTGCAGCATTGTATAATAGTAAATTGTAATAATTAGCAATGCCTCCGAGTTCACCTCCTCGACATCCCCGCGAGGAAGAAAACCCGGAACCATACAGTTTAATAATATTAGTTTGTAGTGGTAAGATCCAGCTTCAGCATAAAGCGTCCTGTTAATGTGGACACGGCTATTCGAATAGATTAATCTTCCCTGCAGGGGTGCACTTGTGTTACACTACACGCACGGATCTCCAGGGTGGCGGGAACCTTGTTAGGGAACGCTCCACCGAGGCTATCCGACACTCCGTATTTTTCTGATCAACTTTGATATAGAAATTATTTTCATCTGATTTACGGTTTAAGAGATATTGAATTTCCAAATTTTATTCAATTTAAAGAATTTCTGGATTTTCTTTTATTATTTAAATTCAACATTATCCATAATCTTATCCACAACAGTGCTGACATGTGGGCTCCACATGTCAGCCTCACATTTTAAAAATTCATTTTATTAAACCTAATTATCCAGTGGGGTCCCACATGTCATACACAGCACTAATAAAACCGATTTAATTTAGTCTAAATATTCCAGGGGGGGCACTTGTCATACTCTGCATTTTAATAAAACATTTTATAAAATTAAACAACAATGGGTCCACCTGTCATAGTAACAGAGACCTTTAACAGTTATTTTAATTTACTAAAAGGCCAGGGCCCACCTGTCATAGACTGTTGAGTTTATTTTCACTAGTTTTAATCACTGATTAATTAGGAAGGGCAGGCCCACCTGTAAGTGTCTAAACATTGGGGGTTTGTGTTAATCAACATCTGAATAGGGGGGGGGGGGGTTCACAGGTCAGCCACGGTGGTCGCAAGCGACGACCGAACTCCAGCGAGGTCCGTTGCAGGGGGGCGCGGCGAGGCGCAGTAGGGAGGGTGTGGCAACGCGCACGTGTGTGTGCACGTTGGGGGGCCAGCCAGTCCAAGCTGCCCAGCAACAACAACAGTGGGTGGCGCGGGGAGCTTTGCTCCCATCCATGGTGGCCGCGACAACAGCATCGGCAAGGGAGGACCTACTGCGACCTATTCGTGAGGGCGAAAGGGGGAATGGAGGCAGAGCTCACCGGGGAGCTCGAAGCCGCGGTCAGGGAGGCCGGGGAGGTCGGAGGCGAGCGAATTTGCTCGGCGCGCGTGGCATCCCGGGGTTGAAGACGACGGCGATTTGGCGGGTGCGAAGCGCCCCGGCTCGATTCCGTTTGCAGGGTGGCGAAGACGAGGACGACACACATACCCGACATGGCGGCGCGCTCCGTGGCTCGAACGGGCTCGAACGGGCTCCAGGGAAGAAGAAGAAGAGTGGGAGGGGGAAGGGGACTCGGCTCGATCTAGGGCTCGGGGTGGGCAGGGGCGTTCTTATCTGCGAGGGGAGCAGGTGGAGAGAGGGGAGCAGGTGAGGGGAGGGGGGCGGCGAGCAGTGCTCCCGCCATGGAGACAGTGGCGTGGTGGGGGCAGGGGAGAACAGGGGAGAGGGATTAGGTGGGAGGGGAGAGAGGAGAGAGGGGGCTGGGCCGGGGTGGGCCTCGCCCTCGGCGGGATTTAGGGATTTTTTTATTTTCTTAGTTTTTGTTTTCTTTCCTATCTTGTTTACATTTTATTTGCCTACTAATACAATTTTGTAAAATATGCAAACTACACTAAAAATATTGTTGTAATTTATTAGGTATTTAATAAAAATGGTTTCACAATTTTTAGTGCATATAAAATTTCACTTGTTTATTATAATTACCATGGCAATTCAATAATTACCAAGCATTTATTTTTATTTCATATTATTCCTAAAACACTTTAATAAAATATCCATTACTATATTAACATGGCTCTATGATGGCTAGGCAATTCTATTAATAGGTTTCACAACTTTGGTTTGATCTATGATTTCCATTTCCATATTAATTTCCGAAACAATTTCGATAACCCCACCACCTTAGGTTCATAATTTCCACTGACTTGTGATTCTTGTTGAGACTAGGAGTTTACTTTGTTTAGTAAACGGCAAGATGATTTAATAATCACCCACAACTTCTTGGAGCAATATTATAATCCACAAGTAATTGAAAATTTAATCAGGGTTATAAATTGACAGAGCTATGATCAAAGGTGATCAGGTCTTGATCGTCAACAGTAATAATCACTAACAGTGGAATCACTGTAGTGATTACTGTACTGGATCTAAGGGTGTTACACCCTGGACGGCGCGGCGCTTGTCGCTTCGAACGACCTCCTCGCGGTGACCAATGGCACGACGGCCCTGACCGGCCACGCGCTCCACCCAGTTCCCCTCCACTTCCACGAGCCGCCAAGCAACGGCACCGTGCGCGTGCGCTCCTTCTCGACGGCCTTCGTGTTCGCCATAGTCTCGCCACACCTCCACGTGAGCAGCCACGGCATGGCTCTCTTCGTGTCCTATACCCGGAACCTCTCCACCACCATGCCGTTCCAGTACCTCGGCCTCCTCAACGCCATCGACGGTCAAAGCTCGCCGAGAAAAGGCCGGATCCTAGCGGTTGAGCTCGACACGGTTCTCAACTACGAACTCGGCGACATCAACAACAACCACGTCGGCATCGATGTCCAAAGCCTCAGATCCGTGGCCGCCGCGAGTGCAGGCTACTACGACGATGCCCCGGCCCCTGTGTTCCGGAACGTGAGCCTTTTCAGCGGCGACCGCATGCAGGTATGGGTGGACTACGACGGCCGCGCCATGGAGCTCCACGTGACGCTGGCGCATGTTGGAATGCCCAAGCCAAACAAGCCTCTCGTCTCGCATGCTGTCGACCTGTCCACGGTGGTGCCCAACGAGGCGTACATCGGTTTCTCGGCCTCGACCGACCTGTTGGCGTGCAGCCACTATGTGCTCGGTTGGAGCTTTAGCTTGGGCGGCGAAGCGCCACCCCTCGACGTCTCCCGGCTGCCCAGCTTCCCTGGCCCAGATTTGAAGCCAAGATGACGCAAAGTGTTGTTGGCGATCGTGTTGCCGATAGCCGTCGTGGCCATAGTCATGGTGATCGCGGTCGCCGGTGTGCTGGTGTTTGTGCGTCGGCGGATGGAGTACGCTGAGCTGCATGAAGATTGGGAGGCAAAGCTCCAGGCACGCCGGTTTCCGTACAAGGAGCTGTTGGACGCCACCGACGGTTTCGCGAGCAAGAGGCTGGCCGGGAAAGGCGGCTGCGGTGAGGTGTACAAAGGCGTGCTCCGGAGATGCAAGACGGAGGTGGCGGTGAAGAGGGTGTCCAAGGAGTCGAGACAGGGGGCGAATAAGGAGTTGGTCGCGGAGGTGGCGAGCATGGGCCGGCTAAGGCACAGGAATCTCGTGCAGCTGCTGGGCTACTGCCGGCTGCGCAAGGGAGACGAGCTCCTTCTCGTGTACGAGTACATGCCGAACGGCAGCCTCGACAAGAACTTGCACCAGCAGCAGCAGGACGAGGTTTGTTTCACCTGCACGAGGAGGGGGAGCAGGTGGTGGTGCACGGGGACATCAAGGCGAGCAACGTGCTTCTAGACGGCGAGATGGACGGCCGGCTGGGGGACTTCGGGCTCGCGAGGCCGGGCGGCGTCGCCAGGTCATCAAGCGGCACCAGCACCACGGGAGTAGTGGGCACCACGGGGTACCTGGCACCGGAGCTGGTGCGCACGGGCGAAGCCGGCACCGCGACGGAGTTCGCCTAAGGCGCGTTCCTCCTGGAGGTGGCGTGCGGTCGGAGGCCGGTGGAGCTGAGCGCGACAGGGGCGACGTTCGTCTTGGTGGAGTATGTGCTCCAGCAATGGCACAGCGGGTCGTTGACCAAAGCGGCGGACTCGAGGCTTGGAGGCGACTACGACGCCAAGGAGTTGTGCCTTGCTTTGGAGCTGGGGCTGCTCTGCTCGCACCCGCTCCCGTGCGCGAGACCCACCATGAGGCAGGTCGTGCAGTACCTGCAAGGCGGGACATCACTACCGGAGCTGGTGCCGATGCACCTAAGCGGCCCTGCTCTCCGCTCCACTGTTTGGCCTCCACGCGGTGCACAAAAGCTCTAAACCACCGGGCAACTCCCGTTAAAAACCACTAGTCAAGTAGTCAACATGCACGGGCTAGTTATGCTTTGTAGCGATTACATGTTTATTATACACACAAAATATACAAATTTAATCTAGAGATAATTATCAATATAAATATAAGGGTCGGTGCTTTTCGCGTCATGCTCTAAAATCTGATTTCGGAAAAGTACACACAACCATTTTTTTTCTATGATTGTTGTATGAACGATTCGTGTAAGAAACGTTGTAGGCCTTTGTCGGTCGGCTGACCTGAGTGGCATTGTGACCGTAGTTAACATGTCTAATAGGATACTAGTTCAAAACGAGACGTATTTTTTAGGGGTTGGCTAGAATCACCAAGTTTTCATGATTCTACATTGTATTGCGATTCTAGGTTGATTCTAGATAATTCCTGTGTCATAGATGAGTTATTTTACGATATTGATTCCTTAGACCGTGATTCTTAAGAATCGCATTAAAAGAACTGGCCCTAATTGGAGAACGTTATGTTCGTAAGCTTAACTACCGAACTACTATTTTTTCTATCACGTGCACTTTTTCCATTAGAGGATAAGAAGCTGATGTCATCTCAGATACTCCTCATTTGAAATTTAAAAAAAATCATAGTTCAAACCATCGATCCAATTAAAAATTCATTTTCACATAAAAATCGCCGCAAAGAGACCCATAGAAATAATGGTGCCGTATATTAAAACTATCACAAGACTAATTAAAATTGTGGGTAACTATTTCTCAACTAGTGGGAAGGCGCAACCACGAGCATAGAAAGTTATGTGCCTTGGAGTGGCATGTCCCGTATATTTATATAGGTTAGGGGATGACCAACTTGGAGAAGCCCCCCCCCCCCGAAGCGGTGCACACCCATATAGGGTCAGTTGCCCCTAAGGGGTGTGCTCCCTCCACCCAAACCCTATCCGCACCAAGAGCTTGCCCCACAAGGTAAAAGGGGCACCCCACAAATGGGCCAATTGGCCCATGTAATATTGTCCCACTTGGCCCATGCACCTTTCGGATTCCTTGTTACCTTAACTATGTCCCCCCAAGGTAAACATTCTCGGAGGGTCTGAAAACTTTTGGAACCTTCCTGCACCTTTCGAATAGAAAGTAGGGTAACCCAGAACATTTCTGCTAATCAACTTTTCTTGGTTTTCTTCCTAAATTTTCTGCTTCTCTCTACAAAATAGTTGTTCTTTACCTGAGACATTTCCGGTGCAAACTACATGAGCTCCTACACTTCTAATACTCCAAGGATCGATGACCTTTAAACGTTTGACCCATAGGTTTGGTATAGTATAGACATGTCTCAAGCTCCTTTCGTTCAAGGATCAACAACGAAACCTTGGACATCCATATTGACCTTTGTGCCTACAAAAACGATTATGTAGCGAACCTATTTTTCCCATGCGTTATTTCTTTTGCTTCATGATACTTCACAAAAACTGAGGTGAGATAAGTTTGGCATCCACCGAATCAACCCTCGATCACTATATCAGTTATCCTTGTTATCATTTTTGTTTCTTTTTCTCGTTCCTATATTTCGGCATCCTTGTGAACAAGTCACATTGTGCATAGCTAGAAGGTGATGGATACCTTCAAACCGAGACGGGCCTAAGAATATCTTTGCATCATCGGTGGAGAAAATTTCATTCTCGAGTTATCAAGTAACTCGTCCTACATTCCCTATGCACCTGAAAGTTGTCATTATAATCATCCAGCTACACGGTTGATGTTTGATGAACCCCAAAGTACATTATCTGGTATGAAGTCACCCCGCACTCTCATGGTCTAAGGAATTATGCATACGTTATATGTATTTTCAAACTATTTAACTTGTGACAATATCATCTCACAGAATAACAATGAATTGGGTCTATTCAACATAAGTATTCATTTAACAATGTGTCCTTAAAGGTTTCGACATCCTTGTTACCTTAACTATGTCCGTGATCAGAAAAGTAGAACCATCATGCAACATTTGAGCTAGTCTTAGAGGCGAGATGACGAGGATCAGCCTCGGCAAATCCCATGGTCAGGGACCCTGGGTTAGTCATAGAGAAGGAACAGGTTGGACGATAATGTCGGCTAACAGGAGAAGTACTTCCTCCTCGATATTATTGCGTGAGGGGTCGATTACAGGGGAGGCCAAGGCGAGTTCTCGCAAGACCAGGAGAGTAGATTGTGTATTTGATTGATCTAGACGTCTCCTCTCCCAGCCTTTATATATTAGGCTAGGTCTCGGGGAGTCCGTAATAGATTACAAAGATAGTTTCCTAGTTCTAGTCTTGCCTTGTACGCCAAGTCGTGCCTTTCCATATCAGTCGCGAACTCCTACGTCGGTGCGTGATTGGGCCAGTCGTGGGCCTGTCGAGGCTTTCCAGCGGGCCTCCCTTCTTCATACGCACCAGGTATCCTCCCACGCAAGAGTCGTGGGGTCACCCCCTCGTTAGTAGCCCCCGAGTGCCTGGGGACTCGAAGAGTAGCGCAGTGACTCGAATTCATTAGTGATTTATTGTTCGTAGGCACGGCACCACCGCGGGTCGCTGGCAGTTTGAGCCATGACAATACCTGTTTCGAGGGATTGCTAAGCTGAAAAGGGCGCAAGGAGTCGACTGGTCGAGCCTTGGTGAATTGCGCTAGTGGCAAATACCGCAGTAGCCCAATCAAGCTCACGTCCCTCGACATGAACTTGGAACGACCGGTGTCTAGCAAAGTCATGCCGCTGCAGGTCTTATAGGATCAATTGCTGTCAATCTAAGCAAATATCCTGAGCGCGTCCGCTCAGCTCTTTCTATCATGCGAGCGCATGGAAAAGGTCGGGAATGAAATCACACTGCGGCAAGTCCCGGCCCGGCCGTTCTGCGCAGCGGGATCTTACCTACACGCTAAGCTTGTGTGGAATCTGGGTACAGTGTGTCGTAGCCCAGGCATAATTGTTTTTTGTAGAGGCACGAAGCCTGGTTAGCGATGCACCAACTTGGAATAAACAATCAAGTGAGCTATTAGCAGTCACTCGCGGAGCTTGTAGCGAACTCAGGCGAGGAAAATAAGAAAGCACCCACTCGGAAAGTCGTCGAGTGTGCGAGTAGATCATATTGTCGAATACTTGTTGAGTCTTTTGCGAGTAGTCACTCGAATGCTTTACTGTTTTCAGGGTGAGGGAGCACCGGAACTCCGAAAGTACGTTGTTTCTGCTGGTGCGAGTGATCACTCGAGCACGTGTATGCTTTCTGGGCGAGGGAGCGCCCGAAACTCTGTAGATGTTGTGATTACTTGTTGGTTCGAGTGGCCACTCGAGCACGTCTTTGCCTTCTGGGTGATGGAGCACCCGAGCTTGAATAAAGGTACTCCTGATGGGAGTAAAAGCTTTAGGATCAGAAAATTTTGACATCAAGAAATAGGTAGCCTTTGGAGCCTTTTTGTTTTCTTCCAATTGCTTTTATCTTGATCTGTCCTTCTTGAGACGTCCCATTGATAGGTTTTGTCATACTATTTGGTGACCGATGATGATGCTTTCTCTTTGATCCGTCGCGTCTTATGGCCAGTCATAATGATGATTTGGACGACGTGCTGCCTGGTGCCTGGTGGATTTCCAAGGCGCGTATGGGAAACAGACGAGATTTGACGTGTCCTTTAAATAGTGCTGACCGTGAGAAGGCATCATGTCTTGGAATTTGTAATGCCCGGCCCGTTTGGTCTTTGATTTAATGATGGCGCCGCCTGGGCTTCTGCGTGTTTCCTTGGTTTGCCCTTGGATTGTGTTATAAATACCTCCTGTGGTTGCATGTCCTTGGCATCCATTATTCTCGCCTTTCTCTTCTGCTTCTTCTTCATATGGCACCCAAGCATGGTGGTGGTGTGACTGGGCGAGCTCATGGCCGCCGTAGCCGTGGTGGCCGCATGCCTCGTTCTTCGCGCGGTGGATGTCATGGTGTTGCGTCGGCACCTTCTTCTTCTTCCATAGAAGAGGATTTTTTGCGGTATGATTTTCTTTTGCGTGTTCTTAGCCGGACCGCTGCCCGGATTCCTCTTCCGTTCTCGTTTGCCTCCATTGCTTCTGAGCTTAATTTGAAGGGTCTCTGGCTCCGTCTTCACGGATGCGCTCGGTCTTCTTCTTGGGTGGAGTTGGAAGTTGATAATTCATCCTTGATTTTCCTTGGATCTGGCTGGAGGGCGTTTTCTCGTCGGTTGAATCTGCGTGACGGAGATAGCCTTTGTTGTCATTTTCATGGAGAAGATACTCTCGCTGTTCGTGCATTTGATGCCGGTGGCAATCGTCTGGATCCATACTGGGAGGAAACAAGCAGTGGCAATTCTGATGGGTCGAGTGATGGTTCGTCTGCTTCTCCCGTGACTTCATCTTCGGCCGATTCCTTGGCTGATGGTGCTTGCTCTTCTAGTTCTAAAGATGAGATGGACGTCAAGCCGGCCGTCAAGCGGTTGCGTCAGTAGGCGAGGCACCTTGTAGAACTGGAGGACGGCGGACTGCTTCTTCGCGGACCGAGTTGCTACTTTGTCTGTGGTGATGCTCGTCAATTTGTGGTACGAAAGTGCCAATTATCTCATCATGAGCGTACATGTAGAAGTCATAATTCCTTGGGATAGTTGTAACCCATCTGGTAGTTGCTTGAGTCCTTTGACTCCTTTGTAGTGAAAATTGTCCTCGACTCCTTTGTAATGAAATTGTCCTCGACTCCTTTGTAAGGGAGAACTGTCTTCGACTCCTTTGTAATGAAATTGTCCTCGAATCCTTTGTAATGAAATTATCCTCGACTCCTTTGTAAGGGAGAACTGCATTTGACTCCTTTGTAATGGAAATGTCCTCGACTCCTTTGTAAGGGAGAACTGTCTTCGACTCCTTTGTAAT
Source organism: Bromus sterilis (assembly GCA_950022295.1). NCBI lineage: Eukaryota > Viridiplantae > Streptophyta > Magnoliopsida > Poales > Poaceae > Bromus > Bromus sterilis. Next base: position 364,265,518 of record OX465595.1, on the reverse strand, counting down.
GGAAATTGTCCTCGACTCCTTTGTAATGAAATTGTCCTTCGGGTGCGCGGCAGTGCTCCCGATGGGAGTAGCCCCCGTGGCTACGTTTGATTTGTCGAATCAGGCGTAGGCTGTGAGTTTTTGTCTACCTGGGCTGTACTTTCCCGTGGATATTTTTGAGTTACTCCAAGTTTTTGATCAGGTGCGCGTCAGCGCTCCTGATGGGAGTAGCCCTCGAGTCTTTAGGTGATCGCTTGCAATCAGGTGAAGACTAAAGAACTTTGCGTTTTTTTATATGATTCTCTTTGCGGAAAACTCTTGGTGAGTCTGAGGGGATCTTGTGTTCTGGTTTCCCGGTGCTTGCAGATGAGGTCGCGTTTTAGCGAGGATAGCGTCTCTCGGGGGGAGTTTTATGCTCGAGCATCCGAGTGCTTTTAAGTATAGTCGCATGAGCGAAGATATCGTCTCTCGGGGGAGTTTTATGCCCGAGCCCCCGAGTTCTTTTAAGTATAGTCGCGTGAGCGAAGATAGCGTCTCTCGGGGGGAGTTTTATGCTCGAGCCCCTGAGTGCTTTTAAGTATAGTCGCGTGAGCGAGGATAGCGTCTCTCGGGGGATTTTTATGCTCGAGCCTGACGGGATAGCCCCATCGGGAGCGCTGACACGCACCCGATCAAAAACTTGGAGTAACTAAAAATTAGCCACGGGAGAGGACAACCCAGGTAGACAAAAACTCACAGCCTACGCCTGATTCTACAAATCAAACGTATCCTCGGGGGCTACTCCCATCGGGACCACTGCCGCGCACCCGAAGGACAATTTCATTACAAAGGAATCGAGGACAATTTCCATTACAAAGGAATCGAAGACAGTTCTCCCTTACAAAGGAGTTGAGGACAATTTCATTACAAAGGAGTTGAAGACAGTTCTCCCTTACAAAGGAGTCGAGGAAAATTTCATTACAAAGGAGTCGAGGACAATTTTCACTACAAAGGAGTCAAAGGACTCAATCAACTACCACACGGGTTACAACTATCCCAAGGAATTATGACTTCTACATATACGCTCATGATGAGATAATTGGCACTTTCGTACCACAACTTGACGAGCATCACCACAAACAAAGTAGCAACTCAGTCCGCGAAGAAGCATGCCACCATCCTCCAGTTCTACAAGGTGCCTCGCCTACTGACGCATCCGCTTGACGTCCAGCTCATCTTTAGAACTAGAAGAGCAAGCACCATTAGCCGAGGAATCAGCCGAAGATGAAGTCACGCGAACCATCACTCGACCCATCAGAATTGCCACTGCTTGTTTCCTCCCAGTATGGATCTGGACGATTGCCACCGGCATCAAATGCACGAACAGCGAGAGTATCTTCGCCATCAAAACGACAGCAAAGGCTATCTCCGTCACGCAGATTCAACCGACGAGAAAACGCCCTCCAGCCAGATCCAAGGAAAATCAAGGATGAATTATCAACTTCCAACTCCACCCAAGAAGAAGACCGAGCGCATCCGTGAAGACGGAGCCAGAGACCCTTCAAATTAAGCTCAGAAGCAATGGAGGCAAACGAGAACGGAAGAGGAATCCGGGCAGCGGTCCGGCTAAGAACACGCAAAAGAAAATCATAGCGCCAAAAACCCTCTTCTGTGGAAGAAGAAGAAGGTGCCGACGCAGCACCACGACATCCACCGCGCGAAGAACGAGGCGTGCGGCCACCACGGCCACGGCGGCCATGACCTCGCCCAGTCACACCACCACCACGCTTGGGCGCCATATGAAGAAGAAGCAAAAGAGAAAGGCGCGAAGAATGGATGCCAAGGACAGGCAACCACAGGAGGTATTTATAACACAATCCAAGGGCAAATAAGGGAAACACGCAGAAGCCCAGGCGGCGCCATCATTACATCAAAGACCAAACGGGCCGGGCGTTACAAATTCCAAGACATGATGCCTTCTCACTGTCAGCACTATTTAAAGGATACGTCAAATCTCGTATGTTTCCCATACGCGCCTTGGAAATCCAACAGGCACCAGGCAACACGACGTCCAAATCATCATTATGACTGGCCAGAAGACGCGACGGATCAAAGAGCAAGCATCATCATCGGTCACCAAATAGTATGACAACACCTATCAATGGGGCGTCTCAAGAAGGACGGATCAAGATAAAAAGCAATTGGAAGAAAACAAAAAGGCTCCAAAGGCTACCTATTTCTTGATGTCAAAAAATTTTGATCCTAAAATCTTTTACTCCCATCGGGAGTACCTTTATTCAAGCTCGGGTGCTCCTTCACCCAGAAGGAAAAGACGTGCTCGAGTGGCCACTCGAACCAACAAGTAATCACAGCATCTACAGAGTTTCGGGCGCTCCCTCACCCAGAAAGCATACACGTGCTCGAGTGATCACTCACACCAGCAGAAACAACGTACTTTCGGAGTTCCGGTGCTCCCTCACCCTGAAAACAGTAAAGCATTCGAGTGACTACTCGCAAAATACTCAACAAGTATTCGACAATATGATCTACTCGCACACTCGACGACTTTCCGAGTGGGTGCTTTCTTATTTTCCTCGCCTGAGTTCGCTACAAGCTCCGCGAGTGACTGCTAATAGCTCACTTGATTGTTTATTCCAAGTGGGTGCATCGCTAACCAGGCTCCGTACCTCTACAAAAAACAATTATGCCTGGGCTACGACACACTGTACCCAGATGCCACGCAAGCTTAGCGTGTAGGTAAGACCTTGCTGCGCAGAACGGCCGGGCCAGGACTTGCCGCAGAGCGATTTCACTCCCGACCTTTTGCATGCGCTCGCATGACAGAAAGAGCCGAGCGGACACGCTCAGGCTATTTGAATAGACTGACAGCAATTGATCCTATAAGACCTGCAGCGGCATGACTTTGCTAGACACCGATCGTTCCAAGTTCATGTCGAGGGACGTGAGCTTGATTGGGCTACTTCGGTATTTGCCCCTAGCGCAATTCACCAAGGCTCGACCAGTCAACTCCTTGGGCCCTTTTCAGCTTAGCAATCCCTCGAAACAGGTATTGTCATGGCTCAAACTGCCAGCGACCCGCGGCGGTGCCGCGCCTACGAACAATAAAGCACTGATGAATTCGAGTCCCTGCGCGACTCTTCGAGTCCCCCGGGCACTCGGGGGCTACTGACGAGGGGGTGACCCCACGACTCCTGCGTGTGAGGATACCTGGTGCGTATGAAGACGGGAGGCCCGCTGGAAATCCCCGACAGGCGGATGACTGGCCCAATAAAGCACCGACGTAGGAGTCCGCGACTGATATGGAAAGGCACGACTTGGCGTACAAGGAAAGACTAGAACTAGGAAACTATCTTTGTAATCTAGTACGGACTCCCCGAGACCTAGCCTAATATATAAAGGCTGGGAGGGGAGACGTCTAGATCAATCCAATACACAATCTACTCTCCTGGTCTTGCGAGAACTCGCCTTGGCCTCCCCTGTAATCGCCCCCTCACGCAATAATATCGAGCAGGAAATACTTCTCCTGTTAACCGACGAGTAATGTCCAACCTGTTCCTTCTCTATGACTAATCTAGGGTCCCTGACCATGAGATTTGCTGAGGCTGATCCTCGTCAGTGGGGTTTTGCTTTATAAGAGATATAGATTTACATATTAGTTTATTATCTGCATTTTATCTTATGGAGTCTTAGATATATATCTATCACCATGAAATAATATTTCGTGTATCTTCTAGCTACATATATCTTCATGATATTTGTTCAGCCATATAAAGGCTTAAAATTTGGTACGCAGTTATCTATTGTTTACCTCGACATTCATGTCAGTGAGGTACATGTGATTCCAAATTCGTAGCTTCTCTTAATTTCCTTTATATTCTTGATCTTTTTTACTTTAGTGAGTCTCATGGCCATTTTGATTATTTTATGATTTTTTTATTGAACGACTATCCACCAAAGATTTTTATTGAACTTCCACCGTTCATTATCTGTGCAATTACTTATTTTTTGGTAGAAACTTTGATATATAGTTCTATTAATAATTCACATGTCCTCTGTGCAGATTTCAAAAGTTTTTCTCATTTTTTGTGGTTCTAATCGTTGGTGATAGATATACTTATATTATAATATCTGAAGCGATGTCTCTCTGCAACAACTTGGCATAGTAAATTGATTTGTATGTGTGAAGTTTGTTAGTTTGTAGTAGAATAAACATTGAATCATTTCAAGAGAAGTGAATTTCCTTCTTCTGAGTTTTTGCATCTATATATGTATAATACACAAGTTTTCTTAAACTGATTACATTATTCATATTTGTATTTTCAACGTTAACACAAAATTTCACATGTTTTTTAGCATGAATTCCACATGTTGTGTTGCACGTGTGCTTACAGCTGGTAACTTATGTTTAGTGTTGGAACACTGTAATCATACTTTGTAGAATTATTGCCTTACCGTAATTGTTTCCTTGGTAAGTATAGAATAATATTTTAGTACGATAGTGATTTCTTATACATTTAGCAAGTTCGTTTTGCATGACCTAAATTTTATTTTATTTTTATCCTTATCTTCTCTAAGAATTCACCTCAAAAAATTATTTTTACAATGTTACATACTAATATCCGCAGCAACGCGTGGGGTATCATCTAGTATTTTTAAGTTTATCTTATCTTATTTAAGAGATATCGACAACATATTTATAATGATAAGGTAGAGAAGAGAGAAATTATATAAAAGAAGTTTGTTTTAGCTTATTTAAAAGATAACAACAACATATTTAGGGTTAACTAGTTGCTATAGACAATGTGAAGAGATAATTTATTGTACATCATCTTTTCATTGTAGTTTCTAAATTATGTGGCGTATTTAAGATAAAATTATCTTATAAACCATTGCACTTATCATCCGTAAAATTCATCCATAGCTTTAGCAAAGGATGGAGTCGAATGAGGCTTTCGCGGGGATGCATAACAAACAACTGGTCTAGTGCTTTGTAATCAATCCTTTGATATAAGGGCATGTACAATGATGCTAAATTAAAAGTATCACATACGATAAATGATAAGGTGAAGATTAAACATAATTTTTTTATTTAAGAGATGATTTTTTATCAATAATATTATCGTCACATATATAAAAATTATAATTCGTAAAGATAAAAACTAATATATAATTCATTGTTCATTATTTTTTTATTATCATATCTATATTACGTGGCGAGCGTAAGATAAAACGGTCCGGCTAATTCTCAGTCGACTGAGAATTAGCTAGGTCTTAGTCGACCGATCCGTCATTGATTTTGTCTCTACTTTTAGATTAGCGGGAAGGGTTCTTTGTCTCACCTTTTTTTTTTGTTTTTTTGTTTGACTGGCCCCGTATCGGTTCGGCCGTTTTTGGGGGGCTTTGTTTGATCCGGGTGCAATTGCATGTCCATAGACCCGGACGCAACTGCATGTCCGCATGTTAATAGAACCGGGTGCAACTGTATGTTCGTAGAACCGACCGTAACTACATGTTCATAGAACCGGGTGCAATTACATGTCCATAGACTCGACCATAACTGCATGTCTATAGACCCGGGTGCAACTGCATGTCCATAAAACCGACCGCAACTGCATGTCTATAGACCCGGGTGCAACTGCATGTCCATAGAAACGGCCGCAACTGCATGTCCATAAAATCGGGGTGCAACTGCATGTCCATAGAACCGGGTGCAACCGCATGTTCACATAACCGACCGCAACTGCATGTCTATAGAACTGACCGCAACTGCATGTCTATAGACCCGGGTGCAACTGCATGTCCATAGAACCCACCGCAACTGCATGTCCATAGACCCGGATGCAACTGCATATCCATAGAACCGACCGCAACTGCATGTCCGCACACCTGACCGCAATTACATGTCTGCACACCCGACCACAACTGCATGTCTGCACACCCGACCGCAATTACATGTCTGCACACCCGACCGCAACTGCATGTCTGCACACCAGACCGCAATTACATGACTGCACACCCGACCGCAACTGCATGTCTATACACTCGACCGCAACTGCATGTCCACACATCCGACCGCAGTTACATGTCTGTACTATGGTGGCGTGTTCATTTTTTGCGTGTGCAATCCACTCAAATTCCGTGTCAGACCAAAAAATAAACAAAAAACAAGCCTGGTAACAAACGTGGAAACAACCTAGAAAAGCAAAGACACTTAACAGGCCTAATTCACCTAGAGTGACGCTAGGTCTCAGTCGATTGAGACGTAGACACTCCCGTGATAAAACTGCATTATCAATTATTGTACATGCTCTAAAAAAATCCTTAAAATCAGGACTGAGTGTATGGAATATATATTTTCCACGCCTTGAAAGGTGAAACAAATTATATTTTGGGTATGATTTAATTTAGAGGAGGCAGTGACGATGAAGCAAAGCTGGTGCAGTGACCGACGCCTCCTTGTTACTTACTTGAGCACATGGTCATCTCCCCCCGGACAGATCGGACACCGTGCCATAGCTCGTCCCGGACGCCGACGCCGACGCCGACGCGGACGTGGGATACCACGTGATATATGAGTCGAGCCCGTCGTTGTGCAGCTCTGGCAGCGGCAGGCCGCCGTCGAGGTATTGCACGACCTGCAGCATGCTGGGCCTCGCTTTGGGCAAGAACTGAGTGCAGAGCAACCCCAGCTTGAGCACAAGGCTCACCTCGTGCTCGTCGTACGCCCCATGGAGCCTCGCGTCGGCGCAGTCACCGGCCAGCGACGCGCTGCCGGTGTTGTGCTCCAGCACCCAATCCGCAAGCAGGACACGGCTGTGCAGTGCGGCGTGGTCCTGGTCCTGGTGGATTGGCCTTCTCCCGCAAGCGACCTCCAGGAGGAAGACGGCGAAGGCGAAGACGTCGGAGGTGGGCGTGGGCTTGCAAGTGCGCGCCAGCTCGGGGGCAATGTATCCGATTGTGCCGACGACCCGTGTGGTGTGCGGGTCGGCGCCGTGGTCGTGGAGCCTGGCGATCAGGACAAGGTAGACAGGATTGCCTGGGTGATGACCTGTTGAGATTGCGTGGGACGAACGGAACATGTCGCGGTTACATTGAACACGGGGAACCTTGTCTGCCTACTACTATTCCGCGCGCTTGACTTCGTTGGTCCGGCGACCTCGTGGTCGTGGCGCAGCTGAGGCAAATCACGCTCGTGTTTGCCTCCATCTTCTTCTTCCGGGTTGGTCCGGGTCCGAAAATTTCCAAGCCTGACGCATACATACTCACTCATCGCGATCCGCTAATTTGACGGACATTTTTTTTGCAGTGAAAAAGCGTACAAATGCATGTGAGATCCATAGTAGATCGTGAGGGCATCTTCAAAGTGTTGAATATATGTATACTAGGCAGGGGGCGCACCTTGCCGCCCGTTGCCCGACAAACAACATGCCATCAAGGGAGTTGTAGATCAGGTGTTCGATCTACCCATTTCACATCGAGATACGAGATAAGATATGCATGTATAAGTTGCACACCTACAACACATGTAACAGGTAGAAATTATTTTACAACAATTTAAAAGTTATAATTGTATCCAAAAGGGCAAGATTTGCCAATTCCACCACAATGGTATCAACGTCGTGACACACAACAGGTACACCAAGATTGTATTGACCTAACGAAGCTCAGACAAAGGGTTGAACACCCTCTGTGGGGGCAAAAAAATCGTATCCAAATATACATTAGGAAAACATGCTACAAAGGAATTGGATCCAAATATATATTAGGAACACATGCGACAATGCATGACAAGAATCTCAACATCACAGTAGCCACAGAGAAAAGAAAAATGCGTCGAAATCGCGGGCTTTGTTAAGGGTTTTATGTGGATCGAGGATGTCGAAATCCTCCATCGCGGCGGTCCGGACTCCCGTAAAACCTTCGTAAATTTCTTTCAGATTTGCGGAAAAAACTGAACACATGAATAAACCATAGGTAGATGTAGATCCATATTGGATTGTAAATACGTCTGAACTGTTCGATTCAAACGGTTACGAAAGATTTGAGTATCCGCAGAGAAACCCTTTGCTAGCTGATATCCTATGCATTTGTATCTACATTTCGGCGATCACATCCTGAGCCCCAGAAAATAAATGCTCTATCCTTGCGTTGATTTGTTCACAAGCATATGCTTTTATTTGAGATATTGCTCCAATATTTGTTTTTTTCACGAATATGCAAACCTTGCGTATCATTTTCATTGATGGAAGGAGATAGAGTGAGTACAGAAGGAACAACACATGACACGAATTCAACAGGCGTGAACATGGTGCCCGGAGCAGAGAGACATGGGATGCTCGGCCCAAAGTAAAAAAGAGGAAAACACAGCTAGACTTGCTATCCTGAGAAGCAGCTTAGGCCAACAACAAGACGACCAATATCTCCAGATCCCTAGTCGAGGACACTGCGAGCAAACAAGACAAGGCCTTCATGAGGGAAAATGACATCGAGACGTCGTCGCCGTCCGATCCAGAAATCGGATCTAGGGTTTACCCTGCTGCTCGGAGAGGGGGCACAAAATGTTGGATATATTCTCTAGAGGCAAATAATATATGATTATTCCAATATATCTAAATAAGTTCATGACCAGTTTCATACTGTGCTAGAACTGTATCAGTGAAACAATGATACAGGTGTGGTATAGAAACAACCAGAGTTCCTAGTCAGCCTCTCATGATGACTGGTTTATCGTCAACTGATGATTGTGGTTTCACGATCATGGACAATCAAGTCAATTGACGGTAAGGTCACCTCATTGAATGAATGAAGTGATGAACATTACCCAATGCAAGCATTGCAACATGATCAAATCGTAAAAGTTCAGTGCTGTAATTACAGAACGTAGTAGCCTGTTCCTTTGACCGTGAGATCACGCATAATTGCTATCTTCTGAGGATGCTTTGAGTGCATTAACCGTCACACTGAAACATGGTGACCATAAAGGTGTATCTTGGGCTATCCGATGGGATATGTTGAGGAGTGTTGATTCAAGAGCGGGATTTTTCAATCCAAATAATGGAAAGATACTTCATGGCCAACTCGGTGAGATTGCATCCATAAAGCTGCGCAACGTGTGACTAGGTCACAAGGATGAATATCATGGAACGAGTGAATAAGATTTGTCGGTAACAAGATATAACTAATGCATTGGATGCAGTTGATCGAATCTTGGACTAATCTAGTATCGCATGACAAAGGGAATGGTATACAACGTGTATAGTTCAATCGGTTACTTCCGGAATGCACAGGGGTCATTATGGGCATTCAGGTCCCGCTATTGATCATAGGCCGTAGCCTTTGTCTCGGTCATGACCGGAGTGTTCTCGGACCGTAGGGTAACACACTTAAGGGCTCGATGAATATCGGAGACCTTTTCGGAACTATCGAAGTTACCAGAGAAGAGAGAAAGACGTACCGGAAAAGTTCCGTGTTGGTCCGAAGGACGTTCGGAGTGAGCTGGAAGGAGTTCCGGATCATCGGGAGATGAAATAATATGTATTATTTATTAATGAAGTGAATTAATAATTAATAATAATTTATTTCAGATTAAAAGTGCAATGGGCCTTATTTGTGAAAGAAGCCCATTAGGGGAAGGAGGAAAATAAAAGGGAAAAGAAAAAGAAAAAAGGGGGGGCGCCATGGGCCTTGGGGCCCATGTGGGTGGCGCCCCACTTCCCCCCTCCTCCTAGCCGCACCCTCCCCCCTTGGCAAGGGATTAGTCCCACATTGCCAAGGGAAGGGGGGTTGAGTCCTTCCGTCTTCCTATATAAAGATGGGTAGTGGTGCACTTCTTTAACACAGAAAAATTCGCAGAGAATTCAATATTACTTCGAATTGAGATCGGTTTTCATCGGTCTTCTCCCCTCTCTCGTCTCTCTCAAGCCGGGGTCCCCTTGTCTGGAACCTGTGCTGGGATTGAGCTTCTCTGCTACGCGGACGCCATCGTGCTGCCGAAACTTCGGTTCCGGGAGGTCTACTTCCGCCACCTTCGCTGGATCGGAGAACGGAGGTCATCATCGAGTCCGTACGTGTGCGAGTACTACGAGGTGCTGCACGTGCGGCACTACCACCCATCAGGGTGCTAACACAGTCAGGGGGCTATGAAAGGTTTACGGCTTCATCAACCATGTTTGCGGGAACGTTTCCCGCGCAACGGACTACACCCCGAGGTATGTTTCCGCAAGTCTTTCCGTTACGGCATTACAGCTAGATAGATCTTGGGTTAAGGGCGACGCTAGTTAGAAAAATTATTGTTTTCTGCTGCGAGACCCAACAGCGGTATCATGAGCTAGATCTATGCTTCGTATTGCTGTACGGTTAGAACACATCGGGGATGTGGGCGTTGATTCTACGATTGTTACCCTCTCACGTGTACTTGTTATATCTGTGGCATTGTTTGATGAAGCGGTCCCCAACCGACCTTACGCGTACGCTTACGGGAGACTGGTTCCACGCTTGACATACGGCTTGTACCGTATAAAGTTGCTCTGGGGGGTGTCTGTCTCTCTTACTTTAGCGGATATGGCATTTGCAACGGAGGTCCCCGTACGGGGTGTAATAGAAACAATCTATAATCAGCGTTGTGGTTCAATGTTCGTAGAAACGGTTGACCTATGAAAAGCCCTAGCATCCACGTAAAACATGCAATATACAAAATAGAGGCGTCTAACTTTATATTGCAAAGGGGGCTATTATTGTTTGCTTAATCTTGATGTAGTGATAGCTTTGTTATGTGTTACTAGAAAGTAGTAAACGTTCATCATGATGAAATAAACTTAAATGGAGACACTGTAGACTTAGTGCCACCATGATCATACATCTTAAAACATGCTAGTATAGGATACACGACGGTAGCATAAAATAAGATGATCCCTTATAAAATGCCAAACATAAGTATTCTACCGAAGTGTGCACCACCTGGAAGGTTCTCTTTATGATAGGCAGGCCGTGACGATCGGTGTCATACATACATTAGAGTTCGCATGAGGTTGGGCCTGGCAAGCCTAGCATATGTCGATATGGCCTTGCTAAGCAGCATATAACACTAAGGTCAATTTGGCGAGCCTAGCATATGCAGATATGGCCTCGGAATACTAGAGATCGAAATATCGAGCATGAGTCACATATAAGATGTGATCGCACAAACTAGTTGTCTACCTTTGAAACTAATCCGTCGGCCGTTGTGATATTCGAGGACGGATAGTGAATCTGGATCATGTAATCACTAAAACTTCTTAGGGATGATTGTTTTAGTGTGAGCTCATCTATAATATGATTATTATGAACTCATTATTATGAACTAGTCTTAATTGTTTTCCTTGCAAATATTTTGTAGAAAATTAAAATGGACATGAATCAGTATCATGGATTGGTTACTTTCTTACGTGGTGAAAGACTTAAAGATGATGGGTCAAATTTCGTTGATTGATACTTATACCTTAGGACTGTGCTCAAGAGAGCTAACCTCTTGTTCGTGATACAAGAGCGTATGGGAGACCCTCCAGTAGACAACATGGATGAAAAAGTAATGCTTGATTACCATAATCGTCGAAGGACTAACGCCATGGTTAAAAGTGTCATAGAAACTAGCTTTCCGCAAGATTTACGTGAACAACATGCGGATATGGACACGTTTGACACAATCGACATGATGAAGTCATTGTTTATACATCAGTTCAGAGTGGCCAGATTTGAGTTAGAAAATGAGTTTCTTACTACAAAGATGGAAGAGAACACTTGTCTGAAAACTCACGTAGACAAGATGCATGGGATACATCTGAAACTCGTGGAGGACTTTGACTATTGGATCACAGAGGAGTCTGCTAGAAACACGGTGCTACACTCGCTTCCACCGAGTTACACAGACTTTGTCCATGACTATGTTGGAAGAGGTGAAAGCCTTCAGTTCTTTGAGTTCATGGTGAACCTCCGATATTTAGAGGTTGAACCCATTGAAGGAGAAATTGTTGATGGAGAAGGTATATATTTGATATACTCGTTATAAATGTTTGTTCCCTTATACAACATTTGCAGTTTAATAAGTATTTGATACTTGTTCTGTTTTATGAAAACAGGGCCTGCCGTTGAATGGACGGGAAGAGGTGCGATCCAGGATTGATGGCAACCAAGAGAGTTGATGGCCACCAAGATTTCACCAAGACATCTATAATAGAAATATACTTAGATTATTAGATAAATCTTTTGTAATCAATCGAATATGAACACTTAGTGGTATGTCTTGCATCTCGCGAGACAAAGTTATTCATGTTTTGAGACAAGTCAGTTGTTCCAGTTTGATGAATAAAGTGTGCTTATACTATGATTGCAATTGAGTTTATAATATGATATAAGCATTTATAAAACACCATAATTGTCAAGTGATATTCAATGTTTAATGATTAAGTTATTATGAATAACAATAAGGTCAAAAGTCATAACTATACTAAATGCATGAGATGAATTCATAAATGATGAAGTCATTAGATACTCGATCTATTAACTCATGAATTTATTATTAACCAAGATGACTAATGACGGAGTTCTAGCAAAGTAGAACTTGCGCCAAACATTGTACATAAATGATGTATTAACAAAGCGCATGAATAATCATTAAAGATGCTTCGCATGATTAATTGAACAAGGCATTCAATTAAGATCATAAATCTGAGATTACGGAATCACGGTGAAGTTGGATATAAGAATACAAATCACCATGATGTGATCAAAGTGATGAGTATTATAGTTGACATAAATGGGAGACTTGTGGAAATAATGCCACAAATTACGATGGAAGTTTAAAGTGCTCAAGCACCTAAAACCATTCGTAGTCATGCTAAAATGTAGTGTGGTCTAAATACATTCCCCTTACGCTAATGCTATTGAATGAACAAAGTTGTTATAATGTATTAAGTTAAAACACCCACTTCATGAAATAAGGAAACCATTCTGAATTTAATGAAGCTGATGACTCCATATGATGATGGTGTTAGAAAGTTTCTAGAAGTTTTATATGATATAACTTTCTTTGTATTAGAGTTGTGAGCAATTGTAAAACACACCTTCCCAAATAGCAAAACTTGTATTGCTTGAATTGGTGAATGAGAAGATGGTTCTCAAGGAATAAACCAATGGGAGAAAAGTGAATTCTTTGACCAGGGTGATTGACCCTGCCTCCAGATAATAGAGTAACGCAACGGAAAACGTTCCGCTGAAATGACTCCATAAGAAGAGGAAATATGCTATTGATGATGATCATGGTATATTAGTTAAAGCCTTAGTTTAAAAATAAGAAAATTGTCATGAATACGTTCTGTACAGAACAATAATCATGAGTCTTCTTAAGTGAAACAAAAGGGACACTGCTCATAAATTACGAAGGATTGATGGTTACCTAGGAAACGAGGAGAAATAAAATCATATTGAGTTGCATATGTGATGGCTCACATCCTATGAAATAAAGTAGTTATTTCACATTTCGAATAACCAGGAAGTTATTAAGAATGATGCAACACATAAAGGCATGATTTGGCACATAAAAGATGTTATGGCTAAATTCAATAATGATTGACTACGGAAGCGTAGTAATGCTAAATCAATATGGGTATTTCATTCACGAACACTATGAAGGGACCATAGCTTGAAATTGCATCACATTTAAATTTGGAATTTGAAGAGAAGTAGCAAATGGCATAACGAAAGAATGTTTCGATAAGATGGACCATAGTACCTCAAGGCAGAAACTCTCAACCTTGATTTGATCAAGTGATTTTGAAGTAATCAAAATATTGAGATGGACTGCAATTTCATGAAACTGAGTGGGAGCTTTGGAGACTTCCTGAAAACTTGGAATGCAGAGAGCATTTTCTGAGTGGGAGCTTTGGGAGCAATATTATTATGTCTGACATAATTAGAATAGAAACTTAATAAAAGCTTACTTACAGATATATGTCGGATATATTTGAGTGGGAGCACAATGTCAATTTCATATATAAACGATGATATATGTGAAAACAATCTCATATATATACGTTGATATACATGGAGATTAAGGCTAATAAGATGAAAGGATTACGAGAATCTTATATGAACGAAATACAGATGTGTCACAAGCTAAAATCTATAAGGATAGATTAGGACACGTTTAATGAACATCAAAAGGATTGGAATGATATCCTAAACAAGAAAAGGTTCTTGTGGCTAGGAATTATATAGAGGATGTAAAACCTTAATATCACAAAATAATGTTTTAATGGAAGAATAAGGATGCACTTTGTCTCAAGACATGTGATCCTATATGACCTTTGACATATGATTCTACCATAAAACGGAAGTTGTGAATCCAATAACAGAATGACTCAAAGGTTCTTAGAAGAAGAACATGTTCCGATGTGCTTGGTTGGCAAAACACAGAACCTGAGCAAAGTCCAAGCATTCAGTATCTGAAGAGAAACTGAGGACAATACTCTAAATGATAGAAAAGATAATATACTTGAATGTAATACTGGATTACGATTGCAAGCCTTATTATGGGTCTATATGAATTAGAGATATCACCAAAAGGAATAGAAAGGAAATGTGAGCTATAATTTCACGAACCAAAACTCTACAAAATATAAATATGTACTTAAGGAAGTAGAAGGTTGAATAAAGTTTAGCGTAAGAAGTTTATACTTCTGGCTGAGTGTATTTTTCAGTATACATGACTATGGGAGTCCTAGGGACTAAAACCATTTTGTCATTAGAGAATACTGTAAAATAAGAAGTCTCACTCTCCCGCCAAACTTATAATTCAAGCATTACTAGATCATGAAGGGTATATCAAGCAAGTTGACCAATACCTGTTGCAAAGGAACATACGAATCTGAACGGGTACAGATCGTTGACGAAACCTCTTCCTTGAGCAAGCATGATCAATAAACACTTATATGATAAGATGATTATGATCGAGAAAATATGCAGCTAGATAATTTGCTATCTAGTGCAAGTGGGAGACTGTTGCATATATGCTCTAGAGGCAAATAATATATGATTATTCCAATATATCTAAATAAGTTCATGACCAGTTTCATACTGTGCTGGAACTGTATCAGTGAAACAATGATATAGTTGTGGTATAGAAACAACCAGAGTTCCTACTCAGCCTCTCATGATGACTGGTTTATCGTCAACTGATGATTGTGGTTTCACGATCATGGACAATCAAGTCATTTGACGGTAAGGTCACCTCATTGAATGAATGACGTGATGAACATTACCCAATGCAAGCATTGCAACATGATCAAATCGTAAAAGTTCAGTGTTGTAATTACAGAACGTAGTAGCCTGTTCCTTTGACCGTGAGATCACGCATAATTTCTATCTTCTGAGGATGCTTTGAGTGCATTAACCATCACACTGAAACATGGTGACCATAAAGGTGTATCTTGGGCTATCCGATGGGATATGTTGAGGAGTGTTGATTCAAGAGCGGGATTTGTCAATCCATATGATGGAAAGATACTTCATGGCCAACTCGGTGAGATTGCATCCATAAAGCTGCGCAGCGTGTGACTAGGTCACAAGGATGAATATCACGGAACGAGTGAATATGATTTGTCGGTAACAAGATAGAACTAATGCATTGGATGCAGTTGATCGAATCTTGGACTAATCTAGTATCGCATGACAAAGGGAATGGTATACAACATGTACGGTTCAATCGGTTACTTCCGGAATGCACATGGGTCATTATGGGCATCCAGGTCCCGCTATTGGTCATTGGCCGTAGCCTTTGTCTCGGTCATGACTGGAGTGTTCTAGGACCGTAGGGTAACACACTTAAGGGCTCGATGAATATCGGAGACCTTTTCGGAATTATCGGAGTTACCGGAGAAGAGAGAAAGACGTACCGGAAAGTTCCGTGTTGGTCCGAAGGACGTTCGGAGTGAGCTGGAAGGAGTTCCGGATCATCGGGAGATGAAATAATATGTATTATTTATTAATTAAGTGAATTAATAATTAGTAATAATTTATTTCAGATTAAAAAGTGCAATGGGCCTTATTTGTGAAAGAAGCCCATTAGGGGAAGGAGGAAAATAAAAGGGAAAAGGAAAAGACAAAAAAGGGGGGCGCCATGGGCCTTGGGGCCCATGTGGGTGGCGCCCCACTTCCCCCCTCCTCCTAGCCGCACCCTCCCCCCTTGGAAAGGGATTAGTCCCACATTGCCAAGGGAAGGGGGGTTGACTCCTTCCGTCTGCCTATATAAAGATGGGCAGGGGTGCACTTCTTTAACACAGAAAAATTCGCAGAGAATTCAATATTACTCCGAATTGAGATCGGTTTTCACCGGTCTTCTCCCCTCTCTCGTCTCTCTCAAGCCGGGGTCCCCTTGTCTGGAACCTGTGCTGGGATTGAGGCTTCTCTGCTACGCGGACGCCGTCGTGCTGCCGAAACTCCGGTTCCGGGAGGTCTACTTCCGCCACCTTCGCTGGATCGGTGAACGGAGGTCGTCATCGAGTCCATACGTGTGCGAGTACTATGAGGTGCTGCACGTGCGGCATTACCACCCATCAGGGTGCTAACACAGCCAGGGGGCTGTGAAAGGTTTACGGCTTCATCAACCACGTTTGCGGGAACGTTTCCCGCACAACGGACCACACCCCGAGGTATGTTTCCGCAAGTCTTTCCGTTACGACATTACAACTAGATAGATCTTGGGTTAAGGGCGACGCTAGTTAGAAAAATTATTGTTTTCTGCTGCGAGACCCAACACAAAAAACGACCATGAAAACGCCTCCAGGGAGGGAACGCCATCTGTAGATTTCGCCGCTGCCGGCAAAAGATGCAGGGATTTCGCCCTGGCCATAGTCCGAGAAATCCCAAGCCATCGGAGCACGAGTCAGAGAAGCGAAAGTCGAGCATAGACCATGAGCATGACCACAGAAAGCGAAGCCACGCCCTCCCCAAGAGGCATCGTGCGCCGCCGAAAGCGCGAGCAACGGAGCGGCCAGGGGACAGACGAGGCACAAAGGTGGATGGTTGGGCGAAAGGCGTGACGATGGCCAGAAACCCGCGTGAGCCTGGATCCGGAGAGCAGCGCAATTCCAGGTCACCGGGACCGGAACAGCAAGGTTGCCAATGAACCCAATGAGCCGAAAAGGGGGGCACCGATCCTGAAGTGCGTCGGAATCGAAGACGCCCCGGGATGGATAACCACCGGGGGCACCGGCAGGGTGGGGATGCGGAGTTGTCGGGGCACCGGCGAGCCGAAGGAGCCGGAAGGAAGGAGCGCAGCTTCGAAGGTACGCCGGGTACCAAGCCAACTTGGACGGCCTAGGATGCAGGAGGGGACGCACACGTCCATGGTCGTCGGGTTAGGTTCGCACCTGCCAGGGGGAGGGAGGGGGACGCCGCCGCCTCCGAGACCATCGTCAAGAGGTGGAGCCGCGACCCCGGTGGAGCGCGTCCGGCCGCTAGAAGGGGAGTCACAGCCGGCCAGGAGCACCACCAGATCGCGTCGGGCGTGTGGGAGGGGGAAGCTCACGCGAGTGAGGGGGAAGGGAGGGGGCCGCGGCACCGGGAGCGCGCCCGACCGTCGGAGGAGCTGCGAGGGCCAGGGGGAGCCGGAGCCGACCGGGGACCTCCCAGATCTGTCGGGGCGAAGAAGCGGTGCGCCGTCGTTGCCGCCACGAACCAGGCTTTGCCTGGTGGTGGCCTCCGACGGCGTTGAGGGGGAGCAAGAGGGTGGGGTTGCTAGCGGCGAGGCTGGGGGCGCCGCCCGTGTCGCCTAGGGTTAGGCAACACGGGGGGAGATGACGTCTTTTTTCCTCTTAACCATTCGTCAGAGATTAAATTCACTGCTCCAATATTTGTGAGCCATGCCCGGATTATTAATGAATTCTGTAGGTGGCTGGACGCTGAAGATTGGAGACACAGTTGTGACATGGAAAAATTGTAGCTAGTACCTTTTTCATACTATATAGTACTGTAGTAAGTATTATACTACTGTGACTCAAGTAGACTGCAACTAGCACTTACAAGCATGCTTATGTGCAGCCAAAGTAAGGTATGCACACACATTCTCGCTCGATCAAACAGTTCATATGTAGGCAACTCCAAAGTTCCGAGACACATTTCCACAAAACCGTATTTACCTTAACCTTACGCCTAATGACAGTGCTGAGAATTGAGATCGTCGATCACGCCTCCTCGGAGTTGCAACTACTGGCGGCCGCCGGTGCCGCCGACGGGCATCTGGTGGTCTGCGCCAGCTTCTTGAGCTTGGCGATGATGGTGACCAGCTTGTTATCGAGCCGGCTGACGATGCAGCGGGGCAGCCACCCCGCCGCCGGGTCAAGCTGCACCACGTAGGTCACGATGCACGACTCGACGCCGTCGTCGCCGGCGTCGAGCTTCTCGACGACCCACCCGGACTGAAGGAGCAGGCCCCGCCCCACCGAGCTCCGGCCCTTGGAGTCCCGCGGCAGCAGGCCCGCCGCGATCTCCTTGGGCAGCGACGCCACGGCCACCACCAGCGTGCCGTCGTCCATGGTCTGGCGCCGCTCGTACACGACGAGGTCCCTGCGCCGGAACAGGCCGCCCGGCCGCCTGGAGGTGTCGCCGAACTTGAGGTGGATGATGCTCAGATCGTCGCCCAGCTCCTTGATGTACGTCGCGTCAACCAGGTCAGACTCCCACTGCTGCACTAGTTCAAAATTTTGCATACATGTTAGTACTGAATTTAGAAGTACGACGTTTTAAGAAAGAAAATAATTCCGAATAAAATGATTTTGAATATGAGAATATCTTGATAAAAACCTTCACCCGATTTTGAATTGTCAAGGCAAAAGCTTTATGTAAGAGTGAGAGCCCCAAGAGGTGAATTAGGGATTACTATTATAACTGCCACATCACATTGATTGATGAACTTTCACTGGAGGATAAATAAAGGGGAAAATATACGCTGATCAGCTTATATCATCTGCGCACCAGCAAAGAAAAAGAAGTTTAAATCATTTGCTTTGGAGACGTTGATTTTTTGTATAGTGTTTCAGAGACGTTGGGCTCAATCATGCAGAGAAGTAATCAAACCCTAAGATTGGGCCTGTAATCTCTGTAACTACAATAACATATGGCCCATCAAATTGTAGCGTATTTCACATAGGGCCCTTGTAGTAAATGCTATAGCAGATTACCAAATATGTACCGTCCCAAGCCTACCAACCCCTTGATCATCAAATGGAAAAGAACTCGTCCTAAACCTATTGTGGTTACAGATGGGGTAATACTAATACTTCCTCTCTAGCTCCGGCAATGTACTGCAACAGGTAAGCATAACTAGCTGCCAGGGTAAAATTAATAATGCAATATTGGTGGACTGACTTTTCTTGTGAGGAATATTAGTACAGTAGCTACATCCAAAATGGTAGTAGAAGCTAAATCTACCAGATTAGGAAGCAGGACCATAGGAACATGCATGGTGGCCATGCCACCAAGTGCCATAATCACCGAGTGCTGTACTTAAAAGAGGTTAGGTATTGATCTTTTTTCCCAACTGTACGTATCTTATATTATGAGACGGAAAAGGTATCAATTAACGGTTTAATCACATGTCTTCATTTGGAAAATATTAAAACTAAGTTACTTCAAAAGCATCCTATTGGAAGTTTCATTCCTATGGTTCCTAGTTCTTCTAAAAAGTTTCATTCCTATGGTTCCTGTTTAATTTGAATCTATACATTTCGTGTGATCCTTTTCTGTGTGATTTTTGCCTCTTTTCTAAAAGAAATTTATGCCGACTCAAAACCTTTTGTCACAATTCAATCTATTGTGTGAAATGAAACATTAGTACTGCAATACTGTAAGATTCAGTATGGGAATACACCGTAACCATGCATTTTTTTTAATTTGCCAATCTTCGAAACCCTGCTAATAAAATAAAAACAAAAATGCTACACCTACGAATAATTTCTATGTAAACCTACGAAAATCCCTTCTCTACTAATCAAACAACACCCCTCGATTTCCAGGGTGGGTCCCGTGTCCACAACAATCTCCAATTGAGCTCGGATACCTCATCGCGTAACTATACGTAGGTGTATCAAAACTCAAATGAAAATCTCACCTCCATTTTATTCATGTCAACTAGATTAACTGAAGTTAGAACATGACGTGGCTCCACCTCCACTTGGGCGTGGTCATATGGGGCGGCCATATCATGCATGCATGTCTGCATGCAGGTTGCCACCGATTAATCACTTAATTAATTACTGCACATGCATCATCCTCGTATGGCGTCCTCTCTGCTCTGCTCTCTCTGGGATCTCGAGGTGGCAAATGATTTGTTTGTGGGCTCGCATCGCATACTTACGCGTGCAGCTGCTCCATGTCAGATACCGCTAGTAAAATGAATAAATGGAGCACCACAGAATCCATTTTTGGTGTACCCCTAACTTCTCTTCACGGTTGGCCTGTGCAACGGTAGCTGCAGATGGACTTTCGGTCACGGGTGTAGGTATGCATCCCTAGCCACGGTACGTACACATGCATATATGTGTTAGGCTGGCAAATCACGCGACGCGTTACCGTCGCCTCCGTGAGACCAATTAAAGCGGCCATGACTTGTCTAGCTAGCCAAGGCCAAGCCAGCTGCTCGCAAGCAACCAAGCAATGCTAACCTCCAACTCCAAGTAGTCCCTAGACTAATCCATCATAATTATGGCAAAATCGTGCCCCAGTAAGTACACTTCTAAGTAGTTCGCGAGATCAAATCACACATCACACAAGCTGGCTTCTCCAGCAAACTCTATCAAAACTGTTACTTCTCGACAGCAAAAATAATAATAACACTTCTTCAAATGCGTTGTTACCTTTGCGGCGTCGACGGCGTTGGCGACGGCCATGAACTGCTCCGGCGAGACGCCGTGCAGCAGCCACCGGCTCCGGAACACCTGCCCCGTCCCCCGCTTCGCTATCTCCACGCCGTTGCAGTACGCCAGCGTCTTCCACCCGTCGTCGTCGTCGCCGTGGTCTCCTCCATTTCCTCCTCCTCCCCGCCCGTCCGACGCGGCAAGCAGCTCCTGGATGCAGCTCTCGCTGGCGTAGCTCACGTACCTCCTCAACGAATCCTCACTTATAGACCTAAATATTACAGGCCCGTCAAACATGATCGATCTTGTAAAGATCACACACTGACTCGAAGGTCAGAAGATCTTGAGCAGACTGACAAATTAAGAAGGAAAATGGGATACTCCATTCGTTCACAAATACTCCTAGATGACATCGGTTTTAGTTCCAATTTAAACTAAAACCATGTCATGAATTTGTGAACCAAGGGAGTATGTGTCAACTGGTTAGCAATCACGTACCATGATCTCGAGCAGGCAGAAGGATAGGAGGTAGGAGAGCTGCCATTGCTCATGCTTCTTCTGCTTCTAATTGCGCTGCGTTTCTGCCTGAGATGATGATATTTTTTCCTTCTTCCAAACGGACTGCGATGATGGTATTTCGACGAGGCGAAGAAACTGGATGGATATCTAACGGCCTTCTCTGATGATGAAATGGCCGAGCTATCTATATAGCGAAGCTGTATCAGCTTGGATCGATGGAGCAGGTTTAGCTTTTATACATGGAAAGATTGGATGGGAGAGACGAGGCGAGGTTTTATGGCGGAGAGGAAGGTTGAGTAGGAAATGGAGGTGGAGCCACATGCAGTGATCGTGGCACATGCCCATGTCAGTGACAGACAGAGCGGCCGGTGGCCGGTGCCGGCTTTGCTGCCCTCCCCCATACACCACACCACACCACACGGTAAAATAAAGACGAAAGGAACTTGGCATTTCTGTAGTAAGTACTTTGCTCTCCATTTATATGCTATCATGTGTTTCGCTATCTAGGAACTTGGAGGTTTGCAGTATTTGACTGACCTGAAGAGTTGTTACATGTACACCATTAAAATTCGCCGAGTACAGTGCTCAGAAAGTCTTAGTTTGCACCAGAGTTGTTTGTTTGGACTTTGGAGTAGGTGGTTTAGTGGTTGCATGATGCTTGAATGTTTGATTAACTGTGGTGCAGTGCAAATGCAAAAGGTAGCTAGTAAGGATATATGCTTTTCCTTTGAAGATCACTCTGGTCTAAAGAGATGGATGAAGAAGCAAAGACAGATGCTGGGGGAAGGTTTCTGCACATGGCATGTTGGCACTTGGCAGGACTGCTCTACAAAGGAAAGAATTGTGGGCTTTAAGGGACTAACCTAATTGTGGTTAAGTGGGACTAAATAAAGTTGTGAATTAAAGGATTGTTTTAGGGGTGTTTGTCCTTCTTTTCTGTGGGGTTTGGGGGCATGCTACGCTCTCATTGCCTATACATGCCAGCCAAGCTCTCCATGGAAGGGAGTGAGTATATGCCACGTCTGAACGAAGAGGACCATCCTGATCTTTCTCTCATTAGAATTGGTTGTGACATTCAAAGTACTCAGGGATTAGTAGGTGTCACATTTAGTAGCTCTCGACGTGGAAAGAGAGAACGGGGATTTGCTTTGTAGGCCATGAGAAGTTAGGCTTGTCAAGTCAAGAAAGGCATTTTCAACGCGTATCTTTAATCGTCTCGCGAATTTGAACCGTTTGATTTAAATACATTTTATTATTTCATATGAATTTGTATTCATATTCAGTATGCTTTCATAAATTGAACAGAGGCTTTGTGGTTGTTCGGACTATCATTCTTTTCGTGCGCTTAGCTATTACTGTAAAAATTCAAATCGCCCAGAGCTCCATCCATGCGCATATTCAATGTTGAAAAAACGATATTGTATGACGTCTATCACTGGTCCGTTCCGCACACGTTTCAATGCCAGAGGGACGCGACGTGACGACACCAAAGCGGCGGTGATGGTTCAATGTTGGTCAGTGCTTCGTTCATCGTGCGTGTTCAATGCTGGAGAGACGCAACATGCCATCACCGCTTCATGCAGATGCGGAGATCGAGAAGCCTACCCCGACTGTGCTGAATTCGATTGTCCGACATCCGCCTGCCTGTGGCTAATTAAGTGATGCGACGAGGTAGGACGACTACCTTGGTTGGGTCACACCCGTTTGATTTGCCCATAAAATAGAGGACAGGGGGCATGCAATGGCGCGGATATATAGGCAAATTTCTAGACCCGGTTGGGGTCTAAAGCAGGGACAGAAGAGAGACCTTTAGTCCCGGTTTCAGACACGAACCAGGACTAAAGGGTGTCGTCCCTGACGCAGCTCCTTTAGTCTCGGTTCGTGTCTGAAATCGGGACTAAATGTCTCACACAAACCGGGACTAATGCCTGTTGAGCCCTGTCAGGCGTCCTGGCTGCTCGAACCGGGACTAATGCTATCATTAGTACCGGTTCGTAACGTGACCGGGATTGTTGCTCCAATTCTTCTAGAACAAAAACCATGTTTTCTACTAGTGGAGGAGAAGGAGGCTAGTCGCATGGCCAAGTAGAAAGTTCATCGAAGAAGTACGAGGAGCTGACTCCATCACGTCGATGCGAGCTCGTGGCGAAGCTTTAGGACAGGGGCACGGTCACAGTGAATCTCATCATGATGAAGTAGAAGGCTATTCTCGACTCCATTCAATCGAAGCGCAAGGTGGAAGCAAACTGCCGCTACCTTCGCGAGAGGGAAGCGTAGATGGAAGAATTCTTCGCCTGCCCAGAAGTGGGAAGATAAACCGGCAATGACTCGACCGAGGAGATGGATGTGGAGCGCGGCGGTGTGGCGACTTACAGGGAGTACTACTAGATAAGCTTTATGTTTTATAATATAAGTTTTATCAGGTCAATGGACGGAATATCTTTCAATTTATATAAATTATATCGAATTTAAACATATTCCATCCAAGTTTACCCCAATTTGATCAAAAAAATACTGTGAAGGTTGAATGTTCGCTTCCCATGTTAATATTCGTGGACGAATCCACGAACGAATATAATCTTCAAGTTAGGGGTCGGCGTTGGAGATGCCCTAACTTGTAGGGATGCAACAGCGAGTTTATGTGTCGTAAGTTACCTTTTCCTTTTTTGGACAACATACTACCTCAGAGGTTATGTTAAAAAAAAGAACATTGAGGATGGTGATCCCAGTGGGTTCTTCTGACTACATTGGTTGGGTCACATCCGTTTGATTTGCGCATAAATTCAAAAATCCTCATCTATGTCAAAATTGCTCCTCTTATGCCTTTGATCTTTAACCGTTTGATCGTCACTTTAAAAACTTCATAACAGATTCATACTAACTCAAAAAATGTAAATAAGATATCAGTATTTTCAGAAAAGTATCACCTATATGTGTATGTCATTTGCATTCATGATAAAAAATATTAGAAAGTCTCCATCTCAGTTCGAACTCAAAATATTTTAGCATGAATAGTAAAAGTTTTAAAGAATGAAAAATTCAAAAAAAAGATTTTTGTATAGTAAACATTGATATTTTTTTTGAATGCTTGTAATTTTCATTATAAAATGACATTCGTGAAAATCATGAACAAAAATCAGCACTCCAAAAAAAAAATCTTTTGCAGTGCTGAATTCGTATTTGAAAGAGGACAATCACATATATTTTATGTGACATATAATTTAAATTTTACTAAATAAATTTATAGAAAATTAAAATTTGAATATATAAATATAAGGGGGTCAATAAACCCGAACTCTACTTCAAAAAAAAAACTCAGTGAACAGTATTTTACTACCTCGACAAGCCGTAGCACATATAAATTTACATACCTGCTCCCTGGATGCTACACAAATCGACACGTAGGTCGACCGCCATGTGTGGATGCCACCTAGTTGTGGATCCCGGACAGATCAGACTTGCATCATTCTAGCTACATGTAGGCGAGGCCATTGGCTACGTGATAATCATCATCACGGCATCGATGGCGCGTACTCGATCTTAATTAGCTGCACGACGCTGTTGTTGGGGAAAAGTTGAAATTCGTATGAGGATGGTTGTCAAGTTATAAAAATCGAGTTGGAGTAAAATTAAGCTTGGTCAGCCGTGTTGTCCGTGGGGAGCTTGTACGTGTAAGTAGTACAAGTACGTGCTTGCGTGCCTTTGAATTGGCAGCTAGGTAGGTAGGGGAGGCCATGACTTTGGGTCTTGATCAGCGCGAGGATTAACCTAACCGGCCTGTTCCTTGGACTTGAGCTGTCTGCTCTGAAGATGGCAACGTGCATGGATGCCGTGCGACGATGGTATTGGCCGTCATAAACACAAGCTAACCTAATTAGCGTGCTTAATTCTTCATTGCTCTCCAAGCAAACGCAGTACCTGTACAGCCGCCTCTTCACTTCCATGGCAAGCTACTAGTTCGTATTTTCAGAATTTGAGCATACATATTTGATATTTGTAGTCCACGCGCTTTCATTTACCTGCCACCCACATATACAAGGGGATGGTGCCAACATCCTAGATCACACTACCAAGAAAATCAGTTGGGCCAGATCGATCCATCCATCCATCCTCCCACTGAGATCGACACAACAGCATGCAGCCCAGCCATATATATAGTGGAAAGAGCCCCACGGCGATTGGGGCGGCACTGCATTTTGACTCGATGCATCGGGTTGGGCGGTGGCAAGCTGTTGGGTTGGGACGTCACTTTGTTCTGCCGATGGATGGATTAGGCAGGTTGACATCTGGAAACCGGTTAGCGTAGATTCATGCATAATGATGCAAACTGATGGTCAACTTTTCATCCCATGTGCATACTGGTGGTACTCAACCGTGCGTGGACAGCATTGGTTGACAATGCATGCTTGCACGCCTGCTCATCACTGATCAGAATGAGATTAGTATATGTGGCAATGGATGCCCAACTGCTTGCAGCAGAAAATAACTGTTTACATCAATGGAAAAGTGCCAAGATCCTTATGTTAAAAATGTCAACAGAGCTGCTGCAAATTGCTTTTGGAGCTCGGGTTTCATGGACACGATTCTTATCTTGATTGCGAAAATCAACCAATTATCAGAGGATTTTGATTCGTGTGAACAATGTATCAGATCAGATTGTCAAAAGATCTCGCACATGACACCATACATTAATCATAATATTAAACTGATCGATTACTTCAAAGAAGAAGGTAGTTTTTTTTTCTATCTCCATAAGTCCAGTGCTGCTGGTCCATCGACAGGCATCTACCAGTACTTGTGCATCAGTTTACTGTTTGACCAGACAATTTATTCTCCTCCACAACGGTATGCAATGCATGCTTTAATGTATGAACATGAACATGTTGATTGACTGGTCTACGTACTGCTCTGTGATCTCACAGTGTTCATGGCAGCATCATGTCGCCTGCAAATGATTAATGCATGGTGGAGTAGATCAGAAGATGTACATGATTCAGAGACCGGTGGTGACTCTGACACTGACGAGCTGTTAACATGAGAAGCAGTAATGGCCGTCTCCAAGCAGAGGGTCACCCAATCAAGACATGACAATGTGACAGACTGATATCAAACCGTAACCAATCCTACATCCACGGTTTGAGTCGATGCTATCAGTTGTCTGTGCTGAATTGAGACATCACCACCAACAGGTTCATAAAGTAAACACGTACTCCCTCATGTCCATAATATACTACTCCCTCCGTTCATAGATATAGGGCGTATAGTTTTTTGAAAAAATAAAATAAAATATAAGGTGTATTGTGTTACAACACTCGTTTTTAACTTTGTGCGAAATGAGTCTGAGCGCAGTACGGGACGGATTAACAGGAGGTTAGCTGGCAGATTTCGTCATGTTATCAACCGTTTGGGTCTGCTGGAGATGCCTCTAGCTGGGAGGCGCTTTACCTGGTGCAATGAGCAAGCAAATACCATCATGGCTAGGCTGGACAGGGTTTTCTATAACAGCCCCTGGGAGGATATCTACCCCATTAGTGATCTTTTGCCACTGAGCTCTAATATTTCAGATCATTCCCCGCTGCTGCTCACTTGCTCCTCTGCACGCCCAAAAGCTTTTCGTTTCCGGTTTGAAAAATTTTGGTGAAGGCTGCCCGGTTTTCTGGATTTGGTCAAGGAAGCCTGGGAGAAGGAGGTCATATCTCTTGATCTAGTGAAGATTTTCAATGTCAAATTGATCCGCACGGCCAAGGCTCTCCGAAGTTGGGGTCAGAGGAAAGCTAGTCATATGTGCTTCCAATCTCAAATGGCCAGTGAGCTGATACTGCGTCTGGACTTTGCTAGGGAAGCCCGCGCTCTGTCGGATGAGGAGCGTAAGTTGCGTGCTTTCCTGAAAGGGAAATGCTTGGCGTTTGCCTCCCTGGAAAGGACTCGGTTGAGGCAACGTGCCAAAGTCCGTGACCTCAAAGAGGGTGATGCAAACACCAAATATTTTCACATGAAGGCTAACAGTAGGCGGCGTAAACATCTCATTCCTTTCCTCAAGTCCGGCGACTGCACCGCTTCCTCTATGGAAGATAAGCTCAAGTTAGCTCGGGATTTTTTCTGGGATCTTATGGGCAAGGCACCAGTGAGGGACTATACTATTATTCTGCAGAACTTGGAGATGAGATGCTTGACGCCAGACTTGGCCCATGGTCTCGAGCTTCCCTTTACCAAGGACGAGGTGAAGAAGGTAGTCATGGAAATGCCTTCGGACAAGGCGCTCGGACCCGACGGCTTCACCGGTTTATTTTTCAAGGTATGCTGGGATGTCATCCAAGACGATCTTATGGCTGTCTTGACTGCATTGCATGATGGCCGCTTCTCTTCGTTTGGGGTCCTCAACTCATCCATCCTCACATTATTGCCCAAAAAGGAGACCTCAATGGACATAGCTGACTTCAGACCCATAAATCTGATACATGGTGTGGGGAAGATTTTTGCGAAGATTTTGCTATCACGTCTTTCCCCTCTGCTACCCGGTCTGATATCCAATGCACAGACTGCCTTTGTAAGTAATAGAAATATTCATGAGAACTTTAAGCTTGTCCGCAACGCTGCCCGGGATCTTCACAGAAGGAAGCAATCTGCGGTGCTCATGAAAATCGACATTTCCAAAGCCTTTGACACTTTATCATGGGAATTCTTGCTGGAGGTTTTGATCAGAAGAGGCTTCAGACGGAGTTGGTGCTCATGGGTATGTGGTCTTCTCTCTTCTGCTTCTTCATCGGTCTTGGTCAATGGTGAGCTCTCTGAAGCATTTGTTCCGGCGCGGGGTGTTCGCCAAGGGGACCCCCTCTCGCCAGCCCTTTTTATCCTCGCTATCGACGCTCTCCAAGCCATGTTGCAGTGGGTTGTTCACCAAAATCTATTATCAGGGCTGGGTTTACATGTTAAGGTGCCGAGGGCCTCCATCTTTGCAGACGACGCCATCATCTTTTTCAAGCCGGTGGCCTCGGACCTCCAAGTGATTGCTGCAATCCTGAAACTGCTTGGTGATGCTTCGGGTCTGAAAATAAACATGCAGAAGAGCACTATCTCTTGCATCCGTTGCGATGACCCCACGGCATCGGCGGGCGCAGATTTCTTTCTCTGTCGACAACAATATTTCCCTTTTACTTATTTGGGGCTGCCGCTTTCCATCTACCGGCTGAAGCGTCAACATGTGCTGCCGCTGATTGATCGCTTCTCCAGTAAAATGAAGGGTTGGAAACCTAAACTCCTTGCTGCAGCTGGACGACTTACTCTGACCAATTCTGTTCTGATGGCGCTCCCGGTTCACTTTATGGCTGCCCTACCTCTCCCTGCTTGGGCTATCAAAACCATTGAGAAAAGATGTAGAGCCTTTCTTTGGAAAGGTGAGGAGGAGATTAATGGTGGTCACTGTCTGCTCCCCTGATCGAGAGTTTGCATGCCTCGCAGCCTCGGGGGGCTTGGTGTTATTAACCTCAAATGGTTCGGTTGGGCCCTGCGTTGTCGTTGGCCGTGGATGCGATGGGATCAGGAAGAGCTTCCGTGGCATTGGATCAAGGATGGCATGGAGTCGGAGGTACTCTCTATGTTTAACTCGGCATGTTTCATTGCTCTTGGGAACAGCAGATCCGCCAAATTCTGGACCGACAACTGGCTCCCCAATGGCACCTCTATCCAAACCATGGCGCCTGCCCTCTTTTCCTTTGTTAAGGACTCTGGTCGAACGGTATGTGATGCAATTCATGGCAATGCTTGGATATTGGATATTAGAGGTGGCATCTCTACTATTGCCATTGCACAATATTTGAAAGTCTGGGACCTGGTTCGGGCCACCTCTCTTCAGGAGAATCAACAGGACAAACCCATCTGGAGACTTACCAAAAATCAGCAATTTTCGGTGAGCAGCGCATACAGTATGTTCTTCATGGACAAAGTACGTTTTGCCTGTCACCAAGCAATTTGGAAATCCAAGGCACCCCAGAGATGCAAATTCTTCATGTGGTTGGCAGTTCATCGCCGGTGTCTGACTGCGGACAATCTTGACAGGAGAGGGGTGGCCTTCCAATGATCTCTGCCCCCTTTGCCTTGCTGAGTATGAGGACTGCACCCATCTTTTTGTCAGTTGCAGTTTCACCAGGCAGGTATGGCTTCGTTTTAGGACTTGGACTGGGGCAGCTTTCCTAATCCCGGACGTGACGTTCTCTAGCACAGAAGAGTGGTGGCTTTAGGCTAGGGCAGCAATCCCAAAACCTGTGCGACGAAACTTTGATACCGTTGTCATCTTGATCCATTGGAAAATTTGGAAAGAGAGGAATGCCAGGATCTTCGAGGAGGAAGCCAGCACGGTGGAAAGGGTTCTTGACTTAATACGGGAGGAAATTATGATGTGGAAAGCAGCTGGCTGTGTGTGTGAGTTAGATTCTTAATGTGTGCGTCGGGGTAGCCTGTTGGCTGCTCCTCATTTCTGTTCCGGTTTCCAGTTCTAAATCTCCTAGACTGGTGCCGTTTGTACTCTGCTTTCTATCTAATAAAATTTGGCCAATGGCCCTTCGATACAACACTCGTTTATTTTTTTTTAAAAAAATTGGTCATGTTTCCTTATTTTTTGCAAACCCCTTTATTTGCTCACATCAATTACCTATGGATAATCACTTCCAAACCCGATGTAATTTTTCCTCCATGTGTGTTCTTTAATTTCCATGCCAAAAACTATACGCCCTATATCTAAGAACGGAGGGAGTATCATTTTTTAATCTATGTTAGCTTAAGAGACAATCTTACATTGTAAGACAGAGGGAGTATTTGGTATTGTATTATACATGAAGACTTGACTTACATCGGTACGAACAGTTTAAAGTCAAACTCGCTGGGAACGCTTAACGGAGCTAAGTCGGGTGCCAAAAGAGGGAACACCACACGCGTAATCGCATGTGGTTGTGGCAGGGAGATGGTGGAAGAGGGAAATTGGCCGTCGCGAGGTGACACAAAATCTAGCCTCACCCCTCCTCTTGCTCGCTCACCTCTTGCGCTAGGACAAACCCATCATTAGTTCTTGGCACGACCGGCCATAAAATCATATCTGTGAAAAAAAAATGGTGACGACGACTTCAATATCCAGTGGTGGGACATGTTGCTTCCCTTCGTCTCCGAATCCATCTCGTCCTCCTCATCTGCACCGTGGATGGGTTGTCGGCCGGTCGATTTCGCCATTACTTAACACACCATCGATGTCGTCATTAGGTTATGACTAAACAGATGAAGCTAGTTGTTCAGGCATTAGCACTCATAGTGATCATTCATGCTTATTTCATGTTGGTACGCAAGAGAGTTGTTCGTCAAAATGATAAGTATGGCATCCATTAGGGTCCACGATCAATGCGAGATAGGGAGAGGATGGAGAATCCGAACTACGTCTACAACTACAACGACAAGAAGATTATAAATATGCTTGGAATGCATATAAAGCACCTTTTACCAAGCTTATGGAGACGCTTAGGAATAGGGGTTACTAGCAGATAGCATCCACACCTATGTGGAAGAATAAGTTACCATGTTCCTTCATGTCGTACGCCATAATAAGAGGTTCAAGGTTATCCACAACTCGTTAAGGAGATCAATGGAAACCATTTTCGGGTATTTTTAAGCAAGTGTTGTATGTTGTTGGAGAGCTTAGAGGAGAGATGATTAAGGCATCAACTGGTCAACTCCAAGCAAGAGCCGCACGAGATCAAGATGGTATGTGTATTTCAGGGTGAATCCTAATTGTTGTTCATGCCTTGACATGCTTATGTTTTTTTATTCAACCATAAAACTTTTTTTTCATACCATAACGGGATTGCATAGGTGGAATATATGGTACTCATATCACTGTAGAGTGTCGAGGTCACAAGCTGCAGCATACAAGGCAGAAAACAATACACAAGCTAGAATATGCTTGATTTTGTTGATTTTGATCTGAAATTCACATATGTGTTAGCTGGATGGGAAGGATCAACTCATGATGCAAACACTTTTGCTGAAAGCATGGCTCGACCTGGTGGCATCAGTATCCTCGATAGCAACTTCTACCTATGAGCTAGATATGCATGCCTTTCTGGTGTTTTTGACCTTTCAGGAAAATCAGGTACCACCTGAACGAGTTCTCTGCTAGGAACTATCCTAAGTCTGCACATGAATTGTTCAACCTCAGACACTCTAGCCTTAGATTTACGGTTGAAAGAGTTTTTTGAGCTTTGAATAACATAATTGAAATCTTGGGTCAGAAGTCATTCCACCCTTATCCCACCCAGATTAGGCTTGTTCTAGTATGTTGCATCCGCCATAACTAGATCCTGGATTGGGGTTGTGATGAGCTAGTGCTGAAGGAGGAAGATGTGATGCTCGATGCTGCCTCTGACCATATATTTTGAGGCACATGGCAATGAATCCTTGAAGAGCAAAATATTGGAGTGGGCTGAGGCAATGTGGGCAAACATAGGTTGGGACAAGGATATGAAGAAAAATAAGAAGAATAAGAAGTGATAGAAGAAGAAGAAGAAGAGAGTGTACTTCCACCCAGTTCGGCACCGATGAACTTCCCCCTTGTTGAGTTGGGCCATATGACTATGAATTTGTATAATCTATTTGTCAGTAACTATGATGAATTTTCATTTGCTTACTACTCCCTCCTTACTTAAATATACGACGTTTTGGTAGGTTACTTTAGCCTACCAAAACATCAAATATAGGTACGGAGGGAGTAATTAGGACTGGAATATGTTTTTCAAACTTCATCATATGCATTGTCATGTAGGGTAAGATCACCACAAGTGCGAAGGGGTGAGGACAACATAGTCCGTGCACAACCAAATGGCAGGTAATGTATGCTTTAGTCAACTTAGGCTGCCAAACACCAGACAATAATTGGTTCCCTAATGCGGCAAGGCTAGACGCAAGCTACCAAACTAAGTGCACAACATGGTTTTCAGTATGTATTAGCTCAGCTAAGCCCAACTCAACCACACATGCAATTGGCAAAAAAAACATGCATGCTACCAAATACACCCTTAGTGGTACCTTGGACTTGTATGCGCAAACAAGTTCACTTGAATTAGAGCTCCTTTGATTAAAGGAATTTCATAGGATTTTTTGAAAAGTATAAACTTTGTTAAAAAAATCTACATTGATCGTTTAATTTATAGGATAGAATCCCATATTTCTTCTAATGAGTTATCTGTACTATATTTCATAGAAAATCTATCTAACTAAACCCCTATTCTACAACTCCCTAAACACTCTCTCAAACTTTAACTCCTCAAATATGAGGAGTTAAGGAAAGTGATCGAATCTAATCAAACTCTTAAACTTAACTTCTCAAATGAACTAGACTCCACACGGAAGTCTCTCTTCATCTCTTCTTCCTTATGGGATATTCAAATCTGAGCCCAGGCTCATATGCTCATGCACAACAAACTTTCGGAAAGACATATGAAAAAAACATAAAAATAATTCAAATTTCATTATGGTGAAATATGCTTAGGGGTTAGGTGTTCGTGTAAAATTTGAGCAATTTTGAACAACTAGAGAGTTCACAGAAAAAAAGACAAAATCGGTCTGAAATAGCGCATGAATAATGGTGTTTAAAAAACTGCAAATTTATCTTTTTTTCCGCGAGCTCTCCAGATGTCTAAACTTCTTCAAAATTTGCACGAACATCTCGAACGTAAGTGACGGGGATCAACCCCGGCAAATCCCATGGTCAGGGACCCTGGGTTAGTCATAGAGAAGGCACAGGTCGGACGATACTCGTCGGCTAACAGGAGAAGCGCTTCCTGCTCGATATTATTGCGTGAGGGGGCGATTACAGTGGAGGCCAAGGTGAGTTCTCGCAAGGCTAGGATGAATAGATGTGTATTGTTTTTTCTGGACGTCTCCCCTCCTAGCCTTTATATACTAGGCTAGGTCTCGGGGAGTCCGTACTAGGTTACAGAGATGGTTTCCTAGTTCTAGTCTTGCCTTGTACGCCAAGTTGCACCTTCCATGTTAGTCGCGGACTCCGACATCGGTGCGTGGTTGGGCCAATCGTAGGCTTGTCATAGCTTCCCAACGGGCCTTTTGTCTTCATACGCACCAGGTAACCTTTCATGCAGGAGTCGTGGGGTCACCCCCTCGTCAGTAAGCATCTTCCACCAATTTTTTTTTGAAAAATATTGAGTTTTTTTATTTTTATTTTCTTATTTTTTGTGTACTTGGGTGCAGATGCACCCGGGCACCGAATCGACGCCCCCCTCTCCTTATTCCCTTTTCCTCCTATCATGCAGCCAACGCGATTTCTAGGCGATAGATTATGTCCAGCAACTAGCTAGGGCCTAGGGTAGAAGAAGAAAGGCGTGCAGCCGTGTCCCCTAATGAGGGGAAGTAGTGCGGAAGTGCCGAAAACTACGAGAAAACAAAGAAAATCTTTGCCAAAATTTGGTCAAAAGTCGGCGGGTTGAACGGGCACGAGTGCATGACCGAGGGACGAGTCATGCGCCCGTGGCGTGCTGCGGTGCCGATGGGAAGAGGAGGCGCGGCAGATGGGAGAAGAGCAAGGGAATCAAAATGAAATCTTTTTGTTGATACTTGGAAGCGGCTGCTCAAATTTGATCAGGAGAAACTTTTGAGGTTTAACTCTTCAAATTTCTAAGGGCTTAACTTCTCAAAATGATTTATTTGAAGAATTTTGTGTTTTTCAGATTTGGTTAGAGATGCCTTAAATTTTATTCATATAAGCAACTCTTGGTTTGTCAGAACCCTCTTTCAGGCATATAAATATAGTAGCATAGGATACTAGCCAACATTCAGAGAACTCAGGCCCCATGACAGATGGCACCATAGTGGCCAAACAGTTCTAAACACCAACTTGTTCTTGAAAAATGACAAGATAGCAGATCACACCACAAAACAAAACGAAACAGTTGCATGATTCTAAGAGCGAGTGTGGGGGAACAGGGTACCACGGGAAGCAGAGTCTGACTTCAGTGCTGTAGTTCTTTTATCTACACTAGAACCAAGGTTCATCATGCATATGCTTTCAGCATCAGGAATAACTCTCTACTGAAGACTGAAGATTTATGCACTATCCAACTCTTACACAAGCCTTAGGCATCCAAGGAAACTACTCGTTAAAGCACTTCGATAATGATTAACTTTGGCTTTCTTGGAACTTGGGTACTGGGAAACATTGGGAAACTTTTGTGCCCTATGTCAATCTTGTCCTGATAGCTGACAACAAAAGCCTCCTTGCTCTTACAGACGAAGAGCACTTGATATCACAGCATAATAATAAAAATGAAGAAAGAAAACCAACAAAATTTTGCATGATTAGCAGGAATATGATAAGGGAGCAGGGAGACAAAGAGTGCCGCCTTCTAGTTTGTTTCTTCCTGATTCCATGTGTATCTTCTAGAGAACAAGTGAAGTCCACCAATGAGTCGAAGATAATAGCAAAAATGGATAGCTGTACATTGTGCGTGGACAGTAAGATTCTTATTGCCAATTTGGCACTGCCGGCCTTTGGCTGTATGCATGGATGGAGATTCAAGCATATGACTGAATAAAGAGGAGCTGGGACAGGCAGGCTTGTCTCATGATCCCTGAGCACAGTGGCAAGTTGCCCATGTTCTCAAAACTCTGCATTCTCTGTGACTCAACTGGATAAGCTTAAGAGCTTCAACTGTCCTTAAAAATCCATTCCATATGGAGAATTATGGTATGGTAGCTTATATTTTTACCTAATGCCATCAGTCAACCTCTAGTACCTACAGGCTGACCATATTGTCATTGGACAGTTTGGGTGCTTTGTTATGTCCCCAGTCTCAAGTTCTGAACTTGCAAATCTTAACACTTTATCAGCATAAACAGATTTTTGACAGTAGAAGATGACGTTTATATTATCACATTTTTCACATCAATCATACAAAATAATCTTGGATAAAAATGAATGGCATAATTTGCTGCTGGATGAAATTACAGATAATTGTACACAGTTATCATCCAGAACTCTCATAGTTTCCAGTAAATCCCCAACTTGTGCAAGATACCAGAGACAACTCCCCAGAAGAGGATCTCTCCAAATATGACATACAGCAGAGTTCCCAGCCTTTGTGAATGCCAGACATTGACAAACACATGCTTCTGGATCCAGTGAACCTGCAAAATAAAAAGGACAGACAAATTAAGCCTATGCAAAAACAGGTTCCAAATGTCACTACCAATAGAACCTTCTCCCATTACTTACAAGGGTTTTATCTTCTGACTCATAGTACCAACCATTTACAAATGCTGCAAATATGCCCTGTGCTGCTAGGACATACACAAGCATGGCGTTCATGCCGATCCACTCGAGGAACAAGAATGGCACTCTCCAGCCCCAGACATCAATCTATCATTGTAATAATTAAATGAGTAAATATTTGGGAAAGAGCAGCAATTTCCTGTTCTAAGTTCTTAGTGAAAAACCATACCAGCATGTAGAAAGCTGAAAGAACTATTCCAGCCGCGCCAGCAGTGAAGCAAACGTAACTGATGCTGTAGAGTTGCTTATTGATTGGAATAGCTACAATAGAAGAGTTATGGATGTAAGATTGTGAGGTCACAGTTATATTGATTAGTTCAAGTGTCGGAAATGAATTGCTAAGATAAGTACCTTTTGTGAAGTGAAGGATAATGCCGAGCAAGAGGAGTGAAAAGGCCATCGAAAGCCAGTGTTTCAGTCTCTCCTTGTGGGTCTAATATACAAGAACTTTGATGTCATAGTTGCAATTATCATAACTAATGGTACTAGCACAATGTTTGAATAATCACCTTGAAATGGATAAGAACATGACCATAGTGGATTCCAATTATCCCTGATAGAATCGACGATATCGAGCTGAAACATAAAACAGTGAAAATACTTGAGTGGGGTGTACAAAAAAGATGGAAGTAAGATAGATTAAACTTGAGAAAGCTTTGTTTTCAAGAGTACCAACCTTAACAACCCTTCTGGTTCGAAAGGCGCAAGACACCATGCTGGAGCATCGGCACGGAGAGGACCTGATTCTGGTGAGCTAAATGTACAATCCTGATCATGGCAATTCCAATGCACAAGTTGTCAGGCTTGCACTTTCTAGCTTAATGTATAGTACAAAATTTAGCTGGCAAGGAAACTTTGTGTAGCTACTTATACATGACAGTGAAATAAAATCTTAACACATTTAACATCACAGTTCTACCTTTGTCCGGATCCAAACGGGCTGCGAGTAGAGATGATTAATCCCCCAGACAACCCTATCAATATGACCCACTGCATTGCAAGCCGGATCCAGGTGACCTCTTACACCACATTGGACCTGCAAAGTGCAAACACAAGTTCTGTATCAAATACCAAAATAATCAAGAGGGATAGCATCTTTAGGGTCAGCTCAAAGTACCGTAAACCGCTTCCCGTCATTGACATCACCATCCAAATGGTACACATAGCTCCAATCTGGAACATATAGCGAGAATGTCGTGATCATGTATACGATGAACACGATGAAACCGCCTATCCTGTAGAATCAGAAATGAAAAGAATTTTCTATCACAATCAGACATAGGAAAAATGTGCAGTTTACAGTGCAGCAAGCCAAATATCAGGGAAACATTGTTGTACCATTGCCACCGGTAGGCATCGAAAATGGCGTAAGGACCGGAACGGACGGTGGCAGGCCGCACCTTTATGGTGAACACCTCTATGAGAGCAACCACGAAGTACACCAAAGCTATCCTCTGATGAGCCATCGTGAAACAAAATGAAAGAACTCTGTTATGATCAAGGCCTAGATGGACGAAATGGAGGACAAGCCCTCTAGTTTGTTTGTTTGTTTGGTAAATGAAGTGAACCTGGAGGATGCCACACCATCTTATAACCTTCATGTCCACTCCATAGGCGAGGTCGTCCGGAGCGTGAGAGTATCCACCTACGTTAGAATTCGACAGCGTCAAACTAAGCAACATGGGTGCCGATCGAATTATGTAAACACTGTACAGTCTACACATAAAATTCAGTTACCTTGCAGTAGCAGGCCCCAGAAAAGCATTTTCAGTGTTCTGACGCTGACCTTCTTCACAGCTGCACCCATGTTTGGAACCCTCTGCAAAGTATTCATCATGATGAGCATTTGATAAAACCTACATATCCACGAGAGGAAATGTTTGAACTCTCTGCACCCATGTACGTGCTTACTGACCTTCATGGCAAAGGCGATGGCAACACCGACGATAAAGAGGAAGAAGGGCATGACAAAGTCTGCCAGAGTGCAGCCGTTCCACGGCGAGTGATCCATCCGCTCGTAAGCCCCTCCGGCATCGTCCACCAGCACCATCAGCTGCACGCAGGAGACACTCAACGCTTCATATGGTGACTTGTAAACAGTCTATATGTGCATATGCGGAGGGCATGGACATAGCTAGTACCACAATGGTGAGCCCTCTGAAGGCATCGAGAGCTGCCACCCTCGTGCTCTTCTTCTTCTTCTGTGGCTCCTCGACAACCACCAGCCTCTCCTTCTCGGCGTTATCTCCGGCATCGGCGACGCCGCCTTTGCCACCGTCGTCGTGCTCCACGGGAGCTACATCAATGGCGTGCTGCTCCTTCTCTGGGCCTTTCTCGGCGCCGGATGCTGCTATGTCCTGCCCCTTCTCCATGAGGAACATGTGTACAACTCGCTTGATCAGATTCTAGTGCCTGAATGCTGAAGCATTGGCACCCAAATGAATCTTGGAATCTTACCAGATGAGCGGAGGAGATTGATGTATGTCCAACTTTATACACAGCTACACAATCATAAGAATTGTCCGTCAATCTGTCCTCCATAAAAAATGTTTATTTAGGTGCTAAATATATGCTGGCACTAGCGTTGGGGTGCCGCCTTGTGGTATTTTAAGTTCAAATGTTTTCCAGTGAGTGTGTGCTCGTCGCTTTCCAATGTTTGCTCAGCGGTGGCTTCATGTCCTCTGTTTTCCAAGTGTCAAGTCCTTGACCTGTAAGAGCAAGTACAATAAGCACAGGTAAATGTTGAGGGCACAATTGTTAATCAGGGTAAGTTCTACACTCACAAGTGCTGCACTGCCACATAACTATGACTTTTTGTAGACAGACCTGTAAATTAAGTTATAATTTTACATCAATAACGACGGGCAGTTTTACAACACATACATCTCAAGGAGAGAAGCATTGTTAGAAAATGCAAATTTGGCATCTCTCTCTTCAGATCGGCCAGTCTAACATCGAGCTTCAGAAGAAAAGAAAAATTATGCCACTCACATCAGTGATAAGGATGTGGTTTCCAGGTTTAATAGGGAAACTCTGTACCATCTATCATATTTTTTCTTAATGTTTCATATTTTGTTTACAGCAGAGGTGCGTATTGGAGAATCAGTCCGTATGGAAGAGGACATGCGTTGCCGGCCGGCTCCGTTTGGATACCGCCATCTATGCGTTCTTATATTGTTTTAGGGCGTGTCGTTGAAGGATGTTGTTCCACTTGGATAGAGACCAGTGATCAAATTACCCAGACAGTTGGGTTACACCGGACGTCCCCATTACGTATACTTCAAATGTATTTTCTTTATTCTAAACTAGCACAAATGCCTGTGCGTTGCAACGGAATTTTTTTTTTGATGTTTCTGCCCATATAAAAGTCAACCAAAGTGGCACAATATTCGTACAATTTTAGAAAAAAAAAATCTGATGTTTGTGCCTATGTGTTGCCTAAGGGGCATCTATTTAGAATTTTTTTTATTAGTTACGCATTAATTATGAAAAAACCTTAATACCGATGGTAGGATAATTTATTTTTACACTCTAAAAACATTCTTTTTCTACGGTTTTGTTAGGCATATTTTACATCCGAGCAGCCAAGATAGTGATCGAAAGAAAAGAATATTAAAAAAATGTTGCATGGCATGCAACAACTATTTGGTGGTTCATTTCCAAAAATCAAATTTGGCATCTTATTCACATGATCAACTTTTTCTTGTTGTAGCTTGGATTCCATTTAGTTAGAGCCGATAATTTTTTTATTTAAAAGGTCCTTATAACATATTACATATGTCAGATTTTTCCTCTATGAATATTTGCAAGAGAATTTGCTCGAAAAGAATAGCAGCATAAAAAAATCATAAATAGTTGCCACTTAAAGCCCTTGAGGTATTTTAGTGCATCAAATTAATCATATTTATCATAATGTTTTGGAATGTCATTTGAGATGAACCGATGGAAAATGCTAAATGGAGCACAAGATTCATGGACACTGGGTTTTGAAAATTCCTAAAAAAAACTGAAAAAATACATTAATTTGAGAGCATAACAAAAAATAAAATATGTGCCTTTTCAACATATACATATTGTTCATTTCTCAAAATCCATGGTTTTTTTATGCAGCTCACAGTTCATGATTTTTTATCATGAAAATTGTACACACATACATTACATTCTTGTGTTTTGTCAGAATTATTTAACACTCCAAAGTTTAAATTTTGGAATTTTTTCAAAAAATTCAACTTTAATCTCTAAAAGGGTCTGCACGCATATTTTTGTGTGCAGCCCGTTTTCATGGTTTTTGTATCATGAAGATTGTACATGCATACATTACATCCTTTTGTTTTTTTCTAAATTATTTGAAACTTCAAAGTTTAAATTTTGGAATTAAAAAAATGAGCCTTTATCTGTAAAATGGTCTACACACATATATTTTTTGCCGATATTAATCAAAGACCGATCGAAAGCATATATGCCTTATATAAATTTATAAGACTTTCTAAATAAATTTAATTCTTCAAACAATTCAAAAGTCATTTGAGTTAAAAGAAAACATAAAAAAAGGAAAAAAGAAGAATAGTGGCTGATGGGCCTGGACGGGCCGTGGGACTTTAATCTGGAAACAGACCAAAGAAAAAAAACCATTTTTTCTTTTTTGCGGGTTGCGCTGATGGGCCGGGATGGGCCGCGGGAGTAGAATCAGATAAAAAATGAATCGTTTTTTTCTCTGCGGGTTAATTCCTACAACTTCTAAAGGGTTTTTCAGAAAAATGTGCATGACGGACGAAAAATTCGGAGAAACGCAATTTCTTTTATTATTAAGTAGAGATAGAGATAGAGATAGAGATAGAGATAGAGATTACTTGATTCAAATCTATTTAAATATGGATGTATCTAGATTTATTTTAAGTCTAGATACATCAATATCTAAATAAATTTAAGTTAAGCAATTTAGGATGGGGGAAGTTTTATGCATTGTGGTTAGGCATGTGATAATATAGTCTAACCATTCGAATTGATTCTTAAAATTGACGCACGATGCATGAAGGGTTGCTTCATTTATTTTCTTAGGGCATCTTCAACACGCACAATCAAAAGTCAAAACACATGTATATGTGGTGACAAAATCCTGCAAGCTGGCCCCAAATTAGGTAAAGCTTTTGGAAAGTTTGAACGTCCGACGTGTCAAACTCTAACATCCATACCCCACACAAATCCCGTGCATTTTAAATCCGTCCATCCCCCTGCACCCTCTAGCTTTCGCTCATGGAGACTACCTTTGCCGTCGTAGCCCCCAACCCCCGCGTGAAAACCGCATGGGCCTTGTTGGCGATACCCAAGCCTTGTTGGATGCCGATGTCGTACTCTTGTGGGTTTAGTCATCGCCCAGGTATCCTCCCCCCATGTCGACACCGTCAATGGAGAACACCACACATGACAAGTATTCGAACAAATGCCATAGTGCAAATTTTCTATATTCCTGTTGTTTACTTCGAAGCAAAGATGATGGATTTTAAAAAAGGAGTACTTCTAAGCCAAGTTCATGGATTCATCTTCATCAGATGATGACGAAGATGAGGATACAATGATAATATTCAGGTAATTTTTGAAGAAAGGAGCATGTGGAGGAGCATGTTCTCAACTTTAAGTGTTCAATAAAGGGACGTTGAGTGTTGAATCAAAACATGGCACATGGGCATATGAATTTTTATGGAATCTACTTTGCCCCAGAAGCGATATTTGGAAGTTATTTTCGACATCGATTTCAGACTCAACGACCATTGTTCAAGCACCTCTACAAACGTATAGCAGCCTATGAAGATTACTTCAAGCTGAAGAAGGACGCTATTGGCTGCATTGGCTTCTCAAGTCTCTAGAAGTTCACAACTTCTATGTGGATGCTTGTGTAAGGCACAACCGCAGATTCGTGAAGGAGTACCTCCATATGTCTGGGAGCACATGACTGAAGGTCGGGTTAGATTTGCTACTACAGTGGTCAAGGTGTTTGGACCGGGGTATTTGAGAAAACCAAATGTCAAAGAAACGAGAAGGCTCATGGCACTTGGAGAATTAAAATAGTTTATATGTATGCTTGGATCCCTTAATTGCAAGCACTATAAATGGAAGAACTTCCCATATACTCGACAAGGTTCCTACAAAATATAAGCATTGCAATAAAAACTCTCATAGTAGGCGCCTGCAAAACATTATTCTCTTCTCGAACAATGGGAAGTTTCTCAATATGATTAGTAATATAAGCATTGTATCAAAATTCTCATAGCAATATTTTAGTATAGGAAGGTTTCCAGATTTGATAGCATCATTATCAATTTTAAATTCAATTTGGGATGCAATTTTATAGGCACCTTATAAGCAAAAAAATTC
Organism: Bromus sterilis; assembly: GCA_950022295.1. Classification (NCBI taxonomy): domain Eukaryota; kingdom Viridiplantae; phylum Streptophyta; class Magnoliopsida; order Poales; family Poaceae; genus Bromus; species Bromus sterilis. The sequence continues at coordinate 364,223,440 of OX465595.1, read as the reverse complement.
TTCAATTTGATCAACATCATAGTAGGCATACACACCTTTAACATAAGATGCTAAGGTGTCATTATCATTGTACTCACGTTGGAAAGGTAGGTTCCTAATGACCTTCCTAGGGCAACATATTGAGCACATGTATTTTCAACAAAGTAATTCTATTGATTTATAACATCCCATAGTATTTACCTTTTTGATACAAGCGGTATTCCATAAAGTATTCTCGTTGATCTAATGTGCCCCCCTTATACAGTGGCCTAGGGTTTTAGCAAGAGTATCCATTAATTTTACAAAAATAGTATTTTCTATACAAGAAAATAACAATAAAGACAAAGGAAACAATGCACACAAAACGTACGTTATAGCTCCCCGATAATGGCGCCAAAAAAGATCTTGATAATCCACAAATGTAGGGATCAGTTGTAGCCTTTTCAATAAGTAAGAGTGTCGAACCCAACGAGGAGATAAAGGTAGGATCGTATTCACTAAGGTTTATCTACCGTTGACACAACCCTACGTAAACCGACATTTTCCTTACCTAGAAAAGAAGAAATAAAACTAGCTAGCGGGTATAATTGGATAGCTTTGCATGATAGGAAAGTACTTGAGTAAATTTCGCTTGTTGTAAATTAAATTAAAGTAACAATAAAGTAAAAAATTTGCGAGTGTGGAATAGTCTTGGATCGGTGTTGCAGAATTGTCCCTAGGCAATTGATAACTAGATAATCATCATCTTTGCATTTTAGGGGAGGCCAATGCTAACATACTATACCCTTACTTAAAATTATACATATTTATGATTGAAACCCCTAGCAAGCATCCACAAATACTAAAAATTCATTAAGGTCTATACCCAACCATAGCATGAGGATCTATAGGTCTACATCATCCCATATGCAACTATTTATGAAATTAGACATAGTAATATCTATCACTCTAACCATTCATCCTAAGTGAAATCATCACATATTGCAACACCCCAAAGTGTGACCCACATACATGCGCGCTCAAACGAGGGGCACCAAAGGATAGCAACAAATAATCATGCAATTCAAATCATCAAGATCCAATCAACCAATACGATAAAATAATCTACTCCAAATAACGGAGATGCAATGGATCATGGAGAAATAACTTATATTATCAAGCACCATGTTCAGAAGAGGAATTACAATGGCTTGTGTCATATTGGTCTGTTGTATAAAGGTGGGGAATGGTCATGGAGCCGGTGATGAAGCCGATGGAATTGATGGTTGTAACAGCCCATGTGCAATAAATAGAAAACACCATGAGATTGTACCTTGTCTGTTGACTTTGTAACTTGGCATGATGCTAAAGATTGAAATTTCATGTGGTGATTTAAATTTGCATTGGGATTGGAGCCCATATGGTTTGGTTGAGTTTGCTTCCAAAGTGGTTCAAGAAGGGTGTTTGAAGAATTTTCATTGTTGCATGCTTGCTCTCCTTGACCCCAAACTTGGCATAGCCATTTATTTTGCAAGGGCAAGGGTTTTAAAAACCTCAATGCATTTTTGCCATAATCAAAAATGGGGAAGGCAGTTCAAAGTGATTTTGAATTCCCAAAGGTGGCCCACATTTTGTTGTTGCAAAAAATGCTCAAACCATTTTTGGAAATTGAGGAATATTACAAGGATCATTTTGCATATTTTTATGCATTTTTAGTCCTTGTAATTAATCCTGGAAAACTCTTATTCCTTTCTGTTTATTTTTAAATGGAAAGGAATCTGCAGAAGACGTTTTCTTTTTTTTTTTCCCGGCTCCCTGTTGCAGGCCCAGCCCGCCTGGCCTTTCCTTGCGTCTTGGGCTAAAGCCCAACCGCGAAGGGGTAAGTGAAGCGCGCTTGGGACCGTTTGATCTGCATCTGACGGCTCCGGGGTCGTCTTCTTTCCACGCTGGCCACGGCCCCCCCGCCCTCCTCCTCTCACAGCTCGAGTCCGGCCAAGGCGATGGAGCCCGCCGGCCAGGGAGAGCTGCCCCCTCCTATAAGAGCACGTCCAGGGCTCCCCCGCGGTGCCCTAGCTCCGTTCCCCCTCTCAATTCCGCCGCCACCGCCCCCCATCGAACACTCGGACCTCCCCTGTTCCGCCATGCCGCACGGTGGGGAGCCCGAATTCGCCGTCGTTCACCCTCGTCTTCGAGCTTGTGTCTGCATCCTGCGACCAAGGTGTTGATCCGCGTCGTCTCCCCCTCGCAGGTTCGAGTTAGGTGGAGCTGGGCGCCCCCTCGACGACGACCTCCGCCTCGGCCGTCTTCGTCTCTGACCACGGCCTCGTCTCCCTCCACCTCTCCGGCGCGTTCCCGTCGTCACCGAGCCCCTCTAGGTGAGCTTCACCGTCCCTCGTGGCCCGCGCGTAGGTTCCGAGTAGGAGCCGCGTAGTGCCCCGTGCCCGGGCCGTGTGTCGCCGTTGCCGTCGTGCAGCCGTGGCCGCCGTACCCTGGGCGTGTCGGGAGTAGTTGCGGGCGTGCCCTGGGGGTGTCCAGAGCGCGCCAACGGCAAGCAAGCAGCCTTTTTGGCTTCGTGCGTAGGGCGCCGGCCCGGTCTGAACTTCTTCAGACAGCTGCGCCGTCGTGTCTTCGGGTGAACCTAGCGTTGCCACCTTAGCTGCTCCGGCGAGGGTCCTGTGGAGGAAGTTGGAGATGGAGGTGCCCTCTGCAAGCCGAGCTTTTCCGTTTGGCTTCTGTCGTGCTAGTTTCGTAGATAGCCTCGCCGTGGTTTGCTGTCACGCGCGGCCTGAGTCGTCAGGTTCAGAAGCCGCCGAGCCGCACCGTTTTCAGTTGGAGATAGCATCGCCGTCGTTCGTTCTCCGGCCAGATACAGGCAGGTGTGGGTGCATGGATGTGCCAGCAAGGGTTGCCCGGTGGCCGTTGTCACATCGCTGCCGCATAGCGCACGCTAGCCTCGTCGTCGTTCGTCGACGCGTCGCCTGTCAGGAAAGGCGAGGCCTTTTTCTTTAGAGTTTGTGTAGGGGGGCAGATACCATACCTTGCTGTGTTGTTGTCATTGTTCAAGACTCGAACAACAGCGCAGTGGAAAGGGGGTGCAGTGGAGTTGAGCACGGCCTGGGTTCGAACCCCAGCCGGCACGAAGCCCCCATTTTTTGTTTTCTTTTTCCAAGAGGCTGACGACCAGGCCCCTCACGTCAGTGGGGTATTGCCCGAGTGGACAGTGGGCTGAGCCCACTGTTTATTTCTGGAGTGGGCCGTTTTCGCCCGAGACCAGCCCAAGTCGGCTGAGTCCTTTTTTTTTCTTCCCTTTTCTTTTCTTTTTCGTTTTTCTTTTCTGTTTAAAAATTCCAAATTGGTTTGAATTCAAATTCAATCTGAGTTTGGGATTTTGAGCAGTTCCACCCCAAACATATCTTGCCATATATGATTTTGGGGTAGAATTGTCCACTGATCTCAATGGTGAGGTCCAATTTGCAGTTTGCCCCCTCTATTTTTTGAGTGATGGTAAATTTGCATTTTAGCCCCCACATTTCTTTTGAATTTGCAATCTGTTTTGCAAATTCGAAGTGGGGCATATCTTATATCATTTTGGGGTACAAAAATCTACGGGTCAGCATGATCACCTCTGTTTATATGTTTGAGCAACATAATATTGTGAACCATCTGGAAGGAAGTTGCACCCACATGTGACCATGCCATGATTGACTTTTCCCCTTGTCACTCTTTGATCTTGTGGGTCCCACAAGGTGGTACACCCATGCATCTTTTCCACACCTCCTGTGACCTTCCTTGTGTCAATTTCACCGGCACTACTCCGTCTCCGGAATCGATGATTTCTTTTCACGTTGTTTTTTATTCTGTTAAATGCATTGTTGATCATGTCATGTTGCCATGTTACTTACACCTAAAATAAGGCTAAGACCAAAGCCATGATTACGTAAATAAATTGCATATGAAGTTGTTGACGTGTCGTCACCACCTTCATTTAAACCTGACTAGATATGGTCACATCATATCCTTTAAACTTGATCATACCATCCTTGCCTGTGCATTGCACTCATTGCTTACTTGTGTGCCTTTTCCTTGCCGGTACCTTACGTTAGCACCTGAGACCGCCGAGGAGACTTACGTGGAGATTTCCGACACCGAGCCCGAGGACCCTGCTGCGTCTGCTTCGACGACCGATTACCCAGGCTAGGGGAAGATTTATACCATTACTTGATACCTTTCTGCCTACCTGCCTAGCTGTAGTCTAGAACGTTTGTTTGATCCTGTCCACCTTGCTTATGCCACCTTCAAAAACCAAATAGCCACGATCCCCACATCCCAGCAAAACATTGTATTGCTAAGTTACCGCTGCTCAGCCATTGCTTAGTATGAGTAGGAAAACTTGCTGCTTACCCTATGCTATGGTTTGGGATATCATGTTGTTTAAAGAAGTTGGTTGATATTTATTATTGATGATGTTAATTTATACTTGACGAAAGATGGGAGACCAGGCTGTTCCCGCCAGGTGTTTTGTTCCATTTGAGTCACCTAGGTCCCGAGTTCCGGGTATTGTGTTTCTTGACGAGCGTGCCTAATCGTGTGTGGGATTCTATGGGGTCCCCTTGTCTTACCTACCTAGCTTCGTACAGTTCTAGTGGTGGCCTGAGCTGATTTACTTTTTGCAATGTGTGTGTGCTGGTGGTACCCAAGTTGTTTACAAACCCCCTTGGGCCAGGAGGACTTGTACCTTGGCTGGCCCACCTTTGACTGGCGAGGGCCCGGTCCTCATGTGAGGTTCAACCGGTAACCCAAACCCTGTTGATACGGAAGAGGCCGATCTGAGAGCGTGGCCAACTTTTGGATTGGATTTCGACTCCCCGGGTGCCACCCGGATTTGTGCGTTGTTAGTTAGAGGGAATCTGACGTTCCGGAGTTTCAGGCGTTTACTTAGCCAAGTGGAAACCGGGCGTACATGAGAAGCCTATGATGGGCAGTTGGTACACCCCTGCAGGGTTAAATATTTTCGAAAAGTCGTGTCCACGGTTATGGACGACTTGAGACCTACTCCTTGTTCATAGAATAACATCAATTTGAACTTTAATTAAAACTTGCCTACCGTGTGAGTGCCTTGGTTGCTTTTCTTCGTCCAGGGGGACCGAGAGAAGATCCAGGTTGTGTTATGCTTGACGTAAGTAGGTGCATAGCAGACTTATGACGCGATGTCACGTGTACTTCTTGGATCTCACCTCTATTATAATAGAACGATAGCCACCATATATGCTAGTGCGGTTGCAACCTTTACCCTTACTTGTCTTACCGTAGGAAGTCAGTTATCCTGTAATGATATAATCTCACCCCTGTTTTCCTTTGTGATTTTACTGTTTTGCCTGATCGGCCGCTGCAGTGGAGTACTACGTCGACCCGAGCTCTGGACGATACTTCGTGGAGGTGCCCCCGGAGGATGACGATGAGATCGACCTCTTTCAGTAGATCCTACAGTTGGGTTTCGACGATCCGTGGGTGGACTCTTTATGTGCAGCCCTCTCTAGGGAAATTTGGATTTTGACCGTACTCGGTCGTGTTTGTCTTCCGCTTGTTGCATGATATTCTGTTGGGTCCACGGACCTCTGAGATGTTGTAATAATCCAAGTGGCGATGTATGCCCTGGACTCTATATTACTTATGTCTTAGTTTAAGTTCTTTGTTCATATACCTGTTGTCGAGAGTCCGACAGCGACACGAGTGCGAGTGTCGTGAGTTGGTGGCTCTTTATGCTACTAACTTGAGCTGGACGCGAAAGCGACTAACTCGAGTTAGCACCACATCGGGGGCCTTACAATGGTGGTGATGACGGTGCCCCCGATGACACTCCAAAGCCACTGGGAGAGAGAGAGGAGAGCCCACCTCCTTATTCTTAATTGGCATCATCCTAGGTGGGGGAAGGTTTCGCCGCTGGACCTTTATTGCCATGGCCCTGGGAAGGGCCGGAGCCCCTCCAAGGTTGGATCTCCCTTCTCTCTCTTTCTCTTGTTTCTGTTGTTTTCTCTCTGTTTCTGAGTCCTATCGCGGTTTCTTAAATATCCGGAGATCCGTAACTTTGGTTGCGGTGAAAATTTATAATGTTCTACAAATATTTGGGAAGAAACTTGTGGCCAAAGAAGAGGTTCAACCGACCTAAGGTGTCCCACGCGCCCCTTATACGTCCCAAACGTATCTATAATTTCTGTTTGTTCCATGCCCTTTTATGTGACACCGCTACATGTTTTGCTACACTTTTATATCATTTTACACATATTTGGACTAACCTACTAACTCAGTGCATCCAGTGCCAGTTTCTGTCTACTGATGTCTGTAAGTTGCAGGTATTTTCCCCAATTTACAGAGCTCCAAAAATTCCATAAAAAATATATAAAAAATTAGCGTTCCAGGAGACTCCATACGTCCAAAGGAGAGCCGGTGGGGGGCCACCTGTCTCCCAGGAGGCCTGCCCACGCGGCCTAGGGGGAGGTCGCACCACGAGGTCGCGTGGGTGACTGAGACCTCCCTGGGGCCCCCTTTGGCCCTATTCTTACCCCCGCGGAGGAAACCCTGATTCTAGAACCCTTTTCTCTAGAAGCAATACCGATCTCCGTCGCCATTTCCAACATGCTTCGAGGGACCAGAATTCCTGTGTCGGCACTCTGCCGGGACGTGGAAGTGCCCCCGGATTCATCTCCATAGTCGTTTCTTCCTCCCTCCATGAAGTGGGAGTAGTTCCTCCTTGGGGCTGAGGCCTTCTACAGTAGCTATGTGGTTAATTCTCTCTCCCATGATGTGATCTTGATTGTGATCATAGGCTATGTTAATCTAGGGTGATCCCATGATGTTTCCCTTTCTTCTATGTATTAGATTGATGTACTCACTTGATTTTATCTAGTATAATCTTCGAGACCAAGGTGACAACGGTCTATTGGACATGGATTAGAAGAATATTTTTATGAGTGATTTCCTCTTTTGTGAATTGATTGAAGATTGAGAGTCTCTTGGTGCTTGTCTTTGACTATCCTTGAGATATGTTGTGGTGATTGTGGTACTCTCTTTGGATGGTTGCGGTGACATTGGGAAATCCATAGATTGAGAACTACGAACTCTGAGGTGTGCTATTGTAGCCCTACATAATTCTCGTCCTCTCTTGATCACAAAGGAATGATCTCCGAGTTACGTCTCCTTGCATGTTTTAGTGGAAATATCATGTGATTAGACTATGTTAATTTTGTTGGGAGTTGCCACTAGTGAAAGTATGAAGCCTAGGCCTTGTTTCCACCATTGCAATAGCGTTTGTGCTCACGTTTACTACTTGTTTGCTTGCTGTGATTTTTATTACAGATTTATATTACTTCGTTTTTGCCACACCTATCACCCGCATTTTACCATCTCTTCGCCGAACTAGTGCACCTATACAACTCTTAGTTGTATTAGGTGTGTTGGGGACACAAGAGACTTCTTGTATCATAATTGCAGGGTTGCTTGAGAGAGACCATCTTCAACCTCTACTTCCTTGAGTTCGATAAACCTTAGGTCATCCACTTGTGGGAAATTGCTGCTGTCCTACAAACCTCTGCGCTTGGAGTCCCAACATAGTCTACAAGAATAGAAGCGTGTGTAGACATCAAGCTATTTCTGGCGCCTTTCCGGGGAGGTGATGGCGGTGAAGTTGATAGGTTTAGTTGGGATGCCTCCCCTGTCAACCCCGCCAATAAACGATTCTTGATGACCCACAAGTCTAGGGGATCAATTGTAGCTTTTCGATAAATAAGGATGTCGATCCCACGAGGAGCATAAGGTATTGACAGGTGACCCTAGATAAAGAAAGGTCTGCAAACACTAAAAGATAAATATTTAGGGATTTTTGGTTTAAGCAACAGAAAGGTAAACGACAACCAAAGTAAACAGGGTAACTGAGGAGTAACAAGTGGCCCGATCCTTTTAAGCAAAGGATAGGCCTGTCAACTGGACTTATAAAGGCTAAGGCGTTCTCGAGGACACACGGGAGAGGTAGCCAAGTTACTTTCACCATATTCCGCCAAGTAGTATGTATTGTGTCGATAAGTGTCGGTGGGTGGATCAATGCTAGTACACCTTCTAGACTAAGATAAGTGTACTCTTATGATTACACACCTTGCAACCATCCGCAAATACAAGGTAGTAATTAAGGCATAAGCCTAAACACAACATCACGATCGAGGATCCATAACTCCCTTGTGCAAAAGTGTGCGAACTCGGGTTCAGGTTTCTATCACTCCGGCAACCCACCATAAGCATCCTTTGTACACAATGTATTCCGCTAGGTCCTTAATAAGGCGAAGTGTTGGGTGTTCGACTGTCAGAACCCCAACTAGGGTAAGTGCTAGGACTTGCTTGACCCTTTGCATCATGTGAAAATTTCAAAAGAAAATCAAAATTGGGGAAAAGAAAAGCCCTGAGAATTAATTCAAATGGCCAGATAAAAATCTTTTTCCAAAAATCATTTGAACATTTGGAAAATTCCTATAAATGATGGTGATCGTTTCAAAAGTGGTTTGGGTTCATTCCCATGCCCACGTAATTTTCTAAAATTCAAAATGTGCCCTGGAAATTAAACTTGACCCCTATTTGAATTGAAATTCAAATTAATTGAATTTCAAAAGTTCCCAAATTCTAAAAGTGACTTGCTTCTGATCACATAGGATTTATAAAAATGTTTGGGCATTTTACTAAAATGCCTAGCTATTTAATTCTAGGAAAAACAAAAAAACAGAAAAAGAAAAGAAGAAGAAAAAGAAAGAGGAAAACCCCCTGGCTTCTGGCCCAACTAGCCTTTCCCCGCAGCCCGCCTAACTTTTCCCCGGCCCAGCCCACCAGGGGTACCGTCGTCTTCTACCCGGCGCCAGAGCAGGCAGCTCGCCGCCGTGGCGAGCATGCCCGCGACGCCAGGGCCACCTAGGCCTCTCCCCTTCTCTCCAGGGCGCCACGAGACGCCCAGAAGCACCGCACCCATCCCCTTCCTCCAGCTCGCCCTGGTTCTTTCTCCCCATCGAGATCCCATAGCCACCCGAGCGATCTTCCTCACCGCGTCGTCGCACAGCCGTGGCCAACGGCCAATTCAAGCCTCCCCACCATGTCTAGGAGTGCCAACACCGCCGTCTACGTCGAACCCCTCTATCAATTTGAGCACGGAGGCCCCGGAGACGACGCCCGCCTCAAGAGATCGCCGCCGGCCACTGCGCGCGTCAAGCTCGAAATCCGCCGTCACCGGCCAGTCTCCGGTGAGTGTCGCACGTCGTTTTCACCCTCCCTTTGCTCACCCCGTGCTCCAGTGCATCTCCTAGATGCCCCGATGGCATGCACGGATGCGCAAGACTGCGGGCGTCGCCCCAGTGTCCTCCTCTTTCCTCCCCGTGCTGGAATCCCAACTCCGGCGACGTCTCCGCCGTTCCAGAGCCCGACGGCAGCGACCAGGTCATTAAGACCTTAACCCTCTCCCTAACCTACCCCCCTAACCCACTGACCCCTGGGCCCCAGTGCCCCTAAACTAATCTAGGGGCTTAACTAAAAGGGGATTTACCCTAGAGCCTATGACAGGGTGGACCCACATGCCAAAGCCCCCCTACGTCATGATGACGCAATGCTGATGCAGTAAATGAAATTTGAATTTTAAAAGAATTAAAGAAAACAGAGAAAAATCCAGAAAATCAATCAAACTTTAGAAAATCATAACTAATTCATATGAACTCCAAATTTAATCAATAATATATGTAAAATTATCAGAAAAATGCAAGGATTAAGAATAAGCAATTTGTTTTTTATGTTAGACCATTTTAAAATGGGGGAACAGTAGCAAATGTGCATATGGCTTAATTTGAATTCAAATTTGAAGTTTGAATTTGCATTTCAAATGCAATATACTTCAATTAAGATGAATATGCTACAAACCAGTACCATTCACATCATAGACAACTATATCATGTGTATGTGAATTTTACTTCCAAAGTTGTCCCCCCCTTGTTGATGATTGCCTCCGATGACAGATGTTCCAAGACGGTTGTCGGGACCCGGGGTTAGCATATGCAAGTCCAGTTAAGACATAGTCATATGGAGAGCCGAGAACCGTACCCACTTGTCTAAGCAGACAAGGCCAAGCACAGAACGTTCTCGGAAAGCATCGTACGTGAGGGGCATCCCATCCAGGCCGGATGATCAACTGAGATGGGTCCTCATCGTCCGCACACAAGTCAAATGATATGGGTGGTGAACTCCCATATTCAAAGACAAGTCGCCTCAACCATACTACCGACTATCTCAAAACTCTTACATAGACTTACTCCAGCCCGATCACTTAGTCGGGGTCTAGGGCGGGCTCGATCATACCACAAAGTGTGCACGAGACGGAGTCTCGAGCAATCGCATCGCGATGCCCCAAGCTGCGCACATCTAAGGGCCACTTGGTGTATGAAAGACCGCCAGCCAGAACACAACTAAGGTCTCGAAAACCCATACCAAGACATGCATGTTATAAACATACACGCAACACACATGCCTTGTATGAACAGTAGGTACCATTGCAATTCTCTACAAAGTGTACATTTTATTTATAACTCTTATAGAGTACACACAGAGATCACATACATGTGATCCAACATTACAACACAGAGCGGAAGCAAATTATGTCTGAGTACAGACAAGTTTAACAAATGGCTTAAGAAGCCTTATTTAAACACAAGCCCTCCACGAGGGAACCAGTCGTCTGACTGGGACTAGACTAGTTGATCTTCAGTCGTCCAGCTCGATGAAGAAGCCACCTTCGGGGTCAGTGGTATCATCTAAAACATAGATTAAGAAAACGTGAGTACAAAGTCGTACTCAGCAAGACTTACATAGGAGCTATACTACTCATGCACAGGTGTCAAAGTAAAGGGAGGTGGGGTTCACTTGCAGAAATGCCAGCTTTGACTTGGCTAATCCTGAACTACGAGTACCAGACTTTGAGGTAAGAAGCGTACACGAGTCCACTACTTTCACCAACCAATACACTACTATGGTGTCTTCCTCGACTTCCCCACGAGGAAGCACGCCATAGCACTCACACTTATCTTGGTGTGTTTTAGAAGTATCCGGTTCAAGTTATCTAATAATCAAGCTAAGCTTTCCAAGTAGTCCATAACCGCGGACGCGGCTATTCGAATAGTTTTGTTAACCCTGCAGGGGTGTACCGCTACACACACATGATCATTATTTACCGCCTTTGTACTCGACACCATTCAAGGGGTGCTGGCGAGGATGCTCACCACAACTGTTACCTCATAGCCGATCTAGTCCGAGAAAGCCGCCTACTTGGGTTGGCTACCACTATCGTGAACCCGGCCGGTTTACCGAAGTGGACCCAAGTGATGTGTGCGTGGTGCATAAGCAGATCTCGGGTGAGCCGTTCTCTCACTTAGCAGCCAGGCCACAGACCTACCAGAACTCCGAACTATTGCGACATCTGGACATCGAAAGGGATGAGTTAGTAAGTTGAGAGGGGTCAGTGAGCCCAATGTGTGGTTGTACTCTTCATCTTGGATCACCACACAAGAACTCGGACTTAGGGAGGTGTTCAACGAGACAACCCACCGTGTACTCCTACACAGCCTCTCATCGTTCACCTTGTATTAGGGTCGATTCACCAACACTTTTCTACCATCATCATCATGATCACTACCATCCCGACTCACATAACATTATCATCATGGTATCATACTAAGCATGCAATAAGCGATAACATTTGCAGGGGCCACATGATATCAAACAACTCCTACATTTGCTAGGATTGTGGTTTGCTTACTACTGTGACAAAAAGATAGGTCATGCAAAGGAATGGGTTCATCTATGCGATAGAATCGTTATCATGGTGATCATCCTATACAATGCATAAGCGAGACATGAGAGGGAAGTGGGATTTTATCGACATGATCAATGGGGGTTTGCTTGCCTTGCTGACGAGATTCGGGCTCTGGATCTTCAGCGAAGGGGGTGACCTCTTGCTCCGGTTCCACCTCTACTCGACAAACAAAGCACGAAGTAGCAATCAATATGAATGCAATGCTCAAGCATATGATTGAATGTTAAAGCTTGAAGTATAAGTTTTGATGTGTGAGGCAATTCCATTTAAGTGGAATATATTGCATTTAAAATGCAAATTCAAACTCCACATTTGAATTCAACATTAACCAATTGTATGTGATAGGGTTTGATCATTTTGAATCATCTTCAAATGTGTATGATATGCCTCTGATGTGTGATTGAAATGTAGCATGTTGCCATGGTTCAAGCTGCAAAAATATTTGATTTGAATTTGATTTAATTCCATTTAAATAAAATAGAAAATGCTACTGATCACATTTTAAATTCAACTCAAACAGAGTTGAAAGTTGCATATTTGGAAAGATAATTTTCTCCTGATCATTTTTCATATATTATTTGTCCAATTTGGAGTTAATATGAATTTTCTATGAATTTCCAAAGTTTGGGCTATTTTCTGGAATTCTTTTAATTCAAATAATCTCTGGAAATTCATTTAAATGATTTACTGTGTCAGGCTGACGTCAAACTGGCGTCAGGGGGAGGGCTGACATGTGGGGCCACCCTGTCAGTGGCTGGTTAACTTAACCTGTGGGTTAACTTAATCCAGTGGCTTAATTAAGCCATTGGGCCCACTAGTCAGTGACCCAGGGGTCACTAATTTGGTAAAAACAGGGGGGGGGGGGGGTTTAGAGCTGACTCGCCGGCGGCTTAATGCCGGCGACTGGACCACGGCGGCGTTGCACGGGGAGGACGATTCCGGCCACGGGAGGGGAAACGGAGGGCACCAACTTGCTCCTGGAGGTCTCCCGCGTCTTCTGGAGGCATCGGGGGTTCACGGGGAGGTCGGGAGCGACGACGGCGACGACTCCGGCGGCAACAGAACGGCGGCGAGGTCATAGTCGACGTTATCGTGCACGGTTCGGGCTGATCTCGCTCGCGTCCGAAAGCTAACACGACCAGGAGCTAAACGCGCGCGCTGGCTGAGTCGAAGGGGCACAGGGGCGACCTCGAGCTCATCCATGGCGGCGACGTGCTTCGGCATCCATGGCGGATCCGGATAGAGAACGAGAGGGAGGGTGCTAGGTTAGGGAAAACGGTGAGAAGCTCACCACGAACGCGACGGAATGGCTAGTGGGCTCGGGGAAGCTCGGAGCTGGCCGGAATTCAAAGTCGATCCGCGGCGGCCGGCGATGAAGACGATGATGCTAGTGAGCTCGTGGAGGCACTCGGCTTCGATTCCTTTCGTAGGTCGATGAAGACGACGACGGCGAAGCGCTTGTACACCTTGGTTCGGCTCCTCGACGTCAGTGGCCACGAGTTCTTGCGACGGCGAGCGGCGGCGCTCTCGGTTGGCGACGGAAACTAGCACGGGAGGAGGAGGAGGAAGTTCTGGAGGGGGGAAAATGGATGCGTCGTTCTCCAGGGCGCGTCCAGGTGCGAGAAGGGCCACGGGGAGGGCTGGAAGCTCCTCGGCGACGACGTGGCGTCACCAGCTAGCTCGGTGGCATTCCACCGAGCAGCTTGGAGGCGCGGGGTGGGGAAGAAGACTCCCCTGCCCCTATGGGCCGGCTGGGCTGGGTGGGCCTGTTTCGCCTGGGCGCCAGGTAAGGTTTTCTCCCTTTTCTGTTTAATCTTTCCTTTCTGTTTTTCTGTATATTTGTTTTGACTTTGGTAAAAATACCAAATCATTTTATTAAATGCTGAAAACTTTTATGTGGCCTCATAATACTATAAACTAGCCACTCATAAACTTTCAACATTTTTAAAATTCAAATGATTTGAATTTTAAATCAAAAAGGGGTATTTCTTTAATTCCAAGGTACTGTTTGAATATTTGAAAAATCTATGAGTATGGGGTGGGTCCCACATCACTTGATATGTGATCACACTCATTTATAAGACTTTTCAAAACTCTAACATGAATTTTTGGAAAAAAATTTATCTGGCCTTTTGAATTAATTCATCTGAGGGGTGTTCCTTCTCCCATTTGGATTTTGAAGTTGATTTCCTTTGAAATTTTTGACATGATGCAAGGTTACTTGATCCTAGCACATTACCTAACAGAGGGTTCTGACAACGGTGGTCACACCGAAGAAGAAGAAGACCACCGTTAAGGCCCGTATATCGTCAGCAAGGCAAGCAAACCCCATTGATCATGTCTATAAAATCTTACTTCCCTCTCAGTCTCGCTTATGCATGTTTAGGAGATCACCGAGACACGTTCTTTCGCATAGTTGAACCCATTCCGATGCATGACCTATCATTTTGTCACCGTATTAAGCAAACCACAATCCTAGCAGATTTAGGAGTTTAATGATGATCATGTGGCCCCTGCAAATGTTACTGCTTATTGCTGCTTAGTGATACAATGAGGATGTTATGAGTGTGAGTCGGGATGGAATGAACACAATGATGCTGATGATAATGTGTTGGTGAATCCACCCTAAACAAAGGTGAACGATGAGAGGCTGTGTAGGAGTACACAATGGGTTGTCTCGTTGAACACTGCCCTAGGCCCCGAGTTCTTGTTTTGTGATCCAAGACAAAGAGTATGACCACATGTAGGGTTTTATGGGAGCCCCGTTTGGCCTCTTTACGTACCCGATCCGGTCCAGGAGTCACACTAGATTCAGGCTTTCCATTTGACCTAACCATAGATATGTGGGAGGACCTGTGAGGCAGTGAAACCATCTGTCAAAGGTGGCGTCTCGGTCCCAAGCATTATCTGAGTCCGTTTCGTGGAACCGGCTGGACTCTCGAGCGGTGACAAACTCAGGTAGTCGACTCCTGGATTAGAGAAGGTGATGTGAGGGTAGTTCCTTGGTTTCATCCACGTCCGACACCCGCTTGAAGGGTGACAAGAATGAGGCGATAAGTGATGACACGTGTGTGAAGATGTACACCCCTGCAGGGTTAATGAACTATTCGAATAGCCGTGTACGCGGTTATGGACTACTTGGAAACCTCTACTTGATCATAGAAAACTTGAATGGATACTTATAAAACTCGCAAGATAAGCATGAGTGCTATCGCGTGCTTCCTTGTGGGGAAGTCGAGGAAGTATCCATAGTGGTGTATTGGTTGGAGACTTGGTAGTGGACTCGTGTACGCTTCTTACCTCAAGTCTGGTATTTCGTAGTACAGGACTAGCCAAGTCAAAGCTGGCACTTCTGCATGTTGAACCCCACCTCCTTACCTTGAAACTTGAGCATGAGTAGTGTAGTTCTGATGTAAGTCTTGCTGAGTACGATTTTGCACTCACGTTTGCTTATTCTATGTTTTAGATGAGAACCCGGACCCCTGATGGAGTCGCCTTCGTGAAGCTTGACGTTGACTTCGGTAGTATAGTTCCAGACAGTAGTCTGGTCCCTCGTGGAAGGGCATGTATGTTTACAAGGCTTTTCTAAGCAATTTGTTAAACTTGTCTGTACTCAGACCTAATTTGCTTCCGTTGTATGATGTAATGTTGATCACATACATGTGATCTTTGTATGCTCTATGTGTAAGTCAATAAAGAAGTATTGTGTAGAGTTATGTGATGATACCTGATGTTCATACTAGGCATGTGTGCTGCGTGTATGATTATAACATGCATGTCTTAGTATGGGTTTTCGAGACCTTAGTTGTGATCTGGCTGGCGGTCTTTTATACGCCAAGTGGCCCTTAGATGTGCGCAGCTTGGGGCATCGCGATGCGATTGCTCGTGACTCTGTCATGTACACACTTTGTGGTATGATCGAGCCCGCCCTAGACCCCGACTAAGTGATCGGGCTGGAGTAAGTCTATGTAAGAGTTAGGATTCAATCGATAACATGGTTGAGACGACTTGTCTATGAGTATGGGATTCACCACCCATAAGCATTTAGACTTGTGAGCGGACGATGAGGACCCATCTCAGATGATCATCCGGCCTGGATGGGATGCCCCTCACGTTCGATGCTTTCCGAGAGTGTTCTGTGCTTGGCCTTGTCTGCTTAGACAAGTGGGTACGACTCTCGGCTCTCCATGTGATTGCATCGTGGCTGGAATTACATACGCATATTCCGGCTCCCGACAGACTTGGTATCAGAGCAGGACTGTCTGTAGGATTATTCAAACCCTTGGTCAAAGTCGAGTCTAGCACTCTATAGTTATATAGTTACTCTGGGTATAAGGGAAGAACGTAAGGCTTCTTTTTCTCCTTATCCTCATCGATCTGAGTTCTGGGTCACCCTTACCTTTTCTACGGGATGATAGGACTAGGCTCATCTGTCTTACTAAAACATCTCATTGAGTGCTTCCTTGTAGCCGTAGGATTGTTGTGGTCTTCCAGAGTCTCTGTGTTTTGAGTTCCTTGAGGAAGTTCTGTCCAATCTCTTCGAGGTTGTCTTGTTTTCCATCCCGGTGTAGCCGTTATGCTGCCCGATTTATCCCATGTTTCTATGAATCATTGCCTTTGCATTATGATCTTTTCTTCCGAAATCATGTCCTCTTATCTTTGATTCCATCGTACAACCTGTTCTGATTATTGATTTTTATCACACAGGATGTCAGATGGAACTCGTAGTGCTGTTCATCGCAATCGAGACCGTGATCGGAATCGAAATGATGATGCACCTCCACCACCGCCTTCTGCGGCGGAAATAATGATGGAAGCTGAGAAGAATCGACGTGATCAAACACGCCTTGTGGAGCTCATCGAGAAGAATAACTCACGTCATTGCAATGTGGTTGTGAGCATTCAGGACTTCATCCTCCTCAAGCCACCGGTATTTCGATGTTCTTCTGAGCCCCTTGTAGCTGATGATTGGCTCCGTTCCATCGAGCGTAAGCTTGACACGGCACATGTTGCTCCCAATGATCGAGTTATATTCGCGGCATACTTTCTGGAAGGTGCTGCTACTGAATGGTGGGATAACTATGTTGCGATGCAGCCTGATGGTGACCTAGTGACTTGGCAGGAGTTCTGTGATGCCTTTCGAGGGTACCACCTTCTAGATGAGTTAATGGAGCGCAAGAAGGAAGAGTTCTGCAATTTGACTCAAGGAGAGATGTCCATTCCTGAGTATGTGACGGAGTTCAACCGTCTTGCTCGTTATGCCCAAGATGAGATCACCACCGATGCCAGAAAGCAGGCAAGGTTCCGTATGGGACTTAGCCCCATCCTTCGCCATGATCTCAACCTCATCGAATTTGCCACCTTTGAGGATTTAGTCAACATATCCTTTAGAGCTGAGCATGGCAATGAAGTGTTCGAAGAGTCCCGCAAGCATGCTCTTGAGCTTGCTCCTTCTTCTAGTTTAGCCCCTCAGAAACGCCGAATATGGATCCCAACTCGTGCCATACCTCAAAACTTTCTTCAGATACCACCATCCAATATATGCCATCCACCTCAACACATTGTTCCTCCCAGGAATGATGGTGTGCAATCAAGTAATCCTGCTCCCAGCAATTCAGGCAGGATGTGTTTCGCATGTGGTCTGAAAGGCCATTACTTCCGACAATGCCCTACCGTGTTGGTGGCACCACGTCGACCTAGTCACAAGCCTCCAAAGAAAGCAACCACCAAAACCATCCCAACAAAGCTCTCAGTCACAAGTAGTGGATATGTGAATCAAATCTCAGTTGAGGACACCACTGCTACTTCTGACGTCATCCTTGGCATACTCCCAGTCAATCATGTTCCCGCCTCCGTTCTTTTAGATCCAAGAGCTTCTCATTCATTCATGTCGGAGAGTTATGCACTTCGTCATGAATTTCCATTTGAAGAAATGTTTTCCCCAATGATCATTCAAACTCCTGGTTCCAAGTGGCAAACTAATAGAGTAAGCCATGGCAATCAAATTGCAATTGAGGGTTTAGTATTCCTTGCTTCACTTATAGCCCTCAAATCTTCAGACATTGATGTCATCCTAGGAATGGATTGGTTATCAAGACAGAATGCTGTCCTTGATTGTAAAGTCAAGTCAGTTAAACTCACCCATCCTTCAGGCCAGAAAATTGACTACACATCACCCAGCTCTAGAATCCAGATGCATACCTTGAATGTGCTTCCCCTTCCTGACCTTGAAGATATTCTGGTGGTTCGTGACTTCCCGGATGTCTTTCCTAAAGAGCTGCCGGGGATGCCCCCTGACAGATGTGTAGAATTCATAGTGGATCTTATACCAGGCACATCCCCAATTTCCAGACGCCCATATAGAATGGCCCCACATGAGTTAGCTGAGCTAAAAACCCAACTTGATGCTTCGTTGGCAAAAGGCTTCATCCGCCCTAGCTCATTGCCATGGGGTTGCCCCGTTCTGTTCGTAACGAAGAAAGATGGAACAGAAAGGATGTGCGTAGACTATCGCCCGCTAAATCTAGCGACGATAAAGAACAAGTACCCACTGCCCAGGATCAATGATCTTTATGATCAACTTGCAGGATCCTCGGTCTTCTCCAAGGTGGATTTGAGATTAGGCTATCATCAAATAAAAATCCGAAACGAGGACATTCCCAAGACGACTTTCACTACTCGATATGGTCTTTACGAGTACACCGTCATGTCCTTCGGTTTAACCAATGCCCCCGCCACATTCTCGCGCTTAATGAATTCGATCTTCATGGAGTATCTAGATAAATTTGTTGTGGTTTATCTTGATGACATTCTCATCTACTCGAAGAACGAAGAAGAGCACGCAGAACATCTTAGGTTGGTATTGATGAAACTTCGAGAGCATCGCCTATATGCCAAGTTCTCTAAGTGAGAATTTTGGCTACCAGAAGTGAACTACTTAGGCCACGTGATTTCTGCAAAAGGCATTGCCGTCAATCCCGAGAGAGTTCAGGCCGTCCTTGACTGGACTCCACCTGAATCGGTTAAGCAAGTTAGGAGTTTTCTTGGCTTAGCAAGCTATTGTCGCCGCTTCGTTGAGAACTTCTCCAAAGTTGCAAAGCCTCTAACTGAACTCCTCAAGAAAGATAAGAAATTCCAATGGACTCCCAAGTGCGAGGAAAGCTTTCAAGAGCTAAAAAGAAGATTGACTTCTGCACCCGTACTTGCACCTCCAGACACCAAAAGGGATTTCGAGATCTATTGTGATGCTTCACGGCAAGGGTTAGGATGCATACTTATGCAAGATAAACATGTGGTAGCTTATGCTTCACGCCAGTTGCGTCCACATGAAGAGAACTATCCTACCCATGATCTTGAACTCGCTGCCGTAGTTCATGCCCTGAAGACTTGGCGACATTACCTCCTTGGTAATCGTTGTGAGATCTATTCCGACTACCAAAGCCTCAAATATATTTTCACCCAGCCAGATCTTAATCTCAGGAAAAGACGCTGGATAGAGTTGATAAAAGATTATGACTTAGGAATTTCTTACACCCCAGGCAAAGCCAATGTCATGGCTGATGCACTAAGTCGTAAGTCGTATTGTAACAACCTCATGTTACAACAGTATCAACCACTTCTTCATGAGGAATTTCGCAAGCTCAACCTTGAGATTGTTCCTCATGGCTTTCTTTCTACCTTGGTGGCGAAACCAACCCTTGAGGATCAAATCATAGCCGCCCAGAAACCTGATAGTGGTATTCAAGAGATCAGGCAGAACATTGTTAGCAGAGTTGCTAAATGTTTCTCTGCAAATGATCAAGGAACGATATTCTTTGAAAATCGTTTAGTAGTTCCTGAAAATGAAGACCTAAAGCAGCTGATCCTTAAGGAAGCTCATGACACTCCCCTCTCCATTCATCCCGGTAGCACAAAAATGTACCGAGATCTACGCCAGAGATTTTTGTGGACCCGGATGAAGAGAGACATTGCACAATTTGTTGCCGAATGTGATGTTTGTCGTCGCATTAAGGTAGAACACCAAAGACATGCTGGTACTCTTCAACCATTGTCTATTCCCGAGTGGAAATGGGACAAGGTCGGTATGGACTTCATCACCGGCTTTCCGAAAACCCAGAAAGGAAATGATGCCATCTTCGTTGTCATTGATCAACTTTCCAAAGTTGCTCACTTCCTTCCAGTTCGCGAGTCTATAACTGCTAGTCAGTTAGCGGACTTGTATGTCTCTAGAATTGTGTCTCTTCATGGTGTTCCTTTGGAAATCAATTCTGATCGTGGTAGCCTTTTCACCTCTAGATTTTCGGAAAGTTTTCAAAATGCTATGGGAACTCATCTCTCCTTTAGTACAGCTTTCCATCCTCAATCTAGCGGTCAAGTTGAAAGGGTTAATCAAATCTTGGAAGACATGCTCAGAGCTTGTGTTATCTCTTTCGGAAAGAATTGGGAGAAATCTCTTCCATTTGCCTAATTTGCTTATAACAATAGCTATCAATCTAGTATGAACATGGCTCCCTTTGAATTCCTCTACGGCCGACGATGTCGAACACCCCTAAACTGGTCAGAAACCGGTGCAAGACAACTCTTTGGACCGGATATGATCAAGGAAGCAGAAGAACAAGTTTGCATTGTTCGTGATCGATTGAAAGCCGCTCAATCTCGTCAAAAGAGCTACTATGATCGTCATCATAGAGAGGAGAGCTACAATATTGATGAGAAGGCTTACCTTCGGGTTACTCCTCTGAAGGGAACCCAAAGATTCGGTATCAAAGGCAAGTTGGCCCCACGTTACATCGGACCTTCCCGCATTCTAGCTAAACGTGGAGAAGTTGCCTACCAACTTGAACTACCTCCTCACCTTTCCCGAGTACATGACGTATTCCACGTGTCACAACTCAGGCATTGCTTCAAGGACCCCATCCGCGAAGTCGACCATGAAACGCTTGATCTCCAAGATGACCTTTCTTATCGAGAGTACCCTGTTCGTATTCTTGATTCCGCAGAGCGTGTCACTCGTCGTAAGCAGATCAAGTTCCTCAAAGTGCAATGGTCACATCACTCTGAGAAAGAAGCAACCTGGGAAAGAGAAGACTGCCTCTGTGCCGAGTACCCCACCTTCCTCCCGACGACTTTTGAATCTCGGGACGAGATTATTTTGAGTGGGGGCGAGTTGTCAGAACCCCAACTAGGGTAAGTGCTAGGACTAGCTTGACCCTTTGCATCATGTGAATATTTCAAAAGAAAATCAAAATTGGGGAAAAGAAAGAATTAATTCAAATGTCCAGATAAAAATATTTTTCCAAAAATCATTTGAACATTTGGAAAATTCCTATAAATGATGGTGATCATTTCAAAAGTGGTTTGGGTTCATTCCCATGCCCATGGAATTTTCTAAACTTCAAAATGTGCCCAGGAAATTAAATTTGACCCCTATTTGAATTGAAATTCAAATTAATTGAATTTCAAAAGTGCCCAAATTCTAAAAGTGACTTGCTTCTGGTCACATAGGATTTATAAAAATGTTTGGGCATTTTACTAAAATGCCTAGCTATTTAATTCTAGGGAAAACAAAAAAAACAAAAAAAGAAAAGAAGAAGAAAAAGAAAGAGGAAAACCCCCTGGCTTCTGGCCCAACTAACCTTTCCCCGCAGCCCACCTAACTTTTCCCCGGCCCAGCCCACCAGGGGTACCGTCGTCTTCTACCCGACGCCAGAGCAGGCAGCTCGCCGCCGTGGCGAGCATGCCCGCGACGCCAGGGCCACCTAAGCCTCTCCCTTCTCTCCAGGGCGCCACGAGACGCCCAGAAGCACTGCACCCATCCCCTTCCTCCAGCTCGCCCTGGTTCTTCCTCCCCATCGAGATCCCACAGCCACCCGAGCGATCTTCCTCGCCGCGTCATCGCACAGCCGTGGCCAACGGCCAATTCAAGCCTCCCCACCGTGTATAGGAGTGCCAACGCCGCCGTCTACGTCGAACCCCTCCATCAATTTGAGCACGGAGGCCCCGGAGACGACGCCCGCCTCAAGAGATCGCCGCCGGCCACCGCGCGCGTCAAGATCGAAATCCGCCATCACCGGCCAGCCTCCGGCCTCCCCGAGCTCACTGTCGTCCTCCGGTGAGCGTCGCACGTCGTTTTCACCCTCCCTTTTCTCACCCCGTGCAATCCTTCACCGTCTTCACCTACGCCCGAGCCCGGCCGACGCCATTGCCGTCGAGGGCAAGCTCCAGTGCATCTCCTTGATGCCCAGATGGCATGCACAGATGCGCAAGATACGGGCGTCGCCCCAGTGTCCTCCTCTTTCCTCCCCGTGCTAGCATCCCAACTCCGGCAACGTCTCTGCCGTTCCAAAGCCCGCCGGCGGCGACCAGGTCATTAAGACCTTAACCCTCTCCCTAACCTACCCCCCTAACCCACTGACCCCTGGGCCCTAGTGCGCCTAAACTAATCCGGGCTCTTAACTTAAAGGGGATTAACCCTAGAGCCTATGACAGGGTGGACCCACAGGCCAGAGCCCCCCCTACGTCATGATGACACAATGCTCATGCAGTAAATGAAATTTGAATTTTAAAAGAATTAAAGAAAACAGAGAAAAATCCAGGAATAAATCAAACTTTAGAAAATCATAACTAATTCATATGAACTCCAAATTTAATAAATAATATATGAAAAATTATCAGAAAAATGCAAGGATTAATAATATGCAATTTGTTTTTATGTTTGCCCATTTTAAAATGGGGGAACAGTAGCAAATGTGCATATAGCTTAATTTGAATTCAAATTTGAAGTTTGAATTTGCATTTCAAATGCAATATACTTCAATTAAGATGAATATGCTAAAAACTAGTACCATTCACATCATGGACAACTATATCATGTGTAAGTGTGCATTTTACTTCCGAAGTTGTCCCCCCCTTGTTGATGATTGCCTCCGATGACAGACGTTCCAAGACGGTGATCACCCCGAAGAAGAAGACCACCGTTAAGACCCGTGTATCGTCAGCAAGGCAAGCAAACCCCATTGATCATGTCTATAAAATCCTACTCCCTCTCAGTCTCTCTTATGCATGTTTAGGAGATCACCGAGACACGTTCTTTCGCATAGTTGAACCCATTCCGATGCATGACCTATCATTTTGTCACCGTATTAATCAAACCACAATCCTAGCAGATTTAGGAGTTGAATGATGAGTATGTGGCCCCTGCAACTGTTACTGCTTATTGCTGCTTAGTGATACAATGAGGATGTTATGATTGTGAGTCGGGATGGAATGAACACAGTGATGCTGATGATAATGTGTTGGTGAATTCACCCTAAACAAAGGTGAACGATGAGAGGCTGTGTAGGAGTACACAGTGGGTTGTCTCCTTGAACACTGCCCTAGGCCCCGAGTTCCTGTTTTGTGATCCAAGACAAAGAGTATGACCACATGTAGGGTTTTATGGGAGCCCCGTTTGGCCTCTTTACGTACCCGATCCGGTCCCGGAGTCACACTAGATCCGGGCTTTCCATTTGACCTAACCATAGTATGTGGGTGGACCTGTGAGGCAGTGAAACCATCTGTCGAAGATGGCGTCTCGGTCCCTTGCATTATCTGAGTCCGTTTCATGGAACCGGCCGGACTCTCGAGCGATGACAAACTCAGGTAGTCGACTCCTGGATTAGAGAAGGTGATGTGAGGGTAGTGCCTTGGTTTCATCCACGTCCGACACCCGCTTGAAGGGTGACAAGAATGAGGCGATAAGTGATGACACGCGTGTGAAGATGTACACCCCTGCAGGGTTAATGAACTATTCGAATAGCCGTGTCCGCGGTTATGGACTACTTGGAAACCTCTACTTGATCATAGACAACTTGAATGGATACTTATAAAACTCGCAAGATAAGCGTGAGTGCTATTGCGTGCTTCCTCGTGGGGAAGTCGAGGAAGTATCCATAGTGGTGTATTGGTTGGAGACTTGGTAGTGGACTCGTGTACGCTTCTTACCTCAAGTATGGTATTCGTAGTACAGGACAAGCCAAGTCAAAGCTGGCACTTCTGCATGTTGAACCCCACCTCCTTACCTTGAAACTTGAGCATGAGTAGTGTAGTTCTGATGTAAGTCTTGTTGAGTACGATTTTGTACTCACGTTTGCTTATTCTATGTTTTAGATGAGAACCCGGACCCCCGATGGAGTCGCCTTCGTGAAGCTTGACGTTGACTTTGGTAGTATAGTTCCAGACAGCAGTCTGGTCCCTCGTGGAAGGGCATGTATGTTTACAACGCTTCTCTAAGCCATTTGTTAAACTTGTCTTTACTCAGACCTAATTTGCTTCCGTTGTATGATGTAATGTTGATCACATACATGTGGTATTTGTATACTCTATGTGTAAGTCAATAAAGAAGTATTTTGTAGAGTTATGTGATGATACCTGCTGTTCATACTAGGCATGTGTGCTGCGTGAATGATTATAACATGCATGTCATAGTATGGGTTTTCGAGACCTTAGTTGTGATATGGCTGGCGATCTTTTATACACCAAGTGGCCCTTATATGTGCGCAGCTTGGGGCATCGCGATGCGATTGCTCGTGACTCTGTCACGTGCACACTTTGTGGTATGATCGAGCCCGCCCTAGACCCCAACTAAGTGATCGGGCTGGAGTAAGTCTATGTAAGAGTTAGGATTCAATCGATAACATGGTTGAGACGACTTGTCTATGAGTATGGGATTCACCACCCATAAGCATTTAGACTTGTGAGCGGATGATGAGGACCCATCTCAGATGATCATCCGGCCTGGATGGGATGCCCCTCACGTTCGATGCTTTCCGAGAGTGTTCTGTGCTTGGCCTTGTCTGCTTAGACAAGTGGGTACGGCTCTCGGCTCTCCATGTGATTTCATCGTGACTGGAATTACATACGCATATTCCGGGTCCCGACATCGACTCACAAAAAACCACTAGGAAAATAACAACACAACTTAAGTATCAAACAATACATAATACTTCAACATCATATGACTACTAACAACTAGACTTCTCTCATCTCCTCAAGAACTAAAGTAACTACTCACAAGACATAAAAGAGATCATGATCAGAGGTGATAGATGGGTGGCAAACAATCTGGACACAATGATATTTCTCCAACAAAACTCAATAGCATTCACCACAAAGTAGTAATCAACACCAACAGAGTAGAGAGGATAGATAGTACGGATTACAACACAAGTTGCAATTGTGAGATGAGATGGGATGTAGATGGAGATGGTGCTGGTGTTGGGGATGATGTCGATGATGATCTCGATGATGCCCGTGATGATGATGATGACGATGGTGATGATCTCCCCTTCCGGGAGGTGATCTACCCGCCGGAATCTGCCTGCCGGAGATGGATTTTTCTTCTCTGTAGGTTTCCGCCATGAGGCGGCGGCGAAACTCCAAAACTCCTCCTCTTTTAGGGTTTTTACACCCCGGGGGGGGGGGTAATATAGGCCAGAGGGGGCACCATGGTGGGCCACCAGGCATCCAGGAGGGTGCTTGACGCGCCCTAGGGGGGGCCGCGCCAGGGACCCTTCTGGAGCTCTGGTGGGTCCCCTCCGATCAATCTTCGGTCTGCTCCAGTTAATCTCCAAAATAATGATCCACGTCAAATTTCGTCGAATTTGGAGTTGATCTGATTCAGCAACTTGATGTCCACTTTTCACCGCTGAATTCTGCTTCGGCACCGGAAAGTTGCAAACTATATAAAATTAGCAAAAACAACATAAGAACAATACTTTAAAGTGGAAACTATCGATGAATAAGGTTAAATTACAATATAAAATAGTGATGCAATTTGGACGTATCAACTCCCCCAAGCTTAGACCTCGCTTGTCCCCAAGCGATTACTGAGCTCGGCAAACCTGTCCACAAGTTTAGAGAGTGAAGTGTCGATAAAAGAATACGGACAAGAAGCATCAAGATTTCTCACCAAACTAAAGCATCCTCAACAGCAACCTCAAGTCATAAGTCCCTTATGAGAAAGTAGTGAGAATTATAGCAAACTAGGGCCAAGAAAACTCAGCAAATCATGGCAAACATAACCTTGGTCAAGGAACAACTAATAACTTTTACTTTTGCTCTTTCACTTATAATGAAACAAGTTGAAGGTTTTGAAAGAATATGTTATTAGTCAAGAAGTGCACATGTCAACACAAAGGAAGATGTTTACTAGGCATAAGCTTTTGCAAACAACTTACTTATCAAAATATAATGTCAACAAAGATGTAACATGCTAACTCTTAATGCAACTTTATATGCAAAAATCTTTATCAACATCAAATGTATGTTCTCTCTTAGAAAGGAAGGAAGTAGGAAGGACTGACTCAGCACAAAATAAAGGATAAACCCCGTGCAAAAGG
Organism: Bromus sterilis; assembly: GCA_950022295.1. NCBI lineage: Eukaryota > Viridiplantae > Streptophyta > Magnoliopsida > Poales > Poaceae > Bromus > Bromus sterilis. The sequence goes on along the minus strand of OX465595.1, from coordinate 364,197,220 downwards.
GTAAGCGGGGAAAACTCATGTGCTGTCGCTAGATCAAACAAAATAAAAACAGATTTTGGGGGGGGGGGTGCATGATCCGTCAACGGCTGCTGATAGATAACTCACTCACTTCATGATTTAGACAAGTTTCGAGGAACGGCTCCCATGTGGGGACGATCACATCCCCTTAAATATCTTTGTTTATCACTCATAAATGGGCGAAGGAACTTGTGTGTTAGTATTTATGTTTTACGAGATGGGCACTCATGCCATTCCCTTCTCGTATTAGGGGTTTGCAGATTAGACATGCAATCCCAAGATAAAACTTGTCCAAATTAAGAAGATCATGGGTTACCCATCACTTCCTCATGAGATGAATCAGAGGCACAAAACAGAAGATTTTGAACATCTAAAGATATCACATAAATTATATACTATAGGAGTGGTAGTGGAATACCACGAATAGGAAGGTAATGGTGGACTCAAGTGGAAGATGTTGGTTTCAGGGTATGGAAGTACAAGCAGAATTCCGCTTGGTACAGAGTTTTGTCTAGCAAGGCTTTGTGAGACCAGACAATTGATGATGACTTAGATGCAAGCAATACAAAGCATAAACATTAAAACTAGCATGGCACATCAAGTTGTCTTCCTTGTCAACATAACACTTCAAGCATAATAACACAAAGGTTTTGGCTATGTCGCTACTTTGAGAAAAACATGCTCGTTGTTATGACCGAAGCTATACTTTCCAAGATTAAATAAAGTTTCCGAAGCCATACCTGATATAAGGTCATTACTCCCCATAAGAATTAACTCATAATGTCGATTGCGTGAAGAGAATACCGAGTGCAGCGAAGAAACCAATAGACTTCTCATTAATATTCCTTCATAAACGACTCCACACTCACGGATACAAAAACTCTCCAAAAAAGGAGTGATAGACCTAAATGCAACACCTATTTCATAAAGTAACTTCCCTAGACATGACACGACTCTACTTGACTCCTAAAGACAAAGATAAAGATAAAGATACCGGGCACTCCCCCATCTTGAAACAAGCTAAGGGGGTGCCATTACCCGAGGAGATTTACTCCTCATTCTTGTTCTTGTTGTTTCTTCAGATCCCTGATGACACGACAAAGGTTTCGGTTCTCTAAGTCCAAGACTTCCACTTGAATTTTTAGTACACGGAAATCTTCACAGAGTTTGTTGGTGATGCGGTAGGCCTCGGAGATGGTGGAAAGCGCGCGTTGATCTTCAAGTGAGGTGGAGGGCCTTGAAAGGTTAAGAGAAATATCATATTGAGGTTGGACAGATCCCACCATGATGAGATTGCTTGGATTTCCTTGTTTTTGGGCAGTGATAGTCTTGACTTCCTCTCTCGCAGAGCGCTCCATCTCTGCTTGTCTTGCGGAAATTTCTTCTTCGGTAGCCCAATGAACGTGCTTCCCTTGATTAAGATCCTTCTGGACTTGACGTAGACGCCATCCCAAGAAGACCTCTCCGCTCGAGCCACAAGAAGACATCCCTACTAATCAACTTTTAGTCCTGGCAGAAACAGCTCGAGAAGAAAACATGCGAAATCGAGAGATACGGTGCCGGGACTATCCGGGTAAATATATAGGAAAAATTTCCGCAACAGAAAGAAGGTTTCAAGCCAAAGTGGAGTCGAAGTCGGAGTCCGGGGCTCCCAGGAGGGAGCCTGGCGCGGCCAGGAGGGGGGGCGGGGCGCTGGGAGGCTTCCTGGGGCCCCTGGAGCTCCTCTCCGGCTCCACTTGGGCTTGGAATTTTCCTAATTTTGCAAAAAACTTGAAAAGTAAAGTTTTATTTACGTTCGCGATGTTTCCTTACCGTAATACGTACCTTTTCTTATTATGCTCCTGCCGGCGTCTAAAACTGAGCTGCAACATGTCCTTCATGAGTTGTTGTGTATATCATATTCACATCAACATTGATAGGATCACCTGCCATGTAATGTTTGAGTCTTTGTCCATTCACAACTTGAGGTTTGGTGCCTTCAAAATTATTAATCTTGATATTAAAAGGTCCTTCCCATCTGGAAAGTAGTTTACCTGGAGAAAACCTGAAACGAGATCTAAATAACAAAACTTTATCACCAACATTAAATTCACGTTTCAGAATCCTTTTATCGTGCCACTTCTTTACCTTTTCCTTGAACATTTTAGCGCTCTCGTAAGCTTCACTTCTCCACTCATCTAGACAAGTCAAGTTCATGAGACGCTTTTCACCAGCTAACTTTGGGTCGGCATTCAGCTCTCTGACAGCCCAGAAAGCTTTGTGCTCTAACTCTAATGGCAAATGGCAAGCTTTGCCATAGACCATCTTATACGGAGACATGCCCATGGGGTTCTTGTAAGCAGTTCTATACGCCCACAAAGCATCTCCTAACTTCTTTGACCAGTCCTTCCTAGAACTCGTCACTGTTTTCTGTAAAATCAACTTGATCTCTCTATTGGTGAGCTCAACTTGTCCACTAGTTTGAGGGTGGTACGGTGATGCAATTCTATGATTGACATTGTACTTGGCTAGAGCTTTCCTAAAAGCTCCATGCGTGAAGTGTGACCCTCCATCTGTCATGAGATACCTAGGTACACCAAAGCTGGGAAAAATTACATCCTTGAGCATTTTCAAAGATGTCTTGTGATCATCACTCTCAGTGGGGATTGCTTCAACCCACTTGGTTACATAATCAACTGCAACTAAGATGTGTGTGTACTTGTGTGAAGGAGGAAAAGGACCCATAAAATCAAAACCCCAACAATCGAAAAGTTCGATTACTAGTGAGTAATTCATAGGCATCTCATTTCTCCTACTAATATTACCAACTAGCTGACACTTATCACAAGATAAAACATAATTTCTAGCATCTTTAAAGAGAATAGGCCAATAAAAACCTGATTCGAGAACCTTATGTGCGGTCCTCTCACCGGCATGATGTCCTCCATAGGGGCTATCGTGACATTGTCGAAGAATGTCCTTCTGCTCGTGCTCCGGTATACACCTTCTTACGATCCCGTCCGCACCTTCTTTATTAAGATGTGGGTTATCCCAAAAGTAATGCCTCAAATCCGTGAAGAATTTCTTCCTTTGCTGAAATGTAAAACCTGGAGGCAAAAACTTTGCAACGATAAAATTAGCATAATCTGAAAACCAAGGGTCGGAATGAGATTGTACTTTTACAATAGCAAGTTGTTCATCTGGAAAACTGTCGTTGATTGGAATAGGATCGTACAGAATATCTTCCATCACTACTGCAGAATAGCTTATAGCCACCAACACATGAGTGACGGGCAAAAATATGTACGTCACTGGTAACAATTATCAGTGACGGGCAACATTATGCTCGTCACTGATAAATCTCGACAGGAGGTTATAGAACATACTAGTGACAATTAAGTATTGCCGCCCGTCACTAGTAATTACCAGTGACGGACAGAAAACTGCCCGTCACTGGTGTTACTTTTATCAGTGACGAGCTGATTTATATGATCGTCGCTGGTATAAATCTCGTACCTGATGTGTTTTATTATTATTTGGCAAAAATATCAAAGAAAACACACACAATCTACACTTGAAGTTGATTGGCTGAAAAAAAAGACATGGATCAGTAACATGGCGTAAATCCAACCATCGATCCATATCCCCATATCAATCCATCCATTAATCAATCTAATGAACCCTCAATTTTTTTTAATCTATCTAATGAAAAAAATGAAAAGGAGAGGGACAGATCCCACGAGAGAGCATCTCTGGCGAACCCCACCTAATCCCTCGTCGCCTCTCCCTCTCTCTCTGGTCGTGGCCGCCACCCACGCCAACCGGTTCCGGCAAGCTCTGGCCACGCGCAGCACGCCCTCGAGCTCCCCATATTCCGCGCCTGCGTTCCCTGCGGCCAGATCCGGCGCTCAAGGGATCCACCCTCCCCCCGCGGCTAGGGTTCAGGCGCCTCCCCCAAACTTCGCTGTGATCCACCACAACCGGCGACGGCGAGCCGGAGGTGGACGATTTTGGCACAGTTTGGTCTCTCCCCACCTTCGCCCACCCTCTCCTCACCTCACGTCATCTTTTCTTACTTTTTCTGCAGGTCGCCATGACGTGGACGACGACGACGGCAGGAGGGGCGCACCTCCGTGGGATGCAACGCCGCCAGGGAGATGGAGCTCCTTCTCCCTCAGCACGCAGAGGCCCCATGGAGTCTCCCTCCTAGCGCCCGAAACCCTACCGGGTACGAATCTCTCCCGCTTTCTCCTTCTCTTTTCTGCTAAAATTATGAATGTGGTGATATAGATTTTGCACGGGGGAATTCTTGGAACTGGCAAAAAAAAATCTTGCACAGGAGATTTTGCATGCAGAGGCCCCATGGAGTCTCCCTCCTAGATCTTGTTTTACTTTTTATGCAGGTCGCTAGATTTTCTGCTAAAGTTTTCTGGGATGTTGGGCTGAAGGATAATAACCGGAAAAAATTAAACAATTTTGTCTGTTACCTGAAATATTTATAACCGCTAGTCATCTTGGATAGGGCTAACATAACCATAAAGATTAGAATGTACTAAGGCACTACTCTCACCTAGCATATGCTAATTGAACAGATATATACTGAAAGAAAACCTTGCATATATTATGTAATTAAATGATTTAATGGTATACATTACAACTTAAAATGTATGGTATAGAGTTGGGCAAGGTACTGTACATGAAGGTTACTTTATGTGTCGATGGGTAAGTGGTGTGCATCATAGGTACGATCAAACAGATTGAAATCAATGTCTTAGATACTAAGGTAAAGTATCTAAAAAATTCAGACATGTATCCTTTTGATTAACTACATCATTAAATGTGCATTTGCTATTGATGGTTTTTGCTTGCATAAAAAATTGATACTTGCCTATTCTATCTTGATTGAACTCGACATCTTATCTAACAACTTCTTTTCATCTCCTCCTGATGCTTTAGTTCTGGTTCATCACGTTTGAATAAAACTGTAGCAAATTGTTATAGTAGGACGACGACTACCGAAACCAAATCAACTTCTCTTCATCTCACTGTTGTAGTTATGGTTCAGTTTTGGATGACTCAAAACTATAGGGAAGGCCTCCCTGACAATAAAATTTATCAAGGAAAAGATAACTACAACATTGAGAAGGGGATGTACGTACAAAACAATGGATGTACAAGATTTACAAAACAAATAAATAAAACTAATTATTTACTGTTTGTCAATATTTATCTTTTCATATACCTCATAGATGAATTTGTGTCTCAAGTTTAAACTGTACATTAAGGGGACCATGGAGAGGCTGCTGCGGGTCGAGTTCTAGGCCATGTCGGGCAGGAGGGCGATCGACCCTGATGAGTGCATGGACACTTGCTTCCTCCTAGGCAAATGATTTGCTGTTAATTAACTAGCCTGCAAATATATACATGTACTCCCTCCGTTCCAAAATAACTGCCGGAGTAGCTAGTTGTCGTTGTTCGTATTTACATACGTACACCATCCATCACCGCTTAATTAGTTAGCTGGGTAATTTACTGGTCACTGATAGTGAAAGCTAGGTAGCATTTCTATTTGGCATCTGCGTTTTACTTGTAACACCGGAAAGGAAGAAAAAGGGCTGGCTAGTTATAGCTATCTAACTGTGCACAACAATTCCATGGCGACTACTGTTCCAATAGATTTATAGATGTTTCGTCAAATAACTGTTGCATGTTCTCGCCTCTTGATCAGCGTGGCCTACTGTCGATGTTCATCTACATGAACAAAATCTTGTTTGCTAATGGTATTTAGCTGAAAAGTGTTCGCGGACAACCCATTTCACTTGCTATTTGTTCACAAGTCGTACCTGAACAGTGAGTGTCGGAGCCAGAGGGTCAATCCATTCAAAATCTTCTCTCCTTCCAGTGTGTTGCGCAACAATCTCGAGTGTTAGTAAGGAATGTAAGATCGCCGATGTAACTATATCCCATTGGTTCGTTGGGTTAGGAATGGATTCCATTCAAAATACGTTGCTATCAGTGAGCTTTTGGTTTATACTTAGCTACTAGCTAGGATTGCTGGCAAGTTAGGATTCCCAACAATCCAAGCCATAGGAAAGGAATACGGTATACCTTTCCTGGTAAATACTTGCTTGGATTGAGAATCGATAATTTCCTTATAAAACAATCTAGTTAAGGGTAGTAGTATTGTCGTTTATGTGTTTTAAGTGTTATTTTGATTTTGCATTTTTCTGCTACTTTGCATCTTTTTCCTTATGCTACTTGCATTGCATATCTGCAATTAATTGTTGTTGCTGGAATGGAAAAGGTGCACGTACTAAACTAAGATGCTCATGACAACTTGCAGGGTTGCTGCTTGGCTGAGGCTGGAACCGAAGAATGGCTAGTGTGTCGGATCTTCCAAAGGGACAGGTAGTTGTCGTCGTCCAGGCGACAAATGTCGGGCGACCATGGAACCGACGCTCACGACACGATGCCGATGCCGCTGTCCCATCATCGACGACGTCTTCTTGCAGCAGCTGCGTCACAAGCGGTGGCAGCTCCTCGGACCTGTTCTCTGGCTGCTCCTAAATGCCTTTTGGTTTGCGGTTTAAATTGGTGGAGCTCTAGTTTGGGATGCAATTTTTCTATGTAGAAGCTTGAGAGCACATGGTAGAAGTTGACGTTTCAGAAGAGTTGGGATTTGAGGTGTAGGATATCTTGAAATGACAGCAAATTGGTTTGGATATTGTGCAATTGATGTTAATTCCACTTTGTAGTACTATGAGTGTTTGTGATTATGTTTTGTTACGTATAAGTGTCAGTGATCATATTGTGTTATCTATGTGCAAATGCAATATTTTTTATTTGTAATTTTTTTTATTTTCAAAATGTATAGTAGTGACGGGCAAACTACCAAAATCGCAAATTATCCATCAGTGCTAATAACATAGAAGCAATATTAAAAAACTAACTAGTGACGGGCATGAAGAAATGCCTGTGACTAATGAACAGATACTAGCGACGGGCGCCCGCCCGTCACTGGTAACCTATTACCAGTGACGAGTTACTAGTGACGGACACCTTGCCCGTCACTGGTGGGCATTTGGGGCCGTCACTGGTAAGCTATTCTGCAGTAGTGTGCATCCTTGAAAGGTTGTCCGCTACTGGATTCTCTTCTCCTTTTCTACCGACATTCTGTAAATCAAATTCTTTAATAAGGAGTACCCATCTTATGAGCCTTGGTTTTTCATCCTTCTTCTGCATAAGATACTTAATGGCAGCATGGTCAGTATGAATAATAACCTTAGAATCAACAATATACTGCCTAAACTTATCACAAGCAAACACCACTGCCAAGAATTCCTTCTCAGTAGTAGCATAATTCTTTTGAGCATTATCAAGGGTTTTGCTAGCATAGTGTATGACATTCAACTTCTTATCAACCCTTTGTCCTAAAATAGCTCCAACAGCAAAATCACTAGCATCACATATAATTTCAAATGGCAAATTCCAGTCAGGCGGTTGTACTATAGGAGCGGTTATCAAGGATTTCTTAAGAACTTCGAAGGCTTCCTTACAATCTTCATCAAGTACAAAAGGAACATCCTTCTGGAGAAGATTTGTGAGGGGTATCGAGGTCTTAGAAAAGTACTTTATAAATCTTCTATACAAACCAGCATGACCGAGAAAACTACGAATACCTTTGATGTCCCGTGGATAGGGCATCCTTTCAATAGCTTCAATCTTTGCCTTGTCCACTTCAATTCCCCTTTCAGAAATCTTGTGACCAAGAACTATCCCTTCGTTAACCATGAAATGGCACTTCTCCCAATTGAGCACCAAATTTGTCTCTTCACATCTCTGCAACACTTTATTAAGATTGTGGAGACAATGGTCAAAGGAGGTTCCATAGACAGAAAAGTCGTCCATAAAGACCTCCACAATATCGTCACAGAAACCATGAAATATAGCAGACATACACCTCTGGAAAGTAGCAGGTGCATTACACAAACCAAAAGGCATACGCTTGTAAGAATAAGTACAGTAAGGACACGTGAAAGTGGTCTTCTCCTGATCCGCCGTGTTGACATGAATTTGAGAGAAGCCAGAATACCCATAAAGATAGCAAAAGTGGGTGTTTTAGACAACCGCTCAAGCATCTGATCAATAAAGGGCAGAGGATAATGGCCCTTCCTGGTGGCCTTGTTCAACTTCCTGAAATCGATACACATTATATATCCAATAATAGTCCGTTGAGGTATTAGTTCATTTTTATCATTAGGAACAACAGTCATACCTCCCTTCTTAGGAACACAATGAACTGGACTTACCCACTTACTATCAGCTATAGGATAGATGATACCTGCGGCTATAAGTTTGAGGACCTCCGTCCTAACCACGTCCTTCATCGTTGGGTTCAACCATCGTTGATGATCAACAACCGGTTTAGCATCGGGCTCGAGATTGATAGTATGTTGGCAAATGGATGGACTGATACCCTTGAGATCGTCAAGAGTATAGCCAATAGTACCTCGGTGTCTGCGGAGTGTCTCCAATAATTGCTCTTCTTCAAATCCTGAAAGGTTAGAATTGATAATAACAGGATATATTTTCTTTTCATCTAAATAAGCATACTTGAGCATATCAGGAAGTGGTTTGAGATCGAACACCGGGTCTTCTTTTGGTTGTGAGAGGATTTCTAAAGGTTCAACCGGGAGGTTGTGCTTCAGGATAGGATTTTGTCTTAAAAATATGTCTTCTAGCTCATTCCTCTCATGTATACGCATGTCATTCTCGTGGTCTTCCATAAATTGCTGCAAAGTATCATTAGGAGGAATAGCAATAGAAGCAATTTCTTCAATAATTTTGTCATTACTAGACAAGTCAGCACCACGAGGCTGCTTAGAAAACTTAGAGAATTTAAATTCATACGGATCACCGTCGAATTCAACTGAAACTTTACCTTTCTTGCAATCTATTATCGCTCCACAAGTGTTGAGGAAGGGCCTTCCAAAGATAATAGGGCAAAAACTATCTTGCACTGAACCAAGTACAAGAAAGTCAGTAGGATATTTTACCTTCCCGCAGAGAACTTCAACATCTCTCACAATCCCAACTAGAGAGATTGTTTTTTTATTTGCAAGGTGAATCGTGACATCTATGTCTTCAATCTCACACGGCTGAATCTCGTGCATGATCTCTTGATAAAGTGTGAAAGGAATAGCGCTGATACTGGATCCCAAATCACATAACCCATAGTATTTATGATCTCCTATTTTTACAGATACAACTGGTGTACCTGAAATTGGGCCTTTGTTCTTGGTTGTGACAATGTTAGTGGAAACAGCACAAAAACTAATAATAGATTCTTCAATATCACTAGTTACCAGATCCTTAACCATTGCAACTTGAGGCTTGACCTTGATCAGGTCCTCAGGTTCATCAGTAGTCCTTCCATTCTTGTTTATAATACCTGTAACAAAAGAGTGCTCCTTTATCCTTGCGGGATAAGGAGGTTGTTCATACACAACTGCAGGTAAAACAGGATCAGCAACATTAATATCAATAGGTGACTCCTTGAAAGGTTTATGATATTGACTCTCCTTCTTCGTAGAAGAATCAACATGAGAAGCAAAGTCCTCTAAAAAGTCAATCATTAGCTGGGAATCGAGACCAATTTTAGAACAAAATGTATTAAAATAATCAGTTTTCACATCAATCTCAATGTAGTCATGCTCATAGTTTATAGCGGGTTCAATACCTTTATCAATTTCCCAGTCTTCAGTGTTCTTCTGGATCCTTTCAATAAGATCCCATTTTTCTTCTACACTTCTAGTCTGGAATACCCCACTAGAGGAGGCATCCAACATTTCCTTGTCCTGACGAGAAAGTCTGGCATAAAAATTTGTAAGTATAATTTCCTTGGGGAGCTCATGGTTGGGGCATTTGAGCATCAGGGACTTCAGTCTCCACCAAGCTTGAGCGATGCTCTCTCCGTCGTGAGACCAAAAGTTGTAGATGTAGTTCCTGTCTAGGTGAATTTCACGAAGAGGATAAAACTTTGCATAAAAGAGAGACATAAGCTCTAGCCATTCAAGCAAATCAGAGTTATCGAGTAGCTTATACCAATCTGAAGCTTTATCTTTAAGCGATACGGAGAATATTTTCTTCATGATGAACTCCATCGTTACACCTGCAAGCTTAAATAAAGAACATAATTGTGACAATTATAGCAGGTGTTCTCCCGGATGTCCTTCTCCTTTATAACGATTAGCCAAGACATAATCAATAATACCAGTTGGTATTTTATAGGGCACAATTTTAGTAGGGGTAGGAGTGACCACCACAGTCGTGGGGCGGCTCCTCATCAGCAATGAACCAACGGTAGAGGGGTCCATAAGAACTGAGGATAGCAACAGCAAAAATAAAAACAGCAACACAAAGTAAAGGTTTCCTTACCGGCTTCACTTACCAATAGCGCTACACTCCTCGGCAACGGCGCGAGAAAAGCTCGTTGATGGCGGTGAAGTTGATAGGTTTAGTTGGGATGCCTCCCCTGTCAACCGCGCCAATAAACGATTCTTGATGACCCACAAGTCTAGGGGATCAATTGTAGCTTTTCGAAAAATAAGGATGTCGATCCCACGAGGAGCAGAAGGTATTGACAAGTGACCCTGGATAAAGAAAGGTCTGCAAACACTAAAAGATAAATATTTAGGGATTTTTGCTTTAAGCAACAGAAAGGTAAAAGACAAGTAAAGTCAACAGGGTAACTGAGGAGTAAGAAGTGGCCTGATCCTTTTAAGCAAAGGATAGGCCTGGCAACTGGACTTATAAAGGCTAAGGCGTACTCGAGGACACACGGGAGAGGTAGCCAAGTTACTTTCACCATATTCCGCCAAGTAGTATGTATTGTGTCGATAAGTGTCGGTGAGTGGATCAATGCTAGTACACCTTCTAGACTAAGATAAGTGTACTCTTATGATTACACACCTTGCAACCATCCGCAAATACAAGGTAGTAATTAAGGGATAAGCCTAACCACAACATTACGGTCGAGGATCCATAACTCCCTTGTGCAAAAGTGTGTGAACTGGGGTTCAGGTTTCTGTCACTCCTGCAACCCACCATAAGCATCCTTTGTACACAATGTATTCCCCTAGGTCCTTAATAAGGCGAAGTGTTGGGTGTTCGACTCACACAACACCACTAGGAAAATAACAACACAACTTAGGTATCAAACAATACTTAATACTTCAACATCATATGACTACTAACAACTAGACTTCTCCCATCTCCTCAAGAACTAAAGTAACTACTCACAAGACATAAAAGAGATCATGATCACAGGTGATAGATGGGTGGAAAAAAATCTGGACACAATGATATTTCTCCAATAAAACTCAATAGCATTCACCACAAAGTAGTAATCAACACCAACAGAGTTGAGAGGACAGATCGTACAGATTACAACACAAGTTGCAATTGTGATATGAGATGGGATGGAGATGGAGATGGTGCTGGTGTTGGGGATGATTTTGATGATGATCTCGTGTGACATCCTGGCTTAATAGGAATGATAGACTACTCATATCAACAAGGTGCACCTTCTTTTCCGAGAGCCCAGATCCAAAGAACTCCAAAGTTAAGCGTGCTTGGCTTGGAGCGATTTGAGGATGGGTGACCGACCGGGAAGTTGTTCCCGGGTGCGCACGAGTGAGGACAAAGTGCGCAGGAAAGACTAGTGTTGGTCTGTGGGGACAGTCTAGATCCTGACAGGCGTACGCCGGGAACCGGTGGGTGTGGCCTGGGCGTTACATCTCGATGATGCCCGTGACGATGATGATGACGATGGCGATGATCTCCCCTTCCGGGAGGTGATCTCCCCGGCGGAATCTGCCCGTCGGAGATGGCTTTTTCTTCTCTGTAGGTTTCCGCCACAAGGCGGCGGCGAAACTCCGAAACTCCTCCTTTTTTAGGGTTTTTACCCCGGGGGGTAATATAGGCTAGAGGGGGCACCGAGGTGGGCCACCAGGCATCCAGGAGGGTGCCTAGCGCGCCCTAGGGGGGAGCGCCAGGGACCCTTTTGGAGCCCTGGTGGGTCCCTCCGGTCAATCTTCGGTCTCCTCCAGTTAATCTCCAAACTAATGATCCACGTCAAATTTCGTGTAAAACAAGCCAAGACAACATAAGAACAATACTTTAAAGTGGAAAATATCGATGAATAAGGTTAAATTACAATATAAAATAGTGATGCAATTTGGACGTATCAGGAGGTAAGCGTTTGAAGGTATATATTTAGATCTTGCAATTAAATATTTTCATGTCTTGTTTTTATTTTCACTAGTTAGGCTTATGGAAAACAAAGCAAAAATGAGAGAGCTTTATGAGCTCTACCTTGTGTTAGGACATGAAGTGTTTGAAGAGAAAATCAAAAGGACGATGGAGCTTTATTATTTGCACAACACTCATGATAGTAGCAATGTTGTTAGTATGTCTTCTTTGAATACCTCTGATGCTAATGATATTCAAAGCCATAAGCTTAGGGAAGGCCACTTTACCACACCCGTGGTAGAGAAGTCTCCTCCACCTACTGAATATAGCCCATTCAAAATACCACTTGGGATAATTGAAATAATTAGGAATGATTGCTATGCAGGGGATGGAACAGTTCATCCTAGTATTCATTTGTTTAAACTTACAGAACTTTGTGAGTTATTTAAGATTTCAGGTTTGACAAGAGATGGAGTCATGAGGAAATTATTTTCCTTGTCACTGAAAGGAAAAACATTGGAATGGTATAGGCTACTAGATGATTCTCACCTGCTGGATTGGGAAGAGATCCAGTCTCCCTTTTACTCCAAGTTTTATCCTCTTCATGAATTCCATGAGAATAGGAATTATGTTTATAATTTCTATCCTCATGACGGAGAGAGCATAGCTCAAGCTTGGGGGAGACTGAAAAATTTAATGCTAAAATGTCCTAACCATGGGCTGCCCAAAGATATAATTATCACTAATTTCTATGTGAGGCTCTCTCGACAGGATAAAGACTTGCTCAACGCTTCCTCTATGGTTTCTTTCACAAATGAAAAGATTGATGCTAAATGGGAACTCCTTAAAAGAATTCAACGCAATACTGAAGGTTGGGAGATCCACAAAGGTAAAGAGTCAGGTATAAATTATGAGTATGATTGCATTAAATCCTTTGTTGAAACTGCAAGTTTTAATAAGTTTAGTGCTCAGTTTGGGATTGACTCTCGACTCCTTGTCGATTTCCTCAAATCTTTTGCTTCACATCTTAATATGCCTAAGGAGAATTGGATCAAGCATCATGAACCTTTTAAAGATATTTGCAAAGAAAATGAAATTGTTAATGATAATTGCAACATGCATGATCCAATTCCTAAAAATGAAGTTTTATATAAGCATGTTAATTTTTGTGGGGTGGGTAGACCTTGTAAAAGGCCTATGATTGAAGAAGAGAAGTATTGTAAGCAACATAAGCATGAAAGAACAAACACTTGGGTTAGATATTTAAATGAACTTGCTAGAGAATTGTGTGACCTTTATTATTTTACTTGTGAACTTCGTGGTATAGAGGGTCACTTTAATTTTCAATGCATGTACTTTCAAAACATAACTTTTAACCAGTTGTTTGATAACATGATCACTTCTGATCTTTTTGATGAACTTATGTTGTTTTCTATGTGTGAAAAGCTATCAGAAGAAACTTCTTGGATAGATGATAATGCCTTAGGAATAAACAACACTTTTCAAAAATGTGATCTCTATTGTGTTGTTAATTGCCATGAAAAATATTACATAAGTAAGATTAGAAAGGAGGGAACTTTACCAAAGTATAAACATGTGTCTTATGTTTCCACTAATAAAAAGGAGAGTTCCTCCCAAGTTTCCCCTATTGTTTCTAATGATAAACCAGAATATGTGGAGAAACTTCCTCTTCAACCACTCCCTCCTAAGGTGAAGAAGAAGAGAAATAAGAGGGGGAAGAGAAACAATATGGAAGAATAATGGGTATCAACCTGGCCTGAGCATAGTCCTCGCATCAACTTTTATCCTAATGGTCTTAAGTTTAAAGAAGAAGGTGAAATTTATTGCCTTCATTATCATCTTAATGATACGTTCGTAGTTACTATTGAAGACGATTTTGATTATGATATGAATGTTACTTATTGTGATTGGGAAGATGATGATAATGCTACATATGATCTTGAAAATCTTTTTGGCACCAACTCTGAAAGTGATGATATGGAAAGCTCTAAGCTAAAGGTTGATAGGATTGCAAGTACTTTACCCATTAGTGATGTGAGAATTGATAATTCTTTTTCTAGTAAGAATAAACACAACATGTTTACAAATATAGTTGCTAGCAATGATAATGCGCTTCTCTACTATGATGATGTTATAACTCCTATCTATAGTGATTGTAAAGATATCTATGTCATAAGGAGAAATTATCCTTATGAAAGTGGTCATAACCATGGAGGGAGTTACTCCCTTGCTGAACACCATCTTCCTAATACATACTTAATCTATAGTGTTCAAGTTGTTTATGATAGTCCTACTCCCACTATTACCAATGAGAAAGATTATGCTTATGTGGAGAGTAAGAGTACCTTTTTGCATGTGGATGATGGTAACAATGCTTTATGTGATACTTATATTGTTGAGTTTATTCATGATCCCACTGAAAATTATTATGAGAAGAGAACATATGCTTATAGATATTTCAATAATATCATGTTCCCTCTCTTTATGTTGAAGGTTTTGAAGCTGCACTTGTTTTGCCTTCCTATTCTTATTTCTTTGTGCTTCAATAAATTATTCTATTGCATTATTCCTATGCATAGGAAGCATGTTAGACTTAAATATGTTTGGTATTTTCTTCTTGATGCTCTTTTTTTTATTTAACTCTTATTCTTACGAGAGCATCATTAAAATCTTAAGCCTATCGTTATGGCTATAAAGAAAGAGCTCTTGGCAGACAACCCTTGTTATCTTTACTTTGATTTTTTACTTTCAGTTTTTAGTGGTCTTGATGTGTGTTACTAATGTAGCAACATCATTGTGTCTTTATTTTCAAGCTTTGTGCCAAGTTTTAGCCTCCGATTACAAGAAAGTTCAAAAGTTGTGACATGTTGTCCAGAAACAGGTTATGTCCCCTTGAGGAAAAATTAGCCATAAATCACCAGATCATCTTTTTGATCTGATTTTTTTGACAGCATGTTCTATACAATTAGCTTTCATGCGTATGTTCTGAATTTTTTGATTTGAGTTGTAGAAGTACCCCAAAAACATTATTTACTACTTGTTGGTCTGTTTTTCACAGATTCTGCCACGTTTTGTGCTTTCATCGTTTTTCAAATCTTAAGCTTGATTTTTCTTTGCAAAAACTTTTTTTAAATCATGAGAAATAGTAGCTCTTCAAGAATATCTTTATTTCCAGTGGAGAAAATTTATTTTTTCATGGGTACTAACCACTCTAATCAGTTTATGATGAGTTTCGTATGAAGGTACCTTTTCTAGTATGCGAAGGAAGATGATGAAAGAAGATTCGGGTATGCCAAGCGCTCAAGCTTGGGGATGCCCCCATGCACCCCCAAGAAATATCCAAGGATACTCAAGCGTCTACGCTCTGGGATGCCCCCGAGCATCCCCTGCTCCATCAACAATCATCAGTTCGTCCTTCTCCATGCTATATTTTTATCACTTCATATGTTATGTGCTAAACTTGGAGCGTCTTGCTCTTTACTTTTTAGTTTGTTTTATTTTTGTGTGATGTTAATAACAATTTGGATCCTATCCTTCATTGTTTGGGAGAGAAACACGCTCCACTCCACCATAGAACATAACATAGGTTTTCATGCTTATCTTTTTGTGTGTTCTTTATCTTTTCATAGTTGCTTTCATGCTTAGCTCTTAGTTCTCATGCTTATCATTTTAAGAGATTTTGTTTAGGTTGTTCTAGGAACTCTCTTAGTTATCATGCTTATCTTGTTTAGAGAGTTGTCTTCTTGCACTGAGTTGTGTGTCTTGCATGAGTAGGTAATTAAGGTTGCGATTACAAGTGTAGTAGTAACATGCAATAGTTTTGAGGTATTGATTTGAGTAATGTTTGGACATTAGGGTGCCGAGAGATTGAGCCTATTAGTGATAGGTGTCGTATCTTGAGAAATCCGTGCTTATTTTCAAAAACTACAAAAATTAGTTGAGAACTCTATCTAATAGATGGATCGCTAACCTCTAGAGGGGTTGGAATATATAGAGTACCCTCACATACCATGGGCCGAGGATGCGCAAGTATAACTAAACCCCCATACAATCCTCCTCGGGGTACTTGTCTCTTTGTGAATCTCACGATTAGATAGAGAGTTACCGATAATAAGTGCATGAGTTCTTCGGACTAATGCGAGTATTCGATTGTTGGCACTTCCACCTTCCCATATTTTGCTAGCCTATTCGGTACCTTGAATTTCCCTTTCTCATCTTGATAGTTGGTGCATACTTCGCCGATGCATCCAAACCCTTGGCATTATACGCTTTGTCATCATAAACCTCCTTATATCTTCCTCAAAACAGCCACCATACCTACCTATCAAGGCATTTCCAAAGCCTTTCCGAGATACATTGCCATGCAAAATCCACCATCTCATGACTTGATCTTCATTTCATACATGCTTTTGCTTGATCGAGGAGCCGCATGCTAGTTGGGCTGTGCCCTTATTATTGCTACATGATGCGCTAGTATCATTGCATATCCTGCTACACTGGCAGAGACATACATTTGCATACATCATGATAGTTTTCATTCTTCTTTATGTT
Organism: Bromus sterilis; assembly: GCA_950022295.1. Classification (NCBI taxonomy): domain Eukaryota; kingdom Viridiplantae; phylum Streptophyta; class Magnoliopsida; order Poales; family Poaceae; genus Bromus; species Bromus sterilis. Next base: position 364,180,399 of record OX465595.1, on the reverse strand, counting down.
GAGTACTTCTTGTAAAGTGTGAAGATCTTCTTTATATTCTTGTAAAAATAGAGTGTTGCCCTTAAGTGAGGAAAATATCCCAAAGAGGACAAATTAAAAGATCCCAAAGAGGAAAAATGAGTGATAAATAGAAAGAGCCAAAGAGACCACAAAAATACAAAAAAGAGAAAAAACAGAGAAGGGGGAACACTACTATTCCTTTTTAAAGATCCACGTTCGTACTCCATTGTTATATTTGTACTCCATAGAGATTATCATTGATTCACGAGAGATGATAATGGCTTCTCGCCCTTTGTTGGTTACCCCAAGTGGAAGGTGAGATGTAGGATAGCAACAAATTTCCCTTGGCAAAGATACCAAGGTGTATAGTTAATCCAGTAGGACTCCAAGGTCGACAAGTAGGTGGTAAGGAAACAATGGCACCATTTTAAGACAAAATTTTCTTCCTTGACCTAGACCTGCACACAAATACAAATAACTTTGCTCCCAACAAAGTTCAGAGAGGTTGTCAATCTCTCCGGCCTTGTTGTTTACAATGGATCAAACACAAGGGATAAATGATAATAGTGATGATAACTGCAACTAGAAAGTAAAAGCAATAAGTAAATTGAGGGTGTAAACAATGGTGGAAATATGGACCGGGGTCCCTGTCGTGGTCATACATAAGGTATACCCTTAAGTATCACATATCATGGGGTACCCTTAACGAGATAATAAGAATAAGATTGACATATAACCGAGTCAGGTGTTACTCTATGATCAAAGTATGATTACACTTCCGAGTAACAAATAACTTGGGGTGGCATGCTACTCGGACATGAAGCTACCGAGTAACGAGAAACTCAGACAAGAGGATGCGGTCAACAGTCACCGAAGCTATACAATCAAGCATCCCACTACACCCATTATAATACGACTTAATGGAGGAGTTTTTATGTTTTAATTAGAAGCGTAACTCTAGCATTAATAGGCATTAGTTCCTCTTAATTCCCCACTCATGTAATAGGGGTGGCGCACTCTATATCATCCACCCCCACCACCACTAAGAGGGGGGATGGACTCTGTTCTTCTTCCTCCTCTCTCACGGGATCTTATCCCATGTAATGACCTATTCTTCGTGTTCTTACACAGATAAAGGAAAAGCTCCTCCGGGAGCACGAGACGTAGGGATTTTATCTCCTCCGCGAGAGTCCCAAACTCGATAAAATCACCTGCGTCCACCCGTTTGCATCTCGATAGATAATGCTTTATTCATACCCCCCTCTCTATTGTCAGGATCAAACCATGACGGTTGGCGCCCACCGTGGGGCTTGGCGTCTATCGAGCCATTATGTGAGCGGTTTGTAATCACTCTTACACCTATTTTTTGTTGCTCTTGATGCACGTTGTTTTTTCAAGAACAGGAAATTCTCAGATGATTTATTTCCACCGCCGCGTTGGCCGCGACCGCCTCCGCTTCTCTTCGACTCGGGCGTGCTTTGGATGTTGCAACGAGCACCTCAGGCTACCTCGTACAAGCACACAAGTAAACCTCCTGATGGATGAATAGTACCCTGATGGATGAATAGTACCTCTTCTCGTTGCACAATTTAGTGTTCCTCTCCAACTCGGACGACTCCTCCCCCTGCATCGGTCGCGAGGACGCGGGGCCTCTTAAGCAGTAAAACGTCTCTTCTCATTATTTTTCCCTCGAGCCTCTCTGCTGAAAGTGCGCTGAGAAAGTTAAACTCTCGCGTAATTTAATTGTGGTTAAATCACAGAGGTCAAGGCGGAATGAGAGGATGATTAATTACATGCAAAACCGAAGCATGCCGCCCATTAAAACCTTAATTGCATGTTAATGCAATATCATTTGTTGTTACTACTACCACATTACTAAACTGCAATTAATGTGTTGCCTTCGTACCCAAGTTTTGTGCACTGAGTAACTTGCATGTCTGCTAAAACGCCCACTCGAACGGGAGGAGAACACGACGCGAACGTTTTCCTCGCAACAAATCGGACGGATACATGCATGGACAAGCTCAGGACACTTCCCCGACTTGGCTGCGACTCGGACGCCGGTTACTCTCCGGCTCTGTCCTCCAACGACTCGGTCTCCACCAACAACTCAGGTCGCCTTTACGAACTCATTAAACGACAATTAATTATTTCCCGTGCTGGTTACCATTATAATTGATTGCATGTCATTCAATTTCCATACCCGTTAATTTGTGCATGCACACATTAATATCCATTTAACATCTAATTTGTACCTACTTGGACGGGGACATCTGCCGGCTTCGCCTCGGATGCACAACTCGTACAAGGTGTTTCAATTGGGTTGCGCCTTCAACTTCAGCAACTCGGCTGGCTACGTCCCGTGCAGCAACTCGGCAGCTTATTCCTCGGCCATCAATAACTCAGACGAAGCGACTCAGCTTCCAGCGTCACAACTCGGACAACACACGGCCTCGGATACCTCGGTAGAAAAGTCTTACACGTGTGTTTTCTTCCAGCTCGGGTGCAGGACTCCTTCGGCTCGGTGGCCTTCCCAGGTCTGCTTACGACTCAGACGACCTCCCTTGCAAGTCACGCGCGCCGACCTCCTTCATGAGAAGCCCCACTGATGGACGACTCAGCAGCTCCATCCACCGCACAGCTCGGACACGACTTCCTCTTAGACTCGGGCGAACTCCCCGGTTACTTGGATGGATTCCTCTCCAAACGCCCTCCGACCTTGCTACAACTCGAACAATGGACTCCTCCGACAACTTGGACGCTAGGGGCTAGCTACACAGACAAGAGCACACATAACACAAGCTACATGCATGGGAAACTCGGAGCTCTTTCCCGACCTCGCTCATGTAGGCCTGCAATGTGAGGCTTCCCGGTTGATGACCAGCTCGACGGCCTTCTCCGACTTGCGCTAGCTCGGCGGCCCTCTCCGATCTGACCCAACTTAGTGGCCTCTCCCGAGGTTCACCGACTCAGCATCTACTCGGACGATGCACGCATCCATGACTCAGCCTACGTCACGCCTCGGCCACGACACGAACGAGCTACGCGCTCCAACTGCAACACGATGGCTTGGATGAGCTACGCGCACCTTCATCAACTTGTCCGAGCGCATGGTCGTCGGGTTGGAGATATGTTCATCGGTTTTTCCGATAAGCTAAGTAAATGCACATACTTCATTCTCATACATTTTATGTACGGACAACAATTGGTCCTAGTTATGCGGATGAACTTCGCACTCGAACAACTAACGTGCAGGCTCATTCGGATAAATTTGGCATTTTCCTGTTCTGCAAAGGCTCGGTCTCCATCGACTCTTCTGCAATGACTCGGATTTCATTGACTCTTTTGCAACAATGAGTCGACCTCAAACATAATCAAAGAACTTTTTTGAGGACTTCTATTTGTCGCGTCATGGCTTCGTTGAATTTGACTACCTCCCCAACACGGAAACAACTAAGTTTCTTCTACAACCAAACTTCGTATTACACGTTTTAGGGAGTTTGTCTCTTCCGAGCTTCTCCCGGGAACCACTTCTCGCTTTTACCCGAGTCTACCTCGATGAAACACAAATCACATTCCCAGTATTTCCACCGGTCCGCCGTTAAAAGTTGTAACGCACTCGGGGGCTACGCCGCACCCGGGGGCTACAACTTAGTTAGAATCACATTTACCTTTATGGTTGGTTCTTTCCTCCCCTAAGTGGATGTGCCGCAAGTCGGAAGGTTCTTTACTTGGTTTTCTCTTATTCTTCGTGAAACGCCTACACATGCTCAGTACCATAAATGCCTACTCTTCGTCTCCAACCCGGTCGCAACCTGATTGTCTGGTTGGCAAGAGAAAAATCTAATGGTCTGTCGAATCGCTAAGTGGCTAAACACGAAAGAACAAATAAACCAAGTGAAATATATTGCTATCTGTAAAGTTTAAGTTTTATACTTTACTATCTGCAAAGTTTGAATTATACACTTTATTTATGCAAAGTTTAAAGTTCCATGTTTTCACTCAAATTTCTGGGTATGAATACTATAATACTTTCATTGTCTATCTGTTTGCATTTTCTTTCAGGTCAATGAAGGAAATATCTTTGGTTTCATTCTGTGCCCGCGCACAACGAGATTCCAAATTCCTTCAAGAAACAACACTCAAGAAAATGTTCTGTGTCCACGCGCGATGAAACAATTTTGTATAGCTTCACAAAAAGACTCCAACTAACTACCAATAGTTAGTCAGAGCCTTGGGGGCTCGCCCAGTGGGTGCACTGATCGTGCTCCCACTGGAAGGAAAATTTATCCCGAGTAGATCTTCACTCGGAAGAACAACGTATCCAGTAAGTTACCACTCGGATATTCAACAAAACCGAGTAAGTTGTCACTCAGAGTATTTTTGAAAGAGGCTATTTCTCAAGCATGAAACAGTTTCGTACGCGATAATACTCGAGACTAAGTGACATGCATGAATGCAGCCATATTTCAGAATACGCAGCAAACGGAAAATCTTGTATTCATTAGTTGTTCGAGAAAAGTTCTGAATAGTTAATTCGCTAGTAATCCGTCTCGGACGTAGATTGCCAGATTACTAGTATGATAAGGTGCAGTGGGTAAAGAATTGATATCCCACGCGGTATGATCTAAAGCTCATTTGGTGATGCTTTAGAATATCAAACTTTACAAATCTTGTTCATATGGAGTTTAAGGCATTTTACTCCGAGACACGCCCTCCGAGGCCTCAGTCAACCTCTTCCGAGAGACGCCTGAGTGTCGCCAGATTTTTCCTTTAACTTGCCCGACTCACATACAAGGGAAAAGTGTAAACTTCAGTAAAGTCCTTCCGGGCCTCTTATTGAGTTTAATCTTCGTATACCTTATGAACTCATCATCAATAGAAAGAGCACTCTTCTTTGATGAAACAATCACCCCAATTACGAGAACCCAGAAGCACTTGGGGGCTACTGTCGTGGTCATACCTAAGGTATACCCTTAAGTATCACATATCATGGGGTACCCTTAACGATATAATAAGAATAAGATTGACATATAACCGAGTCAGGTGTTACTCGATGATCAAAGTATGATTACACTTCTGAGTAACAAATAACTCGGGGTAGCATGCTACTCGGACATGAAGCTACAGAGTAACGAGCAACTCAGACAAGAGGATGCGGTCAACAGTCACCGAAGCTATACAGTCAAGCATCCCACTACACCCATTATGATACGACTTAATGGAGGAGTTTTTATGTTTTAATTAGAAGCGTTACTCTAGCATTAATAGGAATTAGTCCCTCTTAATTCCCCACTCATGTAATGGGGGTGGCACACTCTAAATAAGCCACCCCCACCACCACTATGAGGGGGGCTGGACTCTCTTCTTCTTCCTCCTCTCTCATGGGATCTTATCCCATGTAATGCCATGTTCTTCGTGTTCTTACACAGATAAAGGAAAAGCTCCTCCAGGAGCACGAGACGTAGGGATTTTATCTCCTCCGCGAGAGTCCCGAACTCGATAAAATCACCAGCGTCCACCTGTTTGCATCTCGATAGATCATGCTCCGTTCATACCCCCTCTATATTGTCAGGATCAAACCACGACAGTCCCATGATGTTCACTAGTGATGTATCTCTCCCAAAAGATGATAAAACTTCTATGCGAGGTAAACAAATCACAGCTGGGCAATTGATAGGATTAAAAACACACCGCGATGGTAACTATGCTACAAAGAAAGGAAGAGGCTCAAAAGCCATCTACATCTACTACTAATCATCCACCTTGAGATATCTATCCAGAACATCTCGCTGGTATAAAGTTGTGAGCCCCACCCAAAGTGTAAACCCAAAGAAACAGACAACTGCATTAAAAGAACTTTGCGTAAAGTAAACAATCCTTGCAACCGCGGTTACAAGCACAGTTGTTTTCCCCTTTGTGGCAACAACACATCCCCTAGACTCATGTTTCTGTCACTCAAGCTAGTCATCAGGGGGCATGAACCCACAATCAAGCATAACGCTCCCTCTTGGAGTCACTAACTACTACTTGGCCAAAGCAATAAATAGCAACGAAGAACATTCAAGAATTACTCAAGAACAAAAATATATAAGAGAAGAATCAAATATATTACTCAATCACAATCTGAACATAGTCTCATAATCGATCAGATCCCAGCAAACTCAGTATAGCAAAAGAAGAAAGAATTACATATGTGCCTTGATCATGTAGGGAAGCTCAAAAGGTCTAATCCAAGGTGGACTACTCACGGATCATCCGGGAAGCGTCCATGGTGGTGGAGAAGCTCCCGGAGGTCAATCCTCCCTCCGGCAGGTTGCCGGGAAGAGGTCTTATGGTGCTCCCGATCTTGGAAGCGCGGCGGTGGCGGAACAGAGGTGAGATCGTGAAAAAGGGTTCTGTCTTCGGAGGTTTCGGGGTGAAGGAAATATATAGGCGAAGGGGGGCAGCCAGGGCCGCCAGGGCCACCAGGAGTCCAGGCGGCCTACCGGCGCAGCCCCACCCTAGGCCGTGCCACCTGGCCGCCTGACCACAAGGTGGGGCCCCTCTGGCCCCCCTTCAGGAATCCATAAGCTTCCGTTGCGCTGATTTTTTATTGGATTCTTCCGGAATTTTTCTGGCATTTTACGTAATGGAAAAACCTGAAAGAAAAAGACGGCAGAAAATAAGGAATTGGCACTGGGGTGCGCTGAGTTAATAGGTTAGTCTTAATATGATGAAAAGTGTATGAAAGTGTATCCAAAACATAGCAATATCACACAAAACATTCATGGAGCAAGCAGAAATTATAGATACATTTGGGCGTATCAACATCCCCAAGCTTAATTCCTGCTCGTCCTCGAGTAGGTAAATGATAACAATCATACTTTCTGTGGTGACATGCTACCAACCATATAAGAACTTTTAAGTAAATCAATCAAGGTATGTAATTCAATTCAAGTCATAGCAGGCAAGAGTCTATATTGGCATTGAAACAAGCAACATAAGAACATTAAGGTGCAAGAGATATTGTTGTCCGTGACTCGAATGTCTCTAGATGGTGTTTGCGTGCAAGAAGTGGGAGATGGGAAGACGAGAACAAATATTTATTTGTTGAGAACTCAATCTACTAAAGTTTCACACTTAGTCTTATTTGGAATCTTATCTTGACTCGTCCCTAGACCACTAGCCAGGTACAAGTCAAATTGATCAACTCCCTTTTGATATTTTGAGCAGTCATGCAATGGATGAGCTTAAGCACGAGAGTTGACACTTAGGATAGCAAAGAGAGATATGGTGGAGGAGGAAGACAAAAAAGGTATGAAACGCTCACATCAATGAGTACAATCGTAGGCGAGAGAAGGCCCAATGATAGATATGATGTGAGGAGTAGGGATTGCCATGCAACGGATGCACATATGAGCTAAGGAAATCTCTCCAATGGAACTAGTGGGGTTGCATCCAACTTGCTCGCTCAAGAAGACCTAGAGCTCATTTGAGGAGGCTCATCATTGAAATATACAAGCCAAGTTCGATAGTGTGAAGGTCCCCACATAGCTATATGCATATATGATCATCTCTATGGAGTACAAGATATAGAGGGAGTACGAGTGTTGATCTTTCAAAAGGAATAGTAGTGTTGCCCCCTTCTCTCTTTTTATTTTCCTTTTCTTTTTTTTTCTTTTTTTATATTTTGGTGGCCTCAATGGCTCTTTATATTTAACTCTCATTCATCCTCTTTTGGATCTTTTCCTCACTTAAGGGCAACACTCTATTTTACAAGAAGTATAGAAGATATTTCACACTTTACAAGGTACTCAACATAAAGAAGATGTAGCTATCATGATGTATGCTAATGTATGCCTCTGCCAGTGTAGCAGGGACATGTATGACATGAATATCAAGTCATGAGAAGGTGGAAGTAGCATGGCAATATATTTCGGAAAGGCTATGTAAATGCCTTGATAGGTAGGTATGGTGGTTGTTTTGAGGAAAGATATAAGGAGGTTTATGATGACAGAGCGTATAATGCCAAGGTTTTGGATGCACCGGCGAGGTAGACGCCAACTCTCAGAGTGAGAAGAGGGCAATGCACGATACCGAAGAGGCTAGGAAATATGAGGAGGTGGAAGTGTCAACTTTCAATACTTACATTAGTCCGAAGAAATCATGCACTTATTATCAGTAACTCTCAATCTAATCAGGAGGTTCACAAAGAGACAAGTACCCCGACGAGGAGTGTATGGGGGTTTGGTTATCCTTGCGCATCCTCGACTCATGGTACGTGAGTGTACTCTAATATCCGATCCCTCTAAAGATTAGTGATCCATCTAGTAGCTAGAGTTCTCAACTAGTTTTTGTAGTTTTTGAAAACAAACATGGATTGCCCAAAATACGACACCTATCACTAATAGGCTAGAGCTATTGAAACCAAAAGTTCAAACATTACTCACAACAATACCTCAAAACTATTGCAAGTTACTAGTACAATTGAATAGCAACCTCAATTACCTACTTAAAGTCAAGACACAACTCAATGCAACAACCAACTCTCTTAACAAGATAAATGTGAAAACTAAAGAGAGTTACAGCAACAAACTAAACTAATTCTCTTGAAAAAGATAAACATGAAAACTAAGAGCTAAACATGACAGCATCTACGAAAAGATAAAGAACACACAACAAAAGAAAGATAAGCATGAAAATCCTATGATGTGTTGTAGTTTGAAGTGGAGCGTGTTTCTCTCCCACACAAAGAAAGATGGGTTCTAACTTTTTATGAACAGCAAACAAAGCAAAATTAAACTAAAAAAAATTAAACTAAAGAGCGAGACGCTCCAAGCATAGCACATAACGCATGAAGTGATAAAAATATAGTGAGACGAAGGACGAACTGATAATTGTTGATGAAGAAGGGGATGCACGAGGGCATCCCCAAGCTTAGACGCTTGAGTATCCTTGCATATTTATTGGGGATGCATGGGCGCATCCCCAAACTTGTGCGTTTGACACTCCCGGATCTTCTTTTATCATCTTCCCTCGCACACTTGAAAACTCCCTTCATACATAACTCATCATAATATGATTAGAGTGGTTAGTACCCACAATAAAACAATTTTCCTCTACGGGAAATAAAGATTTTCTTGAAGGGCTACTATTTCTCAAGACCGCCAAAAAAAATTTGCAAAGAAAAAAGCTAGCGCGAGACTTGCAAAAGTGAGGAAAGGCAAAACGTGGCAGAATCTGTGAAAACAGACCAGCAGGTAGTAAATAATTTTTTTGGGGTACTTCTGCAACTAAAATAAAAAAACTCAGAACAGACGCCCGAAATCTAATTTTCTAGAGCATGCTGTCAAAATAATTCAGATAAAAAAGATGATCTGGTGATTTATCGTGTATTTTTCCGTCCAAGGACAGAATCTGTTTTCTGGACAACATGTCACAGCTCTTGAACTTTCTTGCAATCGGCGTCTAAACTTGGCACAAAGCTTGAAAATAAAGATACAATGATGTTTCTACAGTAGTACAAATCATCAAGACCACTAGAAACAGAAGTAAAAACATCTTGGGTTGCCTCCCAACAAGCGCTTTCTTTTATGCCTTTGAGCTCGGCATGATGATTATAAAAGGTGCTCTCATAAGTATATGGATTTGAAGCAAAAGAGAGCATCAAGAAGAAAATATGAAATACATTTAAGCCTAACCCATTTCCTATGCCTAAGCATCTTGTAAGAAAGTAAATCAAAGAAGCACAAAGAGACAAGCATAGGAAAGTGGAACAAAAACAACTTAAAAACTTTCAACAAAAAGAGAGGTGTTTTTCAAACATGGAAGTTTCTACAATCAAACTTCCCTCTCTCAAAGTAATTTTCAGTAGCATCACGAACAACATCAAGAATATAACTATCACATAAATCATATTTTTCATGACCTACAAGCACATGTGTATAGTTTTCAACACGGTTTTTAGGATTATAAGATAAATGCAACCCATCACATTGAGCCTTAATAAGAGAAAAATTCTCCGGAATATGATTTGGAGATTTCAAAAGGATAATAGGAAAATCAAGTGTGGGTGCAATAGCAACAATTTCATGCTTAACATGAGGAACTATAGAAAGTTCATCTCCGTAAGCATAATTCATAATGGCATCATTGCCACAAGTATAGAAGGCATCAACTTCATCAAAAAGGGATATTTCAAAAGAATCCATAGGATCATAACACTCATATAAGGTAGAGTAAAAGAGTTACTCTCATCAGAAGGTAGACATGGATGGCCCCATTCTTCCTCCTTTTGTTCGTTACTCTCCTCCTCTTTTTCATCCAAGGAGCTTTCAGGTTCAGCAATTTCTTCTTCCATAGAGTCCTGCAAAACATTGGTCTCTTCCTTTGGAGGAGAGATTCTCTCGAGATGATCAGTAATATAATAATTTGCATCGTAATTTTACAAACAATTGTTAAGTATAGCAAGACTCTCAAATTTGTAAGGGGAATCATCAATATTTTGAAGAAGGGAAGTAATTTCATAGGCATAAGCAAGAAATTCTTCTATTTTCTCTGCATCATAAAAATAATAATTTATCTTAGCTTAAGAAGCTAAGGTTTCTTCATCATTGTAATCACATTGGAAAGAAAGGTGTTTAAGCCTCATAAAGCAACAAGATTCATCCCTGCAGAAAGATATATTACCTCCGATCCATATTAATGGACTCATTTTTGTCTAGATTTGCATGTATCTAGTTAAGTATTTAGACTAGATGCATGTGTATCTAGACAAACTTAAGTCCATTAATATGGATCGGAGCACAAGTTTCTAGAATACTCATACAATTGGTGTATTTGTTTCCATAAGTGTATCCCCTTTTGAGACAAGCGGTGTTCCTTGTACCATTCTTGATGATCCTTAGTGAATCCTCCATGCCAATAGGATCTGGTTTCAAAGAAGTTACGCATTGGTGGCAAGCAAGCAACTAGACATACCATTTTTGGGGTTTTTTGGTATAACACACGAAGTCAAAAACTGAAAGGTAAACTAACAAGACTATGATAAATTGCGAGCCCCACCCAAAGTGTAAGCCCAAAGCAACATACAACTGCATTAAAAGAACTTTGCGTAAAGTAAACAATCCTTGCAACCGCTGTTACAAGCATCGTTGTTTTCCCCTGTGTGGCAACAACACATCCCCTAGACTCATGTTTCTGTCACTGAAGCTAGTCATCAGGAGGCATGAACCCACAATCAAGCATAACGCTCCCTCTTGGAGTCAATACCTACTACTTGGCCAAAGAAATAAACAACAACGAAGAACATGCAAGAATTACTCAAGAACAAAAATATAAAAGAGAAGAACCAAATATATTACTCAATCACAATTTGAACATAGTCTCATAATCCATCAGATCCCAGCAAATTCAGCATAGCAACAGCAGAAAGAATTTCATATGTGCCTTGATCATGTAAAGCACCTCACAAGGTCTCATCCATAAAGAAAAAAGAGGGGAGGAGGATAACATCACATAGCTACTGATCATGGACCCATGGTCCAAGGTGGACTACTCACGGATCATCCGGGAAGCGTCCATGGTGGTGGCGAAGCTCTCGGAGGTCAATCCTCCCTCCGGCAGGGTGCCGGGAAGAGGTCTTCTGGTGCTCCCTATCTTGGAAGCGCGGAGGCGGCGGAACAAAGGAGAGATCGAGAAAAAGGGTTATGTCTGCAGAGGTTTCGGGGTGAAGGAAATATCTAGGCGAAGGGGGCAGATAGGTGGGCTACCAGGAGTCCAAGAGGCCTCCCGGTGCGGCCCCAGCCTAGGCCGCACCACCTGGCCGCCTGGGAACCAGGTGGGGCCCGCCTGGCCCCCCTTCGGGACTCCAGAAGCTTCCGTTGCGCTAATTTTTTATTGGATTTTTCAGGAATTTTTCTGGCATTTTATATAATGGAAAAACCTGAAATAAAAATACAGTAAAAAACAGGAACTGACACTGGGGTGCACTGAGTTAATAGGTTAGTCCAAATATGATCAAAAGTGTGTGAAAGTGTATCTAAAACATAGCAATATCACACAAAACATGCATGGAGCAAGCAGAAATTATAAATACATTTGGGACGTATTCACATCCCCAAGCTTAATTCCTGCTCGTGCTCGAGTAGGTAAATGATAACAAGCATAATTTCTGTGGTGACATGCTACCAACCATATAAGAACATTTAAGTAAAGCAATCAAGGTATGTAATTCAATTCAAGTCATAACAGGCAAGAGTCTATATTGGCATTGAAACAAGCAACATAAGAACATTAAGGTGCAAGAGCTCTCGCAGTCCGTGACTCGAATGTCTCTAGATGGTGTTTGCCTGCAAGAAGTGGGAGATGGGAATACGAGAAAATATATTTATTTGTTGAGAACTCAATCTACTAAAGTTTCACACTTAGTCTTCTTTGGAATCTTATCTTGACTCGTTCCCAGACCACTAGCCAGGTACAAGTCAAATTGATCCACTCCCTTTCGACATTTTGAGCACTCATGCAATGGATGAGCGTAAGCACGAGAGTTGACACTTAGGATGGCAAAGAGAGATATGGTGGAGGAGAAAGACAAAAAAGGTGTGAAAGGTTCACATCAATGAGGAAAATCATAGGCGAGAGAAGGACAAATGATAGATATGATGTGAGGAGTAGGGATTGCCATGCAACGGATGCACATATGAGCTAAGGAAAGCTCTCCAATGGAACTAGTGGGGTTGCATCCAACTTGCTCGCTCAAGAAGACCTAGAGCTCATTTGAGGAGGCTCATCATTGGAATATACAAGCCAAGTTCTATAGTGTGAAGGTCCCCACATAGCTATATGCATATATGATCATCTCTATGGATTACAAGATATAGAGGGAGTACGAGTGTGGATCTTTCAAAAGGAATAGTAGTGTTGCCCCCTTCTCTATTTTTTTTCTCTTTTTTTTAATTTTTTTTATATTTTGGCGGCCTCAATGGCTCTTTCTATTCAACTCTCATTCGTCCTCTTTAGGATCTTTTCCTCACTTAAGGGCAAGACTCTATTTTACAAGAAGTATAGAAGATCTTTCACACTTTACAAGGTACTCAACATATAGAATATGTAGCTATCATGATGTATGCAAATGTATGCCTCTGTCAGTGTAGCAGGGACATGTATGACATGAAGATCAAGTCATGAGAATGTGGATGTTACATGGCAATATATCTCATAAAGTCTATGGAAATGCCTTGATAGGTAGGTATGGTGGATGTTTTGAGGAAATATATAAGGAGGTTTATGATGACAGAGCGTATCATGCAAAGGGTTTGGATGCACCGGCAAGGTATACGCCAACTCTCAGAGTGAGAAGAGGGCAATGCACGGTACCGAAGAGGCTAGAAAATATTAGGAGATGGAAGTTTCAACTTTCAATACTTACATTAGTCCGAAGAACTCATGCACTTATTATCGGTAACTCTCAATCTAATCAGGAGGTTCACAAAGAGACAAGTACCCCGAGGAGGAGTGTATTTGGGTTTGGTTATCCTTGTGCATCCTCGACTCATGGTACGTGAGTGTACTCTAATATCCGATCCCTCCAATGATTAGTGATCCATCTAGTAGCTAGAGTTCTCAACTAGTTTTTCTAGTTTTTAAAAATAAACACGGATTGCCCAAAATACGACACCTATCACTAATAGGCTAGAGCTCTTGACACCAAAAGTTCAAACATTACTCACAAAATACCTCAAAACTATTGCAAGTTACGACTACAGTTGAATAGCAACCTCAATTACCTACTTAAAGTGAAGACACAACTCAGTGCAACAACCAACTCTCTTAATAAGATAAACATGAAAACAAAAGAGAGTTACAGAAACAAACTAAACTAAAGTTCTTGAAAAATATAAACATGAAAACTAAGAGCTAAACATGACAGCAGCTACGAAAAGATAAAGAACACACAACAAAAGAAAGATAAGCCTGAAAATTCTATGATGTGTTCTAGTTTGAAGTGGAGCGTGTTTCTCTCCCACACAAAGAAAGTTGGGTTCTAACTTGTTATGAACAGCAAACAAAGCAAAAGAAAACTAAAAAAACTAAACTAAATAGCGAGACGCTCCAAGCATAGCACATAACGCATGAAGTGATAAAAATATAGTAAGACGAAGGACGAAATGATAATTGTTGATGAAGAAGGGGATGCACGGGGGCATTTGATACGTCTCAAACGTATCGATAATTTCGCCTCGCTCCATGCATATTTTTTGTGATATTGCTATGATATAGATACACTTTCATATACTTTTGATCATATTTGGACTAACCTACTAACTCAGTGCACTTCAGTGCCAGTTCCTGTTTTGTGCTGCTTTTCTATTCCAGGCTTCCCCCATATAAAAAATGCTCCAAAAATTCGGGAAAAAATGTGTCGGGACCCGGGGTTAGCGTATGCAAGTCCCGCTACGACATAGTCATATGGAGAGCCGAGAACCGTACCCACTTGTCTAAGCAGACAAGGCCAAGCACAGAACGTTCTCGGAAAGCATCGTACGTGAGGGGCATCCCATCCAGGCCGGATGATCAACTGAGATGGGTCCTCATCGTCTGCACACAAGTCTAAAGATATGGGTGATGAACTCCCATATTCACAGACAAGTCTCGTCAATCATACTATCAACTATCTCATAACTCTTACATAGACTTACTCCAGCCCGATCACTTAGTCGGGGTCTAGGGCGGGCTCGATCATACCACAAAGTGTGCACGAGACAGAGTCTCAAGCAATCGCATCGCGATGCCCCAAGCTGCGCACATCTAAGGGCCACTTTGTGTATGAAAGACCGCCAGCTAGATCACAACTAAGGTCTCGAAAACCCATACAAAGACATGCATGTTATAAACATACACGCATCACAGATGCCTTGTATGAACAGCAGGTATCATTGCAATTCTCTACAAAGTATACATTTTATTTATAACTCTCACAGAGTGCACACAGAGATAACAAGCATGTGATCCAACATTACAACAAACAAGCGGAAGAAAAGTAGGTCTGAGTACAGACAAGTTTAACAAATGGCTTAAGAAGCCTTATTTAAACACAAGCCCTCCACGAGGGAACTAGTCTGCTGACTGGGACTTCACTAGCTTGGTCTTCAGTCGTCAAGCTCGAGGAAGAATCCACCTTCGGGGTCAGTGGGTTCATCTAAAACATAGAATAAGCAAAAGTGAGTACAAAGTCGTACTCAGCAAGACTTACGTAGGAACTATACTACTCATGCACATGTATCAAGGTAAAGGGAGGTGGGGTTCAAAAGCAGAAGTACCAGCTTTGACTTGGCTATTCCTGAATTACGAGTACCAGACTTGAGGTAAGAAGCGTGCACGAGTCCACTACATCTCCAACCAATTACACCACTATGATGCCTTCCTCGACTTTCCCACGAGAAAGCACGCCATAGCACTCACGCTTATCTTGGTAAGTTTTATAAGTATCCAGTTCAAGTTGTCTAATAATCAAGCTAAGCTTTCCAATCAGTCCCTTACCGCGGACGCGACTATTCGAATAGTTTTGTTAACCCTGCAGGGGTGTACCGCTACACACACGTGTCATCATTTACCGCCTTTTGCGTGTCACCGTTCAAGAGATGACAGCGAGGATGCCACCACAACTGTTACCTCATAGCCGATCTAGTCCAAGAAAGCCGCCTACCTGGGTTGGCTACCACTATCGTGAACCCGGCCGGTTTACCGAAGTGGACCCAGATGATGTGTGCGTGGTGCATAAGACGGTCTCGGCTGAGACGTTCTCTCACTTAGCAGCCAGGCTACAAACCTACCAGAACTCCGAACTATTGCGACATCTAGACATCGAAAGGGATGATTTAATAGGTTGAGAGGGGTGAGTGAGCCCAATGTGTGGTTATACTCTTCATCTTGGATCACCACACAAGAACTCGGACTTAGGGCGGTGTTCAACGAGACAACCCATCGTGTACTCCTACACAGCCTCTCATCGTTCACCTTGTATTAGGGTAGATTCACCAACACATTTCCACCATCATCATCATGATTGCTACCACCCCGACTCACATAATAGTAACATCATTGTAACACTCTAAGCATGCAATAAGCAGTAACAATTGCAGGGGCCACATGATATCAATCAACTACTACATTTGCTAGCATTGTGGTTTGCTTACTACTGTAAAAAATGATAGGTCATGCAAAGGAATGGGTTCATCTATGCGGTAGAAACGTAACATGGTAATCATCCTAAACAATGCATAAGTGAGACATGAGAGGGAAGTGGGATTTTATCGACATGATCAATGGGGGGTTGCTTGCCTTGCTAACGAGGTTCGATAACGGTGTCTTCAACGAAGGGGGTGGCCTCCGGTTTCGGTTGCACGTCTATCGAGCAAACAAAGCAATCAAGGTATAAATTTAATGCAATGCTCAAGCACATGTTTAAGTTGTCACAAGATGTGAATGGTATTGATGTGATCTAGGTTCAATTGGTCCCATGTTACTTGAAGTTGATTTGAAAAGTAAATTCAAATCTAAACTCCAAATGTATTCAAATTGGTCCAAGTTGCATTTGCTAATGTTTGTACTTTGTAAACCATGTGATCATGTGTGTGAAATGCTTCTGAAGTGTAAGTGATCATCTTTGCATTTCCATGGTTGAAGTTGGAATAGCAATTGTATTAAATTTGAATTAATTTCATTTAAACCAAATAGCAAAAGCTACTGGTCCCATTTTAATTTCAACTCAAACATAGTTGAAAGTTGAATATTTGGATATATTATTTTCTCCTGATCATTTTTCATATATTATTTGTCCAATTTGGAGTTAATATGAATTTTCTATGATTTATTGAAGTTTAAGCTATTTTATGGAATTTCTCTGTTCTTTAAAAACAAATTCTAATTACTGCATCATGCTTGTGCAAGGATGACGTCAGGGGGGGGGGTCTGACCTGTGGGTCCACCCTGTAAGTCTCACAAGGGTTAATCCCTCTGTTTAAAATAAACAGAGAGGGGTTAGGGGGCTGGGGCCCCACCTGTCATAGGGGTTAGGGTTAATTTAGTGGTTAATTAAGCTAGGGGGTTAGGGATAATGGCGGGGTCGTCGCCGGCGTCACTGTCGTCGCCGGAGACTCGCCGGAATGGAGATTCCGGGCACGGGGAGGGGAAAAGATGGTACGGGCGTGCTCCTGGAGGTCGTCCGCGTCGAAAGGTGCAGGTTAGGGTTCAAGGGGGTGGCTGGGGCGACGACGGCGACGACGTTGGCGGAAACGGAAGTCCGACGACATCGGGATCGCACTCTGGAGCGCCGTTTTGACCGGGGCTTGGCGCGTTGGATTGCTACGAGCACCTGGAGCGTTGTAGGCTAGAAGGGGGAGGCGCTGGAGCACGGGAGCGAAGGTGACGTCGACCATGGCGGCGACCTTCCTCGGCTTCCATGGTGAAACCGGCTAGAGGGGTTGCGGGGTGCAGGGAGCTTGGGGAAAACGCTCACCAGAGCTCAGGGAACACGACGAGGTGGTAGTTCGAGGCGGGGAGGTCACAGCGGCGGAGAAATCGACGGAGATTACTTGCGGGTCCGGCGGTGATCCGATGAGCCTGGCTTCGCATCTGGTCCAAATCGAGGCGCGCCCTTCTGCTAGTCGACGGAGTCGACGACGGCGAACACGATGGACATCCTGGCTGGAGCTCTAGCTCACGGTGGCTATGTTTTCCGACGTCGGTGAACTGCGGTGGCGCGCTGTTTCGGTGGGGGAAGAGACACCGAGAGCTCGAGAGGGAGGGGAAAGGAGGGGAAGTGAGAGAGGACGAAACGGGCGTCTCCGTGGCGCCGTTTGGTGAGCTGGGGAGGCCTGGAAGGCCGTGGGCGTCAAGGTGGCGCCGGTGCGCGCTCTGGACGCCACCGAGCTGCTTCGCGCGGGGAGGAGGAAGATGACAAGCCGGGCTGGTGGGCTGGGCCAGTTGGGGGTTAAGTTGGGCTGAATGCGAGGTAAGTCTTTTTCCTTTTTCTGTTTCTTTTTCTTTTCTGTATTTTGTTTGGTCTTAGCTAAATAATTAGCTAGACATTTTTATAAATGCTCAAATCTTTTATATGGCATTACATGACCAGTAGCTAGTCATATCCAGAGTTTGAACATTTTTGAAATTCAAAAATATTTGAATTCAAATCCAAATAGGGTTATTTATTTAATTCCATGCTCCTGTTTGAATATTTGAAAAATCCATGAGCATGGGGTTGGTCCCACATCGCTTGATATGTGATCACACTCATTTATAAGACTTTTCAAAAATCAAACATGAATTTTTGGAGAAGATTTATTTCTGGCCTTTTGAATTAATTCATCTGGGGGGTGTTCCTTCTCCCATTTCGATTTCTATTGAAATTTTTATCATGATGCAAAGTGACTTGCTATTCTAGCACAAACCTAACTTGGGGTTGTGACAAAATGGATAAAAATCAGCGTAACAGAGTCTTCCAGAAGCACCCAAGTGGGGCCAGAGGGCCACCACCAGGGACCCAGGCGGCCACTTGGCGCGGCCTGGGGCCTGGCCGCGCCAGGGGGGCGTCTGGACCCCTGGTGTCCCCCCTAGCTGCCCCCCTTCGCCTATTTATTTATCGTGATGGGGAAACTCCAAAGACAGAATCCTATTTTGCAATCTCGTCTCTGTTCCGTCGCCGCCGCGCTTCCAAGATCGGGAGCACTGTTAGGACCCTTCCCGGCACCCTGCCGGAGGGAGGATCGACTTCCGGGAGCTTCTCCTCCATCATGGACGCTTCCCGGATGTGTCGTGAGTACTCTACCTTGGACCATGGGTCCGTGATCAGTATCTATGTGATGTTCTCATCCCCTCTTTGTTCTTCATGGTTTAGACCTCATGAGTTGCCCTACATGATCGAGGCACATATGTAATTCTTGTGTTGTTGCTATGCTGAGTTTGATGGGATCCGATGGATTATGAGATTATCTTCAGATCGTGATAGAGTAATATATTTGGTTTTGATCTCTTATATTTTTCTTCCTAAGTAATTCTTGCATGTTCTCCGTTGCTGTTTATTGCTTTGGCCAAGTAGTGGATAGTAACTGCAAGAGGGAACGTTATGCTCGATTGTGGGTACATGCCCCCTGATGACACGCTTGAGTGACAGAAACATGAGTCTAGGGGATGTGCTGTGGCCACAAGGGGGAAAACAACGATGCTTGTAATCGCGGTTGCAAGGATTGTTTACTTTACGCAAAGTTCTTTTAATGCAGTTGTCTGTTGCTTTGGGTTTACACTTTGGGTGGGACTCGCAACTTAATACCAGCGAGATGTTCTGG
Organism: Bromus sterilis; assembly: GCA_950022295.1. Taxonomy (NCBI): domain Eukaryota; kingdom Viridiplantae; phylum Streptophyta; class Magnoliopsida; order Poales; family Poaceae; genus Bromus; species Bromus sterilis. The sequence continues at coordinate 364,161,074 of OX465595.1, read as the reverse complement.
ATAGATATATCAAGGTGGATGATTAGTAGTAGATGTAGATGGATTTCAGTCTACTTATTTTGGAATATTTCCCATGCTTATGAGGCTCTTCCTTTCTTTCGTAACATAGTTAGCATTGCGGTGCGTTTATAATCCTGTCAATTTCCCATCTGTAATTTGTTTACCTCGCATTGCAGTTTTATCGTCTTTTGGGAGAGAGACGTCACTAGTGAACATCACGGGACCCCGGTCCATATTCTCATCACTGTTTACAATTCTATTTTATTTTTAGTATTTACTTTCAGTTGTTATAATTATCATTATCATTATCCCTTGTGTGTTTGACCCTTTGTAAACAACAGGACCGGAGAGATTGACAACCTCTCTGAACTTCGTTGGGAGCAAAGTTAATTGTATTGTGTGTAGGTACAGGTCAAGAAAGCAACGTTTGTCGTCCAAGGTGCCATTATTTTATTGCCACCTACTTATCATTGTCGGAGTCCTTCTGGACAATACTCAACCTCGGTATCTTCACCGAGGGAAATTTGCTACTATCCTACATCTCACCTTCCACTTGGGGTAACCAACGAAGGGCGAGAAGCCATTACCACTACCACGCCATCAAGCAAATTTCTGGCGCCGTTGCCGGGGACTCCGAGTGATAAGATAGGGGAGTTGCCCACTATCCTTTACCTTTACTTTTTAGTCTTGTTTGTTTACCTTTCTGTTTTTATCTTTGTGTCTTATATCGAAAATTACAAAAAAATCTGCCACACTTGCTACTACTATGGGTTCCTCTGAAAACACCAAGTTGTGTGACTTCACCAGTCACAACAACAAAGACTTTATCTGCACTCCTATTTCCACACATGCCACTTCAGCTACCTCTTATGAAATTAAACCTGCTTTACTGAATCTTGTTATGAGAGATCAATTCTCTGGTGCTGGAGATGATGCTGCTTTACACTTGAATAATTTTGTTGAATTATGTGATATGCAAAAGTATAAAGAAGTAGAAGGTGATGTTGTTAAGCTCAAGCTTTTTCCTTTCTCTTTGAGGGACAGAGCTAAAATCTGGTTTCAATCTTTTCCTAGGAATAGCATAGATTCTTGGGATAAGTGCAAAGATGCTTTTATTGGGAAGTACTACCCACCTGCTAAAATTATCCAATTGAGGAGTAACATTATGAATTTTAGGCAATTGGATATTGAACACGTTTCCCAAGCTTGGGAACGTATGAAATCTCTTGTTAAGAAATGCCCTACACATGGTTTGGCTACCTGGATGGTTATCCAGACTTTTTATGCAGGCTTGAACTTTACCTCGCGGAACTTGTTAGATTCGACCTCGGGAGGAACCTTTATGTCAACTACACTTGGTGCTGCCACAAAACTTCTCGCTGAGATGATGACCAACTATTCCCAATGGCACACCGAACGCGCTCCAACAGGTAGGAACGTAAATTCTGTCGAGGAAATTACCTCCCTAAATGATAAAGTTGATTTAATTATGTCTCTACTTACCAAGAAACCCTCTATTGATCCTCATGAAGTTCCTTTAAATTCTTTGGTTTCTTAGGAGCAAGTAGATGTGAACTTCATTGCTAGAAATAACTTTAATAATAATGCTTATAGGGGCAACTTTGCTAGCAATCCTAGACCGTTCCCATCCACTTATGGGAACAACAATACTTACGCTAGCAACAAGAACCCCACCTCTGAACTAGAGAGTATGCTTAGAGACTTCATCACTACCCAAAAAGCCTTCAACAAGAATGTGGAAGAAAAACTAGCTAAATTAGATAATCTTTGTTTGAAGGTAGACAGATTAGCCCTTGATGTTGAGATGTTAAAAATTAGAAACTCTCCCATTAAGAAGAGCAAGGCCACTCCTATTAATGCTATCCAGTTACAAATCAATGAAAATATTAGGATGATGGATAAACTTAAAGAAATATGGGCTGGAGAAAAAGAGGAAGAGGATAGAATTAAGAGTCTTCCTACACACCACACAGTTGCCACTATCCAAATTGTTGAGGACACTGAAACTATTAGCACCCAATATACTCCTGGTCCCATTGGACCTATTAATGGTGATGCTAATACCTCAACCGTAGAATAAGAGACTCCTATGAACATGGAGGGTTTCAAACAAGTGAGCCTGGATGACACTACTACCACCTTTGATAGTAGTGATATTGATTTTGATAGTTGCACCCTCTCAGAAGTTATCAGCTTATTACACAAAATGTCTAGAGACCCCCACACTAGCACACTTAATCTTGCCTTCACGGAACATATCACAAATGCTCTTATCAAAGCTAGGGAGGAGAAGCTTAGGATAGAAGCCTCCATACCTAGGAAGCGAGATGATGGTTGGGACCCTATGATAAAAATCAAATTAAGTAACTTCTCTTGCTATGCATTATGTGACGTTGGAGCTAGTACCTCCGTCATGCCCAAAAGAATGTATGATATGTTTGAATTGAAACCTTGTGATTCATGTTCTTTTGGTGTTTGCCTTGTCGACTCTTCCGTAAAGAAACCTTTGGGGAAGATCGATGATTTTCTTATCATTGTCAATGACAACTATGTTCCCGTTGATTTTATTATTATGGATATAGTGTGTGAACCTTTATGTCCAATTATTTTGGGACGTCCTTTTCTCCGCACCGTTGGTGCTATAATTGACATGAAAGAGGGGAATATAAAATTCCAATTTCCTCTCAAAAAGGGGATGGAACACTTCCCTAGAAAGAAAGTCAAGGTACCTTTTGAGTCCGTTACACGGGCTAGCTATTCTCTTTCTCTTGATAAAACTTGATTCTCTTTTGCCTTATGCCTAGCCTAAAGGCGTAAAAGAAAGCGCTTGTTGGGAGGCAACCCAAGATGTTTTTACTTCTGTTTTTAGTTGTCTTGATGATTTTTACTACTGTAGAAACATCATTGTATTTTTATTTTTCAAGCTTTGTGCCAAGTATAGCCTCATATGACAAGGGAAGTGAAAGTTGTGACATGTTGTCCAGAAAACAGATTCTGTCCTCGTGAAGGGAAAATAAGAATAAATCACCAGTTCATATTTTTGAGCTGAATTTTTTACACAGAGTGCTCTATACAATCACGGAACTTTCGTATGTTCTGAGTTTTTTTATTCGAGTTGCATAAGTACCCCTAAAAAATTATTTACTACCTATTGTTCTGTTTTTCACAGATTCTTCCATGTTTTGTCCCTCCTAACTTTTGCAGACCTTAAGCTTGCTTTTTATTTACAAAAACCTTTTGGCAATCTTGAGAAACAGTAGATCTTCAAGAATATCTTTATATCCAGTGGGGAAAAATTATTTATTAAGGGTACTAACCTCTCTAATCAGCTTATGATGAGTTGTGTATGAAGGGAGTTTTCAAGTGTGCGATGGAAGATGATGAAAGAAGATTCGGGAGTGTCAAGAGCTCAAGCTTGGGGATGCCCCCATGCATACCCAACAAATATTCAAGGAGACTCAAGCGTCTAAGCTTGGGGATGCCCCCGTGCATCCCCTTCTCCATCAACAATCATCAGTTTGTCCTTCGTCTCACTATATTTTTATCACTTGATGTGTTATGTGCTATGCTTGGAGCGTCTCGCTCTTAGGTTTTATTTTTTGTTTTCTTTAGATTTGCTTGCTGTTCATAACAAGTTATATCCCGTCTTACTTTGTGTGGGAGAGAAACATGCTCACTTTCGAAATCTAGAACACATCATATGATTCTTCATGCCTATCTTTTTGCTGTTGTGTGTTCTTTATCTTTTCATAGCTACTTCCCTGTCTAGTTTTAGTCTTAGTTTGTCTTAGCAAGGGCCTTTGCTTTTTTTTAGTTTGTCGCTGGAACTCTGTTTAGTTTTCATGTTTATCTTGTTAAGAGAGTTGGTTGCTGCACTGAGTTATGTCTTGTTTTTGAGAAGTAGGTAATTTAGGTTGTTATTCAATTTCAGTAGTAACTTGCAATATTTTTGAGGTATTGATGTGAGTAATGTTTGAACTTTTGGTGTCAAGAGCTCTAGCCTATTAGTGATAGGTGACGTATTTTGGGAAATCCGTGTGTTATTTTCCAAAACCTACAAAACTAGTTGAGAACTCTAGCTACTAGATGGATCACTACTCTTCTGAGGGGTCGAATAATAGAGTACACTCACGTACCATGAGTCCAGGATGCGCAAGGATAACCAAACCCCCATACACTCCGCCTCGGGGTACTTGTCTCTTTCTGAACCTCCTTATTAGATTGAGAGTTACCGATAATAAGTGCATGAGTTCTTCGGACTAATGTAAGTATTGAAAGTTGACACTTGAACCTCCTCATATTTGCTAGCCTCTCCTGTGACGTGCATTGCCTCCTTCTCACTCCGAGAGTTGGCGTCCACCTTCGCCGTTACATCCAAACCCTTGGCATGATACGCTCTATCATCATAAACCTCCTTATATCTTTCCTCAAAACAGCCACCATACCTACCTATCAAGGCATTTCCATAGCCTTTCCGAGATATATTGCCATGCAACTTCCACCTCTTCATGACTTGATCTTCATGTCATACATGTTCCTGCAACACTGGCAGCGGCATACATTGCATACATGATGATAGCTACATCTTCTTTATGATTTGACTACCTTGTAAGTGTGAAAGATCTTCTATACCCAAAGTGGACAATACAAAAGATCCCAAAGAGGACAAATGAGAGTTAAATAGAAAGAGCCATTGAGGCCACCAAAAAATACAAAAAATGGAAAAAAGAGAAAAAAAAAAGAAATTAAAAGAGAGAAAGGGGCAACACTACTATCCTTTTGAAAGATTCACACTAGTACTCCCTCTTATCCTTGTACTCCATAGAGATGATCATGCATATAGCTATGTGGGGACCTTCACACTATAGATCTTGGCTTTCATATTTCAAGGATGAGCCTCCTCAAAAGAGCTCTAGGTCTTCATGAGCGAGCAAGTTAGATGCACCCCACTAGTTCCATTGGAGAGATTTTTAGCTCATATGTGCATCCATTGCATGGCAATCCCTACTCCTCACATCATATCTATCATTTGGCATTCTCGCCTATGATTGTCCTCATTGATGTGAGCCTATCTCATCCTTTTTGACTTCCTCCTCCACCATATTCTCTCTTTGCCATCCTAAGTGTCAACTCTCGTGCTTACCCCTTGCATGAGTGCTCAAAATATTGAAAAGGAGTGGATCAAATTGACTTGTACCTGGCTAGTGGTCTGGGGACGATTCAAGATAAGATTACAAAGAAGACCAAGTGTGAAACTTTAGTAGATTGAGTTCTCAACACAAAATACTTTTTTCTCGTATTCCCTACCCCCCTTCTTGCACGCAAACACGATCTGGAGACATTCGAGTCACGGACAGCGAGAGATCTTGCACCTAATGTTCTATTATTGCTTGTTTCAATGCTAATATAAACTCTTGCATGTTATGACTTGAATTGAATTACATACCTTAATTGCTTTACTTTTCAAAGTTCTTATATGGTTGCTAGCATGTCACCACAGAAATTATGCATGTTATCATTTACCTACTCGAGGACGAGCAGGAATTAAGCTTGGGGATGTTGATACGTCTCAAACGTATCGATAATTTCTGCTCGCCCCATGCATATATTATGTGATATTGCTATGATCTAGATACACTTTCATATACTTTTGATCATACTTGGACTAACCTACTAACTCAGTGCACCCCAATGCCAGTTCCTGTTTTCTGCTGCTTTTCTATTCCAGGTTTGCCCCATATAAAATATGCTCTAAAAATTCAGGAAAAATCGGATAAAAAATAAGTGTACCAGAGTCTTCCAGAAGCACCCAAGTGGGGCCAGAGGTCCACCACCAGGGGTCCAGGCGGCCACCTGGCGCGGCCAGGGGCCTGGACGCGCCAGGGGGGCGCCTGGACCCCTGGTGGGCCCTCTGGCTTCCCCCCCTTCGCCTATTTATTTCTCGTGACGGGGAAACTCCGAAGACAGAACCCTATTATGCAATCTCGCCTCTGTTCCGCCGCGGCCGCGCTTCCAAGATTGGGAGCACCGTCAGGACCCTTCCCGGCACCCTGCCAGAGGAAGGATCGACCTCCGGCAGCTTCTCCTCCACCATGGACGCTTCCCGGATGTGTCGTGAGTAGTCTACCTTGGACCATGGGTCCGTGATCAGTTGCTATGTGATGTTCTCATCCCCTCTTTGTTCTTCATGGTTTAGACCTCGTGAGCTGCCCTACATGATCGAGGCACATATGTAATTCTTGTGTTGTTGCTATGCTAAGTTTGATGGGATCCGATGAATTATGAGATTATGTTCAGATCGTGATAGAGTAAATATTTGGTTTTGATCTATTATATTTTTGTTCCTAACTAATTCTTGCATGTTCTACATTACTGTTTATTGCTTTGGCCAAGTAGTGGATAGTAACTCCAAGAGGGAACGTTATGCTCGATTGTGGGTACATGCCCCCTGATGACACGCTTGAGTGACAGAAACATGAGTCTAGGGGATGTGCTGTGGCCACAAGGGGGAAAACAACGGTGCTTGTAACCGTGGTTGAAAGGATTGTTTACTTTACGCAAAGTTCTTTCAATGCAGTTGTCTGTTGCTTTGGGTTTACATTTTGGGTGGGACTCGCAACTTAATACCAGCGAGATGTTCTAGATAGATATCTCAAGCTGGATGATTAGTAGTAGATGTAGATTGATTTCAGTCTACTTATTTTGGCGTACTGCCCATGCTTATGAGGCTCTTCCTTTCTTTTGTAACATAGTTAGCATTGCGGTGCGTTTATAATCCTGTAAATTGCCCATCTATAATTTGTTTACCTAGCATAGAAGTTTTATCGTCTTTTGGGAGAGAGACATCACTAGTGAACATCACGGGACCCCGGTCCATATTCTCATCACTGTTTACAAGCCTATTTTATTTTCAGTATTTAATTTCAGTTGCTATCATTATAATTATCATTATCCCTTGTGTGTTTGACCCTTTGTAAAAAACAAGTCTGGATAGATTGACAACGTTAAGGAAGCCCTTCATTGGGAGCAAAGTTAATTGTATTGTGTGCAGATCCAGGTCAAGAAAGCAACGTTTGTCGTAAACGGTGCCATTGTTTTCTTGCCACCTACTTATCATTTCCGGAGTCCTTCTGGACGATACTCAACCTCGGTATCTTCACCGAGGGAAATTTGCTGCTATCCTACATCTCACCTTCCACTTGGGGTAACCAACGAAGGGCGAGAAGCCATTACCACTTCCACACCATCAGCATCCCCAAGCTTAGACGCTTGAGTCTCCTTGGATATTTATTGGGGATGAATGGGGGCATCCCCAAGCTTGAGCGTTTGACACTCTCGGATCTTCTTTTATCATCTTCCCTCGCACACTTGAAAACTCCCTTCATACATAACTCATCATAATCTGATTAGAGAGGTTAGTACCCACAATAAAACAATTTGCCTCTACAGGAAATAAAGATTTTCTTTAATGGCTACTATTTCTCAAGACCGCCAAAAAGTTTTTGCAAAGAAAAAAGCTAGCACAAGACTTGCAAAAGTGAGGAAAGGAAAAACGTGGCAGAATCTGTGAAAAACAGACCAGCAGGTAGTAAATAATTTTTTTGGGGTACTTCTGCAACTCAAATAAAAAAACTCAGATCAGACGCCCGGAAGGTAATTGTATAGAGCATTCTGTCAAAAAATTCAGATAAAATATGATCTGGTGAATTATCGTGAATTTTTCCATCCTAGGACAGAATCTGTTTTCTAGACAGCATGTCACAACTCTTGAACTTTCTTGCAATCGGCGGCTAAACTTGGCACAAAGCTTGAAAATAAAGATACAATGATGTTGCTAAAGTAGTAACAATCATCAAGACAACTAAAAACATAAGTAAAAACATCTTGGGTTTCCTCCCAACAAGCGCTTTCTTTTACGTCTTTGAGCTAGGCATGATGATTATAAAAGGTGATCTCATAAGAATAAGGATTTGAAGCAAAAGAGAGCATCAAGAAGAAGCCTAACCCACTTCCTATGCCTAGGAATCTTGTAAGAAAATAAATCCTGAAAGGAGAGGATCAGTTTGACTTGTACCTGACTAGTGGTCTGGGGATGAGTCAAAATAAGATCCGAAGGAGAGTAAGTGTGAAACTTTAGTAGATTGAGTTCTCAATTAAACTATATATTATATTTTATTCTCTAAACCCATCACCCATTGCTTGCACGCAAACACCATTTGGAGACATTCGAGTTAGGGACTGCGAGAGCTCTTGCACCTTTAAGTTCATGCTTTGCTAGTTTCAATACTAGATATAGACTCTTGCTTGTTATTGTCTTGACTTGAATTGCATATCTTACTTGCTTTACTTTGAAGTACTTATATGTGTGTTATCATGTCACCACAGAAATTATCTGTGTTATCATTACCTACTCGAGGACAAGCAGGAATTAAGCTTGCGGATGTTGATACGTCTCAAACGTATCTATAACTTCTGCTTGTTCCATGCCCTTTTATGTGATATTGCTACATATTTTGCTACACTTTTATATCATTTTACACATATTTGGACTAACCTACTAAATCAGTGAACCTAGTGTCGGTTTCTCTCTGCTGATGTCTGTAAGTTGAAGGTATTTTTCCCCAATTTACAGAGCTCCAAAAATTCCATAAAAATATATAAAAAATCAGTGTTCTAGAATACTCCAGACGTCCGAAGGGGAGCTGTAGGGGGGCCACCTGTCTCCCAGGCGGCCTGCCGGCGCGACCTAGGGGGAGTCCGCACCACGAGGCCGCCTGGGCGACTGGGACCTCCCCTGGTGTCCCCCTTTGGCCCTATTTTTACCCCCCGCGAAGGAAACCCTAATTCCAGAACCCTTTTCTCCAGAAGCAATTCCGATCTCCGCCATCATCGCCAACAAACTTCGGGGAACCAGAATTCCTGTGTCGGCACCCTGCCGGGATGCGGAAGTGCCCCCGGATTCATCTCCATCGACGTTGCTTCCTCCCTCCATGAAGCGGGAGTAGTTCCTTCTCGGGGTTGAGTCCTTCTACAGTAGCTATGTGGTTAATTCTCTCTCCCATCATGTGATCTTGATTGTGATCATAGGCTATGTTAATCTAGGGTGATCCTATGATGTTTCCCCTTCTTCTATGTATTGGATTGATGTACTCACTTGATTTTATTTAGTATAATCTCCGAGACCAAGGTGACAGCGGTCTATTGGACATGGATTATAAAATTATTTACATGAGAGATTTCGTCTTTTGTGAATTGATTGAAGATTGAGAGTCTCTTGATGCTTGTCTTTGACTATCCTTAAGATATGTTGTGGTGCTTGTGGTACTCTCTTTGGATGGCCGCGGTGACATTGGGAAATCCATAGATTGAGAACTACAAACTCTGAGGTGTGCTTTTGTAGCCCTACATAATTCTCTTCCTCTCTTTATCACAAATGAATGACCTCTGAGTTACGTCTCCTTGCACGTTTTAGTGGAAATATCATGTGCTTAAACTATGTTAATGTTGTTGGGAGTTCCCACTAGTGAAAGTATGAATCCTATGCCTTGCTTCCACCATTGTGATACCGTTTGTTCTCATGTTTACTACTTGTTTGCTTGATGTAATTTTTATTACAGATTTATATTACTTCATTTTGCCACACCTATCACCCATATTTTACCATCTCTTCGCCGAACTAGTGCACTTATACAAATCCTAGTTGTATTAGGTGTGTTGAGGACACAAGAGACTTCTTGTATCTTAATTGTAGGGTTGCTTGAGAGAGACCATCTTCAACCTCTACTTACCTGCGTTTGATAAACATTAGGTCATCCACTTGAGGGAAATTGTTGTTGTCCTACAAACCTATGCGCTTGGAGGCCCAACATAGTCTAGAAGAATAGAAGTGTGCATATACATCATACCCCTCCCCCACCCAGCAAAGGGGGAGCATGGGGGCGTGGAAATTTTGTAATCCCCTCAGCTCTCCCCTTCGGGCTTCCGGAGTCTTCCATTAAGTTATAACTCTGGTATTTTTAGATTTTTTTGGGTTTGGTTTTTTACCTAAATACAAAAAAAGCACAATAAACAGGAACTAGCCTCTGGCACTGGGTTAATAGATTAATACAATGTATACGATAAAACATGCTCCCAAAACTTTGACAAATTGATATTAAAATTGCATGAAACAATCAAAATTATAGATACATCTAAGACGTATCAGCAACAAGCATGTTCTACCCCATGGAGTATTTCACTGTCTCCAGGAAGGAGGACATGCAAGTGGTGACGACATTGATATGCTCTACACCGTCTGAGAGGCATGGCATGCTCTCGGCAAAGGGAAAGGCCAAGGAGGATTGGGCATCAGCATCATTCGCGTGGACAAGGCGAATGCACAGAAGTTGTGGATCCATTTTTAGAACATCGCCTTCAAGGATGGAGAGTATGTCGACGACTTCGCCATGAGAATCAAAGGCCTCGTGACGCAGCTCTGCTCGTTCGACGACACCATCTACGATGAGAGGATGGTGTAGAAGTTCCTGTGCGTCGCCCCTGCCGCTTTGGCTAGGTTGCAATCTCTATCGAGATGCTGCTTGTCAAAGTTCACTGTTTGGTTGTTCTTGCATAGCCTCCGCTCGATGGAAATTGGTTCAGTGGGGGTCGAGGATGCAATATGTTGGCTTGAGAGAGAAGGTGATGGGCGTCTGAGCTCTGAGAGGAAGAAAGTAGATGAGTGCAAAGAAGAATATGACAAAGGGATAAGGGCATATTGCTCCCCCTCCCCGGTATTGCATTGACCCTTATATAGGGAGGAAATGTGAAGCAATGATTTATTAATTGGTGCCACATGACACGGAATATCTTCCCATTCCCTTGATAACCATCTAATGGTGTGCAAAAATCGACGGGGTGATGTTATTGATGTGTGGGGATCAAGACACACGCCCCTCAATGGAATGTGGCCTTCGTGGTACATGAACCCCTCCCCCACCCCCCAACCCACACACACCATATTAACCGTTAGATTAACGATTTCATGTGGTCAAGTGGGCCTACGGGCAAGACCGATTGATACGTCCCTAATATATCTATAATTTTTGCTTGTTCCATGCTTCTTTTGGTGACATTGTTACATGTTTTGATGCACTTTCATACTATTTGCAACATATTTGGTACTACCCTATTAACCTAGTGCCAGTTTCTGTCTGTTTTTGTCCGTGCAATGTAGAAAATAGCTGAAAATCAAATTGCTCGGAAAATCCTAGAGAAAATCCAGAAATTCTTTTATAACGGAAGACTCCAGAAGTCCGAAGTTGATCAAGAGGGGGTCCACCCACTACTAGGAAACTGCTTATAGATGGACATGGTTTCTGTGGCGCACCTAAAAGGGCATGCTCCATAGAATTATTTTTGTGCCGCATGTGGTACCATCCGCCACAGAAATATAGACATTTCTGTGGCGCATGTAAGTCCCCTGCGCCACTGAATTACAAATTTATGTGGTGCATGGTGTCACCATGCGCCACTAAATTGTGTGTGGGACCCACAACACCGTGAGATTTGGTCTACTTTCTGTGGCGCATGTGGCCCCGTGCGCCACAGAAAGGCCTATAAATACACTAGCTGCGCGGCCTCTTCTCCCCCTCCCAACCCTAGCCCCCACTTTTCTCAGCCTCGGTCGGTCCCATCTAGAGCCTCCGCCGTGCACCACGACGGCAAGAAGCTCCGGCGACAGTGAAGCGCACTCCTACCCGTCCCTGCTATCCTCCTTCCGCTCCTGCTCCGATCCTCGGCTCCACGTCCCCGCCTCTGCTCCAGCTCGCCGCTGCCCCTGGTCGCCGCCGCCTCCGGCCAAGCTCGCTGCCTCAAGGTGACGACGCCCTCCCACCCACTCCTTCCTTATACATCCCTCCTCCCTCCTCCTGCTTCCTCCTCCCCCCTCCTCCCACCTGATTTCTCCTCCCGGCTAAAAATCATGTAGCCAATGTTGTGTGCTTTGTGTGAAATGGCATGCCTAAAATCACTTTTCTCTGATGGCAATTAGTAGGAATTTGTGCTACTCTCTATTTTTATTTAGTCAATTGGTTAATGGCTAGCTTGTCATATTTTAGTATGCATTGTTTATCATTGATCAAATGTTGTGTCAAGTCTATCATGGAGTCGGTCTAGTTACTACGTTGTATTACTTGGAAGTTTAAAGCTAGGAAAATTATGATGAGCAACCTATTACTAGGAAATTTTAAATCTAGGTCACACATGGCACCATCATGAGGCACTTCTTGCTTGCGGTCTATTACTCTGATCTGTTGGGGGCACATGATAATCAAATAACAGAAACTGAATGCATGAACCACAAAATATAACCCTAGAGAATAATTTACCTCGTCCAGTGTTGTAATAGCAGGGGAAAGGCCTCCATGGACACTGAAGATTTTGTTCTGAATAAGCACCGTAGCAGCCTCAGATCATTATGATTTTAATTCAAAGAAGCATAGTAGTAGCCTCATAGCATTATGATTTTAATTCAAAGAAGCACAATAGCAGCCTCCTCCCCCCTCAACAAACAAATCTTTGTATATGTTTGTTGTCTTTCATGCTAGCTTAGATTGAATTTACGCATAAGAGATGAGAGAGGGGATCGTGTTATTAATAGATTGGGCTCGTAACCACATTCCAAGCAAACAACTACTACTATCAAAAAGCAGAGTATCTATCTATCTACATATATGTTTTTGTTCTAAAGAAAAAAAACTACCTATCTGCTGCATTTGGAATAATCTACAACAAGTGTTTACACTGGCTTCGGTGTTCGGATTGTTAGCATAATCTTGTTTAGTGTTGATTTAACTAGTGTATGCACCACTTGTAGTAGTGTTCGGATGCTCGTGTCCATTTATACACACAACAGAGCAGAGCAGGGTGTTGTGTCTTCAATGGTTGCTCTATCAAATACTATCGTTAAAGGCTTCATCTTGTGCACCATTGCGATCTTGTTTTCTCAAATGCATCGATACTAATTGAGACGAGTAGTTCTCGTGCTAATCTGATGTTACAAGTTGTTTAAAGTACATTGTAGCGAATGTCTTGTAAAAATCGTTAGCATCGCCTCTATGCTTGGAGGCAGCCTCCATGGAATTAAAAATTCAAAAGCCGTACATGCTTGCATTCTTGATTTATCTAGTGTGTGTAATAAGCAGCTCTTGTGGATTCTAGGCTTCTAGCACACATAGAGATCTTTTCACTGCCTGCTATTCCATAGTACTAGTAAATACTGTCAAATGGTAGTCTTCATGACTTCTGAACCTTGAGCTCCCGTAGTACACAAGTTCATTTCTGTTGTTTTCTGCACTAGGAGATCCATCTGAATTCATGCATTTAAAAGCCCCAGTCAGCAGGATGTAAATCATATTCTTAGTTGTATCAGATATACGAGCATGCACCATGGTTTTTATGTATCAATAATTTTGATTTCCAGCATAGCATAGCTGCCAACTTTAGGATCCAGATCACACATGCTATCGATTAAAGAAATTGCTGATACATGTTTTGTTTATTTGTTACCTTTCCTCCTGAAATTATGTCCTTCATATATAACCAAGAAGTTAATTAGTATAATCTTATCACTGACATTAGGGCCATATATAAAGAAATAGGAAGATGACAACTGTGATATATAACTAAAATGGGGGGAGAGAATAAGGCTTGAATCACGGTGTGCTAGAAGTAGCAGTACCTAGAACATCAAGGGAGTTGTAGTTTGGTATCTCTTTAGGTGTGATGTGTTCTGAATATGAAGATCTCAGTTGATCTGCTACTATTTTACTTGATATACAAAATACAATGTTTATTTGCAATGCCTCTATTCCAGTACTTTTTTGTGAAAATGCCTCAGTTGCACTAACAATTAGCTTGTTGTACTGTTGTTAATAATTCTTTGTTGCTGCCATTACACTCAGTTTTGCATGTTTTCTATTTGCATGTAGACACCATGTCCAGGTACCCTATCCCACGTGCAAGGCTGATCCACAGGGAGCAGCCTAAGAAGTTTGAGTGGAATAATAATCCATTCTTCACAGCAATAGCGACCTACTTGATGGTGGGTCTATTAGATACAGGCAAGGGAAAACTGCAGATGTGCAAGCTTTCCATGGACAACACTCCTGAGCCCCAGGAATATGGGAAGATATTTTAGTATGTAGGCTAGGTGTAAGGCCCGATATGCGGTACTGTTCCAGATCTAGATGTTTCCGTCCAGATCCGGGTACGAAGCACATATCGGTCCCACCGCGACATATGACAATGCCATATGCCCCGGATTTCCAACATGATATCACAACATTACAGCTACATGGATACAACATCTAATACAATCGTCATACAACTGCCTTAATACAATATAACAGCGGAAGATACATGTCTGAGTACATACTACAATAAAATGCCTAGTGGCAAAGAGAAAAACATCGATCCCCATACCCACACGGGTCCAGGCCCTCCGCCGGGATCCGCCTAACTAGTTGTCGTCGAGTCTCCACGTGAAACGTCGATCACCAAACCTGTTGTTGATCAAGAACCCTGAAAAGAGTTTGGGGGTAGTATCATGAGTACAGAAGTACTCAACATGCAACTGTAGTGGTCAATTGACCCAGCAAGGACTTCATCACTCGTCATTCTAGGACAACTAGTAGTTTACGGTAAGGATGGGGTAAGTGGTGAGGTTGCTGCCGCACTAGCATTTATGAAGTGGCTAACGATCTAGAGAGTAAGATAAGAAGCCAAGCATTCGATGAGTAATCGCCCCCAACAAGTCTTGCTATCAACTACTTACGCAAACATAACATCTATCATATCCTTGTCCTCCTCTTCGCATCCCGACGAAGAAGAAGCAGTCAAGGCACACACACGTTGACCAAGTTATATTAAGATTAACTCAGTTGTTGTTGTCTATGAACAAGGAGTAGGTCTCAAGTCATCCATAACCGTGGACACGGCTTCTCGATAAGATTTAACCCTGCAGGGGTGTACCAACTGCCCATTACAAGGCTCCGCACGCACGCCCATCTCTCTCATTTGCTACCCATGGTAGCCAACCATTTTATGATTTAGTCCCAAGAGATCCGGAACGACAGGTCCCTCAAACTAACAACGCACAAATCCGGGTGGCCCCCGGTGAGTCGACATCCAACTCAAAAGTCGGGCGCGCTCTCGAATCGGCCTCTACCGTCTGGACAAGGTCGGGTTAGCTACCCAAACAGAAGTGGGTAGCCCCCAAGCTTCCAGGTGTGGACCAACAAATAAACCATGTCTCCGCTGGCCCGTGTTGTTTGAAAATCTGCGAGGTCGACACTCGCACACACACGTTTTGCAAAAGGTAAAACCAGCTTGGGCCACCACTAGAAATGTTTGAAGCTAGATAGGTAAGAAGAGGGTACCCCATAGCATCCCACACGCGGTTAGGCACGCTCAGTCTTAAAACCAATACCCGGAACTCGGATCCTAGGTGACTCGAATGGAAGAAAGCGTCGGGACGGGATAGCCTAGACCTTCCATCCTTCGTCGAATATAGTCAACATTATAATAACCATATCATCAACAGCAATATAATAATATGATAACCCAAACCAAGGAGTAACAAGGTAACATCGTAGCATCCTAAGCATGCATACTAAGCATGGGCTGAGCAACGAGCAAAAGTAACATAGCAGTACATGGTTTGCTGGGAGGGGACATGACTGTATCGGTTTGAATGAGGTTGTAAACATGTGGTAGGATCAAACATCGAGCCTAACCTAGACTAGCATGCAAACCGCTGATTGAAATAGAATGGATCACAAGTAATGTATAGTCCTTGCCTGTTGATAAGTCGGGTTCCGAAGGTGTAGTTGATCACAAGCTCGCATCGTCTCCGAGAGGTACCCGCGGAAGAACACAAGAGGGTAAACACTGGAAAGCAATCAACGAGCAAGCATCTATTACTACGAAGCAATCACGAGCAAGCATCAACAGGAAGACAACACGAGACAACACACCTACCGTCCAGAGCGATTACTAACAGGTTAAGTGGAGTACTCATCACACACGACGGTACTGCACGTTTTACGATGGTTAAAGTTGTATAGCTACACAACATGAGCAAAGGTTGTTAAGCACATATCGGTCCCACCGCGACATATGACAATGCCATATGCCCCGGATTTCCAACATGATATCACAAAATTACAGCTACAAGGATACAACATCTCATATAATCGGCATACAAATGCCTGGATACAATACAACAACGGAAGATACATGTCTGAGTACAGACTACAATCAAATGCCTAGTGGCAAAGGTGAAATCATCGATCCCCATAACCACACAGGTCCAGGCCCTCCGCCAGGATCCGGCAAACTAGTCATCGTCGAGTCTCCGCGTGAAACGTCGATCACCATACCTGTTGTCGATCAAGAACTCTGAAAAGAGTTTGGGGTAGTATCATAAGTACAGAAGTACTCAACATCCAACTGTAGTGGTCAACTGACCTAGCAAGGACTTCATCACTCGTCATTCTAGGACAACTGGTAGTTTACGGTAAGGATGGGATAAGTGGTGAGGTTGCTGCCGCACTAGCATTTTTATGAAGTGGCAAACGATCTAGAGAGTAAGGTAAGAAGCCAAGCATTCGATGAGGAATCGCCCCCAACAAGTCTGCTATCCACCTACTTACGCAAGCATAACACCTATCCTATCCTTGTCCTCCTCTTCGCATCCCGACGAATAAGAAGCAGTCAAGGCACACACACGTTGATCAAGTTATATTAAGATTATCTCAGTTGTTGTTCTCTATGAACAAGGAGTAGGTCTCAAGTCGTCCATAACGGTGGACACGGCTTCTCGAAAAGATTTAACCCTGCAGGGGTGTACCAACTTCCCATTACAAGGCTTCGCACGCACGCCCATCCCTCTTAGTTGCTACCCATGATAGGCAACCATTTTATGATTTAGTTCCGAGAGATCCTAAACGACAGGTCCCTCTAGCTAACAACGAACAAATCCGGGTGGCCCCCGGGGAGTCGACATCCAATCCAAAAGCCGTCCGCGCACTCGGATCGTCCTCTTCCGTCTCAACAGGGTTGGGGTTACCGAGACGCCTCACGTGAGGCCTCGGGCCCTCGCCGGGCAAAGGTGGACCAACAGGGAGACCATATCTCCGCTGGTCCGGGTTGGTTTAAAGGATATCTGCTAGGAGCGACCCGACAGATATATATGCATTGTTTTCAAATGGTAAATCAGCTTGGGCCACCTCTAGAAATGTTTGAAGCTAGATAAATAAGAAAAGGGGACCCCATAAAATCCCACACGCGGTTAGGCACGCTCTTCAAAGAGACACAATACCCGGAACTCGGGTCCTAGGTGACTCGAATGGAACAAAGCGGCGGGGCGAGATAGCCTAGACCTTCCATCCTTCGTCGAATATAGTCAACATTATAATAATCATATCATCAACAGCAATATAATAATGTGATATCCCAAACCAAGGAGTAACAGGAGGTAACATCGTAGCATCCTAAGCATGCATACTAAGCAGGGGCTGAGCAACGAGCAGTAGTAACATAGCAGTACATGGTTTGCTGGGAGGGGACATGGCTGTATCGGTTTGAAAGAGGTTGTAAACATGTGGTAGGATCAAACATCGAACCTAACCTAGACTAGCATGCAAACCGCTGGTTGAAATAGAATGGATCATAAGTAATGTATAGTCCTTGCCTGTTGATAAGTCGGATTACAAAGGTGTAGTAGATCGCAAGCTCGCATCGTCTCCGAAGGTACCCGCGGAAGCACACAAGACGGTAAACACTGGAAAGCAATCAACGAGCAAGCATCTATTACTACGAAGCAAACACGAGCAAGCATCAACAAGAAGGCAACACGAGACATCGCACCTATCGTCGAGAGCGGTTACTAACAGGTAAAGTGGAGTACTCGTCACACACGACGATACCGCACATTTAGAATGGTTCAAGTTGTCTAGCTACAGGTGATCAACAAAGATTGTTAACATGGCATCTCACTCAATCATGGCATAGCACTCAAACATGGAAAGAGGTGAAGCATAAAGGAAACTATCTATGATAGTCAATTTAAGTGAGGCACAACCTAAACATGGCATAAACTAAGTGCTCCACGAAGATTAAAGCATTTGGTACTGTTCTGCCCTAAACCATATTTTAGGTTGGTTAACAACAGCAAACAATATCAGAAACACAAAGTACATGAAAAACTAATCAAGTTACATATAAAGAACACTCCAAACGGAGTTACGGTTAAAAAGATACAAGCAAAACAAGTTTGGAACACAATCTGCCAAACATCAGGTAGCACACTTTAGAGCAATGCATAAACAGGATAGTGAATGCAAACATGATCAAAAATGATATGTAACTAAAGTAGACATGGCAGGGAAGGCATGGCAAAATTAATCATGCAAAAAGGATTCATGGTTCACTAGTTATAAGAAACACAAAAAGCAATAAAACATTACTAGTCTAGGGCTTAGCGAAAATCAGGAAAACAGGGCAGAAACTGTTATTTTTATATTGTGCAAACAGGTGCAAAACTATATGTAGATGTGCAGAAACATGACATAGCAATATATGAGCATGAACTAGACATGATGATGATCAGGTACAAACAAGAATCAAGGTCATAGGCATCATAGATCAAAAGATATTAAGCATGCAACATGGCATCGGATCGTTACACACTTAGCAAAACAGAAGTGGCTGTCAAAAACAGCGGGATAGCAACTTTGGAGCTCAATAATTATATTACCAGAAAGCATATCATGACAATTCAATACATATAATGGAAGTAGACATGATGCTTGACAATATGCAATTGGAATCACTCAATTCCGATAAACGGTTGCGACGCAACCGTCACCCGAAGTTGCAACAAATTAACAGTTTTCAGCACAGCAGCACATTAACAGCAAGGTCATCACTTTGGAGCAAGAATTAGTATAGCTAAAGCAACCAAACATGACAAGTTAAAGCATGGGAATGAATTACACATGATGCTTAACACATAGGAAAAAGAATCAATGCAATAGGCCTCATGGATTTGACATAAGCATCACCCAAAGTTTGAACAAAATAACAGCAGCAGTAGTTAACAGCAGATTAGCAACTTAACGATCTGGTGCCCTGTTCAACACACAATTACATATTCAAGATGACCTCAAAATAAATAACTTCCTAAAGATTAACTCTAGAGCACACAAAGCACAACCAAACAAAAAAAGAATCACTTCATTTGGACCTATGAGTCAACGGAAATTAACGTTGCAAAACAGGACAGCAGACAAAAATTCTGGGACTTTGAGAAAATTACAGGGGGTCGAGCTCGGGCCCAGCTCGTCCAGGGCGGGCTGGAGGTGCTATTAGTCGGCGGTTGGGAGGCCAGACAGGTGCTGGGAGGCTTGGGGATGGCCGGGCTCGATGGAGGAGGACCGGAGGCCGCCGGATCTGGCCGGATCCGGGCCGTGGCAGCCGTGGGGGCGGACGAGCTCGGAGCTCTGAGCCGTGGAATCCATGGCGGCCATGGCTTGTTCCTGCACGGGAAGAGAAAGGGGGAGGTGAGAGGAGGAGGGAGGAGGGAGGAAAGAGGAGAGGAGGAGGAGGCCGGCCGGCGGGGTGGCGGCTCGGGCTTGCCGGAGCAGCGCGGGGAGCGGCGGCGGCCATGGCCGTGGGGAGGAGCTCGGGCGCGCGTGGTTGCTCGGGCTGGCCAGCCCATATCGGGACCGGCGGCGGCGGCGGGCCCTCGCGGCCCGGGCGGCGGGGAGATGGCTGGAGGAGCTCTGGGGATGACGTGGCGCGTCCTGGAGCGTCCATCTCCGGATCGCACGGCTCCAGGCACTCCGGATCTAGGGTTTCGGTGGTTTGGGGACCAGGTGAGAAGATCTGGGATATTCCAGGGGGTGGCTGCAATTTTTAGGCTAGGGAAACCCTAGAAAGGGGTGGGGGAGTGGTGGTCTTTATATAGCCCAGGTGACTGGCAGTTTGCAAAAACATCCCCGGTTTGTCTCTCTCGGGCGCGGTGTTTACGTTTCTGACCGCGGGGGGTCCGCAGGACCTCCGATTCGGATAAAACTTCGAACTGCGCGATAAGCGCGTCGAGCCGGCGGCGTTCACCTCGCGCTGGAACCGTTCCGAGAACACTTTCCGGCGCTATAAAAATAACCCATTTAAATATTAAACGGGGTTTTCGTTCCGTTGGCTGCGGCTGGTCTCGTGCGGTTTTCACGACGGTGATCGGGTGAAACCCGGTGTCGCAAAGGTCGAGTGTCAGGGTTGCAAGGGTCGGTATTTTTCCGGTACGAGATAAGAGGGGGGAAAATAATCGCCGATCGATAAATCGGGGATGCAAACACCGCAAACAATCAGACAATCAAACAATTCACACCGAAAACAAACAAAAAAATTAATTTTTTGTGAAATCTGGGCTGTTACAGTGTAGCGCTGGAATCATTCCCTCCCTAGTAGTTGATGACACGGAAAATATTTTTGAGGGCCAAGTCAGCTACACTCTTTTAAAAAATTCAAGACTGAGATGGTTTATGGCATCTTGGTCGATGGAGGATTGTTGCGTGAAGACATTATTCAGGGAAGATTTTGTTGAACCAGTTTCAAGGCCGACAACTCTTACCTCTCAATTAGGTGGTTTTTGGGGTCCAGAGTGCAAATATTTATAGGATAGTATCAATTTTCTCTTGAATTAGGTGACACATGTACAAAAGAAACTACTCATCAGCGGGTATCGCAACCTTCATAATGATGAATATGGCCACTGGGAAGTCCCCCCCTCCGAGAGAGCTCTAGAACAGTCCTCAGATTTGACATCGAAGGTACAAAAAGGTGTGGTGGTGGAAGACCCCTAATAACTCTGTATCATAAAGGTTTATCCCGATAGATATAAACGTTGAGAGGTGGTTAAGAAGAGGTGAAGGGTCCCATCCCCCCTAGCCAGCATTTTAGGGGCGCGTGGGAGTTGGGGTTGGCCCATATGCCCTATATCGATTCACCCAGAAGCTTCCCCGATATATAGAATTTGTTGGGTTGCATAAATTGGGATTTTTTTTATAAAGTCCAAAAACATGCAAAAAAACTATGTGGGCAGTTGGTTAGTTGGTTAGTCCAAAAAAGGATAAAAGAAAGGTGCCAAAATATGTTAATCTATAATACTATAATTTCTCATCCCCACTATCTTATTTATCTTAACATGCAAGCATGTCACATCACCACACAATTATGGGTGGGATAAGACCCACCTCAACATGCAACCATGCGTGAGACAACACCCACCACCACATGCAACCATGCATGAGATAATTTCATTCTCTTACTATATTTATATTTAAAAATTAATTTAATAATATACACAATCAAATATAATAAGTTGTATGTGTTTTTAAAAGTTTTGTTCATTTTTTATTAATATAAATATTTAAAATTCATATTTTTTTTAAATATAGGGCGAGCGATTCCAGTGATTTTGATTAAATTATTTATCTCAACATACAAGCATGCCACATCACCACACAATTATGGATGTGATAAGACTCATCTCAACATGCAATCATGCATGAGACAAGACCCACTACAACATGTAACATGAAAAAATATTTTTCATTCTCTTACTATACTTATATTCAAAAAAATAACTAAACACAATAAAATACAATAAGTTGTATTCATAATATATAAATTTCACATAATTAAATTTCGTTGAGATATAGAGCGACCAATTCCCGCAGCAATGCGTGGGGTATCGCCTAGTTTAGTATAAAGATGGTATAAACATTACTTGATCAATCAAAAAAATTATATACATTTGAGACGTATCGGGGATCGAAGATGACGAACAGCTCGGATAAACCAAGCTGATTATAGGTTGAATACTGGTGTAGGGGCTCCAAACGGTGACAGTGTCCCGTATAAGGGTTCTCTAATCATGTTTGTTTCAGCTTGAAGGGTCGGCCATGGATCTCCTATCGTGGAATGCCTAGAGGGGCCTAGGTTGGATAAAAGACAGGTTTCCCAAATACTTGTCGTAGATGACAAGATGATGGGATCGTGGAGGTTTCAATTTACTCGAATGTATTTGACTAGGTTTCATGTAACCCTAGGACCCCTGACGTAGTATATAAGTCGAGGGTTCTAGGATCATAGAGGACAAGATACATCTCTCGGTACATTATACTTTTCATGAACTACAACATAATATAAAACAAGAAGGAAGTAGAGTTTTACCTCCCCAGAGAGCGTGAACTTGTGTAACTCTGCATATCTTTGTACCATCGACTTATGATCATCCATCTCGAGATACCCTACTGATGACCCACAAGTGTAGGGGATCGCAACAGTCTTCGCGGGTAAGAATAACCCATTTTATAAATTTGACACAAGGGGATCCAAATAATATTTATAAGCTTTCATAGTTGAGTTCTCAATTCAACCGCACCTGAAAGATACTTGCTTGGCGACAAGTAATTAGTAGTAACGGTATGATAGTTGTAGTGGTGGTAATGGAAATAGTGATGGCAAAACGACGAAAGTAAAAAACAGTAAAGTAAAGCAACTAGTAACAAGCAGGATTAAAACATTGTAGGCTGAGGGATGGATGATTGGGCGTTGCATGTATAAGATACATCTTGTAGTATATTGAACACGGGGCAAGGCTCACAGAAAAGTAATGATCATCTAGGCATATATCAAACATTAGGCATGTGCCCCAAAGGTAGTTGTGCGGGCTTGCCATAACAACTTGCACACCATATTTTGTCCTACCATCCCGCTATCAATGGGGCCAAATGAAACTTATGGAGATTAAGATTCTCCTGTCAAAGAGCGTCAAAACAAAGTATTAACATTCTATAGATACATGTACTCCTCAAATTATAGCCCATCCCATTTGGTGTCCAAAAGTTGTCACCATTGAGATCGTCGGTTCCGGACTATAACAGGTGCATACAACTTGTAGATAGGATCAAGAACATGAATATACTCATGAAAATATATAAAGTTCAGATCTGAAATCATGGCACTCGGGCCCTAGTGTCAAGCATTAAGAATAACAAGATGCGACAAAGATGATAAATACCATAGGAGATGATAGGCAACATGCCCCCAACAATCCGACGAACTATTACATGATATATCGCATCCAATCCCTACCATCCCCATTGCCTATAGCAGGGAATTACTCACACGTTGATGGGGGAAACATGGATGGGTGATGGAGTAATGATGGTGATGACGATGGCGACAAATCCCCCTCACCGGAGGCCAAAACAGGCTCCAGATTAGCTCTCCCAAGGAAGAACAGAGGTGGTGGCGGCTTCACGACGGAAAACTAGAATATGGGCGTCTGTTTTAGGGATTCCTCATCGAGAGTAAAAACAAGAGCCAAAGGGGGGTTGAGGGATTTCCCACCTGGCCAAGCGACCTGAGGGCATGGCCAGGCCCTGGCTGCGCCGCCTTGCCGCCTGAACCAGGGGTGAGCCCCCTTTAGGTGACCTTTCAGCTCTAGGAGTCTTTGGAATATTGGAATTTTGAGAATTTTCTGGGAACTTTATGAGATACTTCATTTTCCACCTCTTTCTGCACAAAACTAGAGATACAGGCAACTCTTCTGAAAACAGCATCAGTCTGGGTAAAATCCATTCAAATCATGCAAGAATAAGGTCAAAACAATAACAAAAGTGTTTGGAAAAGTGGGTACTTTTGAGATGTATCAACTGTTGGGAATGTGCCCTAGAGGCAAATAAAATATGTTTTATCAAGCATATTCCATTAGTTCATAATACGTTTGGTACTATGCTATAACTGTATTAAGCGGAAACATTAATACATGTGTGGTATACAAACAACCAGGTCCCTAGTCAACCCTAGTATACTAGTCCATTGGGCGATTGATGATCAAGGTTTCCTGATCATGAGACAATGGCGTCTGTTGACAATGGAGTCGTATCATTGGATAATGATATGATGGACATACACCCACAAGAAGTGTTGCGATGTGATCAAGTCACATAGTTCGACATTGCGATAACTATAACGTAGTGACCAGATCCTTTGACCGTAATGATCATACGTAATTGTCATCTATGAGGAGACTTTGATTTGTATCCCACCGCCTGACTGAAATATGCTGGCCATAACGGTGTACTTTGGGTATTCTGAAATAGATGGTTGATGAGTATGCAAATAGATCAAAGCTGGATTTGTCCATCCGTGTGACGGATAGGTACTCTGGGCCCACTTGGTAATGTTACATCATAAAGTTTGCAAACGTGTGACTAGGTCACGGAGTTGTAATATCACGGGAACGAGTAAACTTGTTTGTTGAGAACGAGGATGAACTAGGTATAGTGGATACCGATGATCAAACCTCGGACAAGAAAAGTACCCCAGGACAAAGGGAACAGGCACACGGTTAACGGATCAAGCAGCGATTGAAGTTCATTCGATGGAAGCGCAGGGGCTATCAAGGATTGTAACCAGGTCCAATTGATTAGTCATTGATCAATGAGAATTGTCTCGATCATGTATGCTGTTTCCCGGACCGTAGGGTGTTACACTTAAGGGTACTCGACGCAGTAAGGATTGATTCGGGATCACCGGAGAAATTGGAGAGAACACCGGAATTGTTCCGATGAAGGCCGGAAGTTGTTCCGGGTATTTTGAAAGGTTCAAAATATATTTAATAATGTTTAATATATGTTTTATTATTTAATTATCTAAATTAAATATTAAAATGTATTTAAATATAATTAAAAATGAATTAAAAGGCATATGGGCCTCATAGGGCCCATTAGGGGGAGAGGGAGTCCTCCCCCATGGGCCATGGCGCCATGAAGGGGCCCACACCCCTTAATAGGTGCGCCACCCCCTCCCTTGGGATTAGTCCCACCCCGGAAGTGGAGGCGGGGGTGGAACCCCTCCTTGGCCTATATAAGGAGGGGTAGAGGTGCCCTTTTAATCATGATATTTTTTAGATAAGTTCTCATCTCTCTCTCCCTCCTTTCTCCTTCCTCGAGTGGACTCCCCTTGTTTGGATTCTACACTTGGTTGGGGATTTCTCCACTATACGCATGCCGTCGTGCTGCTGGAATCGGGATCCGAATCCATCTTCTTTCTGCTGCTCTACTGGTTCGGAGCCCGGAGGGACGTCGGGTATACTGTGTGTGTATAATCCCGCGAGGCACTACACTTGTGGTGCTACTTCATCGTCATGGTTGCATCGCGAGGTCTTCATCAGCAACGTTCCGACGGGGACGTAATCCCGTCATCGGTCTACAAGTACCGGGTGGCTACAGGAGTCATCGTGGATCTGCGCGGCATCGGGGATTGCCGGTACGACTACATCGACCACGTCCATGCGGGAACGTTTCCCGCTTAACGGACTACATACTGGTATGTGATCTATTTCTATCTGTTACTTGCATCGCCATAGCATAGGTCTTGGGTATGGGTCTCGTAGGTTATGAAAAATTTGTGTTTTCTGCCCCGAACTCCAACAGTGGTATTATGAGCAAGGCTATGCGTAGATGTATTGTACGGATAGAACACATCTAGTATGTGGGCATCAATTCTCAAATTGTTACCCTCCCACGTGTACTCATTTAGCGTTGCGGCAATGTTTGATGAAGCGGCCCCCGACCGACCTTACGCGTTTACGCGAGACTGGTTCCACGCTTGACATATGGCTTGTACCATATAAAGTGGCTGGGGGTGTCTGTCTCTCTGCATTAGCGATGCGAAGATGTTTGCAACGGAGGGCCCCGACAGGGGTGTAATAGAGACAATTGCGGGATTGGTGTTGTGGCTTGTTTTCGCAGGATAGAAAGCGGTTATTTTCTCGAAACCCCTAGCAGCCACGTAAAACTTGCAAAAGATAAAGTAGAAAGGCGTTTTCAACTTTAATTTGCATGTCGGGGGGAATCATAGCATGTATGATTTATACTATTGCATCATGTTTTGCTAATATGATAGATATACGACGGTAGCATAATAGGATGATCCCTCACTAATCCAACAAAGTGTCCTTCCTTAGTGAATCACCATCTGGAAAGTTCTTCATTATGGAGGCATCACATGTCACACGGGTGTCAAACATTTTTACGTTCACAAGAGATGGGTGGAGCAAGCCTAGCATGTCCAGAAACATGGCCTTGCATACGCGGCATATCCTCACTAAGGTTATTGTGGCGAGCCTGGCATGTGCAGACATGGCCTCGGGACACAAGAGACTAAAAGGTCGAGCATGAGTCACATGGATGATGTGATTGGCATGATGGCCTACCTTGAACAACATACTGATGGTCGTGTCACACGGGGGAGGTATGTTCTTCAAGGATCGTGTAATCACTTAGAACAAACTATGAGGGATGTTTGTCTGAGTGGGAGTTTCAGAATTGTCTTTGAAACATGAACTCCATATTATGAACTTAATCTTCATGTCTTAGCAAATATCATTGTAGATAACGTCATACCAATGTTTAGAACTATGGCTCTTTTAGTATGATAGAACTTAAGGTAAATGGGTCTTACTTCATTGATGTGTACCAACACCATTAGAGACATACTCATTAGTAATGACTTGCTAAATATAATACGAAGAACTTCTAGGAGATACACCTGACAACTCCGTAATCAAGGAAGATGATGATGAGTATCGCACTCACCGTCACTTATGAATGACTGTCCAATACACCATAATTCATTCTACGGAATCTGAATTGTGAATGCATGTTAACCAACACGTATGACGTGCTAGGTGAACTTGAAAGCCCTTGGTCACAAATCAGAGTAATGGAATAAGAGTATATGGACGGGGTTTCTTTCAACTATGGTGGAAGGAACAACCTGCTGAGAAAGTCACTTGGAAAATGTATAAGATACGTGCAACACCTTGTGTATAACTTGGACTACTGAATGACTGGTTACTTTGCGATAACTGGGGAGTTGCATCTGCTTCCTCCCAGTTAAAAAGACCATGTCTGGACTATGTCATGAAGGAGAATCGTTCACCTATCATGAGGTCATGGTTAAAGTTAAGAACTTTAAGAGTAGAACCAATGCAGGAATGGTCATTAACGAAGAAGGTATATTTGATATACGAGTTATAAATGTCTTTCCCACGAAACATTAATTGCGGTTGATTAAGTATTCGATGCTTGAACTTACTGCTTGAGAGTGACTTGGAAGGGATGAGGTGACAATGTGTGCTAGCGGCAATCAAGATAGTTGATGGTCGACAACACTCTCCCTCTACATCTATCGATTGATTAATATATGAATAAATTTTATGATCGTTTGAATGAGGACTTTATTAGTGTGTCTTGCATCTCGCGAAGACAATTATTCATATTAGTGATAAACAAGTCAGTTGATCTCCTTTTATGAATGATATCTCTTATGGTCACATTACGATTATGAATGGGTTATTCTTATATTGATGATAGTTGTTTGATCATTTATAAGAAATATTGTAATGCCAAGAAATATCCAGGCTTAATAATGACACTACAGTTTAAGTCATGAATGGTATGATGATGTCTTAAGATACTTGATCTCTTGACACATACAAACCATACCTTTTAGGTGAGATGACTAAAACCTCGCATTCTGGTAAACAGAATGTGTACTGATTGTTGAGTATCATACATTGTGATGTATCGTATGTCAGCATGTGGTGAATTTCATTATTTCGTGAACTTCGTATGTGGACTTAGATGAATATTTGTATTCACTAATGAAACATGAGTCTGAAATAATTTGATATGATCAAAAGGGATTTCAGAGTAAAGATGGATATTAAATTAACAAGAAAGACAAGTCTCTACGATTTTATCAAAGTGAAAAATGTTTTGAGTTAGTCTTGGGCATAAAGACTTGTGTGAAAGTCGTTCCACAAATTGCAATGTCTTGAGACACTTCAATATGATTGACGTGCCTGAACATTGGGATCATATTCTATCGAAAACTGTATGGTCTAAGTTATCTCTTACCAAGTTACGTTATTATTGTTTAGAGTTATTAATTTAATATGCAAACACTCACTTCAGCATAGGGAACCATCTGAGTTCGTGGAAACCAACACCATATATGTCATGGTGTGTTGTGGTTTCTAGGAAGCTTGATTTATGTAAGATAAATTATCTTTGTAGTGTATCCTTAGACAACTATGGATGCATCTTCCACAACTAGAACCAAAATGAGCAAAACTTGTATTGCTATGTTTGGTGTTTGTCAAGAATTGTTCTTGATAAATGTGGTAATGGAAGAAAAGTGAAAGTTCAACCAAGGTAATTGACCTTGCCTCCAAATGTCAGAGTAGTGCAACGGAATATGTTCTGGAAGCAAAGCTCTACAATAAGAGGAGAAACTAATGATAATGATCATGATCTTCTGATGGGAACTTTTACTGAGAAAGGTAGGATTCAAGAATATATATTTGCCCTTGGTGCAAAATGATATTCATGATTCACTTGTCATGTTAATGGAACAAGACATTCCTACGACCTACAAAGAAGCGATGGTGGACCTAAGTACGAGATATGACTACGAGTCATGAAATCCTATGTTGAGTTACATTTAAGATTGCTTGAATCTTATCAAGTAAGGAGGTTACTTGATATTCACAATAACTTCAGAGTTATGAGGAATAAATGTGAACATCAAAGGGACGTCAAGATTGGTTTGTCACAAAGATTGTTTCTGACAAATTCAATGGGTTGACTACAATGTGTAGCAATGCTTGAGTCAAAGGGATATTCACTACGATTGATCCGGGATTGTTATCAATACCGTGACTTCCTCAAATCCTGTATTTGAAAAAGTGTTGTAATTGGTACAACAAGAAGGTTTTGGAAAAACATATGGATACTAGTGTCTCGTAAACTGAATTCTCACTTTGATGGATGATCAAAGGATTTTGGACTTAACCAAAATATCGAGGAAACATGCATTTGCATGAAACTGAGTGGGAGCTGAATAGTTTCCTGAAACTTAATATGTAGACGACATATTTTGAGTGGGAGCTATGGGAGTATTATCCTAGACTTATATGTAAATGACATATTTGAGTAGGAGCCATGTGGTTAGTATCCTGAACTTAATATGTGTCTGACATATCTAAGTGGGAGCTATGTGGATGTTATCCTTGTCTTATATGTGGCCGACATATTTGAGTGGGAGCAATATGAGTGTTATCCTATAACTTAATATGTGCATGACATATTTAAGTGGGAGCATGATAATATTCTCATATATGGATAACATATTATGAATGGTGCAGTTGGTGTTAATGATTATTTGAATCTTTCATAAATGAAGATGAATAAGTATTAAGCATTGAAGATCTATTAAGATAGATATGTGTTTAATAACATTGAGTCATAATACTTTCCTGGATAAGATTCTGAAGGAGTTCAGAATGGGACAAGTCAAGAAGTGGTCCTTACTTGTATATCCAAGAGAAGTGTTGAGTTAATCTCAGTACAAGAACAATGGTTAATGGTTAATGAAAGAAATGGATGTGTTGGATCCTCTATGCCTTTGTCATAGGTTCTTTTATATAAAACCAGAGTTATGTACTCGACGTAATGTGACCCAAGTTCTTAGTAGTAAGAACATGTTGTGATATGATTTATGAGTAAATCATTGAACAAAGAGTTAAGTTTATCCTTCAGTGTCTGAAGAGAACTGAGGATACATCTCAAATTTGTAAAGGATAGTGTACTTGACCATAAATGTT
Source organism: Bromus sterilis (assembly GCA_950022295.1). Classification (NCBI taxonomy): domain Eukaryota; kingdom Viridiplantae; phylum Streptophyta; class Magnoliopsida; order Poales; family Poaceae; genus Bromus; species Bromus sterilis. The sequence goes on along the minus strand of OX465595.1, from coordinate 364,131,268 downwards.
ATGCTGGTTCAAGTTTTGACACTAACCTAGAAAATTGAGATATCATACTAATGAAAGCCTAAGTTGAAAGAAACATGGTTAGACATCAAAGTTTCATACAATGCACTAAGGATTGAATCTACATTTATGTGGCTGCTTTAGAAGTAGCAGGAGTTATATTATGGCTTAAGAAGTTCGAATTCTGGTTGAGTGAGTTTCAAGTGTGCATGACTATGGGAAAGTCCGCGTGACCCACCGGATGTCATTGCTATGACACAGCAAACGAAGTCTCACTTCACCGCCAAATATATATACCTCATCATTATAGTGGATAATGAAGGAATGTCAAATTAGGTGACATTATGATTTGCAAAAGGACATACGGTTCTAAATGGTACCCAGACCGTTGATACAACCTCTTCCACGGGCAAGCATGATCAATAAGGAGTTATGATCCAGAGAAAATGCAACTAGATTATTTGTACTCTAGTGCAAGTGGGAGACTGTTGGGAATGTGCCCTAGAGGCAAATAAAATATGTTTTATCGAGCATATTCCATTAGTTCATAATACGTTTGATACTATGCTATAACTGTATTAAGCGGAAACATTAATACATGTGTGGTATACAAACAACCAGGTCCCTAGTCAACCCTAGTATACTAGTCCATTGGGCGATTGATGATCAAGGTTTCCTGATCATGAGACAATGGCGTCTGTTGACAATGGAGTCGTATCATTGGATAATGATATGATGGACATACACCCACCAGAAGTGTTGCGATGTGATCAAGTCACATAGTTCGACATTGCGATAACTATAACGTAGTGACCAGATCCTTTGACCGTAATGATCATACGTAATTGTCATCTATGAGGAGACTTTGATTTGTATCCCACCGCCTGACTGAAATATGTTGGCCATAACGGTGCACTTTGGGTATTCCTAAATAGATGGTTGATGAGTATGAAAATAGATCAAAGAGGGATTTTTCCATCCGTGTGACGGATAGGTACTCTGGGCCCACTCAGTGATGTTACATCATAAAGTTTGCAAACGTGTGACTAGGTCACGGAGTTGTAATATCACGGGAACGAGTAAACTTGTTTGTTGAGAACGAGGATGAACTAGGTATAGTGGATACCGATGGTCAAACCTCGGACAAGCAAAGTACCCCAGGACAAAGGGAACAGGCACACGGTTAACGGATCCAACAGCGATTGAAGTTCATTCGATGGAAGCGCAGGGGCTATCAAGGATTGTAACCAGGTCCAATTGATTAGTAATTGATCAATGAGAATTGTCTCGATCATGTCTTCTATTTCCCGGACCGTAGGGTGTTATACTTAAGGGTACTTGACGCAGTAAGGGTTGATTCGGGATCACTGGAGAAATTGGAGAGAACACCGGAATTGTTCCGATGAAGGCCGGAAGTTGTTCCGGGTATTCTGAAAGGTTCAAAATATATTTAATAATGTTTAATATATATTTTATTATTTAATTATCTGAATTAAATATTAAAATGTATTTAAATATAATTAAAAATGAATTAAAAGGCATATGGGCCTCATAGGGCCCATTTGGGGGAGAGGGAGTCCTCCCCCATGGGCCATGGCTCCATGAAGGGGCCCACCCCCCTTAATAGGTGCGCCACCCCCTCCCTTGGGATTAGTCCCACCCCGGAAGTGGAGGGGAGGTGGCACCCCTCCTTGGCCTATATAAGGAGGGGTAGAGGTGCCCTTTTAATCATGATATTTTTGAGATAAGTTCTCATCTCTCTCTCCCTCCTTTCTCCTTCCTCGAGTTGACTCCCCTTGTTTGGAGTCTACACTTGGTTGGGGATTTCTCCACTATACGCACGCCGTCGTGCTGCTGGAATCAGGATCCGAATCCATCTTCTTTCCGCTACTCTACTGGTTCGGAGCCCGGAGGGACGTCTGAAAGGGCATGTGCCCTTATGTTTGGTTTTGGTAATTGTTGAAAATCTTTATGGACTAATGGTTTCCTTGAGTTATACTTTAAGGTTTGTCCATAGGCAACACTTGAAGATCATATGGTGGCTTCAAGGTTGTAGGATGAAAATTTCGTGTTGACCAAGGTGTTCTTCATGGAGCTTTCCAAAGATTGGTCAAGTAGATGTGTGCAAGGTCAAGAGGAGCATCACGAAGATATCGTATGCTTGGATATTGCCGACCATTTGGTGATAATGGTCGTGTGAAGATGTGCCTAAAAGAGGCTCACCCATAATGGAGTATGGGGGAGCTATCTACAAGTCTTCACCGAGCCGGAGGAATCAAGGAAGATGTTCCAACTTGAGGCGGGCATGATCGTCATCATCAAGCTCAAGTGGATTATGCGCAAGACAAAGGTTTGACTAGATAGGTGCCTAGTTTACCGGCCTCTTGGTAGTAGTTAGGAGACCGTGTTATAGGCTAGGCCGAGTCGTTCTTGGAGATCTCAAACCTTTTGCTTCCTTGGCATCATCTTTATTGGTTCTTGTTTGGCTTTTCTCTTTGTGGGTTTTTGAGCTTGTGGTCTTCTTCATGACAAGCTCTTGTTCATCGAAAACGGATTTCATATGCGTCTTCTCGTATGTTTTTCGATGTGGGAGATTTGTCAGGTCGTCTCGGTTAGAGGTTTGACACCTCTATTTGTTTGACATTTCTCCCCTGCCACTTCTAAATATTTCCAGTCGTGATTAGGCAACTCTGTTCGTTAGCTTTCCATCAAGCTTGAGTTTGCCTTAATCGGAGTTCATTTGCAGAAGTTGTGGCAGTTCAGGGTTTGCCTGTTTTATTTGGAGTTCATCTGTTGTGTGGCCTGGGCTCCCTGGTTCTGCCAGGGCGGTAGTACCGCGCCACGGTAGTACCGTGGGCGAGTACCGCACTCACTACCGTAAGTCCACTGGACTTTGCGGTAGTGGGCACGGTACTGGCCCCCGGTAGTACCGTGGGGCGGTAGTACCGCTCCCAGTGCGGTAGTACCGTGCCACGGTAGTACCGCGGGCAAGTACCGCACTCACTACCGTAAGTCCACTGGACTTTGCGGTAGTGGGCACGACACTGGGCTTCGGTAGTACCGTGGGGCGGTAGTACCGCTCTCGGTGCGGTAGTACCGCACCACGGTAGTACCGCTCTCCGAGCGGTAGTACCGTGGTTGGTGGGCTGCCAACGGGTTCCAACGGCTGGACTCGTGGGAGACTATAAAAGGGGGTCTTCTTCCTCCTTTGTCTCCACCGGTTCTTTGCAAGTTCTTCCCCCCATTGTTGACCTCTTTGAGCTTGCTTACTCTCTTCCCCTCCTATGATTCTTGCTCCTTTTCAGGGAAAAGAGAGAGCAGGTCTAGATCCACATTCTCCACCAAGTCATCTCTCCTCTAAGTGAGGGGAACCTTGTGGATCTAGATCTTGGAGTTCTTTGTGTTCTCCTTGTTCTTCCTCTCATATTCCTCCATAGCTTTTGTTGCTTTGGTGGGATTTGAGAGTTGGGGACTTGAGCACTTCGTGTGCTCTTTCCATTGCATTTGGTGCATCGGTTTGAGTTCTCTCCGAGGATTCTTTGTAATGAGTGAAGTTGTGAAGATAGCTACTCTTGAGTGCATTGGCACTCTAGAGCTTGTTCCTCGTGGGAGCGTTGGCACCTAGAGGCTTGTTGTTACGGAGCTCAATCATTGTGGTGGAAAGCTTCGGGACGCTACGGGAGCCTCCAATTCGGTTGTGGAGATTTCCCCGAGCATTTGTACGGGTTCGGTGACCGCCCCCAAGGGTTGCCATTTGTACGGGTTTTGTGACCGCCCTCAAGTGTCCTAATAGTGGAATCACGGCATCTTGCATTGGTAAGAGCGTGAGGAGAAATAGGGTGGCCCTCGTTGGCTTCGTGTGAGCATTGTGCTCCTCACCCTCTCCAAACGGAGACGTACTTCTCGCAAGAGAAGGAACTTCGGTAACAAATCCTTGTCTCCATCGGCTCCACTTGCGGTTATCTCTACCCATACCTTGAGCAAGCTTATTACATTGTTTATCTTGTGCTTGCTCATATTATTGTACTTTTCTTGTCCCATAGGTTGTTCATCTAGTCAACCTATTTACTTGTGCACCTAATTTGTGATAGCCTTAGTGCTCTTGTTATATATATCTTGCTATCACATAGTTGTTTATCTTGATTAGTATAAGTTGTTGGTGCACATAGTTGAGCCTAGCTTATTTAGGTTTCTTGCTTGGCAAATTAAACGTTAAGTTTATTCCGCATTTGTTCAAGCCGAATCCATAATTATTTTAAGCGCCTATTCACCCCCCCCCTCTAGGCGACATCCACGTCCTTTCAACGTCGGGTATACTGTATGTGTATAATCCCGCAAGGCACTACACTTGTGGTGCTACTTCATCGTCGTGGTCGTATCGCGAGGTCTTCATCAGCAACGTTCCGACGGGGACATAATCCCGTCATCGGTCTACAAGGATCGGGTGGCTACAGGAGTCATCGTGGATCTGCGCGGCATCGGGGATTGCCGGTACGACTACACCAACCACGTTCATGCGAGAACGTTTCCCGCTTAACGGACTACATACTGGTATGTGATCTATTTCTGTCCGTTACTTGCATCGCCATAGCATAGGTCTTGGGTATGGGTCTCGTAGGTTATGAAAAAATTGTGTTTTCTGCCCCGAACTCAACCATCAACTCCCCCAAGCTAAGCATATTTCTTCTCCTCAAGAAATTCAGTTCAACGAACTGGACGCAAAAAAGAAAACTTTGACAAACACATTTGCTTCACAAGATATGCTTAAATCTATACTACGATCAGGTTCAGCAAGTATTAGAATAATGCTACAAAGACAATGCACGAAGCAATCCTTCGATCTCGTGAAAAGATCTTAAACAACTAAAAATGAATAATATGCACCTGAATATTATAACAGGATCATAATGCATATACTTTGAACATAGTAGAGTGGTATCTCGCTTGCCCCCATAAGTGAAGCAAAACATAAATGTAGAGGCACCTCCAAAGTCTTAAAGGAGACTGGAAGTAAGTATTTCAGGATGAGCAAAAGAAAATGGTACTTTGGGACAATGCACATTACACTCAGAATGAAAATTATGCTCTCTATGTTGGTGCTTTGAAGCACAAGGTGGAGACTCTCGAACCATGGATTTTGAAGGCAAATTTGAATGCCCATGGTCGGAAGCAAAGACTAAACATGTACCAGATCTCGCAGCTTAAAATCAGAGATAAATGGAATTTTTTTAGAGTGTAGCTTTCCAGCCAATGGTTTACGGTAAAGGTCCTCAATATCTTCCATGCCAACTACATTAATGGCGGTTCCCATGTTTTTTATGCTTACACTCCCCTCCGCCAAGCATACACAAGCCATGGCTAGCTGCATCCGCGGGTGCCCTCCATACAATCTCAAGCCTAGGAGGAGTGTAAGTTTTATTTTTTATAAACCGTTTAGAACTGGGCTGACGAGGGGGTGACCCCATGACTCCTATGGATGAGCCTACCCGGTGTACCCGAAGACAGAAGGCCCGCAAAGATGTCGCCTACGTCTGGCCTTGGCCCCCTAGTGGCACCGACGTAGGAGTCCGTGACTCATAAGGAAGGTGCAAACCTGCCGTACGAAACAAGATCAGGGTTAGGAAACCTCATCTGTAATCCAGGACGGACTCCCCGAGACCTAGCCTAGTATATAAGGGCTAGGAGGGGATACGTCGAGATAAAGCAATACACAATCTGTAACCCTAGCCTTGAGCGCGCTAGCCTTGGCTTCCCTATAATCGCCATCTCCAAGCAATAATATCGAGCAGGAACGTATCCTCCTGTTAGCCTACGAGCTATCGTTCAACCTGTGCCTCTCATGACTAACCCAGGGTCCCTGACCATGGGATTTGCCGGGGTACATCCCCGTCAAGTGGCGCCGTCTGTGGGAACCGCACAGGTTGGGAACGCGATCTCGACGGCCTCACCAGCATCTTCAACACCCGCCGACGCGATGACTTCACCAGCACTCCTCGATCCAACGACCCAGGCAGAATCCGATCTGTTTGGGTCCCTCGGTTTCACGGCCCACCTCTCGACTCTCCGACAAGTCTTCGCCAGCCTTCGCTCCGGCATCAACCTGATCTTCGGAGCATATCAGATCTACATCAACCACATGGGTGCCCTCCGCCTCACGGACGACGCCCGAGCCCCCGTGACGACATCTACAGCAACAATCAACGCAATCGCCACCCGTGCGGCCACCCTTCGAGTCAGCCGCGACTGCCCACCCAACCCAAGGCTTCACGTCACCCACGACCGCTCGAGTGGACCCTTGGCCTGGAAAAGCAGCATCACATGCGCGAGCAATAAGGCAGTCAAGGCACCATCCCAGGTGTTGATGGCAGAAGCCGACGCACCACCAGCAAACGGCAAGGGACAAGACGACGACCCAAACACTAGCCAAGTCAACGGCAACACAAAAGAGCCCGGAACCACCAGCAAGACCATCGTGAAGCTGGGAGAAGTGGGAAGCATACCAATGAAAGTACCACAGGGACAAGAACAGAGCAACCACAAGAGCGACAAGCCATCAAGCAGTAAGCAACAAACCCCGGGTCCGGTGGACAACCCACCCAAAGAGCGAATATACCTGTCCAAAGATTCAATGGCCAGAGTAAGGGACGCAGTCGAACACGACAAGCTACTACCATCAAACGCAACAAGGGACGAGCTTAGGGCAAACAACAAACTGGAAAGCAAGCTAACCCAGCAAGCGAGACAACGGCGCCTAGACATAGAGAAGCAACAAAAGGTAGCCACCGAGCAGAAAAGCAATCGCAATCCACCCCCAAGAGACGACTCTCCGGATCACGGCTCCCCTCTCCGCACCAAATCGAAATTCAGCAACCTGCGATGAACAGACAAGAAGAGAGTGGTTCGGAAGCTCGACGACGAATTCAAGCTAGAAGAGGAGGATGACGAAGAGGAACCCCTCACACCAGCAGAAGCCCTTATAAGCGCCCGAGACTATCTATCTCGCCCCCAGAAAAATGGACAGAACAGACCAGACCGTAACACGTCAATAGCCTTGCAGATAATGAAAGACGCAATCGCCGCCTCAGCACCCAAAAAATCAAGTGCAAGGAGACCGACCCGCGAGAGGAAACCAGACAAGGACCCCAGCTCACCCGACGACGACAGCAGCGACGACTGGCGCAAACGCTCCGGCAAAAACAGGAAGCACGACAACGACGACAACGACAACAGGCGCCACGGCAGTCGACGAGACGCACGCGATGACATCACATAGAACAAAGTCAACCGCAGCAGGCGAAGACGCGCAGCACGCGAAGATTACTCGGACGAAGAAGCCTTCGACGAAGAAATTGAGCCATGCGGAGCATTATGCTTCACGCGTTCTATACGCGAGACGCGAATGCCGAGTGGGTTCAAACTGAACTCCACAACGCTAAAATACAATGGACTCGAGGAGCCAGAGGCATGGCTCGACGACTACTTAACAGCAGTTAAGTTCCAGCGAGAGACCAGCGTCACGGCAATGCGGTATGTGCAGCTCATGCTCGAGAGCTCGACACGACACTGGTTGAAGAATCTCCCGCGAGGATCCATCAGCTCATGGAAGCAGTTCCGTGGAGCCTTCATAGAAAACTTCAAATCCACATACAAGCGACCGGCATCGCTCGAGGAGCTGCGGGCATGCAAGCAAGGAACCAGGGAAACCCTGCGAGCCTACATCCAGTGGTGGACCATACTGAAGAATTCAGCAGAAGACATATCAGACGAAAGCGCAATCGACGCGTTCAGGTGAGGCCTGTAGCGCATCGAATTCAAGGAACAACTCGGCAGATGAAAGTCCGAACACTCGCACGACTGCTAGAGCAAGCTAATAGCTGGGCGGACGGCAAGGATTCCGTTCGCAACGAAACAGAAATCCACGTTGGACGCTCAGAACACTATGCCTACCTTAAGCTAAAAATGCCAGGCCCACATAGGGTCATCACAGTCAGCGGCAGTTTCGTCAGGTCCAACCGCTGCGACAAGGAATTCCACAAGATATCAGAGGCCTTTGGAGCTCACCAAGCCAGCAAGACCACGGGACCCGCAGAAGAAACGCTCCCGTAGAGGAAGTCACCACCCGAAGGACCCGAGCACTCGGATAAGAAGCTAACTAGATCTTAAGTCTACCACGCCGCCATTTTAAATAAAGGGGATTGTCCTCATCAGACCCCCCATTCTTACTAAATGTAAGAAACAACAGGAAGAATATTGAAAAATGTTTTTCCAAAACTGACTCATTGGCACTCGGGGGCTCGCCGCAGCAGCCACCCCCCGAGGCGTTCTTCGCAATCGCGACATAAACAAAATTGGCACTCGGGGGCTCGCCGCAGCAGCCACCCCCCGAGGCGTTCTTCGCAATCACGACATAAACAAAATTGGCACTCGGGGGATTGCCGCAGCAGCCACCTCCCAAGGCGTCTTCGCAATCGTGACTCAAACAAAATTGGCACTCGGGGGCTCGCCGCAGCAGCCACCCCCCGAGGCGTTCTTCGCAATCGCGACATAAACAAAATTGGCACTCGGGGGCTCGCCGCAGCAGCCACCCCCCCGAGGCGTTCTTCGCAATCGCGACCCAAACCAAATTGGCACTCGGGGGCTCGCCGCAGCAGCCACCCCCCCCCCCCCCCTCGAGGCGTCCTTCGCAATCACGACCCAAGCAAAATTGGCACTCGGGGGCTCGCCGCAGCAGAAACCCCCCAAGGCGCCCCTCGCAATCGCGACCCAAACAAAATTGGCACTCGGGGGCTCGCCGCAGCATCCACCCCCCGAGGAGTTTCTTCGCAATCGCGACATAAACAAAACTGGCACTCGAGGAAAAACCAAGGCTACAAAAGAAATACAGTACACCAAGAGGAAGCACATACAAAGAGAGGAATCACCTAACCCCCAGGCTCCATCTTCGCCTTAATAAGGGAACCCAGATAATGATCGTTCTCTTCGCAAACCCGCTTCACAACTTGGCGCGCAGGCTCATCGACCACCGCGTAATGCTCATCCATCGGATAATCCCTACCACCTGGAGGACCCCCCCCCCCCACCACTTGAGCAATATCAGCTCCCGGCCAATGACTATGGACCAAGCCCAAGGCAGCGCGGGTTCCAGCATGAATCTGGTGATTCATCACACGACGCAGCTCTGCAGGCTGGGAAAATACGCGGCAGAGCGTCTCAAAGGACGATGGCACCACCTGCAGCGAATAAAACTCAGAGTGGATCCCGCCCAGCACCTGTTGACAGTACCGCAGAGCAGCCGGCACCCGCTCAACTGGAAGACGAAGCACAGCAAATGCTCCAGCACGAGCCCCATCTGCCCAGAAAGGATTGTTCGCCTGCACGTTAAGGTCATCCAGGCGCGACAGTTCCGACCGAAAGGCCTTTTCTTCATCCCGGGAGCGTCCCGACAGCACTTTGAAAAACAGGATCAAAATCAAGACGAAGACAGAAAAGCCACCTAATGCAGTCGAGCAATCGATCAGAAGCTAAACTCACCCCGTAGGAGGTCAGACAACTACACCACCCACGAAGCAAGGCTATCCAGCACGGCCTCAGCGCGCTCGCTCTTGGAACGATGGACTACTGCAGCACCTTTAAGGCGAACAACTTCCCGCTCAGCGTCTCTCAGCCTCAAGCACACGGACTCGTACGCACCCTCGCGAGCGTCCTCCTTCAACGAACTCCAAGCCCGAAGAACGCCCGGGGTGGCCTACCTCAAGACGAACAAAAAGAAAGGAAAATCAAGCTCAACAGCAGGAATGACCAAGCAGTTACCCCAGTAAAAGTAGCACATATTCACCACCACAAAGGAGGCATATTACAACCAGAAGTTTCAGACGACACGACACGGCTACGCCCCCCCCCCTTACCCGTAGAGGAGGGAAACTGGGCATCCACAACTTTTTGCAGGCGACGAGCCAGAATAGTGGCTCGCTCACTTTGCTCGTCGGTGTACTCAGGGACAGTCGCAACCAGAGAGTCATCAATGGCAATTATGTGCCCCATAAGAACAACAAGGGACGTGGAAAGACCACTCACCACGTTCTCGCCAACTAGCTCCTCCAAGAGATTCCCGCCATCGCCAAATGCAGCAACGCGGGCGTCTAGACTAGTTGGCACCTCCGTGCCCTCCGGCATGAGGTGCTCATGAAAAAGACCCACAAGAGTGGAAGCCCGGGCATAGACCCCCTTGGCAACATCGACAGCAGCCGACATGGCATCCACGGCCCCTCGGAGTACTCCAGACCCTGATGCAACCACTTCCACTGCACTCGCACCCGTCGAGGCTGCACTAGGAAACCAAAATTACTATGGGAAGACAAAGAGAAAAGCACCCAGCAACGGAAAGACGACTTACACAAAAGAGAGTCCGCCAAGACCCAAAGACGCTCCCACTCGACCACCTCTGCCTGTACGAGCGCATCCTCGGCCTGACGCAGGCGTACCAGCTCCTCGTGCTGATCGTGCAGCTCTTTCTCCTTGGAAGCCAAAGCAGCCTTGAGGTTGGAAATCGTTCTTTCCGCTTTCTTGACCTGCTTCTCGGCAGTTTGCCGACGGTCTGGGAAACAAGACAACATTCAGAACAGAGGACCCAGCATTTCAAGAGCAGTAGTGCATGAAAAATACTTACTAATCATGGCAGATAGAGCATCCTGGGCAGAATCGTGCGCCTGTTGCCAATGCTCAGCTTCGACCACCAGACGCTCACAGTGTTGGAACACCGGCTACCCGAAGAAATCAAATGTTAAGACAGAACCAAAGCAAAGACTACAACCAACCGCAAGCGCTTTCTTGCAGCCTCGGGGGCTACTCCCTTCGGGAGCACTGCCGTGCCCCCGATGACAAAAACTACACAAGCAAATACGAAACAAACTCACCAGCCCAGCTACGCGGTCGAAAAATCGGACTTTATCTTCAGCAGCGAGATCAAGACAGCCCAAGTAAGGACGACCTGGAGCAGCAGGCCTGACAGCAGAAGTAACAAACACCGCCCACTACGGGCGCAAAAAGAGGACCATAATCACACGAAGCAAAAAAAATTGCGGGACAGCGCCAAGTCATTTCCTTTGACAGGCCACTGTGGTCAAAATGCCAGAAAACCAAGCCAGTGTCACATCCCAACAAGGCGTATCGAGTACGTTTCCCAGCCTCAGAGTTTCAACCTTCTAAATCTTTTTCTTGATGGGCAAAACATTTTACTCCCATCGGGAGCATCTCCACTAGAGTCTCGGGTGCTCCCTCACCTAAAGGATAAATATGTGCTCGAGTGATCACTCGTACTCACAGAGTCCCGAGTGCTCCCTCACTCGAAAGAAAAAACGCGTTCGGGTACTTTATCACCCGAAAGGAAAATAAAATACGTGCTCGAGTAATTACTCGCACCCATGAGAGTTTCGGGTGCTCCCTCACCACGACAGAAGATAAGCAGACCTGCACTCGCCAGATCAAGCGGTTTCAGAGTATTTGGTGCTCCCTCACCCCGAGAGCAAAAGCGATACTCGAGTAATCACTCGCAAAACCCTGAGTACCCGAGCACTCGACGACCTCCTGAGCAAATGCTCCTCGCCTGAGCGCTCGACCAAGCTCCGCGAGTGACTGCTAAAACATCTCACTTGATTGTTTATTCCAAGTGGGTGCATTATCTACTAGGCTCCGTTCCTCAATAAAAATACATATTCCTGGAACATGATACACTGTGCCCAGATGCCACGAAAGCTTAGCGTGTAGGTAAGACCCCGTTGCGCAGATCGGCCGGGCTGGGACTTGCCGCAGAGCGATTTCACTCCCAACCTTTTCCATGCGCTTGCATGATAGAAAAAGCCGGGCGGACGCGCCTAGGCTACAAAATTTACCGGTGGCAATTGATCACTGTAAGACCTGCAACGGCATGACTTTTTCTCGACACCAGTGTTCTATGCTCATGTCGAGGGAGGTGAGTTTGATTGGGCTACTACGGTTTTTGCCACTAGTGCAATTCACCAAGTCTCGACCAGTCAACTCCTTGGGCCCGTTCATCTTAGCATTCCCTCGGAACAGGTTTTGTCATGGCCTCAGACTGCCAGCGACCCGCGGTTAAACCGTGCATACATCTAAACAAATGCAAGAATGGACTCGGGTCCCTGCGCAACTCTTCGAGTCCCCCAGGCACTTGGGGGCTACTGACGAGGGGGTGACCCCACGAATCCTATGGATGAGCCTACCCGGTGTACCAGAAGACAGAAGGCCCGCAAAGATGCCGCCTAGGTCCGGCCTTGGCCCACTAGTGGCACCAATGTAGGAGTCCGTGACTCATAAGGAAGGTGCAAACCTACCGTACGAAACAAGATCGGGGTTAGGAAACCTCATCTGTAATCCAGGACGGACTCCCCGAGACCTAGACTAGTATATAAGGGCTAGGAGGGGAGACGTCGAGATAAAGCAATACACGATCTGTAACCCTAGCCTTGAGCGTGCTAGCCCTGGCTTCCTTGTAATCGCCATCTCCAAGCAATAATATCGACAAGGAACGTATCCTCCTGATAGCCGACGAGCTATCGTCCAACCTGTGCCTCTCATGACTAACCCAGGGTCCCTGACCATGGGATTTTCCGGGGTACATCCCCGTCATGGGCATTCTCCAGACCAGCTTCTGCCTCATAAATTTGACTAGATTAAACTTTATCAAGGAGTACAACATCTTTACATGGAAGATAATGATCACGCCTACTGCTCCATGAGCTTGTACGGGTACAAAAGGGAAGCTTGTTTTAAGGATTTTGAGGTGGTATATGAAAGTCTTTGTGAGGATGGCAAGTCAATACCATAAGTAGGAAGGCATAGTGGACTCTCATGGCATAACTAGTTTCAAGGATTTTGGATGCACAAGAAGTCAGTCCACTTAGTACGAGTGAAGGCTAGCAAAAGACGGGGAAGCGACCAACTAGAGAGCAATAATGGTCATAATCATGCAGAGCGACAAAGCAACATTGAATCGGGCATGAAAGTGATATGACTATTCTGAAACAAAAAGATCATCAAGGCAAGATAGACTTTTAGTCATAAACATGTGTAAGCATGTGCCAAGTCAATCCAATAATTCTCCGAAGAAAGATACCACTTCACTATGCCAAATCATGAATAGATCAATGCATGTAAATCAATTCAATAACACATTATGCACTCCGGCTATTTGAGACTAGTGATAAAGAAAGCATGAAATACTAGGAAAGCATTGTAATCATAGCACTATGTCGCAACAAGATGGTCTTTAGATCATAAGTATAGGCATATGAACAAAAGTGAAAACAAATAGAGTTCCCGGCTTTCCTTATCACATGCCTTTCGTCAATATTCGTCATTACTACCTTGTCACTTGCATGATTAATGTCAAAGGAAATAATAAAGCGCAAGTGCAGCCACAAACGCGAGTTGAACTTTGCAAACAAAGCAAACTAAAGAGAAAAATGAAATGTTTTTGTGGTTTTCAAAGGGTTAACAAACGAAGAGAAAGGAGAAATATTTGTGTTGTTTTTGAAATTTAAGAAAGAACAAAGAAGAAGAACCAAAAAAATGAAAAGAACAAAGTGAGAACATGGATGATACAAATGGAAAGGGAGAGATATACGTACTCCCCCAAGCTTACGCTTTTGGCCTAAGCTGGGCTCATATACTGTGGGCCCCAGGATCTTCCTCCGGCTCTATGATCATAGTGGTGCGCCCAAGGATCGTGATGAGCGTCGTGCATAGATAACGACATACTGCTGGCCTGCCAGGAGGAATGTCCTCCTCGTAGGGGACGAAGTGCTCCTCCGGTGCAGGTGGAGGTGGTGACAGGTGCTCGTCCTCCTGAACCTCTGCGTCCTCCTCAGGGGCGTGAAACTGTTGCTGAACTAGATACTCATCTATCTCAACCTCGGTGACTGGCCATCCGTGCCTGACATTATGATCAAACAAAATGGGAGCAGGCAAAAGAACGGTACGGGCAGTGTGGTCATTAAATATCATCATAAAATTAAGGTTCCCCCAATGGGAACCCCTAGTGATAAACTCACGCCTCTTCATGGCGTCAAGATCAAGGTGTGAAAATGGTAAGGGAAACTCATCCTCACGCATAGGTAAACCAAGATGCTCAATAACAAGCGAGGCGAATATGCCTCCAATGGTAGGACCCTTCCCACCATTAAAGTCGAGATGGCGAGCAACCAAAGCACCAATATTAGACGTTCGGTCAACCTAAACGGTTGCCGAAAGTATAGCAAGGTCTGGGGCGCTAATATTGTTCGTGTAGGCACGAGCTAACACCCCCGAGAGATATAATACACAAAGTAACTGATGTAGGGAAATTGAATGCTCTGTGCTTTGCCTCGCTGAATGTGCCTCGCTTCTCCACTACATAAAGAGTTGAAAAGATCCTTGAGAGCGTAAGGATGCTCCATCATCTTGTTTCCTACATTCATTTCACACACCTAAAACTTCACAAAATTCTGCCAACGACATAGTTAATTTTTCCTCATAGTATCTAAATTCAATGGTGGGAGAAGGACCATCATTAAATTTAAACTAGTTGACAAAATAATAAGTAGGCCTAGGATATTGTTGCACCTCGTGCGTCATGACGCGCATCAAACTTGCGGTTTCACAAAGGTTCATAAAATGATCGTGCAAACCTGAAGCCGTCAGAAACTCATAGAAAGGATATGACATGGCTTGCACGGTTTTCGTCTCGTTGAGAAATTCTGGAAGCTCAAAATCATCGTTGTAAATTGTTCTCGCAGTCAGGGTTGATGTGGAGGCTCTAGTAAGCCTATCCGTGGTAGGGGACTTCTTTGCCACAAATCATCCTCTAACTTTTTTCATTATCCCCTAATCCGAAATTTTTAGCAGGTTACAACAAGTGATAAATAACAAATGTAGGGTGAAGCACACTACTTTACTCACTTAATAGAAGCCTAAACATGCATCAAAAAATCAAAAATAAATTATAAAACAAGCATGCAAGCTCATATGAAGAGCCACCAAGAACTCAAAAATACTCACATACAACTTTACCATTAAAAATTCTATTCGAAGGACTGGAGGACTCACATACCAAGGAACAATTGCCTCAAATTTCAAATAAAACGGAGGGCTATGGACGGATATCGAAAATCGCAAGCAAAGCTCCAGGAAGTCTAGCTTGAGCAAGAAGAACACGATTTTTGGAGGAAGAGAGAGAGTGTGGGAGGACCTGGTGGGCCCAGGCAACTAGGCGGCGCTGTCAGGGGCTGGCCGCACCCCCTGGTCGCCTGGCCAGAAGGTGGGTCCCCCTGGTCAGTCTTCGGCACTTCCGGGACTCTTTTTTCGCACAAAAAAATATTTTCATTTTTCCAGAATTTTTCTGACAACTTCATTTTCGGTTATTTCCGAGTTACAGAAAGCTGCAAGACTTTCAAAAACTCGAAACATAGGTTAAAATGATATATTTTCAAAAATAAAATAGCAGGGAATAGCAAGGAAAAGTGAAAACAAAAATAAAAGATGAAATAAATTACACCCTTTTACTTACGTAGAACGGGTTTGTTAGTAAGGTTGATCAAGTCTTACTAGCAAACAAATTCTATATCAAGCAAAAGGTTTCACTTCCAAAAAGTACTAAGATACATTTACTTTCACGAATATTGTCCCCACCATAATAGTTTTATATCTATGATGCACATGTAAAGGACAATCCTAATCTCCAACCTTGATGGTCTCAATATTTTCAATAGAATTAAGGCCATGCCTTTTATCGAGCTTCTTTTGAAAATATACCATATGCTACTTATCATTAGCATTGAAAGTAACTTTTCCTCTGCCGCAATCAATAACAGCACCTGAATTGTTAAGAAAGGGTCTTCCAAGGATTATAGACATGCTACCAACTTGGGCATATCTAACACAACGAAGTCAGTAAGAATCAAACAAGTAGCATCTTCAACTGGAAAATCCTCACAAATACCAATAGGAACAACTGTAGACTTGTTAGCCATTTGAAGAGAAATATCTATAGGGATTATTTTGTCTAAACAAAGCCTCTTATATAAGGAGAAAGTCATAACACTTACTCCTTCGCCAAGATCACATACAACAGTTCTAACATAATTATTCTTTATGGAGCATGGAACGGTGGGTATACCTGAGTCTCCAAGTTTCTCAGAAATCTTACCACTGAAAGAGTAATTAGCAAGCATATTGGAAATTTCCTCATTAGGAACCTTTCTTTTATTATTAACAATATCTTTCATATACTTTGAATATGGAGGCAATATCAAATGTTGCATCGGATTAAAAAATGGTGGAAATATCTTCTCTAACTTGCAGAGAAACTCCGCCGCCATTTATTCCATGGCTTCTAGCACGCCATCGGATAGTTCTTAGCACAAAGAACATGGAAGAAATAGCTCAGTTTTGCCTGTACTAGCCATTCTTCCTCAGGTATATAGCCACGCAACATCACCGACATTACCCACTCAATCCATATGTGCCAATCATGACTCTTGATCCCAAATATTTCCAATTTTTCAGGACTCGCTCCCATCTTCAGATTCGCTGCATACCCATTGGGGAACATCAAATAGTTTTGCACCCATAAGATAATTTTCCTCATATGTCCCCTTTCAAGATTGAACCAGGCCTTTGACTTCAACCCATTCTTCTTTCCTTTCTGTTGTCGCATGTTCTGTAAGGGTCTATCACATAGAGTCTCCTGATTGACTCTAACTTTAGGATTATCCTTTGACTTGCCATCTATGCCAAAAAATGTACCAAAACGGGCCTCGGCGATATTGTTTTCAGTGTGCATCACGTCATTGTTATGTGGAAGTTCGAGGTCTTTGAAGGAGGGGAGATCCCACAAGCATGTCTTGTGAGTCCAGGCGTGTTCCGAATTATATCCCTTGAAATACCCGGGACGCTCTGGATCGGGCTCGAGAGAGTTCAACTGAGCAAGGACTTGTTCGCCCATCATCGTAGGTGCTTCTAGGGTTTAGAAAACTTTGCCTTTGATAAATTTCTTCTTGTCTTTTCTGAAAGGATGTTTAGGAGGCAGGAACTGTCTATGCAAGTCAAAGAAAGAATACTTGCCGCCCGCCTTCAGCCAATGAAACTGAAGAGTTGCCTTGCATGTTGGGCATGGGAACTTCCATGCACACAAAAGCCAGAGAAAAGCGCATACGTCGGCATTTCATGCATTGAGTACTGGTTCCAAACATGCATTGTGAAGGTCTTTTTGCTAGTTGCATCGTATGTCTTGAACCCTTTGTCCCAAGCTTGTTGCATTTCATCCTCAAGCGGTTTCATGTACACATCCATATTCTTCCCCGGATATTTGGGCCCTGGTATTATCAACGTCAGGAAAATGTTCTTTCTTTTCATAGTCTCTCCGGGGGGAGATTGAGTGGCATGAAAAATACAGGTCAACAACTATATGAGGTTGCCATCATACCTAAAGGATTAAACCCATCCGTGCCGAAGGCGACTCGAACATTCTTTGCCTCCGTGGCTTTTTTCCAATGTATTTCATTGAAGTACTTACATGCTAAACCATCTGATGGTTGTGTCAACATCTGCTTCCTATCTACATCAAATTTTCTTCTCTTACCATATTTGTGACATGTCATCTGTCTGGCTGTCTCTTCCATCATGTAAAGGTGTTGAATTCTGAGTATCACTGGAAGATACCGAAGAATATTTTTGGGGATCTTGGTCTGCCTCTTCTCACCTTCACCGTTGTCTACCACAACATACCTGGACGACTTGCATTTGGGACAATAGTCTCCGTCCGCACACTCTTTCCTAAATAAAGCACATCCATTCTCACAAGCATGTATCTGCTCATAGGGCATCTTAAGTACCTTGAGTATTTTACCCGATTGGTACAGGATTGCAGGCATAATATGATCTTTGGGTAGAACCCGCTCAAATAGGGTCATCATTGCATCATAGCATTCTTTGTCCAAGTTGAATTGTGTCTTCAGAGCCATCACTTGTGCGATGACATCGAGCTGACAAAGCTCAGTGTGAGCGTGGGGAGGACATTTTGAAGACTCCAACATCTCATATAAGGCCTTCGAAGATTCCTCCATCTCATCATCCTCACCCCGCGCATCGTCGAAGTCCTGCACCATGTCTTCGATCCCGGTTTCGTACTCGTCCGTGCGCTGACGGACCACCTCCTCCCTCGTGTGTCTAGAAGACTCGCCATGGAAGGTCCACAATGTATAATCAGGCTTAAAACCCCACTTCCGCAGGTGTTTACCCATTTCCACATGTGTCCTATATGTATAGTTGTCGCACTTAACATAGGGGCACCAGGTTTTTCTCTGGCCATTTTCAAATGCCGCTTTCAGAAACTCGTTGGTTTTCATTACCCATTCAGTTGTCAATTCTTTCTGATTAGGGTGACTGTGACAGCCCAGGATCTCAATAGGAATGATAGACTACTCATATCAACAAGGTGCACCTTCTTTTTCAGGAGCCCATTAGGAAAGAACTACAAGGTTAAGCGTGCTTGGCTTGGAGTAGTCTTGGGATGGGTGACCGACCGGGAAGTTGATCCCGGGTGCGCACGAGTGAGGACAAAGTGTGCAGAAAAGACTAGTGTTGGTTTGTGAGGACAGTCTAGATACCAGGCGCACCGACCATGGAATCGGTGGTTAACCGGTTGGGAGTGGTCGGGGCGTTTACAGCTGGTATCAGAGCCGACCCTAGCGGTTACACGGTGTGTGTGTCGGCCTATAACAGCCCAGGATCTCAATAGGAATGATAGACTACTCATATCAACAAGGTGCACCTTCTTTTCCGGGAGCCCATTAGGAAAGAACTACCAGGTTAAGCGTGCTTGGCTTGGAATAGTCTTGGGATGGGTGACCGACCGGGAAGTTGATCCCGGGTGCGCACGAGTGAGGATAAAGTGTGCAGAAAAGACTAGTGTTGGTTTGTGAGGACAGTCTAGATCCCAGGCGCACCGACCATGGAATCGGTGGTTAACCGGTTGGGAGTGGTCGGGGCGTTTACAGTGACCGGTGTACATCCACGCACGATCTTCGCTCATCTTGCCGCTAGCTACTCAACACAAAATATACAACTGAAGCATATTCACCACTAATTATATCAAGTTTGTCAATTTTATTTTTTTATCATACATGGGAAACGACATTCAATTAACCTAGACACTATTAGGTAACGATAGGTCCTAATCCCACACGAATATGTGTAGATTGGCTTCGTTTTCCCTTGCTCTGGTCCCGATCCGATGCAAAATTTCGGCAGCACCTCCCCGTTGTTCTCCTGATACACGTCTCGACAACATACCGAGAGGATGTGTATCTGGAGAAAAACAGGGAGGCGTTGAAGAAATTTCGCGTCCCATCGAGACCAGAGCATGGAAAAACGAACCCAATCTACACATACTCATGCTATCCATGGATAACGTTGGACAATTCTAAAGAATCACTATTATAAATATGCAAAGGAATGCATATTTATAATTGTAACCCGTTCGACCAGGAGACACATACTGGTTACACGACTATATATTGAATCTACCTATAGCTAGCTAGTGTTATTGGCACCAAGACCGGAACAGCGCAAAGGAAGGGGGTCAGGAGGATAGGACATGATTTTCTCACCCTCGAGTGTAGGTGGAGATCGTCGAACGCAGGGGGAGGTCGTCGAACACCAGACCCTCACAGAAAAAGTACTGCACATTAAAAAGAAACCTATCAACACAGACAGTCTGTCCTGGTAATTACATCTAACACAGTAATTACACTCAGTCAACACATTATACTCACTCTCCTTCTTTTATCTTCTTTTTCTTATTCTTCTTATACTTCTTGTTTCTCATCTTCTTCTTCCTTCTCCTCTTATAATTATTTTTCTTTTCTATTCCTTTTCCTTCTTCAAACTTTTTGTTTTCTATTTCTTTTCCTTTTCTATTTATTTTTCTTTTCCTTCAACTATTTATTTTCATTTTCTATATCTTTTTAATTTCCTTCTTATATTTCTTTTCCTTTTCTATATCATTTCCTACTTCTATTAAAAACAGTAGCAATTAAAAAAATAAATACTAACCTAATTAAATTTACTAATCTAAAACCTGACTAACCTAACACTAACCTACATTCTGACCGACCTAACTAAATTTAACTAAATTCTAACATTAACCAATAGCAATTAAATGAAACAAAAAAATAAAAAAAGAAAAATAGGATGTGGTGGGGGGCTCACATGAGAGTGGCCGCGGTGGCTGTCCAGACGGGTGGCGGCTGGGGGCGAAAGGGTCGCGGTGGCGTCGGAAGAGAAGGTCAGCACCTTTAATTCAAATAGGAGAAGTGGAAAACTCGGGATCAAGAGCGAACTTGTTCTTCATGGCATGCTTTTCAAGCAGCTTCTTAATAGCTTCAGAATCTGCAGTTGCATTACACTCTGCATATTCTCTAGAAAAATCATCATCAAGCTCAATATAATCATCATCAAAACATTTATCTTTGAATTTACTCAAAACAGGATAAGCAGAAGATCTACCAAAAGGATAACGTGTGACAAAAGGAATTTCAACACCAGCATGTTTTGCAGCTTTAGTAATTTTAGACTCAAGAAAAGGACCAAGTGAACCAGTCTCATCAAGAACAGTAGAAGCATCATCAAAAGTATCAGACGTGTCACCAGACTCGGTATAAACAACAAGTGGTGGTGGTGATGCAAACTTATTTATAACAGAAGGTGAATCAAGTGCAACACTAGTGTTAAGGAAAGTACCTTTCCTTGTAAATTATGGTAAAATCAGAACTTTGGGGTCTCTTATCTTACCCATAAAGAATAAATTACAGCACGCAGAATAACTCCAAATTAGACTTATAAATATAGCTATGCTCCCCGGAAACAGCGCCAGAAAATAGTTTTGATGACCCAAAAGTGTAGGGGATCGCAATAGTCTTCGCGGGTAAGAATAACCCAATTTATAAATTTGACACAAGGGGATCCAAATAATATTTATAAGCTTTGACAGTTGAGTTTTCAATTCAACCGCACCTGAAAGATACTTGCTTGGCGACAATTAATTAGTAGTAACGATATGATAGTGGTGGTGGTGGTAATGGAAATAGTGATTTCAAAACGACGAAAGTAAAAAACAGTAAATTAAAGCAACTAGTAACAAGCAGGATTAAAACACAGTAGGTTGAGGGGTGGATGATTGGGCGATGCATGGATACGATACATCATGTAGTAGATTTAACACAGGGAAAAGCTCACAGAAAATTAATGATCATCTAGGCATATATCAAACATTAGGCATGTATCCCAAAAGTAGTTGTGCGTGCTTGCCATAAGAACTTGCACAACATCTTCTGTCCTACCATCCCTCTATCAACGGGGCCAAAAGGAGCTTATGGATATTAAGGTGCTCCCATCAAAGAGCACGGGAACAAAGCATTAACATTCTATGGATACATGTACTCCTCAAATTATAGTCCATCCCCTTTGGTGTCCCAAGCTGTCACCATTGAGATCGCCGGTTCCGGACTATAACGGGTGCATACAACTTATAGATAGGATCAAAAACATGAATATACTCATGAAAATATATAAAGTTTAGATCTGAAATCATGGCACTCGAACCATAGTGTCATTAACAAAGATGATAAACACCATAGTAGATGATAGGCAACATGCCCCCAACAATCTGATAAACTACTACATGGTAGATCTCATCCAATCCCTACCATCCTCTTTTCCTATAGCAGGGAATTACTTACACATGGATGGGGAAACATGGAGGGTGATGGAGTGGTGAAGACGATGGCGATGGATTCCCCTCACCGAAGGCCAAAACAGCCTCCATATTAGCTCTCCCGAAGAAGAACAGAGGTGGCGGCGGCTCCACGACGGAAAACTAGAATATGGGCGTCTGTTTCAGTGTTTCCTCGTTGGGAGTAAAAATAAGAGCCAAAAGGGGGCCCTGGGAAGGTCCCACCTGGCCAGGCGACCTGGGTGCGCGACAAGGCCCTGGCCGCGCCGCCTAATCGCCTGGACCAGGGGTGGCCTTCTGGCTCCGAGAGTCTTGTGAAATATTGGAATTTTAGGAATTTTCTGGATATTTTCCGAGATACTTCATTTTCCTCCTTTTCTGCAGAAAACCATACATATAGGAAACTCTGCTGAAAATAGTGTCATTCCAGGTTAATTCCATTCAAATCATGCAAGAATGAGATAAAAACAATAGCGAGTGTGTTCGGAAAAGTGGATACGTTTGAAATGTATCACCTACCGAGAGATATACGGAATTACCTTTGACAGACGATGTCCTGGCGAGGGGGACTCTCATCATTATGGTTTTGGTTTGTTTTTGGCTGGAATGAGGAGCCGTTATTGGTTCCTGTCTTGGGTCACCTTAGGCGGCCCACCGCGGCTATAAGGGAGGTCCTAGAAGACTTGACATGGATGACAAGTTGATGGGATTATGGATTAATCTACCTGTATATACGTAATACCCTTCCCCCATATGGAATATAAGGCGAGGGACTATGCTCATAGAAAAACAACAAAAAACTCTCTGTATTATGTACTTTATACATACTCCAATGCAATAAAGCACAAGCAGGAAAGTAGGATTTTATCTCCATGGGAAATCCTGAACCTGGTTAATTCTGCATCCTTGGTACCATCATTCCTAAGCACCTAGCTCGGGATACCCTACCGAGGGATCTGCCAAAATTAGCTCTTCCCCTAAATGTGATATTCCTACTCAAGAGGGTTTACCTTAAATTGAGTTTATCGTTGACTAATTCATGTAGTTGTTCTTGTTGTCGATGACTTCTAGTGATTATCAAGAGTTGAGAGCAATTCTTTATCGTTGAAGCATTTTTATTCCTATGTGGATTAGTAACACAAGTAGAGAACAATGATATCAATACACATAGAATGATAGCATACACAAGATGATGTATATGACTTCATTGAGTTACCTTGTCCCTATACCTTACCAACCAAGATGGTTTGTGTCTCCATGAAGTGGTGCATGATATGAAAGTGGTTGCATCAGAGTCATCCTCAAATACTCACTAGTTCTTCTTCTTGGGCATCCATGTCAATTTGATAGGGCTCTTAGCGTGGCACGAAGTAGCTTTGGTCCCACTTGACCTTGCTTTCAAAATGACTAAGGAATCATAAGGTAAATGTATCGCCAAGACTAATTGTTCATTCCACGAAGCCAAGGTTGCGTCAATGAGTTCACTTACCCGTCGGGGAGGATTATCAATTAATGAAATAATAGGACTCAAAACCTTCCCTATAGAGCCAAATATGAGTCCAGATATTAATGGTAATTCCATCTCCAACCCTTCTAATGGAACTTTGATGTAACACACATGTGTGTGTCGGTGGAGGAAGGAGATGAAGTGCTTGGATGCTGGCTCTTGGAGATGGGTCAATCGGCCAAATCTTATGGGACGAGGGAGAAAGCGAGCGTCTATGTCTCGCTTCCTGCAAGACAAGACATCTACCTCGCGTGCAATCGTTTCCAATTGAGCCAACCCATTATTCTAGTTTTGGTTTCTCTTTTTTAGCAAAATAAGAACATGGTTCCTGAGTTGCGGAATTTTTGAATATCATCATGTAAGTAGCACAACTACACGTTTCACGGAGGTATATTTATAATTTTGTGTCAATTGCTTAAAAAGTTAAACTTTATTAAAAAAATATTGTATATTAAAAAAATGTACAACATATGTAAAAGGAAATCATGTATTTATATAAACGGTTGGCCTTTATTTGAAAAATATCCGCAATTTGATTAAAAATATTCATAACACTTAAAAAAAAAATCTTGTGAACACAAATAATGTACAACGCGTATGAACAAATATTAAACATGTATTAAAAATATTTCAGGTATATATGAGAAATATACAAATGTGTATAAAAAATTAGATATCAAAATATACAAATGTGTTTAAAAAATTAGACATCAAAATATATGTTTCATAAAATGGGAATCATGTATTTTAAAAATGTTAAACCCATACAAAAATGTTTCAATTGTACACAAAAAGTATACAATATGTATGAAAAAATTGGACATCAAGATGTATATTTTTAAAAATATTTATCATATGTTTAAGAAAAAAACATGTATACGAATGTCTTTGAAGTATACAAAAAATGAATAGTCTACAAAAAATGTTGACATGTGTGCTAAAAAATAAACATCAAACCATAAAATAAAAAATGTAATGTGCATATTTGAATATTATATATATATAATGTTTCTAATATAAATACAAAAAATCAATGTTGGGCATACCGCTTATCAAAAACTTATCGGTTGATCCATAAGAACTGGTAAATTGGTCGATTTATCGGCATATCAGCCAATTTATCGGCCGATTTGCCTTATAGGTCAGGTACCGGTAAGCGATAAATCAATTGATTTATCAGAATATCAAAATATATCTTGAAAAAAGCAAAAATGTACAAAATGTGTAAAAATGTAGGCATGTATTATAAAAAATGAAGAAAACCGATGGAGACCAAATAAAACCGAAAAAATAAACAAAAGAAAACTACAGAAAAAAGAATAAGAAAACGAAAGAAAACAACAAAATCCCTATGAGAAAACATTGTAAAATGAAGAAACGATCATTAACCATGAAAATCGATGAAGAAACGAAAAAAGTATGAAAAACAAAAGAAAACCCGATGAACAAACAATAAAAAAACTATGTGTATAATAGAAAAAGGTAAAAAAACATGCGACGATATCGGTCGACCCATGACGTCGGACCCGGAAGATGAAGGCATAGACTATACCTCGCACTAGGCTTGAAAACCATAATGGGTTGAACCTAGGGAAGAGAGAGATGCTAGGTCAACGGTATTTGGCCTAGAGTTTGAGAGAGTGAACAGAAATTGATTTTCCTTTTAGCAAAATCTTAAAAATATAAAATACTAAATGCATATTATATGAACTTCGAAAATTGCAATAAATTACATGCTTGCTTATTTAAATGTGCTAAAGACTACAAAAAGTAAACCCAACTAAAAGATGAGAATAAAACACGAAAATTAATTTAACTTGCATGAAATCAAATTAATAAATACAAAATTATGAGCTTGTATTAACAGATAAAACAATGTAATTTACTAGCCCTATCATTTATATAAAAAATTCTTAAATATTCCAAAAATCTGGTTGTTACAAGTCATCACCAAGATGAGAGTGGCATTTCCAAAGGGTGTCCCTTAATTAATGTTTTTAAAATGATGTAAATTTAAAAATAGTAGAGTAAAGAAAAACTAGTGGACCGTGATGCCAAAAAAAACCCAGTGGATCAAATAAAATTAGGACAACTCATGTATTATTAATCACAAATAAGGTGAATACAAGCATGCACGTGGAATAATGAGAATGGGAAGAAAACAACACATGCCCACACAATTTTGCGAAAAAACCTCTCCAAGAAAAGGAAAGTCCAAAGGATCCGTAGGTAATTCTGCATCTGCCATAGTCACCGTTGACCATCGTTTTTGACTCGTAGGAGAACAATAACACAAAAGGACGTTGTGAATCGACGAAGAAGGCTACCATCGAATGGTTGTAGTCGATGTGGTCGACGTTCGATGTGGCATCATCCTCACCCTCCATGAATTTCCGAGCCACCTTCAGCTGTTGTTATCGTCGAGATTGAGTGCTAGATCCACCACCATTAGACCTTGTACAATGTAAGTTACTTATCAATTGAAATATTTTCTCAAGTATTGATACTTATTTGTATTACACGGACGCTTACTTAAGCACTTTTCATAGAAATAAGCATAAGTGCTTAAAATCAGATTTATTTTGACAAACATCTTTCTAAGCACCTTGCATTATACAAGGTCTTAATCTTGTAGCCCAAATCTTGAACTGTCAACCTCTCTCATCCATCGATGATGCAGCAACCGTGACCAATCAAATCCATAGATTGAAATGGTTGACGGGAGATGAAGCCCATCACATCCTCGGTGTCACCGTAGACACCATCGAGACAAAAAAATCTGAAACGGTGCAAAAGCTTTGCCACATCTATTAAATAAGAAGAAGAGAGTTGCTCAGTTAATTAACGGAAAACCGAGCGAAAACCGATACAAATTAGCCACATATGAACTACTCACAGAGCATGCAAACTCGTACGCACATTAACAACCCGACAACCATACTCAACACACAATGACCCTCAACCCTTACACTGTTACAAGACAAAGAAATCCACAACAGAAAGACAACGGTGACTATCGAGACAGTACTGAAGTTGAGGCATTATTCATGAGTGTGTTATTGTCGTCATTGTGAGAAGCAACTCCTCCCACACACAAAAGGTTCATTAGGTTTCCTCGAATCCCTCCGAGATCCCCGTCTAATTCCCGAGGAGAGAACCCACAGGCTGGTTCTGCCCCAGACAGATCATCGATGCATTGGGTTGTTCACCCAGGCAGGGCTATTCAGTTCAGCCCTATCCCACTCGTTTTCCTAGGCATGAAATCCGCACCTCCCTATGTCGGAGAGGACAACCCCTGCATTTGGCAACCTCCTCTGCTCTTCCTCGCGACATTCCTGTGCTTCCACCGATCCATCCAAGTGAATCGAGTTGTGAGAACCAACAGAAATTTTCAGTCACATCTACGGGGATCGGTGAGCTCATGGAGATTGGCTTCGACTCGACATCCGCTTGGCATGCGGCAGCCGTCAATACCGAAATGCTTGTTGAAGATGAAGCTCCATTGTCAATTGAGTAGTCAATGAACGTCGGCGGTGGCAATATGCATGCATGTCAGCCTGTGCATTCGGTTTTTTCGGTTCGGTTCGGTTCGGTTTATACGGTTTCCAGTTTATACGGTTTTGTACATATATACGGTTCGGTTTCGGTAATAACCATTTGTTATCGGTTCGGTTTCGGTAATAACCAAATTAACCAAAGTTGACACGAATTTGAAGTCATCAAAAAAATTATTACATCTACTGGAGTTGGTCCTGTGGAACAAGTTGAAGCTTGATACATCTACTTTAGGCTCATATCACTTTTAGATTTGTTGTTGTTTTGTAGATGCCAAAGGGGGTAAAACAACAAAATTCAACCACAGTAGCACTGTGCAATGGCAATAGCAGTGTAGCACTGAAGGCAGCAGACGAGAAGGGCACGGGGTGGTGGCGCCCAGAACGGCCAGAGGTGCTTGGGCACGGGCGTGGTGTCAACGGTGAGGGAAGGGCGTGCCCAGGGAGGGCACGGGGTGGCCAGGGTCGGCCAGCGCGGGCGCGGGCAGTGGGCGGGCGGCCACGCGCTGGGCGCGGCCGCGGGGCGATGAGCGCGGCGCGGCGAGCTCAAGCCATCGGCGGCCTGGTGCGGTGGCGGACGGACTAGCTGCTCCGCGCGAGGCGTCGACTCCTCGAGGGTCCTGGGTCCCGGCTGCTGCGGTTGAGGTAGGACACCGCCGTGCCTGAGCACGCTAGACGCTGGTGAAGCACAGGAGCAAGGCGTCGAGGGCATGAGTGTGTGAGTACGGGACGGGAGTGGGACTAGGGTTGGACTTGGAGACTTGAAGTTGGGCTGGGCCTGCCTAAGGAGTGAAGTGGAAATGACATTGGGCTGGCCGGCTGGGCTTCTTTCGATTTTTTATCGATTAACCTGTTTTTTCGGTTTTAAAACCTAAATAACCGAACTTCATATGATTTTGTATTTTGAAAATTAAAACCTAAACCGAAAACTGATAGAACCTAAATTTCGGTTTCCATTGGATTTTTTTGAAAACGCGGAAAGCCGACTAGCGAATCATTGGAAAGTTGATGAACGCCATGAAGCCAAGATTTTACTCTTGTGGTCTTGGCACCACGCCTAGCAGTGATGGAACAACCGCCCGCCGGGCAGGGCAGTTGAAGGCCTGCTTCAACTGCCATGCCAAAGTGTCGGATCGGCAACAGCAATTAGCTGCAACCGACCAAACCGATCTTGGTGGGCAACAGCTGGATGAAGAAACGCATCGGCGCCTGTTAATCCACCCACCGTCTCCGACCGAACAGATATCGGCGTAGCTCGCCATAGGCCTACAAATTCCGTATGGTACTCTCCTGTGGAATGCTTTCCGTATCAGATACTCGTGCAAAATATGAGCAGAACAAGCACAAGATTTGTGAAGTGAACGACGGCAAGTGGCAATTGGGTTAAGCGTAGGATGCCTAATTGCAGCGCTCTACATGTGATGGCTGGCGTGTAGTAAGAAGTAACCACACAAAAGAAGCCTGTTCTGTTCTCTGGAGCTTTCTCAGGAAAGGATCTAGTCATCTACTAGGTCGCAGAGCATCCACTACTTGTGTTCGTTTCCCGGACGCCACGAAAACCGGCCTACCTTGTCGGGACGCCACCATGCCTTTCATCATCTTTTGGCTTCCTTGCGTCTCATCACTATAATAAGCTCGTTCATAACTAGTAAAGAAAACCAGCAACAAGAAGTTCATTTACTGTGAACAAGCAGCATACCATGTGTCATCCCAGCAGCATCAGCATATGCAGTACGTAGATCGAGCCGGCAATTTCAGAGGAAAGAGAGCATGGTAGCCGCCGCCGATCGCGCTCACAGCGGATTCTGTGGGATCGCGCAGCATGGCAGCACGATCCCCGTGAGTAGCGTGCAAGCTTCACGTTGCCCATGCCAAGAAGATGGATGGTCATGGACGGACGGACGCAGCTAACAGCAACCTATAGCGCCGTGTCAGTCAGCTAGATGGATGGAGAAGCGGTCCAAAATCGTGGGCCAAGTGTAGCTAGCATAGCACGGACGCCATAATCGATCGGTGGCGACCTTATCTCCATTGCGCGAACAAACGATGGCGACGTTGGGATGGCATGGCTGGATCCCCTTTTGTTGCGTGGAGGAGTGCGAAACCTCACCAAAGCACATTTAATTATAGAAAGATCTGGCTGGCAATGTCAGCTCCTCTTCTGGCAGCCGGGGCGGCGGGCGGCCAGAAATACAGTAATTGAATACGACGCAACGCAACGCAACGTCCGGATCTCGCGCAAATATGAAGAATTGAAAATTGCATCGAAAGAAACGTAAAGATGATTGTTCTATGACAGATCTAGATCTTGAAATAACATGACAAATCCAACTCACAACAATATGTACAATCACTCATAACCCATTGCTAATCCTCCGTCTTTGTCCAAAAGCACCAAGCTGCCTCAACAACAGAAATGGTGACTCTCTCAACAGCAAAAGAGAGAGGAGAGTGGCAGATCTCACAATCTTCAATCCTCTAGTTATTTTTCATCTTTTTTCTTGCCTATGATTACTCCTGTTTTTTTGTTCTTTTTTCTCATGTCTCTGATGACAATACTAGTAGTAGTTGATTGCATCCAGGACGCGCAGATCTCAACCGACGAGATCGCGGATCACAGATCATCAATGGCAACTCAAAAACATCCATACATTACATACTCGCTAGTAGTAGTACTAGTCTTCTAATCTTCATGGTAGGCGCGGGAATGGAGATCACACGCGGACGGACGCCAAGGAGAAGACGAAGCCGGCGAACTGCGGGGGAGGCCGCACCACGGTCCACTTCTTCGACTTGACGTCGAACACCCACAGCGCGTGCGCGCCACCGCCGCCGCCTCCCTCAGACTCGATGGCGCCGGTGACGACCACGCGCTCGCCGCCGCCGACGGCCACCGCGCGCGCCGTCCCGGCCTTGAGCCCTGGCGGGTACGGGCCCACCTCGAGCCAGCCACGGCGCTCCCCGCGCCACTCCATCGTGGCCGTGCCCTCGATGCACCACACGCGGCCGCGCACCACCACGTGGGCCGCCGACGGCGGCGCGCGCACGCGCTCCAGCCGGCGCCACTCGCGGGTGGCCGGGTCGAACCACTCGGCGTCGCGCTCGAACCCTCCCTGGCGGCCCGTGCGGTACCCGCTGACGGCCAGGAACCGGTCGCCGGCGACGGTGGCCATGCCGTCGCACTCGTCGCGCTCCTCCGACATGTCCGGGAGCGGCTCCCAGCGGTCGGCCACCGTGTCGTAGGCCTCGGCCGTCTTGAGCGCGTTCTTGAGCTTGTCGTGCCCGCCGGCGACGTAGATCTTTCCGCCGGCCTCGGCGCAGGCGAAGAAGGACCTTGCGGACCGCATCGGCGTGCCGCGGCTCCAAACCCCTGTGGCGGCGTCGAGCACGTGGACGTCCGCCACGGGCTCGAAGGTCTCGGGGTCCCAGCCACCCATCACGGCGACGCGCGTGCCAACAGCCGCGCACTGGGCGAACATCGGGACCGGCGGGGCCGAGCGCTCGCGCTGCCACTCGCCGGTGGTGACGTTGTACACGGCGACACCGTACGCCGGGGCGGTGCTGTCGGGCGCTCCGTCCGCGGCCACCGGGTTGCCGAACTGCATGAGGAAGACAAGATCCTCGTTGGCGCCGGCCTCGGCGCGGGCCAGGGCGAAGTCCGGGGCGGCGGCGGCGCTCCGCCAGCCGCGGCACACGCGGCGCATGGAGCGGTGGGATCCGTGCGGGACGCGCGCCAGGCAGTCGACGGCGACGTCGTCGGGCATCCCCGGGATGAGATCGATGTGGTGGTGGACCTCCAAATCTTGGACACGGCTCTTCGTCGGGTTCATCATTGTGACTTGTGTGTGAGCTTTGCTTCTGATTCTGGACGCCTCTCTCGTACCTTGGGAGAGGGAATAAATAGGAGGCTGGCGGAGCTACGTCACACGTATTGATCGGGCGGGGCCCACTGCGTGACAGCCAAGCAAAAAAAATTAAAAAAACGCAAACAGCTTGGCGGTAAAGCGTTTGCAAGCGGCTGTTTTTCTGCCGGATTTGTGTGCTCTTCTTCTTCTTCGTGGACAAGTTTGAGGATGCGTGCGTGCTGTTTAAAGTGCGGCTCCTTTTTTAATTCTTGTTTGATTTTTTTTGCGAGAGTTTTAAATTGAGACTCTAACTGAATGCCCTTTCAATTATTGGACGGTACGATCTGTGCCTTGAGGAGTGACTTTTTGATTGATTATCCGGGTTACAGCAAACCCTGATCAGATTTGTTCGTTTGATATTGTAGTCTGAGAATGAATCGATACCAAAGTTGATGTGGACCGGAAGTACTTGCTTGCTAGGCAGAAGACTCAATGGTGCCACAGCACCATCCAAAGTCTTTTTTATTTATGGCCTTCTGATTTCAGAGAGGTAGAGGTCCAATAAGATCAAAAGCCTATTGACTGTGGCGGTGATTTACCTTCATCAATTGTTTTATAGACAAGTATACCATTTACAGATGGGCTTTTACATGTCATTTCTATATGAACCGGTGGGGCATCCCCGATCACCAGTCTCAAACACCGAGACTAACCTGAACTACGCATATCCAGCATAAATCCAAAACGGATTTGGGGAGGCTCCGGTGCGTCTGTCACGTTGGATCCGGACCACTAAGCCTAACTCCGACCCCTGTCGAATCGGGAGGAGAACGACAGACAACGCTCAACATGGATCCATCGGGAATCCATAGCGCTTGATACCATGCGAGGCGTGTCGTCGTTGCATCATCAGAGGCGATGCGGTTCGTCTGGCATCCACACACCATCGTCTTGACCCCAAGTGCTAGAGATTGGACAACAACTGATTCACATCAATTCGTTTAGTCTTTTGTTGATGCTCTGACGCATTGTTGGTGCTCTCAGAGATCCAGCGCACGAGTGTGCATGCTCAAGTGAAGTTCTTCCAAAAAATAACCCAAGAAAATTGGTTTGTAAGGGCATATACAATGGCAATATCTTAGTCTTATCATGTTGATGTGAAGGAGAGATAAATTGAAAAAAAAGGCTTTGTCTTCTCTTATTTAAGAGATGATCTCTTAGCAATAATTCTCTCAACGCAAATTTAGAAACCTCTTGTTATTATAGCTAAGCTAAGATAGAATCCATTGTACATCACATTTCTGTCATATCTCAATTACGTGACGAAGCTAAGATAAAACAGTCCTATCAACCATTGTACATACCCTAATAGGTAAGGTTTCCCTGTTTAAAACTATCTTAATGCCTTTTGTTTGCTTGAAATCCCAGTGTCGTAATAACGGTGTTAACTGTGGTTCTTTCTTTTAGAATCCGTTAACTGTGGTTCAAAGTACTTGAAATGGTACGTGGAACCTCTATTCTTGTGAGAAAATCATAAGCCGCCGGTGTATTTGGATCAGATCAAACGGACTAGTAGTGAACTCTTATCTCTTGTGTTTGACTAGGCGGTGAAGTACCTTTTTTATATTCCAACTTGGACGTTGCTCTCGGAGAACCCTAGACATAAGCTCACTCAACTTTCCACGCACACAAGGAAAGAAGAAGAAGGAGAAGAAAAGATCAGCCAACTGGGTCCGTGAGTAAGAACCTTGATTTCCGGGTCAGGATGGTAATCTTGCATGCCTCGTCACCATTTTAAATCGTTTCTGCGGAATGATATCTAGTAACGTATATGAAAGACACTTGCGGAATAAAAAAATTGGGAGTTTATAAGATCGGAGGTGGAAATGGAATGATGAGGATAAGAACGAGAGGAAAGATCCAAATAGCCAAATAGGAGAGAGAGGAGGTGTGCAGGTCATCTGCTCAAGTGCTCCTCCATGTGAGGTTTCGGGAGACCGGTCTCCATCATGTGGTTCGCTGTTGAGCTGGACCACGGGAAGAAGAATGGCATCCTTCGTTGATCGTCCATGGAGCACACAGGATATGCGGGTCCAGTTTGGTGGGCGGAGTGGGGCCGGCTCAAGTAGATCTGATCTGAAGGGAGTGGAGTGGTGCTGCTGCTGCTGCATGCTCACTTGACGTTTCGCCGCACCAAGGGCGTGATCGACCATTGGTCCCTTGATGAGGGGAGGAGGGGCGTGCTTCTAGAAGCCTTATCCTCCGGCTCCCGGCGTGTTTGATCGATCTCGATATTTTCTGCCGTTGATAGATTGAGCGATGTGCCCAAGCTATGTTTTCCGCTGCGTATGATTGATTTTCCAGCAGAATTTGCCATGGCCCCTGGATCTTTATTTTTTAGAAGCAAGATAATGCGTGGCAGTGGCGCTGTCGACTGCGGCTACACGTGTGTGGTTCGGGCGTTCGGCGCTGTAGAGCTACGTAACGATCGAGTCATGATATTGATATCCATGGATCCATCCACGGAGGTCACTGTGGCCGAGTCCACCATCATGGCGGATACTTGCACTTGCCTAACCGGATTACGAGAGGCTACTTGTCTTGTCCAAGATAAACTTCTCTACGCGCTTGCGGATCCATGGTTAAGAGCGACAGCCAACGTATACGCCTACGAAAGCCAGATCGGTTGATTAATTAAGCCATTATCGTAATTCTGTCCAGGTTCATCCACCGCCCTCTCCGTCGATCGATCGGTTATGAGTTATCACTAATTACTATTGTAAATGTTATCTACAAGCAAGCTCCTGCTTTCCCAGCCGCGAGAGGGCAACCGGCTTCTAGAAGCAAGGAAGGAAGGTTAGCTTTACTAGCACAGATAGTAATACCGTGTCCTGCGAGCTGGATTAGAGTATTTTTTTACTATTGCGGTGTTGGTTCTTGATCTCATCAGCTGTGTTATCGTTGTCAACTCTTGTCTTCATTTAGGGTTTTGTTGGCATAGACATAAGATAAGCGTACGCGGCATGCATCATTGGTCGCGACGGAGAAACAACGTCCAGCGAAGCGAACCTTGTTTAACGGTAGGCGCGGAGCAGCTTCGATTCGTGGGGTCGCAAACCCTCAAAGGATTTGCTTGTTTATAATTGCTCTCTCATCTTGTGGAGTACTAGTATTAAACTGGCGTATACTAGCTGGCATCTTAAGATCTAATACTACTAATAATACTAAGTGAAAACCGTTGTGCATGATGCGCATCATGCATGGCCGCAAAGAAGAAGAGCGGAAGCAAGAGAAGAGCGATGCCTTCCCACGGCGGGTCTTCAACTTGGCTGGCTTCCCTGTTTCCACAGTAATCAGGATGGTTCCGTTCCGTCGACTACTTGTAGGAGTTGGAAGGAAACCCCCACAAAACCGACGTCGAGTCGGTGGAAGAAGAAGAAGAAGAACGTGTATTCGCTGTACGGGGATGGAGAGGCACCGCTGCCTTGTGGACCAAGCATCGTCGGCGTGCTTTGTCTGCGTGGAGCAGCGGCACATCATATGCGTGCGCCTCGTGCTCACTGTTTCTTCTTGGTTGGGGAAAGGGAGTTGCGGAGACCACCTCCCACGTGATAGGCCCAAGCTAGCCAACACGAGCTAAAATACTGTGCTTGGTTCGTCGTTTCCTTTTTCCAAAAAACTGTGTGCGGTTCATCATATATTCATATATGCCGGAGTGCTCAATCGTACAGCCCAAATGCCCAATAAAGAAGACGCGATGGATGACAGCAAACAAAGGTTGACCTCAACTCCTAACTGCTAGTGGTTCTATTTCCTTAAATATATGGTTTCTCTAAATTTTGGCTTGACATTCAACCACAACCCTCGACGGCTATCTTAGTACGAAATTATCGATATTTATTAGTATCATCTACACATAGATTCTAAATTTCAACGATAAACTTGTGCACGAAACGAATAGTTGCTCCTTCCTTCGTTGCACAGCTACGAGTAAAAGCATGCCAACCGAGTAAAACATGCCGAGCCGGAGCCACCATGACTGAGTAATACCTGCACAATCGGAGTGCTGACACGATACGCGACCGGGAAGAAGAGAAAGTTCAGTCCGGCCGGCAGAGACCGCGAAGAAACTGAATGCCGATCGTAGTCAGCTACCGGCGGCGATGGAACGACGCCGGGTTCGTATGGTGTCGTCGTCGCGTTTGACCTCCTCCAAGGCTCCGGCTCCAAGCTAGGAGGGGCTGCTGCCACAATTTGTTTTTCTTTTTCTTTTTAACGGGAATCTCCAATCAGGAACTCAGCTAGTGCCCGTCCGTCCGTCCACCTGCAGGCTGCTCCCTTGATTGCTTTCCCTTTCAGCGCAAGCAATGGAGCGTGGGTCCCACCCACGTGCTTCGCTTCTCTGCACGCCAAGTGGCCCCGCGTGCGGTGGGAGCGGGCCCTCTGGTCGACGGACAGAGCGGTGGAGGCGGGGGAAATGCCGCGCCGGCCGCTTGATCTTTTTGGAGAGCAAAAATGTTAGACATACGGACCATTACGTCGGAAAAAAATATTTTTTATATATTTATACTAAACGGTTCATATGTTGCAGCGGATTGATAAAATTAAATGGTACTCCACGCGTTTTAAAACATGTTTTAAAACATGAGATAATTTATGAAACATACAAATAATTTAATTATATATTCATTTTGAAAGAAAATGTTGTTTAGAGTACAAATCTAGAAAAAATTAATGAAAATTAAAAAATATGTGTGATCTTTTGCTTTGTTAATTTATTATCGGTGAGATGATATGAGGCGAAAAGAGCATTGAGTAGACACATTTGAAACATCTTCACATTTGACTAAATCTAAAACAATAATGGCAATTAAAGATGTGCATTGATAGAAAATTTCTCGTATAGAAAAATAAAATGTGAGGTACCTTGTAATTTGATTTTCTATAATGAAATCGTGGAGATGAGTGCATAATCTTTTTTTTAATATTATTTGTGGCACATTCTATGCGCATGCAGAATTAATGGGAGCATGTGCATGAAAAATGGTCAAAATTAATTCTTACTTGATGGACCTACTTGATGATGTGTATAGCTTGCATGTCAAGATAAATAAGTTAATGGAGATGAATTATTTGCATGGTGGACTTACTCGATGAGATTTTTTTCTAGGTGACAAATAGATATTGGGATGGCTAGAGATTATTCATATCCTATGACAACTATTTTAGTCTAAGAACCAAAATGATGAAATAACCAAAATAATGTTTTAAAATCGTCTAAGAGAGTGTTGTAATTGCCTATTGAGAACAGATGAGGTTTTGCCATGTTTTTTCTTCGCACATGCCATATCTCTTTCTTCACAGCTATTATATTTTCCACGTATGCGGTCCATGCATATATATTTCCTTCATATATATTAGCCAACATACAATTTCTTTCCTTCTTTTATTATATATAGCCCACAAATCACATTTAAATTAGAATGACTAGTTTGTTCATTCTTCTTATATATTATATATTTTTTCCTTCACAACTATTATTCCCACACGTTTATGTCCACCATGCAATTTCTTTTCTTCTTCAATTACACACAACCCAAAAATCTTTTCTTTTCTTCTCACACGTTTGTTTTGCGGCCACCATGTAATTTCTTTCCTTTGTTATTACATAAAATTCACAAATCACATTTTAATTTTAATAATAATAGCTCCTTTTCATTTTTTTAATAGCAATGATTCCTCCCTTCTCCACGATTTTTTAGCGATTTAAAGAAAATTTCAACTCGGCCCATGCATATGAAGAAAAATCGATGCTGGCCCATTGACGAAAAAAACCCTGCCAAGCAATCCCATCTCAGCGAACTGTTTTCTTTTTCTTTTTTCTAGATTCATTGGACTGCGGGTTAATTAGCTAAAAGGGGAGGGGCTTTTTTGCATGAACGCCATAACGGACCAGGAAGCCACCTCCCTTTATTATTAAGTAAAAATTAACCCCCCTGATTTTAACCCTGGTGGGGCCCATCCACATCCACTAGCCCAATCAAATCACTCTTAAAAACAAACTAGCCTGTAAAAGCGTGTAACTGCCCCGTGTACAGGAAAAAGGAAAAAACACTATCACCCGCCTAGGGCGAGGCCCACCCCGGCCCAGCACAGCCCCCTCCCTTCCTTGTCTTCTTCCTCTCTCTACAGTGGCGCGCCATGGCGACCGCTCCGTCGCAGCCGCGCCCGCTCGACCCCTCGGTCGCTACAGCGCCCTGGGAGGGATAAGACCACGAGCCCGTGGACACGTTGGACACACCCAGGATCTTTTCCCCCCTCTCCACTGCTCGTCCTCGTCGCGCACCTCCGTGAGCCCACGCGGCCACCGGACGAATCAACCCAAGCCGACGTGTCTAGGAGAACCGCCATCGCGGTTTTTGTCATCCTCTGCGGGTACTCGGGCCGAGACGGACTACCTTGCCGGAATCGAGCCGTTCCCCATCCGCGGCCGCGGCGCACGTCGCCGTCGATTGCCGCGCCTACAAGCCTCCTCCGGCTTCCGCGAGCACGGCATCAAGCTCCTGGTGAGCTTCTCCTTCTTCCCCAACCCTTCGCGCTCGATTCAAGGCCGTGAAACGCCGCCCCCGTCGATGGCGTCGCCGCCGGCCGCCGTGGGATCTCGCTGTGGCCGTCGATGTGGTCCTCCCCAACGTCCATGGAGTGTCCCAGTAGACGCACGACGAGCCCCGTGCTCGATTCCTCCATCCCCCGCATGCGTTAGCTGCCGGAGCTCCTCCTCCCGCCGTTCTTTGACGCCAGTGCCGCCACGGCCATGGCCCGCCGGCTGCGCCCTGCTCCTCCCCGCGCGCTGCATTGCAGCAATTGCTGCGCGCGCCCGACTCACCGTGCTGGCCGGGCATCCCCGCCCGCCCTACTGGCCTTGGCCGCGACGGCCTGGCGCCGT
The DNA here is from genome assembly GCA_950022295.1 of Bromus sterilis. Taxonomy (NCBI): domain Eukaryota; kingdom Viridiplantae; phylum Streptophyta; class Magnoliopsida; order Poales; family Poaceae; genus Bromus; species Bromus sterilis. Next base: position 364,093,635 of record OX465595.1, on the reverse strand, counting down.
CGTGCCTCGGCCCGCCGCCGGTGTGCACACACACGGGTGGCCATGGGCTAGCTTCTGTTAAGCTTAAGCCACCCACCCCTAATCCCTCCATGACAGTGGGCCCCACCCTAAATTATCCCGAGTTAAATAAGTTGTTAGCTGGGCTATGAATGACATGTGGGACCAGTCACTAATTAAATTAGTTTAATTAAATCAATTCCTTATGTGACTTACATGTGGGACCCCCCTGGTTAATCCCAATTTAGATTAAATTAATTGAATCAGTCAACGACATGTGGCCCCGGCTGCTATTTAAATTAAATTTAATGATTTATAAAACATGTGAGGCTGACGAGTGGATCCAGTGGGATGACCAGTCAATTGGACTTGTGGATAATGTTATTTAAATATTAAAAGAAAATCCAGAAATCGCTAGAAAATGATTTAAACTTCGAAAATTAATATCTTTTAAACCGTAACTCCTATGGAAAAACTTTATACATCAAAATTGATCACAAAAATATAACTTATAAGAATACGCTACCTGCATACCCACCGGACACCTCTAACGTACCGAACCCGAGACTTTCCACTCCGGATCGTTTGTCCGGTAATTACCCGGTACCGGTAAAACTTCTCGGATGGAAATGTTTTGAACATAAAAATTATTCGGAATGCATCAACGATCACGGATACACTATCCACGTGTATGTCAGATATTCACGACACTGCAGACATGGAACCTTCCCCCTCCGGGCCGTCTGTCGATAATCACCCGGAGCCGGTAAAATTGCCGGTTGATTTCCCGTTTCGTCTGCAACGTGTAGCACCGCGTTAGTTCACCCCTAGTATAACGTTTGCCATGACTTGTATTTGTATTGCTATTATTGCCGTGTATTTATTGTTTCTTCCCCCCTCTCTTATTGTCCGGTAGACCCCGTTGCTTCCGCCGACTACACCGTTGCCGGGTACGACTACTTCGTCGACGACCCTACCCATACCGTCGAGTTTCTAGGCAAGCAGAGTCATTCTCTTCCCCAGATATCGTCTATCTTTTCGTACTTTTCTTGCACTAGGCATTGCTTTTTTTTGAGCGGGAAAGAAAACTTTATTCCATTAAGACAGAAATTACATGAATAATAGACGGATCATGTGGTTGTAGGAGCCACATGTGCCTACCAACGTCCAAAGCAGTAGCAAAATTAACTAAGCTATGGGCCTCCCTATTAGAGGATCTACGTTCAAAAATAAAATTACAGGAAATAAACATGCTGCATTCTAGTTTTAATTTCTCTGATAATCATGCCATGTTTTCCAGAAGAGCCATGGTGGATGTCTTCAACTACCCCTTGTGAGTCACACGCAATGACAATGTCCAAGAGCATCAGATCAAGCGCCAGGGAGAGAGCCTCTCAGCAAGCCAATGCCTCCAAGCAAGTAGGGTCTGTGACTCCTTCAAAAACCATAGCAGAAGATCCACCATAAACGCCATCATGGTCTCGACAGACGACAGTTGCTGCACCTTTATTTTCCCCCCACACTAGTTCCACCATCCACATGTAGCTTGTGGTAGCCAACAGGAGGCGGGATCCACCGGTAGATAGGATTCCGCACATGGACACTCGCTTGTGATTTCATGTGAATTTCTCCCAATTCAGATATAAATCTTTGAACAAATTCATGAGTTCCGAAAGGGCTTTGGCGAGTCCCTTCATGGATCAACTTCCGCCGCGCATGCCAGATGGCCCATAGTGTTACAGTGATTTTCACCATGTCCACTTGCGATAACGATTCAGCCAACGAAAACAGCCACTTCTTCGCGTTCACTTCAGGATTTTCCACAAGGCCATCTAGCACATCTTCACCCGACAGTGCCCACACACATCTCGAGTCGCTGCACTCAACCAGGCTATGCTTCCATGAATCCGGCATCCCACATAATTGGCATTCATCCGTAACAGCCATGTTGCGCCGGCATCTCACATTTTCGGTGGGGATAGATTGCTTTCCCAGCCTCCACAAGAAGTGTCGGATTTTACCGGGCACCTGGATCTTCCACAGAGACTTCCACCCTTTTGCTTCAATCGACGGGTTTGAGACAGAGGTGCGTCCAGAACGAAGATCCTCTCTTCGCTGGCTAATTTCAGCCATCATACGATAATAACTTTTGACTAAGAATTCTCCTTTCGGCTCCCAACTCCACGCCCATCTATCCTCCTCCTGGCTTGTGCACAAAGGTATCCCCTTATCAAGATGATATCTGCAGCAATGAAGTTTTGCTCCAGAGCATCTTGGCGCCACGAGGAAGAGGTACCATCTATCAATTCTGAGACCATCCTCGGGGCATGCCGATTTATACACACTATCGGCCGCATATTAGACTCTCTCGGGATCCAGTTCTGATCCCAAATAAGTGTCGACTTTCCATCCCCGATACGTCAAATAAGACCATGTTTCAGAACCTCCCTGCCGTCAAAAATGGAACGCCATACCATAGAGGGGTCCAATCCCAGTTGAGATGCTAGGAAATCCAACTCCGGGAAATACACCGCTTTGAGTAGCTTAGCACATAGCTTTTCCGGGTTCAACAGAATTCTCCAGGCCTGTCTTGCTAGCAAAGCGAGATTGAACATCTCAAAATCCTTGAAACCCAAACCTCCAAGGTACTTTGATTGAGTCATATCTCTCCATGATACACATGCCGACTTCCTTTTTCCATCCTTATTACCCCACCAAAACTTCCTCACTATTTTGTTAAGATCTTCAAGTAGTCCTCTCGGAAGCTTAAAAACCGACATAGAGTACACGGGGACTGATTGGACAACTGACTTTATAGGACCTCCTTTCCTGCCGTTGCAAACAACTTCTCAATCCATCCCTTTACCTTGCCCCAAACTCTTTCCTTCAAATACTTAAAGGCACTATTCTTAGATGATCCCACATCAAAAGGGAGGTCGAGATATCTATCATTGAGAGTCTCATTTGGCACATTAAGAATATCTTTAATCTCGCCTTTAGCCTCTTCAGAACACCCTTTGCTGAAATATATTGTAGATTTGGACGGATTGATGCGCTGCCCCAAAGCTTGACAGTAAACATTCAGTAGGTTTGAAACCCGAAGAGCCCCTTCATTCGTCGCCTTGAAGAACAGCAGGTTGTCGTCTACAAAGAGAAGATGGTTAATAGGTGGTGTTGAGGTAGCAACCTGTAGACCATTACTTTGAGCAACTAGGCATTCCTGCTGCTGCTACGTTACAATCCTATTCAATTGCATAGCCTGTTTTTGTCGTCCCTTGATGTATCTGCCTTTATCCTATGTTGCCTATAAATATTTATATATTATTTTTCAGCAGTAAACCCTGCGCATTGTTAGCTAGGATTACATAGCGGGACGTGATCACTCTGGTGAGTGAACGCGGATTCAAAATATATATAACTGCACAGGTATGGTACAATGCAGACACCGCTTAAGGCCCCTACCTCGGCTCTGCCGAGCCACATCAACTGGAGCTACCGAGGAGTAATTGATGGCTTCTCGCCCCTCGTTGGTTACCCCAAGTGGAAGGTTGAGATGCAGCGTAGCGGTAATTTCCCTCAGTAAAGATACCAAGGTTTGTCTCCAGTAGGACTCAACGATAAGTACGATAGGTGGCAACGGCGCCAGAAATTATTATGATGCGTGGAGTTGTCGTGGACCTGCACAAAACAAATAACTTTGCTCCCAACGAGTTCAGAGGAGTTGTCAATTCCTCCGGCCTTGTCGTTTACAAAGGATCAAACGCAAGAGATAAAAAGGTACTAGTAAAAGTAAAAACAGAAAGGTAAATAGTGGGTGTGAACAATGGTATGAAGATGGACAAAGGCTACGGCCAATGACCAATAGCGAGACCTGGATGCCCATAATGACCCATGTGCATTCCGGAAGTAACCGATTGAACCGTACACGTTGTATACCATTCTCTTTGTCATGCGATACTAGATTAGTCCAAGATTCGATCAACTGCATCCAATGCATTAGTTCTATCTTGTTACCGACAAATCTTATTCACTCGTTCCGTGATATTCATCCTTGTGACCTAGTCACACGCTGCGCAACTTTATGGATGCAATCTCACTGAGTTGGCCATGAAGTATCTTTCCATCATATGGATTGACAAATCCCGCTCTTGAATCAACACTCCTCAACATATCCCATCGGATAGCCCAAGATACACCTTTATGGTCACCATGTTTCAGTGTGACGGTTAATGCACTCAAAGCATCCTCAGAAGATAGCAATTATGCGTGATCTCACGGTCAAAGGAACAGGCTACTACGTTCTGTAATTACAACACTGAAATTTTACGATTTGATCATGTTGCAATGCTTGCATTGGGTAATGTTCATCACGTCATTCATTCAATGAGGTGAGCTTACCGTCAATTGACTTGATTGTCCATGATCGTGAAACCACAATCATCAGTTGACGATAAACCAGTCATCATGAGAGGCTGACTAGGAACTCTGGTTGTTTCTATACCACACATGTATCATTGTTTCACTGATACAGTTCCAGCACAGTATGAAACTGGTCATGAAATTATTTAGATATATTGGAATAATCATATATTATTTGCCTCTAGAGCATATATCCAACAGTCTCCTACTTGCACTAGATAGCAAATAATCTAGCTGCATATTTTCTCGATCATAATCATCTTATCATATAAGTGTTTATTGATCATGCTTGCTCATGGAAGTGGTTTCGTGAACAATCTGTACCCGTTCATATTCGTATGTTCCTTTGCAACAGGTATTGGTCAACTTGCTTGATATACCCTTCATTATCTAATAATGCTTGAATTATAAGTTTGGAGGGAGAGTGAGACTTCTTATTTTACAGTATTCTCTAATGACAAAATGGTTTTAGTCCCTAGGACTCCCATAGTCATGTATACTGAAAAATACACTCAGCCAAAAGTCTAAACTTCTTACGCTAAACTTTATTCAACCTTCTACTTCCTTAAGTAGATATTTATATTTTGTAGAGTTATGTTCGTGAAATTATAGCTCACATTTCCCTTCTATTCCTTTTGGTGATATCTCTAATTCATATAGACCCATAATAAGGCTTGCAATCGTAATCCAGTATTACATTCAATTATATTATCTTTTCTATCATTTAGAGTATTGTCCTCAGTTTCTCTTCAGATACTGAATACTTGGACTTTGCTCAGGTTCTGTGTTTTTCCAACCAAGCACATCGGAACCTGCTCTTCTTCTAAGAACTTTTGAGTCATTCTGTTATTGGATTCACAACTTCCGTTTTATGGTAGAATCATATTTCAAAGGTCATATAGGATCACATGTCTTGAGACAAAGTGCATCCCTATTCTTCCATTAAAACATTATTTTGTGATATTAAGGTTTTACATCCTTTATATAATTCCTAGCCACAAGAACCTTTTCTTGTTTAGGATATCATTCCAATCCTTTTGATGTTCATTACACGTGTCCTAATCTATCCTTATAGATTTTAGTGTGTGACACATCTGTATTTCGTTCATATAAGATTCTCGTAATCCTTTCATCTTATTAGCCTTAATCTCCATGTATATGAACGTATATATATGAGATTGTTTTCACGTAAATCATCGTATATATATGAAATTGACATTGTGCTCCCACTCAAATATATCCGACATATATCTGTAAGTAAGCTTTTATTAAGTTTCTATTCTAATTATGTCAGACATAATAATATTGCTCCCAAAGCTCCCACTCAGAAAATGCTCTCTGCATTCCAAGTTTTCAGGAAGTCTCCAAAGCTCCCACTCAGTTTCATGAAATTGCAATCCATCTCAATATTTTGATTACTTCAAAAATCACTTGATCAAATCAAGGTTGAGAGTTTCTGCCTTGAGGTACTATGGTCCATCTCATCGAAACATTCTTTCGTTATGCCATTTGCTACTTCTCTTCAAACTAGATGATGCCCCACACGTTATTGCGGAATTTTTTTGCAAAATAAAAATGTTTGGTTAAATGAAACATGTGTATTTGAAACAATAACTTTTGAACTAATATATGGATTCAATATAAATATCATAATAGATTAAAAATTCCCCATGCATGTTGCATGTGGGTTTTTATTATGCATAGTGGCATATTAAAATGGATCTTTCTCATGTATATTGGTTGATGATGTGGCATGCTTGCATGTTGAGAGAAATATGCTAGTGGAGGGTGATGTGTCATGCATCATGAGGTGGAGTGTGTGCATGTTGAGAGAATTGGTAGTAGTGGGGATCAACTTCTTAAGAATGTAAGATTCCAAATTTGAATGTCATGCAATTTTCTTCAGGCTATGGTCCTAGTATAGTGATTATGAATGAAATGCCCATATTGATTTAGCATTGCTATGCTTCCGTAGTCAATCATTATTGAATTTAGCCATAATATGTTTTATGTGCCAAATCAATCTTTATGTGTTGCATCATTCTTAATAACTACCTGGTTATTCGGAATGTGAAATAGCTACTTTATTTCATAGGATGTGAGCCATCCCATATGCAACTCAATATGATTTCATTTCTCCTCGTTTCCTAGGTAACCATCAATCCTTCGTAATTTATGAGCAGTGTCCCTTTTGTTTCACTTAAGAAGACTCATGATTATTGTTCTGTACAGAACGTATTCATGGCAATCTTCTTATTTTTAAACTAAGGCTTTAACTAATATACCATGATCATCATCAATAGCATATTTCCTCTTCTCATGGAGTCATTTCAGCGGAACGTTTTCCGTTGCGTTACTCTGTTATATGGAGGCAGGGTCAATCACCCTGGTCAAAGATTTCACTTTTCTCCCATTGGCTTATCCATTGAGAACCATCTTATCATTTACCAATTAAGCAATACAAGTTTTGCTATTTGAGAAGGTGTGTTTTACAATTGCTCACAACTCTAATACAAAGAAAGTTATATCATATAAAACTTCTAGAAACTTTCTAACACCATCATCATATGGAGTCATCAGCTTCATTAAATTCAGAATGGTTTCCTTATTTCATGAAGTGGGTGTTTTAACTTAATAAATTATAACAACCTTGTTCATTCAAAATAGCATTAGCGTAAGGGGAATGTATTTAGACCATACTACATTTTAGTATGACTACGAATGGTTCAGGTGCTTCAGCACTTTAAACTTCCATCGTAATTTGTGGCATTATTTCCACAAGTCTCCCATTTATGTCAACTATAATACTCATCACTTTGATCACATCATGGTGATTTGTATTCTTATATCCAAGTTCACTGTGATTCCGTAATCTTAGATTTATGATCTTAATTGAATTCCTTGTTCAATTAATCATGCGAAGCATCTTTAATGATTATTCATGCGCTTGGTTAATACATCATTTATGTACAATGTTTGGCGCAAGTTCTACTTTGCTAGAACTCCGTCATTAGTCATCTTGGTTGATAATAAATTCATGAGTTAATAGATTAGGTATCTAATGACTTCATCATTTATGAATTCATCTCATGCATTTGATATAGTTATGACTTTTGACTTTATTGTTATTCAAAATAACTTAATCATTAAACATTGAATGTCACTTGACAATTATGGTGTTTTATAAATGCTTCTATCATATTATAAACTCAATTGCAATCACAGTATAAGCACACTTTATTCATCAAACTGGAACAACTAACTTGTCTCAAAACATGAATAACTTCGTCTCGCGAGATGCAAGACATATCACTAAGTGTTCATACTTAATCGATTACAAAAGATCTATCTAATACTCTAAGTATAATTCTATGATAGATGTCTTGGTGAAATCTTGGTGGCCATCAACTGTCTTGGTTGCCATCAATCCTGGATCGCACCTCTTCCCGTCCATGCAACGGCAGGCCCTTTTTCATAAAACAGAACAAGTATCAAATACTTATTAAACTGCAAATGTTGTATAAGGGAACAAACATTTATAATGAGTATATCAAACATATACCTTCTCCATCAACAATTTCTCCTTCAATGGGTTCAACCTCTAAATCTCGGAGGTTGACCATGAACTCAAAGAACTGAAGGCTTTCACCTCTTCCGACATAGTCATGGACAAAGTCTGTGTAACTCGGTGGAAGCGAGTGTAGCACCGTGTTTATAGCAGACTCCTCTGTGGTCCAATAGTCAAAGTCCTCCACGAGTTTCAGATGTATCCCATGCATCTTGGCTACGTGAGTTTTCAGACAAGTGTTCTCTTCCATCTTTGTAGTAAGAAACTCATTTTCTAACTCAAATCTGAACTGATGTATAAACAATGACTTCATCATGTCGATTGTGTCAAACGTGTCCATATCCGCATATTGTTCATGTAAATCTTGCGGAAAGCTAGTTTCTATGACACTTTTAACCATGGCGTAAGTCCTTCGACGATTATGGTAATCAAGCATTACTTTTTCATCCATGTTGTCTACTGGAGGGTCTCCCATACGCTCTTGTATCATGAAACAAGAGGTTAGCTCTCTTGAGCACAATCCTAAGGTATAAGTACCAATCAACGAAATTTGACCCATCATCTTTAAGTCTTTCACCACGTAAGAAAGTAATCAATCCATTATACTGATTCATGTCCATTTTAATTTTCTACAAAATATTTGCAAGGAAAACAATTAAGACTAGTTCATAACAATGAGTTCATAATAATCATATTATAGATGAGCTCACACTAAAACAATCATCCCTAAGAAGTTTTAGTGATTACATGATCCAGATTCACTATCCGTCCTCGAATATCACAACGGCCGACGGATTAGTTTCAAAGGTAGACAACTAGTTTGTGCGATCACATCCTATATGTGACTCATGCTCGATCTTTCGATCTCTAGTATTCCGAGGCCATATCTACATATGCTAGGCTCGCCAAATTGACCTTAGTGTTATATGCTGCTTAGGAAGGCCATATCGACATATGCTAGGCTTGCCAGGCCCAACCTCATGCGAACTATAATGTATGTATGACACCCGATTGTCACGGCCTGTCTATCATAAAGAGAACCTTCCAGGTGGTGCACACTTCCGTAGAATACTTATGTTTGGTATTTTATAAGGGATCATCTTATTTAATGCTACCGTCGTGTATCCTATACTAGAAAGTTTTAAGATGTATGATCATGGTGGCACTAAGTCTACAGTGTCTCCATTTAAGTTTGTTTCATCATGATGAACGTTTACTACTTTCTAGTAACACATAGCAAAGCTATCACTACATCAAGATCAAGCAAACAACAATAGCCCCCTCTGCAATATAAAGTTAGACGCCTCTATTTTGTATATTGCATGTTTTACGTGGCTGCTAGGGATTTTCATAAGTCAACCGTTTCTACGAACATTGAACCACAATGCTGATTATAGATTGTCTCTATTACACCCCGTACGGGGCCCTCCATTGCAAATGCCATATCCGCTAAAGTAAGAGAGACAGACACCCCCCAGAGCCACTTTATACGGTACAAGCCGTATGTCAAGCGTGGAACCAGTCTCGCGTAAGCGTATGCGTAAGGTCGGTCGGGGGCCGCTTCATCAAACAATGCCAAAGATATAACAAGTACACGTGAGAGGGTAACAATCGTAGAATCAACGCCCACATCCCCGATGTGTTCTAACCGTAAAGCAATACGAAGCATAGATCTAGCTCATGATACCGCTGTTGGGTCTCGCAGTAGAAAACAATAACTTTTCTAACTAGCGTCGCCCTTAACCCAAGATCTATCTAGCTGTAATGCCGTAACGTAAAGACTTGCGGAAACATACCTCGGGGTGTAGTCCGTTGCGCGGGAAACGTTCCCGCAAACGTGGTTGATGAAGCCGTAAACCTTTCACAGCCCCCTGGCTGTGTTAGCACCCTGTTGGGTGGTAGTGCTGCACGTGCAGCACCTCGTAGTACTCGCACACGTACGGAATCGATGACGACCTCCGTTCTCCGATCCAGCGAAGGTGGCGAAAGTAGACCTCCCGAAACCGGAGTTTCGGTAGCACGACAGCGTCCGCGTAGCAGAGAAGCCTCAATCCCAGCACAGGTTCCAGACAAGGGGACCCCGGCTTGAGAGAGACGAGAGAGGGAGAAGACCGGTGAAAACCGATCTCAATTCGGAGTAATATTGAATTCTCTGTAAATTTTTCTGTGTTCAAGAAGTGCACCCCTGCCCATCTTTATATAGGCAGACGGAAGGAGTCAACCCCCCTTCTCTTGGCAATGTGGGACTAATCCCTTGCCAAGGGGGGAGGGTGCGGCTAGGAGGAGGGGGGAAGTGGGGCGCCACCCACATAAGCCCCAAGGCCCATGGCGCCCCCTTTTTTTCTTTTCCTTTCCCTTTTATTTTCCTCCTTCCCCTAATGGGCTTCTTTCACAAATAAGGCCCATTGCACTTTTTAATCTGAAATAAATTGTTATTAATTATTAATTCACTTAATTAATAAATAATACATATTATTTCATCTCACGATGATCCGGAACTCCTTCCAGCTCACTCCAAACGTCCTTCGGACCAACACGGAACTTTTCCGGTACGTCTTTCTCTCTTCTCCGATAACTCCGATAGTTCTGAAAAGGTCTCCGATATTCATCGAGCCCTTAAGTGTGTTACCCTACGGTCCTAGAACACTCCAGTCATGACCGAGACAAAGGCTACGGCCAATGATCAATAGCGGGACCTGGATGCCCATAATGACCCATGTGCATTCCGGAAGTAATCAATTGAATCGTACACGTTGTATACCATTCCCTTTGTCATGCGATACTAGATTAGTCCAAGATTCGATCAGCTGCATCCAATGCATTAGTTCTATCTTGTTACCGACAAATCTTATTCACTCGTTCCGTGATATTCATCCTTGTGACCTAGTCACACGCTGCGCAGCTTTATGGATGCAATCTCACCGAGTTGGCCATGAAGTATCTTTCCATTATATGGATTGACAAATCCCGCTCTTGAATCAACACTCCTCAACATATCCCATCGGATAGCCCAAGATACACCTTTATGGTCTCCATGTTTCAGTGTGACTGTTAATGCACTCAAAGCATCCTCAGAAGATAGCAATTATGCGTGATCTCGCGGTCAAAAGAACAGGCTACTACGTTCTGTTACAACACTGAACTTTTACGATTTGATCATATTGCAATGCTTGCATTGAGTAATGTTCATCACGTCATTCATTCAATGAGGTGACCTTACCGTCAATTGACTTGATTGTCCATGATCGTGAAACCACAATCATCAGTTGACGATAAACCAGTCATCATGAGAGGCTGACTAGGAACTCTGGTTGTTTCTATACCACACCTGTATCATTGTTTCACTGATACAGTTCCAGCACAGTATGAAACTGGTCATGAACTTATTTAGATATATTGAAATAATCATATATTATTTGCCTCTAGAGCATATATTCAACAAGGATATAGTCCGGTGGATGGCCTCTCTGCTGGGCCTAGGATGGGTTGCGCCGTGTCGGATAGCTTTGGTGGAGCGTTCCCTAACAAGGTTCCCGCCACCCTGGAGATCCGAGCGTGCAGGCTGAACAGTAGTGCACCCCTGCAGGGAGTTTAATCTATTCGAATAGCCGTGTCCACGATAACAGGACGCTTTATGCTGAAGCCGGATCTTATCACTACAAACTACTACTATTAATCTGTTGGTTCTGGGTTTTCTTCCTCGTAGGGAAGCCGAGGAGGGGAAATCGGAGGCATATATTATTATTAATTATTACACTTACTATTATACAATGCTGCAACAACTTCTTCTTCATTGTTTCTTTATGCTTTATATGAACTGTTGGTTGTTCTCTTCTTGTGCTGCAAGACATCTTCGGAAGATGCTAGTCTTCGATAGGCCTAGATTCTTATCCTTACTCTGATTTCTAACTTGCAGTCCACTATATACAACCTCCCCTTTTCATTTGATACAAATGCATAAATGCTTAGTAGCGGATGTAAGACTCGCGGGTATGCTATATACTCACCTTTGCTTTATTTCCCTTTTTTTGTTTTTCCTGATCAGCTGCTGCAGTCGACGTTGGAGCCCAGGAGAAGGAGTCCCCCAGAGGCGTCTACTACTACGTCGAGACCCCCGCTGGCCAGGACCAGGAGTAGTTTGGAGGTTCCCAGGCAGGAGGCCTTGCCTTTTCGATCGTTGTTGTTTTGTGCTAGCCTTCTTAAGGAAACCTTGTATTCTTGTGTCTGTACTCAGATACTATTGCTTCCGCTAACTTTGTGCTCTCGAGCTGTTGTATTCGAGCTCTCGTGGCCCCTGGCTTGTATTTAATAGCTTGTATTATTTTATTTGTAGAGTTGTGTTGTGATTGAAAGTGCTATCTTGCCCTTAAGTATATTTTGATGTTGATGACAATATACATATAGAGGACTAATCATGTTTGCCAAGTATATCTCAGGTTTTAGTCCTCGGTGCGTTGTGTTGGTGGATCAAGGACCATCTAGTCATGTCGATATGCTCAAGATACGGATCCAATCTATGTTAAAGCGTAAGCTTTTCGGTTTATCTTGAGTATAGGGATCCCCGCACTATTAAGAGGGGATCAGTGGGTTTGTGTAAGGCCCGATATGCGGTACTGTTCCAGATCTAGATGTTTCCATCCAGATCCGGGGACGAAGCACATATCGGTCCCACCGCGACATATGACATAGCCATATGCCCCGGATTTCCAACATGATATCACAACATTACAGATACAAGGATACAACATCTCATACAATTGGCATACAACTGCCTCAAATACAATAGAACAGAGGAAGATACATGTCTGGGTACAGACTACAAGAAAATTCCTAGTGGCAAAGAGAAAAACATCGATCCCCATAACCACACGGGTCCAGGCCCTCCGCCGGGATCCGCCTAACTAGTCGTCGTCGAGTATCCACGTGAAACGTCGATCACCATACCTGTTGTCCATCAAGAACCCTGAAAAGAGTTTGGGGGTAGTATCATGAGTACAGAGGTACTCAGCATCCAACTGTAGTGGTCATCTGACCCAGCAAGGACTTCATCACTCGTCATTCTAGGAAAACTAGTAGTTTATGGTAAGGAAGGGGTAAGTGGTGAGGTTGCTTCCGCACTAGCATTTATGAAGTGGCTAACGATCTAGAGAGTAAGGTAAGAAGCCAAGCATTCGATGAGGAATCGCCTCCAACAAGTCTGCTATCCACCTACATACACAAACATAACACCTATCCTATCCTTGTCCTCCTCTTCGCATCCCGACGAAGAAGAAGCAGTCAAGGCACACACACGTTGATCAAGTTATATTAAGATTATCTCAGTTGTTGTTGTCTATGAACAAGGAGTAGGTCTCAAGTCGTCCATAACCGTGGACACGGCTTCTCGAAAAGATTTAACCCTGCAGGGGTGTACCAACTGCCCATTACGAGGCGTCGCATGCTCGCCCATCTCTCTCAGTTGCTACCCATTATAGGCAACCATTTTATGATTTAGTTCCAAGAGATCCGAAATGACAGGTCCCTCTAACTAATAACGAACAAATCCGGTTGGCCCCCGGTGAGTCGACATCCATCTCAGGAGCCGGCCGCTCTCTCGATCTGGTCTCTACCGTCTGTCTCGGGTTTGGATAGCCGGTTAATAACACATGGGAAACCGGGTCCTCAGCCGGACAAAGTGGGCCAGCAAGGGAACTATGTCCTCACTGGTCCAGGTTGGTTTGAAAACTACTGGCAGCTGACCAGCACACACACGGTTTCAAATGGTAAATCATCTTGGGCCACCACTAGAAATGTTTGAAGCTAGGTAGGTAAGAAAAGGGGACCCCATAAAATCCCACATGCGGTTAGGCACGCGCAGTCTTAAAACCAATACCCGGAACTCGGGTCCTAGGTGACTCGAATGGAACAAAGCGTCGGGGCGGGATAGCCTAGACCTTCCATCCTTCGTCGAATATAGTCAACATTATAATAATCATATCATCCACAACAATATAATAATGTGATATCCCAAACCAAGGAGTAACAAGGTAACATCGTAGCATCCTAAGCATGCATACTAAGCAGGGGATGAGCAACGAGCAATAGTAACATAGCAGTACAAGGTTTGCTGGGAAGGGACATGGCTGTATCGGTTTGAAAGAGGCTGTAAACATGTGGTAGGATCAAACATCGAACCTAACCTAGACTAGCATGCAAACCGCTGGTTGAAATAGAATGGATCATAAGTAATGTATAGTCCTTGCCTGTTGAGAAGTCGGGTTCCGAAGGTGTAGTTGATCGCAAGCTCGCATCGTCTCCGAGAGGTACCCGCGGAAGCACACAAGACGATAAACACTGGAAAGCAATCAACGAGCAAGCACTCTATTACTACGAAGCAAACACGAGCAGGCATCAACAAGAAGCAACACGAGACATCGCACCTACCGTCGAGAGCGGTTACTAACAATTTAAGTGGAGTACTCGTCACACACGACGAATACCGCACGTTTACGGTGGTTCAAGTTGCTTAGCTACAGGTGATCAACAAAGGTTGTTAACATGGCAACTCAAGCAAGCATGGCATAGCACACAAACATGTCAAGAGGTGAAACATAAAGAAAACTATCTATGCTACTCAATTTAACTGAGGCACAACCTAAACATGCATAACACTAAGTGCCGCACGACAATTAAAAGAGTTTGTACTGTTCTATCCTAAACCATATTTTAGGTTGGTTAACAATAGCAAAAAATAGCATAAACACAAAGTACACGAAAAACAATTCAAGTTACATATAAAGAACACTCCAAACGAAGTTACGGTTAAAAAGATACAAGCAAAACAAGTTACGGGCACAATGTGCCAACATCACGAAGCACACTTTAGAGCAATGCATAAACAGGATAATCAATGCAAACATGCTCACAAAAGATATGGAACTAAATTAGACATGGCAAGTAAGGCATGGCAAAAGGAATCATGCAAAAAGGCATCATAGATCAAAAGATATTAAGCAAACAACATGGCATCGGAAAGTAACAGACTTAGTGAAAAACAGAGGTGGCTGTCAAAAACAGCAGTATAGCAACTTTGGAGCTAAATATCTATATGACCATTAATGCTAACATGAAGATGCAATACATGTAATGGAAGTAGACATGATGCTTAACAATATCCAATTGGAATCACTCAATTCGGATGAACGGTCGCGACACACTCGTCGACCGAAGTTGCAATAAAATAACAGTTTCAGCAACAGCAGCACATTAACATCAGGATAGCTACTTTGGAGCAAGATTTAATATAGCTAAAGCACCCAAACATGACAAGTTAAAGCATGGAAATGAAGTACACATGATGCTTAACACATAGGAGAAAGAATCAAAGCAATAGGCCTCATGGATGAGTCACAATCATCATGCAAAGTTGCAACAAAATAATAACAGCAGCACTTAACAGGAAAAAGTAGCAGTTTAACGGCCTGATGCCCACTTTAGCACATAATTACACAATCAAGATGAGCTCAAATGCAAAAACTTTCTACATACGAATGCTAGAGCACGCAAAACTGAGCAACTTTCATTTTGGGGGCACGTTCATCGGAGCTACGGTTTGATCGCTATTAACGTTGCAAAATCGAATCAGCAGCAAAACTTCTCTGACTTTGTGAAATTCGCAGGTCCTGGACAAAAACAAAAAAAAACAGAGGGGGCTTCGGGCCGCATCTCACCCTACTGGGCTTCGGCCCATGGCGGCTGAGGCGGCTGGGCCTGGAGTGGGCGCTGGGCTCGCCGGCTGGCTGGGCCGCTGGAGCCAGGCCCACCAGCAGCCAACAGCGACGGCTGGGTCGGGCTGCTCCTGAGCGGAACCGGCTGAAGCGGCGGAGGCCGTGGCAACTCCGGCCAGCCGTGGCGAGGCGCAGGGCGCCGGCTGGAGGTGCAGACGACGGAGAACGGGCGCGGGGTGGCGGGACGCCGCGGATCCGGCCGAAGGGCGGCGCGGCGGCATGGAGGTCCGAGTTCGGGCGGCGGTTTCCATGGTGGCGGCGGCGTGAGGGACCTTGCCCGCGGCGACCTGCGGGGAAGAGGAGGGGAGAGTAGTATAGGAGAGAAGGAAGGAGGCGTAGGGAGGAGAGGACCGGACGGCGGATCTCGCCGGAGTGCGATCCGCGGCGGCGGCTGAAGGACGCAGACGACGGAGGAGCTCCACGCGCGGCGGGCTTCACGGGCCGCGGCGGTGGATCCAGGGCCCTGCGGGGCCCGGATCTGGCTGGGGCGGTTGGTGGAGCTGGGGGCGCGATCTGAGCCGCAGATCGGCCAGATTGATGGTTGTGGTTGCTTGGGGTGTTAGGGTTTCGAAAATTGAGGGGTTATTGCGCAGATCTGGAGTTTTCAGAGGGGGGTGGCTGCAATTTTTACAAAGGGGAACCCTAATTGGCTGGTTTGGGAGGTGGGGGTCATTATATAGGCAGGTTGGCTGGCCAGTTTACGCAAACGCCCCCAGTATCCCTCTCGCGCGTCCGGTGATCGCGTTCGTGACCGCCGAGACTCCTTACGGACTCCGATTCGGACGAAACTTCGACCTACGCGCTCAGCGCGCCGAGCCCGTCGATCGTACCTCACTGCGGTGACATTCCGAAAACATTTTTCGACGCCCCAATAAAATAATCCGTTTATTAAATAAACGGGGTTTTCGTTCCGGTGGCGATGGCTGGACTTGTGCCGGTTGCGACGGTGCTCGGGTGAAACCCGGTGTCGCACAGGTCGTGTGTCGTGGTGGTAAGGGGTAGGTCTCCGTCCGATACGAGATAAGAGGGGGAAAATAATCGCCGATCGATAAATCGGGGATGCAAACACCGCAAACAAAACAGACAATCAAACAATTCACACCGAATTTTTTTTTTCAATTTTTGTGAAAACTGGGCTGTTACAGTTTGTGTTTAAGATTTTCTCAAAGCTAATTAAAACAAAAACATCTTGACACAATAGTGGAGCCCAAAAGTAAAAATATGATCACTGCTTTCGGGTGTCCGACGAGTTTCGGACGTCCGACATTTCAAAGTTTCGGACGTCCGACATCTCGTATATTGTTTATCGTAGGAAAGGTAAGTAGGCATGAGAAAATGCCGGGCTTCCTACATGTTTCGAAAGTCCGATCCGTCGGACGTCCGAACTCTGTCGGACGTCCGATGTGCTACTGATCTTTTTCTTGCAATGTTCGTTGCTGCACACAGGTATTACACTTCGGACGTCCGACCTGGCTCGGACATCCGACATGTGAACTTTCGGACGTCCGATACCTGACGGACGTCCGACACTTACATAACATTAATGTCCCAACGGCCATTTCGTCCCTTGGGCTATAAATACCCCCTCACTCCCACTTGTGAGGGTTGACCACTCCATTTAGAAACACCCAAGAACACAAGTGCTCCCTCTCACTCTTTCCCTCACCAAATCTCAGATCCCGGAGAGTTCCTTGAGAGTTCTTGACGGATCTTTCACCCAGTGATAGATCCGCCCCTTCCCCATCTTCCAACCAAATCAAATCGCGTTTTGAGCAAGTCTTGAGCATTTCCCATTGATCTTGTTACTCTTTGAGGTTGGAGACTCCTAGGCGGGTAGGAGTTCTTCGGAGAGGAATCGACCATTGTGATTACCCCCGTTGAGTTTGTGAGGGTTTGGTGACCACCTTTAAGGTCAACCGGTAGTGGTTGGGAATCGCCTTCGTGGTGATATCTCAAGGGGAATAGAGTGAGCCTTCGTGGCGTTGGTGTGCCTTCATGGTTTCACCCACTCTCTCCGAACGGTGAGTAGCTTCTCTCCAAGGAAGTGAACATCGGGATACATCATTGTCTCTGCGTCATTCGGTTATCCCTACTCTTTTCCCCTACTACTTGTACTACCGTATTATTTGCCCCTGCTTTTGTTTACTGTGCTTATTTTTTATCTTGTCTTTGCTAAATAGACCTTGAAATTGTTAGGCACACCTTTTTTCCACATTATTGCCTAAAAATTGCTAAGTAGTGATAAAATTTGTAATAAGACCTATTCACCCCCCCTCTAGGTCTATCTGGATCCTTTCAATTGGTATCAGAGCCTCGTGCTCTATTCTTGTGGCTTAACCGCCCTAGAGCGAGATGACCAAGAACGGCATCCCCGAAAGTTCGGGTGCCAATGTGGAGGTCGCAATTGCTGCGAATGCCGCGAGTTTGGAAGCCGAGAGATTGGCTACCGAACAAAGGGTCGCCGCACAAGCTGCGTTGCCTCCCTCCATGGGGCATGTTAGTTATGAGATTGACGACCCCAAGTTGTTCACCTCCGGAGATATGGAAAAAGCCTTGCAAAAGGCTTTGGACAATCAAAGGAAGGAAATGGAAGCCTCGTTTGCTAGATTGAAGGCTTCGGCGTCGAAGTCACAAACGTCAAGTGGTGCGGCCCCTAGGTCCCCACAAGCGACCTTTGTGCACCCCGGTTTCGAGGCTCCTGTGGACATTAGCACAGATTCTACATGAAATGCCTTGTTGTCATGTGCTAGTCCCTGCAATTTCTCTCTACATGATGTTGCTACATGTTGCGATGATTTTCTCACCATGCCTTGTTGCTCTAATAATGAAGCTTCTATATCCTATAGCTCTTTTGTCAATACTAACATTGTAGAGGAAAATTAAGAGCTCAAGGCCCAATTCATTAGTTCGAAGAAAGACTTGGAGAAGTGCTATGATGGGAAATCCACACTCAACAATATCTTGAGTGTACAAAATTTCCCTCAAGATAGGTGTGAACATAGTTTTATATCCAACAAGAATAAGTCCAAGAACAATAAGAAGCGACAAGACCAAGTCGAGAATGAGGCCAACATTATATGCTTCAAATGCAAGAAAGTTGGACACCATGTAAGGTCTTGTCCAATGAAGGAGAAGGCCTCAAGTAAGAAGCATCATGGGAAGCGGCCTCAAGAAAAATCTCAAGATGAAGAAAGGCCTCTCTCCGTGATTAACCATGATAATGATCCTCATGTTGAGAAGAAAAAGAAGAAGAGAAAGGGAAGCAAATGTTGCTATAATTTTCGTAAGAAGGGACACATATCTTCATCATGTCCCAACGGTAACATCCCAAAGCCTCCAATAATAAATGATCATTATTTACTTAGGAAGGATAATGTTGGCAATGTGTTTGCCAAGTTTGTGGGTACCCAAAGTGGTTCGAAGGTGAATAAGACCATTTGGGTTGCCAAACCTATTGTGACTAGTTTCTTAGGACCCAACCTTGTTGGGGACCAACAAGCTCTAACTTGATCAATAGGTGGTTGGAGAGCATTGGATACTTGGCTACTTCCTGAAGAAGAAGAAAGTACTTTCACCACAAGTTGTGGTTAATTACTAGTCAAGTGGATTATCATCATATTCATTAATCCTATGCTCCTCCTTGCGGTAACTTGTAGTTACATTGATTACATTGAAAGTTACTAGCACCGTGCATGTGTAGGTTTTGTGCCTAGCATGTGTTTGTATGTTGTGCCTCTTATTATGCTTGATTTGTGGTATTTAGCATATGTAGGTTGCAATGCACCTCATACAATTGTGAGTGTATGTGTGTGTTGTTTCTAGCCTTTATTGCTTCATTAGTTGAATCTTATTTGGCTCTTTCGTGATATCAATGGATCATCACATTATGGGGGAGTGTTATGTTTACACATATCACAAACCTTGAATGTGTATATATGTGGAATACTATCTAGAATTATTTGTACAATATTATCTAGCATAGTCTATACTCACAATGTAAAACGTGCATCCATGCACAACTCCTAGAAATATCTCATAAATTGGGTCTCATTTGACACATGTGGATAATACATGAACTGTCACATTATGGGGGAGCGGTATGCTATGTGCATACCGCAATCCTTAAAGACGTGAATAAATTAAATAATGCCATTTAGAATTCATATTTGAAATTATCTTAGATCTGTGTGGCTTACATTGTTGTGTTTGAGTATGATATTCTTGTGCGATTTTTCCATTATCTGTCATAAAATTCTTAGGTGGGAATTGTTTGATTCAATTCATTCCAATTATGGTTATGCATGGTTATCTATATAATTGGAATATTAAGAATCTCCTATACATGCATTGTGGTTAATTATAAACTCTCATCATATGCCTTATATATTGAAGTTGATCATGCATATCGTTGAAATCTACCATCGAGTATTATTCTAGATACCATTAAACTTGGTATTCCTTCATGTGGTAGAATTAGTAGATCATCTTCGTCTCGGCCTTTACTTCAACTTACATTTTACATCTTGCTGAGAAATCCATTTGTCTCCCAAATGTTCTCCCGCGCCTTGCTCAAGCTCATATTCTTAGTTTTGTGAAGTTACGGGAGTTGGTTGTCTCACTAGTTGTTCTATCTTATATCCATTTGAGTGTGATATGACCTTGAAAATACGTGTAATGTATATCTTATGTGCACTTTGGTTTTGCTTAGTTCATATGTTGAACTATGTGTGTGATCATGTGTTGATTCATCACTTTGATACAATTTGGACAACATAAAGGATGATTGATTTTATTTAAAGTGTTCATCGTTTATATATTATATAGTCTAAATTATATCTTCTTGGTTCTTGATATGCTTGTGCATGCATGCTTAAATATATGTGTATCTTCATGCCCTGCTTGCTCTATTTGATCCAAGATATGTAGGGGAAACTCCATCAAACCTTGACGTTTAATATGTGCAGTCATATTCATATTCACATACTTAAGTGGAGTTTGCCCTATGTATTGTAGCTATGCTAACCACTTTGGACCCAGTAAGGTTGGGGACCATATTGTACTTAAATGTTCTCAGGTACATTTGAGGAATGTTGCGTGCTTGGCTTATTCATTGAGAAGGTGGTGCTTTCATGAGGAACCAGGAGTCAAGCCATAATATGTTATTGATCTACAAACTTTATTCCAATGCCATCACGGTAACATGAAAGTATTGCAAGCATATATATATAGTGTAATGTGGTCAACCTTGTGTAGGTTGCATCATGGCATGATTAGTTCTTGCTAAAAGTGTGTTTCTTGCATGTTCTTACAAGCAAAGTTTTGTGATATGGGGCATTTGGGAAGTTGCATATAATGGGAAAGTTACCCCAAAATTTGTCGTAAGAAAATTTATTGTGTATCAAATCCTCAACTGTGCTCTCATATGCAATATTGATGATATTGTATAAACACTCTAATTGCTCGTAGTATGTGCTTTCTTGATTAGCAATTCATGGTTATAAAAATGAGATCAATTTGTGCCATGTGCCATGTTCCATGTGTCATGTGTCACATGTCATGTGTCATGTGCCTTGCTCTTCTGATAGGATCAAAACTTGTGTAACAATGGGTTCACATATGGATATCATGTCGCTATCAATTGTAACTATCTTTTATATGTGAGTTTCTTTGTGTATTTCCACTTAGGAACTTATATACATCAGAAAGTTAATATATTCCCTTGATATCATCTACCCATTGCCGACC
Source organism: Bromus sterilis (assembly GCA_950022295.1). Lineage (NCBI taxonomy): Eukaryota > Viridiplantae > Streptophyta > Magnoliopsida > Poales > Poaceae > Bromus > Bromus sterilis. The sequence continues at coordinate 364,072,140 of OX465595.1, read as the reverse complement.
ACTTAGTTTGTTCATTGATGTTTCTTTGGTGGCTTCGGTAGAAGGGTGTTATGTGAGTGCTTGTATGTCTTGCATATTCCTTTGGCACTCATGTGTGTTAATGTATTCCTCATATGTCTAATTCCTATCTTCATATCTTTGTCCCTTGCTACCTTATATTGATCCCCACTTAAGGTTGAGCTTCTCCATGTGTTCCTTATAGAATATGTGCATTAGTTTTCACTCATAACTTGTCATATGCACACATTATGGTGGTCTCATACCATATGGGTTTCTCTAGATCTTTCCTTCCATTTTGGCATTTGTTGCCAATGGGGGAGAAGTTTAGAGGGTTTAGTGGGAGTTTAGTGGTTGAGGTCATTCATGCATATCTATTAGTGTTATATATGGTTATGGCATGAATGAGCTACACATATAGAGTAAACTTCAACATGGTCAACATATGCAATGAAATTCAAGTTCATTCACACATGCATATATTGTGGGGGAGTTTTCTATATATATTATGGTTCTACTAACATCAAATTCTTATGTAGTATTTTGATGCTAGTATAACCGGTACGGATAACATAAAGTAACTTTGTGTTACTTTATGCTATCAAAAGAACCCAAGTATACAATTTATCCTTGGATAAGGTGCATGCTTGTTTGAATATTCATTATATAAACCCTCTTACTGAGATTGTCATCAACTACCAAAATGGGGGAGATTGAAAGTACATGTAGTCCCCATGTGTGGTTTTGGTAATTAATGACAATCCTTATGGACTAATGTTTGCGTTGAGATATATATATTTGAAGGAAAGTTACATAGGCAATGAATGATGAACATTGTTCATAAACACAAATATATCCATTGTGGCTTGGTAATGAATGATGATTCCAATAAAGCAACAATGGCTTCATGTATCTATGGATGGTTGTCCCATGGATAATGATAAGAAGAATGGATGATGTTGCAATGAATACAATCAATTGAAGATCAGTTTTTGGGTCTCATGTGCTGATTACAACCTCGGATTAAGATGATTCAAGAAGCAAAGTCATTCTCCTCAACAAGACTGAGAATATTCATGTTGAACGCTTTTCCATTTGAGGTCATCATAAGGCCTCAATAATTCGTGCAATATATCTGTCATGTGTCTTTTGGACTGGACACCACTTGATCATGGAGTAAAGATGAATGTTGACCAAGATAAATATAAAAGATTGAATTCTTGATGGTCAACACTCTAGCACTACTTATGTACCACATGGGATCTTGTGGCATGGTAAGAAATTGTCAATTGTGCTTTGAGTTCTAACCCATACGATGTATTTCTATATCTTTGAGGGATAGGTGATTCTCATGGGAATGCATCAAGAGAAAGATCACAAGTGCCCATGAGATGATGACATCAAGTGTAATGGTCATCAAGTTATACAAGGTCAAGTTCAAGATATGCATCTCAGAGGATTACATGCTTGAAGCTTGCGGATGATCACGCGGTGGCACCTGTGAAGATGGAATATAATGCAAAGCTTTCCTCATGACTTGCGAGGATACTAATGAAGTCTTCACCGAGTTATGTGACCAATATTTCATGGACATCTTGAGCCAAGCATGACCCCATCATCAAGCTCAAGTGGAACGCTCAAGTCAAAGGTATTGTGTCGTGGATCATTGACCATCGAAAATGATACATGCTCAAGAATGGATTTCCGGAAGCTATAGTATAGTTCTTTTATTATTCTTGAGTCATAGGGATCCCGCACTATTAAGAGGGGATCAAAGGGGTTTAGTAATGGACTTGCTCAAGTCAACAATTCCTACCTCAATTCCACTCCTATCCTTTATACCAAAAGGGGGGAAATCCAAAGCCAACTCATTTCTCAAATACTATGGCATATCCTTTACATAATTTGCACCTTCAATTTTGGCTTATCTTGGTTGGTTCTCTATGTGAGTATCTTGAGCTTTTCAATAGCTTTAAAATAAGCCCAAGATCATCAAAATCGGAGTTCGTATGTAAAAGTTATGCATGTTTCAGTTTTGGGTTCCTGCTGACTTTCCTATGGTCGGACGGTCCGGGCTCGATGTCGGACGGTCCGGGCATTGCTCGGACGGTCCGGGTTCGAAGTTGGATGGTCCGAACATGGGCACCCGAGTCTAGTGGGTTTTATGCCCTTGTCGGACGGTCCGGGTTGCATGTCGGACGGTCCGGGCTATGCCCGGACGGTCCGGGATAAACCCCGGACGGTCCGACCGGGTCGTCCGGCTATGCCCTTATTCACTGGCTTCCTACCCGTTAAAGTTGTCGGACGTCCGGGATCTATGTCGGACCGTCGGCGCTTGTCCCAGACCGTCCGACTTGGTCCTCGGACTGTCCGGGATGCTCCAGATCTGCACCAAACGGCTAGTTCTCGTGTGTATTATAAATACCCCTCACCCACTCCGGGTGAGGGTTGAGCACTTCAATCCAAACACACAAGAACCCTAAAAGGCTCCCTCTCCTTTCTCCTACACAAAATCCTAGATCCCGAAGATATTTGTGAGAGTTCTTGAGAGAGATTTCACCCATTGATAGATCCACTCCCTCTCCCTCTTTTGACCAAAGGAATTCGCGATTTGAGCAAGTCTTGAGCATTTCCCCCTTCATCTTGTTACTCTTGGAGGTTGGAGACTCCTAGGCGGTAGGAGTGCTCCGGTGAGGAATCAACTTGTGATTTGCCCCCCGGAAAGTTTGTGAAGGTTTGGAGGCCGCCTAAAGGTCTACCACTAGTGGTTGGGAATCGCCTTCGTGGTGATATCTCAAGGGGAATAGGGTGAGCCTTCGTGGCGTTGGTGTGCCTTCGTGGTAACACCCACTCTCTCCAAACGGTGAGTAGCTTCCCTCCAAGGAAGTGAACATCGGGATACATCCTCGTCTCCGAGTCTACGGTTATCTCTAACCCTAGATCACTACTTGTGGTTTACTTTGGTCATTTGACCTTGCATTCACTATATCTTGTTGTCCTCATTATATTGTGTTGGCTATCATATCGTAGTGATTTTTTTAGGCCAACACATTATACTCCGCAATTCATACGTGGTACTATTGTTCCATATTGTTCCTCGTGTGAATTGGTATATTGTATCTCACATATCCACATCTTGTGATATATATCTTGTGTAAGTTTGTGTAACTTACTTGTGCCTACTAGTATCATTATTGTGTTCATATAGTTTAGAATAAAGTTGTTGTTTCACTTAGTTGAGCCTAGTATATTAAGGATTTGTGCTTGTTAAGTATCCACTTAGTTTATTTCCGCATCCGAATATTAACAAATCCATAAAAGGTTTAAAACGCCTATTCACCCCCCTCTAGGCGACATCGTGGTCCTTTCAGCCACCTTCTTGCAATATGAAGAGCACCTAAAGGAGTCCAAGAGGCTTATTTCCACATATGGTGGTCCGTCCTCAAACCTTTCTCTCAAGGCTAGGCTCGAGGAGTTTGATGATGATGAGGAAGAAGATGAGTATGAAGATGATGATAACTCCAATGATACTCCCTCATATGATGATATTGCTCTCTTTGTGAAGAAGTTCACCAAAGGGGACTTCAAGGGAAGATTCCAAAAGAAGAAGACGAGAAACTGATACAACTGTGAGAGGCCGGGACATTTTGCGGAGGAGTGTCCATATGAGAAAAGAGAGGACAAACCTCGATTTCCTCGGAAGGATGTCGCCAAGAAGCTCCCAAACCCTCTCAACAACAAGTTCAAAAAGAAAACATTGTTGGCACTTGAAGGGTCCGATCCCGTGGATGTTGGTGGTGTGGCCGGAGTTGCTAAAGATACATAAAAAACATTGAAGCTCCTCAACAAGGAAGGTGAAGTTGTAAACTACAACTACATGAGTGACTACGCCGGCAATGCACACAAGTGTCTCATGGCCAAGTTGGTTGACGATGACACTCCCTCCTCCTCGACTAAGATCAAGGTAACTCCTATTGATGAGTCCTCCATGTTCTCTTCCGAACCTCATGATGAATTTCATGATGCGGAAAGTGATGATGCACATGCTATATGTGAAGATTTGTTGTTTGCCAAAGTGAACAAAATGATGAGATCTCTCAAAGGCAACAAGCTCAAAATGTTTCAATTACTTATGGATGTGGTGGATAAGCACACCACAACCATTAAGGATCTTGAAATCCTCCTCACCGAGTAAAAGGAGAACTATACTCTCCTTGAGCAGAAAATTGACTTTGAGGAAGCTTGAAATGACAACTTATGCAAAGTTGTTCACGCATCAAACGACTTAAATGACAAGCATGTTGCCTCCTTGAAAAAGGCTAATGAAATATGTAAAGAGCTTGCTAATGATATGGGAAAACTTGTGGAGCTAAACACATCCCTTTATAAGGATGTTGAGGTACTCACCTTGTCCCTCAAGACGAAAGATGAGGAACTCACCACCCTTAAGAAAAATCTCGAGGCTCACAAACTTGCCCATATAAAAACACTTACGAAGATGTCTCCTCCAACTATTGTGCATATTGATGCTTGTGCTACTAACTCTACCATTGATCAAGCATCACTCATTGAGGAGAACATAGCTCTTCATGCTCAACTAAAGAAGGGCCTCTTGACTTGTTCCCAAGGCGAGAAAAACCTAAATGATGTATTAAGTCATCACAAGGAATCCTTTGCTAAGGAAGGACTTGGATTTGATCCAAGTACGAGTGTGACAAAGGATGTCACCCTTAGCAAGGAATCAACTCCCCAAAAGGTGATCTTTGTTCGTGAAGGGCACAAGGACAAAGGTAAGAAATTTGTTGATAAGGTTGGTGTTGGGAATGGGAAGGCCATTAGGGGCAAGCCCACTCCCACCAAGAAGAAGGAGAAAATGCCTCCATCCTATGTGCTCCGTAAGGCAAAGGATGGAGAGGTGTTTGAAAAATTCATTGGGCCCCGTAATGCTTTTTGTTTCTATACCATTTGGGTTCCAAAGACCCTTGTTACTAACCTTAGAGGTCCCATTGCAAAATGGGCACCTCTAACCAAAGTCTAAATCCATGTGTAGGATGCTATCTCTGGTGGATTCAAATGGGTGATTGATAGTGGATGCACCAATCATATGACCGGAGAAAGCCGTTTGCTCAAGGACTTCATGGATGCAATTCAACCATACATGAGCATTGTCTTTGGTGGAGTTACAAGGGAAAGGTACTTGGGTTGGGCAAAGTGGCTATCACTAATGACATGTCTCTTGCAAATGTCATGCTTGTCCAATCCCTTCAATACAATTTGCTTTCCGTTCGTCAACTAGCTTCCGTTGGTTATGATACACTATTTGGTCTAACAAGTGTGAAAGTCTTTAGGAGAGATACTCTCGAAGTGCCCTTTGTTGGAGAGTTGGATGGCAACCTTTATACGGTTGATTTCTCGAAAGAGAGTACTTACCATGCAACTTGTCTAATGGCCAAGGCCGACAAGGGGTGGCTATGGCATCGCCGGCTAGCCCATGTCGGCATGAGAAATCTAAAAGATCTCCTAAAGGGTGAACACATCCTCGGACTAACAAACGTGTCTTTTGAGAAAGATCGTGTGTGTAGTGCATGCATAGCCGGGAAGCAACATCAAGCAAAGCATACCCCCAAGAATATCGTGTCAACGTCAAGGCCTTTGGAGCTCCTTCATGTGGACCTCTTTGGTCCTCCATCATGGGATAGTCTTGGTGGGAAGAAATATGGTCTCGTCATTGTTGATGATTATTCAAGATACACATGGGTGTTCTTTCTCAAGTCCAAGGATGAGACGAAGGCCACTTTCATTGATTTTGCCAAGCAAGCACAAAGGAAATACAACATGGCTATCTTGGCAATACGAAGTGACAATGGCTCCGAATTCAAGAACTACACCTTGGAAGAATTCTTGAGTGATGAGGGAATAGAACATCAATATTCCGCACCTTACACCCCTCAAAAAAATGGTGTAGCCGAGAGGAAGAACCGTACTCTTGTGGAGATGGCCCGGTCCATGTTGGATGAATACAAGTCACCATATAGCTTTTGGTCCGAAGCCATCAACACCACATGTCATGCATCAAACCGGCTCTTCCTTCGCAAGATCTTGATGAAGACCCCCTATGAGCTTCTAACCGGTCACAAGCCAAACGTCAAATACTTTCGAGTATTCGGTTGTAAGTGTTTCTTTCTCAATAAGAAAGACCGGTTAGCTAAGTTTCAATCCAAAACAATTGAGGGTATCTTTGTTGGGTATGCTTCAAACTCTCACGCCTATAGGGTCTACAACAAATCCACCGGATGTGTTGTGGAAACTTGTGACGTGGAGTTTGATGAATTTAATGGCTCCCATGGGGAGCAAGTTGATCTAAGTTATGTAGGAAATAATGAAGATCCTTCTCAAGACATCTTGGCTATGGGTATTGGAGATCTTTTGCCCATTGCTCAAGTTCCTAGAGATGATGATGTGTGTGGTGGGCCAAGTGTTCCTCCACCACAAGCACCCCGTCCTACCACTCAAGATCCAATTGCTCATGATGAGCCAACTATCCAAGAACAAGAACAAGACCCTCCACAACCCGATGTTGGTGCTCAACCACAAGTTGAGGGTGCGGTTGATCCACGTGATTGACTTGACCTCATTTGCTTTGGAGAAAATGATGAAATTGATGATGGCTCCGCCCTTGATGATGAACCAAATGTTTCCCATGAGCCCGAATCGGTAGAGCCTATTGAAACTCCAACTTCCATCATGCCATTGGTGGCTAGACGTGTTGATGTTGACAAGATCCTCACAGGATTGGGGCAAGGTATAGTTACTCGTCGTCAACTTATGAACTTTTGCGCTCACTTCTCGTTTGTGTCTTGCATTGAACCACTTAGGGTTGAACAAGCACTTGTGGATGCATATTGGCTCATTGCAATGCAAGATGAGCTCACTAGCTTCACCCGGAATGAAGTTTGGTCTCTCGTGGAGAGGCCTTCCAGTCATGATCATAACATCATTGGAACCAAGTGGATCTTCAAAATAAAGCAAGATGAATATGGTAATATCATTCGAAACAAGGCAAGGCTAGTGGCTCAAGGGTACTCCCAAGTTGAAGGCTTGGATTTTGATGAGACCTTTGCTCCCGTTGCTCGCCTTGAATCCATACGCATGTTTCTTGCTTATGCCGCATTCAATGGATTTCCATTATTTCAAATGGATGTAAAAAAGTGCTTTCCTTAATGGTCCTCTACAAGCGGATGTATATGTAGCTCAACCACCCGGATTTTGTGACCCTCATCACAAGGACCACGTGTACAAACTTCATAAGGCATTATATGGTCTTAATTAAGCCCCTATGGCTTGGTATGACCATCTTAGGAAGTTTTTACTCGAGGAAGGATTTGTGAGGGGTGTCATTGATGCCACTCTTTTTACCAAGAGAACCAATGGTGAATTGCTCATATGCCAAATCTATGTAGATGACATCATATTTGGTTCTCCTAATCCATCTTTGTGCAAGTGGTTCTCGGAAACTATGACCAAGAACTTTGAGATGTCCATGATGGGGAGCTTGAAGTATTTCCTTGGCTTTCAAATTGAGCAATTTGCCGAAGGAACCTTCATCTCTCAAACAAAGTACATTCAAGACATACTCGTGAAGTTTGGTATGAAGGATGCCAAGCCATGCAAGACACCCATGCCAACCAAGCGATATCTAGATCAAGACCTTTCTGGTATTCCATTTGATGCTACTCTTTATCGTTCTATGATTGGTTCATTGCTTTACCTTTGTGCATCTAGACCGGATATCATGCTTAGCGTAGGAATGTGTGCAAGATATCAAGCCTCTCCCATGGAGAGTCATCATTTGGCGGTTAAGCGCATTCTTAGATACCTTGTTCATACTCCTTTGTTGGGCCTTTGGTACCCCAAGGAAGCCAAGTTTGATCTCTTGGGGTACACCGATGCGGATTGGGCCGAAGATAAGGTGGATCGAAAGTCAACATCCGGTTCATGCCAATTTCTTGGGCGCTCATTGGTAAGTTGGCATTCCAAGAAGAAAAATTGTGTCTCCCTCTCCACCGCTGAAGCCGAGTACGTGGCCGCCGCAAGTTGTGCTACACAAGTTCTATGGATGAGGCAAACCTTGAAGGATTATGGCCTCACCTACAAGAAGGTACCCATCTTATGTGACAATGAAAGTCCTATCAAGATTGCCAACAACCCGTGTCAACATCCTCGCACCAAGCATATTGACATTCGTCATCACTTCATACGGGATCACATTCAAAAGGGTGATATTGTTCTTGCACATGTGGGCACCGACAAGCAACTTGCCGATATTTTCACCAAACCATTGGATGAAGCAAGGTTTTGCCAACTAAGGGGTGAACTTTGTATCTTGGAACGTTATAGCTTCTCGGCCTAGGGGTATCTTGCTCTCATTCATGCACATAGCAATTATCTTGTCTAGATGTAGGCATATATGTAGGGGGAGACACTCAATAAATGAGTTCTCTCCTTCTACGTGATGCATAAATGGATTCCCACATCAAAAATCCGCGTGCTCACCACGGTGAACCCACGTGTAGCGGTTATCGATGGAGTAAGTGTCTTTGAACCCAAGGTACATCTTCGCGGTGTCAAAGCACTATACACTCAAACATGGTGGCTTCGGCCACCACCTCTCCTTTGTGAAAGGTTTGCTTTGATCATTCATGTGTGCATCCAGTGCTATGATTTTGTGTGTTTAACTACTTTTGTCCCCTGTCATGATTGTTTGAAATTGTAGCGTCACCTATTTCTTCATATTTTTCGGGCCTATACGAACAAATCCCAGTAGCCTGTCGGAAATCCGTTGGATTTCGGACGTCCGACGCGTCGGACGTCCGAAACTCGTCGGATTTCCGACATTCTCTGTTGCCCACACCTGGGTCTCCAGCCTGTCCAGCCTGCTCAGAATCAGCCCTCTTCGGAAATCCGTTGGGTTTCGGACGTCCGACACGTCGGACGTCTGAAACGCATTGGACGTCCGAAGTGGTCTACCCTATATATACTGGCGTCGGGCCGAGGGGGCAGTTTTCTTTCCCCTCGGCCGCTCCCCACTGGATCCCATCGTGCGCCTCCACCGCCTGACGCCGCCGCCGGCCGCCCCAACCTCCCCCGTGCTCCTTTCCCCCGAATCTCCTCCCCCGCGGTACTTCTCGTCCCGATCTACCCTTTCATCCGATTGGTTTTGCCCTTTTTGCCCGGTTTCTTGCCTCATTCTTGCATCTCCTTCCTCTAGGGATTCGCAATGGCGAGGACAAAAACTTGCGGTCGCAAGAATCGTGAGGCCTCTGGTTCCCGTGGTATGCGTATTCCTAGCTTTCTCTCCTACGTGTGTCTTCCTTTGTTGGTTAGGGTTTCGTACTCATATTACGCACATATGGCTAGGTGGTTCCGGGGATGAGCCGCCTCGTCTTCGTCGCCGCATGAAGCAACCAACGTACACGGAACCTTCCTCGGACAGTGAGCACACTCCTAGCGAGGAGGATAGCCCCGATGCCTCTGAGTTTGAGGATGATGAGGAGATTGTAGTTGAAGAAGACGATCCCCCAGTGGTGACTCGCCCCTCCAAACTTTGGGTGCGTCGCCCGACTAAGGGCTCCTCATCGGCGTCTGGTGCTCGTGCTGGGGCTGATCCTGATGATGCGCCTCCTATACCGATACATATCTCATCTGAGCCGGTGGTTGCTACTGGACGTATGATGGCAGACTACTCGAAGATCTCTTTGGATGCCTACCGCAAGCTTCGCCGTGTTAATCAGTTTGAGGCTCCTTAGGATTGTCTGGACAGCCAGTTCCGGACCAATGTGCAGGCTGATATCTTCACGTCAGTTGCAGTTCGTCAGGAACTTGCAAATTCTCATGCCTGCATCCCCCTTGACTTCATCCGGGAGAATCCGGACAAGCTCCCGGTGTGATGGAGATTATTGAGTCCGTGGGGCTCGGTCCAGTGTTCAGCTTTCGGCGTGACTGGAACACTGTTGCGATCCTTCAGTTCTATGCCACCTGCTACTTTCACACAAATCACCGGGAGATATCATGGATGACTGGGGAGCAGCAGTGCACAACCACGTTTGCTCAGTTTCAGAGGGCTCTGCACATTCGCTCCTCTGGAGTCCGGATTCATGCCTCTACCAAGGAGAAGCCCAAGGGGATCAATGACTATCTGTGTTTTATTAAGTCTGGGATTCGTGGTGATGACAGCTACAGGAAGGCCAATGACATATCCATTTGGAAGCAGCCCTATAGGTTCCTCTATCAGTGCATCCTCCGGACTCTATATCCCAAGTCGGGTGACAAGACTCATTGCAGCAGCTCGTCTATCACACGATGTGCCATATCCATGACACTCCTCAGAAGCACCTTGATGTGGCCCACTATCTTTGGCACGAGATTCGGATGGCGAGTCTTCAGTAGCGTCGCCAATATCCGCATGCACCCTTCATCATGGCTCTCATTCAGTACGTCGTCTCCTCCCCATTGGAGATCACTCAGCCCCACGCTGTTTGGTCCATTCCGGAGCACATGTACTTTGATGCTCCTGAGGTTGGTCTGACGCGCCCTGTTCTGATACACACCACGGTTCGTGGCAACCTTGAGCGTCAGTCTGTGGAGCAGGCTCCTATGCGCCAGATGGCTCGGTTTTTGGGTAAGGCCCAAGCGGCTATGATGCGCGCTATTTCTTTCAACTGCCACTCCAACCACACGGTGGTCTCGCATCTTATCCAGTCCAAGAACTCCCTAAAGGCCCGTCTGCGTGCACATGGCGAGGCCAACGTCAGTGATGATGAGCGCCTTCCGGATGCTCCTCCCGCTGATCTTGGCTTCGATTTTCCTACGGGACCGGAGTGGGAGGATTTCTTCCCTGGAGACCCTGGCGCCAGTGGCAGTGGGACTCACTAGCTTCGTCAGCGCGGGTGCCCCTTTTTGGTCCTTGATGCCAAAGGGGGAGAGTCATATGTCATATGTCATATGTGTGTTTACTTATGGTGTCTACGTGATCGAGACTTGATTATGTCGTTGTATGGGATCTGGTGTGTTTTAGACCTTTGTGTGTGATCGTTATGTGTACTTTGTGTTATGCATGGTGTTGCTCTTGCGTTTGGCTGGCTTGTGGCATTATGGGTCTATTATGTTTCGGTGCAATCTAATCTTTCATCTCCATAATCAATGATTGCTTGCCTTGATATCATGTATTGTGACTCGCCCCAAAATGTGTGCATCTTATGTACAAGTAGAGAATCTTATATGCACACATTAAGGGGGAGTTCATTGTAAAACTTGCTCCCACCAAAAAAAAATTGTTGAACAATTTTGGGAGCTATATGTATGTTGTCATCAACTACCAAAAAGGGGGAGATTGAAAGTGCTATCTTGCCCTTAAGTATATTTTGATGTTGATGACAATATACATATAGAGGACTAATCATGTTTGCCAAGTATATCTCAGGTTTTAGTCCTCGGTGCGTTGTGTTGGTGGATCAAGGACCATTTACTCATGTAGATATGCTCAAGATACAAATCCAATCTATGTTAAAGCGTAAGCTTTTCGGTTTATCTTGAGTATAGGGATCCCCGCACTATTAAGAGGGGATCAGTGGGTTTGTGTTTAAGATTTGCTCAAAGCTAATTAAAACAAAAAAAATCTCGACACAATAGTGGAGCGCAAAAGTAAAAATATGATCACTACTTTCGGGCGTCCGACGAGTTTCGGACGTCCGACATTTCAAAGTTTCGGACGTCCGACACTCATCGGACGTCCGACACTCATCGGACGTCCGACATCTCGTATATTGTTTATCGTAGGAAAGGTCAGCAGGCATGCAAAAATGCCGGGCTTCCGACATGTTTCGGACGTCCGAAATCTGTCGGACGTCTGATGTGCTACTGGTCTTTTTCTTGCAATGTTCGTTGCTGCACACAGATATTACACTTCGGACATCCGACCTGGCTCGGACGTCCGACATGTGAACTTTCGGACGTCCGATACCTGACGGACGTCCGACACTTACACAGCATTAATGTCCCAACGGCCATTTAGTCCCTTGGGCTATAAATACCCCCTCACTCCCACTTGTGAGGGTTGACCACTCCATTTAGAAACACCCAAGAACACAAGTGCTCCCTCTCACTCTCTCCCTCACCAAATCTCAGATCCCGGAGAGTTCCTTGGGAGTTCTTGACGGATCTTTCACCCAGTGATAGATCGTCCCCTTCTCCATCTTCCAACCAAAGCAAATCGCGTTTTGAGCAAGTCTTGAGCATTTCCCATTGATCTTGTTACTCTTGGAGGTTGGAGACTCCTAGGCGGGTAGGAGTTCTTCGGAGAGGAATCGACCATTGTGATTACCCCCGTTGAGTTTGTGAGGGTTTGGTGACCACCTTTAAGGTCAACCGGTAGTAGTTGGGAATCGCCTTCGTGGTGATATCTCAATGGGAATAGAGTGAGCCTTCGTGGCGTTGGTGTGCGTTCGTGGTTTCACCCACTCTCTCCGAACGGTGAGTAGCTTCCCTCCAAGGAAGTGAACATAGGGATACATCGTTGTCTCCACGTCATTCGGTTATCCCTACTCTTTTCCCCTACTACTTGTACTACCGTATTATTTTCCCCTCACTTGCTTTTGTTTATTGTGCTTATTGTTTATCTTGTCTTTGCTAAATAGACCTTGCAATTGTTAGGCACACCTTTGTTTTCCGCATTATTGCCTAAAAATTGCTAATTAGTGATAAAATTTGTAATAAGATCTATTCACCCCCCCCTCTAGGTCTATCTCGATCCTTTTAGTGATATCTTACTGTGAGTCCCTGATCTCGATCGTGTACCTTGCGTGTATGATTACTGTACAGGGCTTGATTTTGGGGGCGTCACAGATACCCTAATTTCTGGGAGGCAACGACGGAGGGTTGGCGCAGAAGTGGATTCGATCAGCGGCGGTGATCAAGAAGGATGCTCCACTAGTGAATAAGAAAGGAAGCCTTGCTACCGGCTGTAATCCCTCCTAGAAGGTAACTTTTCGCCCTAATTTTCCCTAATCACCTTCATCTGGATGGATTGTTGACGAAATCGGGACGTCCAATTCGTAGATGGATATATGGAGTTCTTCCTCCTCTTCGAATTCTGATGATTCCAACATAGAGGATATACTCCTCCACAACGATGATCGGGAGCCCTTATCCTTCTTCACTTGGTGGACAAGTTCGAGAAAGGCAAGAAGAAGAGGCGCGAGTTGATGGTGGGATGCCTGTGCATACCACGCAATCGATCTCGCGACCACAAGATGCTCATGGCAGAAAACTTCGCCGAGGTACCCACCTATTCGGCCCATCTGCTTCGTAGGCGGTACAGAATGCAACACTCTCTTTTTGTTCGTATTGTGGAAGCATGCGAGAAAAAAAATTCATTTTTTACTCGCTATAGAAACGCCTTGACTTTCTAGGACTCAGTGCCTACCAGAAAATTTCGGCATCAATGCGAGTCTTTACATATGGAACTCATGTTGGTATCACAGATGGGTATCTTCACTAAAATGCGTGCGAGTTTTTTCAATTACTGGCATCTGTGTCTTTGGGCCTGAATATCTACGGGCTCCCAACGAGGAAGATACAAAATATTAATGGGGATGAATGAAGCTAGAGGCTTGCTGGGAATGCTTGGGAGTGCGGACTGCATGCAGTGGAACTGGAAGAACCGCTCAAAGGATAGGGCAGGGCAGTACACTGGACATCAGCACAAACCCACAATGATACTTGAAGCAATTGCTTCTCATGACTAGTGAATTTGACATTGTTTATCTGGATTACCAGGGTCTTTGAATGACATCAATGTATTACATAAATCACATTTATTTGCTCAGCTATCTAGTGGGCAAGCTCCTGCTTGCAACTATACCATCAATGTACACGAGTACAATATGGGTTACTATCTTCCTGATGGTATATATAAATATCTTTCATGGGCAATATTTTTGAAGACAATTAGCAAACAAGTAGGTAGAAAACATACCATTTTTATCCAAACTCAAGAATCTTGCAGAAACAAACATTGATGCCATGTATGTAACAACATTTTACGTTCTATTTTTTTGCTATCCTTGGTAAAAAAAATAGGGGAGGAAGTTGGATTTGAACTGAGGTCTATGAAGTGGAAGCTAGATGTCTTGGGCTTGTGTGTTTGATTAAAAGATACCTCATGCTCTATTTTTTTGCTCACGAACGAAAAGAAAAAATTGATGTGTCACACATCTCTGCTCCAAGATTTGTGTGTCATATCCGACAATGGAAACATATTTTGCGCGAGACATTTAAAAAACCTAATGTTCGTTCTCTATACTTTAGACTTTTATTTTCACCTTTGAAGTCTTGGATCTGTGTCACTTCCCTCCCATTCTCCCCTCATCCCTAGCAGGGACATGCAGGAATAATCCTCCTCTTTGCGCGGCGATCATGCGGTGTCGACATCCTGTTTGACGGTGCCAATAAGCCACCGTCGTTTTGGATTTCTGGTTCCTGCTTCCGTTGAGTTTTATTCGTTATTGGTTACTCTTCCTTTCTCGCCTGCTCTATGTGATAAATACTCATAACCCGCACTCAGTGATTGATTGAGTGCGAGTTTGTTGTTCTCTTGTTCCTCTTGCCATACGACTAGATTCTGAAGGTCGTCCAAAAAGGTTGTTGCCACCCGAGGGCGGTGACACAATGCCCATCGATCATGCACCCCACGATGGGGATATTCACCATCATGGAGCATCATCCTGAGGCCTTCGACGACACATATGACGCTACCGAGCACATCCCCACCCATGCCCTCTACGTCATGACCATCATAACTTCATCGTGCGCCGCTGTGACGTACAATCTGACCAACAAGTTAGTTTGTTTTGTGTTGGAACCCTCTTAAGGGAACTAAACCAAAAAAACTTGTCAGAATAATTACCATTCTACATGGCAAGCAAGGTCAACAATAAAACGTGGGGCCAACTTATGAGATCGGTGTACAAATTAAAAGTTGTTTGATTAAATTGGATAAACGTTATGATTTTTTTCTTTCTAAAATGAGTATTTCTTGTCAAAAATGAAAGTTATGGATAAAAGTTATTGAAATTCAATGTCATCATTTTTTACTATTCTTATTTCTTCGTTGATGAAGGCTTTAATGGTACGTTTTTCACTAGTTAATTCGATAGAAAGTTTCGTTTGAAAAAATGAATTAAGCCAAAGCTTTATTTCAAATTTTCACACATATTTTTTTAATCTCCGAAGGGAAGTCATTTGATTCGATGCCCTCTAGGTTGATTTGCTTTCTTAGGGAACTTCCAAGGGAGACCCTCAAAAATTCGGCATCCGTTCAGACTGGGCTACCTGGACCAATTTAGCGATCAAACATGGCCCTATATCCGTCCGTGGACAAATTCAGCTGTTCCTTTTCCCGCTAAACTAAACTATCTGAGAGGGGCTTTGCGAGAGTTCAGACAGCAGAAAAGACATGTCCCGACACCCTCGGCTCACCTCAAAACCACTCACAAGACCGCGATTTCGCCATTTCCTCCTTCGTCTGCATCCGCTTGCTCTCAGATGGAAGTTGCCAACGCACCACTGCAACGTTGTGAAATACCTTGCCGGGTGTCACAATGATATCAATGTTCCGCATTGGTCTTCATTGTTTGCTCGGTTGACTGAAGGGCAAGCTCCTTCGTACAACTATACTATCAACGAGCATGCATACAATATGGGCTACTATTTTGTTGACATCATTTATCCTGCGTGAGCGACCTTCTTCAAGACCATCTCCTAAGTAATAGGTTAGAAAAAACTCACTTTGCCCAAAGACAAGAAGGAGCTAGGACGAATGTGGAGAGGGCATCTAGAGTGCTCCAAGCTCGATTTGTAGTTGTCCAAGGACCTGCAGAACATTGGGATCCGGATACCTTGTCAAAGGTGATAACATGTTGTTTGGTCACGAACAACATGATCATGCAAGATGAGGATGAAGGTGATGCCGGAAATCTGAACTTTGAGAACATGAGTGATCTGATTGAACTTCCACCTTAGAATCCGACCATATTTGATGAGTTTATCCAAATGCATCAACAAATTCAACATCGTGTAACTCATGAGCAGCTCAAGAAAATTTTGATTGAGCATTTGTGTCTTTTTAAGGAAGACAATTAAACATAAATTTTAGTTAGATTTATGTACAAACTGTTTCAATTATTGAATTATAATGAATTTGAATAAATTTCATTCGATTTTATGTGAATTACTGGACTTTTGTTGAACTGTTGATGGACAGATGCGACTAAAATTGGATGACCGGATAGATGCTCCCGATGGGTCTACATTCATCCTTGAATGTCATTGGGTACTCTTCACTTCCCCGCCATTCTTGTAACCGTCACCTATAATCCGCGGGTGTGTGTTTAATTTAAAGGATATGATTGGAGACGACCTTATCTTTCTTCGGGCGTGTGGGATATTTATATGCAACAAGCGCATAGTATGATCTGAGAGTGAGTATCTGGTGATACCGGATCTTACATGCTCCCATGGTACGAATAATTATGGGATTTTGGATCTTAGATCGAATGGTCGTGAGACGAGGTCTGAAAAAAATAGGATCTTGTCCCATAACCGTTGAATCTTAGATCCGACGAACGACGAAGACTTGTATCACGGGAGCATGTGCAAGCACATGATGTTTTCCCTATGATCTGGTTGTAGGAGATGGCATGATGACTAGGCACATAGTGGATGCTGACATGCGATCTGATCTTCAGTTCCATGTCGATCGACACGATCGACATCGCAGCAGTCCAGCACCATGTCATGCGTTGGACAGATCCATTCCATCTGATATTTATACTCGGTCCTTCGGCAACGCCGGCAAAATTGACACTTTTGACCTTTATGCGAAACAAATTCACAATCTGAACCTAGTTGCAAAATATTTCACAGAACTAACCCTTTTATATAGCGCCCAACCACCAGGCGCTAAGCCCATACATCTAGCGCCCATAGATGAGGCGCTAAGCTCCTGCCAGCGTGTCACCGTGGACCCCCGCAGGGCCCCACCCTGGAAGTCTAGCGCCGAATCGACAGGCGCTACACATACATGCTTAGCGCCTCCCCATCAGGCGCTAGACTAGGCAGCCACTTAAAGGCCGAAGCCATGCCCGAGCAGCCCACACATAACACACACACAGGGGCCGCCCTGTGTGATGTTGTTCTAGTCGCCCCTCTCAAATCTTCCCCATTTGGAGGTTTTGACCGTGGATTTCTTCCTCAAATCATCTCCTAAGGTATTCTCCTCCGATCCCTAAGTTTTCATCCATTAGATCCATGTCATTTCTTCTTTTTGAGCATTTTTTGGTGAACCCTAGATTGAAATGGATTTTCAATCTTTTTAGTTGCAATGGCATTATTGTTAAATGTATAGCATTAGCATTGTTGTAGTAGTATTTGAGAACAAATTAGGATTGCTAGGCTTAGTGAAACCCTAAATTGCATTGGATTTATATTTGTTATTATATTATGTGTTTTCTTTAGAATATATTTTGTGTGAAGAATTGGCAAGATTGATATGAAGCAATGGCATTGATATGATTGATATTATAGGATGAATTGGCAAAGGTTGTCGGCAAGCTCGTCCTCGTCTGGCGATGATGATTATGTGACAAGTCAAGTTAGCGAGGTTAACATGTTCTCTATGAGTGTCACTTTGAGGGTTATGGTTGTAGGGTAAATGGGTATTGATTTCATTTATCTTATTTATAGCTACCGACCATGGAGTGCACGGAATGGAGCGGCTTGGCTTTTAATCAACCTTGTATGTGTGAGCACGGACCCCCTTGTGAAAGATTTGTGGCATTTCAATCGATTGATACCGGAAGGAGGTTTTTAGCTTGTGCAAAAAAGGTTAGCAATATTGCATTAGTCATTCATTCTTCTTATAAATAATCTTTTTATATCATTAATGTTGCTTTGTATTTGAATACGTTTCATTTTATAGGATGCATCCAGGTGCAATTTTGTTAAGTGGGTTGACAATGAGTGGCCAATCACATTGAAGCAAGGCCTAGCTCGGATATGGAGCATGTATGAAGAGGAAAACACAATGAGGCTGAGACAACAAGTAACCAATGCTGAAGAGAACATGAAGTTCCTGGAAGATAAGACAAAGATTGAAAAGGACCTGAGATCTTTTAAAATGGATTTCGCTAAAACGGTGGCTGACAAAAAGGATGTTGTTACTCAGTTAAGCAAAGCACATAGAGTTATTGGTGACCTGAGGGAGGAGCTTGAGAAGAAGAAGTTGTCCGACAAAGCAGGCACTAGCATCCATCAAGTGTTCAGAGCAAAAGCAGAGAAAGAGAGAGATCAAATGAAGCAAGAGAAAGCGGTGTGGATGGAGGAGATGGAGCAAATGAAGCAAGATAAGGGGAAGTGGGTGGAGGAGAGAGAACAAATGGATCAAGAGAAGGTGAAGTGGGTGGTGGAGAGAGAGGAAATGGTGCAGGAGAAGGCCAAGTTAAAGCTAGAAAAAAGGAACGTAGAGTACTCACTACGTGATTTATTCTATGACCGAGAAGTGCTTTGGCACAAGCTCATGAAGCTACAAGATGTACTTGACGAGTGATTGAGTGTTCTTATTTGTAGACCTATATTTGCAAGACATTTGTATGAAAAGATTGTAATGTGTTGTATTTTCGATGAATGGTTAACTTTCTATGCAACATTTGTGCCATTTGTGCCATTTGTGTCATTTATGCCTATATTTTCAAGGTAACATATGGGGGTCCCAAACCCCACTTAAGTGGCTAGGGGGTGTAGCGGCTCACCATTAGGCGCTACACCCCCCAGCCACTTAAGTGGGGTTTGGGACCCCCATATGCCCCCCAACCTCATACCCCCCCCCCCACACCACTTAGCTCTAGAAACAGAAATGGTGCTCTCTCTCCCCCTCTCCCCTCCTCTCAAAACCCTCACCCAAATCCCCTAGATTTGAAGATTCCCTCCGTGGATTTGAATTACCTCATGTTGCTAGAGGTACCCTCTCTCAATCCCTAGCTTTGGACCCATTGGAATCTTCCTTTTTGGTTGGATATCTTCGAATTTTGGAAACCTAGAACAACTTTGATTTCATTGCCTTTGGTGTACTCTTGTTGCTTATATGTATGAAACAACAAAGTAGTGACTAATATGTTGTATGTGCACTATTTTGTTAGGGTTAAAGATGTGTTCTTTTATTATGTTAGGGTTAGGGTTATTTTTAATTTAGTGTTATGGTTAGGGTTAGAGATATGTTTTCATTTTATGTTTGTATGTTGTTGGTTAGATTCAATTTGTTATTAATACTTAATGATAAAATTTTCCTTTTTTCCTATAATTAATGTAGGGATGGCAAGAATTGTTCATCTTCATCATGTGAATAAGGATGCATTTTTGAAAGGGAATGTAGAGCCGGATTTGGATGAGCAAGATTTGGTGTTTGATGCTACTCCCAACTATGTGGAGTTGTTGGAACAAGTAAGGAAGGAGTTGAATTGGATGGGCCCAAGTGATGTGGTTATGTTGGAGGGAAGGCATAATGTTGGGTTTGGACATCACATTCGTTGGAAAACAATGGGTATCAACTCGGAACAACGTTGGCTTGCATACAAGGAAGTGGTGGCCGAATCCCAAGACAAGGCTCTTGAAATATTTGCCACCAAAAGGAGTCCTCCACCCATGGACCAAGAGGAATTGAGTCAACCTATCTTGACCCAACAAGAAGTGAGGCAAACATTGAGCCCTCCACCCATGAACCAAGAGGAATTGAGTCAACCTTCTTTGACCCAACAAGAATTGAGGCAAACATTGAGCCCTCCACGCAATGACCAAGAGGAAAATGTGAATGATGTTTATGAAGATGAGGAGAATGATGTTGATCTCTATGACAACAATGTTGGTGACTTGGAGGCATATAATTTGCAAGAGAACATGGACCAATCCATCCCTTACTCTCGATGCTATGCATTTGATTCGGATGATGACGGTCCCGATGAAGAAGTTGATGAGGACGGGTTCACTAGCAAGGAGGTCGAAGCTTTCAAGAAGGTATTGGGGAAGGATCCTCGTACACCATTGTTCGAGGATCTTACTCTCGCGGATGAAGCCGTTGTGGATGGTGGGAAGACTATAGTTCTCGGAGCTAGACCAATTTCATACCGTGATATGGATCATGCAACAAACGGGATTTCTCCCGGTGCGAAGTTTGGCACCTTCTTGGAGTTGAAGATATGGATCAAGGAGTTCTCGGTTAAGCATTTTCGTCCTTACACGGTGGTGCACTCGGATATAAAAAAGCGCTACACGGTCAAATGTGCGGAGGATGGATGTCCATGGATTGTGCGGGCAAGACCATTCAAAGGAGGACCAAGTTGGCATATAGTGAGTTGTGTACAAACTCACATGTGTCGTGGCCAGAAGATGGATGGTGAAGATGCAAACCCAGACCACAGGCAACTTACCTCCGAATTCATCGCCTATAGGCTTTCCAACTCCATATTTTCGTTGCCCACAATGAAGGTTCAGAGCATCATTGGCATGGTGAAAGAAATATTTTTTCACGAAGTGAAATATGGCAAGGCATGGAAGGCGAAGCAAATAGCATTCAGGATGTTGTATGGTGATTGGGATGAAGCATACAACCGGATACCAAGGTGGTTGGGAGCGATGGCCGCCACTAATCCGGGCATGGTTCATGTGGTTGAGCCGTATGGTGAGAAAACAATGATGCGCGACGGAAGGCTAGTCCGAGTATTTGGCCGTGCATTTTGGTCATTTGAGCAATGTGTGAGGGCTTTTGAACATTGTAGACCGGTCATCTCCGTCGATGGCACATTCTTGACCGGGCAATACAAGGGTATTTTGTTGGTTGCAATAGCAAGTGATGCAAATAACCGATTGATGCCTTTGGCTTTTGCTTTGGTAGAGGCGGAGAACAATGTTAACTGGGAGTGGTTCTTCCATCTTTTGAGAACCAAGGTTTTACCCACCGAAAGAGAAATTTGTGTCATCTCGGATAGGCATCAAGGAATTCTTAATGCGGTGGAGATTGACATTCCAGGGCATCCTCCTTTGCACCATCGATGGTGTATGAGGCACTTTTGTGCAAACTTCTTTAGGGCATGTGGAAAGAAGGAGTTGGCCGATGATCTTAGAGATATTTGTACAGCTTTCTCTGACCGTCGTTTCGCAAACTTATACAACAAATTGCTTGCAAACAACAAGTTGGATGCAGGGGGCGAGATTTCCTGAATAGGAACATCCTACTTAGGTCAAAGTGGGCACGAGCTTATGATGATGATGGTCGGAGGTACGGTCAAATGACCAATAACATGGCAGAATGCTTCAACTCGGTGTTCAAGGGTGTACGTGCATTGCCCGTGACAGCAATAGTGCAATACACATTCACGAAGTTGAATCACTACTTCATCAAGTACTCAAAGGAAACTGATAGGCATATTTCTGGAGAGAACAAGCACAAGTACAAGTACAAGTTCCCACCAAAGGTTGACGAATTCATGGATTTTCAGTCACGGAAGGCGGTTTCCCAAAGTGCTACATTGTATGATGACAAGGAGTGGATTTACCAAGTTAATGAGCCGGGCGGAACCACAAACGATGGGGTCCAGCATGGAGGTCGTGCATTCAAGGTTTCCCTAAAGACATGTGACTGCACTTGCGGGAGACCAAAGCTGCTTCATCTCGCATGCTCGCATTTGTATAAGGCAGCTCGCACGAGGAATGTGAACCTAAATCACCCGCTTACGGTGAGGGAATCCGAGTTCTCGATCATTGCCACCAAGAACACATGGGCTCCAAGATTCAACCCTTACTTTGACCAAACACAGTGGCCGGAGTACCATGGAGTTCAACTATGGCCGGATCCGGATTGGAAAGTGGTTACACGGGGAAGACGGAGGACTAAACGTTTTAGAGGCGACATGGATGGCTGGGGACGTGGCGGAACCCGAGAATGGGGTAACGACCAATTCGAAGAGACTCGTGAGAGAGCCCGTTGTGGAAAGTGTGGTGCTTCGGGCCACAACACAAGAAGTTGCACATCAAGGAAGAGAGCTAAGAGAAATGAAGACCCTAGCCAACAAAGTTCTAACCAACATGGTCCTAGGCAAAGAGGTCGGAATCTTGGGCTTAGAGGTGGGGTTGGTAGAGGCCGTGGTGACGGTGGTGGTCGTAGTGGCCTTGGTGGTAGTGGCATTGGTGGTGGGGGCATTGGTGGTAGTGGCATTGGTGGTAGTGGCGGTTCTAGAGGCCGTGGTGGTGGTGCTAGAGGCCGTGGTGGTGCTAGAGGCCGTGGTGGTGGTCGTAGAGGCCGTGGTGGTGGTAGAGACATTGCTGGTGGTGTTGGTAGACCCACGGCGATGATGGGATACCTAAGAGGACCATTCCCGTACGTCTCGTCACTCATGTTATTCATAATTTTTTGTCCTTATTAAGTAATAACAATAAATTTTGTGTTCTTAGGTTTGAAGGCCCATCATGCAATGGGGAATGAGACGATCTGGTACAAGAGAAGAAGATAAATAGCAAAGGGAATTGGAGCTTTGTTGTATGAACTTTCATGCGCACATTGATGTAACATTTGTCTACCTTCTCCTCTTTTGGTAGTGAACCTTGATGGAATTGGAGCTTTGTTGTATGAACCTTGGATATGAATGTTGTGATGCAATTTGATACCTTCTCCTCTTTGTACGTTGTTGCAATTTGAACATTTGTCTACCTTCTCCAAAGCACTTCTCTTGTTTGCAAGTAAATGCACTTTTATTGTGATTCCATTGTATGTTGCATGCATTTTTCATGTATTTAACAGTGTAGCGCCCCATGGCCAGGCGCTAGACTGTGTAGCGCCTGATGGGGGGGCGCTACACATGCAATATTTTTGCTCCAGCCGAGTCCAGTAGCCACTGGACTCCTGCGCAGATAAAATGCTACATGTGTAGCGCCCCCCCCCCCCCCATCAGGCGCTAGTTAAATACATGAAAAATGCATGCAACATGCAATGGAATCAATACATCATCAAGTTCATCACCAATTCATCACAATGACCAAGCATTCACAGTTAAGTAAGCAAAGGAAGCACAACCACTGAATCAAGTTCATCATCACGACTTCATCAACTTGTAACACAACCACAAGTTCATCTCATCTCATCCAATAGACGACAAGTTCATCACACTAACCACCATAAGTTCACACGACAACTTAAATAAACAACAAGGTGAATTCAACATGAAGTTCAACCTCCACGACCCCTCCTCGTACGAAGCTTCCTCCTGGAAAACTCCTCTGGCTGGAACTGAATCTCTGGCTCTGGCTCCGGCTCCGGCTCTGGCGCCTCCTCCTCCTCCTCGGAGGACTCCGTCTCCACTATGGCTTTCCCCTTCCCTTTGTTTCTCCAATCATCCGGTGTGTAAAAATGGAAGGACCATCTTTTCCTCAGCATGTAAGCCGAGCGTTCTTGATACGCCTGCAGTGTCATGTTGTCCTAAACATAAGAATGATCAAGATGAAACTCAGACACGGTAAGAATGATCAAAATGAAACTCAGACACGGTAAGAATGATCAAGATGAAACTCCCATACCAGATCATCGTCATGTGTGATGACCGGATCATCCACAAAAGCCATCGGCGTCGACGTAGTTTCCTCCATGTTAGCCATAGGGTGTGAGGGTGTAGACCTTGACTGCGACCGAGACTGCGACCTTGACTTCGATGGTGAAGATATGTCCTCGGGATCACGACAACCAAGTACGTTCGAGAGCCGGCGTAACTTCTTGCCTTGACGCTGACAAATTGACAAATGAATTGGATGTCAGAGTTGAAGGGAATATGCCCGAGAGGCAATAATAAAGTGTTCATTATATTATTCCTTGTTTATGACAAACGTTTATTTCTCATGCTAGAATTGTATTAAGCGGAAACGTTGATACATGTGTGTTTAATAAACAAACAATGGTTCCTAGTAAAGCCTCTCTTTTAACTAGCTCGTCGATTAACAGATGATCAAGGTTTCCAGATCATGAACATTGGATGTTGTTAATAACGGGATCATATCATTAGGAGAATGATGTGATGAATATATACCCAAACTAAGTATAACAATACGATCAAGTCATTTAGTTTATATTGTTATATCTTGCATTCGAAGTAATATTGTTCCTTAGACCATGAGATCATGTCAATCACTAATACCGAAAGAATACTTTAATGACATCAAACGTCACACCGTAACAGGGTGACTATAAAAGTGGTGTTAGGTATTCGGAAAGTATTAGTTGAGGCTCATGGATCAAGAATGGGATTTGTCCATCCAAAATGACGGAGAGATATACTCTGGGACCTCTCGGTGATATCACATTGACACCGCTTGCAAGCACGTGACTAGGTCACAAGAATGTCATATCACAGAACGAGTAAAAGAGTACTTGTCGGAAACGAGATCGAACAAGGTATGGTTGATACCGATGATCGGATCTCGGACAAGTAAAATATTGCGAGACAAAGGGAATTAGTTACGACGTTGATGGTTCACACGATCACAAGATTCATCGTTGAATATATAGGAGTCATCACGGATCTCCAGATCCCGGTGTTGATTATTGATCGGAGAGGTGTCTCAATCATGTCTCTATTATTCGCGAACCGTAGGGTGACACACTTAAGGTTTGATGATGCATTTTGAGAGGATAAGGAATATTGAAGAATGTTTTGGACAGCACCGAAATTGTTTCGGGTAAAATTGAAATAGTTCAAGGGGTTTTTTGTCGGATGGTTGTTAATAGAATTAACAAATGATTCGAGGTGCAATGTGCAAATGTTTGTTAATAGGATTAACAAATATTAAATAAAGAAATAGAAATGTTTTATTTATTTATTAAAGAAAACCTTTGGATTTTCCAACTGGACAATTAAGGGAGCATGGGTGGGTGTGAGTGTGGCTTCCACTCACATCAAGAGGGGAAGAGGTGGAGGCACCATGAGTTGGCCGCCCCCCCCCCCTCTTGGGCTGCCCACTCCTCCCCTATAAAAGGAGGGTGAGGGCTTCCCCTCCCAATGACTTGCCTCACCTCCCTTCCTCTCCACTCGCTGCTCCATACCATGGTCTTCCGCTTGGCGAAGCCCTGACCGTGGAATTCTTCACCGCATCACGTTGTTGTGCTGCTGGATTTCCGGGGATCCTCTACTTCCGCTGCCCCGCTGGATCGAGGGAACAGAGGTTGTCATCAAGCTGTACGTGTCCTCCCTTCCTCTCCACTCGCTGCTCCATACCATGGTCTTCCGCTTGGCGAAGCCCTGACCGTGGAATTCTTCACCGCATCACGTTGTTGTGCTGCTAGATTTCCGGGGATCCTATATTTCCGCTGCCCCGCTGGATCGAGGGAACGGAGGTTGTCATCAAGCTGTACGTGTGACCGAGCACGGAGACGCTCAGCGTACATCATAGCGATCTTGAGATCGGCAAGTGAACCACTACATCATCCACGAGATTTGATCTCGTAACGTTTTAAGTCTTCGAGGGTGAGTTCTTCTATGACATCCTACTCGTTGCTTACATCTCCTAGATTAGATCTTGGCTTGTTGGTTGTTTATGCGTAGGAAATTTTTTTGTTTTCCTTGCTACGAAACCTTCAGTGGTTTCAGAGCCTCGTCTATGCGTAGATGGTTTGTACGAGTAGAACACATATGGATGTGGGCGTTGATGATCATGGTTTTGCCTCCTTTTGTATTTTGGATCCTAGTGGCATAGTGGGATGAAGCGGACCGGACTAACCTTACATGTCCGCGTACATGAGACTTGTTCCACGACTGACATGCAACTTGTATTGCATAAGTGGCTGGCGGGTGTCTGTCTCTCTCACTATAGTTAGGACCTAATCTACAACGGGTTGTTAAAAATATGTTTTATCAACGTTGTGGTTTATGTTCGTAGGTATGGACGGTTCTATCTTCGTAAGCCCAAGCCACGTAAAATATGCAAAAATAAATTAGAGACGTCTAACTTGTTTTTGCAGGGCATGTGATGTGATATGGTCAATGTTACAAATTTGATGTATGAGATGATCCATTTTGTAAGTTATTGACATACCGGCAGGAGCCATATGGTTGTCTTATTATTTATGGCCTGCGTGTTGTATATCATATCCATGTGATATGTTGTAATTTGATGGACAATCAAGATGGAGGTGCCATGGACCTTGGTGCCACGCCGGTGGGATGATGAAGATCATACCATGATGCACAAGATGGAGATCAAGTGCAAGAAGGACCATATCATATCACATTATCCATGCATGTGATGTTAATCCTTTTATGCATCTTATTTTGCTTAGACCGCGACGGTAGCATTATAAGATGATCCCTCAAAATTAATATCAAGATAATAATGTGTTCTTCCTTAGTATGCACCGTTAAGAAAGTTCGTCGTTTCGAGACACCACGTGATGATCGGGTGTGATAGACTCTACGTTCGCATACAACGGGTGTTTTCAAGCTTAGCATGTACAGACATGGCCTTGAAACACACGCAATACAATGGTTCTACTTGGCGAGCCTAGCATGTACAGACATGACCTCGGAACACGAACCGAAAGGTAAAACATAAGTCATATGGATGATATGATGAACATGTCGATGTTCGCCTTTGTAGCTACATCATATCACGTGATGATCGGTTTTGATGTAGTGAATTTGGTTTGTGTAATCACCAAAAAGACTAAGAGGGATGTTGTTTTTGAGTGGGAGTTCATGGGATAATTTTTTGAATTAACTTGAACTTAATTTATCATAAACTTGGTCTAAATAGTCTTTGCAAATATGTTGTAGATCATGGCTGCACCTACCTTCAATTTCAATATGTTCATGGAGAAAGAAAAGCTAGCGAACAATGGTAGCAACTTTACCAACTGGGCACTTAACCTGAGGATTCTCCTCACCGCTTGCAAGAAGCTCTATGTGCTTGATGCACCGCTAGGTGACCAGCCCGCTGATGATGCTTCTGATGAAGATAAAAATGTTTATCTGACTCAAAAAGAAGACCACAATATAGTTCATTGCGGCATCCTTTATGGATTAGAACCAGAGCTGCGAAAACGTTTCGAGAACAGCACTGCTTATGCTACAATGGGAGAATTGAAAATGATTTTCGATACCCATGCTGCAGTTGAGAGTTATGATGCTTCAGAAAAGTTCTTTAGCTGCATGATGGAAGAGAACAGCTCCGTCAGTGAGCACGTACTCAAAATGTCTGCGTACGCTGATAAGCTCATAGCCTTGGGAATAACGATTCCCAATGAGCTAGGGATACATCGTGTTCTTCAATCTCTGCCACCTAGTTACAAGAACTTTGTGATGAACTATAATATGCAAGGTATGAAGAAGTCTCTTCCTGAGCTTCTCTCGATGCTTAAAACTGCTGAAGTGGAGATCAAGAAAGAGCATCAAGTGTTGATGATCAATAAGACCACTAGTTTCAAGAAAGGCAAGAAAGGCAAACCAAAGGGCAACTTCATGAAGGTTGGCAAGTATGTTTCTACACCTGAGAAGAAAACCAAGAATGATCCTAAGCCTGAGACTGAGTGCTTCTATTGCAAGGGCACTGGCCACTGGAAGCGAAACTGCCCAAAATATCTGGCAGATAAGAAGGCCGGCAAAGTGAACAAAGGTATATGTGATATACATGTTATTGATGTGTACCTTACTAGTACTCGCAGTATCGCCTGAGTATTTGATACTGGTTCGGTTGCTCACATATGTAACTCGAAACAGGAACTGCAGAATAAGCGACCACTAGCAAAGGATGAGGTGACGATGCGCGTCGGCAATGGATCAAGAGTTGATGTGATCGCCGTCGGCATGCTACCTCTTCGTTTATCGTCTGGATTAGTTATAAACCTGAATAAATGTTATCTGGTGCCTGCGTTGAGCATGAACATCATTTCTGGATCTTGCTTAATGCAGAGTGGTTATTCCTTTAAGTCCGAGAACAATGGTTGTTCGACTTATATGAATAATATATTTTATGGTCACGCACCTGAGAAGAATGGTTTATTTCTTTTGAATCTTGATAGTATTGATACACATATTCATAGTGTGAATGCCAAAAGAATCAAGTTAAATGATGATATTGCTACTTACATGTGGCATTGCCGCTTAGGTCATATTGGTGTTTAACGCATGAAGAAGCTCCATTCTGATGGACTTTTAGAATCACTTGATTATGAATCATTTGAAACGTGTGAACCATGCCTTATGGGCAAGATGACTAGAACCCCGTTTTCAGGTTCTATGGAACGGGCGACGGACTTACTGGAAATCATACATACTGATGTGTGTGGACCAATGAGTGTATCGGCGCGCGGTGGATATCGTTATTTTGTCACTTTCACAGATGATTTGAGTAGATATGGATATATTTACTTAATGAAACACAAATCTGAGACGTTTGAAAAGTTCAAAGAATTTCAGTGTGAAGTTGAAAATCATCGTAACAGAAAGATTAAATTTCTACGATCTGATCGTGGAGGTGAATATTTAAGTTACGAGTTTGGCATGCATATGAAACAATGTGGAATAGATTCACAACTCACACCTGCCGGAACACCACAGCGTAATTGTGTTTCCGAACGTCGTAATCGTACTTTATTGGATATGGTTCGATCTATGATGTCTCTTACAGATTTGCCACTGTCATTTTGGGGTTATGCACTAGAGACCGCTGCATTCACTTTAAATAGGGCACCATCTAAATCCGTTGAAACGACACCGTATTAATTATGGTTTGGAAACAAACCTAAGCTATCATTTCTAAAAGTTTGGGGCTGCGATGTTTATGTGAAGAAGCTTCAACCTGATAAACTCGAACCCAAAGCGAAAAAATGCATCTTCATAGGATACCCTAAGGAAACAATAGGGTACACCTTCTATCACAGATCCGAAGGCAAGATTTTCGTTGCCAAAAATGGATCCTTTTTAGATAAGGAGTTTCTCTCGAAAGGTGTGAATAGTAGGAAGGTTGAACTCGATGAGGTTATTGAACCTTCTCTTCTTGGAATGGCGAGTAGCGCAGCACCGGAAGTTGTTCCAGTGCCGACTCCGTCAGTTGAAGAGGGAACTAATGATCAAGATCATGAAACTCCAGAAGAGGAAACTACCGTACTTCGCAGGTCAACTAGGGAATGTACAGCTCCTGAACTGTATGGGAATCCCGTCTTAAACTTCATGATAGATGGAAGTGATGACCCTGCGACGTATGATGAAGCAATGATGAGCCCAGATTCCAACAAATGGTTTGAAGCCATGAAATCCGAAATGGGATCCATGTACGAAAACCAAGTTTGGACTTTGGTGGACTTACCCGATGACCGTAAGGCCTTTGAGAACAAATGGATTTTTAAAAACAAAACTGATGTTGATGGTAATGTGACCGTCTATAAAGCTCGACTTGTCGCAAAAGGTTTTCGACAAATTCAAGGAGTTGACTACGATGAGACCTTCTCACCAGTAGCGATGCTAAAGTCAGTTAGGATTATGTTAGCAATTGCTGCATTTTTTGATTATGAAATCTGGCAGATGGATGTCAAAACGGCATTCCTGAATGGTGACATTGAGGAAGAGTTGTATATGATGCAACCCAAAGGTTTTTTTGATCCTAAGGATGCTGACAAGGTATGCAAGCTTCAACGTTCCATTTATGGACTGAAGCAAGCATCCCGGAGTTGGTACCTCTGTTTTGATAAGGTGATCAAAGAGTTTGGATTTGATCAAACGTACGGAGAAGCTTGTATCTACAAGAAAGTGAGTGGGAGATCTGTAGCATTTCTACTACTGTATGTGGATGACATATTGTTGATTGGAAATGATATATAATTGTTAAAAGGTGTAAAAGGTTATTTGAACAGTAGTTTTTTTTATGAAAGACCTCGGTGAAGAAGCTTATATATTAGGCATCAAAATCTATAGGGATAGATAAAGACGCTTAATTGGAATTTCGCAAAGTACATACATTGACAAGATTTTGAAGAAGTTCAGAATGGATAAAAGTAAGAAGGGGTTCTTACCAATGTTGCAAGGCAAGACGTTGAGTAAGACTCAATGTCCAGTTACAGTAGAAGATAGAGAGGAAATGAATAAGATTCCCTATGCTTCAGCCATAGGTTCTGTCATGTATGCTATGCTATGTACAAGACCAAATGTGGCACATGCTGTTAGTTTGACTAGCAGGTACCAATCCGATCCAGGTTTGGAACACTGGGCGGCGGTCAAGAATATCCTTAAGTACTTGAGAAGAACTAAGGATATGTTTCTCGTGTATGGCGGTGAAGAAGAGCTCGTCGCAAGAGGTTACGTCGATGTTAGCTTCGTCACTGATCCGGATGACTCTAAGTCACAATCCGGGTACGTATTTATTATGAATGGAGGAGCAGTAAGCTGGAGGAGTTCCAAGCAATCTGTGGTAGCGGGATCATCAACAGAAGCGGAATATGTTGCTGCCTCAGAGGCAACACATGAAGCAGTTTGGATGAAGGAGTTCATATCCGAACTAGGTGTGGTTCCGGGTGCTTTGGATCCAATGGTTATCTATTGTGACAACAATGGTGCCATTGCCAATGCTAAGGAACCAAGGTCTCACAAGAATTCCAAGCATATCAAGCGCCGTTTTCACTCCATCCGCGATTATGTCAAGGATGGGGATGAGAAGATTTGCAAAGTACACACAGATCTGAATGTGGCAGATCCGTTGACTAAAACTCTCCCAAAGTAAAAACATGATAAACACCAGAACTCCATGGGTGTTAGATTCATTACTATGTAATATAGATTATTGCCCCTAGTGCAAGTGGGAGACTGAAGGGAATATGCCCGAGAGGCAATAATAAAGTGTTTATTATATTATTCCTTGTTTATGATAAACGTTTATTTCTCATGCTAGAATTGTATTAACCGGAAATGCAAGGTACACGATCGAGATTAGGGACTCACGGTGAGATATCACAACACAACTCTACAAATAAAATAATACAAGTTGTTTAATACAAGCCAGGGGCCACGAGGGCTCGAATACAACAGCTCGAGAGCACAAGTCAGCGGAAGCAATAGTATCTGAGTACAGACACAAGGATACAAGGTTGCCTTAAGAAGGCTAGCACAAATATCAACAACGATCGAAAAGGCGAGGCCTCCTGCCTGGGAACCTCCAAACTACTCCTGGTCAACGGGGAACTCGACGTCGTAGTAGGCGCCTCCGGGGTACTCCTGCTCCTGGGCTCCAACGTCGACTGTAGCGGCCGATCAGGCAAAACAGTAAAGGAAATAAAGCACGTGAGTATCTAGTATACCCGCGAGTCTTACGTCCGCTACTAAGCATTATGCATTGTATCAACGGAAAGAAGAGGTTGTATATAGTGGACTGAAAGACAGAAATCCAGAGCAAAGGTAAGAAGCTAGGCCTAACGAAGACTAGCATCTTCCGACGATGTCTTGCAGCATGAGGTAAGAATCAGCCAACAGTTAATATAACAGTAATGAAAGTAACAATGCAGCAGAAGTTGCTGCAGCATTGTATAATAATAAGTTGTATTCATAATTTAACAATGCCTCCGAGTTCACCTCCTCGACATCCCCGCGAGGAAGAAAACTCGGAACCATACAGTTTAATAATAATAGTTTGTAGTGGTAAGATCCAGCTTCAGGATAAAGCGTCCTGTTATCGTGGACACGGCTATTCGAATAGATTAATCTTCCCTGCAGGGGTGCACTTGTGTTACGCTACACGCACGGATCTCCAGGGTGGCGGGAACCTTGTTAGGGAACGCTCCACCGAGGCTATCCGACACTTCATAGCCCATCTTTCAAACTCAACAGAGAGGCCATCCGCCGGTCTAAATCCTAAGTACGCCGGGCCTTGGACCCCAACCCGAACGTACTCCTGCACGGTGCGTGGCTGACCGGTGAAGTTAAAGCAAATCCAAATAAGACACCACCGCGCGAGCAAATAAGACAACACCACTTCCCGGCGCAGGCCGCGGTACTGCTGACGTCTGAAGAGTCCTCGGACGACACTACGAAGCAGAGGAGCCCATAACTCGTAGTTCCCACGGGTAGGTAGTGCGTACATGGCATATAGCCAACTCAAGACATTCACTGAACCATTTAGCATTTTAATTAACCTGCGTGACAACCATTATCGTTGCCT
Source organism: Bromus sterilis (assembly GCA_950022295.1). NCBI lineage: Eukaryota > Viridiplantae > Streptophyta > Magnoliopsida > Poales > Poaceae > Bromus > Bromus sterilis. Next base: position 364,039,860 of record OX465595.1, on the reverse strand, counting down.
CGACTTAACTGACCCGCGGACAACGACAGCAGCCAGGACCACCAGTACATCGGTGCCTGCCCTGTCGTCCCACCAAGTCACTGCGGTTACCAACAAGGTGAACCGTCTCCTTACCTTGTCTCGCGTGTGCTCCTGGAGGAGCTCGACTTTCGTAGTTTGGTAACTCTCGCGGCCAACGACCAGGGGCCAAGCACACCGGTACACTGGTCGTACCCTCCCTGTCGTCCCGTCGCAATACCTCTCGCGGGCACCGTTGGGTCGCCCGACTTCTTACCTTTAAGGACACCAGTTGGTTCGAGTCCCTACCGTTAAGTGAAACCAGGAGGAATCACCCTCGATGTTACACTTGAGCTGGCTCGACTGAGACATCAGCGGAATGAACTAAAGAGGTAAACCTCATATCATCCCGGTGATACTACGCTACTGAGCCGACGAGAGTGAAATACGAGTCCATTCCACTCGTAAGCCAAACTCGAAGCGACTCGGCAGAGTCTCGCCGTTGTAGGTTCCCTAGGGTGTCTGCATTGATTTGTACCTGTTGCAGTTGTATATATTTTGTATCCGCGTCACTCCCCTGAGAGGCCACGACCCCCTATCTAATCCTAGCTAACAATGCGCAGGGCTCACTGCTGAATATAATATATAGATATAGCAGGCAGCATAGGATAAGGAAGGTACAACAAGGGGCGACAAAAACAGGCTATGCAATTGAATAGGATTGTAATCGTAGAAGCAGCAGTAACAATGCCTAGTGCAAGAAATGTACGGAAAGATAGGCGATATCTAGGGAAGAGAATGGCTCTGCTTGCCTGGTAGCTCGACAGTAGCGGTACGGTCGTCGACGAAGTAGTCGTACTCAGCATCGGTGTAGTCGACGGCAGCAGCGGGGTCTACCGGAGATTAAGGGGGGAAGAAACAATAAATACATAACAATAATAGCAATACAAATGCAAGACATAGCAGATGAATTGTAAACGGGGTTCTAACGCAGTACAATGCACGTTGCTCGGAGCGGGAATTCATCCGGGGATGAAATACCGGCTCCGGGTGATTATCGGACAAGGTGTCCGGAGGGGGAAGATATCATGCCGGAGGTCTCGTGGACATCCGACACATGTGTGGGTGGTGTATCCGGGTTAGTTGACCTATTCCGAACAACATTCGTGTTCGGAATAAATTCATCCGGGTACTTTAACGGTATCGGACAATCATCGGACAAACGGTCCGGAGGGGGAATGTCGATGATCGTTGTGTTAGAGGGGTGTGGTGGGAGTATGAGTAACGTATTCGTAATCGTGGATCCGTTCTGAGTAACTTTCGTATACAAAGTATTTTGATCCGGGCAATTTTTATCGGTACCGGGAATTTTCGACAGACTGACCGAAGGGGGGAATGTCGATGTTCGGTAAGTTAGAGGGGGGTGGTAGACATACAGATAGCGTATCCGTTTTCGTTATATTTTTCTGATCAATTTTCATGTATAAAGTTTTTGAATCTGACTTACGGTTTAAAAGATATTGAATTTTAAAGTTTTAAATCAATTTAAATGATTTTTAGAATTTCTTTTATTATTAAAATAGAAACATTATCCACAAGTCTATCCAGAACAGTGCTGACAGGTGGGACTCATATGTCAGCCTCTGTTTATTAATAAATCTTTTATTTAGATTATTCTGACTAGTGGGGCCCAACAGTCAGTGACTGATTTGTATAACTATTTTAATTATCCTAACTAACTACAGAGGGCCCACCTGTCAGTGTAGCACATTTTAATCAAACAAATTTAATTAAGTTAAAAGGGCAGGGCCCGCATGTCAGTGGGGGTGGGGTTTGTTTTCTGGTTAATTTAAATAGGCTATTAGAGGGGGGGCTGGGCCCAGCTGTAATAGACACAGGGGGTCGGGGGTTAGTGCTAAACACCTAGCTTACAGGGCGGGCCTACCGGGCAGTGACTCAGGGTCTTGCCGGCGACGACGGAGCCATGGCCGGCGGCGAGGTTGGCCATGCCGTCGACTGGGGCCGCGGGAGGGGCTGGCCTTGGGCTCGTTCGAACCAGCGGAGCGCCGCTAGTCGAACGGTGGCCGTGCGGGGGCGTGAGGTGGTCAGAGGCGAGCTCAAGGTTAACAATGGCGGAAACGGGCGTCGGGCTCCAATGGCGTCCTGCTCCTCGCGATGAATTCGTCTGTTTTATCGCGCCAAACTGAGCATACGGGCCACCAGGAACTTTGGGGTGCCAAAGGCGTGGGCTGGAGTGGCTTGGGAGCTCGGCTACGCCAACAATGGCGGAAGCCAGAACATGCGAGAAGGGGGAAAAGGCTACGGGATAATCGGGCGAGTGCGAGCACATGAGGGAGGTAGCGGTGCTCACAGTGATCGTGTAGAAGCTAGCAGCGGGCGCGGGGAGGCTCTGACGTGGCCGCAATTCTTCTGCGATCACCGGCGGCTCGAGGTGGACGACGACCCGATTCGCAACGCATGGTGGTTCCGGGCTTGTCTGCTTCTGCTCGGAGACGAAGTCGTCGATGGCGAACACGGCGGACACGTTGGCTGGGGCTATATCGGCGAGTGGTTGCGGTTGTTCACGTGGGTGCGCCCATGGCGGCGTCGGGCGGGAGGAGGAAGACGAGGGTGAGTGGCTTCGGCGGGGGAAATATCTTGCGGGGTGTCCAGCGCGGCCAGGGCATCGTTCTTATCCAAGGGGGAGCAGGTGAGGGAGGGGGGCTCCAGCTTCGCCCGTGGCCACGGCCGTGCCACGGCGTCGAGCAGGTGGCCGATGGGATTGGGGCAGGTGGGGAGGAAGGAGAAGGCCGGGGTGGGCCGGGCGTGGGCCGTTGCCCCAGGCGTTAGATTAGTGATTTTTATTTTCTTTTTGTTTTCAATTTTCTTTCTTTACTGTTTATTTATTTTAAATACTTTTGTATTTTTGTAAAATGTGTAATAGGTTTCATAATTCGTGTTATGCTCCATATCAGTGCTACAAAAAGGTTGGGGCATTTATAAATTCATTTGCATTTTGTTTTATTTAAAAAGGTATTAAATGGCATTGTTTTGCTACTGTTTTTATTTAATTGCATTATTTAAATAACTTAATAATTTCACATTACAATAGTTATAAGACCTACTGATTTTTTGGCATTTAATACAATTGGTTTCACAATTTTTTTGTTCATATAAAATTTTACTTGTTTATTATAATTACCATGGCAATTTAATAGTTCCCAAAGTTACTAATTTTATTTCATAATATTTATAAAACACTTTAAAGAATATCCATTGTTAATTTTAACATGGCCCAACATTATTTGCTATTAAATAATGAAAGTGCTTGCAACACCTAGGGTTTACTTCAATCTTCCACATTGCTTTTATATTAACATTATAAGGCAATTTAATCACCCACCATTATTGGTTTTATAATTAACACTGACCTGGGATTCTGCAAATGACTAAGGTTGATTTGGTTGAACAATGATCAAGTGGATTGGCATGCCTCCACCATTCTTGGAGCAAGATTTATAATCCACCTAATTTGAAAATTTTATCAGGGTTGGACTTTGGGAGAGCTATGATCAGAGGTGATCATGGCTTGATCATCAACAGTAATGATCACTAACAGTGGAATCACTGTAGTGATTACTGTACTGGATCTGAGGGTGTTACACCACCACATCAAGAGGGGAAGAGGTGGAGGCACCAGTAGTTGGCTGCCCCCCCCCTCTTGGGCTGCCCACTCCTCCCCTATAAAAGGAGGGTGAGGGATTCCCCTCCCAATGACTTGCCTCACCTCCCTTCCTCTCCACTCGCTGCTCCATACCATGGTCTTCCGCTTGGTGAAGCCCTGACCGTGGAATTCTTCACCGCATCACGTTGTTGTGCTGCTGGATTTCCGGGGATCCTCTACTTCCGCTGCCCCGCTGGATCGAGGGAACGGAGGTTGTCATCAAGTTGTACGTGTGACCGAGCACGGAGACGCTCAGCGTACATCATCGCGATCTTGAGATCGACAAGTGAACCACTACATCATCCACGAGATTTGATCTCGTAACGTTTTAATTCTTCGAGGGTGAGTTCTTCTATGACATCCTACTCGTTGCTTACATCTCCTAGATTAGATCTTGGCTTGTTGGTTGTTTATGCGTAGGAAAAAAATTTGTTTTCCTTGCTACGAACCCTTCAAGAGTCGGATATGCAGATGATGTACAAAAGGGATGAATGTATTACCTTCAAAAAAGCTCGAAATGCAGAATCGACCTTCGTACTAGCTGGGTGCTCGTCCAGAAACTTCTGGAAATCATCAGCTTGATTCTGGACCTCGTCCCGCTAAGCATGAATAGAAATTCACAAGTCAGGCTAGCAAATAGGGTATGACATGCAATTGTATTGACAAAAAAGATTGACGCACACTATACTTACCACAAAGGTGAGTACCGAAGCAAAGGTTGTTTGGGTACCCTCCCTCACTGCTTTGTTGTATTGCTCCCTAGCAAGCCCATAATAATCATTCGGCTGGTCCAATATGTCTGGCTCAAAAGCCGGTGGGTACATCTCCAAACGAGTTGAACGAACAAACCAACGAAGATAGTTGGTGAATGCAAGCTCGTTATGCGGCTTGAACCCATGGTCATGTGAATTAGCGTAACGCAAACTCTTCTTGAACATGTCTATGTAACTGCTATGATGGCTAGGCCAATCCTTGATCGCTCTTTGCCTCCTCCTATCCAGCCTACAAGATAAGACAAGCAGCTATTATCAAAACAAAATGTGGTGTTTCCAAAGAAAAACTAATTGAAGCCATGTAATTCTCTCTTACCCATGAAGCACAATGTCTATGTTCATCCACTCCGGCGGGTGAGTCTGAAACTCCCCAAACTGCCTCATCACACGATGTGGCAAATGAAACTCAACTGCCCACATACATATCATTGGACACCGCATATGCCAAAGATGCCCTTCCGCTCGACACATTGGGTTCACATGAAATTCAGGTGTAAAACCGAAATTATCCCCAACACCGTATGGCTCCCATATCACCTGAAAGTTAGCACAATGTACTCATGTCCACTTCAGGAGAATGAACGCAATGATACATGTAACGACAATACATACCTTCTCGGGGGTAAGAGTATCCAACTCATTGATGTACTGCTTGTACATGTTCTCCACATCACTCTTCATCTCGGGTACAACGTCCCACTTGTAAGCCCAAGTGGGTTGACGTATCATGTTCTCTTTATCGTCCCAATCCTTGTATGCCACACTCTTAGGTCGTCCAACTGGCAACCGCTCCCATGACCATATGGAAAGTAGGCTCAAAGGACCGCTAACGGAGGCGCCTGAAGTGCACCTACGACATGCATCGTCCAACTGCAAAGAAAATAAAACACGGTCATGTCATGCCATGTCGGAACACAACTTAATTTGTAACGAACAGTTCTTTACCTGCCGGTACAAGTAGGCTAGTGCTGCTGTACCCCAACTCCATCTCTTGTCCAACACGGTCAAAGCCTTCAGCCAAATCCACTGCGCTACATTGCCCTTGCCGTCGGAAAATAGTGTTCTAGAGTAGTCGTGAAAAGTGTGTGTCTCCGGTCTCCACTGATCCACAAGCGCCGTGATATGCGTTGCATTCAGGTTTGGAGTGGAGCGGGTCACTAGCTGGAAGAACGGGAGTAGTCCTAATGTGTCGATGTACGGTGTGTACCGCTCATCGTACGGCATTTCAGAGACCCCGTGAAGCCGAAGCTTCAAGGTTGAAAGCTTCTGCAAATGAATAGAAACAACTTGGTCATGCGAAGCCAAAGGAATACGTAATCGAAATCAAGCAAGGTCAACAAAAAAATTTACCTTCTTTAGCACCGCCATAGCATAAGATCGGTGTTCAACATCATAGTGATTATGGAGAAGCCACTCCATCCTATATTTTTCAAACAACAAACGTTCCATTATCACTTTGTTCCATAACAAAATAATTTGCTTTAGCTAATGGTAGTGCTCAAGATCTAAATTTCAATATGTTAAACACATACCACCATATAAAAATATACATTTATGCCATCTATATTAATAATGTCTTAACAAATTATCAAAATAAACACATATTTCCATAACAATTGCATGTCATTGGTACATACACTTTCATAACAATTGCATGCCATTGGTAAATATAGCTCTATGAATATAGTGTAATTCCTATATACAAAACTAATTTACATAGTGTCATTATATTTTTAAACCAAATGTGATTTAAGATTTCCCTAAAGTTAGTGACCCTAATATGTACCAATGATAACTACATCAAACATATTGCTAAAGAACAAACAAACATCCCATTGTACCATAAGAAATTCAAAATCAAATGGATTTAGGGTTTCATGCAAACTTCAACAAAGAGTAGAAATGTGATGCATTTTTTGGATGAAAAAGAGGGGAATGGAGGAGAATACCTTAGGGGATGGATTGAGAACAAAACCCATGGTTGAATCCTTTCAGATCTGGCAAATTTTGAGCAAGATTTGAGAGGGGGAGGGGAAGAACGCCGCCGCCCGAGTCCCCTACAGCCGCTGCCCTCGGTGGAAACTGCCACTGTCTGCCCTCGGGCGTGGGCTTCGGCCTTTAAGTGTTTGCCTAGTGTAGCGTCTCGCCGTTGGGCGCTAAGCCTTTAGTGCAGCGCCGACTAGGAAGGCGCTAGACTTCCAGGGTGTGGGCCCCGTGGAGTCCACCGTTGCCACGGTGGCAGGTCCTTAGCGCCTCACGGACGGGCGCTATATACATGGGCTTAGCGCCTGGTGGTTGGGCGCTAGACAAAAGGGTTATTTTTGTGAAATATTTTGCAATTAGGTTTAGATTGTGAATTTGTTTCGCTAAAAGGTTAGAAATGTGGATTTTGCCGGCAACGCCATCCGAGGACACCTCACATGCATGCATGGATCCCCACCGTACTTCTTCTAGCTAGGGCTCATCCGCTGCACAGTAGTACGTAGTGTTTATCCACTCTGAAATTATAATTCATAAGCATTTAGAGCGCTGTCGTACAAATGAAGGTCCCCATGTACGGTGCACCGTCGCTTCTACATGAATTTCATCTCCGTACACCCATGTGTTGAATGGCGCTACAAGGACAACGCGCACCCACCGTTGCAACACATGGATTGATGGATGTGGTCATGTGGAAGATGATGTGCACATCATCATTATCTGAATATGTGTGTCCGTTTTTATCTACTTTTTCCAACATTATATGTTTACTTTACTCCATTGCATACACGACAGATGAAAGGTAAAGGAGCTCCCGACCGAAGCGATAAGAAGATGACATGTAAAGCCATTCCAATTGGGTTGAGATTCTGGATCATCACAAGTAGTCTATTAGTGGCATGACACTTGACACTGACAGTGGCCGCATAATTTGGTACACTTCCTTATCAGGCAGTTGATCCTGATAGCTGGATAAGCTGTTTAATACACTAGTATTATTCGATCAACAAAAGCGGCCCGGTGACAGTTACTGATTACACCCAGCAAACAGTAAGATAAGCACAATGTGATGAAAGATAAAGTGGCGTTTGATGATAGCCGCGCAACGTGGTATTCTAGCTAAGCATATGAATAACCATCCAAATATCTGCCGACTACGACTAGTTTTGCTTATCTCGCTTCTCTCTTTTATCTTCAGTAAAGTTGTGGGGTAGCACAGTGACAGTAAGGATATCTTTGATGTCAACTCTTGAATTGCCCATTAACGTTCGGACCATCTGTTTGGAAGCAGTTTATCATCTAACACGGTTCTACATTTGTTCATACACGTAATCCAGGCTGAGCCTCCCGTATCGCACCCAGGGCGACACCCGGGGCAAACCCTAGCGCCGCCAGCAGCATCCCCACCCCCGTCTTCCCTTGCCGCCCCGGCCGTCGGCCTTCGCCGAAGTGGTGGCGGGCCTAGCGGCCGAAGGTGGCTGGAGCTGGCAGGGCGCGGATGGCGAGCGCAGGAGCCGCTGGGTCGGCGGCGACGGTGGCCATAGCGCAGCGACCAGGGCGGCGTCCCTGTGTCGGAGCTGCGGGCCGGCGGCGCTAGCCGGCGCGCGACTGGGAGGCACGGAGGAAGCAGAAGAGGGCGCGGTGCAGACCGGCGGCGTCGTCATGCGCTGAGGCGGCGGCGTTGCGCCAACATGCCTCGCGGTGTGCCCGGTCTATGGGTCGGCCACGTGCCCGTCTGAGCCAGTGGTCGGCCAGCTCGTTCCGATCGCCGGGAGATCGTCCCTGTGTCTGTCGTCTTCTTCCTCGATGCCAGCCTCCAATGGTGGGGTTTGGAGCGATAGATCCAACAGGGTGCAGGCGGGCGGCGAGGGGCTTCTTGCTAGAATAAGATCTGTCTGAGGCTTGTTCTCTTGGATCTGGCCGGAGTGACGGGTTTCGGAAGGCTCCGCCGATGATTTCCCTTGGGCATATGCCTGAAGATTGCTGGATCAGGTGGGATTCGGTCGCAATGCAAGGAGTGGCTCGAAGCTCTTCTTCTGTTTTCATTATGGGAAAATCCATGGTGAAGTCAGAGGTGAGAATGTCATGAAGGCTGAGTTGGAGGACTTGCAATGGTGATTGGAGTCTTTGCGTCGATGAGGAACCGACTTGGAGTTTCAGAAATTGTGGCAGTGATATGTAAGCGGGGGCGGCATCACAGGTGAAGTCAAAGCCTTGTCTCTCGGGGTGAAAATCCAAGGTCTGGCCTTAATTGGTTGTATCTGTCAATGGTCTTGCTAAAGACATTGTTTTGAGAGCGGAGACTATTTTCAGAGTGAAAACCCAAGGTCTGGCCTTAATTGGTTGTGTCTGGCACTGTTTCCTTTTCGAAGGCGTTGCTTTTGAAGAATTAGATATCAGGTGTTGCTTTTGTGGTGCTTGTGTTGCTGTTGCAAGGACTGTAACTCTGTGACGGGACTTTTTTTTTGCTTCTTCTCTTTTTTTATTTTGGTTGGCTGAGTGCATCTGTACTGTCTTTTGTGCATTACGTAGTTGCAGAGGCCGGATGTAATCGGTATCTTTTCGGTATTAATATATTCTTCTTTTTCAAAAAAAATTCTCGTAATCAAACCTAAACTAGGGATAGTTTGCATATGTCTGGACTGCAACCACATCCATGGTCGACACTCGACACCATGCAAAGCCTCTTAGCTAGCAATTGTTGTCACATATTCATATCAGTCATCCCGCTAAAGGCCGGTCTTGACTCGACAATGTTGATGCCTGCGTAGAGCAGACACGATCAGTTAAGAAACGTATATGTATTATTATTGTGAGTGTCACCATAAATTAGGATGATGAACAAAGATAGGATATAATTATAATAGAACACCTAAAAATGGGAAATAATAGTTATAACAAGGATAAAAGAAACGGTGCAGCAAGGCGCACCTTTGCTCATAGTAAGTGTTTAAACACCAAGACTCCAGGCAAGCTTGTGTAAACTACATTTCTCCCTTCTTGAAAGGAATTACGAAGGTCAATGATCAGCTCGTGACTTGAGTATAAGCCTTTATGCGAGTAATAATTCAACCCTTCACAACATTGATAAGAGAAAAAATGTTACGGTGGAGGATGTTCTGGGGTCTTTTAAGTAAAATCTGCACGTGGACCTGGTAAATGAAAACTTAAGAGATCCTTATCTAGTACTCCCTCCGATCCATAATAAATGTCGCTCATCTAGTATAAACTTTATACTAGCTTAGTACAAAACTTGCGACACTTATTATGGATCGGAGGAAGTATCTATGACGACCGCCGAGCGGTCATCTTAACAAAAGGTCAACTTTGATAGAAACAAGTGAACAGTAACAAAAATAATGTTGTTATTATAATCAAGAGGAGATGATTCAACATGCGTTCATTAGTTGCCCTTTGGCTATCTTTGTGCTTTATTTTAAGGCATATAAACCATCACATTAGTATTGTTTTTAACAAATATATGAATGTTTTCAATTTTATGCTGGTTATTCATATCTTACACGATAGATTCATACATGATGCTTTATGTAGGTTATTCTCTTGCTTCTAGGTGGCGTCATGTGGAGATGGTGGCTTTGAACATGTTCAGCTGATATGCCGCGTAGTCTAAGAGCATCTCCAACCGCGCCCCCAAGAGGCCCCCAAGACGACGAAAGTAGCGCCGGACGGACGTATTTCGCCCAGCCGCGCCCCCAAGACCCGAATTAGCGCCGGATAGGGCCGATTTTGAGTACGGCGAACCCTACCCGAACCCAGCGCGCTGGGGGTCGCTTCGGGGCGCCGGACGAAACGAAATCCTCTTCCTGGCCCACTGGCAGGCCAAGCCGACCCAAAAAGGGACTTCTCTCCCCCACCTCTCCCCACCGCCCTTGCCGTCGCCGGCCGCCGCGCCGCCGCTAGATAGCCGTTTCTACCGCCCAAAACACGCCGCTGCTTCTCCCACGCCTCCCCTCTTCCAAGGCCGCCCCTAGTTCGCCGGCGTTTGGCCGGCGCGGAACGCCAAGCCGAGAAGGCCGGCGCAGAATCGCGCCCCACCTGTTCGACGAATTGCATCCTCGAGATGGACTCCGACGACGAGGCACTCTTCGTCGAGTTGATGGAGGAAGAGGCGAACGCCGGCGCCCAGGACGACGAGCACCTCATGATGCTCGCCGCCTTGGCCGAACTGTTCGGTGCCAACAAGGAGCCGGACCGAGGAGGTTCCAAGATGGGTCGCCGGAAGGGAAAGGAGAGGGGCCGTTCGGAGGGCTACTGTCTGCTCTACTCCGACTACTTTGCCGATGTTTCCCTGCACGGCGAGAAGACATTCCGGCGCCGGTACCGCATGGGCCGAAAGCTCTTTCTTCGCATTGTCACTTCACTTCGAGAGTACGACAGCTACTTCGTTTGCAAGAAAGATTGCACCGGCACCGTTGGGTTCTCCTCACTTTAGAAGTGCACAACGGCCATGAGGATGCTTGCATACGAAACTCCTGGTGATGAACAGGACGGCTATGCACGCATGGCCGAGTCCATCGCCCTTGATTGTTTCTACAGATTTTCCAGAGCAGTAGTTGGCTGCTTTGGAAAACAGTACTTGCGAGCACCCGATGTAGAAGACACTGCTCGAATCCTAGCAGAGAATGAAGCAAGAGGATTTCCTGGGATGCTTGGAAGCATCGACTGCATGCATTGGGAATGGAAGAACTGTCCATTTGCTTGGCAGGGGATGTACAAGGGTCCAAAAGGTCACTGCAGTGTGGTACTTGAGGCGGTTGCTACACATGATCTCTGGATTTGGCACTCTTTCTTTGGCATGCCAGGAACACACAATGACATCAACGTCCTACAGTGTTCAAATATCTTTGCCAGGCTTGTCGAAGGTCATGCTTCTCCGGTGAACTTCGAGGTCAATGGGCACCAATACAACAAGGGATACAATCTGGCAGACGACATCTATCCAAGATGGCCGGTATTTGTGAAGACTATCTCAAACCCTGTGTCAGGGGGGAAGCACGCCCATTTTTCCAAATGCCAGGAGGCTTGTAGGAAGGATGTCGAGCGGGCATTTGGTGTACTACAGTCTCGATTTGCTGTTGTCCGGTACCCCGCTCAGACTTGGTCGAAAGATCAAATGTGGGAGGTGATGAATTGTTGTGTCATCTTGCACAACATGATCATTAAGAGCGAGAAAGCGGAGCCAGTGTATGACTCTGAACCATATATCAACCAGGGGCCTCTTGCAGTTGTTGATCACCAGATACCATCAGATTGGACAGCCTATCTTAACATGCGTCAGGAGATCCGAGACCCGCACGTGCATCGTCAACTGCAGGAAGATCTAGTGGATTATCTATGGATGCGCAAAGGCAATGTCTAGTTTGATCTGTTTTTTTGTATTTGTGTCGAACTATGTGTAATATCATGTTGTACGCCGAATTTGCGCCGAACTGCGCCTATATTTTCATGTTTGTGCTGAATCTGTGTCAAAAAAATAATTTACGCCGTTTTTGGGTCGAATTTGGCCCGAATCTGAGCCGGCCCCGCCAGTCTTGGGGGTCGCCTTGGGGGCGCGGCTGGGGGGAAACTCGCCCCAAGCCGTTTTCGCCGCCCAAGCGCCCCCAAGCGGCGCTAAAATAGCGCCGCAAAACGTCTTGGGGGGGGGGGGCGAACGGCTGGAGATGCTCTAACAATATGCCCGACATGTTCTCTTGCTTCTAGGTGGCGTCATATGGAGATAGAGTACATGATTTTTTTTATAATATTTGTTTTGTCTCTTTCGACTATTTTCTTTTACTATGTTTGGACTTAAATTCATACCTTGAAATAAATAATTCTGTGTGCATAACTTGATGTAGAGGCCAGAGCATTGTATACTTTTTCGGTTTTAAAAGAAGAACCCAAATCAAACAGATATAGAACAAATCTGAAAGGAAGCTTCAGCAGGAGAGCTGTCATTTGTATATTTCAAGGAATCATTAAACTTATAGTTTAGAACAATTCTTGCTGAAAGCTTAAACTTCCGCCATGGATCCTTATTTAGTATCTATGACGACCGTGAGGCGTCAAGCGGTCATCTTAAAAAAAAGTCAACTTTGCAGAAAACAATTGAAGAGTAACAAAAGAGAATGTTGCCATTGTAATCAAGATGAAATGATTCAACATGTGTTCATTAGTTGTCCTTTGGCTCGCTCTGTGCTATATTTTAGGGCATATAGACTGTCGGACTAGTATTGTCTTTAACAAATATATGTTGTTTGTTTTCAATTTCATGCAGGTTATTCATATCAGTACACGATGGATTCACGCATGATGATTTATGTAGGTTATTTCTCTTGCCTCTAGGAGTCTAGATGGCGTTTCAGCCGATATGTCCCGCTGTATAACAATTTGCTTAGTGATGTATAAGGTGTGTACATAATAAATCTTTGTTGCTGTTGGTTTCTCTCTTGGACTAACTTTCTTTTACCATCTTTGGACTTCTGACATTTTCATACCAAGATAACTTGATGTAGAAGACCGGGCATTATATACTTTTCTGGGAAAAAGGAAGAATCAAATCAAACAAATATATACATTAACAAATCTGAACGGAAACTTCGCAGTATCACCCAGCAGCAGAGCTGTCATTTGTACTATATTTCAAAGAAACCAAACTTATAGTTTAGCACATCAAAGTCTTGTAAATCAGGAGGAGATCCACGTGGGCATATATATGGGAGAGCAAAGAAATCACGCTTGGCTGGCATCATCCGCTCCCTGCGCCAATGGTTAATTATTATGAGCCAAAACCTGACGCCAGTGATGCCAAGAACAGTTCATGGCAATTTTGTATCTGCCTCTGAACAAATGACAAAGAGACCCGGCCACGAGCCAAACAAGTCTGATTAACAATCTTCGCTAGGAGGGAGTCTGTAGTTGAAATGTTCTGTTGGTGGTCTATTCGTGCGCGACATGACATGCCGCCCCCTGGAAAACGACGGGATCAATCTTCAAATCAAACCATTGATGCTGCGAACTGTTATGCGTCCATATGGATACCTTGTGCACGGCGCCGGCGCTCTGCGGTTCGCCGGGTGTGATGCAAGCGCTGACTCGAGTGATTACGTACGATTGCGCTTGGTTTTCTAGACGCGCGCCTCAAGTATCTGAACCGCCTCTGCGGTCACCTGAATGACATGCAAAGTTTTGCTTCTGGATAAGTCAAGTCAAGCCAGTGTTACGTTTGGCTTGTGGTTTGATCTCCGTGTAAGTCTGCGACCGTGTCACCGATGAGATGGGAATGCAGCGAAGATGTATCAATGCGTGCAAAGGTCCCGAACGTACGGCAGAGACGAACGCAGGTAATGTCTGAAGTTGATTGGAATAGAAAAGTAAAGCCGTTCCGTTCGAGGGGTGACCGGCGGGGGATGCCGTGTTTGTCCCCTTGCATCGGCGTCCGTTGCCCGCCGTTTGAACAGGACCTTAGCTCATTTTCGAGCAGTTTCTTCTTCAGTTTTTCCCTTGGATTATATCAGAACGTTCCAATGTGACCTCGACCTTCGCCATCTGTTTCTATGGTCGTTTGCAGATTGCAGCAGAGCTCAGCCTGCTAACAGATGGCTACAGGCTCAGGCCTGCAAGGTCAGCATTTTTTCTGCTGATTTAGCTTCACTGTGAAAAAAACCTATGCCACTCTATGGTTACTTGCCCGTCACCCTCGGGTTTCTCCACGGAATAGTAGAACGGAAACAAAGGCTCAAAATAAAGACTTGAGTTAGTAGCGGCGGTGCGGTGGAGGTTTCTCTGATGATTTTTGGCACCAATAATGAACTGCGAGAGGTGGGGAAGCACGCGTGCATGCGCGTGGGACGCGGCGGATGCAGCGTGCAGTGCACCAGGTCCCAACCAAATTAACCACACATGCAGGGCATGCCCACCCACACGGCGGGGGCACAAGTTTTGGGCGGGTCCGATGAAGAACACGCAGCAAACAAAGGAGTGAAAAGTTTGAAATAAAAGCTGGAGAGCTGCGTATTTCGTTGTATAGAAGAAGAAGGCACGAGGACCCGAAATGCTCGATTTATTAGACAAAAACTGGACGAAAACTTGAATAACGGCAAGTCAGGCCTACCGCTCTAAGGCTAAAGTAGCATGATACATACACGACGCCAGAAGGTCACCCAAACTGAGCTGCCACACGAATATCTATCAATATCGCCTACAACGGAGAGGAACGATATGCCGAAGGGAAGCGAGCATATGCCACTCCGATACTACGAGACTGCTAGACATAGCATGTCCGACGCTCCTTGCATGTGAGGGTGCTTCAATAGCCCACCACCGACGAGAAGAGAATCGTCGGTCTCACAAGCACCACTCGATGAACAGTCGTCGATCTCCACTAGCCACGGTCTCTCTGACCTGGTCGAACTCCAAAACGATGCCCTCAAGAGGGAATTCAGCGCCAAGCGAAGCTAGAGCACTGCCATCGTCCGATCCGGTAAACCGGATCTAGGGTTTTCCCAGGAGTATACCGGGATGGGAGGTGAGGACCGCTCCATCGACGCCTTCAACAAGGAGAGCGACGCCCGTAGGCGCTGACCGCTTACGTCAACAGCCATTATTCTCAACACCAGGACCCAGCCAGCCCCCAAGCATTCTCATCCTTGACGAACATCAAAGGGCTCCACCCTGGATCTGGTGCGGACGCCGGGACATCCAGATCTGAGCTGGTGTCGGGCGACCGCGGGCGAGCAGCGGGGGACCGAGGCCGGGCAGCGGGTGGCCACGGCCGTGCGGCGGGAGGCCACGGCCGGGCGGCGGCGACCACGGCCAGGCGGCAGAGGGAGCTCGGTCACACCCGCGCGGCGAGCGCGAGGAGCACGGCCAGGCTAGCCGGCGAGCGCGGAGGCAGCGCGGCGAGGCGCAGGCCGGCGCAGGCGGTCGTGGCCAGATCTGGCAGCCCTGCCTCCTGGGACGCCGCATCGGTCGAGGCAAGGGCCCCGCCGCCGCCTTCGTCGGGACCAGCACGGCTTCGCCGGCATGCGCCCTCTGGCGGCGGCGAGACGGGAGGGAGGAAGGGGAGGTAGAAGGCGGCGCTAGGGTTTCGACCCCCCATGTCGCCAGAGCAAGGAGTGAAAACCGCCTTGTCTGTTTACTCCCCTATAGCAGCACACCATGATATAGAGTATTTTGTATGCAAAGGCCAAAGCTCGTAAACGGCTCAGCAAAGCGTGCATGATCCCCTAGTATATATGTAATCTCTAGATCATTCGATGATGCTATTCTCGTGACTGAAACTGAAAGGAGATGATCTGATCCTTTCCTGGTTTTCGTTGCTTTCTCATCTTCCCAGTCTCGACGGTGCCGGCGCGAAGGGCATGGAGCGTGCACATTTATTCCGCTCGCCTGAACCTGCATGCCCACTCTACGCACATAGTGGATGCTAACGTGTGATCCCTCTCCATACTGACGATCTATATCGCATCATGCAGCTCATGTGCTGAACATATCCCCATGTGATCTCATGTCTGCGCTCCACGAGAGGAAACTATGAGGAACACTGTTGATAACTCGACACCTTCACATGCATCATGCGTGGCATGGACTACCAACTCTACCTAGAGAGAGAACCAGAGCATTCACTGTGACTCAACCAATAATTCATTTCATGTGCACTGTTGCTTCCAGAAACATTACGGCAACGATTAAAAGTTGGCCGATGGAAGATGAATGTGATCTATCAATCATCACAAATTGCTACTGTAGTGCATGGACAACGGATGTGATGTAAAGGAGCTCCCGATCGATCGAAGCGATAAGGAGATGACATGTAAAGGCAGTCAGGTTAATAATCTGCATCGTCACAAATTTGTAGTACTCCTACGACTACAACGCCATTACCAGAGAGAGGGCGGCTAAATTTTGTACACTTCCTCGTCAGGTGGTGGATCGATCTAGATAAGACGACTGGACAAGTTGTTTGTCTTCACTTGATGAACACAAGAGTCCCACTGATTACGGCCGGCAAACCAGAAAAATATCAAGTGGCTTTTGCTACATATGCTTAACCTTACAACAAAGCAACTTCCAAGTGCTTAAATCTTCGTCATCAGTGGGCCGGGCAGCAAAAGTATAACCGAACAAGTGAGCAACATAGATATGTACTGTATAATATATCTGTATGTTTTGCGTCCATAGATGCATGACAGCTTCGAAAACAACTCGCACTTATTAGAAGACATGAGCATACGTGAAGCAAGCGCGAGAGGAATCAGATTCCAGGTCTCCTTCAGTGCACTACATCAGTGTTTATTCATCAGACAAAGATGCGTTACCGTTGCTTCTCCTCGTCAAGATGCATGCCTAATAATATTCGCTTCAAATACAAACCCTAATCTAATTAGGGACCCAGCTCCTACTTTGTCTGATCTCAACACCAGGCCACAGCATTACGATTAACGTCGGCGACCACATCCGTGGACGTCGTGACACCTTTTTGGAGGCGCCGTCGTGAAGTTTACCCCCTGCACACCTTCGGTTTCGTCTCTTCGGGTGAAAGCCTAAGGGCCATTCGGGTCGGGCGACGGCGTCGTCATCGTCGCTTCCCTCCTTTGGGGCGTTGTCTTGAAGAGCATCGGATCTCGTTTGCGCGCTCTAGGGGTTGGACACTCACAACATTGCGGTCGGCAAGTGTCCGGCCGGCAATGTGGATGTTGCGCGATTTCTTGTGTGGCAACGATGTCGGCTTCAAGCGGAGTTGGTTTGCTGCTGGGTCTTGGTAGTCGGTCTCTTCCGACGTGTTCGAGGGGTCGCCATGCCTCACCTTGTCTTTCTGAAGTCGGAGCTGCTGAGATGGCCTCGCGGTGACGATGACATCTGACAGGTGGTCGGCTCCGGTGCTGGCTCGACGCAAGTTCAGCGCTTCTTCCTGCGATGCTCGTCGACAGAGTCGGACCTGCCTGGTGGTTGGCGTGTGTAGCTGACTATATGGCATCGGTCGGCACAGGCCTCGACGCTTGCTTGCGGTGAGGGCTTCTTCGGTGCTTGTTCATGGTGAAGTCGGAGTCGCCCTCGCGGAGGTGTGATGACGATGACGCCGGATTGCAACCTTGACGATGCTTTTCTCTTCGGCAGTGTGTGTACGTTCTTGTGTGGATTGTCAGGTCACCCTGTTTGCCTTGTTATTGCGGGCATGTTGTAACGGTTTTTTGTTGAGTATATGGATTATAGTAGAAAACATAGATAGCGTAGGACTCTTCTACCTTTACTTGTACTTCAAGTAGATCATTGTACTCCTATATATATGTCTCAAAGGCTCAAGAAATAAACATTGATTCCACCAAAATCTCTCTCTATCTTTCTACATGGTATCATCTACGACGTGTTCCCGGGCCTGGCAAGCCTGGTGCGGCGCTTCGTCGACATCGTCTTCGTCTGTCTACGCATGCCCGGTGCTGGCAACACCGACGCGTGCCTTCGTCTACGACATGTCCCCGGGATTGGCAAACCCGGCGCGACGCTTCGTCAACACCGTCTCCTTCCGGACGTCACCACCATCTTGTTCGCGACGTCCCGTGCTACGACTGACGACCGCCCGCCAGTGCAGCTCTTCCCGAACCGCGCTGTGCTCCTGACTTCCTTGCACACGCGGCTCCTCGACGACTACCTCGACACCGGCTACCCCGACTCGACATCGACCACGGCATTTCTCGCACGGCTACCTCGACTACGGCTTCACCACCCTACGCTCTCGGCTACTTCGACAACGACACAAAGGGATACCGCCTGCTTGGGAACCTCGTTGGCTTCCACTCCAGCCACAAACTCCGCGATGCGTCGACCGTTACGACTGTGGTGGGGATGTTCGTCGGCTCCGCCTTCGGATTCTTCTTCAGTCTCACCGTCTGCGTCGCTACGAGTTGTGACTGCAGGGGGATGTTGAGTATATGAATTATACTAGAAAACATAGATAGCTTAGGACTCTTCCAAGTAGATCATTGTACTTCTATATATATATGCATTCAAGGCTCAAGCAATAAACATCGATTCCACCAAAACCTCTCTCTATCCTTCTACAGTTTTCACTCGGTTTTTCGATAATTAACCGAGCAACTCTCTTTTTGCTTAATAAATTCAAGATCCTTTGGGACCGACTTCAAAAAACGATTACTAATACGGTATTTCTCTTCATTCCAAAATAAAATAGATTACCATCCACCCGTCCACATCCAAGCTGGTGCAAAGGCTCCATCCGGTCCTCCGTGTGCAGTGCAGTCCAGTGCAATGTGTGTGTGCGCTTCTAGAAGCATTTCAACGTCTCAGCCAAAACGGTGTCCCACTCCGAAGCAGAAAATGCCCCACCACCCACCCAGAAATCAATCGAAATGTCCACTCAAAAGAGAGAGGGGAGAAAGTGCAGAGACCGGGGCTGGAGTTGGAGGGTAGGCCTCCACCCTTTTTTCCACGTAAAAATCCAAACAGCAACTTCCGAGGTGGCAAGTAAAGCAAAGCAAACGCACGAAAGCCGGCCAGGTGATTGATGATCGATCATCGATGAGATGTAAAGCTCAAAAAACAAGGCTCGAGAATTATTCTGGTCTCCCAATCTATGTCGCAATCAACTAGCATAGCATGTGCCAGTGCCACCACCACATGAACATGTCTACAAAAGTTGGAGTATTTTATTTTGCCTTCTAGAAGCGTTTCAACGGCTCAAAGTGCAGACAACAGAATATCCGTTGAAAAAGGTAATACGCGCACCTCAAGCTCTAGGTACACGAATATTATACGTTGCTCAATTTGAGTATATTGCTACGACGAACAAATGCGAAGAAAACAAACAGTACCCTGCAAGTATACCCTAGAATAATGTACAGTACATTTTTTAAGACAAACAAGAATATTACAAAATGTTGTATAACTGTTTAAATTAGCTAGATGGCATATTACAAAATCGTTTGTCCTTGACTAACGAAGCGGCCATCGACACCGTCACCGTCAGCCACAAATTACAAGGACAGAGGCTGAGGTTGAGACGCCAACTTCTTCCTGCAGAATCTTCTGGGATTATAAAAAATCGCCCATCTTTGGACAACAGCCGTGCCGGTCCTGGTCCGGATTCTGGCCTGCCACAAGCGAACGAACCGCCCGTGGCAAAAATCCAACGGAAAAACTGCTTCTGCCGTGGAATCGACCTTGTGTGCACGCAGAACCGTCCAACAGGGGCACACATCACCGTGTATTGCTCGCCAAACTTGGCTAGGCCGGCGCTTAATAATCTGAAGCGGCGGGTCTTGTCAGATGTATGCAGAGATTCACGACGATGCTCTATGAGACCCCTTTGTCCGAATTATTTGGTCTCGTTTGATTGTTCTTATGCTTCTGGTCGTGACCTGAACTAAACTCCATGCTTCTTCACTCTCGTCTTGTCTGTTGTATGCAAAGGCTGTCCATTTTCTTCTTCTAGAAAAAAAACTTGAGCTTTGCGTGATTCGCTTCTAGAAGCATGTCGACAGCTAGCGGAGTATATTAAGTGAACCACTGGGCTAAGGGCTGAGGCTGCTCTCAATGCTCCATCTTGGATGGGTGCTAAGACGTCCCGCAATGGGTAATATTATGCACATAATACTCGTGCATGATACTACCTCCAATGCATAGTAGTATTTATTGTCATTCAAAACACATACTACTAGCTTAGCATTTATTTTGATACAACATCATAATATGATGCTCAAGTCTTTTTTTATTTAAATCTATGTCACGTCATCAAGTTTGCTTAGTTGACATACATGATACTAGCTATGATACTCTCATTGCGAGAGGTCAAGCATATCAATAAGGCTACTCATAATGGGGAGTATCGTATAGTAGTATCATGCATATGATACTATTGCATGATACTACCTTTATAGTGCATAGTATCATAAACTAGTATCATAAATGATCTCATTTATTAACATGCATGACACATAGTAGCATATCATCTTACATTCTTAAGAAGTTGCTCCCCACTACTACCAATTCTCTCAACATGCACACACTCCACCTCATCATGGATGCCACATCACCCTACACTAGCATATTTCTCTCAACATGCAAGCATGCCACCTCATCATCCAACATGCATGAGAAAGACCCACCTCAATATGCCACTATGCATAATAAAACCCACATGCAACATGCATGCATGAGAATTTTTATTTTATTATGATATTTATATTAAATCCATATATTAGTTCAAAAGTTAATGTTTCAAATATACACGCTTCATTTAACAGAAAATTTCACTGAAATATTTTGCAAAAAAATTCCGCAACAACGTGCGGGGCATCATCTAGTTTAATATGATACAGTATCCATCTATGTTACTCCTACACTCTCTCTATTTTTTAATTATTTGCCACATAAGCATTTTGCTAGTCCCAAGTATATATGTTACTAGCTATGATACCCTCACTATGGTCAGCCTAAGATAAAAAAATTTACTATGTGGCATCCTAATTAAGAGGAGAGAGAGAAGTTTGGTGACCCGGAAAAAAACAATGCTAGTCACGGAAACCTATGCAAACATTAAAAATGAAGGAAACTAGCCTATCCATGCAAGACTTTAGTTATAAACTATTAAATGAGGCAACCATAGCAACAACAAGTTAATCACCAATGCATTAGAGACTATGATTGCTTAGCACATTTAATGCTTCTAGCACCTCACTTAGAGCATGGTTAAGACTACCCATAGTGGAAGTAACTTAGCTAGTAACATAACATATCCCAAGAAAAAAAATGCTTATGTGACATGTAGTTAATGAATAAAGAGATGATAGTAGTAACATAATGGCCCTGTTTGGTTCCATGGGTTAGAGTTAGAGTTGGATAGATTGTACCAAACTAACCCCAAAACATCTAAACATGAAGGTTAGAGTTGGTTAGATGCATCTAACCCACCCAAAAAATCTAACCCACCCAAAAGGTGCTTATTTGGGTTAGAGTTAGGTGGGGCCCGCAAAAAGTTAAGTTTCCCTCTACCTCCACCAATCAAATTCTGAATAAAGTAGTCAAATGATTGAAAAAGGTACATTTATTGCCAATCTAACCCCACCATCCAAACACCTTTTTGGTTAGAGTTAGTTCAGAATCTAACTCTAACCTCTAACCGAGTTAGAGTATCCAAACAGGTCCAATATGTTACTGTAACATCACACATTCCAATGTTTCCAATGTAAAATGAGTCTACATCATAATAAATAAAGCATTGCATGATACTACATCTATGTTGCTACCCACTATGAAGATACTAACATAGACTAATAATTTATGCATGTTATTACTCTATGTTACTCTTCACTATGAGCAATTGTTGGCTATAAAAAGATGCCATATGTCATCTATAGCTAACCTTATAGCAAACAAGTACAATAGTAAGGTTTAAACATGTACTAATTTATTAATATGTGGTCCACATATCTATCTCACAAAGTGCCTGATACGTCCAAACCGTATCTATAATTTCTGCTTGCTCCATGCCTCTTTTGTGTGATATTGCTATGATATTGATGAACTTCCATACACTTTTGATCATATCTGGACTAATCTATTAACTCAGTGCACCCTAGTGCCAGTTCATGTTTTCTGCTGTTTTTCTATTTCAGGTTTCCCCCATATTAAAAGTGCTCCAAAAATTCGGAAAAAATCCAATAAAAAAATCTGCGTAGAAGAAGCTTCGGGAATCACCGAGGGGGACAGAGGGGACCCACCAGGGCCCAAGGCGCCCTCCCGGCGCGCCCTAGGGTGGGGCCGCGCCAGTGGGCCGCCTGGACCCCTGGTGCCCCCCCTGGCTGCCCCCTTCCCCTATTTATTCCTCGTGACGTGAAACCCCCGTGACGGGAACCCTTTTTCGCGATCTCTCCTCTGTTCCGCCGCCGCCGCGTTTCCAAGATCGGGAGGACCAGAAGACCGCTTCCCGGCACCCTGCCGGAGAGAAGAACCACCTCCGGGAGCTTCTCCACCACTATGGATGCTTCCCGGATGAACCGTGAGTAGTCCACCTTGGACGATGGGTCTATGATCAGTAGCTATGTGATGTTCTCCTCCCCTCTTTGTTCTTCATGGATTAGACCTCGTGAGATGCCCTACATGATCGAGGCACATATGTAATATTTCTGCTGTTGTTATGCTGAGTTTGCTGGGATCCGATGGATTATGAGATTATGTTCAGATTGTGTTTGAGTAATATATTTGATTCTCCTCTTTTATATTTATGTTCTAGAGTAATTCTTGCATGTTCTCCATTGCTGTTTATTGCTTTGGCCAAGTAGTAGGTAGTGACTCCAAGAGGGAGCGTTATGCATGATTGTGGGTTCATGTCCCCCGATGACTATCTTGAGTGAAAGAAACATGAGTCTAGGGGATGTGCTGTTGCCACAAGGGGAAAACAACGGTGCTTGTACTTGCGGGTGCAAGGATTGTTTACTTTACGCAAAGTTCTTTAATGCAGTTGTCCGTTGCTTTGAGTTTACACTTTGGGTGGGATTCGCAACTTAATACCAGCGAGATGTTCTGGATAGATATCTCAAGGTGGATGATTAGTAGATAGTTGCAGATGGATTTCGGTCTACTTGTCTTGTCGTACCGCCCATGCTTTTGAGCCTCTTTCTTTCTTTATAGCATAATTAGCATTGGTTTGCGCACATAATCATGTCAATTGCCCAGCTGTAATTTGTTTACCTCGCATGACTATTTTGTCGTCTTTTGGGAGAGAGACATCACTAGTGAACATCATAGGACCCCCGGTCCATATTTTCAATACTATTTACACCCACTATCAATTTACTGTTTTATTTACTTTCCGTTGCTATCACTATGATTATTATCCCGTGCGTTTTATCCTTTGTAAAAAACAAGGCCGGAGGAATTGAAAACTCCTCCGTACTCGTTGGGAAGCGAAGTAATTTGCTGTGTGTGCAGGTCCAGGTGAAGTAAGCAACTTTGAGTTGTGAACGGCGCCATTGTTCACTTCACCACCTTCTTGTATCTGTTGGAGTCCTGCTGGTTCGATACTAAACCTTAGCATCTTCGCTAAGGGAAACTTGCTGCTGTCTACATCTCAACCTTCCACTTTGGGTAACCAACGAGGGGGCGTTAATTCGTACCATCAGTGCCTAGGCGCACGTATTGCAGCTGGCTACTAATTAGTAGTCGCTTCTCTTATCTCTCCTCCAACTAAGCAAATATATTATATTTTAAAGCTTACAACCCGCCTACATCACCTTATTATATTTTCTCTTAGTCTGGTCAAAGTGAGAGTAACTTTAGCAGTAACATAGATGCCACATAAGCAAGAAAGATGATGTGGCAGCTAATTACTGAGGAGAAAGGCTAATAGAGTAACTTAGCTAGTTACCATCACATCACTCTTCTCAAGATAAAATGAGTCTATAAGCTAATAAATAAGCTCATCTATATTACTACCTTGAATTTACTTTGCATTATGGAGGTGTAACATAGACTAGTAGCATGAAAATATTACTACTCTAAGTTACTCTCCACTGTGATAAGCCTTAGCACATTTGCATTGGAGAAAGCCTAAAAATCCAAACAACAACTTCCGAGGTGGCAAGTAAAATAACTCACAAAAGCCAGGTGATTGATGATCCATGAGATGTAAAGCTAAAAAAACATTCTCAAGAATTATGGTCTTGCTGCTGCCGATAAATCTAGGTCGCAATCAACAAGTAGGAGGATAGCATGTGCCACCACCACATAAACTTGTATATAAATTACGAGTATTTTATTTTGCCTTCTAGAAACGTTTCAATGGTTTCCCTTCAATGCTCTTTCCATATTGGAGACAACTTTCCTCCCCCTCCCGAGTCGCCCCCGCGCGGCGACCGAGGGGAATCCTAGTTCTCCGCCGCCACCTCCCCCCTCCCCTCCCCCGCTCCCCTCACCGCCGCCACGGGCTCGTACGGGCAAAGCCCAGTCGGAGCCGGAGGTGGCGGGGCTTCTCTTCCTCCTCGCGTGGGGCGCTGCGACGAGGCGGCCTCCCTCCGCCAGGACGGTGCACGGGCGTGGGGTGCGTCGGGGCGGCGACGACTCCAAGCGACCCTTCTCGACGGCGAGGCGCGGGTGGGTTGTGGCCTGGAGGGCTGCGCTATGGAGGACGGTGGCGTGCGTCCCTGCCCGATCTGGAGGCTCGATCTGGATCCAGGTGAGGGCCGGCGAGGCGGCGGCGCGGCTGGCGGTGACATGGGCTACGGCGGTGCACCGTGGCGGCTCTGCCAGTCTGCAAGTCCACGGCCGAGTGTCGTGACATGAGGCGGCCGTCCGGCGACGTCGGTGGTGGGCGCCCGGGGCGGCGGTGGTGCTACCCGAGCGGCTCGGGCCGGGTCCCTTCCGGCAG
This sequence comes from Bromus sterilis, assembly GCA_950022295.1. Classification (NCBI taxonomy): domain Eukaryota; kingdom Viridiplantae; phylum Streptophyta; class Magnoliopsida; order Poales; family Poaceae; genus Bromus; species Bromus sterilis. The sequence continues at coordinate 364,015,004 of OX465595.1, read as the reverse complement.
CTGGTGGTGGTGCGTGCCCGGCGGTGCGGCGACGGGTCTGGGAGGCGGTAGGCTTGTCGATAGCGGTCTTGCCAGACCAACCTGTGGGCGGCTTCAATGGTGGTGCGTGCCTGCGCTGCGACGGCTAGATCTGGCCGGCAGGGGACGCGAACTTCAGTGGCGCAGTTCGGAGGCGGAGTTGGTGGTGCTGGCTGGGGCGGCGTGCCAGCTGCGGTCCGACTAGCAGCGCCGGGCGGTGGTGCGGCAGCCTCCTTCTCCCAGTAATAGGTCGGGTGCTTGGTCCTAGGGTTTGTGCTCGGGCGGGCCGGATCTGGGCCCGGGGCAGACCGGGGTCGTTCCCCGGGTAGGAGTGGCTGTTCTTGGCCTGGGGTGCCTCCGTGGACGGGCCGTCACGGGAGTGGTGTGGGGTAGCGGTGGCCTGGCACTACTATCTGGCCTATTGATCGGTGCCTTGACCTCGGTTTGGCGTCGTGCAAGCTCCAGGTGGGCTTGAATACGACCGTCGGTAGTCCTACGATCGTGTACCCTAGCTCCAGGTGGGCTTACTGGAGATGCAGGTGTCGACGCCTCCCACAGTGATTTATAGGGTCACCCAGATCTGAGGACTGATGTCGGGCACTGAGTGGACAGTGAGCTCTACTCGTCCGACCGGAGTTGAAGCGTCGTGAGGTGGAGGGTGGTGGTGTCTTGGGGCAGGGATGCCGGGGCAGCGGCCCTGGTTGGTCGACCACATGGTTGCTTTCCGGCAGGCACCATGTTCGTGGTGGTGGCTCCTCTCGGTTGTGTGGGAAACGGGTGGCGGAGTGGTGGGTAGCTCGGGCATTCACTCTCTAGTGTTGGGGATCGGCGCAGAAAACAAAAAATTTCCTACCTACGAGTCCCGAACCCAAGATCTATGCTATGCTGATGTATGTAATGGAAGGAATCAGTGTTCTTACCTTTGAAGACCGAAAGAGGGAAACGTTCCTCGAACGTGGTTGGCGTAGACTCTGATCCTACGACCTCCCTGTCGTGTTGAAGAACCTCTGATGATGAAGTAGCACCACACGTGTAGTGCCTCGCGGGATTACACACGTACGATGCAACCGACGTCCCTCCAGGCTCCGAACCAGAAGAGCAGCGGAAAGAAGATTGATCCGGATCCCGATTCTGGCAGCGCGACGGCATCTGGATGATGGTGAAACCCCCAACCAGGTGCAAACTCCAAACCAGGGGAGTCCGCTCTAGGTCAGAGAAAGAGAGAGAGAGAAACTCAATGTTGTGTTGAAAAAATGCACCCTCACCCCTCCTTATATAGGCCAAGGAGGGGCTCCACCCTCTCCCCTTCCCCCATGTGGGACTAAACCCCCAAGGGGGGAGTGGTGCGGCTAGGAGGGGTGATGGCCCCCTCCCTAGGCGCCAAGCCCAAGGGGGGAGGCTCCCCCTTCCCCTCATGGGCCTTTTAAGGCCCAAATACCTTTTCACATTTTTAATTAATTATTTAAATCATTTTTAATATTTAATTCTGTCAATTAAATAATAAAACATATTTAAACATTAATATATATTATTTTGAACCTTTTAAAATATCCGGAACATCTTCCGGCACCTCCCGGTACATTTCCGATGTTTTCTCTCTTTTCACCGATGATCCCGAATCAATCCTTAATGCATCGATTGCCCGTAAGTGCGACACCCTACAGTCCGGGAAACAGTAGACATGATCGAGACATTCTCTGACCAATGAACATCATGTGGGATCTGGTTACAATCCTTGATTTGCCCCTACGCTTCCATCGAATAAACTTCATCGCTGTTGAACCATTAACAATATGACTTGATCCCTTTGTGCTTCGGTACTATGTTTGTCCGAGGTATGATCGTCGGTATCCAATACCTAGTTCTTCCTCGTCTCCGACATAACATGTTTACTCGTCTGTGAATATTACATCTCTTGTGACCTAGTCACTTGCTTGCAAGCTATTGATGCAACACCACCGAGTGGGCCCAGAGTACCTATCCGTCACTCGGATTGACAAATCCCGCTCTGATCTATTTCATCCTCCTCAACATATCTACTTCGGAATACCCAAGATACACGTTTTCAGTTACCATGTTTCAGTGTAACGGTTAATGCCCTCAAAGCATCCTAATAGATAGCAATTATGTATGATCATCACGGTCTAAGGATTCAGTCACTATGTTATTAAGTCATCGCAATGCTGAACTTATGTGACTTGATCACACTGCAATGCTTAAGGTGGGTGTGTGTCCATCACATCATTCTCCTAATGATATGACCTCATTGTCAATAAACTATTATGTTCTCATGATCAGGAAACCTTGATCATCAATTGCCCAATGAGCTAGTATGCCTGAGTTTAACTAGGGACCAGGTTGTTATATATCACACGTGTATTAATGTTTCCGCTTAATACAGTTCTAGCACAATATATAACGTATTATGAACAAACAGATATGTGACAAATATCTTTATTAATTTGCCTCTAGGGCACATATCCAACATCTAGTAGGGTGATGCCCTGATCCAGATCTGGGAACTAGATCTCATCGCGCTCTCCCTAGCGGCATCGGTGGCACAGGTGAGTTGTCGAGTGAGAGCTCTGTGTCTTGGCACCGGAGGCGGCGACACCCGTGGGTGCCACTCTCTTCCTGAAGACGTCATCGTGGTTCTTCTCCTCGTGTCAAGGCTCCGGATGAAGACCCTTGTCCATCTGGACTCGGCAGCGGTGATGCTCTGCGCCGTTCTCCCTCTTGAGGGTGTTGCTGTGGAGCTTAGGTTTGTTAGGATGTAGCGTGGGGGTTGTGTGTAGTTCTGTCGATGCCTTCTGCTGGTCGCGTAGGTGCACCGCTTATCTTAGGATCGGCTTTGTAAGAGGGTTACATCACCACCTTGTATCGTTTGGTCGTGTACCTTGGTTCAGTTCCTTTATCTATAAAGGGGGGCGAAAGCCTACTTTCTCAAGTGGAGACAACAAAATATCCCATCCTGTCCAAAAAAAAATCCCATGGATAGGTATACAAATTTTGTACACAGAGACCTTTTTTTTGCGAGAATTATACACAGAGACTTCTGTTTCACAATTTTAGTATTGCTATGACTAACTAATGAAAAAAGGCACCCTTCCAGCACATGCAAGAATAATGTACATTCTTTAAGACAAACAAGAATAATGCACATTCATCATTTTTAAAACATCTTTTAATAAGCGGTAACCGTAGAAAAATTGTTCTACGGTAATATTTTGGATTTTCTCTAAACAACAAAGTACAGTGGTATAACATAATGAGGAAAAGGTAAGAAAAAGGATGGATGGTGGGGTGGTTTAATTAAAGAACCGAGAAATTAGCCAACTCCAGTTTCATGCAACATGTTAAAGACCATCTTAAGTTTTTTTTGAAACTGTCACCGGGGGGGGGGGGGAGAACACCCCACCTGAATTTGATCTCGTTTCAAAGATAAAATTGATCCAGTTTATAAGGAAAACCATACAGAGCGACCCCGTTTATGAGGAAAACCGGGTCAAAAAACCTAACAAGCGAAGAGAGCTAGTCTACCACATGACAGAAGTTTCCGTTCGCATGGAACACACCCCCAAATCCGGAGCCGCCGCTACGACGTCCCCTGCTCGCAGGCGAGCCGCAACGCCGCACGACACGACCGGTTGCAGACCAGAACATTGCGCCAAAATCCGAGGCCGCTGCCTCGGCGTACTAGTCCGATCGATCCCGCGGATCGCATCGACCGGGCCGACGAGCTCGTCGACCATGCAGCACAAGATCGACACCCAACTAACGGAGTCGCAGCCCCACCTCATAGGGCCATCACTGCATTACCTTCTGAGTCCGCCGCCTCAACGACCTGCACCGTCCGGAGCCGCCGCTCCGGCATCCAGGAGCCACAACCGGGAAGAGATCAAAGAAAGAATCGACCACAAAAACAAACTCAGAGCAGCCGCCACCACCAACATCCCTGCAGTGCAACCCCCCGACCCTGGCGGAGGAAAATTGCTCACAACAGCCTCTCCCAAGCGACGCCTCCAAGGAGGTTACGACGTTGACGCCGCCGCCGCTCGCTTCAGAAGACCAAAGCTAAGATTTTCATCCGGAGATCCAAATCCTTTACAATATCGAAGAAGGTCCACAACAACGCCTCCAAGAAGGTAGACGACGCTCATAAGCGTCGCCGTTGTTGGCTCTGACAGAAGCAAGGCAGTCCTTTCGCCGGAGCTTCTTGACCAAAAGGATTCGAAGAGCCAGAACACCCGAGGATATCCGGATCGCCATGGAGCACTTCACCACCACCAGCCACCAACAACCAGCACTGCAATAATCCACCACGTCGCACCGGGCCACACCATCGGAGCAGAGCAGCGCACCACGGCCGCCCCTGTCGAGGCCGAAGCCAAGCCGCGCCACTGAGCAGCATGTCCGCCACCAGAACCATCCCGCAGGCCGAGGCTTCAAATTCGCCGCTGACAGAAATAGGCACGAGAGCAAGCGCATCGGGCCGCCCACCTCGCGAGCAGCCAGCACGGCACGCGCACCAAATCCGGCGAGGACTGCCCTGGATCCGCGCCCGGACGTCGCCTATTGGTTATTGCTAATCCACTGCAATAGCTTTGGTTTAGAAGTTTTAAAACATGTATAACTAAATAAATTTGCTAGATGGAATATTACTTGTGCAAAATTCTTTTTCCCTTGACCAAGCGGCCATCGAACACCATCACCGTCAGCCACAAATTACAAGGACAGAGAGAGGTTGAGACGCCAACTTGTTCCTGCAGAATCTTCTCTCCATCTTTGGACAGCAGCCGTCCCCCGGCCCTGGTCCTCTGGCCTGCCGCACAAGCGAATGGAGCAAACGGCCCGTGGCAAACAAAAGTGCAACGGAAAACACTGCTTTTTCCGTGGAATCGATCTTGTGTGCACGCAGAACCGTCCAACGGTGCACACATCTAAAGCGCCGGGTCTTGTCTTTTTTTTACGGTAAAAGATTTTATTCCTCATATAATAGCCATATCATTTACAAGTAGAATAGGAATAAAATCAGGGGTTTCCTCAAGCCAGGTAGAAGAAGATCGAGTAGCATGAGCATTTCTTGCTAGTTCATCCGCCACCTTGTTCGCCTCTCTGAAGCAATGTCCAACCGCAAACTGAATAAGATCGTCCGAGAGATTGAGACACTCCAACAGAATTGGTAAATTCTGGCCCATATAACTGGTAGGTTGATTGATCGAAGACACAACAAAGAGGCAGTCTGATTCAATCATCACCTTGTTTGCTCCAATCTGAGACGCAAGGTATAGGCCATACCTTACCGCATGCAATTCAGCAGAGTCCACTGACACCACATGAGGGTGGAACCAGTTCGCCGCTGCCACAAAATCACCATGATCATCTCGTGCCACTGCACCGCATGCCCCCGAGAGTGTATCCTGGTGAAACATAGCATCAACGTTGATCTTGATTATACCTTTCTCTGGCCTCTTCCACAGGTCCTCCTTTTTTCTAACCTGGGCCTTAGAGGAATAACCTCTTATATAATTTGTTGCAAGAACCCGAATAGACATTGCTGTTCTCTCCGGTGTTTGGGGTTGAACACCTTTCATCAACTGCCTGTGTTGCCACCAGATATACCACGAAGCAACCGCCACCAATTCTGGAACTGGAACATCTGCAGAAACACCTTGATTTTGTATCAGGATCTCCATAGAAGTAGAGCCCGCTCTATCTTCAGAGACGGCTCTTTGGATGTCCTCAAGCAAACCAAGTTCTGCCCAAATTTTCTCTGCTCTTCTATACTTGAACAAGCAGTGTTGAATGTCTTATCCTCCTATGGCACAAACTGGGCATTGCGTCTTGCAAGGGATATGCATGTACGCAAGTGTGATCAAGCAGGGAAGAACCCCATGCAAGACCTTCCAGGTGAAATGCTTTATTTTCCCCGGAACAGAAAGTCTCCAAACATTTCTCCAGATCGGATTGATGTTTTGTCGCCCCTGCCCGTCCAGCCTGTCCAACCGAGAGCCATGTTGGTGATCAAATTCCCTGTGGTAAGCTGATCTAACAGAAAATAGGCCTGATCTGGTATAGTTCCAAGAAACAGTATCCACGTCCATATGATCACTCAAGGGTATGTTTAAAATCCTAGCGTCCACCGGAGAGAAGACGTCCCTAATCAAGATAGCATCCCAGTCCAGAGTCACCGGATCAATCAACTCAGCCACCTTAGATAGAACCGTCGCACCTTTGGGAGTGATAACTTTCCTCGAAGGGCTAGAAGGAATACATGGATCATTCCATATATCAATCTGTGACCCTGAACCAACTCGCCATATACAACCTCTTTTAAACGTTTGAATACCAGCAACAATGCTCTGCCAAGTAAAACTAGAGCCCTTCTTTGGTCCCGCACATAAGATGTCACAATTTGGATAGTATTTTGCCTTGAGGACTTGTGCACACAAAGAATCCGGGTTCTGGATCAAACGCCAACACTGCTTTGCTAACATAGCAAGGTTAAAGCTGTGAAGGTCTCTAAACCCCAAACCACCTTTCTTCTTTGGGACACATAATTTCCACCAAGCATACCATTGCATTTTTTTCTTCTCTTCAGTGTCTCCCCACCAAAATCCAGATATTTCATCTGTGATCATCTTGCAGATGTTCTTTGGGATTTTAAAGACTGACATTGCGTACGAGGGGATAGCCTGGGCAACAGATTTCACTAGGATTTCTTTGCCCTGCATAGAGAGAGTTTTCTCCTTCCATCCTTTTAATCTCTAACATACCCTGTCAACCAAATGTTGGAAACAATCACTTTTGTCCAGCCCAACCATTGTGGGCAATCCAAGGTACTTATCAGATATGGCTTCAGTCAAAATCTGCAACTCCTCACAAACATCCTCCCTGACAGAAGCATTTGTGTTCGGGCTGAAAAAGATATTAGATTTTGCGGTGCTAACCATCTGCCCCGAGCTGTGACAGTAAGTATCGAGGATCCTTCTTAGAGAACTAGAATTTTGCATGTCTGCCCCCATCAAGATCAAGGAATCATCGGCAAACAAAAGATGTGATATAGGTGGTGCGTTTCGACAGACCCGAACCCCCTCCAAGCTTCCGGTTTCCTGCTCATGAGCTAGTAAGCTGGATAACCCTTCCGAGCAGAGGAGAAAGAGATATGGAGACAGGGGGGTCGCCCTGTCTCAGACCCCTGGTTGGCACAAATTCTGCAGTCTCGGTGTTGTTGAACCTAACTGTGTAACTGACAGACGATACATATTCAATGATCAGTTGCACCCAAGCTTCATGAAAGCCCATCTTCAGCATTATTTTTTCCAAGAAACCCCATTCAACACGATCATATGCTTTATTCATGTCTAGCTTGACTGCACATAAACCCTTAGACCCGTGGGTCTTCTTCTTTATGGAATGAAAGCACTCATAAGCTACCAGCACATTATACGTAATCAATCGTCCAGGTACAAAAGCACTCTGAGTGGGGGATATGATTTCCGGGAGGATCCTTTTCAGCCTATTAGCAAGAATTTTTTAGATCACTTTATAAACAACATTACAAAGACTTATAGGTCTGAATTGTGTTATCAGCTCTGGGCTATTCACTTTCGGGATCAGTACAACATTGGTGGAATTCCAACCCTCCGGAATCTTTTTATTTCGAACTGCAGCCAGAATTTCATCAGTCAGTTCCTCCCCAACAATATGCCAGAATCTTTTAAAGAAAACCGCATGAAGTCCATCTGGTCCGGGTGCCTTCATATCCCCAATTTGAAATAGAGCTTTGCGTACTTCATCCCGAGAGAATTCCGCCATCAGCATCGAGTTCATGGCCGAGTTGACCACTGGTTTTCCAGTGTCCAAAAGCTCATGTGAGACTCCCACATTGCTAGATGTGAATAAACCCTTAAAGTACTCCTGGATTAAGGGCTTGAGATTGTCATTTCCTTCAATCCATTCGTCATTGCTATTTTTGAGATTTTTTATTAAGTTTCTCCGCCTCCGAGCTGAAGCAAACTGATGAAAGTACGATGTATTTCTGTCACCTCTTCGGAGCCAGCTAACTCTCCCTCTCTGAGCCCAGTAGATCTCATCTTGCTCAAGTAGGTTCTCAATGAGGAGGGCTAACTCTTTTTGCTTCAGTCTAGACTCAGTAGTCGGTTTGGAAGAGACAAGTATCTCGAGTTCCACTTGCGCCTTTCGAAGCCGATTTCTTGGCTCCTTAAGGATACTCTTATCCCATTTATGAAGATCTTTGTGGACAGCGTCGAGTTTAATATTAATACCCGGTGCAAGCGATCTAGCATTCGCTTTCCTCCATGCAGTTTTTATCACTTCCTCCACTGTTTCCTCTGATAACCATCTAGCCTCGAATTTCCTTGCATATTTCGGCCTTGATTCTGCCACGCCCACTAGGAAGTTAGTGTCCAGGCAGATTGGCCTGTGATCATACTTCCCCAGTTCCAGGTTGCATAGACCCGCCAATGGGTGCAGGTGCATCCATGCAGCATTAGAAACTACCCGGTCAAGTCTTTCTCTCAAACCACCTCTGAACCACGTAAAGATATCTCCGGTATATCCAATAGCCTCCAGGTTACATTCAGACAGGGCGTCTTGAAATGCTTGCAGTCTAGTTGGGTGTCTAGGGACACCTCCATCCTTTTCAGACGAGATTAGAATCTCATTAAAGTCGCCCAATACTGCCCAAGGCAAACTCGATTGGGCATTAAGATCTCTCAGCACTTGGTATGTGTGTTCTTTATTATCCCAACTTGGTTCACCATAAATTCCCGTCATCCTCCATACTTCACCATTATCCTCTTCAACACACACATCAATGAAATCGAGGGTGTTAGTCCGGGAGTAGATCCTAACCTCCTTCTTCCAGACTAACAACATCCCTCCTTTCCTCCCATCCGGGCTAGGAGAAACGATCATGTGATCCATCTTTGCCTTTTTCATCAAACACACTGCCTTATCCTCATCCAAATGCGTTTCCGACAGAAAGAAAGCATTCGGTTCGTGCAGCCTCTGGATGTCCAGAAGCGACCTAACTGTCGTGGCCCCAAGGATGCCCCGACAGTTCCATGCTATGATTTTCATTGCGTCCGGCGGTCCTCCTCGCAGGAGGCCGCCGATATCTCAAGTGTGTCTTTACCAATTGCTTCCCCGTCTATTCCTTTCAGCTTTTTCTTGTTTGCATTTTTCTGCGGCGTCCCTTTGGGCCCGTTGGGGGGGTCATCAGCAGCAGTATCAAACATGTCCACCATATTGGATGTGTTTCCCACGGGTACAAGAGCCTGTGAGTTTCCTGTATTCGTATCTGCTATTAATGGGAGTACAGCAGTAGAGTCATCAGCCATTCTCTTTTGACCCCCATTAAGATCGTCCATCTCAGTATCAACTAGTGTGGTACCAGGAGGTATCTCATTCTTCTCTAGGTCCTTGACCGGTCCAGAGCCAGTTTGTTTCTCATTCTCATTCTGATTACTCTGGGTCAAGTTGTACGCACTATTCCACCTCCAGTCCATATATCTCTGATCAGACAGATCTTCCCTTCCACTTCCAGCACCCACACCTCTCCCAAAGCCACCCCTACCTCTGAGATCAGGGGCGTAGGGGTTTTCAGAACGAGCTCCATTTTCATTATTTGCAAATCCTCTCCCATTACCTCTTCCGGCCCCTCTACCACGTCCTCTTCCTCTTCCTCCGTCAGTTAGGATAAAATTGCCCCATTCCAATGTAGCTGCATCATGCACTCCATCCCCACATTCCTCATGCCAGTGCCCAAGGAGGCCACAATTTCCACAGAAGATCGGGAGCTTTTCATACTTGATTTGATACCATTCCTTCTTAGCATTTTTGGTGATAGAAACAAATCTCACCAGCCTTCTGTTTACATCAAGCTCCACCCTGATCCTAACAAATTCACCTACAAATCCAGCCGGCAGTGTTATTTGTACCTCAGAGATTTTCCCAATTGTCCTACACATCCCTCTAATGATCGGTTCCTTTAAGAAGTTATCTGGGAGCTTCATCACTCTTGCCCAGACCTCTATTATTTCCAGTATCATGGTTCTAGGGTTCGTGTACCCATCATACTCAACAAGGATCACAGCTTGATTCCGGAACAGCCACGGGCCTTGACTCATCGCTTTATTCCAATCCGCAAGGCATTGGAACTGGACAGTAAATAGATTATCCTCGATCTTCCTCCACTTCACCTCTTTAGCTGGGTTCCACGCTGCTCTCATATCCGAGAACAGAGCGCTAGGGCTAAACCCCTTCAAGGTGTGCACTTTCGCCATGGCCAACCAGCGGGCTTTCTCCTGAACCTCAGACACTTCATCTTCCCAAACAAACTCGTCCTCCACCTCTTCATGCAGTGTCAGCCTTCCCAGGAGATCTCCCACATGTTCTCCACCCGCAGCCGAACCGCTACTCCGACCTTGGTCCATATCGCCGATTTTTCCAAAACCCTAACTCAAGGAGTTCTCTCACCAAGGGCAGGAAGAAAAGATCGCCTTGCTCTTGATCGGGGGGGACAAGGCTCGATCCACAGAGTAGATCAGACTCTCGGGGGCGTCGCCGCCGCCGGAGGAAAAGCAAACCCTAGGTCTAATCGCCTAGGGGACGTACGAAGCGCCGGGTCTTGTCTGTTGCACGCAACGGCTTTCGCGTGTGCTTCTGAAAAAAAAAACTTGAGCTTTGCGTGATTCGCTTCTAGAAGCATGTCGACAGCTAGCTAGCGGATATACTCTATTGTACTGAACCACTACTGGGCCTGAAGTGAACAGATTACCGCACGAATCTAACCATATAAGCCCACTAAGCAAGCATCGAAAGGCGTGTTGGTTTTAACCATCCAGTCACCACCAGATCAACTGTCCATTTTATATTCCGGTGCACTCAAGAAGACCGAATATATAAACCCTGGGGGCACCCAAGTCGTCGAGAAAACTGGGATTACTGTACTCCTCCGTTTGTCGTCGCCCGAATTGCATTATGTGCACTGCATCATGGTACTAGTATTACGTAATATTTTTGTGCCGTTGCGGCGATTGTTGTTAGGAGATGGACGTGGACAGACGCCAGCGCCAACATCAATCACGAGATAGGGTATAGTAATCTAATCACACTTGGTGGCCCGAGCAACGTTCTTTTAATCACCGGATGCCAGCGGATTCGTAATCGCAAACAAATGGCGCCAATGGTGTCCTGGAAAGTCCGCGGCGGTTTTGTACGTACTATACCATTTGGCACCACGAGTCGGCCGGCGAGGCACGCACGATCCGATTAATAAGAGGATTAATAACCCAATCCTTGGAGAGAATCGTTGGGCTGAAATGTTTTCGTAGTAAGTAGGATGTTGGTGCTCAGCACATCTATATGCCCGAAAACGACGGGATTAATATGTGGAGATGGCCGCTGGTACTTACTACCATGCGTTGTGAGTTGTGTGACCTTGTGGTTTGCATGGGGTGGGGGTGGTATCCCGATCGATCCCGTCCCGTGCAAGCGCTGACTCTGGCGATTAACAACAACAAAGGGGCACGAGGCGCCTCTGCAACTCCAACGTGTGTGCTGTTTGACTTGTTCTAATCCTACTGGAGTACAGTACGTATCAACATCGTGTGGTACGTACTATCATCTCCGTGCAGTGCAGGTGACTATCGATCTCGATCTCACCCTACTCCTTTGCGAAGCGAATCAATGCTCGTGACTTTGGTGACTGAAAGATGTGCCGGTGTGAGCCAAGATCCCGCCGGATTTGTGTGGTGCTCCGGAGTCCGGCGCGGCGCAGGTCATGGCCGGTGGATGTTGCTTACTACAGAAGGTCAATCTGATTGAGATCAGGGCGCATGTCTCCTCTCGTCATGGCCGGCGGACGAGGTGGTTTGTGTGTGCTCCCATTTTCGCGCGCCCGGGGGCACACGCCGTCCGTGCTTGTTGTGCCGGGCATCCGCGTCTGTGTTCTCACCTTCTGATGCACACCGCTTGGATTTGCGTCACGGGATAGCTCATCTTGGAGGATTGGCGTCCATGCAGATTTTGCTTTCGGAACATCCTATTGGACCTGGCGACCGGATGCCGGGAAAGGTCGTCCACCGTGGAGAAGAAGCATTGGCAAGGAAGAATTATTACTAGGAGGAGGAGATCCACGATGACCAACGTTCATTCTGTGTTTTCCGTATTGAGTGTATGCTCGTGTATATGAAAATCTACAATGTACTGTATTTTACTCCTAAAATTTAGCCTTGCAAAAACCTACTGAAAACTCAACTTTTACATTTTGAGAAATTAATAAAAATTATTCTTAGATGCAATTCTAGATTTATCCGAATGTTAAGTGTCACACGTGTGACACAAAACACTTTTATCCTCATGTTTTTTACAAGTAAAATTTTCATCTGAAAATAACGGCCTTGCTAGATCTCAGTCGACTGAGACTTCGTTAAGTCTTAGTCGATGCTATATCCCTAAGATTTTACATTGAGATCGGTGCAAAAAAAATTCTTCGGTTTTTTCTTTTTCTTATTCGCATGTTATGTGACATGACTGAGACTTAGTTAAATCTCAGTCGACTGAGACCTAGCCACACCCTAAGATAAAAAAACCTACACAGCTAGACTGAAACACGAAAGTTGTCATGTTTTAACAACTAAAAATTTCATCCATTGGTCACTAAACTTATCAACTAAATCAAGTTGCCATGTGTTGGTGCCACACGTATGCCACTTATCAAGTTCCTAAACTTAACTCTTTAAAAATAATTAGACAGTTTTGTTAAAACACAAATTGTAAGTACCCAATTACAAAATTAAGCAAAGATAGCATATCATTCATACCATAATTAAAAGATTCAAACAACATAAAACTACTTAAAACTACATATCATACTTATTACTACTCTAGTTCCTTCAGGCGCTCGTCCCAATTCGCCTCGGTAGAGACGAAGGGACTATTGGTCACCCCACCCCAAACCCCTCCACGTGGAGGAGGGCTCGGCCTCATCAACATTGTTCATACACTTCTTGTAGGCCTCATAGCGTGCTTGTTTCTCCGTGACGATCCCCTCAGTTGCTTCGCCCTGAACTCGGCCATATAAGCCTCGTCGATGCGCTCGACCTGAATCTGCTCGAAGGCCTCACGATTCTCCTTCTCCTCGTGACGGTTGACCAACCGAGGCGCAATGAAGACCAATACGTCGCGGCTACCGAGGGGGAAGTTAACCTACGCCTGACATTCGATCTAGCGAACCACCACCACGTTGATTCAAGAGTAAATATCGATCACCCCCTTGCTGCGGAGGGTTCAAACTCATTTGCAGTGTTATTATGCTTCGTGTAGGCCTCATAGCACACTTGTTCCTCATCAATGAGCTTGGGATGCTTCACTCTGAGCTCGGCCATATAAGCCTCATTGATGCACTCAACTTCAATGTGTTCAAAGGCCTCACGATTCTCTTTCTCCCTGCGGTGGTAGACCAATCGCGGCTCGACAATGTATGTAATATTGTGTCTACGGAGCGAAAAGTTAACCTTCGCCCTACCGCCAACCAAGCGGAACCCCGTCACGATGTACGCGCGAGCCTCCTGCTCCATGGACTAGAAAAATGACAAGCCAATGCCTCTCTCATGTGTTCGGATTTTGAATACAGTCACTAAAGTGCCCCACGGCCGCTACCGCACACCGTGGTAGTTATTCTTCTTCGACGGCGACAACATCAGTTGAGACATGGATCTCGAGCGGGGCGATGTCGGTGGATGCTCGGGGCGGTTGCATGGATCCGACGATGACCCTCCTCTATTTGTCATCGATGGCAGCTAGATTCGTCGATTCGAGCGATATCAGGTCGATCGATTGAAAGTGGGGATGAGGTAAACAGGGGGTTAGGGTGTTGTCGGGGGATGCGGGGTGACGACGAACGGCACCATCATGAATGGGTGGCGATGGGGAAAGAAACAATCAAGCGAGAGAAGTAAAAAAATTTGATAAGAAATGGTTGTAGCCGCTCATATTTGAAGCGCACATGCCAAGCTTCTTAGGATTTCTGAGGAGTTAAACCGGTTGAGTATCTGATTTAACCCCTTAGAAAGAAAGTTAGGAATTATGCCTTTTTTAAAATATATGAGTTATACATTTTTAGGGTTATTAGGGTTCGGCTGGAGTTGCCCAAAAGCTGAGTTCAGTCAGTCTTTTTTTTTCTTTTGCTAACAGGCAAACTGAATGAAGTTTAGCAAAGCCCTTCGTTTAGCTTTGTTTGTCTGGGAATATTTGGTTGTTTACTCGGATTATGAATGACAATCAATGAGGTACAAGGTAATCTTGATTGAAGACAAACGAGGATCAGAGACAATTGTTGTTTGCCAAGAACCATAAGATAATGGGAGATAATTGTGCCATATATATCTCCAGATCCCACAAACAAGGATTACAACTCTCTTGCTCCACCAGTCCAATAATACGAGCAGGAAATCAGTTGAGCGATAGGAACAGATGAACGGGGCTAAAAACTAGACTATCTCCGCTCTCTTCTCGTCATCCATGCCGTCGACTACCAGCATCTGCCTTTCGCTCATCTCGCGCACACAGGGCATGACCAGTACAAAGTCTCCTCGGACAAGATTGGGGATTCACGGCCGGCCGGCCACGGCGGCGACCGAGATCCATCACACGCGCACGGATCCCAGGGAGAAGACGAAGCCTGCGAACTGCGGCGGCGGCTTCACCACGGCCCAGCTCTTGGACTTGACGTCGAACACCCACAGCGCGTGCCTGGTGCCTCCCCCCTCGGACTCCATGGCGCCGGTGACCACCACGCGCTCGCCGCCGCCGACGGCGACCGCGCGCGCTGTGCCGGTCTTGAGACCCGGCGGGGACGGCCCGACCTCGCGCCAGCTGCGCCGCTCCCCGCGGTACTCCATCACGGCCGTGCCCTCGATGCACCACACCCGGCCGCGAACCACCACGTGGGCCGCCGACGGCGGCGCGCGCACGCGCTCCAGGCGGCGCCACTCGCGGGCCGCCGGGTCGAACCACTCGGCGTCGCGCTCGAACCCGCCCTGGCGCCCCGTGCGGTACCCGCTCACGGCCAGGAACCGGTCGCCAGCGACGGTGGCCATGCCGTCGCACTCGTCCCGCTCCTCCGACATGTCCGGGAGCGGGTCCCAGGCGTCGGCGCCCGCGTCGTACGCCTCCGCCGTCTTGAGCGCGTTCTTCAGCTTGTCGTGGCCTCCCGCGACGTAGATCTTGCCCCCCGCCTCGGCGCACGCGAAGAAGGACCGCGCCGAGCGCATCGGCGCGCCGCGCCGCCACACGCCGGTGGAGGCGTCGAGCACGTGCACGTCCGCCACGGGCTCGAAGGTCTTGGGGTCCCACCCGCCGAGCACGGCGAGGCGGCTCCCGACCGCCGCGCACTGCGCGAACATGGGCACGGGCGGCGCAGCGCCCTCGCGGCGCCACTCCCCGGTGGTCACGTTGTAGACCGACACCCCGTACGCCTGGGTGTTCTCCGGCCCGGCCCCGGCGTCTTCCGCGGCCGCCGGGTTCCCGAACTGCAGCAGGTAGACCAGATCCTCGTTGGCGCCGGCCTCGGCGCGCGCCAGGGCGAAGTCCGGCGCGGCGGCGGCGCTGTTCCAGCCGCGGCACACGCCGCGCATCGTGCGGAAGGAGGCGTGGGGGACGCGCGCCAGGCAGTCGACGGCGACGTCGTCGGGCATCCCCGGGATGAGGTCGATGTGCTCCATGACCTTGCACTCCTGGACACGGCTCTTTTGGTTCCTCATTTTTCTTATCTCTGCAAATGGAGAATGGATGGCTCTCCCTCTCGGGGGTGGAGGACGTTAAATAGAGCGCTCCGGGGACACGTGGCAGGGCATGACTGGAGCTTTATGACAGATCTTTTTTTTCATGACATATCTTTTTTTTCATGACAGATCTAAAGCTGCATTAAAAGAGTAGAAAATTCAATATACTGCTTCTAGTCGGAATTGCAGTTCATCGCGCACCGACGGCAGCACCGACCGATCCCTTGTTTGGTTGTTTGATACGGTCGAGCCTTTGTTTGTTTGGATATACACATTTCATCTGTGATTCAATCTTTTAAATCATTTAGCTCCTTATGGTTGAAAGCTATGGGATTGAAATAAGGTTCTATCCAATTTTTATTTGATCATATTTTAGAGCATTTCTAACCGATTTTTTTAAAACGGCCAAC
The DNA here is from genome assembly GCA_950022295.1 of Bromus sterilis. Lineage (NCBI taxonomy): Eukaryota > Viridiplantae > Streptophyta > Magnoliopsida > Poales > Poaceae > Bromus > Bromus sterilis. The sequence continues at coordinate 363,998,764 of OX465595.1, read as the reverse complement.
TAAAATTAGTGAAGTGAAATTTTAAGTTATTAACGATGGTCGGACCTAGCCGAACTCCTACATTTAGTGAAGTAATTTCTTTTGTTCTCAATTTTTTAGACTAGACGCGTGAATTTCAACCAATTGCATCACATATTATCAATCATTTTAATGTTTAGAAATAAAAATGCAAAACATATCAACTGTTACTAAACATATCGTTCACAAGTCGAAATTGTCAAATTGAAACTTGCATAGTTTATCCAAAATACACCACTTCATCGATCAAAGTTTGATCCAAAATCACCACAACATATCATGCATTATGTTATGGATCGAGCCCAATCAATGGCATATATGAACTCAAACACCGTCAAGATCGAAGAAATCACCACCACCACCATCATACACAAGGTCATTTCTCGACCAATTGTCACCACCATCACCATCCTCTCAAGTCTCAACCAACACCACCACCATCTTCGCGGTCGCCACCACCATCACCATTTTGAAGAAATTTTTCCCTTGTTTCAAGATCTCTCCACGAGTGAGTTCCTAATTTTTTCTTGCGGTATCATTCATTATGGTTAGGTTCATGAACATGATAACACGGTTTTCGGTTCTCTTAGCATCCTGAAGTCTCTCTTCCTCAAGTGCAAGTCTTCTCGCCTCCGCCTTCAACTTCCTTTCTTCGGACACCAAATTATATTTCCATTTCATCTTAAGCTCATTCCATCTTGCCACCTTCTCTTTTTTGTGTTCGACCGCCAACATTTTCCTGGCCTCAATCAAAGCGACAAGTTCCCTTTTGTATGTGGCACCTAATGTATTTCTCTTATTTTTATCTTTTGGAATTTTGATGGCCTCTTCATCTTCCTCGTCGTCGTCCTTAACGGCAATACTCAGTGTTGATCTATTTGGAGTTGTATCTGAACTTCTCTGAATCTACTTTTGATATGTACACAACACTTTGTAGCAATGCAAATGGTTTGTAGAGATGTTCATACAAGCATCTCAAAGAGCAAGATCTTCACCCTCATTGTAGGTGTGAGTCCTAGCCCTCTTTATAATCGATTGAGTGGGGGTCTCCGTTGGATCACCAATATCTTATACTTCAGTTGTTTCCTCTACTGCTACCTTCGGTTCGTCCAAATCCTCTTCGCCCTCCTCTCGGAGAACTTGATCGAAAACTAGTTGAAATCATCAAGGCCAAGTGTCCGAGAAGACTCCAAAGATGCCATGAATTTGACCGTGCTTATCGGTGTACTATGACAAAAACATCAAAATGCTCAATCACCCATGGGCCACTAACAATCACCGCAAAATACATAGGTCGATGAGAACAATTTTTTTATCTTGTGAGAATTTCATCAAACACTTGGCGACCGCGACCCTTGTTGCGCACTCAGGCGGTCGGACAAGCCATAGTGGTGGACGAGTGGGTGGACGGAGAAGGGAACGTGCCACCGGACGGGGGCGAGGAGTTGGAGTGGCCTTTTTTCTTCTTCGCCATCGATTTCCGGGCGTGTTCCGCATCACCGAGAGTCGTGGGAGGGAGGCCAACCGACATCGGTAGCGTGGTGGCCAGGGCGTCCTTTCTACACGCGGCGGCAACAGGTGTGGTGGACCGGACGGGATTTTTTATCCGTAACATCTTCTTCAGCGCGAGTGGCGTTGCGTACGGGGTTTGTTGTGGCGATACGCCGACGAGGGTAGCTGGGGAAAAGGTCTTGGGAATCAGTTCCAGCCTTAGTCCTGGTCATCGGCGGTGACGGTGGTTAGTTGGGAGGTGGTGGCGTGAAGTGCGGCTCAGCGCGAGAGAAGAAAGAAGTTGGGGTGGGATGTTTACTCAGCCGAGCGGGCGTCGAGTATATTTAGGCGCCACAAGCCCGATTTTCAGCGAAGGAATAAATGTTTTGCTCCTCTGTAGGTTTTAGTACTTCGGTTAGGTGAGGTTAGGAGGAGTAAACCAAATTTTTTACTCTACTATAAGTTTTAGGGGAACGGCTAGAGATGCTCTTAGCTAGGTGAATTCCATGAGAGTCAATAGGCTTTATCTAATTTTTATTTGATTATACCCTTAGCTCTGTGTGCAAACCATTTTTTGTTTTCATCTCTTATTAAATTGCTTTCACCTTTTATTATTGGAACGCTCAGTACACAAACATCATTAATATGTATTTTTCTTGAAGAAAATTAATATCAGTTTTAATATGCTTTGTACGCTCATACTATAGTGAATTTGTTCTAAAATTGAAAAAATATAGCACACAATTATCATGATCGAACAATTCATCTCATGTAGTAGATGTCGTTTCAATAACTTTCAATCACGACATGCACAACAAATTGATATTGTACTTTAATGAGAAATTCAAACACAATTTGTTAGCATTTTGATGATCAATATTTCTCTAACTTTAGTAAACTCTCTAATTTTGGAGCCTCCTTCAATTGAGAATTTTAATTTGAACTTTGATACGAGATTTTAATATGTCATTGGCCTAGGATTTTTTATGGGATCTCTCGATGTATGTATCTCTTTCATAAATGGTTGAGTGGAGCGTCGCCTACGACACGTTTGTCGCCATGATAGCATATGCGGTCAATAACATAGTTAACTTCCTCATGTTCATGTACTCATTATAAGTTGTTCCACAATGACACGATAAATAAAACCACACAAGCATTACATAAGAATATTTTTTGAAGAACTTGCACATGAAAATAAGGTCTATGTAACTCAAGAAACATAAACATAGCGATGACGTGCACATAGTTCTTCTAGTTGATATCAAATTCGACACATATTTATATTCCATCCGCAATAGACATTCCAAGAAAACCTATGGCGACGCGCCAGCGTCCTCCACCTCCGTCTACGTTAGTTCAATAGTTCAGAGATAAATAAACTTTACTTTTACATTTCGGGGTAATGGATTTTTTTGAACAAACACCGGGGAAGAACATGTCCACCTGAATATATTACTCAACACACTCGTTAAGCTGAGGTTACATGAGAGTACATAGCAAGAGTAGATATAATTCCGCCGAGACATGCCATCCTCTTTAGTGGAAAGGTTTCTAAACCGATGAATTCAAAGAAAGAAATCAAATGTAATGTTCCTACCTGTATTATTGGAGGTATGTGTTGGGAAACGTAGTAGAAAACAAAAAATTTCGGCCTACGAATCAAGAACCCAAGATCATCCAAGAAGATTGCATACAAGGTTTTAGGTCATGGCTCACCAAACGATGTAGCGGAAGTAGAGTTGGTGAAGACCGTCGGTGCAGATCCCCGCAGCTAGGAATTTCAATGACCTCCCAACCGCGAGGATATCGATCCCGCGTACCGTTCCACGATCCGTTGCGCGATCTATCCCGTGAACCGTCCCGCGATCCGTCCCGATCAAGTCCCACGAACAAGTCCCTCGAACATGATCTCCGAGGAAGAAGAAGGACCTCAAAGAAGGATCAAAGGTATGATCCCTCTACCGGTATCCACACATCCCGATGTAGCAATCCAGCAGCGCTCCGCCGTCCAGAGAAGAACGCCACCGAGAGAAACTAGAGGGAGAAGAGCCTAGCGGCGTCCGGACTAGAACGATCTAGCCCGAAGAGAATTAGAGGCACGTGGGATTTAGCTGGGCAGCCTTGGGGCTTTTCTGGTGTGTTTTTGGGGCTACCCCTGCCCCCGAATATATAGGCGGAAGCCTGGGGTCGCAACTTGGGCGAGGGTTCTCCCCAAAGTCGGTTTTGGCCACCAGGAGGAGTCCAACACGGATTCCCCGCCGAAACGCCCCGGACCCCGGCGTCCTGGTCCAAAACGCCAGGGACCCTGGCGTCTGGGCCTTGGACTCAAGGAAAGTCCTTTTCCTTCCAAGTTAAGACCTTGTGGACCTTCCTACTTGGTTTAACGTCGGTTTCGCGGTTTGGAGAGTTCCTTAACCCTCCGGATACTTCCATAAGCTCCCGGGAACCTTCCGAAACCTCCCGGAACATTTCCGGAAGTTCCGGAACAATTTTCCCGATGTTCCGTAACCTTACCACAACTATTACCGAATGTTGCAAAACCTTCCGAGACTATCACGGATGTCTTGTTACCACTTCAAGACTCTTCTTGAATGTTCCGGAATCATTCGAGACCGTTCACGAATATTCTGAAACCATTCAGCACAACCTAGAACACTTCTAGTGCTACCCGGAAACACTTCCGGTTCCACCCGAAACAATTCCGGTACCCTTTCTCTTTTCATCTCCTAGTTCTCTAACAGATTACTACTCGTTAAGTGTGTGACCCAATAGGTTCGGTATAATGCGGACATGACTCAGAACATCTTCCGGACATAGGTCAACAGCCTTTTGTCAATAGCCAATAATCAACAGCGGAGCCATGGACACCCATGTTGACTCCCGCACATACACGAATAAACTTCGAGTGAACCTTTATGTTTAGTCATGTACCATTCCCTTTGCTTCGTGATATATGACAAAGTTAGAGGAGAGATGTTTGGCACCCATGTGTAACAACTTCTTGAACACAAGCCACTCGTTATCCTCTTTGCTCGTTTGTCTCTATTTCTTGTTATTGTATTTCGGTATCCCCGTGATTAAATCACAATGCGTCTGGCCAGACTAGAATGGATACCGTCATACCGAGTGGGCCCAAAGTCAATATCTCTTCATCGTGAAGGAGCAAATCCCATTCTTGAACTATCACAGTCACTAGCCACACCATCTGACATACCCAGAACTTATTTTACTACTTCCCATTTACGGGAGGATTCATCTAAGAACCAAAGCATGTCTTCCTGTGTGAAGCAACTCGATACTCTCATGGTCTAAGGAATTACGTATATGATAACATTTCATGATATGACTTATAACGTAGTTACGATGTGATCTCTAAGTATATCATTCAATACTGGGGTCGGTTCAACATCATTGTTCTGCTAACAATATGTTCCCATTGCTACTGACATCCTTGTTACAAGAACAATGTCCATGATTAAGAAAACGTAATCATCAGTTAGCACATGAGCTGGTCTTAGAGGCTAAACCAGGAACTCTTGGTGTTTACATTTCCACACATGCAAGTGAGTTTTCTTCTGAATCTCATAGTCAGGGTCATTGCAATTATAGCACATAAATATAAACATTAATTACGAACGTGGAAATATATATAATAACATTTTATTATTGCCTCTAGGGCATATTTCCAACAGTCTCCCACTTGCACTAGAGTCAATAATATTATCAGTGCTTGAGCACCTTACACCTATGGCATACCGGTGTAATACATGCTTCATTTGTGGTATAGACTTCATCATCGGATCTGACGTTTCAGGCCCGTTTGTATCTTGCATATCTTCGCTTTTTCACGCTATCATAAAATTCACTAATTTTATCAGTTTAGCTTTGTATATGTGTGAATCATTTGGCAGGACCTTGGTTCCTTTAGAATAAGTCATGAAATCATTCATCAATGTTCCATGAGCTTCAAGCATCTTGGAAACCATACCATGTTCATAAATGAACTGATAATTCAAAATACCCTCCCTTGTTACTTCTTTAAGCAACAATATACTTAGCCTCTGTTATAGAATTCGCCACAGTATCTAACTTAACACAGTTCCTCCATACTATGCCACCCTTATGTGTGAAACATATAATCCCAATCGAAAATCGGTCGAAGTAAGTATGAAGACTGAATTGGTGTAACTATTTACATCAAAAATTCAGCTGGTGTAACTCATTACAACGAGCTCTTCATTCTCTCCATTTTCCGAGAAACATATCTTATCTATCATAAGTTTAACTTTTCACTATTTGTCCAATGATCAACATATTGATCACTTTGGTATCTTGCTCACAACCTTTTTGGAGCACTGGACATATCTGGTCGTTTTACATATTATGGTGTACATGATTAATCCAAACACACATGTGAGTGAAATTCAATTCATGTGTTTTGCTTATCTGTGTTCATGAACACCGATTTCTGCAAACAACTTTTCACCATGACCTCGGCAAGAACATCCTTCTTGGCGTTTTCATACTAAACTACTTTAGTATTATGTCAATATGCAGTGTTGGCTTTAGCGTGATCAGGCACCTACTATCTTCATAGATCACTGTGCTCAATACTAATGCTATATCAGCCCAAGTTCTTCAACTGAAAACTATTTCCAATGAAGTCCTTATTCGTGTCAAGAAATTTATATCATTTCCAATCAACAATATGTCATCTACATAAGGTTTTAGAAATATCATTCAGCTCCCACTTACTTTCTTTATCATTCAACCATCTTCGTTTATTCCCGATGAAAACAAACTCTTTTGGCAATTTCATCATAACGAAAATTCCAACTCCACTGTGCTAGCTTCAGTCCATCACTGGATATCCAAGGCTTGCATCTATTTTAGCATCCTTTGAATCGACAAAACATTCCGGTCGTATCACATATACGTCCTTTGTTATATTTCCGTGTAGGAACTTTGTTTGACGTTCATTCTACCATATCCTATAAATGAGATATGTAGTAATTGCTAATATAACCCGAACTGACTAAAGCATCTCTACGGTCGAAACTATTTCGCCGTAGTCAACGTTTGAACTTGCTAGAAAACAATTTTCCAACGAGTTGAGCTTTATGGATAAAACAATTTTATCCGAATCAATTATAGATCCATATATATATTCTTCAGACTTTTAGTCTTTCAGAGGGTCTACCAAGTTCAAAACTTGACTTACTTCCATGGATACTATCTTGGATTATTTGGCATTTAGCCAAATCCCGGAGTCAGGGCCCATCAACGCTTCTTTGTATATCACAGGTTTATCATTGTCAAACAATAATATCTCGTCTTACATATCATGAATGTTTGTATGAGTTTTGTCTAACCTGTGTGGTTCAGCTGCACACTTATTTGAAGATTCAACAATCTTTAATAACTTGCACTGTCCTCCCACTCACTATTTTGCAAGAAACCATTTTCTTCAAAACACATTGCTCTTAACAGCAAACAATTTTGCTTTTGTGTAGTGATAGAGGAATACCAAACCTTTTGGAATAACCTTCACAAAGTAGCACTTATCTGATTTGGTGTTTTGAGTATGTCAAACATATATCTCATACACCCAAATTTTAAGAAAAGACAATATGGTTTTATCATTTCCATATCATATCTAATATGGTGTCATTTCAACAGATTTGATGGTGCTCTTTTCAGTGTAAAAGCCGTAGTCTCTAACGCATAACTTTAATAAGTATAATGGCAAATTGATAAACATCATATTTGATCTTACCGTGTCATACATGGCTTGATTACATCTCTCGAACACTTTACTCATAGTGGTGTTCCGGGAGACGCAAGTTATGACACTTCTTCACAACTCATCAGACGTTCGCTAAACTTGTAACTCAAATATTACTTTCTGCAATCTAATTTGCAGAAGCTTTATTTCCTCATTACAATGAATTTCTATTTCACTCTAAAATTCCTTGAACATTTCAAAGATTTCAGACGTATGTCTCTATTGAACAGATATCCACATATCTACTTCAACTCATGAGTGAAGATAGGGAATCCACTGCACACAACTACACTTATTGGACTACACACATCATCATGTACGATTACCAATGGTTTAGTTTCCCGTTCATGTATGGCCTATCAACGGTGTTTTAGTCACATTACTTCGAGACAAAGATCGCAAGCGTCAAGTGATTCGTAGTCATATGACTCGAAAGTCCATCACTTATGGAAATTCTTTATGCATGTTATCTCACTTGTGATAAACGGCAGTGCCACATCTATGTGGTATTTCTGTCAGTCTTGCGACGTTTAGCGTCAGTGTTATGGATGTTTAGTATTATTATCAAGATTCATAACATACAACCTATTCATAATGGAAGTATGGCCTTTACGTTATTCATAGCTTTGAACAACTCTCTTGCAAAAAACATGATTCAAAATGATGTTTTGCAACAAGGCTAAAGTGTAGTAACAATTTACTCAACTCTAAAATGAATTATGAAGATAATCATAGAGTCAACACACGGTATAGTAAACCTTTTATCGTGTTCCCGAGCGTGTCAAAACTCATCATTAGCTAGCCATAAAGGCCATAGTATTTCTTGCATCGAGTTGCAACAATATGCAATCGATTGTGATATTCCGGTGATCAATAGTTTAATCACAATATACAGAATCCACAATTAACTGCTTAATCATGATTCCCAAGAATTACATCTCTTGACCAGCAATGAATTCATCTATAACTCCGTATGACTTTCATTTCTGAGCTGGATATTCCAGTCTTCTTTCGTTTTGCCTTTATACGTATCATAGTTCTATTTCCAATGTCACTCCTACTCACAGAAAATCACACATGATCAAGGGTGGCACAGGCCATGGACTTTCCGGCGTATGAGTCTTACTAACATCCTTTGGACTTCCTTTCCCTTAATTCTCATCATCATATGATCGGTGTTCTTCTGGATCCCACACTTATCAGTTTTGTTTAGAGCACAGTGAACATTTTCACTAATGCTTACAATCATACATTGTACTAGATATCTTATATCCAACATTAATTTTCTTACTACTGAAAACAATTTTTCAGTTTCATGAATATAACATAACTATCCCAAACGTTTCAAAGTTCGGGTTTCATGGTGTGAAGACAATGCACTTAGCTGTGGTGGAATTCTAGCATTTTGGATTATGGACGTGTGTCACATCATCCATAGCATCAGCGGGAGAGCATAAAAAATTTGCGATAGGACATGGTCCTTCTCGGCACTATTGAGGATAGTCCTCACAATACGGTACCAATCGTAAAGTTTTTACCAGATAATACAGTTAATCAAAAACAATTGGGAAGGTGGTAACGCGAGCCATTATTCTACAACGATAATGCAAATACTAAGACTTTGTTCATAATTAAGTTGCACTTCTGATTAATCAATTTAATTACTAAGTGCGCTCCCACTCAGATCAATATCTCTCGTAATTGATGCTGGAGTGATTCAAGATCCGACCCAATCGTCCGCCATTGATGTGACATCACTGATGACTTAGACTGGACCGGAAGGCCAACTTGCCAATCACAACACATGTGATTCTTGTTCATCTTTCGATGGGCGTGTTCCGGTAGCAAACTTTTATCCAAACCGTCAAGACAACCAAGTGTAATGTGCTGTGTGTTCTTTTAACACACCCGCCTTTTATGCGTCACACCGTGTGCACCCATGTGACATGACCTGCTCCGGTGTGAAACATAGTATAGACAGTGCTACAGTTGGAAGAACACTATCAACTTGATATTGTTTTGCGAGAGATCACCCTAATAAAACACGACTACTGCACATCAAACAAGGGTGCATCAAAGGGATAAACATCACAGGCAGTTCATAAAAATATGTGATATAGTATAGCCCTTTGCTTCGTGAAGTCTTCATTGTCTTCACGTCGTCGTGGTTGAAGTCACCGTGTCCACCAACTTTGTCCTTGGCGCCGGGACCATCACCACGGCTTCCGGCATGTGCGCCGGGGTCCACCTCCGCATTGTAGATCATCACCTTGCATCTATCTATTGCTTTGCCTCGAGCGATGAAAAGTTCTGGCACGCAGGCCATAATTAAGTGACAATCATATGACTCCAGTCATCATGCTGTATCACGACACGCAGGTCGCGAATAAATATTACATAACATATAGCATCTCATACAAACACATTGCAAATCTTGAAGGATATACCACATCACATGCATACTCTGCAAAAACAAGTTAGATTGCCATCTACACGGGTTGTTGCAAATTTTATCGTGGTTGATTAGCAGGTTACAGCAAACGTTGTTCCCTAAACAAACCAAACACGATACTTCAATGTTGCTAGTTTAACGTTCGGGGTGCGTGTAGCAACTAATGCCACAAGCCAAACTTCGTTCAACGCGTGACCCCCGTTTGGATTTGAGTTCATAGAATCCACAAGGCCCTCCATGTTAAATCTTCTAGTGCGAGATTAAGATGAGATCCAAGGAGTTTGATGTAGACCATGATCAAGGCAACCAGCATACTGAAAGCAGCATAGAGGGATCGATGGAAAACTCAATCCTTGTAGCAAAACCTCAACTTGCCATCAAGCATAGAAAAAATCACATGACAGGGAAGCAACAAGAAAATCAATGCCTCATATCACAAATATGATCTAGACCTAAACATGCATCTAATCAAGGATCGCTCATGATACCACTGTTGGGAAACGTAGTAGAAAACAAAAAATTTCGGCCTACGAATCAAGAACCCAAGATCATCCAAGAAGATTGCATACAAGGTTTTAGGTCATGGCTCACCAACCGATGTAGCGGAAGTAGAGTTGGTGAAGACCGTCGGTGCAGATCCCCGCAGCTAGGAATTTCAATGACCTCCCAACCGCGAGGATATCGATCCCGCGTACCGTTCCACGATCCATTGCGCGATCTATCCCGTGAACCGTCCCGCGATCCGTCCCGATCAAGTCCCACGAACAAGTCCCTCGAACATGATCTCCGAGGAAGAAGAAGGACCTCGAAGAAGGATCAAAGGTATGATCCCTCTACCGGTATCCACACATCCCGATGTAGCAATCCAGCAGCGCTCCGCCGTCCAGAGAAGAACGCCACCGAGAGAAACTAGAGGGAGAAGAGCCTAGCGGCGTCCGGACTAGAACGATCTAGCCCGAAGAGAATTAGAGGCACGTGGGATTTAGCTGGGCAGCCTTGGGGCTTTTCTGGTGTGTTTTTGGGGATACCCCTGCCCCCGAATATATAGGTGGAAGCCTGGGGTCGCAACTTGGGCGAGGGTTCTCCTCAAAGTCGGTTTTGGCCACCAGGAGGAGTCCAACACGGATTCCCCGCCGAAACGCCGCGGACCCCGGCGTCCTGGTCCAAAACGCCAGGGACCCTGGCGTCTGGGCCTTGGACTCAAAGAAAGTCCTTTTCCTTCCAAGTTAAGACCTTGTGGACCTTCCTACTTGGTCTAACGTCGGTTTCCGCGGTTTGGAGAGTTCCTTAACCCTCCGGATACTTCCATAAGCTCCCGGGAACCTTCCGAAACCTCCCGGAACATTTCCGGAAGTTCCGGAACAATTTTCCCGATGTTCCGTAACCTTTCCACAACTATTACCGAATGTTGCAAAACCTTCCGAGACTATCACGGATGTCTTGTTATCACTTCAAGACTCTTCTTGAATGTTCCGGAATCATTCGAGACCGTTCACGAATATTCTGAAACCATTCAGCACAACCTAGAACACTTCTAGTGCTACCCGGAAACACTTCCGGTTCCACCCGAAACAATTCCGGTACGCTTTCTCTTTTCATCTCCTAGTTCTCTAACAGATTACTACTCGTTAAGTGTGTGACCCAATAGGTTCGGTATAATGCGGACGTGACTCAGAAAATCTTCCGGACATAGGTCAACAGCCTTTTGTCAATAGCCAATAATCAACAGCGGAGCCATGGACACCCATGTTGACTCCCGCACATACATGAATAAACTTCGAGTGAACCTTTATGTTTAGTCATGTACCATTCCCTTTGCTTCGTGATATATGACAAAGTTAGAGGAGAGATGTTTGGCACCCAAGTGTAACAATTTCTTGAACACAAGCCACTCGTTATCCTCTTTGCTCGTTTGTCTCTATTTCTCGTTATTGTATTCCGGTATCCCCGTGATTAAATCACAATGCGTCTGGCCAGACTAGAATGGATACCGTCATACCGAGTGGGCCCAAAGTCAATATCTCTTCATCGTGAAGGAGCAAATCCCATTCTTGAACTATCACAGTCACTAGCCACACCATCTGACATACCCAGAACTTATTTTACTACTTCCCATTTACGGGAGGATTCATCTAAGAACCAAAGCATGTCTTCCTGTGTGAAGCAACTCGATACTCTCATGGTCTAAGGAATTACGTATATGATAACATTTCATGATATGACTTATAACGTAGTTACGACGTGATCTCTAAGTATATCATTCAATACTGGGGTCGGTTCAACATCATTGTTCTGCTAACAATATGTTCCCATTGCTACTGACATCCTTGTTACAAGAACAATGTCCATGATTAAGAAAACGTAATCATCAGTTAGCACATGAGCTGGTCTTAGAGGCTAAACCAGGAACTCTTGGTGTTTACATTTCCACACATGCAAGTGAGTTTTCTTCTGAATCTCATAGTGAGGGTCATTGCAATTATAGCACAGAAATATAAACATTAATTACGAACGTGGAAATATATATAATAACATTTTATTATTGCCTCTAGGGCATATTTCCAACAGTATGCATTTCGTTACGAAAGACAAGGGAGTTACGTGAGTCCCTATCTTCCATAACAACTTGAGCAACACCGTGGCCCAAATGTTGATGTTGAGGCTTTCATGTGTGTGAAGCTCCCAAATATGATCGAGGGAGGTGGATGGATCGATATCAATTTGACTCCAGACCACTCAAAACACCTCGGGGAAGTGAAGAGCAAGGTGTTGTGCATCATCCAAGTGGTGATCACAACACAAACACGAAGATTCGATGTGGATGGTGTTAAGTCCTAGATTCACCATAGTGTTGAGCTTGTTATGCAAGATTAACCAACCAAATGTCTTTACCTTGCTAGGCACAAATAGACCTGAGGCCGAGGTTATCCTCCTTTTCTAAACAGGCACAAAGAGACCTAACTGTATCATGTGTTGAGGTCACTTCGCGGTCGCGGGAAAGGAAAGAGGAAGCACACCTGAAGGATAAGGCCTTCCCACGGTTGATAAATTTATCGTCCGAGTCCGCAGAGAGTGAGACATGCTGGAAAAAATAGTCTCTAGCTCGGTCGAGGAAACATATTTTTGGTGATCCCGTAAGTTAGCAAGTAAACCATATTGCATGACTTGACACACCAATAAGGACTGGGAGGTGGGGTGGGAGAATGCATGTGGGAAGGTATTGCCTAGTGGTTGGGCGAGCAGCCAAGAGTTGAGTGAGAAGAAGGTTGTAGAGCCGTTATTTGTAAGGACAAAGGAGATGTTTCTAAGTGAGGGTTTGTGAGTGTTAACTATTTTTCTGAAGCAAGGAGTGTGTTGGTGGCTTCGAGATGAAGTCAAAACCGTACTCATTGAGAAATCATTGAACCCAAGGTAGTTCTTGTTTTGAAGAAGTTTGTGAATTTCATGAGAAGACATTTGTTTTGAAGTTACAATTTTTTTATGCCTAGCCCACCAAAATTTTTTGGTTGACAGACATCCTTGCTAGCAATGAGGCACTTGACATCAGAGCCCTTGTCCTCAGCCGCCCAATAAAAGGAATGACGAGTAGTGTAAAATTTTGAGAACGCCTTTAGGAAGCCAAAAGACAAACATGAATTAGGTGACTAGGGTCTAGAGTGGACGAGGGAAGGGCCAACCATGCTCCTCTAGAGAGCAGTTTAGGTAGTTTTATTCTGAAAATATAGAGTTGCACTCGAAAGGCACAATTCCTAAATACATAGTGGTTGTAACACCCTCAGAGTCTTGTAACAGTGATCACTTTTTCTACAGTCAATTCACTGTTCTTAGTCATGCTTTGATCACCCTTGATGTTGATCACTATCAAAAACCCCTTTGTTGATATTAAAATTATTGTGGCAAATAAAAGTTCATTCAATAATTGTGCAACCAATTTTGACAAATCCCTAAAAGTCAGTACACCATGTTAGAACAACATTGGGATTCATTGCAATGACCAAATAAATCAAACAATTGAAAACAGTATCAAAACAACAATATTTAATCATATTAAATATGGCCATAATTCAAATAAATTTAGTTTGCCCCCAAACTTTTTGTGGCACTAGTATAAAGTGAAACACTAATTGTGGAGCTAGTCTACCATTTTACATAATTGCAAAAGCTAATAAATAAAATGATTTAACTGCCACTGTCCATGACATGTGGGTCCACCCTGTCAGCACTGTTTTGGATAATGTTGTCATAATAATAAATAAAAATTCAGAAAATCATTTAAATTGAATTAAACTTTAAAATTGAATATCTTTTAAACCGCAAATCAGATTCAAAAACTTTATACATGGAAGTTGATCATAAAAATATAACAAATACGAATACGCTATCCGTATGTCTACCACACCCCTCTAACACAACAAACGTCGACATTCCCCCCTCCGGCCCGTGTGTCGGTAATCATCCGGAGCCGGTATTTCGTTTCCGGATGAATTCCCGCTCCAAGCATAACCCTTTGCACTGCGTTAGAACACCGATAACAATGCATCTGTCATGTCATTATCTGTTTGCACATGTTTGCTTTGTATTTACTGTTTCTCCTCCCTTTATTCTCCGGTAGACCCTGCAGCTGCCGCCGACTACACCGTTACTGAGTACGACTACGTCGTCGTCGACCGTACCCCTACCGTCGAGCTTTCAGGTAAGCAGAGCCATTCTCTTCCCCAGATATCGCGTATCTTTCTGTACATTTCTTGCACTAGGCATTGTTACTGCTGCTGCTACGTTACAATTCTATTCTATTGCATAGCCTGTCGTTGTCGCCCCTTGATGTACCTTCCTTTATCCTATGCTGCCTATTATAATATATATGTTATTCAGCAGTGAGCCCTGCGCATTTTTAGTCAACTAGGATTACTCGGGGGAGTGAACGCGGATACAATAATTATAACTGCACAGGTACGGTACAATGCAGACACCGTCTCAGGCCCCTACCTCGGCTCTGCCGAGCCACATCAAGTGTGAGCTATCGAGGAGTAATCCTCTTACTCCACACGTTGTTGACTCTGTATAGCCGCCCTAGGTTCATGAACAACGGTTGTCCTTAAAGGTAAGAAGTCGGGTGACCCAACGGTGCACGTGAGTGGTATTGCGACGGGACGACAGAGAGGGTATCACTACTAGAGAAATAGCTATACATGGTAACCTTATTAGTGGCGCATTTTATATGCAATGCGCCACTATGTTTTAAGGGGTGGCGCACTGGTAAAAAATGCGCCACCCCTAAGAGTGGGCCGGCCCTGGATCCTCTTATACGTGGCGCATTTAGAGAAATGGGCCACCCCTAAGAACCTTATAGGTGGCGCATTTTAGAAATGCGCCACCCCTAAGCGCTTATGGGTGGCGCATTCTGGAAATGCGCCACCCCTAAGGAATTATTAGTGGCGTATTCAGAATGCGCCACCCATAAGGGCTTAGGGGTGGTGCATCTTGCATATGGGCCACTACTAACTTAAAAATGTGGCGTGAAAATTCTCAATACACAAATACACCCCCCTTGGATCGCCTTTTCAGTTTGAAAATAAATAAAAGAAAATGATAGAAATGTAAAAAAAATAAAAGAAAATAAGATTCCCATGCATATGTGGTCTAGTTATTAGGAAAATTTAGAAACATGAATTTCGACTTTTTTTGCAAAATCTCTCGAGAATCCGTAAAATGGGTTTAACTTTTGCATACGTACTCTGATGAAAAAGTTTTTTATATGAAAAATCATCTACTCGAAAAGTTATATCAAAATTCAACTAGGGGGAACCCCGTTGAACATTTTTAGAATCCGCAAAAACCTAACGGAAAAAAAGTTAAGGGCGTTTCAAGATCGGGAGACAAAAAAAATAATTTTTTTTAACTTAGTAGTGGCGCATTTTGTATGAAATGCGCCACTAATAACAGAAAAGAAAATTAATTATTTTATTTTATTTTTTTTAAAAACTTCAAAATAGGCGAGGACCGATCGGGAAGTTTCAAAAAAAAGTTAGAAAATTTAGCTAGTAACATTAAAAAATAAAAAAAATAAAATTTTATAAATTATTTTTTCATTTTTTAAAAAAAGTTCAAAATATGCTAGAGGGAACCATCGAGAAAGTTTCAAAAAAATATTGAAATTTTTTATACACACATGAACGTCAACAAGGTCCTAGACATCAACATGGTTTAATAAGATTTATATGATAGATATATCAACAAGTGCCTGCTAAGTGAGTTGGAGTGGGAGTTGTATAGAATCGAGAAGTTAAACGTGCTGGGGCTGGAGTAGTGCTAGGATGGGCGACCCTCCGAGAAGTTTGACCTAAGATTAAGCATAGTGACCGGGCATTAAGCATACTAACCTGAGATTAAGAAAAAAATAAAAAAAATAAAAAACCGTTATCCAGATCCAGATTCAAAATTCAAAATTCAAAATTTTTAATAGTGGCGCATTTTCAGAATGCGCCACCCATAAGGGCTTATGGGTGGCGCATTTCGAAATGCGCCACACATAAGAGTCTTAGGGGTGGTGCAGTTGGAATGCGCCACTATTAAGGTATTATTAGTGGCTTCTCCTTAGTGGCGCATTTGAAGTGCGCCACTAAAGGCAAAAAAAGGATGCCACAATAAGGCCTTTTCCTAGTAGTGTACAGGTGTGCTTGGACCCTGATCGTTGGCCGCGAGAGTTACCAAACCACGAAAGTCGAGCTCCTTCAGGAGCACATGCGAGACAAGATAAGGAGACGGTTCACCTTGTTGGTAACCGCGCGCTTTGACGGGACAACAGAGCAGGCACCGATGTACTGGTGGTCCTGGCTGCTGTTCGTTTTCCGTTGTGTTAACTAGTCGGGGAACGATAACGGTTGTCCGAGAGATAATAAAATTACTAAGGTTTTGGCGGATGACTTGAGTAGCCTTTTGTCTTATACGCGTTGCCTACACATGGGAATTACGAGTTATGGGCTCCCCTGCTTCGTAGTCTCGTTCGAGGACTCTTCAGACGTCAGCAGTACCGCAGCCTACGCAGGGAAGTGGTGTTGTCTTCTTTGCTCGAGCAGTGTGATTTGCATTTGCTTTTGCTTCACCGGTCAGGCTCGCACCATGAAGGAGTACGTCAGGGTTAGGGTCCAAAGCCCTGCGTACATAGGATTTAGTCCGACGGATGACCTCTCTGTTGAGTTTGAAAGATGGGCTAAGGAGTGTCGGATAGCCTCGGTGGGGCATTCCCTAACAAGGTGTATGCCACCCTGGAGATCCGTGCGTTGTAGTGTAACAGAAGTGCACCCTCTGCAGGGAAGATTGATCTATTCGAATAACCATGTCCACGGTAACAGGACGCTTTATGCTGAAGCCAGATCCTACTACTACAAACTATTATTACTAAACTGTTTGGTTCCGGGTTTGCTTCCTCATAGGGAAGTCGAGGAGGTGATCTCAGAGGCATTGCTAATTATTACAACGTACTATTATACAATGATGCAACAACTTCTGCTGCATTGTTACTTTATGCTTTATATAAACTGTTGGCTATTCTCTCCTCATGCTGCAAGACTCATCGGAAGATGCTAGTATTTGATAGGCCTAGCTTCTCTTCCTTATTCTGGTTTTTTGAATTTCAGTTCACTATATAGAGCCTCCCCTTTCCATTTGATACTGTAAGAGCAAAGTTTTGCCCTCGTGTGTTTTGGATATTGTTGGACAAGACAGTTGAGGAACTAACAATGTTTTCTAGTGTAAACAGTTGAATAGGTTCCTCAAGGACAAGCTTGGTGATAAATATTTAAGGAAGGTTTTCAAGTTATCGAAGCATTACCCCTTGAGCGAAGCTTAATTACGGAGGATGACCCGCAAAAATGAAGGTGTACTGAAGCTCAACTCATCGAAGGAAATGAAGAAGACGGCGCAAGACTTAGATGTTTTTGTGTAGTTCTTTTTCTATTCTTTGAGTCATAGAACAAACCATACTATCAAGAGGGGTCTTCAGTTTGTGGACACCGAAGTTATTGAGAAAATGCTCAGATCAAATCTAAACCTAGTGAGAAGCCAGAGTGAAGAAATCTCATGTGCACTGAGTTAAGTTTCGGTAGCAAAGACTTCGTTCTTTGGCTTCCGAAGCAGAACTAAGTCAGTGAGTCAGCTTTACTTGTTCCGCAAGAAAAGTTGCGCAGTAATGACAAATCCGACCGTTGTGGACAAGTGTCAAGTTGTTACTTCGGGTCAAATGGGTAATTTCGCACCTCGGGATGGCCAACTATAAATACGCCACCCCTCCTCCATTTGCGGGTGGCTGCTCTGAGAATATTCCTGAGAGAGACTGAAGACTGAAGCAAAACCCAAAACCCAGAATACTGAAGCCTAAGTCCCATTGATCTGAGTAGATACGAGATGACTTAGGTGAAAGCTTGCTAGTCTTTTTATCTTGGAGAACTGCAATTCTCCTAGACGGTTAGAGTGTCGACTTCAGAGAGCGAAGAGTATTTGTCGCCTCGAAGATCAAGTTTGTCAAAGGTTTCAGAGATTTCCTTGATAATCTACCCCTAGTCAAAACAGACCAAGCTCAAGGAGATTGGTGAAGTGGAGCAACGGACAGAGAGAGATTTTCTCCAGGTGTTCAATCACCAGTCCCTCCAACCAGACGTAGCGCTTTGCAGAGCGTGAACTGGTCGAACAAACATCGCCGAGTCACAGATCATTTTACTTCAATCCTTTTCTTTCTATATTGCATTTGCTTCCCAGTTATGCTCCAATGCATTTAGTTTCGCTTCCAGTTTTACTTTCCTATCACTTGTCTCTGCTGCCCTTTTAGTTTAGCTTATGCTTCACTTCAAAACTTTAGTCGAAAATTTGAAGTGATCATTCACCCCCTCCCTCTCTGATCACATACTTGGACTTTCAATTGGTATCAGCTAGTCACTCCCTACACTCTGTGTGTTTTGGCTTAACCTCCTGGAGTGCTTTCAAGTATGTCTTTCGCAGCTATTCGCTCTGGCGAACCTATTCCTGTTTTCAATGGGAAGGACTACCCGTACTGGAAGGATAAAATGAAGAGAAATATCATGGCTATCAATTCTGCTGCCTGGCAAGTTGTCTTCAAAGGAGTCACAATCAAGGATGAGAAGGCCATCACTCCTGCTGAAGCAAAATTGATTGATCTTGATTCTGAAGTCTGGGTATTCATCACCAACCATTTGACTCCAGAGAAGTATCATGAAGTGAAGAATATCCAATCTGCCAAAGGTGTCTGGGACTATCTGGAAAAGATTGGAGAAGGAGTATCCACTCAGAAAGATGCCAGAATTGACACTCTCCGAAGCAAATTCTATCGATTCAAGATAAACGAGGGCGAGAAAGTCAACTCCATTTACAGCAGACTCACTGCTCTTGCAAATGAGCTGATTTCACTCGGTGCTGATGACATCACTCCTCACTCGGTTGTAAGAACTTTGCTTCGCTCATTGGATGATTCTTTTGATCACATTGTGCTGATGATCAAGGAAAGAACTGATTTCAGAAATCTTGTTGCCGCTGATATCCTTGAGAGACTCACTACTTTTGAAATGGAAGAAGATGATAAACGTGACATAAACGGCTCTCGAAGAAGATCTCATGTTCTAAAAGAAAAAGCTTCACATCACTCCTCACCTGAAGTTAGTTCTGCTTCCGGTGTTGAATCAGATGATCCTGCAAGCATTGGAAAGGATTTGGCTTTGATCATGAGAAGATTCAACCGCTTCCAAAGAAAATGTTTTTCTTCACCAAAGAAGAACTACTCGTCAAGGAACTCAAGTTACTCGTCTCACCGTTCATCCTCAAGAAGCTCTCCATCGAAGGACAACTGCTGCTACAAGTGCAAGAAACCAGGCCACTACATTGCTGACTGTCCATTGTGGGAAACTGAAAATAAATCAAAGCATTCACTCAAAGATTCTTCAAGCAAGTCCCACAGATCCTCCAGAAGCAATGAGTACAAGAGACATGGTTCCAGTTCAAGAAGAGAAAAGAAGAAATATTCAGATGATGACAAGAAAAAGAAGTAGCACAAGAAGCGTGAGAGTTCTTCCTCGAAGACACATTCTTTTCGTGGAAGCAATTCTCATCGTGCCAAGGACTATCTGGGAAAGGAGATGAACTCTGAAGAAGAAGCCTCCAGATCTGAAGCTGAATCAGGCTCAAGATCTACATCTGGATCCGAGTCTGATGGTGTCGCTGGATTGGCATTTGCTTCGGCCGGTGCTTCGAGCTCATTCTTCACCAACCATAGTAGTGAAGATGAAACTCTTGCGTACTGCTTCATGGCCAAAGCAAAGGTATCTTCATCCAAAGTTACCTATGATACTTCTAATTGTTCTTCATATGACAGTGATTCTAAGATAAGCTACGCTAAACTTGCTAAAATCGCTTCAATCCAACAAGATGAACTTGATTCGCTAAGAAAACCCATTAAGAAATCAGAAACTCTGTTGATCGATGAGATAGAGAAAGGTCAAACTTTAACTAATGAGCATGCTGCTCTGAAGGAGAAATTTGAAGAACTATCCTCTCGGCATGATCTTCTTTTAGTTGATTATGAGAAGCTTACCTATGAATTTCTTCAGAGGAAAATGGTCTCGAAAAAATGAAAGAGGCTCATGAAGAGTTGGAAAACATCAATCTCTCTCTCATGGCTCAACAAGGTTCTGAAGCAAATCATAAAACTGATTCACCTTGCTTAACTTGTCTGGAACGAAGCAAAGCTGATTCCAAAGGCAAAGCTCCTATTATTATTGATGATACTAATGCCTTAGATGAGGCTCTGCTGTTACCGAGGAACTCCTCAGGTTGAAAGATTTGTTTGAAACAGATTTGTTCAAAAGTGTCCAGGGACACCAACACCTTTGTGATATCCTAAAGAAGGCACTACTTCACAGGAATCCTAGGAATGAAGGTGTTGGCTTTGAAAGGAAGCTAAACCCTGATAGCACTTACTGGGAACCTGAGCAGTACCCAAAAACTGTATGGGTGCTGGCAAATGATAAGCCTATAGATATTGCTAATCTTTTAGGTTACAACTGCAAAATTGATAAGGCCATTGTTGATGAATCACTTGATTCTGACTACAAGCTTATCAAGAACCAGGAAGGAAAGGTTTCGGCCGAATACATTGGTGCCCCTCCAAAGAATGGTTTCTATAAGAGACAAATATGGGTGCGCAAGTCACTCGTTGAGAAATTGCCTGCTAACCATTCTATGCAGGGAAAGTCTTCGGTACCACCAAAACACTTCTATTCTCTCGAGGAGAGAAATGATTCACTCGTGCCCGAATCAAATGTTCCTCAAAAGGAATACTATCGCACTGGTCTTTATACTTACCGTCACCGTGATAACAATGATAAGATTGCATATGCTCATTCATATCCTAACCCTTTGCAGAGGACTTACATTTAGGGTGTACTTGAAGGTCCCCCTAGGCAATATAACCCTGTTCGATTTGATATTGCTTCAACAAGTGCTTCCACCTCTTCTCAGTCACCTGCTCGTTTGTGGGTGGTTAAGAAGAACTAATTCTTCTGCAGGGCTATGTCTCTGCTGGATAGAATGGGTCATGGATAGTGGTTGCACAAATCATATGACCGGAGACAAGGAGTTATTCACCGAAGAAAAACTGTCACAATCTTCTCAGAAGTACATTACCTTCGGTGATAACAACAAGGGTAAAGTTTTAGGTTTGGGTAAGGTTGCCATATCGAAAGATAAGCACATTGACAAGGTTATGCTAGTTCAATCTCTTGGTTATAACCTTATGTCTATTTCTAAGTTATGCGATATGGGTATGCTTGTTCTATTTTCTGCTTCGCGCTGTGTTGTCTTTTCACAGGATGACTATACGTTTGTCTTCGAGGGTTACCGAAAAGGAGATCTATATATTGTTGATTTTTCTTCGGCCCCTGTTGTATCCACATGCCTAATGGCAAAAGCTTCATCCGGTTGGCTATGGCATCGAAGAATTTGTCATGCAGGGATGAGGAATCTTCAAAATCTAGTGAAGAAGAAGCATGCTATTGGTCTTAACGAAGTAAAATTCGATAAGGATCATCTCTGCAGTGCTTGTGAAGCTGGTAAAATTACGAAGAAACATCATTCAGTGAAATCTATCATGACCACTACTCGTCCCCTTGAATTGCTTCACATGGATCTTTTCGGTCCTCAAAATTATGCAAGTCTGGGAGGAAACAAATATGGTCTCGTTATTGTTGATGATTTTTCTCGTTATACTTGGGTTTTCTTTCTGGATGACAACAACAAATGTTGTTGAAATCTTCAAGTCATTCGCTAAGAGAGCTCAAACAGAATATGAATTATCTCTGAAGCATATCCGAAGTGATAATGGAACTGAATTAAAAAATACTCATATTGAAGAATTTCTTGATGATCATGGCTTTACTCATGAATTCTCTGCTGCTTATTGATACGTCCAAAACGTATCTATAATTTCTGCTTGCTCCATGCATATTTTGTGTGATATTGCTATGATATTGATGCACTTCCATACACTTTTGATCATATTTGGACTAACCTATTAACTAAGTGCACCCCAGTGCCAGTTCATGTTTTCTGTTGTTTTTGTATTTCAGGTTTTCCCATTAAAGTGCCAGACAAATTCCGGGAAAAATATAGGAAAAATCAGCGTACAGGAAGCTTCGGGAAGAGCCAAAGTGGGTCCAGAGGGGAGCCAGGGGTGGCCCAGGCATCCACCTGGCGCGACCACCCCCTAGGCCGTTCCAGGGGGGCGTCTGGGGCCCCTGGTCCACCTCTGGCTGCCCCCCTTTGCCTATATATCTCTCTCGTCCCGAAACCCTTGAGGACAGAACCCTTTTTCGCGATCTCTCCTCTGTTCCGCCGCCGCAGCGCTTCCAAGATCGGGAGCACCAGGAGCCCTCTTCCCGGCACCCGGCCGGAGGGAGGAACCACCTCCGGGAGCTTCTCCACCATCATGGATGCTTCCCGGATGAACCGTGAGTAGTCCACCTTGGACCATGGGTCCATGATCAGTAGCTATGTGATGTTCTCCTCCCCTCTTTGTTCTTCATGGTTTAGACCTCGTGAGGTGCCCTACATGATCGAGGCACATATGTAATCTTTCTGTTGTTGATATGCTGAGTTTGCTGGGATCTGATGGATTATGAGACTATGTTCGGATTGTGTTTGAGTAATATATTTGGTTCTCCTCTTTTATATTTATGTTCTTGAGTAATTCTTGCATGTTCTCCGTTGCTGTTTATTGCTATGGCCAACTAGTAGGTAGTAACTCCAAGAGGGAGCGTTATACATGATTGTGGGTTCATGCCCCCTGATGACTAGCTTAAGTGACAGAAACATAAGTCTAGGGGATGTGTTGTTGCCACAAGGGAGAAAACAACGGTGCTTGTACTTGCGGGGTGCAAGGATTGTTTAATTTACGCAAAGTTCTTTAATGCAGTGTTCTGTTGCTTTGAGTTTACACTTTGGGTGGGATTCGCAACTTAATACCAGCGAGATGTTCTGGATATATATCTCAAGGTGGATGATTAGTACGTAGATGTAGATGGATTTCGGTCTACTTGTCTTGGCATACCGCCCAAGCTTTTGAGCCTCTTCCTTTCTTTGTAGCATAGTTAGCATTGGTTTGCGCACATAATCCTGTCAATTGCCCAGCTGTATTTTTTTACCTCGCATGTCTATTTTATCGTCTTTTGGGAGAGAGACATCAGTAGTGAACATCATGGGACCCCGGTCCATATTTCCACCACTGTTTACACCCGCTATTTATTTTCTTCTTTATTTTCTTTTCTATTGCTATCGCTATCATTATTATCCCGTGTGTCTGATCCTTTGTAAACAACAATGCCGGAGGGATTGACAACCTCTTTGTACTCGTTGGGAGCAAAGTTATCTGTTGTGTGTGCAGGTCCACGTCAACCGCCTAATTGTTGGCGCCGTTGTCACCTTCCTGTCATTGTCGGAGAACTACTGGAGACAAACCTTGGTAACTTCACCGAGGGAAATTTGCTGCCGTCTACATCTCAACCTTCCACTTTGGGTAACCAACGAGGGGCGAGAAGCGATCAGAGATAATTTTTGGCGCTGTTGCCGGGGACTCCGAAGTGCAGCCAACGGGTGGTCCCGTCAACCGCATAATTTCTGGCGCCGTTGCCGGGGACTCCACTCTTCAAGATAGGGGAGTTGCTGATGGCGCGAGAGTTGACGGGTGTAGTTTGTTTGCTTTCCCCGGCAACGGCGCCAGAAATTGGCTTGATACGGTGAGGATCTCTCACTCCTCGTTGGTTACCCCATGTGGAAGGTGAGATGTAGCGTAGCAGCAAATTTCCCTTAGCAAAAATGCTAAGGTTGAGTATCGTCCAGGAGGACTCACAGAGATACAAGAAGGTGGTAAAGTGAACAATGGCGCCGTTCTCAACCAAGGGTTACTAACTTCACCTGGACCTGTACACAAATACAATTAACTTTGCTCCCAACAAGTACAGAGGAGTTGTCAATTCCTCCGGCCTTGCTGTTTAACGGATAAAACGCACGGGATAATGATAGTGATAACAACTGAAAAGTAAACTAAAGATGTAAACAATGATATGAAGATGGACCGGGGTCCCGTGATTTTCACTAGTGATGTCTCTCTCCCAAAATACGATAAAAGTGCTAGCGAGGTAAACAAATCACAGTTGGGAAATTGACAGGATTATGAAGGCACCACAATGCTAACTATGCTGCAAATAAAGGAAGGGCTCAAAACCAATGGGCAGTACGCCAAGGTAAGTAGACCAAAATCCATCTGCATCTACTACGAATCATCCACCTTGAGATATCTATCCAGAACATCTCGCTGGTATTAAGTTGCGAATCCCACCCAAAGTGTAAATCCAAAGCAACAGACCACTGCATTAAAAGAACTTTGCGTAAAGTAAACAATCCTTGCATCCGCGGATACAAGCACCGTTCTTTTATCCCTGGTGGCAACATCACATCCCCTAGTCTCATGTTTCTGTCACTCAAGCTAGACATCAAGGGGATGAACCCACAATCAAGCATAACGCTCCCTCTTGGAGTTGCAACAAATCACTTGGCCAAAGTAAAATACGGCAACAGAGAACACGCAAGAATTTACTCAAGAACAAAATATAAAAGAGAAGAACCAAATATATTACTCATCACAATCTGAACATAATCTCATAATCCATCAGATCCCAACAAACTCAGCATAGAAATGGCAGAAAATTACAAAGGTGCCTCGATCATGTGAGGCAGCTCACGAGGTCTCGAAAGTGGAGGCACAAAGAGGGGAGAGATAGATCACATAGCTACTGGTCACGGACCCATGGTCCAAGGGGAACTACTCACGGTACATACGAGAGGCGTCCATGGCTATGGATGGTCTCCAGGAGGGGGTAGCTTCTCCCGGCAGGGTGCCGGAGCAGCTTCTCCAGGCAGCCCCGATCTTGAAACGGCGGTGGCGGCGGTACAAAGGCGAGATTGCGAAAAAGGGATCCGTCTTAGGGGTTTCCACCCCGAGGGGTAAATATAGGCAAAGGGGGGCACCGAGAGGGGCCACAGGGCAGCCAGGAGGCTCCCTGGCGCGACCTAGGGTGGGGCCGCGCCAGGGACCCTTCTGGAGTCCATGTGGTGGCCCCCTTCCCTCCTTTGGTGTTTCCGGAAGCTTCCGGGTCGTTGATTTTTATCTGATTTTTCCGGATTTTTTTGGAGCACTTTTAATGGCCGGAAAACCTGAAATACAAAAACAGCAGAAAACAGCAACTGACAGCTGTGTGCACTGGGTTAATAGATTAGTCCAAATATGCTCAAAAGTGTATGAAAGTTCAAGCAAATCATGGCAAAGTCACACAAAACATGCATGGAGCAAGCATAAATTATAGATACATTTGGGACGTATCAACATCCCCAAGCTTAATTCATGCTCGTCCTCGAGTAGGTAAATGATAACAAGCATAATTTCTGTGGTGATATGCCACACAACCATATAAGAACTTTGTAAGTAAAGCAATCAAAGCATGCAATTCAATTCAATTCTTAACAAGCAAGAGTCTATATTAGCATTGACACAAGCAACAAAAGAACAAAAGGTGCAAGAGCTCTTGCTGTCCGTGACTCGAATGTCTCCAGATGGTGTTTGTGTGCAAGCAATGGATAGGGAAATACGAGATAGAAAAGGTAGTTGTTGAGAACAACTATCTACTAAAGTTTCACACTTGGTCTCCTTTGGATTCTTATCTTGACTCGTCCCCAGAACACTAGCCAGGTACAAGTCAAACTGATCCACTCCCTTTCGATATTTTGAGCACTCATGCAATGGATGAGCGTGAGGAAGAAAGTTGACACCTAAAAGGCGAAACAGAAAGAAGGTGGAGGAGGAAGACAAAAATGTGTGAAAGGCTCACATCAATGAGGACAATCATAGGCAAGAGAAGGCCATATGATAGATATGATGTGAGGAGTAGGGATTTCCATGCAACGGATGCACATGTGAGCTAAAAGCTCTCCAAGGGAACTAGTGGGGGTCCATCTAACTTGCTTGCTCAAGAAGACCTAGAGCTCGTTTGAGGAGGCTCATCATTGGAATATACAAGCCAAGTTCTATAGTGTGAAGGTCCCCACATAGCTATATGCATGATGATGATCTCTATGGAGTACAAGGGATGGAAGATGAAGTACTAGTGTGGATCTCTCAAAAGGAATAGTAGTGTGCCCCCTTCTCTCTTTTTATTTTTCTTTTTCTCTTTTTTCTCTTTTTTGTATTTTTTTGGTGGCCTCAATGGCTCTTTCTATTTAACTCTCATTTTTCCTCCTTGGGATATTTTGATTTTGTACTCTTTGGGATCTTTTCCTTACTTAGGGGAAACACTCTATATTTTACAAGAATATAGGAGATCTTTCACACTTTACAAAAGTACTCACATAAAGAAGATATAACTATCATGATGCAAAGGTATGACATGAGGATAAAGTCATGAGAAGATGGATGTTGCATGGCAATGTATCTCGGAAAGTCTATGGAAATGCCTTGTAGGTAGGTATGGTGGCTGTTTTGAGGAAAGATATAAGGAGGCTTATGATGACAGAGCGTATCATGCCAAGGGTTTGGATGCACCGGCGAAGTATGCGCCAACTCTCGAGGTGATAAAGGGAAATGCACGGTACCGAAGAGGCTAGAAAAAGTATAGGTGGGTGGAAGTGTCAACTTTCGAATACTCACATTAGTCCGAAGAACTCATGCACTTATTATCGGTAACTCTCAATCTAATCAGGAGGTTCACAAAGAGACAAGTACCCCGAAGAGGAGTGTATGGGGGTTTGGTTATCCTTGCGCATCCTCGACTCACTGTACGTGAGTGTTCTCTAAATTCGAACCCTCTAGAGGTTAGTGATCCATCTAGTAGCTAGAGTTCTCAACAGGGGTTTTTGGTTTTCGAAAAACACACGGATTGCCCAAAATACGACATCTATCACTAATAGGCTCGAGCTCTTGACACCCAAAGTTCAAAACATTACTCTAGTCAATACCTCAAAACTACTGCAAGTTACTACTACAAAGAGAAAAGAAACTTCAACTACCTACTTCTAGTCAAGACACAAAACTCAGTGCAACAGGCAAACTCTCTAACAAGATAAAACATGCAACCTATAGAAAGTTCAACCTAAAACAAAATAAAAGCTCTAGAAAAACTAAAGCACTACAACTAGACAGAGCAGCCGCTAAGAAAATAAAAATAACAACTCACAACTAAAAGAAAAAACAAGCAAATCCTATGAGGAGTTCTAGTTCAAGCGGAGCGTGTAATTCTCCCACACAAAAGAAAGTAAGCTGGGATCTAACTTGTTACTACAGCAAACAAAGCAAAAACAAACCTAAGAAAAGTAAAGAGCGAGACGCTCCAAGCATAGCACATAACGCATGAAGTGATAAAAATATAGTGCAACGAGAGACGAACTGATAATTGTTGATGAAGAAGGGGATGCACGGGGGCATCCCCAAGCTTAGACGCTTGAGTCTCCTTGAATATTTATTGGGGGTGCACATGGGCATCCCCAAGCTTGAGCGTTTGACACTCCAGGATCGTCTTTCATCATCTTCCATCGCACACTCCAAGATTGCCAAATTTTTTTGCAAATAAAAAGCAAGCTTAAGGTTTGCAAAAGTGAAGAGAGACAAAACGTGGCAGAATCTGTGAAAAACAGAACAGCAGATAGAAACGAATTTTTTAGGGGTACTTCTGCAACTCAAATAAAAAAACTCAGAACATACGCAAGTTTCGTAATTGTATAGAGCATGCTGTGTAAAAATTTCATCTCAAAAAGATGAACTGGGATTTTTCCATGATTTTTCTAGTCACGAGGACAGAATCTTTTTTCTGGACAGCATGTCACAACTTTCACTTCCCTTGTCGTATGAGGCTATAAAAGGCACAAAGCTTGATGAATAAAGATACAATGATGTTGCTATAGTAGTAACAATCATCAAGACCACTAACAACAGAAGAAAAACAAAAAGGAAATCCTAAATTCGTTGTGGGCTGCCTCCCGAAAGCGCTTTCTTTTATGCCTTTAAGCTAGGCATGAAGATTATAAAAGATGCTCACGTAAGAATAAGGATTTGAAGCAAAAGAGAGCATCAAGAAGCAAAAATGAAACACATTTAAGCCTAACCCACTTCCTATGCATAGGCATCTTGTAAGAAAATAAATCAAAGAAGCATAAAGTGACATGCATAGGAAGGTGTAACAAGAATAACTTCAAAACTTTCATCATAAAGAGAGGTGTTTTTGTAACATGAAAGTTTATACAACCAAATTTTCCTCTCTCAAAGTAATTTTCAGTAGTATCATGAACAACATCAAGAATATAACTATCACATAAATCATGTTGTTCATGACCTACAAGCACACGTGTATAGTTTTCAACACGGTCTTTAGGATCATAAGATAATTGCAACCCATCACATTGAGCCTTAATAAGAGCACAATTCTCCAGAATATGAGTTGGAGATTTCAAAAAGATAATAGGACAATCAAGTGTGGGTGCAAAAGCAAAAATTTCATGCTTAACATGAGGAACTATATAAAGTTCATCTCCGTAAGCATCATCCATAGTGGCATCACGGCCATAAGCATAGAAGGCATCAACTTCATCAAAAAGGGATATTTCAAAAGAATCCATAGGATCATAATACTCATATAAGGTAAGATTCAAAGTGTTACTCTCATTAGAAGGTAGACATGGATAGCTCCATTCTTCCTCCTTTTGTTCGTCACTCTCCTCCTCTTTTTCATCCAAGGAGCTTTCAGGTTCAACAATTTCTTCTTCCATATAGTCTTGCAAATCATTTGTCTCTTCCTTTGGGGGAGAGATTCTCTCAAGATGATCAGTAATATAATAATTTGCATCGTAATTTTCCAAACAATAGTTAAGTATAGCAAGACTCTCAGATTTATAAGGGGCATCATTAATATTTTTAAGAAGAGAAGTAATTTCATAGGCACCCTTATAAGTAACAAATTCTTCTATTTCCTCTGCATCATAAAAATCATAGTTTATCTTAGGATAAGAAGCTAAGGTTTCATCATCATTGTACTCACATTGGAAAGCAAGGTGTTTGTGCCTCATAAAGCAACAAGATTCATCCCTGCAGAAAGATATATTATATATTGAGCACAAGTTTCTAGCATACTCATACAGCTGATGTATTTGTTTCCATAAGTGTATCCCCTTTTGAGACAAGCGGTGTTCCTTGTACCACTTTTGTTGATCCTCGGTGAATCCTCCATGCCAATAAGATCTAGTTTCAAAGAAGTTAGACATTGATTGGCAAGTAAGGAACTAGACATATATTTTTTTGATTTTTGATAAAGGACACTAAAGATAAAAACTGAAAGGTAAACTAACAAGACTAAAAAGCAAAGATAAAAGATAGTGTGCAACTCCCCTATCTTGTAGACTGGAGTCCCCAGCAACGGCGCCAGAAATTTCTTGATGGCGCCAGAGTTGACGGGTTATGGACCCCGAGGGGCAAGATATTTTTAACAAAATCAAGCAATGCAGGAGGGATCAACTTGTGCAATTAGAGGGGAAGCAACTAGAAGATTCAGTTTAGATCTATTATCAAAAACCGCGCACAATGAAAATTTTGAGCAATGCCCGTTCATCACTTATGAACTCTAGATCGAACCTGCATCTAGCACTAGACTAGCTCATGATACAGCTGTTGGGAATCGGAGTAGAAAACAAAAAATTTCGGCACAACGAAACCAAACCCAAGAACGGATCTAGGAAGATGCAGATGAGAATATCGACCTTGTTACCTTTTTGCAACCGTTCAACGGATGCACTCTCTCGCAGCGGAAGATGTTGATGGAGAGTTGAAGAACCGTGAAGATGAACAATCCCACGAACAGATCTAATCACCGTGGAGTCCCTCGAACAAAGATCGAACGCACGATCTCTCTACGGTTGATCCACACGTACGGTGTGGAAGATCCGGCAGGGCTCCGCCGTCCAGAGCTCGGCGCCTCCGGAGTAGAGAGGATGGAGGACCAGCCCTTCGGGGCTATGGAGGAGATTGGATCTACAAGAGAAAGAGAGAGGGGCAGCCCTTCGGCAAATAGAACAACTTATGTGTTGAAGGGGTGACCCCATC
This sequence comes from Bromus sterilis, assembly GCA_950022295.1. Taxonomy (NCBI): domain Eukaryota; kingdom Viridiplantae; phylum Streptophyta; class Magnoliopsida; order Poales; family Poaceae; genus Bromus; species Bromus sterilis. Next base: position 363,968,320 of record OX465595.1, on the reverse strand, counting down.
TCCTCTATTTATAGGGGAGGGGGGAGGGGAGCCACCTTGGAGGAGGGGGGCAGCCCTAGGGGCTGCACCCTACGGTTTCCTCCTCCCTAGGGCTGCGCCAAGGGGGAGGGGGGAAACTTCCTGGAAGCCCCCCCAAGGCGCCCTCCCCTCTTGGGCTCCTTTGGCCCATGTGCTCCCTCCCCACTTGGGCCTTCCAAGTGAGAGGGATCCCATTGATATTAAATTCGTTACATTAATTTCAAAACCTTTTTGAAATTCATAATAAATGAATAACACATATATCTAGACCAACTCGGAACTTTTCTGGCCCTCCAGTTTTACCCGGTTTTCTCAAAACTCTTCCCGGTACCTTAACGGGTCCCCGAAACGATTATGGTTTTCTCTCTGATTAAATCTCAATCACTCCGAAACTTTTCCGGTGTGTTATACTCGTGCTCCTATCACTCTACTACTCAAAAAAATCTTCCACCCTTAAGTGTGTGACCCCATAGGTTCGGTAGGATACGGACATGAAGCGGAAACTCATTTTCTCGTGGAACAATAACCGATAGCGGAGCCATGGACACCCATAACGGTTCCCGTACCTACACAAATATAAATTCGAGTGAACCACAAGCTTAACATGCCAGTCCTATTTGCTTCACGATACTATACAAAACCTGAGGTGAGATCTATTAGGTATCAGCATGATCAACCATTAATCATTATACCAAGTCATCCTCCTTCTCGTTTTGTTCCATTTTTCTCGTTTAGTATTCCGGTATCCCTTGTGATCAATTCACAGTGTCTGGCCAGATGATGTTGGATGCCGTAATACCGAGAGGGCCCATAGAAGTATCTCTCCATCGTTAGAGGAGCAAATTCCCAACTCGAATCGTTAAGTCCCTTGACACACTTTCAGGTGTGAGTGATCAAAGCCGTTATTGCCACGCCTGTTACGGGTGGTGTTGGGACAATGTCAAAACCCACCCTCCGGTATGAAGTTACGAAACATTCTTATGGTCATGAAGGACACATGCATATTAACTTTAGATGATTTTACTTATAACATGGAAACGATGTGATCTCAAAGTAAATAATACAATTGGGTCGGTTCAACACCTTTGTTCTGGCAACAATGTGCTCCCATGTGTTACCGGCATTTCCAATGCCCTATGAATAGGAAATCATGTCATCCATAACACACGGGTTAGTCCTAGAGGCAGACTAAGAACACTTGGTGTTTATACTCCACACCTGCATATGGGTTTTCCTCCGGAGGCAGTTAACATGCTACTTGGCAAACCTCCGCATAAGCCATTTGCAGTTATAGCACAGACATATAAACTTTAATAATGAACCTGGAATTATAATAATACAATTTATTATTGCCTCTAGGGCATAATTCCAACAGTCTCCCACTTGCACTAGAGACAATAATCTAGTTGCATGGTTTACTCAGACCAATGGCATTTTGGTCTTCATGCTCGTTTGTGGTATAGACTTCGTCACGGAGCTTAACGCTTTTAGGCTCGTCTCAATCCTGTCTATCTTACTGTACCCCTTCTTCTTTATGAAGTATTTGAAGATAAGGTACTATCGTTCAACATGTTTGGACTATAGTGAGCTCTTAGCTTACTTTGTTTTGATCATGATGCTGATATCAAAATATGGTTTATGCAGATCAAACATTCGGAACTATGCCAATCACTATGATGGTGTTCCTGATCCAAATACCCTCCTATGAAACTTCTAGAGTTGCCATGTTTCACGTCTACGTTGTAGAAATCCCGCTATGTGCCTTAGCTTGATTTTTTTTTCAACATCCTACTTTGCTACTTAGTTACAGACCGATTAAAATATTACAATACATCATGAAACTTTCTTTCATATATTTGTGAACTCTTTAGTCTTCCTCATAGAACTTTTCTTCATCTGAGGTACTTCAGGAGAACTAATCTACTATTTAGATTACTTTGGTGCTTGTTGCACTTTCAGGACATCCAATACCTTAGTGCTTTATTTTGCTAAAATATTTATTTTCAATCACTCATATGTTATTCACATATATGATTAGAATCGTGCTCCCACTTAATTCCATATCTTATATGATTATTGATGAAACAATAACTTTTATAACTTCATCAAAAACCATTACTCCATCTCTGTGACATTTTCTTCAACTATAGACTGATCTTTGAAGCATTCTCACTTTTACTAATATCGTATAGATCATTAAATCCTTTCAGGTTGTATCATGCATACACCCTTTGTTTAATTTTCTCAGAAGAAAAATCCATATGTCATACTTCGGAAGTATGTCACGATTATCAGTAATTTTCCATATGAACATTTGCATCACTACACATATTGTAGTCAACCTTTTGAACTCTAACGAAAAACTTTATTTTACGATAAGTTGAGCAATATCATCGATGAAGCTTATCGTCTATGTTCATATCTTAGAAAGTCAAATCCACTGTAATGATCAGTTATCCTTAGGAGGGTTTTACCAAGTTCTAAACTTGATTTGGATGGCTTTCATATACTTTTTATGGTTTTTAAGCCATACAGTGGAGTTAGTGCTCGTCATGGTTTCTTGTATTTCACAGGATTATCACACTATAGAACCACCTTGGTCCAATGTGAATTTTTCAAATCTGTGTGATACATCATAAGACTTGATCATTTTATCTCTTGAACACATTTCAGAGTTTCATCATTCCTTTTCATCAAATGTAGGAATTTCCGGTTTGGTCACAGAGTTTATCTCAAGAATGAGTTTCTGAGTTTTATTCTGTAGAACTAGATGATTCAATGTAATCATTATCAAGCTATTAGTACTCCCACTTAATTGTTTCAAGAGAGCAATTTTCTCAGGAAAAATCCCATGTCCCATGATAAACATTTTTCACGGGAATGGTAGTGGAAGTGTTGTTCCTAACATGATGTTTCTACAATACTTATATTCGGGATCGAATATATTCTAAATACATCTCCGAAATTATGAAACAACAATTTGAGTTCTTATCCATGTCATATTCTTATAGGGCATTGCTTCAACAAACATATGACGGCGCTCTATTTAGTTCGTAAGTGGTTTCTCAAAAGCGTTAAGAAGTATAGTAAATGGGAGTGTGGTTTAAGTTCATCACCGACCTCACCATGTCATGCTGGAATTCATGGTAGAAAACAATTTTAATTCCAATATGTCATATAGGGCTTGGTTATGCGTCAAGATACTCCGTAGCTATACGGGGTTTCAGGCGACGCTAGTTTATGAACTGACTTCATACACTCGATGATGTTTGCTAAATTCTTTAACTCATTTATTTTACCATCAGATCGTCAAATATTTGATCTATGTGTGATGATTATTCTCTTTGTGTTGAAACAGTTTTGAACTTATTCAAAATTTCAGATATTATGTCTTTTCTAAATATCGGTATATCTATACAAGTCATTATCAGAAAGTTTTATGTAAAGTACTGTTTATTGGTTCTCCACACATCATTATGTGTTATTACCAATAGTTTACTAAACACTTGAACAAATGATTTTGTCTATTAGAAAAACATCGCATGTGTCAAATGACTCAAAGTCAAGAGATTGAATGACTTCATCGATATGAAGCTTCCATATGCGCTTTGTTCTAATGCGACTAAGTCATTTATGCTATTACAATAATGGCATTATCATCACATAACTTAATTTATTTAGCAATCAAGAAAATAGACATAACATCAAGATTTCAACTTAAATAATTCGCCACGTAGGGTGACATTCAGAGAGTAATAATTTTCGAACAACCATTATTCAAAACATGGATAACACATCCACCGTGTAGACAACACAATACAATATTAATGTTTTACACAACCTCTGAATCAAATAACATTTATTAACTCTAAGATAAATCTTGATAGACGAACGCCGACGGCCTTGGGTGACTTGGGCACACTTGCACTTCATTCACTCTTCTCCTTCGAATTCTGATAATTCGCTGTATCGAGTTGCAAAACAAGTGCAATCGATATGGTATCAAATATACCTATGAAGGTGAAATAATGAAATTGTCTATTAACTTCGTATAACTTATTTATACATACGGTGATTAGACCATTCTTCATATCTCCCAGATACTTCTTAGAGTTCCTCTTCTAGTGTCCCTGATTACCACCATCATATGGTCTGGATCCTTTTGTATAGATGCTTCCGCAGTCTTAAGCATAGCGAACAATTCGTCTATGGTTTTGTCAAGCCCATTCATTTTATTATTCTTGATAAAACCGTTGTAAGACGGGGGGGGGGGGGGGTGACGCAAGGAGAACGTCAGTGCCGAGTGTCATAGGGATCACAAATCCAAGAGCACTTAGCCTTTGTGCGTAACCAACAAGTTTGATCACGTGCTCACTTAATGAGCCACCTTCTGCCATCTTGCATTCCCACGACTGCTTCATTATCTCGTAATGTTCAGTCCTAGCTTGCTTCAAATACAGAACGTTCAGTTTTGTCACCATGTCAAAAATGGTGAAGTTTCTCAAAATGTTTCTGAAGCTCGGTATCCATGCATGTCAGCATCAAGCATTGTACTGCGGTGTGGTCATCCACTTTAGTGACATAGACGTTCTTATCGTCCTACTATGCATCCTCTATGGGAGTTGCTGGAAGAGATTCTATGAGAACATAGTCCTTTTGAAGCAACTTCGAGGACAAACCCAAATTGCGGAACCAGTCCGCATATTCGCCTCTATTTGCAGCAAGCATTTCTTTTTCGAGCATCGGTCCTAAGCTAAAAGCATTGTTGTTGCGGGCCATCTCTCTACAACGATATAAACAGATTGATTTAGACATGGTTCAAAATTAATTGCATTAATCTTAACAAGTTTAACCTAATGCTCCCACTAAAACCAATATCTCTCAAAATTGATCTTAGGGTAATCAAGATCCGGATCAATACACCTGCCACCGGTGTAACACTCAGCCATGGAGGAGATCAACCCGGTAGGTCTAACTAAACCAATCATAACCGACTTATGACTCTTGTATTAGTCTTTCGACACTTGAGCTCCGAGCTCAGATCGGATAAGCTAGAACGTCAAGACAACCAAGCGCTATTGCTGTGGAGACAACTCAATCCACCCGCCTCTTTGTTACCTTTCCGTTGCTACTCGTGTTACACGACGCACCTCGGGTGGCGTTTATTACAGACGGTTGCACGGTTGGGAGAGCACGAACTTCTTGATATTTTAGGAGAGATCATCCTATTAAAATTACGACTAGAGCGCAATCAAAACAGGCAATGAAAAGGATTAACATCACAGACAGTTTAATGTATGTGATATGGTATAGCCCTTTTCTTCAAGAAGCTCCAAGCACCATGCTTTTCTTTCTTCATCTTCTTTTGGCGGAGAGCATCACCTCCACGCACGACATGTCGTCAAGCATCATGACGTATGATCATCATCTTCATGTAGATACTACAACTATTGCTAGCATTTATTATACTAAAAGAAAATTACATGAAGTTTGGCACGCAGGCCGAATAAATGACAATCATATGGCTCCAGCCATCATGCCGTACCATGACATGCAAGTCATGCAGATTTAACATGTACAAAGTATAATCATCTCATACAACTTTTATCATGACGAAGACTATACCACATCACATGTTCTTGCAAAAACAAGTTAGACGTTCTTCTACTCGTTCTTTGCAACTTTTACGTGGCTGCTAGGGTTTGCAAGGCAAAACGTTTTGCTAGCTACGTAACCATGTAAAGCACAATCTTTAAGTTGCTAGATTAACACTCGGGGCGTATGAACCATGAGACTACAATTTAGTCTCATGACCCATACTGAACAATCGTCAATACGCGTGATCCCCGTGCTAGATCAACAATCTAACACGCCCCTTTTGTTACACAATTTCTCCACACAAAAAGCAAGACCCAAATCATCTTCGCGCGACCAGCATACTCAGGAGCAGCATAGAAGGACCCCGAGGGGCAAGATGTTTGTAACAAAATAAAGCAATGCAGGAGGGATCAACTTGTGCAATTAGAGGGGAAGCAACTAGAAGATTCATTTTAGATCTATTATCAAAAACCGTGCACAATGAAAATTTTGTGCAATGCCCGTTCATCACTTATGAACTCTAGATCGAACCTGCATCTAGCACTAGACTAGCTCTGATACCACTGTTGGGAATCAGAGAAGAAAACAAAAAAATTCGGCACTAAGAAACCAAACCCAAGAACGGATCTAGGAAGATGCAGATGAGAATATCGATCTTGTTACCTTTTTGCAACCGTTCAACGGATGCACTCTCTCGCAGAGGAAAATGTTGATGGAGAGTTGACGAAGCGTGAAGATGAACAATCCCACGAACCGATCTAATCACCGTGGAGGCCCTCGAACAAAGATCAAACGCACGATCTCTCTACGGTTCATCCACACGTACGGTGTGGAAGATCCGGCAGGGCTCCGCCGTCCAGAGCTCGACGTCTCCGGAGTAGAGAGGAGGGAGGAGCAGCCCTTCGGGGCTATGGGGGAGATTGGATCTACAAGAGAAAGAGAGAGGGGCAGCCCTTCGGCAAAATAGAACAACTTATGTATTGAAGGGGTGCCCCCATCTCCTCTATTTATAGGGGAGGGGGAGGGGATCCACCTTGGAGGAGGGGGCAGCCCTAGGGGCTGCGCCCTAGGGTTTCCTCCTCCCTAGGGTTGCGCCAAGGGGGAGGGGGAAACTTCCTGGAAGCCCCCCCCCCAAGGCGCCCTCCCCTCTTGGGCTCCTTTGGCCCATGTGCTCCCTCCCCACTTGGGCCTTCCAAGTGAGAGGGAGCCCATTGATATTAAATTCATTACATTAATTTCAAAACCTTTTCGAAATTCATAATAAATGAATATCACATATATCTAGACCAACTCGGAACTTTTCCGGCCCTCCGATTTTACCCGGTTTTCTCAAAACTCTTCCCGGTACCTTACCGGTCCCCGAAACAATTCCGGTTTTCTCTCCGATTAAATCTCAATCACTCCGAAACTTTTCTGGTGTGTTATACTCGTGCTCCTATCACTCTACTACTCAAAAAATCTTCCACCCTTAAGTGTGTGACCCCATAGGTTCGGTAGGATACGGACATGAACCAGAAACTCATTTTCTCGTGGAACAATAACCGATAGCGGAGCCATGGACACCCATAACGGTTCCCATACCTACACGAATATAAATTCGAGTGAACCACAAGCTTAACATGCCAGTCCTATTTGCTTCACGATACTATACAAAACCTAAGGTGAGATTTATTAGGTATCCGCATGATCAACCATTAATCATTATACCAAGTCATAATCCTTCTCGTTTTGTTCCATTTTTCTCGTGTAGTATTCCGGTATCCCTTGTGATCAATTCACAGTGTATGGCCAGACGATGTTGGATGCCGTAATACCGAGAGGGCCATAGAAGTATCTCTCCATCGTTAGAGGAGCAAATTCCCAACTCGAATCGTTAAGTCCCTTGACACACTTTCAGGTGTGAGTGATCAAAGCCGTTATTGCCACGCCTGTTACGGGTGGTGTTGGGACAGTGTCAAAACCCACCCTCCGGTATGAAGTTACGAAACATTCTTATGGTCATGAAGGACACATGCATATTAACTTTAGATGATTTTACTTATAACATGGAAACGATGTGATCTCAAAGTAAATCATACAATTGGGTCGGTTCAGCACCCTTGTTCTGGCAACAATGTGCTCCCATGTGTTACCGGCATTTCCAATGCCCTATGAATAGGAAAATATGTCATCCATAACACACGGGTTAGTCCTAGAGGCAGACTAAGAACACTTGGTGTTTATACTCCACACCTGCATATGGGTTTTCCTCCAGAGGCAGTTAACATGCTACTTGGCAAACCTTTGCATAAGCCATTTGCAGTTATAGCACAAACATATACACTTTAATAATGAACCTGGAATTATAATACAATTTATTATTGCCTCTAGGGCATAATTCCAACAGTAGTTTGTTTGCCTTCCCCAGCAACGGCGCCAGAAATTGGCTTGATACGATGAGGATCTCTCACTCCTCGTTGGTTACCCCAAGTGGAAGGTGAGATGTAGCGTACCAGCAAATTTCCCTTAGAAAAAATGCTAAGGTTGAGTATCGTCTAGGAGGACTCGCAGAGATACAAGAAGGTGGTAAAGCGAACAATGGCGCCGTTCTCAACCAAGGGTTGCTAACTTCACCTGGACCTGCACACAGATACAAATAACTTTGCTCCCAACGAGTACAGAGGAGTTGCCAATTCCTCCGGCCTTGCTGTTTACAAAGGATAAAACGCACGGGCTAATGATAGTGATAGCAACTGAAAAGTAAACTAAAGATGTAAACAATGATATGAAGATGGACCGGGGTCCCGTGATTTTCACTAGTGATGTCTCCCTCCCAAAATACGATAAAAGTGCTAGCGAGGTAAACAAATCACAGTTGGGAAATTGACAGGATTATGAAGGCACCGCAATGCTAACTATGCTGCAAATAAAGGAAGGGCTCAAAAGCAATGGGCAGTACGCCAAGGTATGTAGACTGAAATCCATCTGCATCTACTACGAATCATCCACCTTGAGATATCTATCCAGAACATCTCGCTGGTATTACGTTGCGAATCCCACCCAAAGTGTAAATCCAAAGCAACATACAACTGCATTAAAAGAACTTTGCGTAAAGTAAACAATCCTTGCATCCGCGGATACAAGCACCGTTGTTTTATCCCTGGTGGCACCAACACATCCCCTAGTCTCATGTTTCTGTCACTCAAGCTAGACATCAAGGGGCTGAACCCACAATCAAGCATAACGCTCCCTCTTGGAGTTGCAACAAATCACTTGGCCAAAGTAAAATACGGCAACGGAGAACATGCAAGAATTTACTCAAGAACAAAATATAAAAGAGAAGAACCAAATATATTACTCATCACAATCTGAACATAATCTCATAATCCATCAGATCCCAACAAACTCAGCATAGCAACGACAGAAAATTACAAAGGTGTCTCGATCATGTGAGGCAGCTCACGAGGTCTTGAAAGTGGAGGCACAAAGAGGGGAGAGATAGATCACATAGCTACTGTTCACGGACCCATGGTCCAAGGGGAACTACTCACGGTACATACGGGAGGCGTCCATGGCTATGGATGGTCTCCCGGATGGGGTAGCTTCTCCCGGCAGGGTGCCGGAGCAGCTTCTCCAGGCAGCCCCGATCTTGAAACAGCGGTGGCGGCGGTACAGAGGCGAGATTGCGAAAAAGGGATCCGTCTTAGGGGTTTCCACCCCGAGGGGTAAATATAGGCGAAGGGGGCACCGAGAGGGGCCACAGGGCAGCCAGGAGGCTCCTTGGCGCGGCCTAGGGTGGGGCCGCACCAGGGAGCCTTGTGGAGTCCTTGTGGTGGCCCCCTTCCCTCCTTTGGTGTTTCCGGAAGCTTCTGGGTCGCTAATTTTTTATCTGATTTTCCGGATTTTTTGGAGCACTTTTAATGGCCGGAAAACCTGAAATACAAAAACAGCAGAAAACAGCAACTGGCAGCTGGGTGCACTGGGTTAATAGATTAGTCCAAATATGTTCAAAAGTGTATGAAAGTTCAAGCAAATCATGGCAAAGTCACACAAAACTTGCATGGAGCAAGCAGAAATTATAGATACGTTTGGGACGTATCAGTTGCACACTATCTTTTATCTTTGCTTTTTAGTCTTGTTAGTTTACCTTTCAGTTTTTGCTTTAGTGTCCCTTATCAAAAATCAAAAAAATTAGTTACCTTGCTTGCTGCTGCTATGGGTTCCACCGAGAACACCAAGTTGTGTGAATTCACTAGTCATAACAATAGTGACTTTATCTGCACTCCTATTGCTCCACCTGCCACTTCAGAACCTTCTTATGAGATTAAACCTGCTTTGCTGAACCTTGTTATGAAAGATCAATTCTCTGGTGCCGTAGATGATGCTGCTTTGCACTTAAATAATTTTGTTGAGCTCTGTGATATGAAAAAGTACAAAGAAGTAGATGGTGATATCGTTAAGCTTAAGCTTTTTCCTTTCTCCTTGAGAGGAGGAGCTAAAATCTGGTTTCAATCCTTGCCTAGGAATAGCTTAGATTCTTTGGATAAGTGCAAGGATGCTTTTGTTGCAAAGTACTACCCCCAACTAAGATTATCCAATTGAGGAGTAATATTATGAATTTTAAACAATTGGATAATGAGCATGTTGCCCAAGCTTGGGAACGCATGAAATCTCTTGTTAAGAATTGCCCTACGCATGGTTTGACTACTTGGAAGGTTATCCAAACTTTTTATGCAGGCTTGAACTTTACCTCGCGGAACTTGCTAGATTCGGCCACAGGAGGAACCTTTGTGTCAACAACGCTTGGTGCTGCCAAAAAACTACTCGGTGAGATGATGACCAACTATTCCCAATGGCACACCAAAATAGCTCCAACAGGTAGGAAGGTAAACTCCGTCGAGGAGATCTCCTCCCTAAATGAAAAAGTCGACTTGATTATGTCTCTACTTACCAAGCAATCTCCTATTGATCCTCATGATGTCCCTTTAAATTCTTTGATTGCTCAAGATCAAGTAGATGTGAACTTTATCTCTAGAAACAACTTCAATACCATTGTTTATAGGAGTAATTTTGGTAGCAATCCTAGACCTTTCCCCTCCAATAACTATGGGAACAACAACACTTATCCTAGCACCAAGAACTCCACTTCTGAACTAAAGAGTATGCTTAAAGAGTTCATCACTACCCAAAAATCCTTCAACAAGAGTGTAGAGGAAAAACTAGACAAATTAGATAATCTCTCGTCGAAGGTAGACAATTTAGCCCATGAAGTAGAATTGCTTAAAATTAGAACTTCTCCTCTTGAGGAGAGGAAGGTCACTCCTATGAACGCTATTCAAGTGCAAATTAATGAAAACATTAGGATGATGGCTAAAGTTAAAGAGAGATGTGCTAGAGAAAAGGAGGAAGAAGATAGAATTAAGAGCCTTCCTACACACCATACCGTTGCTACTATCTAAGTTGTTGACGATATCCAAATCTTAGCACCCAATGCACCCCTTGTCCCATAGGACCTATTAATGGTGATGCTATGTCCTCAACCGTAGAAGCATAGTTTTAAAAACCGGACCGGACCGCCGGTTGAACCGGAAAAAACCCGGAACCGGAGCCTTTACCGGTTGGTTAAGCGCACTAGACCGTCTAGCAAAGAGAACCGGAAAAAAACGCTCAAACCGCGGTTCAACTGGCGGTTTCCTCAAAAACTGGGCTAAGAAGTCGCCGGTCCAACCGGAGAAGAGCTAACGCAGGGAAAAATACAGTTTGCGTCAAACGGGAATCGAACCCGCGACCTGCACCGTCGCTCGTAAGCGAGCAAACTCTGCTAACCACTAGGCGCGCTGGCTAGTTATGTTTTAATTGTACATGAATGTATGAAATAATTACTATTCTAGCAGATTATTAATAATTATCTCATTTTTAGCTTAAAAAAACCAGCAATTGAACCGAGCGAACCGACGGTCTAACCGGATGAACCGTGAACCGAAGCCCTGGCCGGTTCGATCACCGGTCCGGTTTTTTAAACTATGCGTAGAAGAAGAAACTCCTATGACTATAGAAGCTACCAAACAAGTGAGCCTAAAGGGCACCACTACCACTTTACTTGATAGTAGTGACCTTGATTTTGATAATTTCACCCTTCCTGAAGTTATTGGTTTCCTTCACAAGATGTCTAGAGATCCCCACACTAGCACACTTAATCTTGCCTTCACGGAGCATATCACTAATGCTCTCATTAAAGCTAGGGAGGAGAAGCTTAGGGTAGAGGCCTCCATACCTATAAAGCTAGAAGATAATTGGAATCCTATGATTAAAATTAAGTTGAATAACTTCTCTTGCTATGCTTTATGTGATGTTGGAGCTAGTACCTCCGTTATTCCCAAAAGAATGTATGATATGTTTGAATTAAAACCTTTTGATCCTTGTTCTTTTGTTGTTCGTCTTGTTGACTCTTCCGTAAAAAAACCTTTGGGGAAGATCGATGATGTTCTTATCATTGTCAATGACAATTATGTTCCCGTTGAATTTACTATTATGGACATTGAATGTGAACCATCATGTCCAATTATTTTGGGACGCCCTTTTCTTCGCATTGTTGGTGTTGTCATTGATATGAAAGAAGGGATTATAAAATTCCAATTCCCTCTCAAGAAAGGGATGGAACACTTCCCTAGAAAGAAGATTAAGTTACCTTTTGAGTCCGTTACACGGGCTAGCTATTCTCTTACTCTTGATAAAACTTGATTTTCTCTTTTTGCATAGTGCCTAGCTTAAAGGCATAAAAGAAAGCGCTTTTGGGAGGCAGCCCACAACGAATTAGGTTTATTTTGCTTTTTTGTGTCTTGATGTTTGTTACTACAGTAGTAACATCATTGTATCTTTACTTTTCAGCTTTGTGCCAAGTTTAGCCTCCGATTGCAAGAAAGGTCAAAAGTTGTGACATGCTGTCCAGAAAACATATTCTGTCCTGGACAGAAAAATTCTAATAAAATCACCAGATCATCTTCTTGATCTGAACTATTTTGACAGCGTGCTCTATATAGTTGGCTTTCGAGTGTCTGTTCTGAGTTTTTTGATTTGAGTTGCAGAAGTGCCCCAAAAAATTTATTTACTACCTATGGTCTGTTTTTCACAGATTCTGTCCTGTTTTGCATTTTCTTCGTTTTGCAAACCTTAAGCTTGCTTTTTCTTTGCAAATTTTTTTTGGCTATCTTGAGAAATAGTAGATCTTCAAGAATATCCTTATTTCCAGTAGAGAAAAATTATTTTACTGTGTGTACTAACCTCGCTAATCATATTATGATGAGTTATGTATGAAGGGAGTTTTCAAGTGTGCGAGGGAAGATGATAAAAGAAGATTCATGAGGGTCAAAGGCTTAAGCTTGGGGATGCCCCGTGCACCCCAAGAAATATTCAAGAAGACTCAAGCATCTAAGCTTGGGGATGCCCCCATGCATCCCCTTCTCCATCAACAATTATCAGTTCGTCTTTCGTTCCACTATATTTTTATCACTTCATGCGTTATGTGCTATGCTTGGAGCGTCTTGCTCTTTATCTCCTTTTTAGTTTTCTTTAGATTTGCTTGATGTTCATAACAAGTTATAACCCAGCTTTCTTTGTGTGGGAGAGAAACACGCTCCACTTCACCCTAGAACACAACATAGGATTTTCATGCTTATCTTTGCTGCGTGTGTTCTTTATCTTTTTCGTAGCTGCTGTCATGTTTAGCTCTTAGTTTTCATGCTTATCTTTTTAAGAGTTGTTGCTTAGTTTGTTGCTGGAACTCTCTCGAGTTTTCATGTTTATCTTGTTTAGAGAGTTTGCCTGTTGCACTGAGTTGTGTGTCTTGACTTGAAGTAGGTAATTGAGGTTGCTATTCAATTGTAATAGTAACTTGCAATAGTTTTGAGGTATTGCCATGAGTAATGTTTGAACTTTTGCTGTCAAGAGATTTACCTATTAGTGATAGATGTCGTATTTTTGGCAATCCGTGTTTATTTTTGAAAAACCTACAAAATTAGTTGAGAACTTTAGCTACTAGATGTATCACTAATCTTTGGAGGGATCGAATATTAGAGTACACTCACGTACCATGAGTCGAGGATGCACAAGGATAACCAAACCCCCATACACTCCTCCTCGGGGTACTTGTCTCTTTGTGAACCTCCTAATTAGATTGAGAGTTACCGATAATAAGTGCATGAGTTCTTCGGACTAATGTGAGTATTCGAAAGTTGACACTTCCACCTAGCCATATTTTTCTAGCCTCTTCGGTACCGTGCATTGCCCTTTCTCACCTCGAGAGTTGGCGCATACTTCACCGGTGCATCCAAATCCTTGGCACGATACGCTCTGTCATCATAAGCCTCATTATATACTTCCTCAAAACAACCACCATACCTACCTATCAAGGCATTTCCATAGCCTTTCCGAGATACATTGCAATGCAACATCCACCTTCTCATGACTTGATCTTCATGTCATACATGATTTTGCTTGATCGATGAGCCGCATGCTAGTTGGGCCTTGCCCTAATCATTGCTACGTGACGCGCTAGTATCATTGCAAATCCTTATACACTGGCAGAGGCATACATTTGCATACTTCATGATAGTTTCATTTTCTTTATGTTGAGTACTTTTGTAAAGTGTGAAAGATCTTCTATACTTCTTGTAATATATAGAGTGTTGCCCCTAAAGTTAGGAAAAGATTCCAAAGAGGACAAAATCAAAAGATCCCAAAGAGGACAAATGAGAGTTAAATAGAAAGAGCCATTGAGGCCACCAAAAAAATACAAAAAAATAGAAAAAAGAGAAAAAGAAATAAAAAGAGAAGGGGTGATACGTCCCAAACGTATCTATAATTTCTGCTTGCTCCATGCTTCTTTTGTGTGATATTGCTATGGTATTGATACACTTTCATACACTTTTGATCATATTTGGACTAACTTATTAACTCAGTGCACCCCAGTGCCAGTTCCTGTTTTCTGTTGTTTTTCTATTTCGGGTTTCCCCCATATTAAAAGTGCTCAAAAAATTCGGGAAAATCAGATAAAAAATCAGTGTTCCGGAAGCTTCCGGATTCACTGAAGAAGGGCTAGAGGGGCCCCACCTGGTGCCTAGGCGGCCAGTGGGCGCGGCCCAGGGCTTGGCCGCGCCGGGAGGCCGCCTAGGCGACTGGTGGCCCCCCCGGTGCCCCCCTTTGGCTCTTATTTATACACCGGTCGCAAAAACCCTGATTCCAGACCCCTTTTCTCCAGAAGCAATTCCGATCTCCACCGTCATCACCGACAAGCTTCGGGGGACCAGAATTTCTGTGCCGGCACCCTACCGGGACAGGGAAGTGCCCCCGGATTCATCTCCATCGACGTTGCTTCCTCCTTCCATGAGGCGGGAGTAGTTCCTCCTCGGGGCTAAGGTTTCTACCAGTAGCTATGTGGTCTTCTCTCTCCCCCATGATGTGATCTTGATTGTGATCATAGGCTATGTTAATCTAGGATGATCCCATGATGTTTCCCCTTCTTCTATGTATAGGATTGATGTACTCACTTGATCTTATCTAGTATAATCCCCGAGACCATGGTGACAGTGGTCTATTGGACATGGGTTAGAAGAATATCTTCATGAGTGATTTCCTCTTTTGTGTGTGGATTGAAGATTGAGAGTCTCTTGGTGCTTGTCTTTGAATATCCTTTAGATATGTTGTGGTGATTGTGGTACTCTCTTTGGATGGACGCGGTGACATTGGGAAATCCATAGATGAGAACTACGAACTCTGAGGTGTGCTTTTGTTGTGGTGATTGTGGTACTCTCTTTGGATGGACGCGGTGACATTGGGAAATCCATAGGTGACACAATTCTCGTCCTTTCTTGACCACAAAGGAATAACCTCCGAGTACGTCTCCATTGCATGTTTTATGAGGAATATCATGTGATTAGGCTATGTTAATTTTGTTGAGAGTTGCCACTAGTGAAAGTATGAAGCCTAGGCCTTGTTTCCACCATTGTTACACCGTTTGTGCTCACTTTTGTCACATGTTTGCTTGCACTTTTTATTACAGATTTATATTACTTTGCTTTGCCACACCTATCACCCATATTTTACCATCTCTTCGCCGAACTAGTGCACCTATACAACTCCTAGTTGTATTAGGTGTGTTGGGTACACAAGAGACTTCTTGTATCTTAATTGCAGGGTTGCTTGAGAGAGACCATCTTCAACCTCTACTTCCCTGAGTTCGATAAACCTTAGGTCATCCACTTGAGGGAAATTGCTGCTGTCCTACAAACCTCTGCGCTTGGACGCCCAACATAGTCTACAAGAATAGAAGCGTGCGTAGACATCAAGGGGGCACACTACTATTCTTTTGAGAGATCCACACTCGTACTCCATCTTATATCTTGTACTCCATAGAGATTATCATTCATGAATATAGCTATGTGGGGACCTTCACACTATAGAACTTGGCTTGTATATTTCAATGATGAGCCTCCTCAAATGAGCTCTAGGTCTTCTTGAGCAAGAAAGTTGGATGCACCCCCACTAGTTCCATTGGAGAGCTTACCTTAGCTCATATGTGCATCCGTTGCATGGCAATCCCTACTCCTCACATCATATCTATCATTTGTCTTTCTCTCGCCTATGATTGTCCTCATTGATGTGAGCCTTTCACACCTTTTTTGTCTTCCTCCTCCATCATTTTTCTCTCTTTGCCATCCTAAGTGTCAACTTTCTTGCTTACGCTCATCCATTGCATGAGTGCTCAAAATATCGAAAGGGAGTGGATCATTTTGACTTGTACCTGGCTAGTGGTCTGGGGATGAGTCAAGATAAGATTCCAAAGAAGACCAAGTGTGAAACTTTAGTAGATTAAGTTCTCAACAATAAAAACTATGTTTTACTCTCTCGTATATCCCTATCCCCTTTCTTGCACGCAAACACCATTTGGAGACATTCGAGTCACGAACAGCGAGAGCTCTTGCACCTTTATGTTCTTATGTTGCTTGTTTCAATGCTAATATAGACTCTTGCCTGTTATGACTTGAATTGAATTACATGCCTCGATTGCTTTACTTAAAAGTTTTTACATGGTTGGTGGCATGTCACCACAGAAATTATGCTTGTTATCATTTACCTACTCGAGGACGAGCATGAATTAAGCTTGGGGATGTTGATATGTCCAAAACGTATCTGTGATTTCTTCTTGCTCCATGCATCTTTTGTGTGATATTGCTATGATATTGATGCACTTCCATACACTTTTGATCATAGTTGGACTAACCTATTAACTCAGTGCACCCCAGTGCCAGTTCCTGTTTTTTGCTGTTTTTGTATTTCAGGTTTTCCCATTACTTAAAGTGCCAGAAAATTCCGGGAAAAATCAGCGTACAGGAAGCTTCGGGAAGAGCCAAAGTGGGGCCAGAGGGGAGCCAGAGGTGGCCCAGGCGGCCACCTGGCGCGGCCACCCCCTAGGACGCGCCAGGGGGGCACCTGGGGCCCCTGGTCCACCTCTGGCTGCCCCCTTCGCCTATATATCTCTCTCGTCCCGAAACCCTCGAGGACAAAACCATTTTTCGCTATGGAAAAAGCTTCATCCGGTTGGCTATGGCATCGAAGACTTTGTCATGCAGGGATGAGGAATCTTCAAAATCTAGTGAAGAAGAAGAATGCTATTGGTCTTAACGAAGTAAAATTCGATAAGGATCATCTCTGCAGTGCTTGTGAAGCTGGTAAAATTACGAAGAAACATCATTCAGTGAAATCTATTATGACCACTACTCGTCCCCTTGAATTGCTTCACATGGATCTTTTCGGTCCTCAAAATTATGCAAGTCTGGGAGGAAACAAATATGGTCTCGTTATTGTTGATGATTGTTCTCGTTATACTTGGGTTTTCTTTCTGGATGACAACAACAAATGTTGTTGAAATCTTCAAGTCATTCGCTAAGAGAGCTCAAACAGAATATGAATTATCTCTGAAGCATATCCGAAGTGATAATGGAACTGAATTAAAAAATACTCATATTGAAGAATTTCTTGATGATCATGGCTTTACTCATGAATTCTCTGCTGCTTATTGATACGTCCAAAACGTATCTATAATTTCTGCTTGCTCCATGCATCTTTTGTGTGATATTGCTATGATATTGATGCACTTCCATACACTTTTGATCATATTTGGACTAACCTATTAACTAAGTGCACCCCAGTGCCAGTTCATGTTTTCTGTTGTTTTTGTATTTCAGGTTTTCCCATTAAAGTGCCAGACAAATTCCGGGAAAAATATAGGAAAAATCAGCGTACAGGAAGCTTTGGGAAGAGCCAAAGTGGGTCCAGAGGGGTGGCCCAGGCATCCACCTGGCGCGACCACCCCCTAGGCCGTTCCAGGGGGGCGTCTGGGGCCCCTGGTCCACCTCTGGCTGCCCCCCTTTGCCTATATATCTCTCTCGTCCCGAAACCCTCGAGGACAGAACCCTTTTTCGCGATCTCTCCTCTGTTCCGCCGCCGCAGCGCTTCCAAGATCGGGAACCCCAGGAGCCCTCTTCCCGGCACCCTGCCGGAGGGAGGAACCACCTCCGGGAGCTTCTCCACCACCATGGATGCTTCCCGGATGAACCGTGAGTAGTCCACCTTGGACCAAGGGTCCATGATCAGTAGCTATGTGATGTTCTCCTCCCCTATTTGTTCTTCATGGTTTAGACCTCGTGAGCTGCCCTACATGATCGAGGCACATATGTAATCTTTCTGCTGTTGCTATGCTGAGTTTGCTGGGATCTGATGGATTGTGAGACTATGTTCAGATTGTGTTTGAGTAATATATTTGATTCTCCTCTTTTATATTTATGTTCTTGAGTAATTCTTGCATGTTCTCCGTTGCTGTTTATTGCTTTGGCCAAGTAGTAGGTAGTAACTCCAAGAGGGAGCGTTATGCATGATTGTGGGTTCATGCCCCCTGATGACTAGCTTGAGTGATAGAAACATGAGTCTAGGGGATGTGATGTTGCCACAAGGGAGAAAACATCTGTGCTTGTACTTGCGGGTGCAAGGATTGTTTACTTTACGCAGAGTTCTTTAATGCAGTTGTCTGTTGCTTTGAGTTTACACTTTGGGTGGGATTCTCAACTTAATACCAGCGAGATGTTCTGGATAGATATCTCAAGGTGGATGATTAGTAGGTAGATGCAGATTGATTTCGGTCTACTTGTCTTGGCGTACCGACCAAGCTTTTGAGCCTCTTCCTTTCTTTGTAGCATAGTTAGCATTGGTTTGCGCACATAATCCTGTCAATTGCCCAACTGTAATTTGTTTACCTCGCATGGCTATTTTATCGTCTTTTGTGAGAGAGACATCACTAGTGAACATCATGGGACCCCGGTCCATATTTCCACCACTATTTACACCCGTTATTTATTTTCTGCTTTATTTCCTTTTCTGTTGCTATCGCTATCATTATTATCCCGTGCGTTTGATCCTTTGTAAACAATAAGGCCGGAGGGATTGACAATCTCTCTGTACTCGTTGGGAGCAAAATTATCTGTTGTGTGTGTAGGTCCACGTCAACCGCCTAATTTCTGGCGCCGTTGTCACCTTCCTGTCGTTGTCAGAGTCCTACTAGAGACAAACCTTGGTATCTTCACCGAGGGAAATTTGCTGCTGTCTACATCTCAACCTTCCACTTTGGGTAACGAACGAGGGGCGAGAAGCCATCACTTATACACCTCAACAGAATGGTTTAGTTGAAAGGAAGAATAGAACTCTTATTGAAATGGCTAGAACTATGCTTGCGGAATACAAAACTCCTATCAGGTTCTAGGCCAAAGCAATTAACACTGCATGTCATATCATCAACAAGGTTTACCTTCAGAAATTTCTGAAAAAGACTTCACATGAGCTTATCACTGGTAACAAGCCAAATGTTTCGTATCTTAGGGTATTTGGTGCTCCTTGCTTTATTAGAGATATGAATCATAGCTCCAAATTTGCCCCTAAGGCACATGAAGCTTTTCTACTAGGTTATGGCTCAAATTCTCACACTTACAGAGTGTATAACTCCCACTTTGGAAAGGTTATGGAAACTTTAAATGTGAGGTTTGATGAAACTAATGGCTCTTAAAAAGAGCATTTACCTCATGATCTAGATGAGCCTCCTCTTGATGACGTGATCGGGTCAATGGCTATTGGACAAATTCGCCCTGTTGAAGCAGTTTCTCGTCAAGCTAATCAAGATGATGATGATCCAATGTTCCCACACATAGCCCGGGGCGCTGGAGATCAACATCCTTAAGCAAATGATGAACATGACGAAGAAGAACCCGTGACCGAAGAAAATGCAGATCCGGAAGGAGATGCTGGTCCTGAAGGAAATGATCCTGAAGAACCAGAGCCACAAGTCATTGAAAATGCACTGACTCGATTGCGAAGAAGAGTTAATGTTGATTCGATCCTCGAAGAAATTAAACAACCAGGTCGTCCCACAACTCGTTCTCGTACTCGTTTGGCTAACTTCTGTGGAAATTTTTCGTTTGTCTCCATGCTAGAACCATCAAAGTTTGATGAAGCCATGAAGGATCCAGATTGGTTAACTGCTATGCTCAAAGAACTTAATCAGTTCGAGCGAAACAAAGTCTGGTCCTTAGTTGAGAGGCCTGATCCCACAAAGCACAACATCATTGGTACAAAGTGGATTTTTCGCAACAAGCAAGATGAAGATGGTATTGTGGTAAGAAACAAAGCTCGACCGGTAGCACAAGGGTACACCCAAATCGAAGGTATCAATTTCGGCGAAACTTATGCTCCAGTTGCTCGTCTCGAATCCATTCGTGTTATGCTTGCTTTTGAAAATTTCAATGGTATCCTACTTTATCAAATGGATGTGAAAAGTGTTTTTATTAATTGAGAAATCGAAGAAAAAGTGTATGTTATGCAGCCTCCAGGTTTTGAAGACTCGGAGAATCCTGACATGGTGTACAGGTTGCACAAGGCTCTTTATGGTCTGAAGCAAGCACCTCGTGCTTGGTACGACACCATGAAGGACTTCCTTCTGAAGAAAGGCTTCAAACCAGGAACAACTGACCCAACTCTTTTCACTCGCTCATATAATGGTGACTTGTTTGTGTGTCAAATTTATGTAGATGATATTATTTTTGGCTGCACTAACACTGAAATCAGCGAAGAATTCGCCAAAATGATGTCGAAGAAATATGAGATGTCTATGATGGGAGAATTGAAGTTCTTCCTTGGACTTCAAATCCGTCAACAGAAGAATGTCACCTTTATTTCTCAAGAAAAATATCTAAAGGATTGCCTGAAGAAGTTTGGACTCACTGATTGCAAAACAATTAAGACTCCAATGCCTACCAATGGCTTCCTAGATGCAGATGAGAAAGGGAAAGCCTTCGATCAAAAGAAATATCGGTCCATGATTTACTCTCTCCTATATTTGTGTGCATCTAGACCTGACATTATGCTTTCATTATGTATTTGTGCTCGTTTTCGGGCCAATCCAAAGGAATCACATCATACTGCAGTAAAGCGAATTCTTCGGTATCTTGCTCACACACCAACCTTGGGCTTGTGGTATCCAAGGGTGCTCAGTTTGATCTTATTGGCTATTCCGATTCAGACTGGGCTGCTGATCGTGTTGACAGGAAATCAACTTCAGGCACTTGTCATTTCCTCGGAAGATCACTTGTGTGTTGGGCTTCCAAGAAGCAAAACTGTGTATCAATATCTACTGCTAAAGTCGAATACATTGCAACTGGGTCATGTTGTACTCAGATTCTTTGGCTGAAGCAGACGCTGAAGGATTATGGTATTCATGTGAAGAAAATTCCCCTTCTATGTGATAATGAGAGTGCAATCAAAATTTCTCACAATCCTGTGCAGCACTCTCGCACGAAGCATATTGACATTCACCATCATTTTCTTCGTGATCATGTTCAGCGTGAAGATATTGTGATTAGTCATGTCAGAACTGAAGATCAACTGGCTGATATATTCACGAAACCATTGGATGAGAAAAGGTTCTGTGCGTTAAGGTGTGAGCTCAATATTTTGGACTCACGAAATGCACTGTAAGACCGAACCTTTACCTCCATGTATATATTCATTTACTTTGTTGTTTGTTTTTGGTTTCGATATTTGGTTTTGCTTCATTTTCTAGTTTTTATTTTTTCTTGGAGTTAGTCCTCCAGGCTTATCACCTTTAGTTTCACTATTGGTTTTTCTTTGAGGTGATAAGTTTCGGACCCTGCCCCCTCTGTTCTTTTTCTATCTTATTCTATCTGTCTAATATGGTTGAGCACATTTGAAACGGAAAGTATTTTTCTTCAAACGTCATTGTGTTCCGAATCAAAGGCTTCCAACTTTTATCGAAGTTTTACTCAAGACCAAGACATATTCTTCGGTCGTTGAGATCCCGTCAAATCCGGGTCGTTGAGAATTTCTCGCGATTCGCTACCAAATCTGGGCCGTTGAATGCGGAGAGTCAGTTGCTGGGCACCGTCCGATCTGATCTGATAACTCTTGTCAGACCAGCCCTATATGTATCCTCTGCCCCAGGCGACACAAAGCTCTCATACTCTTCCAACCTCTCCGGAACCCTAAGTTTCTCGCGCGCCGCCGTGCTCTTCATCCCCGCCGTCATCCTCGCCGCTTAGCTGCCGGAAGGACTCCGCCGTGGATTTTCCGCCGACGACGAGCATCTCCGCCGCTCCTCGTCGCCGTAGCTGCTTCAACGTCGCCAAGTTAGGGTACGTCGAAGCCTCAGATCCAATCCTCCTCTCTGTTCGTCCCCCTCTAGATTGGATCCATGTTTCTTAGTGTTTTTCATTTGATTTTGTTAGGGTTTCTTGATCCGTTGGATCATTGAACTTGTGGGAAACTTGTTTAGAGCAAAAGCTTCCCTCTCCGATTCAGGTTAGAAGTTAGGGATCGATATCCTCTGTTCTGTGCTAGGGTTTGTAGTCTTAAAGTTGTGTGCAAAATCTAGCTCAGAACAGGCCAAAATTATCGCCCAAAATCTACTGAATCTCGTGTCAACTTTTTTTGTTTTGGTCGAAACTTTTGCTGGTGCTCAGTCCATACTTGTCTATTTTCCCTCGTTCCCTTATTCTTCCTCACAGAATGTCTGAGGATTTAGGCTTTGGTGATGAGTCCCCCGTTCTTGATCACCTCAACGAAGCCGAACAAGTTTCTCCCAAGCGAAAAGGAGGTAGAACAAAGGAAACAAATAATGCTAGAGGCATTCCCGAATCTATTCGGATAGAACTTGGTTATGATACACCTCCTGAGGAAACTAAGGACCAGAGAAAGATTCGTTTGCAAAACATTCGCCGCTACGGGGCCATCAGGTGGTACAAATACAAAAGTATCCCTGACTGGAAATGGGCAATGCAGTTTGCCTTCAGTCCACCTTGCTTGTACACTTCACACATGTGTGGAAAATATACTGAAGAAATCGCCATCTTTACTATCCAGTCCCACCTAAATATCCTCACCCCAACACCCTAAAGACTCCGGATGATTATCCTAAAGATCAAGATCGGTTGAGAATCGCTGCAAAAAATAAAAGACTCAAGGCCGTAAAGAAGGCAGCCAAGTTAGTTGCCGCTGAAGCTCATGGAGCGGGCCAGAGCTCAAAGAATAAGAGGAAGCTCAAGAAGAAATATTCCTCTCCCCCTCATGCCTCCACCGATGACGAAGAGCAAGCAAGACTGGAACGAGCAACTCTAGAAGACTCAATTCTTGATGAGTCAAGTGCTGAAGCTGATGACGAATCAGAAACTGAAGCAGATGATGAGTAAGAACCTGCTCCACCCAAGAAGCAAAATATTCGGATTCCCTTGAAGAAGAAGCCATGAGAGAAACCGGCTGCAAAGGGGATAAAAATTCAAGAACCTACAGATAAGCCCGTTGTTCGCCCCACCATTGACTTGTCCAACTTGGTGGTTGCAAAGCCTTTGGCCTCCAAGCCACCGGCTGAAGCCCTCAACACTGAGAGGCGATCCAAGCTGAGGCACGACCCAGCGAAGCATCAACATTCTGCTAAGGTAGCTGCACCAGCAAAGCCCAAGCAGTCTACAACGCCAAACCCTTCAGTGAAGCGAAAGCCCACTGAAGCTGAACTAAAACAGAAAGACCTCGAGGAGGCACTGAACCGCAGCGTTCTTGCCAGAGAATCTACAGAAAAGCAGAAGGCAGCTGCAAGAAAACAAAGGGAGCTAGACTCCGCAAAGTTTGCTGCTGAGAAGGCTGAGACGAAGCGAAAGCTCGCCGAAGCCGAGAAAAATGAAGAAAAAGCTGCTGCTGAAGGCAAATAGTTAGCAGAACACGAAGCTAAACGCAAGGCCACACTAGATGGCCTCAGAACGAAGAAGGCTGATAAAGCAGCCAGGGCTGCCCAGAAGAAGGCCGTGGGAGATATGACTCCCTCTGCTGAAGCAATTCCACTGAAGCAAAAAGGTATCTCTATGCCTGAAGCTCAAGCTGAAGCAGATCGCCATAGTGAACATCAATTCCCTGATCCACGTGAAGGCGAACTATGGGATCAATTGGGCGTAACAGAAGCCCTTTGGAAGAAGTGTGCGGCAGAAGATCCTGAAGCTGTTGATCTCGGTGAAGTCTACATCTCTGGCTCCATCGAAGCAATGATCACTACTATGATCAGTCAGCTGAAGGATTTGCACTCACGAGATAGAGCTGAAATTGAAAAGATTCACGACTATCAAAAGCGTGCTGAAGCTGAGACAAATGAAGAATTCAAATAGCATGCCTTGAAGTTGCTTCAGAAGGTGACAAACGTCAACACCACCACCAATGACAACATTAAAACCTACAAGGGAAAGATCAAAGATGCGGTGGATGAAATGGTCAAAACGCATAATGCTTCAATCATGGAAAGGGATTCCCGGAAGCGTAAGGCCCCGCTGGAAGCTGAACCAGCTGCAGCAAAGCCCGTTGAAGCCAATCCCTCTGACCCTTATCCAAAGAAAAGGACCACCAGGAAATGGAAGGTTACTTTGGCCTCGGCTGCTGATATGGATACAAGTGATGAACCTACCAGTCAGCCGAAGGAAAACACTGAAGCAGTTCCCACTTCTGCTCCCCAACCAAAGCCTTCCCAGACCATGCCAAAAGCTTTAGCTCCACCCACAAAAACCCCTACTCCTCCACCAACCTCATCCACTCCCAAAAAAACCCCCGTTCCACACCCTCCTGCTCCACCTCCAAAAGTACCAACTCCCAAGCGAACCCCAACCCCATCGCCTGCAACCGTCCCACCTCGCGCACCTTCACCGCTACATGTTCCATCCCCCGCACCGCAAAGGACTCTTACCCCACCTGCAGCTCCTACACCACCCCCATCCACTCACCCGGAAGCTAATGAACCCTATCCCTCCAACTCCAGAACCCGTGGCTCCCGAGACTTTTCCCCTGCCAAGACTGCTCAGGAATCAGAAGCACATGTGCCTCGAACTGAAGCACATGAAGATGAAGATGAACAAGTGAAAATTCTGAATCCCTCGCAAGAGCAAGCTTTGGTAGTCTCTCAGACTGCAGGCCCTTCAAGAGCTGCCACAATCGCTCCTCTGCAAAGGATTTGCGCATGTTCCCATCCCTTCCAAGACACCCAGCTGGACTCAAATTACCCTCGTGAAACTTTTTCTATTTTCAAGGGCGCAGGCTGTTCTTCTCGGCACGGACCAGAATTCAGTTTGGAACAACATCAGAAGCGTCACCGATTCTTTGGTGTAAGTCCATATGCTTCAGACAGAACTACCGATGATCTTCGCTTCTGGACTGCGGAACAACAAATTCTATACACTAAAGTCTTCTGCCAGCAAAGTGTTTTGTTTCGCCACAGGTATCTGGATATGCGAAGCCTTTCCACTACTACTTGCTTTCAGAACATCGCCGAAACAATTGAGAATAAGAATTTGACTCGGTAGTTTGCTTTGAGCACTCCCTTCAATTCCGAACTCATTAAACAATTATACGCCACATTATATGTTTCGGGCGATGCAAATGAACCCCGCACATGGATACTGGAATGGATGATTGATACGTCCAAAACGTATATATAATTTGTGCTTGCTCCATGCTTCTTTTGTGTGATATTGCTATGATATTGATGAACTTCCATACACTTTTGATCATATTTGGACTAACCTATTAAGTCAGTGCACCCCAGTGCCAGTTCCTGTTTTCTGCTGTTTTTGTATTTCAGGTTTTCCCATTATTTAAAGTGCCCAAAAAATTCCGGGAAAAATATAGGAAAAATCAGCGTACAGGAAGCTTCGGGAAGAGCCCAAGTGGGGCCAGAGAGGAGCCAGGGGTGGCCCAGGCGGCCACCTGGCGCGACCACCCCCTAGGCCGCGCCAGGGGGCGCCTGGGGCCCCTGGTCCACCTCTGGCTGCCCCCTTTCACCTATATATACCTCTCGTCCGGAAACCCTCGAGGACAGAACCCTTTTTCGCGATCTCCTCTCTGTTCCTCCGCCGCCGCGCTTCCAAGATCAGGAGCACCAGGAGCCCTCTTCCCGGCACCCTGCCGAAGGGAGGAACCACCTCCGGGAGCTTCTCCACCACCATTGATGCTTCCCGGATGAACCGTGAGTAGTCCACCTTGGACCATGGGTCCATGATCAGTAGCTATGTGATGTTCTCCTCCCCTATTTGTTCTTCATGGTTTAGACCTCGTGAGCTGCCCTACATGATCGAGACACATATGTAATCTTTTTGCTGTTGCTATGCTGAGTTTGCTGGGATCTGATGGATTATGAGACTATTTTCAGATTGTGTTTGAGTAATATACTTGATTCTCCTCTTTTATATTTATGTTCTTGAGTAATTCTTGCATGTTCTCTGTTGCTGTTTATTGCTTTGGCCAAGTAGTAGGTAGTGACTCCAAGAGGGAGCGTTATGCATGATTGTGGGTTCATGCGCCCTGATGACTAGCTTGAGTGACAGAAACATGAGTCTAGGGGATGTGTTGTTGCCACAAGGGAGAAAACAATGATGCTTGTACTTGCGGGTGCAAGGATTGTTTACTTTACGCAAAGTTCTTTAATGCAGTTGTCTATTGCTTTGAGTTTAAACTTTGGGTGGGATTCGCAACTTAATACCAGCGAGATGTTCTGGATAGATATCTCAAGGTGGATGATTAGTAGGTAGATGCAGATGGATTTCGGTCTACTTGTCTTGGCATACCGCCCATGCTTTTGAGACTCTTCCTTTCTTTATAGCATAGTTAGCATTGGTTTGCGCACATAATCCTGTCAATTTCCCAGCTGTAATTTGTTTACCTCGCATGGCTATTTTATCGTCTTTTGGGAGAGAGAGATCACTAGTGAACATCATGGAACCCCGGCCCACATTTCCAACACTGTTTACACCCACTATTTATTTTTTGCTTTATTTCCTTTTCCGTTGCTATCACTATCATTATTATCCTGTACGTTTGATCCTTTGTGAACAACAAGGCCGGAGGGATTGACAATCTCTCTGTACTCGTTGGGAGCAAAGTTATCTGTTGTGTGTGCAGGTCCACGTCAACCGCCTAATTGCTGGCGCCGTTTTCACCTTCCTGTCGTTGTCGGAGTCCTACTGGAGACAAACCTTGGTATCTTCACCGAGGGAAATTTTCTGCTGTCTACATCTCAACCTTCCACTTTGGGTAACCAACGAGGGGCGAGAAGCCATGAAAGCTAATTTCTGGTGCCGTTGCCGGGGATTCCAAAGCGCAGTAGAAGATTGGTCCCGCCAACCGCCTAATTTCTGGCACCGTTGTTGAGGACTCCACTCTTCAAGATTGGGGAGTTGCACACTATCTTTTATCTTTGCTTTTTAGTCTTGTTAGTTTACCTTTCAGTTTTTGCTTTAGTGTCCTTTATCAAAAAGAAAAAAAAGTTACCTTGCTTGCTTGCTTGCTGTTATGGGTTCCTTCGAGAAAACCAAGTTGTGTGACTTCACTAGTCATAACAACAGTGACTTTATCTGCACTCCTATTGCTCCACCTGCCACTTCAACACCTTCTTATGAGATTAAACCTTCTTTGCTGAACCTTGTTATGAAAGATCAATTCTCCGGTGCTGGAGATGATGCTGCTTTGCACTTAAATAATTCTGTTGAGCTCTGTGATATGCAAAAGTACAAAGAAGTAGATGGTGATATCGTTAAGCTTAAGCTTTTTCCTTTCTCCTTGAGAGGAGGAGCTAAAATCTGGTTTCAATCCTTGCCTAGGAATAGCATAGATTCTTGGGATAAGTGCAAGGATGCTTTTATTGGGAAGTACTACCCCCAGCTAAGATTATCCAATTGAGGAGTAATGTTATGAATTTTAAGCAATTGGATAATGAGCACGTTGCCCAATCTTGGGAACACATGAAATCTCTTGTTAAGAATTGCCCTACGCATGGTTTGACTACTTGGATGGTTATCCAAACTTTTTGTGCAGGCTTGAACTTTACCTCGCGGAACTTGCTAGATTAGGCCGCGGGAGGAACCTTTATGTCAATAACGCTTGGTGCTGCCACAAAACCACTCGATGAGATGATGACCAAATATTCCCAATGGCACACCGAAAGAGCTCCAACAGGTAGGAAGGTAAACTCTGTCGAGGAGATCTCCTCCCTAAATGAAAAAGTTGACTTGATTATGTCTCTACTTACCAAGAAATCTCCTATTGATCGTCATGATGTTCCTTTAAATTCTTTGATTGCTCAAGATCAAGTAGATGTGAACTTTATCTCTAGAAACAACTTCAATAACAATGCTTATAGGAGTAATTTTGGTAGCAATCCTAGACTGTTCCCCTCCAACAACTATGGGAGCAACAACACTTATCCTAGCACTAAGAACTCCACTTCTGAATTAGAGAGTATGCTTAAAGACTTCATCACTACGCAAAAAGCCTTCAACAGGAGTGTAGAGAAAAAAACTAGACAAATTAGATAATCTCTCGTCGAAAGTAGACAATTTGGCCCATGAAGTAGAATTTCTTAAAATTAGAACTTCTCCTCTTGAGGAGAGTAAGGTCACTCCTATGAATGCTATTCAAGTGCAAATCAATGAAAACATTAGGATGATGGCTAAACTTAAAGAGAGATGGGCTAGAGAAAAGGAGGAAGAAGATAGAATTAAGAGCCTTCCTACACACCATACCCTTTGCTACTATCCAAGTTGTTGAGGATATCCAAACTCTTAGCAGCCAACGCACCCCTAGTCCCATAGGACCTATTAATGGTGATGCTATGACCTCAAGTGTAGAAGAAGAAACTCCTATGACTATAGAAGCTACTAAAAAAGTGAGCCTAAAGGACACCACTACTACTTTAGTTGATAGTAGTGACCTTGATTTTGATAATTGCACCCTTTCTGAAGTTATTCGTTTCCTTCACAAGATGTCTAGAGACCCCCACACTAGCACACTTAATCTTGCCTTCACGGAGCATATCACTAATGCTCTCATTAAATCTAGGGAGGAGAAGCTTAGGGTAGAAGCCTCCATACCTAGAAATCTAGAAGATGGTTGGGATCCTATGATTAAAATTAAGTTGAATAACTTCTCTTGCTATGTTTTATGTGATGTTTGAGCTAGTACCTCCGTTATGCCCAAAAGAATGTATGATATATTTGAATTGAAACCTTTTGACCCTTGTTCTTTTGGTGTTCGTCTTGTCGACTCTTCCGTAAAGAAACCTTTGGGGAAGCTCGATGATGTTCTTATCATTTTCAATGACAATTATGTTCCCGTTGATTTTACTATTATGGACATTGAATGTGAACCTTCTTGTCGAATTATTTTGGGACGTCTTTTCTTCGCACCGTTGGTGCTGTCATTGATATGAAGAAGGGATTATAAAATTCCAATTCCCTCTCAAGAAAGGGATGTAACACTTCCCTAGAAATAATATTAAGTTGCCTTTTGAGTCCGTCACACGGGCTAGTTATTTTCTTGATAAAACTTGATTTTCTCTTTTTGCATTAAGCCTAACTAATGGCTTTAAAGAAGCGCTTTCGGGAGGCAGCCCGCAACGAATTTAGGTTTTCCTTTTTGTTATTATTCTGTTTTTAGTAGTATTGATGATTGTTACTACTGTAGCAACATCATTGTATCTTTACTTTTCAAGCTTTGTGCCAATTATAGCCTCATATGACAAGAGAAGTGAAAGTTGTGACGTGCTGTACAGAAAACAGATTATGTCCTCGTGACAGGAAAAATCATAGAAAAATCCCAGTTCATATTTTTGAGCTGAAATTTTTACACAGAGTGCTCTATACAATCACGGAACTTTCGTATGTTCTGAGTTTTTTTATTTGAGTTGTAGAAGTACCCCTAAAAAATTCTTTACTACCTGCTGGTCTGTTTTTCACAGATTCTGTCCTGTTTTCCTTTTCTTCGATTTTCAAACCTTAAGCTTGCTTTTTATTTGCAAAAAGTTTTTGGAAATCTTGAGAAACAGTAGCTCTTCAAGAATATCCTTATTTCCAGTAGAGGAAAAATTATTTTATTATGGGTACTAACCTCGCTAATCAGATTATGATGAGTTATGTATGAAGGGAGTTTTCAAGTGTGCGAGGGAAGATGATAAAAGAAGATTCAGGAGTGTCAAACGCTCAAGCTTGGGGATGACCCCGTGCATCCCCAATAAATGTTCAAGGAGACTCAAGCGTCTAAGCTTGGGGATGTTGTCGTGGGAAAGTCACGGCAGATGTCCGTAGAGTCAGACTTATCATAGGACCTTTGCTGCGAGGTGAATTCGAGGAGAGAGTCAACATAGACACGGGACTCAGCGGTTTACCCAGGTTCGTTCCCGTCGATGCGATAAAGACCTACTCCTGCTTCTTGACTATTGTGGGATCGACTCCTCAATAGGAAGAGCCGATCTTATCGATTACAGTGATGATGTTTCGCAACCTTCGTCTCGTGGAGATCTAGGTTATAGCGCGAGTTGTCTAGTCCTGGCTTGAGGTAAGTTCTGGCTCTGGATCCTATGGACCTCGGCTTATAAAGGCGTCGGGTCCCGGGATTCCGAGAGTCCGACTCCTACACGATGTGGAGTTCTATTCTACTTTAAAAAATTTCTACGTGCTATACAAGGTAAGTTGAATTCCTTCTAGGGCTTCAATCTTCACGCTTGGCACGTCAGACTCCTGGCCGGGTCTTCTTTGTGGGCCTTCATATGTAAGTCGGCCCAGAGGTTTCTAATGCCGGGTCTATGGGCCTGATCCATCCCCCCCGACATTAGCCCCCAGGATTGTTATGATGCTTTAGTCTTCATAGCAATCTTCTTTATTTTCTTCATTGCCACCGGCTCTTCATGGCTCAAGGGTCGACTTTATGCTTAGCGTTGATTGGGAGTCGGAGTCGTATCTCTTCAATCTTGCTTTGGCTCCTTTATATCCATGAAGTCGACTCTTCCGGTCGAGTCGACTAATATTTCCAGAGTTGACGTAGACAGTAATAAATCTGACCTGCAAATGTTTCTTTGTGGGAATTTGAGCGGTCTACCTCGATTTCGTCAGCACAATTAATGCTGCCTAGGTTTTCCACGAAAATCGAGGGATTTCCTGCCGTTTAGCTGGAGGTTGGCAATGCCTCGGGTTTCGAGTAGAGGTCCTTTTATAAATAGACCCTGGTCCACATCCATTCACATCGTCCTATCCACATCTTGTTTTCTCCTTCCTCGCGCACCGGAGAACATGGAACTTTTACCTTTGTCCCCGTTCCGAGCCATTCTTCCTTCATCGTTCGCGCAAGACGGCCTGGGACCGTGTCATTCTCGTACGCCATTAAGGTAAGATTCTCATCACCTCCATCGTGCTGCAGTCTTTTACTCATCACCATTGTCGCGAGCTTCAAGCTCTACTATATTAGTAGATCGACACAACCCATTGGAGATGCACCATGCGTGTTGGTAGATAGGATAGGATCAGTGATGGATAACTTCGGAAGTGATTACTTCTTCGAACAATCGTATTTACAGATCCGTTTTCATCTTGCAAATGTTCCCATTTTTTCGCAAGCCATAGATTTGTTCATCATTTTTCGCCTATTTCTCAGGCTTGTTAGATCCAATTGTCCCGCTGTATTTTGTGAAAACTGTTTGTGTAGTTTCTTGTAAGTCGGTTTATGACCGACTCTAGTTTTCCTTTTTCTAGATCTGACTTCTGCACCATGGGTCGGAAAACCGCTGCCAATAAAGGCAAGAAATAAGTCGTTGCGGAAAAAAGCAAAAAGACAGCCGGCAGGGCTAGACCTCCAGCTCCGAGGCCGACTTTAGAGGCCAACTGGTCAAAGATCTGGGTTACGGATGCCTTTTTGAAAGAGATGGAGACAGAGGGGATTTTGCCTCCCCAATCTAAAATCGAGTGGCGGGCTCCTAGAGAGGAGCCCCGGCCTCAGCCTCAAACAGGCGAGGTCGTCGTCTTCGCCGATCATATCACCAGAGGCTTCCGTCCTCCCGGCTCTAAGTTTTTTAGGAGTGTGCTGCACTGCTATAAATTGCACCCTCAGGATCTGAGTGCTAACTCGATACATAATATCTGTCACTTTCAAGTGTTCTGCGAGGCTTATCTGCAGATTAAGCCGACTCTGGCTCTGTTTGCCGAGTTCTATTATTGCAATAGGCAGACTGAATATAGTGGAGGTCCGGCTCTGGAATGTGGTGGAGTCACTATCCGGAAGCGCGCCAAGTCAATTTATCCATCATTCAAGCTGAGATCTCATGTGAAAACATGGCAAAAATCCTTCTTTTATTGCACCGTTGTGACTTCCGAGAAGGAACATCCTCTGCCCGGCTTTCATGAGAGTAGGCTTGAATTTCATGATGGCTTGAACCTGTTTCCTTCGGATGGTCATAAGAAAAAGCATGAGCCGATTATGGCTCGAATAAAGGCCTTGTTGGCTCACGGTCTTGCCGGAACGGACCTGATCAAATGTTGGATAGGTTGGTAAATCCAGCCTCTTAGCTTGAGGGATCGACTCATGTGTGAGTATTAGGGGCCGGACGACCCCATGTGTTTCGCGAATAAGGATATTTCTGGAGGAGTTCTAGTAGCGACTTGCAAGAAATTTCTTGCTGAGTGCATAGAAGACATCAAGAAAGTCGGCCTTCTCCCATTTTGTAAAGCCAATCTGGCTCTTCCGGTATGTTTGTTAAGTCATTTTTCCTCGACACAATATTTGTTCAAATATTTTAGTCTTCCGCCTTATTACTTTCAGGAAAATGACCCATGGTGGAACGTGGGTCAAGACCTCCCTATGGAAGAAGTTGATGCTAAAAGTCTGAGTCATTCGATAAGATTCACTTGATTGCTTCTTTTGTGATATCTTCTTCTTACCCTTTTTGTTCTTGTAGGATGACTCGGAGGAAGACGATGATGAAGACGAGGAAGAACAAGAGGAAGTTCTCCCTGTTAGGACCGGCTCTCGTAAAGAGAGCAAAGTCGCTAATCCACCGGTAATGTCTTTTCCAGCTGTTCATTATGATTTTAGAAAAGCCCGTGTCTTATGTTTTTGTTTATAGGCACAAAGTCGCAAGAGGCATACCCGTAGTTCCGACTCGGCGGACCCTCTTGTGGTTTTGGGTGATGAACCTCGAAAGATCCGACAGAAGCCGAATATTATCGCGACTATTTCGCATCAGTCGGCGGGGGTTTCTGAAAGACAACATCAGGGAGGTGACTCTGGAGCCGGTACCCCTTCTTCTGAGGGTGCTTCTGTCCAGATATCGCCCTTCCCGATCAACCGTGGGTGAGTATTCATTTCTTAGGATGGTAACTTGTATGTTATATGCATGTTTGCTGATAAACTCTATTTTTGTCTTTGAGCAGCGCTCGAATTGATCCGAAGGATCTGGCCGACTCTTCTTTTGCTAAGGAGTCGGCTATTATATCTGAAAGATTGCCAGAAACTTCGGTTTCGGAAGCTTTGAAGAAAGCTAGTTTAAATGAGTCAAGCCCATCAGGAATATACAAAGATAATTCTCCTGAAGCCGGTTTTGATAAGCCGTCAATTCCTTCTGAAAAAGTGGAGGTTGCTCCAAGTTCTATGTCGGCTCCTTCCAAGGAAAAGGCAGTTGTCGAAGATGAAGTTTTGATCACTGGGGCTCAGAAGGGTGAACCACCTGCTTGTAAAACCGTGATGAAGGTTTTGGATGACAAGAGTCAGGTGGTAGGTCAGCCTAATGAGTCGATATCTGAGAAGACATTTCTTGAGGAATTGTTCAAGCGTTCGTTAGCTTGTTCTTCGGATCAGCATGACATATTCCTCCAACTTCGGGGGCATTATGAGGTATGTATTTTTATTTGCCTGCACTGTCCTTGATGACATATATTTGTAGCCCCCATAAGCCAGCTTGGTGATTGATTGCCATGCTGGGTTATAAAAAACAAACTGTATTTTCCATGAGTCAGTATACCTATCTTGTGGTATGCCGAGTTATGATAAGTTTGAACTGTAGCCCCCATGGATCGATATACCAATTTTGTGGTATGCCGAGTCATCATAGTTTTTTGAGCTGTAGCCCCCATGAGCCGGCAGGATGTGATTACGTTCTGCCGGGTCATGTATATTTTTTGTAGGTTTAGCCCCCAAGTGACTGTTTAGGAAATAGGTCTAAGTGAACACTTAGTAATATTTCATTGTTTGTAGGCTGTTGCCATGGACGCTGGACAGTTCAAACGTCAGATGGAGGAACGACTCGCTGCGGAGTCAGCAAAGCTGAAAGGAGCTGATGAAGAAATTGGCCGACTCCGTGATGAGTTGGTAAAAAAGGACAAAGAACTGGAAGCCGTCAAAGATGAGATGGCTGAGGCCAAAAATGTTCTGACCAGAGCTGTAAATGATACAGCGGCCCAGCGTGATACAGCCGAGCGAAAATTAAAGTCGGCACAAAAGAAGCTGGAGAAACTCAAGGATAGTATTCACCGACTTGAGTCAGCCATCTTTGGTGAGTCGGCAAAGGTGCTTTTTGAATCTGGGTGTTCCAGTTTTCTTTGTTCCGTGCTGACTTTTATCTTTTGTTTTGTCTTTGTAATAGGAAAAGATCATGATATTCTAGGTGAGACGCCTGCTATGAAGCTCACTTGTACGTTTGCCCTGGTCAAACAATTGTTTGAGGGTGCGTGTAAAGCAATATGTGCGACTCAGCCCAAGCCCCCAAGCATGAAGAGGATAACTGATGTAATGGTCCTTTCTTAGTTGTACCTGAGTGGGTAAGGCTGGGGAAGCGATCGACTTGATGTATGGGGGTGATGCGTGGCTTAGATCTTGCCAAGGCATATCATCCTGGGTTGAAGCTGGATCGTCTGGCTGCCGGCTTCCCGGAGCTGAAGGCAGATGAGTCCAATTTCTCCAAGGAAGAATTCGTCAAGGTGCATAAAGAGACTCGTCCTTTTTCCACCAAGATTGCTGATGACATCGAGTTAAGCCGGTTAGAGACTGGGTATGATGAGTACAACAAGAGGCGTCGGATCAATCTTCCAACTCCCGTCGAATTCTCTCTTCTTCCTCCTCCAAAGAAGGCTTCGAAATCGGCAAATCTTGTGGAGCCGTTTTCAGGAGGAGAAGAGGACGACTTGATGATGGATGACATTGCTGATGTGGACTTAGTGGAAAGTTGCAACGAAATCTTGCCATCGTCGAATGTTGCCGGTTCTTCATCTCAGAGCCAGGCCAACGTCCCATCGTAAGCCTCTTGGAGAGAGAAAAACTTTCATAATATTTGTGCGGCCTTAGTGCCGAGTTTGTAATATTGGGAAACATGTCCCGTGACTTGTGACCAGCATGTGGTCAGATAATTTATGGCGTTTCATCTGAAATTGGCCTTTTGGATTTTTGAATGCCAATCTTCGTGATGCCATCTGATTTTGCCTTTGACTTTATTTGTTGCTTTCTTGAAGAAGCTTTCTTTCTGACGTGAGTTGTAGAAGGGAGCCGTGTTCCGTCTTTACCATGTTCACCGACTGCTGTAACTCCTGAGAGTCAGCAGGCTTCATAGTGGAAGGTTTTTAGAGGTCGACTTGATGAATAGTCTGACCACCTTTGTTTATATGTGAATCGACAAGTTTTTGCCGAATCATAGATAATTTCAAAGTATAATCCTCATGAGTCGGGATGATCGTCATTGCGTCATGCCGACTTATGGAGATAGTTTGAACTGTAGTCCCCATGAGTCGGTAAGAACATCTTTGTGTTATACCGAGTCACACGGGTTAACGCTCATGTTGCAGTATGTCGGTGCTTCCTGTGGCAAAGCTAGTGTTTGTAAAAGACACTTTTTGAAGAAGGCTAGTATTCGTGCAAGCTTGCCATGGTTACAGCCGAGTCATATGCTATTTGAAGTCGGCGTGTATGTCATAAGATTGCAACGAAAAATAATAGCAAAAGAAAGGATGCTATGATGCATGCAAAAATAAAGTGCAAAGGCTCATATAGAAGTCGACTCCAATTTTAACACACCTTATCTTCTCGTTGAGATAGATTACTAGGTTATTTGTGAGTCGGTACTTCTCTGTAAGCCAGCAAGATATGACTAGCGTTCCCTGTACTTGAGACTAAACTCGGTAGACGTTGTTGTAAGCCCCCAAGGTATTTGGACTAAGCCGGGTACACGTACGTCGTATGTGCTTGAGCTATACAGGCCAAGGTTAAGGCGTTTTTAACCAGTTCATGTATATGCCGGGATTTCTTCGGATAAGAGTCGATGAGTGGCATCGAGCTGCCCTACTGCCCCTGAATAAGCTTATACACATGTGATTTTTACATATAAATGTCGAGTTTTCGGATAAAGAGTCAATGATTGAAATCGAGCTCCCCGATTCCTCTGAATAAGCGATATACATGCTCAGTACCAATAGAAGGGTTGATCAGGCCCCCAGATCTCTGATATATAAGTAATGCAAAGTATGTATGATGCAAAGATGATGAGAAAGTAATTGCATGCAAAGTATAGGATGTAATGCATGCAAGAGTCATTGAGACTACAGTCAATCGACGATGATTTCTATAGTGACAACCGATGCAACCTGCAATCGGCTTATTCATTGTATGTGGCGAGAGTCGGTATGATGAGAGTCAATTGTTTATAGTGTGGCAGGAGCCTGTGCAATGAGAATCGACTTATATGGTAAACGACGATGGCCTATTGCGACGTGAGTCCGATTTTTTGAAGTGCGGCGATAGCCGATGCGACAAATGTCGACTTATATTTATTATAGTGGCAAGAGCCGGTGCGAGGAATGTCGACTTATGTTTATATGGCGAGAGCCGTTGCGACGAGTGTCGACTTATGTTTTTATGGCGAGAGCCGGTGCGAGGAGTGTCGACTTATGTTTATATGGCGAGAGCCGTTGCGACGAGTGTCGACTTTTTTTTACGACTCTGGATGTAGTAGGGACGGAGCTGGATGATATCCCGTGTTTCTTTCACTTGGTGATAAGTACATGGGCTGTCGGCTTCTTCGTTTGCTTCACGAGTCGGTAGGCTGTAATAAGCAGTATTTATACTTTAATGTAATGAGCCGTTGGGGTGTCTCGTCCCTTGGCGTGTTTCCTGGGTTTTGATAACCCGGATCGACTCTCTATTATGGACGAGTCCATGTTCTTGACCTCTTGTGGTTGTGTGAGCCGGTTGGGCCGTCATCGTACTGACTCGCTTCTAGAATGTTTTTCTCGATTTGGCGTCTGTACTCCTGTATGAAGTAGCACTGATCCCAGGTGTGGTTAGCAAGGCGAACCGGTCCGGAATGCTTTGGGCAAGCTTCTTTCATAGCTTTGTCACAATCCCGGTGCCTTTTTTCTTTCCTTGGTGGCCGTCCGTGCCTCTGGGAGTGGTTGCTACCGTATTCCTGCGAGGTCAAGTTGTACCTACGTTTTCTGTGGTGGGTCCGAGATTGAAGTTGGGACTCCTCATATTTTGCTTCACTGGACTCGGCATATCTGGCGACGGCATCCACGAGTCCCTTGAGGTCCTCGGATACCTCCTTTATGCGTCTTAGCGCGTTGGTTATAGGTGTAAGACGGAGGCCTTTCGGGTCCTGAACCCTGTCACACCGTATCTCCTGTGGAAGTCGATCTTGTGCTTCTGTGAGAATTTTATGTTCCCAGGCTATCTCTTCTTGTAGCATCATGGCCTTTTCCGGTTTTCTTCTAATTTTTCGTCAGAGTCATCTCTGTTCCGGCTCAGTCGCTGCCACACATTGGTGGTTCGTAGTTCTGAGCCATTTTCGTTTTTGACGGATTTTGGGTGGCGTCGGCATTGCCGCGTGTCTCGTGAGCCGAATTGTCGAGGTAGGGAGCGCCTGGGTCATATTATTCTGGATCGGATCCGAGTCTGCCTTCCCCGATGGATCGAATTGATCGGTTACCTGAGTATTTTTCTTTTTCTCGATATGAGTCGGCGTCGGAGAAACAATCCTTATCGTGGTTTGGGGTTCCGTCAGGGCGCTCCCGTTCTGGGAAC
The DNA here is from genome assembly GCA_950022295.1 of Bromus sterilis. NCBI lineage: Eukaryota > Viridiplantae > Streptophyta > Magnoliopsida > Poales > Poaceae > Bromus > Bromus sterilis. Next base: position 363,930,262 of record OX465595.1, on the reverse strand, counting down.
TCACCAATAAACCCGACGAAAGTGTGATGGAAGGTTGTATCAGGCCGACTTGTCTCTTCGAGAGGAACTTGTAGGTCACTGATAAGTGAGTCAGTTAACTGAGATCCGAATACGTCGTCCGCACAAGTATGCGCGTTCTGACTTATCTTCTTCTCGAAGTAGCTCTGCCCTACCTGCTGGTAGGTGGCTGCTGCGTTTTTCAGGCCGTAAATCCTAATTGGTGGTTGTCTCAGCGTTTCCATATGGACTTCGTCTTGTTCAGGGAGCTTCACCGGCTCATCATCCATCGAGGTTTCGACAGAGCATGCCAATTTCGGGGGTTCGTTGATGAATCCGATGTAGGCGCGATCGGAGCCGGCAAGTAGCCGGCTTGCTGCTTTAGTAGGGGCATAATGATCCGGCTCCGGCTCCGACCCGTTCAACCGATGAAGAGGTGGCTGGAGCCGACTGGGATCTGATAGCCTGACTCAATGAAATCAGCTTCGGGACCCCAGGTGGCGTCGTCGATGTAGAGCATCCCGCTCCGGCTTCTGGTGATTCGCCCAGTAACATATCCTTCCATATCTTGCAGAGCTTCCCCTAGAATTTCAACACCTGCGAGCGTAGGCCCCACGGTGGGCGCCAACTGTCGTAGGAAAGTCACGGCAGATGTCCGTAGAGTCGGACTTATCATGGGACCTTTGCTGCGAGGTGAATTCGAGGAGAGAGTCGACATAGACACGGGACTCGGCGGTTTACCCAGGTTCGGCCCCGTCGATGCGGTAAAGACCTACTCCTGCTTCTTGACTATTATGGGATCGACTCCTCAATAGGAAGAGCCGATCTTATCGATTACAGTGATGATGTTTCGCAACCTTAGTCTCGTGGAGATCTAGGTTATAGCGCGAGTTGTCTAGTCCTGGCTTGAGGTAAGTTCTGGCTCTGTCTCCTATGGACCTCGGCTTATAAAGGCGCCGGGTCCCGGGATTCCGATAGTCCGACTCCTACACGATGTGGAGTTCTATTCTACTTTACAAATTTGCTACGTGATATACAAGGTAAGTTGAATTCCTTCTAGGGCTTCAATATTCACGCTTGGCACGTCAAACTCCTGGCCAGGTCTTCTTTGTGGGCCTTCATATGTAAGCCGGCCCAGAGGTTTCTAATGTCGGGTCTATGGGCCTGATCCATCCCCCCGACAGATGCCCCCATGCATCCCCTTCTCCATCAACGATTATCAGTTCGTCTTTCGTTCCACTATATTTTTATCACTTCATGCGTTATGTGCTATGCTTGGAGCGTCTTGCTCTTTATTTCCTTTTTAGTTTTTCTTTAGCTTTGCTTGTTGTTCATAACAAGTTAGAACCCATCTTTCTTTGTGTGGGAGAGAAACACGCTCCACTTCACCCTAGAACACAACATAGGATTTTCATGCTTATCTTTGATGTGTGTGTATCTTTTTCGTAGCTGCTATCATGTTTAGCTCTTAGTTTTCATGCTTATATTTTTAAGAGATTTTGTTTAGGTTTTTGCTATAACTCTCTTGAGTTTTCATGTTTATCTTGTTTAGAGAGTTTGCCTGTTGCACTGAGTTTTGTGTCTTGACTTGAAGTAGGTAATTGAGGTTGCTATTCAATTGTAGTAGTATCTTGCAATAGTTTTGAGGTATTGCCATGAGTAATGTTTGAACTTTTGGTGTCAAGAGATTTACCTATTAGTGATAGATGTCGTATTTTGGGCAATCCGTGTTTCTTTAAAAAAAACTGCAAAACTAGTTGAGAACTTTAGCTACTAGATGGATCACTAATATTTGGACGGATCGAATATTAGAGTACACTCACGTACCATGAGTCGATGATGCGCAAGGATAACCAAAACCCCATACACTCCTCCTCGGGGTACTTGTCTCTTTGTGAATCTCCTTATTAGATTGATAGTTACCGATAATAAGTGCATGAGTTCTTCGGACTAATGTGAGTATTCGAAAGTTGACACTTCCACCTACCCATATTTTTCTAGCCTCTCCTGTGCCGTGCATTTCCTTCTTCTCACTCCGAGATTTGGCGTCCACCTTCGCCTGTACATCCAAACCCTTGGCACGATACGCTCTGTCATCATAAGCCTCATCATATTCTTCCTCAAAACAGCCACCATACCTACCTATCAAGGCATTTCCATATCCTTTCCGATATACATTGCCATGCAACATCCACCTTCTCATGACTTGATCTTCATGGCATACATGCTTTTGCTTGATCGATGAGCCGCATGCTAGTTGGGCCTTGCCCTATTCATTGCTACATGACGCGCTAGTATCATTGCATATCTGATACGTCCAAAACGTATCTATAATTTCTGCTTGCTCCATGGCTCTTTTGTGTGATATTGCTATGTTATTGATGAACTTCCATACACTTTTGATCATATTTGGACTAACTTATTAACTCAGTGCACCCTAGTGCTAGTTCCTGTTTTCTGCTGTTTTTCTATTTCAGGTTTCCCCCATATTAAAAGTGCTCCAAAAATTCGGGAAAAATCCAATAAAAAATCATCGCTTCGGAAGCTTCGGGAATCACCGAGGGGGGCCAAAGGGGACCCACCAGGGCCCCAGGCACCCTCCCGGCGCGCCCTAGGGTGGGGTCGCGCAAGGGGGCCGTCTGGACCCCTGGTGGCCCCCCTGGCTGTCCCCTTCGCCCATATATTCCCCGTGATGTGAAACCCCCGTGACGGGAACCCTTTTTCGTGATCTCTCCTCTGTTCCGCCGCCCCCGCGCTTCCAAGATCAAGAGCACCAAGAGACCTCTTCCCGGCACCCTGCCGGAGGGATGAACCACCTCCGGAAGCTTCTCCACCACCATGGATGCTTCCCGGATGAACCGTGAGTAGTCCACCTTGGACCATGGGTCTATGATCAGTAGTTATGTGATGCTCTCCTCCCCTCTTTGTTCTTCATGGATTAGACCTCGTGAGATGCCCTACATGATCGAGGCACATATGTAATCTTTCTGTTGTTGCTATGCTAAGTTTGCTGGGATCCGATGGATTATGAGATTATGTTCAGATTGTGTTTGAGTAATATATTTGATTCTCCTCTTTTATATTTAAGTTCTAGAGTAATTCTTGCATGTTCTCCGTTGCTGTTTATTGCTTTGGCCTAGTAGTAGGTAGTGACTCCAAGAGGGAGCGTTATGCATGATTGTGGGTTCATGCCCTCTGATGACTAGCTTGAGTGACAGAAACATGAGTCTAGGGGATGTGTTGTTGCCACAAGGGAGAAAACAACGGTGCTTGTACTTGCGGGTGCAAGGATTGTTTACTTTACGCAAAGTTCTTTAATGCAGTTGTCTGTTGCTTTGAGTTTACACTTTGGGTGGGATTCGCAACTTAATACCAGCGAGATGTTCTGGATAGATATCTCAAGGTGGATGATTAGTAGGTAGATGCAGATGGATTTCGGTCTACTTGATTTGGTGTACCGCCCAAGCTTTTGAGCCTCTTCCTTTCTTTATAGCATAATTAGCATTGGTTTGCGCACATAATCCTGTTAATTTCCCAGCTGTAATTTGTTTACCTCGCATGGCTATTTTATCGTCTTTTGGGAGAGAGACATCACTAGTGAACATCATGGGACCCCGGTCCATACTTCCAACACGGTTTACACCCGCTATCAATTTACTGCTTTATTTACTTTTCCGTTGCTATCACTATCATTATTATCACGTGCGTTTTATCCTTTGTAAACAACAAGGCCGGAGGAATTGACAACTCCTCTGTACTCGTTGGGAAGCAAAGTTATTTGCTGTGTGTGCAGGTCCAGGTAAAGTTAGCAACCTCGGTTGTGAACGGCGCCATTGTTCACTTTACCACCTACTTGTCGACCTTGGAGTCCCACTGGTTCGATACTCAACCTTAGCATATTCGCTAAGGGAAATTTGCTGCTACGCTACATCTCACCTTCCACTTTGGGTAACCAACGAGGGGCGAGAAGTAAACTCTCGTGACATAAAAATCCTGCTACACTGGCAGAGGCATACATTTGCATACATCATGATAGTTTCATTTTCTTTATGTTGAGTAATTTTGTAAAGTGTGAAAGATCTTCTATACTTCTTTTAATATATAGAGTGTTGCCCCTAAAGTGACGAAAAGATCCCAAAGAGGACAAAATCAAAAGATCCCAAAGAGGACAAATGAGAGAAATAGAAAGAGCCATTGAGGCCACCCAAAAATACAAAAAAATACAAAAAAGAGAAAAAGAAATAAAAAGAGAGAAGGGGGCACAATACTATTCCTTTTGAGAGATCCACACTCGTACTCCATCTTATATCTTGTACTCCATAGAGATTATCATCCATGCATATAGCTATGTGGGGACCTTCACACTATAGAACTTGGCTTGTATTCCAATGATGAGCCTCCTCAAATGAGCTCTAGGTCTTCTTGAGCAAGCAAGTTGGATGCACCCCCACTAGTTCCATTGGAGAGCTTACCTTAGCTCATATGTGCATCCGTTGCATGGAAATCCCTACTCCTCACATCATATCTATCATTTGGCTTTCTCTCTCCTATGATTGTCCTCATTGATGTGAGCCTTTCTCACCTTTTTTGTCTTCCTCCTCCATCATTTTTCTCTCTTTGCCATCCTAAGTGTCAACTTTCTTTCTTACGCTCATCTATTGCATGAGTGCTCAAAATATCGAAAAGGAGTGGATCATTTTGACTTGTACCTGGCTAGTGGTCTGGGGATGAGTCAAGATAAGATTCCAAAGAAGACCAAGTGTGAAATTTTAGTAGATTAAGTTCTCAACAATAAAAAACTATGTTTTACTCTCTCGTATATCCTTGTCCCCTTTCTTGCACGCAAACACCATTTGAAGACATTCGAGTCACAGACAGCGAGAGCTCTTGCACCTTTATGTTCTTATGTTGCTTGTTTCAATGCTAATATAGACTCTTGCCTATTATGACTTGAATTGAATTACATGCCTTGATTGTTTTACTTAAAAGTTCTTATATGGTTGGTAGCATGTCACCACAGAAATTATGATTGTTATCATTTACCTACTCGAGGACGAGCAGGAATTAAGCTTGGGGATGTTGATACGTCCAAAACGTATCTATAACTTCTGCTTGCTCCATGCTTCTTTTGTGTGATATTGCTATGATATTGATGAACTTCCATACACTTTTGATCATATTTGGACTAACCTATTAACTCAGTGCACCCTAGTGCCAGTTCCTGTTTTCTGCTGTATTTGTATTTCAAGTTTTCCCATTACTTAAAGTGCCAGAAAAATTCCGGGAAAAATATAGGAAAAATCAGCGTACAGGAAGCTTAGGGAAGAGCCCAAGTGGGGCCAGAGGGGAGCCAGGGGTGGCCCAGGCGGCCACCTGGCGCGGCCACCCCCTAGGCCTCGCCAGGGGGGGCGCCTGGGGCCCCTGGTCCACCTCTGGCTGCCCCCCTTCGCCTATATATCCCTCTCGTCCCGAAACCCTCGAGGACATAACCCTTTTTCGCGATCTCTCCTCTTTTCCACCGCCGCCGCGCTTCCAAGATCGGGAGCACCAGGAGCCCTCTTCCCGGCACCCTGCTGGAGGGAGGAACCACCTCCGGGAGCTTCTCCACCACCATGGATGCTTCCCGGATGAACCGTGAGTAGTCCACCTTGGACCATGGGTCCATGATTAGTTGCTATGTGATGTTCTCCTCCCCTCTTTGTTCTTCATGGTTTATACCTCGTGAGCTGCCCTACATGACCGAGGAACATATGTAATCTTTCTGCTGTTGTTATGCTGAGTTTGCTGGGATCTGATGGATTATGAGACTATGTTCAGATTGTGTTTGAGTAATATATTTGATTCTCCTCTTTTATATTTATGTTCTTGAGTAATTCTTGCATGTTCTCCGTTGTTGTTTATTGCTTTGACCAAGTAGTAGGTAGTGACTCCAAGAGGGAGCGTTATGCATGATTGTGGGTTCATGCCCCCTGATGACTAGCTTGAGTGACAGAAACATGAGTCTAGGGGATGTGTTGTTGCCACAAGGGAGAAAACAACGGTGCTTGTACTTCCGGGTGTAAGGATTGTTTACTTTATGCAAAGTTCTTTAATGCAGTTGTCTGTTGCTTTGAGTTTACACTTTGGGTGGGATTCGCAACTTAATACCAGCGAGATGTTCTGGATGGATATCTCAAGGTGGATGATTAGTAGGTAGATGCAGATGGATTTCGGTCTACTTGTCTTGGCGTATCGCCCATGCATTTGAGACTCTTCCTTTCTTTATAGCACAGTTAGCATTGGTTTGTGCACACAGTCCTGTCAATTTCCCAGCTGTAATTTGTTTACCTCGCATGGCTATTTTATCGTATTTTGGGAGAGAGACATCACTAGTGAACATCATGGGACCCCGGTCCATATTTCCAACACTATTTACACCCACTATTTATTTTCTGCTTTATTTCCTTTTCCGTTGCTATCACTATCATTATTATCCCGTACGTTTGATCCTTTGTGAACAACAAGGCCGGAGGGATTGACAACCTCTTTGTACTCGTTGGGAGCAAAGTTATCTGTTGTGTGTGCAGGTCCACGTCAACCGCCTAATTGCTGGCGCCGTTGTCACCTTCATGTCGTTGTCGGAGTCCTACTGAAGCCAAACATTGGTATCTTCACCGAGGGAAATTTGCTGATGTCTACATCTCAACTTTCCACTTTTGGTAACCAATGAGGGGCGAGAAGCCATCAATGATCCAAGGTGAAATCTTCAGAATTTCTTCCGCAGAGTTCATGGAAATAGTCAATATCCCAAGGCATACTGGCGACCTTGAAAAGATTCATTTGGAGCCAGATCTGACTAAAGAACAATTTGCTACCTTGTTGGATACTGAAGTCACTGCAAATTATATTCCAGAAAATATTCGCCCGAAGCATTTGAACTTCATCTCCAAGACATGGTTTTACATCCTGTCGAAATACTTGATTCCATTGAGTACGGCTTCGGAGGAATCCAATATATATCCTGAGACAAGGCATGCAATAATGAAGCTTACACATGGACTCGTATTTGACTTCGAGGACTGCTTCATTCGGAACTTGGTACATGCTGCAGAATTTCCCTATACACTAAAGCCATATGCTCCTTGGCTGCAAGTTGTCTGCGATCATGGCCGCAATGAAGACTTTGTGGCTCGCCATCATCCGAAGCTTTTCATTCCTCCAGTGCGTGACACTTTGGAATTGCTGAGGAAACCCAATGACATCTTTGCCACATATGTTGGGATGCGCCGTGAAGTCAATGAGAGAAACATCTCGAAGAAAATCCAGAAGGACTGTCATCACTTTGAAGTAAATCTTCGATCACAGCAATTGCTCGAAAACTTCATTGAAGCAAATCAACGTCAGATGCAATTCCTTGCTAATGAAATCAATCGCGTTGGAAACATTGCTCTCAACAACAATCAGTATCTTCGTGTGCTCAAGCGTCATTCCTGGAAGGGACTTCGGAAGTTCAACTCTGTAAAAGGCCTTTGTAAAGATCGCATTTACAAAGAGTATGAGCACCTTCAGCGAATTTTTCACGAGATGATACTGTTGACCGCCAGAATAAGAAGATCCCTCCCCTGCACAAGATTTATGAAGTATTCTTCGTCAACGAGCCAGATCCCATCAGGCCGGACACCGTCTCCCAGAATGAATCCATCACCTCGAAGGATGACGACGGCCTCTACGACAGCGACCTCGACATCAACCTCATCACCCAGACGAATCTCGAAGCTCTTCCTTCGCCTGCGTCGAAAGAAGAATCTTCAGGAGATCAATCTTCTTCCGGATGATTCAACATCAAGTTCTGCTTCGTCGGGCTCCAAGGGTGCTGCTGCCACGAAATAGCTCTCTCGAGCCTCTTCCCAACCTTTTGTCCAATCATTGACAAAAAGGGGGAGAATGAGGGCATCGATGAGTTAGATTTGCATCGGGGAAAGGGCTTTTGCTTTTCACATTTTGCTTCACTTGGTTTAAGTTACAACAAATATTCCATTCCCTTCGATTGGGTCGTAACTTAAGTTTACATTCGGTTACACTACTCATGTGTGCTACACTCACGTTTTAATAACCCTTTGCTCGCAAGTATTGCTTCGTATCCTCTATCTTGCAGGTGGAAGCAATTGCACACATTTCTGGATATCTATCTATGCAATTGTCTTCGCTAAGATATTTGTTTTGCTCTCCACCGAAGAAATTTCTCTCAAGAATTAACTTCGATTATATAAATCTTTGATGCTTGCATTCAGGGGGAGCCCAAACTTCATATCTTAGAGTTTGTCACTTCACTTCACAAAAACTTCAACATCTTTTATCGATGCCTGTTTTGTCAACAATAGTCCAAAAAGGGGGAGATTGTAAGAGCAACGTTTTTCCCCCGTGTGTTTTGGATATTATTTGACAAGACAGTAGAGGAACTAACAATGTTTTCTAGTGTAAACAGTTGAATAGGTTCCAGAAGGACAAGCTTGGTGATAAAGCTTCAAGGAAGGTTTTCAAGTTATCGAAGCATTACCCCTTGAGCGAAGCTTAATTACGGAGGATGACCCCCAAAAATGAAGGTGTACTGAAGCTCAACTCATCGAAGGAAATGAAGAAGACGGCGCAAGACTTAGATGTTTTTGTGTAGTTCTTTTTTTGTTCTTTGAGTCATAGGACAAACCGTACTATCAAGAGGGGTCTTCAGTTTGAGGACACCAATTGTTATTGAGAAAATGCTCAGATCAAATCTAAATCTACTGAGAAGCCAGAGTGAAGAAATCTCATGTGCACTGAGTTAAGTTTCGGTAGAAAAGACTTCGTTCTTTGGCTTCCGAAGCAGAACTAAGTCTGTGAGTCAGCTTTACTTGTTCCGCAAGAAAAGTTGCGCAGTAATGACAAATCCGACCGTTGTGGACACGTGTCAAGCTTTCACTTCGGGTCAAATGGGTCATTTCGCACGTCGGGATCGCCAACTATAAATACGCCGCCCCCTCCTCCATTTGCGGGTGGTTGCTCTGAGAATATTCCCGAGAGAGACTGAAGAGAGCACCCCAAGAACGCCACCGAAGCAAAACCCAAAACCCAGAATACTGAAGCCTAAGTCCCATTGATCTGAGTAGATTCGAGATGACTTCGGTGAAAGCTTGCTAGACTTTTTATCTTGGAGAACTGCAATTCTCCTAGACGGTTAGAGTGTCGACTTCAGAGAGCGAAGAGTAATTGTCGCCTCGAAGATCAAGTTTGTCAAAGGTTTCGGAGATTTCCTTGATAATCTACCCCGAGTCAAAACTGACCAAGCTCAAGGAGATTGGTGCAGTGGAGCAACAGACGGAGAGAGATTTGCTCCACGTGTTCAATCACCAGTCCCTCCAACCAGACGTAGCGCTTTGCAGAGCGTGAACTGGTCGAACAAACATCGCCGAGTCACGGTTCGTTTTACTTCAAGCCTTTGCTTTTTGTATTGCGTTTTCTTCTCAGTTATCCTTCAATGCATTTTGATTCACTGCATTTAGTTTCGCTTCCAGTTTTACTTTCCTATCACTTGTCTCTGCTGCCCTTTTCGTTTAGCTTAAGCTTCACTTAAAAACTTCAGTCGAAAATTTGAAGTGATCATTCATCCTCTCCCCCTCTGATCACATACTTGGACTTTCAGATACAAATGCATAAATGCTTAGTAGCGGACGCAAGACTCGCGGGTATGCTATATACTCACCCTTGCTTCCTTTCCCCTTTCTTGTTTTGCCTGATCGGTCGCTGCAGTCGACGTTGGAGCCCAAGAGCAGGAGTACCCTGGAGGCGACTACTACGACGTCGAGTTCCCCGTCGACCAGGAGTAATTCGGTGGATCCCAGGCAGGAGGCCTCGCCCTTTTCGATCTGTATCTCGGATGTTATTTGTGCTAGCCTTCTTAAGGCAAAACTTGACTAACTATGTGTGTACTCATATATTATGGCTTGTATAACTTATGTATTCGGATCCTCGTGATCCTTGGATTGTCATATCAGATTTATCTTATTTGTGTCTAGTATTGTGCTGTGATATTCTCACCGTGGCATCCTGATTTTTGTCGTGTACCCTGCATGTATGATTACTGTACACGACTTAATTTTGGGTTCGTCACAGTGGTCCTCGGTGAAACCACACAATCATGGTGCATTTTGTACAGTTGTACTTTGCCAATCAGTCAACAACTCTATTTTGGACCCAACTATTTTGTGTGGAATAAACTTCATATATATCTTCACAACTTTGATCTCAGTTACAAGATTTGCGTACCTCGAATGAGTAAATCGCTCCCATAAGAGGGAAGACAAAAGCTTTCATGGAGTCCGATTGGAGTACCTCGTATGTTGGAGTCCTCGTTGCCGCCACACACGCTTTAGACACCTCAGTCCCATCCAAAACACTCCACACTAAAAACCCACTTCGTGTGAGAAGAAGTTGTGGCACATTCATGCCGATCGGTACGCTTCAAAGCCGACATTGATGTCGGCCCATAGAAGACACAATCGGTCATTAGAGCTAGCATTGGTGTCGGCCCAGAGCAGACGCGAGCGATCACTGTGTCGTAATGGCGTGCTGACCAAAAACTACAATCTCCGAGCATGTCCAATGCCGGAGAGACATAGTGAGGGCAGATGCGGAGGCAGGGCAGACACGGAAGCAGGGAAGGCGATTGCGGACGACAAAGTAGGCAGCTGTGCATCGGTCGTTCTTCCCGCACCAGGCGACCACGAGGACACCACGTCCACGTAGGTCATGGACCTCACCTCAATCGATGACATGCAAACGGCGTACTACGACTAGGAAAATGTGAGAGACATTCGTGGAAAACCTACGTGGGCACTTTCTTCAAGCTTCTGTCTCCCAACTGAAGCTAGAGACCAATAGCTTGGTTTCCGCCGGATGATAATACATCTCACGCCTCATGTGGGACGGTTTCGCACAGTTTCATTGTCGATGGTTGGCCACCCACATCCCCGCATCTTTACGATCAATAGCCCAAGGGTTAGTAGTGAATCACTTTCAATTTTAGAAGCTCATGGCTCGCCAGAATGAAACAAAGACTTAATGAAGTGGTATCGATGTAGTTTTAGGGTTTTACTAATGAAAAATGTCAAAAACTCATGTATTTAGTTCGGTGTAAATTAAAATTATCATGCTTGCATGAAATGAGTTTGATTTGTATGACTTATATATGAATGTATACCATCTGCTCGACTGGGTTCCATTTTGTTCAGTCTGTCACTCCGACGGCTGAGAGGGCAGGCCTGGCGCAGTGATGAAGTCCTCCCCACTTGCACTGTAACAATGATAAAACTAGGTTCCTATAATCCCTCCTCAGACCTTACCTTCTGTGGGAGCTTCTATGCATTGGGCCTGTCTTTTTTTGTCACTCCGGCGGCTAGATTGTGTCATCGGACCAGCATCGTACCGTCTGCTCGACCGGGTTCCTTATTATTCAGAGGCTGTCACTCGGGCGGCTAGACCGTGTCTATCAAGCAAACGTTGTGAATGGTTTAACAAGAATGCATCAGCATCTTATCTCTTGTGTGTCACCATGTAATAGATAGATAGACATGTGTTGGCTGCATTGTAGATGAGTACAACCGCCCTGGTAAACGCTTATCTCATGCATGTTTGACTGGATGGCCCATCCTTGTCTTTTTTTTCCTCTCTCCATCTGATAACCCGTTGCTCTCTCAAATCACCCAATTTTCAAGGATCATCCAACTTGGTCCATGACAAGGAACATTATTGATGCGTAGCCCGGGATGGAGATGGAGATGTTACGCTATATTATTATTATTTTGCTGAATGAAACCTAGAGTTTGTTTGATAGTGCTCAGTTGAAGTATACTCACGCCAAGGGCATGATCAGGGTTGCTTCTAGAAGCTTTTATACGCAAAACAAATATAGTGGTATAGATCAATACTAGTGCGTACGTGCATGATACGAACCTATATAGCTAGCAGTGGATTATCTCACAAACATTATCCGATTCGAGATACAGGTAATTGGAGTAGCAGCAAGAAGGGGATTGGGAGCAGAACCGGGAGGTGGGAGAGGAGAATCACGCCCAACGGCGGCCGGTTCGGTGATCTGTTCTTCGATGCCTCAACCGCTTGCACACACCACGCTTATAAGGAGGTGCTGCTTGGGTCCAGTCTCGACCAACGAAGCCTTGATTGGGCCGTGTATTGCGTCGAGGTCGGGTAGGCTTTTCCTGGGCCGTCGTGGAGGTGCTGGTAGAAGGCATTCCCATGACATTCCTCCCTCCTTGAAATTCGGCTTGACCCCAAGCCGTTTTCAAAGAAAGTCCACCTGGGTCCCATGGCGTTGCTAGAGTGGTGGTGGTAGCCTTCCCGGTCGTAGCCGTTGTCGACGTAGGCTTGTTCAAGGTCGAAGGTGCTGGCGTCCGCGAGATAGTAGTCGTTGTTGGCATGGACTTGGACGATATGAAAGTAGTACTCGTGGATGGTGCAGACTTACTTGAGAAAGACTGCCATAAGCATGAAACTCTTCCCTCGGTAGCAGAGCACTCAAACATTATTTTCAGAGAAGTGATGGCAAGAACAAGACATCCATAGGAGCTCTTCAGCATCAGCAAGTCCACACTTGGCATTGAATGTTTCTGGGAGGTAAGTTCTGTGGAAGATAACTCAGTAACCTGAACCATTGAAACATGTGTCAATGTGAGCAGAACTCCAAGACGCAGACAACCAAACCTACAATGATAGCCCATAATAATTTTGTCCTGAAGGTATGCTTGTTGCATGTCAGTGTACTCAACCCCCAAGTAGAAATAGTGTTGGGAAGGTGGCATGAGAAACCATAGCATAATGAGTACGCTCCATTATTCTCCTTACTGGCACCTTGTATTTGTACATGCTGGAAAGTAGTCACCGGAAATGACAAATGCTGCTCCACCAATAGATGAATGGGGTTGTTCCTATGAGAGGTTTGCACTGCCATACTGATCATGCTTGGAGATAAGAGATGCATTCCAGTTTTCTTCCTATGCTCCATCATATAAGAAACCCAATTGTTCAACTCCAACTTTTTTATCTCGTGTAATGTAACTTGAGGTGCACTAGATAAGCTGGAACTTGGATAGACTGGACATTCCTCCCAATATAGCTGATTATTAACAGAAGTGCGTACCATTGCGGAGTTCGTGATGTTGGATACAACAATAGTCTTGCTCTGGACTACAAATTCATCCAAGTGTGCAGAAAGCTGCTGCTCAATCTCAACGAACCCAAGTAGTGGCAAATAGGTATCAGTACACTGTAGAATACAAGCCCTCCATACATATAATCTCATCAGAACCGAATAGCCGAGTGGTGACAATCTCTGCACAAGGAAAAGGTATTTTCGTCGCTTGAACGGGATACCCTGGTGTGGTCACCCCAATTCCATTGACTAACCAGGGTACTCTCCCTTCAGACTTCGGCTGATTGTCAAGCTCTAGTAGTTTTCCATAGGAATTATGGGTGTAGAGCCCCTCAATAGCAATGGCAACAATAATGAACTTGTGATCAAGGCTCTCAAGGCATGCTTCAATGATATGTTGATAAGGCCAGAAAGTATCTACGGAAAATGCATTGGTCTGCTGCAAATCTTGAATATCCAAACACCAATGTTCTGCAATCATCAATAGCTCATGATCTTGCATCCCCATCACCAAAGGCAGTTGTGCAGAAAAATATTTTTCGTCTATTTGAGCTCTGTCCTTGTCGCAACACACAATATCATGTAGATTTAGGGAGAAGTTCTGAGCCGATAAGAACAACCATCCAACAGAAAATGACTTGAACTGCGCCACAACAACCATAACATTCTGCAATTTCTCAATCTGAAGAAACGAGTAACCACTGGACCAGGGGAATTTTCCATCAGTATGCTTAGTGTGATGGCTCTGCAGCAACCCACTTGTGAACTCCCGCTTTGCAATAAATATCAAAATGATAATCCCATGTTCAAACCAATCATGAGCGTCTAGCCACAACCCCGTACATACATGGCTGCACACAAAGGATGGCCACGGTGCCTGCCGGAGCAACCTTGATGGCGAGGTAGGAGGGAATACTTTTGAGAATTCTTCCCGAGAGTACCACTTGAAGAGGACCATACTGCCTGAACTTGAAAACCATCTGTCATTGTTTCCTCCTGTTTTCTCGAGTGGCAGAAACATAGTAGGCTTCAAATTTTGTTGAGGATCGAAGAGTGGATTCCTCCTGTACACTGCATCATCAATATCCGCACTCTCGCCTGGGTATGGCGTCAGACCGTGTGCATCTTGGTCACCGATTAAAGAAGGTCATGGCCTGGGTCGAAGTACCTTCCTCTCATACTTGACATTTAAAGTCACCCCCAGCCTGAAGGCAGACATGTCCCTGTTGTTGAAGCACATGACCGAACACCTTGTGGGCGCCTTTATGCCCAGCTCGAGGGCGACAACCAACTGAAGTGACAGTGTTGGTGAGGCCTCTTGCACCATGGTGAAGGGTGCACGCACGACATCAACCGATGCAGAAACGATCTCTGGTATGGCTGCCGCAATCAGGGTCACCTCAGTGGCATTGACAGCGGTGGTGTTGGGGTCAAGGCCACACGTCGAGTAGATGGTGGGCGTCGAAGCAACCATAGTAGTAGGCACCGTCCCGTGGGCGGTCTTAGTGAGTTGTTCTTGAATCTCGGCACCCTTGTGACCTAGGCCTTCTGTCGAACACATTGAGGACGCCATGGTGGAGGAGTTGTCGGTAATGAACGGTCTGGTGGCGATCTTGGCGAGGTCAGCTCGAATCTCGTCGATGTCCGTCTGCAGCTTGTCCACCACTGGACGACGGGCATGGAGCTCGTTGAAATCCGGCTCGAAGGAGGCCAACACAGGCTCCCTCTTGGTGACCGTCGCCTGCATCTTATCAAGCGACTTCTGGATCGCAAGGAGAGCGGCGGTGATGTTGCTCTGCTGCTGGGTAGCCTCTGCCATCAGCTGCTGCAGGTCGTGCTTCGCCATGATCTCTGGATGCTGCGGCTGGAAGTTCTCTCCACGATCTCACAAGTGGGGAAAATCCGGAGGTGGAAGTATGGTGGATTGGCTCTGAATACCAAATGATACGAACCTATATAGCTAGCAGTGGATTATCTCACAAACATCATCCGATTCGAGATACAGGTAATTGGAGTAGCAGCAAGAAGGGGATTGGGAGCAGAGCCGGGAGGTGGGAGAGGAGAGTCACACCCAACGGCGGCCGGTTCGGTGATCTGTTCTTCGATGCCTCAACCGCTTGCACACACCACGCTTATAAGGAGGTGCTGCTTGGGTCCAGTCTCGACCAACGAAGCCTTGATTTGGCCGTGTATTGCGTCGAGGTCGGGTAGGCTTTTCCTGGGCCGTCGTGGAGGTGCTGCTAGAAGGCATTCCCATGACAGTACAAAGATCAATTCTACAAAGGTCAGTAGGCCCCAAATTGTTAGCATTTTTTTGCATCACCAAAACGAAAAGGTGTGGAACACTTCCTTCTCCGTAGAATTGATCTATACCCACTATAACGTAAACTAGCACCAAAACAAGCAGACAAGATCAATCCTCTCATTTTCATCCACTTATTATGTAGACGGTTTCAAGATCACTTCATCTCACATGCTCCTCTAACCAAAGATTTGGAGAGTTGACTTGTGAAAGTCAATAGCGGGAAAATAAACGAAAATGACGCGAGCGGTGCCTAGTCTCGTTCTACAGTACGTAGCGTACAAAGAAATTAATCAATACACAAGATTTGTCCCGTCCAACCATTTCCCAGCGGAATTGAAACGTGAAACGGAACTGGGACGTGGACGTGGCTGGAAGCAAGTATCGAGACGAGCATGATGTTTGCAACCAGAAGACTGTACGCATTTTCTAATATTGCAACAATATACTGTTGGCGATTCTGGTCTAACCAATTCCAACTGTAACTGTTTAATTGCGCGGCTAGATAGATATCGATAGGTGGTGCGGTTGTGCCGGCCGGCCTTCATCATAGTAGCTCGATGAAAACGCGTGAGAAACGAGCGGCGACGGCCGACGTGAGTTGCACCGGTGACCGGCCGGTTTATGTAGTTCAGTAGCCACCAAGGCCTGCCCAGCATGACTCTGACGCCACGATGGATTGTTATGCACGCCTGCCTAATCGGATTGGGGTCACGAGAGCTTAGCGGTTCACTTTTCTCATTATATATAAACTAAACGCTTCTGGTAGGCGGTCGCCATGATCGATCGATCGGCGGCAGTTAATCCTAATCCTGGGTCAGCAGCAGCTTCATATGTAGAGTCCTGGAGTACCTCTGACAGTGTTATCTTCCTGAAGCAATCAAGCAAGCGGAGTTGTCCTTGCTTTCTATTCTCTCCGTTCCATAATAACTGTCGTAGCCTTAGTATAAATTTGTACTAGAGCTAATACAAAGTTGAGGCAGTTATTTTGGAACCAAGGGAATAGGTTGCGACAGAGCAACGTGCTTCCAGAAGGCGAAGTAGTGGAGTAGTACTTGAACAGCATTGACGGCTGGATCTTGCATCTCATGTGGCGCGGCTCTGCTCTGCTTACACAAATTTTGCGCGGGAAAGAAGAGCTCTATGCTATGCACATGGAGCACATGCCGCTCCTCGTGCTGTGTCTGTCCGGGGAGCTTGCGGTGGAATAATGGGGTTTGAATTTGCGCATTGGCAAAGCAGCCCGAGCTAGTAGCGCCCCGCCTACTGGTCACTGTCAATTATGCAGGCACCGCCTATCAATGGCGAGGGAGCGGCATGCAGGAGAGCTGCGGGTCGCCGCCGCCGCAGGCATCGAGAAGACGAGACGGGCTCGTGGACATTCTGAGCTTGCTTGGATCCCCCTCCAAGCAAGCCGTTCCCGTCGTCAGCAGCTGCGCGAGCAATGGACTTGAGATGAGAAGCCCACCTCCGTCAGCCGGAGACGAGTTCAGCAGCAATGGCTGTGGCGCGCGGCTTCTGGAAGTGGAAGGGACGGAGGAGTAGATGGATGGAACGTGGCGGGGCGGGCAGGAACGCCAGCCATGTGCGACGCTCGTACGTGACATCGGAGGGAGGTCGGCGGTGGACAATTCCTGCTTTGGCATTGCCACCCCGGGCCGGGATAAGAGAGCGACGTTGATGTGGGCGCCGTGGCAAGACGTTAACAAAGTCATGGGATTGGATCGGGACGTGTTTAGCGCAGTATAGTAGGAGTACTCGCACGATGATTGATGCTGCTGATCCTCCATTTTTCTTCTTCTTTAGGGTTCCGTGAGAGCATCTCCAGCCGTTCACCCCCCAAGGCGATTTTCGGCGCTATTTTAGCGTCGCTTGGGGGTCATTCGACGGCGATAGTGGCTTGGAGGGGCCGGCTACCCAGCCGCGGCCCCAAGATATCCCCCAAGTTCGTCAAATTTCGTCCAATTTTAAGTAAATTTGGGGCAAACCAAGTAAACTTCGACCGATTTCATTAAAGTTCGGGCATATTTTACATAAACGACGAAAAATAAAACAAAAACTAGCCTAGGGCTAGAACAAGAAGGTGTAGAGGGCGTCCATGGACGTCTCCTGCGCCTCCTCCAGCAGTACCGCCGGCGGCGCCATCGTCGTCGTCGCCGCCATCCTTTGGCTCCGGCTTGATGCCGGCCTGCGCGCCACAGGTCCCGCCGCCGAGCGGCCCTTTCTCCTGCGCAGCCGTAGCGGCACCTCCTCCTCGTCGTCGTCGTCTGTGTCGTCGAGCACGACGAGTGGCGGCGCTGGAGGCGTCCACCTGCTGTTGCCCGCGCCGCGTGACGACTTCTTCTTCACCGCCTCGGCCCTCGCCGTCTCGACGCGCTTCTTCGCCTCGGCGAGGTCAAACGCCTCCTGCTAGCGGCGCATCTGATCGACGAGGTAGTCATGCCTCGCCCACGCCAGCTGGGCATCGAGCTCCTCGTCGTCGTCGTCGGTCGTCGGTGGAGGCGGAGGCGGGGCGACTTCCTTGCCCTTCTTCTTCCCGAGAATGGAGCCGAGGAAGCCACGTCGCTTTGGCTGCGGCGACGGGGTGCCGATGGTGACACCACGGCTGAGGCGACCGGAAGGCGCCGGGGTGGGCTCCTTCTTCACCGGCGCCGCATTGATTCACTGCGGCGGCGGAAGGTGCGGGGAAGCCGAGGCGAGAGGATGACGACGACGCGTGTTCACACGCCGACAGGTGGGGCGCGGCGAGAGGCGCGCGCGAAATCGCGCGCACTTTCCTTCCCCCGGCGGCCCCAAGCGACCCCAGCGCGACGGGTTTGGTTTGGGTTCGCCGGACTCAATTTCGGCCCAATCCAACGCTATTTGGGCTCTTGGGGGCGCGGCTGGACGATTTTCCTCCGTTCGGCACTATTTTCGCCGTCTTGGGGACCTCTTGGGGACATGAGGAGATGCTCTGAGACGCAGATGATTGGATCTTCCGCCGGCGATGCGGGGGTACATGCAGAAAAGCAATGGACAGATATTCCCCTTGTCCCAAACATGGTGACTAGACTACGCACTGGATGTGATAAGATAGTAGCGGGATGTCATGTATGGAGTAACTAATGGAGATCATTTCGTGCATAAATCATTGATGCATGGCCCTCCTATTTTTTTTCTTTCGATTTTATATATAAATAGAGAGGCGATGCATGGCCCGGCTTTCACACTCATCATCCATCCATCCATGCATAATAAATTGAAGGTTGGAGTAAAAAGACGAGGGAATCAATAGTTAGAGGGTATCTTCTCGTGCGTCCTCGTAAAGGTTATTTTTTATGCCGTTCTGTAGATGTCATGTGTCGCGTTTTGACTGTAACCGCAAGAAGCAACAACTGTGGCTGTGCAGGGACCTTAGCTACGCCTGTGGATGCACCTGTAGCTGTAGCTGTGGCTCAGGCTGTGCAGGGACCTTAGCTACGCCTGTGGATTGCTGTTATGCGTCCGAAAAGCGTCACGTGTCGAACGCGAAAGGGCTAAAAAACTCCTAAAATGCATCAGAACGCGATACTTGGCGCCGTCAGAACACGCGCGAATGACCTTCGTAAAGGGCATCCCTCAACTAATAATTGGGATGAGATGAACATCTGAAGAGTGATGTGATATAGCGTCGAAGCTATATCTTGCCTCACAGGAAATCTACATCTCGCACTAAGCGAGATGGAAAAAACACTCACGTTAAGGTTTTCCTAGTTCACTGCAGATATGGGTTGCACCATTCTGGTGTGTTTTTTTTTCGCTGAAAGTTTTGTTCACTACCACTTTTATCCTTTTTTGGTTTACCTTTGGTTTTTTTCACTTCCTTTTCTTTTATCATTTTCAGTTTTAAATAGTTTTGCTCTAGTTTTTTCTTGGTTTTGATCTTTTTTATTGTTATTGCATGTTTCTTTTGTACGTTTTTCTTATACACGTCGAGCCTTTTTTAAATACATGATCATATGTTTTTCATGCATGATCAAGATTTCTTAAAATACAACATTTTAACGAAATTTTCAGTTTCCTTAAATACATATTAGCATATTTCAAATACTTGAATAACATTGATTTAAATACATGATTTTTTATTCATACACACTGTATATCTTTTGTACGTATGACAAACATTTTTCTATACACATTTGACATGTTTAAAATACATGATTAATATTTATTAAAGTTCTTGAATAATTTTGTTGAAAACATTTTTTATAGACGTTATATACTGTTTTGTGTATATGAGAACATTCTAACGTATAAACAAAAGTAAAATAATAAAACGAAAAAATCAAAAAAATAAAATAAATAGACGAAACAAGTAAAAAAGCTTAATTCATGCGGTCCATGTTCGGCTGGGCTATTTTGACCACTGCCTGACGCGACATTGACGTATATTTTGCACGACGCGAGACATAGAGGTGCGGGAAACAATCGTGGCCGGCCGACCGGCTGAAGCTTCCATGACCTGAAGCTTCATTTATCTGGTTCCAAGCCCAGCTATGCCCACAGTTTCTGCTTTTGCTATGTATGGCACATTATAAATGTTGCAATCGTACTATTAAATGCTATTATTTATACAACTATCACACTAAAATGTTACATATTATATTGATCTATGTTATTTTTCACTAAACAGATGTATCTAATTGTATTTTAGTGCTAAGCACATCCATTTAATAGCATAATATAAAAATGTTACTAATGATTTTTGCTACAACAAAAAAGATGAAATGAGTTCGATGATGATGGGTTCCGAATTTTGTTGCAACCGTTATTAAAAAGCTACCACCGTTAATCAAATTTGCTGTCATGAATTGATGGTAACTAGATGATACTCAGTGCGTTGCTGCAGGAACTGATAATAAAAAAAATTATAAAATTTAATATAATTTCATTATTAAATATTTTTGAAGAAATATTGCTTAGAGTACAAATCTAAGAAAATTTGAAAAAAATATGAAAATAAGTGTGATTTTTGTTCTGTTAATTTATTACCTTGAGAATATAGCGATGAGATGATATGAGACGAAAACAACGTTGAGTGGGAGAGTTGAGACATCGCCCTTAGCTAAATCTAAAACAATGATATCAACTATGTTTATTAAACATGGTCTATCTATTCATAGAATGCGAGGCCAAGGATACGATGGAGCATCAAAATGAGAGGTGAATTCCACGACCTACAAAGAAGGGTACTAGATGAGAACCCTTACGCCTTTTATATACATTGCTTTGCACATCAATTGCAGTTAGTGGTTGTTGTTGTTGCCAAAAGTTGTTCTTCCGTCTTGGATTTCTTTAGCTACACTTCTATGATTGTCAACAATGTTAATGGTTCTTGTAAGAGACATGATCAGTTAGCGCAAGCACACCATGATGATCTAGTGCACCAACTGGAGACTGGAGAAATTAGTAAAGGGAGAGGCATGAACCAACAAACTAATCTTACAAGACCTGGTGATACTAGGTGGGGCTCACACCACAAAACTTTGTGTCATCTTCATCTCATGTGGGATGCAGTGTTAGAGGTATTGGAGAATATGTCTGATGATGCTACTAGTACATCACAAAAAACCACAGCACGAGGGTTGATACGTCATATGGAGAGCTTTGAGTTTGTGTTTATACTGCATCTTATGATCAAATTATTGGGGAAAACCAATGATTTATCACAGTGCTTGCAAAAGAAGAATCAGAACATTGTTCGTGCTATTGGCTTGATTGAGACCACGTTGCAGAAACTCAATGAGATCAGGAAACAAGGATGGGATGAGTTATTTGAAGAGGTAAAGGCCTTTTGTCTCCAACATAACATTGTTATTCCAAATATGATGGAAACATTAGCTATTGGTGGTCGTTCGAGAGGTCGTGGTGGCCAAATGGTAACTCATTTACATTATTTCAATCATGAAATATTTAATGTGGTGCTTGATCGGATTATCGTTGAGTTTAATAATCGATTTACTGAGAAATCTACTCAACTATTGAGATGCATTGCTTATCTTGATCCGAGGAATTCTTTTGCCAACTTCGATATAAATAAGCTGATTGAACTTGCTCAGATTTATGATGCTGATTTCTCAGAGTATGAGTGTAGAGTTCTTAGAGACCAACTTGAGACATTTGTTATTGAAGCTAGAGTCGATCTAGAATTTTTGAGTTGCATTGATCTTGGCCAGCTTACTGTAAAGATGGTTCAGACAGATAAGCACACACATTTTCCTTTGGTATATTGTCTTATTGAATTAGCCTTGATTCTTCCCGTCGCTACAGCAACTGTAGAAAGAGCTTTCTCATATATGAGCATTGTCAAAACTGAGTTACGGAGTAAGATGAGTGATGACTGGATGAATCATCGTATGGTTTGCTATATTGAGCGTGATGTATTTACAAGCATCAGTGATATTATGATTATAGAATACTATCAAAAAATGAGGAAACGCAAGGGACTGCTACCTCGTGCACTTCGTGATAATGGTATAATTTCTTCTTATTTTGCAAAAGTTCATATGAACAACTATCTTGATATATGCATGATTCTTGATTTTAAATATTTGATTTTATGTTTACAGCTCCAGGCCCTTCTACTAATAATGGCGATGAAACAATGGCCACAACTGAAGCAAATCGTCATTAATTTGATATTTGCAATCTTGCACTTTGTCAAATTGATGATATAGTTCTCAAATGTTCTTTAGTGGTAATAGCGTATTCATAATTTATTCTTAATGCGAATTAATGCTGAATTTTTAGCCGACATTGGTACGTGTGGTATTTGACGTAATTTATAACCGCTTAGTTTAGCCCTAGGCTTTCAAAAATCCTGGCTCCGCCTCTGCAAGAGGCCTTCTTGCTAAAGAATAGGTGAATATGGGCATACCAAGCGGTACTTTTCTCATTCCAATGCAAAGTCAAAAAGTCCAATATCACTAATTAAAAGATGGACGCGACTAGCGGGCGCCCGGGAGCCCCGACGTGGAACCGAGCGGCCCTTCCAAATATGGAAGGGTCCACATCCCGCATTTGATATTTAGCTGAAAAAGGAAAGTTTATGTCCCCCCCCCCGCCCCCGACCCACCTCTCCTGGTCCCCCGCGTCCCTCCCACCTGGTCCGCGCGTGAAGACCACGCTAGCCCTCCCCCACGCCCCCACCCGGTCCCTTCTCTCCCCTCCTGTTCTTCCTCCTCCTTCCTTCAAACCCTGCACAGATCTGAAGCAATGGCCGGTGGCTGTTGATCAGCACACAACGCCCCCCCTCCCCGACCCCCTCTCTCTCTCTCCTCCCTGCCCTATGAAGGTATTCTCCCCTCTCACCTTACTTCTCTCTTCTCTCTCCTTACAGATCCAGGGCAGATCTGCCATGACCTAGTTCATATTTTGTCCTCTCTTGTTACATGTGGAGATATTTGGTGAATTTGTTGTTTTTTGAGCAACCCATGCCCTCCTCTCTTCTTTGAACCCAAACACTTAACCCTCTCTCCATCTCATGTGATGTCTAACACGAAAAACAGGAGTTGCTCAAAAAAGATTGTTACATGAAGCAACTTTTGGCAAGCTCCTGTTTTTTTGGGCAACTTGCATTTGAATATAGCTAATAACTATGTGTGCTAATTGTGCAACTTGTAATGAATAACCCCTTGTAAACTATGTCTTCTGTTTTGGCAACTTGCAGTGCGAAAACCTAGCAATTCTGTGTTCTGTTTTGGCAACTGGTAGTACTTAAACCTAGCAATTGTGTGTACTGTTTGAGCAACTTGCACTGCGAATTCCTAGCAACTGTGTCTACTGTTTTGAGCAACTACCAATGACTATAGCTAGCAAGTCTAACAACTTGTTTTTTGAGCAACCCCATGCCCCTCCTTGCACTTTACTGTTATTTGGCCAACTTGCATTGCAATGAATAAAGCTAGCAACTGTGTATGCTGCTTTATTAATAGCAACTGCGTGAACTGTTTTTAAGCAACTTGTAGTATATAATTAATATATACCAATTGCAGCAACTGCTTGTACTATTTTGAGCAACTGCAGTGCTTAAACCTGGCAACTCTATGATTTATTTTGGACAACTTCCATTGACTATACGTATCAAGCCTTTCTATAGTTTTGGGCAACTTGCAGTAAAAAAACCTGGCCACTCTTACTAATTTGGACAAAAGTTCCTATAACTAAACCTACTAAATATTTGTAGTTGCACAAAACACCAGTTTGTGGATTTTCGAAAACTGGTGTATCCTGGCAACTACAAAAGTGAATAACTTTAAAGAAAAAAAACTCCCAACTTGTTGAAAATAATTTTTTTAGCAACTACTATAATCAACTTGGGCAATCAACGCAAAAAAAATTGTTCTGATATCCACGTAAGAAAATTAGCATTGGGCGCAACGGAAAAAGGCATCGTTTGAAACGAACGAGAAACCTGATTAAAGATGGTGTGAGCTGAGCAAATCGTAGTCACAGTAGTGCCATCAAACTTTTTTCGACTGATTAACTTTTTACAACTGGAAAACTAAACTAAATAACAAGTTCTCTAGACTATTTTGGCATAAAAGATGAAAAGCTTCTGCATCAAACTTCTACCGCCGCTTCTCCCTTTTCTGATTAGCCTGCATAGAATTTTCAGAAAAACATTTAGAAAAGTAATTCATACTTAAACTTGGTAGAAAAAGTTAAAAGAGTTACACATACAAAATGAAAAAGTAATTGATACTTAAAATACAAAAAAGAAAAAAGGAAAAATAAAATACAACTTTTTCAATGAAGTTATCTGGGTTTTGCTATAAAAGTTGCTTGCATAAAGTATTAAAATTGATTTTTTTGAGCAACTACCCATGAAAACCCATGCCCCTCCTTGCACTTTGTTGTTATTTTTGGGCAACTTGCATTGCAATGAAAAGACCTAGCAATTGTGTGTGCTGTTTTGGGCAACTAGCAAACCATAAATCCTAGCAACTGGGTGAACTATTTTATACAACTTAAAATGTAAAAAATACATCTTTTCATTGAAGTTGCCTGGGTTTGGCTATAAAAGAGTTGCTTCCAGAAAGTACTACGATTTACTTTTTTTAATCTATACCCTACGATTTTCTGCAGGTTGTATACATCTAGCAAAAACTTACACAAATCTGAGAAAACAGAGGGATAGATATGCTAGACTTGAACGAAGAACTGCTCGATGTGGAATCCATCAATATTTCTGCTGAGTTGGGTGGACAATTTTTAAATACAGTCAATTTGCCACAGCCTGTCAATCTGGATGAATGTGTTGGTGAATCTACTCATCCTAGGTTTGGTAATAAGAAAAATGAAAGTCACTCGCTCCAAGATGTTCCTCCTCCGACTGTTGTCCCGGCTGCTCCATCAATTGCCGTGGTTGCTGAGGCGGAAGACATTCAAGATGAGGAAGCTTTGTCGCAGCCAGATGAGCCTTGTGTTGGAATGAGATTTGACACTTTGTTAATTGCAAAACAACACTACAATGCTTACGCTTTAAGGAAAGGATTTTCAACCAAGTCAAATACGTCGCGTAAGTCTGCCTTGACTGGAGAGCTTGAGAAACAACAATTTTGCTGCAACAAGCTCCGCAAACCAAAAGGAGATGCTGGAAGTTCAGAAGTGGTGGTCTCGGGCAAGGGTAAGAAACCTGCTCCCCCAAGCTCATCTGATCGAGATGATGATGATGATGAGGAGGAGGATGAACTTCTTTGTAAGAAGAAGAAACGAAGGCGAGAGACTCTCATACAAACAAATTGTCGAGCTAAGATGGTAGTGAAACTAATAGATGATAGATGGGAGGTGATTCACTTTAATGCGGAGCACAATCGTCCGTTGGTTCAAAAACCATCGCTCACAAAGTACCTTCGTTCGCACCAAGGTATCCCTGCTGAGGAGAAGAAGTTCTTGACTCACCTATACGACTGCAACTTAACAGCTGGTACGCGTGCTCCTGGCCATACAATCCCTCTCACCAAAACCTCGCGTAATGTTTAGTTTTCTGGTTGTGTTTTCTGGGCAACTAGTGCGTAAAAACTAGCGACTCTGTTGTGTTTCATTGGCAACTTCTGCCAAAAGGAAAACTGGCAACTCTGATTGTTTTTTTACTGGAAAAAATAAAGCAACTGCTTCAATGGAAAACTTGCAACTGGCATATAATTTGTAGGCAACTACCGCAAATAGTCGTGTGCAACTCCACCCCACCGTGCTTTCATAACAAAAAAGAGCTGCCAACCCGACTGCGACCTGCGTAAAATTGATGTGTTCCATTATGTTTCACAGGTCAAATGATGATGGTGATGTCGTCGTACTATGGTACAGAGTTGGTTGTCCCGTACACAGCGAAGACCATAAGCAACCACTGTGCGACGCTGAATGCAGATTTTAAAGATTGTGATATGGATGAGACCTTAAACTACTTTTGGAATCTGAAAGACGCAGATCCAAACTTCTTCTTTAGATGCAAGATGGATGCGGAGGGCAGATGCGAAAACTTATTCTGGATTGATGGTGCAGCGCGCAAAGCTTATGCGGAGGCTTACCACGACTGCGTCTCGTTTGATGCCACGTACCTCACCAACATGTACAACATGTCTTTTGCACCTTTTATCGGCATCAATAGGCACGGGCAATCATTCATGCTTGGTTGTGGGTTTGTGCGTCTAGAGTTGGCGACTAGCTATGATTGGTTGTTTGGTGCTTTCTTGGAGGCAATGCATGGAAAGGCGCCGGATAACATCATCACGGATCAGGATGGGGCTATGGTTGTTTCGATAGGCAGAATGTTTCCGACGACGACTCACCGGTGTTGCCGGTGGCATATCATGAAGAAGGCGCAAGAGAAACTTGGCTCCATGTTGGCAAGGAACCCCGGTCTGGCCGAGGACTTCAATGATTGTATTGACTTCAGCTTCACCCCCGCTGAGTTTGAAAGGAAATGGGCTGCACTTATGCTCAAGTATGAGGCTCTTGGGCTTGGTAATACCCACTTTGATAAGCTATTTGAAGACCGGGAAACATGGGTGCCATGCTACTTCAAGTTCAGATTCTTCCCATTCCTCCAGTCAACACAGCGCAGCGAGGGGTTCAATGCTGTCTTGAAACTCTACGTGAACCCTCACAAGTCGCTCCTGAACTTTGTGAAGCAGTATGAGAAGATCCAAATTCACATACTTGTCAAGGAAGGGGGGAATGACTACCGTACAGATCACTTGGAGACGCAAACTTGGTCACGGTTCCCCGTTGAGAGGCATGCATACAAGGTGTACACAAGGGACATCTACTTGAGGTTCAGGGAAGAGTTTGAGATGATTGGTATGTACAATGTTCGACCTGTTGGTGAGAACATGTTTGACCTAGTGCCCAACACGGAGTGCATCTGGAAGTACGGGAGAAGGAAATATCTGGTTTGTAATGCCGGTTGCGGGACAATATGATTGTGAGTGTTGCAAGTGGTACCGGGATGGGTTGCTTTGCTGCCACATTCTAAAAGTTCTGACACACATTGGGGTTGATGAGATACCGGAGCATTACGTAAAGCGTCGATGGACGCAGAATGCTATTGCCGGTGCGCCGGTGCGTCCTAACATACCTGTAGCTCCAACCATGACTGCTGAGTCGCAAAATCAGGTGAGGCAGGTTAACATGAACATGGATTTTGCGAAGCTAGCTAAGATGGCTATGACTTCGGATGAGGCAACTGCTATAGTACAGAGGCATATTCGAACTGCGCAAACTGAGGTGTTCCAACTACACAAGACAAGGAAGAAGAAGATGAAAGCAGCTCGAGCAGCAGAAGCGTCAAATCCTTTGGGACCTGGTGGTTCTGGACCACCTCCTAACTCTCCAGCGCCAAGGGACCCACCGAGGTCAGTCACAAAAGGCCGGTCCTGCACAAAGCGTTATAAATCGGCGCTGGAACTTCAGCCAAAAAAGAAGAACAAGTGCAGCACTTGCGGCTCTATTGAGCACAATGCCGGTTCGTGCAAGGTCAAGCTGGCTTGATGAAAAAAGGACACCAAATAGAAGATCCACCCAACCTGTGTCCCATCACTGCTGCTTTTCTGTTCTATTTCTGAGCAACTGCTGTGTTAATTTTGAGCAACTTTATGTGTGAAAACTAAGCAACTGATGTGTTAATTTTGAGCAACTTTATGTGTGAAAACTGAGCAACTGCTGTGTTAATTTTGAGCAACTTTATGTGTGAAAACTGAGCAACTGCTGTGTTAATTTTGTGCAACTTTATGTGTGAAAGCTGAGCAACTGTGTGCCACTGTATTTTTCTTTTCCCCCTTCTATGGCATGACAACACTGCACCCCCCTACCCCCACAACCATGGTTTCATGCAGGGTTTGGATATGTAAAAAGTACACATTCCTGTTGCAGCAACTACTGTGTTAATTTTGAGCAACTTTATGTATAAAAACTGAGCAACTGTGTGCAAATGTCTTTTACTTTATTGGCATTTTGTGTGGGATTGGAGTAGCTTCAAAAAATAGTATTAAAGCTACAAGATTAAAAAAGTACCTGGTCAATACTTCTTCACAGCTAAAACGTCTTCCCACTTCACCTTGTTTAGCCTACTTGTCACCATTGAGTGAGTTATAAGCTTCCTTATGTTTGCGATGTCAGACTGGCCGTAGTTAGGTAGGCACTTTCCATCCCAGAGAACTGCATTCATCAATGTGAATATGCCGCAGTCGCACCTGCGTGAGTTTTTTTAGGAAACGTGCAACTGGTTAGTTTTTATGTACTGCGTTTTAGTCAACTAATAAATATTGAACCCACAACAAACACAATTTCAATTTCCAAAAAACCCGGAAAAAATAAAAAATATTAAACTACTACATCTTAGACAACTACAACTATAAATTCCAGCAACTCTATCAATTAATTTGCGAAAAACTCATGTTTTTTATGTGCAAAAAGAGAAAAGCTTACGTTGTGATCTGCTTCGGAGCGTCAATATCAATGAGCTTGAATTTATCCATGGTCTTGGCTTGTTTTGGATACTGATCATCCCATATCATTCGGATTGCGGCGACAATCGTCCTTGCAGTGTTATCTAGAGTCTTGCTGCTTTTCAGCTTCCTGCTTGAGTCGAAAACCTCAAATCTTCGGTCCCTCAAGTTTACGTTAAACAACCAGTAATGCCGAGGGCCGTTCATATCCTCTGGTATTAGGTTTTCAACAACAGGGATCATAACCTGGTTTCCAAAAAAAGGAATAAAGATCCAGTTTAGAACAAGAAAAAGCTTTTCAGGTAACTACAGACCTATTTATGAGCAACTGCCCCCCCTATCATAAAAAAACTCTTTATCAAACCAAGCTGCTCCCCTATAATAACTACATCTTTTCAGGAACTTACATTTTCCTGCTGGTCGAGACGGTTTACTTTGCTGAACCTCTTTTTCAACTCAGCTCCGGTTATGTCCAGCTTTAGAAGTGCATGATGTATTACAACTACCATTAGAAGGGATCGAAAAAAACATCCCGTACAAAAAAAAGCGCAAAAACCGTGTGGGTGATCAAAAATAAAAGGTGTCGTGTTGCTCTTACCGAAAACCTTAGTGGCATAATCACTTTCTTTGACCCTTCCTTCCTATTGTTCATAATTGCTTCGACTCCTAACTCAAAGACATTAGAAGATAACCATCATGTCTTCTTCATCGAGTGAGCGAGCTGCTTCAACGTGCAAAATGTCCCACCGTAATTAATGATTTCAGGTCTGTGGAAAACAAAAAGGCAACAATAGTGTTATGCCCCCAAAAACTAGAAGAGCACTAATTGGAGAGGAAGCATCAGCTACTAAAAAAGAGGTTAAAAGTGTTAAGAAAATTGTATATTAGAGTAGTCAGAATTATAAACATTGAACAACTATGGGGTTCAGTACAAGCAAGCTATAGAACTACCACGCGTGCACAAATCATGATTCATGGGGGATGCAAAAAAACAAATTTTGTTCAGTAATAGAGTGATTTTCCTCCACCACAGCTTTGATGCATAGGTCAAAAACACAAAAAACAAAAAGTAACTTGACATTTATAAATAGCTTACGTCTTATCTTCTTGCAGTGACGACGTCCTTGTTGTTCCAGCTCCACCGTGCAAAAGGATCTGCGCATACATTTTGTTCACATCCACTGAGCAGCAAAAGTCTCTCTTGTGTTCCACATTAACACATACGGCGACCTTTGGGATGGAGGTATCTTCAATACTCTCCTCTCACGCTGCTCAGCTTCCAGCTCAGCCGAGGTGCTTGCATCACCCTTGCTTGGTCCTCCTTCAGCAAATTGCTTGTGGGTTTGCTTTGGTGTAGTGAATTCTGCATCGGGGGTGTCATCAGCTACGTCTACCTGGCTTAATTTGACGGCTGCGTCTTCCACTACTCTATCAAAATCAACCTTTGCCCAATCAACATCCCACTCGATGTCGGACTTGATGCCGCATTGCTTCGTGTCCTCTTGCTTCGCCTCGGGTTCTCCAACAATGTCATCTATACCCAAATCGAAACTTGGTGTTGGACAATAGTCATCAAACAATCGGCTTCCTGATTTAGATCTATGCAATACTTGTTGCCCACACCGAATACTTGTTTGCGAGTCAAAAACAGGTGACACTGGTATCACGGGGATAGCGTCAGCTGATCTGCTTCTCTCTAGTGGTGGAAGCTCCTTTGACCGTGGTGTCTCGCACCTCTTCAGAAGTTCTTCTATCCCCTTGTTCTCTTCTATAGATATGTCCTTTTTACTTGGAATAGTAGGTGGTTTATGGGGGGTGGTTGCCTGCTTTTCTGCTGAAGTTGCCTTCTTTTCTGCTGAAGTGGCCCTTTTTTGAGGTGGAGTTGGTACAATTGGGGATTTCATTGCTGCCTCGTCGGACACTTGGTGTTCATCAACCATGACTTTGCCTCCTACCCTGGTTATTTCACAAACAACTTTGCCTTTTGTTTCAGAAACAACCGTCGAATCCGCCCCTGGTTTCTCCTTGTTCACTATGATGTTGGCCTTTGGCGCATTAGCTTGTTTTGCCGGCAATGGACCCTGGGATGGTTTCTTCCCAGTCTTCTTCCTTGCATATTGTTTCTTCTGAAGGAGCCCCTCCTTGCTTGTCGCGCTTCCCTCTGCTGCTACGACAGTTGCTACTTCATGTGCTGTAGTTGCATTTCCTTGTGCTTCAGTTGCTTCATCTGGGTTTTCGACGTACTTGCGTTTTCTGACGGTGATTTTCTTAACTTTTTTCCGTGCAGCTGCCTGTTCTTCCTCTGCAGCTATTTTCTTGCACTCAACTTCAACGATTCTATCCATCATGCCTAGGGCGGAAACAAAGGCGCTGGGTTCCTTTCCTAAAACTGGGACTGGTAATAGCTGACTAATACTCATTTCTCGCAACTCTGGTGTGCGTACAATCTTAGGATCCCCCATCTTAACTACATCTGCAGCTGTCAAAGGTTCTACTCTGTATGAATCATCAATGGGCAGTTTGACAACCTCAGATCTCACGAACTCGCTCCTGAAAAAACTGCCAGTGCTCTGTACGCTATTCTGTGTGCTGACCTCAGTGTTGCTCTGGCTAACTCCGAATTTCTGCTTCTTGCGCAAAAGGTCACTCAATGGCACTTCGTCTTCGTCGTCATCGCTGTCCATATGTCCACCTGCATCAAGTACCCCGCCATCGGCAGTGTTACATTTATCCACTTCTGACTTTCCCGCTGCAGCTTCTTGCTTCCTTTTTGCGTCAACATCTTCTTCGGAATTATCTCTATTGCTCTTACCGCCCTGCGCCTCCTTGCCTTCAAGGTCATCTTCGTTGCTCTGCTGAAAAAAGGAAAAACATAAGCACATATGCTCTTGACAAAAAACCAACTGAAATTTTGGTCATCTGTGTTGTTAGTTAGAATCAAAGAAGGCAACTTGGATGCTTGAAAAATTTATCAACTCACATAAGAGTATCCGGTAGAAATAACTATAATTATAAGTTAGAAGAGCTATTGTTCGTGGGATCGCTGAAGGAAAAAAATCCCTGGTAAAAACTAAATAATGGAAGAAACTATGGCATGTGGTTTACTATGAAGAAGGAATAAAAAAAGTAGCAACTTAACATAATTTAAAGAAGCAACTTGTGATGTAAAAAAAGCAACTAAAAGGTGTGTACAGCTAAGAAGGTGTGTGCAAGAACCTTTGTATCTTTAGGCTGCTCATCCTCTCCGTTCCTGCCGTCCTCGTCACCTTGCACGCCGGCTTCCTCTCTTACTCTCTTTGTTTGCTCCACTTCATCTTCGTCGTTGTCCCCTTGTCTGTTCATGTCCTTGTCTGTGGTTCGAACACTATCGCCCCTTGTGGTAGCGTCTGCAGGTCCATCTTTCGACTTTGCTGTCCCAACACTCTCTTCTTCTACGCTATCTTTAGAGTTCTCATTGTGTTCGGCATTATCTTTACTACCTTTTGAGCGCTCTACTCCCTCATCCTCTTTCCTGCCTTTTGACTTTTCGCTCTCTTCCTCCTCCTCTTCCTCCTCCTCTTCCTCCTCTTCCTCCTCCTCTTCCTCCTCTTCCTCCCCATCCTCCTTATTCTTTTCTACACCTTTACCAACCTCTTCCTCCTCTTCCTCGCCCGATTCGTCAGGATTATTTCGGCCTTCTTCAGGACTCTCTGTTGCTGGTGGGGGACTGCTGACGTTAGATCTCACATCATCATTGTCATCGTCATCGTCGTCCCCCCCATCATCACCGCTATCGCTTCCATCAGTTTCATTCACAGCGTCAGCTTTGTTGCTATCTTCGCCTTCTCCAACCTTGTCTTCTGAATTTTCAACATGTGTTTCCTTTGGCTCTGAATTGTCATCATCACTTTGGTCGTCTCCTTCCTCTGAATCAATATCTTTCCCCTTCTCGTCAATCTTCCGTTTCGCTTTGCTTTGGTCCTTTTCCTTGATACATAACTGCCTTGAAGAACGATCACGTTTCCTGCTAGGTTCGGGAACATCTTCCTCGTCCAGCATGACAACACTTTCCAAAAACTTGTCAATTTCTGCAGAGATGTTGCTGTACATGTTGTGCACGAGAACCGAGAGCCTCTTTTCTTTCTGCATCCAACGAAGCACAAAAAGAAATGTAGAAAAAGGATGAGTTGAGAAACCAACACGCTTTGAGGAAACCAACAAAAATAAGAGTTTGAATTAAAGAAATTGTAGATGCTTTGCAAAAGGTCATTCATGACAGAACAAAAAAAACTTACCACTGGGTTGTAGCCCTTGGGGAGCTTGGACCTTACAAACTTGCTGACATGATCCACGCCACCAAAAATACTGTCTTCCGCACACCGCGCAAACTCATCTTTCAACTGTTACAAAAGATATAAAAATAAAATTAAGACAACTATGATGCTTTGGAAGTAAATTGTTGTTTTTAACATATAGTATGTGTAAATTATTTTATAATGAACAATAAGAATTCATGCAACTAGGTGCGTTAAAAATGCGACTATGGTGCTGGTAGGTATGAACTATGCGATCGTATAAAAAGTGCCTATGGTTATTTTCAGTCAAAAAACACAGTTGTTTACAGCATGTAGAATATGTGAAAAAAATAAAATTCAGGCGGGTAAGGCATTTAAAAAAACATACCTAACTATAATGCTGAAAATAAGGAACCTATTCCAAAATATGGTGCAACACACATAACACACCTATGCTTCTTTTGAACCAAGGCTTTTGTTTTTAAGCAACTATGCTTAACAAAAAGAATTTAAGCAACTAGGCATTAAAAAATGGCAACTACCAGCAACATAGTAAGCAACTATGACCAAACTTACTCTCAATTTTCCGTACACGCCTTTCCTGATCTTATCCTTCTGAATTACAGCCTTAATAAGATCCTCGTTCCAAGCCTTGATCCTTGGAAGAACCACTGCGGTTTCATCGTTCACAAATGGCTTCTTGATTAGGCTGAAATCTACAGCGAGGGAATCTAGGTACACCATCTAATATCGGCAAAAAAAAAGAAAACGTATGATCAGCAGAAAAATTTCGCAAAAAAAATTGTGCAATGCATAAAACTATTTTGTTTTCTTAGACACGAAACACTTACTACTAAGTCGAACACACAACAACAAATTGTGTTCTTCTTATCTCCTAATCCCATAAAAGCTATCCTCAACTGATCAACCACAAATTGGCACACATCTGCGTCTTTGATTTCTTTTGGCTTCATGGCAGCTGTGAAACTCCTTGGTGACACCTTTAAACTTGTTGTTGGCGCAAGGAAGCAACTGAACACAACAACAAGCCATGCGCGTAGGAAATCATCATCACTTTTGCCTCCCATCTCTCTGATCTTCTTCACCCAATCGGTCAATAATGGCGCACCGCCCTGTGGGAAGTTATACAACCCGTACATCTGCGTGACGATATCTGGATCAATATCATATATAACTTTTCTCTTTCCCTTAGGCAAACCCCATATCTTGTGTACACTGGCTGCATCGACCGTAATCTTTCCTCTCCTGGGTATATCAAGCACGGATAGCTCTGGATCGTAGCACTCCATGAAAAATTTGACAAGATCAGCCTTCATAGTTTTGGCAGCGAGGTCAATTACACCTCCGAAGCTAATATCTATGATAGCATCCTTCTGATTGCTGACAAGACCGGCATTCAACTTGAACAACCGTGCGGGTGACGCCCTGTTCCTTCCTACCTAGAAAAGCCAAATCATTCAAGCGGGTGAGCTACATTGCGAAAAAACTACAAAAAAGGAAAAATTCTAAATTCAAACAGAAAATGGTGTGAAAA
Source organism: Bromus sterilis (assembly GCA_950022295.1). Taxonomy (NCBI): domain Eukaryota; kingdom Viridiplantae; phylum Streptophyta; class Magnoliopsida; order Poales; family Poaceae; genus Bromus; species Bromus sterilis. The sequence continues at coordinate 363,895,989 of OX465595.1, read as the reverse complement.
AACTGATTAAAAACCAATATTTCACTTTCATTTCTAGCAAAAAACCTAGTGGTAAAAAAACAAAAACAAAATGATTCTTCCATTATTTGGAAAGCAACTTAAGGTAACACAAAAAGCAACTTAGCCCCCAAAACAAACTGGTGATACTAACAAAACATAAGCTACTACCTATTTCATGAATGATCTGGTTGCATTAACAAACTATTAATTATACCTGCTCCTTTCTTGTAAATCTCTTCTTCAGTGGCACTGCTTCTTCAGGATCATCTGCGTCTGAACCAACTTCTACTTCTTCGAAGATATCATCAGGGACGCGAGTAGTCGGAGGTCGCTTCCGCTTACCGCCTATACGTCCTGTATTTGTCCTTGTTGACACAACCTGCCAAACATAAAAAATTAAAATAGAAAAAAGCAACTTCACTTGTGATGTTGAAAAAAAGCAACTTCCAATTGGAGGAAAAAATAGCAACTATTTAATGAGTTTACCTTTTGGATCCCTGTGTTCTTCCTACTGAATTCATCTCCATCAGTTTCTTCTGATGCATCTGCGCGACTCATCGAAACCAGTTTCAGGCAAGCCCCTCGCTTGCGTGCCACAACTTCTTTACCTGCAGCTTTGCGAGTACTAGGCCCCGTCTTCACATGACCGCCTCTCCCTGCTGGCACAACATGCTAAAAAGGACAAAGAAAACACATAGAAAAATTAACTGGTGCTTGTGTGCCTGTGTGCTTACAAAACAAACCATCTATATATAAATAAGGTTGTGTCATTGAACTTCAGCTATTGTATCCATTTTCGGTTTTTGCTATGCCAGGAACAATTCAATTTAATAACTATTAATATAACAAAAAACTATTGATATGAACATCCATATAAAAGATAAGCAAAACTATTAAGGAACTGTTACAATACAAAGGGATGATCAAAATCACTTATTGGTTGAGAAAAAAAAGAAAAAAAGAAAGAAACTTCTCTTGGCAACATGAGCAACTTCTTATGTAAAGCAGAAATAAATCATGTGACTTCTTATGTAAAAACAGAAATAAAGCAACTGCTCTTGGCACCATGAGCAACTATGAATAACTCAGTTATTGGTGGCACCCTATTTGTTGTAAGCAACCCAGGACTTTGCCTTCTTGTGGACCATCACTGCTGAACTGTGCTCTCTCTGCTTCCTCTTCTCTGCGGAACGCTCTGCCTCAGTTGACTCCTGTCTGATAGCCTGGTCGACGAACTCTGAGAACAGGCTTGGCGTGGACAAGGTGAGCGCATACTTGATGTCCGGGGCAAGACCACCGCGGAACCTGGCAATGCGCTTGGCCTCTGACGAGACCTCCTCTGGAGCATACCTGGCAAGCCTGACGAAGGCCAGGTTATACTCCTGCACAGACCTGTCCCCCTGCCTCAGAGCTAAGAACTCCTCGCGCTTCCTCTCGATCAGCCCACTGGGAATATGAGCAGCTCTGAAATCCTTGACTAAGTCATCCCATGTGATCTCTGCATCACCCTTGTTTGCCTTGTACGTCGAGAACCAACTGCCTGCGGCACCCTGAAGCTGGAAGGAGGCGAAGGTGACGTAGTCCACGGGTCTGACGGTGTTGGCATTGAAGTGCTTCTTGATCTCTGCTATCCAGTCATCCGCCTCCAGCGGGTCTCGAGCCTCGGAGAACCTGGGGGGGTTGATCGCAAGGAACTGTTGCAGTGTGGTGTACTGTGGACGATCATTCCTCTGAGCACCCTGGTTCTGCAGCATCTGAAGGATCACAGCTGTGCCCTGAGCCACCGCAGCTACAGCCTCCCCAAGGATAGGGTTCTCTGGCGGCGGCATGTTCGCTCTTGGCATCCTGTATACAGGAACACTTATAAGAACATGAACGAATCTTTGAAGTAACCAGAAGTTTAAGCAAAATTGACAACAAAACTTCCTCACGAGGTATGAGAAAGCCGAAGGCTGAAATTCCACCAAGGTTAACCCGGAAATTCGATAACTAGGTGCTACTGGAATTCCCAAACCAAGAACATCCGAATCCAAGATAATAATCTGCTAGCGAGCACACAACAATATATACGAGCGGTTGGAAACCTGAACAATGAGACATCTGCCCTGAGCGGCCCGCCATCACGGTCGTCCATAGGGGAAAGACACCACATCCATATTACCATAGGATGCCCGCCAATCCTGTATGGACGTTTCACCTGGGGTACGCCGTAAGCGAGGTAGAGCAGTCAACCCCAAGTGGCGGCTCAGTGGTCTCAAAGACGCCAACACATCTCGTCGCTAGCAAAAAATTATAGAGGAATCGGAGCCTCATGTAAACGAGAACCTAGATTGTTTTGAAAGGGGATAAGTTGCAGAGACAAAACATCGTTTCACTTCCTCACGGAAAAAGGGGTGGGAGGGTGGGATAAGGAGAAAACAGAAAGAGGTCCTACTCTCCGAAATTTTTCCTATATAATTACCAAAATAGTTTCTAGACTCAACTTCGGCCAGTAAAGGGTCCTACGGTCAGTCCTGCTCTGATACCAAGTTGTAAGGCCCCTGATGCGGTACTAACTCTAACTAGTCGCTTTCGCGTCCAGTCGGAGTTAGAAGCGCATCAAACGCCACCGGCGCACGACACTCGCACTCGTGTCGCTGCCGGGTTTTTGACAACAGGTATAGAAACACAACTCTACAAGGAAGGAAATACATATAGAGATAATAGAGCAGGGCATACAACGCCACTGTCTAATATATAACATCAACATGAGTACATCTTATCAATACATCAAGCGGAAGCATAGTCGGACCGAGTACGGTCAAGATCCAAATTGCCCTAGAGAGGGCTACACATAAATCCACCCACGGGAACGTCTGAGCCCAACTAAGGATCCTACTGGTCGATGTAGTCGTACTCGTCGTCATCCTCCGGGGGCACCTCCACGAAGTATCGTCCAGTGCTGGGGTCGAGGTAGTAGTTCACTGCAGCGGCCGATCAGGCAAAGCGGTAAAGGCGGAAAAGTAAACGGGGGTGAGAACATATCATTACGGAATAACTGACGCTACAGGTAAGGTAAAGATATAGACAGTTTGCAGCCGTACTAGCATATATGGTGGCTACACGTTCTATCAGAATAGAGGTGAGATCCAAGAAGTTACGTTGACAACGTGTCGTAGGTCGGCTATCCACCTACTTACGCAAACATAACACAACCTCGTTTCTCTCTCGGTCCCCCTGGACGAAGAAAGACAACCAAGGCACACACACGATTTGTCAAATTTTTATAACACATTTATAATTGATGTTATTCTATGAACAAGGAGTAGGTCTCAAGTAGTCCATAACCGCGGACACGGCTTTTCGAAAAGATTTACCCTGCAGGGGTGTACCAACTGTCCATTGTAGACGTCGCATGTACGCCCGGTTTCCACTTGGCTAGGTAAGCGCCTGAAACTCCGGAACGTCAGAATCCCTCTAACTAACAACGCACAACTCCGGGTGGCCCCCGGGGAGTCGACACCCAAACCTCAAGCTGGCCACGCTCTCGGATCGGACTCTTCCGTATGACGCAGGTCGGATTACCGGTTAGTTCTCCTATGAGACCGGGTCCTAGCTGATCAGGTGGACCAACAGAGAACTATGCTCCACTGGCCCAGTTTGTTTTGTAAACAGCTGGGGTACCAACCAACACACACGCGAAGCAAATGTAAATCAGCTCGGGCCACCACTAGAATTGTAAGAAGCAAGGTAGGTAAGACAAGGGGGCCCCATAAAACCCCACACGCGATTAGGCACGCTCGTCAAGAAACACAATACCCGGAACTCGGGTCCTAGGTGACTCAAATGGAACAAAGCACCAGACGGGAATAGTCCAGCCTTCCACCTTTCGTCAAGTATAATTAACATCATTTAACAATAATAAATATCAACCAACTTCTTTTATAGCATGATATCCCAACCATAAATATATAGGGTAAGCAGCAAGTTTTCTATCCATACTAAGCAATGGCTGAGCAGCGGTAACTTAGCAGAACAATGGTTTGCTGGGATGTGGGGATCATGGCTGTATGGTTTTAAACATGGCGTATAAGGTAGATAGGATCAAGCAATAACGTTCTAGATCTACAGCTAGGCATGAGCAGAAAGTTATAAAGTAATGACACAGATCTCCCCCTTGCCTGGTAAGGTAGTCGAAGCAGCACTCACGGTACCCTCGGGCTCGGTGTCGGACAGCTCCACGTAAGTCTCCTCGGCGGTCTCAGGTGCTAACGTAAGGTACCGGCAGGAAAAAGCACACAAGTAAGCAACTGATGCAACTCAAACAAGGATGGCATGTTCAAGTTTTATTTACATGATATGACCCTGTCTAGTCAAGTTTAAATGAAGGTGATGACGACAAGTCATCACTTTCATATGCATTTTATTTACATTGTAATGGCTTTGGTCTGAGCCTTAACTTAGGTGTAAATAGCATGATAGCATGACATGATCAACAAGCATTACAAGAATTTAAATAACATGAAGGTAAAACAATGATTCCGGAGACGGAGTAGTGTCGGTGAAATTGACACACAGGAAGGAGCAACAAAGGTTGAGGCCAGCCACCATGCATATGACAATATGCTAGGGGCTGACTTGAAGAGGAAGATGACTTGGAACAGTCTTGAAAAGATCAGATGAACAACATTTCAGATGCATTGAAAGCTGAAATGTTGCAGGCAACCAGATCAGAAAACTTCTGAACCAGGTGATCACACCTTGTTTCAAAAGTTGCACAACACATCATGATAACATCACTGCTGAAAACCTTGCAGAAAAGCACCCCAAAAACATATATGATATGTCTCCATTTGAATTTGCAAAGGCAGTTGCAAATTCAACTGAAGTTCAGGGGGCTGAGTGCAAAATTGCACCACATGAATTTTGAAAAAGGTTCAGATGATGAAAACATCATCACCATGCAACTCTTTGTGTAAAACTACCCAAAAATCATATATGACTTGGGAAATTTGAAACCTGAACCAATTTACAAAAACAAAGAAAAAGCAAGAGGGGTTTATTTGCAAAATGACCATACTTCAATTTTTAGAAGGGGTCAGATGCAAAATGGACCTCACCATGGGGTCCAGTAGCTCAAGCTACCCCAAAAACATATAAGGCATGCCTCCATGGGCTGGTTTCGGGTGAATCCAGCCCATACCACCTCTGGCCTGCAATGGGCTCAGCCCACTCGGCCTGGCTCGCTGACCAGCGGGGCCCAGACGTCAGCCACTCGATTTAATTCAAAAAAAAAGGGGGGCGACGGGGACTCGAACCCACGACGCAGCGCTCTCTCCACTGCTCGCTACCGCTGCGCTTCGAATCGGTTTCTGAACCAAGAGGCTACGCAGCTAAGGTGAGGTGTTCCCCTCTGCAGCACCACTCTGAAGAAGAACAGGGGAGCTCTGAACCGAAGACGGCGGCGACTACAGGCGACGCTCTCGTGGTGCTCCGGCCATCTCTGCACGAGCTAGCTAGGGCAGCCTCGAGATGGAACATTCCTCTGCGGCTATGCGCACGACGGCGAGCTGCAGCCTCCTCTGCTCCTCGGCAGCCTCAACGGAACAGCACGGCGAGCAGCTCTGCGTTTCTTCAGACAACACAGGCGCACGAGCTCAACTTCCGGCGAACCTGGCGTCGGCCCCAGGGCAACTCCGGCCAAGATCTCGTGTCCAAACGCGAGCTGGCACTTCCTTCTACAACCCTGCCTTACAGATCTGGCCCGTAGCTTAACGATGGCGACGGCAACTTCCTCTGAAGACCACGGCGGAGACGACCTGCAGCGGTACTTCTTCAGACATGCGACGCTTGCGAGCTGAACGAGCAAAAGGTGCGGCCTTGGGAGCCAAAGGCGTGCTCTACGCCTTGCCAGAGCGTGCGCGAAGACGTCCCTGGCACGTCCCGAGCGCGTCGTGCACGGTGGCATGCCGGCGACGAGCGGCGCGACGGGGGGGCTACGGCCTACCGATGAGAAGATGCTACCGAGCCCTACGGTAAGAATTGGCGCACGAGGGCTCACCTAGGGAGGTTGCTGAAGACGTCAACCGAGGAGTGGAAGGACGGGGAGGCAGGCAACCACGTCGGAGAAGAAACTGTCCGCGGCGGAGCTCCACGGCGCGGGCGTCCTGGACCTCTCCTAGCGAGATCCTGCGGTCAAAAAAGGGACAAGATCATCGTCAAGCTCTCGCAGCCGAGCGCACGGACGAAGGCGAGGCTGGACGGCGGAGAATTTCTGGCTCACCGGAGTTGCAGAGGTGCGGAACCATGGCGGCGGCGGCGGAGACGCTGGGAGGAGGAAGAGGAGCTAGCTAGGGTTCATCGCGCAGGCGACCTAGCTTTATAGGGGGCGAGCAGAGCCGCTGGCAAGGGGGCTCCACCCAGACGTCGACGTCCGTGCCCCCTGTCCACGCCGGGGACGAAAAAGGCGAAGAAGAAGGGGAGGGGAGACTGCCAGGTGGGGCCTGGCTGTCAGATGGAGGAAAACTCCAATGGAGTGGCGCGGGGCAGCTTGTCCACGCGGGCTGGACTAGTGGGCTGGGCTGGACTGAGGCTTGCGCTGGGGAAAGGAGAAAAAAGAAAAGAAGCCTGCTGGAGAATAAAGAACAGGGACAGCAGGCTAAAGAAAAAGAAGGGAGAAAATAGGGAGAAAGAAAAATATTTTAAATATTTTTAAAACCCCCCTAAAAGGATGCTTGGTCTCCCAAAATTAATTACACCATTTCTGAATGCAGAAACAATTCCCTACATTTAAACAGTCCCCTTTTCCAAAAGAAAAGGTGGCTTTGGGATTTTTGGGAATTTTGTGCAAGTGCAAAAATTCCAAGAGTTGAAGAAATGCACTCATTGCAATACTTGGAATTTTGCAAAATTGGTTTGACCAATTTTGAGAGCAATAAAAATGTGGCTCCTTTTATATCCTTCCACTTTGAACTAGAGCTCTGTTTTTATTGATGTCAAAATGAGTTGAACCTCTTTGCTCAACCTTGACATGGAAAAAAGAGTGAAGCAAGAAAGATGAAGGAGGAAAGGTGGCATGGGGTCAGGCACATCCAAGCCCAGTTGTAAAACACCACAAGGAAAAAGGGCATGATCACCAATCACATTGCCACAAACAACACCTGAACCTCATACACAAATCCACCATTGTAAAAACAGGTCCAATGATAGGAAAGCAAATTACATGGTGTTTGGCATTATTACATGTGGGCTGTTACAGTAAACAAAACACAATTCATGCGCGCGAGACTGCAAAAATAAATTTGATTACACATAGGAGAACACCTGTTGCTCGTTTGTTCCGTCCTTTGAAACATTTGCTTCTTCAATCATTTTGCTTTTCCGTGTCATCCTGCACAGAGGAAAAATAAATGAGTAAAAACATCTGGAAACTCCTACTCCCCTGCCGCCACCTCACCCCCTCTCTTCAAAAAATCGCCACACCCCCCCTCGTGAAGAGACTAACAAATATGGAGTGGCTGCTAACACCACCACCACCTCCACCACCTTCCCCTCTCTTCCTCACCGCCACCACCTCCACCTCCTTCCCTCTCTTCCTCACACAGCCACCATCTCAACCTCTCTTTCTCACCGTTGGTCACCTGCTTATCAAATTTTAGCAACAGTGATTCACAAAATAAAGCAACTTCTCTCAACACCACCTCCTACACCTCCTTCCCTCTCTTCCTCACAGTTGCACAGTTCCTCGTAATAATTTACTAACAGTGACTCACAAAAATCAAAGCAACTACTCTCAAACAACTCCCCTCCCCCCTCCTCCTTGCCACTCTTCCTCATTGTTGTGCAAAAAATGCTCATCGATAAAATGAGCAACTGCTCATCAAAAAACTACCAACAGTAACTAACAAAAACAAGAAAACTGCTTGCAACACGGCTTCCTCCATCTCATTGTTGTGCAACTGCTCGCCGAAAACTAGCAACTTTAACTCAAAAAACGAGCAACTATTCTCAACTCTAGCGATTCACAGTTGGTCACCTTACTCTTCCCTCTGCTCGCAACCACCCCATCTCCCTGCTCCTCTGCAACCCACGCCGACGTTCGCATCTCTCCTTAATCTTCCTCTAGCGATTCACGCATCTCTCCTTACTCTTCCTCTAACGATTCACACCCGCCCGCACCCACCACTGCTCCTCTGCAGTTCACGCATGTCGGCGCCGTTTACCCCTCCGCTGGCCCTTGCTCGGCGCCGTTGCCAGATGCGAGTCGCGGAGAAGACTGTCCCCCGTCGCTCCGCCGTAAATCTCCACACCAAATTCGTGTGCGGCGGAACAGATTGCTCGTCCATCGCTCCCCCGTGGATCTACACACCAGACGAGCGGCGCAGTTGCCGGATGCGAGTGGCGGAGCACACTGCTCCCCCGCGCTGATTCGTGCCGAGCAAACACTACCGGAGGAGAAACCGCCGCCGGGAAAACGGGGCAAAAGAGGGGGCACAGATAGGGGGGTACCTGACGGTGGCTCGTCGCCGTCCAGCGACGGAATAGAACCGGAGACACCAGCTTCCCCGCTTGCGTTGCGGTGCTCGCCGATAAGGGAGGGGATCGCGCCGCGGGTTCGAATGGGGGGGATGGAGTAACTGACGGCGAGAAATGTGGCGCAGACAGCAACTCCCCTGCGCTTAACACACGCTGGCCCCACCACTACGTCCACGTCGCCAGGTATAACCCAGTGCGTTGATTTCCGCCAGGTAAGATCAACGGTCCACAACACAGTGCGCCCGGCACGACGCCAGCGCAGCTGCGCTCTAAAGATTTTAGGTTAAAAGATACCCCTTGCAAATGTCATTTACACTTCTTTTGCTTTGACAAATAGTTCACTGCACATATGACACTTGTCGCAACTTGGTTTAGTTTTTTTATAAAATTCATTTTCGTGTGTCCGTTTGATTATTGTGTTTCTCGCCTCATGATCTTCAAAAATAGGTCCCAAGTTAATATGTTTGAATGAACTTTTTTCTTTAAAAAATGGAAATAAAATACGAAAATAACTATGATTTTTGTACTTTTCCAAAAGCATAGTTGTCCTTTTCACTTTTTGAGAAGCACAATTGTATTTTTTTGAAAAGCATAACTTTGCTTCACCGTAAAGCACAATTGTATTGTGTTTTCCCCGTTTTAATAAGCACAGTTATGGAAAGCACACATATGCTTCACATTAAACACAAATATGCTTTTTTAATTTTAATATATACAACTATGTTTTTTTCACATAACAAGCTTCGCGTGATGAAATAAAATAAAATAAAATCTTGAACGTACGAAAAACCAAGCATGACTACAAAATTTACAAATACGAAAAAAACATATAAAAACACATGCGGGGAAAATTTGTATCCCTATGAATGCACTCAACATGTGATAAATATCGATGCTGAGTGCACATTCAATGACCATTGAAGAAGACCCATTCTATACATGGGTTGTCCTAGCGCGACAGCAGCTCTAGTGCCTTTCTGTTGATGTCATGCTTTTAAAAAAAATTATTTAAGTAAATCCATTTTCAATACACAAATTAAATTTTAAAATTATGAATTTGAACAATTATACAATATAAAAAATAAGAATAAATCTTAGTGCAATTAAAAATGTTGATTGCTTTCACAAAATGTTTGTGTCAATAAATAACATTTCTACTTTTTATAAAATTTATGTGAGTTTTTAAATAATTATACAATGTAAAAAAATGTTTGGGTAGCATATTAAAAAAATGTTTCTTCCATTTAAAATTTGTATCTGCCATTTTAAATAAATGTTTTTGGGTTTCTATTAATAATATACTTATGCAATGCAAATAAATGTTCATATAATTTTAAAATATTTTTATTGTAAAAACTAGCGGAGTGACCCGCGCAATTGCTCGGCTAGTTTTGTGATTTCGTGTGAATTTTTTAGCTTTAGAAAAATACTTAGTATTACCAAAATACGTACTCCCTCCGATCCATATTAATTGACGCACACTTAGTACAACTCTAGTACAAAGTTGTATTAAGTGTGCGTCAATTAATTTGGATCGGAGGGAGTATTATAAATATTTTCTCCACATAACTACACTTGATAACCCTTTTGTATGTAGTTTTATTTTAGAATCTTTTTTGTGTATTAACTCCTTGAATCTTTTTTTATTTTCCTTGGTTGGAAATTTGAAGTTATGCATCTGCAAGATCGTGAATATGTTGTCTCCGGTACGAAATCATGACTGGATTGTGAGAACCATTAACATTTCTTGCAATGGAGCCATGCAAACTAATTTCGCAAGGAGGTGAAAGGCCTACGTTTCATCAATTTATTTTCTTGAAGAAGGAACGATGACTCACCATAACTAATCGTTAGATTGCTAGCACTTAATATTTCTCCGCATTTCTTCTTGACAAAATATCACCATATTTATTCGTACTTAATTTAATATATTCATTATTAACATTTGTGTGATTGAAATTTATCTCAAATGTGCATTCCATGCAAGAAAACATCTTGTTAATTTGGTCTAAAAGATCTAGATGTGCATGTTTAGGACCCTCATCGCTGACAACATCTAGGATATCATATGTAGTAATACCCGGACAATGGAAAATGCCCTATTGTTCATTGTTTATGATTCCGATGCATCAATGTGTTTGATCGTTTTATATATGAACAAAGATTTTGTTGAGCCACTTGCATTCATAGTTCGTATGTACCTCTAAATCCTAACTACTATAATGGTCTCCTACCATTATACGAAAAATAATATATAATCTATGCTGACTCGCGCATTTGTCAAGGTAGAATTGTTAATTATTGTTTGTGTTTTAATAGAATATATGTACACAATATTAACTTGTTGTTTTCACATGGATTTTGTTGTATGAATTTACAAATGACAGTACAAAAAAGCGACAAAAAAGTATACTATAATTTTTTACTTCATTAGTCTATATTTATATATATTAAAACTTTATTAATGTTTTTGGTTTATGAATGAATATATTTCATAAAAATATAATATTTCTTTATTCGTAGATTCATACATCAATAGAGTAGTGATCTTTTATCCACAAAATAAGAATTTATATACCCTTTTTATTTCAAATTTATCTATTAGTAATTTCAATGGAGATTAAAAGAAACTAATTTTCTAATTTTCCTTTGTCATTATCTTAGTTCTTTTATTAAAATATAGTTGTACTTTTTACCTGCATTGAAGGTATTTTTCCTATGTTTTGTTCACTTTTTATATTAAGTTTATGTGAATCAAAACAATTTTCTTCAAATATTTCTTATATTGTATATTGTAGTTTCATTATTCAAATTTAGCTATTTATAAACGTCACTCATGGTTCATTATAAAATATATGTTCTATTTTTTTCTATGTTATATATATATATATACATATATATATATATATATATATATTGCTTGAAAATTTTATATCAAGTTTTGTGTGAATCAAATCACTTTTATTTTAATATTTTAATATTGTATATTGTAGTTGTATTATTCAAATTCAGCTGTTTATTAACGTTACTCATGTTTAATTATAAAATAAATGTTATATTATTTTTTGCTATTTCTCTTCAATTTTATTTTGCTTTGACGGAAATTTTATATCAAGTTTATGTGAACAAATCACTTTTCTTTTAATAGTCTTTTTCATATTGTATACCGTAGTTGCATTATTAATCCATCAATTTTTTTATTACAACTCAATTCAAATTTAGCCATTTATCAATGTTACATATGGTTCATTATAGAATAAATATTCTTGAGTTTTAATATTTTGAATTCAATATATTAAAGATAGATGTATTATTTGTTCATCTGGTAGAAGGTATATGTCGATTTGGTTGATGTGCGAGTCAATCTTTTAATTTAATCTTTATATCCACATTTTTTATTTTTGCTGGTATAGCCTTATTTGATCCGATGAAGCGTGAACTTGGCCAATTGATGGCAATTCAAAAGTAGAAATTTTAATTTTAATTATAATGGTATATTTTTGTGTACGAATGCATCACAAAATTCCATCACGTTTTTTAGAACTATAAAAATCCATCACGTATATATTTGTGTGCTACGAGCCGTCCGATGCGGATGATCCAGCAGTTGATGTAATAGCTCTTTGCAACAGAGATGATTTTGCAAAACTCTTTTGCAACATGGACGATGTTGCGAAGTTTTTTACAGTACAAGTGAAATTGTAAAATTTATTTTCTTTGCAACAAGGCGATGTTGTGAAGCCATTTGCAACACGAACGATGTTGCGAAACTTTTTTATAATATGAACAACTTGATTCTTGTTGGAGAAACAATTTTTATTCACGATAGTCAAAATCATTATTTGCAATACAAACTTTGTTGTGAAGCCTCTTTGCAACTGGACCTTTGTTGCAAAGCATCTTTGACTAAGAGTATGACACGCGTCACACACGAGAGGCGGCGGACGAGCGCGCAGAGATCTGCCGGGTGTAGGGAATCTTTTCTCTTAATATATTCACGTGATGGCATTGTATCTTCAAAGAGTCGTTTCCCTACACATTATTGGGTTTCCTTTTCCAACTGTAGCTAGATTTACGTGGTAGACTATTCTATTAAAGACAGATGTATGTGACAGATTTCATGGATGCAAAACAAAGGATGTACATAATATTTGTATGTAACGTTGATAACTTTAAATCTAAGCCCTTAATTTCTGAAATTAATGGTTGACATAATTTAATCTACGTGGATTAATGTAGTGGCTTGTTTGTCTCTTGTTTAAATTATATAATAGATATTCAACATGTATTTATAATATACATCCTGTATTTTTAAAATGTTCAACATGTATCAAAAAATGTTTCACGTCAACACTAAAAGTCAATATTCTGAAAAATAAATATGTGTTTTAAACATTAAATAATAAAACCTAATTTTATTTTTCAAGAAAACCAAATAAATAACATGAAAACCAAGAAAGACCCAAAAATCGATTAAAAAGGAAGAAAAATAAAGAAATGAATGAGAACGAAGCAAAAAAATAAGAGTAAAGAAAATCAGTGAAAACCCAAAATAATAGCGAAAAAAATATACAGTAGAAAAACTGAATCAAGACCAATACCGAATAAAATCGGCGATAAAAACACACAAAAATAATCAGTTCTATTTACAATTCGTGTGTCTCCCCTTCAGCAAGGTAGATGCTACTTTCGCATAGAGCGAGATATAGCTTTAACGTGAAGAAGTACCTTCGAGTTGTTAGGAGAGCAACTAGTTAGCGAACGCTCCTTTGAAAGCCTCCGCAAGGATCATTTTTGGTGTACTAAAAGCGTGCTCCTTGTTGCTCGAGTGCTTCCTCATAATTTTGTTTTTTATTTTATTTTTCTGTGCGCACTTTTAGTGTCAAGATGGTTTTTTCGACTTTTTGGTTTTCACGTGGTTTTCCTCACCTTTTGGTGGATTTAAAAAAAATAACATGAAAAAAATGTTTTATTTTTATTTTGGAGGCACATGTTGATTCCATGAGAGGCACATCTCGTGCCTCTAAAAAAAAGAGGCACGATCTTACCTCTTGTGAAGATACATGTTAACTTTTGTGAGAAGCATGATATATGCCTTTAAAAAGAGAAAAAAAAGTGTTTCGCATGCCTCTAAAAAAATACGATTGTGGCTCTTTTGGAGACACATGTTTGCTTCCGCTAGAGGCATGTCCCGTGTCTCTAAAAATAAATAAAAAACGATTGTACATTTCTTAGAGGCACATGTTTACTTCCAAAGAGGCACATCTTGTGCCTCTCAAAAGGAGGAAAAAGAAGCAGGATCGTGCCTCTCATGGAGCCACGTGTCTTAAAAAAAAGGAAAAAGAAGACCTCTAGATTACGACAAGTGGCAGGCGTACAATGTGTCATTTGTTAACCGCGAAAGAGGTGAACGCATTCGTTGCAACGAGGGTACTCCTCAATAGGTGATTTTGAGTTTTTTTTATTTTGAGTTGCAATGATTTAGAGTTGTTAGTTTCTCCCCAAAAAGTCCAACTATCAAGCCCAAATCCATATGTCTCCACGCTATATTTCTTTGAGGGGTCAGCTCTCTCGAAATCACTAGTTAAGGAGTACTCTTTCCAACGAACACCTTTACACCTTTCCGTGTTTGACAAGTGGCGCACTGTACGCACGCCATTTGTCCCGCTCTGGTGTTCCTTTTTCCCTTTGTTTTAGAGGCATGCGGTATGCCTCTCGCGAAGCAGATTCGTGCCTCCTGTGGATGCTTGGTCATGCCTCTTTTTAGAGGCACACGGTGTGCCTCTCACGGAAGCAGATTCGTGCCTCCCGTGGAAGCATTGTCATGCCTCTTTTTGTGAGGTACGGGGTCGTGCTTCTTTTTAGAGGCACATTCGTTTCTCCGCTAGATTCACAATTGTACCTCTTTTTAAAAAGTTTGAAATAAATTTTCGATTTCTTCCCACCAAAATGTAGGAAAAAACACGCGAAAACCGGGTGAGCCACCCCCCCCCCCCCGAAAAAACCCATTTTAAAACACCAAAAATGCATACACAAAAATAAAAAATAAACAAAAAACCCGAGGGAAGCACCAAGACGCAAAACGTGGCGTGCTCTTAAGGTGATCACTAGTTGGGTTTCGAAGGAGTAATCTCTAATTTGTTGCTCTACAGCTCATCACCTAATTTTTTTAGGGGTCAGCTCTTTGCTTCAAAATCACTAATTAAGGAGTACTCTTTTCAACGAACACCCCACATCATTCCGTGTTTGACAAGTAGCGCATTATATGCGTGCCACTTGTCGCGTTGTGGTGTTTCAGTTTTTCGTTTGTTTTAGAAGTATGCGGTGTGCCTTTCGTGGAAGCAGATTCGTGCCTTCCGTGAAGAAATGGTTTTTCCTTTTTTAAGGCACGGGTCATGCTTCTTTTTTTAGAGGCACGGGATCGTGCTTCTTTTTAGAGGTACGCGGTGTGCCTCTCGTAGAAGAAGATTCGTTCCTCCGCGAAATGCACGATCGTGCCTCTTTTTTCAAAAAAGAAATTGAAATAAAATTTCAAAAAAAATCACCAAAATGTAAGGAAAAACCACACGACACGGTGTGAGCAAAAAACATGAAAAACCATTTTAAAAATTGAAAATGTGTACACAAAAGAAAATCCCAAAAAAAAAACCAAGGCACAACATATGGGGGGCTCTTAAAATGATCGGTAGTTGCTTGCTCTCGCAAGATATCGAAATCACTAATTGTAGAGTACTCGTAGCAACGAATAACGCGTTCCCTTCACGCGCGCCAACTGGCGCGCTCTGGTGCTTTTCCGTGTTTCCTGTTTCTAGAGGCACAAGTGCGTCCCGTAGAGGCACGCTGGTGCCTCTCGCGGAGGCACGATAGTGCCTTATCACGGAGGCACGAGTGCCTTTCGCGGAGACACGGTAGTGCCTCTCGCACGACAGTGCCTTTCGCGGAGACACGATAGTCCCTTATCACGGAGGCACGAGTACCGTGCCTCTTTTTAAAAAGAAAAATTTTATTTTATTCATCAAAACATATATAAAAAACATGCGAAAATCGGAAAAGTTGAAAAAACCATCGAAAAACCATTTTTAAACACCAAAAACACGTACACAAAAGTAAAAAAAAATCCCAAAAAAATATTGTGAACGCGACACGTGGCGCTATTCGTTGAACAAACTACAAATAAATCTTACATTCTTAAGAAGTTGCTCCCCACTACTACCAATTCTCTCAACATGCACACACTCCACCTCATCATGCATGCCACATCACCCTCCATTACTTTTTTTTTTGGATAAAGGGCTTTATTACTCAAAGTTTAAGTAAGTACACCCGGCCTCTGCATAGCTAAGATGCACACAGCCGCAAGTCTCCAAACCAGAAAATGTAAAAGAGTATGCAACAAGTTACAACGAAAAACTATTGTCACTCAAGGTAGTTCTATGCGTAGATCACGCGGCCACCCATGTAGGATAAAAATAACCCCCGCCACCGCTTCCAGTCGTGCACACGCCTCCATAAAAAGGCCTCGATATTCCACCCGTTGTAAGATGGACCACGAACGGAGAATACCCGTGCATCGATAAAGAACCTGCAAGCAAGTGAAATTTTTATCAGAAAAGATCTTGTCATTTCTACATAGCCAGAGCGACCATATTACGGCAAGCGCTCCTACCCTCCATTACTACATTTCTCTTAACATGCAAGCATGCCACCTCATCATCTAACATGCATGAGAAAGACCTACCTCAATATCACTATGCATAATAAAAACCCACATGCAACATGCATGGATGGAAATTTTTATTTTATTATGATATTTATATTAAATCCATATATTAGTTCAAAAGTTATTATTTTAAATATACATGCTTCATTTAACCAAACATTTTCATTGAAATTTTTTGCAAAAAAATTTCGCAACAACGTGCGGGGCATCGTCTAGTACTCTGTAGTTTGTTGCCCTAATTAGTTGCTCTCGCAAGATATAGGCTTTCGCGCGAAGAAGTCCCAAAAAGTCCAAGTTCAATCGAGCCCAAGCTGATGTGGCGACCCGCACGGCCCACCATCCCAGAGCAGCAGACAGACCACGCTACATTTCGTCCTCCACATTCTTCCTTCTTCCCTCACAATACTTTTTCTTTTCTCCCAAGTCCAAAGCGATCCCGCACACTCGAGAATGTTCCGCAACCCGCGCCCCGCCGCCCTCCTTCTTGCTGCCGGCGCCGCCGCAGCGGGAGCCGTGGGCCTCCACCACCTCGGCGACTCCGCCACGGTCGTCACAGTGTTTGCCGCCGCGCCGCTCCGCCATCTCCTGTCCACCGCCGCCACGGGGCTCCTCTCCAGCAACCACCTCCTCGCGCCGTGGCAAGGTTCGTTTTGCTGACGCGCTATCTTCTTCCCTGGGCTAGCTTACATTTATCACCTATACGTTTGAACAGAGTGTCATTGGTTCGGGATTACCGATAACCAGTAGTATATCGAATGCTTTGTGGTGCCAATGGTTGTTATTGTCAGCTAGCTATTTTTGCAACACAGAAGTAGAGAACGCTTGTTGGAACAATGTCACTAGACCATCCTGTCTGCTGGTTATTAATTTCCCCAAATTGACACTAAAGCGTGCTATTTAGGAGACACAGGAAGGGACAGGCATTATGCGGTGGAGAGACATAAGAGGCCGGAGGTGGAGACAGGGTTTCAGAGGTTTTTATTTTGACGCATAAACAAAATGGAATTCAAAAAGCAAAATATAAGATTAATTAGCTATAAATGTAATGAAGATAATCATAACACAGCTAACAATTGCAAGGAAAGTTCCCTTTTTTTTTTGTAGTCGCTCAGATTTTATGGATGGTTAAGGTGATTATTATGCCAGGGCAACTCATACTTTTTTTAGTAGAGTATCGATATAGACTTGCAAATGTACAATTTCTGAATTTCAAATGGTAAAAGTTATTTTATGTATTTTTTCAAAAAAAAAACATAATTTACCAAGGTTGAAGTTCTTTGCTAAGAAGAAAAGTGCAAGAACATTTCTTGGAAAATAAATTCTGTCTTGGGGCACAACTGTTCTCAAATGACGAGACTATGGTTTAGTTTCTTTTCTTATATGTAGGGTAGTAACTCTTCTTTTTTGTCTACAGCCATATATCTTCTGCTTTTCTACTTTATTAACGTGACAATTTCTTGACACTACATAGTGAATATCGTTCGTGGATGTGCAACTATTCTGAATGGGTAGTTAAACTAAATTGAGGTGTTATCTGGACTCTGGATTCAATGGTGGTATATACTCCCTCCGATCCATAATAAGTGTCGTTCATTTTGTACCAAGTTAGTGCAAATTTTGTACTAGATGAACTTATTATGGATCGGAGGTAGTATTTAATAACCTAGTTGAAGACCAGTTTGGTGGAGGTCTACATTTGGACATTAGAACACTATGTGCAAGCCCATATGTCATACATATGTTCTTGTATTGCACTTTGTTTCGCCCAATGATTACCTCCGTATCTTGCTCTTTATAAAGAGCTTAAGCTTACTTTTCGAAAAATCTCACCGTGTTCAAATGTGTGTGTACAGGGGATTTCCCTATATTAAATTCTTTTGCATCTACATCGGTTCCAACCGCGAACCTGAGCAACCCTGGCTCTGGTGGAAACTCAGATGATTCGAGATGTGGCCCAGGATGTCTAGGCAGAAATTCAATTGCCAATGCTGCAGCTGCAGTTAGTCCTTCTGTGGTGAACATTTCTTGTATGCAAGGTAAGAATGTAGCTGCAACGGAAATTGTTAAAAATTATTACTGCCAGTTTCACTAGCTATATGTAGTAAACTTGTGTGGTTGTTTTTGTAGAAACTCATGGATGGGTGCTAGGGAAGGGCAGTGGATCAGGGACTATAATAGATCCAGATGGGACCATATTGACATGTGCCCATCTTGTCGCCGATTTTCAAAGCACAAGAGAAGTTCTAAAGGGAAAGGTTATTTAGCTTGGCACTACCAGTACTTTCTGTGTTCATCTTGTGTTATCATTTATCAGTTACGGGCTGACATTGCTAATGCTGTACAATGCTTATCTTTGACAAATAAAACTATTATGATGCATGGATATGACTTTTTAAAGTTCTTGAAACATTGGAAAGTCAAACGTCTAACCTAGAGCACCTGCACTTAGGTATAAAGAAAATAATAGATCGAAATGCTTTATGCATGTAAATGTACTCTATGTGCTTAGTTATGCGCCCTGTTAAGAAAAAATTTAGTGTCATTAATGTTCCATTTCCTTTTTATAGCAATGAAAATTTGCAGGCTTATCAAAGACTCATAACATATTTTGTGTGTGTTTTTTATTTATAATTCCAAGTATTCTTTTGAATTTACTATTCATAAAGGGAGTCATTTCACCTCACTCTTAAAACAGCTCCGAATTTGGAGCAGCATTAAACTATCGGTATTGCTGTGTAGTATATTATATGTTAGTTATGATGCTTGCAAAATCTTGAATGTTAATGGGTTACTACCACTTAGTATACCTCCATAAACAGTTGGTATGGAGGTTGATGTGTGTAAGCAATGATTTTCTACCATATGTGGACACCTTGGTGTAACGGTCCTTGTGACCATGAGGTCACGGGTTCGAGTCCTGGAAACAGCCTCTTGCAGAAATGCAGGGAAAGGCTGCGTACAAAAGATCCAAAGTGTCGGACCCTTCCTCAGACCCCGTACAAGCTTGGAGCCTATGTGCACCTGTTGTGGCATCTGAGTTCAGTTATCTATTAAGCTGAGTCTAGAAGTATCCAGGTGTTTATGTGTCCTAGTAATCCTAGTAAAAGAGTATGTTTGTGGGAAGGGTCTGGTTGTCTCTTAGATGACCCAGCCTAGTCTAGAAGTATCCAGAGGGTGTTATGTGTCCTGGTAGAAGAGTCTCTTTGTGGGTAGAGTTCAATTGTCTCTTAGATGAACCCAGCCCAGTCTAGAAGTATCTAGGGTGACCTAAAGGGTCTATATAAGGATGTATCCCCCTTGTAAGGAGGCAGGCAATGAAATATCTAGTTCCTACCTATGCTTCTCTTCTACCCTTCTAATCCTCCAATCTTTCCCCACTACCCTTCTAATCCTCCAATCTTTCCCCACTACCCTTCTACGGTACCACGGCGCCTAAATGGCGACAACCCCTGCGTCTAGCGAGTAATCCATCCTACAACCTACATAGCCCTTTACAGTTAGTTGAGACCATCTTTTTGTAATTGGCAAAGCATCTCATAACTGACTTCTGTATCATTTATAGATCATATCATACTTTTTTTATTTCTGTAAATTGGGAAAAATACTGACATTAGAAATATCTCTAATTTCACAAAGTGGAAGATTTTGAATTAAGCTCTTATTCATCGTTTCTGCCTGCATCAGTTTCTTCACAGAATATGACAGATGCATTGTGGCAAATATTAATAGAATTGAAGTTACAATATGTCTCTTGACTTTATACATGGATGAACTGAGTAACCTTGGTCCTTTATCGTTCTTTTAAGTTATAGAACACTAGAACAGACAATAACCCTATTCAAAAAGGGGCAGTAATATTACCTGAGTACCAGGTTTTGAATTTCTAGAATCTTATAGAGCTAAATTTCACCCAAGCCACAGTGTAGAAAGTTCAGTGTTTTTTCCTCACAAATTACTACACCATATCTCTGCTTAAGATAGATTTTTTTATTTCACCTCTATCCTCTTCTTACTCTTAAAAATGTTGCACCGGTTTCTTGGTTGATCAGGTGAATTGTTTTCAATAGATGTTTATTTGCTTCCTCAGTCTTGCCTAAAAATGGGTCAATTATAACAGGTTAGTGTGAGTTTACAAGATGGTCGTGAATTTGAAGGCGTTGTTCTAAATGTTGACCGCCACTCAGATATCGCTGTTGTAAAGATTAAGTCCAAGACACCTTTACCAGCTGCAAGATTTGGATCATCATGTAAGCTTCGCCCAGGTGACTGGGTTGTTGCTTTGGGCGGCCCACTTTCTCTTCAGAATACAGTTACAGCTGGCATTGTAAGGTTAAGATTTCCCTTAAACCTAACTCTTTTTTGCTTTAATGTCTTCTCATCCACCAGACATCTTTAAGACTACCGGTACTTTTGTTTTATCCCCAAGCTTTCTCTTTGTTTTGCTGACTTCAATGTTTTACTTTCACCCCATTTTCGTGTAGTTGTGTTGACCGGAAAAGTAGTGATCTGGGTCTTGGAGGAATACGAAGGGAGTATCTGCAAACAGATTGCGCCATCAATATGGTAAAACCTTTGTACCTCATGTTCCTGGACATGATTTTTGTGCAGATGCTTCTTGCACTTGGATATTCTGATCTGTTTTTGTAATGAATTATGTCATTGGAAACACTAACACTGGATATACAAATATATAAATATATCTGAATTTGTGTTGGCGCAATATATCTTTGAAAAATCATGAATTAGAAAGATATTCCTAAGTGCCCCTATCGGAATGAGGATCATACACCAAACAGTTTTGATGATAAAAATAAAATTTACAGAAGCAAATTCTGAAAAAAAGAAAGTAGCAGCTTAAGCTATTTACAGACGTGCACCTTCCTGTTGCAACGTTCATCTTTCTATTCTGATCTATTTGTCATAGATGTCGGTATCACCCATTTAAAGCCTTAATACAATCCACAAAGAATCGATTAATTTTTGCAGTATCTGCTTGTTTTCCAGCAAACAATTTGGTAGTTTTGTCGGTCAGCTACCGAAATAGGTCATTGCCATTTTATTTTGCGTACCTGCTTTGTTCTTGGACTAATGCTGAAGAACAGGGTAACCTTTGGCTTTGTTGTAGTGTTTTCTTGGTTCATTTATATCGTTGTTGCCAATGAAGCCTCGTGCATATGTTATATAAACATATGTGGTCTGTTTTATTTGGTGCTCTTGTTTCGGTCTGTCAGTTTCTCTAGGACAAACAGTGAACGCATTTGCATGCTGCAGGGAAACTCTGGAGGTCCTCTTGTCAACCTTGATGGTGAGATCATTGGAGTTAATGTGATGAAAGTTAGGGATGCAGATGGTTTGAGCTTTGCAGTACCAATTGACTCTGTCGTGAAAATAGTGGAGCACTTCAAGAAAAATGGGTATGCCTTAAGTTGTATGACTCATGTTGCATTTAACTATTGCACTGTTTTATATTTTGCCTTGGCTTCAAAAATTTCGTTGTTTAAGTTTAGGCTATTATCTAATCTTTTGGAGTGTCTAAAATGTGTATTTTGCTCAACTAGGCATTCTATGAGGTAAGCAAAGTGGCATGATGATAGTGTTTCCACTTTGTGTACAAGAAGTTAGTTAATACTTCCTCCGATCCATAATAAGTGTTGTTCATTTTGTACTAAGCTAGTACAAACTTTGTATTAGATGGGCGACACTTATTATGGATCGGAGGGAGTAGGTAGTAAGTCGGATTTGCCTTCTGTAAGTAGATTATTTTGGATTACTTAAATGTTACCGCATGCATACCACCAAGTATAGTGTTCAAGATGAAGTATGCACATTGATACAGCGAAATATGATAATATACCTGGCCATGCAATTACCTCCACTCTTTTTGTCTCTTGCAATATGCCAATGCTATTTATACACTTGCTTTCTATGATTGTTGATATCTTATGTAATTTACTCATGTGGGAATCATGTTCGCATTATTATTTGAGTTTGTCACAATTCAACTATCAAATGTTGATGCTGAAACCATATTCAAAATTATCGCCTACACTCGTCACATGGTGGTAAAAATGTGATTGATTGAGTGATCGGACTCTTATTTGTTTGTGTTCTACCACTCAAGTAACCTTATTGGTTATCAACAAACAACAGTATTACATAAATCTGACTGAAAACCAGCATGATGTTACTATCTTATGGGCAATGCAGGAGAGTTGTACGGCCGTGGCTTGGTTTGAAGATGCTTGATCTTAACCCAATGATCATCGCGCAACTTAAAGAAAGATCAAGTTCTTTTCCAGATGTAAAAAAAGGTGTGCTTGTTCCAATGGTAAGCTATTCATAATTTGTCTTGTGCTGTGATGAGACAATGTTACTATGACAGTTCGATGCCTTTCTTTCTTACATTTCTTGCTGTTTCTGACCTATTATTTATTCTGGTAATAGTTAGGCCATGCTAAGTTGCTAACACTAGGTTGGTGGATAACCAGGTTACACCAGGATCGCCAGCTGAACGTGCAGGATTTGCTCCTGGGGATGTAGTCATTGAATTTGATGGTAAACCAGTGGAAATGATCAAAGAGGTAACTATGGTAACCTCTGGTTATGTGGGTTTCTTAAATTTCTATAACTTGCAATGATCCTTATTTTTAAAGAAGTAATTATGTCATGTTAGATCATGATAATGGAATTAAGCCAGCTGGTAGAACAGTGGCCTCTGGTGTCTCTTGTAACACGTTTTCATCCGCTTGTGGCCTTGTGGGGTTATTCTACTAGTGTTCTGTGCATAGAATTCTCAAATCTCAACTCAGGAGGAGGATCAACTCTTTTATTTGTGCACACGAGTTAATAGAGTATACATTGCAGATTATTGATATCATGGGGGACAAGGTTGGAGTGCCATTTAAAGTTCTTGTTAAAAGGGCGAACAACGTACCTGTGACTTTGACAGTTATACCGGAGGAAGCAGATGCCAGCAGATAACCCACGATTGTCTGCTTGAGGTTAATGAGCTCAGAGGAGAATTTTGCAGTACAAAAATAATGTCCCTTATAAATTCTGTTATGTGGCCCATGGATATTCTGTTGAGTTCGATGTAGGCATGAGTAATGGATTTTTGCCTTCCTCGGAAGGGGGGAAAACATAGCAATATATATGTATGGTAGTGCAGTGTTGAGTTAACAAAATGTAAAAGTCATCGAAGGATGTGGTGTTATCATGTCTTCTTCATTTAATTCTTGTTAGTTTTGTTATCTGTCAATACTTATAAACAGAATAGACAAGAATTGACTGTAAGGCATGTCTGCATTTGATAGAGCCTCTGTTTCAAAAGCATGGTTGAACATTTTTTACCTTTTTACACTGCCAAACCTTAATGGACGCATGATTGGCATATCTGTTTGGAAGCAATGTTTTATCTGTATTTAGAATGTTTGGTTTGTCTGCAATTTCAGGTTGGCACCTGGTGTGGGCACGTCTGCCGTGCGTGACACCCAAAAACCTAGGTCCATTCCCATTGGTTGTTAGATGCAACATCTCATAACTTTTGGTTGAAATGTCACTTTCATGACTCATCATGGGGCAGGGATTATTTGTGGTAGATGTACTAGGCTCTTGTCTACCTGTATGGTGTACCAATAGTTGAATATGTTGGAATCTTTGAACTAAAGTATCGCAAATCCCTGCTGTGTATGGTAATCACAATGCAGTTCTATTGGTGGAATATTGCTTACCTTAAGTGACTAGTAATTTTTACTATATTTTATACGCGTAGCTGTGGGTTTAACAACGAAAAAAATGTACTCCCTCCGATCCAAATTAATTGACGCATGCTTAGTATAACTTTCTACTATAGTTATAATAAGTGTGCGTCAATTAACATGGATCGGAGGGAGTAATTAATTTTCTAGAAAACTTGTGAAGGAAGAAAACTGATTGCATGGTTTTTGTTGAACTGACTTATAGGTTTATGATTGACAGGTCAATCATTTAGAGAAATACTCCTTTATGCATCTGAGGCGACAGTGACACTTTCTTATTTTATTTTGGTAATAATTCTCCTTTGGGTGTGATGGGGGCATTAATAAGAAGCAGTCATGTCCATGGCCTCTGGAGTCACCGTTTCTAAATAAATAAATATATCTATAAATGGGATCAAATGCAATGCTTGCACTCTCTGTCCATAATTAAATGCTCTGTAAGGGTGTAAGTGGTGGTTGTGTCATGTCACCTTATTTACAGGTATGCGTGATCATTTCTCATTAAGCTTGAGGAGTCTAGGTTAAACATCAGGTCCATTTGGCACAAGATTCCGAACCATGCTTGGGACTTTGTCTGAATCATGTGTGGAATTTTCAGTTTCGTATTTCTCTGAAATGCTTAAATTTACATCTCAAATGGATCCTATGCTAGAATTGTAAAATTCACCCAAAGTTGGTTGACCTCTGTTTTTTTTTAGTTGGTACATCTATCCTACTATAATTGTTCACTCTATACCTCGCATGAATTCATTGGCCCCTCTACTTGCTTCTTCCACCATTGCGGGGCCTAAAATCTAGTGTGTTACAAAATCATCCGCACGGTAGATGAAAATAGGAACTAGCCCTAGAGTTGGGAGTTGAATTGAAAAGTGTCGATTCGATAGCCGGGTGCATATGCACCTAAGCGTTAACAGTAAATTCAAAATAAATAGTAACAAATTAAAAAAATCTAAAAAGGTTAGACACTCCAGATGCTCATATGCCGAAGGTGCTTACAAAATTCTATGGTGTTTGGACATCTGAAGAGCTCGTGGCAAATAAATAAATAAATTTTGGGTGTGTGAGAATCTTTGAAAGAACACATTGTTCAGAGCTGATTTTATCTTTCTTACTACGAACTTCTCGAACGTCTAAAGAACGTGAAATTTTGCATGCACCTTGCACATATGAGCATCCTGGATGCCTAAAAATTTCTATTTTTTAAAATTTTATTTACTATTTTTTTCAAATTTACTATTTACAAGGAGCATATGAGTTCGAACTCATCTTTGAATTTTCCATTGAATTACCACCATTTAATAACAGGGAGGAGGATATGGTGAGAATTACTACGAAGGGAACCGAGAAGGTAAAGATGATCCAAGCTAGCTAGCTAGCTGATAGGTGCAGTGTGCCATTCTTGGACCGGACCAACCCATACATCTTAGCTACAGTCATCTGCTGAGGATCCGTGACCATCAGTGAGCAGTCACAGAGACCTGTTTTCTCCTGAGAGTTCTTGATAATTACCTTGCTCTTGGCGCATTATCCACGCACATTTGTTCTTCTCCGCACCTCCTTGAAGAAAAACCTGCAGAAACAAACTATTTTCTCGTTGCAAAAAAATATCTACTGCATCTATGAGCGGACGGACAGTGATGGAAGCCGGTAATGGTAATTCGTGTCGCTCTGATCGTGAATCCACCGGGAGAAGCCTCACTCACTTCGCACGGTTAATTTCAGATGTCATAGAAGACTAGTAGTGCTATTACCTATGATGCTCACCTAGGTTTCATGTAGAGATGACACATGTAATTAAGGTGAGGTTACAGTGTGGGAGGTCCACGACAAAACCAAGCATTGTTGCGAGATTGTTGTCGTCCTTGCTTGCTCATGACAAGTCGCGGCACCGTATTTGACATACTCCCAGTGAGTGACACAACACTCTTATGCGCACTGCTCAGTTACTGTTGATATTTAAGTGACATGACACAGCTAGGTACTTGCTCGTCAAAGAAAAAAACACATAACCTAAGTACTGTAAGTGTACTATATTATCTTTTTTTTCGAGAAACATCGAGTGTAACATTGACGCTTGACACAAACATCTACCGGAGATTTTCACAGATTTTGACGAATAAAACTGTGTTCATACTGGGTTGGAATATAGACTTGATTTACAGTACGCAATTTTTTTGTGTGTACCGGCCTTTGGCTGGGGTTCGGCAAGTTGCAGTAAAAATATATTCTAGAACCTCTTCTTAATCAGGAAAAAAAGAACACATGTTCCGGTGTTCATTGGGTTTTTGTATTGGGCCAGCATGTTGTATGTACTAAATGCTTCTAGAATCCCTTCTTAACCGAATGGCAAGTTTTTTCTTCTTCTTTTGCTCGCCTCATTTCAGAAGGAGAAGAAAAATGAATATATGTCAAAAAATAAAAAAATCAGTACTTGTTATTGACAGTTAGCCACATATCGTGAGGCTTGCGACGTGCAATGAGATTTTAAAAAGAGTAATAGGTCAATAATAAAAACAAATATAGTACTCCCTCTGATTTAAAATATGTGGTTTTGAATTGTGGTTAGTTAAAACCAATGAAAAAATAGCGCGCTATTTCGCGGTTATTAGCGCGCTATAGCTTAATTTGAGGGGTTACGCTATATTTAGCCAAAAGTTACCGCTACAACGCTAATGACGTTTTTAACGCGCTAAATCACGCTAAACTTGATAACCCGCTATTTTTGATAGCACGCTATTTAAAACCTTGTGTCCATCTGATGGTTTTTCTAGTTCATCTGAAGATGATGCCAATGATTCTGATTAAGAGCTTAAAACAATTTGTGTCTTAGAGTTTATTACTTTGTTGTGCGTGGATTTAAGCCTCATATTTGTATTTGTGCCATTGATTTGGCCTCGACATTTAGACACATTTTTAATGTTGAAACTTAAAAAGCCTGAAATCCTTAATATTTGGGTTAGTTCTCGCTATTTTTTTCATCACGCTATTTTAAATGTAACTTCGCTATATCCCGCTATATCTTCTGTAGCTTCTGGAGAAGATTCACGCTATTTTTGATAGGACGCTATTTAAAACGTTGGTTAAAACTGCAAAATTTATTATGGGTTGTAGGTAGTATTAAAAAAAGAATACCAAGTCATAATAAGCTCGTCCCCAAAATAAATAAAAACCACACAATTAAGTATGTTATCTTTTCTTTGGAGAAACATAGAGTATAATTGACGCTTCACACAAACACACTCAGACGTCTACGGAGAGTTCTCAAATTTTGGCAAATAATGCCATGTTTTTACTGGGACCAATTGAATTTATTTTTTAGTTGTAGACTTGATTTTCAGTAGGCGTACTTTTGTATCGGCCCTTGGCTTGGGTTTCAGCAAGTTTCACTGAAATCTTCTAGAACCCCCTTCTTAATAATTAAAGAAAAATAAACACATGGTGTTCACTAGGTTTTTGTATTGGGCCTTAGCTTCGGCTTTGGTAAGTTGTACAAAATGCTTCTAGAATCCCTTCTTAATCGAGTGGCAAGTTTTTTTTCTTTTTTTTTGCTCGCCTCATTTCAAGAGAAGATAAATCAGTAGATGTCAAAAAATAAAAAAATCAGTACTAGTACTTGGTAATGACAGTGAGCCACAGATGGTGAAGCTTATGACGTGGACAGAGACTTTAAAAAGTGTACCAGGTCACTAAACAAAGCCTAATCACCCCCTCAAATAGTTTAATCAAGCCTAATAAGCCGGTTGTGTTGGGTTGGCTCCCAGCCAGCCGGTGCCGTAGGAGGGGCGGCCAGGTGCGCACGGCCTCCTCCCCTCGCTTGCCCCCCATCTTTTAACAATTCGCTTCCTCTTTTTGATAAGAAAACGGACGAAAGCAGCTGGAGCAACAACGACGCCCATGGAAGTAAGCAGAAGGTGAAATGGAAAAAAGGAGCAGCGACGGAGAGCGACGGCAGTGACGAGGACGCGTGCCGTGACCCACGATATTATCACAAAGAAACAAATAAAACCATGGGCCGGAGCAACCCCGGGAACGGAACACGCCCACGCATAACGGAAAGCGGGATTTGCACATTCCGTCACGAAAGAAAGGAAACCCGGAGCGGTTCGAATCGTTCGATGAACGGACGGACACCGGGCGCGCACGCACGCACACGAGCGTTCGGCGGACAAAATGCGTTGCGCCAGCCGCTGCGGTTGGAGCGCACGCACGCCCGGCTTGTCGCCCAGCTCTTTATTTTTTTCGTCCCCATTGGCAACAATATTTGGATCTCTATTCTTCTTTTTCCAAAGAAATTAGTGTGTATTGGTAACAATTTTTGGATTGATCCTCTATTCTTCTTTTCTTCTGCGAACGGAAAAGAAAAGCGGCACAAAATAACAAGGGAAGAGGTCGAGGGAAAAGAAAAGAAAAGAAGAGAAAGTGGCATGGCCGCAGGGGTGACGACATCCATGGATGAATGCCCCGCCCAAGGTGTATCGCAGCAACAATGTGGTAGTAGTTCGTACCGCGTGACTAGAATCTATCCATCTATCTCCCCGTCATCTCACCACCAAAACATATCTAATAAAAAGGCATGCTCCTGAGCTCTTGATATATTGCTTTTCGTTTGTTATTATTTGTTCTCTTCTTTGCTTCCTTTTTCCTCCCTTTTCTTGGCTCTAGTGCTACCTGCCAACTGACGCTCATCGAAAATGCTAAAATGGATGCGTGGGATTATTGATGAGAATTAAAGTAGTTAAAAGAGTCTTTTAAGAATGGTTGGTGTACTTACTCTAGCATTGGTAACAATTTTTGGATTGTCTCTTCTTCCTTTTTCAAAAAACAATCGTCCGCATTCGTAACAATCTTTGGATCGTCTCTTCTTTCTTTTTCAAAAAACAATCGTCCGCATTCATAAAAACCTTTGGATCGTTCATTCTTCTTTTCTTCTGCAAACTGAAAAGCGGCGGAAAACAACAAGGGAGGAAGAGGACGACGGAAAAGGAAACAAGAGAAAGTGGCTTGGCCGCGGGGGGTGACGACATCCATGGACGGGTGCCCGCCCAAGCTGTGGCGCAACAACAGTGTGGTAGTAGTTAGTATTGCGTGACTAGAATCTATCCATCTATCCCCCCGTCATTACACCACCAAAACCAATCTAATAAAAAGGCACGCTCCCGAGCTCTCAATCGCTTGCTTTTCGTTTGTTATTATTTGTTCTCTTCTTTGCTTCCTTTTTTCGTCTCCATTGGCAACAATTTTTGGATCGTCTATTCTTCTTTTTCCAAAGAAATTTGTTCGCATTGGTAACAATATTTGGATCTTCTCTTCCTCTTTTCCGCTTTTTCGTCCCCATCGATAACAATATTTGGATCGCCTATTCTTCTTTCTTTTGCAAACAGAAAAGCGGTACAAAACAACAAGAGAAGAGGACGACAGAAAAGAAAAGAAGAGAAAGTGTCTTGGCCGCGGGGGGTGACGACACCCATGGACGGGTGCCTGCCCAAGCTGTGCCGCAACAACAATGTGGTAGTAGTTCGTACTACGTGACTAGAATCTATCCATCTATCTCCCCGTCATCGCACCACCAAAACCAATCTAATAAAAAGGCACGCTCCCGAGCTCTTGATCTCTTGCTTTTCATTTGTTATTATTTGTTCTCTTATTTGCTTCCTTTTTTCGTCTCCATTGGCAACAATTTTTTGATTGTCTATTCTTCTTTTTCCAAAGAAATTTGTTTGCATTGGTAACAATCTTTGGATCGTCTCTTCCTCTTTTCCGTTTTTTCGTCCAACAATCTTTGGATCGTCTATTCTTCTTTCTTTTGGCAAACGAAAAACGGCACAAAACAACAAGAGAAGAGGACGAGGAAAAAAAGAGAAAGTGGTCGCGGGAGGTGACGACATCCATGGATAGGTGCCCGCTCAAGCTGTGGCGCAGCAACAGTGTGGTAGTAGTTCGTACCGCGTGACTAGAATCTATCTATCTATCTCCCCGTCATCTCACCACCAAAACCAATCTAAAAAAAGGCACGCTCCTGAGCTCTCGATCTCTTGCTTTTCGTTTGTTATTATTTGTTCTCTTCTTTGCTTCCTTTCCCTTCCTTTTCTTGGCTCTAGTGCTACCTGCTAGTCGAGGCTCATAAAAAGTGCTAAGATGAATGTGTGGGATTATTGATGAGAATAAAAGCAGATAAAAGAGTCTTTTAAGAACCGCTGGGTGTACTTACTCTATAAAGTGTACGGGATTTTTTGTGGTGGCTGTGGGGGGGGGGGGAGCATATGGTTTCTACCGAGACGAATCGTCGCCATTTTATACAAGGAACGTCTTTTTGAGTAATTTAAGGAAAATTAATATATATTTTATTTTTGATAGAAAAGTGAAAGGGCACGCAGGTCACAAAAGGTAATAGTTCAACATTGCACAAAGATCCGCAAAGAAAATATAAATTACAATCTAATCTTCTCATTCTGCACACAGTACATCAAATAAGACAGCAAGAAAGCACTTGAGTACTGAACCAATCGACGACCTCATAGGAGATGCTTTTGGGAAAGTCACCTTTTACCCCCGAGCTTAAATGCTCTTTACTGGACAGTAATTTGGAAAAAAATCAAAAATATATCACAAAATTCTAAAAAAAATTGTGAAAAATATTTTAAGTGTTTGCAAATTTTCATCATGAAATAACATTCGTTGAAGTCACAGCAAAAAAACAAAATGATCACTCGAAATGCTTTAAAAATGGCATTTTTGGAGCATTGAATTTTTTTCTTTGAACTCCATGAATGTCATTTTGCAAGCAATTAAACACATTTGTCAATCTTTGCCATGAAAAAATAAAAATCATTTATTTCCAAAATTTACTGCTCATCAAGCAGCATTTGAGCTCGAGCTCATATTATCTGCGTCCATGCTTTCCACTACTTTGACCACGATCTTGCCATCACCTTGCAAGAAGAATACCAACACAAATATATAGTGGTTGAAGAAGGGGACATCAGAATATTACCAATGAACAATGTGAAGTCCGATGTTACACCATTTTCACCCACGCAACTTGCGAGAGATAACTTATTGAATGAATCCTTGACTCTGTCAACGGAGGTCGAGGAAGTAAATAAATATGAAAGGTGATGAAATCCGAAGCTAGCTTAATTTTCCCTCAGAGCTCCCTACCAGATAGTGGCATAGGTAGAGGTGGCCTGGGTGGGCCCTGGTGCACCCTGGAATTGGGGAATGGCCATTATATGATCACAGAAAAAAAATCTAAACAACAAAATAAAAATTACATTTACTTGAACAATATCATGCTGGCCCACCCTGATCTACTGGGCTAGTTCTTCCACTGCTACCAGGGAAGGTCGAAGATAGATCCATCACCATCTCTTGCGCAACCGCCATGACAAATGGAAGAAGAGGGTCGGAAGGCATATGCCTTGAACATACCTAGCTCTCCATCGGGCTTACCGATGGAGTTCCTATCATATCAATAGCCAACTTTCACCTTCAAAGATGGCCGGTAAATGAGAATGATAGTCCACATGCTCCGGTGAGATGCTCCTGATGGTATTATGCCATACACCTCCGAGGCAACACCCACCCTACATCTACTTTGCATTGTGGAAACCTGAACTCCCCTCTAGTCCTTACTACGCCAGGCGGTGACGGGAGAGGAGAAAAAGAGAGGAGTCGAAAGAAGAGAGACGACTCTCAAACAGGAGAAGGGAGGGGAGAGATAAATACAGGGAGGAAATGAGATAAACCGCTACGCTGAATTTTGTGTCGGTGCATTTTAACATAATTACTGTTTGAACTGCTCAACTAAGATAGATAGTTTTCAAGAAAAATATGTAACTAATATAAACCATACATGTTAATATGTTATACTAAAATTGCCAAATTGGTATATTCACAAAATTTAAAAATCATAGAATTGATTTGGCATAGCCAAAAAACTGGTGCAAGCATGACTTCCTCAGAGTTTCACTAACATAACGTGGTTTGAACCTTTTGATTAAAATAGATAGCTTCTAAAATAAGCATATAACTATTATATCATGCATGCTAATATTTTTTACTATAATTAATATACATGTAGAACTTAAGGTCTTGAATGCTTGAATCGGTGCAGCCTGGAAAAAATCTGGTGTAGGCATGACTTCCTCGAAGTTCCACCAACATGGCTTAGAGGTGCTGAGAAGTTGACTAGGATTATTGTTAAAAAGTGTGGGTAAGCTTGAAAAATCTAACATTCTAAATGAGCTAACCAATGTATAAGAAATGTTCTTGACCATTGGGAATGGGAAAATACTAAAAACAAAAATTGTAAGAGAGGTCTCGTTAGTATAACTATGAATGTGAATACGATCCATGTGAAAGTAAACAAAGATGGTAGAACTATATATCGACTCATTCCACATGATATGTTGCTTGTTTATAAGATTATATAGACTTCCCATGTTTTCGTTACATTGACAAAACAATATAAACTTTTCAAATTTAAATGAAAAAGCAGGAATAAAAGAGTAGCAGATAAATGCTTAAGAGAACCCAACACGCACAACAACCACAGAGATACAACCCGACTAGATCTCCATCGCCATCTGCACACCATTGGCC
Organism: Bromus sterilis; assembly: GCA_950022295.1. Classification (NCBI taxonomy): domain Eukaryota; kingdom Viridiplantae; phylum Streptophyta; class Magnoliopsida; order Poales; family Poaceae; genus Bromus; species Bromus sterilis. Next base: position 363,863,397 of record OX465595.1, on the reverse strand, counting down.
ATGTCTTGAAGTTGTGCTTTGCTTTAGGCATAGTATGGATTACAATGCCCCCAAAAAACAATGTGTGTTCCCTTCATCATCATCACCCCCAACAGGTTGATGCGACGCACAAAGAATGCTCACTAGATTTGTGAAAAGCTTTCTAGATTTTCTTGGGTATCCCCTATGTGTAGTAAGAGGGAATACCTTATGTTTCAAGAGTTAGTCTCCACACATGTTTTACGTTGATCTGCAGACCATGGTTAAACACGATGTCACTCCGACTATTTCATAGCCCACCATGATAACAGAACTCACATGTTTACGTGTACTTGGCGTGGTTAATCGATGGTAGATGTGATGAAACAATGTAAATAGTAATTTTGCTCCACCCTAGTCCTAGTGTGGCCTTTGTGGTGGACACACCCAATATACACCCATGGTCTTGTCCCATGGGTCGGCTACTGTTAATTCGACTAACTATGGTTGGATCTATGAGTTTATCTACGATAGGCTTGCGATGGCGAGTACACACCGGCAGTGTTAGGTTTTATTTTGATAAATGTTTCTCCATTGTAATACTTTTATGCTCTTGGTCTTCTTATCAAGCCCAACCCTAGGGGGATAGGGGAACGACGCACCAGGCCCATGAAACCTAGACCCCACCCACCCCCGAGGCTATGTGTTATGTACAACCTACATCCTACTGGACCTAGCCCAATCCATATGGAGCAGGCCAACGGTCTGGAAGCATGGGTAAAAAGGTGTCTAGCTTAGCGATCTGGTGCACTGGTACATTGTTGTTTGCAACCGAGGTTCTTCAGTTCCCGAAAATACGAAACCATGTCTTATAATTAACAAATAGTCTCTGACGACCAGTACACTCCTCGTTGAAGTTGAGTGCATGATTAATCACGATCAGATCAACAAGCCGTCAGACTGCCGACGGTGAGCCCCTTCGGTGTGCCGGGAACTACTAGATGGGATTGAAACCCGATAGAGACCACATGTCGTATCCGATAGGGTCTCACATGATCTCCTATGAGACCTAGTCTCATAGGAATTTTGTCCGTTGAAGACACCCCATCTCTAGACTCAACGCTGCCACACATTTACCTAGAGGAGATCGCAATCCAAAGAAGGCATGTCTATAATTATCCATCTATAAGAACCCTATGTTGTATCCCCTTTTTTATTTTTCCATGAAGATTGGTAAACATTTATAAATTATGGTCAATATTAAGGGGTCGTCGAGTCTTAATTTTCCCACTGGCCCTCGAGGTCTCATGATGGACCCTACTTCTTCTCTGATGATCCCAATGTAGAAGGAGCTATTTAGATTTCTACCTCACAAGGTTTTGTCCACTCCTACAATTCATCCTATGGTTTCAGTTCTCCACCTTTCAGATCTATGATTAATGCGTCTATTAAACCTAAAATGTAGGATAATTGGATATATGTTTAAGTAGATACCTTTTATGATATCTATAAAAATGCAAATATAAATGATTGTAGAGGTGGAAATAGATTTGGGATACAATACCATACTATAACTTTCATTTATCTGGGAGGTTGCGTTTCTAGTGTTTTCCTCTTTAGCAATATTTTCCGTTACAGAATAACGAACAAAGTTAGTTCCTTCAACTATGCAGTTTTGGAGAGCACACAAGGGTTGAATCTGGAGGTTCTCCCCAAAGGTATTAAGAGTTATCCAAGAGAATGGGCCAAGCCCAAAAGTCCTAGGAGCAGTCAGTCTAGCAACTGGTAAAGAAGAGGCAGAGTGGAGGCCAATTTCCCCGGGAAGTGTAAATAGATCGGCCCATCAACAATCGACCCCGACAATATAACCCAAGACTCTCCAAATATAATGCGAGAATGAGAAAAAAATAGGGACACAACTCTTTTGATTGAACCTAGACTTAGGGTTTTCCTCCCACCACCTTATTTTGCCACCAACCCGAGAACTGTAACACTAGTGACAGATTTCTTCGGCGATCTCCCTGATTGTCATCGAGTAACCAATCAATACTAATACAGAAGCTAGGAGCAGGGTCTTACCTCCTCCTGGAGGGTTTGAACTTGGGAAATTCTATATTATGTGTCTCGCCATCACGATCCTCCACTCGCACGCCCCTCTGCACAAATCAGCCAACTGTTGGCATCACCATCGGTACGAAACATTAACAAGTTTTAAGTAACCAAAGATAGTGAACTAAGTGCTCCACCTTCCTAGGAAAAAGGGACTACTAACGAATAGGAGTCTGGTTTCTCACTGGATTCCAGTTGATTCGCACTCTACCATATGATCGAGATCCAAAAGCCTATGTACGCTCTTCTTCATACAGCTTTCGTCTTCCTCTCGTTCCTCCTCCAGCATTCTTATTCATTTGCTCCTTCTTCATTCAACACCATCCCCGCCTCGTCTTCCTGTAAATTCATGTTTGACCCAATCACCTTTCTTTAACTCGAGACTAAGGAAAACCTAAATAGTAAACGAAAGTTTTCCAGGGAAGAGTGAATTAGAGATATTGATACCGTAAATTAGGAAAAACAAGATAAAACATAAAATTAATAAATGGTAACAAAAAGTAGCACACAAATTGCATTGCACTTTGTCATAATAGGCAAGAATAAACATATAATAGTGTAATTTTCAGGCCGCAGAAATATGTGCACCCACACTGCATAATATTTGCATGTATATAATGAGGATTCATCGCCTTATCTCACGTTGGTGGTATCGCCTCATGCACACGTACACATAAAAATGCGCTAAAGTACAAATTGTATTTATATTAATATTATACACACATGCACATACATGCGCGCACACACATACAATACATAATGGACACACTTTCAACCCGCACTACTAGGAAAAACGCACTACTAGAAAAAATGATATAGGCAACCACTTAATAGTGGTGCAGGGTAAGTGACACTCGTTGCTACTATTAAGTTGATAGTAGTAGCGTGGGGTATAAAATCCGCGCTATTACTAAGTGACCCCCATTGTGCTGTTTGTGGCAGGTCACAATAGTAGTGCGGGGTTTAAAACCCGCGCTACTACTAAGTTGATAGTACTAGCGCAGGGAATAAAACACGCATTGCTACTAAGTGGTCTTCACCGACCCATCGGGACATGCCATAGTAGCAACACGGGGTTTATAACCCGCACTGCTACTAAGATAGTAGTAGCGCGCGGTATGAGCCCCGAGATGCTACTAAGTGATCCCCACTGTGCCCTCGAAACATGCCATAGTATCATCACGGGGTTTATAGCCCCACGTTGCTACTAACTGCAGGGTTTTTAACAGCCCTAAAATCTCATCTTCCCTCTCTCTCTCGTCCCTCTCCCCCTTTCTCCCTAAGCTTTCCCATGGTGCTCCTGCCCATGCACACCTCCTCCTCCGTGGCGCCGAAGAAGGCCGCCGCCTCGCGTCGTCGGTGTCCATGAGGTCATCGATCTTTCCTGGCGCCTTCATGCCACCACCCTGGAGCACCTGATCACCGACGACCAGCCCCGCTGCTCCCTTCATTTCCTTCCCCTCACTTTTATAAAAAATCTTATCCCAACTTTAATTTTTGGTGCGCAAAATTCAATCCACGACAGTGCTATTTTTTCAAATAGTATTGACGTCTCACTTTTTCATACGTCGACTATAATAGGTTACTGCTGGCGTGCCGTAAAAATCCACGTCACTGGTATGTGGGGTTCAACAGTCTGGCCTGGCGCAAGTTAGTATTGGCGTGTACTTTTTTCCACGCCATTAATATTATACATATCTATAGCGCGAGGACTAGACGACCCATCATTAGTGTAATCAAACAATAAATTTAAAAATAAAAAAGTTGAACTATATATTAATGATGTGTGCTTATATATGCACGCCATCAACAATGTTATACCTCCACGCCATTGGTATTTAGACCTGGTAGCTAGGAATATGTAACGCCCCGGTCACACACCGGTTCTAAGCCGTTACGCCTGGCAGGATCTAGACCGTCCCCACAGACCAACACTAGTCTTTCATGCACACTTTTTCCTCAGTCGTGCGCACCCGGGAACAACTTCCCGGTCGGTCACCCATCCTTAAATCGCTTCAAGCCAAACACGCTTAACTTTGGAGTTCTTTGGATCTGGGCTCCCGGAAAAGAAGGTGCACCTTGTTGATATGAGTAGTCTTTCATTCCTACTAAGCCAGAATGTCACACACACCCACTCAAAGGAACCGACGTCCTCGTCGGCCCACAGGAACGTTCCCTCTTGGCACACGTCTGTGAGTCCAATGCCGACACATGACTCACCCATGTTCGCGCACTGACCCGCACACGTCCATATAACCGCGAGGGTCGGCTCTGATACCATTTGTAACACCCCGGTCACACACCAGTTCTCAGCCGTTACGCCTGGCGGGATCTAGACTGTCCCCACAGACCAACACTAGTCTTTCCTGCACACTTTCTCATTACTCATGCGCACCCGGGAACAACTTCTCGGCCGGTCACCCATCCTCAAATCGCTCCAAGCCAAGCACACTTAACTTTGGAGTTCTTTGGATCTGGGCTCCCGGAAAAGAAGGTGCACCTTGTTGATATGAGTAGTCTTTCATTCCTACTAAGCCAGGATGTCAGAATATCACGTTGTGATGTATAAATCTATAATATCTAAATAGTTCATCCTCACTATCTTATTTCTCTTGATATGCAAGCATGCCACATCATCACACAATTATGGATGGAATAAGGCCCATCTCAACATGCAATCATGCATGAGACAAGACCCATCACCACATGCAACCATGCATGAAAAATAGTTTTCATTCTATTACTATGCTTATATTCAATAAATATTTTAAAATTATACATAATCAAATATAATAAGTTTTATGTATTTCAAAATTTTGGTTTATGTGTTATTAATCTAAATATTCAGAAGTCACATAGTCAAATATCGTTGAGACATACGACAACCGATTCCCGTAGCAACGCACGACCTATCATCTAGTTGATCTTGTGTTTGGTTACCTAGCCACATCCATCCATAGACGGGATGACAACTACTCTCTGACGCTGTTGTTCACTGGCTCTTACCAGTTCAAGGCTGCCGACAAGCGGCGATGAAATACCAAGTATGTGATCACAGGGGGAGGGGGAGGGGTGAGTGATCACTTCAAATTTTCGCATGAAACTTTGAAGTGAAGAACAACTTAGCAGCATAAGTAACTCAACAGGAAGGTAGACAGTGAAGCAGAACTAGAGTGAAGCACAACATAACGAATCAAAAGCATCGAAGCAAGTCATAGAAGCAATTGCAATACTGAATGTAAGTGCGGAATGTAAAACGAACTCTTGACTCGGTGATGTTTGGTCGACCAGTTTACACTCTGCAAAGTTCTATGTCTGGTTGGAGGGACTTGTGATTGAACACATGAGCTAACCTCTCTTCGTCCGTATCTCCACTGCACCAATCTCCTTGAGCTTGGCCAGTTCTTCACTCGTGGTTGATTATTGAGGAAATCACCGAAACCTTTGACAAACTGGACTTCGAGGCGACAATTACTCTTCGCTCTCTGAAGAACAACTCTCTAACCGTCTAGGAGAATTGCAGTTCTCCAAGATAAGAAGGCTAGCAAACTTCTTCCTAAGTCATAGTGAATCAACTCAGATCAATAGGACTTATCCTTCGGTGGATGGGTTTCGGTTTTGCTTCGGTGGGGTGCTCTCTCTCTTATCTGTCAGAGAATAATCTTGGAGCAGCCACCCGCCAATGAGGGCGGGGGTGGCCTATTTATAGGTGGCGATCCCTAGGTGCGAAATGGCTGAAGTGACCCGATGCGACAGCTTGACACCTGTCCGCAACGGTCGGATTTCTATTCAATGCGCAACTTTACTTGCGGAACAAGTAAAGCTGACTCACGGACTTGGTTAAGCTTCAGGAGCCGAAAGAACATAGTCTTCGCTGGTGAATCATTACCTAGTGCACCTGAGATTTCTCATCTCTGGCTTCTCACAGGTTTGGATTCGATCTGAGTCTTTTCACCAAAACCTTCGGAGTACATTTACTGAACCCCTCTTGATAGTACTGTTTTTCCTACGACTCAAAGAACTGAAAAAGAAATACGCAAAAACTACTATGTCTTGTGCCATCTTGATCATCTCCTTCGATGAGACGTGCTTAAGGATTCCTTATCTTTTTTGGGGGGTCGACATCCGTGATGAGCTTCGCTCCAGAGGATATGCTTCAGTGAATATGTAAATCTTCCTTGAAGCTTTATCACCAACCTATAACTTCAGGAACCTAACCATCTGTTTTACACTAGAAAACTTGTTAGTTCCTCTACTGTTTTGTCCAACAATATCCAAAACTCATGGGGGCAAAACTTTGCTCTTACAATCTCCCCCTTTTTGGACTATTGTTGACAAAACTGGCATCGATAAGAATATGAAATTTTGAGTTGAGTTGAGGGCAAACTCTAAGATATGAAGCTTTTGACTCCCCATGAATGCAAGCATCAAAGATTTATATAATCGAAGTAAATGCTTGATGGAGGATATCTTTGGTGGGGAGGTTAACACATATCTTAGTGAATCAATTGCAATTTAAAGATTTTAGTCTTGAAGAATATGCAATCATCCAATGACCTTTGAACTTAATAGAAATAACCACCTGCAAGACAAAATATACGAGAGCAACTTACAAGAAAGGTGGTTATTAACACATAACATGTAGCAGCAGTTCACAAACGAAGTAAAACTTAAGTTACAACCCAAACGAAGCAAATGGAAAGTTTGTTGTAACTTAGCACACAAAAGATCGAATCAGAACCCTTAAACCCCGTAGCGAATCTAAACTCAATCGATGCTACATTCTCCCCCTTTTTTCAATGATTGGACAAAAGGTTGAGAGGTAGACCAAGAGTATTTATGCATCGGCTGCAACCCGAGTATCCAAGTATCAGTATCATCAGGATTTACGGATACATACAAGGTGGCATAAAATTGCTTGATTAATTCTGAGTTGAATGGTGTCTCCATTGCAAATAGACTTGTCAAATTCTGTGCTTCGATAGTTTCCATGGTATTCTGGAAGCACGTTGCAGACGAAAGGCTTTGCATGTCCAGGTACTTGTGCCGAAACAGAACACCTTTCTGGCAATAAGGCTTCGTGTATAGGATCTGATGTTCAGCAGTCCAGAACCGAAGGTCATCAGCTGTTCTGGGCGAATCATATGGGCTTTTGGCAAAGAAGCAAGGCTTCTGGCGATGCGCTTCGACATCGAAATCTGGCCCATGTCTTGCTGAAGTACCAACACCCAGAAAAATTGGAAAAGTTTCACGCGGGTAGTTGGAGTCAAGTTGAGTATCCTGGGCAGGTGTGCAATGGGGCGCTGGCCTTCGAGCAACTAAAGCTCGTTCTTGCGGTTGAGTCATAATGGACAAGTTATTTGCTTCATCAGCAGCAGCTGCATTGGCTTCGGGCTCTTCTAGAGCAACACGTTCTTCAGCTTCTTTTTCTTCTTCGGACTCATCCGCAGAGTGAGCCGAAGAGTAATCTCTCGAAGGAGCAGGCTCTTCATGAGCATGGGGGGATGGTTTCGGTTCAAAGTTGTCATGGTGCGAAGGTTGCGGAGCAGCTTGAGGTGGAGGTGGAGCACGGGGTGGAACGGCTTCGGGTGCAGGTGGATTTGCAGGTGGAGAGGGGAGACAAATGATCTTGCATCAAGGGGGTGAAGCATGACGTGGGATCTTCTCAGGGGGGGTGGGAGTTAACCTCATCAACTTCATTTGCTGCATCAGTGATTAAGCGTCGCTTTCTTGGCAGCAGTTTGGCAAGGGGAGAAGCAAGTTGCTTGACCATTGCTTCACGCTTCTTGGAGTCAATTGCCATGACCGAAGCATTGTGCGACTTGCAACAATCTTCAACAGGAGATTTAATCTTGCCTTGATAGACTTGAATGTTTTGCTTAGTCGTCTCATTTATAACATCAATTTTCTTCGAAGCAGCTTCGGCTTCGGCCTTGAAGTCTTCGTCAGATTCTTCGTTGGCTTTCTTCTTGAACTTCAATATTTTGGTTGTTTCAGCCCTGTCCCTAGCATGCAAGTCCCTCAACTGATTGTAAATATTTTCAATCATAGCAGTGATAGTTGGTGGAATGTACACATTTCCAACGTCAACAGCTTCGGGATCAACAGCTTCAGCTATCTTGCAGAAAGCATGATATAGGCTTAAAAAATCCCATAGTTCACCTTCTCTTGGATCAGGGAAGTTGTGGTGACTATGTTCAGCTTCTTCTTGTGCTTCGGGGGCAGGTGCTGTGATTTGCTTCAGAGCAATATCTTTGGGAGTCATGTCCACAACAACCTTCTTTTGTGCAACATGAGCAGCTTTCTCGGCTTGCCACGTTCTCAAAGAATTCAGTGTCGCCTTGCGCTTGGCTTCGGCTTCACTGAGCTGTTTAGCTTCGGCATCAGCCTTAGCTTCTTTCTCTTTAACTTCAGCGAGCTTACGCTTCGCTTCAGCTTTTTGATTTTCCTCCTCCAAGTCCTTCCTTTGTTGTTCAAGCAGAGTAGCTTCTCTGTCAGCCTTCTCCTTCGCTTGAGTTTCTTTATCAACCTTAGCTTTGGCTTGGGCTGCAGAGTATAGTCTTTTAGCTTCAGCACGATCCTTCTTGCGCGGTTCAGCTTCTGAAATTTTCTTGGTGCCAACCCGGGCATAAGTTTGGCCAGGCTTTGCAACAGTTGTCTTCAGCTTTGAAGCTTTGGAAGTTCAGACAAGTTCAGGTGCAGCAGCTTCGGGCTGACCAGCAGGCTTCTGCTTCGATGGGTCATGCCTCTCTTTGGTCCTTTGTTCTGCTGGAACCAGGCGGCAAGGGGGCTTTGAAGCCAATGGAGCCTCTACGACCAAATGAGTTAAGTCAATTTGTGGCCGCGAAGCAGGAGGGTCGGTGGGGTCTTGAATTCTGATGCCTTTCGAAGCAGGCGACTTCTCCCCAACCTTTTCCTGAGTGACTTCCGAAGCTTTTGCCTCTTAGGATTCGGAGCAATTGGGGTATGCTCAGACTCGTCGTCACGATCAGCAGAAGGATCCTCATGAATGGAATCCTCAAGATGTGCGGCATGAGCATCAACATCAGCAGCATGAGCTCTGTCTTCATCAGAGAGAGAAGGCGGCGGTGAAGCAATCGGTTTCCTCAGCCGGCGCTTCTTTGGCTTCGACGTGCCAGCCTCTTCAGCATTGCCTTCAGCAGCAAGTGCTTTGGCTTTCTTCTCATCTTTGATCATTTTCTTTTCAGCAAGAAGAGCGAGTCTTTCTTGCTCTCTGGGGTAGTCATCAGGGGTCTTGATAGAATTGCGGTGAGGGACCTTTGGTGGTTTGGGGTAGTATTTTCTTCGATTCTCAGCAGTGTACTGTCCACACATAGCAGAAGTGTACTGGTATGGTGGGTTGAAGGCGAACTGCATGGCCCATTTCCAATCAGGAATGCTCCTGTACTTGTACCACCGGATTGCCCAGTAGCGGCGAATCTTTCTCATGTGATCTGATTCGCCGGGTGGAGTGTCATAGCCTATTTTCTCGCGAATGGATTCGGGAATTCCTCGGGCATTGTTAACTTCCTTTGTTTCGCCTCCTTTGCCTTTCTGCCTTGGAGGGTCAGGGAGGTTCTCAAGACCATCAAAAATAGGTGATTCATCACCGAAGGCAACCTCTTCATCAGACATCATGTGAACAGATTAACAGAAGAGAGGGAAAAGAGAATAGGGATGGATAAGCACAGGCAAAGGTTTCGACCAAAATTATTTTGGCAAGAGTTCAGGGAAAAACCAAGATCAGATGCATATCTGGTGTTGAATTAGGCTAGAACAAATCCAAGAACAAGTTCTAACTTAATTCAATCTCAAATAGATCTAACCTAAGACTGACTTGAATCGAGGGGATTCTTTTGATGCTACAAACAAGTTTCCCAGAGACAATGATCTCAAACAGATCAAGCAACCCAAGAAAAACACAAACAAACCCTAGAATCTCAGATCCAACTGTAAAAGAAGAACACAGAGGGAAGGTTGGATCGGAGAGACCAACGTACCCTAAGTTGGTGACGCGGAGCGGCTACGGCGACGATGAGCGGCGGAGAAGTTCTATTCGATGGCGGGAATGTCCTCGACGACGGCGGTCGGGGCAGTTAAGCGGCGCAGTCGACGTCGGGGGCTAGAGCTCGTCGGAGAACTCGAGGAGGGAGATGGGGAGCGGAGGTGACGAATGAGTGGGGTGGCGGTTCGCAGGGGAGGGATTGCCTTATATAGTGGCCAATCTGACAAAGCAGTTAGATCGCATCGGACGGCACCCAACGATTGTCTCTTCCGATTCTACGGTAGGGATTAAGTGGCGGTTCGTGAGCGAATCTCATCGGACCGAAAAAGACGGGGACTCAACGGTCGAAGAATAACTCTTGACCGAGAGCAAAAACTTCGATAAAGTTGGAAGCATTTGATTCGGAACCCAATGATGTTCAAAGCAGTATGCTTTCCGTTTCAAATGTGCTTAACCATTCAAGACAGAAAAGATTTGGGAGCGAATCAGAATGGAGGGGATAGGGTCCGAAACTTATCACTTCGAATAAAAACAACAACGAAGCTAAAAGTGATAAGCACAGGGGACAAACGAAACAAATAAAAGCAAAACAAAACTGGAAGCAAATTGCAAACGAAGCTAGACATTTAAACAAGGACGAAGGAAAACACAAGCGAAACTAAACAAACAAGCACACAACGAAGGTGAATATATACAGGGGAAAAGTTTTGATCTTACTGAACATTGTGTGAGTCTAGGATGTTTAGCTCACATCTCAATGCACAAAACCTTTTCTCGTCCAATGGCTTCGTGAATATGTCTGCCAATTGATCTTCAGTTCTGACATGACTGATTTCAATGTCTTCGCGCTGAACATGATCTCGAAGAAAATGATGGCAAATATCAATATGCTTCGTTCGAGAGTGTTGCACGGGATTGTGTGAAATTTTGATAGCACTCTCATTATCACACAACAAAGGGATTTTCTTCACATAAATACCATAATCTTTTAGCGTCTGATTAAACCAAAGAATCTGAGTGCAGCATGAGCCAGGAGCAATGTATCCGGCTTCAGAAGTAGATATTGAGACACAGTTTTGCTTCTTTGAAGCCCAACATACAAGAGATCTACCAATGAAATGACATGTGCCTGAGGTAGATTTCCTGTCAACTCTATCACCCGCCCAGTCTGAATCAGAATATCCAATCAAATCAAATGAGTTACTTTGGGGTACCAAAGTCCTAATGAAGGAGTATGTGCTAGATACTGAAGAATTCGCTTTACAGCAGTATGATGTAATTCCTTCAGATTGGCCTGAAAAAGAGCACAAATACAAACTGATAGCATGATATCTGGTCTAGATGCACACAGGTATAATAGAGAACCTACCATAGACCAATACTTCTTCTGATCGAAGGGTTTGGCCTTCTCATCAGCATCAAGAAAACCATTGGTTGGCATGGGAGTTTTGATAGTCTTGCAATCAGTAAGTCCAAATTTCTTCAGGAAATCCTTCAAATATTTTTCTTGAGAAATGAAGGTGCCATTCTTCTGCTGTCGAATCTGAAGTCCAAGGAAAAAACTTCAATTCACCCATCATGGACATTTCGTATTTCTTCGACGTCATCCTTGCAAATTCTTCGCTGATTTTAGGGTTAGTGCAGCCCAAAATAATATCATCTACGTATATCTGACACACAAATAGATCATTGTTATATGATCGAGTGAAAATATTAGGGTCAGTGGTTCCAGGTTTGAAGCCTTTCTTCAGGAGGAAATCCTTCAATGTTTCATACCAAGCACGAGGTGCTTGCTTCAGTCCATACAAAGCTTTGTGAAGCTTGTACACCATCTCAGGATTGTTTGAGTCTTCAAAACCTGGAGGTTGCATAACATACACTTCTTCTTCTATCTCACCATTAAGAAAAGCACTTTTGACATCCATTTGATATAGCAATATGTTATTGTGGTTAGCAAAAGCAAGCATAACACGAATGGATTCGAGACGGGCTACTAGAGCATAGGTTTCACCGAAATCAATGCCTTCGATTTGGGTGTACCCTTGTGCTACCAGTCTAGCCTTATTTCTTACCACAATACCATTCTCATCTTGCTTGTTGAGAAATATCCACTTAGTGCCAATGATATTGTGCTTTGTGGGATCAGGTCTATCAACTAGAGACCAAACTTTGTTTCTCTCAAACTGGTGAAGTTCTTCCATCATAGCCAATAACCAGTCTGGATCCTTCATGGCTTCATCAAATTTTGAAGGCTATAACATGGAAACAAAAGAAAAACATCCACAGAAGTTAGCCAAACGAGTACGAGATCGAGTAGTGGGACGACCTGGTTGACGAATGTCTTCGAGGATGGAATCAACATCAACTCTTCTTTGGACTCGTGATAAAGTAGTGTCGTTTGCTTCAGGCTCAGTGACGAGGGGGTGACCCCACGACTCCTACGTGTGAGGCTACCTGGTGCGTATGAAGACAGAAGGCCCGTTGGGAAGCTGCGACAGGCCCAAAATTGGCCCAACCAAGCACCGACGTAGGAGTCCGCGACTAACATGGAAGGTGCAACTTGGCGTACAAGGCAGGAATAGGATTAGAAAACTACCTATGTAACCTAGCACAGACTCCCCGAGACCTAGCCTAGTATATAAAGGCTGGGAGGGGAGACGTCTATATCATCTCGATACGCATCTACTCATCCTAGCCTTGGGAGAACTCGCCTTAGCCTCCACTGTAATAGCCCCCTCACGTAATAATATCGAGCAGGAAGTGCTTCTCCTGTTAGCCGACGAGAATCGTCCAACCTGTGCCATCTCTATGACTAACCCAGGGTCCCTAACCATGGGATTTTCCGGGGTTGATCCTCGTCAATCGGCGCCATCTGTGGGAACTACACAGGTTGGGATCACGATCTCGGCGGTCCCGACTTCAACAGATCGAGACTCGAGGACTAGAGCCAGATCCAATCCGCTCGAGAGATTCAAGTTCACTGCAAGCGTCTCCGTCACCCCGCCAGGACCACCCAGCCTGCAGCAGAACCAAGCCCAACGCCTCGACGACTGCCAGATCCATCACCGACGGAAAAGAACTCGACGACCCAGAAGACAAGCACAAGGAGGCTACTCGAGAATCCCAGTCGAGGACTCGCGGCGCGTGTCCAAAGGCTCGCCCATCAGTCAACGACCTGCCGCCGCCCGGACTCCTACCATTGCCCGGACTCCTACCACGCCCCTCATCTCGCTACTCACAAAGCCGCAGCAGCGGTATCCACACTACCAGAAGCTCCTGCTCGCCATCATCATGACCTCCAGGAAAGTATCGCACTACTTCGACGAACACTCCATCACAATTGTGAGCAGCGCACCATGTTGGGAAACGTAGTAGAAAACAAAAAAATTCGGCCTACGAATCAAGAACCCAAGATCATCCAAGAAGATTGCATACAAGGTTTTAGGTCATGGCTCACCAACCGATGTAGCGGAAGTAGAGTTGGTGAAGCTCGTGGACGTAGTGGAAGTAGATCTCGCAAGTTCTCCCACGAACAGTCCCTCGATCAATCCCACGAACAAGTCCCGCGATCTAGTCCCACGGACAAGTCCCATGAACAAGCTCCTCGAAGAAGGGTCGAAGGTACGACCCCTCCATTAGTATCCACACATCCCGTAGCAGCAATCCAGCAGCGCTCCGCCGTCCAGAAATGAACGCCACCGAGAAAACTAGAGGGAGAAAACCCTAACGGATTCCGATCTAGAACAACGTCTAAACCGGGGTCTAAAAGTGGAGCAACGGGGTTTAGAGGAGGGAGGGTGGCACATAGGCCTTGGGGACAAGTTGTGTTGCGCCCCCCACCCCTCCCCCACATTATATAGGTGGCCAAGAGGCCCTTGGGGCGCAATAAGGGGGGTGGGGAGTCCAACTTGGACTCCCAAACCTCCCAAACCTTCCCACCGGAAACCTGCCATATTGGAGAGTTGGACTTTCCACCTGGAGGGGAATTCCTTCCCCTTGGTGCGCCCCCCACCCCTTGGCCGGCCAGGGAAGCCTAGGTGGCTTGCCCCCCAAGGCTAGGGGCGCAGGGGAGTGGGTGGTACTGCCCGGAACCTTCCGGAACCTTCCATGACCTTCTAGAAGCTTCTAGGACCTTCCGGGACATACCGGGACCGTTTCGGGACATTCCAGACACTTCTGGAGCACTTCCAGGACCTTCCGAGACCGTTCTCGGACGTTCCAGAGCCATCCGGATAGTTTCCAAGACCATCCGAGTTACAGTTTAAGCCACCGGATGACCGCGAAGGTTGTCGGGACGCCCAGCGATTATCCGGAAACTATTCCGGTTGATCCAGGACTTCCCCAGTACCATTCTCATATGTTCCGGAACCACCTGGGACTACTCCAGAGTGATCCGGACATAACCTTAAATACCCAGAACTACTTCTGGTGCCCTTATGAACAATTCCATAAATCTCCGGAACTACTTCCGGTACCCGTATGAACTATTCTGCTTTGCTTCCACTAAACCTTCTACCATACTAGTATTCTAACAGACTACTGCTCGTTAAGTGTGTGACCCAATAGGTTCGGTATAATGCGGACATGACTCAGAACATCTTCCGGACATAGGTCAACAGCCTTTTGTCAATAGCCAATAATCAACAGCGGAGCCATGGACACCCATGTTGACTCCCGCACATACACGAAGAAACTTCGAGTGAACCATTATGTTTAGTCATGTACCATTCCCTTTGCTTCGCGATATATGACAAAGTTAGAGGAGAGAAGTTTGGCACCCATGTGTAACAACTTTTTGAACACAAGCCACTCGTTATCCTCTTTGCTCGTTTGTCCCTTTTCTCGTTATCGTATTCCGGTATCCCTGTGACTGAATCACAATGCGTCTGGCCAGACTATAATGGATACCTTCATACCGAGTGGGCCCGAAGTGAATATCTTCTTCATCGTGAAGGAGAAAATCCCATTCTTGAACTATCACAGTCACTAGCCACACCATCTGACATACCCAGAACTTATTTTACTACTTCCCATTTACGGGAGGATTCATCTAAGAACCAAAGCATGTCTTCCTGTGTGAAGCAACTCGATACTCTCATGGTCTAAGGAATTACGTATATGATAACATTTCATGATATGACTTATAACGTAGTTACGATGTGATCTCTAAGTATATCATTCAATACTGGGGTCGGTTCAACATCATTGTTCTGCTAACAATATGTTCCCATTGCTACTGACATCCTTGTTACAAGAACAATGTACATGATTAAGAAAACGTAATCATCAGTTAGCACATGAGCTGGTCTTAGAGGCTAAACCAGGAACTCTTGGTGTTTACATTTCCACACATGCAAATGAGTTTTCTTCTGAATCTCACAGTCAGGGTCATTGCAATTATAGCACAGAAATATAAACATTAATTACGAACGTGGAAATATATATATAATAACATTTTATTATTGCCTCTAGGGCATATTTCCAACAGTCTCCCACTTGCACTAGAGTCAATAATATTGTCAGTGCTTGAGCACTTTACACCTATGGCATACCGGTGTAATAAATGCCTCATTTGTGGTATAGACCTCATCTTCGGATCTGACGTTTCAGGCCCGTTTGTATCTTGCATATCTTCGCGTTTTCACGCTATCATAAAATTCACTAATTTTATCAGTTTAGCTTTGTATATGTTTGAATCATTTGGTAGGACCTTGGTTCCTTAGAATAAGTCATGAAATCATTCATCAATGTTCCATGAGCTTCAAGCATCTAGGAAACCATACCATATTCATAAATGAACTGATGATTCAAAATACCCTCCCTTGTTACTTCTTTAAGCAACAATATACTTAGCCTCTGTTATAGAATTCGCCACAGTATCTAACTTTAACACAGTTCCTTCATACTGTGCCACCCTTATGTGTGAAACACATAATCCCAATTAAAATCGAAAATCGATCGGAGTAAGTATGAAGACTGAATTGGTGTAACTGTTTACATCAAAATTCAGCTGGTGTAACTTGTTACAACGAGCTCTTCATTATCTCCATTTTCCGAGAAACATATCTTATCTATCATAAGTTTAACTTTTCACTGTTTGTCCAATGATCAACATGTTGATCACTTTGGTATCTTGCTCACAACCTTTTGGAGCACTGGACATATCTGGTCGTTTTACATATTATGGTGTACATGATTAATCCAAACACACATGTGAGTGGAATTCAATTCATGTGTTTTGCTTATCTGTGTTCATGAACACTGATTTCCGCAAACAACTTTTCACCGTGACCTCGGCAAGAACATCCTTCTTGGCGTTTTCATACTAAACTACTTTAGTATCATGTCAATATGCAGTGTTGGCTTTAGCATGATCAGGCACTTACTATCTTCATAGATCACTGCGCTCAATACTAATGCTATATTAGCCCAAGTACTTCAGCTGAAAACTATTTTCAATAAAGTCCTTATTTGTGTCAAGAAATGTATATCATTTCTAATCAACAATATGTCATATACATAAGGTTTTAGAAATATTATTCAGCTCCCACTTATTTTCTTGAATATTCAAGCATCTTCGTTATTCCTGATGAAAACAAACTCTTTTGGCAATTTCATCACAACGAAAATTCCAACTCCATTATGCTAGCTTCAGTCCATCACTGGATATCCAAGGCTTGCATCTATTTTAGCATCCTTTGAATCGACAAAACATTCCGGTCGTATCACATATACGTCCTTTGTTATATTTCCGTGTAGGAACTTTGTTTTGACGTTCATTCTACCATATCCTATAAATGAGATATGTAGTAATTGCTAATATAACCCGAACTGACTAAAGCATTTCTACGGTCGACACTATTTCGCCGTAGTCAACCTTTGAACTTGCTAGAAAACAATTTTCCAACGAGTTGAGCTTTATGGATAAAACAATTTCATCCGAATCAATTATAGATCCATATATATATTCTTCAGACTTTTAGTCTTTCCGAGGGTCTACCAAGTTCAAAACTTGACTTACTTCCATGGATACTATCTCGGATTATTTGGCATTTAGCCAAATCCAGGAGTCAGGGCCCATCAACGCTTCTTTGTATATCACAGGTTTATCATTGTCGAACAATAATATCTCGTCTTACATATCATGAATGTTTGTACGAGTTTTGTCTAACCTGTGTGGTTCAGCTGCGCACTTATTTGAAGATTCAACAATCTTTAACAAGTTGCACCGTCCTCCCACTCACTCTTTTGCAAGAAACTATTTTCTTCCAAACACATTGTTCTTAACTGCAAACAGTTTTGCTTTTGTGTAGTGATAGAGGAATACCAAACCCTTTTGGAATAACCTTAACAAAGTAGCACTTATCTGATTTGGTGTTTTGAGCATGTCAAACACATGTCTCATATACACAAATTTTAAGAAAAGACAATATGGTTTTAACACTTCCATTCCACATCTAATATGGTGTCATTTCAACAGATTTGATGGTGCTCTTTTCAGTGTAAAAGCCGTAGTCTCTAACGCATAACTTTAATAAGTATAATGGAAAATTGATAAACGTCATATTTGATCTTACCGTGTCATACATGGCTTGATTACATCTCTCAAACACTTTACTCATAGTGGTGTTCCGGGAGACGCAAGTTATGACACTTCTTCACAACTCATCAGACGTTCGCTAAACTTGTAACTCAAATATTGCTTTCTACAATCTAATTTGCAGAAGCTTTATTTTCTCGTTACAATGAATTTCTATTTCACTCTAAAATTCCTTGAACATTTCAAAGATTTCAGACGTATGTATCTATTGAACAGATATCCACATATGTACTTCAACTCATGAGTGAAGATAGGGAATCCACTGCACACAACTGCACTTATTGGACTAAACACATCATCATGTATGATTACCAATGGTTTAGTTGCCCGTTCATGTATGGCCTATCAACGGTGTTTTAGTCACATTACTTCGAGACAAAGATCGCAAGCGTCAAGTGATTCATAATCATATGACTCGAAAGTCCATCACTTATGGAAATTCTTCATGCATGTTATGTCACTCGTGATAAACGGCAGTGCCACATCTATGTGGTATTTCTTGTCAGTCTTGCGACGTTTAGCGTCAGTGTTATGGATGTTTAATATTATTATCAAGATTCATAACATACAACCTATTCATAATGGAAGTATGGCCTTTACGTTATTCATAGCTTTGAACAACTCTCTTGCAACAAACATGATTCAAAATGATGTTTTGCAACAAGGCTAAAGTGTAGTAACAATTTACTCAACTCTAAAATGAATTATGAAGATAATCATAGAGTCAACACACGGTATAGTAAACCTTTTACCGTGTTCCCGAGCGTGTCAAAACTCATCATTAGCTAGTCATAAAGGCCATAGTATTTCTTGCATCGAGTTGCAACAATATGCAATCGATGTGATATTCCGGTGATCAACAGTTTAATCACAATATTCAGAATCCACAATTAATTGCTTAATCATGATTCCCAAGAATTACATCTCTTGACCAGCAATGAATTCATCTATAACTCCGTATGACTATCATTTCTGAGCTGGTTATTCCAGTCTTCTTTTGTTTTGCCTTTATACGTATCATAGTTCTATTTCCAATGTCACTCCTACTCACAGAAGCTCACATATGATCAAGGATGGCGCAGGCCATGGACTTTCCGGCATGTAAGTCTTACTAACACCATATGGAACTTCCTTTCCCTTAATCCTCATCATCATATGATCGGTGTTCTTCTGGATCCCACACTTATCAGTTTTGTTTGAGCATAATGAACATTTTCACTAACGCTTACAATCAGACATTGTACTAGATATCTTATATCCTACATCAATTGTCTTATCACTGAAAACAATTTTTCAGTTCCATGAATATAACATAACTATCCCAAACGTTTCAAAGTTCGGGTTTCATGGTGATTACGACAATACACTTAGCTGTGGTGGAATTCTAGCCTTTTGGATTATGTACATAAGTCACATCATCCATTGCATTAGCGGGAGAGCATCAAAAATTAGCGATAGGACATGGTCCTTCTCGGCACTATTGAGGATAGTCCTCACAATACGGTACCAATCGTAAAGTTTTTACCAGATAATACAGTTAATCAAAAACAATTGGGAAGGTGGTAACGCGAGCCATTATTCTACAACGATAATGCAAATACTAAGACTTTGTTCATAATTAAGTTGCACTTGTGATTAATCAATTTAATTACTAAGTGCGCTCCCACTCAGATCAATATCTCTCGTAATTGATGCTGGAGTGATTCAAGATCCAACCCAATCGTCCGCCATTGATGTGACATCACTGATGACTTAGACTGGACCGGTAGGACAACTTGCCAATCACGCCAAAGGTGATTCTTGTTCATCTTTCGATGGGCGTGTTCCGGTAGCAAACTTTTATCCAAACCGTCAAGACAACCAAGTGTAATTGCTGTGTGTTCTTTTAACACACCCGTCTTTTATGCGTCACACCGTGTGCACCCATGTGACATGACCTGCTCCGGTGTGAAACATAGTATAGACGGTGCTACAGTTGGAAGAACACTATCAACTTGATATTGTTTTGCGAGAGATCACCCTAATAAAATATGACTACCGCGCATCAAACAAGGGTGCAACAAAGGGATAAACATCACAGGCAGTTCATAAAATTATGTGATATAGTATAGCCCTTTGCTTCGTGAAGTCTTCATTGTCTTCACGTCGTCGTGGTTGAAGTCACCATGTCCACCAACTTTGTCCTTGGCGCCGGGAACATCACCACGGCTTCCGGCATGTGCGTCGGGGTCCACCTTTGCATCGTAGATCATCACCTTGCATCTATCTATTGCTTTGCCTCGAGCTAATAAACAGTTCTGGCACGCAGGCCATAATTAAGTGACAATCATATGACTCCAGTCATCATGTCGTACCACGACACGCAGGTCGCGAATAAATATTACATAACATATAGCATCTCATACAAACACATTGCAAATCTTGAAGGCTATACCACATCACATGCATACTCTGCAAAAACGAGTTAGATCGCCATCTACACGGGTTGTTGCAACTTTTATCGTGGTTGTTAAGTAGGTTTACAAGGCAAACGAGAAACCCTAGATAAAACAAAACACGATACTTCTTTTGTTGCTAGTTTAACATACGGGGTGCGTGCAGCAACTAATGCCACAAGCCAAACTTCGTTAAACGCGTGACCCCCGTGTGGATTTGAGTTCATAAAATCCACAAGCCCCTCCATGTTAAATCTTCTATTGCGAGATTAAGATGAGATCCAAGGAGTTTGATGTAGACCATGATCAAGGCAACCAGCATACTGAAAGCAGCATAGAGGGATCGATGGAAAACTCAATCCTTGTAGCAAAACCTCAACTTGCCATCAAGCATAGAAAAAATCACATGACAGGGAAGCAACAAGAAAATCAATGCCTCATATCACACATATGATCTATACCTAAACATGCATCTAATCAAGGATCGCTCAGATACCACTGTTGGGAAACGTAGTAGAAAACAAAAAATTTCGGCCTACGAATCAAGAACCCAAGATCATCCAAGAAGATTGCATACAAGGTTTTAGGTCATGGCTCACCAACTGATGTAGCGGAAGTAGAGTTGGTGAAGCTCGTGGACGTAGTGGAAGTAGATCTCGCAAGTTCTCCCACGAACAGTCCCTCGATCAATCCCACGAACAAGTCCCGCGATCTAGTCCCACGGACAAGTCCCATGAACAAGCTCCTCGAAGAAGGGTCGAAGGTACGACCCCTCCATTAGTATCCACACATCCCGTAGCAGCAATACAGCAGCGCTCCGCCGTCCAGAGATGAACGCCACCGAGAAAACTAGAGGGAGAAAACCCTAACGGATTCCGATCTAGAACAGCGTCTAAACCGGGGTCTAAAAGTGGAGCAACGGGGTTTAGAGGAGGGAGGGTGGCGCATAGGCCTTGGGGACAAGTTGTGTTGCGCCCCCCACCCCTCCCCCACATTATATAGGTGGCCAAGAGGCCCTTGGGGCGCAATAAGGGGGGTGGGGAGTCCAACTTGGACTCCCAAACCTCCCAAACCTTCCCACCGGAAACCTGCCATATTGGAGAGTTGGACTTTCCACCTGGAGGGGAATTCCTTCCCCTTGGTGCGCCCCCCACCCCTTGGCCGGCCAGGGCAGCCTAGGTGGCTTGCCCCCCAAGGCTAGGGGCGCAGGGGAGTGGGTGGTACTGCCCGGAACCTTCCATGACCTTCTAGAAGCTTCCAGGACCTTCCGGGACATACCGGGACCGTTTCGGGACATTCCAGACACTTCTGGAGCACTTCCAGGACCTTCCGAGACCGTTCTCGGACGTTCCGGAGCCATCCGGATAGTTTCCAAGACCATCCGAGTTACAGTTTAAGCCACCGGATGACCGCGAAGGTTGTCGGGACGCCCAGCGATTATCCGGAAACTATTCCGGTTGATCCAGGACTTCCCCAGTACCATTCTCATATGTTCCGGAACCACCTGGGACTACTCCAGAGTGATCCGTACATAACCTTAAATACCCAGAACTACTTCTGGTGCCCTTATGAACAATTCCATAAATCTCCGGAACTACTTCCGGTACCCGTATGAACTATTTTGCTTTGCTTCCACTAAACCTTCTACCATACTAGTATTCTAACAGACTACTGCTCGTTAAGTGTGTGACCCAATAGGTTCGGTATAATGCGGACATGACTCAGAACATCTTCCGGACATAGGTCAACAGCCTTTTGTCAATAGCCAATAATCAACAGCGGAGCCATGGACACCCATGTTGACTCCCGCACATACACGAAGAAACTTCGAGTGAACCATTATGTTTAGTCATGTACCATTCCCTTTGCTTCGCGATATATGACAAAGTTAGAGGAGAGAAGTTTGGCACCCATGTGTAACAACTTTTTGAACACAAGCCACTCGTTATCCTCTTTGCTCGTTTGTCCCTTTTCTCGTTATCGTATTCCGGTATCCCTGTGACTGAATCACAATGCGTCTGGCCAGACTATAATGGATACCTTCATACCGAGTGGGCCCGAAGTGAATATCTTCTTCATCGTGAAGGAGCAAATCCCATTCTTGAACTATCACAGTCACTAGCCACACCATCTGACATACCCAGAACTTATTTTACTACTTCCCATTTACGGGAGGATTCATCTAAGAACCAAAGCATGTCTTCCTGTGTGAAGCAACTCGATACTCTCATGGTCTAAGGAATTACGTATATGATAACATTTCATGATATGACTTATAACGTAGTTACGATGTGATCTCTAAGTATATCATTCAATACTGGGGTCGGTTCAACATCATTGTTCTGCTAACAATATGTTCCCATTGCTACTGACATCCTTGTTACAAGAACAATGTCCATGATTAAGAAAACGTAATCATCAGTTAGCACATGAGCTGGTCTTAGAGGCTAAACCAGGAACTCTTGGTGTTTACATTTCCACACATGCAAATGAGTTTTCTTCTGAATCTCACAGTCAGGGTCATTGCAATTATAGCACAGAAATATAAACATTAATTACGAACGTGGAAATATATATATAATAACATTTTATTATTGCCTCTAGGGCATATTTCCAACACACCACTCGCGGACATCCTCAACAACCCCGGAGCGACCGGTCGAGTCGCCCAGTGGAACATGGAGCTCAGCCCACGAGACCTGCAGTTCAAACACCCAACAACAATCAAAGCCCAAGTACTCCCAGATTTCCTGGTCGGGTGGGCAGAAGTCCAAACACCAGGTCCCCCAGACCTATCCAATTCATGGACGATGTACTTCGACGGATCCAAAAGACAGCAAGGAGCCGGAGCAGGCGTCATCCTAGTCTCCCCCAAAGGAACGAAGCTCAAATACATCCTCCAGATCAACTTCAGCAATGCCTCCAACAACGAAGCAGAATACGAGGCGCTAATTCATGGCATGCGCATGGCAAAGACTTGCGGTGCCACTCGCCTATCGATCTATGGCGACTCCAACCTCGTCGTCCAGCAGGCGATGAGAGACTGTAATGCAGTCGCAGACAACATGGCAGCTTACCAGAAGCTCTACAACACGCTAGAAGGAGGATTCGACGGCTGTGAACTCAACTACATCCCCAGAGCAAACAATACAGAAGCCGACGAACTCGCGAACATCGGGTCAACTCGAGGACCAATACCACCAGGCGTTTTTCTCGAAAGCATCAATCAAAGATCAATAAAAGCAAAGCCAGCGGAGCACAAAGCAGTCGCAGAAGAAGACGACACAAATGAGCCAGCACAGGTGGCAGCAACGAGCACAGCCGACGCTACAAACATCCAATTAATCGAAGCTGAAGCACCAGCAGCACTCGAAGACCCGGCCTGGGCAAGACCTTTTCTTCGATTCCTAATCGAAGGCACCCTACCCCAAGACGTTGCAGAAGCCCGACGCATCAGTCGGCGATCCAAAGCATTCACAGTAATCAACAGACAACTCTACAAGCGCAACATTTCCCAGGTCCTAGAAAATGCATAAAAGAGGAAGACGGCAAATCCCTACTACTGGAGATTCACGAAGGCACCTGTGGGCACCATGCTTCACGATCTGCTTCAGGTTCAGCTTCAGCTTCAGCATCTGCTTTAGCTTCACCTTCAGCATTTCCTTCAGGATCAGCATTTCCTTCGTTCATTTGCTCTTCTTCGACCTGTTCATCATTAGCTTCAGGATGTTGATCTCCAGCGCCCCGGTCTAGGTGTGGGAACATTGGATCATCATCATCCCTGTTAGCTTGACGAGGATTTGTTTCGACAGGGCGAATCTCTCCAATAGCCACGGACCTGATAACTTCATCAAGTGGAGGTTCATCTAGATTATGAGGCAAATGCTCCTTTTGAGAGCCATTAGTTTCATCAAACCTCACATTTACAGTTTCCATAACTTTCCCAAAGTGAGAGTTATACACTCTGTAAGTGTGAGAATTTGAGCCATAACCTAGAAGAAAACCTTCATGGGCCTTAGGGGCAAATTTAGAGCTATGATTCGTATCTCTAATAAAACATGGAGCACCAAATACCCTAAGGTAAGACACATTAGGCTTGTTACCAGTTATTAGTTCATGTGAAGTTTTCTTCAGGAACTTGTGAAGGTAAACCTTGTTGATGATATGGCATGCAGTGTTGATTGCTTCGGCCCAGAACCTAATGGGAGTCTTGTATTCAGCAAGCATAGTTCTGGCCATCTCAATTAGAGTACGATTCTTCCTTTCAACAACACCATTCTACTGCGGTGTATAAGCTGCAGAGAATTCATGAGTGAAGCCATATTCATCAAGAAAATCTTCAATATGAGTATTTTTTAATTCAGTTCCATTATCACTTCTGATATGCTTCAGCTTCGAATCATATTCAATTTGAGCTCTCTTATTGAATGACGTGAATATATCAACAACTTTGCTCTTGTCATCCAAGAAGAAAACCCAAGTGTAACGAGAGAAATCATCAACAATCACTAGGCCATACTTATTTCCTCCCAGGCTAGCATAATTTTGAGTACCGAAGAGATCCATATGAAGCAATTCAAGAGGACGAGTATTGGTCATGATTGTCTTCGCTGAATGATGTTTCTTAGTAATCTTTCCTGCTTCACAGGCACTGCAGAGACGGTCCTTCTCGAATTTCACTTCGATAAGGCCAATAACATGCTTTTTCTTCGCTAGGACTTGAAGATTTGGCATTCCTGCATGACCAAGTCTTCGATGCCATAACCAACCAGATGAAGCTTTTTCCATTAAGCATGTGGATACAGCAGGGGCCGAAGAAAAATCAACAATGTATAAATCTCCTTTTCGGTAACCCTCGAAGAAAAACGTGTAGTCATCCTTTGAAAACACAACACAACACAAAGCAGAAAACAGAACAAGCATACCCATATCACATAGATTTGATATAGACATTAGATTGTATCCAAGAGATTGGGCAAGCATAACCTTATCAATATGTTTATCTTTTGATATAGCAACCTTACCCAAACCAATAATTTTACCCTTATTGTTGTCACCGAATGACGAGGGGGTGACCCCACGACTCCTATGAATGAGCCTACCCAGTGTACCCGAAGACAGGAGGCCCACAAAGATGTCGCCTGGGCCCAGCCTTGGCCCACTAGTGGCACCGACGTGGGAGTCCGCGACTCGTAAGGAAGGTGCAAACTTGCCGTACGGAACAAGATCAGGATTAGGAGACCTCATCTGTAATCCAGGACGGACTCCCCGAGACCTAGCCTAGTATATAAAGGCTAGGAGGGGAGACGTCAAGACATCCAATACACAATCTGTAACCCTAGCCTTGTGCGCACTAGCCTTGGCTCCCCTGTAATCGCCATCTTCAATCAATAACATCGAGCAGGAACGTATCCTCCTGTTAGCCGACGAGCTATTGCCCAACCTGTGCCTCTCATAACTAACCCAGGGTCCCTGACCATGGGATTTGCCGGGGCACATCCCCGTCAACTGGCGCCGTCTGTGGGAACTACACAGGTTGGAATTACGATCTCGGCGGTTCCGTCTTCAGCAAGCCACAACTCAAGAGCAAGAACCAGAAGCAATCCACCCGAAGAATTCAAGATCACGACAAACATCTCTGCCACCCCAGCGAGATCGCTCAGCCTACAGACGTGCCAAGACCAATACTACGGTGGCAACCGAGCCCACCGCCAAAGAAGGAGAACTCGACGACCCAAAAGAAAGGCGCGAGGTTCTACACGGAGATCCCGATCGACGAGATGCAGCACGAAGCAGAGAACCCGCCGATCACTCGACGACCCACCGCCGCCCAGGCACCTGCCGCACAACAAGACATCGACTCCGAGCTCGAGATCAGCGATCGTCAAGACCATCGCCAATGAGGAAGAAGTCGACGATACAGAAGACAGGCGCGAGGATTCTACGAAGCGACTCCACTCGACGAGTCGAACTATACAGCCACACGATCGCCGACCACTCGACGACCCGCCGCCGTGCGGATAGCCGCCTCCCACCAGGACAGCGACTCCGAGACTCAGACCGGAGAATACTACGACCCAGATCGAAGGCCAGACGAATTCGCTAATCTTATAAGGAACCAAAATCTAAGCGAATGGATCTAAATCGACCCGCGAGTTCACGAGCACCCAGCGGATCATACGTTGTTCTTCCGAATCTCAAGGAGGAAACGCCACGCTGGATCCGGCAAACTCACGGTCAGGAAATAGCTAGAAGGACCCTGCACGATCCACTGCTTCAAAGACAACTGGGGATACATCAGATCGAGTCATACTCTGGGAGCCTGCCGCCTATTCAACGAACTCGCCGACAACCTCAAGGAAGAAAAACAGCGAGAATCCAAGCGCACTCGACGAACCGAGCAGTCGCCGACTCAAGGACAGGTGTACACGATCCAAGAGGATAGAGTATCGCAAGCCCAACAGGATGCCTACACCCTGCAAGCCAGAGCAGTCGAGAACCTAAACGCAGTCGAAGTCTACCAGCTACACGACCCAGAAACCAGCATCACGTTCGACCAGAATGATCACCCGCCTGCAGTCCCAAGGCCGGGGCACGCGCCCCTGGTGCTCGACGCCCAAATCGGAGGGTACGACATGGACATAATCTTCATGGACGGAGGAAGCAGCATGAACATAATCTTTGTCAGCACCCTACGCAAGATGATGATCCCGCGATCAGTATGGAAGAAATCAAGCACCGTGTTATACAGAGTAGTCCCAGGAGAAGCAGCTACTTACCTTGGACTAATCGAGCTCGAAGTCGTCTTTGGCAGCAGACGCAATTTCGCAAGACACACCCTCGAGTTCGAAGTACTCGATTGGCAATCACAGTATCACGCCATATTGGGACATCCAGCGTTGGCACAATTCATGGCGATTCCGCACTACGCCTACCTCAAACTCAAGATGCCAGGATCCGCGGGCGTCATCACAGTCAACGGGAGCTTCACCAAGTCAGACAAGTGCGATCGCGATTTCCACAAAGTCTCCGACACCTTCGGAGCTGAGCAAGAACTCACAGAGATAGCCATGGCGACAGACAAAAGTATCTTTCCAATAGCAAGCCGAAGCGAGACAAAAGAGTATGGACGAGACTTTAGGATCGACAGCGACACGACCACCCACCAGGTGCACCCGACGGACCCAGAAAAAACAGTCAGCGTGTACGCCCACCTCCCGGAAGAGCAAGCGACGGCCCTCATCGCCTTCCTCCGTGAAGAATGGGAAATCTTTGCCTGGTGCCCAGCCGATATGCCAGGAGTACCGCGCGAGCTCGCGGAACACGCGCTGCGCATCAAGCCAAACACCAATCCAGTGAAGCAGGCGCTACGAAGATTCTCAGAACCCAAGCGCAGAGCAATCGGAGAGGAAGTCAACCGATTACTCGACGCCAAATTTATCCGAGAGACGAAGAAAGCCACCTGGGTCGCCAACCCCGTGCTAGTCCCCAAGAAATACACTAACGTACTATGAATGTGCGTCGACTACGGGCCAGTCAACAAGCACTGCCCAAAGGATCACTTTCCCTAGCCAAGGATCGATCAGATAATCGACTCGAAAGCAGGATGCGACCTCCTATCATTCCTCGACGCCTACTCAGGATACAATCAGATCAAGATGAAAGAAGAAGACGAAGAGCATACATCATTCATCACCCCTTACGGCGTATTTTGCTACAGAACAATGCCTTTCGGACTCAAGAACGCCGGTGCCACATACCAGCGGATGATGCAAGCCTACTTAAAAGATCAAATAGGAAGAAACGTGCAGGTCTACGTGGACGACATCGTCATCAAAACCTACAGTGCAAACACGCTACTCGACGACCTGCGCGAGACCTTCGCAGCACTCAACAAATACAGAATCAAGCTCAACCCGAAGAAGTACGCATTCGGCGTCCCAGCCGGGAAGCTGCTCAGGTACATGGTCTCCGCTCGAGGAATCGAGGCGAACCCCGAGAAAGCTCAAGCAATCGCCAGGATGAAGGAACCAACCGACATCACAGGCGTGCAGCAGCTCACCGAAAGACTCGCAGCCCTGAGTCGTTTCATCAGCAGATTGGGAGAACGCACACTGCCATTCTACTAGTTGCTGAGAAAAGGAGAGAAATTCGAGTGGACCGAAGAAGCCCGCAAAGCATTCGCGGACCCGAAGAAGACACTCTCGACCCCACCGATCTTGGCGGTCCCCAAAGAAAAAGAAAAACTGTACCACTACGTGGCAACACGCAACAACATGGTAAGCACAACACTCGTCGTCGAGCGCACAAAATAAGGCAAGGTCCAGAGCATACAAAGGCCGATCTACTACCTCAGCATGCTCTTAACAAAGTCCCAACAGCGGAACCCGCACTACCAGAAGCTACTACTGGCCATCATCATGACCTCAAGAAAAGTGTCGCACTACTTCGACGAACACCCTATCACAATCGTGAGCAGCGCGCCACTCGCGGACATCCTCAACAACCCGGGAGTGACTGGGCGAGTCGCCGAGTGGAACATCAAGCTCAGTCCGCGGGACCTGCAATTCAAGCACCCAACAGCAATCAAATCCCAAGTACTCCCAGACTTTCTGGTTGAGTGGACGGAGGTCCAGACACCAGCCCCCCACCCAGACCTATCGAACTCATGGACAATGTTCTTCGATGGGTCCAAAAAACAGCAAGGAGCCGGAGCAGGAGTCGTTCTGGTCTCCCCAAAAGGAACCAAGCTCAAATACGTCCACCGAATCAACTTCAGCCACGCCTCCAACAACAAAGCCTAATACGAGGCACTGCTCTACGGCATGCGCATGGCCAAAACATGCGGTGCCACTCGCCTCGTAATCTCCGGAGACTCCAACCTCTTCGTCCAGCAGACGATGAAAGAATGCAATGCAGTATCCGACAACATGGCGGCCTACCAGAATCTCTACAACACGCTCAAAGGAAGTTTCGATGGCTGCGAGCTCAACTATATCCCGAGAACAAACAACACAGAAGCCGATGAACTCGCAAACATTGGCTCGACTCGAGGACCCGTACCACCAGGGGTCTTCCTCGAAAGCATCAGCCACAGATCCACCAAGGAAAAAATAGCAGCACCAGAGGCAGCTGTAGATGACGACAGCACAGAGCCAGCACAGGTGGCATCAGCAAGTCCATCTGAAGGCAACAACAGTCAAGCGGTCGAACCTACAGATCCAACAACACTCGAAGGACCAGCGTGAACAAAACCGTTCCTCCGATTCCTAATCGAAGGCACGCTACCGCAAGACGTCTCACAAGCTCGGCGCATTAGTCGTCGATCCAAGGCATTCACAGTGATCAACAAATAGTTATACAAGCACAGCATCACCCAGATACTCCAGAAGTGCATCGACGAAGAAGACGGCAAAGCCCTACTGCTCGAAATCCATGAGGGCACCTTCGGGCACCACGCGAGCAGTCGAGTGCTCGTGTTCAAAGCGTTCCGAGCAGGGTTTTATTGGCCCACCGCGATGAAAAACGCAGAGGACATCGTGCGGCGTTGCATTGCCTGTCAAAAATTCGCCAGCAGGCCACACGCTCCAGCCTCAGAAATCAAGACCATACCACTATCATGGCTGTTCGCCACTTGGGGACTCGACATGGTAGGCCCACTCAAGAAGTCATCAAAAGGAGGAAGAACACACCTACTGGTAGCAGTCGACAAGTTCACCAAGTGGATCGAAGCAGTGCCCATCACCATCTCCACAGCCCTCACGGCAGTGAACTTTATCAAATCAATCATCTTCAGGTTCGGGGTGCCACACAACATCATCACGGACAACGGCACGAACTTCACAGTCGCAGAATTTCAGAACTTCTGCGAAGAACTAGGCATCAAAATCAACTACGCATCAGTCGCGCACCCACAGTCTAACGACCATGTGGAAAAAGCAAACAACCTAGTATGCGGAGGACTAAAAAAGCGGCTCCTTGCACCACTCGAGAAAGCCGCAGGCAACTGGATAGAAGAACTCCCTGCAATACTTTGGAGCCTGCGTACCACCCCAAATACCGCAACCCAGTACACACCTTTCTTCATGGTGTACGGATCGGAGGCAGTGCTACCACATGACCTCAAATTCGGGGCACCCCGAATCTCGGGGTACAAGGAAGAGGAAGCAGAAGAAGCACTGCAAGATGACAAGGATACAACAGACGAAGCAAGAGACACAACCCTAGCAAGGTCAGAAGGGTACCAGGACAAGTTGCGCACTTACCAAAGCAGCCGCCTACGCACCAGAACCTTCAACAAAGGCGACCTTGTCCTACGGCTCATACAAGAGAAAGTCCACAAGCTTGCCCCCCAATGGTAAGGACCGTTCATAATCTCGGAAGTCATAGGAGGAGGCGCCTATATACTGAAGAACCCGAAGACTGACGAGGACGTGGGAAATCCATGGAACGTGGCGAACCTATGCCTGTTCTACCCATAGTATCCACCAATCAGGCTCAACTGGCAGCTAATGTAATCATTCGACGCAATAAAATGATGTTGCCCAAATACTACAACCTCAAAGCACTCGGGGGCTCGAGTACAAACTCCCCCTGAGAGACACTATCGTCGCTCACGCGATCTTTACATCAAAGCACTCGGGGGCTCGAGTACAAACTCCCCCCGAGAGACGCTATCGTCGCTCACGCGATCTTTACATCAAAGCACTCGGGGGCTCGAGTACAAACTCCCCCCGAGAGACGCTATCGTCACTCACATGATCTTTACATCAAAGCACTCGGGGGCTCGAGCACCACCTCCCCCCGAGAAACGCTCACGAAGTCCAAAACTTAAAGGGCCCAAGCAAAAAAAAACCGACAGGCCCCACATGCTGAAAAACGGTTCGGAAGACATGGCCACAATTAGATGGAACACAAAGCACTCTGAAGAAATATAGACGGAGCGCAGGACGCAGACAATTCTTTAGTCTTCACCTGATCGCCAACGATCACCCAAAGACTCGGGGGCTACTCCCATCGGGAGCGCTGCCGCGCACCCGATAAAAGACAGAAAATAATGAAAGAACGACAAAGGAAACAGATCTCAGCCTACGTTCGACTCTCCGACTCAAACGTAGCCTCGGGGGCTACTCCCATCGGGAGCGCTGACGCGCACCCGATAGAACCCACAGTGCAAAGTTTTGATGGACTCGAAGACATCTCTCGAGCGCAAAGGACTCGAACACAGTTTTCGGTTGCAAAGGATTCGAAGACAAATTCCATCACAAAGGCTCAAGCACAGCTCGCATCACAAGGACCCAAAGATCATTCTCAGTACAAAAATTCGAAGTACATTGGATAGAAGGCAGCTCTGATTACTCGAAGACAATGATCATTACATGGAGAAGCAACCTAGTTACAAAAGACACAAGCAACCAATAAGTCTACAACATCAATCACCCAAGGAATTATGACTTCTACATGTATGTCCATGCCGGGATAATTGGCACTAAGACAATGAGCATCATCACAGACATAGGAGGAGTCAAAGCAGCCAGTTCATGATGTCAATGACATAACAGAAGTTGAAGCTCGACTTATTTGCGGAGCACCGAGGACGATGCTCCACCAGCTTCTTCTCCAGCTCCACCCGAGCTGCCGGCGAAGATGACGCCGCTGCCTCCAGTTCTACATGGTCGCCTGGCGCGCCCTCTTGATCGGTGGCTTGACGTCGGGGTCTTCTTCAGAGTCGGAGGAGGAAGCAGTTGAAGACGGCTCAGCATCAGCACCCGAAGCGTCGCCGGAGGAGGAAGCAGTTGAAGACGCAGGTGAAGGACTCCTCGACCTATCAGAACCATCGCTGCTTGTCTCCGGTAAATACGGATCCATGCGGTTGCCACTCGGATCAAAGGCGCGGATGATAAGAGTGTCTTCGCCATCAAAACGGCAACAAAGTGTGTCACCATCACGCAAGTTCGAGCGTCGAGTAAACGATTTCCAACCAAAGCCAAGAAAAATCAAGTGGGAACTATGAATCTCCAACTTAACATAAGAAGGAGATCGAGCGCACCCCTGAATACGAAGCAGCAAGCCATCAAGACTGTGCTCAGAAACAAGGGCAGAAAATGCAGAAGGAAGCAGAATACGAGCAACGTTCCGGCCATGGACGCGCAGGAGGAAATCATAGCGCCAAAATCCTTCCTCCGAGGAAGAGGAGGAAGGCGTCGACGGTGCATCAAAGCCAAGAAAAATCAAGTGGGAACTATGAATCTCCAACTTAACATAAGAAGGAGATCGAGCGCACCCCTGAATACGAAGCAGCAAGCCATCAAGACTGTGCTCAGAAACAAGGGCAGAAAATGCAGAAGGAAGCAGAATACGAGCAACGTTCCGGCCATGGACGCGCAGGAGGAAATCATAGCGCCAAAATCCTTCCTCCGAGGAAGAGGAGGAAGGCGTCGACGGTGCATCACAACGGCCACCGCGAGAAGAGCGCGGAGTACGACCACCGCGACCACGGCGAACCCGGCCGCGGCTAGTCATACCTGCACCTCGTTTTGGTCCCATGAGAAGATGAAGAAGAGGAGCTAGAGAGGTAGAAGATGAACACTACTTCCAGATGAAGAAAAGGGGTCTATTTATAGCAGAACCCCAAGGGCACGCAGAAGCCCAGGCGACGGCAGCAATTAATTCAAATACCAAGCATGCCGGGCGATTCGAATTCCGAGACAAAGATGCCTTCACACGGGCGGCACTGTGCGATGGACGCATCAAATCTCGCGCGTTTTCAATACGCGCATCGGTAACTCAACAGGCGGCCGCAGCACGACACCAACAACCATCATTATGACCGGTCATGAAGACATGACGGTTCGCAGACAGAGCATCTTTGACGGTCCTCCAGCAAAGAGATCATTATCCTTGCCAAGAAGAGGTAAACTAAAATGGCAGCACAAAAAATAAAGCCTGCAAGCACCATTTTTACTAACTCAAATACATTTTTCAAATATATCTAACTCCCATCGGGAGCATCTCCACTAGAGTTTCGGGTGCCCCCTCACCTAAAGAGTAAATATGTGCTCAAGTGATTACTCGCACCCATTAGAGTATCGGGTGCTCCCTCACCTAAAAGAAAAGACGTGCTCGAGTGATTACTCGCACACATGAAGAGTTTCGGGTGCTCCCTCACCACGACAGAAGATAAGCAGACCTGCACTCACCAGATCGAGCGATCCCAGAGTATCGGGTGCTTCCTCACCCCGAGAGCGAAGGAGATACTTGAGTGATTACTCACAAAACTCTAAAGTACTCGAACACTCGAAGACCTCCCGAGCAAGTACTCCTCTACATTATTCCTCGCCTGAGCGCTCGACCAAGCTCCGCGAAGGACTGCTAAAACAGCTCACTTGATTGTTTATTCCAAGTGGGTGCATTATCAACTAGGCTCCGCGCCTCAATAAAAAATACATATTCCTGGAACACGACACACTGTGCCCAGATGCCATGCAAGCTCAGCGTGTAGGTAAGACCCCGCTGCGCAGATCGGCCGGGCTGGGACTTGCCGCAGAGCGATTTCACTCCCAACCTTTTCCATGCGCTTGCATGATAGAAAAAGGCGGGTGCACGCGCCTTGGCTACGAACTTTACTGGCGGCAATTGATCACTGTAAGACATGCAGCGGCATGACTTTTGATCGACACCAGTGTTCCAAGCTCATGTCGAGGGACATGGGTTTGATTGGGCTACTGCGGTTTTTTTCCACTAGTGCAATTCACCAAGGCTCGACCAGTCGACTCCTTGGGCCCTTTCATCTTAGCATCCCTCGAAACAGGTTTTGTCATGGCCCCAGACTGCCAGCGACCCGCGTTTGAACCGCGCATACATAAAACACGACGCAAGAATGGACTCGAGTCCATGCGCGCCTCTTCGAGTCCCCCAGGCACTCGGGGGCTACTGACGAGGGGGTGACCCCACGACTCCTATGGATGAGCCTACCCGGTGTACCCGAAGACAGGAGGCCCACAAAGATGTCGTCTGGGTCCAGCCTTGGCCCACTAGTGGCACCGACATGGGAGTCCGCGACTCGTAAGGAAGGTGCAAACTTGCCGTACGGAACAAGATCAGGATTAGGAGACCTCATCTGTAATCCAGGACGGACTCCCCGAGACCTAGCCTAGTATATAAAGGCTAGGAGGGGAGACGTCAAGACATCCAATACACAATCTGTAACCCTAGCCTTGTGCGCACTAGCCTTGGCTCCCCTGTAATCGCCATCTCCAATCAATAACATCGAGCAGGAACGTATCCTCCTGTTAGCCGATGAGATATCGTCCAACTTGTGCCTCTCATAACTAACCAAGGGTCGCTGACCATGGGATTTACCGGGGCACATCCCCGTCACCGAAGGTAATGTATTTCTGTGAAGATTCAGTGAGCTTGTCTTCGGTGAACAATTCTTTTTCTCCGGTCATATGGTTTGTGCAACCACTATCCATGACCCATTCGGATCCACCGGAGACATAGCCCTGCAGAAGAATTAGTTCTTCTTAATCACCCACAAACGAGCAGGTGACTTAGAAGGCAATGGAACACTTGACGAAGCATTAGCTTCATGGCGAACATGATTATAACGACATGGAGGTCCATCAAGTACACCATAAACAAAATTCCTCTTAAGGGGCTTAGGGTAAGTATGAGCATAGGCAATCTTAGTATTGTTATCTCGGTGATGATAAGTATGACGACCAATGCAGTAGTACTCTTTCTGTGGAGCGTTTGCTTCAGGGACCAGCGAATCATTTCTCTCCTCTAGGGAAGAAATGCTTCGGTGGCACCGAACACTTTCCCTGCATAGAATGGTTAACAGGTAATTTTTCCACAAGTGCTTTCCGCACCCATATCTGCCTCTTATAGAAGCCATTCTTAGGAGGAGTACCAACATACTCAGCCGTAACATTTCCCTGTTCATCTTTAATGAGCTTGTAGTCCGAATCAAGTGATTCATCTACAATAGCTTTATCCATTTTGCAGTGAAAACCTGAAAGGTTAGCAATATCAATGGGTTTCTCCTTCGCTAGGACCCAAACAGTCTTAGGATACTGCTCAGGTTCCCAGTAAGTGCCATCAGGGTTTAGCTTCCTCTCGAAACCAACACCCTCATTTCTGGGATTCCTGTGAAGAAGAGCCTTCCTTAGGATATCACAAAGGTACTGGTGACCTTGCACACTTTTGAACATGCCTGTTTCAAATAAGTTTTTCAACCTGAGGAGTTCCTCGGTAACAACAGGATTTTCCTCATTCGAGGCATCAGTAACATCAGGAAACATAGGTTCTTTACCTCTAGAATCAGTATTGCTTCGTTCTAAGCAGGTTAAGCATGGTGAATCAGAATCGGGTTTAGCTTCAGAACCCTGTTGAGCCATGAGAGAGATTGATACTTTCAAGTTCTTCATGAGCCTCTTTCAGATTCTCGAGAGCCACCTTCCTTTTAAGGAATTCATAGGTGAGCTTCTCATGATCAGCTGAAAGAAAATCACGCTGAGACTGAAGCTCATCAAACTTCTCCTTCAGAGCAGCATGCTCATTAGTCAAAGTTTGACCTTTCTCCATCTCATCAATCAACAGGACCTCTGATTTTTCAATGGTTTTGCTTAGAGATTCTAATTCATCTTGTTGTTTAGAAGCCAGTTTAACAAGTTTAGCATAGCTCATTTTAGAGCCACTTTCATAGGATGAGCAATCTGAAGTATCATATGAAACTTTGGATGAAGATACCTTAGCCTTGGCCATGAAGCAGTAGGCGGGAGTCTCGTCTTCACTGCTATTGTTGGTGAAGAAGGAGCTCGAAGCTTTGGATGAAGCATCTGCCGAAGAGAATGCCAAACCAGCAACACCATCTGATTTGGACCCAGACCCAGACCTTGAGCCTGATTCAGCTTCGGACCCAGAGACTTCTTCTTCAGAGTCCACTCCTTTACCCAGATAGGCCTTGGCACGGTGAGAACTGCTTCGACGAGACGAGTGAGTCTTCGACGGAGAACCCTCACGCTTCTTATGGTACTTCTTCTTCTTGTCATCATCAGAATCTTTCTTCTTTTCTCTTCGAGAACTAGATTCATGCCTCTTTGACTCATAGATTTTGGAAGATCTGTGATGCTTGCTTGAGGAATCTCTGTGCTAATGCTTTGACTTGAATTCAATTTCCCACATGGGGCAATCAGCAATAAAGTGGCCTGGTTTCTTGCGCTTGAAGCAGCAATTGTCTTTAGTAGGAGAGCTTCTTGAGGACGAACGGTGGGACGAACTGCTTGAGTGACGTGAAGGATAGCTTTTCTTCGGTGAAGATGAACTTCTTCGCTGGAACCGATTGAAAGCGCTTCATTATAAGAGCCAAGTCCTTTCCAATCCCTGACGGGTCATCTGATTCGACACCTGAAGCAGAACTGGGTTCAGGTGAGGAGTGGCGTGAAGCTTTTGCATTTAGCGCGTGTGATCTTCTTCGAGTTCCATTAACATCACGTTTCTCTTCTTGTTCCATTTCATAGGTGGTGAGTCTCTCAAGAATATCCGCGGGACTCAGATTCTTGTAATCATTCCTTTCCTTTATCATCAGTATGAGATGCTCGAAGGATTCATCAAGGGATCGAAGCAATTGTCTGACCACCAAATGATCGGTGATATCAGGAGCACCAAGGGAAACCAACTCACTGGAGAGAATGGTGAGTCTGTTGTAGGTAGCCTCAACTTTCTCACCGTCCTTGCGAGCGAATCGATAGAACTTGCTTCGAAGGGTATCAATTCGTGCATCTTTCTGTGTCGAAGCACCTTCACTAATCTTTTCAAGATAATCCCAAACACCTTTGGCAGAGGCAATGTTCCTCACTTCCAGGTACTTCTCAGCATAAATGCGATTTGTGATGAATACTCGGACTTCAGAATCAAGAGCCATACATTTGAGCTCATCAACAGTGATATCTTTCTTTTCCTTGACGATAACACCATCCTTGACAATTTCCCAACTAGCCGGATTGATAGCAATAATATTCATCATCATATTGTCCTTCCAATAAGGGTAATCCTTCCCATTGTAAGTGGGAATGGGTTCCCCGGAGCGTATAGCTGCGAATGACATACTTGCAAACACTCAAGGAGGTTAATCCAAACAAAGAGTGACTAGCTCTGATACCAATTGAAAGACCAAGTATGTGATCAGAGGGGGAGGGGGTGAATGATCACTTCAAATTTTCGCATGAAACTTTGAAGTCAAGCACAACTTAGCAGCATAAGTAACTCAACAGGAAGGTAGACAGTGAAGCAGAACTAGAGTGAAGCACAACATAGCGAATCAAAAGCATCGAATCAAGTCATAGAAGCAATTGCAATACTGAATGTAAGTGCGGAATGTAAAACAAACTCTTGACTCGGCGATGTTTGGTCGACCAGTTCACACTCTGCAAAGTGCTACGTCTCGTTGGAGGGACTTATGATTGAACACATGATCTAACCTCTCTCCGTCCGTATCTCCACTGCACCAATCTCCTTGAGCTTAGCCAGTTCTTCACTCGTGGTTGATTATTGAGGAAATCACTGAAACCTTTGACAAACTGGACTTCGAGGCGACAATTACTCTTCGCTCTCTCAAGAACAACTCTCTAACCGTCTAGGAGAATTGCAGTTCTCCAAGATAACAAGGCTAGCAAACTTCTTCCTAAGTCATAGTGAATCAACTCAGATCAGTAGGACTTATGCTTCGGTGGATGGGTTTTAGTTTTGCTTCGGTGGGGTGCTCTCTCTCTTATTTGTCAGAGAATAATCTTGGAGCAGCCACCCGCCAATGAGGGCGGGGTGGGCCTATTTATAGGTGGCGATCCTTAGGTGCGAAATGACTGAACTGACCCGATGCAACAGCTTGACACCTGTCCGCAACGGTCGGATTTCTATTCAATGCGCAAATTTACTTGTGGAACAAGTAAAGCTGACTCACGGACTTGGTTAAGCTTCAGGATCCGAAAGAACATAGTCTTCGCTGGTGAAGCATTACCTAGTGCACATGAGATTTCTCATCTTTGGCTTCTCACAGGTTTGGATTCGATCTGAGTCTTTTCACTAAAACCTTCGGAGTACATTTACTAAACCCCTCTTGATAGTACATTTTTTCCTACGACTCAAAGAACTGAAAAAGAAATACGCAAAAACTACTAAGTCTTGCGTCATCTTGATCATCTCCTTCGATGAGACGTGCTTCAGGATTCCTTATCTTTTTTGGGGGGTCGACATCCGTGATGAGCTTCGCTCCAGAGGATATGCTTCAATGAATATGTAAATCTTCCTTGAAGCTTTATCACTAGCTTATAACGAACCTAACCATTTGTTTTACACTAGAAAATTTATTAGTTCCTCCACTGTCTTGTTCAACAATATCCAAAACTCATGGGGGCAAAACTTTGCTCTTACAGGCGACCCCAGCACCGGCGAGCGATGACAGCAGTACGAATTAGCAGCGACACTAGCATCGGCTAGCCGTTTACCCCATGCCACTACTAGGATTTTTCTTAGTAGTAGTGTACACACTCAAATGCATAAGGGCGTAAGACATCCACACAAAAAGAGAAAGAAAAAAGAAAGCAAATATGGATAAAAATGGAAATATTTTGATTGTTTTTATTATTAAATAGGCACATGTGTAATGGTAAAAATCTCTACTATCTAAAAAGAATGTAATGTTTTCTCACGGTCCCTCTCAAGCGTTTTGCCAACAGTTTCATTAACCAGTTCACTCTTTTCCACCACATCTCTTTATTGGTTTTTTTCCATTTAGTTTTTTATCTCACCAAGTCTTATTTAATCGCACTTTGCCACATACCGCACAATCATATTAACACCTTACCACACATCTCAATCACATTAATTAAACCTTTTTATATATCGTTCAATCACATTAATTGAACCTCCTCATACAGTATTTATCACGTTAATACCTTTCCATATGTTGTTAATTGATTAAGTTACTGTATAATCTGTATGATTTCGTGTTTCACTTCCTACTTTCTACTTCCGTGTTGCTATAAGAGTGAAATTATTCAGATGATTTTTAAATGAAGGTGAATCGAAACATTCTGATATTTTGACTAATGATGCCTCCTACCAAATAAGGTAATAACACATTGATTATACCCTTTGTATGGCTCATTATGGTTTTAGTCAAACCAATTTATTGTAATTTTTTATTGATTCACAAAGGTTATAGAATTCGGAGTAAAATACTGTAACAAACAAGTTTAGTCATGCACAATCTATAATTCTTGTCGTCTAAGAATAAATCAAACTCCTATCTAAGATGTATCTTAAAAATTGTCAGACCACAAAGATAGCAACATGTAAATTTACAGTTGACATGCAAATTATTAGATATCAATTTTATATCAAAAATAAAATTGATAGATTGTATATAAAACTCATCAAATTATATTCCATACAACGCACGGGCAATTACCTAGTGAAAAAGAAAAGCCCGTCACCTCTCGACCTAGCTAGCTGGTCCTACATGATTCCTCCACTCGTCAGTGACGCTTAATACACTGCCTTGGCATGGAGTAACGTTGGCTCCACCACGCACACATACACAGAGAGTGGGCACTCTCTCTTGCGTACGTGTAAGCATAACCGCACAAGCATCTATAGTAAAATAAATAGTGGAGAGTATAGAGACCAAAATAAGATTTGGCCGTAGCAAGGCGCATAAATTTGCATCTGCAAAGATAGATCCGTGATGCAGACCAAAAGCTGGAATTCTCTGCGGCGCCCGTGTGCACCTGCCCCCCAGCATTGCATTGCTTTCACCATCTCTCTCAGAGTCTCTCTCCTCGTACATGCTGTGGCCCGGTTCGTGTGTTGCCCAACTTGCTGCTGCTTGCATGCGGTCACAAAATTGAACATTTCCAACTTGTTGGAACCGGCCAAGTGGGCAAAAGGCAGCCAAGTTGTTTCACCATGATTTTGAAGTAACTTTTAAAGCATACTACTACAACCTAAGAAAAGGCAACAACGAATTTGCGATATACTCCCTCTAAAGAAATATAGTAATGTTTGGATCATTATTTTTGTAATCTAAACACTTATATCAGGGGCGGCGCCAGCGTGTATTCCATGTATGCAAGTGAATACCCATGATTTGACAAAATCTTAATTTTTTTGATAGAACAACGACTTTTTAGCAAAAACAATGAGGATTTTGACAAAATGAATACCCACGTTTAAAATGAATACACACCCCTTGACACCTGGTGCCGCCACTGACTTATATATTTATTTACGGTCAGAGTGCATTCCTTCTTGTTGCTCAACTGACTTATATTTTAGGGGAGCTATCATGAGCAAAGCCACCCCGGTCCATTTTCAAGAGAACCAACAATAGAATCTTTAATTATAGAAGAACCGGAGAAACCATGAAAAAATTATATTAAACTGTACATGCGAACTAAACTATACATTAAGACATAATGAAAAAAAGCCAGCCCAATCTCAAAGGAGAGCTTTTCGCTGGTAACAACGGTGACCATAGAAACAGGTCCTCAGCACATCGGCTAAACATAAATGAGATTTCTTTGGATTAATTCTTGAAAATGTCGCTGTCAAATAAACAGAAGAGAGAAAATTAGTACAATTGCACAAGTAATTTGTTAATATAATACTTCCTTTGTAACAAAATGTAAGACGTTTTTAACAATTGTATGTGACGCAGAAAATGTCCTATATTGTGTTACAGAGGGAGTAGTATTTTTAGAGTTTAATAAAATAGTAGTAGTAATAAACTCTAACCCGGTTTTTACAATTCTATGTGTTGTAATCGATGTATACGTAGCTCCATCTTCTTTTTATGGGTTACTCTTGCAAATTCTAGTACTTTCTAATAGCTTATGAGATCGATGGCCGCATATAGTCAACAACAACCTGTAACAAATGATGTAGTTTGATGGTTGCATTACGCAGAACCTCACATTTTATGTAGGGAAAACTTCATGAGACATTAGTTTGTATGATAACCAGAAATACACTTGCTTAAATGCATTAATCTTTTACAACAACCTAAGGGTTTGCGAAAACAAAAATATAATCCAGATCACACCATTTTGTTCTAGCTCCTCAATGATACTCCCTCTGTTCCAAAATAATCGTCTTAGCCTTAGTACAACTTTGTACTAGCTCTCTCAACTTTGTACTAACAATTTTGGAACGGAGGAAGTAATTCATACTTACTACAAAATCTTGGTTTGGTCTTCTAGCAAAAGAAATATTAAAATCAGATTATGTGCAGTGCAAAACCAAAAAAATCCACTTGTAAAAATGGTTTGATTTTTTGACCTTAATATCTTGTATATCCCTAACTACTTTTTCTTGTAGAAAACAGTTCTCGGCTCTATACAACTTAAAGCACCTAAATATTAATATATTTTTCCCGACAAACATAGGCGGGGTCACATTGTGGCTGGCCACAGAAGATGAAGCTCTGAAATATGGCATTGTAATTATTGGAGTGGGTCCGAAAGGTACCTAAAGAAACAGCGGGTCCCAGATGGAGAGGGACGTGTGTTTGGTGATGGCCTGTGATGGAAGACGACTCTCACTTTCGTGAGCGATGAGAGTGAAATAAAGCATGAAAACGTCCCCTCTCAAGTACTAGTGTATATTTATTTATGCATTTCCACCATATATTCCAACCCATAACCTTAATTGCCAAAGAAAACCAAGCACAAGTTGACAGAACTGGTCGATAAGTAATCTATGGGAAAACCACGCCGTTTTATGCCATAAAGTGGACTGGTCCATAAGTATTTATCGGTACAATTTTTACCATGGTTGAAGATTTTAGGAGCCGTTGTATCAAATCAATTTAGGGGTAGAAATAAAAGAAGCACTAGGTAGTACTGAAAAAAGTACTGAAAAGTATTAGAAAGTATTGAAAATAATGATTTATCAGTAAAATATATTAAAAGGTGATAATTAGATGTGCTTGATCAACGGATAGAAATAATTTTAGCGGGAGTACTCAAAATACTAAGAAGTAATTCATATATTTTATCCAGTATAGAAAATGTCACAAGTAGATTTTAATTAAATGAGCTCTTATTTTTCTAGAAAAATATATTTCTATTTGTTCTACTTACAATAATGAAAAAAATAACTAGAAAGCAATAGTGTTTAATTCCAAAAACACTTAGTATAATGGACACACATACATATATTCCCACTGTGTGTGGGTCCCACACTCACTAAATAATAGATTCACAGAGCCTTAAGTAAGCCATTGTATTTTACAACATGGTATAGACACGGTTATTCATACACACACACACACATTCTATCCCTATGAACACATCTACACAAACCGGAGAAAATCAAAAAGTGTTTCAAAAAAGTTCACAAGCCGCCATAAGAGGCCACCCA
Organism: Bromus sterilis; assembly: GCA_950022295.1. Classification (NCBI taxonomy): domain Eukaryota; kingdom Viridiplantae; phylum Streptophyta; class Magnoliopsida; order Poales; family Poaceae; genus Bromus; species Bromus sterilis. Next base: position 363,820,868 of record OX465595.1, on the reverse strand, counting down.
CCCCTAATGGGTGTGCAACCCTAGGGGCTACCCCTTCCCCTAAGATGGCCTCCTCTCTCCCACTATAAATAGAGGGGAGGGGTAACCCATCTAAACACAATCTCTTGTGCCAAAGAGCTTCCACTCTTCCTTCTACCTTTGATCTAGCAATATCCTTCCCAAAGGGTAGCTCCTCCCTCCTCTAGTCCTCCGATGATTTCGTGCTTTGGACGGTGAAGCTCTGTCGGATCGACATCACTGTACGTGTGCACTTGCCGTAGAGATATCTTTCATTCGAGGGACTTCGCTTCTACACGCTTCACCAACTCTTCCTTCTCTACGTTCCGTTGTGCAAGATTGTTTGTGAAGGTAAACATCTCGCTAACTTCTTGCATCTACATAGAGATCTTGGGGCACGGTTTTCATAAATCCGTTCTTTTTTTTTTGTTTTTCTACCACGAATCTCAACACATGGTAGTCAATTTAATGATTCACTCAATTTTGTAACTTGATAATCATCACGTTGTGCAACCTTGACACGTCGTCGTAGTGTACCACAGAATCGAGGGCATGCTATTTACGTTCATACATTGTTGGATTAAGCTCAAGGGGCATAGTGTGTGGAATTAATTGAGATGCGCATATTCTGAGTTAAGTATCGGTTAAAGTGAAACCGATGAATTAAGAAAACTTGTTGGAATCCATTCATCTTAAATGTAATATTTATATTAAAACTATTATTGTACTAGGAATATTAACATTGTATTCATGCATGCATCGTAGTACTAATTTTTTATAATTATTTTAAGTGTAAACAAGCATTTAGAAGATACGGTTGGATGATCGGTTCCTGTATCCCTTTTCACGAACCGACCCAGGGCAATACATGAATACACACCGTGTCCGTTTAATATAAGAATTGGAAGAAATTGTGATTCTTCTAGGCCTTTTGGGTAAGAACCTCCAAACAACACTCGTGTGTAAAAAAAAGGGTCACGTGTTAGTGCACCGGAGGGTGAAACGGCAAAATTACCCGGTACTTACATGACAATAAGTTTTGTACTGCTACTGTGGTAGTGGTAGTGGTAGCTTTGTTCCCCTGTAATAAAACCATGTTTCAATAATGCGGAAAGTACCACCCCGCTTTTGGAGTTGGGTTTTAAAAAGTGAAATCGCCCCAGAAACGCAGAGCGAATCCAACGCCCCCCCCCTAAAAAAGTTGCTGCTCCCCTCCCCCCCTCAGGAGAGAGAGAGCCGAGAGAGGCGAGGCGCATCGTATTTCTTCTTCTCCCTCTCACAGGAGGAGAGGGCTCCGGCTTCTCTCTCTCAGGGCGAGGCCAGGCGAGGCTCCTCCCTCCAGCAGCTCATCACCATCTCCTCCGGCCGCATACTATTATTACCATCCACCCCCCCCCCCCCCATCCCCCCCTCCGATTTGATTGAATGATTGATTGATTACCCAACCAAGAACGAAAAAACCAAAACAAAGATCTCCGGCTATCGATCTCCGGTGAGAACCACCGCCGCCCGCTCTCGATTCGTTTGTTTCTTTGCTTGTTTCTTGAGGTGTTCGTTCGTCGCCCATCGAGCGAGGATCCGATGCCCCGCGCGCCCTTTTGCTCATTCGATTCCGATTTGTTTCCTGCACCAGGTGCTCCGATTTTTCCTGCTCCGCTCCGCCGTTGATTCCTCCCTCAATCTGTTCGGCCACTACTCTCTTCGGTCTCCTCAGGTGAGTTGGATTCGCTTTGTTGGCCTCAGCTGTTTTTTCTCTGCCCCCGATTCGTTTGTGTAATTGCGTTCCCTGTTTGTCTCCATTTCGCAGGTTGGAATTGGATCGAGGGCATTAGGCGGGAGATGGACGTTGAGGGCAAGATGAATTTTGAGGTAATATTAGGCACTGCATAGCCTGATGAATCGAAATTCTGATGAATTATTATCATTATTCCCTTTCTCTTACCTCCCAGTTCCAATTGGGAAGTAACCTGATGGATTTTCTGTTGATTTGGGACTAGATTGGATCCAAGGACATGGAGGTGGTGGAGAGCAAGAACCTCAGGCTGGAGGTAGAGGAGCCACTGCCTTCTTCCGAGATGGACACGGACGAGGCGGCCGTTGCTGAGACCGCCGAGGTGGATGCCGGCAATGACAGCTCCAAGGACTGCCCCTTGACCCCCAAGGGTTCCAAGACCTCCTCCATGGTTTCTGTGGCCAAGAAACCTAGATCAGTCAGCACTGACTTCGGGGATGAGCTGGACCTTGAGCTTGGGACTGCAGAGCGAGAGCCTGGCAGGCAGCAGGAAAGGAAGCTCTCCAGGCAGGACCGGGTTGAGCTCAGCCGGGCATTCCAGCGTGCAGTCAGCTCTCATGATTGGGAGAGCGCCGATGAGCTGGTGGGCAGAGCTGATGCACAGGGACTCAATGACGTGCTCTGTGTGGCCGTTGATGCTATCTGGTTCTTGAGCAACAAGGAGGAGCTGCATGCCATTGTCGCGTTGATCAGGAGGATTGTGTCGGCTGGTGCCAATGATTTCACCCGTGCCGCGCTCCGCACATCGTTCCTGGCGTCTTGTGTGTCGGCATGCAGGGGGAGGACAACTAGCCTCGCCGATGCCGTGAGTTTCATGGGTCAAAAGTAAGTCTGCCCGAAATGGTTTTTTATCGTTACAATTTGTCATGAATCGCATGCTTTGCAATTGTATTAGTCGTGTCGGATTCGATAATTCCAATTCACCTTTACACCTTATGTAGTGTCCTATTTTAACGGCTGTCTGTGATTGATTCTTAGGTTGCATGAACGCCTTCAAGAATCACATGGCGATGAGGTACTGAAGGCAGAAGCGAGTGCAAAGGTTCATAAGTTCACAGAATGGGCTCTGAAGTGCATTGGATTGCACTCTCGTGTGAGGGAGAGCAAGGGCAGAGGAAACCATGGCACAATCATTGAGGTTCAACTTCAGCTATGTGCCTTCAAGACATTTCTGGACCTAGCCGATAATGATCTTACTGGCAAAGATTTCACTGAGGCCTTTGATGCTGCATGCTTTCCTCTTACACTATTCTCAAGCACCTTTGACCAAGGATGGGCATCAGGGATCTCGGCATCTGCAATACAAGGGCTTTTAGAGTTGTTGGTAGAGGGTGGCGCGGACAATGTGAACCAATGCTTTCTTGAAGCTGCACGCTATGGAAGCACTGAACTCGTCCGCATCTTACTTCAGGTAATGATAAAAGCATAGTCCTCGTGTGCATCATCTTACTTCTGGTGATTATAAAGTATAATCAGACAATTTCAGTTAATGGCTCCATTGAGCAGACAATGTAGATATAGCACAACTAAATGGTTCTTAATTGCTCGAGCACACAGTAGCTCTCTAGTATACATGTTTATTGAAGTCTGAAGCTTTTAATGGCTTACCTTGTTTCCTCTGCCAGTAATTGGACCTTTTCTTTTGACTAGGAATCAGTCTTTCCTTGTGGAACTTTGCCTTCATTTCTGAATGTATTTGGCGTAAACTGCTTCAATCTTCATGCACAATGCATCCTGATATATATGCGCTTAAATGACTGAACCTTCAAAAAATATGAGTAGACCATATAATTCTTCTCATGAAGCACTGAAGCACTGAAGCAGTTTGTAGACTGCTTACTGATGACGATCTCATCCAGATCTGTTATGAAACTTAGTTTATGTGGTGTTCATCATGGCAATTTAGGTAGAATGGCTCATGCTTACCTTAGAGAACCTCAGAAAGTCATAAATTTCACATCTGTGCTGATACAATATTTAGATAGGTAACACAAACAGAGACATCGACTATCTTCATAACTCATTTTTATATTGCGTCCCATTCAGGACAGATTGAGAACGCTAACTATCTCTCCCCCCTTTCAATGGTGCTTTTGAAAGGATAACATGGACGTTTGATCTCTTCTTTCCCTTGATTTTTATGCTCATCTTAATCCATGCTCCCACCTAAAATTTGTGTTGTATGTTTTGGAGTTAAGATAGTAAATTTTATAATGGTTAGGCCATTGCTCAAATATGGCAGGTGACAATATTAATTTAGCACCGCTTGTGGATATCAATTAGATCATTTCCTTCCTTCCCTTTCTAATATATGTATATTTATGTGGATTAACACTTTCCTCTAAATGTGTATATAAATTTGGATGCCGTAATTTAGAAGCTATATATGTTTTTTTAGAAGATTTTCCTTTTTATCTTGTGCTTTCTGACATATGACAATTTTCCTTTTCTCTTGGTGCAAATGTAATCATTGGCAGCATTTAACATATTTAATGCTTTCACTTTTGTTCAGATTGCTCAAAGGAACAGCTTGGACATTGATGTGGATCTAGCCCTTGGCTTTGCTGCCCACTATGGGAAACTCGAAACCATGGGTTGCTTGGTTGAGGAAGGTAATTCTGTCGCCTTCCTTGGTCCTTTAATGAGGGCAGCTGAGCGTGGATGCCTCCAAGTTGTCGAATGGTTTGTGAACCGTGGCTGTCGGGACATGGAGCTTTGCCTAGCCCTTACTGCTGCCACCTCTAGCAGCCAGATTGAAGTTGCTTCCTATCTCCTGCCTCTAGTCCCCCAAGTTGTTCTTGCCCCACTGAGCATCGAGATTGTCAAGGCTGCTGGTGAGAGGAGCACAGGTTCGCTCCATGGTGTGGATTTTCTTCTCCGGTCAGACTTCCTCAATGACCCAGCTGCAACATATGCTGTGGCAGACAGCATAGCAAGATGCGCTGATGAGGCTGTGGATGCGAAGCTTAGGTCATTCATGCTTGAGGACTGGTCAGAGGCAGCCTTCTCGGAGGGATTCGCAGCTTCACAAGAGCACTTTCTTAACATTACAAGGATAATGCAAAGGGGCGAGTCACCGGTCGCCCTGAGAGCGCTCCCGCTTCAGCTGGTGATCGCCATGGCCTACCTGCCGCTGTACAGGGAATGCATGGAGTCAGGCGGGCGGCTTTTGCCGCAGAGGCTAAGAGGTCAGCTTGTGGAGGCCGCGGGCAGGCTGGAGGGCAAGCAACTGGACAGGAACAGCCAAGGAAGAGAGCTGCTGGCCATCTTGGAGCACCACCTCCCAAGCTTTCTGGTTCAGACTTGAATGAAGGACGCACCTTGTACTGAAATCGCATCAGCATCGGCATCGGTCATCGCATGCAAGTAACAATATGTCATTGCACCCCACCATCTTCGTCGTACCCCAGCACCGCCGCCGCCGCCGCCATGTTCCTGCTCGTCGACACCCGGAATGATACCACCCTGAGAGGTCATCACCCCCCTGACTCTCCGAGGCGCTCTTCGGAGAGTATATAATTTTGGGACAAGGTGTTTTGTGTGTGTGTGTGTGTGTCTGCCTTCTTGTGTGAGGCATGTGTTTAGAGTATTTATCGGGACCGCAAGCTTCAGAAAAAAAAACATGATATAAGGGGTTGAGAAAATGTTTCTCAGTTTTCGGTAAACCGTACATACATATGGCTGCCTGTCTAGCCTTGAGCGCCCTTGCTGCCGTCTGTTGTTGTAATCCTGTCTTCCCAAACATAAACTGAGACTTAAATGAAAGATGGCTACTCTCTCTCTGGGTGCTGTAGCAGCTATTCATTCCTTGAACTGTATGCTGTGCATGTACTCCTACACAACCACTGCCCCTGCTCTGCACTGCATCTTTGGGTTGGGTAGCAGTTAATTTGCGAAAACAAGAAATTGATGGAGCCTGAGACATGGCGCAGTCTCCATTGATTTGGGTGTCTTGCAATTGCAACCAGCAAGTTGGAGTACAGTACTGGAATTCGTTCAGAACCGGGGGTAGGGGACCTCCTCCAGGCCATCGTAAATGGCCTTTAGATGCCCTGTCCCTTGAGATCCGTAATTGCGTTGAAAGTGCCAACTGAAACCCCTCTACAATCAGTGAGAGTGAGAGGATTCAGAAATTATATTACTAGTCAGTTGCAAAGTCCGACTCGCTGTGACAGAGAAATGCTGCTTAGGAAGACAAATAATGCAGTGTTTATTTATTTATTGAATTTTCTGGTATCGAAGGAATAATAATAGTAGGAGTAGTATGTAGTGGAGCTGAAGCCGAAAAGAGAATAAAGCAAGCAAAGCAAAGCAAAGGCCAGGGGAGGAAAACGATGGGTGTCGCCGTCGTCGCCCGCGCCTCAAAGAGAGAGAGAGAGATTCCTTGTGGGTTTTCGCTTGCGAGTTGGGGTCAGTCACTGACGAGTTCCGGTTTTGACAGCGCGGGAGAAAAGAGAACGAATTTTGGGCCGCCGTGTGCTCAGCTCAGGATGGGATGTGACACCAGTTAAGCGCAATCAATCATCCATCATGGTAACTTGTAGCACAGGTTTATTTAATTAAGCTCTTTCTTAAGCCGTTGGTGTTTGCCTTATAGCTGCAGACTCTGCAGTTTTTTTCCCCTCCGGCAACGGCAGCTCCGTTCCATGTTTCCCGGCGAAAATAAATGAAACGAGACATGTTTACCGGCTGTTTCTGAGATAAAAAGTATGCACCGCCCGGCCTATGATGTACATGAGCATTTCTCAAATCATATTTATAACTGTATTCACACCATTTAATTTTTGTAAATTCAGGTTGAAGGAGTGTTTTTCTTTCCTGTTTGGAAGCTGCTGAAAAATATCCAGTCATGGCCTGGCGGGTGATCGGGCAGCGGAAGGCGATCCATGGGAGCTGGTGTTTTATGCGAAACTTGGTCTATTTTCATTTAGTTCGTCAAAAGTTCATTTAACCTTCTCAAGTACTCCCTCCGTTCTAAATCAGTTGACTTCCTTTTGTATACCTCGTCTAATTTGGAACGGAGGGAGTATTCATTTCTGTTTTCCTTCCTCAACTATTCTTCCGGACATCCTACCTTCTGAACTTTGAACACTTGGGCAAATAGTCTCCGAGTTAGGATTTGGAGGGCGGTCTAGGCACAGAACTGCTAAAAATAATACATGAGGAGGCCACAGAAATGCCAATTTTTTGTTTGAGGGGGCCACAGAACTGTCAAATAAAGGCTATTCAGAAGGTGGGATGGCCCAATTTTTTTTGACGGGCAAGCAGAACTTTATTCGCCGAATCCCACGTTCGGTGGAATAACAGAAGCATCATGGGGCTGGACAAGCCAAAGATGGCGCCCTTGATGTAGAGAGATTTGAGAACCGTAGCTTTAATTTTGAGGTGGGATGTCCCAAATGCCTGAAGAACAGCACTTGAGGATGTTAAATGGGCTTTCTTCAAGAAAAATTTATGGGAGGGGCTATAAAAGTGGAACATTAAGTTATTGGGCCTCGCTAACAGGCAATCTCCATCATACCCATACCCCCATAGTAGGTAATACTAGATGTAAGCCTGTTTGGTTAATTAATTATTTGTACAAAACCCTAAAACCTTTATGGGCCCTGACCACATCAAACCAGATTTGGCTCACTTTCTCTTCTTTACTTTCCCTTTATTGACTTGTTTTATGCTTGATTACAAAACGGAAAGTATACTAGTTTACATTTTCTTTCAAATCAGCACAAAAGCAATCCCTAATGTCGATTATTTTCTAAACTTCTTTTTTGGAAAAATTTCTGAGCTTTGAAGGTGGTTGTTTTTCTGTAAAGATCTGAAGTTTGCCGCGAATGAGTTTAGCGGCTCTATATAAATATTTGCTGTGAATATCTGCGCAAAATCTTCAACCTTTTAATTCTCAATACAAATGTATGATGCGAATATCCAAAAGCACAAAAACCTCAACCTTTGAAGGCTCTATATAAGTATTTGTTGCGAATGGTTTTAGAATTTACCTACAACCCTTTCATTGCTTTGTCTTTTGGGTTTTAGTCAGCTGATCTAAGATACAAATATCACAGCAGATACAACATCATTGTTTCCAAAGAATTTAAAAAACAGTTGAGGCGCTACAATACTGTTTGTCAGGATTCAGCACACAGTTTCAGCTGCTGACCAATTGCTGTTGCAGCATCTGAAATTTCTCTTTCATTACGGAATTTCAAAGGCCGCGTTGTAGGGTTCAAAACAAGATAACAACACAAAATGTCAAAGTCCTACAAATCTGGTCTATGCTGCTGGGAGAATATTAAACCTGCGATTTGTCCCACATGTTATATTTCTTATAGTGAACCCTACTTAAATTGCTTACTGTGATAGATAGCAACCCTCCAGTTGCTTATAAGAGAATGGTCAGTCATCATGCGTTCTTGGACCGAAACCCAGCCCATCCATGCTTTCTTAGGCTAGAATTTTCCTCTGAATTGAATCAGTCAGCACTCAACATTGGAGTGCTATTGACACAACCTGGTAGTATCACAGTGACAGAAACTGTTAAGGTAATACAATTCTCCGGAGTTTGCTGGAGCACAAACTGAGGAACCTGCAATCATGTTTTTTGACTAACAATAAATTGCTTGCTGGTTCACATGTTAAACAACTGCATTCCTGAAAACTGACCCGTTGATGCATAATGCAACGTTCTAAGCATGCACAATGTTACTAAAACTAAAAGCAGCCAATTCAAAACATTTGACTAGACTGCCTTGCTGAATGAAGCCAAATCTTGTGACAAGAAAGATTTAGGATACGTTGATCAGTGAATTTAGAAGAACTATGTGCACTTTGCTTGTCAACAGAAGAGAATAATCACTTATCAAGAACTAATATAAATGGTCAAGTTGAGGTGGATGTACATCCAACTTAGCAGAGGCTGTTAATCTACTCAGCAGATTGGTTCCATGACATAAAATCTGCACAATTTTGTTCAATCAATGCACCAAAATTTCCAAGCTCCAACCAATACCTTGTAAAGTTACTAATCTTCACCGTTCAAAATATAACAATTCCGAAGACGCTTCATATTGCACTCATCTTATGTTAACACACAATGAGAAACAAAAACCACGCAATAAAGCTATTTACAAGTAAGAGGTGGCCATGGTGCGCATATCGGTGGGCATGAAGGCCAGCACCATGAGCAGGATGAGCAAGCAGACCGGCAAGAGCAGCAGCAGCGACGGCGGCGGGGGCAACGGAGGCAACACCAACGGCAGTATGAGCAATGAAATGGTGAAGCAAGCGAGCACGAGGAACGCTTCGATGCTGAAGTAGTTGGGTGTGAAAACCTTCTTGTCAGCAACATTTGGCCTCTGCTGCTGCAGATGCCTCTTTGCGGAATTTGGTCTGACTAACATAGGGCTCCTCCCCTGCCTAACACTCCCTCCTTCCATTGCACCGAACTGGCTAGCCATCTGTTGTTTGGTAAGTGCAGTGCAGATCAGCGGCTATCCAGGAACTAAGATGAATGAGAACTCTTGTGGTTTCTGAAGGTTTTTATCAGATCTGAAGCCTCTGTTACTGAGCTGCACATCATCGGCTTTGACAGAACTGCGGCGCAACTGACAATACCTGTGGACAGGAGCGAAGAAATTTGTTAGAGAACAAGAGAATCATGTCTACTTATATATCAACCAAACATCAGGTATGTTCATATGCCATCCAAATTTTCAAGAAATACTAGGTGAAAGGTCTTCTTCTCCATGCAATTTTGGACAAACAACCTAGCTAGTACATGAACCAAAACATAAATATGGCAAGATTGTGGACAATCAAGCATAGGAAAAAGGTACCTTGGGTCCTGAAACTTGCATTTTGGGCATCCGCCTGAACGAAGTCCAGCCGTCAAGAACTCCTCCCCTCCAAATCAGTGCTTCCAACCAAGAGAGATGCCAAGATCACACAAATGGGGGAGGGGCAGCGGAAGGAAATCGATGCTTGCGAACAAGATGCTCTGGGACTGGATTCCGCCCACCCACCAGCAGCACGACGAAAGGGGGCTTAGTTTACGGTGGCGCTGGGGGTGAGGAAAGGAAGACAAAGGCGGATCCCCTGACGGCGAGGTGGAAGATATCGTCCGCGGGGGCGGTGACTCGTGTACCCTTTGTGGCGATGCTGCTGCTGCTGCTGCTGTGGACGGATGGAGATGGCCAAGCACAAGCATGATGACGGAGGAAGCGAGAGAGGGGGAGACAATTTTATGAGTGGGGTTTGAAATCTGGGGGGAGCAGATACATTGCATCAAAGGACCAACTTGAGGGGCAGGCAAGGTATGCAATGCATGCATGATGGAACTGGGGGTGGGGGTAGGGTGGGCCATAAGCCTCCCCCCTCTCCTTTTGGCAGTGGAGGTTACTGTTGTGTTGGTGACTTGGTTGGGTTTACTTCCCCCCTAATTGCAGTTAGCATCTGCTTGTCCCCTGATTGAAACCTTTTTACTCTTGGTACAAGTAGGCCTGTTGATGTGGCATCTATATTGGTGTTGTTGTCGCTGTAAAGGTTTACCAGGTTAGCGGTGAAGCGCCACAAACCCTATTTCAACGAGATATTTTCGTTGTCTAGACAAACGATGGTGGAAGATGATCAAGAATCATTATGTTAATCCTTGAAAATAAGGGGCATTGAAATTCTGTAATATTTACCGTGTTAGGATTGACATTGTGTGATTCGTTACTAACAAGAATTGCTTTTGGACTAGCTTTATGTCGTGGAAGGATTTATCGCACAATCTTTGATGAAAAATGTGTTTTTGTGTGTGTGGACATTTTCGCTATCGCTACAGTATGTCTTGTCGAGACAAAATAATGCTGGAAGAGGGTTAGTGGTCATTAGGGTTAGTTCTAAAATGCACAAGTAAATCCTATGCTATTTGGTGTGTTAGGATTGACATTGTGTATTTTTGTTAGTAATAACATTTGTGTTTGGTCACAGGTCTTGGTCTCTCCCCTGGTTCGTACAAATATTATCCCAAGCAATTCCCCTCAGAGAGGGCGGGTCTTGATGTGCAAGGGTTCCTCTCCCCTGGTTGCCTTTTTTGTGCATACCCAATTTGTTCAATCCTTTAACTTGTTAACTCCTATGAAGGGCACACGTTTTCTTCCTTTCCCTTTTTCACTGGAGAAACCTCGAAAAAACAAAGATAGAAATGAATAATTTATTCCGCCAAAAATTCCTACACTCACACCTGGCTATGGTAGTCATCCTCCAAATTCAGTAACCGAAATCTCATAACAGGTCTTGAGCCGTAGCTGTTAGCTACAGCCTACAGGATAGAAGCATCTACTTGCCACATGCTACTACAGACATGCACATTTTAGGTAGCTACCAAGATATTGCTTTCAGGAAATTGGGGCTGAAAATCCACATTGCCTTTATGGTTTTGCTAAATGTCAGGCGTGTGAGATATTGTTTACGCACTGAGAACCATTAGTCTGACGTTAAGATTCATGCAAGATTCTACATTTTTCTGAACCATGCCCATTTCTTATTTTACTTTTCTTTTTTACAGTAGGATGCAAACCATTATAACATAGTGAACAAAATTTTAGACCCATAGACAAAACTGAATAGAGAATTGGAATAAGGCCACACACTCGCTATTTTACATAGATGGACAGATTATCAGCATAGCTGATTTGTCAAGTTGTCATTGTCAGAAATTCCGTCGTGTGCTATTTCGTAGGGCTAAGTTGGGGTTTAATATCATGGATGCCCATACAACGTTGAGTCATGCCTTCCCAATTGGACAATTGGCCACGTGAGGTTGTGCTCGTAGGAAGGAACAGCACACCGAGTCATGGCACGGCTCAAGTTGCATTTGCCCCATTAGATTTCACGATTGTTGTTGCATTATGTCATCCTATGTCATGCATTTTGGTTACAGATCACAACGACAACCCCTCTCCCTTCGCCTTCAGCCGTCACTCCGGCATCATGGGACAGAGGGGAGGAGGTCCGTTATGTACTAGGTTTTGGCGTCGTGGAATGTTTAGGATCGACTAAGTAAGTCTAAAGATGAGGGAATAGACTATAAGCAATAAAAGAGAGCATTTTTTTTCAGTTCTAAGTTTTATCGGCAATTTTAAGAATTTTTTCTGTAGTTCATCAAGCATCATATACACTATGACATGTAAATTTTATATGTTCCATGCATATTATTCTTCAACTGTGTAGTGTTTTTTAAAGTTCTTTCATGAACTAACCTATTAATTTAGCATTCAATGTTATTTTTTTGTGTTTCTATATTTCAGGAAAAAAAACCATTAAACCCTGAAAAGTTACGAAAAATATATCAAGAAGTCCTATAGCTAGAGGAGAGGGCCGGGCCCTCCTACAGGCCATGGACACTTATGCACCCTAGGATGCCCCTCTCGCATGGTGTCCATATATACCCTCGACCCCCGTCATATTTATCGAGCATTTTTTCGTCGCCATCACCGCATGTTCCAAGATGATCTTAATTTTCAGCCTCGATCTTGTACATTATCGGAGGAGGAATTCATCTCCATCTTCACCAACATCTATCCTCAATTCCTCATACTATGGGTTAATGGCAGTAGCCAAAATTTAATATCTCCATTTTGTAGAGCAATACAGTAATCATATGTATTATTCTACATGATTATGTTTTATCTGATGTAAATCTTAAGGTTGATCATGTGATGAATTATCTATTTATATTAAGATTATATATATGCTCTATATTTTATTTTTAAATGCATATTTTCTTTGGTTATTTGTATAATCTTGACAATTTTAGAACGATAATCAGTAGTGTAAAGGGTGTGCATTAGTTGTGCTTAATCTTGCAAGTAAACTACTATGATACCAATAAATGCAAAAAAACTTATACTGTATTATTTCCACTAAGAATGAAGGTTTGTATGAGGACTTTAGTGAATTATGCAAACAACAATATGTCATCTTGCTTAATGTAGTTCTCCATGTTTACACTTAGTACTTAGAGGGTATCTGACCTACAAGTGGATTATTAGCTATAGAGGAGGGAGGGTCTTTGGCCTAGGGGTTACCTCGGCTTGCGGGTTATCGACCCAGTAGGACAGTCTAAAGATCCCCTATGTTAGTTCCCGTTCTGGACCCTTATACTGGCCCATGGGTGATTAACATGGAAGAATCCATAAGCCTTGCCGATCAAGACAAATCGATCATATCTGAGGAGGATTCCCTTACTGCCATAGTTGACTAGGACTTCAATAAACAATACCTCGATCGTACCTTATGCTTTGCACACCACATTGCAATAATATAACACGAGCATGAAGTAGGGTATTACCTCACCTAGAGGGCCTTAACTGTAACACCCTCAGTTGTCTGTAACAGTAATCCTTTTGCTAATGAGTATTACTGTTGCCAATCACTGTTGCTAATCATGCCATGATCAAATTTGAATCAAATCAAATCCAAAATGCCTTTTTGTTGATATTAAAAATAATGTTGCAAATAAAACTTGTCCAAAAATTATACAACCACTTTTCTTTAATCAAAAATAATTAGTGGGTCATGCCCATGTGGTTATGGTATTTTATTATGCCTTTGGAAAATTACAAACAATTCAAACAGTGGGCTAAAACCCCCATGTTGGGCATTTAATATTTAAAAGAATTATCCAATGAATTTTAAAATGCACCAAATTTGTTGTGTCACCTACATGTGACATACATATAATTTAGAGACCACTGGATCATTCTACAAAAATGTTAAACAATTAAAACAATTTCAAAAAAAGAAAAGAACAGGAAAGAAAAACAACAGAAATACAAAACATCTAAAACTCGCCTAAGGCGACGGCCCACCCGGCCCATCCCTCCTTCTCCCACCTGCTCCCCTCCCATCACCACCTGCCCCGATGCCGTGGCGCCACCGCCGTGGCCAGGGGCCCTGCCGGCCGCCCCCACCTCCACTGTGGCCGGGGAGACGATAAGCACGCCCCAGCCACCCCCTGGACGAGATCCCGTCCCAGTTCCCCTCCTCCTCACCTCTCTCTCGCCCGAGCAAATCATCCGAGACCACCGGCGCCGCCGCTGCGAGTAATCGTGGCCGGAGAGCCCCTCGACCCGAGCCACCATGTACTAGCCGCTCCCCGTCGTCGCCCTCGCCACCCTGCAGAAGAAGAGGCTCCCGGAGCCCCCACACCCGACGAATCGCGGTCGTCTTCAACCTCGGGTCCGCCGGCGTGCGGCTCCGATTCCGTCAGCTCCAATCGTCCCCGAGCGCGTTCTATGCACCGTCGCGCTCCTGGTGAGCTAGTGCTCCCTCCTCAAACCCCCTTGGACGCCCGCGTAGCCCGTAGACGCCCCCCTTTTCACTCACTCCGGCCGCCGAGCGCACTCGTCGCCGGCGAGGCCACGGTGACCGTTTGGTCCCGGACGTGTAACCGTCTTGATCCCCACGCGCCGTGGTTCCCGTTGGGGCGCTTTGCGCGCGCTTAGGACCCCTGTAGCGTCGATTCCGTCGAGGTCCATGGCACAACCGCCGCCTTCATCATCGCCGACGTCACTCCGGTGACCCCCCGGCCAAACCACCGCCACCAAACGACTTCCCGTCGTCTTCCGGATCGAATGCACCAAACCGCACCCCCTTCCGTGGCCTGAATCGACGGCGCGTTCTACCTCGCCGCCGGCGAGTCTCCGGCGAGCTCACCGGAGTCGCTGACCGGTGGGTCCTCCCGGTCAGGTTTTCTGTTAGTGGCTAATGAGCCACTGACAGCCGGGTCCCACCCCCTGCTAATTGTCTCTGTTAAGACAAATGGAAAAATAACAATTAGTTTAATATGTCTCACTGAGCTGTGGGCCCTTGACATTTAAATTAAACTAAACTGGTTTAATTAGCACCTGAGTCACTGACCACTGGGCCCCACTGTCAGCTTTATTTGTTAAAAGAATTTATTAGAAATTCCAGTGACTTACATGTGAGCCCAGAGGCTATTTTGATTTATTAAAATGTTTTATAAATAAACAGAGGCTGACATGTGGGTCCCACATGTCAGGCACTGTTTTGGATAAGGTTGTAATAATAATAAAAGGAAATTCAGAAATTCTTTTTAAATGATTTAAACTTTGAATTTGAATAACTTTTAAACCGTAACTCAAATTCAAAAACTTTATACATGAAAATTGATCAGAAAATACAACGAATACGAATACGCTATCCATATGTCTATCACCCCCCTCTAACTTACCGAATATCAACATTCCCCCTTCGGGCCGTCTGTCGATATTTCTCCGGTGCGGGTAAAAACCTGCCAGATGAATTTGTTCTGAACATGAAAGTTGCTCGGAATGAATCAACGATCACGGATACAATATCCACATGTCTGTCAGATGTCTCTAACACTGCAGACATGGAACCTTCCCCTCCGGACACCCTGTCCGGTAATCACCCGGAGCTGACAGTTCATCCCCGGATGAATTCCCGCTCCGAGCAACGTGCATTGCACTGCGTTAGAACACCGTTAGCATTGCATCTATCATGTCATGCATCTATTTGTATATGCTTGATTTGTATTTACTGTTTCTTCCCCCCTTAATCTTCGGTAGACCCCGCTGCTGCCGTCGACTACACCGCTGCTGAGTACGACTACTTCGTCGACGACCCTACCCCTACCGTCGAGCTTCCAGGCAAGCAGAGCCATTCTCTTCCCCAGATATCACCTACCTTTCCGTACTTTTCTTGCACTAGGCATTGTTACTTCTGCTGCTACGTCACAATCCTATTCAATTGCATAGCCTGTTTTTGTCGCCCCTTGATGTACCTCCTTTATCCTATGCTGCCTATTATTATTATGCATTATTCAGCAGTGAGCCCTGCGCATTGTTAGCTAGGATTATATAGAGGGCCGTGATCACTCAGGGGAGTGAACGCGGATATAATTATTATAACTACACAGGTAC
Source organism: Bromus sterilis (assembly GCA_950022295.1). NCBI lineage: Eukaryota > Viridiplantae > Streptophyta > Magnoliopsida > Poales > Poaceae > Bromus > Bromus sterilis. The sequence continues at coordinate 363,805,130 of OX465595.1, read as the reverse complement.
GGTACAATGCAGACACCGCCTCAGGCCCCCTACGTCGGCTCTACCGAGCCACCATCAAGTGTGAGCTATCGAGGAGTGATCCTTGTACTCCACTCGTTGTTGACTCTGTATAGCCTCTCTAGGTACCTGAGCAACGGTTGTCCTTCAGGTAAGAAGTCAGGCGACCCAACGGTGCCCGCGAGTGGTATTACGACGGGACGACAGGGAGGGTACGACCAGTGTACCGGTGTGCTTGGCCCCTAATCGTTGGCCGCGAGAGTTACCAACCCACGAAAGTCGAGCTCCTCCAGGAGCACACGCGATACAAGGTAAGGAGACGGTTCACCTTGTTGGTAACCGCAGAGACTTGGTGGGACGATAGGGCAGGCACCGATGTACTGGTGGTCCTGGCTGCTGTCGTTGTCCGCGGGTCAGTTAAGTCGAGGCAACGATAACGGTTGTCCCGCAAGTTAATAAAATGACTAATGGTTCAGTGAATGTCTTGAGTTGGCTATATGCCATGTACGCACTACCTACACGTGGGAATTACGAGTTATGGGATCCTCTGCTTCATAGTGTCGTCCGAGGACTCTTCAGACGTCAGCAGTACCGCGGCCTGTGCCGGGAAGTGGTGTTGTCTTATTTGCCGCGGCAGTGTGATTTTTTTTTGCTTTGATTTAACTTCACCGGCCAGCCTCGCACCGTGCAGGAGTACGTCGGGGTTAGGGTCCAAAGCCCCGCGTACATAGGATATAGTCCGGCGGATGACCTCTCTGTTGAGTTTGAAAGATGGGCTATGGAGTGTCGGATAGCCTCGATGGAGCGTTCCCTAACAAGGTGCCCGCCACCCTGGAGATCCGTGCGTGTAGTGTAACACAAGTGCACCCCTGCAGGGAAGGTTAATCTATTCGAATAGCCGTGTCCACGGTAACATGACGCTTTATGCTGAAGCTGGATCTTTCCACTACAAAGTATTATTATTAAAATGTATGGTTCCGGGTTTGCTTCCTCGCAGGGGAGTCGAGGAGGGAACTCGGAGGCATTGCTAATTATTACAACTTACTATTATACAATGCTGCAGCAACTTCTGCTGCATTGTTACTTTATGCTTTATATAAACTGTTGGCTATTCTCTCCTCATGCTGCAAGACTCGTCGGAAGATGCTAGTCTTCGATAGGCCTAGCTTCTTACCCTTATTCTAATTTCTATCTTGTAGTCCACTATATATAGCCTCCCCTTCCATTTGATACAATGCATAAATGCTTAGTAGCGGACGTAAGACTTGCGGGTATGCTAGATACTCACCTTTTCTTTATTTCCCCTTTTTAGCTTTGCCTGATCGGCCGCTGCAGCCGACGTTGGAGCCCAGGAGCAGGAGTAGCCCGGAGGCGACTACTACGATGTCGAGTTCCCCGTTGACCAGGAGTAGTTCGGTGGATCCCGGGCAGGAGGCCTCGCCTTTTTCGATCTGTATCTCTGATGTCATTTGTGCTAGCCTTCTTATGGCAAAACTTGACTAACTATGTCTGTACTCAGATATTATGGCTTGTTTGACTTATGTATTCGGATCCTCGTGATCCCTGGTATTGTAACATATTTGTTTATTCTTTTGTGTTTAGTTTTGTGCTGTGATATTCTCACCGTGGCACCCTAATCTCAGCCGTGTACCCTGCGTGTATGATTACTGTACACAGATTGATTTTGGGGGCGTCACAAGTTGGTATCAGAGCCGACTGTCTTTAGGAAGCCACCCCACCACTACTTGGTCGAAGTTGAGTCTAGACTTTGAAAAACTATTTTGCTAACTTAATATTTTGCTTACGGGCCCACATCGATGTCACTACGTGTGATATCTATGGTATTAGGATCCTTTTATCCTTACCTATGCTCTGGGACTCTGCTCTCTTATCCTTGCTAGTAAGTTTTACAAACGCTAACATTAGGATCACGTTCTCTTCATTCCACCCGGTGTTTTGGTGCTTCCCCATTGATTGAGTCGCGTCGCAGGAGTTCTACCCCAGGTCCCGGACCGCGGACCCCATTCTCATTCTAGGCAGGCCGCGCGTCCTCTGGCATTAACTCCTGTGGCCAACAGTTTTCTTGCGGCGTGATTGACATAGTGGAATCTATGTCGCGTCGTGTAATCCTTACCACAGTCTGCGCGCCGCCTAGTGAGTCCTTTTTCCTTAATTTCTACGATGTTACGCTGCCCGATTTTTTATTGACTCTGTGTGTGAATGTGTATGTCTTATATGACTACTCCTATATATCCGCGCCTCCTCTTCGTTGTCGCTTTACTTCAGGCTTGATTCCGGTATCTCGTTAAATTTTATCGCTGAAATACCCCTGTTAATCTCTAGCAGGATGGCTGGTCGTGGTGGTCGTGGTCGTGGTCGTGGTGCCAACGACCCACCTCCGCCGCCGGATTACATGGCCGCGATGATGCAACAGTTTGAGCTGAACCATCAGTTCATGGAGAATGTCATGGCTCAGTTCCCCCAGCCGAATCAGAATGGGAACCACCATCAGCATGCCACCGTTACTCTGCACGACTTCACCCGCCTCAACCCCACTATGTTCCGCAACACTGTTCAGCCGTTGGATGCTGATGACTGGCTTCACGACATCACTCACGAGCTGGAGTCTGCTAATGTCGATCCAGCCGACCATGTGAACTTTGCGTCTTATCATCTGAAAGGTGCCGCTGCTCAGTGGTGGAGCACCCACAAGCGTTCACTGCCAGTTGGAGAAGTCATCACTTGGGATGAATTTCAGTCTGCCTTCCGCGCCCGCTACATTCCTCAGGGGATCATGGATGGTAAGGCGGAAGAATTCTGCAACCTCACTCAGGGCGACATGACTGTTGAAGCCTATCAGCGCGAGTTCCTCAACCTCTCTCGCTATGCGGAAGAAGAGATCACCACTGATGCTCGCAGGCAGCAGAAGTTCCGTCGTGGCCTCAACCCAGACCTCAGGCTCGCTCTTGCCATTCATGATTTCGCCAACTTCGCCACCATGGTGAACAAGGCTATCACCGTTGAGACTACCCAGATGGAGCACAAGAACTCACTGAAACGCTATCGTGACGTTGGCTCATCTCCAGGCGCAACACAAAAGCGTCGTATCTGGCTCCCTACCAGTGTGACCCATTCACCTGTACCTGCTCCAAGGCTGTCTTATGCTGCACCCCATCTGCCTCCGCCACCGCAGATGCCAAGAGCTCTACCTGCACCACCCAATGCTACCCCCTTCGTCCTCAGGATGGATTATGCTTCACGTGCCGCCAACCTGGGAATTTTTCTAGGGAGTGCCCCCAGAAACAGAAGCAACTGGTAGTTCACCCCGCTGGCCGCGGAAATGGTCGTGGCAACAACAGGACCCCCAACTATAATACTGGGTCTGCTGCTTATGCTCGTGGACATGCTAACAACATCAATGTTGAAGAAGCTCAGCAACAACCCGCTACCGTGATGGGTACCCTTCTCGTTAATTCCGTACCTGCTACTGTTTTATTTGATACATGAGCATCACATTCATTCATGTCAGAAGCATTTGCATTTTCGCATAACTTCAAGTACGAAACGATGAAACCACTGATGGTTGTTCGCACCCCGATAGGCCAATGCCGAACCAGCATGCTAGTGCCAAACACCACCATTGAAATCGAAGGAATTGAATTCTTTTCTTCGCCCATCCTCCTGAAGTCTTCCACCATAGACCTCATTCTGGGAATGGATTGGTTGAAATTTCACGATGCCGCACTGTATTGTGGCACCAAGTCTGTCCAACTTTTCACCCCTCCGGTGAGATTGTTAACCACACCACCCGAATTACCCGTAATGCTGAAACACAGATATTTATGATGAATGCTTTGAATATCTCACCTCTGGAAGGCATCGAGAACATTCCGGTCGTTCGCGATTTTCCCGACGTCTTCCCAGAAGAACTGCCGGGAATACCCCCGATCAGAGAAGTTGAATTCGTCATCGACTTGAAGCCAGTCACTGTTCCTATTGCCAAGTGTCCTTACAAGATGCCGCCACATGAACTCCTTGAACTTAAGGAGGAAATCGACAAGGCACTTCAGAAAGGATTCATTCGCCCCAGTTCCTCAGCTTGGGGAGCACCTTCGCTTTTTGTCAAGAAGAGAGATGGGACAAACCGATTGGTCCAAGATTATCGGCCCATTAACCAAGCCACCATCCAGAACAAATACCCACTTCCCTGGATCAACGATATGTATGATCAACTTGCCGGATCCAAGGTGTTTTCTAAACTCGACTTGAGGTTGGGTTATCACCAAATCCGAGTCCGTGATGAGGACATTCCGAAGACCGCCTTCATTACTCGCTATGGTTCATATGAGTATACCGTCATGTCCTTTGGCTTAACCAATGCTCCAGCCACCTTCTCCAGATTGATGAATTATATTTTCATGGAGTACCTCGACAAGTTCGTTGTGGTTTATCTGGATGATATATTGATATATTCAAAGAATGAAGAAGAACATGCTGAACATCTTCGTCTTATACTGGAGAAGCTTCGAGAACACAAACTCTACGCTAAGTATTCTAAGTGTGAGTTCTGGCTTCCCGAAGTAACCTATCTTGGACATGTGATTTCCAAGGATGGCATTGCCGTCACCCCAGAACGTATCCAGGATATTCTTGACTGGACTCCTCCCAAGACCGTCAAGAAAGTCCGCAGTTTCCTCAGGCTCGCTAGCTATTGCCGCCGTTTCGTCGAGAACCTCTCCAAGATTGCCAGGCCCCTGACTAATCTACTTCACAAAGGCGTCAAGTTCGAGTGGACAGATAAATGTCAGGAAAGTTTCCAAGCGCTCAAGGACAAGATAACTTCTCCCCCGGTGCTCGCTCCCCCTGATACTCAGAAGGACTTCGTGATATATTGCGACGCGTCTCGTCAAGGGTTAGGCTGTGTCCTAATGCAAGAGCGCAAAGTGATTGCTTATGGCTCTCGTCAGTTGCGTGCTCACGAAGACAAATATCCAACACATGATCTCGAATTGGCAGCAGTAATTTATGCATTGAATCTGTGGCGACATTACCTCGTCGGTAATCGTTGCGAGGTCTACATCGACCACTAAAGTCTGAAGTACCTGTTTACTCAGCCAGACCTGAATCTTCGTCAACAAGGATGGCTCGAGACAATAGCTGACTTCAACATGGATATTTCGTATACCCCTGGCAAGGCTAATGTGATGGCCGATGCCTTGAGCCGCAAAGCTTACTGTTCTGAACTTGAAGTTCAGGTACAACAACCACATCTGTATGAAGAGCTTCGCAAGCTGAACCTCGAGATTGTTCCTCAAGGTTACGTTAACAACCTGGTTCTCAAGTCAAGCCTCGACACCCTCATCAAGAGTAGACAGCCTCTTGACGCTGACAATGTGAAGATCAAGCAAGACATCGCAGCAAGAAAGCCCTCTCTTTTACCATTGATACCAATGATGGTGATACTGTGTACTTCAAGGGCCGCTTAGTAGTTCCTGTGAGCCCGGCCATCATTAATTGTGGCCCGGATATCATGGAGGAAGCACATAATTCTCCCTTGTCTATCCACCCTGGCAGTACTAAGATGTATAAAGACCTTCGTCAACGATACTGGTGGCCTTACATGAAGCAAGACATCGCCCGCTATGTTTCTCAATGTGACGTTTGCAGTCGCGTCAAGGCCGGACATCAGAAACCTGCTGGCTGGTTGCAACCACTCCCTCCTCCTGATTGGAAGTGGGACAAAGTCGAAATGGACTTCGTCACCGGTTTTCCAAAGTCACAGAAAGGTAACGATGCCATCTTTGTCGTCATCGACCGATTCTCCAAGATTTCTCACTTCCTGCCAGTCAAGGAGACGATCACTGCTAGTCAGTTAGCACACTTGTATATCTCCCGGATTGTGTCACTCCACGGTATTCCGCTGGAGATCAGTTCAGTCCGTGGCAGCCTTTTCACCTCACGATACTGGAAGAATTTCATGGAGGCCTTCGGGACTCGTTTGTCTCTCAGCACCGCTTATCACCCCCAGTCGCAAGGCCAAGTTGAACGAGTCAATCAAGTCCTGGAAGACATGCTTCGCGCTTGTGTCCTTTCATTCGGCATGAAATGGGAGGAATCTCTCCCGTACGAGGAATTCTCGTACAACAATAGCTATCAGGCTAGTTTGAAGATGGCCCCCTTCGAAGTTCTTTACGGACGTAAATGTCGAACCCCCCTGAATTGGTCAGGAACTAGGGAATGACCCTACTTCAGACCGGATCTTGTCCAACAAGTTGAAGATCAGGTTCGCATTGTGCAAGAAAATATCAAGGCCGCTCAGTCTCGTCAGAAGAGCAATTATGATCGCAAACACCAGGAAATGCTCTATCAACCTGGTGAATACGGTTACCTCCGTGTCACTCCCATATCACTTCGGTATCAAGGGAAAGTTGGCTCCTCGCTACATTGGCCCGTTCCGTATCCTTTCCAGGAGTGGACCCATGGCATACCGGTTGGAATTGCCGCCGAACCTCTCCCAAGTCCACGATGTCTTCCACGTGTCGCAACTCCGTCGCTGCTTCAAGGACCCTATCCGCGAAGTGGAGCATGATATGATCAAGCTGCAACAAGACTTGACTTATCGAGAACATCCGAGCCGCATTCTCGATCAGTCTGAACGTCGAACCCGCAACAAGACCGTCAAGTTCCTCAAGGTTCAGTGGTCGAATCATTCTGAAGATGACGTCACTTGGGAACGCGAAGATCGCCTTCGCGATGAATACCCCGATATTTTCCTCGCTACCACTTAAATTCTCGGGACGAGAATTCTTGTAGTGGGGGAGATTTGTAACTCCCTCAGTTGTCTGTAACAGTAATCCTTTTGCTAATGAGTATTACTGTTGCTAATCATGCCATGATCAAATTTGAATCAAATAAAATCCAAAGTGCCTTTTTGTTGATATTAAAAATAATGTTGCAAATAAAACTTGTCCAAACATTATACAACCACTTTTCTTTAATCACAAATAATCAGTGGGTCATGCCCATGTGGTTATGGTATTTTATTATGCCTCTGGAAAATTACAAACAATTCAAACAGTGGGCTAAAACCCCCATGTTGGGCATTTAATATTTAAAAGAATTATCCAATGAATTTTAAAATGCACCAAATTTGTTGTGTCACCTACATGTGACATACATATAATTTAGAGACCACTGGATCATTCTAAAAAAATGCTAAACAATTAAAAAAAATTCAAAAAAAGAAAAGAACAGAAAAGAAAAACAACAGAAATACAAAACGTCTAAAACTCGCCTAAGGCGACGGCCCACCCGTCCCATCCCTCCTTCTCCCACCTGCTCCTGTCCCATCACCACCTGCCCCGACGCCGTGGCGCCACCGCCGTGGACAGGGGCCCTGCCGGCCGCCCCCACCTCCACTATGGCCGGGGAGACGATAAGCACGCCCCAGCCACCCCCTGGGCGAGATCCCGTCCCAGTTCCCCTCCTCCTCACCTCTCTCTCGCCCGAGCAAATCACCCGAGACCACCGGCGCCGCCGCTTCGAGTAACCGTGGCCGGAGAGCCCCTCGACCCGAGCCACCATGTACTAGCCGCTCCCCGTCGTCGCCCTCGCCACCCTACAGAAGAAGGGGCGCCCGGAGCCCCCACACCCGACGAATCGCGGTCGTCTTCAACCTCGGGTCCCTCGGCGTGCGGCTCCGGTTCCGGCAGCTCCAAGTCGTCCCCGAGCCCGCTCTCTGCACCGTCGCGCTCCTGGTGAGCTAGTGCTCCCTCCCCAAACCCCCTTGGACGCCCGCGTAGCCCGTAGACGCCGCCCACTTTTCACTCACTCCGGCCGCCGCGCGCACTCGTCGCCGGTGAGGCCATGGTGACCGTTTGGTCCTGGACGTGTAACCGTCATGATCCCCACGCGCCGTGGTTCCCGTTGGGGCGCTTTGCGCGTGGTTAGGATCCCTGTAGCGTCGATTTCGTCGAGGTCCGTGGCACAGCCGCCGCCGTCATCATCGCCGGCGTCACTCCGGTGAGCCCCCGGCCAAACCACCGCCACCAAACGACTCCCCGTCGTCTTCCGGTTCGAACGCACCAAACCGCACCCCCTTTGGTGGCCTGAATCGACGGCGCGTTCTACCTCGCCGCCGGCGAGCCTCCGGCGAGCACACCGGAGTCGCTGACCGATGGATCCTCTCGGTCAGGTTTTCTGTTAGTGGCTAATGAGCCACTGACAGCCGTGCCCCACCCCCTGCTAATTGTCTCTGTTAAGACAAATGGAAAAATAACAATTAGTTTAATATGTCTCACTGACATGTGGGCCCTTGACATTTAAATTAAACTATACTGGTTAAATAAGCACGTGAGTCACTGACCACTGGGCCCCACTGTCAGTTTTATTTGTTAAAAGAATTTATTAGAAATTCGAGTGACTTACATGTGGGCCCAGAGGCTATTTTGATTTATTAAAATGTTTTATAAATAAACAGAGGCTGACATGTGGGTCCCACATGTCGGGCACTGTTTTGGACGATGTTTTGGATCAGGTTGTAATAATAATAAAAGGAAATTCAGAAATTCTTTTTAAATGATTTAAACTTTGAATTTGAATAACTTTTAAACCGTAACTCAGATTCAAAAACTTTATACATGAAAATTAATCAGAAAATATAACGAATACGAATACGCTATCCATATGTCTACCACCCCCTCTAACTTACCGAACATCGACATTCCCCCTCCGGACCGTCTGTCGATATTTCTCCGGTGCCGGTAAAAACCTGCCGGATGAATTTGTTCTGAACATGAAAGTTGCTCGGAATGAATCAACGATCACGGATTAAATATCCACATGGCTATCAGATGTCTCTAACACTGCAGAGATGGAACCTTCCCCTCCGGACACCCTGTCCGGTAATCGCCCGGAGCTGACAGTTCATCCCCGGATGAATTCCCGCTCCGAGCAACGTGCATTGCACTGCGTTAGAACACCGTTAGCATTGCATCTGTCATGTCATGCATCTGTTTGTATATGCTTGCTTTGTATTTACTGTTTCTCCCCCCCCTTAATCTCCGGTAGACCCCGCTGCTGCCGTCGACTACACCGCTGCTGAGTACGACTACTTCATCGACGACCCTACCCCTACCGTCGAGCTTCCAGGCAAGCAGAGCCATTCTCTTCCCCAGATATCGCCTACCTTTCCGTACTTTTCTTGCACTAGGCATTGTTACTTCTGCTGCTACGTTACAATCCTATTCAATTGCATAGCCTGTTTTTGTCGCCCCTTGATGTACCTCCTTTATCCTATGCTGCCTATTATTATTATGCATTATTCAGCAGTGAGCCGTGCGCATTGTTAGCTAGGATTAGATAGAGGGCCGTGATCACTCAGGGGAGTGAACGCGGATATAATTATTATAACTGCACAGGTACGGTACAATGCAGACACCGCCTCAGGCCCCCTACGTCGGATCTTCCGAGCCACCATCAAGTGTGAGCTATCGAGGAGTGATCCTTGTACTCCACTCGTTGTTGACTCTGTATAGCCGCTCTATGTACCTGAGCAACGGTTGTCCTTCAGGTAAGAAGTCGGGCGACCCAACGGTGCCCGCGAGTGGTATTGCGACGGGACGACAGGGAGGGTACGACCAGTGTACCGGTGTGCTTGGCCCCTGATCGTTGGCCGCGAGAGCTACCAACCCATGAAAGTCGAGCTCCTCCAGGAGCACACGCGAGACAAGGTAAGGAGACGGTTCACCTTGTTGGTAACCGCAGAGACTTGGTGGGACGACAGGGCAGGCACCGATGTACTGGTGGTCCTGGCTGCTGTCGTTGTCCGCGGGTCAGTTAATTCGATGCAACGATAACGGTTGTCCCGCAAGTTAATAAAATGACTAATGGTTCAGTGAATGTCTTGAGTTGGCTATATGCCATGTACGCACTACGTACACGTGAGAATTACGAGTTATGGGCTTCTCTGCTTCATAGTGTCGTCCGAGGACTCTTCAGACGTCAGCAGTACCGCGTCCTGCGCCGGGAAGTGGTGTTGTCTTATTTGCCGCGGCAGTGTGATTTGTATTTGCTTTGATTTAACTTCACCGGCCAGCCTCGCACCGTGCAGGAGTACGTCGGGGTTAGGGTCCAAAGCCCCGCGTACATAGGATATAGTCCGGCGGATGACCTCTCTGTTGAGTTTGAAAGATGGGCTATGGAGTGTCGGATAGCCTCGATGGAGCGTTCCCTAACAAGGTGCCCACCACCCTGGAGATCTGTGCGTGTAGTGTAACACAAGTGCACCCCTGCAGGGAAGGTTAATCTATTCGAATAGCCGTGTCCACGGTAACAGGACGCTTTATGCTGAAGCTGGATCTTACCACTACAAAGTATTATTATTAAAATGTATGGTTCCGGGTTTGCTTCCTCGCAGGGGAGTCGAGGAGGGAACTCGGAGGCATTGCTAATTATTACAACTTACTATTATACAATGCTGCAGCAACTTCTGCTGCATTGTTACTTTATGCTTTATATAAACGGTTGGCTATTCTCTTCTCATGCTGCAAGACTCGTCGGAAGATGCTAGTCTTCGATAGGCCTAGCTTCTTACCCTTATTCCAATTTCTATCTTGCAGTCCACTATATATAGCCTCCCCTTTCATTTGATACAATGCATAAATGCTTAGTAGCGGACGTAAGACTCGCGGGTATTCTAGATACTCACCTTTGCTTTATTTCCCCTTTTTCGCTTTGCCTGATCAGCCGCTGCAGCCGACGTTGGAGCCCAGGAGCAGGAGTACCCCGGAGGCGACTACTACGACGTCGAGTTCCCCGTTGACCAGGAGTAGTTCGGTGGATCCCGGGCAGGAGGCCTCGCCTTTTCAATCTGTATCTCTGATGTCATTTGTGCTAGCCTTCTTAAGGCAAAACTTGACTAACTATGTGTGTACTCAGATATTATGGCTTGTATGACTTATGTATTCGGATCCTCGTGATCCCTGGTATTGTAACATATTTGTTTATTATTTTGTGTTTAGTGTTGTGTTGTGATATTCTCACCGTGGCACCCTAATCTCAGCCGTGTACCCTGCGTGTATGATTACTGTACACGGATTGATTTTGGGGGCGTCACATTAACCTAGGTAAAACCCATCTCCGGTTATCATTCGATTTACTCACCTTGCTAAGATACCCTATTAAGAGATATGCTGGATTTACCTTCGATAGTGGTGGACCATGCAAGTCTCGCTTGGTGAAATCATGGATCAAATGGGATCGATTTCTGGTGTCAGTGTAATCTACACGCCAAGCCAGATGTTCATCTTCGGTGCCATGTGCTAAATCGTCGACTCGACTGTCCAACTTGGCCAGGTCCATACTTTATCTCCATGAAAAATTGTTCAGTTCAGCAGTCTGTAGTACGACGTAGATTCACGCGCGGATTGATTCTCCAAGGTTTGGCATGATCTCAGATCCAAGAGTATATCAATTTTTTTGAACCACCCACTACACACTTGGCGTCCAACATTGAAGATCTTACCGACATTCATGTTGACACCGAAGAGCTCGAATACCTTGAGGAGGAGATTGGTGATTTAGAACATAGTCATCCACCGTCCTTGGAGACAGTGCCCTCATGGTAGGCAACCTTAGTTTACGAGTGTTACATGGTGGACAACCTGGAAAAGCAAGGAGAGGAAGACAAGGAGGGCAAACTCGCCAGAGATGGCAATAAAGCCAAAGATGATGAGAATTCCAAGGGCCCCCGAAGAAGCCAGAAACATTGATAAACCCTCGACACTAAAGTCAAAGGTCGTGGCATGGCCTAAATAGTGCCTGAAGGGGGGTCACGATATGTCTCTAGAGCATCTATAATTTTTGCATGTTCCATACCGATTATACTTTAATTGGGAAATATTTTTACAATTTTTTTTAGGAACTAACCTATTAACTCGGTGCCCAATCCCCAGTGTTAGCTCCCATTTTTTTATTTTTTTTTATACAAATAAAATAAAATCATTGGACCCCAAAAAATTATGAAAAAGATCCAAAGGATGCGAGGAGGCCGGAGAGGCACTGTACCCATAGGAAACGGTTAGGGCACACAACCCCTAGACTCCCTATGTAGGATCCCACATGCCATGCATGGGTGCCTAAGGGGCGCCTATGTACCTTAGGGAACCCCTAGTGCCCCTTTTTGTCCTGATGATCGTATATGCCCCTAACAACCTCATATTTATCGAGTATTTTTCGCTTCCACCACCTTGTACTGAGGCAATATTCATTTACAACCCTGATCTGATACTCTACCATATGGAGCAACTCATATCCATCTTCACCAACATCTGGTTTCTTCATGTCATAACAATCCCATTAAACATGTTTGCCTTGTGGATCTAGGCCTGAGAAAAGTGCAATGATGATGATGGAAATTGCCTTCTGTGACCCTGGATCATTTGAGTACATGTGCCAAGTCAAGGCATGTTTTGACCCAAATTTGGCGTTTGAGAGCGGCAATAGAACCTCAAATTGTTTTTGGGTGAGGACGTAATCGCGGGAGACAAACCTTTTGACAGTCTGAGCACCAAGTTGGTAAGAAAGTAGAGCTATCGGCCACAAGACTCGATGGGTAGCTTGTCAATACTTCATCATGATGGTTCAAGGCGAAGCTTCAACCAAAGGACATGCGAAACTCTAGAGAAGTTCGACGGTACTAACTATACTTCTAGGGAGGGTGGCCGAGACACAAGGAATCTGGTCATTGGTCTAGCCTCAGGGCCCAACAAGCCAAGGCGTGGTGGGGCCTCTCTTACCTTAGGAAGTCGTCCTTTCATGAGATCTTCATCTTGGCCTGTAAGACGAGGATATCGCCCCCGATTTGGACTCTAGGTTTGTTAGTGAACGTGTAACCCTAGGCCTTGTCCTCTTATATAAGGTAAGGCCAGGGGTATTTAGAGGGATCGAATCATCATCATCAATATCACCACATATATTGTAGAGAGATTTTACGGTGCATCATGATACATGAGGAGAGATGTATCATTTGGAGGATCCAACGGTTCAAATTACATGGACCTTACTTAAGCCCAAGGGCATAATGGTTCCAAAAACCGATTGTCCAAAAAAATCGGTTCAAAGGATAATATCGTTCAAAAATTTAATTGATTTTTATTAATTAAATAGCAATTAAATAAATGTTAAAATAATTTTATAGCGAAAATACCCATCGGGCATTCTCATGATACATATGACATCAGTGTATCATATTCAGATCTGGACCATCTAATCTGGTCTGACGGACGGTCCATATTCACTTGATGCAGCGTAAATAGACTCATATTGTAACCCCGTCATACAAGACGTTTTCCACCATCAATAAAATTCAAAGCAAGAGTAGTGTACTACCCCAATGGTGAGGGCCCGAACCTGGGTAAACTCCCTGTGTGCAATCCCCTCTGGTACTTCCGTTCAGAGACCACAAAGGTCATCGGTGATGGTGACACACCTTGAGTAAGTATCTTGAACACTTTCACCAACATTTATCTTGAAGCAATTTAGATGACTTCAAAGAATATCCATTCTTGTCTCACATTGAGTGTAAACACCTTCGTTGACCTTCTAAATCACATCCCTAATTTCCTTCGCAACTCCTAGATTGTTGATGCGGGAGAACTTCTCTTTTATGAGGCAATCACATATGACATCTTGAGGTTGATCATCAAGATTGATATTGCTTCGATCATCATGAGTGAGTTCACGTTGATTGATGAAAGCATATCCTTCAATACAATTCTTCACATCTCCTAGTCGACGCTTTTGATGTAAAGGCACATTTTATGCTTCCAATACGGGTAATGACTGCCGTTGAAGATACTCTTTCTAGTAGATCTTTGATAGTTACCTGTTGTCGACATAACTGAACTCCATGAGGTTAAACAAAATCACAAAAAAAGGAACACCTTGCTTTGATAAGACCAAAAGGGGATGAATGGAAGATTTCGACAAATTCTTTGAAAACACGAATTCTTCGAAGAAAACAAAAGACAACCTAATGGAGCAATACTAAAGAAATACTTAAGCTGGACATGAAATAAATACTGAAACAAGGACAACATAATAGAAGATAGCATGATAACTAAGTAAAAATAAGGTAAAAGAGTGTAAGAACAAACAAATAGTCTTCAATACTGGGAGGTCGAATATATAACAAAGCACATCTGATGCAGTGTATTAGGCAATGTCTTCAGAATAAAAGTAAAAAAACAAATTACATGGAGTAAATTGAGGTGAAGAAAGTGGAACCACTTGACTCGATGAAGACAAAAGATTTATTGACTTAGTTCAAATTGTTGGAATAACTCTACATCTGGTTGGAGAGGTTGACTCGAAACTCACAGGACACGAAAGTATTCAACCTATTCTCCTTGATCTAAGTTCACTTAGAACTGACCACATGGTAGTCTTGAGGTAATCTCCAAACCTTCAAACCTTTTCTTCGTTAATACATAATCTAGATGCTCTTGAACAAACACCTAACTTTCTAGAGGATGCTAGTCCTCAAGTGTAATGATTTAAGTTTAGGTTCGACCAAGTTTTTTAATGATGCTCAATCACTTAACACTTATAAGATCTAGATTTTTTTCCTCACTTAGGATTCTCAGAATCTATTCCGTGAGGATGTGTTGCTCTCAAATTACCATTGAGAACCCAACTAATTAAGGTTGAGGTAAGTGGCCATTCATAGTAGGGGATGTCAACCGAGGGGCTAAAAGACCTTTGGAGGCACACTCACAATGTCAACATGATACATAGCTATCGTCGGATTTCAAATCTGGTGCACATTGACTAGCATGTGATGCAAGATATCCAACTCCTCAGCGAAGACATTTAACTCCGATGTCCTGAGGACATTGAGTCTACATGAATTACTTCGAAGGAAATTTCTCGGTCTTCACTCTATAGAGAAATAGGTTTGGGTTGAGCACATGCGCGAGGTACTTCAATCTAATTAACTTTCACTTGAAACCGTTAGTAGTACAATTTCCACATTGACTCAAATAAAGAAAAGGAAACTGGTAAACAAAAGTCTACACTTCAACTTCATATTACTCGCATGGTCGTTCTGAAGACTCCATCGTATCAGACGATTTTTAGGGTTCATACTCTTGATTAAACCAAATCATCAAGAGACTTTTATATGTGCATAATCACAAACACATTAACCCCTTAAGGCTTTGTTCGATAGTCAAGGGACCAACCCCCTAGGAGATTCAGTCCGCCTAGGCAGTGGGTGATCCCCACTCTGTCACCCGATCCTTATAGGGATTAAACCCCTAAATCCCCTCAATCCCTCACTTAACAGATCACGTTTGGTTATCCATGCGTCCAATTCACAATCGTAGGAGGGGAGGAGGAGGAGGTGAAGAGCTTGCCGAGAACAGATTCTTGTTTGAGAGTGGGATGTTGAACACATGGAGGCACCATCGCCACCGTCAGCGAGTTCATTTTGGACCGCATCGCTAGCGAGAGTTTGCCTCTAGGTCACTTGGGCTTTCCACGAATATGAAGAAAATTATCTTTCTCATGTGTGTTTTGCGACGACACACAAGGATTAACCAGACACACATTAGTAGATGGGCTGAGGTTACACCCCTGCGGGGGAGATCCCGTTGAATCCACTGGGGTTTGGCCCCAAACCTCGTGAGGGAGGGAGTAAACGAATGAGGTCTAAGGCTGGCCACAATGGAAGTAACTTAGATAGTAACATCACACATTTCAAGATAAGTTTGCTTATGTGACATGTATTTAATGAGGAGTGCTTGTGGTAACTTAGCTAGTTACTGTAACATCACACTTACCAAAGCAAAATGAGTTTGTAACATAATAAATAAGGTTTTGTATGACACCACATATATGTTACTACCCACTATGAATGTAGTAACATAGACTCGTGTGTATGTTACTAATCTAAGTTATTCCTCATTGTGACTAGGCTAAGTGTTTTTATCATTTAATCATCCAAACCTAGGGAGAGGAGGGGGCATTAGATGTACTTACATAAATGGTTGCCGCTGTAGTGATCAACCACAATTCTAATGACATATATTTAGGTGTGTATCCACTTGTTCCAATACTTATATCTAGTGTGATATGTGTTATAAGTATAACTAATGCATGTCGCAAAGGAGCATTAGCCTTGAATCTTGCACAACAAAACCTTATTATTTTCTTTGGACTATGAAGTGAAGAAGATCAAACAAAATGGGACGAACAAGTATGGTGCCATCGTCAGAGAGGATGTGCATGTATAGATCAGACGCTTTCAAAGATTGCTAGTTTGTTCATGAGCGTCGTAACCATAATTTATTTTCTTCGAACTTTCCTTGCTTCTAAGAGTAGAAATCACTGCATCTTTTGTTATTTGAAAAGGAGGATGACCTCCGATCTCGGCATCAGAGCGATGTATGCCGCTATATTATTACTTACCTATCGAAACCTTACAAAGTATTACATCAATAAGTCTGAAGCCATCATCTTGACAATAAATATCGCTACCCCTATCCTCTCGATGAAGGGATGTAGATTGTCGGAGCCGCATATCCAGACCTCACACCAAAGTCTAATGCCTAAAGCCCGAGGCCCCAACCACGCCGCATTACAGGGTTTGGGTCACACACTGGTCCGACACACTCTTAGCGAGCATCGCCGCCGACCGGATCCAAGACCCTCCGCCATGGATCTGGAGGAGTAGCGCCAGCCCTGCTGCCAGGCCGTCGACCGCCGTGATCCAGATCGAGGCTGCACTCTCACGTGTCAGGGCACCCCGCGCCGGCCGGTGACCCACGATAGGGAGGAGCACCTCCACCAGTTGAACTCACAAACTTTGCCCGGCGTTGACCACCGGTGGTAACGGAGGGGATGGAGGGGAGGGAGGAGGGTCCGGCGGCTAGGGTTGCGGCCCCTCGGTCACTCTCGCGCGCGCGCGTCGGGTGTGTGTGGGTGGGTTGGAGGGGAGGGGACAAATGGGAAGGAGGGAGGGAAAGACTTCTATCGGGTAGTAATATGGCGACCCTCACGTAGAAATCATTGCATCATGAAAGGTTTTTTCCTTAGGCAAACTGCGTCGTGAAATGTAAAAAGCTTGGATGAACCTTGTGTAATTTTAAGCACCAAGCGCACGACCACAAAAACCTCAGAATTACCACAAGTGTGAGAAAAGAAATGACGAGTAGACATCCTACCGTCCTAATAAAGGCGATCGAACGAGGATTTGACGCAATTAGCTGTGAGTCGACAAGAAAAGAAAGAAGAAAGGCGGGGTGGGGGTGCGAATCAAGTAGCTACGCACCTCCGGCTACAAGCAGGTTCAGGTTCAGTGCACCCCTTCTCTTTCTGGAATCAGATCAGAATACAATAAAGGCTTCCGTTGCCTTTGGCTGCTTGACGGCCGGCGTGTGTCCAGGTGCGCGTCATGCTGCCGCCCCGCCTTTCTTGCGTGCATCACTGGAGACTGGACCAACCAAAGTTAGTGTGGTCACACCCACGAGAGATAGAGAGAGACACGGCCGGCCAGCCGGCTCGGCTTACTACGTGACCGTGGCTGCTGTCCAGGTGTACGTTAGATCTTGTGGATTTTCTTTCCTTCGTTCCAGGTGTACTGGCTACCACTGCCAGGGTTAGGGTAATTCCTACAGAGAAAGCCAGACGGATACGGATTGTGTCCGTTATTTGTCCGTTTGGATTGTTGAAACGGATGCCGAACGGAAGCGGATAGGCTTACATTGCGATTGCACCCAACATTGCCGAGGAGATCCAAACAAACACCGCTCGGCTCGAGGAGATGGCGCACGAGTAGAAGATGAGTGTCACCCTAGCGCAGTGGTCTCGTCGTCGCTCATCACCGCCCAGCCCAACCCCCACTTCCACCACCCCCGCTACGCGCCCGACACCGCCATCGCCTTGATCGACCACATCGAGTTGAAATGCCACGGACGACGATGATGATAGGGACATGGATGATGACATGTGTCGCACTAGCGCATCCCCATTCGTCATCGGAAGGCCCTTCCTCCATGCGCTCCGCCCCGGCTTGATGGTCTCCAGATCGCATCAAGGTGCCGCCACCGCATAGTGCGCCGGTCGCTTCCTCTCTTGCTGGTGTCCGAGGAGAGATGCAGTGGGTGGATGGGCCAGTAGAAGAAAAAGGAAGAAAGAAAGAGAAAAGGTTGGTGAGTGGTGGACTAGTTCGGACAAAGTGGACACAAACCGATTACAAACCATTATCCGCGTTGTTCGTTTTTATCGAAATGTGGACAAAATTTGGAGCAAAAATGGACCACCACGGATATAAAATAAAATAAAATAAAAAACCGCGTAGATGAAATGGGTCTTTGCGTTGGGCTATGTCTTTGTCCACACAAAGCCAAATGAACAAAAGTGAACCATTTGGGTCACCCAGTTGGAGTTGTTCTTAGGGCATCTTCAACGTTGATCGTCAAAATCTTCTGTATTTGTTTGAATTTGATTGTTTGGATCGTTAATGTTATTCAATACAGGTTTGTATTCGTCCTCAGGTTAGTTTGTATGTCTGTTTTCTCGCAAATTGACTCAAACTGAGGGGGAGGAGGGGTTTTACGAGAGCACGGGTCGCCAGCACATCCTCACCCGACACGCAAGCCCACCCAAACTCCCTCCACGCCAAAATTCTCTCCTCGCGCGAAGAGGTAGTCACACATTCATGAAGGTCGCTCGCATTGGATGCCAGCCGAGCGAATGCGTGACACGCAACTCTGGCCAGCATTAATGCTCAACCAGAGTTGCGTACACTGAGAGACGGACGATGTGCCAACCGAAAGCTTCGGTCTACGCGCCTATTTAATGAAGAAGAGATGCAATGGGATGGCTACCCGTTCGTCGCATACCGGTGTTAAACACGTGCGCTGGGCGAGAAACCCACTCCAACCGGGGGTCGGGCGTAGCGGTGGCACCACCGACCGTTATGGGCAGCAACTCTCCTCACCGAAACGTTGCACACCGGCTTGTATATCATGAAGGTCACCACTTCTCCCCTTCCATTGGATCCAAGCTTGATGGGCCCACCATCGACAATTAACCGCTTGGTCGGGGAGGCGGAGGGTGGTCTTCACCTCTCGTAGAAGCATCACTGTCGGAGCTTCGGTGAGCCTCCTACATAATATAAGTAGGACGATGAGTGGAGCATGCCGGGTCGGTCAACAAGACATGGCGGATAAGGGTCCTTGGGGAAAACGATCGGTCTTCCACGCTGTCTACCTCCAGAGCTGCATAGAAGCTTCTTCGTCGCCGGGAGCCCAGGAGCTAACGAGAAGCATGATGACTCACGACGGGCCGCGGTGTAGTTTTAGACTAGGCTAAACTCATATATTTCATCATATTTTTATGAAAATCATTCAGTATGCATGAAATGCGTTTGGTTTATGTAATTATATCCGAATTTGAATGAATTTTGTCGAGTTTGTGTGATGCCGGATTTTGGTTGACCTGTTGGTGGACTTTTGCGGCTAGGGTTCGATGGACGGCTCCCGCATCAATGTCCGCGAACTGGTCCTCCCCTCACCTCCACGGATGCGACATCCATTTTAGGGGTCAGCATTGAAGATGCCCCTAGACCTCAAGTTTTGGAATATCTTGGTTATTTACTAAAAAATGATACAAATTTGGGGTTTACTAGGTATATATAGTTGTGGTTTTCGTTAATCTGAAACTCTACGGCTTGACTTTTCAGCGAGCCTTGTGCAATTTATGTGAGTGGGGTGTTGTGCTTGTGTGTACTTCTATTTAACATGTATTTAGCGTCTATTTAGTTCTAAGCTTTTTCATATATATTTTTCAAAGTTATCTAAGGCTTGTTTTTTAAATGAAAGTCACAAATTGGCAAGCCTAAAGAAATCTTGCAACATTTTGTGTGTGTATGGGACGTGATATCCTAGTGTGGCAAAAAAAACGCTTAAGGTGAGGTTTATACCAAGCACTAACCTAACTTACCTAATTTTAGATGTGTAAAACTTAGTCACAAATCAAATACCCCTTAGTGTTTCTATAAGCTTAGACGATCAAGTGATATGATAGGAGACCTTGCTACTAAGGTTAGCTCTCAATATTTGTGCACAAATATGAGGCAACGGTCAGGTGACTTAAGAATATTAATCGCCTTGGCATCCATTGGATGAGGCATGGGACAACCATCTGATCTATTTTTCGTAACCTCAAGCCTTTGCAACAAGGTGATGAGTTTAATTTTACTATTTTATTAACATTTTGCATTATAGTAATAGGGATTTTAAGATTTTGTCATGTGCGTGCACATATTTTGGTTTGATTTCATTCAAATTTGAAGTATGGAAGAGACTCGAGGTACAAGGAATGACCAGGAGAATATGAACTGAAAAACCAAGAACCTCCCATAAAAAGCACAAATAAATTGAAACAAAAACCAATCGCAATCGGGAGTGCAGAGAAAAAGACGACACCTGGTACGAGCGCTAGCACTCGTATGAGCCGTCATCATCTCCTCTTGGTCAACTATTTTACCCTATGCCTTCAGACTTCGGATCCGAGAGGGGGTCGAAACGTAACACCAAAACTTCGCCTAGAATCCTAGCCTCCGGAAGGGATCCAGAGGGAAACTTGACAAGAACGGCTTGCCTACGCCATCGCTTCGTTCAAGGAGACTCTGGCATCAACCATGTCCATCACTATCGACCACTTCATCTCTTTGTAATACCAAACCCTAGTGGGTTCTTGTGTATATTACTTTGATTTATTGTTCATTATTTCTAAGATGCTTATTTTCTTAATGTCTAAGTAACTCCATAGTTTTTGGGGATATGCAGAAACCCTAGTATGTTTAGGTGTTGAACATTTATAGGATATGAAATCCTCAGTTGCATGCATGTTGAGTTAATAGACTTCATGAATATTGTGTGAAGGCGTCAACTCAACATTTTTGTCCTTTGATGCCATGAAATATATTATTACTGTTGTAAAGGTAGAGATGTAGAGGTAAAGAGCTGACAATAATATTTTCTCTGCATTCCATTTGCAGCCAATAGATGAATAATGAAGAACTGATCATTGGTTGGAAAACCCTTAATTACCGCTGTCAAAATATAAGTGGTGAAGAATAATAACTGTGTATATAATACGAAGGCTACACATGTAGCACATATATTGTATCATGTTCCCCATAATACTAAACATCAAAGGGAGGCTTCATTATCTAAACCTAGAATTATGCATGCATACAAGTGGGGAATTCAAATTGCCTAGCTCATTGTTGATTTTATCACCTTCATATTCTCTACTACTTATTTAATTTATCTGCATACTTTTATTATCCAGGTACTGGACGTCCGATACATACCCGATTTATGATACATATCGGATGTTCGGCACTTAACAAGAACAAACAGACCCAACGATCATAAATGCACTTGGGCGTTGTAGTTTCGTTAGGTCCTTTGCAATGGCGGCGGCGGTAACTCCCATAATTGTCGATGGCGATGACAACTTACATCTTGTCGATGATGACATGCATCACCGACATAGTCACCATGAAAATTGTGGCCTTCACATGGTGATGATGGTAACTCCCCCAATTGTCGACGGCGATACAACTTACATCTTGCTAATGATGATATGCAGCCACAACAACATCGAAAGCATGCAACACGATGATGATGAATTGCAGGAAGAAGTCGTAGAGATGGCGACGTTGACCTACAACAAGAAGAAATGGGTGGGTGACTTGTCGGTGCGCGTCTGATCAGTTATAACAGTGGGCAGATGAGCGAGCAACACAGGTAGCCAAGTCAACACCATGTGAGCAGGAATGGAGAGCGTTGCGTTGAGGCTTTGGGGAAGAAGGAGTGAGGGCAATCTTTTTCCATAAGATGGATAATGTTTAGATCTGGACGGGTGTGGTGAGTACGCTGCAAGCGTAGGAGACTGAAAGAATGTGGCCCGTGGATCCATCATTCGATATGAAGTTTTTACCATAGAGTAGATGAGGTGGGTGTGAGTGACCATCTGGTCCATTTCTATATGACGTAGCAAAATCCGTTTGCACTCCTCGCATCCTTTATTTGCATTCCCATCTTCTACCTCCTTTTGAGACTCCCTTGTAGATCCTTGGCTCATATTCCCTTCTCATGTGACGATTTTATTATCAACTAGATGATACCCCGCGCGTTGCTGCGGGAATTATTAAGAATTAATTTGATGTTTTGAAACATAAAAATCATAATTTGATTTTTTGTAAAAAAATCTCTTATAAATCATGAGGCTAAGTGCATAAAAAGTTATTAATTTTTTAGTTGCATGCGCATGCGGAGTTAATGGAAGCATTGTGCATGAAAAATTAGTGAAATAGAGTTTTTGCATGGTGGACCTACTTGATGATGTGGATAGCTTGCATGTCAAGATAAATAAGTTAGTGGGGATGAACTATTAAGGTATTATAGATTGGAGTGGGGATGGAAGAGGAGTTCAAGTCATTGCTATAAAAATCACTACTAGAGAAAAGGCTATACATGGAATCCTTATTAGTGGCGCATTTTATATGTAATGCGCCACTATTTTGTAAGGGGTGGCGCACTAATTCAAAAATGCGCCACGAATAAGGCTTATGGGTGGCACATTTTTTAGCAGTGCGCCACCCCTAAGAATGGGTCAGCCTGGATCTGCTTATTAGTGGCGCATTTTGCAAAATGCACCACCCCTAAGATTCTTAAGGGTGACGCATTTTGCATAATGCGCCATTAATAAGACCTTATGGGTGGCGCATTCAGAAATGCGCCACCCCTAAGGAATTATTATTGGCGCATTTTGAAATGCGCCACCCCTAAGGAATTATTAGTGACGCATTTTGAAATGCGTCACCCCTAAGGACTTATTAGTGGCACATTTTGCATATGCGCCACTACTAACGTAAAAAATGTGAGGGCAAAATTACCAACACACAAATACACCCTCTCCCGTGGACCGCCTTTTCAGTTTGAAATTTTTTAAAATAAAATGATAGAAGTGTCAAAAAATGAAAGAAAATAAGATTTCCAAGTAATATGTGGTCTAGTTGTTAGAAAAATTTACAAACATGAATTTCGACTTTTTTTGGTAAATCTCTCAAGAATTTTTAAAATGGACATAACTTTTGCATACGAACTCCGATGAAAAAGTTTTTTATATGAAAATTCATCTACTCGAGTTGACGTGACCAGACATTGAGAGATGGACGATGTGCCAATCGAAAGCTTCGGTCTTCGCGCATATTTAATGAAAAAGAGATGCAACGGGATGGCTACCTGTTCGTCGCATACCGGTGTTAAACACGTGCGCTGGGCGAGAAACCCACTCCGACCGGGGGTCGGGCGTAGCGGTGGCACCACCGACCGTTATGGGCAGCAACTCTCCTCACTGAAACGTTGCACACCGGCTTGTATATCATCAAGGCCACCACATCTCCCCTTCCGTTAAATCCAAGCTAGATGGGCCCACCATCGACAATTAACCGCTTGGTCGGGGAGGCGTAGGGTGGTCTTCACCTCCCGCAGAAGCATCACCGTCGGAGTTTCGGTGAGCCTCCTACATAATATAAGTAGGACGATGAGTGGAGCATGTCGGGTCGGTCAGCAAGACAGGGTCCTTGGGGCAAACGATCGGTCTGCCACGCTGTCTACCTCCAGAGCTGCACATAAGCTTCTTCGTCGCCGGGAGCCCAGGAGCTAACGAGAAGCATGATGACTCACGACGGCCGATGGTGTAGTTTTAGACTAGGCTAAACTCATATATTTCATCAGTTTTTTTATGAAAATCATTCAGTATGCATGAAATGCGTTTGGTTTATGTAAATTATATCCAAATTTGAATGAATTTTGTCGAGTTTGTGTGATGCCGGATTTTGGTTGAACTTTGGTGGACTTTTGCGGCTAGGGTTCGATGGACGACTCCCGCATCAATGTCCGCGAACTGCCCCCCCCCATCCGTGGACGGATGCGACATCCATTTGGGGGTCAGCGTTGAAGATGCCCCTAGACCTCGAGTTTTGGAAATTCTTTATTTCTTACTAAAAAATGATACAAATTTGGGGTTTACTAGGTATAGTTGTGGTTTTCGTTAATCTTGAAACTCTACGGCTTTAATTTTCAGTGAGCCTTGTGCAATTTATGTGAGTGGGGTGTTGTGCTTGTGTGTACTTGTATTTAACATGTATTTAGCGTCTTTTTAGTTCTAAGATTTTTCATATTTTTTTGTCAAAGTTGTCTAAGGCTTGTTTTTTAAATGAAATTCACAAATTGGCAAGCCTAAAGAAATATAAGTGGTGAAGAACAATAACTGTGTATATAATACGAAGGCTACACATGTAGCACATATATTGTATCATGTTCCCCATAATACTAAACATCAAAGGGAGGCTTCATTATCTAAACCTAGAATTTTGCATGCATACAAGTGGGGAATCCAAATTGCCTAGCTCATTGTTGATTTTATCACCTTCATACTCTCTACTACTTATTTAATTTATCTGCATACTTTTATTATCCAGGTACTGGACGTACGATACTTACCCGATTTATGATACATATGGGATGTTCGGCACTTAAACAGAACAAACAGACCCAGCGATCATAAATGCACTTGGGTTTAGTAGTTTCGTTAGCTCCTTTGCAATGGCGGCGACGGTAACTCCTACAATTGTCGATGACGATGAAAACTTATATCTTGCTGATGATGACACGCATCACCGACATGGTCACCATGAAAATTGTGGCCTTCACATGGTGATGATGGTAACTCCCACAATTATCGACGGCGATACTAATTACATCTTGCTAATGATGATATGCAGCCACAACAACATCGAGAGCATGCAACACGATGATGATGAATTGTAGGAAGAAGTCGTAGAGATGGCAACGATGACCTACAACAAGAAGAAATGGGTGGGTGACTTGTCGGTGCGCGTCTAATCAGTTATAGTAGTGGGCAGTTGAGCGAGCAGTTGTCAGAACCCTCTGTTAGGTAATGTGCTAGGATCAAAGTCACCTTGCATTCATCAAAGAAAATCAAATGGAATTCAAATTCAAACTCAAATGGGAGAAGGAACACCCGCAGATGAATTAATTCAAATGGCCAGAAATAAAGTTGCTCCAAAAATTCCTTTTGCATTTTTGAAAAGTCTTATAAATGAGTGTGATCACATATCAAGTGATGTGGGACCAACCCCATGCTCATGGATTTTTCAAATATTCAAACAGGACCTTGGAATTAATCAAAAACCCCTATTTGAATTGAGATTCAAATATTTGGAATTTTCAAAAATGTTCAAAAGTTGGGCATGACTAGCTACTGGTCATGTAAGTCCATATATAAATTTTGAGCATTTATAAAAATGCCTAGCTATTTTATTTTAATAGGAAAAACAAATTACAGAAAAGAAAAACAGAAAGGAAAGATTAAACAGAAAAGAAAACAAAAAAAACCTTACCTGTCGCCTGGGCGAAGCCGGCCCAGCCGGTCCAAAGGGGCACAGGGGTCTTCTTCCCCGACCCCGCGCCTCCAAGCTGCTCGGTGGAATGCCACCGAGCTAGCCGCGCACGTCGACGCCTCCCCAACCTCCACCTGCCCCTCTGGAGCCTCCTAGACACGCCTCGCTGCTCCTGGAGAAGATGTGCGTCCATTCCCCCCCTCCCCAGTGCCTATCCTCCTCTCTCTCGCTGAGCCCCTTGGAGAACAGAACGCCGCCGTCGCCATGGTTTGAAGCCCACGTGACCACCGTCGTCCCCGAGCCGCGCCATCATGTCCATCGTCTTCGCCATCTTCGTCTACGCCGAGCCGCAGAAGGAATTGCCCCAAGGTGCTGTGTAGCCGACGCAAGCTTCATCGTCTTCAACTCTGGACGCCGCGGATCCGCTTCGAATTCCGGCGCCACCGTGACCTCCCCGAGCTCGTCGCCTACTCCATCGTGCTCCCCATCACCTGGTGAGCAAAACCCCCAACTTGGCAGCCCTTCGTTCACCCTCTAGCCGAGTCCGCCATGGATCCCGAGCTTACTCGCCGCCGTGGTCGAGCTAGAGCTCGCTCCAGTGCCCACCTTGATGCCCCAGTACGTGCGTTTGGCACCTGGCCTTCCCAGCTTTCGAACGCGCCCAAGATCACCTCAAGCCGTGCACCAAAACCCCGCACCCGACCTCGCTGTGCTTCTGTCTCCGCCAACCTCGACGCCGGCGACGCTCCGGTGAACCCCGTGACCCCCTGATGCCACCGTTCGACGCGGAAGGACCCCAGCTACACGCCAGTACCAAGCAATCCCCAAGCCGTGCTCGTTTTCGCAACTCCGGCGAGTCTCCGGCGACAACAGTGGTGCCGGCGACGACCCCTCCATTAGAGCTCTAACCCCCTGTGCTAATCACCTTGGCCCCACCCCCAAGTGACACTTCCATGTGGACCCAGGCCCTGACTAATCTCTGGATTAGTTCAAATTTAATTAAAACGTTTTAATTAACAGAACAGAGAATGACATGTGGGTCCCAGTGGTCAGTGACCCCCTGACGTCAGCGTGACCTCATGCTGATGCAGTAAAAGCTTTTCTAATTAAACCAATTCCAGAAAATCCAGAAAATTAATTAAACTTTGGAAATTCATAACTAATTCATTTTAACTCCAAATTAAACATATAATATATGTAAAATTATCAGAAAAATGCAAGGATTCTGAATATGCACTTTGTTTTTATTTTGACCATTTTAAAATGGGGGAACAGTGAGAACAATGCATATGGATTCCTTTTAAATTCAAAATGGAGTTTGAATTTGCAAAACCTTTGCAATACACTTCATTTAAATGGAAACCCTCACACATCAGAAGCATATACATGAAGTTTCAACCTTCAACCATGTGATTGTGCATTGTATTTATATTGCTTCCTTGTTTGTTGTTTGTCGAGTAGAAGTGGAACCGGAACAGGAGGCTGCCCCCTTTGTTGAAGACCCCGATACCGAACCTCGTCAGCAAGGCAAGCAAACCCCCATTGATCATTTCGATAAAATCCCACTTCCCTCTTAGTATCGCTTATGCATTGTTTAGGATGATTACCATGCTACGTTTCTACCGCATAGCTGAACCCATTCCTTTGCATGACCTATCATTTGTCACAGTAGTAAGCAAACCACAATCCTAGCAAATGTAGGAGTTGGTTGATATCATGTGGCCCCTGCAATTGTTACTGCTTATTGCATGCTTAGAGTGATACAATGTTGATACTGTTATGTGAGTCGGGATGGTAGCAATCATGTTGATGATGGTGGAAATGTGTTGGTGAATCTACCCTAATACATGGTGAACGATGAGAGGCTGTGTAGGAGTACACAGTGGGTTGTCTCGTTGAACACCGCCCTAAGTCCGAGTTCTTGTGTGGTGATCCAAATGAAGAGTACAACCACACATTGGGCTCACTGACCCCTCTCAGCCTATTAACTCATCCCTTTCGATGTCCAGATGTCGCAGTAGTTCGGAGTTCTGGTAGGTTTGTGGCCTGGCTGCTAAGTGAGAGAACGGCTCAGCCGAGACCGGCTTATGCACCACACACACATCATCTGGGTCCACTTCGGTAAACCGTCCGGGTTCACGATAGTGGTAGCCAACCCAGGTAGGCGGCTTTCTTGGACTAGATCGGCTATGAGGTAACAGTTGTGGTGAGCATCCTCGCCGACACTTCTTGAACGGTGTCGAGTACAAATGCGGTAACTGATGATCATGTGTGTGTAGCGGTACACCCCTGCAGGGTTAACAAAACTATTCGAATAGCCGCGTCCGCGGTAAGGGACTGCTTGGAAAGCTTAGCTTGATTATTAGAAAACTTGAACTGGATACTTATAAAACTTGCCAAGATAAGCGTGAGTGCTATGGCGTACTTTCTCGTGGGGAAGTCGAGGAAGGCACCATAGTGGTGTAATTGGTTGGAGACATATAGTGGACTCGTGTACACTTCTTACCTCAAGTCTGGTACTCGTAGTTCAGGACTAGCTAAGTAAAAGCTGGCACTTCTGCTTATGAACCCCACCTCCCTTTACCTTGATACATGTGCATGAGTAGTATAGCTCCTACGTAAGTCTTGCTGAGTACGACTTTGTACTCAAGTTTGGTTATTCTATGTTTTAGATGAACCCACTGACCCCGAAGGTGGATTCTTCCTCGAGATCGATGACTGAAGACCAAGCTAGTGTAGTCCCAGTCAGCAGACTGGTTCCCTCGTGTAGGGCTTGTGTTTAAATAAGGCTTCTTAAGCCATTTGTTAAACTTGTCTGTACCCAGACATAATTTGCTTCCGCATGCTTGTTGTAATGTTGGATCACGGTCTCGTGATCTCTGTGTGCACTCTGTGAGAGTTATCAATAAAATGTATACTTCGTAGAGAATTGCAATGATACCTGCTGTTCGTACAAGGCATGTGTGTTGCGTGTATGTTTATAACATGCATGTCTTTGTATGGGTTTTCGAGACCTTAGTTGTGATCTGGCTGTCGGTATTTTATACACCAAGTGGCCCTTAGATGTGCGCAGCTTGGGGCATCGCGATGCGATTGCTCGAGACTCTGTCTCGTGCACACTTTATTGTATGATCGAGCCCACCCTAGACCCCGACTAAGTGATCAGGCTGGAGTAAGTCTATGTAAAAGCTATGAGATAGTCGATAGTATGGTTGAGGCGACTTGTCTGTGAATATGGGAGTTCATCACCCATATCATTTATACTTGTGTGCGGACGATGAGGACCCATCTCAGTTGATCATCCGTCCTGGATGGGATGCCCCTCACGTACGATGCTTTCCGAGAATGTTCTGTGCTTGGCCTTGTCTGCTTAGACAAGTGGGTACGGTTCTCGGCTCTCCATATTACTATGTCGTAGCGGGACTTGCATATGCTAACCCTGGGTCCCGACAGACTTGGTATCAGAGCAGGACTGACTGTAGGATTATCAGCCTGGCCGAAGTCGAGTCTAGCTTGCTATAGTTATATAGTTACTCTGGGTATATAAGGGAACAACGTAAGGCTTATTTTTTCTCCTTACCTTCATCGTTCTGAGTTCTGAGTCACCCTCATCTTGTTCTACGGGATGATAGGACTAGGCTCATCTATGTCTTACTAGAACATCTCGTTGTTTGCTTCCTTGTAGCCGTAGGAAAGTTGTGTTCGGTTTGCTAGCGTTGTTGTGCTTCCTGATTTTTTACATCGTATGTAAGTGTTGTTTCTACATTGCAAGAAAAGAAATTTCTTACAATTACAGCCGTTATGTTGTCTGAGTCATTCCAAGTTTCTTCATAATCTGATGCATTTGCAAACTCTTTTCTGTTTCAGATGGAAGATCTTCCCCCTCGGCAGATTGTTCGTTTGACTAGGTGCCTCGGTGTGCGTGGCCATCCCGCCATGCTGATCGAGATGATGTCCTTCATTGGATACCGTTGGTACCCTGAGTACACAGTTGAGGAGCAGTTCCTTGAATTCAACCAGACCCAGTTCCACTGCATTGTCAGAATCTACCCGCACCACACTGGAGTCACTCAGCCTATCCACTTTGGACATGGCATAGGCATGACTGAGAACATGGTTGTGCAGGATGATGCATACTCATGTCTTACCCTGCTGAGAGAGGAGCACGCTATGCTTGGAGGCACATCTTTCCGCTATATCCCTGTTGCACTTCCAGGTAAGAGGGATATTACACCGGATTGTACACAGATCACTCTTTGGAGGATCCTTTGCTTCAGATCACTGTTCGGCACGCTTGTGATAGAGATCGTGATGCACGTGCCCTTCGTTTTGAGCTTCACGCCACCCATGTCCGTCTGTATCGAGCACTTACACTCCTGGCTCCTTTTGTGAGTGTTAGATCAGTGGAGTATGATGCTATCTACCCAGTCAGGACACATATGCCTTCTCGAGTTGCTTGGCCCGAGATTGGAGGCATTTTTCCACCCCGTGATCCTCTGCTTCCACCCTACGCTAGACCTATGCCCCATCCTTTCCCAAATGGATATCAGGGTCCACAGGCCTCCGTGTTTTCCGATGGTCACCTTCAGCTACCGGGTTACGCGGGTAACTTTTACAAGGACTACTATGGAGATGGAGATGAGTGAGACCGCCTGTGGTCTTACT
The DNA here is from genome assembly GCA_950022295.1 of Bromus sterilis. Classification (NCBI taxonomy): domain Eukaryota; kingdom Viridiplantae; phylum Streptophyta; class Magnoliopsida; order Poales; family Poaceae; genus Bromus; species Bromus sterilis. The sequence continues at coordinate 363,774,961 of OX465595.1, read as the reverse complement.
TTAGTGAGGATGTAGTAGTATCTTTAGTATATTGTACGCAAGGTGTTCTAAGTTCCAGAGGCTTAGATAAATAATGTATAGGAAGTCAGAGTGCCTCTGAGGGATGTATCATCTTCATCACGTTTGTATTAGCTTGGCGCTTGTACTAAAACGATGTATGGTTTGTATGACAGCTTGTGAATATATGGCTTGTATGCTTTTATCACCATGTTGTCAAGATGATTACTTCCTTTGCTCTGTGATTCTTCCAGTACCTTCAATGCCTTGTTTAGACTCTTCCAATCAACTCTGTTTGACTTTGGTTTTCACCTTCAGGATGTCTCAAGGAACCCGTGGCCAGCTTGGTCGTGCCTATGGTCGTGGGAATGATCCGGAGGAAGGCAATCTTCCACCCCCACCCACGATGGCTTGGGTTCTGATGGAGGTTGAGAGGAACCGCCGAGAATCTCACCAGTTGCTGGAGGTCATTGCCCGCAACACCACTCAACAGCGCAACGAGTTGGTGTCCTTGAATGACTTCATCCGGCTTCATCCCCCCGTTTTCAGCTACTCCACCGAGCCCCTTGACGCCGATGAATGGCTTCGCATCATCGAGAGGAAGCTCCAGGCAGGCCATGTTGCAGATGGTGACAGGGTCATCTATGCCACTTACCACCTCGAGGGTGCAGCTAGCTCTTGGTGGGAGAATTTCCTGAACATGCGTCCCGTTGGACCGCCCACAACTTGGGATGAGTTCTGCACTTCATTCCGTGAGCACCACATTCCAAAGGGTCTTATGGACCGCAAGCGTGAGGAGTTCTGCAACCTCACCCAAGGCAGAAGGACTGTTGACGAGTTTAGTCGTGAGTTCAACCGACTGGCTCGTTATGCTACTGAAGAGGTCTCCGCCGACTCCAAGAAGCAAGAGAGGTTCCGCCGTGGACTCAATTCTGGACTCCGTCGTGAGCTCAACCTACATGACTTCGCCACCTTCCAGGTCCTTGTCAACAAGGCCATCAAGGCGGAGGACATGAACACCCCCAATGACTTCCGCAAACACCCTAGAGATGACGGTTCATCCAGTTCAGGCTCTCAGAAGCGCAAGATCTGGATCCCCAACAACATGTTTCACCAGAACAACCCACCGAGGCCATCCTTTGTGGCGCCTCATCCACCAGCTTCGTTCCATCCAGCTCCACCGAACAACCCAGCTCCCCGCACTGTTTTTGGAGCCTGCTACAAGTGTGGTCAGGCAGGCCACTACTCCCGCGAGTGTCCCTAGAATCAGCTCCAGAAAAGAATGCTCCACCCCGTGCCGGAGGTAACAATAATGGTCGTGGAAAGCCACCCCCGAAGGTCTACACCACCAAACCCGCTCCTCCCGCCACTCGTGGACGTGTGAATCGGATTGCCGCCGAAGAGACTGATGACACCACTGACGTCATTCTTGGTACGCTCCCAGTCAATTATGTTCCTACTTCCGTTCTTTTCGACCCAGGAGCATCTCATTCATTCATGTCGGAAAGTTATGCACTTCGTCATGAGTTATCCTTTGTTGAATTGTCCACCCCAATGATTACTGAAACTCCAGGGTCAAGATGGCAAACTAATAGAGTAAGCCATGGTAATCAAATTGCAATTGAGGGTTTAGTATTCCTTGCTTCACTCATAGCCCTCAAGTCTTCCGACATCGATGTAATCCTTGGCATGGATTGGCTATCAAGGCAGAATGCCTACCTTGATTGCAAAGGCAAATCAGTGAAACTAACCCACCCTTCAGGCAAGACAGTCAACTACACCTCACCCATAACGAGAACCCAGGTGAATTCTTTGAATGTGCTTCCCCTTCCCGACCTTGAAGATATTCCGGTGGTTCGTGACTTCCCGGATGTCTTTCCTGAAGAGCTGCCGGACATGCCACCCGACAGATGTGTAGAGTTCATAGTGGATCTTATGCCAGGAACCGCACCAATTTCCAAACGCCCATACAAAATGGCCCCACGTGAGTTAGCCGAGCTTAAAATCCAACTTGAAGCTTTGTTGGCAAAAGGCTTCATCCGCCCTAGCTCATCGCCATGGGGTTGCCCCGTTCTGTTCGTAATGAAGAAAGATGGAACAGAAAGGATGTGCGTAGACTATCGCCCGCTAAATCTAGCGATGATAAAGAACAAGTACACACTTCCCAGGATCAATGATCTTTATGACCAACTTGCTGGATCCTCTGTCTTCTCCAAGATTGATTTGAGATTAGGTTATCATCAAATCAAAATCCGAAACGAGGACATTCCAAAAACGGCTTTCACTACTCGTTATGGTCTTTACGAGTACACCGTCATGTCCTTTGGCCTAACCAATGCCCCCGCCACTTTCTCGCGCATGATGAATTCGATCTTCATGGAGTACCTAGATAAATTTGTTGTAGTTTATCTTGAGGACATTCTCATCTGCTCGAAGAACGAAGAAGAACATGCCAAACATCTAAGGCGGGTATTGATGAAACTTAGAGAGCATCGCCTGTATGCTAAATTCTCCAAGTGTGAATTTTGGCTACCAGAAGTGACCTACTTAGGCCACGTGATTTCTGCAAAAGGCATTGCTGTGAATCCCGAGAGAGTTCAGGCCGTCCTTGACTGGACTCCACCTGAATCTGTTAAGCAAGTTAGGAGTTTTCTTGGCCTAGCCAGCTATTACCGTCGCTTCGTCGAGAACTTTTCTAAAGTTGCAAAGCCTCTAACTGAACTCCTCAAGAAAGATAAGAAATTCTTATGCCCATGATCTTGAACTGGCTGCCGTAGTTCATGCCCTGAAAACTTGGCGACATTACCTCCTTGGTAATCGTTGTGAGATAAATTCCGACCACCAAAGCCTCAAATACATTTTCACCCAGCCAGATCTTAATCTCAGGCAAAGACGCTGGATTGAGTTGATAAAAGATTACGACGTAGGAATTTCTTACACCCCAGGCAAATCCAATTGCATGGCTGATGCACTAAGTCGTAAGTCATATTGTAACAACCTCATGTTACAACAGTGTCAACCACTTCTTCATGAGGAATTTCGCAAGCTCAATCTTGAGATTGTTCCTCATGGCTATCTTTCTACCTTGGTGGCGAAACCAACTCTTGAGGATCAAATCATAGTTGCCCAAAGGCGTGCACGAGGTGTTCGCCGGATCAAGGAGAACATTGCTAGCGGAGTTGCTAAATGTTTCTCCACATATAATAAAGGAACGGTATTCTTTGGAAATCGTTTGGTAGTACCTAAGAATAGGGAAATAAGGCAACTCATCCTCAAAGAATCCCATGATAATGTTGGGGTTCGGGGCAGAAAACACAATTTTTTCGTAACCTACGAGACCCATACCCAAGACCTATGCTATGGCGATGCAAGTAACGGACAGAAATAGATCACATACCAGTATGTAGTGCGTTAAGCGGGAAACATTCCCGCATGAACGTGGTTGGTGTAGTCGTACCGGCAATCCCCGATGCCGCGCAGATCCACGATGACTCCTGCAGCCACCCGATCCTTGTGGACCGATGACAGGATTACGTCCCCGTCGGAACGTTGCTGATGAAGACCTCGCGATACGACCACGACGATGAAGTAGCACCACAAGTGTAGTGCCTCGCGGGATTATACACATACAGTATACCCGACGTCCCTCCGGGCTCCGAACCAGTAGAGCAGCGGAAAGAAGATGGATCTGGATCCCGATTCCAGCAGCACGACGGCGTGCGTACAGTGGAGAAATCCCCAACCAAGTGTAGACTCCAAACAAGGGGAGTCCACTCGAGGAAGGAGAAAGGAGGGAGAGAGAGATGAGAACTTATCTCAAAATATGATGAATAAAAGGGCACCTCTACCCCTCCTTATATAGGACTAGGAGGGGTGCCACCCCCCCTCCACTTCCGGGGTGGGACTAATCCCAAGGGGAGGGGGGTGCGCCATGAATAAAGGGGGTGGGCCCCTCTATGGCGCCATGGCCCATGGGGGAGGACTCCCTCTCCCCCTAATGGGCCCTATGAGGCCCATATGCCTTTTAATTCATTTTTAATTATATTTTAATATTTAATTCAGATAATTAAATAATAAAACATTAATTAAACATTAATAAATATATTTTGAACCTTTCAAAATACCCGGAACAACTTCTGGCCTTCATCGGAACAATTCCGGTCATCACCGGAACAATTCCGGTGTTCTCTCCAATTTCTTCGGTGATCCCGAATCAATCCTTACTGCGTCGAGTACCCTTAAGTGTAACACCCTACGGTCCGGGAAATAGTAGACATGATCGAGACAATTCTCATTGATCAATGACTAATCAATTGGACCTGGTTACAATCCTTGATAGCCCCTGCGCTTCCATCGAATGAACTTCAATCGGTGTTGGATCCGTTAACCGTGTGCCTGTTCCCTTTGTCCTATGGTACTTTGCTTGTCCGAGGTTTGATCATCGGTATCCAATATACCTAGTTCGTCCTCGTTCTCAACAAACAAGTTTACTCGTTCCCGTGATATTACAACTCCGTGACCTAGTCACACGTTTGCAAACTTTATGATGTAACATCACCGAGTGGGCCCAGAGTACCTATCCGTCACACGGATGGACAAATCCCGCTTTGATCTATTTGCATACTCATCAACCATATATTTCGGAATACCCAAAGTGCACCGTTATGGCCAGCATATTTCAGTCAGGCGGTGGGATACAAATCAAAGTCTCCTCATAGATGACAATTACGTATGATCATTACGGTCAAAGGATCTGGTCACTACGTTATAGTTATCGCAATGTCGAACTATGTGACTTGATCACATCGCAACACTTCTGGTGGGTGTATGTCCATCATATCATTATCCAATGATATGACTCCATTGTCAACAGACGCCATTGTCTCATGATCAGGAAACCTTGATCATCAATCGCCCAATGGACTAGTATACTAGGGTTAACTAGGGACCTGGTTGTTTGTATACCACACCTGTATTAATGTTTTCGCTTAATACAGTTATAGCATAGTATCAAACGTATTATGAACTAATGGAATATGCTCGATAAAACATATTTTATTTGCCTCTAGGGCACATTCCCAACAGTCTCCCACTTGCACCAGAGTACAAATAATCTAGTTGCATTTTCTCTGGATCATAACTCCTTATTGATCATGCTTGCCCGTGGAAGAGGTTGTATCAACGGTCTGGGTACCATTCAGAACCGTATGTCCTTTTGCAAATCATAATGTCACCTAATTTGACATTCCTTCATTATCCACTATAATGATGAGGTATATATATTTGGCGGTGAAGTGAGACTTCGTTTGTTGTGTCATAGCAATGACATCCGGTGGGTCACGCGGACTTTCCCATAGTCATGCACACTTGAAACTCACTCGATCAGAAGTCGAACTTCTTAAGCCATAATATAACTCCTGCTACTTCTAAAGCAGCCACATCAATGTAGATTCAATCCTTAGTGCATTGTATGCAACTTTGATGTCTAACCATGTTTCTTTCAACTTAGGCATTCATTAGTATGATATCTCAATTTTCTAGGTTAGTGTCAAAACTTGAACTAGCATAACATTTATGGTCAAGTCCACTATCCTTTACAAATTTGAGATGTATCCTCAGTTCTCTTCAGACACCGAAGGATAAACTTAACTCTTTGTTCAATGATTTACTCATAAATCATATCACAACATGTTCTTACTACTAAGAACTTGGGTCACATTACGTCGAGTACATAACTCTGGTTTTATATGAAAGAACCTATGACAAAAGCATAGAGGATCCAACACATCCATTTCTTTCATTAACCATTAACCATTGTTCTTGTACTGAGATTAACTCAACACTTCTCTTGGATATACAAGTAAGGACCACTTCTTGACTTGTCCCATTCTGAACTCCTTCAGAATCTTATCCAGGAAAGTAGTACGACTCAATGTTATTAAACACATATCTATCTTAATAGATCTTCAATGCTTAATACTTATTCATCTTCATTTATGAAAGATTCAAATAATCATTAACACCAACTGCACCATTCATAATATGTTATCCATATATGAGAATGTTATCATGCTCCCACTCAAATATGTCATGCACATATTAAGTTATAGGATAACACTCATATTGCTCCCACTCAAATATGTCGGCCACATATAAGACAAGGATAACATCCACATGGCTCCCACTTAGATATGTTAGACACATATTAAGTTCAGGATACTAACCACATGGCTCCTACTCAAATATGTCATTTACATATAAGTCTAGGATAATACTCCCATAGCTCCCACTCAAAATATGTCGTCTACATATTAAGTTTCAGGAAACTATTCAGCTCCCACTCAGTTTCATGCAAATGCATGTTTCCTTGATATTTTGGTTAAGTCCAAAATCCTTTGATCATCAATCAAAATGAGAATTCAGTTTACGAGACACTAGTATCCATATGTTTTTCCAAAACCTTCTTGTTGTACCAATTACAACACTTCTTCAAATACAGAATTTGAGGAAGTCACGGTGTTGATAACAATTCTGGATCAATCGTAGTGGATATCCCTTTGACTCAAGCATTGCTACACATTGTAGTCAACCCATTGAATTTGTCAGAAACAATCTTTGTGAGAAACCAATCTTGACGTCCCTTTGATGTTCACATTTATTCCTCATAACTCTGAAGTTATTGTGAATATCAAGTAACCTCCTTACTTGATAAGATTCAAGCAATCTTAAATGTAACTCAACATAGGATTTCATGACTCGTAGTCATATCTCGTACTTAGGTCCACCATCGCTTCTTTGTAGTTCGTAGGAATGTCTTGTTCCATTAACATGACAAGTGAATCATGAATATCATTTTGCACCAGGGGAAAATATATATTCTTGAATCCTACCTTTCTCAGTAAAAGCTTCCATCAGAAAATCATGATCATTATCATTAGTTTCTCCTCTTATTGTAGAGCTTTGTTTCCAGAACATATTCCGTTGCACTACTCTGACATTTGGAGTCAAGGTCAATTACCTTGGTTGAACTTTCACTTTTCTTCCATTACCACATTTATCAAGAACAATTCTTGACAAACACCAAACATAGCAATACAAGTTTTGCTCTTTTTGGTTCTAGTTGTGGAAGATGCATCCATAGTTGTCTAAGGATACACTACAAAGATAATTTATCTTACATAAATCAAGCTTCCTAGAAACCATAACACACTATGACATATATAGTGTTGGTTTCCACGAACTCAGATGGTTCCCTATGCTGAAGTGAGTGTTTGCATATTAAATTAATAACTCTAGACAATAATAACGTAACTTGGTAAGAGATAACTTAGACCATACACCTTTCGATAGAATATGATTACAATGTTCAGGCACGTCAATCATATTGAAGTGTCTCAAGACATTGCAATTTGTGGAACAACTTTCACACAAGTCTTTATGCCCAAGACTAACTCAAAACATTTGTCACTTTGATCAAATCTTAGAGACTTGTCTTTTTTGTTAATTTAATATCCATCTTTACTCTGAAATCCCTTTTGATCATATCAAATTATTTCAGACTCATGTTTCATTAGTGAATACAAATATTCATCTAAGTCCACACACGAACTTCACGAAATAATGAAATTCACCACATGCTGACATACGATACATCACAATGTATGATATTCAACAATCAGTACACATTCTGTTTAACAGAATGCGAGGTTTTAGTCATCTCACCTAAAAGGTATGGTTTGTATGTGTCAAGAGATCAAGTATCTTAAGACATCATCATACCATTCATGACTTAAACTGTAGTGTCATTATTAAGCCTGGATATTTCTTGGCATTACAATATTTCTTATAAATGATCAAACAACTATCATCAATATAAGAATAACTCATTCATAATCGTAATGTGACCATAAGAAATATCATTCATAAAAGGAGAACAACTGACTTGTTTCTCACTAATATGAATAATTGTCTTCGCGAGATGCAAGACACACTAATAAAGTCCTCATTCAAACGATCATAAAATTTATTCATATATTAATCAATTGATAGATGTAGAGGGAGAGTGTTGTCGACCATCAACTATCTTGATTGCCTTCAGCACATATTGTCACCTCATCCCTTCCAAGTCACTCTCAAGCAGTAAGTTCAAGCATCAAATACTTAATCAACCGCAATTAGTGTTTCGTTGGAAAGACATTTATAACTCGTATATCAAATATACCTTCTCCGTCAATGATCATTCTTGCATTGGTTCTACTCTTAAATTTCTTGACTTTAACCATGACCTCATGACAGGTGAACGATTCTCCTTCATGACATAGTCCAGACATGGTCTTTGTAACTGGGAGGAAGCGGATGCAACTCCCCAGTTATCGCAAAGTAACCAGTCATTCAGTAGTCCAAGTTATACACAAGGTGTTCCATGTATCTTATACATTTTCCAAGTGAATTTCTCAGCAGGTTGTTCCTTCCACCATAGTTGAAAGAAACCCCGTCCTATACTCATATTCCATTACTCTGATTTGTGACCAAGTGCTTTCAAGTTCACCTAGCACGTCATACGTGTTGGTTAACATGCATTCACAATTCAGATTCCATAGAATGAATTATGGTGTATTGGACAGTCATTCATAAGTGACGGTGAGTGCGATACTCATCATCATCTTCCTTGATTACGGAGTTGTCAGGTGTATCTCCTAGCAGTTCTTCGTATTATGTTTAGCAAGTCATTACTAATGTGTATGTCTCTAATGGTGTTGGTACACATCAATGAAGTAAGACCCATTTACCTTAAGTTCTATCATACTAAAAGAGCCATAGTTCTAAACATTGGTATGACGTTATCTACAATGATAGTTGCTAAGACATGAAGATTAAGTTCATAATATGGAGTTCATGTTTCTAAAAAAGAAACAATTCTGGAACGCCCACTCAGACAAACATCCCTCATAGTTTGTTCTAAGTGATTACACGATCCTTGAAGAACATACCTCCCCCGTGTGACACGGCCATCAGTATGTTGTTCAAGGTAGGCCATCATGCCAATCACATCATCCATGTGACTCATGCCCGACCTTTCGGTCTCTTGTGTCCCGAGGCCATGTCTGCACATGCCAGGCTCGCCACAATAACCTTACTGAGTATATGCCGCGTATGCAAGGCCATGTTTCTGGACATGCTAGGCTTGCTCCACCCATCTCTTGTGAACGTAAAAATGTTTGACACCCGTGTGACACGTGATGCCTCCATAATGAAGAACTTTCCAGATGGTGCTTCACTAAGGAAGGACACTTTGTTGGATTAGTGAGGGATCATCCTATTATGCTACCGTCGTATATCTAACATATTAGCAAAACAGGATGCAACAGTATAAATCATACATGCTATGATTCCCCCCGACATGCAAATTAAAGTTGAAAACACCTTTCTACTTTATCTTTTGCAAATTTTACGTGGATGCTAGGGGTTTCGAGAAAAGAACCGCTTTCTATCCTGCGAAAACAAGCCACAACACCAATCCCGCAATTGTCTCTATTACACCCCTGTCGTGGCCCTTCGTTGCAAACATCTTCGCATCGCTAATGTAGAGAGACAGACACCCCCCAGCCACTTTATATGGTACAAGCCATATGTCAAGCGTGGAACCAGTCTCGCGTAAACGCGTAAGGTCGGTCGGCGGCAACTTCATCAAACATTGCTGCAACGCTAAATGAGTACACGTGAGAGGGTAACAATTGGAGAATTGATGCCCACATACTAGATGTGTTCTATCCGTACAATACATCTACGCATAGCCTTGCTCTGATACCACTGTGGGGTTCGGGGCAGAAAACACAATTTTTTCATAACATACGAGACCCATACCCAAGACCTATGCTATGGCGATGCAAGTAACGGATAGAAATAGATCACATACCAGTATGTAGTCCGTTAAGCGGGAAAATTTCCCGCATGAACGTGGTTGGTGTAGTCGTACCGGCAATCCCCGATGCCGCGCAGATCCACGATGACTCCTGCAGCCACCCGATCCTTGTGGACCGATGACGGGATTACGTCCCCGTCGGAACATTGTTGATGAAGACCTCGCGATACGACCACGACGATGAAGTAGCACCACAAGTGTAGTGCCTCGCGGGATTATACACATACAGTATACCCGACGTCCCTCCGGGCTCCGAACCAGTAGAGCAGCGGAAAGAAGATGGATTCGGATCCCGATTCCAGCAGCACGACGGCATGCGTACAGTGGAGAAATCCCCAACCAAGTGTAGACTCCAAACAAGGGGAGTCCACTCGAGGAAGGACAAAGGAGGGAGAGAGATATGAGAACTTATCTCAAAATATGATGAATAAAAGGGCACCTCTACCCCTCCTTATATAGGCCAAGGAGGGGTGCCACCCCCCTCCACTTCCGGGGTGGGACTAATCCCAAGGGGAGGGGGGTGCGCCATGAATAAAGGGGGTGGGCCCCTCTATGGCGCCATGGCCCATGGGGGAGGACTCCCTCTCCCCCTAATGGGCCCTATGAGGCCCATATGCCTTTTAATTCATTTTAATTATATTTAAATATATTTTAATATTTAATTCAGATAATTAAATAATAAAACATTAATTAAACATTATTAAATATATTTTTAACCTTTCAGAATACCCGGAACAACTTCCGGCCTTCATCGGAACAATTCCGGTCATCACCGGAACAATTCCGGTGTTCTCTCCAATTTCTCCGGTGATCCCGAATCAATCCTTACTGCGTCGAGTACCCTTAAGTGTAACACCCTACGGTCCGGGAAACAGCAGACATAATCGAGACAATTCTCATTGATCAATGACTAATCAATTGGACCTGGTTACAATCCTTGATAGCCCCTGCGCTTCCATCGAATGAACTTCAATCGCTGTTGGATCCGTTAACCGTGTGCCTGTTCCCTTTGTCCTATGGTACTTTGCTTGTCCGAGGTTTGATCATCGGTATCCAATATACCTAGTTCGTCCTCGTTCTCAACAAACAAGTTTACTCGTTCCCGTGATATTACAACTCCGTGACCTAGTCACACGTTTGCAAACTTTATGATGTAACATCACCGAGTGGGCCCAGAGTACCTATCCGTCACACGGATGGACAAATCCCGCTTTGATCTATTTGCATACTCATCAACCATATATTTCGGAATACCCAAAGTGCACCGTTATGGCCAGCATATTTCAGTCAGGCGGTGGGATACAAATCAAAGTCTCCTCATAGATGACAATTACGTATGATCATTACGGTCAAAGGATCTGGTCACTACGTTATAGTTATCGCAATGTCGAACTATGTGACTTGATCACATCGCAACACTTCTGGTGGGTGTATGTCCATCATATCATTATCCAATGATACGACTCCATTTTCAACAGACGCCATTGTCTCATGATCAGGAAACCTTTATCATCAATCGCCCAATGGACTAGTATACTAGGGTTAACTAGGGACCTGGTTGTTTGTATACCACACCTGTATTAATGTTTCCGCTTAATACAGTTATAGCATAGTATCAAACGTATTATGAACTAATGGAATATGCTCGATAAAACATATTTTATTTGCCTCTAGGGAACATTCCCAACAGATACACCCCGCTCGATTCATCCCGGTAGCACAAAACGAGATCTACGCCAGAGATTTTGGTGGACTAGGATGAAGAGAGACATTGCTCGATTTGTTGCAGAATGTGATGTTTGTCGTCGCATTAAGGCAGAATATCAAAGACCTGCTGGTACACTTCAACCTTTGCCTATTCCAGAGTGGAAATGGGACAAAGTCGGTATGGACTTCATCACCGGCTTTCCAAAAACCCAGAAAGGAAATTATGCCATCTTCGTTGTGGTGGATAGACTTTCCAAAGTTTCTCTCTTCCTGCCCGTTCGCGAGTCTATAATTGCGAGCCAGTTAGCGGACTTGTACGTCTCTAGAATTGTGTCTCTTCATGGTGTTCCTTTGGAGATCAATTCTAATCGTGGTAGCCTTTTCACCTCTAGATTTTGGGGAAGCTTTCAGAATGCTATGGGAACTCATCTCTCCTTTAGTACAACTTTCCATCCTCAGTCTAGTGGTCAAGTTGAAAGGCTTAACCAAATTCTTGAAGACATGCTCAGATCTTGTGTTATCTCATTCGGAAAGAATTGGGAGAAGTCTCTTCCATTCGCCGAATTTGCTTATAACAATAGTTTCCAATCTAGTCTGAACATGGCTCCTTTTGAACTCATGTATGGACGACGATGTCGAACACCCCTAAACTGGTCAGAAACCGGTGAAAGACAATTCTTTGGACCGGATATGATCATGGAAGCAAAAGAGCAAGTTCACAAAATTCATGATCAATTGAAAGTAGCCCAGTCTCGTCAGAAAAGCTACTATGATCGTCATCATAGGCAAGAGAGCTACAATCTGGATGAGAAGGCTTACCTTCGGGTTACTCCTCTGAAGGGGACCCAACGATTCGGTATCAAAGGCAAGTTGGCCCCACGTTACATCGGACCTTTACGCATTGTTGCTAAACGTGGAGAAGTTGCCTACCAACTTGAACTACCCCCGCACCTTTCCCGAGTACACGATGTATTCCATGTGTCACAACTCAGGCGTTGCTTCAAGGACCCCATCCGCGAAGTCGACCATGAAACGCTTGATCTCCAAGATGACCTTTCTTATCGAGAGTACCCCGTTCGTATTCTCAATTCAGCAGAGCATGTCACTCGTCGTCAGAAGATTAAGTTTCTGAAAGTGCAATGGTCACACCACTCTGAGAGAGAACCACGTGGGAAAGAGAAGACCGTCTCCGTGCCGAGTACCCCTCCTTCCTCCCGCGGACTTCAGAATCTCGGGACGAGATTCTGTTGAGTGGGGGCGAGTTGTCAGAACCCTCTGTTAGGTAATGTGCTAGGATCAAAGTCACCTTGCATTCATCAAAGAAAATCAAATGGAATTCAAATTCAAACTCAAATGGGAGAACGAACACCCCCAGATGAATTAATTCAAATGTCCAGAAATAAAGTTGCTCCAAAAATTCCTTTTGCATTTTTGAAAAGTCTTATAAATGAGTGTGATCACATATCAAGTGATGTGGGACCAACCCCATGCTCATGGATTTTTCAAATATTCAAATAGGACCTTCGAATTAATCAAAAACCCCTATTTGAATTGAGATTCAAATATTTGGAATTTCAAAAATGTTCAAAAGTTGGGAATGACTAGCTACTGGTCATGTAAGTCCATATATAAATTTTGAGCATTTATAAAATTGCCTAGCTATTTTATTTTAATAGGCAAAACAAATTACAGCAAAGAAAAACAGAAAGGAAAGATTAAACAGAAAAGAAAACAAAACAAAAACCTTACCTGTCGCCTGGGCGAAGCCGGCCCAGCCGGCCCAAAGGGGCACAGGGGTCTTCTTCCCCGACCCCGCGCCTCCAAGCTTCTCGGTGGAATGCCACCGAGCTAGCCGCGCACGTCGACGCCTCCCCAGCCTCCACCTGCCCCTCTGGAGCCTCCTAGACGCGCCTCGCAGCTCCTGGAGACGTCGTGCGTCCATTCCCCTCCTCCCCAGTGCCTATCCACCTCTCTCTCGCTGAGCCCCGCGGAGAACAGAACGCCGCCGTCGCCATGGTTTGAAGCCCGCGTGGCCACCGTCGTCCCTGAGCCGCACCATCGTGTCCATCGTCTTCGCCATCTTCGTCTATGCCGAGCCGCAGAAGGAATCGCCCAAGGTGTTGTGTAGCCGACGCGAGCTTCATCGTCTTCAACTCCGGCCGTCGCGGATCCGCTTCGAATTTCGGCGCCACCGTGACCTCCCCGAGCTCGTCGCCTACTCCATCGTGCTCCCATCTCCTGGTGAGCGAAACCACCAACTTGGCAGCCCTTCGTTCACCCTCTAGCCGAATCCTCCATGGATCCCGAGCTTACTCGCCGCCGTGGTCGAGCTAGAGCTCGCTCCAGTGCCCACCTTGATGCCCTAGTACGTGCGTTTGGCACCTGGCCTTCCCAGCTTTCGAACGCGCCCAAGATCACCTCAAGCCGTGCACCAAAACCCCGTACCGAACTCGCCGTGCTTCTGTCTCCGCCAACCTCGACGTCGGCGATGCTCCGGTGAACCCCGTGACCCCCTGAGGCCACCGTTCGACGCGGAAGGACCCCAGCTACACGCCAGTGCCAAGAAATCCCCAAGCCGTGCTCGTTTTCGCAACTCCGGCGACAACTGTGGTGCCGGCGACGACCCCTCCATTAGAGCTCTAACCTCCCGTGCTAATCACCTTGGCCCCACCCCCCAGTGACACTTCCATGTGGACCCCAGGCCCTGACTAATCTCTAGATTAGTTCATATTTAATTAAAACATTTTAATTAACAGAACAGAGAATGACATGTGGGTCTCAGTGGTCAGTGACCCCCTGACGTCAGTGTGATCTCATGCTGATGCAGTAAAAGCTTTTCTAATTAAATCAATTCCAGAAAATCCAGAAAATGAATTAAACTTTGGAAATTCAGAACTAATTCATTTTAACTCCAAATTAAACTTATAATATATGTAAAATTATCAGAAAAATGCAAGGATTCTGAATATGCACCTTGTTTTCATGTTTGACCATTTTAAAATGGGGGAACAGTGAGAACAATGCATATGGATTCCTTTTAAATTCAAAATGGAGTTTGAATTTGCAAAACCTTTGCAATACACTTCATTTAAATGGAAACCCACACACATCAGAAGCATATACATCAAGTTTCAACCTTCAACCATGTGATTGTGCATTGTATTTATATTGCTTCCTTGTTTGTTGTTTGTCGAGTAGAAGTGGAACCGGAACAAGAGGCTGCCCCCTTCGTTGAAGACCCCGATACCGAACCTCGTCAGCAAGGCAAGCAAACCCCCATTGCTCATGTCGATAAAATCCCACTTCCCTCTCAGTCTCGCTTATGCATTGTTTAGGATGATTACCATGCAACGTTTCTACCGCATAGATGAACCCATTCCTTTGCATGACCTATCATTTGTCACAGTAGTAAGCAAACCACAATCAGAGCAAATGTAGGAGTTGGTTGATATCATGTGGCCCCTGCAATTGTTACTGCTTATTGCATGCTTAGAGTGATACAATATTGATACTGTTATGTGAGTCGGGATGGTAGCAATCATGTTGATGATGGTGGAAATGTGTTGGTGAATCTACCCTAATACAAGGTGAACGATGAGAGGCTGTGTAGGAGTACACATTGGGTTGTCTCGTTGAACACCGCCCTAAGTCCGAGTTCTTGTGTGGTGATCCAAGATGAAGAGTATAACCACACATTGGGCTCACTGACCCCTCTCAGCCTATTAACTCATCCCTTTCGATGTCCAGATGTCGCAGTAGTTTGGAGTTCTGACAGGTTTCTGGCCTGGCTGCTAAGTGAGAGAACGGCTCAGCCGAGACCGGCTTATGCACCATGCACACATCATCTGGGTCGACTTCGGTAAACCGGAAGGGTTCACGATAGTGGTAGCCAACCCAGGTAGGCGGCTTTCTTGGACTAGATCGGCTATGAGGTAAAAGTTGTGGTGAGCATCCTCGCCGACACTTCTTGAACGGTGTTGAGTACAAAGGCGGTAACTGATGATCATGTGTGTGTAGCCGTACACCCCTGCAGGGTTACCAAAACTATTTGAATAGCCGCGTCCGCGGTAAGGGACTGCTTGGAAAGCTTAGCTTGATTATTAGACAACTTGAACTGGATACTTATAAAACTTGCCAAGATAAGCGTGAGTGCTATGGCGTGCTTTCTCGTGGGGAAGTCGAGGAAGGCACCATAGTGGTGTAATTGGTTGGAGACATATAGTGGACTCGTGTACACTTCTTACCTCAAGTATGGTACTCGTAGTTCAGGACTAGCTAAGTCAAAGCTGGCACTTCTGCTTATGAACCCCACCTCCCTTTACCTTGATACATGTGTATGAGTAGTATAGCTCCTACGTAAGTCTTGCTGAGTACGATTTTGTACTCACGTTTGCTTATTCTATGATTTAGATGAACCCACTGACCCCGAAGGTGGATTCTTCCTCGAGCTCGACGACTGAAGACCAAGCTAGTGTAGTCCCAGTCAGCAGACTGGTTCCCTCATGGAGGGCTTGTGTTTAAATAAGGCTTCTTAAGCCATTTGTTAAACTTGTCTGTACCCAGACATAATTTTCTTCCGCATGCTTGTTTTAATGTTGGATCACGGTCTCGTGATCTCTGTGTGCACTCTGTGAGAGTTATCAATAAAATGTATACTTCGTAGAGAATTGCAATGATACCTGCTGTTCGTACAAGGCATGTGTGTTGCGTGTATGTTTATAACATGCATGTCTTTGTATGGGTTTTCGAGACCTTAGTTGTGATCTGGCTGGCGGTCTTTTATACACCAAGTGGCCCTTAGATGTGCGCAGCTTGGGGCATCGCGATGCGATTGCTCGAGACTCTGTCTCGTGCACACTTTGTTGTATGATCGAGCCCGCCCTAGACCCCGACTAAGTGATCAGGCTGGAGTAAGTCTATGTAAAAGCTATGAGATAGTCGATAGTATGGTTGAGGCGACTTGTCTGTGAATATGGGAGTTCATCACCCATATCATTTAGACTTGTGTGCGGACGATGAGGACCCATCTCAGTTGATCATCCGGCCTGGATGGGATGCCCCTCACGTACGATGCTTTCCGAGAACGTTCTGTGCTTGGCCTTGTCTGCTTAGACAAGTGGGTACGGTTCTCGGCTCTCCATATGACTATGTCGTAGCGGGACTTGCATACGCTAACCCCGGGTACCGACAGAGGAACACATGTAGCCAAGTCAGCACCACGTGAGCAGGAATGGAGAGCGCTGCGTGGATGCTTTGGGGAAGAAGGAATGGGGGTCGATCTTTTTCCATAAGAAGGATAATGTTTAGATCTGGACGGGTGTGGTGAGTACGTGGCAAGCGTAGGAGACTGACAGAATGTGGACCGTGGATCCATCAGTCGATATGAAGTATTTCCCATAGAGTAGATGAGGTGGGTGTGAGTGACCATCTAGTCCATTTCTATATGATGTAGCAAAATCCGTTTGCGCTCCTCGCATCCTTCATTTGCATTTCCATCTTCTTACTCCTTTTGAGACTCCCTTGTAGATCCTTGGATCATATTCCCTTCTCATGTGATGATTTTATTATCACTTGGAGTGGGGATGGAAGAGGAGTTCAAGTCATTGTTATAAAATCACTACTAGAGAAAAGGCTATACATGGAATCCTTATTAGTGGCGCATTGTATATGTAATGCGCCACTATTTTGTAAGGGGTGGCACACTGGTTCAAAATGCGTCACGATTAAGGCTTATGGGTGGCGCATTTTTTAGCAGTGCACCACCCTAAGAATGGGCCATCCTAGATCTGCTTATTAGTGGCTCATTTTGCAAAATGCACCACCACTAAGATTCTTAAGGGTGGCGCATTTTGCATAATGCGCCATTAATAAGAGCTTATGGGTGGCGCATTCTGAAATGCGCCACCCCTAAGGAACTATTAGTGGCGCATTTTGAAATGCGTTGCGCCACCTCTAAGGACTTATTATTGGCGCATCTTGCATATGCGCCACTACTAACCTAAAAAATAAGAGAGCAAAATTCCCAACACACAAATACCGCCCCCCTTGGACCGCCTTTTCAGTTTGAATTTTTTTAAAAGAAAATGATAGAAGTGTAATTTTTTTAAAGAAAATAAGATTTCCATGTAATATGTGGTCTAGTTGTTAGGAAAATTTACAAACATGAATTTCAACTTTCTTTTGCAAAATCTCTCGAGAATTTATAAAATGGGCATAACTGTTGCATACGAACTCCGGTGAAAAAGTTTTTTATATGAAAAATCATCTACTCGAGTTGACGTGACCGTACACTGAGAGACGAACGATGTGCCAACCGAAAGCTTCGGTCTTCGCGCCTATTTAATGAAGAAGAGATGCAACGGGATGGCTACCCGTTCATCGCATACCTGTGTTAAACACGTGCGCTGGGCGAGAAACCCACTCCGACCGGGGGTCGGGCGTAGCGGTGGCACCACCGACCGTTATGGGCAGCAACTCTCCTCACCGAAACGTTGCACACCGGCTTGTATATCATGAAGGCCCCCACTTCTCCCCTTCCATTGAATCAAAGTTTGATGGGCCCACCATCGACAATTAACCGCTTGGTCGGGGAGACGGAGGGTGGTCTTCACCTCCCGCAGAAGCATCACTGTCGGAGCTTCGGTGAGCCTCCTACATAATATAAGTAGGACGATGAGTGGAGCATGCCGGGTCGGTCAACAAGACATGGCGGATAAGGGGGCAAACGATCGGTCTGCCACGCTGTCTACCTCTAGAGCTGCATAGAAGTCTCTTCGTCGCCGGGAGCCCAGGAGCTAACGAGAAGCATGATGACTCACGACGACCGATGGTGTAGTTTAAGACTAGGCTAAACTCATATATTTCATCATATTTTTATGAAAATCATTCAGTATGCATGAAATGTGTTTGGTTTATGTAAATTATATCTGAATTTGAATCAATTTTGTCGAGTTTGTGTGATGCCAGATTTTTGTTGAACTGTTGGTGGACTTTTGTGGCTAAGGTTCGATGGACGGCTCCCGCATCAATGACCGTGAACTGGTCCTCCCCTCCCCCCACGCCCCCCACCCCCGCGCGTCCGTTGACGGATGCGACATCCATTTTGGGGGTCAGCGTTGAAGATGCCCCTAGACCTCGAGTTATGGAAAATCTTGGTTTTTTACTAAAAATTGATACAAATTTGGGATTTACTAGGTATAGTCGTGGTTTTCGTTAATCTTGAAACACTACGGCTTTACTTTTCAGAGAGCCTTGTGCAATTTATGTGAGTGGGGTGTTGTGCTTGTGTGTACTTGTATTTAACATGTATTTAGCGTCTATTTAGTTCTAAGTTTTTTCATTTTTTTTATCAAAGTTTTCTAATGCTTGTTTTTTAAATGAATGTCACAAATTGGCAAGCCTAAAGAAATATTGCAACATTTTGTGTGTGTATGGGATGTGAGATCCTAGTGTGGGAGAAAATCGCTTAAGGTGACGTTTATACCAAGCACCAACCTAACTTACCTAATTTTAGATGTGTAAAACTTAGTCACAAATCAAATACCCCGTAGTGTTTCTATAAGCTTAGACGAACAAGTGATATGGTAGGAGATCTTGCTACTAAGGTTAGCTCTCAATATTTTTGCACAAATCGGGGGCCAAAGATCAGGTGACTTAAGAATATCAATCGCCTTGGAATCCATTGGACGAGGCATGGGACAGCCATCTGATCTCTTTTTCGTAACCAGTCAAGCCTTTGCTACAAGGTGATGAGTTTAATTTTACTATTTTTACCTAACATTTTGCATTATAGTAATAGGTATTTTAAGATTTTGTCATGTGCGTGCACATATTTTGGTTTGATTTCATTTAAATTTGAAGTATGGAAGATACTCGAGGTACAAGGAATGACCAGGAGAATATGAACTGAAAAACGAAGAACCTCCCATAAGAAGCACAAATAAATTGAAACAAAAACCAATCTCAATCGGGAGTGCAGAGAAAAAAAAACGACACCTGGTACGAGCGTTAGCACTCGTATGAGCCGTCATCACCTCCTCTTGGTCAACTATTTTACCCTATGCCTTCGGACTTCGGATCCGAGAGGGGGTTGTAAGGTAACACCAAAACTTCGCCTAGAATCCTAGCCTCCGGAAGGGATCTGGAGGGAAACTTGACAAGAACGGCTTGCCTACGCCATCACCTCGTTCAAGGAGACTCTGGCATCAACCATCTCCATCACTATCGACCACTTCATCTCTTTGTAATACCAAACCCTAGTGGGTTCTTGTGTATATTACTTTGATTTATTGTTCATTATTTCTAAGATGCTTATTTTCTTAATGTCTAAGTAACTCCATAGTTTTTGGGGATATGGAGAAACCCTAGTATGTTTAGGTGTTGAACATTTATACGATATGAAATCCTCAGTTGCATGCATGTTGAGTTAATAGACTTCATGAATATTGTGTGAAGGCGTCCACTCAACATTTTTGGCCTTTGATGCCATGAAATATATTATTACCGTTGTAAAGGTAGAGATGCAATAGATGAATAATGAAGAACTGATCATTGGTTGGAAAACCCTTAATTACTGTTGTCAAAATATAAGTGGTGAAGAACAATAACTGTGCATATAATACGAAGGCTACACATGTAGCACATATATTGTATCATGTTCCCCATAATACTAAACATCAAAGGGAGGCTTCATTATCTAAACCTAGAATTATGCATGCATACAAGTGGGGAATCCAAATTGCCTAGCTCATTGTTGATTTTATCACCTTCATACTCTCTACTACTTATTTTATTTATCTGCATACTTTTATTTTTGGCCACTTTAAACAATTTTTTATTAACATTCGTATCAACTTTGCTTGAGTATGCAACTGATTTGCAGGAACATTTTGTAAATCTCTATGAGAAACAAAGTTCATTTTCTATGCTCCATGTGGGATCGACACTCTTAATTTGAAAATGCTATAAATCAATCTTGTGCACTTGCAGATCATCACAAAGCTCGTGTTGCACTTCACGCTTTAAAAAACGAGCCATGTTGTGTTCCTTCAAAGCATTTTTATTTTGAACTATTGAATTTGTTACGAACTCTCATGAAAAAAAAATTATATGAAAAATCATCTACTCGAAAAGTTATATCCGAATTCAACAGTGGGAAGCCTGTTGAAGATTTTTAGAATCCTCACATAACAAAAAAAGTTACGGGCATTTCAAGATCTAGAGCTAAAAAGTTATATCCGAATTCAACACACCCATGAACATTAACATGGTTTAATAGGATTGATATGATAGATATATTACCAAGTGCCTGCTAAGCGAGCTGGTGTTGGAGTTGAATGGAACCGAGAAGTTAAGCGTTGGGTGACCCACCGGGAAGCTTGACCACGCAGGTCAGTTTGACTAAGATTAAGCATAGTGACCGGGGATTAAGCATATTGATCTAAGATTAAGAAAAAAGTTGAAAAATTAAAAAAAAAATCGTGATCCAGATCGAGATTCAAAATTCAAAATTTAATTTTTTAATAGTAGTGCATTTTCAGAATGAGCCACGAATAAGATTCTTATGGGTGGCACCCATAAGGCTTATGGGTGGCACATTTTGAAATGCGTCACGCATAATAATCTTAGGGGTGACGCATTTGAAATGTGGCACTATTAAGGCCTTATTAGTGGCTGCGCCACTAAAGGCAAAAAATACGCCACCATAAGCCATTTCTCTAGTAGTGAATAGTAGGTCTCGGTTTAGGTTCGTCCCTATGGGGTGTGGCTTTATGCTTTCATGGTGTTTCGCTTTGATTCCAGTCCATCTTTATCTCTTTTTCCTTCCAGTCCATCTGGCCCACTATCAACCATAACACAAGATCCATGACTCTGATTGAATGACTATGCAACACCCTCAGAACTTAACCCAGTCATTAAGCTAATTGATTGCCTTGTCATCATAATCGTCCTCGTTAAAACATTACATTAGGAGATAATTCAACTCCAATTAATAATTTGCAAATGCCAGTCAAGATAAACTTAAAAAAATGGTTAAACAGAAATGTCCATAACCTTGCAAATAATCCATAAGCAATTATAGAATTGAAATCAATAGTTAGGAGTTATTAAATTGCTCTAGGTTTTTAATAAACAAGTGGAAATTATAATTGAACTAAAAATTGTGCAACCAATTTTGTTAAATACCTAAAAATCAGTGGACCTTGTTAAACCAACATTGGGAATTTATTACAATGATTTAATATAATAAACAAATAAAAACAGTAGCTAAAGAACACCCTTTAGTACTTTAATTAAATAAATAAAATATAGATGATTTTATTTTTGTACCAGACTTTCTGTTACACTAAAGTAAATTGTCACACTAATTTTAGAACTAGTCTCTTATTTAACAAAGATCAAATGATGGCTAGACAAAATTATTACAGAAAAGAAAAAGAAACATAAAGCAATGAAATAAAAAGAAAATTAAAAATCCTATGTACCTCCCTAGGAGACTACACATCCCAGCCCAGCCCAACCCCGGGCTCGCCTTCTTCTACCTGCCCCCCGCCCCATCTCACCTACCTCCATCGCCGTGGCATGGCCATGGCCATGGACGCCCCTGCACTGGTCGGCCCCCTCCCTCACCTGCTCCCTCGTGGAGATAGGGCCTCCCCTACCTGCCCCGTACCCCCCTCTTCTCACTCCTCTCCCCCCTCAGAAGTGCTCTCAAGTCCTCTCCCGTGCGGCATGGAGCGTGGACGTGGGCACGCCATCGTCGCCGGCGTGGCCACTGGCCACCATTCTCCGCGCCACCACGTCCAGGAGGTGCGCAACGGACGTCTTCCTCACCCCGCGCTCCAAATCGACGCGAGGACGCCCTTACTGAGCCGCAATCGACGCCGGAACCCACCACGGCCGTTCCGCCTCATCGTCGATTCCCTCGACTACAAGCCCTCCCCGGCCTCACTAACACCTCCCCTTCAACCGCGGTGAGCGCAGCTCCATTTCCCCTCTCCACGCGTTTGATTCTGTGCCCCGTGTGTCCGTCCCCGCCTACGACGTACTCCGACCACCGCCCAACTCGTCATGGCCATCGGCGTGATCTGCCTCAGCTCACGAAAATGGCACCGGTGGACGCGGCGTGTCACGTAGATCGCGTAGGAACTGATTGCGTCCAAAATGGTGGACCGTAGCGAGCACACGCTCCTCGCTGTGGTTCGGTCGTCGTCGACGGCCGCACTGCCCTTGCCGGCGTGGACTGGAGCCACTGACGGGTGGCCCCCACCTGTCGGGGGACTTAATTAAGCACCAGTCACCCACTAACTGTGGGCCTAACCCACTAAATAACATGTTGCTTTGTTTAATTGGAAATGACCTTCTAAGTGTATGACATATGGGCCCAGGCTCTTAAGTTAATTCTCTAGTTAATTGAAATGCTTAATTAAATCACCGTCCATGACAGCTGGGTCCCAGTGGCAGATTAGTTAGATAAAATGGATTTTATTAGATGTGTGGCTGACACATGGGTCCCACTGGTCTGTTTTGACCAGTCAACGCCCCTGTGTATGACATGTGGGACCCACTGGTCAATTGACCAGTCAACCTTACAGGTGGGTATCCTCTGTCAGGTTTGACCAGTCAACCCCTACACTGTTCTAGATAATGTTAGATTAATAATAAAAGTAATTCCAAAATGATTTAAATTAATTAAAACTTTAAAATTCAATATCTTTTAAACCGTAAGTCAGATCAAAATAATTTATACATGAAAATTGATCAGAGAAATACAATGAATACGAATACGCTCTCCGTATACCAACCATACCCCTCTAACACAACGAAAACGAGACATTCCCCCTCCGGGCCGTGTGTGGATAATCACCCGGAGCTGGCAGTTCATCCCCGGATGAATTCCCGCTCCGAGCAACGTGCTTTGCACTGCGTTAGAACACCGTTAACGTTGCATCTGTTATGTCATGCATCTATTTTCATATGCTTGCTTTGTATTTACTGTTTCTCCCCCCCCCCTTTATTCTCCGGTAGACCCCGCTGTTGCCGCCGACTACACCGCTGCTGAGTACGACTACGTCGTCGACGACCCTACCCCTACCGTCGAGCTTCCAGGCAAGCAGAGCCATTCTCTTCCCCAGATATCGCCTATCTTTTCCGTACATTTCTTGCACTAGGCATTGTAACTGCTGCTGCTACGTTACAATCCTATTCCATTGCATAGGCTATTTTTGTTGCCCCTTGATGTACCTTCCTTTATCCAATGCTGCCTAATATATATATATATATATATATATATATATATATATATATCTTATTCAGCAGTAAGCCCTGCGCATTGTTAGTCAACTAGGATTAGATAGCGGGCCGTGATCACTCTCGGAGTAAACACGGATACGATGGTTATAACTGCACAGGTACGGTACAATGCAGACATCGCCTAAGGCCCCTACCTTGGCTCTACCGAGCCACATCAAGTGGAGCTATCGAGGAGTAATCCTCGTACTCCACTCGTTGCTAACTTTGTATAGCCGCCCTAGGGTCCTGAACAACGCGAGTGGTATTGCGACGGGACGAGAGGGAGGGTACGACCAATGTACCGGTGTGCTTGGACCTTAATCGTTGGTCGCGAGAGTTACCAAACCACGAAAGTCGAGCTCCCACTACTAGGAAAATGCCTTATGGTGGCGTCCTTTTTTTGCCTTTAGTGGCGCATTTCTAATGCGCCACTAAGGACAAGCCACTAATAAGGCCTTAATAGTGGCGCATTTCAAATGCGCCAACCCTAAGTCTCTTATGTGTGGCGCATTTCGAAATGCGCCACCCATAAGCCCTTATGGGTGGTGCATTCTAAAAATGCGCCACTATTAAATTTTGAATTTGGATCTGGATTTTTTTTCTTAATCTCAGGTTAGTATGCTTAATGCCCGGTCACTATGCTTAATCTCAGGTCAAACTGACCTCCGTGGTCAAACTTCCCAGAGGGTCACCCATCCTAGCACTACTCTAGCCCCAACACGCTTAACTTCTCGGTTCTATTCAACTCCCACTCCAGCTGACTTAGCAGGCACTTGTTGATGTATCTATCATATAAATCATATTAACCCATGTTGATGTCTAGGACCTTGTTGATGTTCATGGGTGTGCTAAAATTTTCAACATTTTTTTAACCTTTCTCGATGTGTCCTCTAGCATATTTTGAACTTTTTAAAAAGAAATTGAAAAAATTAATTTTTAAAATTTTAAAGTTTTTAAAATTTTCAATGTTACTAGCTAAAATTTTCTTTTTTTGAAACTTCCCGATTGGTCCTCTAGCCTATTTTGATTTAAAAAAACTAAAAAATATTTTTCTAAATTTTTTTTTCTGTTACTAGTGTTGCATTTCATAAATAATGCGCCACTACTAAGTTCAATTTTTTTGTCTCCAGATCTTAAAATGGCCATAACTTTTTTTCTGTTAGGTTTTTGTCTCCAGATGATATTTCATATAAAAACCTTTTTCATCGGAGGTCGTATGCAAAAGTTATGCCCGTTTTACAAAATTCTTGAGAGATTTTGCAAAAAAAGTCAAAATTCATATTTGTAAATTTTCCTAACAACTAGACCACATATCATATGGGAAACTTACTTTCTTATATATATTTTTACATTTCTATCATTTTCTTCTAATTTTTTCCAAATTGAAAAGGCGGTCCACGGGGGGGGGGGGGGGGGGGGTATTTGGGAAATTTCCCTCACAGTTTTTGCTTAGTAGTGGCGCATATGCAAGATGCGCCACCCCTAAGAGATTATGGGTGGCGCATTCTGGATGCGCCACTAATAATTCCTTAGGGGTGGCGCATTTCCAGAATGCGCCATCCATAAGCTCTTAGGGGTAGCGCATTTCCAAAATGCGCCTCCTATAAGGTTCTTAGGGGTGGCGCATTTCTCCAAATGCGCCACGTATAAGGGGATCCTGGGCTGACCCACTCTTAGGGGTGGCGCATTTTTAAAAATGCGCCACCTATAAGAGCTTATAGGTGGCACATTTTTTACCAGTGCGCCACCCCTTACAACATAGTGGCACATTACATATAAAATGTGCCACTAATAAGGTTTCCATGTATAGCTATTTCTTTAGTAGTGTCCTCCAGGATCACACGCGAGATAAGCTAAGGAGTCGGTTCAGCTTGTTGGTAACCGCAGAGACTTGGTGGGACGACAGGGCAGACACCGATGTACTGGTGGTCCTGACTGCTGTCGTTGTCCGCGGGTCAGTTAAGTCGAGGCAACGATAACGGTTGTCCCGCAAGTTAATAAAATGACTAATGGTTCGGTGGATTTCTTGAGTTGGATGTATGCCATGTACGTACTACCTACCCGTGGGAATTACGAGTTATGGGCTCCCCTGCTTCGTAGTCTCGTTTGAAGACTCTTCAGACGTCAGCAGTACCGCGGGCTGACTGCCGGGAAGTGGTGTTGTCTTATTTTCTGGCGCGGTGATGTCTTATTTGGTTTGTTTATGCTTCACCGGCCAGTCACGCACCTTGCAGGAGTACGTTTGGGTTGGGTTCCAAGGCCCGGCGTACTTAGGATTTAGACCGGCGGATGACCTCTCTGTTGAGTTTGAAAGATGGGCTATGGAGTGTCGGATAGCCTCGGTGGGGCATTCCCTAACAAGGTTTATGCCACCCTGGAGATCCGTGCGTTGTAGTGTAACAGAAGTGCACCCCTGTAGGGAAGATTAATCTATTCGAATAGTCGTGTCCACGGTAACCGGACGCTTTATGCTGAAGCTAGATCTTACCACTACAAACTAATACTATTAAACTGTATGGTTCCGGGTCTTCTTCCTCGCAGGGAAGTCGAGGAAGGGAACTCGGAGGAATTATTATTATTAAATATTACAACTTACTATACAATGCTGCAGCAACTTCTGCTGCGTTGTTACTTTATGCTTTATATAATCTGTTGGCTACTCTTCTCATGCTGCAAGACTCGTCGGAAGATGCTAGTCTTCGATAGGCCTAGCTTCTCATCCTTACTCTGACTTTCTACCTTGCAATCAACTATATACAACCTTCCCTTTTCATTTGATACAAATGCATAAATGGTTATTGGCGGACGTAACACTCGCGGGTATACTAGATACTCACCCTTGCTTTATTTCCCCCTTTTTGTTTTGCCTGATCGGCCGCTGCAGTCGAGGTTGGAGCCTTGGAGTCCAAGAGCAGGAGATCCCCGATGCCGACCACCACAACGTGAAGATCCACGATGCTTTCTACGACGTCGAGTTCCCCGTTGACCAGGAGTAGTTTGGAGGTTCCCAGGCAGGAGGCCTCGCCTTTTCGATCGTTGTTGTTTTTGTGCTAGCCTTCTGAAGGCAACCTTGTATTTCTTGTGTCTGTACTCAGATACTTTTGCTTCCACTAACTTTGTGCTTTCGAGCTGTTGTATTCGAGCCCTCGTGGCCCCTGGCTTGTATTAAATAGCTTGTATTTTTTTATTTGTAGAGTTGTGTTGTGATATGTCATCGTGAGTCCCTGATCTCGACCGTGTACCTTGTGTGTATGATTACTGTACACGACTTGATTTTTGGGGCGTCACAAGTTGGTATCAGAGCCGACTGTCTGTAGGACACCCCCTTCCCACTCCTTGGTCGAAGTCGAGTCTAGTCATTGCAAAACTACTTTACTAACAGTGTCGTGTGGCTTATTGGCCCACGTCGCCAACTGGGTGGTATTAGGATCCTTTTGCCCCGCACCTTTACTCTGGGACTCTAACCTCTCTCCTCTTTCGGGTTAATGATTTTTTTTCTAACACTAACTTTAGGTTCTCGTACGTCCTTCCTTCCGGAGAGCCCTGCATTTCAGATGCTCACTTACTTCGCCAGAAGATGTCGAAGATACTCTCCGAAAAATTCCCGAGACCCTTATGCCCACTACTTTGTGATTCCCCTCCACTGATAAGTCAGTGTGGATAATTACATACACCTACCGTTTGGCCATTCGATCCCAATTACTCTTGTTAATTCAAGATACCCCGTAATATTCTCAGTTGTTTCGAAAATCGTTTGTTCCTACTGCCTTGCAACTTCTTTTCACCCTACGGATAACTCCTCACATTTATCGAGGATCCGTTCATCCTCAGTGGCTCATGTGATTCTTATAATACTTTAAAATACTATATGATCTCGCGCCAATCCTCGGCAGCCTACTGCTTTGGAGATTCTTCTTTCCTTCTTGCACTATGATTAATCCAGTTTGTCTTATGGTCTTCGATGCCCTCCCTTGGCATTGCCATTCTGATCTGTTGAATCAGCGTGTGTGCAAGTGCACGCAATTATCAGTTGGTCCCTATGAATCCATTCTTCCGGCTCAGACGTCATTCCGTACAGGAGCTAGTTCTCGGTAAATCAAACCTTAATTGATTAACCGTCAAGCTTCTATTCAACTTATTCATGTTTGATCGATGTATCTGAATCTGATACACCGGTATGGAAGTAATAATTCCTTTCTACTTAAGCATCGAGTTATTCTGATGCTTCTATATCCAATGCTTTGGCATTCTTTCTTCTTATGGTTGAGTACCGATACTCACACCAGACTCTTTGTACGCCGCCTGACCTTTTTAGTGGATTACTACCTGCCGTCTCCTTGTGTCATAAATCATTGACGAGCTTCCCCTGATACGAAATGCCCTTGGCGAACGGTATCATCTGGTCCGTGTCATCAACCTTCTGCTTTCAAACTCGTATCTCTTGTTCCTATTGTTTGTCGTATAGATTCGTATAATGTCTCTACGGGTTGTATCTATGCTTCATCCATCTATGTGAACCCATGAACTTCTACGGGTCTTACTCTACTGGTGTTATGCCAGATAAAAATTTTGAACGCTACAAATTCATCGACAGCGAGAAATGAATGAAAGGTTATGCATGGAAGAAGTGGGAGTCAACCCTGAACCTTTGTGTGCATGCCCATAGATACGATGTAGAACTTATCATGAAAGCTTCTCATAAAGATAATTAACCCCCTTGGTGTAAATTCTTCTACACTATGATCCACCATTCTACCATCGAGTATTACCCCTGGTATCTCGAGGTTATCATGCCTTTGCACTACATCTTATGAATTGTGATGAAACAATGTGACGGGGATCAACCCCGGCAAATCCCATGGTCAGGGACCCTGGGTTAGTCATGAGAGGCACAGGTTGGACGATAGCTCGTCGGCAAACAGGAAGGCACGCTCCTGCTCGATATTATTGATGGGGGAGATGCGATTACAATGGATGCCAAGGCTGGAGCGCTCAAGGCTAGGGTTACAGATGATATTGGTTGTCTTTGGCGTTGCCCCTCCTAGCCCTTATATACTGGGCTAGGTCTCTAGGAGTTCATCTACGTTTACTGGTAAGCTTTCCTAACCCTAGCTTGCTCCGTACGGCAGGTTCTCGCACCTTCCTTGTGAATCGCAGACTCCTACGTCGGTGCCAATTAGCGGGCCGAGGTTGTATCTTCATGGGCCTTCTGTCTTCAGGGACACCAGGTAGGCTTATCCGTAGGAGTCATGGGGTCACCCCCTCGTCAGTAGCCCCCGAGTGCCTGGGGGACTCGAAGAGTAGCGCAGGGACTCAAGTACATCCATTTGTCAGTTATTTGTGTGCGCGGTACAACCGCGGGTCGCTGGCAGTCTGGTGGCCATGACAAAACCTGTTTTGAGGGATGTTAAGCTGAAAGGGCCCAAGGAGTCGACTGGTCGAGCCTTGGTGAATTGCACTAGGGCAAATACCGCAGTAGCCCAATCAAACCCACGTCCCTCGACGTGAGCTTAGAACACTGGTGTCGAGCAAAAGTCCTGCCGCTTCAGGCCTTACGGTGTTCATTTGCCGCCAGTAATGTGCATAGCCTAAGGCGCGTCCGCCCAACTTTTTCTATCATGCGCAGCGCATGGAAAAGGTTGGGACTGAAATCGCTCTTCGGCAAGTCCCAACCCGGCCGAACTTCGCAGCGGGGTCTTACCTACACGCTAATCTTGCGTGGCATCTGGGCAAAGTGTATCGTGTTCCAGGAATGTGTGTTTTTGAGGCGTGGAGCCTTATAGCATTGCACCCGCTTGGAACAAAACATCAAGCGAGTTGTCCACTCATTCACCCGCGGAGCTTGTTTCGAGTGCTTAGACGAGGAGTTCTTCGCGAGTAGTCACTCGAATGCCGTTTCGGCTCTTGAGGTGAGGGAGCACCTGAGACTCTAGCGCCGTATGATCTTGGCGAGTGAATGTTTGTCTTGCGTCGTGTTAAGGGAGCACCCGAAACTCTCATGAGTGCGAGTGATCACTCGAGCACGATGCTGACCTTTAGGTGAGGGAGCACCTGGGACTCTCATGATGTGCTCTCCCGATGGGAGTAAGATGTTTTTTCTTCATTGGGAAAAAGATCTGAAATGTGGAATCTCTGAGCCTCGATGTTTGTTTGGTATTCTTCGCCGCTTGTCAGGGATAGCGATGCCTCTGTTTGATGGCTGTCAGGGATGCTCCGCTAGTGAACCGTCACGTCTTCATGACCGGTCATAATGATGGCCGCTGTGGCGTGCGGCAGGTGCTGGTTGAGTTTCCGATACGCGCGTTGGAAACGCGCGTGAATTGACGCGTCTCACGCACAGTGCGTCCCGTGGGAAAGCATCTTGGTCTTGGAATATGAGACGTCTGCGACGTTTGGTCTTTTGAATTAATTGCTGCTGTCGTCGTGGCTTCTTTGTGCTGGGAGATTGATGTTCTATAAATAAGCCTTTTGCTTCCACAACGTTTCGCCTCTATCCAGCTTGCTGCTTTGCCTCTTCCTTCTTCTCTTCTTCCTCTCATGGTTCCCAGGCGAGGTGCCGGTCGTGGCCGTGTTCGTCGTGGCCGTGGTGGCCGTGCACCACGCTCATGCCGTGGTGGTCGCCATGGTACGGCGCCAGTGCCTTCCTCCTCTCCCTTGGAGGAGGGTTTCTGGCGCTATGATTTTCTTTTACACGTTCGTGGCCAGAGCGCCAATCGCGTTCTTCTTCCTTCTGCTTTTTCCTCCATTGTCTCTGAACGTGGCTTAGATGGCTTGCTTCTGCATTTTCAAGGGAGTTGTCGATCTCCTTCTTATGTTGACTTGGAGGTTGATAGTTCCCGCTTGATTTTTCTTGGCTCTGGTTGGAGTTTGTTTGCTCGGCGGTTGAATTTGCGAGATGGCGATATGCTCAGCTGTCGTTTTGACGGCGAAAGCACTGTCACTGTCCGCGCGTTCGACCCGAGCGGCAACAGTATGGATCCGCACTATCAGGAGTCGAGCAGCGACAGCTCCACAAGGTCGAGGAGTCCTTCGCCTATGTCTTCGACTGCTTCCTCCTCCGGGGGCTCTTCTGGTGCTGGTGCTGAGCCGTCTTCAACTGCTTCCCCCTCTGGCTCTGAAGAGGACCTCGATGTCAAGCCACCGGTTAAACGGGCGCGGCAGGCGACCTTGTAGAAATGGAGGCAGTTGTGTCATCTTCGCCGGCAGCTCGGGCGGGACTGGAGAAGAAGCTAGTGGAGCAGGAGAAGAAGCTGGTGGAGCATCATCTTCAATTTCTCCGCAAATAAGTCGAGCTTCACCTTTTGTTATGTCATTGACATCATGAGCATGCTGCTTCGACTCCTCCTTTGTCTGTGATGATGCTTGCTGTCTTAGTGCCAATCATCCCAGCATGGGCGCACATGTAGAAGTCATAATTCCTTGGGTGATTGATGCTGTAGGCTTGACTGTTTGCATCTTTTGTAACTAGGTTAGTTCTCGATGTAATGAGGATTGCCTTCGAGTGATCAGAGCTGCCTTCTATCCAATGTACTTTGAATCTTCTTGTGATGTAAACTGTGCTTGAGCCTTTGTAATGGAATTTATCTTTGGGCCTTATGCAACCGAGAACTGTGTTCGGGTCCTTGGCGATCAGGAGCTGTCTTCGAGTTCTTTGCAACCAAAACTGTGTTCGAGTCCTTTTATGATCGAGAGCTTTCTTCGAGTCCGTCCAAACTTTGCACTGTGGGTTCTATCGGGTGCGCGACAGGGCTCCCGATGGGAGTAGCCCCCGAGGCTACGCTTGAGTCGGAGGGTCGAGCGTACGCTGAAATTTGTTTCCCTTGTCGTTCTTCCGTTAATTTCTGTCTTTTATCGGGTCCGCGACAGCGCTCCCGATGGGAGTAGCCCCCGAGTCTTTAGGTGATCGTTGGCGATCGGATGAAGACTAAAGTAGTCTGTGTCCTGTGCTCCCTCCGAAATTTCTTCAGAGTACTTGGTGTTCCATCTGATTGTGGCCATGTCTTTCTAGCCTTGCTCTCAGCAGGTGGGGCTGGCCGGGTATTTTGAGCCTTTTAAGCTTCGGGCTGCACGAGCGTTTCTCGGGGGGAGGTGGTGCTCGAGCCTCCGAGTGCTTTGATGTAGAGATTGCGTGAGCGACGATAGCGTCTCTCGAGGGAGTTTTGTACTCGAGCCCCCGAGTGTTTTGATGTGGATCGCTTAAGTGGCGATAGCGTCTCTTGGGAGAATTTTATGCTTAAGCCCCCGAGTGCTTTGGCTAAGAGATCGCGTCAGCGACGATAGCGTCTCTCGGGGGGAGTTTTTTACTCGAGCCCCCGAGTGCTTTGGTTAAGATCGCGTAGGCGATAGCATCTCTCGTGGGGATTTTATGCTTAAGCCCCCGAGTGCCAGGTTGTGAGTGCGAGGTTGTATATGCTTCTTCTTGGTTGTATGTTGTCTTGGTTGTGTCGCGGGGGGTCGTATGCGTTGTAGTTGCGGGGTACGTTCCAAAGGGTTGCCGCGGCAAGCCCCCGAGTGTAAAAGTTTTTGTGTGTCGCGGTTGCGAAGAGCGCCTCGAGGGGTGGTAGTTTCGACGAGCCCCCGAGTGCCAAGTTGATGTGCCGCGATTGCGGAGGACGCCTCGGGGGGTGGCTGCTTCGGCGAGCCCCCGAGTGTCAAGTTAATGTGCCGCGATTGCGGAGGACGCCTCGGGGGGTAGCTGCTTTGGCGAGCCCCCGAGTGCCAAGTTGATGTGCCGCGATTGCGTAGGACGCGTCGGGGGGTGGCTGCTTGGGCGAGCCCCCGAGTGCCAAGTTGACGTGCCGCCATTGCGGAGGACGCCTCGGGGGTGGCTGTTTCGGCGAGCCCCCGAGTGCCAAGTTGATGTGCCGCGATTGCGGAGGACGCCTCGGGGGGTGGCTGCTTTGGCAAGCCCCCGAGTGCCAACTTGATGTGCCGCGATTGCGGAGGACGCCTCGGGGGGTGGCTGCTTCGGCGAGCCCCCGAGTGCCAAGTTGATGTGCCGCGATTGCGGAGGACGCCTCGGGGGATGGCTGCTTTGGCGAGCCCCCGAGTACCAAGTTGATGTGCCGCGATTGCGGAGGACGCCTCGGGGGAGTGGCTGTTTAGGCGAGCCCCCGAGTGCCAAGTTGATGTGCCGCGATTGCGGAGGACGCCTCGGGGGGTGGCTGCTTCGGCGAGCCCCCGAGTGCCAACAGATTTTGGGGAAAAATATTTATGTAATACTTTTCCTGTTGTCTCTTACAAAGAGTAGGGGGGTTCTATTGAAGATAGATCCCTTTTTCTTAGAACGATGATGTAGTGGTCTTACAGGCCTGGTAGCTTTGTCTCCGAGTGCCTGGGTTCTTCGGGCGATGTTCCTTTCCTTCTACGGGAGCGCTTCTTCTGCGAGTCCCATGGTCCTTCTGCCTTGGTGGGCTACGAAGGCTTCTGCTATCTTGTGGAATTCCTTGTCACAGCGGTCGGATCTGACGAAACTGGCGCTGATTGTGATGACCCCGT
The DNA here is from genome assembly GCA_950022295.1 of Bromus sterilis. Taxonomy (NCBI): domain Eukaryota; kingdom Viridiplantae; phylum Streptophyta; class Magnoliopsida; order Poales; family Poaceae; genus Bromus; species Bromus sterilis. The sequence goes on along the minus strand of OX465595.1, from coordinate 363,741,546 downwards.
GTGGGCCTGACATCTTCAGCTTGAGGTAGGCATAATGGGGTACGGCCATGAAGCGAGCGAAAGCTGGTCGCCCGAGGATTGCGTGGTATTGTGACTTCCAGTTGACCACTTCAAAGTCTAGCGTTTCCTTGCGGAAGTTTGTCGCGTTCCCGAAGACTACCTCCAGGCTTATCCTTCCGAGGGGGTAAACTACTTTTCCTGGTACGATCCCGTGGAAGGTTGTGCCTGAGGACTTGAGTGCGTTGTTTTGGATGAGCATGTCGTCGAGTGTTCGGGTGAAGATGATGTTGATCCCACTGACGCCGTCCATGAATACCCGCGACATGTCGTCATTTCCGATTCTGGCCTCGAGTACTAGCACGGCGTGCCCTGGTTGGGGAACGACTGGCGGGTGGTCGTCCCGGGAGAAGGCGATTTCTGTCTTCGACCAGCGCAGGTACTCTGGGACGGCCGGGTGTGCGGAGGTTGCCAGGAAGACTTGTCTGGTGACTTGTTTCTTCTGCCTGTTGGAAGGCCTGCCTTCTTGTATCATGTAGATCCTCCCGTGGGCTTCTGGGTACTGGTCTTCCTCTTCTGGTGTCCTTTGCCGTTCCTGGATGGCGGCCACCTATCTTGTTCGCAGAGGGGGGCTGGTGGAGCGTTGTGGGCGACTGGCCCGACTGCTATGCTTGCGAGTGGTCGTACTGTTGCGGCCGCGGAGCGGCTTTTCTCCTCGGCCAACTCGTTGAAGCTTCTGCAATTCCTGAGGGTGTGGGACGATCTGAGCTCTCCTCGCTCGTTTCTGAATCCGTGTATAGAACACGGTCCGTCGAGTTGTTCTTTGGCGGAGCGGAATGCGCGAGTGCCGTCGCGTGGCTGCCTTGTCCTCCATTCTCGTTTCTGAGCCTGGGCTCGTCTTCTGGGTTGTCTCGTCGTTGTGGTCTGTTGTCATCGCGGTGCCTGCAGTTCCGATCGTCCGAGAAACCGGCGGGGACCATGTCAGGTCCTCTGTCGTCGTAGAAGTTCCGTCTGGGTCGCTTCCTTCTTCTGTCGGCTCCTCTATCTCCGTTGTAGTCGTAGTCGTACTCTGATCGTGCAGTGTGGGTTTCTGTTTCATTACGAACAGAATCTTCTCCATCCGCCCAGCTGTTGGCTAGTTCTAACACCCATGCGAGTGTTCGGATTTTCATCTGTCCGATCTGCTCCTTGAATTCAATGCGCTGAAGGCCTCGCCTGAAAGCGTCGATCGCACTTTCGTCCGAGATGTCTTCCGCTGAATTCTTGAGTATCGTCCATGACTGGATGTATGCTCGCAGGGTCTCCCTCGTTCCTTGTTTGCATGCCCGCAGTTCCTCGAGTGAGGCTGGTCGCTTGTATGTGGATTTGAAGTTTTCTATGAAGGCTCCTCGGAACTGGCTCCAGGGGCTGATGGATCCGCGCCGGAGATTCTTTAGCCAATGTCGAGCGGAGCTCTTGAGCATGAGCTGTACGTACTGCATTGCCGTGATGTTGGTTCCTCTCTGAAACTTGACTGCTGTTAGGTAGTCGTCGAGCCATGCCTCCGGCTCCTCGAGTCCGTTGTACTTTAGTGTCGTGGAGTTCAGTTTGAACCCGTTTGGCATTCGTGTCTCACGTATGGCACGTGTGAAGCATAGTGCTCCACATGGCTCGATTTCCTCGTCGGAAGCCTCTTCGTCCGAGTACTCCTCGCGTGTTGCGCGTCTTCGCCTGCTGCGATTGACTCTGTTTTGTGTGATGTCGTCTCGCGCATCTCGTCGAGTGTTGCGGCGCCCGTTGTTGTCATCGCTGTCGTGCTTCTTGTTCTTGTTGGAGCGTCTGCGCTTGACGTCGTTACTGTCGTCGTCGTCGTCTGGTGAACTGGGGTCCCTGTCCGGTGTCCGTTCGCGAGTCTGCCGTCTTGTGCTGGATTTCTTGGGCACCGAGGCATCGATGGCGTCCTTCATTATCTGCAAAGCAATGGAAGTGTAGCGATACGTCTTGCCCTTTCTGCTTTTCTGGGCACGGGACAGGTAGTCCAGGGCACTCATGAGTGCTTCTGCCGGAGTGAGGGGATCTTCTTCATCGTCATCTTCCTCTAATCTGAAGTCGTCTTCGAGTTTTCGCACCACTCTCGCCCTTTCTGTCCTCCGCGGATTGTTGAGTTTCGATCTGTTGCGGGTGGGGGAGTCGCGGCCTGGTGAGTCACTTTTGGGAGGTTTTCTGCGACTTCTTTTCTTTTCGAGTTCTGCCTTTTCTTGCTTCTCCATGGCTAGGCGCCACTATCTCGTCTGCTGGGTTAGCTCGCCCGCTAGCTTGTTGTATGCCCTTAGCTCGTCCCTTGAGGCATCTGGTGGTAGTAGCCTGCCGCGGGCGACTGCTTCCTTTACCATTGCCATTGATTTCTTGGACAAGTATATTTTTTCTTTGGGTGGTTCGTCTGCCGCTGCAACCGGGGTTTGCTGCCTGCTGCGTGATGGTTGGCTGCTTTGGCCGGGTGCTTGCTGCTTGCTGCTTGTCGGCTGACTGCTTTTTTGATTGCTGGGTCCTTGTTCCACCGGGACTTTCCTTGGTGTGGACCCCGGTTCTCCTAGCTCTACGACCATCTGACTGGTGTTGACGGGACCTGCCGCCCTGCTGGTGGTTGGGGTGTCTTGACGAGTGCCTGGGTCGTCGACTCGTCCGTTGTTACCTGACGCTGGTGCGCCAACTTCTGCCATGAACACATGCGATGGTGTCCTTGCCGCCTCCTTGCTGATACGTGTGATGGTGCTTCCCAATGTTGGGGCTCCACTCGAGCGGTCGCGAGTCGCGTGGAGCCTTGATTTGGGTGGGTAGCTACGGCTGCCAGATAGGTTGGCCGTGCGGGCGGTGTCCGCCCCGGTCACTGCTGCAGGTGTTGCCGTGGGTGCGCAGGTGCCGTCGGTGAGGCGGAGAGTCCCCCAATGGTTGATGTAGATCTGATATGTTCCGAAGATCAGATTGATGCCGGAGTGTAGATCGGTAAAGACTGGCTGGAGGGACGGGAGGTGGGCCGTGAATCCGAGGGACTCAAACAGATCAGATCTTGCTGGAGCCATCGAGTCGATGAGTGCTGATGATGATGAGGCCGCCGAGATCGCGTTCCCAACCTGCGCGGTTCCCACAGACGGCGCCAATTGACGGGGATCAACCCCGGCAAATCCCATGGTCAGGGACCCTGGGTTAGTCATGAGAGGCACAGGTTGGACGATAGCTCGTCGGCAAACAGGAAGGCACGCTTCTGCTCGATATTATTGATGGGGGAGATGCGATTACAATGGATGCCAAGGCTGGAGCGCTCAAGGCTAGGGTTACAGATGATATTGGTTGTCTTTGGCGTTGCCCGTCCTAGCCCTTATATACTGGGCTAGGTCTCGGGGAGTTCATCTACGTTTACAGGTAAGCTTTCCTAACCCTAGCTTTCTCCGTACGGCAGGTTCTCGCACCTTCCTTGTGAGTCGCAGACTCCTACGTCGGTGCCAATTAGCGGGCCGAGGTTGTATCTTCATGGGCCTTCTGTCTTCAGGGACACCAGGTAGGCTTATCCGTAGGAGTCGTGGGGTCACCCCCTCGTCACAATTCCTATCCCTGTCATAGCCATTTCATGGTTCTGGGTTGTCGTCAACCGAGAACACCCAATACTTTTGCTTCCCCATTCCTTTTTCTTGATGTCGCCGTTGTTCGATTGTATTTTCTTGAAACCTTTTGACATGATGTGTCGTGGTCATCATTGACATTTTGACTTCTCCCAAGTATTGCTTGGATGCATCGTGAGAAATACCATCCTTGCCCCTCGACGATTTGTGTTATCATCGACAACATCCTTTGACTCCCGGCCAATACAAATTTGGTCATGTATATCTTGCTCTGCTTTCCCTTGGGAATGATATACCCCTAATGCTTGTGTATAACCACAATTTATTTTCCATTCGTTTGTTTAATCTTTCTTTTGAGGTAACTCGTCTGAGCAGTGATAATTCCATGCTTACGTAAACACTTCGGTGTCCTACTTTGTCCGTACAACCTGTTACAATGCTTGATGACTTTCCGGTGACCACCGATGGACGAGAACTTTGCAAATTGGTCTGCCTCGTCTTAACAAGCAGGAAAATGGTTCTCTTCGTCCCTCGTCCTTGGCACTGAAGTTTTTGCCGACATAGCTAACAATCTGTTCTCTAACTTACCTTGCAACTTGATCGCATTGTTTGTCACCACCCTTCTTATTCAATGTGGGCCCATAACCCACAGTTCCATAGGATCGAAACCTGACTCTCTTGTACCTTTCCGTTCTCGAGGTTATTCCTCTTGCTTGACCTTGTATGCAACTCACGAGTCCTCTACCTTCTGATATTCAGTCCGATATCAGACACATTTCTTATACTTGATGCTCTGAACCCCTTTTTCATCACCCGTTATCGACATCGAATGCATGCCTATCCGCTTGAAACTTCTCATACCTTCTTTTTGGTTATCTTGATGTATGCCCCGAGGGCATAGAATGCCCTTTGGCCTAAAAATATTGCAGCTTCTTCGAGAAGGGCAACAGGATCGAGAATATTTGTTAGAATACGAAACCGAAACTTTACCCCTTGCACTATGATACTTCCAAAACGTATCTATAATTTCTGCTTGCTCCATGCTTCTTTTGTGTGATATTTCTATGATATTGATGAACTTCCATACACTTTTGATCATATTTGGACTAACCTATTAACTCAGTGCACCCCAGTGCTAGTTCCTGTTTTCTGCTGTTTTTCTATTTCAGGTTTCCCCCATATTAAAAGTGCTCCAAAAATTCGGGAAAAATCCAATAAAAAAATCAGCGATACAGAAGCTTAGGGAATCACCGAGGGGGGGGGCAGAGGGGACCCACCAGGGCCCCAGGCGCCCTCCCGGCACGCTCTGGGGTGGGGCCGCGCCAGGGGGGCGCCTGGACCCCTGGTGGCCCCCCGGCTGCCCCCTTCGTCCATATATTCCCCGTGACGTGAAACCCCCGAAAGAGGAACCCTTTTTCGCGATCTCTCCTCTGTTCCGCCGCCGCCGCACTTCCAAGATCGGGAGCACCAGGAGACCTCTTCCCGGCACCCTGCTGGAGGGAGGAACCACCTCCGGGAGCTTCTCCACCACCATATGCTTCCCGGATGAACCGTGAGAAGTCCACCTTGGACCATGGGTCTATGATCAGTAGCAATGTGATGACGTTGAAGTTAATAGGTTTAGTGGGATTGCCTCCCCTGTTAACCGCGCCAATAAACGATTCTTGATAACCCACAAGTCTAGAGGATCAATTGTAGATTTTCGATAAATAAGAGTGTCGAACCCAATGAGGAGCAGAAGGTGCTGATAAGTGACACTGGATAAGGAAAGGCTGCACACACTCAAAGGTAAATATTTAGGGGGTTTTGGTTTAAGCAACAGAAAAGTAAAAGACAAGCAAAGTAAAAAAGGGTAACTGAGGAGTAGCAAGTGGCCCAATCCTTTCACAAGGATAAGCCTAGGAACTAAACTTATAAAAGCTAAAGCGTTCTCGAGAACACATGGGAGAGATAGCCAAGTTACTTTCACCATACTACGCCAAGTAATATCTATTGTGTTGATAAGTGTTGGTGGGTGGATGCATGCTAGTACACCTTCTAGACTAAGATAAGTGTACTCTTATGATTACACACCTTGCAAGCATCCGCAAATACAAGGTAGTAATTAAGGCATAAGCCGAACCACGGCATTACGATCAAGGATCCATAACTCCCTTGTGCAAAAGTGTGCGAACTGGGGTTCAGGTTTCTGTCACTCCAGCAACCCACCATAAGCATCCTTTGTGCACAATGTATTCCTCTAGGCCCATGAAAGGTGAAGTGTTAAGTGTTCGACTCACATAACACCACTAGAGAAATAACAACACAGCTTAAGTATCAAACAACACATAACACTTCAACATCATATGACAACTAACAACTAGACTTCTCCCATGTTCTCAAGAACTAAAGTAACTACTCACAAGACATAAAATAGATCATGATCGGAGGTGATAGATGGGTGGCAAACAATCTGGACACAATGATATTTATCCAACAAAACTCAATAGCATTCACCACAAAGTAGTAATCAACACCAACAGAGTAGAGAGGATAGATAGTACGGATTACAACACAAGTTGCAATTGTGAGATGAGATGGGATGGAGATGGAGATAGTGCTGATGTTGGGGATGATGTTGATGATGATCTCGATGATGCCCGTGACGATGATGATGATGGATACGATCTCCCCTTCCGGGACGTGATCTCCCTGGCGAATCTGCCCGCTGGAGATGGCTTCTCTCCTCTGTAGGTTTCCGCCCTGTGGCGGCGGCAAAACACGAAAACTCTTCTCTTTTCAGGGTTTCTACCCCAGGGGGGTCTTATAGGCGAGAGGGGGCACCGAGGGGGGCCACCAGGCATCCAGGAGGGTGCCTGGCGCGGCCAGGAGGGGGGCGCGCCAGGCACCCTTCTGGCTGCCTGGTGGGTCCCCTCCCCTCCATCCTCGGTGATCCCCAGTCAATCTTCATAAAAACACTTCCCGTAAATTTTCATCGCATTTGTACTTGATCTGATTAAGTAACTGTAGGATATTGCGCGATAGAAAACAAAAAATTTCTCTCACATGCGGAAGCAACATCCAAGATCCAATCTAGAAGATGCTAGTAACTGGGAGAGTAGGTCATCATACCCTCGAAGAACACGCGCGTTGAACGTTTATTTCAACGCAGCTTGGTGAAGTTGTTGGTGAAGTTCGATCCGATCAGCACTGCAAACGAGCAGTACCTCCGGAGGCTTGCACACGTACAGCTCGATGACGTCTCCTTCTTCTTGATCCAGCAAGCAAGAAGGAGAAATAGATGGGATCGATTCCAGCAGCACAACGGCGTGGTGGTGGATATGGTGAAGAGTTTCCCGCGGGCAGGGCTTCGCCAAGTGATGCACGTGAGGGAGGAGGAGGTGTGGAAGGACTTGGGTATGCTTGGTGAGCCTCTCCCCTCTCTTATATAGGCAAGGAGGTTGTAGCCACTTCAATTCCCAAGTGAAACCCCCTTCTCTCATTAAAAAGATGGTAACACCTTTCTTTTAAGAGTGGTAACCCTCCCATTGAAGGGATTCCCATTTATTGGCATAATAAACCAAGGAGGGCTGGTCACATGGACTATTGGACCACCCTTGGTCGTCCAAAACAGGTGGGGCCCATAGTAGGACCCTCCGGAACCTTCTAGAACATTCCGACACTGCCGAAAAAATCACGAACTTTTCCGGAACCCTGAAATCAACTTGCCTTATATAAATCTTTACCTCCGGACTCTTCCGGAGCTCCTCGTGATGTCTAGGATCTCATCCGAGACTCCGAACAATATTCTAACACCATTAATAAAATTATCCCAGAGCTATTCTAGCGTTACCGAGCGTTAAGTGTGTGACCCTACGGGTTTGAGAACGTGCAGACATGATCGAGACATCTCTCTGATCAATAACCATTAGAGGGACCAGGATATCCATAATGACTCCCACACATTCAACGAAGATCTTTATCGATTGAACCACTATGTCGTGGACTATTATAATCCGTACACAATTTCCTTTGTCACACGATATTTTACTTACCCGTGATTCGATCGTCGGTATCGCTATACCTAGTTCAATCTCGTTACCGGTAAGTACTCTTTACTCGTTCTGTAATACAACATTCTCTATGACTAACTCATTAGTCACGTGCTTGCAAGCGTTACCGAATGTGCATTACCGAGTGGGCCCAGAGTATATCTCACCGTCACACGGAGGGACAAATCCCAGTCTTGATTCATGTAATTCAACAAGTACTTTCGGAGATACCCGTAAGACATTTTTATGATCACCCTATCACGATGTGATGGTTGATGTCCCCAAAGTATTCTTCCGGTACCCGGGAATAACATAATCTCATCGTCTAAGAAACATGATACTTGACAATAAAAGGCATGACAATATAAACTTAATGAAACGATCAATATTGTTATGCTTAGTTGGGTCTGTCCATCACGTCATTCTTCTAATGACATGATCCCATTAATTAATAAACAACTCAGTTTCATGGTTAGGAAACCATAACCATCATTAATTAACGAGATAGTATAGTAGAGTCTTACTAGGGACGCGGTGTTGTTTATGCAACCACACATGCATTATGTTTACGGTTAATACAATTATAGCTTGGAAAATAAACATATATCATGAACACGGAAATATGATAATAAAAAATTTATTATTGCCTCTAGGGCATATTTCCAACAGTCTCCCACTTGCACTAGAGTCAATAATCTAGTTTACATTGGCAGAAATCTAACACCCATGGCATTCTGGTGTTGATCATGTTTTGTTTGTGGAAGAACTTTAGTCAATGGATCCGCGATATTCTGATCCGTATGTACTTTGCTAATGGTAATATCTCCTTCAATGACATGCTCACGAATTTGATGAAACCGGCATTTGATATGCTTGGAGCTCTTGTGACATCTTGGTTCCTTGGCTAGAGCAATGGCACCAGTGTTGTCACAAAAGATCTCCATGATATCGAGTGCACTCGGAACAACGCCGAGTTCAGTGAAAAATTCCTTCAGCCATATCCCTACTGTCGCTGCTTCAGAAGCGGCCATATACTCCGCCTCTAATGTAGATCTTGCAATGACGCTATGCTTGCAACTCCTCCAGCTAACCGCAGCTCCGTTCAAAATAAAGACATACCCTGTTTGAGATTTTGAGTCATCTGGATCAGTATTGAAGCTAGCATCAACGTAACCTTTTACGAAGAGCTCTTCATCACCACCATAGACAAGAAACATGTCCTTAGTCCTCTTTAGGTACTTAAGGATATTTTAACTGCTGTCCAGTGAGCCTCTCCAGGATCACTCTGGTACCTGCTCGTCAAACTAAGAGCATGGGACACATCTGGTCTAGTACACAACATGGCATACATAACAGAACCTAAGGCCGAGGCATAGGGGATTTTATTCATCCTTTCCCTTTCTGTTGCCGTAGTTGGACACTGAGTCTTACTCAATGGCTTACCTTGTAACATGGGCAAAGAACCTTTCTTTGCATCCTGCATATTGAATTTCTTCACTATCTTCTCAAGGTATGTACTTTGACTAAGTGCTATTAAGCGCCTCGATCTATCTCTATAGATCTTAATGCCTAATATGTATGCAGCTTCACCAAGATCTTTCATTGAAAAACTATTATTCAAATAATCTTTCACACTGATAAGCAGCTCCACGTCATTCCCAATTAGTAAGATGTCATCTACATATAAAATCAGAAATGCAACCGAGCTCCTACTCACTTTCTTGTAAACACAAGCTTCTTTATAATTTTGGACAAATCCAAAACCTTTGATAACCTCATCAAATCGAAGATTCCAACTCCGGGATGCTTGCTTTAGTCCATAGATGGAACGCTGAAGCTTGCACACTTTATGAGCATCCTTAGGATTGACAAAACCTTGGGGTTGTACCATGTACAACTCTTCTTCAATGTTTCCATTGAGGAATGCAGTTTTGACATTCATCTGCCAAATTTCATAATCGAAATAAGCAGCAATTGCTAGCAGAACCCTAACAGACTTAAGCATCGCTACGGGTGAGAAGGTCTCATCGTAGTGAACTCCTTGAATTTGTCGAAAACCTTTTGCGACAAGTCGAGCTTTATGTACAGTAACATTACCGTCCGCGTCTGTTTTCTTCTTGAAAATCCATTTACATTCAACAGCCTTGCGGCTATCAGGAAGGTCAACCAAAGTCCACACTTGGTTTTCTTTCATGGATTCCATTTCAGAGTTCATGGCGTCTTGCCATTTTCCAGAGTCTGGGCTCATCATCGCTTCCTCATAGTTCGTAGGTTCATCATTGTCTAACAATAAAACATTCATGACAGGATTGCCGTACCACTCAGGAGTAGTACGTAACCTAGTCGACCTACGAACGAGAACTTCGACCGAAGCTTCATGATCATTATCATCAGCTTCTTCCTCTCTAGCTGGTGAAGGCGGCACCAAAAGATCCAAATCTTCTTGCGCTGCGCTACTCTCCAATTCCAGAGAAGGTTCAATAACCTCGTCTAGTTCTATTTTCCTCCCACTCACTCGTTTCGAAAGAAACTCCTTCTCAAGAAAGGATCCGTTCTTAGCAACAAAGACTTTGCCTTCGGATCTGTGATAGAAGGTATACCCTATAGTTTCCTTAGGGTATCCTATGAAGACGCATTTTTCCGCTTTGGGTTCGAGCTTATCAGGTTGTAACCGTTTGACATAAGCCTCACACCCCCAAATTTTAAGAAACGATAATTTAGGCTTCTTGCCAAACCACAACTCATATGGTGTGGTCGCAACGGATTTAGATGGTGCCCTATTTAAAGTGAATGCAGCTGTCTCTAATGCATATCCCCAAAATGACATTGGTAGATCGGATAGAGACATCATAGAGCGCACCATATCTAATAAAGTACGATTACGACGCTCAGACACACCATTACGTTGTGGTGTTCCAGGTGGCGTGAGTTGGGAAACAATTCCACAGTTTTTCAAGTGAATGCCAAACTCGTAACTCAGATATTCCCCTCCGCGATCAGATTGTAGAAATTTGATCTTCTTGTTACGATGATTTTCTACTTCACTCTGAAATTCTTTGAACTTTTCAAATGTTTCAGACTTGTGTTTCATTAAGTAAATATACCCATATCTACTTAAATCATCAGTGAAAGTTAGGAAGTAACGATATCCACCACGTGTCGAAATGCTCATTGGTCCACACACATCAGTATGTATGATTTCCAACAAGTCACTCGCCCGTTCCATCGTACCAGAAAACGGGGTCTTAGTCATCTTACCCATGAGGCATGGTTCACATGTGTCAAATGATTCAAAGTCAAGTGACTGGAAAAGTCCATCAGAATGGAGTTTCTTCATGCGTTTTACACCAATATGACCTAAACGGCAGTGCCACAAGTATGTGGAATTATCATTATTCATTTTGCATCTTTTAGCATCAATGTTATGGATGTGTGAAGTACTACTATCGAGATCCAACAAGAATAAACCATTTACGTCGGGTGCATGACCAGAAAATATATTACTCATAAAAATAGAACAACCTTTATTCTGTGATTTAAACGAGTAACCGTCTCGCAATAAACAAGATCCAGATATAATGTTCATGCTTAACGCAGGCACCAAATAACAATTATTAAGGTTTAAAACTAATCCCGAAGGTAGATGAAGAGGTAACATCCCGACGGCGATGACATCGACCTTCGATCCATTCCCGACACGCATCGTCACCTCATCCCTCGCCAGTCTCCGTTTATTCTGAAGCTCCTATTTCGAATTGCAAATATGAGCAACCGAACCAGTATCAAATACCCAGGAACTACTACGAGAACTAGTAAGGTACACATCAATAACATGTATATCAAATATACCTTTGACATTGCCAGACTTCTTATCCGCCAAGTACTTGGGGAAATTGCGCTTCCAATGACCTTCTCCCTTGCAGTAGAAACACACAGTGTCCGGCTTAGGACCAGCCTTGGGCTTCACAGGAGCGACAACAGGCTTGCCGCCCCGAGCGGCGGCTGACTTTCCACTCTTCTTGAAGTGTCCCTTTTTGGCTTTAGCCTTCTTGAAACTTGTGGTCTTATTGACCATAAACACTTGATGTTCTTTCTTGATGTCCACTTCCGCAGATTTCAGCATCGCGAAAAGCTCATTGAGAGTCTTATTCATGCCTTGCATGTTATAGTTCAGCACAAAGCCTTTGTAGCTCGGAGGGAGCGACTGCAGCACCCTGTCAATGATTAACTCATCTGGGATCACACATCCCAGCTGAATTAGGCGTTGTATATAGCCTCCCATTGTTACAACATGTTCACTGACAGAGCTGTGCTCCTCCATCTTACATTTATAGAACTTATCAGAGATCTCATATCTCTCAGCGCGGGTCTGAGTCTGAAACATGGTTTTCAGCTCTTCAACCATCTCATAGGCGCCGTGATGTTCAAAAAGTTTCTGGAGATCAGTATCCAAAGATGTAAGGATGGCACAAGAAACTATAATGTGGTCATCTTTGCGTGTCTCAAAGACGTTATGTTCTGCTTCTGGAGCATCGTCTGCAGGTGGGTCACCTAGCGCAGCATCGAGCACATATTGCTTCTTACACCCAGTGAGGATAATCCTCAGGTTGCGGTGCCAGTCAGTGAAGTTTGAACCAGATGATTTTAGTTTTTCTTTCTCAAGGAATGCGTTGAAGTTGAACTGAGCTATGCGGGCCATGATCTACAACATTTTAGCAAAATAAAATTTTAGACTATGTTCATGATAATGAGTTCAGTTTAATCAAATTACTAACGAACTCCCACTTAAATCAACATCCCTCATAGTTGTCTAGTGGTACACGATCCAAATCCACTACACCAAGTCCGATCTTCACGAGAGAAGATGTAGTTTCAATGGTGAACATCAAAATGTTGATCATATCATTCATATGACTCGTGTTTAACCTTTCAGTTCGTTGCGTTCCGAGGCCATGTCTGTACATGCTAGGCTCGTCAAGTTAACCAAAGATTTTTTGCATGTGTAAAACTGGCTTACACCCGTCGTATGTGAACGTAGAGTTTACCACATCCGATCATCACGAGATGCTTCAAAACGACGAACTTTTGTGACGGTGCATACTTAGGGAGAACACGTTTATCTTGATATTTAGTGTGAGGGATCATCTTATAATGCTACCGTTGTGCACACGCAAAATAAGATGCATAAAAGGATAAACATCACATGCATAAAATATGTTGACATGGTATAGCCCTTTTATTGCGGCTTGATCTCCATCTTGAACGCACCGACAAGATCTCCATTATGGCACCATCTTGGTCTCCACCTTATGGCATCTTGGTTGTCTACACCACGTTGCATCTACAACTATTGCTAACTCATAGCGATAAAGTAATGCAATTACATGGCGTTTGAAGTTGACATGCATGCCATACAATAAATAATTAAGACAACCATATGGCTCCTTCCAGTTGCCGTACTCATCGACATGCAAGTCGTGAAACATTACAAAACATGATCATCTCATACATTACAAATATATCATATGAACAGTTTGGGCTATACCACATCACAAGCACCCCTGCAAAAACAAGTTAGACGCCTCTCCCTTATTATTTTTTAATTTTACGTGGCTTCAAGGGTTTTGCATAAGAACCGTTCTTACCCTCAGAAAAAAACACAACGTTGATATAACAAATTGCTTCTTAATCTCATAAGAGCCCTCCTTTGTAAATGTGGTTAATACTATGGTAAGAGCGACTGACACCCGCAGGCCGCATGTGCAATACAAGTTGCACGTCAAGTGCGGAACCGGTCTCAATCCAAAGATTATAAAGTTGGTCCGGGCCGCTGCATCAAACCATACCGCAAAACCAAAATACACATGGAAGGGTAGCAACAAGAAGATCAACGCCCACAACTCATTGTGTTCTAACCGTACAAAGCATCTACGCATAGAACTAGCTCTGATACCACTGTAGGAGATTGCGCGATAGAAAACAAAAAATTTCTCTCACATGCGGAAGCAACATCCAAGATCCAATCTAGAAGATGCTAGTAACGGGGAGAGTAGGTCATCATACCCTCGAAGAACACGCGCGTTGAACGTTTATTTCAACGCAGCTTGGTGAAGTTGTTGGTGAAGTTCGATCCGATCAGCACTGCAAACGAGCAGTACCTCCGGAGGCTTGCACACGTACAGCTCGATGACGTCTCCTTCTTCTTGATCCAGCAAGCAAGAAGGAGAAATAGATGGGATCGATTCCAGCAGCACAACGGCGTGGTGGTGGATATGGTGAAGAGTTTCCCGCGGGCAGGGCTTCGCCAAGCGATGCACGTGAGGGAGGAGGAGGTGTGGAAGGACTTGGGTATGCTTGGTGAGCCTGTCCCCTCTCTTATATAGGAAAGGAGGTTGTAGCCACTTCAATTCCCAAGTGAAACCCCCTTCTCTCATTAAAAAGATGGTAACACCTTTCTTTTAAGAGTGGTAACCCTCCCATTGAAGGGCTTCCCATTTATTGGCATAATAAACCAAGGAGGGCTGGTCACATGGACTATTGGACCACCCTTGGTCGTTCAAAACAGGTGGGGCTCATAGTGGGACCCTCTGGAACCTTCTAGAACATTCCGACACTGCCAAAAAAATCCCGAACTTTTTCGGAACCCTGAAATCAACTTGCCTTATATAAATCTTTACCTCCGGACTCTTCCGGAGCTCCTCGTGATGTCTAGGATCTCATCCGAGACTCCAAACAATTTTCGAATACCATTAATAAAATTATCCCAGAGCTATTCTAGCGTTGCCGAGCGTTAAGTGTGTGACCCTACGGGTTCGAGAACGTGCAGACATGATCGAGACATCTCTCTGATCAATAACCATTAGAGGGACCAGGATATCCGTAATGACTCCCACACATTCAACAAATATCTTTATCGATTGAACCACTATGTCGTGGACTATTATAATCCGTACACAATTTCCTTTGTCACACGATATTTTACTTACCCGTGATTCGATCGTCGGTATCTCTATACCTAGTTCAATCTCGTTACCGGTAAGTACTCTTTACTCGTTCTGTAATACAACATTCTCTGTGACTAACTCATTAGTCACGTGCTTGCAAGCGTTACCGAATGTGCATTACCGAGTGGGCCCAGAGTATATCTCACCGTCACATGGAGGGACAAATCCCAGTCTTGATTCATGTAATTCAACAAGTACTTTCGGAGATACCCGTAAGACATTTTTATGATCACCCTGTCACGATGTGATGGTTGATGTCCCCAAAGTATTCTTTCGGTACCCGGGAATAACATAATCTCATCGTCTAAGAAACATGATACTTGACAATAAAAGGCATGACAATATAAACTTAATGAAACGATCAATATTGTTATGCTTAGTTGGGTCTGTCCATCACGTCATTCTTCTAATGACATGATCCCATTAATTAATAAACAACTCAGTTTCATGGTTAGGAAACCATAACCATCATTAATTAACGAGATAGTATAGTAGAGTCTTACTAGGGACGCGGTGTTGTTTATGCAACCACACATGCATTATGTTTCCGGTTAATACAATTATAGCATGGAAAATAAACATATATCATGAACACGGAAATATGATAATAACAATTTTATTATTGCCTCTAGGGCATATTTCCAACAGCAACTTGGTGTCCACTTTTCACCGCTGAATTCTGGTTCTGCTGCTTCGGCACCGGAAAGTTGTAAACTGTGTAAAACAAGCCAAAACAACATAAGAACAATACTTTAAAGTGGAATATATCAATGAATAGGATGAAATTACAATATAAAATAGTGATGCATTTTGGACGTATCAACTCCCCCAAGCTTAGACCTCGCTTGTCCCCAAGCGATTGCTGAGCTCGGTAAACTTGTCCACAAGTTTAGAGAGTGAATCGTCGATAAAAGAATACGGACAAGAAGCATCAAGATTTCTCACCAAACTGAAGCATCCTCAACAGCAACCTCAACTCATAACGTCCTTATGAGAAAGTAGTAACAATTATAACAAAGTAGGACCTGGAAAACTCATCAAATCATGGCAAACATAGCCTTGGTCAAGGAACAACTAATAACTTTTACTTTTGCCCTTTCACTTATAATGGAACCAGTTGAAGCTTTGGAAAGAACATGTTATCAGACAAGAAGTGCACATGTTAACACAAAGGAAGATGTTTACTAAGCATAAGCTTTTGCAAACAACTCACTTATCAAAAGATAATGTCAACAAAGAGGTAACATGCTAACTTTCAATGCAGCTTTGTATGCAAGAATCTTTATTAACATCAAGTGTCTGTTCTCTCTCAAGAAGGAAGGAAGTAGGAAGGACTGACTTAGCACAAAATAAAGGATAAACCCCGTGCAAAAGGGTAAGCAGGGAAAACTCATGTGCCATCTCTGGATCAAACAGAATAAAAACAGGCCTTTGGGAGGTGCATGATCCGTCAACGACTGCTGATAGATAACTCACTCACTTCATGTTTTGGACAAGTTTCGAGGAACGGCTCCCATGTGGGGACGATCACATCCCCTTAAATTCCTTTGTTTATGAGCGAAGGAACTTGTGCGTTAGTATTTATCTTTTACGAGCTAGGCACTCATGCCAGTCCCTTCTCGTATTAGGGGTTTGCAGATTAGGCATGCAATCCCAAGATAAAACTTGTCCAAATTAAGAAGATCATGGGTTACCCACCACTTCCTCATGAGCTGAATCAGTGGCACAAAACAGAAGATTTTGAACATCTAGAGATAGAACATAAATTATATACTTTACGAGTGGTAGTGGAATACCACAAATAGGAAGGTATGGTGGACTCAAGTGGAAGATGTTGGTTTCAGGGTATGGAAGTACAAGCAGAATTCCGCTTAGTACAGAGTTTTGGCTAGCAAGGCTTTGAGAGATTAGACAATTGATGACAACTTAGATGCAAGCAATACAAAGCATAAACATTAAAACTAGCATGAAACATCAAGTTGTCTTTCTTGTCAACATAACACTTCAAGCATAATAACACAAAGGTTTTGGCTATGTCGCTACTTTGAGAAAAACATGCTTGTTGTTATGACCAAAGCTATACTTGCCAAGATTTAAATAAAGTTTTCGAAGCCATACCTGATATAAGGTCAATACTCCCCATAAGAATAAGCTCATAATGTCGATTGCGTGAAGAGAATACCGAGTGCAGCGAAGAAACCAATAGACTTCTCATTAATATTCCTTCATAGACGACCCCACACTCACGAATACAAAGCTCTCCACAAAAGGAGTGATAGACCTCAAAGCAACACCTATTTCATAAAGTAACTTCCCTAGACATGATACGACTCTACTTGACTCCTAAAGACAAAGATAAAGATAAAGATACCCGACACTCCCCCAAGCTTGGAACAAGCTAAGGGGATGCCATTACCCGAGGAGTTTTACTCCCACTGTGCTTGCTCTTTATGAACGTTGATACAATAGTTATTGATGAAGTCCTTCCAAGGCAGAGGTCCACCAGTCTTCACAGATGCTTCAGTAGCCAGAGCACTGCTTCCAGAAGATGCACTCAAGCGTTCAAACCTAAGTTCATACTCACAGTTCTGATTAGACAGATCATAGATCTGTCCTTGGAGTTCGATTGCTTTCTCTTCAAGTTCGGTCACGCTTGACCACGTCTCCCTTAGCTCTTCCAAGTAGAGAGTCTTCAGTTCGCTGATGATGTCGAAGTTGGCTCCAACGCCACGCTCCACCATCTTCTTGAACTTGAAGACTTCTTGTTCCATCTCCTTCAGCCTCTCTTCGGTGCTCCCTTCTTCGACTGGTCCCTCCAGATCTTCCTTGTGGAGAACACCGTCCTCCACATGAAGGACCTGGGGGTGATTCCTCACCTCCGCGAGGTAAGGTTTGATGACGTTGACGACGAACTTGTCCTTGGGGGAACTTGGGGAAGCCATGGCACCTAGATCTGCTGAAAGGTTTCCTGGCAGAAACAGATCGAGAAAGAAAACACACGAAATCGCGAGATACGGTGCCGGGACTATCCAGGCAAACATATAGCAAAAATTTCTGCAACAAAAGGAAGGTTTCAAGCCTAGGTGGAGTCGGAGTCGGAGTCCAGGGCACCCAGGAGGGTGCCTGGCGCGGCCAGGAGGGGGGACGCGCCAGGAGGCCTCCTGGGCCCCCTGGAGCTCCTCTCCGGCTCCACTCGGGCTTGGAATTTTCCTAATTTTGCAAAAACTTTGAAAAGTAAACTTTTATTGACGTTCGCGGTGTTTTCTTACCATAATTCATATGTTTTATTATTCCGCTTCAGCCGGAGTCTGAAACTGGCTGCAACATGTTCTTCGTGAGTCTTTGTATATATCATGTTTGGATACACATTGATTGGATCACCTGCCATATAATGTTTGAGTCTTTGTCCATTCACAACTTGAGGTTTGGTGCCTTCGAAATTATTGATCTTGATTGCACCAGACCGATATACTTCTTCGATATGAAAAGGTCCTTCCCATATGGAAAGTAGTTTACCTGGAGAAAACCTGAAATGAGATCTAAACAACAAAACTTTATCACCAACATTATATTCACGTTTCAGGATTCTTTTATCGTGCAACTTCTTTACCTTTTCCTTGAACATTTTAGCGCTCTCGTAAGCTTCACTCCTCCACTCATCTAGAGAAGTCAAGTTCATGAGACGCTTTTCACCGGCTAACTTTGGGTCAGCATTTAGCTCTCTGACAGCCCAGAAAGCCTTGTGCTCTAACTCTAATGGTAAATGGCAAGCCTTGCCATAGACCATTTTATACGGAGACATGCCCATGGGGTTTTTGTAAGCAGTTCTATACGCCCACAAAGCATCTCCTAACTTCTTTGACCGGTCCTTTCTAGAACTGTTTACTGTCTTCTGTAAGATCAACTTGATCTCCCTATTGGTGAGCTCAACTTGCCCACTAGTTTGAGGGTGGTACGGTGATGAAATCCTATGATTGACATCGTACTTGGCTAGAGCTTTCCTAAAAGCTCCATGCGTGAAGTGTGACCCTCCATCTGTCATGAGGTACCTTGGTACTCCAAACCTAGGAAAAATTACATCCTTGAGCATTTTCAAAGATGTCTTGTGATCAACACTCTCAGTGGGGATTGCTTCAACCCACTTGGTTACATAATCAACATCAACTAAGATGTGTGTGTACTTGTGTGAAGGAGGAAAAGGACCCATAAAATCAAAACCCCAGCAATCGAAAGGTTCGATCACTAGTGAGTAATTCATAGGCATCTCATTTCTCCTGCTAATGTTACCAACTCTCTGACACTTATCACAAGATAGAACGTACCTTCGGGCGTCCTTAAAAAGAGTAGGCCAATAAAAACCTGATTGTAAAACTTTATGTGTGGTCCTTTCACCGGCATGATGTCCTCCATAGGGACTATCGTGACATTGTCGAAGAATGTCCTGCTGCTCGTGCTCCGGTATACACCTTCTTATGATCCCGTCTGCACCTTCTTTGTAAACATGTGGATCATCCCAAAAGTAGTGCCTCAAATCCGTGAAGAATTTCTTCCTCTGCTGAAATGTAAAACCTGGAGGCAAAAACTTTGCAACGATAAAATTAGCATAATCTGAAAACCAAGGGTCAGAATGAGATTGTACTTTTACAACAGCAAGTTGTTCATCTGGGAAACTGTCGTTGACTGGAATAGGATCGTGCGGGATATCTTCCATCCTTGAAAGATTATCCGCCACCGGATTGTCTTCTCCTTTTCTATCGACAATCTGCAAATCAAATTCTTGAAGAAGGAGTACCCATCTAATGAGTCCTGGTTTCGCGTCCTTTTTCTGCATAAGATACTTAATGGCAGCATGGTTAGTATGAATAATAACTTTAGAATCAACAATATACTGCCTAAACTTATCACAAGCAAACACCACTGCCAAGAATTCCTTCTCGGTAGTAGCATAATTCTTTTGAGCACTATCAAGTGTCTTGCTGGCATAGTGGATGACATTCAACTTCTTGTCAACCCTTGGTCCTAAAACAGCTCCAACAGCAAAATCACTAGCATCACACATAATTTCAAAGGGCAAATTCCAGTCAGGTGGTTGTACTATAGGAGCGGTTATCAAGGCTTTCTTAAGAACTTCAAAAGCTTCCTTACAATCTTCATCAAATACAAAAGGAGAATCCTTCTGGAGAAGATTGGTAAGGGGTCTCGAGGTCTTAGAAAAGTCCTTGATAAATCTTCTATAGAAACTAGCATGACCTAGAAAACTAAGAATACCTTTGATGTCCCTTGGATAGGGCATCCTTTCAATAGATTCAATTTTCGCCTTGTCCACTTCAATTCCCCTTTCGGAAATCTTGTGTCCAAGAACTATCCCTTCGTTAACCATGAAATGGCACTTCTCCCAATTGAGCACCAAATTCGTTTCTTCACATCTCTGCGAAACTTTATTAAGAATGTGGAGACAGTGGTCAAAGGAGTTTCCATAGACGGAAAAGTCGTCCATGAAAACTTCTACAATCTCCTCACAAAAACCATGAAATATTGCAGACATACACCTCTGAAAAGTAGCAGGTGCATTACACAAACCAAAAGGCATACGCCTATAAGCATAAGTACCGTAAGGACACGTAAAGGTGGTCTTCTCTTGATCTGCGGTGTTAACGTGAATCTGGGAGAAGCCAGAATACCTATCAAGATAGCAGAAGTGGGTGTTCTTAGACAACCTCTCGAGCATCTGATCAATAAAGGGCAGAGGATAGTGGTCCTTCCTGGTGGCCTTGTTCAACTTCCCGAAATCAATACACATTCTATATCCAATAATAGTCCTCTGAGGTATTAGTTCATTTTTATCATTAGGAACAACAGTCATACCTCCTTTCTTAGGAACACAATGAACGGGACTTACCCACTTACTATCAGCTATAGGATAGATGATACCTGCGGCTAGAAGTTTGAGAACCTCCGTCCTAACCACGTCCTTCATCCTTGGGTTCAACCGTCGTTGATGATCAACAACTGGTTTAGCATCGGGCTCGAGATTGATAGTATGTTGGCAAATGGATGGACTAATACCCTTGAGATCATCAAGAGTATAGCCAATAGCACCTCGGTGTCTGCGGAGTGTCTCCAATAATCGCTCTTCTTCATACCCTGAAAGGTTAGAATTTATAATAACATCATATACTTTCTTTTCATCTAAATAGGCATACTTGAGCGTATCGGGTAGTGGTTTTAGATCAAACACCGGGTCTTCTTTTGGTTGCGAGAGGATTCCTAAAGGTTCAACCGGGAGGTTGTGCTTTAGGATAGGAGTTTGTCTTAAAAATATGTCTTCTAGTTCATCCCTCTCCTTCATATGTATGTCATTCTCGTGGTCTTCCATAAATTGCTGCAAAGTATCATCAGGAGGAATAGCAATAGAAGCAATTTCTTCAATAATTTTGTCATTACTTGACAAGTCAGTACCACGAGGCTGCTTAGAATACTTAGAAAAATTAAATTCATACGGCTCACGGTTGAATTCAACAGAAACTTTACCTTTCTTGCAATCTATTATAGCTCCACAAGTGCTGAGGAAGGGCCTACCAAAGATAATAGGGCAAAAACTATCTTGCACTGAACCAAGGACAAGAAAGTCAGTACGATATTTTACCTTCCCGCAGAGTACTTCAACATCTCTCACAATCCCAACTGGAGAGATTGTTTGTTTATTTGCAAGATGAATCGTGACATCAATGTCCTCGATCTCACGCGGCTGAATCTTGTGCATGATCTCTTGATAAATTGTGAAGGGAATAGCGCTGACGCTAGATCCCAAATCACATAGCCCATAGTAATTATGATCTCCTATTTTGACAGATACAACTGGTGTACCTGAAATTTGGCCTTTGTTCTTGGCTGTGACAATGTTAGTGGAAACAACACAAAAACTAATAGTGGATTCTTCAATATCACTGGTTACCAGATCCTTGACCATTGCAACTTGAGGCTTGACCTTGATCATGTCCTCAGGTTCGTCAGTGGTCCTTCCGTTTTTGTTTAAAATACCTGTAACAAAAGAGTGCTCCTTTATCCTTGAGGGATAAGGAGGTTGTTCATACACAACTGCAGGTAAAACAGGATCATTAACATTAATCTCAATAGGTGACTCCTTGAAAGGTTTATGATGTTGACTCTCCTTCTTCTTAGAAGAATCAATATGAGAAGCAAAGTCCTTGCAAAAGTCAACCATTAGCTGGGAATCAAGACCAATTTTAGAGCAAAAGGTATTAAAATAATCAGTCTTCACATAACTCTCAATATAGTCATGCTCATAGTTTATAGCGGGTTCAATACCTTTATCAATTTCCCAGTCTTCAGTGTTCTTCTGGATCCTTTCTATAAGATCCCATTTTTCTTCCATACTTCTGGTCTGGAATACCCACTAGAGGAGGCATCCAACATCTCCCTGTCCCGACGAGAAAGCCTGGCATAAAAATTTGTAAGTATAATTTCCTTGGGGAGCTCATGGTTTGGGCATTTGAGCATCAGGGACTTCAGTATCCCCCAAGCTTGAGCGGTGATCTCTCCGTCGCGAGACCAAAAGTTGTAGATGTAGTTCCTGTCTTGGTGAATTTCAGGAAGAGGATAAAACTTTGCATAAAAGAGAGACATAAGCTCTGGCCATTCAAGCAGATCAGAGTTATCGAGTAGCTTATACCAATCTGAAGCTTTATCTTTGAGTGATACGGAGAATAGTTTCTTCATGACGAACTCCATTGTTACACCTGCAAGCTTAAATAAAGAACATAATAGTGATAAATATAGCAGGTGTTATCCCGGATGTCCTTCTCCTGTATAACGATTAGCCAAGACATAATCAATAATACCAGATGGTATTTTATAGGGCACAATTTCAGTAGGGGTAGGAGTGACCACCACAGTCGTGGGGCGGCTCCTTACCAGCAACGAACCAACATTAGAAGAGTCCATAAGGACTGAAGGTAACAATAGAAAATAAAGGTTTCCTTACCGGCTTCACTTACCAATAGCGCTACACTCCCCGGCAACAGCGCCAGAAAAGCTCGTTGATGACGGTGAAGTTAATAGGTTTAGTGGGATTGCCTCCCCTGTTAACCGCGCCAATAAACGATTCTTGACAACCCACAAGTCTAGGGGATCAATTGTAGCTTTTCGATAAATAAGAGTGTCGAACCCAACGAGGAGCAGAAGGTGCTGATAAGTGACACTGGATAAGGAAAGGTTGCACACACTCAAAGGTAAATATTTAGGGGGTTTTGGTTTAAGCAACAAAAAAGTAAAAGACAAGCAAAGTAAACAGGGTAACTGAGGAGTATCAAGTGGCCCAATCCTTTCACAAGGATAAGCCTAGGAACTAAACTTATGAAAGCTAAAGCGTTCTCGAGAACACATGGGAGAGATAGCCAAGTTACTTTCACCATACTCCGCCAAGTAATATGTATTGTGTTGATAAATGTTGGTGGGTGGATCAATGCTAGTACACCTTCTAGACTAAGATAAGTGTACTCTTATGATTACACACCTTGCAAGCATCCGCAAATACAAGGTAGTAATTAAGGCATAAGCCTAACCACAACATTACGATCAAGGATCCATAACTCCCTTGTGCAAAAGTGTGCGAACTGGGGTTCAGGTTTTTGTCACTTCGGCAACCCACCATAAGCATCCTTTGTGCACAATGTATTCCTCTAGGCCCATTAAAGGTGAAGTGTTAAGTGTTCGACTCACATAACACCACTAGAGAAATAACAACACAACTTAAGTATCAAACAACACATAACACTTCAACATCATATGACTACTAACAACTAGACTTCTCCCATGTTCTCAAGAACTAAAGTAACTACTCACAAGACATAAAAGAGATCATGATCAGAGGTGGTAGATGGGTGGAAAACAAATTAGCTCCCCCATGGGAAGGCCCGTTTATCATCTCCAGAGTACTTCGCAATGGGGCCTATCACCTGTATGATGTAACCAATAAGATAGAAGAGCCTCATGCCTGGAACGCCCAGTTACTGCGCCGATTCTATGCATGAGCAAGCTTGTAAGATACGAATAAAAATTACTTGTACGCCTTGCGCGCCTTTTTCCCATTCGTTTTCATTACATAAAAACAGGTTTTCTTCAGAGCTGCGAGCAGCTCGGAAAAACTCTATCAATAAGGTTTTCCATCCGAGCTGTGCGCAGCTCGGACGAGAACTTAGAAAACTAATGTTAAGTGCTCACCAACGCCCCAAAAGCTTGAGGAAGCACAACATCATCTGCATTGAGGACCTTGTATACAAGATCTTCAATAGGAAAAAAAATTCTAAGTATTCTCAAGCCTCAAGAGGCTTGGGGGCTGCTTAAAGCTATAAAAACAGGTTTTCTTCCGAGCTGCGAGCAGCTCGGAAAAACTCTATCAATCAGGTTTTCCATCCGAGCTGTGCGCAGCTCGGACGAGAACTTAGAAAACTAATGTTAAGTTCTCACCAACGCCCCAAAGGCTTGAGGAAGCACAACATCATCTGCATTGAGGACCTTGTATACAAGATCTTCAATAGAAAAAAAATTCTAAGTATTCTCAAGCCTCAAGAGGCTTGGGGGCTGCTTAAAGCTATAAAAACAGGTTTTCTTCTGAGCTGCGAGCAGCTCGGAAAAACTCTATCAATCAGGTTTTCCATCCGAGCTGTGCGCAGCTCGGACGAGAACTTAGAAAACTAATGTTAAGTGCTCACCAACGCCCCAAAGGCTTGAGGAAGCACAACATTATCTACATTGAGGACCTTGTATACAAGATCTTCAATAGAAAAAAAATTATAAGTATTCTCAAGCCTCAAGAGGCTTGGGGGCTGCTTAAAGCTATAAAAACAGGTTTTCTTCCGAGCTGCGAGCAGCTCGGAAAAACTCTATCAATCAGGCTTTCCATCCGAGCTGTGCGCAGCTCGGACGAGTACTTAGAAAACTAATGTTAAGTGCTCACCAACGCCCCAAAGGCTTGAGGAAGCACAACATCATCTGCATTGAGGACCTTGTATACAAGATCTTCAATAGAAAAAAAATCTAAGTAGTCTCAAGCCTCAAGAGGCTTGGGGGCTGCTTAAAGCTATAAAAACAGGTTTTCTTCCGAGCTACGAGCAGCTCGGAAAAACTCTATCAATCAGGTTTTCCATCCGAGCTGTGCGCAGCTCGGACGAGAACTTAGAAAACTAATGTTAAGTGCTCACCAACGCCCCAAAATCTTGAGGAAGCACAACATCATCTGCATTGAGGACCTTGTATACAAGATCTTCAATAGAAAAAAAAAATCTAAGTATCCTCAAGCCTCAAGAGGCTTGGGGGCTGCTTAAAGCTATAAAAACAGGTTTTCTTCCGAGCTGCGAGCAGCTCGGAAAAACTCTATCAATCAGGTTTTCCATCCGAGCTGTGCGCAGCTCGGACGAGAACTTAGAAAACTAATGATAAGTGCTCGCCAACGCCCCAAAGGCTTGACGAAGCACAAAATCATCTACATTGAGGACCTTGTATACAAGATCTTCAATAGAAAAAAATTCTAAGTACTCTCAAGCCTAAAGAGGCTTGGGGGATGCTTAAAGCTATAAAAACTTCGAACCTTCACAAAGACAAGTCGGAAGGAAAATGCATTCCAAGCAGAGAAACAGAGCACGAGTTCATCACCCAAACGACGGAGTGTCACGACACAACCACAAAGTGCACCTTATTACAAACCCACTCGGCATACCGAGGCAAATATCAAGCAACTGTTTTTTAAGACAATCCATTCATTCCTCGCCCGCCTCGTCCGACTCACTGATTACACCAGTTGACTCAACGAAGAAATCGAGATCGGGCATCAGTGCGATTCGGCTAGCAGTCTCAGCATAGCGCGGCAAGAAGGAGGTGCAGCTTTGACCTTCTTTCGGATCTCCACCACCTACTCGCTCAAGATTATGGACCCGCCCTGGAAAATGCGCCTTGGTCAAAGCCAGTGCGTAATTCGCACCGCTCCGCGCCGCTGAGCGTTTCCAGCGGGCCACCTGGTGTGGAGCCTCCTGCAGAACGGGTACAACATTATCCAGCTTCACTCTGCTCTCTTCTTCAGGCGACATCTTGCTCTTCAAAGCCAGAGTAGCACCCATGACCTCCTCAGCAAATTTCTTCGCTTTGGCGCACCTCATGGTCAGCAACCCCCGAGCCAAAGCAAATTCTGTGGTGATTGGAGAATAGTTATCCCTCTTCATGATTTCAGCAAAGTCCGCCATGCGCGCCCGCTCAGCATCTGGATTTGTACCATACGCTACACCAATAGAGCAGACGGGTAAATAATCTAAGAACGGACCACAACTCCTTACCACAGCTCGGACAGTAAAATGCTCACCAGACAAGGTCTCACTGAAAACGGCGAACCGCCCAGGGCGATACTCTTCAGCTGCCTTCACTGCTTTCCGAGTGGTTTCCAACTCGGCTTCATGTTTCTTCGCATCCTCGGCACGCAGCTCGAAAAGCTTTTCCAAGTCAGACTCCAGCCTAGAGGTGCAAGCCTCATTCTCCTTCACCGCCTGCTTATAGTAATGGAGACTGGTCTCCAAAGCTTTGTGAGCCTTGGCTCTCTTCTCAACCTGGTCTATTTCCTTCTTCATCTTGGCCACAAAATCATCGTTCTCCTTTACTTTTGCATCAAAGGCCTTCTTCGCCGCCTCTGCAAGCAAAACGTCAGACGCAAGAACAAGAGGAAGAACGATGGCAGTTTCGACACTCAAGAAATGTTACCATTATCCTCAGCATGTTGTTTCTTCAGTTTGTTGTGCTCTTCAAGAAGCGCTTCGTATGC
The DNA here is from genome assembly GCA_950022295.1 of Bromus sterilis. Taxonomy (NCBI): domain Eukaryota; kingdom Viridiplantae; phylum Streptophyta; class Magnoliopsida; order Poales; family Poaceae; genus Bromus; species Bromus sterilis. Next base: position 363,715,091 of record OX465595.1, on the reverse strand, counting down.
ACTCTTGGTGGCAACACTTTCCCCCTGCAACTTCACGAAGGCCGACCCAAGCTTGCATGCCTCCTACGAAGACAACAGGAATACCATAATCAAAATACAAACCTCCTATCAACAGACTCCGAATAACTTCGCAAAGTTACTCGGAGCCTTGGGGGCTACACCCAGTGGGTGCACTAAGAAGTGCTTCCACTGGAAGTTCATCAAAATACAAACCTCCTATCAACAGACTCCGGATAACTTCGCAAAGTTAATCGGAGCCTTGGGGGATACACCCAGTGGGTGCACTAAGAAGTGCTCCCACTGGAAGTTCATCAAAATACAAACCTCCTATCAAAAGACTCTGAATAACTTCGCAAAGTTACTCGGAGCCTTGGGGGCTACACCCAGCGGGTAGGAAAACTTACATAAGTACTTACGTGCATGTTGGACTTCACCAGCTCAGCCTCAGACGCCAGCTCCCGCAGCCGCAACTCAAACTGGGTCGCCCTGACCAAAGACTCCTTCAATCCGCCAATGATAGCACTCTCCACTGGGGCCCCAACGGGGATGGCCCCCGAACTAGCAGGCTCGCCCCCCCCCCCCCCCGACCAGCCGCCGAGGCGACAGGGGTCCCCTTGACAGCCTCCCCAGCTGGAGCCTCGGGTGCGGCAGCTCGGGAACCAGACCCAGAGGCTACCGTTCCCTCAGGAGCAGTCACCTCAGGAGGATCAACAGCAGGATCAACATCCATGTCTGCAGCAGAAAACAACAAACAATTAAAAGCAAAAGACGACGGCAACAAACGCCTCAACGAAGAAAACAACGATGAATTCTCACCAACAGTCGCAGTATCTTCTGGAATAGCACCCATCCCAGGAAAATCAGTCACCTCACAAGTGCTAGCGTCCTCCATAGCTTCAGCCTCGGGATCCTCCTCGATCCCGGGCAACGTCTCGGAACCACTCAGACGAACACTGCAAAAAGAACAACTAAGGATGAGTCTGAGAAACTAACAGGGCCTTAAAGGCACGCGTTAAGAAACAACATTACGGGTGCACGGTCTTCAAGCTACGCCTCGGGGGAGCAACCCTGGCCGAACTAGATCCAGCCCCCTTGGCCCTTTCAGCAGCAGCACCTCCTGCGGGATTAGCCTCTCGGCCCCCAAGAGTGACAAGTTTCTTCTTCTTCATGGGCGCTACCTTCCCAGAGCTGAGGCCCAAGGGAGGAAGCTTCCCGCCGTCTTCCTCACCACTCAGAGTGTGAGGCTTTTTCGGGTCCGAGTAAGTCCCTCCCGCGCCGACTCGCGATCCTGGTTGTTCTTCGAGCGCTGCTCAGACGCTGCCTGAGCCAGAGCCACCTCGGACTCCAGCTCTTCCCCCACCTCAACTCCGACCCCTGCGCCAGCAGTACTATCTTCGTCTTCCTCGGCAGGATGCTGCGGAGCCAGAGGAATAGGGAAGCGGAACTGGGTAAAATCCTATGCAACAAAACAAAGAGGTCCGAGTTAAAGCCAACAAAGGAAACACATTCAAGAAACGTACAACTAGGCTACCAAGGTGGGAGGATTGTCGACGCCAAGGGGCCTCACTCGGCCAGTTGCCTGAAGACCCTGAGTCACGCTTGTTATTATCTTCATCTGAAGTTCAAACTCATCCAAGGGCATCTCGGTGTTACCATAACGGGTGTCGTCCTGCAACCCGGAGTACGTCCACATCCCCCGAGCTCGGGCCTGGAGCGGCTGGATCTTCCGAATCACGAAAGCAGCTATCAGATCTATGGCGTCCAAACCATTCTTCTTCAACCTGATGACTTCACGCATCAGGGGGAGCACTTGCTCCTTATCAGCATTGGTGAGCCGGGGGTTCCAGCCCTGAGAGTTAGTCGGCCTAACGTCCGAGTAAGGAGGCAAGGTACGCACCCCCGTTCCCTCGGCCACTTTGCAGTAAAACCAGCTATTCTGCCAGTTCTTGACAGAATCAGGAACACAAGAAGCAAAAATATTGCACTCCTTTCTTTTTGGCCAAAAACAGACCGCCACAAAGATGATTAAACTCAACGCCGCCGCCCTCCCCAGACTTTTTCGCCTTCTGAGGCTTGATGGCGTATATGCTACGGAAGAGATGCCAATGGGGCTCTATGCCTAAAAAGCCCTCGCAAAGAGTGAAAAAGCTGGAGAGAAGGGTAACCGCGTTGGGAACGACGTGGTGAAGCTGAGCGCCCGTAAAAGCCAAGAAGTCCAAGAAGAAGGGATGTGGGGGAAGAGAAAAGCCGCGATCCACATGCGAAAGTAAAATTACCCTCTCACCATCCCGCGGTGCGGGCTCGTCTTCCCCCGCCGCGGGAAGACGACAACCCTCCCGGGGAACCAGGGCGGCGTCCTGGTACCCCAGCAACATGTCTTCCGTCACAATCGAAGGCAGCCACTCCCCCGCAGACATGGTCACGGCGGCGGAAGAAGGGCAGTACGAATGACGACCTCCCAGGATGGACCTCGAGCGGCCGGCGGAGATGTCTCGACGGCGAGATTCAGCAGGCAGAGGAAGAGGCGGAGCAGGAGAGAGAAGCGGGAACGGTCGCGCGGGGGAAATGAGTGGAGATGTTCCAAACCGCAAGGCAGGGGGGCCTTTTTATAGCTCAAGATAGCAACCGACTCGCGTCAGATCCGCACCCCATTAATGGGCTTGCCGGTTGCTCTTCCCCATAAAAACCGCCCCACTTCCCCATAATCCCTCCCACTTCCCCCGCAGACAGTTAATTATTATTATCCTATGAAACCGCCGCGGGAATCGAGGAGACAAACCCAAACAGTGCGCCCACTCACCTGGGTAAGAAGATTCTCTGACAAGATAAGATCTTTTGGGGAAAAACCAAATCTGTTTTCAACCCGAAGTTTGGAATCGACACCAACTACCCGGAAGATGCAAAGCACAACACACATCGATCAAACTCTCCGAGTACGCCATCACTCAGAAGAAATCGCAAAGCTCCCGCAACGTCCGAGTAAGCTGCCACTCGGAGGCACCACGAAGAGAACCACTCGAAGGTTCCCCGTGAAACGAAGAATCTCGCACACGGTTACTCGGGTAGAAATCCAAGCAACTAGCTCGCTGGTGGCCCGTCTCTGACGTAGAATGCTAGGCCACCAGTAAGACCCGGCGCAGGGGGTACAGAATCAATGTCCCACGTGGCATGGCCTAGGACTCGGCATGATGTCCTAGGGCATTGAACTTTACAAATTTGGTTCATATGGAGTTTAAGGCCTTTTACTCCGAGACACGCCTTCCGAGGCCTCAGTCCACCTCTTCCGAGAGACGTTTGAGTGTCACCAAATTTTTCCGCTAACCTGCCCAACTTACGCTCGAGGGAAAAGTTCGAACATCAATAAAGCCCTTCCGGGCCTCTTACTGAGTTCAATCTTCACATTCCTCAGAAAGACTAACAAACGTCAGTCACCTCACTTACGAGCACCCGAAAGCGCTTGGGGGCTACTGTCGTGGTAATACTAAAGGCATACCCCTAAGCGAGGGAAACCCAGGGGTATCCTTAAGCCCTGGGTTTCCCCAAAGCACATCAAGCAAAACACGAAGCATTGGCAATCTCCGAGTAACATGTTACTCGGAGACCAGGAGTCGCTTCCAAGTATGCAACTACTCGGAAGCGCAGCAAGATCCGAGTAGACCGATACTCGGAAGTAGTCGGCGAGGCCCCCCTACTCGGAAGATGGGAAATGCAACGGACGGGAGGCATTTAATGCTGCAGGCGTTTCCCCCTCTTTTATTAGTAGTAATGGGCAGACCGTTTTGTATTTAAGTACGTATTTAATCCTGTAATTAAGACCCATTTAAACCAAGGTATTAAGGAGGCAGGGGCGCACTATATATAAGCCACCCCCTCCCCTTCAGCATGGGCACGCGCACACTTTTCCCCTTCTCAGTATTTTGAAGAAAGAACACCCCAGTAAGCCTGGGACAGGACTAAGGTTTTTATCTCCACGGAGAGGCCTAACCTGTATAATCCTCTTGCGTCAACCCACTCTACGTACAGATTCATTTAGCTCCTTTCATACCCCTATACTCATTGTCAGATTTACATCCACGACACCCACCATAAGCATCCTTTGTGCACAATGTATTCCTCTAGGCCCATGAAAGGTGAAGCGTTAAGTGTTCGACTCACATAACACCACTAGAGAAATAACAACACAGCTTAAGTATCAAACAACAGATAACACTTCAACATCATATGACTACTAACAACTAGACTTCTCCCATGTTCTCAAGAACTAAAGTAACTACTGACAAGAAATAAAAGAGATCATGACCAGAGGTGATAGATGGGTGGCAAACAATCTGGATACAATGATATTTCTCCAACAAAACTCAATAGCATTCACCACAAAGTAGTAATCAACACCAAAAGAGTAGAGAGGATAGATAGTACGGATTACAACACAAGTTGCAATTGTGAGATGAGATGGGATGGAGATGGAGATGGTGCTGATGTTGGGGATGATGTTGATGATGATCTCGATGATGCCCGTGACGATGATGATGATGATGGCGACGATCTCCCCTTCTGGGAGGTGATCTCCCCGGCGGAATCTGCCCGCCGGAGATGGCTTTTCTCCTCTGTAGGTTTCCTCCCCGTGGCGGCGGCGAAACACGGAAACTCTTCTCTATTCAGGGTTTCTACCCCAGGGGGGTCTTATAGGCGAGAGGGGGCACCGAGGGGGGCTACCAGGCATCCAGGAGTGTACCTGGCGCGGCCAGGAGGGGGGCCGCGGCAGGCACCCTTCTGGATGCCTGGTGGGTCCCCTCACCTCCATCCTCGGTGATCCCCAGTCAATCTTCATAAAAACACTCCCCGTAAATTTTCATCGCATTTGGACTTGATCTGATTCAGCAACTTGGTGTCCACTTTTCACCGCTGAATTCTGGTTCTGCTGCTTCGGCACCGGAAAGTTGTAAACTATGTAAAACAAGAGAAAAAAAATAAGAACAATACTTTAAATTGGAATATATCAATGAATAAGATGAAATTACAATATAAAATAGTGATGCATTTTGGACGTATCACTATGTGATGTTCTCCTCCCCTCTTTGTTCTTCATGGATTAGACCTCGTGAGCTGCTCTACATGATCGAGGCACACATGTAATATTTCTGCTGTTGCTAAGCTGAGTTTGCTAGGATCCGATGGATTATGAGACTATGTTCAGATTGTGTTTGAGTAATATATTTGATTTACCTCTTTTATATTTATGTTCTAGAGTAATTCTTGCATGTTCTCCGTTGCTGTTTATTGCTTTGGCCATGTAGTAGGTAGTGACTCCAAGAGGGAGCGTTATGCATGATTGTGGGTTCATGCCCCCTGATGACTAGCTTGAGTGACAGAAACATGAGTCTAGGGGATGTGTTGTTGCCACAAGGGAGAAAACAACGGTGCTTGTACTTGCGAGTGCAAGGATTGTTTACTTTACGCAAAGTTCTTTAATGCGGTTGTCTGTTGCTTTGAGCTTACACTTTGGGTGGGATTCTGTAACACCCTCAGTTCCTGTAACAGTAATCATCATCACTGTAGACCATCACTGTTATCCCCTGTCCTTAATCAAACTTTGCTTCTACTCTTTTCAAACCATGCTGGTTGGTAATCAAAACCCAAAGCCCAATGCATCTTGCTCATCAAGAAACCAAACCCTAGATGAAACTACTTTGAATGGAAATTAAAACAAAAGTGCTCAAATAAAGTTGTTCCAAAAATCATGGAACTATTTTTGTAAATTGTCTAAAAACATTATAATCATGTTGGACCAACTTTGGTAATTTTTGAAGTTACAAGAAATTCCAAACAATTCAAACAGTAGGTTAAAACCCTTGCTTTGGGCATTTAATAATTAAAAGAAATATCTAATGATTTTATTTTGCTGCAAAATCTTTTGTGACACCTCAGTAATATGTAACACTAATTTACAAACACCAAAAACATTTTACAAAAATAGGGAGGCAGTTATTTTTGTTGCAGCAAAGATCTACAGAATACAAAACGAAAAGGAAATGGGAAAACGCTAAATGTCGCCTGGGGCGAGGCCCACCTCAGCCCAGCCCACCTCACCTTGTCTTCTTCCTCCAACCACCCCCCACCTGCCCCGTACGGCAGCCCGCCGTGGCCACGTCGCTGCCAGCCCGGCCCCGCCCTCCACCTGCTCCCTTCCGCCGCGGGCGCGATAAGCACGCCACCGGCCACCTCCTGGACATCCTCCCCCTCCCCTCCCCCTCCTCCTCTTCCCTCACGCTTCGGGGAAAGTTTCCCGAGCGCCGTCGTCGCCATTGCCGTGGCCAGACGTGGCCAACGGGCACGGCCCGCCCCGACGTGGTGTCCAGCGGCTGCGCCGTCGTCGTCTTCGTCGACTACAGCATCCAATCGAGCCGGGGAGCACCGCAGTCGTCGCCCGCGTCTTCTTCCCCCACCCCGGCCGCTTCAACCTCGACGTCGATTCCGGCCGCCGCAGCCCCTCCCCGAGCCTGCTGCCCACCTCTACGCGCTCGTGGTGAGCATCCTCACCATCCCCAACACCCCGTAGCAGCCCGATAAGCTCCACGCAGGAACCCCTCTTTCGCACACTCCGGCAGCCGCCATTGTTTATGATGCCGAGCTCACAGGCCCCCCTAACGCGCGCTTTTGGCACCGTTGTACTCCCTGTGCATCGTTGGCTCGATCCCATCCTTTTGCTCGCTCGGATTCGCTACGGTTCGCAAGACGCCATGGGAGCCGACGCCGCCGCCCGCCAAACCCTGTCGCCGGCCTCGTTCCTGGCGACCCCAAGCCACCGCACCCTCCCTAATCGACGCGGCTCACCTCCAGCAACCTGTAGGGCTCAACGGCGCCTCTAATGGTGCTCGGTACCGTGCGCACGCTCGACCTCGTCAAAGCTCTGTCTCCGGCGAGCTTCCGACGAGCCGCCCGTGCCACTGACGTGTGGCCCCCGCCGGTCAGAATTGTCATTAGGGGTTAATCAGATCACTAGGAGTCACTGACATGTGGGTCCCCTAGTCATTTAGTTAATTAAACATGCTTAGTTAACACTGGAGTCAATGACACCTCGGCCCCACCTGTCATTTTGTTTATTAAAATAGGTTTAATAAAATCCAGTCACTGACATGTGGGTCCAGAGGCTTTTCTGATTTAATTAAATGTTTGGTAAATAACAGAGGCTGACATGTGGGTCCCACATGTCAGCACTGTTCTGGATAATGTTGTGGATAATGTTTTGGATAATGTTTAATAAATAATAAAAGAAATCCAGAAAATCTTTTATATTGGTTTAAACTTTGATATTCAATAACTTTTAAACCGTAACTCGGATTAAAAAACTTTATACATGAAAGTTGATCAGAAAAATTTAACGAATACGAATACGCTATCCGTATGTCTACCACACCCCTCTAACACATCGAACATCGAACATTCCCCCTCCGGACCGTCTGTCCGATAAATTGTCCGGTACTGTTAGAGTGCCCGGATGAATTTATTCCGAGCACGAATGTTTCTCGGAATAGATCAACTAGCACGGATACACCCCCCTTATGTTGTTCCGGTAACCACAACACCTCCGGCTTGATCCTTCCCCCTCCGGACACCCTGTCCGGTAATCACCCGGAGCCGGTAGTTCATCCCAGATGAATTTCCGCTCCGAGCATATTGCATTGCACTGCGTTAGAACACCGTTAACATTTCATCTATCATGTCATGCATCTGTTTGTATATGCTTGTTGTGTATTTACTGTTTCTTCCCCCCCTTAATCTCCGGTAGACCCCGCTGCTGCCGCCGACTACATCGCTGCTGAGTACGACTACGTCGTCGACGACCCTACTACTACCGTCGAGCTTGCAGGCAAGCAGAGCCATTCTCTTCCCCAGATATCGCCTATCTTTCCGTACTTTTCTTGCACTAGGCATTGTTACTGCTGCTGCTATGATTACAATCCTATTCAACTGCATAGCCTGAGTTTTGTCGCCCCTTGATGTGCCTCCCTTTATCCTATGCTGCCTATTATTATTATTATTATTATTATGCATTATTCAGCAGTGAGCCCTGCGCATTGTTAGCTAGGATTAGATAGAGGGCCGTGATCACTCAGGGGAGTGAACGCGGATACAAATATTATAACTGCACAGGTACGGTACAATGTAGACACCGTCTAAGGCCCCTATCTGGGTTATGCCTAGTCACCTCAAGTGTGAGCTATCAAGGTGTAATCCTTGTACTCCACTCGAGGTTGACTTTGTCTTGCCGCCATAGGGTCCTGTAAACGGTTGTCCTTCAGGTAAGAAGTCGGGCGACCCAACGGTGCCCGCGAGAGGTATTGCAACGGGACGACAGGGAGGGTACGACCAGTGTACCGGTGTGCTTGGCCCCTGATCGTTGGCCGCGAGAGTTACCAAACCACGAAAGTCGAGCTCCTCCCGGAGCACACGCGAGACAAGGTAAGGAGACGGTTCACCTTGTTGGTAACCGCAGTGACTTGGTGGGACGACGGGGCAGGCACCGATGTACTGGTGGTCCTGGCTGCTGCCGTTGTCCGCGGGTCGGTTAAGTCGAGGCAACGATAACGGTTGTCACGCAGGTTAATTAAAATGCTAAATGGTTCAGTGAATGTCTTGAGTTGGCTATATGCCATGTACGCACTACCTACCCGTGGGAATTACGAGTTATGGGCTCCTCCGCTTCTTAGTGTCGTCCGAGGACTCTTCAGATGTCAGCAGTACCGCGGCCTGCGCCGGGAAGTGGTGTTGTCTTATTTGCTCGAGCAGTGGTGTCTTATTTGGATTTGCTTCAACTTCACCGGCCAGCCACGCACCGTGCAGGAGTACGTTCGGGTTGGGGTCCAAGGCCCGTCGTACTTAGGATTTAGACCGGCGGATGACCTCTCTGTTAAGTTTGAAAGATGGGCTATGAAGTGTCGGATAGCCTCGGTGGAGCGTTCCCTAACAAGGTCCCCGCCACCCTGGAGATCCGTGCGTGTAGCGTAACACAAGTGCACCCCTGCAGGGAAGATTAATCTATTCGAATAGCCGTGTCCACGGTAACAGGACGCTTTATGTTGAAGCTGGATCTTACCACTAGAAACTATTATTATTAAACTGTATGGTTCCGGGTTTTCTTCCTCGCGGGGATGTCGAGGAGGTGAACTCGGAGGCATTGCTAATTATTGCAACTTACTATTATTCAATGTTGCAGCAACTTCTGCTTCATTGTTACTTTATCGCTTTATATAAACTGTTGGCTGATTCTTACCTCTTGCTGCAAGACATCGTCGGAAGATGCTAGTCTTCGATAGGCCTAGCTTCTTACCCTTGCTCTAAATTTCTGACTTTCAGTCCACGATATATAGCCTCTTCTTTCCGTTGATACAATGCATAATGCTTAGTAGCGGACGTAAGACTCGCGGGTATACTAGATACTCACCTGCTTTATTTCCTTTACTGTTTTGCCTGATCGGCCGCTGCAGCCGACGTTGGAGCCCAGGAGCAGGAGTACCCCGGAGGCGCCTACTACGACGTCGAGTTCCCCGTTGACCAGGAGTAGTTCTGTGGATCCCAGGCAGGAGGCCTCGCCTTTTCGTTCTGTATCTCTAATGTGATTTGTGCTAGCCTTCTTAAGGCAAAACTTGACTAACTATGTTTGTACTCAGATATTATGGCTTGTATGGCTTATGTATTCGGGTCCGCGTGACCCCCTCTTTTGTGTTTAGTGTTGTGCTGTGATATTATCACCGTGGCACCCTAATCTCAGTCGTGTACCCTGTGTGTATGATTACTACACACGGTCTGATTTTGGGGGCGTCACAGATTCGCAACTTAATACCAGCGAGATGTTCTGCATAGATATCTCAAGGTGGATGATTAGTAGGTAGATGCAGATGGATTTCGGTCTACTTGATTTGGCGTACCGCCCATGCTTTTGAGCCTCTTCCTTTCTTTATAACATAGTTAGCATTGGTTTGCGCACATAATCCTGTCAATTGCCCAGCTGTAATTTGTTTACCTCGTATGGCTATTTTATCGTCTTTTGGGTGAGAGACATCACTAGTGAACATCATGGGACCCCGGTCCATATTTCCAATACTGTTTACACCCACTATCAATTTACTGCCGTATTTACTTTTCCATTGCTATCACTATCATTATTATCTCGTGTGTTTTATCCTTTGTAAACAGCAAGGCCGGAGGAATTGACAACTCCTTTGTACTCGTTGGGAGCAAAGCTATTTGCTGTGTGTGCAAGTCCAGGTGAAGTAAGCAACCCTGTGTTGTGAACGGCGCCATTGTTCACTTCACCAGCTTCTTGTATCTGTTGGACTCCTACTGGTTCGATCGTCAACCTTAGCATCTTAGCTAAGGGAAATTTCCGCTACGCTACATCTCACCTTCCACTTTGGGTAACCAACGAGGGGCGAGAAGTAAACTCTCGTGACATCAAAGCAATTTCTCGCGCCGTTGTCGGGGACTCCACTCTTCAAGATAGGGGAGTTGCACACTATCTTTTATCTTTGCTTTTTAGTCTTGCTAGTTTACCTTTCAGTTTTTGTTTTTTCTTTTGTGTCTTATATGAAAAACCAAAAAAACTAGATGATACCTTTTGCCTTTGTCTTGCTTTGCCTAGTTATGCTATCCTCACCATGGGTGCTGAACCACCCAAATATGGTAGGATGGACATATTTGACATGTTTCACTTGGATCGTCTTCGATCAATTTGTGCTCGCGCTAAAAACCCAACCGAATTGGTTGAGGGAAAGTCATTGGATGAGCATGCTCATTATACGCGGCATCGCCTATCCCAGAAAGGGAAACACTTATGGGATCAAATACATGTTTCTTATTGCCATGCTAAAATTTTGTGCTACAATTATGGTTTTACTTGTTGTTCTAATATAGATCATAAACACCTCCCTTTCCAATGTGAGTTCAATGAAAATGAGATCTTATCTTCTTATGCTAAAGGTGTTTATGATTACTTTGATGTTGAAAAGATTGAAGAGTTTGTTGCTTTTAAAGGTGCTTATGAGATTGCTTCTTTGATTGAAAGGTATCACGATACTATTCACCAGTCCAAAAACTTTGCAGTTCTTGCTTATTGCTTCGAGAATTATACTTCCAATTATTATATTGAGGATTTTAAAAATAAAATTTTTGATTCCCAAGAAGAGGCCAATGATTGCTTTGAGGAGGAATCCCATGATTTCGAGGACTCGCTTGAAATATCCCTTTCTGAAAATTTTGATACTTGCTTTGTTGATGGCCAAGATGCCACTATGGATGATGCTAGTAAATAATGAACTCTCTATAGTTACTTATGTTAAGCATGAAATTGTTGCTATTGCACCCACACTTGATTTCCCTATTATCCTTTTGAAATCTCCAACTCCGGAGAATTTTCCTCTTATCAAAACTTAATGTGATGGGTTGCATTTATCTAATGATCCTAAAAACCGTGTTGAAAACAATACACGTGTGCTTGTAGGTCATGAACAATATGATGTATGTGATAGTTATATTCTTGATGTTGTTCATGATACTACTGAAAATTATTTTGAGAGAGGAAAGTTTGGTTTTAGAAACTTCCATGTTATAGAAACACCTCTCTTCATGTTGAAAGTTTTGAAGTTGCTCTTTTTCCACCTTCCTATGCATGTCACTTTGTGGTTCTTTGATTTATTTTGTTATGATATGCCTATGCATAGGAAGTGGGTTAGGCTTAAATGTGTTCCATATTTGCTTCTTGATGTTCTCGTTTTCTTAAAATTCTTATTCTCTTGTGAGAGCATCTTTTATAATCTTCAAGCCTAGCTAATGGCTTTAAAGAAGCGCTTTCGGGAGGCAGCCCGCAACAAATTTAGGTTTTCCTTTTTGTTTTCCTTCTGTTTTTAGTGGTTTTGATGATTTTTACTACTGTAGAAACATCATTGTATCTTTACTTTTCAAGCTTTGTGCCATTTATAGCCTCATATGACAAGGGAAGTGAAAGTTGTGACATGTTGTCCAGAAAACAGATTCTATCCTCGTGACTACAAAAATCACAGAAAAATCTCAGTTCATTATTTTGAGCTGAAATTTTTACACAGCGTGCTCTATACAATTAAGGAACATTCTTATATTCTGAGTTTTTTTATTTGAGTTGCAGAAGTATCCCTAAATAATTCTTTACCACCTTCTGGTATGTTCTTCACAGATTCTGTCCTGTTTTGCCTTTTCTTCGTTTTGCAAACCTTAAGCTTGCTTTTTCTTTGAAAAAACTTTTTGGAAATCTTGAGAAACAGTATCTATTCAAGAATATCCTTATTTGCAGTAGAGAAAAAATTATTTTATTATGGGTACTAACCTCGCTAACCAGATTATGATGAGTTATGTATGAAGGGAGTTTTCAAGTGTGCGAGGGAAGATGATGAAAGAAGATTCAGGAGTGTCAAGAAGCTTGAGGATGCCCCCATGCATCACCAAGAAATATTCAAGGAGACTCAAGCGTCTAAGCTTGGGGATGCCCCCGTGCATCCCCTTCTCCATCAACAATTATCAGTTCGTCTCTCGTTTCACTATATTTTTATCACTTCATGCGTTATGTGCTATGCTTGGAGCGTCTCGCTCTTAGGTTTTGTTTTTAGTTTTCTTTAGCTTTGATTTCTGTTCATAGCAAGTTAGAACCCAACTTTCTTTGTGTGGGAGAGAAACACGCTCCACTTTCAAAATCTAGAACACATCATAGGATTTTTCATGCCTATTTCTTTGCTGTGAGTGTTCGTTATCTTTTTCATAGCTACTGTCGTGTTTAGCTCTTAGTTTTCATGCTTATATTTTTAAAGAGATTTTGTTTAGTTTGTTGCTAGACTCTCTTGAGTTTTCATGTTTATCTGGTTTAGAGAGTTGGCCTGTTGCACTGAAATGGATCACTACTCTTCTGAGGGATCGAATATTAGAGTACACTCACATACCATGAGTCGAGGATGCGCAAGGATAACCAAACCACCATACACAAACCACCCTACACCCCTCCTTGGGGTACTTGTATCTTTGTGAAACCTCCTTATTAGATTGAGAGTTACCGATAATAAGTGCATGAGTTCTTCGGACTAATGTGAGTATTCGAAAGTTGACACTTCCACCTTCCCATATTTTTCTAGCCTCTCTTGTGCCGTGCATTGCTTTCTTCTCACTCCGAGAGTTGGTGTCCACCTTCGCCGGTACATCCAAACCCTTGGCATGATACGCTCTGTCATCATAAACCTCCTTATATCCTTCCTCAAAACAGCCACCATACCTACCTATCAAGGCATTTCCATAGCCTTTCCGAGATATATTGCAATGCAACATCCATCTTCTCATGACTTGATCTTCATGTCATACATGCTACTTGCTTGATCGATGAGCCGCATTCTAGTTGGGCCTTTCCCTAATCATTGCTACATGACGCGCTAGTATCATTGCATATCCTGCTACACTGGCAGAGGCATACATTTGCATACATCATGATAGTTACATCTTCTTTATGATATGAGTACTTTTGTAAAGCGTGAAAGATCTTCTATACTTCTTGTAATATATACAGTTTTGCCCCTAAAGTGAGGAAAAGATCCCAAAGAGGACAAAATTAAAAGATCCCAAAGAGGACAAATGAGAGAAATAGAAAGAGCCATTGAGGCCACCAAAAAATAAAAAAAGATAGAAAAAGAGAAAAAGAAATAAAAAGAGAGAAGGGGGCACACTACTATTCCTTTTGAGAGATCCACACTCGTACTCCCTCCTATATCTTGTACTCCATAGAGATTATCATTCATGCATATAGCTATGTGGGGACCTTCACACTATAGAACTTGGCTTGTATATTCCAATGATGAGCCTCCTTAAATGAGCTCTAGGTCTTCTTGAGCAAGCAAGTTGGATGCACCCCCACTAGTTCCATTGGAGAGCTTACCTCAGCTCATATGTGCATCTGTTGCATGGCAATCCCTACTCCTCACATCATATCTATCATTTGGCTTTCTCTCGCCTATGATTGTCCTCCTCCACCATATTGTAACAGCTCAGTTTTCACAAAAATTAAAAATTTTGTTTTCGGTGTGAATTGTTTGATTGTCTGAATTGTTTGCGGTGTTTGCATCCCCGATTTATCGATCGGCGATTATTTTTCCCCCTCTTATCTCGTATCGGACGGAGACCGACCCTTGCCACCCTGACACTTGACCTTTGCGACACCGGGTTTCTCCCGATCACCGTCGCGAAACCGCACGAGACCAGCCGCAGCCAACGGAATGAAAACCCCGTTTAATAATTAAACGGGATATTTTTATAGCGCGCCGGAAAGTGTTCTCGAAACGGTTCCTGCGCGAGGTGAACGTCGCCGGCTTGATGCGCTGATCGCACAGTTCGAAGTTTTACCCGAATCGAAGGTACTGCGGACCCCCGGCGGTCAGAAACGCGAGCACCGCGCGCGCGAGAGAAAAACCGGGGATGTTTTTGCAAACTGCCAGCCACCGGGGCTATATAAAGACCACCACACCTCCACCCATTTCTAGGGTTTCCCTAGCCACAATTTGCAGCCACCCCCCTCCGATCTGCCCCAATTTTCGCAGTTTTACCCCAATTTCAGTCAAACCCTAGCTCCCAGGCATCCATGACCGTCAGATCTGGGATCCGACGGCCCAGATCGTCCCAAGCCTCCACCTCCTTCTTTCTCTCTCCTCCCACCCTCTCTCTCCAGCCGCCTCCACTGCCCGTGGGCAACCGCCGCCGCCGGCCCCAACTTCGGCCGCCGGAGCAGCCCACCGCCGGCCACCCAGGTCCTCCTCGCCGCGCGCTCCTCTCCTCCTCTCACCCTCTTTTCTCTTCCCGCAGGCCCGCAGCGCACCTCCGAGCGCCATGGCAAGTGGCCGGCCGAGCTCGAGCTCGCCAAAGCCAGCCCACGACCACCTCGCGCCGCCGGCCCTGGACATCGCCCCGCGCCACCCCTACGCCGGATCCGGCCGCCCCTCCTTCCTCGCGTCGGGTCCGCCTCGCCCCCTCGCCGGAAGACGGCCGGCAACAGCGGCCGCCGCCATAACTCGGGACGGGAGAAGCCCGAGCCGACAACCGCCGTCGTGGGCCCTGGCGCCCCGGCCCACCAGCGCCTCCCCAGCCCGCGCGGCCCAGGCGCCCCAGCCCGGTCCGGCCAGATCTGCTAGGCCTGCTGGGCAGAGGCCCAATGGTAGCCTTTTTATTTTATTTTTTCTCCGCTGTTTTTTATTTATTTTGCTAAGTCTGAGTAAACTGTGTGCTGTTTCAGTTTTGCGCTTAAGTTTGCGAGTAATCCGTAGCTCCGATGAACGTGCCCCCAAAACGAAAGTTGCTCAGTTTTGCGTGCTCTAGCATTCGTATGTAGAAAGTTTTTGCATTTGAGCTCATCTTGATTGTGTAATTGTGTGCTGAACAGGGCATCAGGCCGTTAAACTGCTACTAATTGCTGTTAAGTGCTGCTGTTATTATTTTATTGCAACTTCGGGTGACGATTGCTTCGCAACCGTTCATCGGAATTGATTGATTCCTTTTGCGTTGCGTTAAGCATTGTTTCTACTTCAGTTTCATGCATTCATATGCCATATTTGCTTGCTTCATCATGATTGTATCTTGCTCCAAAGTAGCTATCCTGATGTTAATGTGCTGTTGTGCTGAAAACTGTTATTTTGTAGCAACTTCGGTCGACGAGTGTGTCGCGACCGTTTATCGAAATTGAGTGATTCCAATTGCATATTGTTAAGCATCATGTCTACTTTCATCCCATGTATTGCATTGTCATGATATGCTTGCTGGTCATATAGTTTTTTTAGCTCCAAAGCTGCTATCCCGCTGTTTTTGACAGCCACCTCTGTTTTTCACTAAGTCTGTTACTTTGCGATGCCATGCTGTTTGCTTAATATCTTTTGATCTATTTTGCCTTTTTGCATGATTCTTTTTGCCATGCCTTCCCTGTCATGTCTACTTTAGTTCCATATCATCTGTGAGCATTTGTCGGGACCCGGGGTTAGCGTATGCAAGCCTCGCTACAACACAATCATATGGAGAGCCGAGAACCGTACCCACTTGTCTAAGCAGACAAGGCCAAGCACAGAACGTTCTCGGAAAGCATCGAACGTGAGGGGCATCCCATCCAGGCCGGATGATCAACTGAAATGGGTCCTCATCGTCCGCACACAAGTCTAAATGATATGGGTGGTGAACTCCCATACTCATAGACAAGTCGTCTCAACCATACTATCGATTGTATTATAACCCTTACATAGACTTACTCCAGCCCGATCACTTAGTCGGGGTCTAGGGAGGGCTCGATCATACATCAAAGTGTGCACGAGACGGAGTCTCGAGCAATCGCATCGCGATGCCCCAAGCTGCGCACATCTAAGGGCCACTTGGTGTATAAAAGACCGCCAGCCAGATCACAACTAAGGTCTCGAAAACCCATACTAAGACATGCATGTTATAAACATACACGCAGCACACATGTCTAGTATGAACAGCAGGTATCATTGCAATTCTCTACAAAGTATACATCTTTATTGATAACTCTTACAGAGTGCACATAGATATCACAAGCATGTGATCCAACATTACAACAGACAAGCGGAAGCAAAGTAGGTCTGAGTACAGACAAGTTTAACAAATGGCTTAGAGAAGCCTTATCTAAAAACAAGCCCTCCACGAGGGAACCAGTCGTCTGGCTGGGACTACACTAGCTTGGTCTTGGTCTGAGTCTTCAATCTTCGAGCTTCGGGTAGAAGCCACCATCGGGGTCGGTGGGTTCATCTAAAACATAGATTAAGCAAACGTGAGTACAAAATCGTACTCAGCAAGACTTACATAGGAACTATACTACTCATGCACATGTATCAAGGTAAGGGAGGTGGGGCTTCACTTGCAGAAGTGCCAGCTTTGACTTGGCTAGTCCTGAACTACGAGTACCAGACTTGAGGTAAGAAGCGTACACGAGTCCACTACATCTCTTCAACCAATTACACCACTATGGTTACTTCCTCGACTTCCCCACGAGAAGCACACCATAGCACTCACACTTATCTTGGTGTGTTTTAGGAGTATCCGGTTCAAGTTGTCTAATAATCGAGCACAGCTCTCCAAGTAGTCCCTTACCGCGGACGCGGCTATTCGAATAGTTTTCTTAACCCTGCAGGGGTGTACTTCTACACACATGAAACTATCAGTTACCGCCTTTGTACTCGACACCGTTCAAGAGGTGCCGGCGAGGATAATTCCCACAACTTTTACCTCACAACCAACTCAAATTCAATGGAGACGCCTATCTGGGCTGGAATCCACATCGTGAACCCGGCCGGTTTACCGGTGTGGTCCCAGAAGATGTGTGTAGGGTCCCAAGCCGGTCTGAATAGTCGTTCTTCCACTTCGCAGACCGTGCCACAAACCTACCAGAACTCCGAACTAATGCGACTCATTGAACTGAGAAGGGGTGAGTTAGTAGGTTGAGCGGGGGTCCATGTGCCCAACATGTGGTAGTACTCTTCGTCTTGGATCACCACACAAGAACTCGGGCTTAGGGCGGTGTTCAACGAGACAACCCACTGTGTACTCCTACACAGCCTCTCATCGTTCACCTTGTATTAGGGTAGATTCACCAACACATTTCACTTTCATCAACACCATGTTTACCATCATCCCGACTCACATCAAAAGCAACCTCATTGTAACACTAAGCATGCAATAAGCAGTAACAGTTGCAGGGGCCACATGATATCAACCAACTCCTACATCTGCTAAGATTGTGGTTTGCTTACTACTGTGACAAGATGATAGGTCATGCAAAGGATAAGGGTTCAACTATGCGGTAGAAACGTTATCATGGTGATCATCCTAAACAATGCATAAGCGAGACATGAGAGGGAAGTGGGATTTTATCGACATGATCAAAGGGGGTTTGCTTGCCTTGCTGACGAGGTTTCGATAACGGTGTCTTCAACGAAGGGGGCAGCCTCCTGCTCCGGTTCCACCTCTACTCGACAAACAACAAACAAGGTAGCAAAGTAAATACAATGCACAATCACATGATGGAAGGTTGAAACTTGATGTATATGCTTTGATGTGTGAAGCAATTCCATTTAAATGGAGTATATTGCAAAATGAATTGCAAATTCAAACTCCAATTTGAATTCAAACTTAGCAAGTTACATGTGACATTGTTTGATCAATTTGAATCATTTTGAAATGTGTATGATATGCCTCTGAGGTGTGATTGAAATGTAGCATGTTGCCATGGTCCAAGTTGCAAAAACATTTGAATTAAATTTGAATAAATTCCAATTAAATCAAATGACAAATGCTACTGGTCCCAATTTAAATTCAACTCAAACATAGTTGAAAGTTAGATTTTTGGATAGCTTATTTTCTCCTGATCATTTTTCATATATTATTTGTCCAATTTGGAGTTAATATGAATTTTCTATGATTTATTGAAGTTTTGGCCATTTTCTGCCTTTTCTAGAATAATTTAAATCGATTTAAATCTTTTACTGCGTCAGCCTGGCGCAGTGCTGACGTCAGGGGGCAGCTGACGAGTGGGGCCCTGCTGTCAGCCTCAGAGGTTTAACCCCTCTGTTTAAACTAAACAGAGAGGGATTAGGGGACTGGGGCCCCACCAGTCATGGTCACTGGGGTGGTTAACTTAGTGATTAAGGGCTAAGTGCCTGGCGGCTTGACGCCGGTGGCACTGGCCACGGTGGCGCCTCGCCGGAATCGGCTACGGGCCACGGGAAGGGGGACGGAGGGCATGGGCGTGCTCCTAGAGGTCGTCCGCGTCGAGTGGTGGCATCAGGGGCTCGGGGGAGGGTCTGGAGCAACGGCGGCGACGAGCTTGGCGGCGACAGAACCACGGCGACATCGGGATCGCGCTCTGGAGCGCCGTTTTGACCGAGGATTGGCGTCTTGGAAAGCTGCGAGCACTTGGAGCGTTGTAGGCTAGAAGGAGGAGGCGCTGGAGCACGGGAGCGAGCTCTAGGTCATCCATGGCGGCGACCTGTCTCGGCTCCCATGGAGAAACGTGAAGGAGGGCGAGGGGCTGGGCAAAGAGAGAGGGTAAAGACGCACGGGCTCACCATGAGTTCAACGGTGCGGTCGTCGGGGCCGGGGAAGATGCAGAGGCGCCGGAATCGAACGGCGATGAACGGCGGCCGGAGGTGAAGACGAAGAAGGGGACGGCGATCCTAGGGCTTCCCGGCTCGATTCCTTCTGGGCATCGGCGTAGTCGACGACTGCGAAGACGATGGACAGGTTGGCGTGGCTTCTCGTCGGCGGTGGTCGCGTGATCTCGGCGACGTGCTCTTCGGTGGCGCTCGGGCTCGCGCGAAATCGACGCAGGAGGGGAGGATGAGGCTGTCCAAGGGGAAGGAATGGAAGAGGTGTCTCCAGGCGTCGTCGTGGCGCAGATTGGAGGCTTGGGGGGCACCTGGAGGGTTGTGGGGCGTCGCGGTGGCGCCGGTGGCTTTCCACCGAGCACCTTAGGGGCGCGGGGAGGAAGACGACAGGGGAGGGTCCAGGTGGGCTGGACTGGGCCAGAAGAGGTGGGCCTCGCCTAGGCGCCAGGTAAGTTTGTTGTTCTTTTCTTTTCTGTTTTCTTTTCTGTAATATGTTGGCCATGCTAAAAATAAATAGGTAGGCATTTTTAAAAATGCTGAAACTTTTTATATGGCCTCATATTATAATAGAGTAGCCACTTATAAAGTTTGGCACTTTTTAAAAATCAAAACATTTGAACTTTAATTCAAATGGGGGTTTAAATTTAATTCCATGCTCCTGTTTGAATATTTGAAAAATCTATGAGCATGGGGTGGGTCCCAGATCACTTGATATGTGATCACACTCATTTATAAGACTTTTCAAAATTGCAAAAGGAATTTTTGGAGAAACTTTTTATCTGGCCTTTTGAATTAATTCATCTGGGGGGGTGTTCTCTCTCCCATTTTGATTTCTTTTGAAAATTTTAACATGATGCAAAGGCCTAAGCTTACCCTAGCACATACCTAACTTGGGGTTGGGACAGCATGTTTGCATTCATTATGTTGTTTATGCATGGCTCTAAAGTGTGCTTCGTGATGTTGGCAGTTTGTGCCCGTAACTTGTTTTGCTTATATCTTTTTAACCGTAACTCCGTTTGGGGTGTTCTTTATATGTAACTTGATTAGTTTTTCGTGTACTTTGTGTTTATTCTATTGTTTTCTGTTGTTAACCAACCTAAAATATGGTTTAGGACAGAACAGTACCAAATGTTTTAATCATCGTGCGGCACTTAGTGTTATGCATGTTTAGGATTGTGCCTCACTTAAATTGACTAGCATAGATAGTTTACTTTGTGCTTCACCTCTTGACATGTTTGTGTGCTATGCCATGCTTGCTTGAGTTGCCATGTTAACAACCTTCGTTGATCACCTGTAGCTAAACAACTTGAACCCTTGTAAATATGTGGTATCGTCGTGTGTGACGAGTACTCCACTTAACATGTTAGTAACCGCTCTCGACGGTAGGTGCGATGTCTCGTGTTGCTTCTTGTTGATGCTTGCTCGTGTTGGCTTCGTAGTAATAGATGCTTGCTCGTTGATTGCTTTCCAGTGTTTATCGTCTTGCGTGCTTCCGCGGGTACCTTCGGAGACGATGCGAGCTTGCGGTCAACTACACCTTCGGAACCCGACTTATCAACAGGCAAGGACTATACATTACTTATGATCCATTCTATTTCAACCAGCGGTTTGCATGCTAGTATAGGTTAGGTTCGATGTTTGATCCTACCACATGTTTACAGCCTCTTTCAAACCGATACAGCCATGTCCCTTCCCAGCAAACCTTGTACGGCTATGTTACTATTGCTCGTTGCTCAGCCCCTTCTTAGTATGCATGCTTAGGATGCTACGATGTTACCCTGTTACTCCTTGGTTTGGGATGTCACATTTATTATATTGTTGTTGATGATATGATTATTATAATGTTGACTATATTCGACGAATGATGGAAGGTCTAGGCTATCCCGCCCCGACGCTTTGTTCCATTCGAGTCACCTAGGACCCGAGTTCCGGTGATTGGTTTTAAGACTGAGCGTGCCTAACCGCGTGTGGGATTTTATGGGGTCCCCTTTTCTTACCTACCTAGCTTCAAGAATTTCTAGTGGTGGCCCAAGCTTATTTACCATTTGAAATCGTGTGTGTGCTGGTCAGCTGCCAGTTGTTTACAAACCAACCTGGACCAGTGAGGACTTAGTTCCCTTGCTGGCCCACTTTGTCCGGCTGAGGGCCCGGTTTCCCATGTGTGATTAACCGGCTATCCAAACCTGCGACAGACGGTGGAGACCAAATCGAGAGCGCGGCCGGCTCCTGAGATGGATGTCGACTCACCGGGGGCCACCCGGATTTGTTCGTTGTTAGCTAGAGGGACCTGTCATTTCGGATCTCTTGGAACTAAATCATAAAATGGTTGCCTGTGATGGGTAGCAACTGAGAGTGATGGACGTGCGTGCGGAGCCTCGTAATGGGCAGTTGGTACACCCCTGCAGGGTTAAATCTTTTCGAGAAGCCGTGTCCACGGTTATGGACGACTTGAGACCTACTCCTGGTTCATAGACAGCAACAACTGAGATAATCTTAATATAACTTGATCAAAGTGTGTGTGTGTGCCTTGAATGCTTCTTCTTCATCGGGATGCAAAGAGGAGGACAAGGATAGGATAGGTGTTATGTTTGCGTAGTAGTTGATAGCAAGACTTGTTGGAGGCGATTCCTCATCGAATGCTTGGCTTCTTACCTTACTCTCTAGATCGTTAGCCACTTCATAAATGCTAGTGCGGCAGCAACCTCACCACTTACCCCTTCCTTACCGTAAACTACTAGTTGTCCTAGAATGACGAGTGATGAAGTCCTTGCTGGGTCAGATGACCACTACAGTTGGATGCTGAGTACTTCTGTACTCATGATACTACCCCCAAACTCTTTTCAGGGTTCTTGATCGACAACAGGTATGGTGATCGACGTTTAACGTGGAGACTCGACGACGACTAGTTAGGCGGATCCCGGCGGAGGGCCTGGACCCGTGTGGTTATGGGAATCGATATTTTCTCTTTGCCAGTAGGCTTTTGCTTGTAGTCTGTACTCAGACATGTACCTTCCGCTGTTGTATTGTATTTAAGGCAGTTGTATGCCGATTGTATGAGATGTTGTATCCTTGTATCTGTAATGTTGTGATATCATGTTGGAAATCCGGGGCATATGGCTTTGTCATATGTCGCGGTGGGACCGATATGTGCTTCGTCCCCGGATCTGGGTGGAAAAACCTAGATCTGGAACAGTACCGCATATCGGGCCTTACACATATTCTCTCTTTGCCATCCTAAGTTTCAACTTTCTTGCTTACGCTCATCCATTGCATGAGTGCTCAAAATGTCGAAAAGGAGTGGATCATTTTGACTTGTACCTGGCTAGTGGTCTAGGGATGAGTCAAGATAAGATTCCAAAGAAGACCAAGTGTGAAGCTTTAGTAGATTGAGTTCTCAACACAAAAATACTTTTTTCTTGTATATCCCTATCCCCTTTCTTGCACGCAAACACCATTTGGAGACATTCGAGTCACGGACAGCGAGAGCTCTTGCACCTTTATGTTCTTATGTTGCTTGTTTCAATGCTAAATATAGACTCTTGCCTGTTATGACTTGAATTGAATTACATGCCTTGATTGCTTTACTTAAAAGTTCTTATATGATTGGTAGCATGTCACCACAGAAATTATGCTTTTATCATTTACCTACTCGAGGACGAGCAGGAATTAAGCTTGGGGATGTTGATACGTCCAAAACGTATCTGTAATTTCTGCTTGCTCCATGCTTCTTTTGTGTGATATTGCTATGATATTGATGAACTTCCATACACTTTTGATCATATTTGGACTAACCTATTAACTCAGTGCACCCCAGTGCTAGTTCCTGTTTTCTGTTGTTTTTCTATTTCAGGTTTCCCCCATATTAAAAGTGTTCCAAAAATTCGGGAAAAATCCAATAAAAAATCAGCGATACAGAAGCTTCGGTAATCACCGAGGGGGCCAGAGGGGACCCACCAGGGCCCCAGGCGCCCTCCCGGGGCGCTCCTAGGGTGGGGCCGCGCCAGGGGGCGGCCTGGACCCCTGGTGGCCCCCCTGTCTGCCCCCTTCGCCCATATATTCCCCGTGACGTGAAACCCCCGAAAGAGGAACCCTTTTTCGCGATCTGTCCTCTATTCCGCTGCCGCCACGCTTCCAAGATCGGGAGCACCAGGAGACCTCTTCCCGGCACCCTGCCGGAGGGAGGAACCACCTCCGGGAGCTTCTCCACCACCATGGATGCTTCCGGATGAACCGTGAGTAGTCCACCTTGGACCATGAGTCTATGATCAGTAGCTATGTGATGTTCTCCTCCCCTCTTTGTTCTTCATGGATTAGACCTCGTGAGCTGCTCTACATGATCGAGGCACATATGTAATATTTCTACTGTTGCTAACCTGAGTTTGCTGGGATCCGATGGATTATGAGACTATGTTCATATTGTGTTTGAGTAATATATTTGATTCTCCTCTTTTATATTTATGTTCTAGAGTAATTCTTGCGTGTTCTCCGTTGTTGTTTATTGCTTTGGCCAAGTAGTAGGTAGTGACTTCAAGAGGGAGCATTATGCATGATTGTGGGTTCATGCCCCTGATGACTAGCTTGAGTGACAGAAACATGAGTCTAGGGGATGTGTTGTTGCCACAAGGGAGAAAACAATGGTGCTTGTACTTGCGGGTGCAAGGATTGTTTACTTTATGCAAAGTTCTTTAATGCAGTTGTCTGTTGCTTTGAGTTAAACTTTGGGTGGGATTCGCAACTTAATACCAGCGAGATGTTCTGGATAGATATCTCAAGGTGGATGATTAGTATGTAGATGCAGATGGATTTCGGTCTACTTGATTTGGCGTACCGCCCATGCTTTTGAGCCTCTTCCTTTCTTTATAGCATAGTTAGCATTGGTTTGCGCACATAATCCTGTCAATTGCCCAGCTGTAATTTGTTTACCTCGCATGACAATTTTATCGTATTTTGGGAGAGAGACATCACTAGTGAACATCATGGGACCCCGGTCCATATTTCCAATACTGTTTACACCCACTATCAATTTACTGCTTTATTTAGTTTTCCGTTGCTATCACTATCATTATTATCTCGTGCATTTTATCCTTTGTAAACAGCAAGGCCGGAGGAATTGAAAACTCCTCTGTACTCGTTGGGAGCAAAGTTATTTGCTGTGTGTGCAGGTCCAGGTGAAGTAAGCAACCCTGAGTTGTGAACGGCGCCATTGTTCACTTAACCACCTTCTTGTATTTGTTGGAGTCCTACTAGTTCGATCTTCAACCTTAGCATCGTCGCTAAGGGAAATTGCCGCTACGCTACATCTCAACTTCCACTTTGGGTAACCAACGAGGGGCGAGAAGTAAACTCTCGTGACATCACACTACCTTTAATTCTTGGGACGAGAATTCTTTGTTGTGGGGGAGAATTGTAACACCCTCAGAACTTAACCCTGTCATTAAGCTAATTGATTTCCTTGTAATCATAATCGTCCTTGTTAAAACTTTACATTAGGAGATAATTCAACTCCAATTATTAATTTGCAAATGCCAGTCAAGATAAACTTTAAAAAATGGATAAACAAAAATGTCCATAACCTTGCAAATAATCCCTAAGAAATTATAGAATTTAAATCAATATTTAGGAGTTATTAAATTGCTCTCGGTTTTTAATAAACAAGTGGAAATTATAATTGAACTAAAAATTGTGCAATCAATTTTGTTAAATGCCTAAAAATCAGTGGACCTTGTTAAACCAACATTGGGAATTTATTACAATTATTTAATATAATAAACAAATAAAAACAGTAGCTAAACAACACCCTTTAGTACTTTAATAAAATAAATAAAATATAGATGGTTTTATTTTTGTACCAGACTTTCTGTGACACTAAAGTAAATTGTCACACTAATTTTAGAACTAGTCTCTTATTTAACAAAGATGAAATGATGGCAAGACAAAATTGTAACACAAAAGAAAAAGAAACATAAAGCAAAGAAATAAAAATAAAAGGAAAAATCATATCTACCACCCTAGGCGAC
The DNA here is from genome assembly GCA_950022295.1 of Bromus sterilis. Classification (NCBI taxonomy): domain Eukaryota; kingdom Viridiplantae; phylum Streptophyta; class Magnoliopsida; order Poales; family Poaceae; genus Bromus; species Bromus sterilis. Next base: position 363,689,914 of record OX465595.1, on the reverse strand, counting down.
TACACATCCTAGCCCAGCCCAACCCCGGCCTCGCCTTCTTCTTCCTGCCCCCCGTCCCATCTCACCTGCCTCCATCGCCGTGGCATGGCCATGGCCACGGACGCCCCTGTGCTGGTCGGGCCCCTCCCTCACCTGCTCCTTCGTGGAAATAGGGCCTCCCCCACCTGCCCCGTACCCCCCTCTGCTCACTCCTCTCCCCCCTCACAAGTCCTCTCAAGTCCTCTCCCGTGCGGCATCGAGCGCGGTCGTGGGCACGCCATCATCGCCGGCGTGGCCACTGGCCATCATTCTCCGCGCCACCACGTCCAGGAGGTGCGCAACGGACGTCTTCCTCACTCCGCGCTCAAAATCGACGCCAGGACGCCCTTGCTGAGCCACAATCGACGCTGGAACCCACCACGGCCGTTCTGCCTCATCGTCGATTCCCTCGACTACAAGCCCTCCCCGGCCTCATTGACACCTCCCCTTCAACCGCGGTGAGCGCAGCTCCATTTCCCCTCTCCATGCGTTTGATTCCGTGCCCCGTGTGGACGTCCCCGCCTAAGCCGTACTCCGAGCGCCGCCCAACTCGTCATGGCCATCGCCGTGATCTTCCTCAGCTCACGAAAATGGCACCGGTGGACGCGGCGTGTCATGTAGATCGCGTAGGAACTGATTGCGTCCAAAATGGTGGACCGTAGCGAGCACACGCTCCTCGCTGTGCTTCGGTCGTCGTCGCCGGACGCACTTCCCTCGCGGGCGTGGACTAGAGCCACTGACGGGTGGCCCCCACCTGTCGGGGGACTTAATTAAGCACCAGTCACCCACTGACTGTGGGCCCTAACCCACTAAATAACCTATTGCTTTGTTTAATTGGAAATAACCTTCTAAGTGTATGACATATGGGCCCAAGCTCTTAAGTTAATTCTCTAGTTAATTGAAATGCTTAATTAAATCACTGTCCATGACAGCTGGGTCCCACTAGCAGATTATTTAGATAAAATTGATTTTATTAGATGTGTGGCTGACACATGGGTCCCACTGGTCAGTTTTGACCGGTCAACACCCCTGTGTATGACATGTGGGACCCACTGGTCAGTTGACCAGTCAACCTTACAGGTGGGTATCCTCTGTCAGGTTTGACCAGTCAACCCCTACACTGTTCTGGATAATGTTAGATTAATAATAAAAGTAATTCCAAAATGATTTAAATTAATTAAAACTTTAAAATTCAATATCTTCTAAACCGTAAGACAGATCAAAATAATCTATACATGAAAATTGATCAGAAAAATACAAAGAATACGAATACACTCTCCGTGTACCAACCACGCCCCTCTAACACAACGAACACGAGACATTCCCCCTCCTGGCCGTGTGTCGATAATCATCCGGAGCTGGCAGTTCATCCCCGGATGAATTCCCGCTCCGAGCAACGTGCTTTGCACTGCGTTAGAAAACCGTTAACGTTGCATCTGTTATGTCATGCATTTGTTTTCATATGCTTGCTTTGTATTTACTGTTTCTTCCCCCCTTTATTCTCTGGTAGACCTCGCTGCTGCCGCCGACTACACCGCTGTTGAGTACGACTACGTCGTCGATGAGCCTACCCCTGCCGTCGAGATTCCAGGCAAGGAGAGCCATTATATTCCCCAGATATCACCTATCTTTTCTGTACATTTCTTGCACTAGGCATTGTTACTGCTGCTGCTACGTTACAATCCTATTCCATTGCATAGCTTATTTTTGTCGCCCATTGATGCACCTTTCTTTATCCTATGCTACCTATAAATATATATATATATATTATTCAGCAATAAGCCCTGTGCATTGTTAGTCAACTAGGATTAGATAGCGGGCCGTGATCACTCTAGGAGTGAACGCGGATACGATGATTATAACTGCACATGTACGATACAATTCAGACACCGCCTAAGGCCCCTACCTCGGCTCTGCCGAGCCACATCAAGTGGAGCTATCTAGGAGTAATCCTCGTACTCCACTCGTTGCTGACTCTGTATAGCCTCCCTAGGGTCCTGAACATGGTTGTCCTTCAAGGTAAGAAGTCGGGTGACCCAACGGTGCCCGCGAGTGGTATTGCGACGGGACGACAGGGAGGGTACGACCAGTGTACCGATGTGCTTGGACCCTGATCGTTGGCTGCGAGAGTTACCAAACCACGAAAGTCGAGCTCCTCCAGGAGCACACGCGAGATAAGGTAAGGAGTCGGTTCACCTTGTTGGTAACTGCAGAGACTTGGTGGGACGACAGGGCAGGCACCGATGTACTGGTGGTCCTGACTGCTGTCGTTGTCCGCGGGTCATTTAAGTTGAGGCAACGATAACGGTTGCCCTGCAAGTTAATAAAATGACTAATGGTTCGGTGGATGTCTTGAGTTGGCTATATGACATATACGCACTACCTACCCGTGGGAATTACGAGTTATGGTCTCCCCTGCTTCGTAGTCTCATTCGAGGACTCTTCAGACGTCATCAGTACCGCGGGCTGATTGCCGGGAAGTGGTGTTGTCTTATTTGCTCGTGCAGTGATGTCTTATTTGGTTTCCTTATGCTTCACCGGCCAGTCACGCATCGTGGAGGAGTACGTCTGGGTTGGCGTCCAAGGCCCGGCGTACTTAGGATTTAGACCGGCGGATGACCTCTTTGTTGAGTTTGAAAGATGGGCTATGGAGTGTTGGATAGCCTCGGTGGGGCATTCCCTAACAAGGTGTACGCCATCCTGGAGATCCGTGCGTTGTAGTGTAACAGAAGTGCACCCCTACAGGGAAGATTAATCTATTCGAATAGCCGTGTCCGCGGTAACAGGACGCTTTATGCTGAAGCTGGATCTTACCACTACAAACTACTACTATTAAACTGTATGGTTCCGGGTCTTCTTCCTCGCAGAGAAGTCGAGGAAGGGAACTCGGAGGCATTATTATTATTAAATATTACAACTTACTATTATACAATGTTGCAGCAACTTCTGCTGCATTGTTACTTTATGCTTTGTATAACTGTTGGCTATTATCTTCTCATGCTGCAAGACTCGTCGGAAGATGCTAGTCTTCGATAGGCCTAGCTTCTCATCCTTATTCTGAGTTTCTACCTTGCAGTCCACTATATACAGCCTCCCCTTTCCATTTGATACAAATGCCTAAATGCTTAGTAGTAGACGTAAGACTCGCGTGTATGCTAGATACTCACCCTTGCTTTATTTTCTCCCTTTTTGTTTTGCCTGATCGGCCGTTGCAGTCGATGTTGGAGCCTTGGATTCCAGGAGCAGGAGATCCCCGATGCCGACCACCACAACGTGAAGATCCCCGATGCCTTCTACGACGTCGAGTTCCCCATTGACCAGGAGTAGTTTGGAGGTTCCCAGACAGGAGGCCTCACCTTTTCGATCGTTGTTGTTTTTGTGCTAGCCTTCTTAAGGCAACCTTGTATTTCTTGTGTCTGTACTCAGATACTTTTGCTTCCGCTAACTTTGTTCTTTCGAGCTGTTGTATTCGAGCCCTCGTGGCCCCTGGCTTGTATTAAACATCTTGTATTATTTTATTTGTAGAGTTGTGTTGTGATATCTCACTGTGAGTCCCTGATCTCGATCATGTACCTTGTGTGTATGATTACTGCACACGACTTGATTTTGGGGGCGTCACAGACTAGCACCTAGCTCACTATCTGTGGACATTTATTGACCCATATTTGTTGATCGTGTTGGATTTACTCTAAGGTGGCAACGTTGATATGCTTCCTGCTAGAGGTGGATCCAACTGGAGCTTCAAGAATAAGCTTAGAAATTCTCCATATCAGTTTGAATCAGGTTTCCCGCCCTCTTTTCTTCACCTTCATGGATACGGAAGGAGAGAGGGAAGTGATGCCGCGTTCTAACGTTATTCGTCTCTCTTCTAACAAGATAAGCAAGCTGACATGAATGTTATTATTTTCTCTTCTAAAGTTGCAATGAACATGACAGACGGAGTTGGAGATCAACTCGTTAAATATCTTTCATGTGCTTATTGGCTCAACAGGGCCGATCACAGTCTATGGGTCAGCCTATTCCAACCATTTTCAAACTCCATTCTAGTGATTCATGCGCTAATGCCAAGGTCGTGGTTGGAGATGGTTGGAGAGCATCTTAGACGAGATTACGATTTGCACTAGGACTAGATTGTGTTTCTTCTATCTTCTTTGGGGTCTTTTTGCAATATGGAAGAACTTGATTAGGAAAATTACGTTCTTCGGGGTCCTTTGTGTGGTGTTGTAACATTTTTGCAATATTAATGCCAGCTTTTGGGATCTTTGGCTTGCTCCTTGTTACTACAAAATAAATCATGTACTTTTGAACATAACCACTATTAAGTACTATTTTTGAATTCTTTGAAGGATGTGTACTTTGCTTTGGGGCAACTGTCCCTATTTTTTACGTGATGGCTTAGAATCCATTTTGTCTAATATTCTTAAAATGGTTATCGGTAGATATGAAAATGGCAAGTCTTCATGTGACTATGATTTTCAGTATGTCTATAAAAGTTAGCAAAAGGACATATGATAGAAAAAATAGTACAAGACAAATACATTGATATTATTCATACATGCTCATTCCATATACTTTTGAATATATTGGTGATTTAAGTTTTAAAACATTGACCCCTCATACTAGGCGCTATAGTCAACTGATTGACTCTATGAAAATAATGTCTTGTTAGATTCACATTGCAATTTTTTCCACATTATGTAAGTTTATTGATGTCAGATCATGGTTATAAATTGCAGTTAGTATAGTGCATTGAAAGTATGAAAAGTAAAAAAAAATCATAAAATTTTGAATGATAGATGTTTATAAAATAATGTTGTATATTGTTGACATGCTTCTCTTCTATAAAATACGGCACGCTTTTGGGGTACTTTAATTTTTTATTTTATTTTGTTCACTACCAAAATTTACCAAGTCTTGTTTTTAACGGGGACATTTGGTTATCTATTTTAGTGTATTCCAACTGTAAAGTCTGTAATGGTGGACTATATTGCCCATTCGTTAACACCATTGTCGTAGGTATGGCTCTCTTGGGACATATTTGTTCGTTGCACATTGCCCGGCAGACAACCTAAGCTAGTTGGTGTGTGATTTGATGGCAATCCCACATGGTGACAATTTAGTGATGTCGAGTGGATGCATTGAATCATTTTCCTCTTGGATTCTTGATTCGTAGTAAAGCCACATGCTCCGGGTCCAATTCAAAGAACCTTCCAGAGCATAGTACAAACTTTGTTGATCAGATACATTCTGGCTCTGTCATGGATTTTCTAGGCAATGAGATAACAGGAAATTCAGCTTGCCTCGTGCAAATATTGCATTCTGTAATGTTCATAGAGTAGCGTGCAGTGAGACCTAGGGCATGAAGTTTCCTTCTTATCACAAAAGGCATGGAGATAGATGTGCAATGAAAGAAGCATATTCCAGTACGTACTACGTATTGCCCTATTTAGTTGCTGACTTGACCTTGCATAATAATACAATAATAATGAGATGTATACCTCATCTATTCTTACCTATAATCTTGTCAAACCCCTTATGCAATCCGGTCAATGGAAAATTGGAAATGGACCACTTAGTTAATGAAAGTACATCAGCATGTACAACCATATATAATTGGCAATACTTCTTTAGATGTTCTATCTGAGTTTCTATCTGATTGGTCACAGAATTAAAGATACAAACATATATACTTTATCTTCATGGATAGACACAGATCTTACAATATGAATGATTTTTATATTTTTCCTAGAGCCGGCATTGGTTGATTTTGTGAAGCTATGTAATGTAATGTAAATATTTATTAATAAAAAACCGTAAAACGATTGTTTTATGGTTACTTAGCTTAAAAAAAGATGAACTTTCGATAAATGTCTGAAAAGAGACAGACAAAACAATGTTTTAACATGCATATAGTGAAACCGTTTACCAGCCCAATGCTAGAATACATATCCTGCTCTTTTGATAAATCGTTGACCTCGAAGATGATACCAACTTACCAGTATAAAATCTAGCATTTGAAGTGCAGATGAGTATTTCTCAGGTTGTATCATGCAGCAAAGGAATCTTCTTGGAACTAGCTAGATTTCCGCGGATCATGTGAGTTTGTCGGCACAATCTCTAAATTTTCTATGCCCCGATCTCATACCCTACATTAGATTCTTCTTCTCTAATTCCTCCTATAAACCACCGTAGCCTACCCGGCTCCTCGGGCGATCTACACTCGTCGATGGAGGTGGATCGCACGATTAGCAGCGCTACAGGGTCTAAACGCGCGGTGGCTGCCCAATCCAGCGTTGGTTTAATTAGCACGATGTAATTTCGTCGTTAGGTCGATGGCTGGTGGCCCCTTCGTGCTTGGTTTACGTGCGCTCGCGGTGAAAAACGGCGTGGCGCTGCCTCGATTTACTATACCGTCGAGGCCCGGTATAAGAGCATCTCCAGCCGTTCGCCCCCCCAGGACGTTTTGCGGCCCTATTTTTAGCGCCGCTTGGGGGCGACCGACGCGGCGATAGGTCCGGGGGGGGGGGGGGGGGGCTACCAGTCGCGGCCCCAAAACGCCCCCCAAGTTCGACCAAATTTCGTTCAAGTTCGGCGGAATTCATGAACATAGAGCAAATTCGGCGAAAATTCATTAATATTTGGGGGATTTTACATAATATGCGATAATATTTGGCCTACTGTTACATAGATTCATCAGAAAATTAAAAACTAGGATGGTGCATCTGCTGCACCATCGACGCAGCTCGCCTCCGCTGCACCGTCGACGCTACTCGCCTCCGCTGCACCACCGACGCTGCTCTACTCCGTTGCACCATCGACGCCGCTCGCCGTCACCCCTTCATGGGTACTCTAGGCGCGGCTGGTTGCCGTCCTGGATGTGGTAGAGGACGGAGACGAGCGTGCGCCCCTCGGCGCTCCACCACAGGATCCGACCGAGCCGGTTCCCTTGGCCGGCCACCGGCTCCAGACCTTGGACGGAGACGAGCGCCTGGTTGCGGCGCTCCTCGAAGTAGTCCGTCCAGCGCGCAATGTTGTTCGGCGCATTCGCCGGATCGGCGAATTCTTCGGCGGTCATGGTGGCGCGGACAGCGAGAACCTCCCGCTCGAACTCCTGCCCCTGAGGCAGAGGCGGCACCGGCACGCCGGCGGCGCTGAGCACCCACCCGTGCGGCAGACGCATGTCTACCGGACAAGGGTAGTTTCCCTCGGCCAGAAGGATGGCCTCGGCGCGGGTGAGGGCGCGGCGGATGCCGTTCTGGGTGCGGTAGGGATTCATGGCGGAGCAGCGAGAGGGGAGGAAAGAGGAAGAGTGCGGCGAGCAGGGGAGGAAGAAGAGGTGCGCGGTGTGTCTCTCGACGGCGAGCCCGCCCGCTTTATATAGCGGCGGAGGGGGTGCATGCGGCTGGACACGCGGCGGACGAGCGGCGGCGATTGGACTACTCCGCGGCGATTGGACTGGACTCCGACGAGCATTGATTCCCCTGCGGCGGCGTCAGAGCGAGGAAGACGAGGTGAATGGATAAGCACGCCGCGTCGGAAAGAGGCCGACAAGTGGGGCCGTTGGGGGAAGCGTGCGAAAGGCGCCCGTGATCGCGCGGTTTCCTTTCATCCGGCGACCCCAAGCGACCCCCAGCGCGCTGGGTTTGGGTTGGGATCGCCGGACTCAGTTTTGGCCCAATCCGACGCTATTTGGGCAGTTAGGGACGCGGCTGGGGAAATTTTCACCCCACGGCGCTAGTTTCGCCGTGCTGGGGCCTTTCGGGGGCGCGGCTGGAGATGCTCTAAGGCCCGAGCGCCGCGCCATCCTCTCCCTCTTTCTCCTTTCTGCCGCCGCCTCCTCCACGCTCAACCCTAGACGCCACCACCTCCATCCCCCCTCACCTTCCTCCATCCTACCTCGCTCGCCGCTCGTCACCCCCAACCCACCTCCATCCTCCCTCACCTTCCTCTATCCTCCCTCGCCTGCCACCTCGCCATGGGAGGAGGAGCCCATCCAGGAGAGGAGGACACCGTTCCTCTTGCAGCCGCCGCCGAAAGTGAGAGGAAAAAGGAGAGGGAGGTGCGGCAGCAGGCGGGAGAGGGTCACCGGCTGCTGTCGGCCTGCATCCGCGAGCTAGGGTGCGACCTGGCGGTTGGTGGCAGCTCGATCCGCTCCTGGATTGGGAGCTACGAGGAGGCTGCCATGGGTGGCGGAGAGGAGGTAGGGGCTCGACCGTCTCAGCGCCTCCTCCTCTCCATCTCCGAAGACACCGAGCTGCGGCTGCCCCGTCCGCGCTCTCTCTCTCAGGTACTCTCTCTCTCTCTCTCTTGATCTCGATACGTGGCAGCCCCTGGTCTAATATTGTCTTTTGTTGTTACTACGCCTTGTTTCTCATGTAACTTTGCTGCTTTTAGGATGTCTTTTGTTGTTACTTTGTCTTGTTGCTCATGAAACTTTGTTGCTTTCAGGACTGCTGCAAATGGCAGCCCTAGAAATGAAAGTCCTCCTAAAAATGACAAGAAGAGAGTGAAAAGGCCGTATCAGACCAAAACATTTAAAGTAGAGTTAAGCTTTGCAGCTAAAATCCCCATGAGTGCTATTGCAATGGCACTGAAAGGTCAGGAGTCAGAGCACACACCAGGAGGTCATTCGGGTTATTGAGACAACACTTTGCCAACCAGTATGTTTGTGTCTATATACTTCTGAATTCTAATTGTTGTTCCTGATTTTCATTCTTTGCGTTGGTGCCATGGCCTCTGTTATCTAAGTTCCTTCTGTATATTTCTTTGTGTTTGCAGGGGCTGCCTATTAGTCCGTCAGTCGTTTTCCACTACAATCCTTCGAACTTTGGGGCCTTGGGTGGTGGGGTTATGGGCTGCAGAGGTTTCCACTCAAGCTTTCGAGCCACACAGAGTGGTTTTTCTCTTAATATTGGTATGGTGTACTGTGGATGATCCCAATTTTTATAATCTTGTGGGCAAGGTGACAGTTCATATTTACAGCTACTGCTTGCTTGTGCAGATGTTTCTACAACAATGATTGTGAAACCCGGCCCTGTTGTTGATTTTCTGCTGGCCAACCAGAGGGTCGACCACCCTAATAAAATTGATTGGGGCAAGGTAGGATTTCTCTTCAACTTGATTATGAAAACCATTGATCATGCTGCAGGCTATCAACCAAGGTAGCAGACTGAATTCTAAAATAGTTGGTAGCTGCTTCGATTTGTTGGAACATGCATGTATATCCTGCTAATTTCCACTGAAATTTTTGTACAGTTAACCACAACGCCCTCGCCGCCACCTGCTACTTCAAGTCCACCGACGGCCACGCCGGCAACTGGGGCTTCTCCACAGCCCGTCTCAATCTCAACCTCGCCCTCCTCGCCGGTATATATAATTGAAATATCCTTTTGGCTACAATTGAATGGAGAGTGCAACATGCCTGAACTTTTGGGGATTAAGCTTAAGTTGAGCTTAATTTGTTTTCTTGGTACACTTTGGGCAGGGGAAAGAGGAGGGTGCATAATAGTTGATTCAACAAGGAAAGGGAAATTGTTTCCTGATAGCATGTCAAAGACCATACCCATTTTGTGTTCTGTTCTCAATCGAGCCATTCAGAGGCATCGGCTGCAGGCTGTCAACCAAGGTAGCGGATTGAATTCTGAAATAGTTGGTACATGGGCTGCTTTGATTTGTTGGAACATGCATGTATATCCTGCTAATTTCCACTGTTAATTTTTTGTACAGTTAACCACATGTTTCCCCTTAGGTTCCCTTGAGAGAAAAATCATTCTGTTCTGAAATAGTTGGTATGAAGAATATATGTGATACCAAAATGAGTTTAACATGCTTCTCATTCTTGTCAGTATGATGATCCATGCATGGTAAAAGCATATCAGTTGGAGCTGTGCTCTACCTCTGGATGAGTATACTACTGAGACGGCTTAAATCAGAGAACTGAACAAGCTATGGTGGGCTGAACAAATGCCAGTGCCCATACATCTCAGTGCCACTTGGATACTAGCAGCGGATCGAAATGAGCAAGTAGGAAATAACACTGCTTTTAGTACATATATTTGTCTGTGATTTACTTGCAATGTTGTTCCTTGCAAAACCGTTCCTTGCAATTCTGAAATGATTTCTCAAAACATGGGGAAATTTACATTCTAAAAACTGTACGCACACTGAGTGAATAATATCTATACTTCTATTATAATAAAGGTGAGGTAGATATATATATATATATATATATATAATTCTCTATATTTAAATTTTTATAGTATGATTTTATTAGAACAGAGGTCAAGTACTACCACGACGTACATTGTTGTTTCAAATTTTCATTAACGTCGCTATTATCACTATCTTTCCGTAGCTTCATATAAAATTAGTGTTACGTGGTCATTTTACAGGATGAGTAAAAATGGTAGATTGGTAGAATCATAACCCACGACTGAGTGCCTTAAGAAGTTCTTTTCATTATCGTTAAATAATACTCCCTCCATTCTTAAATATAAGACATTTTAGAGATTCATTATGTCCTATATGTGGAGCAAATTTAGACGTGTCGTTGACAAAAAAGCGTAAGCAGTGAATATTTTGCATTGCCTTTGTGTTTAGTGTGTCTATTGCATAATTCTTTTTTTTGCTTCTCTTTTCAAAGCAAAGGCCAGGCTGGGAACATAGGTTTACAAAGAAGTTTTTGCATTGCAGACTGCATAGTATCTTAGCTAGGTCTCTCTGTGCAAGTGTAGTTTACCTGCAGGTATGACATGTATTTGAATATAATCATTTTCTTTCTTCTCTTTTCAAAGCAAGGACCAGCTGGGTGGGAACATATGTTCCAGCTGGCTGGGACCCTGTAGATATGCTGTGTTTTTTGTTTTGTGTTACAGTGTTCTTGAGTATGCACTCCTGACCTTGCAGATTCCAGCAAACAACGTAGTGGGATCACTTGTCAAGTCCAGCATCAGAGTGCTCATTTGCAGGTATAAATGGATACAAAATTCATAGAGTAGCTCTTTTCTTATAAGCATAATAAAAGGTTGGGAATATCTTGATAGAAAACAAAAATATTTGAACACTGAATCTAAGGACCAAGTATTTGTGGGGCCTCTGAAATTCTAGGAAACAAGAAACCTCAGGAGGGTGGTGTTTAACCCTATTAGATTGCTTATAGAAAATAAATAAAAGTGGTGGAAAGGAAAATATGTGGATTTTCCACTTTATGTAAGGTTTCACCTGAACCTTTCTTTTGGAGAGTTCGCTGAACTTAAGTGAAGCATATAGTATAGGCAGAACTGACATAGGATGTAGCCTCCATTAGATAATCCATGTACCCTCTTTATTTTTCATCAAATTTAGTAGTTTTATGGAGTCGAAAGGGGATAGCTCAATTTGCTGCATGTGCATGAATTACAGAACTAGAACTTCCATGCTATTCACTTGAATTAGAAACACATAAGGTTTGAGAGTATGCTGGTGAAAACTACTCATATTGTTCAATTTCCTGGTTGCTGTGTGGTCTAATTCGAATTAATGTAATGTTACAATTTGGTTTTGTTGCTTTATAACTGCCATCATACATTTTTCCAGTGCCTAAATTTTCAGTTCTAATTCATGCTCTCTCATTTATGGGTGCGCTCGCGGTGAAGAACGGCGCTGCGCGATTCATGTGGGCGCGACCTGTGCCGTCGGTGGCCATTGGCTGGGAAGTACCCGCCCCCTCCCTCTCGCATGTCTCTTCCTCTCAACCCTAGCCGCCCCTATCCCAATCCCCTCGCTCACTCGTCATCCCCAGCCACCGCAATCCCCTCTCCTCCTAAGGTCCTACCTCGTCGCCCACAGCCGCCGCACACTCCCATGCCCCCTCCACTCTCCTGAGCCCCCATCCCCTCCTCTCCCGCTCCCTCAGCCGCCTCCTCCTTCTCCCCCGTGCTCGCCTCCTCTCGCGACAGAGAAAAAATGGGAGGCGCGGCCGCGACCCTCCTCTCGCGCCAGCCGTTGCCAGCAAGGCCTCCGCGGCGGTCCTGCGTGGTGCGCTGCGACACTGGCCCGGGGGTCCAGGCCCAGGCGGCGTCCAAGGCGGCCAGCATCGCCGCGCTTGAGCAGTTCAAGATCTCCGCCGACCGTGAGTTCCCTCCTTGCGTCCCTGCTCCTCTTCTCTCTTCCTCCATCCCCGCATCGAATTGGCTGCCGTTGATGCGCTTCCTGTGATGTGGGATGTGAGATCATGGTTCACTTCTTCCAATCCCTCTCTCCTATGTAATATTAGAGCAACGTGTTATGACAAATCACTTGTTTTCTATCCTAATTAATCTTAGGTCTCTTTCTCCTGTACAAGCTTTGTATCGTAGATTCGTAGACACACCTGTGTTGTTGCAAGATGATCGATTAAATGATAATGATAAAAATATGTGGATAGGAAGAGTGTATTGGGAAGTTACAGTTCATCCTCTTGCCCTTTCAACATTCTAATTGTTCTGTTTCTCACGCAGTGCGTACTTCATCTTTAATGAAGACTTCAGGGAGCTGCCAGGAATATTTAACGCGGAGTGCATACATAAAGACATCCGGGCAGGTCATTTGTAACTTGCAAGTCCTTATCTGTGTTAGTGCCAGGACTGCATTTTCTAGATATTTGAGTGTGCAAATCTAGAAAAACATGGTTTTGATATATGCCTCTTTATGGTAGCCATTCCGGATTGTCACCTCCTGTGCAATGGTTCTAGCTTACATGTAGTTGTGCACATTCATGTCCGTTATTTTGGGATAGGACAACATAACAAGAACTACATACACAGTCATATTTGTTGTATGGAAATCAGTATATTTAAAAGATAATTTAGTCACTAAATCGAATGTAATTTTATGGTTGATAGAAACAAACTTCCGATAGTAGCAAATTCTGAGGAATATTTTAGTTTCAATCAGTTGGGCACTTACTTTTGTTAGTTGAGAATAAATTTCAGTTACACTATATTCAGGATGCGGAGCCCCTCAAAAGTTCATACATTATCTTCTGGTTAGCTCTTTTCAGATTTTGGGTTGGGTGTCTAAATATACTTGAACACATTGGTTTCATATTTCAATGTAAACTACAAATTGGGGGTAAGTTATTGTGCTTGTTAAAAAATAGAAACAGGGATAAGGGAAATTATTCATTAGTGTGTGGATGTATACCTAATTGGATTGTTGGCTGAATGTATGCAGATCTAAGAAAGAAGATATAGGGCCAAGAAAATTAGGTGGAGAATTTGAAAAAAATTCAAACATGGCTATTGAATCAATAGATTTAGTTACCACTGTTGGATATTTTTGGTTGAATACATTAATGATGAATCGCCTTCGTATTTGTTTTGAATTTATAATATTTTAACTCAGATAACGAATAAAATCAAACTGGGGACCATTTTATTATGCTCACCTCCAACACGAGTATTAATTTGTGAATCCCTTTTCTTCTACTTGACATCTTATAACTTTTTTTATTCATTTATTTTCAGATTAAAATTTAATGAAAGGAATAGTATTTGAAATGCATTGGACTCGATCGGAAACATTAATGGCTTGCACAAAATGCTGATGATATCTGTGTGTACTGCTTGAAACACCAAATGAGCTTTCGATGCTCGCGGTGATGTTTGCAGACAGAATGAGGCCGGAGGAACTCGGCCTAAGCCTAGACATGGTGTTCTTCAGGAGCAGAGGCTTAGCGACCCAAGGCACACCGACGATCAAGCACACCACCATATACAAATCCAAGAAATTTTCGATAAGTTCGTGGCAGCCTGAAGCGGTGATGTTTTTTTCTTTCAAATGTCATAATGTAAAGATAAATAGCTCATCAAAAATACTTTCATACGCTTACCTCCTGCTATATAATGCCCTTGATTGATTTTGCGTAACCTCCTATAGATAAAATGAGAATGGGCTATATGTAACAATATCTTAGCTGGTAAAACTACAACGAAGGCTATATACAAAAGAAAACATATCTAAATATGTCCTACTTCACAGAAAATAATGTTTCAATGGAAAAAGTGCTTCAATAGCAACGAAACATTAGTCTGCACATCTATAACGCCATCTGCTTCCTCTTGCGGCTATTGCCGCAACGCGTCATCTAGTATAGTAATATACTCTGGTGTATACTTTGGTGCTTAATCACAATTGGTTGCATGCATTTACGCCTGAAACTATCCTATCGAACACATGTAATGAATCAATTGAATAGGTTGGTCTACAACTCAGGAAAAGAAACTTCAGGTAAAAATAGACAACAAGCAAACACTACACACATATGAATATGATCCTTTCTCAGGATAGTCTGATATTCTGACGGGAAGCTTTTCTTATTTGGAAGTAATATTATTTTCTGGTGGAATTCAAGAGGAAAACATGAATCACCCATAATCAAGCGGAAGATTTTGTAGAAAACTTAGCCAAGTGGAAATTACAAAAGGGAATGACAAATAATCCATAAAAAGCATAATAACATTAGGAAGGCACAAATCAGGATGGACAACAGAAGTAAGATATTCCCCGTCAAAAAGAAAAAATGAAACAAAAATATGTATTCATTACCTCATGAACCAGAGGGTCTCGAACAATCCCACCTTTTCCTACCTGAACAGGAAAAAAACAGACACAGTGGCTTGTGCATCAATATTATTGTGCTTATTCAAACGATCATAAAGAAAACTACGATGGAACTTGTTTTATGCCTGAGTTCTACGAGCTTCAAATTGAGGTTTGATAAGTGTTATCAATGTTGAGTCTGCCTTCATTACTTTGACCACAGCAGGCAGTAAATTTAAATTCACAGCAGGCAGCAATGCACCTAGATTCCACAGATAGTATCACTAAACACTGGACAACATGTATGTTACCAAAATTTTCTTAAGCTGGCAGTAAAGGGCCTTATGCATGCAGAATACTGGAGAACATGAAAAACATCACGCCTTAGGGAAGCTCTAGCAGATACGCAATAATCTCGTACTGCAAAAAAACGTTTGCGGACGACTTGCAAAAATATTTCCAGTACGAAAAGGTATCGGTAGATCAGATACGGCAAATGGTACTGCAAAAAATTCAAAACAGGTAAAAATAACAATGAAACTGATTCAGAGAACACAACTGGCCTCACGCCCGTGCCTGGGGCCCACGCTCGCCCGCTCCGTGGCCGCCGTGTTCTCCCGCTCTCCCACCCGTGGTTGTGTTATTTTTTGAAACCAAAAATACGTCATCTGATATCTGCTCCTCCATCCGCATGATCTGCTCCTCTGAATACTTCATATCCATGCCTAAGGGCGCATTTGGTAGCCCGCATTTGGTCCAACCAGGCCCGCGCGAGCCGTTTTTAGGCTGTTTGTTTGCCTGCGTTTCCTGCTTGGCCCGCATAGCACGAACCTTAAAGCACCTCTCAGCCAGGCCCGCTGGGAACACGGTGAAAGGCAGTTTCTAGCGAGCCTGGCTCGAGCGATGCAAGGGAGGAGAACGCGGCGGCCGAACTTGTGTGAGCGGGAGATGGAGCGAGCTCGCGCGCGTCTCCGAAAAAGCGGCGGGAGGAAATCGGGTCATGACGGGGATGTACCCCGGAAAATCCCATGGTCAGGGACCCTGGGTTAGTCATGAGAGGCACAGGTTGGACGATAGCTCGTCAGCTAACAGGAGGATACGTTCCTGCTCGATATTATTGCTTGGAGATGGCGATTACAGGGAAGGCCAAGGCTAGGGTGCACAAGGCTAGGGTTACAGATTGTGTATTGGTCGAGCTTGACGTCTCCCCTCCTAGCCTTTATATACTAGGCTAGGTCTCGGGGAGTCCGTCCTGGATTACAAAGGAGGTTTCCTAACCCTGATCTTGTACCGTACGACAAGTTTGCACATTCCTTATGAGCCGCGGACTCCTACGTCGGTGCCACTAGTGGGCCAAGGCTGGGCCCAGGCGGCGTCTTTGTGGGCCTTCTGTCTTTGGGTACACCGGGTAGGCTCATCCATAGGAGTCGTGGGGTCACCCCCTCGTCAGTAGCCCCCGAGTGTCTGGGGGACTCGAAGAGTCGCGCAGGGACTCGAGTCCATTCTTGCATCGTTTCGATGTATGCACGGTTCAACCGCGGGTCGCTGGCAGTCTAGGGCCATGACAAAACCTGTTTCGAGGGATTGCTAAGCTGAAAGGGCCCAATGAGTCGACTGGTCGAGCCTTGGTGAATTGCTCTAGTGGCAAAAACCGCTGTCGTCGATATGTAACGGCAGATGCCATGGGGATGGCTAAAGTGAGGGGAAGACGCGAGAAAGAAGATGTCGATGGTGCCGGAATCGGGTTGGGCACAAACACGGTGATGGACACCACGATGTACCCAGGTTCGGGGCTCTCCGAAGAGATAACACCCCTACTCCTGCTTGTCTCTTCTATATCAATGGAACTGAACTACAAGAACTGCTTCTCTATCTACTCAGGGGAAGGTGAGAGCCGCCGTGGGCAAGGCTCTCTCCTGCTTCCCTGAGGAGGAACTACAAGCAGTAAATGAACTGAGCGAGATGTGAGTAATGGTGCGAATGTTGTGGATCGTCCCTCACGCAGGAGGGGGTACCCCGGGCTCTTATAGTGTGAGCCCGGGGTAAATCGGTAACTTCACTGCCGATTGGGCCCAGCTGTCATCCTCTAATCGGCTGGGTCCCACCGACTGCTCCTCTCCGGGTGATCCGGACCCGACGAGCGGCGGCCCATGCTGTAGACTCGTAGGGCATGATGATGAACAGTGGAGCTAGGAGGTGCAGTCTTTTCGTCCTGTCCGCGGAATCGGCGGAGAGGTTGACAACGCATCTCTGCCAGATCTTCGATGTGACTTGGCTTCTCTGCCACCCCGATCTCTCGGGATTGCGCATTTATGACTTCGTACTTGTACTTCCGACTGGTCTCGGGTCAACTTCTCCAAGGGTAGTAAGTTGTACCGATTGCGCCTGGGACGACTGGTGGCCCTCGGCATGGTCGATTGCTCTAGGCAATCGGCCGTGTCGAGGCCCATCTCGGCCCAGCTGCGGGCCAATCAGATGATTGTCTTGGTGATAAAAGGGTGGACCGGTTGCGCCTGGGCCGACTGCTGGCATTCGGTACGGCTGATTGCCTTTGAGCAATCGGCCGTACGCCTGCCCAACTCGGCCCAGCTGCAGCCCAATCGGTCCATGCTTGTCTTGAAAGGTTGCTTTCGCTTGGGTGAGCCTACCCGGGTACCAATCCCCCGACAGTAGCCCCTAAAGCTGTAAAGGTCCCACGGTCACTCGATCGCGGGGCCTTTGCAGTTTTTCAATCTTTCTCCAACACCTTCCGAATGCATTGGCCTCATCAAGTGCGTCGTTTCGAGTTCGTCGACCGACTCGGAGATTACACTCGGCTGGCCAAGGTTTCATCCGATCCGACTTGCGCTGTCTCCGATTTCTTTCTTCACTGTTTGAGAATCATATCCCTCACCGATTTGGATCTAATACTCACCGATTGCCTTCCAACGGTTACCTCCGATTCTTCCGGGGTGTAGTCAATGGACCGGGGCCCACGACCCACGCGCGACTTGACGTAACTGCAGGCCTCGACCCCCACGTCGCACGCTCGCTTCCCACGCTGGGATCTCTTGCGCCGGTTTGCCGGTTGGTCTTCCTGTGGGCTAGGCCACACCGGGCCACACGGCCGCAACTGGATCCCACTCCCCTCCCCCGCCGCCCATATAAGCCACAGGGGAGGGCCTTGGACTCATCCTTCTCTCATACGCCTTCTTCCTCCTCCGCCTCTTGCTCTCGCGCACACCATTGTTGTTCTGCCCGAAGCTCTCCGTCGTGCTCGCAGCTCCGCCTCCGCGCACGGGACCCGCTCCGGCCGCGCACTCGCGTGCTCCTCCGCCACCGCGGTGACCTCTTACCGCCGCCTTGTGCAATGCTCCTGAGCTCCTCGTCTTCGTTCTCTTCCCGCCCGCAAGCTCCATGGCGCCCCGGCGAGAGACCTCTCAGGCCAGCCGTGGGTGCTGGAAGGGCTCCACCGTCGCCGCCGGTTATATCCAGGCTTTGGTTCGTGCCCGCAAGATGCCGGCCGAGGTCCAATGGCGTGCTCCCGGCGCCGAGCTCGTGCTGGCGAGAGGGTCGTGTTCCTCGCTCACTTCGAGCTCGGATTCGGACTCCCTGCCAGCACCTTCTTTCGGGACTTCCTCAACTTCCATCATATGCAGCTGCATCATCTCGCGGCGAACTTCATCATGATCCTCTCCGGCTTCGTCACGCTGTGTGAAGGGTATCTCGGCTGCCTCCCAAGCATCGCTCTCTGGAAGCGGTTCTTCAACCTCCGAGCTCACAATGCTCGGACGGGAGCTGTGGTGCCTTCTGCCGCGGAAGGTGGCGATCCGACACATGTGACTGACATGACCGACTGCGGTAGTTGCCTCGTCGCAGCCGGCAAGCACAAGTACAAAGGTCCCGAGATCGTCCAATCATGCAAAAATTGGCAAACCACATTCTTCTATGTCGAGTTGCCCGACCAAGGCCCCGATCTCCTAAACCTGCCCGAGTTCTCCCTCGCACGACCGACTGAGAAGTACCAGTGGTCGCTGAAGTACGGTGTCGGCGATTGCGATGTCGACGCTCAAGTCGCCAGGATTGCCCAGCTGGAGAAAGAGGGGCTCATGCCGACTGATCTTGCTGTTGCCTGGCTCCAAGCCCGAGTGCTCCCTCTACAGCGCCGAGTGCACCGTATCTGCGATATGTCGGGCCCCCGAGATCCCACTCGGCTCTGCACGTGGCGAGTGAAACTCGAAGACCTCTGCACCAGGCTGAAGACTATCACCAATGGGGAATCAGTAGTACTCAACCTTTGCTTCAGAAATCTACTGTTGAGTCCTTCGCCCGACCCTTTCCGCTTCGGCCTTGAGTACCTCAACTGCCGACAGAAACCACCTGTGGTATGCTCCGACTGCTCCGACTTTCTCCGATTGCTTTTTCCTCATACTTAATTTTTCTGCTGACCTTCTTCTTCTTGCTCAGCACTTCATTCGATCCGATCTGATGGAAGACGGCCAGGTGGCCGGCACGTACGCCCCCGACCGCGAGGAAGATGACCCGCGGACTTCGAGTACAATGGTGAGGTTCCCCCCTCCGAATCCGAAGATGACGGCGCCAATGACGGTGAATCCTCTGGGGAGTCCTCCGAATCCGAAGATCCCGCTGATGACGCCGACGCTGAGGCCGCCGACCCCAAGAGCGCCGACATCCAAACTGCAGTTCAAGGGGGTACGCCTGACCCTTCCCTTGAGCAATTTCTGGCCGAATGGAGCGATGACGATAGTGTCTCAAAGGTTGGTGATTCTGATGCAGAACCTCAGGCCAAGCCTCCGAAGGTGCCGACTAAGCGCGCCTCGACGACCGGCTCCTCCTCTGGTGCCGCTCCCAGCAAGGCCGCTAAGACGGCGCCGACTACTCTCAAAGGCAAACAACCTCAGGTGACGGCCATTCGAGTGCCGACTGGTCAAGCTCCTCTGAATGTCGCCCCGCTGAGATGTCGGATGCCCACGGGCGCGCCGAGAACAGTCGGGTATGCCTTTACCTTCACACTTTGAACCTCATTGCCTTCTCTTACACTGATTCACCTCTTCTTTCTTCTTTCAGGGAGCCGATTGGTCTTGGTGATGTCGACGCCGACATTCCTGCCCATGTCGGCGCAGTCATTTCCCCTGCCGCGTCTGCTGCTGCAATCCGCAAACGGCAACCGTCTCCACATCGTACCTCCAAGGATGCCGAGCGCGCCGCCAAAAAAGCCCGCCTCGCGACTGCCAAGACAACTAATGCTTCCACCACTGCCTCCAAGACCTCCAAGAGCACGACCGACCAGAGAGTTACTGGTGGCGAAGGAGCGCAACCGGTCGATCCGATTGCTCCATCTCCGCCGCGACGCTCCGACCCAGTCTCCGCCCCCGTTACAACTATCTCCTCGCCCATCCTGACGACCACTTCGACGATTATGACGACCACCTCGCCGATTATGACGACCACCTCGCCAATTGTAGCAACCACTTCGACCTCGTCTCGTCCGATTTCGCCGCGGCTGCAACCGGATGCTTCTGGCCCTCCGGCGACGTCGGCGCCACCGGTCTCGATCATCACTTCCTCTGCCGCTGCGACTCAAGCTTCACCGCCACAGCAGACCTCTTCTGCGTCAGTAATTCTGATGCGCTCGGTGGACCAGTTTCGGGCCGAGTACTCTCGCACCAGACATGTCGGCGTCGAGCGCGATGCTTCGCACCGCTCCCCGGTTTCTTCTCAAGGTCCTTTGACGGTGGCCTACAACCGGGTGAACTACTTCGCCACCGCCATAGCCCAGGATCTCCAACTGCTCGACCGCAATCACGCGGTGAGTTCTTCAACTTTCTTTTATGGCTTCCTCAAATCGGGAGACTTTTCTTCCGGTGGGTGCGCACAAGCGCACCCACTGGGTGTAGTCCCCGAGATTCGGGCCGATTGTTAGCAATCGGTTTGGATCTTTTATGCTTGTTGCCTCTTTTTCTTGCCTTTCTCCGATCGGGAGACTTTTCTTCCGGTGGGTGCGCGCAAGCGCACCCACTGGGTGTAGTCCCCGAGATTCGGGCCGATTGCTTGCAATCGATTCGGATCTTCTTTTGGATGCTGTGTCTCTAAAGTTCATCTTGTTCTTCTTCTCAGGTTGTTCTTGAAGAAAAACGCGAGGTCTTCGGGAAGCTCCTCGAAGCCTATGCCGCCAGCCTCTGAACTCTCGCTCAGGCCCAGCTCGAGGTCAACAATCGGCCCGGCCGAGATCAACAGGCTAAGAGGTAACTTCTCTATTATTTCTATCCTCCCTCCGATTGATAATTTCTCTTGTACTAATATCTTTATATCTTCCTCTAGTCTCTGTTCCCGTGGTGGATGACCTTCAAGGCCGTATTGCCGAATTGACCCCTGAGCTCGGCCAGCAAGGACCTGCACTCGCCGCAGCTAAGCAAGAGACGACCCGACTGCAGGGGGTGGAGACCGATTTAACCCGGACCATCCAAAACCTCCGCTCCGAGCTGGCTACTCTGAAGAAGAAGCATTCGGATGACCTGGCTGCCGTGACTGCTGCTGGCAATGGACTTATCGCTGAACGAGATGCAGCTGTAGCCGCCCGAGAAACGATGCAGGCCGAGAGGGATGACGCCGTTGCCGCCCGAGATTCCATCTGGAAAGACCGTGATGAGCATATTGCCAAGTTTGAAGACTTGGAAAAGCGCAACTAAGAAGAAACAACCCGACTGCGCCGCCGGGCCAAGGGTTTCTGCGATACAATGACTGAGATGGACGTCCTTCTTAGCGGTGAGTGTTTCTTGCATCCGAGTGCATTTTGCGACTGCTCCCTTCTTCTGTGTCCTTACTTATACTTTCCTTAATGATGCAGAGGCCTGGCCTGAATCTGAGGCAGCTGCTTATGCAGCAGTGGCCAAATCCAGAGAGGAGACCATCGTGGCCGGAGGGACCGTCCAACTTGAGGATAATGTCTGGACTCGGCATGAATATCTGATTGGCACGGAAGCTCGCATTCCTGTCGTCAAGGGGATTGCACTGTCCTTCAAACTTGGCATTCTGAAGATTGCCGAATTGCTATGGTCGCCGACTGAGCTCAAGGTTGGGCTCCAGAGGATGAAGCATGTTGCCGGCTCCTCCGCCGAGACCCGCGAACCCGAAACTTTGGTCGAAGAAGATTCTGACAATGGAGAGGCTCCGAATGCTACCACCGAGCAGACTCGGATTCTTCTGAAGGCCATCCCACGTCGGATTGATGTCTTGCTTAACTCTGCTGGTCGGACTGGTGCGGAGACTTCCCTTCAAACTGTGCTAAGCTGGTACCCACAAGTGAAACTCCCCAAGCTCTACAACATCAGAGAGAACACAGCCGACTTGCTTGAGAAGACCTATGCTGAGGTGAATCGGCTAGCTAGCACCATGGTGAACTGGTTTTCTCCCTATGACTACACTCCGTATCTCGACGTGGGAGGGAACCCATTGGCTGCAACTTCCATCTCTGGCTTGGCCGATGAGCTTTCTGACAGCGACTCGTCCCATACTTCTCCGAGGTCCAAGCAAGCTGAGGCCACGTCGACTGACGCACAGACGGGGCCGGATGCCGCTACTGCGCGAGCCGATCCGAATGCCCCCGCCACCTCGGCCGCCCCGACTGCGAGCTCTGCGCCATCAACTGCCCCGACTGCTTGAGCCGTGCCGCTGATGACGTCATCTACTTTTGCTTGCCGACATCAGATCGGCCTTATCTTATTTTTACTTTTAGAACAGTTGCTTGTAAAACATGATTTTAATTCCGCCGACACCCACTGGGTGTGGTTCGATGTAATGAACTTATTCGGCCTTAGGCCTGTTATCTCTATGCAATCCGATTTCTCGTTGCAAGTTTTATTTGTGCGATCTACTTTGTTTTTTTGTCGGTTTCCTTTATTGGTCTGCGCTTGGGGGCGTCACGCCTTGTCCATTCTGCAGCCGACATGCGGTCTGCAGTCGGATCGAAGGTTGATTTCCGGCCAAGGTTCGATAAGTTTTTTGAGTTTACACGACAAGATTTAGAGCAAAGGATTCTGCAATGTTAGGAGCCGATTGCTCGCTGTCGGCTGCTCGGTGCACCGGTCTGCGGCACAATCGGTAGCTGACTTTGTCGGCTCTGCCCTTTTAGAGCGTTTCGACTTGTTTCTCGGGAATTTGTACTGCCGACTGCCCCAACCGCCACCCTTCTCAATGACACAACCATTCTCGTGACTTGTGCTTGAATCAGGTGCTAAGTTGAGTGCCAGCCCGCAGCCCCCGTGCTTCGTTGGCTTATTTTTCTGACCTCGTGGTCGGTTAGTCCCCGAGTGCGTTATGCACGTCGCGAGTATGACTAAGCGTTGCCGACTTGGGCTAGCTTTTCGAATGAAATTATGCAAAGGCAATCGAATGCTCTTTTTCAGGGGCATGATAGCTTTACTGATCGTTTGCCGAATAGCATACATAAATTTCTGCCGCTCAACTATAGAACGGGCATAAAAGCTCGGCGTTCCACGACCGCTCCGTTTCTACTCCTGACGTGTCCTTGTGCCGAGTGCCCTTGGTGCAGTCGATCAAATAATACGAGTTGTTCTTGAGTGCGCGACTGATGACGAATGGTCCTTCCCAGGGTGAGGCCACCTTGTGCTGCCCATCTGACTTCTGAATTCGGCGTAGCATCATGTCCCCCTCTCGAAAAGCGAGAGGACGAATCTTCTTGCTGTGGTAGTGCCGCAACTTCTGCTGGTAGACTGCCGATCTGGACAAGGCCAGCAGGCAGGCTTCTTCCTTGAGATCGACGCCGTCTTCTCGTGCTAACTTGGCTTCTTCCTCGGTGTACAAGGCATGCCGAGGTGAATCAAACTCGATGTCGGATGGGATGATTGCTTCTGATCCATATACCTGGAAGAAAGGAGTGAATCCAGTCGACCTATTTGGCGTGGTCCTTAAGCTGAACAACACTTCTGGGACTTCCTCAATCCAAGCTCCGGGTGACCTCTCAAGTGGCTTCACCAATCGTGGTCTGATACCTGAGAGGATGAGGCCATTTGCTCTTTCTACTTGACCATTCGACTGAGGATGTGCAACAGATGCAAGATCAAGCCGAATACCCTGATGAGATGCATATCGAGCCAGTGCACCCTTTGCAAAATTGGTGCCGTTGTTGGTGATGATGCTATTGGGGACACCATATCTGCATACGATGTCGGCCACAAAACGGACCGCAGTCGGACCATCCAGCTTCTTGATCGGACGGGCTTCAATCCACTTGGTAAACTTGTCCACCGCGACCAGGAGATGTGTCATGCCACTTCGGGATCTCTTGAACGGACCAACCATGTCCAAACCCCACACCGCAAATGGCCATGCTATTGGGATTGTCTTCAATGCTGATGCTGGCTGATGAATTTTTGCCTTGAACCGCTGGCAGCCCTTGCAATATTTCACTAAGTTCTCAGCTGCTGCATGCGCAGTCGGCCAGTAGAAACCATGCCTAAAAGCTTTGTTGGCAATGGCTCTTCCTGACGCGTGATGACCGCATTCACCTTGGTGGATGTCTCTGAGCAACTCCAAGCCTCTGTCTTCTTCTACACATCTCTGAAAGACACCAGTTGCACTGTTGCGCACTAGCTCGTTGTTGATTATTGTGTATGCCCAAGATCGGCGACTGATTTTTCTTGACTCGGCTTCGTCTTCTGGGAGGACTCCGTCTGCTAGGAAATCTCTAATCGGCTGTGCCCATGATGGCGCACTGACGACTACCATCACTGCTGCTTGCTGGGGTGCGACTTCTTCTTGGATCTCGGCTTCTTGGCCATTGGCCTTTTGGATCTCTGCCATCTCGACTTCTGTCTCTGAACTTCCAATTGCGGCGCCTGGCACGCATTCGGCAGCCCCTGGTGCCGACCGCTCGTCTGGAGCTGGAACTTCTTCAATGCAGTCGGCAGTGCCTGATGTCATTGGCTCTTCTGAGGCTGTGCCATCTGGTGCTGCCTCTGCTTGCTTCCCTTTGGCCTTGCTCTTTTTGCTGCAATCGGCAGCCCCTGGTCTGCAATCGGCAGCCCCTGGTGCTGCCGGCTCTGCTGAGGCTGGAGCACCTTGGGCGCTTGATTGCTTCTTCAGAGTTGGGATTTTTGCCGGTTGAGCTTCTTTCGCCTTCTTCAATGCTTCAAGGCCAGTCTCCGAGATGAAGATGGACTCGGATTCTGGAGACGGCATGATGGACGGCTTCCTGATGTGCTCAAGCGATACGCCTGGTGGAATAGCTTGCCTTGTTGAGCCGATCTTGGACAATGCATCTGCTGCTTCGTTGCTTGCTCTCGGAACATGGTGGAACTCACATCCTTCAAAGTACCCACTGATCTGCTGCACTAGGAAACGGTAGCTTTCCATATTTGCATCCTTTGCATCCCAAGTGCATGTGCACTGCTGCACCACCAAATCGGAGTCACCAAAGCACTCAATATTCCGAATGCCGATTTCCTTGGCCAGCTTGATACCATGCACAAGGGCTTCATACTCGGCAACGTTGTTTGATGCTGCAAAGTGAATCTGGAGTACATAGTGTAGTTGATCTCCTCTTGGTGAAGTGAGCACTACGCCAGCCCCTAGGCCGCTCTTCATCTTGGATCCATCAAAATGCATTCGCCAGAAGTACGATCCTGGGACGGATGGCATATATTGAGTTTCAGCCCAGTCCACCAGGAAATCGGCCAACGCTTGCGAATTGATTGCTGTTCTCGGTTCATACTGGATGCCATGGTTGGCGATCTCGATTGCCCACTTCGCCACTCTTCTGGTTGCATCTCTGCTTCCTATGATGTCGGCCAGTGGAGCCGAGATGACGACCGTGATCAGATGGGCTTGAAATTATGGCTTCAATATCTTGGCCGCCATATATACTCCATAGCACATCTTCTGGTAGTGAGGGTAGTTCTGCTTGGATGCCGAGAGCACTTCACTGATATAATACACAGGTCGCTGAATTTGCTGTGCCTTGTCCTTCTCGGGCCGCTCCACCACCATGACTGCACTGATCACCCGATTGGTTGCCGCAACATATAACATCATTGGCTCCTTCTGAATCGGGGCAGCCAGAATCGACGCAGTGGAGAGCATGCGCTTGAGTTCTCGGAATGCTTCATTTGCCTGGGGAGTCCAGGTGAACTTCTCTGTCTTCTTCATCAGCTGGTACAACGGGATTTCTTTTTCACCCAGCCGACTGAGAAATCGGCTGAGTGAGGCGAGGCAACCGGTGAATTTCTGTACTTGCTTCAGGTTCTTGGGCTGCTCCATTCGCTCGATTGCGGCTATCTTCTCGGGATTGCATTCGATTCCTCTCTCGGAAACGAGAAATCCCAAGAGCTTGCTGGCTTGGACTCCGAAAACACATTTCTCAGGATTGAGCTTGATCTGGTAAGTTCTCAGATTTGCAAATGTCTCTCGGAGGTCATCTAGGAGTGTGACTCCCTTGGCCGACTTCACTACCAGATCATCCACATAGACGTGGAGATTTCTGCCGAGTTGGGAGTGTGTACATCTCTGAATTGTGCGCTGATAAGTGGCACCTCCGTTCTTCAAACCAAAAGGCATGGTGATATAACAATAAGCCCCGAAAGGGGTTATAAATGCAGTTTTTATTTGATCTTCCACAACAAGTTTGATCTGGTGACAGCCCGCTGTGGCATCCAGAAAATACAAAAGCTCACAGCCGGTCGTAGAATCAATCACTTGATCGATACGGGGCAGAGCAAATGGATCTTTCGGGCACGCCTTGTTCAGGAAAGTGTAATCGATACACATGCGCCAAGTATTGTTCTTCTTCATCACGAGGACTGGATTCGCCAGCCACTCGGGGTAAAACACTTCCATGATGAAACCTGCAGCTTGCATCTTCACAATCTCTTCGCCGATTGCCCTTCTCTTATCTTCAGAAAAACATCTAAGGGGTTGCTTGACCGGCTTCGAGCCTGGACGAATGTGCAGCTTGTGCTCGGAGAGTTCTCTCGGCACACCAGGCATGTCTTGTGGAGACCATGCGAAGATGTCCCGATTCTCACGGAGAAACTCGACGAGCTCGCTTTCCTATTTGTCGCTAAGTCCAGCTCCGACTACAACGAACTTGGTTGAGTCGGAGGGATCTAGAGCGACCTTCTTGCTGTCCTTGGCCGACTGGAAATCCGATTCCTCATCTGCTCTCTTCGCTGGGCCGACTGGGAGTGGAGCCTTGTTCTGCGCTTGCGCCATTGCTATCACCTTGCCGAGCTGACGCTTCTCCGTTTCAACCACCTGGGAGTCAGCCAAACTGCCGCCAGCCGACGTGCACTCGAGGGACTTCCTGAAGTCCCCGGTGACGGTGATGACGCCGTTTGGTCCTGGGATCTTCATCTTGAGGTAAGCCTGCTGTGCATATAACATGAACTTGGCGAATGCGGGCAGTCCCAACAGAGCATGATAAGGACTGCTGAGGTCGGCAACCTCGAACCAAATCGGCTCCCTCCTGAAATTCTCCTCTGTGCCAAATATGACATCCAGCCGGATGCGACCCATGGGGGTGCAAGACAACCCAGGGACGATCCCATGGAATGTCGTCCGACTGCGCTCCAGATCCTTCTCGGTGAGCCCTAGCTTGATCAATGTGTCTCTGTATAGGATGTTGATTGTGCTTCCTCCATCGACGAGCACTCGGGAGAATTTGCATGAAAATCTTGGTCCTACGAACAGAGCATCAACCACAAGCTGATAGTTTCCTGGATTCGGCAAGATGGTCGGGTGATCTGCTCTGTCCCAGGTTATGGCACACTCGGACCAATGCATGTACTGAGGAATCAGTGGCATGGTGGCATTGACTTCTTGAGCTCGAGCTCTCCGACTGCCCTTGTCGGTGGAATCGCTGGTGAAAATCATGTAAGCAGCGTCTTGCCGCGGGAACTGGTTCTGCTGCTGAGGTGGTCCTCTGTTCTGGGGTGGTGGTGGGGATGGAGGTGATAAAGCTTCTCCCTTTGCAATCCTTCTCACGAAATCGCACTGCCTAGTGGTATGTGCAGACGGTCTGCCAGGAGTGTTGTGCAACTTGCACGGTGCATCCAGCATATCATCAAACGTGTACTTGGGCTTCATCTGCCCTTGTGGCCTCACATTGGGTTTCATCTTCCGACTCCCTCCTACAGCCCCTGGATCTTCTTCATTCTGGACAGCGGCCACCTGCCGACTACCATACTAAGTATCTGGCTGCTCATCCTTGCACTTGCCATTGTTCTGCTGGTTGTTGCTGTTGTTGCGGTTGTTCTCTCTTCTTTCCTTCCGACTGAGTCCTTGGTTCCCTGTGTCCGACTGCGGAGCCCCTGGTGACTGAATGACACCTCCAACTCCAAGATGGATAGGGCACATCGCAGAATCGGACACAGCAAACGAATTGGCCACCTTCATGAGCTCAGCGAGCGATGTGAAATCCTTGCGGAGCAACTTGTGCTTCAACATTGAATCGGCCAGGCATCCATCCGTGAAGTACTGAATGGCCTGGATCTCATGGACTCCTTCGCATGAATTCTTCAACTTGATCCACCGAGATAGGTAATCTCGGAGGGGTTCATCCTTGCCTTGCACACAAAGGGCCAACTGTCGCGGGAGGTTGGGCCGCTCATATGTGCTCGTGAAGTTGTGAATGAATGCACTTGTGAAATCTTCCCAACAATTTACACTGTCCTTGGGCAGACTATTCAACCAAGTCCGAGCTGAACCCTGCAGCATCAAAGGTGCGTAGAGGACTGCCACGCGCGGATTGCCCCCTGCAATGCGAACTGCGGTCAGGTAATCGGACAACCAATCTTCTGGCTTCACAGAACCATTGTACTTGGGTGTGTCTCTCGGCAGCGTGAAGCCTTTGGGAAACTTCTCGGTCCGAATGCGATGACCGAAACACGACGGGCCAGCCTCTCCCTCTTCATCTTCTTGAGCCTCCTTCTCCAGGAGCTCAATGCGATGGCTGGCGTCATTTTGACCGATTTGGCGAGGGCCAAGTCGGGTGCTGATTGCTGGTCTTGCTGCCGACTGCTGAGGCATGTCATTGCGCCTGCTGTTAACAGCTGGCTCTTCTATTCTTCTGCTTGCCGCCGGGGGTGGCCGATTGCTCCTGACCCTACTCTCATGCCGAGATGGGGCCGGTTGGTGCCTGTTCTGGCGCGATGCATTCGGTCGCTGGCTAGCTTCCGGAATCGGCCTCACAGTTCCTCTTGACGCCCCAGGTCCTGCATTTGGATTCTCCATTGCCACAAGTCATTGCTCCTTTGCGGCCGCCAGCAGCTCGCGCATTCGGCGCGTCTGCTCACGCCGTTCATCTCCTTCTAGCTCTTCTAACTCGATTGCTATCTGCTCGGATGCTCTCAGGTTTTTGTCTGGTGTGCTGTACGTCGGCCTCTGGATGAACGCCGATTGCGCCGGCTGCGCCTGCTGCGCCGGCCTCTCCGGTTGCTCGGCTCCCGACAACTGGTGATGGACTGCCCGACCTCGGCTTCTCAAATCTTCTAAGACCGCGGGCTCAATCGGCCGACGCGGTCCCGCATGCGCTGCATTGTACTCCCTTGTCGGGACCCGGGGTTAGCGTATGCAAGCCTCGCTACAACACAATCATATGGAGAGCCGAGAACCGTACCCACTTGTCTAAGCAGACAAGGCCAAGCACAGAACGTTCTCGGAAAGCATCGAACGTGAGGGGCGTCCCATACAGGCCGGATGATCAACTGAAATGGGTCCTCATCGTCCGCACACAAGTCTAAATGATATGGGTGGTGAACTCCCATACTCATAGACAAGTCGCCTCAACCATACTATCGATTGTATTATAACCCTTACATAGACTTACTCCAGCCCGATCACTTAGTCGGGGTCTAGGGCGGGCTCAATCATACATCAAAGTGTGCACGAGATGGAGTCTCGAGCAATCGCATCGCGATGCCCCAAGCTGCGCACATCTAAGGGCCGCTTGGTGTATAAAAGACCGCCAGCCAGATCACAACTAAGGTCTCGAAAACCCATACAAAGACATGCATGTTATAAACATACACGCAACACACATGCCTTGTACGAACAGCAGGTATCATTGCAATTCTCTACAAAGTATATATCTTTATTAATAACTCTTACAGAGCGCACACAGAGATCACAAGCATGTGATCCAACATTACAACAAACAAGCGGAAGCAAGTAGGTCTGAGTACAGACAAGTTTAACAAATGGCTTAGAGAAGCCTTATCTAAAAACAAGCCCTCCACGAGGGAACCAGTCGTCTGACTGGGACTACACTAGCTTGGTCTTGGTCTGAGTCTCCATTCTTCGAGCTTCAGGTAGAAGCCACCATCGGGGTCGGTGGTTCATCTAAAACATAGATTAAGCAAACGTGAGTACAAAATCGTACTCAGCAAGACTTACATAGGAGCTATACTACTCATGCACATGTATCAAGGTAAAGGGAGGTGGGGTTCACTTGCAGAAGTGCCAGCTTTGACTTGGCTAGTCCTGAACTACGAGTACCAGACTTGAGGTAAGAAGCGTACACGAGTCCACTACATCTCTTCAACCAATTACACCCCTATGGTTACTTCCTCGACTTCCCCACGAGAAGCACACCATAGCACTCACGCTTATCTTGCGAGTTTTAGAAGTATCCAATTCAAGTTGTCTAATAATCAAGCTAAGCTTTCCAAGCAGTCCATAACCGCGGACGCGGCTATTCGAATAGTTTTGTTAACCCTGCAGGGGTGTACCGCTACACACACGTGCCATCAGTTACCGCCTTTTGCGTGTCACCGTTCAAGAGATGACAGCGAGGATGCCACCACAACCGTTACCTCATAGCCGATCTAGTCCATGAAAGCCGCCTATCTGGGTTGTCTGCCACTATCGTGAACCCGACCGGTTTACCGAAGTGGACCCAGACGATGTGTGCGTGGAGCGCAAGCCGGTCTCGGATGAGCCGTTCTCTCACTTGGCTACCAGGCCACAATACCTACAGAAATCCGAACTACTGCGACATCTGGACATCGAAGGGGATGAGTTAGTAAGCCGAGAGGGGTCAGTGAGCCCAATGTGTGGTTGTACTCTTCATCTTGGATCACCAAACAAGAACTCGTGTTAGGGCGGTGTTCAACGAGACAACCCACCGTGTACTCCTACACAGCCTCTCATCGTTCACCTTGTATTAGGGTAGATTCACCAACACATTTCACTTTCATGAACACCATGTTTATCATCATCCCGACTCACATCATAAGCAACCTCATTGTACCACTAAGCATGCAATAAGCAGTAACAGTTGCAGGGGTCACATGATATCAATCAATTCCTACATCTGCTAGGATTGTGGTTTGCTTACTACTGTGACAAGATGATAGGTCATGCAAAGGACATGGGTTCAACTATGCGATAGAAACGTTATCATGGTGATCATCCTAAACAATGCATAAGCGAGACATGAGAGGGAATTGGGATTTTATCGACATGATCAATGGGGTTTTGCTTGCCTTGCTGACGGGTTCAGGCACGGGGTCTTCAACGAAGGGGGTGATCTCGAGCTCCGGATCCACTTCTATCAGCAACATGACAATCATAGGATCAACATAATGTACAATGCACAATCACATGAATAAGATTGTAATGGTGATGTTCAAGGTACTGATGTGTTGAGCATTCCATTTAAAAGGAGTATATTGCATTTGAAATGCAAATTCAAACTCCATTTGATTTATCGATGAATTTCAATGCATTTGAATGCATGAAAGTTCATTTGAAAATGTTGATCATGAAGTGATGTTGTATATTTGAAGTAAAGCTTCTGATGTGTGGATGAATCCATTGGAGTTAAGGGTGTTGCAAAATCAATTGCAAAATCACCCCAAATTTGAATTTGAAAAGGATCCATATGCATGTTTGCTACTGTTCACCCATTTTAAAATGGCCAAACATGAAAACAAATTGCATATTCATAATCCTTGTATTTTTCTGATAATTTTAGACATATTATTTGCTATATTTGTAGTTAGGATGAATTAATTATGAATTTCCAAAGTTTAATGCATTTTCTGGAATTTCTCTGATTTATTAATTCATTGGAAATTCATTTACTGCGTAGGCGTGACGTCACAATGACGTGGGGGGGGGGGGCTGACAACAGGGGCCCACCTGTCTGTGACACAGGGGTTAATCCCGTGGTTAAAATAAACAAACAGGGGGATTAGGGGCTGGGGCCCCACCTGTCATTGACCCCTGGGGTCAATTAGGAGGGGGGTTTAGCCCCTAAACACGTGGCCTTGCCGGCGGTTAGCCGCCGGCGGCACCAGTGCGGCGGCGCTCTCACGGGGACGGCGTTCCAGGGGGTTAGCCGGTGCGCTGATTGCAC
Source organism: Bromus sterilis (assembly GCA_950022295.1). Taxonomy (NCBI): domain Eukaryota; kingdom Viridiplantae; phylum Streptophyta; class Magnoliopsida; order Poales; family Poaceae; genus Bromus; species Bromus sterilis. The sequence continues at coordinate 363,657,963 of OX465595.1, read as the reverse complement.
CGTTGGGACCCCCGTGCTCTTGCGCATACGCTAGACTAGTCCATCGTCGCCGGGGAGGACCACGGCGTCGACGGCTTCAACTTCCGCGGCGGCCGGAGCCACTGGGAGAAGGCGACGACGACTGGGGGCACGGGAGGAGCCAGGGAGGGCTGCGTTCGACTGCTACGAACTCCAGGAGCCAAACGCGCGCGCTGGGTAGGACTTGGGAGCACGGGAACGAGCGCAGGTCCAGCCACGGCGGCGACGGAGCTCGGCTCCCATGGCGGTCGACGGAGGGGGGCCAAATTGAAACACGGGGTTGAGGGGTTTTGAAGAGGGGCTCACCCCGAAGCGATTGGTGAAGACGGCGGAGCTGGAGGGGGCTTGGCTGCGGCGAATTGGAGCTCGGTCTCCTCTGCGGCCGGCGGCAACTCGGCGACGAAGGCGTCGGCTCCATAGCTCCAAGAACTCGATTGGGTGCGCGGGCAGACGAAGTCGACGTCGGGCTTCAAGCTGGACATCAAGGCGATGGCGGAGGGGCTCGGTCGCCACAGCTGCGCGGTGGGGTGGCCGACGGCGAGCTTCGGGCCGCACGGGAACGACGAGGGGAGAGAGGGGGAGAGGTCCAGAGCGAGGCAGGGGGTGCGGGAGGGGGTTGTGGCGACGCGAGACGCAAGAGAGAGGGAGGGGGAGGCCTAGAAGGACCTGGACGTCGCCGTGGCGTCGTCGCCGTGCTCCCCTCTCCAGCGAGCAACTTGGAGGGGTGGGGTAGAAGACGACAAGCCCACTGGTGGGCTGGGCCGAGGCGACAGGAGGTGGGCCTCGCTGGCGGGCGACAGGTAAGCTGTGTTGTTTTTATTTTCTTTTTATATTTTCTGTAATATGTTTTGCTTTGAAATAATAAATAAAAAATAGCAAAGCATTTTTATTAAATGCCCAATTAATTTTAAAAATCCTATATGACCAGTAGCTAGTCACACAAGGAATTTGGGCATTTTTGAAATTCAATATAATTTGAATTTCAATCCAAATAGGGTTATTTTAATTTCCAAAGCCACTGTTTGAATATTAGAAAATTCCATGTGCATGGGATTGATCCCAAACCACTTTTAAAATGATCAACATCATTTATAGGAATTTTCCAAATGTTCAAAAGATTTTTGGAAAAAGATTTTTATCTGGCCATTTATTTAAATTCTCAGGGCTTTCCTTTTTCCCTAATTTTTATTTTCCTTTTGAATTTTTCACATGATGCAAAGGGGCACTTGATCCTAGCACATACCTAACTTGGGGTTGTGACAACTCGCCCCCACTCAAAATAATCTCGTCCCGAGATTCAGAAGTCTGCGGAAGGAAGGAGGGGTACTCGGCACGGAGACGGTCTTCTCTTTCCCACGTGGCTTCTTTCTCTGAGTGGTGTGACCATTGCACTTTCAGAAACCTAATCTTCTGACGACAAGTGACACGCTCTGCGGAATCAAGAATACGAACGGGGTATTCTCGATAAGAAAGGTCATCTTGGAGATCAAGCGTTTCATGGTCGACTTCGCGGATGGGGTCCTTGAAGCAACGCCTGAATTGGGACACATGGAATACATCGTGTACTCGGAAAAGGTGCGGGGGTAGTTCAAGTTGGTAGGCAACTTCTTCACGTTTAGCTAGAATGCGGAAAGGTCCGATGTAACGTGGGGCCAACTTGCCTTTGATACCGAAACGTTGGGTTCCCTTCAAAGGAGTAACCCGGAGGTAAGCCTTCTCATCCAGATTGTAGCTCTCTTGCCTATGATGAAGATCATAGTAGCTTTTCTGACGAGACTGTGCGGCTTTCAATCGATCACGAACAATGCGAACTTGCTCTTCTTCTTCCTGGATCATGTCCGGTCCAAAGAATTGTCTTTCACCGGTTTCTGACCAGTTTAGGGGTGTTCGACATCGTCGTCCATATAGGAGTTCAAAAGGAGCCATGTTCAGACTAGATTGAAAACTATTGTTATAAGAAAATTCGGCGAATGGAAGAGATTTCTCCCAATTCTTTCCGAATGAGATAACACAAGCTCTGAGCATGTCTTCAAGAATTTGGTTAACCCTTTTGACTTGACCGCTAGACTGAGGATGGAAAGCTGTACTAAAGGAGAGATGAGTTCCCATAGCATTCTGAAAGCTTCCCCAAAATCTAGAGGTAAAAAGGCTACCGCGATCAGAAGTGATTTCCAAAGGAACACCGTGAAGGGACACAATTCTGGAGATGTACAAGTCCGCTAACTGACTAGCAGTTACAGACTCGCGAACTGGAAGGAAGTGAGCAACTTTGGAAAGCCTATCTATGACAACGAAGATGGCATTGTTTCCTTTCTGGGTTCTTGGAAAGCCAGTGATGAAATCCATACCGACTTTGTCCCAATTCCACTCGGGAATAGAAAAGGTTGAAGTGTACCAGCAGGTCTTTGATGTTCTGCCTTAATGCGATGACAAACATCACATTCGGCAACAAATTGAGCAATGTCTCTCTTCATCCTAGTCCACCAAAATCTCTGGCGTAGATCTCGGTACATTTTTGTGCTACCGAGATGAATTGAGAGGGGTGTGTCATGGGCTTCTTTGAGGATGAGTTGCCTTAGTTCCCTATTCTTTGGTACTACCAAACGATTTTCAAAGAATACCGTTCCTTTGCTATCTGTGGAGAAACATTTAGCAACTCCGCTAGCAATGTTCTCCTTGATCCGGCGAACACCTCGTGCACGCCTTTGGGCAACTATGATTTGATCCTCAAGAGTTGGTTTCGCCGCCAAGGTAGAAAGATAGCCATGAGGAACAATTTCAAGGTTGAGCTTGCGAAAGTCCTCATGAAGAAGTGGTTGATACTGCTGTAACATGAGGTTGTTACAGTACGACTTACGACTTAGTGCATCAGCCATGACATTGGCTTTGCCTGGGGTGTAAGAAATTACTACGTCGTAATCTTTTATCAACTCAATCCAGCGTCTTTGCCTGAGATTAAGATCTTGCTGGGTGAAAATATATTTGAGGCTTTGGTGGTCGGAATAAATCTCACAACGATTACCAAGGAGGTAATGTCGCCAAGTCTTCAGGGCATGAACTACGGCAGCGAGTTCAAGATCATGGGTAGGATAGTTCTCTTCATGTGGCCGCAATTGGCGTGAAGCATAAGCTACCACATGTCGATCTTGCATAAGTATGCATCCTAACCCTTGCCGTGAAGCGTCACAATAGATCTCGAAATCCCTTTTGGTGTCTGGAGGTGCAAGTACGGGTGCAGAAGTCAATCTTCTTTTTAGCTCTTGAAAGCTTTCCTCGCACTTGGGAGTCCATTGGAATTTCTTATCTTTCTTGAGGAGTTCAGTAAGAGGCTTTGCAACTTTAGAAAAGTTCTCGACGAAGCGGCGGCAATAGCTGGCTAGGCCAAGAAAACTCCTAACTTGCTTAACCGATTCAGGTGGAGTCCAGTCAAGGACGGCCTGAACTCTCTCGGGATTAACTGCAACACCTTTCGCAGAAATCACGTGGCCTAAGTAGGTCACCTCTGGTAGCCAAAATTCACACTTGGAGAACTTGGCATAAAGGCGGTGCTCTCTAAGTTTCCTCAAGACCAGCCTTAGGTGTTTTGCGTGCTCTTCTTCGTTCTTCGAGTAGATGAGAATGTCATCAAGATAAACCACAACAAATTTATCTAAGTACTCCATGAAGGTCGAATTCATCAAGCGTGAGAATGTGGCGGGGGCATTGGTTAAACCAAAGGACATGACGGTATACTCGTAAAGACCATAACGAGTAGTGAAAGCCGTTTTGGGAATGTCCTCATTTCGGATTTTGATTTGATGATAGCCTAATCTCAAATCCATCTTGGAGAAGACAGAGGATCCTGCAAGTTGATCATAAAGATCATTGATCCTGGGCAGTGGGTACTTGTTCTTTATCGTCGCTAGATTTAGCGGGCGATAGTCTACACACATCCTTTCTGTTCCATCTTTCTTCGTTACGAACAGAACGGGGCAACCCCATGGCGATGAGCTAGGGCGGCTGAAGCCTTTTTCCAACGAAGCATCAAGTTGGGTTTTTAGCTCAGCTAACTCATGTGGGGCCATTCTATATGGACGTCTCGAGATTGGGGCTGTGCCTGGTATAAGATCAACTATGAATTCTACACACCTGTCGGGTGGCTATGTTTAAAGAGTTGGGTTACTGGATGGTTTTCCTAAGGATGACCATGGCTTACTAAGGGCTACAACAGATATGTCAGAGTAGTAAAGTACCCCAACACTATGGTTAGTATGGTTCTTCTTGCTATAAGACATCTAAAGTGGGAGGAAGGGCTGCAATTGAATCACTATAGGTTTCTAGAAGAAAACCTACATCAAACACTAAAGAACTGTCGGGAATGCCACCTAGAAATCTTCTAAAGGACAACCGAAAAGGAGGGAAGAATTTTGCAAATGCATCAGATTTTGGAGAAACCTGGAATGATTTGGACAGCATAACGGCTGTAATTGCAAGAAAACAATTTTCTTTCAATGTAGATACAACACTTACATAATACGATGTAAGAAATCAGCATTACAACAATGCTAGGAAACCGGACACAACTTTCCTACGACTATAAGGAAGCAAACAACGAGATGTTCTAATCATACAGAGGAGAGCCTAGTCCTATCTTCCCGTAGAAAAAGGTAAGGGTGACTCAGAACTCAGATCGATGAGGGTAAGGAGAAAAAGAAGCCTTACGTTGTTCCCCTTATATACCCATAGTAACTATATAACTATAGAAGGCTAGACTCGACTTCGGCCAAGGCTGATAATCCTACAGTCAGTCCTGCTCTGATACCAAGTCTGTCGGGACCCGGGGTTAGCGTATGCAAGCCTCGCTACAACACAATCATATGGAGAGCCGAGAACCGTACCCACTTGTCTAAGCAGACAAGGCCAAGCATAGAACGTTCTCGGAAAGCATCGAACGTGAGGGGCGTCCCATACAGGCCGGATGATCAACGGAGATGGGTCCTCATCGTCCGCACACAAGTCTAAATGATATGGGTGGTGAACTCCCATACTCATAGACAAGTCGCCTCAACCATACTATCGATTGTATTATAACCCTTACATAGACTTACTCCAGCCCGATCACTTAGTCGGGGTCTAGGGCGGGCTCAATCATACATCAAAGTGTGCACGAGACGGAGTCTCGAGCAATTGCATCGCGATGCCCCAAGCTGCGCACATCTAAGGGCCGCTTGGTGTATAAAAGACCGCCAGCCAGATCACAACTAAGGTCTCGAAAACCCATACAAAGACATGCATGTTATAAACATACACGCAGCACACATGCCTTGTACGAACAGCAGGTATCATTGCAATTCTCTACAAAGTATATATCTTTATTAATAACTCTTATAGAGCGCACACAGAGATCACAAGCATGTGATCCAACATTACAACAAACAAGCGGAAGCAAGTAGGTCTGAGTACAGACAAGTTTAACAAATGGCTTAGAGAAGCCTTATCTAAAAACAAGCCCTCCACGAGGGAACCAGTCGTCTGACTGGGACTACACTAGCTTGGTCTTGGTCTGAGTCTCCATTCTTCGAGCTTCAGGTAGAAGCCACCATCGGGGTCGGTGGTTCATCTAAAACATAGATTAAGCAAACGTGAGTACAAAATCGTACTCAGCAAGACTTACATAGGAGCTATACTACTCATGCACATGTATCAAGGTAAAGGGAGGTGGGGTTCACTTGCAGAAGTGCCAGCTTTGACTTGGCTAGTCCTGAACTACGAGTACCAGACTTGAGGTAAGAAGCGTACACGAGTCCACTACATCTCTTCAACCAATTACACCCCTATGGTTACTTCCTCGACTTCCCCACGAGAAGCACACCATAGCACTCACGCTTATCTTGCGAGTTTTAGAAGTATCCAATTCAAGTTGTCTAATAATCAAGCTAAGCTTTCCAAGCAGTCCATAACCGCGGACGCGGCTATTCGAATAGTTTTGTTAACCCTGCAGGGGTGTACCGCTACACACACGTGCCATCAGTTACCGCCTTTTGCGTGTCACCGTTCAAGAGATGACAGCGAGGATGCCACCACAACCGTTACCTCATAGCCGATCTAGTCCATGAAAGCCGCCTATCTGGGTTGTCTGCCACTATCGTGAACCCGACCGGTTTACCGAAGTGGACCCAGACGATGTGTGCGTGGAGCGCAAGCCGGTCTCGGATGAGCCGTTCTCTCACTTGGCTACCAGGCCACAATACCTACAGAAATCCGAACTACTGCGACATCTGGACATCGAAGGGGATGAGTTAGTAAGCCGAGAGGGGTCAGTGAGCCCAATGTGTGGTTGTACTCTTCATCTTGGATCACCAAACAAGAACTCGTGTTAGGGCGGTGTTCAACGAGACAACCCACCGTGTACTCCTACACAGCCTCTCATCGTTCACCTTGTATTAGGGTAGATTCACCAACACATTTCACTTTCATGAACACCATGTTTATCATCATCCCGACTCACATCATAAGCAACCTCATTGTACCACTAAGCATGCAATAAGCAGTAACAGTTGCAGGGGTCACATGATATCAATCAATTCCTACATCTGCTAGGATTGTGGTTTGCTTACTACTGTGACAAGATGATAGGTCATGCAAAGGACATGGGTTCAACTATGCGATAGAAACGTTATCATGGTGATCATCCTAAACAATGCATAAGCGAGACATGAGAGGGAATTGGGATTTTATCGACATGATCAATGGGGTTTTGCTTGCCTTGCTGACGGGTTCAGGCACGGGGTCTTCAACGAAGGGGGTGATCTCGAGCTCCGGATCCACTTCTATCAGCAACATGACAATCATAGGATCAACATAATGTACAATGCACAATCACATGAATAAGATTGTAATGGTGATGTTCAAGGTACTGATGTGTTGAGCATTCCATTTAAAAGGAGTATATTGCATTTGAAATGCAAATTCAAACTCCATTTGATTTATCGATGAATTTCAATGCATTTGAATGCATGAAAGTTCATTTGAAAATGTTGATCATGAAGTGATGTTGTATATTTGAAGTAAAGCTTCTGATGTGTGGATGAATCCATTGGAATTAAGGGTGTTGCAAAATCAATTGCAAAATCACCCCAAATTTGAATTTGAAAAGGATCCATATGCATGTTTGCTACTGTTCACCCATTTTAAAATGGCCAAACATGAAAACAAATTGCATATTCATAATCCTTGTATTTTTCTGATAATTTTAGACATATTATTTGCTATATTTGGAGTTAGGATGAATTAATTATGAATTTCCAAAGTTTAATGCATTTTCTGGAATTTCTCTGATTTATTAATTCATTGGAAATTCATTTACTGCGTAGGCGTGACGTCACAATGACGTGGGGGGGGGGGCTGACAACAGGGGCCCACCTGTCTGTGACACAGGGGTTAATCCCGTGGTTAAAATAAACAAACAGGGGGATTAGGGGCTGGGGCCCCACCTGTCATTGACCCCTGGGGTCAATTAGGAGGGGGGGTTTAGCCCCTAAACACGTGGCCTTGCCGGCGGTTAGCCGCCGGCGGCACCAGTGCGGCGGCGCTCTCACGGGGACGGCGTTCCAGGGGGTTAGCGGGTGCGCTGATTGCACCGTTGGGACCCCCGTGCTCTTGCGCATACGCTAGACTAGTCCATCGTCGCCGGGGAGGACCACGGCGTCGACGGCTTCAACTTCCGCGGCGGCCGGAGCCACTGGGAGAAGGCGACGACGACTGGGGGCACGGGAGGAGCCAGGGAGGGCTGCATTCGACTGCTACGAACTCCAGGAGCCAAACGCGCGCGCTGGGTTGGACTTGGGAGCACGGGAACGAGCGCAGGTCCAGCCACGACGGCGACGGAGCTCGGCTCCCATGGCGGTCGACGGAGGGGGGCCAAATTGAAACACGGGGTTGAGGGGTTTTGAAGAGGGGCTCACCCCGAAGCGATTGGTGAAGACGGCGAAGCTGGAGGGGGCTTGGCTGCGGCGAATTGGAGCTCGGTCTCCTCTGCGGCCGGCGGCGACTCGGCGACGAAGGCGTCGGCTCCATAGCTCCAAGAACTCGATTGGGTGCGCGGGCAGACGAAGTCGACGTCGGGCTTCAAGCTGGACATCAAGGCGATGGCGGAGGGGCTCGGTCGCCACGGCTGCGCGGTGGGGTGGCCGACGGCGAGCTTCGGGCCGCACGGGAACGACGAGGGGAGAGAGGGGGAGAGGTCCAGAGCGAGGCAGGGGGTGCGGGAGGGGGTTGTGGCGACGCGAGACGCAAGAGAGAGGGAGGGGGAGGCCTAGAAGGACCTGGACGTCGCCGTGGCGTCGTCGCCGTGCTCCCCGCTCCAGCGAGCAACTTGGAGGGGTGGGGTAGAAGACGACAAGCCCACTGGTGGGCTGGGCCGAGGCGACATGAGGTGGGCCTCGCTGGCGGGCGACAGGTAAGTTGTGTTGTTTTTCTTTTCTTTTTATATTTTCTGTAATATGTTTTGCTTTGAAATAAAAAATAAAAAATAGCAAAGCATTTTTATTAAATGCCCAATTAATTTTAAAAATCCTATATGACCAGTAGCTAGTCACACAAGGAATTTGGGCATTTTTGAAATTCAATATAATTTGAATTTCAATCCAAATAGGGTTATTTTAATTTCCAAAGCCACTGTTTGAATATTAGAAAATTCCATGTGCATGGGATTGATCCCAAACCACTTTTAAAATGATCAACATCATTTATAGGAATTTTCCAAATGTTCAAAAGATTTTTGGAAAAAGATTTTTATCTGGCCATTTATTTAAATTCTCAGGGCTTTCCTTTTTCCCTAATTTTGATTTTCCTTTTGAATTTTTCACATGATGCAAAGGGGCACTTGATCCTAGCACATACCTAACTTGGGGTTGTGACATCCCTTGTGATAGCTCCCAGCCTACTCTCTTCTGCCAGCACTTGCTTGGCCCTGTGAGCGAGGGCTAGCCGTGCTGTCTCCAGCTCAGTGTGCACTTGATCAGGATCACCATTCCTATTCACGGGTGTGTACAACACATCCCGCAACGCGCTGGTGCTGACTCTCTCTGCGGCGTCAGCTGCCTCCTTGGCTCTCCTAGCCGCACTCGTTGCGCCGCGGTTGCTTGATGAAGATGCCCCCGCCATCATGACGACTGCGTGCACACGACCATCCTCTCCGCCGGGTTCTGCAGTGCAGCCTCTGGTCGAGAGCGGATCCGTGACGCACGAAAGACGCGTATCTCCCTGGAATACACCTCGGGGAAGCTGCCGATGAAGAGGTGATGGCTGCCAATATGCAGCGACACACCGGGCGGCAGGGGTGCGCCGACCCCGTACCGCGCCGAGTAGTCCACCACGTAGTCGATTGCCCCACGCCTAAGAATCAGGCCAGAGGCGTGGCTACCGCCTGATGCAGAGGAAAATCTCGTCCGGATCTTTACTCCAGTCGACGCCTCGGTCTGCCCTACGGTGGGCGCCAACTGTCGTCGATATGTAACGACATATTCCATGGGGATGGCTAAAGTGAGGGGAAGACGCGAGGAATAAGATGTCGATGGTGCCGGAATCGGGTTGGGCACAAACAAGGTGATGGACACCACGGTGTACCCAGGTTCGGGGCTCTCCGGAGAGATAACACCCCTACTCCTGCTTGTCTCTTCTATATCAATGGAACTGAACTACAATAACTGCTTCTCTATCTACTCAGGGGAAGGTGAGAGTCGCCGTGGGCAAGGCTCTCTCCTTCTTCCCTGAGGAGGAACTACAAGCAGTAAATGAACTGAGCGAGATGTGAGTAATGGTGCGAATGTTGTGGATCGTCCCTCACGCGGGAGGGGTACCCCGGGCTCTTATAGTGCGAGCCCGGGATAAATCGGTAACTTCACTGCCGATTGGGCCCAGCTGTCATCCTCTAATCGGCTGGGTCCCACCGACTGCTCCTCTCCGGGTGATCCGGACCCGACGAGCGGCGGCCCATGCTGTAGACTCGTAGGGCATGATGATGAACAGTGGAGCTAGGAGGTGCAGTCTTGTCGTCCTGTCCGCGGAATCGGCGGAGAGGTTGTAAACGCATCTCTGCCAGATCTTTGATGTGACTTGGCTTCTCTGCCACCCCGATCTCTCGGGATTGCGCATTTATGACTTCGTACTTGTACTTCCGACTGGTCTCGGGTCAACTTCTCCAAGGGTAGTAAGTTGTACCGATTGCGCCTGGGCCGACTGGTGGCCCTCGGCAGGGTCGATTGCTCTAGGCAATCGGCCGCGTCGAGGCCCATCTCGGCCCAGCTGCGGGCCAATCGGATGATTGTCTTGGTGATGAAAGGGTGGACCGGTTGCGCCTGGGCCGACTGTTGGCATTCGGTACGGCTGATTTCCTTTGAGCAATCGGCCGTACGCCTGCCCAGCTCGGCCCAGCTGCAGCTCAATCGGTCCATCCTTGTCTTGAAAGGTTGCTTTCGCTTGGGTGAGCCTACCCGGGTACCAATCCCCTGACGTGTCGTTGATATGTAACGGCAGATGCCATGGGGATGGCTAAAGTGAGGGGAAGACGCGAGGAAGAAGATGTCGATGGTGCCGGAATCGGGTTGGGCACAAACACGGTGATGGACACCACGATGTACCCAGGTTCGGGGCTCTCCGGAGAGATAACACCCCGAATCCTGCTTGTCTCTTCTATATCAATGGAACTGAACTACAATAACTGCTTCTCTATCTACTCAGGGGAAGGTGAGAGCCGACGTGGGAAAGGCTCTCTCCTGCTTCCCTGAGGAGTTACTACAAGCAGTAAATGAACTGAGCGAGATGTGAGTAATGGTGCGAATGTTGTGGATCGTCCCTCACGCTGGAGGGGTACCCCGGGCTCTTATAGTGTGAGCCCGGGGTAAATCGGTAACTTCACTGCCGATTGGGCCCAACTGTCATCCTCTAATCGGCTGGGTCCCACCGACTGCTCCTCTCCGGGTGATCCGGACCCGACGAACGGCGGCCCATGCTGTAGACTCGTAGGGCATGATGAGGAACAATGGAGCTAGGAGGTGCAGTCTTGTCGTCCTGTCCGCGGAATCGGTGGAGAGGTTGACAACGCATCTCTACGAGATCTTCGATGTGACTTGGCTTCTCTGCCACCCCGATCTCTCGGGATTGCGCATTTATGACTTCGTACTTGTACTTCCGACTGGTCTCGGGTCAACTTCTCCAAGGGTAGTAAGTTGTACCGATTGCGCCTAGGCTGACTGGTGGCCCTCGGCAGGGTCGATTGCTCTAGGCAGTCGGCCGCGTCGAGGCCCATCTCGGCCAAGCTGCGGGCCAATCGGATGATTGTCTTGGTGATGAAAGGGTGGACCGGTTGCGCCTGGGCCGACTGCTGGCATTCGGTACGGCTGATTGCCTTTGAGCAATCGGCCGTACGCCTTCCCAGCTCGGCCCAACTGCAGCCCAATCAGTCCATCCTTGTCTTGAAAGGTTGCTTTCTCTTGGGTGAGCCTACCCGGGTACGAATCCCGCGACAACCGCAGTAACCCAATCAAGCTCATGTCCCTCGACATGAGCTTGGAACACTGGTGTCGAGCAAAAGTCATGCCGATGCAGGTCTTACAGTGATCAGTTGCCGCCAGTAAGGTTCGTAGCCTAGGCGCGTCTGCCCGGATTTTTCTATCATGCAAGCGCATGGAAACGATTGGGAGTGAAATCACTCTGCGGCAAGTCCCAACCCGGCCGATCTGCGCAGCGGGGTCTTACCTACACGCTAAGCTTGCGTGGCATCTGGGCACATTGTATCGTGTTCCAGGAATATGTATTTTATTGAGGCGCGGAGCCTAGTTGATGATGCACCCACTTGGAATAAACAATCAAGTCTGCTGTTTTAGCGGTCACTCGCGGAGCTTTGTCGAGCGCTCGGGCGAGGATTAATGTAGAGGAGTACTTGCTCGGTAGGTCGTCGAGTTCTCGGGTACTCAGAGTTTTGCGAGTAATCACTCGAGTATCACCTTCGCTCTCGGGGTGAGGGAGCAACCGATACTCTGGGACCGTTCGATCTGGCGAGTGCAGGTCTGCTTATCTTGAGCCGTGGTGAGGAAGCACCCGAAACTATCATGGGTGCGAGTAATCACTCGAGCACGTATTTATTTCTAGGTGAGGGAGCACCCGAAACTCTCATGGGTGCGAGTAATCACTTGAGCACGTCCTCACTTCTAGGTGAGGGAGCACCCAAAACTCTCATGGGTGCGAGTAATCACTCGAGTGTGACACCCTGGTTTTTGGCCCCTTTTTATTTGCAACTTTATTTGCTGATTTTCTGGGGTTTGAAATTATTTGCTTGGATTTTCTCAACTCAGATGGCCTTGATCACTTGGGCCTAATTTTCCCCCTAGGCCAAGTAACCCCTAAACCCTTCTCCCCTATGGCTATGATCAAGCTTTGCTCAAACTAGCCCATGCCCTATTTTTATTTCTCCTAAAAACCCCTTTTCACTAAAGGAAATTGATCTTTTCCCTCTCCTTTTTGAAGCTAGCCTCACTTCTGCTCCTCCTTGTGGCCTGAAACTTTTTGTGCTAAGCAAGGGGGATATGCCTCATGATTCTATGCAAAAACATGGACAAGCTTAGTACAAAGTTTCCCCTCTAGAAATTCATTTCCATTTCTGACCAGAGAGGCACTTTGTGAAGCAAGTACCCTGTAGACTTATCCATTTGCCTTGAAATTTTTACGACATAAGCACCTTCCTAGATAACCCAGGCACACAAAGTTTCAGCCCCAAAAACCTAGCCAAACTCTCTGGAGAAATTCTCAAAGTTTCCTGCAGGAAACTATTTTTGAAGCTACCAAGTGTTTGAGCCCACCTGCAAGCCTCCCAACCCCTCACCCATGCTACTGGACGATGTATACACACCAAGGACACAGTGCGCACGCCCTGGACGCCCTCAGTGCACGCGTGCCAGGGGTGAGCACGCGCACTGTCACAACCCCAAGTTAGGTATGTGCTAGGATTAGCAAGTCCCGTTGCATCATGAAAAAAATTTCAAAAAAAATTTCAAAAATGGGGAAAAGAAAAGCCCTGAGAAATTAATTCAAAAGGCCAGATAAAAATCTTCTCCAAAAATTCATGTTAGATTTTTGAAAAGTCTTATAAATGAGTGTGATCACATTTCAAGTGATGTGGGACCCACCCCATGCTCATGGATTTTTCAAATATTCAAACAGTGCCTTGGAATTAATTAAAAACCCCTATTTGAGTTAAGATTCAAATTATTTGAATTTTAAAAATGTTGAAACTTTATAAGTGGCTAGTCTATATTATTATGAGGCCATATAAATTTTTTCAGCATTTAATAAAATGCCTAGCTATTTATTAGCACAGCAAAACAAAAGGGCAGAAAAGAAAACAGAAAAGAATTAAGAAAAAGGGGAGAGCTTACCTGTTGCCCAGGGGCGAGGCCCACCTTCCCAGCCGGCCCAGCCCACCAGGGGGCTCCGCTGTCGTCTTCCCCGGGCACGAGCACACAGCTGCGTGCCCGGCATGCCGTAGCCGTCGCGGTGGCAGCTCCCCAGCCACGCCCCTGCTTCCTTCTCGCCGCCACGCGTGTCCAGGAGAAGCCCAGATCACTTCCCCCTCCAGCCTTGCCCTCTGTTTCTCCTCCCCGGCGGAAAATCGCGGGCTCCCGAAACCCTAGCGGATCACCGTCGAGCCCCGACGCGGCCACTGGCCGAGCAAGCTCAAGCCAGCATGTCCATGGAGCTCCCCGTGGTCGTCTTCGTCTAGCCGTCGTCTCAATTCGAGCCAAGGCCCAGTAGAAGCGCCGTCCCCTTCAAGTTTTCGCCGCCGGTCGTCTTCGTCTCCGGCAACCAATTAACCGCCACCGACTCCTCCTCCGGCCACGCTGCGCTCGCCATCGCGTTCAGGTGAAGTCCACGTTCGTTCCCCTGCTATCCCTAGCCCTCTCTCATGCCCTGTGCGCCATGCCCCTTGTCCAGTGCTCCGGCCACCGCGCGCGGTCGACGTAGCCGTGCTCCAGAGCGCTCTCGTGACCCCCGATAGCACCAATGGATGCGGGAGGTGACGAGGAGCAAGGCCGTGCCCTCCAGACCCCTCCCCGTGCCCAAACCCTCGACTCGGGCAAGACTACGACGAGTTCCGAGCCGCCGTCGCCATTAGCCCCTCCCCTCTCTCACTGTCCCGTGGGCCCAAGGCCATTAGCCAGTTAATCCCCCCCGTTAGCCACTGACAGTGGGGCCCAAAGCCCTTAATCCCTGGTTAGTTTAAAACTAACCGGTTTAGTTAACCCAGTGAGTCTGACCAGTGGGACCCCCCTGTCAAGTCAGCCCATGACGCCAGCCTGGTGTCACTCTGACGCAGTAAATCTTTTAAATATTTTTTATAATTCCAGAAATTACAGAAAATAGCCAAAACTTCAATAAATCATAGAAAATTCATATTAACTCCAAATTGGACAAATAATATATGAAAAACGATCAGGAGAAAATAACCTATCCAAATATCCAACTTTCAACTTTGTTTGAGTTGAATTTAAAATGTGTTCAGTAGCATTTGCTATTTGATATAAATCAAATTCAATTCAAATATTTTTGCAACTTGAACCATGGCAACATGCTACATTTCAATCACACATCAGAGGCATATCATACACATTTGAAAATGATTCAAATTGATCAAACAATGTCACATGTAGCTTGGCTAAGTTTGAATTCAAATTGGAGTTTGAATTTGCATTTCAAATGCAATATACTCCTTTCAAATGGAATGCTCAACACATCAGTACCTTGAACATCACCATTGCAATCTTATTCATGTGATTGTGCATTGTACATTATGTTGATCCTATGATTGTTATGTTGCTGATAGAAGTGGAGCCGGAATCCGAGATCACCCCCTTCGTTGAAGACCCCGTGACTGAACCTCGTCAGCAAGCAAGCGAACCCCCTTTGATCATGTCTATAAAATCCCAATTCCCTCTCAATCTCGCTTATGCATGTTTAGGAGATCACCTTGTATCGATTCTACCGCATAGTTGAACCCATATCCGATGCATGACCTATCATCTTGTCACAGTAGTAAGAAAACCACAATCCTAGCCGACATAGGAGTTGACTGATATCATGTGGCCCCTGCAACTGTTACTGCTTATTGCATGCTTAGTGATACAACAAGGTTGCTTTTGATGTGAGTCGGGATGATGGTAAACATGGTGTTGATGAAAGTGAAATGTGTTGGTGAATCTACCCTAATACAAGGTGAACGATGAGAGGCTGTGTAGGAGTACACGGTGGGTTGTCTCGTTGAACACCGCCCTAAGCCCGAGTTCTTGTGTGGTGATCCAAGACAAAGAGTACTACCACATGTTGGGCACATGGACCCCCGCTCAACCTACTAACTCACCCCTTCTCAGTTCAATGAGTCGCATTAGTTCGGAGTTCTGGTAGGTCTGTGGCACGGTCTGCGAAGTGGAAGAACGGCTATTCAGACCGGCTTGGGACCCTGCACACATCTTCTGGGACCACATCGGTAAACCGTCCGGGTTCACGATGTGGATTCCAGCCCAGATAGGCGTCTCCATTGAATTTGAGTTGGCTGTGAGGTAAAAGTTGTGGGAATTATCCTCGCCGGCACCTCTTGAACGGCGTCGAGTACAAAGGCGGTAACTGATAGTTTCATGTGTGTACCAGTACACCCCTGCAGGGTTAATAAACTATTCGAATAGCCGCGTCCGCGGTAAGGGACTACTTGGAGAGCTGTGCTCGATTATTAGACAACTTGAACTGGATACTTCTAAAACACACCAAGATAAGCGTGAGTGCTATGGTGTTCTTCTCGTGGGGAAGTCGAGGAAGTAACCATAGTGGTGTATTGGTTGAAGAGATGTAGTGGACTCGTGTACGCTTCTTACCTCAAGTCTGGTACTCGTAGTTCAGGACTAGCCAAGTCAAAGCTGGCACTTCTGCAAGTGAAAACCCACCTCCCTTTACCTTGATACATATGCATGAGTAGTATAGCTCCTATGTAAGTCTTGCTGAGTACGATTTTGTACTCACGTTTGCTTAATCTATGTTTTAGATGAACCCACCGACCTCGATGGTGGCTTCTACCTGAAGCTCGAAGAATGAAGACTCAGGCCAAGACCAAGCTAGTGTAGTCCCAGTCAGACGACTGGTTCCCTCGTGGAGGGCTTGTTTTTAGATAAGGCTTCTCTAAGCCATTTGTTAAACTTGTCTGTACTCAGACCTACTTTGCTTCCGCTTGTATGTTGTAATGTTGGATCACATGCTTGTGATCTCTGTGTGCACTCTGTAAGAGTTATTAATAAAGATGTATACTTTGTAGAGAATTGCAATGATACCTGCTGTTCATACAAGGCATGTGTGCTGCGTGTATGTTTATAACATGCATGTCTTTGTATGGGTTTTCGAGACCTTAGTTGTGATCTGGCTGGCGGTCTTTCATACATCAAGTGGCCCTTAGATGTGCGCAGCTTGGGGCATCGCGATGCGATTGCTCGAGACTACGTCTCGTGCACACTTTGTGGTATGATTGAGCCCGCCCTAGACCCCGACTAAGTGATCGGGCTGGAGTAAGTCTATGTAAGGGTTATAATACAATCGATAGTATGGTTGAGGCGACTTGTCTATGAGTATGGGAGTTCACCACCCATATCAATTAGACTTGTGTGCGGACGATGAGGACCCATCTCAGTGGATCATCCGGCCTGAATGGGATGCCCCTCACGTTCGATGCTTTCCGAGAACGTTTTGTGCTTGGCCTTGTCTTCTTAGACAAGTGGGTACGGTTCTCGGCTCTCCATATGATTGTTTTGTAGCGAGGCTTGCATACGCTAACCCCGGGTCCCGACAGACTTGGTATCAGAGCAGGACTGACTGTAGGATTATCAGCCTTGGCCGAAGTCGAGTCTAGCCTTCTATAGTTATATAGTTACTCTGGGTATATAAGGGAACAACGTAAGGCTTCTATTTTTCTCCTTACCCTCATCGTTCTGAGTTCTGAGTCACCCTCATCTTATTCTACGGGAAGATAGGACTAGGCTCTCCTCTGTCTGATTAGAACATCTCGTTGTTTGCCTCCTTATAGCCGTAGGATTGTTGTGGTTGTCTAGAGTCTTCGTATTTTGAGTTCCTTGAGGAAGTTCTGTCCAATCTCCTCGAGGTTGTCTTGTTTTCCATCCCGGTGTAGCCGTTATGCTGCCGGAATTATCCCGTGTTTCTTTGAGTCATTGCCTTTGCATTATAGTCTTCTCCTTCTGAAATCATATCCTTTTATCCTTGACTCCATCGTACAACCTGTTCTGGTTGTTGATTTTTATCACACAGGATGTCAGGTGGAACTCGTAGTGCTGTTCTTCGGAATCGAGACCGTGATCGGAATCGAAATGATGATGAACCTCCTCCACCGCCTTCTGCGGCGGAAATCATGATGGAAGCTGAGCGGAATAGACGTGATCAGACACGCCTTCTGGAGCTCATCGAGCAGAATACCGCCCACCATCGTAATGTGGTGGTCAGCATTCAGGACTTCATCCTCCTCAAGCCACCGGTATTCCGATGTTCTTCTGAGCCCCTTGAAGCTGATGATTGGCTCCGTTCCATCGAGCGTAAGCTTGATACTGCACATGTTGCTCCCGATGACCGAGTTATTTTCGCGGTATACTTCTTGGAAGGTGCTGCTCGTCAGTGGTGGGAGAACTATGTTGCAATGCAGCCAGATGGTCACGTAGTGACTTGGCAGGAGTTCTGTGTTGCCTTTCGAGGGTACCACATTCTGGATGAGTTGATGGAGCGCAAGAAGGAAGAGTTCTGCAATATGAATCAAGGAGAGATGTCCATTCATGAGTATGTGAGGGAATTCAACCGTCTTGCTCGTTATGCCCAAGATGAGATCACCACCGATGCCAGAAAGCAGGCAAGGTTCCGTAAGGGACTTAGCCCCATCGTTCGTCATGATCTCAACCTCATCGAATTTGCCACCTTTGAGGATTTAGTCAACAGATCCTTCAGAGCTGAGCATGGCAATGAAGTTTTCGAGAAGTCTCGCAAGCATGCTCTTGAGCTTGCCCCTTCTTCCAGTTCACGCCCTCAGAAGCGCATGATCTGGATTCCTAACAGTTTGTTTCCCCAAAACAACCCACCGAGGCCATCCCTTGTGCCGCCTCACCCACCAGCTCCACCAAACAACCTAGCTCCCCGCACTATCTTTGGAGCCTGCTTTAGATGTGGCCAGCCTGGTCACTATTCTCGTGAGTGCCCCGTCAGTCAGAATGCTCCACCCCATGCCAAAGGAAACCCCACTGTACGTGCCAAACCACCCCCAAAGGTTTCCACCGCTAAGCCACCCACCTCAGAAAATCTTGGACGTGTGAACCAAATCTCTGTTGAGGAGACTGATAGTACTTCTGACGTCATTCTTGGTACGCTCCCAGTCAATTTTGTTCCCACTTCTGTTCTTTTCGACCCAGGAGCATCTCACTCATTCATGTCGGAGAGTTATGCACTTCGGCATGATGTATCCTTTGAAGAAATGTTCACCCCTATGATCATTCAAACTCCTGGTTCAAAATGGCAAACTAATAGAGTAAGCCATGGTAATCAAATTGCAATTCAGGGTTTAGTATTCCTTGCTTCACTCATAGCCCTCAAGTCTTACGACATTGATGTCATCCTTGGTATGGATTGGTTATCAAGACAACATGCTTTTCTTGATTGTAAAGCCAAGTCAGTTAGACTTACACATCCTTCAGGCCAGACAATAGCTTACTCCTCACCAAGAACAAGAACCCAGGTGCATTCTTTGAATGTGCTTCCCCTTCCCGACCTTGAAGATGTTCCGGTGGTTCGTGACTTCCCGGATGTCTTTCCTGAAGAGCTGCCGGGAATGCCACCCGACAGGTGTGTAGAATTCATAGTGGATCTTGCCCCAGGAACCGCACCAATTTCCAGACGCCCATACAAAATGGCCCCACGTGAGTTAGCTGAGCTTAAAACCCAACTGGAAGCTTTGTTGGAAAAAGGCTTCATCCGCCCTAGCTCATCGCCATGGGGTTGCCCCGTTCTGTTCGTAACGAAGAAAGATGGAACAGAAAGGATGTGCGTAGACTATCGCCCGCTAAATCTAGCGACGATAAAGAACAAGTACCCACTGCCCAGGATCAATGATCTTTATGATCAACTTGCTGGATCCTCTGTCTTCTCCAAGATGGATTTGAGATTAGGTTATCATCAAATCAAGATCCGAAGCGAGGACATTCCCAAAACGGCTTTTACTACTCGTTATGGTCTTTACGAGTACACCGTCATGTCCTTTGGTTTAACCAATGCCCCCGCCACTTTCTCACGCATGATGAATTCGATCTTCATGGAGTACTTAGATAAATTTGTTGTGGTTTATCTCGATGACATTCTCATCTACTCAAAGAACGAAGAAGAACATGCCGAACACCTAAGGCTGGTATTGATGAAACTTAGAGAGCATCGCCTGTATGCTAAATTCTCCAAGTGTGAATTTTGGCTACCAGAAGTGACCTACTTAGGCCACGTGATTTCCGCAAAAGGCATTGCTGTGAATCCCGAGAGAGTTCAGGTCGTCCTTGACTGGACTCCACCTGAATCGGTTAAGCAAGTTAGGAGTTTTCTTGGCCTAGCCAGCTATTGCCGCCGCTTCGTCGAGAACTTTTCTAAAGTTGCAAAGCCTCTAACTGAACTCCTCAAGAAAGATAAGAAATTCCAATGGACTTCCAAGTGCGAGGAAAGCTTTCAAGATCTAAAAAGAAGATTGACTTCTGCACCCGTACTTGCACCTCCAGACACCAAAAAGGATTTCGAGATCTATTGTGACGCCTCACGGCAAGGGTTAGGATGCATACTTATGCAAGATAGACATGTGGTAGCTTATGCTTCACGCCAGTTGCGGCCACATGAAGAGAACTATCCTACCCACGATCTTTAACTCGCTGCCGTAGTTCATGCCCTAACAACTTGGCGACATTACCTCCTTGGTAATCGTTGTGAGATCTATTCCGACCACCAAAGCCTCAAATACATTTTCACCCAGCCAGATCTTAATCTCAGGCAAAGACGCTGGATTGAGTTGATAAAAGATTACGACATAGGAATTCCTTACACCCCAGGCAAAGCCAATGTCATGGCCGATGCACTAAGTCGTAAGTCGTATTGTAACAACCTCATGTTACAACAGTATCAACCACTTCTTCATGAGGAATTTCGAAAACTCAATCTCGAGATTGTTCCTCATGGCTATCTTTCTACCTTGGTGGCGAAACCAACCCTTGAGGATAAAATCATAGCCGCCCAGAAATGTGATAGTGGTATTCGAGAGATCAAGAAGAACATTGCTAGTGGAGTTGCTAAATGTTTCTCCATAAATGATCAAGGTGTTGTTTTCTTTGGCACTCGATTGGTTGTACCACGAAAACACAATCTTAGGAGGCTAATCCTCAAAGAAGCTCATGACACTCCCCTCTCAATTCATCCTGGTAGCACAAAGATGTACCGAGACCTACGCCAGAGATTTTGGTGGACTAGGATGAAGAGAGAAATTGCTAAGTTCATTGCCGAATGTGATGTTTGTCGTCGCATTAAGGCCGAACATCAAAGACCTGTTGGCACTCTTCAACCTTTGCCTATTCCAGAGTGGAAATGGGACAAAGTCGGTATGGACTTCATCACCGGCTTTCCAAAAACCCAGAAGGGAAACGATGCCATCTTCGTTGTCATAGATAGGCTTTCCAAAGTTGCTCACTTCCTTCCCGTTCGCGAGTCTATAACTGCTAGCCAGTTGGCGGACTTGTACGTTTCTAGAATTGTATCCCTTCACGGTGTTCCTTTGGAAATCAATTCTGATCGTGGTAGCCTTTTCACCTCTAGATTTTGGGGAAGCTTCCAACATGCTATGGGAACTCATCTCTCCTTTAGTACGGCTTTCCATCCTCAGTCTAGCGGTCAAGTCGAAAGGGTTAACCAAATTCTTGAAGACATGCTCAGAGCTTGTGTTATATCATTCGGAAAGAATTGGGAGAAGTCTCTTCCATTCGCCGAATTTGCTTATAACAATAGTTTTCAATCTAGTCTGAACATGGCTCCTTTTGAACTCCTTTATGGACGACGATGTCGAACACCACTAAACTGGTCAGAAACCGGTGAAAGACAATTCTTTGGACCGGACATGATCAAGGAAGCAGAAGAGCAAGTTCGCATTGTTCGTGATCAATTGAAAGCAGCCCAGTCTCGTCAGAAAAGCTACTATGATCGTCATCATAGGAAAGAGAGCTACAATCTGGATGAGAAGGCTTACCTTCGGGTTACTCCTCTGAAGGGAACCCAAAGATTCGGTATCAAAGGCAAATTGGCCCCACGTTACATCGGACCTTTCCGCATTCTTGCTAAACGTGGAGAAGTTGCCTACCAACTTGAACTACCCCCGCACCTTTCCCGAGTACATGATGTATTCCATGTGTCCCAACTCAGGCGTTGCTTCAAGGACCCCATCCGCGAAGTCGACCATGAAACGCTTGATCTACAAGATGACCTTTCTTATCGAGAATACCCCGTTCGTGTTCTCGATTCAGCAGAGCGTGTCACTCGCCGAAAGAAGATCAAGTTTCTGAAAGTTCAGTGGTCTCATCACTCAGAGAAATAAGCCACGTGGGAAAGAGAAGACCGTCTCAGTGCCGAGTACCCCTCCTTCCTCCCGCAGACTTCTGAATCTCGGGACGAGATTCTTTTGAGTGGGGGCGAGTTGTCACAACCCCAAGTTAGGTATGTGCTAGGATTAGCAAGTTCCTTTGCATCATGATAAAAATTTCAAAAGAAAATTCAAAAATGGGGAAAAGAAAAGCCCTGAGAAATTAATTCAAAAGTCCAGATAAAAATCTTCTCCAAAAATTCATGTTAGATTTTTGAAAAGTCTTATAAATGAGTGTGATCACATTTCAAGTGATGTGGGACCCACCCCATGCTCATGGATTTTTCAAATATTCAAACAGTGCCTTGGAATTAATTAAAAACCCCTATTTGAGTTAAGATTCAAATTATTTGAATTTTAAAAATGTTAAAACTTTATAAGTGGCTAGTCTATATTATTATGAGGCCATATAAATTTTTTCAGCATTTAATAAAATGCCTAGCTATTTATTAGCACAGCAAAACAAAAGGGCAGAAAAGAAAATAGAAAAGAATTAAGAAAAAGGGGAGAGCTTACCTGTTGCCCAGGGGCGAGGCCCACCTTCCCAGCCGGCCCAGCCCACCAAGGGGCTCCCCTGTCGTCTTCCCCGGGCACGAGCACACAGCTGCGTGCCCGGCATGCCGCAGCCGTCGCGGTGGCAGCTCCCCAGCCACGCCCCTGCCTCCTTCTCGCCGCCACGCGTGTCCAGGAGAAGCCCAGATCACTTCCCCCTCCAGCCTTGCCCTCTGTTTCTCCTCCCCGGCGGAAAATCGCGGGCTCCCGAAACCCTAGCGGATCACCGTCGAGCCCCGACGCGGCCACTGGCCGAGCAAGCTCAAGCCAGCATGTCCATGGAGCTCCCCGTGGTCGTCTTCGTCTAACCGTTGTCTCAATTCGAGCCAAGGCCCAGTAGAAGCGCCGTCCCCTTCAAGTTTTCGCCGCCGGTCGTCTTCGTCTCCGGCAACCAATTAACCGCCACCGACTCCTCCTCCGGCCACGCTGCGCTCGCCATCGCGTTCAGGTGAAGCCCACGGTCGTTCCCCTGCTATCCCTAGCCCTCTCTCGTGCCCTGTGCGCCATGCCCCTTGTCCAGTGCTCCGGCCACCGCGCGCGGTCGACGTAGCCGTGCTCCAGAGCGCTCTCGTGACCCCCCGATAGCACCAATGGATGCGGGAAGTGACGAGGAGCAAGGCCGTGCCCTCCAGACCCCTCCCCGTGCCCAAACCCTCGACTCCGGCAAGACTCCGGCGAGTCCCGAGACGCCGTCGCCATTAGCCCCTCCCCTCTCTCACTGTCCCGTGGGCCAAAGGCCATTAGCCAGTTAATCCCCCCGTTAGCCACTGACAGTGGGGCCCAAAGCCCTTAATCCCTGGTTAGTTTAAAACTAACCGGTTTAGTTAACCCAGTGAGTCTGACCAGTGGGACCCCCCTGTCAGGTCAGCCCATGACATCAGCCTGGTGTCACTCTGACGCAGTAAATCTTTTAAATCTTTTTTATAATTCCAGAAATTACAGAAAATAGCCAAAACTTCAATAAATCATAGAAAATTCATATTAACTCCAAATTGGACAAATAATATATGAAAAATGATCAGGAGAAAATAACCTATCCAAATATCCAACTTTCAACTTTGTTTGAGTTGAATTTAAAATGTGATCAGTAGCATTTGCTATTTGATTTAAATAGATTTAAATCAAATTCAATTCAAATATTTTTGCAACTTGAACCATGGCAACATGCTACATTTCAATCACACATCAGAGGCATATCATACACATTTGAAAATGATTCAAATTGATCAAACAATGTCACGTGTAGCTTGGCTAAGTTTGAATTCAAATTGGAGTTTGAATTTGCATTTCAAATGCAATATACTCCTTTTAAATGGAATGCTCAACACATCAGTACCTTGAACATCACCATTGCAATCTTATTCATGTGATTGTGCATTGTACATTATGTTGATCCTATGATTGTCATGTTGCTGATAGTAGTGGAGCCGGAATCCGAGATCACCCCTTCGTTGAAGACCCCGTGACTGAACCTCGTCAGCAAGGCAAGCAAACCCCCTTTGATCATGTCTATAAAATCCCAATTCCCTCTCAGTCTCGCTTATGCATGTTTAGGAGATCACCTTGTATCGATTCTACCGCATAGTTGAACCCATATCCGATGCATGACCTATCATCTTGTCACAGTAGTAAGCAAACCACAATCCTAGCCGACATAGGATTTGACTGATATCATGTGGCCCCTGCAACTGTTACTGCTTATTGCATGCTTAGTGATACAACGAGGTTGCTTTTGATGCGAGTCAGGATGATGGTAAACATTGTGTTGATGAAAGTGAAATGTGTTGGTGAATCTACCCTAATACAAGGTGAACGATGAGAGGCTGTGTAGGAGTACACAGTGGGTTGTCTCGTTGAACACCGCCCTAAGCCCGAGTTCTTGTGTGGTGATCCAAGACGAAGAGTACTACCACATGTTGGGCACATGGACCCCCGCTCAACCTACTAACTCACCCCTTCTCAGTTCAATGAGTCGCATTAGTTCGGAGTTCTGGTAGGTCTATGGCACGGTCTGCGAAGTGGAAGAACGGCTATTCAGACCGGCTTGGGACCCTGCACACATCTTCTGGGACCACATCGGTAAACCGGCCGGGTTCACGATGTGGATTCCAGCACAGATAGGCGTCTCCATTGAATTTGAGTTGGCTGTGACGTAAAAGTTGTGGGAATTATCCTCGCCGGCACCTCTTGAACGGTGTCGAGTACAAAGGCGGTAACTGATAGTTTCATGTGTGTACCAGTACACCCCTGCAGGGTTAATAAACTATTCGAATAGCCGTGTCCGCGGTAAGGGACTACTTGGAGAGCTGTGCACGATTATTAGACAACTTGAACTGGATACTTCTAAAACACACCAAGATAAGCGTGAGTGCTATGGTGTGCTTCTCATTGGGAAGTCGAGGAAGTAACCATAGTGGTGTATTGGTTGAAGAGATGTAGTGGACTCGTGTATGCTTCTTACCTCAATTCTGGTACTCGTAGTTCAGGACTAGCCAAGTCAAAGCTGGCACTTTTGCAAGTGAAAACCCACCTCCCTTTACCTTGATACATATGCATGAGTAGTATAGCTCCTATGTAAGTCTTGCTGAGTACGATTTTGTACTCACGTTTTCTTAATCTATGTTTTAGGTGAACCCACCGACCCCGATGGTGGCTTCTACCTGAAGCTCAAAGAATGAAGACTCAGACCAAGACCAAGCTAGTGTAGTCCCAGTCAAACGACTGGTTCCCTCGTGGAGGGCTTGTTTTTAGATAAGGCTTCTCTAAGCCATTTGTTAAACTTGTCTGTACTCAGACCTACTTTGCTTCCGCTTGTATGTTGTAATGTTGGATCACATGCTTGTGATCTCTGTGTGCACTCTGTAAGAGTTATTAATAAAGATGTATACTTTGTAGAGAATTGCAATGATACCTGCTGTTCATACAAGGCATGTGTGCTGCGTGTATGCTTATAACATGCATGTCTTTGTATGGGTTTTCGAGACCTTAGTTGTGATCTAGCTGGCGGTCTTTCATACACCAAGTGGCCCTTAGATGTGCTCAGCTTGGGGCATCGCGATGCGATTGCTCGAGACTACGTCTCGTGCACACTTTGTGGTATGATTGAGCCCACCCTAGACCCCGACTAAGTGATCGGGCTGGAGTAAGTCTATGTAAGGGTTATAATACAATCGATAGTATGGTTGAGGCGACTTGTCTATGAGTATGGGAGTTCACCACCCATATCAATTAGACTTGTGTGCGGACGATGAGGACCCATATCAGTGGATCATCCGGCCTGAATTGGATGCCCCTCACGTTCGAGGCTTTCCGAGAATGTTCTGTGCTTGGCCTTGTCTGCTTAGACAAGTGGGTACGGTTCTCGGCTCTCCATATGATTGTGTTGTAGCGAGGCTTGCATACGCTAACCCCGGGTCCCGACACGCACTGCCGTCCACAGGCGTGCTCTGGCCGTGGCCGTGAGGTCGCCATCACGAGCACGCCGCACCCCGCGCACCCGCGGCCGTTTGGGTGTGTCCGTAGCCATCGTGGCACACCCGTGCTTCACCTGACTCGCCCCAAAGCCCTGCCTCCCGCCGGAGACCTCGCCGTCGTCGCCATGATTGCTCCAGAAGACACACGAGACGACCACTGTGCCAGCACGCCACCACTTGGCCCGTGGCTGCATCTGCGCGTCCTAAGCGTCACCCATCCCCCGTGCGCCACCTGCCCCTCAAAGCCGCGCCGCCCGCCACCCCTTTCGCCGACTCAGGCCGCCGCAGTGCCATGGCTGCTGCCGCCCCGTGCTTCCCGTCGACGCAGTCCATTGGGGGACGCACGCACGCGTGCTACACGATCAGTAGAACCTCCTAGAGCTCCCCCGAGCCCCCACTGCTCACCCGCACGCGAGAACGGCGCTGTCGTCTTCTGTCCGGCGACACCCGGAGGGGAATCGATGCCGTGGCTATAAATTGGCCCCTCCCCTGCTCGTAGCCACCACCACACACCCCCACTCCACTCGCAGAAGGAGCACTCAAGGAGGAAGCCGGCCGGGGAAGCCCCTGGTCGGAGATCACATCGCGGCACCGCCGCCACCGTAGCTGGAGAAGAATCTAGCGACGCCGTACGACCACCGTTTGCAGGATTTCAGGTACGTGGAAGCTCGCCATGATCCCCTGCGTCTCTTCCCCTAGCCCTAGTTCACCCCCGAGGCCTCCTCGCCGGTGAACCACCGTCGGTGGAGCCGCAGCCTCTGTCTCCCTCTCTCTTCATTTCGACCTGACACCCTGACCCCACCCGTCAGCCACTCCAGCCTCTCCGAACCCTTATAAGTGGAGGCGCCCGCGTAGGTTTACGCCTTCGACGTGGCCTCCTCTGGATTTTCTCTGGAAATTGATTTAATCTATTTAAAAATGGAAATTTGACCAAACTTTGACCATCAATTACTCCTAAACCACAAGGCCAAATGAGTTGATTCTTTTTGCTACATTTTTATTTTAAGCTCCTCTTCAAGTTGGCAAAGTTTGGGAACTTGGCTCACTGTTTAGGTCCACTGGACAGTGAAGGAGTGCTTTGGACTTATTTTTATTTGCCACTTGTTTTATTTTTTAGAAGGTGATCAAGTGCTTGCAGGAGACCAGGAGTTCAAGGATACTCCACTTGACCAAGGCAAGCCATAACAATCTGGTCATGAGGAGCTTAAGTTGCTTTTTGATGATTTAAATCATTTACTTGGGTTTATTTTAATTGCCTTCACATTGCTTGCTAATCAAAATGAATAACCATAATAAGTTGATTGATATAAACATGCCATGCCTACTGATTTCTATCTAGTACATGTTAGCACCATGTTTATTTCGTTGCCATGTCTATGCCGGAATCATGCTAGTAATGATCATGCTCCTGATTGTATGTAATGCTAGTAGTTGTATATGCATGATAGTAGTTCATACTCATGCCTTGTTGCCATATTGCTATTCACCAGAACCTAATGAACAAAATTGTTGACCAAGTGCCACCGAACCGAGCTTATCCGTGCAACCACATTTGCTTGTATGGGCGGGCCTTGACTCGTGCTATCGTAGTGCCATCTACGGATATCACCCAGTAGGGGAGGTTATGCACGCATGCTACCCTGATCAGGTAGGTGGTCATAATCTCGAAATCCTTAGACGTTTACCCGGGAGTCCCCGTTGGGACAGTTTGCCACAAGATGGCCGAGTGGTTATGGTGGTAACGTGGACACCTAACCATAGGGATACCCAAGACCGTGTGTCGGTGAGTCCGTAGGGAGGTAACGCGGTAGTCGGGTTTCGTTGGAGATGTCCTAGTCCGCTCCTGCGGTGCGAGTTCCAAGGATCCTGTGGGACAAGTACCGAGGTGCTGGATGGAGGAGGAACTCCATAATGTGGGTAACGTGCACAAAATCTGCAGAGTCAAAATCTATTCGAATAGCCGCGTCCTCGGTCATGGGACACAGTTCGTACTAGGTCACACAGAGGTCAACACAAATCTGTTTAATAATATGAATGTTAATGCTGAAACTGTGGTCATGTGATTGGTTGGGTGGTAACTGAGGACACCTAACCCGTTGAGTGGTCGAGCTACGACCCGTATGATGGTGGGTCAAGAGATGACCCGGTTACCGAGTCCGCACGACTCGGAGGTAAGCTGGATGAATCATGTGGTGTTCATGAGACAAGTGCTATTATTATTCCTGCCATGTTTGCCATGTTATTGTTTTCATTCATGCCATGCTATTGTTTCTCCTGATGACTTGGCTGTTATGAGCTTGCAAGTACATTCCATGTACTGACCTGGCGTGTCATGCCAGATGCAGGAGGTGTCGCACCTGAAGAGTTGGTTGAACTATACTACACGAACTAGGCCGTGTCCCAGCAGTGTCCCCGTGGAATGGAGTCCCGTCACCTCGTTATTCCGCTGCCGTAGAGTCCTTCGTCGATCGTATTGAGGCCCTGAGATGTGACATAAATAATGTTGATAGTGTTGCCGCACGAGATGTGGCGCCATGCCTCATAGCAGTTGTAATCCCGAACCTATGTACCTGTATAATTACTATGAAGCGGTTGTATTCTGTACCAATATGTTGTGCATTGCCAGAAGACTTGATCTCTGGGCTGGCAATGTAAAGTAAACCGGTTGCTCTGAGCCGGGGTGCCACAACGATTGGTATCAGAGCCGCGCTGACTGTAGGACACGCTAGTTAGGCCGCGCGTTTGAGGAACGTTAGTCTAGAGTCTTGCTTGATCTGTGCACCTTGAGTGATGCATTGGTTGATGCATGGCATGTAGATGCATTTATTTTTGCTAATGGCTAACCCTGTGAGTGTAGATGGCACCCGTTCCATACCCCTTTGAGTACGAGGCGTCACCGACAGGCTTTCCGTCGCTGCTCCGCCGAGTTTGGCTCCGTCTGTACCCGCAGGGAGATGAACCGATGTTCCAGGTGTACTGCGAGAAGCTGGCTGACTATGTGCACGAGTATCGCGCTGAGGTGTTCCTGTTCTCGAGATCCACGTATGGCAGCCTTTCGCGTTCCGTGAAGGGAGGACCCGCTTCCACCCTAGAGCGGGCTATTCTCTATGCTTCCCTGGAGGCTCTCGTTGACCTGCGTCACCATGAGGTCGGGATGCAGCTTCACCCATGTCTTTCTCACTACCCCACTTTGTCTCCCTCCGGGAAGATACTTTTCCCGCCGAACTCGGAGTGCGATCGGACGATAGTGCACCTCGCTCGCTACATGGTCGCTCAGTACGAGCTGGTCATTAGTCTTGCTGAGGAGTTGGCTCGTTCCCGGGAGGCACTCGCGTCTTTCAGCAGTATTCAGTCACCCCCTCCACCGCCTCCCACCTATACTCCGGTGCCAGCTCCACCTATTCCACCTGCACCCACCCCACCGACCCTAGGTGCTCCGATAGCTGTTCGGCGCGAGACCCCAGAGGAGTGGGCCGCGTTGACTTCTACCTCTGCTGCTCCCATGCTTAGCCAGCACACTCCTCCTTCCCCTGAGGGAGAGCCCTCTCGTTATGATATGGTCGCTTCTACCGTTATGATATGCATGTTGTCAACTGTCGTGTGAGCAGTACTCGTTATGCCATCCATGCTAGTTGTTATGTATGAGATCATGATGCTATGTATAATTATGAGGTTGCTTCGCTCTTTCGTTCGGATTTTTTTGATGATGTTCTCATATTCCCTGTTTTGGTGTAGGTGACTCAGACGGATCGTTGCCTGCCTTTTCTTATATGGCACCACGCCTGGTTCTGTGCTGATTCTTGGTCAGCCGTCCGGGGTGGATGCCTCCTTTTCCCTTCTCTTTCAGCGACTGTCTTGTGTTCTGAGCTGCTTTCCTGCCGTCTCAGGCAGCCGCTGAGTTTCTTTTTGCAGTGGAGACCCTATGTTCTGAGCTGTTTTCTCGGCCGTCTTAGGGGACCTCTGCCTTCTTCTTAATCACCCTGCTCCAAGCTCTGAGCTGTTTTGCGGCCGTCTTGAGCAAGTGGTGAGTTACCCCGGCAACGCCCCAGATCCGAGTTGTCAAGACCGTTCTGGTGGCCGCTGGATTAATTGCCGTTTTATCAAAGGATTCAGATGATCACCAACCACCACCTCTTGGAGTTTCGAGTTTCTTCCGCTCTTCCGTCACTTCGCCTATTTCCCTCTTTGTGGTTTCTCATGATATTGGTGCTCTATTTGGGAACGGATATAGGATGAGGCGAGGTGAGTGCAGCCACTCGGGTGATGACGACACCCCCCGTCGTCGATCCGCCAGGCAAGCTGGACTGTCACCCGAGCGTCCACCACCTCCTCCACCACAGGCACCTACCACAGAGCAGGTTATCAGGATGTTTGAGGAAAGAAGAAACCAGGAACTCATGGAATTACTGCGAGGCATGTGGAACATTGTGGGACAGAATCAGAATCAAGGATCATGTTCCAAGCTATCTGACTTTCAGCGCACCCGACCGCCGAGCTTTGATCAGGCAACAGACTCCATTGAAGCTGACGATTGGCTGAGAACCATGGAAAAGAAGCTGGAAATCGCTCACTGTGATGAGGTGGATAAGGTTCCATTTTCCACCCATTACCTCGAGGGCTACGCCGCAATCTGGTGGGACAATACCAAGGCAGTATGGCCTGCGGTAGAAGATATCACTTGGGAGAAATTCAAGGAGAAGTTCCGCACTTACCATATCCCCACCGGAGTTCTAAAGACCAAGCAGAGGGAATTTCTCGCTCTTGTCCAAGGCGGCATGACCGTAACTGAATATTTGAACAAGTTCAACCACCTGGCAAGATACACGGTTCATGATGTGGCCACTAAAGAGAGAAAGGTAGACCGCTTCCTTGGTGGTCTTAGCCCCACTCTCCGTTGTCAGCTTAGCATGCTGGACTTCCCAGACTTCCAGACACTCGTCAACAAGGCACTCATAGCAGAACGCGAATACAAGTCAGTCGCCGAACTCAAGCGAAGTTATGAAGACCGCAAGCGTAAGTATGAGCCCAAGAAGACCCCGTATGAGCCATATGCCCAGAAGCCCCGAATGGTACAGCCCGTTCCCCAGCCGGCTCAAGCCAATTCCATCCCCGTCTGGAACCACGGCGGCTCCGCAACCGACAAGCCGGCCACTCAAGAGAAGTCTAACATCAACCACCAAGCCAGAGCAGACTACATTCGGAAGGGCGCCTGCTTTAATTGCGGGAAACAAGGACATTTTGCCAGACAATGCCAGAGCAAGCCGGGGAACCCAGCACCTCAAGTCAACAACATCCGGGGGCAGAACAACTATCGCCAGGCTCGAGTCAACCACGTCTCGGCCGAAGAAGCCCGCGGATCCCCCGACGTGTTCATCGGTATGTTTCCTATTAATAACATACCCGCAGCTATATTATTTGATTCCGGGGCAACCGATTCGTTTATATCGCGGAGTTTCGCCACCCAAAACAATTTTCCTATTGATCTTTTGGACACAATTGTGGTGGTCAAAACCCCTGGAGGAGTGCTCAAAGCAGACGGTATATGCAAGGACCTGACCATTGAAATATATGGAGTGAAGTTCCCTACCTCTCTCATGGTGTTGGAATCCAAGGGACTTGATCCGATTCTTTGAGTGGATTGGCTCACCGCCCATGAGGTTCGCCTTGCCTTCAAGACCCGGATAGTGGAACTGGTTAACCCGGACAGAAAGGCAACTCAATTCACAGCTGTTGGCATGCCACACAAGAAGGAAGCAACGGTATGCCAGATCACCACCTCAGAGATGGACAAGATTCCTGTTGTCAGAGAGTTTCCAGATGTTTTCCCAGAAGAATTGCCGGGTATGCCGCCAGACAGGGAGCTGGAGTTCGCCATCGAGCTTGTCCCCGGTACTTCCCCTATATACAAGAAGTATTACCGGATGCCTTCCACCGAACTGGTGGAACTAAAGAAACAACTGGATGAGCTATTGCAGAAGGGGTACATTCGCCCCAGCACCTCACCTTGGGGGTCACCGATATTATTCGTCAAGAAGAAAGATGGCACTTTGCGGATGTGTGTGGACTACCGCCCCCTGAATGAAGTCATCATCAAGAACAAGTATCCACTGCCACACATCGATGACTTTTTCGACCAACTGAAAGGTGCCCGGGTATTCTCTAAGGTCGACCTTCGTACAGGCTATTACCAGCTGAAGATCCGAAAGGAAGACATTCCCAAGACAGCCTTCACCACCAGATATGGCCTGTATGAGTTCACGGTCATGTCCTTCGGCTAAACGAATGACCCAACCTATTTAATGGGCATGATGAACAAGGTCTTCATGGATTTTCTGCACAAGTTCATGGTGGTATTCATTGATGACATACTCATATACTCCAAAAGTGAAGAAGAGCATAAGCAGCACCTCCGTACGGTGCTGGAACGACTGCGAGCTCATCGTCTTTATGCCAAGTTCAGCAAGTGCGAGTTCTGGTTAAAGGAGGTGGGATTTCTGGGACACATTCTGACGGCTCAGGGAGTAGCCGTAGACCCCAGTAAAGTGACCGATGTGTTGAATTGGAAGCCACCAACCACCGTGATGGA
The DNA here is from genome assembly GCA_950022295.1 of Bromus sterilis. Taxonomy (NCBI): domain Eukaryota; kingdom Viridiplantae; phylum Streptophyta; class Magnoliopsida; order Poales; family Poaceae; genus Bromus; species Bromus sterilis. Next base: position 363,625,616 of record OX465595.1, on the reverse strand, counting down.
AGTCCGAAGTTTCTTAGGATTGGCGGGATATTACCGCCGGTTCATTGAAGGGTTCCCCAAGATAGCCAAGCCAATGACCGAGTTGTTGAAGAAGAACCAGAAATTTGTCTGGACCAAGGAGTGCGGTGAAAGCTTCGAGCAACTCAAGACCAAGCTAACCTCAGCCCCTGTTTTGACTCTGCCGGACATCCACAAGGGATTTGATATATATTGTGATGCCTCCAATCATGGCCTTGGCTGCGTGCTAATGCAAGAAGGAAAGGTTGTAGCGTACGCCTCCAGACAGCTACGCCAACATGAAGTAAACTACCCCACGCATGACCTGGAACTGGCTGCTGTGGTACACGCATTGAAATTGTGGAGGCATTATCTCATCGGGCAATGATGTGAGGTGTACACCGACCATAAGAGTCTCAAGTACATTTTCACGCAGCCAGACCTCAACCTCAGGCAGAGAAGGTGGCTCTAGTTGGTCAAGGATTACGATCTCGGGATAAATTATCACCCCGGGAAGGCTAACGTGGTCGCCGACGCCCTTAGCCGCAAGCCAAGTTCAGTGAGTGCACTCTGGGAAAGGCTCCACCCTCGGCTACGGGAGGAAGTCACTCAACTCAACCTCGTGTTGTGTGACTCAATGACCAGGAAGACATTGGAAATCACCCCAACCTTGGTGGAGGAAATTAAGGGAGCACAAGCTCAGGATCCAGAAATCCAAGAAATCAAGGGACGGATTCCGCGTGGCAAGGCCGAATCCTTTCACCTGGATACCCAAGGTGTGCTATGGTTCGAAAACCGAATATGTGTACCGGACCAGGCTAATTTGAGGCAGTAAATACTGCGAGAAGCACATGAGCCCACATATTCTATCCACCCCGGCAGCACCAAGATGTACCGGGATTTGGAGACCACATTTTGGTGGCCCAGAATGCGCAAAGATATCACATACTATGTGGCATGCTGCGACGTATGCAACAGAGTCAAAACCGAGCACCAAAATCCAGCTAGATTACTGCAGCCCCTGCAAGTTCCGCAATGGAAGTGGGATGACATATGCAGGGACTTCATTGTAGGGATCCCAAGGACCGCCCGAGGTCACGACTCCATATGGGTAATTGTGGATATGCTCACCAAAGTGGCCCACTTTATTCCTGTCAGGACCACTTACCGAGCTGATCAATTGGCAGAGTTATACATGTCCCGGATTGTTAGTATCCATGGAATACCAAAGACCATCACCTCAGACAGAGGGTCAGTGTTCACGTCTGCATTCTGGCTACGACTTCACGAAGCCTTGGGGACCGTACTAAAGCACAGCACTGCTTACCATCCCCAAACAGATGGCCAGACAGAGCGAGTAAATCAGATATTAGAGGAGATGCTCAGGGCATGTGTATTAGCCTACGGGTCCAAGTGGGAGAACTGCTTACCATACGCAGAATTCTCATACAACAACAGCTACCAGGCCAGCCTCAATATGCCACCCTTTGAGGCATTATATTGGCGGAAATGTCGCACCCCATTGAACTGGTCACAGACAGGGGACAGTCGCCTCTTTGGCACCGACTTAATGCTTGAAGCAGAAAAGCAAGTCAAGGAAATTCAGGACCGGTTGAGAGCCGCCAAGTCTCGACAAAAGAGTTACTATGACACCAAGCACCGAGAGGTGAACTTTGAGCCTGGAGAATACGTCTATCTCCGAGTGACGCCAATGAAAGGAGTAAGGAGATTCCAAACCCGGGGAAATCTTGCCCCAAGGTATGTCGGGCCATTCCCAATAATGGCTAAGCGGGGAAAAGTAGCATACCAATTGGACCTACCCCCAGAAATGTCTGACGCCCATGACGTATTCCATGTATCACAACTACGCAAGTGTGTCTCGCCACCAGTCAAACGAGTGGATGTGAAAGAGTTAGGGCTGGCCCAGGATCTGACATATGAGGAGAAACCGGTCAGGATTTTGGATGAAATGGAAAGGACTACCCGCAGTAAGGTGATACGGTTTTACAAGGTGCTCTGGGAGCGCCATACTGAGGAAGAAGCCACCTGGGAAAGGGAAGAGTTTCTGAGGGCTGCATATCCGTATCTGTTCCCTGAGCAACCAAATCTCAAGGACGAGATTTACCCTAAGGGGGGTAGGTTTGTGACACCCTGGTTTTTGGCTCCTTTTTATTTGCAACTTTATTTGCTGATTTTCTGGGGTTTGAAATTATTTGCTCTGATTTTCTCAACTCAGATGGCCTTGATCACTTGGGCCTAATTTTTCCCCTAGGCCAAGTAACCCCTAAACCCTTCTCCCCTATGGCTATGATCAAGATTTGCTCAAACTAGCCCATTCCCTATTTTTATTTCTCCTAAAAAACCCTTTTCACTAAAGGAAATTGATCTTTTCCCTCTCCTTTTTGAAGCTAGCCTCACTTTTGCTCCTCCTTGTGGCCTGAAAATTTTTGTGCTAAGCAAGGGGGACATGCCTCATGATTCTATGCAAAAACATGGACAAGCTTAGTACAAAGTTTCCCCTCTAGAAATTCATTTCCATTTCTGACCAGAGAGGCACTTTGTGAAGCAAGTACCCTGTAGACTTATCCATTTGCCTTGAAATTTTTACCACATAAGCACCTTCCTAGATAACCTAGGCACACCAAGTTTCAGCCCCAAAAACATAGCCAAACTCTCTGGAGAAATTCTCAAAGTTTCCTGCAGGAAACTGTTTTTGAAGCTACCAAGTGTTTGAGCCCACGTGCAAGCCTCCCAACCCCTCACCCATGCTACTGGACGATGTATACACGCCAAGGACATAGTGCGCACGCCCTGGACGCCCTCAGTGCACGCGTACCAGGGGTGAGCACGCGCACTGCCGTCCACAGGTGTGCTCTGGCTGTGGCCGTGAGGTCGCCATCACGGGCACGCCACACCCCGCGCACCCGCGGCCGTGCGTGTGTCCGTAGCCATTGTGGCACACCCGTGCTTCACCTGACTCACCCCAAAGCCCCACCGCCCGCCGGAGACCTCGCCGTCGTCGCCATGATTGCTCCAGAAGACACGCGAGACGACCACTGTGGCCAGCACGCCACCACTTGGCTCGTGGCTGCATCTGCGCGTCCCTAGCGTCATCGCATCCCCCGTGCGCGACCTGCCCCTCAAAGCCACGCCGCCCGCCACCCCTTTCTCCGACTCAGGCCGCCGCAGTACCATGGCTGCTGCCGCCCCGTGCTTCCCGTCGACGCAGTTCATTGGGGGATGCACGCACGTGTGCTACACCATCAGTAGAACCTCCTAGAGCTCCCCCGAGCCCCCACTGCTCACGCGCACGCGAGCACGGCGCCGTCATCTTCTGTCCGGCGACACCCGGAGGGGAATCGACGCCGTGGCTATAAATTGGCCCCTCCCCTGCTCGTAGCCACCACCACACACCCCCACTCCACTCGCAGAAGGCGCACTCAAGGAGGAAGCCGGCCGGGGAAGCCCCTGGTCGGAGATCACATCGCAGCGCCGCCACCACCGTAGCTGGAGAAGAACCTAGCGACGCCGGCCGGCCATCGTTTGCAGGATTTCGGGTACGTGGAAGCTCGCCATGATCCCCTGCGTCTCCTCCCCTAGCCCTAGTTCACCCCCTAGGCCTCCTCGCCGGCGAACCACCGTCGCCGGAGCCGCGGCCTCTGCCTCACTCTCTCTTTATTTCGACCTGACACCCTGACCCCACCCGTCAGCCACTCCAGCCTCTCCGAACCGGTATAAGTGGAGGCGCCCGTGTAGGTTTACGCCTTCGACGTGGCCTCCTCTGGATTTTCTCTGGAAATTTATTTAATCTATTTAAAAATGGATATTTGACCAAACTTTGACCATCAATTACTCCTAAACCACAAGGCCAAATGAGTTGATTCTTTTTGCTACATTTTTCTTTTGAGCTCCTCTTCAAATTGGCAAAGTTTGGGAACTTGGCTCACTGTTTAGGTCCACTGGACAGTGAAGGAGTGCTTTGGACTTATTTTTATTTTCCACTTGTTTTATTTTTCAGAAGGTGATCAAGTGCTTGCAGGAGACCAGGAGTTCAAGGATACTCCACTTGACCAAGGCAAGCCATAACAATATGGTCATGAGGAGCTTAAGTTGCTTTTTGATGATTTAAATCATTTACTTGGGTTCATTTTAATTGCCTTCACATTGCTTGCTAATAAAAATGAATAACCATAATAAGTTGATTAATATAAACATGCCATGCCTACTGATTTCTATCTAGTACATGTTAGCACCATGTTTATTTCGTTGCCATGTCTATGCCGGAATCATGCTAGTAATGATCATGCTACTAATTGTATGTAATGCTAGTAGTAGTATATGCATGATAGTAGTTCATACTCATGCCTTGTTGCCATATTGCTATTCACCAGAACCTAATGAACAAAATTGTTGACCAAGTGCCACCGAACCGAGCTTATCCGTGCAGCCACATTTGCTTGTATGGGCGGGCCTTGACTCATGCTATCGTAGTGCCTTCTACGGATATCACCCAGTAGGGGAGGTTATGCACGCACGCTACCCTGATCAGGTAGGTGGTGATAATCTCGAAATCCATATATGTTTACCCGGGAGTCCCCATTGGGACAGTTTTCCACAAGGTGGTCGAGTGGTTATGGTGGTAACGTGGACACCTAACCACAGGGATACCCAAGACCGTGTGTCGGTGAGTCCGTAGGGAGGTAACGCGGTAGTCGGGTTTCGTTGGAGATGTCCTAGTCCGCTCCTGCGGTGCGAGTTCCAAGGATCCCGTGGGACAAGTACCGAGGTGCTGGATGGAGGAGGAACTCCATAATGTGGGTAACGTGCACAAACTCTCCAGAGTCAAAATCTATTCGAATAGCCGCGTCCTCGGTCATGGGACACAGTTCGTACTAGGTCACACAGAGGTCAACACTAATTTGTTTAATAATATGAATGTTAATGTTGAAACTATGGTCATGTGATTGGTTGGGTGGTAACTGAGGACACCTAACCCGTTGAGTGGTCGAGCTACCGTCCGTATGATGGTGGGTCAAGAGATGACCCGGTTACCGAGTCCGCACGACTCGGAGGTAAGCTGGATGAATCATGTGGTGTTCATGAGACAAGTGCTATTATTATTCCTGCCATGTTTGCCATGTTATTGTTTGCATTCTTGCCATGCTATTGTTTCTCCTGATGACTTGGCTGTTATGAGCTTGCAAGTACATTCCATGTACTGACCTGGCGTGTCATGCCAGATGTAGGAGGTGTCGCACCTGAAGAGTTGGCTGAACTGTACTACGCGAACTAGGCCGTGTCCCAGCAGTGTACCCGTGGAATGGAGTCCCGTCACCTCGTTATTCCGCTGCCGTAGAGTCCTTCGTCGATCGTATTGAGGCCCTGAGATGTGACATAAATAATGTTGATAGTGTTGCCGCACGAGATGTGCCGCCATGCCTCGTAGCAGTTGTAAACCCGAACCTATGTACCTGTATAATTACTATGAAGCGGTTGTATTCTGTACCAATATGTTGTGCATTGCCAGAAGACTTGATCTCTGGGCTGGCAATGTAAGGTAAACCGGTTGCTCTGAGCCAGGGTGCCACATCGAGCACGTCTTTACTTCTAGGTGAGGGAGCACCCGAAACTCTCATGGGTGGATACGCTCCCGATGGGAGTTCAATATATTTGAAAAATGTATTTGAGTCAGTAAAAACGGTGCTTGCAGGCTGCGTTTTTCTTTTTGCGCTGCCATTTTAATTTTCCTCTTCTTGGTAAGGATAACGATCTCCTTGCTGGAGGACCGTCAAAGATGCTCTGTCTGCGAACCGTCAAGTCTTCATGACCGGTTATAATGATGGCTTTTGGTGGCGTGCTGCAGCCGCCTGTTGAGTTACCGATGCGTGCATTGAAGACGCGCGAGATTTGACGCGTCCAGCATACTGTGCCTCCCGTGTGAAGGCATCTTTGTCTCAGAATTTGAATCGCCCGGCGCGCTTGGTCTTTGAATTAATTGCTGCCGTCGTCTGAGCTTCTGCGTGCTCTTGGGTTTGTGCTATAAATAGACCCTTCTTCTTCGTCTAGCAGCAGTGTTCGACCTCTTCTCATTTTGCTCCTCTTTCTCTTCCTCCTCTCATGGGACCCAAGCGAGGTGCAGGTATGACCGGCCGCGGCCGTGCTCGCCGTGGCCTCGGTGGTCGTACTCCACGCTCCTCTCGCGGCGGCCGTCGTGGTGCACCATCGACGCCTTCCTCCTCGTCTTCAGGGGAGGGTTTTTGGCGCTATGAATTTCTCCTACGCGTCCGTGGCCGGAACGCTGCTTGCATTCTTCTTCCTTCTGCATTTGCTGTCATTGTTTCTGAGCGTAGTCTGGATGGCCTGCTTCTTCGTCTTCAGGGGTGTTCTTGGCCTCCTTCTTATGTTGAGTTGGAGACCGACAGTTCCGGCTTGATTTTCCTTGGATTTGGCTGGAAGTTGTTTTCTCGGCGTTTGAACTTGCGTGATGGTGACACTCTTTGTTGCTGTTTTGATGGCGAAGATACTCTTACCATCCTCGCTTTTGACCCGAGCGGCAATCGTATGGATCCGTACTGGCAGGAGACAAGCAGCGACGGTTCCGACAGGTCGAGGCGTCCTATGCCTACGTCTTCAACTGCTTCCTCCTCCGGTGACTCTTCGGGTGGTGATGCTGTGCCTTCCATCTCTGGAGAGGACCTCGACGTCAAGCCACCGATCAAGCGGGCGTGCCAGGAGACCTTGTAGAACTGGAGGCAGTGGCGTCATCTTCGCTGGCAGCTCGGGTGGAGCTGGAGGAGAAGCTGGTGGAGCAGGAGAAGAAGCTGGTGGAGCATCGGTTTCTGTGCTCCGCAAATAAGTCGAGCTTCACCTTTTGTTATGTCATTAACATCATGAGCTGGCTGCTTCGACTCCTCCTTTGTCTGTGATGATGCTCGTCGCATTAGAGTCAATCATCCTAGCATGGGCACACATGTAGAAGTCGTAATTCCTTGGGTGATTGATGCTGTAGGCTGATCAGCTGCTTGTGTCTTTTGTAACTAGGTTAGTTCTCCATGTAATGAGGATTGTCGTCGAGTAATCAGAGTTGCCTTCTATCCAATGTACTTCGAGTCTTTTGTACTGAGAATGATCTTCGGGTCCTTGTAATGAGAACTGTGTTTGAGTCTTTGGAATCTGTCTTTGAGTCCTTTGAGATGGGATCTATCTTTAAGTCTTTCAAAGAGAGATGTCTTCGAGTCCGTCAAGTTCTTGTACTGTGGATTCTATCGGGTGCGCGGCAGCGCTCCCGATGGGAGTAGCCCCCGAGGCTACGTTCGAGTCGTATAGTCGAACGTAGGCTGAGATGCGCTTCGTTTGTCGTTCTTCTGTTAACTGCCGTTTTTATCGGGTGCGCGACAACGCTCTCGATGAGAGTATCCCCCGAGTCTTTAGGTGATCGTTGGCGATCAGGTGAAGACTAAAGGATTGTCTGTGTCTTGTGTTCCATCCATATTTGTCCAGAGTACTTGGTGTTCGATCTGGTTGTAGTCGTGTCTTCCCTTTGATTCCGAACAATTTTCAGCAGGTGGTGCCTGTCAGGGGTTTTTGCTTGGACCCTTTCATTTTCGGGCTGCGTGAGCGACGATAGCGTCTCGGAGGGAGATGGTGCTCGGTCCCCCGAGTGGTTTGGGTAAAGATCGCGTGAGCGACTATAGCGTCTCTCGGGGGGAGGTTGTACTCGAGCCCCCGAGTGCTTTGGTGAAATATCGCGTGAGCGACGATAGCGTCTCTCGGGGGGAGTTTGGTACTCGAGCCCTCGAGTAGTTTGGTGAAAGGTCGCGTGAGCGACGATAGCATCTCTCGGGGGGAGTTTTGTACTCGAGCCCCCGAGTGCTTTGGTGAAAGATCGCGTGAGCGACGATAGCATCTCTCGGGGGGAGTTTGGTACTCGAGTCCCCGAGTGCTTTGGTGAAAGATCGCGTGAGCGACGATAGCGTCTCTCGGGGGGAGTTTTGTACTCGAGCCCCTGAGTGCTTTGGTGAAAGATCGCGTGAGCGACGATAGCGTCTCTTGGGGGGAGTTTTGTACTCGAGCCCCCGAGTGATTTGAGGTGGTAGTATTTGGGCAACATCATTCTATTGCGTCGAAGGGTTACATGAGCTGCCAGTTGATCATGAATGGTGGAGACTATGGGTAGAACAGGCGTAGGTTCGCTACGTTCAATGGATTTCCCACGTCCTCGCCAGTCTTCAGGTTCTTCAGTCTATAGGCGCCTCCTCCTATGACTTCTGAAATTATGAACGGTCCTTCCCATTGGGGGTCAAGCTTGTGGACTTTCTCTTGTATGAGCCGTAGGATAAGGTCGCCTTTGTTGAAGGTTCTGGTGTGCAGGCGGCTGCTTTGGTAAGTACGCAGCTTGTCCTGGTACCCCTCCGACCTTGCTAGGGCTGTGTCTCTTACTTCATCTGTTGTGTCCTTGTCATTTTTCAGTGCTTATTATGCTTCCTCTTCCTCGTACCCCGAGATCCGGGGCGCCCCGAATTTGAGGTCATGTGGTAGTACTGCCTCCGACCCGTACACCATGAAGAAAGGTGTGTACTGGGTTGCAGTATTTGGGGTAGTGCGCAGGCTCCATAGTACTGCAGGGAGTTCTTCTACCCAGTTGCCCGCGGCCTGCTCGAGTGGTGCAAGGAGCCGTTTTTTGATTCCTCCGCATACTAGGCTATTTGCTTTTTCCACCTGGCCGTTGGACTGTGGGTGCGCGGCTGATGCGTAGTTGATTTTGATGCCCAGTTCTTCGCAGAAGTTCTGGAATTCTGCCGCTGTGAAGTTCGTACCGTTGTCCGTGATGATGTTGTGTGGTACTCCGAACCTGAAGATTATTGATTTGATAAAATTCACTGCCGTGAGGGCTGTGGAGCTGGTGATGGGTACTGCTTCGATCCACTTGGTGAACTTGTCGATTGGTACTAGCAGGTGAGTTCTTCCACCCTTTGATGATTTCTTGAGTGGGCCCACCATGTCGAGTCCCCAGGTGGCGAACGGCCATGATAGTGGTATGGTCTTGAGTTCTGAAGCTGGAGCGTGCGGTCTGCTGGAAATTTTTTGACAGACGATGCAACGCCGCACTATGTATTCTGTGTTTTTCATGACAGTGGGCCAATAAAACCCTGCTCGGAATGCTTTGGACACGAGGACTCGACTGCTCGCGTGGTGCCCACAGGTACCCTCGTGGATTTCGAGCAGTAGGGCTTTGCCGTCTTCTTCGTCGATGCACTTTTGGAGTATTTGGGTGATACTGCGCTTGTATAACTGTCTGTTGATCACTATGAATGCCTTGGATCGGCGACTGATGCGCCGAGCTTCCGCGACGTCCTGCGGTAGGGTGCCTTCGATTAGGAATCTGAGGAGCGGCTCTCTCCAAGATGGGTCTTCGGGTGCGGCTGGCTCTGGCTCCTCGACTGCGTTGTTGGCTTCTTCATTAACGATTGGATTTATGGCTGCCACTTGCGCTGGTTCACCTGTGTTGCTTTTGCCATTCGCTCGTATATTGTTCCTGCGTTGTTTAGGCCAAAAGGCATTTTGGGGCAGCGGAATGTGCTGCAAGGGGTTGTGGCCAAAGCGTGCTCTTCGTCTTTTTTCTCCATCCTGGCCTGATTGTGTCCTGAGTAGGCGTCGAGGAACGATAGTAGGTCGCATCCTGCTGTCGGGTCGATTATTTGATCGATTCTTGGCAAGGGAAAGTGATCCTTTGGGCAGTATTTGTTGACTGGCCCGTAGTCGACGCACATCCGCAGCACGTCTGTGTCTTTCTTGGGGACCAACGCGGGGTTGGCGATCCAAGTGGCTTTCTTCGTCTCTCGGATGAATTGGGCGTCGAGTAATCGGTTGACTTCCTCCCCGATTGCTCTGCGCTTGGGTTCTGAGAATCTTCGTAGTGCTTGCTTCACTGGCTTGGTGTTTGGATTGATGCGCAGTGCGTGTTCCGCGAACTCGCGCGGTACTCCTGGCATGTCAGCTGGGCACCAGGAGAAGATTTCCCATTCTTCACGGAGGAAAGCGATGAGGGCAGTCGCTTGCTCTTCCGGGAGGTGAGCGTACACGTGGACTTTTTTTCTGGGTCCGTCGGGTGCACCTGGTGGGTGACCGTGTCGTTGTCGATCCTGAAGTCTCGCCCGTACTCTTTTGACTCGTTTCGGCTTGCTAGTGGAAAGATACTTTTGTCTGTCGCCATGGCTATTTCTGTGAGTTCTTGCTCGGCTCCAAAGGTGTCGGAGACTTTGTGGAAATCGCGATCGCATTGGTCTGATTTGGTGAAGCTCCCGTTGACTGTGATGATGCTCGCGGATCCTGGCATCTTGAGTTTGAGGTAGGCATAGTGCGGAACCGCCATGAATTCCGCGAATGCTGGACGTCCCAGTATGGCGTGATACGGCGACTGCCAATCGAGTACTTTGAACTCAAGGGTGTGTCTTGCGAAATTGTGTCTGCTTCCAAAGACAACTTCGAGCTTGATTATACCAAGGGAGGTAGCTGCTTCACCTGGGACTACTCCGTATAACACAGTGCTTGCGATACCCTGCCTTCTTGGATCGTGTACACCTGTCCTTGAGTCGGGTTGGAGCATCTTTCGGGACTTGGAGTCGGCGACTGCTCGGTTCGTTGGGTGTGTTTGGCTTCTCGCTGTTTTTCCTCCTTGAGGCTGTCGGCGAGTTCGTTGAACAGGCGGCAGTTTCCCAGAGTGTGGCCTGATCTGATGTATCCCCGGTCGTCTTCGAAGCAGTGGATCGTGCAGGGTCCATCTAGCTGCTCCCTGACCGTGAGTTTGCTAGATCCGGCGTGCCGTTTCCTCCTTGAGATTCGGAAGAACGGCGCGTGATCCGCCGGGTGCTCGTGGACTCGTGGATCGATTTCGATCCCCACACTCAGATTCTGGTTCTTTATGAGGTTGGCGAATTCGTCTGGTCTTCGATCTGGGTCATAGTATTCGCCGGTCTGAGTGTCAGAGTCGTTGTCCTAGCGGGCGACAGCTGTCCGTGCGGCAGGTCGTCGAGTGGTTGGCGATCGTGTGGCTGTATAGTGCGATTCGTCGAGTGGGGCCTCTTCGTAGAATCCTCGCGCCTGTCTTCTGGGTCATCGATTCCTTCTTCGTTGGCGATGATCTTGACAATCGCTGATCTCGAGCTCGGAGTCGGTGTCTTGTCGTGCGGCGGGTGCCTGGGTGGTGGCGGGACGTCGAGTGGTCGGCGGGTCCTCTGCTTCGTGTTGTAGCTCGTCGACCGGGATCTCTGTGTAGAACCCCGACACCTTTCTTTTGGGTCGTCGAGTTCTCCTTCGCTGGCGGTGGACTCGGTTTCCGCCATAGTATTGGTCCTGGCACAGCTGCAGGCCGAGCAATCTCACTGGGGCGGCAGAGATGTTTGCCGTGATCTTGAATTCTTCTGATGGATTGCATCTGGTTCTTGCTCTTGAGTTGTGGCTTGCTGAAGACGGAACCGCCGAGATCGTGATTCCAACCTGTGTAGTTCCCACAGACGGCGCCAATTGACGGGGATGTACCCCAGCAAATCCCATGGTCAGGGACCCTGGGTTAGTCATGAGAGGAACAGGTTGGACGATAGCTCCTCGGCTAACAGGAGGATACGTTCCTGCTCGATATTATTGCTTGGAGATGGCGATTATAGGGAAGTCCAAGGATAGGGTTACAGATTGTGTATTGGTCGATCTTGACGTCTCCCCTCCTAGCCTTTATATAGTAGGCTAGGTCTCGGGGAGTCCGTCCTGGATTACTGTGACACCCTCAAAATCAAGCCGTGTACATTAATCATACACGCAGGGTACACGACCGAAATCAAGGACTCACGGTAAGGTAATCACAACAACACTCTATAAATAAAATAACACAAGCTTTATATTACAAGCTAGGGGCCACGAGGGCTCGAATACAACAGCTCAAGAGCACAAAGTTAGCGGAAGCAACAGTATCTGAGTACAGACACAAGAATACAAGGTTGCCTTAAGAAGTCTAGCGCAAACACAACACGATCGAAAAGGCGAGGCCACCTTCCTGGGAACCTCCAAACTACTCCTGGTCGAGGGGGAACTCCACGTCGTAGACGGCATCGGGGATCTTCACGTTGCGGTGGTCGGCATCGGGGATCTCCTGCTCCTGGACTCCAACGTCGACTGCAGCGGCCGATCAGGAAAAACAAAAAGGGGGGAAATAAAGCAAAGGTGAGTATCTAGCATACCCGCGAGTCTTACGTCCGCTACTAAGCATTTATGCATTTGTATCAAAAGGAAAGGGGAGGCTGTATATAGTGGACTACAAGGTAGAAATCAGAATAAGGATAAGAAGCTAGGCCTATCGAAGACTAGCATCTTCTGACGTGTCTTGCAGCATGAGGAGAGAATAGCCAACAGTTTATATAAAGCAATAAGTAACAATGCAGCAGAAGTTGCTGCAGCATTGTATAATAGTAAGTTGTAATAATTAATAATAATATATGCCTCTGAGTTCCCCTCCTCGACTACCCTGCGAGGAAGAAAACCCGGAACCAATAGTTTAATAGTAGTAGTTTGTAGTGGTAAGATCCAGCTTCAACATAAAGCGTCCTGTTACCGTGGACACGGGTATTCGAATAGATTAAACTTCTTGCAGGGGTGCACTACTGTTTAGCCTGCACGCTCGGATCTCCAGGGTGGCGGGAACCTTGTTAGGGAACGCTCCACCAAAGCTATCCGACACGACGCAGCCCATCCTAGGCTCAACAGAGAGGCCATCCGCCGGACTATATCCTATGCGCCAAGGGGTATAGGTCCCTCACCCTTGCACGCTCCTGCATGGTGCGAGGCTGGCCGGTGAAGTAAAAGCAAATCCAAATACACCACTCGAGCGAAGAAGACACACCGCTTCCCGGCAATCAGACCGCGATACTGCTGACGTCTGAAGAGCTTTCGGACAATCTACGACGCAGGGGCGCCCATAACTCCTTATCCCACGTGAAGGTAGTGCGTACAGACCAACGGGCCTCTCAAGTCATCCACCGAACCATTTAGCATTTTAATATTATCTGTCGGGACAAACGTTATCGTCGCCCCTATCCGGGTGAGTCACGGACAACGACAGCAGCCAGGTCCACCAGTAACATCGGTGCCTGCCCTGACGTCCCACCAACTCGTGCGGTTACCAACAAGGTGAACCGTCTCCTTACCTTGTCTCGCGTTTGCTCTGAAGAGCTCGACTTTCGTACAACAGGATACCTGTCGGCCACGAACAGTACCAGGCCCGTCGCACACCGGTGGAATACACCTGACATGTCGTTCCGCTAAGATACCCTATGCAGGCACCGTTGGGTCACCCGACTCCTTACCTGTAAGGACACCAGTTGATTCAAGTGCCTACAATCAAGTGAAACCAGGAGGAATCACCCTCGATGGTACACTTAAAGAGGTTCGACAGAGACATCAGCAGAATGAACTAAAAAGGAATATTCTCGTATCACCCCGGTGGTGCCGAGACACCAGCGGAATGAACTAAAGAGGAATACCTCGTATCATCCCCAGTGATGCTAGCTACTGAGCCGACGAGAGTGAAATACGAGTTCGTCCACTCGTAAGTCAAACTCGAAGCGACTCGGCAGAGTCTCACTGTTGTAAGTTCCCTAGGGCGTCTGCATTGATCCGTACCTGTTGCAGTTGTAATATATCGTTTCCGCGATCACTCCTAGAGTGATCACGACCCGCTATCTAATCCTAGTAACTAACAATGCGCAGGGCTAACTACTGAAATAATATATATTTAACAGGCAGCATAGGATAACGGAAAGGTAATAAAGGGGTGAAAATGACAGGCTATGCAATTGAATAGGTAAGCAACGTAGCAGCAGCAGTAATAATGCCTAGTGCAAGACATGTACGGAAAGATAGGCGATATCTGGGGAAGAGAATGGCTCTGCTTGCCTGGTAGCTCGACGGTAGGGGTACGGTCGTCGACGAAGTAGTCGTACTCGGCAACGATGTAGTCGGCGGCAGCAACGAGGTCTATCGGAGAATAAAGGGGGGGGAGAAACAATAAATACATAGCAATAATAGCAATACAATTGTATGACATACCAGATATAAAGCAACGGGGCTCTAACGCAGTGTTCGGTGATTTGATCGGAGCAGGAATTTATCCGGGGATGACTCATCAGTACCGGTTGATTACCGGACCGATGATCCGGAGGGGGAAGTTCCATGTCTACAGTGTTAGAGACATCTGACAGACACGTGGATAGCGTATCCGTGATCGTTGATCCATTCTGAACAACTTTCATGTTCAGAACATTTTCATCCGGCAAGTTTTACCGGCACCGGGAATTACCGACCGGGTTCACCGGAGGGGGAAATGTTCCACGTTCGGTAGGATAGAGGGGTGCGGTGGGTATAGAGATAGCGTATCCGTATTCATGATATTTTTCTGATCAACTTTGATATATAAATTATTTTCATCTGACATACGGATTAAAAGATATGATTTTCTAGAGTTTAAATCATTTATAAGCATTTTTGGATTTTCTTTTATTAAATAATCCATCTTATCCACAACCTGTTGACTGGTCAACTGACAGAGGGGACCCACCTGTCAGCCTCACAGTATAATAAAAACATTTTAATTAATTTAAAGCCACTGGGCCCACATGTCATAGAGAGATGTCTTAACAAATTAATTAGTTAGTTTAATTAGTGATGGGGCCCATGTGTCATACAAAGAGCTACTTTAACAGTTTCTATTTATTTTAAAAACTTATTAAGCGTTGGGGGCCACCTGTCATTCAAAAGGGGGTGGTTATTCTCCTCTAAACAAATCTTGTTAGTGGGTAATTACCCTGGGGGGGCGCTAGTCAGTGGCCCAGCCAACCCCCAGGTTGGGCTCGCCCGCACGGGAAAAACAGAGGAGTGCCGACGGCCGTTCCGGCGAGGGGCCGCGGCGAAGCGAGGGGGAAGGCGCGGTGGGAGTGGTGGCAGTGGAGTGGCCTCGCGGGCGCGCGCGTGCAACCGCAGCAGCGGCCGAGGCAGCATGCCCCAGAGGCGCGGGGCCCGTGGAGGAAGGGGGCGGCAATGGCGCACGGTGGTGTCCGGATGCGGGGCACGCAAGCGGGCGAGATAAGGGGGTGCGGCGAGAGCGCGCGCGAGCCGCTTAGAGCAGGGGCACACATTGGGGGGGGTAAGCATCGGGTAGTGGCAAATGGCGGGGAGCTCAAGCTCCAGCCATGGCCACCCGGGCGGTTATGGCGTCGGGCTCGACCAAGGGGACGACTGCGGAAACTAATCGGGGCAGGGGATGAGGGGAACCGGAGGATAGGCTCACCAGGAGCTTGGTAGGGTGCAAGGGGGGCGGAGGGGCTCGAAACAGCGTCAATTCCGGCGAGGCCGACGGTGGTGGCGACGAAATATCACAGCGGACTAGGGGAAGAAGATAGGAGAGAGGAAGGGGACCCATGGTGGCGGCTAGGGTTGGGGAGGGGCTGCAACGGCCTTTAACCTCGGCGGCGGCCTCCGGATGGCCGCCACGGCGATGGACGGCCGGCGTGGCCAGTGTGGATGTTATCCAAGGGGTGGGGGGTGACCAGTACGAAGGGGAAGGAGAGGGGGTGGGGCTTGGGCTGGGCTTGGCCCAAATGGGGGGCTTTGCCCAGGGCGATAGTTAGCTCTTTTTGTTTTTCTGTATTTCTTTTCTTTCCTTTTTTGTTTGTAATTATTTAATGTCTTGGGCATTTTTGTAAAATACAAACCTTGCACCATAATTAGTATAGCACCATACCAGAGGCCCACAAAAAGATTTGGAATTTTATCAAGTCATTTGTTATTTGATTGGAATTTGCAATTAGAAAATGGTGTTGTTTTGCTGCTGGTAAGAATTTTTTGCAAATTTCCATAGCTTGATAAATAACCACAACCATAATAGCATGGTTCAGTGATTATTAGCGATTTTACAAAAGTGGTTGCATAATTTTTGGGCAAGTTTCAATCGGCAACATTTTTTAATAACCACCGAAAGGCATCTGGAATCATCTTTGAGTTCAAAGATGATCATGGCATGATTAGCACAATGATTAGCAACAGTAATTATGATTACTGTAGGTGATTACTGTAGCATGACACCCGGGGTGTTACAATTACAAAGGAGGTTTCCTAACCCTGATCTTGTACCGTACGGCAAGTTTGCACCTTCCTTATGAGTCGCGGACTCCTACGTCAGTGCCACTAGTGGGCCAAGGCTGGGCCCAGGCGGCGTCTTTGTGGGCCTTCTGTCTTTGGGTACACCGGGTGGGCTCATCCATAGGAGTCGTGGGGTCACCCCCTCGTCAGGTCACCTCCCGCCGATTTGGTCGCCTCTTATAAAACCCCCCTCACCTCACCGCCGATAGTCCTTCCACCACTCACCTCCCCTTTTGGGCTTTCCCGCCGAGGTGCATCCACTTCATCGATGAGGAGAGCGGCGCATACCTTCTCCGATTGATGGTCCAAGGCGAGGAGGATCCTCTTCCCCCACTCCACGAGCTGCCATGGCATCTTTGAGTTCTAGCAAGATCTGATGTGGTAGTGGCAGTGATTGTGCTAGATTTGATGTGGTATGTGGTAGTGATTGTGCTAGATCTGCTCTGGTAGTGGTTGTGGTAGTGCTAGAGCTAGATGCATGTGTTCCATTTGCAGCAAGCATGTGCATAGTTGTGATCCATTTGTACCAAGCATGTTTGCATGGTAGATTGTGGTGATCAATTTGTAGCAAGCATGTGCATGTCGATGTGTTGTTGTAGCTAACTGTCGAAGTGTGGTTCCAAACTAACTGTGGATGTGTGCTTGTAGCTAACTGTGGATGTGTGCTTGTCGCTAACTGTCGATGTGTGCTGCGTTTGTAGGAGATGAGCAAGGAGACGCAAGACATGAATCGGTCTCTTGTAGTGGTGTCCGATAGCCAGTTCGATCCATCATACATGGAGGACTCGCAGCCCCTTAGTCAAATGCCTCTTGATGTGGAGGTGTTCGGCCATGCAAGAATGGCTAGTCCTTTCACCTCCATTGGAGTTCTGCTAGCTCAGGAAGAGGAAGTTGGCGTTGTACAACGGTCAGATTCCAATCCAAAGGCCAAGGATGGGAGGGGTAACAACATGAAGTGGCAGCCCTTCATGTCCTCGTTCGTGCTGAACAACATGTGTGACCTCATATAAAGTGGCGCCAGGACTGACAAGAGGGATTCAAAGAGGTACACCTCAACACCGTGGCCAAGAAGCTGCTGGAGTTCTGTGGGTTGGAGGTGACCTCGACCCAGGTGTACAACCACCTCCGAAAGTGGAGGAGCAGATGGATGACGATCTCAAAGCTGAGAGACCTTAGTGTCGCCTCATGGGATGAGTCCACTTGTAGCATTGTTCTGGAGACCGAGCACTACACTGGCCATGTCGCGGTTAGTTCACGCCCCTTGTTTAGCCCTCTTGAACATTGCCTTGTAGGTACTAACAGCGATGTGCTTCCTTGTTAGGATCACCCCAAAGACGTCGAGTTCCTGAACACCCCCATCCAAAACTACACTCATATGCAACACATCTTCTCCTACGGGATGGCAACCGGCAAGCACACATGGGCTCCGGTGAGGCTCTGGGCACGTACGAGGACCCCCACACCCCACGACTCATAGATATCGACCTTGATGGTCCTGAGAAGGTTGTCGAGAAGGTTGCCGAGCACATCCCAATCCTTGACAAGAAGAGAAAGAGGGTCGGCCTGGTGGACGAGGAGCTGAGCGTCTTCAGTAGCATGACCGAGGCGGTCAAGGAGGTGGCAACTGCCATTAGGGAGATCAAGGTCGTGGACGTCCACTTTGACCTCTACTGCGCCGTCATGGGGCTAATTGGCTTCACCCCGGAGGCCCTGATGTGTGCTCTGAGCCACCTCCTGGAGCAAGGCCCAGGTTTTTATCTTTGTTGCCATGGAAGATGAACACTGGGTGCTCAGGCTCAGGACCTGGCTGGCCAAGCACTACTACAACTAGTTCTTCCCCGTTGGTGGTGACCGTGTGCATGATATGATGATGGCATTGATGTTAGGGCGTATATTTTCTGTATTTAGGGCTTAAAAACTAATTATGTATATTTTCGTGAGGTTGTATCGACCCCTCATGGTGGTGACGAATTTGCTGAGGTGGTATTTGTACTAACCCCTCGTGTTGGATGGTAGGATGACACCCCTTTTGTGTGGTGGTGGGATGACACTACGGTAGTGTAGGATGAACTTGATCATGCATGCTTTACTTTGCTTCATTGCCGTGTGTGCTTTAGTTTGCTCTTATGCTTTGTTGCCTTGTGTGCACACGATGTGGCATGTGGTGTTCCATGGCAGGGTTTCAGGGGTTTGCAGTTCATGGGGGGCATGCAATGCACAAGTGTTGGGGTTCAATGTAAGGCTCGATATGTGGTACTGTTCCAGATCTAGATGTTTCCATCCAGATCCGGGGACGAAGCACATATCGGTCCCACCGCGACATATGACATAGCCATATGCCCCGGATTTCCAACATGATATCACAACATTACAAATACGAGGATACAACATCTCATACAATCGGCATACAACTGCCTTAATTACAATACATCAGCGGAAGGTATATGTGTGAGTACAGACTACAATCAAATGCCTACTGGCAAAGAGAAAAACATCGATCCCCATAACCACACGGGTCCAGGCCCTCCGCCGAGATCCGCCTAACTAGTCGTCGTCGAGTCTCCACATGAAACGTCAATCACCATACCTGTTGTCGATCAAGAACCCTGAAAAGAGTTTGGGGGTAGTAACATGAGTACAGAAGTACTCAACATCCAACTGTAGTGGTCAACTGACCCATCAAGGACTTCATCACTCGTCATTCTAGGACAACTAGTAGTTTACGGTAAGGATGGGGTAAGTGGTGAGGTTGCTGCCGCACTAGCATTTATGAAGTGGCTAACGATCAAGAGAGTAAGGTAGGAAGCCAAGCATTCGATGAGGAATCGCCTCCAACAAGTGTTGCTATCAACTACTTACGCAATCATAACACCTATCCTATCCTTGTCCTCCTCTTCGCATCTCGACGAAGAATAAGCAGTCAAGGCACACACACGTTGATCAAGTTATATTAAGATTATCTCAGTTGTTGTTGTCTATGAACAAGTAGTAGGTCTCAAGTCGTCCATAATCGTGGACACGGCTTCTCGAAAAGATTTAACCCTGCAGGGGTGTACCAACTGCCCATTACAAGGCTCCGCACGCACACCCATCTCTCTCAGTTGCTACCCATTATAGGCAACCATTTTATGATTTAGTTCCGAGAGATCCGAAACGACATGTCCCTCTAACTAACAATGAACAAATCCGGGTGGCCCCTGGTGAGTTGACACCCAACTCAAAAGCCGGTTGCGCTCTCGAAACGGTCTCTACCGTCTGTCGCAGGTTTGGATAGCCGGTTAATCTCACATGGGAAACCGGGTCCTCAACTGAACAAGGTGGACCAACAAGGAAACCATGTCACCGCTGGCCCAGGTTAGTTTGAAAACTACTGGCGGCCGACCAGCACACACACGGTTCCAAATGGTAAATCAGCTTGGGCCACCACTAGAAATGTTTGAAGCTAGGTAGGTAAGGAAAGGGTACCCCATAAAATCCCACACGCGGTTAGGCACGCTCAGTCTTAAAGCCAATACCCGGAACTCGGGTCCTAGGTGACTCGAATGAAACAAAGCGTCGGGGCGGGATAGCCTAGACCTTCCATCCTTCGTCGAGTCTAGTCAACATTAATAATAATCATACCATCAACAACAATATGATAATGTGATAGCCCAAACCAAGGAGTAACAGGGTAACATCGTAGCATCCTAAGCATGCATACCAAGCAGGGGCTGAGCAACGAGCAATACTAACATAGCAGTACATGGTTGCTGGGAGGGGACATGGTTGTATCGGTTTGAAAGAGGTTGTAAACATGTGGTAGGATCAAACATCGAACCTATCCTAGACTAGCATGCAAACCGCTGGTTGAAATAGAATGGATCATAAGTAATGCATAGTCCTTGCCTGTTGATAAATTGGGTTCCGAAGGTGTAGTTGATCGCAAGCTTGCATCGTCTCCGAGAGGTACCCGCGGAAGCACACAAGAAGGAAACACTGGAAAAGGCAATCGACGAGCAAGCATCTATTAATACAAAGCAAACACGAGCAAGCATCAACAAGAAGGCAACACGAGACATCGCACCTACCGTGGAGAGCGGTTACTAACATGTTAAGTGGAGTACTCGTCACACACGACGATACCGCACGTTTAGAAAGGTTCAAGTTGTTTAGCTACACAAGATGAGCAAAGGTTATTAACATGGCATCTCACTCAAGCATGGAATAACACTCAAACATGTCAAGAGGTGAAGCATAAGATAAACTATCTATGCTAGTCAATTTAAGTGAGGCACAACCTAAACATGGCATAACACTAAGTACCCCACGACAATTAAAACATTTGGTACTGTTCTGACCTAAACCATATTTTAGGTTGGTTAACAACAGCAAACAATAGCATAAACACAAAGTACACGAAAAACTAATCAAGTTACATATAAAAAACACTCCAAACGGAGTTACGGTTAAAAAGATACAAGCAATACAAGTTTGGAACACAATGTGCCAACATCGGGAAGCACACTTTAGAGCAATGCATAAACATGATAATCAATGCAAACATGCTCACAAATGATATGCAACTAAAGTAGACATTGCAGGGAAGGCATGGCAAAAGGAAACATGCAAATAGGAATCATGAACAACTAGTTATAGCCCATGCAAAATGCAATAAAACATTACTGGTCTAGGACTTAGTGAAAATCAGAGAAACATGGCAGAAACTGTTATTTGTATGCTGTATAAACAGGGGTAAAGCTATATGCAAAAGTGCAGCAACATGACATAGAAATATATGAGCATGAACTAGACATGATGATGATCAGGTACAAACAAGAATCAAGGTCATAGGAATCATAGATCAAAAGATATTAAGCATGCAACATGGCATCGGAACGTTACACACTTAGAGAAAAACAGAGGTGGCTGTCAACAACAGCAGCATATCAACTTTGGAGCTCAATAACTAGATGTCCAGCAAGCATATCATGACAATGCAATACATATAATGGAAGTAGACATGGTTCTTAAAAGTATGCAAAAAGAATCAATGCAATAGGCCTCATGGATGTGTTACAATCATCAACCAAAGTTGCAATAAAATAATAACAACAGCAATTTCCAGAGATTAACAGCAATTAACAATATGATGCCCACTTCAACAGTGATTAACAACATCAAGATGGCCTCAAATCAAAATGCTCACAAAAGATGAACTGAAGCACACACAATTTTAAAAAATTTCCTTTTGGGCGCATCACGATCCGGGCTACAGTTTACTCGCAATAATCGTCGCAAAAACGTAACAGCAGCAAAAATCCAGGGACTTAGAAAACATATCAGGGACTTAGCAGAAAAATTAGAAAAACATTAGGAAAAAAAAGGAGGGGGCGGCCTGGGCTCTCACCCTAGCTGGGCCGAGCCCAAGGCGGCTGCTCGCGGCTGGGCCAGGGAGCTTGGCTGGCTGGGCCGCTTCGGGCGCGCTGGACCGCAGGGGCGTGGGCCGGCCCATCTGGCTGCGACGGCTGGCGGTTGGATCGGGAGGTCGATCCCGACCGGTCGGCGGGCGGCGGCGCCGGACTCCGGCCAGGCGCGGCGGCGGCAGGGTGCAAGCGCGGTGGAGGAGGCCGGGACGACCAAGGAAGGAGGCGGGGCGACGGATCCGGTCGCCGGGATCTCAAGGAGGCGTGTGGCCGAGCTCGGCGAGCTCCATGGCGGTGGCTCGGGACGGCCATGGCGGGTGGCGGCGGCTCCGTCGTGTTCCTGCAGGGGACATGGAAGGGCGACGGGGTGAGGCGAGAGAGGAGACCTGAGGGGAGAGGGACGCCGCAGGGGCGGGTTCACCGGGGCGGCCGTCGTGGCGCGGTGGCTCGCCGGCCAGCGGCGGCGCTCGGGCAGCCGTGCTCCCCACGTGCAGCGGCGGGATCCGGCCCTGCGGGGCCCGGGGCGTGGTGGAGCTGGCTAGCTTCGGTTCGGGGTGCCGTGGAGGCTCCCTGGCCCTCCGATCTGCGATCTAACAGCCAGAAATGGCCGCGGAGCTAGGGTTTCGGGGAGGGGCTGTTTTCGGGGCAGATCTGAGACAATTTCAGGGGGTGGCTGCAATTTTGGCTTAGGGAAACCCTAGAAAGGGGTGGGGGAGTGGTGGTCTTTATATAGCCCAGGTGGCTGGCAGTTTGCAAAAACATCCCCGATTTTTCTCTCGCGCGCGCGGTGTTTACGTTTTTTACCGCCCGGGGTCCGCAGGACCTCCGATTCGGGTAAAACTTCAAACTGCGCGATCAGCGCGTCAAGCCGGCGGCGTTCACCTCGCGCTCGAACCGTTCCGAGAACATTTTCCGGCGCGCTATAAAAATAACCCGTTTAATTATTAAATGGGGGGTTTTTTCGTTCCGTTGGCTGCGGCTGGTCTCGTGCGGTTTTCGCGACGGTGATCGGGTGAAACCCGGTGTCGCAAAGGTCGAGTGTCAGGGTGGCAAGGGTCAGTCTCCGTCCGGTACGAGACAAGAGGGGGGAAAATAATCGTCGATCGATAAATCGGGGATGCAAACACCGCAGACAAGTCATACAATCAAACAATTCACACCGAAAACAAAATTTTTAATTTTTGCAAAATCTGGGCTGTTACATTCAAGAACAGCTGCTAAAAAGGGTTTCAGACAAGGCATGAAGCAAAAATGCTTACTCCAAGGCCAGGTTGAAGCAAGCGTACAACATCGGCAAGGTGGATCGTCTGATCGGGTTGAAGAACTTCATCATCTTTATCCAGTTCATCACCACTGTTGTGTTGTGGTGCCGTTGTGCTTGCTGTAAGTTGTAGGTCAGCTCACCACATAGGGTACAAGGTTAGCACACCTTACAACATGTGTGCAACCAAACAACGTGTACGCTACATGTACCTAGCTAATGCGCGCAACCAAACAACAGGACACAGTCGATGAACTAATGCAGGCAAAGGTTGATGCGAGCTACCAAACTAGGGGCAGATTTTGGTTATTTTGGTTTTTGGCATGTATTTACTCAGCCATACTGAGTTGGGAAGGCTATGTAATGCAGCCTCAAAGGCGCATTACAACCAAACGCGCCCTAAAGAACCAGGCCACAAGCAGCACAGCCACGAGGTAACACTGCCGCCGCCGCTCTCCTCCAGCGACCAAGCCGCGACTAGTGCTCAGACCACGGCACAGTTGTGCAACACCGTTTTTCCCAAAATGCTCTCGATGTTCAGTGATGCAGCACGGAGAACGGTAGTAAAGTTGTAGATTCACTTGGAGGCATGCCGGTGACGAGCCGCGCCCGTGCCGCCCCCGCACGGGGTCACCGTGCCCAGGGCCGGTGGCGCCCAGGGTTGCCGCGCCCGTGGCACCCCCGCCCAAGGTCGTTGCGCCAGTGGCCGGCCGCGCTTGCGCCGTCTACCCTGGCTGCACCCGCGCTCGTGGCCTACGCGCCGCCGCCCGTGCGTGGTTGTGTCGTGTCTGTGACCGCGCCTGTCGCGCCAGCGTAGTGGCCTGCGTCTCTGTCCGACCAGCTCCACCTCAGTCCCGACCAGCTCCGGCCTCGATTTGGCTGCTCCGTTCGCTAGCGCGAAGGAAATATCCGTCTTTATGGGATACGAGCAGCGGCAAAACTGATTAAGGAAAAACGATAGATATATCGTTCGCGGAGCATTTTAAGTGTTTCCCGTAAAAACAAATTTTCATACGGATTTTCTTGAACTAGAAGGGTACAGAAGACCCGTTACTGCATCTCCATTAAAGGGGAAAAGATTACAGGAAAGCCCACCAAAACATGGGAATAACAACATGGGGCCTAAGAATTACATAGAGGACCCTAACATAAAAACTTAAAACGCAATCGAGTCCTCTCTCTCCGCCCCGTTGTCGGAGCCTCCCGTCGTAGCCAGTGCAATCGCCGCCGGGGACAAACCACTTGGGGTGAATACACCGAAGACTGCTACGCTGCACGAGCTCGAAGGCCTCCACATTAGCTCTCTGTCCTGGAGGTTGTGATGACGCCGACACACCGCCGCACGCGTCCTAGGTCAGAGACGCCCTTCGGCAAGAAGAATCGACGGGGAACAACACAGTCAATGATAAGCACTTAAGTGGATCCTCGGCAGCAGGACTTGGCCAGATAAATCCACCCAAACCAGCCCGGCGAACGCCTCGCTTCCCATCACCACGATGGGCCAGGAGGAGATCAACGGAGCCATCTTGGAGCAGGTCCACCTCGTAAGATAAACAGAGCTTATTGAAGCAGCCTTGGAAAGCCCTGATTTGCTCCACCGTCCATCATGGGCAGCAGGAGACAGATCAAATCTTCCCCATCTTGGCTGCTCAAGAATGCCAAGAGCAAGGAAAGAGGAACATCTCTCCTACCCCCACGAGCACCATCCATCCTCCTTTCCTTACCAATACCACCACCGCCAGCTAATGGAAGAGGAGGAAACAAAGGTACACCGCAGAGAAGGGAAGATGAAGGCCGGTTATTTGAGGAAGCCAAGGCCGTCCTCCTCCATGCATCTGGCTCCAACCAACGGAGCACCACATTGAGGGTGAGCACCTCCATCCAACGCCAGATATCGTCCCGGAGATCGAGCCATCGCTCCCCAGCATCGTGCCAAGCTACAGCATAAAGCCAACTACCACCTAGATCTACTCCGACGCCGTCCCTTTGCCACCTCCAACCAGCTATTCCAGAGAGAGGGGCGCGGGGGCGGCTCGGCCGCACTAAAAGTCTGAGCCAGAAAGCGGGGGAGAGGAGAGTGAGGTGGGAGAGATCTTGTCATACGAACCGATTTAGTGTATTTGATAAAACCATTTTTCCTAGCATGCATAATCTTGAAAAACATGAAAAATCATTGCGACGCGATCTCCGATGCGAAAAGGATGCGACGCAGAGACGGATCTAGTCAGAACTGTGCACCACCATGATGGTACGATTTAACGCCCCCTCGTTGGTTACCCAAAGTGGAAGGTTGAGATGTAGATAGCAGCAATTTCCCTTGGCAAAGATACCAAGGTTGAGATCGAACCAGTAGGACTCCAAGGTCGACAAGGAGGTGGTGAAGTGAACAATGGAGTTGTCAATTCCTCTGGCTTGTTGTTTACAAAGGATAAAACACACGGGATAATAATGATAGTGATAGCAACGGAAAAACAGAATTCCTCCGGCTTGTTGATTCCCGAAGCTTCTTCTGCGCTGATTTTTTATTGGATTTTTCCCGAATTTTTGGAGCACTTTTAATATGGGGGAAACCTGAAACAAAAAAACAGAAGAAAACAGGAACTGGCACTGGGGTGCACTGAGTTAATAGGTTAGTCCAAATATGATCAAAAGTGTATGGAAGTTCATCAATATCATAGCAATATCACACAAAAGAGGCATGTAGCAAGCAGAAATTATAGATACGTTTTGGACGTATCAACATCCCCAAGCTTAATTCCTGCTCGTCCTTGAGTAGGTAAATGATAAAAGCATAATTTCTGTGGTGACATGCTAACAACCATATAATAACTTTGTAAGTAAAGCAATCAAGGCATGTAATTCAATTCAAGTCATAACAGGCAAGAGTCTATATTTAGCATTGAAACAAGCAACATAAGAACATAAAGGTGCAAGAGCTCTCGCTGTCCGTGACTCAAATGTCTCCAATTGGTGTTTGTGTGCAAGAAAGGGATAGGGATATACGAGAAAAAGTATTTTTGTGTTGAGAACTCAATCTACTAAGGTTTCACACTTGGTATTCTTTGGAATCTTATCTTGACTCATCCCCAGACCACTAGCCAGGTACAAGTCAAAATGATCCACTCTTTTTCGACATTTTGAGCACTCATGCAATGGATGAGCGTAAGCAAGAAAGTTGACACTTAGGATGGCAAAGAGAGAATATGGTGGAGGAGGAAGACAAAAAGGTGTGAAAGGCTCACATCAATGAGGACAATCATAGGCGAGAGAAAGCCAAATGATAGATATGATGTGAGGAGTAGGGATTGCCATGCAACGGATGCACATATGAGCTAAGGTAAGCTCTCCAATGGAACTAGTGGGGGTGCATCCAACTTGCTTGCTCAAGAAGACCTAGAGCTCATTTGAGGAGGCTCATCATTGGAATATACAAGCCAACTTCTAGTGTGAAGGTCCCCACATAGCTATATGCATAAATGATAATCTCTATGGAGTACAAGATATAAGAGGAAGTACGAGTGTGGATCTCTCAAAAGGAATAGTATTGTGCCCCCTTCTCTCTTTTTATTTCTTTTTCTCTTTTTTCTATTTTTCTGTATTTTTTGGTGGCCTCAATAGCTCTTTCTATTTCTCTCATTTGTCCTCTTTGGAATCTTTTAATTTGTCCTCTTTGGGATCTTTTCCTCACTTTAGGGGCAACCCTCTATATATTACAAAAAGTATAGAAGATCTTTCACACTTTACAAAGTACTCAGATCATAAAGAAGATGTAACTATCATGATGTATGCAAATGTATGCCTCTGCCAGTGTAGCAGGATATGCAATGATACTAGCGCGTCATGTAGCAATGATTAGGGCAAGGCCCAACTAGCATGCGGCTCATCGATCAAGCAAGTAGCATGTATGACATGAAGATCAAGTCATGAGAAGATTGATGTTGCATGGCAATATATCTCGTAAAGGCTATGGAAATGCCTTGATAGGTAGGTATGGTGGCTGTTTTGAGGAAGGATATAAGGAGGTTTATGATGACAGAGCGTATCATGCCAAGGGTTTGGATGTCCCTGCGAAGGTGGACGCCAACTCTCGGAGTGAGAAGAAAGCAATGCACGGCACAGGAGAGGCTAGCAAAATATGGGAAGGTGGAAGTGTCAACTTTCGAATACTCACATTAGTCCGAAGAACTCATGCACTTATTATCGGTAACTCTCAATCTATTAAGAAGGTTCACAAAGAGACAAGTACCCCGAGGAGGAGTGTATGGGGGTTTGGTTATCCTTGCGCATCCTCGACTCATGGTACGTGAGTGTTCTCTAATATTCGACCCCTCAGAAGAGTAGTGATCCATCTACTAGCTAAAGTTCTCAACTAATTTTGTAGGTTTTGAAAATAAACACGGATTTCCCAAAATACGACATCTATCACTAATAGGCTAAATCTCTTGACACCAAAAGTCCAAACATTACTCAAAACAATACCTCAAAACTATTGCAAGTTACTACTACAAAAGAATAGCAACCTCAATTACCTACTTCAAGTCAAGACACAAAACTCAGTGCAACAGGCAAACTCTCTAAACAAGATAAACATGAAAACTCAAGAGAGTTCCAGCAACAAACTAAACAAAAGCTCTTTGAAAAGATAAACATGAGAACTAAGAGCAAAACATGACAGTAGCTATGAAAAAGATAAAGAACACACACAACAAAGATAAGCATCAAAAATCCTATGTTGTGTTCTAGATTTTGGAAGTGGAGCGTGTTTCTCTCCCACACAAAGAAAGTTGGGTTCTAACTTGTTATGAACAACAAGCAAAGCTAAAGAAAACTAAAAATAAAACCTAAGAGCAAGACGCTCCAAGCATAGCACATAACGCATGAAGTGATAAAAATATAGTGAAACGAGAGACGAACTGATAATTGTTGATGGAGAAGGGAATGCACGGGGGCATCCCCAAGCTTAGACGCTTGAGTCTCCTTGAATATTTCTTGGGGATGCATCCCCAAGCTTGAGAGCTTGACACTCCTGAATCTTCTTTCATCATCTTCCCTCGCACACTTGAAAACTCTCTTCATACATAACTCATCATAATCTGATTAGTGAGGTTAGTACCCATAATAAAATAAGTTTTCCTCTACTGGAAATAAAGATATTCTTGAAGAGCTACTGTTTATCAAGATTGCCAAAAAGTTTTTTGCAAAGAAAAAGCAAGCTTAAGGTTTGCAAAACGAAGAAAAGGCAAAACATGACAGAATCTGTGAAAAACAGACCAGCAGGTAATAAAGATTTTTTTAGTGATACTTCTGCAACTCAAATAAAAAAACTCAGAACATATGAAAGTTCCGTAATTATATAGAGCACGCTATGTAAAAATTTCAGCTCAAAAATATGAACTGGGAGTTTTCTGTGATTTTTCTAGTCACGAGGACAGAATATGTTTTCTGGACAGCATGTCACAACTTTCACTTCCCTTGTCATATGAGGCTATAAATGGCACAAAACTTGAAAAGTAAAGATACAATGATGTTTCTACAGTAGTAAAAATCATCAAGACCACTAAAAACAGAATAAAAAAAAGGAAATCCTAAATTCGTTGCGGGCTGCCTCCCGAAAGCGCTTCTTTAGAGCCATTAGCTAGGCTTAATGCAAATAGATCAAGTCTTTTCAAGAAAATAGCTAGCCCGTGTGACGGACTCAAAAGGCAACTTAATCTTTTTCCTAGGGAAGTGTTCCATCTCTTTCTTGAGAGGGAATTGGAATTTGATAATCACTTCTTTCATATCAAATAATAGCACCCACGGTGCGAAGAAAAGGACGTCCAAACATAATTGGACATGATGGTTCACATTCAATGTCCATAATAGTAAAATCAACGGGAACATAATTGTCATTGACAATGATAAGAAAATCATCGATCTTCCCCAAAGGTTTCTTTACGGAAGAGTCGACAAGACGAACACCAAAAGAACAAGGATCAAAAGGTTTTAATTCAAATATAGCATACATTCTTTTGGGCATAACGGAGGTACTAGCTCCAACATCACATAAAGCAAAGCAAGAAAAGTTATTCAACTTAATTTTAATCATAGGATCCCAACCATATTCTAGCTTTCTAGGTATGGAGGCTTCTACCCTAAGCTTCTCCTCCCTAGCTTTGATGAGAGCATTAGTGATATGCTCCGTGAAGGCAAGATTAAGTGTGCTAGTGTGGGGGTCTCTAGACATCTTGTGAAGGAAACGAATAACTTTAGAAAGGGTGCAATTATCAAAATCAAGGTCACTACTATCAAGTAGAGTGGTAGTGGTGTCCTTTAGGCTCACTTTTTTAGTAGCCTCTATAGTCATAAGAATTTCTTCTTCTACGGTTGAGGTCATAGCATCACCATTAATAGGTCCTATGGGAATAGGGGTGCATTGGGTGCTAATAGTTTGTATATCCTCAACCACTTGGATAGCAGCAACGGTATGGTGTGTAGGAAGGTTCTTAATTCTATCTTCTTCCTCCTTTTCTCTAGCCCATCTCTCTTTAATTTTAGCCATCATCCTAATGTTTTCATTAATTTGCACTTGGATCGCATTCATAGGAGTGACCTTCCTCTCCTCAAGAGGAGAAGTTCTAATTTTAAGAAATTCTACTTCATGGGCTAAATTTTCTACCTTCGACAAGAGGTTATCTAATTTGTCTAGTTTTTCCTCTACACTCTTGTTGAAGGCTTTTTGGGTAGTGATAAAGTCTTTAAGCATACTCTCTAATTCAGAAGTGGAGTTTTTGGTGCTAGGATAAGTGTTGTTGTTCCCATAGTTGTTGGGGAACAGTCTAGGATTGCTACCAAAATTACTCCTATAAGCATTGTTATTGAAGTTGTTTCTAGAGATAAAGTTCACATCTACTTGATATTGAGCAATCAAAGAATTTAAAGGAACATCACGAGGATCAATAGGAGATTTCTTGGTAAGTAGAGACATAATCAAGTCAACTCCTCCGGCTTGTCGAAGATCTAGTCGCGACGGAGTTAATGGTGAAAACGGAATTTTGTTTAGAATTTTTATTTAAAAGATGAAACTTTTTAAAAACTGAAAAATGCAAAAGCTGGCTATGCATGCATGGATGCTTTAAAATTGATGCACGTGGTAATTGGAACGGTGGGAGGAGGCTGGCCGTACGTGATCATTATTCTTCCTTTTTACCACTGCTTCACTTTGGAATATTTTCTTGTTAGTTGGAATATTATTTGGTTGGGAGGGCAATTACTATAGTTGGAATAAATCTGACACCCTTTTCTAGTGCGTACCAGTAGGGGAATGCGAATTTTCCTAGTCAAAAAAGGTGAGGACCTCATAACAAAAATAAAGTTCGTTTTCTGAAATTAAACTGGTGCGTCGTATTTGATTCTTGTTCACAAAGTTGTAGTGCGTTTTTGAGGTGTGAGGAAGGAATATCGAAAATGCATATGAATGGAACATAGTTCGGCACCCCCTGGAAAGAGAGGGGGAACTTCCTTGGTGAAGAGAATCCAACTGATAATGTAGAGAATATATAATCCAAGTGAAAAGAGAATATATATCTGGATCAATCACAAGCATATCTTAATTTTGCCACAACCTAAGATCCATCTTTCCGATGCTAATATTAGTAACCAATCTGGTCAGGTTTAAACAGAGGTAAAATTAGTGATGCACGGCCTGGAAGCAAATCAATCCATGATCAAATCAACAAAGTAGCAGCACATTGAAGATAAGATGTCAGTTTTCAGCGTCAGAACGGAAGCACACGGTAACCGAGAGGATAAAGGCTCACGGAGCTCAAGACATTGAGTCTCATGCATCAAACAAAACATGGATAGGACAAAGAAAAATGACTCCAGTAGTGATAAAATATATCCAGCAACGGACACGGATGGATAATTCATTAGCGAAGTTCATCTCATGGAAACGGTAACATAGCAAGGAAGATAACCATGGCCGCCGGACACAGATCCAGCAGCCTCTCCCCTAAACCAACCACGGAGATCTCATCGGACGGACAATGGGAAGACACGACACGGACTCACGCCAACTTGTTATTTAGATCGACGACACGACACGACAGGGGATGAATGGATCTAGAGCTGGCCGCAGTCGGCGATGACGACGGTCTTGGAGCAGCTGCCGCTGCGGGAGCCCACCTTCTCGATGTTCTTGACCACGTCCATGCCCTCGACGACCTCGCCGAAGACCACGTGCTTGCCGTCGAGCCAGCTGCAGGGGACGGTGCAGATGAAGAACTGGGAGCCGTTGGTGTTGGGCCCGGAGTTGGCCATGGAGAGGATCCCGGGCTTGGTGTGCTTGTGGACGAACTTCTCGTCGGGGAACTTCTCGCCGTAGATGGACTCGCCGCCGGTGCCGTTGCCACGGGTGAAGTCGCCGCCCTGGCACATGAAGTCGGGGATCACGCGGTGGAACGAGCTGCCCTTGTAGTGCAGCGGCTTGCCGCTCTTGCCCTGGCCCTTCTCGCCGGTGCAGAGCGCGCGGAAGTTCTCCGCCGTCTTGGGGACGTCCTTGGCGAACAGCTCCATCACGATGCGCCCGGCCGGGGCGCCGCCCACGGACATGTCGAAGAACACCCTCGGGTTGGTCGCCGCCATCTCGGTCGCCTGGATCGGGCTAGGGTTTTGGGATCGGGATTTCTGTGTGGGGATTTATCCTTTCTCAATCTGTGATCTGG
The DNA here is from genome assembly GCA_950022295.1 of Bromus sterilis. Taxonomy (NCBI): domain Eukaryota; kingdom Viridiplantae; phylum Streptophyta; class Magnoliopsida; order Poales; family Poaceae; genus Bromus; species Bromus sterilis. The sequence continues at coordinate 363,594,069 of OX465595.1, read as the reverse complement.
AAAGGGGAGACCGTGAGGGGTTAAATAGGCGGCTCGGTCCAAGACGATGGCAGCGCCAGCCGTCCGATCGGGACGCGTGGCGGCATCATGTCGTGGGGCGCGGGGCTATAACCGGGGAGGTTAGAGCATGTCCAGCCGCGCCCCGAAGAGCCCCCAAGACGGCGAAACTAGCGCCGTGGGGTGAAAATTCCCCCAGCCGCGCCCCTAAGGGCCCAAATAGCGTCGGATTGGGCCAAAACTGAGTCCGGCGATCCCAACCCAAACCCAGCGCGCTGGGGGTCGCTTGGGGTCGCCGGATGAAAGGAAACCGCGCGATCACGGGCGCCTTTCGCGCGCTTCCCCCAACGGCCCCACTTGTCGGCCTCTTTCCGACGCGGCGTGCTCATCCATTCACCTCGTCTTCCTCGCTCTGACGCCGCCGCAGGGAAATCAATGCTCGTCGGAGTCCAGTCCAATCGCCGCGGAGTAGTCCAATCGTCGCCACTCGTCCGCCGCGTGTCCAGCCGCATGCACCCCCTCCGCCGCTATATAAAACGGGCGGGCTCGCCGTCGAGAGACACACCGCGCACCTCTTCTTCCTCCCCTGCTCGCCGCACTCTTCCTCTTTCCTCTCCTCTCGCTGCTTCGCCATGAATCCCTACCGCACCCAGAACGACATCCGCCGCGCCCTCACCCGCGCCGAGGCCATCCTTCTGGCCGAGGGAAACTACCCTTGTCCGGTAGACATGCGTCTGCCGCGCGGGTGGGTGCTCAGCGCCGCCGGCGTGCCGGTGCCGCCTCTGCCTCAGGGGAAGGAGTTCGAGCGGGAGGTTCTCGTCGTCCGCGCCACCATGACTGCCGAAGAATTCGCCGATCCGGCGAATGCGCCGAACAACATTGCGCGCTGGACGGACTACTTCGAGGAGCGCCGCAACCAGGCGCTCGTCTCCGTCCAAGATCTGGAGCCGGTGGCCGGCCAAGGGAACCGGCTCGGCCGGATCCTGTGGTGGAGCGCCGAGGGGCGCACGCTCGTCTCCGTCATCTACCACATCCAGGACGGCAACCAGCCGCGCCTAGAGTACCCATGAAGGGGTGACGGCGAGCGGCGTCGATGGTGCAACGGAGTAGAGCAGCGTCGGTGGTGCAGCGGAGGCGAGTAGCGTCGACGTTGCAGCGGAGGCGAGCTGCGTCGATGGTGCAGCAGATGCACCATCCTAGTTTTTAATTTTCTGATGAATCTATGTAACAGTAGGCCAAATATTATCGCATATTATGTAAAATCCCCCAAATATTAATGAATTTTCGCCGAATTTGCTCTATGTTCATGAATTCCGCCGAACTTGGACGAAATTTGGTCGAACTTGGGGGGGCGTTTTGGGGCCGCGACTGGGTAGCCCCCCCCCAGGACCTATCGCCGCGTCGGTCGCCCCCAAGCGGCGCTAAAAATAGCGCCGCAAAACGTCCTGGGGGGGCGAACGGCTGGAGATGCTCTTAGGCGGTGCGGTTGGGGAACCGTGGTTAGAGAGTATCTCCAGCCGTTGCGCAGGAGGCATTTTTTTCAGAAATGATAAGCTCCGAAGCGTTGGGCGGTTATCCCACCTCCGAACGCTTACATATCATGGGCACGAATATTAAAGCATTTATTTATTTATAGTCAGATTTTATGTTTTTTTATTTTAAATTTTTTTTATCTCTTAAATAAAAATTTCGATTAAAATTCCATTTTCACCATTAACTCTGTCTCGACGAGATCTTTAAAATTAGATATCATATTGATATGTTTTGAGAAAAAAAATTCGAATCAAAAGTTGTCATGTTGTTTACACTGAAATTGTCATCTTGTTTACACTAAAGTTTTCATGATGTTTTCATCTATTGTTTTCTTCTAGATTTAAAGTCACTATTGTATTTTAACGCCTTTTGACTCATTGCCGAGGATCAGGGAGAGCTGCGGTGATGCTTAGTGGACCCCGAGCAAATATCTGGCGCGGGGGGAGGAGGGGGGTGTGCGACATAGTGGTCTCCTAGGTTACGAATGCGTCTAGGAGATCCTCCGACGCATCTCAACGCATGACTGTGGGAGAGGGGATATGGATCGGGGGGAGAGTTTGTCGACGGTGTGGTGCTGCTCTGGCGGCAACTATTTTTGTGCCCCTGGCAATTTCTATTCATAGGACATGGCAATTCTTATTCATAGGAGGACCGGAGAAAGCTGCGGTGATGCTTAGTGGACCCCGATCAGATATCTGGCGCGGGTGGGGGGAGGGGTGTGCGACACGGCGGTCTCCTAGGTTACAAATGCGTCGAGGAGATCCTTCGACGCATCTCAACGCTTGACGGTGGGAGAGGGGACATGGATCGGAGGGAGATTTTGTCGATGGTGTGCTGCTTCTCTGGCGGCAACTATTTTTTGTGCCCATGGAAATTTCTATTCATAGGACATGGCAATTTTCTATTCATAGGACATGACAATTCTAATATATAGGACATTGCAATTTATATTCATAGTACATGTCAATTCTAATTCATAGGACATGGCAATTTTTTATTCATAGGACATGGTAATTCTTATTCGTAAAACTAGTGTCTACAACTTCAAGTTGCCACCCTCACATAACTAAATTTGCCATAAAAAATATCAGCGATTGCCATGTTTCGTGTCACACATGTGGCAGTTATCAGCATTGCCATAAAAACGTGTCACACGTGTGGGCGGGCAGATGGCAAGCTCACACGCTTTGGTGGCAACTTTAGCACATGTGAGATGGCAACTTCGCTAAATACATGACAACTTTGGCTAATAATTGCCATCTATGTACACCTAAAATTAGCATTAAAAAACATGTTGGTGGAAGTGCCTCCGATATACGGCAATTTTATTCATAGGACATGGCATATTCATAGGACATGACAATTTTTATTCATAGGACATGACAATTCTTATTCGCAGGACTAGCGTCTACAACTTGAAGTTACCACCCTCACGTAACGAAACTTGTCATTCAAAACATCAGGGATTGCCATGTACTCGTGCCACACATGTGGTAGTTATCAACATCCCAAAAAATTTCTATCTACCAATGATAAACTATTTCCTTTTTGTGTCCATGACAAATTTAACATATCTTTCGCCATGCCAATTTAAGATGTGCTCTGTCATGGCAAAATAAACATGTGTTTACCCAAAGTAAGTTTATAAAGTTTTATTTTATGAATTATGATAAATTTACATAGAACGTTGAAGAAAAAGTACAAAAAAACATAATTGAAGTAAATGATGGTAATTTTAGTGCAAACAGCATGGCAATTTAAGTGCAATAGACATGACAATTTTTAACCCGAAAAAAAAGTTGTCGAAACATATCGATATTGGATCTAGTTTCGAAGATCTTGTTGCGACGGATTTAATGATGAAAACGAAAAATTATTTGAAATTTTTATTTGAAAGATAAAACTTTTTGAAAACAGAAAATAAAAAAAGCTAACACTAGATACAACCAGCGTTTGGGCGTACCATCAACCACCGAACGATTCGACAGTTATCATTATCCATTTTTTTTACTCTTGGGTTGGTCCGGCGAAATATTTGATATGGGGATTAAAACGGAAATAATAACTGCCGAACGTTCGGCAGCTCTCTGTTCGCCCGAACGATCCATCCATAGCCAGCTTTTGCGTTATTTCCATTAAAAAAAGTTTTATCTCCTAAATAAAAATTCTGAATAAAATTCTGTTTTCATCATTAAATCCGTCTCGGCGAGATCTTCAAAACTAGATCCCATATTGATATGTTTTGAGAACTTTTTTTTCGGACCAAAAGTTGCCATGTTGTTTACACTGAAATTGCCATCATGTTTACACTAAAGTTGCCATGATGTCTTTCATCTATTATTTTCTTCTAGATTTAAAGCCACTATTGTATTTTAACGCCTTTTGACTCAACGCCGAGGACCGGGGAGAGATGCAGTGATGCTTAGTGGACCCCGAGCAGATATCTGGCGCGGGGGAGGGGATGCGCGACATGGTGGTCTCCTAGGTTACGAATGCGTCGAGGAGATCTTCCGACGCATCTCAACGCATGACGGTGGGAGAGGGGACATGAATCGGGGGGAGAGTTTGTCGACGGTGTGGTGCTGCTCTGGCGGCTACTATTTTTTGCGCCCATGGCAATTTCTATTCATAGGACATGGCAATTTTCTATCCATAGGACATGGCAATTCTTATTCATAGGAGGACCGGGGAGAGCTGCGGTGATGCTCAGTGGACCCCGATCAGATATCTGGCGCGGGTGAGGGGAGGGGTGTGCGACACGGCGGTTTCCTAGGTTACGAATGCGTCGAGGAGATCCTTCGACGCATCTGAACGCTTGACGGTGGGAGAGGGGACATGGATCGGGGGGAGAGTTTGTCGACGGTGTGGTGCTGCTCTGGCGGCGACTTTTTTTTGTGCCCATGGCAATTTCTATTCATAGGACATGGCAATTTTCTATTCATAGGACATGGCAATTGGTTGATGTAGGGTGGCAACTTGAAGTTGTAGAAGCTAGTCTATGCCTAACTAAAATTGCCATCAAAATCGTTCGGAATTGCCACCCCCTCCACCACACGTGTGGTGAGTATCATTACCGTAAAAAATGTGTTTGTCTAGGGCACATCTAAGTTACACCATTGATTTTACATAAAGATTAGTGTGAACATTTTCTTTTTTTATTTTTCCTTTTCTTTTTAGTTAGATTGAACCACTTAGATGTGCACTACTTAAAGCACATCTAGATATGCCCTAGCAAATTTGTAAAAAAGTTCAGCCGTCCTTTTAGTAGGTTGTTTTTTTATGAGGGATAGGAAAAACACCCATGCGTTGCAACAGGAAAAAATATCGTATATTTATTTTTTACAAAAAATATATATTCAAATTTAATACTCCCTCCGATCCATTTTAATTATCGTAAAATGGATGTATCTAAAATTATAGCACTAAAATAAATCTTGATACGTCTATTTCAAGACTAAAATGTTAATTTTCTCGTCCACCAAAAGACTCATCAATACGTATCGACGATAGTGATACCTACAGCCCTATTGTTCGCGAGGCGAAGGGAGAGAATCGTGCTCCTGAACTTACTGCTGGAAGATGACACAACAAACGACCTTGGTGAGTACCTACGACACCCGACCGACATGGAGTCCTTTCTCAACATCATGGCTCTACAGACCTTCACATTAATAGAGTCAGAGCAAGCACAGTTTAATCATTCAAGTGCATGTCACATTACGTGAGGTCACGCTCTTCCAGATAGCGCTGCTCCTTGACCTTTGTGTCACCTCAACTTTCAATGATTCAGATACTCCTCTATTTTCATGGGATTCACCCCTCCCCTCTTTTCCCTTCTCCCCCAAGCCGATATTTACAAAACATGTTAGAAAATGTCGTGACAGATGCAGTGATCGACTCCAAAGGGTATGTATTGTGAGCAAAAAATAACTGGGACGGAACACTTTTCCTTGTAATATTAAGCACATATGCATGTATGTTACAACTTACAATGGGAAAGATAATTTATAGTTTTTTCATTAAACATCCACCCACATGACACCACAACATTCAAACGATTCCACTCGATGATAGCAGGGTGGAACACACCAAAATCTAGTAGAAATGCATATGAACTATACATTGAATATCATGCTACACTCTTCTGGTATGATTTTTACGATAATTCTGATCACATCATCCACGAATAAATCAAAGTACAACAGAATAAAATTAACTACACGCTCCATCAGTCTTTTGAAGCCTAATTTATAAATCTTTTATACCTAGGATTTACTTAAAAGTTGAACAAAATTTTGGAATTTGCACTGGACCTTCGGGAAATATCTTTTTATTATTATAACAGCCAACATATATTTATGTATCACCTCAATAATCTTAGCCATCATCGGTAGTTTATTTAGCGCACATATCTTCTTTTATTGAGCCTTTAGCCTCTCGATGGTCCTAGCCAGAGGCCATCAGCTGTAATTTATTTACCGTACACACATCTCTGCTGGAGAGAGCGATCCGTTTTTTTTGTGTGTGCTAGAAGTCAATTGGATTGCGGGTTGATTGAGAAAAAAAGGAGGGGCTTTTTTAGAAAACTTCCAAAACGGATTAAGAAAGTTACCTCCTTTTATTATTGGGAAATTATTCGCAGTCCACCACAGCGAATCATCCCCGTGCGGCGGCTCAATCAAACCGAATCCATCCGTTGTACGCATTAGCTTTTCCAAGTTTATTTTTTCTAAAATAATTATTTCTTAAACCGTTAACTTGATTGATGATCCGTTTTACCATTAGTTTTGTCGCAACGAGATCTTCGAAACAAGATCTCATATTGATATGTTTCGATGAATTTTTTTCGTCACCGACAGTTGCCAGATTAGGTCACTCTAGGTTCCATTTTTATCGTGATCTGTTGCCACAAATGTTTGTACATAGTTGCCGGGGAAATAGTTCTGTATACTTAAGCTTAGAATTCGACCCGATAAAATAAAATGGCAACTCAAACTGATAAAACTGGCAAGAACAATAAATCATCATGTCAATTAGATGTAACGAATACGACAACCGAAAATAAATAAACCGATATCAAATCATTTCAGAACAACAAGGTATAATCTGACAACTATATGAATAATTATCAGGTAAGTAGAATAATAATGTGACAAGTACTAACAAAAAAAATTAACAACCAAGTTGGTATAATCTAACAACTATATTAACAATTATCAGATAAGTAGAAGAGTAATGTGGCAAGTACTGATGAAAAAAAGTTTTAACAATCAAGTTGGTATAATCTGGCAACTATATGAATAATTATCAGGTAAGTAGAATAGTAATGTGGCAAGTACTGATAAAAAAAAGTTTTTCGAAACATACTAACATGGGATCTAGTTTCGAAGATCTTGTCGCGAGTAAGCTAATGGTGAAAACGGATTGTCAATTAAATAAACAGTTTGAGAAATAAATATTTTTTAAATTTTGCATCTAGCAAAGCTATCACATTTTTAGTATAAGAAAGAGAGAGGAGAAGACCGTCGCACGAAAAAAGCATATATGCGGCGCCACTGTGTAGTACAGTCCTTTATTATTAGGTATAGTATTGTGCTTCAGATACAAAAACTTGACAGGTGGGTTCCGTTTAGTACAACAACTTTAAAAACTTGCGGTGGAGGTAGAAGAACTTGGCTTTGATGATCATTAGAGGTATAAATCACTCTTATGATGACATGTGGATGCTAGTTGGACATAAAGCGCACGCTAAATCGCTCTTAAGTTTTGCAATATCCCCCTCACTAGGCAACAAAATGCAAACCAATATTCTTGTGCAACGAAACAAGGTAAATTTAGCAAAAACTCATCTACCGCCACTTAAATATTTGATTCCTATAAAAAAGGTGTGGGACGATTTGTTTTCTCCCAACCGAAGTTGACGTTGATCTCCACATACTCGCTGACTGATGACCCACAACCATAAGGGATCTATTGCAGCGTTTTCGATAAGTAAGATTGTCGAACCCAACGAGGAGCAAAAGGTATTGATAAGTGATTTTGGACAAGGAATAACTGCAAGCACTGAAAGATAACTTTTTATGGGTTTTTGGTATAAGCAACAATAAGACAAAAGAAAGCAAAGTAAATGGTGCTGAGGAGCAGCAGGTGGCTCAATCCTTTTGATTAAAGGATAAGCCTTGCAACTGAACTTATAAAGACTAAAGTGTTCTTGAGGACACATAGAGAGGTGGTCATGTGCTTTTGCCATATTCCGCATTGATAACATGTTTTGTGTTGATAAGTGTTGAGTAGGTGGATCTAAGCTAGCACACCTTCTAGACTAAGATAAGTGCACTCTTATGATTAAACAACTTGCAAGCATCCGCAAATACAAGATAGAAATTAAGGCAAAGCCTAACCACAGTAATAAGATCGAGGATCCATTATTCCCTTGTGCAAAAATGTGCAAAGTGGGGTTCAGGTTTCTGTCACTCCGGCAACCCACTGTAAGCATTATTTATACACAAAGTATTACCCTAGGTCCTTAATAAGGCGAAGTGTTGAGTGTTCGACTCATAAAACATCACTAGGAAAATAACAACACAACTTAAATATCAAACAACACATATTACTTCAACATCATATGACTACTAACAACAAGACTTCTCCCATGTCCTCAAGAACTAAAGTAACTACTCACAAGACATAAAAGAGATCATGATCAGAGGTGATAAATAGGTGGTAAAAAATCTGGTCATAATGATATTTCTCCAACAAAACTCAATAGCATTCATCACAAAGTAGTAATCAACACCGGTAGAGTAGAGAGGATAGATAGTACGAGTTACAACGCAAGTTGCAATTGGGAGATGAGATTGGATGAAGATGAAGATGGTGCTGATGTTGGGGATGATGTTGATGATGATCTCGATGATGCCCGTGACGATGGTGATGACGATGGCGATGATCTCCCCTTTCGGGAGGTGATCTCCTCGGCGGAATCTGCCCGCCAGAGAGCCCTTTTCTTCTCTGTAGGTTTCCTCCACGGAGCGGCGGCGAAAAGTAAATAGGCCAGAGAGGGGGAGCCTGGGGTGGTCCCAGGGCTCCAGGCGCCCTCCCGGCGCGGCTAGGGTGGGGCCTGCGCCAGGTGGCCGCCTGGGCACCCTATGCCCCCCTCTGGTCTCTCTTTCGCGTATCTTCGTCAATCCTCTCAAAAACACCCCCCGTAGATTTTTAGGTAATTTCGAGGTGTTCTTCTTCAGCAACTCAGCGTCCACTTTTTACCGCTGAATCCTGCGTCTGCTGCTTCGGCACCGGAAAGTTGCAAACTGTGTAAAAAAAGCCAAAACAACATAAGAACATCATCGTAATGTGAAATATATCAATGAATAAGGAAGAATTATGATATAAAATAGTGATGCATTTTGGACGTATCAACTCCCCCAAGCTTAGACCTCGCTTGTCCCCAAGCGAAAACTGAGCTCGATAAACATGTCCACAAGCTTAGAGGGTGAAGTGTCGATAAATAGAATACGGACAAGAAGCATCATGATTTCTTCACCAAACTCAAACATCCTCAACAACAATCTTCAACTCATAAGGCCCTTATGAAAGAGTAATAACAATTATAATCAAGAATAGGGCTAAGGAAACTCATCAAATCATGGCAAACATGTCCTTTGGTCAAAGAACAACTAATAGCTTTCACTTTTGCTATTTCTTTTTATATTTTGATGAGATCAACTGAAGCTTTTGAAAGTGCATGTTGTTAGGCACGAAGTGAAAATGTTAACACAAGGAAGATGTTTTCTTCAGCCATGCTTAACAAACAACTTACTTACCAAATGATAATGTCAACAAGGATGCGGTATGACAGATCTTAATGCAGCTTTATATGAATGAATCCTTGTCACATCAAGTGTCTTCTCTCTTTAAGAATAGAAAGAAGTAGGAAAAACTGACTCAACCTAAAACTAAAAGTTAGTCCCTGCTCTAGGGAAGTAGGGAAAAGTCAAGTGCTATCCTTAAATCAAACAGAATGAAAACAAGTTTTGAGAGGTGCATGATTTGTCAACGAATGCTAATAGATAACTCAATTACTCCTCAGATTGGACAAGTTTCGAGGAACGGCTCCCACACGGGGACGATCGCATCCCCGCAATCTCCTTTGTTTATCACTGCCAAAGTTTTCTGATTTCATGAACAAAGCGTGAAGGAGGGTTTGTTTGTTGTATTATCTTTTTTTAGCTGGGCGCACTCATGCCAGTTACTCCTCGTATTAGGGGTTTGTAGATAGACATGCAATCCCGAGATAAAACTTGTCCAACTTAAGAAGATCATGAATTAACTACTACTTCCTCATGAGCTAAAACAGGGGCACAAAATAGAAGATTTTTAACATTTAAGGATAACACATAAATTCTATACTTTAGGAGTGGTAGTGGAATACCACGAATAGGAAGGTATGGTGGACTCATATGGGAGATATTGGTTTCAGGGTATGGATGCACAAGCAGAATTCCGCTTAGTACAGAGGTTTGGCTAGCAATGGCTTTGAGAGAACAGACAATTGATGATGACTCAGATGCAAAGCAATACAAAGCATAAACATTAAAATAAGCATAGCACATCAAGTTGTCTTCCTTGTTAACATAACACTTCAAGCATAATAAAAAAAGGTTTTGTCTATGTCGCTACTTTGAGAAAATCATGCTTGTTGTTATGACCAAAGCTATGTTTGCCAAAATTAAATAAAGTTTTCAAAGCCATACCATATAAGGTCAATACTCCCCATAAGAATCATCATAAGGTAAATTGCGTGAAGAGAATACCGAGTGCAACGAAGTGATCAATAGACTTCTCATCAATATTCCATCATAGACTACTCCACACTCACGGATACATAACTCTCCAAAAAGGAGTGATAGACCTCAATGCAAACACCTATTTTATAAGATAACTTCCCTAGACATGAACGACTCTACTTGACTCTAAAAGACAAAGATAAAGATAAAGATACCGGGCACTCCCCCATGCTTGGGACAAGCTAAGGGGATGCCATTACCCAAGGAGATTTACTCCTCATTCTTGTTCTTGTTGATCACGTACTCCTTGGCGAAGTGCTTCCATGGCAGCGGTTCTCCGGTATCGAAGGACACTCCCGTCTCCAGGATCCTGCACTCGGCACCCAAACCCATGCACAGGAACTTTAGTTCATACTCACAGTTCAGGTTCTGCAGATCATAGATCTATGCTTGAAGCTCATAAACTTTTTCTTCTAGCGCGGCCAAACTTGACCACGTCTCCTTCATCTCCTTCTTGTGGGAAGCCTCTATTTCGTTCATGATGTCGAAGTTAGCTTCAACACCACGCTCCACCATCTTCTTGAACTTGAAGACCTCATGTTCCATCTCCTTCAGCCGCTCCTCGGTGCTCCCTTGCTTGACTGGTCCCTTCAGATCCTCCTTGTGGAGGTCACCATCCTCCACACGAAGGATCTGGGGGTGCTTCTTCACCTCGGCGAGGTAAGGGTTGATGACGTTGACGACGAACTTGTCCTTGGGGGAACTTGGGGAAGCCATGGCACCTAGGTCTAGCTGAAATATTTTCTGGCAGAAACAGATCGAAAAGAAAACACATGAAATCGCGAGATACGTTGCCGGAACAATCCGGGCAAATATATAGCAAAAATTTCTGCAACAGAAGGAAGGTAACGAGCCAAGGTGGGGTTGGAGACGGACTCCTGGGTGCCCAGGCGGCCTCCCGGCGCGGCCAGGGGGTAGGCCGCGCCAAGGGGGCGCCTGGACCCCTAGAGCTTGTCTCCGGCTCCACTTAGGCCTCCAATTTTCCTAATTTTTTGAAAACTCATAATACGAGATTTTTATGGAGGTTCGCGATGTTTCCTTACCGTAATACATACCTTTACTTATTCTGCTTCTGCTGGTGTCTGAAACAGGGCTGCAACATATTCTTCATGAGTTGTTGTGTACACCAAATCCACATCAACATTGACAGGATCTCTTGCTACGTAATGTTTAAGTCTTTGCCCATTCACAACTTGAGGTTTGGTGCCTTCGAAATTGTTAATCTTGATTGCACCCGAGCGGTAGACTTCCTCAATATGAAATGTCCCTTCCCACCTGGAAAGTAGTTTACCTGGAGAAAACCTGAAACATGATCTAAACAACAAAACTTCATCACCAACATTAAATTCACGTTTCAGAATCCTCCTATCGTCCACTTCTTTACCTTTTCCTTGAACATTTTAGCGCTCTCGTATGCTTCACTTCTCCACTCATCTAGAGAAGTCAAGTTCATGAGACGCTTTTCACCAGCTAACTTCGGGTCAACATTAAGCTCTCTAATAGCCCAAAAAGCTTTGTGTTCTAATTCTAATGGCAAATGGCAAGCCTTGCCATAGACCATCTTATAGGGAGTCATGCCCATGGGGTTTTTGTAAGCAGTTCTATACGCCCACAAAGCATCTCCTAACTTATTCGACCAATCTTTTCTATTTCTATTAACTGTCTTCTGTAAGATCAACTTGATCTCTCTATTGGTGAGCTCAACTTGCCCACTAGTTTGAGGGTGGTACGGTGAAGCAATTCTATGATTGACATCGTACTTGGCTAAAGCTTTCTAAAAGCTCCATGCGTAAAGTGTGAACCCCCGTCAGTCATGAGGTACCTGGGTACTCCAAACCTAGGAAAAATTACATCCTTGAGCATTTTCAAAGATGTCTTGTGATCAGCACTTCCAGTGGGGATTGCCTCTACCCACTTGGTTACATAATCCACAGCAACTAAAATGTGAGTGTACTTGTGCGAGGGAGGAAAAGGACCCATAAAATCAAAACCCCAGCAATCAAAAGGTTCAATCACTAGAGAGTAATTGATAGGCATCTCATTCCTTCTACTAATATTACCAACTCTCTGACACTTATCACAGGATAAGACATAATTTCTAGCATCCTTAAAGAGAGTAGGCCAATAAAAACCTGATTGAAGAACCTTATGTGCGGTCCTCTCACCGGCATGATGTCCTCCATATGGACTTTCGTGACATTGTTTGAGAACGTCCTTCTGCTCGTGTTCCGGTATGCATCTCCTCACGATCCCCAACTGGACCTTCTTTAAAAAGATGTGGGTCATCCCAAAAGTAATGCCTCAAATCGTGGAAGAACTTCTTCCTTTGCTGAAATGTTAAACCTGGAGGCAAAAACTTTGCAACGATAAAGTTAGCATAATCTGCAAACCAAGGATCGGAGAGAGATTGTACTTTTACAACAGCTAGTTGTTCGTCTGGAAAACTGTCATTGACTAGAATGGGATCATGCGGTATATCTTCCATCCTTGAAAGATTATCCGCCACCGGATTGTCTGCTCCTTTCCTATCGACAATCTGCAAATCAAATTCTTGAAGAAGGAGTACCCATCGGATGAGTCTAGGTTTGGCATCCTTCTTCTCCATAAGATACTTACTGGCAGCATGGTCAGTATGAATAATAATCTTAGAATCAACAATATACTGCCTAAACTTATCACAAGCAAATACTACTGCTAAGAATTCCTTCTCAGTAGTAGAATAATTCTTTTGAGCACTATCAAGGGTTTTTCTAGCATAATATATATCATTCAATTTCTTATCAACCCTTTTCCCTAAAACAGCTCCAACAGCAAAATCACTAGCATCACACATAATTTCAAAAGGTAAATTCCAATCAGGTGGTTGTACTATAGGAGCGGTTATTAAAGCTTTCTTAAGAACTTCGAAGTCTTCCTTACAATCTTCATCAAAAACAAAAGGAACATCCTTCTGGAGAAGATTAGTGAGGGGTCTTGAAGTCTTAGAAAAGTCTTTAATAAATCTTCTATAGAAACCAGCATGACCGAGAAAACTACGAATACCTTTGATGTCCCTTGGATAGGGCATCCTTTCAATTGCTTCGATCTTGGCCCTGTCCACCTCAATTCCCCTCTCGGAAATCTTGTGGCCAAGAACAATTCCCTCGTTGACCATAAAGTGGCACTTCTCCCAGTTAAGCACCAAATTTGTCTCCTCACATCTCTGCAAAACTTTATTAAGGTTGGAGACAATGGTCAAAAGAGGTTCCATAGACGGAGAAATTGTCCATGAATACCTCCACAATTTCTTCACAAAAACCATGAAAGATGGTAGACATACACCTTTGAAAAGTAGCAGGGGCATTACATAAACCAAAAGGCATACGCCGTAAGCATAAGTACCATAGGGACAAGTAAAGGTGGTCTTCTATTGATCAGCAGTGTTAACATGAATTTGAGAGAAGCCAAAATAAACATCAAGATAACAAAAATGAGTATTTTCTGATAACCTTTCAAGCATTTGGTCGATGAACGGCAACGGGTAGTGGTCCTTCATGGTTGCCTTGTTCAGCTTCCCGTAATCAATACACATACTATATCCAATAATAATTCTCTGAGGTATTAGTTCATTCTTATCATTAGGAACCACAGTTGTACCTCCTTTCTTTGGAACGCAATGAACCGGGCTTACCCACTTAATATCAGCTATGGGGTAGATAATACCTGCGGCTAGAAGCTTGAGGATCTCAGTCCTTACAACATCCATCATTTTTGGATTCAACCGTCGTTGATGATCAACAACTGGTTTAGCATCAGGCTCAAGGTTGATGGTATGTTGACAAATAGATGGACTAATCTCCTTAAGGTCATCAAGGATATAGACAATTGCACCTCGATGTTTGCGAAGTACTTCCAATAGTCGCTCTTCTTCATACCCTGAAAGGTTAGAATTGATAATAACAGGATATACTTTCCTTTCATCTAAATAAGCATATTTGTGCGTATCGGGAAGAGGTTTAAGATCAAACACTGGATCTTCTTTTGGTTTCGATAAAATTCCCAAAGGCTCAACTGGAAGGTTGTTCTTTAGGATAGCAGGTTGTCTTAAGAATATTTTGTCCAGCTCATTCCTCTCCTGCATATGCAAATCATTCTCGTGGTCCTCCATATATTGTTGCAAAGGATCATTAGGAGGAATAGCAATGGAAGCAATATCTTCAATAATCTTATCGTTACTAGGCAAATTAGTACCACGAGCCTTCTTAGAGAACTTAGAAAAGTTAAATTCATATGGCTCACCATTGAATTCAATAGAAACTTTACCTTTCTTGCAATCTATTATAGCTCCACAAGTTCTGAGAAAAGGTCTACCGAAAATAATAGGACAAAAATTATCCCTTACCGAACCAAGTACTAGAAAATCGGTAGGATATTTTACCTTTCCGCATAAGACTTCAACGTCTCCCACAATTCCGATAGGAGAGATAGTTGCTCTGTTTGCAAGATGAATAGTGACATCAACTTCTTCAAGTTCACAATGTGAAATCTCACACATGATCTCTTGATAAAATGAATACGGGATAGCACTAGCGCTCGATCCCAAATCGCATAACCCATAATAATTGTGATCTCCTATTTTAACATATACTACTGGAGTACCTGAAATTTGGCCTTTATTCTTGGCTGTGACAAGGTTAGTGGAAACAACACAAAAATTTATATTGGAATCTAAAGCATCATTAGTAACAAGATCCTTAACCAATGCAACTTGAGGATGGACCTTGATCTGGTCCTCGGGCTCATCAATCCTTCTCTTACTTTTATTTAATATGCCTGTCACAAAAGAGTGCTCCCTTATCCTTGCGGGAAAAGGGGTTTTTTCATATATAACTGCAGACAAAATAGGGTCAGCAACATGAATATCAATAGGTAATTCTTTGAAGGGTTTATGATGCTGATCATTCTTCTTCTTAGAAGAGTCAATATGAGAGGCAAAGTCCTTACAAAAATCAATCATTAGATGGGAATCAAGATCAATCTTAGAGCAAAAGGTATTAAAATAATCAGTTTTCACATAGCTCTCTATATAATCATGCTCATAATTTATAGTGGGTTTAATACCTGATACGTCTCAAACGTATCTACTTTTCTAAACACTTTTGCTATTGTTTTGGCTTCATTCTTGCATGATTGAACGAAACTAACCCGGACTGACGCTGTTTTTAGCAGAGCTACCAGTGCTGTTTTCTTTTGTGCAGGTTTCTGGATATTTAGGTACGCTGGAAAAATCCCAAGAAAATATATAAAAAATCAGCGTTCCGGAAGCTTCCGAGGATCCAAAGGGCGGCCATAGGGCAGCCAGGGGGCAGCCAGGAGGGTGCCTGGCGCGGCCCAGCCCCTGGCCGGGTCACCTGCCCTCCTGGCTGGGTCCCACACCCCCTGGTGACCTACCTTGGCTTCTATTTATTCTCCCGATGCAGAAACCCCAGAACAGAAGTCGCTTTTCCAATCTACGTCGCGGAGCCGCCGCCACCCTCTGGTCTTCTCCGGGAGAGCTAATCTAGAGGCTGCTTTGGCCTCCGGTGAGTGGAAATCATCGCCATCGTCATCGCCATCACCTCTCCATCACCCTTCCATGACTTCTCCATCCATGTGTGAGTAATTCCCTGCTGTAGGCAAAGGGGATGGTAGGGATTGGATGAGTTGGATCATGTAATAGTTCAATCAGATTGTTGGGGGCATGTTGCCTATCATCTACTTGGTGTTTATCATCTCTGTTACAACTTGTTGCTCTTAATGCTTGCCACTTTGGGCCCGAGTGCCATGATTTCAGATCTGATCACCCTTTTGTTTCTTGAGTTTGTGGTGTTCTTGATCTTATCTATGAGTTGTATGCACCTATTATAGTCCGAAACCGGCGATCCCAATGGTGATAGCTTGGGACACCAAAGGGGACGGACTATATTTGAGGATTTCGTGTTTCCATGAAGTGTTAATACTTTGTTCCGGTGCTCTTTGACAGGAGTACCTTCATCTCCCTAAGTTCCTTTTGGCCCCGTTTGTAGCGGGAGGGTAGGACAAAAGATGTTGTGCAAAGTTCTTATTGCAAGCACGTACAACTACCCTGGGATACACGCCTGATGTTTGATATTTGCCTAGATGATCCTTTCTTTTCTGTGAGCCTTTCCCGTGTTAGAATCTATTACATGTTCGTTCTCATCCAAGCAGCGCCCGACCATCCATCTCCCTAGCCTACAATGTTTTCTTTCCTGCTGGTTACTAGTTGTTTACTTTTGTTGTTTTACCTTCGCTGTTCCACTACCATTATCACCACTATTATCACCACCACTACTACCACCATACCGCAGTTGCTACTAATACCTTCGTGCAAGCAAGTGTTTATTTCAGGTGCGGTTGAACTGACAACTCAATTGTCAAAGCCTGTACGTATTCTTTGTGTCCCCAAGTGTCGAATCAATAAATTGGGTTATCTTACCCGCGAAGACTATCTCGATCCCCTACAGTTGAGGGTTATCAAGTACTGTTTTCTGGCGCCGTTGCCGGGGACCATAGCTTTATTTACAGGTCTACTTGAAGTATCCTACCTGCTGCACGCTATCCACTATGGGTAAGAAAGGAGACCCCAAGGTTCCGATCTTACCATCCCGTACGAGACGAGGTACTGCTCTTAGCACTAGTGCTAAACTTGATTCACCTTCAGTTATGAGTCGGTTTGATTCACCTCAGTTACATGCTACTTCTGCTGAGTCTAGCAATATGTCAGATACTTTCGAGGATGCTTCTACTATCTTTGAGACTACTGGTTCACTTGGTTCTTTTATTGAAGAACAAATTGCTGCTGCTGCCCGATTCTCGGGTGTTGAAATTCCTTTTACCCAAACACCTATTGGAAAAATGCATGACCTTGCTGGCCTTAAGGAGAAACTCCTTGAGGACGATTATGTTATACTTGATGATGATTTATGCAGGGAGCTTAATGAATGTGCTGACTCCGACCCTGCTACTATAAAGAAGTTGCTAGCAAAGCACTCCCTGAAGAACAAGTTTACTCCTGATCCTACTTTTGCTACGTCTCCTATATGCATCACTGATCCTGATTATGATTTCTCTGTTGACCTTTCGCTTATATCCACAGTTGAAGTTGATCCCTTTTATGGCAGAGAAAATGATGATGCTATCGAGCACCTGACCAAACTCACTGAGTTGGGTGTCTTGTTTACTACTGATGAAAGGATCCGGAACTTCTATGTGACCAAGCTTTTTCCTTTTTCCTTGAAAGGAGATGCTAGGGCATGGTATGATGCATTACCATGTGGTTCCATTCAGAGTCCTCAAGATATGGCTATATCCTTCGTTGATAAGTATTTTCCTGCTCATATGCAACATGCTGCTTTGCAAAGAATTTATAACTTTAAACAGTTGCAGGATGAGCATCTCCCTAAAGCTTGGGGGAGATTTTGCAGTTTGCTGAAGGCTAGACCGGGACATGAGATCCCTAAGAATGAATTACTTGATATATTTTATGCTGGTCTAACCGATGGGTCTAAATCCTATCTAGATAGTTGTGCTGGTTGTGTTTTCAGGCAAAGAACACCGGACGATGTGGAAGAATTGATGGGCAAGATTGCCAAAAACCATGAAGATTGGTCCGTGCCTGAACCACCCCCACCACCAAAGAAGAGGGGCATGCTTTTCCTAAGCCCCGAAGATATGCAAGAAGCAAAGAAGTCTATAAAAGAGAAAGGTATCAAATCTAAAGACGTGAAGAATCTACCACCAATTGAGAAGCTGTGTGAGCCTACCACTCACCCAGCTATGGTAGAGGTACACTCTCTTTTAGATTTCAATGCAAGTGACATCCCTAAAGGTAAACCTCCTGACCAATGTTTAGATGAGCTTGATAATTTTATTATGAAGCAGAATCACTTCAATGCGAAGATACAAGGTCAGTTGCATGATAATACTCTTGCTATCAAAAGTTTGCTTGATGTTCTAGGTAGAACAGTTAATGATGTTAAATGTCTTGTGAAGAATTCTAATATGGTTCAAACTCAGCTTGAACAAATTTCTAATGTGCAAAAAGATTTTCTTGCTAATAATGCCAAACAGGACAATTTACAGGCTTATGGCATAAAGACCTGGGGTGGAACACACACCCAGGACCCTACCCAGAAGGGCATCCGAAGAGGATCGAGCAAGATTCTCAAGTGCAGGAAGAAGAAATTGTTAGCTCTCCAAAGAAGAAGAAGAAGAAGAAGAAACAAAAGGTAGCTGACAATTCCAATGATCCTATAGAAGAAGAAGAACAAGCTGTTGATCCAAACAGCATATCTACCTCCGATGCTGAGACTGAAGACGATGCTGAACTTGAAAATGATGCTGAAAAGAATGATCCACCCGAGGTTCTTGAAGAAGAAGCACCCGATAAGCGCAAGAAGTATACTAGAGAAGACTTTCTTGCGAGGAGACATGGGAAGGAACGAGAACCATGGGTACAGAAACCCATGCCTTTCCCAAGCCAGTCCGTCAAGACCAAAGAAGTAGAGCACTACAACAAGTTTTGTGAGTGGATGAAACCTCTTTTTCTTCAAATCCCTTTGACTGATGCTATTAAGTTACCTCATTACTCTAAATATATGAAAGATATTGTTACTAATAAAAGAAAAGTCCCTAATGAGGCAATATCTACTATGCTTGCTCACTACTCTTTCAGTGGAAAGATTCCTGAAAAGCTCGGTGACCCAGGTATACCCACCATTCCTTGCTCCATAAAAAATAATTATGTTAGAACTGCTTTATGTGATCTTGGTGCAGGAGTGAGTGTTATGCCCTTTTCTCTCTACAAAGGACTTTGTTTAGAGAAATTAATTCCTAAAGATATCTCTCTACAAATGGCCGACAAGTCCACGGCCGTCCCGATCGGTATTTGTGAGGATGTTCCTGTTGAAGTTTCCAATTTCTTAATACTTACTGTTTTTGTTGTGCTTGACATTCCCGAGGATGGGAGCATGTCCATTATCCTTGGTAGACCTTTTCTTAACGCCGCAGGTGCTGTTATTGATTGCAATAAAGGGAAGGTTACCTTCAACGTGAATGACAAAGAACACACGGTGTGTTTTCCAAAGAAGATCGACAAAAGGCATGGCCTTAACTCCATTGAGAATATTGAGACCGTGAAGATTGGAGAATGGGATTGTCCACTACATGTATACCACAAATACAAAACAATTATGGTGGGGACAATGTCCATTAAAGTAAGAGTGCAATGATCACTTCGTAAGAGGCGAGATTTTCTACTTTATATACCACGGGTTTGTTGGTAAGACTTGATCAATCTTGCTAAGTAGCATGTTTATATATAGGTAAAAGTTGAGCTTGTTATGTTTTCATTTCCTTTAGCTTTTATTCTCTTTGCTGTACCCAAGTTTTTGTGTTTAAAGCTTCACTTGTTCTAACTTTTGTCTCGAGTTCACGAAAGTTTTTGCAGCTTTTTGAACTTTGAAAAAATTCTCTACAGTGAAGTTGCCCAAAAAATTCCAGAAAATTCAAAATAAAAATTTCCAGGTAAAATTCCATCGAGGAGTACCTGTGGATGACCAGGGGGGTCCACCCCTGGCCCAGGAGGCCAGGTGGCGCGGCCCAGCTCTTGGTCGCGCCACCCACCCTCTTGGGGCCCACAAGCACCCCCTGCTGGCATATCTTCTTCCACTCTCTCTCCTTCCTCCCAAAAACTCGTGTTCTTGCTCTGGTTCTGCTGTTCTTGCTGTTCTTGAGCACGGAACCTCGATCTCCTTCTACAACCACTCATTTGAGCTGAAATTTGGAACAAATACTCTCTGGTATGTGACTCCCTCACCCCTCCAATTAGTTTTCTAGTTGGTGGCTTCATTAGTGAGTATTTAGGGGTTCTTGGTGCTGTTTAGTTGAGCTTAAATGTTTGTGTAGAAATTTATTTTTCAAGTTTTGTTGCTAGTTTGAGCCTTGGTAAAGTAAGTAGAATGTTTTGCCCAAACTAGTTTTGCTTAAATCTTCGTTTTTGTGAATTGTTAAAAATTTCAGAAATGGAGAGGCTAGGAAAGTGGCTTGGGAAGAAGAAGCCCGAGCGCTCTAGCCGTGTTACGCATTCCGCAGCTTCACCTTCAACCACAAGGGTGAGCTATAATGAAGATATCGTACCCATGGAGATGTTGGATGCGTCACCCGCAAGAGCTATGGCATTTCCATGCGAAGACTTTATGGAGGATTTCGGCATACGAGAAGATTTTTATGCTCTGTGTGCCAATGCAGGTTTGACACGGCTTGTTACGAGACGTGTACCACAGTACGAGACACTCACCGCTATTTTTGTTAACAGTTTCAGGTTTTATCCTGATAATGATATTGTGATGTTTCGACTTTATGAAAGATTGCTGACCATGCCTATGAGTACGTTTTGTGAAGCTTTAGGTTTGCCAGGCTTGGGCGAGAAGAAGAAGAGGAAAAATTTCCAAACTGTTGCACTCAACACCCTCCTCGACTCGTTCTATAATACTAAAGTGAGGGCATCCAACCGCCAGAAGATTTCCAACATTTTGTTCTCTCACCACAGGTATTTCGCCTATTATATTGCAAGAGGAGTGTTGGCTCGAGACAACACGAGCATCACTTCTACGCCTGATACTGCTATCATAGCGAATGCCCTCTCAGGGAAGCACGAGTATCATGTGGGTTCGCTTATTGCGAAACGCCTTGCTACTAATAGTAACAAGGGGGACCTCTTTGGTGGTGTGTACGCCACACTTCTTTTGCAGTTTCTCCAAGGAGAACCGCGCCCAGATGATACAGTCTTTCCTTTTGTCAGCCTTGACTTGCCTGCCATGAAGAGGCATTTCTTTGTTACTAAGGCCTCTGACCGCTATGCACTTGATTATATTTTGCGGTTTAAAGACGGTGTGGAACGCACTATCCGTCTACCTGCACCACTTGTGTTTGATTTTTCTCGGAGGAACGGATTTTGTTTTTCAGTGGCCGAGTTTGATGAGATCACGGGGAGATACCAGTTTCACAAACCCATGGAGGGGGTCGAGCCAGACGAGGAGGAGCATGTGGTATATTCACCAGTTCAGGAGGAGACCGTCACCCCCTGGGGTGAAGGGTCTTCCTCTGGATGGGGGGCGGGACCTTCCTCTTCCACGTGGGAGGATCCGAGGAATTCAATGTACGCACCGGAGGGCTCATACAACCCTTGGGATTACCATTACCCCGGAGCAGGAGGCTCCTCGGGACCGTAGTATAAGAGCCCAACTTAGGCCAAAAGCCTAAGCTTGGGGGAGTACGTGCTCTCCTCCCCTTTCCATTGTATCTACCGTTGGATCGCTTTTATCTTTTTGCAAGTTTTTGCCTGTCTTCCTTTGTTCTTTTCGTTTGCAAAAACCCAAAAATATTTCTCCTTTCTTTTTGCTTTCGTTAAACCTTTAAAAAACCCAAAAATATGTTTCCTTTGCTCTTTAGTTTGCTTTGTTTCAGAGTTCAGCTCGAGTCTGTGATGGCATTTGATTATAATTTTCTACGTTCGATCGTGCAAGTGACAAGGCAGTAATGACGAAGATCGACGGAAGGGATGCAACAAGGAAAGCTGGTATGAACTCTTTTCGTTTCTACTTTTGTACAGATGCCTGTACTTATGATTAGAGACCAGCTTGTAGCGACATAGTGCTATGTTTACAATGCTTTCCCAGTAGTTCATGCTTTCTTTGTGGTTAGTCTCAAATAGCTAGATTTTATAATGTGTTGCTTGAAATGATTGACATGCATTGCATTGTTCATGGTGTGGCATATTGAAGTGGTATTTCCCTCCGGGGAATTCTTGGATTGACTTGGCACATGTTTACGCATGTTAAGACTAAAAAGTCTGTTCTGCCTTGATGATCTTTTTACTTCAGTGTGAGTTATATCACTTTCATGCCCGATTCAATGTTGCTTTGTCGCTCTGCATGATTATGACTGTTATGCTCTCTAGTTGGTCGCTTCTCCGTCTTTTGCTAGCCTTCCTCCAGCACCAAGCGGAATTCTGCTTGTGCTTCCAAACTCTTTCTCAAACCAGTTGTTCCATTTGAGTCCACCATGCCTACCTATATGTGGTATTTAACGGCCACTCCTAACTTAGACTTTCTTGTGCCATCTCGAAATTTATTCAAAAGCTCCCCCTTTGCAACCGTACAAGCTCATGGTGCGGTGAGGGCAAATCAGTATCTTTCATGCCAAAAATATTTTGACGGAAGTTTTAACTAGTCAATAAAAAAAATATATGGAAGTTACACCCCCCCATACTTGATGATGGAATGAAATGGACCAAATGCTGCTTATGATAGATGGAATGATACCCTCCTTCCATACTTCAGGCAAAATAAAGGTTCCGTAGACCATCAAAGATTCATGGATAAGGGAACATGTGTAAGCAAAAGGCATTAATATGGTTGGCATGGGAGATATTGAGAGACCTTTACCGTTCACCGTTGACTGGAAAGTTGCACTTCTCAAAAGAGTTTTATCTCTGTTTTCAAAACCAAGAGCTCTGGCACATGTTTAGTCTTTGCTTCCTTTCACGGGTTTTCAACCTTGCCATCAAAAGCCACGGTTTGAGAGTCTCCGCCTTCCTTTCTCCAAAGCACCAACTTTGAGAGCATAATTGTCATTCTTAGTGTAACATGCATTGTCCCAAAGTATCACATTGTCTTCTGCATGCTTGTGATGTTTCTTACTTTGAGTTCTGAGTTATAGTCTCCTTTAAAACTCCAGAGGAGTTTCTGCATTTATGTTTTTCTTCACTCATGGAGGCTAGAGAGATACCACTCTGATATGTTCATGCTATGTGCATTGTGATCTTAGATTGATTTTCAGCAGCATATTATTTACTTTTTGTTTGTTTGTGGCTGATTACATGAAAGAAGGATTGCTTCGTGCATTGTCCTTGTAGCATGGTGTCAAAACTTGCTAAACTCTTTCGTAGTACGTGCTTATTTACATCTAATGAAGCAAAAGAGTTTGTCAAAGTTTTCTTTTTCACGTCCAGTTCGTTGAACTGAATTTCTTAAGGACAAGCAATAGCTAAAGATTGGGGGAGTTGATATGTCTCAAACGTATCAACTTTTCCAAACACTTTTGCTATTGTTTTGGCTTCATTCTTGCATGATTTGAACGAAACTAACCCGAACTGACGCTGTTTTCAGCAGAGCTACTAGTGTTGTTTTCTTTTGTGCAGGTTTCTGGATATTTAGGTACGCTGGAAAAATTCCAAGAAAATTAGCATTCCGGAAGCTTCCGAGGATCCAAAGGGGGGCCACAGGGCAGCCAGGGGGCAGCCAGGAGGGTGCCTGGCGCGGCCCAGCCCCTAGCCGCGCCACCTGCCCTCCTGGCTGGGTTCCACACCCCCTGGTGACCTACCTTGGCTTCTATTTATTCTCCACGCAGAAACCCCAGAACAGAAGTCGCTTTTCCAATCTACGTCGCGGAGCCGCCGCCACCCTCTGTTCTTCACCGGGAGAGCTAATCTGGAGGCTGCTTTGGCCTCCGGTGAGGGGAAATCATCGCCATCGTCATCGCCATCACTTCTCCATCACCCCTCCATGACTTCTCCATCCATGTGTGAGTAATTCCCTGCTATAGGCAAAGGGGATGGTAGGGATTGGATGAGTTAGATCATGTAATAGTTCAATCAAATTTTTGGGGGCATGTTTCCTATCATCTACTTGGTGTTTATCATCTCTGTTACAACTTGTTGCTCTTAATGCTTGCCACTTTGGGCCCGAGTGCCATGATTTCAGATCTGATCACCCTTTTGTTTCTTGAGTTTGTGGTGTTCTTGATCTTATCTATGAGCTGTATGCACCTATTATAGTCCGGAATCGGCGATCCCAATGGTGATAGCTTGGGACACCAAAGGGGATGGACTATAATTTAAGGATTTCGTGTTTCCATGAGGTGTTAAATGCTTTGTTCTGGTGCTCTTTGACAGGAGTACCTTCACCTCCCTAAGTTCCTTTTGGCCCCGTTTGTAGCGGGAGGGTAGGACAAAAGATGTTGTGCAAAGTTCTTATTGCAAGCACGTACAACTACCCTGGGATACACGCCTGATGTTTGATATTTGCCTAGATGATCCTTTCTTTTCTGTGAGCCTTGCCCGTGTTAGAATCTATTACATGTTCGTTCTCATCCAAGCAGCGCCCGACCATCCATCTCCCTATCCTACAGTGTTTTCTTTCCTGCTGGTTACTAGTTGTTTACTTTTGCTGTTCCACTACCATTATCACCACTATTATCACCACCACTACTACCACCATATCGCAGTTGCTACTAATACCTTCGTGCAAGCAAGTGTTTATTTCAGGTGCGGTTGAACTGACAACTAGATTGTCAAAGCCTGTACGTATTCTTTGTGTCCCCAAGTGTCGAATCAATAAATTGGGTTATCTTACCCGCGAAGACTATCTCGATCCCCTACAGTTGAGGGTTATCAATACCTTTATCTATTTCCCAGTCTTCGGTATTCTTCTGGATCCTTTCAATGAGATCCCATCTTTCTTCAACGCTTTTTGTCTGAAATACCCACTAGAGGAGTCATCCAGCATGTCCTTATCCTGACAAGAAAGTCGAGCATAAAAGTTTGTAAGTATAATTTCCTTGGGGAGTTCATGAATAGGACATTTGAGCATTAGGGATTTCAATCTCCCCCATGCTTGAGAAATGCTTTCTCCGTCACGAGACCGAAAGTTTTAGATATAATTTCTGTCTCGATGAATTTCATGAAGAGGATAAAACTTGGTTTAAAAGAGAGACATAAGCTCTTGCCAATCAAGCAAATGTGAGTTATCGAGAAGCTTATACCAATCTGAAGCTTTATCTATAAGCGATATGGAGAAAATTTCCTCATGACAAACTCCATTGTCACACGTGCAAGCTTAAATAATGAACATAGTTGTGACAAATATAGCAAGTGTTCACTGGGATGTCTGTCTCCTGCATAACGATTAGCCAAAACACAATCGATAATACCAGCTGGTATTTGATACGTCCCAAACGTATCTATAATTTCTTCTTCCTCCATGCATGTTTTGTGTGACTTTGCCATGATTTTCTTGAACTTTCATACACTTTGAGCATATTTGGACTAATCTATTAACCCAGTGCACCTAGCTGCCACTTGCTGTTTTCTGCTATTTTTGTATTTCAGGTTTTCCGGCCATTAAAAGTTCTCCAAAAAATCCGGAAAAATCAGATAAAAATCAGCGATACGGAAGCTTCCGGAAACACCAAAGGAGGGAAGGGGGGCCACCACGGGGACTCCAGAAGGGTCCCTGGCGCGGCCCCACCCCAGGCCGCGCCAGGGAGCCTCCTGGCTGCCCTGTGGACCCTCTCGGTGCCCCCCTTCGCCTATATTTACCCCCCGTGACGGAACCCCCTAAGACGAATCCCTTTTTCGCGATCTCGCCTCTGTACCGCCGCCCGCCGTTTCTAGATCGGGGCTGCCTGGAGAAGCTGCTCCGGCACCCTGCCGGGAAAAGTTACCCCCTCCGGGAGACCACCCATAGCCATGGACGCCTCTCGTATGTACCGTGAGTAGTTCCCCTTGGACCATGGGTCCGTGACCAGTAGCTATGTGATCTATCTCTCCCCTCTTTGTGCCTCCACTTTCGAGACCTCGTGAGCTGCCTCACATGATCGAGGCACCTTTGTAATTTTATGCCGTTGCTATGATGAGTTTGTTGGGATCTGATGGATTATGAGACTATGTTCAGATTGTGATGAGTAATATATTTGGTTCTTCTCTTTTATATTTTGTTCTTGAGTAAATTCTTGCATGTTCTCCGTTGCCGTATTTTACTTTGGCCAAGTGATTTGTTGCAACTCCAAGAGGGAGCGATATGCTTGATTGTGGGTTCAGCTCCTTGATGTCTAGCTTGAGTGACAGAAACATGAGACTAGGGGATGTGTTGTTGCCACCAGGGATAAAACAACGGTGCTTGTATCCGCGGATGCAAGGATTGTTTACTTTACGCAAAGTTCTTTTAATGCAGTTGTCTGTTGCTTTGGATTTACACTTTGGGTGGGATTCGCAACTTAATACCAGCGAGATGTTCTGGATAGATATCTCAAGGTGGATGATTCGTAGTAGATGCAGATGGATTTCGGTCTACTTACCTTGGCGTACTGCCCATTGCTTTTGAACCCTTCCATTCTTTGCAGCATAGTTAGCATTGCGGTGCCTTCATAATCATGTCAATTGCCCAACTGTGATTTGTTTACCTCGCTAGCACTTTTATCGTCTTTTGGGAGAGAGACATCACTAGTGAAAATCGCGGGACCCCAGTCCATCTTCACATTACTGTTTACTTTAAGTCTTTACTTTCCAGTTGCTATCACTATCATCATTATCTTTTGCGTTAATCCTTTGTAAACATCAAGGCCAGAGGAATTGACAACTCCTCTGTACTTGTTGGGAGCAAAGTTATCTGTATCTATGTGCAGGTCCACGTCAAGCGTCGTGACACCTTATTGTATCTCTTGGAGTCCTACTGGTTCGATAACCTTGGTATCTTCACCGAGTGAAATTTGCTGCTACGCTACATCTCACCTTCCACTTGGGGTAACCAACGAGGAGTGAGATATCCTCACCGTATCAAGCCAATTTCTGGCACCGTTGCCGGGGACTCCAGTCTACAAGATAGGGGAGTTGCACACTATCTTTTATCTTTGCTTTTTAGTCTTGTTAGTTTACCTTTCAGTTTTTACTTTTGTGTCCCTTATCAAAAATACCAAAAATACCTGCTGCTACTATGGGTTCCAATGAAAACACCAAGTTGTGTGACTTCACTAGTCACAACAACAGTGACTTTATCTGCACTCCTATTGCTACACCTGCTACTTCAGCACCTTCTTATGAGATTAAACCTGCTTTTCTAAACCTTGTTATGAAAGATCAATTCTCTGGTGCTAGAGATGATGCTGCTTTGCATTTAAATAATTTTATTGAGCTTTGTGATATGCAAAAGTACAAAGAAGTAGATGGTGAAATTGTTAAGCTTAAGCTTTTTACTTTCTCTTTAAGGGATGAAGCTAAAATCTGGTTTCAATCCTTGCCTAAGAATAACATAGATTCTTGGGATAAGTGCAAGGATGCTTTTATCGGGAAGTACTATCCCCCTGCTAAAATTATTCAATTGAGGAGTAACATTATGAATTTCAGGCAATTGGATAATGAACACGTTGCCCAGGCATGGGAACGTATGAAGACGCTTGTCAAGAACTGCCCCACACATGGACTGACTACCTAGATGGTTATCCAGACTTTGTATGCAGGCTTGAACTTTACCTCGCGGAACCTGTTAGATTCGGCTGCGGGAGGAACCTTTATGTCGACCACACTTGGTGCTGCCACAAAGCTACTTGACGAGATGATGCTGAACTACTCTCAATGGCACACCGAAATATCTCCAACTGGTAAGAAGGTAAATTCTGTCGAGGAGATCTCCTCTCTAAATGAAAAGGTTGATCTTATCATGTCTCTACTTACCAAGCAAGCTCCTATTGATCCTCAGGACGTTCCTTTAAGTTCTTTGGTTGCTCTATCTCTAGAAACAACTTCAACAATAATGCTTATAGGGGCAACTTTGCTAGTAAACCTAGACCGTTTCCATCCACTTATGGGAACAACAACACCTATCATAGCACCAAAAACTCCACCTCTGAACTAGAGAGTATGCTTAGAGACTTTATCACTACCCAAAAAGCCTTCAACAAGAATGTGGAAGAAAAACTAGCTATATTAGATAATCTTTGTTTGAAGGTAGACAACTTAGCCCTTGATGTTGAGATGTTAAAAATTAGAACCTCTCCCCTTGAGGAGAGTAAGGTCACTCCTATTATTGCTATCCCGTTACAAATCAATGAAAACATTAGGATGATGGCTAAACTTAAAGAAAGATGGGCTAGAGAAAAAGAGGAAGAGGAAAGAATTAAGAGCCTTCCTACCTACCACACAGTAGCCACTATCCAAGTAGTTGAGGATGTCCAAACAGTTAGCACCCATCACACCCCTAGTCCCACTGGACCTATCAATGGTGATGCTACCACCTCAACCATAGATAAAGAAACCTCTATGAACGTAGAGGCTTTCAAACAAGTGAGCTTAAATGATATCACTACCTCCTTGATATATAGTAGTGATCTAGACTTTGACAACTGCACTTTACCTGAAGTTATTGGTTTCCTACACAAGATGTCTAGAGACCCCCACACTTGCACACTCAATCTTGCCTTCACAGAGCATATCACCAATGCTCTAATCAAAGTTAAGGAGGAGAAGCTTAGACTAGAGGCCTCCATACCTAGGAAGCTATAAGATGGTTGGGATCCTATGATAAAAATCAAATTGAATAACTTCTTTTGTTATGCTCTTTGTGATGTTGGAGCAAGTACCGCTGTTATGCCCAAAAGAATGTATGATATGCTTGAATTGAAACCTTTTGATTCTTGTTCTTTTGGTGTTCGTCTTGTTGATTGTTCCGTAAAGAAACCTTTGGGGAAGATCGACGATGTTCTTATCATTGTCAATGACAATTATGTTCCCGTTGATTTCACTATTATGGACATTGAATGTGAACCTTCTTGTCCAATTATTTTGGGACGTCCTTTTCTTCGCATAGTTGGTGCTGTTATTGACATGAAAGAGGGGAATATCAAATTCCAATTCCATCTCAAGAAAGGGATGGAACATTTCCCTAGGAAAAAGATTAAGTTACCTTTTGAGTTCGTCACACGGGCTAGTTATTCTCTTGAAAAAACTTGATCTTCTGCTTTAAGCCTAGCTAATGGCTCTAAAGAAGCGCTTTCGGGAGGCAGCCCGCAACAAATTTAGGTTTTTCTTTTTGCATTTCTTCTGTTCTTAGTGGTCTTGATGATTGTTACTACTGTAGCAACATCATTGTATCTTTACTTTTCAAGCTTTGTGCCTTTTATAGCCTCATACGACAAGGGAAGTAAAAGTTGTGACATGCTGTCCAGAAAACAGATGATGTCCTCGTGACTATAAAAATCATGGAGAAATTCCAGTTCATCTTTTTGAGCCGAATTTTTTACACAGCATGCTCTATACAATTAAGAAACTTGCGTATGTTCTGAGTTTTTTTATTTGAGTTGCAGAAGTACCCCTAAAGAATTCGTTTCTATCTGCTGTTCTGTTTTTCACAGATTCTGCCACGTTTTATCTCTCTTCACTTTTGCAAACCTTAAGCTTGCTTTTTCTTTGCAAAAGCTTTTTGGCGATCTTGTGAAACAGTAGCTCTTCAAGATTATCTTTATTTCCAGTAAGATAAATTTATTTTATTAGGGTACTAACTGTTGGAACTATTAGGCTATAGGCCATTTGTTATATCCAATAATTCCTAGGAAAATCCCATAGGCTCATGTGGCAACGTTCGTGAATTAAAAGTAGGAGTTGAAATATTATGTGCTAGTGGAAAACAAAACCGAATGTCCGTGAATGTCTCATTCATCACCCATTGATGACATTAAGTTTTTGTTTCATTGCTCCATTAGTATTGTGGTTTCAATCCTTTAATTCACGCATTGCTTTCTTTCTTACATGCTACGATTGCTTCATGAGATGGGGAGTTCTCACATTAGTGTAAAGATGAAACCTAATGCATTCATATCCCCATTGATGAAATTATTGAGACGGTTTCACTTCCATCTCCTGGAGCCTATAAGAGATGCACATCCCGTGCTATAGAAAGTAGTACTAAGTCTCTTTCAAAGTGACTGCCTTTGTGTTCTAAGCTTTGCGCCGCCTACCGCTTTCCCATCTCTCTTCTCGGCGTGCACCGAGAAGGGAGACAGCAGGCCTCCGGAACCCCGCCTCTTGCGATCCGATACGGGAGAGGGGCTATAAGGTTTTTGGGGAGCGCATCTGCGCGACTGCTGGACCTTCACCGTGGCTGCGAGCGACGACGACTTCTTTGCGAACGACGACTTCTTCCCAGACACTGACGGTCTCTTCGAGGAAGACATGTCAACATCCGCTCCGTATGTTACACTATCCTCTCTGATAGGATTAGTACTTGGATTACTGTCTATAGCAATCGATTTAGATGTGATGTCTATTTTCTATAATCTCGGTTGCATGCATAGCTTCGATCATATATTGCTTGCTAGGGTTTTCACTGCTATCATGATTAGTACGTATTACATGTTGTATTTCTGGATTAACATATATGAGAAATTGTCTAAATTTTCAACAATCCAAAAACCTTATATGTGTAGGCAAGTTTCTTCAATTGCTTTTGCTGCAACCCTTAAGCCTGCGACGTTTGAGGGTATGAACTATAAAAGATGGCGTGTGAGGGCAGTTCTTTGGCTCACAACCATGAACTGTTTTTACATCTCTAAAGGAAAGCCAGAGGGAGATCTTACTTCTGAACAGGAGCAAGGTTTTCAGGCTGCGGACACCCTCTTCAAAGGTGCTGTTCTGAGTGTTCTTGGTGATAAGATCGTCGATCCTTTCATGGCCATCTCGGTCGGTAAGGATATGTGGGACGCGCTTGAGGCCAAATTTGGGGTCTCGGACGCGGGCAGTGAGTTGTATGTCATGGAACAATTCTATGACTACAAGATGACTGATGAGCGCTCCGTGGTTGAGCAGGCTCATGAGATACAGTCGCTCGCTAAGGAACTTGAGCACTTAAAATGTGTGTTACCGGACAAGTTTGTGGCCGGAGGCATCATTGCCAAACTCCCTCCCTCTTGGAGGAATTTTGCTACTTCTCTGAAACACAAGAGACAAGAATTCACTGCTGTGGATCTCATTGGCACTCTTGATGTGGAAGAGAAGGCGAGGGCGAACGACACACGTGCCCGTATCCATGAGGGAACTTCCACTGCCAACTTGGTGCAGAAAAGGAATTTCCAGATCAATAAATTCAAGAACAAGAACAAAAATGTGGGCAAAGGGAAATTTGATGGCAAGCACAAAGCCCAACAGCCTCCATACTTCAAGAAGAAGAAGGAGACTGATAAGAAGAAAGGAAAATGCCATGTGTGTGGCAGTGACGCTCATTGGGCTTCATCCTGCAAGGATCGTTGGGACATGCGTCAGAACGAGAACAACGACAAGAACGCCAACGTCGTCATTGGTGGCGACATTGAGATGAAAGATATTGGGTATGGTAAATTTCCTACCATTCTTTCAATATGTCAATCTCCTGATTGGTGGGTTGACACTGGCGCTACTGTGCATGTGTGTTCTGACATAAACATGTTTTCTTCTTACCAGGTCGCAAGAACTACACCCGTGCTGATGGGAAATGGGACTCATGCTTCTGTTCATGGTGTTGGTACGGTCAATCTGAAGTTTACTTCGGGAAAGATCGTGCAGCTGAAGAACGTGCAGCATGTCCCCGCTATAAATAAGAATCTCGTCAGCGGTTCTCGTTTGTGTCGAGACAGTTATAAATTGGTGTTTGAGTCCAATAAAGTTGTAGT
This sequence comes from Bromus sterilis, assembly GCA_950022295.1. Lineage (NCBI taxonomy): Eukaryota > Viridiplantae > Streptophyta > Magnoliopsida > Poales > Poaceae > Bromus > Bromus sterilis. The sequence continues at coordinate 363,562,180 of OX465595.1, read as the reverse complement.
TTCTAAATGCGGAAATTTTGTTGGAAAGGGCTATGAGTGCGGAGGGTTGTTCCGCCTGTCATTATCAGATTTTTGCACTAAAGTTATAAATCATGTTTGCAGTGAAACTGAGTCAAATGTTTGGCATTCACGTCTTTGTCATATTAACTTTGGTTGCATGACGCGCTTAGTAAATTTGAGTTTAATCCCGAAATTCACAACTGTCAAAGGTTCTAAATGCCAAGTATGTGTGCAAGCAAAGGAACCTCGCAAGTCTCATACGACTGCCGAGGCGAGGAACTTGGCACCACTGGAACTCGTACATTCAGATCTTTGCGAAATGAATGGCGTGTTCACAAAGGGTGGGAAGAGATATTTCATGACTTTTATTGATGATGCTACTAGATTTTGCATGATATATCTATTAGAAACAAAAGATGAGGCTTTACACTACTTTAAGATCTATAAGGCTGAACAGAGAATCAACTTGATCGAAAGATCAAGAGGTTGAGGTCAGATCGTGGTGGAGAGTATTTTTCCAATGAGTTTAATTTATTCTGCGAGGAACATGGTATAATCCATGAGAGGACGCCTCCCTATTCTCCCCAATCAAACGGGGTTGCCGAACGAAAGAACCGCACTCTAACTGATTTGGTGAACGCCATGTTAGACACAGCGGGACTTTCCAAGGCATGGTGGGGGGAGGCTTTGATGACTGCTAGTCATGTCCTAAATAGAGTTCCTACAAAGAATAAAGAGATTACTCCATTCGAGGAATGGGAAAGGAAAAAGTTTAAACTCTCATACTTACGAACTTGGGGTTGTTTGGCGAAGGTCAATGTGCCAATTCCCAAGAAACGTAAACTTGTACCAAAAACCGTTGATTGTGTTTTCCTGGGCTATGCTTTCCATAGCATTGGCTATAGATTTGTAGTGGTGAAATCTGAGGTACCTGACATGAATGTTGGTACAATCATGGAGTCGAATGATGTGACTTTCTTTGAGGATATTTTTCCTATGAAAGATATGCCAAAATCATCTAGTCAAAGGTCAAAGATTACTCCTGAACCTTCCGTTCCATTGGAACAACCTGAGCGAAACCATACTGAGATCCCTGAGGAGGATGACAATGAAGCTCCTAGAAAGAGCAAGAGACAAAGGACTGTAAAGTCATTTGGTGAAGATTTCATTGTGTACCTCGTAAATGACACTCCCACTTCTATTTCAGAATCTTATGCATCTCCTGATGCTGACTACTGGAAGGAAGCTATGCGTAGCGAGATGGATTCCATCATGGCTAATGGAACATGGGAGATCACTGATCGTCCTTATGGTTGTTGGATGCAAGTGGGTGTTCAAGAAAAAGCTTAGGCCTGACGGTACAATTGAAAAGTACAAGGCACGTCTTGTAGCCAAGGGTTATACCCAAAAAGGAGAATATTTCTTTGATACTTATGCGCCTGTGGCCAGATTGACCACCATTCGAGTACTACTCTCATTGGCTGCCTCACATAATGTTCTCGTTCACCAAATGGACGTTAAGACAACTTTCATAAATGGAGAGTTGGAGGAGGAAATTTACATGGACCAGCCTGATGGTTTTGTAGTAGATGGTCAAGAAGGAAAAGTGTGCAAGTTGCTTAAATCTTTGTATGGCTTAAAGCAAGCACCTAAGCAATGGCACGAGAAGTTCGAAAGAACGTTAACGTCCACTGGCTTCATTACAAATGAAGCTGATAAGTGTGTGTACTATCGCTATGGTGGAGGCGAGAGAGTTATATTGTGCTTATATGTTGATGACATTCTTATATTTGGCACAAATCTCAAGGTCATCGAGGAAGTGAAAGAATTTCTAAATCATAACTTTGAGATGAAAGACCTTGGAGTTGCTGATGTTATCTTGAACATCAAGCTTTTGAGAGGTGATGACGGTGGGATCACTTTGTCGCAATCTCACTATGTGGAGAAGATTCTGAGTCGATTTGGATATTCAGAGTGTAAACCTTCTCCAACACCTTATGATCTGAGTGTATTGATTCGAAAGAATGAAGGAGAAACAAAGGATCAATTGAGATATTCTCAAGTTACCGGTTCGCTCATGTATCTAGCTAGTGCCACGAGACCTGACATCTCATTTGCTGTAAGTAAACTGAGCCGTTTTGTTTCAAATCCGGGAGATGAACATTGGAATGCTCTTGACAGAGTGATGCGCTATCTGAAAGGTACTGTCGGTTATGGACTTCACTATACCGGGTATCCAAGGGTACTTGAGGGCTACAGTGATGCGAACTGGATATCTGATGCTGATGAGCTTAAGGCCACAAGTGGTTATGTGTTTACACTTGGTGGTGCTGCTGTTTCCTGGAAGTCTTGCAAGCAGACCATCTTAACGAGGTCAACAATGGAAGTCGAACTCGCAACATTAGACACATCAACTGTTGAAGCAGAGTGGCTTCGTGAGCTGTTGATGGACTTGCCGGTAGTTGAAAAACCAATACCAGCTATCCTTATGAACTGTGATAATCAAACTGTGATCGTCAAAGTAAACAGTTCTAAGGATAATCACAAGTCATCAAGGCATGTGAGAAGGATACTGAAATCTATCAGATTTATGAGAAACTCCGGAGTTATAGCATTGGACTATATAAACACAACGAAGAATCTGGAAGATCCCTTCACAAAGGGTTTATCACGAAATGTGATAGACAATGCATCGAGGGAGATGGGATTGAGACCCACTACATAAGTCATCCATGGCGGTAACCCATTCTATGTGATCGGAGATCCCGTGAATTAGAATTGGCGAGAAAAACCATTGGGTAACTAAGAGGAGAATATTTATCTTAAAAGATCCACTCCGTTATGATGCGTCTTTCTCCTGATCTGTATGGCAGGCTGATTTTTATCTTAATATGTTCTGAGTGCCTTGGTTAGGCAGAGATGTTAACCTACAGAAAATCTTGGAAGAACACACCTATATGAGTTAGACTGTTAAACGTCGCAGTCTGTGGGAGTTGGGTGCTCTCTAATAAACTCATGAAGAGGCCTCGGAGTATGACGTATATGCTCCTACCCGCGGGAAAGTTTTTCAGTGGTCTAGTATCGGTCAAGATTTTTATGTGAAACATATTTGCACAAAAATTGCAGTTCAAGGCGTAGTCCACTGTTCAAGTTGTGAGTGAGTGTAGCGTGGAGTTCTAGGTGGAAGTTCAACTTAACAGTCTCCACCGAAACACCGGTATATAAACATTGCTTTGGAACCATAGGAAAACACCATGTGCCTCTGGGATCTGTTGGGGGATTGTTGGAATTATTAGGCTATAGGCCATTTGTTATATCCAATAATTCCTAGGAAAATCCCATAGGCTCATGTGGCAACGTTCGTGAATTAAAAGTAGGAGTTGAAATATTATGTGCTAGTGGAAAACAAAACCGAATGGCTGTGACTGTGAATGTCTCATTCATCACCCATTGATGACATTAAGTTTTGGTTTCATTGCTCCATTAGTATTGTGCTTTCAATCCTTTAATTCACGCATTGCTTTATTTCTTACATGCTACGGTTGCTCCATGAGATGGGGAGTTCTCACATTAGTGTAAGATGAAACCTAATGCATTCATCTCCCCATTGATGACATTATTGAGACGGTTTCACTTCCATCTCTTGGAGCCTATAAGAGATGCACATCCCGTGCTATAGAAAGTGGCACTAAGTCTCTTTCAAAGTGGCTGCCTTTGTGTTCTAATCTTTGCGCCGCCTACCGCTTTCCCATCTCTCTTCTCGGCGTGTACCGAGAAGGGAGACAGCAGGCCTCCGGAACCCCGCCTCTTGCGATCCGGTACGGGAGAGGGGCGATAAGGTTTTTGGGGAGCGCATCTGCGCGACTGCTGGACCTTCACCGTGGCCGCGAGCGACGACGACTTCTTTGCGAACGACGACTTCTTCCCCGACACTGACGGTCTCTTCGAGGAAGACATGTCAACATCCGCTCCGTATGTTACACTATCCTCTCTGATAGGATTAGTACTTGGTCTATAGCAATCGATTTAGATGTGATGTCTATTTTCTATAATCTCGGTTGCATGCATAGCTTCGATCATATATTGCTTGCTAGGACTTTCACTGCCATCATGATTAGTACGTATTACATGTTGTATTTCTGGATTAACATATACGAGAAATTGTCTAAATTTTCAACACTAACCTCTCTAATCAGTCTACAATGAGTTATGTATGAAGGGAGTTTTCAAGTGTGCGATGAAAGATGATGAGAGAAGATCCTGGAGGGTCAAACGCTCAAGCTTGGGGATGCCCATGTGCACCCCCAATAAATATTCAAGGAGACTCAAGCGTCTAAGCTTGGGGATGCCCCCGTGCATCCCCTTCTTCATCAACAATTATCAGTTCGTCTCTCGTTGCACTATATTTTTATCACTTCATGCGTTATGTGCTATTCTTGGAGCCTCTCGCTCTTAGGTCTTGTTTTTAGTTTTCTTTTGCTTTGTTTGCTGTAGTAACAAGTTAGATCCCAGCTCACTTTCTTTTGTGTGGGAGAGTTACACGCTCCGCTTGAACTAGAACTCCTCATAGGATTTTCTTGCTTACACTTTTAGCTGTGAGTTGTTCTTGTTCCTTTCTTAGTTGCTGCTCATTTTAGTTGTAGTGCTTTAGTTTTTCTAGAGCTTTTCTTTTGTTTTAGGTTGAACTTTCTATAGGTTGCATGTTTTATCTTGTTAGAGAGTTTTCCTGTTGCACAGAGTTTTGTGTCTTGACTAGAAGTAGGTAGTTGAAGTTGCTTTTCTCTTTGTTGTAGTAACTTGCAATAGTTTTGAGGTATTGACTAGAGTAATATTTGAACTTTTGGTGTCAAGAGGTCGAGCCTATTAGTGATAGATGTCATATTTTGGGCAATCCGTGTGTTTTTCGAAAACCAAAAACCCCTATTGAGAACTCTAGCTACTAGATGGATCACTAACCTCTGGAGGGTTCGAATATTAGAGTACACTCACGTACCATGAGTCGAGGATGCGCAAGGATAACCAAACCCCCATACACTCCTCCTCGGGGTACTTGTCTCTTTGTGAACCTCCTGATTAGATTGAGAGTTACCGATAATAAGTGCATGAGTTCTTCGGACTAATGTGAGTATTCGAAAGTTGACACTTCCACCCACCTATACTTTTTCTAGCCTCTTTGGTACCGTGCATTTCCCTTTCTCACCTCGAGAGTTGGCGCATACTTCGCCGGTGCATCCAAAACCTTGGCACGATACGCTCTGTCATCATAAGCCTCCTTATATCTTTCCTCAAAACAGCCACCATACCTACCTATAAGGCATTTCCATAGCCTTTCCGAGATACATTGCCATGCAACATCCACCTTTTCATGACTTGATCCTCATGTCATACCTTTGCATCATGATAGTTATATCTTCTTTATGTGAGTACTTTTGTAAAGTGTGAAAGATCTCCTATATTTTTGTAAAATATAGAGTGTTGCCCCTAAAGTGAGGAAAATATCCCAAAGTGGACAAAATCAAAAGATCCCAAAGAGGAAAAATGAGAGTTAAATAGAAAGAGCCATTGAGGCCACCAAAAAAATACAAAAAATAGAAAAAAAGAGAAAAATAAATAAAAAGAGAGAAGGGGGCACACTACTATTCCTTTTGAGAGATCCACACTAGTACTTCATCCTCTATCCCTTGTACTCCATAGAGATCATCATCATGCATATAGCTATGTGGGGATCTTCACACTATAGAACTTGGCTTGTATATTCCAATGATGAGCCTCCTCAAACGAGCTCTAGGTCTTCTTGAGCAAGCAAGTTAGATGCACCCCCACTAGTTCCTTTGGAGAGCTTTTAGCTCACATGTGCATCCGTTGCATGGCAATCCCTACTCCTCACATCATATCTATCATATGGCCTTCTCTCGCCTATGATTTTCCTCATTGATGTGAGCCTTTCACACCTTTTTGTCTTCCTCCTCCACCTTCTTTCTGTTTCATCTTTTAGGTGTCAACTTTCTTGCTCACGCTCATCCATTGCATGAGTGCTCAAAATATTGAAAGGGAGTGGATCATTTTGACTTGTACCTGGCTAGTCGTCTAGGGACGAGTCAAGATAAGAATCCAAAGGAGACCAAGTGTGAAACTTTAGTAGATAGTTTTTCTCAACAATTACTTTTCATCTCGTATTTCCCTATCCCCTGCTTGCACGCAAACACCATCTGGAGACATTCGAGTCACGGACAGCGAGAGCTCTTGCACCTTTTGTTCTTTTGTTACTTGTGTCAATGCTAATATAGACTCTTGCTTGTTAAGACTTGAATTGAATTGCATGCTTTGATTGCTTTACTTACAAAGTTCTTATATGGTTGTGTGGCATGTCACCACAGAAATTATGCTTGTTATCATTTACCTACTCGAGGATGAGCAGGAATTAAGCTTGGGGATGTTGATACGTCCCAAACGTATCAATAATTTCTGCTTGCTCCATGCATGTTTTGTGTGACTTTGCCATGATTTTCTTGAACTTTCATACACTTTTGAGCATATTTGGACTAATCTATTAACCCAGTGCACCCAGCTGCTAGTTGTTGTTTTCTGTTGTTTTTGTATTTCAGGTTTTCTGGCCATTAAAAGTGCTCCAAAAATCAGTAAAAATTAGCGACACAGAAGCTTTCGGAAACACCAAAGGAGAGAAGGGGGGCCACCACAGGGACTCCATAAGGGTATCCTGGCGCGGCCCCACCCTAGGCCGCGCCAGGGAGCCTCCTGGCTTCCCTGTGGCCCCTCTCGGTGCCCCCCCTTCGCCTATATTTACCCCCCGTGATGGAAACCCCTAAGACTAATCCCTTTTTCGCGATCTCGCCTCTTTACCGCCGCCACCGCCGTTTCTAGATCGGGGCTGCCTGGAGAAGCTGCTCCGGCACCCTACCGGGAAAAGCTACCCTCTCCGGGAGACCATCCATAGCCATGGACGCCTCCCGTATGTACCGTGAGTAGTTCCCCCTGGACCATGGGTCAGTGACCAGTAGCTATGTGATCTATCTCTCCCATCTTTGTGCCTCCACTTTCGAGACCTCGTGAGCTGCCTCATATGATCGAGGCACCTTTGTAATTTTCTGTCGGGATCCGGGGTTAGCGTATGCAAGTCCCGCTATGACATAGTCATATGGAGAGCCGAGAACCGTACCCACTTGTCTAAGCAGACAAGGCCAAGCACAAAACGTTCTCGGAAAGCATCGTACGTAAGAGGCATCCCATCCAGGCCGGATGATCAACTGAGATGGGTCCTCATCATCCGCACACAAGTCTAAATGATATGGGTGATGAACTCCCATATTCACAGACAAGTCGCCTCAACCATACTATCGACTATCTCATAACTCTTACATAGACTTACTCCAGCCCGATCACTTAGTCGGGGTCTAGGGCGGGCTCTATCATACAACAAAGTGTGCACGAGACAGAGTCTCGAACAATCGCATCGCGATGCCCCAAGCTGCGCACATCTAAGGGCCACTTGGTGTATAAAAGACCGCCAGCCAGATCACAACTAAGGTCTCGAAAACCCATACAAAGACATGCATGTTATAAACATACACGCAGCACACATGCCTTGTATGAACAGCAGGTATCATTGCAATTATCTACAAAGTATACATTTTATTGATAACTCTCACAGAGTGCACACAGAGATCACAAGCATGTGATCCAACATTACAACAAACAAGGGGAAGCAAAGTAGGTCTGAGTACAGACAAGTTTAACAAATGGCTTAAGAAGCCTTATTTAAACACAAAGCCCTCCACGAGGGAACCAGTCTGCTGACTGGGACTACACTAGCTTGATCTTCGGTCGTCGAGCTCGATGAAGAATCCACCTTCGGGGTCAGTGGGTTCATCTAAAACATAGAATAAGCAAACGTGAGTACAAAGGCATACTCAGCAAGACTTACATAGGAACTATACTACTCAGGCACATGTATCAAGGTAAAGGGAGGTGGGGTTCAATTGCAGAAGTGCCAGCTTTGACTTGGCTAGTCCTGAACTACGAGTACCAGACTTGAGGTAAGAAGCGTACACGAGTCCACTACATCTCTTCAACAAATTACACCACTATGGTGCCTTCCTCGACTTCCCCACGAGAAAGCACGCCACAGCACTCACGCTTATCTTGGTAAGTTTTATAAGTATCCAGTTCAAGTTGTCTAATAATCAAGCTAAGCTTTCCAAGCAGTCCTTTACCGCGGACGCGGCTATTCGAATAGTTTTGTTAAACTTGCAGGGGTGTACCGCTACACACACATGATCATCAGTTACCGCCTTTGATCTCGACACCATTCAAGGGATGTCAGCGAGGATGCTCACCACAACTGTTACCTCATAGCCGATCTAGTCCAAGAAAGCCGCCTACCTGGGTTGGCTACCACTATCGTGAACCCAGCCGGTTTACCGAAGTGGACCCAGATGATGTGTGCGTGGTGCATAAGCCGGTCTCGGTTGAGCCGTTCTCTCACTTAGCAGCCAAGCCACAAATCTACCAGAACTCGGAACTACTGCGACATCTGGACATCGAAAGGGATGAGTTAATAGGTTGAGAGGGGTCAGTGAGCCCAATGTGTGGTTGTACTCTTCATCTTGGATCACCACACAAGAACTCGGACTTAGGGCGGTGTTCAACGAGACAACCCACTGTGTACTTGTAACAGCCCAAATTTTGCAAAAAATAAAAATTTTGTTTTCGGTGTGAATTGTTTGATTGTCTGATTTGTTTGCGGTGTTTGCATCCCCGAGTTATCGATCGGCGATTATTTTTCCCCTCTTATCTCGTACGGGACGGAGACCGACCCTTTCCACCTTGACAGTCGACCTTTGCGACACCGGGTTTCGCCCGATCACCTTTTTTTTCTCTAAGTCTGTAACGTCACGATGCCATGTTGTTTGCTTAATATCTTTTGATCTATGAGGCCTATTTGCATGATTCTTTTTGTCATTCCTTCCCTGTCATGTCTACTTTAGTTCCATATCATTTGTGAGAATGTTTGCATTGATTATCCTGTTTATGCATTTCTCTAAAGTGTGCTTCCTGATGTTGGCAGATTGTGCCTGTAACTTGTTTTGCTTGTATTTTTTTAACCGTAACTCCGTTTGGAGTGTGCCTTATATGTAACTTGATTAGTTTTTCGTGTACGTTGTGTTTATGCTATTATTTGCTGTTGTTAACCAACTTAAAATTGGTTTAGGACAGAACAGTACCAAATCCTTTAATTTTCGTGCGGCACTTAGTGTATGCCATGTTTAGGTTGTGCCTCACTTAAATTGACTAGCATAGATAGTTTCCTTTATGCTTCGCCTCTTGGCATGTTTGTGTGCTATGCCATGCTTGCTTGAGTTGCCATGTTAATAACCGTTGGTTGATCACCTGTAGCTAAACAACTTGAACCACCGTAAACGTGCGGTATTCGTCGTGTGTGACCGATACCCCACTTAAACTGTTAGTAACCGTTCTCAACGATAGATCCGTATCGCGTTGCCGTGTCGTGTGATATCTTCTTGATCTTGTGTTGCCCCATAGTAATAGAGTGCTTGCTCGTTGATTGCTTTCCAGTGTTTATCGTCTTGTGTGCTTCCGCAGGTACCTTCGGAGACGATGCGAGATTGCGATCAACTACACCTTCGGAACCCGACTTATCAACAGGCAAGGACTATGCATTACTTATGATCCATTCTATTTCAACCAGCGGTTTGCATGCTAGTCTAGGTTAGGTTCGATGTTTGATCCTACCACATGTTTACAACCTCTTTCAAACCGATACAGCCATGTCCCTTCCCTGCAAACCTTGTACTGCTATGTTACTATTGCTCGTTGCTCAGCCCCTGCTTAGTATGCATGCTTAGGATGCTACGATGTTACCCTGTTACTCCTTGGTTTGGGATATCACATTATTATATTGTTGTTGATGATATGATTATTATAATGTTGACTATATTCGACGAAGGATGGAAGGTCTAGGCTACCCCGCCCCGACGCTTTGTTCCATTCGAGTCACCTAGGACCCGAGTTCCGGGTATTGGTTTTAAGACTGAGCGTGCCTAACCGCGTGTGGGATTTTATGGGGTCCCCTTTTCTTACCTACCTAGCTTCAAGAATTTCTAGTGGTGGCCCAAGCTGATTTTACCTTTTGAAACCTTGTGTGTGCTAGTCGTATGCCAGTAGTTTTCCAACCAACCCGGACCAGTGAGGACATAGTTCCCTTGCTGGCCCATCATGACCGGCCGAGGACCCGGTGTCCCATGTGTGATTAACCGGCAATCCAAACCTGGAGTCATACGGTAGAGACCAGATCGAGAGCGCGGCCGGCTCCTGAACTGGAGGTCGTCTCACCGGGGGCCACCCGGATTTGTTCGTTGTTAGTTAGAGGAACTTGTCGTTTCGGATCTCTTGGAACTAAATCATAAAATGGTTGCCTGTGATGGGTAGCAACTGAGAGAGATGGGCGTGCGTGCGGAGCCTTGTAATGGGCAGTTGGTACACCCCTGCAGGGTTAAATCTTTTCGAGAAGCCGTGTCCACGGTTATGGACGACTTGAGACCTACTCCTTGTTCATAGACAACAACAACTGAGATAATCTTAATATAACTTGATCAATGCGTGTGTGTGTGTGCCTTGACTGCTTCTTCTTCATCGGGATGCGAAGAGGAGGTCAAGGATAGGATAGGTGTTATGGTTGCGTAGTAGTTGATAGCAAGACTTGTTGGAGGCGATTCATCATCGAATGCTTGGTTTCTTACCTTTCTCTCTAGATCGTTAGCCACTTCATAAATGCTAGTGCGGCAGCAACCTCACCACTTACCCCTTCCTTACCGTAAACTACTAGTTGTCCTAGAATGACGAGTGATGAAGTCCTTGCTGGGTCAGATGACCACTACAGTTGGATGCTGAGTACCTCTGTACTCATGATACTACCCCCAAACTCTTTTTAGGGTTCTTGATCGACGACAGGTATGGTGATCGACGTTTCACGTGGAGACTCGACGACGACTAGTTGGGCGGATCCCGGCGGAGGGCCTGGACCCGTGTGGTTATGGGATCGATGATTTCTCTTTGCCGGTAGGCATTTGATTGTAGTCTGTACCAGACATGTATCTTCCGCTGTTGTATTGTATTTGGGGAAGTTGTATGCCGATTGTATGAGGTGTTGTATCCTTGTATCTGTAATGTTGTGATATCATGTTGGAAATCCGGGGCATATGGCTTTGTCATATATTGCGGTGGGACCGATATGTGCTTCGTCCCCGGATCTGGATGGAAACATCTAGATCTGGAACAGTACCGCATATCGGGCCTTACAGTACTCTTACACAACCTTTCATCGTTCACCTTGTATTAGGATGGATTCACCAACACATTTCCACCATCATCAACATGATCACTACCATCCCGACTCACATAACAGTAACAACATTATATCACTCTAAGCATGCAATAAGAAGTAACAATTGCAGGGGCCACATGATATCAACCAACTCCTACATTTTCTAGGATTGTGGTTTGCTTACTACTGTGACAAATGATAGGTCATGCAAAGGAATGGGTTCATCTATGCGGTAGAAACGTAGCATAGTAATCATCCTATACAATGCATAAGCGAGACATGAGAGGGAAGTGGGATTTTATCGACATGATCAATGGGGGTTTGCTTGCCTTGCTGACGAGGTTCAGTCTCGGGATCTTCAACGAAGGGGGCTGCCTCCTGTTCCAGTTCCACCTCTACTCGACAAACAACAAGCAAGGTAGCAAAGTAAATATAATGCACAATCACATGGTTGAAGGTTGAAACTTGGTTTGCATGCTCCTGATGTGTGAGGCAATTCCATTTAAATGGAGTATATTGCAATTGAAATTGCAAATTCAAACTCCAATTTGAATTCAATTTAGCCAAGTTATAAATGCTATTGTTTGATCAATGTAATTCATCTTGAAATGTGCATGATATGCCTCTGATGTTCAAGTGAAATGTGGCATGTTGCTAAGGTTCAAATTGCAAAAGCATTTGAATTTAATTTGATTAAATTCCAATTAAACCAAATAGAAAATGCTACTGGTCCCATTTTAAATTCAACTCAAACATAGTTGAAAGTTTTATTTTTGGATAGATTATTTTCTCCTGGTCATTTTTCATATATTATATGTTGAATTTGGAGTTAATATGAATTTTCTATAAATTTTCAAAGTTTAAGCCTTTTTCTGGATTTTCTGGAATTGTTTTTAATTAGAAAAAGCACTTATTGCGTCACTGTGATGTAATGCTGCGTCAGGGGTTTGAATCTGGTCAAACTGACTTGTGGGCCAGGGCTGGCAGCCTCTCAGTGTTAACTCCCGATTTGTTTTAATTAACAGTGGGTTAATTAGGGGCTAGGGCCCACGTGTAAGTGTCTCTGAGGGGGGGGGATTAGCAGTTAAACAAGCCCACCACGTCAGCCTCGCCGGCGGCTAGTCGCCGGCGACGTCCAGACGCGGCGGCGTCCACGGGGCGGCATTTCTGGGCACCAAACGATGCGCTGCGACCACTGAGATGTAGCTCTCGGCGTGGCGCATTGATTGGGCCAAGTTGGGGTGGCTGGGGTGCTCGGGAGGCTTGACGACGACGAGCTTTGCGGCGGCGGAGCCATGGATGAGAGACAAAACTTGATGCAGGGCTTCATTTGAAGCGGGGTTAAGCTAGATCGACGCAGTGGAGCACGGCGGAGGTGAAGGACATGGCCCCGAGCTCGATTGCTTCACGGGTGCTCGCTGACGAGCACCACGGCAGCTTTGATCTATGGCGCCCATGGCAGATCCGGCTAGAGGACGAAATCGAGGGGGAAAGGTTAGGGGTTTTGATCCCGCGCTCACCCTGAGTCGAACGGAAGCGACGACTTTCTCGGGGAGGTTTCAACGGCGGCGAGCTCGCGGGTCCAGCGAGAGGTTGAAGACGATGGCGTTGGCTCGGGGAGGAATTAGGGCTCCAGCTTCTGCGTGAAGACGAAGTCGAGGGCGACGAACACGGTGGTCTTGCTGGTTAGGGCTCTAGGGCATGGTGGCCGCGGATTCCATGGCTGCGCGCTCCGGCGAACTTTCTGTCCAAGGCGAAATCGAGCGAGGGAGGAAGAAAAGATGGCGCTGGAGAGGGGGAAAGAGAAGCGGCCGTCCACGGCGTCTCTCTGGCGCGATAAGGACGCCTGGGAGGCCTCTAGGCAGGCAGGCTGCTGCCGCCGGCGTCGGCATGCGCTCCAGCGAGCTGCTTGCCGCGCCGGGGAAGACGACAAGGGGAGGCTGCGGGCTTGGGCTGGGGAGGCCCAGGTAAGTGGGCCCCTTTCCTTTTTCCTTTTTCTTTCTGTTTTTCTTCTGTTATTTGTTTTGGAACTGCTAAATAAAATAGCAAACCATTTTATTAAATGCTGAAACTTTTTATGTGGATTCACAAAATACTAGGCTAGCCACTTGTAAAGTTTGAACATTTTTAAAATTCAAATTATTTGAACTTTAAATCAAATAGGGGTTTTTGATTAATTCCAAGGTCCTATTTGAATATTTGAAAAATCCATCAGCATGGGGTTGGTCCCACATCACTTGATATGTGATCATACTCATTTATAAGACTTTTCAAAAATCAAACATGAATTTTTGGAGAAGATTTATTTCTGGCCTTTTGAATTAATTCATATGGGGGGTGTTCCTTCTCCCATTGAGTTTGAATTTGATTTCAAATGATTTCTTTTGAAATTTTTAACATGATGCAAAGTGACTTTGATCCTAGCACATTACCTAACAGAGGGTTCTGACAACTCGCCCCCACTCAACAGAATCTCGTCCCGAGATTCAGAAGTCTGCGGGAGGAAGGAGGGATACTCGGTACGGAGATGGTCTTCTCTTTCCCACGAGGCTTCTCTCTCAGAGTGGTGTGACCATTGCACTTTCAGAAACTTAATCTTCTGACGATGAGTGACACGCTCTGCGGAATCAAGAATACGAACGGGTACTCTCGATAATAAAGGTCATCTTGGAGATCAAGCATTTCATGGTCGACTTCGCGGATGGGGTCCTTGAAGCAACGCCTGAGTTGTGACACATGGAATACATCATGTACTCGGGAAAGGTGCGGGGATAGTTCAAGTTGGTAGGCAACTTCTCCACGTTTAGCAAGAATGCGGAAAGGTCCGATGTAACGTGGGGCCAACTTGCCTTTGATACCGAAACGTTGGGTTCCCTTCAGAGGATTAACCCAAAGGTAAGCCTTCTCATCCAGATTGTAGATCTCTTGCCTATGATGACGATCATAGTAGCTTTTCTGACGAGACTGGGCTGCTTTCAATTGATCACGAACAATGCGAACTTGCTCTTCTGCTTCCTTGATCATATCCGGTCCAAAGAATTGGCTTTCACCGGTTTCTGACCAGTTTAGGGGTGTTCGACATCGCCGTCCATATAGGAGTTCAAAAGGAGCCATGTTCGGACTAGATTGGAAACTATTGTTATAAGCAAATTCGGCAAATGGAAGAGACTTCTCCCAATTCTTTCCGAATGAGATAACACAAGCTCTGAGCATGTCTTCAAGAATTTGGTTAACCCTTTCTACTTGACCACTAGACTGAGGATGGAAAGCTGTACTAAAGGAGAGATGAGTTCCCATAGCATTTTGGAAGCTCCCCCAAAATCTAGAGGTGAAAAGGCTACCACGATCAGAATTGATTTCCAAAGGAACACCGTGAAGGGATACAATTCTAGAGACGTACAAGTACGCTAACTGGCTAGCAGTTATAGACTCGCGAACGGGAAGGAAGTGAGCAACTTTGGAAATCCTATCTATGACAACGAAGATGGCATCGTTTCCTTTCTGGGTTTTTGGAAAGCCGGTGATGATGTCCATACCGACTTTGTCCCATTTCCACTCTGGAATAGGCAAAGGTTGAAGTGTACCAGCAGGTCTTTGATGTTCTGCCTTAATGCGACGACAAACATCACATTCGGCAACAAATCGAGCAATGTCTCTCTTCATCCTAGTCCACCAAAATCTCCGGCGTAGATCTCGGTACATTTTTGTGCTACTGGGATGAATCGAGAGGGGTGTGTCATGGGCTTCTTTGAGGATGAGTTGCCTTAGTTCCCTATTCTTAGGTACTACCAAACAATTTCCAAAGAATACCGTTCCTTTACTATCTGTGGAGAAAAATTTAGCAACTCCGCTAGCAATGTTCTCCTTGATCCGGCGAACACCTCGTGCACGCCTTTGGGCAACTATGATTTGATCTTCAAGAGTTGGTTTCGCCACCAAGGTAGAAAGATAGCCATGAGGAACAATCTCAAGATTGAGCTTGCAAAATTCCTCATGAAGAAGTGCTTGATACTGTTGTAACATGAGGTTGTTACAATACGACTTACGACTTAGTGCATCAGCCATGACATTGGCTTTGCCTGGGGTGTAAGAAATTCCCACTTCGTAATCTTTTATCAACTCAATCCAGCGTCTTTGCCTGAGATTAAGATCTGGCTGGGTGAATATGTATTTGAGGCTTTGGTAGTGGGAAAAGATCTCACAGCGATTACCAAGGAGGTAATGTCACCAAGTTGTCAGGGCATGAACTACGGCAGCGAGTTCAAGATCATGGGTAGGATAGTTCTCTTCATGTGGCCGCAACTGGCGTGAAGCATAAGCTACCACATGTCTATCTTGCATAAGTATGCATCCTAACCCTTGCCGTGAGGCGTCACAAAAGATCTCGAAATCCTTTTTGGTGTCTGGAGGCGCAAGTACGGGTGCAGAAGTCAATCTTCTTTTTAGCTCTTGAAAGTTTTCCTCGCACTTGGGAGTCCATAGGAATTTCTTATCTTTCTTGAGGAGTTCAGTTAGAGGCTTTGCAACTTTGGAGAAGTTCTCAATGAAGCGGCGGCAATAGCTGGCTAGGCCAAGAAAACTCCTAACTTGCTTAACCAATTCAGGTGGAGTCCAGTCAAGGACGGCCTGAACTCTCTCGGGATTCACAGCAATGCCTTTTGCAGAAATCACGTGGCCTAAGTAGGTCACTTCTGGTAGCCAAAATTCACACTTGGAGAATTTAGCATACAAGCGATGCTCTCTAAGTTTCATCAATACCAGCCTTAGGTGTTCGGCATGTTCTTCTTCGTTCTTCGAGTAGATGAGAATGTCATCGAGATAAACCACAACAAATTTATCTAAGTACTCCATGAAGATCGAATTCATCATGCGCGAGAAAGTGGCGGGGGCATTGGTTAAACCAAAGGACATGGCGGTGTACTCGTAAAGACCATAACGAGTAGTGAAAGCCGTTTTTGGAATGTCCTTGTTTCGGATTTTGATTTGATGATAACCTAATCTCAAATCCATCTTGGAGAAGACAGAGGATCCAGCAAGTTGATCATAAAGATCATTGATCCTGGGCAGTGGGTACTTGTTATTTATCGTCGCTAGATTTAGCGGGCGATAGTTACGCACATCCTTTCAGTTCCATCTTTCTTCGTTACGAACAGAACGGGGCAACGCCATGGCGATGAGCTAGGGCGGATGAAGCCTTTTTCCAACAAAGCTTCAAGTTGGGTTTTAAGCTCAGCTAACTCACGTGGGGCCATTTTGTATGGGCGTCTGGAAATTGGTGCGGTTCCTGGCATAAGATCCACTATGAACTCTACACATCTGTCGGGTGGCATTCCCGGCAGCTCTTCAGGAAAGACATCCGGGAAGTCACAAACCACCGGAATATCTTCAAGGTCGGGAAGGGGAAGTACATTCAAAGAATGCACCTGGGTTCTTGTTCTGGGTGATGTGTAGTTGGCTGTCTTGCCTGAAGGGTGGGTGAGTTTCACTGATTTTCCTTTGCAATCAAGGTAGGCATTCTGCCTTGATAGCCAATCCATGCCAAGGATTACATCAATGTCTGAAGACTTGAGGGCTATGAGTGAAGCAAGGAATACTAAACCCTCAATTGTGATTTGATTACCATGGCTTACTCTATTAGTTTGCCATCTTGACCCTGGAGTTTGAATAATCATCGGGGTGGACAATTCAACAAAGGATAACTCATGACGAAGTGCATAACTTTCTGACATGAATGAATGAGGTTCTCCTGGGTCGAAAAGGAAGGAAGTAGGAACATAATTGACTGGGAGCGTACCAAGAATGACGTCAGTGGTGTCGTCAGTCTCTTCGGAGGCAATCTGATTCACACGTCCACGAGTGGCGGGAGGAGCGGGTTTGGTGGTGTAGACCTTCGGGGGTGGCTTTCCACGACCATTGTTGTTACCTCCGGCACGGGGTGGTGCATTCTGATTCTGGAGCTGGTTCTGGGGACACTCGCGGGAGTAGTGGCCTGCCTGACCACACTTGTAGCAGGCTCCAAATATAGTGCGTGGATCTGGGTTGTTCGGTGGAGCTGGGTGGAACGAAGCTGGTGGACGAGGCGCCACATAGGATGGACTCGGTGGGTTGTTCGGGCGAAACATACTGTTGGGGATCCAGATCTTGCGCTTCTGAGAGCCTGAACTGGATGAACCATCATCTCTAGGGTGTTTGCGGAAGTCATTGGGGGTGTTCATGTCCTCTACCTTGATGGCCTTGTTGACAAGGACCTGGAAGGTGGCAAAGTCATGTAGGTTGAGCTCACGACGGAGTCCGGAATTGAGTCCACGACGGAACCTCTCTTGCTTCTTAGCGTCGGTGGAGACCTCTTCAGTAGCATAACGAGAAAGTCGGTTGAACTCACGACTAAACTCGTCAACAGACCTCCTGCCTTGGGTGAGGTTGCAGAACTCCTCACGCTTGCGGTCCATAAGACCCTTTGGAATGTGGTGCTCACGGAATGAAGTGCAGAACTCATCCCAAGTTGTGGGCGGTCCAACGGGACTCATGTTCAGGAAATTCTCCCACCAAGAGCTAGCTGCACCCTCGAGGTGGTAAGTGGCATAGCTGACCCTGTCACCATCTGCAACATGGCCTTCCTAGAGCTTCCTCTCGATGCTGCGAAGCCAGTCATCGGAGTCAAGGGGCTCGGTGGAGTAGCTGAATACCGGGGAATGAAGTCGGATGAAGTCATTCAAGGACACCAAGTCGTTGCGCTGCTGAGTGGTGTTGCGGGCAATGACCTCCAGCAAATGGTGAGAGTCTCGGCGGTTCCTCTCAACCTCCATCAGAACCTGAGCCATCGTGGGTGGGGGTGGAAGATTGCCTTCCTCCGGATCATTCCCACGACCATGGGCACGACCAAGCTGGCCACGGGTTCCTTCAGACATCCTGAAGGTGAAAACCAAAGTCAAACAGAGTTGATTGGAAGAGTCTAAATAAGGTATTGAAGGTACTGGAAGAATCAAAGAGCAAAGGAAGTAATCATCTTGACAATAGGGTGATAAAAGCATACAAGCCATATATTCACAAGTTGTCATAAAAACCATACATCATTTTAGTACAAGCGCCAAGCTAATACAAACGTGATGAAGATGATACATCCTTCAGAGGCACTCTGACTTCCTATACATTATTTATCTAAGCCTCTGGAACTTAGAACACCTTGCGTACAATATATTAAAGATACTACTACATCCTCACTAAAGCAAGACCACAGGCGGTCTCACTCATCTCCATCTCCATAGTAGTCCTCGTAAAAGTTACCCGCGTAACCCGGTAGCTGAAGGTGACCATCGGAAAACACGGAGGCCTGTGGACCATGATATCCATTTGGGAAAGGATGGGGTCTAGGTCCAACGTAGGGTGGAAGCAGAGGACCACGGGGTGAAAAAATGCCTCCAATCTCGGGCCAAGCAACTCGAGAAGGCATCTGTGTCCTGGCTAGGTAGATAGCATCATACTCCACTGATCCAACATTCACAAATGGAGCCAGAAGTGTAAGTGCTCGATACAGACGGGCACGGGTGGCATGAAACTCAAAACGAAGGGCACGTGCATCACGATCTCTATCACAAGCGTGCCGAACAGTGATCTGAAGCAAAGGATCCTCCAGGGAGTGATCTGTGTACAATCCGCTGTAATACCCCTCTTCTCCTGGAAGTGCAGCAGGGATATAGCGGAAAAGTGATCCTGCAAGCAGTGCATGCTCCTCTCTCAGCAGGGTAATACATGAGTATGCAGCATCCTGCACAGCCATGTTCTCGGTGACCCCAATGCCATGTCCAAAGTGGATAGGCTGAGTGACTCCAGTGTGGTGCGGGTAGATCCTGACAATGCAGTGGAACTGGGTCTGGTTGAAGTCAAGGAACTGCTCCTCAACGGTGTACTCAGGATACCATCGATAGCCAATGAAGGACATCATCTCGGTGAGCATGGCTGGATGCCCACGCACATCGACGCACCTGGTCAGATGAACAATCTGCCGAGGGGGAAGATCCGCCATCTGAAACAGAAAGAAGGAGTTTGCAAATGCATCAGATTATGAAGAAACTTGGAATGACTCGGGCAGCATAACGGCTATAATTGCAAGAAAAGACAATTTCTTACAACATGAAAACATCACTTACATACGATGTAAGAAATCAGGAAGCACAACAACGCTAGTAAACCGAACACAACCTTCCTACGGCTACAAGGAAGCAAACAACGAGATGTTCTAGTAAGACATAGATGAGCCTAGTCCTATCTTCCCGTAGAACAAGATGAGGGTGACTTAGAACTCAGAACGATGAAGGTAAGGAGAAAAAAGAAGCCTTACGTTGTTCCCTTATATACCCAGAGTAACTATATAACTATAGCAAGCTAGACTCGACTTCAGCCAAGGCTGATAATCCTACAGTCAGTCCTGCTCTGATACAAAGTCTGTCGGGACCCGGGGTTAGCTTTGCAAGTCCCGCTACGACATAGTCATATGGAGAGCCGAGAACCGTACCCACTTGTCTAAGCAGACAAGGCCAAGCACAGAACGTTCTCGGAAAGCATCGTACGTGAGGGGCATCCCATCCAGGCCGGATGATCAACTGAGATGGGTCCTCATCGTCCGCACACAAGTCTAAATGATATGGGTGATGAACTCCCATATTCACAGACAAGTCGCCTCAACCATACTATCGACTATCTCATAACTCTTACATAGACTTACTCCAGCCCGATCACTTAGTCGGGGTCTAGGGCGGGCTCGATCATACAACAAAGTGTGAACGAGACAGAGTCTCGAACAATCGCATCGCGATGCCCACAGCTGCGCACATCTAAGGGCCACTTGGTTTATAAAAGACCGCCAGCCAGATCACAACTAAGGTCTCGAAAACCCATACAAAGACATGCATGTTATAAACATACACGTAGCCCACATGCCTTGTATGAACAGCAGGTATCATTGCAATTCTCTACAAAGTATACATTTTATTGATAACTCTCACAGAGTGCACACGGAGATCACAAGCATGTGATCCAACATTACAACAAACAAGCAGAAGCAAAGTAGGTCTGAGTACAGACAAGTTTAACAAATGGCTTAAGAAGCCTTATTTAAACACAAATCCCTCCACGGGGGAACCAGTATGCTGACTGGGACTACACTAGCTTGATCTTCAGTCGTCGAGCTCGATGAAGAATCCACCTTCGGGGTCAGTGGGTTCATCTAAAACATAGAATAAGCAAACGTGAGTACAAAGTCGTACTTAGCAAGACTTACGTAGGAACTATACTACTCATGCACATGTATCAAGGTAAAGGGAGGTGGGGTTCAACTGTAGAAGTGCCAGCTTTGACTTGGCTAGTCCTGAACTACGAGTACCAGACTTGAGGTAAGAAGCGTACACGAGTCCACTACATCTCTTCAACCAATTACACCACTATGTTGCCTTCCTCGACTTCCCCACGAGAAAGCACGCCACAGCACTCACGCTTCTCTTGGTAAGTTTTATAAGTATCCAGTTCAATTTGTCTAATAATCAAGCTAAGCTTTCCAAGCAGTCCTTTACCACGGACGCGGCTATTCGAATAGTATTGTTAACCCTGCAGGGGTGTACCACTACACACACATGGTCATCAGTTACCGCCTTTGATCTCGACACCATTCAAGCGATGTCAGCGAGGATGCTCACCACAATTGTTACCTCATAGCCGATCTAGTCCAAGAAAGCCACCTACCTGGGTTGGATACCACTATCGTGAACCCGGCCGGTTTACTGAAGTGGACCCAGATGATGTGTGTGTGGTGCATAAGCCGGTCTCGGTTGAGCCGTTCTCTCACTTAGCAGCCAGGCCACAAATCTACCAGAACTCCGAATTACTGCGACATTTGGACATCGAAAGGGATGAGTTAATAGGTTGAGAGGGGTCAGTGAGCCCAATGTGTGGTTGTACTCTTCATCTTGGATCACCACACAAGAACTCGGACTTAGGGCGGTGTTCAACGAGACAACCCACTTTGTACTCCTACACAGCCTCTCATCGTTCACCTTGTATTAGGATGGATTCACCAACACATTTCCACCATCATCAACATGATCACTACCATCCCGACTCACATAACAGTAACAACATTGTATCACTCTAAGCATGCAATAAGCAGTAACAATTGCAGGGGCCACATGATATCAACCAACTCCTACATTTGCTAGGATTGTGGTTTGCTTACTACTGTGACAAATGATAGGTCATGCAAAGGAATGGGTTCATCTATGCGGTAGAAACGTAGCATGGTAATCATCCTATACAATGCATAAGCGAGACATGAGAGGGAAGTGGGATTTTATCGACATGATCAATGGGGGTTTGCTTGCCTTGCTGACGAGGTTCAGTCTCGGGATCTTCAACGAAGGGGGTTGCCTCCTGTTCCAGTTCCACCTCTACTCGACAAACAACAAGCAAGGTAGCAAAGTAAATATAATTCACAATCACATGGTTGAAGGTTGAAACTTGGTTTGCATGCTCCTGATGTGTGAGGCAATTCCATTTAAATGGAGTATATTGCAATTGAAATTGCAAATTCAAACTCCAATTTGAATTCAATTTAGCCAAGTTATAAATGCTATTGTTTGATCAATGTAATTCATCTTGAAATGTGCATGATATGCCTCTGATGTTCAAGTGAAATGTGGCATGTTGCTAAGGTTCAAATTGCAAAAGCATTTGAATTTAATTTGATTAAATTCCAATTAAACCAAATAGAAAATGCTACTGGTCCCATTTTAAATTCAAATCAAACATAGTTGAAAGTTGTATATTTGGATAGATTATTTTCTCCTGATCATTTTCATATATTATATGTTGAATTTGGAGTTAATATGAATTTTCAAAGTTTAAGCCTTTTTCTGGATTTTCTGGAATTGTTTTTAATTAGAAAAAGCACTTATTGCGTCACTGTGATGTAATGCTGGCGCCAGGGGTTTGACTCTGGTTAAACTGACCTGTGGGCCAGGACTGTCAGTGTCTCAGTGTTAACTCCCGATTTGTTTTAATTAACAGTGGGTTAATTAGTGGCTAGGGCCCACGTGTAAGTGTCTCTGAGGGGGGGATTAGCAGTTAAACAAGCCCACCACGTCAGCCTCGCCGGCGGCTAGTCGCCGGCGACGTCCAGACGCGGAGGCGTCCACGGGGACGGAGTTTCCGGGCACCAAACGATGCGCTGCGACCACTGAGACGTAGCTCTCGGCGTGGCGCATTGATTGGGCAAGGTTGGGGTGGCTGGGGTGCTCGGGAGGCTTGACGGCGACGAGCTTTGCGGCGGCGGAGCCACGACTGCGAGACAAAACTTGATGCAGGGCTCCATTTGAAGCGGGGTTAGGCTAGATCAACGCAGTGGAGCACTGCGGAGGTGAAGGACATGGCCCCGAGCTCGATTGCTTCACGGGTGCTCGCCGACGAGCACCACGGCGGCGTTGAGCTACGGTGCCCATGGCAGATCCGTCTAGAGGACGAAATCGAGGGGGAAAGGTTAGGGGTTTTGATCCCGCGCTCACCCTGAGTCGAACGGAAGCGACGGCTTGCTCGGGGAGGTTTCAACGGAGGCGAATCGACGGCGGCGAGCTCGCGGGTCCAGCGAGAGGTTGAAGACGATGGCGTCGGCTCGGGGAGGAATTAGGGCTCCAGCTTCTGCGTGAAGACGAAGTCGAGGGCGACGAACACGGTGGACTTGCTGGTTAGGGCTCTAGGGCACGGTGGCCGCGGATTCCATGGCTGCGCGCTCCGGCGAACTTTCTGTCCAAGGCGAAATCGAGCGAGGGAGGAAGAAAAGATGGCGCTGGAGAGGGGGAAAGAGAAGCGGCCGTCCACGGCGTCTCTCTGGCGCGATAAGGACGCCTGGGAGGCCTCCAGGCAGGCAGGCTGCTGCCGCCGCCGTCGGCATGCGCTCCAGCGAGTTGCTTGCCGCGCCGGGGAAGTCGACAAGGGGAGGCTGCGGGCTTGGGCTGCGGTGCGGTGAGTTGGGCTGGGGAGGCCTAGGTAAGTGGGCCACTTTCCTTTTTCCTTTTTCTTTCTGTTTTTCTTCTGTTATTTGTTTTGGAACTGCTAAATAAAATAGCAAACCATTTTATTAAATGCTGAAACTTTTTATGTGGATTCACAAAATACTAGGCTAGCCACTGGTAAAGTTTGAACATTTTAAAAATTCAAATTATTTGAACTTTAAATCAAATAGGGGTTTTTGATTAATTCCAATGTCCTATTTGAATATTTGAAAAATCCATGAGCACGGGGTTGGCCCCACATCACTTGATATGTGATCATATTCATTTATAAGACTTTTCAAAAATCAGACATGAATTTTTGGAGAAGATTTATTTCTGGCCTTTTGAATTAATTCATCTGGGGGTGTTCCTTCTCCCATTGAGTTTTAATTTGATTTCAAATGATTTCTTTCGAAATTTTTAACATGATGCAAAGTGACTTTGATCCTAGCACATTACCGAACAGAGGGTTCTGACATTTTTTGTCGTTGCTATGCTGAGTTTGTTGGGATCTGATGGATTATGAGACTATGTTCAGATTGTGATGAGTAATATATTTGGTTCTTCTCTTTTATATTTTGTTCTTGAGTAAATTCTTGCATGTTGTCCGTTGCCGTATTTTACTTTGTCCAAGTGATTTGTTGCAACTCCAAGAGGGAGTGTTATGCTTGATTGTGGGTTCAGCCCCTTGATGTCTAGCTTGAGTGAAAGAAACATGAGACTAGGGGATGTGTTGTTGCCACCAGGGATAAAACAACGATGCTTGTATCCGCGGATGCAAGGATTGTCTACTTTACGCAAAGTTCTTTTAATGCAGTTGTCTGTTGCTTTGGATTTACACTTTGGATGGGATTCACAACTTAATACCAGCGAGATGTTCTGGATAGATATCTCAAGGTGGATGATTCGTAGTAGATGCAGATGGATTTCGGTCTACTTACCTTGGCGTACTGCCCATTGCTTTTGATCCCTTCCTTTTATTGCAGCACCCTCACTTACCTTGGCGTAGATACATATCGTCTTCGTGAAGAATACCCCAATCTTTTCACCTCTACCACTTAAATTCTCGAGACGAGAATTCTTGTAGTGGGGGAGATTTGTAACACCCTCACTGTCAGTGAACAGTAATCAGGGTTACTGTTCATCTCTACTGTTTAAAACTTTTGTTTGATCAACTGGTTCAGTTCAAATTCAAATTCTCCTTTGATATTGTTGCAAGCAAATATGAACCATGGACCTTGATCATCATTGGCCAACTAAAGTCCAAGCCATTTGAAATAAAATTCAAACAAACCCTAAAATGCCTTTTGATGAATATTAAAAATATGGTGACAATAAATCTTTTCCAAAATCTTGGAACCACTTTTATAAAATCCCAAATAATCATTGGACCATGCCCATGTAATGATTGGTATTTATTGGGCTACTGAAAATTGTAAACAATTAATAACAGTAGCAATTCCAGGCCAATGGCTCATTTAATAATAAAATAAATTAGCAAAAGAGTTTAGAAAAACGCAAAACTTTTTGTGGTACTCTAGGAATATGCTCTACTAATTATGGAACCAAAATGGCATTATATAAAAATTCCTAAGCCATTTAAATAAATGCTAACAGAATTTTACAGGAAAAGAAAAAAAACAAAAAAACAAAAAAAATAGAAAACCTATCTACCGCCCAGGGCACAGCCCACCCGCTGGGCCAAGCCCACCACCAACCCCCAGCCCACCTCCACCCCGTTGCCCTTTCCCCTACCTCCCGCTACAGGAACCGGAGCCATGGCGTGGAGGCCATCCCGCGGCTCCAGTGGGGATAAGAACGCCTGCACCCCCCCTTGGAACCCTAAATCCGCCCCTTGCTCCATTCCCCCCCTCCTCCTCCTGTGCCTCGGCCGCCCGACGTGGTCGTTGCCGCCATGGCCGCCACCTCGAGCCCGCGCGGCCACTGAGCTCCTCCCGCCTCCCCGTCGTGTCCATAGAGTGCGCAGTCGTCGTCTTCGCCATCTCCCGCAGGTAATCGGGCCCGGGCGCCCTCAAGAACCCGCCATCTCCATCGTAGTCGCCGCCGGCCGGCGAGCTTTGCCGCGCGATTCCGGCCGCTTCAGCCACTCCCCGAGCCCACTGCCATCCTCAACGTGCTCCCGATGAGCCTACGCTCGTTTCCCCCCTCTCCCCGCTCCTTTTGACGCACGGGAGCACCATCCCCGTCGGCCCAGTGCTCCGGCCGCCGCTGCGGACTTCGTTCCGGCGAGCACAGCCCGCCCCAGGCCGCGATAGTGGTCCCAGTAGGAGCGCGGGGCAACCCCAAGTCGAACGGTACCCTCCACCGTGCCCAGGGTCGCCGGAGCGCGACTCCGGCCTGGCGCCGCCGTGCAACTGGCTGCCGGCGACTAGCCGCCGGCACGGCTCGGCCTAACCACGGGGCTAATCCCCAGTTTAATCAGTACCCCCCCCCATACAGTATGACATGTGGGCCATGCCCCTTAATTAACCTTTAAATTAAAACAATAAGAAAAATTATTAGAGTTAATAAATAAAACTTCTAATTAAACATGTGTGACTTACATGTGGGACCCCACTGGTTAATCCCATTTTAGATTAAATTACTTAAATCCAGAGTATGACATGTGGGCCCTCTGGAATATTAGATATAAATAAAACATTTTTATTAAATACTGTGTATGACATGTGGGACCCACTGGTTAGTTGACTGGTCAACCCTCTCTGTTGTGGATAATGTTTGGAATTTAATAATAAAATAAATCAGAAATTGATTTAAAATGATTTAAACTTTGAATTTGAATATCTTTTAAACCGTAAGTCAGATTCAAAAACTTTATACATGAAAATTGATCAAAAAAATATAACGAATACAGATACGCTATCCGTATGTCTACCCCACCCCCCTAACACACCGATCATCGACATTCCCCCCTCCGGGCTGTTTGTCGATGATTCCCGGTGCCGGTAAAGACCTGCCGGATGAATTTATTCCGAACACGAAAGTTGTCCGGAATGGTTCAACTAACACGGATACACCCTCCTTATGCTTGTCGGGTACCCACGACACCTCCGGCATGATACCTTCCCCCTTTGGACACCCTGTCCGGTTACTACCCGGAGCTGGCATATCATCCCCGGATGAATTCCCGCTCCGAGCTTGATACATCGTACTGCATTAGAACACCGACGTCGATACATTTTCCATGTCATTCATATGTTTGCATTGCTTGCTTTGTATTTACTGTTTCTTCCCCCCTTATCTCCGATAGACCCCGCTGCTACCGCCGACTACACCGCTGCCGGGTACGACTACTTCGTCGACGACCCTGCCCCTACCGTTGAGCTTCCAGGCAAGAAAAGCCATTCTCTTCCCCAGATATCTCTTACCTTTTCCGTACTTTCTTGCACTAGGCATTGTTACTGTTCCTGCTACGATTACAATCCTATTCAATTGCATAGCCTGCTTTTGTCGCCCCTTGATGTACCTTCCTTTATCCTATGCTGCCTGTTATAATTATGCATATATTCAGCAGTGAGCCCTGCGCATTGTTAGCTAGGACTAGATAGCGGGACGTGATCACTCAGGGGAGTGAACACGGATACAATATATACAACTGCACAGGTACGGTACAAAGCAGACACCGCCAAAGGCCCCTATCTGGGTTATGCCTAGTCACCTCAAGTGTGAGCTATCCAGGAGTAATCCTTGTACTCCACTCGAGGCTGACTTTGTCTTGCCGCCATAGGGTCCTGGACAGCGGTTGTCCTTAAAGGTAAGAAGCCGGGCGACCCAACGGTGCCCGCGAGCGGTATATCGTCGGGAACGACAGGGAGGGTACGACCGACAAAACTGGCGTGCTTGGCCCCTGCTCGTATCTCGCGAGAGTTACCAAACCACGAAAGTCGAGCTCTACCAAGAGCAAACGCGAGACAAGGTAAGGAGACGGTTCACCTTGTTGGTAACCGCAGTGACTTGGTGGGACGACAGGGCAGGCACCGATGTACTGGTGGACCTGACTTCTGTCGTTGACCGCGGGTCGGTTAAGTCGAGGCAACGATAACGGTTGTCACGCAGGTTAATTAAAATGCTAAATGGTTCGGCGGATGTCTTGAGTAGCCTTTTGGCTTGTACGCACTACCTACACGTGGGATGAGGAGTGTGGGCTCCCCTGCATCGTAGTCTCGTTCGAGGGTCTTCAGACGTCAGCAGTATCGCGGGCTGATTGCTGGGAAGTGGTGTTGTCTTCTCTTGCTCGAGCGGTGTATTTGTTTTTGCTTTGATTTTTCTTCACCGGCCAGTCACGCACCGTGCAGGAGTACGTTCGGGTTAGGGTCCAAAGTCCGGCGTACATAGGATATAGTCCGACGGATGACCTCTCTGTTGATTGCCGAAGGATGGGCTACTTTGTGTCGGATAGCTTTGGTGGAGCGTTCCTTAACAAGGTTCCCGCCACCCTGGAGATCCGAGCGTCGTAGAGTCACGCCAGTGCACCCCTGCAGGGAAGATTAATCTATTCGAATAGCCGTGTCCACGGTAACAGGACGCTTTATGCTGAAGCTGGATCTTACCACTAGAAACTATTACTATTAAACTGTATGGTTCCGGGTCTTCTTCCTCGCAGGGAGTCGAGGAAGGGAACTCGGAGGCATTATTATTATTATTAATCATTACAACTTATATTATATAATGTTGCAGCAACTTCTGCTTCGTTGTTACTTTATGCTTTATATGAACTGTTGGCTGATTCTTACCTCATGCCGCAAGACATCGTCGGAAGATGCTAGTCTTCGATAGGCCTAGCTTCTTACCCTTATTCTGATTTTCTATCTTGCAGTCCACTATATACAGCCTCTTCTTTTCGTTGATACAAATGCATAATGCTTAGTAGCGGACGTAAGACTCGTGGGTATGCTTGATACTCACCTTTGCTTTATTTTCCCCCTTTATGTTTTGCCTGATCGGCCGCTGCAGTCGACGTTGGAGCCCAGGAGCAGGAGTACCCCAGAGGCGGATACTACTACGTCGAGACCCCCGCTGAACAGGACCAGGAGTAGTTTCGGAGGCTCCCAGGCAGGAGGCCTTGCCTTTTCGATCTGTATCTCTGATGTTATTTGTGCTAGCCTTCTTAAGGCAAAACTTGACTAACTATGTCTGTACTCAGATATTATGGTTTGTATAACTTATGTATTCGGGTCCGAGTGACCCCCCTTTATTGTAACATATTGGTTTATCCTTTTGTGTTTAGTGTTGTGCTGTGATATTCTCACCGTGGCACCCTAATCTCAGCCGTGTACCCTGCGTGTATGATTACTGTACACGGATTGATTTTGGGGGCGTCGCAATGTTCGTTCTCATCCAAGCAGCGCCCAACCATCCATCTACCTAGCCTACAGTGTTTTCTTTCCTCCTGGTTACTAGTTGTTTACTTTTGTTGTTTTACTTTTGCTGTTTCACCACCACCATCACCATTATTATCACTACCACTACTACCATCGTATCACAGTTGCTACTAATACCTTTGTGCAAGCAAGTGTTTATTTCAGGTGCGGTTGAATTGACAACTCAATTGTCAAAGCTTGTACGTATTCTTTGTGTCCCCAAGTGTCGAATCAATAAATTGGGTTATCTTGCCCGCGAAGACTATCTCGATCCCCTACAGTTGAGGATTATCAAGTACTGTTTTCTGGCGCCGTTGTCGGGGACCATAGCTTTATTTACAGGTCTACTTGAAGTATCCTACCTGCTGCACGCTATCCACTATGGGTAAGAAAGGAGACCCCAAGGTTCCGATCTTACCATCCCGTACGAGAAGAGGTACTGCTCTTAGCACTAGTGCTAAACTTGATTCACCTTCAGTTATGAGTCAGTTTGATTCACCTCAGTTGCATGCTACTTCTGCTGAGTCTGGAAATATGTCAGATACTTTTGATGATGCTTCTACTACCGTTGAGATTACAGGTTCACTTGGTTCTTTTATTGAAGAACAGATTGTTGCTGCTGCTTGATTCTCGGGTGTTGAAATTACTATTACCCAAACACCTATTGGAAAAAATCATAACTTTGCTAGCCTTAAGGAGAAACTCCTTGAGGATGATTATATTACGCTTGATGATGATTTTTGCAGGGAGCTTAAGGAATGTGCTGATTCCGACCCTGCTACTATAAAGAAGTTGCTAGCAAAGCATTCCCTGAAGAACAAGTTTACTCCTGATCCTACTTTTGCTACGTCTCCTATATGCATCACTGATCCTGATTATGATTTCTCTGTTGATCTTTCACTTATATCCACAGTTGAAGTTGATCCCTTTTATGGCAAAGAAAATGATGATGCTATCGAGCACCTGACCAAACTCACTCAGTTGGGTGGCTTGATTACTACTGATGAAAGGATCCGGAACTTTTATGTGACCAAGCTTCTTCCTTTTTCCTTGAAAGGAGATGCTAGAGCATGGTATGATGCACTACCATGTGGTTCTATTCAAAGTCCTCAAGATATGGCTATATCTTTCGTTGATAAGTATTTTCCTGCTCATATGCAACATGCTGCTTTGCAAAGAATTTATAACTTTAAACAGTTGCAGGATGAGCATCTCCCTAAAGCTTGGGGGAGATTTTGCAGTTTGCTGAAGGCTAGACCGGGACATGAGATCCCTAAGAATGAATTACTTGATATATTTTATGCTGGTCTAACCGATGGGTCTAAATCCTATCTAGATAGTTGAGCTGGTTGTGTTTTCAGGCAAAGAACACCGGACGATGCAGAAGAATTGATGGGAAAGATTGCCAAAAACCATGAAGATTGGTCCGTGCCTGAACCACCTCCACCACCAAAGAAGAGGGGCATGCTTGTCCTAAGCCCCGAAGATATGCAAGAAGCAAAGAAGTCCATAAAAGAGAAAGGAATTAAAGCTAGAGACGTGAAGAATCTACCCCCAATTGAGAAGCTGTGTGAGCCTACCACTCACCCACCTATGGTAGAGGTACACTCTCTTTTAGATTTCAATGCAAGTGACATCCCTAAAGGTAAACCTCCTGACCAATGTTTAGATGAGCTTGATAATTTTATTATGATTTTACAGGCTTATGGTATAAAGACTCGGGGTGGAACACACACCCAGGACCCTCTCTACCCAGAAGGGCATCCGAAGAGGATCGAGCAAGATTCTCAAGTGCAGGAAGAAGAAATTTTTAGCTCTACAAAGAAGAAGAAGAAGAAAAAGAAACACAAGGAAGATGACAATTCCAATGATCCAATAGAATAAGAAGAACAAGCTATTGATCCAGACAACATATCTACCTTAGATGCTGAGACTGAAGACGGTGCTGAACCTGAAAAAGATGCTGAAAAGAATGATCCACCTGAGGTTCGAGAAGAAGAAGCACCAGATAAGCGCAAGAAGTATACTAGAGAAGACTTTCTTGCAAGGAGACATGGGAAGGAACGAGAACCATGGGTACAGAAACTCATGCCTTACCCAAGAAAGTCCGTCAAAACCAAAGAAGAAGAGCACTACAACAAGTTTTGTGAGTGGATGAAACCCCTTTTTCTTCAAATCCCTTTGACTGATGCTATTATGTTACCTCCTTACTCTAAATATATGAAAGATATTGTTACTAATAAAAGAAAAGTCCCTAACGAGGCAATATCTACTATGCTTGCTAACTACTCTTTCAGTGGCAAGATTACTGAAAAGCTCGGTGACCCAGGTATACCCACCATTCCTTGCTCCATAAAAAATAATTATGTTAGAATTGCTTTATGTGATCTTGGTGCAGGAGTGAGTGTTATTCCCTTTTCTCTCTACAAAAGACTTTTTTTAGAGAAACTAATTCCTATAGATATCTCTCTCCAGATGGCCGACAAGTCCACGGCCGTCCCGATCGGTATTTGTGAGGATGTTCCTGTTGAAGTTGCCAATTGCTTAATACTTACTGATTTTGTTGTGCTTAACATGCCCGAGGATGGGAGCATGTCCATTATCCTTAGCAGACCTTTTCTTAACACCGCAGATGATGTTATTGATTGCAATAAAGGGAAGGTTACCTTCAACGTGAATGACAAAGAACACACGGTGTATTTTCCAAAGAAGATTGACAAAAGGCATGGCCTTAACTCCATTGAGAATATCGAGACCGTGAAGATTGGAGAATAGGATTTTCCACTACATGTATACCGTAAATGCAAGACAATTATTGTGGGGGCAATGTCCATTAAAGAGTGCAATGATCACTTCATAAGAGGCGAGACTTTTTGCGGTATATACCACATGTTTGTTGGTAAGACTTGATCAACCTTGCTAACTAGCATGTTTTATATAGGTAAAAAGTTGAGCTTGTTATGTTTTCATTTCCTTTAGCTTTTATTCTCCTTGCTGTACCCAAGTTTTTGTGTTTAAATCTTCACTTGGTATAACTTTTGTCTCAAGTTCACGAAAGTTTTTGCAGCTTTTTGAACTTTGAAAAATTCTCTACAGTGAAGTTGCCCAGAAAATTCCAGAAAAATCAAAATCAAAATTTCCAGGTAAAAAGCCATCAGGAGGCACCTGAGGCTGACCAGGGGGGTCCACCCCTGGCCCAGGAGGCCAGGTGGCGCGGCCCAGCTCCTGGCCGTGCCACCCACCCTCCTGGGGCCCACAGGCACCCCCTGGTGGTCTCTCTTCCCTCACTCTCTCTCCTTCCTCCCAAAAACTCGTGTTCTTGCTTTGGTTCTGCTGTTCTTGCTGTTCTTGAGCACGGAACCTCGATCTCCTTCTACAACCACTCATTTGAGATGAAATTTGGAACAAATACTATCTGGTATGTGACTCCCTCACCCCTCCAATTAGTTTTCTAGTTGGTGGCTTCATTAGTGAGTATTTAGTGGTTCTTGGTGCTGTTTAGTTGAGCTTAAATGTTTGTGTAGAAATTTATTTTTCAAGTTTTGTTGCTAGTTTGAGCCTTGGTAAAGTAAGTAGAATGTTTTGCCCAAACTAGTTTTGCTTAAATCTTCGTTTTTGTGAATTGTTAAAA
Organism: Bromus sterilis; assembly: GCA_950022295.1. NCBI lineage: Eukaryota > Viridiplantae > Streptophyta > Magnoliopsida > Poales > Poaceae > Bromus > Bromus sterilis. The sequence goes on along the minus strand of OX465595.1, from coordinate 363,529,771 downwards.
ATTTCAGAAATGGAGAGGCTAGGAAAGTGGCTTGCGTAGAATAAACCCGAGCGCTCTAGCCGTGTTACGCGTTCCACAGCTTCACCTTCGACCACGATGGTGAGCTACAATGAAGATATCGTACCCATAGAGATGTTGGACGCGTCACCCGCGAAAGCCATGGCATTTCCATGCGAAGATTTCATGGAGGATGCTGGCATACAAGAAGAGTTCTATGCTCTGTGTGCCAATGCAGGTTTGACACGGCTTGTTACGAGCCGTGTACCACAGTACGAGACACTCACCGCTATTTTTGTTAACATTTTCAGGTTTTATTCTGACAATGATACTGTGGTGTTTCGAATTTATGAAAGATTGCTGACCATGCCTATGAGTATATCACCACTATTATCACCACCACTACTACCAAATTATCACAGTTGCTACTAATACCTTTGTGCAAGCAAGTGTTTATTTCAGGTGCGGTTGAATTGACAACAACTCAATTGTCAAAGCCTTTACGTATTCTTTGTGTCCCCAAGTGTCGAATCAATAAATTGGGTTATCTTGCCCGCGAAGACTATCTCGATCCCCCACAGTTGAGGGTTATCACCGGTCCTAGCCCGGACCGTCCGACATCTTCTCCGGACCGTCCGACATGTGGGTGCTATGGTGTCCTGGTGCTGACCTCATCGGTCGACCGGACTACAGGTTGGACCATCCGGGATTTGCCCGGACCGTCCGACATATAGCCCGGACCGTCCGGCGACCTTATGACTGCATCAAAACGGCTTGTTCTTGGGCATCTATAAATACCCCCTACCCACTTCGGATTAGGGTTGAACACTTCACTTATTTCACTCAAGAACACAAAGTTCTCCCTCTCTCTCATCTCTTACACTCAAACCAAGATCCCGGAGAGATTTGTGAGAGTTCTTGTCAGATCTTTCACCACGTGATAGATCTTTCCCTTCCCCATCTTCCGACCAAAGCAAATCGTGATTTGAGCAAGCACTGAGCCCTTCCCCATTGATCTTGTTACTCTTGGAGGTTGGAGACTCCTAGGCGGGTAGGATTTCTTCGAAGAGGAATCGACCTTTGTGATTACCCCCGTTTAGTTTGTGAGGGTTTGGTGACCACCTTTAAGGTCAACCGGTAGTGGTTGGGAATCGCCTTCGTGGTGATATCTAAAGGGGAATAGAGTGAGCCTTCGTGGCATTGGTGTGCCTTCGTGGTTTCACCCACTCTCTCCGAACGGTGAGTAGCTTCCCTCCAAGGAAGTGAACATCGGGTTACATCGTTGTCTCTGTGTCATTCAGTTATCCCTACTCTTTCCCCTTATTACTTGTGCTACCGTATTATTCGCCCCTCACTTCCTTGTGTTTATTGTGCTTATTGTTTATCTTGTCTTTGCTAAATAGACCTTGCAATTGTTAGGCACACCTTTATCTTCCGCACTATTGCCTAAAAATTGCTTAGTAGTGATAAAATTTGTAATAAGACCTATTCACCCTCCCCCCTCTAGGTCTATCTTGATCCTTTCAATTGGTATCAGAGCCTCATGCTCTATTCTTGTGGCTTAACCTCCCTAGAGAGAGATGACCAAGAATGGCATCCCCGAAAGTTCGGGTGCCAATGTGGAGGAGGTCGCAATTGCCGCGGATGCCGCGAGTTCGGAAGCCGAGAGATTGGTTTCTGAACAAAGGGCCGCCGCACAAGCTGCGTTGCCTCCTTCCACGGGGCATGTTAGTTATGAGATTGAGGATCCCAATTTGTTCACCTCCGGAGATATGGAAAAGGCCTTGCAAAAGGCTTTGGACAATCAAAGGAAGGAAATGGAAGCCTCCTTTGCTAGATTCAAGGCTTCGGCGTTGGAGTCACAAACGTCAAGTGGTGCGGCCCCTAGGTCCCCACAAGCGACCTTTGTGCACCCCGGTTCCGAGGCTCCCTTGCAAAGAGGTGGTCCCTACCAATGGGACTATCCTGCTCCTAAGCTTGTGGAACCTAAGTATAACTTCAATGGAAATCCGCCGGTACTAACCGAGAACACTAACTTTTTGGATTGGAAAAGTCTTATGGAAGATTATCTTAGGTTCGTGTGCGAACCCATGTGGAACCTCATCGACTCCGGGAAAGGCTATTATCCCGTTGATCCGGACAACCTTACTCCAAGTGAAGTGTTTGATCGACATCTCAACCTTGCGGCTATTGGGTTCTTGAAGAGAGGAATGGATGAGTTGACACGTGCACCATTTCTTCATATCACCAATGCCAAGGAAATGTGGGATACTCTTCTCATTGCCAAGTCCGGCACCGGGTCGCTTCAAATGACAAGATATGAGACCGCAAAGAATGCATTGCACAACCTTCACATGCAGAAAGATGAGACGCCCCAACAACTTCATATGCGTCTCAAGGTTCTCTCTGCTCATGTCCAGTCCTTCACATGTGAGAAATCTTTGGATGGATATCAAATCACCAACCGTTACCTTGTGGACAAAATGTTGAATGCTCTCATGGTGTATTCTCATCAAATGGTGTGGGAATTGAGGCGTATGCCCGACTTCTTCAAAATGACACCGGATGATGTGATTGCCACCTTGCAATATGAAGAGCACCTAAAGGAGTCCAAGAGACTACTTGCCACATATGGTGGCCCTTCCTCAAATCTTTCTCTTAAGGCTAGGCTTAAGGCTAGGCTCAAGGAGTTTGATGATGATGAGGAAGAAGATGAGTATGAAGATGATGATAACTCCGATGATGCTCCCTCATATGATGATATTGCTCTCTTTGTAAAGAAGTTCACCAAAGGGGACTTCAAGGGAATATTCCAAAAGAAGAAGACGAGAAACTGCTACAACTGTGAGAGACCGGGACATTTTGCGGAGGATTGTCCATATGAGAAAAGAGAGGACAAACCTCGATTTCCTCGGAAGGATGTTGCCAAGAAGCTCCCAAACCCTCTCAACAACAAGTTCAAGAAGAAAGCATTGTCGGCACTTGAAGGGTCCGATCCCGAGGATGTTGGTGGTGTGGCCGGAGTTGCTCAAGATACACAAAAGACCTTGAAGCTCCTCAACAAGGAAGGTGAAGTTGTGAACTACAACTACATGAGTGACTACACCGGCAATGCACACAAGTGCCTCATGTCCAAGTTGGTTGATGATGACACTCCCTCCTCCTCGGCTAAGATCAAGGTAACCCCTATTGATGAGTCCTTCATGTTCTCTTCCGAACCTCATGATGAATTTCATGATGCGGAAAGTGATGATACTCATGCCATGTGTGAAGATTTGTTGTTTGCTAAAGTGAGCAAAATGATGAGCTCCCTCAAAGGTAACAAGCTCAATATGTTTCAATTGCTTATGGATGTGGTGGGTAAGAACTCCACAACCATTAAGGACCTTGAAATCCTCCTCGCCGAGGAAAAGGAGAACTATACTCTCCTTGAGCGAAAAATTGACTTTGAGGAAGCTCGAAATGATAACCTGTGCAAAGTTATTCACGCATAAAATGACTTAAAGGACAAGCATGTTGCCTCCTTGAAAAAGGCCAATGAAATATGTAAGGAACTTGCTAATGAAATGAGCAAGCTTGTGGAGCTAAACACCTCTCTTTCTAAGGATGTTGAGGTACTCACCGTGTCTCTCAAGACAAAAGATGAGGAACTCATCACCCTCAAGAAAAACCTTGAGGATCACAAACTTGCTCATATAAAAACACTTACTAAGATGTCTCCTCACACTATTGTGCATATTGATGCTTGTGCTTCTAACTCTTCCCTTGATCAAGCATCTCTCATTGAGGAGAACTTAGCTTTTCATGCTCAACTAAAGAAAGGCCTCTTGACTTGTGCCCAAGGCGAGAAAAACCTAAATGATGTATTAAGTCATCACAAGGAGTCCTTTGCTAAGGAAGGACTTGGGTTTGATCCAAGTACAAGTGTGACAAAGGATGTCACCCTTAGCAAGGAATCAACTCCCAAAAAGGTGATCTTTGTTCGTGAAGGGCACAAGGACAAAGGTAAGAAAATTGTTGATGAGGTTGGTGCTGGGAATGGGAAGGCCATTAGGGGAAAGCCCGCTCCTAACAAGAAGAAGGAGAAAATGCCTCCATCCTATGTGCTCCGTAAGGCAAATGACGGAGAGGTGTTTGCAAAATTTATTGGGCCTCGTAATGCTTTCCGTTTCTATACCATTTGGGTTCCAAAGACCCTTGTTACTAACCTTAGAGGTCCCATTGCAAAATGGACACCTCTAACAAAATCTTAAATCTATGTGTAGGATATTATCTCCGGTGGAGTCAAATGGGTGATTGATAGTGGATGCACAAATCATATGACCGGAGAAAGCCGTTTGCTCAAGGACTTCATGGATGCAATTCAACCATACATGAGCATTGTCTTTGGTGGTGGTTCCAAGGGAAAGGTACTTGGGTTGGGCAAGGTGGCTATTACTAATGACATGTCTCTTGCAAATGTCATTCTTGTCCAATCCCTTCAATACAATTTGCTTTCCGTTCATCAATTAGCTTCTGTTGGTTATGATACACTATTTGGTCTAACAAGTGTGAAAGTCTTTAGGAGAGATACTCTCGAAGTGGCGCTTGTTGGAGAGTTGGATGGCAACCTTTATACGGTTGATTTCTCGAAAGAGAGTACTTACCATGCAACTTGTCTAATGGTCAAGGCCGACAAGGGGTGGCTATGGCATCGCCGGCTAGCCCATGTTGGTATGAGAAATCTAAAAGATCTCCTAAAGGGTGAACACATCCTCGGACTAACAAACGTGTCTTTTGAGAAAGATCGTGTGTGTAGTGCATGCATAGCCGGGAAGCAACATCAAGCAAAGCATACCCCCAAGAATATCGTGTCAACTTCAAGGCCTTTGGAGCTCCTTCATGTGGATCTCTTTGGTCCTCCATCATGGGATAGTCTTGGTGGGAAGAAATATGGTCTTGTGATTGTTGATGATTATTCAAGATACACATGGGTGTTCTTTCTCAAGTCCAAGGACGAGACGAAGGCCACCTTCATTGATTTTTCCAAGCAAGCACAAAGGAAATACAACATGGCTATCTTGGTAATACGAAGTGACAATGGCTCCGAATTCAAGAATTACACCTTGGAAGAATTCTTGAGTGATGAGGGGATAGAACATCAATATTCCGCACCTTACACCCCTCAACAAAATGGTGTAGCCGAGAGGAAGAATCGTACTCTTGTGGAGATGGCCCATTCCATGTTGAATGAGTACAAGTCACCATATAGCTTTTGGGCCGAAGCCATCAACACCGCATGTCATGCATCAAACTGGCTCTTTCTTCGCAAGATCTTGATGAAGACCCCCTATGAGCTTCTAACCGGTCACAAGCCAAACGTCAAATACTTCCGAGTATTCGGTTGTAAGTTTTTCTTTCTCAATAAGAAAGACCGGTTAGCTAAGTTTCAATCCAAAACTATTGAGGGTATATTTGTTGGGTATGCTTCAAACTCTCACGCCTATAGGGTCTACAACAAATCCACCGGATGTGTTGTGGAAACTTGTGACGTGGATTTTGATGAATTTAATGGCTCCCATGGGGAGCAAGTTGATATAAGTGGTGTAGGAAATAATGAAGATTCTAAAGATTCTTCTTAAGACATCTTGGCTATGGGCATTGGAGATCGTGTGCCCATTGCTCAAGTCCCTAGAGATGATGAGGTATGTGATGGGCCAAGTGGTCCACCACCACAAGCACCTCCTCCTACCACTCAAGATCCAATTGCTCATGATGAGCCCACTATCCAAGAACAAGAACAAGACCCTCCACAATCCGATGTGGTAGCTCAACCAGAAGTTGAGGTTGCGGTTGATCCACGTGATCGACTTGAGCGCATTTTCTTTGGAGAAAATGATGAAATTGATGATGGTTCCGCCCTAGATGATGAACCAAATGCTGTTCATGAGCCCGAATGGGTGGAGCCTATTGAAACTCCAACTTCCACCATGCCATTGGTGGCTAGACGTGTTGATGTTGACAAGATCCTCACAGGATTGGGGCAAGGTATAGTTACTCGTTGTCAACTTATGAACTTTTGCGCTCAGTTCTCGTTTGTGTCTTGCATTGAACCACTTAGGGTTGAACAAGAACTTGAGGATGCGGATTGGCTCATTGCAATGCAAGATGAACTCACTAGTTTCACCCGGAATGAAGTTTGGTCTCTCGTGGAGAGGCCTTCCGGTCATGATCACGACATCATTGAAACCAAGTGGATCTTCAAAAACAAGCAAGATGAATATGGTAATATCATTCAAAACAAGGCAAGGCTAGTGGCTCAAGGGTACTCCCAAGTTGAAGGCTTGGATTTTGATGAGACCTTTTCTCCCGTTGCTCGCCTTGAATCCATACGCATGTTTCTTGCTTATGCCGCATTCAATGGATTTCCATTATTTCAAATGGATGTAAAAAGTGCTTTCCTTAATGGCCCTCTACAAGAGGATGTATATGTAGCACAACCACCTGGCTTTTGTGACCCTCATCACAAGGACCACGTGCACAAACTTCATAAGGCATTATATGGTCTTAAGCAAGCCCCTAGGGCTTGGTATGACCATCTTAGGAAGTTTTTACTCGAGGAAGGATTTGTGAGGGGTGTCATTGATGCCACTCTTTTTACCAAGAGAACCAATGGTGAATTTCTCATATGCAAAATCTATGTAGATGACATCATATTTGGTTCTCCTAATCCATCTTTGTGCAAGTGGTTCTCGGAAACTATGACCAAGAACTTTGAGATGTCCATGATGGGGAGCTTGACGTACTTCCTTGGATTTCAAATCGAGCAATTTGCTGAAGGAACCTTTGTTGTAGTTATGGATCTAACAATAGATATAGGGGTAGTGATGAAGCTATGAAGATCTGTATGCAAAGATGGTGACACGGGGAGAAGTTATACAGGTTAGGCCTCTCCTTGGAGATAACAACCTTAATCCTGTTCCAGGTAAACCGGGGTGTTCTTGCTCAAAGTGTCGATTTGTTGTCCTTGTCTATGGTGGAAAGGATGGGCTTATATAGAGTGCGCCCTGTCCCTTCACTGGCCAATAATGGGTTTTAATTACAGGGTTAATGGTGGCTGTTATTACAATGAGAAACGTCCCCCCATTACACGCATTTAAGTAAGGGTAACGCATTGGGATTTAATGTCTTGGCGGCTCTTCCTCTTCTTGTCCGAGTGTCGTGCAGCTCGGCTTTTCTGGCTTCCGAGTAACCAGCTTACTCGGTCGATAGTTCTTTGCTCCGAGTAACGCCTTACTCGGCAAGGTCTTATCCGAGTAGGGCTGCCTTTGAAGTGGTGTCGACCGAATAAGCTAACTATTCGGATGAATCTGATTTTATCCGAATAGCTTCTTACTCGGATGAAAGAGAAAGAGAAAGAGGTTTTTTGTTTATGTTTTATTTTATAGGTATTTTTTAAGAGGTGGTTCTGCTAGGGATACCCCCTGATATAAGGTTCATGAGGGTATACCCTAGGTATTACCACGACAGTAGCCCCCAAGTGCTTCTAGGTGCTCGTGAGAATTCATGAGGTGCACGGAGATTAACTTCGATAAGAGGCCCGGAAGGACTTTATCAATGTTTGAACTATCCCCTCGATTATGTGCAGGATGAGTTGTTTTTGGAAAGATCGGCGACACTCGGGCGTCTCTCGGAAGAGGTGGACTGAGGCCTCGGGAGGCGTGTCTTAGGGTAAAAAGGCCTTAAACCCCATATGTAACCAGATCTGTAAAGCTTGATATTTAAAGCATCAGTTGATGAGCTTTAAATCATATCCCATGGGATATCAATTCTTTACCCCTCACACCGTATCATGCTAATAATCTGGCAATCTGCGTCAGAGACGGATTATAAGCGATTTTGCTTGTTCGGAATTTCTTCTGTGATGCCTGCTAGGGCTAGTGCGGGATCTTTCGAAAGTGACTTCTTGACTTAGCAGTTCCGAATGCTGACTTACTCGGATTGATATTGATGGTCCTTTTCCGAGTGGTGACTTATTCAGAACAATTTTAGAGTGATGAGATCCTTTTCCGAGTTGCGGCTTATTCGGAAAGGTCATTTGCCTATTTTTCTTCCGAGTTGAGATCCTGTTCGGAGACATCATTTTAAGGGTTTTTTACTTCCGAGCTGTGCCAACTTAATTTTTTTTGTATGTCTTGCTTCCAAGTTGTCTTTCCATGGGAGCGAATCCTTTTTCTATCAGATGATCTTTTCTGTCAGATATTCTGTCAGAGCGGTTCCTCGATTTCCGCGCCCGTCAGTTATTCTATCATTAACTGCACGCCTTTTAAGGAGGCTAGATTTGGGGGACCGTAACAGGCGCCCTCATTAAGTGCCTTGAAAACTGCGTGAGCCTTCTCCTCGCATCTATAAATATGGCTTCCTCTTTCTTCCTCTTCAGTATAGCACCCGCTCCTGCTTCTTCTCTACCGGTGTTCTTCTAAGTCGAGAGCTTCTCCTCCCGTCGGTGATCTCCCAGATCTTCTTCGAACCGGCAGGGTTCCCTTTCGCGCGTCTCCTGGCATCATGTCTGCGGGGGAATGGTTGCCTTCCGTCGTCACGACGGAGCTCATCCGGCGCTATCAAGACGAGGGGTTAATCCCTCGCCATGGCTGCCGCCTTCCTGGCCCAGGTGAGGTTGAACCTCACCCCAGAGAGGATGAGCGGGTTCTTCTTCTTTCTCATGTGGATAGGGGATTTTCTCTTCCGCCTCACCCTTTCCTCCTTGACTTCCTTGCTTTCACCGGGTCTCAACTGCATCATATCATTCCCAATTCTATCACCCTTTTGTCTAGCTTTTTCTCTCTGTGTGAGGGCTTTCTTGGGATAGATCCTCATTGGAACCTTTTCCGCACCATCTATACCATAAAGCCCCAAAAGATAAAGAACTCTGGGAAGCAGAGATAAATCATCTTTGTGGGGGGATGTTCTTGGCGAAGAGGCAAGGTATCCAGTATTTTGCCTCCAGTTTCCCCGACTCTGTGAAGAACTGGCAGAATAGCTGGTTCTACTGTAAGGTAGATACCGCCCCTGGCACTCAGACGCTGCCTCCTTATTCGGATGTTAGGCTGTCCGACTCCCGAGGCTGGAATCCTCGGTTGGTTGCTTCCGAGAAACAGCGTGTTTTACCCTTAATGAGGGAAGTGGTGAGGTTGAAGAAGGCAGGGCTAGATGCCATGGATCTTATTGCTCTTTTCGTTAGTCGAAGAATTCAACCCTTGCAAGCCCGAGCTTGGAGGATGTGGGAGTACACGGGGATTGATGATAACACCCGCTATAACAACTCGGCCATGTCTCAGAAGGAGTTTGAACAACCCATGAAGATCATCACCGGCGTGACTCATGGTGCGCAGATGTCTGGCCGAGTTAGGCCTCTTGATATTAGCCGTCCTCCAGCTCTGGTGATTTTCTTGGACTCGACTGGTTTTTTGAGTGTTGTGATGAGTCTTGGGTTTTAATCTGGTTATTTTGTCTATTTTTCAGACGAACATCGCTCCATCTCCAATCCCTCTAGCGCCACAGCACCCTGTCGAAGAAGACGAGGACATCAACAACGACGCGGGACTCGGGGTTGAGGATGACGAGGAGACGGAGTCCGATGTGGTGCCTCCTCGCCCAACTGCCGAGCAGCGCTCCAAGGGTAATCACGACCGTGAGGCAGCTCGGGAAGGATCTGCTCGGGGGACGAAACGTCCCATATCTCCGAGTAAGGGGGAAAGTAGTGGCAAGGCCACCGCTCTTAGCCCGAGTCATGGGAAAGTGGATCCTATGAAACAGCGGAAAACGCTTTCTACCCTTGGCGGCAGAAAGGTTAATGCTTCGACGGATGCCGCCGAGATTCCCAGGAAGTCTTCCGGGTCAGGATCTGTTCAGGCTGCTCCCGCCGCTGTTGCTCCCCCACGACGAGCTCTTAAAACAGCTCGGAAGTAATATCCGACAGCTTTTATTTTTTCCTTCTTTGGTGATTTTTGCAAATCTTAACTTTCCTCATGTTGCAGTGTTCGTCCGAGTGGATCCGAGTCGCTCCCTGGTGTTGAGACTCATGATGCTGCCGCTTATGAGGATGTCAGTAACTGTGTTGTGACTGATTTCCAGGTGCTGGATTCTATTCCGGAGGAAATTCCAGTCGATGGTGAGTATTCGTTCTTTGGCTCTAGATTTTATCCTTGCTCCGTGTTCTTGCTTACAAGTTTTCTTTTTGTTAGATATGGATGTTGGCCCTGACGTAGACCCGATCCCTACTGCAAATGTGGCGACCTCCCCTGCTTCCAGCACCCCGGCTGCTCCGGAAGCTTCTACCGATCAGGAGGTTATTGCCCCTATGCCAGTTCAACCTGTCACTTCGGAGGTGGATGTCGAAAACACGCCTGTTCCTCCTGCTACCTCGGGGGTGACAGGCGCCGGAAAGAGTTCTACTGTTTTTGTTGCAGCCTTAGGCGGAATTCGGCCTCCTCCTACTTCCGTCTCGGTTGATACCTCGATTGAGGATGCCACAGTAGACGGATTGAAGGAGTCTCTGACGAAGGCCTCAGAAATTGAGCTGCGGTTACGTGAGTTAGCCTCCGACGCGGGGATGATGAAGACCAAGTTGCATGTAAGTACTTCTTAGTGCACCACCCACTGGGTGTAGCCCCCAAGGCTCTGAGTAACTTCTTGAAGTTACTCGTAGGCTTATGTTATAAAGACTGTTAGCTTGATAATCTTCCAGTGGGGGCACTTCTTCGTGCACCCACTGGGTGTAGCCCCCAAGGCTCCGAGTAACTTCTTGAAGTTACTCGGAGTCTTATGTTATAGAGACTGTTAGCTTGATAATCTTCCAGTGGGGGCACTTCTTAGTGCACCCACTGGGTGTATCCCCCAAGGCTCCGAGTAACTTCTTGAAGTTACTCGGAGTCTTATGCTGTAGAGCTTTTTTGATAATCTTCCAGTGGGGGCACTTTTTAGTGCACCCACTGGGTGTAGCCCCCAAGGCTCCGAGTAACTTCTTGAAGTTACTCGGAGTCTTATGTTGTAGAGTTTTTTTATTTGGATGATTTTTCCTGTGCCAGGAGGCTTGCGGACTTGGCACTGATTTTGTGAAACTACAAGGAGAACATGAAGCTTTGAAGAAAAGGCATGCTGAGGATAACGGTAAGGCTATGTTTCTAATAGGAAATTAGGAGTTCCCAAATTGTTCGCCATGTGATGTTCTTAACATCTCAATCTGCTGAGGCTGCAAAGAAAGCATTTGATGCGAAGGTGAAAGAAAATGATGAATTTGTCAATAAAATGAAAAAGGAGATTGAGCAAACTGAGAAACGTGCGAAGGAGAAGAAGGTTTTGGAGAGACAAGTGGCCAGCCAGAAGAAGGCTCTTGAAGAGAAAGAGGCCACTATCTCCCAGCTTCAATCCGACCTGCAGAAACTGTCCGAGCTACGCTCTAAAGATAAGGAGAACCATGAAGTTGAGTTGGCAGCAACTCGGGATTCTATCAAAAAAGCTGAAGAGTACTGTGCCGGGAGATTTGCTTCGTTTAGTGAGATGTTATCCAGTAAGTTGTTTTCCTTCCATCGTGCGTCCGACCTGTTGCTGCTAAGTCCTCTCGTTTGATTTTTACAGTTATTGTGTTTTTGCAGTTTATTCCACCAATCCTGAGGCGGAATAGGCTCGTATGGCCGAGTTTGCCGAGCTGATGAAGAAGGACAATTACACTCCCAAGACGACGGAATTTTCCTTGTCCAAAGGCCTTCTGACCATGAGGTGCGCGAGTGCAAAGAAATATGCTGAAGAAACCATGGGTGCCACCCTAGGTTTGAAGAATTACATCTCGCCTACTGAGGAGAATCGTGTTCATCTGGATACAGTTGTTCCTCTACTTTAAGCAGCTCCGCAGCAAATTGCTCGTTGGAAAAGGTCTTCAGCTCGGAGTGGCGCAAATTATGCTCTGGCCCTGACTAAAGCTCATTTTTCGGAGAAAATCCATAATCTGGAACGAGTCGGAGATGGTGACCCAGAGCATGGTCCGAGCTGCACGACCTTCTTGTCCCGTTACGCTGAGACTGCGAGTCGTATTGCGAAGATGCCAGAACTTGATTTCTTCGTGGAGTCTACCGGAGTTACCAGTGAATCTGATGAGGCTAGTGATGCGTGATCATGTTGGGAGACAGATCATTGAATTTGCCTCGGAATGCCGAGAGGTTTTGTAATAAATAGTTTATGTCTTATTATTGTGCCGTGGGTGCACAATTTGTTTCGAAAACTGCCGCCCTTTATTAAGAAGGCCTGACTCTGAGGTGTTGATGTGTTTTGCCATAACCAGTTATCTGCAAGGATATAGAACTATGTTTCTGAAATCATTGTTCCTCCTTTCTCTCTGGTTTTTGAAGTACTTGTTGAGCAACTTAGTAAAATGCGGCTTAAGCTTCCATCCGAGCTGTGTACAGTTCGGATAAGGAACTTCAGCTTTGTCGTGACGTTAAGTAGCCCCCAAGTTTCAGAAGAACCTTTTAGGTAACTTTAGCTAAGTTTTGCTTAAGCTTTCGTCCGAGCTGCGTACAGCTCGGACGAAAAAACTTGGAATTTTCGCAACGTTAAGTAGCCCCCAGGTTTCGGAAAAACTTGTTGGGCAACTTAGTTAAGTTTTGCTTAAGCTTTCGTCTGAGCTGCGTACAGCTCGGACGAAAAAACTTGGAATTTTCGCAACGTTAAGTAGCCCCCAGGTTTCGGAAAAACTTGTTGGGCAACTTAGTTAAGTTTTGCTTAAGCTTTCGTCCGAGCTGCGTACATCTCGGACGAAAAACTTGGATTTTTCGTAATGTTTAAGTAGCCCCCAGGTTTCGGAAAAACTTGTTGGGAAACTTAGTTAAGTTTTGCTTAAGTTTTCGTCCGAGCTGCGTACAGCTCGGACGAAAAACTTGGATTTTTCGTAACGTTGAGTAGCCCCCAAGTTTCAAAAAAAACTTTGTTGGGTAACTTAGTTAAATTTTGCTTAAGCTATCGTCTGAGCTGCTTACAGTTCGGACGAACAACTTGTTGGGTAACTTGCTATAGCCAGTTATCTGCGAGGATATAGAAGTATGTTTCTGAAGTCATCGTTTTTCCTCTTCTTCTCGGGTTGTCAAGGTTGCAAGGATATAGAACTATGTCAGCTTAAGCTTTTGTCCGAGCTGCGTACAACTCGGATGAAAGCTTGAATTGAGAATGCAATTGATGAAGGCAGAATCTCTTTATTGAATCGATTGATAAGAATCTCATGCATAGAAGCGTCGTAACATTTGGGCATTCCATGCATGTGGTTCTTCTCTATTATTCGTTACATCATATAGCCGATAGGCTCCATTACCTAAGACTCTGGTTACAATGTAAGGACCTTCCCATGGAGGGGCTAGCTTGTGATCAGAGGTTTGCTTGATACGCAAAACCATGTCACCTTCCTGAAAGGAGCGAGCTCGGATATGACGCTCGTGATATCGTCGAAGGTCTTGTTGGCAAAATGCCGAGCTTGTTAGGGCTAAGTTCCTCTCTTCTTCTAAAAGGTCAATACCATCCTGCCGAGCTGTCTCGGCTTCTTCTTCAGTATACTGAGTTATTCGAGGAGCATTGTGCTTCAGGTCACTCGGCAGGACAGCTTCTGCACCGTACATCAGGAAAAAGGGGGTCGCCCGAGTGTGTCGATTTGGAGTCGTTCTCAATCCCCACAATACTGAGGGTAGCTCTTCAACCCAGGCTCCTGCTGCTTCCTTTAGTTCCCGCATAAGACGTCGTTTGATTCCCTTCAAGATCAACCCATTTTCTCGTTCTACCTGGCCATTGGATTGAGGGTGTGCCACTGAGGCGAAGTTTACTCTGGTACCCATGTTCCAGCAAAACTGCTTGAACTCGGCTGATTTGAAATTCGACCCGTTGTCGGTGATGATATCGTGGGGAACGCCGAAACGGTGTACAATGCCCTGGATGAAGCTAACTGTAGCGGCTGAGGCTAAGCTTTTTATTGTTTTTGCCTCTATCCATTTTGTGAATTTTTGTACAGCTACTAGGATGTGTGTAAATCCTGAGGTGCCTGTTCTGAGTGGCCCTATCATGTCCAAACCCCATGTAGCAAAAAGGCCATGCTATAGGTATTGTCTTCAACTCGGATGCTGGCTTGTGTGGATGATTTGCGTAAAACTGACATCCTCTGCAATGATCGACAATGTTCTTGGCGTCCCTTAAAGCATTGGGCCAGAAGAATCCTGCTCGGAAAACCTTGGCCACTAGTGTCCGACTTGACGCATGGTGACCGCATTCGCCGGAATGTATGTCATGTAAGATGAGTCGACCTTCTTCTTCCGATATGCACCGTTGGGGAAGTTTTGTAATACTGTTTGTGTACAACTCATTGTTGATCACGGAGTATGATTTTGCTTTTCGCACTACTTGCTTGGCTTCTACTTCGTCATTTGGCAGCTCTTGCTTTTGTAAGTATCTCAGAATGGGCAAGGACCACTCGGGAGGGATTACCTCTATATCAAAAACAAGATCCACAACTGCAGGAATATCTTCTTTGTCCGGAATGTTCTCATCTGGCAACATGCTTGGATCGGCATCCGAGGAGGGATCTTCCTTCACAGTTGGGGCATGTATGTGCTCCAGATAAACTCCTGGGGGGATTTTCCCCCGAGTTGATCCTAGCTTGGCTAAGTCATCTGCTTCCTGGTTTTGTGCCCTTGGGATATGATGGAGCTCCAGCCCATCGAATTTTTTCTCCAGTTTTCTGACTGCTACACAGTAGGTTGTCATTGCTGGGCTTCTTATATCCCATTCTTTCATGACCTGATTGATCACCAGGTCGGAGTCTCCAAAAATCATCAACCTTCTGATTCCAAGTGAAATGGCCATTCGTAATCCATACAAAAGGGCCTCATACTCGGCCTCATTGTTTGTTGCTGGGAAATGGATTTGAAGGACGTATCTCATTTCATCCTTTCTTGGGGAGACCAGCACTACTCCTGCTCCTGCCCCATTTAACATCTTTGACCCGTCAAAAAACATAGTCCAGTGCTCAGGGATTGGTTGTGGGATGCTCTGTGCTTCTGTCCATTCGGCCAAAAAATCTACCAAAGCCTGTGACTTGATTGCCTTCTTGGGTTGATAATGAATATCGTATGGTAAAAGGTCTAATCCCCATTTTGCAATTCTGCCCGTAGCGTATCTGTTATTCATGATTTCGGCCAAAGGAGCTTCTGATACTACTGTGACCGAGTGGTCTTGGAAGTAGTGAGCCAACTTTTGTGATGCCAAGTGAATTCCCATTGCCAGCTTCTGGTAATGAGGATATCGTTGCTTGGATGGTGTGAGGACCTCGGAGATGAAATACACAGGCCTTTGAATCTTCTGTATTTTTCCTTTATCTTCTCTTTCCACCACTATGGCTATGCTGACGACTTGGCTTGTGGCTGCAATGTACAATAAGAGTGGCTCATTTTCTTTCGGTGCTGCGAGAACCGGCCGAGTTGATAACTGCTTTTTCAATTCTTCAAAGGCCTCCTGGGCTTCTTCGGTCCACTTGAAGTTTGACGACTTTTTCATTAGCTGATAGAGGGGAAGTGCCTTTTCTCCGAGTCGGGAAATGAACCGACTGAGTGCTGCGAGGCACCCTGTTAGCTTTTGGACATCTCGGAGCTTTTGAGGCGGCTTCATGTTCTGAATTGCTGCTATCTTCTCTGGGTTGGCTTCAATTCCTCTTTCAGAAACCATGAATCCGAGTAGCTTTCCTGCTGGAACACCAAATACACATTTTGCTGGATTTAATTTGATGTTATAAGACCGAAGACTCTGAAAGGTTTCGGCCAGGTCGGTCAGTAAGTTACTTTCCTCGGCTGTCTTAATTACAATGTCGTCAACATACACTTTGATATTTCTACCGATCTGCCAGATCAAACAATTCTGCATCATGCGCTGATATGTAGCCCCCGCATTTTTAAGTCCGAATGGCATGGTGACGTAGCAGAAACAGCCAAAAGGAGTTATAAATGCGGTTAATATTTCATCTCGTTCATATAATCGGATTTGATGATAACCCGAGTATGCATCGAGGAAACATAGTCTTTCACACCCAGATGTGGAATCCACAATCTGATCGATGCGAGGAAGAGGGAAGTGATCTTTTGGACAAACTTTGTTGAGATGTCGGAAATCAACGCAAGTTCTCCAAGATTTATCTTTCTTTGGAACCATCACAGGATTTGCTAACCACTCTGAGTGGAAGATTTCCTTGATGAATCCAGCTGCTAGCAATCTTGTTATTTCTTGTCCAATGGCTTTTCTCTTTTCTGAAGAAAAATGTCTTAGGGACTCTTTTACTGGTCTTGCTTTCGGGTCAACCCGCAATTTGTGCTCAGCCAACTCCCTTGGGACTCCGGGCACGTCAGATGGCTTCCACGCAAAGATGTCCCAATTCTCACGGAGGAAGTTGATGAGCTCGAATTCCTATTTAGGATTCAGATCAGTGGCGATGTTGGTGAACTTGTCCTCATCGTTAGGATGGATCCGCACTTTTTTGGTTTCTCCTGCTGACTCGAACGAAGATGATTTCTTGGGCTGCAACAGCTCGGGTGCGTCGACGGCTTTCTTCAACTCGGCCAACTCTACTTCTGCCATTTGCTGGTCGGCTATTAATGATCCTTTTTGCAGCAACTCTTCTGCTTGTTTATAATCTCCGGATACGGTGATCACACCGCTAGGGCCTGGAATCTTTAACTTCAAATAAACATAGCAAGGAATCGCCATAAATTTTGCATAAGCGGGTTGTCCGAGTAGCGCGTGATAAGCACTCGGAAAGTCGACTACTTCGAAGGTAATCTTTTCCTTCCGAAAATTATCAGGTGTACCGAAGACTACATTCAGAGTAATCATTCGTAGCGAGTGCGCTTTCTTTCCCGGGATGATCCCGTGAAACTCCAAGTAACTGTTACTGAGTTTAGACATCGGGATGTTCATTCTTTTTAAGGTACTAGCATATAAAATATTTATGCCACTGCCTCCATCCATCAAGACGTTCCTCAGCCTAAAATTGTCGTTTCCTGTTTCCACCAATGGGTCAACTATCAGAGTGTGTGTTCCAGGGTGAGGGATATGAGGGGGATGGTCCGATTGATCAAACGTAATCGGAACATTTTTCCACTTCATATAAGTCGGAACGGCTGGAGCAGCAGTGTTAACTTCTCTAAACCTCAACTTTTCAATTCTCTTCGATTCTCGGCCTGCAAAAATGACCAGAACTCCGTCCTCCCGAGGAAAACCTTCACTGTCCAGATCTGGACTTCCTTCCTTTTTCTTTCCCTTGTCCTGCTGTCGCCCGGTCTTTGCATTTTGCGCAGCTCTCTTGATCAGTCGGCACTGCCTAGCGGTATGTTTTGGGAAAACTGTCTTTCCTTCAGCATCTTGGGTGATATGAAGAGGACAAGGCTGGTTTAGGATATCATCATCATTTGAAGGCCTTTTCTGACGAGGCTGCCACTCCTTCCTTGGCTGATTTTTGCTGTGGATCCCTGCCGCATTTGCAGCCGCTACCAATTCGGCGTCTGTTGGTGCTCCTTCTGCCTTTCTCTTACTGCCCCCACCTCCATTCTTTTGCTTGGGGTTGGAGGCCGAGTTGTTACCACTTCGATACTGCTGAGACTTCTGCCGAATTTCCTCTTCCCCATTAGCATATTTGTTTGCAATTTCCATCAATCTGACAAGTGAAGTGACATCAGGGGACCTTGCGAGCTTCAAACTTAACTCCTTATACTTGACACCTTGCTTAAAGGCATGAATTTCTTGGAACTCGGAGACTCCTTCTACCGAGTTATGGAGTGTGATCCATCTCTGAATATATTCTCGAGTGGGCTCATTGTGACCTTGAGTGCATGTCCGAAATTCTTGACGAAAACTCTGACTAGATCTTCCCATACCCAGATGTTGTTTGGTGGAAGATGGTTTAGCCATGTCCGAGCTGAGCCTTCCAGCATCAGAGGAAGTTGCATCATGGCTATCTCATCTCCACCTCCTCCTATCTGGACTGCTATTCTGTAGTCGTCTAACCATGTCTGCGGCTTGGCGTCACCTCGATACTTCTCTACTCCCTGCGCTATCCTGAAGCGAGGGGGGATCGAGGTTGACTGGATTCTCTCACTAAAACAGACGGGGCCTGTAGCCATTGGATAACTAACTTGATCTTGTCGATACATCCTGGCACGATCTACTCGATTTTGTACTAAATGGCTTCGAGCAACATCTTCAACATCTCGGTATCTTTCCTCTTGATGATCCACTCGGCGCCATTCTTGGTCCCTCCTCCGAGCTGCGTAGTCTTCATCTCTCCTCCGAGCTGTATGCTCATCACCTCTTCGAAGCTCTGGGTTCCGGAACTGTTCATGGCGATATTCATCATGAGGCTCCCCCTTGTTCCGAGGTGAATGATTTCTATTTCTTCGGGGAGTATAAACAGACTGCGAGGTGCCCGTGAGAGGAGGCTGAGAATGAACTCGCTGTAGTGATTGACTGACTTCAGCGTTCTGCTCCACTGCTTTTTGCAACAGGAATTCTAAATGCTCTATTCCTTCAGCTGCTGAACCACTCGGCTGCAAGGAATTTGCAATCCGAGTAGCTGCTATTAGATTTTCCATTGGAGTATCCAGATCTCGGAAGGATCGATTTTCGCCATTCCCCCTCAGTTGTCGACTGGTCCTACTCTGCTTGAAGCGGGCCACCTCCACCTCCCGAGCCTGATGTTCCAATGTATTCTGTAGTTCGGACAGACGTTGTCGCTCAGCTAAATTGGTTAGCCTGGCTTCCTCTAAGTGTTGCCCTTCTGGAGTCGAGGTGTCTATGGGGGTTTGCAACATCTTCTCTGCTGCTTCTGCCGTTGCTTGTTCTTCCCGAGTAAGGGGCCGTCGACTGGGACCTTCGAGCTCTAGACGCCTGAAAGCAGATGTCCGCCGACGTCCTCCTCCGAGTGGTATCTCTTCATTGCCCCGAGCTACTTCGTTAGTCCGATCCCCGCCCTCTCTGGTTGGTGACCCCTGAGGCGGTGGAGTTCCGGCCATACTGTCGGGACCCGGGGTTAGCGTATGCAAGTCCAGCTAAGACATAGTCATATGGAGAGCCGAGAACCGTACCCACTTGTCTAAGCAGACAAGGCCAAGCACAGAACGTTCTCGGAAAGCATCGTACGTGAGGGGCATCCCATCCAGGCCGGATGATCAACTGAGATGGGTCCTCATCGTCCGCACACAAGTCTAATAATATGGGTGGTGAACTCCCATATTCAAAGACAAGTCGCCTCAACCATACTATCGACTATCTCATAACTCTTACATAGACTTACTCCAGCCCGATCACTTAGTCGGGGTCTAGGGCGGGCTCGATCATACCACAAAGTGTGCACGAGACGGAGTCTCGAGCAATCGCATCGCGATGCCCCAAGCTGCGCACATCTAAGGGCCACTTGGTGTATGAAAGACCGCCAGCCAGATCACAACTAAGGTCTCGAAAACCCATACAAAGACATGCATGTTATAAACATACACGCATCACACATGCCTTGTATGAACAGTAGGTATCATTGCAATTCTCTACAAAGTATACAATTTTATTGATAACTCTTATAGAGTGCACACAGAGATCACAAACATGTGATCCAACATTACAACACAAGCGGAAGCAAATTATGTCTGAGTACAGACAAGTTTAACAAATGGCTTAAGAAGCCTTATTTAAACACAAGCCCTCCACGAGGGAACCAGTCGTCTGACTGGGACTAGACTAGCTTGATCTTTAGTCGTCCAGCTCGATGAAGAAGCCACCTTCGGGGTCGGTGGTATCATCTAAAACATAGATTAAGCAAACGTGAGTACAAAGTCGTACTCAGCAAGACTTACATAGGATCTATACTACTCATGCACATGTATCAAGGTAAAGGGAGGTGGGGTTCACTTGCAGAAGTGCCAGCTTTGACTTGGCTAATCCTGAACTACGAGTACCAGACTTTGAGGTAAGAAGCGTACACGAGTCCACTACTTTCTCCAACCAATTACACCACTATGGTACCTTTCTCGACTTCCCCACGAGAAAGCACGCCATAGCACTCACACTTATCTTGGTGTGTTTTAGAAGTATCCAGTTCAAGTTATCTACTAATCAAGCTAAGCTTTCCAAGTAGTCCATAACCGCGGACGCGGCTATTCGAATAGTTTTGTTAACCCTGCAGGGGTGTACCGCTACACACACATGATCATCATTTACCGCCTTTGTACTCGACACCATTCAAGGGGTGTCGGCGAGGATGCTCACCACAACTGTTACCTCATAGCCGATCTAGTCCGAGAAAGCCGCCTACTTGGGTTGGCTACCACTATCGTGAACCCGGCCGGTTTACCGAAGTGGACCCAAGTGATGTGTGCGTGGTGCATAAGCCGGTCTCGGATGAGCCGTTCTCTCACTTAGCATCCAGGCCACAAGCCTACCAGAACTCCGAACTATTGCGACATCTGGACATCGAAAGGGATGAGTTAGTAAGCTGAGAGGGGTCAGTGAGCCCAATGTGTGGTTGTACTCTTCATCTTGGATCACCACACAAGAACTCGGACTTAGGGCGGTGTTCAACGAGACAACCCACCGTGTACTCCTACACAGCCTCTCATCGTTCACCTTGTATTAGGGTCGATTCACCAACACTTTTCTACCAACATCAACATGATCACTACCATCCCGACTCACATCACAGTAACAACATGGTATCATACTAAGCATGCAATAAGCGATAAACATTTGCAGGGGCCACATGATATCAACCAACTCCTACATTTGCTAGGATTGTGGTTTGCTTACTACTGTGACAAAAGATAGGTCATGCAAAGGAATGGGTTCATCTATGCGGTAGAAACGTAGCATGGTAATCATCCTATACAATGCATAAGCGAGACATGAGAGGGAAGTGGGATTTTATCGACATGATCAATGGGGGTTTGCTTGCCTTCCTGACGAGGTTCGGGTTCTGGGTCTTCAACGAAGGGGGCAGCCTCCTGCTCCGGTTCCACCTCTACTCGACAAATAACAAGCAAAGTAGCAAAGTAAATACAATGCACAATCACATGATGGAAGGTTGAAACTTGATGTATATGCTTTGATGTGTGAAGCTATTCCATTTAAATGGAGTATATTGCAAATTGAATTGCAAATTCAAACTCCAATTTGAATTCAAACTTGACCAAGTTACATGTGACATTGTTTGATCATTTTGAATCATCTTCAAATGTATAAGATATGCCTCTGATGTGTGGTTGAATATAGCATAATTCCATGGTCCAAGTTGCAAAATCATTTGAATTGAATTTGAATTCATTTCAAATAAATCAAATGACATATGCTACTGGTCCCATTTTAAAATCAACTCAAACAAAGTTGAAAGTTGAATGTTTGGAAAGATAATTTTCTCTTGATCATTTTTCATATATTATTTGTCCAATTTGGAGTTAATATGAATTTTCTATGAATTTCCAAAGTTTGGGGTATTTTCTGGAATTTCTTTAATTCAAATCACTTTCTGGAAATTCAAATAATCGATTTATTGCGTCAGGCTGACGTCAGGGGGGGGCTGACAAGGGGGTCCCACCTGTCAGTGGCTGGTTGATTTAATCCGCTGGGTTAATTTAATCCAGTGGCTTAATTAAGCCACTGGGCCCACTGGTCAGTGACCCAGGGGGGGTCATTAGGGGCTAATCCAACGGCGGTTAAACGCCGGCGACCGGAGCCGCGGCGGCGCTGCACGGGGAGGGTGATTCCGGCCATCATTCGAAGCGTTGTATCCTCCAGATTGAAGCCCTTGCTGTTGCGCGTCGAAAGAGACCGATCCCAAGTGCTGGGGTGCCCTGTACGCTCGTCGGCGTCGAGTTCTGCGGCGACGGAGCTACGGCCGTGATCGGGATTTCGCTACAAGGCACGAATTGAGGCGGGGCTAGGCTGGTTCGAAGAAGTGGAGCACGGGGAACGTGATGGACAACATGGCGAGATCGATGGCGCAGCGGTTGGTCGTCGCCATGGATCCCGGCGGCGACGAGCTTCGGCTCTCATGGCGGCCATGGCTAGAGGAAACAATCGAGGGGGTAAAGTTAGGGTTTTTGACCGTGAGCTCACCAGGAACTCAACAGAGGTGGTGGCGATGGCTGGGGTGGTTCGACGGCGAAGTAATCGACGAAGTCGCGCCGCGGCCGTAGACGAAGACGACGACGCGATTCGGCAGCTCCAGGGGGCCTCAGCTCCTCCTATTCCGCTCAACGACGAATACGACTGCGGCGAAGACGATGGAAAGGATCCTGGGGCTTCTCGGCGTCGATGGCTACGCGGGGGCTCGACGGTGCTCCGGCGTTCTTCTCGGGCGTCGACGAAACGGGCGAGGGAGACGGGGAGGAAGCTCGTGGAGGGGGGGAATGGAGTGGGGAAGCTTCTGGGCGTCTCCAGGCGTGGAGATGTGGCACCGGGGAAGCAGGAGGTGGCCAGGCACGGCGGCGGCCTCGGCATGCCGGGCACGCAGCTGCCTGGCTGCCTGAGGAAGACGACAGGGGAGGGGAGGTGGGCTGGGCCGGCTGGGGAACTAGTTGGGCCTCTTTGAGGTAAGCCCTTTTTTTCTTTTTCTTTCTGTTTTCACTTCTGACATTTATTCTGTTTAGCTAAATAAAATAGCTAAACATTTTATTAAATGCTGAAAACTTTTATATGGCCTCATAATAAAATAGAATAGCCACTTATAAAGTTTCAACATTTTTAAAATTCAAATAATTTGAATTTTAAATCAAATAGGGGTATTTCTTTAAATCCAAGGCACTGTTTGAATATTTGAAAAATCTATGAGCATGGGGTGGGTCCCACATCACTTGATACGTGATCACACTCATTTATAAGACTTTTCAAAAATCTAACATGAATTTTTGGAGAAGATTTTTATCTGGCCTTTTGAATTAATTCATCTGGGGGGTTCCTTCTCCCATTTTGCTTTTGAATTGATTTCAAAGATTTCTTTTGAAATTTTGACATGATGCAAGGTTACTTTGACCCTAGCACATTACCTAACAGAGGGTTCTGACAACTCGCCCCCACTCAAAAGAATCTCGTCCCGAGATTCAGAAGTCTGCGGGAGGAAGGTGGGGTACTCGGCACTGAGACGGTCTTCTCTTTCCCACGTGGCTTCTCTTTCAGAGTGGTGTGACCATTGCACTTTCAGAAACCTAATCTTCTGACGACGAGTGACACGCTCTGCGGAACCAAGAATACGAACGGGGTATTCTCGATAAGAAAGGTCATCTTGGAGATCAAGCGTTTCATGGTCGACTTCGCGGATGGGGTCCTTGAAGCAACGCCTGAGTTGGGACACATGGAATACATCATGTACTCGGGAAAGGTGCGGGGGTAGTTCAAGTTGCTAGGCAACTTCTCCACGTTTAGCAATAATGTGGAAAGGTCCGATGAAACGTGGGGCCAACTTGCCTTTGATACCAAAACGTTGGGTTCCCTTCAGAGGAGTAACCCGAAGGTAAGCCTTCTCATCCAGATTGTAGCTCTCTTGCCTATGATGACGATCATAGTAGCTTTTCTGACGAGACTGGGTTGCTTTCAATTGATTACGAACAATGTGAACTTGCTCTTCTGCTTCCTTGATCATATCCGGTCCAAAGAATTGTCTTTCACCGGTCTCTGACCAGTTTAGGGGGGTTCGACATCGTCGTCCATATAGGAGTTCAAAAGGAGCCATGTTCAGACTAGATTGAAAACTATTGTTATAAGCAAATTCGGCGAATGGAAGAGACCTCTCCCAATTCTTTCCGAATGAGATAACACAAGCTCTGAGCATGTCTTCAAGAATTTGGTTAACCCTTTCGACTTGACCGCTAGACTGAGGATGGAAAGTTGTACTAAAGGAGAGATGAGTTCCCATAGCATTCTGAAAGCTTCCCCAAAATCTAGAGGTGAAAAGGCTACCGCGATCAGAGTTGATTTCCAAAGGAACACCATGGAGGGATACAATTCTAGAGATGTACAAGTCCGCTAACTGGCTAGCAGTTATAGACTCGCGAACCGAAAGGAAGTGAGCAACTTTGGAAAGCCTATCTATGACAACGAAGATGGAATTGTTTCCTTTCTGGGTTTTTGGAAAGCCGGTGATGAAGTCCATACCGACTTTGTCCCATTTCCACTCTGGAATAGGCAAAGGTTGAAGAGTGCCAGCAGGTCTTTGATGTTCGGCCTTAATGCGACGACAAACATCACATTCGGCAATGAACTTAGCAATTTCTCTCTTCATCCTAGTCCACCAAAATCTCTGGCGTAGGTCTCGGTACATCTTTGTGCTACCAGGATGAATCGAGAGGGGAGTGTCATGAGCTTCTTTGAGGATGAGTTGCCTTAGTTCCCTATTCTTAGGTATTACCAAACGATTTCCAAAGAATATCGTGCCTTTGCTATCTGTGGAGAAACATTTAGCAACTCCGCTAGAAATGTTCTCCTTGATCCGACGAACACCTCGTGCACGCCTTTGGGCAACTATGATTTGATCCTCAAGAGTTGGTTTCGCCACCAAGGTAGAAAGATAGCCATGAGGAACAATCTCAAGATTGAGCTTGCGAAAGTCCTCATGAAGAAGTGGTTGATACTGTTGTAACATGAGGTTGTTACAATACGACTTACGACTTAGTGCATCAGCCATGACATTGGCTTTGCCTAGGGTGTAAGAAATTACTGCGTCGTAATCTTTTATCAACTCAATCCAGCGTCTTTGCCTGAGATTAAGATCTGGCTGGGTGAAAATATATTTGAGGCTTTGGTGGTCTGAATAAATCTCACAACGATTACCAAGGAGGTAATGTCGCCAAGTTGTTAGGGCATGAACTACGGCAGCGAGTTCAAGGTCATGGGTAGGATAGTTCTCTTCATGTGGCCGCAACTGGCGTGAAGCATAAGCTACCACATGTCGATCTTGCAGAAGTATGCATCCTAACCCTTGCCGTGATGCGTCACAATAGATTTCGAAATCCCTTTTGGTATCTGGAGGTGCAAGTACTGGTGCAGAAGTCAATCTTCTTTTCAGCTCTTGAAAGCTTTCCTCGCACTTGGGAGTCCATAAGAATTTCTTATCTTTCTTGAGGAGTTCAGTTAGAGGCTTTGCAACTTTAGAAAAGTTCTCGACGAAGCGACGGCAATAGCTGGCTAGGCCAAGAAAACTCCTAACTTGCTTAACCGATTCAGGTGGAGTCCAGTCAAGGACGGCCTAAACTCTCTCGGGATTGAGAACAATGCCTTTTGCAGAAATCACGTGGCCTAAGTAGGTCACTTTTGGTAGCCAGAATTCACACTTGGAGAATTTAGCATACAGGCGATGCTCTCTAAGTTTCATCAATACCAGCCTTAGGTGTTCTGCGTGCTCTTCTTCGTTCTTCGAGTAGATGAGAATGTCATCAAGATAAACTACAACAAATTTATCTAGATACTCAATGAAGATCGAATTCATCAAGTGCGAGAATGTGGCGGGGGCATTGGTTAAACCATAGGACATGACGGTGTACTCGTAAAGGCCATAACGAGTAGTAAAAGCCGTTTTGGGAATGTCCACGCTTCGGATTTTGATTTGATGATAACCTAATCTCAAATCCATCTTGGAGAAGACAGAGGATCCTGCAAGTTGATCATAAAGATCATTGATCCTGGGCAATGGGTATTTGTAATTTATCGTTGCTAAATTTAGCGGGCGATAGTCTACGCACATCCTTTCTGTTCCATCTTTCTTCTTTACGAACAGAACGGGGCAACCCCATGGCGATGAGCTAGGGCGGATGAAGCCTTTTGCCAACGAAACATCAAGTTGGATTTTTAGCTCAGCTAACTCATGTGAGGCCATTTTATATGGGCGTTTAGAAATTGGTGCGGTTCCTGGTACAAGATCCACTATAAACTCTACACATCTGTCGGGTGGCATTCCCGGAAGCTCTTCAGGGAAGACATCCGGGAAGTCACGAACCACCGGAATATCTTCAAGTTCGGTAAGGGGAAGTACATTCAAGGAATGCACTTGGGTTCTTGTTCTGGGTGAGGTATAGTTGATGGTTTTGCCTGAAGGGTGGGTGAGTTTCACGGATTTTCCTTTGCAATCCAGGTAGGCATTCTGTCTTGATAGCCAATCCATGCCAAGGATGACATCAATATCTGAAGACTTGAGGGCTATGAGTGAAGCAAGGAATACTAGACCCTCAATTGCAATTTGATTTCCATGGCTTACTCTATTAGTTTGCCATCTTGACCCTGGAGTTTGAATAATCATTGGGTTGGACAGTTCAACAAAAGATAACTCATGACGAAGTGCATAACTTTCCGACATGAATGAATGAGATGCTCCTGGGTCGAAAAGAACGGAAGTAGGAACATAATTGACTGGGAGCGTACCAAGAATGACGTCAGTGGTGTCGTCAGTCTCTTCGGCGGCGATCTGGTTCACACGTCCACGAGTGGCGGGAGGAGCGGGTTTGGCGGTGTAGACCTTCTGGGGTGGCTTGCCACGACCATTGTTGTTGTTGCCTCCGGCACGGGGTGGAGCATTCTGATTCTGGATCTGGTTCTGGGGGCACTCACGAGAATAGTGGCCTGCCTGACCACACTTGTAACAGGCTCCGAAAACAGTGTGTGGAGCTGGGTTGTTTGGTGGAGCTGGGTGGAACTGGGTTGGTGGACGAGGCGCCACATAGGATGGTCTCGGTGGGTTGTTCTGGCGGAACATACTGTTTGGGATCCAGATCTTGCGCTTCTGGGAGCCAGAACTGGATGAACCATCGTCTCTAGGGTGTTTGCGAAAGTCGTTGGGGGTGTTCATGTCCTTGGCCTTGATGGCCTTGTTGACAAGGACCTGGAAGGTGGCAAAGTCATGCAGGTTGAGCTCACGACGAAGTCCAGTGTTGAGTCCGCGATGGAACCTCTCTTGTTTCTTTGCGTCGGAGGAGACTTCTTCGGTAGCATAACGAGCAAGTCGGTTGAACTCACGACTAAACTCGTCAACAGTCCTTCTGCCTTGAATGAGGTTGCAAAACTCCTCACGCTTGCGGTCCATAAGACCCTTGGGAATGTGGTGCTCACGGAAGGATGTGCAGAATTCCTCCCAAGATGTAGGCGGTCCAACGGAACGCATGTTCAGGATGTTCTCCCACCAAGAGCTAGCTGCACCTTCGAGGTGATAGGTGGCATAGCTGACCTTGTCACCATTTACAACATGGCCTGCTTGGAGCTTCCTCTCGATGTTGCGAAGCCAGTCATCGGCGTCAAGGGGCTCGGTGGAGTAACTGAAAACCGGGGGATGAAGTCGGATGAAGTCGTTCAGGGACACCAACTCATTGCGCTGCTGAGTGGTGTTGTGAGCAATGACTTCCAACAGATGGTGAGAGTCTCGGCGGTTCCTCTCGACCTCCATCAGAACCTGAGCCATCGTGGGTGGGGGTGGAAGGTTGCCTTCCTCCTGATCATTCCCACGACCTTGGTTACGACCAATCTGGCCACGGGTTCCTTGAGACATCCTGAAGGTGAAAAACCAAAGTCAAACAGAGTTAATTGGGAGAGTCTAAACAAGGTATTGAAGTACTGGAAGGATTACAGAGCAAGGAAGTAATCATCTTGACAACATGGTGATAAAGCATACAAGCCATATATTCACAAGCTGTCATACAAACCATACATCGTTTTAGTACAAGCACCAAGCTAATACAAACGTGATGAAGATGATACATCCTTCAGAGGCACTCTGACTTCCTATACATTATTTATCTAAGCCTCTGGAACTTAGACCCTTGCGTACAATACACTAAGATACTACTACATCCTCACTAAGTAAGACCACAGGCGGTCTCACTCATCTCCATATCCATAGTAGTCCTCGTAAAAGTTACCCGCGTATCCCGGTAGCTGGAGGTGACCATCGGAAAACACGGAGGCCTGTGGACCCTGATATCCATTTGGGCAAGGATGGGGCCTAGGTCCAGCGTAGGGTGGAAGCAAAGGACCACGGGGTGGAAAAATGCCTCCAATCTCGGGCCAAGCAACTCGAGAAGGCATCTGAGTCCTCACTGGGTAGATAGCATCATGCTCAACTGATCCCACGCTCACAAAGGGTGCCAAGAGTGTCAGTGCTCGATACAGACGAACACGAGTGGCGTGAAGCTCGAAACGGAGAGCGCGTGCATCACGATCTCGATCACTAGCAAACCTAGCAGTCACCTGGAGTGCTGGATCCTCTGCAGAGTGATCTGAGTAGAGTCCGGTGTAATATCCCTCTTCTCCTGGAAGTGCAGCAGGGATATAGCGGAAAGAGGTCTCTCTCAGCAAAGTGTGCTCCTCTCTCAGCAGGGTCATACATGAATATGCAGCATCCTGCACAGCCATGTTCTCGGTAATGCCAATGCCATGTCCAAAGTGGATAGGCTGAGTGAATCCAAGGTGGTGCGGGTAGATCCGAACAATGCAGTGGAACTGCGTCTGGTTGAAGTCGTGGAACTGCTCCTCGACGGTGTACTCAGGGTACCATCGATATCCCACATAGGACATCATCTCGATCAACGTGGCGGGATGGCCACGCACACCGAGGCACCTGGTCAAACGAACAATCTGCCGAGGGGGAAGATCGGCCATCTGAAATAGAAAGGAGTTTGCAAATGCATCAGATTATGAGATAAACCTAGAATGACTCGGACAGCATAACGGCTGTAATTGTAAGAAATGACAATTTCTTCCAATATGAAAACAACACTTACATACGATGTAATAAATCAGGAAGCATAACCACTCTAACAAACCGGTCACAACTTTCCTACGGCTACAAGGAAGCAAACAACGAGATGTTCTAATCAGACAGAGGAGAGCCTAGTCCTATTTTCCCGTAGAATAAGATGAGGGTGACTCAGAACTCAGAACGAAGGGGGTAAGGAGAAAAAAAATAAGCCTTACGTTGTTCCCTTATATACCCAGAGTAACTATATAACTATAGCAAGCTAGACTCGACTTCGGCCAAGGCTACTAGTCCTACAGTCAGTCCTGCTCTGATACCAAGTCTGTCGGGACCCGGGGTTAGCGTATGCAAGTCCAGCTAAGACATAGTCATATGGAGAGCCGAGAACCGTACCCACTTGTCTAAGCAGACAAGGCCAAGCACAGAACGTTCTCGGAAAGCATCGTACGTGAGGGGTATCCCATCCAGGCCGGATGATCAACTGAGATGGGTCCTCATCGTCCGCACACAAGTCTAATAATATGGGTGGTGAACTCCCATATTCAAAGACAAGTCGCCTCAACCATACTATCGACTATCTCATAACTCTTACATAGACTTACTCCAGCCCGATCACTTAGTCGGGGTCTAGGGCGGGCTCGATCATACCACAAAGTGTGCACGAGACGGAGTCTCGAGCAATCGCATCGTGATGCCCCAAGCTGCGCACATCTAAGGGCCACTTGGTGTATGAAAGACCGCCAGCCAGATCACAACTAAGGTCTCGAAAACCCATACAAAGACATGCATGTTATAAACATACATGCAGCACACATGCCTTGTATGAACAGTAGGTATCATTGCAATTCTCTACAAAGTATACAATTTTATTGATAACTCTTATAGAGTGCACACAGAGATCACAAACATGTGATCCAACATTAAAAAACAAGCGTAAGCAAATTATGTCTGAGTACAGACAAGTTTAACAAATGGCTTAAGAAGCCTTATTTAAACACAAGCCCTCCACGAGGGAACCAGTCGTCTGACTGGGACTAGACTAGCTTGATCTTCAGTCGTCCAGCTCGATGAAGAAGCCACCTTCGGGGTCGGTGGTATCATCTAAAACATAGATTAAGCAAACGTGAGTACAAAGTCGTACTCAGCAAGAATTACATAGGATCTATACTACTCATGCACATGTATCAAGGTAAAGGGAGGTGGGGTTCACTTGCAGAAGTGCCAGCTTTGACTTGGCTAATCCTGAACTACGAGTACCAAACTTTGAGGTAAGAAGCGTACACGAGTCCACTACTTTCTCCAACCAATTACACCACTATGGTACCTTTCTCGACTTCCCCACGAGAAAGAACGCCATAGCACTCACACTTATCTTGGTGTTTTTAGAAGTACACAGTTCAAGTTATCTAATAATCAAGCTAAGCTTTCCAAGTAGTCCATAACCGCGGACGCGGCTATTCGAATAGTTTTGTTAACCCTGCAGGGGTGTACCGCTACACACACATGATCATCATTTACCGCCTTTGTACTCGACACCATTCAAGGGGTGCCGGCGAGGATGCTCACCACAACTGTTACCTCATAGCCGATCTAGTCCGAGAAAGCCGTCTACTTGGGTTGGCTACCACTATCGTGAACCCGGCCGGTTTACCGAAGTGGACCCAAGTGATGTGTGCGTGGTGCATAAGCCGGTCTCGGATGAGCCGTTCTCTCACTTAGCATCCAGGCCACAAGCCTACCAGAACTCCGAACTTTTGCGACATCTGGACATCAAAAGGGATGAGTTAGTAACCTGAGAGGGGTCAGTGAGCCCAATGTGTGGTTGTACTCTTCATCTTTGATCACCACACAAGAACTCGGACTTAGGGCGGTGTTCAACGATACAACCCACTGTGTACTCCTACACAGCCTCTCATCGTTCACCTTGTATTAGGGTCGATTCACCAACACTTTTCTACCAACATCAACATGATCACTACCATCCCGACTCACATCACAGTAACAACATGGTATCATACTAAGCATGCAATAAGCGATAAACATTTGCAGGGGCCACATGATATCAACCAACTCCTACATTTGCTAGGATTGTGGTTTGCTTACTACTGTGACAAAAGATAGGTCATGCAAAGGAATGGGTTCATCTATGCGGTAGAAACGTAGCATGGTAATCATCCTATACAATGCATAAGCGAGACATGAGAGGGAAGTGGGATTTTATCGACATGATCAATGGGGGTTTGCTTGCCTTCCTGACGAGGTTCGGGTTCTGGGTCTTCAACGAAGGGGGCAGCCTCCTGCTCCGGTTCCACCTCTACTCGACAAACAACAAGCAAAGTAGCAAAGTAAATACAATGCACAATCACATGATGGAAGGTTGAAACTTGATGTATATGCTTTCATGTGTGAAGAAATTCCATTTAAATGGAGTATATTGCAAATTGAATTGCAAATTCAAACTCCAATTTGAATTCAAACTTGACCAAGTTACATGTGACATTGTTTGATCATTTTGAATCATCTTCAAATGTATAAGATATGCCTCTGATGTGTGGTTGAATATAGCATAATTCCATGGTCCAAGTTGCAAAATCATTTGAATTGAATTTGAATTAATTTCAAATAAATCAAATGACATATGCTACTGGTCCCATTTTAAAATCAACTCAAACAAAGTTGTAAGTTGCATATTTGGAAAGATAATTTTCTCCTGATCATTTTTCATATATTATTTGTCAATTTGGAGTTAATATGAATTTTCTATGAATTTCCAAAGTTTGGGGTATTTTCTGGAATTTCTGGAATTTCTTTAATTCAAATCACTTTCTGGAAATTCAAATAATCGATTTATTGCGTCAGGCTGACGTCAGGGGGGAGGGGCTGACAAGGGGGTCCCACCTGTCAGTGGCTGGTTGATTTAATCCGCTGGGTTAATTTAATCTGGTGGCTTAATTAAGTCACTGGGCCCACTGGTCAGTGACCCAGGGGGGGTCATTAGGGGCTAATCCACCGGCGGTTAAACGCCGGCGGCCGGAGCCGCGGCGGCGCTGCACGGGGAGGGTGATTCCGACCATCATTCGAAGCGTTGTATCCTCCAGATTGAAGCCCTTGCTGTTGCGAGTCGAAAGAGACCGATCCCAAGTGCTGGGGTGCCCTGTACGCTCGCCGACGTCGAGTTCTGCGGCGACGGAGCTACGGCCGTGATCGGGATTTCGCTACAAGGCACGAATTGAGGCGGGGCTAGGCTGGTTCGAAGAAGTGGAGCACGGGGAACGTGATGGACAACATGGCGAGCTCGATGGCGTAGCGGTTGGTCGTCGCCATGGATCCCGGCGGCGACGAGCTTCGGCTCTCATGGCGGCCATGGCTAGAGGAAACAATCGAGGGGGTAAAGTTAGGGTTTTTGACCGTGAGCTCACCAGGAACTCAACAGAGGTGGTGGCGATGGCTGGGGTAGTTCGACGGCGAAGTAATCGACGAAGTCGCGCCGCGGCCGTAGACGAAGACGACGACGCGATTCGGCAGCTCCAGGGGGCCTCAACTCCTCCTATTCCGCTCAACGACGAATACGACTGCGGCGAAGACGATGGACAGGATCCTGGGGCTTCTCGGCGTCGATGGCTACGCAGGGGCTCGACGGTGCTCCGGCGTTCTTCTCGGGCGTCGACGAAACGGGCGAGGGAGACGGGGAGGAAGCTCGTGGAGGGGGGGAATGGAGTGGGGAAGCTTCTGGGCGTCTCTAGGCGTGGAGATGTGGCACCGGGGAAGCAGGAGGTGGCCAGGCACGTCGGCGGCCTCGGCATGCCGGGCACGCAGCTGCCTGGCTGCCTGAGGAAGACGACAGGGGAGGGGAGGTGGGCTGGGCCGGCTGGGGAACTAGTTGGGCCTCTTTGAGGTAAGCCCTTTTTTCTTTTTCTTTCTGTTTTCACTTCTGACATTTGTTCTGTTTAGCTAAATAAAATAGCTAAACATTTTATTAAATGCTGAAAACTTTTATATGGCCTCATAATAAAATAGACTAGCCACTTATAAAGTTTCAACATTTTTAAAATTCAAATAATTTGAGTTTTAAATCAAATAGGGGTATTTCTTTAAATCCAAGGCACTGTTTGAATATTTGAAAAATCTATGAGCATGGGGTGGGTCCCACATCACTTGATATGTGATCACACTCATTTATAAGACTTTTCAA
The DNA here is from genome assembly GCA_950022295.1 of Bromus sterilis. Classification (NCBI taxonomy): domain Eukaryota; kingdom Viridiplantae; phylum Streptophyta; class Magnoliopsida; order Poales; family Poaceae; genus Bromus; species Bromus sterilis. Next base: position 363,496,814 of record OX465595.1, on the reverse strand, counting down.
AAATCTAACATGAATTTTTGGAGAAGATTTTTATCTGGCCTTTTGAATTAATTCATCTGGGGGGGTTCCTTCTCCCATTTTGCTTTTGAATTGATTTAAAAGATTTCTTTTAAAATTTTGACATGATGCAAGGTTACTTTGACCCTAGCACATTACCTAACAGAGGGTTCTGACACATACAAACTTCTGCCATGGTGACAGGAGAACCGTTCCTCCCTTCTTGTTCGGCCTCTGGCTCCGGGTCAGACATCAGAAGGTCTTCATCGTCGCGAGAGTTGAAGATGTGCAAGAGTGATGCAGTCGGACCTTCCTTTGCGATCAGCTCGCTAATGGCCTACTGAGCTGACTCCACAGAATTGATGACTGCCACCTGCTGGATCGGGCGGGGCTTGTTTCGATAAGGAATGCGCGGGAGGCCTGACCTCTTCTTCTTGTGGTGGAGAGGCCACAGAACCTAGGTCTGAGGACGTGCTGGTAACTGGAGGCGGAGAGCTCCCGATGCGTCGGCTCGAAAGTGTACGCTACCCCTTGAGGGCAGCAGCTGCGCCTGGAGCGCCGCATCTGCCAGCCAAGCGGAGTCGTCGGCCATAAAGGCTAGCGATCCAAAGAGAAAACTCTTGTCGTGGACGAGTTGAGGACCGCGGGTCGACGAGGAAGACGAAAGGAATCCCATCTTTACGGTTGCCAAGAGAACCAATGGTGAATTGCTCATATGCAAAATCTATGTAGATGACATCATATTTGGTTCTCCTAATCCATCTTTGTGCAAGTGGTTCTCGGAAACTATGACCAAGAACTTTGAGATGTCCATGATGGGGAGCTTGACGTACTTCCTTGGATTTTAAATCGAGCAATTTGCTGAAGGAACCTTTGTTGTAGTTATGGACCTAACAATAGATATAGGGTTAGTGATGGAGCTATGAAGATCTGTACGCAAAGATGGTGACACGGGGAGAAGTTATACAGGTTAGGCCTCTCCTTGGAGATAACAACCTTAATCCTGTCCCAGGTAAACCGGGGTGTTCTTGCTCAAAGTGTCGATTTGTTGTCCCTGTCTATGGTGGAAAGGATGGGCTTATATAGAGTGCGCCCTGTCCCTTCACTGCCCAATAATGGGTTTTAATTACAGGGTTAATGGTGGTTGTTATTACAATGAGAAACGTCCCCCCATTACACACATTTAAGTAAGGGTAACGCATTGGGATTTAATGTCTTGGCGGCTCTTCCTCTTCTTGTCCGAGTGTCGTGCAGCTCGGCTTTTCTGGCTTCCGAGTAACCAGCTTACTCGGTCGATAGTTCTTTGCTCCGAGTAACGCCTTACTCGGCAAGGTCTTATCCGAGTAGGGCTGCCTTTGCAGTGGTGTCGACCGAATAAGCTAACTATTCGGATGAATCTGATTTTATCCGAATAGCTTCTTACTCGGATGAAAGAGAAAGAGAAAGAGGTTTTTTGTTTATGTTTTATTTTATAGGTATTTTTCAAGAGGTGGTTCTGCTAGGGACACCCCTGATATAAGGTTCATGAGGGTATACCCTAGGTATTACCACGACAACCTTCATCTCTCAAACAAAATACATTCAAGACATGCTCGTGAAGTTTGGTATGAAGGATGCCAAGCCATGCAAGACCCCCATGCCAACCAAGGGATATCTAGATCAAGATCTTTCCGGTATTCCGTTTGATGCTACTCTTTATCGTTCTATGATTGGGTCATTTCTTTACCTTTGTGCATCTAGACCGGATAATATGCTTAGCGTAGGAATGTGTGCAAGATATCAAGCCTCTCCTATAGAGAGCCACCATTCGGCGGTTAAGCGCATTCTTAGATACCTTGTTCATACTCCTTTGTTAGGCCTTTGGTACCCCAAGGAAGCCAAGTTTGATCTCTTGGGGTACACCGATGCAGGGGTGTACCGCTACACACACACACTCATCAGTTACCGCCTGGGAGTGGGACCCTTCAAGCGGGTACCGGCGAGGATGTTGCCACGACACTTCGCCCACAGCTCCGTTCTAGTCCAGAGAGTCGCCTATCTGAGGGGGATCCGTATGGAAGTCCGGCCGAGGTTCCAGTACAGCCTCAAACGATGTGTGCAGGGTCCCAAGCCGGTCTTGAAAAGCCGTTCATCCACTTCGCAGACCGTGCCACAACCCTACCAGAACTCCGAACTATTGCGACTTCTGGGGTTCGAACGGGGTGAGGTACTAGGTCGAGAGGGGTCAGTGAGCCCAATGTGTGGTTGTACTCTTCTTCTTGGATCACTACACAAGAACTCGGGCTTAAGGCGGTGTTCAACGAGACAACCCACTGTGTACTCCTACACAGCCTCTCATCGTTCACCTTGTATTAGGGTAGATTCACCAACACGTTTCACTTTCATCAACACCATGTTTATCATCCCGACTCACATCATAAGCAACCTCATTGTACCACTAAGCATGCAATAAGCAGTAACAGTTGCAGGGGCCACATGATATCAACCAACTCCTACATCTGCTAGGATTGTGGTTTGCTTACTACTGTGACAAGATGATAGGTCATGCAAAGGATATGGGTTCAACTATGCGATAGAAACGTTATCATGGTGATCATCCTAAACAATGCATAAGCGAGACATGAGAGGGAAGTGGGATTTTATCGACATGATCAATGGGGGTTTGCTTGCCTTGCTGACGAGGTTCAGTCACGGGGTCTTCAAAGAAGGGGGTGATCTCGAGTTCCGGTTCCACTTCTATCAGCAACATGACAATCATATGATCAACATAATGTACAATGCACAATCACATGAATAAGATTGTAATGGTGATGTTCATGGTACTGATATGTTGAGCATTCCATTTAAAAGGAGTATATTGCATTTGAAATGCAAATTCAAACTCCATTTGATTTATCGATGAATTTCAAATGCATTTGAATGCATGAAAGTTCATTTGAATTTGTTGATCATGAAGTGATGTGGTATAGTTGAAGTAATGTTTCTGATGTGTGGATGAAACCATTGGAATTAAGGGTGTTGCAAAATCATTTGCAAAATCACCCCAAATTTGAATTTGAAAAGGATCCATATGCATGTTTACTACTGTTCACCCATTTTAAAATGGTCAAACATGAAAACAAATTGCATATTCTTAATCCTTGTATTTTTCTGATAATTTTAGACATATTATTTGCTATATTTGGAGTTAGAAAGAATTAATTATGAATTTCCAAAGTTTATTGCATTTTCTGGAATTTTCTCTGGTTATTTTAATTCTTTTTGATTTATTGCGTCAGCAGGGGGGCTGACCAGTCAAACTGACTAGGGAGCCCCACCTGTCAGCCACAGTGGGGGTTAACCCGTTTTAATTAAAACTTAAATTGATTTAGAGGGGGCTGGCCCCACCTGTCAGTGGCCCAAGGCCTAACTAAACAGGGGTTAGCCCCCTAATTAACCCAGCCTACCGGCGGTTAGCAACCGGCGGCACTGGACACGGCGGAGGGCTCGCCGGAGCTCGCTTCCGGCCTCTTCTTGGCACGGGGAGGCCACTGGGAGCCCGTAGAGCACGAGGGGGTCACGGGGGAGCTCCACGGCGACGACAGCTTCAACGGAGGCGGCGGCCAGAGACGGAGCACGACGGCGATGGTGATTTTGGGCATCAAAACGCGCGCTGGGAGAGGGGAAAGAAGCAGGGGCTCACCCTGAACTTGCTGGTGAGGACGGCGTGGATGGGGAAGGCGCGGTGGCGACGTAATCAACGGCGAGGTTCTGGCGGCCGGCGACGAAAACGACGAAGGGGACGCCGGCCCTCGGGGCTCTTTGCTCCAATTGACTGCGCGGGGTGACGAGGACGACGGAGGCGGAGCTCTTGGACAACTCGGCTCGGCGAAGGGGGCACGGTGGCCGCGCTGGTGCACGTCGGCGGCGACGGTGGCGCTCGGGTCTTCGCAGGAACGCACGGGAGAGAAAGGGGAGTGGGTTCCAGGGGAGGGGGAAGTGGGAGGGGAGGAGCACGGGGCGTCCACGGCGCAGCTAAAGGGGTGGGCAGCAGCCAGGCAGCTGCCTGGCAGCCATGCCGCGGCCGGCGGCGAGCTGCCTGCCTGCCTGGCCTGGGAGGAAGACGACCCTGCCCTTTTGGGCTGGGCCTCCTCTGTTGGGCCAGGTGGGCCAGGTAAGTGGCTTTCAGCCTTTTTCTTTTTCTTTCTTTTTCTGCTTTCTGTTTTATTTGTTTTGCTCTGAAAAAAATACCGAAGCATTTTTAAAAATCCCCAAATTTTTATCTTGGACCTATGTGACATAAAACTAGTCACTCCCAAGATTTGAAGATTTTTGGAATTCAAATTATTTGAATCCAATTCAAATAGCATTTAAATTTAATTTCCAAGCCTCTGTTTGAATTTTTGAAAAATCCATGAGCATGGGATTGATCCCAAACCATTTTTAAAATGATCAGCATCATTTATAGGAATATTCCAAATGTTCAAATGATTTTTGGAAAAAGATTTTTATCTGGCCATTTGATTTAATTTCTCAGGGCTTTTCTTTTCCCCATTTTGAATTGCAATTTGAAATTTTTGCATGAATGCAAGGTACCTCTGATCCTAGCACATACCTAACTTGGGGTTGTGACAACTCGCCCCCACTCAAAAGAATCTCGTCCCGAGATTCAGAAGTCTGCGGGAGGAAGGAGGGGTACTCGGCATGGAGACGGTCTTCTCTTTCCCACGTGGCTTCTTTCTCAGAGTGGTGTGACCACTGAACTTTCAGAAACTTGATCTTCTTTCGGCGAGTGACACGCTCTGCTGAATCAAGAACACGAACAGGGTATTCTCGATAAGAAAGGTCATCTTGTAGATCAAGCGTTTCATGGTCGACTTCGCGGATGGGGTCCTTGAAGCAACGCCTGAGTTGTGACACAAGGAATACATCATGTACTCGGGAAAGGTGTGGCGGTAGTTCAAGTTGGTAGGAAACTTCTCCACGTTTAGCAAGAATGCGGACAGGTCCGATGTAACGTGGGGCCAACTTGCCTTTGATACCGAATCGTTGGGTACCCTTCAGAGGAGTAACCCGGAGGTAAGCATTCTCATCCAGATTGTAGCTTTCCTTTCTATGATGACGATCATAGTAGCTTTTCTGACGAGACTGTGCGGCTTTCAAACGATCACGAACAATGCGAACTTGCTCTTCTGCTTCCTTGATCATGTCTGGTCCAAAGAATTGTCTTTCACCGGTTTCTGACCAGTTTAAAGGTGTTCGACATCGTCGTCCATATAGGAGTTCAAAAGGAGCCATGTTCAGACTAGATTGAAAACTATTGTTATAAGCAAACTCGGCAAATGGAAGAGACTTCTCCCAATTCTTTCTAAAAGATATAACACAAGCTCTGAGCATGTCTTCAAGAATTTGGTTAACCCTTTCGACTTGACCGCTAGACTGAGGGTGGAAAGCTGTACTAAAGGAGAGATGAGTTCCCATAGCACGTTGGAAGCTTCCCCAAAATCTAGAGGTGAAAAGGCTACCACGATCAGAATTGATTTCCAAAGGAACACCATGAAGAGACACAATTCTAGAGACATACAAGTCCGCTAACTGGCTAGCAGTTATAGACTCACGAACTGGAAGGAAGTGAGCAACTTTGGAAAGCCTATCTATGACAACGAAGATGGCATCGTTTCCTTTCTGGGTTTTTTGAAAGCCGGTGATGAAGTCCATACCGACTTTGTCCCATTTCCACTCTGGAATAGGCAAATGTTGAAGAGTGCTAGCAGGTCTTTGATGTTCGGCCTTAATGCGACGACAAACATCACATTCGGCAATGAACTTAGCAATTTCTCTCTTCATCCTAGTCCACCAAAATCTCTGGCGTAGGTCTCGGTACATCTTTGTGCTACCAGGATGAATCGAGAGGGGAGTGTCATGAGCTTCTTTGAGGATGAGTTGCCTTAGTTCCCTATTCTTAGGTACTACCAAACGATTTCCAAAGAATACCGTTCCTTTACTATTTGTGGAGAAACATTTAGCAACTTCGCTAGCAATGTTCTCCTTGATCCGGCGTACACCTCGTGCACGTCTTTGGGAAACTATGATTTGATCCTCAAGGGTTGGTTTCGCCACCAAGTTGAAAAGAGAACCACGAGGAGCAATCTCGAGATTAAGCTTTCGAAATTCCTCATGAAGAAGTGGTTGATACTGCTGTAACATGAGGTTGTTACAGTACGACTTACGACTTAGTGCATCAGCCATGACATTGGCTTTGCCTGGGGTGTAAGAAATTACTACGTCGTAATCTCTTATCAACTCAATCCAGCGTCTTTGCCTGAGATTAAGATCTGGCTGGGTGAAAATGTATTTGAGGCTTTGGTGGTCGGAATAAATCTCACAACGATTACCAAGGAGGTAATGTCGCCAAGTTGTTAGGGCATGAACTACGGCAGCGAGTTCAAGATCGTGGGTAGGATAGATCTCTTCATGTGGCCGCAACTGGCGTGAAGCATAAGCTACCACATGTCGATCTTGCAGAAGTATGCATCCTAACCCTTGCCGTGAGGCGTCACAATAGATTTCGAAATCCTTTTTAGTGTCTGGAGGTGCAAGTACGGGTGCAGAAGTCAATATTCTTTTTAGCTCTTGAAAGCTTTCCTCGCACTTGGGAGTCCATAGGAATTTCTTATCTTTCTTGAGGAGTTCAGTAAGAGGCTTTGCAACTTTAGAAAAGTTCTCGACGAAGCGACGGCAATAGCTGGCTAGGCCAAGAAAACTCCTAACTTGCTTAACCGATTCAGGTGGAGTCCAGTCAAGGACGGCCTGAACTCTCTCGGGATTCACAGCAATGCCTTTTGCAGAAATCACGTGGCCTAAGTAGGTCACTTCTGGTAGCCAAAATTCACACTTGGAGAATTTAGCATACAGGCGATGCTCTCTAAGTTTCATCAATACCAGCCTTAGGTGTTCGGCATGTTCTTCTTCGTTCTTCGAGTATATAAGGATTTCATCGAGGTAAACCATGACGAACTGGTCCAAATACTCCATGAAGATCGAGTTCATCATGCGTGAGAAAGTGGCGGGGGCATTGGTTAACCAAAGGACATGACGGTGTACTCGTAAAGACCATAACGAGTAGTGAAAGCTGTTTTGGGAATGTCCTCGTTTCGGATTTTCATTTGATGATAACCTAATCTCAAATCCATCTTGGAGAAGACAGAGGATCCTGCAAGTTGATCATAAAGATCATTGATCCTGGGCAGTGGGTACTTGTTCTTTATTGTCGCTAAATTTAGCGGGCGATAGTCTACGCACATCCTTTCTGTTCCATCTTTCTTCGTTACGAACAGAACGGGGCAACCCCATGGCGATGAGCTAGGGCGGATGAAGCCTTTTTCCAACAAAGCTTCCAGTTGGGTTTTAAGCTCAGCTAACTCACGTGGGGCCATTTTGTATGGGCGTCTAGAAATGGGTGCGGTTCCTGGGGCAAGATCCACTATGAATTCTACACATCTGTCGGGTGGCATTCCCGGCAGCTCTTCAGGAAAGACATCCGGGAAGTCACGAACCACCGGAACATCTTCAAGGTCGGGAAGGGGAAGCACATTCAAAGAATGCACCTGGGTTCTTGTTCTTGGTGAGGAGTAAGCTATTGTCTGGCCTGAAGGATGTGTAAGTCTAACTGACTTGGCTTTACAATCAAGAAAAGCATGTTGTCTTGATAACCAATCCATACCAAGGATGACATCAATGTCTGAAGACTTAAGGGCTATGAGTGAAGCAAGGAATACTAAACCCTCAATTGCAATTTGATTACCATGGCTTACTCTATTAGTTTGCCACTTGGAACCAGGAGTTTGAATGATCATTGGGGTGAACATTCCATCAAAGGATACATCATGTCGAAGTGCATAACTCTCCGACATGAATGAGTGAGATGCTCCTGGGTCGAAAAGGACAGAAGTGGGAACAAAATTGACTGGGAGCGTACCAAGAATGACGTCAGAAATACCATCAGTTTCCTCAGCTGAGATTTGGTTCACACGTCCAAGATTTTCTGAGGTGGATGGCTTAGCGGTGGAAACCTTCGGGGGTGGTTTGGCACGAACAGTGGGTTTTCCTTTGGCATTGGGTGGAGCATTTTGGTTGACGGGGCACTCACGAGAATAGTGACCAGGCTGGCCACATCTGAAGCAGGCTCCAAAGATGGTGCGGGGAGCTGGGTTGTTTGGTGGAGCTGGTGGACGAGGCGGCACAAGGGATGGCCTCGGTGGGTTGTTTTGGTGGATCAAACTGTTAGGAATCCAGATCATACGCTTCTGAGGGCGTGACCTGGAAGAAGGGGCAAGCTCAAGAGCATGCTTGCGAGACTTCTCGAAAACTTCATTGCCATGCTCAGCTCTGAAGGATCTGTTGACTAAATCCTCAAAGGTGGCAAATTCGATGAGGTTGAGATCATGACGAAGGATGGGGCTGAGTCCCTTGCGGAACCTTGCCTGCTTTCTGGCATCGGTGGTGATCTCATCTTGGGCATAACGAGCAAGACGATTGAATTCCCTCACATACTCATGAATGGACATCTCTCCTTGATTCAGATTGCAGAACTCTTCCTTCTTGCGCTCCATCAACTCATCCAGAATGTGGTACCCTCGAAAGGCAACACGGAACTCCTGCCAAGTCACTATGTGACCATCTGGCTGCATTGCAACATGGTTCTCCCACCATTGAAGGGCAGCACCTTCCAAGAAGTATACCGCGAAAACAACTCGGTCATCGGGAGCAACATGTGCAGTGTCAAGCTTACGCTCGATGGAACGGAGCCAATCATCAGCTTCAAGGGGCTCAGAAGAACATCGGAATACCGGTGGCTTGAGGAGGATGAAGTCCTGAATGCTGACCACCACATTACGATGGTGGGCTGTATTCTGCTCGATGAGCTCCAGAAGGCGTGTTTGATCACGTCTATTCCGCTCAGCTTCCATCATGATTTCCGCCGCAGAAGGCGGTGGTAGAGATTCATCATCATTTCGATTCCGATCACGGTCTCGATTCCGAAGAACAGCACTACGAGTTCCACCTGACATCCTGTGTGATAAAAATCAACAATCAGAACAGGTTGTACGATGGAGGCAAGGATAAAAGGATATGATTTCAGAAGGAGAAGACTATAATGCAAAGGCAATGATTCAAAGAAACACGGAACAAATCCGGCAGCATAACGGCTACACTGGGATGGAAAATGAAACAACCTCGAGGAGATTGGACAGAACTTCCTCAAGGAACTCAAATTAAGGAGACTCTGGACAACCACAACAATCCTACGGCTATAAGGAGGCAATCAACGAGATGTTCTAGTCAGACATAGATGAGCCTAGTCCTATCATCCCGTAGAAAAGATAAGGGTGACTCAGAACTCAGATCGATGAGGGTAAGGAGAAAAAAGAAGCCTTACGTTGTTCCCTTATATACCCAGAATAACTATATAACTATAGAAGGCTAGACTCGACTTCGGCCAAGGCTGATAATCCTACAGTCAGTCCTGCTCTGATACCAAGTCTGTCGGGACCCGGGGTTAGCGTATGCAAGCTTCGCTACAACACAATCATATGGAGAGCCGAGAACCGTACCCACTTGTCTAAGCAGACAAGGCCAAGCACAGAACGTTCTCGGAAAGCATCGAACGTGAGGGGCATCCCCATCAAGGCCGGATGATCAACTAAAATGGGTCCTCATCGTCCGCACACAAGTCTAAATGATATGGTTGATGAACTCCCATACTCATAGACAAGTCGCCTCAACCATACTATCGATTGTATTATAACCCTTACATAGACTTACTCCAGCCCGATCACTTAGTCGGGGTCTAGGGCGGGCTCGATCATACATCAAAGTGTGCACGAGACAGAGTCTCGAACAATCGCATCGCGATGCCCCAAGTTGCGCACATCTAAGGGCCACTTGGTGTATAAAAGACCGCCAGCCAGATCACAACTAAGGTCTCGAAAACCCATACAAAGACATGCATGTTATAAACATACACGCAGCACACATGCCTCGTATGAACAGCAGGTACCATTACAATTCTCTACAAAGTATACATCTTTATTAATAACTCTTACAGAGTGCACACAGAGATCACAATGCATGTGATCCAACATTACAACAGACAAGCGGAAGCAAAGTAGGTCTGAGTACAGACAAGTTTAACAAATGGCTTAGAGAAGCCTTATCTAAAAACAAGCCCTCCACGAGGGAACCATTCGTCTGACTGGGACTACACTAGCTTGGTCTTGGTCTGAGTCTTCATTCTTCGAGCTTCGGGTATAAGCCACCATCGGGGTCGGTGGTTCATCTAAAACATAGATTAAGCAAACATGAGTACAAAATCGTACTCATCAAGACTTACATAGGAGCTATACTACTCATGCACATGTATCAAGGTAAAGGGAGGTGGGGTTTCACTTGCAGAAGTGCCAGCTTTGACTTGGCTAGTCCTGAACTACGATTACCAGACTTGAGGTAAGAAGCGTACACGAGTCCACTACATCTCTTCAACCAATACACCACTATGGTTACTTCCTCGACTTCCCCACGAGAAGCACACCATAGCACTCACACATATCTTGGTGTATTTTAGGAGTATCCGGTTCAAGTTGTCTAATAATCGAGCACAGCTCTCCAAGCAGTCCTTAACCGCGGACGCGGCTATTCGAATAGTTTTGTTAACCCTGCAGGGGTGTACCGCTACACACACACACTCATCAGTTACCGCCTGGGAGTGGGACCCTTCAAGCGGGTACCGGCGAGGATGTTGCCACGACACTTCGCCCACAGCTCCGTTCTAGTCCAAAGAGTCGCCTATCTGAGGGGGATCCGTATGGAAGTCCGGCCGAGGTTCCAGTACAGCCTCAAACGATGTGTGCAGGGTCCCAAGCCGGTCTTGAAAAGCCGTTCATCCACTTCGCAGACCGTGCCACAACCCTACCAGAACTCCGAACTATTGCGACTTCTGGGGTTCGAACGGGGTGAGGTACTAGGTCGAGAGGGGTCAGTGAGCCCAATGTGTGGTTGTACTCTTCTTCTTGGATCACTACACAAGAACTCGGGCTTAAGGCGGTGTTCAACGAGACAACCCACTGTGTACTCCTACACAGCCTCTCATCGTTCACCTTGTATTAGGGTAGATTCACCAACACGTTTCACTTTCATCAACACCATGTTTATCATCCCGACTCACATCATAAGCAACCTCATTGTACCACTAAGCATGCAATAAGCAGTAACAGTTGCAGGGGCCACATGATATCAACCAACTCCTACATCTGCTAGGATTGTGGTTTGCTTACTACTGTGACAAGATGATAGGTCATGCAAAGGATATGGGTTCAACTATGCGATAGAAACGTTATCATGGTGATCATCCTAAACAATGCATAAGCGAGACATGAGAGGGAAGTGGGATTTTATCGACATGATCAATGGGGGTTTGCTTGCCTTGCTGACGAGGTTCAGTCACGGGGTCTTCAAAGAAGGGGGTGATCTCGAGTTCCGGTTCCACTTCTATCAGCAACATGACAATCATATGATCAACATAATGTACAATGCACAATCACATGAATAAGATTGTAATGGTGATGTTCATGGTAGTGATATGTTGAGCATTCCATTTAAAAGGAGTATATTGCATTTGAAATGCAAATTCAAACTCCATTTGATTTATCGACGAATTTCAAATGCATTTGAATGCATGAAAGTTCATTTGAATTTGTTGATCATGAAGTGATGTGGTATAGTTGAAGTAATGTTTCTGATGTGTGGATGAAACCATTGGAATTAAGGGTGTTGCAAAATCATTTGCAAAATCACCCCAAATTTGAATTTGAAAAGGATCCATATGCATGTTTACTACTGTTCACCCATTTTAAAATGGTCAAACATGAAAACAAATTGCATATTCTTAATCCTTGTATTTTTCTGATAATTTTAGACATATTATTTGCTATATTTGGAATTAGAAAGAATTAATTATGAATTTCCAAAGTTTATTGTATTTTCTGGAATTTTCTCTGGTTATTTTAATTCTTTTTTATTTATTGCGTCAGCAGGGGGGGCTGACCAGTCAAACTGACTAGGGGGCCCCACCTGTCAGCCACAGTGGGGGTTAACCTGTTTTAATTAAAACTTAAATTGATTTAGAGGGGGCTGGCCCCACCTGTCAGTGGCCCAAGGCCTAACTAAACAGGGGTTAGCCCCCTAATTAACCCAGCCTACCGGCGGTTAGCCGCCGACGGCACTGGACACGGCGGAGGGCTCGCCGGAGCTCGCTTCCGGCCTCTTCTTGGCACGGGGAGGCCACTGGGAGGTGCCCCGTGCACGCCCGCATCCCGTAGAGCACGAGGGGGTCACGGGGGAGCTCCACGGCGACGACAGCTTCAACGGAGGCGGCGGCCGGAGACGGAGCACGACGGCGATGGTAATTTCGGGCATCAAAACGCGCGCTGGGAGAGGGGAAAGAAGCAGGGGCTCACCCTGAACTTGCTGGTGAGGACGGCGTGGATGGGGAAGGCGCGGTGGCGACGTAATCAATGGCGAGGTTCTGGCGGCCGGCGACGAAAACGACGAAGGGGACGCCGGCCCTCGGGGCTCTTTGCTCCAATTGACTGCGCGGGGTGACGAGGACGACGGAGGCGGAGCTCTTGGACAACTCGGCTCGGCGAAGGGGGCACGGTGGCCGCGCTGGTGCACGTCGGCGGCGACGGTGGCGCTCGGGTCTTCGCAGGAACGCACGGGAGAGAAAGGGGAGTGGGTTCCAGGGGAGGAGCACGGGGCGTCCACGGCGCCGCTAAAGGGGTGGGTAGCAGCCAGGCAGCTGCCTGGCAGCCATGCCGCGGCCGGCGGCGAGCTGCCTGCCTGCCTGGCCTGGGAGGAAGACGACCCTGCCCTTTTGGGCTGGGCCTCCTCTGTTGGGCCAGGTGGGCCAGGTAAGTGGCTTTCAGCCTTTTTCTTTTTCTTTCTTTTTCTGCTTTCTGTTTTATTTGTTTTGCTCTGAAAAAAATACCAAAGCATTTTTAAAAATCCCCAAATTTTTATCTTGGACCTATGTGACATAAAACTAGTCACTCCCAAGATTTGAAGATTTTTGGAATTCAAATTATTTGAATCCAATTCAAATAGCATTTAAATTTAATTTCCAAGCCTCTGTTTGAAATTTTTGAAAAATCCATGAGCATGGGATTGATCCCAAACCATTTTTAAAATGATCAGCATCATTTATAGGAATATTCCAAATGTTCAAATGATTTTTTGAAAAAGATTTTTATCTGGCCATTTGATTTAATTTCTCAGGCTTTTCTTTTCCCCATTTTGAATTGCAATTTGAAATTTTTGCATGAATGCAAGGTACCTCTGATCCTAGCACATACCTAACTTGGGGTTGTGACAGCTATGGACTTCTATGCTAGTTAAAACCTATGTATTAAGACCTTATATTGTGGTAGGATTCATATGGTATCTTGCGTGGCTTTATTCCTAGTATCATGATTATATGCATGGCCGTGCAAATGTGATAATTTTGCGTATGCTCTATTGTGTCAAGATAACCTTCACTAGTACCTCCTCCCACCATGCTCTGAATTGTCTTAATCTATTATGTCACATCATTTAAATTCATGAATTTATGTGTTGAAGAAATCCCCTCACATGTGCCTTGCTTAATGCCAAGATCACTATGCACATGTTGAGGGGGAGCCTTCAAAAAAATGATCACTGCTCTCCAAATCTGAAATGTGCATATTATTTTGAGAGCTATATGTGTATTGTCATCAACTACCAAAAAGGGGGAGATTGAAAGTGCAATCTTGCCCTCAAGCATATTTTGTTGTTGACGACAATATACATATAGGGGACTAACTACGTTTGCTAAGTGATACACAGGAATTGTTAGTCTCCTTGATGTCATCATGTAGGGATCATGAGAGATCATCTAAGTTATTCTCAAGAAGCGTACACAAGAACAGAAGATGACGTTAAGTCCTCTTTACCATTTGTTTCTTGAGTCATAGAGATCCCCGCACTATTCAGAGGGGATCATAAGGATGGGTTCAAGTCTTGCTCAGACCATAAACTACTGAAACACATTAAAATCCATTTATCTGCAACCTATGAAAATCTGTTAGAAATGTAGGAAATTGACACACAAAAGTTCTGTGCCTTTCATGTGTATGTCGGACCGCCCGATATGAAGGTCGGACCGTCCGGGCTCAGCCCGGACCGTCCGGGCTCTATCCCGGACCGTCCGACATACTATGCAAAAAGGTCAGTACTTATTTCCTTATTTGTCGAACCGACCGGAGCGCAGGACGGACCGTCCGGGCTCAGCCCGGACCATCCGACCTACGGTGCAAAAGGTCAGTAGCATTACCTCTACAGGTCGGACCGTCCGGGCCTAGGTCGGACCGTCCGGGCCTAGCCCGGACCGTCCGACCTCCTCTCCGGACCGTCCGACATGTGGGTGCTATGGTGTCCTGGTGCTGACCTCATCGGTCGACCGGACTACAGGTCGGACCATCCGGGCTTGGCCCGGACCGTCCGACATATATCCCGGACCGTCCGGCGACCTTATGACTGCATCAAAACGGCTTGTTCTTGGGCATCTATAAATACCCCCTACCCACTTCGGATTAGGGTTAACCACTTCACTTATTTCACTCAAGAACACAAAGTGCTCCCTCTCTCTCATCTCTTACACTCAAACCAAGATCCCGGAGAGATTTGTGAGAGTTCTTGTCAGATCTTTCACCACGTGATAGATCTGTCCCTTCCCCATCTTCCGACCAAAGCAAATCGTGATTTGAGCAAGCATTGAGCCCTGACGAGCCATTGGCGCTGGTGCTCGTCTACTGACACGATAGTCGCGATCCCCATTTGATTACGGTAATCACCTCAACGTCGTAGAGAATCTTGTTGTTGTTTATTTGCATAGGAGTTTAATGTGGTTTTGGTGGGCTTTATGGTCATTGATCTAATTCAAAATTTCTTGGTTGTTTTTGTTCTACGGTTGATTTCATTCAACGACTTCTCTTCTTGAATCATAGTTTCAGTGAAAAGAGTAATAAGCGAATCAATGGAGTCATGTACGTTGACATCATGAATAGAAAGATAATTCGGTATCCCCTGAACCGCGGCATGCAAACTCTGATGCCCTGCACCATACTGATATCCACACCTGCAGCTAGCACTGCACACCCATCAATCTTGCCCAAAGTCATACCATCTAATGTTTGTTGCACCACACTCGATAAACACCAAATCTTTACTCTTGATTCTTTTATTGGAAGCCCCCTATATGTTTGTAAACTTTTAATAGTTTTGTAGTTAATTTTCATGTTTGCTTGTACAATGTAGATGGTGATGAAGATATCTTTTCAATTCACATTGAGTGGCATGCTATTTTTTGTGGGACCGTACAAATCGAGATTACGTCGGACATGAGGAACTAGGTGATCACAACATGCAGAAAATATCTGAAGAAATATATTATTTTTTGGCTGCCTGATAGGAGCACATCACTATGTTGTTTAAACTGGGTATTTTAATGATGTTATTTTATTGTCTGATGTTACTTTTATATTATTTTAGTGTTCATTGTAAATATATTTTTTCTTCACGACCGAGTATTTTTGTACAAAAATGAGATAAACACTTATGTATGTATATCATTTGTACCTGATTGTTATCAACCTGCTTTTTTATTTAAAAAGAGAGGGGGAAAAGTGTCTTGGACTGAGAGACAAACTTAAAATTTGAGTGCATTGTCAGGAGCTTTTTATAAAAATACTGATAATTGTGTACATGTCTACTTTTTAGCTTACATCCACATGTCGGCTTGAAGGCAATTTGTACCTCAAATGAATTGTGTAGCTGACATGCGTGTTTTTTAAGTTTTTGTATCAAACTGATTCCACTTGTCAAGTTTATGTATGTGAGATGTAATTACCTTTTTTATTTACTTTTATTTTTTATTGTGTATGACCTTACAACAAACACCTTGTGGGCACTACCGGCCACACGAGCTCGAGTTCGACGGCGATGACCCCATGCCACTTGACGTCACCAAGCCTGTTGTACCTGCTGGCCGTGGGCTAGCATGCGCGCTCACCGCGCTCTCGTCGGCGCCGCTCTTCCGTGGCTCCACCACTCTTCTTTCCGGTCACGCCGCTCGTACACGGACGACACGCGGATCGAGCACAAAGTGGACGCGTATCGAAGGCTGTCGGCGGCCAGCGAGTCGTCGTCCTACGGGTACGACCGGAGCCCCAAGATCATGGAGATGGACAACGGCCGGCCCAAGTCTCGCTCGTCGTTGCGCTGAGCGAGGCCCCCGTTGGTCGACCCATGCGAGGGGTGGTGTGCCGCCGCTAATCCCATGTTGTCGCAGCCGCGTCCAACATGCCTTATATTTTGGGAAGGAGGGAGTACCACATTTGGGTTAGCCGTTGCGGCGGATTGGTACCATTATTTGAAAAAAATTCAAATCGGTACCATTATACAGGCAAGTCGTTACAATACAGACTAATCATTGTATTTATACGTATTAATAGTGAATCTGACAGATCGGACCTATATGTCAGATGACACATGGCATATTTTTTGCAGAAAAGACCCCAACTTTATGCTTAACAACACATATACCCCTCTGTAAAAATAAAACGACTACGCCTAGCCACATACAATAAATGATAATCATAGTCAATGTTATTTGATAAAGACTAGAAAAGTCAAAGCCAGACCCATATGTCGGATGCCACATGGCATATTTTTTGCAGAAAAGACCCCAACTTTATGCTTAACAACACATATACCCCTCTGTAAAAATAAAACGGCTACACCTAGCCAGGATTCGAACAGTCAACCCACTCGGCACACGCTCACGCAGTTGACCACTACGCTAGGGGCCGAACGTTGTCAGTGCAGTATCACAGCCTCTATATAAAATTAAACTTAACGGGCTGCAGGCCATTTATACCATTATTTTTTAAGACGCACAAATATATAAATTATAAATATATAAAAAAATATAAATAACTATAATATGTTCATGTTTGTAAAATTATGTATTATTAACGTACTTATATAATTTGTAAAATATATAAATAGAAATATAAATTAATTTAAAAAAAATTAAATCTCAATATAACGTACTCATATAATTAAATTTGTATGACATAAACAATTTTTTTCTATCAACACGAACATTTTATACTGTATTGGATTTTTAATTATTTAAATATAAATACGATTTACAAATACGAACATTTTATAATTATATAAATATAAACATGATTTATAAGAACAAACATTTTATAATTATATAAATATAAACATGATTTATATATATATAACATTTTATAATTATATAAGTATAAACATGATTTATAAGGACAAACCTTTTATAATTATATAAATATAAACACGATTTATATGTAAAAAAAAATTTAAAATTATATAAATATAAACACAATTTATAAACACAAACATTTTGTAATTATATAAATATAAACACGATTTACAAATACGAACATTATATAATTATATAAATATAAACATGATCTATAAGGACAAACCTTTTTATAATTATGTAAATATAAAAACGATTGATATATACAAACATTTTATAATTATATAAATATAAACACAAACATTTTTTAATTATATAAATATAAATACGATTTACAAACATGTACATTTTATAATTATATAAACATAAACATGATTTATTAGGACAAACATTTATACTTATATAAATATAAATACGATTTATATATACAAATATTTTATAATTATATAAATATAAACACAATTTATAAACACAAACATTTTGTAATTATATAAATATAAACGCGATTTACAAACACGTACATTTTATAGTTATTAATATGTTAATATATATTTTCCCACATATATTTTAATTATAAATGTTCGTGTTTGTAAAATTATATAAATAGAAATAGAAATCGTGTTTATATTTATCTAATTAACAATTAAATATAGTATAAATTGTTTGTTTTTGTAAAGTTGTAAGTGGGCCTGCAGCCCGTTAACGTTGAACGTATATAAAATGCTGTAATGCTCGAGTGGTTGAGTGTGAACCTAGGAACTTGCGTCTCGAGTTCGAAGCCCGCTCGGCACATCGCCGTTTTATTTTTTGAGATGGATATATTGGTTGTTAAGAAAGGTGGCCACATGGGCCGGCCCGGCACGGCTGAATCGACACGGGCCAGGCACGACACGATCCACTAAGGCACGCCAGCTTCACGGACCTTGCCGTGCCGGCACGCGGGCCGCACTTTCTGGTCCAGGCACGGCCCCTTTCTACTTGGGCCGGCACGTTTGGCACGGTAGCCGGTCTGTTTTTTGCTATTTAAGCGTATTATAGGTGTATTATGCCCAATGCGCTATATAAAATTAATAAAAAAATCTAAACGGGTCGTGCCGTGCTGGCACCCGTGCCCAGCCTCCAAGCCCAGGCACGGCCCGCAAACAGTAACGTGCCGGCACGGCCCGTACCGTGCCGGGCCAGAGATGGGTCGTGCCAAAACAACCGGGCTACCGTACTGGCCCTTTAGGCCGGCCCATGTGACCAGCTTTGGTTGTTAAGCATAAAGCTGGGGTGTTTTCTATAAAAAAACAGGCCTTGTGACATCTGACATATGGGCCCGGTCTGTCAGATACATTATTAATACGTACTTCCTTCGTTTCTTTTTACTTCGCATATAAGATTTGGTCAAAGTCAATCTTCGTAAAATTTGATTAACTATATAGAAAAATCTATCAACATCCACAATATGAAACAATTATCATCAGATTTATTACGAAATTAATTTTCATATTATATAACTTTGATATTGTAAATGTTTATACTTTTTAATATAAATTTGGTCAAACTTTATGAAGATTGACTTTGACCAAACCTTATATGCGGAGTAAAAAGAAACGGAGGGAGTACAAATACAATGATTAGTCTGTATTGTATCGACTTAACCGTATAATGGTACTGATTTGAAATTTTTTCGAATAATGGTACCAATTCGCAATAGCTTCCCAAATGTGGCACTTCTATGCAATTTACTCAAGCGCTGCTCCACCCGGCCGCCTCCTGCGTCCTGGTCTCGGACGCCACCGCCATGCTCGGGTGTGTCGTCGACGTGCTCGGCCACCACGCCCAAAACGGAGAGATAATCGGGTGTGCAAGCATTCGTGGTGGACCAGTGAGGCAAAAGGGAAAAAGAGAGAATCAGGAGAGAGGTTGGCTTGTGGGGCTTTTGCATGCAAAAGATAGCGGCGGTGCTCCCAAGATCTTGGGTTTCATCTGGAATCGTCGGATGTATTTTTGGACAAATCCGACGCAAAATGAGACTCTGGGGTGCAACTGAGGCAAATTATTACTGTTGGCGCTAAAAAATACGTCTCGGGGTGTCTTGGAGGGCCGACTAGAAATGCTCTTAGGTCTAGGGTTAAGTTTCCGGTGGCACGTGAGTTTGTCTTTCTTGTATAGTAGGAGGAACCCGCACAAATTGTATAGTTATGTTCGCCATTCCAACACTTGGTTAGAGATGCCCCCCACCCAACAGACCCTTTAAGACGCTTTTTTCGCAGCGCAAAAAATCCATTCAGTCATGCCATCAAAAGACCAAATTTCGTCGGTTTGTGCCGAAATTGGTGTCGGTTGGTCTAGGCCAAACCCAACGCGTTGGGGTCGATCGGGGGCACCGAGGGAAAGAAAAATGGCGTGAAAACAAACCACGCCAGATTCCTCCCTATGGGCCCGTCGAGTCAGCGACCGTGCTTCGCCGTCATCATTGCCTCGCCTTGGCCAGCGCGATTTAATGTTGTCACCGGTTAGCCTTCCATCAGGATTGGCCGAGCAGTCCAATCGCCTCGTCATAATGGCGCAGTAATGGCGAGCCACCGTCGCGCGTCCCCACCCTTTCCCGCCGGGCACATCGAACTCTCTTCGTCGTCCTTGCGCACATTGGGGGAGGCAATGATCCATGATTGAAGTACCCATCGCCGTCCCTCTCTCGCCACCGCGGAAGCTCCTGGTTGCCGAGACACAAGGCCCCATCGTCCTCTGGCTCCCGCTCCTGTCGGCACCGACGCTACCACTCGTCCCCGTTAATCCCAAGCCACAGGAGACGTCGCTCCGTCGGCGGTAGTCTCGTCATAAACGAGGGCCATCGCATCCTTCCCCTCCCCGCAGCCACATTCGTCTGGTGAAGTTGAAGGAGCCGGCGACCGTGGTGTAGCAGAAGCACGAGGACATGGCTGCCGACCTCGAGAGCGGTCTCACCAGATCGCACGCAGATTATGTGGTGTAGGAGATGGAGCACCAGCGCCGTGCTCTGGAAGAAATCGCCGAGAGTCGCTGCGGTCGCGACCAGGGCGACGTCGTCGTGCTCGACAACTGCAACGAGGAGGTCAATGCGCGAAGCAAGCCGTTCTGCGGCAGCGATCTAGGGCTAGGCTGCAGCCACGCCGCCGCGAAGGACGAGCCGCCGAGCGACGGCGACTACACCGGCTTTTACAACCTCCTCAGTATGGAGTAGGCGTAGTTTTTTATGTTCTTATCTATGTTTTTTTAATTCGCTAAAATATCAATAAATCGCCTATATTTCGTTCAAATTTCATTGAGTTTGGGCATTTGTAATATACTATATTTTTGCCTTCTGCCGTTGCATTCGCCGCTAGGAATCAGCGCCCCCCACGCGCAAAGGAGTCGGGAGTCGCTATTTCGCCCTGATTTGGGCCGCCGGGGGGGGAGGCAATGGCTGGAGGACACACACTGATGTGTTAACTTTGTACCTTTCAGGCTAGTCGACGCAATATATGACAATGCGATTTGTTATGACATGACGTCCAGTAACTAAACTTGGACCAGTTTGAGAGTAAGTTTACCACGGACAGCTGAAACAAGGGACAATAATAGTTCTCTAATAATAATACTGTACTACTTCCGCCGTTCCAAAATAACTGTCTCAACTTCGTACAATTATCTTAGCCTTAGTATAACTTTGTACTAGAGGTAGTACGAAGTTGAGACAGTTATTTTAAAACGGAGGGAGTACCTCTTAAGTACAAACAGAAAGCAGTGGCACCAGGCACATCAGATCGAACAAATTATCAGTTTAGATACTTTTGCCAGAATAGCGAACAAACGCAGTAATGCACCTCACTGTCTTGACTGGAGCAAATTGTTTCATTCCATCAGAAGTTTTAAATTTTGTATACGACTGAGTACCTCACTGTCTTGTCTGGTCTACTTTGTCGGCCTTGCCAAACAGAAAAAATTGAACTTTCAGAGCGGCAGTATAACTTCTGAGGGAACTCAGATACTTCTGCTTGGACAGTAACGGCAATGGGATTCCTTCTTGTAACGTCCTTGTTTACAGATCAATCAGAACTCTCCAGCTACTCACTAAACACATGGCATGGCCATGACCATAATCATTTTTCCTCTGCATCTGCATCTGCCTCTGCCTCTGCCTCTGCCTCTGCGTGTGGATCTGCCTCTGCCACTACCTCTGCGAGTGGATCTGGTACCGCGATCCTCTGGAAGCAGGCAAGAAATTCTGTGTTCCCTTCTGCACCCTTTAGCGGAGACTCGATCCAGCCCTCATTGCGGAATCCAAACTTCTCAACGCCTGAAATTATCCTATCTAATACCTGTAATGAATCAATTGAATAGATTGGTCTACAACTCAGGCAAAGGAACTTCAGGTAAAAAGAGACAACAAGAAAACACTACACACATATGAATATGATCCTTTCTCAGGATAGTCTGATATTCTGAGGGGAAGTTTTTCTTATTTGGAAGTAATCTACTTGCTGGTGGAATTCAAGAGGAAAACAGGAATCCCTCGTAATCAAGCAGAAGATATGTAGAAGCCTTCGCCAAGGGAAAATCACAAAAGGGAATGACAAATAATCCATAAAAATCAGAATATCATTAGGAAGGCACAAAACAGGATGGACAACAGAAGTAAGATATCCCCCGTCAAAAGAAAAACTGAATCAAAAATACTTATTCATTACCTCCTTATGAACCAGAGGGTCTCGAACAATCCCACCTTTTCCTACCTGAACCGAATAAAAAAAAAGATACGGTGGCTTGTGCATCAGTATTATTGTGCTTATCCAGACGATCATGAAGAAAACTAAGATGAAACTTGTTTTATACCTGAGTTCTACGAGCTTCAAATTGAGGTTTGATAAGTGTTATCAATGTTGAGTCTGCCTTCATTACTTTAACAACAGCAGGCATAACCTATATTCCACAGATAATATCACTAAACACTGGATAACATGTATGTTACAGAAATTTCTTTAAGCTGACAGTAAAGGGCCTTGTGCATGCACGGAAGCACAATTAGAGAACAGAGCAACAAATAAGAAACAGACTAGCGCACTCCTTCAGTAACTGTAGTGAATTACGAGCATCTGATAAAGGCCACTATAAATGTATCATAACCATATGCGCACCAAATCATACCACAAGAATTGAGATAAATGATAGGTCCAACGTCGCCAAGTCAACCAGTTGTGGCAGCTCAGAAAGATGTCTTAAGTTTGTACGTTCAATTACTGAGACATGTTCATGCACACGAATTTTCTCAGCCACCTGAAATTAAGTAGAGCATATTGAGATTTTACTAGTTATGCTGCTCCAACAGGTAGCAACCACGCTCAGATGACAAATAAAGGAGAGGAGCTGGATCAAAAATAGACATCTCAATGAGTAATGTAACCTGTCCATAGCCAACATCAACACCATAGACATGTGATGCCCCATGCTGAAGTAAACAGTCAGTAAAACCACCTGTAGACAGCCCTGAATCAAGGACTATCTTCCCATCACAGTCAACTCCAAATTCTTTGATAGCTGCCTCAAGCTTATGCCCAGCCCTGAATTAGGTCACAACAAATGATACGATTATGAACCTGATGTTGCTATTCATTTTTATAGGATAATGAACCTAAATATAAAGCTAATTATTTAGAGCATCACCTACATACATATTTCGGGATTTCAGCCTTGATTTCTATGACCGACTTGTCAGATACTTGAGTTCCAGCTTTATTCACAACCCTTCCGTTCACATGGACCTTACCTATAACATTCACGAGGTTGAATAATGCAGGATAATTTACAAATAAGGTTGTACACTTGTACATACAAAATATATAAGGTTCAAAGGTCACATCTGAAAGGCTAAGTGTCTAAATAATTCCAGAATTACCTGCACGGCTGCACATATCAAATGTGGCAATAGCATGAGAAGCACCTACCTACAATTATACAACCTAACGCAATAGGGAAGTTCAAGTGCTGCGAATTTGAACTTTCACCCCACCAATTCCACAAAGCCTATCTTAACAAACTAGAGGCACTACCAATGTAGACATGCAGGAGACAGACAACTAGATGCCTAATAATCCTTCTTTTTCCAAGTATAAGGTATTTTTACTGGCACAGGAAAAAACCTAGTTGGCTCCAATTAAGTGGTATAGGGGCTGTTTGGTTCCCAGCCTAAGGTTGCCACACCTAATTTTAGTCATGCCAAAACATCTTAGGGATGTGTTTGGTTCATTGCCATACTTGTGGCTTGCTACAATTTAATAGTTATATGGTCCACATGTCATAGACTCAGTTTTTTGCCAAATCTTGCCACACTTGTGGTGGCCATTTTATTCACCACACTTTTGTGGCAAATACAATTTGCCTAAGGTTAGTTGTGGCAAAGTTAGTCACAAACCAAATAGCGCCATAATCCCTGTTATCTTAAAGTTAGAATAGTACCATTCAGGAAGTTGTCAATTAGAGATAAGTTATCTTAGCCTGGGCCTTAAGGCAATTAGAAATAAAATATTTGGTTTGTTAGTTCTCTATAAATAACCATCCTGCTAGCCATCCAGAAAGATGAGATTTAACGTCAGTGTGACAACATGCTATACAAGGCATCAAACACCATAGAAACTCAGAGCTTTCCTTGGTCCATATTGTCAAGAAGCAACAGTGACTTATGGACATCTGTATTAATTATGTAGCATTCAACAACAGAATTGTCAAGGACAAAATCCTGATACCCATGGCGAATGAGATCCTTGATGAGTTTAATGGCCATGGGTATAATCATGTCCGTATGCACCTGCCATCGAGAAGACAGTGCTTCAGGTGCATCATGGCTATTTCATGTTTTTTCATGTGCATGCCGTTCGGCTTGAACCAACACGCAAGCCTCATGTGCACCAGTGATGTTGCGACTCACCATTTAGACGGGTGCACAAACAAGTCAAAATGTACATTCGTTTCAGGAGTGCACCTTTTCTTTTGGTGTTTGCCAATCTAGTTTCATCAATATATGAGCAAGAGAAGCCATTCACATAGGCCAGGCTCATTGTTTCTAGATGTCGTTCAGCATGAAAAGCTAATAGCATGCCATATGTTTGAAGTATAGGTTATTAACAAGCGAAATAGCCAATCAATTTATGCAAGTATGTAAGTATATGTTATGGAGATTCAAGTGCACAAAGACTGTGTGGGAAAGAACTAACCCTGAAGAATCCATGACTGGATATATGTTCGACTGTATTGTTCATACCTCTCAAGGCAAGCCTCATCCAATCGTTTTTTCCTGAGTGATAAGAACAAAAAAAAAGTTGAGCAAAATATTCCAAAGAGATGGAAAATCGTCATCCTAGCAACACCCTTTTGTACCATATAATAGTTGCATCCCTGTTACGACTAAACTGAGATAACCATGAGATCATTAAGAGGCAAAAATGAAGGTGGCAGGTAGTAAATGACACAAGAACTGCCTGGAGGATGAAACTTGCGTGTCTTATCGTATTACTGCATATACACCTTGCAATCTAGTATCACACTGTTGCTGCAATGACATGCTTGGAGGGGGAGCTCTCACGCAATGACATGCTTGGAGGGGGAGCTCTCGCGCATAAACACCATAATAATATCACACCTTGCAACTGATGTTCCGAATATACTACAACCACAATCATCCTAGACAAGTAGACTGATAAGGTATCCGCAAAAAAAAAAAGGTGCACTGATAAGGAACAAAAATGGGGCATACAACATCCTGTGATTGCCAAGTGTTAATCTACAAGGCACTAGCAGTTGTTGCGTAGCACATAAATGAGGAACCTGAGCTGGAACCTTACTTCTTGGGAGGCTGGATCTTCTGGGGTTTGACAGACGCAAACTGTCTGGACGGGGAGCAGCAGGTCGGCCTGACTATAACCAGCCTAACTGTGAAAGAAACATTTGTAACAACTCAGTAATATTTCAGGGATGGGTACTCTAGTAGTCTAGTTTCATGGGCACAGACAGATTCAAGGATGGAGAAAGGGAATGCGGGGAAGGCAGCAACTTAATAACACTCCATGTTTCTTTTCTGTTCTCGCGAGAGCTCAGGTCTATGCAAAGCAAAACGAAGAAGGCGGCGGCGGAGCTCTGGTCTTGCAAAAGGAAAAGGGGGAAAAAGATAGAGAAGAAGATTTAGGAGGGGGGCTCACGCTGGTGGAGTCGTAGCCGGCAAGCCATCATCGCCACCTCCTTCTTCTCGACGGCGAGACCCTAATCTCGGATTCTGCGGCCGCGCCGGCGACTGGGGGACTGAGAGGCTTGCAAAGCGCCAAAGGCGGCCAAGACCAAAGGACTGGTGGAGGGGGATAGGGTTTGATCCTGGCCGGTGGGGCCCACATGTCAGCGGGACGGCGAAGCGCACGCTCTCTTGCTCCGACCGCTCCTGTGCAGCCCATGGCACGTGCGCTCCTCGCACGGTCAATCTCAGCAGTGCAACGACCGGGGCACACCCACACAATTTGTTGGATACGTTTTTTTTTGGAAAAGAAGGTGTACCCCGGATACGTGATGTAACCTGCAAATCACCGTACAATTTCTGCGCACCATCACAGGAAGAACACACCGGGCAGAAGCAGACTTCACCCAAGGGCATCCCCACCCTCCAACACCGTACATCAAATGTGTGTGGATCAGTTTGAACGTTCAAATCTTCACAAATTCAAACCAAGCCTATGAAGCTTTGGAAGAGTCCGAACAGCTAGCTTTGGCCCATTGTCAATCAAATCATATGTCATCATAGTTTATGTTCTTTTTTTAGGTCTGCCTGAACACATGTTGTTTGAATTTGATGCATACGGTTCAATGACTGGTTTTATTATTGTTGTTCGTGACCACGTTTGAACATGCTTGTACACATTTAAGGTATCTATTTTGATGTACGACGTTGGAGGTGCCCTGAGTGTTTTTCAAGTACCGAAAATGAAACCGATGGAAGAGATCTTAAAGGGCCTAAGATCTTCACAAATATCAATGCATGCATATGGGTATCTCTAGGAGATCCCTTAAAAGTCATATTTGAGCGAGGGAGGGGAGGACGACTTCGAGGGATTAAGTCCCTCATAGATTCTTAAATTGTGTAGTCCTTACAAATATACTCTTTTACCTCAACCATCCTCGATCTTCTCATTTTTACTCTGGCTACGCGACTCTTAGGATATTTAGGTGGACACTCACTACTAGGAAAATGGCTTATGGTGGCGTCCTTTTTAGGGCTTTAGTGACGCATTACGGATGCGCCACTAAAAACAAGCCACTAATAAGGGCTTAGGGGTGGCGCATTCAGAATGCGCCACCCCTGAGGCTCTTAAGCGTGGCGCATTTTGAAATGCGCCACCCTAAGCTCTTAGGGGTGGTGCATTCTGAAATGTGCCATGCCTAAGGATCCTTAGGGGTGGCGCATTCCTAGTGCGCCACTAAGCTAAAAATAATGTGCCACTAACTATATTACAGAAAACAAAAAAAAAGAGTTACAGAAAACAGAAAAGCACTACAGAATTACACACATTACAGTTTTTTTAATCATATTACAGAAATTGAAAACACAATATTACAATGAGCCCAACAATTATTGATACAAAAGAATTGCATTACAATTCTTATTACAAAAATTTACAAGATTACAGCCATCATCGTCTAAGGTTTAGAGGCCAACAAGATTACATCCATCACAATATTACAATGAGCCCAACAATTATTGAAAACAGAAAGCTACATTCTTTATCATCTCTTGTTTGATCTTCAACCTGCACAAAACAAAGATTCAGAGGCCACATCCATATGAGTTCATAGCAAAGGACAGCAACACAATATATATAGCATCTATTCCTATCAACAACATGGTGCCCAACAATATATACTAACCAAAGCAATTCAATGGCTAGGAGCATGCACATATGCATAAAAATGCATATGCAGTGACCTTTATACGCAAAGAGCACCAAGAGTATTTGACACTACCATCTACTACACAAAGAGTACATCCAAATTACATGTAGGGCACACATTCATCAAACGACTTCCATATAACATAAATTGGTCACTTGTTCTGACTCGGCTTAGGGAATGGGCGGCATCCTTTTTTCGTCATGAAAGGACTTGTGTCACGCAAGGCCTTTAGGCGGGTTTCTATCTCCCCATTGGATGTTGCAATGTTGGAGTGGAAGATCGACCCCTTCATTTGTACTTCATGACGGATGATAGTCACCATCTCCCCTTGGATGTGAAAGAACTCCTGCCTAAGATTTTCACCGGTGATTTCCGCCTTCCTTTCGGCTCACGCTTTGAGATGACTTGGCAGTGTAAGGTTGCGTTGTTCCTGTACATTTGCTCGCATGTGATGGAGGGCGTAGTAGGCATCCCTCACACTATCAGTCGGTTGCTTGACGCACGGGAACTGCGTTACGTTGTTGAACACGCTCACACTAGGCTGATGCTTGCTGAACTTGTGCTTCACGATCTTGCCTCCCGCTTCTTTGTAGCCGGCGAGAGCATCATTCAAAACTCTGATGATATACTTGTAATCTTTCTTCTTCGCACTCCCCGAGTCTAAATACACGGCATGCGAGTGTTTCGGTGAAAAGTAGATGAGCACGCAATCTTGATCCTCACTACATAATTAAAACAATCCAAAAGGAATGTTGGAAGAGGACAATGGAAAGCTAAGAAAGCATATATGCTACGGCGGTGAGCGAATGACTTACTTGGGAGAGTAGGTCGTGAGAAATGATCCTTGCTGGCGTTCTGATGCGGAGCATCACACGGACATCACCATGGACATGGACCTTTCGCCAAGGGATACACACATCGAGCACTCAAAGGTGAACTCTACCCTTTATGTGTGTCCTTTCGATCCTCTCGGGATGGTATACTACTTGACCCTACACTACCGTGCATACTTAGGTTCGAGAGCTACACGTGCGTCGAGGAGGAGGTGAAGCGCAAGGGAACGACTTCACCATCCTCGAGGAAAGCTTGGAGGAGAAGACGGAAGAGGAGCGGCGAGAAGACGAAGCAACGAAGATCATGTCTGAGAAGGCCGGTACAACCGGTGTACCACCGGTCAAAGCAGTACTACCGGCCGCACCGGGCGGTACTACCGCCCGCCCACGTGAAGTCTTATGTTGAGGTTCGGTACCAGGTCAGTACCGACCCGGTTGTTCCGGCAATTCGGATTTACCGGTACTACCGACCGTGTCGGCCGGTACTACCGCTGCCAGTGCGCAGACTTGGGCTATGCAGCCCGTGTACCCCTTCATCCCTCCTAGACTATAAGTACTCTTCCCCTACCTCTGTTTTAGGGTTAGCTAAGATTATAACCAGATTTGAGAGAGCTTAGCTCCTATTCCCCCATGGGGATTTGATCTCCTTGAGATCCTCTCTCAATCCTACCTCCCTCTCCCTAGTTGTAGAAGGAGAGGCCCAATCCTAGTAGTAGAAGGAGGGAGATCAATCTAGCTACCACTTTTGTGGATGTATGGATCATGTTATGTGTGGGTTTGGTGTGTGGATTTGAGTTCCCTTTGTTTGTATCTTGTTCCCCTTCCTCTCTTTTGTGTTCTTCTTGAGTTGCATCTCTTTCCCACCTCCAAGTTGTGAAAGATTGGGCCAACCCCTAGGATTGCCCTACATCACGTTCTCTAGCATGAACTCTCTGAGGTACCCCGCCGCGAGAGTCACGTCCCCGTCGTCCATCAAGATGCTTTCACGCATGTAGAAGGGGTCCAATATCGCGACGCTCGGGGTCTGATCTCTCCTGATACTCATAGAAAGGCTGAGTAAGAACATATGTATAAGGTGATGGCGTGGAAGTCATAATGGCTTCTCGCCCTTCGTTGGTTACCCCAAGTGGAAAGTGAGATGTAGGATAGCAGAAAAATTTCCCCTATGTAGAGGATAGGGTTTGTCTCCCGTAGGACTCCGGCAATGATAAGTAGGTGACAGCGGCGCAACTGACGTGGACCTGCACACAACACAATTAACTTTGCTCCCAACGAAGTTCAGAGAGGTTGTCAATCTCTCCGGTCTTTTTGTTTACAAAGGATAAAAAACACAAGGGATAATGATAATGATAGAAACTGAAAGTAAATGCAGAAAAGTAAATGAGCGTGTAAACAGTGATGGGAATATGGACTGGGGTCCCGTGATGTTCACTAGTGATGTCTCTCTCCAAAAAGACGATAAAACTGCTATGCGAGGTAAAAAAATTTACAGACGGGCAATTGACAGGATTATAAACGCACCGAAATGCTAACGATGCTACAAAAGAAAGGAAGAGGCTCAAAAGCATGGGCAGTACGCCAAAATAAGTAGACCGAAATCCATCTGCATCTACTACTAATCATCCACCTTGAGATATCTATCCAGAACATCTCGCTGGTATTAAGTTGCGAGCCCCACCCAAAGTGTAAACCCAAAGCAACAGACAACTGCATTAAAAAGAACTTTGCGTAAAGTAAACAATCCTTGCAACCGCGGTTACAAGAATCGTTGTTTCCCCCTTGTGGCCACAACCCATCCCCTAGACTCATGTTTCTGTCACTCAAGCGTGTCATCAGGGGGCATGTACCCACAATCGAGCATAACGTTCCGTCTTGGAGTTACTACCTACCACTTGGCCAAAGCAATAAACAGCAACGGAGAACATGCAAGAATTACTTCGGAACAAAAATACAAAAGATAAGAACCAATTATATTACTCTATCACAATCTGAACATAATCTCATAATCCATCGGATCCCATCAAACTCAGCATAGCAAAAGCAGAAAGATTACATATGTGCCTCGATCATGTAGGGCAGCTCACGAGGTCTAAACCATGAAGAACAAAGGGGCCGTCTGGGCACCTGGTGGTGGCCCCCCGTCCCTCCTTCGGGGTTGTGGAAGCTTCCGGTACGCTGATTTTTTATCTGATTTTCCCGGATTTTTGGAGCACTTTTTATATGGGGGAAAACTGAAATAGAAAAACAATAGAAAACAGAAACTGGCATTGGGGTGCACTGATTTAATAAGTTAGTCCAAATATGATCAAAAGTGTATGAAAGTGTATCCAGATCATATCAATATCACACAAAACATGCATGGAGCGAGCAGAAATTATCGATACGTTTGAGACGTATCAACATCCCCAAGCTTAATTCCTGCTCGTCCTCGAGTAGGTAAATGATAACAAACATAATTTATGTGGTGACATGCTAGCAACCATATAAGAACTTTGAAAAGTAAAGTAATCAAGGTATGTGATTCAATTCAAGTCATAACATGCAAGAGTCTATATTAGCATTGAAACAAGAAACGAAAGAACATTAGGTGCAAGAGCTCTCGCTGTCCGTGACTCGAATGTCTCCAAATGGTGTTTGCGTGCAAGAAGGGGGATAGGGAATACGAGAAAAAAAGTATTTTTGTTGAGAACTCAATCTACTAAAGTTTCACACTTGGTCTTCTTTGGAATCTTATCTTGACTCATCCCCAGACCACTAGCCAAGTACAAGTCAATTTGATCCACTTCTTTTTCGATATTTTGAGCACTCATGCAATCAGAGGAGGAATTGGGTCTGGGGCAACTGGGGCTATAGCCCCAGGCCTGTCCCAACTAATACCTATACTTCTAGTAGTATTTTCTCAGAATTTCGGAATTGTAGAGGCCCAGCCCCAGGCCTGCAAGCAAACCCCCGGCCGGCCACAACAAGACGTGCACGTTCTCAGCCCACTAGGTTTTCCATCCAGTCATGTACTTGCCATTCTAACCGCGTTCAACTCGCCTGATTGACAGAAATCTCGCACGATCGGAAACAAACATTGAGTTGCGGCGTCGCTTGCCCTCGTCAAGGCGGCTCGGCGCTGCCGCGCTGGGAAAATTCACCTTAGAGCAGCATACTGCACCATAACGATCTGATATGCCTGACCACCTCGGCACCTCATGTTCTGTTCGCAGCCGCTAACTATCAAACACATGTAATTATCTAATTGTTCCTATGTTTCTAGTATGTATAATCTAACTTATTTCTTCTATGTAATTATCCCATAAGGCCATGACCACTTGACAGGTAATTTCTGCTATGCATGATCTAACTTATTTTTGCTATTTCTCTTGTACCACAGCCAAATCAATTATTTGGCATCCTTAAGCGTAAAGGGCTTCTGCCTCGCGAACTTCATGATGATGGTATATAAACAATTGACTTAGCCTATGTTCATTCACTTGATTTTGAATACTAAATTTTAACTTTACAACTTCAGGTCAATCAAAAGCTGCTAATGGAGTAACCGTGGGCTCAAAATAATCAAGTCTTCGTTCATTTGGTACCAGATTTTGCAATGATGCACTTTATTATATTATTTACATGTTTCTCTATCGAATATGCCCTTGTTCTAAGTTTAATTTCATTTGAATTGTGAATATGTGGGGTCCTTCACACATTAATTATTACGTGTGCTATATTAATCTTAGGTGATTTTCTTGTAGTAGCTTAGTTAGCCCTAGGCTTTGTCAAATCCTGGCTCCGCCTCTGCATGCAATGGATGAGCGTAAGCATGAGAGTTGACACTAAGGATGGCAAAGAGAGAAATATGGTGGAGGAGGAAGACAAAAAGGGTAAGAAAGGCTCACATCAATGGGAACAATCATAGGCGAGAAGGCCAAATGATAGATATGAGGTGAGGAGTAGGGATTGTCATGCAACGGATGCACATATGAGCTAAATGGAACTAGTGGGGTGCATCTAACTTTCTCGCTCATGAAGACCTAGAGCTCTTTTGAGGAGGCTCATCCTTGGAATATGCAAGCCAAGTTATATAGTGTGAAGGTCCCCACATAGCTATATGCATGAATGATCATCTCTATGGATTACAAGGATAAGAGGGAGTACTAGTGTGGATCTTTCAAAAGGATAGTAGTGTTGCCCCTTTATCTCTTTTTATTTCTTTTTCTATTTTTTTCTATTTTTTGTATTTTTTTGGTGGCCTCAATGGCTCTTTCGATTTAACTCTCATTTGTCCTCTTTGGGATCTTTTATTTTGTCCACTTTGGGATCTTTTCCTCACTTAAGGGCAACACTCTAGTTTACAAGAGGGTATAGAAGATCTTTCACACTTTACAAGGTACTCAAATCATAAAGAAGATGTAGCTATCATGATGTATGCAATGTATGCCTCTGCCAGTGTAGCAGGAACATGTATGACATGAAGATCAAGTCATGAAGAGGTGGATGTTGCATGGCAATATTTCTCGGAAAGGCTATGGAAATGGCTTGATAGGTAGGTATGGTGGCTGTTTTGAGGAAAGATATAAGGAGGTTTATGATGACAGAGTGTATCATGCCAAGGGTTTGGATGTACCGGCGAAGTTGGACACCAATTCTCGGAGTGAGAAGAAGGCAATGCACGGCACAGGAGAGGCTAGCAAATATGAGGAGGTGGAAGTGTCAACTTTCAATACTTACATTAGTCCGAAGAACTCATGCACTTATTATTAGTAACTCTCAATCTAATAAGGAGGTTCACAAAGAGACAAGTACCCCGAGGAGGAGTGTATGGGGGTTTGGTTATCTTGCGCATCCTCGACTCATGGTACGTGAGTGTACTCTAATTTCGATCCCTCCAAAGATTAGCGATCCATCTAGTAGCTAGAGTTCTCAACTAGTTTTGTAGGTATTTGAAAATAAACACGGATTGCCCAAAATACGACACCTATCACTAATAGGCTAGAGCTCTTGACACCAAAAGTTCAAACATTACTCACATCAATACCTCAAAACTATTGCAAGTTACTACTAAAATTAAATAGCAACTTCAATTACCTACTTTCAAAACAAGACACAACTCAGTGCAACAACCAACTCTCTTAACAAGATAAACATGAAAACTAAAGAGAATTCCAGCAACAAACTAAACAAAAGCCAAGGCTCTTGCTAAAGACAAACTAAGACTAAAACTAAACATGGCAGTAGCTACGAAAAGATAAAGAACACACAACAGTAAAAAGATAGGCATGAAGAATCCTATGATGTGTTCTAGATTTTGGAAGTGGAGCGTGTTTCTATCCCACACCAAGTAAGACGGGGTCTAACTTGTTATGAACAGCAAGCAAAGCTAAAGAAAACAAAAAATAAAACCTAAGAGCGAGACGCTCCAAGCATAGCACATAACATATGAAGTGATAAAAATATAGTGAGACGAAGGACGAACTGATGATTGTTGATGGAGAAGGGGATGCATGGGGGCATCCCCAAGCTTAGACGCTTGAGTCTCCTTGAATATTTATTGGATGCGGGGGGGGGGGGGGGCATCCCCTAGCTTGAGCGCTTGACACTCCCGAATCTTCTTTCATCATCTTCCATCGCACACTTGAAAACTCCCTTCATACATAACTCATCATAAGCTGATTAGAGAGGTTAGTACCCTTAATAAAATAAATTTTCCCCACTGTATATAAAGATATTTTTGAATAGATACTGTTTCTCAAGATTGCAAAAAGGTTTTTGCAAAGAAAAAGCAAGCTTAAGGTTTGCAAAAGTAAGGAGAGACAAAACGTGGCAGAATCTGTGAAAAACAGAACAGCAGGTAGTAAAGAATTTTTTAGGGGCACTTCTGCAACTCAAATAAAAAAACTCAGAACATACGAAAGTTCCGCGATTGTATAGAGCACGCTGTGTAAAAAATTCATCCAAAAAATATGAACTGGTGATTTGATCCGATTTTTTCCGTCACGAGGACAGAATCTGTTTTCTGGACAGCATGTCACAACTTTCGCTTCCCTTGTCATAAGAGGCTATAACTTGGCACAAAGATTGAAAATAAAGATACAATGATGTTGCTACAGTAGTAACAATCATCAAGACCACTAATAACAGAAGTAAAAATATCTTGGGTTGCCTCCCAACAAGCGCTTTCTTTTACGCCTTTAAGCTAGGCATAAGGCAAAAGAAGAATCAAAGGTTTCCAAAATCGTCGGAATCGTAAAAACCTTCAATGTGATTTTCAATGAGCTCATTGATACGTCTCAAACGTATCTACTTTTCCAAATAATTTTGCTATTGTTTTGGCTTCATTCTTGCATGATTTGGACGAAACTAACCCGGACTGATGCAGCTTTTAGCAGAGCTCTCAGTGCTGTTTTATATTGTGCATGTCTCTGGATATTTAGGTATGCTGGAAAAATCCACAAAAATCAAATAAAAAATCAGCGTTCCCGAAGCTTTGATGATGCCAAAGGGGGGCCACAGGGCAGCCAGGGGGCACCCAGAAGGGCGTGGGGCGCGGCCCAGCCCCTGGCCGCGCCGCCTGCCCTCCTGGGTGGGTCCCACAACCCATGGTGCCCTACCTTGGCCCTATTTATTCCCTCGGCGAGGAAACTCCAGAAAATAAGTCTCTTTTACGATATACATCGCGGAGCCACCGCCACCCTCTGTTATTCTCCAGGAGAGCTAATCTGGAGGCTGCTTTGGCCTCCGGTGAGGGGAAATCATCGCCATCGTCATCACCATCGCCTCTCCATCACCCCTCCATGACTTCTCCTCTCATGTGTGAGTAATTCCCCGCTATAGGCAAAGGGGATGGTAGGGATTGGATGAGTTAGATCATGTAATAGTTCATCAGATTGTTGGGGGCATGTTGCCTATCATCTACTTGGTGTTTATCATCTCTGTTACAACTTGTTGCTCTTAATGCTTGTCACTTTGGGCCCGAGTGCCATGATTTCAGATCTGATCACCCTTTGTTTTCTTGAGTTTGTTGGTGTTCTTGATCCTATCTATGAGTTGTATGCACCTATTATAGTCCGGAACCGGCGATCCCAATGGTGACAACATGGGACACCAAAGGGGATAGACTACAATTTGAGGATTCCGTGTATCCATGAAGTGTTAATGCTTTGTTCCGGTGCTCTTTGACAGGAGTACCTTAATCTCCCTAAGTTCCTTTTGGCCCCGTTCGTAGCGGGAGGGTAGGACAAAAGATGTTGTGCAAAGTTCTTATTGCAAGCACGTAGAACTACCTTGGGATAGATGCATGATGTTTGATATTTTCCTAGATGATCCTTTCTTTTCTGTGAGCCTTGCCCGTGTTAGAATCTATTACATGTTCGATTTCATCTAAGCAGCGCCCAACCATCCATCTCCCTAGCCTACAATGCTTCAATCCTGCTGGTTACTAGTTGTTTAATTTTGTTGTTTCATCACCGCTATTATCATCACCACTAC
This sequence comes from Bromus sterilis, assembly GCA_950022295.1. Lineage (NCBI taxonomy): Eukaryota > Viridiplantae > Streptophyta > Magnoliopsida > Poales > Poaceae > Bromus > Bromus sterilis. The sequence goes on along the minus strand of OX465595.1, from coordinate 363,461,216 downwards.
CACTTCCATATTACCGTTGCTACTAATACCTTTGTGCAAGCAAGTGTTTATTTCAGGTGTGATTGAATTGACAACTCAATTGTCAAAGCCCGTACGTATTCTTTGGCTCCCCAAGTGTCGAATCAATAAATTGGGTTATCTTGCCCGCGAAGACTATCTCGATCCCCTACAGTTGAGGGTTATCAAGTACTGTTTTCTGGCGCCGTTGACGGGGAGCATAGCTTTATTTACAGGTCTAATTTAAGTATCCTACCTGCCGCACGTTATCCACTATGGGTAAGAAAGGAGACCCCAAGGTTCCGATCTTACCATCCCGTACAAGACGAGGTACCACTCTTAGCACTAGTGCTAAACTTGATTCACCTTCAATTATGAGTAAGTTTGATTCACCTCAGTTACATGCTACTTATGCTGAGTCTGGCAATATGCCAGACACTTTTGATGATGCTTCTACTACCTTTGAGACTACTGGTTCACTTGGTTCTTTTATTGAAGAACAAATTGCTGCTGCTGCCCGATTCTCGGGAGTTGAAGTTCCTGTTACTAAAACCCCTATTGGAAAAACTAATGATCTTATTGATTGCAATAAAGGGAAGGTTACCTTCAACGTTAATGACAAAGAACACACGGTGTATTTTCCAAAGAAGATCGACAAAAGGCATGGCCTTAACTTCACTGAGAATATCGAGACCGTGAAGATTGGAGAATGGAATTGTCCACTACATGTATACCGCAAATACAAAACAATTATGGTGGGGACAATGTCCATCAAAGTGAGAATGCAATGATCACTTCATAAGAGGCGAGACTTTCTGCTCCATATATCACCGGTTTGTTGGTAAGACTTGATCAACCTTGCTAACTAGCATGTTTTATATAGGTAAAAAGCTGAGCTTGTTATGTTTTCATTCCCTTTAGCTTTTATTCTCCTTGTTGTACCTAAGTTTTTGTGTTTAAAGCTTCACTTGTTCTAACTTTTTCCCCAAGTTCACGAAAGTTTTTGCAGCTTTTCGAACTTTGAAAAATTCTCCACAGTGAAGTTGTCCGGAAAATTCCAGAAATTCAAAATAAAAATTTCCAGGTAAAATGCCATCGGGGGGCACCTGAGGCTGACCAGGGGGGGTCCACCTCTGGCCCAGGAGACCAGGACGCTCCTGGGGCCCATAGACACCGCCTGCTAGCATCTCTTCTTCCACTCTCTCTCTTTCTCCAAAAAACTCGTGTCCTTGCTCTAGTTTCGTGTTCTTGCTGTTCTTGAGCACGGAACTTCGATCTCCCTCTATAGCCACTCGTTTGAGCTGAAATTTGGAACAAATACTCCTTGGTATGTGACTCACTCACCCCTCCAATTAGTTTTCTTGTTGGTGGCTTCATTAGTGAGTATTTAGTAGTTCTTGGTGCTGTTTAGTTGAGCTTAAATGTATGTGTAGAAATTTATTTTCCAAGTTTTGTTGCTAGTTTGAGCCTTGGTAAAGAAAGTAGAATGTTTTGCCCAAACTAGTTTTGCTTAAACCTCCGTTTTTGTGATTTGTCAAAAATTTCAGAAATGGTAGGCTAGGAAGATGGCTTGGGAAGAAGAAACGCGAGCGTTCTAGCCGTGTTACGCGGTCCACAGCTTCACCTTCGGCTACGAGGGTGAGCTACAACGAAGAAATCGTACCCTTGGAGCTGTTGGACGCATCACCCGCAAAGGCCATGGCATTTCCATGCAGAGATTTCATGGCGGATGCCGGCATACAGGAGGAGTTCGACGCCCTGTGTTCCAGAGCAGGTTTGACACGGCTTGTGACGAGCCGTGTGCCACAGTATGAGACACTCACTGCTATCTTTATTAACAATTTTAGATTCTATCCTGAAAGTGATGTTGTTGTATTTCAGATTTATGAAAGGTTACTAACCATGCCTATGAGTACCTTTTGTGAAGCTTTAGGTTTTCCTGACAGAGGAGAGAAGAGGAGGAAAAATTCTCAAACTGCTGCTCTCAAGACCCTTCTCGACTCATTTTGCAACACTGAAGTGAGGGACACTAACCGTCAGAAGATCTCCAATATTTTGTTCCCTCATCTCAGGTATTTCACGTATTATATTGCTAGAGGGGTGTTGGCTCGAGACAACACGAGCATCACTTCTTCTCCTGATACTGCTATCATGGCGAACGCCCTCTCAGGGAATCACGAGTATCATGTGGGCATGCTGATTGCTAGACGCCTTGCTGCTAATAGCAACAAGGGGGATCTCTTTGGTGGCGTCTATGCCACACTTCTTTTGCAGTTTCTCCGAGGAGAACCGCGCCCAGATGATACAGTTTTTCCTTTTGTTAGTCTTGATTTGGCTGCCATGAAGAGGCACTTCTTTGTTACCAGGGCCTCTGACCGTTATGCACTTGATTATATTTTACGGTTTGAGGGCGATGTGGAATGCATCATCCGTCTACCTGCACCACTTGTGTTTGATTTTTCTCGCAGGAACGGATACCGCTTTTCAGATACCCAGTTTGATGAGATCATGGGGAGATACCGGTTTCACGACCCCACGGAGGGGGTTGTGCCAGATGATGAGGAGCGCGTGGTGTATCCACCCGTCCAGGAGGAGACTGTCGCCCCATGGGACGGAGTGTCTTCCTCTGGTTGGGAGGCGGGACCTTCCTCTTTACATGGGAGGACCCGAGGACTTCGGTGTACGCACCGGAGGGCTCATACGACCCTTGGACCTACCACTGCCCCGGAGCAGGAGGCTCCTCGGGACCGCAGTAGACGAGCCCAACTCAGGCCAAAAGCCTAAGCTTGGGGGAGTACGTACTCTCCTCCCCTTCCATTGTATCTTCCGTTTTGTTCGCTTTGATCTTTTCGAAGTTTTTGCCCCTTTTTCTTTTCCCTTTTTAATTTGCAAAAACAAAAAAAAGATTTCTCCTTTCTTTTGTTTTCGTTAAGCCTTGGGAAAAAAACCCAAAAAATGTTTCCTTTGCTCTTTAGTTTGCTTTGTTTCAGAGTTCAGCTCGATTCCGTGATGATTATATTTTCCTATGTTCGATTGTGCAAGTGACAAGGCAGTAATGACGAAGATCTACGGAAGGGATGCAACAAGGAAAGCCGGCATGAACTCTTTTTGTTTCTACTTTTGTACATATGGCTGTACTTATGATTAGAGACCATCTTGTAGCGACATAGTGCTATGTTTACAATGCTTTCCCAGTGGTTCATGCTTTCTTTGTGGTTAGTCTCAAATAGCAAGAGCTCATAATGTGTTGCTTGAAATGATTGACATGCATTACATTGTTCATGGTTTGGCATATTGAAGTGGTATTTCCCTTCGGAGAATTCTTGGATTGACTTGGCACATGTTCACACATGTTTATGACTGATATGTCTATCATGCCTTGATGACCTTTTTATTTAAGAATAGTTATATCACTTTCATGCCCGATTCAATGTTGCTTTGTCGCTCTGCATGATTATGACAATTATTGCTCTCTAGTTGGTCGCTACCCAGTCTTTTGCTAGCCTTCACTCGCACTAAGCGGAATTATGCTTGTGCATCCAAACTCCTTTTCAAACCAGTTGTTCCACTTGAGTCCACCATACCTACATATATATGTGGTATTTACCGGCCACTCCTAACTTAGACTTTCTTGTGCCATCTCGAAATTCATTCAAAATCTTCCCTTTTTGCAACCGTACAAGCTCATGGTGCGGTGAGGGAAAATTAGTATCTACCATGCCAAAAATATTTTGACGGAAGTTTTAACTAGTCAATTAAAAAAATAAGAGTTACACCTCCCCCATACTTGATGATGGAATGAAATGGACCAAATGCTGCTTATGATAGATGGAACGATACCCTCCTTCCATACTTGAGGCAAAATAAAAGGTTCTGTAGACCATCAAAGGATTTATGGATAAGGGAACATGTGTAAGCAAAAGGCATTAATATGGTTGGCATGGGAGATATTGAGAGACCTTTAACGTTCACCGTTGACTGGAAAGTTGCACTTCTGAAAAGAGTTTTATCTCTGTTTTCAAAACCAAGAGCTCTGGCACATGTTTAGTCTTTGCTTCCTTTCACGGGTTTTCAATCTTGCCATAAAAAATCCACGGTTCGAGAGTCTCACCTTCTTTCTTCAAAGCACCAACTATTGAGAGCATAATTGTCATTCTTAGTGTAACATGCATTGTCCCAAAGTACTACATTGTCTTCTGCATGCTTGTTATATTGCTAGTCTGAAATTCTTAGTTCTGGTCTCCTTTAAAACCCCGGAGGAGTTTCTGCATTTAGTTTTGCTTCACTCATGGAGGCTAGCGAGATACCACTCTAGTATGTTCATGCTATGTGCATTGTGATCTTGAATTGATTTTCAGCAGCATATTATTTACTTTTGTTTGTTTGTGATTGATCACATGAAAGAAGGATTGCTTGGTGCATTGTCTTTCTAGCATTGTGTCAAAACTTGCTAAACTCTTTCGTAGTACATGCTTATATACATCTATTGAAGCAAAATAGTTTGTCAAAGTTTTTTTTGTCGCGTCCAGTTCGTTGAACTGAATTGCTTGAGGACAAGCAATAGCTAAGCTTGGGGGAGTTGATACGTCTCAAACGTATCTACTTTTCCAAATACTTTTGCTATTTTGTGGCTTCATTCTTGCATGATTTGGACGAAACTAACCCGGACTGACGCTGTTTTCAGCAGAGCTGCCAGTGCTGTTTTATATTGTGCAGGTTTCTGGATATTTAGGTACGCTGGAAAAATCCACAAAAAACAAATAAAAAATCAGCATTCCCGAAGCTTCGATGATGCCAAAGGGGGGCCACAGGGCAGCTAGGGGGCACCCAGAAGGGTGTGGGGAGCGGCCCAGCTCCTGGCCTCGCCACCTGCCCTCCTGGGTGGGTCCCACACCCCCTGGTGCCCTACCTTGGCCCTATTTATTCCCTCGGCGAGGAAACTCCAGAAAAGAAGTCGCTTTTCCGATCTATGTCGCGGAGCCTCCGCCACCCTCTGTTCTTCTCCGGGAGAGCTAATCTGGAGGCTACTTTGGCCTCCGGTGAGGGGAAATCATCGCCATTGTCATCACCATCGCCTCTCCATCACCCCTCCATGACTTCTCCTCTCATGTGTGAGTAATTCCCTGCTGTAGGCAAAGGGGATGGTAGGGATTGGATGAGTTAGATCATGTAATAGTTCATCAGATTGTTGGGGGCATGTTGCCTATCATCTACTTGGTGTTTATCATCTCTGTTACAACTTGTTGCTCTTAATGCTTGTCACTTTGGGCCCTAGTGCCATGATTTCAGATCTGATCACCCTTTGTTTTCTTGAGTTTGTTGGTGTTCTTGATCCTATCTATGAGTTGTATGCACCTATTATAGTCTGGAACCGGCGATCCCAATGGTGGCTTGCGACACCAAAGGGGATAGACTATAATTTGAGGATTCCGTGTATCCATGAAGTGTTAATGCTTTGTTCCGGTGCTCTTTGACAGGAGTACCTTAATCTCCCTAAGTTCCTTTTGGCCCCGTTCGTAGCGGGAGGGTAGGACAAAAGATGTTGTGCAAAGTTCTTATTGCAAGCACGTACAACTACCTTGGGATACATGCATGATGTTTGATATTTGCCTAGATGATCCTTTCTTTTCTGTGAGCCTTGCCCGTGTTAGAATCTATTACATGTTCGATTTCATCCAAGCAGCGCCCAACCATCCATCTCCCTAGCCTACAGTGTTTCAATCCTGCTGGTTACTAGTTGTTTACTTTTGTTGTTTCATCACCGCTATTATCATCACCACTACCACTTCCATATTACCGTTGCTACTAATACCTTTGTGCAAGAAAGTGTTTATCTCAAGTGCGATTGAATTGACAACTCAATTGTCAAAGCATGTACATATTCTTTGTCTCCCCAAGTGTCGAATCAATAAATTGGGTTATCTTGCCCGCGAATACTATCTCGATCCCCTATAGTTGAGGGTTATCACTCATTCTTATTCTTCCTAGGAAAGAGGTACTTACCTTTCGCCTTACCACGTAAGCGTATGAACCCGTTACCAATATCAATGAAGCCTTTCGTAGCTCGGAGGAAGTCCCTTACAAGCACAATGTTGCTTTGGTTTGGCTCCATGATGAAGAAATCCATCGATGCAATCCTATGAAGGAATGTAACTTGTACTTCTTTTTACCTTTCCTTTAACCTCTGAAATATCTCCATTAGCATGTTCATGATAAGATGACAATTTATCCATATCTAGTTTCAAAGAATCATAAACTAATTTTGGCATAGTAGAAACCATGGATCCAATGTCACAAAAAGCAAGGAAGTCTTGGTTAGAGATGCTAATCCTAACAAAGGGCTCCCAATTAGCATCTATCTCCAACATTTCCTTCTTGTTGGACTTAAGTTTTTCTACTTTCCTCAAATCTAGAGCATCCATCCTCTTTTCAATAGTGGCAAGTCTATCTATAACAGTATCAATACTACGATCATAAAAAAAATAACTAGATAGACTATGTAAAATATCAAGAGCCCTAGCTTCATCACACTCTAAGAAGTCTCCTTCAGATATAATATCAAGAGTGTTTACACCACTTAAAAAGACCATGGTACAAATTTCTAAGCACAACTTTTATAGGTACCCAAGGCATAATTCTTTTATGTGCTTCAGAAATTATGTCCCATGCCTTATTCATATTTTCTCCATCCCTTTGACGGAAATCGAGAACTTCCGATTCCCGCAAAGAACCAAGTCCTAACATGTTCATTTAAACAAGGAGGACTACTAACAACAAGATAACTACTTTTTTGTGATTTTTGATATAAGACACAAAGATAAAAACAGAAAGGTAAACTAACAAGACTAAAAAGTAAAGGTAAAAGGTAGTGGGCAACTCCCCTATCTTATCACTCAGAGTCCCCGGCAACGGCGCCAGAAACTTTCTTTATGGCGTGGAAGTGATAATGGCTTCTCGCCCTTCATTGGTTACCCCAAGTGGAAGGTGAGATGTAGGATAGCAGCAAATTTCTCCTATGTAGAGGGTACGGTTTGTCTCCCTAGGACTCCGACAATGATAAGTAGGTGACATCGGCGCAACTAAAGTGGACCTGCGCACAACGCAATTAACTTTGCTCCCAACAAAGTTCAGAGTGGTTGTCAATCTCTCCAGTCTTGTTGTTTACAAAGGATAAAAAACACAAGGGATAATGATAATGGTAGCAACTGAAAGTAAATGCAGAAAAGTAAATGAGCGTGTAAACAATGATGAGAATATGGACCGGGATCCCGTGATGTTCACTAGTGATGTATCTCTCCTAAAAGACGATAAAACTGCTATGCGAGGTAAACAAATCACAGCTGGGCAATTGACAGGATTAAAAACGCACCGCAATGCTAAGCATGCTACAAAGAAAGGACGAGGCTCAAAAGCATGGGCGGTACGCCAAAATAATTAGACCGAAATCCAACTGCATCTACTACTAATCATCCACCTTGAGATATCTATCCAGAACATCTCGCTGGTATTAAGTTGCGATCCCCACCTAAAGTGTAAACCCAAAGCAACAGACAACTGCATTAAAAAGCACTTTGCGTAAAGTAAACATATGTGCCTCGATCATGTAGGGCACCTCACGAGGTCTAAACCATGAAGAACAAAGGGGGGAGGAGAACATCACATAGCTACTGATCACGGACCCATGGTTCAAAGGAAACTACTCACGACACATCCGGGAAGTGTCCATGGTGGAGGAGAAGATCCTGGAGGTCGATTGTTGGGACTCGGGGTTTGCATATGTAATTCCAGTCACAATTCAATCATATGGAGAGCCGAGAGCCATACCCACTTGTCTAAGCAGACAAGGCCAAGTACAAGACACTCTCGGAGAACTCGAACGTGAGGGGCATCCCATCCAGGCCCGGATGATCAACTGAGATGGGTCCTCATCGTCCGCTCACAAGTCTAAATGATTATGGGTGGTGAAATCCCATACTCATGGACAAGTCGCCTCAACCATATTATCGATTGAATCATAACACTTACATAAACAGACTCCAGCCCGATCTCTTAGTCGGTTTCTCGGGCGGGCTCAATCATACAACAAAGTGTGCCACGTGACAGAGTCACGAGCAATCCCATCGCGATGCCCCAAGCTGCGCACATCTAAGGGCCACTTGGTGTATAAAAGACCGCCGGCGAGAGCACAACTAAGGTATCGAACCCCACACATGACATGCACGATATAAACATACACGCAGCATGCATGCCAAGTGTATAACAGCAGGTAACACAACATGAACTCTACAAACTCATAGCTTTATTGCATCTGCTAAACAGAGCAGATATAGTAGTGTTACAAGCAGAGATCACATCACTGTGATCCAACATTACATCATACAACAACGGAAGCAAATTATGTCTTAGTAAAGACAAGGTTAACAAATGGATTAAGAAGCCTTTAAGAAAACACAACGACCCTCCAGAGGGACCAGGCCGCTGTCTGGGACTACATTACTTCGTCGACATCGAGCTTGAGGGGGAGGCCACCTTCAGGGTCAGTGGTCTCGTCTCTAAAACATAGAATAAGAAAACGTGAGTACAAATGTCGTACTCAGCAAGACTTACGTCAGAACTATACTACTCATGCTCAGGTACCAAGGTAAAGGCAAGTGGGGTTGTAATGCAGAAAGCTTTGACTTGGCTATCCTATACTACGACTACATAGAGTTGAGATGAGAGGCGCACACGAGTCCATCTAATATTGATCACCACACCAAAAACACCACCATGGATCCTTCCTCGACTTCCCCACGAGGAAGCAACCCAAAGCACTCACACTTATCTTGAGATTTTTAGAGTATCCATTTGAGTTGTCTAATAATCAAGTAAAGATCTCCAAGTAGTCCATAACAGCGGACACGGCTATTCGAATAGTTCATTAACCCTGCAGGGGTGTACTTCTTCACATACGTAGCTACCACTTACCGCCTAGAACTCGTCACCTTCAAGCGGTGTCGGCTGGGATAGTACCACGACACTTACCTCACGGCTCCAACTCTAGTCCAGGGAATCGCCTATCTGAGTATGTACCCCAATCGGGAATCCGGCCGGGGTTTCCGTTCAGGACCCATACGATGTATGGACGGTCCGACAAGCCCACCTCGACGGATGGTGCTGCGCTTGCCTAAAACCGTGCTACGTTACGAAAGAAAATAGAATAAAGTTAACCCATGCGAATCTTGGACCTTAGTCAGGGTGAGTTCATAGGTCGAGAGGGGTCAATGAGCCCAACATGTGGTAGTAATCTGTGTCTTGGATCACAACACAAGAACTCGGGGCCTAGGGCAGTGTAAATGAGACAACCCACTGTGTACTCCTACACAGCCTCTCATTGTCCACTTATATTAGGGTGACTTCAACAAAACGTTACCACCTTGTTGCATGTGTTCACTACCATCCCGATACATCACCCAGATGGATCAACTTCATTGCAAACAACTCTAGCATGGCATAGCATAACATGGATGAAGGGCCACATGATGATCATAAACAATCTTGTATCTGCTAGGTTGAGGTTTGCTTAATACTGTGGTAGCAAAGATAGGTCATGCAAAGGATGGGTTCAACTAGCGGAAGAACGGTAACATGTGAATCACCTAATCATGCATAAGAGAACAAGAGGGAAAATGGGTTTTTATAGATATGATCAAAGGGGGTTTGCTTGCCTTATTGTCGAGATTCGAGGTGCCACTCTTCGAAGAAACAGGGACTACGTCCGGCGATGGATCTATCGAGAAGAAGCAAACACCGAGACAACAAAGTATAAACATCACATTGCAATGCACATTCAAGAATGAAACATGGCATGGTACTGATGTGATCTATGTTCAATTTGCAACAAGTTTAATTGAAGTTGATTTGAATAACAAATTCAAATTCAAACTCCAAATGTGGTTCAATTTAGCCAAAGTTGCATTTGCTAATGTTTGGATATGGTAAACCATGTTGTCATGTGTATGATATGCCTCTGATGTTCATGTGATAAGGTTGGCATTGCAAAGATTTAATTTGAAATGATTTAAACATTTATTTTGAATTATTCCAAATAAGCCATATAGCTAAATGCTACTGGTTCCCCACCATAGATGTGTTTTTCATCTATGAAAGTATGATATTTGGAATCCTTGAATTTTTCTGATGATTTTTGATATATAATTTATTTGATTTGGAGTTATGGTTTAAAAGTTATTGAATTTCAAATATTTAACTATTTTCTGGAAATTCTGTTAAATAGAAAAAGGGTTTATTGTGCAAGGCTGACGTCAGGATGACATCATGGGGGCGCTGACCAGTCAACCTGACCCCTGGGCCCTACCTGTCATCCCCTCTGGGGTTAACCCCGTTTTAAATAAAACTTAACAGGGATTAGGGGGCTAGGTCCCACCAGTCAGTGAGAGAGAGAGGGATTAGGAGGGGGATTAGCAGGCCGGCCGGCGTTTAGCCGCCGGTGGCCTCTGGACGCGGCGGCGTCCGCTCAGGATGGCGGCTCCGGCCACGAAACTCGGCGCCGCGAACACTAGGAGAAGCCCCATGGACTCGCGCGTCACCTAGACAACCTGGACGAGCACGGGGAGGCCAAGGTCGACGGCGGCGACCTCACACGCGACGGCCTGGAGCTTGGTCTACGGCGGGGAGGAGATGTGGCACACGGGGAGGGGCACAGAGAGACGGGGAAGAAGGGGGAGCTCACCCCGAAGCCAATGGAGAGGACAGAGAGGTACGGGAAGGCCGGGCGGCGGCGCAATCCTCGTCGGTTTTCACGGTGGCCGGCGGCGAGTCGGGGAAGGGGCTTTCATGCTCCGGGCTCCTGTGCTCGATTCCTTGCTGTTGGTGACGAAGACGAAGGCGGTGGTCGCAGAGGACACCTCGACTTGTCTCCTTGTCGGCGTTGTCCACGCCGGGGTGCGACGGTGATCTGCGACGACGCACTGGTCCTCGAGAGAACGCACGGGAGAGAGAGAGGAGGAGGTCCAGGGAGAAGGGGAAAGGAAGGGGGGCTGCAAGGGGGCGTCCACGGCGCCGGATAAGGGAGACGGGGCAGCCAGACAGCTGCCTGGCACGCATGCCGTGGCCGGCGGCGAGCTGCCTGCCTGCCTGGCTCGGGGAGGAAGACGCCCTTGCCCCTGGGCTGGGCCACCTCCCTGAGTTGGGCTGCAGGTAAGTGGGCTTTGCCCCCTTTTTTTTTCTGCTTTTTGTTTTATTTGTTTTGCTCTGAAAAAAAATACCAAAGCATTTTTTTAAAAATCCCCAAATATTTATCTTGGACATATGTGACATAGAACTAGCCACTCCCAAGTTTTGAGGATTTTTTGAATTCAAATTATTTGAATCCAATTCAAATAGCATTTAAATTTAATTTCCAAGCCTCTGTTTGAATATTTGAAAAATCCATGAGCATGGGTTTGACTCCAAATCATTTTTAAAATGATCATACTCATTTATAGGACTTTTCAAAATTATTTGGAGGAATTTTGGAAAAACTTTTTATCTGGCCTTTTATTTAAAATTCTTTTTGAGGCTTTTCCAAATCCCCAATTATTAAACCAAGGAATTTAAACATGATGCAATTATTTCTAGTAATAAAAGCACATACCAAAACTAGGGTTGTGACAACTCGCCCCCACTCAAAAGAATATCGTCCCGAGATTCAGAAGTAGTCGGGAAGAGGGTGGGGTACTCGACTCGGAGACGGTCTTCTCGTTCCCAGGTGGCTTCTTTCTCAGAATGATTGGACCATTGCACTTTAAGGAACTTGATCTTCTGACGTCGGGTGGTACGCTCAACTTCATCGAGGATACAGACGGGATACTCTCGATATGACAAGTTTTCTTGGAGATCAAGCGTTTCGTGGTCTACTTCGCGGATGGGGTCCTTAAAGCAACGCCTGAGTTGAGATACGTGGAAGACATCGTGAACCTGAGAAAGATGCGGCGGTAGTTCAAGTTGGTAGGCAACTTCTCCACGTTTAGCTAGAATGCGAAAGGGGCCTATGTAACGTGGGGCCAATTTGCCTTTGATACCGAAGCGATGGGTTCCCTTCAGAGGAGTTACCCGGAGGTAAGCCTTCTCGTCCAGCTCGTAGCTTTCTGGCCTATGACGACGATCATAGTAGCTTTTCTGACGAGACTGGGCTGTTTTCAATTGCTCACGAACAATGCGAACTTTCTCTTCTGCTTCCTGGATCATATCCGGTCCAAAGAATTGTCTTTCACCGGTTTCTGACCAGTTCAATGGTGTTCGACATTTTCGTCCATAGAGAAATTCGAAGGGTGCCATGCCCAAGCTAGATTGGAAGCTGTTGTTATAAGCAAACTCGGCGAATGGAAGAGATTTCTCCCAACTCTTTCCGAATGAGATAACACAGGCTCTGAGCATGTCTTCGATAATTTGATTGACTCTTTCTACTTGACCACTTGACTGGGGATGAAAGGCGGTGCTAAAGGAGAGATGGGTTAGCATTTTGAAAACTTTCCCAAAATCGAGAGGTGAAAAGACTTCCACGGTTTGAATTGATTTCCAAAGGAACACCATGGAGAGAAACAATCCGGGAGACATATAAATCCGCTAACTGGCTAGCAGTTATACTCTCGCGAACAGGAAGGAAATGAGCAACTTTGGAAAGACGGTCAATGACCACGAATATGGCATTGTTTCCCTTCTGAGACTTCGGAAAGACGGTGATGAAATCCATACTGACTTTATCCCATTTCCACTCAGGAATGGCTAAAGGTTGAAGAGTACCAACAGGTCTTTGATGCTCTGCTTTCACACGACGACAAACATCGCACTCAGCAACAAATTGAGCGATTTCTCGCTTCATCCTAGTCCACCAAAATCTTTGGCGTGAATCTTGATACATCTTAGTACTACCAGGATGAATCGAGAGAGGGGTGTCATGGGCTTCATTAAGGATCTGCTGCCTTAGATTCCTATTCTTCGGAACTACCATCCTATTTTCGAAGTACACAGTACCTTCATTGTCTAGGGTAAATTTTTTTGCCTTACCGCTAGCAATGTTCTGTTTGATATGTCGGATACCTCGAGCACGTTGTTGAACAACTTTGATTTGATCCCCAAGGGTTGGTTTCACTACCAAGGTGGAAAGGAATCCATGAGGAACAATCTCGAGAGTGAGCTTTTGAAATTCCTCATAGAGAAGTGGTTGATACTGTTGCAACATGAGGTTGTTACAATACGACTTACGACTTAGTGCATCAGCCATGACATTGGCTTTGCCTGGGGTGTAAGAGATACTCAAGTCGTAATCTTTTATCAACTCTATCCAGCGTCTTTGCCTGAGGTTAAGATCTGGCTGGGTGAATATGTATTTGAGGCTTTGGTGATCGGTATAAATTTCACAACGATTACCAAGGAGGTAATGTCGCCAAGTCTTCAGGGCATGAGCTACGGCAGCGAGTTCAAGATCATGGGTAGGATAGTTCTCTTCATGTGGCCGCAACTGGCGTGAAGCATAAGCTACCACATGTCTATCTTGCATAAGTATGCATCCTAACCCTTGCCGTGAAGCATCACAATAGATCTCGAAATCCCTTTTGGTGTCTGGAGGTGCAAGTACGGGTGCAGAAGTCAATCTTCTTTTTAGCTCTTGAAAGCTTTCCTCGCACTTGGGAGTCCATTGGAATTTCTTATCTTTCTTGAGGAGTTCAGTTAGAGGCTTTGCAACTTTAGAAAAGTTCTCGACGAAGCGGTGACAATAGCTTGCTAGGCCAAGAAAACTTCTAACTTGCTTAACCGATTCAGGTGGATTCCAGACAAGGACGGCCTGAACTCTCTCGGGATTGACTGCAACACCTTTTGCAGAAATCACGTGGCCTAAGTAGGTCACTTCTGGTAGCCAATATTCACACTTGGAGAACTTGGCATAAAGGCGATGCTCTCTAAGTTTCATCAATACCAGCCTAAGGTGTTCTGCGTGCTCTTCTTCGTTCTTCGAGTAGATGAGGATGTCATCAAGATAAACCACAACAAATTTATCTAAGTACTCCATGAAGATCGAATTCATCAAGCGCGAAAAAGTGGCTGGGGCATTGGTTAGACCGAAGGACATGACGGTGTACTCATAAAGACCATAACGAGTAGTGAAAGCCGTCTTGGGAATGTCCTCGTTTCTGATTTTGATTTGATGATAACCTAATCTCAAATCCATCTTGGAGAAGACAGAGGATCCAGCAAGTTGATCATAAAGATCATTGATCCTGGGAAGTGGGTACTTGTTCTTTATCGTCGCTAGATTTAGCGGGCGATAGTCTACGCACATCCTTTCTGTTCCATCTTTCTTCGTTACGAACAGAACGGGGCAACCCCATGGCGATGAGCTAGGGCGGATGAAGCCTTTTGCCAACGAAGCATCAAGTTGGGTTTTTAGCTCAGCTAACTCATGTGGGGCCATTCTATATGGGCGTCTGGAAATTGGGGCTGTGCCTGGTATAAGATCCACTATGAATTCCACAGACCTGTCGGGTGGCATTCCCGGCAGCTCTTCTAGAAAGACATCCGGAAAGTCACAAACTATCGGAATATCTTCAAGTTTAGGAAGGGGATGTTCATTCAACGAATACAGCTGGGTTTCAGAACCTTGAGATGTGAAATGGACTATCTTGCCGGAAGGATGAGTGAGTTGGACTGATTTAGTGGCACAACCAATCTTGGCACGGTGTTTGGATAACCAATCCATACCTAAGATGATATCGATATCTGAAGATTTGAGGGCTATGAGAGAAGCAAGGAATACAACATCCTCAACAACAATTTCATTCTCATGACTTACCCTACTGGTACGCCATGTGGATCCTGGAGTTTTAATCATGAAAGGGGTAGGCAGCTCCTCAAATGAAATGTCATGCAGGAGTGCGAACTTTTCAGACAAAAAGGAATGAGAAGCTCCAGAATCAAATAGAACAGAAGCAGGTTTGGAGTTAACAGGAAGTGTACCGAGTACAACCTTCGTATCCTCTTGGGCTTCTTTGATGGTGGCATGGTTCACACGTCCGTATTCAACAATAGCGGACTTGTCTTTGGAAGGCTTTGGTGGCTTAGCTTTGGCTTTATGTTTTGGACGAGTAGGAACATTCTCTTGCAAAGAACACTGTCGTGCAATGTGGCCAGGATTACCACACTTGTAGCACAAACGGGTGTTAGGTTGTGGAGTTTGTATGGCAAGTTCTCTACTACCTTTCTGGGTTTTCTTGCTTTGTGGAGATGGTCTTGGAATCAAGTGCGAAGGAAGGGCACTAGTTGGGATCCAAATTCGACGTTTCTGAGAACCCAAACTAGAAGAGGAAGCAAGATCACGATCACGCTTGCGAGACTCTTCAAAGACCTCATTTCCATGCTCAGCTCTGAATGATCTATTGACCAAATCCTCGAAGTTGACGAATTCAAGGAGATTGAGATCATGACAAAGGACATGGCTAAGTCCCTTGCGGAACCTTGCTTTCTTCTTGGCATCGGTTGATATCTTCTCAGGGGCATAAGGAGAAAGACGATTGAACTCAGTCCTGTACTGATGAACAGTCATATTTCCCCGAGATAGGTTGCAGAACTCTTCCCTCTTTCTTTCCATCAGCTCATCCAGAATGTGGTACCCTTGGAAGGCATCACGAAACTCCTGCCAAGTCACTACGTGACCATCAGGCTGCATTGCAACAAAACTTTCCCACCATTCACCAGCAGCACCTTCCAGAAAGTATGCCGCAAACATCACACGATCATCTGGAGAAACATGCGCCATCTCAAGCTTATGCTCGATGGAACGGAGCCAATCATCGGCATCAAGGGGCTCAGATGAACATCGGAAAACTGGCGGGTTCAAAAGGATAAAATCCTGGATGGATATTACCGCATCTCGCTGAAGAGAAGTATTCTTCTCAATGAGCTCCAAAAGGCGTGTTTGATCACGTCGATTTCGCTCAGCCTCCATCATGATTTCCGCTGCAGAAGGCGGTGAAGGAGGACCATCATCACCACTTTGATTACCGTGACCAGATTCAACACATCTAGTTCCACCTGACATTCTGTGTGATAAAATCAACAATCAGAGTAGGATTTATGATGGAATCAAAGCAAAGATGATACAATTTAAGAGCGGACAAGATTGTAATGCAAAAGCATTGGAATCACTGGAAACACGGGACAATTCGGACAACATAACGGCTGTACCGGGGTGGAAAAATGAATCAATCTGCAAGAATGATCAGAACCTTCTCAAAAGGCTTGATGGAATGGTGACTCTAGACAACCAAAACAATCCTACAGCTATGGAGAGTCAAACAACAAGATGTTCTAGTATAGACATAGAAGAGCCTAGTCCTATCTTCCCGTAGAACAAGATGAGGGTGACTCAGAACTCAGATCGATGAGGGTAAGGAGAAAAATGAAGCCTTACGTTGTTCCCTTATACCCAAAGTAACTATATATCTATAGAATGCTAGACTCGACTTCGGCCAAGGTTTAGTAATCCTACAGGCAGTCCTGCTCTGATACCAAGTCTGTCGGGACCCGGGGTTTGCATATGTAATTCCAGTCACAATTCAATCATATGGAGAGCCGAGAGCCATACCCACTTGTCTAAGCAGACAAGGCCAAGTACAAGACACTCTCGGAGAACTCAAACGTGAGGGGCGTCCCATCCAGGCCCGGATGATCAACTGAGATGGGTCCTCATCGTCCTCTCACAAGTCTAAATGATTATGGGTGGTGAAATCCCATACTCATGGACAAGTCGCCTCAACCATATTATCGATTGAATCATAACACTTACATAAACAGACTCCAGCCCGATCTCTTAGTCGGTTTCTCGGGCGGGCTCAATCATACAACAAAGTGTGCCACGTGACAGAGTCACGAGCAATCGCATCGCGATGCCCCAAGCTGCGCACATCTAAGGGCCACTTGGTGTATAAAAGACCGCCGGCGAGAGCACAACTAAGGTATCGAACCCCACACATGACATGCATGATATAAACATACACGCAGCATGTATGCCAAGTGTATAATAGCAGGTAACACAACATGAACTCTACAAACTCATAGCTTTATTGCATCTGCTAAACAGAGCAGATATAGTAGTGTTACAAGCAGAGATCACATCACTGTGATCCAACATTACATCATACAACAACGGAAGCAAATTATGTCTTAGTAAAGACAAGGTTAACAAATGGCTTAAGAAGCCTTTAAGAAAACACAACGACCCTCCAGAGGGACCAGGCTGCTGTCTGGGACTACATTACTTCGTCGACGTCGAGCTTGAGGGGGAGGCCACCTTCAGGGTCAGTGGTCTCATCTCTAAAACATAGAATAAGCAAACGTGAGTACAAATGTCGTACTCAGCAAGACTTACGTCAGAACTATACTACTCATGCTCAGATACCAAGGTAAAGGCAAGTGGGGTTGTAATGCAGAAAGCTTTGACTTGGCTATCCTGTACTACGACTACATAGAGTTGAGATGAGAGGCGCACACGAGTCCATCTAATATTGATCACCACACCAAAAACACCACCATGGATCCTTCCTCGACTTCCCCACGAGGAAGCAACCCAAAGCACTCACACTTATCTTGAGATTTTTAGAGTATCCATTTGAGTTGTCTAATAATCAAGTAAAGATCTCCAAGTAGTCCATAACCGCGGACACGGCTATTCGAATAGTTCATTAACCCCGCAGGGGTGTACTTCTTCACATACGTAGCTACCACTTACCGCCTAGAACTCGTCACCTTCAAGCGGTGTCGGCGGGGATAGTACCACGACACTTACCTCACGGCTCCAACTCCAGTCCAGGGAATCGCCTATCTGAGTATGTACCCCAATCGGGAATCCGGCCGGGGTTTCCGTTCAGGACCCATACGATGTATGGACGGTCCGACAAGCCCACCTCGACGGATGGTGCTGCGCTTGCCTAAAACCGTGCTACGTTACGAAAGCAAATAGAATAAAGTTAACCCATGCGAATCTTGGACCTTAGTCAGGGTGAGTTCATAGGTCGAGAGGGGTCAATGAGCCCAACATGTGGTAGTAATCTGTGTCTTGGATCACAACACAAGAACTCGGGGCCTAGGGCAGTGTAAATGAGACAACCCACTGTGTACTCCTACACAGCCTCTCATTGTCCACTTATATTAGGGTGACTTCAACAAAACGTTACCACCTTGTTGCATGTGTTCACTACCATCCCGATACATCACCCAGATGGATCAACTTCATTGCAAACAACTCTAGCATGGCATAGCATAACATGGATGAAGGGCCACATGATGATCACAAACAATCTTGTATCTGCTAGGTTGAGGTTTGCTTAATACTGTGGTAGCAAAGATAGGTCATGCAAAGGATGGGTTCAACTAGCGGAAGAACGGTAACATGTGAATCACCTAATCATGCATAAGAGAACAAGAGGGAAAATGGGTTTTTATAGATATGATCAAAGGGGGTTTGCTTGCCTTATTGTCGAGATTCGAGGTGCCACTCTTCGAAGAAACAGGGACTACGTCCGGCGATGGATCTATCGAGAAGAAGCAAACACCGAGACAACAAAGTATAAACATCACATTGCAATGCACATTCAAGAATGAAACATGGCATGGTACTGATGTGATCTATGTTCAATTTGCAACAAGTTTAATTGAAGTTGATTTGAATAACAAATTCAAATTCAAACTCCAAATGTGGTTCAATTTAGCCAAAGTTGCATTTGCTAATGTTTGGATATGGTAAACCATGTTGTCATGTGTATGATATGCCTCTGATGTTCATGTGATAAGGTTGGCATTGCAAAGATTTAATTTGAAATGATTTAAACATTTATTTTGAATTATTCCAAATAAGCCATATAGCTAAATGCTACTGGTTCCCCACCATAGATGTGTTTTTCATCTATGGAAGTATGATATTTGGAATCCTTGAATTTTTCTGATGATTTTTGATATATAATTTATTTGATTTGGAGTTATGGTTTAAAAGTTATTGAATTTCAAAGATTTAACTATTTTCTGGAAATTCTGTTAAATAGAAAAAGGGTTTATTGCGCAAGGCTGACGTCAGGATGACATCATGGGGGCGCTGACCAGTCAACCTGACGCCTGGGCCCTACCGGTCATCCCCTCTGGGGTTAACCCCGTTTTAAATAAAACTTAACAGGGATTAGGGGGCTGGGTCCCACCAGTCAGTGAGAGAGAGAGGGATTAGGAGGGGGATTAGCAGGCCGGCCGACGTTTAGCCGCCGGTGGCCTCTGGACGCGGCGGCGTCCGCTCAGGATGGCGGCTGCGGCCACGAAACTCGGTGCCGCGAACACTAGGAGAAGCCCCATGGACTCGCGCGTCACCTAGACAACCTGGACGAGCACGAGGAGGCCAAGGTCCACGGCGGCGACCTCACACGCGACGGCCTGGAGCTTGGTCTACGGACGGGAGGAGATGTGGCACACGGGGAGGGGCACAGAGAGAAGGGGAAGAAGGGGGAGCTCACCCCGAAGCCAATGGAGAGGACGGAGAGGTACGGGAAGGCCGGGCGGCGGCGCAATCCTCTTCGGTTTTCACGGTGGCCGGCGGCGAGTCGGGGAAGGGGCTTTCATGGTCTGGGCTCCTGTGCTCGATTCCTTGCTGTTGGTGACGAAGACGAAGGCGGTGGTCGCAGGGGACACCTCGGCTTGTCTCCTCGTCGGCGTTGGCCACGCCGGGGTGCGACGGTGATCTGCGGCGACGCACGGGTCCTCGAGAGAACGCACGGGAGAGAGAGAGATGAGGAGGTCCAGGGAGAAGGGGAAAGGAAGGGGGGCTGCAAGGGGGCGTCCACGGCGCCGGATAAGGGAGAGGGGGCAGCCAGGCAGCTGCGTGGCGCGCATGCCGTGGCCGGCGGCGAGCTGCCTGCCTGCCTGGCTCGGGGAGGAAGACGCCCTTGCCTCTGGGCTGGGCCACCTCCCTAAGTTGGGCTGCAGGTAAGTGGGCTTTGCCCCTTTTTTTCTGCGTTCTGTTTTATTTGTTTTGCTCTGAAAAAAATACCAAAGAATTTTTTAAAAAATCCCCAAATATTTATCTTGGACATATGTGACATAGAACTAGCCACTCCCAAGTTTTGAGGATTTTTGGAATTCAAATTATTTGAATCCAATTCAAATAGCATTTAAATTTAATTTCCAAGCCTCTGTTTGAATATTTGAAAAATCCATGAGCATGGGTTTGACTCCAAATCATTTTTAAAATGATCATACTCATTTATAGGACTTTTCAAAATTATTTGGAGGAATTTTGGAAAAACTTTTTATCTGGCCTTTTATTTAAAATTCTTTTTGAGGCTTTTCCAAATCCCCAATTATTAAACTAAGGAATTTAAACATGATGCAATTATTTCTAGTAACAAAAGCACATACCAAAACTAGGGTTGTGACATCGATCCTCCCTCTGGCAGGGTGCCGAGAAGGGTCCTGACGGTGCTCCCGATCTTGGAAGCGCGGCGGCGGCGGAACAGAGGCGAGATTGCGAAAAAGATTTCTGTCTTCGGAAGTTTCTCGTGACGGAGATTAAATAGGCGAAGGGGGTAGCCAGGGGGGCCACCAGGAGTCCAGGCGCTCCCTAGAGCGGCCAGGCCCCTGGCCGCGCTACGTGGCCGCCTGGGCACCTGGTGCTGGCCCCCCGGCCCTCCTTCGGGGCTTTGGAAGCTTCCGGTATGCTGATTTTTATTTGATTTTTCCCGGGTTTTTTAGCACGTTTTATATGGGGGAAAACTGTAATAGAAAAAAAACAAAAAAAAAGAAACTGACACTGGGGTGCACTGAGTTAATAGGTTAGTCCAAATATGATCAAAAGTGTATGAAAGTGTATCTAGATCATAGCAATATCACACAAAACATGCATGGAGCGAGCAGAAATTATCGATACGTTTGAGACGTATCATAAGGCTATGGTCTAGCCGCTAGAGATGATACAAATTGAAGATCTCTGAAGACCGCAGGATTATCATATCCGCGGGGATAGTGTTGATGAAGCCCATGTTGAGTGGTACCTTGGCCATGAAAACCGGGTACGAGGGATTCAGTTCTCGAAGAAGCATCTTCTCTAATGCCATAACACTGTGATGCACACTCTGCATATCCGAAGTTGCAAGCTCGATCATGTCATTAGGTAGCATCGCCCTACCCGCCACATGGATTTCAACCGAGAGATCCTTGGGTCTTGGTGGCACGTACTGAGCCCGGATCGGCATCGAAGGTTGGCTGCTCGAAGTGTTCTTCTTTCTTTTCCGTCCCTTCTTCTTTTCTGATTTCGAGAAGTCACCGGCCTTTATCTGCTCAGTGGCCGCCTTATGGAGTGTGGAAGGCCTGAGAATAGATCTCCTTGTGGCATCTACTTGAGGCTCGGTGAAGGCGCGAGCTACTGGAGACATCTCCTGAGAAGCAGTGAAGAGACGCGTGGAGCAAGCGGGTTTCGCCGCAGGATCAGCTGGATTGCGACCGTCCACGTCATGCTCGTAGCAGGATTCTTTAACAATAGGCATGAAAAATTCATCACCTTCAAACGAAGTGTTGATGAACTGGTTGGCGGGGATATCATCATCAAGATCATCGTCTTGTTGTGCGCCGATGGGATCATGTGGCGCCGACACAACGACTACCGGTGTTGTCCTTGGTGTGGTGCCCCTCCCCCGTCATCAAACGCAATTGGGTCTTCTGCCATATTCATATTTGGTTGAAACAATCATGAGGACTGCCGGCTCGTCCTCGTCATATCCGGGGGTTGAATGGGAGATTCAATTCCCTCGTAGCCCGAAATCACGAGAGAGATTTGAACCCTATGCACATCCGGTGCCATCGGCCTATTGTGCATCACTCGGTTTTAGGGTTTAAGGATTTTACCTTTGGAAACATCCTTCAACTCGTCATCCACGACTTGTAATAGAATGCATGGAGTTTCCTCCTGCGAAATAGATATATGCATGTAGGGCATCAGAGAGATGCCAGTAATAAAAGGCAAGGAGATGAAGTCCTCGTTTGAGTTGAAGACGCTTATAGTTACCTTGAGGGCGTCGAGGTCGGCCAATGAAGAGACCCGCCGACGATGGCAGGCATGCAAGATACGGAGGGCGCGCTGCCTACCATGGTGTAACAGCTCAGTTTTCACAAAAATTAAAATTTTTGTTTTCGGTGTCAATTGTTTGATTGTCTGATTTGTTTGCGGTGTTTGCATCCCCGATTTATCGATCGGCGATTATTTCCCCCCCTCTTATCTCGTATCGTACGGA
Source organism: Bromus sterilis (assembly GCA_950022295.1). NCBI lineage: Eukaryota > Viridiplantae > Streptophyta > Magnoliopsida > Poales > Poaceae > Bromus > Bromus sterilis. Next base: position 363,438,921 of record OX465595.1, on the reverse strand, counting down.
GACCGACCTTTTCCACCCTGACACTCGACCTTTGCGAGACCGGGTTTCACCCGATCACCGTCGCGAAAACCGCACGAGACCAGCCGCAGCCAACGGAACGAAAACCCCGTTTAATAATTAAACGGGATATTTTTATAGCGCGCCGGAAAGTGTTTTCGGAACGGTTCGCTGATCGCCTCTGGCTCGATGCGCTGATCGCGCAGTTCGAAGTTTTACCCGAATCGGAGGTACTGCGGACCCCCGGCGGTCAGAAACGTGAACACCGCGCGCGCGAGTGAAAAACCGGGGATGTTTTTGGAAACTGCCAGCCACCGGGGCTATATAAAGACCACCACACTCCCACCCCTTTCTAGGGTTTCCCTAGCACAAATTTGCAGCCACCCCCCTGTTTTTGCTCAGATCTGCCCAAATAACCCCCAAAAATCGAAATCCCTAGCCCCAGCGGATCTGGACCGTCGGATCGGCCGATCCAACGGCCCAGATCTGGCCAGCCTCCCACCTACCTCTCTCCTCTCTCTCCTCACCAACCGCCGTCTCCATGCCCGTGGGCAAGCCGCCGCCGTCTCCTCCACTCCGGCGTCAGCCGGCGAGCTTCCATCCCGCCGGCACCCTCTCTTCTCTCCTTTCCTCTCTTCTCCTCCTCTCCCTTTCCCTCCTCATCTCCTCTGTCTCCTCGCAGGTGGCCGCTGACGCGCACCAAGATCAGGGAGCCGGCCGGCGAGCCCGAGCTCCCCTGACCCGAGGCCGTCGCCGCCCCTGGCCGCTGGAACCAGGCGCCGCTGGATCCCCTCCGCCGCCGCGCCTTCCGCCCCCCTGCACCGCCTGCCCCGCCGCCTGCCACCGGTGGCCGGCGCCGCCACCGGGGCTGCCGCCGCCGCCGTTGGTGCTCCCGCTCGGGAGGAGCCGAGCAGCCAGCCGGGCAGGCCCCAACCGCCGAGCCAGGTAGGCCTCCCAGGCCCAGCCGGCGAGCCCACCGAAGGCAGCCCAGCCGCCAGATCCAGCCGAGTGGGCCTCGGCCCGTTAGGGGTGAGAAGAGGCCCTTTCTATATTTTTTTTCTTCTGGAAAACCCTGCTGAAAAATTGCTAAGTCTGGAGTAATTTAGCTGCTGATCTGTTTTTGCGATGCTTTTTCCTGTTAAACCGTAGCTCCGATGAACGTGCCCCCAAAACGAAAGTTGCTCAGTTTTGCGTGCTCTAGCATTCGTATGTAGAAAGTTTTTGCGTTTGAGCTCATCTTGATTGTGTAATTGTGTGCTGAAGTGGGCATCAGACCGTTAAACTGCTACAAATTCCTGTTAAGTGCTGCTGTTTATATTTTGTTGCAACTTCGCATGATGATTGTGACTCATCCATGAGGCCTATTGCATTGATTCTTTTTCCTATGTGTTAAGAATCATGTGTACTTCATTTCCAGGCTTTAACTTGTCATATTTGGGTGCTCTAGCTATATTAAATCTTGCTCCAAAGTATTGTTATTTTGTTGCAACTTCGGTCGACGAGTGTGTCGCGGCCGTTTATCAGAATTGAGTGATTCAATTTACATATTGTTAAGCATCATGGCTACTTTCATTACATGTATTGCATCTTCATGTTAGCATTGCTGGTCATATAGTTGTTTAGCTCCAAAGTTGCTATGCTGCTGTTTTTTACAACCACCTCTGTTTTTCACTAAGTCTGTTACTTTGCGATGCCATGTTGTTTGTTTAATATCTTTTGATCTATGATGCCTTTTTGCATGATTCTTTTTGCCATGCCTTCCCTGTCATGTCTAATTTAGTTCCATATCTTTTGTGATCATGTTTGCATTGATTATCCTGTTTATGCATTGCTCTAAAGTGTGCTTCCTGATGTTGGCAGTTTGTGCCCGTAACTTGTTTTGCTTGTATTTTTTTAACCGTAACTCCATTTGGAGTGTGCCTTATATGTAACTTGATTAGTTTTCCGTGTACTTTGTGTTTATGCTATTGTTTTCTGTTGTTAACCAACCTAAAATATGGTTTAGGACAGAACAGTACCAATTCTTTTAATTGTCGTGCGGCACTTAGTGTATGCCATGTTTAGGTTGTGCCTCACTTAAATTGACTAGTATAGATAGTTTACTTTGTGCTTCACCTCTTGACATGTTTGTGTGCTATGCCATGCTTGCTTGATGTGCAATGTTAACAACTTTGCTTATCACCTGTAGCTAAACAACTTGAACCACCGTAAACGTGCGGTATCGTCGTGTGTGACGAGTACTCCACTTAAATTGTTAGTAACCGTTCTCGACGATAGATTCGTATCGCGTTGCTTTGTCGTGTGATGTCTTCTTGATCTTGTGTTGCCCGGTAGTAATAGAGTGCTTGCTCGTTGATTGCTTTCCAGTGTTTATCGTCTTGTGTGCTTCCGCGGGTACCTCTCGGAGACGATGAGAGCTTGCGATCAACTACACCTTCGGAACCAGACTTATCAACAGGCAAGGACTATACATTACTTATGATCCATTATATTTCAACCAGCGGTTTGCATGCTAGCCTAGGTTAGGTTCGATGTTTGATCCTACCACATGTTTACAACCTCTTTCAAACCAATACAGCCATGTCCCTTCCCAGCAAACCTTGTACTGCTATGTTACTATTGCTCGTTGCTCAGCCCCTGCTTGGTATGCATGCTTAGGATGCTACGATGTTACCCTGTTACTCCTTGGTTTGGGATATCACATTATCATTATTATTATTGTTGTTGATGATATGATTATTATAATGTTGACTATATTCGACGAAGGATGGAAGGTCTAGGCTATCCCGCCCCGACGCTTTGTTCCATTCGAGTCACCTAGGATCCGAGTTCCGGGTATTGGTTTTAAGACTGAGCGTGCCTAACCGCGTGTGGGATTTTATGGGGTCCCCTTTTCTTACCTACCTAGCTTCAAACATTTCTAGTGGTGGCCCAAGATGATTTACCATTTGAAACCGTGTGTGTGCTGGTCAGCTGCCAGTTGTTTACAAACCAACCCGGACCAGTGAGGACATAGTTCCCTTGCTGGCCCACCTTGTTCGGCTGAGGACCCGGTTTCCCATGTGTGATGAACTGGCTATCCAAACCCGAGACAGACGGTAGAGACCAGATCGAGAGAGCGGCCGGCTCCTGAGCTGGATGTCGACTGACCGGGGGCCACCCAGATTTGTTCGTTGTTAGTTAGAGGGACCTGTCGTTTCGGATCTCTTGGAACTAAATCATAAAATGGTTGCCTGTGATGGGTAGCAACTGAGAGAGATGGACGTGCGTGCGGAGCCTTGTAATGGGCAGTTGGTACACCCCTGCAGGGTTAAATCTTTTCGAGAAGCCGTGTCCACGGTTATGGACGACTTGAGACCTACTCCTTGTTCATAGACAGCAATAACTGAGATAATCTTAATATAACTTGATCAACGTGTGTGTGTGCCTTGACTGCTTCTTCTTCGTCGGGATGCGAAGAGGAGGACAAGGATAGGATAGGTGTTATGTTTGCGTAGTAGGTGGATAGCAGACTTGTTGGAGGCGATTCCTCATCGAATGCTTGGCTTCTTATCTTACTCTCTAGATCGTTAGCCACTTCATACATGCTAGTGCGGCAGCAACCTCGCCACTTACCCTTTCCTTACCGTAAACTACTAGTTGTCCTAGAATGACGTGTGATGAAGTCCTTGCTGGGTCAGATGACCACTACAGTTGGATGCTGAGTACCTCTGTACTCATGATACTACCCCCAAACTCTTTTCAGGGTTCTTGATCGACAACAGGTACGGTGATCGACGTTTCACGTGGAGACTCGACGACTACTAGTTAGGCGGATCCCGGCGGAGGGCCTGGACCCGTGTGGTTATGGGATCGATGTTTTTCTCTTTGCCAGTAGGCATTTGATTGTAGTCTGTACTCAGACATGTATCTTCCGCTGTTGTATTGTATTAAGGCAGTTGTATGCCGATTGTATGAGATGTTGTATCCTTGTATCTGTAATGTTGTGATATCATGTTGGAAAGCCGGGGCATATGACTTCGTCATATGTCGCGGTGGGACCGATATGTGCTTCGTCCCCGGATCTGGATGGAAACATCTAGATCTGGAACAGTACCGCATATTGGGCCTTCCACATGGCGTCGACCGCCCTATTTTGGCTGCCGTCGGGTGCATTATTATTATGCCCCGGTTGCTCGATCGTGGCTGGAGGAGTCACCATCACGTCCGGCGCCGCGGTATTGGCGGCCGGAGTCACCAATACGGAGGGAGTCAGGACTGCCGCCGCGGTGCGCGAGTTGCTGCCGATCAAGTTGGGGACCGGTAGGGGCGCCCTTTTCCACCATGCGCTTGCCAGTTCGCTAGTGACTGCATCATATCAGGAAGGATGGCCTTCATCGTCTTTGCCACTTCGTTCTGGACAAGCTGCGGAAGCATGTTCACTTTCTCCTCCAGTCCACGAACATAAGCGGCGTCTTCTTCGGTCCTTCTCGCCTTGCGCCCCCTCGAGCCCGACTGCTCCGCCGATTTCTCATAATATTCGGACCAATTTAGGTCCGCACCAAATCCGACCACACGAGCAGCTGACGATGGCTTCGCCGCCACGTTGTCAACCTTCTTGCCTTGTTCAACGCCCTGTTAAAAGCGGTGTCCCATGGGCCGGCCGGCTTAACCGACGACTCCTGAGATGAGGAGATTTTCATTTCCGCTTGCTGCAGAAAAAATATGAAACATTAAGAAATTGTGAACTTCATTAACAAGAATTCAATCGACAAGGTCACGTGGTAAACTACTTACCATGGTAGTCGTAAACTCCTGAACCTTAGGATCGACAACTATGTTCGAGGTTTCTTTGGCCTTATAGCTCTGGGCCCTCACAAAGTATTCGGTCTGCGGATCACTTTTGTTGGTTACCCCAAGTGGAAGGTTAGATGTAGTGTAGCGGAAAATTTCCCCTATGTAGAGGATAGGGTTTGTCTCCCGTAGGACTTCGATAATGATAAGTAGGTGGTGAAGTGAACAATGGCGCCGAGGTTGTTTACTTCTCCCAGACCTGCACATGACACAAATAACTTTGCTTCCCAACGAGTACAGAGAGGTTGTCAATCTCTCCGACCTTGTTGTTCACAAAGGATCAAATGCAATGGATAATGATAATGGTGATAGCAGCTAGAAAGTAAAAGAAGGAAAATAAAACAGCGTGTAAACAGTGATGAGAATATGGACCGGGGTCCCGTGATGTTCACTAGTGATGTCTCTCTCCCAAAAGAAGATAAAACCGCTATGCGAGGTAAACAAATCACAGCTGGGCAATTGATAGGATTAAAAACACACCGCAATGCTAACCATGCTACAAAGAAAGGACGAGGCTCAAAAGCATGGGCGGTACGCCAAAATAAGTAGACCGAAATCCAACTGCATCTACTACTAATCATCCACCTTGAGATATCTATCCAGAACATCTCGCTGGTATTAAGTTGCGAGCCCTACCCAAAGTGTAAACCCAAAGCAACAGACAACTGCATTAAAAAGCACTTTGTGTAAAGTAAACAATCCTCGCAACCGCGGTTACAAGCACCGTTGTTTTCCCCCTTGTGGCAACAACACATCCCCTAGACTCATGTTTCTTTCACTCAAGCGCGTCATCAGGGGGCATGAACCCACAATCGAGCATAACGTTCCCTCTTGGAGTCACTACCTACTACTTGGCCAAAGCAATAAACAACAACGGAGAACATGCAAGAATTACTTAGGAACAAAAATATAAAAGATAAGAACCAAATATATTACTCAATCACAATCTGAACATAGTCTCATAATCCATCAGATCCCTACAAACTCAGCATAGCAACAACAGAAAATTACATATGTGCCTCGATCATGTAGGGCATCTCACGAGGTATAAAGCATGGAGAACAAAGAGGGGAGGAGAACATCACATAGCTACTGATCACGGACCCATGGTCCAAGGTAGACTACTCACGGATCATCCGGGGAGCGTCCATGGTGGAGGGGAAGCTCCCGGAGGTCAATTCACCCTCCGGCAGGGTGCCAGGAAGAGGTTTGCTGGCGCTCCCGATCTACGAAGCGCGGCGACGGCGGAACAGAGGTGAGATCGCAAAAAGGGTTCTGTCTTCGGAGGTTTCACATCATGGAGAATATATAAGCGAAGGGGGGCCACCAGGGGTCCAGGCACACCCCCCGGCGCGGCCAAGCCCTAGGCCACGCCAGGTGGCCGCCTGGGCACCTAGTGGTGGCCCTTTGGCCCCACTTTGGTGATTTCGGAAGCTTTCATTGCGCTGATTTTTTATCTGATTTTCTCGATTTTTTTGGAGCACTTTTAATATGTGGGAAACCTAAAATAGGAAAACAGCAGAAAACAGGAACTGGCGCTGGGGTGCATTGAGTTAATAAGTTAGTCCAAATATGATCAAAAGTTTATGAAAGTGTATCTAGATCATAGCAATATCACACAAAACATGCATGGAGCAAGCATAAATTATAGATACGTTTGGGACGTATCAACATCCCCAAGCTTAATTCCTGCTCGTCCTCGAGTAGGTAAATGATAACAAGCATAATTTCTATGGGGACATGCTACCAACCATATAAGAACTTTGAAAGTAAAGAAATCAAGGTATGTGATTCAATTCAAGTCATAACAGGCAAGAGTCTATATTAGCATTGAAACAAGCAACGAAAGAAAGTTAGGTGCAAGAGCTCTTAGCTGTCCGTGACTCGAATGTCTCCAAATGGTGTTTGCGTGCAAGAAGGGGGAGATGGGAATACGAGAGACAAAATATAATTGTTGAGAACTCAATCTACTAAAATTTCACACTTGGTCTTTTTTGTAATCTTATCTTGACTCGTCCGCAGACCACTAGCTAGGTACAAGTCAATTTGATGCACTCCTTTTTAATATTTTGAGCACTCATGCAATGGATGATCGTAAACACGAGAGTTGACACTTAGGATGGAAAAGAGAGAAGTATGGTGGAGGAGGAAGACAAAAAGGGTGAGAAAGGCTCACATCAATGAGGACAATCATAGGCGAGAAGGCCAAATGATAGATATGATGTGAGGAGTAGGGATTGCCATGCAACGGATGCACATATAAGCTAAGAAAAGCTCTCCAATGGAACTAGTGGGGGTGCATCCAACTTGCTCCCTCATGAAGACCTAGAGCTCGTTTGAGGAGGCTCATCCTTGGAATATGCAAGCCAAGTTCTATAGTGTGAAGGGTCCCCACATAGCTATATGCATAAATGATCATCTCTATGGAGTACAAAGATAAGAGGGAGTACGAGTGTGGATCTTTCAAAAGGAATAGTAGTGTTTCCCCTTTCTCTCTTTTTATTTCCTTTTTCTCTTTTTTCTATTTTTTGTATTTTTTGGTGGCCTCAATGGCTCTTTCTATTTAACTCTCACTTGTCCTCTTTGGGATATTTTATTTTGTCCACTTTGGGATCTTTTCCTCACTTAAGGGCAACACTCTATTTTACAAGAAGGTATAGAAGATCTTCACACTTTACAAGGTACTCAAACATAAAGAATATGTAGCTATCATGATGTATGCAAATGTATGCCTCTGCCAGTGTAGGAGGAACATGTATGACATGAAGATCAAGTCATGAGAAGGTGGATGTTGCATGGAAATATATCTCGGAAAGGCTATGGAAATGCCTTGATAGGTAGGTATGGTGGCTGTTTTGAGGAAATATATAGGGAGGTTTATGATGATAGAGCGTATCATGCCAAGGATTTGGATGCACCGGCGAGGTGGACGCCAACTCTGGGAGTGAGAAGAGGGCAATGCACGGTACTGAAGATGCTAACAAATATGGGAAGGTGGAAGTGTCAACTTTCAATACTTACATTAGTCCGAAGAACTCATGCACTTATTATCGGTAATTCTCAATATAATAAGGAGGTTCACAAAGTGACAAGTACCCCGAGGAGGAGTGTATGGGGGTTTGGTTATTCTTGCGCATCCTCAACTCATGGTGCGTGGGTGTACTCTAATATCCAATCCCTCAAAAGATTAGTGATCCATCTAGTAGATAGAGTTCTCAACTAGTTTTTGTAGGTTTTGAAAATAAACATGGATTTCCCAAAATACGACACATATCACTAATAGGCTAGAGCTCTTGACACCAAAAGTTCAAACATTACTCACAACAATACCTCAAAACTATTGCAAGTTACTACTACAATTGAATAACAACCTCAATTACCTACTTCCAAGACAAGACACAACTCAGTGCAACAACCAACTCTCTTAACAAGATAAACATGAAAACTAAAGAGAGTGCCAGCAACAAACTAAACAAAAGCCAAGGCTCTTGCTAAAGACAAACACTAAAACTAAATCTAAACATGGCAGTAGCTATGAAAAGATAAAAACACACAACAGCAGAAAGATAAGCATGAAAAATCCTATGATGTGTTCTAGATTGAAGTGGACCGTGTTTCTCTCCCACAAAAAGTAAGTTGGGGTCTAATTTGTTATGAACAGAAAGAAAATCTAAAGAAAACTAAAAAGGAAACCTAAGAGCGGGACGTTCCAAGCATAGCACATAACGCATGAAGTGATAAAAATATAGTGAGACGAAGGACGAACTGATGATTGTTGACGGGGAAGGAGATGTACGGGGACATCCCCAAGCTTAGACGCTTGAGTCTCATTGAATATTTATTGGGGATGCATGGGGGCATCCCCAAGCTTGAGCGTTTGACACTCCCGGATCTTCTTTCATCATCTTCCCTCGCACACTTGAAAACTCCCTTCATACATAACTCATCATAAGCTGATTAGAGAGGTTAGTACCCTTAATAAAATAAATTTTCTTCACTGGATATAAAAATATTCTTGAAGACATACTGTTTCTCAAGATTTCCAAAATGTTTTTGCAAAGAAAAAGCAAGCTTAAGTTTTGCAAAAGTGAGGAAAGGAAAAACGTGGCAGAATTTGTGAAAAATAGAACAGCAGGTAGTAAAGAAATTTTTGGGGGTATTTATGCAACTCAAATAAAAAAACTCAGAACATACCAAAGTTTCACAATTGTACAGAGCATACTGTGTAAAAAATTCATCTCAAAAAGATGAACTGGTGATTTGTTTTGATTTTTTCCGTCAAGTGGATAGAATCTGTTTTCTGGACAGCATGTCACAACTTTTGCTTCCCTTATCATAAGAGGCTATAACTTGGCACAAAGCTTGAAAATAAAGTACAGTAGTAACAATCATCAAGACCAATAAAAAAATAAGTATAAACCTCTTGGGTTGCCTCCGAACAAGAGCTTTCTTTTACGCCTTTAAGCTAGGCATAAAGCAAAAGAAAAATCAAGTTTTATCAAGAGAGAGTGAATAGCTAGCCCGTGTAACAGACTCAAAAGGTAACTTGATTTTATTTATAGGGAAGTGTTCCATCCCTTTTTGAGAGGGAATTGAAATTTTATATCCCCCTCTTTGATGTCAATAACAGCACCAACGGTGCGAAGAAAAGGACGTCCCAAAATAATTGGACATAAATGTTCACACTCTATATCCATAATAATAAAATCAACGGGAACATAATTGTCATTGACTATGATAAGAACATCGTAGATCTTCCCCAAAGGTTTCTCTACGAAATAATCAATGAGACGAACACCAAAAGAACAAGGCTCAAAGGGTTTCAATTCAAACATATCATACATTCTTTTGGGAATGACGGAGGTACTAGCTCCAACGTCACATAAAGCATAGCAAGAGAAGTTGTTCAATTTAATTTTTATCATAGGGTCCCAACCATCATATAGCTTCCTAGATATGGAGGCTTCTATTCTAAGCTTATCCTCCCTAGCTTTGATGAGAGCATTGGTGATATGCTCCGTGAAGGCAAGATTTAGTGTGCTAGTGTGGGGGTCTCTAGACATTTTGTGCAGCAAATTAATAACTTCTGAGAGGGTACAACTATCAAAAGCAATATCACTACTATCAAAGGTGGTAGTAGTGTCATCTAGGCTCACTTGTTTGAAACCCTCTATGTTCATAGGAGTTTCTTCTTCTATGGTTGAGGTATTAGCATCACCATTAATAGGTCCAATGGGACTAGGAGTGTGTTGGGTGCTAATAGTTTGGGTGTCCTCAACAATTTGGATAGTAGCAATAGTGTGGTGCGTAGGAAGGCTCTTAATTCTATCCTCTTCCTCTTTTTCTCTAGCCCATCTTTCTTTAAGTTTAGCCATCATCCTAATATTTTCATTAATTTGCACTTGGATAGCACTAATAGGAGTGGCTTTCCTCTCCTCAAGGGGAGAGGTTCTAATTTTAAGCATCTCAACATCAAGGGCTAAGCTATCTACCTTCAAAGAGAGATTATCTAATTTGGCTAATTTATCTTCTACACTCTTGTTGAAGGCTTTTTGGGTAGTGATAAATTCTCTAAGCATGCTTTCCAGTTCAAAAGTGGGGTTCTTGTTACTAGGATAAGTGTTGTTGTTCCCATAATTGGATGGGAACGGTCTAGGATTGCTAGCAAAATTACCCCTATAAGCATTGTTGTTGAAGTTGTTTCTAGCAATAAAGTTCACATCTACTTGTTCCTAAGAAACCAAAGAATTTAAAGGAACATCATGAGGATCAATAAGGGGTTGCTTGGTAAGTAGAGACATAATCAAGTCAACTTTTTCATTTAGGGAGGTAATCTCCTCGACAGAGTTTACCTTCCTACCTATTGGAGCGCGTTCGATGTGCCATTGGGAATAGTTGGTCATCATCTCATCGAGAAGTTTTGTGGCAGCACCAAGTGTAGTTGACATAAAGGTTCCTCCCGCGGCCGAATCTAACAGGTTCCGCGAGGTAAAGGTGAAGCCTGCATAAAAAGTCTGGATAACCATCCACGTAGTCAAACCATGTGTAGGGCATTTCTTAACAAGAGATTTCATTCATTCCCAAGCTTGGGCAACGTGTTCATTATCCAATTGCTTAAAATGCATAATGTTGCTCCTCAATTGGTTAATTTTAGCAGGTGGGTAATACTTCCCAATAAAAGCATCTTTGCACTTATCCCAAGAATCTATGCTATTCCTAGGCAAAGATTGGAACCAGATTTTAGCTTCTCCCCTCAAAGAGAAAGGAAAAAGCTTGAGCTTAACAACTTCACCTTCTACTTCTTTATACTTTTCCATATCACATAAATCAACAAAATTATTTAAGCGTAAAGCAGCATCATCTCCAGCACCAGAGAATTGATCTATCATAACAAGGTTTAACAAAGCAGGTTTAATTTCATAAGAGGTAGCTGAAGTGGAAGGTGTGGCAATAGGAGTGCAAATAAAGTCTTTGTTGTTGTGACTAGTGAAGTCACACAACTTGGTGTTTTCAGTGGAACCCATAGTAGCAACAAGTGTGGCAGATTTTTTTGTGTTTTTGATATAGGACACAAAGACAAAAACTGAAAGGTAAACTAACAAGACTAAAAATCAAAGGTAAAATAAAGTGTGCAACTCCCCTATCTTAGCACTCAGAGTCCCCGACAACTACGCTAGAAATTTGCTTGATGATCTATCCTTGTTGGTTACCCCAAGTGGAAGGTTAGATGTAGTGTAGCGGCAAATTTCCCCTATGTAGAAGATAGGGTTTGTCTCCCGTAGGACTTCGATAATGATAAGTAGTTGGTGAAGTGAACAATGGTGCCGAGGTTGTTTACTTCTCCTGGACCTGCACACGACACAAATAACTTTGCTTCCCAACGAGTACAGAGAGGTTTTCAATCTCTCCGGCCTTGTTGTTCACAAAGGATCAAACACAAGGGATAATGATAATGGTGATAGCTGCTAGAAAGTAAAAGCAGGAAAATAAAAGAGCATGTAAACAGTGATGAGAATATGGACTGGGGTCCCGTGATGTTCACTAGTGATGTCTCTCTCCCAAAAGACGATAAAACTGCTATGCGAGGTAAACAAATCACAGCTGGGCAATGGAAAGGATTAAAAACGCACCGCAATGCTAAGCATGCAACAAAGAAAGGACGAGGCTCAAAAGCATGGGCGGTACGCCAAAATAAGTAGACTGAAATCCAACTACATCTGCTACTAATCATCCAACTTGAGATATCTATCCAGAACATCTCGCTGGTATTAAGTTGCGATCCCCACCCAAAGTGTAAACCCAAAGCAACAGACAACTGCATTAAAAAGCACTTTGCGTAAAGTAAACAATCCTTGAAACCGCGGTTACAAGTATCGTTGTTTTCCCCCTTGTGGCAACAACACATCCCCTAGACCCATGTTTCTGTCACTCAAGCGTGTCATCAGGGGGCATGAACCCACAATCGAGCATAACGTTCCCTCTTGGAGTCACTACCTACTACTTGGCCAAAGCAATAAACAACAACGAAGAACATGCAAGAATTACTTAGGAACAAAAATCTAAAAGATAAGAACCAAATATATTACTCAATCACAAACTGAAGATAGTCTCATAATCCATCAGATCCCAGCAAACTCAGCATAGCAACAACAGAAAATTACATATGTGCCTCGATCATGTACGGCAGCTCACAAGGCCTAAACCATGAAAAACAAAGAGGGGAGGAGAACATCACATAGGTACTGATCACGGACCCATGGTCCAAGGTAGACTACTCACGGATCATCCTGGAAGCGTCCATGGTGGAGGGGAAGCTCCCGGATGTCAATCCTCCCTCCGGCAGGGTGCCGGGAAGAGGTCTGCTGGCGCTCCCGACCTTGGAAGCGCGGCGGCGGCGGAACATAGGCGAGATCGGGAAAAAGGGTTCTGTCTTCGTAAGTTTCACGTCACGGAGAATATATAGGCGAAGGGGGGAAGCCAGGGGGGCCACCAGGTGTCCAGGCGGCCTCCCGGCGCGGCCAAGCCCTAGGTTGCGCCACCTGGCCGCCTGGGCACCAGGTGGTGCCCCTATGGCCCTCCTTCGGGACTCCGGAAGCTTCAGTTATGCTGATTTTTATCTGATTTTTCCCGAATTTTTGGAGCACTTTTAATATGGGGGAAACCTGAAATAGAAAAATAGCAGAAAACAGGTACTGACACTGTGGTGCACTGAGTTAATAAGTTAGTTCAAATATGATAAAAATTGTATGAAAGTGTATCTAGATCATAGCAATATCACACTTAACATGCATGGAGCAAGCATAAATTATAGATACGTTTGGGATGTATCAGTTCCCTTTGAGTTTGGTGTTATTGTACGGCTCCCGGAACTTGTATCGTCCGTGCAGCTTCTTGATAAGGAGCTGACAATAATGACTATTGTCATGACTCCTGAGGTTAATCGTGGTGATCGGCACAGTGTTCCGGAGGATCGCCGTTACTTGACGGTCGTACCCTTCCGCAAAACATTGGGGCTCTATAGGAATGTCGACGGAGGTCACAACGGTAAACTCTTGACTGATGGTGCCGACCTTGGTTGGTTTCCGATTCTTCTTTCTCGACTGGCTACCATCTGTGTTTGAGCCACTGGTCGCATCATCCTCGTCGGCGTTCCTCTCCCCGTCTGTACTGGCCTCCTCCTCCATGTCTTCCTCCGATGAGTCGGACTCCGACGCTATCTCCTCCTCGCCTGGAGGTACTTCCTCTTCTCCGAGCTCCTCGACCTCCTCCTGGGAGTATTCCCAAAATTGCTTCCCTTTTTTCCCGGCTCAGAAGAAGGGCCGGCTCTGGCTCCGATCGACATGTTTGCACTAGTACAATATTAAGAAATGCAACTGCTTAATTAATTAGCACAATAAATAAATGCAACTACTCTCATGTTAAGAAAATAGCAAAAGTCATGCACGAATTCGCGGAAAAATTGGGCATGACCTTTGCTATTTTTCTTAACATGAGAGTGCCCCATTCTCAACCGAAATGGAAGTTAATCAACATTTCGGGATAAATGGGATAATGAGAGTCCCTGCTGATACGTCCCAAACGTATCTATAATTTCTGCTTGTTCCATGCATGTTTTGTGTGACTTTGCCATGTTTTGCTTGAACTTTCATACACTTTTGAACCTATTTGGACTAACCTACTAACTCAGTGCACCCAGTTGCCAGTTTCTGTTTTCTGCTGTTTTTGTATTTCAGGTTTTCCGGCCATTAAAAGTGCTCCAAAATTTCCGGGAAAAATATATAAAAAATCAGCACAACAGAAGCTTCCGGAATCACCAAGAGAGGGAAGGGGGCCACCACCAGGCAGCCAGGAGGGCAGGTGGCGCGGTCCCACCCTAGGCCGCGCCAGGCACCCTCCTGACTGCCTCATGGGTCCCCTCGACGCCCCCTTCGCGATCTCGCCTCTGTTCCGCCGCCGCCGCTGTTTCTAGATCGGGGCTGCCTGGAGAAGCTGCTCCGGCACCCTGCCGGGAGAAGCTACCCCCTCCGGGAGACCCTTCGTTGCCATGGACACCTCCCGTATGTACCGTGAGTAGTTTCCCTTGGAACATGGGTCCGTGACCAGTAGCTATGTGATCTATCTCTCCCCCTTTTGTGCTTCCACTTTCGAGTCCTCGTGAGCTGCCTCACATGATCGAGGCATCTATGTAATTTCTGCTGTTGCTATGCTGAGTTTGTTGGGATCTGATGGATTATGAGACTATGTTCAGATTGTGATGAGTAATATATTTGGTTCTTCTCTTTTATATTTTGTTCTTGAGTAAATTCTTGCATGTTCTCCGTTGCGGTATTTTCTTTGGCCAAGTATTTTATTTGCAACTCCAAGAGAGAGCGTTATGCTCGATTGTGGGTTCAGCCCCTTGATGTCTAGCTTGAGTGACAGAAACATGAGACTAGGGGATGTGCTGTTGCCACCAGGGATAAAACAACGGTGCTTGTACCTGCGGGTGCAAGGATTGTTTACTTTACGCATAGTTCTTTTAATGCAGTTGTCTGTTGCTTTGAGTTTACACTTTGGGTGGGATTCACAACTTAATACCAGCGAGATGTTCTGGATAGATATCTCAAGGTGGATGATTCGTAGTAGATGCAGATGGCTTTCGGTCTACTTACTTTGGCGTACTGCCCATTGCTTTTGAGCCCTTCCTTTCTTTGCAGCATAGTTAGCCTTGCGGTGCCTTCATAATCCTGTCAATTTCCCAACTGTGATTTGTTTACCTCGCTAGCACTTTTATCGTCTTTTGGGAGAGAGACATCACTAGTGAAAATAATGGGACCCCGGTCCATCTTCATATCACTGTTACACCCTTATTACTTTCAGTCTTTACTTTCAGTTGCCACTATTATTATCGCTTGCGTTGATCCTTTGTAAACAGCAAGGCCGGAGGAATTGACAACTCCTCTGTACTCGTTGGGAGCAAAGTTATTTGTATCTGTGTGCAGGTCCAGGTGAAGCTAGCAACCTCGGCGCCATTGTTCACTTTACCACCTTCTTGTATCCTTCGGAGTCCTACGAGAGACAAACCTTGGTATCTTTGCCAAGGGAAAACTTGCCGCTGCACTATATCTCACTCTGCACTTGGGGTAACCAGCGAGGCTTGAAGAGTATTAACACTCTCTTGCCATCACCTGCACACAAAATGCCTAGTATGTAGGCCCAACCAGCATATATATAGTAGATATTCAAACAGTAGATAAAAATTGTGAATAAAAATGCTGAGATAAGGGCATCTTATCATGTCAAGTTCTGCTGGCATATTAATGCATTGCAAATTATTAAGAACATATTCTACACTAGTAGTGATATGCAGAACACAAGCACCACACACATTTTTCTGACTATTTTTTTAGAGCACATAGCAAACATTTTAGAAAAAAGCAAGAAACTAGTATCACTGCTACTACAGAGAGGAATTATTGTGAACACCAATCAATTAGTTTTCAAGAAAAGAAAGTGTTGCCACTTCTTCTGCGTAGGCAAAGGCAGATGCAGAATCTTGAGTACTACTTTTGGATTTGTGGTCAGACATCAAATTGTGGTGTGCCAAAGAAATGGATTTGAGTTTGTATGAATTAGATATGAGTTTATATATGCTTCATCCTATAAATGAATCATCAACATCTATATGGCTCGAAACTCGATTTCTCAAATAAAAATAAATATACGGCAGAGACAACTACTGGCTTCCATAACACCCAACTAGCATATGCATATCAAATCATGAATCCAATTGCCAAGACATAATCTGACTTGAAAAGTTCAAGCACCTCAACATTTTCCAAAAGGATGAAACTAGTATCACTCCTGCTGCTACAAAGAGGAATTACTGACTTGCATAACACCCATCAATTTTTTTGAAGAAAATAAAATACTACTACTATCACTTCTGCAAATGCAAAATTGTGATCAGAGGAGGTTTTATATTTTTAAAACTATGAATGAATCATCAAGGGTAAATAACTGTTTCTCAAAAGGGAAGAAAAAAACAGAGAGCTCCTACACAACTGTTGTTTTCTCAAAAGGGAAGAAAAAAACAGAGAGCTCCTACACAACTATGTACAATGTAACCAAGAACAATACAGTAAGTAGAGACACAAAGAACCCCTCTGATTTATTTGTTTGTTGGAAGCAAAATCTAGTGTGCAATGAATAATGATACAACACAGAAAGTGCTCAGTTTGGGCCAAAAAATGCCTTTTTCTATATGCATCCAGAAATGGCTTGTTCTATATGCATAAAATCAAATAAAAATGACTATAATTGAAGATGAAGTAGAATTGAGCAACAACAAAATTCAGCAGCAACAGCATGACCTAATTCAGCAGCCGAAATTTGCAACAGCAAAATTGAGAAACCCTAGCCATGGGGACAGGGGAGCAGGGGGTGGATGGATATGGAGGGGGATTCGTGCTCACTCGGGGGCGTCGGGGTGGTAGATCCGGTGGCGTCGAGAGGGCTCCGGGGTGGCGGAGACGACGGGATCGATGGCGATGTCCGCGGCGGCCATGACGAAGACGGCAACGATGGTGAGCGCACGGGGCCTCCCGAGTCGGGTTCCGCGGTGGAGAGGAAGGAGACGAACGCGACGAGGCTCCGGTGGCAGCGAGGGCGGTGGCTCGAACGGCGGAGGTGGCTCCGGTGGCGGTCGACGGTGAGGAGAGTGAGATTGGGAGAGTGGCCGGTGGGGAATGGGTGTGGGCACGGGCGGGAGGGGGTGATGGAGAGGTTAAGTCTTAGGGGTGGCGCATTCCGCAGAAATGCGCCACCCATAAGCACACTTAGTGGCGCATTTATGCAGAATGCGCCACCCTAAGAGTTTTTTAATTTTTTTGTTGAATTAATTGGCCTAGCTATATATCACGCTACTAAATATCTATCTATCCCGTCAATTATTTCGCTCGTTCGAAAGGGTCCAAGATACTAACATGGTTAGCGAGGCCGTGGCCTTCCATCCCCATCGGTGTGTTACCCATCTTATCGATCCACCATGCCTTAACCGTGTCGTCACCTTGCCATGCAGGGATGCCAATGTATTTGTGGAGGTTGAACCTTTCTCGAACCAAGCTCCACAAACGCAAGGTGCAGCGGCATTTGGAAACATAAGAATGTGATCATCATTTACAAAGTGCAGATTAAATCCATGCATACACAAAGTGATCATGAATTACAAAATAGTTTCTTAAATTTGGAGCTAACTATCTAGCTAGCGTTTCCTCACGATCTTCTTCTTGCCCTTCTTTGTCGTGGTTGAATAACTTAGGCCTGGACGCCTTCACTTTTCCTCTTGAACGGGAGACCTTTCTTCGGTAGGGTTGTGGTGTATGTATCCTGAGTGGCTGATGTGCGAGAGATGATAATGGCTTCTCGCCCTTCGTTGGTTACCCCAAGTGGAAGGTGAGATGTAGGATAGCAACAAATTTCCCCTATGTAGAGGATAGGGTTTGTCTCCCGTAGGACTCAAAAGCGGCAAAGTAGGTGTCAACAACGCAATTGACGTGGACCTGCACACGACACAAATAACTTTGCTCTCAACTAAGTTCAGAGAGGTTGTCAATCTCTCCGATTGTTGTTTATGAAGGATCAAACGCAAGGGATAATGATAATGGTGATAGCAGCTAGAAAGTAAAAGCAGGAAATAAAATAGTGTGTAAACAGTGATGAGAATATGGACCGGGGTCCCGTGATGTTCACTAGTGATGTCTCTCTCCCAAAAGACGATAAAACTGCTATGCGAGGTAAACAAATCACATCTGGGCAATTGACAGGATTAAAATGCACCGCGATGATAACTATGCCACAAAGAAAGGACGAGGCTCAAAAGCATGGGCGGTACGCCAAAATAAGTAGATCGAAATCCAACTGCATCTACTACTAATCATCCACCTTGAGATATCTATCCAGAACATCTCGCTGGTATTAAGTTGCGAGCCCCACCCAAAGTGTAAACCCAAAGCAACAGACAACTACATTAAAAAGCACTTTGTGTAAAGTAAACAATCCTTGCAACATCGGTTACAATCACCGTTGTTTTCCCCCTTGTGGCAACAACACATCTCCTAGACTCATGTTTCTGTCACTCAAGTGTGTCATCAGGGGGCATGAACCCACAATCGAGCATAACGTTCCCTCTTGGAGTCACTACCTACTACTTGGCCAAAGCAATAAACAGCAACAAAGAACATGCAAGAATTACTTAGGAACAAAAATATAAAAGATAAGAACCAAATATATTACTCAATCACAAACTGGTCATAGTCTCATAATCCATCAGATCCCAGCAAACTCAGCATAGCAAAAGCAGAAAATTACATATGTGCATCGATAATGTAGGGCAGCTCACGAGGTCTAAACCATGAAGAACAAAGAGGTGAGGAGAACATCACATAGCTACTGATCACGGACCCATGGTCCAAGGTCGACTACTCACGGATCATCCGGCAAGCGTCCATGGTGGAGGGGAAACTCCCGGAGGTCAATCCTCCCTCCGGCAGGGAGCCGGGAAGTGGTCTGCTGGTGCTCCCGATCTTGGAAGCACGGCGGCGGCGGAACAGAGGCGAGATCGCGAAATAGGGTTCTATCTTCGGAAATTTCACGTCACGTAGAATATATAGGCGAAGGGGGGCAGCCAGGGGGCCACCTGGTGTCCAGGCGGCCTCCCGGCGCGGCCAAGCCCTAGGTCGCGCCACCTGGCTGCTTGGGCACCAGGTGGTGCCCCTCTGGCCCTCCTTCGGGACTCCGGAAGCTTCCGTTACGCTGATTTTTTTATCTGATTTTTCCTGAATTTTTGGAGCACTTTTAATATGGGGGAAACCTAAAATAGAAAACAGCAGAAAACAGGAACTGGCACTGTGGTACACTTAGTTAATAAGTTAGTCAAAATATGATCAAAATTGTATGAAAGTGTATCTAGATCATAGCAATATCACACAAAACATGCATGGAGCAAGCAGAAATTATAGATACGTTTGGGACATGTCAACATTCCCAAGTTTTATTCCTGCTCGTCCTCGAGTAGGTAAATGATAACAAGCATAATTTCTGTGGTGACATGCTAACAACCATATAAGAACTGTGAAAGTAAAGCAATCAAGGTATGTAATTCAATTAAAGTGATAACAGGCAAGAGTCTATATTAGCATTGAAACAAGCAACATAAGAACATAAAGGTGTAAGAGCTCGCGCTGTCCGTGACTCGAATGTCTCCAGATGGTGTTTGCATGCAGGAAGGGGGAGATGGGAATACAAGAGAAAAAATATTTATTTGTTGAGAACTCAATCTACTAAAGTTTCAGACTTGGTCTTCTTTGGAATCTTATCTTGACTCGTCCCCAGACCACGAGCCAGGTACAAGTCAACTTGATCCACTCCTTTTTGATATTTTGAGCACTCATGCAATGGATGAGCGTAAGCACGAGAGTTGACACTTAGGATGGCTAAGAGAGAAATATGGTGGAGGAGGAAGACAAAAAGGGTGAGAAAGGCTCACATCAATGAAGACAATCATAGGCAAGAGAAGGCCAAATGATAGATATGATATGAGGATTAGGGATTGCCATGCAACGGATGCACATATGAGCTAAGAAAAGCTCTCCAATGGAACTAGTGGGGGTGCATCCAACTTGCTCGCTCATGAAGACCTAGAGCTCGTTTGAGGAGGCTCATCCTTGGAATATGCAAGCCAAGTTCTATAGTGTGAAGGGTCCCCACATAGCTATATGCATGTATGATAATCTCTATGGAGCACAAGGATAAGAGAGAGTACGAGTGTGAATCTTTCAAAAGAATAGTAATGTTTCCCCTTTCTCTCTTTTTATTTTATTTTTCTCCTTTTTTGTATTTTTTGGTGGCCTCAATGGGTCTTTATATTTAACTCTCATTTGTCCTCTTTGGGATCTTTTAATTTTGTCCACTTTGGGAACTTTTCCTCACTTAAGGGCAACACTCTATTTTACAAGAAGGTAAAGAAGATCTTCACACACTACAAAACTACTCAACGTAAATAAGAAGTAGCTATCATGATGTATGCAAATGTATGCTTCTGCCAGTGTAGCAGGAACATGTATGACATGAAGATCAAGTCATGAGAAGATGGATGTTGCATGGCAATGTATCTCGGAAAGGCTATGGAAATGCCTTGATAGGTAGGTATGGTGGCTGTTTTGAGGAAAGATATAAGGAGATTTATGATGACAGAGCGTATCATGCCAAGGGTTTGGATGCACCGGCGAGGTAGATGCCAACTCTCGGAGTTGA
Source organism: Bromus sterilis (assembly GCA_950022295.1). Classification (NCBI taxonomy): domain Eukaryota; kingdom Viridiplantae; phylum Streptophyta; class Magnoliopsida; order Poales; family Poaceae; genus Bromus; species Bromus sterilis. The sequence continues at coordinate 363,418,299 of OX465595.1, read as the reverse complement.
GAAGAGGGCAATGCACGGTACTGAAGAGGCTAGCAAATATGAGGAGGTGGAAGTGTCGACTTCCAATACTTACATTAGTCCGAAGAACTCATGCACTTATCATCGGTAACTCTCAATCTAATAAGGAGGTTCACAAAGAGACAAGTACCCCGAGGAGGAGTGTATGGGGGTTTGGTTATCCTTGCGCATCCTCGACTTATGTTACGTGAGTGTACTCTAATATCCGATCCCTCCAAAGATTAGTGATCCATCTAGTAGCTAGAGTTCTCAACTAGTTTTTGTAGGTTTTGAAAATAAGCACGGATTGCCCAAAATACGACACCTATCACTAATAGGCTAGAGCTCTTGACAAAAAAATATTCAAACATTACTCACAACAATACCTCAAAACTATTGCAAGTTACTACTACAATTGAATAGCAACCTCAATTACCTACTTCAAGACAAGACACAACTCAGTGCAACAACCGACTCTCTTAACAAGATAAAGATGAAAAGTAAAGAGAGTTCCAGAAACAAACTAAACTAAACTAAAGCTAAAACTCTTGAAAAATATAAACATGAAAACTAAGAGCTAAACATGACAGCAGCTATGAAAATATAAAGAACACACAACAGAGAAAAGATAAGCATGAAAAATCCTATGATGTGTTCTAGATTGAAGTGGAGCGTGTTTCTCTCCCACACAAAGTAAGCTGGGGTCTAACTTGTTATGAACAACAAGCAAATCTAAATAAAACTAAAAAGGAAACCTAAGAGCGAGACGCTCCAAGCATAGCACATAACGCGTGAAGTGATAACAATATAGTGAGACGAAGGACGAACTGATGATTGTTGATGGAGAAGGGGATGCACGGGGGCTTCCCCAAGCTTAGACGCTTGAGTCTCCTTGAATATTTATTGGGTATGCATGGGGGCATCCCCAAGCTTGAGCTCTTGACACTCCTGGATCTTGTTTCATCATCTTCCCTCGCACACTTGAAAAGTCCCTTCATACATAACTCATCATAAGCTTATTAGAGAGGTTAGTACCCTTAATAAATATATTTTTTCCAATGAAAATAAATATATTCTTGAAGAGCTATTGTTTCTCAAGATTGCCAAAAAGTTTTTTCAAACAAAAAGAAAGCTTAAGGTTTGCAAAAGTGAAGAAAGGCAAAACGTGGCAGAATCTGTGAAAAACAGAACAACAGGTAGTAAAGAATTTTTTATGGGTACTTATACAACTCAAATAAAAAACTCAGAACATATGAAAGTTTCACAATTGTATAGAGCATGCTGTGTAACAAAATCAGCTCAAAAAGATGAACTGGTGATTTGTTTTGATTTTTTCCGTCAGGCAGACAGAATCTGTTTTCTGGACAACATGTCACAACTTTTGCTTCCCCTATCATAAGAGGCTAGAACTTGGCACAAAGCTTGAAATAAAGATACAATGATGTTGCTACAGTAGTAACAATCATCAAGACCACTAAAAACAGAAGTAAAAACATCTTGGGTTGCCTCCCAACAAGCGCTTTCTTTTACACCTTTAAGCTAGGCATAAAGCAAAAGATCAAGTTGTATCAATCGAACCATCATCAAGATCATAAAAAGCTCTTCAATTGTACAACTAGTCTTAGGAGGTCTTTAAAATAAAGGCCTAATGAATATACTTCTAGGGAGAAAACCAAAAGGCGAAAAATCAATGGGAGTTTCATTTATAAAATTTTCTAAGAGGGGTAGTTCTTCAAAAGTTTTCACAGTCTCAACTCCTTTGGCAATGGGTGGATTATTTTTAGGTCGAGGAACCTTAGGGACATAAATCAACTTAGGTTCCTTCCTTGCCGGAGTTTCTACCCTTTTTGGTTTGATTGAGGAGAAAGTATTTCCCAAAGTGTCAATGATTTCCTCAATCTTATCTATCCTAGAAGGATCCAAATCATGGAATTTGATGGTCTCCATAGTTTTAATAATTTTATGCATGGAGCTATCAAGTCTATTCAAATTTCCTTGAATCTTGCGATCCAACTCATTGATCCTACTTATACTTGGTATTTCTAACTCTATCTTTTCAAGTTTTTTCATAATGTGAGCTAGAGTGATATCCTCTTGAATGCTAGCAACAGGGAGATTTCCCACAAGATTTTCAATAACATTAAGAGACTCCCAAATTGGGGCTTCGAGGAAATTCCCATTGATAGCAGTATCTAGAATGAAGCTATTCCAAGGAGTAATTCCAACATAAAAATATCTAAGCAGGATAGTAGTGGATTGCTTCTTGGTGGCTCTTTTCTGAGAATCATTAATTCTATACCAAGCATCTTTTAAACTTTCACCACCTTTTTGTTTAAAGGTGAGAACCTCTGTCTCAACAATTGCAAAAGGACCAGACATAATGACAGCTACTAGCAAGATAAATATATTTTTTTATTTTTGATATAGGACACTAAGATAAAAAATTGAAGGTAAACTAACAAGACTAAAAAGCAAAGGTAAGAGATAGTGTGCAACTCCCCTATCTTGGCACTTGGAGTCCCCAAAAACGGCGCCAGAAATTTGCTTGATGTGCGAGAGATGATAATGGCATCTCTCCCTTCGCTGGTTACCCCAAGTGGAAGGTGACATGTAGGATAGCAGCAAATTTCCCCTATGCAGAGGATAGGGTTTGTCTCCCGTAGGACTCAAAAGCGGAATAGTAGGTGTCAACGGCGCAATTGACGTGGACCTGCACACGACACAAATAACTTTGCTCAAAACGAAGTTCAGAGAGGTTGTCAATCCTTCCGACCTTATTGTTTACAAAGGATCAAATGCAAGGGATAATGATAATGGTGATAGCAGCTAGAAAGTAAAAGCAAGAAATAAAAGAGCGTGTAAACAATGATGAGAATATGGACCGGGGTCCCGTGAAGTTCACTAGTGATGTCTCTCTCCCAAAAGACGATAAAACTGCTATGCAAGGTAAACAAATCACAACTGGGCAATTGACAGAGATTAAAAATGCACCGCAATGCTAACTATGCTACAAAGAAAGGACGAGGATCAAAAGCACGGGCGGTACGCCAAAATAAGTAGACTGAAATCCAAGTGCATCTACTACTAATCATCCACCTTGAGATAGCTATCCAGAACATCTCGCTGGTAGTAAGTTGCCAGCCCCACCCAAAGTGTAAACCCAAAGCAACAGACAACTGCATTAAAAATCACTTCGTGTAAAGTAAACAATCCTTGCAACCGAGGTTACAAGCACCGTTGTTTTCCCCCTTATGGCAACAACACATCCCCTAGACTCATGTTTCTGTCACTCAAGCGTGTCATCAGGGGGCATGAACCCACAATTGAGCATAACGTTCCCTCTTGGAGTCACTACCTACTACTTGGCCAAAGCAATAAACAGCAACGGAGAACATGCAAGAATTACTTAGGAACAAAAATATAAAATATAAGAACCAAATATATTACTCAATCACAAACTGGTCATAGTCTCATAATCCATCAGATCCCAGCAAACTCAGCATAGCAAAAGCAGAAAATTACATATGTGCCTCGATAATGTAGGGCAGCTCACGAGGTCTAAACCATGAAGAACAAAGAGGTGAGGAGAACATCACATAGCTACTGATCACGGACCCATGGTCCAAGGTAGACTACTCACGGATCATCCGAGGAGCGTCCATCGTGGAGGGGAAGCTCCCGGAGTTCAATCCTCCCTCCGGCAGGGTGCCGGGAAGATGTCTGCTTACGCTCCCGATCTTGGAAGCGCGGCGGCGGCAGAACAGAGGCGAGATCGCGAAAAAAGGTTCTGTCTTCGGAAGTTTCACGTCACGGAGAATATATAGGTAAAGGGGGGCAGCCAGGGGGGCCACCAGGTGTCCAGGCGGCCTCCTGGCGCGGCCAAGCCCTAGTCCGCACCACCTGGCCGCCTGGGCACCAGGTGGGCCCCCTCTGGCCCTCCTTCGGGACTCCGAAAGCTTTTGTTACGCTGATATTTATCTGATTTTGCCGAATTTTTGGAGCACTTTTAATATGGTGGAAACTTGAAATAGAAAAACAACAGAAAACAGGAATTGGCACTGTGGTGCACTGAGTTAATAAGTTAGTCCAAATATGATCAAAATTGTATGAAAGTGTATCTAGATCGTAGCAATATCAAACAAAACATGCATGGAGGAAGAAAAAATTATAGATACGTTTTTGACGTATCAGCGTCGTAGTCATCTTCCATCTTTGGGTCACCGTACTTGTCAAAGTCTTGCTCGTTGGCAACTCCATCCATTCCGATGATGTTTCTTTTGCCTCTCCTCACTACAACGCGGCTAGGCTTTGATGGGTCGGTAATGGAGAAGCATTGGTCCAATTGGCTAGCCAGTACCCATGGCTCATTTTTCGCGGTGATGTTTGTGCCCGCAGACTTGGATTTGGCTTTGGGTATAACCATGGTGGTCAAGTACCGGTCTTCTTTTACGACGCTCTTGGCCCATCTCACATGGAACATCGACACCTTCTCTCCACAGTAGTCGAGCTCCCATATGTCCTCGATCCTTCCGTAGATTATTTCCTTGACATCATCGGTGTAGAATATCCCCGTTACCCCTAAGTTCTGGTAATCGCAGTTATTGTCCTTTTCCTCCGTGTAGAATGTGTAGCCGTTGGTATCATATGCTTGATAGGTCATGAGGTTGCGTGTGGCGCCTTGTGACAAGGTGAATATCATCTTTTCCTCCTCGGAAGCATTCCTTCACGGGGATTAGCACGAAGCTCGTCCCTGAACCAACTCATGAAACTGAAGTTGTGCTCTTTGATTAGCCGTGGATCTCGGTCCGTTATCTGCAGGACTTGGTCACTGTACTTCTTCCTGATTACATCCTTGTGCTTTATTATCCAAGGATCGACCAGCTGGATGTGTTGTAGCGCGACTAGGCTTGCTCTTTCAAAGTCGATGCCTCGACCCTCGAAGTTGACATGCATTGCGCGGCTTCCCTCGTGGTGACCACACCCATCGATCCTGCCAAAGTGCTTATTGACGGGCAGACCAACATGGTTCTCAGTGTTTAGATAATTCGTGCAAAAAGAGATGCACTCTTCGGTTAGAAAGCCCTTCGCTATGCTTCCATCTGGACGGGACCTGTTACGAACGTATTTTTTGATGTGTCCATTCATCCTTTCAAACGACATCATGCTGCGCAGAAACGCAGGCCCAAGTTGGACGATATCCTCCATGACATGGATTAGCAGATGCACCATAATATCGAAGAACGCAAGCGGGAAATAGATCTCAAGCTCGCATAGTATGAGCACGATCTCCTCATGCAGCCTTTTGAGTTGCGTAGCGCAAATCGACTTCCGAGAGATGACGTCAAAAAAGTTGCAAAGGCCAAACAAAATTTTACGAACGTGCTCGTTCATTATCCCTCGGATCGCAACCTGGAGAATCTGCGTCATCAGCACGACACATTCATGGGATTTCATCCCGTTGAAACGTTGCTTCGGCTCGTCTAGGTATCTGCTTATCTTCCCCGCGTAGCCGTTCGGAAATTCTACTCCTATGAGGAAGTGTATAAACTGCTTGATCTCCTCCTCGCACAGAGTGAAGCATGCCTGGGGGCAGTGATCAATACCGGTCTTCTTCTCGGTCACCCTTTTTCGCTTGCGATGAGAGTTTTGTGTTTCCGTATCCTCCTCCTCCTCTGGCTCATCATCGTCGTCACTAGGGGGTGAAGTTCCCTCCTGGCGCCCATAAATTTCAAGTCGTACCTTGCTTTTGGCCCGTCCTTGGTCTTCTCCGGCATGTTGAGCAGCGTGCCAAACAAGCTCTCGCACACGTTCTTTGTGATATGCATGAGATCAAGGCTATGAGAATTGTGGAGGAGACTCCAGTATTCCAAATCCCAAAAAACAGACCTCGCTTTCCATACCTTCATCAATGGCTGAGTCTTATTTTTTTTCTTTCCCGACGCGGGGCACCCTTCCCAAGTTCTCAACAAGTTGTTGATTTCTTTGCCGCTCCTTCGAGCTGGGGGTGCTCGGAGCTCCTCGCTGCCATCGAACAGATGTCCAAGTTTTCTCCATGCGTGTTTCTTGGGAAGCCACCTTTGAGACCCCTGGAACACGATTTTCGATGATTCGGGATCTTTCGCTAGCTGGAGGTACGTTGTATTATCCATGCACCTACGCATGCACAGAATCCTTGGACCACCTGCCAAAATATCCGTATCTGAGATAGTCGTGCACCGTCGTGATCATCGCGGTTTTCATTGGGAAATATTCTTTTGCGGCGGCGCCCCACGTATTAACTCCGTCTTTCCATAACGTTTCTAGCTCCTCTTTCAACAACTGGAGATACAGATTGAGGTCCTGGTTGTTTCGGCCCTTGAACTAGCATACACATTGTTATGTACTTTTTTTTATGCACTTCTAGGGGAAAGGTTGTATATGCATACAAACACGGGCAAGGTACTGTGTGTGATGCTCTGGCCGCCAAACGGATTGACTCCATCGGCGCTCACACCAATATTGAGGTTCCTTGGTTCTTACCCGAAATATTCGAGGTCCAACGCAGTCCATTGGCTACCATCTGAAGGGTGCCTCAGCATGTCCTCCTTTTCCGAATACGGTTTTAGGTCATCCTCTTTTAGCTTCTTTCTATCTACATGCCAGGTCATGAGCTTTGCTTCCTCGGGATCTATGAAATACCTCTGCAGACGAGGAGTGATCGGAAAGTACCATACCACTTTTCTAGGAACTTTCTTCCCTCTCTTGTATCGACTAACACCGCACACCGAACATGTGGTTTAATCTGAGTCCTCACCTCGATAGATCATGCAATCATTTAAGTAGAAGTGGTATTTAACGTGCGGAAGATCGAGAGGGCACATGACTTTCTTGGCCTCAGCGATACTAGTTGGGCATGTGTTGCCCTTCGGAAGACGATCGTGCCAGAATGCCATGTTATCATCGAAGCTTTCGTCGGTCCATTTGTGTTTTTCCTTCATCTCCATAGCCCCAAGTGTTACATTCAAGCGGGTATCCCTGTCGTTGCATCCTTCATAAAACTTCGTAGCCTCATCTTTCTCGAGTTGCGCCATCTTGGCTTTCTCTCTAGCTGCACCTCTGGCATTCAACACCTCCTTGACAAGCAGCGCTTGAACATGAGGGTCCTGCACCCAGCTTGAATCCTCATGTCCGACATCTTTATCTTCATGTCCGGCATCTTGATCTACATGATCTTCTTCGGCATCTTCTTCATGATCATGTACGGGATGCTCTTCGTCTTCTCGCCTGCCGTTGTTGTCTGGCTGCCCTTCCTCATTTCCTGGCGCCCCACCATTGACGTCCTCCTCCTCACCAGCTTCATCACTTATCCACCGTGTGTAGCTGTAAGGCCCGATATGCGGTACTGTTCCAGATCTAAATATTTCCATCCAGATCCGGGGACGAAGCACATATCGGTCCCACCGCGACATATGACAATGCCATATGCCCCGGATTTCCAACATGATATCACAACATTACAGCTACAAGGATACAACATCTCATACAATCGGCATACAACTGCCTTAATACAATACAACAGCAGAAGATACATGTCTGAGTACAGACTACAATCAAATGCCTAGTGGCAAAGAGAAAATCATCGATCCCCATAACCACACGGGTCCAGGCCCTCCGCCGGGATCCGCCTAACTAGTCGTCGTCGAGTTTCCACGTGAAACGCCGATCACCATACCTGTTGTCGATCAAGAACCCTGAAAAAGTTTGGGGGTAGTATCATGAGTACAGAAGTACTCAGCATCCAACTGTAGTGGTCAACTGACCCAGCAAGGACTTCATCACTTGTCATTCTAGGAGAACTAGTAGTTTACGGTAAGGATGGGGTAAGTGGTGAGGTTGCGGCCGCACTAGCATTTATGAAGTGGCTAACAATCTAGAGAGTAAGATAAGAAGCCAAGCATTCGATGAGGAATCGCCTCCAACAAGTCTGCTATCCACCTACTTACGCAAGCATAACACCTATCATATCCTTGTCCTCCTCTTCGCCCCGGCGAAGAAGAAGCAGTCAAGGCACGCACATGTTGATCAAGTTATATTAAGATTATCTTAATTGTTGTTGTCTATGAACAAGGAGTAGGTCTTAAGTCGTCCATAACCGTGGACACGGCTTCTCGAAAAGATTTAACCCTGCAGGGGTGTACCAACTTCCCATTACAAGGCTCCGCACGCACGCCCATCTCTCTCAGTTTCTACCCATCACAGGCAGCCATTTTATGATTTAGTCCCGAGAGATCCAAAACGACAGGTCCCTCTAGCTAACAACGAACAAATCCGGGTGGCCTCCGGTGAGTCGACATCCATCTCAGGAGCCGGCCGCTCTCTCGATCTGGTCTCTACCATATGACTCCATGTTTGTATTGCCGGTTAATCTCACATGAGACCGGGTCCTTAGCCGGTCATGATGGACCAGCAAGGAACCATGTCCTTATTAGTCCGGGTTGTTTTAAAGGATGCCTGCCAGGAGCTATCCGACAAACATATATGCATGGTTTTCAAATGGTAAATCAGCTTGGGCCACCACTAGAAATGTTTGAATCTAGGTAGGTAGGAAAAGGGGACCCCATAACATCGCACACGCGGTTAGGCACGCTCATCAAGAGACACAATACCTGGAACTCGGGTCCTAGGTGACTCGAATGGAACAAAACATCGGGGTGGGATAACCTAGACCTTCCATCCTTCATCGAATATAGTCAACATTATAATAATCATATCATCAACAACAATATAATAATGTGATAGCCCAAACCAAGGAGTAACAGGGTAACATCGTAGCATCCTAAGCATGCATACTAAGCAGGGGCTGAGCAACGAGCAATAGTAACATAGCAATACAAAGTTTGCTGGGAGAGGACATGGTTGTATCGGTTTGAAAGGGGCTGTAAACATGTGGTAGAATCAAACATCGAACCTATCCTAGACTAGCATGCAAACCGCTGGTTGAAATAGAATGGATCATAAGTAATGTATAGTCCTTGCCTATTGATAAGTCGGGTTCCGAAGGTGTAGTTGATCGCAAGCTCGCATCGTCTCCGAAGGTACCCGCGGAAGCACACAAGACGATAAACACTGTAAAGCAATCAACGAGCAAGCATCTATTACTACGAAGCAAACACGAGCAAGCATCAACAAGAAGGCAACACGAGTCAACGCACTACGACATCGCATCTATCGTCGAGAGCGGTTACTAACAGGTTAAGTGGAGTAACCGTCACACACGACGATACCGCACATTTAGAATAAAGAAAAAAATGAAAAAAAGAGAAGAAGATTAAAAAAAGAATTGAAAAAATAAGAATAAATGAAAAAGAGAATAGAAGATGAAGATAAAAGAAATGAAAAAGGTATTGAAAGAGGAATGAAAAATAATAATATAAATAATGATAATAAATTAAAAAATGATAAAATAGAAAAAAATATAAAAGATAAAAGATATATAAAAGAAAAATAAAATAAAATTAGAAAAGGTAAAGAAAAGAAAAAATAGAAAAAAAGTAAAATAAAAAGAAGAAAAAAATATAGAAAAATTATAAGAATGAAAGATGGAAAAAGGAATTAAATAAATGAAAAAAATAAGAATAATAAGAAAAGAAAAGGATAAAGAATATAGAAAAGAAGAGAAAAGATAAAAAATTGAAGAAAAAAAGAGGAATAAAAAAGATGGAAAATAAAAAAGGAAAATAAGAATATAAAGAAAATAAAAAAGAAATGAAGAATAGGGAAAAAAAAGAAAATAAAATATATAAAATATAAAAATGAAAAAAGGAAAAAAGAATGTTGAAAAAAGAAAAGAAAGAATAAAAAATAGAATGAAAAATAAAAAAGAAAAGAAGAAATTAAGGTAAATAAAAAAGAAAAAGAATAAAAGAAGAAATGATATAAATAAACAAAGAAATGACAAAAATAAAATAGAAAAATAAGAACAATATGAATTGTATGAGATGGAATAAGAGATGTAAGAAAAAAACAGAAAAAAATGAATGAAAGATAAAAACATATGATGAAAAAAAAGAATGATATAAAAAATATGAATAAAAAAAGATAATAGAAAGAAAAAAAAGAATAAGAAAAGAAGAAAATAGATGTAAATAAAATAAAATAATATGAAGATGGAAAAAGAAGATAAAGAAAAAAAATAAAGAAAGATTTGAAAAAGAAAAGAAGATAAAAAATAGAAAGAAAAAGAAGAAAATGAAAAGAAATAAAAATAAAAATAAAATAATTTAATGAAATAATGAAAGAGCAAGATATAAAAAATGTAAATAATGAGAAGAAAAGAAAAGATAAATAAATAAAAGAAACATAAAGATGGAATAAAAAGATAAGAAAATAGAAAAGAAAAAATAGAAATAGAAATGTGTTTACGTTTCTGACCGCCGGGGTCCGCAGTATCTTCGATTTGGGTAAAACTTTGAACTGCGCGATCAGCGCGTCGAGCCGGCGGCTTTTAGCCCGCGCTGGAACCGTTTCGAGAACACTTTCCGGCGCGCTATAAAAATATTCCGTTTACTTCTTAAATGGGGTTTTCGTTCCGTTGGCTGCGGCTGGTCTTGTGTGGGTTTTCGCGACGGTGATCGGGTGAAAGCCGGTGTCGCAAAGGTCGAGTGTCAGGGTGACAAGAGTCAGTCTCCGTCCGGCGCGAGATAAGAGGGGAAAAATAATCGCCGATCGATAAATCGGGGATGCAAACACCACAAACAATTTACGCAGAAAACAAAAATTTTAATTTTAGTGAAAATCTGGGCTGTTACAGTACCCATCCATCAAACCATTACGCTTCAGGTGTCTTTCCAATATTCTGGAATCAGGCTCGGTCACGCACTGCAGTTTGCATCTTCGACACGGACATCTTATATCCGCCCTATTATCCCGTAGCATGTCGTCTGTCGCACATTGCATCCACCTAGCCACGGTGATATCGCTCAGCATCTCGCGTACCATGATCACATGCGTGCACAAAGAGAGCAACACAATTATATATCACGGTCGTCACCGGAAAAATTCGGCATGACCTTCCCTAATAATGCATGGGAGCATGCGGAGAGTGCGCCAGAAATTTGCCGAAACGAAAATGAATTAACATTTCGGCAAAACATTGGCAACTCAAGATTCACATATACATCAAACCACCACAAGCTTCACATATACACTTGACATATACATCAAACCACCACAAGCTTCACATATACACTTCACATATACATCAAACCACCACAAGCTTCACATATACACTTCACATATAGATCCAACCACCACAAGCTTCACATATACATTTCACATATACATCAAACCCCAAGCTTCACATATACAACATCATTCCACAAGCTTTACATACACATATAAATCAAACCATAAGCTTCATACAAAAGGAGACAAGAAAACAAGTAGATCTAGCTAATAAAGACAAGTATGGGTGATAAATGGAAGAAAAGAGTTGGGGAGGAGGTCCACTTACATTAATATGAAATAAAGTAGATTTATAGCCAAGTGTGGATGGATAAATGGAAGAAATGAGGTGGGGAGGAGGAGAAAACCGAGTAGATCTAGGGTGATAAGAGTAGATCTAGTTTGAGAAGTGTGTGGAGTGAATGAGAGGTGGTAGGTCGGGTGGTGTAGAAAAGGACAACTCCAGGTATTTAGTGGCGCATTTTGCATCTCAGGGGTGGCGCATCTCAAAATGCGCCACCCACAAGCTCTTAGGGGTGGCGCATTTCCAGAGTGCGCCACCTATTAGGTTCTTAGGGGTGGTGCATTTTCAATATGCGCCACCCATAAGCGCTTAGAGGTGGCGCATTTCTAGAGTGCGCCACCTATAAGGTTCTTAGGGGTGGCACATTTCACTAGATGCGCCACGTATAACCTGATCCAGGCTAGCCCACTCTTAGGGGTGGCGCACTGGAAAATAATGCGCCACCCCTAAGGGCTTATGCGTGGCGCATTCTGTACCAGTGCGCCACCCCTTACAGATGGTGATGCATGACATAAAATATGCGCCACTAATAGTGATTCCATGTATAGCCATTTCTCTACTAGTGACTAGACCTACCTCGCAGTGCCCATCACCCCTCGTTGTCCTCATCGACCCCCCACCCCTCGGTTGCATAATAGAACCACGCCGCCATCCCCCTCATCATCTTCTCGCCTGAAGACACATGCATCAACCCACTTTCTACACTATTCTCTACATTAACTTTGACACTCTCCAAAATAGTAGGACTCTTTTGTCCTAAGGTTGAGGCTTGAACATTCCCACTGAATTGTCTATTGCCAGGACTAGGGGTGTGATGAGTGTTGAAAGTTTTAAGGTCCTCAATAACATGTATAGTAGCAAGGGTAGTGCTCATGGATAGGTTTTTCGCTCTTTATTCTTCCTTTTTTTTCTCTAGCCCATCTAGCTTTTAGTTGAGCTCACATCCTAATGTTTTCATCTATTTAAACTTGGATATAATTCAAAGGTTAGACCTTCTCATCCTCTAGGGGCGAGGTTCTAATTTTCAACATCTCAACATCATGAGCAATATTGTCAACCTTTAAAGAAAGACTACCTAACTTCTCAAATTTTTCCTCCACATTTTTATTAAAAGCTTTTTGAGAAGTGATAAATTCTTTGAGCATTCTCTCAAGTTTAGAGGTAGAACTTTTGGTATTAGTATAGGAATTGCCATAGAAATTCCCATAAGAGTTGTTGTTATTGGAAGGGAAATGGCTAGGTTTATTATTAGCAAAGTTACTCCTATAAGCATTGTTATTAAAGTTGTTCCTAGAAACAAAGCTAACATACACTTGCTATTTCTCTTGAGCAACCAAAGAATTCAAAGGAACGTCACGAGGATCAATAGGTACTTGCTTAGTAAGAATAGACATAATCATATCAACTTTTGATTTAAGGTAGAGATCTGCTCATCAGAATTTACGTTCTTATCAGTTGGAGACCGTTCGGTGTGTCATTGAGAATAATTAGCCATCATATCATCCCATAATTTTGTGGTAGTACCAAGAGAGATAGACATAAATGTTCCACCTGCGGCCTAATCTAACAATTTTCGCGAGGTAAAGTTTAATCTTATCTTGTAGATTGGAGTCTCCGATAACGGTGCTAGAAATTTCTTGATGGTGTGGATCACACATTCTCATTGGAAACATCAAGTGGAAGGTGGTGATGCAGATAGTAGAAAATTTTCCTCGGCAAAGATATCAAGGTTATTGAATCCAGAAAGACTCTAAATGCTACAAGTAGGTGGTCACCCTAAAAAACGCCAGAAATTAGTTGACCTGAACATGCACACAAGACACAAAATACTCTCGAATCCAATGAGGCAGAGGAGTTGTCAATCCCCCTGTCTTGCTGTCTATGAAAGGTTAAACATATAGGATAGATAGAAGATAAAGTAAAACAACACAAGTAAATAAAATAGATAACGGGCAACAGGTATAAATATATATGATGAGGGTATGGAATAGGGTGTTATGGAATTCACTAGTGATGTCTCTCTCCCAGAAGACAGTAGAACTTATGTTGGATGAATAAATTTCAGCTGGGCAATTGACAAAATTATAAACGCACCACAACGCTAATTATGCTACAGAGAATGCAAGGTTTAGTCGTGTAGGCATACACCAAAGCAAATAGACCGCCAACTGACTGATCTACTACTAAATATCCACCTTGAGAAGTCTAGTCCAGAACATTTTGTTGGTATTAAGTTGCGAGCAACAACTATAAGCAAAAAACTCAAAGCAAGCAAATGCTTTAACAAACAATGTGTAATGTAAGCAACATTTGTAACACACAATCACAAGTACCACTCTTTTATCATTAGTAGCAACAACACATTCTCTAGTCCCATGTTTTTGCCACTCAAGTTGGACATCGGGAGGCATGAACCTACTATCTAGCATAACGCTCCTCCTTGCGGTTACATTATACTACTTGGCCAAAGCAATAAATTACAACGGAGAACATGCAAGAACAATCAAGAACATAATATAAAAGAGGATCAAATATATAACTTATACAATCTGAACATAATCTTATAATCCATCGGATTCTAGAAAACACAACATAACAATATGGTAATTATAACATAGGTGCCTTGATCATGATAGACGACTCACAAGGACACTAGTGCAAAACAGGTCATTAGAACCGGTTCTGGGAGGCCATTAGAACCGGTTTTGGCAACCGGTGCTAAAGGTTCGGTGCTAGAGGGTGAACCCCTTTAGAACCGGTTGCTCACGAACCGGTTCTAAAAGCTCTGCAGCCAGCCACGTCGTGGCAGGTCGGGCGCGAGGGCTCGGGAACCTTTAGCACCGGTTTGTAACACGAACCGATTCTAAAGGTTTAGAGGTTTAAGTTTTTTTAATTGTTTTCTTTTTTGTTTTAATAGTTTAGGGTTTAGGGTTATTTTACGCTATTACATAATGTACAATGCATATATATATATATACATGTAGAATATCTCGTAGCTAGCTAGAACCATCATATATAGTAGAATTATCGTACCTCCAACATATATATACATCGATCATATATAGTACTAGTGCCTCACCACCGCCCCTCTTTGCTTGCCTCGAGCCCACAACAGTGGAGGGCATTTGAATATACATACAGTTACATCATATGGACAACACACCATTTTCCTATTACATATGGTAAGGAAATTCTCCGGTCAACTTATTTATGACTTCACGAAGAATAAATCCCGCTATTTCCTCTTGAAGTGCTCGCATGCGATCATTTATGTCGAGTTTATCCCGCTTCTCCCAAATCTTATTATTTAAAGAAGATGATCAATATATGAATATATTACATATGGTAAGAACAAAGTCTAGATAGTATTTACGTACCATCATTGTTCTTTGATTGAACTTTTGGGTCATATAGAGAATGTTCTCCATTACGATGTAAGCACAAGGTTCAGTCCCCAATGTCTGCCTCATACACTTCACAACAAAATAGAATTCAAACAGATTTAATAATCAAGCATATATATGATAATGGTATATTGAAACTAGAAATATAATTAAATCGAATGTTCTCTCACATATTTATTGTACTGCCATGTCAGCTTCTCCTTCCATTCACCGCGCTCGAGTTTTTTGAACTTTCCCCAAACTCTGCCGTCAAAGAAAATGAATAAAGGAGTTAATTACTTGATATAACAGAAACTTAAAGTGAGCACTAAAGAAGCCTACATGTGTGATAATGATTAAAATTACCTGGCGAATGAGTTCTTAATTTCTTTATACTCACTAATATCTTTACGTAGTGAGTCCATTACTGTAACCATTCCTCTTTCCATTTCAATGTCTAGCAGGATGAAGTGATAGCTGCACACAGTAAGCGGGTATCACTTATATAACAATATCGAGTAAGCAAAACTATAATTTGTAGTACAAAATAATGACACTCACTTGAAGTTGTAAGGAAATAGTATATGTTCTTCTGCATGTAGATCCCTCAAAATTTTAAGCAAAAGGGTCTCCGCGAAATCTGTATTATGTTTTACTGTTACTTCATGTATGGTATTTGGGTCAATGAACCCAATGCCAAAGACTCCAGCTTTTCTCATTTCGTACATCTTCATTCTGCGTAATACCACACACAAAAGAATATATATAGTGAGGATAATACAGTCAATGACGTACGAGCTGAGCTAGAAAGAAATCACTTACAGACAATACAAACTGACGATAGATTTGTCGAGTGCCAATTGATGGAATAACTGAAATAATTCTTCATTTGCAATCCACAAGTCACCAGTTCCATTGTCGAAATAATCTGGTCTGATCGGAATCCAGAAGCCGGTCATGTCGAACGGTATAGCTTATGTGATGTACCACTTATGCAAGTTGCGCAATTGCGTTGATAATAGCTTCTCTTCTTCTTCAGTGACCATAGGCTACCCTTTTGCATATTTCCTTTTTGGAGATGGCTCGCCGGACAAGTCATCAAGGTTTAAAAATTGTTCAATAGTAATACCCGCCTCTCTAGCAAATGCTCTTTGTTCGTCGGTTATCTCTTCCTGCTGCTTGGTATTCACCTTGAGCGGGGCTATCGATTGCACTGCCTGTTCTCCGAGTTGGGCAACAGTTTTCCCGCATTTTTTACTGCCTGAGTGGCTGCTTCTTGAACCCTTTTGCAGAAATGACTTGTTAATAGAGCGTTCGTAGTCCGAGAACATGGTCTTAACAGGGGGTTGAAACATCTTGAAGAAGTGTTGTACTGTTACCTCGGGTATTTTCTCCTTCGATGGCGGGGGAGGTTTCGGTGTAAGGTGCTTCGCCACGGCTTCATCCACTATGGCCTTGGTTTCAGCTACACTCCTATCCCAGGGTAAGACCGGCGGACTCTTCTGGGGTTTAACTTTCTTTGTTTTCTTCTTCGGTGGACTGCTATGATCTGGCGGAGGTCGATTAATTTTTGATTGTCGTGTTTGCCTTCTATCCATCACGGGGGGAGCTAGTGGGATCGGTTGGCGCTGCGGACTCACGATGTGGGGTGGTTGTGGTGGAATCGACTGACGCGGCGGAGTCGCGCTGCGCTCCACGGGGATGGATGGTGCAGGACTCGGCTAACGTCGCAGCGGATCAGTCCCACTGTGCTCCATCTCGGGGATGGATGGTGCAGGACTCGGCTGATGTTGCGGAGTCGCACTGCGCTCCATCTCGGGGAGGGGTGCAGGACTCGGCTGGTGCTGCGGAGTCGGGATGCACTCCATCTCGGGTGGTGGTGGTGAACTTGATGTCGAACGCGTTGGACTTGACACAATGGATGGAAATATGATCCATTGTTTTCTCCATAGATAGATACCACTTTGTTTGGCTTCTCTGAGGGTCTTCTGCCCTTCACCTCCAGGAATATCAAGGTTTAGTTCTTGATATTCCGTCACAACTTCATCCACCCCGACACGAGCATAGCCAGGTGGAATCAGATTGCAGTGGTGCAGTGCTCCAGGTGGATTCGATAAAGCAAAGCCGTCTGCCACCTTAATGGATATATTGTTCATTTTGAAGATTAGCTCACAACGTTTCTGCTCTGTGATATCATCCACGGGGTAGTGACCATCATCGACCCCCGTGGAGCCCACACTAATTTTCGTCATACATGGGACGGTACTTGCTTCAGGTGGATCTTGAGTTGGCTGCGGTTGCTGGCTAAGTGACGCCTATAGTCGCTCCTGCATATCCTTCATAACATTTTCCAACTTTGAAAGACGGTCTGCTTCCAGCTTCTTCTTTCTTGCACGACTTTTGTAAGTATCTTTATGCTCCACAAACCCCTCATACCATGGAACAACGCCTACGCCTCGTGTTCGTCCCGGATGTTCAGGATTCTTGAGGGCGCGTGTAAGCTCGTCGTTCTCTCTCTCGGGGATGAAAATCCCATTCCTAGCATCATCAATTGCATTTAGTATCTCTTGATCGGCTCCTTTAAGACTTGCCTTTATAATCACCTTCCCTGTCTTTGGGTCCAACTTTCCCCCATGCCCAAAAAACCAACTCCTGCACCTGGGTGGAAAATATATTGTGACTGGAGTGACCCCTGCAGCAATCAGCTTCTTCTAAAATGCATCCCACTTAGGCGACGCGGACTTGTAGCCACCTGTCCCCATGGTATGTAAAAGCTTATACTTCTCAGCATTAATCTTGTTTATTTCCGACCGAAGTTTAGCTTCATCTGATTCGTTGTTCTCCACAAATTTGTCCCAATGTGCTTGTACCTTCGCTAGTGCTCCAGTGAAATTTGGAGTCTTCTTATTATTAGCGATGTATTTGGACCATAGCTTTACCTTCCAAGATCGGAATAGTTCTCCCATCTTCTTAAGAGCAGCATGCTTGACTTTCAACACATCGTCTGGTGTCGCCCAATCAGGTAGGGTGAAATACGATAAGAGTTTAGCCCAAAGATACTCTTTTGCTCTATCGCTGACAAAACTCTTGTTTCCACCTTCCTTTGGTTGATGCCATTCTTGAGTGCTAATCGGGATGTTATCTCTAACAATTACTCCGCATATAGCTATCCATTTCTCCACGTGAGCTTCCGGAGCATTCGGCTGGCCACTCAAACCGATCCCATCGATGTTGTACTTTACATCATCCCACGGCAATTTGGCCGGGCCACGTTTTTCTTTGCTTGAAGAAGATTTGCTCGATCCGGGTTTCTAGAAGAAGAAATATTTGTTAACTATTAGTGATAAATCAATTATTTGTAAATTTTATGATCACCAGAGGCCTTATATATATATTTATATATATACCTCGGCAGACTTTGTTGTTAATTGAAGATCTTGTTCTTCTCCTTCGTCGAACATTCCCTCACCGGAATCGTTCAGATATCGTGAGCCGTCATCATCGATATCGGCGTCATCATGAGGACCGATATCGGCGTCATCATGAGGACCGATATCGGCTTCGGCGATAATTTCGTACATATCATCTTCTTGCTCTCTGCCGCTATTGAACACGTCGTCCATAGCTTAACTAATATCGACGAGATGCAGAAAAAGATAAAACAATTTAGTATAGGCAAATATAGAAAATGACATCTCAAATAATGAAGTTCACATGCAACAATAATATTAGAATAATAATCCAGCTTACATCTCGAATAATCCAGTTCACATATATGCAACACTAATATATATGTCGATCACTAGAGCTAGTACATATATATATATATATATAACATATCACTGGCTAAAACAGTAAACGACGTCGGCTCCGGCTGGCGGTGGACACCCAAAGAGAAGGAACCATCACCCACTCGTAGCTAGGGTGAGATCCCTGAAGCACCTGCCATAAACTGTAGTACCCGGCGTCCAACGCCGCCATGTATCGACGGACGTGGTCGTCCTCCTCCCTGATACGTCGGCGAACAACGTCCTCGGGGGACAGCTCCCTCTGCATCGTCTGTGGCCCACGCGACTGCCACCAAAGAAGATCCGGGTCGACGACAAGACCCGGATTCCTCGCTAAGAGACGCACCCCGGAAACCACCTCCCAGTGCCATCCCGGCGGAGCCCAGTCCAAGACATTGCGCATCCCGTCAAGAACTCCCGGAGCGCGATGGTAACGAGGATGCGGGCCCAGCATTCTCACTAATGAAACTAATAAAATTACAACTAAAAATATCTTAATATTTTCATGTTAATAGCTATTGATCTATAGCTCAAATTGTAGAACATCTCATATATATATACTAATAATATTTAGAACAATATATATACTAATAATATTTATAACAATATATATACTAACAAAATTTCATATATATACTTGACTACAAGGCTTACAACAAAAAAATTCATCTAGAAAAATGTTCATGTAGCAAAAATGTTCATCTAGCAAAATGTTCATCTAGCCAAGTGCATCTAGCAAAATATTCATCTAGCAAAGTCCATCTAGCAAAATATTCATCTAGCAAAGTATTCATCTAGGAAAGTATTCATCTAGGGGGGAAGAGGAGAGCTCACCAGCGGCGGCGCCGGCGGAGACGAAGGCGAGGAACAGCTGATACGTCCAAAACGTATCTATAATTTCTGCTTGCTCCATGCATGTTTTGTGTGATACTGCTATGATCTAGATACACTTTCATACACTTTTGATCATATTTGGACTAACCTATTAACTCAGTGCACCACAGTGCCAGTTCCTGTTTTCTGCTGTTTTTCTATTTCAGTTTTCCCCCATATAAAAAGTGCTCCAAAAATTCGGAAAAATTCAGATAAAAAAATCAGCGTGAAGGAACCTTCCGGAAGAACCTGGGTGGGGCCAGAGGGCCACCACCAGGGGCCCAGGAGCCCTGGTGGCGCGCCCTAGGGCTTGGCCGCGCCAGGGGGCGCCTGGACCCCTGGCTTCCCCCCTTCGCCTATATATTCTCCATCACGGGAAACTTTCGAGAACAGAACCCTTTTTCGCGATCTCTCCTCTGTTCCGCCGTCGCCGCGCTTCCGAGATCGGGAGCACCAGAAGACCTCTTCCCGGCACCCTCTCCGCCATGGATGCTCCCCGGATGTCTTGTGAGTAGTTTTCCTTGGACCATGGGTCCATGATCAGTAGCTATGTGATGTTATCTTCCCCTCTTTGTTCTTCATGGTTTAGACTTCGTGGGCTGCCCTACATGATCGAGGCACTTTTGTAATCTTTCTGCTATTGCTATGCTGAGTTTGATGGGATCTGATGGATTATGAGATTATGTTCAGATTGTGATTGAGTAATATTTTTGGTTCTTATCTCTTATATTTTTGTTCCTAAGTAATTCTTGCATGTTCTCCGTTGCTGTTTATTGCTTTGGCCAAGTAGTAGGTAGTAACCCCAAGAGGGAACGTTATGCTCGATTGTGGGTTCATGCCCCCCGATGACACGCTTGAGTGACAGAAACATGAGTCTAGGGGATGTGCTGTTGCCACAAGGGGGAAAACAACGGTGCTTGTAACCGCGGTTGCAAGGATTGTTTACTTTACGCAAAGTGCTTTTTAATGCAGTTGTCTGTTGCTTTGGGTTTACACTTTGGGTGGGGCTCGCAACTTAATACCAGCGAGATGTTCTGGATAGATATCTCAAGGTGGATGATTAGTAGTAGATGCAGTTGGATTTCGGTCTACTTATTTTGGCGTACTGCCCGTGCTTTTGAGCCTCTTCCTTTCTTTTGTAGCATAGTTAGCATTGCGGTGCGTTCATAATCCTGTCAATTCCCCTTCTGTAATTTGTTCACCTCGCATAGCAGTT
The DNA here is from genome assembly GCA_950022295.1 of Bromus sterilis. Taxonomy (NCBI): domain Eukaryota; kingdom Viridiplantae; phylum Streptophyta; class Magnoliopsida; order Poales; family Poaceae; genus Bromus; species Bromus sterilis. Next base: position 363,397,536 of record OX465595.1, on the reverse strand, counting down.
TTATCGTCTTTTGGGACAGAGACATCACTAGTGAACATCACGTATCCCGGTCCATATCCTCATTACTGTTTACACGCTCATTTACTTTTCTGCTTTTACTTTCAGTTGCTATCATTATCCTTTGTGTTTGATCCTTTGTGAACAACAAGACCGGAGAGATTGACAACCTCTCTGAACTTCGTTGGGAACAAAGTTATTTGTGTCTGTGTGCAGGTCCGCGTCAGTTGCTCCGCTGACACCTACTTATCATCTCCGGAGTCCTACTGGAGACAAACCTTGGTATCTTTACTGAGGGAAATTTGCTGCTGTGCTACATCACGCCTTCCACTTGGGGCTCACCAACGAAGGGAGAGAAATCACTATCATTACCTCGCACATCAATAGCGAAGACGGCGAGGGCTACGACAGCGGCGAAGTGAGGGCGACATCAGCGGCGAGGGCGACGACGGCGGCGGAACGCAGCAGCCTGGCAGAGAGGGCAACGACGACGGCAGAGCGCAGCAGCCTGGGGGCGTGAAGTTTCGATCTGGGCGGCGGTGGTTTGCCCCGTGAGGAGGCGGGGTTATATAGAGGATACATTTAGAACCGGTTTGTATCACAAACCGGTACTAAAGACCCTTTTGCACCGGTTGCTAACACAAACCGGTGCTAAATGTCTCCAATTTACTCAATTTTTCGGGCAAATTTTCAGCGGGAAGAGTGGAGACCTTTAGCACCGGTTCGTATAACAAACCGGTACTACAGATATATACTTTATATTTATTGATTATTTGTTTTTAGTAATTCTTTTGAAGTCATTTGGCACAAAATAAATCATTAAATGCATGGAAAATAGCCAATGAAGTCAGAAAGGGTTTGTACACTAAGTGCATCCAGTTTTTGTCGTAACCCTCTCAACTTTTGCACACATGTTATATGGGTCAAGTGATGATACCATGCCAAGTTTCAACCTTTTCTGAGTTCATCTGTAAATGCTTTCCATTTTCAGGGTCATTTGGCACAAAATAAATCATTAAATGCATGAAAAATAGCAAATGAAGTCAGAAAGGGTTCAAATTTTAGTATGTGTCTCTGAATGGTGCATATTGAATGCACAAAAAGTCTTGAGTTCAAAAAAGTTTAGAAAAATGAAATGCCTTTGTAACAGATGAGTTTTCGTCTAAAACCCTCACACTTCGAAAGAGATTCTCCAGTTTGTACACGAAGTGCATCCAGTTTTTGTCGTAACCCTCTCAACTTTTGGACACATGTTATATGGGTCAAGTGATGATACCATGCCAAGTTTCAACCTTTTCTGAGTTCATCTGTAGATGCTTTCCATTTTCAGAGTCATTTGGCACAAAATAAATAATTAAATGCATGAAAAATAGCAAATGAAGTCAGAAAGGGTTCAAATTTTAGTATGTGGCTTTGAATGGTGCATATTGAATGCACAAAAAGTCTTGAGTTCAAAAAAGTTTAGAAAAATGAAATGCCTTTGTAACAGATGAGTTTTCGTCTAAAACCCTCACACTTCGAAAGAGATGCTCCAGTTTGTACACGAAGTGCATCCAGTTTTTGTTGTAACCCTCTCAACTTTTGCACACATGTTATATGGGTCAAGTGATGATACCATGCCAAGTTTCAACCATTTTCAGGGTCATTTGGCACAAAATAAATCAGGGGAAACCTTGTGTTTTGTTCTACACATAAAAATATTTCAGTTCATGATCGACCGAATACAAATCATTCGGATTCCCTGCATACGTCCGATGGTGCATTGATATGCTTGCACTCATGAGCCACCGTCGGGCTGTATGCAGGGGAAACCTTGTGTTTTGTTCTACACATAGAAATCTTTCAGTTCATCGACCGAATACAAATCATTCGGATTCCCTGCATACTATTTCTTCGCGTGTTTCCCTTTCTTTTTGCACCGTAACCATGGACAATCTTCTTCATTTAACACAATGCTTGGGTCAGTCTTTACTGTGAAGGGAGGAATTTCATGAAACTTTTCATAATCTTCTGACTTGTCTGTCTTGTCCTCCACTCCCACAAGGTTTCTTTTCCCTGAAAGAACTATGTGGCGCTTTGGCTCACCGTATGATGTATTCGCTTCCTTATCTTTCCTTTTTCTCGTTTTTCTAGATGTGTCCTTCACATAGAAAACCTGAGCCACATCATTGGCTAGGACGAATGGTTCCTCTCTGTACCCAAGATTGTTGACATCCACTGTTGTCATTCCGTACTGCGGGTCTACCTTTACCCCTATCAGATTGAACCATTTGCACCGAAACAAAGGGAACTTAAAATCAGGTCCATAGTCAAGTTCCCATATCTCCTCTATGTAACCATAATATGTGACCTTTTGCTTATTGTTGATTACATCATCAAATCGGACACCACTGTTTTGGTTGGTGCTCTTTTCATCTTGGGCGATCGTGTAAAATGTATTCCCATTTATCTCGTACCCTTTGAAATTCATTATAGTCAAAGATGGTGTGCCGGACAACAAGTACAACTCCTCTTCAACAAGTGTCGTTACCCGTGAGATGTTCTTGCAACCAACCGCTGAAAGTCCTATTGTGTTCCTTCTTAATCCAGACTTCAGACTGCTCCGGGTTTTTTAAGCGTAGAATATTCTGGTGTTGATCGATATACGGGGCCACCAAGGCAGAATTATGTAGAACAATATTGTGTGCTTTCTTCCAAGATTCTGTGTCCCTACATATTATTGGGCGCTATGCTAGCGTGCCTTTTCCACCCATTCTCCCCTCATGCCGCAATTCAGGAAGACCAATCGTCTTAAGGTCAGGAACAAAGTCAACACAAAACTCAATGACCTCCTCTGTTTGATGGCCCATGGAGATGCTTCCTTCTGGCCTAGCACGGTTACGAAAATATTTCTTTAAGACTCCCATGAACCTCTCAAAGGGGAACATATTGTGTAGAAATACAGGACCCAGAATTGCAATCTCGTCGACCAGGTGAACCAGCACGTGCGTCATAATATTGAAGAAGGATGGTGGGAACACCAACTCAAAACTGATAAGACATTGGACCAAATCATTTTGTAACCTTGGTAGACTTTTTGGATTGATTACCTTCTGAGAAATTGCATTGAGGAATGCACATAGCTTCACAATGGCTAATCGAACATTTTCTGGTAGAAGCCCCCTCAATGCAACCGGGAGCAGTTGCGTCATAATCACGTGGCAGTCATGAGACTTTAGGTTCTGAAACTTTTTCTCTGTCATATTTATTATTCCCTTTATGTTCGACGAGAAGCCAGACGGGACCTTGATACTGAGCATGCATTCAAAAAATATTTCCTTCTCTGCTTTGGTAAGAGCGTAGCTGGCTTGACCCTCGTACTGCTTTGGGGGCATGCCTTCTTTTTCGTTCATATGTTTCTTGTCCTCTTTTTCCTCCGGTGTATCTTTTGTTTTCCCATACACACCCAAGAAGCCTAGCAGGTTCACGCAAAGATTCTTCGTCACGTGCATCACGTCGATTGCAGAGCGGACATCTAGGTGTTTCCAATAGGGTAGGTCTCAAAATATAGATTTCTTCTTCCACATGGGTGCGTGTCCGTCAGCGTCATGCGGAACAGATTTTCCACCAGGACCCTTTCCAAAGACTACTTGCTCTGGTAAATCCTTGACCATATCAAGTATATCATCACCAGTACGGCGGACAGGCTTCTTCCGGTGATCTGCCTCGCCTTTGAAATGCTTGCCTTTCTTTCTTAAGGGATGATTGGTCGGATGAAACCGACGATGTCCCAGGTACACATTCTTATTGCAGTTGGGCATATATATACTTTCAGTCTCATCTAAACAGTGAGTGCATGCCTTGTATCCCTTGTTTGTCTGTCCTGAAAGGTTACTAAGAGCAGGCCAATCATTGATGGTTACAAACATCAATGCTCGTAGATCAAATTCCTCCTGTTTGTTCTCATCCCACACACGTACACCTGGTTTAGCCCACAACAGTAAAAGTTCTTCAACTAATGGCCTTAGGTACACATCAATGTCGTTGTCGGGTTGCTTAGGGCCTTGGATTAGCACTGGCATCATAATGAACTTCCGCTTCATGCACTTCCAAGGAGGAAGGTTGTAGATACATAGAGTCACGGGACATGTGCTATGATTGCTGCTCTTCTCCCCAAAAGGATTAATGCCATCTGCACTTAAACCAAACCATATGTTCCTGGGGTCCTTTGTAAACTTGCCATTTTCCTTTTCTTCCATTCTCTCGATTTTTCTCCATTGTGACCCATCAGCGGGGTGTCTCAAATTCCCGTCTTTCTTACGGTCTTCGTTGTGCCATCGCAACAACTTGGCATGCTCTTTGTTTCTGAACATTCGTTTCAACCGTGGTATTATAGGAGCATACCACATCACCTTGGCAGCAACCCTCTTCCTGGGGCGCTCGCCCTCAACATCACCAGGGTCAACTCGTCTGATCTTATAGAGCAATGCACCGCATACCGGGCATTCATTCAAATTCTTGTACTCACCACGGTAGAGGATGCAGTCATTAGGGCATGCATGTATCTTCTGCACCTCTAGTCCTAGAGGGCAGACAAGTTTCTTTGCTTCGTAAGTGTTGTCAGGCAATTCGTTATCCTTTGGAAGCCTCTTCTTAAATATTTTCAGTACCTTCCCAAATCCCTTGTCAGGTATACCATACTCTGCCTTCCATTGCAACAATTCCAGTGCAGCACCGAGCTTTGTGTTTCCCTCTTCGCAATTTGGGTACAATCCTTTTTTGTGATCCTCTAACATGCGATTGAACTTCAACTTCTCCCTTTCGCTTTCGCATCCTCTCTGTGCATCAACAATGACACGGCGAAGCTCATCATCAGGCTCGTGTGATGCCTTTTCTTCACCTTCTTGTTCTTTCTCTTGTTCTTCATTCTGTTACCCCATTGTACCACCGTATTCAGGCAGCTGGAACCCAGGATAGCTGTCATCATCCTCATCTTCTTCATTATCTTCCATCAGAACCCCTCTTTCTCCGTGCTTGGTCCAGCAGTTATAGCCGGACATGAAACCATGCTTAAACAGGTGGAGGTGAATATCTTTTGAGTCAGAGTAGCTCTTATTATTCTTGCAGACACCACATGGACAACACATAAAACCATTCCTCTTGTTAGCCTCAGCCACCTGCAGAAAACTATGCAAGCCATTAATGAACTCGCCAGAGCGTCGGTCTTCATCGTACATCCATTGCCGACTCATCTTCATAATGGCACAACATCGAAAAGATAAAATTAATACAAGTTATTCATATACATAAAATTGATCATACATGCATAAAGGTTGTTCATACATAAAGTTGATCATACATAAAGTTCATACACATACTTATTATCATAAAAACAACATAAAACTATCTACCTAAAGCATTTAAATGCAATAATAAATGCGATCAATATCGCAACAAAGGTACCAATTGCTCCAACAGCATAATGATACCAAGCCTCTTTAGTAAGGGCATATTTTCTAAATTTCCTAATCTTCATGCGCATTACATCCATCTTGTTCTTGTGATCGCCGACGACATCGGCAACATACAACTCCAATATCATCTTATCTTCTTCAACCTTTTCCAATTTTTCTTTCAAATACTCGTTTTTTTTTCAACTAAATTTAACCGCTCAACCAGAGGGTCAGTTTCAATCTCCGGTTCACATACCTCCTAGATAAAAATATCTATGTCAACTTAATTGGTCATCATTGTCAAACACGAAAAATGGAACAAATTAATAGTTATAAAAGATAATATATATATACCACATCCGAATCATAGACAGGACGAGGGCCGACATGCGCGGATACCATAACCATCGCACTATGTATAACAAAGAATCATACAAGTAAGAAAATTAGACAAGTATCTATCTAAATAATACAAATAAAATTTCTTATATAAAAAAAATAAGAAACACATATATAGAGGCTCACCAAGGTGGTGCCCGTGAAGAGGGACGATGGGGGCGAACGACGGTGGTAACTATACGTCCGTGTGCGGGAAGACACTAAGCAATCACTACAAATTTGCATACTAATTAACTTGAGCTCAAAGTGCATATAAATCAAATAAACTCCACATATCACTATATAGCTAGCTCCCAAACTAAACTCCACAAATCTACACATATAGAGCATAGCACAAGCTAATCTAGAAAAACTGAGAGAGGACAAAGCTGCTAACCTTTGTGAACACTTGGATGTAGAAGGTTTTCTTCAAATCTTCACAAATCTTGGCCAAAATGGAGGATGAACTCGAGCAAAGAGAGAAGTGAGCTTCAAAAACAGAGAATGAGCTTGGCCGACTCATGTTGAAGAAGAAGGAGTATATATAGCTATATCTTTAGCACCGGTTGGTAGCACCAGCCGGCACTAGAACCGGCTGGTGCTACCAATCGGTGCTAAAGGTTCTAGCGGGCCCCCCAGCCCAACGGCAATCTGCCGCCACACCTTTAGCACCGGTTTGTACTACAAACCGGTTCTAAAGGTGTGGTGGCAGGTTGCCGTTGGCCTCGGGCCCATCACACGAACCGGTGCAATTCGGCCAGTAGAACCGGTTCGTGTTCGGGCCGTGGCCTTTGCTCATATCCAAAGGCCTGTTTTGTACTAGACCAGACATTGAAGATCAAGATTGGAGAGAGAGAGAGAGAGATGTCATCTTGCTAATGTCATGAACCCTAGGTCCAAGGTGGAACTGCTCAAAATTCATCCGGGAGGCAAGCATGGTTGAAGAAGATGCCTCCGGAGATGAATCTTCAATTCGACAAGGAGCCGGGACAGAACTTCTGGAGCTCCTGATCTGGGAATCACGCTGGCGACGGAATGACGCCGACTTTTGTAAAATAATCTCTGCCCCGAGGGTTTTTGTGATTCAGGGAATATATAGGCGAAAGGGGGGGACACCGGGGGTGACCCCACCTGGCCAGGCGGCCGGGGGCGTGACCCCACCATTGGTCGCTCCACCAGGGCGCCTGGCCACGGGTGGCTAGCACCTTTCTTGTTGATCTTCGGGATTTTGGAGTCTTCTGGTAAGTTAGAATTTCTGATTTTTTTCTAAGCATATTTATTTTCACCTTTTTCTACGATGCAAAGATAATAACAGACAGAAATTGACACTGGGCACTCGGTTAATAGATTAGTCCCATATATGTAGTAAAACGATATGAAAGTGCCTCAAAACAAATAGCAAACTCATAAAAATAAGCATGTAATAAGCAAAAATTATAGATATACGTTTGAGACGTATCAAAAATTATAAAAGGCCAAGGAATAATAGTTGTACTTAAAGAAGTCACCTTTCTTGCCTCAATTTATTTCCCTTATAAATTTATTAATTGATTTCCAATTCGAATACTTCAAATAATATCATGGAATAAATTCCAACGATGTGAATTTGTTATTTTGGCTTATATTAATTAATTTTCTTGCCAAATAGTATTTAAAGCAATATAGATTTATTTTCTCCTTTTGATTTTAAATCGATTTACAAGACAATTATTGCAAATCTTTGGAAAACAAATATTATAATTAATTTAAGAATATTTGGTACTTATGAATATTCATAGTTTAGCTCAAATTAAATGAATAAATTATTTCCTATTCTTTAGAAGAATATTTTTTTCTTAAAATACTTTTAGTGTTTAATTACATTCCCAATTTGAATTTAATGTTTTATTTAATATTTGAGATTTATAGAAAATATATTCTAACCCGATTTATCAAATAGAAGGCATACAAGAATTTGTGACTTTATTTTGATGTTTATAAATTCAGCTAAAAGCTATGAATAAATCCAATGTTTATTTAAGCCCCATTTTAATCAATTCAGACAACTCCTAACCAAAATTTATTCTCTCTAAAATAAATGATCACATTTCAGAATTTGCTAAATTTTGAGAGATGACACTCACAATGATCTAAACGTCTTTCAGCGATCTCCTCTTTTTGCAAGCAATGAAAATAAATAGCATGCTAAACGAAATAGCGGCGACCTCCTTCAGATGTTATACAAGTTATAGCGTGCTACATTTAAAATAGTGTTTGGAAAAGAAGGTTAGATATAACTTAAAAATAAAGGATTTCAGCAAGAATAAGGGATATAGTTCAATAATAAAGGACTAAATACTTTCAAGAGAACCTAACATCAACAATCCATGGAGCAATAATAGAACAAAAAGTACTCATTCAAAATCATTTGTCACCGGGATCTCCATTAATAAGTATTAACCTCTTCCTGACGGCCATGGAATTACTCTAAGTAGTTATTTAGTTAATAAAGTGATGATCAATCAGATGCTAGAAGTTATCATAGACAACTTGCAAGTTGCAAGTTTGCATCACAACTGAACCAAACATACTAACATCTAGCAAACATCCTAATTGAGGACACACATCACATATATGGAAACACAAAGAACTTGTCATATGCCTCTCTTGCCCGTGGTGAAACTGGCCGCGATACCATGTCATCGCAAACAAGGGAAACTAGATAACACCCCGCACGTTGTTGCGGGAATTGGCTGCTATATATTTTAGTGCAGTTCGAACATGAATATTTCAGTATGTACTTCATTCAAAAAAAACTAATGCTTGATCATTTAATCTTGTAATAAGGTTTGCAAAAAAATTCATCATCCAAAAGAACATATAATTAAATTTATATAATAGGCAAATAAAACACATTTTTTGTTGCCATATTGATTGCAAATATTCGTATGGAACCAAACAACAAATCATTATATGACTTTGCATGATTCGACTACTCAGTTAATTTTTAGGATTGCAAATATTCGTATGGAACCAAACAACAAATCATTATATGACTTTGCGTAGTGTCTTGTAAGAAAATTAAAAAAATTGGTTGGCATATAATGTCTTCAAAAGAGGTATTTGCTCACGTTTACGCAAATGTTCAAATCCATGTAGCGAACTCTTAACCACTGGGAAAACAAAATATGGATAGAAGACTATGCCCATAAAAGTGACCTGAAACCTAGTAGTCAGGTCTTCAAGCGATATAGGAGTATATGTTTCAAAGGCACCATAAATCACATAAAAACATATAGCTCTTAAAATTTCAAACTAATATGATTGTACATAGAAAAGCTTATAAGGGGAAAAATTATGGCATGAACATTATTTATGAAAGGCTTATATATGTACGTTCTACCTCATCTACAAAATTTTCTACTCAGTTTTTATCTTTTCTGTTCTGAGCAAAGCAAGAATTAGAAAAGATCAGTCAATGAACGATGTAATGAGTAATGTATTTACAGTAATCGGATGGTCCATGGAGCTACTTACCTAGGTTGTCCTTGGCATTCTTGGTTCTTGAAAAAAGTAAAATGAAGAATAAATGTTGGGACACACAATTGAAAACACTTGGAGAATACTATTCATATTTTTAGTCTGGATATTTTGGTTCAGAACTACTCCATCAATATCTCTGATGGGTAGAAGTTGTAGTAGCATCTCCTGGTCAAGCCGCCGCATGTCTTCAAGACAACATGCGCTTGGAAAATTAGAAGGAAACATTTAGTAATGAATTCTGTAAGAGTCCCGTAGAGCTAGGGAAACAATGTGCAGTTCTCAATAACTACTCACAATTTGATGTATTTTCATGTTGTGTGTGCCAAAATAAATTATGGGACTTCATCGGTCCAGCTCCATGTATCATTACCATCTATGAGTCATTGCTATGATGCAAGAGATCAGATACTACTATTAGACAACAAATACTGAGAACACCCAGTAAATATTCATAAGTGGGATGTCAAATATTATGAAATTCTATCATCTCTGGAATAGAAGCAGGCATGACAAAATAGTATTTGAAAAATCATACTCCCTCCATTTCTAAATATAAGGTGTATAGTTTTTTTTAAGTCAAACTTGGTTAACTTTAACCAGATTTGTAGATAAATAAATCAATATAAATTATACCAAAATGATATCATTAGATTCATCTTGATAAATATTTTCATATTGTATTTATCAAATATTATATATGTTGATATTTTTTTCTATAAATTTGGTCAAAGTTAAAAAAATTGATTTTTTAAGAAACTATACACCTTATATCAAGGAACGGAGGGAGTATCAGATTACCTCACAGTGTAGTAGCAACATAGCACGGGAGGAGGGGGGTTATGAATTAATGGAGTCACATAGGAATAATGAACAACTTCTTTTGATATGATGTAGAATTATGTGAGGGAGGTAGCAGCAGGCTATGCGAACTCCTGATTGCCCAACACTGTAACTTGTATTTATTTATTTAATTATTTATTTGCAAAGGACTGTAACTTGTATGAGCGGTGGAATACCAACATGTAAGAAACAAAATTAACGGCACACCAAGGTTATTCTGAGAGATATATTAGTCAAGGATTTGATACCTGCTCATGGGCGATGTGTCCTCTGTACGACTGTACACGTCAAAGGAAATGCAGCAGGCAAGCGAAACATGTACCGTGAAGATGCCGGAGATGGTGCCACAACGTTTGCATCGGAGCTTCAGATCAATGCCTCCTAATTCATTCTGTCCAACACAGATTTCCAAAGGCAAAAACCATATTAGCTAACGCGCCTTAAGACTTTGATTTTTTAGGGCGAAATCTGATTGCTCCCTAATTAATACTCTTGAGCAGGGGAGCTAATTGTTGTGGTGACTATGTCACTTGTGATTGGTTCAGTGGAGAAGATGAAGAGGATACGGTGGAGAGGATGAAGAGGGTGTGGTGGAGAAGAAGAGAGCGAAGGAAAATAAATCAGCAGACAGCAGAGGAGTTAATGAGGGAGATGAGAGGACCACAAAACTGAAGTTGGAGCTCTCGGTTAGCAAAAATAAATAACATAAGCTGATGACGTGGTCTCAGTAAATGAAGCCAACATGTATGATCTCTATTGTGTTGGGTTTCCCTTGTAAGCCTTTAATTAAACGTTGATGTGGCATTGATGCTAATGTGGATAGGCTGCATGTGAAGATAGGAAAAATAATGGGGATGATCTATTATAGTATTATAGATTGGTAAGGAATGCGGGAAGACCGGTTGAGTTGGAGGAAGCAGCAAACGCTGGCGCATAGCTTGTGTTATCTTGCACAACATGATCCTTGAGGATGAGATAGAGGACCCGCATGACTTTCAGTGTCTCTTCAATGGGCACCACGTGGAAGCTTTCCTCCAAGCACACCGAAGGATCAAGAACCGTCAAGCTCACAACCGATTTCAAGATCTTATTGAGCACAATTAGCACCTTCATAGCAGTTGATTCTTGTGCCTTTATCATGTTTATTTGAATTCTAAGTTCATTTGGATAGTATTTTGTGTTTAAATTTGAATTGTTATGTTTTAGAACATTAAATTCCACATGTATTTGAAGTGTGTGCACTTGATGTCTTGATTGTTTAAGTTTTTAATTAATATGTTGTGATTTGTTCGAAAACGTCTTGAAGAATTGGCAAAATCTAATTTTTAGGATGGGGGGTCTCCTAGTTGAGGAAGAGTGGTTTTCCAAAATAAAAAAGAACAATGAGATAGGGAGAAGATTTTAAGCTTTTAGAACAAGGGATCTGCTAGAGATGCCCTAATAAGATTCAAAAGAACAAACCATTCTTCTACGAATCTCAGGACGCAAACACAGAAACCACAGGGATTCCAATATCAGCGGATGTGCTATTTTTGGCAAGCAAGTTTATGTGCTAGACATGCTTACTGAATGATGCTTCTCAAGGACTGGGATGTGTAGAGAGCCGGTTAAGAATTCATCCGCATGATAGTTATGTTGAACAATTTGTCGACTAAGTTTATGTTCAGTCAGTCAATATAGCAGATTGACCAACATGTTATGTCACCAGCTCATAAAAACCCTAATCACCAATGGTAAATCTGTAGTTCACACACTGTAAACTCCAGATTAGTTCTTTCTGATGCGTAGTTATTCAGAAGAGTTATACATGGAGTGCCAGGCAGTAGCTGCTGCTATACTCATGTTGCTCTGAATTGTGAGCACTGGGTTGAAAAATGAACCAGGAGCGACTATTCCAGAAACAAATATCCATATGCCAACAACAATATTTACATGCGCTGATGAAAAAAGATAAAGATTAACTCATATCTCGAAATAAGTATACAAGGCTGGGGAAAACACAAGATCCCAAAATCCTGTGCTTGCAATGCTTCTCCTGACATAACTAACTAGTAGTACACAACACCTGAACAAGGATAACACGACTAACCTCACGTTTCAAACAAACCATTCTTGTACAAGAGAGTCCAATCTGAGTCATCGGACGAGACGAGCTCGAATCCTTCCGCTCTCATAGACTCTGCAACTTGAACAGGGTTTGGAGTAGCCTTGCTGTTATAATTTAAGTCGCCATCACTGCAACCGAACTCAACGGAGCCGAAGCCGGATTGGTTGCTATCCTCTTGCAGGCAAGAAGGACTGATTGGCTGAAAAGTTGCATCGGGCAACGCCCCATCGGCATTGCCCATGATCATTGGTCCGTCTTCATCATCAGACAACCATTTGCAGCAATCCAAGTCACCCATATCAAATATTCTGCTAACTAGCCCTTCTCGCCAAGAGATCCGAGCCTCGGTGGTGGTCGGCTTCCGGATGCTCGCCTCCTTCTCCTTCAATTCTGTGTCACAAGGGGATCTCTTGAAAGAGCTCAAGTCTATGGATTCCAGAGGTGTTGGAGCGCCGGCAAACTGGAAGCTGAGCTCAGGCAATGTTGCAGGCAGAGCATTATTTTGATCGTTTTGATCATAATCATCATCCCCAGGCCTTGGGGATAAACTCATCATCTCGAGGCATTCTACCACTGGATCCATCCTCGTCAGCTGGCGACTACTAACCCTCATTAACCCTGAGCAGTTGCCAGTGCTGCCATTTTCAGACCATAACTCACCAGAGATTGGTGTGGGATCCATCGCCGAATCGTAGCGATAGCTGCTGGCCAGTCCTCGCTGGGCACACAAGGAGCTTACTCTAGAAGAATGTGATGATGCCCTCTTCACAATAAGCGAGAAGGGGCTAATGCTGTCACCAGTGCTCGGCGTCCTCTGCACTGGAAGAAATCCAGACGGGGGCGTCGTTTCAGACAATTCTGTCGACGGCGTGTGAAAATCCAGCAGACCTCCGAGCACCGGCGACCTGTCTGGGGAGGATTGCCAGAATGGATCCTCCGATGAGCATCTCGGCAGGAAGATCTCCTCGCCGAACAAACACGCCGCACCTCCATCACGTGGAGATGACAGCCAGATGACTGGCGCCTCCTCCTTTCCACATTTCGTCGAACACGTCCCGGCCTCCCCCGATGGAGAGGAGAGCCAGTGGATGGACGCCCGGGAAGGCTGAGAGTCGAGCTCCTCGCTGGTGCCCTCCCCAGCGATGTCAAGGATGCCCCTCGCCCGGCATTTGCGCCGGTCGCGGACGCCTGGCACGACGTGGTGCCCGGCCGCGAAGCACGCCGGCGTGGCGGACCCGCCAGGCATCACCTCCGGCGAGATCGACGCGTGGATCGGGGGCGTCGCTCCAGAGGACGGGTTGGAGGCCGCGCCCGCCTTCTTCTCCGGCGTCAGGGCCTCGAGGTGCTGCTCCTGGTGCTGCTGCCTCCTCGCCGGCACCTGCTGCTTCTTGGCCGACTCCACCCTCCTGATCTGAAAACCGATCGGCTCCTCCCTCCTCCTTCTGGGTTCCCGACCCGCCTTGGTCCTGGATTCATGATCCGGCAGACGGCTAGCGGCCGCCACACGCCTCTTGGTCTCCGGCCGGGGCATCGGGGCGGGCGCGGGGGTCCTCGGGGTGGACGCGCATCGCGGCTTGGAGCCCGATCCGGAGGGGAGAAGGAAACGGAAGCATCCGGCCCGCGCGGCCGAGGCGTCCCCGGAGTTGAGGTCCGACAGGGGACTGCGGCGGCGTTGCGCGCTGCCGAGGTTCTTGGCCCTGGGCGCGGTGGCTGGGGAAGGGGTTGGCGAAGGGGAGGCCCTCCTGGGCTGGGACGTGGAGGATGGCCTGGGCATGTCAGCGATGGCGACGGCGACGGCAGCGGCGGCGAAGGAGGATGGAATTGGGGTTAAGGGGAAAAAGTCATCGGAGTTTGGACAGGGCGAGATAGCCGTTATAGGAAGAGAGGAGGGAATCGAGATCTGCGCCCGTAAACAGAGCCCCTCGAGGCATTCAATTTGTGCCCTTGTGTAACGGTGATAGGGCCGATGAGGACGGATGCGAATTGGTGTAGCTTGAGCTACTTGTAACTTTTTATTTTGAAAAAATCAAAAATAATATTTAAAAGTTTTAAAAAAAAATCAATTTTTTTTCTGTGGAAACTTATGTGTATTCTGCTCAAACGTGTAAAATTTCGTTTCAAAATATTATAATATGCAGTCTGCCTAAAAATAACAAAATTTCGGCCCAAGAACAAGAAAAAAAAGCCCATTTAAAATCAGGTATTTGTCTTTTTTATTCCCGTGGCGCATTAAGTTATAATGGTATGAAAATTGGTAGAAATCTCCTATACATATGTATGTATATTCATAAAAAAATTAAATTTATTTTGAACTATTTTACTATTTTTTATGATTTTTCTAAAAAAACGAGCTACAAGTAGCTCGAGCTACATTGACATTTTTCGCGATGAGGACGCAGTATTAATTTTCGAACCTTGCTACACGTACGATACTATTTGTACGATTTCTGTACGACAATCAAACACAACCATTCATCACGCCAGTTGAGTAGAGCAGCATCGTAGATTAGCTATCGTATGGCAATCGGATGGTAAAGTATCATACGTGAAGTAGTTTCGTTAATTTTCTACCCTCTTATTATTGTGCCACTATACTTATTCTCACACTCTACATTACGGCCCGGAGTAGATGAGTAGTACTGTACTGCCTCGTTTTCAAAATAAGTTTAGCAAATTTATCTGCGAAACCCGTCCCTCGCGTTGTCCACATGGCGACACAGGCGGAACCTCGAGCAAGCACAGTCGGGACCTTCACCTGCCTCCCCTCGCCGTCGTCGGAGGAGGCCGCGGGGCTAACCCCAGACGGCGGCGGCGGAGCTTCCCTGCGTTGCTCAGATCTCGTGGTGGGGGAGGCTCCCCTCCTGTGCGCACGGCGAATCCGGCATCAGGCGGCCCGGTCGGCAACTGCTCTCTTCGACAGCTTGGGCAGGGTGGCGGCCCCCCTTTAGCCCAGAGGTGCTCGTCCTCGAGCTCTCAAGCCGGCATCTGGGCGCCTTCCAACTTCCTGCTGCTTGGCCTCGTCGGCCGGCGACTCGGAGGCGGTGTGCGAGCTTGGCCTCGCGGGTCCTTCCGGCGAGTTTGGGATGGGGTGGCAGCCCTTCCTCTCAGTTCTGGAGATGCTCAACAGTTTGTTGATGGTGGTGTGTTCATGCAGCAAGGGCGAGGCATCGTCGGTGGTTCTCTAATGTTGCTGGCGCGGTGGTATTGGGGTGGTGTGCAGGCTAGTGGAGGTGCGATGCGCGAGGGTGTGGTGTTGGGCGGTGCTCCGGGCGAAAGCTTGCCGGCGGCCAGCGGCGACGGCGTCCATGAACGTCGTCTAACCTTCTTGGAGGCGCCGCTGTGGAGTTCATCCCTGCACACTCTCGGATCCGGTTCTTCGGGTGAAAGTCTAAGGCTAGGTCGGGTCGGACGATTGCGTCGACATCGTCACTTCCTTCTTTGAGGCGTCGTCTTGAAGATCTTGGGATCCCGTTTGTGCTCTCCATGTGCTAGACGCTCACAACATTGCGGCCGGTAGGTGCCCGACTGTGATGAGTGTGGTTGGTGTTGCGACACGTGTGGCGACGATGATGGTGGTGTGTGGAGCTGTGTCGCGGCTTATCCTTCTGATGTCAACGGTCTGGTCCGCCAATGGATGTGCCTATGCTTGGTTCTCACTGTGACAAAGAAGTCGGAGAGGTGGGCGGCGAGTCCACTACAACAATGATGACTCCATGAGGGTGGTTTCAACAGACGATGCTCTATGGAGGTGGAGTTGATCTAGCTCGGTGCGAGGCTTGCAAATTTCTCCTGTGAAGCGCATCAGGAAAATCGGAGTTGCCTGTCCTTGACGTCGGCGATCGATTGTTTGGCTATGGCCTTCGAGGTTCTCATGTGTTGTTGTTCGGAGTGGTCCTGATTGGTCGTTCGAGATGGAGTCGGAGTCTCCTGCTCGGGGAGTTGTGATGACGATGACATTGTAGGCAACCTCGACGGTGTCCTTTCGTCGACGGTGTGTGTGGTCTTGGGGGTGCCATGTCGACCGTTTGCCCTTTGCGGAAATGTTGTACCAGTTTTTTCCCGGGTTCCTGTTAATTAACCGGGCAACTCTTTCTACCCTTTTTAATGCATTGATCCCTAAGGGACCACGTTTCAAAAAATCTAGATAGGAATGTATCTATATGTAACTTCTCTGTGGCTTTTTAGCACCCGCTCCTCCTCGCGCCATCGGTGGCCACTCCAGCCCCGACGTCCACCTCTCGTATCGTCGCTATGGCTTCCGGCTCGGTCAGTCATGCTTCTGTCTCTTCGCGCCGACCGGTCTTCTCTGGTCTCGGTCTATCGGGCTCCTCGCTGGGTCCTCCCGGCTACTCGTCGGGTAACACGGTCCTGGGGTCGGCGACGCCGGGCCTCGCCCTGCCGGTGAACTGGGAATCCGGGAGCCTCGCACAAGGCGCTCTGGCGACGTCAGAGGGTACTCCATCGCCAGCAGGAGGCGTCGTCGCCTACCACCCCGTTCCCCCTCCTTTACAAGATCGCAGGGAGATTCCGTCGAAATTGTTCGGGCTCTGCTTCAAGTGTTGTCGTGATGGTCACAAGCGTGAAGATTGCACCTATCTCTTCACATGCATCATGTGTGGCGTGCAAGCGCGGAGCCCATTGTCGGCGGGCGAACCCATTCGTGTTGCGGTTGCTAAGGTGGCTAGGACTGGTTCGCCATAGCCGATGACCTTTGCTATGCTGGGAGGGACCTTGTTGGAGCCTAGGCAGGTTGTCCCCTCGGGTGCAGCCCTCGCCAGTCCCACCCATGATCCTCTCCACAACACAGGCTCCCGGCCACAGGCGCGCTCCGTGCATCATCCGCCGCTCGGCCGATGTGGACGAGTTGGAGCGTCATGTCTAGCTTGCGGTTGTCATGTACATGTGCGAGCCGAGGCCCCCGATGTCCTGTGAGATGTATGTGATTGCGATTTCTTCCAAGCTCGGGTTTCCCCGTCACCTCTTCTCGGGCCAGATGTTTGACCCAGTGGATTTCCTAGTTCGTTTCTCTTCACTCGAGCTACGAAACTCGGTCATTAGCGAAGGATCCATCGACGACGATAGCTTCAAGCTGGCAGTGCGACCTTGGTTGCGCTAGGCTCTGTCCACCTCATTTCTCATGCACTGTTAGGGTGATCTCATGGTGGAGGGTGTGCCCGCGCACTCTTGGACGCAAGCTTTGGTGGAGGAGGTGTTGGGCTCGTCATGCTGATACGTCCAAAATGCATCACTAGTTTGCATCATAATTTACCACTATTCATTCATATATTTCATATTATGATGCTTCTCTCATGGTGTTTTGGCTTGTTTTACACAGTTTACAACTTTTCGGTGCCAAGACAACAGAACCAGGAAACAGCTAGAAAAAGTGCACATAGAGTGGGTATATCTCCGCAACTCTAAATGACGTGAAAATTTCCAGGAAGTGTTTTTGGAGAAATTGACGAAGACTGCCAGAAGAAGTCCCGGAGGGAGGCTGACAAGGGGATACCCCACGACTCCTCACCGTGAGGGTACCTGATGCGTGTCAAGGCGGAAGTCCCGCGAGAAGCCGACTGGCCTAGCACTGGCCTACCCGAGGCACCGACGGCTGCACCGACGTAGGAGTCCATGGCATTATGGAAACCAAGACTTAGCGTCCAAGACTGAAGATAGATTAGGAAACCGCCTATGGAAACCTAGATGGACTCCTTGTGACCTAGCCTAGTATATAAAGGTTGGGAGAGGGGACGTCTAGGGCATCCAATCTCACAACAACACCTCCGGTCTTGAGTGATCTCTCCATGACCTCCACTGTGATCGCCTCCATCATAATACAATGGAGAAGGAAGTAGGGGTTTTATCGATCGAGGGTCCTGAACCTGGGTAAATCACTGTCTCCTGTTAACCGATGAGCATCGCCAACTTGCATCTCTCTCTACGATCTAAACCCAGGGTACCTTACCATGGGATTTACCGAAGCTGATCCTCGTCAATTGGCATCGACCGTGGGGAAGACATGTGCGTTGGAGTTACGGATTCGGTGACTGACGGGGATCAACCCCGGCAAATCCCATGGTCAGGGACCCTGGGTTAGTCATGAGAGGCACAGGTTGGACGATAGCTCGTCGGCAAACAAGGAGGCTCGCTCCTGCTCGATATTATAGATTGGGGAGATGCGATTACAGTGGAGGCCAAGGCTGGAGCGCTCAAGGCTAGGGTTACAAGTAAGATTCGATGTCTTTGGCGTCACCCCTCCTAGCCCTTATATACCAGGCTAGGTCTTGGGGAGTACCTCTACGTGTACAAGTATGCTTTCCTAACCCTAGCTTGCTCCGTACGGCAGGTCTTCGCACCTTCCTTGCGAGTTGCAGACTCCTACGTCGGTACCAACTAGTGGGCGGAGGCCGTATCTTCATGGGCCTTCTGCTTTCATGGACACTAGGTAGTCTCATCCGTAGGAGTCGTGGGGTCACCCCCTCGTCAGTAGCCCCCGAGTGCCTGGGGGACTCGAAGAGTCGCGCAGGGACTCGAGTACATTCATTTGTCGTTTATTGATATGCACGGTTCATCCGTGGGTCGCTGGCAGTCTGGTGGCCATGAAAAAATCTGTTTCGAGGGATGCTAAGCTGAAAGGGCCCAAGGAGTCGACGGGTCCAGCCTTGGTGAATTGCACTAGGGAAAATACTACAGTAGCCCAATCAAACCCACGTCCCTTGACGTGAGCTTGGAACACTGGTGTCGAGCAAAAGTCCGGCCGCTTCAGGTCTTACGGTGTTCATTTGCCGCCAGTAATGTGTGTAGCCTAAGGCGCGTCCGCCCGGCTTATCTATCATGCTCTGCGCATGGGAAAGGTTGGGAGTGAAATCGCTCTTCGGAAAGTCCCAGCCCGGCCGTACTTCGCAGCGGGGTCTTACCTACACGCTAATCTTGCGTGGCTTCTGGGCACAGTGTATCGTGTTCCAGGAATGTGAGTTTTTGAGGCGCGGAGCCTTTTAGCATTGCACCCGCTTGGAACAGAACATCAAGCGAGCTGTTCACTCATTCACCCGAGGAGTTTTGTTTCGAGTGCTCAGTCAGGGAGTTTTTGCGAGTAATCACTCGAATACCGTTTTTCGGCTCCTGAGGTGAGGGAGCACCTAGGACTCGTAGCGCCGTATGGTCCTGGCGAGTGTTTTGTTTGTCTTTGCGTCGGGTTGAGGGAGCACCCGAGACTCTCATTGGTGCGAGTGTTCACTCGAGCACATGGTTGGCCTTTAGGTGAGGGAGCACCCGAGACTCTTATGATGTACGCTCCCGATGGGAGTAAGATGTTTTTTCTTCCCTGGGAAAAGATCTGAAAAGATGGAATCTCTGGGCCTTGATTGCGTACTGAGTACGCCTTGCTGTGATATGGCG
Organism: Bromus sterilis; assembly: GCA_950022295.1. Lineage (NCBI taxonomy): Eukaryota > Viridiplantae > Streptophyta > Magnoliopsida > Poales > Poaceae > Bromus > Bromus sterilis. The sequence continues at coordinate 363,377,865 of OX465595.1, read as the reverse complement.
TTGGCGTGGTCTTCTGCCATTTGTTGACCGCTGCGGTCTGTCGTGTGAAGTGACTTGGCGCTATCCCGCCGAAATTTTCGCGTTGCGCGATCATGGTCCTCTTCTTGCGCGCATAGTGGGAGGTGTTGTTTTTGCGCCGGTTGGGTTTTCCATACTTTTCGCCTCTGTATGGGATCGTGCCACGTTTTACTTGGGAGAAACCGTTGCATTGTGGCCCTTCTTGCGGGGCTCTGTGAGTTAAATACCGCGTGGCTGGGTAAGTTTTACGTTTTACCCAGCCATTGCCTTTCTCCTCTTTCTCTGCTTCCTTTGTGTTCCAGGGCTTTCGTCTTTTCTTTTCTGCCTCCTGCCGTGAGATCTATGTCCAAGCGCTCCCGTGCTGCTATCGAGTCGGCCAAGATGTCCGGCAAGTGGGAGCGCTCCACGTTCGGGGCTGGAGATCTAGAGGCACTGGTCGCAGATGGCGTGGTGGTGGAGGGCGATGTGCGCCTTCCTGGTGAAGAGTCGATTCCAGCGCCGTCGGCGAACGAGCGGGTATGCTTCCAGGCTTTCTTCCACCGAGGGTTTGCTCTTCCGCTGCATCCTTTTGTCCGGGGCTTGCTGTATTCTTATCGGCTTCAGTTGCATGACCTGACTCCCAACGGGATTTTGCACATTGCGTGTTTCATCACTCTTTGTGAAGCTTTCCTGGGGATTTATCCCCATTGGGGACTTTGGAGGCGCCTTTTTAGTGTAAAAAGGACGAACTCTGAGTACGCTGTGGGTCGAGTGGGTATCTCCATTGGGGATAAACATGCGTATTTTGATTTGGAGAAGATCGATTCTGTTAGTGGCTAGAGAAGGGGCTAGTTTTATCTGAAGGATCGCTTCGTTGTTGGTCAGCAATTTGGTCTTGCTTCTTTTAATCCGAGCACTCGGGCGGTCAGACAGTCTTCGTGGTCTCATTCTTTGACCGAAGTGGAGTCATCCGTGCTGGCCCCATTTTTGGAGAGGATCTCTGTGTTGAAGGATAATTTGACTGGTGGTCAACTTATCTCTATTTATGTTGGGAGGCGAGTTCAACCGTTGCAGCATCGAGATCACCCTATGTGGCAGTACAAGGGTCTCGATGACTCGACGAGATGCTCGCCTGAAGAGCTAGAACCTGATGACCTTCTGGCCCGCATCCAGCATGTGACCAAGTGCTCTAGTATTTCCGAGATGCGCCTTGTCCTTCCATATGCTTCTGATCATCCTCCGCCGCCGGTTGGTTCCATGTTCCTTCATCTGCTTGGACGAGTACCTGGTTTCATTTTTGTTGTTGACATTGCTTGTCTTGCAGGGCCATGCTCCAGTGCCGTGTAACCCTCCGCAGCCAGAGGACGCCAATATTCTTGAAGAGCCTGATGCTTCCGCAGCTGAAAATGTTGCGCCGGCTCTTAATGCTGAGATTGTTCTAGTGGAGACTGGGGATAGTGAGGACTCGAGTCCCTTTCGGGTGAAGCGATCACGTCCTTTGGGTGCTGAAGATCATGCTGCGTTAGGTGATGACGTCTCTCCTGCCGCTCCTTTTGCTGTTCCTTCACCTTTGGCTGCTACTCCGGCCCCTCCTCCCAAGAGGGCCAGGCTTGGGAGGCTGGGGCGTCCTCGTGCTGCGCGCGTCGGGTAGGATTCTTGCGTGATTTGTGCCTGTTCCGTTGTCTTTGTTCTTGCGTCTGATAATGTTTTACTTTGTAGTGCTGCGCCTGCTCCGGCTGTTTCGTCCACCAGCGCGGCTGCTACTGATCTGAAGTCGACGAGTTCTGGGGCGTCAGCCAAGCATCTTGAGGTCCACTCGGCTGCCGCTGGCCAATCTGGGGCGGCGTCGACTCCTGTTGTTTCGACTGCGGGTGTAGTTCCCAGTGTACCTTCTTCTGGGGCGCCTGGTGCTACTGCTTCTGAACCTAGGCCGGCCGAGCTTGGTCCTCCGTACTTTGGCCGTCCTGGTCTGGCAATTGAAGAAAAAGTCCGTGCTTTCGACCATGTTTCCAAGCTGGTAAGGTGATTCGTGTCTGTGCCGTTTTATCATCAGGGGCACGGCAGTGCCCCGATGGGAGTAGCCCCCGAGGCTAGAAGTAACTATTTGCAGTTGCTTGTAGTCTTGCCTTTAAGTAACACCTGATTGCCTGATTCTTGCAGCCTGTTTTCCAGCACTATGAGCGTTTGGTTCTTGATGCTGAGCGTTGGCAACGGGCCCATGAGTCTGCCCAAGACGCCTTATCTGCTATGGATAGTAAGTTTTTATTCTTGTGCTGCTGAGATTTTGGGTGCTTCGCCTGTTGTTTCTGAGTGCTGTTTTTGCCTCGTAGGTCGTCGCCAGGCTGCTGAGAAACGAGCCGAAAAGGCGAAAAGGACTGTTTTCGTTCTCGAGGCTGCCTTGGCTTCCAAGGAGGCGGAGCTGCATGGTCAACATGAGGATCTGGTTCGCCTTCGCCAGGCTGAGGACGCGCGTGCTCAGGTGGAGGTACTCGAGGGCAAACGTCTTCGCACCTTCGCGGGCTCGCTTGTGTGTAAGTTTTGTGTTTGACTGTTGCTGTTTCCACTGTTTGCCTTTGGTGACGTTTTTTTGTTTGGTGCAGCTGCTGTAGGTGCTGAGCCGAAGGAAGCTGCTGCGTCGGGGTCTGGGATTCTTCAAGGTGTTGTTGATGCTGTTGCAGATGTTGTTGCAGTGGTCGAAGACGTCTGTGCCCGGGCTTCCAATGTTGTGGGTCTTGCGTATGAGCATCTTACGCCGGAGGGTACGAAGGTGCCCGATGGCCTGGGTGCTCGGGTTGCGGCGTTCGGCCCTGATGGCAAAGATGTGGTGGAACTGGTGGCAGAGAGCGTGGTGAGTGGTTCTTCCACGGCCCTGGTCGTCCTTATAGGGCATGGGGTTTCCTTTGATGATTCCTTGGTTGAGACCATCCCGCAATATTCTGGTGAGCAGGACGACCGAGCCGACAGGCTGGGTCGTCGCCTGCAACAGGTTGTGGATGCTCAGGGTCCTCCTGCCATAGGTGAAGGGGAGGTGCAATAGTGTTACACCTCTTTTGTCTGTAATTCGCGACTCTGTTGAGACGATTGATCTTGTGCAACTTCTATCTGAATGTCTGCTTTGACTGTTCTTCTTGTTTGAATTTGATTAGTTTTTGTTTATCCTGCGGTAGGCCACTCCGGGCTTTCTTCGTCCTTGGAGTTCACTGAAGGATGATGCTTGCGAGGGTGCGTATGAGTCCGTTTGCTTGCGGCTGAAGGACGCTGAGCGGGACGTTGTCCGACTGAAGGGGTCCGTGGCCGTTCATCGTACTCGGCGTGAGCGTGCCGAGTCCGTGGTTGACGGCCTTGCTTCGTGGGTGGTGAAGTTGTCTGACCTCCTGCGGGGTTAGTCTTGCCTCTGCTTGCTTGCTTAGTTCCTCTTGGTGGGTTTTCGCCGTCTTTGTCTTGATCGTAGTTATTGACTTTCGAAGTGCTGGCAGGGCGGACTCGGGATGAAGAGAGGGCCGTTCAGTCGGAGATGTCACGGCTTGATGACCCTAGTGTGCAGGCGAGCAATCCCTTCTGGGCGGATGGGGCTCGTGCTCGAGCGTTTGCGTTGCTTCGTCGCCGAGTTGAACGAGTTCCGGAAGCTCTCAGTTACTGCCAGCGTGTATTGGGTGGTATCCATTCTGAGTTCTATCCGTTGGAGGTGGTTCCTTCGTCCCTCGAGAGGCTTTGACGCATATTTTCTCAGCCTGCCGAGTTGCACCGAGTGATGGACCACCAAATTCGTGCTGGAGCCCGAGCTGCTTTGGGCTTGGTCCATAGTCATTGGCCAGGGGTGGATTTTGCTCAGGTGGTGGCGGGTCCTTCAGGTGGTAGGAGTCACCCAATGAATGAGCACTACGTGGCTGTAGATAGGCATGCGCTCCAAGTTGTGAGGCGAGTTTGTGAAGAGAACGACCGCCATCTGGGTGCACTTATTAAGGCGAAGTTGGAGCCTAAAGATTAGGTGTCTCCCTTCGTTGTGTATGCTTCTTCTTGATTATATATGTCATCTGTATTTGTGGTTGCGTGTGGTGCCTCGGGGGGTGGCTATTTCGGCGAGCCCCCGAACGCTGAATTTATTTTTTCTGCGATTGCGGAGGACCCCTCGGGGGGTGGCTTCTTTGGCGAGCCCCCGAGTGTTGAGTTTAGTTTGCCGCGATTGCGGAGGACACGTAGGGGGGTGGCTGCTTTGGCGAGCCCTCGAGTGCCAAGTTAGTTTGCCGCGATTGCGGAGGACGCGTCGGGGGTGGCTGCTTTGGCGAGCCCCCGAGTGCCAAGTTAGTTTGCCATGATTGCGGAGGACGCGTCGGGGGGTGGCTGCTTTGGCGAGCTCCCGAGTGCCAAGTTAGTTTGCCGCGATTGCGGAGGACGCGTCGGGGGGTGGCTGCTTTGGTGAGCCCCCGAGTGCCAAGTTAGTTTGCCGCGATTGCGGAGGACGCGTCGAGGGGTGGCTGCTTTGGCGAGCCCCCGAGTGCCAAGTTAGTTTGCCGCGATTGCGGAGGACGCGTCGGGGGGTGGCTGCTTTGGCGAGCCCCCGAGTGCCGAGTAATTTTGTGGAAAAATATTTATGAAATATCTTCCCTGCTGTTCCTTTACAAATATGAAGAGGGTGGGTTCCTTTTAGAGCGATGATGTAGACGCTCGAAGGGCCAGGTAGCTTTGTCTCCCAGTTCTGGGTTTCTTCGGGCAATGTTCTTTCCTTCTACGGGAGCGCTTCTTCCGCGAGTCCCGTGGTTCTGCTGTCTTGGTGGGTTACGAATGCTTCTGCTATCTTGTGGAATTCTTTGTCGCAGCGGTCGGATCTGACGAAACTGCCGCTGATTGTGATGACCCCGTTTGGGCCTGACATCTTTAGCTTGAGGTAGGCGTAGTGGGGTACGGCCATGAAGCGAGCGAAAGCTGGCCGCCCGAGGATTGCGTGGTATTGCGACTTCCAATCGACCACTTCAAAGTCAAGTGTTTCCTTGCGGAAGTTCGTCGCGTTCCCGAAGACTACCTCCAGGCTTATCCTCCCGATGGGGTAGACTGCTCTTCCTGGTACGATCCCGTGAAAGGTTGTGCCCGAGGATTTGAGTGCGTTGTTTTGGATGAGCATGTCGTCGAGTGTTCGGGTGAAGATGATGTTGATCCCGCTGCCGCCATCCATGAATACTCGCGACATGTCATAATTTTTGATTCTGGCCTCGAGTACCAGCGCGGCGTGCCCTGGTTGGGGGACGACTGGTGGGTGGTCGTCCCGGGAGAAGGAGATTTCTGTCTTCGACCCGCGCAGGTACTCTGGGACGGCCGGGTGTGCGGAGGTTGCCAAGAAGACTTGTCTGCTGACTTGTTTCTGCTGCCTGTTGGAAGGTCTTCCTTCTTGTATCATGTAGATCCTCCCGTGGGCTTCTGGGTATTGGTTTTCTTCTTCTGGCGTCCTTTGTCGTTCCTGGATGGCGACCACCTGTCTTGTTGGCAGGGGGGCTGGTGGTGCACCGTGGGCGACTGGCCCAACTGCTACGCTTGCGAGTGGTCGTGCTGCTGCGACCGAGGAGCGCCTTTTTTCTTCGGCCAACTCGTTGAAGCTTCGATAGTTCCTGAGGGTGTGGGATGATTTGATCTCTCCTCGCTCGTTTCTGAATCCGTGTAGAGAGCACAGTCCATCGAGTTGTTCTTTGGCGGAGCGGAATGTGCGGGTGCCGTCGCGTGGCTGTCTTGTCCTCCATTCTCGTCTTTGAGCCTGGGGCTCGTCTTCTGGGTTGTCTCGGCGCTGTGGTCTGTTGTCATCACGGTGCCTGCCGTTCCGGTCGTCCGAGAAACCGGCGGCGACCATGTCAGGTCCTCTGTCGTTGTAGAAGTTCCATCTGGCTCGCTTCCTTCTTCTGTCGTCTCCTCTGTCTCCGTTGTAGTCGTTGTCGTATTCTGATCGTGCATTGTGGGTTTCTGTTTCGTTACGAATGGAGTCTTCTCCGTCTGCCCAGCTGTTGGCTAGTTCTAGTAGCCGTGCGAGTGTTCGGACTTTCATCTGTCCGAGCTGCTCTTTGAATTCAACGCGCTGAAGACCTCGCCTGAATGCATCGATTGCACTTTCGTCCGAGATGTCTTCCGCTGAGTTCTTGAGTATCGTCCATCGTTGGATGTATGCTCACAAGGCCTCCCTTGTTCCTTGTTTACATGCCCGCAGCTCCTCGAGTGAGGCTGGTCGCTTGTATGTTGATTTGAAGTTTTCTATGAAGGCTCCTCGGGACTGGCTCCAGGAGCTGATGGATCCGCGCCGAAGATTTTTCAGCCAGTGTCGAGTGGAGCTCTCGAGCATGAGCTGTACGTACTGCATCGCCGTGACATTGGTCCCTCTTTGAAATTTGACTGTTGTTAGGTAGTCGTCGAGCCAAGCCTCCGGCTCCTCAAGTCCGTTGTACTTTGGAGTCGTGGAGTTCAGTTTGAACCCGTTGGGCATGCGTGTCTCACGTATGGCACGTGTGAAGCAGAGTGCTCCACATGGCTCAATTTCCTTGTCGGAAGTCTCTTCCTCTGAGTACTCCTTGCGTGCTGCGCGTCTTCGCCTGCTGCGGTTGACTTTGTTCTGCGTGATGTCGTCCCACGCGTCTCGTCGAGTGCTGCGGCGTCTGCCGTTGTCGTCGCTGTCGCGTTTCTTGTGCTTGTCGGAGCGCCTGCGTCTGTCGTCGTTACTGTCGTTGTCGTCGTCGTCGTCGTCTGGCGAACTGGGGTCCCTGTCCGGTGTCCGCTCGCGAGTCTGCCGCTTTGCATTGGATTTTTTAGGTACCGAGGCGTCGATAGCGTCCTTCATTATCTGCAGAGCTATGGAAGTGTAGCGATCCGTTTTGCCCTTTCTGCTTTTCTGAGCACGGGACAGGTAGTCTTGGGCGCTTATGAGCGCTTCCGCCGGAGTGAGAGGCTCCTCTTCGTCGTCGTCTTCCTCTGACCTGAAGTCGTCTTCCAGTTTCCGCACTACTCTTGCCCTTTCTGTCTTCCGCAGGTTGTTGAGTTTCGACCTATTGCGGATGGGGGAGGTGTGACTTGGCGAGTCGCTTCTGGGAGATTGTCTGCGGCTGCTTTTCCTTTCGGGTTCTGCTATGGCTTGCTTCTCCATGGCTAGGCGCCACTGTCTCGTCTGCTTTGTTAGTTCTCCCGCTAGCTTGTTGTATGCCCTTAGCTCGTCTCTTGTGGCGTCTGATGGTAGTAACCCGCCGCGGGCGACTGCTTCTTTTACCATTGCCATTGATTCCTTGGACAAGTATGTTTTTTCTTTGGATGATTCGCCCGCCGCTGCCACCGGGGTTTGCTGCCTGCTTTGCGATGGCTGGCTGCCCTGGCCAGGTGCTTGCTGTTTGTTGCTTGGCAGCTGACTGCTTTTTTGATTGCTTGGTCCTTGCTCTACCGGGACTTTCTTTGGTATGGTCCCCGGTTCTCCTAGCTGTACGACCATCTGACTGGTGTTGCCAGGGCCAACCGCCCTGTTGGTGGTTGGGGTATCTTGCCGAGTGCCTGAGTCGTCGGCTCGCCCGTTGTTACCTGGCGTTGATGTGCCGACTTCTGCCATGAATACTTGCAATGGTGCCCTTGCAGTTTCCTTGCCGATGCGTGCGATCGTGCTTCTCCATGCTGGGGCTTCACCCGAGCGGTCGCGAGTAGCGTGGAGCCATGAGTTGGGTGCGTAGCTACAACCGCCAGATAGATCGTCCGTGCGGGCGGCGTCTGCTATGGTCGTTGCTGTAGATGTTGCTGTGGGTGCACGGGTGTCGTCGACGAGGCAGAGGGTGCCCCAGTGGTTGATGTAGATCTGGTACTCTCCGAAGATCAGATTGATGCCGGAGCGTAGATCGGTGAAGACTGGTTTGAGGGCTGGGAGGTGGGCCATGAATCCGAGGGACTCGAACAGGTTGGATCTTGCCGGAGCCGCCGAGTCGATGAGCGCTGGTGATGATGAGGCCGCCGAGATCGCGTTCCCAACCTGCGCGGTTTCCACAGACGACGCCAATTGACGGGGATCAACCCCGGCAAATCCCATGGTCAGGAACCCTGGGTTAGTCATGAGAGGCACAAGTTGGACGATAGCTCGTCGGCAAACAAGGAGGCTCGCTCCTGCTCGATGTTATAGATTGGGGAGATGCGATTATAGTGGAGGCCAAGGCTGGAGCGCTCAAGGCTAGGGTTACAAGTAAGATTCGATGTCTTTGGCGTCACCCCTCCTAGCCCTTATATACCAGGCTAGGTCTCGGGGAGTACCTCTACGTGTACAAGTATGCTTTCCTAACCCTAGCTTGCTCCGTACGGCAGGTCTTCGCACCTTCCTTGCGAGTTGCAGACTCCTACGTCGGTACCAACTAGTGGGCTGAGGCCGTATCTTCATGGGCCTTCTGCCTTCATGGACACCAGGTAGGCCCATCCGTAGGAGTCGTGGGGTCACCCCCTCGTCAGTGGCTCCAATCATCATGAACAACGGCGGCTAAATCGCATCTCGCTAGCTCACCTGCGTCGACACAGTCAACTTCATCGCCAACAACGTGTAGCCATCGTATGAGCGAGGGAAGCACAGACCACGTGCACGGCCTCCAAACAGCTCCTAGACGGACCATGCAGTCGCCGCCGATGCGCACATCTACGTCAAGAATTCAAGATATACGATCGCACATGAAGATATGATCGATCCCAGCAGTTTCCAAAAACAGATCCGATCTGGCAGGAGGCTCGATCTCTCTTCCCCTCGACCCGGTTTCCTCGCGAGTGCGGGCTGTGATCAGCTCTTCAACGCCAGTGACGTGTTCCTCTCGTGCTCGAGCATGTACAAGCAACCCAATATCTAACTAGCGGTGCAAAGGCACGGCGTCACGCCGCGCCCGTAGTACCCATTGTTCTTTTAAACGTCGATTAGATTGTGTAACAGAATCTGGAGAAATAGTTGCAATACAGGAAAAACATAAAACCTCATGTAAATATGTTTCAAACACTAATCTTCCATGTTAAAAGTTCCGAAGAGAAAAAATTAGCAACTGATTGTTAAGTTCATATGCAATTTCATAACCGACAAATACATTATTGTCTCCAAAAATTAAATTCACCTTTCTGTGAAATTCAGAAAACGGACCCTCCCGTCTATCCACACAAACCATTCGGTACAGAATTTCTCTCAAGTAAGATAGGCTTGTCAATTGTCATACATACTGAAAATCAAATTGAAGAGCCAAATAATTGCAGAAGAAATTTTATATTCACATGGGAATCAACTCCTTTGATGTAATGCCAAGTTGCTTGCTAACCGAGTATGGCCATATCCAGGACCGCGTGCATCTCCATCCTATAGCTTCGCACCTGCTCGTGTGCATACCGCATGGGATACCCTGTTTCTTCTTCCGATCCTGTGCGAGCAGAATGAAAACTTCCTTAAAGGGCTGACGGATTGGACTCGTGGTAAATCTGTGAAAGAAGACTGCATTTTATTAGTTTGCAAAGAAGTAGAATATGTGAAAACTGCATGACATTGTGAATAGAATGTTGACCTTGGATCGTGCTTATGGAATAAAAAACGGTGAAATAAGGTAAGTGGTGGTCCAATTCTGCTTTACTCTCTAGATAGAAAACAACAAAATTATGGGAGGTGTCGGCTACTTCTTGCAAACAAACATGATTAGAGATAGCATGCGCATTTGTTTTTTTGGTTCGCGTTAAGAGAAACCGGAAGAAGGGAAAACATAAGGCTAGTATGGGTATATCTATCTGATTATTTATCTTCCTTATCGATACTCTGTTTTAGACTATGGTTTCTAGCATCAAGCTGAATTTTTAATTCCTTTTCTTAATATCAACATGATGCAATTTTTATCTAAATCAATTCTTGGTACCATCTTATCTGAGAGTATATTTTTCTTTCTTCTGGAAGTAATGCCTCCTGAGCGATCTGGTCTGTTCTTGAAAACACAAAGTATTCGCAAAAATGAAATGGAACAATTTTTAGGTAAATATTAAGGGAAGAAAAACACTGGAATACAATACACAAAAAGGTGCAGCAACTCATACCTTGTCCTGACCCTGATATCCCAAACCGAAGCTAATGTTTTTGTGTCCCTCATTATCGTTTCTGGGCACATGAATCCTTGTATGAAGTGGGCCATGAAAATCCTTTTGACTCCATGGCCATGGACCATATAACTAAAATAACAATGTGCAAAACATTGCGTTTGAAGAACAAATTTAAGATTTGTTCAGTATGAAGTAGACAATTTTGGTGATTTCACTTTTCCATCAATTATCAGAAGAACACCAACAACCAATTGGAAAAAAGTAACAATGTATGTAGCCAAAGCATGGCAGCCATGAGAATTAATGAGTAAATGCATGGGAATGGGTACATGTCCAAGGTAGATTTAAAGCTACCGGAAAAATTAGTTTCGAATAAGACAGGGAAAATTGAAATTGTTGATCGATATATTAACTTATTACTGCACTCTGAACGTGTCCTTGCATTGTTTAGTAGAGGCGTCTACAATTTAAGGCCCCATAAACATCAAGGATGAACACCAAGTGGATCAGTCATCCGTCACATATAACTTGATTGTAAACAATATAGAGGAGAATGCAAACAAGGGTGATTATTCTGCACTTCCGTTTGAATAGGTAGCAGATGCGGTAGTTGTAGCAGCAGGTACCAACCAGGATTCAAGAGGACTGTTATCATACATTTTAGAGCAGAACCAACCTGTACGCCAAATATGTTAGAACAATGATCCAGAAATTGCCAAAAAAAATGTAATGAATAAAGCAGAGGGCCGCAAACCATTCATAACTTGATTAATCCCACTTTAGTTCAGTGGTTTAAATACGAATAATGTATAGTTTATGCGCGTCTTCCTCCACATGGAGATGTTGCATCCATTGGCGAAGAGATGCAGAAAGAAGGCTAAACATGTTGTAGTTGCAAGAGTATACCAGTAATTGAACTGACATGTTTGGAGCTAACCTGAGTGACAGGATGGGATGCTGACATGTAGACAATAGACCTTGTTTGACTGTTAAGTGTACACCCCAAGCTATGTGCCCCTTGGTACAATATAGCAGATAAATAATGCTATAAATCCACCAGTGACTAAACCTAAAAATTTAATAGTAGTGTATTATTCGTATGAAATTATCCTGACGATGCAAGAAGTAATTGCAGAATTCAGTGGCAGTACATGATGGAGCTAGATAGTCTACGGGTATAATTTAGCGCCATGTTAATTGAGTAATGCACAGAATAACAACTCGATTATGTTTTATTTAGATTTGGTTGTTTGCATAAAGCACATTTGGCGGGATAAAAAATGGCGCTGGTATTAGTCGGAAAGATAACTATATGATGATGAATTATTAAAATTGAACCAACTAAACATAATAAATCTCCATGGATAAGCATATCATCCCAAATGAATCTCCGGCGCGATAATGTTTATTTGGGACTACTTAATCTTGCCTTCCCATAAGAAGAGTTTGTTTTGTCCAGAAAAAAATGGAAAGAGATATGGACAATCTCCCTTCTAATTAACCTCCAGGAAAGATTAAGTAGTCCCAAACTAACCAAGATTGCACGCTGATATTGCTGGACAAAATAAATCTCCACGGATAAGCATATCATCCCAAATAAAAAAATATTCATTCTATATCTAAGTTGTCAACTAAAATCTGAAAGAACAACATATATATACAAAATTACATCGCCTCTAATCTTACCTACTCTTTATCTAATAATTTGATAAATCCGGATTGTAAATGTGTTGCACTTAGCTTGTCTCACACGTCTATCAATTGATTTATGGATCCATGAGTAAAATAGATAAGTGTCTCTGGAGTGGATTAATCTTATCATGGCAGCAGAGCATTTTATTGCCAACAATAGATAAGAGAAGAATGAAGGACAGCAACTCACCTCATCCCAAGCATCCACCAGCAGTTTTACGTGTGGGCTGCGCCCTGCAGGTCAGGAATCGGTGCCGACGGAGGAGCTCCCGACCTATGGATGTCGTTGCCATGCAGGTTGCAGAGTCCTTCCCCGTCCAACCATTGTCTCACATCGCTCAAACAACATGCAAGCACCAGAGGAGTTAATCCGCAAAGATCGAATGATGACAGCGTATGAATGGTTTGAATTCGGAATTTCGGGTTAGATATTACTTGTATCAGCTGGAGATGCGCCGTAGCTTATGGCAGTGGTGCGCCGTCTTCTTGGAGAAGTCGCCGATGAGCTTGGTGGTCGCTCGCGCCGGAGTAGTCCTTCTGCTGCCGGAAGGATTTGAAGATGCCGCCAATCACTCTCTCCGCCGTGCAATCCCTGATTTTAGTTTGTTGTATTGGGCGAAATTAGAGGAGGGAAGGCTGGTGGTGGATGGAGGATTAGGGATTCCTCTACACACAACCGCCGCAGGCCGCAGCCCATGGTCGCCGCAAAGCAAGCTACATCGCTGAAGAGAAGGAAAGAAGGGAAGAGAGATGACTCTAGATGGGCAGCACCGCAGAAGGGGGTGAAATTTGAGGAGCGGACACGATAATGGGCTTCCAGAGAGGTCGTGGCTAGTGGATCGGAACTATGGGAGTAGTCAAAGCGGTGGACCGGAACGGCTGTCAGGCCCGAAAAAACCGTGGGAACCAAATCGGTTACGAAAACAGCTGTCAAACGCACGTTAATCCTGTGACACCCCAAAAAATCCACCAGTGACTAAAGCTAAAAATTTAATAGTAGTGTATTATTTGTATGAAATTATCCTGACGATGCAAGAAGTAATTGCAGAATTCAGTGGCAGTACATGATGGAGCTAGATAGTCTACGGGTATAATTTAGCGCCATGTTAATTGAGTAATGCACAGAATAACAACTCGATTATGTTTTATTTAGATTTGGTTGTTTGCATAAAGCACATTTGGCGGGATAAAAATGACGCTGGTATTAGTCGGAAAGATAACTATATGATGATGAATTATTAAAATTGAACCAACTAAACATAATAAATCTCCATGGATAAGCATATCATCCCAAATAAATCTCCGGCGCGATAATGTTTATTTGGGACTACTTAATCTTGCCTTCCCATAAGAAGAGTTTGTTTTTTCCAGAAAAAAATGGAAAGAGATATGGACAATCTCCCTTCTAATTAACCTCTAGGAAAGATTAAGTAGTCCCAAACTAACCAAGATTGCACGCTGATATTGCTGGACAAAATAAATCTCCACGGATAAGCATATCATCCCAAATAAAAAAATATTCATTCTATATCTAAGTTGTCAACTAAAATCTGAAAGAACAACATATATATACAAAATTACATCGCCTCTAATCTTACCTACTCTTTATCTAATAATTTGATAAATCCGGATTGTAAATGTGTTGCACTTAGCTTGTCTCACACGTCTATCAATTGATTTATGGATCCATGAGTAAAACAGATAAGTGTCTCTGGAGTGGATTAATCTTATCATGGCAGCAGAGCATTTTATTGCCAACAATAGATAAGAGAAGAATGAAGGACAGCAACTCACCTCATCCCAAGCATCCACCAGCAGTTTTACGTGTGGGCTGCGCCCTGCAGGTCAGGAATCGGTGCCGACGGAGGAGCTCCCGACCTATGGATGTCGTTGCCATGCAGGTTGCAGAGTCCTTCCCCGTCCAACCATTGTCTCACATCGCTCAAACAACATGCAAGCACCAGAGGAGTTAATCCGCAAAGATCGAATGATGACAGCGTATGAATGGTTTGAATTCGGAATTTCGGGTTAGATATTACTTGTATCAGCTGGAGATGCGCCGTAGCTTATGGCAGTGGTGCGCCGTCTTCTTGGAGAAGTCGCCGATGAGCTTGGTGGTCGCTCGCGCCGGAGTAGTCCTTCTGCTGCCGGAAGGATTTGAAGATGCCGCCAATCACTCTCTCCGCCGTGCAATCCCTGATTTTAGTTTGTTGTATTGGGCGAAATTAGAGGAGGGAAGGCTGGTGGTGGATGGAGGATTAGGGATTCCTCTACACACAACCGCTGTAGGCCGCAGCCCATGGTCGCCGCAAAGCAAGCTACATCGCTGAAGAGAAGGAAAGAAGGGAAGAGAGATGACTCTAGATGGGCAGCACCGCAGAAGGGGGTGAAATTTGAGGAGCGGACACGATAATGGGCTTCCAGAGAGGTCGTGGCTAGTGGATCGGAACTATGGGAGTAGTCAAAGCGGTGGACCGGAACGGCTGTCAGGCCCGAAAAAACCGTGGCGAACCAAATCGGTTACAAAAACAGCTGTCAAATGCACGTTAATCCTGTGACACCCCAAAAAACGGTGAAAAATAAAAGGCTACGCGCCTTAGTTTTGTGATGTATGGATGGATCTTTCGAAGTATAAACTACATACATGCATGCATAAGCAGCATACACGATGGATTCCTAGTGCAGTCCGCTCCCGCCAGACTTCCACAATCAAGCTCGACTCTCCGCTGTGACCAAGGATTATTCGAGCGGCCACCACCGTGTAATCATCGACGCCATCACCTCGTCATATCCACAGGAAGAATCATTAAGAGAACATCCCTACTTCGAGCTCCTATGTATGGGTCTCTTCCGTATCGAGCTTTATCGTGCAGGTATCGCCGCGTCAAGTCCCTTCAGCACCTTGTCGTGCACCTTCATTACGTCAACTACGCCGCGCAACTCCGTCGCCTCAACACTCAGGTGCTGGTGGACTCGGGGGCTGTATGTCGCAGTCGCCATCACATCGACTCCGTCCTCTACACAGACACCTCCAGCGGCATTGACCTCGTCCGCTGCATCGACCTCATTATCCGCATCAAGACCGCCCGTCGCATCGACTTCGCTTCGCCACGTCGACTGCTCATCGCTAACTACTCGTCTTCGACTGCTCATCTTCGACTCCCACCGCCGCGTCGATTCTACATCTAAGTCTCTTTACACTCTTATATGCTATGATTTCAAAACATGTATGTATTCTCGCTCAATCGCGAAAGCTGAATATGCAGTCGCGCACAATCTTTCGGGGCTACAAAACTATCCTTTGGATCATGCTCAGTTTTATTTGATGTTTATTTGTGTTCGTCAAAGTAGTGAGGCCGAGTACCAAAAGGCCGACCTTGTCTCCGGGTTCAACAAGTCTGGCATCATGTCCCTGTTACCCGGCAAGAGTATGCTGCCGGAGGTCTGCCTACTCATGAAAAGACAAGCCAAAACTTTATGTGCTGCTACATTATCCACTCAACAAAATTGCAACATCTACAAATCACACACCTTACAATTGTTATGTATATCGCCCAAGTACACCTTAATGCAGTTGCACCTTTTCTCCTTCTCAGCAGATGGATGGGGGTTGGGCGCCCTCATGACGCGGCGACGTAAACCTCCTCGTCCACGATCAGTCCCTGCAACAACTCACGCCTGCGGCGAAAGACCCGAGTTGAGCACTTACTCGGATGACAATTACTCGACGACAAAAAAATCTTGAGTCTATGCTCAACTGCACGCAGCCGAACATAGCCTCGAGGGATACTCCATCGAGAGCGCTAGCGCGCACCCGATGAGCACTACTCGCACATCCGACAAGAACGACGGGGTTAGCTTAACAACAACTTGAGCCTATGCGCGACTCTATGAGTCGCACATAGCCTCGGGGGCTACTCCCATCGGGAGCGTTGACGCGCACCCGACGACCGCCGCTCGCACATCCTACAAAAAGAAGAATTCGACTGAGCAACTTCTCTCCACCCGATGCTGAAATACGAAGACAAACTCGACTACAATTTCAATGCTTCATCCAAATACTCCCATCGGGAGCATACTCATGGCAACTTCGTATGTTCATCAACAAATGATGTATGGATCCTCAGCATAATCGATCCTCTTACTTGTACAAGGCCATTCACCCGACGAAGGTTCGAGTGCTCACTCAAAGACGACAAACTATCAACAGAAGATCCCGAAAGCTTTGAGTGCTCACTCAACAAACTTGCGAGTGATCATACAACTCTCAAAAAGCGACACGCACTATGGCAGCTAATGCAGATTGGAGTCCCTGCGCGACTCTTTGAGTCTCCCATCTCCCAGGCACTCGGGGGCTACTGACGAGGGGATACCCCCACGACTCCTCACCGTGAGGGTACCTGGTGCGTGTCAAGATGCAAGGCCTACCAAAAGCCTCGACTGGCCCAGGACTGGCCCACCCGAGGCACCGGCGGCTGCACCGACGTAGGAGTCCATGGCATTATGGAAACCAAGACTTGGCATCCAAGACTCAAGATAGATTAGGAAACAACCTCTGTAAACCTAGATGGACTCCTTGCGACCCAGCCTCGTATATAAAGGCTGGGAGAGGGGACGTCTAGAGTATCCAATCTCCCAACAACACCTCCGGTCTTGAGAGATCTCGCCTTGACCTCCATTGTAATCGCCTCCATCATAATACAACCGAGAAGGAAGTAGGGGTTTTACCGATCGAGGGGCCTGAACCTGGGTAAATCCCTGTCTCATGTTAGCCGATGAGCATCGCCAACCAGCACCTCTCTCTACGATCTAAACCCAGGGTACCTTACCATGGGATTTTCCAAGGCCGATCCTCGTCAGGGGCCACCAGGCATCCAAGCGACCTGGTGGCGCACCTCCTGGCCGCGCCCTTTGGCCGCCTGGGTGGTGGGCCCCGCCTCTCGGGTCCCAATTCTGCGTATATACTCGAGTTGACCTAAAAATCGAGGGGAGGGGGCAGCTCACATCAGATTTTCCTCCACCCCTGCGAGGCGGAAACCAGCAGAGAAGAAAAGATCTCTTCGGCGGGTAGATCCCGCCGGGGAAAACTCCTCCCGGAGGGGGAGATCGTCATCATCGCCATCACCATCGTCACGACCATCATCGAGATCATCATCATCACCATATTCCTCAACATCAGCACCATCTCCATCCCCATCTCATCTCACTTTACCATTGCAATTTATGTTGTACCTTGCACAATTCATCCCCTCTACTTTACTGGTGTTGATTACTACTTTGTGGTTGATGCTATTAAGTTTTGTTAGAGAATTATTGTTATGATCAGATTGTTCATCATATATTTATCACCTCTGATCATGATCGCTTTTATGTCTTGTGATTATTTACTTTAGTTCTTGAGGACGTGGGAGAAGTCTTGTTGTTAGTAGTCATATGATGTTGAAGTAATATGTGTTGGTTTGATATTTATGTTACGGTGTCATTCTTCTAGTGGTGCTATGTGCATGTCGACTACATAGCACTTCACCTTTTAAGGGCCTAGGGGAAGGCATTGTGTATAAAGAACGCTTATGGTGGGTTGTCGGAGTGACAGAAACCTGAACCCCAGTTTGCGTACTTTTGCACAAGGGAGTGTTGGATCTAGAGTTTATAGCTATACAATTAGGTTTACCTTAAATTCTCTCTTGTATTTGTGGATGCTTGTAAGAGGTTTAATTGTAAGAGTACACTTGTCTTAGTCTTGGCAGTGTGCTAGCATAGGTTCACCCACACAACACTTATCAAAACAGTAGATACTACTAGGCGGAATATGATGAAAGTAACTTGACTATCTCTCCCGTATATCCCGAGGAGCGTTTTAGCCTTATAAGTAAAAACCATTCGGCTTATCCTTTGTGTTCAAAAGGATTGGACCACTTGCTGCATTTTATTGTCATTTACCTTATTTGCCTTTTATTTACCTGTCAACTATTACAAAACCCCATAAAAAGTTACCTTTCAGTGCTTGCAATTATTTTTTACTTAAAATCACTTGTCTCTACCTTCTGCTCCTCGTTGGGATCGACACTTCCCACTTATCGAAAAAGCTATGATAGATCCCCTACACTTGTGGGTCATCAAGACTATTTTCTGGCGTCGTTGTTGGGGAGCGTTGCGCTATTGGTAATTGAAATTGGTAAGGAAACCTTTATACTGTGCACTTGGCTCCGCGGTTGTGGGAGGTTTTCCCACCATGCCAGTGGTGGAGAAGGCTCCCCCACCTACTGAAATTGTTCCTTTCAAGATACCCACTGGTATTATTGATCTTGTCATAGCTAAAAGTTATGCAGGACACGGAACCGAACATCCCGGTACTCACTTGCTCTATCTTGCAGAATTATGTGCCTTATTTAAGCTTGCAGGTGTTGATACAATATCTATAATTTCTGCTTGTTCCATGTTTATATGGATGATATTGGTATGTGTTTTGCTACACTTTCATACCCTTTTCAAAATATTTGGACTAACCTACTAAATCAGTGCCTCAGTGCCAGTTTCTGTCTGCTGTTGTCCGTGCATTGCAGGTATTTAAAAATATTTCAAGTGCTTGGAAAAATCCAGAAAAAATATATAAAAAATCAGCAGTCCAGAAGCATCCAGGAGCCCGAAGGAGAGACGGAGGGGGTGGCCCCATTCCCAGGCGGCCACCTGGCGCGGGCTAGGGGGAGGACACACTAGGGACCCGCCTGGTGGGTCCATGACTCCCCCGGTGCCCTCCTTCCGCCTATTTTAGCCCCCTTTCAATAAACCCTTTGGAGACCCTCCGTTCTGCGATTTTCACCACTGTTCCTCCGTCGCCGCGATTCCAAGATCGGGATCGCCAGAAGAACCTGACCCGGCACCCCGTTTCGTAAACCTGACGCTTCTACACCACCATGAGCGCTTCCCGGATGTGCCGTGAGTAGTCCCCCTTGGACCATGGGTCCATGACCAGTAGCTATGTGATCTCTTCTCTCCAATCTTGTGCTTCAATTCTTAGCCCTTGTGAGCTGCCCTACATGATCAAGGATATTAGTTCTGTTGTTGCTATGTTGTGTTTTCTGGGATCCGATGGATTATGAGATTATGTTCATATTGCGATGAGTTATATATTTGGTTCTCCTTTCATATATTTGTTCTTGAGTATTCTTGCATGTTCTCCGTTGCTATTTATTGCTTTGTCCAAGTAGTAGATTGGAACTCCAAGAGGGAGCGTTATGCATGATTGTGGGTTCATGCCCCCCGATGTCTAGCTTGAGTGACAGAAACATGAGACTAGGGGATGTGTTGTTGCCACCAGGGAGAAAACAATGGTGCTTGTAACTGCGGTTACAAGGATTGTTTACCTTACGCATAGTTTGTTAATGCAGTTGTCTGTTGCTTTGAGTTTACACTTTGGGTGGGGCTCGCAACTTAATACCAGCGAGATGTTCTGGATGGATATCTCAAGGTGGATGATTAGTGAGTAGATGCTGATGAATAAAAGGTCTACTTGTCTTGGCTTACTTCCCATACGATTGAGCCTCTAGCTTTCCTCTAGCATAGTTAGCATTGCAGTGCATTTATAATTCTGTCAATTGCCCAGCTGTAATTTGTTCACCCGGCATAGTTGTTTTATCGTTTTTTGGGAGAGTGACATCACTACTGAACATCATGGGACCTCGGTCCATATTTCCACCATTGTTTACACCTCCACTATTTACTGCTTTTATTTCCTTTCAGTTGCAATCAGTACTACTATTCCCGCTTGTGTTTTGATCCTTTGTAAACAACAAGACCGAAGAGATTGACAACCTCTCTGAACTCGTTGGGAGCAATGTTATTTGTTGATGTGTGCAGGTACACGACAACTCCCTAGCTAGAGCAGATTTTTGGCGCCATTATCACCTACTTGTATCTCTTGGAGTCCTGCTAGTTCGATAAACCTTGGTATCT
Organism: Bromus sterilis; assembly: GCA_950022295.1. Lineage (NCBI taxonomy): Eukaryota > Viridiplantae > Streptophyta > Magnoliopsida > Poales > Poaceae > Bromus > Bromus sterilis. The sequence goes on along the minus strand of OX465595.1, from coordinate 363,358,182 downwards.
TCACCGAGGGAAAATTGTTGCTGACTACTTCTCAACCTTCCACATTGGGTAGCCAATGAGGAGCACTACTTCAGTGCCATCAAGAAAATTTCTGGTGCCGTTGCCGGGGACTCCAGTCTACAAGATAGGGGAGTTGCACACTATCCTTTACCTTTGCTTTTTAACCTTGTTAGTTTACTTTCTAGTTTTTGCATTAGAGTCTTATATAAAAAACACCAAAAACATTAGTTACTTTTCTCTTTCTTGTTGTTGTTACTATGGGTTCCACTGAAAACACTAACTTGTGTGACTTTACCAGTCACAACAACAATGACTTTATTAGCACTCCTATTTCTCCACCTGACACTTCAGCACCTTCATAGGAAATCAAACCTGCTTTGTTAAATCTTGTTGTGAAAGAACAATTCTTCGGTGCTGGAGATGCTGCTGCTTTGCACTTAAATAATTTTGTTGAGCTTTGTGATATGCAAAAGTAAAAAGAAGTAGATGGTGACATTGTTAAACATAAGCTTTTTCTCTTCTCTTTGAGAGGAAGAGCTAAAGAGTGGCTCCAATCCTCGCCTAGGAATAACATAGATTCTTGGGATAAGTCCAAGGATGCTTTTATTAGGAAGTACTACCCACCTGCTAAGATTATCCAGTTGAGAAGTAACATTATAAATTTTAGACAACTGGTTAATGAACACATTGCCCAAGCTTAGGAACACACGAAATCTCTTGTTAAGAATTTCCCTACACATGTGATGGCACTGAAGTAGTGCTCCTCGTTGGCTACCCCAAGTGGAAGGTTGAGATGTAGCTAGTAGAAAATTTCCCTCCGTGAAGATACCACGGTTTGTCTCCAGTAGGACTCCGACGACGACAAGTAGGTGACAATGGCGCTAGAAATTACTAGCACGAGAGTTGACGTGGACCTGCACACAGATACAAATAACTTTGCTCCCAACAAGTATAGAGAGGTTGTCAATCTCTCTGTCCTTGCTATTTACAAAGGGTCAAACACAAGACATAAAAGGTAATGATAACTGCAACTAGAAAGTAAAACAGGAAGTAAATTGAGGGTGTAAACAGTGGTGGAAATATGGACCGGGGTCCCATGAAGTTCACTAGTGATGTCTCTCTCCCAAAAGACGATAAAAACTACGCGAGGTGAAAAAATTACAGTTGGGAAATTGACAGGATTAAAAACTCACTGCAATGCTAACTATGCTACAAAAGAAAGGAAGAGACTCAAAAGCATGGGCAGTACGCCAAAACAAGTAGACTGAAATCCATCTGCATCTACTCACTAATCATCCATCTTGATATATCTATCCAGAACATCTCGCGGGTATTAAGTTGCGAGCCCCACCCAAAGTTTAAACCCAAAGCAACAGAGAACTGCATTAAAAGAACTTTGTGTAAAGTAAACAATCCTTGCAACCGCGGTTAAAAGCACCGTTGGTTTCCCCCTTGTGGCAACAACACATCCCCTAGACTCATGTTTCTGTCACTCAAGCTAGTCATCAGGGGGCATGAACCCACAATCATGCATAACGCTCCCTCTTGGAGTTACAATCTACCACTTGGCCAAAGCAATAAAAAGCAACGGAGAACATGCAAGAATTACTCAAGAACATAAATATAAAAGGAGAAGAACCAAATATATTACTCATCACAATTTGAATATAATCTCATAAGCCATCCGATCCCAGCAAACTCAACATAGCAACAGCCGAAAGAATTACATATATGCCTTGATCATGTAGGGAAGCTCACAAGTTCTAATCCATGAATAACAAAGAGGGGGAGAGGACATCACATAGCTACTGATCATGGATCCATGGTCCAAGGTGGACTACTCACGACTCATCCGGGAAGCGTCCATGGTGGTGGAGAAGCTCCCGGAGGTCAATCCTCCCTCCGAGATGGTGCCGAGAAGAGGTATTCTGGTGCTCCCGATCTTGGAAGCGCGGCGTCGGCGGAACAGAGGCAAGATCACGAAAAAGGGTTCTGTCCTCGAGGGTTTCGGGACGAGAGAGATATATAGGCGAAGGGGGGAAGCCAGGGGGCCACCAGGAGTCCATACGGCCTCCCGGCGCGGCCCCACCCTAGGCCGCGCCCCCTGGCCGCCTGGGCACCAGGTGGGTCCCCTCTGGTCCCCCTTCGGGACTCTGGAAGCTTCCGGTACGCTGATTTTTTATATATTTTCCCCCAAATTTTTCTGGCACTTTAAGTAATGGGAAAATCTGAAATAAAAAGACAGCAGAAAACAGAAACTGGTACTGGGGTGCACTGAGTTAATAGGTTAGTACAAATATGATCAAAAGTGTATGAAAGTGTATCAAAAGCATAGCAATATCATCCAAAACATGCATGGAGCAAGCAGAAATTATAGATACGTTTGGGACGTATCAACATGGTTTGACTACTTGGATGGTTATCCAGACTTTCTATGCAGGCTTAAACTTTACCTTGCGGAATCTGTTGGACTTTCTATACACTGGGTGCTGCCATGAAGCTGTTGGACGAGATGATGACAAACTATTCTCAATGGCACACCGAAAGATCTCCAACAGGTAGGAAGGTAAACTCTGTTGAGGAGATCTCCTCTTTAAATGAAAAGGTTGACTTGATCATGTCTTTACTTACTAAGCAAGCTCCTATTGATCTTCATGATGTTCCGTTAAATTCTTTGGTTGATCAAGACAGAGAGCAAGTAGATGTTAATTTTATTTCTAGGAATAACTTCATCAACAATGCTTATAGGAGTAATTTTGGTAGCAACAATCCTAGACCGTTCCCATCCAACAACTATGGGAACAACGACACTTATCCTAGCACCAAAAACTCCACTTCCGAATTAGAGAGCATGCTTAAGGACTTTATCACTTATCAAAAATCCTTCAACTAGAGTGTAGAAGAAAAATTAGACAAATTAGATAATCTCACTTTGAAGGTAGATAACATAGCTCATGATGTAGAGATGCTCAAAATTAGGACTTCTCCCCTTTAGGAGAGGAAAACCACACCCACGAATGCTATCCAAGTTAGATACTACTAAGAAACTGAGCTTAGATGATATTACTACCACTTTAATTAATGGTAGTGAACTTGATTTTGATAATTGTAGTCTTTCTGAAGTGATCACTTTTTTGCAAAGAATGGCCAAAGACACCCACACTAGTTCACTCAACATTGCCTTCACCAAGCATATCACCAATGCTCTCATCAAAGCTAGGGAGGAGAAGCTTAAATTAGAGGTTTCTATTCCTAGAAAACTATAGGATGGTTGGGATCCTATGGTCAAAATCAAAATGAATAATTTCTCTTGCTTTGCTTTATGTGATGTTTGAGCTAGTGCCTCCGTTTTACCCAAAAGAATGTATGATATGCTTGAATTGAAACCTTTTGATCCTCGTTCTTTTGGTGTTCGTCTTGTTGATTCTTTCGTAAAGAAACCTTTAGGGTGGATTTATGATGTTCTTATAGTTGTCAATGATAATTATGTTCCCGTTGATTTTCTTGCCATGGACATTGAGTGTGATCCCTCATGTCCAATTATTTTGAGACGTCCTTTTCTCCGCACTGTTGGTGCTATCATTGATATAAAAGAAGGGACTATTAGATTCCAATTTCCCCTCAAGAAGGGCATGAAACATTACCCTAGAAAGAAGATGAAGTTACCTTTTGAGTCCGTTACACGGGCAAGCTATTCTTTTAATATTTATAAAACTTGATCTTGTTGCTTCTTGCCTAGCTCAAAGGCATAAAAGAAAGTGCTTATTGGGAGGCAACCCAAAATGTTTTTACTTTCAGTTTTTAGTGGTCTTGATGCTTTTTACTACTGTAGCAACATCATTGTATCTTTATTTTCAAGTTTTGTGCCAAGTTTAGCCTACGATTGCAAGAAAACTCAAAAGTTGTGACATGTTGTCCAGAAAACAGAAACTTTTGCTCCATAGAAAAATTCTTAAAAAACACCAGTTCATATTTTTTATCTAAATTGTTTTGACAGTATGCTATATACAATTGACTTTCTACCATATGTTATGAGTTTTTTGATTTGAGTTGCAAAAGTGCTTTCGGGGGGATTACTCACAGCTAAGACCCGGCCAGAAGGCAGCACCCAAAAGGAAGACTCGGCTAGAAGACATGTCTTGAAGAGAAGACCCGAATTTTTACAGTGCACACATGAAGTACTCTCCACGAGTCGGCCTGACGGAGACTCCTCTATATAAGTCGGACTGACGGAGACTCCTCTACAGGAGTCCACTTAATTTGGAAGATTACAAGACTTAGAGTAGGACTCAGATTGATATCCAACTTGTAATACAAGATGAGACTAGTTTGTATCAGGATAGGACTCTACATGTAAGCCTCCCCCTTCCACCTATATAAGGAGGGGTAAGGCGCCCATAGAAGTTCGCAGAGTAGGCTTTCGCCAGAGTAGGCTTTCGCCAAAGTAGGCTTTCGCCAAAGTAGGCTTTCGCCAAAGTAGACTTCCGCCAAAGTAGGCTTTCGCCAAAGTAGGCTTTCGCCAGAGTACAACTGTAAGAGAGTCGGTGACACGCCGGCGACTCCCCGTGAGCAAAGGAATAAGACCTAGACACAAACAAATGTAGGGTCTTTACCGGACGATGTTTCCCGGGGCCTGAAGCTGTTTAAAATCGCGTTTCTCTTTCTCTGTGATGTTCTTCTTCCTCGTACACTCGTAGAAAAGTCCCCATAATCAAGTTCTCTCATGAGTACATATGCTGTGACTTTCCCACGATAGTTGGCGCCCACCATAGGGCCTACGCACAAGGGTGTTGTCATCTTGAAGGAAATCCTCACGGGGATCAAGAAACTCGTGATCGGCAGGATGAAGAGGACCGGCACGAACAAATCTACATCAACAAATCGACGATCCGCCGACTCTGTCAGGACTCGATCCGACCTGGGTGCATTGCAACCTCGGTTTCTTCAACATCTACATCAAGCTCATGGAGAAAACAAGAAAACATTTGAGCGCGCGCCTCGAAACTGGACCTCAAAATTGACGCTCACACGCAGCCTGCAGGATAGGAAGAACGTCTGTGTTGAAGAGTCTATGGAAAAAATTCCGACGCACCAAAAGAGATGAGTCTACGGAAAAAATTCCGACTCATCAAAAGAGATGAGTCTATGGAAAAAATTCTGACTCACCAAAAGAGATGAGTCTACGGAAAAAATCCCGACTCACTGATACGTCCAAAATGCATCACTATTTTATATAGTAATTCTTTCTTATTCATTGATATATTTCATGATATGATGCTATTCTTATGTTGTTTTGGCTTAATTTACACAGTTTTCAACTTTCCAATGCCGAAGCAGCAGACGCAGAATTCAGCGGTAAAAAGTGGACGTTGAGTTGCTGAAGGAGAAGACCTCCAAATTACCTGAAAATCGACGGAGGGTATTTTACAGAAGGATTATGAAGACACGCAAAAGAGGGGCCAGAGGGGGGCCACAGGGTGCCCAGGCAGCCACCTGGAGCGGCCCGAACCCTGGCCACGCGGGGAGGGCGCCTGGACCCCTGGGGCCACTTTCGGCTCCCCCCTTTGGCCTATATATCACACATCGTCCAAAAACCCTATAAGAGGGGAGTTTTCACGAGTTTCGCCGATGCTCCATGTCGGAATCCAACAGAGGAGAAAATACATCTCCGGCGGGCAGATTCCGCTGGGGAGAACACCTCCCGGAAGGGGAGATCATCGCCATCGTCATCACCATCATCATGGGCATCATCGAGATCATCATCAACATCATCCCCAACATCAGCACCATCTTCAACTTCATCCAATCTCACCTCACAAGTTTAACTTGTGTTGTAAACCGTACTATCTATCCTCTCTACTCTACCGGTGTTGATTACTACCGTGTGATGAATGTTATTGAATTTTGTTGGAGAAATATCATTGTGTCCAGATTGTTTATCATCTATTTATCCCCACTGATCATGATCTCTTTTATGTCTTGTGAGTAGTTACTTTAGTTCTTGAGGACATGGGAGAAGCCTAGTTGCTAGTAGTCATGTGATGTTGAAGTAATATGTGTTGTTTGATACTTAAGTTGTGTTGTTATTTTCCTAGTGGTGTTGTGTGAGTCGAACACTCAACACTTCGCCTTATTAAGGACCTAGGGGAATGCATTGTGTATAAATAATGCTTACGGTGGGTTGCCGGAGTGACAGAAACCTGAACCCCAGTTCACACGCTTTTGCACAAGGGAATAATGGATCAACGATCGTATTGCTATGGTTAGGCTTTTGCCTTAATTACTATCTTGTATTTGCGAATGCTTGCAAGGTGTTTGATCATAAGAGTGCACTTATATTAGTCTAGAGGGTGTACTAGCATAGATCCACCCACTCAACACTTATCAACATAGCACATAGTACCGACACGGAATATGGGCGAAAGCACGTGACTGTTTCTCCCGTGTGTCCTCAAGAACGCTTTAGCCTTTATAAGTTCAGTTGCTAGGCCTCTCCTTTGTTCGAAAGGATTGGGCCACTTGTTACTCCTCAGTTCCTTTTACTTTTATTGCTTTTACCTTTTTGTTGCTTATATCGAAAACCCCAAAAAAGCTATCTTTCAGCTCCTACAGCTATTTCTTTACCAAAGTCACTTACCAATACCTTCTGCTCCTTGTTGGGTTCGACACTCTTATTTATCGAAAACGCTACAAACGATCCCCTACAGTTGAGGGTCATCAAGTACTGTTTTCTGGCGCCATTGCCGGGGAGCGTAGCGCTATTAGTAAGTGAAGCTGGTAAGGAAATTTTTATATTTTTGTTTTTATTCTGCTGTTGCTACTCTTTGTCCTATGGACATCTCTACTCTTGGATCGTTGTTTATGGGGAAACTCCCCACAACTATGGTGGTAACTCCTACCCCTACTGAAATTGTGCCTTATAAAATACCGTCTGGTATTATCTATTATGTCTTAGCTAATCGTTATGCAGGAGATAGACATCCAGGTGAACAGTTTCTATATTTATCACAACTATGTTCATTATTTAAGCTTGCAGGTGTGCCACTGGAGTTCTTCATGAAGAAAGTATTCTCCATATCACTTATAGACAAAGCTTCATATTGGTATAAGCTCCTCGATAACTCACATCTACTTAATTGGGAAGAGCTTATGTATTTCTTTTATACAAAGTTTTACCCTCTTCATGAAATTCATCGAGACAGGAACTACATCTATAACTTTTGGTCTCGTGACGGAAAGAGCATCGCTCAAGCTTGGGGAGACTTAAATCCCTAATGTTCAAATGTCCTATCCATGAACTCCCCAAAGATATAATAATTACAAATTTTTATGCTAGGCTTTCTCGTCAGGATAAGGAGATGTTGGATGCCTCCTCTAGCGGGGTATTCCAAACAAGAAGTGTCGAAGAAAAGTGGGATCTCATTGAGAGGATCCATAAGAATACTGAAAACTGGGAAATCGATAAAGGTATTGAATCCTCTATAAATTATGGGCATGATTACATTGAGAGCTATGTGAAAACCGATTATTTTAATACATTTTGTTCTAAGATTGGTCTTGATTCCCAGCTTATGAGTGATTTTTGTAAGCACTTTGCCTCTCACATTGACTCTTCTAAGGAAGAGAAGGATCAATATCATAAACCCTTTAAAGAATTACCTGTTGATATTCATGTTGCTGACCCTATTCTGCCTACAGTCTTTTATGAAAATACTCCTTTCCCTACAAGGATAAGGGAGCACTCTTTTGTGACAGGCATAATAAATAGAAGTGAGAGAAGAACTGACGAACTTGAGGACCTGATCAAGGTCGATCCTCAAGTTGCGATGGTTAAAGATCTAGTTACTAATGATATTTCATATTCCAAGATAAATGTTTGTGTTGTTTCAACTAACATTGTCACAACCAAGAATAAGAGCCCAATTTCAGGTACACCAGTTGTATCTGTAAAAATAGGAGATCACAACTATTACGGGCTTTGCGATCTGGGGTCCAGTGCAAGCGCTATTCCTTATTCACTCTATCAGGAGATCATGGGTGAGATTTCACCCTGTGAACTTGAAGAGATCGATGTCACTATTTATCTAGCAAACAAAGAAACTATCTCTCCCATTGGAATTGTGAGAGAGGTTGAAGTCCTATGTGGAAAGGTAAGGTATCCTACCGACTTTCTCGTACTTGGTTCAGTGCAAGATAGTTTTTTCCCTATTATCTTTGGTAGACCTTTCCTCAGCACTTGTGGTGCTATTATAGATTGTAAAAAAGGTAAAGTTTATGTTGAATTCAACGGTGAGCCATACTAATTTAACTTTTATAAATTTTCCAAGCAACCTCATGGAACTGATTTACCTAGTGATGATAAAATTATTGAAAATATTGCTTCTATTGATATTCCTCCTAATGATCCTTTGCAACAATATATGGAAGACGACGAGAATGATATGCATATGCAGGAAAGAAATGAGTTAGACGAAGTATTTGCAAGACAAGCTGCTATCCTGAAGCACAACCTTCCAGTTGAGCCTTTGGGGATCCTAGCACAACCAAAAGAAGACCCGGTGTTTGACCTCAAACCACTTCCCGATACGCTAAAGTATGCTTATTTAGATGAAAAGAAAATATATCATGTTATTGTCAATGCTAACCTTTAAGGATTTGAAGAAGAGCGGTTATTGGAGACACTTCGCAGACACCGTGGTGCCTTGGGCTATACCCTTGATGACCTTAAGGGGATTAGTCCATCGATTTGCCAACACACTATCAATCTCGAGCCCGATGCTAAGCTCGTTGTTGATCATCAACGACGGCTGAACCCAAAGATGAAGGACGTGGTTAGAACAGGGATTCTCAAGCTTATGGCCGCAGGTATCATCTATCCTATAGCTGATAGTAGGTGGGTAAGTCCAGTTCATTGTGTTCCTAAGAAAGGAGGTATGACTGTTGTCCCAAATGATAAAAATGAACTAATACCTCAAAGAGTCATTATTGGATATAGAATGTGTATTGATTACAGGAAGTTGAACAAGGAAACAAGGAAGGACCACTACCCTCTTCCCTTTATTGATCAGATGCTAGAGAGGTTGTCTAAAAACACCCAATTTTGCTATCTTGACGGGTACTCTGGCTTCTCTCAAATTCATGTTAACACTGCCGATCAAGAGAAGACCACTTTCACGTTTCCCTACGGTACTTATGCTTACAGGCGTATGCCTTTTGGTTTATGCAATGCACCTGCTACTTTTCAGAGATGTATGTCTGCTATTTTTCATGGTTTATGTGAGGATATTGTGGAAGTCCTCATGGACGATTTCTCCGTCTATGGAACTTCCTTTGACCACTATCTCCACAATCTTAATAAAGTTTTGCAGAGATGCGAGGATACAAACTTAGTTCTAAACTGGAAAAAATGCCACTTCATGGTTAACGAAGGGATCATGCTTGGTCACAAGATTTCCGAGAGGGGAATTGAAGTGGACAAGGCGAAGATTGAAGCTATTGAAAGGATGCCCGATCCAAGGGACATTAAAGGTACTCGTAGTTTTCTCGGTCATGCTGGTTTCTATAGAAGATTTATTAAAGACTTTTCTAAGACTTCGAGACCCCTCACTAATCTTCTAAAGGATGTTCCTTTTTTATTTGATGAAGATTGTAAGGAGGCCTTCGAAGTTCTTATGAAAGCTTTGATAACCGCTCATATAGTACAACCACCTGACTGGAAATTTCCCTTTGAAATTATGTGTGATGCTAGTGATTTTTCTGTTGGGGCTGTTTTAGGACAAAGGGTTGATAAGAAACTGAATGTTATACATTATGCTAGCAAAACCTTTGATAGTGCTCAGAAGAATTATGCTACTACTGAGAAGGAATTCTTAGCGGTAGTGTTTGCTTGTGATAAATTTAGACCTTATATTGTTGATTCTAAAGTCATTATTCATACTGAACATGCTGCTCTTAAGTACCTTATGGCGAAGAAGGACGCCAAACTAAGACTCATCAAGTGGGTACTCCTTCTTCAAGAATTTGATTTATAGATTGTTGACAGGAAAGGAGCGGATAATCCGGTGGTGGACAATCTTTCAAGGATGGAAGATATACCGCATGACCCCATCCCAGTCAACGACAGTTTTCCAGACGAACAACTGGCCGTTGTAAAAGTACAATCTCTTTTCGACCCTTGGTTTGCAGATTATGCTAATTTTATCATTGCAACGTATTTGCCTCCAGGTTTAACATTTCAGAAAAGGAAGAAGTTCTTCCATGATTTGAGGCACTACTTTTGGGATGACCCTCATCTTTTCAAAGAAGGTCCAGACGGGACCGTGAGAAGATGCATACCGGAACATGAGCAGAAGGACATTCTCAAGCTGTAACACCCTCACTGTCAGTTAACAGTAATCAGGGTTACTGTTCATCTCTACTGTTCAAAACTTTTGTTTGATCAACTTGGAACAGTTCAAATTCAAATTCCACTTTGATGTTCTTGGATGCATTGTGATCATGGACCCTAGTCAACTTGAAATCAAAATCAAATCCTCTAATGCCGTTGGTGGAATATTAAAAACAATGTGAAATATAAACTTGGTCCAAAAATTGTGCTTCCATTTTTATCAAATCACTAATATTCAGTGGAGCATGTCACACCAATTTGGGGATTTTATTAATCTCTAGATTAATTCAAATAAATCTAAACAGTAGCTAAAACCCCAAATTAATCATTTAATATTTAATGCAAATATTAAATGACTTTTAAAAATGCCCAAATCTTTTGTGGCACCAACCTTAGGTAAATACTAAATTATGGGACACATCCCATATTTTACAAAAAATGCCTAAGTGGGTGAAACAAATATAAAACATAAATAAAAAAAAGAAAGAAAAGAGAAAAGAGAAATAAAACTAAACCTAACTAACCCCCCCTCTGGCCCGAGGCCCATTCCCCAACCCCCACCGAATCCAGCCCAAAGCCCACCCCCCCGGGGGGGGGGTCATCTTCCTCCCTTGTTCACGCACCCCCCCGTGGCGGCCATCGGCCATGGCCATCGCGATGGCCATCGCCGTGTCGGACATCGACGGCACCCCGACGGCTACAAGTCGCGGACGGCGCCCCTTCGCCCAACCCTAACCCTAATTTTTCCGCCGCCCCTCGAATTCCTCCTCCCGTCCCGAAACCGCCATGGGCGCCACCTCGAGCCCGCGCGGCCACTGAGCTCCCCCGACCCCGCCATCGTGTCCAGCGTGTGCGCGGTCCTCGTCTTCGTCTCCTCGCCCAAGGAATCGCCCCCCGGACGACCCGAGCAAGACGCTACCCCGCCGTTCCTCTCATCTGCACAGCCGTCGTCTCCGCGAGATTCCGGCGACTACTGCCCTCCCCCCGAGCCCACGACCCCCCCTACGAGCTCCCCGGTGCGCGCAGCACCGATTTTCCCCCTCCCCCGCTCGATATCGTACAACGCCTCGCCGTCCCCGCTACGTATAGTGCACCGGCGCCGCCCTGCTCGATGCCGTCGTCGTCCTGGGCCGCTCCAGCTCGCGCGAATGGCATCTACGGGTGCGCCTCGTTCCCCCGCGCGCGTACGAGCCAGCGGCGCCCCTTTTTGGCCCCTGTGCCGAGAGCACGCCTCGCCAGGCTCCTCTGCCATGGCCTCGTCGCCGGCGAGAACCCGTTGTGGCCTGTGTGCCACTGCCGTGTGGGGCCCACCCCCGGATTAGTTAGCACTAACCACCCCCCTAATTTTCCTGTTAAGTTAACCCCCTCATTAGATTAAGTTAGATGACTGTTAGAGGAGTTGGTCTCACTGACAGGTGGGCCACTGGACATTTTTAATAAAAGAAAACTGTTTAATAAACTATCAGTCACTTACAGTGGGCACCCTAGCCTTTTATTTAATAAGAAATTGTTTTATTAAAAGTGTTAGTATGACATGTGGGACCCCACTGTCATATTAGTTAATTTTATGTTTTTATTTAAACAAGCCACTGACCAGTGGGACCCACTGGTCAGTATTAAAACTAATATAATTTATATTAAATAAATAGTAAAAGAAATAGAAAATGATTTATAAATGTTTTAAATTGATTAAAACTTATAAAATCAATATCTTTTAATCCGTAACTCGGATAGAAAAAGTTTATACATGAAAATTGATCAGAAAAATATAACGAATACGGATACGCTACCCGTATACCAACCACACCCCTCTAACATACCGAACATCGAACCGTCCCCCTCCGGACCGTCTGTCCGATGATTTGTCCGGTACTGTTAAACTATCCGGATGAATTTATTCCGAACATGAATGTTGTTCGGAATAGTTCAACTAACCCGAATACACCCCCCTTATCTTTGTCGGATGTCCATGACACCTCTGGCATGATACCTTCCCCCTCCGGTCGCCCTGTCCGGTAATCACCCGGGGCCGGTAGTTCATCCCCGGATGAATTCCCGCTCTGAGCCTGATACATCGTACTGCGTTAGACCACCGTTAACTTTGCATACGTCATGCCATGTATCTGTTTGATATGATTTCTTTGTATTTACTGTGTTTATCCCCTCTTTTAATTCTCCGGTAGACCCCGCTGCTACCGCCGACTACACTGCTGCCGGGTACGACTACTTCGTCGACGACCCTACCCCTACCCGTGAGCTTCTAGGCAAGCAGAGCCATTCTCTTCCCCAGATATCGCCTACCTTTTCTGTACTTTCTTGCACTAGGCATTGTTACTGCTGCTGCTACGATTACAATCCTATTCAATTGCATAGCCTGTTTTTGTCGCCCTTGATGTACCTCCTTTACCCTATGCTGCCTATTATAATTATGCATTATACAGAAGATAGCCCTGCGCTTTGCTAGACAAATAGGATTAGATAGCGGGCCGTGATCACTCTGGGATCGATCGCGGATACATTAATTATAACTGTTGCAGGTACGGAACAAAGCAGACACCGCCAAAGGCCCCTATCTGGGTTATGCCTAGTCACCTCAAGTGTGAGCTATCCAGGAGTAATCCTTGTACTCCACTCGAGGCTGACTTTGTCTTGCCGCCATAGGGTCCTAGACAGCGGTTGTCCTTAAAGGTAAGAAGTCGGGCAACCCAACGGTGCCCGCGAGCGGTATATCGTCGGGAACGACAGGGAGGGTACGACCGACGTTACTGGCGTGCTTGGCCCCTGCTCGTATCTCGCCAGAGTTACCAAACCACGAAAGTCGAGCTCTACCAAGAGCACACACGAGACAAGGTAAGGAGACGGTTCACCTTGTTGGTAACCACAGTGACTTGGTGGGACGACAGGGCAGGCACCGATGTACTGGTGGTCCTGACTGCTGTCGTTGACGGCGGGTCGGTTAAGTCGAGGCAACGATAACGGTTGTCACGCAGGTTAATTAAAATGCTAAATGGTTCGGCGAATGACTTGAGAGGCCCGTTGTTCTGTACGCACTACCTTCACGTGGGATAAGGAGTTATGGGCTCCCCTGCGTCGTAGTTTGTCTGAAAGCTCTTCAGACGTCAGCAGTACCGCGGCCTGCACCGGGAAGTGGTGTCTTCTTCGTCCAGACGGTGTGTTTTTGGATTTGCTTTCGCTTCACCGGCCAGCCACGCACCGTGCAGGAGTGTGCAAGGGTGAGGGTCCTAGACCCCTTGGCGCATAGGATATAGTCCGGCGGATGGCCTCTCTGTTGAGCCTAGGATGGGTTGCGTCGTGTCGGATAGCCTCGGTGGGGCGTTCCCTAACAAGGTTCACGCCACCCTGGAGATCCGAGCGTGCAGGCTGAACAGTAGTGCACCCCTGCAGGGAGTTTAATCTATTTGAATAGCCGTGTCCACGGTAACAGGACGCTTTATGCTGAAGCTGGATCTTACCACTAGAAACTATTACTATTAAACTGTATGGTTCCGGGTCTTCTTCCTCGCAGGGAGTCGAGGAAGGGAACTCGGAGGCATTATTATTATTAATCATTATGTCAGAACCCCCTGTTAGGTAATGTGCTAGGGTTAGTTAGTACTCTTGCATCATGTCAAATTTTCAAAAGAAATCTTTGAAATCAAAAATCAAAAGCAAATGGGAGAAGGAACAGCCCCGAGATGAATTAATTCAAAAGGCCAGATAAAAATCTTCTCCAAAAATTCATGTTAGATTTTTGAAAAGTCTTATAAATGAGTGTGATCACATTTCAAGTGATGTGGGACCCATCCCATGCTCATAGATTTTTCAAATATTCAAACAGTGCCTTGGAATTAAAGAAATACCCCTATTTGCTTTAAGATTCAAATTATTTGAATTTTAAAAATGTTGAAATTTTATAAGTGGTTAGTCTATATTATTATGAGGCCACATAAAAATTTTCAGCATTTAAAAAAATGTTTAGCTATTTTAATTGGCTAAACAGAACAAATGTCAGAAAAGAGAAATAGAAAAGAAATCAGAAAATCCTTACCTGGCGCCCAGGCGAAGCCGGCCCACCCCAGCCCAGCCGGCCCACAGGGGCAGCGGGGTCTTCTTCCCCGTCCCGCGCCTCCAAGCTGCTCGGTGGAATGCCACCGAGCTAGCTGGGCACGTCGCCGTCTCTCCAGACGCCACCTGCCCCTCCCGCGCCTTCTAGCGACGCCACGGAGACGCTGGAGACGCTGTGCGTCCATTCCCCCCTCCCCAGTGCCTATCCTCCTCTCTCTCGCTGAACCCCGCGAAGAACAGGACGCCACCGTCGCCATAGCTTGAAGCCCACGTGGCCAACGTCGTTTCCGAGCTGCGTCGTGTTGTCCATCCTCCTCGCCATCCTCGACTTCGTCTTTGTGCAAAAGGAATCGAGCTCGGACGCTCTGTAGCCGCTGGAATCATCTCCACGTCGCCGCCGGACCCGCGAGCTCGCCGCCGTCGATTCGCCGCCGTTGAAGCCTCCCCAAGCTTGCCGTTGCTTCCGTTCGAACCGCGGTGAGCTACTGAGTGTTTTCCCTAAGCTTCCAGCACCCCGCGACCCCTCTATCCGTTTTCGCCATGGATGCCGAAGCACGTTGCCGCCATGGACGACGATGAGGTCGCCCCTGTGCCCCATCATCGCGTCCAGCGCGCGCGTTTGACTCCCAGTGACTCTATCTTTCGAACGCACGCGAGCTCAGCCCAAACCGTGCACTACAACTTCAACTACGACCTCGCCGCCGTTCTGTTGCCGCCGGAGTCGTCGCCGTCGTCGCTCCCGACCACCCCGTGCCCCCCTTTTGCCTCCAGAAGATGCGGACGACGATGCTGAGCAAGATGGTGCCCTCCCCGTGGCCTCCCGTGGCCCCTAGGCCATTACGGCGAGTCGCCGCCGCGGCTCCAGTCGCCGGCGGTTAGCCGCCGGTGGGTTAGCCCTTAAGCACCTGGCTAATGACCCCCTGGGTCACTGACCAGTGGGCCCAGTGGCTTAATTAAGCCACTGGATTAATTTAACCCACGGGTTAATTAACCCAGTCACTGACAAGGTGATCCCACATGTCAGCCCTCCCCCTGACGTCAGCACTTGCGCAATAAATCAGTTAAATGAATTTCCAGAGAATATTTGAATTAAAAGAATTCCAGAAATTCCAGAAAATACCCCAAACTTTGGAAATTCATAGAAAATTCATATTAACTCCAAATTGGACAAAAAATATATGAAAAATGATCAGGAGAAAATTATCTTTCCAAATATGCAACTTTCAACTCTGTTTGAGTTGAATTTAAAATGTGATCAGTAGCATTTGCTATTTGATTTAAATGGAATTAAATCAAATTCAAATCAAATATTTTTGCAACTTGAACCATGGCAACATGCTACATTTCAATCACACATCAGAGGCATATCATACACATTTCCAAAAGGTTCAAAATGATCAAACTATATCACATACAACTTGGTTAATGTTGAATTCAAATGTGGAGTTTGAATTTGCATTTCAAATGCAATATACTCCACTTAAATGGAATTGCCTCACACATCAAAACTTATACTTCAAGTTTCAACATTCATTCATGTGCTTGAGCATTGCATTCATATTGATTGCTACTTCGTGCTTTGTTTGTCGGGTAGAGGTGGAACCGGAGCGAGAGGTTGCAACCTTCGTTGAAGACCCCGAACCCGAACCTCGTCAGCAAGGCAAGCAAACCCCCATTGATCATGTCGATAAAATCCCACTTCCCTCTCATGTCTCGCTTATGCATTGTATAGGATGATCACCATGTTACGATTCTACCGCATAGATGAACCCATTCCTTTGCATGACCTATCATTTTGTCACAGTAGTAAGCAAACCACAATCCTAGCAAATGTAGGAGTTGTTTGATATCATGTGGCCCCTGCAATGTTACTGCTTATTGCATGCTTAGTAAGATACCATGTTGTTACTGTGATGTGAGTCGGGATGGGAATGATCATGTTGATGATGGTAGAAAAGTGTTCGTGAATCGACCCTAATACAAGGTGAACGATGAGAGGCTGTGTAGGAGTACAC
Organism: Bromus sterilis; assembly: GCA_950022295.1. Taxonomy (NCBI): domain Eukaryota; kingdom Viridiplantae; phylum Streptophyta; class Magnoliopsida; order Poales; family Poaceae; genus Bromus; species Bromus sterilis. The sequence goes on along the minus strand of OX465595.1, from coordinate 363,341,715 downwards.
GGTGGGTTGTCTCGTTGAACACCGCCCTAGTACGAGTTCTTGTGTGGTGATCCAAGATGAAGAGTACAACCACACATTGGGCTCACTGACCCCTCTCAACTTACTAACTCATCCCTTTCGATGTCCAGATGTCGCAATAGTTCTGAGTTCTGGTAGGTCTGTGGCCTGGATGCTAAGTGAGAGAAGGCTCATCCAAGACCGGCTTATGCACCACGCACACATAACTTGGGTCCACTTCGGTAAACCGGCCGGGTTCACGATTGTGGTAACCAACCCAAGTAGGCGGCTTTCTCGGACTAGATCGGCTATGAGATAACAGTTGTGGTGAGCATGCTCGCTGGCACCCCTTGAATGGTGTCGAGATCAAAGGCGGTAAATGATGATCATGTGTGTGTAGCGGTACACCCTTGCAAGGTTAACAAAACTATTCGAATAGCCGCGTCCGCGGTTATGGACTGCTTGGAAAGCTTAGCTTGATTATTAGACAACTTGAACTGGATACTTCTAAAACACACCAAGATAAGTGTGAGTGCTATGGCGTGCTTTCTCGTGGGGAAGTCGAGGAAGGCACCATAGTGGTGTAATTGGTTGGAGAAAGTAGTGGACTCGTGTACGCTTCTTACCTCAAAGTCTGGTACTCGTAGTTCAGGATTAGCCAAGTCAAAGCTGGCATTTCTGCAAGTGAACCCCACCTCCCTTTACCTTGATACATGTGCATGAGTAGTATAGCTCCTATGTAAGTCTTGCTGAGTACGACTTTGTACTCACGTTTGCTTAATCTATGTTTTAGATGATGCCACTGACCCCGAAGGTGGCTTCTTCATCAAGCTGGACGACTGAAGACCAACTAGTCTAGTCCCAGTAAGACGACTGGTTCCCTCGTGGAGGGCTTGTGTTTAAATAAGGATTCTTAAGCCATTTGTTAAACTTGTCTGTACTCAGACATAATTTGCTTCCGTGCGTGTTGTAATGTTGGATCACATGTTTGTGATCTCTGTTTGCACTCTATAAGAGTTATCAATAAAAATGTACACTTTGTAGAGAATTTCAATGGTACCTGCTGTTCATACAAGGCATGTGTGCTGCGTGTATGTTTATAACATGCATGTCTTTGTATGGGTTTTCGAGACCTTAGTTGTGTTCTGGCTGGCGGTCTTTCATACACCAAGTGGCCCTTAGATGTGCGCAGCTTGGGGCATCGCGATGCGATTGTTCGAGACTCCGTCTCGTGCACACTTTGTGGTATGATCGAGCCCGCCCTAGACCCCGACTAAGTGATCGGGCTGGAGTAAGTCTATGTAAGAGTTTTGAGATAGTCGATAGTATGGTTGAGGCGACTTGTCTTTGAATATGGGAGTTCACCACCCATATCATTAGACTTGTGTGCGGACGATGAGGACCCATCTCAGTTGATCATCCGGCCTGGATGGGATGCCCCTCACGTACGATGCTTTCCGAGAATGTTCTGTGCTTGGCCTTGTCTGCTTAGACAAGTGGGTACGGTTCTCGGCTCTCCATATGACTATGCTTTAACTGGACTTGCATACGCTAACCCCGGGTCCCGATAGACTTGGTATCAGAGCAGGACTGACTGTAGGACTAGTAGCCTTGGCCGAGGTCGAGTCTAGCCTTCTATAGTTATATAGTTACTCTGGGTATATAAGGGAACAACGTAAGGCTTCTTTTTTCTCCTTACCCCCTTCGTTCTGAGTTCTGAGTCACCCTCATCTTATTCTACGGGAAGATAGGACTAGGATCTCCTCTGTCTGATTAGAACATCTCGTTGTTTGCTTCCTCATAGCTGTAGGAAAGTTGTGATCGGTTTGTTAGAGTGGTTATGCTCCCTGTTTTATTACATCGTATGTAAGTGATGTTTCCATGTTGTAAGAAATTGTCCTTTTCTTACAATTACAGCCGTTATGCTGTCCGAGTCATTCCAGGTTTATCTCATAATCTGATGCATTTGCAAACTCCTTTCTGTTTCAGATGGCAGATCTTCCCCCTCGACAGATTGTTCGTTTGACCAGGTGCCTTGGTGTGCGTGACCATCCCGCCACGTTGATCGAGATGATGTCCTATGTGGGATATCGATGGTACCCTGAGTACACCGTCGAGGAGCAGTTCCACGACTTCAACCAGACGCAGTTCCACTGCATTGTTCGGATCTACCCGCACCACGTTGGAGTCACTCAGCCTATCCACTTTGGACATGGCATTGGCGTTACCGAGAACATGGCTGTGCAGGATGCTGCATACTCATGTATGACACTGCTGAGAGAGGAGCACACTTTGCTGAGAGAGAATTCTTTCCGCTATATCCCTGCTGCACTTCCAGGGGAAGAGGGATATTGCACCGGACTCTACTCAGATCACTCTGCAGAAGATCCAGCACTTCAGATGACTGCTAGGTTTGCTAGTGACAGAGATCGTGATGCACGCGCTCTCCGTTTCGAGCTCCATGCCACCCGTGTTCGTCTGTATCGAGCACTGACACTTTTGGCACCCTTTGTGAGCGTGGGATCAGTTGAGTTTGATGCGATCTACCCAGTGAGGACTCAGATGCCTTCTCGAGTTGCTTGGCCCGAGATTGGAGGCATTTTTCCACCCCGTGGTCCTTTTCTTCCACCCTACGCTGGACCTAGGCCCCATCCTTGCCCAAATGGATATCAGGGTCCACAAGCCTCCGTGTTTTCCGATGGTCACCTCCAACTACCGGGATACGCGGGTAACTTTTATGAGGACTACTATGGAGATGGAGATGAGTGAGACCGCCTGTGGTCTTACTTATTGATGATGTAGTAGTATCTTAGTATATTGTAAGGAAGGTGTCTAAGTTCCAGAGGCTTAGATAAATAATGTATAGGAAGTCAGAGTGCCTCTGAAGGATGTATCATCTTCATCACGTTTGTATTAGCTTGGTGCTTGTACTAAAACGATGTATGGTTTGTATGACAGCTTGTGAATATATGGCTTGTATGCTTTTATCACCATGTTGTCAAGATGATTACTTCCTTTGCTCTGTAATCCTTCCAGTACTTCAATACCTTGTTTAGATTCTTCAAATCAACTTTGTTTGACTTTGTTTTTTCCTTCAGGATGTCTCAAGGAACCCGTGGCCAGGTTGGTCGTAACCAAGGTCGTGGGAATGACCAGGAGGAAGGCAACCTTCCACCCCCACCCACGATGGCTCAGGTTCTGATGGAAGTCGAGAGGAACCGCCGAGACTCTCACCACATGTTGGAAGTCATTGCTCGCAACACCACTTAGCAGCGCAACGAGTTGGTGTCCCTGAACGACTTCATCCGACTTCATCCCCCGGTTTTTAGTTACTCCACCGAGCCCCTTGACGCCGATGACTGGCTTCGCAGCATCGAGAGGAAGCTCCAAGCAGGCCGTGTTGCAACTGGTGACAAGGTCAACTATGCCACCTATCACCTTGAAGGTGCAGCTAGTTCTTGGTGGGAGAACTTTCTGAATATGCGTCCCGTTGGACCGCCTACATCTTGGGAGGAATTCTGCACGTCCTTCCGCGAGCGCCACATTCCCAAGGGTCTCATGGACCGCAAGCGTGAGGAGTTCTGCAACCTCACTCAAGGCAGAAGGACCGTTGATGAGTTTAGTCGTGAGTTCAACCGACTGGCTCGTTATGCTACCGAAGAAGTCTCCACCGACTCCAAGAAACAAGAGAGGTTCCGTCGTGGCCTCAACACTGGACTTCGTCGTGAACTCAATCTTCATGACTTTGCCACATTCCAGGTCCTTGTCAACAAGGCCATCAAAGCAGAGGACATGAACACCCCCAACGACTTTCGCAAACACCCTAGAGATGACAGTTCATCCAGCTCTGGTTCCCAGAAGCGCAAGATTTGGATCCCAAACAGCATGTTCCGCCAGAACAACCCACCGAGGCCATCCTATGTGGCGCCTCGTCCACCAACCCAGTTCCACCCAGCTCCACCAAACAACCCAGCTCCACGCACTGTTTTCGGAGCCTGTTACAAGTGTGGTCAGGCAGGCCACTACTCTCGCGAGTGTCCCCAGAACCAGATCCAGCATCAGAATGCTCCACCCCGTGCCGGAGGCAACAACAACAATGGTCGTGGCAAGACACCCCAGAAGGTCTACACCGCCAAACCCGCTCCTCCCGCCACTCGTGGACGTGTGAACCAGATCGCCGCCGAAGAGACTGACGACACCACTGACGTCATTCTTGGTACGCTCCCAGTCAATTATGTTCCTACTTCCGTTCTTTTCGATACAGGAGCATCTCATTCATTCATGTCGGAAAGTTATGGACTTCGTCATGAGTTACCCTTTGTTGAGTTGTCCACTCCAATGATTATTCAAACTCCAGGGTCAAGATGGCAAACTAATAGAGTAAGCCATGGTAATCAGATTGCAATTGAGGGTTTAGTATTCCTTGCTTCACTCATAGTCCTCAAGTCTTCAGACATTGATGTCATCCTTGGCATGGATTGGCTATCAAGACAGAATGCCTACCTGGATTGCAAAGGCAAATCCGTGAAACTCACCCACCCTTCAGGCAAAACAGTCAACTACACCGCACCCAGAACAAGAACCCAAGTGCATTCCTTGAATGTATTTCCCCTTCCCGAACTTGAAGATATTCCGGTGGTTCGTGACTTCCCGGATGTCTTTCCTGAAGAGCTACCGGGCATGCCACCCGATAGATGTGTAGAGTTTATAGTGGATCTTGCCCCAGGAACCGCACCAATTTCTAGACGTCCCTACAAAATGGCCCCACGTGAGTTAGCTGAGCTTAAAACCCAACTGGAAGCTTTGTTGGAGAAAGGCTTCATCCGCCCTAGCTCATCGCCATGGGGTTGCCCCGTTCTGTTCGTAACGAAGAAAGATCGAACAGAAAGGATGTGCGTAGACTATCGCCCGCTAAATTTAGCGACGATAAAGAACAAGTACCCATTGCCCAGGATCAATGATATTTATGATCAACTTGCAGGATCCTCTGTCTTCTCCAAGATGGATTTGAGATTAGGTTATCATCAAATCAAGATCCGGAACGAGGACATTCCCAAAACGGCTTTTACTACTCGTTATGGTCTTTACGAGTACACCGTCATGTCCTTTGGTTTAACCAATGCCCCCGCCACTTTCTCACGCATGATGAACTCGATCTTCATGGAGTATTTGGACCAGTTCGTCGTGGTTTACCTCGATGACATCCTTATATACTCTAAGAACGAAGAAGAACATGCCGAACACCTAAGGCTGGTATTGATGAAACTTAGAGAGCATCGCCTGTATGCTAAATTCTCCAAGTGTGAATTCTGGCTACCAGAAGTGACCTACTTAGGCCACGTGATTTCTGCAAAAGGCATTGCTGTGAATCCCGAGAGAGTTCAGGCTGTCCTTGACTGGACTCCACCTGAATCGGTTAAGCAAGTTAGGAGTTTTCTTGACCTAGCCAGCTATTGCCGTCGCTTCGTCGAGAACTTTTCTAAAGTTGCAAAGCCTCTAACTGAACTCCTCAAGAAAGATAAGAAATTCCTATGGACTCCCAAGTGCGAGGAAAGCTTTCAAGAGCTAAAAAGAAGATTGACTTCTGCACCTGTACTTGCACCTCCAGACACCAAAAAGGATTTCGAGATCTATTGTGACGCATCACGGCAAGGGTTAGGATGCATACTTCTGCAAGATCGACATGTGGTAGCTTATGCTTCACGCCAGTTGCGGCCACATGAAGAGAACTATCCTACCCATGACCTTGAACTCGCTGCCGTAGTTCATGCCCTAACAACTTGGCGACATTACCTCCTTGGTAACCGTTGCGAGATTTATTCCGACCACCAAAGCCTCAAATATATTTTCACCCAGCCAGATCTTAATCTCAGGCAAAGACGCTGGATTGAGTTGATAAAAGATTACGACGTAGTAATTTCTTACACCCCAGGCAAAGCCAATGTCATGGCTGATGCACTAAGTCGTAAGTCGTATTGTAACAACCTCATGTTACAACAGTATCAACCACTTCTTCATGAGGACTTTCGCAAGCTCAATCTTGAGATTGTTCCTCATGGCTATCTTTCTACCTTGGTGGCGAAACCAACTCTTGAGGATCAAATCATAGTTGCCCAAAGGCGTGCACGAGGTGTTCGTCGGATCAAGGAGAACATTGCTAGCGGAGTTGCTAAATGTTTCTCCACAGATAGCAAAGGAACGGTATTCTTTGAAAATCGTTTGGTAGTACCTAAGAATAGGGAAGTAAGGCAACTCATCCTCAAGGAAGCCCATGACACACCCCTCTCAATTCATCCCGGTAGCACAAAAATGTACCGAGATCTACGCCAGAGATTTTGGTGGACTAGGATGAAGAGAGACATTGCTCAATTTGTTGCCGAATGTGATGTTTGTCGTCGCATTAAGGTAGAACATCAAAGACCTGCTGGTACACTTCAACCTTTGTCTATTCTCGAGTGGAAATGGGACAAAGTCGGTATGGACTTCATCACCGGCTTTCCAAGAACCCAGAAAGGAAACAATGCCATCTTCGTTGTCATAGATAGGCTTTCCAAAGTTGCTCACTTCCTTCCGGTTCGCGAGTCTATAACTGCTAACCAGTTAGCGGACTTGTACGTCTCTAGAATTGTATCCCTTCATGGTGTTCCTTTGGAAATCAATTCTGATCGTGGTAACCTTTTCACCTCTAGATTTTGGGGAAGCTTTCAGAATGCTATGGGAACTCATCTCTCCTTTAGTACGGCTTTCCATCCTCAGTCTAGCGGTCAAGTCGAAAGGGTTAACCAAATTCTTGAAGACATGCTCAGAGCTTGTGTTATCTCATTCGGAAAGAATTGGGAGAAGTCTCTTCCATTTGCTGAATTTGCTTATAACAATAGTTTTCAATCTAGCCTGAACATGGCTCCTTTTGAACTCCTATATGGACGACGATGTCGAACACCTTTAAACTGGTCAGAAACCGGTGAAAGACAATTCTTTGGACTGGATATGATCAAGGAAGCAGAAGAGCAAGTTCGCATTGTTCGTGATCAATTGAAAGCAGCCCAGTCTCGTCAGAAAAGCTACTATGATCGTCATCATAGGCAAGAGAGCTACAATCTGGATGAGAAGGCTTATCTTCGGGTTACTCCTCTGAAGGGAACCCAACGTTTCGGTATCAAAGGCAAGTTGGCCCCACGTTACATCAGACATTTCCGCATTATTGCTAAATGTGGAGAAGTTGCCTACCAACTTGAACTACCCCCGCACCTTTCCCGAGTACACGATGTATTCCATGTGTCCCAACTCAGGCGTTGCTTCAAGGACCCCATCCGCGAAGTCGACCACGAAGCGCTTGATCTCCAAGATGACCTTTCTTATCGAGAATACCCCGTTCGTATTCTTGATTCCGCATAGCGTGTCACTCGTCGTCAGAAGATTAGGTTTCTGAAAGTGCAATGGTCACACCACTCTGAAAGAGAAGCTACGTGGGAAAGAGAAGACCGTCTCAATGCCGAGTACCCCTCCTTCCTCCCGCAGACTTCTGAATCTCGGGAAAGAGAAGACCGTCTCAATGCCGAGAACCCTCTGTTAGGTAATGTGCTAGGGTTAGTTAATACTCTTGCATCATGTCAAATTTTCAAAAGAAATCTTTGAAATCAAAAATCAAAAGCAAATGGGAGAAGGAACACCCCCCCAGATGAATTAATTCAAAAGGCCAGATAAAAATCTTCTCCAAAAATTCATGTTAGATTTTTGAAAAGTCTTATAAATGAGTGTGATCACATTTCAAGTGATGTGGGACCCATCCCATGCTCATAGATTTTTCAAATATTCAAACAGTGCCTTGGAATTAAAGAAATACCCCTATTTGATTAAAGATTCAAATTATTTGAATTTTAAAAATGTTGAAATTTTATAAGTGGTTAGTCTATATTATTATGAGGCCACATAAAAAATTTCAGCATTTAAAAAAATGTTTAGCTATTTTAATTGGCTAAACAGAACAAATGTCAGAAAAGAGAAATAGAAAAGAAATCAGAAAATCCTTACCTGGCGCCCAGGCGAAGCCGGCCCACCCCAGCCCAGCCGGCCCATAGGGGCAGCGGGGTCTTCTTCCCCGTCCCGCGCCTCCAAGCTGCTCGGTGGAATGCCACCGAGCTAGCTGGGCACGTCGCCGTCTCTCCAGACGCCACCTGCCCCTCCCGCGCCTTCTAGCGACGCCACGGAGACGCTGGAGACGCCGTGCGTCCATTCCCCCCCTCCCCAGTGCCTATCCTCCTCTCTCTCGCTGAACCCCGCGAAGAACAAGACGCCTCCGTCGCCATAGCTTGAAGCCCGCGTGGCCAACGTCGTTTCCGAGCTGCGTCGTGTTGTCCATCCTCCTCGCCATCCTCGACTTCGTCTTCGTGCAGAAGGAATCGAGCTCGGACGCTCTGTAGCCGCCGGAATCATCTCCACGTCCCCGCTGGACCCGCGAGCTCGCCGCCGTCGATTCGCCGCCGTTGAAGCCTTCCCAAGCTTGTCGTTGCTTCCGTTCGAACCGCGGTGAGATACTGAGTGTTTTCCCTAAGCTTCCAGCACCCCGCGACCCCTCTATCCGTTTTCGCCATGGATGCCGAAGCACGTTGCCGCCATGGACGACGATGAGGTCGCCCCTGTGCCCCATCATCGCGTCCAGCGCGCGCGTTTGACTCCCAGTGACTCTAGCTTTCGAACGCATGCGAGCTCAGCCCAAACCGTGCACTACAACTTCAACTACGACCTCGCCGCCGTTCTGTTGCCGCCGGAGTCGTCGCCGTTGTCGCTCCCGACCACCCCGTGCCCCCCTGTTGCCTCCAGAAGATGCGGACGACGATGCTGAGCAAGATGGTGCCCTCCCCGTGGCCTCCCGTGGCCCCTAGGCCATTCCGGCGAGTCGCCGCCACGGCTCCAGTCGCCGGCGGTTAGCCGCCGGTGGGTTAGCCCTTAAGCACCTGGCTAATGACCCCCTGGGTCACTGACCAGTGGGCCCAGTGGCTTAATTAAGCCACTGGATTAATTTAACCCACGGGTTAATTAACCCAGTCACTGACAAGGTGACCCCACATGTCAGCCCCCCCCCTGACATCAGCACTTGCGCAATAAATCAGTTAAATGAATTTCCAGAGAATATTTGAATTAAAAGAATTCCAGAAATTCCAGAAAATACCCCAAACTTTGGAAATTCATAGAAAATTCATATTAACTCCAAATTGGACAAATAATATATGAAAAATGATCAGGAGAAAATTATCTTTCCAAATATGCAACTTTCAACTCTGTTTGAGTTGAATTTAAAATGTGATCAGTAGCATTTTATATTTGATTTAAATGGAATTAAATCAAATTCAAATCAAATATTTTTGCAACTTGAACCATGGCAACATGCTACATTTCAATCACACATCAGAGGCATATCATACACATTTCCAAAAGGTTCAAAATGATCAAACTATATCACATACAACTTGGTTAATGTTGAATTCAAATGTGGAGGTTGAATTTGCATTTCAAATGCAATATACTCCACTTAAATGGAATTGCCTCACACATCAAAACTTATACTTCAAGTTTCAACATTCATTCAAGTGCTTGAGCATTGCATTCATATTGATTGCTACTTCGTGCTTTGTTTGTCGGGTAGAGGTGGAACTGGAGCAAGAGGTTGCAACCTTCGTTGAAGACCCCGAACCCGAACCTCGTCAGCAAGGCAAGCAAACCCCCATTGATCATGTCGATAAAATCCCACTTCCCTCTCATGTCTCGCTTATGCATTGTATAGGATGATCACCATGTTACGATTCTACTGCATAGATGAACCCATTCCTTTGCATGACCTATCATTTTGTCACAGTAGTAAGCAAACCACAATCCTAGAAAATGTAGGAGTTGTTTGATATCATGTGGCCCCTGCAATGTTACTCCTTATTGCATGCTTAGTAAGATACCATGTTGTTACTGTGATGTGAGTCGGGATGGGAATGATCATGTTGATGATGGTAGAAAAGTGTTGGTGAATCGACCCTAATACAAGGTGAACGATGAGAGGTTGTGTAGGAGTACACGGTGGGTTGTCTCGTTGAACACCGCCCTAGTACGAGTTCTTGTGTGGTGATCCAAGATGAAGAGTACAACCACACATTGGGCTCACTAAGCCCTCTCAACTTACTAACTCATCCCTTTCGATGTCCAGATGTCGCAATAGTTCGGAGTTCTGGTAGGTCTGTGGCCTGGATGCTAAGTGAGAGAACGGCTCATCCAAGACCGGCTTATGCACCACGCACACATCACTTGGGTCCACTTCGGTAAACCGGCCGGGTTCACGATTAACAAAACTTGCAAGGTTAACAAAACTATTCGAATAGCCGCGTCCGCGGTTATGGACTGCTTGGAAAGCTTAGCTTGATTATTAGACAACTTGAACTGGATACTTCTAAAACACACCAAGATAAGTGTGAGTGCTATGGCGTGCTTTCTCGTGGGGAAGTCGAGGAAGGCACCATAGTGGTGTAATTGGTTGGAGAAAGTAGTGGACTCGTGTACGCTTCTTACCTCAAAGTCTGGTACTCGTAGTTCAGGATTAGCCAAGTCAAAGCTGGCATTTCTGCAAGTGAACCCCACCTCCCTTTACCTTGATACATGTGCATGAGTAGTATAGCTCCTATGTAAGTCTTGCTGAGTACGACTTTGTACTCACGTTTGCTTAATCCATGTTTTAGATGATGCCACTGACCCCGAAGGTGGCTTCTTCATCGAGCTGGACGACTGAAGACCAACTAGTCTAGTCCTAGTCAGACGACTGGTTCCCTCGTGGAGGGCTTGTGTTTAAATAAGGCTTCTTAAGCCATTTGTTAAACTTGTCTGTACTCAGACATAATTTGCTTCCGTGCGTGTTGTAATGTTGGATCACATGTTTGTGATCTCTGTTTGCACTCTATAAGAGTTATCAATAAAAATGTACACTTTGTAGAGAATTGCAATGGTACCTGCTGTTCATACAAGGCATGTGTGCTGCGTGTATGTTTATAACATGCATGTCTTTGTATGGGTTTTCGAGACCTTAGTTGTGTTCTGGCTGGCGGTCTTTCATACACCAAGTGGCCCTTAGATGTGCGCAGCTTGGGGCATCGCGATGCGATTGTTCGAGACTCCGTCTCGTGCACACTTTGTGGTATGATCGAGCCCGCCCTAGACCCCGACTAAGTGATCGGGCTGGAGTAAGTCTATGTAAGAGTTTTGAGATAGTCGATAGTATGGTTGAGGCGACTTGTCTTTGAATATGGGAGTTCACCACCCATATCATTAGACTTGTGTGCGGACGATGAGGACCCATCTCAGTTGATCATCCGGCCTGGATGGGATGCCCCTCACGTACGATGCTTTCCGAGAATGTTCTGTGCTTGGCCTTGTCTGCTTAGACAAGTGGGTACGGTTGTCGGCTCTCCATATGACTATGCCTTAACTGTACTTGCATATGCTAACCCCTCACGTATGTGTATGTCTTATATGACTACTCCTATATATCTGCGCCTCCTCTTTGTTGTCGCTTTACCTCATACTCGTTTCCGGCATCTGGTTATTATTTTCATCGCTGAAATGCCCCTGTTAAATTCTAGCAGGATGTCTGGTCGTGGTGGTCGTGGTCGTGGTGCCAACGATCCACCTCCGCCGCCGGACTACATGGCCGCGATGATGCAATAGTTTCAGATGAACCAGGTGTTTATGCAAGGAGTCATAGATTAGCTCCAGAACCAGAATCAAAACCAGAACCAGCACCAGAACCAAGCGCCTGTGGTTACTCTACGGGATTTCATGCGTCTCAATCCCCCTCTCTTCCACCAACCTGAATAGCCGCTGGATGCCGATGATTGGCTTCGTGATATCACTCGTCAGCTGGAGTTCGCTAATTTGAGCGCTGCTGATTACGTCAACTTTGCGTCCTATTTCCTGCGTGGCCCCGCTGCTCAGTGGTGGGACACTTACAATGGATCGCTAGTTGAAGGGACTGTCGTCACCTGGAATGACTTCAAGACTACCTTCCGTGCTCGTTATGTCCCCCAGGCGATTGTGAACCGTATGAAGGCTGAGTTCCGCAACCTCGTTCAGGGCAAAAAAACTGTCGAGGCATATCAGAAGGAATTCCTCCGCCTCTCCCGCTATGCTGAAAGTGACCTCCCCAATGATGCAAGTAGGAAAGAGAAGTTCCGTGATGGACTCAACGCAGATCTCCAGCTTGCACTAGCTTTGCACGTCTTCCCCGACTTCGCCACCATGGTGAACCAGACTATCACTCTTGAGACCGCTCATCTTAAGTTCGGTGGTTCGCCGAAGCGCCCCCGTGATGCTGGCTCATCTTCGGGCACAGCACAGAAGCAACGCGTTTGGCTTCCACACAGTGTGTATCGTCCACCTGCCCCTGCACCAAGGCCATCGTATGTTGCACCTTGTCTGCCTCCGCCTCCGCCGAGACAGCCGAAGACTGAGACTGCACCCCTCCGTCCTCAAGATGGCTTGTGCTTCAAGTGCCATCAGCCAGGTCACTTTTCGAGAGACTGCCCTCAGCGACAGAATCAACTGGTAGTTCACCTGCTGGCCGTGGCAACAACAGGACCCCCAACTATAACATTGGGTCTTCTGCTCACACTCGCGGACATGCTTACAACATTAACATTGAAGAAGCTCAGGCACAGCCCGCTACAGTGATGGGTACTCTCCTCATTAACTCAATACCTGCTACTATTTTATTTGATACAGGAGCATCGCATTCATTCATGTCGGAAGCATTTGCATTATCGCATAACTTTACGCTTGGAAAGATGAACACACCGATGGTTGTTCGCACCCCGATAGGCCAATGCCGAACCACCATGCTGGTGCCCAATACCGCCGTTGAAATCGAAGAAGTTGTATTCCACGTGTCCCCCATCATTCTGAAGTCTTCCACCATAGACCTCATCCTGGGAATGGATTGGTTGAAAGTCCACGATGCCGCACTGTATTGTGGTACCAAGTCTGTCCAACTTTTTCACCCCTCCGGTGAGATTGTTAACCACACCACCCGGATTACCCGTGATGATGAAACACATATTTATATGATGAATGCTTTGAACGTCTCGCCTCTTGAAGGAATTGAGCAAGTTCCAGTCGTTTGTGATTTTCCCGACGTCTTCCCAGAAGAACTGCCGGGAATACCCCCGATTAGAGAGGTTGAATTCGTCATCGACTTGAAGCCTGACACCGTCCCCATTGCCAAGCGTCCCTATAAGATGCCACCTCACCACCTCCTTGAACTGAAGAAGGAGATCGACACAGTACTCGATAAAGGATTCATCCGTCCTAGTTCCTCTGCTTGGGGAGCACCTTCGCTCTTTGTCAAGAAGAGTGATGGCACGAACCGTTTGGTACAAGATTACCGACCTATCAACCAGGCCACGATACAGAACAAGTACCCACTTCCTCGGATCAATGATCTTTATGATCAACTTGCTGGACCCAAGGTGTTTTCTAAACTCGACTTGAGGTTGGGTTATCACCAAATCCGAGTCCGTGAAGAGGACATTCCGAAGACCGCTTTCATTACTCGCTATGGATCATACGAGTACACTGTCATGTCCTTTGGCTTGACGAATGCTCCAGCCACCTTTTCCCGATTGATGAACTATATATTCATGGAATATCTCGACAAGTTTGTCGTGGTTTATCTGGATGATATATTGATATACTCCAAGAATGAAGAAGAACACGCTGAACATCTTTGTCTGATACTAGAAAAGCTTCGAGAACACAAACTCTATGCTAAGTACTCTAAGTGCGAGTTCTGGCTTCCCGAAGTAACTTACCTTGGTCATGTGATTTCCAAGGATGGTGTTGCCGTCAACCCCGAACGTATCCAGGATATTCTTGACTGGACTCCGCCCAGGACTGTCAAGCAGGTCAGAAGTTTCCTCGGACTCGCCAGCTATTGCCGCTGTTTCGACGAGAACTTCTCCAAGATTGCCAGGCCTCTGACTAACCTGCTTCACAAAGGCGTTAAGTTTGAGTGGACTGATAAATGTCAAGAAAGTTTTCAAGATCTCAAGGACAAGCTCACTTCACCCCCAGTGCTTGCTCCTCCTGATACTCAAAAGGACTTCGTGATATATTGCGACACGTATCGTCAAGGATTAGGCTATGTACTAATGCAAGAGCGCAAAGTGATTGCTTATGGCTCTCGCCAGTTGCGTGCTCACGAAGAAAACTATCCAACACATGATCTCGAATTGGCAGCGGTCATTTATGCATTGAAGCTGTGGTGACATTACCTCGTTGGTAATCGTTGTGAGATCTACACCGACCACCAAAGCCTGAAGTACCTATTTACTCAACCAGACCTGAATCTCCGCCTGCAGAGATGGCTCGAGACAATAGCCGACTACAACATGGGAATTTCTTACACCCCTGGCAAAGCTAATGTGGTGGCCGATGCCTTAAGCCGCAAAGCCTACTGTTCTGAACTTGAAGTCCAGATAGAACAACCACTTCTGTATGAAGAGCTCCGCAAGTTGAACCTTGAAATTGTTCCGCAGGGACATGTGAATTCCCTTGTTGTTGAAGTAGACCTCGACAAAGACATTATGTTCATCCAAAGAGCTGACTCTGATTACGAAAAGATGAAGCGATATCTCACCATAGGAAGGCCCTCAGACTACAGGCTTGCTGATGATCAAGCGTTGTACTTCAAGAATCGTTTAGTGGTTCCTAGCAAGGGCAATCTAAACTTGACTCCGGATGTTATGAAAGAAGCTCATGATACCCCGTTGTCGATCCACCCAGGTAGCACCAAGATGTACCAGGACCTTCGTCAACGGTACTGGTGGCCTGGCATGAAGAAAGACATTGCTCGTTATGTTGATGAGTGTGACATTTGCCGTCGCATCAAAGCCGAACATCAAAGACCTGCTGGAACTATGCAACCACTCTCTATTCCTGAATGGAAATGGGACAAGATTGAAATGGACTTCGTCACCGGTTTTCCGCGATCCCAGAAGGGTCATGATGCGATCTTTGTCGTCATCGACCGATTCTCCAAAGTTGCCCACTTTCTGCCAGTCAAGGAGACAATCTCTGCTAGTCAGTTAGCAGACTTATATGTTTCCATAATTGTTTCCCTCCACGGTATTCTGTTGGAGATCAGTTCAGATCGTGGCAGCATTTTCACCTCGAAGTTCTGGGATAGTTTCCAAGAAGCTATGGGCACTCACCTGAATTTCAGCACCGCTTATCACCCCCAGTCGCAAGGGCAAGTCGAACGAGTTAATCAAGTGCTTGAAGATATGCTTCGAGCTTGTGTCATTTCATTCGGTAAGAAATGGGAGGAATCTCTTCCATTTGCTGAATTTTCGTACAACAATAGCTATCAAGCTAGTCTGTAGATGGATCCCTTTGAAGTTCTTTACGGACGTAAGTGTCGAACCCCTCTGAATTGGTCAGAAAATGGGGAACTAACCCTCATTGGTCCGGACATTATACAGCATGCCGAAGATCAGGTCCGCGTTATTCGTGAACACTTGAAGGCTGCTCAGTCCCGCCAGAAGAGCAACTATGACCGCAAGCACAAGGAAATGGTTTATCAGCCCGGTGAACAAGCTTACCTCCGTGTCACTCCCATGAGGGGCACTCATCGTTTCGGGATCAAAGGCAAATTAGCTCCTCGCTACATTGGCCCGTTCCGTATCCTTTCCAGAAGTGGACCGGTGGCATACCGATTGGAATTGCCGTCAAACCTCTCTCAAGTCCATGATGTCTTCCATGTGTCGCAACTTCGACGCTGCTTCAAAGATCCTATCCGCGAGGTGGAACATGATCTGATTGAGCTGCACCAGGACTTGACTTATCAAGAACATCCGAGCCGCATTCTCGATCAATCTGAACGCAAGACCCGCAACAAAACAACCAAGTTCCTCAAAGTTCAGTGGTCGAATCATTCTGAAGATGAAGCCACTTGGGAACGCAAAGATCATCTTCGTGAAGAATACCCCGATCTTTTCCCCTCTACCACCTAAATTCTCGGGTAGAGAATTCTTGTAGTGGGGGAGATTTGTAACGCCCTCACTGTCAGTTAACAGTAATCAGGGTTACTGTTCATCTCTACTGTTCAAAAATTTTGTTTGATCAACTTGGAACAGGTCAAATTCAAATTCCACTTTGATGTTCTTGGATGCATTGTGATCATGGACCCTAGTCAACTTGAAATCAAAATCAAATCCTCTAATGCCTTTGGTGGAATATTAAAAACAATGTGAAATATAAACTTGGTCCAAAAATTGTGCTTCCATTTTTATCAAATCACTAATTGTCAGAACCCTCTGTTAGGTAATGTGCTAGGGTCAAAGTAACCTTGCATCATGTCAAAATTTCAAAAGAAATCTTTGAAATCAATTCAAAAGCAAAATGGGAGAAGGAACCCCCCCCAGATGAATTAATTCAAAAGGCCAGATAAAAATCTTCTCCAAAAATTCATGTTAGATTTTTGAAAAGTCTTATAAATGAGTGTGATCACATATCAAGTGATGTGGGACCCATCCCATGCTCATAGATTTTTCAAATATTCAAACAGTGCCTTGGAATTAATCAAATACCTCTATTTGATTTAAAATTCAAATCATTTGAATTTTAAAAATGTTCAAAATTTATGAGTGGCTAGTATATTGTTTTATGAGGCCACATAAAAATTATGAGCATTTATTAAAATGTTTAGCTATTTTATTTAGCTAAACAGAACAAAGGTCAGAAAAGAAAACAGACAAGAAAAGAAAAAAGGGACTTACCTCGTTTTCGGCCCAACTAGTTTCCCAGCCGGCCCAGCCCACCTCCCCTCCCCTGTCGTCTTCCTCAGGCAGCTAGGCAACTGCGTGCCCGGCATGCCGAGGCCGCCGACGTGCCTGGCCACCTTCTGCTTCCTCCGTCCACGTAGTCGCGCCTAGAGACGCCCAGGGCCTTCCCGTTCCATTCCCCTTCCTCCAAAACCACCTCCCCCTCCTCTCTCGCCCGATTCGTCGACGCCCGATAAGATCGCCGGAGCGCGACGCCAAGCACGCGCAGCCAACGACGACGAGGACCTCCAACGAGCTGTCCCCCGTGTTCCTCTTCAAGCTCTTCATCGACCTGCAGAAGAAGGCGAGCCCGGAGCCCTCCTAGCCAGCGACTTCGAGCTCAAGCCGCCGCCGGAACCGAAAGAGATCGACGTCGATTTCGTCGCCGTCGAGCCACCCCAGCCATCGCCACCACCTCCGTTGAGGCCCTGGTGAGCTCGGGATCAAAACCCCTAACCTCCCCCTCTCGATTTCTTCCTCTGTCACCGATTGCCATGGTCGCCGGAGTACCGAGCCGCCACGGTCGTCGTCGGCGAGCACCTGTTAGGCAATCGTCCTCGCCGTCTTGTCCATCACCTCCGCCGTGATCTGCTGCTTCGAACGCGCCCAACGGTGGCTCCAATGGTGCTCTGCAGCGAGATCCACCCCGAGACCGTGCCACGGCTGCCGCTAGGGCTCGTCGCCGGCATCACTCTGGTGCCCCCCGATGGCGTTGCTGTGCTCTAGGTGATGCGGACGAGCTCGGGCTTCCGTTTGGTGGTCTTAGCGCACCAAATGGTGGCCGGAGCCGCCGTCCCGTGCGTCGCCGCCGCGTCGGATGGTCGCCGGCGACTTGCCGCCGGTGAAGTCCACGTGGCCGGCGTGTTTAAACGTTAACCACCCCCCTAATGACCCCCTGAGCCAATGACAAGTGGGCCCAGTGGCTTAATTAAGCCACTGGATAATTTAACCCAGCGGATTAAATCAACCAGTCACTGACACCCTGGACCCACATGTCAGCCCCCCCTGACGCCAGCATGTTGTCAGCATGACGCAATAAGTCATTTAAATGAATTTCCAGAAAATCAAATTGAATTAAAGAATTCCAGAAAATACCCCAAACTTTGGAAATTCATAGAAAATTCATATTAACTCCAAATTGGACAAATAATATATGAAAAATGATCAAGAGAAAATTATCTTTCCAAATATGCAACTTTCAACTATGTTTGAGTTGATTTTAAAATGGGACCAGTAGCATATGTCATTTGGCTTATTTGAAATTAATTCAAATTCAATTCAAATGATTTTGAAACTTGGACCATGGAATTATGCTACATTTCAACCACACTTCAGAGGCATATCATACACATTTCCAAAAGGTTCAAAATGATCAAACAATGTCACATGTAACTTGGTCAAGTTTGAATTCAAATTGGAGTTTGAATTTGAAATTCAATTTGCAATATACTCCATTTAAATGGAATTGCTTCACACATCAAAGCATATACATCAAGTTTCAACCTTCCATCATGTGATTGTGCATTGTATTTACTTTGCTACTTTGCTTGTTGTTTGTCGAGTAGAGGTGGAACCGGAGCAGGAGGCTGCCCCCTTCGTTGAAGACCCAGAACCGGAACCTCGTCAGCAAGGCAAGCAAACCCCCATTGATCATGTCGATAAAATCCCACTTCCCTCTCATGTCTCGCTTATGCATTGTTTAGGATGATCACCATGCTACGTTTCTACCGCATAGATGAACCCATTCTTTTGCATGACCTATCATTTTGTCACAGTAGTAAGCAAACCACAATCCTAGCAAATGTAGGAGTTGATTGATATCATGTGGCCCCTGCAAATGTTATCGCTTATTGCATGCTTAGTATGATACCATGATGATACTGTTATGTGAGTCGGGATGGTAGTGATCATGATGATGATGGTAGAAAAGTGTTGGTGAATCTACCCTAATACAAGGTGAACGATGAGAGGCTGTGTAGGAGTACACGGTGGGTTGTCTCGTTGAACACCGCCCTAAGTCCGAGTTCTTGTGTGGTGATCCAAGATGAAGAGTACAAACACACATTGGGCTCACTGACCCCTCTCAACTTACTAACTCATCCCTTTCGATGTCCAGATGTCGCAATAGTTCGGAGTTCTGGTAGGTCTGTGGCCTGGATGCTAAGTGAGAGAACGGCTCATCCGAGACCGGCTTATGCACCACGCACACATCACTTGGGTCCACTTCGGTAAACCGGCCGGGTTCACGATAGTGGTAGCCAACCCAAATAGGCGGCTTTCTCGGACTAGATCGGCTATGAGGTAACAGTTGTGGTGAGCATCCTCGCTGGCACCCCTTGAATGGTGTCGAGATGAAAGGCGGTAAATGATGATCATGTGTGTGTAGCGGTACACCCCTGCAGGGTTAACAAAACTATTCGAATAGCCACGTCCGCGGTTATGGACTGCTTGGAAAGCTTAGCTTGATTATTAGACAACTTGAATCGGATACTTCTAAAACACACCAAGATAAGTGTGAGTGCTATGGTGTGCTTTCTCGTGGGGAAGTCGAGGAAGGCACCATAGTGGTGTAATTGGTTGGAGAAAGTAGTGGACTCGTGTACGCTTCTTACCTCAAAGTCTGGTATTCGTAGTTCAGGATTAGCCAAGTCAAAGCTGGCACTTCTGCAAGTGAACCTCACCTCCCTTTACCTTGATACATGTGCATGAGTAGTATAGCTCCTATGTAAGTCTTGATGAGTACGACTTTGTACTCACGTTTGCTTAATCTATGTTTTAGATGAACCCACTGACCCCGATGGTGGCTTCTTCATCGAGTTGGACGACTGAAGATCAAGCTAGTCTAGTCCCAGTCAGACGACTGGTTCCCTCGTGGAGGGCTTGTGTTTAAATAAGGCTTCTTAAGCCATTTGTTAAACTTGTCTGTACTCAGACATAATTTGCTTCCGCTTGTGTTGTAATGTTGGATCACATGTTTGTGATCTCTGTGTGCACTCTATAAGAGTTATCAATAAATATGTACACTTTGTAGAGAATTGCAATGGTACCTACTGTTCATACAAGGCATGTGTGCTGCGTGTATGTTATAACATGCATGTCTTTGTATGGGTTTTCGAGACCTTAGTTGTGATCTAGCTGGCGGTCTTTCATACACCAAGTGGCCCTTAGATGTGCGCAGCTTGGGGCATCGTGATGCGATTGCTCGAGACTCTGTCTCGTGCACACTTTGTGGTATGATCGAGCCCGCCCTAGACCCCGACTAAGTGATCGGGCTGGAGTAAGTCTATGTAAGAGTTATGAGATAGTCGATAGTATGGTTGAGGCGACTTGTCTTTGAATATGGGAGTTCACTACCCATATCATTAGACTTGTGTGCGGACGATGAGGACCCATCTCAGTTGATCATCCGGCCTGGATGGGATGCCCCTCACGTACGATGCTTTCCGAGAACGTTCTGTGCTTGGCCTTGTCTGCTTAGACAAGTGGGTATGGTTCTCGGCTCTCCATATGACTATGTCTTAGCTGTACTTGCATACGCTAACCCCGGGTCCCGACACTAATATTCAGTGGAGCATGTCACACCAATTTGGGGATTTTATTAATCTCTAGATTAATTCAAATAAATCTAAACAGTAGCTAAAACCCCAAATTAATCATTTAATATTTAATGCAAATATTAAATGACTTTTAAAAATGCCCAAATCTTTTGTGGCACCAACCTTAGGTAAATACTAAATTATGGGACACATCCCATATTTTACAAAAATGCCTAAGTAGGTGAAACAAATATAAAACAGAAATAAACAAAAGAAAGAAAAGAGAAAAGAGAAATAAAACTAAACCAAACTAACCCCCCCCCTCTGGCCCGAGGCCCATTCCCCAACCCTCACCGAATTCAGCCCAAAGCCCACCCACGGGGGGGGGGGGGGGGGGTCATCTTCCTCCCGTGTTCACGCACCCCCCCCCCCCCCCCCCCGTGGCGGCCATCGGCCGTGGCCACCGCGATGGCCATCGCCGTGTCGGCCATCGACGACACCCCGACGGCTACAAATCGCGGACGGCGCCCCTGCGCCCAACCCTAACCCTAATTTTCCCCCGCCCCTGGATCTCGCCTCCCCTCTCTCTCGCGGTCGACTTCCTCCTCCCGTCCCGAAACCGCCATGGGCGCCACTGAGCTCCCCCGACCCCGTCGTCGTGTCCAGCGTGTGCACGGTCCTCGTCTTCGTCGCCTCGCCCAAGAAATCGCCCCCCGGACGACCCGAGCAAGACGCTACCCCGCCGTTCCTCTCATCTGCACCGCCGTCGTCTCCGCGAGATTCCGACGACTACTGCCCTCCCCCCGAGCCCACGACCCCCCGTACGAGCTCCCCGGTGAGCGCAGCACCGATTTTCCCCCTCCCCCGCTCGATATCGTACAACGCCTTGACGTCCCCGCTACGTACAGTGCACCGGCGCCGCCCATCTCAATGTCGTCATCGTCCTGGGCCGCTCTAGCTCGCGCGAATGGCACCTACGGTGCGCCTCATTCCCCCGCGCGTGTACGAGCCAGCGGCGCCCCTTTTTGGCCCCTGTGCCGAGAGCACGCCTCGCCGGGCTCCTCTGCCATGGCCTCGTCGCCGGCGAGAACCCGCTGTGGCCTGTGTGCCACTGTCGTGTGGGGCCCACCCCCGGATTAGTTAGCACTAACCACCCCCCTAATTTGCCTGTTAAGTTAACCCCCTCATTAGATTAAGTTAGATGACTGTTAGAGGAGTTGGTCTCACTGACAGGTGGGCCACTGGCCATTTTTAATAAAAGAAAACTTTTAATAAACTAACAGTCACTTACAGTGGCCCCCCTAGCCTTTTATTTAATAAGAAATTGTTTTATTAAAAGTGTTAGTATGACATGTGGGACCCCACTGTCATATTAGTTAATTTTATGTTTTTATTTAAATAAGCCACTGACCAGTGGGACCCACTGGTCAGTATTAAAACTAATATAATTTATATTAAATAAATAGTAAAAGAAATAGAAAATGATTTATAAATGTTTTAAATTGATTAAAACTTATAAAATCAATATCTTTTAATCCGTAACTCGGATCGAAAAAGTTTATACATGAAAATTGATCAGAAAAATATAACGAATACGGATACGCTACCCGTATACCAACCACACCCCTCTAACATACTGAACATCGAACCGTCCCCCTCCGGACCGTCTGTCCGATGATTTGTCCGGTACTGTTAAAGTATCCGGATGAATTTATTCCGAACACGAATGTTGTTCGGAATAGTTCAACTAACCCGGATACACCCCCTTATCTTTGTCGGCTGTCCACGACACCTCCGGCATGATACCTTCCCCCTCCGCTCGCCCTGTCCGGTAATCACCCGGAGCCGGTAGTTCATCCCCGGATGAATTCCCGCTCTGAGCCTGATACATCGTACTGCGTTAGACCACCGTTAACTTTGCATACGTCATGCCATGTATCTGTTTGGTATGATTGCTTTTTATTTACTGTGTTTATCCCCTCTTTTAATTCTCCGGTAGAACCCGCTGTTACCGCCGACTACACTGCTGCCGGGTACGACTACTTCGTCGACGACCCTACCCCTACCCGCGAGATTCCAGGCAAGCAGAGCCATTCTCTTCCCCAGATATCGCCTACCTTTTTCGTACTTTCTTGCACTAGGCATTGTTACTGCTGCTGCTACGATTACAATCCTATTCAATTGCATAGCCTGTTTTTGTCGCCCTTGATGTACCTCCTTTACCCTATGCTGCCTATTATAATTATGCATTATACAGCAGATAGCCCTGTGCTTTGCTATACAAATAGGATTAGATAGCGGGCCGTGATCACTCTGGGAGCGATCGCGGATACATTAATTATAACTTTGCAGGTACGGAACAAAGCAGACACCGCCAAAGGCCCCTATCTGGGTTATGCCTAGTCACCTCAAGTGTGAGCTATCCAGGAGTAATCCTTGTACTCCACTCGAGGCTGACTTTGTCTTGCCACCATAGGGTCCTGGACAGCGGTTGCCCTTAAAGGTAAGAAGTCGGGCGACCCAACGGTGCCCGCGAGCGGTATATCGTCGAGAACGACAGGGAGGGTACGACCGACGTTACTGGCGTGCTTGGCCCCTGCTCGTATCTCGCGAGAGTTACCAAACCACGAAAGTCGAGCTCTACCAAGAGCACACGCGAGACAAGGTAAGGAGACGGTTCACCTTGTTGGTAACCGCAGTGACTTGGTGGGACAACAGGGCAGGCACCGATGTACTGGTGGTCCTGACTGTTGTCGTTGACCGCGTGTCGGTTAAGTCGAGGCAACGATAACGGTTGTCACGCAGGTTAATTAAAATGCTAAATGGTTCGGCGGATGACTTGAGAGACCCGTTGGTCTGTACGCACTACCTTCACGTGGGATAATGAGTTATGGGCTCCCCTGCGTCGTAGTTTGTCCGAAAGCTCTTCAGACGTCAGCAGTACCGCGGCCTGCGCCGGGAAGTGGTGTCTTCTTCGTCCGGATGGTGTGTTTTTGGATTTTCTTTCGCTTCACCGGCCAGCCACGCACCGTGCAGGAGCGTGCAAGGGTGAGGGTCCTAGACCCCTTGGCGCATAGGATATAGTCCGGCGGATGGCCTCTCTGTTGAGCCTAGGATGGGCTGCGTCGTGTCGGATAGCCTCGGTGGGGCGTTCCCTAACAAGGTTCACACCACCCTGGAGATCCGAGTGTGCAGGCTGAACAGTAGTGCACCCCTGCAGGGAGTTTAATCTATTCGAATAGCCGTGTCCACGGTAACAGGACGCTTTATGCTGAAGCTTGATCTTACCACTAGAAACTATTACTATTAAACTGTATGGTTCCGGGTCTTCTTCCTCGCAGGGAGTCGAGGAAGGGAACTCGGAGGCATTATTATTATTAATCATTACAACTTATATTATACAATGTTGCAGCAACTTCTGCTTCGTTGTTACTTTATGCTTTATATGATATGTTGGATGTTTCTCTTCTCATGCTGCAAGACACGTCAGAAGATGCTAGTCTTCGATAGGCCTAGCTTCTTATCCTTATTCTGATTTCTATCTTGCAGTCCACTATATACAGCCTCCCCTTTCCATTTGATACAATGCATAATGCTTAGTAGCGGACGTAAGACTCGCGGGTATGCTAGATACTCACCTTTGCTTTATTTCCCCTTTTATGTTTTGCCTGATCGGCCGCTGCAGTCGACGTTGGAGCCCAGGAGCAGGAGTACCCTGGAGGCGGATACTACTACGTCAAGACCCCCGCTGACCAGGACCAGGAGTAGTTTCGGAGGCTCCCAGGCAGGAGGCCTTGCCTTTTCGATCTGTATCTCTGATGTTATTTGTGCTAGCCTTCTTAAGGCAAAACTTGACTAACTATGTCTGTACTCAGATATTATGGTTTGTATAACTTATGTATTCGGGTCTGCGCGACCCCCTTTATTGTAACATATTGGTTTATCCTTTTGTGTTTAGTGTTGTGCTGTGATATTCTCACCGTGGCACCCTAATCTCAGCCGTGTACCCTGCGTGTATGATTACTGTACACGGATTGATTTTGGGGGCGTCACACAAGCAATGTCACGACAGTCCCTATGGAGGACATCATGCCGGTGAGAGGACCGCACATATGGTTCTCCAATCAGGTTTTTATTGGCCTACTCTCTTTAAATATGCTAGAAATTATGTTTTATCTTGTGATAAGTGTCAGAGAGTTGGTAATATTAGTAGGAGGAATGAGATGCCTATGAATTACTCACTAGTAATTGAGCCTTTTGATTGCTGGGGTTTTGATTTTATGGGTCCTTTTCCTCCTTCACACAAGTACACTCACATTTTAGTAGCTATTGATTATGTGAACAAGTGGGTTGAAGCAATCCCACTGAGAGTGATGATCACAAAATATCTTTAAAAATGCTCAAAGATGTAATTTTCCCTAGGTTTGGTGTACCTAGGTATCTCATGACTGATGGAGGATCACACTTCACACAGGGAGACTTTAGAAAAGCTTTAGCAAAGGACGATGTCAATCATAGAATTGCTTAACCGTACCATCATCAAACTAGTGGGAAAGTTGAGCTCACCAATAGAGAGATCAAATTGATCTTGCAAAAGACAGTTAACAATTCTAGGAAGGACTGGTCAAAGAAGTTAGGAGATGCTCTGTGGCCATATAGAACTGCTTACAAAAACCCCATGGGCATGTCCCCGTATAAGATGGTCTATGGCAAGGCCTGCCATTTGCGATTAGAATTAGAACACAAAGCTTTCTGGGTTGTTAGAGAGCTTAATGATGACCCAAAGTTAGCTGGTGAAAAGTGTATCATGAACTTGACTTCTCTAGATGAGGGGAGAAGTGAAGCTTACGAGAGTGCTAAAATGTTCAAGGAAAAGGTAAAGAAGTCGCATGATAGAAGGATTCTGAAACGTGAATTTAATGTTGGTGATAAAGTTTTATTGTTTAAATCCCATTTCAGGTTTTCTCCAGGTAAACTACTTTCCATATGGGAAGGGCCATTTCATATCGATGAAGTCTACCGGTTAGGTGCAATCAAGGTTAACAATTTTGATGGCACCAAAGCTCAAGTCGTGAATGGGAAAAAACTCAAGCATTACATGGCGGGAGATCCCAACGTTGATGTAAATATAATACACACAATAACTCATGAAGAATATGTTGCAGCCCCTTTTCAGACACCAGCAGAAGCAGAATAAGAAAAGTTATGTATTACGGTAAGGAAACATCGCGAAACTGCCATAAAAGTTCCATATTATGAGTTTTTGGAAAATATAGAAAATTCAGAGCCTAATTGGAGCCGGAGAGGAACTCCAGGGGGCCCAGGCGCCCCCCTGGCGTGGCCTACCTCCTGGTCGCGCCGGGTGACCGCCTGGGCACCCCGGAGCCCGTCTCCGACTTCACTTTGGCTCGTTACCTTCCAATTCTTGCAGAAATTTTTGCTATATATTTTCCCGGATAGTCCTGGCACTGTATCTCTCGATTTCGTGTGTTTTCTTCTCGAGATGTTTCTGCTAGGAAATCTTTTAGCTAGACCTAGGTACCATGGCTTCCCGAAGTGCCCCCAAGGACAAGTTCGTCGTCAACGTCATCAACCCTTACCTCGCTAAGGTGAAGAAGCACCCTCAAACCATCCGGTTGGAGGATGGTGTTCTTCACCAAGAAGATCTGGAAGAACCTGTCAAGGAGGGGAGCATCAAGGCCAGGCTAGAAGAAGTGGAGCAAGAAGTCTTCAAGTACAAGAAGATGGTCGAGCATGGTGTTGAAGCTAATTTTGACATCATCAATGAGCTGAAGACCTACTTCCTAAAGGATATGAAGAAGATGTGGGCAAGCATCACCGCATCAGAAGAAAGAATTGAGGAGCTCCAAGGGCAGATTTATGATCTGCACCACCAGAGCTGTGAGTATGAACTAAAGTTTATGCGCATGGGTATGGGTGCTGCATGCAAGATTCCGGAGACCGACTTCTCTTATGAGACTGGATAACCCCTTCCATGGAAGCGCTTCGCCGAGGACTATGTGATCAACATGACCAATAAAGAGGAGTAAATCTCCTCAGGTAATGGCATCCCTTTAGCTTGTTCCAAGCTTGGGGGAGTGCCCGGTATCTTTATCTTTATCTTAGTCTTTTAGAGTCAAGTGGAGTCGTATCATGTCTAGGGAAGTTGTTATATGAAATAGGTGTTTTTCATTGAGGTCTACCACTCCTTTTGTGGAGAGTTTGTATCCGTGAATGTGGAGTCGTCTATGATGGAATATTAATGAGAAGTCTATTGGTTCCTTCGCTGCACTCGGTATTCTCTTCACGCAATTTTCCTTATATGATGATTCTTATGGTGAGTATTGACCTTATATCAGGTATGGATTTGAAAACTTTATTTAATTTTGGAAAACATAGCTTTGGTCATGACAGCGTGCATGTTTTCTCAAGTAGAGACATAGCCAAAACCTTTATGTTGTCATGCTTGAAGTGTTATGTTGACAAGTAAGACAACTTGATGTGCCATGCTTACCTTAATGTTTATGCTTTATATGTTTTGCATCTAAGTTAGCATCAATTGTCTGTTCTCTCAAGCCTTTGCTAGCCAAACTCTTTGCCTAGCAGATTTCTGCTTGTGCATCCAGACCCTGAAACCAATATCTTCCATTTGAGTCCACCATACCTTCCTATTCGTGGTATCTCTCTACCACTCCTATAAGTATAGAATTTATGTGTTATCCTTAAATGTTCAAACCTTTTGTTGTGTGCCTCTTGTTTAGTTCATGAGTAAGTAGTAGGTAATTCATGATCTTCTTAAGTTCGACAAGTTTTACCCCGGGACTGCATGTCTAATCTGCAAACCCATAATACAAGGAGGAACTGGCATGAGTGCGCCCAGCTCGAAAGATAATACAACAAACAAACCCTCCTTCACGCTTGGTCTATGAGAAATCAGAAACTTTGGCAATGATAAACAAAGGAGATTAAGGGGATGTGATAGTCCCCACTTGGGAGTCGTTCCTCGAAACTTGCCCATCTTGAGAAGTAATTGAGCTATCTATTTGCATTCCTTGACAAACTATGCACCTCCCAAAGTTTATTTTCATTATGTTTGATTTAAGGATAGCACATGAGTTTTCCCTGCTTGCCTTTAACAAGACCTTTCCTTTACTTTTGTGTTGAGTCAGTTGTCCCACTTCCCTCCTTTCCTTAAAGAGAACAAACACTTGATGCTGATGAGGATTCATCCATATAATGTTGCATTAAGTTTTTCCATGCCACATCATTGTTGACATTATCTTTTGATAAGTAAGTTGTTTGCGAAATCCTTTGCCAAGCAAACATCTTCCTTTGTGTTAGCATTTGCACTTCATGACTAATAACATGTTCTTTCAAAATCTTCAAATTGTTTCATTAAAAAGTGAAAGAGCAAAAGTAAAAGTTATTAGTTGTCCTTTGAACAAGGATATGTTTGTCATAATTTGATGAGTTTTCTCATCCCTACTTTTGATTATAATTGTTATTACTTTCTCATAAGGGCCTTATGAGTTGAGGTTGCTGTTGAGGATGCTTGAGTTTGATGAAGAAACCTTGATGTTTCTTGTCCGTATTCTATTTATCGACACTTCACTCTCTAAACTTGTGGACAGGTTTACCGAGCTTAGTATTCGCTTGGGGACAAGCGAGGTCTAAGCTTGGGGGAGTTGATACATCCAAAATGCATCACTATTTTATATAGTAATTCTTTCTTATTCATTGATATATTTTATGATATGATGCTATTCTTATGTTGTTTTGGCTTAATTTACACAGTTTGCGACTTTTCGATGCCGAAGCAGCAGACGCATGATTCAGCGGTAAAAGGTGGACGCAGAGTTGCTGAAGGAGAAGACCTCCAAATTACCTGAAAATCGACGGAGGGTATTTTCCAGAAGGATGATGAAGACAAGCAAAAGAGGGGCCAGAGGGGGGCCACAGAGTGCCCAGGCGGCCACCTGGCGCGACCCCCACCCTAACCGCGCGGGGAGGGCGCCTAGACCCCTGGGGCCACTCCCAGTTCCCCCTTTGGCCTATATATCACACATCATCAAAAAAAACCTAGGAGAGGGGAGTTTTCGCGAGTTCCGTCGCCGCTCCGTGGAGGAAACCTATAGAGGAGAAAAGACATCTCCGGCGGGCAAATTCCGCCGGGGAGAACACCTCTCGGAAGGGGAGATCATCGCCATCGTCACAGGAATCAACGAGATCATCATCAACATCATCCCCAACATCAGCACCATCTTCAACTTCATCCAATCTCACCTCACAAGTTCAACTTGTGTTGTAATCCGTACTATCTATCCTCTCTACTCTACCGGTGTTGATTACTACCGTGTGATGAATTCTATTGAGTTTTGTTGGAGAAATATCATTGTGTCCAGATTGTTTATCATCTATTTATCCCCACTGATCATGATCTCTTTTATGTCTTGTGAGTAGTTACTTTAGTTCTTGAGGACATGAGAGAAGTCTAGTTGCTAGTAGTCATGTGATGTTGAAGTAATATGTGTTATTTGATACTTAAGTTGTGTTGTTATTTTCCTAGTGGTGTTGTGTGAGTCGAACAATCAACACTTTGCCTTATTAAGAACCTAGGGGAATGCATTGTGTATAAAGAATGCTTACGGTGGGTTGCCGGAGTGACAGAAACCTGAACCCCGGTTCGCACGCTTTTACACAAGGGTATAATGGATCAACGATCGTATTGCTATGGTTAGGCTTTTGCCTTAATTACTATCTTGTATTTACGGATGCTTTCAAGGTGTTTAATCATAAGAGTGCACTTATCTTAGTCTAGAGGGTGTACTAGCATAGATCCACCCACTCAACACTTATCAACACAGCACATAGTACCGATACGGAATATGGCGAAAGCACGTGACTATTTCTCCCGCGTGTCCTCAAGAACGCTTCATCCTTTATAAGTTCAGTTGCTAGGCCTCTCCTTTGCTCGAAAGGATTGGGCCACTTGTTACTCCTCGGTGCCTTTTACTTTGCTCGCTTTTACCTTTTTGTTGCTTATACCGAAAACCCCTAAAAAGCTATCTTTTAGTTCCTGCAGCTATTTCTTTACCAAAGTCACTTACCAATACCTTCTGCTCCTCGTTGGGTTAGACAACTTATTTACCAAAAACGCTACAAACGATCCCCTACAGTTGAGGGTCATCAAGTACTGTTTTCTGGCGCCGTTGCCGGGGAGTGTACCGCTATTAGTAAGTGAAGCTGATAAGGAAGTTTTTATATTTCTGTTTGTATTCTGTTGTTGCTACTCTTTGTCCTATGGACATCTCTCTACTCTTGGATCGTTGTTTATGGGGAAACGCCCCACAAATATGGTGGTAACTCCTACCCCTACTGAAATTGTGCCTTATAAAATACCGTCTCGTATTATCAATTATGTCTTAGCTAATCGTTATGCAGGAGATAGACATCTAGGTGAACACTTGCTATATTTATCACAACTATGTTCATTATTGAAGCTTGCAGGTGTGTCACTGGAGTTCATCATGAAGAAATTATTCTCCATATCACTTATATACAAAGCTTCAGATTGGTATAAGCTCCTCGATAACTCACATCTACTTAATCGGGAAGAGCTTATGTCTCTCTTTCATACGAAATTTTACCCTCTTCATGAAATTCATCGAGATAGGAACTACATCTATGACTTTTGGTATCGTGGCGGAGAGAGCATCTCTCAAGCTTGGGGGAAACTTAATTCCCTAGTGTTCAAATGTCCTATCCATGAACTCCCCAAAGATATTATAATTACAAATTTTTGTGCCAGCCTTTCTCGTCAGGATAAGGAGATGTTGGATGCCTCCTCTAGCGGGGTATTCCAAAAAAGAAGCGTCGAAGAAAAGTGGGATCCCATTGAGAGGATCCAGAAGAATACTGAATACTAGGAAATCCATAAAGGTATTGAACCCTCTATAAATTATGGGCATGATTACATTGAGAGCTATGTGAAAACTGATTATCTTAATATTGGTCTTGATTCCCAGCTTATGATTGATTTTTGTAAGAACTTTTCCGCTCACGTTGACTCTTCTAAGGAAGAGAAGGATCAGTATCATAAACCCTTTAAATAATTACCTTTTGATATTCATGTTGCTGACCCTATTCTGCCTACAGTCTTTTATGAAAACCCCCCTTTCCCTACAAGGATAAGGGAGCACTCTTTTGTGACAAGCATAATAAATAAAAGTGAGAGAAGAACTGACGAACCTGAGGACCTGATCAAGATCGATCCTCAAGTTGCGATGGTTAAAGATCTAGTTACTAATGATATTTTAGATTCCAAGATAAATGTTTGTGTTGTTTCAACTAACATTGTCACAACCAAGAATAAGATCCCAATTTCAGGTACACCAGTTGTATCTGTCAAAATAGGAGATCAAAAATATTACGGGCTTTGTGATCTGGGGTCCCGTGCTAGCGCTATTCCTTATTCACTCTATCAGGAGATCATTTGTGAGATTTCACCCTGTGAACTTGAAGAGATCGATGTCACTATTTATCTAGCAAACAAAGAAACTATCTCTCCCATTGGAATTGTGAGAGATGTTGAAGTGCTATGTGGAAAGGTAAAGTATCCTACCGACTTTCTCGTACTTGGTTCATCACCTGTAGCCTAATGGTTTGGCCTCCAGACCTGGTCTTTATCCTAACTATTCATTATATTGGAAGTTTACCATGGACGCGCAACTAGCGTTCTCTTCTGCGACAATCGCATTGCCAAGGACAAGCAGAGAAGAAATAAACCCCATGCCAAGATTGCGTCCAAGCTAAATTTGGGGGCTACTGTCGGGGGGATTACTCACAGATAAGACCCGGCCAGAAGGCAACACCCAAAAGTAAGACTCAGCTAGAATACATGTTGACGAGGGGGTGACCCCACGACTCCTACGGATGACCCTACCTGGTGTCCATGAAGGCAGAAGGCCCATGAAGATACAGCATCGGCCCACTAGTTGGCACCGACGTAGGAGTCCGTGACTCACAAGGAAGGTGCGAAGACCTGCCGTACGGAGCAAGCTAGTGTTAGGAAAGCTTACCTATAAACGTAGATGAACTCCCCGAGACCTAGCCCGGTATATAAGGGCTGGGAGGGGCGACGCCAAAGACATCTAATATCACCTGTAACCCTAGCCTTGAGCGCTCCAGCCTTGGCCTCCACTGTAATCGCATCTCCCCAATCAATAATATCGAGCAGGAGCGAGCCTTCCTGTTTGCCGACGAGCTATCGTCCAACCTGTGCATCTCATGACTAACCCACGGTCCCTGACCATGGGATTTGCCGGGGTTGATCCCCATCAATTGGCGCCGTCTGTGGGAACTACATAGGTTGGGATCACGATCTCGGCGGTCCCGTCTTCAGCAAGCTACAACTCAAGGGCAAGAACCAGATCTAGCCCACTCGAAGGATTCAAGATCACGGCGGACAGCTCCGCCGAGCTACAGTTGTGCCAGGCACGATACTACGGTAACGGCCAAGTACAGCGCCAGCGCCGAATTAGTCGACGACCCAGAAGAACGGCGAGGGGCCTCTACGAAGGAATTCCACTCGACGAACTGCGACGCGCAGCGGAGGACTTGCAAATCTTTCGACAACCCACCACCGCCCGGGCAACCAGCCGCACATCAAGATGATGACTACGAGATCGAATCCAGCGATCAGCAGAACAACCGCCAAGGAAGAAGGAATCGACGACAAAAAAGGCGCACATGGGAGATCTACGGGGAGGCCCCAATGAACGAGCCACATCACGCAGCCGCACAGCCGATGACCACCCGACGACACGCCGTCGCGCGAGCACCTATCGCCAACCAAGACAGCGACTCCGAGACACCTATAGGCGAGTACTACGACCCAGATCGAAGACCGGATGAATTCGCCAACCTCATCAAGAACCAAGACATGATTCGAGGAATCGAAACCGACCCTCGTTTCCACGAACACCCGGAGGATCACGAGCAGATCTTCAGAATCTCAAGAAGGAAGAGGCACGCCGGATCTAGCAAACTCACGGCTAGAGAACAGCTAGCAGGACCCTGCACGATCCACAGCTTCGAGGATGACTGGGGACGCGTCAGGTCAGGTCACACCTTGAGAGACTACCGCCTGTTCAACGAGCTAGCCGACGACCTCAAGAAAGATAAGCAGAAAGAAGACAGATGCAATCGGCGACCCGAGCAATCGCCGACCTCAAGCCCAGAAGGACGTCACAGCCCGCCGCAAGAACAAGTGCTCATGATCCAGGAAGGAAGGGTACCGCAAGCACAACGCGACGCCCACACCCTGCAGGCTAGAGCAGCTGAGAGCATAAACATAGTCGAAGTTTACCAGCTACATGACACGGAGACCAGCATCACGTTCTCACAAGACGACCATCCACCAGCAGTCCCAAGACCGGGGCATGCGCCCCTAGTAGTCGATGCACAAATCGGAGGGTACGACATGGATAGGGTCTTCATGGACGGAGGCAGCAGCATGAACATCATCTTCGCCAGCACCCTGCAAAAGATGTTGAACCCACGATCAGTATGGAGAAAATCAAGCATCGAGTTACACGGGGTAGTCCCAGGAGAAGCAGCCACATCCCTCGGAGTCATCGAACTCGAAGTTGTCTTCGGAAACCGATGCAACTTCGCCAAGCACTTCCTTGAGTTCGAGGTACTCGACTGGAAATCGCAGTATCACGCCATATTAGGGCGGCCAGCATTCGCACAATTCATGGCGGTCCCACACTACGCCTACCTCAAGCTCAAGATGCCAGGATCATCAGGAGTCCTCACGATCAATGGAAGCTTCATCAAATCAGATCAATGTGATCGTGACTTCCACAGAATCTCTGACACATTCGGAGCCGAACAAGAACTCAGAGAAATAGCCATGGTGACGGACAAGAGTACCTTCCCACTGGTGAACCGAAGCGAATCCAGGGAGTACGGACGCGACTTCAGCATCGACAGCGACACAGTCACTCACCAAGTGCACCCGAAGGACCCGGACAAAACAGTCCGCGTGTACGCCCACCTACCAGAGGAGCAGGCGACGGCTCTCGTCGCTTTCCTTCGAGACGAGTGGGAAATATTCGCCTGGTGCCCAGCCGACATGCCTGGGATACCACGCGAATTTGCGGAACACACCCTACGCATCAAGCAAAACACGAAGCCGGTGAAGAAAGCGCTGAGACGATTCTCGGAGTCCAAGCGCAGAGCAATCAGAGAGGAAGTCAACCGGTTACTCGACGCTCAATTCATCCGAGAAATGAAGAAAGTCACCTGGATAGCCAACCCAGTGCTGGTGCCCAAGAAAGACACGACCGTGCTGCGCATGTGTGTCGACTACGGACCAGTCAACAAGCATTGCCCGAAGGATCACTTCCCCCTTCCTAGAATCAATCAGATAATCGACTCAACAGCAGGGTGCGATCTACTTTCCTTTCTCGACGCCTACTCAGGATACAACCAGATCAGGATGAAGGAAGAAGGCGAAGAGCACACATCATTCATCACCCCCTATGGCGTATTATGCTACAAAACCATGCCCTTCGGGCTCAAAAACGCAGGCGCCACTTACCAACGAATGATGCAGGCCTGCCTGAAGGAGCAAATAGGAAGAAACGTGCAAGTCTACGTGGACGACATCGTCATCAAGACCTACAAAGCAGCCACACTACTCGACGACCTGCCCGAAACCTTCGCGGCACTCAACAAATACAGAATCAAACTCAACCCAAAGAAGTGCGCATTCGGCGTACCGGCGGGAAAGCTGCTTGGCTATATGGTCTCTGCCCGAGGAATCGAGGCAAACCCTGAGAAATTCCAAGCCATCACCCGCATGCAAGAACCAACCGACGTCAAAGGAGTACATCAGCTCACCGGAAAACTCGCAGCCCTAAGCAGCTTCATTAGCAGGCTGGGAGAACGCACGCTGCCTTTCTATCAGTTGCTCAGGAAAGGAGAGAAATTCAAGTGGACGGAGGAAGCCCACCAAGCATTCGCGGACCTGAAAAAGACACTCTCGACCCCACCAATGCTGGCGGTACCCAAGGAACGAGAGAAGCTATACCTCTATGTGGCAGCACATAGCAGTGTAGTAAGTACAGCGCTCATCGTCGAACGCGCAGAAGAAGGCAAGGTCCAGAGCATCCAAAGACCAATCTACTACCTCAGCATGGTCCTGACCAAATCCCAGCAGCGGTACCCGCACTATCAGAAACTACTACTGGCCATCGTCATGACCTCAAGAAAGGTGTCCCACTACTTCGACGAGCACCCCATCACAATCGTGAGCAGCGCACCACTCGCCGACATACTCAACAACCCTGGAGCAACCGGGCGAGTCGCCGAGTGGAACATTGAGCTCAGCCCACAGGACCTGCAGTTCAAGCACCCAACAGCCATCAAAGCCCAAGTACTCCCAGATTTCCTGGTCGAGTGGACGGAGGTTCAGACGCCAGGCCCTCCAGACCTATCAAGCTCATGGTCAATGTTCTTCGATGGGTCCAAGAGACAACAAGGAGCTGGGGCAGGAGTCATGCTCATCTCCCCTAAAGGAACAAAACTGAAATATGTCCTCCAGATCAACTTCAGTCATGCCTCCAACAACGAAGCAGAATACGAGGCACTCCTCCATGGCATGCGCATGGCCAAAACATGCGGAGCCACTCGCCTCATAATTTACGGGGACTCCAATCTCGTCGTCCAGCAGACGATGAGAAACTGCAATGCAATAGCCGACAACATGGCGGCCTACCAAAATCTCTACAACGAACTCGAAGGAAGTTTCGACAGTTGCGAGCTCAACTACATCACCAGGGACAACAACACAGAAGCTGACGAGCTCGCAAACATCGGTTCGACCCGGGGACCTGTACCACCCGGCGTTTTTCTCGAAAGCACCAGTCGGAGATCCATCAAGGTACAGGCAGCAACACCTGAAGCAGTCGTGGACGGCGAAGACGCAACAGAAATGGCGCAGTTGGCAGCAGCAACCCCATCAGAAGTCACAAGCACCAGCACATCCGACAACACAGCTCCGACAGAGCTCGAAGGACCCGTCTGGACAAAACCGTTCCTCCGATTCCTAATCGAAGGCACGCTACCACAAGACGTGGCCGAAGCACGACGCATCAGCCGACGATCCAAGGTATTCACGGTGATCAACAGACAACTATACAAGCGCAGCATCACCCAGATACTCCAAATGTGCATCGACGAAGAGGACGGCAAAGCCCTACTGCTCGAAATCCATGAAGGCACCTGCGGGCACCACACGAGAAGTCGAGTGCTCGTGTCCAAAGCATTCCGAGCTGGGTTCTACTGGCCCACAGCCATGAAAAACGCAGAGGAAATCGTGAGACGTTGTGTCTCTTGCCAGAAATTCGCCAACAGGACACACGCTCCCGCATCAGAGCTCAAGACCATACCACTATCCTGGCTGTTCGCCACCTGGGGACTTGACATGGTGGGCCCACTCAAGAAATCATCAAAGTGCGGAAGGACACACCTTCTCGTCGCAGTCGACAAGTTCACTAAATGGATCGAAGCAGTGCCCATCACCAGCTCCACAGCCCTCACGGCTGTCAACTTCATCAAGTCGATCATCTTCAGATTCGGAGTACCACACAACATCATCACGGACAACGGCACGAACTTCACAGCCGCAGAGTTCCAGAACTTCTGCGAAGAACTGGGCATCAAAATTAATTATGCATCAGTTGCGCACCCGCAGTCCAACGGCCAGGTGGAAAAAGCAAATGGCCTTGTATGCGGGGGAATCAAGAAACGGCTCCTCGCACCACTCGAGCAAGCCTCCTTCAACTGGGTAGAAGAACTCCCCGCGGTCCTATGGAGCCTACGTACTACACCAAACACCGCGACCCAGTACACACCCTTCTTCATGGTGTACGGGGCAGAGGCAGTCCTACCACATGATCTCAAGTTCGGAGCACCTCGGGTCACCGGATATGAAGAAGAAGAAGCAGAAGAAGCACTACAAGATGACAAAGATACGGCCGACGAAGCAAGAGACGCAGCCCTGGAAAAATCAGAGGGGTACCAGGACAAAATACGTACCTACCAAAGCAGTCGATTGCGCACTAGAACCTTCAACAAAGGTGACCTAGTCCTACGACTAATACAAGAGAAGGTCCATAAACTTGCCCCCCAATGGGAAGGACCATTCATAATTTCAGAAGTCATCGGAGGTGGCGCCTACAGGCTGAGGAACCCGAAGACAGACGAGGACGTGGGAACCCATGGAACATAGCAAACCTGCGACTGTTCTATCCATAGCCCCTATCGGTCGGACATGACTGGCAACTCATGTAACCGCTTGACCGCAATAAAATAAATGTTGCCCAAATACTTCCATCTCAAAGCACTCGGGGGCTTAAGAATAAAATCCCCCCGAGAGACGCTATCGCCTACGCGATCTTAACCAAAGCACTCGGGGGCTTAAGAATAAAATCCCCCCGAGAGACGCTATCTCCTACGCGATCTTAACCAAAGCACTCGGGGGCTTAAGAATAAAATCCCCCCGAGCAACGCTATCGCCTACGCGATCTTAACCAAAGCACTCGGGGGCTTAAGAGCAAAATCCCCCCGAGCACCTACGCGATCATAACCAAAGCACTCGGGGGGCTTAAGAGACAAATCCCCCCGAGCAACGCTATCTCCTACGCGATCTTAACCAAAGTACTCGGGGGCTTAAGAGCAAAATCCCCCCGAGCAACGCGATCTTCATCAAAAGCACTCGGGGTCTCGAGTACAACTCCCACCCGAAGGACGCTATCGTCACCCACGCGACCACTGCATTCAAGCACTCGGGAGCTCGAGGACCATCGCCTCCCGAAAACCGTTCGCGCAGTCTGAAGCTTAAAAAACGCTCAAGCAAACAATACTCGGCTAGCCCCACCTGCTGAAAACACGGCTCAAAAAACATGGCCACAATCATATGGAGCACCCAAGTACTCTGAAGAAACTTTAGAAGAAGCACAGAACACAGGCTCATTTAGTATTCGCCCGATCGCCAACGATCGCCTAAAGACTCGGGGGCTACTCCCATTGGGAGCGCTGCCGCGCACCCGATAAAAGATAGAAACTAACGACAAAGGAAACAAATTTCAGCCTACGCTCGACCCTTCGACTCAAGCGTAGCCTCAGGGGCTACTCCCATCGGGAGCGCTATCGCGCACCCGATAGAACCCACAGTGCAAAGACGGACTCGAAGACAGCTCTCAGCCGCAAAGGGCTCGAACACAACTCTCAGTGCCAAAGAAAATATAAAGTTCCATTGCAAAGGATCAAGCACAGTTTACATCATAAGGATCATCTTCAGTAAAAAAAGGACTCAACTACATTTGGATAGAAGGCAGCTCCTGTTACAAGAGGGAATCACCCAAGGAATTATGACTTCTACATGTGTGCCCAGGAGGGGTAATCGACTCTAGTACAAGAGCATCATCACAGACAAAGGAGGAGTCGAAGCAGCAGGCTCATGATGTCAATGACATAACAAAAGGTGAAGCTCGACTTATTTGCGGAGACATTGGAGACGATGCTCCACCAGCTTATTCTCCTGCTCCTCTAGCTTCCTCTCCAGCTCCGCCCAAGCTGCCGGCGAAGATGACGCCGCAGCCTCCAGTTCTAAAAGGTCGCCTGTCGTGCTCGTTTAACCGGTGGCTTGACATTGAGGTCTTCGTCAGAGCCAGAGGGGGAAGCAGTTGAAGACGACTCACCACCAGCACCATACGAGTCCCTGGAGGAAGAAGCAGTCGAAGACGCCGGCGAAGGACTCCTCGACTTTTTGGAGATGTCGCTGCTCGACTCCTGCCCATGCGGATCCATGCTATTGCCACTCGGATCGAATGCGCGGACAGTGACAGCTCTTTCACCGTCAAAGCGACAGCTGAGCATATCGCCATCTCGCAAATTCAACCGCCGAGCAAACAAACTCACACCAGAGCCAAGAAAAATCAAGCGAGAGCTATCAACCTCCAAGTCAACATAAGAAGGAGATCGACAACTCCCTTGAAGATGGAGAAGCAAGCCATCCAAGCCACACTCAGAGACAATGGCGGAAAAAGAAGAGGGAAGAAGGATGTGATTGGCACTTTGGCCACGAACACGTAAAAGAAAATCATAGCGCCAGAATCCCTCCTCCAAGGGAGAGGAGGAAGGCACTGGCGCCGTACCATGGCGACCACCACGGCATGAGCGTGGTGT
This sequence comes from Bromus sterilis, assembly GCA_950022295.1. Lineage (NCBI taxonomy): Eukaryota > Viridiplantae > Streptophyta > Magnoliopsida > Poales > Poaceae > Bromus > Bromus sterilis. The sequence goes on along the minus strand of OX465595.1, from coordinate 363,303,074 downwards.
GCGGCCACCACGGCCACGGCCAACACCTCGCCTGGGAACCATGAGCGGAAGAAGAGATGAAGGAAGAGGCAAAGCAGCGAGTTGGATAGAGGCGTGGAAGAGAAAGGCTTATTTATAGAACAATAATCCTCAAAGCACAGAGAAGCCAAGACGACAGCAGCAATTAATTCAAAGACCAAACTTCCCAGCCGTCTCGGACTCCAAGACGAAGATGCTTTCCCACGGGACGCACTGTACGCAAGACGCGTCAATTCGCGCGCGTTTCCAACGCACGTATGGGAAACTCAACCGGCGCATGCCGCACGCCACAACAGCAATTATTATGACCGGTCCTGAAGACGTGATGGTTCACTGGCAGAGCATACCTGACAGCCATCAAACAGAGGCATCGCTATCCCTGACAAGCGGCAAATAAAACCAAACAGACATCAAGGCCCTCAGATTCCATCTCTCAGATCTTTTTCCCGATGAAGAAAAAATATCTTACTCCCATCGGGAGAGTACATCATAAGAGTCCCAGGTGCTCCCTCACCTAAAGGTCAGCAATGTGCTCGAGTGACCACTCGCACTTATGAGAGTCTCGGGTGCTCCCTCAACCCGACGTAAGACAAACATGCATTCGCCAAGACCATGCGGCGCTAAGAGTCTCAGGTGCTCCCTCACCTCAAGAGCTGAAAGGGCATTCGAGTGATTACTCGCGAAAAACCCCCCGACTAAGCACTCGAAACAAAGCTCCTCGGGTGAATGAGTGAACAGCTCGCTTGATATTTTGTTCCAAGCAGGTGCAATGCTATAAGGCTCCGCGCCTCAAAAACACACATTCCTGGAACACGATACACTATGCCCAGATGCCACGCAAGCTTAGCGTGTAGGTAAGACCCCGCTACGAAGTACGGCCGGGCTGGGACTTGCCGAAGAGCGATTTCACTCCCAACCTTTCCCATGCGCTGCGCATGATAGAAAAGCCGGGCGGACGCGCCTTAGGCTGTACACATTACTGGCGGCAAATGAACACCATAAGACCTGAAGCGGACGAACTTTTGCTCGACACCAGTGTTCCAAGCTCATGTCGAGGGACGTGGGTTTGATTGGGCTACTGTGGTATTTGCCCTAGTGCAATTCACCAAGGCTCGACCCGTCGACTCCTTGGGCCCTTTCAGCTTAGCATCCCTCGAAACAGGTTTTGTCATGGCCACCAGACTGCCAGCGACCCGCGGATGAACCGCGCATACCAATAAACCGATGAATGAATGTACTCGAGTCCCTGCGCGACTCTCCGAGTCCCCCAGGCACTCGGGGGCTACTGACGAGGGGGTGACCCCACGACTCCTACGGATGAGCCTACCTGGTGTCCATGAAGGCAGAAGGCCCATGAAGATACAGCCTCGGCCCACTAGTTGGCACCGACGTAGGAGTCCGCGACTCACAAGGAAGGTACGAAGACCTGCCGTACGGAGCAAGCTAGGGTTAGGGAAGCTTACCTGTAAACGTAGATGAACTCCCCGAGACCTAGCCCGGTATATAAGGGCTGGGAGGGGCGACGCCAAAGACATCTAATATCACCTGTAACCCTAGCCTTGAGCGCTCCAGCCTTGGCCTCCACTGTAATCGCATCTCCCCCATCAATAATATCGAGCAAGAGCGAGCCTTCCTGTTTTCCGACGAGCTATCGTCCAACCTGTGCATCTCATGACTAACCCAGGGTCCCTGACCATGGGATTTGCCGGGGTTGATCCCCGTCACATGTCCTGAAGAGAAGACCCAAATTGTTACAGTGCACACATGAAGTCCGCTCCATGAGTCGGCCTGACGGAGACTCCTCTCCATGAGTCGGCCTGAAGGAGACTCCTCTACATAAGTCGGCCTGACGGAGACTCCTCTACAGGAGTCCACTTAACTTGGAAGATTACAAGACTTAGAGTAGGAATCGGATTGACATCCGACTTGTAATACAAGATGAGACTAGTTTTTATCAGGATACTGATGGTCAAGATGATGATAATGTTTTCTCGCCCATCGTTGGTTACCCCAAATGGAAGGTGAGATGTAAGATAGCAGCAAATTCCCCCGGTGAAGATACCGAGGTTGAGTTCAATGCATTACGACTCCGATAATGATAAGTAGGTGGTTCGGCAAATGATGTGTCGTTGAAAATCACTTTCTTCTCCTGGACCTGCACACAGAAATAAATAACTTTGCTCCCAACGAAGTTTAGAGAGGTTGTCAATCTCTTCGGTCTTGTTGTTTACAAAGGATCAAACGCAAGGGATAATGATAATGGTGATGGCAGCTAGAAAGTAAAAGCAGGAAAATAAATGAGCGTGTAAACAATGATGAGAATATGGACCGGGGTCCCGTGATGTTCACTAGTGATGTCTCTCTCCCAAAAGACGATAAAACTGCTATGTGAGGTAAACAAATCACAGCTGGGCAATTGACAGGATTTAAAACGCACCGCAATGCTAACTATGCTACAAAGAAAGGACGAGGCTCAAAAGCATGGGCTTTACGCCAAAATAAGTAGACTAAAATCCAACTGCATCTACTACTAATCATCCACCTTGAGATATCTATCCAGAACATCTCGCTGGTATTAATTTGCGAGCCCCACCCAAAGTGTAAACCCAAAGCAACAGACAACTGCATTAAAAAGCACTTTGCCGAAAGTAAACAATCCTTTCAACCACGGTTACGAGCACCGTTGTTTCCCCCCTTGTGGAAACATCACATCCCCTAGACTCATGTTTCTGGCACTCAAGCGTGTCATCGGGAGGCATGAACCCACAATCGAGCATAACGTTCCCTCTTGTAGTCACTACCTACTACTTGGCCAAAGCAATAAACAGCAAAGGAGAACATGCAAGAATTACTTAGGAACAAAAATATAAAAGAAAAGAACCAAATATATTACTCAATCACAATCTTAACATAGTCTCATAATCCATCAGATCCCAGCAAACTCAGCATAGCAACAACAGAAAGTTACATATGTTCCTCCATCATGTAAGGCGGCTCACGAGGTCTAAACCATGAAGAAAGAAGAGGGGAGGAGAACATCACATAGCTACTGATCACGGACCCATGGTGGAGGGAAACTACTCACGGCACATCGGGGAAGCGTCCATGGTGGAGGGAAAACTCCCGGAGGTCAATCCTCCCTCCGACAGGGTGCCGGGAAGAGGGCTGCTGGCGCTCCCGATCTTGGAAGCGCGGCGGCGGTGGAACAAAGGCGAGATCGCGAAAAAGGGTTCTCTCTTTGGAGGTTTCGCGTCACGGGAAATAAATAGGCGAAGGGGGGCAGCCAGGGTGTCGGGACCCGGGGTTAGCGTATGTAATTCCAGTCACGATACAATCACATGGAGAGCCTAGAGCCGTACCCACTGGTCTAAGAAGACAAGGCCAAGCACAGAACGCTCTCGTAAAGCATCAAACGTGAGGGGCATCCCATCCAGGCCGGATGATCAACTGAGATGGGTCCTCAACGTCCGCTCACAAGTCTAAATGCTTATGGGTGGTGAATCCCATACTCATAGACAAGTCGCCTCAACCATGTTATCGATTGGATCCTAACTCTTACATAGACTTACTCCAGCCCGATCACTTAGTCGGGGTCTAGGGCGGGCTCGATCATACAACAAAGTGTGCACGTGACAGAGTCACGAACAATCGCATCGCGATGCCCCAAGCTGCGCACATCTAAGGGCCACTTGGTGTAGAAAAGACCGCCAGCCAGATCACAACAAAGGTCTCGAAAACCCATACTAAGACATGCATGATATAAACATACACGCAGCACACATGCCTAGTATGAATAGCAGGTATCATCACATAACTCTACAAAGTACTTCTTTATTGACTTACACATAGAGTATACAAAGATCACATGTTTCTGATCAACATTACATCATACAACGGAAGCAAATTAGGTCCGAGTACAGACAAGTTTAACAAATGGCTTAGAGAAGCCTTGTAAACATACATGCCCTTCCACGAGGGACCAAACTGCTGTCTGGAACTATACTACCAAGGTCAACGTCGAGCTTCAGGTCGGTGACTCCATCAGGGTCCGGGTTCTCATCTAAAACATAGAATAAGAAAACGTGAGTACAAAGTCGTACTCATCAAGACTTACATCAGAACTATACTACTCATGCTCAAGTATCAAGGTAAAGGGAGGTGGGGTTCAACATGCAGAAGTGCCAGCTTTGACTTGGCTAGTCCTGAACTACGAGTACCAGACTTGAGGTAAGAAGCGTACACGAGTCCACTACCAATTCTCCAAACAATACACCACTACGGATACTTCCTCGACTTCCCCACGAGGAATCCCACCATAGCACTCACGCTTATCTTGCGAGTTTTATAAGTATCCATTCAAGTTGTCTATGATCAAGTAAAGGTCTCCAAGTAGTCCATAACCGCGGATATGGCTATTCGAATAGTTCATTAACCCTGCAGGGGTGTACATCTTCACACGCGTGTCATCACTTATCGTCTCGTTCTTGTCACCCTTCAAGCGGGTGTCGGACGTGGATGAAATCAAGGCACTACCCTCACATCACCTTCTCTAATCCAGGAGTCGACTACCTGAGTTTGTCACCGCTCGAGAGTCCGGCCGGTTCCACGAAACGGACTCAGATAATGCAAGGGACCGAGACGCCACCTTCGACAGATGGTTTCACTGCCTCACAGGTCCTCCCACATATCTATAGTTAGGTCAAATGGAAAGCCCGAATCTAGTGTGACTCCTGGACCGGATCGGGTACGTAAAGAGGCCAAACGGGGCTCCCACAAAACCCTACATGTGGTCATACTCTTTGTCTTGGATCACAAAACAGGAACTCGGGGCCTAGGGCAGTGTTCAACGAGACAACCCACTGTGTACTCCTACACAGCCTCTCATCGTTCACCTTTGTTTAGGGTGGATTCACCAACACGTTTATCATCAGCATCACTGTGTTCATTCCATCCCGACTCACAATCATAACATCCTCATTGTATCACTAAGCAGCAATAAGCAGTAACAGTTGCAGGGGCCACATGCTCATCATTCAACTTCTAAATCTGCTAGGATTGTGGTTTGCTTAATAAGGTGACAAAATGATAGGTCATGCATCGGAATGGGTTCAACTATGCGAAAGAACGTGTCTCGGTGATCTCCTAAACATGCATAAGCGAGACTGAGAGGGAAGTAGGATTTTATACACATGATCAATGGGGTTTGCTTGCCTTGCTGACGAGGTTCACTGTCGGGGTCTTCAACGAAGGGGGTGGCCTCCGGTTCCGGTTCCACTTCTATTAGCAACATGACAATCATAGGATCAAAATAAATTACAATGCACAATCACATGAATAAGATTGCAATGGTGATGTTCATGGTTGCAATGTGGGTACAATTCCATTTAAAAGAAGTGGAATGCAAAACCATTTGCAAATTCACTCCAAATTTGAATTCAAAAGAACTCCATATGCATGTTTGCTACTGTTCACCCATTTTAAAATGGTCAAACATAGAAACAAAGTACATATTATTAATCCTTGCATTTTTCTGATAATTTTTCATATATTATTTATTAAATTTGGAGTTAATATGAATTTTCTATGATTTATTGAAGTTTTAATCAATTTCTGGATTTTCTGGAATATAATTAATTCAATTTTCACTTACTGCATCAGCATGACCTCAGCATGACATCAGCAGGGCTGACATGTGGGGCCAGGGTGTCAGCCTCAGGGGGGGTTAATCCCTCTCTGTTTAATTAACAGAGGGGTTAGGGGGTTAGGGGCCCCACTGTCAGTGGGTTAGGGCTAGGATTAGTGGTAGGTTTAGGCAGGGGGGTTAAGGCCTCTAATGGCGGGCTCGCCGGCGACGCTACTGTAGCCACCGGACTTCGCCGGGAATGGGCTAGAGGGCACGGGAGTTAGAAAGGGGAGCACTGGGGCGTATCCCGTGCTCGCCCGCGTCTGCTGGCACTAATCGGGGCTCACGGGAAGGTCCCGGGCCACGGTTTCGATGGCACTTGCGGCGGCCGGAGCAACAGAGGATGGCCAGTGGTGATTGGAGGCATGGGAGGAGGCTTGGAGAGGGGGAATCGACGCGGATGCTCACCTTGGAGCTCAAGAAGGTGACGGCGACGGTTGGGAGTGTGCAGAGGCGACAAATTCAACAACGGCCTTCTCCGGCTGCGGCGAGATCCCGAAGAGGCTAGCGACGGCTGTGGACGGAATTGATCACCAAGATCTTGCAAGGGGAGGCAGACGTCGTCGTAGAAGAGGAGGGACACGGTCTTCCGACTCCTGGTCGCCGTTGGACACGGCTGCGCGGACGCGCGCTCCGGCGAGCTCCTCGGGTGCACGGCGGGAACGAGGTTTGCAGGGGAGGGCGGCTGGCAGAGAGAGGGAAACGAAGCGGGGGCTTCTGCGCGTCTGCGTGGCGTGAGAAGGAGGCAAGGGAAGGCTCTCCACGTCGAAGCAGGAGGTGCAACCATGCGGCGTCGACGGCAGCCTCGGTGCCTTCCTTCTGGCACGGGGAGGAAGACGACCATGCCCTCCTAGTGGGCTGGGCTGGCTGGATCAGCAAGTTGGGCCAGATGGCCAGGGGTCCCCTTTTCTATTTCTTTGTTCTTTTCTTTTTCTGTTATTCTGTTGTGCCTAGAAATAAATAGCTAGGCAATTTTGTAAAATGCCCAAACATTTTTAAAAACCCAAGTTACCAGTAGCAAGCCACTTTTAAGGTTTGGGCAATTTTGAAATTCAAAACATTTGAATTCCAATTCAAATAGGAGTCAAATTTAATTTCCAGGGCACCTTTTGAATTTTTGAATATTCCATGGGCATGGGAAAATACCCAAACCACTTTTAAAATGGTCAGCATCATTTATAGGAATTTTCCAATTATTCAAATGATTTTTGGAAAAAGATTTTTATCTGGCCATTTGAATTAATTTCCCAGGGCTTTCTGCTTCCCCATTTTTGAATTTCATTTGAACTTTTGCATGATACAAAGGGCACAAACCAACCGTAGCACTTACCCTAGTTGGGGTTCTGACAACTTGCCCCCACTCAAAAGAATCTCGTCCCGAGATTCAGAAGTCGTCGGGAGGAAGGTGGGGTACGCGGCACGGAGGCGGTCCTCTCTTTCCCAGGTTGCTTCTTTCTCGGAGTGATGTGACCATTGCACTTTGAGGAACTTGATCTTCTGACGACGAGTGACACGCTCTGCTGAATCAAGAATACGAACAGGGTAATCTCGATAAGAAAGGTCATCTTGGAGATCAAGCGTTTCATGGTCGACTTCGCGGATGGGGTCCTTGAAGCAACGCCTGAGTTGTGACACATGGAATACATCATGTACTCGGGAAAGGTGAGGGGGTAGTTCAAGTTGGTAGGCAACTTCTCCACATTTAGCAAGAATGCGGAAAGGTCCGATGTAACGTGGGGCCAACTTGCCTTTGATACCGAATCTTTGGGTTCCCTTCAGAGGAGTAACCCGAAGGTAAGCCTTCTCATCAAGATTGTAGCTCTCTTCCCTATGATGACGATCATAGTAGCTTTTCTGACGAGACTAAGCGGCTTTCAATCGATCACGAACAATGCGAACTTGCTCTTCTGCTTCCTTGATCATATCCGTTCCAAAGAGTTGTCTTTCACCGGTTTCTGGCCAGTTTAGGGGTGTTCGACATCGTCGGCCATAGAGGAATTCAAAGGGATCCATGTTCAGACTAGATTGATAGCTATTGTTATAAGCAAATTCGGCGAATGGAAGAGATTTCTCCCAATTCTTTCCGAAAGAGATAACACAAGCTCTGAGCATGTCTTCCAAGATTTGATTAACCCTTTCAACTTGACCGCTAGATTGAGGGTGGAAAGTTGTACTAAAGGAGAGATGAGTTCCCATAGCATTTCGAAAACTTTCCCAGAATCTAGAGGTAAAAGGCTACCACGATCAGAATTGATTTCCAAAGGAACACCGTGAAGAGACACAATTCTAGACACGTACAAGTCCGCCAACTGATTAGCAGTTATAGACTCGCGAACAGGAAGGAAGTGAGCAACTTTTGAGAGTCGGTCAATGACAACGAAGATGGCATCATTTCCTTTCCGGGTTTTTGGAAAGCCGGTGATGAAATCCATACCGACCTTGTCCCATTTCCACTCGGGAATAGACAATGGTTGAAGAGTACCAGCAGGTCTTTGGTGTTCTTCCTTAATGCAACGACAAACATCACATTCGGCAACAAATTGTGCAATGTCTCTCTTCATCCGGGTCCACCAAAATCTCTGGCGTAGATCTCGGTACATTTTTGTGCTACCGGGATGAATGGAGAGGGGAGTGTCATGAGCTTCCCTAAGGATCAGCTGCTTTAGGTCTTCATTCTCAGGAACTACTAAACGATTTTCAAAGAATATCGTTCCTTGATCATTTGCAGAGAAACATTTAGCAACTCCGCTAACAATGTTCTGCTTGATCTCTTGAATACTACTATCTTGTTTCTGGGCGGCTATGATTTGATCCTCAAGGGTTGGTTTCACCACCAAGTTGAAAAGAGATCCACGAGGAACTATCTCAAGATTGAGCTTGCGAAATTCCTCATGAAGAAGTGGTTGATACTGTTGTAACATGAGGTTGTTACAATACGACTTACGACTTAGTGCATCAGCCATGACATTGGCCTTGCCTGGGGTGTAAGAAATTCCTAAGTCATAATCTTTTATCAACTCAATCCAGCGTCTTTGCCTGAGATTAAGAACTGGCTGGGTGAATATGTATTTGAGGCTTTGGTGATCAGGATAGATCTCACAACGATTACCAAGGAGGTAATGTTGCCAAGTCTTCAGGGCATGAACTACGGCAGCGAGTTCAAGATCATGGGTTGGATAGTTCTCTTCATGTGGCCGCAACTGGCGTGAAGCATAAGCTACCACATGTCGATCTTGCATAAGTATGCATCCTAACCCTTGCCGTGAAGCATCACAATAGATCTCGAAATCCCTTTTGGTGTCTGCAGGTGCAAGTACGGGTGCAGAATTCAACCTTCTTTTTAGCTCTTGAAAGCTTTCCTCACACTTGGGGGTCCATTGAAATTTCTTATCTTTCTTGAGGAGTTCAGTAAGAGGCTTTGCAACTTTGGAGAAGTTCTCAACGAAGCGGCGGCAATAGCTTGCTAAGGCAAGAAAACTCCTAACTTGCTTAACCGATTCAGGTGGAGTCCAGTCAAGGACGGCCTGAACTCTCTCGGGATTGACTGCAACACCTTTCGCAGAAATCACGTGGCCTAAGTAGGTCACTTCTGGTAGCCAAAATTCACACTTGGAGAACTTGGCATAAAGGCGATGCTCTCTAAGTTTCATCAATACCAACCTAAGATGTTCTGCGTGCTCTTCTTCGTTCTTCGAGTAGATGAGAATGTCATCAAGATAAACCACAACAAATTTATCTAGGTACTCCATGAAGATCGAATTCATCAAGCGCGAGAATGTAGCGGGGTCATTGGTTAAACCGAAGGACATGACGGTGTACTCGTAAAGACCATAACGAGTAGTGAAAGCCGTTTTTGGAACGTCCTCGTTTCGGATTTTGATTTGATGATAGCCTAATCTCAAATCCATCTTGGAGAAGACAGAGGATCCAGCAAGTTGATCATAAAGATCATTGATCCTGGGAAGTGGGTACTTGTTCTTTATCGTCGCTAGATTTAGCGGGCTATAGTCTACGCACATCCTTTCTGTTCCATCTCTCTTCGTTACGAACAGAACGGGGCAACCCCATGGTGATGAGATAGGGCGGATGAAGCCTTTTACCAACGAAGCATCAAGTTGGGTTTTTAGCTCAGCTAACTCATGTGGGGCCATTCTATATGGGCGTCTGGAAATTGGGGTTGTGCCTGGTATAAGATCCACTATGAATTCTACACACCTGTCGGGTGGCATTCCCGGCAGTTCTTCAGGAAAGACATCCGGGAAGTCACGAACGACCGGAATATCTTCAAGGTCAGGAAGGGGAAGCACATTCAAAGTATGCATCTGGATTGTAGAGCTGGGTGAGGTGTAGTCAATGATCTAGCCTGAAGGATGGGTGAGTTTGGCTGATTTGGCTTTACAATCAAGGAATGCATTCTGCCTTGATAACCAATCCATTCCTAGGATGACATCAATGTCTGAAGACTTGAGGTCTATAAGAGAAGCAAGGAATACTAAACCCTCAATTGCAATTTGATTGCCATGGCTTACTCTATTAGTTTGCCACTTTGAACCAGGAGTTGGAATGATCATTGGAGTAAACATTTCTTCAAAGGGGAACTCATGCCGAAGTGCATAACTCTCCGACATGAATGAATGAGAAGCTCCTGGATCGAAAAGAACGGAGGCGGGGACATGATTGACTGGGAGTGTACCAAGAATGACGTCAGAAGCAGCAGTGGTGTCCTCAACTGAGATTTGGTTCACACAAACACTACTAGTGGATGAAAGCTTTGCTTGCGAGGGTTTGGAGGTGGATTTCCTTGGAGGCTTGGAGGCTTCGGTCGAGAATGACGTGGTGTCATCAAGACCTGAGGGCATTGACGATAGTAATGGCCACGAAGACCACACTTAAAACATACCCGGTCTGAATTGTTGGGAGTGGGATTGCTTGGTTGGACACCATCATTCCAGGGTGGAATAATGTGTTGAGGTGGATGGCATATATTGGATGGTGGTCTCTGCAGAAAGTTTTGAGGTATGGCTCTGGTTGGAATCCAAATTCGGCGTTTCTGAGGGGCTGAACTTGAAGAAGGAGCAAGCTCAAGAGCATGCTTGCGGGACTCTTCGAACACTTCATTGCCATGCTCAGCTCTAAAGGATCTGTTGACTAAATCCTCAAAGGTGGCAAATTCAAGGAGGTTGAGATCATGGCAAAGGATGGGGCTAAGTCCCTTGCGGAACCTTGCCTGCTTTCTGGCATCGGTGGTGATCTCATCTTGGGCATAACGAGCAAGACGGTTGAACTCTCTCACATACTCATGAATGGACATCTCTCCTTGAGTCAGATTGCAGAACTCTTCTTTCTTGCGCTCCATTAACTCATATAGAAGGTGGTACCCTCGAAAGGCATCACAGAACTCCTGCCAAATCACTATGTGACCATCAGGCTGCATTGCAACATAGTTCTCCCACCATTCAGCAGCAGCACCTTCCAGAAAGTATGCCGCGAATATAACTCGATCATTGGGAGCAACATGTGCCGTGTCAAGCTTACGCTCGATGGAACGGAGCCAATCATCAGCTTCAAGGGGCTCAGAGGAACATCAGAATACCGGTGGCTTGAGGAGGATGAAGTCTTGAATGCTCACAACCACATTGCAATGACGTGAGGTATTCTGCTCGATGAGCTCCAGAAGGCGTGTTTGATCACGTTGATTCTTCTCAGCTTCCATCATGATTTCCGCCGCATAAGGCGATGGTGGAGGTGCATCATCATTTCGATTCCGAACACGGTCTCGATTCCGACGAACAGCACTACGAGTTCCACCTGACATCCTGTGTGATAAAAATCAACAATCAGAACAGGTTGTATGATGGAATCAAAGACAAGAAGGACATGATGAAGGCAGAAAGATTATAATGCGAAGGCAATGATCCATAGAAACACGGGATAAATCGGGAAGCATAACGGCTACACCGGAATGGAAATCAAGACAACCTCGAGGAGATTGGACAGAACTTCCTCAAGGAACTCAAAACACGAAGACTCTGGACGACTGCAACAATCCTACGGCTACAAGGAAGCAATCAACGAGACGTTCTAGTCAGACATAGATGAGCCTAGTCCTATCATCCCGTAGAAAAGATAAGGGTGACCCAGAACTCAGATCGATGAGGGTAAGGAGAAAAAGAAGCCTTACGTTGTTCCCTTATACCCAGAGTAACTATATAACTATAGAGTGCTAGACTCGACTTCGACCAAGGGTTGAATAATCCTACAAACAGTTCTGCTCTGATACCAAGTCTGTCGGGACCCGGGGTTATCGTATGTAATTCCAGTCACGATACAATCACATGGAGAGCCGAGAGCCGTACCCACTTGTCTAAGCAGACAAGGCCAAGCACAGAGCGCTCTCGGAAAGCATCAAACGTGAGGGGCATCCCATCCAGGCCGGATGATCAACTGAGATGGGTCCTCAACGTCTGCTCACAAGTCTAAATGCTTATGGGTGGTGAATCCCATACTCATAGACAAGTCGCCTCAACCATGTTATCGATTGGATCCTAAATCTTACATTGACTTACTCCAGCCCGATCACTTAGTCGGGGTCTAGGGCGGGCTCGATCATACAACAAAGTGTGCACGTGACAGAGTCACGAACAATCGCATCGCGATGCCCCAAGCTGTGCACATCTAAGGGCCACTTGGTGTATAAAAGACCGCCAACCAGATCACAACTAAGGTCTCGAAAACCCATACTAAGACATGCATGATATAAACATACACGCAGCACACATGCCTAGTATGAACAGCAGGTATCATCACATAACTCTACAAAGTACTTCTTTATTGACTTACACATAGAGTATACAAAGATCACATGTTTGTGATCAACATTACATCATACAACGGAAGCAAATTAGGTCTGAGTACAGACAAGTTTAACAAATGTCTTAGAGAAGCCTTGTAAACATACATGCCCTTCCACGAGGGACCAGACTGATGTCTGGAACTATACTACCAAGGTCAATGTCGAGCTTCAGGTCGGTGACTCCATCGGGGTCCGGGTTCTCATCTAAAACATAGAATAAGCAAACGTGAGTACAAAGTCGTACTCAGCAAGACTTACATCAGAACTATACTACTCATTCTCAAGTATCAAGGTAAAGGGAGGTGGGGTTCAACATGCAGAAGTGCCAGCTTTGACTTGGCTAGTCCTGAACTACGAGTACCAGACTTGAGGTAAGAAGCGTACACGAGTCCACTACCAAGTCTCCAAACAATACACCACTACGGATACTTCCTCGACTTCCCCACGAGGAAGCCCACCATAGCACTCACGCTTATCTTGCGACTTTTATAAGTATCCATTCAAGTTGTCTATGATCAAGTAAAGGTCTCCAAGTAGTCCATAACCGCGGACACGGCTATTCGAATAGTTTATTAACCCTGCAGGGGTGTACATCTTCACACGCGTGTCATCACTTATCGTCTCGTTCTTGTCACCCTTCAAGCGGGTGTCGGACGTGGATGAAACCAAGGCACTACCCTCACATCACCTTCTCTAATCCAGGAGTCGACTACCTGAGTTTGTCACCGCTCGAGAGTCCGGCCGGTTCCACGAAACGGACTCAGATAATGCAAGGGACCGAGACGCCACCTTCGACAGATGGTTTCACTGCCTCACAGGTCCTCCCACATATCTATAGTTAGGTCAAATGGAAAGCCCGAATCTAGTGTGACTCCTGGACCGGATCGGGTACGTAAAGAGGCCAAACGGGGCTCCCATAAAACCCTACATGTGGTCATAATCTTTGTCTTGGATCACAAAACAGGAACTCGGGGCCTAGGGCAGTGTTCAACGAGACAACCCACTGTGTACTCCTACACAACCTCTCATCGTTCACCTTTGTTTAGGGTGGATTCACCAACACGTTTATCATCAGCATCACTGTGTTCATTCCATCCCGACTCACAATCATAACATCCTCATTGTATCACTAAGCAGCAATAAGCAGTAACAGTTGCAGGGGCCACATGCTCATCATTCAACTCCTAAATCTGCTAGGATTGTGGTTTGCTTAATACTGTGACAAAATGATAGGTCATGCATCGGAATGGGTTCAACTATGCGAAAGAACGTGTCTCGGTGATCTCCTAAACATGCATAAGCGAGACTGAGAGGGAAGTAGGATTTTATATACATGATCAATAGGGTTTGCTTGCCTTTCTGACGAGGTTCAGTATCGGGGTCTTCAACGAAGGGGGTGGCCTCCGATTCCGGTTCCACTTCTATTAGCAACATGACAATCATAGGATCAAAATAAATTACAATGCACAATCACATGAATAAGATTGCAATGGTGATGTTCATGGTTGCAATGTGGGTACAATTCCATTTAAAAGAAGTGGAATGCAAAATCATTTGCAAATTCACTCCAAATTTGAATTCAAAAGAACTCCATATGCATGTTTGCTAGTGTTCACCCATTGTAAAATGGTCAAACATAGAAACAAAGTGCATATTATTAATCCTTGCATTTTTTTGATAATTTTTCATATATTATTTATTAAATTTGGAGTTAATATGAATTTTCTATGATTTATTGAAGTTTTAATCAATTTCTGGATTTTCTGGAATATAATTAATTCAATTTTCACTTACTGCATCAGCATGACCTCAGCATGACATCAGCAGGACTGACATGTGGGGCCAGGGTGTCAGCCTCAGGGGGGGTTAATCCCTCTCTGTTTAATTAACAGAGGGGTTAGGGGGTTAGGGGCCCCACTGTCAATGGGTTAGGGCTAGGATTAGTGGTAGGTTTAGGCAGGGGGGTTAAGGCCTCTAATGGCGGGCTCGCCGGCGACGCTACTGTAGCCGTCGGACTTCGCCGGGAATGGGCTAGAGGGCACGGGAGTGAGAAAGGAGAGCACTGGGGCGTAGCCCGTGCTCGCCCGCGTCTGCTGGCACCAATCGGGGCTCAGGGGAAGGTCCCGGGCCACGGTTTCGATGGAACTTGCGGCGGCCGGAGCAACAGAGGATGGCCAGTGGCGATTGGAGGCACGGGATGAGGCTTGGAGAGGGGGAATCGACGTGGATGCTCACCCTGGAGCTCAAGAAGGTGACGGCGACGGCTGGGAGTGTGCAGAGGCGACGAATTCAACAACGGCCTTCTCCGGCTGCGGCGAGATCCCGAAGATGCTAGCGACGGCTGTGGACGGAATTGATCGCCAAGATCTTGCAAGGGGAGGCAGACGTCGTCGTAGAAGAGGAGGGACACGGTCTTCCGGCTCCTGGTCGCCATTGGCCACGGCTGCGCGGACGCGCGCTCCGGCGAGCTCCTCGGGTGTGCGGCGGGAACGAGGATTGCAGGGGAGGGCGGCTGGCAGAGAGAGGGAACGAAGCGGCGGCTTCTGCGCGTCTGCGTGGCGCGAGAAGGAGGCAAGGGAAGGCTCTCCACGTCGAAGCAGGAGGTGGCAACCATGCGGCGTCGACGGCGGCCTCGGTGCCTTCCTTCTGGCACGGGGAGGAAGACGACCATGCCCTCCTAGTGGGTTGGGCTGGCTGGATCAGCAAGTTGGGCCAGATGGCCAGGGGTCCCCTTTTCTATTTCTTTGTTCTTTCCTTTTTCTGTTATTCTGTTGTGCCTAGAAATAAATAGCTAGGAAATTTTGTAAAATGCCCAAACATTTTTAAAAACCCAAGTGACCAGTAGCAAGCCACTTTTAAGGTTTGGGCATTTTTGAAATTCAAAACATTTGAATTCCAATTCAAATAGGGGTCAAATTTAATTTCCAGGGATCCTTTTGAATTTTTGAATATTCCATGGGCATGGGAAAATACCCAAACCACTTTTAAAATGATCAGAATCATTTATAGGAATTTTCCAATTATTCAAATGATTTTTGGAAAAAGATTTTTATCTGGCCATTTGAATTAATTTCTCAGGGCTTTCTGCTTCCCCATTTTTGAATTTAATTTGAATTTTTGCATGATGCAAAGGGCACAAACAAACCCTAGCACTTACCCTAGTTGGGGTTGTGACACAGGGGGGCCACCAGGGGTCCAAGCGCCCCCTGGAGCGGCCAAGCCCTAGGCCACGCCAGGTGGTCGCCTGGGTTCCTGGTGGTGGCCCTCTGGCCCGACTTTGGTGATTCCGGAAGGTTCCGTTGCGCTGATTTTTTTTATCTGATTTTTTTTATTTGATTTTTTTTATCTGATTTTTCCCGGATTTTTTGAGCAATTTTAATATGGGGGAAACCTGAAATAAAAAACAGCAGAAAAAAGGAACTGGCACTGTGGTGCACTGAGTTAATAAGTTAGTCCAAATATGATCAAAAGTGTATGAAAGCGTATCTAGATCATAGCAATATCACAGAAAACATGCATGGATTAAGAAGAAATTATAGATACGTTTGGGACGTATCAAATAGGACTCTACATGTAAGCCTCCCCCTTCCACATATAAGGAGGGGTAAGGCGCCCATAAAGGCCAAGTTCGCATAGTAGGCTTTCGCCAGAGTAGGCTTTCGCCAAAGTAGGCTTCCGCCAAAGTAGGCTTTAGCCAAAGTAGGCTTTCGCCAAAGTAGGCTTCCGCCAAAGTAGGATTTCTCCAGAGTACAACTGTAAGAGAGTCGGCGACACGCCGTCGACTCCCCATTAGCAAAGGAATAAGACCAAGCCACAAACAACATGTAGGGTCTTTACCGGGCGATGTTTCCCGGGGCCTGAAGCTGTATAAAATCGCGTTTCTCTTTCTCTGTGATGTTCTTCTTCCTCGTACACTCGTAGCAAAGGCCCCGTAATCAAGTTCTCTCATGAGGAAATCTTCCGTGACTTTCCCACGACAAGTCCCCAAAAAAATTATTTACTACCTGTTGGTCTGTTTTTCACAGATTCTGTCATGTTTTGCGCTTTATCGGTTTTGCAACTCTTCAGCTTTCTTTTTCTTTGCAAAAACTTTTTGGCAATCATGAGAAACAATAGATCTTCATGAAAATATTTGTTTCCAGTAGAGGAAATTTATTTTATTATGGGTACTAACCACTCTAATAAGCTTATGATGAGTTTCATATGAAGGGAGTTTTTAAGTGTGCGAAGGAGGATGATGAAAGAAGACCCGAGAGTGTCGAAAGCTCAAGCTTGGGGATGCCCCCATGCACCCCCATGAAATATTCAAGGAGACTCAAGCGTCTAAGCTTGGGGATGCCCCCGTGCATCCCCTTCTCCATCAACAATCATCAGTTTGTCCTTCTCCATGCTATATTTTTATCACTTCATATGTTATGTGCTATGCCTGTTGTTCATAACAAGTTGGACCCCAGCCTATTATTTGGGAGAGAAACACGCTCCACTCCACCCTAGAACACAAAATAGGTTTTCATGCTTATCTTTGATGTGTGTTCTTTATCTTTTCGTAGCTACTGACATGCTTAGCTCTTTTTTCATGCTTATATCTTTAAGATATTTTATTTAGGTTGTTGTTTTTGGAACTCTCTTGAGTAATCATGCGTATCTTATTTAGAGAGTTGGTCTTTTGCATTGAGTTGTGTGTCTTGACTTGAGTAGGTAATTGAGGTTGCTATTTAAGTATAGTAGTAACTTGCAATATTTTTTAGGTATTGATTTGAGTAATGTTTGGACTTTTGGTGTCAAGAGATTTAGCCTATTTGTGATTGGTGTCGTATTTTGGGCAATCCGTGTTTATTTTCGAAAACTACAAAAAATTAGTTGAGAACTCTAGCTACTAGAGAGATCGGTAACCGCTGGAGGGGTTGTAATATATAGAGTACCATCACGTACCATGAGTCGCGGATGCGCAAGGATAACCAAACCCCCATACACTCCTCCTAGGGGTGCTTGTCTCTTAGTGAACCTCCTGATTAGATAGAAAGTTACCAATAATAAGTGGATGAAGTCCTTTGACTAATGTGAGTATTCGATTGTTGGCACTTCCACCATCCATATTTTGCTAGCCTCTTCGGTACCATGCATTGCCCTTTCTCACCTCGAGAGTTGGTGCAAAGTTCGCCGGTGCATCTAAACCCTTGGCATCATACGCTCTATCATCATAAACCTCATTATATCCTTCCTCAAAACAACCACCATACCTACCTATCAAGGCATTTCCATAGCCTTTCCGAGATACATTGTCATGCAACATCCATCATCTCATGACTTGATCTTCATGTCATACATGCTTTTTCTTGATCGAGGAGCCGCATGATAGTTGGGCCTTGACCTTATAATTGCTACATGACGCGCTAGTATCATTGCATATCCTGCTACACTGGCAGAGGCATACATTTGCATACATCATGATAGTTTTTCAGTTTTCTTTATGTTGAGTACTTATAAAGTGTGTGATCTTCTTTATATTCTTGTAAAATATAGAGTGCTGCCCTTAAGTGAGGAAAAGATCCCAAAGAGGATAAATTAAAAGATCCCAAAGAGAACAAATGGGAGATAAATAGAAAGAGCCAATGAGGCCACAAAAATACAAAAAATTAGAAAAAAGAAAGATAAAAATAAATAAAAAGAGAGAAGGGGCAACACTACTATTCCTTTTTCAAAGATCCACACTCGTACTCCATATAGTATTTGTACTTCATAGTGATTTTCATATCATTCATGCATAATTATGTGGGTATCCTTACGTTATAGAATTTGGCTTGTATATTCCAATGATGAGCCTCCTCAAATGAGCTCTAGGTCTTCTTGAGCAAGAAATTGGATGCACCCCCACTAGTTCCATTGGAGAGCTTTCCATAGATCATATGTGCATTCGTTGCATGGCAATCCCTAGTCCTCACATCATAGCTATCATTTGGCTTTCTCTCGCCTATGTTTGTCCTCATTGATGTGAGCCTTTCACACCTTTTTGTCTTTCTTCCCCATCATTATTCTCTTTGTCATCCTAAGTGCCAACATATCTTGCTCGCGCTCATTCATTTCGTGAGTGCTCAAAGTCGAAGGGGAGAGGATCAGTGTGGCTTGTGCTTGGCTAGTGGTCTGGGGATGAGTGATAATAAGATTCCGAAGGAGACCAAGTGTGAAGTTTTAGCAGATTGAGTTCACAATTAAACTATATAGTATTTTTATGCTCTAAACCCATCTCCCAGTTCTTGCACCCAAACACCATCTGGAGACATTAGAGTCACAGACAGCAAGAGCTCCTGCACCTTTATGTTCGTATGTTGCTAGTTTCAATACTAGATATAGACTCTTGCTTGTTATTTTCTTGACTTGAATTGCATATCTTGTTGTACTTTAAAGTTCATATGTATTGGTAGCATGTCACCATAGAAATTATCTTTGTTATCATTTACCTACTTGACGAGGATCGGCCTCGGCAAATCCCATGGTTAGGAACCATGGGTTTAGATCGTAGAGAGAGGAGTGCAGGTTGGTGATGCTCGTCGGCCAACAGGAGACAGGGATTACCCAGGTTCAGGGCCCTCGATCGGTAATACCCCTACTTCCCGCTCGAAGTATTATATGATGGAGGCGATTACAGTGGAGGTCTCGGCGAGATTGCTCTTGGCGAGGGTGGAGCTATGCGAGATTGGATTTCCTCGATGTACCCTATCCCATCCTTTATATACTAGGCTAGGTCTCGAGGAGTCCGTCTAGGTTTACAAAGGTGATTGCCTAATCTATCTAGTCTTTACGGACATGCCTTGGACTCCGAACCGCCTTGGACTCCATGTTGGTGCAACCATCGGTGCTTCGGGTGGGCCGATCTTGGGTGAGCCGAAGGTTCCAGTGGGCCTTTCTTCTTGACATGCACCAGGTACCCTCATGCTAAGGAGTCGTGGGGGTCTCCCCTCATCAGTATCCCCCGAGTGCCTGGGGGACTCGAAGATTCGCAAAGGGTCTGGAACCTGCAATAGCCGTAATAGTGTGTGTCGTTTTGCGAGCTGTAAGCCACTCGTTTTATTCGTAATAGACAGTTTTGAGAGGGATGCTAATCTTTAAGGGCCCAAGGTATTCAATGGGTCGAGCATCGGTGAATTGGGCTAGCGGCAAATACCACAGTAGCCCAATCAAGCTTGAGTCCCTCGACACGAACTTGGAAACGACTGGTGTCAAGCAAGGTCCATACTGCCGAGGGCTTATAGGATCAATGCCGCCAGTTTACCGTACTGAATACGACCCTAACTCTTCCGTTAGTGGTTAAATTTCAATCATGCGCTGAGCATGGAAACGTCGGGAGTGAAGTCGCGCTGTGGAAACTCCTGGCCCGGTCGATGGATCAGCGGTGTCTTACCTACACGCTAGCTCGCGTGGCATCTGGGGTGCAGTGCATCGCAGCCCGGGTCATTTAGTAGAGGCACGTTACCATATTAGAGTGAACCCACTCGGAAAATGACCGAGTGGACATATAGTATGAGCACCCACGGAGCGTCCGAGTGCTTAGGTGGGGAATTAGTATAGAATGCACCCACTCGGAAAACAATCGAGTGGGCTTATAGTACAAGCACCTGCGGAGCATCTGAGTCATAGTAGAGGTGAGTAAGAACTCAAGCCTTGAAGGAACGTTGTTCTGAATACGATTGACGAGAATAGCCACTCACATCCTCGCAATGTGCTCCATGCTGCTCTGCTTAGCGATGGCCTAGCGCTCCCGATGGGATTTTATTTGATGAAATCAAATAAAAATAAAGAGAAAACATCTCTATCCTATCAGAGCGCTTGTGAGGGCGTCGAGCCGTCCTGTCTAGACTTTAGAGATGTGAACAGGCTTGATGATGCTCTTTGATGACGTATGTAAGACAATAGTGGTCTGTTGTGACCCGTCACATCCATTGTCAGTTATGATGGTGCTTTGGTATCCGCGGTGATTTGATTACCATTTTTATTCCACCTGTTGGGTTTCCAATGCACCCCCATTTATTGCGGGGTTTGAATGGCAGTGGATGTGAATAGCCTCCTTTTGTCTTGGAATCCTTAAGGTTGCCTGCCACGTCTTCTTAATTACTTGTATCCCGTTGTTTTATATTTCTATGGATCGGATGGGCCCATTTGCACTTGAAGGGGTGTATAAATACGGGACATTTTCTTCGCACTAGGCAATCCATCTTTCTCCCATTCTCTTGTTCTCTTGTTCTCTGGCTAGCTCTCAAGGCTCCAAAATGACGTGCATGTGGTGCTTCTGTTGTTGACGATGTACATGGCGCCACCGGCCTTGGCCGACAAGGACGAGGTGCACGTGTTGCATGTGGAGCTGTCGTCCGTGCCCGTCGAGGTCGTGGTGCGTGTGCTCCCCGTACAACACGCGGCCACCACGTCCATGAGAATCCATCTGCCGCAGTTTTGGATGAGGGCGCTTGCATCCAAGATTTCATTCTTCATATCCGTAGCCGTGCCGGTGGCCGGATTCCTCTTCCTTCCATCTTTTCTGCTGCTATTTCTGAGCTTGGTCTGGATGGTCTCTGGCTGCACCTTGAAGGCTACCGCTACTGCCTGCTCTGGGTGATGCTTCGGGTGGAATCTTCATCCTTAGTTTTCCTGGAGTCGGGCAAGAGGGTGCTCGCCCACCAGTTTAATCTGCGCAAGGGTGACAGCATGTGCTGCCGATTCGACGGAGAATAGACCCTATCGATTAGGGCCTTTGATGCTGATGGAAATCGGCTGGAGCCTTGCTGGGAGAGCTCTGGCGACAATGACTCTGGGAGCACGGGTGGCGCTTCTTCTTCTTCTGCTGGCTTGTTGCCTGAGGGTTCTCGCTCTTCCGAGTCATCGACTGGTGGTGGTGTAAATAGCTACTCCATTTTTAGCAGGACGCTGATGTGAAGCCTCCAATCAAGCGGACTCGCCTATAGGACAAGGCCAGAAAGCTCGCCATAAGTCGAGCGTCATCATATAGACTTAGGGTAAAAAAATCCCTTGTGTGTGATGATGTCTGGCGTGGCGTAGAGTGCCAATTATATCAGCATGGGCACACATGTAGAAGTTGTAATTCCTTGGAATGTTGGTCTTGTGATCCTTTTGGTGTATGACAATTCCCGTTGTGCGGATTTATATATGCTGGAAAAAAACATTATGATGTTTTGTCTTGTTACTTAGTCGCAATCTCGAATAGTCACTGATTTAAAGGTGCGCGACAACACTCTCGATGGGAGTAGCCCCCGAGGCTTCGGCCAATTGATCGCGATTGGGCGAAGGCTTGTAGATTATGGATTTGTTTCCCTTATCTTTGTTGTTGTGCTTGAACTCGTGGCTTTGGATCTTTGTAGGTAAGACGAGTCCTTCACCATGAATATTCGATGGTAGGGATGCTTAGAATGCCTGTGGGTCTTTGATTTGTCGAGTGCTCCTCTTTTCGAATCCTTAATCTATCGGGTGCGCGACAGAGCTCCCAATGGGAGTATCCCCCGAGGCTCCGTGCAATCACTTGTGATTGGGCAGAGGGTGTTATTCATTCTTGTCTTTTGTACCTTTTCCCCATGCTCTGGATGGAGTGTCCTTGGTTGTCTTTGAATTCTTTCGAGTGTTGTAATGCTTGGGGGCATGGTCGGGTCCCGAGTGTTGCTATTTAGAGTTGGAAAAAGTTATGTTGTTGCTATGCTATGTTTGCTGGGATCCGATGGATTATGAGATTATGTTCAGATTGTGATGAGTTATATATTTGGTTCTCCTTTTATATATTTGTTCTTGAGTATTCTTGCATGTTCTCCGTTGCTATTTATTGCTTTGGCCAAGTGGTAGATTGAAATCCAAGAGGGAGCGTTCTACATGATTGTGGGTTCATGCCCCCGATGTCTAGCTTGAGTGAAAGAAACATGAGACTAGGGGATGTGTTGTTTCCACCAGGGAGAAAACAACGGTGCTTGTAACTGCGGTTGCAATGATTGTTTACCTTGCGCATAGTTTGTTAATGCAATTTCCTGTTGCTTTGAGTTTACACTTTGGGTGGGGCTCGCAACTTAATACTAGCGAGATGTTCTGGATAGATATCTCAAGGTGGATGATTAGTGAGTAGATGTTGATGAATAAACGGTCTACTTGTCTTGGGGTACTGCACATACGATTGAGCCTCTAGCTTTCTTGTAGCATAGTTAGCATTGCGGTGCGTTTACAATTCTGTCAATTGCCCAACTGTAATTAGTTCACCCGGCATAGTTGTTGTATCGTCTTTTGGGAGAGTGACATCACTACTGAACATCATGGGACCCCGGTCCATATTTAAACCATTGTTTACACCTCCATTATATAATGTTTTTATTTCCTTTTAGTTGCAATCACCACTACTATTCCCTCTTGTGTTTTGATCCTTTGTAAACAACAAGACCGGAGAGATTGACAACCTCTCTGAACTCGTTGGGAGCAAAGTTATTTGTTGCTGTGTGCAGGTCCACGACAACTCCCGGCTAGAGCAGACTTCTGGCACCGTTGGCGCCTACTTGTATATCTTGAAATCCTGCTGGTTCGATAAACCTTGGTATCTTCACCGAGGGAAACTTGTTGCTGACTACTTCTCAACCTTCCACTTGGGGTAGCCAATGAGGAGCACTACTTCAGTGCCATCGGGTGTGTCCTGTGATATTTTTCATGAGGAAATTATTCTCTTTATCATTGAAAGATAAGGCTTGGGATTGGTATAGGCTTCTCGATAACTCTCGTCTATTAAATTGGCAAGAGCTTATGCGCTCTTTTATGCAAAGTTTTATCCTCTTCATGAAACACATCAGGGAAGGAATTATATTTATATTTTTTGGCCTCATGGCGGAGAAAGTATTTCCGAAGCTTGGGGGAGATTGAAATCCCTAATGCTCAAATGTCCCAATCATGAGCTCCCCAAGGATATTATTCTTACTAATTTTTATCCAAGACTTTCTTGCCAAGATAAAGATATGCTTGATGCTTCTTCTAGTGGGGCTTTCCCAAACAAAAGCATTGAAGCTAGATGGGATTTAATTGAAAGAATCCAAAGAAATACTGAAGATTGGGAGATTGATAAAGTTAATGAGCCCACTATAAACTATGCGCATGATTGCTGATACGGTGAGGATAGTTCTCTCACGCCTCGTTGGTTACCCCAAGTGGAAGGTGAGATGTAGCGTAGCAGCAAATTTCCCTCGGTGAAGATACCAAGGTTTGTCTCCAGTAGGACTCGCAGAAATACAAGAAGGTGCTATCAGCGCAAGAAATTGGCCTCTGGGTAGGGAGTTGACAAGACCTGCACACAGAAACAAATAATTTTGCTCCAAACGAGTACAGAGGAGTTGTCAATTCCTCCGGCCTTGCTGTTTTACAAAGGATCAACGCAAGAGATAATAATAGTGGCAACTGAAATTAAAGACTGAAAGTAAACTAAGGGTGTAAACAATAATGTAAAGATGGACCGAGGTCCCGTGATTTTCACTAGTGATGTCTCTCTCCCAAAAGATGATAAAAGTGCTAGCGAGGTAAACAAATCACAGCTAGGAAATTGACGGAATTATGAAGGCGCCGCAATGCTAACTATGCTGCAAAGAAAGGAAGGGCTCAAAAGCAATGGGCAGTACGCCAAGGTAAGTAGACCGAAATCCAACTTCATCTACTACGAATCATCCACCTTGAGATATCTATCCAGAACATCTCGCTGGTATTAAGTTGCGAATCCCACCCAAAGTGTAAACTCAAAGCAACAGACAACTGCATTAAAAGAACTTTGCGTAAAGTAAACAATCCTTGCACCCGCGGGTACAAGCACCGTTGTTTTATCCCTGGTGGCAACAACACATACCCTAGTCTCATGTTTCTGTCACTCAAGCTAGACATCAAGGGGCTGAACCCACAATCAAGCATAACGCTCCCTCTTGGAGTGGCAACAAATTACTTGGCCAAAGCAAAATACTGCAACGGAGAACATGAAAGAATTTACCCAAGAACAAAATATAAAAGAGAAGAACCAAATATATTACTCATCACAATCTGAACATAGTCTCATAATCCATCAGATCCCAGCAAACTCAGCATAGCAACAGCAGAAATTACAATAGTGCCTCGATCATGTGAGGCGGATCACGAGGTCTCGAAAGTGGAAGCAAAAAGAGGGGAGAGGTACATCACATAGCTACTAGTCACGGACCCATGGTCCAAGGGGGACTACTCACGGTACATACGTGAGGCATCCATGGCTATGTATGGTCTCCCGGAGGGGGTTCCTCCTCCCGGCAGGGTGTCGGGGCTGCTTCTCCAGGCAGCCCCGATCTTGAAACGGCGGCGGAGGCGATACAGAGGCGAGTTCGCGGAAAAGAGATCTATATTAGGGGTTTCCACCCCGAGGGCTCTATATAGGCGGAGGGGGACATCGAGGGGACCCACGGGGCAGCCAGGAGGCCCCCTGGCGCGGCCTAGGGTGGGGCCGCGCCAGGGACCCTTCTGGAGTCCCTGTGGTGGCCCCCCTCCGCTGCCTTGGTGATTCCGGAAGCTTCCGTGTCGCTGATTTTTCCGGATTTTTCCGGATTTTTTGGAGCACTTTTAATGGCCGGAAAACCTGAAATACAAAAACAGCAGAAAACAGCAACTGGCAGCTGGGTGCACTGGGTTAATAGATTAGTCCAAATATGCTCAAAAGTGTATGAAAGTTCAAGCAAAACATGGCAAAGTCACACAAAACATGCATGGAGCAAGTAGAAATTATAGATACGTTTGGGACATATCAACATCCCCAAGATTAATTCCTGCTCGTCCTCGAGTAGGTAAATGATAACAAGCATAATTTCTGTGGTGACATGCCACACAACCATATAAGGACTTTTAATTAAAGCAATCAAAGCATGCAATTCAATTCAAGTCTTAACAAGCAAGAGTCTATATTAGCATTGACACAAGCAACAAAAGAACAAAAGGTGCAAGAGCTCTCGCTGTCCGTGACTCGAATGTCTCCACATGGTGTTTGCGTGCAAGCAGGGGACTGGGAAAAAGAGAGAAAAAAGGTTGTTGAGAACAACTATCTACTAAAGTTTCACACTTGGTCTCCTTTGGATTCTTATCTTGACTCGTCCCCAGACCACTAGCCAGGTACAAGTCAAGCTGATCCACTCCCTTTCGATATTTTGAGCACTCATGCAATGGATGAGCGTGAGCAAGAAAGTTGACACCTAAAAGGCGAAACAGAAAGAAGGTGGAGGAGGAAAAAAAAAAGGTGTGAAAGGCTCACATCAATGAGGACAATCATAGGCGAGAGAAGGCCATATGATAGATATGATGTGAGGAGTAGGGATTGCCATGCAACGGATGCACATGTGAGCTAAAAGCTCTCCAAGGGAACTAGTGGGGGTGCATCTAACTTGCTTGCTCAAGAAGACCTAGAGCTTGTTTGAGGAGTCTCATCATTGGAATATACAAGCCAAGTTCTATAGTGTGAAGGTCCCACATAGCTATATGCATGATGATGATCTCTATGGAGTACAAGAGATAGAGGATGAAGTACTAGTGTGGATCTCTCAAAAGGAATAGTAGTGTGCCCCCTTCTCTCTTTTTATTTTTATTTTTCTTTTCTTTTTATATTTTTTTGTATTTTTTGGTGGCCTCAACGGCTCTTTCTATTGAACTCTCATTTGTCCTCTTTGGGATCTTTTGATTTTGTCCTCTTTGGGATCTTTTCCTCACTTTAGGGGCAACACTCTATATTTTACAAGAATATAGGAGATCTTTCACACTTTACAAAGGTACTCACATAAAGAAGATATAACTATCATGATGCAAATGTATGCCTCTGCCAGGATAGCAGGATATGCAATGATACTAGCGCGACATGTACCAATGATTAGGGCAAGGCCCAACTAGCATGCGGCTCATCGATCAAGCAAGTAGCATGTATGACATGAGGATCAAGTCATGAGAAGGTGGATGTTGCATGGCAATGTATCTCGGAAAGGCTATGGAAATGCCTTGTAGGTAGGTATGGTGGCTGTTTTGAGGAAAGATATAAGGAGGTTTATGATGACAGAGCGTATCATGCCAAGGGTTTGGATGCACCGGCAAAGTATGCGCAACCTCTCAAGGTGAGAAAGGGCAATGCACGGTACCGAAGAGGCTAGAAAAAGTATAGGTGGGTGGAAGTGTCAACTTTCGAATACTCACATTAGTCCGAAGAACTCATGCACTTATTATTAGTAACTCTCAATCTAGTCAGGAGTTTCACAAAGATACAAGTACCCCGAGGAGGAGCGTATGGGGGTTTGGTTGTCCTTGCGCATCCTCGAATCATGGTACATGAGTGTTCTCTAATATTCGAACCCTCCAGAGGTTAGTGATCCATCTAGTAGCTAGAGTTCTCAATAGGGGTTTTTGGTTTTTGAAAAACACACGGATTGCCCAAAATACGACATCTATCATTAATAGGCTCGAGCTCTTGACACCAAAAGTTCAAACATTACTCTAGTCAATACCTCAAAACTATTGCAAGTTACTACTACAAAGAGAATAGCAACTTCAACTACCTACTTCTAGTCAAGACACAAAACTCAGTGCAACAGCCAAACTCTCTAACAAGATAAAACATGCAACCTATAGAAAGTTCAACCTAAGACAAAAGAAAAGCTCTAGAAAAAATGAAAGCACTACAACTAAACAGAGCAGCAGTTAAGAAAATAAAAAGAACAAGTCACAGCTAAAAGAATAAGCATGCAAATCCTATGAGGAGTTCTAGTTCAAGCGGAGCGTGTATCTCTCCCACATAAAAGAGTAATCTGGGGTCTAACTTGTTACTACAGCAAACAAATCAAAAGAAAACTAAAAATAAAACCTAAGAGCGAGACGCTCCAAGCATAGCACATAACGCATGAAGTGATAAAAATATAGTGCAACGGGGGACGAACTGATAATTGTTGATGAAGAAGGGGATGCACGGGGGCATCCCCCTTAGACGCTTGAGTCTCCTTGAATATTTATTGGGGGTGCACATGGGCATCCCCACTCTTGAGCGTTTGACACTCCAAGATCTTCTTTCATCATGTTCCATCGCGCACTTGAAAACTCCCTTCATACATAACTCATTGTAGACTGATTAGAGAGGTTAGTTCCCTACTAAAATAATTTTTGTCTCTACTGGAAATAAAGATAATCTTGAAGAGCTACTGTTTCTCAAGATTTCCAAAAAGTTTTTTGCAAAGAAAAAGCAAGCTTAAGGTTTGCAAAGTGAAGAAAAGGCAAAACAGGACAGAATCTGTGAAAAATAGACCAGAAGGTAGAAACGAATTTTTTAGGGGTACTTATGCAACTCAAATAAAAAAACTCAGAACAGACAAAAGTTCTGTAATTGTATAGAGCACGCTGTGTAAAAAAATCGGCTCAAAAAGATGATCTGGGATTTTTTTTCTGATTTTTCTAGTCACGAGGACAGAATCTGTTTTTTGGACAGCATGTAACAACTTTCACTTCCCTTGTCATATGAGGCTATAAAAGGCACAAAGCTTGAAAATTAAAGATACAATGATGTTTCTACAGCAGTAACAATCATCAAGACCACTAAAAACAGAAGAAGAAAAAAGGAAATCCTAAATTCGTTGCGGGCTGCCTCCCGAAAGCGCTTCTTTAGAGCCATTAGCTAGGCTTAAAGCAGAAGATCAAGTCTTTTCAAGAGAATAACTAGCCCGTGTGACGGACTCAAAAGGTAACTTAATCTTTTTCCTAGGGAAATGTTCCATCCCTTTCTTGAGAGGGAATTGGAATTTGATATTCCCCTCTTTCATGTCAATAACAGCACCAACTGTGCGAAGAAAAGGACGTCCCAAAATAATTGGACAAGAGGGCTCACACTCAATGTCCATAATAGTGAAATCAACGGGAACATAATTTTCATTGAAAATGATAAGAACATCGTTGATCTTACCCAAAGGATTCTTTACGGAAGAATCAACAAGACGAACACCAAAAGAACAGAGATCAAAAGGTTTCAATTCAAGCATATCATACATTCTTTTGGGCATAACAGAGGTACTTGATCCAACATCACAAAGAGAATAACAAGAGAAGTTATTCAATTTGATTTTTATCATAGGATCCCAACCATCTTCTAGCTTCCTAGGTATGGAGGCTTCTAGTCTAAGCTTCTCCTCCCTAACTTTGATTAGAGCATTGGTGATATGCTCTGTGGAGGCAAGATTAAGTGTGCTAGTGTGGGGGTCTCTAGACATTTTGTGTAGGAAACCAATAACTTCAGGTAAAGTGCAGTTGTCAAAGTCTAGGTCACTACTATCTATCAAGGAGGTAGTGATATCATTTAGGCTCACTTGTTTGAAAGCCTCTATGTTCATAGAGGTTTCTTCATCTATGGTTGAGGTGGTAGCATCTACATTGATAGGTCCAGTGGGACTAGGGGTGTGATGGGTGCTAACTATTTGAACATCCTCAACTACTTGGATAGTGGCTACTGTGTGGTAGGTAGGAAGGCTCTTAATTCTATCTTCTCCTCCTTTTCTCTAGCCCATCTCTCTTTTAGTTTTCCCAACATCCTAATGTTTTCATTAATTTGGACTTGGATGGCATTCATAGGAGTGGTCTTCCTCTCCTCGGGGGGGAGAAGTTCTAATTTTAAGCAAATCTACTTCGTGGGCTAAATTGTCTACCTTCGAAGAGAGGATATCTAATTTATCTAATTTCTCTTCCACACTCTTGTTGAGGGCTTTTTGGGTAGTGATAAAGTCTTTGAGCAAGGTCTCTAGTTCAAAGGTGGAGTTTTTGGTGCTAGGATAAGTGTTGTTGTTCCCATAGTTGTTCGAGGGGAACGGTCTAGTATTGTTGCTACCAAAATTACTCCTATAAGCATTATTGTTGAAGTTGTTTCTAGAGACAAAGTTCACATCTACTTGCTCTTGAGTAACCAAAGAATTTAAAGGAACATCCTGAAGATCAATAGGAGCTTGCTTGGTGACGGGGATCAACCCCGGAAAATCCCATGGTCAGGGACCCTGGGTTAGTCATGAGAGGCACAGGTTGGACGATAGCTCATCGTCAAACAGGAAGGCACGCTCCTGCTCGATATTATTGATGGGGGAGATGCGTTTACAGGTGTCGTTTTCGTCAAACATGATATTGGTTGTCGTTTTCGTCGCCCCTCCTAGCCCTTATATACTTGGCTAGGTCTCGGGGAATTCATCTACGTTTATAGGTAATCTTTCCTAACCCTCGCTTGCTCCGTACGGCAGGTTCTCGCACCTTCCTTGTGAGTCGTAGACTCCTACGTCGGTGCCAATTAGCGGGCCGAGGCTGTATCTTCATGGGGCTTCTGTCTTCAGGGACACCAGGTAGGCTCATCCGTAGGAGTCATGGGATCACCCCCTCGTCAGTAGCCCCCGAGTGCCTGGGGGACTCGAAGAGTCGCGCAGGGACTCGAGTACATCCATTTGTCAGTTATTTGTATGCGCGGTGCAACCGCGGGTCGCTGGCAGTCTGGTGGCCATGACAAAACCTGTTTCGAGGGATGCTAAGCTGAAAGGGCCCAAGGAGTCGACTGGTCGAACCTTGGTGAATTGCACTAGGGCAAATACCGCAGTAGCCCAATCAAACCCACGTCCCTCGACGTGAGTTTGGAACACTGGTGTCGAGCAAAAGTCCTGCCGCTTCAGGTCTTACGGTGTTCATTTGCCGCCAGTAATGTGCATAGCCTAAGGCGCGTCCGCCCGGATTTTTCTATCATGCGCAGCGCATGGAAAAGGTTGGGAGTGAAATCGCTCTTCGGCAAGTCCCAGCCCGGCCGAACTTCGCAGCGGGGTCTTACCTACACGCTAATCTTGCGTGGCATCTGGGCACAGTGAATCGTGTTCCAGGAATGTGTGTTTTTGAGGCGCGGAGCCTTTATAGCATTGCACCCGCTTGGAACAAAACATCAAGCGAGTTGTTCACTCATTCACCCGTGGAGCTTGTTTCGAGTGCTCGGACGGGGGGGGTTTCGCGAGTAGTCACTCGAATGCCATTTCGGTTCTTGAGGTGAGGGAGCACCTGAGACTCTTAGCGTCGTATGATCTTGGCGAATTCATGTTTGTCTTGCGTCGGGTTATGGGAGCACCCGAGACTCTCGAGAGTGCGAGTGGTCACTCGAGCACATTGCTGACCTTTGGGTGAGGGAGCACCCGGGACTCTCATTATGTGCTCTCCCAATGGGAGTAAGATGTTTTTCTTCATCGGGAAAAAGATCTGAAAGATATAATCTCAGAAACTTGATGGCGTACTCAGTACGCCTTACTGTGAGATGACGTTGGCGTGGTCTTCTGGAATTTTTGACCGCTGCGGCCTGCCGGGGGAAATGACTTAGCGCTGTCCCGCCGAAATTTTCGCGTCGCGTGATCGTGGTCCTCTTTTTGCGAGCGTAGTGGGCGGTGTTGTTACTGCGCCGGTTGGATTTTCCATACTTTTCGCCTCTGTATGGGGTAGTGCCACGTTTTACTGGGCGAAAAGGTTGGATGGTGGCCCTTCTTGCTACGCTCTTGAGTTAAATACCATGCGGCTGGGTAAATTGTAGGTTTTACCCAGCCATTGCCTTCCTCCTCTTTCTATGTTTCTTTCTTGTTCCTGAGCCTTCATCTTTTCTCCTCTGCGGGCTGCTGCGAGATCTATGACCAAGCGCCCACGTGCTACTGTTGAGTCGGTCAGGATGTCCGGCAAGTGGGAGCGGTCCACGTTCGGGGTTGGAGATCTGGATGCGCTGGTTGCTGATGGCGTGGTGGTGGAGGGTGATGTGCGTCTTCCTGGTGATGAGTCGACTCCGGCGCCGGCGGCGGACGAGCGGGTATGCTTCCAGTCTTTCTTCCACTGCGGGTTTGCTCTTCCGCTGCATCCTTTCATTCGGGGCTTGCTGTATTCCTATCGGCTCCAGTTGCATGACCTAACTCCCAACGGGATTTTGCACATTGCGTGTTTCATCACTCTTTGTGAGGCCTTCCTGGGGATTTACCCCCATTGGGGACTTTGGAGGCGCCTTTTTAGAATAAAAAGGACGAACTCTGAGTACGCCGTGGGTCGAGTGGGTATCTCCATTGGGGATAAACATTCATATTTTGACTTGGAGAAGATCGATTCCGTTAGTGGCTGGCGAAGAGGCTGGTTTTATCTGAAGGATCGCTTCGTTGTTGGTCAGCAATTTGGTCTTGCTTCTTTCAATCCGGGAACGCGGGTGGTCAGACAGCCTTCGTGGTCTCATTATTTGACCGAGGTGGAGTCGTCCGAGCTGACTCATTTTTTGGAGAGGATTGCTGTGTTGAAGGATAACTTGACTGGTGGTCAGCTCATCTCTGTTTTTGTGGGGAGGCGAGTTCAACCGTTGCAGCATCGAACTCGTCCTATGTGGCAGTACGAGGGACTCGGTGACTCAACGAGATGCTCGTCTGAAGAACTAGAACCTGACGCCTTGCTGGCTCGTATCCAACATGTGACCAAGTGCTCGAGTATTTCCGAAATGCGCCTTGTCCTTCCATATGTTTCTGATCATTCTCCGCCGCCGGTTGGTGCCCGTGTTCATTCATTTGTTTGGACAAGTACCTAGTTCTGCTTTGTTGTTGACATTGCTTGCCTCGCAGGGCCATGCTTCGGCGCCGTGTAATCCTCCGCAGCCGGAGGGCGCCGATATTCTTGAAGAACCTGGTGCTTCCGCAGCTGATGATGCTGCGCCAACTATTGATGCTGAAATTGTGCTGGTGGAAACTGGAGATAGTGAAGATTCCAGTCCCTTTCGCGTGAAGCGGTCGCGCCCCTTGAACGCTGAAGATCATGAGGCATTAGGTGATGCTATCCCACCAGCTGCTCCGTTTGTTGGGCCTTCCCTTCGGCTGCTACTCCGTCCGCTTCTACGAAGAGGGTCAGGCTTGGGAGGCTGGGGCGCCCTCGTGCTGCGCGTGTCGGGTAAGAATCTGTTGGATTTTTTCCCGTTCCCTTTTCCTTGTTCCTGCGTCTGATAATGTTTATCTTGTAGTCTTGCGCCTGCTCTGGCTGCTTCGTGCACTAGCGAGCTACTACTGACTTGAAGTTGACGGGCTATGGGGTGGCAGCCAAGCATCTTGAGGACCTCTTGGCTGCTGCTGGTCAATCTGGGCCGATGGCGACTCCTGCCGTTCCGCCCGTGGGTGTGGTTCCTGGTGCGCCCTCGTCTGAAGCGCCTGGAGTTGTTGCTCCTGAGTCCAAGCCAACTGAGCTTGGTCCTCCGTACTTTGGTCGGCTTGATCTGGCGATTGAAGACAAGGCTCGTGTTTTCGACCACATCTCCAATCTGGTGAGTTGATTCGTGCCTGTGCGATTTTATTATTGGGGGCACGGCAGTTCTCCCAATGGGAGTAGCCCCCGAGGCTAGAAGTAACTGCTTGCAGTTGCTTGTAGTCTTGTCTTTCCTTATCATATGATTGTCTGGATTTTGCAGCCTGTTTTCCAACACTGTGAGCGTTTGGTGATTGATGCTGAGCGTTGGCAACGGGCCCATGATTCTGCCCAGGATTCTTTGTCTGCTATGGATGGTGAGTTTGCATTCTTGCGCTGCTGAGCTTTGGCCGCTGCGTCTTTTGTTCTGAGTACTATCTTGCCTTGCAGACCATCGCCAGGTTGCCGAGAAGCAGGCCGAGACGGCGGGAAAGACGGTTTCCATTCTCAAGGCTACCTTGGCTTCCAAGGAGGCGGAGTTGCACGGTCAACACGAGGAGCTAGTTCTCCTTCGCCAGGTTGAGGACGCGCGTGCGCGGGTGGAAGCAGTCGAGGCAAACGTCTTCGCGCCTTGGCGGACTCGCTTGTGTGTAAGTTTGGCATTCAACCATTGGTCTTGCTGTTCCTACTGTCTTCACGTGATGACGTTTCTTTGCTTGGTGCAGCTGCTATAGGTGCGAAGCCGATGGAGGCTGCTGCGTCAGGGTCTGGAATTCTCCAAGGTGTTGTAGATGCAGTTGCAGATGTTGTTGTTGTGGTCGGGGACGTCTGCGCCCGGGCTTCCGATCTTGTGGGTCTTGCGCACGAGCACCTTATGCCGGAGGGTTCAAAGGTGCCTGATGGCCTGGGCGCTCGGGTGGCTGCATTCGGCCCGGATGGGAAACGTATGGTGGAGCTAGTTGCGGAGAGCGTGGTGAGTGGTTCTTCCACGGCCCTTGTCGTCCTTATGGGGCATGGTATTTCTATTGATGATTCCTTGGTTGAGACCATCCCGGACTATTCTGAGGAGCAGGACGACCGAGCCGATAAACTGGCTCGTCGCCTGCAGCAGGTTGTAGATGCTCAGGATCCCCTGTCGTAGGTGAGGGGGAGGCACAGTAGTGCTGCGTCGCTTTGAAACTTTGTCTGTAATTCGTGACTCCGTTGTGATGGTTGAACTTTTGCTACCTTTATCTGAGTGACTGCTTGGCTATTCCCCTTGCTGTTTTTGATTTCTTTCTTTTGTTCATCCTGCGGTAGGCCACTCCGGGCGTTCTTCGTCCTTGGAATTCGCTGAAGGATGACGCTCGCGAGGGTGCGTACGAGTCCGTTTGCTTGCGACTGAAGGACGTTGAGCGGGAGATTTTTCGACTGAAGGGATCCGTAGCCGTTCAGCGTACTCGGCGCGAGTGTGCCGAGGCCGTGGTTGAGAGCCTTGCTTCGTGGGTGGTGAAGTTGTCCGACCTCCTGCGGGGTGAGTCTTGCCTCTGCTTGGTTGCTTGATTCCGCTTAGTAGGTTTTGCTGTCTCTGTCTTGATCACAGTTTTTGACTTTCGAAGTGCTGGCAGGGCGAACTCGGGATGAAGAGAGGGTCGTTCAGTCGGAGATGTCGCGGCTTGATGATCCCAGAGTGCAGGCGAGCAATCCCTTTTGGGCGGATGGGGCTCGTGCTCGAGCGTTTGCTTTCCTTCGTCTCCGAGTTGAGCGGGTACCGGATGCTCTCAAGTACTGCCAGCGGGTATTGGGTGGTATCCATGCTGAGTTCTATCCGTTGGAGGTGGTTCCTTCATCCCTTGAGAGGCTCTGTCGCGTATTTTCTCAGCCTGCCGAGTTACGTCGAGTGATGGATCATTAGATTCGTGCTGGAGCCCGAGTTGCTTTGGGTTTGCTCCATAGTCATTGGCCGGGGGTGGATTTTGCTCAGGTGGTGGCGGGTCCTCCAGGCGGTAGGGATCATCCGATGAATGAGCACTACATGGTTGTAGATAAACATGCGCGCCAGGTTGTGATGCGGGTTTGCGAAGAGAACGACCGCCATCTGGGTGCACTTATTAAGGCGAAGTTGGAGCCTAAAGATTAGGAGCTTCCCTTTGTTGTATATGCTTCTTCCTGGTTGAATATGTTCCATGCTGTCTTGGGGGTCTCTGCGTTTGTAATTGTGGGGGACGTTCCAGAGGGTTGCCGCGGCAAGCCCTCGAGTGTAAAAGTTTTTATGTGTCGCAGTTGCGAAGAGCGCCTCGGGGGGTGGCAGTTTCGGCGAGCCCCCAAGTGTCAAGTTTATTGTACCGCGATTGCGGAGGACGCCTCGGGGGGTGGCTGCTTTGGCGGGCCCCCGAGTTCCGACTTGATGTGCCGCGATTGCGGAGGATGCCTCGGGGGGTGGCTGCTTTGGCGAGCCCTCGAGTGCCAAGTTAATGTGTCGCGATTGCGGAGGACGCCTCGGGGGTGGCTGCTTTGGCGAGCCCCCGAGTGCCGAGTTGATGTGCCGCGATTGCGGAGGACGCCTCGGGGGGTTGGCTTCTTTGGCGAGCCCCCGAGTGTCAAGTTGATGTGTCGCGATTGCGGAGGACGCCTTGGGGGGTGGCTGCTTTGGCGAGCCCCCGAGTTCCGAGTTGATGTGCCGCGATTGCGGAGGATGCCTCGGGGGGTGGCTGCTTTGGCGAGCCCCCGAGTGTCAATTTGATGCGCCGCGATTGCGGAGGACGCCTCGGGGGGTGGTTGCTTTGGCGAGCCCCCGAGTGTCAATTTGATGTGCCGTGATTGTGGAGGACGCCTCGGGGGTGGATGCTTTGGTGAGCCCCCTAGTTCCGAGTTGATGTTCCGCGATTGCGGAGGATGCCTCGGGGGGTGGCTGCTTTGGCGAGCCCCCGAGTGTCAAGTTGACGCGCCGCAATTGCGGAGGACGCCTAGGGGGGTGGCTGATTTGGCCAGCCCCCGAGTGTCAAGTTGATGCGCCGCGATTGCGGAGGACGCCTCGAGGGGTGGCTTCTTTGGCGAGCCCCCGAGTGTCAATTTGATGCGCCGCGATTGCGAAGGACGCCTAGGGGGGTGGCTACTTTGGCGAGCCCCCGAGTGCCATTAGATTTTGGGGAAAAATATTTATGTAATACTTTTCCTGGTGTCTCTTACAAAGAGTAGGGGGGTTCTGTTGAAGATAGATCCCTTTTGCTTAGAACGATGATGTAGTGGCTTTAAAGGCCTGGTAACTTTATCTCCGAGTGCCTGGGTTCTTCGGGCGATTTTCCTTTCCTTCTACGGGAGCGCTTCTTCTGCGAGTCCCGTGGTCCTACTGCCTTGGTGGGCTACGAAGGCTTCTGCTATCTTGTGGAATTCCTTGTCGCAGCGGTCGGATCTGACGAAATTGCCGCTGATTGTGATGACCCCGTGTGGGCCTGGCATCTTCAGCTTGAGGTAGGCGTAATGGGGTACGGCCATGAAGCGAGCGAAAGCTAGTAGCCCGAGAATTGCGTGGTATTGCGACTTCCAGTCGACCACTTCAAAGTCAAGCGTTTCCTTCCGGAAGTTTGTCGCGTTCCCAAAGACTACCTCCAGGCTTATCCTTCCGAGGGGGTAGACTGCTTTTCCTGGTACGATCCCATGGAAGGTTGTGCCTGAGGACTTGAGTGCGTTTTTTGGATGAGCATGTTGTCGAGTGTTCGGGTGAAAATGATGTTGATCCCACTGCCGCCGTCCATGAATACTCGCGACATGTCGTAATTTCCGATTCTGGCCTCGAGTACTAGCGCGGCGTGCCCTGGTTGGGGAACGACTGGCGGGTGGTCGTCCCGGGAGAAGGCGATTTATGTCTCCGACCCGCGCAGGTACTCTGGGACGGCCGGGTGTGCGGAGGTTGCCAGGAAGACTTGTCTGGTGACTTGTTTCTGCTGCCCGTTGGAAGGCCTGCCTTCTTGTATCATGTAGATCCTCACGTGGGCTTCTGGGTACTGGTTTTCCTCTTCTGGTGTCATTTGTCGTTCCTGGATGGCGGCCACCTGTCTTGTTGGCAGAGGGGGGGCTGGTGGCGCGTTGTGGGCGACTGGCCCAACTGCTATGCTTGCGAGTGGTCGTACTATTGCGGCCGCGGAGCGGCTTTTCTCCTCGGCATACTCGTTGAAGCTTCCGCAATTCCTGAGGGTGTGGGACGATCTGAGCTCTCCTCGCTCGTTTCTGAATCCGTGTATAGAACACGGTCCGTCGAGTTGTTCTTTGGCGGAGCGGAATGCGCGGGTGCCGTCGCGTGGCTGCCTTGTCCTCCATTCTTGTTTCTAAGCCTGGAGATCGTCTTCTGGGTTGTCTCGTCGCTGTGGTCTGTTTTCATCGCGGTGCCTGCCGTTCCGATCGTTCGAGAAACCGGCGGCGACCATGTCAGGTCCTCTGTCGTCGTAGAAGTTCCGTCTGGGTCGCTTCCTTCTTCTGTCGGCTCCTCTATCTCCGTTGTAGTCGTAGTCGTACTCTGATCATGCAGCGTGGGTTTCTATTTCATTACGAACGGAATCTTCTCCGTCCGCCCAGCTGTTGGCTAGTTCTAACAGCCGTGCGAGTGTTCGGACTTTCATCTGTCCGAGCTGCTCCTTGAATTCAACGCGCTGAAGGCCTCGCCTGAACGCGTCGATCGCACTTTCGTCTGAGATGTCTTCCGCTGAATTCTTGAGTATCGTCCATCGCTGGATGTATGCTCGCAGGGTCTCACTCGTTCCTTGTTTGCATGCCCGCAGTTCCTCGAGTGAGGCTGGTCGCTTGTATGTGGATTTGAAGTTTTCTATGAAGGCTCCTTGGAACTGGCTCCAGGAGCTGATGGATCCACGCCGAAGATTCTTCAGCCAATGTCGAGCGGAGCTCTCGAGCATGAGCTGCACGTACTGCATTGCCGTGACGTTGGTTCCTCTCTGAAACTTGACTCTGTTAGGTAGTCGTCGAGCCATGCCTCCGGCTCCTCGAGTCCGTTGTACTTTAGTGTGGTGGAGTTCAGTTTGAACCCGTTTGGCATGCGCGTTTCACGTATGGCACGTGTGAAGCATAGTGCTCCACATGGCTCGATTTCCTCGTCGGAAGCCTCTTCGTCCGAGTACTCCTCGCGTGCTGCGCGTCTTCGCCTGCTGCGGTTGACTCTGTTCTGTGTGATGTCGTCTCGCGCATCTCGACGAGTGCTGCGGCGCCTGTTATTGTCGTCGTTGTCGTGATTCTTGTACCTGTCGGGGTGCCTGCGCCTGTCGTCATTACTGTCGTCGTCGTCGTCTGGTGAACTGGGGTCCCTGTCCGGTGTCCGCTCGCGAGTCTGCCGTTTTGTGCTGGATTTCTTAGGTACCGAGGCATCGATGGCGTCCTTCATTATCTGCAAAGCAATGGAAGTGTAGCGATCCGTCTTGCCCTTTCTTCTTTTCTGGGCACGGGACAGGTAGTCCTAGGCGCTTATGAGTGCTTCTGACGGAGTGAGGGGCTCTTCTTCGTCGTCATCTTCCAGTTTCCGCACCACTCTCGCCCTTTCGGTCTTCCGCAGGTTGTTGAGTTTCAATCTGTTGCGGGTGGGGGAGTCGTGTCCTGGTGAGTCACTTCTGGGAGGTTGTCTATGATTGCTTCTCTTTTCGAGTTCCGCCTTTTCTTGCTTCTCCATGGCTAGGCGCCACTGTCTCGTCTGCTGGGTTAGCTCGCCCGCTAGCTTGTTGTATGCCCTTAGCTCGTCCCTTGAGGCATCTGATGGTAGTAACCTGCTGCGGGCGACTGCTTCCTTTACCATTGCCAATGATTCCTTGGACAAGTATATTTTTTCTTTGGGTGGTTCGTCTGCCGCTGCAACCGGGGTTTGCTGCCTGCTGCGTGATGGCTGGCTGCCTTGGCCGGGTGCTTGCTGCTTGCTGCTTGGCGGCTGACTACTTTTTTTATTGTTGGGTCCTTGTTCAACCTGGACTTTCCTTGGTATGGTCCCCGGTTCTCCTAGCTGTACAACCATCTGACTGGTGTTGCCGGGACCTGCCGCCCTGTTGGTGGTTGGGGTGTCTTGACGAGTGCCCGGGTCGTCGACTCGTCCGTTGTTACCTGACGCTGGTGCGCCAACTTCTGCCATGAACACATGCGATGGTGTCCTTGCCGCCTCCTTGCTGATACGTGTGATGGTGCTTCTCCATGTTGGGGCTCCGCTCGGGCGGTCGCGAGTGGAGTGGAGCCTTCAGTTGGGTGGGTAGCTACGGCTGCCAGATAGGCTGGTCGTGCGGGCAGCGTCCGCTCCGGTCACTGCTGCAGTTGTAGCCGTGGGTGCGCGGGTGTCGTCGGTGAGGCGAAGAGTCCCCCAATGGTTGATGTAGATCTGATACGCTCCGAAGATCAGATTGACGCCGGAGTGTAGATCGGTAAAGACTGGCTGGAGGGCCGGGAGGTGGGCCGTGAATCCGAGGGACTCGAACAGATTGGATCTTGCCAGAGTCGTCGAGTCGATGAGTGTTGATGATGATGAGGCCGTCAAGATCGCGTTCCCAACCTGCGCGGTTCCCACAGACGGCGCCAATTGATGGGGATCAACCCCGGCAAATCCCATGGTCAGGGACCCTGGGTTAGTCATGAGAGGCACAGGTTGCACGATGGCTCGTCGGCAAACAGGAAGGCACGCTCCTGCTCGATATTATTGATGGGGGAGATGCGATTACAGGGGATGCCAAGGCTGGAGCGCTCAAGGCTAGGGTTACAGATGATATTGGTTGTCGTTTTCGTCGCCCCTCCTAGCCCTTATATACTGGGCTAGGTCTCGGGGAATTCATCTACGTTTACAGGTAAGCTTTCCTCACCCTAGCTTGCTCCGTACGGCAGGTTCTCGCACCTTCCTTGTGAGTCGTAGACTCCTACGTCGGTGCCAATTACCGGGCCGAGGTTGTATCTTCATGGACCTTCTGTCTTCAGGGACACCAGGCAGGCTCATCCGTAGGAGTCGTGGGGTCACCCCCTCGTCACTTGGTAAGTAGAGACATGATAAGGTCAACCTTTTCATTTAGAGAGGAGATTGATACGTCCAAAACGTATCTATAATTTCTGCTTGCTCCATGAATGTTTTGTGTGATATTGCAATGATCTAGATACACTTTCATACACTTTTGATCATATTTGGACTAATCTATTAACTCAGTGCACCACAGTGTCAGTTCCTGTTTTCTGCTGTTTTTCTATTTCAGTTTTCCCCCATATAAAAAGTGCTCCAAAAATTCGGGAAAATCAGATAAAAAATCAGCGCAGAAGAACCTTCCGTAAGAACCTGAGTGGGGCCAGAGGGCCACCACCAGGGGCCCAGGCGCCCTGGTGGCGCGCCCTAGGGGCTCGCCGCGCCAGGGGGCGCCTGGACCCCTGGTGGCCCCCCTGGCTGCCCCCTTCGCCTATATATTCTCCGTGATGAGAAACCCTCAGCAGAAGAACCCTTTTTCGCGATCTCGCCTCTGTTCCGCCGCCGCCGCGCTTCCGAGATCGGGAGCACCAGCAGACCTCTTCCCGGCACCCTGCCGGAGGGAGGGCCGACCTCCGGGAGTCTCCTCTCCACCATGGATGCTTCCCGGATGTGCCGTGAGTAGTTTCCTTTGGACCATGGGTCCGTGATCAGTAGCTATGTGATGTTCTCCTCCCCTCTTTGTTCTTCATGGTTTAGACCTCGTGAGCTGCCCTACATGATCGAGGCACTTTTGTAATCTTTCTGCTGTTGCTATGCTGAGTTTGATGGGATCTGATGGATTATGAGATTATGTTCAGATTGTGATAGAGTAATATATTTGGTTCTTATCTTTTATATTTTTGTTCCTAAGTAATTCTTGCATGTTCTCCGTTGCTGTTTATTGCTTTGGCCAAGTAGTACGTAGTGACCCCAAGAGGGAACGTTATGCTCGATTGTGGGTTCATGCCCCCTGATGACACGCTTGAGTGAAAAAAACATGAGTCTAGGGGATGTGTTGTTGCCACAAGGGGGAAAACAACGGTGCTTGTAACCGCGGTTGCAAGGATTGTTTACTTTACGCAAAATGCTTTTTAATGCAGTTGTCTGTTGCTTTGGGTTTACACTTTGGGTGGGTCTCGCAAATTAATACCAGCGAGATGTTCTGGATAGATATCTCAAGGTGGATGATTAGTAGTAGATGCAGTTGGATTTCGGTCTACTTATTTTGGCGTTCTGCCCATGCTTTTGAGCCTCTTCCTTTCTTTTGTAGCATAGTTAGCATTGCGGTGCGTTCATAATCCTGTCAATTGCCCTTCTGTAATTTGTTCACCTCGCATAGCAGTTTTATCGTCTTTTGGGAGAGAGACATCACTAGTGAACGTCACGTATCCCGGTCCATATCCTCATTACTATTTCCACACTCATTTAATTTTCTGTTTTTACTTTCAGTTGCTATCATTATCCCTTGTGTTTGATCCTTTGTGAACAACAAGACCGGAGAGATTGACAACCTCTCTGAACTTCGTTGGGAACAAAGTTATTTGCGTCTGTGTGCAGGTCCGCGTCAGTTGCGCCGTTGACACCTACTTATCATCTCCGGAGTCCTGCTGGAGACAAACCTTGGTATCTTTGCTGAGGGAAATTTTCTGATGTGCTACATCATACCTTCCTCTTGGGGTTTACCAACGAAGGGCGAGAAATCATCATCACCTCGCACGCAAGCAAAGAATTTCTGGCCCCGTTGCCGGGGACTCCGAGTGCTAAGATAGGGGAGTTGCACACTACCCTTTACCTTTGTTTTTTAGTCTTGTTAGTTTACCTTTCAGTTTTTATCTTTGTGTCCTTTATCAAAAATCACAAAAAAAAATCTGCCACACTTGTTGCTGCTATGGGTTCCACTGAAAACACCAAGTTGTGTGACTTCACTAGTCACAACAACCAAGACTTTATCTGCACCCCCATTGCCACACATGCCACTTCAGCTACCTCTTATGAAATTAAACCTGCCTTGCTAAACCTTGTTATGAGAGATCAATTCTCTGGTGTTGGAGATCATGTTGCTTTACACTTGAACAATTTTGTTGAATTATGTGATATGCAAAAGTATAAAGAAGTAGAAGGTGATATTGTTAAGCTCAAGCTCTTTCCTTTCTCTTTAAAGGGAGAAGATAAAATCTGGTTTCAATCTTTGCCTAGGAATAGCATAGATTCTTGGGATAAGTGCAAAGATGCTTTTATAGGTAAGTACTACCCACCTGCTAAAATTATCCAATTAAGGAGTAACATTATGAATTTTAAGCAATTGGATAATGAACACGTTGCCCAAGCTTGGGAACGAATGAAATCTCTTGTTAAGAAATGCCCTACACATGGTTTGACTACCTGCATGGTTATCCAGACTTTTTATGCAGGCTTGAACTTTACCTCGCGGAACCTGTTAGATTCGGCCGCGGGAGGAACCTTTATGTCAACTACACTTGGTGCTGCCACGAAGCTTCTCGATGAGATGATGACCAATTATGCCCAATGGCACACCGA
Source organism: Bromus sterilis (assembly GCA_950022295.1). NCBI lineage: Eukaryota > Viridiplantae > Streptophyta > Magnoliopsida > Poales > Poaceae > Bromus > Bromus sterilis. The sequence goes on along the minus strand of OX465595.1, from coordinate 363,260,852 downwards.
ACGCGCTCCAACAGGTAGGAAGGTAAATTCTGTCGAGGAAATTACCTCCCTCAACGAAAAAGTTGATTTAATTATGTCTCTACTTACCAAGCAACCCTCTATTGATCCTCGTGATGTTCCTTTAAATTATTTGGTTGCCCAAGAACAAGTAGATGTGAACTTTATTGCTAGAAACAACTTCAACAACAATGCTTATAGGGGTAATTTTACTAGCAATCCTAGACTGTTTCCATCCAACTATGGGAACAACAACACCTACCCTAGCAACAACTCCTATAATCCTGCTTATACGAAAAGAGATCTACCTAGCTATGAGAAATTGGTAGAAATAGAGAACGCCACTAAGAACAATATGCACACCCAGTTTGAACAAAACAAAGCCTTCTCTAAGCAAATAGGTGAGCATACTGCCATTCTGCAAAACATTAGTGAACAGCTTGATAGCCTGAACAGTGAGATTTCTAATCTCCAGGCTAGACTTACCGCCACCGAAACCCATGTTTCGAATATGTCCCATGCCCAATCTACTTTGATAAATCAAATGGAAGCCAAACCGGAAGTTATCCCTATGGAAGAGGATAGAATTAAGAGCCTTCCTACACACCACATAGTTGCCACTATCCAAATTGTTGAGGACACCCAAACTATTAGCACCCAATGCACTCCTAGTCCCGTTGGACCTATTAATGGTGATGTTAATACCTCAACCGAAGATGAAGAAACTCCTATGAACATAGAGGGTTTCAAACAAGTGAGCCTAGACGACACTACTACCACATTTGATAGTAGTGATATTGATTTTGATAGTTGCACCCTCTCAGAAGTTATTAGCTTGCTACACAAAATGTCTAGAGACCCCCACACTAGCACACTTAATCTTGCCTTCACGGAGCATATCACAAATGCTCTTATCAAAGCTAGGGAGGAGAATCTTAGAGTAGAAGCCTCCATACCTAGGAAGCTAGATGATGGTTGGGACCCTATGATCAAAATTAAATTAAATAACTTCTCTTGCTATGCTTTATGTGATGTTGGAGCTAGTACCTCTGTTATGCCCAAAAGAATTTATGATATGTTTGAATTGAAGCCCTTTGAGCCTTGTTCTTTTGGAGTTCGTCTTGTAAATTCTTCCGTAAAGAAACCTTTGGGTAATATCAACGATGTTCTTATCATTGTCAATGAAAACTATGTTCCCGTTGATTTTATTGTTATGGATATAGAGTGTGAACCTTTGTGTCCAATTATTTTGGGACGTCCTTTTCTTCGCACCGTTGGTGCGGTTATTGACATGAAAGAGGGGAATATAAAATTCCAATTCCCTCTCAAGAAATGGATGTAACACTTCCCTAGAAATAAAATCAAGTTACCTTTTGATTCCGTTACTCGGGCTATTTATTCTCTTTCTCTTGATAAAACTTGATTATTCTTTTGCATCATGCCTAGCTTAAAGGCATAAAAGAAAGCGCTTTCGGGAGGCAGCCCGCAAAGAATTTAGGTTTTTCTTTTTGCTTTTGTTGTGTCTTGATGTTTGTTACTACTGTAGCAACATCATTGTATCTTTATTTTTCAGCTTTGTTCCAAGTTATAGCCTCTTATGATAAGGGAAGCAAAAGTTGTGACATGCTGTCCAGAAAACAGATTCTGTCCCTGGACAGAAAAATTCGAAAAAAATCACCAGATCATCTTTTTGATCTGAATTTTTTTGAAAGCATGCTCTATACAATTGTGAAACTTTCGTATGTTCAGAGTTTTTTTATTTGAGTTGCAGAAGTGCCCCGAAAAAATTCTCTACAACCTGTTGTTCTGTTTTTCATAGATTCTGCCACGTTTTACCTCTCTTCACTTTTGCAAACCTTAAGCTTGCTTTTTCTTTGCAAAAACTTTTTGGAACTCTTGAGAAACAGTATCTCTTCAAGAATATCTTTATGTCCAGTGGGGAAAAATTATTTTATTAAGGGTACTAACATCTCTAATCAGCTTATGATGAGTTATGTATGAAGGGAGTTTTCAAGTGTGCGATGGAAGATGATGAAAGAAGATCCAGGAGTGTCAAGCGCTCAAGCTTGGGGATGCCCCCATGCATCCCCAATAAATATTCAAGGAGACTCAAGCGCCAAAGCTTGGGGATGCCCCCGTGCATCCCCTTCTCCATCAACCATCATCAGTTCGTCCTTCGTCTCACTATATTTTTATCACTTCATGCGTTATGTGCTATGCTTGGAGCGTATCGCTCTTAGGTTTTATTTTTATTTAGTTTTGCTTGCTGGTCATAACAAGTTAGACCCCATCTTACTTTGTGTGGGAAAGAAACACGCTCCACTCCAATCTAGAACACATCATAGGATTTTTCCTGCTTATGTTTTTTCTGTTGTGTGTTCTTTATCTTTTCGTAGCTACTGCCATGTTTAGTTTTAGTCTTAGTCTGTCTTTAGCAAGAGCCTTGGCTTTTGTCTAGTTTGTTGCTGGAACTCTCTTTAGTTTTCATGTTTATCTTGTTAAGAGAGTTGGTTGTTGCACTGAGTTGTGTTTTTTCTTAGAAGTAGGTAATTGAGGTTGCTATTTAGTTCTAGTAGTAACTTGCAATAGTTTTGAGGTATTGATGTGTGTAATGTCTGAACTTTTGGTGTCATGAGCTCTAGCCTATTAGTGATAGGTGTCGTATTTTGGGCAATCCGTGTGTATTTTCAAAACCTACAAAAACTAGTTGAGAACTCTAACTACTAGATGGATCACTAATCTTTGGAGGGATCGAATATTACAGTACACTCACGTACCATGAGTCGAGGATGCGCAAGGATAACCAAACCCCCATACATTCCTCCTCGGGGTACTTGTCTCTTTGTGAACCTCCTTATTAGATTGAGAGTTACCGATAATAAGTGCATGAGTTCTTCGGACTAATGTAAGTATTGAAAGTTGACACTTCCACCTTCCCATATTTTGCTAGCCTCTCCCGTGCCGTGCATTGCCTTCTTCTCACTCCGAGAGTTGGTGTCCACCTTCGCCGGTACATCCAAACCCTTGGCATGATACGCTCTGTCATCATAAGCCTCCTTATATCTTTCCTCAAGAAAGCCACCATACCTACCTATCAAGGCATTTCCATAGCCTTTCCGAGATATATTGCCATGCAACATCCACCTCTTCATGACTTGATCTTCATGTCATACATGTTCCTGCTACACTGGCAGCGACATACATTGCATACATCATGATAGTTACATCTTCTTTATGATTTTGAGTACCTTGTAAAGTGTGAAAGATCTCCTATACCTTCTTGTAAAATAGAGTGTAGCCCTTAAGTGAGGAAAAGATCCCAAAGTGGACACAATAAAAGATCCCAAAGAGGACAAATGAGAGTTAAATATAAAGACCCATTGAGGCCACAAAAAAATAGAAAAAAATATAAAAAAGAGAAAAAAGAAAAAAAAGAGAGAAAGGGGCAACAGTACTATCCTTTTGAGAGATCCACACTAGTACTCCCTCTATATCCTTGTACTCCATAGAGATGATCATTATGCATATAGCTATGTGGGGACCTTCACACTAAAGAACTTGCCTTGCATATTCCAAGGATGAGCCTCCTCAAACGAGCTCTAGGTCTTCATGAGCGAGCAAGTTAGATGCACCCCCACTAGTTCCATTGGAGAGCTTTCTAGCTCATATGTGCATCCGTTGCATGGCAATCCCTACTCCTCACATCATATCTATCATTTGGCATCTCTTGCCTATGATTGTCCTCATTGATGTGAGCCTTTCTCGTTCTTTTTTGTCTTCCTCCTCCTCCGTACTTCTCTCTTTTCCAACCTAAGTGTCAACTCTCGTGCTTACGCTCATCCATTGCATGAGTGCTCAAAATATTGAAAAAGGAGTGGATCAAATTGACTTGTACCTGGCTAGTGGTCTGGGGACGAGTCAAGATAAGATTCCAGAAAAAGACCAAGTCTGAAACTTTAGTAGATTGAGTTCTCAACAAATAAATATTTTTCTCGTATTCCCTATCCCCCTTCTTGCACGCAAACACCATTTGGAGACATTCGAGTCACGGACAGCAAGAGCTCTTGCACCTAATGTTATTTTGTAACTTGTTTCAATGCTAATATAGACTCTTGCATGTTATGACTTGAATTGAATCTCTAACCTTGATTGCTTTACTTTTCAAAGTTCTTATATGGTTGCTAGCATGTCACCACAGAAATTATGCTGTTATCATTTACCTACTCGAGGACGAGCAGGGAATTAAGCTTGGGGATGTTGATACGTCCAAAATGTATCTATAATTTCTGCTTGCTCCATGCATGTTTTGTGTGATATTGCTATGATCTAGATACACATTCATACACTTTTGATCATATTTGGACTAACCTATTAACTCAGTGCACCATAGTGTCAGTTCCTGATTTCTGCTGTTTTTCTATTTCAGTTTTCCCCCATATAAAAAGTGCTCCAAAAATTTGGGAAAATCAGATAAAAAATCAGCGCAGAATAACCTTCCGGAAGAACCTGAGTGGGGCCAGAGGGCCACCACCAGGGGCCCAGGCGCCCTGGTGGCGCGCCCTAGGTGCTGGCCGCGCCAAGGGGGCGCCTGGACCCCTGGTGGCCCCCCTGGCTGCCCCCCTTCGCCTATATATTCTCCGTGACGAGAAACCCTCAGCAGAAGAACCCTTTTTCGCGATCTCGCCTCTGTTCCGCCGCCGCCGCGCTTCCGAGATCGGGAGCACCAGCAGACCTCTTCCCGGCACCCTGCCGGAGGGAGGGCCGACCTCCGGGAGTCTCCTCTCCACCATGGATGCTTCCCGGATGTGCCGTGAGTAGTTTCCTTTGGACCATGGGTCCGTGATCAGTAGCTATGTGATGTTCTCCTCCCCTCTTTGTTCTTCATGGTTTAGACCTCGTGAGCTGCCCTACATGATCGAGGCACTTTTGTAATCTTTCTGCTGTTGCTATGCCGAGTTTGATGGGATCTGATGGATTATGAGATTATGTTCAGATTGTGATAGAGTAATATATTTGGTTCTTATCTTTTATATTTTTGTTCCTAAGTAATTCTTGCATGTTCTCCGTTGTTGTTTATTGCTTTGGCCTAGTAGTAGGTAGTGAACCCAAGAGGGAACGTTATGCTCGATTGTGGGTTCATGCCCCCTGATGACACGCTTGAGTGACAGAAACATGAGTCTAGGGGATGTGCTGTTGCCACAAGGGGGAAAACAACGGTGTTTGTAACCGCGGTTGCAAGGATTGTTTACTTTACGCAAAGTGCTTTTTAATGCAGTTGTCTGTTGCTTTGGGTTTACACTTTGGGTGGGACTCGCAACTTAATACCAGCGAGATGTTCTGGATAGATATCTCAAGGTGGATGATTAGTAGTAGATGCAGTTGGATTTCGTTCTACTTATTTTGGCGTTCTGCCCATGCTTTTGAGCCTCTTCCTTTCTTTTGTAGCATAGTTAGCATTGCGGTGCGTTCATAATCCTGTCAATTGCCCTTCTGTAATTTGTTCACCTCGCATAGCAGTTTTATCGTCTTTTGGGAGAGAGACATCACTAGTGAACATCACGTATTCCGGTCCATATCCTCATTACTGTTTCCACACTCATTTACTTTTCTGTTTTTACTTTCAGTTGCTATCATTATCCCTTGTGTTTGATCCTTTGTGAACAACAAGACCGGAGAGATTGACAACCTCTCTAAACTTCGTTGGGAACAAAGTTATTTGCGTCTGTGTGCAGGTCCGCGTCAGTTGCGCCGCTGACACCTACTTATCATCTCCGGAGTCCTGCTGGAGACAAACCTTGGTATCTTTACTGAGGGAAATTTTCTGCTGTGCTACATCATACCTTCCTCTTGGGGTTTACCAATGAAGGGCGAGAAATCATCATCACCTCGCACGCAAGCAGAGATCTCCTCGACAGAATTTACCTTCTTACCAGTTGGAGATCTTTCGGTGTGCCACTGAGAGTAGTTCAGCATCATCTCATCAAGTAGCTTTGTGGCAGCACCAAGTGTGGTTGACATAAAAGTTCCTCCCGCGGCCGAATCTAACAGGTTCCGCGAGGTAAAGTTCAAGCCTGCATAAAAAGTCTGGATAACCATCCAGGTAGTCAGTCCATGTGTGGGGCAGTTCTTGACAAGTGTCTTCACACGTTCCCATGCCTGGGCAACGTGTTCATTATCCAATTTCCTGAAATTCACAATGTTACTCCTCAATTGAATAATTTTAGCAGGGGGTAGTACTTCCCTATAAAAGCATCTTTGCATTTACTCCAAGAATCGATATTGTTCTTGGGTAAGGATTGCAGCCACTCCTTGGCTCTTCCTCTCAAAGAGAAAGGAAAAAGCTTCAGCTTGACGATGTCTCCATCCACTTCCTTGTACTTTTGCATATCACAGAGCTCAATAAAATTGTTTAAGTGCAAGGCAGCGTCCTCTCCAGCACCTGAGAATTGATCTTTCATAACAAGATTAAGCAGAGCAGGTTTAATTTCATAAGAAGGTGCTGAAGTGGCAGGTGGAGCAATAGGAGTGCAGATAAAGTCACTGTTGTTGTGACTAGTGAAGTCACACAACTTGGTGTTTTCATTGGAACCCATAGTAGCAGCAGGTATTTTTGGTATTTTTGATAAGGGACAAAAAAGTAAAAACTGAAAGGTAAACTAACAAGACTAAAAAGCAAAGATAAAAGATAGTGTGCAACTCCCCTATCTTGTAGACTGGAGTCCCCGGCAACGGCGCCAGAAATTAGCTTGATACGGTGAGGATAGTTCTCTCACTCCTCGTTGGTTACCCCAAGTGGAAGGTGAGATGTAGCTTAGCAGCAAATTTCCCTCGGTGAAGATACCAAGGTTTGTCTCCAGTAGGACTCGCAGAAATACAAGAAGGTGCCAACAGTGCCAGAAATTGGATTCTGAGTAGGGAGTTGATAGGACCTGCACACAGAAACAAATAACTTTGCTCCCAACGAGTACAGAGGAGTTGTCAATTCCTCCGACCTTGCTGTTTTACTAAGGATCAACGCAAGAGATAATAATAGTGGCAACTGAAAGTAAAGACTGAAAGTAAACTAAGGGTGTAAACAATAATGTAAAGATGGACCGAGGTCCCGTGATTTTCACTAGGGATGTCTCTCTCCGAAAAGACGATAAAAGTGCTAGCGAGGTAAACAAATCACAGCTGGGCAATTGACAGAATGATGAAGGCACCACAATGCTAACTATGCTGCAAAGAAAGGAAGGGCTCAAAAGCAATGGGAAGTACGCCAAGGTAAGTAGACCGAAATCCAACTGCATCTACTACGAATCATCCACCTTTAGATATCTATCCAGAACATCTCGTTGGTATTAAGTTGTGAATCCCACCCAAAGTGTAAACTCAAAGCAACAGACAACTGCATTAAAAGAACTTTTCGTAAAGTAAACTATCCTTGCACCCGCGGGTACAAGCACCGTTGTTTTATCCCTGGTGGCAACAACACATCCCCTAGTCTCATGTTTCTGTCACTCAAGCTAGACATCAAGGGGCTGAACCCACAATCAAGCATAACACTCCCTCTTGGAGTTGCAACAAATTACTTGGCCAAAGCAAAATACTGCAACGGAGAACATGCAAGAATTTACTCAAGAACAAAATATAAAAGAGAAGAACCAAATATATTAGTCATCACAATCTGAACATAGTCACATAATCCATCAGATCCCAGCAAACTCAGCATAGCAACAGCAGAAATTACAATAGTGCCTAGATCATGTGAGGCAGCTCACGAGGTCTCGAAAGTGGAAGCACAAAGAGGGGAGAGGTACATCACATGGCTACTGGTCACGGACCCATGGTCCAAGGGGGACTACTCACGGTACATATGGGAGGCGTCCATGGCTATGGATGGTCTCCCGGAGGGGGTTCCTCCTCCCGGCAGGGTTCCGGGGCAGCTTCTCCAGGCAGCCCCGATCTTGAAACGGCGGCGGCGGCGGTAAAGAGGCGAGTTTGCGGAAAAGAGATCTATATTAGGGGTTTCCACCCCGAGGGATAAATATAGGCGGAGGGGGGCATCGAGGGGACCCACAGGGCAGCCAGGAGGCCCCCTGGCGCGGCCTAGGGTGGGGCCGCGCCAGGGACCCTTCTGGAGTCCCTGTGGTGGACCCCCTCCGCTGCCTTGGTGATTCCGGAAGCTTCCGTGTCGCTGATTTTTTATCTGATTTTTCCGGATTTTTTGGAGCACTTTTAATGGCAGGAAAACCTAAAATACAAAAACAGCAGAAAACAGCAACTGGCAGCTGGGTGCACTTGGTTAATAGATTAGTCCAAATATGCTCAAAAGTGTATGAAAGTTCAAGCAAAACATGGAAAAGTCACACAAAACATGCATGGAGCAAGCAGAAATTATAGATATGTTTGGGACGTATCAATTGCATTGAGACCTATGTGAAAACAGATTACTTTAATACTTTTTGCGCTAAGATTGGTCTTGATTCTCAACTTCTAAGTGATTTTTGCAAATACTTTGTCTCACATGTTAATGTTTCCAAAGAGCAGAAGGATCAGCACTTCGAGCCTATTAAATAAGTACCTATTAATATTAATGTTGTTAATCCTATTTTGCATGTAGTTGTTTATGAGAAGCCCCTTTTCCTGTAAGGATGAGAGAGCATTCTTTTGTCACAGGAGTGATCAATAAGAGTGAAAGGATGACTGGTGAGCCTGAGGATAAAATTAAGGTTGATCCTAAGGTTGCGCTAGTCAAAGATCTTGTTACTTGTAATGTTGAGGATCATCTAGTAAATTTATCTGTTGTCTCCACTAACATTGTTACAGCCAAGAACAAAGGCCCAATTTCAGGTACGCCGGTTGTATCTATCAAAATAAGCGATCATAATTATTATGGGCTTTGCGATTTTGGATCCAATGCTAGTGCTATTCCTTTCTCACTTTATCAAGAAGTTATGAATGAAATTCTACCCTGCGTAATTGAAGACATTGATGTCACTATCCATCTAGCGAATAAGGAAACTATTTCCCCTATCGGAATTGTGCGAGATGTTGAGGTTTTATGTGGAAGGGTAAAATATCCTACCGACTTTTTAATACTTGGGTCGGTACAAGATGATTTCTGTCCTATTATCTTCGGTAGACCTTTTCTCAAAACTTGTGGAGCTGTTATAGACTGCAGGAAAGGAAAAGTTTTTGTTGAATTCAATGGTGATCCATATTTTACCCAGGGAAAGGAAAAGTTTTTCTCAACTTTTCTAAATTTTCAAAGCAACCTCGTGGTACAGATTTACCTAGTAATGATAGGATTATTGAAGAAATTTCTTCTATTGCTATTCCTCCTAATGATCCTTTGCAACAATTTATGGAGGAACATGAGGATGATATTCACATCCAGGAAAGAAATGAATTGGATGATATCTTTCTGAGACAACCTGCTATCTTGAAGCATAATTTACCGGTGGAACCATTGGGAATCCTTTGACAACCAAAAGAAGACCCGGTGTTTGATCTAAAGCCTCTTCCCGATACGCTCAAGTATGCTTATTTAGATGAAAAGAAAGTATATCCTGTTATTATCAATGCTAACCTTTCAGGGTATTAACAAGAGCGATTGTTGGAAACCCTTTGCAAACACCCAGGCGTCCTTGGATACACGCTTGACAATCTTAAATGGATTAGTCTAACGATTTGTCAACACACTATTAATCTTGAGCCAGTTGCTAAGCCAGTCATTGATGATCAACGATGGCTGAATCCTAAGATTAAATATGTGGTCAGGACTAAGGTATTTAAATTACTAGTAGCAGGTATCATCTATCCTATAGCTGATAGTAAGTGGGTGAGTCATGTACATTGTGTTCCTAAGAAAGGAGGTATACCTGTAGTTCGTAATGATAAGAATGAACTAATCCCTCAAAGAACTATTATTGGACATAGAATGTGTATTGATTACAGGAAACTAAACAAAGTGACGAGGAAGGATCACTATCTGCTACCCTTCATCGATCAAATGCTTGAAAGATTATCTAAGAACACTCATTTTTTCTATCTTGATGGTTATTCTGGTTTCTCTCAAATTCGTGTTAACACTGTTGATCAAGAGAAAACTACCTTCACTTGTCCTTATGGTACTTATGCTTATAGGTGTATGTCTTTCGGCTTATGTAATGCCCCTTCTACTTTTCAAAGATGTATGTCTGCTATTTTTTATGGTTTTTGTGAGGAGATTGTGGAGGTTTTCATGGATGATTTTTTCGTGAATGGAACCTCCTTTGATAACTATGTCCGCAATCTTAACAAAGTTTTGCAGCGGTGCGAATATATCAACCTAGTGCTTAATTGGGAGAAGTGCCACTTCATGGTTAACGAAGGGATCGTTCTTGGCCACAAGATTCCAGAAATAGGAATTGAGGTGGACAATAATCCATTGAAAGGATGCCTTATCCTAGGGATATAAAAGGTATTCGTAGTTTTCTTGGTCATGCTGGTTTCTATAGGAGATTTATTAAAGATTTTTCTAAGACTTTGAGGCCCCTCACTAATCTTCTCGAGAAGGATATTCCTTTTGTTTTTGATGAAGATTGTAAGGAAGGTTTCAAAGTCCTTAAGAAAGGCTTAATAACCTCTCTCATAGTCCCACCGTCTGATTGGAATTTACCTTTCGAAATCATGTGCGATGCTAGTGATTTTGCTGTTGGAGCTGTTTTAGGAAAAATACTTGATAATAAATTGAATGTTATATATTGTGCTAGCAAAACTCTTGATAGTGCTCAAAAGAATTATACTACTATAGAGAAAGAATTTCTAGCAGTAGTGTTTCCATGTGATAAGTTTAGGCAGTATATTGTTGATTCTAAAGTTATTATTCACACTGACCATGTTGCTATTAAGTATCTCATGTAGAAGAAGGATGCCAAACCAAGGCTTATTAGATGGGTACTTCTTCTTCAAGAATTTAATTTGCAGATTGTCGACAAAAAAGGTGCAGACAATCCTGTGGCGGACAACCTTTCTAGGATTGAAAATATACCGCATGATCCTATCCTAGTCAATGGTAGCTTTCCTGATGAGCAGTTAGTTGTTGTAAGGGTGCAACCTCTTTCCGACCCTTGGTATGCAGATTATGCTAACTTTATTGTTGCAAAGTTTTGGCCTCCGGTTTTCACATTTCAGCAAAGGAAGAAAATTTTCCATGACTTGAGGCATTACTTTTGGGATGACCCACGTCTTTATAAAGAAGGGGAGGATGGGATCGTAAGAAGTTGTGTACCGGAGTATGAACAGAAGGATGTCTCGAGGAAATGTCTTGACAAACCTTATGGAGGACATCACCATATGACAGAACCGCGCATAAGGTACTTCAATCAGGTTATTACTGGCCCACTCTCTTTAAAGGTGCTAGAAAGTTTGTTTTATCTTGTGATGAATGTCAAAGAGTTGGTAATATTAGTAGAAGAAATGAGATGACTATGAATTACTCTCTAGTCATTGAACCTTTTGATTGTCGGGGATTCGATTTTATGGGTCATTTTCCTCCTTCACACAAGTATACTCATATTCTGGCAGCAGTTGATTATGTAACCAAGTGGGTTGAAGCAAATCCCACTGAGAGTGTTGATCACAAGACATCTTTGAAAATGCGTAAATATGTAATCTTCCCTAGGTTCGGTGTGCCTAGGTACCTCATGACTGACGGTGGATCACATTTTACACATGGAGCTTTTAGAAAAGCTTTAGCTAAGTATGATGTCAACCATATGGTCTCTTCACCCTGTCACGCTCAAACAAGTGGGCAAGTTGAGCTCACCAATAGAGAGATCAATTTGATGTTGAAAAAGACAGTAAATAGTTTCAGGAAGGATTGGTCTAAGAAGTTAGGAGATGCCTTGTGGGCGTATAGAACTGCTTACAAAAAAACCATGGGCGTGTCTCCTTATAAAATGGTTTATGGAAAATCTTGCCATTTACCTCTAGAACTGGAACACAAGGCCTATTGGGTTGTTAGAGAGCTTAACGGTTAATGCTGACGCAAAGCTTGATGGCGAGAAGCGTCTCCTTAAATTGACTTCTCGATGAGTGGAGAAGTGAAGCTTATGAGAACGCTAAATTGTTTAAGGAAAAGTGAAAAAGTGGCACGATAAAAGAATTTTGAAACGGGAATTTAATGTTGGTGACAAAGTTTTGTTGTACAGATATTGTTTTAAGTTTTCTCCAGGTAAATTACTTTCCAAGTGGGAAGGACCATACCTCATTGAAGATATCTACAGCTCTGGTGAAATCAAGATTAACAACTTTGAAGGCACCAAACCACAAGTTGTGAATGGGCAAAGACTCAAGCATTATATAGCAGGTGATCCCGTCAATTTGGAGGCGGATGTGATACAAGTTGTTACTCATGAAGAACATATTGAAGCCATGTATCATACATCCGCAGAACCAGAAAAATAATAGGTATGGAGTATGGTAAGAAAAACTTTGTAAAAGTGAAAAAAGTTTCGTATTAGCAGTTTTTGGAAAATAGTAAAATTTTGGAACCAAAGCAAAGACGGAGGGGAGCTCCTGGTGGTACGCCTTTGACTCTCCTTTGGTGCTTCACCTTCCTTATGATGCGGAATTTTTTTTCTATATATTTTCCCGGATCGTCCCAGCTCTGTATCTCGTGATTCCGTGGTGTTTTGTTTTCAATCTGTTTTGGCCAGGAGAGTTTTCAGTAAAACCTAGGTGCCATGTCTTCCCCGAGCTCGCCCAAGGACATGTTCCTCCGCAACATCATCAACCCTCACCTTGCGGAGGTGAGGAGGCATCCTCAAACGCTTTGGGTGGAGGACAGTGTCTTCCACAAAGAAGATATAAAAGGACCTGTCCAGGAGGGGAGCACCAAAGCAAAACTGGAAGAAGTAGAACAAGTAGTTTCCAAGTACAAGAAGATGATTGAGCGCGGAGTTGAAGACAACATCGACATCATCGCCGAGCTCAAGGCACAACATGAGAAGGAAATAAAAGAAGTGTGAAAAATTCTATCCGCTCTTGCAGACAAGATGTTCAAGCTCCAAGGGCAGATCTATGATTTACACAACCAAAACTGTGAGTATGAACTAAAAAAATTGCGCATGAGCGCAGCTTCCAGCTGCAGGATCATGTAGACAGGGGAGTCTTGTGTGGATGGGAGACCCGTGCCATGGAAGTTGTTCGCTAGGGCACACAGCAGCAACCCAAAAAAATAACCAAGATTGAAATCTTCATTGGGTAATGGCACTCCCCTAGCTTATTCTAAGCTTGGGGGAGTTGCCTGGTATCTTCATTTTTACCTTTTATCTTTTCATGTGGTAGTCAAGTGTCATATCATGTCTAAGGAAGTTATCTTATGAAATAGTGGTATTCATTGAGGTCTTTCACTCCTTAATGAGTGAATTTTATATCTGTGAGCGTGCAGTTGTCTATGATGAAATATTAATGATAAGTTTATCAAGTTTTCTTCGCTGCACTCAGTATCCTTTCCACGCAATAAACCTTATATGTTGTTTCTTATGGGAGTATTGATCTTATATCAAGTGTGGCTACGAAAACTTTATTTGATCTTGACAAACATAGCATTGGTCGTCACAACAAGCATAGTTTTCTTTCACCAAGCTTCATTCAAACCTCATGTTCTTATGCTTGAAGTGTTGTTCTTACAAGGAAGACAACTTGATGTTTTATGACAATTCTTAATGTTTAGACGTTATATTGCTTTGCATCCAAGCCAACATCATTTGTCTGCTTTCAAAAACCTTTGCTAGGCAAACTCTGTACTAAGCGGGAATGTTGCTTGTGCACCAATACCTTGGGACCTTTATCTTCCATACGAGTCCACTATACCTTCCCATATGTGGAACAAATTGTTAGTTAAGCCTAGCTAACCTAAACATCTTCCTTTGTGTTAGCATTTGTACTGTAAATGCTAATGGAAGAACAAAGATTAAAAGTTATTAGTTGTTCTCTAACTAAGAACATGTTTGCCATGATTTAATGAGTTTGCATTGGCTTTACTTTTGTTTATAATTGATATCACTCTTTCATGCGAAGCCTTATGAGAGAAAGTTGTTGTTGAGAATGCTTTGGTTTAGTAAAGAAAATGTGATGCTTCTCGTCCGTATTTTTCTTTATCGACACTTCACTCTTTAAACATGTGATCATGTTTACTGAGCTAAGTTTTCGCTTGGGTACAAGCGAGGTCTAAGCTTGGGGGAGATGATACGTCCAAAATGCATCACTATTTTGTATCATAATTTACCACTTTTCATTGATATATTTCATATTATGATGCATCTCTCATGGTGTTTTGGCTTATTTTACACAGTTTACAACTTTCCGGTGCCAAGACAGCAGAACCAGAAAACAGCTAGAAAAAGTGCACATAGAGTGGGCATATCTCCGCAACTCCAAATGACGTGAAAATTTCTAGGAAGTGGTTTTGGAGAAATTGACGAAGACAGCCAGAAGAAGTCCCGGAGGGGGGCCACCAGGCGACCTGGTTGTCGCGCCCTCTGGACGCCTGGGTGGTGGGCCGCCCTCCTGGGTCCCCCTTCTGCGTATATACTTGATTTGACCTAAAAATCGAGGGGGCAGCTCACATCAGATTTTCTGCCGCCGCTATGAGGTGGAAACCAGCAGAGAATAAAATACCTCTCCGGCGGGCATATCCCACCGGGGAAAACTCCTCCCGGAGGGGGAGATCGTCATCATCGCCATCACAATCTTCACGAGCATCATCGAGATCATCATCACCATCTTCCTCAACATCAGCACCATCTCCATCTCTCACTTTACCATTGCAATTTGTGTTGTACCTTGCACAATTCATATCCTCTACTTTATCGGTGTTGATTACTACTTTGTGGTTGATGCTATTACGTTTTGCCGGAGAATTATTGTTATGATCAGATTTTTCATCATATATTTATCACCTCTGATCATGATCTCCTTCATGTCTTGTGAGTAGTTACTTTAGTTCTTGAGGACATGGGAGAAGTCTTATTGTTAGTAGTCATATGATGTTGAAGTAATATGTGTTGGTTTGATATTTAAGTTATGGTGTCATTCTTCTAGTGGTGCTATGTGAACGTCGACTACATAGAACTTCACCTTCTAAGGGCCTAGGGGAAGCCATTGTGTATAAAGAATGCTTGGTGGGTTGCCGGAGTGACAGAAACCTGAACCTCAGTTTGCGTACTTTTGCACAAGGGAGTGTAGGATCCTAGAGTTTATAGCTACAGTTAGCTTTACCTTAAATTGTCTCTTGTATTTGCGGATGCTTGCAAGAGGTTTAATTGTAAGAGTACACTTGTCTTAGTCTAGGCAGTGTTCTAGCATAAGTTCACCCACACAACACTTATCAAAACAATAGATACTACTAGGCGGAATATGATGAAAGTAATTTGATTATCTCTCATGTCTGTCCTCAAGAGCGTTTTAGCCTTATAAGTAAAACCTTTCAGCTTATCCTTTGTGTTCAAAAGGATTGGGCCACTTGCTGCACTTTATTATCATTTACCTTATTAATTTGCCTTTTATTTACCTGTCAACTATTACAAAAACCCATGAAAACTTACCATTTAGTGCTTGCAGTTATTCTTTACTTAAAATCATTTGTCTCTACCTTGCTCCTTGTTGGTGTCGACACTCCTACTTATCAAAAAAGATACGATAGATTCCCTACACTTTGTGGGTCATCACATGCATCATCGATCTCTTGGCGCTGAAGACGACGAGCCGTGAGGACCTATTGATGTTCAAGGTTCATGCTTGGTGTGTTGACCCGGAGGACCTCCACTTCTGGAGAAGAATCATCTTCAATTTCAAGACCTCCATCTCTCCTAGAGATTTGGGGAAGACGTACCTCTCTCTAGCCTCCATCTCCACTTGGATTTGGAGGAATCCTATCTTAGTTATCATTTCTCTTATTTACATGTGGGTCTTGAGGTGTATGGATGTTGGTGCGTGATTTGAGTGTTTATGTGTGTGGATCTTGTTCCCCTTTCCTCTCTCGTGTTCAATTTGAAGTTTTACTCCTTGTTCCACCTCTAAATTGTGAAAGGTTGGGCAAATCTCAAGGACTTGGTCCTATATCATACCCTCTGACCCCTTGCCAACACCATCCATGACGTATACCACGCCCGGCATGTGTTTGGTGAAATTTCATTAAGATTTTTTGACCTTTTCATTGTTTCTATTGGTTATGATGATAGTGTACTCGATGATACTTATTTTGCGATGTGTGGTTGATCATATTTGCATATTTCGTAGGCATGAAGCAAGCGGGATCGACCTTTTGGAAAAACAGGCATTCTTCGTTTCATGAGCAAAAGCACAATGCGCACTATGACCTGCACATGATCCATGGTCGTAATGTGAAGTCGCTAACATCTAACCTAGCGGTGGTACACTGTCTATAACTCCTTCAATAAGTATTATTGTGTGATTGCACAAGTGGAGGAAATATTGCGACCGAGCACGCCAATTATATGGATCATAAGTTTTGTTCTTTCTTACTCTATATGTTGATCAATTCATTGATTCACTCAATGCTAGAACTAGTAATCATAACGTTGTAAAGCCCGAATGCGATGTCATGCTACATCACAAAACCCATTTACATTGATGCATTGTTGAATGGAGCTCAAAGGGAACCGTGAGTGGGGCGACATCCGACATGTGCGTATTTGAAGTAGAGTGTCGTTCAAATTGAATTCAAAAATCTTGCTGAAATCCGGCTATCTCTATTTGAACTATTGTCCTAGGGACAAGGTTGGATGGTCGGCTACCATATCAATGTCCATGGACCGATCCGCAGACAAATGTTGTGTCCATTTCAGGGATCATCGGTATTTGCGACAGGTCAAATTGGACTCGCGACGCGCTCCCTCCCTCTCGCTAGGTTTTCCCTCCCGTCGCCGCCCCCGCGAGGCAACGGGGGAGGGCGCTGCCGCTCCCCTCAACCAGCCCCCCTCCTCCTTCCTCCTCTTCCTCGCCGCCACCACAGGGTGCGGCCGGGCAAAGCCTGTCGGCATCGGCGGCGAGGTCTCTCTCCCATCTCGCTCGTCGGGCGACGCGGGCCGTTCTCTCGGGCCAGGGCGCGGTGCGGCACGGGGCACCATGGCGTAGGGGCTCGCCGGCGTGGTGGAGCGCCCCGGGGGCTGTGCGTGGAGGGTTGCGCACGGGGTGTGGCGCGCCAGGTCCGCGGCGGCCAGATCTGGCTAGTCTTGCCGGCAGGCGGCGCGGACTTCAGACAGCGCGAGCTGCGAGCGGCGTGGGCGGTGGCAGGGGTCCGGCTTTGGGCCTCCGGCGGCTGCAGCTGGTTCTTCCCGTCGCGGAGCGCGGCGGGTTTTCCTCGGGCGACGACGTTTCCGGTGACGACGCGGTGCCTCGGGCGGCGCAGACCCGGTTGGTGAGGAGGCAGTGACGCGGTCACTTGACGGCGGGCCTACGCAGCGGCCGACGGCGGTGCTCTCTCGGCCCAGATCTGGGCCCCTTGGGGCCCATCTTAGTCTAGGCGGGCCTGTTTCGGCTTTACCTGCGAAGGCTCCGGAAAACGGAGGTGCGGCTCGTGCAGGGGGGGTGTTGCGGAGACGGCGGCGCGCCCACTGCAGCGCGGCGATGGGAGCTTCACGAGCCTTTCGAGCTCGCGTGGGTCGGGTGCCTGCTTTGCTCCTCTTGTTGCGTCCGGTCGGTGACTGTTGATGGCGGTGGAGGTTGTCCCCTCCCGCATGGCTGCTGACACTACCGCTCCTCGTTCCCGACTGCTCCCTCTCGGTCCCGTCGGTCCCGCTTCGTACTCCATGGTTAGACGGCGGTGGTGACCCCAAGACTGCGGTGGCGCATGTTGGTGGGCGGCAAGTGTGGTAGAGCATGACAGATTGGTCGGGGTGGTGGATGTGTGGCGGACGGGAGAAATCCCTGTCAGCTTAGCCGGCATCGGCGCGGCGACGCCCGTGGGCGCCATCGTTCCTTCCTGAAGGGCGTCGGGTATCCCCTGACCCTCACCCCTCCGCATACCGGGGGAAACCCTAGGATTCATCCGAGCAGCAGCGTCGTCATCGTCGCGTTCCTTCCTGAAGGTGTTGCTTGGTATGCGCTGGTCCGAAGTGCTAGGAATGCGGTGGAAATCTTCGGTGGGCGCATCGGTTGTGGATCATCATCGTTTTCGTCGATCCGACTCTCTTGTCATTACTTCTTTTCCTTTCTCTTTTTTTTTGGGCGTGCTTGTGGTGTCTTCCCCAGCAGTGGTTCTTCGGTCGTATCGGGTGATTGCTATATCTATATAGCGGGGCGAAAGCCTATTTTCGCAATTTTAGGGATCATCGTTTAAATGCATTAAAAGCATCTCCAATAGTTCATATAAAAACTCTAGTGAAACTGGTTTTACAGAATGTGTAAATTTTACGGAAGTTTCCAAAACCTACTTTTCTCATACCCTATAATTTTCCCTCTAAATTGTCAATTCTTTTCTAGGATCCGCACATCAGTGACACGTGGCAATGCGGTGGCTCGACGGCTGAGGAAGGGCGGCCCGACGTCGCGCGGCAGCATGGAGGCATGACGGCAGTGGTGCACCGGCGAAGGAACAAAAAATTCACGGTAATTTCTGTGACGCAAAAATTATACGGAATGGCCATCGTCCCGTAAACGTGAAGAATGTTGGATAAAGTTTAGGGGGTCTTTTTTTTAGTATTTACGAAATCTGTTGGAGATTTATTTTTTGTTGTCCCAAGTTCCTCTAAAAGACATTGCTTTTAGGAATTCATGATCTGAAGATGCTCTTAGCCCATAGCTGCCAATCAAAATAATAACATGCATGAATAGATGTGCAATTGCCAAAGCACGCTAGCTAGCAAATGAGAGTGGCAGACTCAAATAGTGCCTACTTTTCAAAACGAACAGGATAACAAAAATAATAATTTAGCGTATATTTTGATAAAACGGTTTGCTTTCCGTTTTCAGTTTGAAAGTGCCCACCATCATGAACTTTACAGAAGATAAATCAGGCGCCATTTTATTATTTACTATCTATCTTCACTGACAAGAATATTTACGAAATACCATCAATCTCGTCCAGCTGAGGGAATATACAAAAGAACACATAGCCATCATTTATCATGTTCTTTTTATTTTCTTTATCTTTTTTGTGCCCAAATGAGCTTTTACTTCTACAATCTTACAGTCAAAAAAGGCAAAAAGGAGCGAAAGATAGCAGTTACAAAATGGTGGACATAATCACTCCGATACCAGTTGTGCGCTACCGGTTTTAAAGTACACAAAGCACACGCAAAACCATATTATGGTCTGTAAATTAGAAAGCACACTCCAAAGACAAGACTTCTAAAAGACAGTCCCTCACCATCCCTCTATCAACATGGCAATCAGCAGCACAAGCTATGTCTCGTCTCTCCGGGTGGCACGAATCAAGTTCAAGTGGATATGCTGGGCGTCAACATTTGCGGTTTCCCTCTGCCCATTGAGAACCCACGAGTGCCGTCAGGCATTCTTGGCCCTGGATGCTGTTTGTTAGCTCCCGGGGGTGGTGATGACTGTATCTGCTGCTGCTCAGTCTTCACTGGGCGGCTGGACGGCGGGGTTCCGATAGGATGTGTGCCACCCCTGTTGTTACCTTGATTGTTGCTGTTTTGGTGGTGCTGCTGCTGCTGCGGATGGTTGTTGTGATGGTATTGATTGTTGTTATGGTTATGGTAGCCACGCCCTCGGCCTCTGCCTCCACGCCCTCGGCCTCTGCCACGCCCACGGCCCATATCTCCAGTGCTCTCCTCAGACTGTACAAGATCAATTGTTTTCAGGTCTATGGGGAAACATCACTTCAAACAAGAGGTACATAAACAGAGGCAATCAGTTGGATCTCAAAACATTCAGGTGACAACTCAATGAAAAATAGGTAACCTTGCAGCGATGTACTGTACTGCTGAAACTACAGAAGGAGTACCAAGTTGAAATATTCTACTGGGTATTAGCTGATTGACAGCAAACAACAGTACACCATAAAAAATGCTCTTCCAAATTGAGCGTATTTTTGTTGGCAATGGTACTTTTTAACTTGTCTATGTTGTCTTCAATAATGAAGGAGACTAGTACAGATTAAAAAGTACTTCCTGCATTTCTCTTCAGGCTGGGGATTAAATAGCTTGTAAAAGTAAGAGAATGGTAGAAACAAGGGAGCATATTATCGATGATTTTAATGTCTTGCTAAGGACAAAGAACAGTTGTGGTGCTTATTCAAATATACTGAATACAGACAGAAAATAATGACCCTAAACAAGACAAAATATCATTAAACCTCTTGCACACCTAAATTAAACAAGACTAGGGAAGAAAATAGACCGTATATTCCGAAACAGCAAAAGCAATACTTACAACATGTTCTCCTAGTGCATCTGATGGTTGAGATATTTCTTCTGGATGTTTATAATTTGGTTGATCAGAAGTGGAAACATCATCCTCACCATGTCCATCAGTTTCATGCCCACCCTTCCTACCTTTGCCTCCCTTAGCCTATAACACAACACACACTATAACGTTGTAGGAAACAGTTTTTTATGCAACATGCAAACAAACGAAACAGAGGATTGTTGGCGTATATTAAGCAAAGTTAAAAACAAAAGACATTAGGTGTTAATTGTGTGTTTTGCCACCACCATGCGCTTTTCTGACCAAAGCGAACGTTTAACCGCAATTAAGCGCTATGCATTTTGCTATCGCTTAGAGCCTAGGTGCACTTAAGCGCCCACCTAGGCACGCCTTCTTTAACTATGATATTACAATACACAAACAAATTTATAATAGCATTGTTGACATATATTAAGCTGTTATTGATGTAATCATCAAATGATATATCAAATTTACTATTCCTGCTAACAGATCAGAAGCGAGTTTGAAGTTTGAACATACTGTAGGGCGAAGGTGATTAAACAGGGAGGTGGGCCACTTATGTTAGTAATAGTAAAAGATGCCTTGCTAACACCAAAAGGTTCATGATTGTGATCCAAATGCATGTCAAAAACCCTTTTGTGAAAGTTATTTCGAGGACCTTTTGTGAAAGTTACAGTTTCTAAAAAGCAATTTCTTTTGTCTTCATATTAACAAGCTAAACTTATAATGATGAATGTTAGAACACATCAATCATTTAGAGTATATTAGTCATACTTTCCTTGGAGGTTCATCCAACAAAGATGCAGAATTTTTGTGGTGATACTTCACATGGACACGAGTTATATCCAGTAAAAGTATAAAAAGAGAGTAGCAACTTCTAAAAGTAGATAAAACTTCATCCACCATCCATAAAGCCAAGTAACGACAATCTTCAAAAAGCATGCTGAGCCAAAAAAGATTAGCGTTACTAGAATCAATTCTTGGGTAACGGTTGAAGACTAACGCATCTTCTATTTCACATCCATAATCTAAGAGGAGACTAAAACGCGGTATTTTAGCAGTGGAAAACTATACAACGGCGCAGTTTGGATTGGATACAGACACAATTTAGTTTCAGCTTGTTTTGGAACAAACCATGCATGTATGTCCCCTCGCGTGCTTCCATTTTCGTTCCTTGACATAAGTGATTATGTCAACTGGTGCTGGATGCCATTAGAAAGTGAAGTAAATGCAAATAATGATACGTTTTATTATGGTTTTATTATGGAAGACTTCATATTGATATTTCCGGAGGGTTCAAAATGGATAGTCTTGAGCACAGGACTTATAGGGGCACAGGTGGACTTACAACATTCTTTTCTGAGAGCAAATCTGGAATGCATATTTCTTATAGGGGCACAGGTGTTGTTTCCATGTACATATTCAATTATTGCCGATTAACATCCAACCGAACAAACAAATATGCTCGAATCAAGAATTTTCTTTAGTGTAGAAGTGGCCGGAACAGGAAGGAGGGGTGTATCAATTGCATGACTGAAAATTCCATCACTTGAACAGTTGAAGCCATCTCCGTGAGTCAACTCTATATGATTATATGCCAAACATGCTTACTGCAGAAGCTTATGCATGCCACTGTGGAGTCGAGGTGACGTAACATGACTTGTCAACTTGTCGTGATTGAGACAGCTTGCCAGGTTTTGGAGTCGTTGAGGACAAGCGAGAAACATACGGAAATCATTTTGTCTATTCTCAAACAGATCCAATAGCTTGGCGCGGGTGGTGGTGGAGGCTAGTTATTTTGACAAAAAAAAATTGTGAGCCAGGTGGCTAATGTGGAAGTTCAGCCCTTGTCAAATTTGTTATGATGTTACAACCAGACAGTGTTTGGCTGTCCCATGTTCTGATCCTTATGACCCAATGCATTCAGTATGATTGTAATTTGCCAAGCAATTAATGTATAGATTTTGGCTCCTAAACACACTTTGAACTTAGATCCTAGTAAATGTACATACATAAGCTGAGCTACAAGAACTAAGGAGAAAAATATGCAATATTGACGCATATTTTAAAATGTAACGTAGCTGCAAAATGACAGAATCATGTGAATAAGAAATAAGTTGTACAAATGCTTCATTCTTGTAGCTTCATCGCAACCCGATGACTTGAGATGTTATGGCAATTGCTTATCATCATGAGGTTTAGCATAAGCAGTTAAGCACCAAAACTATCTCATGTCCAATTGATTAGACCCAAAGGATAGTTACCATGCAAGAATTTAACAACCGAACTCGAAGCCCGCTTCTCCAGTTCCTCTCATCATTAAGCACCACAATCTGAATTGGATGAAGTGATGTCATTGATAATATGGGCATACATGTTATTATGCTATTAAAGAGGTTGTGTAAAGATAAATACCGCCTTCTCAGCATCTTCAATAGTCTCATACTCAACAAAAGCGTGCAGCTGCCATCAGAGAAAAAATATTAACTTGACATACATCAATCAGCAAAAGATGCACCAACACACATCAAGGCAATGATGAAAACCAAGACTATGATAATAACAATTTAACTGCAAAACTGTAATCATTCGTTTAAACCAATCCGCATATCGTACAATTATTGGCCAATCTGTTTCAGGATCTGAAGCTATGTTGCATAACACAAAAAATTATTGGAATTTGTTATCCCTAAGGATTTTGGGTTTCGGGGACACTAGGGAGAGGGAGAGACCCCAGGTGGGGAAGTAATGAACATGTAATCAAGGCCTGTACGGCAATGCTCCGGCAGCCAGCTTCTCTAACTCCGCTGTTGGAATTGGGCCGAACACCCTAACTCCGTGGAATTGAGAAGGAGAAGCTGGCTGCCCCTCTTAACACATCTTTGAAGGAGTTGGGCAGGGCCGGTCAGCAAAACCAGGGGCCTTGTGCAAAACCCTAAAATGAGGCCTAATCTGAGTGCATAATTTTCTTTGAAATATTCACCAAGAAATTTCATGAAATAGAATCATAAGTGCTAGAAACCAGATAGCTTAGTCTCGGATTTGTACTAGATTTACTAGTCAACTATTCTTGGTCAGTTGTAATCACGAGTGGCTGAAAAAGGTAAATCACGAGTGAGCATGGCATTGCACCAGTTTAGACAAAGAGAAGAAGGCATTTAGACGGTTGTACCCCATGGACATCTGCGTCGCTGACAAACCACGCACCACCCGCAGAGTCAGCTACGCGCCGCCATGTGGCACCTCGATCTCCCTGGGAAAATACCAGGCAGAGCTACGCGCGTGTGTTGCTGCCCTTGCCCGCCGGTAGCGGCGAGTGCCTGTTCCATTCACGATGTTGGTTCTCTCAGACTACTGCGCCGACGGCGGCACCCTCCACGGCTCATTGCCGGCTCATTGCCGGCTCGAGAGGCTCACCATGTTCAAGTGGCTTCCTATAGGCGTCGCATTGGGTGTTGCATGTCTCGTCATCAGGCTCACCCTGCCACACAGGTACTCCCCGCCCATCCTGGCAGCCACCGGCATGTCATGGTGGCTCAAGGAAGAGAGGTTGGGGTCCACCACCAGGCCACGCAGGTGTCTGTGGGAAGGTGTTCGTGTGCAACCACCACACAATCATCGACCCGTTGTACAGGTCGGTGGCGCTCGATCGGCAGGTGAGCATCGTGTCGTACAGCCTCAGTGAACGAAAGGAGAAGCTAGCGAGCCGAACGCTTACTCAGCTCGGAAGGTGGCTGGTGGTTTTCAGCGATGGAGTCGAGCATTTGCTGGCCGTGGAGAGCTACCGAACAGGGCCCAACTCTTCCATCTTTTGTAGCATTGATAATGAGAAATTGGCACATGGAACCTTCTATGGGAACGCCTTGGCCTCTTATAAAGTACTTATTCAACTGATGATCTTAAACCTCAAATTTAACTGAACTATTTTATTGTACGGAGAGAGGACACTTGGTAGGCCTAGTGCCCACCCCAACTACACAACATGACAGCTTCCTAAGCATGCTGCATGCTGATGTGGATTAACTGGACTATTTTATTGTACAAAGAGAGTACACTTAGTAGGCCTAGTGCCCAACCCTACTAATAATTACCTTGTTGGCAAAAAGCATGTCTAGTTTAGCAGATCTATTAGTAACTGGACCACTGCCATTTGGGGTCTGAGGATAGCATGTTCTGATTGTCCTTACACTGCAACATGGTAAACAAGAATCAGCAGAGAAACATGTAGCAGTTTTCTCAAGACAGAAAGAGAATATCTGCACTTTTTGTTGATCTACAATATCTATTACCTGCCAACAGATGAGAAAATCTTCATAAGGTTCTGGTAACAATGATCATCTGGAAGATTTTCCGCAACAACAATCCGGGCCTACAAGACACAGCAAGTCTGCCTTGTTACAGTCCTACTATTTTATCCATAAAAGGAACACGGGGAAACTAAAGCACATGGTTGTTGCATGCAATGTATAAAGACCTCAGAATTACCTGGAGTTCTTCTAAATCTGATTCTGTAAATGGCTGTTCACGCTTTACTCTGTTTCCATCTTCACTAACCACCTGCATGCATAAGCAAACAATCATAAATGTAACTGCAGTCATAAGTAACATTCAGGGGAAAGACAAGCAAGCAGTAGTAGATGTTCTGCGATTAATCACATTCATATAACTTATGAAGGACAGTACCTAGTTAATGAATGAAATAATTTCAAAATAAATAAAAGTCCATTCCGAAATCTGGTCACATAATTCAACAGATTATCATTGAACTTACAAGCTTTGATGAAGCCCGAAGAGCTGAAGCAAGCATGGAACTACTTTGCACCAAAGCCTTAATTTTCTTAAAGGAAGCAACAACTGACATCGGTACTGCAGTGAGTGAGAATGTAAATCAGATGCAAATTATATTTGTTTGTCTACGTATCAAAGGTGGTAATTTTTCTTCATAATAGGAAGAAACTGATTTCAATTATTATTTTTCAAAATAAAGTACAAAAAACTAGCATACAGAAGTCACAGTTGAAGGATTTTTCATATGAGAGAAGTCAGTCATATATACTATTTTCTGATCAATATGGCAACCATTGTCCTGTTAACAACTGAGGTAGTAGAAGATAATATTAATACAAATTGGATGAGCAAACAACAAACTAGACGTGAAAGACCTGTGAAAAAATGAAAACTAATCAATTGCACATACATGACAAGATTAAGAAAATGTTAATTTTGATTTGTCAATTGGTATTGGGTAAACTATAGTCCAACCCTTTGACCAAATCTTACAATAGAAATATAGAATGAATCAACGCAAACTTAATTCCTTATTAGATCAAAAACAATCCAGCAGAAAATGTATCTAAACATAAAATACAGCAAAAAAAAGCAATATCTATATTCTATTGAATACATAATAAGTATCTAAGTTTCAAAGAAAGAGATGCCACAACAGAACCATGTACCATCTAGGAAAGTAACGGAACAGTAGCATGCATAATATTTCCAGTTATTATTTCGGAAGCCTATTTTGATTCTCACTGTCAGCTCAAAGCTTTTAAAGTAGCAAGACCATAAACATGGTATTTTTTTCAGTTTGATGAACTTGCATTACAAGTCTCAACGAACTAGCTTCAGATGCAAGCATACAACTCACCATATCCTTCAGGATCCTTAGTAATAAACCTCATCAAATGTTCTGTAGTGGCCAGGTTTATATCGCTGAAGTAATATTCCACCTACAAGATTTAAATTTATGAAATGACAAAGTAGAGACAAAAAAAACTATTCTTGTAACATAATAAATAAGGATCTCGCTACGTAGTCTTCCCATGTGGCGGACAGTAGACAATCATTATGCGCGAACGAACGAGAGGAAAAAATCAAAACCGCTAGAGCAATCCACGCCACCACATCATTTAGGCCTCTACTCTACTAGTAGGTTTTCATTATACTACCTCCTTTGTCAAACCCCACTCGCTTTGCTATCGCTTTCATCGTTCTTTCCATGTGATTACTTGCCACGCTAAGAAAATATACTTTGTTCCACTAAAAAAAATACTTATTCTCATACTGGAAAAAAATTGTTGCCAGTTTATGAAGCGTTTGGTTGCCATCCTAAAAAAATTACTTAGTTGACAGATTTAAAAGTGCTTAGCTACCATGCTGAAATTCCTTAATTAGTTGCCAAAATTAAAAGTGCTTAGTTGCCATGCTAAAAAATGCTTAGTTGTCAGTTTATGAGTGCTTAGCTCCATGCTGGAATTCTTTAATTACTTGCCAAATTATAAAGTGCTTACTTCGGTTTTCGCCTGGTTTTCCATTAATTAACTGGGCAATTCTCTTCTTCTTAATTAATCAATGAGGCAAATCTTTTACCTCCGTTTCGGAAAAAAATGAAGTGCTTACTTGCCATTCTAAAAAATCCTAGTTGTCAGTTTACAGTGTTTAGTTTCCATAATGAAGAATGTCTTGCCAGTTCAATGCAAGACTGGAAAAAAAATATGTGGTTGCTGTCGGGGGATTGGTACCCAGGTAGGCTAACCCAAGCGGAAGCAAGCTTTCAAGACAAGGATGGACCAATTGGGCTGCAGCTGGGCCGAGCTGGGCAGAGGTACGGCCGATTGCTCCAAGGCAATCGACCATACCAAGCGCCAGCAGTCGGCCCAGGCGCAATCGGGCCACCCTTCTCCAAAGATGATCACCCGATTGGTCCGCAGCTGGACCGAGGCCGATTCCTAGAAGGCCGATTGCCCAGAGCAATCGACCCCACCAGGAACCGCCAGTCGGTCCAGGCGCAATCGGAGCAACCTACCACCCAGTCGGGGGTATGATTACGAGGTCATAAATGCCATATCCCGAGATATCTGGATGGCAGGAAGGCCAGGTCGTGTCGAGGATTTGCTGGAGATACGGTGTCACCTCCCCGCCGATTCCGCGGACAGGCCGACAAGACCGCACCCCCTAGCTCCACTGTTCACTCCTAGGTTCTACGAGATAGCAGCATGGGCCGCCGCTCGTAGGCTCCGGGTCACCCGAAGAGGAGCAGTCGGTGGGCCCAGGCCGATTAGAGGATGACAGATGGGTCCATTCGGCGATGAAGTTACCATAGTACCCTGGACTCACACTATAAGAGCCAGGGTACCCCCTCCTGCGCGAGGGACGCCACACCTGAGATCTCATTAACTCATTCCCCCTCTAGTTCATTCACTGCCCGTAGTCACTCCTCAGGGAAGCAGGAGAGGACCTTGCCCACGGCGGCGGCGTACTCCTTCCCCTGAGAAGATAGAAGGGCAGTTATTGTAGTCCCTTCATTGATATACAAGAGACAAGCAGGAGTAGGGGTGTTATCTCTCCGGAGAGCCCCGAACCTGGGTACATCGTGGTGTCTTCACTGTGCTTGTGCCCAACCCGATTCCGGCACCATCGACATTTTCTCCCTCGTGTCTTCCCCTTACTTTAGCCATCCCCATGGCATCTGCCGTCACATATCGACGACAGTTGCCATGCTGAAAATGCTACATGCTCAAGTCCACTAGTACTTGGTTGCCAAAAATTGATTAGTGCCCATCAAGATTTCACATTCGCAGGCAAACATCCATGAAAGCAAAGCAAAAACCAGCATGAGAACAACGGCTGCAAGCCGAATAAAAAAAAAGTCAAACAGATAGATCAGGTTGTAATCCATGGAGCCCAAGAAACCAGCCCCCAGCGCATGTGCTCTGCCATCCCTATTAATTCCGGCAACTCAGCCACAAAGATCACCTCTCTCTCCTCTCCCCTTGTTTCCCACGACCGAATCTCCAACCCCCTCGGACATGGCTGGTAGATAGGAGAAGGAAGAAGTGAGATTCAGGGGAAGGAGGCAGCAAGCCGTGGAGAATGAAGGCGAGGGCGGGGTGGGGTGGAGCTTGGACGAGAGGAAACTGTAGAGAAGGCGAGGGACAGAGAAGGCACACGCGTCAGCTCCGCCACTTAAGCAATCCGACGGACACGAGGCCGCCGCACAAAAAGTCACACGTGCAGATTGTCCTAAGTCCTAAGTAGAATTTTCCATAAATAAAAACAGCAACATTCTTAGTAAAATATAACACCGAAAGACGGAAATGTGAGAGCACCAATGAGAACAATCTACAGAAGAGTTGAAACTTGACAGAATTACAGTTTCACATTAAGACACAATATGGAACTATTTAATTGACATGACTGACTCATTAAAACTTCAATGTACTTGTATGTTACAACCCCTAGAACAATCACTGGTTGTGTAAGCATGTCCTTAATTTTCCAAACTTCAAGAGCCCAAGATGATGGAATACTATATGCCTAAAACAACTTCGCAGCAGAAGTTGTGCACCACAAGAGCAGCAGTTACCTACAAGCAATGCTACATACAAAAGAAATGCAGTACAAATATGACACAAACCAATGGAACCTTCTAGATAAAGCAATACAATGTTAACTAGTTGTTTGCCAAATAAGGTTAACTAGCTCATACTAATTATGATTTTGCTAGGATAACATATTGTTAAACAATACGGAGTATTATACTGTGATGCCGCAAAAGATGCTGACAATTGTCAAACAAGCAAATTTTAAAGAAAGATATGTGGCAGTGAAACAGTATCTTTTCCTAGAGAATCATCGTCAATATGATAGGTTAGCTTCCTTGCGATCCAAACTGCGCAAATACCACAATATGATAGGTTAGCCTCCTTGTGATGATGTGATCCCAACATTCCACTGAGTCATGCACTCCTTGTGACTATTAAAACGCGTATGCAATAACTACACAGCTCCTGATCTAATTGCACCTATTCGAAATCAAAATCGAGCAACACATGGGCGACCAAGAGGAGCACCAACCTGCTTGGTGATCTTGTGCAGCACGTCGTCCGAGGTCAGTTCTCTCCCCTGCTGCTGCGCCTGGGCAGGCGGCGGCGGGGGCACCCCTTGCTCAGCCCCCATGTCATGCTCAGGCACGGCAACGAACCCCAAGCCGCCGCCACCCACCGCCTTGAAGAACTCGAACGGCGGCGGGGGCGGGGCCGGGCCCGCGGCGAAAAACGAGGCGGGGGGCGGCGGAGGCGGCGCGGCGAAGACGTGGATCACGGGCTGTATCGGCGCGGGCGGCGCCGCGACACGCGGCACGAACTCCGGCGCCTGCGCGTTGAGGCGGCTGGAGGAGCTGCTCCGCGAGAGCGCCCCCGGCAGCTCCTCCCCCGGCGCCGGATCCTGCTGCGACATCGAGCGGAGAGCTAGGGTTTGGGCGCCAGCAGCAGCAGCAGCCGACGGGGCCGTAGCAGCAGGATAGTGGTGGGACTAGCAGCAGCAGCAGGATAGTGCTAGGCGGGTAGCTTAACTAGGGTTTGGGCGCGGCGGAGAAGGGGGGTTCTCGAAGGTCGCGGCGCCGGCGAGGTCAGATATTTATGGGGCGCGACACGGGCAGGCTTCCACGGGGGATCCGGCGCCGCGGCCACGCTCCGCCTCCGATGGGAGAGTGAGGTGACTGGCCCATAGGACGGGTGGACCGGGCGTATGGTCCGGTCGGTGGGCGGTCGACCGAGACGTGGCGCCCGTGTGGTTGTTGGCGCATGGACCGGGTGCGGGGAGTGGATGAGGCGACTGGGGCGTGGGGCCGGGAGGTGGCGGAAGATTGGATCGAGGCGGAGCGCACCCGTGGGTGTCGTGTCCGTAGGATTCCTCGTGCGCGAGCAAATCGGGGCCTGCCTGTCTGTCTGTGGTAGACGCGTATGCACGTAGGAGTCCTTGGCCTACTTTTAGGGAAAACGGCTTTCCACTGGCCTATCATGGGCGGAGACTAGGCAACGGCTGTGACCACGACACATGGGCGACAGTCCATCAGTGAGAGCATGGTTAATAATATATCCAGCAGCTGGCTATAAGACTTTGTCATGTCACCTATAGCCTATTTTATAGTCAACATGTACAATAGTTAGCTATACAAGTATACTATTTTTACAATACATGGCCCACTTGTCATTCTCACAAACTGTCTAGAAGCACGTGCTAGAGCTGGCTCTTCACGAAAAGCCCGTTTCTCTTCTCTCTTCTCTTCTCTCTCGTCCAACTCAGCAAAGATATATTATTTTAATCTTTACAGCCTGCTAACTAGACCTTATTGTATTGCTCTGATGAAGAAATTTCAATGCTACCGTGTGCTAGAGTACCATGAGGGTGAGGGCAACTTTAACCCGGTGATCCAAACGAACATCAAATACATTTTTTTATCTGCTTGGATTGTAAAATAGATACTCCCTCCGATTCATAATAAGTATCGCTCATTTTGTATTAAACTAGTACAAACTTTTTTTTGAACAATCACCGGGGGGAAGAGAGTCCCCACCTGAATATATTACTCAAAGTGCCCATGGGCGGTGTTACATCAGAGCAAGGGAAGTGAACAATCTTTATACTAGATGAGCGACATTTATTATAGATCGGATGAAGTACTAGTTTGTTCTCAGTTCATTTTTTCAGATGATTGCATCCAACGGAAGTGATCCATTTGGTTCATCGAGATTTTTGTTAACCAAAAAAGTTTCAACACGAGGCCCCCCTAGGACAAACAGTTCATGCCAACAAGAGGCGAGAGCATGCCCTTAGGTCACACAATTCACATCCAAAAGAGGCCAAGGTATGCCTCCAGGCCACACATTTCACGCCAAAAAAAGTCGGGGCATGCCCCAGGTCACACAGTCCGCACCAAAAGGAGGTGTGGGCATGCCTCGGGCTGCACAATCCTAGCCGAAACGAGGTCGGAATATGCCCCGGGTCGTGTAGTTCGCGCCAAAAGGATACTCCCGAGCGCATAGTTCATCACTCATCTCGTTCAAGCAAATCAATTTGCCTCCTCTCAAACCATTTCTTCCTCTTTGGGGACACGGAGCTCGTGTTCATCATCATGATCTTAGTCTCCTCCGTGAACATGGCGATATTCACCTTCTTGATCTCGAGCTCGAGCGCAGTTTGCTTGGACTCCACTTCCTTGGCTCTAGTAAGAGCATTAACATTCTCGATCTCGAGCTTCTTCTTTTGCAACTCAAAGAAGTCATTTGCCTTAAATTTCTCTTGCCTCTTCTTTTCTTACTTTTTTCCCTTTCGTTTGTTAACACAACTTTTAAAATAATCAATCCCTTCATTGTTTTTTGTAAAGCAAGGGAAGAAGCATCAAGCTTGGCTTCTCGCTTGGAGTTATTTTTCCTTCTTGGTCTCTCACTTGTGTTCACATCCGTTGAGGCCCCACATATTTTTTTATGATTAAACGAAGTCCTCCCATTTTTTGTTGGTCTTTGAGAGCCACCCAACAATGAAACAAGGTGAATGCCTTGCCCTTGTTTTGTGCCTTGAATGCTTCCAAAGCTTGCCATACCTACATGAAAGTGATGAAACCCACCCAACATATGCATAAATGAGGAGGATGCATTAACATATGAAGAGGGGAAAGATGGGACAAATAATATACCAAGTCGCCGACGCTAATGCCACTCACGGGACAATGGAGGATATTATCATATGCACCACAAATTTGTTGAACTCCGGTTGGATTGTCCTCCACCGCTTTTGGAGTGACAAGGTGTTTCGGTCGCTATAAAAAATTCGTTGAAGTTCCTATGCTCATGAAGTAATCATGCACCATCTTACAAAAGAGATTACCCGGTTTGCTCGGGCCCCTTCTATGCATGATGGATAATTACTAGCGAACCATCACAAAGCATTTTATCCTCCGCCTACGTGTATGATCTGGTCCTTTGGCTTTGCTTCCTCTTTTGCCCACGAGCTAGTGTGATGAGTTCTTCCATGAAAAATTAATGTCCGTCATCGAAGTTCACGGTATCTTGCCCTTGCATGTCTTGGCCTTGGTCTTGATCATCTTTATCTTCTTCATCATCATCTTGGCCTTGAGTGTAGAGGTCGCTACCTTGTATCATGTCGACCATGATATCTGCGGGGTTCACGGTTGTTGGCCCCTCTGCTACATCACGGGCGAGTAGACGGCCATCGGCACGTCGTTGAGGTCAATAGGCCGCTCCACGGGCACGGTCTACACGGAATTGCCCACCTTGACTTGAAGGGGATAAGACGAGAGTAAAAACACTTACGACACTTGTCTTGACCAGAGCAAGGTTAAGGAGTAAAAAGATTCCTACTCTCCGATAACTAACTTAGTAACTAAAAAATAGTTTTTGTCTAGACTCGACTTCGACCAGAAAAGGGATCCTATGGTCGGTAAGGCTCTGATACCAAGTTGTAAGGCCTGATATGCGGTACTGTTCCAGATCTGGACATTTCCATCCAGATCCTGGGATGAAGCACATATCGGTCCCATCGCGACATATAACACTGCCATATGTCCCGGATTTCTAACATGATATCACAACATTACAGCTACAAGGATACAACATCCCATACAATCAGCATACAACTGCCTTAATACAATACCCAGCGAAAGACATATGTCTGAGTATAGACTATAATCAAATGCCTAATGGCAAAGGTAAAACACACTATTCCCGTAACCACACGGGTCCGGGCTCTCCGCCGGGATCCGCCTAACTAGTCGTCGTCGAGTCTCTGTGAAGGCGTCCGGAAGGAAGGGCACCAGGATCCTCTGTAGTCCAAGATCGTTAGCATAACGTGCGTAAAAGAGAGAAGAAGAGATGAGCTATATCAACAAGTCAGATAACTAACTTCTCACGGTAAGATGGGGGTAGTGGTGAGGTTGCAGCCGCACTAGCAATATATGAGTGGCTAACGTTCTATTCAGAATAAGATGAGATGCCAAGCACTCGATGAGGAATCGCCTCCAAGAAGTCTGTTATCAGCTAATTACGCAAACATAACACCTCCAATAAGATGAGAAGCCAAGCACTCGATGAGGAATCGCCTCCAACAAGTCCTTGTCCTCATCTTCGCATCCAGACGAAGACGAAGCAGTCAAGGCACACACACACACGTTGATGAAGTTTTAGTTATGATTCAGTTGATGTTATCTATGAACAAGGAGTAGGTCTCAAGTCGTCCATAACCGTGAACACGGTTTCTCGAAAATATTTAACCCTGCAGGGGTGTACCAACTGCCCGTTACAAGGCTTCGCACATACGCCAAGCTCTCTCAGTCGGGCCCGTTAAAGACACTCATTGAAGAGTTGTTCCGAGAGATCCGGACGTCATAATCCCGCTAACTAACAACGAACAAATCCGGGAGGGAGTCGACACCCAATCCAAAAGCCATCCACGCTCTCGGATCGGACTCTTCCATCTTGCCAAGGTCGAGATAACTGATCCCCTCACATGTGGACAACCCCCTAGCTCACCAGTGTGGACCAACAGAAAAACCATGTCTCCGCTGGCCCAAGTTATTTAAAGAATATCTGCTAGGAGCGACCCGACAGACACATGCATGGTTTGCAAATGATAAATCAGCTTGGGCCACCACTATAAATGTTTGAAGCTTAGTAGGTAAGAAGAGGGGACCCCATAAAATCCACACGCAGTTAGGCACGCTCATCAAGAGACACAATACCCGGAACTCGGGTCCTAGGTGACTCGAATGGAACAAAGCATCGGGGCGCGATAGCCTGGACCTTCCATCCTTCATCGAGTATAGTCAACATCATAATAATCATATCATTCACAATAATATAATAGTGTGATAGCCCAATCCAAGGAGTAATAGGGGAAAAGTTGTAGCATCCTCAGCATGCATACTAAGCACTGGTTAAGCAAGCAAGGTACATGGCCAAACAATGGTTTGCTGGGATGTGGGGGGGGGCATGGTTGTTTGGGTTTATTTGAGAGGCATAAATATGAGGTGTTAGGATCAAGAAATTGTTCTATCCTATACCTAGGCAAGTGATCTGAAAGTTATAAGCATGATATATGCTCCCCTTACCTGATGAGAAGACGAAGCCGAAGGTGTAGTCGATCGCAAGTTCGCATCGTCTCCGAGAGTAACCGCGGGAGCACACAAGAAGGAAACACTGGAAAGGCAATCGACGAGCAAGCATCTATTACTACGAACCAATCACAAGCAAGAAACAACAAGAAGGCAACACGAGGCAACGCACTTTGATACGGATCTACCGTCGAGAGCGATTACTAACAGGTTAAGTGAAGTATCGTCCACACACGATGATACCGCACATATAGGATGGTTCCAGTTGATTAGCTACACAACATGAGCAAAGGTTGTTAACATGGCATCTCACACAAGCATGGAAAGAGGTGAAGCATAAGTAAACTATCTATACTAGTCAAGTTAAGTGGGGTAAATTCGAAAACATGGCATATCACTAAGTACCCCACGACAATTAAAGCATTTTTGCACTATTCTGCCCTAAACCATATTTTAGATTTGTTAACAGCGGCAAACAATACCACAATAACATTCTACACGAAATTCTAGTCAAGTTACATATAAAGAACATTTTTATCAGAGCAACGGTTAAAAAGTTATGGCATATTACATTTTACAGTGGCATGGCATGTAAATAGCAGTGAAAGAACATGTTGACAAGTGCAAATATGGCAAAGGAGCACATTTTATTATTCTACATGAAAAACTAAGCAACTTTCATGTAGAACTGATGGCACTGAAGTAGTGCTCCTCGTTGGCTACCCCAAGTGGAAGGTTGAGATGTAGCACAACAGCAAATTTCCCTTGGCAAAGATACCAAGGTTTTGAGTAAATCCAGTAGGACTCCAACTACGACAAGTAGGTGGTTCGGCAAGTGATGCGCCATTGAAAATCACTTGCTTCGCCTGGACCTACACACACAACAAAAACTTTGCTCCCAACGAGTACAGAGAGGTTGTCAATCTCTCTAGCCTTGCCGTTTACAAAGGATCAAACGCAATAGCTAAAAGATAGTGATAATTGCAACTAGAAAGTAAATCAGGAAGTAAATTGTGGGTGTAAACAATGGTGGAAATATGGACTGGGTCCCATGATGTTCACTAGTGATGTCTCTCTCCCAAAAGACGATAAACAACTATGCGAGGTGAACAAATTACAGCTGGGCAATTGACAGGATAAAAAATGCACCGCAATGCTAACTATGCTACAAAAGAAAGGAAGAGGCTCAAAAGCATGGGAAGTATGCCAAAACAAGTAGACCGAAATCCATCTGCATCTACTCACTAATCATCCACCTTGAGATATCTATCCAGAACACCTCGCTGGTATTAAGTTGCGTGCCCCACCCAAAGTGTAAACCCAAAGCAATAGACAACTGCATTAAAAGAACTTTGCGTAAAGTAAACAATCCTTGCAACCGAGCACCATTATTTTCCCCCTTTTGGCAACAACACATCCCCTAGACTCATGTTTCTGTCACTCAAGCTAGTCATTAGGGGCATGAACCCACAATCAAGCATAACGCTCCCTCTTGGAGTTACTACCTACTACTTGGCCAAAGCAATAAACAGCAACGGAGAACATGCAAGAATTACTCAAGAAAAAAATATAAAAGGAGAAGAACCAAATATATTACTCATCACAATTTGAACATAATCTCATAATCTATCAGATCCCAAAAAACTCAACATAGGAACAGCAGAAAGAATTACATATGTGCCTTGATCATGTAGGGCATCTCACAAGGTCTAATCCATGAAGAACAAAGAGGGGGAGAGGACATCACATAGCTACTGATCATTGACCCATGGTCCAAGGTGGACTACTCATGGCTCATCCGGGAAGCGTCCATGGTGGTGGAGAAGCTCCCGGAGGTCAATCCTCACTCCAGCAGGGTGCCGGGAAGGGGTCTTCTGGTGCTCCCGATCTTGGAAGCGCGACGGTGATGTGCGAGAGATGATAATGGCTTCTGACCCTGTGTTGGTTACCCCAAGTGGAAGGTGAGATGTAGTGTAGCGGAAAATTTCCCTTGGTAAAGATACCAAGGTTGATATTGACCAGTAGGACTCCAATAACGACAAGTAGGTGGTAAAGTGAACAATGGCGCCGTTCACAACCTCAGGGGTGCTTACTTTACGTGGACCTGCACACAAATACAAATAACTTTGCTCCCAACAAAGTTCAGAGAGGTTGTCAATCTCTCCGGTCTTGTTGTTTACAAAGGATCAAACACAAGAGATAATGGATAGTGATAGCTACAACTAGAAAGTAAAAGCAAGAGGTAAATTGAGGGTGTAAACAGTGGTGGAAATATGGAACGGGGTCCCATGATGTTCACTAGTGATGTCTCTCTCCCAAAAGACGATAAAAAGCTATGCAAGGTAAACAAATTATAGCCGGGCAATTGACAGGATTACGGGCGCAAACCAATGCTAACTATGCTACAAAAGAAAGGAAGAGGCTCAAAAGCATGGGCGGTATGCCAAGATAAGTAGACCGAAATCCGTTTGTATCTACTACTAATAATCCAGCATGAGATATCTATCCAGAACATCTCGCTGGTATTAAGTTGCGAGCCCCACCAAAGTGTAAAACCAAAGCAACAGACAACTGCATTAAAAGAACTTTGTGTAAAGTAAACAATCCTTGCAACCGCGGTTACAAGCACCGTTGTTTCCCCCCTTGTGGCAACATCATATCCCCTAGACTCATGTTTCTATCACTCAAGCTAGTCATCAGGGGGCATGAACCCACAATCAAGCATAACGCTCCCTCTTGGAGTCACTACCTACTACTTGGCCAAAGCAATAAACAACAACGGAGAACATGAAAGAATTACTCAAGAACACAAATATAAAAGAGAAGAACCAAATATATTACTCATCACAATCTGAACATAGTCTCATAATCCATAAGATCCTAGCAAACTCAACATAGCAACAGCAGAAAGAATTACATATGTGCCATGATCATGTAGGGCAGCTCACAAGGTCTAATCCATGAAGAACGAAGAGGGAGAGAGAACATCACATAGCTACTGATCATGGACCCATGGTCCAAGGTGGACTACTCACGGATCATCCGGGAAGCGTCCATGGTGGTGGAGAAGCTCCCGGAGGTCAATCCTCCCTCCGACAGGGTGCCGGGAAGAGGTCTTCTTATGCTCCCGATCTTGGAAGCGCGGCGGCGGCGGAACAGAGGCGAGATCACGAAAAAGGGTTATGTCCTTGGGGGTTTCGGAGGACGAGGTAAATATAGGCGAAGGGGGAAGCCAGGGGGCCACCAGGGGTCCAGGCGGCCTCCCAGCGCGGCCCCACCCTAGGCCGCTGATGACCCTCAACTATAGGGGATCGGGATAGTCTTCGCGGGTAAGATAACCCAATTTATTGATTCAACACAAGGGGAGCCAAAGAATATTTATAAGCTTTGACAGTTGAGTTGTCAATTCAACCGCACTTGAAATATACTTGCTT
Organism: Bromus sterilis; assembly: GCA_950022295.1. NCBI lineage: Eukaryota > Viridiplantae > Streptophyta > Magnoliopsida > Poales > Poaceae > Bromus > Bromus sterilis. The sequence goes on along the minus strand of OX465595.1, from coordinate 363,223,112 downwards.
GCAACGAGATATTAATAGCAACGGTGATATGATAGTGATAGTGGCAACAGCGGAAGTAAAACAGCAAAAGTAACAACTAGTAACCAACAGGATTGGAACACTGTGGGCTAGGGAGATGGATGGTTGGGCGCTGCTTGGATGAGAGTGAACATATAATATATTTTAACACGGGGCAAGGCACACAGAAAAGCAAGGATCATCTAGGCATATATCAAACATTAGGCATGTATACCGTAGGCAGTTGTGCGTGCTTGCAATAAGAACTTGCACAACATCTTTTGTCCTTCGATCCCGCTATGAACGGGGCCAAAAGGAACTTATGGAGATTAAGGTGCTCCTGTCAAAGAGCACCGGAACAAAGCATTAACAGTCAATGGATACATGAAATCCTCAAATTATAGTCCATCCCCTTTGGTGTCCCAAGCTGTCACCTTTGGGATCGCCGGTCCGGACCATAATAGGTGCATACAACTCATAGATAGGATCAAGAACATAAATAAACTCATGAAAACACAAGTGGTTCAGATCTGAAAACATGGCACTTGGGACCAAAGTGACAAACATTAAGAGCAACAAGTTGTAGCAAAGATGATAAACACCAAAGTAGATAATAGGCAACATGCCCCCAACAATCTGACGAACTATTACATGATCTAACTCATCCAATCCCTACCATCCCCTTTGCCTACAACAGTGAATTACTCACACATGAGAAGAGAAGTCATGGAGGGATGATGGATTGGTGATGGTGATGACGATGGCGATGATCTCCCCTCACCGGAGGCCAAAAAAGCCTCCAGATTAGCCCTCCCGGAGAAGAACATAGGGTGGCGGCGGCTCCACGACGGAAACTGGGAAAACGACTTCTTTTCTGGGGTTTCCTCGCCACGGGAATAAATAGGGGCTTCGGTAGGGCACCAGAGGGGGGGACCCACCCAGGCGGCCTCCCGGCGCGGCTGGGAGTGGGGTCGCGCCAGCAGGGCGCCTGGGCCCCCCTGGCTGCCCTCTCGCCCCACTTGTGGCACAATGGCCCTTCGAGTGCGTGAATTTTCTAAGACACCTAAAAATCCATTTTCCTGCACATAAGAAAACCATACATGCAGCTCTGCTGAAAATAGTGTCAGTCCGGGTTAGTTTAGTACAAATCATGCAAGAAGGAGGTCAAAACAATAGAAAAAGTGTTTGGAAAAGTAGATACGTTTGAGGTGTATCAACTCCCTCGAGCTTAGCATATTGCTTGTCCTCAAGCAATTCAGTTCAACGAACTGGATGCGACAAAAAAACTTTGACAAACTCTTTTGCTTCATAAGATGTATATAAGCATGTACTACGAAAAGTGTTTAGCAGGTATTTAAACAATGCTATGAGGACAATGCACGAAGCAATCCTTTTTTTAGGTGATCAATCACAACCAACCGAAAGTAAATAATAAGCTGCTGAAAATCAAGACAAGATCACAATGCACATAGCTTGAACATACTAGAGTGGTATCTCGCTAGCCTCCATGAGTGAAGCTAAACATAAATGCAGTAACTCCTCCGGAGTTTTGAAGGAGACTAGAACTAAGAATTTCAGAACATGCAATATCACAATCATGCAGAAGACAATGTGGTACTTTGGGACAATGCATGTTACACTAAGAGTGACAATTATGCTCTCAATAGTTGGTGTTTTGAAGAAAGAAGGGGAGACTCTCGAACCGTGGCTTTTGATGGCAAGGTTGAAAACCCGTGGTTCGAAGCAAAGACTAAACAAGTACCAGAGCTCTTGGTTTTGAAATCATAGATAAAATTCTTTTAAGTAGTGCAACTTTCCAGTCAACGGTGAACGGTAAAGGTCTCTCAATATCTCCCATACCAACCATATTAATGGTGGTTCCCATGCTTTTTGCTTACACTTTTGTTCCCTTATCCACCTATCATTTGATGGTCTATGGTACCTTTTTATTTTTCCTCAAGTATGGAAGGAAGTTTCTCGTTCCATCTATCATTAGCAGCATTTGGTCCATTTCATTCCATCATCAAGTATGGGGTAGGTGTAACTCTTTTTTAAAAAATTTGCTAGTCAAAACTTTGTCAAAATATTTTTGGCATGGAAGATACTGATTTTCCCTCACCGCACCATGAGCTTGTACGATTACAAAAGGGAAGCTTTTGAATACATTTCGAGATGGCACAAGAAAGTCTAAGTTAGGGATGGCAGGTAAATACCATATATAGGAAGGTATGGTGGACTCAAGTGGAAAAACTGGTTTGAAAAGGAGTTTGGATACACAAGCAGAATTCCGTGCGAGCGAAGGCTAGCAAAAGACTGGGAAGCGACCAACTAGAGAGCAATAAAAGTCATAATCATGCAGAGCAACAAAGCAACATTGAATCGGGCATGAAAGTGATATATCTATTCTGAAACAAAAAGATCATCAAGGCAAGATAGACTCTTTAGTCATAAACATGTGTGAACATGTGCCAAGTCAATCCAAGAATTCTCCGAAGGGAAATACCACTTCAATATGCCAAACCATGAACAATGAAATGCATGCAAATCATTTCAACAACACATTATGCACTCTAGCTATTTGAGATCAGCCACAAAGAAAGCATGAACCACTGGGAAAGCATTGTAAACATAGCACTATGTCGCTACAAGCTGATCTCTAGATCATAAGTACAGGCATATGTACAAAAGTAGAAACAAGAAGAGTTCATATCGGTTTTCCTTGTTGCTTCCTTTTCGTCGATCTTCGTCATTACTGCCTTGTCACTTGCACGATCGAACGTGGGAAATATAATCAAATGCCATCACGTACTCGAGCTGAATTCTGGAAACAAAGCAAACTAAAGAGAGAAAGGAAATCTTTTTGGGGTTTTTTCAAAGGTTTACCGAAAGCAAAAGAAAGGAGAAATCTTTTTTTTTCAAATTAAAAGCAAACAAAGAAGAATAACAAAAACTTCGAAAAGATCAAAGCGAACAAAATAAAACGGACAATACAATGGAAAAGGGAGAAGGGCATGTACTTCCCCAAGCTTAGGATTTTGGTCTAAGTTGGTAACATCTACTGCGGTCCCTAGGAGCCTCCTGCTCCGTGGTGGTACGGGCGAGCGCTTCAGGTGCGTACACCGAAGTCCTCGGATCCTCTCATGAGGAAGGCTCCGCGCCCCAAGCAGAAGAAGACCCTTCGCCCCACTGGGTGACGGTCTCCTCCTGGAAAGGTGGGAACTCACCGTGCTCCTCCTCATCGGGCACAACCCCCGCCATGGGGTTATGAAACTGCTGGTGGACCACATGCTCATCGAAATGGGTGATGTTGAAGGACCATTCGCTCCTGCGAGTATAATCAAACCAAAGAGGTGCAGGTAGACGAATCTCCCAAATAGCGGCCAGTCCAAACCTAAGAATATAATTAAGGTTACCAAACTCAGAAGTCCTGGTAACAAAGGCATGCCTCTTCATAGCAGCAAGATCAAAGCTTAAATAAGTAAAAGGCTTATCATCAGGGTGTGGGGTGCCATTAATAGACTCAAGAATAAGTGTGGCGTGATGGCTTCTTGCCCCTCGTTGGTTACCCCAAGTGGAAGGTTTGAGATGTAGTGCAGCAGCAAGTTTCCCTCGGTGAAGATACCAAGGTTATCGAACCAGTAGGACTCAAGAGATACAAGTAGGTGGCAACGTCGCCGGAAATTGCTTCCTGACTAGGGTGTTGTCGTGGACCTGCACACAGCAACAAATAACTTTGCTCCCAACGAGTACAGAGGAGTTGTCAATTCCTCCGGCCTTGTCATTTTACAAAGGATCAACGCAAGAGATAAAAGGTGCAAAGGAAAGTAAAAGCTGAAAGTAAATTGAGGGTGTGAACAATAATGTGAAGATGGACCAGGGTCCCGTGATTTTCACTAGTGATGTCTCTCTCCCAAAAGACGATAAAAGTGCTAGCAAGGTAAACAAATCACAGTTGGGCAATTGACAGGATTATGAAGGCACCGCAATGCTAACTATGCTGCAAAGAAAGGAAGGGCTCAAAAGAAATGGGCAGTATGCCAAGGTAAGTAGACTGAAATCCATCTGCATCTACTACGAATCATCCACCTTGAGATATCTATCCAGAACATCTCGCTGGTATTAAGTTGCGAATCCCACCCAAAGTGTAAACTCAAAGCAAAAGACAACTGCATTAAAAGAACTTTGCGTAAAGTAAACAATCCTTGCACCCGCAGGTACAAGCACCGTTGTTTTATCCCTGGTGGCAACAGCACATCCCCTAGTCTCGTGTTTCTTTCACTCAAGCTAGAAATCAAGGGGCTGAACCCACAATCGAGCATAACACTCTCTCTTGGAGTTGCAAAGAAATTACTTGGCCAAAGAAAATACCGCAACGAAGAACATGCAAGAATTTACTCAAGAACAAAATATAAAAGAGAAGAACCAAATATATTACTCATCACGATCTGAACATAGTCTCATAATCCATCAGATCCCAACAAACTCATCATAGCAACAACATAAATTAAATAGATGCCTCGATCATGTGAGGAAGCTCACGAGGACTCGAAAGTGGAAGCACAAAAGGGGGAGAGATAGATCACATAGCTACTGGTCACGGATCCATGGTCCAAGGGAAACTACTCACGTTACATACGGGAGGCGTCCATGGCTATGGAGGGTCTCCCGGAGGGGGTAGCTTCTCCCGGCAGCGTGCCGGAGCAGCTTCTCCAGGAAGCCCCGATCCTGAAACGGCGGCGGCGGCGGAACAGAGGCGAGATCGCGAAAGAGGAGTCCGTCTTAGGGGTTTCCACCCCGAGGGGTAAATATAGGCGAAGGGGGCGTCGAGGGGACCCACGAGGCAGTCAGGAGGGTCCCTGGCGCGGCCTAGGGTGGGGCCGCGCCACCTACCCTCCTGGCTGCCTAGTGGTGGCCCCCCTTCCCTCTCTTTGTGATTTCGGAAGCTTCTGTTGCGCTGATTTTTTTATATTTTTCCCGGAATTTTTGGAGCACTTTTAATGGCCGGAAAACCTGAAATACAAAAAATTGCAGAAAACATAAACTGGCAACTGGGTGCACTGAGTTAATAGGTTAGTCCAAATAGGTTCCAAAGTGTATGAAAGTTCAAGCAAAACATGGCAAAGTCACACAAAACATGCATGGAGCAAGCAGAAATTATAGATACGTTTGGGACGTATCATGGCGTAAACGCCACCATAGAGATCCCCCTTGTTTCCATTAGCAACAAGGCGGCGAGCAATTAAGGCACCCACATTATACTTACTCCCCCTGAGAGGGCGTTTGCAAAGATAGCAATATCTGGTGCAGAACTGTTGCTCGTGTTATCACGAGCTAACACCCCTCTAGAAATAAAATACGGGAAAGACCTGAGATGGGGGAATAAGATACTAGAAATCTTCGAACACTGAATAGCCCTTATCTCCTGGCTGCAAAGAGAGTTGAAGAGCGTCCTCAGCTCAGAGGGCTGAGTGGTCATCTTTGTCGTCTGTCCAACGTTTGGCACACCTATTATTTCATAAAATCTTGCCAAAGACATGGTCAAAAGATCATTGTAAATTTTAAATTCAACAATACATCATCATGATCATATCTAAAACTATTAATAAAACAGGAGGTGAGTTTTTGATACTGAGCAACACAATATGTTGCAAGCCGTGTCAAACCTGCATTAGCACAAAGGCCGTAAAATTCCTCCTTAATTCCTGCAGCTTCGAGGAAAGCACCGCACAGATATGTCATTGCACGTGTCGGATTTGTGTCTTCCAACAACTCTAGGGGCACATGATCTTCCTTATAGCTCACCCTAGCAGTTGAGGATGAAGTTGCAGCTCTAGTAACTCGATCGGTGTGCTCGGGCTTCTTCTTCCCAAGCCACCCCTTCGCTTTTCCTAGAAAACTCATTTCTGAATTTTTTTCACAATTGACAAAAACAAGGATTTAAGCAAGGTGATGTGAGACAAACTACTCTACTCACTTACCTAAGGCATAAACTTGCATCAAAACTTGGCAAATAAATTTCTACACATGCATGCAAGCTCATATGAACATCACCAAGAACTACTAAATACTCACAAATGAAGCCACCAATCAAAAATCTAATTGGAGGGGTGAAGGAGTCACATACCAGGGAGTATTTGTCCAAAATCTCAGCTCAAATGATGGGTTGTAGAGAGAGATCGAAAATCTCCTCCAAGAAAAGCAAGAACGCAAGTGCAAGTGCAGAACTCGTGTTTTTGGAGAGAGAGGAAGAGAAGGGAGGAAGAAGTATCTGGAAAGGGGGCCTGTGGGCGCGGCCAGGGGGCAGGCCGCGCCAGCTGGCCGCCTGGGCCACTGTTGCCCCCTGGTCAGCCCTAGGTGCCCCTGAGTCACTTTTGTCGTGGAAATTTTGATTTTGATTTTTGTGGATTTTTTCTGACAACTTGACTGTTGAAAAAATTTCAAGGTTCAAAAAGCTGCGAAACTTTCTGAAAACTTAAAGCAGTGGTTAGAAAAGTGAAGCTTAAAAACATTTAAACTTGGTACAACAAAGAGAACAAAAGCTAAGGCAAATGAAAACATAACAAGCTCCCTTTTTACCTATATAAAACATGCTAGCTAGCAAGGTTGATCAAGTCTTACAAAAAAACAGCGATATATAGAGCAGAAAGTCTCACCTCTTTTAAGGTGATCATTGTACCTTTACCTTAATGGACATTGTCCCCACCATAATGGTTTTGTATTTGTGGTGCACGTGTAGAGGACAATCCCATTCTCCAATCTTCACGGTCTCGATATTCTCTATAGAGTTAAGGCCATGCCTTTTGTCGATCTTCTTTGGAAAATATACCGTGTGTTCTTTATCATCCACGTTGAAGGTGACCTTTCCCTTATTGCAATCAATAATAGCACCTGCGGTGTTAAGAAAAGGCCTACCAAGAATAATGAACATGCTCCCATCCTCGGGCATGTCAAGCACAACAAAATCTGTAAGGATTAAGCAATTAGCAACGTTAACAGGAACATCCTCACAAATACCAATTGGGACGGCTGTTGACTTGTCAGCCATCTGAACAAAGATATATGTAGGGATTAGTTTATCTAAACATAGCCTCTTATAAAGAGAAAAAGGCATGACACTCACTCCTGCTCCAAGATCACATAATGCAGTTTTGACATAATTATTCCATATGGAGCAAGGAATGGTGGGTATACCTGGATCACCAAGCTTCTCAGCAATCTTGCCACCGAAAGAGTAGTTAGCAAGCATAGTAGATATTGCCTCATTAGGGACTTTTCTTTTATTAGTAACAATATCTTTCATATATTTTGAATAAGGAGGTAGCTTGATAGCATCCGTCAAAGGAATTTAAAGAAAAAGAGGTTTCATCCATTCACAAAATTTATAATAGTGCTCTTCTTCTTTAGTTTTGAGGGACTTACCTGGAAAGGGCATGGGCTTCTGTACCCATGGTTCTCTTTTCTTCCCGTGTCTTCTTGCGATGTAGTCTTCTCTAGTGTATTTCTTGCGTTTATCGGGTGCTTCTTCTTCTCGCACCTGATGCTAACTCCTCGTTGGTTACCCCAAGTGGAAGGTTTGATGTAGTGTAGCAGCAAGATTTCCCTTGGCAAAGATGCCAACGTTGAGTATCGACCAGTAGGACTCCAAGGTCGACAAGTAGGTGGTGAAGCGAACAATGGCACCGTTCACAACTCAAGGTTGCTTGCTTCACGTGGACCTGCACACAAATACAAATAACTTTGCTCCCAACGAGTACAGAGAGGTTGTCAATCTCTCCGGCCTTGCCGTTTACAAAGGATCAAACATAACAGATAATAGATAGTGATAGCTACTGAAAAGTAAAAGCAGGAAATAAATTGAGCGTGTAACAGTGATGGAAATATGGACTAGGGTCCCATGTTGTTTACTAATGATGTCTCTCTTCCAAAAGACGATAAAACTGCTATGCAAGGTAAACAAATCATAGCTGGGCAATTGACAGGATTACGGGCGCAAACCAATGCTAACTATGCTACAAAGAAAGGAAGAGGCTCAAAAGCATGGGCGGTATGCCAAAATAAGTAGACCAAAATCCATCTGCATTTACTGCTAATCATCCACCTTAAGATATCTATCCAGAACATCTCACTGGTATTAAGTTGCGAGCCCCACCCAAAGTGTAAACCCAAAGAAACAAACAACTGCATTAAAAGAACTTTGTGTAAATTAAAAATCCTTGCAACCGCGATTACAAGCACCGTTGTTTTCCCACTTGTGGCAACAACACATCCCCTAGACTCATGTTTCTGTCACTCAAGCTAGTCACCCACAATCAAGCATAACGCTCCCTCTTGGAGTCACTACCTACTACTTGGCCAAAGCAATAAACAACAACGGAGAACATGCAAGAATTACTCAAGAACAAAAATATTAAAGATAAGAACCAAATATATTACTCAATCACAATCTGGACACAGTCTCATAATCCATCAGATCCCAACAAACTCAGCATAGCAACATCAGAAAGAATTACATATGTGCCTTGATCATATAGGGCAGCTCACAAGGTCTAATCTATGAAGAACAAAGAGGGGAGGAGAACATCACATAGCTACTGATCATGGACCCATGGTCCAAGGTGGACTACTCAAGGATCATCCGGGAGGCGTCCATGGTGGTGGAGAGGCTCCCGGAGGTCAATCCTCCCTCCGACAGGGTGCCGGGAAGAGGTCTGTTGGCGCTCTCGATCTTGGAAGCGCGGAGGCGGCGGAACAGAGGCGAGATCGCGAAAAAGGGTTCTGTCTTCGGAGGTTTCCCCTGATGGAGAATATATAGGCGAAGGGGGCAGACAGGGGGGGCCACCAGGGGTCCAGGCGCCCCCTGGCGCGACCCCACTCCTAGTCGCGCCGGGAGGGCGCCTGGGGTCCTGGTGGGTCCCCTCTGGCCCCTCCTCGGTAATTCCGGAAGCTTCCGAAGTGCTGATTTTTTATTGTATTTTCTCAGAATTTTTGGAGCATTTTTAATACGGGGGAAACCTGAAATAGAAAAACAGTAGAAAACATGAACCGGCACTGAGGTGCGCCGACTTAATAGGTTAGTCCAAATATGATCAAAAGTGTATGAAAGTGTATCTAAAACATAGCAATATCACACAAGACATGCATGGAGCAAGCAGAAATTATAGATACGTTTGAGACGTATAACCACCTCGGGAGGATCATTATTCTCCTTATCTTTTTCGGGCACAACACCGTCTTCAGTTTCAGCATCGGAGGTGGATATACTATTTGTATCAACAGCATGCTCTCCCTCTACTATGGGATCATTTGAATTGTCAGCTTCCTTGTGCTTCTTCTTCTTCTTTGGAGATCTAACAAATTCTTCTTCCTGCATTTGAGAATCTTGCTCGATCCTCTTCGGATGCCCCTCTGGATAGAGAGGGTCTTGGGTGTGTGTTCCACCCTGAGTCTTTATACCATAAGCCTGTAAATTATCTTGTTTGGCATTGTTAGCAAGAAAATATTTTTGCACATCAGAAATTTGTTCAAGTTGAGTTTGAACCATATGAAAATGCTTAATAAGACATTTAACATCAGTAACTGGTCTACCTAGAACATCAAGTAAACTTTTGATAGCAAGAGTATTATCATGCAACTGACTTTGCATCCTCATATTAAAGTGGTCTTGCTTCATAATAAAATTATCAAGCTCATCTAAACATTGATCAGGAGGCTTACCTTTAGGTATCTCACTTTCATTGAAATCTAAAAGAGAGTGTACCTCTACCAAGGGAGGGTGAGTAGTAGGCTCACACAACTTCTCAATAGGAGGTAGATTCTTCACTTCTTCAGCTTTAATGCCTTTCTCCCTTATAGACTTCTTTGCTTCTTGCATATCTATGGGGCTCAGGACAAGCATGCCTCTCTTCTTCATTGGTGGAGGTGGTTCAGGGACGGACCAATCTTCGTGGTTCTTGGCAATATTGCCCATTAATTCTTCAGCATCGTCCGGTGTGCTTTCCCTGAAAACAGAACCAGCACAACTATCCAAATAGGATCTAGATTCATCGGTTAGACCAGCATAAAATATATCAAGTAATTCATTCTTAGGGACCCCATGTCCTGGTCTAGCCTTAATTAAACTGCAATACCTCCCCCAAAATTTAGGGAGGTGCTCATCCCGCAACTGTTAAAAGTTATAAATTCTTTGTAAAGCAGCATGTTGCATATGAGCAAGAAAGTACTTATCAACAAAAGATTGAGCTAAGTCCTGAGGACTCTTAATGGAACCATAGGGTAGTGCATCATACCATTCTTTAGCATCTTCCTTCAAAGAGAAAGGAAAAAAGCTTAGCCACATAAAAGTTTCGTATCCTCTCATCAGTAGTAAACAAGCCACCTAACTCAGTGAGTTTGGTCACGTGTGCGATAGCATCATCATTTCATCTGCATTAAAAGGGGTAAGCTTCAGCTGTAGATATAAGTGAAAGATCAACAGAGAAATCATACTCAGGATCAGTGATGCATATAGGAGATGTAGCAAATTCAGGATCAGGAATAATCTTGTTCTTCATCGAGTGCTTTTCAAGCAGCTTCCTAACAACACCAGGGTCAGAGTCGGCACACTCTGTAAGTTCCCTGCATAAATCATCATCAAGAATAACATAATCATCCTCAAGGAGTCTCTCCTTGAGTTTATCCAAGTCTGGGTAACCAAAGGCTTTGCAAGTAGGAAAATAGGTAGGAGGAGTTTCAGTCTCGGACTGTGCTGCAACCTTAGCCATTTGAGATTCAAGATAGCGATCAAGAAAACCAATTTCCTCAAAATTAGTAGAAGAATTATCAAAAGTATCGGACATAGTAACAGACTCAGTGGAAGTAGCATGTGGTGGTGGTGGTGAAGCAAACTTACTTATAACTAAAGGTGAATCAAGTGTAGCACTAGTGCTCAGAACAATACCTTTTCTTATAGTGGATGGTAAGATCGGAACCTTGGGGTGTCCTTTCTTACCCATTGTGGATAAAGTGCAGCAGGAAGAATACTTCATGTAGACTTGTAAATAAAGCTATGTTCCCCGGCAACGGCGCCAGAAAACAGTACTTGATGACCCTCAACTGTAGGGGATCGAGTTAGTCTTCGCGAGTAAGATAACCCAATTTATTGATTCGACACAAGGGGAGCCAAAGAATATTTATAAGCTTTGACAGTTGAGTTGTCAATTCAACCGCACCCGAAATATACTTGCTTGCAACGAGATATTAATAGCAACAGTGATATGATAGTGATAGTGGCAACAACGAAAGTAAAACAGCAAAAGTAACAAGTAGTAACCAACAGGATTGGAACACCGTAGGCTAGGGAGATGGATGGTTGGGCATTGCTTGGATGAGAGTGAACATATAATAGATTTTAACACGGGGCAAGGCACACAGAAATTAAGGATCATCTAGGCAAATATCAAACATTAGGCATGTATCCCGTAGGTAGTTGTGCGTGCTTGCAATAAGAACTTGCACAACATCTTTTGTCCTACCATCCCGCTATGAACGAGGCCAAAAGGAACTTATGGAGATTAAGGTGCTCCTGTCAAAGAGCACCGAAACAAAGCATTAACACTCAATGGATACATGAAATCCTCAAATTATAGTCCATCCCCTTTGGTGTCCCAAGCTGTCACCTTTGGGATCGCCGATTACGGACCATCATAGGTGCATACAACTCATAGATAGGATCAAGAACATAAATAAACTCATGAAAACACAAATGGTTCAGATCCGAAAACATGGCACTCGGGCCCAAAGTGACAAGCATTAAGAGAAACAAGTTGTAGCAAAGATGATAAACACCAAAGTAGATGATAGGCAACATGCCCCCAACAATCTGACGAACTATTACATGATCTAACTCATCCAATCCCTACCATCCCCTTTGCCTACAACAGGGAATTACTCACACATGAGAAGAGAAGTCGTGGAGGGATGATGGATTGGTGATGGTGATGACGATGGCGATGATCTCCCCTCACCGGAGGCCAAAAAAGCCTCCAGATTAGCCCTCCCGGAGAAGAACATAGGGTGGCGGCGGCTCCACGACGGAAACTGGGAAAACGACTTCTTTTCTGGGGTTTCCTCGCCACGGGAATAAATAGGGGCTTTGGTAGGGCACCAAAGGGGGGAGGACCCACCCAGACGGCCTCCCGGCGCGGCCAGGAGTGGGGCTGCGCCAGCAGGGCGCCTAGGGCCCCCTGGCTGCCCTCTAGCCCCACTTCTGGCACAATGGCCCTTCGGGTGCGTGGATTTTCTGTGAATTTTCCAGGAATTTTCCGAGACACCTAAAATTCCATTTTCATACACATAAGAAAACCATACACGCAGCTCTGCTGAAAACAGCGTCAGTCCGGGTCAGTTTAGTCCAAATCATGCAAGAATGAGGTGAAAACAATTGCAAAAGTGTTTGGAAAAGTAGATACGTTTGAGACGTATCACCGCGCCAACTGGCCGTCTAGAGCCCATGTGGGTCCCCTCTGGCCCCCCTTTGGAACTCTGGAAGCTTCCGTTGCGCTGATTTTTTATATATTTTCCCGGAAGTTTTCGAGCATTTTACGTAATGGGAAAACCTGAAATAAAAGGACAGTAGAAAACAGAAACTGACACTGGGGTGCACTGAGTTAATAGGTTAGTCCAAATATGATCAAAAGTGTATGAAAGTGTATCAAAAGCATAGCAATATCACCCAAAATATGCATGGAGCAAGCAGAAATTATAGATATGTTTGGGACGTATCAACATCCCAAACCTTAATTGATGCTCGTCCTCGAGTAGGTAAATGATAACAAGCATAATTTCTGTGGTGACATGCTACCAACCATAAAAGAACTTTTAAGTAAATCAAGTAAGGCATGTAATTCAATTCAAGTCATAACAAGCAAGAGTCTATAGTAGCATTGAAACAAGCAACATAAGAACATAAAGGTGCAAGAGCTCTCGCTGTCCGAGATTCGAATGTCTCCAAATGGTGTTTGCGTGCAAGAAGTGGGGGATGGGAATACGAGAGAGAAAAATATTTATCTGTTGAGAACTCAATCTACTAAAGTTTCACACTTGGTCTTCTTTGGAATCTTATCTTGACTCGTCCCCAGACCATTCGCCAGGTACAAGTGAAACTGATCCACTCCCTTTCGACATTTTGAGCACTCATGCAATGGATGAGCGTAAGCAAGAAGGTTGACACTTAGGATGGCAAAGAGAGAGATGGTGGAGGAGAAAGAAAAAAAAGGTGTGAAAGGCTCACATCAATGAGGACAATCATAGGCGAGAGAAAGCCAAATAATAGATATGATGTGAGGAGTAGGGATTTCCATGCAACAGATGCACATGTGAGCTATGGAAAGCAATCCAATGGAATTAGTGAGGGTGCATCCAACTTGCTTGCTCAAGAAAACCTAGAGCTCATTTGAGGAGGCTCATAATTGGAATATACAAGCCAAGTTCTATAGTGTAAAGGTCCCCACATAACTATATGCATATATGATCATCTCTATGGAGTACAAGGTATAAGAGGGAGTACGAGTGTGGATCTCTCAAAAGGAATAGTAGTGTTGCCCCCTTCTCTCCTTTTATTTTCTTTTTCTCTTTTTTTGTATTTTTTTGTATTTTTTGGTGGCCTCAATGGATCTTTCTATTTAACTCGCATTTGTCCTCTTTGTGATCTTTTAATTTGTCCTCTTTGGGATCTTTTCCTCACTTAGGGGCAACACTCTATTTTACAAGGAGTATAGAAGATCTTTCACACACGACAAAACTACTCAACGTAAATAAGATGTAGCTATCATGATGTATGCAAATGTATGCTTCTGCCAGTGTAGCAGGAACATGTATGACATGAAGATCAAGTCATGAGAAGGTGGATGTTGCATGGCAATGTATCTCGGAAAGGCTATGGAAATGCCTTGATAGGTAGGTATGGTGGCTGTTTTGAGGAAAGATATAAGGAGATTTATGATGACAGAGCGTATCATGCCAAGGGTTTGGATGCACCGGCGAGGTAGATGCCAACTCTCGGAGTTGAGAAGAGGGCAATGCATGGTACTGAAGAGGCTAGCAAATATGAGGAGGTCGAAGTGTCAACTTTCAATACTTACATTAGTCCGAAGAACTCATGCACTTATTATCGGTATCTCTCAATCTAATCAGGAGGTTCACAAAGATACAAGTACCCCGAGGAGGAGTGTATAGGGGTTTGGTTATCCTTGCGCATCCTCAACTCATGGTACGTGAGTGTACTCTAGTATCCGATCCCTCCAAAGATTAGTGACCCATCTAGTAGCTTGAGTTCTCAACTATTTTTTTGTAGGTTTTTAAAAATAAACACGGATTGCCCAAAATACGACATCTATCACTAATAGGCTAGATCTCTTGACACCAAAAGTTCCAACATTTCTCACAACAGTACCTCAAAACTATTGCAAGTTACTACTACAATTGAATAACAACCTCAATTACCTACTTTAAGCCAAGACACAACTCAGTGCAACAAGACAACTCTCTAAACAATATAAACATGAAAACTCAAGGGAGTTCCAGCAACAAACTAAAAAAAGCTCTTAAAAAGATAAGCTTGAAAACTAAGAGCTAAACATGACAGCAGCTACGAAAAGATAAAGAACACACAACAAAAGAAAGATAAGCATGAAAATCCTATGGTGTGTTCTAGTTTAAAGTGGAGCGTGTGTCTCTCCCACACAAAGAAATTTTGGTTCTAACTTGTTATGAACAGCAAACAAAGCTAAATAAAACTAAAAGGGAAACTAAAGAGGAAGACGCTCCAAGCATAGCACATAACGCATGAGGTGATAAAAATACAGTGTAACGAAGGACGAACTGATAATTGTTGATGAAGAAGGGGATGCACAGGGGCATCCCCAAGCTTAGATGCTTGAGTCTCCTTGAATATTTCTTGGGGTGCATGGGGGCATCCCCAAGCTTGAGCGTTTGACACTCCTGGATCTTCTTTCATCATCTTCCCTCGCACACCTGAAAACTCCCTTCATACATAACTCATCATAAGCTGATTAGAGAGGTTATTACCCATAGTAAAACAATTTGCCTCTACTGGAAATAAAGATTTTCTTGAAGGGCTACTGTTTCTCAAGACCGCCAAAAAGTTTTTGCAAAGAAAAAGCTAGCGCAAGACTTGCAAAACTGAGGAAAGGCAAAACGTGGCAGAATCTGTGAAAAACAGACCAGCAGGTAGTAAATAAATTTTTTGGGATACTTCTACAACTCAAATCAAAAACCTCAGAACAGACGCTCGAAATCTAATTGTATAGAGCACGCTGTCAGAAAAGTTCAGATCAAAAAGATGATCTGGTGATTTATCGTGAATTTTTCCGTCCAAGGACAGAATCTGTTTTCTGGACAACATGTCACAACTTTTGAACTTTCTTGCAATCGGAGGCTAAACTTGGCACAAAGCTTGAAAATAAAGATCCAATGATGTTGCTACAGTAGTAACTATCATCAAGACCGCTAAAAACAGAAGGAAAAACATCTTGGGTTGCCTCCCAACAAGGGCTTTCTTTTACGCCTTTAAGCTAGGCAAGAAGCAGAAAGAAGAATCAAGTTTTATCAAGTGAAGAGAATAGCTAGCCCGTGTAACGAACTTAAAAGGTAACTTGATTTCTTTCGAGGGAAGTGTTCCATCCCCTTTTTGAGAGGGAATTTAAATTTTATATTCCCCTCTTTCATATCAATGACAGCACCAACGGTGCGAAGAAAAGGACGTCCCAAAATAATTGGACATAAAGGCTCACACTCAATGTCCATAATAGTAAAATCGACGGGAACATAGTTGTCATTGACAATGATAAGAACATCTTCAATCTTCCCCAAAGGTTTATTTACGGAAGAATCAATGAGACGAACACCAAAATAACAAGGATCAAAAGGTTTCAATTCAAACATATCATACATTCTTTTGGGCATAACGGAGGTACTAGCTCCAACATCACATAAAGCATAGCAAAAGAAGTTATTTAATTTAATTTTTATCATAGGATCCCAACCATCTTCTAGCTTTCTACGTATGGAGGCTTCTACCCTAAGATTCTCCTCCCTAGATTTAAGGAGAGCATTAGTGATATGCTCTATGAAGGCAAGATTTAGTGTGCTCGTGTGGGCCTCTCTAGATATTTTGTGAAGTAAGCTAATAACTTCAGAAAGGGTGCAACTATCAAAATCAATGTCACTACTATCGAAGGTGGTAGTGGTGTCATCTAGGCTCACTTGTTAGAAAGCCTCTACGTTCATAAGAGTTTCTTCTTCTACGGTTGAGGTAATAGCATCACCATTAATAGGTCCAATGGGACTAGGAGTGTGTTGGGTGCTAAAAGGTTGGGTATCCTCAACAACTTGGATAGTAGCAAAAGTGTGGTGTGTAGGAAGGCTCTTAATTCTATCTTCTAGCCCATCTTTCTTTAAGTTTAGCCATCATCCTAATGTTTTCATTCATTTGCACTTGAATAGCATTAATAGGAGTGGCCTTCCTCTCCTCGAGGGGAGAATTTCTAATTTTAAGCATCTCAACATCAAGCGCTAAGTTGTCTACCTTCAAAGTGAGATTAGCTAATTTGTCTAATTTTTCTCTACACTCTTGTTGAAGGCTTTTTGGGTAGTGATAAATTCCTTAAGCATGCTCTCTAATTCAGAAGTGGAGTTCTTGTTGCTAGGATAAGTGTTGTTGTTCCCATAGTTGTTGGATGGGAACGGTCTAGTATTGCTAGCAAAGTTACTCCTATAAGCATTGTTGTTGAAGTTGTTTCTAGAGATAAAGTTCACATCTACTTGTTCTTGAGCAACCAAGGAATTTAAAGGAACATCATGAGGATCAATAGGAGCTTGCTTGGTAAGTAAAGACATGATCATATCAACCTTTTCATTTAGGGAGGAGATCTCCTCGACAGAGTTTACCTTCCTACCTGTTGGAGCTCTTTCGATGTGCCATTGGGAGTAGTTGGTCATCATCTGATCTAGTAGTTTTTTGGCAGCACCAAATGTTGTTGACATAAAGGTTCCTCCCGCGGCCGAATCTAATAGGTTTCGCGAGGTAAAGTTCAAGCCTGCATAAAAAGTCTGGATAAGCATCCAAGTAGTCAAACCATGTGTAGGGCATTTCTTAACAAGAGATTTCATACGTTCCCATGCTTGGGCAACATGTTCATTATCCAATTGCTTAAAATTCATAATGTTACTACTCAGTTGGATAATGTTAGCAGGTGGGTAATACTTCCCAATAAAAGCATCCTTGCACTTATCCCAAGAATCTATGCTATTCCTAGGCAAGTATTGGAACCAAATTTTAGCTCCTCCTCTCTAGGATAAAGGAAAAAAGCTTAAGCTTAACAATATCACCTTCTACTTCTTTATACTTTTGCATATCACAAAGTCAACAAAATTATTCAAGTGTAAGGCAACATCATCTCCAGCACCAAAGAATTGATCTCTCATAACAAGGGTAAGCAAAGCAGGTTTAATTTCATAAGAAGATGCTGAAGTGACAGGTATAGCAATAGGAGTGCAGATAAAATCATTGTTGTTATGACTAGTGAAGTCACACAACTTGGTGTTTTCAGTGGTACCCATAGTAGCAGCAAGCAGGACAAGCAATTTTTTTGTGTTTTTTTTATAAAGGACACAAAGATAAAAACCAAAAGGTAAACTAGCAAGACTAAAAACCAAAGATAAAAGATAGCGTGCAACTCCCCTATCTTGAAGATTGGAGTCCCCGGCAATGGCGCCAGAAATTGGCTTGATGGCACTGAAGTAGTGCTCCTCATTGGCTACCCCAAGTGGAAGGTTGAGATGTAGCACAATAGAAAATTTCCCATGGCAAAGATACCAAGGTTTAGAGTCAATCCAGTAGGACTCCAACTACGACAAGTAGGTGGTTCGACAAGTGATGCGCCGTTGATAATCACTTGCTTCGCTTGGACATGCACACACAACAAATAACTTTGCTCCCAACGAGTACAAAGAGGTTGTCAATTTCTCTGGCCTTTCCGTTTACAAAGGATCAAATGCAACAGATAAAAGATAGTGATAATTGCAACTAGAAAGTAAAACAAGAAGTAAATTGTGGGTGTAAATAGTGGTGGAAATATGGATCGGGGTCCCTGATGTGCGAGATGATGATAATGGTTTCTCGCCCTTCGTTGGTTACCCCAAGTGGAAGGTGAGATGTAGGATAGCAGCAAATTTCTCCTATGTAGAGGATAGGGTTTGTCTCCAGTAGGGCTCCGACAATGATAAGTAGGTGGGTCAGCAAGTCATGCACCGTCTGAAAAGAACCACTTGCTTCACCTGGACCTGCACACGACACAAATGACTTTGCTCCCAACGAAGTTCAGAGAGGTTGTCAATCTCTCCGGTCTTGTTGTTTACAAAGGATAAAAAACACAAGGGATAACGATAATGATAGCAACTGAAAGTAAATACTGAAAAGTAAATAAGTGTGTAAACAATTATGACAATATGGACCGGGGTCCCGTGATGTTCACTAGTGATGTCTCTCTCCCAAAAGATGATAAAACTGCTATGCAAGTTAAACAAATTACAGATGGGAATTTGACAGGATTATAAAAGCACCGCAATGCTAACTATGCTACAAAAGAAAGGAAGAGGCTCAAAAGCATGGGCAGTACGCCAAAATAAGTAGACCAAAATCCAACTGCATCTACTACTAATCATCCACCTTGAGATATCTATCCAGAACATCTCGCTGGTATTAAGTTGCGAGCCCCACCCAAAGTGTAAACCCAAAGCAACAGACAACTACATTAAAAAGAACTTTGTGTAAAGTAAACAATCCTTGCAACCGCGGTTACAAGCGCCATTGTTTTCCCCCTTGTGGCAACAACACATCCCCTAGACTCATGTTTCTGTCACTCAAGCATGTCATCAGGGGGCATGAACCCATAATCGAGCATAACGTTCCCTCTTGGAGTTATTACCTACTACTTGGCCAAAGCAATAAACAGCAACGGAGAACATGCAAGAATTACCTGGGAACAAAAATATAAAAGATAAGAACCAAATATATTACTCTATCACAATCTGAACATAATCTCATAATCCATCAGATCCCATCAAACTTAGCATAGCAAAAGTAGAAAGATTACATATGTGCCTCGATCATGTAGGGCAGCTCACAAGGTCTAATCCATGAAGAACGAAGAGGGAGAGAGAACATCACATAGCTACTGATCATGGACCCGTGGTCCAAGGTGGACTACTCACGGCACATACGGGAAGCGTCCATGGTGGAGCGGAAGCTCCCGGAGGTCGATCCTCTCTCCGACAGGGTGCCGGGAAGGGGTCTGCAGGTGCTCCCGATCTTGGAAGCGTGGCGGCGGCGGAACAGAGGCGAGATCGAGGAAAAGGGTTCTGTCTTCGAATGTTTCACGTCACGGGAAATATATAGGAAAATGGGGGCAGCCAGGGGGTCCACCAGGGGTCCAGGCGCCCCTTGGCGTGGGCAAGCCCTAGGCCGCACCATCTAGGCGCCTGGGGCCCTGGTGGGTCCCACCTGCCCCCCCCCTTCTGGACTCCGGAAGGTTCCTTCACGCTGATTTTTTATCTGATTTTTTCCGAATTTTTGGAGCACTTTTTATATGGGGGAAAAGTGAAATAGAAAAACAGCAGAAAACAGAAACTGGCACTGGGGTGCACTGAGTTAATAGGTTAGTCCAAATATGATCAAAAGTGTATCTAGATTATAGCAATATCACACAAAACTTGCATGGAGCAAGCAGAAATTGTCGATACGTTTGGGACGTATCAACATCCCCAAGCTTAATTTCTGCTCGTACTCGAGTAGGTAAATGATAACAGGTATAATTCATGTAGTGACATGCTAGCAACCATATAAGAACTTTGAAAATTAAAGCAATCAAGGTATGTGATTCAATTCAAGTCATAACATGCAAGAGTCTATATTAGCATTGAAACAAGTAACAAAAGAACATTGGGTGCAAGAGCTCTTGTTGTCCGTGACTCGAATGTCTCCAAATGATGTTTGCGTGCAAGAAGAGGGATAGGGAATACGAGAAAAAAATATTTTTGTGTTGAGAACTCAATCTACTAAAGTTTCACACTTGGTCTTCTTTGGAATCTTATCTTGACTCGTCCCCAGACCACTAGCCAGGTACAAGTCAATTTGACCCACTCCTTTTCGATATTTTGAGCACTCATGCAATGGATGAGTGTAAGCACGAAAGTTGACACTTAGGATGGCAAAGAGAGAAATATGGTGGAGGAGGAAGAGAAAAGTGAATGAGAAAGGCTCACATCAATGAGGACAATCATAGGTGAGAAGGCCAAATGATAGATATGATGTGAGGAGTAGGGATTGCCATGCAGCGGATGCACATATGAGCTGAAAAGCTCTCCAATGGAACTAGTGGGGTTGCATCTAACTTGCTCGCTCATGAAGACCTAGAGCTCTTTTGAGGAGGCTTATCCTTGGAATAGGCAAGCCAAGTTCAATAGTGTGAAGATCCCCACATAGCTATATGCATGAATGATCATCTCTATGGAGTACAAGGATAAGAGGGGGTACTAGTGTGGATCTTTCAAAAGGATAGTAGTGTTGCCCCTTTCTCTCTTTTTTTTCTCCTTTTCTATTTTTTATATTTTTTTGGTGGCCTCAATGGATCTTTTTAATTAACTCTCATTTGTCCTCTTTGGGATCTTTTATTTTGTCCACTTTGGGATCTTTTCCTCACTTAAGGGCAACACTCTAATTTACAAGAGGGTATAGAAGATCTTTCACACTTTACAAGGTACTCAAATCATAAAGAAGATGTAGCTATCATGATGTATGCAATGTATGCCTCTGCCAGTTTAGCAGGAACATGTATGACATGAAGATCAAGTCATGAAGAGATGGATGTTGCATGGCAATATATCTCAGAAAGACTATGGAAATGCCTTGATAGGTAGATATGGTGGTTGTTTGGAGGAAAGATATAAGGAGATTTATGATGACAGAGCGTATCATGCCAAGGGTTTGGATGTACCGGCGAAGATGGTGCCAACTCTCGGAGTGAGAAGAATGCAATGCACGGAACAGGAGAGGCTAACAAATATGAGGAGGTGGAAGTGTCAACTTTCAATACTTACATTAGTCCGAAGAACTCATGCACTTATTATCGGTAACTCTCAATCTAATAAGGAGGTTCACAAAGAGACAAGTACCCCAAGGAGGAGTGTATGGGGGTTTGGTCATCCTTGCGCATCCTCGACTCATGGTACGTGAGTGTACTCTAATATTCGATCCCTCCAAAGATTAGCGATCCATCTAGTAGCTAGAGTTCTCAACTAGATTTGTAGGTTTTGAAAATAAACACGGATTGCCCAAAATACGACACCTATCACTAATAGGCTAGAGATCTTGACACCAAAAGTTCAAACATTACTCACATCAATGCCTCAAAACTATTGCAAGTTACTAATAAAATTAAATAGCAACCTCAATTACCTACTTTCAAGACAAGACACAACTCAGTGCAACAACCGACTCTCTTAACAAGATAAACATGAAAAGTAAAGAGAGTTCAAGAAAAAAACTAAACAAAAGCCAATGCTCTTGCTAAAGACAAACTAAGACTAAAACTAAACATGGCAGCAGCTACGAAAAGATAAAGAACACACAACAGTAAAAAGATAGTCATGCAAAATCCTATGATGTGTTCTAGATTGGAGTGGAGCGTGTTTCTCTCGCACACAAAGTAAGACGGGTCTAACTTGTTATGACAGCAAGCAAAGCTAAATAAAACTAAAAATAAAACCGAAGAGCGAGACGCTCCAAGCATAGCACATAACGCATGAAGTGATAAAAATATAGTGAGACGAAGGACGGACTGATGATTGTTGATGGATAAGGGGATGCACGGGGGCATCCCCAAGCTTAGACGCTTGAGTCTCCTTGAATATTTATTGGGGATGCATGGGGTCATCCCCAAGCTTGAGCGCTTGACACTCCTGGATCTTCTTTCGTCATCTTCCATCGCACACTTGAAAACTCCCTTCATACATAACTCATCATAAGCTGATTAGAGAGGTTAGTACCCTTAATAAAATAATTTTACCCCACTGGATATAAAGATATTCTTGAAGATCTACTGTTTCTTAAGATTGACAAAACGTTTTTGCAAAGAAAAAGCAAGCTTAAGGTTTGCAAAAGTAAGGAGAGACAAAACTTGGCAGAATCTGTGGAAAACAGGACAACATGTAGTAGAGATTTTTTTCGGGCACTTCTGCAACTCAAATAAAAAAACTCAGAACATATTAAAGTTCCGCAATTGTATAGAGCACGCTGTGTAAAAAATTCATCTCAAAAAGATGAACTGGTGATTTGTTTCGAATTTTTCCGTCAAGAAGACATAATCTGTTTTCTGGACAACATGTCACAACTTTTGCTTCCCTTGTCATAACAGGCTATAACTTGGCACAAATCTTGAAAATAAAGATACAGTGATGTTGCTACAGTAGTAACAATCATTAATACCACTAAAAATAGAAGTAAAAACATCTTGGGTTGCCTCCCAACAAGCACTTTCTTTTATGCCTTTAAGCTAGACATAATGATTATAGAAGATGCTCTCACAAGAATAAAAATTTTGAAGCAAAAGAGAGCATCAAGAAGCAAATATGAAACATATTTAAGCCTAACCCACTTCCTATGCATAGGCATCTCGTAAGAAAATAAATCAAAGAAGCACAAAGTGACATGCATAGGAAGGTGGAATAAGAACAACTTAAAAACTTTCAACAAAAAGAGAGGTGTTTTTGTAACATGGAAGTTTCTACAACCAAACTTTCCTCTCTCAAAGTAATTTTCAGTAGCATCATGAACAACATCAATAATATAACTATCACATAAATCATATTGTTCATGACCTACAAGCACACGTGTATAATTTTCAACACGGTCTTTAGGAACAAAAGATAAATGCATCCCATCACATTGAGCCTCAATAAGGGCACAGTTCTCCGGAATATGAGTTGGAGATTTCAAAAGGATAATAGAACAATCAAGTGTGGGTGCAATAGCAACAATTTCATGCTTAATATAAGGAAATATAGCAAGTTCATCTTCGCAAGCATAATCCATATTGGCATCATGGCCATCAACAAAGCAATTATATGGATCTTCAGAAAGGGATATTTCAAGTGAGTCCTCGGAATCATGGGATTACTCCTCAAAGAAATCATTGGCCTATTCTTGGGCAGCAAAAGTTTTGTTTTTAAATTCTTCAATATAATCATTGAAAATATAATTCTCAAAGCAATAATCAAGAACCGCAAAGCTTTCAGACTTGTAAATAGTATCGTAGTACTTTTCAATCAAAGAAGCAATATCATAAGCACCCTTAAAAGCAAGAAATTATTCAATCTTTTCAACATCAAAGTAATCATAAACACCTTTAGCATAAGCAGATAGGATCTCATTTTCATTAAACTCACATTGGAAAGGAAGGTGTTGACGATCTATATTAGAGCAGCAAGTAAAATCATAAATGTAGCATAACACTTAGCATAGCAATAAGAAGTTTGTATTTGGTCCCATAAGTGTTTCCCTTTCTGAGATAGGCGGTGCCGCGTATAATGAGCATGCTCATCCAATGATTTTCCTCAACCAAGTCAGTTGGGTTTTTAGCGCGAGCACAAATTGTTCGAAGACGATCCAAGTGGAACAAGTCCATCCTACCATATTTGGGTGGTTCCACACCCATGATAAATATAGCATAAGTAGCCAGGCAAAGACAAAGACAAAAGGTAGCAACTATTTTTTTGGTTTTTCATATAAGACTCGGAAGCAAAAACAAAAACTGAAAGGTAAAATAACAAGACTAAAAAGCAAAGGTAATAGGCAACTCCCCTATCTTAGCACTCGGAGTCCCCAGCAACGGCGCCAGAAATTTGCTTGATGTGCGAGATGATGATAATGGTTTCTCGCCCTTCGTTGGTTACCCCAAGTGGAAGGTGAGATGTAGGATAGAAAAAAATTTCCCCTATGTAGAGGATAGGGTTTGTCTCCAGTAGGACTCCGTCAATGATAAGTAGGTGGGTCAACAAGTGATGCGTCGTCTGAAAAGAACCACTTGCTTCGCCTGGACCTGCACACGACACAAATAACTTTGCTCCCAACGAAGTTCAGAGAGGTTGTCAATCTCTCTAGTCTTGTAGTTTACAAAGGATAAAAAACACAAGGGATAATGATAATGATAGCAACTAAAAGTAAATGTTGAAAAGTAAATAAGCGTGTAAACAATGATGAGAATATGGATCGGGGTCCCGTGATGTTCACTAGTGATGTGTCTCTCCAAAAAGACGATAAAACTACTATGCGAGGTAAACAAATTACAGATGGGCATTTGACAGGATTATAAACGCACCACAATGCTAACTATGCTACAAAAGAAAGGAAGAGGCTCAAAAGCATGGGCAGTATGCCAAAATAAGTAGACCGAAATCCAACTGCATCTACTACTAATCATCCACCTTGATATATCTATCCAGAACATCTCGCTGGTATTAAGTTGTGAGCCCCACCCAAAGTGTAAACCCAAAGCAATAGACAACTGCATTAAAAAGAACTTTGCGTAAAGTAAACAATCCTTGCAACCGTGGTTACAAGCACCGTTGTTTTCCCCCTTGTGGCAACATCACATCCCCTAGACTCATGTTTTTGTCACTCAAGCGTGTCATCAGGGGGCATGAACCCACAATCGAGCATAACGTTCCCTCTTGGAGTTACTACCTACTACTTGTCCAAAGCAATAGACAGCAACGGAGAACATGCAAGAATTACTTAGGAACAAAAATATAAAAGATAAGAACCAAATATATTACTCTATCACAATCTAAACATAATCTCATAATCCATAAGATCCCATCAAACTCAGCATAGCAAAAGCAGAAAGATTACATATGTGCCTCGATCATGTAGGGCAGCTCACGAGGTCTAAACCATGAAGAACAAAGAGGGGAGGAGAACATCACATAGCTACTGATCACGGACCCATGGTCCAAAGGAAACTACTCACGACACATCCGGGAAGCGTCCATGGTGGAGCGGAAGCTCCCGGAGGTCGATCCTCCCTCCGGCAGGGTGCCGGGAAGGGGCTGCAGGTGCTCCCGATCTAAAAAGCGCGGCAGTGGCGGAACAGAGGCGAGAACGCGAAAAAGGCTTATGTCTTCGGAAGTTTCACATCACGGGAAATATATAGGCGAAGGGGGCAGCCAGGGGGCCCACCAGGGGTCCAGGCGCCCCCTGGCGCGACCAAGCCCTAGGCCGCGCCAGCTAGGCGCCTGGGGCCCTGGTGGGTCCCACCTGGCCCCCCTTCGGGACTTCGGAAGGTTCCTTCACGCTGAATTTTTATCTGTTTTCCCGAATTTTTGGAGCACTTTTTATATGGGGAAAACTGAAATACAAAAACAACAGAAAACAAAAACTGGCACTGAGGTGCACTGAGTTAATAGGTTAGTCCAAATATGATCAAAAGTGTATGAAAGTGTACCTAGATCGTAGCAATATCACACAAAACATGCATGGAGCAAGTAGAAATTATCGATACGTTTGGGACGTATCAGTCACATGATGTTCACTAGTGATGTCTCTCTCCCAAAAGACGATAAACAACTATGCGAGGTGAACAAATTACAGCTGCGCAATTGTCAGGATTAAAGATGCACCGCAATGCTAACTATACTACAAAAGAAAGGAAGAGGCTCAAAAGCATGGGCAGTACGCCAAAACAAGTAGACCGAAATCCATCTGCATCTACTCACTAATCATCCACCTTGAGATATCTATCCAGAACATCTCGTTGGTATTAAGTTGCGAGCCCCACCCAAAGTGTAAACCCAAAGCAACAGACAACTGCATTAAAAGAACTTTGCGTAAATTAAACAATCCTTGCAACCGAGCACCATTATTTCCCCCCTTGTGGCAACAACACATCCCCTAGACTCATGTTTCTGTCACTCAAGCTAGTCATCAGGGGGCATGAACCCACAATCAAGCATAACGCTCCCTCTTGGAGTTACTACCTACTACTTGGCCAAAGCAATAAACAACAACGGAGAACATGCAAGAATTACTCAAGAATAAAAATATAAAAGGAGAAGAACCAAATATATTACTCATCACAATCTGAACATAATCTCATAATCCATCAGATCCCAACAAATTCAACATAGCAACAACAGAAAGAATTACATATGTGCCTTGATCATGTAGGGCAACTCATAAGGTCTAATCCATGAAAAACAAAGAGGGGGAGAGGACATCACATAGCTACTGATCATGGACCAATGGTCCAAGGTGGACTGCTCACGGCTCATCCGGGAAGCGTCCATGGTGGTGGAGAAGGTCCCGGAGGTCAATCCTCCCTCCGGCAGGGTGCCGGGAAGGGGTCTTATGGTGCTCCCAATCTTGGAAGCGTGGCGGCATCGGAACAGAGGAGAGATCGTGAAAAAGGGTTCTATCCTTGGGGGTTTCAGGACGAGAGAGATATATAGGTGAAGGGGGGCATCCAAGGGGGGTCACCAGGAGTCCAGGCGGCCTCCCGCCGCGGCCCCACCCTAGGCCGCGCCCTCTGGCCGCCTGGGCACCAGGTGGGGCCCCTTTGGTCCCCCTTCGGGACTCTGGAAGCTTCCGGTACGCTGATTTTTTTATATATTTTCCCAGAAATTTTCTGGCACTTTAAGTAATGGGAAAACCTGAAATAAAAAGACAGCAGAAAATAGAAACTGGCACTGGGGTGAACTGAGTTAATAGGTTAGTCCAAATATGATAAAATGTGTATGAAAGTGTATGAAAAGCATAGCAATATCACCCAAAACATGCATGGAGCAAGAAGAAATTATAGATACATTTGGGACGTATCAAGAACGCATCGCGATCCGACCTACGGTTAAAAAGATATAGCTCTCGCAAAATTACAACACAATCTGCAAATTTTAATAAACCAGAAAATAGCAAAATCGCGCTCGGGCCGAATCTGACTCTACTGGGCCTAACAGGGGCAAGCGCAAGATAACTATACTACGCACCGCTCGTTACTTAGCACTGGTCCGAGCCCAACAATAGCCCAAAAAATAAAAAAGGAAAAACAAAAGAGGGGGCGCCTCACCTTGCTTGGCCGAGGCCCATGTAGCGAGCAGGCGACGACTAGCTTGCCCTCGCCCAGGGCGAAGGCTGTGGTCGTGGGCTGGGGCGTGCTGGGCCGCGCTCAGTTGCTGGCCCACCACGAGCGAGGGAGCGAGAAGGCGGATTGGTAGGCCGAGCTCCCGATCGAGGAGACGACCGACGGCGGTGCCAGTTCCGACGAGGAGGCGACGAGGTCGGCGCGGCACGGTGGAGGCCGAATCCGGACGACACGGCGCGACACGGTGCGCTCCGGTGCGAGGAGGCGAGGGTCGAGGTGGAGGGCGGCGAAGTGCCGGCTGCTTCAGAGAAGGAGCTCGGACGGCGCCCCCGGCCATGGAGGCTCCGGCGTCCTGGGAGAGAGAGGGCAGTGAGGTGAGAGGAGAAGGAGCAGGGGGCGCGAGGGAGGCCGGCGACCTGGCGGTGCGGGGCGGCGCGATGGCGGCTGCTCGCCAGAGTCGGGCGGTGCGAGGCGGCGGTGGTCTCCACGACGACCATGTGCTGGTACGAGAGATGATAACGGCTTCACTCCCTTAGTTGGTTACCCCAAGTGGAAGGTGAGATGTAGATAGCAGCAAATTTCCCTTGGCAAAGATACCAATGTTGAGAACGAACCAGTAGGACTCCGACGATGACAAGTAGGTGGTAAAGTGAACAATGGCGCCGTTCACAACCAAGGCTTGCTTACTTTACTTGGACCTGCACACACAACAAATAACTTTGCTCCCAACGAGTACAGAGGGGTTGTCAATCCCTCCGGCCTTGTTGTTTACAAAGGATCAAACGCAACAGATAAAGGTAGTGGTAATTGTAACTACAACTAGAAAGTAAAAGCAAGAAGAAAATTGAGGGTGTAAACAGTAATGGAAATATGGACCAGGGTCCCATGAAGTTCACTAGTGATGTCTCTCTCCCAAAAGATGATAAACAACTATGCGAGGTGAACAAATTACAGCTGGGCAGTTGACATGATTAAAAACGCACCACAATGCTAACTATGCTAAAAAAGAAAGGAAGAGGCTCAAAAGCATGGGCAGTACGCCAAGACAAGTAGACCGAAATCCATCTGCATCTACTCACTAATCATCCACCTTGAGATATCTATCCAGAACATCTCGCTGGTATTAAGGTGCGAGCCCCATCCAAAGTGTAAACCCAAAGCAACAGACAACTGCATTAAAAGAAATTTGCGTAAAGTAAAAAAAATCCTTGCAACCATGGTCACAAGCACCATTGTTTCCCCCTTTGTGGCAACAGCACATCCCCTAGACTCATGTTTCTGTCACTCAAGCTAGTCATCAGGGGGCATGAACCCACAATCATGCATAACACTCCCCCTTGGAGTTGCTACCTACTACTTGGCCAAAGCAAATATAAATAGCAACGAAGAACATGCAAGAATTTCTCAAGAACAAAAATATAAAAGGAGAAGAACCAAATATATTACTCATCACAATCTGAACATTATCTCATAATCCATCAGATCCCAGCAAACTGAACATAGCAATAGCAGAAAGAATTAGATATGTTCATTGATCATGTATGGCAGCTCACAAGGTCTAATCAATGAAGAACAAAGAGGGGGAGAGGACATCACATAGCTACTGATCATGGACCCATGGTCCAAGGTAGACTACTCACGGCTCATCCGAGAAGCGTCCATGGTGGTGGAGAAGCTCCCGGAGGTCAATCCTCCCTCCGGCAGGGTGCCAGGAAGAAGTCTTCTGGTGCTCCCAATCTTGGAAGCGCGGCGGCGGTGGAACAGAGGCAAGATCGCACAAAAGGGTTCTGTCTTCGGGGGTTTCATGACGAGGGGTAAATATAGGCGAAGGGGCCACCAGGGAGTGCAGACGGCCTCCCGGCGCGGCCCCACCCTAGGCCGCGCCCCCTGGCCGCCTAGACTCCCGGTGGGGCTCCCTGGCCCCCTTCGGGAGTCTGGAAGCTTCTGGTCGCTGATTTTTTTATAATTTCCTGGATTTTTTCTGGCACTTTAAGTAATGGGAAAACTTGAAATAAAAAGACAAAAGAAAATATGAACTGGCACCGGGGTGCACTGAGTTAATGGGTTAGTCCAAATATTATCAAAAGTGCATGAAAGTGCATCAAAATCATAGCAATATCATCCAAAACATGCATGGAGCAAGCAGAAATTATAGATACGTTTGGGACGTATCAACATCCCCAAGCTTAATTCCTACTCGTCCTCGAGTAGGTAAATGATAACAAGCATAATTTCTGTGGTGACATGATACCAACCATAAAAGAACTTTTAAGTAAGGCAAGAAAGACATGTAATTCAATTCAAGTCATAACAAGCAAGAGTCTATATTAGCATTGAAACAAGCAACATAAGATAATAAAGGTGCAAGAGCTCTCGCTATCCGTGACTCGAATGTCTCCAAATGGTGTTTGCGTGAAAGAAGTGGGACATCGGATTACGAGAGAAAACATACTATTTATTTAGTTGAGAACTCAATTTACTAAAGTTTCACACTTAGTCTCCTCTGGATTCTTATCTTGATTCGTCCCCAGACCACTAGCCAGGTACAAGTCAAACTGATCCACTCCCTTTCGATATTTTGAGCACTCATGCAATGGATGAGCGTAAGCAAGAAAGTTGACACTTAGGATGGCAAAGGGAGAGATGGTGGAGGAGGAAGACATAAAGGGTGTGAAAGGCTCACATCAATGAGGAGAATCATAGGCGAGAGATATCCAAATGATACATATGATGTGTGGAGTAGGGATTTCCATGCAACGGGTGAACATACGAGCTATGTAAAGCTCCCCAATGGAACTAGTGTGTTGCATCCAACTTACTTGCTCAAGAAGACCTAGAGCTCATTTGAGGAGGCTCATCATTGGAATATACAAGCCATGTTCTATAGTGTAAAGGTCCCCACATAGCTATATGCATATATGATCATCTCTATGGAGTACAAGATACAAGAGGGAGTACGAGTGTGTATCTCTCAAAAGGAATAGTAGTGTGCCCCCTTCTCTCTTTTTATTTTCTTTTTCTCTTTTTTCTATTTTTGTGTGGCCTCAATGGCTCTTTCTATTTATCTCTCATTTGTTGTTTTTGGATCTTTTGATTTGTCCTCTATGGGATCTTTTCCTCACTTTAGGGGCAACACTCAATTTTACAAGAAGTATAAGAGATCTTTCACACTTTACAAAAGTACTCAGCATAAAGAAGATGAAGCTATCATGATGTATGCAAATGTATGCCTCTGCCAGTGTAGCAGGAACATGTATGACATGAAGATCAAGTCATGAGAAGATGGATGTTGCATGGCAATATATCTCGGAAAGGCTATGGAAATGCCTTGATAGGTAGGTATGGTGGCTGTTTTGAGGAAGGATATAAGGAGGTTTATGAGGACAGAGCGTATCCTACCAAGGGTTTGGATGCTCGGCAAAGTATGCGCTAACTCTCGAGATGAGAAAAGGGCAATGCACGGTACCGAAGAGGCTAGCAAAATATGAGGAGGTGAAAGTGTCAACTTTCGAATACTCACACTAGTCCGAAGAACTCATGCACTTATTGTCGGTAGCTCTCAATCTAATTAGGAGGTTCACAAAGAGACAAGTACCCCAAGGAGGAGTATATGGGGGTTTGGTTATCCTTGCGCATCCTTGACTCATGGTACGTGAGTGTACTCTAATATCCGATCCCTCCAAAGATTAGTGATCCATCTAGTAGCTAGATTTCTCAACTAGTTTTTGTGGTTTTCAAAAATAAACATGGATTGCCCAAAATACGACATCTATCACTAATAGGCTAAAGCTCTTGACACCAAAAGTTCGAACATTACTCAAAACAATACCTCAAAACTATTTCAAGTTACTACTACAATTGAATAGCAACCTCAATTCCCTACTTTATGTCAAGACACAGAACTCAGTGCAACAGGCCAACTCTCTAAACAAGATAAACATGAAAACTCAAGAGAGTTCCAGCAACAAACTAAACAAAAGCTCTTAAAAAATAAGCATGAAAACTAAGAGTTAAGCATGATAGCAGCTACGAAAAGATAAAGAACACACATAGCAAAGAAAGATAAGCATGAAAATCCTATGATGTGTTCTAGGTTGAAGTGGAGCGTGTTTCTCTCCCACACAAAGAAATCTGGGTTCTAACTTGTTATGAACAGCAAGCAAAGCTAAACAAAGCTAAAAAGTAAAGAGCAAGACGCTCCAAGCATATCACATAACGCAGGAAGTGATAAAAATATAGTGGAACGAAGGACGAACTGATAATTGTTAATGGAGAAGGGGATGCACGGGGGCATCCCCAAGCTTAGATGCTTGAGTCTCCTTGAATGTTTCTTCGGGGTGCATGGGGGCATCCCCAAGCTTGAGCGTTTGACACTCCCGGATCTTCTTTCATCATCTTCATTCGCACACTTGAAAACTTCCTTCATACATAACTCATCATAAGCTGATTAGAGAGGTTAGTACCCATAATAAAATAATTTTCCTCTGCTGGAAATAAAGATATTCTTGAAACTGGGAAAAGGCAAAAGGTGGCAGAATCTGTGAAAAACAGACCAGCGGGTAGTAAATAATACTTTTGGGTACTTCTGCAACTCAAATTAAAAGACTCAGAACAGATGCACGAATGCTAATTGTATAGAGCATGCTGTCAACAAAATTCATATAAAAAGATGATATGGTGATTTTATCCGATTTTTTCCGTCCAAGGATAGAATCTGTTTTCAGGACAGCAAGTCACAACTTTTGAACTTTCTTGCAATCAGAGGCTAAACTTGGCACAAATCTTGAAAATAAAGATACAATGATGTTGTTGTAGTAGTAACAATCATAAAGACCACTAAAATCAGAGGGAAAAACATCTTGGGTTGCCTCCCAACAAGTGCTTTCTTTTACACCTTTGAGCTAGGCACGAAGCAAAAATATCAAGTTTTATCAAGTGAAAGAGAATAGCTAGCCCGTGTAACAGACTCAAAAGTTAACTTAATCTTCTTTCTAGGGAAGTGTTCCATCCCCTTCTTGAGTGGGAATTTGAATTTTGTATTCCCCTCTTTCATATCAATGACAGCACCAACGGTGCGAAGAAAAGAACGTCTCAAAATAATTTGACATAAGGATTCACACTCAATGTCCATAATATTAAAATTAACGAGAACATAATTGTCATTGACAATAATAAGAACATCGTCAATCTTCCCCCAAAGGTTTCTTTACGGAAGAATCAACAAGACGAACACCAAAAGAACAAGGATCAAAAGGTTTCAATTCAAACATATCATACATTCTTTTGGGCATAACGGAGGTACTAGCTCCAACATCACATAAAGCATAGCAAGAGAAGTTATTGAATTTAATTTTGATCATAGGATCCCAACCATCTTCTAGCTTCCTAGGTATGAAGGCTTCTAGCATAAGCTTCTCCTCCCTAGCTTTAATAAGAGCATTGGTGATATGGTCCATGAAGGCAAGATTTAGTGTGCTAGTGTGGGGGTCTCGAGACATTTTGTGTAGTAGACTAATAACTTCAGAAAGGGTACAACTATCAAAATCAAGGTCACTACTATCAAGTAAGGTGCTAGTGGTGTCACTTAGGCTTACTTTTTTGAAAGCCTCTATGTTCATAGGAGATTCTTCTTCTACGGTTGAGGTAATAGCATCACCATTAATAGGTCCAATGGGACTAGGGGTGTGTTGGGTGCTAAGAGTTTGGATATCCTCAACAACTTGGATAGCAGCAATGGTATGGTGTGTAGGAAGGCTCTTAATTCTATCTTCTTTGTCCTTTTATCTAGCCCATCTTTCTTTAAGTTTGGCCATCATCCTAATGTTGTCATTAATTTGCACTTGAATATCATTCATAGGAGTGGTCTTCCTCTCCTCGAGGGGAGAAGTTCTAATTTTAAGCATATCAACATCAAGGGCTAAGTTTTCTACCTTCAAAGAGAGATTATCTAATTTGTCTAATTTTTCTTCCACACTCTTGCTGAAGGCTTTTTGGGTGGTGATAAATTCTTTAAGCATGCTCTCTAATTCAGAAGTGGAGTTCTTGGTGCTAGGATAAGTGTTGTTGTTACCATAGTTGGATGGGAACTATCTAGGATTGCTACCAAAGTTACTCCTATAAGCATTGTTGTTGATGTTGTTTCTAGAGATAAAGTTCACATCTATTTGTCCTTGAGCAACCAAGGAATTTAAAGGAACATCATGAGGATCAATAATAGCTTGCTTGGTAAGTAAAGTCATGATGAAGTCAACTTTTTCATTTAGGAAGGAGATCTCCTCGATAGAGTTTACCTTCCTACCTGTTGGAGCTCGTTCGGTGTGCCATTGGGAATAGTTGGTCATCATCTTATCTAGCAGTTTTGTGGCAGCACCAAGTGTTGTTGACATAAAGGTTCCTCCCGCGGCCGAATCTAATAGGTTCCGCGAGGTAAAGTTCAAGCCTGCATAAAAAGTCTGGATAACCATCCAATTAGTCAAAACATGCGTAGGGAAATTCTTAACAAGAGATTTCATACGTTCCCAAGCCTGAGCAACGTGTTCATTAGCCAATTGCTTAAAATTCATAATATTACTCCTCAATTGGATAATCTTAGCAGGTGGGTAATACTTCCCAATAAAAGGATCCTTGCACTTATCCCATGAATCTGTACTATTCCTAGGCAAGGATTATTTATACTCTTGCATATCACAAAGCTAAACAAAATTATTCAAGTCTAAAGCAACATCATCTCCAGCACCAGAGAATTGTTCTTTCATAACAAGAGTAAGCAAAGCACGTTTCATTTCATAAGAAGATGCTAAAGTGGCAGGTGTAGCAATAGGAGTGCAGATAAAGTCATTGTTGTTGTGACTAGTGAACTCACACAACCTAGTGTTTTCAGTGGTACCCATAATAGCAGCAGGTAATTTTTTTGTGATTTTTGATAAAGGACACTAAAGCAAAAACTGAAAGATAAACTAACAAGACTAAAAAGCAAAGATAAAAGATAATGTGCAACTCCCCTATCTTGAAGAGCGGAGTCCCCGGCAACGGCGCCAGAAATTTACTTGTTGGTACGAATGATGATAACAACTTCTCGCCCTTCGTTGGTTACCCCAATTGGAAGGTGAGATGTAGATAGCAAAAAATTTCCCTTGGCAAAGATACCAAGGTTGAGACTGAACCAGTAGGACTCCGACGACGACAAGTAGGTGGTAAAGTGAACAATGGCGCCGTTCACAACCGAGGGTTGCTTAATTTACCTGGACCTGTACACACAACAAATAACTTTGCTCCCAATGAGTACAGAGGGGCTGTCAATCCCTCCGGCCTTGTCGTTTACAAAGGATCAAACACAACAAATAAAGGTAGTGGTAATTGTAACTACAACTAGAAAGTAAAAGCAAGAAGTAAATTGATGGTGTAAACAGTAATGGAAATATGGACCGGGGTCCCATGAAGTTCACCAGTGATGTCTCTCTCTCCCAAAAGATGATAAACAGATATGCGAGGTGAACAAATTACAGCTGGGCAATTGACAGGATAAAAAATGCACCGCAATGCTAACTGTGTGTAACAACCCAGTTTTCACAAAAAATAAAAAATTGTTTTCGGTGTGAATTGTTTGATTGTCTGATTTGTTTGCG
The DNA here is from genome assembly GCA_950022295.1 of Bromus sterilis. Lineage (NCBI taxonomy): Eukaryota > Viridiplantae > Streptophyta > Magnoliopsida > Poales > Poaceae > Bromus > Bromus sterilis. Next base: position 363,188,302 of record OX465595.1, on the reverse strand, counting down.
GTGTTTGTATCCCCGATTTATCGATCGGCGATTATTTCCCCCCTCTTATCTCGTACCGGACGAAGACCGACCCTTGCCACCTTGACACTCGACCTTCGCGACACCGGGTTTCACCCGATCACCGTCGCGAAAACCGCACGAGACCAGCCGCAACCAACGGAACGAAAAACCCCGTTTAATAATTAAACGTGTTATTCTTATAGCGCGCCGGAAAGTGTTCTCGGAACGGTTCCAACGCGAGGTGAACACCGCCGGCTCGACGCGCTGATCGCGCAGTTCAAAGTTTTACCCGAATCGGAGGTATTGCGGACCCCCGGCGGTCAAAAACGTGAGCAGCGCGCGTGCGAGAGAAAAACCGGGGATGTTTTTGCAAACTGCCAGCGCGCCACGTCGCCCGAACCACCTCCACTGCGGATCCGGGCCGAGCCACCCCTGGCCATGGAGACCGCCGCGCGCCGCCGGACCCATGGCCGCCGCCGGCCAGGACGCCCCAGCAGCCACCGGCCTCCTCCTTTCCCTCTCCTCCCGCGCCTCCTTTCCCCTCCTCACCCTCCTCCTTCTCTCCCACAGGGCAACGCCGCCGTCGCGCCTTCAACAGTGGCCGCGCCGCCCCAGAGCTCGGCCCACGTCGCCCATCCCGCCGCCGCTGCAAGGATCCGGCGAGGCCGCGGCCCGATCCGGCAGCCCCTGGAGCTCCGTGACCCCTTCTGGCCTCCTCCCGCCTTCCCGCCGCTCGCCGGTGTCCATCACCTCCCGCCGGAGGCCGGCGGCGCCGCCAACCGCCACGGCCGCCTCGTCGAGGTCGGGCCCGAGCCGGCTCCCTCCAGCGGCCATGTGGGCCAGCCAGAGGCCCGAGTGGCCCAAGCCAGCCCAGGCCGCCAGCCGCCTTGTGGGCTCGGCCCAGTTGGGGTGAGAGCCCAGGCCTTTTTTCTTTTGTTTATTTTTCTTTTCTGCTAAGTCCTTTAATTTCTGCCGCTGATTCGATTTCGCGGTGACGATAGCGAGAGAACCGTAGCTCGGATCGCGATGCGCCCAAAACGAATATTGCTCAGAATTGCGTGTACTTTAATCCATCTTTTGTGAGAATTTTGATTTGAGGCCATCTTGATGTTGTTAATCTGTGTTGAAGTGGGCATCAGGCCGTTAAACTGCTACTAATTCCTATTAAGTGCTGCTGTTATTATTTTATTGCAACTTTGAGTGATGATTGTGAGACATCCATGAGGCCTATTGCATTGATTCTTTTTCCTATCTGTTAAGCATCATGTGTACTTCATTTGCATGCTTTAACTTGTCATGTTTGGGTGCTTTAGCTATATTAAATCGTGCTCCAAAGTGGTGATCCTGATGTTAATGTGCTTCTGTGCTGAAAACTCTTATTTTATTGCAACTTCGGGTGACGATTGCGTCGCAACCGTTTATCGGAATTGAGTGATTCCAATTGCATATTGTTAAGCATCATGTCTACTTCCATTATATGTATTGTATTGTCATGATATGCTTGTTGTTAATATAGATATTTAGATCCAAAGTTGCTATGCTGCTGTTTTTGACAGCCACCTCTGTTTTTCTCTAAGTCTGTAACGTCCCGATGCCATGTTGCATGCTTAATATCTTTTGATCTATGATGCCTATTTGCATGGTTCTTTTTGCCATGCCTTCCCTGTCATGTCTACTTTAATTACATATCATTTGTGAGCAAGTTTGCATTGATTATCCTGTTTATGCATTGCTCTAAAGTGTGCTTCGTGATGTTGGCAGATTGTGCCCGTAACCTTTTTTGCTTGTATCTTTTTAACCGTAACTCCGTTTGGGGTGTTCTTTATATGTAACTTGATTAGTTTTTCGTGTACTTTGTGTTTATGCTATTGTTTTCTGTTGTTAACCAACCTAAAATATGGTTTAGGACAGAACAATACAAAATACTTTAATTGTCGTGGGGTACTTAGTGTTATGCCATGTTTAGGTTGTGCCTCACTTAAATTGACTAGCATAGATAGTTTACTTTGTGCTTCACCTCTTGTCAGGTTTGTGTGCTATGACATGCTTGCTTGATTTGCCATGTTAACAACCTTTGTTGATCACCTGTAGCTAAACAACTTGAACCTTTCTAAATGTGCGGTATCGTTGTGTGTGACGAGTACTCCACTTAACCTGTTAGTAACCGCTCTCGACGGTAGGTGCGATGTCTCGTGTTGCCTTCTTGTTGATGCCTGCTTGTGTTTGCCTCGTAGTAATAGATGCTTGCTTGTTGGTTGCTTTCTAGTGTTTACCGTCTTGTGTGCTTCCGCGGGTACCCTTCGGAGACGATGCGAGCTTGCGATCAACTACACCTTCGGAACCCGACTTATCAACAGGCAAGGACTATACATTACTTATGATCCATTCTATTTCAACCAGCGGTTTGCATGCTAGTCTAGGTTAGGTTCGATGTTTTATCCTACCACATGTTTACAGCCCCTTTCAAATCGATACAGCCATGTCCCTTCCCAGCAAACCTTGTACTGCTATGTTACTATTGCTCGTTGCTCAGCCCCTACTTAGTATGCATGCTTAGGATGCTACGATGTTACCCTGTTACTCCTTGGTTTTGGGATATCACATTATTATATTGTTGTTGATGATATGATTATTATAATGTTGACTATATTCGACGAAGGATGGAAGGTCCATGCTATCCCGCCCCGACGCTTTGTTCCATTCGAGTCACCTAGGATCCGAGTTCCGGGTATTGGTTTTAAGACTGAGCGTGCCAAACCGCATGTGGGATTTTATGGGGTCCCCTTTTCTTACCTACCTAGCTTCAAGCATTTCTAGTGGTGGCCCAAGCTGATTTACCATTTGAAACCGTGTGTGTGTGCTGGTCAGCTGCCATTAGTTTTCAAACCAACCCGGACCAGTGAGGACTTAGTTCCCTTGCTGGCCCACCTTGTCCGGTTGAGGACCCGGTTTCCCATGTGTGATTAACCGGCTATCCAAACCTGCGACAGACGGTAGAGACCAGATCGAGAGCGCGGCCGGCTCCTGAGATGGATGTCGACTCACCGGGGGCCACCCGGATTTGCTCGTTGTTAGTTAGAGGGACCGGTCGTTTCGGATCTCTTGGAACTAAATCATAAAATGGTTGCCTGTGATGGGTAGCAACTGAGAGAGATGGGCGAGCATGCGGAGCCTTGTAATGGGCAATTGGTACACCCCTGCAGGGTTAAATCTTTTCGAGAAGCCGTGTCCACGGTTATGGACGACTTGAGACCTACTCCTTGTTCATAGACAACAACAACTGAGATAATCTTAATATAACTTGATCAACGTGTGTGTGTGCCTTGACTGCTTCTTCTTCGTCGGGATGCGAAGAGGAGGACAAGGATAGGATAGGTGTTATGCTTGCGTAAGTAGTTGATAGCAAGACTTGTTGGAGGCGATTCCTCATCGAATGCTTGGCTTCTTATCTTACTCTCTAGATCGTTAGCCACTTCATAAGTGCTAGTGCGGCAGCAACCTCACCACTTACCCCTTCCTTACCGTAAACTACTAGTTGTCCTAGAATGACGAGTGATGAAGTCCTTGTTGGGTCAGTTGACCACTACAGTTGGATGATGAGTACTTCTGTACTCATGATACTACCCCCAAACTCTTTTCAGGGTTCTTGATCGACAACAGGTATGGTGATCGACGTTTCACGTGGAGACTCGACGATGACTAGTTAGGCGGATCCCGGCGGAGGGCCTGGACCCATGTGGTTATCGGATCGATGTTTTTCTCTTTGCCACTAGGCATTTTATGGTAGTCTGTACCCAGACATATACCTTACGCTGATGTATTGTATTTAAGGCAGTTGTATGCCGATTGTATAAAATGTTGTTGTCGGGACCCGGGGTTAGCGTATGCAAGCCTCGCTACAACACAATCATATGGAGAGCCGAGAACCGTACCCACTTGTCTAAGCAGACAAGGCCAAGCACAGAACGTTCTCGGAAAGCATCGAACGTGAGGGGCGTCCCATCCAGGCCGGATGATCAACTGAAATGGGTCCTCATCGTCCGCACACAAGTCTAAATGATATGGGTGGTGAACTCCCATACTCATAGACAAGTCGCCTCAACCATACTATCGATTGTATTATAACCCTTACATAGACTTACTCCAGCCCGATCACTTAGTCGGGGTCTAGGGCGGGCTCGATCATACATCAAAGTGTGCACGAGACAGAGTCTCGAACAATCGCATCGCGATGCCCCAAGCTGCGCACATCTAAGGGCCACTTGGTGTATAAAAGACCGCCAGCCAGATCACAACTAAGGTCTCGAAAAACCATACAAAGACATGCATGTTATAAACATACACGCAGCACACATGCCTTGTATGAACAGCAGGTATCATTGCAATTCTCTACAAAGTATATATCTTTATTAATAACTCTTACAGAGTGCACACAGAGATCACAAGCATGTGATCCAATATTACAACAAACAAGCGGAAGCAAGTAGGTCTGAGTACAGACAAGTTTAACAAATGGCTTAGAGAAGCCTTATCTAAAAACAAGCCCTCCACGAGGGAACCAGTCGTCTGACTGGGACTACACTAGCTTGGTCTTGGTCGGAGTCTTCATTCTTATAGCTTCGGTTAGAAGCCACCATCGGGGTCGGTGGGTTCATCTAAAACATAGATTAAGCAAACGTGAGTACAAAATCGTACTCAGCAAGACTTACATAGGAACTATACTACTCATGCATATGTATCAAGGTAAAGGGGGGTGGGGTTTCACTTGCAGAAGTGCCAGCTTTGACTTGGCTAGTCCTGAACTACGAGTACCAGACTTGAGGTAAGAAGCGTACACGAGTCCACTACATCTCTTCAACCAAATACACCACTATGGTTACTTCCTCGGCTTCCCCACGAGAAGCACACCATAACACTCACGCTTATCTTGCGAGTTTTAGAAGTATCCAGTTCAAGTTGTCTAATAATCGAGCACAGCTCTCCAAGCAGTCCTTAACCGCGGACGCGGCTATTCGAATAGTTTTGTTAACCTTGCAAGGGTGTACCGCTACACACACGTGTCATCAGTTACCGCCTTTTGCGTGTCACCGTTCAAGAGGTGACAGAGAGGATGCCACCACAACACTTCGCCCACAGCTCCGTTCTAGTCCAGAGAGTCGCCTATCTGAGGGGGATCCGTATGGAAGTCCGGCCGAGGTTCCAGTACAGCCTCAAACGATGTGTGCAGGGTCCCAAGCCGGTCTTGAAAAGCCGTTCATCCACTTCGCAGACCGTGCCACAGCCCTACCAGAACTCCGAACTACTGCGACTCTTGGGGTTCGAACGGGGTGAGGTACTAGGATGAGAGGGGTCAGTGAGCCCAATGTGTGGTTGTACTCTTCTTCTTGGATCACTACACAAGAACTCGGGCTTAGGGCGGTGTTCAACGAGACAACCCACTATGTACTCCTACACAGCCTCTCATCGTTCACCTTGTATTAGGGTAGATTCACCAACACGTTTCACTTTCATCAACACCATGTTTGTCATCCCGACTCACATCATAAGAACCTCATTATACCACTAAGCATGCAAAAAGCAGTAACAGTTGCAGGGGCTACATGATATCAACCAACTCCTACATCTGCTAGGATTGTGGTTTGCTTACTACTGTGACAAGATGATAGGTCATGCAAAGGATATGGGTTCAACTATGCGGTAGAAACGTTATCATGGTGATCATCCTAAACAATGCATAAGCGAGACATGAGAGGGAAGTGGGATTTTATAGACATGATCAATGGGGGTTTGCTTGCCTTGCTGACGAGGTTTCGACAATGGAGTCTTCAACGAAGGGGGTGATCTCGAGCTCCGAATCCACTTCTATCATCAACATGACAATCATAGGATCAACATAATGTACAATGCACAATCACATGAATAAGATTGTAATGGTGATGTTCAAGGTACTGATGTGTTGAGCATTCCATTTAAAAGGAGTATATTGCATTTGAAATGCAAATTCAAACTCCAGTTGATTTATCGATGAATTTCAAATGCATTTGGATGCATGAAAGTTCATCTGAAAAGTTTGATCATGAAGTGATGTTGTATAGTTGAAGTAATGTTTCTGAGGTGTGGATGAAACCATTGGAAATAAGGGTGTTGCAAAATCATTTGCAAAATCATCCCAAATTTGAAATTGAAAAGGGTCCATATGCATGTTTGCTACTGTTCACCCATTTTAAAATGGTCAAACATGAAAACAAATTGCATATTCTTAATCCTTGTATTTTTCTGATAATTTTAGACATATTATTTGCTATATTTGGAGTTAGGATGAATTTTCTATGAATTTCCAAAGTTTGGGGTATTTTCTGGAATTTCTGGAATTAAATAAACCATTTAACTGATTTACTGCGTCAGCCTGACGCCAGGGTGACGTCAGGGGGCTGATGACGCGTGGGTCCGGGCTGTCAGTGGGGGGGGGGGGTTAATTAACCCGGTTAGTTAAACTAACCAGGGGTTAGTTAGTGGCCTTGGGCCCACGAGTCAGTGGGATTAGGGGGTGATTAGGGGTGGGTTAACTCCTAAGTGCCCGGCGGTTAGCCGCCGGCGTCCAGTGCGCGGCGGCGCTCTACCGGAACGGCGTTACGGGACACGGGGAGGAGGCTGGGGGCACTGGGACGAAGCCCGCGACGTCGCACGTCGTTTGGACTAGGAGGGGTTCGAGGGGGAGGCTCCAGGCCATGGCTTCGACGTCGGGAGGCGGCGGCCGGAGACACTGTCCATGGCGGACTAGCACAGAGAGCCCCGGGAGACGCACGGATGGGGGGAAATGGAGCTGGGAGCTCATCAGTGGCGATGGAGAGGACGAAGGGGGCGGGGAAAGCAGCACGGCGTCGAAATCGACTTGGGGGTCGTCGGCGGCCGGCGGCAACTCGAAGACACGGGCGACGCCTGGGGAGCTCCTCGGTTCGATTCTGTGCGGGAGATGACGAAGACGACGACAGCGGATGCACTGGACAGCTCGGCTCGGCGAGGGGGGCACGGTGGCCACGTCGGGGCGTCGCCGCGCTCCGGCTGTGCTTCGGGGGTGCTCGGTTTCTCGTCGCCGGAGGGGGAGGAGAGGGTCTGGGAGAGAGCTGGGGTGCGGGAGGGGGGGGGGGGCTTCTGCGCGACTACGTGGCACAAGAGAGAGGGAGGGGGAGGTCTAGAAGGGCCTGGACGTCGCCGTGGCGTCGTCGCCGTGCTCTGCCCTCCAGCGAGGTGCTTGGAGGGGCGGGGAGGAAGAAGACAAGGTGGCTCGGTGGGCTGGGCCGGGGCCAAGGAGGTGGGCCTCGCCTGGTGCGAGAGGTAAGCTCTCTGCTTTCTCTTTTCTTTTTATTTAATTCTGTTCTATTTGTTCTGCCTAGAAAACAAAATACCTAGGCATTTTATTAAATGCCCCAAATTTTTATGTTGCCTCATAAAATAGAGAGCTAGCCACTCATAACTTTTGGGCATTTTTGAAATTCAAATAATTTGAATTTCAAGTGAAATAGGGTTTTATTTAATTTCCAAAGCCACTGTTTGAATATTAGAAAATTCCATGAGCATGGGATTGCTCCCAAACCATTTTTAAAATGATCAGCACCATTTATAGGAATTTTCCAAATACTCAAATGATTTTTGGAAAAAGATTTTTCTCTGGCTATTTGATTTAATTTCTCAGGGCTTTCTTTTCCCCATTTTTGAATTGCAATTTGTAATTTTTGCATGAATGCAAGGTACCTCTGATCCTAGCACATACCTAACTTGGGGTTGTGACAACTCGCCCCCACTCAAAAGAATCTCGTCCCGAGATTCGGAAGTCTGCGGGAGGAAGGAGGGGTACTCGGCACTGAGACGGTCTTCTCTTTCCCACGTGGCTTCTTTCTCTGAGTGGTGTGACCACTGAACTTTCAGAAACTTGATCTTCTTTCGGCGAGTGACACGCTCTGCGGAATCAAGAATACGAACGGGGTATTCTCGATAAGAAAGGTCATCTTGGAGATCAAGCGTTTCATGGTCGACTTCGCGGATGGGGTCCTTGAAGCAACGCCTGAGTTGTGACACATGGAATACATCATGTACTCGGGAAAGGTGCGGGGGTAGTTCAAGTTGGTAGGCAACTTCTCCACGTTTAGCAATAATGCAGAAAGGTCCGATGTAACGTGGGGCCAACTTGCCTTTGATACCGAAATGTTGGGTTCCCTTCAGAGGAGTAACCCAAAGGTAAGCCTTCTCATCCAGATTGTAGCTCTCCTGCCTATGATGACGATCATAGTAGCTTTTCTGACGAGACTGTGCGACTTTCAATTGATCACGAACAATGCGAACTTGCTCTTCTGCTTCCTTGATCATATCCGGTCCAAAGAATTGTCTTTCGACGGTTTCTGACCAGTTAAGGGGTGTTCGACATCGTCGTCCATTAAGGAGTTCAAAAGGAGCCATGTTCAGACTAGATTGAAAACTATTGTTATAAGCAAATTCGGCAAATGGAAGAGACTTCTCCCAATTCTTTCCGAAAGATATAACACAAGCTCTGAGCATGTCTTCAAGAATTTGGTTAACCCTTTCGACTTGACCACTAGACTGAGGATGGAAAGCTGTACTAAAGGAGAGATGAGTTCCCATAGCACGTTGGAAGCTTCCCCAAAATCTAGAGGTGAAAAGGCTACCACGATCAGAATTGATTTCCAAAGGAACACCATGAAGGGACACAATTCTAGAGACATACAAGTCCGCTAACTGGCTAGCAGTTATAGACTCGCGAACTGGAAGGAAGTGAGCAACTTTGGAAAGCCTATCTATGACAACGAAGATGGCATCGTATCCTTTCTGGGTTTTTGGAAAGCCGGTGATGAAGTCCATACCGACTTTGTCCCATTTCCACTCTGGAATAGGCAAAGGTTGAAGTGTACCAGCAGGTCTTTGGTGTTCGGCCTTAATGCGACGACAAACATCACATTCGGCAATAAATTGAGCAATGTCTCTCTTCATCCTAGTCCACCAAAATCTCTGGCGTAGATCTCGGTACATTTTTGTGCTACCGGGATGAATTGAGAGGGGTGTGTCATGGGCTTCTTTGAGGATGAGTTGCCTTAGATCCCTATTCTTAGGTACTACCAAACGATTTCCAAAGAATACCGTTCATTTACTATATGTGGAGAAACATTTAGCAACTCCGCTAGCAATGTTCTCCTTGATCCGGCGAACACCTCGTGCACGCCTTTGGGCAACCATGATTTGATCCTCAAGGGTTGGTTTCGCCACCAAGTTGAAAAGAGATCCACGAGGAACAATCTCGAGATTAAGCTTTCGAAATTCCTCATGAAGAAGTGGTTGATACTGTTGTAACATGAGGTTGTTACAATACGACTTATGACTTAGTGCATCAGCCATGACATTGGCTTTGCCTGGGGTGTAATATATTCCTAAGTCATAATCTTTTATCAACTCTATCCAGCGTCTTTGCCTGAGATTAAAATTTGGCTGGGTGAATATGTATTTGAGGATTTGGTGGTCGGAATAGATCTCACAACGATTACCAAGGAGGTAATGTCGCCATGTCTTCAGGGCATGAACTACGGCAGCGAGTTCAAGATCATGGGTAGGATAGTTCTCTTCATGTGGACGCAACTGGCGTGAAGCGTACGCTACCACATGTCGATCTTGCAGAAGTATGCATCCTAACCCTTGCCGTGATGCGTCACAATAGATTTCGAAATCCTTTTTGGTGTCTGGAGGTGCAAGTACGGGTGCAGAAGTCAATCTTCTTTTTAGCTCTTGAAAGCTTTCCTCGCACTTGGGAGTCCATAGGAATTTCTTATCTTTCTTGAGGAGTTCAGTCAGAGGTTTTGCAACTTTAGAAAAGTTCTCGACGAAGCGACGGCAATAGCTGGCTAGGCCAAGAAAACTCCTAACTTGCTTAACCGATTCAGGTGGAGTCCAGTCAAGGACGGCCTGAACTCTCTCGGGATTCACAGCAATGCCTTTTGCAGAAATCACGTGGCCTAAGTAGGTCACTTCTGGTAGCCAAAATTCACACTTGGAGAATTAAGCATACAGGCGATGCTCTCTAAGTTTCATCAATACCAGCCTTAGGTGTTTGGCATGTTCTTCTTCGTTCTTCGAGTATATAAGGATGTCATCAAGGTAAACCACGACGAACTGGTCCAAATACTCCATGAAGATCGAATTCATCATGCGTGAGAAAGTGGCGGGGGCATTGGTTAAACCGAAGGACATGACGGTGTACTCGTAAAGACCATAACGAGTAGTAAAAGCCGTTTTGGGAATGTCCTCGTTTCGGATTTTGATTTGATGATAACCTAATCTCAAATCCATCTTGGAGAAGACAGAGGATCCTGCAAGTTGATCATAAAGATCGTTGATCCTGGGCAGTGGGTATTTGTTCTTTATCGTCGCTAAATTTAGCGGGCGATAGTCTACGCACATCCTTTCTGTTCCATCTTTTTTCGTTACGAACAGAACGGGGCAACCCCATGGCGATGAGCTAGGGCGGATGAAGCCTTTTTCCAACAAAGCTTCCAGTTGGGTTTTAAGCTCAGCTAACTCACGTGGGGCCATTTTGTATGGGTGTCTGGAAATTGGGGCTGTGCCTGGGGCAAGATCCACTATGAACTCTACACACCTGTCGGGTGGCATGCCCGGCAGCTCTTCAGGAAAGACATCCGGAAAGTCACGAACCACCGGAACATCTTCAAGGTCTGGAAGGGGAAGCACATTCAAAGAATGCACCTGGGTTCTTGTTCTTGGTGAGGAGTAAACTATTGTCTGGCCTGAAGGGTGTGTAAGTCTAACTGACTTGGCTTTACAATCAAGAAAAGCATGTTGTCTTGATAACATATCCATACCAAGGATGACATCAATGTCTGAAGACTTGAGGGCTATGAGTGAAGCAAGGAATACTAAACCCTCAATTGCAATTTGATTACCATGGCTTACTCTATTAGTTTGCCACTTGGAACCAGGAGTTTGAATGATCATAGGGGTGAACATTTCTTCAAAGGATACATCATGTCGAAGTGCATAACTTTCCGACATGAATGAGTGAGAAGCTCCTGGATCGAAAAGAACAGAAGTGGGAACAAAATTGACTGAGAGTGTGCCAAGAATGACGTCAGAAGTACCATCAGTTTCCTCAGCTGAGATTTGGTTCACACGTCCAAGATTTTCTGAGGTGGATGGATTAGCGGTGGGAACCTTTGGAGGTGGTTTGGCACGTACAGTGGGTTTTCCTTTGGCATGGGGTGGAGCATTTTGGTTGACGGGGCACTCACGAGAGTAGTGACCAGGTTGGCCACATCTAAAGCAGGCTCCAAAGATAGTGCGTGGAGCTGGGTTGTTTGGTGGAGCTGGTGGACGAGGCGGCACAAGGGATGGCCTCGGTGGGTTGTTTTGGTGGATCAAACTGTTAGGAATCCAGATCATACGCTTCTGAGGGCGTGAACTGGAAGAAGGGGCAAGCTCAAGAGCATGCTTGCGAGACTTTTCGAAAACTTCATTGCCATGCTCAGCTCTGAAGGATCTGTTGACTAAATCCTCAAAGGTGGCAAATTCGATGAGATTGAGGTCATGACGAAGGATGGGGCTAAGTCCCTTGCGGAACCTTTCCTGCTTTCTGGCATCGGTGGTGATCTCATCTTGGGCATACCGAGCAAGACGGTTGAATTCCCTCACATACTCATGGATGGACATCTCTCCTTGATTCAGATTGCAGAACTCTTCCTTCTTGCGCTCCATCAACTCATCTAGAATGTGGTACCCTCGAAAGGCAACACAGAACTCCTGCCAAGTCACTACGTGACCATCTGGCTGCATTGCAACATAGTTCTCCCACCACTGAAGAGCAGCACATTCCAAGAAGTATACCGCGAAAACAACTCGGTCATCGGGAGCAACATGTGCAGTATCAAGCTTACGCTCGATGGAACGGAGCCAATCATCAGCTTCAAGGGGCTCAGAAGAACATGTTTAGGTTGTGCCTCACTTAAATTGACTAGCATAGATAGTTTACTTTTTGCTTCACCTCTTGTCAGGTTTGTGTGCTATGACATGCTTGCTTGAGTTGCCATGTTAACAACCTTTGTTGATCACCTGTAGCTAAACAACTTGAACCTTTCTAAATGTGCGGTATCGTCGTGTGTGACGAGTACTCCACTTAACCTGTTAGTAACCGCTCTCGACGGTAGGTGCGATTTCTCGTGTTGCCTTCTTGTTGATGCCTGCTTGTGTTTGCCTCGTAGTAATAGATGCTTGCTCGTTGGTTGCTTTCTAGTGTTTACCGTCTTGTGTGCTTCCGCGGGTACCCTTCGGAGACGATGCGAGCTTGCGATCAACTACACCTTCGGAACCCGACTTATCAACAGGCAAGGACTATACATTACTTATGATCCATTCTATTTCAACCAGAGGTTTGCATGCTAGTCTAGGTTAGGTTCGATGTTTGATCCTACCACATGTTTACAACCCCTTTCAAATCGATACAGCCATGTCCCTTCCCAGCAAACCTTGTACTGCTATGTTACTATTGCTCGTTGCTCAGCCCCTGCTTAGTATGCATGCTTAGGATGCTACGATGTTACCCTGTTACTCCTTGGTTTTGGGATATCACATTATTATATTGTTGTTGATGATATGATTATTATAATGTTGACTATATTCGACGAAGGATGGAAGGTCCATGCTATCCCGCCCCGACGCTTTGTTCCATTCGAGTCACCTAGGATCCGAGTTTCGGGTATTGGTTTTAAGACTGAGCGTGCCAAACCGCATGTGGGATTTTATGGGGTCCCCTTTTCTTACCTACCTAGCTTCAAGCATTTCTAGTGGTGGCCCAAGCTGATTTACCATTTGAAACCGTGTGTGTGTGCTGGTCAGCTGCCATTAGTTTTCAAACCAACCCGGACCAGTGAGGACTTAGTTCCCTTGCTGGCCCACCTTAATGTGTGGTTGTACTCTTCTTCTTGGATCACTACACAAGAACTCAGGCTTAGGGCGGTGTTCAACGAGACAACCCACTGTGTACTCCTACACAGCCTCTCATCGTTCACCTTGTATTAGGGTAGATTCACCAACACGTTTCACTTTCATCAACACCATGTTTGTCATCCCGACTCACATCATAAGAACCTCATTATACCACTAAGCATGCAAAAAGCAGTAACAGTTGCAGGGGCTACATGATATCAACCAACTCCTACATCTGCTAGGATTGTGGTTTGCTTACTACTGTGACAAGATGATAGGTCATGCAAAGGATATGGGTTCAACTATGCGGTAGAAACGTTATCATGGTGATCATCCTAAACAATGCATAAGCGAGACATGAGAGGGAAGTGGGATTTTATAGACATGATCAATGGGGGTTTGCTTGCCTTGCTGACGAGGTTTCGATAATGGAGTCTTCAACGAAGGGGGTGATCTCGAGCTCCGAATCCACTTCTATCATCAACATGACAATCATAGGATCAACATAATGTACAATGCACAATCACATGAATAAGATTGTAATGGTGATGTTCAAGGTACTGATGTGTTGAGCATTCCATTTAAAAGGAGTATATTGCATTTGAAATGCAAATTCAAACTCCAGTTGATTTATCGATGAATTTCAAATGCATTTGGATGCATGAAAGTTCATCTGAAAAGTTTGATCATGAAGTGATGTTGTATAGTTGAAGTAATGTTTCTGAGGTGTGGATGAAACCATTGGAAATAAGGGTGTTGCAAAATCATTTGCAAAATCATCCCAAATTTGAAATTGAAAAGGGTCCATATGCATGTTTGCTACTGTTCACCCATTTTAAAATGGTCAAACATGAAAACAAATTTCATATTCTTAATCCTTGTATTTTTCTGATAATTTTAGACATATTATTTGCTATATTTGGAGTTAGGATGAATTTTCTATGAATTTCCAAAGTTTGGGGTATTTTCTGGAATTTCTGGAATTAAATAAACCATTTAACTGATTTACTGCGTCAGCCTGACGCCAGGGTGACGTCAGGGGGCTGCTGACGCGTGGGTCCGGGCTGTCAGTGGGGGGGGGGGGGGTTAATTAACCCGGTTAGTTAAACTAACCAGGGGTTAGTTAGTGGCCTTGGGCCCACGAGTCAGTGGGATTAGGGGGTGATTAGGGGTGGGTTAACTCCTAAGTGCCCGGCGGTTAGCCGCCGGCGTCCAGTGCACGGCGGCGCTCTATCGGAACGGCGTTACGGGACACGGGGAGGAGGCTGGGGGCACTGGGACGAAGCCCGCGACGTCGCGCGTCGTCTGGACTAGGAGGGGTTCGAGGGGGAGGCTCCAGGCCATGGCTTCGACGTCGGGAGGCGGCGGCCGGAGACACTGTCCATGGAGGACTAGCACAGAGAGCCCGGGGAGACGCACGGATGGGGGGGAAATGGAGCTGGGAGCTCACCAGTGGCGATGGAGAGGACGAAGGGGGCGGGGAAAGCAGCACGGCGTCGAAATCGACTTGGGGGTCGGCGGCGGCCGGCGGCAACTCGAAGACACGGGCGACGCCTGGGGAGCTCCTCGGTTCGATTCTGTGCGGGAGATGACGAAGACGACGGCAGCGGATGCACTGGACAGCTCGGCTCGGCGAGGGGGGCACGGTGGCCACGTCGGGGCGTCGCCGCGCTCCGGCTGTGCTTCGGGGGTGCTCGGTTTCTCGTCGCCGGAGGGGAAGGAGAGGGTCTGGGAGAGAGCTGGGGTGCGGGGGGGGGGGGGCTTCTGCGCGACTCCGTGGCACAAGAGAGAGGGAGGGGGAGGTCTAGAAGGGCCTGGACGTCGCCATGGCGTCGTCGCTGTGCTCTGCCCTCCAGCGAGGTGCTTGGAGGGGCGGGGAGGAAGAAGACAAGGTGGCTCGGTGGGCTGGGCCGGGGCCAAGGAGGTGGGCCTCGCCTGGTGCGAGAGGTAAGCTCTCTGCTTTCTCTTTTCTTTTTATTTAATTCCGTTCTATTTGTTCTTCCTAGAAAACAAAATACCTAGGCATTTTATTAAATGCCCCAAATTTTTATGTGGCCTCATAAAATAGAGAGCTAGCCACTCATAACTTTTGGGAATTTTTGAAATTCAAATAATTTGAATTTCAAGTCAAATAGGGTTTTATTTAATTTCCAAAGCCACTGTTTGAATATTAGAAAATTCCATGAGCATGGGATTGCTCCCAAACCATTTTTAAAATGATCAACACCATTTATAGGAATTTTCCAAATACTCAAATGATTTTTGGAAAAAGATTTTTTCTCTGGCTATTTGATTTAATTTCTCAGGGCTTTCTTTTCCCCATTTTTGAATTGCAATTTGAAATTTTTGCATGAATGCAAGGTACCTCTGATCCTAGCACATACCTAACTTGGGGTTGTGACAGTTGTATGCTTGTATCTGTAATGTTGTGATATCATGTTGGAAATTCGGGGCATATGGCATTGTCATATGTCGCGGTGGGACCGATATGTTCTTCGTCCCCGGATCTGGATGGAAACATCTAGATCTGGAACAGTACCGCATATCGGGCCTTACACCGTGCTACAAAAGAAAAGAAGAGGCTCAAAAGCATGGGCAGTACGCCAAGACAAGTAGACCAAAATCCATCTGCATCTACTCACTAATAATCCACCTTGAGATATCTATCTAGAGCATCTCGCTGGTATTAAGTTGCGAGCCCCACCCAAAGTATAAACCCAAAGCAATATACCACTGCATTAAAATAACTTTGCGTAAAGTAAACAATCCTTGCAACCACGGTTACAAGCACCGTTGTTTCCCCCCTTGTGGGAAAAACACATCCCCTAGACTCATGTTTCTGTCACTCAAGCTTGTCATCAGGGGGCATGAACCCACAATCATGCATAACGCTCCCTCTTGTAGTTGCTACCTACTACTTGTCCAAAGCAAATAAACAGCAATGGAGAACATGCAATAATTACTCAAGAACAAAAATATAAAAGGGAAGAACCAAATATATTACTGATCACAATCTGAACATAATCTCATAATCCATTAGATCCCAGAAAATCAACATAGCAATAACAGAAAGAATTACATATGTGCCTTGATCATGTAGGGCAGCTCACAAGGTCTAATCAATGAAGAAAAAAGAGGGGGAGAGGACATCACATAGCTACCGATCATGGACCCATGGTCCAAGGTAGACTACTCACGGCTCACCCGGGAAGCGTCCATGGTGGTGGAGAAGCTCCAGGAGGTCAATCCTCCCTCCGGTAGGGTGCCGGGAAGAGGTCTTCTGGTGCTCCCGATCTTGGAAGCGCGGCTGCGGCGGAACAGAGGCGAGATCGCAAAAAAAGGTTCTGTCTTTGGGGCTTTCGTGACGAGGGGTAAATATAGGCGAAAGGGGGAAGCCAGGGGGACACCAGGGAGTGCAGGCTGCCTCCCGGCGCGGCCCCACCCTAGGCCGCGTTCCCTGGCCGTCTAGACTCCTGGTGGGTCCCCCATGTCCCCCCTTCGGGAGTCTGGAAGCTTCTGGGTCGCTGATTTTTCATATAATTTTCCCAGATTTTTTTGGCACTTTAAGTAATGGAAAAACCTGAAATAAAAAGATAGCAGAAAACATGAACGGGCACTAGGGTGCACTGAGTTAATAGGTTAGTCCAAATATGATCAAAACTGTATGAAAGTGCATCAAAAGCATAGCTATTCAACCAAAACATGCATGGAGCAAGAAGAAATTATAGATACGTTCGGGACGTATCACTATGGCGCGACGGTCGAACGGGACCGGGCGGGCCGCGACGGATGGGGAGGGGCCCTGCAGGCCCCGGGCTGGCTGGAGGTGGGTGGAGATCTCCTCGGGGTGACGTGGAGGCCTCCGAAGCCGTTGATTTGCGGATCTGACGACTCTGGTTGGCCAGGGGATAGGGTTTCGGGATCTGGTGGGGAAACTGGGCAGATCTGGGTATTTTGAAGGGGGTGGCTACAAAAATAGACTAGTGGGAACCCTAAAATGGTTGGGAGAGAGTGGCGGTCTATTTATAGGATGGCCTGGCTGGAAAGTTTACACAAATGCCCCCAGTTTCTCTCTATCGCGTTTGGTAATTACGTTTCTGTCTGCCGGGAGTCCATACGACCTCCGATTTTGGCGAAACCTCGAACCACGCTCTCTACGCGTCGAGCTGGTCACTTCTACCTCACTTCGATATTGTTCCGAGAACATTTTTACGACTCCCAATAAAATAATCCATTTATTAAATAAACAGGGTTTTCGTTCCAATGGCGACGGCTGGTCTAGTGCCGGAAGTTGCGACGGTGCTCGGGTGAAACCCGGTGTCGCAAAAGGTCGTGTGCCATGGTGGAAAGGGTCGGTCACGCATGCCGGTACGAGAAGGAGGGGGAAATAGAGTCACCAATTAATAAATTGGCGAAAGAAATACTACAAAAAATTCTTACGAGCAACAAAATAAAGCAACAACCATTTGTTTTTAATTTGGGTGAAAATCCCGGGCTCTTACAGGTGGAGACAAGGGGAAGAGGACAAAAATCTAGTACATGTGATGTGACCCTTGATGTGATGTAATGCGACATGTCTCTCTACACTATTTATGATGTGACTAAAGGTGTACTTTCTTGTCTTATTTGCTTGTCTTGTCTTGATGCTTCTGTTGACTTTCGGGCAGCCGAGCTGCGGGCAACCGACAGTCGGCAGATGAGTAGTCGACCGGGTGCGCGGGAAGTCGGCGCGGAGCCCTCGCGAGTCGTCCGAGCTGGGCCGAAGTCGGCGCGACAGTGGTTGCTTCGAATCGAGGACTTTGGTATACCCGGGGGTAATTCCCCCCGACATTAGCCTCTGAGCCTTCGGGTGACTTGACGAATCATCCAGGGGCTTCTTACTTGTTGGTGTAGATGGATGATGACTGCACTTGGTGCAACTTCTTTTTGGTGGGGGCGCGTCAGCGCACTGATGACCCACAAGTGTAGGGAATCGAGATAGTCTTCGCGGGTAAGAATAACCCAATTTATAGATTTGACACAAGGGGAGCCAAAGGATACTCATAAACTTTAACAGTTGAGCTGTCAATTCAACCGCACCTGCAATACACTTGCTTGCAATGAATTATTAGTAGCAATGGTGATATGGAAGTGATAGTGGAAACGGAAATAGTGGCGGTGAAACCGCGAAAATATAACAACAAAAGTAAACAACTAGTAACCAGCAAGATTGAAACACTGCAGGCTAGGGACATGGATGGTCGGGCGCTGCTTGGATGAGAGTGAACATGTAATAGATTCTAACACGGGGCAAGGCACACAGAAAAGCAAGGATCATCTAGCCAATATCAAACATTAGGCATGCATCCCAAGGTAGTTGTGCGTGCTTGCAATAAGAACTTTGCACAACATCTTTTTTCCTACCATCCCGCTACGAATGGGGCCAAAAGGAACTTATAGAGATTAATGTGCGCCTGTCAAAGAGCACCGGAACAAAGCATTAACACTCAATGGATACATGGAATCCTCAAATTATAGTCCATCCCCTTTGGTGTCCAAAGCTGTCACCATTGTGATCGCCGGTTCCGAACTATAATAGGTGCATACAACTCATAGATAGGATCAAGAACACAAATAAACTCATGAAAACACAAGTGGTTCAAATATGAAAAAATGGCACTCGGGCCCAAAGTGGCAAGCATTAAGAGCAACAAGTTGTAGCAAAGACGATAAACACCAAAGTAGATGATAGGCAACATGCCCCAACAATCTGACGAACTATTACATGATATAACTCACCCAATCCCTACCATCCCCTTTGCCTACAACAGGGAATTACTCACACATGAAAGGAGAAGTCATGGATGGATGATGGAGTGGTGATGGTGGTGACGATGGCGATGATCTCCCCTCACCGGAGGCCAAAACAGCCTCCAGATTAGCCCTCCCGCAGAAGAACAAAGGGTGGCGGCGGCTCCGCGACGAGAATTGGGAAAACGACATCTGTTCTGGGGTTTTCTTGCGACGGTTAAAAATAGGGGCCAAGGAGGTCACCAGAGGCGGTGGGACCCACCCAGGCGGCCTACCGATGCGGCTAGGGGGGAGGTCGCGCCAGCAGGGCGCCTGGGGGCTCCCTGGCTCCCGTCTGGCCCACCTTCTGGACCGGGACTCATTCGGGTGCGTGGATTTTCTATAATTTTTCCGGGAATTTTCTGAGGTACCTAAAAATCCATATTCCTGCACACAAGAAAACCATACATGCAACTCTGCTGAAAACAACATCAGTTCGGGTTAGTTTCATTCAAAACATGAAAGAATGAGGCCAAAACAATAGCAAAAGTGTTTGGAAAAGTAGACACGTTTGAGACGTATCAACTCCCCCAAGCTTAGCATATTTCTTGTCCTCAAGCAATTCAGTTCAGCGAACTGGACGCGACAAGGATGTATATAAGCATGTACTAAGAAAGAGTTTAGCAAGTATTGGAACAATGCGACAAGGACAATGCACGAAGCAATCCTTCTTTCATGTGATCAATCACAAACAACCAAGAGTAAATAATATGCTACTGAAAATCAAGACATGATCACAATGCACATAGCTTGAACATACTAGAGTGGTATATCGCTAGCCTCCATGAGTGAAGCAAAACATAAGTGCAGAAGCTCCTCCGGAGTTTTAAAGGAGACTAGAACTAAGAATTCCAGAACAAGTAATATCACAATCATGCAGAAGACAATGTGGTACTTTGGGACAATCACATTACACTCAGAATGACAATTATGCTCTCAATAGCTGGTGCTTTGAAGAAATAAGGTGGAGACTCTCGAACCGTGGCTTTTGATGGCAAGGTTGACAACCCGTGGCTGGAAGCGAAGACTAAACATGTACCAGAGCTCGCAACTTTAAATCAGAGATAAATTTCTTCTTGAGAAGTGCAACTTTCCAGTCAACGGTAGACGGTAAAGGTTTCTCAATATCTCCCATACCAACCACATTAATGCTCGGTTCCCATGCTTTTTTGCTTACACTTATGTTCCTTTATCCATATATCATTTGATGGTCTATGGTGCCTTTTATTTTGCCTCAAGTATGGAAGGAAAGTTCTCGTTCCATCTATCGTTAGCAGCATTTGACCCATTTCATTCCATCATCAAGTACGGGGAATTGTAATTTTTATATATTGTGAAACAAGTGAGAACTGGGCATTCTCCAGACCGGCCTCTACCTCATAAATTTGACTAGTTAAAACTTTGTCAAGGAGTAAAACATTTTTGGCATGGAAGATACTGATTTTCCCTCACCACACCATGAGCTTGTACAGTTATAAAAAGGAAACTTTTGAATGAATTTTGAGATGGTACATGAAAGTCTTTGTTAGGGATGGCAAGTAAATACCATATATAGGAAGGTATGGTGGACTCAAGTGGAATAACTAGTTTGAAAGGATTTTGGATGCACAAGGAGAATTCCGCTTAGGGCGGGCGAAGGCTAGCAAAAGATTGGGAAGCGAACAACTAGAGAGCAATAACGGTCATAATCATGCAGAGCAACAAAGCAACATTGAATCGAGCATGAAAGTGATATAACTATTCTGAAATAGAAAGATCAACAAGGCATGATAGACTTTTTAGTCATAAACATGTGTAAGCATGTGCCAAGTCAAGCCAAGAATTCTTTGAAGGGAAATACCACTTCAATATGCCAGACCATGAACAATGCAATGCATGTAAATCATTTCAACGACACATTATGCACTCTAGCTATTTGAGACTAGCCACAAAGAAAGCATGAACCACTGAGAAAGCATTGTAAACATAGCACTATGTCGCTACAAGCTGGTCTCTAGATCATAAGTAGAGGCATATGTACAAAATTAGAAACAAAAAGAGTTCATATCGGCTTTCCTTATTGCATCCCTTCCGTCGATCTTCGTCATTACTGCCTTGTCACTTGCACGATCGAATGTAGGAAAATATAATCAAGTGCAAGATTAACTCTGTAAACAAAGCAAACTAAAGAGAGAAAGGAAATCTTTTGGGGTTTTTCTAAGGTTAAACAAAAGCAAAAGAAAGGAGAAATCTTTTTGTTGTTTTCACAAATTAAGAGAGAACAGAGAAGAACAGGCAAAAACTTTGAAAAGATCAAAGCGGACAACAAAAAACGGAAAGTAGAATGGAAAGGGGAGAAGGGCACGTACTCCCCCAAGCTTAGGCTTTTGGCCTAAGTAGGGATCGGCTACTGCGGTCCCCAGGAGCCTCCAGTTCTGGGGTAGTACAGGTGCGTCCACGGGTCGTACGGGGCTTCAGGTGCGTAGACCGAAGTCCTGGGATCATCCCACGAAGAAGGCTATGCGCTCCAAGCAGAAGAAGACCCTTCACCCCACTGGGTAACGGGCTCCCCCTGAAAAGGAGGAAACTCCACGTGCTCCTCCTCATCGGGCACAACCCTCTCCATGGGGTTATGAAACTGTTGCTGGACCACGAACTCATCGAACTGGATAACGGTGAAGGATCATCCGTTCCTGCGGGTATAATCAAACAAAAGAGGTGCAAGTAGACGGATCTCCCGAATAGTGGTCAGTCCAAACCTCAAAATATAATTAAGGTTACCAAACTCAGAAGTCCTGGTAACAAACTCATGCCTCTTCATGGCAGCAAGGTCAAAGCTCACAAAAGAAAAAAGGATCATCATCAGGATATGTTGTGCACCCAAAAGACTCAAGAATAAGTGTGGCATAAACGCAACCAAAGAGCCCTTGTTGCCATTAGCAGGAAGGCGGCGAGCAATCAAGGAACCCACATTATACTTTCTCTCCCCTGAGAGGTCGTTCGCCATGATAGCAGTATCCGGCGCAGAACTGTTGCTCGCGTTGTCACGAGCTAAGACCCCTCTAGCAATAAAATATGTGAAATACCTGAGATGGGGGAAACAAGATGCTGGAAATCTTCGAACGTTGGATATCCTTCGTGTCCTGGCTGCAAAGAGAGTTGAAGAGAGTCCTCAGTTTGGTGGGCTGAGAATTCATCTTTTCCATAGCAGTTGAGGACGAAGCTGAAGCTCTAGTAACTCGGTCGGTACGCTCTGGTTTCTTCTTCCCAAGCCACTTTCCTAGCAAACTCATTTCTGAAAATTTTGACAAATTACAAAATCAAAGATTTAATAAAAATGAGTTGAGGCAAATTTCTCTACTCACTTCCCCAAGGCATAAACTTGCATCAAAACTTGGAAAATAAATTTCTAAACATGCATGTAAGCTCATATGAACATCACCAAGAACTTCTGAATACTCACTAATGGAGCCACTAATCAAAAATCTAATTGGAGGGGTGGAGGAGTCACATACCAGGGAGTATTTGCTCAAAATTTCAGCTCAAACAATGGGCTGTAGAGAGAGATCGAAGTTCCGGGCAGAGAGCAGCAAGAACTCGGGTTCCAGCTGAAGAACTCGTGTTTTTGGGGAGAAAGAAGGAGAGAGGAGGAAGACTTACCTGGGTGGCTGGCCTGGGGGGGGGGGCAGGCGCCCTCTGGGCGCGACCAGGGGCCAGGCCGCGCAACCTAGCCGCCTGGACCAGGGGTGGGCCCCCTGGTCAGCCCCAGGTGCCTCTAGGTCCCTTTTTTGTAGAAAAAATGAATTTTATTTTTGCGGATTTTTTCTGACAACTTCACTATTGAATTTTTTTCAAAGTTCCAAAGCTGCAAAACTTTCGGGAAACTCAAAACTATGGTTATACATGTGAAGCTTAAAAAACATAAAATTTCGGTACAACAAGGAGAACAAAAGCTAAAGGAAATGAAAACATAACAAGCTCCACTTTTTACCCATATAAAACATGCTAGCTAGCAAGGTTGATCAAGTCTTACCAACAAACCGGTGATATATAGAGCATAAAGTCTCACCTCTTATAAAGTGATCATTGTACCTTTACTTTAATGGACATTGTCCCCACCATAATGATTTTGTATTTGTGGTGCACATGTAGAGGGCAATCCCAATCTCCAATCTTCACGGTCTCGATATTTTCTATAGAATTAAGGCCATGCCTTTTGTCGATCTTCTTCGGAAAATACACCGTGTGTTCCTTATCGTTCACGTTGAAGGTAACCTTTCCTTTATTGCAATCAATGACAACACCTGCGGTGTTAAGAAAAGGTCTACCAAGAATAATAGACATGCTCCCATCCTCGGGCATGTCAAGCACAACAAAATCAGTAAGGATTAAGCAATTAGCAACTTCAATAGGAACATCTTCACAAATACCAATCCGGACGGCTGTTGAATTGTCAACCATTTGGAGAGAGATATCTGTAGGGATTAGTTTATCTAAAGAAAGCCTCTTGTAAAGAGAGAAAGGCATAACACTCACTCCGGCACCAAGATCACATAAAGCAGTTCTGACATAATTATTCTTTATGGAGCAAGGAATGGTGGGTATACCTGGATCACCAAGCTTCTCAGGAATCTTGCCACTGGAAGAGTAGTTAGAAAGCATAGTAGATGTTGCCTCATTAGAGACTTTTATTTTGTTAGTAACAATATCTTTCATATATATCGAATAAGGAGGTAACTTAATAGCATCAGTCAAAGGAGTTTGAAGAAAAAGAGGTTTCATCCACTCACAAAACTTATTGTAGGGCTCTTCTTCTTTGGTTTTGAGAGACTTACCTAGAAAGGGCATGGGTTTTTGTACCCATGGTTCTCTTTCCTTCCCATGTCTTCTTGCGACGAAGTCTTCTCTAGTGTACTTCTTGTGCTTGTTGGGTGCTTCTTCTTCTTGTACTTCAGGTGGATCTTTCTTCTCATTATCTTTATTGGGCTCAGCAGCGTCTTCAGTCTAAGCATCAGAGGTAGGTATACTATTTGGATCAACAACAGGCTGTTCGCTTGCAATAGGATCATTGGAATTGTCATCTTCCTTGTGTTTCTTCTTCTTCTTCTTCGGAGAGCTAACAATTTCTTCCTACAAGAATCTTGCTCAATTCTCTTCGGAAGCCCCTCTGGATAGAGAGAGTCCTGGGTGCGTGTTCCACCCCGAGTCTTTATACCATAAGCCTGTAAATCATCTTGTTTGGCATTGTTAGCAAGCAAATCTTTTTGCACATTAGAAATTTGTTCAAGCTGAGTTTGAACCATATGAAAATGCTTAACAAGACATTTAACATACTTGACTGTTCTACCTAAAACATCAAACAAACTTTTGATAGCAAGGGAATTATCATGCAACTGACTTTGTATCCTCTCATTAAAGTGACTTTGCTTCATAATAAAATTATCAAGCTCATATAAACATTGATCAGGAGGCTTACCTTGAGGGATGTCACTTGCATTGAAATCTAAAAGAGAGTGTACCTCTACCATAGGAGGGTGAGTAGTGGGCTCACACATCTTCTCAATAGGAGGTAGATTCTTCACGTCTTCAGCTTTAATACCTTTCTCTTTTATAGACTTCTTCGCTTCTTGCATATCTTCGGGGCATAGGACAAGCATGACCCTCTTCTTTGGTGGTGGAGGTGGTTCAGGGACGGACCAATCTTCGTGGTTCTTGGCAATCTTTCCCATTAGTTCTTCGGCATCGTCCGGTGTTCTTTCCCTGAAAACACAACCAACACAACTATCCAAATAGGATCTAGATTCATCGGTTAGACCAACATAAAATATATCAAGTAATTTGTTCTTAGGAACTCCATGTCCCGGTCTAGCCTTGATCAAACTGCAATACCTCACCCAAGCTTTAGGGAGGTGCTGATGGCGGTGAAGTTAATAGGTTTAGTGGGATTGCCTCCCCTGTTAACCGCGCCAATAA
This sequence comes from Bromus sterilis, assembly GCA_950022295.1. NCBI lineage: Eukaryota > Viridiplantae > Streptophyta > Magnoliopsida > Poales > Poaceae > Bromus > Bromus sterilis. Next base: position 363,163,525 of record OX465595.1, on the reverse strand, counting down.
ACGATTCTTGATAACCCACAAGTCTAGGGGATCAATTGTAGCTTTTCGATAAATAAGAGTGTCGAACCCAACGAGGAGCAGAAGGTGCTGATAAGTGACACTGGATAAGGAAAGGCTGCACACACTCAAAGGTAAATATTTAGGGGTTTTTTGTTTAAGCAACAGAAAAGTAAAAGACAAGCAAAGTAAACAGGGTAACTGAGGAGTAGCAAGTGGCCAAATCCTTTCACAAGGATAAGCCTAGGAACTAAACTTATAAAAGCTAAAGCGTTCTCGAGAACACATGGGAGAGATAGCCAAGTTACTTTCACCATACTCCGCCAAGTAATATGTATTGTGTTCATAAGTGTCGGTGGGTGGATCAATGCTAGTACACCTTCTAGACTAAGATAAGTGTACTCTATGATTACACACCTTGCAAGCATCCGAAAATACAAGGTAGTAATTAAGTCATAAGCCTAACACCAACATTACGATCAAGGATCCATAACTCCCTTGTGCAAAAGTGTGCGAACTGAGGTTCATGTTTCTGTCACTACGGCAACCCACCATAAGCATCCTTTGTGCACAATGTATTCCTCTAGGCCCATGAAAGGTGAAGTGTTAAGTGTTCGACTCGCATAACACCACTAGAGAAATAACAACACAACTTAAGTATCAAACAACACATAACACTTCAACATCATATGACTACTAACAACTAGACTTCTCCCATGTTCTCAAGAACTAAAGTAACTACTCACAAGACATAAAAGAGATCATGATCAGAGGTGATAGATGGGTGGCAAACAATCTGGACACAATGATATTTCTCCAACAAAACTCAATAGCATTCACCACAAAGTAGTAATCAACACCAACAGAGTAGAGAGGATAGATAGTACGGATTACAACACAAGTTGCAATTGTGAGATGAGATGGGATGGAGATGGTGCTGATGTTGGGGATGATGTTGATGATGATCTCGATGATGCCCGTGACGATGATGATGATGCCGACGATCTCCCCTTCCGGGAGGTGATCTCCCCGGCGGAATCTGCCCGCCAGAGATGGCTTTTATCCTCTGTAGGTTTCTGCCCCGTGGCGGCAGCAAAACACGGAAAACTCTTCTGTATTCAGGGTTTCTACCCCAGGGGGGTCTTATAGGCGAGAGGGGGCACCGAGGGGGGCCACCAGGCATCCAGGAGGGTGCCTGGCGCGGCCAGGAGGGGGGCGGCGCCAGGCACCCTTCTGGCTGCCTGGTGGGTCCCCTCACCTCCAACCTCGGTGATCCCCAATCAATCTTCATAAAAACACTCCCCGTAAATTTTCATCGCATTTGGACTTGATCTGATTAAGCAACTTGGTGTCCACTTTTCACCGCTGAATTCTGGTTCTGCTGCTTCGGCACCGGAAAGTTGTAAACTGTGTAAAACAAGCCAAAACAACATAAGAACAATACTTTAAAGTGGAATATATCAATGAATAGGATGAAATTACAATATAAAATAGTGATGCATTTTGGACGTATCAACTCCCCCAAGCTTAGACCTCGCTTGTCCCCAAGCGATTGCTGAGCTCGGTAAACCTGTCCACAAGTTTAGAGAGTGAAGCGTCGATAAAAGAATACGGACAAGAAGCATCAAGATTTCTCACCAAACTGAAGCATCCTCAACAGCAACCTCAACTCATAAGGTCCTTTTGAGAAAGTAGTAACAATTATAACAAAGTAGGACCTTGAAAACTCATCAAATCATGGCAAACATAGCCTTGGTCAAGGAATAACTAATAACTTTTACTTTTGCTCTTTCACTTATAATGGAACTAGTTGAAGCTTTGGAAAGAACATGTTATCAGTCAAGAAGTGCACATGTTAACACAAAGGAAGATGTTTACTAAGCATAAGCTTTTGCAAACAACTCACTTATCAAAAGATAATGTCAACAACTATGTAACATGCTAACTTTTAATGCAGCTTTGTATGCAAGAACTTTATTAACATCAAGTGTCTGTTCTCTCTCAAGAAGAAAGGAAGTAGGAAGGACTGACTCAGCACAAAATAAAGGATAAACCCCATGCAAAAGGGTAAGCAGGGAAAACTCATGTGCCATCTCTAGATCAAACAGAATAAAAACAGGCCTTTGGGAGGTGCATGATCCGTCAACGACTACTGATAGATAACTCACTCACTTCATGATTTGGACAAGTTTCGAGGAACGACTCCCATGTGGGGACGATCACATCCCCTTAAATTCCTTTGTTTATCACTCATAAATGGGCGAAGGAACTTGTGTGTTAGTATTTATCTTTTACGAGCTGGGCACTCATGCCAGTCCCTTCTCGTATTAGGGGTTTGCAGATTAGGCATGCAATCCCAAGATAAAACTTGTCCAAATTAAGAAGATCATGGGTTACCCACCACTTCCTCATGAGCTGAATCAGTGGCACAAAACAGAAGATTTTGAACATCTAGAGATAGCACATAAATTATATACTTTAGGAGTGGTAGTGGAATACCACAAATAGGAAGGTATGGTGGATTCAAGTGGAAGATGTTGGTTTCAGGGTATGGAAGTACAAGCAGAATTCCGCTTAGTACAGAGTTTTGGCTAGCAAGGCTTTGAGAGACCAGACAATTGATGACAACTTAGATGCAAGCAATACAAAGCATAAACATTAAAACTAGCATGAAACATCAAGTTGTCTTCCTTGTCAACATAACACTTCAAGCATAATAACACAAAGGTTTTGGCTATGTCGCTACTTTGAGAAAAACATGCTTGTTGTTATGACCAAAGCTATACTTGCCAAGATTTAAATAAAGTTTTCGAAGCCATACCTGATATAAGGTCAATACTCCCCATAAGAATCAGCTCATAATGTCGATTGTGTGAAGAGAATACCGAGTGCAGCGAAGAAACCAATAGACTTCTCATTAATATTCCTTCATAGATGACCCCACACTCACGGATACAAAGCTCTCCACAAAAGGAGTGATAGACCTCAAAGAAACACCTATTTCATAAAGTAACTTCCCTAGACATGATACGACTCTACTTGACTCCTAAAGACAAAGATAAAGAGAAAGATACCCGACACTCCCTCAAGCTTGGAACAAGCTAAGGGGATGCCATTACCCGAGGAGTTTTACTCCTCAATCTTCCTGCTTGTTGGGGTTGAACATGTTTTCCCTGGCGAAGCGCTTCCACGGTAAAGGTTCTCCGGTCTCGAAGGACATCTTAGTCTCCGGGATCCTGTACTCAGTAGCCAAAGCCATGCGTGAGAACTTGAGTTCATACTCACAGTTCTGGTTCTGTAGATCATAGATCCGTGCTTGAATCTCGTAGAGCTTTTCTTCTAGTGCGGCCAAACTTGACAGCATCTCCTTTGTCTCCTTGTGGAAAGCCTTTAACTCGTTCATCATGTCGAAGTTGTCTTCAACACTACGCTCCACCATCTTCTTGTACTTGAAGACCTCATGTTCCATCTCCTTCAGCCGCTCCTCGGTGCTCCCCTCCTTGACTGGTCCCTTCAAATCCTCCTTATGGAGGTCACCATCCTCCACACGAAGGACCTAGGGGTGCTTCTTCACCTCAGCGAGGTAAGGGTTGATGACGTTGATGACGAACTTGTCCTTCGGGGAACTTGGGGAAGCCATGGCACCTAGGTCTAGCTAAAAGTTTTCCTGGCAGAAAAAACTCAAAAAGAAAACACACGAAATCGCGAGATACGCTGCCGGACGATCCGGGCAAATATATAGCAAAAAATTCTTCAACAGAAGGAAGGTTTCAAGCCTAGGTGGAGTCGGAGTCGAAGTCCAGGGCACCCAGGAGGGTGCCTGGCGCGGCCAGGAGGGGGGTCGCGCCAAGAGGCCTCCTAGGCCCCCTGGAGCTCTTCTACGGCTCCACTCGGTCTTGGAATTTTCCAAAATTTGCAAAAACTTTCAAAAGTAAACTTTTATTGACGTTCGCGGTGTTTTCTTACCATAATTCATACCTTTTCTTATTCTGCTCCTGCCGGAGTCTGAAACTGGCTGCAACATGTTCTTCGTGAGTCTTTGTATATATCATGTTTGCATCCACATTGATTGGATCACGTGCCATATAATGTTTGAGTCTTTTCCCATTCACAACTTGAGGTTTGGTGCCTTCGAAATTATTGATCTTGATTGCACAAGACCGATATACTTCTTTGATATGAAAAGGTCCTTCCCATCTGGAAAGTAGTTTACCTGGAGAAAACCTGAAACGAGATCTAAACAACAAAACTTTATCACCAACATTAAATTCACGTTTCAGAATTCTTTTATCGTGACACTTCTTTACCTTTTCCTTGAACATTTTAGCGCTCTCGTAAGCTTCACTCCTCCACTCATCTAGAGAAGTCATGTTCATGAGACGCTTTTCACCAGCTAACTTTGGGTCAGCATTTAGCTCTCTGACAGCCCAGAAAGCCTTGTGCTCTAACTCTAATGGTAAATGGAAAGCCTTGCCATAGACCATTTTATACGAAGACATGCCCATGGGGTTTTTGTAAGCAGTTCTATACGCCCACAAAGCATCTCCTAACTTCTTTGACCAGTCCTTTCTAGAACTGTTTACTGTCTTCTGTAAGATAAACTTGATCTCCCTATTGGTGAGCTCAACTTTCCCACTAGTTTGAGGGTGGTACGGTGATGCAATCCTATGATTGACATCGTACTTGGCTAGAGCTTTCCTAAAAGCTCCATGCGTGAAGTGTGATCCTCCATCTGTCATGAGGTACCTCGGTACTCCAAACCTAGGAAAAATTACATCCTTGAGAATTTTCAAAGATGTCTTATGATCAACACTCTCAGTGGGGATTGCTTAAACCCACTTGGTTACATAATCAACAGCAACTAAGATGTGTGTGTACTTGTGTGAAGGAGGAAAATGACCAATAAAATCAAAACCCAAGCAATCAAAAGGTTTGATCACTAGTGAGTAATTCATAGGCATCTCATTTCTCCTGCTAATGTTACCAACTCTCTGACACTTATCACAAGATAGAACGTACCTTCGGGCGTCCTTAAAAAGAGTAGGCCAATAAAAACCTGATTGTAAAACTTTATGTGCGGTCCTTTCACGGGCATGATGTCCTCCATAGGGACTATCGTGACATTGTCGAAGAATGTCCTGCTGTTCATGCTCCGGTATACACCTTCTTACGATCCCGTCCGCACCTTCTTTGTAAAGATGTGGATCATCCCAAAAGTAGTGCCTCAAATCCGTGAAGAATTTCTTCCTCTGCTGAAATGTAAAACCTGGAGGCAAAAACTTTGCAACGATAAAATTAGCATAATCTGCAAACCAAGGGTCAGAATAAGATTGTACTTTTACAACAGCAAGCTGTTCATCTGGGAAACTATAGTTGACTGGAATAGGATCGTGCGGGATATCTTCCATCCTTGAAAGATTATCCGCCACCGGATTGTCTTCCCTTTTCTATCGACAATCTGCAAATAAAATTCTTGAAGAAGGAGTACCTGTAGGCCCGATATGCGGTACTATTCCAGATCTAGATGTTTCCATCCAGATCCGGGGACGAAGCACATATCGGTCCCACCGCGACATATGACACAACCATATGCCCCGGATTTCCAACATGATATCACAACATTACAGATACAAGAATACAACATATCATACAATCGGCATACAACTACCTTAATACAATACAACATCGGAAGATATATGTCTGAGTATAGACTACAATAAAGTGCCTAGTGGGAAAAGAAAATCACCGATCCCCATAACCACACGGGTCCAGGCCCTCCGCCGGCATCCGCCTAACTAGTCGTCGTCGAGTCTCCACGTGAAACGTCGATCACCATACCTGTTGTCGATCAAGAACCCTGAAAAGAGTTTGGGGTAGTATCATGAGTACAGAAGTACTTAGCATCCAACTGTAGTGGTCATCTGACCCAGCAAGGACTTCATCACTCGTCATTCTAGGACAACTAGTAGTTTACGGTAAGGATGGGGTAAGTGGTGAGGTTGCTGCAGCACTAGCATTTATGAAGTGGCTAACGATCTAGAGAGTAAGCTAAGAAGCCAAGCATTCGATGAGGAATCGCCTCCAACAAGTCTTGCTATCAACTACTTACGCAAACATAACACCTATCCTATCCTTGTCCTCCTCTTCGCATCCCAACGAAGAAGAAGCAGTCAAGGCACACACACACGTTGATCAAGTTATATTAAGATTATATCAGTTGTTGTTGTCTATGAACAAGGAGTAGGTCTCAAGTCGTCCATAACCGTGGACACGGCTTCTCGAAAAGATTTAACCCTGCAGCGGTGTACCAACTGCCCATTACAAGGCTCCGCACGCACGCCCATCTCTCTCAGTTGCTACCCATGATAGGCAACCATTTTATGATTTAGTCCCAAGAGATCCGGAACGACATGTCCCTCTAATTAACAACGCACAAATCCGGGTGGCCCCCGGTGAGTCGACATCCAACTCAAAAGCCGTCCGCGCTCTCGGATCGGCCTCTACCGTCTGGACGAGGTCGGGTTAGCTACCCAAACAGATGTGGGCATCCCCCTAGCTTCCAGGTGTGGACCAACAAAGAAACCATGTCTCCGCTGGCCCAAGTTGTTTTAAATAATATCTTCCAGGAGCTACCCGAGAGACACACACACGGTTTTCAAATGGTAAAATCAGCTTGGGCCACCACTAGTAATGTTTGAAGCTAGGTAGGTAAGAAGAGGGGGGCCCATAAAATCCAACACGTGGTTAGGCACGCTCAGTCTTAAAACCAATACCCGGAACTCGGATCCTAGGTGACTCGAATGGAACAAAGCGTCGGGGCGGGATAGCCTAGACCTTCCATCCTTCGTCGAATATAGTCAACATTATAATAATCATATCATCAACAATAATATAATAATATGATAGCCCACCAAGGAGTAACAGGGTAACATCGTAGCATCCTAAGCATGCATACTAAGCAGGGGCTGAGCAACGAGCAATAGTAACATAGCAGTACATGGTTTGCTGGGAGGGGACATGGCTATATCGGTTTGAAAGAGGTTGTAAACATGTGGTAGGATCAAACATCGAACCTATCCTAGACTAGCATGAAAACCGCTGGTTGAAATAGAATGGATCATAAGTAATGTATAGTCCTTGCCTGTTGATAAGTCGGGTTCCGAAGGTGTAGTTGATCGCAAGCTCGCATCATCTCCGAAGGTACCCGCAGAAGCACACAAGACGGTAAACACTGGAAAGCAATCAACGAGCAAGCATCTATTACTATGAAGCAAACACGAGCAAGCATCAACAAGAAGGCAACACGAGACAACGCAACGATCGTGTCTATCGTCGGAAGCGGTTACTAACAGGTTAAGTGGGGTACTCGTCACACACGACGATACCGCACGTTTACGATGGTTCAAGTTGTTTAGTTACAGGTGATCAACAAAGGTTCTTAACATGGAAACTCAAGCAAGCATGGCATAGCACACAAACATGGCAAGAGGTGAAGCATAAGATAAACTATCTATGCTAGTCACTTTAAGCGGGGGGGGGGGGGGGGGGGGGTAAAACCTATACATGCCAACTATTACGGACCCCACGATAAATATTGCATTTGGTACTGTTTTTCCCTAAACAATATTTTATTATTTTTATTAGCAACCAAGAGCAGCATAAACACAATCTACACGCAATTCTAGTCAAGTTTCATATAAAGAACATTTTAAACAGAGCAACGGTTAAAAAGTTATTAAAGAAACATTTTACGGTGGCATGCGATGTAATTAGCAGTCAAACAGCAAGTCAAACATGGCAAAGAGTACAATTTATTAATCTACACAAAAACTAAGCAAGTTTCATGTTTAACGCGCCGCGATCTGAGCTACGAGCTAAAGGATACGGGCAACGCAAACAAACTAATACAATCTGCAATTTAAAAAGCCGAGGAAAGCAAAAAAAACACTACCGGCCGAATCTGCAGCTAACGGGCCTAACAGGGTGGGCGCTGAACTATTATACAGCGCACATGGGCGAGAGATAGTACTGGGCCGAGCCCAACTCACAGGAAAAAATAAAAGAAAAAGGTGAGGCTCTCACCGAGCTGGGCCTGGCCCAGGCTGGCGGGGTGGGAGCGATTGGAGTTGGGCCGCCGGTGGCCCACCCGAGCGGGCGTGCCTGTTCGTCTCGTCCCGATTGGATCGAGAGGATCCCATCCAGGGGCCGACCGCGCCGGCGGCAGCTTGACTCCGTCGAGGAGGCATGGCAGGGGGGTCCGGCGAGGCGGTGCAGGGCAGATCCGGCAAGGACGGGGCATGGGGAGGTCGCGAGGTCCAGGTCTAGGCATAGGGGACATCCATGGCGGCGCGGTTCAAGCTTCTGGAGTCGGCTCCCATGGCGGCCACGTTGCAACAGAGAGAGAAGAAAGATGAGAAGAGGAGGAGAGGGAAGAGGAGAGGAAGAGGGAGACGCAGGGAGAGGAGGGCGACCTGCAACGTGGGTGGAGGCTCGGCGCCGGCGACCGGAGACGAGGCGGCGGCGAGGTAGTTTCCACGGGAGGAGGCTCATGCGGGAGAGGAGCTCAGGGTTGTGGCTGGTGACATGGCGCTCTCCCAGCCTTCGGATCGACAGATCCGACGGTCAGGATCTTAGGGAAATAGGGTTTGGGTAAAAATGGGGATAAAAACTGCGAAAATGGGGGTGTTTTTGTGCCAGGTCTGGGGCTGGTGTCTGCCTAGGTGCTTAGGGGAAACCCTAGGTGAGGTGGTGGTCCATATATAGCCCAGGTGTCTGGCAGTTTGCAAAAACATCCCCGGTTTCTCTCTCGCGCGCGTGGTGTTTACGTTTATGACCGCCGGGGTCCGCAGGACCTCCGATTCGGGTAAAACTTCGAACTGCGCGATCAGGGTGTCGAGCCGGAGGCGTTCACCTCGCGCTAGAACCGTTCCGAAAACACTTTCCGGCGCGCTATAAAAATAACCCGTTTAATTATTAAACGGGTTTTTTCATTCCGTTGGCTACGACTGGTCTTGTGCGGTTTTCGCGACGGTGATCAGGCGAAACCCGGTGTCGCAAAGGTCGAGTGTCAGGGTGGCAAGGGCCGGTCTCCATACGGTACGAGATAAGAGGGGGGGATAATCGCCGATCGATAGATCGGGGATGCAAACACCGCAAACAAATTAGACAATCAAACAATTTACACCGAAAACAAAATTTTTATTTTTTGTGAAATCTGGGCTGTTACAGTACCCATCTAATGATTCTTGGTTTGGCGTCCTTTTTTTGCATAAGATACTTAATGGCAGCATGGTCAGTATGAATAATAACTTTAGAATCAACAATATACTGCCTAAACTTATCACAAGCAAACACCACTGCCAAGAATTCCTTCTCGGTAGTAGCATAATTCTTTTGAGCACTATCAAGTGTCTTGCTAGCATAGTGGATGACATTCAGCTTCTTGTCAACCCTTTATCCTAAAACAGATCCAACAGCAAAATCACTAGCATCACACATAATTTCAAAGGGCAAATTCCAGTCAGGTGGTTGTACTATAGGAGCGGTTATCAAGGCTTTCTTAAGAACTTCAAAAGCTTCCTTACAATCTTCATCAAATACAAAAGGAGAATCCTTCTGGAGAAGATTTTTAAGGGGTCTCGAGGTCTTAGAAAAGTCCTTGATAAATCTTCTATAGAAACCAGCATGACCTAGAAAACTACGAATACCTTTGATGTCCCTTGGATAGGGCATCCTTTCAATAGCTTCAATTTTTTCCTTGTCCACTTCAATTCCCCTTTCGGAAATCTTGTGTCCAAGAACTATCCCTTCGTTAACCATGAAATGACACTTCTCCCAATTGAGCACCAAATTCGTTTCTTCACATCTCTGCAAAACTTTATTAAGATTGTGGAGACAGTGGTCAAAGGAGTTTCCATAGACGAAAAAGTCGTCCATGAAAACTTCTACAATCTCCTCACAGAAACCATGAAATATTGCAGACATACACCTCTGAAAAGTAGCAGGTGCATTACACAAACCAAAAGGAATACGCCTATAAGCATAAGTACCGTAAGGACACGTAAAGGTGGTCTTCTCTTGATCCGCGGTGTTAACATGAATCTGGGAGAAGCCAAAATACCCATCAAGATAACAGAAGTGGAAGTTTTTAGACAGCCGCTCGAGCATCTGATCAATAAAGGGCAGAGGATAGTGGTCCTTCCTGGTGGCCTTGTTCAACTTCCTGAAATCAATACACATTCTATATCCAATAATAGTCCTTTGAGGTATTAGTTCATTTTTATCATTAGGAACAACAGTCATACCTCCTTTCTTAGGAACACAATGAACGGGACTTACCCACTTAATATCAACTATAGGATAGATGATACCTGCGGCTAGAAGTTTGAGAAGCTCCGTCCTAACCACGTCCTTCATCCTTGGGTTTAACCGTCGTTGATGATCAACAACTGGTTTAGCATCGGGCTCGAGATTGATAGTATGTTGGCAAATGGATGGACTAATACCCTTGAGATCATCAAGAGTATAGCCAATAGCACCTCGCTGTCTGCGGAGTGTCTCCAATAATTTGTCGGGACCCGGAATATGCGTATGTAATTCCAGTCACGATGCAATCACATGGAGAGCCGAGAACCGTACCCACTTGTCTAAGCAGACAAGGCCAAGCACAGAACGTTCTCGGTAAGCATCGAACGTGAGGGGCATCCCATTCAGGCCGGATGATCAACTGAGATGGGTCATCAACGTCCGCTCACAAGTCTAAATGTTTATGGGTGGTGAATCCCATATGCATAGACAAGTCGCCTCAACCATGTTACCGATTGAATCCTAACTCTTACATAGACTTACTCCAGCCCGATCACTTAGTCGGGGTCTAGGGCGGGCTCGATCATACAACAAAGTGTGCCACGTGACAGAGTCACGAGCAATCGCATCGCGATGCCCCAAGCTGCGCACATCTAAGGGCCACTTGGTGTATAAAAGACCGCCAGCCAGATCACAACTAAGGTCTCGAAAACCCATACTAAGACATGCATGTTATAACCATAAACGCAGCACACATGCCTAGTATGAACAGCAGGTATCATCACATAACTCTACAAAGTAATTCTTTATTGACTTACACATAGAGCATACAAAGATCACATGTCTGTGATCAACATTACATCATACAACGGAAGCAATTTAGGTCTGAGTACAGACAAGTTTAACAAATGGCTTCTCAAACTTCTAGCCGCAGGTATCATCTAAAACATACATGCCCATCCACGAGGGACCAGATTGCTGTCTGGAAATATACTACCAAGGTCAACGTCGAGCTTCAGGTCGGTGACTCCATCGGGGTCCGGGTTCTCATCTAAAACATAGAATAAGCAAACGTGAGTACAAAGACGTACTCAGCAAGACTTACATCAGAACTAAACTACTCATGCTCAAGTTTCAAGGTAAAGGAGGTGGGGTTCATCATGCAGAAGTGCCAGCTTTGACTTGGCTAGTCCTGAACTACGAGTACCAGACTTGAGGTAAGAAGCGTACACGAGTCCACTACAAGTCTCCAAACAATACACCACTATGGTTACTTCCTCGACTTCCCCACGAGGAAGCCCACCATAGCACTCACGCTTATCTTGCGGATTTTATAAGTATCCATTCAAGTTGTCTATGATCAAGTAGAGGTCTCCAAGTAGTCCATAACCGCGGACACGGCTATTCGAATAGTTCATTAACCCTGCAGGGGTGTACATCTTCACACGCGTGTCATCACTTATCGCCTCGTTCTCGTCACCCTTCAAGCGGGTGTCGGACGTGGATGAAACCAAGGCACTATCCTCACATCACCTTCTCTAATCCAGGAGTCGATTACCTGAGTTTGGCACCGCTCGAGAGTCCGGCCGGTTCCACGAAACGGACTCAGATAATGTAAGGGACCGAGACACCACCTCTGCCAGATGGTTTCACTGCCTCACAAGTCCACCCACATATCTATATGATGCAACCTTTTCTTCATACTTTTTCTATGCACATGCCAAATGGAAAGCCCGAATCTATTCTGACTCCTGGACCGGATCGGGTACGTAAAGAGGCCAAACGGGGCTCCCATAAAACCCTACATGTGGTCATACTCTTTGTCTTGGATCACAAAACAGGAACTCGGGGACTAGGGCAGTGTTCAACGAGACAACCCACTGTGTACTCCTACACAGCCTCTCATCGTTCACCTTTGCTTACGGTGGATTCACCAAAAGTTAACACCAGCATCACTGTGTTCATTCCATCCCGACTCACAATCATAACATCCTCATTGTATCACTAAGCAGCAATAAGCAGTAACAGTTGCAGGGGCCATATGCTCATCATTCAACTCCTAAATCTGCTAGGATTGTGGTTTGCTTAATACGGTGACAAAATGATAGGTCATGCATCGGAATGGGTTCAACTATGCGAAAGAACGTGTCTCGGTGATCTCCTAAACATGCATAAGAGAGACTGAGAGGGAAATAGGATTTTATAGACATGATCAATGGGGTTTGCTTGCCTTGCTGACGATACACGGGTCTTATCGGTGGTCTTCTTCTTCGGGGTGATCACCATCTCGGAAGCACTGTTACCGGCACAATCATCAACAAAGGGGGGCGACAATGTAATAGAATGCACAAGAAGATGTTTAGGTTGTCACATGATGTGAAAGGTATTGATGTGACCTAGGTTCAAATTGTCACATTTTAATTGAAGTTGATTTGAAAATTAATTCAAATTCAAACTCCAAATGTTATTAAAATTAGGTCATCTTGCATTTGCTAATGTTTGGTTATTGAAAACAATGTGATCATGTGTTTGATATGCTTCTGATGTACAAGTGATCAAGGTTGCATTGCAAAGATTCAAGTTGAATTAGCATTTGAATTAAATTTGAAATAATTCCAATTAAGCCAAATAGCAAAAGCTACTGGTCCCATTTTAAAATCAACTCAAACATAGTTGAAAGTTGCATATTTGGATAGAGAATTTTATGCTGATCATTTTTCATATATTATTTGTCCAATTTGGAGTTAATATGAATTTTCTATGATTTATTGAAGTTTTGGCTATTTTCTGGATTTTTCTGATTTATTTTAATTCCTTTTAAATCAGAAACTGATTTACTGCGTCATGCTGACATCAGCATGACGTGGGAGGCTTCTGGGCAGTGGGGCCGGCCTGTCAGTGACTCAGGGGTTAACCCCGTGTTTAGATTAGCCACTAGTTTAGATTAGGGCACTGGGGCCCAGGGGTCAGTGGCTAGGGTTAGGGGTTAGTGGGTTATTAGGCTCGGGTTAACGGCGCCGGCGTGGTTAGCTCGCCGGAGCTCCGCCGGAACGGTGATTTCGGGCACGGGGAGTGGCTCGGGTGGCATGGGCGCGTAGCCTTCAAGCTTGCGCACCCCCTGGAGCTAGCCACGGCTCATGAGGAGGCCCGAGGCCATGGCTATGACGGCAATGGCGGTGGTCGGAGCCTCTGACCATGGAGAAAGGCGACAGAGGGGACGGGGAGAGGTGCTAGGAGGGGGGAAACGGTCGGGAGCTCACTGCGGTTGCGAAGGCGATCTCGGGGCGGCCGAGGAGGAGCTGGGGGCACCGGATTCGACGACGATGCCCACGGTGGCCGGCGGCGAGTTCTTGAGGCTGTCGTCGTCTCTGTTGGCGAAGAGCTCGAATTGATGAAGGGGGTCGAAGAAGATGGCGTCTGCGGTCACGCTGGACATCTTGATTCAGCTGCTCAGCGACGATGGCCACGGTGGCACACGCACGGCGGCGACGCGAGCTCTTTGGTGCGGGGCGAATCCGGCGAGAGAGAGGGGAAGGGCGAACGGTGAGAGAGGGAGATGACAGGGTCCTCTCTGGGCGTCTCCGTGGCGTGCAGATGAGGCCCTAGGTGGCCTGGAGGTGCCTCGGTGGCGTGCGCGGCGGCGAGCTCGCCACCAAGGTGCTTGCCGACGCCGGGCAAGACGACAAGGTGGTGGGGGTGGGCCTGGGCCGTGGGCGTTAAGTTGGGCCTGCGGTCTGGCTGGGGTGGGCTGCTTTGCCTTTTTCCTTTTTCTTTCTGTTTTCTTTCTGTTTTTCTTTTTCTTATATTTGTTTTGCTCTGAAATAAATAGTAGAGCATTTTATAAAATACCCAAATCTTTTATGTGGGCTTAGGATATAAATAGCTAGCCACTCATAACTTTTGGGCATTTTTGAAATTCAAATAATTTGAATTTCAAATCAAATAGGGGTTTATTTAATTTTCCAAGGCATTGTTTGACATTTAGAAAATTCCATGAGAATGGGATTGATCCCAAACCACTTTTAAAATGATCACCATCATTTATAGGAATTTTTCAAATGTTCAAAAGATTTTTGGAAAAAGATTTTTATCTGGCCATTTGATTTAATTTCTCAGGGCTTTTCTTTTCCCCATTTTTGAATTTTCTTTTGAATTTTTGCATGATGCAAAGGGAACTCAAACCCTAGCACTTGCCTAAATTGGGGTTGTGACAACTCGCCCCCACTCAAAAGAATCTCGTCCTGAGATTCAGAAGTCGTCGGGAGGAAGGTGGGGTATTCGGCACGGAGGCGGTCTTCTCTTTCCCATGTTGCTTCTTTCTCGGAGTGATGCGACCATTGCACTTGCAGAAACCTGATCTTCTGACGGCGAGTGACACGCTCTGCTGAATCAAGAATACAAAAAGGGTACTCTCGATAAGAAAGGTCATCTTGGAGATCAAGCGTTTCATGGTCGACTTCGCGGATGGGGTCCTTGAAGCAACGCCTGAGTTGTGACACATGGAATACATCATGTACCCGGAAAAAGTGAGGGGGTAGTTCAAGTTGGTAGGCAACTTCTCCACGTTTAGAGAGAATGCGGAAAGGTCCGATGTAACGTGGGGCCAACTTGCCTTCGATACCGAATCTTTGGGTTCCCTTCAGAGGAGTAACCCGAAGGTAAGCCTTCTCATCAAGATTGTAGCTCTCCTCTCTATGATGACGATCATAGTAGCTCTTTTGACGAGACTGAGCGGCTTTCAAACAATCACGAACAATGCGAATTTGCTCTTCTTCTTCCTTGATCATATCCGGTCCAAAGAATTGTCTCTCATCAGTTTCTGACCAGTTTAAAGGTGTTCGACATCGTCGTCCATAAAGGAGTTCAAAAGGAGCCATGTTCAGACTAGATTGAAAACTGTTGTTATAAGCAAATTCGGCAAATGGAAGAGACTTCTCCCAATTCTTTCCGAATGATATAACACAAGCTCTGAGCATGTCTTCAAGAATTTGGTTAACCCTTTCGGCTTCACCGCTAGATTTATGGTGGAAAGATGTACTAAAGGAGAGATGAGTTCCCATAGCATTTTGAAAACTTTCCCAAAATCTAGAGGTGAAAAGGCTACCACGATCAGAATTGATCTCCAAAGGAACACCGTGAAGGGATACAATTCTAGAGACGTACAAGTCCGCTAACTGGCTAGCAGTTATAGACTCGTGAACTGGAAGGAAGTGAGCAACTTTGGAAAGCCTATCTATGACAACAAAGATGGCATTGTTTCCTTTCTGGGTTTTTGGAAAGCCGGTGATGAAGTCCATACCGAATTTGTCCCATTTCCACTCTGGAATAGGCAAAGGTTGAAGTGTACCAGCAGGTCTTTGATGTTCTGCCTTAATGCGACGACAAACATCACATTCGGCAACAAATTGAGCAATGTCTCTCTTCATCCTGGTCCACCAAAATCTCTGGCGTAGATCTCGGTACATTTTTGTGCTACCGGGATGAATCGGGAGGGGTGTGTCATGGGCTTCGTTGAGTATGAGTTGCCTTAGATACCTATTCTTAGGTACTATCAAACGATTTTCAAAGAATACCGTTCCTTTGCTATCTGTGGAGAAACATTTAGCAACTCCGCTAGCAATGTTCTCCTTGATCCGGTGAACACCTCGTGCACGCCTTTGGGCAACTATGATTTGATCCTCAAGGGTTGGTTTCGCCACCAAGTTGAAAAGAGATCCACGAGGAATAATCTCGAGATTGAGCTTTCGAAATTCCTCATGAAGAAGTGGTTGATACTGTTGTAACATGAGGTTGTTACAATACGACTTACGACTTAGTGCATCAGCCATGACATTGGCTTTGCCTGGGGTGTAAGAAATTCCTACGTCGTAATCTTTTATCAACTCAATCCAGCGTCTTTGCCTGAGATTAAGATCTGGCTGGTGAAAATATATTTGAGGCTTTGGTGGTCGGAATAGATCTCACAACGATTACCAAGGATGTAATGTCGCCAAGTCTTCAGGGCATGAACTACGGCAGCGAGTTCGAGATCATGGGTAGGATAGTTCTCTTCATGTGGACGCAACTGGCGTGAAGCATAAGCTACCACATGTCGATCTTGCAGAAGTATGCATCCTAACCCTTGCCGTGAAGCATCACAATAGATCTCGAAATCCCTTTTTGGTGTCTGGAGGCGCAAGTACGGGTGCAGAAGTCAATCTTCTCTTTTAGCTCTTGAAAGCTTTCCTCGCACTTGGGAGTCCATTGGAATTTCTTATCTTTCTTGAGGAGTTCAGTTAGAGGCTTTGCAACTTTAGAAAAGTTCTCGACGAAGCGGCGACAATAGCTTGCTAAGCCAAGAAAACTCCTAACTTGCTTAACCGATTCAGGTGGAGTCCAGTCAAGGACGGCCTCAACTCTCTCGGGATTAACTGCAACACCTTTTTCAGAATTCACGTGGCCTAAGTAGGTCACTTCTGGTAGTCAAAATTCACACTTAGAGAACTTGGCATAAAAGCGGTGCTCTCTAAGTTTCATCAATACCAGCCTTAGGTGCTCGGCATGTTCTTCTTCGTTCTTCGAGTATATAAGGATGTCATCGAGGTAAACCACGACGAACTTGTCCAAATACGCCATGAAGATCGAGTTCATCACGCGTGAAAAAGTGGCGGGGCATTGGTCATACCGAAGGACATGACGGTGAACTCGTAAAGACCATAACGAGTAGTAAAATCCGTCTTTGGAATGTCCTCGTTTCGGATCTTGATTTGATGATAACCTAATCTCAAATCCATCTTGGAGAAGACAGATGATCCTGCAAGTTGATCATAAAGATCATTGATCCTGGGCAGTGGGTACTTGTTCTTTATCGTCGCTAGATTTAGCGGGCGATAGTCTACACACATCCTTTATGTTCCATCTTTCTTCGTTATGAACAGAACGAGGCAATCCCCATGGCGATAAGCTAGGGCGGATGAAGCCTTTTGCCAACAACACTTCAAGTTGGATTTTTAGCTCAGCTAACTCATGTGGGGCCATTCTATATGGGCGTCTGGAAATTGCGGCTATGCCTGGTATAAGATCCACTATGGATTCTACACATCTGTCGGTGACTAGGTTTAAGGGGTTAGATTTCTGAATAGATTTCTAGAGGATGACCAAGGTTTACTAGGGGCTACAACAGATATGTCAGAGTAGCAAAGTACCCCAACACGATGATTAGTGTGGTTACTCTGGCTAGAAGACATCTAAACTGGGAGGAAGAACTGCAATGCATCAATATAGGTTTCTAGAACAAAACCTACAACAAACTCTAGAGAACTGTCGGGCATACCACCTAGAAGTTCTTCTAAAAGGACAACCGAAAAGGAAAGAAGGATTTTGCAAATGCATCAGATTATGAAGAAATCTGGAATGACTCGGACATCATAACGGCTGTAATTGCAAGAGAATTGGAAATCCTCACAACATCTCAACAGCACTTACATAGGATGTCTCAAAATAGGAAGCACAAAGACTCTAGACAACCGAACACAACTTTCCTACGGCTACAAGGAAGCAATCAACGAGATGTTCTAGTAAGACATAGATGAGCCTAGTCCTATCATCCCGTAGAAAAGATAAGGGTGACTCAGAACTCAGATCGATGAGGGTAAGGAGAAAAAGAAGCCTTACATTGTTCCCTTATATACCCAAGTAACTATATAACTATAGAATGCTAGACTCGACTTCGACCAAGGGCTTGATAATCCTACAGACAGTCCTGCTCTGATACCAAGTCTGTCGGGACCCGGAATATGCGTATGTAATTCCAGTCACGATGCAATCACATGGAGAGCCGAGAACCGTACCCACTTGTCTAAGCAGACAAGGCCAAGCACAGAACGTTCTCGGTAAGCATCGAACGTGAGGGGCATCCCATTCAGGCCGGATGATCAACTGAGATGGGTCCTCAACGTCCGCTCACAAGTCTAAATGTTTATGGGTGGTGAATCCCATATGCATAGACAAGTCGTCTCTACCATGTTACCGATTGAATCCTAACTCTTACATAGACTTATTCCAGCCCGATCACTTAGTCGGGGTCTAGGGCGGGCTCGATCATACAACAAAGTGTGCCACGTGACAGAGTCACGAGCAATCGCATCGCGATGCCCCAAGCTGCGCACATCTAAGGGCCACTTGGTGTATAAAAGACCGCCAGCCAGATCACAACTAAGGTCTCGAAAAACCATACTAAGACATGCATGTTATAACCATAAACGCAGCACACATGCCTAGTATGAACAGCAGGTATCATCACATAACTCTACAAAGTAATTCTTTATTGACTTACACATAGAGCATACAAAGATCACATGTCTGTGATCAACATTACATCATACAACGGAAGCAATTTAGGTCTGAGTACAGACAAGTTTAACAAATGGCTTAGAGAAGCCTTGTAAACATACATGCCCATCCACGAGGGACCAGACTGCTGTCTGGAACTATACTACCAAGGTCAACGTCGAGCTTCAGGTCGGTGACTCCATCGGGGTCCGGGTTCTCATCTAAAACATAGAATAAGCAAACGTGAGTACAAAGACGTACTCAGCAAGACTTACATAAAAACTAAACTACTCATGCTCAAGTTTCAAGGTAAAGGAGGTGGGGTTCATCATGCAGAAGTGCCAGCTTTGACTTGGCTAGTCCTGAACTACGAGTACCAGACTTGAGGTAAGAAGCGTACATGAGTCCACTACAAGTCTCCAAACAATACACCACTATGGTTACTTCCTCGACCTCCCCACGAGGAAGCCCACCATAGCACTCACGCTTATCTTGCGGATTTTATAAGTATCCATTCAAGTTGTCTATGATCAAGTAGAGGTCTCCAAGTAGTCCATAACCGCGGACACGGCTATTCGAATAGTTCATTAACCCTGCAGGGGTGTACATCTTCACACGCGTGTCATCACTTATCGCCTCGTTCTCGTCACCCTTCAAGCGGGTGTCGGACGTGGATGAAACCAAGGCACTATCCTCACATCACCTTCTCTAATCCAGGAGTCGATTACCTGAGTTTGGCACCGCTCGAGAGTCCGGCCGGTTCCACGAAACGGACTCAGATAATGTAAGGGACCGAGACGCCACCTCTGCCAGATGGTTTCACTGCCTCACAAGTCCACCCACATATCTATATGATGCAACCTTTTCTTCATACTTTTTCTATGCACATGCCAAATGGAAAGCCCGAATCTATTGTGACTCCTGGACCGGATCGGGTACGTAAAGAGGCCAAACGGGGCTCCCATAAAACCCTACATGTGGTCATACTCTTTGTCTTGGATCACAAAACAGGAACTCGGGGACTAGGGCAGTGTTCAACGAGACAACCCACTGTGTACTCCCACACAGCCTCTCATCGTTCACCTTTGCTTAGGGTGGATTCACCAACACGTTAACACCAGCATCACTGTGTTCATTCCATCCTGACTCACAATCATAATATCCTCATTGTATCACTAAGCAGCAATAAGCAGTAACAGTTGCAGGGGCCACATGCTCATCATTCAACTCCTAAATCTGCTAGGATTGTGGTTTGCTTAATACGGTGACAAAATGATAGGTCATGCATCGGAATGGGTTCAACTATGCGAAAGAACGTGTCTCGGTGATCTCCTAAACATGCATAAGCGAGACTGAGTGGGAAATAGGATTTTATAGACATGATCAATGGGGTTTGCTTGCCTTGCTGACGATACACGGGTCTTATCGGTGGTCTTCTTCTTCGGGGTGATCACCATCTCGGAAGCAATGTTACCGGCACAATCATCAACAAAGGGGGGCGACAATGTAATAGAATGCACAAGCACATGTTTAGGTTGTCACATGATGTGAAAGGTATTGATGTGACCTAGGTTCAAATTGTCACATTTTAATTGAAGTTGATTTGAAAATTAATTCAAATTCAAACTCCAAATGTTATTCAAATTAGGTCATCTTGCATTTGCTAATGTTTGGTTATTGAAAACAATGTGATCATGTGTTTGATATGCTTCTGATGTACAAGTGATCAAGGTTGCATTGCAAAGGTTCAAGTTGAATTAGCATTTGAATTAAATTTGAAATAATTCCAATTAAGCCAAATAGCAAAAGCTACTGGTCCTATTTTAAAAGCAACTCAAACATGGTTGAAAGTTGCATATTTGGATAGAGAATTTTATGCTGATCATTTTTCATATATTATTTGTCCAATTTGGAGTTAATATGAATTTTCTATGATTTATTGAAGTTTTGGCTATTTTCTGGATTTTTTTGATTTATTTTAATTTCTTTTAAATCAGAAACTGATTTACTGCGTCATGCTGACATCAGCATGACGTGGGAGGCTTCTGGCCAGTGGGGCCGGCCTGTCAGTGACTCAGGGGTTAACCCCGTGTTTAGATTAGCCACTGGTTTAGATTAGGGCACTGGGGCCTAGGGGTCAGTGGCTAGGGTTAGGGGTTAGTGGGTTATTAGGCTCGGGTTAACGGCGCTGGCGTGGTTAGCTCGCCGGAGCTCCGTCGGAACGGTGAGTTCGGGCACGGGGAGTGGCTCGGGTGGAATGGGCGCGTAGCCTTCAAGCTTGCGCACCCCCTGGAGCTAGCCATGGCTCACGAGGAGGCCCGAGGCCATGGCTATGACGGCAATGGCGGCGGCCAGAGCCTCTGACCATGGCGAAAGGCGACAGAGGGGACGGGGAGAGGTGCTAGGAGGGGGGAAACGGTCGGGAGCTCACTGCGGTTGCGAAGGCGATCTCGGGGCGGCCGGGGAGGAGCTGGGGGCGCCGGATTCGACGACGATGCCCACGGTGGCCGGCGGCGAGTTCTTGAGGCTGTCGTCGTCTCCGTTGGCGAAGAGCTCGAATTGATGAAGGGGGTCGACGAAGACGGCGTCTGCGGTCACGCTGGACATCTTGATTCGGCTACTCGGCGACAATGGCCACGGTGGCACACGCACGGCGGCGACGCGAGCTCTCTGGTGCGGGGCGAATCCGGCGAGAGAGAAGGGAAGGGAGAACGGTGAGAGAGGGAGATGACAGGGGCCTCTCTGGGCGTCTTCGTGGCATGCAGATGAGGCCCTAGGTGGCCTGGAGGTGCCTCGGTGGCGTGCGCGGCGGCGAGCTCGCCACCGAGGTGCTTGCCGACGCCGGGCAAGACGACAAGGTGGTGGGGGTGGGCCTGGGCCGTGGGTGTTAAGTTGGGCCTGCGGTCTGGCTGGGGTGGGCTGCTTTTCCTTTTTCCTTTTTCTTTCTGTTTTCTTTCTGTTTTTCTTTTTCTTATATTTGTTTTGCTCTGAAATAAATAGTAGAGCATTTTATAAAATACCCAAATCTTTTATGTGGGCTTAGGATATAAATAGCTAGCCACTCATAACTTTTGGGCATTTTTGAAATTCAAATAATTTGAATTTCAAATCAAATAGGGGTTTATTTAATTTTCCAAGGCATTGTTTGAAATTTAGAAAATTCCATGAGAATGGGATTGATCCCAAACCACTTTTAAAATGATCACCATCATTTATAGGAATTTTTCAAATGTTCAAAAGATTTTTGGAAAAAGAATTTTATCTGGCCATTTGATTTAATTTCTCAGGGCTTTTCTTTTCCCCATTTTTGAATTTTCTTTTGAATTTTTGCATGATGCAAAGGGAACTCAAACCCTAGCACTTGCCTAAATTGGGGTTGTGACATAATCGCTCTTCTTCATACCCTGAAAGGTTAGAATTGATAATAACAGGATATACTTTCTTTTCATCTAAATAAGCATACTTGAGCGTATCGGGTAGTGGTTTTAGATCAAACACCGGGTCTTCTTTTGGTTGCGAGAGGATTCCTAAAGGTTCAACCGGGAGGTTGTGCTTCAGGATAGGAGTTTGTCTTAAAAATATGTCTTCTAGTTCATCCCTCTCCTGCATATGTATGTCATTCTCGTGGTCTTCCATAAATTGCTGCAAAGTATCATCAGGAGGAATAGCAATAGAAGCAATTTCTTCAATAATTTTGTCATTACTTGACAAGTCAGTACCACGAGGCTGCTTAGAAAACTTAGAAAAATTAAATTCATACGGCCCACCGTTGAATTCAACAGAAACTTTACCTTTCTTGCAATCTATTATAGCTCCACAAGTGCTGAGGAAGGGCCTACCAAAGATAATAGGGCAAAAACTATCTTGCACTGAACCAAGTACAAGAAAGTCAGTAGGATATTTTACCTTCCCGCAGAGTACTTCAACATCTCTCACAATCCCAACTGGAGAGATTGTTTGTTTATTTGCAAGATGAATCGTGACATCAATTCGTGTACCTGAAATTGGGCCTTTGTTCCTGGCTGTGACAATGTTAGTGGAAACCGCACAAAAACTAATAGTGGATTCTTCAATATCACTGGTTACCAGATCCTTGACATTGCAACTTGAGGATTGACCTTGATCATGTCCTCAGGTTCGTCAGTGGTCCTTCCATTTTTGTTTAGAATACCTGTAACAAAAGAGTGCTCCTTTATCCTTGAGGGATAAGGAGGCTGTTCATACAAAACTGCAGGTAAAACAGGATCAGTAACATTAATCTCAATAGGTGACTCCTTGAAAGGTTTATGATGTTGACTCTCCTTCTTCTTAGAAGAATCAATATGAGAAGCAAAGTCCTTGGAAAAGTCAACCATTAGCTAGGAATCAAGACCAATTTTAGAGCAAAAGGTATTAAAGTAATCAGTCTTCACATAACTCTCAATGTAGTCATGCTCATAGTTTATAGCGGGTTCAATACCTTTATCAATTTCCCAGTCTTCAGTGTTCTTCTGGATCCTTTCTATAAGATCCCATTTTTCTTCCATACTTCTGGTCTGGAATACCCCGCTAGAGGAGGCATCCAACATCTCCCTGTCCTGACGAGAAAGCCTGGCATAAAAATTTGTAAGTATAATTTCCTTGGGGAGCTCATGGTTTGGGCATTTGAGCATCAGGGACTTCAGTCTCCCCCAAGCTTGAGCGATGATCTCTCCGTCGCGAGACCAAAAGTTGTAGATGTAGTTCATGTCTTGGTGAATTTCACGAAGAGGATAAAACTTTGCATAAAAGAGAGACATAAGATCTGGCCATTCAAGCAGATCAGAGTTATCGAGTAGCTTATACCAATCTGAAGCTTTATCTTTGAGTGATACGGAGAATAGTTTCTTCATGACGAACTCCATTGTTACACCTGCAAGCTTAAATAAAGAACATAATTGTGATAAATATAGCAGCTGTTCTCCCGGATGTCCTTCTCCTGTATAACGATTAGCCAAGACATAATCAATAATACCAGATGGTATTTTATAGGGCACGATTTCAGTAGGGGTAGGAGTGACCACCACAGTCATGGGGCGACTCCTTACCAGCAACGAACCAACAGTAGAAGAGTCCATAAGGACCGAAGGTAACAACAGAAAATAAAGGTTTCCTTACCGGCTTCACTTACCAATAGAGCTACACTCCCCGGCAACGGCGCCAGAAAAGCTCGTTGATGGCGGTGAAGTTAATAGGTTTAGTGGGATTGCCTCCCCTGTTAACCGCGCTAATAAACGATTCATGATAACCCACAAGTCTAGGGGTTCAATTGTAGCTTTTCGACAAATAAGAGTGTCGAACCCAACGAGGAGCAGAAGGTGCTGATAAGTGACACTGGATAAGGAAAGGCTACACACACTCAAAGGTAAATATTTAGGGGTTTTTGGTTTAAGCAACAGAAAAGTAAAAGACAAGCAAAGTAAACAGGGTAACTGAGGAGTAGCAAGTGTCCCAATCCTTTCACAAGGATAATCCTAGGAACTAAACTTATAAAAGCTAAAGCGTTCTCGAGAACACATGGGAGAGATAGCCAAGTTCCTTTCACCATACTCCGCCAAGTAATATGTATTGTGTTGATAAGTGTCGGTGGGTGGATCAATGCTAGTACACCTTATAGACTAAGATAAGTTACTCTTATGATTACACACCTTGCAAGCATCCGCAAATACAAGGTAGCAATTAAGGCATAAGCCTAACCACAGCATTACGATCAAGGATCCATTACTCCCTTGTGCAAAAGTGTGCGAACTGGGGTTCAGGTTTCTGTCACTCTGGCAACCCACCATAAGCATCCTTTGTGCACAATGTATTCCTCTAGGCCCATGAAAGGTGAAGTGTTAAGTGTTCGACTCACATAACACCACTGCAGAAATAACAACACAACTTAAGTATCAAACAACATATAACACTTCAACATCATATGACTACTAACAACTAGAATTCTCTCATGTTCTCAAGAACTAAAGTAACTACTCACAAGACATTAAAGAGATCATGATCAGAGGTGATAGATGGGTGGCAAACAATCTGGACACAATGATATTTCTCCAACAAAACTCAATAGCATTCACCACAAAGTAGTAATCAACACCAACAGAGTAGAGAGGATAGATAGTACGGATTACAACACAAGTTGGAATTGTGAGATGAGATGGGATGGAGATGGAGATGGTGCTGATGTTGGGGATGATGTTGATGATGATCTCGATGATGCCCGTGACGATGATGATGATGATGGCGACGATCTCTCCTTCCGGGAGGTGATCTCCCCGGCGGAATCTGCCCGCCAGAGATGGCTTTTCTCCTATGTAGGTTTCCGCCCCGTGGCGGCGGCGAAACACGGAAAACTCTTATGTATTCAGGATTTCTACCCCAGGGGGTCTTATAGGCGAGAGGGGGCACCGAGGGGGCCACCAGGCATCCAGGAGGGTGCCTGGCGCGGCCAGGAGGGGCGGCGCGCCAGGCACCCTTCTGGCTGCCTGGTGGGTCCCCTCACCTCCATGTTCGGTGATCCCCAGTCAATCTTCATAAAAACACTCCCCGTAAATTTTCATCGCATTTGGACTTGATCTGATTAAGCAACTTGGTCTCCACTTTTCACCGCTGAATTCTGGTTCTGCTGCTTCAGCACCAGAAAGTTGTAAACTTTGTAAAACAAGCCAGAACAAAATAAGAACAATACTTTAAAGTGGAATATATCAATGAATAGGATGAAATTACAATATAAAATAGTGATGCATTTTGGACGTATCAGGTGCTCATCCTACAACTGTTTAAAGTTATGAATTTTTTGTAAAGCAACATGTTGCATGTGAGCAGGAAAGTACTTATCAACAAAAGATTGAGCCAAGTCTTGAGGACTCTTAATGTACCACATGGTAATGCATCATACCATGCTTTAGCACCCTCCTTCAAAGAGAAAGGAAGAAGCTTAGTCACATAAAAGTTTCGTATCTTTTCATCGGTAGTAAACAAGCCACCAAACTCAGTGAGTATGGTCAGGTGTGCAATAGCATCATCATTTTCTCTGTCATAAAAGGGGTCAGCTTCAACTATAGATATAAGTGAAAGATCAACAGAGAAATCAAAATCAGGATCATTGATGCATATAGGAGATGTTGCAAACTCAGGATCAGGAGCAAACTTGTTCTTCACAGAATGCTTTGCAAGCAACTTCTTCACAATATCGGGATCAGAGTCATCACAATCTCTGAGTTCCCTACATACATCATCATCGAGCACAATATAATCATCCTCAAGGAGTCTCTCCTTGAGGTCACTCAGGTCAGGATAATCATAAGTTCCACCAATAAGGTAGCGAGTAACAAGAATTGAAATTCCAGATTTTTTGGCAGCAGCAACGATCTGTGTCTCAAGAAATTAACCAAGTGAACCAATATCATCAAGGGTAGTAGTAGCATCATCAAAAGTGACGGACATATTACCAGACTCAGCAGAAGTAGCATGTGGTGGTGGTGAAGCAAACTTACTTATAACTGAAGGTGAATCAACTGTAGCACTAGCGCTCAGAACAGTACCTTTTCTTGTACGGGATGGTAAGATCGGAACTTTGGGGTCTCCTCTCTTACCCATAGTGGATAAGGTGCTGCAGGCAGAATAATTCAAGTAGAGTTGTAAATAAAGCTATGCTCCCCGGCAACAGCACCAGAAAACAGTTCTTGATGACCCACAAGTGTAGGGGATCGAGATAGTCTTCGCGGGTAAGAATAACCCAATTTATAGATTCAACACAAGGGGAGCCAAAGGATACTCACAAGCTTTAACAGTTGAGTTGTCAATTCAACCGCACCTAAAATACACTTGCTTGCAACGAGATATTTATAGCAACGGTGATATGATAGTGATAGTGGCAACAACGAAAGTAAAACAGCAAAAGTAACAACTAGTAACCAACAGGATTGAAACAATGTAGGCTAGGGAGATGGATGGTCGGGCGCTGCTTGGATTAGAGTGAACATGTAATAGATTCTAACATGGGGCAAGGCACACAGAAAAGCAAGGATCATCTAGAAAATATCAAACATTAGGCATGCATCCCAAGGTAGTTGTGCGTGCTTGCAATAAGAACTTCGCGCAACATCTTTTGTCCTACCATCCCGCTACGAACGGGGCCAAAAGGAACTTATGGAGATTAAGGTGCTCCTGTCAAAGAGCACCGGAACAAAACATTAACACTCAATGAATACATGGAATCCCCTTTGGTGTCCCAAGCTGTCACCATTGGGATCGTCGGTTCCGGACTATAATAGGTGCATACGACACATAGATAGGATCAAGAACACAAATAAACTCATGAAAACACAAGTAGTTTAGATCTGAAAACATGGCACTCGGGCCCAAAGTGACAAGAATTAAGAGCAACAAGTTGTAGCAAAGATGATAAACACCAAAGTAGATGATAGGCAACATGCCCCCAACAATCTGACGAACTATTACATGATCTAACTCATCCAATCCCTACCATACCCTTTGCCTACAACAGGGAATTACTCACACATGAAAGAAGAAATCATGGAGGGATGATGGAGTGGCGATGGTGGTGACGGTGGCGATGATCTCCGCTCATCGGAGGCTGAAACAACCTCCAAATTAGCCCTCCCAGAGAATAACAGAGAGTAGCGGCGGCTCCGCGACGAGAATTGGAAAAACGACTTCTTTTCTGGGGTTTTCTCGCGACGGGTAAAAATAGGGGCCAAGGTAGGTCACCGGAGGGGGTGGGACCCACCTAGGCGGCCTCCTGGCGCGGCCAGGGGGGAGGTCGCGCCAGCAGGGCGCCTGGGGGCCCCCTAGCGCCCCTCTGGCCCACCTTCTGGCCCAGGACTCCTTCGGGTGCGTGGATTTCTGTAATTTTTCTGGGAATTTTCTGAGGTACCTAAAAATCCTTATTTCTGCACACAAGAAAACCATACAGCCAGCTCTGTTGAAAACAACGCCAGTCCTGGTTAGTTTCGTTCAAAACATGCAAGAATGAGGCCAAAAAAATAGCAAAAGTGTTTGGAAAAGTAGATACGTTTGAGACGTATCACGCACCCACTGGGTGTAGCCTCCGAGATTTCGGGCCGATTGCGTGCAGTTGGCTCGGACCTTCTCTTGTTTTTTTGCATTCAATGGCGTCGAGGGTCTCAACAGTTTTCCCTCGGAAACGATCATGCATACGATAGAGTTAGTCATTGCAGACATATCAAGTATTCATTATTTGTCTGAAGTATAGATTGTGTAGTGGGGTCCGACTCGGCTTGGCTCGAGCCCTTTAGTCATTTTTCTGTTCATTCCACCAGTTGGCTTTGATCTCGCCGGCATTACAGCCGACCTGCGGTCTGAATATGGATCGAAGAGTGGTTCGCGAGATAGAGCATCACAAAACACCTGAAAAGGTTGTGACTCATCTGGCGGCGTTAGAATTGGAGCTGTGGTCAGCTTCTCTTTCAACTCCTCGAAGGCTGACTGGAAAGCTGGTGACCAAGTGTACCGCTTGTCCTTGCACATCAATTCAGTCATTGGCTTCGCTATTTTGGAGAAATTATGCACAAACCTCCTGCAATAACTGGCGAGGCCGAGAAAACTCCTTAGCTGCTTCACATTCTTCGGCGGAGCCCACTCTTGAATAGTGTGGACTCGCTCTGGGTCAACCGCAATTCCCTCAGCGGAGATTACATGGCCCAGAAAATTGACTTTGTCCATCCAAAACTCACACTTGGAGAACTTGGTGTAATACCGGTGCTCTCTCAACTTCTGCAGCACCAAGCGCAAATGTTCCTCATGTTCAGCCTCTGACTTGGAATAGACAAGAATGTCGTCGAGGTAAAGGATCACAAACACATCGAGCCTCTCTTGGAACAAATAGTTCATAGCTCTCATGAATGTCGGAGGGGAATTTGAGAACCCAAAAGTCATGACTGTGAATTCATACAGCCCATAACGTGTGCTGAACGCGGTCTTGGGAATATCCTCTTCACGAACACGGATTTGGTGATACCCCATCCTCAAGTCAAGCTTGGAAAACACCTTAGCCCCATTTAACTGCTCAAACAGATCATTGATGCGGGGTAAAGGGTACTTGTTCTTGACGGTCTTCTTGTTGATACCGCGATAGTCCTGGACCAAGCGGCTAGTCCCATCCTTCTTCTGGACAAACAAAGTTGGTGCACCCCAACGGGAAGTGCTCGTGCGGATAAAACCGCCTGCCTCCAACTCTGTCAACTGCTTCTTGAGCTCAATCAACTCCTTCAAACACATCTTGTACGGATGCCGAGAAATCGGCTGGGTACCAGGCTCTAGCTCAATAACGAACTCAATAGCTCTAACTGGGGGAATTCCTGGCAACTCCTCTGGAAAGACGTCTGGGAACTCACAGACAACTCTGACCTCTTCGAGAAAAGGCGCAACTCCCGCGTTCAACGCGTACAACTGTGCTGGTCCTGCCACAGAGCCACAAGTGTACAAGACTTCTGCGCCTGAATCATGAGTCAACTTGACAGATCTGGTCGGACAATCAATATTGGCCTTGTGCTGCACAAGCCAATCCATGCCCAAAATGACATCAATGTCGGAACGGGTCAACACGATCAACGAAGATGAGAAGAGAAGTCCCTGGATATGAATCTCCACATCTGGGACAAAGGCAGACGTATTTGTCTTGAAACCCGGAGAAGCAACAGATAGCTGCTGAGTTAACCCTTGCGGATGTAGCTCAGCACGCTCAACAAAAGCTCTGGACACAAAAGAGTGGGAAGCTCCGGAATCGAACAAAACTGTCGCGGGAACTGAACACACAAGCAACCTACCAAGAACGGTCTCTGAAGACTGTTGAGCATCTGAGAGCATCACGTTGTTCACCCGAACTGCACGTGGATGAGCCTTCACCATCGCGGTGCTCGGAGTAGAGCGAGGTGGAGGCAGTGGAAGCCGAGCAAAGCGCGGATCGGTGCAGTTGGGAGACGTGTGCCCTGGCTCTCTGCACTTGTAGCAAATCACGCCCGGCCTGGGCTGCTGCTGCGGCTTGGGTGGCCTCGCGTGTGGTGGTGTAGAGCGAGGCCCCTGCTGAACTGGGACGGAAGGGCGAGCAAAAGTGCAGACAACTGCCCCCCTCTGCTAGTGCTGCTGCCTCTGCAGTGGTGCCTCTGTAACCCAAGTCTTTGCCTTCTTGTGGATCATCACTGCGGAACTGTGCTCACGCTGGCACTTCCTGTCTGCATCCCACTCTGCTTTGGCTGACTCCTGGCGGATAGCCTGATCCACGAACTGTGAGAACGGCGTGGGACTGCACTGAGTGAGCGCATACTTGATCTCTGTGCTGAGATCTCCATGGAACCTCGCAATCTTCTTAGCCTCTGTGCTGACCTCCTCTGGAGCGTACCTGGCTAGCCTGACGAAGGCCAGGTTGTACTCCTGAACTGACCTGTCACCCTGTCTCAGAGCCAAGAACTCCTCACGCTTCCTGTCCATCAGGCCACTCGGAATATGCGCTGCTCTGAAGTCTGCGACGAAGTCTGCCCACGTGATGATAGCATCGCCCTTGTTGGCCTTGTAGGTATCGTACCAGCTGGCTGCTGCACCCTGAAGCTGGAAGGAGGCGAAGGTGACATAGTCGACAGATCTGACGGTGTTTGCATTGAAGTGCTTCTTGATCTCTGCGATCCAGTCATCCGCCTCCAGCGGGTCTCGAGCCTCGGAGAACCTGGGGGGTTGATCGCGAGGAACTGCTGCAGTGTGGTGTACTGTGGTCGATCACTCCTCTGAGCATTCTGGTTTTGCAGCATCTGTAGGATCGCAGCTATGCCCTGAGCCACTGCGGCTACATCCTCCCCAAGGATAGGGTTCTCTGGCGGCAGCATGTTCGCTCTTGGCATCCTGTATACAGGAACACTTATGAGAACATGGTCGAAACATTGATGTAACCAGAAGATAAAGTAATATTGACAACAAAACTTCCTCACGAGGTATGAGAAAGCCGAAGGCTGAAATTCCACCAAGGTTAACCCGGAAAGTCGAAAGCTAGGTGCTACTGGAATCCCCAAACCAAGATCATCCGAATCCAAGATAATAGTCTGCTAGCGAGCACACAACAATACATACGAGCGGTTGGAAACCTGAACAATGAGACATCTGCCCTGAGCGGCCTGCCATCACGGTCGTCCATAGGGGAAAAGACACCACATCCATATTACCATAGGATGCCCGCCAATCCTGTATGGACGTTTCACCTGGGGTACGCCGTAAGCGAGGTAGAGCAGTCAACCCCAAGTGGCGGCTCAGTGGTCTCAAAGACGCCAACACATCTCGTCGCTAGCAAAAAATTATAGAGGAATCGGAGCCTCATGTAAACGAGAACCTAGATTTGTTTTTGAAAGGGGATAAGTTGCAGAGAGAAAAAAACGTTTCACTTCCTCACGGAAAAGGGGTGGGAGGGTGGGGTAAGAAGAAAAAGAAAGAGTCCCTACTCTCCGATTTTTCCTTAGTAACTAAAAAATAGTTTCTAGACTCAACTTCGGCCAGTAAGGGGTCCTACAGTCAGTCCTGCTCTGATACCAAGTTGTAAGGCCCCCGATGCGGTGCTAACTCGAGTTAGTCGCTTTCGCGTCCCGCTCAAGTTAGTAGTGCATAAAGAGCCACCGACTCACGACACTCGCACTCGTGTCGTTGCCGGCTTCTCAACAACAAGTATAAGAACAAGAACTTTAACTAAGACATAAATATAAGGTCCAAGGCATACATCGCCATTGGATAATTATTACATCATCTCAGAGGTCCGTGGACCCAACAGTACATCATGCGACAAGCGGAAGACAAACACGACCGAGTACGGTCAAAAGCCAAATTTCCCTAGAGAGGGCTGCACATAAAAGGTCCACCCATGGATCGTCGATGCCCAACTGAAGGATCTACTGAACAAGGTCGAACTCATCGTCATCCTCCGGAGGCACCTCCACGAAGTATCGTCCAGAGCTCGGGTCAAGGAAGTACTCCACTGCAGCGGCCGATCAGGCAAAACATTAAAAGCACAAAAGTAAAACGGGGTGAGATTATATCATTACAGGAAAACTGACTTACTACGGTAAGACAAGGTAAAGGTAAGGTTGCAGCCGCACTAGCATATATGGTGGCTATCGTTCTATTATAGTAGAGGTAAGATCCAAGAAACACACGTGACATCGTGTCATAAGTCTGCTATCCACCTACTTACGTCAAGCATAACACGACCTGGATCTTCTCTCGGTCCCCCTGGACGAAGAAAAGCAACCAAGCACTCACACGGTAGGCAAGTTTTTAATTAAGATTCAAATTGATGTTATTCTATGAACAAGGAGTAGGTCTCAAGTCGTCCATAACCGCGGACACGGCTTTCGAAAAGATTTAACCCTGCAGGGGTGTACCAACTGCCCATCATAGGCTTCGCATGTACGCCCGGTTTCCATTTGGCTAGGTAAGCGCCTGAAACTCCGGTACGTCGGAGTCCCTCTAACTAACAACGCACAATTCCGGGTGGCCCCCGGGGAGTCGACATCCAATCCAAAAGCTGGCCACGCTCTCAGATCGGCCTCTTCCGTATCAACAGGGTTTGGGTTACCGGTTAAACCTCACATGAGGGCCGAGCCCTCGCCTGTCAAATGTGGGCCAGCCAAGGCACAAGTCCTCCTGGCCCAAGGTGGTTTGTAAACAACTAGGGTACCACCAGCACACACACATGCAAAAGTAAATCAGCTCGGGCCACCACTAGAATTGTATGAAGCTAGGTAGGTAAGACAAGGGGACCCCATAGAATCCCACACACGATTAGGCACGCTCGTCAAGAAACACAATGCCCAGAACTCGGGGCCTAGGTGACTCAAATGGAACAAAACACCTGGCGGGAAATGCCTGGTCTCCCATCTTTTGTCAAGTATAAATTTAACATCACAATTATAATAAATATCAACCAACTTCTTTAAATAACATGATATCCCAAACCATAGCAGTAGGGTAAGCAGCAAGTTGTCCTACTCATACTAAGCAATGGCTGAGCAGCGGTAACGTAGCAATACAAAGTTTTGCTGGGATGTGGGGATCATGGCTGTTTGGATTTTTGAAGGTGGCATACTCAAAGTGGATAGGATCAAACAAACTTTCTAGGCTACAGCTAAGCAGGTAGGCAGAAAGGTATCAAGTAATGGTATGAATCTTCCCCTTGCCTGGGTAATCGGTCGTCGAAGCAGACGCAGCAGGGTCCTTGGGCTCGGTGTCGGAAACCTCCACGTAAGTCTCCTCGGCGGTCTCAGGTGCTAACGTAAGGTACCGGCAAGAAAAGGCACACAAGTAAGTAACGGGACAATGCACAGGCAAGGATGATATAAGCAAGTTTAATTTGACATGTTGTGACCCTATCTAGTCAATTTTAAATGAAGGTGGTGACGCCACGTCAACAACTTCATATGCAATTTATTTACGTGAAGATGGCTTTGGTCCTAGCCTTATTGTAGGTGTAAGTAGCAAGTCAACATGACATGAGCAACAAAGCATATAACATAAATAAAACAACGTGAAAAGTAATCATCGATTCCGGAGACGGAGTAGTGTCGGTGAATTCGACACAAGGAAGGTGCAACAATAGTTGGGAACCAACCACTTGCATATGACAATATGTTAGGGGCTGACTTTGAAGAACGATGAGTTGAAGATGACATGAACAAAACTTGAAAAGGACTGATGATCATCATTTCAAAATGCACTGAAGTTGAAATGATGCAAGAAGAAAGACAGATGATTCTGGATCAGGTGGTCACACCTTGTTCACATGAGTTGCACAAAACTTCATGAGGACATCACCATTGCAATCCTTGCAGAAAACTACCCCAAACCCATATATAATATGGTACCAGTTGAGTTTGCAAACACAGTTGCAGTTTCAGCTGGGGTTCAGGGGGCTGAGTGTAAAAGTTACACTACATGCATTTGAAAAAGGTTCACATGGCTAAACCATTATCAGCATGCAACTCCTGGTGAAAAACTACCCAAGATTCATATATGGCATGGCCAATTTTGAATTTGGGCAAACTTGACAAAAATCAAAGAAAGAAAAGGGGTTGATTTGCAAAATGGCCATACTCCAATTTTTTAGAGGGGACGAAAGCAAAAATGGACCCCACCATGTTGTTCGGTAGCTCAAGCTACCCCAAAGGTATATATGATATGCCCTGGATGAAATTGGAGTCAAAATCCAATTTGAATTTGAATTCAAATTCAAATTGAAGAAAAACAAAACAGAAAAGAAAAAGAAAAAAATAAAGGAAAAAGAACAAAGGGGCTCCAGCATTGGGCTGGATTCGGCCAACCGGCCCATTCCACAGCATACAGTGGGCTCAGCCCACTAGCCACTCGGGCAGCTCACTCACTGACGCGAGGGGCCCGGTCGTCAGCCCCTGGACAAACGATACACCAAAAAGAAAAAGGGGGGAGGAGCCAGGGATCGAACCCAGGTCTCCCAGGTGCAAGCAGCTCTCCCTCGCCACTGCACTGCGAGTCGATTTCTGAAACTACAGGGGCGCCAGCTAACTTAACCTCTGCTGCAAACGGTGTCTGCACTGAACTTCGACAGACAACAGTTCTGACAGCGCGCGGAGCGAAACGGCGACGAGCCTCTCCTCGGCTACGATACACCGGCGACTAGACGGCGACTTGCAGCACGTAGAGGGTACACCCAGGTATCCATTTCTGCACTGGGACGCACCGGAGACGCGACAACGACGACGTGCGCCTCGCCGGAAAATCACGGCGGCCACGGCCTACAGGCGATCTTCAGAACAGCGCAAACGAGAAAAAGTGCCAAGCTTCCTCC
The DNA here is from genome assembly GCA_950022295.1 of Bromus sterilis. Classification (NCBI taxonomy): domain Eukaryota; kingdom Viridiplantae; phylum Streptophyta; class Magnoliopsida; order Poales; family Poaceae; genus Bromus; species Bromus sterilis. The sequence goes on along the minus strand of OX465595.1, from coordinate 363,129,063 downwards.
TTTGAGGCAACTGACATGCTCTGGGCGCGGCCACACTACGCCCGCACGCGTCCAGACCTCGTCGGGGTCACGGGGTTCACCGGCGACGCGGTAAGACGTGCCACGGCGGACGGCATCGAGGGCACACGCTGCGCGGCTATGCTACACGTTCTACGGGACGGCGGGGACGGTGGCGCTCACCTAGGGGGTCTCGACGAGGAGGAAGAACGAGCCGAAGAGGAGGAAGAAGGCGTGGTCGTCGCCGGAGCCGAAGAGGACCGAGGCGGGTCTCGAAGGGGGCGCTCTGCTTCACCTCGCTCGATCCTGCAAGGGGGAATCGACGAGGTTTAGCATGGGGTTTGCAGAGCGAAGACGAGGGTTGAAGACGAGGCGAGGGCGGCGGCGAAAATGGAGCTTCTCACCAGTGTCATGGCGGGAACAGGGGAAGCTTGGAGAGGGGGAAAGAAACCGGCGGCGGCGAAATTGGAGGGGGAGAACTGGACCTAGGGTTCCAAGAGGGAGCCCAGGGGAGCTTATAAAGGGGGGGCGCCTCCCGCTGCCTCCGGGGCTCCACCGGTCGCCGTGGCGCCGGCTGTGAGAGGGGAAAGGGGAAAAGCGACGTCTCCACGCTGGAAAGGTGAGGAAGAAGGAGCTTACCCCTTCGCCATGGGCCAGGCCGAGGGGAAAACGGGCCCCGGTGGGCTGGGCTGGAGGAAAAGGAGAGAAAAACAAAAGAAAACCCCCTCTTGGCCCCTTTCTCCATTTAATAAAACAGAAAAGCCTCAGGGTTATTTCTGGATTAAATACAAGTAAAAAATACATAAAAATATGTATAATTAACCTGGCATTATTCCTCAATTTGCAAAAATGGTTTGGGCATTTTTTGCAACAACAAAATTGTGAGCTCGTTTTAAATTCAAAATCTCTTTGAACTAGAGCCCATATTTTTTATGATGGCAAAAATAATTTGAGGATTTTAAAACCCTTGCCATAACAAAAGAAATGGCTAGGCCAAGTTTGGGGTCAAGGAGAGCAAGCATGCAACAAAGAAAACTCCTCCAACACCCTTTTTGAACCATTTTGAAATCCAACTCAACCAAACCAGATGGGCTCCAATCCCAATCCAAATTTAGATCACCACATGAGATTACAATCTTTAGCATCATGCCAAGTTACAAGGTCAACAGAGAAAGTAGAATCTCATGGTGTTTCCTATTTATTGCACATGGGCTGTTACACATAGCCACCTTCTACTAACAGTCGAGTTGTTCTTTTTCTTGCACAGCCGAGCTGGCTCTATTCCTCTGAATCTTCTACTAACTTATTTCTCTCTCCGTCTCTTCAGCTAACGAGTGCAGCACAATCGGGAGAGGATTGCACAGCGTGCGGGAGGCAGCGTCGCCGAGCTGCAAGCGAAGGAGGGGCTTGAACCGCGACGAGCTGGCGGCGCGGGGAATCCGGACTGGCCGAGCTGGACGCGGAGGACCTGAGGCCGGTGGCAGCTCGGGGCAGGGGCCGGTCTGAGACGACGCCGCAACCGGCCGAGGCACTGCGAAGAGTGCAAGCGGTCGCCGCGGGTGGGCGCACTCGGCAGCGAGCAGATGCGAGCTCGACAGAGAGGGAACATGGGCTCGGCCTATTATAGATTTGGAGGTTTTGATTTAAGGTATCCGATTGTAAAAATAATAATGATAAGTGTATATCCACAAACACTATAGGACGCGTCTACAAACGTATATTGCTTCGGGTTAACTCAATTTGGTTCTGCTAGTCCCGTTGTAGATGCCCTAAGAGCAACTCTAACAGATGCACCATCCCGCCACTGGTTTGTATATATACGTGCCTTTTGACGGACATGCGCACTTTACAGCCAGACCAGGTGCGGCAAAATTGGCACGGACCGCAAAATCCCGTCCAGCCGTTATATCTACGATGCGGGCGGGGGGGGGGGGGGGATTTAGGGTTTTCGTCTCGCATGTTCCCTTCCCCGCCGTCGCATTCTCTTCACTTTCTGTCGCTTCTCATTCTTCTTCCAACAAGCAATCCACACGGCGTCGGTCGGATCCAGCCACCGCGGTGGTCGTTGTGGGTGGCCTCCGGCCAAGCGCACCCGCAACGACCACGAGGCGGGTTGCTCTTGTGGCCTGTTGCGTCCTCCCGTAGACCTAGCGCGGTCGGCGCAAGCCATGATCGTGGCGCCATCTCCCGCAGTGGCAGGAAGAGCGTGTGGGCGCGCTTAAACAAATTGGGGAACCTCCTGTGGCCCTCAACTCACTGCCACCGCATGGCGCAACATGAGTTGCTCGCTGCTAGAGATGCGGTGGCCTTCGGCGATGTAGGCGCGGCCCAGCTTCTCGAGGCAGTGACGGACGATCTCGAGCTCGCGAAGGTTCTAATGAACTCCGCATACGAGTTCTACCTCTACCGCCCAAGAACAAGTGAGGCGACCACTACTAGAGAAATAGCTATACATGAAAACTTATTAGTGACGCATTTTTTATGTAATGCACCACTATGTTGTAAGGGGTGACGTATAAGAGTCTTAGGGGTGGCGCATTTGAAATGCGTCACTATTAAGGCCTTATTAGTGGCTTGCCCTTAGTGACGCATTTGAAATGCGCCACTAAAGGCAAAAAAAGGACGTCATCATAAGGCCTTTTCCTAGTAGTGGACCTCTGGTGACCCTCCTTACTATGTGTTTTTTTCGTATTTCTAGGTCCGACGATGTTTCAATGTAGAATTTATAGCGCGAACTCGATCTATTCGAATATGTATATTATGTTGTTTGAAAGGACACTTCTATTCAGCCCCGCTCATTTCCGTGCTTCATTTATTTTTTACGATGACCCGCATCTCGTTTATGCAGGTCGGAAAAATGACGGATCTTCTAGAATTGCTCTAAAGACACACTTTATATTGGGCTTCTGAGAGGAAGTAAAAACTTTTTTTTTGGAAGATCCAGACCTATGCTAGCTTTGAATTGATTTAGTAGAGGGAGAGGGTACAAAAAATCAGTTACACAGAGTTTCTGGAGTGGAACCCAGAAAAGGAACTAAATGCCTACGGCTACTATCTCACAACATATTCCCCAAAAGGGGCCTCCATACATTTGGCACCAACCAGGCTGCGCCATGATGAGTGAGCAAACATGGAGGGAAGAAAGGATTTAGAAAATCAGATTTGCTAAATCCTTCAAAGTCAATCCTACAATCCACAGGATACATAAGAAAACTGTTCTATAGGATTTTCTTTTGAGGAACACAGTACAACTCTGAGGTTCACATCCACGAGTATACAATCACCCTTATGACATACATACGCACATCCTACCCCTATGAGCATCTTTGCAATACTGAACCGGCACATCATCTTGAGATTAATAAAGTCACCACCTCGTCTTCGACGGAAACGTCTCCTCTCACTAAAAGCGCGTTACCAAAAGCCTTGAAATAAATCCAGAAAAATGCGAGCATCATTATCAAATCTGGGATTTAAACTCTGATGGACTTGGGATACAACCATCCATCTAACCAATTCAACACAGGTTGATTCGCAAAAACTGTTCTATAGGATATCCCCTATGAAATTCATGTAACATTTCATTGTTCCAAACGGAGCCTAATACACGTTTCGTCATCTCATTTGTAGCAAAACATTTCCTGGTCGGACAAGCAGCTCGGCGGAACAACCTGTCTGTATGTGACCCCATGCGCGTTCCGGCAGAAGGACTCGGCCGCCCACTGCCGCTTCCCGTACCCCAGCCAGACGTTCCGCATGGTGATTCCGGTGCACGGCCGGCTCGGGCTGCAGTCGAACCGTACCGCCACCGGCGTCGCCGACGTCCCCTCGACGCCGGTGTATGACACGCCGGTGATCTTGATCCCCGATCCCTGAAACAAACCCACACTGTGTCAGCAGCGTTCCCTGAAAATGCAGTGTGATCACAGCCGGGTAGCACGGCACCTCGGTGGGGCAGCTGACGTTGCCGTTGCCGGGGCAGTAGTTCTGGTCGACGATGATGGGGTTCCGGACGTCCTTCATGACGACGTCGGAGAAGGCGACGCCGTCGACGAGCCCGCTGTTGGCCTTGGCCCAGGACTTGATCCGCAGCCCGTTGGTGGTCCCAGCGAGCGTCACGGCCTTCACGGTGATGTTCCGCACGGCCACCTGCTCCGGCGTGTCGCCCAGGCTCCCGATACTGATGCCGTGGCCCGGGCCACAGCTGACGCCCTGAATCCACACGTCCGACGAGCCCTCGACCATGGAGATGCAGTCGTCGCCGGTGCCGATCTTGGCGTTCCGGATGGTGACGCCGCTCGACTGCTTGATGTGGATGCCGTCCGTGTTGGGGCTGTCCCCCGGCGCCGACACCACCGCGTCCACGATCGCCACGCCGGTGCTCGCTTGCACGGTGACGTGGATGCCGGCGCTGTTCACCGACGTCAGGCCTTGGATCACCACGTTTCTAGACCGGTATATCGTCAACGACTGCATTGTGTCTCACAAACCATCAGTGGGCTGCATTATCTCTCAACTTATTTTTTTCTGAAAGAGAACGCTGACCCTGGTGGCGGCGGGGCAGAACGAGCCGCCGCCGGCTCGCCGGCACGCCCAGTACGCCTGGCCCCGTCCGTCGAGCGTGCCGCCGCTGACGGACACGCCATCCACGTTCTGGAACACGATCCAGAGCTGGACGCCGGCGTACGGCACGGGCGCGAGCAGCGTGCCCGCGATGCGCACGGCCACGCCGCCGCTCCGGCACGGCCCGCTGAACCTGGCCCTCGACACCAAGAACTCGCCTGCCGGCACCACCAGCGCGGCCGGGCCCTCGCCTCCCGCCGCGCACGCCGCGGCCCACGCGCGGAGGAACGCACCCGCGCAGTCCGTCCGGCCGTCGGCCACGGCGCCGTAGTCGACGACGCTGTAGGACGCGGCGGCGGCGCCGGACGTCGTCGCCGCGGTAGTGAGTGAGACGCACAGGTGGGCGAGGAGAAGGGCGAGGTTGGTGCGCCGTGGCGGCATTGGGCAGTGGCGTCTCGTGACTGAGGATGCGTGTGTCCACACAACATTGGGCTCGTGCCTTGCTACTTTTGCAGCTTTTTTTTTTGACAGTATTGCTACTTTTGCAGCTTGTTGGTGGTGGATTGTTTTTTTTTTTTCGAAACGGTGGCAAAAGCTTTGCCACATCCATTAATTAAGAGAGAATAAGAATTGCTCGGTTAATTAGGGAAAACCGAGCGAAAACCCTCACATCCGTTGAGCGGCATCCAAGGAAGCCCCACACACCGCACTACAAAGAGTGTCACATCGAGACCACACGCAGGCGTCATCATCACCACATAACCCCAAGAGGCGCCAACGCCAACCCTAAACTCTGCGACCAAACAGCGCAGCTCCGACTCTGGTACAAAGCTCCGAAGGACAGAAACTAGGCACGGAAGGCGCCACGGAAGATCACCGAAAGGTTCACCTGCAGTCGGTCATCGTATACCACAGGGGCCCGCCACCGCAGCTTCGACTTCACAGCAACAAACGAACCGAGGCAAACTCGCGGACACGCCGAAGAAGAGCCGACTAACTCAACCATAGCCACATCGCCTTCATCACTCCCACTGCCATCGTTGCCACAGAAGTGTGGACACCTTCACCACCATCCACGAGTCTCGATTGCCGATGCCGGGCCCAAGACGAAGACCCCAAGAGGTAAACGACACTGAAGTGTCGTCGTCGTCCGACCCAAAAGTCAAGGGTTTCCCCTGAAGGGATCCATACGGTAGAGATGTGACAGCAGCATAGATGCCTCCAGGAAGGTCAACGACGGCCGCAACCGCCGCCATCGCTGGTCACGGCATGAGGCCGGGACAGGGTCTTCACCCCCACTCCCACAAAAGCTCGACCGCACAACATCCCGCACCAGCATCGACAAACCCACCAATCACCACCATCACTGCACCACCACCATCGGAGCACCACCACTTCGGCCAACTGGAAGCAGAGCCGCCGGACGTAGCACAACTACATCACCTTCCCGAGCACCATGCCGGCAAGCGAAGAAGATGCACCACCCGAAACCGCGAACCACCATGGCTCCCCGCCACAGCTCCGCACAGATCCACGCCGAGGGGCGTCAAATCCACAGCCGTCCGCACCCTCTGGCCGCGCCACCCTCGCCACGCACGAGCAGCGTCGGCCGCACGCCACGCCGCACCGAGCACCAGCCGCACTGGTGGCTGCCCGCCGGCCAGGCCCTGCGCGCGGCCTCGCCCCGGCAGCCCACCCTCCTGCTTGCGGCTCCACACACCACACAAGCCACCACCTCGGCGCCAACCCGCCGGCGCCAGATCGCATGCCGCTGCCGCGCCCCCAGATCTGCACCACCGGCGACCAGCTCGAGACTTCCCGCCCGGATTCGCGCTCAAGCAAGCCCACAGCCCGACCTCGCAGGAGATCCACGCCGGCCATGGGCGTCGCCCCTTGCGTAGCCTCGCCGCGCCGAACTCCACGTCCAGGCGAGCCGCGCGCCCAGATTCGTGCGCCGCCCCGTCTTCTTCACGACCCCGCGCCAGATCCACGCAGAACGCAGCCACCCGGACCTCCCGACGCCAAATCCGCTCCCCTGGCACACCTTGTCCGTCGACGCAAGCCCGCGCTCGCCGCCCGCGTCTGCAGCGGCCACCTCCGCCGGGCCGAGCCCCATCTTGCGCCGCCTCGCCCTAGCCCGCGAGCACCAGCATGCGCCGGAGCCGCGCCGCGTCGTCCCGGCCGCGGGCGCCCTCACCAGAGCGCGAGCGCAGCGTCGAGCCGAGCTCCTGCCGGGATGAACGGCCCGCGCCGCCCATGCCCGAGCTGGAGGAGGAAAGATTCCCGCCGCAGCCGAGCCGCGCGGGCTTTTCCCAGCGACGTCCGCTGGCGGCGGCGAGGAGAGGAGGGGACGGTGTGAAGCTCGCTGGCGGCGCTAGGGTTCGCTCCCGGGCCGCTCGCGGGAGCGGCCTGGGGAGCGTTTTCTTTTCCCGTTCTGGTGGATTGCTGTGAGCCTGTGAGCTTAGGGGTTGTATTAAGCAACAAGGTTGATGGGCACATGGAGACGTGGTGTTTAGCTTCCAGCGTGCAGTGTCTTGCAGTGCAGGACGTGTGTTTTGTGCCTTGCAGTGTTTCTGGAGTGACCACTTGTAAGATTGACGTTGGTAATCTCGGCATGTTTTTCTTTTCTTTTTGGCGGATTCTCCTACTGTCTTTCTCTACTGTACTGTAGGAAATAAAAGTTAAGTTTAGACAGAATTGCCTTCAAATTGAGAGAGCAATACCACTTCTTCTCAAATCCCAAGTTAGCTCTTCTTGTTGGAAAAATGGTAGCCGCCGGCACGGCGGCTGATTGACCTTTCACCATTACAAAGTCCTATTGGCACTTCACCCAAACCCTAGATCTTCCTCGTTGCCGCCCATCTCCCTAAAATTTTGTGGAATCCCGCCCGAAATCATCATCGTCGTGCGAGTTAGCCACTTTAGTCGCGTCAAAGTGCCGCTAATGCTCACCTCACAACCGCCGCCGCCATGGTAAGGATGCACCCCACTCATTGTTACGCCTACTCATGCTAACACCTCAAACTTGTCGTTGTGTGGAACATCGATGGCAAGATGAAGGAGGCGGAGGAGGAAGATTCCCACGAAAATGATGAATCGTCGAAGGAGAAGGAGTATGAGAGAAATGGGAAGCAATCCCACATCGGTATGGTGGTGCACGACAACGACGTCGTGGTGCCACTTCAACCATGGGAGGAGGAAGAGCATCGAGTCACCAATGTGTAGCTCAACGTCGAACATGTCGATGACGTGGCAGTCACCACCCTCCTCACCCATCTCCATGTTGTGGTGGAGCATCGCGCCGTTGACGCACAACTCGCCACCGAGAACCGCCCACCGCCATCGTTGTCGGTTGACGCAGATCTCAACAACGATGCCGACAATGAGCGGGTGCTGAAGATACCCATGGGCACTCACGACGGTGTGGCATCGAGCTCAGGAAGGCCGGCGGTGATAATTGATAAATCTCAACCCTACCTCCTATTAGTGATTGTTTTAGCGGAAATGTAGCTCATTTTAGCTTTAATTTAGCTCTAAAATAAGTGTTGTCTACTTGTTGTGTTATGGATTACTATATGTACAACTATGCACTATGTAGTCTAATAAGTTTCAAATTTGGATTTAGTAAGATTTGTGTCCACATTTTAGAATTTGAGGAGTTAAACTTGGGATGATCCGGGGGAGAGGGGAAGGGGGAAAGAAGAGAGTCGACGATCTTCAACACCACCAACAAGGGACTCTGCTGCATGCCGACAAAGAACTTTCGTCGAGAAACTTCCCGCAGGGAGATGGCAACGTCGAAGAACGAAACCATCGGGAGATCAAGAGCAAGAATGATGGTTGAAAGCGACGATCAAGGGAAGCATTCTCACTGAAATCGTGAGGATACTTGACAAGAGGAATGAAGTCCACGGATGACCAAGATGTAAACCAGAGTCGGACAGACTAAAGGTACTACAGGATTTTCCAAACCTGAGATCGGAATCGAGACAATACGCTGCAAGCAAGGCATTGTAACGGTTCCAAAACTCCACTCACTCGAGATCCTAGAGTTTGAAGGGGATAAGTCGAGAGTTAAAAACACTTACGACACTTGTCCTGACTAGACCAAGGGTAAGGATTAAAAAGATTCCTACTCTCCGATAACTAACTTAGTAACTATAAAATAGTTTTTGTCTAGACTCGACTTCGGCCAGAAAAGGGATCCTACGGTCGGTAAGGCTCTGATACCAAGTTGTAAGGCCCGATATGCGGTACTGTTCCAGATCTAGATGTTTCCATCCAGATCCAGGGACGAAGCACATATCGGTCCCACCGCGACATATGACATAGCCATATGCCCCGGATTTCCAACATGATATCACAACATTACAGATACAAGGACACAATATCTCATACAATCGGCATACAACTGCCTTAAATACAATACAACAACGAAAGATACATGTCCGAGTACAGACTACAATCAAATGCCTAATGGCAAAGAGAAAATCATCGATCGCCATAACCACTCGGGTCCAGGCCCTCTGCCGGGATCCGCCTAACTAGTCGTCGTCAAGTCTCCACGCGAAACGTCGATCACCATACCTATTATCGATCGAGAACCCTGAAAAGAGTTTGGGGGTAGTATCATGAGTACAGAAGTACTCAGCATCCAACTGTAGTGGTCAACTGACCCAGCAAAAACTTCATCACTCGTCATTCTAGGACAACTAGTAGTTTACGGTAAGGATGGGGTAAGTGGTGAGGTTGCTGCCGCACTAGAATTTATGAAGTGGCTAACGATCTAGAGAGTAAGGTAAGAATCCAAGAATTCGATGAGGAATCGCCTCCAACAAGTCTTGCTATCAACTACTTACGCAAGCATAACACCTATCCTATCCTTGTCCTCCTCTTTGCATCCCGGCGAAGAAGAAGCAGTCAAGGCAAACACACGTTGATCAAGTTTATTAAGATGATCTCAGTTGTTGTTGTCTATGAACAAGGAGTAGGTCTCAAGTCGTCCATAACCGTGGACACGGCTTCTTGAAAAGATTTAACCCTACAGGGGTGTACCAACTGCCCATTACAAGGCTCCGCACTCACGCCCATCTCTCTCAGTTGCTACCCATCACAGGCAACCATTTTATGATTTAGTTCCGAGAGATATGAAACGACAGGTCCCTCTAGCTAACAACGAACAAATCCAGGTGGCCCCCGGTGAGTCGACATCCAGCTCAGGAGCCGGCCGCGCTCTCGATCTGGTCTCTACCGTATGACTCCGGGTTTGGATTGCCGGTTAATCTCACATGAGACCGGGTCCTCAGCCGGTCATGATGGGCCAGCAATGAACCATGTCCTTACTGGTCCGGGTTGTTTTAAAGGATGTCTGCCAGGAGCTACCCGACAGACATATATGCATGGTTTTCAAATGGTAAATCAGCTTGGGCCACCACTAGAAATGTTTGAAGCTAGGTAGGTAAGAAAATGGGACCCCATAGCATCCCACACGTGGTTAGGCACGCTCAGTCTTAAAACCAATACCCGGAACTCGGATCCTAGGTGACTCGAATGGAACAAAGCGTCGGGAGGGATAGCCTAGACCTTCCATCCTTCGTCGAATATAGTCAACATTATAATAATCATATCATCAACAACAATATAATAATGTGATAGCCCAAACCAAGGAGTAATAGGGTAACATCGTAGCATCCTAAGCATGCATACTAAGCAGGGGCTAATCAACGAGCAATAGTAACATAGCAGTACAAGGTTTGCTGGGAGGGGACATGGCTGTATCGGTTTGAAAGAGGCTGTAAACATGTGGTAGGATCAAACATCAAATCTAACCTAGACTAGCATGAAAACCGTTGGTTGAAATAGAATGGATCATAAGTAATGTATAGTCCTTGCCTGTTGATAAGTCGGGTTCCGAAGGTGTAGTTGATCGCAAGCTCGCATCGTCTCCGAAGGTACCCGCGGAAGCACACAAGACGATAAACACTGCAAAGCAATCAACGAGCAAGCATCTATTACTATGAAGCAAACACGAGCAAGCATCAACAAGAAGGCAACACGAGACATCGCACCTACCGTCGAGAGCGGTTACTAACGGGTTAAGTGGAGTACTCGTCACACACGACGATACCGCACATTTAGAAGGGTTCAAGTTGTTTAGCTACAGGTGATCAACAAAGGTTGTTAACATGGCATCTCACTCAAGCATGGCATAGCACACAAACATGGCAAGAAGTGAAGCATAAAGGAAACTATCTATGCTAGTCAATTTAAGTGAGGCACAACCTAAACATGGCATTCCACTAAGTACCCCACAACAATTAATTTGGTACTGTTCTTCCCTAAACCATATTTTAGGTTGGTTAACAGCAGCAAACAATAGCATAAACACAAAGTACACGAAAAACTAATCAAGTTACATATAAAGAACACTCCAAACGGAGTTATGGTTAAAAAGATACAAGCAAAACTAGTTTGGAACACAATCTGCCAACATCAGGAAGCACACTTTAGAGCAATGCATAAACAGGATAATGAATGCAAACATGCTAAAAAATGATATGCAAGCAAAGTAGACATGGCAGGGAAGGCATGGCAAAAGGAATCACGCAAATAGGCATCATGGATCACTAGTTATAAGAAACACAAAAAGCTATAAAACATTACTGGTCGAGGACTTAGTGAAAATCAGGAAAACATGGCAGAAACTGTTATTTTCATGTTGTATAAACAGGGGTAATGCTATATGCAAATGTACAGCAACATGACATACCAATATATGGACATGAACTAGACATGATGGTGATCAGGTACAAACAAGAATCAAGGTCATAGGCATCACAGATCAAAAGATATTAAGCGTGCAACATGGCATCGGAAAGTTACAGACTTAGAGAAAAACAGAGGTGGGTGTCAAAAACAGTGGCATAGCAACTTTGGAGCTAAACATATCTATGACCAGGAATGTAAACATGACAATGCAATACATATAATGGAAGTAGACATGATGCTTAACAGTATGCAACAAGAATCAATGCAATAGGCCTCATGGATGTGTCACAATCATCAAGAAAACTTGCAATAAAATAACAGCAGCAACACACTAGCAGAAAATAATAGCAGTTAACAGCCTGGTGCTCACTTCAACAGTGATTAACAACAACAAGATGGGCTCAAATCAAAGTGCTCACAAAAGATGAACTGAAGTAGACACAATTCTAAACAATTTTCCTTTTGGGCGCAACGCGATCCGGGCTACGGTTTACTCGCAAAGTTAAGCGCAAAACTGAATCAGCAGCACAATAATTCCAGACTTAAAAAAATTATTGGCAGGGAAAGGAAAAAAAAGCTACCATGGGCTTGGCCCATCTGGCTCGGTTGGGCTCGGGTGGCCGTTGGGGCGCTGGGCCGCTGTGGCAGGGAGGCGCCCGGCTGGGCCTTGCTGCCGGATCGGGCCCGCTTGGCCTGGCGGTTGACCGGGCAGGGGCTCGGCTCCTCCCGAGCCGTGCCGCATGCGGCAGCGAACGGCGGCGGCATTCGGCCATCTCCGGCGAGGCGAAGGGAGGCGAGGGGCGGTGCTAGGTGGCGGAGGAGGAGGCAGGGACGGGCGGTCGGATCTGGTCGCCGTTGAGGGGAAGGGGGGTGCGACGAGCTTCGTTGGCCATGGCGGCCTCGAGCTCCTGGCTGAAATCCATGAAGGTGGCGGCGGCTTCCTGGTGCGCCTGCGGAGGAGGGAGAGGAGAAGGTGAGGGAGGAGAAGTGGAGAGGGGAGGAGAAGGGAAGAGGGAGAGGAAGGAGGTGGCGGCCGGGCTGCTCGCCGGCCGGCGGCGGTTTCCCACGGAGGCGGCGGGGTGCTGTGGCGTGGAGGTTGAGGAGAGAGGTTGGTGGAGGCTGGGTGCAATCTGGGCCGTTGGATCGGCCGATCCAACGGTCCAGATAGCAGGAAGGCAAAAAATCTAAAAAAATAGGGTTTTTGGACGAAATTGGGGCTATTGTGAGGGAGTGGCTGCAATTTTTAGGCTAGGGAAACCCTAGAAAGGGGTGGGAGTGTGGTTGTCTTTATATAGCCCAGGTGGCTGGCAGTTTGCAAAAACATCCCGATTTTTCTCTCGCGCGCGCGGTGCTTACGTTTCTGACTGCCGGGGTCCGCAGGACCTCCGATTCGGGTAAAACTTTGAACTGCGCGATCAGCGCGTCGAGCCGGCGGCGTTCACCTCGCGTTGGAACTGTTCCGAGAACACTTTCCATCGCGCTATAAAATATTTCGTTTAATTATTAAACTGGTTTTTTCGTTCCGTTGGCTGCGGCTGGTCTCGCGGGTTTTCACGACGGTGATCGGGTGAAACCCGGTGTCACAAAGGTCGAGTGTCAGGGTGGCAAGGGTCGGTCTCCGTCCAGTATGAGATAAGAGGGGGGAATAATCGCCGATCGATAAATCGGGGATGCAAACACCGCAAACAAATCAGACAATCAAACAATTCACACCGAAAACAAAAAATTTAATTTTTGTGAAATCTGGGCTGTTACAACTATGTAGTCTAATAAGTTTCAAATTTGGATTTAGTGAGATTTGTGTCCACATTTTAGAATTTAGGAGTTAAACTTGGGAGTTCGGTTAGCTTCACACATTTTTTAACTCCTCATATTTAAGGAGTTAAGGTTTAAAGGAAATTTGAAAGGAAATCTTTTGAGATTTGGTTAGATATGCCCTAAGGAATGACAAAACTACATCTATTCCTAATTTCTGCAAAAGCCATGCAATCTGGATAACAGGTCCTTCTTTTTTGCAAGAAGTACTATTTGTACATGGACTAATAACTTTAATAGATTTCGATCATGTGATTGTCTGGTTAAAGATGAGAGAAAATACCAGGGAAATACGATGCTTCATCGCCAAGGCTTCCAACGCGAATGCTTCAGAAGCAAACATAACAAAAGAACATGTAGCTGCAATGATTTTTTCATGATTGTATGGAAATGGTCGTTTTCATAGCTCCCATTCCCTCATCACAATGAAAGGAAGCATTAACATTCAATTTTAATTGAACTTTACCTGGCTTTAACCATTGAATATTCCCCACATCGCCCTCTAGTTTTCCTTCGCAAACCATTGATGTCAAGAAGGCATCTCTTGGGGGATCGGCAGCGGCGCCAGCATCGACATCAAGCGGAACCAACGAACCGAGCGCTATCCTGGGCCCGGGAGCATGATACCAATTCATCCTATAGCTAGGTTGCTTCTTCTAGATTATGATTGGATTTGGATGGATTGGATTTTCTTTGTGGATCTTGATGATCGTCTGCCAGATCCAAGGTTTTTTAGATCTTTTATCAGTTTGAGTTTTGAAACGCATGCACGTGGCTTGGCTAACGCACATAGACAAAAGGAATGGATGGCCACAAAGTTTAGCTACGCATCAATCAACTGAATTTCTATTTTGGATCGGTCAATTTAGCGTGTGAAGCATCGAGGCCACCGGTTGATCGGAGAAAGAGTGCCTATGTCTCTATCTAAGGTGAAGGTTCGCCGAAGCAGCGCCTCGGTGCCTATCTTAGAGGTGGGGGTGCAGATTCGTCAGCGTAAAAAATGAAGGTCGATGGGGCTTAGAGAGATGGTTAAGAGCGACGACAAGCACGAGGGTGGAAGGGGGTGGGGAGGTCGAGGGGAGGTCGCTGTGTTCGCGGGAGCACAGTTTTCAAGCGACTGGAATCTAGCCGCTTCCATGGAACCATTATTTTCCTTCCAGGTAGACCACCAGGTCATGTTTGAACCGTGCCGATGAGTTGCAACTTGAAAATTAATCAATTTTACCATCTTCATCGGCGGCTAAAAATCAGTTCAATCGATCCAAAAGGTGTAGCTTAGGCGCAGAGATGGGGGAAGGGCACTATTGCGAGACCGAACGGAAACCACCCATCGTCCGAGAAGATGCAACATGAACATAACTAAGGAGTCTGAGGTTGAATAATGTAGGTGTCATGTGGGGTTAGAAAAGGGGCTGATCAAACCTTTAGAAGATGGTGGTGCTTGAAGGGATGGCTGAAGGTGGCGAAGGCGACAACTGAAACAGGGTGTAGCAGATCTTGTTTATTTATCTAATGGCACTCATGGGGGCATTCATTTATTTCAACCGACTTAATTGTAAAAATATATGTTTTAATGGATTTGCTAACTCAATTGTTTCAATCTCAATCGAATTATAACCTTTTGATTTATCTCGAAGATTCTTTTGATTTACGCGAAGATTCTTTAACTAATTCTCAATCGAGTTGATTGAGATTTTACTAATTCTCCGCTAGAACTACAGGGAAGAATCAACGAGCAAAAAAGAAAGAAACCAATGAATCAAAGAAACGCGCCGCGTCTTGAAAAAAAATAAAAGGAGACGCGACGCGCGGCGGCTCAGGTCCGCCGTCGTCAGAGGCAGCTCGCCGGGGGGCTCGGGCTGACCACTCCGGGGGCCGACACCTGGGCGTGCCGGCACTGCGACCGCGCCGTCTTGTTCCGGTACGTGAGCCTGACGTTGCTGAGCCTGATCCCGCTGCAGGGGTTGGCGCCGTTGCAGTCGAACTTGACCGCCACCTTCGTCTTGGACGTCCCCTCGATGTCCGCGTACGTCACGTTGCTGATCTGCACCCCGGAGCTCTGCGTGCACAACACAAGAAACTTGTTAAGATGCTCAGCTCAGCTCCGGATTAATGGTGGTGCCGTGGCCGGCATCGCCGGAGTACGTACCTTGTCCGGGCATGGCACCCTGCCGGGGCAGTAGTTCTGGTCGACGACGATGGGGTTGGACACGCGGCGCATCGTCACCTTGGAGAAGGAGACGTCCGTGACGGAGCCGGGGTTGGGCTTCCCCCACGTCTTGATCCGCAGGCCGTTGGTGGTGCCCGTCAGCGCCGCCGTCTCCACCGCCACGTTCCTCACCCCCTCCTCGCCGGCCTGCCCTCCCAGGCTCCCGATGCTGATGCCGTGGCCGGGGCCGCACTTGATGTTCCTGATGAGCACGTCGGAGGTGCCGGGGCCGATGGAGACGCAGTCGTCGCCGGTGGCGAAGGTCGAGTCGAGGATGCTCACGTTCCTGGAGAGCTGGACGTGGATGCCGTCGGTGTTGGGGCTCTTGCCCGGCGCCACGATCTTGACGCCCTGCACCGCCACCCCCGTGGAGTCGAAGATGGCCATGTGGAAGGTCTTGCTGTCCACCAGCGTCACCCCCTTCACGCTCACGTTCCTCGACTGGCTAATGTCCAGCGTCTGCGTGCAATCGTCACAAAGGTATAGCGTTCGTCACAATCCGACCGCATTGCATGAAAAATCGAGAAGTTTATGTTTGAATGTTTGATCACTGACCGTGGTGGTGGTCGGGCAGCTCCGGCCGGGGTCCTTCTTGCAGGCCCAGTGCTCCTTCCCGCGCCCGTCCAGCGTCCCGCCGCGGATGGCCAGGCCGTGGGCGTAGTGGAAAAGGATCCACGCCCTGGCGTCCACGGCCGGCGGCGCGAAGACGGTGCCGGCGATGGCCACGTCCACGCCGGCGCTCCGGCAGGGCCCCTTGAAGTTGGCTTTAATGACCAGGAAAGTGCCGGCCGGCACGCGCATCACCGGCCGGGAGCCGGAGCTGCCCGTGTCGTTGCACGCCGCGCCCCACGCCGCCAGGAACGCCCCCGCCGAGTCCGCCTGGCCGTCGGGCGTCGCGCCGTAGTCCACCACGTTGTACTCCACCGCCGCCGCCATTGCCGTCAACGCGGCCACCAGCAGCAGCCAGAGCAGCCGCCTATGGCCGCCCATCCTCCTCGCGTTCGGTCTCGCGGATCGATCGGATTTCGGACGATATCTACGTGAATATGATGATGATGATTCGATCGAGTGCTTAATCTATAATACCTAAATAGTCATCCCCACTAACCTTTCTATCTTGACATGCAAGCTATCCACATCATCAAGTAGGTTCACCATACAAAAACTAATTTCCATCAATTTTTCATGTACATGCTCCCATTAATTCTCCATGCATCACAAATAAATATTTATAAAAATTCTATAATACCTAAATAGTTCATCCCCACTAACCTTTCTATCTTGACATACAAGCTATCCACATCATCAAGTAGGTCCACCATACAAAAACTAATTTTCACCAATTCTTCATGCACATGCTCCCATTAATTCTCCATGAATCACAAATAAATATTTATAAAAATTATGCACTTAGCTCCACGATTTATAAACGATTTCTTTATAGAAAATCAAATTATAAGTTACCTCGCATGTTATTTTTCTATTCAACAAATTTTCTATGAATGCGCATCTGTAGTTGCTATCATTGTTTTAGGTTTAGTCAAGGGTGGAGGTGTTTCCACTATCTCTACTCAACTTCTTTTCGTCTCTTATCATCTCATCGATATATTGTCAAGGTAATTAATTAACAAAACAAAAAATCACACATATTTTTGGATTTTCATCAAATTATTTTAGATTTGTACTCTAAACAATATCTTTTTTGAAAAAAATAATAATCAAATTATAATATGTTTTATAATTTTTCTCCTGTTTTAAAACATTACAGTATTTGTTAATAGTTCCCGCAGCAACGCGCGGGGTATCATCTAGTTATGGTAAGTAATCGCATCCGCTCGGCATTAATAGTAGTACGTTCGCAGGTGCAGGTTTAGAGGTTGACTCCCGTGCGTTTGTTGTTGCATCGTGAAGTTAGGGTCGGTGTCCCTGTGGATTGCGTTACGGCGGCTCTGCCGTGATCGGCCATATTTCTGGCCTCGGGATGCCGGCGGCGCCACGAGCAGGAGTGCAAGTCGATCAAGGCTAGAGTGCACTGAATTTGGGGGGCAGGGTTGCCACACTGTTTTGTTTCGTGGTCTTGAAGCAAACCACTAAATATCCACAATGATTCCCTGTCTTCTTGAAGGGATTGATAAATCTCAGTCTGAGATTTAATTAAGTCTCAGTCGATACTATATTTATAAGATTGTGCATGGAAATCCATACAAAAGTTAAATTTAAACTTTTTATTTCTTTCTTTTTACATGTACTATTACTTGATTGAAATTTTGATTGAGATCTAGACACATCCCTTTTTGAATGTTTCAACCAAGTTTTATATCAAAAGATATCCAAATCAATTTGATGTAAGAGAAAGGTTGGAGAGGCAAGTAACTGATTTATACGTTTTTCCAGAAATTCAGAAAATATATACCGTTTTTAAAATATTTTGAAAGTATAGCCCTATCGTTAAACTGTACAACCTGTTGTATACCAACGTCTCTCCATACGTAAACGGGTCTACGACTGCAAGCCCGTTACGTCAGTGGGCCATCGATCGTGTATGTGAGGGCGCTGTCGGTAACTAGTCCGCCAACAATATTTTTA
The DNA here is from genome assembly GCA_950022295.1 of Bromus sterilis. NCBI lineage: Eukaryota > Viridiplantae > Streptophyta > Magnoliopsida > Poales > Poaceae > Bromus > Bromus sterilis. The sequence goes on along the minus strand of OX465595.1, from coordinate 363,111,125 downwards.
AAACTGTGTGCATCAATCGATGCAGAGGCTGGGGCTTTTCCCCTTTTCTAAGAAAAAAACAACATTTTTATCTTTTTATTTTTTTCTTGTTTGTTTTTATTCTTCTTTTTTAATACCATTACACTGTTTATTTTCGCCATTCAAATTCATGCACAATTAAAATAAATAACGTATGCTTGAAAGTCGCATAAAAAATTAAGTTGCGTACAATCATATCTCACACATAGCTAATAATATCGGTCTCGCACATAAATAAGTCGGATACATAAATATCTTATACATAAATAAGTAAGATACATCAATGTTTCATACGTAGCTAATAAAAATCTGATACATAGCTAAAAATCTCACTCCTTGGGCTGCCCATGTGGATGAGTCTGTAGCTTTCTGGGCTGAGAATCAGAATGTGCACTAGTACAAAACATGTCTTTGGATATGAGCAAAGGCCACGGCTCGAACACAAACCGGTTCTACTGGCCGAATTGCACCGGTTCGTGAGGCTGGGCTTTAGAACCGGTTCGTGTGGTGGGCCCGAGTCCAACGGCAACCTGCCACCACACCTGTAGAACCGGTTTGTAGTACAAACCGGTGCTAAAGGTGTGGCGGCAGATTGCCGTTGGGCTGGGGGGCCGCTAGAACCTTTAGCATCGGTTGGTGCTACCAGCCGGTTCTATTGTCCCACCTATAGAACCGGCTGGTGCTACCAATTGGTGCTAAAGATACATCTATATATACTCCTTCTCCAACATGAGCCGGCCAAGCTCATTCTCTGTTTTTGAAGCTCACTTCTCTCTTTGCTCGAGTACATCCTCCATTTTGGCCAAGAATTGTGAAGACTTGAAGAAAACCTTCTATATCCAAGTGTTCACAAAGGTCAGCAGCTTTGTCCTCTCTCATTTTTGCTAGATTAGCTTGTGCTATGCTCTATATGTGTAGATTTGTGGACTTTAGTTTGGGAGCTAGCTATATAGTGATATGTGGAGTTTATTTGATTTATATGCACTTTGAGCTTAAGTTAATTAGTATGCATATTTGTAGTGATTGCTTAGTGCCTTCCCGCACACGGACGTATAGTTACCACCGTCGATCGCCCCCATCGTCCCTCTTCACCGGCACCACCTTGGTGAGCCTCTATATATGTGTTTCTTATTTTTTTATATAAGAATTTTATTTGTATGATTTAGATAGATACTTGTCTAATTTTCTTACTTGTATGATTCTTTGTTATACATAGTGCGATGGTTATGGTATCCGCGCATGTCGGTCCTCGTCTTGTCTATGATTCGGATGTGGTATATATATATTATTTTTTATAACTATTAATTTGTTCCATTTTTCATGTTTGACAATGATGACCAATTAAGTTGACATAGATATTTTTATCTAGGAGGTATGTGAACCGGAGATTGAAACTGACCCTCTGGTTGAGCGGTTAAATTTAGTTGAAAAAGAAAACGAGTATTTGAAAGAAAAATTGAAAAAAGTTGAAGAAGAGAAGATGATATTGGAGTTGTATGTTGCCGATGTCGTCGGTGATCACAAGAACAAGATGGATGTAATGCGCATGAAAATTAGGAAAATTAGAAAACATGCCTTTACTAAAGAGGCTTGGTATCATTATGATGTTGGAGCAATTGGTACATTTTTGCGATATTGATATTTATTATTGCATTTAAATGCTTTAGGTAGATAGTTTTATGTTGTTTTTATGATAATAAGTATGTGTATGAACTTTATGTATGATCAACTTTATGTATGATCAACTTTATGTATGAACAACCTTTATGCATGTATGATCAATTTTATGCATATGAATTGCTTGTATTAATTTTATCTTTTCGATGTTATGCCATTATGAAGATGAGTCGACAATGGATGTACGAAGACCGACGCTCTGGCGAGTTCATTAATGGCTTGCATAGTTTTCTGCAAGTGGCTGAGGCTAACAAGCGGGATGGTTTATGTGTTGTCCATGTGGTGTCTGCAAGAATAATAAGAGCTACTCTGACTCAAAAGATATTCACCTCCATCTGTTTAAGCATGGTTTCATGTCCGGCTATAACTGCTGGACCAAGCACGGAGAAAGAGGGGTTCTGATGGAAGAGAATGAAGAAGATGAGGATGATGACAGGTATCCTGGGTTCTTGCCTGAATACGGTGGTACAATGGGGGAACAGAATGAAGAACAAGAGAAAGAACAAGAAGGTGAAGAAAAGGCATCACATGATCCCGATGATGAGCTTCGCCGTGTCATTGTTGATGCACAGAGAGGATGCGAAAGCGAAAGAGAGAAGTTGAAGTTCAATCGCATGTTAAAGGATCACAAAAAGGATTGTACCCAAATTGCGAAGAGGGAAACACAAAGCTCGGTGCCGCACTGGAATTGTTGCAATGGAAGGCAGAGTATGGTATACCTGACAAGGGATTTGGGAAGGTACTGAAAATATTTAAGAAGAGGCTTCCAAAGGATAACGAATTGCCTGACAACACTTACGAAGCAAAGAAGCTTGTCTGCCCTCTAGGACTAGAGGTGCAGAAGATACATGCATGCCCTAATGACTGCATCCTCTACCGTGGTGAGTACGAGAATTTGAATGAATGCCCGGTATGCGGTGCATTGCGCTATAAGATCAGACGAGATGACCCTGGTGATGTTGAGGGCGAGCGCCCCAGGAAGAGGGTTGCTGCCAAGGTGATGTGGTATGCTCCTATAATACCACGGTTGAAACGACTGTTCAGAAACAAAGAGCATGCCAAGTTTTTGCGATGGCACAACGAAGACCGTAAGAAGACGGGAATTTGAGACACCCCGTTGATGGGTCACAATGGAGAAAAATCGAGAGAATGGAAGAAAAGGAAAATGACAAGTTTACAAAGGACCCCAGGACCATATGGTTTGGTTTAAGTGCAGATGGCATTAATCCTTTTGGGGAGCAGAGCAGCAATCATAACACATGGCACGTGACTCTATGTATCTACAACCTTCCTCCTTGGAAGTGCATGAAGCGGAAGTTCATTATGATGCCAGTGCTAATCCAAGGCCCTAAGCAACCCGGCAACGACATTGATGTGTACCTAAGGCCATTAGTTGAAGAACTTTTACTGTTGTGGGCTAAACCAGGTGTACGTGTGTGGGATGAGAACAAACAGGAGGAATTTGATCTACAAGCATTGCTGTTTGTAACCATCAATGATTGGCCTGCTCTTAGTAACCTTTCAGGACAGGCAAACAAGGGATACAAGGCATGCACACACTGTTTAGATGAGACTGAAAGTATATATTTGCCCAACTGCAATAAGAATGTGTACCTGGGACATCGTCGGTTTCTTCCGACTAATCATCCCTTAATAAAGAAAGGCAAGCATTTCAAAGGCGAGGCAGATCACCGGAAGAAGCCTGTCCGCCGTACTGGTGATGATATACTTGATATGGTCAAGGATTTACCAGAGCAAGTAGTCTTTGGAAAGGGTCCTGGTGGAAAATCGGTTCCGCATGACGCTGACGGACACGCACCCATGTGGAAGAAGAAATCTATATTTTGGGACCTACCCTATTGGAAACACCTACATGTCCGCTCTGCAATCGACGTGATGCACGTGACGAAGAATCTTTGCGTAAACCTGCTAGGCTTCTTGAGTGTGTATGGGAAAACAAAAGATACACCGGAGGCAAGAGAGGACAAGAAACATATGAACAAAAAAGAAGGCATGCCCCCAAAGCAGTACGAGGGTCAAGCCAGCTACGCTCTTACCAAAGCAGAGAAGGAAATCTTTTTTGAATGCCTGCTCAGTATCAAGGTCCCGTCTGGCTTCTCGTTGAACATAAAGGGAATAATAAATATGACAGAGAAAAAGTTTCAGAACCTAAAGTCTCATGACTGCCATGTGATTATGACGCAACTGCTCCCGGTTGCATTGAGGGGGCTTCTACCATAAAATGTTCGATTAGCCATTGTGAAGCTATGTGCATTCCTCAATGCAATTTCTCAGAAGGTAATCAATCCAGAAAGTCTACCAAGGTTACAAAATGATTTGGTCCAATGTCTTGTCAGTTTTGAGTTGGTGTTCCCACCATCCTTCTTCAATATTATGACGCACGTGCTGGTTTACCTAGTCGACGAGATTGCAATTCTGGGTCCTGTATTTCTACACAATATGTTCCCCTTTGAGAGGTTCATGGGAGTCTTAAAGAAATATGTTCGTAACCGTGCTAGGCCAGAAGGAAGCATCTCCATGGGCCATCAAACAGAGGAGGTCATTGAGTTTTGTGTTGACTTTATTCCTGACCTTAAGCCGATTGGTCTTTCTGAATCGCGGCATGAGGGGAGAATGGGTGGAAAAGGCACGCTAGCATCGCGCCCAATAATATGTAGGGACGCAGAATCTTGGAAGAAAGCACACAATATTGTTCTACATAATTCTGCCATGGTGGCCCCGTATATCGATCAACACGAGAATATTCTACGCTTAAAAAACCCGGAGCAGTCTGAAGTCTGGATTAAGAAGAAACACAATAGTACTTTCAGCGGTTGGTTGCAAGACCATCTCAGGGTAACGACACTGTTGGAGAGGAGTTGTACTTGTTGTCCGGCACACCATCTTTGACTATAATGACTTTCAAAGGGTACGAGATAAATGTGAATACATTTTACACGATCGCCCAAGATGAAAAGAGCACCAACCAAAATAGTGGTGTCCGCTTTGATGATGCAATCAACAATAAGCAAAAGGTCACATATTATGGTTACATAGAGGAGATATGGGAACTTGACTATGGACCTGATTTTAAGGTCCCTTTGTTTTGGTGCAAATGGTTCAATCTGACAGGGGTAAAGGTAGACCCGCAGTACAGAATGTCAACATTGGATGTCCACAATCTTGGGTACAGAGAGGAACCATTCGTCCTAGCCAATGATGTGGCTCAGGTTTTCTATGTGAAGGACACGTCTAGAAAAACGAGAAAAAGGAAAGATAAGGAAGCGAATACATCATACGGTGAGCCAAAGCGCCACATAGTTCTTTCAAGGAAAAGAAACCTTGTGGGAGTGGAGGACAAGACAGACAAGTCAGAAGATTATGAAAAGTTTCATGAAATTCCTCCCTTCACAGTAAAGACTGACCCAAGCATCGTGTTAAATGAAGAAGATTGTCCATGGTTACGGTGCAAAAAGAAAGGGAAACACGCGAAGAAATAGTATGCAGGGAATCCGAATGATTTGTATTCGGTCGATGAACTGAAAGATTTCTATGTGTATAACAAAACACGAGGTTTCCCCTGCATACAGCCCGACGGTGGCTCATGAGTGCAAGCATATCAATGCACCATCAGACGTATATGCAGGGAATCCGAATGATTTGTATTCGGTCGATCGATGAACTGAAAGATTTCTATGATTTGTGTTCATTTTCTAAACTTTTTTGAACTTAAGACTTTTTGTGCATTCAATATGCACCATTCAAAGCCACATACTAAAATTTGAACCCTTTCTGACTTCATTTGCTATTTTTCATGCATTTAATGATTTATTTTGTGTCAAATGACCCTGAAAATGGAAATCATCTACAAATGAACTCAGAAAAGGTTGAAACTTGGCATGGTATCATCATTTGACCCATATAACATGTGTGCAAAAGTTGAGAGGTTTACGACAAAAACTGGATGCACTTCGTGTACAAACTGGAGCATCTCTTTCGAAGTGTGAGGGTTTTAGACGAAAACTCATCTGTTACAAAGGCATTTCATTTTTCTAAACTTTTTTGAACTCAAGACTTTTTGTGCATTCAATATGCACCATTCAAAGCCATATACTAAAATTTGAACCCTTTCTGACTTCATTTGCTATTTTTCATGCATTTAATGATTTATTTTGTGCCAAATGACCCTGAAAATGGAAAGCATCTACAAATGAACTCAGAGAAAGGTTGAAACTTGGCATGGTATCATCATTTGACCCATATAACATGTGTGCAAAAGTTGATAGGGTTACGACAAAAACTGGATGCACTTTGTGTACAAACTGGAGCATCTCTTTCGAAGGGTGAGGGTTTTAGACGAAAACTCATCTGTTACAAAGGCATTTCATTTTTCTAAACTTTTTTGAACTCAATACTTTTTGTGCATTCAATATGCACCATTAAAATCCACATACTAAAATTTGAACCCTTTCTGACTTCATTTGCTATTTTTAATGCATTTAATGATTTATTTTGTGCCAAATAACCCTGAAAATGGAAAGCATCTACAAATGAACTCGGAAAAGGTTGAAACTTGGCATGGTATCATCATTTGACCCATATAACATGTGTGCAAAAGTTGAGAGGGTTACGACAAAAACTGGATGCACTTCGTGTACAAACTGGAGCATCTCTTTCGAAGTGTGAGGGTTTTAGACGAAAACTCATTTGTTACAAAGGAATTTCATTTTTCTAAACTTTTTTTGAACTCAAGACTTTTTGTGCATTCAATATGCACCATTCAAAGCCACATACTAAAATTTGAACCATTTCTGACTTCATTTGCTATTTTTCATGCATTTAATGATTTATTTTGTGCCAAATGACTTCAAAAGAATTATTAAAAAACTCCAAATATGAAAAATTAACCTTTAGAACCAGTTTAGTATAAGAACCGGTGCTAAAGGTCCCTCCCCTTCCCGCTTATATTTTCACCCGAAAACGGGATGTAATTGGGGACCTTTAGCACCGGTTGGTGGGTGAAACCGGTGCTAAAGGACCTTTAGCACCAGTTTGTGGGTGAAACCGGTGCTAAAGGTGCCTTGTTATATATATAGACACTAAGCGCAGTTCCCCCCCACGGCTACAGATCGTCTCCACGCCGCCAGGCCCTCGCCGTCGCCCTCGCCCTCGCCCTCGCCCTCGCCGTCGTCGTCGCCCTCGCCCTCGCCGTCGCCTTCGTCTCCGCCGGCGCCGCCGCTGGTGAGCTCTCCTCTTCCCCCCTGTCCGACCACATGCATGTGTCCACGGCGAGCTCCGCCGTCGTAGTACCCCGGCTAGATGAACATGTTGTTAGATGAACAATTTTGCTAGATGAACATTTTTCTAGATGAACATTTTGCTAGATGAACAATTTTGCTAAATGAACATTTTGCTAGATGAACATTTTTGCTAGATCAACATTTTGCTAGATGAAATTTTTTGTTGTAAGCCTTGTAGTCAAGTATATATATGCTAGGCGCCAAAAATGTATTTAAAAAAATATTATTTTAGCATGTGGCTTTGAACGGTGTATGAATGAAATTTTGTTAGTATATATATTGTTATAAATATTATTAGTATATATATTGTTCTAAATATTATTAGTATATATATATATATATGAGATGTTCTACAATTTGAGCTATAGATCAATAGCTATTAACATGCAAATATTGAGATATTTTTAGTTGTAATTTTATTAGTTTCATTAGTGAGAATGCCGGGCCCGCATCCTCGTTACCGTCGCGCTCCGGGAGTTCTTGACGGGATGCACAATGTCTTGGATTTGGCTCCGCCGGGATGGCACTGAGAGGTGGTTTCCGGGGTGCGTCGCTTAGCGAGGAATCCGGGTCTTGTCGTCGACCCGGATCTTCTTTGGTTGCGGTCGCGTGGGCCACAGTCGATGCGGAGGGAGCCGGCCCCGAGGAGGTTGTACGTCGACGTATCAGGGAGGAGGACGACCACGTCCGTCGCTACATGGCGGCGTTGGACGCCGGGTACTACAGTTTATGGCAGGTGCTTCAGGGATCTCACCCTAGCTACGAGTGGATGATGGTTCCTTCTCTTTGGGTGTCCACCGCCAGCCGGAGCCGACGTCGTTTACTGTTTTAGCTAGTGATATGTTATATATATATATGTACTAGCTCTAGTGATCGACATATATATTAGTGTTGCATATATGTGAACTGGATTATTCGAGATGTAAGCTGGATTATTATTCTAATATTATTGTTGCATGTGAACTTGATTATTTGAGATGTAATTTTCTATATTTGCTTATACTAAATTGTTTTATCTTTTTCTACATCTCGTCGATATTAGTTAAGCTATGGACGACGTGTTCAATAGCGGCAAAGAGCAAGAAGATGATATGTACGAGATTATTTCGACAATGGAACTGGTGACTTGTGGATTGCAAATGAAGAATTGTTTCAGTTATTCCATCAATTGACACTCGACAAATCTATCGTCAGTTTGTATTGTCTGTAAGTGATTTCTTTCTAGCTCAGCTCGTACGTCATTGACTGTATTATCCTCACTATATATATTCTTTTGTGTGTGGTATTACTGATGGCTTCTCGCCCTTCTTTGGTTACCCCAAGTGGAAGGTTGAGATGTAGTGCAGCAGCAAGTTTCCCTCGGTGAAGATACCAAGGTTTGTCTCCAGTAGGACTCCAGAGATGATAAGTAGGTATCAGCGGCGCAACTGACGTGAACCTGCACACAGACACAGATAACTTTGTTCCCAACGAAGTTCAGAGAGGTTGTCAATATCTCCGGTCTTGTTGTTCACAAAGGGTAAAACACAAAGGATAATGATAGCAACTGAAAGTAAAAAGCAGGAAAGTTAATATAGCGTGGAAACAGTAATAAGGATATGGACCGGGATACGTGATGTTCACTAGTGATGTCTCCCTCCCAAAAGACGATAAAAACTGCTATGCGAGGTAAACAAATTACAGAAGGGCAATTGACAAGATTATGAACGCACCGCAATGCTAACTATGCTACAAAAGAAAAGGAAGAGGCTCAAAAGCACGGGCAGTACGCCAAAATAAGTAGACCGTAATCCAACTGCATCTACTACTAATCATCCACCTTGAGATATCTATCCAGAACATCTCGCTGGTATTAAGTTGCGAGCCCCACCTAAAATGTAAACCCAAAGCAACAGACAACTGCATTAAAAAGAACTTTGCGTAAAGTAAACAATCCTTGCAACCGCGGTTACAAGCACCGTTGTTTTCCCCCTTGTGGCAACAGCACATCCCCTAGACTCATGTTTCTTTCACTCAAGCGTGTCATCGGGGGGCATGAACCCACAATCGAGCATAACGTTCCCTCTTGGAGTCACTACCTACTACTTGGCCAAAGCAATAAACAACAACGGAGAACATGCAAGAATTACTTAGGAACAAAAATATAAGAGATAAAAACCAAATATATTACTCTATCACAATCTGAACATAATCTCATAATCCATCAGATCCCATCAAACTCAGCATAGCAATAGCAGAAATATTACAAAAGTGCCTCGATTATGTAGGGAAGCTCACGAGGTCTAAACCATGAAGAACAAAGAGGGGAGGAGAACATCACATAGTACTGATCACGGACCCATGGTCCAAGGAAAACTACTCACGAGACATCCGGGGAGCATCCATGGTGGAGAGGAGACTCCCGGAGGTCAATCCTCCCTCCGGCAGGGTGCCAGGAAGAGGTCTTCTGGTGCTCCCGATCTCGGAAGCGCGGCGGCGGCGGAACAGAGGCGAGTTTGCGAAATAGGGTTCTGTCTTCGGAGTTTCCCCGTGACGGAGAATAAATAGGCGAAGGGGGGCAGACAGAGGTGGACCAGGGGCCCCAGGCGCCCCCCTGGCGCGACCAGGGGTGGGGCCGCGTCGGGTGGCCGCCTGGCCCCCCTGGCTCCCCTCTGGCCCCACTCGGGCTCTTCGCGAAGCTTCCTGTAGGCTGATTTTTCCTGTATTTTCCCGGAATTTTTCTGGCACTTTTTATATGGGGGAAAACTGAAATAGAAAAACAGCAGAAAACAGGAACTGGCACTGGGGTGCACTGAGTTAATAGGTTAGTCCAAATATGATCAAAAGTGTATGAAAGTGTATCTAGAACCTAGCAATATCACACAAAACATGCATGGAGCAAGCAGAAATTATAGATACGTTTTGGACGTATCAATTACGCAGAATGAAGATGTACGAAATGAGAAAAAAATGGATTCTTTGGCATTGGGTTCATTGACCCAGATATCATACATGAAGTAACAGTAAAACATAACACAGAATTCGCGGAGACCCTTTTGCTTAAAAGTTTGAGGGATCTACATGCAGAAGAACATATACTATTTCCTTACAACTTCAAGTGAGTGTCATTATTTTGTACTATAAATTATAGTTTTGCTTACTCGATATTGTTATATAAGTGATACCCGCTTACGTGTGCGCAGCTATCACTTCATCTTGATAGACATTGAAATGGAAAAAGGAATGGTTACAGTAATGGACTCACTACGTAAAGATATTAGTGAGTATAAAGAAATTAGGAACTCATTCGCCAGGTATTTTTAATCATTATCACACATGTAGGCTTCTTTAGTGTTCACTTTAAGTTTCTGTTATATCAAGTAATTAACTCGTTTATTCATTTTATTTGACGGCAGAGTTTGGGAAAAGTTCAAAAAACTCGAGCGCGGTGAATGGAAGGAGAAGCTGACGTGGCAGTACGATAAATATGTGAGAGAACATTCGATTTAATTATATTTATAGTTTCAATATACCATTATCATATATATGCTTGATTATTAAATCTGTTTGAATTCTATTTTGTTGTGAAGTGTATGAGGCAGACATCGGGGACTGAACCTTGTGCTTACATCGTAATGGGGAACATTTGCTATATAACCGAAAAGATTAATCAAAGAACAATGATGGTACGTAAATACTATCTAGACTTTGTTCTTACCATATGTAATATATTCATATATTGATCATCTTCTTTAAATAATAAGATTTGGGAGAAGCGGGATAAACTTGACATAAATGATCGCATGCGAGCACTTCAAGAGGAAATAGCGGGATTTCTTCTTCGTGAAGTCCTAAATAAGTCGACCGGAGAATTCCCTTACCATATGTAATAGGAAACTGGTGTGTTGTCCATATGATGTATACTGTATGTATATTCAAATGCCCTCCACTGTTGTGGGCTCGAGGCAATCAAAGAGGGGCGGTGGTGAGGCACTAGTACTATATATGATGTATATATATGTTGGTGGTACGATAATTCTACTATATATGATGGTTCTAGCTAGCTACGAGATATTCTACATGTATATATATATATATGCATTGTACATTATGTAATAGCGTAAAATAAACTGTAATCCTAAACCAAAAAGAAAAGAATTAATAAACCCTAAACCCTAAATTATTAAAACCAAAAATAAAATAATTAAAAAAACTTAAACCTCTAAACCTTTAGAACCGGTTTGTGTTACAAACCGGTGCTAAAGGTTCCCGAGCCCTCGCGCCCGACCTGCCACCACGTGGCTGGCTGCAGAGCTTTTAGAACCGGTTCGTGAGCAACCGGTTCTAAAGGGGTTCACCCTCTAGCACCGAACCTTTAGCACCGGTTGCCAAAACCGGTTCTAATGGCCTCCCAGAACCGGTTCTAATGACCTGTTTTGCACTAGTGGTGAGAGTCGAGTAGAAGGTCCACGCCGCTCACGAAAACGTCTTATATATACAAGCTCATCATGATGGGGATGTGTCTCCTAAGTGGCAGCATGTGTGTCCTGCGTAGGATGTGGTGGTGTCTTCTGAAACATGACCTGAGACCCAAAACCTCCATATGCGGTCTCATCGATGATATGCTCATCATAACCATAGGAGTCATCACTAATAAGAGGAGAGGACGCACGTGGCTCAATGTGATACTGCCAGGATGAGGTACCAGAAGGAAGTGAGGAGGTGGTGGTGCATATTTAGCTATCTAGTGGTGTCAGGAGGAGCCACCAAGCTAGAACGAAGGAGGTGGTGGCTGATGCTGCAAAGAGATCCACCAGGCTGGAACGAAGGAGGTGGTGGTCGCATGTTATGACCGTAGGTCATCTCTGGGCGCACATGCACACGATGTGTAGACTATCGTGGGGGGTGACAAAGGTGGGGGATGTCAAGCTCCATGAGCAACATTAGACGATTGTGTACAATTGATAGCACCGTAAATACCTCGTAGCTTCTTATTAAGACACTTCAACAAAGACATCTGATCTGGGGTGGTATACAATGTCCACTCTCCAAACGCCTCAAAAAATAAGATACCTCCTCATGTGCTTTGACTGTCATGTCAACCTGTATTTTCAGGATTAAACATGTGCATCTCTTAAGAAAGTAGTTCCCATATGAAGTGCATGGTACTTACCGCACGATGTCTAGATCTCCCAACAAAGGCAATTGGTACATATCGGAAGTTGCTGGCGACTGATCATCCGCAGTGGTCTGAACCAAGTAGATCCTCGCCGCTCGTCGGTAACTCTGAAGGTAGGTCTGAAAATCCTTTCAGAATAGGCTTTTAGCGCGCAACAGTTGTTCAATGCAGTCATCCATGCATCAAAGTAAGGTTGCATGATCTTGATCCAAGCAGAATGTGGTCTGCTGCCTCTAGCCCTGGTTTTCATGAAATAACAAATGTGTTAGATACATATTGCTGCTTGTGTTAGATATGCTTGTAGGACTAAGAGTACAACTTAAATTATTGATGTGAAATACTAGAGGAGTCGCATTTGGTGGAATATTCGCCAACTGATGTCGACCAAACTGCCTCATGATCCGTTGGTAGGGACATATCCTCCACATACACGCCAAACACAAGGTTTGCCCGTGTGAACCAGTAGTGACGGTCTCTAGTGCACAAGTACAAAATCTCATATGGGTATCTAAATGATATGGTGTGCGCCGAGTACGACTCCCAAATGATAGCATCAACATCAAAAGTATCAAACTGCATAGTGATAGAGGGGTAGCACTTCCTAACTTGAGCGGTTGCGTACACCCTCTGTACATGAGAAAAAAATGTTAGTACAAAACTACATCGAAAGTAGGGAGGTCACATATATAAGGCAAGTAATTAAGATAGTAATACCTCTCTGCGTGTTCAAACTACGCCAATAGTAGACAAGTCACCAATATCAGCCATATAAATCTGCAGGTCGTCTCCCTTAAAAGGACGACCGACGTAAAAATTCGGTCACCCAATAGGCAATCACTCATATGACCATAACTGCAGTAGTAGTGGACATCCAATGAAAGCCGATCTCTTAGAATTCTTCGTTCAAGCACTTCGGCTTGCACAAGCCTCTGTAGGTAGTAGATAACACCGCGGAACCATAACTCCCTTGGGTGATGTGCGATTGCTCCCTGGCATCTGCTATCTGATGTGCCATTGCAATGTACATTGCATCAACGGTATTAACATGGTTCTGATTAAACATCACCTTGCCGAACAACCATACAAGATATGCCTCAAGGCATCGATAAACCAGCGCCTCGGAGAGAGGTTCCTCGAACTTGGCAATCTGCACGCACACAATATCGTTTGGGAGGAGGAGGGGAGGAGCATACCCGAGAAGTTGGCAACATCATGTGTGACAAGGGAGATGAGTTGACGACGTCCTATATCACCCACACCATCGTAGATGATAAGGAGGAGAAGCCACCTCACCGCCAGCCGCGATGAGAAGGAGGGGTTGGATCTAGGGTTCCCGCCACCGCATCACCTTCACCAAATCTGGCATTGCCGCCATTGAATTCAGGAAAAAGTTCAAAAAATTCAAACCTTTTTCACGGATCCAATCGAGGCAATACTGGAGGTGGGGTCGTGGATGTGTGGAGTATGGGAGGGAGCACAAGGACGACGATGCGAGGGGAGAAGACGATGAGGCAAGGAAAGGGAGAAGACATAGTCGATGAGAAGAAGGGGACGACGAAGGCGAGATGATAAGGAGAGGACGGAGCCATGAGTAGTCGAGGCAAGTTCCTGCCCATGATCATGGCAAGGCGGAGGCTATTATACGGAATGGAAAATCAGCGAGGTAGGAAACAACATGATTTTTATTGCATTTTTTATCGCGACAATGATTTTTAAGCGGATAGAGTATTTGTTTGCAACCCATTTCTCTATTATATTAGCTGGAGGATGAAGAACCTTTGTCCAACGATTTTGATCTCACCGGAACAACATCCAACCTTGCTACATGTCAACCGACACCGTGTCCACTATAAACGAGGACGGAAAGAGGGATAAGCGAAAAGTAATTGTCGAGTTGTGTTGCAATGAAAGAGTATGGATCCGAGAGGAGGTCTTTACTCATGCTTACTGAGGTAAGATCCAGTTCTTGTCATGCAGGATTTTGCAAAATCAAGATTCTGTAAAACTTCTCCTATAACATGCTTTACCTAGAATTTGCTATCCATTATTTTTTCAAGATTGTAGTTTAAAATTGAGGGTTGAGTTTTTAGTTGAAACTAGATGGTACCCCGCGCCTTGGTGCGGGATTTGGTCGCCTTATATTTCAAAAAAAAGTGAATTTTAAATATTTATATTAATAACAAATGAACCAAAAAATTTAAAAGCATACAACTTATTATATTTGATTATGTTTTGTTATTTTTTTTAATATAAGTATAGTAAGAGAATGATTTTTTCCATGCATGGTTGCATTTGATGGTGGGTCTTGTCTCATGCATGGTCTCATGTTGAGGTGGGCCTTATCCCACTCATAATTGTGTGGTGATTTAGCATGCTTGCATGTTGAGATAAATAAGATAGTGGGGATGATCTATTATAGTATTATAGATATCTGTATTGCCCTTAGAATTTATGAGCAATACCATCCCATTTTTTTGGGTTTATTGATTTTCTTCATCTACCATTCATCATTCTCACATTAGCAAAAATTGTAACACAAAATGGCAGTTGCCAAAATTGTACCATCAGCAAAAACTGTACCATCTATCACAAATCATCAATTCATCCATACATTTAACAAAATCATCAATCTATATGTACCAGTGTTCCAAATATCGGCCTATATTCCGATATATCGGCCGATATATCGCTTATCGGGGTTCTACCGATAGGATAAACACTTATCTTCATGATTTATCGCTCTGGCCGATATATCGGCTGTCAGACCGATTTTTACCGAGTTTTTACCGATATTTACTGATTTTCTTCTGATTTTTACCGAGTTTTACAGAAGAGCAGCACCACGGTAGGATTTCTCTTCTCCCCTGGTTTTATATCTCTAGTCAACATATTTTGAGATGATATTAGGCAGTCCAACGGGGTGATGCATGATTTTATCATCTCAAATTTATTAGTTGGTCCATTAGATGACAGATTGTATTAGGCAGATTGTAATTATATTAGTTAATTATTGGTAAACTATGTAGATGTATGATATGGTTGTTTCCTTTTATTTATGTAGATGTCTGCTTCAGATTGCTCGCGCTTGTACACTGATATAGCATATTATGAATGCTGAGAGCACTTATTTGTCATGTGTGTAATAGTTAATATAGCATATTTTATATTATTTCTCTTAGGAAAACTTGAGTTTAAAAAAAACTTGTCGATAAATGATCGACCGATATAACCGATAAATCGGCCGACTTATCCCTTATCGTGGCTCGACCGATAAGTTAACGATAATCGATATCTTGAACATTGATATGTACATACATCTAACAAATTCATTGATGCATCCATATATCTAATAAATATTAAGTATTAGGACAAATTGGCACAAAAAGAAAGTAGAAACAGAGAGATGGAGGATGTTCACGACGGAGGAAGAGGGATGGTCCAATGTGTTTGTTTCCAGAGGGGGGCGACCGCCGGCACTGATGTTTAGGGGTGCGGCGACTGTCATAGGTGAGGCAGAGGGGCGAAGATCGTTGAGGCCAGGCAACGTGGACCGACAATCCACGAGGAGGAGCGGGGGTGGCGCTCCACAAGGCAGAGCGGCAGCTGCGACGAGGAATGGGATCAGCGATGGTGGCGGTGTAGACTAGGACTGGTGATGGCGGTGGTGTGCGCTGGAACCGGCGACGACGACAACTCTAGCGCATGTGCGGTATGCGCTCATTTTTTCATGGGGTGAGGGCGGGCTGGCAATCTATCTGTAATTTGCTGCTACAATAGCGATACATACATATCTCAAAATGTTTTTTTTGTGGGACTGCTCAAAATCCCACGATTCTAGGAAAATGAGGGTTTGTGAAGATTTTGGATTGAGAATCCCGCCCAAAATTTGAAACCTCAAATTTGAGTTCTCTTGATCGGTCGACTTTGTAGACCAAAATTTTACACTAGAATCTTTTTAGAAGAACTGGGTCTAAGAGGCATGTGAAGATGTGATATATAGTCATGCTTATTGCATTAGGGGCATGTGAAAATGAGTTAGGAGTATGATGTATTTTTTTTCTAGCATGTTTTCTACTAGTACAGTAATTCCTAACAAAGTGTTACTCCTGCTTTCTTCCCTGTCACTGTCTGTACAAGCAGTTTAACACTGAAATCACCTGTTGGTTGACTAGCTCGAGGTGGTCCAAATCCAACGACCGACCAGTGGGCCCCAGACTCACACTCCCCCAGTCCCAGCACTCCCGTCACCGTAGTCCAGTCCACGCTCCGCCCCCCGAACCCTCGAACCACGCCACCGCCCCACTCCGGCTCCCCACCCCCACCCCCAACCCAAGCACACTCGGCACTCCACGCCGACCGCCACCGGGAGGCCCTCGCCGGGATCCACGGGGAGCTCCACCGGCCCCTGCTTGATCGGTTACCGTCAGGGCCGGCCGGCAACGCGGGCGAGGCAGCAGCGAGATCGGCGACCGGCTCGGCTCGGCTGGTCGCGGCGACGACCTCGCGACACGGGATCGGCGGGCGGCCGCGAAGCTTACGGCGGCGGGACGCTGAGGTACTCTTCCGCCCTCTCACCGCTCCCGGTCTGCATCCCACTCTCCGTCCTGTTGCTGCCACCGGCCAAACGCCCCCGTACCCATGATTCGCTTTCCCCTGATTTGTTTCTATTCTGTCGTGCTCTGTTCCACGAGCAACCAAATCTGAGTCCCCCACTACAGTTCTCGGCTTCTGTCCATTAGATGGATCCGCGAGCGGCAAATTTGGTTCCAACGTGTCATTCTGGTCCGGATTCCTTTTATTGTTGAGTTTTGCCTTCCCTAGCTGCAGCGGCTGACAAATGTTAAGTCCTTTAGCCCACTAGAACTTTGCTCCCATCATTTCTGTGTTTTGACTTGCATGAGACCTCCCGCAATGGGAGTATCATAACTAGTACAGTATCGTGCATGTCAACTGGGCAATTTTGGTGATATGGCGTAGAATTAAATGAAGAAAGAGAGAGTTGAGTATCATGCTAGGGTACCGTATGCTAAAAATGAGGTCATCTATGATACTGTTGTTTCTTCAAGGTAATATGTCTCTCATTTATATCATAAAGATCATAGTATCACGTAAAGACCAACATGAGAAAACTGAAAAAACAACAGAACGCTAGCCTTTGCACAAAAGATCACAAGCCACGAAGTAAAATTGCAATCAAGACCGAAGAATCCTCTGAACTTGACACCAACGCCCGTCACCTGCCTCCGGCACCACCACAACAGCAACCAAAGGAAAAAAAATGACGGATCACATCCTCACCCAAGCTCGACGCAGCTCCATCGGTGATATGCAACTTTACGGGCCTCCAAGGTGGCTCACCAAAGGTGAAGCCATTCCCGTTGAACGAATCAGACCGGGGAAACACCCCGTACACGCCATCTAACTCTAGATCTGGCACCTCAGCACGACTAAGACGTCGAAGGAGGAAACCATACCCGTCAGCCATCAACCACGAACCCAGCACACGTTCCATCTTCCAGATGTCGTCGATGCAGACCACAATCTGCATCCGCTCCTGGACTACTTCCCAAGCTCCGTGCCGGCGCTGGAGGAGACGCCCTCGCAACGGTGGAGCACAAGGACACAAGTTCACCACAAAGATGCCATCGCCGCCACGACATACCCACTTGAATAGACTAGTTCCTAAATCCATCACCGACCATAGAGACGATCGCCTCGTTGGAAAATAATCTGCAGCTTCTTTATTTAGCATCGCCGTCGCCAAAGCCAAGACGTCGAACGACCCAAAAGCCTAAGCTACTACGTCCCTAACCTAAAGCTAAAACAATCTGCACGGACGGGCACGGGATTCAGTGACCCCCCTCACCATCGACGACCAAGAGGTCACCGACAGAGGGGAGCCGCCGGAAGGAACGGCTCTCCTGGCAGCGGCGACTAGGGTTCCTTGTCGCTCGCCTAGGAGGAAAACGTGTCATCATCTATGATGCTAAGCTATGATATTATGCATTGAGGAACTAGTATCGTATTATTAGTATCATGTGTATAATACCAACTTATGATACTATTCATTGCGGGAGGTATGATGAAATAATACAATCTCCATGCAGAGTGCATCTTAATTAAGCAGGGCAAGTAATTATGATATGCTCATTGGGATACATTAGTGCTACGGCAACTACTTGTTTTGGGTATAATTTAATGCTTGTGCATTCCTAAAGTCAGTATGCTCTGTTGGAATTTACATGTTTGGTATCTTGCCAAGATTTTCATTATTTGTTGGATGTTTCTTTTTAGGCACTGAGCAAGCTACATGGTTAACTCTTGACGTTGAAGTAGAGCACACTATGATGGCCATTCAGTGGTTCTATGCTACCCTGGTCCAAATTCTTCTATGCCTTATGCTCTGGCAGCCATGCTATAGCACAGTAACTGACATCCAGTGTCTGAAGAGGTTGAAGGCATCAGTTGATGCAAACAACAAGTTGCACTGGAAATTTGACGACAACATAGAAGGATCCATATGCAGTTTTAATGGTGTCGAGTGCTGGCATCCTAATGAAAACAGGATTCTTTCTCTTCGACTTGGCAGCATGGATCTTAAAGGCCAATTCCCTGATGGGCTCGAGAACTGTAGTAGCATGACTTCGCTGGATCTATCAAGCAACAGCCTTTCCGGGCCAATCCCGGTTGACATCTCAAAACGGCTTCCATTCGTCACAAACCTTGATCTCTCGTATAATAGCTTCTCAGGGGAGATTCCAGAATCTCTGGCTAACTGCAGTTATCTCAATGCTGTCTATTTACAAAATAACAAGTTGACTGGAACAATCCCAGGGCAATTTGCTGGTCTTTCTCGCTTAAACGATTTTAATGTTGCTAACAATAAATTATCAGGCCAGGTCCCATCATCTTTGAGCAAATTCCCATCCTCCAATTTCGCAAATCAAGACCTCTGTGGGAAACCTCTGAGCAGTGATTGCACTGCCTCTTCAAGCACTCGTACAGGGGTGATTGCTGGTTCTGCTGTTGCCGGTGTAGTTATCACTTTAATAATCGTTGGTGTGATTTTATTCATTGTCTTGCGGAAAATGCCTGCTAGAAAGAAGGAAAAGGACCTGGAAGAAAATAAGTGGGCGAAGACTATCAAGGGAACAAAAGGAGTGAAGGTATGTCTCCTCCTAGGATTTTGAGATACTACTATTTTAATTTTGTATTAATCTGTATATCTGTTTCTCTCTCTCTCTCTCTCTCTCTATGTTAGCCATGCTCTATTTCTAAGTTATCTCTGTTCTAATCAGATTAATGTTGCATATTACACAAGCAGGATATTCTTATACATATATCTTTTTTCTCTAAGAATAACTTGCATCATACTCCCTTCGTCCCAAAATAAGTGTCACAACTTTGTATAAAGTTGAGACACTTATTTTGAGACGGAGGGAGTATTTAACTAGAAGTATAGTTGTCAGCCATTTATTTGAAGCACCAGACGTATTGAAAACATGACTTATCATCTTAGGCATGCAAACATTTTGATTGGCTGCAGTATCACATGTGTTTCTGGAAATTGTCATTTACAGGTATCAATGTTTGAGAAATCAGTTTCGAAGATGAAATTGAATGATCTGATGAAGGCAACAGGTGACTTTACCAAGGAAAACATTATTGGAACTGTTCATTCTGGAACTATGTACAAAGCTACACTTCCTGATGGTTCATTCCTTGCTATCAAGAGGTTGCAAGATACTCAGCATTCAGAGAGCCAATTCACATCCGAGATGTCAACATTGGGAAGTGTGAGGCAACGCAACTTAGTTCCACTGTTAGGTTACTGCATTGCTAAGAACGAGAGGCTGTTGGTGTACAAGTACATGCCCAAGGGTTCACTCTATGATCAACTACACCATGAAGGCAGTGATAGAGAGTCTCTGGAATGGCCAATGAGGCTAAAAATTGGCATTGGGGCTGGTAGAGGGTTGGCGTGGCTTCATCACAGTTGCAACCCCCGCATTCTTCACCGCAATATTAGCTCCAAGTGCATACTACTTGATGATGGCTATGAGCCTAAGATTTCGGATTTTGGGTTGGCAAGGCTTATGAATCCAATTGACACCCACCTGAGCACATTCGTCAATGGTGAGTTTGGTGACTTGGGTTATGTAGCTCCTGAGTACTCGCACACCCTTGTTGCCACTCCCAAAGGGGATGTTTATAGTTTTGGCGTTGTCTTGCTTGAACTAGTCACTGGTGAGAAGCCCACACATGTATCAAAGGCCCCAGAAAATTTCAAAGGTAGTTTGGTAGATTGGATAACATACCTATCAAACAACTCTATACTTCAAGATGCAGTGGACAAGTCCATGATTGGAAAGAACAACGACGCCGAGCTGCTTCAAGTCATGAAGGTCGCCTGTTCCTGCGTACTTTCTACTCCAAAGGAAAGACCTACAATGTTTGAAGTTTACCAGCTCCTGAGAGCTGTCGGCGAGAAATACCATTTTAGCGCCGCTGATGATGAATTGACGCTGCAACCACAGGATGCAGCAGATTCTAAGAAGCTGGACGAGCTTATTGTTGCGAAATAGACAGGGATAAATTGATGCTGGGGGTGTTTGTTGTATCTTGTGGAATGATCAGGTTGAATGATAGGAATGTGCTATCTGGTAGTCTCCTTGTCCTGGAACTGGTACTGTGTTTGTTGTAAAATCTGTATAACATGTGATGTTCACGTTCTGTACCTCCTCAGTTTGAATTTCATCTTTGGGATTATGTACTGGTGTCTGAGACGGACCAACACGTAAGTTTTTTTTCTGCAGAAGTCAGTAGTTTAGTGACATTGGACAGTAGTTATTGATTGCCTACTTTCTTGTCGTGCTTCTGGAGATAGCATGATCAGACATATATGCATTTTCTTCATTTTTAAGCAAGACACATGCAACTTGAAACAACTGAAAAGTGATGCAAGTGCTGTATAATGGTGTTCTCTTTGCTATGAAATTAACGATAGGATATGGGTAGCCAAACAAATTACATCTCATATGTTTTAAATAAAAATATATTCATGAAGAATTAAAACCACAGGTCAAATTGATGACTTCACTTCATGTCAAGGAGTTTGGACTTGAAAGTTTGATCCAATCGAAATCTGAGTTTCAAAACAGGCCATTCACCAACACCAACACGCAACAAAGTGCAAAAGCTAACCACTGGAGATGTGACGATTAATATTTTCAGCGTTCGAGCAATTATCGGGATTGAAGATTAATTTTCATAAAAGTGAATTGTTTTGTTTTGGCGATGCTCAGGATGATGTAGCTCAATATGCCGAGATATTCGGATGCGAGCAAGACGAATTTATATTAAGTATTTGGATACCTAATTACCTATACATTATAGGAGAGCGACTAATGCAGAATGAAAGCACGTCGAAAAACGTTTGCAAAAAAGGCTAGCTAGCTGGTGTGACGCCCCTAATTTCAATCATGTACAGTAATCATACACGCAGGGTACATGATCAAGATCAGGGTGTCACAATGAGAATATCACAGCACAACACTAAACAAAAAAGGATAAACCAAAATGTTACAAGATAAAGGGGGTCGCACAGACCCGAATACATAAGGTATACAAACCAAAATATCTGAATACAGACATAGTTAGTCAAGTTTTGCCTTAAAAAGACTAGCACAAATAACATCAGAGATACAGATCGAAAAGGCAAGGCCTCCTGCCTAAGAACCTCCGAAACTACTCCTGGTCCTGGTCAACGGGGGTCTCGACGTAGTAGTAGGCGCCACCGGGGTACTCCTGCTCCTGGGCTCCAACGTCGACTGCAGCGGCCGATCAGGAAAATCAAAAAGGGGAAAATAAAGCAAGGGTGAGTATCTAGCATACATGCGAGTCTTACGTCCGCTACTAAGCATTTGTATCAAATGGAAAGGGAAGACTGTATATAGTGGACTGAAAAGTAGAAATTCGGAATAAGGATGAGAAGCTAGGCCTATCGAAGACTAGCATCTTCCGATGAGTATTGCAGCACAATAAGAGAATAGCCAACAGTTCATATAAAGCATAAACTAACAATGCAGCAGAAGTTGCTGTAGCATTGTATAATAGTAAGTTCTACTAATTAACATTTATAAATGCCTCCGAGTTCCCTTCCTCGGCTTCCCTGCGAGGAAGAAAACACGGAACCAACAGTTTAATAGTAGTAGTTTGTAGTGGTAAGATCCAGCTTCAGCATAAAGCGTCCTGTTACCGTGGACACGACTATTCGAATATATTAAACTCCTTGCAGGGGTGCACTACTGTTCAGCCCGCACGCTCGGATCTCCAGGGTGGCGGGCACCTTGTTAGGGAACGCTTCACCAAAGCTATCCGACACGCCGCAATCCATCCTAGGCTCAGCAGAGAGGTCATCCGCCGGACTATATCCTATGCGCTCAGGGGTTTAGGTCCCTCACCCTTCCACGCTCCTGCACGGTGCGAGTCTGGACGCTGAAGCAAAAGCAAATCCAAATACACCGTTTGGACGAAGAAGACACACCACTTCCCGGCAGTCAGGCCGCGGTACTGCTGACGTCTGAAGAGCTTTCGAATGAACTACAACACAGGGGAGCCCATAACTCCTTATCCCACGTGAAGGTAGTGCATACAGACCAACGGGCCTCTCAAGTCATCCACCGAACCATTTAGCATTTTATTATTATCTCGCAGACAACCGTTATCGCTGTCTGACTAACAACACAACGGAAAACGAACAGCAACACGGTCCACCAGTAACGTCGGGGCCTGCCCTGTCGTCCCGTCAAAGCGCGCGGTTACCAACAAGGTGAACCGTCTCCTTACCTTGTCTCGCGTGTGCTCTTGGTAGAGCTCGAATTTTCGTGGTTTGGTAACTCCCGCGAGATACGAGCAGGGGCCAAGCACGCCAATAACGACGGTCGTACCCTCCCGGTCGTTCCCGACGCAATACCGCTCGTGGGCACCGTTGTGTCACCCGTCTCTTACCTTTAAGGACACCAGTTGATTCAGGTCCCTACCATTAAGTGAAACCAAGAGGTATCACCCTCGATGGTACACATAAAGAGGTTCGACAGAGACATCAGCGGAATGAACTAAAGAGGTAAACCTCGTATCATCCCGGTGATGCTACGCTACTGAGCCGATGAGAGTGAAATACGAGCCCATCCACTCGTAAGTCAAACTCGAAGCGACTCGGCAGAGTCTCGTTGTCGGGACCCGGGGTTAGCGTATGTACTTCCAGTCATAATGCAATCACATGGAGAGCCGAGAGCCGTACCAACTTGTCTAAGCAGACAAGGCCAAGCACATATGCCGGCCGGATGATCAACTGAGATGGGTCCTCATCGTCCGCTCACAAGTCTAAATGCTTATGGGTGGTGAATCCCATCCTCATAGACAAGTCACCTCAACCATGTTATCGATTGAATCATAACCCTTACATAGACTTACTCCAGCCCGATCACTTAGTCGGGATCTCGGGCGGGCTCAATCATACAACAAAGTGTGCCACGTGACAGAGTCACGAGCAATCGCATCGCGATGCCCCAAGCTGCGCACATCTAAGGGCCACTTGGTGTATAAAAGACCGCCGACAAGAACACAACTAAGCTATCGAACCCCACACTAAGACATGCATGTTATAATCATACACGCAACATACATGTCCAGTGTAAACAGCAGGTAATCACAACATGAACTCTACAAACTCATAGTCTTTATAACTTCAGCTAAACAGAGCAGACATAGTAGTTGCATTACAAGCATAGATCACATGGATGTGATCCAACATTACATCAAGGATCAACGGAAGCAAATTATGTCTTAGTAAAGACAAGGTTAACAAATGGCTTAAGAAGCCTGAAAGAAAATACAACGACCCTCCAAAGGGCACATGCTGCTGTCTGGAACTATACGACCTGGTCCACGTCGAGCTCGAGGTAGAGGCCACCATCAGGGTCAGTGGTCTTGTCTCTAAAACATAGAATAAGCAAACGTGAGTACAAAGTCGTACTCAGAAAGACTTACATAGGAACTATACTACTCATGCACATGTATCAAGGCAAAGGGAGGTGGGGTTTCGCTTGCAGAAGTGCCAGCTTTGACTTGGCTAGTCCTGTACTACGAATACCAGAATGAGGTAAGCAGAGTACACGAGTCCAAGTAACAAGTCTCCAACCAATACACCACTATGGTTACTTCCTCGACTTCCCCACGAGGAAGTACGCCATAGCACTCACACTTATCTTGGTGAGTTTTAAGAGTAACCGTTCAAGTTTTCTATGATCAAGTAAAGGTATCCAAGTAGTCCATAACCGCGGACACGGCTATTCGAATAGTTCATTAACCCTGCAGGGGTGTACTGCTACACACACGCCTCATCAGTTACCGCCTGGGGATGGACCCTTCAAGTGAGTACCGGCGAGGATGCTGCCACGACACTTCACTCACGGCACCATCTCTAGTCCTAGGGAGTCGCCTATTTGAGTTGGGACCACAATCGGAATCCGGTCGATTTTTCCGATGCGGACTCAAACGTTGTGTGACCTCCATCAAGCTCAACTCGATCATGATCACTTGATTCAACGTGCCCACAACCTACGCCAACCACTTACCTTGGTTCCACCTGCTTGAGATCGTTAAAGGGAGAACTACTTGCGACTCCTGGACAGGTCCGGGGTGAGGTATTAGGCCGAGAGGGGTCAGTGAGCCCAATGTGTGGTCGTACTCTTAGTCTTGGATAACAACACAAGAACTCGGGCTTAAGGCAGTGTTCAACGAGACAACCCACTGTGTACTCCTACACAGCCTCTCATCGTTCACCTTGTTTAGGTCAATTCACCAACACGTTACCACCATCGTTCACATGATCACTACCATCCCGACTCACAACAAAGTAGCCTCAGGTAACAACTCTAAGAAATGCAATAAGCTGTAACAGTTGCAGGGGCCACAAGATAACAACCAACTCCTACATCTGCTAGGATTGTGGTTTGCTTACTACTGTGACAAAATGGTAGGTCATGCAAAGGAATAGGTTGAACTAGCGGTAGAACGTATCATGGTGACATCCTAAACATGCATATTGCGAGAATGAGAGGGAACTGGGATTTTATCGACATGATCAAAGAGGGGGTGCTTGCCTTGCTGACGATCACGATGTAACACTCTTCTGACGTGAGGTTGAACTCGTCTCCGAGATCAACTCTACCGAGAAGAAGCAATCACCGAAGCACTGGAAGTAAAGCACAATCAAGATAATATAATGCACATTCAAAATGCAAAACATAGCATGGCAAGGTGATGATGTGACCTATGTTTGAATTACCACATGTTAATTGAAGTTGATTTGAAAGTGAATTCAAAATCAAACTCCAAATGTATTCAATTGATCCAAGTTTCATTTGCTAAAGTTTGTTCATTGGAAACCAATTGGTCATGTGTGTGAAATGCTTCTGAAGTGTAGGTGATGTGTATTGCATTGCATTGGTTCAAGTTAGAATGATCATAGTAATTTATTTGACTTAATACAAAAGAGCCAAATAGAAAAATGCTACCGATCCCTTATTGTAAACATTTCAAACATGGTTTAAAGTTGGTTATTTGGATAGATAATTTTCTCCTAATCATTTTTCATATATTATTTGTCCAAATTGGAGTTAATATGAATTTTCTATGAATTTCCAAAGTTTAGCTATTTTTGTGCAATTTCTGGATTTCTTTAAATCTTTTAAATTGTTTTTCTGTTTATTGCGTCATTAAGACATCATCATGATGTGGGGGGGGGCTGACTGGTGGGCCACCCATGTCAGCCTCAGCGGGTTTAATCCCCTCTCTGTTAATTAAACAGAGGGGTTAGGGTGGCCTGGGGCCCACTGTCAGTGGCCCTAGGGGTAATTAGCTTAAGCTTATTAAGGCCTTAATGGTCTGGGTCGCCGCCGGTGGCCGGAGCTGCACGGAAATGGGATTCCGGCCACGGGGAAGGGAAGCGGAGGCACGGGCGCGTAGCTCTCGACCGTGCGCATCCAAGCAGGCCATCGGGGCGTCACGGGAAGCTCGCGGGGCACGACTGCAACGAAGCTGCGGCGGCCGGAGCTTCTGTTAATGGCGAGCACGGCGACGAGACTTCGAGGCGGAGCGTAGCTAGGGGGAAAAAGGTCGTGGAGCTCACCCGCACACGATGAGGGGCACGACGGGGTCGAAGGAAGCTTGGAGGTGGCGAATTGGTCGCCGGATCTTGCTGTGGCCGGCGGCGATGCGTCGTCGCGGACGCCGACTCCGGTGCGCCTTGGGACAAATTGGGGGCTCAGATCGACGCAAACCTCCACCGCGGATCCAGTGCACAAGGTCGTGCGGCCCGTGGAGGCTGTTGGCCGTGACGACGCGCGGGGTGTACTCCGGCGTGCTCTCGGGGCGGCTCGGGATTGGTCGCCGGAGAAGAAAGGGGAGACCAGAGAGAGGGCAGAGGAGTGCGGGGGGGGGGGGGGGTTGCTGCTGCGTGGCGTGCGAGAGAGAGGCGAGGGGAGGCCTAGAAGGCTGGGGGCGTCGCCTTGGCGTCCATGCCGTGGGCGCACGGCTCGGGCGTCCCTCCTCCTGGCAGATGAGGAAGACGACAGGGAGGGGCTGGGCTGGGCCAGGTGGGCCGGCGCCTAGGCGGGAGGTAAGTCCTTTCTCTGTTCTTTTCTTATTTTTCTTTTCTGTTATTTGTTTTGCCCATTTAAAATAAATACCAGGGCATTTTATAAAAACCCCCAAATAATTTTATAAACTCTAGGTGACTTAGTACTAGTCAAGCCCAAGTTTTGGGAATTTTTGAAATTCAAATTATTTGAATCTCAATTCAAATAGGCAATTGATTTAATTTCCAAGCCACTATTTGGATTTTTGAAAAATCTATGAGCATGGGATTAATCCCAAATCACTTTCAAAATGATCACACTCATTTTTAGGATTTTTCAACACATCCAAAAGAATTTTGGAAAACGATTTATTTCTGGCCTTTTTATTTAATTCATTTAGGGCTTTTCTTTTCCCCATTTCCTTTTCTTTTGCAATTTTTTTCATGAAGCAAAAATGCAAGCTTAGAAAAGCACAAACCTAAATTAGGGTTCTGACAACTCGCCCCCACTCAAAAGAGTCTCGCCCCGAGATTCAGAAGTCGTCGGGAAGAGTGTGGGGTACTCAGCTCATAGACGATCCTCTCGTTCCCAGGTGGCTTCTTTCTCTGAATGATGTGACCACTGCACTTTGAAGAATCTGATCTTCTGACGTCTGGTGCTACGCTCGGCTTCATCAAGAATACGAACATGGT
Source organism: Bromus sterilis (assembly GCA_950022295.1). Lineage (NCBI taxonomy): Eukaryota > Viridiplantae > Streptophyta > Magnoliopsida > Poales > Poaceae > Bromus > Bromus sterilis. The sequence continues at coordinate 363,083,638 of OX465595.1, read as the reverse complement.
ACTCTCGATATGAAAGGTTATCTTGGAGATCAAGCGTTTCATGGTCTACTTCGCGGATGGGGTCCTTGAAGCAACGCCTGAGTTGAGAGACGTGGAAGACATCATGAACCTGGGAGAGGTGAGGGGGTAGTTCCAATTGGTAGGCAACTTCTCCACGTTTAGCGAGAATGCGAAAGGGACCGATATAACGTGGGGCCAACTTGCCTTTGATACCGAAGCGATGGGTACCCTTCAGAGGAGTAACCCGAAGGTAAGCCTTCTCATCCAGATTATAGCTTTCTTCCCTATGATGACGATCATAATAGCTTTTCTGACGAGACTGGGCTGTTTTCAATTTCTCACGAACAATGCGAACTTGCTCTTCTGCATCCTGAATCAAATCCGGTCCAAAGAATTGTCTTTCACCGGTTTCTGACCATTTTAGGGGTGTTCGACATTTCCGTCCATAGAGAAATTCAAAAGGAGCCATGCCCAAGCTAGATTGGAAGCTATTGTTATACGCAAATTCGGCAAAAGGAAGAGAATTCTCCCATTTCTTTCCGAAAGAGATAACACAAGCTCTGAGCATGTCTTCGAGAATTTGATTTACTCTTTCTACTTGACCACTGGACTGCGGGTGGTAAGCGGTGCTAAAGGAGAGGTGGGTTCCCATAGCATTATGGAAACTTTCCCAAAATCGAGAAGTGAAAAGACTACCACGGTTTGAATTGATTTCCAAAGGAACACCGTGAAGTGACACGATTCGGGAGGCATACAAGTCCGCTAACTGGCTAGCAGTTATGGAGTCACGAACGGGAAGGAAGTGAGCAACTTTGGAAAGTCTATCTATGACAACGAAGATGGCATCATTTCCTTTCTGGGTTTTTGGAAAGCCAGTGATGAAGTCCATACTGACTTTATCCCATTTCCACTCGGGGATAGGAAAAGGTCTAAGAGTACCAGCAGGTCTTTGATGTTCTGCCTTAACGCGACGACAAACATCACATTCAACAATGAACTGAGCAATTTCTCTCTTCATCCTAGTCCACCAAAATCTCTGGCGTAGATCTCGGTACATTTTTGTGCTACCGGGATGAATCGAGAGGGGTATGTCATGGGATTCTTTGAGGATGAGTTGCCTTAGTTCCCTATTCTTAGGTACTACCAAACGATTTTCAAAGAATACCGTTCCCTTACTATCTGTGGAGAAACATTTAGCAACTTCACTAGCAATGTTCTCCTTGATCCGGCGAACACCTCGTGCACGCCTTTGGGCAACTATGATTTGATCCTCAAGAGTTGGTTTCGCCACCAAGTTGAAAAGAGATCCACGAGGAACAATCTCGAGGTTGAGCTTTCGAAATTCCTCATGAAGAAGTGGTTGATACTGTTGTAACATGAGGTTGTTACAATACGACTTACGACTTAGTGCATCAGCCATGACATTGACTTTGCCTGGGGTGTAAGAAATTCCTAAGTCAAAATCTTTTATCAACTCAATCCAGCGTCTTTGCCTGAGATTAAGATCTGGCTGGGTGAATATGTATTTGAGGCTTTGGTGGTCGGAATAGATCTCACAACGATTACCAAGGAGGTAATGTCACCAAGTTGTCAAGGCATGAACTACGGCAGTGAGTTCAAGATCATGGGTAGGATAGTTCTGTTCATGTGGACGCAACTGGCGTGAAGCATAAGCTACCACATGTCGATCTTGCAGAAGTATGCATCCTAACCCTTGCCGTGAGGCATCACAATAGATCTCGAAATCCTTTTTGGTGTCTGGAGGCGCAAGTACGGGGGCAGAAGTCAATCTTCTTTTTAGCTCTTGAAAGCTTTCCTTGCACTTGGGAGTCCATAGGAATTTCTTATCTTTCTTGAGGAGTTTAGTTAGAGGCTTTGCAACTTTAGAAAAGTTCTCGACGAAGCGGCGACAATAGCTTGCTAAGCCAAGAAAACTCCTAACTTGCTTAACCGATTCAGGTGAAGTCCACTCAAGGACGGCCTGAACTCTCTCGGGATTTACAACAATGCCTTTTGCAGAAATCACGTGGCCTAAATAGGTCACTTCTGGTAGCCAGAATTCACACTTTGAGAATTTGGCATATAGGCGATGCTCTCTAAGTTTCATCAATACCAGCCTAAGATGTTCTGCATGATCTTCTTCGTTCTTCGAGTAGATGAGAATGTCATCAAGATAAACTACAACAAATTTATCTAAATACTCCATGAAGATCGAATTCATCAAACGCGAGAATGTGGCGGGGCATTGGTTAAACTGAAGGACATGACGGTGTACTCATAAAGACCATAACGAGTAGTGAAAGCCTTCTTGGGAATGTCCTCGTTCCTGATTTTGATTTGATGATAGCCTAATCTCAAATCCATTTTGGAGAAGACAGAGGATCCAGTAAGTTGATCATAAAGATCATTGATCCTGGGCAGTGGGTACTTGTTCTTTATCGTCGCTAGATTTAGCGGGCGATAGTCTACCCACATCCTTTCTGTTCCATCTTTCTTCGTTACGAACAGAACGGGGCAACCCCATGGCGATGAGCTAGGGCGGATGAAGCCTTTTGCCAACGAAGCTTCAAGTTGGATTTTGAGCTCAGCTAGATCACGTGGGGCCATTCTATATGGGCGTCTGGATATTGGGGCGGTTCCTGGGATAAGATCTACCACAAACTCTACAGATCTGTCAGGTGGTATGCCTGGCAGCTCTTCTGGAAAGACATCCGGGAAGTCACGAACCACCGGAATATCTTCAAGATCTGGAAGAGGAAGCACATTCAAAGAATGCACCTGGGTTTTAGAGCTTGGTGAGGTGTACTTGATTGTCTGGCCTGATGGATGGGTTAGTTTCACTGACTTGGCTTTACAATCAAGGACAACATTCTGTCTTGATAACCAATCCATACCTAAGATCACATCAATGTCTGAAGATTTGAGGGCTATAAGTGAGGCAAGGAATACTAAACCCTCAATAGCAACTTCATTTTCATGACTCACCATGGTGGTGTGCCATCTGGATCCAGGGGCTTGCACAACTAAGGGGGTGGATAACATCGAAAAAGAGATGTCATGTGACAGTGCAAAGTCCTGGGATATGAATGAGTGAGATGCTCCTGGGTCGAAAAGAACCGAAGCTGGGGTGGAATTTACAGGAAGGGTTCCGAGTACAACATCGATTGACTTGTGGGAATCTAGAATGGATACATGATTCACATAACCATGTTCATAAACAGGAGGCTTGACATTGGAAGTCTTGGGTAGTGTCTTACCACGACGAAAAACTTGCTTGGGATTAGGTGTGGTGGTTACATGATTTTGGGGACACTCTCGAACATTGTGGCCTGATTGTCAACATTGGAAACAAACACCACGTGGAATGAAAGGAACTTGAGCACTTGATTTTCCAACAAAATTCCAAGGAGGAAGTTTGGGTTGAGGTGGACGATATATGGTGGTTGGTGGTCTAGAAGCACTTACAGCATGACTGACGTCACTGAAGGGAATCCAAACATAGCGTTTCCGAGAAACTGGGCCAGAAGATTGTGCAGACTCACGATCACGCTTGCGAGACTTTTCATACAACTCATTTCCATACTCGGCCTTGAAGGATTTGTCGACCAAGTCCCTGAAGTTGACGAACTCGTGAAGGTTCAGATCATGACGAAGGACGGGGCTAAGTCCCTTGCGGAACCTTGCTTGTTTCTTGGCATCGGTGGATACTTCTTCTTGGGCATAACGTGCTAGACGAGTGAACTCAGCCCTATACTCATGAACAGTCATCTTTCCTTGGGTCAGATTGCAAAATTCTTCTCTCTTGCGCTCCATCAGCTGATCCGGAATATGATATCCTCGGAATTCATCACAGAACTCTTGCCAAGTCACCACGTGACCAACTGGTTGCATTGCTACGAAGTTCTCCCACCATTGAAGAGCAGCACGTTCTAGAAAGTATGCCGCGAATAGCACACGATCACCTGGAGCAACATGGGCTGTCTCAAGCTTACGCTCGAGGGAACGAAGCCAATCATCGGCATCAAGGGGCTCGGAAGGACATCGGAAAACTGGCGGGTTGAGGAGAATGAAGTCCTGGATGGTGACAACACTATGATGCTGACGAGAAGTGTTCTTCTCAATACGCTCTAGAAGACGTGTCTGATCACGACGATTCTGCTCAGCCTCCAACATGATTTCTGCCGTTGAGGTTGGTGGTGGAGGTTCTTCACCGTCTATGTTACCGGAACTGGGGTCAACACCTTGATTTGCACCTGACATTCTGTATGATAAGAATCAACAAACAGAATAGGATTTAGGACACAATTCTATGCTAAGATAACAAGACTATAATGCAACAGCATCGAAGTCACAAACGGACAGCATAACGGCTGTACCGGGATGGAAATTGAGACAACCTACAGAATAACGGACATCACTTCCACAGAAACATTATGGAATGATGGCTCAGAAAGACCACAACACTCCTACAGCTACAAAGAAGCAATCAACGAGATGTCCTAGTAAAGACATAGATGAGCCTAGTCCTATATTCCCGTAGAATAAGATGAGGATGACTCAGAACTCAGATCGATGAGGGTAAGGAGAAAAAAGAAGCCTTACGTTGTTCCCTTATACCCAAAGTAACTATATAACTATAGAATGCTAGACTCGACATCGGCCAAGGGTTTAATAATCCAACAGACAGTCCTGCTCTGATACCAAGTCTGTCGGAACCCGGGGTTAGCGTATGTAATTCCGGTCATAATGCAATCACATGGAGAGCCGAGAGCCGTATCCACTTGTCTAAGCAGACAAGGCCAAGCACAGATCACTCTCGGTAAGCATCGAACGTGAGGGGCATCCCATCCATGCCGGATGATCAACTGAGATGGGTCCTCATCGTCCGCTCACAAGTGTAAATGCTTATGGGTGGTGAATCCCATACTCATAGACAAGTCACCTCCACCATGTTATCGATTGAATCATAACCCTTACATAGACTTACTCCAGCCCGATCACTTAGTCGGGATCTCGGGCGGGCTCAATCATACAACAAAGTGTGCCACGTGACAGAGTCACGAGCAATCGCATCGCGATGCCCCAATCTGCGCACATCTAAGGGCCACTTGGTGTATAAAAGACCGCCGGCAAGAACACAACTAAGCTATCGAACCCCACACTAAGACATGCATGTTATAATCATACACGCAGCATACATGTCCAGTGTAAACAACAGGTAATCACAACATGAACTCTACAAACTCATAGTCTTTATAACTTCTGCTAAACAGAGCAGACATAGTAGTTGCATTACAAGCAGAGACCACATGGATGTGATCCAACATTACATCAAGCATCAACGAAAGCAAATTATGTCTTAGTAAAGACAAGGTTAACAAATGGCTTAAGAAGCCTGAAAGAAAATACAACGACCCTCCAAAGGGCACAGGCTGCTGTCTGGAACTATTCGACCTGGTCCACGTCGAGCTCGAGGTAGAGGCCACCATCAGGGTCAGTGGTCTCGTCTCTAAAACATATAATAAGCAAACGTGAGTACAAAGTCGTACTCAGCAAGACTTACATAGGAACTATACTACTCATGCACATGTATCAAGGCAAAGGGAGGTGGGGTTTCGCTTGCAGAAGTGCCAGCTTTGACTTGGATAATCCTGTACTACGAATACCAGAATGAGGTAAGTAGCGTACACGAGTCCAAGTAACAAGTCTCCAACCACTATGGATACTTCCTCGACTTCCCCACGAGGAAGTACGCCATAGCACTCACACTTATATTGGTGAGTTTTTAGAGTAACCGTTCAAGTTGTCTATGATCAAGTAAAGGTCTCCAAGTAGTCCATAACCGCGGACACGGCTATTCGAATAGTTCATTAACCCTGCAGGGGTGTACTGCTACACACACGCCTCATCAGTTACCGCCTGGGGATGGACCCTTCAAGTGAGTACCGGCGAGGATGCTGCCACGACACTTCACTCACGGCACCATCTCTAGTCCTAGGGAGTCGCCTATTTGAGTTGGGACCACAATCGAAATCCGGCCGATTTTTCCGATGCGGACTCAAACGTTGTGTGACCGCCATCAAGCTCAACTCGATCATGATCACTTGATTCAACGTGCCCACAACCTACGCCAACCACTTACCTTGGTTCCACCTGCTTGAGATCGTTAAAGGGAGAACTACTTGCGACTCCTGGACAGGTCCGGGGTGAGGTATTAGGCCGAGAGGGGTCAGTGAGCCCAATGTGTGGTCGTACTCTTAGTCTTGGATAACAACACAAGAACTCGGGCTTAAGGCAATGTTCAACGAGACAACCCACTGTGTACTCCTACACAGCCTCTCATCGTTCACCTTGTTTAGGTCAATTCACCAACACGTTACCACCATCGTTCACATGATTACTACCATCCCGACTCACAACAAAGTAGCCTTAGGTAACAACTCTAAGCAATGCAATAAGCTGTAATAGTTGCAGGAGCCACAAGATAACAACCAACTCCTACATCTGCTAGGATTGTGGTTTGCTTACTACTGTGACAAAATGATAGGTCATGCAAAGGAATAGGTTGAACTAGCAGTAGAACGTATCATGGTGACATCCTAAACATGCATATTGCGAGAATGAGAGGGAACTGGGATTTTATCGACATGATCAAAGAGGGGGTGCTTGCCTTGCTGACGATCATGATGTAACACTCTTCTGACGTGAGGTTGAACTCGTCTCCGAGATCAACTCTACCGAGAAGAAGCAATCACCGAAGCACTGGAAGTAAAGCACAATCAAGATAATATAATGCACATTCAAAATGCAAAACATAGCATGGCAAGGTGATGATGTGACCTATGTTTGAATTACCACATGTTAATTGAAGTTGATTTGAAAGTGAATTCAAAATCAAACTCCAAATGTATTCAATTGATCCAAGTTGCATTTGCTAAAGTTTGTTCATTGGAAACCAATTGGTCATGTGTGTGAAATGCTTCTGAAGTGTAGGTGATGTGTATTGCATTGCATTGGTTCAAGTTAGAATGATCATAGTAATTTATTTGACTTAATACAAAAGAGCCAAATAGCAAAATGCTACCAATCCCTTATTGTAAACATTTCAAACATGGTTGAAAGTTGGTTATTTGGATAGAGAATTTTCTCCTGATCATTTTTCATATATTATTTGTCCAAATTGGAGTTAATATGAATTTTCTATGAATTTCCAAAGTTTAGCTATTTTTTTGCAATTTCTGGATTTCTTTAAATCTTTTAAATTGTTTTTCTGTTTATTGCGTCATTAAGACGTCATCATGACGTGGGGGGGGGGGGATGACTGGTGGGCCACCCATTTCAGCCTCAGCGGGTTTAATCCCCTCTCTGTTAATTAAACAGAGGGGTTAGGGTGGCCTGGGGCCCACTATCAGTGGCCCTGGGGGTAATTAGCTTAAGCTAATTAAGGCCTTAATGGCCTGGGTCGTCGCCGGTGGCCGGAGGCTCGCCAGAGCTGCACGGAAATGGGATTCCGGCCACGGGGAAGGGAAACGCAGGCACGTGCGCGTAGCTCTCGACCGTGCACATCCAAGCAGGCCATCGGGGAGTCACGGGTTGCTCGCGGGGCACGGCTGCAAAGAAGCTGCGGCGGTCGGAGCTTCTGTTAATGGCGAGCACGGCGACGAGAATTCGAGGCGGAGCGTAGCTAGGGGGAAAAAGGTCGTGGAGCTCACCCGCACATGATGAGGGGCACGGCGGGGTCGAAGGAAGCTTGAAGGTGGCGAATTGGTCGCCGGATCTTGCTGTTGCCGGCGGCGATGCGTCGTCGCGGACGCCGACTCCGGTGCGCCTTGGGCCAAATTGGGGGCTCAGATCGACGCAAACCTCCACCTCGGATCCACTGGACAAGGTCGTGCGGCCCGTGGAGGCTGTTGGCCGTGACGGCGCGCGGGGTGTACTCCGGCGTGCTCTTGGGGCGGCTCGGGATTGGTCGCCGGAGAAGAAAGGGGAGACCAGAGAGAGGGCAGAGGAGTGCGGGGCTGGGGGGGGGGGGGTTGCTGCTGCGTGGCGTGCGAGAGAGAGGCGAGGGGAGGCCTAGAAGGCTGGGGGCGTCGCCGTGGCGTCCATGCCGTGGGCGCACGGCTCGGGCGTCCCTCCTCCTGGCAGATGAGGAAGACGACAGGGAGGGGCTGGGCTGGGCCAGGTGGGCCGGCGCCTAGGCGGGAGGTAAGCCCTTTCTCTGTTCTTTTCTTATTTTTCTTTTCTGTTATTTGTTTTGCCCATTTAAAATAAATACTAGGGCATTTTATAAAACCCTCTGGAGTTATAGGTTGGTGCTAAAGCTTCGAGGAAGATTTATATATTCACTGAAGCATATCCTCTGGAGCGAAGCTCATCACGGATGTCGAACCCCAAAAAGATAAGGAATCCTGAAGCACGTCTCATTGAAGGAGATGATCAAGATGGCGCAAGACTTAGTAGTTTTTGCGTAGTTCTTTTTCAGTTCTTTGAGTCGTAGGAAAACCGTACTATCAAGAGGATTTTAGTAAATGTACTCCGAAGGTTTTGGTGAAAAGACTCAGATCGAATCCAAACTAGTAAGAAGCCAGAGATGAGAAATCTCATGTGCACTAGGTAATGCTTCACCAGCGAAGACTATGTTCTTTCGGCTCCTGAAGCTTAACCAAGTCCGTGAGTCAGCTTTACTTGTTCCGCAAGTAAAGTTGCGCATTGAAGAGAAATCCGACCGTTGCGGACAGGTGTCAAGATGTCGCATCGGGTCACTTCAGTCATTTCGCACCTAGGGATCGCGACCTATAAATAGGCCACCCCTGCCCTCGTTGGCGGGTGGCTCCTCGAAGATTATTCTCTGACAGATAAGAGAGAGAGAGAGAGCACCCCACCGAAGCCAAACCGAAAACCATCCACTGAAGCATAAGTCCTACTGATCTGAGTTGATTCACTATGACTTAGGAAGAAGTTTGCTAGCCTTGTTTTCTTGGAGAACTGCAATTCTCCTAGACGGTTAGAGAGTTGTTCTTCAGAGAGTGAAGAGTAATTGTTGCCTCGAAGTCCAGTTTCTCAAAGGTTTCGGTGATTTCCTCAATAATCAACCACGAGTGAAGAACTGACCAAGCACAAGGAGATACGGACGGAGAGAGGTTAGCTCCTGTGTTCAATCACAAGTCTGTAAGGCCCGATATGCAGTACTGTTCCAGATCTAGGTGTTTCCACCCAGATCCGGGGACGAAGCACATATCGGTCCCACCGCGACATATGACAAAGCCATATGCCCCGGATTTCCAACATGATATCACAACATTATAGATGCAAGGATACAACAATCTCATACAATCGGCATACAACTGCCTCAAATACAATACAACAGCGGAAGGTACATGTCTGAGTACAGACTTAAATCAAATGCCTAGTGGAAAAGAGAAAAGCATCGATTCCCATAACCACACGGGTCCAGGCCCTCCGCCGAGATCCGCCTAACTAGTCGTCGTCGAGTCTCCACGTGAAACGTCGATCACTATACCTGTTGTCGATCAAGAACCCTAAAAAGAGTTTGGGGGTAATATCATGATTACAGAAGTACTCAACATCCAAATGTAGTGGTCAACTGACCCAGCAAGGACTTCATCACTCGTCATTCTAGGAAAACTACTAGTTTACGGTAAGGAAGGGGTAAGTGGTGAGGTTGCTTCCGCACTAGCATTTATGAAATGGCTAACGATCTAGAGAGTAAGGTAAGAAGCCAAGCATTCGATGAGGAATCGCCTCCAGCAAGTCTTGCTAACAACTACTTATGCAATCATAACACCTATCCTATCCTTGTCCTCCTCTTCGCATCCCGACGAAGAAGAAGCAGTCAAGACACAGACACACGTTGATCAAGTTATATTAAGATTATCTCAGTTGTTGTTGTCTATGAACAAGGAGTAGGTCTCAAGTCGTCCATAACCGTGGACACGGCTTCTCGAAAAGATTTAACCCTGCAGGGGTGTACCAACTGCCCATTACAAGGCTCCGCATGCACGCCCATCTCGCTCAGTTGCTACCCATTATAGGCAACCATTTTATGATTTAGTTCCGAGAGATCCGAAACGACAGGTCCCTCCAACTAACAACGAACAAATCCGGGTGGCCCCCGGTGAGTCGACACCCAACTCAAAAGCCGGCCGCGCTCTCGAATCGGTCTCTACCGTCTGTCTCGGGTTTGGATAGCCGGTTAATCACACATGGGAAACCGGGTCCTCAGCCGAACAAGGTGGTCCAACAAGGGAACTATGTCCTCACTGGTCCAGGTTGGTTTGAAAACTACTGGTAGCTGACCAGCACACACATGGTTTCAAATGGTAAATCAACTTGGGCCACCACTAGAAATGTTTGAAGCTAGGTAGGTAAGAAAAGGGGACCCCATAAAATCCCACACGCGGTTAGGCACGCTCAGTCTTAAAACCAATACCCGGAACTCGGATCCTAGGTGACTCGAATGGAACAAAGCGTCGGGGCGGGATAGCCTAGACCTACCATCCTTCGTCGAATATAGTCAACATTATAATAATCATATCATCAACAACAATATAATAATGTGATAGCCCAAACCAAGGAGTAACAGGGTAACATCGTAGCATCCTAAGCATGCATACTAAGCAGGGGCTGAGCAACGAGCAATAGTAACATAGCAGTACAAGGTTTGCTGGGAAGGGACATGGCTGTATCGGTTTGAAAGAGGCTGTAAACATGTGGTAGGATCAAACATCAAACCTAACCTAGACTAGCATGCAAACCGCTGGTGGAAATAGAATGGGTCATAAGTAATGTATAGTCCTTTCCTGTTGATCAGTCGGGTTCCGAAGGTGTAGTGGATCGCAAGCTCGCATCATCTCCGAAGGTACCCGCGGAAGCACACAAGATGGTAAACACTGGAAAGCAATCAACGAGCAAGCATCTATTACTACGGGGCAAACACGAGCAAGCATCAACAAGAAGGAAACACGAGACATCGCACCTATCGTCGAGAGCGTTTACTAATAGGTTAAGTGGAGTACTCGTCACATACGACGATACCACACATTTAGAAAGGTTCAAGTTGTTTAGCTACAGGTGATCAACAAAGGTTGTTAACATGGCATCTCACTCAAGCACGGCATAGCACACAAACTGGAAAGCAATCAACGAGCAAGAATCTATTACTACGGGGCAAACACGAGCAAGCATCAACAAGAAGGAAACATGAGACATCGCACCTATCGTCGAGAGCGTTTACTAATAGGTTAAGTGGAGTACTCATCACATACGACGATACCACACATTTAGAAAGGTTCAAGTTGTTTAGCTACAGGTGATCAACAAAGGTTGTTAACATGGCATCTCACTCAAGCACGGCATAGCACACAAACATGGCAAGAGGTGAGGCATAAGATAAACTATCTATGCTAGTCAATTTAAGTGAGGCACAACCTAAACATGGCATAACACTAAGTGCCGCACGATGATTAAAACATTTGGTACTATTCTGTCCTAAACCACATTTTAGGTTGGTTAACAACAGAAAACAATAGCATAAACACAAAGTACACGAAAAACTAATGAAGTTACATATAAGGCACACTCCAAACGGAGTTACGGTTAAAAAGATATAAGCAAAACAAGTTTGGAACACAATCTGCCAACATCAGGAAGCACACTTCAGAGCATTGCATAAACAGGATAATCAACGCAAACATGTTCACAAATGATATGGAACTAAAGTAGACATGACAGGGAAGGCATGGAAAAAAGAATCATGCAAATAGGCATCATAGATCAAAAGATATTAAGCATGCAACATGGCATCGGAACGTTTACAGACTTAGAGAAAAACAGAGGTGGCTGTCAAAAACAGCAGCATAGCAACTTTGGAGCTAAATATCTATATGAACAACAAGCATATCATGACAATACAATACATATAATGGAAGTAGACATGATGCTTAACAATATGCAATTGGAATCACTCAATTCCGATAAACGGTTGCGACGCAACCGTCACCCGAAGTTGCAACAAATTAACAGTTTTCAGCACAGCAGCACATTAACATCAGGATCACCACTTTGGAGCAAGATTTAATATAGATAAAGCACCCAAACATGACAAGTTAAAGCATGTAAATGAAGTACACATGATGCTTAACACATAGGAAAAAGAATCAATGCAATAGGTCTCATGGATGTGTCACAATCATCAATCAAAGTTGCAACAAAATAACATCAGCAGCACTTGACAGAATTTAGCAACAGTTAACAGTCTGGTGCCTAATTCTACACAGATTTGCACCATCAATATGACCTCAAAATAAATAACTTCCTAAATATGAACTCTAGAGCACACAAAGCACAACCAAACAAAAAAAGAATCACTTCATTCGGAGCTACGAGTCAACGGGAAATTACGTTGCAAAACAGTACCAGCAGCAGTAAAGTTACAGGACTTAGCAGAAAATAGATAAAAGGAAAAAACATGAAACAGAAAAAAGAGTGCCTCACCCTTAGTGGGCTCGGCCCAACTGCGGCGGTGGGAGGCGAGGCCGGCTCAGGCCGTTTGGCTGGCTGGGCCGCAGCCGAGCTGAGCCTTGGAGGAGGCCGGTCCAGGGCCACGTGGAGAGGCCGGCTCGGGGAGGCGCTGCTCCTCCCGACTGGTGAGGCGCAGGCGGTGCCGTCCGGCGAGGAGGGCGAGGGGGCGCAAGGGAGCTTGGGCTCGGGCGGATCCGGGCGAGAGGGAGAGGTGGCGGCCGGATCCCGCTGCGGGGTGGCCGGCAACGTGGTCTCCGGGCGCGGCGACAGAGCTCGGCTGTGGCCCTCGAGATGGCCATGGCGGGCGGCCTGTTCCTGTGAGAGAGAGGGAGAGGTAAGGAGAACGAGAGGGAAAGGAGGAAGAAAAGGGAAAGGAAGGAGGGGCGCTGATGGCGCGGCTGCTGCCGGCGTGGCTGCCGGAGTTGGAGGCGGCAGCGGCTCCACGGCATGGAGGCGGCGACGACTTGGAGAGAGACAGAGGAGAGAGGTGGGTAGGCTGGGTGGATCTGGGCCGTTGGATCGGCCGATCCAACGGTCCAGATCGCATGGGGCTAGAATTTGGGCGAAAATGGGGTAGTTTTTGGGGCAAAGTGGAGGGGGGTGGCTGCAATTTTGTGGCTAGGGAAACCCTAGAAAGGGGTGGGAGTGTGGTGGTCTTTATATAGCCCAGGTGGCTGGCAGTTTGCAAAAACATCCCCGGTTTTTCTCTCGCGCGCGCGGTGTTTACGTTTCTGACCGCCGGGGGTCCGCAGTATCTCCGATTCGGGTAAAACTTCAAACTGCGCGATCAGCGCGTCGAGCCGGCGGCGTTCACCTCGCGCTGGAACCGTTCCGAGAACAGTTTCCGGCGCGCTATAAAAATAACCCGTTTAATTATTAAACGGGGTTTTTCGTGCCGTTGGTTGCGGATGGTTTCGTGCGGTTTTCACGACGTGATCGGGTGAAAACCGGTGTCGCAAAGGTCGAGTGTCAGGGTGGCAAGGGTCGGTCTTCGTCCGATACGAGATAAGAGGGGGAAAAATAATCGCCGATCGATAAATCGGGGATGCAAATACCGCAAACAAATCAGACAATCAAACAATTCACACCGAAAACAAAAATTTTAATTTTTGTGAAATCTGGGCTGTTACAAAGTCCCTGCAACCAGACGTAGCACTTTGCAGAGTGTGAACTGGTCGACCAAACATCGCCGAGTCAAGAGTTCGTTTTACATTCCGCATTGCAATTGCTTCTGTGATTTGATTCAATGCAACTGATTCGATGCTTTTGATTCGCTATGTTGTGCTTCACTCCAGTTCTGATTCACTGTCTACCTTCCTGTTGAGTTACTTTTGCTGCTAAGTTATGCTTCACTTCAAAGTTTCATGCAAAATTTTTAAGTGATCATTCACCCCCTCCCCCTCTGATCACATACTTGGTCTTTCAATTGGTATCAGAGCCAGTCACTCCTTGTTTGGATTAACCTCCTTGAGTGTTTGCAAGTATGTCATTCGCAGCTATACGCTCCGGGGAACCCATTCCCACTTACAATGGGAAGGATTACCCTTATTGGAAGGACAAGATGATGAGTAATATTATTGCTATAAATCCGGCTGGTTGGGAAATTGTCAAGGATGGAGTTATCATCAAGGACAAGAAATATATCACTACTGATGAGATCAAATGTATGGCTCTTGATTCTGAAGTCCGAGTATTCATCACAAATCACATTTCTGCTGAGAAGTACCTGGAAGTGAAGAACATTGCCTCTGCCAAAGGTGTTTGGGATTATCTTGAAAAGATTGGTGAAGGTGCTTCGACACAGAAAGATGCAAGAATTGATACCCTTCGAAGCAAGTTCTATCGATTCGCTCGCAAGGACGGTGAGAAAGTTGATGATACTTACAACGGACTCACCATTCTCTAAGTGAGTTGGTTTCCCTTGGTGCTCCTGATATTACTGATCATTTGGTGGTCAGACAATTTCTTGGATCCCTTGATGAATCCTTCGAGCATCTCATACCGATGATAAAGGAAAGGACTGATTACAAGAATCTGAGTCCCGCAGATATTCTTGAGAGACTCACCACCTATGAAATGGAACAAGAAGAGAAACGTGATCTCAATGGAACTCGAAGAAGATCACATGCGTTAAAGGCAAAAGCTTCGCGCCACTCCTCGCCTGAACACAGTTCTGCTTCAGGTGTCGAATCTGATGACTCGTCAGGGGTTGGAAAGGACTTGGCTCTCATAATGAAGCGCTTCAATCGGTTCCAGCGAAGAAGTTCATCTTCCCCGAAGAAAAGCTATCCTTCACGTCACTCAAGCAGTTCCTCCCACCGTTCGTCCTCAAGAAGCTCTCCTACTAAAGACAATTGCTGCTTCAAGTGCAAGAAACCCCCATGTGGGAAATTGAAGACAAGTCAAAGCATTTGCACAGAGATTCCTCAAGCAAGCATCCCAGATCATCCAAAAGCTATGAGTCAAAGAGGCATGAATCTGGTTCTGGAAGAGAAAAGAAGAAAGTTTCTGATGATGACAAGAAGAAGAAGTACCATAAGAAGCGTGAGGGTTCTTTGTCGAAGACACACTCGTCTCGTCGAAGCAGTTCTCACCGTGCCAAGGCCTATCTGGGTAAAGAAATAGACTCTGAAGAAGAAGTCTCTGGGTCCGAAGCTGAATCAGGCTCAAGGTCTGGGTCTGGGTCCGAATCAGATGGTGTTGCTGGTTTGGCATTCGCTTCGGCAGATGCTTCAGCCAAAGCTTTGAGCCCCTTCTTCACCAACAACAGCAGTGAAGACGAGACTCCCGCATACTGCTTCATGGCCAAGGCTAAGGTATCTTCATCCAATGTTTCATATGAAAGTGACTCTAAAATGAGCTATGCTAAATGATATGTCCAAAACGTATCTATAATTTCCGCTTGCTCCATGCATGTTTTGTGTGATATTGCTATGATCTAGATACACTTTCATACACTTTTGATCATATTTGGACTAACCTATTAACTCAGTGCACCACAGTGCCAGTTCCTGTTTTCTGCTGTTTTTCTATTTCAGTTTTCCCCCATATAAAAAGTGCTCCAAAAATTCGGGAAAAATCAGATAAAAAATCAGCGCAGAAGAACCTTCCGAAAGGACCTGAGTGGGGCCAGAGGGCCACCACCAGGGGCCCAGGCGCCCTGGTGGCGCGCCCTAGGGGCTGGCCGCGCCAGGGGGGCGCTGATGGCTTCTTGCCCCTTCGTTGGTTACCCCAAGTGGAAGGTTGAGATGTAGTGTAGCAGCAGTTTTCCCTCGATGAAGATACCAAGGTTTGTCTCCAGCAGGACTCCAAAGATGATAAGTAGGTGTCAGCAGCGCAACTGACGCGGACCTGCACACAGACACAGATAACTTTGTTCCCAACGAAGTTTAGAGAGGTTGTCAATCTCTCCGGTCTTGTTGTTCACAAGGATAAAATGCAAGGGATAATGATAGCAAGTAAAATCAGTAAATTAAATATAGCGTGGAAACAATAATGAGGATATGGACCGGGATACGTGATGTTCGCTAGTGATGTCTCTCTCCCAAAAGACGATAAAATTGCTATGCGAGGTAAACAAATTACAGAAAGGCAATTGACAAGATTATGAACGCACCGCAATGCTAACTATGCTACAAAAGAAAGGACGAGGTTCAAAAGCACAGGCAGTACGCCAAGATAAGTAGACATAAATCCATCTGCATCTACTACTAATCATCCACCTTGAGATATCTATCCAGAACATCTCGCTGGTATTAAGTTGCGAGCCCCACCCAAAGTGTAAACCCAAAGCAACAGACAACTGCATTAAAAAGAACTCTGCGTAAAGTAAACAATCCTTGTGACCGCGGTCACAAGCACCGTTGTTTTCCCCCTTGTGGCAACAGCACATCCCCAAGACTCATGTTTCTGTCACTCAAGCGTGTCATCGGGGGGCATGAACCCACAATCTAGCACAACGTTCCCTCTTGAAGTCACTACCTACTACTTGGCCAAAGCAATAAACATCAACGGAGAACATGCAAGAATTACTTAGGAACAAAAATATAAGAGATAAAAACCAAATTTATTACTCTATCACAATCTGAACATAATCTCATAATCCATCAGATCCTATCAAACTCAACATAGCAATAGCAGAAATATTACAAAGGTGCCTCGATCATGTAGGGCAGCTCACGAGGTCTAAACAATGAAGATCAAAGAGGGGAGGAGAAAATCACATAGCTACTGATCACGGACCCATGGTCCAAGGAAAACTACCCACGAGACATCCCGGGAGCATCCATGGTGGAGAGGAGACTCCCGGAGGTCAATCCTCCCTCCGGCAGGGTGCCGGGGAGAGGTCTTCTGGTGCTCCCGATCTTCGGAAGCGCGGCGGCGGCGGAACAGAGGCGAGTTCGCGGAATAGGGTTCCTCCTCTGGAGTTTTCCTGTGACAGAGAATAAATAGGTGAAGGGGGGGCAGCCAGAGGTGGACCAGGGGCCCCAGGCGCCCCCCTGGCGCGGCCAGGGGTGGGGCCGCGCCGGGTGGCCGCCTGTGCCCCCCTGGCTCCCCTCTGGCCCCTCCCGGGCTCTTCGCGAAGCTTCCTCCACGCTGATTTTTTATCTGAATTTTCCCGAATTTTTCTGGCACTTTTTATATGGGGGAAAACTGAAATAGAAAAACAGCAGAAAATAGGAACTGGCACTGGGGTGCACTGAGTTAATAGGTTAGTCCAAATATGATAAAAAATGTATGAAAGTGTATCTAGAACATAGCAATATCACACAAAACATGCATGGAGCAAGTATAAATTATAGATACGTTTTGGACGTATCAACATCCCCAAGCTTAATTCCTGCTCGTCCTCGAGTAGGTAAATGATAACATCATAATTTCTGTGGTGACATGCTAGCAACCATAAAAGAACTTTGAAAAGTAAAGCAATCAAGGTTAGAGATTCAATTCAAGTCATAACATGCAAGAGTCTATATTAGCATTGAAACAAGTAACAAAAGAACATTTGGTGCAAGAGCTCTCGCTGTCCGTGACTCGAATGTCTCCAAATGGTGTTTGCGTGCAAGAAGGGGGATAGGGAATACGAGAAAAAAGTATTTTTGTGTTCAGAACTCAATCTACTAAATTTTCACACTTGGTCTTCTTTGGAATCTTATCTTGACTCGTCCCCAGACCACTAGCCAGGTACAAGTCAATTTGATCCACTCCTTTTCGATATTTCGAGCACTCATGCAACGGATGAGCGTAAGCACGAGAGTTGACACTTAGGATGGAAAAGAGTGAAATATGGTGGAGGAGGAAGACAAAAAAGGATAAGAAAGGCTCACATCAATGAGGACAATCATAGGCAAGAGATGCTAAATGATAGATATGATGCGAGGAGTAGGGATTGCCATGCAACGGATGCACATACGAGCTAGGAAGCTCTGCAATGGAACTATATGAAAAAAGATCATCTCTATGGAGTACAAGGATATAAAGGGAGTACTAGTGTGGATCTCTCAAAAGGATAGTAGTGTTGCCCCTTTCTCTCTTTTTATTTATTTTTCTCTTTTTTCTATTTTTTCTATTTTTTTGGTGGCCTCAATGGCTCTTTCTATTTAACTCTCATTTGTCCTCTTTGGGATCTTTTATTGTGTCCACTTTGGGATCTTTTCCTCACTTAAGGGAAACACTCTATTTTACAAGAAGGTAAAGGAAATCTTTCACACTTTACAAGGTACTCAAAATCATAAAGAAGAAGTAATTACATGATGTATGCAATGTATGTCGCTGCCAGTGTAGCAGGAACATGTATGACATGAAGATCAAGTCATGAAGAGGTGGTAGTTGCATGGCAATGTAACTCAGAAAGGCTATGGAAATGCCTTGATAGGTAGGTATGGTGGCTGTTTTGAGGAAAGATATATGGAGGCTTATGATGACAGAGCGTATCATGCCAAGGGTTTGGATGTACCGGCGAAGGTGGAAACCAACTCTCGGAGTGAGAAGAAGGCAATGCACGACACAGGAGAGGCTAGCAAAATATGGGAAGGTGGAAGTGTCAACTTGCAATACTTACATTAGTCCGAAGAACTCATGCACTTATTATCGGTAATTCTCATTCTAATGAGGATGTTTCACAAAGAGACAAGTACCCCGAGGAGGAGTGTATGGGGGTTTGGTTATCCTTGCGCATCCTCGACTCATGGTACGTGAGTGTTCTCTGATATTCGACCCCTCAGAAGAGTAGTGATCCATCTAGTAGCTAGAGTTCTCAACTAGTTTTGTAGGTTTTGAAAATACACACGGATTGCCCAAAATACGACACCTATCACTAATAGGCTAGAGCTCTTAAAACCAAAAGTTCAAACATTACTCACATCAATACCTCAAAACTATTGCAATCTACTAACAAAATTAAACAGCAACCTCAATTACCTACTTTCAAGACAAGACACAACTCAGTGCAACAACCAACTCTCTTAACAAGATAAACATGAAAACTAAAAAGAGTTGCAGCAACAAACTAAACAAAAGCCAAGGCTCTTTCTAAAGAAAAACTAAGACTAAAACTAAACAAGGCAGTAGCTATGAAAAGATAAAGAACACACAACAACAAAAAGATAGGCAGGAAAAATCCTATGATGTGTTCTAAATTTTGAAAGTGGAGCGTGTTTATCTCCCACACAAAGTAAGAAAGGATCTAACTTGTTATGAACAGCAAGAAAAGCTAAAGAAAAATAAAAACAAAACCTAAGAGTTAGACGCTCCAAGCATAGCACATAACGTATGAAGTGATAAAAATATAGTGAGACGAAGGACGAACTGATGATTGTTGATGGATAAGGGGATGCACGGGGGCATCCCCAAGCTTAGAAGCTTGAGTCTCCTTGAATATTTATTGGGGATGCATGGGGGCATCCCCAAGCTTGAGCGCTTGACACTCCTGGATCTTCTTTCATCATCTTTCATCGCACACTTGAAAACTCCCTTCATACATAACTCATCATAAGCTGATTAGAGAGGTTAGTACCCTTAATAAATAATTTTTCCCCACTGGATATAAATATAATCTTGTATAGCTACTGTTTATCAAGAGTGCCAAAAAGTTTTTGCAAAGAAAAAGCAAGCTTAAGGTTTGCAAAAGTAAGGAGAGACAAAACGTGGCAGAATCTGTGAAAAACAGAATAGCAGATAGTAAAGAATTTTTTAGGGGCACTTCTGCAACTCAAATAAAAAAACTCAGAACATACGTAAGTTTCGTAATTTTATAGAGCATACTGTGTAAAAATTTCAGCTGAAAAAGATGAATTGGGATTTTTCTGGAATTTTTCTGGTCACGAGGACAGAATCTGTTTTCTGGACAGCATGTCACAACTTTTACTTCCCTTGCCGTAAGATGCTATAACTTGGCACAAAGCTGAAAAATAAAGATACAATGATGTTGCTACATAAGTAACAATCATAAAGACACAACAAAAGCAAAAATAAACACCTAAATTCGTTGCGGGCTGCCTCTCGAAAGCGCTTCTTTAAAGCCATTAGCTAGGCATAATGCAAAAAGAAGAATCAAGTTTTATCAAGAGAAAGAGAATAACTAGCCTGTGTAACGGACTCAAAAGGTAACTTGATTTTATTTCTAGGGAAGTGTCCCATCCCCTTTTTTAATGGGAATTGGAATTTAATATTCCCCTCTTTCATGTCAATAACCGCACCAACGGTGCGAAGAAAAGGACGTCCCAAAATAATTGGACATAAAGGTTCACACTCTATATCCATAACAATAAAATCGACGGGAACATAGTTGTCATTGACAATGATAAGAAAATCGTCGATCTTCCCCAAAGGTTTCTTTACGGAAGAATCAACAAGACGAACACCAAAAGAACAAGGCTCAAAAGGCTTCAATTCAAACATATCAAATATTCTTTTGGGCATAACGGAGGTACTAGCTCCAACATCACATAAAGCATAGCAAGAGAAGTTATTCAATTTAATTTTGATCATAGGTTCCCAACCATCATCTAGCTTCCTAGTTATGGAGGATTCTACTCTAAGCTTCTCCTCCCTAGCTTTGATGAGAGCATTTGTGATATGCTCCGTGAAGGCAAGATTAAGTGTGGTAGTGTGGGGGTCTCTAGACATTTTGTGTAGCAAGATAATAACTTCTGAGAGGGTACAACTATCAAAATCAATAACACTACTATCAAAGGTGGTAGTAGTGTCATCTAGGCTCACTTGTTTGAAACCCTCTATGTTCATAGGAGTTTCTTTTTCTACGGTTGAGGTATTAACATCACCATTAATAGGTCCAACGGGACTAGGAGTGCATTGGGTGCTAATAGTTTGGGTGTCCTCAACAATTTGGATTGTGGCAACTGTGTGGTGTGTAGGAAGGCTCTTAATTCTATCTTCTTCCATAGGGATAACTTCCGGTTTAGCTGCCATTTGATTTATCAAAGTAGATTTGGTGTGGGACATATTCGAAACATGGGTTTTGGTAGCGGTAAGTCTAGCCTGGAGATTAGAAATCTCACTGTTCAGGCTATCAAGCTGTTCACTAATGTTTTGCAGAATGGCAGTATGCTCACCTATTTTCTTAGAGAAGGCTTTGTTTTGTTCAAACTGGGTGTGCATATAGTTCTTAGTAGCTTTCTCTATTTCTACCAATTTAACAAAGCTAGGTAGGTCTCTTTTCGTATAAGCAGGATTATAGGAGTTTTTGCTAGGGTAGGTATTGTTGTTCCCATAGTTGGATGGAAACGGTCTAGGATTACTAGCAAAATTTCCCCTATAAGCATTGTTGTTGAAGTTGTTTCTAGCAATAAAGTTCACAACTACTTGTTCTTGGGCAACCAAAGAATTTAAAGAACATCATGAGGATCAATAGAGGGTTGCTTGGTAAGTAGAGACATAATTAAGTCAACTTTTTCATTGAGGGAGGTAATTTCCTCGACAGAATTTACCTTCCTACCTGTTGGAGCGCGTTCGGTGTGCCATTGGGAATAATTGGTCATCATTTCATCGAGAAGCTTCGTGGCAGAACCAAGTGTAGTTGACATAAAGGTTCCTCCCGCGGCCGAATCTAACAGGTTCCGCGAGGTAAAGTTCAAGCCTGCATAAAAAGTCTGGATAACCATCCAGGTAGTCAAACCATGTGTAGGGCATTTCTTAACAAGAGATTTCATTCGTTCCCAAGCTTGGGCAACGTGTTCATTATCCAATTGCTTAAAATTCATAATATTACTCCTCAATTGGATAATCTTAGCAGAAGGGTAGTACTTCTCTATAAAAGCATCTTTGCACTTATCCCAAGAATCTATGCTATTTCTAGGCAAAGATTGAAACCAGATTTTAGCATCTCCTCTTAAAGAGAAAGGAAAGAGCTTGAGCTTAACAACATCACCTTCTACTTCTTCATACTTTTGCATATCACATAATTCAACAAAATTATTCAAGTGTAAAGCAGCATCACCTCCAGCACCAGAGAATTGATCTCTCATAACAAGGTTTAGCAAAACAGGTTTAATTTAGTAAGAGGTAGATGAAGTGGCAGGTGTGGCAATGGGAGTGCAGATAAAGTCTTGGTTGTTGTGACTAGTGAAGTCACACAACTTGGTGTTTTCAGTGGAACCCATAGTAGCAGCAAGTGTGGCAGATTTTTTTGTAGTTTTTGATAAAAGACACAAAGATAAAAACTGAAAGATAAACTAACAAGACTAAAAAAACAATGGTAAAGGGTAGTGTGAAACTCCCCTATCTTAGCACTTGGAGTCCCCGGCAACGGTGCCAGAAAACTTGCTTGATGGCTTCTCGCCCCTTCGTTGGTTACCCCAAGTGGAAGGTTAAGATGTAGTGCAGCAGCAGTTTTCCCTCGGTGAAGATACCAAGGTTTGTCTCAAGCAGGACTCCAGAGATGATAAGTAGGTGTCAGCGGCGCAACTCACGCGGACCTGCACACAGACACAGATAACTTTGTTCTCAACGAAGTTCAGAGAGGTTGTCAATCTCTCCGGTCTTGTTGTTGACAAGGATAAAATGCAAGGGATAATGATAGCAAGTAAAATCAGTAAAGTAAATATAGCGTGGAAACAATAATGAGGATATGGACCGGGATACTTGATATTCGCTAGTGATGTCTCTCTCCCAAAAGACGATAAAATTGCTATGCGAGGTAAACAAATTACAGAAAAAAATTGACAGGATTATGAACGCACCGCAATGCTAACTATGCTACAAAAGAAAGGACGAGGTTCAAAAGCACAGGCAGTACGCCAAGATAAGTAGACCGAAATCCATCTGCATATACTACTAATCATCCACCTTGAGATATCTATCCAGAACATCTCGCTGCTATTAAGTTGCAAGCCCCACCCAAAGTGTAAACCCAAAGCAACAGACAACTGCATTAAAAAGAACTCTGCGTAAAGTAAACAATCCTTATGACCGCGGTCACAAGCACCATTGTTTTCCCCCTTGTAGCAACAGCACATCCCCAAGACTCATGTTTCTGTCACTCAAGCGTGTCATCGGGGGGCATGAACCCACAATCTAGCACAACGTTCCCTCTTGAAGTCACTACCTACTACTTGGCCAAAGCAATACTAAGCAACGGAGAACATGCAAGAATTATTTAGGAACAAAAATATAAGAGATAAAAACCAAATATATTACTCTATCACAATCTGAACATAATCTCATAATCCATCAGATCCTATCAAACTCAAGATAGCAATAGGAGAAATATTACAAAGGTGCCTCGATCATGTAGGGCAGCTCACGAGGTCTAAACAATGAAGATCAAAGAGGGGAGGAGAACATCACATAGCTACTGATCACGGACCCATGGTCCAAGGAAAACTACTCACGAGACATCCGGGGAGCATCCATGGTGGAGAGGAGACTCCCGGAGGTCAATCCTCCCTCCGGCAGGGTGCCGGGGAGAGGTCTTCTGGTGCTCCCGATCTTCGAAAGCGCGGCGGCGGCGGAACAGAGGCGAGTTCTCGGAATAGGGTTCCTCCTCTAGAGTTTTCCCGTGACAGAGAATAAATAGGCGAAGGGGGGCACCCAAAGGTGGACCAGGGGCCCCAGGCGCACCCCTGGCGCGGCCAGGGGTGGGGCCGCGCCGGGAGCCCGCCTAGCCCCCCTGGCTTCCTTCTGGCCCCTCCCGGGCTCTTCGCGAAGCTTCCTCCACGCTGATTTTTTATCTGAATTTTCCCGAATTTTTCTGGCACTTTTTATATGGGGGGAAAACTGATAAAGAAAAACAGCAGAAAACAGGAACTGGCACTGGGGTGCACTGAGTTAATAGGTTAGTCCAAATATGATTAAAAATGTATGAAAGTGTATCTAGAACATATCAATATCACACAAAACATGGATGGAGCAAGCAGAAATTATAGATACGTTTTGGACGTATCAGGCGCCTGGACCCCTGGTGGCCCCCCTTCTCCTATATATTCTCCGTGACGAGAAACCCTCGAGGCCAGAACCCTTTTTCGCGATCTCGCCTCTGTTCCACCGCCGTCGTGCTTCCGAGATCGGGAGCACCAGCAGACCTCTTCCCGGCACCCTGCCGGAGGGAGGGCCGACCTCCGGGAGTCTCTTCTCCACCATGGATGCTTCCCGGATGT
Source organism: Bromus sterilis (assembly GCA_950022295.1). NCBI lineage: Eukaryota > Viridiplantae > Streptophyta > Magnoliopsida > Poales > Poaceae > Bromus > Bromus sterilis. The sequence continues at coordinate 363,059,483 of OX465595.1, read as the reverse complement.
GTCGTGAGTAGTTTCCTTTAGACCATGGGTCCGTGATCAGTAGCTATGTGATGTTCTCCTCCCCTCTTTGTTCTTCATGGTTTAGACCTCGTGAGCTGCGCTACATGATCGAGGCACTTTTGTAATCTTTCTGCTGTTGCTATGCTGAGTTTGATGGGATCTGATGGATTATGAGATTATGTTCAGATTGTGATTGAGTAATATATTTGGTTCTTATCTCTTATATTTTTGTTCTTAAGTAATTCTTGCATGTTCTCCGTTGCTGTTTATTGCTTTGGCCAAGTAGTAGGTAGTAACCCCAAGAGGGAACTTTATGCTCGATTGTGGGTTCATGCCCCCTGATGACACGCTTGAGTGACAGAAAAATGAGTCTAGGGGATGTGCTGTTGCCACAAGGGGGAAAACAGCGGTGCTTGTAACCACGGTTGCAAGGATTGTTTACTTTACGCAAAGTGCTTTTTAATGCAGTTGTCTGTTGCTTTGGGTTTACACTTAGGGTGGGACTCGCTACTTAATACCAGCGAGATGTTCTGGATAGATATCTCAAGGTGGATGATTAGTAGTAGATGTAGTTGGATTTCGGTCTACTTATTTTGGCGTTCTGCCCATGCTTTTGAGCCTCTTCCTTTCTTTTGTAGCATAGTTAGCATTGCAGTGCGTTCATAATCTTGTCAATTGCCCTTCTGTAATTTGTTCACCTCGCATAGCAGTTTTATCGTCTTTTGGGAGAGAGACATCACTAGTGAACATCATGTATCCTGGTCCATATCTTCATCACTGTTTCCACGCTCATGTACTTTTCTTCTTTTACTTCCAGTTGCTATCATTATCCCTTGTGTTTGATCCTTTGTGAACAACAAGACCAGAGAGATTGACAACCTCTCTGAACTTCGTTGGGAACAAAGTTATTTGTGTCTGTGTGCAGGTCCGCGTCAGTTGCGCCGCTGACACCTACTTATCATCTCCGGAGTCCTACTGGAGACAAACCTTGGTATCTTTACGGAGGGAAATTTGCTGCTGTGCTACATCACACCTTTGACTTGGGGTTTACCAACGAAGGGCGAGAAATCACTATCATCACCTCGCACATCAAGCAAAATTTCTGGCGCTGTTGCCGGGGACTCCGAGTGCTAAGATAGGGGAGTTGCACACTACCATTTACCTTTCTGTTTTTAGTCTTGTTAGTTTACCTTTCAGTTTTTACTTTTGTGTCCCTTATCAAAAATACCAAAAATACCTACTGATGCTATCTTCACCATGGGTGTGGAACCACCCAAATATGGTAGGATGGACATGTTTCACTTGGATCGTCTTCGATCAATTTGTGCTCGTGCTAAAAACCCAACCGACTTGGTTGAGGGAAAATCATTGGATGAGCATGCTCATTATACGCGGCACCGCCTATCTCAGAAAGGGAAACACTTATGGGATCAAATACAAGTTTCTTATTGCTATGCTGAATCTTTATGCCACATTTATGATTTTACTTGCTGCTCTAATATAGAGCGTAAACACCTTCCTTTCCAATGTGAGTGTAATGAAAATGAGATCCTATCTTCTTATGCCAAAGGTGTTTATGATTACTTTGATGTTGAAAAGATTGAAGAGTTTGTTGCTTTTAAAGGTGCTTATGAGATTGCTTCTTTGATTGAAAAGTATTATGATACTATTCACAAGTCTGAAAACTTTGCTGTTCTTGCTTATTGCTTTGAGAATTATACTTCCAATGCTTATATTGAGGATTTTAAAAATAGAATGCTTGCTGCCCAGAAGAGGCTAATGATTTCTATGAAGATGAATCTTATGATTCCGAGGACTCACTTGATACTTCCCTTTCTGATGATTTTGATACTTGCTTTGTTGATGGCCATGATGCCACTATGGATGATGCCTACGAAGATGAACTTGCTATAGTTCCTTATGTTAAGCATGAAATTATTGTTGTTGCACCCACACTTGATTGCCCTATTATCCTTTTGAAATCTCCAACTATTCCGGAGAATTTTGCTCTTATCAAGGCTCAATGTGATGGGTTGCATCTATCTTATCATCCTAAAAACCATGTTGAAAACAATACATGTGTGCTTGTAGGTCATGAACAACATGATTTATGTGATAGTTATATTCTTGATGTTGTTCATGATGCTACTGAAAATTACTTTGAGAGAGGAAAGTTTGGTTGTAGAAACTTCCATGTTACAAAAACACCTCTCTTCATGTTGAAAGTTTTGAAGTTGTTCTTGTTCTACCTTCCTATGCATGTCACTTTGTGCTTCTTTGATTTATTTTCTTACAAGATGCCTATGCATAGGAAGTGGGTTAGGCTTAAATGTGTTTCACATTTGCTTCTTGATGCTCTCTTTTGCTTCAATTCTTATTCTCTCGTGAGCATCTTTCATAATCTTTAAGCCTAGCTAATGGCTTTAAAGAAGCGCTTTCGGGAGGCAGCCCGCAACGAATTTAGGTTTTTCTTTTTGCTTTTGTTCTGTTCTTAGTGGTCTTGATGATTGTTACTACTGTAGCAACATCATTGTATCTTTATTTTTCAGCTTTGTGCCAAGTTATAGCCTCTTATGATAAGGGAAGCAAAAGTTGTGACATGCTGTCCAGAAAACAGATTCTGTCCCTTGAAAGAAAAATTCGAATAAAATCACCAGATCATCTTTTTGATCTGAATTTTTTTTGACAGAATGCTCTATACAATTGTGAAACTTTCGTATGTTCTGAGTTTTTTGATTTGTGTTGCAGAAGTGCCCCGAAAAAATTCTCTACTACCTGCTGTTCTGTTTTTCACAGATTCTGCCACGTTTTGCCTCTCTTCACTTTTGCAAACCTTAAGCTTGCTTTTTCTTTGCAAAAACATTTTGGCACTCTTGAGAAACAGTAGCTCTTCAAGAATATCTTTATATCCAGTGGGGAAAAAATATTTTATTAAGGGTACTAACCTCTCTAATCAACTTATGATGAGTTATGTATGAAGGGAGTTTTCAAGTGTGCGATGGAAGATGATGAAAGAAGATCCAGGAGTGTCAAGCGCTCAAGCTTGGGGATGCCCCCATGCATCCCCAATAAATATTCAAGGAGACTCAAGCGTCTAAGCTTGGGGATGCCCCCGTGCATCCCCTTCTCCATCAACAATCATCAGTTCGTCCTTCGTCTCACTATATTTTTATCACTTCATGCGTTATGTGCTATGCTTGGAGCATCTCGGTCTTAGGTTTTATTTTTAGTTTTCTTTAGTTTTGCTTGCTGGTCATAACAAGTTAGACCCCATCTTGCTTTGCGTGGGAGAGAAACACGCTCCACTCTAATCTAGAACACATCATAGGATTTTTCCTGCTTATCTTTTTGCTGTTGTGTGTTCTTTATCTTTTCGTAGCTGCTGCCATGTTTATTTGTAGTCTTAGTTTGTCTTTAGCAAGAGCCTTGGCTTTTGTTTAGTTTGTTGCTGGAACTCTCTTTAGTTTTCATGTTTATCTTGTTAAGAGAGTTGGTTGTTGCACTGAGTTGTGTTTTGCCTTGGAAGTAGGTAATTGAGGTTGCTATTTAATTCTAGTAGTAACTTGCAATAGTTTTGAGGTATTGATGTGAGTAATGTCTGAACTTTTGGTGTCAAGAGCTTTAGCCTATTACTGATAGGTGTCGTATTTTGGGAAATCCGTGTGTATTTTCAAAACCTACAAAAACTAGTTGAGAACTCTAACTACTAGATGGATCACTAATCTTTGGAGGGATCGAATATTAGAGTACACTCACATACCATGAGTCGAGGATGCGCAAGGATAACCAAACCCCATACACTCCTCCTCGGGGTACTTGTCTCTTTGTGAACCTCCTTATTAGATTGAGAGTTACCGATAATAAGTGCATGAGTTCTTCGGACTAATGTAAGTATTGAAAGTTGACACTTCCACCTTCCCATATTTTGCTAGCCTCTCCCGTGCCGTGCATTGCCTTCTTCTCACTACGAGAGTTGGTGTCCACCTTCGCCGGTACATCCAAACCCTTGGCATGATACGCTCTGTCATCATAAGCCTCCTTATATCTTTCCTCAAAACAGCCACCATACCTACCTATCAAGGCAGTTCCATAGCCTTTCCGAGATATATTGCCATGCAACATCCACCTCTTCATGATTTGATCTTCATGTCATACATGTTCCTGCTACACTGGCAGCGACATACATTGCATACATCATGATAGCTACATCTTCTTTATGATTTCGAGTACCGTGTAAAGTGTGAAAGATCTCCTTTACCTTCTTGTAAAATAGAGTGTTGCCCTTAAGTGAGAAAAAGATCCCAAAGTGGACACAATAAAAGATCCCAAAGAGGACAAATGAGAGTTAAATAGAAAGAGCCATTGAGGCCACAAAAAAAATACAAAAAAATAGAAAAAAGAGAAAAAAAAGAAATAAAAAGAGAGAAAGGGGAAACACTACTATCCTTTTGAGAGATCCACACTAGTACTCCCTTTATATCCTTGTACTCCATAGAGATGATCATTATGCATATAGCTATGTGGGGACCTTCACACTTTAGAACTTGGCTTGCATATTCCAAGGATGAGCCTCCTCAAACGAGCTCTAGGTCTTCATGAGCGAGCAAGTTAGATGCACCCCCACTAGTTCCATTGGAGAGCTTCTTAGCTCATATGTGCATCCGTTGCATGGCAATCCCTACTCCTCACATCATATCTATCATTTGGCATCTCTTGCCTATGATTGTCCTCATTGATGTGAGCCTTTCTCATTCTTTTTATCTTCCTCATCCTCCTCCGTACTTCTCTCTTTGCCATCCTAAGTGTCAACTCTCGTTCTTACACTCATCCATTGCATGAGTGCTCAAAATATTGAAAAAGGAGTGGATCAAATTGACTTGTACCTGGCTAGTGGTCTGGGGACGAGTCAAGATAAGATTCCAGAAAAAGACCAAGTGTGAAACTTTAGTAGATTGAGTTCTCAACAAATAAATATTTTTCTCGTATTCCCTATCCCCTTTCTTGCACGCAAACACCATTTGGAGACATTCGAGTCACAGACAGCGAGAGCTCTTGCACCTAATGTTCTTTTGTTACTTGTTTCAATGCTAATATAGACTCTTGCATGTTATGACTTGAATTGAATCTCTAACCTTGATTGCTTTACTTTTCAAAGTTCTTATATGGTTGCTAGCATGTCACCACAGAAATTATGCTGTTATCATTTACCTACTCGAGGAGGAGCAGGAATTAAGCTTGGGGATGTTGATACGTCCAAAACGTATCTATAATTTCTGCTTGCTCCATGCATGTTTTGTGTGATATTGCTATGATCTAGATACACTTTCATACACTTTTGATCATATTTGGACTAACCTATTAACTCAGTGCACCACAGTGCCAGTTCCTGTTTTCTGCTGTTTTTCTATTTCAGTTTTCCCCCATATAAAAAGTGCTCCAAAAATTCGGGAAAAAACAGATAAAAAACCAGCGCAGAAGAACCTTCCGGAAGGACCTGAGTGGGACCAGAGGGCCACCACCAGGGGCCTAGGCGCCCTGGTGGCGCTTCCCAGGGGCTGGCCGCGCCAGGGGGCGCCTGGACCTCTGGTGGCCCCCCTGGCTGCCCCCTTTCGTCTATATATTCTCCGTGACGAGAAACCCTCGAAGCCAGAACCCTTTTTCGCGATCGCCTCTGATCCGCCGCCGCCGCGCTTCCGAGATCGGGAGCACCAGCAGACCTCTTCCCGGCACCCTGCCGGAGGGAGGGCCGACCTCCGGGAGTCTCCTCTCCACCATGGATGCTTGCCGGATGTGCCGTGAGTAGTTTCCTGTGGACCATGGGTCCGTGATCAGTAGCTATGTGATGTTCTCCTCCCCTCTTTGTTCTTCATGGTTTAGACCTCGTGAGCTACCCTACATGATCGAGGCGCTTTTGTAATCTTTCTGCTGTCGCTATGCTGAGTTTGATGGGATCTGATGGATTATGAGATTATGTTCAGATTGTGATTGAGTAATATATTTGGTTCTTATCTCTTATATTTTTGTTTTAAGTAATTCTTGCATGTTCTCCGTTGCTGTTTATTGCTTTGGCCAAGTAGTAGGTAGTAACCCCAAGAGGGAACGTTATGCTCGACTGTGGGTTCATGCCCCTGATGACACGCTTGAGTGACAGAAACATGAGTCTAGGGGATGTGCTGTTGCCACAAGGGGGAAAACAACGATGCTTGTAACCGCGGTTGCAAGGATTGTTTACTTTACGCAAAGTGCTTTTTAATGCAGTTGTCTGTTGCTTTGGGTTTACACTTTGGGTGGGGCTCGCAACTTAATACCAGCGAGATGTTCTGGATAGATATCTCAAGGTGGATGATTAGTAGTAGATGTAGTTGGATTTCGGTCTACTTATTTTGGCGTTCTGCCCATTCTTTTGAGCCTCTTCCTTTCTTTTGTAGCATAGTTAGCATTGCGGTGCGTTCATAATCCTGTCAATTTCCCTTCCGTAATTTGTTCACCTCGCATAGCAGTTTTATCGTCTTTTGGGAGAGAGACATCACTAGTGAACATCACGTATCCCGGTCCATATCTTCATCACTGTTTCCACGCTCATTTACTTTTCTGCTTTTACTTTCAGTTGCTATCATTATCTCTTGTGTTTGATCCTTTGTGAACAACAAGATCGGAGAGATTGACAACCTGTTTGAACTTCGTTGGGTACAAAGTTATTTGTGTCTGTGTGCAGGTCCGCGTCAGTTGCGCCGCTGACACCTACTTATCATCTCCGGAGTCCTACTGGAGACAAACCTTGGTATCTTTACTGAGGGAAATTTTCTGTTGTGCTACATCACACCTTCCACTTGGGGTTTACCAACGAAGGGCGAGAAATCACTATCATCACCTCGCACATCAATGACACGCTTGAGTGACAGAAACATGAGTCTAGGGGATGTGCTATTGCCACAAGGGGGAAACAACGGTGCTTGTAACCGCGGTTGCAAGGATTGTTTACTTTACGCAAAGTGCTTTTTAATGCAGTTGTCTGTTTCTTTGGGTTTACACTTAGGGTGGGACTCGCAACTTAATACCAGCGAGATGTTATGGATAGATATCTCAAGGTGGATGATTCGTAGTAGATGCAGTTGGATTTCGGTCTACTTATTTTGGCGTTCTTCCCATGCTTTTGAGCCTCTTCCTTTCTTTTGTCGCATAGTTAGCATTGCGGTGCGTTCATAATCCTGTCAATTGCCCTTCTGTAATTTGTTCACCTCGCATAGCAGTTTTATCGTCTTTTGGAAGACAGACATCACTAGTGAACATCACGTATCCTGGTCCATATCTTCATCACTGTTTCCACACTCATTTACTTTTCTGCTTTTACTTTCGGTTGCTATCATTATCCCTTGTGTTTGATTCTTTGTGAACAACTAGACCGGAGAGATTGATAACCTCTCTGAACTTTGTTGGGAACAAAGTTATTTGTGTCTGTGTGCAGGTCCGCGTCAGTTGCGCCGCTGACACCTACTTATCATCTCCGGAGTCCTACTGGAGACAAACCTTGGTATCTTTACTGATGGAAATTTGCTGCTGTGCTACATCACACCTTCCACTTGGGGTTTACCAACGAAGGGCGAGAAATCACTATCATCACCTCGCACATCACTAAACTTGTTAAACTGGCTTCTAAACAACAAGATGAATTATAATCTCTAAGCAAAACCATTGAAAAGTCAAAGGTCCTGTTGATTGATGAGATGGAGAAAGGTCAAACTTTGACTAATGAGCATGCTGCTCTGAAGGAGAAGTTTGATGAGCTTCAGTCTCGGCATGATTTTCTTTCAGCTGATCATGAGAAGCTCACCTATGAATTCCTTAAAAGGAAGGTGGCTCTCGAGAATCTGAAAGAGGATAATGAAGAACTTGAAAGTATCAATCTCTCTCTCATGGATCAACAGGGTTCTGAAGCTAAACCTGATTCTGATTCACCATGTTTAACCTGCTTAGAGAGAAGCAATACTGATTCTATAGGTAAATAACCTATGTTTCCTGATGTTACTAATGCCTCGAATGAGGAAAATCCTGCTGTTACCGAGGAACTCCTCAGGTTGAGAAACTTATTAGAAACAGGCATGTTCAAAAGTGTCCAAGGTCATCAGTACCTTTGTGATATCCTGAGGAAGGCTCTCCTTCACAGGAATCCCAGAAATGAAGGTGTTGGTTTCAAGAGGAAGATAAATCCTGATGGCACTTACTGGGAACCTGAGAAGTATCCTAAGACTGTTTGGGTCCTAGCGAAGGAGAAACCCATTTATATTTCTAACCTTCCAGGTTTTAACTGCAAAATGGATAAAGCTATTGTATATGAATCACTTGATTCGGACTACAAACTCATTAAAGATGAACAGGGAAAGGTTACAGTTGAGTATGTTGGTACTCCTCCTAAGAATGGCTTCTATAAGAGGCAGATATGGGTGCGGAAAGGACTTGCGGAAAATTTACCTGCTAACCATTCTATGCAGGGAAATTCTTCTGTGCCACCGAAGCATTTATATTCTCTAGAGGAGAGAAATGATTCGCTGGTCCGTGAAGCAATCGTTCCACAAACAGAGTACTACCGCATTGGTCGTCATACTTATCGTCCTCGAAACAATAATACTAAGATTGCCTATGCTCACTCTTACCCTAACCCCCTTAAGAGGAATTTTGTTTATGGTGTACTTGATGGACCTCCATGTCGTTATAATCCTGTTCGTTATGAAGCTAATGCTTCGTCAAGTGCTCAATTGCCTTCTAAGTCACATGCTCGTTTGTGGGTGATTAAGAAGAACTAATTCTTCTGGAGGGCTATGTCTCCGGTGGATCTGAATTGGTCATGGATAGTGGTTGCACAAATCAAATGACCGGAGACAAAGAGTTGTTCACCGAAGACAAGCTCACTGAATCTTCACAGAAATACATTACCTTCGGTGACAACAGTAAGGGTAAATTTATTGGTTTCGGTAAGGTTGCTATATCAAAAGATAAACATATTGATAAGGTTATGCTTGTCCAATCTCTTGGATACAATCTAATGTCTATATCAAAGTTATGTGATATGGGTATGATTGTTTTGTTTTCTACTTCGCGTTGTGTTGTGTTTTCACAGGATGACTACACGTTTGTCTTCGAGGGTTACCGAAAAGGAGATTTATACATTGTTGATTTTTCTTCGGGCCCTGTTGTATCCACATGCTTAATGGAAAAAGCTTCATCTGGTTGGTTATGGCATCGAAGACTTGGTCATGCAGGAATGCGAAATCTTCAAGTCCTAGCGAAGAAAAAGCTTGTTATTGGCCTTACTGAAGTAAAATTCGATAAGGATCGTCTCTGCAGTGCCTGTGAAGCAGGAAAGATTACTAGGAAACATCATTCAGTGAAGATAATCATGAACACTACTCTCCTCTTGAATTGCTTCATATGGATCTCTTCGGTCCTCAAAATTATGCTAGCCTGGGAGGAAATAAGTATGGCCTAGTGATTGTTGATGATTTCTCTCGTTATACTTGGGTTTTCTTCTTGGATGACAAGAGCAAAGTTGTTGATATATTCACGTCATTCGCTAAGAGAGCTCAAATTGAATATGATTTGAAGCTGAAGCATATCAGAAGTGATAATGGAATTGAATTCAAAAGTACTCATATTGAAGATTTTCTTGATGAATATGGATTCACTCATGAATTCTTTGCAGCTTATACACCGCAGCAGAATGGTGTTGTTGAAAGGAAGAATCATACTCTTATTGAGATGGCCAAAACAATGCTTGCTGAATACAAGAAACCCATCAGGTTCTGGGCCGAAGCAATCAACACTGCATGCCATATCATCAACAAGGTTTACCTTCACAAGTTCCTGAAGGAAACTTCACATGAACTTATAACTGGTAACAAGCCTAATGTGTCTTACCTTAGGGTATTTGGTGCTCCATGTTTTATTAGAGATATGAATCATAGCTCTAAATTTGCCCCTAAGGCACATGAAGGTTTTCTTCTAGGTTATGGCTCAAATTCTCACACTTACAGAGTGTATAACTCTGACTTTGGGAAAGTTATAAAAACTGTAAATGTGAGGTTTGATGAAACTAATGGCTCTCAAATGGAGCATTTGCCTCATGATCTAGATGAACCACCACTTGATGAAGTGATCAGGTCCATGGCTATTGGAGAGATTCGCCCTGTTGAAACAAATCCATGTCGAGCCAACATGGATGATGATGATCCAATGTTCCCACACCTAGCCCGTGCCGCTGGAGATCAACATCCTGAAGCTAATGATGATCAGGTGATACGTCCAAAACGTGTCTATAATTTCTTCTTGCTCCATGCCTCTTTTGTGTGATATTGCTATGATATTGATGAACTTCCATACACTTTTGATCATATTTGGACTAACCTATTAACTCAGTGCACCCCAGTGCCAGTTCCTGTTTTCTGCTGTTTTTCTATTTCAGGTTTCCCCCATATTAAAAGTGCTCCAAAAATTCGGGAAAATCCAATAAAAAATCAGCGTACAGGAAGCTTCCGGAATCACCGAGGGAGGCCAGAGGGGACCCACCAGGGCCCCAGGCGCCCTCCCAGCGCGCCGCAGGGTGGGGCTGCGCCAGGGGGTTGCCTGGACCCCTGGTGGCCCCACTGGTTGCCCCCTTCGCCTATTTATTCCCCGTGACGCAAAAACCCCGAGACGGGGACCCTTTTTCGCGATCTCTCCTTTGTTCCGCCGCCGCCGCGCTTCCAAGATCGGGAGCACCAGAAGACCTCTTCCCGGCACCCTGCCGGAGGGAGGAACCACCTCCGGGAGCCTCTCCACCACCATGGATGCTTCCCGGATGAACCGTGAGTAGTCCACCTTGGACCATGGGTCTATGATCAGTAGCTATGTGATGTTCTCCTCCCCTCTTTGTTCTTCATGGATTAGACCTCGTGAGCTGCCCTACATGATCGAGGCACATATGTAATATTTCTGCTGTTGCTATGTTGAGTTTGCTGGGATCCGATGGATTATGAGATTATGTTTAGATTGTGTTTGAGTAATATATTTGATTCTCCTCTTTTATGTTTATGTTCTTGACTAATTCTTGCATGTTCTCCATTGCTGTTTATTGCTTTGGCCAAGTAGTAGGTAGTGACTCCAAGAGGGAGCGTTATGCATGATTGTGGGTTCATGCCCCCCGATGACTAGCTTCAGTGACAGAAATTCCACAAGGGGGAAAACAACGGTGCTTGTACTTGCGGGTGCAAGGATTGTTTACTTTACGCAAAGTTCTTTAATGCAGTTGTCTGTTGCTTTGAGTTTACACTTTGGGTGGGATTCACAACTTAATACCAGCGAGATGTTCTGGATAAATATCTCAAGGTGGATGATTAGTAGGTAGATGCAAATGGATTTCAGTCTACTTGTCTTGGCGTACCGCCCTAGATTTTGAGCCTCTTCCTTTCTTTATAGCATAGTTAGCATTGGTTTGCGCACATAATCCTGTCAATTGCCCAGCTGTAATTTGTTTACCTCGCATGACTATTTTATCGTCTTTTGGGAGAGAGACATCACTAGTGAACATCATAGGACCCCGGTCCATATTTCCAATACTATTTACACCCACTATAAATTTACTGTTTTATTTACTTTTCCGTTGCTATTACTATCATTATTATCCCGTGCGTTTTATCCTTTGTAAACAACAAGGCCGGAGGAATTGACAACTCCTCTGTACTCGTTGGGAAGCAACGTTGTTTGCTGTGTGTGCAGGTCCAGGTGAAGTAAGAAACCCTGAGTTGTGAACGGCGCCATTGTTCACTTCACCACCTTCTTGTATCTGTTGGAGACCTATTGGTTCGACATTCAACCTTAGCATCTTCGCTAAGGGAAATTTGCCGCTACGCTACATCTCACCTTCCACTTTGGGTTAACCAACGAGGGGCGAGAAGTAAACTCTTGTGACATCAAAGCAATTTCTGGCGCCGTTGTCGGGGACTCCGCACTTGAAGATAGGGGAGTTGCACACTATCTTTTATCTTTGCTTTTTAGTCTTGTTAGATTACCTTTCAGTTTTTGTCTTTGTGTCCTTTATCAAAAATCCAAAAAAATAATATATATATATAGTATGTCTAGTTCCTTACTTGCCAATCAATGTCTGACTTCTTTGAAACCAGATCTTATTGGCATGGAGGATTCACCGATGATCAACAAAAGTGGTACAAGGAACACCGCTTGTCTCAAAAGGGGATACACTTATGGAAACAAATACACCAGTTGTATGAGTATGCTAGAAACTTGTGCTCAATATATAATATATCTTTCTGCAGGGATGAATCTTGTTGCTTTATGAGGCACAAACACCTTGCTTTCCAATGTGAGTACAATGAGGATGAAACCTTAGCTTCTTATGCTAAGGGAAATTATGATTTTTATGATGGAGAACAAATAGAAGAATTTGTTGCTTTTAAGGGTGCCTATGAAATTACTTCTTTTCTTGAAAATATTGATGAAGCCCCTTACAAATCTGAGAGTCTTGCTATACTTAACTATTGTTTGGAAAATTATGATGCAAATTATTATATTACTGATCATCTTGAGAGAATCTCTCCCCCAAAGGAAGAGACTAATGTTTTGCAGGACTCTATGAAAGAAGAAATTGATGAAACCGAAATCTCCTTGGATGAAAAAGAGGAGGAGAGAAACGAAAAAAAGGAGGAAGAATGGATCCATCCATGTCTACCTTATAATGAGAGTAACTCTTTGAATCTTACCTTATATGAGTGTTATGATCCTATGTATTCTTTTGAAATATCCCTTTTTGATGAAGTTGATGCCTTCTATGCTTATTGCCATGATGCCACTATGGATGATTCTTATGAAAATGAACTCTCTATAGTTCCTTATGTTAAGCATGAAATTTTTGCTATTTCACCCACACTTGATTGTCCTATTATCCTTTTGAAATCTCCAACTCATATTCTGGAGAACTGTGCTCTTATTAAGGCTCAATGTGATGGGTTGCATTTATCTTATGATCCTAAAGACCGTGTTGAAAATTATACACGTGTGCTTGTAGGTCATGCACAACATGATTTATGTGATATTTATATTGTTGATGTTGTTCATGATACTACTGAAAATTACTTTGAGAGGGGAAAGTTTGGTTGTAGAAACTTCCATGTTGCAAAAACACCTCTCTCTAAACTGAAACTTTCGAAGTTGTTCTTGTTCCACCTTACTATGCATGTCACTTTGTGCTTCTTTGATTTATTTTCTTAAGAAATGCCTATGCATAGGAAGTGGGTTAGGCTTAAATGTGTTTCATATTTGCTTCTTGATGCTCTCTTTTGCTTCAAAATTCTTATTCTTGTGAGATCATCTTCTATAATCTTTATGCCTAGCTTAAAGGCGTAAAAGAAAGCGCTTGTTGGGAGGCAAACCAAGATTTTTTTCTTCTGTTTTTAGTGGTCTTGATGATTGTTACTACTGTAGCAACATCATTGTATATTTACTTTTCAAGCTTTGTGCCATTTATAGCCTCATATGACAAGAGAAGTGAAAGTTGTGACATGCTGTCCAGAAAACAGATTCTGTCCTCATGACTAGAAAAATCATAGAAAAATCCCAGTTCATCTTTTTCAGCTGAATTTTTTACACAGCGTTCTTTATAAAATTAGGAAACTTTCGTATGTTCTGAGTTTTCTTATTTGAGTTTCATAAGTGTCCCTAAAAAATTCTTTACTACCTGCTGGTCTGTTTTTCACAGATTCTGTCCTGTTTTGCCTTTTCTTCGTTTTGCGAACCTTAAGCTTGCTTTTTCTTTGCAAAAACTTTTTGGAAATCTTGAGAAACAGTAGATCTTCAAGAATATCTTTATTTCCAGTAGAGAAAAATTATTTTATTATGGGTACTAACCTCGCTAATCAGATTATGATGAGTTATGTATGAAGGGAGTTTTCAAGTGTGCGAGGGAAGAAGATGAAAGAAGATTCAGGAGTGTCAAGCGCTCAAGCTTGGGGATGCCCCCATGCATCCCCAAGAAATATTCAAGGAGACTCAAGCGTCTAAGCTTGGGGATGCCCCCGTGCATCCCCTTCTCCATCAACAATTATCAGTTCGTCTCTCGTTTCACTATATTTTTATCACTTCATGCATTATGTGCTATGCTTGGAGCGTCTCGCTCTTAAGTTTTATTTTTAGTTTTCTTTAGCTTTGCTTTCTGTTCATAACAAGTTAGAACCCAGCTTTAATTGTGTGGGAGAGGAACACGCTCCACTTTCAAAATCAAGAACACAACATAGGATTTTTTATGCTTATCTTTGCTGTGTGTGTTCTTTATATTTTTTATAGCTACTGCCATGTTTTGCTCTTACCTTTCATGCTTATATTTTCAAAGAGCTTTTGTTTAGTTTGTTGCTGGAACTCTCTTGAGTTTTCATGTTTATGTTGTTTAGAGAGTTTGCCTGTTGCACCGAGTTTTGTGTCTTGACTTGAAGTAGGTAATTGAGGTTGTTATTCTTTTGTAGTAGTAACTTGCAATAGTTTTTAGGTATTGTTTTGAGTAATCTTTGGACTTTTGGTGTCAAGAGCTTTAGCCTATTAGTGATAGATGTCGTATTTTGGGAAATTCTTGTTTATTTTCAAAACTTACAAAATTAGTTGAGAACTTTAGCTACTAGATGGATCACTACTCTTCTGAGGGGTCGAATATTAGAGTACACTCACGTACCATGAGTCGAGGATGCACAAGGATAACCAAACCCCCATACGCTCCTCCTCGGGGTACTTGTCTCTATGTGAACCTCCTTATTAGATTGAGAGTTACCGATAATAAGTGCATGAGTTCTTCGGACTAATGTGAGTATTCAGAAGTTGACAGTTCCACCTTCCCATATTTTCTAGTCTCTCCTGTGACGTGCATTGCTTTCTTCTCACTCCGAGAGTTGGCGTCCACCTTCGCCGGTACATCCAAACCCTTGGCACGATACGCTCTGTCATCATAAACCTCCTTATATCCTTCCTCAAAACATCCACCATACCTACCTACCAAGGCATTTCCATAGCCTTTCCGAGATATATTGCCATGCAACATCCATCTTCTCATGACTTGATCTTCATGTCATACATTCTACTTTCTTGATCGATGAGCCGCATGCTAGTTGGGCCTTGCCCTAATCATTGCTACATGACGCGCTAGTATCATTCCATATCCTGCTACACTGGTAGAGGCATACATTTGCATACTTCATGATAGTTACATCTTCTTTATGATTTGAGTACTTTGTAAAGTGTGAAAGATCTTCTATACTTCTTGTAATATATAGAGCGTTGCCCCTAAAGTGAGGAAAAGATCCCAAAGTGGAGAAAATTAAAAGATCCCAAAGAGGACAAATGAGAGAAATAGAAAGTGCCATTGAGGCCACCAAAAAAATACAAAAAAGGAGAAAAAAGAGAAAAAGAAATGAAAAGAGAGAAGGGGGCACACTACTATTCCTTTTGAGAGATCCAGACTCGTAGTCCCTCTTATATCTTGTACTCCATAGAGGTTATCATTTATGCATATAGCTATGTGGGGACCTTCACACTATAGAACTTGGCTTGTATATTCCAATGATGAGCCTCCTCAAATGAGCTCTAGGTCTTCTTGAGCAAGCAAGTTGGATGCACCCCCACTAGTTCCATTGGAGAGCTTACCTTAGCTCATATGTGCATCCGTTGCATGGCAATCCCTACTCCTCACATCGTATCTATCATTTGGCTTTCTTTCGCCTATGATTATCCTCATTGATGTGAGCCTTTCACACTTTTTGTCTTCCTCCTCCACCATATTCTCTCTTTGCCATCCTAAGTGTCAACTTTCTTGCTTACGCTCATCCATTGCATGAGTGCTCCAAATGTTGCAAAGGAGTGGATCATTTTGACTTGTACCTGGCTAGTGGTCTGGGGATGAGTCAAGATAAGATTCCAAAGAAGACCAAGTGTGAAACTTTAGTAGATTGAGTTCTCAACACAAAAATACTTTTTCTCGTATATCCCTATCCCTTTCTTGCACGCAAACACCATTTGGAGACATTCGAGTCACGGACAGCGAGAGCTCTTGCACCTTTATGTTCTTATGTTGATTGTTTCAATACTAAATATAGACTCTTGCCTGTTATGTGTAACACCCTCACTGTGAGATGAACAATAATCACCATTACTGTTCCCCAGGACTGTTCAAAACTTTTGTCTGATCAATGTGGTTCATCTCAAACTTGATATTTTCCTTTGATGATGTTGAATGCATGGTGATCATGGACTTGGTCAACTTGGATCAAAGCAATGCCAAGCTTATTTCAAATTACCTTTGATTTAAAAATCAAATCAATTGCCTTGGTGGTATATTAAAAACAATGTTGAATATAAACATTGTCCAAAAATTCTTCAACCACTGTTAATAAATTCTAAATATTCTGTGGACCATGATCCACCAATTGGAGATTTTATTAATCTCTAATTAATTCTAAATAAATGAAAACAGTGGATAAAAACCCCTTTTAAATCATTTAATATTTATTGCAAATATTAAATGACTTTTAAATATGCCCAACTCCTTTGTGGCAGTAACCTGTGGCATAACAAAAATTGTGGGACACTGGCCACATTTTTCTAAATTGCCTAAGTGACTAAATTAATTACAACAACAAATAAACAAAAAGAAAATTGCAAAAGAAATAAAAATGAGGCAACCTAATGTACCCCCTCCCCCACTGGGTCCCCAGCCCAACTTGACCCCAGGCCGAGCCCACCCCACCCGTTCCCCCTCCTCTGTTCACCACGATGCCGTGGAGGGCATCGGCCGTGGACACGGCGACATGCGACGCCGTGTCGCCCATCGGCAACTAGCAAGCGTCGATAAGGCGCCCCCTGCCCCGTTCCCCCTGCTTGCAACCCTAGCGACCCCCTACCCCGGTGACCTAGGTCTCGCGCCCCAACACCTCTCCTCGCTCGAACCAGAGCTCGGTCGTGGCGGAGCCGCCGTGCCACCGCGGCCAACGAGCCCCTCCGTCTGCCCCGACGTGTCCAAGGCCCCAGCCGTGGACCTCCTCGCCTCCCCGCGCGACGAATTGATCCCGAGACGCCACCAGCACGCCACCTGTGCCGTCTTCCCCATCCACGGCCGCGGCGCGCGTCGTCGTTGATTCCATGACTACACGCTGCCCCGTGCCTCCACTGCACGTAGACGAGCTCCACGGTGAGCCCCCGTTGTTTTCCCCCTCCCCGCGCTTAATTTGGTCCCATAGGGCGCCGTCGCCGTCGACGCCCTCTCAGACCGCCGCCGCGCTCGCCGTCGTGGGCGCTCCGGCGGGTCTCCGACCAAGCCACCGCCACCACTCGATGTGCCTCGCCTCCAGGAAACCGTAGCACCAAACCCCGTCGCAAATGCTGCCCGGAATCGAGCGCAGGCTCGACTCCGGCGAGCTCTGCCTCGCCGGCGGGAGCATGGGCTTCAGCCCCCTCCTCTGTCTCCCTGGCCAGTGGGCCCCAACCGGATTAGATTAGGGGGTTAACCCCCCTAGTTAACAGCTAACCCCCCCCCCCCCCACTTTTAACTAAAAAAAAATAACCCCCCCCCCTGAGTGACAGACATGTGGGTCCCATGCCCCTTTAAGTTAATTAAAACTATTAATTAGTTAATAGCAGAATGACATGTGGGCCCAGGGTTATTAAAATTTAATAAATAGAATTAATTTGTTTTAGTCACTGACATGTGGGCCCAGTGTGAATTTTGATTTAATTAAAAGATTTGTAATAATCAGTGGCTGACATGTGGGACCCACATGTCAGCTTTGACTGGTCAAACCCCCCTCTGTGGATAATGTTGTATTTTGTTAATAAAAGAAATTCAGAAAATCTTTCAAAAATATTTAAAACTTTGAAATTCAATATCTTTTAAACCGTAACTCGGATCAAAAAACTTTATACATGAAAATTGATGGAAAAATATAACGAATACGGATACGCTATTTGTTTGTCTACCCCACCCCCTAAAACACCGATCATCGACATTCCCCCCTCTGGGCTGTCTGTCGATAATTCCCGGTGCCGGTAAAAACCTGCCGGATGAATTTATTCCGAACACGAAAGTTGTTCGGAATAGTTCAACTAACCCGGCTACACCCCCCTCATCTTTGTCGGGTGTCCACGACACCTCCGACATGATACCTTCCCCCTCCGGTCGCCCTGTCCGGTAATCACTCGGAGCCGGTAGTTCATCCCCAGATGAATTCCCGCTCCGAGCAACGTGCGTTGCACTGCGTTAGAACACCGTTAACATTGCATACGTCATGCTATTCATCTATTTGTATATGCTTGCTTTGTATTTACTGTTTCTTCCCCCCTTAATCTCCGGTAGTCCCCGCTGCTGCCGTCGACTACACCGCTGCTGAGTACGACTACTTCGTCGACGATCCTACCCCTACCGTCGAGCTTCCAGGCAAGCAGAGCCATTCTCTTCCCCAGATATCGCCTACCTTTCCATACTTTCTTGCACTAGGCATTGTTACTGTTGCTGCTACGATTACAATCCTAGTCAATTGCATAGCCTGATTTTGTCGCCCCTTGATGTACCTCCTTTATCCTATGCTGCCTATTATATTTATGCATTATTCAGCAGTGAACCCTGCGCATTGTTAGCTAGGACTAGATAGCGGGCCGTGATCACTTAGGGGGGTGAACACGGATACAATATATACAACTGCACAGGTACGGTACAAAGCAGACACCGCCAAAGACCCCTATCTGGGTTATGCCTAGTCACCTCAAGTGTGAGCTATCCAGGAGTAATCCTCGTACTCCACTCGAGGCTGACTTTGTCTTGCCTCCATAGGGTCCTGAGCACGGTTGTCCTTAAAGGTAAGAAGTCGGGTGACCCAACGGTGCCCGCGAGAGGTATATTGTCGGGAACGACAGGGAGGGTACGACCGACGTAACTGGCGTGCTTGGCCCCTGCTCGTATCTCGCGAGAGTTACCAAACCACGAAAGTCGAGCTCTACCAAGAGCACACGCGAGACAAGGTAAGGAGACGGTTCACCTTGTTGGTAACCGCAGTGACTTGGTGGGACGACAGGGCAGGCACCGATGTACTGGTGGACCTGACTGCTGTCGTTGACCGCGGGTCGGTTAAGTCGAGGTAACGATAACGGTTGTCACGCAGGTTAATTAAAATGCTAAATGGTTTGGCGGATGTCTTGAGTAGCCTTTTGGCTTGTACGCACTACCTACACGTGGGACGAGGAGTGTGGGCTCCCCTGCATCGTAGTCTCGTTCGAGGGTCTTCAGACGTCAGCAGTACCGCGGGCTGATTGCCGGGAAGTGGTGTTGTCTTCTCTTGCTCGAGCGGTGTATTTGTATTTGCTTTGATTTTACTTCACCGGCCAGTCACGCACCATGCAGGAGTACGTTCGGGTTAGGGTCCAAAGCCCGACGTACATAGGATATAGTCCGGCGGATGACCTCTCTGTTGATTGCCGAAGGATGGGCTACTTTGTGTCGGATAGCTTTGGTGGAGCGTTCCCTAATAAGGTTCCCGCCACCCTGGAGATCCGAGCGTCGTAGAGTCACGCCAGTGCACCCCTGCAGGGAAGATTAATCTATTCGAATAGCCGTGTCCACGGTAACAGGACGCTTTATGCTGAAGCTGGATCTTACCACTAGAAACTATTACTATTAAACTGTATGGTTCCGGGTCTTCTTCCTCGCAGGGAGTCGAGGAAGGGAACTCGGAGGCATTATTATTATTAATCATTACAACTTACTATTATACAATGTTGCAGCAACTTCTGCTTCATTGTTACTTTATTGCTTTATATAAACTGTTGGCTGATTCTTACCTCATGCTGCAAGACATCGTCGGAAGATGCTAGTCTTCGATAGGCCTAGATTCTTATCCTTATTCTGATTTCTATCTTGCAGTCCACTATATACAGCCTCTTCTTTCCGTTGATACAATGCATAATGCTTAGTAGCGGATGTAAGACTCGCGGGTATACTAGATACTCACCTGCTTTATTTCCTTTACTGTTTTTCCTGATCGGCCGCTGCAGTTGACGTTGGAGCCCAGGAGCAGGAGTACCCCGGAGGCGGATACTACTACGTCGAGACCCCCGCTGACCAGGACCAGGAGTAGTTTCGGAGGCTCCCAGGCAGGAGGCCTTGCCTTTTTTATCTGTATCTCTGATATTATTTGTGCTAGCCTTCTTAAGGCAAAACTTGACTAACTATGTCTGTACTCAGATATTATGGCTTGTATAACTTATGTATTCGGGTCCGCGTGCCCCCCCTTATTGTAACATATTGGTTTGTCCTTTTGTGTTTAGTGTTGTGCTGTGATATTCTCACCGTGGCACCCTAATCTCAACCGTGTACCCTGCGTGTATGATTACTGTACACGGGTTGATTTTGGGGGCGTCACAAGTTGGTATCAGAGCCGACTGCCTGTAGGAAGCCACCCCACCACTACCTGGTCGAAGATGACTCTAGTCCTTGAAAAACTATTTTGCTAACTTAATGTTTGTCTTACGGGCCCACATCGATGTCACTACGTGTGATATCTATGGTATTAGGATCCTTTTCTTCTTACCTATGCTCTGGGAATCTACTCGCTTATCCTTGCTGGTAAGTTTTACAAACTCTGATATTAGGATCACGTTCTCTTGATTCCATCCGGCGTTTTGGTGCTTCCCCATTGATTGAGTCGTGTTGCAGGAGTTCTACCCCAGGTCCCGGACCGCGGATCCCATTCTCATTCTGGGCAGGCCGCGCGTCCTCTGGCATTAACTCCTGTGGCCAACAGTTTTCTTGCGGCGTGATTGACATAGTGGAATCTATGTCGCGTCGTGTAATCCTTACTGCGGTCTGCGCACCGCCTAGTGTGTCCTTTTTCCTTAATTTCTACGACGTTACGCTGCCCGATTTTCGATTGATTCTATGTGTGGATGTGTATGTCTTATATGACTACTCCTATATATCCGCGCCTCCTCTTTGCTGTCGCTTTATCTCTTACTCGTTTCCGGTATCTCGATTAATGTTCATCGCTGAAATACCCCTGTTAAATTCTAGCAGGATGGCTGGTCGTGGTGGTCGTGGTCGTGGTCGTGGTGCCAACGATCCACCTCCGCCGCCGGACTACATGGCCGCGATGATGCAGCAGTTTCAGATGAACCAAGTGTTTATGCAAGGAGTCATAGATCAGCTCTAGCACCAGAATCAGAACCAGAACCAGCATCAGAACCAACCGCCTGTGGTTACTCTGCGGGACTTCATGCGTCTCAACCCCCCTCTCTTCCACCAGCCTGAACAGCCGTTGGATGCCGATGATTGGCTCCGTGACATCAACCGTCAGTTGGAGTTCGCTAATGTGAGCGCTGCTGATTACGTCAACTTTGCGTCCTATTTCCTGCGTGGCCCCGCTGCTCAGTGGTGGGACACCTACAAGGGCTCGCTAGCTGAAGGGACTGTCGTCACCTGGAATGACTTCAAGGCTACCTTCCGTGCTCGTTATGTCCCCCAGGCGATTATGAACTGTATGAAGGCCGAGTTCCGCAACCTCGTTCAGGGTAACAAAACTGTCAAGGCATATCAGAGGGAATTCCTCCGCCTCTCCGGCTATGCTGCAAGTGACCTCCCCAATGATGCAAGTAGGCAAGAGAAGTTCCGTGATGGACTCAACGCAGATCTCCAGCTTGCACTGGCTTTGCACGTCTTCCCCGACTTCGCCACCATGGTGAATCAGACTATCACCCTTGAGACCGCTCAGCTTAAGTTCGGTGGTTCGCCGAAGCGCCCCCGTGATGCTGGTTCATCTTCGGGCACAACACAGAAGCAACGCGTTTGGCTTCCACACAGTGTGTATCGTCCACCTGCCCCTGCACCAAGGCCGTCTTATGTTGCACCTCGTCTGCCTCCGCCCCCGCCGAGACAGCCGAAGACTGAGACTGCACCCCTCCGTCCTCAAGATGGCCTATGCTTCAAGTGCCATCAGCCAGGTCACTTTTCCAGAGACTGCCCTCAGCGACAGAATCAACTGGTAGTTCACCCTGCTGGCCGTGGAAATGGCCGTGGCAACAACAAGACCCCCAACTATAACACTGGGTCTTCTTCTCACACTCGCGGACATGCTTACAACATTAATGTCGAAGAAGCTCAGGAGCAACCTGCTACCGTGATGGGTACCCTTCTTGTTAATTCAATACCTGCTGCTGTTTTATTTGATACAGGAGCATCGCATTCATTCATGTCGGAAGCATTTGCATTGTCGCATAACTTCATGGTAGAAAAGATGGATCCACCGATGGTTGTCCGCACTCCGATAGGTCATTGCCACACCTCCAAGATAGTGCCCAAAACCATCGTCGAAATTGAAGGAATTGAGTTCCTTGCTTCCCCCATCCTCCTGAAGTCTTCCACTATAGACCTCATTCTGGGCATGGATTGGTTGAAAGTCCACGATGCCGCACTTTATTGTGGCACCAGTTCTGTCCAACTTTTTCACCCCTCCGGCGAGATTGATAACCACACCACTCGGATTACCCGTGATGCTGAAACGCATATCTATATGATGAATGCTCTGAATGTCTCACCTCTTGACGGGATTGAGAACGTTCCAGTCGTTCGTGAATTTCCCGACGTCTTCCCAGAAGAACTCCCGGGAATACCCCCGATCCGAGAGGTTGAATTTGTCATCGACCTGAAACCCGGCACCGTTCCTATTGCCAAGCGTCCCTATAAGATGCCACCTCACCACCTCCTTGAACTGAAGAAGGAGATCGACGAAGCACTTCACAAAGGATTCATTCGCCCAAGTTCCTCTTCTTGGGGAGCACCTTCGCTCTTTGTCAAGAAGAGCGATGGAACAAATCGTTTTGTCCAAGATTACCGACCCATCAACCAAGCCACCATCCAGAATAAATATCCGCTTCCCCGGATCAACGATCTGTACGATCAACTTGCTGGATCCACGGTGTTTTCGAAACTCGACTTGAGGTTGGGTTACCATCAGATCCGAGTCCGTGAAGAGGACATTCCGAAGACCGCTTTCATTACTCGCTATTGTTCATACGAGTACACTGTCATGTCCTTTGGCTTGACGAATGCTCCAGCCACTTTCTCCCGGTTGATGAACTATATATTCATGGAATACCTCGACAAGTTTGTCGTGGTTTATCTGGATGATATCTTAATATACTCCAAGAATAAAGAAGAACATGCTAAACATCTTCGTCTTATACTGGAAAAGCTTCGAGAACACAAACTCTACGCTAAGTATTCTAAGTGTGAGTTCTGGCTTCCTGAAGTGACCTACCTTGGTCACGTGATTTCCAAGGATGGCATTGCCGTCAACCCAGAACGTATCCAGGCTATTCTTGACTGGACTCCTCCCAAGACTGTGAAGCAAGTCCGAAGTTTCCTCGGCCTTGCCAGCTATTGCCGCTGTTTCGTCGAGAACTTCTCCAAGATTGGCAGGCCTCTGACTAACCTGCTTCACAAAGGCGTCAAGTTTGAGTGGACAGATAAATGTCAAGAAAGTTTCCAAGCCCTCAAGGACAAGCTCACTTCTCCCGCAGTGCTTGCTCCGCCTGATACCCAGAAGGACTTCGTAATATATTGCGACGCATCTCGTCAAGGATTAGGCTGTGTCCTAATGCAAGAGCGCAAAGTGATTGCTTATGGCTCTCGTCACTTGCGTGCTCACGAAGATAAGTATCCAACACATGATCTTGAATTGGCAGCGGTAATTTATGCATTGAAGCTGTGGCGACATTACCTCGTCGGTAATCGTTGCGAGATCTACACCGACCACCAAAGCCTGAAGTACCTGTTTACTCAGCCCGACCTGAATCTCCGCCAGCAGAGATGGCTCGAGACAATTGTCGACTACAACATGGGAATTTCTTACACCCCTGGCAAAGCTAATGTGGTGGCTGATGCCCTGAGACGCAAAGCCTACTGTAGTGAACTTGAAGTTCAAGTACAGCAGCCACGTCTGTATGAAGATCTCCGCAAGCTGAACATCGAAATTGTTCCGCAGGGATATGTGAACTCCCTGGTGGTCAAACCAGACCTTGACACCCGCATCAAGACGGTACAACATTATGACTCTGAAATTTGGAAGATTAAGCGGCGTGTCGCCAGCGGAGAGCCCTCATTCTTCACTATTGATGCAAATGATGATAATGCGGTGTACTTCAAGGGTCGTTTAGTGGTTCCGGTAGCGAAGGCCAACCTGAATTACGCCCCTGATGTCATGAAAGAATCTCATGATACACCTTTGTCGATCCACCCTGGTAGTACCAAGATGTACGAAGACATTCGTCAGCGGTACTGGTGGTCCAACATGAAACAAGACATTGCTCATTATGTTGATGAGTGTGACGTTTGCCATCGCGTGAAAGCCGAACATCAAAGACCTGCTGGAACTCTGCAACCGCTTTCTATTCCTGAATGGAAGTGGGACAAGATTGAAATGGACTTCGTCACTGGTTTTCCCAGATCGCAGAAAGGTCACGATGTTATCTTTGTCGTCATCGACCGCTTCTCCAAGGTTGCCCACTTTCTGCCAGTCAAGGAGACGATCTCTGCTAGTCAGTTGGCAGACTTGTATATTTCCAGAATCGTGTCGCTCCACGGTATTCCGTTGGAGATTAGTTCCGACCGAGGCAGTATTTTCACCTCAAGATTTTGGGATAGTTTCCAAGAAGCTATGGGCACTCACCTGAATTTCAGCACCGCTTATCACCCCCAGTCTCAAGGACAAGTTGAACGAGTTAATCAAGTGCTTGAAGATATGCTTCGAGCTTGTGTCATCTCATTCGGTAAGAAATGGGAGGAATCTCTTCCATTTTCTGAATTCTCGTATAACAATAGCTATCAAGCTAGTCTGAAGATGGCACCCTTTGAAGTTCTCTATGGACGTAAGTGTCGAACCCCTCTGAATTGGTCAGAAACTGGAGAACGAACTCTCATTGGTCCGGACATCATACATCATGCTGAAGATCAGGTTCGCGTTATTCGTGAACACTTGAAAGCTGCTCAGTCCCGCCAGAAAAGCAACTATGATCGCAAGCACAAGGAAATGGTCTATCAACCTGGCGAATATGCTTACCTCCGTGTCACCCCGATGCGAGGCACCCATCGTTTCGGAATCAAAGGCAAGTTAGCTCCTCGCTACATTGGCCCGTTCCGTATTCTTTCTCGGAGTGGACCAGTGGCATACCGATTGGAATTGCCGTCGAGCCTCTCTCAAGTCCACGATGTATTCCACGTGTCGCAACTCCGACGCTGCTTCAAGGACCCTATTCGCGAAGTGGAACATGATATGATCGAGCTGCAACAAGACTTGACTTATCAAGAGCACCCGAGTCGTATTCTTGATCAGTCTGAACGCAAGACCCGCAACAAGACGACCAAGTTTCTAAAAGTTCAGTGGTCGAATCATTCTGAAGATGAAGCCACTTGGGAACGCGAAGATCGTCTCCGTGATGAATACCCCGATCTTTTCCCCTCTACCACCTAAATTCTTGGGACGAGAATTCTTGTAGTGGGAGAGATTTGTAACACCCTCACTGTGAGATGAACAGTAATCACCATTACTGTTCCCCAGCACTGTTCAAAACTTTTGTTTGATCAATGTGGTTCATCTCAAACTTGATATTTTCCTTTGATGATGTTGAACGCATGGTGATCATGGACTTGGTCAACTTGGATCAAAGCAATGCCAAGCTTATTTCAAATTACCTTTGATTTAAAAATCAAATCAATTGCCTTGGTGGTATATTAAAAAATATGTTGAATATAAACA
The DNA here is from genome assembly GCA_950022295.1 of Bromus sterilis. Classification (NCBI taxonomy): domain Eukaryota; kingdom Viridiplantae; phylum Streptophyta; class Magnoliopsida; order Poales; family Poaceae; genus Bromus; species Bromus sterilis. Next base: position 363,033,666 of record OX465595.1, on the reverse strand, counting down.
TTGTCCAAAAATTCTTCAACCACTGTTAATAAATTCTAAATATTCTGTGGACCATGATCCACCAAGTTGGAGATTTTATTAATCTTTAATTAATTCTTAATAAATTAAAACAGTGGATAAAAACCCCTTTTAAATCATTTAATATTTATTGCAAATATTAAATGACTTTTAAATATGCCCAACTCCTTTGTGGCAGTAACCTGTGGCATAACAAAAATTGTGGGACACTGGCCACATTTTTCTAAATTGCCTAAGTGACTAAATTAATTACAACAACAAATAAACAAAAAGAAAATTGCAAAAGAAATAAAAATGAGGCAACCTAATCTACCCCCTCCCCCACTGGGTCCCCAGCCCAACTTGACCCCAGGCCGAGCCCACCCCACCCGTTCCCCCTCCTCTGTTCACCACGATGCCGTGGAGGGCATCGGCCGTGGACACGGCGACAGGCGACGCCGTGTCGCCCATCGGCGACTAGCTGGCGTCGATAAGGCGCCCCCTGCCCCGTTCCCCCTGCTTGCAAACCTAGCGACCCCCTACCCCGGTGACCTAGGTCTCGCGCCCCAACACCTCTCCTCGCTCGAATCAGAGCTCGGTCGTGGCGGAGCCGCCGTGCCACCGCGGCCAACGAGCCCCTCCGTCTGCCCCGACGTGTCCAAGACCCCAGCCATGGACCTCCTCGCCTCCCCGCGCGACGAATTGATCCCGAGACGCCACCAGAACGCCACCTGCGCCGTCTTCCCCATCCACGGCCGCGGCGCGCGTCGTCGTTGATTCCACGACTACACGCTGCCCCGTGCCTCCACTGCACGCAGACGAGCTCCACGGTGAGCCCCCGTTGTTTTCCCCCTCCCCGCGCTTAATTTGGTCCCGTAGGGCGCCGTCGCCGTCGACCCCCTTTCGGACCGCCGCCGCGCTCGCCGTCGTGGGCGCTCCGGCGGGTCTCCGACCAAGCCACCGCCACCACTCGCTGTGCCTCGCCTCCAGGAAACCGTAGCACCAAACCCCGTCGCAAATGCTGCCCGGAATCGAGCGCAGGCTCGACTCCGGCGAGCTCTGCCTCGCCGGCGGGAGCACGGGCTTCAGCCCCCTCCTCTGTCTCCCTGGCCAGTGGGCCCCAACCGGATTAGATTAGGGGGTTAACCCCCCTAGTTAACAGCTAACCCCCCCCACTTTTAACTAAAACAAAATAACCCCCCCCCCTGGGTGACACACATGTGGGTCCCATGCCCCTTTAAGTTAATTAAAACTGTTAATTAGTTAATAGCAGAATGACATGTGGGCCCAGGGTTATTAAAATTTAATAAATAGAATTAATGTGTTTTAGTCACTGACATGTGGGCCCAGTGTGAATTCTGATTTAATTAAAAGATTTATAATAATCAGTGGCTGACATGTGGGACCCACATGTCAGCTTTGACTGGTCAAACCCCCCTCTGTGGATAATGTTGTATTTTGTTAATAAAAGAAATTCAGAAAATCTTTCAAAAATATTTAAAACTTTGAAATTCAATATCTTTTAAACCGTAACTCGGATCAAAAAACTTTATACATGAAAATTGATCAAAAAAATATAACGAATACGGATACGCTTTGTTTGTCTACCCCACCCCCCTAACACACCAATCATCGACATTCCCCCCTCCGGGCTGTCTGTCGATAATTCCCGGTGCCGGTAAAAACCTGCCGGATGAATTTATTCCGAACACGAAAGTTGTTCGGAATAGTTCAACTAACCCGGATACACCCCCCTCATCTTTGTCGGGTGTCCACGACACCTCCGACATGATACCTTCCCCCTCCGGTCGCCCTGTCCGGTAATCACCCGGAGCCGGTAGTTCATCCCCGGATGAATTCCCGCTCCGAGCAACGTGCGTTGCACTGCGTTAGAACACCGTTAACATTGCATACGTCATGCTATTCATATGTTTGTATATGCTTGCTTTGTATTTACTGTTTCTTCCCCCCTTAATCTCCGGTAGTCCCCGCTGCTGCCGTCGACTACACCGCTGCTGAGTACGACTACTTCGTCGACGATCCTACCCCTACCGTCGAGCTTCCAGGCAAGCAGAGCCATTCTCTTCCCCAGATATCGCCTACCTTTCCGTACTTTCTTGCACTAGGCATTGTTACTGTTGCTGCCACGATTACAATCCTAGTCAATTGCATAGCCTGATTTTGTCGCCCCTTGATGTACCTCCTTTATCCTATGCTGCCTATTATATTTATGCATTATTCAGCAGTGAACCCTGCGCATTGTTAGCTAGGACTAGATAGCGGGCCGTGATCACTCAGGGGGGTGAACACGGATACAATATATACAACTGCACAGGTACGGTACAAAGCAGACACCGCCAAAGACCCCTATCTGGGTTATGCCTAGTCACCTCAAGTGTGAGCTATCCAGGAGTAATCCTCGTACTCCACTCGAGGCTGACTTTGTCTTGCCGCCATAGGGTCCTGAGCACGGTTGTCCTTAAAGGTAAGAAGTCGGGCGACCCAACGGTGCCCGCAAGAGGCATATTGTCGGGAACGACAGGGAGGGTACGACCGACGTTACTGGCATGCTTGGCCCCTGCTCGTATCTCGCGAGAGTTACCAAACCACGAAAGTCGAGCTCTACCAAGAGCACACGCGAGACAAGGTAAGGAGACGGTTCACCTTGTTGGTAACCGCAGTGACTTGGTGGGACGACAGGGCAGGCACCGATGTACTGGTGGACCTGACTGCTGTCGTTGACCGCGGGTCGGTTAAGTCGAGGCAACGATAACGGTTGTCACGCATGTTAATTAAAATGCTAAATGGTTCGGCGGATTTCTTGAGTAGCCTTTTGGCTTGTACGCACTACCTACACGTGGGACGAGGAGTGTGGGCTCCCCTGCATCGTAGTCTCGTTCGAGGGTCTTCAGACGTCAGCAGTACCGCGGGCTGATTGCCGGGAAGTGGTGTTGTCTTCTCTTGCTCGAGCGGTGTATTTGTATTTGCTTTGATTTTGCTTCACCGGCCAGTCACACACCGTGCAGGAGTACGTTCGGGTTAGGGTCCAAAGCCCGACGTACATAGGATATAGTCCGGCGGATGACCTCTCTGTTGATTGCCGAAGGATGGGCTACTTTGTTTCGGATAGCTTTGGTGGAGCGTTCTCTAACAAGGTTCCCGCCACCCTGGAGATCCGAGCGTTGTAGAGTCACGCCAGTGCACCCCTGCAGGGAAGATTAATCTATTCGAATAGCCGTGTCCACGGTAACAGGACGCTTTATGCTGAAGCTGGATCTTACCACTAGAAACTATTACTATTAAACTGTATGGTTCCGGGTCTTCTTCCTCGCAGGGAGTCGAGGAAGGGAACTCGGAGGCATTATTATTATTAATCATTACAACTTACTATTATACAATGTTGCAACAACTTCTGCTTCATTGTTACTTTATTGCTTTATATAAACTGTTGGCTGATTCTTACCTCATGCTGCAAGACATCGTCGGAAGATGCTAGTCTTCGATAGGCCTAGCTTCTTATCCTTATTCTGATTTCTATCTTGCAGTCCACTATATACAGCCTCTTCTTTCCGTTGATACAATGCATAATGCTTATTAGCGGACGTAAGACTCGCGGGTATACTAGATACTCACCTGCTTTATTTCCTTTACTGTTTTGCCTGATCGGCCGCTGCAGTCGACGTTGGAGCCCAGGAGCAGGAGTACCCCGGAGGCGGATACTACTACGTCGAGACCCCCGCTGACCAGGACCAGGAGTAGTTTCGGAGGCTCCCAGGCAGGAGGCCTTGCCTTTTCGATCTGTATCTCTGATATTATTTGTGCTAGCCTTCTTCAGGAAAAACTTGACTAACTATGTCTGTACTCAGATATTATGGCTTGTATAACTTATGTATTCGGGTCCGCGTGACCCGCCCCCCCTTATTGTAACATATTGGTTTATCCTTTTGTGTTTAGTGTTGTGCTGTGATATTCTCACCGTGGCACCCTAATCTCAGCCGTGTACCCTGCGAGTATGATTACTGTACACGGGTTGATTTTGGGGGCGTCACATTATGACTTGAATTGAATTACATGACTTGATTGCTTTACTTAAAAGTTCTTATATGATTGTTAGCATGACACCACATAAATTATGCTTTTATCATTTACCTACTCGAGGACGAGAAGGAATTAAGCTTGGGGATGTTGATACGTCCAAAACGTATATATAATTTCTGCTTGCTCCATGCCTCTTTTGTGTGATATTGCTATGATATTGATGAACTTCCATACACTTTTGATCATATTTGGACTAACCTATTAACTCGGTGCACCCCAGTGCCAGTTCTTGTTTTCTACTGTTTTTCTATTTCAGGTTTCCCCATATTAAATGTGCTCAAAAAATTCGGGAAAAATCCAATAAAAAAACAGCATACAGGAAGCTTCCGGAATCACCGAGGGGGGGGGGCGGCAGAGGGGACCCACCAGGGCCCCAGGCGCCCTCCCGGCGCGCCCCAGGGTGGGGCCGCGCCAGGGGGGCGCCTGGACCCCTGGTGGCCCCCCTGGATGCCCCCCTTCGCCTTTTTATTCCCCGTGACGCAAAAACCACGAGACGGGAACCCTTTTTCGCGATCTCTCCTCTGTTCCGCCGCCGCCTGATACGTCCAAAACGTATCTATAATTTCTTTTTGCTCCATGCCTCTTTTGTGTGATATTTCTATGATATTGATGAACTTCCATACACTTTTGATCATATTTGGACTAACCTATTAACTCAGTGCACCCCAGTGCCTGTTCCTGTTTTCTGCTGTTTTTCTATTGCAAGTTTCCCCCTTATTAAAAGTACCAGAAAAATTCTGGGAAAATATAGGAAAAATCAGTGTACCGGAAGCTTCGCGAAGAGCCCGAGGGGGGGGGCAGAGGGGAGCCAGGGGGCCCCCAGGCGGCCAGAGGGCACGGCCCCACCCCTGGCCGCGCCAGGAGGGCGCCTGGAGCCCCTAGCCCACCTCTGGCTGCCCCCTTTCGCCTATTTATTCCCCGTGACGAGAAACACTAGGGGAAGGAACCCTTTTTCGCGATCTCTCCTCTGTTCCGCCGCCACTTGATACATCCAAAACGTATCTATAATTTCTGCTTGCTCCATCCATGTTTTGTGTGACTTTGCCATGTTTTGCTTGAACTTTCATACACTTTTGAGCATATTTGGACTAATCTATTAACCAAGTGCACCCAGCTGCCAGATGATGTTTTCTGTTGTTTTTGTATTTCAGGTTTTTTGACCATTAAAAGTGCTCCAAAAAATCCCAAAAAATTAGATAAAAAAATAAGCGCCAGGGAAGCTTCCGGAAACACCAAAGGAGCGAAGGGGGGACACCACCAGGAGGCCAGGAGGGTCCCTAGCGCTGCCCCACCCTAGGCCACGCCAGGAGGCCACCTGGCTGCCTGGTGGGTCCCGTCGACTCCCCCCTTCGCCTATATTTACCCCTCGGGGTGGAAACCCCTAACACGGAATCATCTTTCGCGATCTCGCGTCTGTACCGCCGCCGCCGCCGTGTCAAGATCGGGGCTGCCTGGAGAAGCTACCCCCTCCGGGAGACCATCCATAGCCATGGACGCCTCCTGTATGTACCGTGAGTAGTTTTCCTTGGACCATGGGTCCGTGAACAGTAGCTATGTGATCTATCTCTCCCTTCTTTGTGCTTCCACTTTCGAGACCTCGTGAGCTGCCTCACATGATCGATGCACCTTTGTAATTTTCTGCTATTGCTATGCTGAGTTTGTTGGGATCTGATGGATTATGAGATTATGTTCAGATTGTGATGAGTAATATATTTGGTTCTTATCTTTTGTATTTTGTTCTTGAGTAGATTCTTGCATGTTCTCCGTTGCCGTATTCTACTTTGGCCAAGTGATTTATTGCAACTCCAAGAGGGAGCGTTATGCTTGATTGTGGGTTCAGCCCCTTGATGTCTAGCTTGAGTGACAGAAACATGAGACTAGGGGATGTGATGTTGCCACCAGGGATAAAACAACGGTGCTTGTATCCGCGGGTGCAAGGATTGTTTACTTTACGCAAAGTTCTTTTAATGCAGTTGTCTGTTGCTTTGAGTTTACACTTTGGGTGGGATTCACAACTTAATACCAGCGAGATGTTCTGGATAGATATCTCAAGGTGGATGATTCGTAGTAGATGCAGATGGATTTCGGTCTACATACCTTGGCGTACTGCCCATTGCTTTTGAGCTCTTCCTTTCTTTGCAACATAGTTAGCATTGCGGTGCCTTCATAATCCTGTGAATTTCCCAACTGTGATTTGTTTACCTCGCTAGCACTTTTATCGTCTTTTGGGAGAGAGACATCACTAGTGAAAATCACGCGACCTTGGTCCATATTCATATCATTGTTTATACCCTCAATTTACTTTCAGTCTTTACTTTCAGTTTCCACTATCATTATCTCTTGCGTTGATCCTTTGTAAACGGCAAGGCCGGAGGAATTGACAACTCCTCTGTACTCGTTGGGAGCAAAGTTATTTGTATCTGTGTGCAGGTCCAGGTGAGGTTAGCAACCTCGGCGCCATTGTTCACTTTACCACCTTCTTGTATCCTTCGGAGTCCTACGGGAGACAAACCTAGGTATCTTTGCCAAGGGAAAACTTGCCGCTGCACTATATCTCACCCTACACTTGGGGTAATCAACGAGGGCTTGAAGAGTATTAACACTCTCTTGCAACCAGAAAGTTTTCTGGCGCCGTTGCCGGGGATTCCAGCCTACAAGATAGGGGAGTTGCACACTATCTTTTATCATTGCTTTTTAGTCTTGTTAGTTTACCCTTCAGTTTTTACCTTTGTGCCCCTTATCAAAAATACAAAAAATACCTGCTGCTACTATGGGTTCCAATGAAAACACTAAGTTGTGTGACTTCACTAGTCACAACAACAGTGACTTTATCTGCACTCCTATTGCTACACCTGCTACTTCAGCACCTTCTTATGAGATTAAACCTGCTTTGCTAAACCTTGTTATGAAAGATCAATTCTCTGGTGCTAGAGATGATGCTGCTTTGCATTTAAATAATTTTATTGAGCTTTGTGATATGCAAAAGTACAAAGAAGTAGATGGTGAAATTGTTAAGCTTAAGCCTTTTCCTTTCTCTTTGAGGGATGAAGCTAAAATCTGGTTTCAATCCTTGCCTAAGAATAGCATAGATTCTTGGGATAAGTGCAAGGATGCTTTTATCGGGAAGTACTACCCCCTGCTAAAATTATTCAATTGAGGAGTAACATTATGAATTTCAGGCAATTGGATAATGAACACGTTGCCCAGGCATGGGAATGTATGAAGACGCTTGTCAAGAACTGCCCTACACATGGACTGGCTACCTGGATGGTTATCCAGACTTTTTATGCAGGCTTGAACTTTACCTCGCGGAACCTGTTAGGTTCGGACACGGGAGGAACTTTTATGTCAACCACACTTGGTGCTGCCACAAAGCTACTTGACGAGATGATGCTGAACTACTCTCAATGGCACACTGAAAGATCTCCAACTGGTAAGAAGGTAAATTCTGTCGAGGAGATCTCCTATCTAAATGAAAAGGTTGACCTTATCATGTCTCTACTTACGAAGCAAGCTCCTATTGATCCTCAAAATGTTCCTTTAAATTCTTTGATTGCTCAGGATCAAGTAGATGTGAACTTTATCTCTAGAAACAACTTCAACAATAATGCTTATAGGAGCAACTTTGCTAGTAATCCTAGACCGTTTCCATCCACTTATGGGAACAACAACTCCTACAGCCAGAATTATAGGGATAGAGACCTACCCAGCTATGAGAAACTTATAGAAATAGAAAAAGGCACCAAAAGCTATATGCACACACAGTTTGAACAAAACAAGGCCTTTTCCAGACAGTTAGATGAGCGCTCCTCTATCCTTCAAAACATTAGCAAACAACTTGAGAGCCTGAACAGTGACATTTCCAGCCTCCAAACTAGACTCACTACCATTGAGACCTATGTTTCAAACATGTCTCACACCCAATCTACCTTGATAAACCAGATGGCAGCCAAACCAGAAGTCATTCCAGAGGAAGAGGATAGAATTAAGAGCCTTCCTACCTACCACACAGTAGCTACTATCCAAGTAGTTGAGGATGTCCAAACTGTTAGCACCCATCACACCCCTAGTCCCACTGGACCTATCAATGGTGATGCTACCACATCAACCATAGATGAAGAAACCTCTATGAACATAGAGGCTTTCAAACAACTAAGCTTAAATGATATCACTACCTCCTTGATAGATAGTAGTGATTTAAACTTTGACAACTGCACTTTATCTGAAGTTATTGGTTTCCTACACAAGATGTCTAGAGACCCCCACACTAGCACACTTAATCTTGCCTTCACAGAGCATATCACTAATGCTCTAATCAAAGTTAGGGAGGAGAAGCTTAGACTAGAAGCCTCCATACCTAGGAAGCTAGAAGATGGTTGGGATCCTATGATAAAAATCAAATTGAATAACTTCTCTTGTTATGCTCTTTGTGATGTTGGAGCAAGTACCTCTGTTTTGCCCAAAAGAATGTATGATATGCTTGAATCGAAACCTTTTGATCCTTGTTCTTTTGGTGTTCGTCTTGTTGGTTCTTCCGTAAAGAAACCTTTGGGGAAGATCGACGATGTTCTTATCATTGTCAATGACAATTATGTTCCCGTTGATTTTACTATTATGGACATAGAATGTGAACCTTCTTGTCCAATTATTTTGGGACGTCCTTTTCTTCGCACAGTTGGTGCTGTTATTGACATGAAAGAGGAGAATATCAAATTTCAATTCCCTCTCAAGAAAGGGATGGAACATTTCACTAGGAAAAATATTAAGTTACCTTTTGAGTCCGTCACATGGGCTAGTTATTTTCTTGAAAAGACTTGATCTTTTGCATTAAGCCTAGCTAATGGCTTTAAAGAAGCGCTTTCGGGAGGCAACCCGCAACGAATTTAGTTTTTTTTCTTTTATTCTGTTTTTAGTGGTCTTGATGATTGTTAATACTGTAACAACATCATTGTATCTTTACTTTTCATGCTTTGTGCCTTTTATAGCCTCATACGACAAGGGAAGTGAAAGTTGTGACATGTTGTCCAAAAAACAGATTCTGTGCTTGTGACTAGTAAAAATCATAGAAAAATCCAAGTTCATCTTTTTCAGCTGAAATTTTTACACAGCATGCTCTATACAATTACGAAACTTGCGTATGTTCTGAGTTTTTTTATTTGAGTTGCAGAAGTATCCCTAAAAAATTATTTTCTATCTGCTGTTCTGTTTTTCACAGATTCTGCCACGTTTTGTCTGTCCTTACTTTTGCAAACCTTAAGCTTGCTTTTTATTTTCAAAAACTTTTTGGAAATCTTGAGAAACAGTAGCTCTTCAAGATTATCTTTATTTACAGTGGAGAAAAAATTATTTTATTGGGGTACTAACCTCTCTAATCAGTCTACAATGAGTTATGTATGAAGAGAGTTTTCAAGTGTGCGATGGAAGATGATGAAAGAAGATCTTGGAGTGTCAAACACTCAAGCTTGGGGATGCCCATGTGCACCCCCAATAAATATTCAAGGAGACTCAAGCGTATAAGCTTGGGTATGCCCCGTACATCCCCTTCTTCATCAACAATTATCAGTTCGTCTCTCGTTGCACTATATTTTTATCACTTCTTGCGTTATGTGCTATACTTGGAGCGTCTCTCTCTTTACTTTTCTAGGTTTGTTTTTGTTTTGTTTGCTGTAGTAACAAGTTAGATCCCATCTTACTTACTCTTTTGTGTGGGAGAGATACACACTCCGCTTGAACTAGAACTCCTCATAGGATTTGCATGCTTATTCTTTTAGCTGTGAGTTGTTCTTTTTCTTTTCTTAGCTGCTGCTATGTTTAGTTGTAGTGCTTTAGTTTTTTCTAGAGATTTACTTTTGTTTTAGGTTGAACTTTCTATAGGTTGCATGTTTTATCTTGTTAGAGAGTTTGCATGTTGCACTGAGTTTTGTGTCTTGACTAGAAGTAGGTAGTTAAAGTTGCTTTTCTCTTTGTAGTAGTAACTTGCAATAGTTTTGAGGTATTGACTAGAGTAATGTTTGAACTTTTGGTGTCAAGAGCTCGAGCCTATTAGTGATAGATGTCGTATTTTGGGCAATCCGTGTGTTTTTCGAAAACCAAAAACCCCTGTTGAGAACTCTAGCTACTAGATGGATCACTAAACCTCTGGAGGGTTCGAATATTAGAGAACAATCACGTACCATGAGTCGAGGATGCGCAAGGATAACCAAACCCCCATACACTCCTCCTCGGGGTACTTGTCTCTTTGTGAACCTCCTGATTAGATTGAGAGTTATCGATAATAAGTGCATGAGTTCTTCGGACTAATGTAAGTATTCAAAAGTTGACACTTCCACCCACCTATACTTTTTCAAGCCTCTTCGGTATCGTGCATTGCCCTTTATCACCTTGACAGTTGGTGCATACTTCGCCGGTGCATCCAAACCCTTGGCACGATACGCTCTGTCATCATAAACCTCCTTATATCTTTCCTCAAAACAACCACGATACTGATTTCAAGAGAGTATTATACTCTTCAAGCCCTCGTTGATTACCCCAAGTGCAGGGTTAGATATATAGTGCAGCGGCAAGTTTTCCCTTGGCAAAGATACCAAGGTTTGTCTCTCGTAGGAATCCGAAGGATACAAGAAGGTGGTAAAGTGAACAATGGCGCCGAGGTTGCTACTTCACCTGGACCTGCACACAGATACAAATAACTTTGCTCCCAACGAGTACAGAGTTGTCAATTCCTCCGGCCTTGCCGTTTACAAAGGATCAACACAAGAGATAATGATAGTGGCAACTAAAAGTAAAGATTGAAAGTAAATTGAGGGTGTAAACAATGATATGAAGATGGACCAACGTCGCGTGATTTTCACTAGTGATGTCTCTCTCCCAAAAGACGATAAAAGTGTTAGCAAGGTAAACAAATCACAGCTGGGCAATTGACAGGATTATGAAGGCACCACAATGCTAACTATGCTGCAAAGAAAGGAAGGGCTCAAAAGAAATGGGTAGTACGCCAAGGTAAGTAGACCGAAATCCATCTGCATCTACTACAAATCATCCACCTTGAGATATTTATCGTGAACATCTCGCTGGTATTAAGTTGCGAATCCCACCCAAAGTGTAAACTCAAAGCAACAGACAACTGCATTAAAAGAACTTTGCGTAAAGTAAACAATCCTTGCATCCGCGGATACAAGCACCGTTGTTTTATCCCTGGTGGTAACAACACATCCGCTAGTCTCATGTTTCTGTCACTCAAGCTAGACATCAAGGGCCTGAACCCACAATCAAGCATAACGCTCCCTCTTGGAGTTGCAATAAATAACTTGGCCAAGGTAAAATACGGCAACGGAGAACATGTAAGAATTTAATCAAGAACAAAATACAAAAGATAAGAACCAAATATATTACTCATCACAATCTGAACATAGTCTCATAATCCATCAGATCCCATCAAACTCAGCATAGCAACGGCAGAAAATTACAAAGGTGCCTCGATCATGTGAGGCAGCTCACGAGGTCTTGAAAGTGGAGGCACAAAGAAGGGATAGATAGATCACATAACTATTGGTCACGGACCCATGGTCCAAGGGAAACTACTCACGGTACATACGGGAGGCGTCCATGGCTATGGATGGTCTCCTGGAGGGGGTAGCTTCTCCCGGCAGTGTGCCGGAGCAGCTTCTCCAGGCAGCCCCGATCTTGAAACGGCGGCGGCGGCGGTACAGAGGCGAGATCGCGAAAGAGGAGTCCGTATTAGGGGTTTCCACCCCGAGGGGTAAATATAGGCGAAGGGGGTGTCGAGGGGACCCACGAGGCAGCCAGGAGGCCTCCCCGCGTGGCCTAGGGTGGGTCCGCGCCAGGGACCCTCCTGGCCTCCTGGTGGTGGCCCCCCTTCGCTCCTTTGGTGTTTCCGGAAGCTTCCGCGACGCTGATTTTTTATCCGATTTTTCTGGATTTTTTGGAGCACTTTTAATGGCCGGAAAACCTGAAATACAAAAACAGCAGAAAACAGCAAATGGCAGCTGGGTGCACTGGGTTAATAGATTAGTTCAAATATGCTCAAAAGTGTATGAAAGTTCAAGCAAAACATGGCAAAGTCAGACAAAACATGCATGGAGCAAGCAGAAATTATAGATACGTTTTGGATGTATCACATACCTACCTACAAGGCATTTCCATAGCCTTTCCGAGATACATTGCCATGCAACATCCACCCTCTCATGACTTGATCTTCATGTCATACATTTGCATCATGATAGTTATATCTTATTTATGTGAGTACCTTTGTAAAGTGTGAAACATCTCCTATATTCTTGTAAAATATAGAGTGTTGCCCCTAAGTGAGGAAAACATCCCAAAGAGGACAAAATTAAAAGATCCCAAAGAGGACAAATGAGAGTTAGATAGAAAGAGCCATTGAGGCCACCAAAAAATAAAAAATAAAAATAAAGAGAAAAGGAAATAAAAAGAGAGAAAGGGGCACACTACTATTCCTTTTTGAGAGATCCACACTAGTACTTCATCCTCTATCTCTTGTACTCCATAGAGATCATCATACATGCATATAGCTATGTGGGGACCTTTACACTATAGAACTTGGCTTGTATATTCCAATGATGATCCTCCTCAAACGAGCTCTAGGTATTCTTGAGCAAGCATGTTAGATGCACCCCCACTAGTTCCTTTGGAGAGCTTCTAGCTCACATGTGCATCTGTTGCATGGCAATCCATACTCCTCACATCATATCTATCATATGGCTTTCTCTCGCCTATGATTGTCCTCATTGATGTGAGCCTTTCACACCTTTTTGTCTTCGTCCTCTACCTTCTTTCTGTTTCGCCTTTTAGGTGTCAACTTTCTTGCTCATGCTCATCCATTGCATGAGTTCTCAAAATATCGAGTGGATCGGTGGACCCACGAGGCATCCAGGAGGCCTCCTGGTGCGGCCTAGGGTGGGGCCGTGCCAGGGACCCTCCTGGCCTCCTGGTGGTGGCCCCCCTTCGCTCCTTTGGTGTTTCCGAAAGCTTCCGCGACGTTGATTTTTTATCTGATTTTTCCGGATTTTTGGAGCACTTTTAATGGCCGGAAAACCTGAAATACAAAAACAGCAGAAAACAGCAAATGGCAGCTGGGTGCACTGGGTTAATAGATTAGTTCAAATATGCTCAAAATTGTATGAAAGTTCAAGCAAAACATGGCAAAGTCACACAAAACATGCATGAAGCAAGCAGAAATTATAGATACGTTTTGGACGTATCACATACCTACCTACAAGGCATTTCCATAGCCTTTCCGAGATACATTGCCATGCAACATCCACCCTCTCATGACTTGATCTTCATGTCATGCATTTGCATCATGATAGTTATATCTTCTTTATGTGAGTACCTTTGTAAAGTGTGAAAGATCTCCTATATTCTTGTAAAATATAGAGTGTTGCCCCTAAGTGAGGAAGAGATCCCAAAGAGGACAAAATCAAAAGATCCCAAAGAGGACAAATGAGAGTTAAATAGAAAGAGTCATTGAGGCCACCAAAAAAATACAAAAAAAAAGAAATAAAAAGAGAGAAGGGGGCACACTACTATTCCTTTTTGAGAGATCCACACTAGTACTTCATCCTCTATCTCTTGTACTCCATAGAGATCATCATACATGCATATAGCTATGTGGGTACCTTCACACTATAGAACTTGGCTTGTATATTCCAATGATGAGCCTCCTCAAACGAGCTCTAGGTCTTCTTGAGCAAGCAAGTTAGATGCACCCCCACTAGTTCCATTGGAGAGCTTCTAGCTCACATGTGCATCCGTTGCATGGCAATCCCTACTCCTCACATCATATCTATCATATGGCTTTCTCTCGCCTATGATTGTCCTCATTGATGTGAGCCTTTCACACCTTTTTGTCTTCCTCCTCCACCTTCTTTCTGTTTCGCCTTTTAGGTGTCAAATTTCTTGCTCACGCTCATCCATTGCATGAGTGCTCAAAATATCGAAAGGGAGTGGATCAGTTTGACTTGTACCTGACTAGTGGTCTGGGGACGAGTCAAGATAAGAATCCAAAGGAGACTAAGTGTGAAACTTTAGTAGATAGTTGTTCTCAACAACCTTTTTCTCATATTTTCCTATCCCCTGCTTGCACGCAAACACCATCTGGAGACATTCAAGTCACAGACAGCGAGAGCTCTTGCACCTTTTGTTCTTTTGTTGCTTGTGTCAATGCTAATATAGACTCTTGCTTGTTAAGAGTTGAATTGAATTGCATGCTTTGATTGCTTTACTTAAAAGTCCTTTTATGGTTGTGTGGCATGTCACCACAGAAAATATGCTTGTTATCATTTACCTACTCGAGGACGAGCAGGAATTAAGCTTGGGGATGTTGATACGTCCAAAATGTATCTATAATTTCTGCTTGCTCCATGCATGTTTTGTGTGACGTTGCCATGTTTTGCTTGAAATTTTCATACACTTTTGAGCATATTTGGACTAATCTATTAACCCAGTGCACCCAGCTGCCAGTTGCTGTTTTCTGCTGTTTTTGTATTTCAGGTTTTTCGGCCAATAAAGTGCTCCAAAAAATCCCAAAAAATCAGATAAAAAATCAGCGTCACGGAAACTTCCGGAAACACCAAAGGAGCGAAGAGGGGGCACCACCAGGAGGCCAGGAGGGTCCCTGGCGCGACCCCACCCTAGGACGCGCAAGGAGGCCTCATGGATGCCTGGTGGGTCCCCTCGACACCCCCTTCGCCTATATTTACCCCTCCGGGTGGAAACCCCTAATACGGACTCCTCTTTCGCGATCTGGCCTCTGTACCGCCGCCGCCGTTTCAAGATCGGGGCTGCCTGGAGAAGCTGCTCCGGCACCCTGCCGGGAGAAGCTACCCCCTCCGGGAGACCATCCATAGCCATGGACGCCTCCTGTATGTACCATGAGTAGTTTCCCTTGGACCATGGGTCCGTGAACATTAGCTATGTGATCTATCTCTCCCTTCTTTGTGCTTCCACTTTCGAGACCTCGTGAGCTGCCTCACATGATCGATGCACCTTTGTAATTTTCTGCTGTTGCTATGCTGAGTTTGTTGGGATCTAATGGATTATGAGATTATGTTCAGATTGTGACGAGTAATATATTTGGTTCTTATCTTTTGTATTTTTTTCTTGAGTAAATTCTTGCATGTTCTCCGTTGCCGTATTCTACTTTTTGGCCAAGTGATTTATTGCAACTCCAAGAGGGAGCGTTATGCTTGATTGTGGGTTCAGCCCCTTGATGTCTAGCTTGAGTGACAGAAACATGAGACTAGGGGATGTGTTGTTGCCACCAGGGATAAAACAACGGTGCTTGTATCCGCGGGTGCAAGGATTGTTTACTTTACGCAAAGTTCTTTTAATGCAGTTGTCTGTTGCTTTGAGTTTACACTTTGGGTGGGATTCGCAACTTAATACCAGCGAGATGTTCTGGATAGATATCTCAAGGTGGATGATTCGTAGTAGAAGCAGATGGATTTCGGTCTACATACCTTGGCGTACTGCCCATTGCTTTTGAGCCCTTCCTTTCTTTGCAGCATAGTTAGCATTGCGGTGCCTTCATAATCCTGTGAATTTCCCAACTGTGATTTGTTTACCTCGCTAGCACTTTTATCGTCTTTTGGGGGAGAGACATCACTAATGAAAATCACGCGACCTTGGTCCATCTTCATATCATTGTTTACACCCTCAATTTACTCTCAGTCTTTAATTTCAGTTGCCACTATCATTATCTCTTGCGTTGATCCTTTGTAAACGGCAAGGCCGGAGTAATTGACAACTCCTCTGTACTCGTTGGGAGCAAAGTTATTTGTATCTATTTGCAGGTCCAGGTGAGGTTAGCAACCTCGGCGCCATTGTTCACTTTACCACCTTCTTGTATCCTTCGGAGTCTTACGGGAGACAAACCTTGGTATCTTTGCCAAGGGAAAACCTGCCGCTGCACTATATATCTCACCCTGCACTTGGGGTAACCAACGAGGGCTTGAAGAGTATTAACACTCTCTTGCCATCACCGCTGCGCTTCCAAGATCGGGAGCACCAGAAGACCTCTTCCCGGCACCCTGCCGGAGGGAGGAATCACCTCCGAGAGCTTCTCCACGACCATGGATGCTTTCCGGATGAACCGTGAGTATTCCACCTTGGACCATGGGTCTATGATCAGTAGCTATGTGATGTTCTCCTCCCCTCTTTGTTCTTAATGGATTAGACCTCATGAGCTGCCCTACATGATCGAGGCACATATGTAATCTTTCTGCTGTTGCTATGATGAGTTTGTTGGGATCCGATGGATTATGAGATTATGTTCAGATTGTGATTGAATTATATATTTGATTCTCTTCTTTTATATTTATGTTCTTGAGTAACTCTTGCATGTTCTCCGTTGCTGTTTATTGCTTTGGCCAAGTAGTAGGTAGTGACTCCAAGAGGGAGCGTTATGAATGATTGTGGGTTCATGCCCCCCGATGACTAGCTTGAGTGACAGAAACATGAGTATAGGGGATGTGATGTTGCCACAAGGGAGAAAACAACGGTGCTTGTACTTGCGGGTGCAAGGATTGTTTACTTTACACAAAATTCTTTAATGCAGTTGTCTGTTGCTTTGAGTTTACACTTCTGGTGGGATTCACAACTTAATACCAGCGAGATGTTCTGGATAGATATCTCAAGGTGGATGATTAGTGGGTAGATGCAGATGGGTTTCGGTCTACTTGTCTTGGCGTACCGTCCGTGCTTTTGAGCCTCTTCCTTTCTGTTTAGCATAATTAGCATTGGTTTGCGCACATAATCCTGTCAATTGCCCAGCTGTGATTTGTTTACCTCGCATGGCTATTTTATCGTCTTTTGGGAGAGAGACATCACTAGTGAACATCATATGACCCCGGTCCATATTTCCACCACTGTTTACACTATCAATTTACTTTCAGTATTTACTTTCCGTAGCTATCACTATCATTATTATCCCGTGCATTTTATCCTTTGTAAACAACAAGGACGGAGGAATTGACAACTCCTCTGTACTCGTTGGGAGCAAAGCTATCTGTTGTGTGTGCAGGTCCAGGTGAAGTAAGCAACCTTGAGTTGTGAACGACGTCGTTGTTCACTTCACCACCTACTTGTATCTGTTGGAGTCCTCCTGGACAATACTCAACCTAAGCATTTTTGCTAAGGGAAATTTTCCGCTACGCTACATCTCACCTTCCACTTGGGGTAACCAACGAGGAGCGAGAAGTTATCTCGTGTATCAAGTAAATTTCTGGCGCCGTTGTCGGGGACTCCACTCTTCAAGATAGGGGAGTTGCACACTATCTTTTATCTTTTCTTTTTAGTCTTGTTAGTTTACCTTTTCGTTTTTGCTTTAGTGTCTTTTATCAAAAATCAAAAAAATAGTTATCTTGCTTGCTGCTGCTATTGGTTCCTCTGAGAACACCAAGTTGTGTGAATTCACCAGTCACAACAACAGTGACTTTATCTGCACTCTTATTGCTACACCTGCTACTTCAGCACCTTCTTATGAGATTAAACCTGCTTTGTTGAACCTTGTTATGAAAGATCAATTCTCTCGTGCTAGAGATGATGTTGCTTTGCATTTAAATAATTTTATTGAGCTTTGTGATATGAAAAGGTACAAAGAAGTAGATGGTGATATTGTTAAGCTTAAGCTTTTTTCCTTTCTCCTTGAGGGATGAAGCTAAAATCTGGTTTCAATCCTTGCCTAAGAATATCATAGATTCTTGGGATAAGTGCAAGGATGCTTTTATCGGGAAGTACTATCCCCCTGCTAAGATTATCCAGTTGAGGAGCTTTATTATGAATTTTAAACAATTGGATAATGAACACGTTTCCCAAGCTTGGGAACGCATGAAATCTCTTGTTAAGAATTGCCCTACGCATGGTTTGACTAATTGGATGGTTATCCAGACTTTTTATGAAGGCTTGAACTTTACCTCGCGGAACTTGTTAGATTCGGCCGCGGGAGGAACCTTTATGTCAACTACACTTGGTGCTTCCACAAAACTTCTCGATGAGATGATGACCAACTATTCCCAATGGCACACCAAAAGAGCTCCAACAGGTAGGAAGGTAAACTCTGTCGAGGAGATCTCCTCCCTAAATGAAAAAGTTTACTTGATTATGTCTCTACTTACCAAGAAATCTCCTATTGATCCTCAAAATGTTCCTTTAAATTCTTTGATTGCTCAGGATCAAGTAGATATGAACTTCATCTCTAGAAACAACTTCAACAACAATGCTTATAGGAGTAACTTTGGTAGCAATCCTAGACCGTTCCCCTCCAACAACTATGGGAACAACAACACTTATCCTAGCACCAGACACTCTACCCCAAGAGATAGTGACATGCCTAGTTATGAGAAAATTTTGGAAATAGAGAAGGCCACTAAGAACTACATGCAAACCCAGTATGAACAAAATAGGACCTTCTCTAGACAATTAGATGAGCACACTTCCATCTTGCAAGACGTTGGTAGAAAATTAGAGAGTCTGAACATTGAGATTTCTAACCTTCGGACTAGGCTCACCACCACGGAAACCCAAGTTTCCAATATGTCTCACACACAGGCTACTTTGATAAATCAAATGGCAGCCAAACCAGAAGTTATCCCTATGGAAGAGGATAGAATTAAGAGCCTTCCTACACACCATATTGTTGCTACTATCCAAGTGGTTGAGGATATCCAAACTCTTAGCACCCAATGCACCCCTAGTCCCATAGGACCTATTAATGGTGATGCTATGACCTCAACCGTAGAAGAAGAAATTCCTATGACTATAGAAGCTACCAAACAAGTGAGCCTAAAGGACACCACTACTACTCTACTTGAAATTAGTGACCTTGATTTTGATAATTGCACTCTTTCTGAAGTTATTCGTTTCCTTCACCAGATGTCTAGAGACCCCCACACTAGCACACCTAATCTTGCCTTCACGGAGCATATCACTAATGCTCTCATCAAAGCTAGGGAGGATAAGCTTAGGGTAGAATCCTCCATACCTAGAAATCTAGAAGATGGTTGGGATCCTATGATTAAAATTAAGTTGAATAACTTTTCTTGCTATGCTTTATGTGATGTTGGAACTGGTACCTCTGTTATGCCCAAAAGAATGTATGATATATTTGAGTTGATACCTTTTGATACTTGTTCTTTTGGTGTTCGTCTTGTCGATTCTTCTGTAAAGAAACCTTTGGGGAAGATAGCTGTTGTTCTTATCATTATCAATGACAATTATGTTCCCGTTGATTTTACTATTATGGACATTGAATGTGAACCTTCTTGTCCAAATATTTTGGGACGTCCTTTTCTTCGCACCGTGGGTGCTGTTATTGATATGAAAGAAGGGATTATAAAATTCACATTCCCTCTCAAGAAAGGGATGGAACACTTCCCTAGGAAAAATATTAAGGTGCCTTTTGAGTCCGTCACACGGACTAGTTATTTTCTTGAAAAAACTTGATCTATTTGAATTAAGCCTAGCTAATGGCTTTAAAGAAGCGCTTTCGGGAGGCAGCCCGCAACGAATTTAGGTTTTCCTTTTTGTTTGTCTTCTGTTTTTAGTGGTCTTGATGTTTTTTACTACTTTAGCAACATCATTGTATCTTTACTTTACAAGCTTTGTGCCTTTTATAGCCTCATACGACAAGGGAAGTGAAAGTTGTGACATGCTGTCCAGAAAACAGATTATGTCCTCGTGACTAGAAAAATCAGAGAAAACTCCCACTTCATATATTTGAGCTGAATTTTTTACACAGCGTGCTCTATACAATTACGAAACTTTCGTATGTTCTGAGTTTTTTTATTTGAGTTGCAGAAGTATCCCTAAAAATTCTTTACTACCTGCTGGTCTGTTTTTCATAGATTCTGTCCTGTTTTGCCTTTTCCACGTTTTGCAAACCTTAAGCTTGCTTTTTCTTTGTAAAAACCTTTTGGAACTCTTGAGAAACAGTAGCCCTTCAAGATTATCATTATGTCCAGTAGAGAAAAATTATTTTATTATGGGTACAAACCTCGCTAATCAGATTATGATGAGTTATGTATGAAGGGAGTTTTCAAGTGTGCGAGGGAAGATGATGAAAGAAGATTAAGAAGTGTCAAGCGTTCAAGCTTGGGGATGCCCCCATGCATCCCCAAGAAATATTCAAGGAGACTCAAGCGTCTAAGCTTGGGGACGCCCCCGTGCATCCCCTTCTCCATCGACAATTATCAGTTCGTCTCTCGTTTCACTATATTTTTATCACTTCATGTGTTATGTGCTATTCTTGGAGCGTCTCGCTCTTAGGTTTTTTTTTTTAGTTTTCTTTAGCTTTGCTTGCTTTTCATAACAAGTTAGATCCCAGCTTTCTTTGTGTGGGAGAGAAACACGCTCCACTTCCAAAATTTAGAACACAACATAGGACTTTTCATGCTTATCTTTTATGTGTGTGTTCTTTATCTTTTCATAGCTGCTGCCATGTTTTGCTCTTAGTTTTCATGCTTATCTTTTTAAGAGGTTTTGTTCAGTTTGTTGCTGGAACTATCTTGAGTTTGCATGTTTATCTTGTTTAGAGAGTTTTCCTGTTGCACTGAGTTTTGTGTCTTGACTTGAAGTAGGTAATTGAGGTTGCTATTCTTTTGTAGTAGTAACTTGCAATAGTTTTGAGGTGTTGTTTTGAGTAATGTTTGGACTTCTGGTGTCAAGAGCTTTAGCCTATTAGTGATAGATGTCGTATTTTGGGCAATCTGTGTTTATTTTCAAAACCTACAAAATTAGTTGAGAACTCTAGCTACTATATGGATCACTACTCTTCTGAGGGGTCGAATATTAGAGTACACTCACGTACCATGAGTCGAGGATGCGCAAGGATAACCAAACCCCCATACACTCCTCCTCGGGGTACTTGTCTCTTTGTGAACCTCCTTATTAGATTGAGAGTTACCAATAATAAGTGCATGAGTTCTTCGGACTAATGTGAGTATTCGAAAGTTGACACTTCCACCTTGCCATACTTTGCTAGCCTTTACTATGCCGTGCATTGCTTTCTTCTCACTCCGAGAGTTAGCGTCCACCTTCGCCGGTACATCCAAACCCTTGGCACGATACACTCTGTCATCATAAACCTCCTTATGTTCTTCCTCAAAACAGCCACCATACCTACCTATCAAGGCATTTCCATAGCCTTTCCGAGATATATTGCCAGGAAACATCCATCTTCTCATGACTTGATCTTCATGTCATACATGATACTTGCTTGATCGATGAGCTGCATGCTAGTTGGGCCTTGCCCTAATCATTGCTACATGACAGGCTAGTATCATCGCATATCCTGCTACACTGGCAGAGGCATACATTTGCATACATCATGATAGTTACATCTTCTTTATGATTTCAGTACTTTGTAAAGTGTGAAAGATCTTCTATACTTTTTGTAATATATAGAGTGTTGCTCCTAAAGTGAGGAAAAGATCCCAAAGTGGAAAAATTAAAAGATCCCAAAGAGGAAAAATTAAAAGATCCCAAAGAGGACAAATTAAAAGATCCCAAAGAGGACAAATGAGAGAAATAGAAAGAGCCATTGAGGCCACCAAAAAATTACAAAAAAATACAAAAAAGAGAAAAAGAAATAAAAAGAGAGAAGGGGGCACACTACTATCCCTTTTGAGAGATCCACACTCGTACTCCCTCTTATATCTTGTACTCCATAGAGATTATCATTCATGCATATAGCTATGTGGGGACCTTCACACTATAGAACTTGGCTTGTATATTCCAATGATGAGCCTCCTCAAATGAGCTCTAGGTCTTCTTGAGCAAGCAAGTTGGATGCACCCCCACTAGTTCCATTGGATAGCTTACCTTAGCTCACATGTGCATCCGTTGCATGACAATCCCGACTCCTCACATCATATCTATCATTTGGCTTTCTCTCGCCTATGATTGTCATCATTGATGTGAGCCTTTCACACCTTTTTGTCTTCCTCCTTCACCTTATTCTCTCTTTGCCATCCTAAGTGTCAACTTTCTTGCTTACACTCATCCATTGCATGAGTGCTCAAAATGTTGAAAAGGAGTGGATCATTTTGACTTGTACCTGGCTAGTGGTCTGGGGATGAGTCAAGATAAGATTCCAAAAAATACCAAGTGTGACACTTTAGTAGATTGAGTTCTCAACTTAAAAATACTTTTTTCTCGTATATCCCTATCCCCTTTCTTGGACGCAAACACCATTTGGAGACATTCGAGTCACGGACAACGAGAGCTCTTGCACCTTTATGTTCTTATGTTGCTTGTTTCAATACTAGATATAGACTCTTGCATGTTATGACTTGAACTGAATTGCATGCTTTGATTGCTTTACTTACAAAGTTCTTATATGGTTGTTAGCATGTCACCATAGAAATTATGCTTGTTATCATTTACCTAATCGATGACGAGCAGGAATTAAGCTTGGGGATGTTGATACGTCCAAAGCGTATCTATAAATTCTGCTTGCTCCATGCCTCTTTTGTGTGATATTTCTATGATATTGATGAAATTCCAGACACTTTTGATCATATTTGGACTAACCTATTAACTCAGTGCACCCCAGTGCTAGTTCCTGTTATCTGTTGTTTTTCTATTTCAGGTTTCCCCCTTATTAAAAGTACCAGAAACACTCCGGGAAACATATGGGAAAATCAGCGTACCGGAAGCTTCGCGAAGAGCCAGAGGGGGCCCAAAGGGGAGCCAGGGGGCCCCAGGCGGCCAGAGGGCGCGGCCCCACCCCTGGCCGCACCAGGGGGCGCCTCGAGCCCCTGGCCCATCTCTGGCTGCCCCCTTTCGCCTATTTATTCCCCGTGACGAGAAACCTTCAGGGACGGAACCCTTTTTCGCGATCTCTCCTATGTTCCGCCGCCGCTGCGCTTCCAAGATCGGGAGCACCAAAAGACCTCTTCCCAGCACCCTGCCGGAGGGAGGAATCACCTCCGGGAGCTTATCCACCACCATGGATGCTTCCCGGATGAACCGTGAGTAGTCCACCTTGGACCATGGGTCTATGATCAGTAGCTATGTGATGTTCTCCTCCAATCTTTGTTCTTCATGGATTAGACCTCGTGAGATGACCTACATGATCGAGGCACATATAAAATCTTTCTGTTGTTGCTATGCTGAGTTTGCTGGGATCCGATGGATTATGAGATTATGTTCAGATTGTGATTGAGTTATATATTTGATTCTATTCTTTTATATTTATCTTCTTGAGTAACTCTTGCATGTTCTCCGTTGCTGTTTATTGCTTTGGCCAAGTAGTAGGTAGTGACTCCAAGAGGGAGCGTTATGCATGATTGTGGGTTCATGCCCCTGATGACTAGCTTGAGTGACAGAAACATGAGTCTAGGGGATGTGTTGTTGCCACAAGTGGGAAAACAACGGTGCTTGTACTTGCGGGTGCAAGGATTGTTTACTTTACGCAAAGTTCTTTAATGCAGTTGTCCGTTGCTTTGAGTTTACACTTTAGGTGGGATTCACAACTTAATACCAGCGAGATGTTCTGGATATATATCTCAAGGTGTATGCTTAGTGAGTAGATGCAGATAGATTTCGGTCTATTTGTCTTGGCGTACCGCCCGTGCTTTTGAGCATCTTCCTTTCTGTTTAGTATAATTAGCATTGGTTTGCGCACATAATCCTGTCAATTGCCCAGCTGTGATTTTTTTTACCTCGCATGGCTATTTAATCATATTTTGGGAGAGAGACATCACTAATGAACATCATATGACCCCGGTCCATATTTCAACCACTGTTTACACTATCAATTTACTTTCAGTATTTACTTTTCCGTAGCTATCACTATCATTATTATCCCGTGTGTTTTATCCTTTGTAAACAACAAGGCCGGAGGAATTGACAACTCCTCTGTATTCGTTGGGAGCAAAGCTATCTGTTGTGTGTGTAGGTCCAGGTGAAGTAAGCAACCTTGAATTGTGAACGACGCCATTGTTCACTTCACCACCTACTTGTATCTGTTGGAGTCCTCCTGGACGATACTCAACCTTAGAATTTTTTCTAAGGGAAATTTTCCGCTATGCTACATCTCACCTTCCACTTGGGGTAACCAACGAGGAGCGAGAATCTATCTCGTGTATCACCGCCGCGCTTCCAAGATCGGGAGCACAAGAAGACCTCTTCCCGGCACCCTGCCGGAGGGAGGAACCACCTCCGGGAGCCTCTCCACCATCATGGATGCTTCCCGGATGAACCGTGAGTAGTCCACCTTGGACCATTGGTCTATGATCAGTAGCTATGTGATGTTCTCCTCCCCTCTTTTTTCTTCATGGATTAGACCTCGTGAGCTGCCCTAGGGGGTGTGTTGTTGCCACAAGGGAGAAAACAACGGTGCTTGTACTTGCGGGTGCAAGGATTGTTTACTTTACGCAAAGTTTCTTAATGCAGTTGTCTGTTGCTTTGAGTTTACACTTTGGGTGGGATTCACAACTTAATACCAGCGAGATGTTCTGGATAGATATCTCAAGGTGGATGATTAGTAGGTAGATGCAGATGGATTTCGGTCTACTTGTCTTGGCGTACCGCCCAAGCTTTTGAGCCTCTTCCTTTCTTTATAGCATAGTTAGCATTGGTTTGCGTACATAATCCTGTCAATTGCCCAGCTGTAATATGTTTACCTCGCATGGCTATTTTATCGTCTTTTGGGAGAGAGACATCACTAGTGAACATCATAGGACCCTGGTCCATATTTCCAATACTGTTTACACCCACTATCAATTTACTGCTTTATTTACTTTTCCGTTGCTATCACTATATTATTATCCCGTGCGTTTTATCCTTTGTAAACAATAAGGCCGGAGGAATTGACAACTCCTCTGTACTCGTTGGGAAGCAAAGTTATTAGCTGTGTGTGCAGGTCCAGGTGAAGTAAGCAACCCTGAGTTGTGAACGACGCCATTGTTCACTTCACCACCTTCTTGTATCGGTTGGAGTCCTATTGGTTCGACATTCAACCTTAGCATCTTCGCTAAGGGAAATTTGCCGCTACGCTACATCTCACCTTCCACTTTGGGTTAACCAACGAGGGGCGAGAAGTAAACTCTCGTGACATCAACAGGTAGAAGAAGAGCAAGGGAACGAAGAAAATGTTGATCCGGAAGGAAATGCTGAAGCCGAAGGTGAAGCATATCCTGAAGCTGAAGCTGAGCCTGAAGCAAACGATTCTACTTTATCACGAGTCCGAAGAAGAGTTGATGTTGATTCGATCCTCGAAGACATTCGTCAACCAGGTCGTCCCACTACTCGATCGCGTACTCGTTTGGCTAACTTCTGTGGGAGTTTTTCTTTTGTTTCCATGCTAGAGCCTTCAAAATTTGATGAAGCCATGAAAGATCCAGACTGGCTATTGGCTATGATGGAAGAACTTCACCAGTTTGAGAGAAACAAAGTTTGGTCTCTAGTTGATAGACCTGATCCCACGAAGCACAATATTATTGGCACCAAGTGGATATTACGCAACAAGCAATATGAGGATGGTATTGTGGTAAGAAATAAGGCTAGACTGGTAGCACAAGGGTACACCCAAATCGAAGGCATTGATTTCTGTGAAACCTATGCTCCAGTAGCCCGTCTCGAATCCATTCGTGTTATGCTTGCTTTTGCTAACCACAATAACATATTGCTATATCAAATGGATGTCAAAAGTTCTTTTCTTAATGGTGAGATAGAAGAAGAAGTGTATGCTATGCAGCCTCCAGGTTTTGAAGATTCAAAGAAGTCTGAGATGGTGTACAAGCTTCACAAAGCATTGTATGGACTGAAGCAACCACCTCGGGCTTGGTATGAAACATTGAAGGATTTCCTCCTGAAGAAGGGCTTCAAACCTGGAACCACTGACCCCACTCTTTTCACTCGATCATATAACAATGATCTATTTGTGTGTCAGATATATGTAGATGATATTATTTTTGGCTGCACTAACCCTAAAATCAGCGAAGAATTTGAAAGGATGATGTCGAAGAAATATGAGATGTCCATGATGGGAGAATTGAAGTTTTTCCTTGGACTTCAGATTCGACAATAGAAGATTGGCACCTTTATTTCACAAGAAAAATATTTGAAGGATTGCCTGAAGAAATTTGGACTTACTGATTGCAAGACTATCAAAACTCCCATGCCAACCAATGGTTTTCTTGATGCTGATGAGAAAGGGAAACCCTTCGATCAGAAGAAGTATCGGTCTATGATAGGTTCACTCTTATACTTATGTGCATCTGGACCTCATATCATGCTATCAGTTTGTATTTGTGCTCGTTTTCAGGCCAATCCGAAGGAATCACATCATACTGTTGTAAAGCGAATTCTTCGGTATCTAGCACATACTCCTTCATTGGGACTTTGGTACCCAAAGGAACTCAATTTGTTTTGATTGCATATTCTGATTCATACTGGGCTGGTGATAGAGTTGACAGGAAATCTGCCTCAAACACATGTCATTTCCTTGGTAGATCTCTTGTGTGTTGGGCTTCAAAGAAGCAAAACTGTGTCTCAATATCTACTGCTGAAGCCAAATACATTGCTGCTGGCTCATGCTGCACTTAGATTCTTTGGCTTAACCAGACGCTGAGAGATTATGGTATTTATGTAAAGAAAATCCCCTTGTCGTGTGACAATGAGAGTGCTATCAAAATTGGACACAATCCTGTGCAACACTCTCGAACGAAGCATATTGATATTCGCCATCAATTTCTTCGAGATCATGTTCAGCGCGAAGACATTGAGATCACTCATGTCAGGACTGAAGATCAACTGGCAGACATATTCACGAAGCCATTGGACGAGAAAAGGTTATGTGCATTGAGATGTGAGCTAAACATCCTAGACTCACACAATGTTCAGTAAGATCAAAACTTTTCCCTTGTATATATTTTCCTTCATTCTTGTTTAAATGTCTAGCTTCGTTTGCCATTTTCCTCCAGTTTTGTTTGGTTTTTATTCGTTTCGTTTGTCCCCTGTGCTTATCATTTTTAGCTTCGTTGTTGTTTTTCTTCGAACTGATAAGTTTCGGACCCTATCCCCTCCATTCTGATTCGCTCCCAATCTATTATGTCTTGTATGGTTAAGCACATTTGAAACGGAAAGTATATTGCTTCGAACATCATTAAGTTCTAAATCAATTGCTTCCAATTTTATCAAAGTTTTTTCTCTCGGTCAGAGTTAGTCTTCGACCGTTGAGTCCCCGTATTTTTAGGTCCGATAAGATTCGCTCACGAACCGCCACTTCATCTCCCCGTAGAATCGGAATAGACAGTCGCAGGGAGCCGTCCGATGCGATCTAACTGCCAAGTCAGATCGGCCAATATATAAGGCAAATCGCTCCCCTGTGAACGGCCACCTCGTTCATTCTTCTCCTCCGCTCCCCAACTCCTCCCCTCGAGCAGGCCGACGAGCCCTCGCCCCCGACGACGACCGCGCCGCTTGACTGCCAGACTGTCGCCGCCGTGGACGTTCCCTCCGACGAAGAGCACTTCACCGCCCTTCGTCGCCGTAGCCGCTTCGCGTCACCGAGTTAGGGTACGCCAAGCTCTCTCTGATCCAATCTATGCCGCATGTTCATCTTCTTAGGGCTTGGATCTGAGACTCGTAGTTTGTTTTATCCTTTGTTTTCTAGGCTTG
The DNA here is from genome assembly GCA_950022295.1 of Bromus sterilis. Lineage (NCBI taxonomy): Eukaryota > Viridiplantae > Streptophyta > Magnoliopsida > Poales > Poaceae > Bromus > Bromus sterilis. Next base: position 363,005,907 of record OX465595.1, on the reverse strand, counting down.
TCTGATCCGTGTTGATCCTTAATCTCTGGGAAACTTGTTTGTAGCGTCAATTGAAGCCTTATGCTCCCTGGCTCCAAGCCATATGCAATTATGGACGCAGTGAAGATTTTGTTGCCAGACATCACCCGATGTTGTTCTGTCCTCCTGTGCGCGATACCATGAATATCTTCAGAAGGCCAAATGATCCATTTGCCACTTATGTCGGAGTTAGACAGCATGTCAATGAAGGAAATATGTCGAAGTCTTTCCAGAAGGAAGTCTACCACTTTGAAGTTGGCATTCGCTCTCAACAGTTGCTGGAAAACTTCATCGAAGGCAATCAACGCCAAATGCAACATCTTTCAGATGAGATCAATCGAGTTGGCAACATTGCTTTGAACAATAATCAGTACCTGAAAGTGTTGAAGCGCCACACATGGAAAGGATTGAGGAAATTCAACTCTGTCAAGAAGCTTGAAGATGCCCGGATTTACAAGGAGTATCCACATGTTCAGCGCCATTTTTCAAGAAATGATTCGATAGACCGCCCCAACCCGAAGATTCCTCCGTTGGAGAAGATTGACGAAGTTTTATTTGTCAACCCAGCTGAACAGATTCGCCCTGACACCTTCTCTGAAGAAGACTCTCACACGTCGAAGCAAGAAGATGATCCTCTCAACGACAGTGACTTCGACTTGCTGCAGGCACCAATGAACATTGATGAACTCGAGTCGCCTGCCTCGGCCGAAGGAGACACTTTTGGAGATGCATCTTCTTCGGGCGAAGACCGTCAGCGGGGTCCCCGGGTTGCAGCCGATGTGTAAATACTCTAGATCTACCTCTCAACTTTTTGTCCAATCATTGACAAAAAAGGAGGAGAATGTAGCATCAATTGAGTTTAGATTCGCTACGGGGTTTAAGGGTTCTGATTTGATCTTTTTTGTGCTAAGTTATGATACGTCCCAAACGTATCTATAATTTCTGCTTGCTCCATACATATTTTGTGTGATATTGCTATGCTTTTGATACACTTTCATATCTTTTTATAACATATTTTGGAACTAACCTATTAATGGTTGCAAGAGTGCACAAGTTCTTTTTTTTGTACTTTATGTGTAGGAATTACTTGGATAAAGTAAAAATCAAAAAAAGGAGCCTTGTAGGAGTTGGACTCTAACTCTCCCGAAATCTGTCCCCACCAGACAGGTTTTAAAGATCGCCTCGGAAACGCTAGACGGCGGTCTCAAACGGAAAAACTTAAAACTACAAAGTTGTAGGGAATTTTTTCCGGTGGATCTACATATAAAATTCGTCACAATCGGAGTTTTGATGCTCCCTGGAGCCCCAAAATACCGAAGAAGTAATCTGGATGACGGGAATTCGAGAGTCTACAAAGAGAGGAAACTTATGTCAAACGACACCACGAAATTTCCTCCCCCTTGGCAGCCGTCTTGAGGGGGAGATCAATCTCCACATCAGAAGCATCTCCAAGGAAGAAGAAGGGGGCCAAGGGCCGCTGCCCCCAAGGGCCGTGGCCACCGCCGTGGCCGTGGCCGCCGCCGCCGCCATCTCCTTCATCTCCTTCGGGCTGCACCTCTCCATCAACAACTCCCTCTCTCACCATGTCCATGTGTGAGTAGTACCCCTCGGGGCTAAGGTTTCTACCAGTAGCTATGTGGTCTTCTCTCCCATGATGTGATCTTCTCTCCCATGATGTGATCTTCGTTGTGATCATAGGCTATGTTAATCTAGGGTGATCCCATGATATTTCCCCTTCATCTATGTATTGGAAATGAATGTACTCACTTGATCTTATCTAGTATAATCCCCGAGACCATGGTGACAGCGGTCTATTGGACATGGGTTAGAAGAATATTTTCATGAGTGATTTCCTCTTTTGTGTGTTGATTGAAGATTGAGAGTCTCTTGGTGCTTGTCTTTGACTATCCTTGAGATATGTTGTGGTGATTGTGGTACTCTCTTTGGATGGCCACGGTGATATTGGGAAATCCATAGATTGAGAACTACGAACTTTGAGGTGTGCTTTTGTAGCCCTACATAATTCTCGTTCTCTCTTGACCACAAAGGAATGACCTCCGAGTGCGTCTCCATTGCATGTTTTATGGGAAATATCATGTGATTAGACTATGTTAATGTTGTTGGGAGTTGCCACTAGTGAAAGTATGAAGCCTAGGCCTTGTTTCCACCATTGTTACACCGTTTGTGCTCACTTTTGTCACATGTTTGTTTGCTGCACTTTTATTACAGATTTATATTACTTTGTTTTGCCACACCTATCACCCATATTTTACCATCTCTTCGCCGAACTAGTGCACCTATACAACTCCTAGTTGTATTAGGTGTGTTGGGGACATAAGAGACTTCTTGTATCTTAACTGCAGGGTTGCTTTAGAGAGACCATCTTCAACCTCTACTTCCCTGAGTTCGATAAACCTTAGGTCATCCACTTGAGGGAAATTGCTGCTGTCCTACAAACCTCTGCGCTTGGAGGCCCAATATAGTCTACAAGAATAGAAGCGTGCGTAGACATCAAGTTACAACAAACTTTCCATTCGCTTCGATTGGGGTTGTAACTTAAGTTTACTTCGTCTGTGAACTACTGCTACATGGTATGTGTTAATAACCCCCTTGCTTGCAAGTTGCTCTCGTATATTTTGTCTTGCAGGTGGTTATTTCTATTAAGTTCACAGGTCATTGGATGATTGCATATTCTTCAAGACTAATATCTTTTAAATGCAATTGATTCACTAAGATATGTGTTAAGCTCCCCATCAAAGATATCCTCCATCAAGCATTTACTTCGGTTATATAAATCTTTGATGCTTGCATTCAGGGGGAGTCAAAAGCTTCATATCTTAGAGTTTTCCCTCAACTCAACTCAAAATTTCATATTCTTATCGATGCCTGTTTTGTCAACAATAGTCCAAAAAGGGGGAGATTGTAAGAGCAAAGTTTTGCCCCCATGAGTTTTGGATATTGTTGGACAAAACAGTAAAGGAACTAACAAGTTTTCTAGTGTAAAACAGATGGTTAGGTTCCTGAAGTTATAGGTTGGTGCTAAAGCTTCGAGGAAGATTTATATATTCACTGAAGCATATCCTCTGGAGCGAAGCTCATCACGGATGTCGAACCCCAAAAAGATAAGGAATCCTGAAGCACGTCTCATCGAAGGAGATGATCAAGATGGCGCAAGACTTATAGTTTTTGCATAGTTCTTTTTCAGTTCTTTGAGTCGTAGGAAAAAACCGTACTATCAAGAGGGGTTTAGTAAATGTACTCCGAAGATTTTGGTGAAAAGACTCAGATCGAATCCAAACCAGTAAGAAGCCAGAGATGAGAAATCTCAAGTGCACTAGGTAATGCTTCACCAGCGAAGACTATGTTCTTTCAGATCCTGAAGCTTAACCAAGTCCGTGAGTCAGCTTTACTTGTTCCGCAAGTAAAGTTGCGCATTGAATAGAAATCCTATCGTTGCGGACAGGTGTCAAGCTGTCGCATCGGGTCACTTCAGTCATTTCGCACCTAGGGATCGCCACCTATAAATAGGCCACCCCCGCCCTCATTGGCGGGTGGCTGCTCGAAGATTATTCTCTGACAGATAAGAGAGAGAGAGAGCACCCAACCGAAGCCAAAACGAAAACCATCCACCGAAGCATAAGTCCTACTGATCTGAGTTGATTCACTATGACTTAGGAAGAAGTTTGCTAGCCTTGTTATCTTGGAGAACTGCAATTCTCCTAGACGGTTAGAGAGTTGTTCTTCAGAGAGCGAAGAGTAATTGTCGCCTCGAAGTCAAGATTCTCAAAGGTTTCAGTGATTTCCTCAATAATCAATCACGAGTGAAGAACTGACCAAGCTCAAGGAGATTGGTGCAGTGGAGATACGGACGGAGAGAGGTTAGCTCCTGTGTTCAATCACAAGTCCCTCCAACTAGACGTAGCACTTTGCAGAGTGTGAACTGGTCGACCAAACATTGCCGAGTCAAGAGTTCGTTTTACATTCCGCACTTACATTCAGCATTGCAATTGCTTCTGTGATTTGATTCAATCCAACTGATTCGATGCTTTTGATTCGCTATGTTGTGCTTCACTCCAGTTCCGATTCACTGTCTACCTTCCTGTTGAGTTACTTTTGCTGCTAAGTTATGCTTCACTTCAAAGTTTCATGCGAAAATTTGAAGTGATCATTCACCCCCTCCCCCTCTGATCACATACTTGGTCTTTCAGCTAGTCTAATCTTAGTTGACTAACAATGCGCAGGGCTCACTGCTGAATGATATATATATTTAATAGGCATCATAGGATAAAGGAAGGTACATCAAGGGACGACAAAGACATGCTATGCAATAGAATATGATCGTAACGTAGAAGTAGCAGTAACAATGCCTAGTGCAAGAAATGTACGGTAAAGATAGGTGATATCTGGAGAAGGAAAATGGCTCTGCTTGCCTGGAAGCTCGACGATAGGGGTACGGTCGTCGACGACGTAGTCGATCACAGGGGCATCGGCAGCAGTCGTCGGGACTACCGAACAATAAGAGAGGGGGAAGAAACAATAAATACACGTCAATAAAAGCAATACACATACAAGACATGGCAAACACAGTGTTAGGGGTGAACTAATGCGGTGCTACACGTTGCAAACGAAACAGACTTTTTACCGGCAATTTTACCGGCTCCGGGCGATTACCGGACAATGCAACCGGAGGGTTAATGTCTCGTGTTCGTTGCGTTAGAGGGGGGTTGTTGGTATAAGGGTAGCGTATTCGTATTCATTATATTATTCTGATCAATTTTCATGTATAAAGTTTTCATCTGAGCTACAGTATAAAAGATATTGAATTTCAATGTTTAATCAATTTAAATAATTTTTTGGATTTATTTTAATTGTTTAATAAACATTATCCACAACAAAGAGGGTTGACCAGTCAACTGACATGTGGTCCCACATGTCAGCCTCTGGTTACTTAAACAATTTATTTTTAAAACAGTGCACTGGACCCACATGTCATACACTGGAATTTATATAAAATCATTTTATTAATATAGCTAACATTGGGGTCCCACATGTCATACCCACATTGTTTTATTTAGCAGTTTGATTTAATCTAATAAATCTAATGGGTCCCAGCAGTCAGTGGGACAGAGTTAATATTACCTGTTTAATTAAATCCAAATGTTATTTTAAAGGGGCTGGCTCACATGTAATACTCTCAGTGTTAACCTAATTAACTTAGCTAATTATTTTAGATTAACAGGCTGGGGACCCACATGTAAGTTGCTGGAGGGGGGAGGGGGTTAGCCGGTGGCTAATTAGCCGCTAGCCACGGCGACACCACGTCGGTCACCGGAGCTACTCCGGCGAGATCGTGCACTCGCCACCGTCCATGGGAGGAGGCGTGGTTGGTGGAGTTTGAAAGAGGAGGGCCGCGCGCGTCGTTTGGGTGCGGTGGCAGTGGCTGGGAAGGGCGCGATCCTCACCGGCGGCGAGCCGTAGCGGCTGCAAAAACTGGGCGTCGTCGGGACCGAGGCTCCAATGCCTTTTTGCGAGCATGAAGCTAGCGTGATGCGCTCCACGGCTCACCAGGAGCGCAAGGGTGCCACAGGAGCGCGCGGAGCGGCCCCGGAGCAGGTGCATGGCCGGCCATGGTGGCGACCGGGGCACTGAAAAGAGGGTTGGGGTCTACACGCCAATCGGGCGAGCGCGAGCAGAAGGCGGCGGCGGGCATGCTCACCAGGAGCCTATCGGGGCTGGCAATGAGCTCGGGGGCGATTCGGTGCGGGCGGATTTCATCGCCGAAGCTCGCCGGCCGACGGCGAAGACGATGGAGATGGCTGGGTCTTGAGGGCGTCCGGGCCCGATTTCCTAGGGGAGGTGGCGTAGACGTCCACGGCGGTCCTAGGTGACAAGGTCTCAGGCGATGGGGGCAACGGTGGCCACGGCGGCGCACTGGTCCATGGCGACGACGACGGGGACCTCGCACGGGGAGAAGAGAGAGCGAGGGATGAGGGGAATGGAGGGGGTCGATCTAGGGTTAGGGTTCACGAGGTGTGTGGTGGCCTCCTTATCCTTGTCGGCGGTCTTCGGATGGCCGCCACGGCGACGAGGTCGTGGTCTGGCCGGGGGATGGCCGCCACGCATGGCCGTGAACAGGGGAAGAAGACGAGGGAGAGCCCGGCTGGGCTGGGCCAGTGGGCAGGGGAGGGGGAAGTTGCCTTGGGCAGCTTTTAGTTCTTTTCCTTTTATTTGTTTTCTTTCTCTTTCATTTAGGTTTGTATTTATTTTAATACCTTTGGCATTTTTGTAATACATGAAAATTTGTTCCATAATTTGTGTTGCATATTACCAGAGTGCCACAAAAAGTTTGGGGCAAAGATAAAATCATTTAATATTTCTTTTGAATATGCAACTAGCAAATGGGGTTGTTTTAGTACTGGTTTGAGTTGTTTGCAATATTTAAATATTGCAATAAATATTCAATGTTGGTTTAACATGGTCCACTGACTTTTAGGGATTTAACAAAATTGGTTGTACAATTTTTTGACAAGTTTTATTTATCTCTTTGTTTTTAATATCAATAAAAGGGGATTTGGAAATTGATCAAATGCAAAGATGATCAAAGTGAGATTAGCAAAATTAATTGTCATTAACAAAAGTGATTACTGTAGCATGAGACTGGGGGTGTTACAACTGGAAAGGAAAACTTTTGTCCCTGGATGGAAAATTGGTACTCACAAACTACGTATTATCTAATATGGTATTGTATATGATATCATTCTTCTAGTTACCTAAGGAGTCTTAGATAGATTTTATTATTTCCCATCGAGATTCTTTTGGCAAGGGGATAATGAGAAGAAGAAGAAGTATCGGCTGACCAAGTGGAATGTCGTTTGTCGACCGAAGGACCAAAGGGGTTTGGGTATACATGACCTACAGGTCAAGAACTCTGCTCTCCTTGGTAAGTGGTTGTATACACTAATCACTTCGGATGGTGTCTGGCAAACGATCCTTAAGCAAAAATACATCGGTACAAAAGCATTATCTCAGGTGATATGGAAGCCTGGGATTCGCACTTTTGGGCCGGTCTCATGGCTACGAAGAAAGTCTTCTATCGCTTTGGGGTTTTCAAGATTAAGGACGGTTCAGAAATACAATTTTGGAAGGACAAATGGCTAGGAAATACCACCCTCCGAGATCAATATTCGGCCCTATATAATATTTTGTAACATAAGATAGATACGCTGGCTACGTTCATGCAAGAGTCACCCCCTAATGTTGCATTCATGAGAGACTTAATCGGACCTAGAATTTCGTCTTGGAACGCCTTGTTGGATCGGTCCGCGGTAGTGCAGCTGTCACAAGGTCATGATGAATTTCGTTGGAACCTCAACAAGAATGGTAAATTCTCGGTGGATTCCATGTATAGGGCGCTTCTCCGGCCTGAAATTCCAGTCGATAACAATAACAAAATTTGGCAAATGAAGATAGCATTAAGGATAAAAGTCATTGCATGGTATCTTCGTAAAGGTCTCATTCTCACGAAAGACAATCTTGTCAAGCGCCACTGGCAAGGGAGTAAGGAATGTGTTTCATGTGCTCAGGATGAGACAATAAAACATGTATTCTTCACTTGTAATGTTGCACGTTCTATTTGGTCAGCTATCCAAATGGCTTCAAACTTATATCAACCCACGCCCGTCGCTAATATTTTTGGCAATTGGCTGCATGGGATAGATAATAAGCTTAAAACCATACTTAGGATATGAGCGCTCGCCGTAATATGGTCGCTCTGGCTATGTAGAAATAACAAGATATTTTCTGATAAAAAATCTCTTGTTTGCAGGTTCTATACCGATGCACAAGTATTCTTCGTTCGTGGTCCATCTTACACCGGATGGAATATCGAGACCTTTTTATAGAGCCATATGCACGACTGGAAAAAATGGCGAGGAATATTTTTATCCAACATGGATGGCCGTGTGATCTATGGATAGAGCCACCATGAGCGGCGATGGCTCAATTGCATTTGTAACAACTAGTCGTACGCTTTTTCATTTCCTTTTTTGTTCGTTTGCGGCTGTGTGCATCTTAGCTATGCAGAGGCCGGATGTACTTACTTAAACCTTTTGAGTAATAAAACCTTTTATCAAAAAAAATTGGAGATATGACGAGCAGCCACAACACTATGTATTAACCAGTAGAAAATGCCACTATGGAGGTCTTACTTTTGTGTGTTGAGCCGATGATTTTGTATCATTCCTTGATAGATTAGATTATGAAGAACAGTTGCATTGCTGGGATTAAGGAATCTTACATTCTTAAGAAATTTCTCCCCACTACTACCAATTCTCTCAACATGCATATACTCCACCTCATCATGCATGCCACATCACCTTACACTACCATATTTCTCTTAACATGCAAGCATGCCACCTCATCATCCAATATGCATGAGAAAGATCCATCTCAACATGCCACTATGCATAATAAAACCCCAAATGCAACATGCATGTTTGGGAATTTTTATTTTATTATGATATTTATATTAAATCCTATATTAGTTCAAAAGTTATTATTTCAAATATACATGCTTCATTTAACCAAACATTTTCACTGAAATATTTTGCAAAAAAGTTCCGCAATAACATGCGGGGCATCATCTAGTTAGATTAGAAACTGAAAGCAAGTTAGAAACGGAACACACAATGCTAAGGAAATACCCATCAACTCTTGGGTGTAGGCGCAAAAATTAGCTGCAACCAAGTGGAAATACCCATCAACATTGCTGCCGTGAAGCTAATCGCTGACATTCTAGCAAAGAATAGTTTCTTGAATAGATCCTCTTGATTCTGGTAGTCTGATATCTCGGTCTTTATTTCTCAATACCTTGTAAACGATATGTCTATTGTGTGAGAAATAAAGTCTCTATACCCGTAAAAAAAACTCTTGGGTGTAGGCGAACCCTATATGGAAAAAAATAGTAATTCTGAAAAAAACAATAAACTCGACCTTTTGTTGAACTTGTATAAAAAATTTAGTCAAGAAAAAAAAACTCCCATGAACTTCAGGGCAATAAATAAATCAATCAAAGGACAAAAAGCGTGAATAATAACTTGTACATAGTATTGATTTTTTTTAATCCAGAATAGCATGAGACTCACTCCTTGGTGAATTTTTTTTATACAAATACTCATATGGTAAATTTCATTTTTTAATGTTTAATTTATTTTAAATTACTGATTTTTTCATATAGGACGCATCTACACCCGAGAGTCATAGGTGCTTGTCCCACAATGCTACTGCCATTAGTCTATTACTCTTTTCAGATTTTTTTTACACTACATATTAAATTTGTTTGAATTTAAACTCTTCAAAGTTTGATCAAGTATATATAAATATTATTAATATTCAAAATAAATATTTAATATTATTAAAATAATCATGAAATATATCTTATTTGATATTGTAGATGTTGATTTTTTTTATATAAGTTTGGTTAGACTTATAAGAGTTTGACTTTAGATAAATCTAATACGCGAGTAAAAAAACAAAGGGAGTACATACATTTTTCTAAACATTTGACACAAGCTAAAAATGTTGTAATAAACGAAGACTTATGGTGTTTTGATTGAAGGTACAACTTTTAATTTTCATGTTTAATCTGCATTGAAATATGTAAACTTTTCTAGGGGATGTACCGAAGCAAAAAACTTGAACTTATATTGAAAAATTGAAGGCCTACAATTACATTCTCACAATCATAAGCCTGCGGTTAGAATCTTATTCATCCAACACAAAAAGAAGTCCCAATAATTCAAACTCTCACACAGACGCACACAAACAAAATTATGCAAGAGCAACCAGCTGCTTCCCAACGTTTCTCCCAGAAAACAGCCCTATGAGGGCCTTAGGCGCCATGTCGATCCCATGCACGACGTCCTCCACGACGGCCACCTTCCCTTCCCTGATGTAGCCGGCCATCTCCTCCTCGAACCTGGGGTAGAGGTGGTAGTAGTCCATGCAGCTGAATCCTTCCACCCGGACGCGATTGGGGATGATGCTCCACAGGTTGCGGACGCCCTGGTGCTCCGCCGGGTCGTAATTGTACTGCGAGATCATCCCGCACGCTACCACCCTGCCGCCCGGCCGCATCCGCAGCAGCGCCGCGTCCAGCGCCGCGCCGCCCACGTTGTCGAAGTAGACGTCGATGCCGTCCGGGAGGCATCGCCGGAATGCGGCGTCCAGGCCGTTCCCCTCCTCCTCCTTGTAGTTGAAGGCGTCGTCGAAGCCCATCTTGCTCTTCAGGAGGTTCACCTAACAAAGTGAGAAAGAGTTAAAACCAATGTGCATGCACAGATCTTATGTACGTACATGTATGACAAAAGAAACCTTCTCATCGGAGCCGGCACTTCCAACCACATAGCATCCTGCAATCTTGGCGAGCTGTCCGACGATCTGACCCACAGCGCCGGACGCCGCCGACACGAAAACGGATTCACCTTGCTTCGGCTTGCCAACCTCGAAAAGCCCAGCATATGCAGTGAGCCCTGTCAAGCCTGCATGCAGGATCAATATTGCATCATCATCACTATCCAAATGGAAAGAACAGTGAGTTCTCATCGGTTTCAAAATCCGTTTGGGATGAGTGTTTTTATGCTGGTGTCGGTATTATGCACGAGCTTTACTCACCAAGAACACCAGTGTAGTGTGAGAGTGGCAGCTCGGGATGGTTGATCTTGAACAGGACCTCCGTTTGGGTGATGAGAGTGTACTCCTCCCACGCGCTCATCCCCCAGACGAGGTCGCCGGCGTTGAACTTCGGGTGCGTCGAATCGACTACCTTGCCGACCGTGAAATTGACCAATGACCGATGATCATCCAACAATTATTATGCATCATCATCGATCAATCCTGAAGGCATCGAACTTTGATGGTGTGCATACCTCTCCAAGCACGAAGTCCTCGGCCGGCACGGCCTCGCCGTCGTCGTGCTTGGTCATGCGGCCGCGCATCCACGGGTCGCAGGACAGGTACAGGTTCTTGACCACCAGGGCGGGCGTCGACCCCTCCGGCACCCGCAACCGGACGTCGGAGGTGACGACGACCTCCATGTCCTCCGCCGTTGGGTAGCCTGTCACGTGCCTCCTGAGCACCACCTTCTTGTTCGTCGTCACCACATCGCCATGGCCGGCCATTTCGATCTTCGTAGGGTGCTTCGAGTCCTGTTAAGTTAAGTTTCAGGGTTTATATAGACGAAGCTCATAGTGAGTGTGCAAGACACAGACAAGCGACGGATTCTTGTGTGTAATAATGTATGCGTGCGTCACCCGTGACGGTAGCATGCATGGTTCAAATCTTTCTTTCTATTTTCTTCATTTTGCAAGTTAGACCTGCACATCCCGTCAAAAAGAAATTATTTTATTGGGAATTCAAAAGACAAAAGCTAGATCTGCACAAAATCACATACACACGTCACGACACACGTATATGCGTCTCCCATCTACTACTAACATGAAAATACAGGTGGCGCGAGACAATACCAGGCCCAACTTATGGGAGTATGCTACGTACTTATTTTCGGTAATAAGAATCAACAAGAGTGGTTGCACTCCTGCAAGATGACCTATATTTGTTTAACTTCTTTTAACAAATTAAGGCTTGATAAAAAAAATAGGTTGTCTAGATATGCAATTAGGTGCATAACCTATATGAAAATCACAAAAATAACAACAAGAGCAAGCACAAGATAGATACACAATACAACCTTGCACAAAGTAAAGGTATAAAGTGATCGCAAGTGGTGAGCGATGAAGACAAGGATGTATTGACCGAAGTTTCTTCTCTATCGATAAGTACTTCCCTGTTGAAGAGGTGTGGAGGCACAATGGTCCCCAAGAAGTCACTATAGGACCACCTTATTCTCCTCACACCCTCGCACAATGCAAGCTAGGTACCATGAATCCACTAGCAGTGCCCTTGAAGGTGGCGACTGGGCCTTTACAAACAAGGTTGGGGCTCTCTCCACAACTTAATTGAAGGCTCCTAACACCACCATGAAGCTTCACCACAATGGAATGTGGCTTCGAGGTGACCTCTTCCGTCTGGGGTGCTCAAAACACACAAAAGTAATAAGATCCACAATGAATAGTAGGGGGAATCAAATATCTCTTGGTCAAAGTGTAGATCGAGGCCTTCTCCTCCAAACCATAGAGAATCAACAAGTTTTGTTGGCTAGGGAGAGAGATCGGGCGAGATTTGAGCTTGGGAAAAAAGGGAGCAATGGGGGAAAGGAGAGGTAGCCTTCTTGGGGAAAAAATACTCCCTTATATAGTGTGAGGACAAATCGAACCGTTATGCTATGCTTGAGCATTAAGCGGTACTATCGCTTAAGGGAGCGGTACTACCGCTAAGCTCAAAGGTAGCAACTCAGACCTACGTTGGATGAGTGCGGAACTGAGATGGTAGTACTGCCGGAGCGGTACTATCGTTTCTAATTCACAGTATTATGGCGAATTAGCCAGAGGAAACCGGACGCTCCTCAGAAGTACACGTTGTACTCCAGCGGAAGTACCGCACAAGCGATACTACGTCCAGGAGTAAATGATACTACCACGAATCATAGGAGGGCAAACTGAGAGCTCCCCGGTAGTAGCCGTGATAGATCAGTGGAACTACCACAAAAGCGGTACTACCGTGGCCATCTGCAGTACTACCTCGAATTACCAGAAAGCAAACTGACAACTCCCTAGTAGTAGCTGTGGTAGACCAGTGGAAGTACCGCATAAGCGGTAGTATCGTGGGTACCAACCGTACTATCGCCTATTACTCATAAGTAACACCTCAACACAACAGAACTTGCTCGAAAGTTGGGGAAGGAAACAAGGGTGCATAGAATGTGCATGTTATGATTCCACCCATACCTTCCAATGTGAACCCCCTTTTAATAGTATGGATTTCTTACGACTCAATACAAAAGAAAAGAACCACCGAGAAGCTCGCCATCACTCTTTGCAACTGCGAGGGAAACATATCGTCTTGTGCCATGGACATGAATCTCTGAAAGCTCAATGCACACGGTTAGTCCGCAAAGCGCATTGTCATATCACCAAAACCAACTAGAGAAAGATACACCCTTACATATTGACACAAAGAACTCTTGCTACAATGTCTTGATTGGCACCATACGCCTATGTAGCACACCCCAATTTTGTGGATATTCGTTGAAGTTCATCTACCACGTTGGCTGGAAGTGGAGAGTAGACTGTCACGCGAGGCAATGTTGCCCCATGCACGTCCAGTCTCTCCATCCAAGCCACCACAATGATCGGCTCCATCAATCACATCATCATATGTATCCTATGCGGTAGGGATCATGAAGATCAAGACATGGACGTCGTGGGGGAGGCCACTGACATCATACCGGTTCACATAAGTGTGACCCCCCCCTCCGCCACAATGAGTCTGCTACTGCTTGTCTTGGAGAGAAATTAAGTTGTTGCAGCCTCAATTACAAGGGTTTGTAATAAGGACAATTTTTCCATAAATAGTTAAGTGGGTGGCCTAAGGTTAGTCAGTCCGAGAGAGGTAACGGTAAAGAACCGCCTGCTTTGAACAACACAGAAATAGATATAGTATGTGTTTATTTGGATAGTGCCTGTATCAGCCACACCACATTATTGGCAGATAGACAAAAAAAGGCATACGCGTGGCTGGGAAGCTAGAGGAGAATTGGTGTAGAGAAAAAAAAATCAGTTACCATCCAAACAGAGGCCCCAAGCAGTGGACAACGACAATGTAGGCAGCTCACGACTGCAAACCAAACAGATCCTATAACTTCTTGTGCCCCGAACATTCTAGTATGGTAGTTAGTCACACTAGAGTTAGTAGCAACTTGCAACCATACATCATTAAACAGTAACACATGAAGTATTTTTGAATAATTAATCAATTATTTTAAAAAGGAAAGAAAATTATTTTTGAATTGTTTCCATATATAGAAACTAGAGATGGTTAAATAGGTTCACCAGTAGCATCTCTTGTCCAACTTATAGAAAAAGCACCTCTAATAAACATGATGACACCTAAAAATAAGTGTAGTCATGTGATTTGATCAATCCAATCATACACATAACCATATCAATAATGGCATATCATTTCATATATGAGGTACGTCCATACATCCACTATTTGAAAACATGTTAATTAAGTCACTAAAACATAAAACATTAGATCGATCATCGCTACAGTACAGTAAGTATTAGTTAGATTACCCACTGAAAGATAAAGAAGGTTGACGAAGACAATATAAGCTCGGACGACCAGGAAATTAATAACAGACTGAACTAAATAACCGAGGAAGACCGGTAATTACAGTTGGGAAGTGGAGAATAGAAGAGATAAAGAGAGGCATCGAGCTAGTTAGGAGTGGTTTGCCGACATCAGCACAGATCCATGGCAGCAACTTCGGGAGGATTTGGGAAAGACGGATCAGTTTTGCCAAAAAGGAAAAGGGAAGGAAAAAACAAAAGAAAGAATCCAATGGCACCGTTTATGCTAAGCACATGATTATCAAAGTGATTAAATTAACCTTTTGAAACGAATACATGCATGAAAACATCTAATGGTGAGCAATTAACAAATACTAAGGGCCCATTTGGTTGAACGGATTTTCCCCCAGGGCAGCAAACTCCACCAGGGGTAGGTGGAGAGACCGGGAAAATTTTCCTGGTGTCCTGAGGCCGTGATTTTATACCCAAGGAAATTAAGGGGATCCCGAGAGTATCCCCTGCCTCCAAACAAGCCCTAAGGGCATGTTCGGTAGCTCGCCAGCTCTCAGCTTCCGTGAATCCGTGAGCGAAGCTGGCTCAAAAGGCCCAACTCCAGGAAGCTGACTTCTCGAATCGGACCGGCACTCACGTACAAAAAACTGGAGCGGTCGTTTTGTCGATCCAAGAAGCCAGATTTCTGGAGTTTGCCTTATTTACGAGCAAATGCCACCACGAAGTGGCATACCTCTTCGATACGCACAGTCGCACAGGCCCGAGTCCAACCGATCCCCATTTCCTCTGTTCTGGTTGCTCGTCAACCCTAGCCTCTAGCGACGAGGTCTTCCCGGCGCCGCCATCTCCTCGTTGCAAGCGACCCCGACGACCCCGCCACAACCGAGGAATCCTCCCCTGCCGGCCCAACCTGCCAGCAGCCAGTGTCGCTTCCGTCGGCAACGCTACTCCTCTCCCCTGTCGCGCCAACTTTCCAGCCGCCGACACCCCTGCCGTCGGCAACACTGCCCCTCTCCCCCGCCGACGCCAGTCAAGAAACTCAAGGTTGTCTGTTGAATGGACCATTACTAGGATTATCACCGAGTTGTTTGTCAAGCAAGTCAAAGTTGGAAATAGGCCAAATACTCATTTGACCGCCAATGCATACGAGGAAGTGGGAAGACAATTCAAAATAAAAATAGGGTTGGAGTACAAGCATGATCAGTTGAAGAACAAATGGGACAAACTTAGGGGTGATTA
The DNA here is from genome assembly GCA_950022295.1 of Bromus sterilis. Classification (NCBI taxonomy): domain Eukaryota; kingdom Viridiplantae; phylum Streptophyta; class Magnoliopsida; order Poales; family Poaceae; genus Bromus; species Bromus sterilis. The sequence continues at coordinate 362,990,389 of OX465595.1, read as the reverse complement.
CAATGTATTCAAGAAACTTAAGTTGAAGGAGACAGGAGCAGGATGGGACATTGAGCGCAACACTGTGAAACAAGATGATGAATGGTGGAATAAGGCAAAGATAGTGAGCTTTTATTCTTATGTTGTGCATATCATATCTTTCTTCTCATTAGTTGTTAATAAGTATTATCTTTGTTGTATTGTAGGACATTCCAGGTTGTTACAAGTTCAGGAAGCATGGTCTTCGCAATGAAGAAAACTTGCGCTTCATGTTTGAAGGCATCACAAGTGACGGTTCCGATCATTGGAATCCGAGTTTTGGCACCCCTCCTTCTACCGCTATAATATCAAGTGCCATCAATCTTGAGCAAATTGAAGATGTTGATCTATTGGAGGATACCCAAGATGTTCCATCTCCTATCACACCAAAGGTTAATAAGAGGCTTGGAAAGATTATTTGTGACACAAACAAGAAACCGAAGACCGCACAAGTGATGCAGGAGCAGATTACAGTGATCGGTGAGATTTGTAAGGAGTGACACTCATCATTTTAATCATTTTATACAAGATGCGACCACCTCTGTTGCATCCGTTATGAATGAAGTGATTGCTTGTGGTGCAAAAGAAGGTAGTGATGGTCATTTCATTGCCTCTGAGCTTTTTGTCAAGAGAGGGCAGAGAGAAATATTTTTGAGCATGAGTGTTGACATCGTTTGGGTTGGTTAAAGAGGAAGTTCGGCGTCACGTACGGGAAGTAGTTGTGTTAAGTTATTTGTGATGGTTGCTTACTCCCTCTGTAAATTAATATAAGATGTTTTAGATAACTAAACTAGTGATTTAAAACATCTTATATTAGTTTATAGAGGGAGTATCATGCTGAACAATTCAAACCTATATGGCTTGTAATAACTAGTTGGATAATATTTATGTGGGAACTGGAGGAGATTCATCTTCATATTTCTTCTATACCATGCTAACCTTTGTTTGTGAATTCATTTATTGTGTGTGTGCAGATGTCATCAGATAATGAAAGTGATGATGAAAACTATTATGAAATGAAGAAAAGAATGATTCGTGCCCATGCGTAAGAAATGAACATCATGTACCTAAGTGCATCAACTATTTTTGGGTAGTATTGTGACAACTGGGAGATGAAGGGTGATCCTAGGACATCTATCTTGAGTGGATTTGGATGGTTGCAGGAGACTATCGGTACACCTGGAGAGACCTTCACTATGCTCAAAATGAAGGCAACTATATTCTTTGAACTTCATGACTTGTTGAAGGCTAAGTATGGCTTCAGTCATTCCCCCTTTGTTAGCAGTTATGAGTCTCTTGCTATGTTTTTGTGGACCTTGGGGGGTTGTGAATCATATAGAAGAACACAAAACCGTTTCGAACATTCTGCAGATACAATCCACCACAAATTTCATGAGGTACTACTTTGTGTGGTGAAGATGTCAGCTCACTACCTCAAGCCTAAGGACCCAAATTTTAGGATAGTACATCCAAGGATTTAGAATGACAAAAGGGCTTATCCACACTTGAAAGACTGCATTGTTGCAATAGATGAGACTCACATTAGGGCTTCCATTCCTGAGGCCGCACAAGTGAGGTACATTGGAAGAACAGAAGCAGTAACTCAGAATGTGATGGCAATATGCGACTTCGATATGCATTTCACTTATGCTTCTATTGGCCAACCTGGTTCTATGCATGACACAACTGTGTTATATACCGCAATGCATATTCACGTAGTTGAGTGTTGCTCCTACTTGGGCCTCTATTCGGCCTGTCCAAACCTCCCACTAGGGCCATATCCCACTGGAAAGGGATGTCAGCCCATGCAAGCGACTAGAGAAACTAGAGCGGACGAGCCGAACGAAATGTTGCTCACTAGTGATACCATCGGAAGCTGGCGGTTGAAACGAGAAGTGAGATTTCAGGATTTGCAGGAGTTGGGAAGCTACCAACAGGCCCTAAGGCTGCGCTTGGTTCACCGTTTTCCAACGATTTACACCCAGAAAACATACCTCCGTATAGAAAAACCGGGTGGTCTTCTATCAGGTACTTGGGTCGCCGTTTATGGACTGTAAATTTTACACCTGATTTCCAAATTACAACGGTATTTCCCCTGTTTCTAAAACACACCTCGGCTCGTCGTTTCAGCCCGGTATCTCTCCCTATCTCGATTAACAGGTGATTTACGCCGGAAGACCTGAGCAACAGACGAGTCGATGACGGACGGCCTGGCGAGGAGCTTCCTAGTAGATCCCCGGTGAGGGTGCCGCCCGCCGCCGCACAAAGGAGTTCTTGTAGGCCGGCGGGTTGAGACGACGACGAGCAGGTGGACGGCCATGCTCAGTCATGGTTGGACGCATCTCAGACGGCGGATCTCAGACGGCCGTCATGCTCGGTCTTGGCCGCCGAATTCGCCTTGGTGGCGGACGGCGGCACCTCACATGGTAGCAGATTTGGCGACTTCGTCGCGGAGGCGGCTGAACTGGAGTCCGACGACCAGGTACGCGGGCTTTTTCCCCGGTGGATGTGCGAGCAGATTGTGCTGCATCGGTCTTGATGTGCAGAGCTTTCCTTGTTCTCTGGCTAAGCCGGCAGTAGTAGATTACAGGGGTAATATATCTGGTTGTATTTTACTGGCGCACAGTATTATCCGGGTGTAATCGTTTACGGTTGTAAAATTCCACAGACAATCCAAGCGGGGCCTAAGGTGGATTTTCTACCGTTGTAGATGCACCTCGAGTGTGGATGCAGACAACATCTTTACACAAGCAACATAATAATCCACACCATTTGAAGAAGCCAGATACTGATAGGCTTATATTCTCACAAATGAATCATCACGGCACCATAATTCATTATTTAACTCCAAAATTCTATTGTGTCCCACCTATATGGCAGACGTAAAGAGCATAACTCCTTATGGTCTTAAATTTTATTCATGACATCAGAGAAAAATAATTTTGCCAGGTAAAATAAAGGTGTAGTGCTAATGTGTAAATACCTAATTTAAGTAGAGTTCAGAAAGTAAAGAGTCTTCTTCGATGAGCAAGCATTTTTGTTTGGTACATCTAAGCTGGAAATCTCAGTGTAGAAACATGGATGGGTTTCTTCTGGCTCCGTGTGCTCACATGGAATTCAGATATCCCAATCCCATTTCTCTGTGGTGTCTATACGAAAAACTGTAGAGGATAAAGTATAAATCTAGTAAACGTAAAACTATAACATGTGTGTTCTTGCTGTATGCTCCGAAAGGAATGAAACACCATTGCACAGAGGGAGTTTAGCAGATCCGATATTAGATGAATCATGGCAATCCATGAACTGATGGAGCGTGATTCTCTCCCAAATGCCACGCTATAGAGGAAGGGAATAACCACGGAGGTACTTGGAATCGACTCCTGACTCACGGCACAGTGCAACCCTGCCGGTTCTTGCAATCTGCAAAATGCATGGCCAGGGGGGGTAAAGGATCGACCACAGATAACCATTCGAAATTTTGCAAATGTTACACTACAATTTGCATTGGTCAAGTACTTCACAATCAAGGAATAACTAATCCGCTGCTGAACACAAATTATGGAAATTATGGTGCATAAAGTGAACCTTCAAGAGCTTCACAAAATGTGAATATTCAATACAAACCTCACAGATGCCGTAGGGCTCAAGCATCCTTTGTAGTGCGACCATTTTATCAAGATCTCCAGTAATCTGCATGCCAATAAGGTCGTTCCTTATTAAACAAATTATTGATGCCACTAAATACATTGTCCTTGCGGGACTATTTCAGAAGATTCAAGAAATGCAGGAAAAGGGAGAGGGTAGGATTGCAATGTCAGGCCTTCTTGAGACATAGGACCAAATACTACAAGGATTCCAACCAAACCAAAGGGTGTTTGATCATGCCATAGGAAAAACAAAGAAATCATTGCACGAGGTTTGAGTTAATGGAATGGTTTCAATGAAACATACTGCAAGTGAATTCTCATGAGATATTCATATAAATTACAGTTTGTGTCAAATTTTGTTCTTCTCATGGATTACAATTTATGTCAGACATACGAAATTCGTAAGGATTATAATCCTCCAAATCCCCTTTAGAAGAGGCTGTAAATTTAGTTCTTGAGAAGTACTCAAGAGTACAATAAGCAATCAGGTACATACGATTCGATGGTGTAACCATAGATACATGATACTGAAACAATCTACAAACTCCCACATTGTCGCATATTTCTATCGTCGTACTTAAATCAATATGAATAAATACTACCATATAATTAAAAATAGCAGCATGTCAGTTTGATCTATACTGAAATTTCATCAGCTACTTGCGAGCTATACGTGTTCCAAGTAAAGGCTGTATCTGATATTCTGATGAATGTTCATGTTTCTGCTGTCTACAACCAACATCCCTAAACTGAAGTTAAGAAAACGCTTAAATAAAATCAACTGATTGCTATACCAACAAAATAATATGAAAGTCCAAAATCTAGCATTGGACCCAACAGGGTAAAGTAACCATTACCTGAAGAGTTATTGTGTGGTCTGATACATCAACAGTTTTGGCCCTGAAAACATCCTCAGCAATATCCAGGATATCCCTGCGAGCTGAGGTATTCCCAGCAACTTTTATGATCATCAACTCTCTAGCCGCAAATGGTAAATGGGTAAGATCTTGAACCTGAGAAACCAAGATGAATATGAGTTACCCTTGCATCTGCAACAACAATCATGGAAACCACAATGCTGATAAGTTGACCTCATAAACGTCGATGAGCTTGTAAAGTTGTTGTACAAGCTTGGCAATAGATTCATCATTTCCAGGAACGACAGTGGTGATGCGAGAAGTGCCTATTTTTTCAGCTGGACCAACAGCAAGGCTCTGTCAAAGTAATGGATACACCTTATAAGCATGAACTGCAACCATGTGATCTGCTATGATCTAATTGAGGGAACTTAAGATATATCTAAGGGGAAAATGAACCTGAATATTATAGCCCCTTCGGGAAAAGACGCCGGTTACGACGTTAAGGACTCCAGGGGAATCATTCACAAGGATTGACAAAGTATGTGAACAAAACCCTGTAGGCTGAAGAATGAAAATTATGCCAGTTATTTCCGAAATGACGTATTAAAATTGCAATTGTATTTCAATGAAAGTTTAACACTTTACGTGTTCAAGTACACTTCAGGGCTCTTGCCACTAATTTTCAGCAACACAGCAGCACCGGTGAAAGAAGAATGTGAGACTTACATCATTGTCAATCATGGCACCCCAATGAGCATCAAGAATTTGATTCATCGAGAAGCTTTCATATGATTCCACTGGATAAACATCGCCCTGGTAATAATAAGAACATATGAAATATATAAAAATCATATAGCTGCAACTACCACCAGTATATGCAAATTGTAGCAAAAAGTATTTGCAATAAACTTGTTCAAACAAAACATAGTCAAAGTTATTTTTTAACCAGTATTTGTCAAATTGTAGTTATTCTATAAGATATCCCACTTCTTACTACTTTCAAATTAAGACTAATAATTTTTGACATAATGCAGATATTGTGAATCATATAGATATTTAAATAATGCAGCAAGTTCTGCTTTTCTCCTACACTGATACGCATATATAGACAAATCTAGCTAACCACATCGATATACGCTGTACAGAAGGTACACTTGCAAGGATGAATACTGGTACATTATCTACAGAAGTACTGTTTCCCCTTACAAACTCAGATTGAAGAAAAAAAAAAGCGAAAAATCATCAACAAGACCAATTCAGAAAAGAACAGCTTTTATTGTAAAGACTGGAAGTGGGAGTATTATAATACACATGTTGATTTTTGCTGAATAGATACAAAAATCAAACAACACATTAAACCAGGTCAAAATAAATGGAGACTGTGTTGTTGCTATGCTGAAGAAAAAATGGATACATGCTACAGGAATTATATGAACAATAAGAACTATATTTATTACCTGGGAAGATTCCTCAGAATCCCCATTGGTTGTCTTTGCATTGGTTACTGTAGATTTTGATGGCATTTTCACTTGAAGATCAGGATAGGAAGCTACGGAGAACCTCCAAAAAGGAGCAGTTGCCCCCATTTTCTCACGCCGCAAAGCTATCTGTTAGATTAGTAAGGCCCATTAGATCTAGTCAAGAAGAAAGCAGGATATGGTTCTAATCTTTTCTCAAGGAGTATAACCTTGCCAGTTCTGGCAACTTCTTTGATCCCAAATTTGCTCAGGTTCCTCTGTACAGCAACAATCTTTCCAGGATCTCCAGTTACCTTTGGAATGACTCAAAAACAGAGAGCATACTTTCTTTTAATAAAAGACAAATGAGTGATAGTGTAAGTGATCTGCAAGATAAGACATATCAGGGATTTTTACCTCAATAGTTAGTGTATGGTCTGAAAGATCAACCACTTTCGCTCTGAAAATGTCAACCAAACCCATCACCTGAATTTACAAGTAGAGAAATTAAGCAAAGAATACCCAAATTCTTCCTCCACTACTGCTCCAACTGAAACATATAAATTGAGCATCACATGCACAATTTAAAATCTCGAGATACAATGCGTCCAGTGCACATATAAACTTTTACCTCGAGACGCTGTTCTGGCTCTACATTTAGTTTTATAAGCATCAGCTCTCTTTCAACTTGTGGTTCCTTTGACAAATCGTCGACCTGATCAGTCAGTATATAAAACTATGAATATCAGATCCACTGATGATTGGAACAAGCAGAAAAACTGAGACGAGTGATTCCATTAATTACATGTTTACTATTAGTTAATACTGTAGCAAATATTTACAACATTCGCAGGATACTGTAAGAAGAAAGTCCCGACCTGTATAACATTAACAAGTTTGTAGAGCTGCTCGACAACTTGTGTGAGTATCTTCTCTGTTCCGGATACGACTATGGTGAACAGCGCCTTGTCCTTGTTCAGCCCAACTGCCAATGACTCAATGTTGTACCCTCTTCTAGCGAAAACCCCGGCAATCCGATTGATCATCCCACTCTCATCCCCGACGAAAACCGATATCGTGTGGCGCTTTACAGCCCTACAAGATATTAAAGGGGAAAAGGGAATCCTAAGAGATCAATGGCGGAGTGCAACGAAGACTCCAAGATTGAAATTGCACAGGATTCAAAACTAGTCCGCGGAAATGGAGAAGGCTTACGAGCCCCTGGGGCGGGGTGGCACCGGCGTGACACCGCTGGTGGCCGGAGTAGCGGCCGCCGCGGCGGCCGTGACGAGGCGCGCCCTCGGTCTCGCCGGGATGGGCACGGACGGACGAGGCGGCGGCTGGTGGTGATGGCGGGATCCAGTCCCCACCGCGGCGAGGTGGGAAGTTGCCGCAGCGGCGGCGGCCATGGGAGGGACCGCGGAAGGGTGGAGGCCGTGAGGTGAGGTGGTCGGGTTTTGGGGGATGGTTTGGATCCCGAGGAGACGACGTGGCGTCAAAAGTTTTGGGCTGGGTTGGCTGTATCTAGAGAAAATTCATTATATACCATTATTTTAAAAGTTGTTTTCTTATTACTGTTATTTTTCTTTTTCTTATTATGGTCAATGATACCCATTCGTCGATCGAAGTTTATAATTTTGTTATCGTTTTTTAAGATGAACATCGCTAGAACCATGGAATCGCTTATCTTGAGCGCACCGGCTTTGTAAGTAATAGAGCTTTTGTTGTGCTTGTGGTCGATGATTTTTTTTAGTTAGAATCATTGCCTGCAATGTAGCCATTGCTTTGAAATAGGGGTTCTATTGCTATCGAACCTTTACAAAAGGATTTATATTTCAAAGCTTTTGAATCGTTTTTCTTTTCTTTTTCTCTTACATAAAAAAATCAACTCTCCAACCACGTGCTAGATAAACTTGTAACGCTTTGCAACAAGACACCTATTGCAAGAATGCAGTGTATGTGAGCCTGAGCTCACATGTTCCCTGATGAACAGTAAAATCCAAAAAAAAATCTAAAAACAAATAAATGTATTTTTTGTGATAAAATTGATGAAAGTTTAACATTCTGCAAAAAAAATTATAATGAAATGACATGTGTGTGGGTCTAGAAACAAAATTGATGTTCCAAAAGACTAATGTTGGAAGCATTTTGAAACATCAATTTTGTTTTTTTGCCCATACCTACACAAATATCATTTAATTGCAAAAAATTGCAGGATGTTAAAACTTTCATCTATGTTTGTCACAAAAAAAATATTTTTTTAGATTTTACTGCTCACCGGGGAACATATGAGCCCGGGTTAAAAAGAACATTTTCACTGTTGCAAAGCCTGCTTTGCAACAGAAAATCAATCACATATGAGTGATTCGATAATGTGGTCATGCACACCGTTGGATCAAGTCCATCCAACGGTTACAGAAGCAGTGGACGTGTGCGCATAAATCAATCGGATGAAGGAAATCTTTTTTCTTTCCTTACGTATCTAATGTCATGTATAATTATTATTTTCCTTCCTAACACTTCCGTCTATTCTAGTAGCTTACACTATTAAAATATGCATGGACTGTTGTCAATTTTTTTAGCTAGACAAAAATGCCCTACCCAACAGTGATGTGGGTCAGGGAGAAAAGAAAGATGGTCGATTCAGTCGTTCTCCTTTTTTTGCCTTTTTTCTCATGCTTACGGGTATGGTATTTTTTTGTCCACTTTATTGTGTTTTTACAATAGTTCATGCATGTTTTAATGATGTAAGCTAACAGAATAAACAGAATTTTAGGAAGGGGGAAAGTATACATGGTGTTAGATAAGGAAGAAGAAGAAATTAGACATGGTGTTAGATAAGGAAGAAAAAAAATCTAATTTTAAATAAGGAAACAACATTTTAAATGGTTTTATATAAATATTTTTCTCATTTCTATAACCCGAGCCAGTATAGCATATTATGGTATGTCACTACATTTTAATAACTATGGTATGCTTGTTTTCTGGGATTGTGCTTCACTAGGATTATTGACCTATAATTCGTTGTGTGTTCTATGATTAAACTCTTTTGCTTGATATAATAAAATGCATGTACACTTCATTATGCTCCATATCGTTTATAGGATCCAAAATACACAATGACCAGGCTTGTTCGTAATATGCATATGTTTCTTAGTTGCTCATTAAAAAAAATCATACGAATATTCTGTATGTTTGCTTGTATGTTTGTAGTCTTGGTATATAATTCAGCTGAGCAATAATAGAAATGCTCAGTTTGACTACTTGTTGTTCAGGATCTAACAAAGCTGGCCAGTTATTGAAACACTTACGCGCGATGTACTGGGCTTATGGAACTTATATGTGACATAAAGGAATGCACATGCTGATGAGGTGTGTGCCAAGTTGGGTCGAACTCCTATTTGGAGTCGGTTTGTATCAGGTCTGGCCTGCGTGCCAAGTGTTGGGCCAAACCTATTGTTAGGTCGGTTTGTATCAGGTCTAGTCGATCGTGAGTCCTAGTTAGTTAGGGTCTAGTCGGTCGCCCCTGCCCTCCATATAAGGAGCCAGGCAGCTAGGGTTTTAGGGAGTTCAGAGTTTAGACATTATGTAGAACTGTGTGTTCAAGTTGTCACCGTCCCTCAGGGGAGAGGCGTATCGAGACGGCGTCTCTGACGTTCGTCCGAGTTATCTTTGAAATAAAGGCATGAGTGTTCTTGAATTGTCAAGGGTTATCGTGCAAGGCATGAAGGCTCTTGAATGTGTTAAGAGTTGTAGTGCAATCTAACCAAGTTCTTCAGGTTGCGTGGAGTGATCCCGTGATTGGGAGAATAGTTATCTGGTGGTTCTTGCGGTGAAAGATCGGGCTCAATTATCCGTATCATCTAGTATCAGATTAACAGGTTAATCACCGCGAGGGTTCGTCCAGTGAAATTCGATCTACAGGTTTGTAAAGATTGGTGGATCTATTTTTCTCGGAGGAAGGGCGTTGAGTTGGCAAGGATTTTCGTCTCCGCGCATGCAGGGAGAGCGCGCTGAAGATTCTCTGTCGCGCGAGTTGAAGGAAGGAAGGAGCACGCGCTGTAGATTTTTCTGCCGCGCGAGGTTGGTGAAGGAAGGGAACGCGCTGCTAGAGGTTGAAGAAGGGTTTCTGAGTTACGAGGCTGCAGACAGCTTCAGAGTTGCAGCGCACACCTTCCGAGTTGAGAGTAACTCGGGTGGCGCACAGCTTTCGAGTTGTGCGTAACTCGGGCAGAGCAGCTTCCGAGTTGGAGTTACTCGGGACGACAAGGAAAAACTTCCGAGTTGGTGTTACTCGGGAAGACATGCAGAAAGTTTTCGAGTTGGGGTTTATTCGGCAAGACAAGCAGAAAAAAAATCTTCCGAGTTGGGCGTTACTCGGCAGGAGAAAGCTTCCGAGTTGGGAGCAACTCGGGCAGAGGGAAGTCTCCGAGTTACAATTCGCTCGGTACACACGACAACTCGGGGCACAATACAACTCGGAACACATGACAACTCGGAGCACAATACAACTCGGAACACATGATTACTTGGAGTTTCCAAGTAACAACAAGTCGGCCGGCTTCCGAGTTACATGAACTCGGCTGGACCTTCTGAGTTAAGGACAAAAGCGACGGAAAGGTGGACACAGTTCGTTCAACTTTTGATTGCATCCGCAGGCGTATTCAGTTCATTTGGACCCTTGGTGTGCAGGAATTTGTCCTGTTTGTTTTGGGTGATGTGTTAGGTGTGCTTCCAGATTGCATTCATCGCTCAGATTGCATCCGCGGGCGTATTCAGTTCATTTGGACCCTTGGTGTGCAGGAATTTGTCCTGTTTGTTTTGGGTGATGTGCTAGATGTGCTTCCAGATTGCATTCATAGGAGAGAGTTGTTGGGAATGTGCCCTAGAGGCAAATAAAATATGTTTTATTAGCATATTCCATTAGTTCATAATAAGTTTTATACTGTGCTATAACTGTATTAAGCGGAAACATTAATACACATGTGGTATAAAACAACCAGGTCCCTAGTTAACTCTAGTATACTAGTCCACTGTCAATCGGATGATCAAGGTTTCCTGATCATGAGGACATAATCGCCTATTGACAATGGGGTCATGTAATTGGGAGAATGATATGATGGACACACATCCACCAGAAGTGTTGCAATGTGATCGAGTCACATGAATTCAACATTGCGATAACTACAACGTAGTGACCAGATCCTTAGACCGTAATGATCATACGTAATTATTGTCTATTAGGATGCCTTGATTTGCTACCCACCGCCTGACTCAAATATGCTGGCCATAAAGGAGTACTTCAGGTATTCCGAATAGATATGTTAATGAGTATGCAAATAGATCAACGCGGGATTTGTCCATCCGAGTGACGGCTAGGTACTCTGGGCCCACTCGGTGATATTGCATCATAAAGTTTGCAAACGCGTGACTAGGTCACGGGGTTGCTAAAAGGACGTGGATGTCGCCTAGAGGGGGGGTGTATAGGCGTTTAAAATAATTACGGTTTCGGCTTGAACAAATGCGGAATAAAACTTAACGTTTAATTTGCCAAGCAAGAAACCTAAATAAGCTAGGCTCAACTAAGTGCACCAACAACTTATACTAAGCAAGATAAACAACTATGTGATAGCAAGATATATAACAAGAACACTAAGGCTATCACAAAGTAGGTGCACAAGTAAATAGGTTGATTGGAAGAACAACCTATGGGACAAGCAATGTACAATAATATGAGCAAGCACAAGATAAACAATGTAATAAGCTTGCTCAAGGTAACGGTAGAGATAACCGCAAGTGGAGCCGATGGAGACAAGGATTTGTTACCGAAGTTCGTTCTCTTGCGAGAATTACGTCTCCGTTTGGAGAGGGTGAGAAGCACAATGCTCACACGAAGCCAACGAGGGCCACCCTATTTCTCCTCACGCTCTTGCCAATGCAAGAAGCCGTGATTCCACTATTAGGACACTTGAGGGCGGTCACCGAACCCGTACAAATGGAAACCCTTGGGGGCGGTCACCGAACCCGTACAAATGCTCGGGGCAATCTCCACAACCAAATTGGAGGCTCCCGTAGCGTCCCGAAGCTTTCCACCACAATGATTGAGCTCCGTAACAACAAGCCTCTAGGTGCCAACGCACCCACGAGGAACAAGCTCTAGAGTGCCAATGCAGTCAAGAGTAGCTATCTTCACAACTTCACTCACTACAAAGAATCCTCGGAGAGAACTCAAACCTATGCACCAAATGCAATGGCAAGAGCACACGAAGTGCTCAAGTCCCCAACTCTCAAATCCCACCAAAGCAACAAAAGCTATGGAGGAATATGAGAGGAAGAACAAGGAGAACACCAAGAACTCCAAGATCTAGATCCACAAGGTTCCCCTCACTTAGAGGAGAGATGGCTTGGTGGAGAATGTGGATCTAGACCTCCTCTCTCTTTTCCCTCAAAAAGGATCAAGAATCATAGGAGGGGAAGAGAGAAAGCAAGCTCAAAGAGGTCAACAATGGGGGGAAGAACTTGCACAAAACCGGTGGAGACAAAGGAGGAAGAAGACCCCCTTTTATAGTCTCCCACGAATCCAGCCGTTGGAACCCGTTGGCAGCCCACCAACCACGGTACTACCGCTCGGAGAGCGGTACTACCGTGGTGCGGTACTACCGCAGTGGGTGCGGTACTACCGCGCTGCCGTAGTACCGTAGCCTAGTGCCGTGCCCACTACCGCTTAGTCAGTATGCTTGCGGTAGTGGTTACGGTACTAGCCTGCCGTACTACCGTAGTGCGGTACTACCGCGCTGGGTGCGATACTACCGCACTGCCGTAGTACCGCAGCTTAGTGTCGTGCCCACTACCGCTCAGTCAGTACGCTTGCGGTAGTGGTTACGGTACTAGACTGCCGTACTACCGTAGCGCGGTACTACCGCAGTGGGTGCGGTACTACCGCATGAGCGGTACTACCGCATGAGCGGTACTACCGCACTCCAAGCGGTACTACCGCCCCAGCAGAACCAGGGGGCCCAGGCCACACAACAGATGAACTCCAAATAAAACAGGAAAACCCTGAACTGCCACAACTTCTGCAAATGGACTCCGATTAAGGCAAACTCAAGCTTGATGGAAAGCTAATGAATAGAGCTGCCTAATCACGACTGGAAATATTTAGAAGTGGCAAGGGAGAAATGCCAAACACATAGAGGTGTGAAACCTCTAACCAAGAATAACCGGCAAATCTCCTGCATCGAAAATCATAAGAGAAGATGCATATGAAATCCGTTTTTGATGAACAAGAGCTTGTCATGAAGAAGACCACAAGCTCCAAAACCCACAAAGAGAAAAGCCAAACAAGAACCAATAAAGATGATGCCAAGGATGCAAAAAGGTTTGAGCTCCCCACGAATGACTCGGCCTAGCCTATAACACGGTCTCCTAACTACTACCAAGAGACCGATAAACTAGACACCTATCTAGTCAAATCTTTGTCTTGCGCATAATCCACTTGAGCTTGATGATGACGATCATGCCCGCCTCAAGTTGGAACATCTTCCTTGATTCCGTCGGCTCGATGAAGACTTGTAGAAAGCTCCCCCATACTCCATTATGGGTGAGCCTCTTTTAGGCACATCTTCACACGATCATTATCACCAAATGGTCGGCAAGCTCCAAGCATACGATATCTTCGTGATGCTCCTCTTGACCTTGCACACATCAACTTGACCAATCTTTGGATAGCTCCATGAAGAACACCTTGGTCAACACGTAATCTTCATCCTACAACCTTGAAGCCACCATATGATCTTCAAGCGTTGCCTATGGACAAACCTTAAAGTATAACTCAAGGAAACCATTAGTCCATAAAGATTGTCATCAATTACCAAAACCAAACATAAGGGCACATGCCCTTTCAGTTGCAATATCACGGGAACGAGTAAACATGTTTGTCGGTAACGAGGATGAACTAGGTATATTGGATACTGACGATCAAACCTTGGACAAGAAAAGTACCACAGGACAAAGGGATAATGCTCAACGTTAAATGGATCCAACAACGATGAAGTTTCATTCGATGGAAGCGCAGGGGCCATCTAGGATTGTAACCAGGTCTGGTCGATGGTCATTGATCAAGAGAGTGTCTTGATCATGTCTGATGTTTCCCGGACCGTAGGGTGTCACACTTAAGGGTATTCGACGCATTAAGGATAGATTCGGGATCACCGGAGAAATATGAGAGAACGCCATAGTTTCCGGTGGAGGCCAGAAATTGTTCTGGGAATTTTGAAAGGTTCAAAATGTTATTTAATAATGTTTAAATATGTTTATTATTTAATTATCTGAATTAAATATTAAAATATAATTAAATATAATTAAAATAGAAGAAAAAAGCATATGGGCCTAAAGAGACCCATTAGGGAAGAGGGAGTCTTCCCCCATGGGCCATGGCGCCATGAAGGGGCCCGTGCCCCCCCCCTTTGGTTTAGTACCACATGGGAAGTTGAGGGAGATGTGCCCCCTCCTTGGCCTATATAAGGAGGGGTAGGGTGCCCTTTTTCCTTCATCCAATTTGAGACAAGTTTCTCATCTCTCTTCCTCCTCTCTCCTTCCTGTGAGCGGAATCCCATTGTATGGAGTCTGCACTGGGTTGGGGATTTGTCCACCATACGCACGCTGTCGTGCTGCTGGAATCGAGATCCGAATCCATCTTCTTTCCACTGATCTTCTGGTTCGGAGCCCGGAGGGACGTCGGGTACACCGTATGTGTGTAATCCCACGAGGCGCTACACTTGTGGTGCTACTTCATCGTCGTGGCCGTATCGTGGCGTCTTCACCGACAACGTTCCGACGGGGACGCAATCCCGTCATCGGTCTCAAAGACCGGGTGGCTATCGGAGTCATTGTGGAGCTGCGCGGCATCGGGGATTGCCGGTACGACTACACCAACCACGTTCACGCAGGAACGTTTCCCGCTTAACGGACTACATACTGGTATGTGACTTATTCCATCTGTTACTTGCATCGCCATAGCATAGATCTTGGGATTGGGTATCGTAGGTTATGAAAAATTTGTGTTTTCTGCCCCGAACCCCAAAGTGATATCATGAGCAAGGCTATGCGTAGATGTATTGTACGGATAGAACACATCTAGTATGTGGCATCAATTCTCCAATTGTTACCCTCCCACGTGTACTCGTTTAGCATTGCGGCAATATCCTGATGAAGCGGCCCCGACCGACCTTACGCGTTTACGCGAGACTGGTTCCACGCTTGACATATGGCTTGTACCATATAAGTGGCTGGGGGGTGTCTGTCTCTCTAACATTAGCTTTGCGAAGACGCTTGCAACGGAGGGCCCTGACAGGGGTGTAATAGAGACAATTGCAGGATTGGTGTTGTGGCTTGTTTTCGTAGGATAGAAACGGTTCTTTTCTCGAAACCCCTAGCAGCCACGTAAAACTTGCAAAAAATAAAGTAGAAAGGCGTTTTCAACTTTATTTTGCATGTCGGGGGGAATCATAACATGTATGATTTATATTGTTGCATCCTGTTTTGCTACTATGTTAGATATACGACGGTAGCATTATAGGATGATCCCTCATTAATCCAACAAAGTGTCCTTCCTTCGTGAAGCACGTGTCACACGGGTGTCAAATATTTTTGCGTTCACAAGAGATGGGTGGAGCAAGCCTAGCATGTCCAAAAACATGGCCTTGCATACGCGTCATATAATTGATACGGTGAGGATAGTTCTCTCACTTCTCGTTGTTTACCCCAAATGGAAGGTGAGATGTAGCGTAGCAGCAAATTTCCCTCGGTGAAGATACCAAGGTTATCGAACCAGTAGGACTCCAAGAGATACAAGATGATGACAACGGCGCCAGAAATTGGCTTTCTGACTAGATAGTTGATGTGGACATGCACACAACAACAAATAACTTTGCTCCCAACGAGTACAGAGGAGTTTTCAATTCCTCCGGCCTTGTTGTTTACAAAGGATTAACGCAAGAGATAATGATAGTGGCAACTGAAAGTAAATACTGAAAGTAAATTGTGTTGGATATGTGCCCTAGAGACAAATTAATAAAGATATTTTTCACATATCCATTTTGTTCATAATACGTTTTATACTGTGCTATAACTGTATTACTTGGAAATACTAATACAGGTGTAGTATAAAACATGGTCCGTAGTTTAACTCGGGTAAACTATCTCATTGGGCAATTGATTGATCAAGCTTTCCTGATCATGGCGACACTTAAGTCCATTGACAATGAGGTCATATCATTAGGGGAATGATGTGATGGACAGACACCCACCTAAAGTAATGCAATGTGATCGAGTCACATAGTTCAGCGTTGCTATGACTTTGAAACGTATGGCTTAGTCCTTAGACCGTAATGATCATACGTAATCACGATCTATGAGGAGACTTTGATTTGTATCCCACCGCCTGACTGAAATATGCTGGCTATAACGGAGCACTTTGGGTATTCCGAAATAGATGGTTGATGAGTATGTTAATAGATCAAAGCGGGATTTGTCAGTCCTTGTGACAGGACAGGTACTCTGGGCCCACTCGGTGATATTGCATCACCCCTTGCAAGGACGTGACTAGGTCACAAGAGATGCAATGATCATGGACGAGAGAAGTTGTTTGTCGTGAACGAGATGTGAACACGGTATGTGGGATACCGACGATCAAACCTCGGACAAACAAAGTACCGCAGAACAAAGGGATTACGTCGTATCGTTAACGGTTTCCAAAAGCGATCGAAGCTCATTCGATGGAAGCGCAGGGGCTGTCAAGGATTATAACCAGGTCCAACTGAATAGTCATTGGTCCATGAGAAGAGTCTCGACCATGTCTGCTGTTTCCCGGACCGTTAGGGTGTTACACTTAAGGGCAATCGATGCATAGGACAGTTACGGGATCAATCGATGAAATAGGAGAAATCACCGGAATAGTTCCGGAGGAGGACGGAATGGTTTCCGGACATTTTGAATAGTTCAAAATAAAGTTTAATTGTTTTAATAATGTTTTTATTATTTAATTATCTGAATTAAATATTTAAAACTTATTAAATAATTAAAATAATGGAAAAAGGCTATATGGGCCTTAGAGGCCCATTAGGGGAGGAGGGGGTTCCCCCCCTTGGGCTTGGCGCCAAGGGGTGGGGCCCAACCCCCCCTTGGCCGGCGCACTCCTCCCCCCTTGGGGGTTTAGTCCCACATGGGGGAGGGAAGAGGGATCACACCCCCCCCCCCCCTTGGCCTTTATATAGAGGGGTAGACCCCCCTTTTTCCATACAACAATTGATCTCCTTCTTCTTCCTTCTCCATTTCCGGAAGTGGACTCCCCTTGTTTGGAGTCTGCACCAGGATTGGAGTTCTCCACCATAAGGCAGGCCGTCGCTCTGCCGGAGTCGGGATCCGTAGCCGTCTTCTTTCCGCTGCTCGCCTGGTTCGGAGCCCGGGAGGAACATCGATTGTGCCGTACGTGTATAATCTCTTCGAGGCACTACACCTGTGGTGCTGCTTCGTCGCTGGAGGTTTACCGGGAGTCATCCTCGCCGGTGGTGGTCTTCTACACGACAGGGAGGTCGTAGTTCTGAGTCTACGCCAACCACGTTCGTAAGAACGTTTCCCGCTTTCGGTCTTCAAAGGTATGAACACCGATTCCCTCCGTTACTTTACATCGCCATAGCATAGATCTTGGGTTCGGGTACCGTAGGTGTGAAAAATTTGTGTTTTCTGCCCCGTATCCCAAAAGTGGTATCATGAGCTAGCTATGCGTAGATGTATTGTACGGATAGAACACATCTAGGATGTGGGCATCGAATCTTCATTCGTTACCCTCCCACGTGTACTCATTCAGCATTGCGGCAATGTTTGATGAAGCGGCCCCCGACCGACCTTACGCGTTTACGCGAGACTGGTTCCACGCTTGACATATGGCTTGTACCATATAAAGTGGCTGGGGGGGTGTCTGTCTCTCTGCATTAGCGATGCGAAGATGTTTGCAACGGAGGGCCCCGACAGGGGTGTAATAGAGACGGATGGGAGACGGTGTTGTGGCTTGTTTTTCGCAGAATAGAAATCGGTTCTCTCTCTCGAAACCCCTAGCAGCCACGTAAAACTTGCACAAGCTAAAGTAGAAAGGCGTTTTAACTTTGCTTTGCATGAAGGGGGATCATAGGTTGTATGATTTAAAGTTTTACTTCCTGTTTTATGCTAGTATGCTAGATATATCGACGGTAGCATGAAACAGGACCATCTCTCACAATACCAACATTGTGTTCTCCCTTTTGATGGGCACCACCTGGAAGGTTCTCCCATATGGCTTGATGCTCCGTACATACCGGAGTTGTCCTACATATTCAACGGAGTTCGCATGAGGTTGGGTTCGGCGAGCCTGGCATATGCAGATATGGCCTTGCTGAACAGCTAACATCAAGGTTCGATTGGCAGGCTTGACGTATGTAGATGCGGGCCTGGAACATAGAAGACCGAAAGGTCGAGCACGAGTCACATGCCTGATGTGATTGGCTTAGAGGCCTACCTGGTTCGCATACTGGGCCGTACATATCGGGGGAGGTATGGGGGCTGGGATTGTGTAATCACTTAGTTAAATTGAGAGGTGTTTATCTAAGTGGGAGCTTTCTAGAATTTTAAGATTAAATTGAAACTCCACATTATGAACAAAAGTCTAAATATGTATCGTTGTGAATCCAACCTTGTAGATGGCAGCACCTCGCCCCTCGTTCAACTTAGGATCATTCCTAGAGAAAGATAAGCTAAAAACAGATGGGACAAACTTCACCAACTGGTTCCGCACCCTGAGGATTCTCCTCGTTCCCCTCAAAATGGCATACGTACTAGAGGACGCGTTAGGTGACGCACCAGCAGATGATGCCAGTCAGGATGAGAAGAATGTCTATCTCTCCAAGACTGATGATTACAACCTTGTCCAGAGTGACATGCTCTACTCCATGGAGGCTGAGCTGCAGAAACGCTTTGAGAGGATGGGTGCATATGAGATTATCACCGACCTCAAGGCGGTCTTCGCACCTCAAGCCAGGGCTGAACGGTACGAGGCTTCTGAAGCCTTCTTCTCAGCAAAGATGGATGAGCACGGCAGCGTGAGTGAGCACGTGGTCAAAATGTCTGGCTACGTTCAGCGCTTGAATGCTCTGGAATGTCAGATTCCAGATGAACTTGCGGTTGATAGGGTGTTGCAGTCGCTTCCCCCTAGTTACAAAGGCTTTGTGCTGAACTACAACATGCAGGGGATGACCAAAACCCCTTCTGAGTTGTTCGCCATGCTAAAGAGCGCTGAGGTTGAGATCAAGAAGGAGCACGCCGTCTTCATGGTCAACAAGACCACTGACTTCAAGAAGTCAAGCAGACGGGAGAAGGCCAGAAGAGGTGGCCCTAAGAGGGATGGCAAGTCAGTTGCCGCTCCTCCCAAGGCACCCAAGCCTAAACTCGGAGTGGAGTGCTTCTACTGCATGGGTGAAGGTCACTGGAAGCGCAACTGTCCCAAGTACCTAAAGGACAAGAAGGCTGGCAAGGTCGCCAAGAGAGACGAAGGTATATTTGATATACTTATTGTTGATCTTCTCTTGACAAGCGCTAGGAACACATCCTGGATATTTGATACAGGGTCTGTCGCTCATATTTCTAATTCCATTCAGGGACTAAGGAATAGGAGACGCTTGGTCAAGGATGAAGTGACGATGCGCGTGGGGAATGGCTGCTAGATTGAAGTCTTGGCGGTCGGCACGAAGCATCTTAGTCTCCCTTCGGGATTGGTTTTAGTTCTGAATAAATGTTACTATGTACCCGCGTTGAGTGTGAACATCGTGAGTGGTTCTTGCTTGAAGCGAGACCACTATTCTTTTAAGTCCGATACAATTGGTTGTTCAATTTATAAGGATGATATGTTTTATGTTCACGCACCGGAGTCGCATGGTTTATTCATACTTAATCTCGATGGTGACGTGAGTCACGTTAACAATATTGAGGCCAAAAGATTGAAGAATAATGAAGATCACATGATGATGTGGCATTGCCGACTTGGTCATATTGGTGTAAAACGCATGGAGAAGCTCCATAAGGATGGACTTCTTGACTCATTGGATTTTGGATCCTTTGATACATGTGAACAATGCCTCATGGGCAAAATGACAAGGACTCCATTCAATGGTGTGATGGAGCGTGCGGATGTCTTATTGGGGATCATACACACGGATGTATGTGGACCCATGAACGTCCCCACTCGCAATGATCTTCGTTACTTCGTGACCTTTACTGATGACTTGAGTAGATATGGGTATATTTACTTGATGAAGCACAAGTCTGAAACCTTTGAAAAGTTCAAGGAATTTCAGAATGAGGTCGAAAATCAACTCGGAAGGAAAATCAAGCACCTTCGATCGGATCGAGGTGGCGAGTATTTGAGTCACGAGTTTGGCAATCATCTGAAGTCTTGTGGCATAGTACCACAGCTTACGCCGGCAGGCACACCTCAGAGAAACGGTGTAGCTGAGCGACGTAATCGAACCCTATTGGATAGTGTACGATCGATGATGTCTCATACTAATTTGCCTGTGTCATTCTGGGGGTATGCATTAGCAACCGCCATTCATATTCTTAATAGGGCACCATCCAAATCCGTAAAGACAACACCATTTGAAGAATGGCATGGCACTAAACCTGAGTTGTCTCACCTGAAGATTTGGGGTTGTGAGGCTTATGTTAGGAAACTACAGCCTGACAAACTTGAATCCAAGGCGGATAAGTGCATCTTTGTGGGCTATCCCAAGGAAACTTGTGGGTACACCTTCTACAACAAGTCTGACAGCAAAACGTTTGTTGCCAAGACGGGACACTTTCTTGAGAAGGAGTTTCTCGCGAAAGAGTTGAGTGGGAGGAAAATAGACCTCGATGAAGTAACTGACCAATCACTCCAATTGGATGAAATGGCTGCGGAATTTGTTCTGGAACCATCTTCCACAGTGGGAGTTGAAGAGAATGGCCAGAACGACATTCATAACGATCATGACATTCACGATGATCATGATGAGAATGAAGAGGAACCTTTTATGCCCCGTAGGTCATCAAGAGTCCGTCAACCTACTGAGTTTTACGGACAGCTTGTGAATGCAATCTCGGCTGTTGAGTCGGATGAACCTACGAGTTACAGAGAAGCAATGGAGGGACCCGAGTCCGAGAAATGGCTTGAAGCCATGAAATCCGAAATAGACTCCATGTACACCAACAAAGTATGGACTTTGGTGGATATTCCCGAGGACCGCAAGGCCGTCGAGAATAAATGGATTTTCAAGAAAAAGACTGACGCAGACGGAAACGTATCTGTCTACAAAGCTCGACTTGTCGCGAAGGGTTTCCGACAAATTCAAGGAGTTGACTACGAGGAGATGTTCTCTCCTGTAGCGATGATAAAGTCTATTCGGATCCTACTAGCAATAGTTGCATATCATGATTACGAGATATGGCAGATGGATGTGAAAACTACATTCCTAAATGGCAACATTGAGGAAGAGTTGTATATGATGCAACCAGAGGGGTTTGTCGATCCAAGGAATGCTGGTAAGGTTTGCAAGCTTCAACGGTCCATCTATGGGTTGAAGCAAGCATCTCGGAGCTGGAATCTTCGATTTGACGAGGTCATTAAAGCTTTTGGATTTGTCCAAAACGTCGAAGAGTTCTGCGTCTATAAGAAACTGAGTGGGAGCTCTGTAGCATTCCTTGTGTTATATGTAGATGACATATTGCTAATAGGGAACGATAAGAAATTCTTAGAGGAAGTGAAGGAATATCTGAATGGACAATTTTCCATGAAGGACCTAGGTGAAGCTGCGTACATACTGGGGATTAAGATCTATAGAGATAGACCTAATCGGAGTTTGGCCTTGAGTCAGAATACTTATATTGACAAGATTTTGAAACTGTTCAAAATGGATGACTCCAAGAGAGGTCTCTTGCCAGTTATAAAAGGTGTCAAACTAAGCGTGACTCAATGCCCGACCACAGCTAAAGAGAAAGAGGAGATGTCCTCAAAGCCCTATGCCTCAGCCATAGGTTCTCTCATGTATGTTATGTTATGTACCAGACCGGATTTAGCGCTGGCCATTAGTATGACTAATCGCTACCAGAGTAATCCGGGAATGGCCCATTGGACAGCAGTGAAGAACATCCTTAAGTACTTAAGAAGAACCAAGGATCTCTTTCTTGTTTATGGAGGAGTTGATGAGGAGCTCACCGTAAAGGGTTACGTTGACGCAAGCCTCGGCTCAGACCTAGATGACTCGAAATCCCAGACGGGATATGTCTTCATGTTGAACGGTGGCGCGATTAGCTGGAGAAGCGGCAAACAGTCAGTCGTCGCTCAATCTTCAATGGAGTCGGAGTATATTGCCGCTTGCGAAGCGTCAAACGAGGCGCTTTGGCTGAAGAAGTTCGTGATCGAGCTTGGCGTCTTTCCCAGTTGCACTGACCCCGTGGGAATCTTCTGCGACAACACGGGTGCCATTGCTAACGCGAAGGAGCCAAGAACTCACTCTACAGCCAAGCACATCCTCCGAAAGTTCCATGTGACGCGAGACTACGTCAGGGATGGACACACTAGGATTCACAAGATACATACGGATCTGAACGCAGCAGACCCGATGACTAAACCTCTTCCACAGGGCAAGTTTGAAGAACACCGAGAGACCATTGGTGTTAGATACATACCTGATGTAAACTAGTGTAATTTGTACTCTAGTGCAAGTGGGAGACTGTTGGATATGTGCCCTAGAGACAAATTAATAAAGATATTTGTCACATATCCGTTTTGTTCATAATACGTTTTATACTGTGCTATAACTGTATTACTTGGAAATACTAATACAGGTGTAGTATAAAACATGGTCTGTAGTTTAACTCGGGTAAACTATCTCATTGGGCAATTGATTGATCAAGCTTTCCTGATCATGGCGACACTTAAGTCCATTGACAATGAGGTCATATCATTAGGGGAATGATGTGATGGACAGACACCCACCTAAAGTAATGCAATGTGATCGAGTCACATAGTTCAGCGTTGCTATGACTTTGAAACGTATGGCTTAGTCCTTAGACCGTAATGATCATACGTAATCACGATCTATGAGGAGACTTTGATTTGTATCCCACCGCCTGACTGAAATATGCTGGCTATAACGGAGCACTTTGGGTATTCCGAAATAGATGGTTGATGAGTATGTTAATAGATCAAAGCGGGATTTGTCAGTCCTTGTGACAGGACAGGTACTCTAGGCCCACTCGATGATATTGCATCACCCCTTGCAAGGACGTGACTAGGTCACAAGAGATGCAATGATCATGGACGAGAGAAGTTGTTTGTCGTGAACGAGATGTGAACACGGTATGTGGGATACCGACGATCAAACCTCGGACAAACAAAGTACCGCAGAACAAAGGGATTACGTCGTATCGTTAACGGTTTCCAAAAGCGATCGAAGCTCATTCGATGGAAGCGCAGGGGCTGTCAAGGATTGTAACCAGGTCCAACTGACTAGTCATTGGTCCATGAGAAGAGTCTCGACCATGTCTGTTGTTTCCCGGACCGTTAGGGTGTTACACTTAAGGGCAATCGATGCATAGGACAGTTACGGGATCAATCGGTGAAATAGGAGAAATCACCGGAATAGTTCCGGAGGAGGACGGAATGGTTTCCGGACACCTTGAATAGTTCAAAATAAAGTTTAATTGTTTTAATAATGTTTTTATTATTTAATTATCTGAATTAAATATTTAAAACTTATTAAATAATTAAAATAATGGAAAAAAGGCTATATGGGCCTTAGAGGCCCATTAGGGGAGGAGGGGGTTCCCCCCCTTGGGCTTGGCGCCAAGGGGTGGGGCCCAACCCCCCCTTGGCCGGCGCACTCCTCCCCCCTTGGGGGTTTAGTCCCACATGGGGGAGGGAAGAGGGATCACACCCCCCCTTGGCCTTTATATAGAGGGGTAGACCCCCCTTTTTCCATACAACAATTGATCTCCTTCTTCTTCCTTCTCCATTTCCGGAAGTGGACTCCCCTTGTTTGGAGTCTGCACCAGGATTGGAGTTCTCCACCATAAGGCAGGCCGTCGCTCTGCCGGAGTCGGGATCCGTAGCCGTCTTCTTTCCGCTGCTCGCCTGGTTCGGAGCCCGGGAGGAACATCGATTGTGTCGTACGTGTATAATCTCTTCGAGGCACTACACCTGTGGTGCTGCTTCGTCGCTGGAGGTTTACCGGGAGTCATCCTCGCCGGTGGTGGTCTTCTACACGACAGGGAGGTCGTAGTTCTGAGTCTACGCCAACCACATTCGTAAGAACGTTTCCCGCTTTCGGTCTTCAAAGGTATGAACACCGATTCCCTCCGTTACTTTACATCGCCATAGCATAGATCTTGGGTTTGGGTACCGTAGGTGCGAAAAATTTGTGTTTTCTGCCCTGTATCCCAAAAAATTGATGGTGTAAACAATGATATGAAGATGGACCAAGGTCACGTGATTTTCACTAGTGATGTCTCTCTCCCAAAAGACGATAAAAGTGCTAGCGAGGTAAACAAATCACAGTTAGGCAATTGACAGGATTATGAAGGCACCGCAATGCTAACTATGCTGCAAAGAAAGGAAGGGCTCAAAAGCAATGTGCAGTACGCCAAGGTAAGTAGACCAAAATCCAACTGCATCTACTACGAATCATCCACCTTGAGATATCTATCCAGAACATCTCGCTGGTATTAAGTTGAATCCCACCCAAAGTGTAAACTCAAAGCAACAGACAACTGCATTAAAAGAACTTTTTGTAAAGTAAACAATCCTTGCACCCGCAGATACAAGCACCGTTGTTTTATCCCTGGTGGCAACAACACATCCCCTAGTCTCATGTTTCTGTCACTCAAGCTAGACATCAAGGGGCTGAACCCACAATCAAGCATAACGCTCCCTCTTGGAGTTGCAATAAATCACTTGGACAAAGTAAAATACGGCAACGGAGAACATGCAAGAATTTGCTCAAGAACAAAATATAAAAGAGAAGAACCAAATATATTACTCATCACAATCTGAACATAGTCTCATAATCCATCAGATCCCAACAAACTCAGCATAGCAACAACAGAAAATTACAAAGGTGCCTCGATCATTTGAGGCAGCTCACGAGGACTCGAAAGTGGAGGCACAAAGAAGGGAGAGATAGATCACATAGCTACTGGTCACGGACCTATGGTCCAAGGGAAACTACTCACGATACATGCGGGAGGTGTCCATGGCTATGGATGGTCTCCCAGAGGGGGTAGCTTCTCCCGGCAGGGTGCCGGAGCAGCTTCTCCAGGCAGCCCCGATCTTGAAACGGCGGCGGCGGCGGTACAGAGGCGAGATCGCGAAAGAGGGATTGATATTAGGGGTTTCCGTCACGGGGGGTAAATATAGGCGAAGGGGGGCACCGAGAGGGCCCACAGGGCAGTCAGGAGGGTGCCTGGCACGGCCCAGGGTGGGGCCGCTCCACCTGCCCTCCTGGCTGCCTGGTGGTGGCCCTCCTTCCCTCCTTTGGTGATTCCGAAAGATTCCGTTGCGCTGATTTTTTATCTGATTTTCCCGGATTTTTTGGAGCACTTTTAATGGCTGGAAAACCTGAAATACAAAAACAGCAGAAAACAGCAACTGGCATCTGGGTGCACTGGGTTAATAGATTAGTCCAAATATGCTCAAAAGTGTATGAAAATTCAAGCAAAACATGGCAAGTCACACAAAACATGCATGGAGCAAGCAGAAATTATAGATACGTTTTGGACGTATCAACATCCCCAAGCTTAATTCTTGCTCGTCCTCGAGTAGGTAAATGATAACAAGCATAATTTCTGTGGTGACATGCCACACAACCATATAAGGACTTTTAAGTAAAGCAATCAAAGCATGCAATTCAATTCAAGTCTTAACAAGCAAGAGCCTATATTAGCATTGACACAAGTAACAAAAAAACAAAAGGTGCAAGAGCTCTCGTTGTCCGTGACTCGAATGTCTCCAGATGGTGTTTGCGTGCAAGCAAGGGATAGGGAAATACGAGAGAGAAAAATAAGGTTGTTGAGAACAACTATCTACTAAAGTTTCACACTTAGTCTCCTTTGGATTCTTATCTTGACTCGTCCCCAGACCACTAGCCAGGTACAAGTCAAAATTATCCACTCCCTTTCGATATTTTGAGCACTCATGCAATGGATGAGCGTGATCAAGAAAGTTGACACCTAAAAGGCGAAACAGAAAGAAGGTGGAGGAGGAAGACAAAAAAGGGTGTGAAAGGCTCACATCAATGAGGACAATCATAGGCGAGAGAAGGCCATATGATAGATATGATGTGAGGAGTAGGGATTGCCATGCAACGGATGCACATGCGAGGTAAAAGCTCTCCAAGGGAACTAGTGGGGGTGCATCCAACTTGCTTGCTCAAGAAGACCTATAGCTCATTTGAGGAGGCTCATCATTGGAATATACAAGCCAAGTTATTTAGTGTGAAGGTCCCCACATAGCTATATGCATGATGATGATCTCTATGGAGTACAAGGGATAGAGGATGAAGTACTAGTGCGGATCTCTCAAAAGGAATAGTAGTGTGCCCCCTTCTCTCTTTTTATTTTTCTTTTTCTCTTTTTTCTATTTTTTGTATTTTTTTGGTGGCCTCAATGGCTCTTTCTATTTAACTCTCATTTGTCCTCTTTGGGATATTTTCCTCACTTTAGGGGCAACACTCTATATTTTACAAGAATATAGGAGATCTTTCACACTTTACAAAGGTACTCACATAAAGAAGATATAACTATCATGATGCGAACGCATGACATGAAGATCAAGTCATGAGAAGATGGATGTTGCATGGCAATGTATCTCGGAAAGGCTATGGAAATGCCTTGTAGGTAGGTATGGTGGCTGTTTTGAGGAAATATATAAGGAGGTTTATGATGACAGAGCGTATCGTGCCAAGGGTTTGGATGTACTGGCGAAGGTGGACGCCAACTCTCGGAGTGAGAAGAGAGCAATGCACGGCACAGGAGATGCTAGAAAAAGTATAGGTGGGTGGAAGTGTCAACTTTCGAATACTCACATTAGTCCGAAGAACTCATGCACTTATTATCGGTAACTCTCAATCTAATCAGGAGGTTCACAGAGAGACAAGTACCCCGAGGAGGAGTGTATGGGGGTTTGGTTATCCTTGCGCATCCTCGACTCATGGTACGTGAGTGTTCTCTAATATTCGAACCCTCCAGAGGTTAGTGATCCATCTAGTAGCTAGAGTTCTCAACAGGGGTTTTTGGTTTTTGAAAAACACACGGATTGCCCAAAATACGACATCTATCACTAATAGGCTCGAGCTCTTGACACCAAAAGTTCAAACATTACTCTAATCAATACCTCGAAACTATTGCAAGTTGCTACTACAAAGAGAAAAGCAACTTTAACTACCTACTTCTAGTCAAGACACAAAACTCAGTGCAACAGGCAAACTCTCTAACAAGATAAAACATGCAACCTATAGAAAGTTCAATCTAAAACAAAAACAAAGCTCTAGAAAAACTAAAGCACTACAACTAAACAAAGAAGCAGCTAAGAAAATAAAAAAATGAACAACTCACAGCTAAAAGAATAAGCAC
This sequence comes from Bromus sterilis, assembly GCA_950022295.1. Lineage (NCBI taxonomy): Eukaryota > Viridiplantae > Streptophyta > Magnoliopsida > Poales > Poaceae > Bromus > Bromus sterilis. Next base: position 362,962,717 of record OX465595.1, on the reverse strand, counting down.
GCAAATTCTATGAGGAGTTCTAGTTCAACGGAGCGTGTATCTCTCCCACACAAAAGAGTAAGTAAGCTGCGATCTAAATTGTTACTACAGCAAACAAATCTAAAGAAAACTAAAAAAACAAAACCTAAGAGCAAGATGCTCCAAGAATAGCACATAACGCATGAAGTGATAAAAATATAGTGCAACGAGAGACGAACTGATAATTGTTGATGAAGAAGGGGATGCTCGGGGGAATCCCCAAGCTTAGACGCTTGAGTCTCCTTGAATATTTATTGGGGTTGCACATGGTCATCCCCAAGCTTGAGCGTTTGACACTCCCGGATCTTCTTTCATCGTCTTCCATCGCGCACTTGAAAAATCCCTTCATACATAACTCATTGTAGACTGATTAGAGAGGTTAGTACCCTACTAAAATAAATTTTCCTCTACTGCAAATAAAGATAATCTTAAAGAGATACTGTTTCTCAAGATTGCCAAAAAGTTTTTGCAAAGAAAAAGCAAGCTTAAGGTTTGCAAAAGTAAAGAGAGACAAAACGTGGCAGAATCTTTGAAAAACAGAACAGCAGATAGAAACGAATTTTTTAGGGGCACTTCTGCCACTCAAATCAAAAAACTCAGAACATACGGAAGTTTTGTAATTGTATAGAGCACTCTGTGTAACAAAATCAGCTCAAAAAGATGAACTAGGATTTTTCTGTGATTTTTCTAGTCACGAGGACAGAATCTGTTTTCTGGACAGCATGTCACAACTTTCACTTCCCTTGCCGTATGAGGCTATAAAAGGCACAAAGCTTGAAAAGTAAAGATACAATGATGTTGCTACAGTAGTAACAATCATCAAGACCACTAAAAACAGAAGAAAATAAAAAAGAAAAACCTAAATTCATTGCGGGCTGCCTCCCGAAAGCGCTTCTTTAAAGCCATTAGCTAGGCTTAATGCAAATAGATCAAGTCTTTTCAAGAAAATAACTCGCCCGTGTGACGGACTCAAAAGGTAACTTAATATTTTTCCTAAGGAAATGTTCCATCCCTTTCTTGAGAGGGAATTGGAATTTGATCTTCCCCTCTTTCATATCAATAACAACACCAACTGTACGAAGAAAAGGACGTCCCAAAATAATTGGACAAGAAGGTTCACCTTCAATGTCCATAATAGTGAAATCAACGGGAACATAATTTTCATTGACAATGATAAGAACATATTCGATCTTCCCCAAAGGTTTCTTTACGGAATAATCAACAAGACGAACACCAAAAGAACAAGGATCAAAAGGTTTCAATTCAAGCATATCATACATTCTTTTGGGCATAACAGAGGTACTTGCTCCAACATCACAAAGAGCATAACAAGAGAAGTTATTCAATTTGATTTTTATCATAGGATCCCAACCATCTTCTAGATTCCTAGGTATGGCGGCTCCTAGTCTAAGCTTCTCCTCCCTAACTTTGATTAGAGCATTGGTGATATGCTCTGTGAAGGCAAGATTAAGTGTGCTAGTGTGGGGGTCGCTAGACATCTTGTGTAGGAAACCAATAACTTCAGATAAAGTGCAGTTGTCAAAGTTTAAGTCACTACTATCTATTAAGGAGGTAGTGATATCATTTAAGCTCACTTGTTTGAAAGCCTCTATGTTCATAGAGGTTTCTTCATCTATGGCTGAGGTGGTACCGTCACCATTGATAGGTCCAGTGGGACTAGGGGTGTGATGGGTGCTAACAGTTTGGACATCCTCAACTACTTGGATAATAGCTACTGTGTCGTAGGTAGGAAGGCTCTTAATTCTATCCTCTTCCTCTTTTTCTCTAGCCCATCTTTCTTTGAGTTTAGCCATCATCCTAATATTTTCATTGATTTGTAACTGGATAGCATTAATATGAGTGACCTTACTCTCCTCAAGGGGAGAGGTTCTAATTTTTAACATTTCAACATCAAGGGCTAAGTTGTCTACCTTCAAACAAAGATTATCTAATTTAACTAATTTTTCTTCCACATTCTTGTTGAAGGCCTTTTGGGTAGTGATAAAGTCTCGAAGTATACTCTCTAGTTCAGAGGTGGGGTTCTTGCTACTAGGGTAGGTGTTGTTGTTCCCATAAGTGGATGGAAACGGTGTAGGATTACTAGCAAAGTTTCCCCTATAAGCATTATTGTTGAAGTTGTTTCTAGAGATAAAGTTCACATCTACTTGATCCTGAGCAACCAAAGAATTTAAAGGAACATCCTGAGGATCAATAGGAGCTTTCTTGGTAAGTAGAGACATGATCAGGTCAACCTTTTCATTTAGAGAGGAGATCTCCTCGACATAATTTACCTTCTTACCAGTTGGAGATCTTTCGGTGTGCCACTGAGAGTAGTTCAACATCATCTCATCAAGTAGCTTTGTAGCAGCACCAAGTGTGGTTGACATAAAAGTTCCTCTTGCGGCCGAATCTAACAAGTTCCGCGAGGTAAAGTTCAAGCCTGCATAAAAAGTCTGGATAACCATCCAGGTAGTCAGTCCATGTGTAAGCCAGTTCTTGACGAGCTTCTTCATACATTCCCATGCTTGGGCAACGTGTTCATTATCCATGACGGGGATCAACCCCGGAAAATCCCATGGTCGGGGACCCTGGGTTAGTCATGAGATGCACAGGTTGGACGATAGCTCGTCGGCAAACAGGAAGGCTTGCTCCTGCTCGATATTATTGATGGGGAAGATGCGATTACAGTGGAGGCCAAGGTTGGAGCGCTCAACGCTAGGGTTACAGGTGATATTAGATGTCTTTGGCATCACCCCTCCTAGCCCTTATATACCGGGCTAGGTCTCGGGGAGTTCATCTACGTTTACAGGTGAGATTTCCTAACCCTAGCTTGCTCCCTACGGCAGGTCTTCGCACCTTCCTTATGAGTCGTAGACTCCTACGTCGGTGTAACTAGCGGGCCGAGGCCGTATCTTCATGGGCCTCCCATCTTCATGGACACCAGGTAGGCTTATCCGTAGGAGTCGTGGGGTCACCCCCTCGTCAGTAGCCCCCGAGTGCCTGGGGGACTCGGAGAGTCGCGCAGGGACTCGAGTACATTCATTCGTCGGTTATTGGTATGCGCGGTTCATCCGCGGGTCGCTGGCAGTCTGGTGGCCATGACAAAACCTGTTTCGAGGGATGCTAAGCTGAAAGGGCCCAAGGAGTCGACGGGTCGAGCCTTGGTGAATTGCGCTAGGGCAAATACCACAGTAGCCCAATCAAACCCACGTCCCTCGACGTGAGCTTGGAACACTGGTGTCGAGCAAAAGTCCGGCCGCTTCAGGTCTTACGGTGTTCATTTGCCGCCAGTAATGTGTACAGCCTAAGGCGCGTCCGCCCGGCTTTTCTATCATGCGCAACGCATGGGAAAGGTTGGGAGTGAAGTCTCTCTTCGGCAAGTCCCAGCCCGGCCGTTCTTCCCAGCGGGGTCTTACCTACACGCTAATCTTGCGTGGCATCTGGGCACAGTGTATCGTGTTCCAGGAATGTGTGTTTTTGAGGCGCGGAGCCTTATAGCATTGCACCCGCTTGGAACAAAACATCAAGCGAGCTGTTCACTCATTCACCCGAGGAGCTTGTTTCGAGTGCTCAGTTGGGGGTTTTTTTGCAAGTAATCACTCGAATACCGTTTCGGCTCTTGAGGTGAGGGAGCACCTGAGACTCTTAGCGCCGTATGGTCTTGGCGAATGCATGTTTGCCTTGCGTAGGGTTGAGGGAGCACCCGAGACTCTCATAAGTGCGAGTGGTCACTCGAGCACATGGCTGACCTTTAGGCGAGGGAGCACCTGGGACTCTTATGATGTGCTCTCCCGATGGGAGTAAGATATTTTTTCTTCATCGGGAAAAGATCTGATAGATGAAATTTGAGGGCCTTGATGGCGTACTCAGTACGCCTTGCTGTGATATGACGTTGGCGTGGTCGTCTGCAATTTCTTGACCGCTGTTGTCTGTCGTGGGAAATGACTTGGCGATGTCCCGCCGAAATTTTCGCGTCGCGCGATCATGGTCCTCTTTTTGCGCGCGTAGTGGGCGGTGTTGTTACTGCGCTGGTTGGATTTTCCATAATTTTCGCCTCTGTGTGGGGTCGTGCCATGTTTTACTGGGCGAAAAGGTTGCATGGTGGCTCGTCTTGCTAGGCTCTTGGGGTTAAATACCATGTGACCGGGTAAATTGTATGTTTTACCCAGCCATTGCCTTCCTCCTCTTTCTCTGCTTCCTTTGTGTTCCTGAGCCTTCGTCTTTTCTCTTCTGCGTGCTCCTGTGAGATCTATGTCCAAGCGCTCCTGTGCTGCTGTTGAGTCGGCCAAGATGTCCGGTAAGTGGGAGCGATCCATGTTCGGGGCTGGAGATCTGGATGCGATGGTTGCTGATGGCATGGTGGTGGCGGGCGATGTCCGTCTTCCTGGTGATGAGTCGATTCCAGCGCCGGCGGCGGACGAGCGGGTATGCTTCCAGGCTTTCTTCCACCGTGGTTTTGCTCTTCCGCTGCATCCTTTCGTTCGGGGCTTGCTGTATTCCTACCGGCTCCAGTTGCATGACCTGACTCCCAATGGGATTTTGCACATTGCGTGTTTCATCACTCTTTGTGAGGCCTTCCTAGGGATTTACCCCCATTGGGGGCTTTGGAGGTGCCTTTTTAATGTAAAAAGGACGAACTGTGAGTACGCCGTGGGTCGAGTAGGTATCTCCATTGGGGATAAACATTCATATTTTGACTTGGAGAAGATCGATTCCGTTAGTGGCTGGCGAAGAGGATGGTTTTATCTGAAGGATCGCTTCGTTGTTGGTCAGCAATTTGGTCTTGCTTCTTTCAATCCGGGCACGCGGGTGGTCAGACAGCCTTCGTGGTCTCATTCTTTGACCGAGGTGGAGTCGTCCGAGCTGACTCCGTGTTTGGAGAGGATTTCTGTGCTAAAGGATAACTTGACTGGTGGTCAGCTTATCTCTGTTTTTGTGGGGATGCGAGTTCAACCGTTGCAGCATCGAGCTAGCCCTATGTGGCAGTACGAGGGACTCGGTGACTCGACGAGATGCTCGCGTGAAGAGCTAGAGCCTGATTCCTTGCTGGCTCGTATCCAGCAAGTGACCAAGTGTTCGAGTATTTCCGAGATGCGTCTGGTCCGTCCATATGCTTCTGGTCATTCTCCGCCGCCGGTTGGTGCCCGTGTTCATTCATTTGTCTGGATGAGTCCCTTGTTTTGTTTTTTGTTGACATTGCTTGCCTTGCAGGGTCGTGCTCTGGTGCCGTGTAATCCTCCGCAGCCGGAGGACGCCGATATTCTTGAGGAGCCTGATGCCTCCGCAGCTGATAATGCTGCGCCGGTTGTTAATACTGAGATTGTGCTAGTGGAGACTGGAGATAGTGAGGACTCGAGTCCCTTTCATGTGAAGCGATCGCGCCCTTTGGATGTTGAAGATCATGCTGCGTTAGGTGATGATGTCCCTCCTGTTTCTCCGGTTGCTGGGTCTTCCCCTTCGGCTGCTTCTCCGGCCCCTCCTCCCAAGAGGGACATGCTTGGGAGGCTGGGGCATCCTCGTGCTGCGCGTGTCGGGTAAGAGTCTGCTGGATTTGTGCCCGTTCTTTTTCCCTTGTTCTTGCATCTGATAATGCTTTATTTTGTAGTGTTGTGCCTGCTCCGGCTGCTTCGTGCACCAGCGCAGCTGCTACTGATCTGAAGTCGACGAGTTCTGGGGCGGCAGCCAAGCATCTTGACGACCTCTCGGCTGCCGCTGGCCAATCTGGGCCGATGGCGACTCCTGTCGTTTCGACTGCGGTTGTAGTTCCTGGTGTACCTTCTTCTGAGGCACCTGGTGCTGCTGCTCCTGATCCCAGGTCGACTGAACTTGGTCCTCCGTACTTTGGCCGTCTTGATCTGGCGATTGAAGACAAGGCCCATTCTTTCGACCATGTCTCCAAGCTGGTAAGATGATTTGTGTCTGTGTTGTTTTATCATCGGGGGCACGGCAGTGCTCCCGATTGGAGTAGCCCCCGAGGCTAAAAGTAACTGTTTGCAGTTGCTTGTAGTCTTGTCTTTAATTAACACCTGATTGCCTGGTTCTTGCAGCCTGTTTTCCAGCACTGTGAGCATTTGGTTCTTGATGTTGAGCGTTGGCAACGGGCCCATGATTCTGCCCAGAATGCCTTATCTTCTATGGATGGTGGGTTTTATTTTTGCGCTGCTGAGCTTTTTGGGCACTTTGTCTTTTGTTCTGAGCACTGTCTTTCCTTGCAGGTCGTCGCTGATACGTCCAAAACGTATCTATAATTTCTGCTTGCTCCATGCATGTTTTGTGTGATATTGCTATGATCTAGATACACTTTCATACACTTTTGATCATATTTGGACTAACCTATTAACTCAGTGCACCCCAGTGCCAGTTCCTGTTTTCTGCTGTTTTTCTATTTCATTTTTCCCCCATATAAAAAGTGCCAGAAAAATTCGGGAAAATTCAGATAAAAAATCAGCGTGACAGAAGCTTCGAGAAGAGCCCGGGAGGGGCCAGAGGGGAGCCAGGGGGGCCCAGGCGGCCACCCGGCGCGGCCCTGCCCCTGGCCGCACCAGGGGACGGCTGGGGGCCCTGGTCCACCTCTGACTGCCCCCTTCGCCTATTTAATCTCCGTCACGGGAAAACTTCAGAAGAAGAACCCTATTCCGCGAACTCGCCTCTGTTCCGCCGCCGCCGCGCTTCCGAGATCGGGAGCATCAGAAGACCTCTTCTCGGCACCCTGCCGGAGGGAGGATTGACCTCCGGGAGTCTCCTCTCCACCATGGATGCTCCCCGGATGTCTCGTGAGTAGCTTTCCTTGGACCATGGGTCCGTGATCAGTAGCTATGTGATGTTCTCCTCCCCTCTTTGATCTTCATTGTTTAGACCTCGTGAGCTGCCCTACATGATCGAGGCACATTTGTAATATTTTTGTTGTTGCTATGCTTAGTTTGATGGGATCTGATGGATTATGAGATTATGTTCAGATTGTGATAGAGTAATATATTTGGTTTTTATCTCTTATATTTTCGTTCCTAAATAATTCTTGCATGTTCTCCGTTGTTGTTTATTGCTTTGGCCAAGTAGTAGGTACTGACTCCAAGAGGAAACGTTGTGCTAGATTGTGGGTTCATGCCCCCCGATGACACGCTTGAGTGACAGAAACATGAGTATAGGGGATGTGTTGTTGCCACAAGGGGGAAAAGAACGGTGCTTGTAATCGCAGTTACAAGGATTGTTTACTTTACGCAAAGTTCTTTTTAATGCAGTTGTCTGTTGCTTTGGGTTTACACTTTGGGTGGGGCTTGCAACTTAATACCAGCGAGATGTTCTGGATAGATATCTCAAGGTGGATGATTAGTAGTAGATGCAGATGGATTTCGGTCTACTTATTTTGGCGTACTGCCCGTGATTTTGAGCCTCTTCCTTTCTTTTGTAGCATAGTTAGCATTGCGGTGCGTTCATAATCCTGTCAATTGCCCTTCTGTAATTTGTTTACCTCGCATAGCAGTTTTATCGTCTTTTGGGAGAGAGACATCACTAGTGAACATCACGTATCCCGGTCCATATCCTCATTAATGTTTCCAAGCTATATTTACTTTTCTGCATTTACTTTCAAGTTGCTATCATTATCCCTTGCGTTTTATCATTTGTGAACAACAAGATCGGAGAGATTGACAACCTCTCTGAACTTCGTTGGGAACAAAGTTATCTGTGTCTGTGTGCAGGTCCGCGTCATTTGCGCCGCTGACACCTACTTATCATCTCTGGAGTCCTACTGGAGACAAACCTTGGTATCTTCACCGAGGGAAAACTGCCGCGGCACTACATCTCAAACCTTCACTTGGGGTAACCAACGAAGAGCGAAAAGCCATCCAGCAAAGTATTTCTGGCGCCGTTGCCGGGGACTCCGAGTGCTAAGATAGGGGAGTTGCACACTACCCTTTACCTTTGTTTTTTAGTCTTGTTAGTTTATCTTTCAGTTTTTATCTTTGTGTCTTTTATCAAAATTTACAAAAAATCTGCCACACTTGCTGCTACTATGGGTTCCACTGAAAATACCAAGTTGTGCGACTTCACTAGTCACAACAACCAAGACTTTATTTGCACTCCCATTGCCACACCTGCCACTTCAGCTACCTCTTACGAAATTAAACCTGCTTTGCTAAACCTTGTTATGAGAGATCAATTCTCTGGTGCTGGAGATGATGCTGCTTTACACTTGAATAATTTTGTTGAATTATGTGATATGCAAAAAGTATAAAGAAGTAGAAGGTGCTGTTGTTAAGCTCAAGCTCTTTCCTTTCTCTTTAAGGGGAGATGCTAAAATCTGGTTTCAATCTTTGCCTAGAAATAGCATAGATTCTTGGGATAAGTGCAAAGATGCTTTTATAGGGAAGTACTACCCTCCTGCTAAGATTATCCAATTGAGGAGTAATATTATGAATTTTAAGCAATTAGATAATGAACACGTTGCCCAAGCTTGGGAACGAATGAAATCTCTTGTTAAGAAATGCCCTACACATGGTTTGACTACCTGGATGGTTATCCAGACTTTTTATGCAGGCTTGAACTTTACCTCGCGGAACCTGTTAGATTCGGCCGCGGGAGGAACCTTTATGTCAACTACACTTGGTGCTGCCACGAAGCTTCTCGATGAAATGATGACTAATTATTCCCAATGGCACACCGAGCGCGCTCCAACAGGTAGGAAGGTAAATTATGTCGAGGAAATTACCTCCCTCAATGAAAAAGTTGACTTAATTATGTCTCTACTTACCAAGCAACCCTCTATTGATCCTCATGATGTTCCTTTAAATTCTTTGGTTGCTCAAAAACAAGTAGATGTGAACTTTATTGCTAGAAACAACTTCAACAACAATGCTTATAGGGGAAATTTTGCTAGCAATCCTAGACCGTTTCCATCCAACTATGGAAACAACAAAACTTACCCTAGCAACAAGAACCCCTCTTCTGAATTAGAAAGCATGCTTAGAGACTTTATCACTACCCAAAAAGACTTCAACAAAAATGTAGAGGAGAAATTAGTTAAAATAGATAATCTCTCTTTGAAGGTAGAAAGCTTAGCCCTTGATATTGAGATGCTTAAAATTAGAACCTCCCCCCTTGAGGAGAATAAGGCCACTCCTATTAATGCTATCCAGTTACAAATCAATGAAAATATTAGGATGATGGCTAAACTTAAAGAAAGATGGTCTAGAGAAAAAGAGGAAGATGATAGATTTAAGAGCCTTCCTACACACCACATAGTTGCCACTATCCAAATTGTTGAGGACACCCAAACTATTAGCACCCAATGCACTCCTAGTCCCATTGGACCTATTAATGGTGATGCTAATACCTCAACCGTAGAAAAAGAAACTCCTATGAACATAGAGGGTTTCAAACAAGTGAGCCTAGATGACACTACTACCACCTTTCATAGTAGTGATATTGATTTTGATAGTTGCACCCTTTCAGAAGTTATTAGCTTGCTACACAAAATGTCTAGAGACCCCCACACTAGCACACTTAATCTTGCCTTCACGGAGCATATCAAAAATGCTCTTATCAAAGCTAGGGAGGAGAAGCTTAGAGTAGAAGCCTCCATACCTAGGAAGCTAGATGATGGTTGGGACCCTATGATCAAAATTAAATTAAATAACTTCTCTTGCTATGCTTTATGTTATGTTGGAGCTAGTACCTCTGTTATTCCCAAAAGAATATTTTATATGTCTGAATTGAAGCCTTTTGAGCCTTGTTCTTTTGGTGTTCGTCTTGTTGATTCTTCCATAAAGAAACCTTTGGGGAAGATCGACGATGTTCTTATCATTGTCAATGACAACTATGTTCCCGTTGATTTTATTGTTATGGATATAGAGTGTGAACCTTTGTGTCCAATTATTTTGGGACGTCCTTTTCTTCGCACCGTTGGTGCGGTTATTGACATGAAAGAGGGGAAAATAAAATTCCAATTCCCATTCAAAAAGGGGATGGAACACTTCCCTAGAAATAAAATCAAGTTACCTTTTGAGTCCGTTACACGGGCTAGTTATTATCTTTCTCTTGATAAAACTTGATTCTTCTTTTGCATTATGCCTAGCTAATGGCTTTAAAGAAGCGTTTTCGGGAGGCAGCCCGCAACGAATTTAGGTTTTTGTTTTTGTTTTCGATGTGTCTTGATGATTGTTACTTCTGTAGCAACATCATTGTATCTTTATTTTTCAGCTTTGTGCCAAGTTATAGCCTCTTACGGCAAGGGAAGTACAAGATGTGACATGCTGTCCGGAAAACAGATTCTGTCCTCGTGACCAGAAAAATTCCAGAAACATGTCAGTTCATCTTTTTGAGCTGAAATTTTTACACAGTATGCTCTATACAATTACGAAACTTCCGTATGTTCTGAGTTTTTTGATTTGAGTTGCAGAAGTGCCCCTAAAAATTCTTTACTATCTGCTTTTCTGTTTTTCACAGATTCTTCCACGTTTTGTCTCTCCTAACTTTTGCGAACCTTAAGCTTGCTTTTTCTTTGCAAAAACTTTTTGGCACTCTTTAGAAACAGTAGATCTTCAAGAATATCTTTATATCCAGTGGGATAAATTATTTTATTAAGGGTACTAACCTCTCTAATCAGCTTATGATGAGTTATGTATGAAGGGAGTTTTCAAGTGTGCGATAGAAGATGATGAAAGAAGATCCAGGAGTGTCAAGCGCTCAAGCTTGGGGATGCCCCCATGCATCCCCAATAAATATTCAAGGAGACTCAAGCGTCTAAGCTTGGGGATGCCCCCGTGCATCCCCTTCTCCATCAACAAATCATCAGTTCGTTCTTCGTCTCACTATATTTTTATCACTTCATGCGTTATGTGCTATGCTTGGAGCGTCTCGCTCTTAGGTTTTTTTTTTAGTTTTATTTAGCCTTGCTTGCTGTTCATAACAAGTTAGATCCCTTCTTACTTTGTGTGGGAGAGAAACACGCTCCACTTTCAAAACTTAGAACACATCATAGGATTCTTCATGCCTATCTTTTTGCTGTTGTGTGTTCTTTATCTTTTCATAGCTACTGTCATGTTTAGTTTTAGTCTTAGTTTGTCTTTAGCAAGAGCCTTGGATTTTGTTTAGTTTGTTGCTGGAACTCTTTTTAGTTTTCATGTTTATCTTGTTAAAGAGAGTTGGTTGTCTCACTGAGTTGTGTCTTGTCTTGAAAGTAGGTAATTGAGGTTGCTATTTAATTTTAGTAGTAGCTTGCAATAGTTTTGAAGTATTGTTGTGAGTAATGTTTGGACTTTTGGTGTCAAGAGCTCTTGCCTATTACTGATAGGTGTCGTATTTTGGGAAATCCGTGTTTATTTTCAAAACCTACAAAACTAGTTGAGAACTCTAGCTACTAGATGAATCACTACTCTTCTGAGGAGTCGAATATTAGAGTACACTCACGTACCATGAGTCGAGGATGCGCAAGGATAACCAAAACCCCATACACTCCTCCTCGGGGTACTTGTCTCTTTGTGAACCTCCTTATTAGATTGAGAGTTACCGATAATAAGTGCATGAGTTCTTCTGACTAATGTAAGTATTGAGAGTTGACACTTCCACCTTCCCATATTTTGCTAGCCTTTCCCGTGTCGTGCATTGCCTTCTTCTCACTCCGAGAGTTGGTGTCCACCTTCGCCGGTACATCCAAGACCTTGGCATGATACGCTCTGTCATCATAAGCCTCCCTTTATCTTTCCACAAAACGGCCACCATACCTACCTATCAAGGCATTTCCATAGCCTTTCCGAATTACATTGCCATGCAACTTCCACCTCTTCATGACTTGATCTTCAAGGCATACATGTTCCTGATACACTGGCAGCGGCATACATTGCATACATCATGAGAGTTACATCTTCTTTATGTTTTGAGTACCTTGTAAAGTTTGAAAGATCTCCTTTACCTTCTTGGAAAATAGAGTGGTCCCCTTAAGTGAGGAAAAGATCCCAAAGTGGACACAATAAAAGATCCCAAAGAGGACAAATGAGAGTTAAATAGAAAGAGCCATTGAGGCCACACAAAAATACAAAAAAATAGAAAAAAGAGAAAAAGAAATAAAAAGAGAGAAAGGGGAAACACTACTATCCTTTGAGAGATCCACACTAGTACTCACTGATATCCTTGTACTCCATAGAGATGATCTTTATGCATATAGCTATGTGGGGACCTTCACACTATAGAACTTGGCTTGCATATTCCAAGGATGAGCCTCCTCAAACGAGCTCTAGGTCTTCATGAGCGAGCAAGTTAGATGCACCCCCACTAGTTCCATTGGAGAGCTTCTTAGCTCGTATGTGCATCCGTTGCATGGCAATCCCTACTCCTCACATCATATCTATCATTTGGCATGTCTTGCCTATGATTGTCCTCATTGATGTGAGCCTTTCTCATCCTTTTTGTCTTCCTCCTCTGTACCTCTCTCTTTTCCATCCTAAGAGTCAACTCTCATGCTTACGCTCATCCATTGCATGAGTGCTCGAAATATCGAAAAGGAGTGGATCAAATTGACTTGTACCTGGCTAGTGGTCTAGGGACGAGTCAAGATAAGATTCCAAAGAGGACCAAGTGTGAAACTTTAGTAGATTGAGTTCTCAACAAAAATAATTTTTCATCTCGTATTCCCTATCCCCTTTCTTGCACGCAAACACCATTTGGAGACATTCGAGTCACGGACAACAAGAGCTCTTGCACCTTTTGTTCTTTTGTTACTTGTTTCAATGCTAATATAGACTCTTGCATGTTATGACTTGAATTGAATCTCTAATCTTGATTGCTTTACTTTTCAAAGTTCTTTTATGGTTGCTAGCATGTCATCACGGAAATTATGTTTGTTATCATTTACCTACTCGAGGACGAGCAGGAATTAAGCTTGGGGATGTTGATACGTCCAAAACGTATCTGTAATTTCGGCTTGCTCCATGCATGTTTTGTGTGATATTGCTATGATCTAGATACACTTTCATACACTTTTGATCATATTTGGACTAACCTATTAACTCAGTGCACCCCAGTGCCAGTTCCTGTTTTCTGCTTTTTTTTTCTATTTCAGTTTTCCCCCATATAAAAAGTGCCAGAAAAATTCGGGAAAATTCAGATAAAAAATCAGCGTGACGGAAGCTTCGAGAAGAGACTGGGAGGGGCCAGAGGGGAGCCAGGGGGCCCAGGCGGCCACCCGGCACGGCCCCACCCCTGGTCGCGCCAGGGGGGCGCCTGGGGCCCCTGGTCCACCTCTGGCTGCCCCCTTCGCCTATTTAATCTCCGCCACGGGAAAACTTCAGAAGAAGAACCCTATTCCGCGAACTCGCCTCTGTTCCGCCACCGCCGCGCTTCCGAGATCGGGAGCACCAGAAGACCTCTTCCCGGCACCCTGCCGGAGGGAGGATTGACCTCCGGGAGTCTCCTCTCCACCATGGATGCTCCCCGGATGTCTCGTGAGTAGTTTTCCTTGGACCATGGGTCCGTGATCAGTAGCTATGTGATGTTCTCCTCCCCTCTTTGATCTTCATTGTTTAGACCTCGTGAGCTTCCCTACATGATCGAGGCACCTTTGTAATATTTTTGCTGTTGCTATGCTGAGTTTGATGGGATCTGATGGATTATGAGATTATGTTCAGATTGTGATAGAGTAATATATTTGGTTTTTATCTCTTATATTTTTGTTCCTAAGTAATTCTTGCATGTTCTCCGTTGTTGTTTATTGCTTTGGCCAAGTAGTAGGTAGTGACTCCAAGAGGGAACGTTGTGCTAGATTGTGGGTTCATGCCCCCCGATGACACGCTTGAGTGACAGAAACATGAGTCTAGGGGATGTGCTGTTGCCACAAGGGGGAAAACAACGGTGCTTGTAACTGCGGTTACAAGGATTGTTTACTTTACGCAAAGTTCTTCTTAATGCAGTTGTCTGTTGCTTTGGGTTTACACTTTGGGTGGGGCTCGCAACTTAATACCAGCGAGATGTTCTGGATAGATATCTCAAGGTGGATGATTAGTAGTAGATGCAGATGGATTTCGGTCTACTTATTTTGGCGTACTGTCCGTGCTTTTGAGCCTCTTCCTTTCTTTTGTAGCATAGTTAGCATTGCGGTGCGTTCATAATCCTGTCAATTGCCCTTCTGTAATTTGTTTACCTCGCATAGCAGTTTTATCGTCTTTTGGGAGAGAGACATCACTAGTGAACATCACGTATCCCGGTCCACATCCTCATTACTGTTTCCAAGCTATATTTACTTTTCTGCATTTACTTTCAAGTTGCTATCATTATCCCTTGAGTTTTATCATTTGCGAACAACAAGACCGGAGAGATTGACAACCTCTCTGAACTTCGTTGGGAACAAAGTTATCTGTGTCTGTGTGCAGGTCCGCGCCAGTTGCGCCGCTGACACTTACTTATCATCTCTGGAGTCCTACTGGAGACAAACCTTGGTATCTTCACCGAGGGAAAACTGCTGCTGCACTACATCTCAAACCTTCACTTGGGGTAACCAACGAAGGGCGAGAAGCCATCCAGCAGTCGCCAGGCTGCCGAGAAACAAGCCGAAAAGGCGGAAAAGACGGCTTCCGTTCTCAAGGCTGCCTTGGCTTCCAAGGAGGCGGAGTTGCATGGTCAACATGGGGAGCTGGTTCGCCTTCGCCAGGCCAAGGACCCGCGTGCGCGGGTGGAGGCAGTCGAGGGCACTCGTCTTCGCGCCTTGGCGGGCTCGCTCATGTGTAAGTTTGGTACTCAATCATTGTTGTTTCTACTGTCTTCCCGTGATGACGTTTCTTTGTTTGGTGCAGCTGCTGTAGGTGCGAAGCCGATGGAGGCTGCTGCGACGGGATCTGGGATTCTCCAGGGTGTTGTTGATGCTGTTGCAGATGCTGTTGCAGTGGTCGAGGACGTCTGCGCCCAGGCTTCCAATCTTGTGGGTCTTGCGCACGAGCACCTTATGCCGGAGGGTACGAAGGTGCCGGATGGCCTGGGTGCTCGGGTTGCTGCGTTCGGCCCGGATGGGAAATATATGGTGGAACTGGTGGCGGGAAGCGTGGTGAGTGGTTCTTCCACAACCCTGGTCGTCCTTATAGGGCATGGTGTTTCCTTTGATGAATCCTTGGTTGAGACCATCCCGCACTATTCTGGTGAGCAGGACGACCGAGCCGATAGGATGGCTCGTCGCCTGCAACAAGTTGTAGATGCTCAGGGTCCCCCTGTCGTAGGTGAGGGGGAGGCACAGTAGTGTTGCGCCGCTTTAAAACTTTGTCTGTAATTCCTGACTCCGTTGTGATGGTTGATCTGTTGCTACTTTTATCTGAGTGACTGCATGGCTGTTCCTCTTGCTGTTTTTTGATTTGTTTCGTTCATCCTGCGGTAGGCCACTCCGGGCGTTCTTCGTCCATGGAGTTCGCTGAAGGATGACGCTAGCGAGGGTGCGTATGAGTCCGTTTGCTTGCGGCTGAAGGACGCTGAGCGGGATATTGTCCGACTGAAGGGATCCGTGGTCGTTCAGCGTTCTCGGCGCGAGCGTGCCGAGTCCGTGGTTGAGGGCCTTGCTTCGTGGGTGGTGAAGTTGTCCGACCTCCTGCGGGGTGAGTCTTGCCTCTGCTTGGTTGCTTGGTTCCGCTTGGTGGGTTTTTGCCGTCTCTATCTTGATCGTAGTTTTTGACTTTCGAAGTGCCGGCAGGGCGAACTCGGGATGAAGAGAGGGCCATTCAGTCGGAGATGTCGCGGATTGATGATCCTAGTGTGCAGGCGAGCAATCCCTTTTGGGCAGATGGGGCTCGTGCTCGAGCATTTGCTTTGCTTTGTCGCCGAGTTGAGCGGGTGCCGGAAGCTCTCAGCTACTGCCAGCTGGTATTAGGTGGTATCCATGCTGAGTTCTATCCGTTGGAGGTGGTTCCTTCATCCCTTGAGAGGCTTTGTCGCATGTTTTCTCAGCCTGCCGAGTTACGTCGGGTGATGGACCATCAGATTCGTGCTGGAGCCCGAGCTGCTTTGGGCTTGGTCCATAGTCATTGGCTAGGGGTGGATTTTCCTCAGGTGGTGGCGGGTCCTCCAGGTGGTAGGGATCATCCGATGAATGAGCACTACGTGGCTGTAGATAGGCATGCTCACCAGGTTGTGAGGCGAGTTTGTGAAGAGAAGGACCGCCATCTGGGTGCACTTATTAAGGCGAAGTTGGAGCCTAAGGATTAGGTACTTTCCTTCGTTGTATATGCTTCTTCTTGGTTGTATATATGCTCTCTTGGAGGGTCGTCTACATTTGTAGTTGCGAGGGACGCCTCGGGGGGTGGCTGCTTCGGCTAGCCCCCGAGTGCCAAGTTAATGTGCCGCGGTTGCGGAGGACGCCTCGGAGGGTGGATGCTTCGGAAAGCCCCCGAGTGCCAAGTTTAATGTGTCGCGATTGCGGAGGACGCCTCGGAGGGTGGCTGCTTCGGCGAGCCCTCGAGTGCCAGGTTTAATGTGCCGCGATTGCGGAGGCCGCCTCGGAGGGTGGCTGCTTCGGCGAGCCCCCGAGTGCCAAGTTTAATGTGCCGCGATTGCGGAGGACGCCTTCGGAGGGTGGCTGGTTCGGCGAGCCCCCGAGTGCCAAGTTTAATGTGCCGCGATTGCGGAGGACGCCTCGGGGGGTGGATGCTTCGGCAAGCCCCCGAGTGCCAAGTTTAATGTGCCGCGATTGCGGAGGACGCCTCGGAGGGTGGCTGCTTCGGCGAGCCCCCGAGTGCCAAGTTTAATGTGCCGCGATTGAGGAGGACGCCTGGGAGGGTGGCTGCTTCGGCGAGCCCCCGAGTGCCAAGTTTAATGTGCCGCGATTGCGGAGGACGCCTCGGAGGGTGGCTGCTTCTGCGAGCCCCCGAGTGCCAAGTTTAATGTGCCGCGATTGCGGAGGACGCCTCGGAGGGTGGCTGCTTCGGCGAGCCCCCGAGTGCCAAGTTTAATGTGTCGCGATTGCGGAGGACGCCTCGGAGGGTGGCTGCTTCGGCGAGCCCCCGAGTGCCAAGTTTAATGTGCCGTGATTGCGGAGGACGCCTCGAGGGGTGGCTGCTTCGGCGAGCCCCCGAGTGCCAAGTTTAATGTGCCGCGATTGCGGAGGACGCCTCGGAGGGTGGCTGCTTCGGCGAGCCCCCGAGTGCCAAGTTTAATGTGCCGCGATTGCGGAGGACGCCTCGGGGGGTGGATGCTTCGGCGAGCCCCCGAGTGCCAAGTTTCATGTGCCGCGATTGCGGAGGACGCATCGGAGGGTGGCTGCTTCGGCGAGCCCCCGAGTGCCAAGTTTAATGTGCCGCGATTGAGGAGGACGCCTCGGAGGGTGGCTGCTTCGGCGAGCCCCCGAGTGCCAAGTTTAATGTGCCACGATTGCGGAGGACGCCTCGGAGGGTGGCTGCTTCTGCGAGCCCCCGAGTGCCATGTTTAATGTGCCGCGATTGCGGAGGACGCCTCGGAGGGTGGCTGCTTCGGCGAGCCCCCGAGTGCCAAGTTTAATGTGCCGCGATTGCGGAGGATGCCTCGGAGGGTGGCTGCTTCGGCGAGCCCCCGAGTGCCAAGTTTAATGTGTCGCGATTGCAGAGGACGCCTCGGGGGGTGGCTGCTTCGGCGAGCCCCCGAGTGCCAAGTTTAATGGGTCGCGATTGCGGAGGACGCCTCAGAGGGTGGCTGCTTCGGCGAGCCCCCGAGTGCCAAGTTTAATGTGCCGCGATTGCGGAGGACGCCTCGGAGGGTGGCTGCTTCGGCGAGCCCCCGAGTGCCAAGTTTAATGTGCCACGATTGCAGAGGTCGCCTCGGAGGGTGGCTGCTTCGGCGAGCCTCCGAGTGCCAAGTTTAATGTGCCGCGATTGCGGAGGACGCCTCGGAGGGTGGCTGCTTCGGCGAGCCCCCGAGTGCCAAGTTTAATGTGCCGCGATTGCGGCGGACGCCTCGGAGGGTGGCTGCTTCGGCGATTGCCTGAAATTCATAATGTTACTCCTCAATTGAATAATTTTAGCAGGGGATAGTACTTCCTGATAAAAGCATCCTTGCACTTATCCCAAGAATCTATGCTATTCTTAGGCAAGGATTGAAACCAGATTTTAGCTTCATCCCTCAAAGATAAAGGAAAAAGCTTCAGCTTAACAATTTCACCATCTACTTCTTTGTACTTTTGCATATCACAAAGCTCAATAAAATTATTTAAATGCAAAGCAGCATCATCTCTAGCACCAGAGAATTATTCTTTCATAACAAGGTTCAACAAAGCAGGTTTAATCTCATAAGAAGGTGCTGAAGTAGCAGGTGTAGCAATAGGAGTGCAGATAAAGTCACTGTTGTTGTGACTAATGAAGTCACACAACTTAGTGTTTTCATTGGAAACCCATAGTAGCAGCAGGTATTATTGGTATTTTTTATAAAGGACACAAAAGTAAAAACTGATCGGTAAACTAACAAGACTAAAAAGCAAAGATAAAAGATAGTGTGCAACTCCCCTATCTTGTAGACTAGAGTCCCCGGCAACGGCGCCAGAAATTAGCTTGAGAAAGTGAGATGTAGCGTAGCAGCAAATTTCCCTCGGTGAAGATACCAAGGTTATCGAACCAGTAGGACTCCAAGAGATACAAGATGGTGACAACGGCGCTAGAAATTGGCTTTCTGACTAGATAGTTGACGTGGAACTGCACACAACAACAAATAAGTTTGCTTCCAACGAGTACAGAGGAGTTGTCAATTCCTCCGGCCTTGCTGTTTACAAAGGATTAACGCAAGAGATAATGATACTGGCAACTGAAAGTAAATTGATGGTGTAAACAATGATATGAAGATGGACCAAGGTCACGTGATTTTCACTAGTGATGTCTCTCTCCCAAAAGACGATAAAAGTGCTAGCGAGGTAAACATATCACAGTTGGGCAATTGACAGGATTATGAAGGCGCCGCAATGCTAACTATGCTGCAAAGAAAGGAAGGGCTCAAAAGAAATGGACAGTACGCCAAGGTAATTAGACCGAAATCCAACTGCATCTACTACGAATCATCCACCTTGAGATATCTATCCAGAACATCTCGCTGGTATTAAGTTGCGAATCCCACCCAAAGTGTAAACTCAAAGCAACAGACAACTGCATTAAAAGAACTTTGCGTAAAGTAAACAATCCTTGCACCCGCAGATACAAGCACCGTTGTTTTATCCCTGGTGGCAACAGCACATCCCCTAGTCTCATGTTTCTGTCACTCAAGCTAGACATCAAGGGGATGAACCCACAATCAAGCATAACGCTCCCTCTTGGAGTTACAATAAATCACTTGGCCAAAGTAAAATACGGCAATAGAGAACATGCAAGAATTTACTCAAGAACAAAATATAAAAGAGAAGAACCAAATATATTACTCATCACAATCTGAACATAGTCTCATAATCCATCAGATCCCAACAAACTCAGCATAACAATAGCAGAAAATTACAAAGGTGCCTCGATCATGTGAGGCAACTCACGAGGACTCGAAAGTGGAGGCACAAAGAAGGGAGAGATAGATCACATAGCTACTGGTCACGGACCTATGGTCCAAGGGAAACTACTCACGGTACATACGGGAGGCGTCCATGGCTATGGATGGTCTCCCGGAGGGGTAGCTTATCCCGGCAGGGTGCCGGAGCAGCTTCTCTAGGCAGCCCCGATCTTGAAACGGCGGCGGCGGTACAGAGGCGAGATTGCGAAAGAGGGATTGATATTAGGGGTTTCCGTCACGGGGGGTAAATATAGGCGAAGGGGGGCACCGAGAGGGGCCACAGGGCAGTCAAGAGGGTGCCTGGCGCGGCCCAGGGTGGGGCCGCGCCACCTGCCCTCCTGGCTGCCTAGTGGTGGCCCTCCTTCCCTCCTTTGGTGATTCCGGAAGCTTCCATTGCGCTGATTTTTTATCTGATTTTCCCGGATTTTTTGGAGCACTTTTAATGGCCAGAAAACCTGAAATACAAAAACAACAGAAAACAACAACTGGCAGCTGGGTGCACTGGGTTAATAGATTAGTCCAAATATGCTCAAAAGTGTATGAAAGTTCAAGAAAAACATGGCAAATTCACACAAAACATGCATGGAGCAAGCAGAAATTATAGATACGTTTTGGACGTATCTATAATCACTAAGGTTATTGTGGCGAGCCTGGGATATGCAGATATGGCCTCGGGACACAAGAGACCGAAAGGTCGAGCATGAGTCACATGGATGATGTGATTGGCATGATCGCCTACCTTGAGAATATACTGATGGTCGTGTCACACGGGGGAGGTATAGTTCTCAAGGATTGTGTAATCACTTCAAATAAACTATGAGGGATGTTTATCTGAGTGGGAGTTCCAGAATTGTTTTAGAAACATGAACTCCATATTATGAACTTAATCTTCATGTCTTAGCAAATATCAATGTAGATAATGTCATACCCAATGTTTATAACTGTAGCTTTTTTAGTATGATGTAGAACTTAAGGTAAATGGGTCTTACTTCATTGATTGTTACCAACACCGTTAGAGACATACTCGTTAGTAATGACTTACTAAACATAATACGAGAACTGCTAGGAGGTACACTAGATAACTCCATAATTAAGGAAGATGATGATGAGTATCGCACTCACCGTCACTTATAAATGACTGTCCAATACACCATACTTCATTCTATGGAATCTGAATTGTGAATGCATGTTAATGACACCAACACGTATGACGTGCTAGGTGAACTTAAAAGCACTAAGTCACAAATCAGAGTAATGGAATATGAGTATATGGACGGGGTTTCTTTCAACCATGGTGGAAGGAACAACCTACTGAGAAAGTCACTTGGAAACTGTATAAGATACATGGACACCTTGTGTATAACTTGGACTACTGGATGACTGGTTACTTTGCGATAACTGGGGAGTTGCATCCGCTTCCTCCCGGCTACAAAGACCATGTCTAGACTATGTCATGAAGGAGAATCGTTCACCTGTCATGAGGTCATATTCAAAGTTGAGAACTTTAAAGGTAGAACTAATGCAGGAATAGTCATTGACGAAGAAAGTATATTTTATATACGAGTTATAAATGTCTTTCCCCACAAAATACTAATTGTGGTTGATTAAGTATTTGATGCTTGAACATGCTGCTTACAGAGTCTCTTGGAAGGGATGATGTGACAATGTGTGCTGACGATAATCAAGATAGTTGATGGTCGATAACACTCTCCCTCTACATCTATCATTTGATTAATATATGAATAAATTTATAATCCTTTGAATGTGAACTTTATTAGTGTGTCTTGCATCTCGCGAAGACAATTATTCATATTAGTGAGAAACAAGTCAGTTGTTCTCCTTTTATGAATGATATCTTTTATGGTCACATTACGGTTATGAATGAGTTATTGTTATATTGATGATAGTAGTTTGATCATTTATAAGAAATATTGCAATGCCAAGAATTATCCGAACTTAATAATGACACTTCCGTTTAAGTCATGAATGATATGATGGAGTTTTGAGATACTTGATCTCTTGACACATGCAAACCATGCCATTTTAGGTGAGATGACTAAAACCTCGCGTTCTGGTAAAAAAAGTGTGTACTGATTGTTGAATATCATACATAGTGATGTATCGTATTTCAACATGTAGTGAATTTCGTTATTTCGTGAACTTCATATGTGGACTTAGATGAATATGTGTATTCACTAATGAAACATAGTCTGAAAAATAATTTGATATGATCAAAGGGATTTCAGAATGAAGACATGTATTAAATTAACAAGAAAAACAAGTTTCTACGATCTGATCAAAGTGACAAATGTTTTGAGTTAGCCTTGGGCATACGGACTTGTGTGAAAGATGTTCCACAAATTACAATGCTTGGAACACTTCAATATTTGTTGATGTGCCTGAACATTATAATCATACTATATTGAATAGTGTATGGTCTAAGTTATCTCTTACCAAGTTGTGTTATTATTGTTTAGAGTTATTAATTTAATATGCAACCACTCACTTCAGTATAGGGAACCATTTGAGTTCGTGGAAACCAACACTATATATGTCATGGTGTATCGTGGTTTCTAGGAAGCCTAATTTATATGATAAATTATCTCTGTAGTGTATCCTTATGGATGCATCTTCCACAACTAGAACCAAAAGAGCAAAACTTGTGTTGCTAAGTGTTTTGGTGTTTATCAAGAAATGTTCTTGATGAATGTGTTAATGGAATAAAAGTGAAAGTTCAACCAAGGTAATTGACCTTGCCTCCAGATGTTAGAGTAGCGCAATGGAATATGTTTCAGAAGCAAAGCTCTACAATTAGAGGAGAAACTAATGATAATGATCATGATGTTTCGATGGAAGCTTTTACTGAATAAAGTAGGATTCAAGAATACATATTTGCCCTTGTGCAAAATAATATTCATGATTCATTTGTCAAGTTAATGGAACAAGACATACCTACGAACTACAAAGGTGCGATGGTGGACCTAAGTATGAGATATGACTATGAGTCATGAAATCCCATATTGAATTACATTTAAGATTGCTTGAATCTTATCGAGTAAGGAGTTTACTTGATATTCTCAATAACTTCAAAGTTATAAGGAATAAATGTGAGCATCAAAGAAGACATCAATATCGATTTGTCATAAAGTATGTTTCTGACAAATTCAAAAGTTTGACTACAATAAGTAGCGATGATTGAGTCAATGGGATATTCACTACGATTGATCCAAATTGTTATCAATACCGTGACTTCCTCAAATCCTCGTTTGAAGAAGTGTTGTAATTAGTACAACAAGAAGGTTTTGTAAACATATGGATACTAGTGTCTCGTAATCTGAATTCTCAATTTGATGGATGATCAAAGTAATTTTGGACTTAGCCAAAATATTGAGAAACATGCATTCACATGAAACTGAGTGGGAACTGAATAGTTTCCTAAACTTAATATTGGGACGACATATTTTGAGTGGGAGCTATGGGAGTATTATCCTAGTCTTATATGTGTCTGACATATTTGAGTAGGAGCTATGTGGATGTTATCCTTACCTTATATGTAACTGACATATTTGAGTGGGAGCTATATGACTGTTATACTGAACTTAATATGTGCATGACGTATTTGAGTGGGAGCATGACAACATTCTCATATATGGATAACATATTAAGAACGATGTAGTTGTTATTAATGATTATTTGAATCTTTCATAAATGAAGATGAACAAGTATTAAACATTGAAAATCTATTAAGATAGATTAATGTGTTTGATAAACATTGAGTAGGAATACTTTCCTGGATAAGATTCTGAAGGAGTTCAGAATGGGACAAGTCAAGAAGTAGTTCTTACTTGTATATCCAAGAGAAGTATCGATTTGGTCTCAGTACAAGAACAATGGTTAAATAAAGGAAAGAAATGGATGTGCTAGATCCTCTATGCCTCTGTCATAGGTTCTTTCATACAAAACCAGAGTTATGTACTCGACGTAATGTGACCCAAGTTCTTAGTAATAAGAACATGTTGTGATATGATTTATGAGTAAATCATTGAACAAAGAGTTAAGTTTATCCTTCAGTATCTGGAGAGAACTGAGGATGCATCTCTAATTTTTAAAGGATAATGTACTTGACCATAAATGTTATGCTGGCTCAAGTTGTGACACTAACCTAGAAAATTGAGATATCATATTAATGAATGCCTAAGTTGAAAGAAACATGGTTAGACATCAAAGTTGCATACAATGTACTAAGGATTAAATCTACATTGATGTGGATGCTTTAGAAGTGGCAGGAGTTATATTCTGTCCTAAGAAGTTCAACTTCTGACTGAGTGAGTTTCGGTGTGCATGACTATGGCAAAGTCCTCGTGACCCACCGGATGTCATTGTTGAAACACAACAAACGAAGTCTCACTCTACCACCAGATATATATACCTCGTCATTATAATGGATAATGAAGTAATGTCAAACTAGGTGATGCAGCTAGATTATTTGTACTCTAGTGCAAGTGGGAGACTGTTGGGAATGTGCCCTAGAGGCAAATAAAATATGTTTTATTAGCATATTCCATTAGTTCATAATAAGTTTTATACTATGCTATAACTGTATTAAGCGGAAACATTAATACATGTGTGGTATAAAACAACCAGGTCCCTAGTTAAC
The DNA here is from genome assembly GCA_950022295.1 of Bromus sterilis. Classification (NCBI taxonomy): domain Eukaryota; kingdom Viridiplantae; phylum Streptophyta; class Magnoliopsida; order Poales; family Poaceae; genus Bromus; species Bromus sterilis. Next base: position 362,938,587 of record OX465595.1, on the reverse strand, counting down.
TCTAGTATACTAGTCCACTGTCAATCGGATGATCAAGGTTTCCTGATCACGAGGACATAATCGCCTATTGACAATGGGGTCATGTCATTGGGAGAATTATATGATGGACACACACCCACAAGAAGTGTTGCAATGTGATCGAGTCACATGAGTTCAACATTGCGATAACTACAACGTAGTGACCAGATCCTTAGACCGTAATGATCATACGTAATTACTGTCTATTAGGATGCCTTGATTTGCTACCCACCGCCTGACTGAAATATGTTGGACATAAAGGAATACTTCAGGTATTCCGAATAGATATGTTAATGAGTATGCAAATAGATCAACGCGGGATTTGTCCATCCGAGTGACGGATAGGTACTCCGGGCCCACTCGGTGATATTGCATCATAAAGTTTGCAAACGTGTGACTAGGTCACGAGGTTGCAATATCACGGGAACGAGTAAACATGTTTTTCGGTAACGAGGATGAACTAGGTATATTGGATACCGACGATCAAACCTTGGACAAGCAAAGTACCACATGACAAAGGGATAATGCTCAACGTTAAACGGATCCAACAACGATGAAGTTTCATTCGATGGAAGCGCAGGGGCCATCTAGGATTGTAACCAGGTCTGATCGATGGTCATTGATCAAGAGAGTGTCTTGATCATGTCTGTTGTTTCCCGGACCGTAGGGTGTCACATTTAAGGGTATTCGACGCATTAAGGATAGATTCGGGATCACCGGAGAAATAAGAGAGAACACCGGAATAGTTTCCGGTGGAGGCCAGAAATTGTTCTGGGAATTTTGAAAGGTTCAAAATGTTATTTAATAATGTTTAAATATGTTTTATTATTTAATTATCTGAATTAAATATTAAAATATAATTAAATATAATTAAAATAGAAGAAAAAGGCATATGGGCCTAAAGAGGCCAATTAGGGGAAGAGGGAGTCTTACCCCATGGGCCATGGCGCCATGAAGGGGCACGTGCCCCCCCTCCCCTTTGGTTTAGTACCACATGGGAAGTTGAGGGAGATGTGCCCCCCTCCTTGGCCTATATATGGAGGGGTAGGGTGCCCTTTTTCCTTCATCCAATTTGAGACAAGTTTCTCATCTCTCTTCCTCCTCTCTCCTTTCTGTGAGAGGACTCCCCTTGTATGGAGTCTGCACTGGGTTGGGGATTTCTCCACCATAGGCACGCCGTCGTGCTGCTGGAATCGGGATCCGAATCCATCTTCTTTCCGCTGCTCTTTTGGTTCGGAGCCCGGAGGGACGTCGGTTACACCGTATGTGTGTAATCCCACGAGGCGCTACACTTGTGGTGCTACTTCATCGTCGTGGCCGTATCGCGACGTCTTCACCGACAACGTTCCGACGGGGATGCAATCCCGTCATCGGTCTCAAAGACCGGGTGGCTATCGAAGTCATCGTGGAGCTGCGCGGCATCGGGGATTGCCGGTATGACTACACCAATCACGTTCACATGGGAACGTTTCCCTCTTAACGGACTACATACTGGTATGTGACTTATTCCATCTGTTACTTGCATCGCCATAGCATAGGTCTTGGGATTGGGTATCGTAGGTTATGAAAAAATTGTGTTTTCTGCCCCGAACCCCAACAAGAGTGTGTCTCCATCAGGTTGGTGACGGCGAGGATGGAAGGGGCGCCAAGAGCAAGTTAAGCTAGCCGAGAGGGAGAATGTGGTGTGGCACGCTAGCAAGGCTTGAAGACGGAGAGTGGCGATGTTGCTAATTCGACTCCACATGCTGGAGAAGACCCTCACGTGTTGGGGACAACGCTTTTTGAAGGGGGGGAGGATGATGAGGCAGGCTCGCGTGCCAAGTTGGGCCGAACTCCTATTTGGAGTCGGTTTGTATCAGGTCTGGCCTGCGTGCCAAGTGTTGGGCCGAACTTATTGTTAGGTTGGTTTGTATCAGGTCTAGTCGGTCGTGAGTCCTAGTTGGTTAGGGTCTAGTCGGTCGCCCCTGCCCTCCATATAAGGAGCCAAGCGGCTAGGGTTTTAGGGAGTTCAGAGTTTAGACATTATGTAGAACTGTGTGTTCAAGTTGTCACCGTCCCTCAGGGGAATGGCGTATCGAGACGACATCTTTGACGTTCGTCTGAGTTATCTTTGAAATAAAGGCATGAGTGTTCTTGAATTGTCAAAGGTTATCGTGCAAGGCATGAAGGCTCTTGAATCTGTTAAGAGTTGTAGTGCAATCTATCCAAGTTCTTCAAGTTGCGTGGAGTGATCCCGTGATTGGAAGAATAGTTATCTGGTGGTTCTTGCGGTAAAGATCGAGCCCAATTATCTCGTATCACGTGCACTTAATTAGGTTCTTAAGAATTCTATAGGTTCATTACATAAAGGTATGCCTAGTTTATATGAGTCATACAATCGTTAAATGCTTCTTTCATTATGTACCATTATGTAGTCTATATGTGGTACACACTAGTGCTTTGTGTTTCCTACCGAATAGAAGCTATGCCTATTTTTGTTCTATGTAAAGTGATCTAAAATTAGTCATATCACCTTGCATAATGGATGCAACAAAAAAAGGACACGATCTCCAAGTACAAGATGTTAGGTAAACCTTCATGGAACAATGTAACAAAAGACGAAGCAGTGTTGAGCATGTACAACTAGTTATGGTAACTCATTCCATTTCTTTTACTGTTGAGTCGTTTTGTGTGTTATTGTGCTTGGCTAGGGTTTTCCATTACGTCAATTTGTGCGATGATTGATTAATAACTTACGACTTCTATGGCACTGGTTTAGATGTCATACATGTTATAATCAAATGCATGTACAATTTAATAGGCTCCCTATCATTTCTACCATATTGAGCATATATTAGTTCAGCTATTTTGTACTATGAGCCACGCGATTTTAAACGACTCTTTCACCATATATAGGTACATCTGATGAATAAAATATAATCAGGGATATGGCTACGCAACAAGAAAATCTGTGGCTCCACAAGATTTCAGTCATAGTTTAGTACATTTTCCAACCACCGTTTAGTACATTTTTCAGCCATAAATTTCGCCTGAAAAAAATCGTGGAAACCTATAAACATGGGATCTTTTTTAAAGATCTGGACGCAAGAAACACAACGATAAAAATGGTTTGTGCTTTGGATGCACGATTCGAAAGATAAATCATTTAAAAACGAGTCTACAAAAAGCAAAAATAACCCACCTTCCATCGCCACGCGCAGGGTGAGAAAACCAATCAAAACTGTCTGTTTGCGATAAGTAGCGCACACACATCACACCATTTATCAACATCGAAATAAAATTTGACTATTGCAAGGGATACCCTCTAACTACTGATTACTTAGGAATCCCCTACACAGAGCTCTTGAGCACCAAGAAGCCGTAGATTCTTTGAAGGAACGACCTATTGGGCCGCTCCATTTGTAGCAAACTTGTTTTTGTAATTATTTTTCTTAATTTTAGTTTATGTAGTTTTTAAACGGTTATTTTTAATAGTTAGATACTAAAAATTATTTCAAAAATATAATTTTAGAAAGATTAAATATGTGTTTATAAAAGCGATCAATGTTTATAAAAATATCTATTTTATGTTAACAAAAAAATGTTTGATGTGTACTAAAAAATATTCATCATATGATATAAAAAGTTTTAATACAGTATATATTAAAAAATCAATGTATATTAAAAAGTTTAGTATTATTAGAATAATTCATCATATAATATTTTTATGTTATAGTAAAAAGATCAATGCATATTAAAAATATATTTAAAAAGTTTGGTGTGTATTAAAAAAATTCTTCATCTTATAATATATTAAAATTTAGTATATCTTAAGAAAAGTTCATTGTATATTAAATATGTTTAACTTATATAAAAAGATACAATATGTATTTTAAAATAGTTCATCATTTTCTTTAATTGTTTGGTAAATATTTAAAATTCAAAATTTTGTACCGTTTGTTGGAGAGGTTTGGACGGCTAATTCAAGTCCACTAGGTAATCAGTCTTTACCAACAACAACTCAATCACCTAATCATTAGTTGAGGGGTATTCCTTACGGATGAACTTCTCCGATGCGCAAACGTGGTTCCTCTTGTGGCTACGTGAAAACTATAGTTGTGTCTGTGGCTGCACATGTCTCCGATGCGCAAACGTGGTTCCTCTTGTGGCTACGTGAAAACTATAGTTGTGTCTGTGGCTGCACATGTGGATGCCCCTACAGATGATGGCAGATGAACTTCTCCGATGCGCAAACGCACCAGCAGGCGGAGGATCTTGCGCCTCCTCCAAGCCTCGTCACCGACGAGGATCTCCACGTTTGGCGGGCTCGGGAGCGCCGCCTCATCATCGCCGAGGTGGACGAGCGGGCCATGGCGGCATGGCGCCAACGCTTCCCGCAGGATGTCGACGTCGAGAAACGGTTCTAGGAGCAGAGGATGTTGGAGCGAGCCGTGCGTCGGGTGGACAAGCGTGAGCGGAAGACGAGATAGAAAATCCGCCGACGGTCCTCGGTGGAACGACACATGGACCTCGTAGGAGTACACTATCGAGGAGGAGGACGAGTAGTGTAGTATCATTTATCTATTTTTAGTTTCCGTTTGTATTGTGTGATGAACTATATATCATGTTTGTAGTTTCCGTTTGTACAGTATGATGAACTATGGTATAGAATCTATTGTATTTGCTTCCATCTGCAGAGATTTTTACAATGTTCGCTGAAGTGCTACTACGACGCCTTAAATTTTACAGCCCCTGAAATTGCACATTTACTTTGGTCCGTACTAAAACGCTATTTTAGCGCTGCTTTAATTTTTTAGCGCGTTTCTGTTGGAGATGCTTTTACAGTTAATTTTTTTTAAGGAAAAGGGCTTATGGTTCCAGTTAGGATTATCGATAAAATGGACATATGCGTGTTGTCAATAAAATGAAAAGTGCATGCGAGAGCAGACCGAACGAGGGACTCGAGCGGCAACGAAGCCGTCAAGCATTTCGGGTCAATTCCTTTTGAACTTATGACCAGCCGGGGAAATAAGCTGTCCTTCCCCAGCCCAAACTAAATTTTTATTTTAAAAACTTGTTAATTAAAAATTAACTAATAAACCTTTAAAATGAAAATTTAGGTTAAAATAAGCTAAGAGGGCGGCTTATTTCCACCGCCCATAAGAGCATCTCCAGCCGTTCGCCCCCCAAGGCTATTTTCGGCGCTATTTTAGCGACGTTTAAGGGTCATTCGGCGGCGATAGTGGCTTGGGGGGCCGGCTACCTAGCCGCGGCCCCAAGATATCCCCCAAGTTCGCCAAATTTCGTTCAAGTTTAAGTAAATTTGGGCCAAACCAAGTAAACTTCGACCGATTTCATTAAAGTTCGGGCATATTTTACATAAACGACGAAAAATAAAACAAAAACTAGCCTAGGGCTAGAACAAGAAGGCGTAGAGGGCGTTCATGGACGTCTCTTGGGCGTCTCCTCCAGCAGTACCGCCGGCGGCGCCATCGTCGTCGTCACCGCCATCCTTTTGCTCCAGCCTGATGCCGGCCTGCGCGCCACAGGTCCCGCCGCCGAGCGGCCCCTTTCTCCTGCGCAGCCGCAGCGGCACCTCCTCCTCCTCGTCGTCGTCTGTGTCGTCCAGCACGACGAGTGGCGGCGCTGGAGGCGTCCACCTGCTGTGGCTGCTACTGCCAGCGCCGTGTGACGACTTCTTCGCCTCGGCCCTCGCCACCTCGGCGCGCTTCTTCGCCTTGGCGAGGTCGAACGCCTCTGCTGGCGGCGCATCTGATCGACGATGTAGTCGTTCCTCGCCCACGCCAGTTGGGCGTCGAGCTCCTCGTTGTCGTCGTCGGTGGAGGCGGAGGCGGGGCGACTTCCTTGCCCTTCTTCTTCCCGAGAATGGAGCCGAGGAAGCCACGGCGCTTTGGCTGCGGCGACGGGGTGCCGATGGTGACGCCACGGCTGAGGCGACCGGAAGGCGCCGGGGTGGGCTCCTTCTTCACCTCCAGCTTCACCGGGGTGAAGAACTGCGACGGCGAGAATGCCGGCCCCGATGAATGGGAGCCAGTGGAGCGCGAAGGCCGGCCGCCGGAGGAGGAAGAAGAGCTGTCGTCGTCGCGTGGCAGCGTCGCCCACATCGGCGTGGCGCGGCTGTAGGAGCGGCGGGCGGCCCCGTAGCCCAGCGGTAGGTAATCGAGACGCGGCGTGTTGCCGTTCTCGATGTACCGCATCACGTACTCCAGCGTGCGGCCCTGCGCGCTCCACCACCGGTGTCGCCCGTCGCGGTTGTTGCGACCAACAACCGGCGTCAGGCCGTTGGTGGAGGCGACGGCCTGGGCTCGCCGGGAGGTGAAGTATGCCTCCCAGGCCGGCGTGTTGTTGGGCGCGTTGTTGGGGTCGGCGCGCTCTTCCGCCGTCATTGTAGCGCGAACTGCGTCCACCTCCCGGCGAAACGCGCTGGTGCCCACCAGAGGCACTGGAGGCACCGGCACCCCGTCGGCGGATAGCACCCACGCGTGGGGTGGCCTGGTGTCCGGCGGGCATGGGTAGCCGGCCTGCGCGAGGAGGAGCGCCTCCATCTGCGACAGGTTGCGGCTCCTAAAGTCGTTGCGGGCGAGGTTGTCGTCGGCCATGGCGATCGAGGAGAGCTCGAGAAGAGAAGGCGAGAAAGAGAGGAGAGCTCGAGATGAGGATGCGCGGCTAGAGCGCCCTGGCGAGCCCCTTTTTATAGCGGGGAAGAACGCGAACAGACGGCGGGACACGCGGCGGCGCGGTCGACGAACCGTTGGGTATCTCAACGCGCCGCATTGATGCTCTCTTTGGCGATTGGACTCGTCACCGGCGCCGCATTGATTCACTGCGGCCGCGGCAGGTGCGGGGAAGCCGAGGCGAGAGGATGACGACGACGCGTGTTCACACGCCGACAGGTGGGGCGCGGCGTGAGGCGCGCACGAAATCGCGCGCACTTTTCTTCCCTTCGCGCGCTTTCATTTCATCCGGCGACCCCAGCGCAACGGGTTTGGCTTGGGTTTGCCGGACTCAATTTCGGCCCAATCTAACTCTATTTGGGCTCTTGGGGTGCGGTTGGACGATTTTCCTCCGCCCGGCGCTATTTTCGCCGTCTTGGAGGCCTGTCGGGGGCGAGGCTGGAGATGCTCTAAAAGCTGACGAGAGATCCTGGACGTTGAGCGGTGGGTTGGGGGATTCGAGCAGCGACGGTGCGCACCTGACCAGGTCGAGGCAACGAGGGATGTTGGCGTTGAGCGGCGGAGCACCCATGGGTGGATTGGGGACTCGAACGGCGCCTGCGCGGACCTAAACAAGGCGAGGGGTGGGAGTTTCGGCCAGCAGCGTCGGGGATCATCGGAGCAGCTTCGCGCCGGAGTCTTGATAACTACTTTCCTCTGTTTTCTGAAAAAAAAAAGGTTAACTTTCTGTCGCTCAATCCAATCTAGATATCGTCATATGCAGGGCTGCTAGTTAAATTAGTTTCAGTACTCCACAATCCACATTGCATGTATTCAAAACAAAGTTTAATCCCTGTGCTTGTGGTCTTTTATGGAGTATATGTATGAATCAATCCGGTGTGTTTCAGGTTATGGCGGATCGGTTGGGGGCCTGTGTGTCGCGCTCCCCCGTATACAGGTCTAGGGACACCAACATCACCGATGCCATCATCTGCATTGGTGGGTCAGCCGCTGCTCTGTGCTGGGCAGGGTGGAGCTACTACCACCGTCATACTCGTGCTTGCCTGCGCAAGTACGGCCGGGACATGACGGCATCGGCCGGCAAGACCGACCCGGTGATCGGCCGCGATGACGAGATCGACCGCGTAGTCTCCATCCTCTGCCGCCGGACCAAGAACTGCGTTGCGCTCGTCGGCGCTGCAGGGGTAGGCAAGACGGCCGTCGCCGAGGCCCTCGCCCAGCGCATCGCCGCCGGGACGGTCCCTGACGATCTCGCCGGTGCGCGCGTCATTGAGCTCGACGTCGCGGAACTGGTGGCTGGGACCAAGTACAATGGCTCGTTTGAGAGACGCATGAAGAACGTGATAAAGCAGGTGGAGGCTGCTGACGGCAAGGTGATTCTGTTCATCGACGAGATGCACATGCTTCTTGGGGCCGGGCGTAAGTCCGGTCCCATGGATGCTGCCAACATGCTGAAGCCGGCGTTGGCCCGAGGCCGCATCCGCTGCGTGGGCGCGACAACTTTCGATGAGTACCGTAAGTACGTCGAGAAGGATGCCGCATTGGAGCGGCGGTTCCAAAAGGTGCAAATTGAGGAGCCGAGCATGGAGACGACCATTGAGATTCTGAAGGGGCTTAAGAAACGGCATGAAAAGTACCATGGGGTGGAGATCCAGGAGCCAGCTCTTGTTGCTGCTGCACAACTTGCTGGCCGCTTCATCACCGGTGGGGAACCTACCAATTTTACTCATGGTGTTTAATATGCACTCACCTAGTCACTTAAGTATAACCAAAAGAAAGGTCAGAAGATGGAATATATATGATCTTAATTTGTTAGTCAGATGTTCATCTTTGTTAAGGCTCACTTGCTAATTTAAACTATTTACATGAAAGTTGTGCTGTACAATTCCAGGGAGAGGATAAATCACATTGGAACACCCTTGTTGCATTGGGTACATCAATGCATTCATTAGTGGCAAGAATGTATATGTTGCAATAAAATGATGCATGTTATTTCTATCTGTATTGCAGGTCGTCACTTTCCTGACAAGGCAATTGATCTGATTGACGAGGCATGCGCCACTGCAAAGAAAAAGAACAGGCAGATTAAGTGCCAAAAAGAGGAAGTAAACACTACAAAAAGTAGCTCTGCAAATGCAATGAAGAAAGCAATTGTCAGCCCAGATCATGTCGCACAAGTAGGCATTCTTTTCTTAATGATATTTGTGTCTATTGTTGCAATCGACGAGTCATGCTTTCCATGAATGTTCATATGTTGTTGTTTGAAGGTTGTGAGCCGATGGACTGGAATTCCTGTCACTGCTCTTAATGAAGAGGAGAAGGATAAGTTAATCTTCCTAGCGGACAGACTTCATGAGCGAGTTGTTGGCCAGGATGAAGCCGTCATCCTAGTTGCAGAAGCAGTGTTACGTTCTAGAGCTGGCCTTGATCATCCTGGCCAGCCCATAGGCTCTTTCCTCTTCTTGGGCTCAACTGGTGTTGGAAAGACAGAGCTCGCAAAAGCTCTTGCCGAACAGCTATTTGGTAGTGAGAAGATGTTGGTTCGCTTTGACATGTCTGAATATGTTGGGAGAAGTTCTGTGTTGCGTCTCATTGGAGCACCTCCAAGGTTATTTCGTATACTGTGTGTTTTTTTCTTAATTTTTAGCATCACATTATCTTATCTACCTAGTCTTAATCTTAAATTTGACTGATCTCTTCAACATTCTTAAGCTATTGTGGCTATGAAGATGGTGGACAGCTGACTGAGAAAGTTAGGAGGAACCCATACAGTGTCATCCTTTTTGATGAGGTGGAGAAAGCAGATCCCTCGGTATTCAATGTTTTTCTTCAAATCCTTGATGATGGCAGATTGACTGATGGCAGAGGCCAGACTGTAGATTTTAAGAATACCATCATCATCATGACTTCAAATCTTGGATCTGATTACCTAATTTCAAAGATGGCTAGAGAAAACACAAAAAAATCTACACGGGACCATCTCATGAATCAGGTTTGTGAGTCCCAGACATCCCCTGTTAAAGCTGCAACAACCATTGCTTAATTATAATGTGTATTTGTTTGTATAGGTTTGCAAGCACTTTAAGCCCGAGCTTCTCAACAGACTGAGTGAGATTGTTATATTTGAGCCGCTTTCATGCGGAAAACTGAAGGAGATAGTGAAAATCCAGATGAAGAGCATTATGGCCAGAGTAGCTACCAAGGGCATCTCTCTTTCTGTTAGTGATGGGGCGATGGACACCATCTTATCGGAATCATATAGCCCAGTAAGTATATCTTCTGTTCAAAATTATCACACGATTAAATCCTCATATTTTCATACGACTGAAGATAGTTGCTTCTCCGTCATGCTTGTATGTTTCGGTAACCATGCATCAACATCTCTTGTAGACCTACGGTGCAAGGCCCATAAGGAGGTGGATGCAAAAGAATGTGATGACAACGCTTTCCAAGATGTTGGTCAAAGGAGAAGCCAGTGAAGGCTCAACAATCTGCATCGAAGCTGCTGACGACAAGAAGGGGTTGGAGTATGAAGTGGTGAAGAAGGAGGTGAGCCTACACCAACGTGGTCTCTAAAACACATGGAGCTTGGAGTACTGATAACAAGTCTGTTGAATTTTCAAGGAGTTTATGAACAACACCATATTCATATTGTTAAGAGAAAGCTCATTTAGGCTGCTTAACTTGGGAATATAGTTGAGGCTATTCATGAAACTTACCCGTGATAGCAATGATTTGGTCGTATCACTAGCTCCCATAGCAAATTGTCTCATGGTAGTGCCCCTGTCATAGCAATTAAGTTTTTGCTCGGAGAAAACTTATGTATGTGAAATGGTTTCTGCTATGAGAGGTCATGCGATTCTAGCTCATTCTGAATAAGTGGTAGCCACCGCCAATCATCGTCCGTCCAATTCCCACCTCGGCGGTACTAGAGTAAGAGTGGTCAAGGATATGTTGCGTCCTCCTCCTACGCCGACTCGGGCGATCGCCTCCGGTCGTGCACCGGCGAGGGCACCTGCTGGCCTGAGTTTTCGCTCTCCCTCCCCACCGCTTTCTCCTCGTCCGCCTTCCTCGAGTGTTCCTCCTCCATCCCCACCGTCGTCGGTACCGTCTGATTTGCGTTGGAGGGTGTCTTACGCCTTGGATCTACGATCGACACGGCTGGTGGAGTTTCGGGCGGATGTGCTGGTTCTCTGGCGCGACGCGTTCCGACTTGTCCTACCTAGGGGCACGACAGTGGATGCGAGATACCTACGAGAAGGTGAGTGGATCGAGGAGGGAGATCTTATTCAGTTCCTGTGTTTTTTCGTTCGTGTTGACTGCAAAGTCCGGCGATCGCCGGCGACGAGGGGGCGTGTGGAGTCGCCGGTCAACGCACCACGCCGGCGAGAGGGTACTGATTTGCCTCACTAGCATGGTGAGTACGGGGCCGCCTAGGCCCGCGGTGGCTGCCATGGATGATCGCCACGTGGGTGAGGGTCTCACCGCACAGTCGGCGGCTGCTCCCCCTATATATTTGTCTCCTCCTCGCTCATCTTCCCTGATTCTTGACCTAGATTTCGCACTTGCTCATCTATGGGCGGCGAGAAAAACCCTAGATCCAGTACACAGTCGTTTGGCTAGTGAAAGGGGAAGGTGGCCGAAGACCATAGTCTCTTTGTTGTCGTTGCATCCACTCCTCCCATGCCTGCAAGTCCGACGATGGGAGACCGCGAAAACTTGCGGGAGGGGTTCGGACCTGGGCCCATCGGGCGTGGTGTGGGTCACTATGGCCACGGCGGTGGTCGTGGTCGTAGTAGTTGTCATCGTAAGCGTGATGTAGAGGGAAGCTCGCCCAATCAAGCTGCTCTGACGGCTTCCAATGAGTCTGAAGCGTGGGAGGCGGCGGCGACGAACTACAAGTAGTCGACGCACGGGAGGTGGTGTGTGGGTGGAGAAGGCTATCATCCCCCCTGTGCGGTGGACGATGAACTACAAGTCGCAACGACCCATGCCGGCCAATCGTCCGCGATGTATAGCTCAGGGCGCGCACGGGGACGAACAGGCGCGACCGCGGGTACTTGCACTGGCACGACTGGCACCTGTTGCTCCTCCTCCTGGTCGTCGGCAACGGCCATGTCAAACTCCGCCCACAAGGGGGCCAGAGGATTAGGCTTCTCCCCTCCTCCTGCTCGTCGCTAAAACTGAAGACCGGGGGGGGGGGGGTCATCCGGGTAAGCCATTTGCGGTGGTAATGGGTGTCAGTGGAGAGGGTACTTCGGCCGGCTATATAGCCAGCACGCCGGCTGGCCATTATTAACGCCATTGAGTCTGAGTATTTCAGCAGATACCACAACTAGCTGGGTCAAAGACTGCGACAACCTCGATCCACGTCGGTTGATGGAGATGTGACGAGTAGTCAAAAAATTGTAGTTGTTAACACGCTAGCCAATACTCCCAACGATGTGACCGAAATAACAATGAATTAATATTCGATTCCCACACTTGGGTTGTGGGCATCATTGCATCGACATTTATTCCCACGCGGGTGATTGAGCAACAAATGTGTATGATGATAAGCTGCATTACCGACGGTGAGCACTGTAGAACCGTCAGAATACGTTCCCCTACGCGCGCATAAGTTCGATCGTTTGAATAGAATAATCACAATCCACACGATTTATCAAATGGAAATGTGTGTATATCATCCACTAGTACTGAGTAAATCTATGCACACGGCCTTTATCCCCTTTTGCATACGATTTTCGGAACTGTGTACTTTTTTGGATAGGCGATAAGGGCTGCCATCGCATACGATATGAAATCTGTTTGCGATGATTGGTTTCTTCCTTGACGGCCTGGTGGAAAGAAACGTGTGCCAATATTGTGTGCATCTTCCACGACTTTGCAATAAAGAACGTGTCATGTGACATATTGATTCGATACAATGTTTTAAGCATAACTGAGTGTATTGCAGGTACGTATGTCAAACGATGTGTCTTTCATGATCGTATGCAATAATGGTCGATCGCACCTGAGTGCTTTCTAGGAATCGTTTGCTTTGTTAAATTCAAGACTCACGTTTTCCACTCGCTAACCGTGTGCTTTGTTAAGTATAAAGCTGGCATTTTTTACTCATGAACCGTGTGCTTTGTGAGCAATTCCCTTCCTTTTTTGGAATTTGCAACTATCCAGATGTTGTGGTTCAACATTGGAATGATAAGAAACCTGATATGTTTCGCAGGCGTTTGCCTCCTGATATTTTAGCTCAATGGACTATTGTGAAACAGAAAGTCTTAAACCTACAACTTGATAATACTCTTGATGGAGTTGTTTGGGGCCTTTGGGCCAAAACATCTTTCATCACTAGATTGGTGTATGAGTTGTTAGAAATACCTACATCTGGTTGTCATTATAAATGGATTTGGAAAGCAAAAATTGCCCTGAAACTCCAAATTTTCTTGTGGCAACTCTTCCAGGATGCGATACTCACTCGTGATGTTATGTGTCCTCGCAACTGGAAGGATAATCCGAGATGTTCACTTTGTTCTGCCCGCGAGACATCCACGCATCTATTCTTTGATTGTCCTGTGGCTAGGGTTGTTTGGAGAGTGGTTGGCTCGGTCCTGTGCACGAACCTTTGCCCTGCCAATCTTTGGCAATACTACTCCTTGTGCTATACCTTTCTACCCGATGGTGTTTTTTTACATCATGGGTCTTGCAGCTATTTGCTAGGCAATTTGGATCAGCAAAAACAGAGCAAGATTTGAATTTAATGCCCTGAAATCTCCTTTTGAGATCATTTACACCACAATGGTGTTTCTTAAAACTTGGGCAGATTTGCTCAAGGGAGAAGACAAAGACGCTTTGGATAAAGGACCCAGGCTGCTGAAGGACAACACCTCCAACATCTTGCGGATCTACACTATGCCTCATGTGGACATTGTCTGATGGCGCTCCTGATTCTACTTCGTCGAGTGCAAGTTATTTTGTTCAGCTGAACTCTAGCTTTCCCCTCTATGCAGAGTGACCCCGCTCCGTCCTGTTAAATTATTTTAGTGCTTCATGTTTTGCCTCGTGTGTGAAGCTTTTGGTGCTTTATGTGTTATGTTAGTTTTATGCGAACTATGATGAGACCAATGGGTTTTCCTCCAATGGTGAAGGTTTCGACCGCGAGCCTCTCACCGTGGGTTTTCCATTGGTATATTGGACCTCGTTGTTCTCCCTCCCCCTCTCTCTGAAAAACCATTGTATATCCATTATAAGAGTAATGGAAAGGATTTACGGTCCGGTTCAAGAAAATAAAAAAGGATTGGGAAAACTGAAGCCGGTGGACACGATGAGCACCCAACAATGTCCGATGCGTTCAACACTGTTGCTAAAAAATATATGGTATAGTAGCAGATCAAAATTTCATAAATTATCATGATGCAAGTTTGCGTGACGCGGATGTAAACAATATTTTCTTCTTTGTTAGAGCAACTCTAACACATCCCTTATCCCGCGAACCCTTAAAACCAGGATAAGGGTCGAGAAATGCACATTTTAAAGGCCAAAATCGGCTGCGGTAGAACAAAACCTTTAAATTGAACCGTAAAATTTGAAAAAAATGATTCACGAGAGAAATGAAGAACAGAATACGCGATAGAAAAGTTTGATTAACTTAGTGTAGTTCATCATCATCAATTTATACATAGCATAGCCTAGTTCATCTCGCCTCCTAAACCCTAAACTAGCCAAAACGAGCTCATCGAAGCTCCTCGGGTGCAGTGGCGAGGCAGCGGCGGTGGCAGAGCTCACTCGCCGTCGTCGGAGGAGACGAGGTCGACGAACATCTTGTCTTGCTCGGTGATTTCGCGGTGCCGTCCGGTTTTCTTATCCTCGAATTCACACGCAGCGGCGAGCCCCTGCTCGTAGACGACGCGCCTCCGCCTCTCAGACCACATCTTGCGCCACATTGGGGCTCGGCGGCGGTGGCAAGAATACGCGCGGATCTGTCGATCGGCGACGAGAAATCGGCGCGAGATTTGGCGAGTCACGGCCACGGGGGATAAGGGTTGCGGCCCGTATACGAACCGCAGAGCTGAATAAATATATGCCATGCAGTTCAATTTGCGGGCCACTGTAAAAATATTTTACGGTCTCGATTTTGATAAGAATTTTATTCGAAGCATTTTTTGCTCATGAAACTGTAAATTAGCGTAAACTTTAAAGGTACGCGACTTCTAAGGGCTGCTAGAGTTGTTCTCAGTGTATCAACTTCGCTCGTCTTCTGTGAAAAAGGAGTGATGAACCCAGAGAAAAGGTGTTTTTTCCAGTTTCAAAAACTTTAGGGGATTAAGAATCTGGTTTTTAAGTTGAAGGGGTGATGTAGTCCGAAAATAATACTTTAGGGGGTTATGTATATTTTTTTCAAGAAAGAGGAAAAGGAAAAATAAAGCAGCGAAGAAAGAAGAGAGAAGACTATCTTGGCTTCGCTGGTGTTCTTCTGGGCTGGGTCTCTCTGTTCGTAGCCGACCAGCCCAGGAGGCCAGAACCCCCGCGGTTCGCCGCCGCCTACTCCGCCGGCGACCCTGCCCGGAAATACCCCTCCCCGCCGGCGCCGGAGAAGAGGAGAGTACAGGGAAGGCCTGCACCAGCCGAAACCGCGCGCGCCACCTGTGCTCGAAGGCGAAGGTACTACTCTCCCCGCGTCTCTCAATTGCGCCGGGGTTTGGCGGTACCGATAGGCCCAGTTTGATATCTCCTGCCGTTACGCGAACCCCTAACGTAGCTTGCTCGAGGCTGTTCCGATTCGCCATCCATTTCCAAGACAAGACGCTTCGATCCATCCATTCGCTCGCGAATCCGATTTTGATTGTTCCCAGCGCTCTGGCGGTTCAGTTTATCCTGGCGTCCCAGTTTTGGTCAGCTACCAAATTTGCTAATTAATTAATTAATGCTTATATGTGCAGATCAACAGCTCCATGCTTCTGGTAGAGGCCTGATACTGTTGCGAAGACCGTGGATGGTCTACTTCAGAAATTAGGTTTGAGCAACCTAATCACAGAGAATCAATGGCTGAGTTCCTGGAACTGGAGGCCAGAGATGGGGTAAGGATGACCTGGAACGTGATACCGGGCACCAAGCAGGACGCTGCTAAATGCGTCATCCCTGTTTCGACCATATACACTCCTCTCAACCCGAACCCTGCGATTCCTGTTCTCCCATACGCCCCACTCCGCTGCCGCATTTGCCGCTCCATCCTCAACCCCTTCTCGATCGTCGACTTCGGTTCAAAGATGTGGCTCTGCCCATTCTGCTTTCAGCGCAACCAGTTCCCCCAGCAATACTCTGCTGTTTCGCCAACCAACCTGCCCACCGAACTGTTTCCTGAATGTGGCACCGTTGAGTACATGGCCACTGCCGAAACCGGTCCTGTGGCGCTGCCAGTCTTCCTCTTTGTTGTTGATACTTGCATGATTGAGGAGGAAATTAGCTATTTGAAGTCTGCTCTAGCGCAAGCAGTTGAGCTATTGCCGGACCAATCCCTCGTCGGGTTCATTACTTTCGGGACATATGTGCAGGTTATTATATCCACCTTTCTTTCGTAATTTTTTCTGCTTGTTAGTCTTCTGGTCAAACAATTGATATGAATGCATGCTGACAAATGTAGGTGCATGAATTGGGTTTTGGCTTGTTGCCTAAGTCGCATGTGTTCAAGGGGACAAAGGACGTTAATAAGGATCAAATTCTTGAGAAAATGGGCTTCTTTGCAGGGAAAACAAAACCCACAACAGGTGTGATCGCCGGCGCAAGGGATGGTCTTTCAGCAGAAAGTATTGCTAGGTTCCTGTTGCCTGCTTCAGAGTGCGAGTTTACATTGAATTCAGTTAAGAACTTTCCTTACTTAAATAAGTAAGCATGATAAGTTTTTCCAGTAATTTGGGGAATACTTTAGGTCTCTAGTGCACTGCGAAATATTATATTTGAGGGAAAACTCAATTGCAAATTCTTGATGCTGGTTTTCTATTTCTGTAGGTTATAGAAGAACTGCAAAAGGACCCATGGCCTGTTTCTGCTGATCAGCGAGCATCAAGATGTACCGGAGCTGCGTTAAGTGTTGCAGCCAGCCTCTTGGGGGTTTGTGTACCTGGATCAGGTGGTAGAATTATGGCATTTATAGGTGGTCCATGTACAGAGGGACCTGGATCTGTAAGTTATATCTGTAACCAATATCACATCTTATTTTCCATTCTCCCTCCCCCCCCCCCCCCCCCCCCCCTTCTGAATTCAGTCTTTTCCCTTTCTTTGATGATATTTGACACATCTATTTGAAGTTGTCTGGTCATGCCCCCACAGTGATAAGAACAAACATCTCCCTGGCTCCCTATTCCCTACTCCCAACATTAATTATGCAACATTTCTTAGCACGTCATGGAGTATTTCTAACACATTTACCCAATTCGTCTTACGTTCTTGCTAATGGTGGTGAGTTTAGTCCCAAAACTGGCTAGCGTAGTTGGTTTTAGGAGTAATAAGTTGGATATAGACCATGGACGACCCCGTACTGAGTTACCAGCTGGGTTTATCTTTTTAGTGGAATAATGTTGTTATGTGATGGACCTACCCAGGTATTACGTATTTAGAGTCCATGTGATGAAAGTTTGTGAGTTTGCTCACTTGTTCTGTGCTCTGCTATTTCAGAGATGTTTCGTATGTATTCGGTGTAGTGAAGCTGACCTGACTTTTGTACTGAAATTAGTTCATAACTCATTGAAAATCATGGCTCCTTTTCTGATAAAGTAACTTCCACTGAATAACAATCTGCACATTTGCCATGATGATCCTCCAGTGTGGAGATTGATTTTTTTGGTCGAGTTAGGTTTTTTCCTTTGGAAATAGCATGATACATTATTTTATTCTAATGGTTTTTTTCCTGCAAAATGACAGATAATATCTAAGCCCTTATCTGAGCCAATTCGTTCGCACAAAGATCTTGATAAAGGTTCCGCTCCACTTTATAACAAAGCCATTAAATACTATGAGGGGATTGGAAATCAGCTCGTGCATCAAGGGCATGTGCTTGATCTATTTGCATGTGCACTTGACCAGGTTTGTCCCCTGCCTCTTGTTGTATAGACTATTCATATCACCTTCTATTAGTCAAGGATCATGCATTAGCTTGTTTAATTAGAATATTGTTCAGTTGAACTAGTGTTCCTGTGTATCATTGATATATCTCATAAGCATGTTTGTCTAACCATAACGTGAAAAATATAAGTTTAAACATTTATCGTCTCAAAACTATTTGTGTACGCATTTATTTTCTTGCAAGTTCCATGACTGCGATACTGTTATTTCAGAATTCAGAGTGGATGTACATAATATTATAATGTAAACTTCTCTTAACCGAATTTAGTAGAGGAACTTTGGCAGATTTTATTAGCTAATGAAATACAAAGAGGAATGTCGACCTATTATGAGGTCAACTCAGTGATAATGTGCAAGCTGTCCTCTTTTGATAACTGTCTAAAGTGCATATGCCAAGGTTTTTAAGGCAGTAAGGCGTCATAAGCCGATCAACCTAAGCGCCAAAGGTGCGCCAAACGCTAGGCGCTGCCAGGGTGCCTTACCGCCTAAGCGGTAAAAACATGGGCGTATGCAATATGATTTATCAAAAGAAAAAGTATAAGGACAAATGTTAGTGCAAAAACTGTTGTTAGTTAGCGCATCACAGCACACTCTTTACTTGTGGCTTGCTTCCGATGTCTATGCACAGTTGCCTTGATATGGTTAATAATATATTCTGATTCCTCAGGTTGGTGTTGCTGAGATGAAGGTTGCAGTGGAGAGAACTGGGGGAATAGTTGTGCTTGCAGAAAGTTTTGGCCATTCTGTTTTTAAAGATTCACTTAGACGCATTTTTCAGTCAAGCGATAGTGACCTTGGCTTATCGTTCAAGTAAAGATACTTTTCTGCCTGCTTGGTTTAGCTGCATTGCTAGTTCTACCATGTTTACGTTTGCCTTGTCTTCTCTGCAAATGTAATTAGAGTTTTGCTTTGAGTTCTGTTTTTACTGCAACCTCAGAAGTGAGATATTGTCCCTTGGTGCTTTTAGCTTCTTTTCAAAGGCATCAATGATGATCATAGAGAAACTGCAGATAAGTTTAGTGCTCCCTGGTACTGATTAAGTTTTGATTAATTGACTATGTCTCTTGAGGCAAAAGTGCTTGTGTGATACTTCTTCCTAATCATCCACATAGGTTCGTTTTAGGTGAAATGGCTGTTTCAAGGGTGTCAAATATGTTCATGTCATCCAATATCCTGTCGTAGTACAGCCTTCATTATTGAGTTGTCTGATTTCTGTATTTAAATTATTCTACAGCGGCATATTTGAGATCAACTGCTCCAAGGATGTCAAAATTCAAGGCATCATTGGACCTTGCACTTCCCTGGAGAAGGTACAGTATGCGCTTTAGTCACAAAGTTAATGTTTTAGAATGATGATTGTATGCTATACTTAGTATTTTGACATGTTGCTGCTTCTGCAGAAAGGTCCTCTATCCTCAGATACAGTTGTAGGTCAGGGGAACACTAGCGCTTGGAAGATGTGTGGTCTAGATAGGAAAACATCACTATGCCTAGTTTTTGATATGGCCAAAAAAGATGCCCCGGACACAAGTGGTCAATCACAAAATGATCTGTTCTACTTCCAATTCTTAACCTAGTATGGAGCTTGATTTTCCCC
Source organism: Bromus sterilis (assembly GCA_950022295.1). NCBI lineage: Eukaryota > Viridiplantae > Streptophyta > Magnoliopsida > Poales > Poaceae > Bromus > Bromus sterilis. Next base: position 362,919,186 of record OX465595.1, on the reverse strand, counting down.
CTCCCATCTCTTTTATAAACAATTGATAGTGTTGGAGAGGTATATATGTCTGACTTGGAGGTACCACATGCAGTTATCAGCATCATGATGGGCAGATGAGATTGCGATCGACTACACTTTCGAGAAGATGGGTTGCTGGTTCTGGCAGTGTGCAGGTAAGCTTTACTTTTGTTCACCTTGATGAGTGTTTTTGCCCTCTTAAGTGTTTTTCTCCTTCCATTTGTACCCGGTTTTTCAGTAATAGTTGAGCTGAACAATTGTATTTAGCCAATGTCAATGTGTTGCCCAGTGTTTTAGTGTTTGCTCAATCTTTTTAGGAAAAACAATGTAATTGTTGCTTATTGGACTTGTACATTGTTGTAGGAGCTAATAGCTGGCTTTGACCAAGAGGCAGCGGCAGCAGTCATGGCACGCTTGGTCTCATTTAAGATGGAAGCTGAGGTACTTTTTTATAGTCTGTTTACTCTTCTTAAATTGTTTCAATACTTAATGGGCTCATGACAGACCCATCTTTTGTACCTAGTTCTGTGAATTTGGTCAGCCAATATGTAGTTTTGCACTAGTTTGTACATTCATTCTTTACTTCTGTGAAATATTTGTTCCGTGTATTTATGAGGTTGGAGAAAGAGAACAATTCCAGAAAACATCTCATTAATTTATGATGTGAAGAAAATTGAAATCGCCACATTAGGAGCATCGAAAGGTCTACATTAGATGCCACACTAGATCGGTACATTTGAGTTATAATGGTTGCGACTTCTTCTTTGAACTACCTTTTGTATAAGAAACATATAGGAAACAAACCATATCCATAACGGAAATAGTTTGCTGTTTAGGGATATGGCATACATAAACTCGCTTTCTCAATAAGCATGCCATATATGCTATCTTAGAAATGGATTTTTAAGAGGAAACCTCTTATAAATTGCTTAGGAAACAAACCATGAATATAAAGGAAATAGTTTGCTGCTCAAGGACTGATTGAATAGTTTCACTAATAATCAACTCACAGTTATTGCTGCTGCTTACATGTTCTGACTAAGTTGCATCTTTGACTCTTCCTGTATGTAAGGCTTGTTATATTCATTTTTACAGCACATTCTTGGTCTTTTTTTTTTCAGGTTGATTTTGATCCAGTAAGATGGCTTGACCGAGCATTGATTAGTTTATGTTCGAAATTTGGAGACTATCAGAAGGAAGCACCTTCATCTTTCAGTTTATCACCACGTCTATCAATTTTTCCACAGTTTATATTTAATTTGAGACGTTCTCAGTTTGTTCAGGTAAAGCATATCTTTTGTCCTAATTCAGCGAGTCATGCTGATCAACAGATCAAGCGGAGATTACATTTCTCTTTGCTCCTACATATGCAGGTTTTCAATAATAGTCCAGATGAAACTGCATATTTCAGGATGATGTTAAACAGAGAGAATGTGGCGAATGCAGTTGTGATGATCCAGCCTTCACTTATATCATATTCATTTCAGTCAGGTCCTGAGCCTGTTCTATTGGATGTAAGCGCAATTGCTGCTGACAGGATCCTTTTGTTGGATTCTTATTTCACCGTTGTCATATTCCATGGGATAACAATTGCACAGTGGCGAAAGGCTGGTTACCAAGATCAAGAAGGACACGAGGTAATGTTTTGTCACCCAAAAACATGATAATACTAAATATTTTTTTCGGTTCCATGATGGCTTTCTTGTAAGTTTGTGGAGGACTTATCTGTACTTGATTTAAAATTATAGCGCCATGTCGTATTAGAATAATTCATAGAGAATATCAATGTACAGTAATTTAGTTCTACTTCCTCTCCTATTTTGGGTTCTCACAGGTTTCTCTTCGGGTTCATCTCGTTGTTGTTGTTATTAATAAGGCCAATCTGAGAAAAATCATATGAAGTGCTTTATATATAGTATATGGCATTTCCAAAAGTTAACCTTGTATGATGTTCAGGTGTTTGCCCAGTTGTTGCAAGCCCCAAAGGAGGAAGCTGATTTAATAATCAATGAGCGCTTTCCCGTGCCTCGGTTGGTTGTGTGCGATCAATATGGTTCTCAGGTTATTACTTTTTTTTTCTGTCAGTACACTCTTCATCAGAACTATTAGTAGTATGGATCCGTTGCCTGTGCACTCGGGAGCTGGGAGCAGTTCCTGAACATGCAGTGACACTAAGCAACTGCAGGGGATCTGGATCCGATATAAATTTGAATAAATGCAACGATTTTGAACTGGAAGGTTAAAATTTGTGCTGAGAATTGCAATTAAGTCACCAATAATTAGTTAATAATGTTTCAGGGTATAATAAGAAACCATCAGCACTTCCATATGATATATTTATTTACAATTGCAGGCTCGATTCTTACTGGCAAAGCTCAACCCATCCGTGACATATGACTCCGACAGTCCTGCGCCTCCTGGGGGGGATGTCATATTCACAGATGATGCGAGCTTTCAGATCTTCATGGAGCATCTCCAGCGGTTGGCAGTTCAGTAGAATAGATCATGGACTTGCAGTGATTTTGCACCAATGGCCTCTTCTCTGGTGTACAGCAAAGGACACTTTTTCCGTGTGTGTATCTATCACCGTTATACAGGTTGCCACGTACTGTAGGTCGACATACCGTTTTTAGCTCTGCATCTGTACATTGCCATGGAGTCAGGTTGATGTCATATAACCCAAGACATAATTATGTTGTTAGCTCGATGTATCGTTGATCGTTGCTAACTCCAAAGAATATTGTCATCATCTATATATTCATGCTTACTGGTGAAGATGACTCTTTTTAAATTTTATGTGTTACTAGCGGTGACGTGGTTGCGGTGATTACTCGGTTGGTTTTTGTTTTTTAACGTTTTTTTTAACTTAATTACTCGGTTGGTTGATCGCATGTGTTTGCTGCAAAATGTGTGACAATTGATGTTGTGGTTGTTTATGGGTTGATGTAAGCAAGGGAAATTGTTTTTTTTTTTCATTTTTCTTCATTGGTCAATACCTGAATGTCGTTCTTCTGGACATGCATTGCGTGCGCGCGTGGACACTAACTATGAGCACAATACAAAATGCTAGGACTCATACCTAGACATGAAATCGTTCTTGGTAAAAAAAACACAAACACACACCAAAGAAAACAGTAAGCGAACCCAAAGAAAAGGCTAAAAAGCTCAAAACAGTTTGAAACTTTCTCATTCTTAGTATTGCTTCCAGTATAGCGGATGGTGGTTGGAATGTATATGAAGTGCTTAAATCACATAAACGCTATCATTTTCAGTTTGTAACTTCTTTGTCATATCTCATCTGAATTCATCCCACTATCGTGAAAAATGATATAGTAGTATACTTAATCAGCCGTCTGCCGTCGGTGCATCTCAGTGGAAATTACATTTGTGAATACAATACTCTGACCTTCTCATCTGAGCCATGAAACAAATTTATGTGCCAATCGATTTAGAAGTTACTCCCTCTGTAAAGAAACATAAAACCGTTCAGATCACTATTTTAGTGATATAAACACTCTTATATTTCTTTACGGAGGGAGTACCATAGAACGGCAGTTCCTGTAGTATGAATCCGACCATCGATCGCAGTCCAGTGCCCGTGCCATACTTCAAAAACAGAGGTCTGAACGCCACATCCCAATATCATAGAAATTGTGTGTTTCTGGAGTTCTGTTTCCAGTCTTTTCTGGAGCTCTACACATTTCAATAAAGCAACACTGGAGGTGCTGCGGTTCTTCAGATTTTAATTGGACGGCCATCCTCATTGTACAGTTAACAAGGGTGAAAATTGTCAGAGAACACAACATCTGTGCTCAGTTTACCACGAGCCTATGCTACCGCCTAATTTCGACATCTAAAGAACATGTGAGTTTTCAGGAAGAAACATCTGAAAATAGATGATTACAAACATTCTAACCTAAGAACTGTATCTAGCTTTGCTTACCTATTGATGGCTCTTCTTTCTCTACTGGTACAAACCAAGCTACGCCCAGCAGTCTTCTTGAGTTCCATCTCCTTCATGGTCCTCCTCGTCCTTTCCGCGTCTTCCGGCATCCCAGCCTCGAAGTACATGTTCGCCATCAAAACGTAGAACGTGACGTCACCAGAGCCTGACTGGAAGAGATCCTTGGCGACAAATTCAGCTAGCTCCAGGTTTCCATGAAGCCTGCAACCATAGAGAAATGCACCCCAGATGCACTTGTCTGGCTGCATCGACATTCCCCTGATGATTCCATAGGCTTCGACAAGTCTGCCGGCACGTCCTAGCATGTTAACCATGCAGGCGTAGTTCTCAAGTGTTAGTGATATATGGTAGTCCTTGACGATGCTGTTGAAAATCGCCATCCCTTCATCGACGAGGCCGGAGTAGCCACATGCCACTAGAACCGCAGTGAATGTGAAGGAATTAGGCCTCACCCCTTGAGCTTTCATCCGGGAGAATAAGTTGAGAGCCTCTTCAGGCTCACCATGGTTGGCGTATGCACTGATCAAGGCACTCCATGACACAACCCCAGGTTCAAGCAATCCGTCGAAAGCCTGCCTTGCATAAGCGATCTCGCCACATTTTGCGTACATGTCCACAAGAACATTGCCGATCCTCGCATCAGCGTCGAGCCCACGGTTCCTAGCAAGCTCATGCACCCACTTCCCTGTCTCAAGGGCTCCTGGGCGTGTGCAAGCAGACAGCACACTGACCAGAGTGACAGTGTCGAACTCCACCTTCTCAGTAAGCATCATGTGGAAGAACTTGATCGCCCGGACCCCTTCACCATTCTGCTCATACATGGCAACCATTGTGTTCCAGGACACCACAGTGCGCGTGGTCATTCCATCAAACAACTCCTTGGCCGATGCGATGCTCCCGCACTTGCCATACATCGCGATGAGCGCGTTCAGCAGTGGCAGATTTGCATCAAAGCCCAGCTTGACCACGAACCCATGCAGCATCTCCCCGGCAGCGAGGCATTCTTGGCCCTGCAGGCATGGCAGGAAGCTAATGAGAGTGATCTCATTCGGGAGCACGCGCTCGGCAGCCATGGCGCCGAACACCGCGACCGCCTGGCCAAACAAGCCGTTCTGTGCGTAGCCCGCGACCATGGCCGTCCACGAGACGACCGTGCGGGCACCGGCGGATGCTGCCAAGAACACCTGCTCCGCGTCCGCCAGCTCCCCCTCCTGGCAGTACATGGCGATGAGCGCGCTGTGCACGAAGCCGTCCCCCGCGAGCGCGAACCTCACGGCGTCCCCGTGCGCAGCCCGCCCGAGCCGCGGGGCGCGCGCAGCCGCGCACGCAGGGATCACGATGGGGTAGGTGTACCAGTCCGGCACGACGCCCGTGGCGCGCATCTGTATGTAAAGCGCGAGCGCGTCCGCGGCGGCGGAGGAGCCTTCCGGGGCGTGGGAGTGGGCGTGGGCGCGGAGGAGGGTGTTCCACATGTAGACATCGCGCTGCGGCGCGGCGTCGAACACCCTGCGGGCGTACGCGAGGGAGCGCGGGGCGGCCGCGGCGAGGAGCCTGGTAGCGAAGGCTGGGTTGGTGGCGATGCCGAGGAGGACGGCGCGGGCGTGGATAGGGAGGAGGGCTCGGAGGGAAGACGACGACGACGAGACGCCGGCGGCGGTCGAGAGGAGGCAGATGTAGTGGCGGAGGAGGGCGGCGGGCGGTGCCGGGAGGGGAGTAGGGGGCATCGGTTTGAGACCTCAGGGCTGCTGATGATGCCGCTCGCTGCTGAGTGCGTCCAAAATCGCAATTCTAACCCTTTTCTTAAACTCAGCGCACTTTGACTTTGGAGGAAACAAATTCGAAATATAATCCATTAGGATAGCACCCGCCGCAGTGGCGCTACTCTTTATGAGGTAACGCCGTCTTCAACGGCGCTATCTCTTGCCACCGTGGCACGGGGGCCCGCAGGTTCTGAGCAGTGGGGTACGGAGGCTGGTAGGGTAGCGCCGTCATCTGGGGCGCTATCATGTGTAGTGCAGCAGCGCCACCACCAGTGGCGCTATCCTCCTGGTATACCTTCCTCCGCGGCCGTTCTGTAAGTGAACTCCTCCATTGTCTCCTCCCGATCCCGATTTAGGGTTCTTGGCGACGACGGCCCGAGCGCGGCTCTCCTCTCCTCCAGCGGCTAGGTATCCCCTCTCCTCCTCTCATCGCCCTCTCCCCGGCCTCCTGTCGCCGCCCCCTCCCAATGCTCTTGCCGCCCTCTGCCCGACGTCCTCTCGTCGCCCCCTCGCCTTGGTCTCCGGCCTCCTCTCGCCGTCTCTCCCTGTCCTCCTCTCGCTGTCTCTCCCTAGCCTCTTCTCGCCCTCCACTGACCGCCCCCTTCCATGCATCTCTCGCGCCCCTCCCCTTCCCCTCTGTCGCGCCCCTTCCCTCCCCTGCCGTGACCCCCTCACAGACTCCTCTGTGTGAGAAGTGTGAGAAATGTGAAAAATGCTTAGATGTGTGAGAAGTGTTTAGATAGGATTTTCATACACATTACATTACAATTTTCATACACATTACATTAGATTTGTGAGAAGTGCTTAGATAGGATTTTCAGATTTTCATAGATGTGAGAACAAATTAGATATGTTTTACAGATTTTTACACATGTGAGATAACAAATATTTGATAGATAGAATTACATTGTGTGAGAAGTGCTTAGATAGGATGAAATTTTACTTCATGATACATTGTGTTTTTTTATAGATGGATATATGGAATAGATAGAATTACATTGTGCAATTTTAGTTCATGGTAAATGAGCATTGGAAGCCAAATATTTTAGTGTGTGCCAAACATTAGCATTACAATTTTAATTGATGATACATTAGCATTATATTTATATAGAGTGTGTGTGCTAATTTGTGTTTTTGTAGGAATGGAGGAATCAAGTAGTTCGGTGCAATCAATTCTCCATCCACACTATGATAACCAACGCCGTGGGATGTTGATGGTGGAAAGAGGCGAGGTAATGCAAATGCAACATGTTACTTTATTGATGGTGGAAAGAGGCGATGTTGATGTTTATGCTATGCATTTGCAGGTTTTGGAACCTTTGCGCTTGAGGTCTCACTCGGTGCATATCACGAAGAACATGAAAAAAAGATGAGTACATGCATTACGACGAGCGGTACACGGAGTTCATCGAGATGACATGACTTCTTCCTTTCATCAATATGGTCACTCGGTCGATGCCCAATATGAACCCAGCTGTCATCACCGCACTTATTGATCGGTGGAGGCCGGAGACGCACACATTTCACCTCCGTGTAGGTGAGATGACTGTGACTCTTCAGGACGTGGCCATGATCCTGGCTCTCCCCATCGACGGAGCACCTTTGGTGTTCGATATAGCCTCGGGTGGGTGGCGCTCCCAGATGGCGTCTCTTATTGGTACGGCGCCTGCAGAGCCGATGACCAAGGAAGAGAAGAAGAACAATAGAGTCCCCGCTGGCGCTACTTATGTTTGGATCGTCGAGAACTTTGGGAAGTGTCCCATCGATGCTGACAGGGACACGATGCAGACATACGCACGGATGTACAGCTGGTATGTTATCTCGAGAACACTTTTCCCTGACGGTGGAGGTAGGACCGCTTCTTGGGTGTGGCTTAAGGCGCTAACTGATTTGATGAGAAAGACGAGTTGGGGATCGGTGGTACTTGCTTATCTTTATCGGCAGGTAATTAGTTATGCATATATGCTTTCATGCGTTAAGCGTTAGCTTATGTGTTCTAGGAGTTTCTAATAAATGTTTTCGTGCTTTCATGTGTAGTTGGATGAAGCTTGTAAAAGGATTGGGAAAGAGAGCGGTGTTGGTGGTCCCTTAGTGTTGTTTTCCGTGTGGATGTGGGAGCGCTTTTCTATTGGACGGACGAAAGTGTGTAATTACAAACCTTGCGACGATCATGACAACCCGCTTCGACGGCCTACCTGGGCGTACAAGTGGGATGTGGTGGCGGAAATCACCGGTGACCCGAATATTATGTACCGCACGTACATAAACGAGTTTGATGCACTTACGCCAGGGCAGGTAATATTCATTGTTGTAAGATTGCAATTCTTATTTGGGGTTGGAGATAGGTAATAAAAATCCAAAAACTTGCGCTATTTGATAGGTTAATTTCTATCCATATGGACTTGGGGATGGCGTTGGTGATACTTTTGGTCAATTCGAGTTGAACCCAATGTGTTTGAAAGATAGGAATTTATGGATGATAAAGGCACCGATGATATGCCTGTGGGCTGTTGAGTGGCACTTGCCTCACCGTGTCTTGTCTCAATTTGGATTATATCAATCTTTCTCGGCGGAGTGGGTGAGTGTTTAATTTTTCGCACATCAAGCAAGGATTATATCAATCTTTGCTAATTTGTTAATTTACCTTCACTCATCCATAATATTGTTAATTCGTAGATTGGATAGAAAACTTCAAAAGACGGTGACAAATTGGGAGAAGGAACATCATGCTTACGTTGTGATGTGGAACCAAGAATGTTACAAGTTTGAGGTAGGTTTGGGAGATGCCGAGAAGAGGTTATTAGACATAGAGAATTATAACAATTATGTTGCTTGGTTTCATGGTGTCACTCGTTTGGAGCTATGCCCACCGGCATTTCCTCAAGACATAGTGGATGGTCCCATAGATTACGAACTACTTTCGAGGTCTAAGTACACCAAGTTGGTTAGAGAAGGAAGACGAACCGAGTTTTCTCCTCTCATCAACTTCATGGTAAGTTATGCATATGCATGTTCTTCATTCTACTAGTCCAATTAGAAGTTGACATGTTTGTTTTCATAGCGCGATTCAATCACACGTGAAGCGGAGTTAGTAGAGGATGCACTTACATGTTCTCCAGGACCAACTAGGGAGAAAGTGCTTGAGGGCTTTGTGAAGGTATAAAGTACCCTTTTTGTGTATAATTCATTTGACAAATGTTTGACGGCTTTATGAATGATGCAGAGGAGCGCCGCTCGGCTACGTCGCATAGGGAGCCTCTTTGTCTGCCGTGAAACCAAAGTTGCCACGCCGTCCCGCGATACATCAGCCTCATACCATAGCCATGGGCATCAAGAAGGGACATCCATGGAGGTATGAAATTCATGCAACTTTTCTCCATCAACCTACAAAAAACTGAAAGGGCATGTTGATGAATCTTATATGTTTTGAAGGTTGACGATATCCTTGATGACATGATATTGTCGCAGTACTTATCTAGTCCGCGGTACACTCTTCACCAAAGGAAGACCCCGCTACGTTATAGTCCTACTCATGACGAAGACCGGTCTCAGAGGCTAAGGAAGAAGAAGAAAGTTCCTACGGGGAGAGTGAAGGGGAAGGGGAAGGCGACAAGCTTCATTGAAGATGATAATGTTGAAGATGATAATGTTGAAGACCCGCCGAGGAGGAGGAGTTCAAGGAATGTGGGTCGAAAGTAGCTCATCTTTACTTGGTGTTGTGTTTTTAAATATGGCACTTTGAACTTGAACTATGTGTGTCTCTTGAACTATGTATGCCACTTTGAACTTGAACTATGGTGTAGCTCAAATTTATTTTGGTATGTTTGATGGTGGTACTTTGCTATATTTGATTGTGGTGTTGTTGCTGTCATTTTTGAGGTGTTGTTGCTGTCATTCTTGAACTTGCATAGTGGTTGTAAATCTGAGAAACTTCATGGTTGTCAAATGCATTTTAAAAAAATCTGAGAAGGGTAGCGCCCTCACTGGTGGCGCTACCCTTCGAGCTTTCTCACATCACGCTACTGACCAGACGCTGTCTGGTAACAAGCGCCAGAGGGTAGCGCCACCAGCGCTGGCGCTGCACCAGAGAGGGTAGCGCCCTGGCAGTGGTGCTACCCTTTGAAAATTTCTTCAACCCTTTCTGTATAGCTACTGGACTGGGGGCATTTTAATTTGAGAGGGGTAGCGCCACCAGCGCTAGCGCTGCACCCGAGAGGATATCGCCCTTGCCAGTGGCGCTACCCTTCGGAATTTTCTTCAACCCTCTCTGTATAGCTACTGGACTGGGGGCATTTTAATTTGAGAGGGGTAGCGCCACCAAATCTGACGCTGCACTAGATAGGGTAGCGCCGTGTGCAGTGGCGCTACCCTTCGAAATTTTCTTAAAAATCAATTGTAAGGCTACTGGACTTGGGGCACAATTATTTGAGGGTAGCTCCACCAGCTGTCCTCAAATGCTAACAAATATGATCATCATAAGGTCCACAAATGCTAACATAGTTCACGACTTAGTTCATCCCATAGTTCACGACATAGTACATGACTTAGTTCACGACATAGTTCATCACATAGTTCCTAGGCATAGGATTACAACTCAAATGGACCTACGACGGTGGTACTTTGCGTTCTTCTCAAGAAGCTCTATCAAGTCCTCGTTGTCCCCATGATACGTCTCAAACATATCGATAATTTCTGCTCGCTCCATGCATGTTTTGTGTGATATTGCTATGATCTAGCTATACTTTCATACACTTTTCATCACATTTGGACTAACCTACTAACTCAGTGCACCCCAGTGCCAGTTCCTGTTTTCTGCTGTTTTTCTATTCCAGGTTTCCCCAATATAAAAAATGCTCCAAAACTTCGGGAAAATCGGATAAAAAAATCAGCGCAACGGAGTCTTCCAGAAGCACCCAAGTGGGGCCAGAGGGCCACCACCAGGGGCCCAGGCGGCCACCTGGCACGGCCAGGCGGCCAAGGGCCTGGCCGCGCCAGGGGGGCGCCTGGACCCCTGGTGGCCCCCTGGCTTCCCCCCTTTGCCTATTTATTCTCCGTCACGGGAAAGTTCCGAAGATAGAACCCTATTTCGCGATCTCGCCTCTGTTCCGCCGCCGCCGCGTTTCCAAGATCGGGAGCACCTTCAGTACCCTTCCCGGCACCCTGCCGGAGGGAGGATCGACCTCTGGGAGCTTCTCCTCCACCATGGACGCTTCTCGGATGTGCCGTGAGTAGTCTACCTTGGACCATGGGTCCATGATAAGTAGCTATGTTATGTTCTCCTCCCCTCTTTGTTCTTCATGGTTTAGACCTCATGAGCTTCCCTACATGATCGAGGTACATATGCAATTCTTTCTGCTTTTGCTATGCTGAGTTTGATGGGATCCGATGGATTATGAGATTATGTTCAGATTGTGATAGAGTAATATAATTGGTTCTTATCTTTTGTATTTTTGTTCCGAAGTAATTCTTGCATGTTCTCCATTGCTATTTATTGCTTTGGCCAAGTGGTAGGTAGTAACTCCAAGAGGGAACGTTATGCTCGATTGTGGGTACATGCCTCCTGATGACACGCTTGAGTGACAGAAACATGAGTCTAGGGGATGTGCTGTTGCCACAAGGGGGAAAACAACGGTGCTTGTAACCGCGGTTGCAAGGATTGTTTACTTTACGCAAAGTTCTTTTTAATGCAGTTGTCTGTTGCTTTGGGTTTACACTTTGGGTGGGGCTCGCAACTTAATACTAGCGAGATATTATGGATAGATATCTCAAGGTGGATGATTAGTAGTAGATGCAGTTGGATTTCGGTCTACTTATTTTGGCGTACTGCCCATGCTTTTGAGCCTCTTCCTTTCTTTTGTAGCATAGTTAGCATTGCGGTGCGTTTATAATCCTGTCAATTGCCCGTCTGTAATTTGTTTACCTCGCATAGCAATCATATCGTATTTTGGGAGAGATACATCACTAGTGAACATCACGGGACCCCAGTCCATATTTTCATCATTGTTTGCACACTCATTTCCTTCTTCAGTATTTATTTTCAGTTATTATCATTATCATTATCCTGTGTTTTTTATCCTTTGTAAACAACAAGATCGGAGAGATTGACAACCTCTCTGAACTTCGTTAGGAGAAAAGTTAATTGTGTCGTGTGCAGGTCCAGGTTAAGAGAGCAATATCTCAAACGGCGCGTTGCTCGCTTCACCACATACTTATCATCTCCGGAGTCCTACTGGTCGAACTTAACCTCGGTATCTTCACCGAGGGAAATTTGCTGCTATCTACATTTTACCTTCCACTTGGGGTAACCAACGAAGAGCGAGAAGCCATTACTACTTCCACGCCATCAAGCTAATTTCTAGCGCCGTTGCCAGGGACTCCGAGTGATAAGATAGGGGAGTTGCCCACTATCTTTTACCTTTACTTTTTAGTCTTGTTAGTTTACCTTTCTATTTTTTTTATCTTTGTGTCTTATATCAAAAATCACAAAAAAATACTTATCTTGCTAGTAGCGGTCATTATGTTTGGTCCCTTTGCCTTTGTTGATACAGAGGTTCTCACCTTTAAGAAAAAAGGTGGTCAAAGTTTAAAAGATGCTTGGTATAGAATTAATGATTCTCAGAAAAGAGCCACCAAGAAGAAATCCACTACTATCCTGCTTAGAAATTTTTATGTTGAGATTATTCCTTGAAATAGGTTCATATTAGATACTGCTATCAATGGGAATTTCCTAGAAGCCCCAATTTGGGAGTCTCTTAATGTTATTGAAAATCTTGTTGGAAATCTCCCTGTTGTTAGCATAGAAGAAGATATAACTCTAGCTCACATTATGAAAAAACTTGAAAAGATAGAGTTAGAAATACCAAGTATAACTAGGATAAATGAGTTGGATCGCAAGATTCAAGGGAATTTGAATAGGCTTGATAGCTCCATGCTTTAAATTAGTAAAACTTTGGAGACAATCAAATTCCATGATATGGATCCTTCTAGGATTGATAAGATTAAGGAAATCATTAATACTCTAGGAACTACTTTCTCCTCAATCAAACCAAAAAAAGTAGCAACTCCGGCAAGAAAGGAACCTAAGTTAAATTATGTCCCTAAGGTTCCCCGACCCAAAAATAATCCACCCTTTGCCAAGGAAGTTGAAACTGTGAAAACTTTGGAAGAAATACCTCTCCTTGATAAACTTAGAAATGAAACTTCCATTGATTTTCCGCCTTTTGGTTTTCTCCCTAGAAGTATCTTCATTAGGCCTTTATTTGAAAGACCTCTTAAGACTAGTTGTACAATTGAAGAGATTTTTGATGATCTTGATGATGGTTCAATTGATACAACTTGATCTTTTTCCTTATGCCTAGCTTAAAGGCGTAAAAGAAATCGCTTGTTGGGAGGCAACTCAAGATGTTTTTACTTCTGTTTTTAGTGGTCTTGATGATTGTTACTACTGTAGCAACATCATTGTATCTTTTTTTTCCAAGCTTTGTGCCAAGTATAGCCTCATACGACAAGGGAAGTGAAAGTTGTGACATGCTGTCCAGAAAACAGACTCTGTCCTCGTGACGGGGAAATCAGAATAAATCACCAGTTCATCTTTTTGAGATGAATTTTTTACACAGCGTGCTCTATACAATCACGGAACTTTCGTATGCTCTGAGTTTTTTTTATTTGAGTCGCAGAAGTGCCCCTAAAAAATTCTTTACTACCTGCTGTTCTGTTTTTCACAGATTCTGCCACGTTTTATCTCTCCTAACTTTTGCAAACCTTAGGCTTGCTTTTTCTTTGCAAAAAACTTTTGGCAATCTTGATAAACAGTAGCTCTTCAAGAATATCTTTATATCCAGTGGGAAAAATATATTTATTAAGGGTACTAACCTCTCTAATCAGCTTATGATGAGTTGTGTATGAAGGGAGTTTTCAAGTGTGCGATGGAAGATGATGAAAGAAGATTCGGGAGTGTCAAGCGCTCAAGCTTGGGGATGCCCCCATGCATCCCTAACAAATATTCAAGGAGACTCAAGTGTCTAAGCTTGGGGATGCCCACGTGCATCCCTTCTCCATCAACAATCATCAGTTCGTCCTTCGTCTCACTATATTTTTATCACTTCATGCGTTATGTGATATGCTTGGAGCGTCTTGCTCTTAGGTTTTGTTTTTAGTTTTATTTAGTTTTTCTTGCTGTTCATAACAAGTTAGATCCCGTCTTACTTTGTGTGGGAGAGAAACACGCTCCACTTTAAAAATCTAGAACACATCATAGGATTCCTTCATGCCTATCTTTTTACGATTGTGTGTTCTTTATCTTTTCGTAGCTACTGCCATGTCTAGTTTTTAGTCTTAGTTTGTCTTAGCAAGAGCCTTGGATTTTGTTTAGTTTGTTGCTGGAACTCTCTTTAGTTTTCATGTTTATCTTGTTAAGAGAGTTGGTTGTTGCACTGAGTTGCGTCTTGTCTTGAGAAGTAGGTAATTGAGGTTGCTATTTAATTCTAGTAGTAACCTGCAATAGTTTTGAGGTATTGATGTGAGTAATGTTTGAAATTTTGGTGTGAAGAGCTCTAGCCTATTAGTGATAGGTGTCGTATTTTGGGCAATCCGTGTGTATTTTCAAAACCTACAAAACTATTTGAAAACTCTAGCTACTAGATGGATCACTACTATTCTGAGGGGTCGAATATTAGAGTACACTCACGTACCATGAGTCGAGGATGCGCAAGGATAACCAAACCCCCATACACTCCTCCTCGGGGTACTTGTCTCTTTGTGAACCTGATGAGGACATCCCTACTACCAACACATCTCCAGTTCGTCATGAAGAACAAGTTGATTCAACAAAGAAGAAGGATGATGAAATCAGAATTGGACCTGTTACAAGAGCTCGTGCAAAGTAAATAGAACAACAGGTGAACTCGCTCTTAATAGATTCTGATATGTTATGTAATGAGAACTTTATACTGCCTAAATCTTTGTATGTTTGCATAATCAGGTATCATGACGAAGAAGAGGATTCAAAAGGAGGAGAAGATGAAGGAAGCTCCAACTTTCGGACGTCCGACGCATTTTGGACGTCCGACATCGGAGGCCAGGAGCTACGACGCCTCGATGACCTCAAGTTACAGAAGGGTTGCCATTTTCGGCGGACATCCGACGGGATTAGGACGCCCGACACGACGGACGTCCGACATGAAACGGACGTCCGACACGAAGATCTTCGCGACACCCCCGAGTACAGTACCGATGTCGAAACAGCCGGACATCCGACACGGTTCGGACGTCCGACGCATCGGACGTCCGAAACCCATCGGACGTCCGAAACTGCCTGCGCGCAGATCTGACGGGCTGCGGCCTTGTATCCGAGTTTGACACCCCCTAGCTTATAAATACCGGACCCCCTGCGAGTTTTAGGGTTAGACCACGTTTAGATAAACCCTAGTTCTTGAGAATAGCTCCAAGCTTTCATCTTGAATCATATACTTCAATTCGTATAGATCTGAAGTGTTGCTACTGCAAGTTTTGTGTGATCTGTTGTTCCAATGGGAATTAGTAGATTGCAAATTACCGTCTCGTGGTCGACGGCTACGTTGCACAAGTGTGTGAAGTTGTGAATATCCAAAGGGTAGAGAGCTGTCGCGTTGGCAACAGGGATCTAGCGAGGAGAGTTCATCGGCTACATACAAGTTATCTATCATCGCCCTCATATTCACCGTTCGCTTACTGAGAAGATCAGGCCACCCCATATCATCTTGGTACCAAAGCAACAACAACTTGCTGCTATACAGCAGAGCCTACAGCAAATGACAACATCTGTCACTGGCATACAAGCAGCTATTGTACGACGCCAACCTGACGCTCAGGAAGATGATGGTAGTGTTCATGGCGACAATGCTGATTTGAGGGGCAATCAAGGCCGTGGGCGTGGTGCTCAAGGGCCGGTTCGCCAACCTCCACTTGGTTTTGGTGCGCGCCGTCTACCCATTCAGGAAGAAGATGTCTTGAGCAAGCCCAAGTTTAACATCCCCAAATTTGAAGGTTCCACGGATGTGTAAGAGTACCTCACATGGGAGCTTAAGATGGAAAAATTATGGCGTTTGCATGATTATTCGGAGGACAAGAAGATCAAGATTTCTTCTTTCGAGTTTGACGGTTATGCCTTGCGTTGGTGGGAGAGTGTGTTGACCGAGATACAAGAAACCGATGGGCAGCCTATTCGTACATGGCGTGACATGAAGGCGACCATGAAAGCTCGGTTTGTTCCCACTAATTACTTACGGACAGTTTTTGATAAATTGCAACAATTGAAGTAAGGTACTATGTCCGTTGATGCATACTATATGGAGATGGAGATGTTGCTGCAACGTGCGCGAGTTCGCGAAGAGGTTGAGATGACTATGCAACGTTTTCTCCATGGGCTGAAATTTAACATCAAGAGTATTGTGCGGCATCACCAATACTATACTATGAATGATCTATTGCATCTTGCAAGGGAGGTTGAATCCCAGCTTGTAGAAGAGGCAGAGACGGAGCCAGGGGTGGGCGAGCAGGGGCCATGGCTCCCCCCATGGTATTTTGTTTCTTTGAAAAAACACTTGTATTTTAGCTCCAGATTCTCTAGTTTTATGTATTTGGCCCCCTCCAATCTTTTTCCTCTTCTTTTGGCCCCCCTCTACTAGTATTCCTGGCTCCGTCCCTGAGAAGAGGCACAACTGAAGTCCAGATACTCCACATCTAGCAGATTTTCTCCAAGGACATCGTCAGCCGCGCCTATGGAGAATTATGGTGCCAATGCTCGGGCTTCTTCTTCAGTTTCCAAGAAAACCTCCAATGGTTCTATGGCCAAGAAGCCAGCTGCTCGTGCCACTAGTGCAGGCTCCAACATGTCTACAGCTCGCAATCGCGAGATGACTTGTCATTCTTGCGGTAATCCGGGTCACTTTAAGAGAGATTGCCCGAACCGAAAGGTCATGTTCATTAATGAAGAAACCGTCGAGTATGAAACCGGTGATGATGAAGACCCCGACGCATTCAATGACGAGGGATACAATAGTGAGGAAGGCATGGATGCTTTTCCTTCACATGCTCCTACTATTATTGTGTCACAACGTGCTCTTACTGTGCAGTCCAAATCTGAGTCTCAGCGTTGCAATTTGTTCCAAACCAAAGCATTAGTTGGCCCCAACAAAGCTTGCAAAGTTTTCATTGATGGAGGTAGCTGTCGCAACCTCGCAAGCAAGGAGTTATGTGCGAAGCTAAATCTGAAATACTTACCTCACCCAAATCCTTATTATGTCCAATGGTTGAGTGACAGTGGTGAGATGAAGGTGAATCACATGGTGCGCGTAAATTTTAAGATAGGCCCATACAAGGATTCCATCGATTTTGATGTGGTGCCGATGACAGTTTGCCATCTCTTATTGGGTCGGCCGTGGTTATATGATCGCCATGTGCAACACAATGGCCGAGCCAATACATATCATTTGGAGTTCAAGGCAAGAAATTTAATCTCCATCCTATGTCCCCATAGCAAATTGTGAATGAGTCTCGTCAGAAGATAGAGGTGAATGTAGAACCAACACGAGAGAACAATGTAATAGCTATGAGTGATAATATAACGAAAAGTGTGAGAGAGATTAGTTTGCTTACATTAGCCACCAAAGAAGACATGAGAGAATTTAGTGAGGATCCTGCAGCCATGCCACTTGTGCTTATGTACAAAGGCGAGGTTTTGCTTTCTAATGATAATCATCCTCTTTCTTCTCGTGTGTCTACTATTTTGCAGGATTATGATGATGTGTTTCCGACGGAGGTTCCAGCAGGATTACCACCCTTGCGTGGTATTGAGCACCAAATTGATCTTATTCCGGGAGCTACACTTCCCAACCGGGCACCATACAGGACCAATCCCCAAGAGACGAAGGAAATTCAGCAACGAGTCCAAGCACTTCTGGATAAAGGGTATATTCATGTCAGTCTTAGCCCTTGTGCTGTTCCTGTTATTTTGGTTCCTAAGAAAGATGGTACATGGCGTATATGCGTAGATTGTAGAGCTATAAATAATATCACTATTCTATATCGCCATCCTATTCCACGTTTAGAGGATATGCTTGATGAATTGAGTGGTGCTGCTATTTTCTCTAAACTTGATTTGCGTAGTGGATACCATCAAATTAGGATGAAAGAAGGGGATGAATGGAAAACTGCTTTCAAAACTAAGTTCGGATTATATGAGTGGTTAGTTATGCCTTTTGGTCTTACTAATGCTCCTAGTACTTTCATGAGATTAATGAACCATGTTTTGCGAGAGTTTATTGGACATTTTGTGGTTGTGTATTTTGATGATATACTTATTTACAGCCGCAATGAATTTGAACATGCTGATCATATTAGACAAGTTTTGCAAGTGTTGCGTGATGCTAAATTATATGCTAATCTTGAGAAGTGCACATTTGCAAAAGATAAGGTCATATTTCTGGGATATGTTGTATCTAAACATGGGGTAGAAGTAGATTCTTCTAAAATTGAAGCAATTCAAAACTGGCCTACTCCCATGAATGTTAGTCAAGTACGAAGTTTTCACGGTCTTGACGGTTTTTATAGACGTTTTGTGAAAGACTTTAGTACTATTGCTGCACCGTTGAATGAATTGACTAAGAAAGCTGTGCCTTTTGTTTGGGGCGTTGTCCAAGACCTTGGATTTGATGAGTTGAAGCGTTTGCTTACTTCTGCACCATTACTTGCATTACCAGATTTTACTAAGCAATTTGAAGTTGAATGTGATGCTAGTGGTATAGGAATTGGTGGTGTCTTAATGCAAGAAGGTAGACCTATAGCTTATTTCAGTGAGAAGCTTTCTGGTGCTAGATTAAATTATCCTGTTTATGATAAAGAATTGTATGCACTTGTCAGAGTTCTTGAAGTTTGGCAACATTACTTGTGGCCAAAAGAATTTATCATACATTCTGATCACGAAGCTTTGAAATATCTAAAAGCTCAATCTAATTTGCATAGACGCCTAGCTAAGTGGGTTGAGTTCATTGTGTCTTTTCCCTACATCATCAAATATAAGAAAGGGAAAGATAATGTTGTTGTTGATGCTCTCTCTAGGAATAACATGTTATTGACACATCTTGATGTTAAAATTCCTGGATTAGAGAGTTTCTGTGATTTATATGCAACTGATCATGATTTTGCTGAACCATATCGTTTGTGTTTGCTTCGAACTGCATGGGATAACTTCCACATCCATGATAGATTTTTGTTTCGAGCTAACAAACTTTGTGTTCCAGAATCTTCTGTGCGTTTGCTATTGTTGCAGGAATCACATGCAGGAGGATTGATGGGTCACTTTGGGCGTGAGAAGACATTACTCATGCTTGCTGATAATTTCTATTGGCCCAGGATGAGGCGTGATGTGGACAGGTTTGTTCAACGCTGCATTGTATGCAACACATCCAAGTCCAAGCCGAAGCCTCACGGTTTGTATACTCCACTATCGGCTCCTACCACACCTTGGGAAGATATTAGTATGGACTTTGTGTTAGGATTGTGTCGGGGGAATGACCCCCGGGTAGGGTCACCCAGGGGAAATAGTTCATCAAAACATAGATCACCGAGCTGGAGGTCACTGATCTATTCAAGGCCGAGCTAAACAAGAGAAACCAAGAAGTGGGCCGAACTGCTCCAAGTGAGGGCCGATTGCCCCGGAGAGGGTGCAATAGGCCTCATCTAGGAGCATCCGGCCGAAGTAAGAAGAGCAGCGTCCGATCAGAGGTCCAGATCGGACACCTGGTACAAGAGCATTCAATGCGCAATCCCTGAAGATCGGGACTGTCAGAGGCGTGCGGTCTCCTCCAGCGCCGATCACGCGGACAGACCGACAGGCCTAAGTACCTAGCCTTACTGTTCATAGCCGAGGTCTACGGGATAGCGGCATGGCTAGCCGCAAGTCTACATCGGGTCATCCGGAGAAGCACGATGCTAGGTCCCTAGCCGATCTGAGACAGACAGCTGGGCCCTTCCTCTTGTGTATTTACCTTTGTACCCTGGGCTCGGCCTATAAGAGCCCCGGGTACCCCTCCTGCGTGAGGGAAGACGGCAGAGTATTTATTGCAATCTCACCCACCAGAGAGAGCAAGGAGAGAGGAGAGACCTGAGGCCTTCTTCTTCTTCCTCTCAAACAGCTCAAGGAGCATTCATTGTAGCCAGAGTTATTGCATATAGCTAGCTCGGCAGGACTAGGGGTGTTATCTCTACGGAGAGCCCCAAACCTGGGTACATCGTGGTGTCTCACCGTGTGTTCCCATTCTCGTTTCTGGTACCAGCGATACTAACCTCGGTTTGTCCCCCTCTTTAGCCATCCCCATGGCATCTGCCGTTACTTATCGACGACAGTTGGCGCCCACCATGGGGCAGGCCGAGGCGTCGACTAGAGTTCTGATCCGGACGGGACCATCATCTGCATCGCGTGTCCGCTTCGCCTCCGGCCTGGTGATGAGGAGTGGAGCATGGGATTTCGTCATCGACAACGCCTCGTGGTTTGGGGTTGGAATACCTCTACCGCGCGGCGTCATCATTCCTTTCGGCGGACATCGTATCTTCGTCGCAGCACTCCCTGACGTGTTTCCCAGGGAGGTTCGGGTGTTTTCTGAGCTCACGGATCCGCTGCCAGGAGGGCCGGATGCCATGGGAGCAGAAGACACGACTGCGCACATCCGTGCGGAGGTCATGATGGCAGGGGCATCAAGTCGCCACAGATCCACTTTAGCTTCCCGAGCCGCGAGGGTAGCAACTGCAGCAGCGGGAGGCCCAAGAAACCCACCGGACTGTTGGTTATATGCTCTAGAGGCAAATAATATATGATTATTCCAATAGAAGTGCATGTGGAAGAACATTCGGACGACAATGTTGGCGATCAGGAGATACTTGATCATTATGCTCGCCGACAGAAATGCTCCGTAGTCAGGAATGTCATGATCTTCAGCATGTCAGAGGTTTTGGGCATACAGTTTCAGGACACTGGCTCATATGACATGATGGACACGCTAAAGACAATGTTCGTACGTGAGTTCAGAGTTGCCAGTTTTGAGTTAGAAAGCAAGTTTCTATCTACAAAGATGGAAGAACGCACAAGCCTTGGTGATCACTTGGACAGGATGCATGATATGTACCTGACCCTGGTGGAGGACTATGAATATTGGACAATGAACGAAAGCACCACAGAAGAGTTTGCAATAAACACGTTATTGCACTCACTCCCTCCGAGTTATGGTGATTATGTTCATAGCTATTTCGGAAGAGGAGCTCATATGAGTCTCCAGAACTTCATGACTGATCTCTTGGCCGCGGACATTGCTCCTATCGAGGATGCAGAAGTCGTGGATGGAGAAGGTATATACTTGATATACTTTATAAATTATTATTCCCTTATACAACATTATCAGTAAATGAGTATCTGATACTTATTCTGTTTTATGAAAACAGAACCTGCCGTTGCATGGACGGGAAGAGGTGAAATTGAGGATTGATGGATATCAAGTCAGTTGATGGCCAGCATGGATTCCGCCGAGACATCTATCATAGGAGATACTTAGAGTATTAGATAAATCTTATGTAATCATTATAGTATGAACACTTAGTTGTGTGTCTTGCATCTTGCGAGACAAAGTTATTCATGTAATGAGACAAGTCAGTTGTTCCATATTTATGAATAAAAGTGTGCTTATACTTCGATTACGTCTTGATTTATGATATGATAGAAAGCATTTATAATACTGCTATTATTGTCAAGAAATATTCAATGTTTAATGATAAAGTTGTCTTGATTATAACAAGTCAAAGATTTGATTGCATGAGGTGACTTCATAACTGATAAATTCATTAAATGTATGATCTATTAACTTGTGAGTTCATTATCGAATGAAAGTCATAACTTGATTGCATGAGATGGATTAGATACACGATCTATGAACCTCTGCAATAAATATAACTATGACAAGGTTCTAGCAAGTAGAACTTGTGCCAATCATTATACATAAATGATGTACTAAATGGGCACATGAGTTATCATTAAAGACTTCATATGATTAATTGAAAGTTTTATTCAATTGAGATCATAAAACTGAGATTCAGGAATCACAGTGAGGAGTGAGAATACAAGGATACATATCACTACGCTACGATCCGAAGTGATAAGTATTGATATTGACATAATGGGAGACTTGTGGAAGTTGTACCACAAACTACGATGGAAGTTGAAAGTGCTAGACTACTTGAACCATTCTTAGTCATACTAAACCGTAGTATGGTCTAAACATTCTTTCCCCTAGCACTATAGTTATTGTCGAATAAGGTTGTTTAATTCATTAAGTTAAAACACCCACTTCATGAATAGGAAACCATCCTGAATCTAACGAGACATGATAGCTCCATAACTGATGGTGTTATAAGGTTTCTTAAAAGAAAGAATTTCTTTGTAATAAAACTACAAGCAATTGAAATTACATATTCTCCCCGAATAGAAAAATGTGTGTTGCTTGATTGGTAATGCGAGAAGAAGTCTCTCGACACGGATCCAATGGGAGATAATGGAAACTTTGACCGGGGTATTGGACCTTTCCTTCAGAATATCAAAGTATTGCAACGGAAGCATGTTCCGCTGTAATGACACTGTATAAGGAAGCATATGCCATAGATGATTGATCTTGGTATATGAATTGAAGCCATTGTTGAATTTAGAAGGTTGTCATGAATACGTTCTGTACAGAACAATAATCATGAGTCTTCTTAATAAAACAATAAAGAATAACATTGCTTGAGACACAAAGGAATGATGGTAGCCTAGAACATGAGGAGAAATGAAATAATATTGAGTTACATATAGGATGGCTCACGTCCCGTGAAATAAATCGGTTATTTCATATTCTCGACAAACTGGAGAGTTATTGAGAATAATGTAATGGGCATAAGGCATTATTTGGTTATGACCAAAGTTCAATGGTGATTGACTACGGAAACGTAGGAATGCTTTAATCAATAAAATATTTCATTTACACTACAATGGACCATAGCCTGAAATTGAATCTCAGTCAAATTTGGGATTTGAAAGAGAATTGCAATGGGCATGACGAAGGTTATTTCGTTAAAAGGATGGACTATAGTACCTCAAGACAGGAACCCTCAACCTTGATTTGATCAAGTGATTTTGTGATGACCAAAATATTGAGTGGGCCTGCAGTTTCATGAAACTGAGTGGGAGCTTTGAAGACTTCCCGGAAACTTGGAATGCAGAGGGCATTTTCTGAGTGGGAGCTTTGGAAGCATTATCATTATGTGAGACATAGTGAACAATAAAATGACATGATGAAAGCTGAACCACAAATATATGAGTATATATGATGGATACATTTGAGTGGGAGCATGATCATTGTCTCAAACATATATGCATTGATATGTGTGAAGAATGATCTCATATGTATATATATGGATATGCATTGATTGTGTATATAGAGAATCGTCTTATATACATATGTGCATTATGATATATATAGAGCATAAGGCAAATAAAATACAAGATTGCAAGAATCTTCTTTTATGTGAAATACCAACACATTACACGTTGAAATCTATATGAGTAGATTAAGATACGGATAATGAAACGAATTGAAGGTTGGAATAATCTTCTAAGACAAGAAACAGGTTCTTGTGGCTAGAAATTATATAATGGATGAAATCCAAATATCACAAGCAATGTCTTGATGGAAGAATAGAGATGCACCATGTACTGTACATGTGATCTTATATGTTCCTGACTTATGATTCTACCATATAACATGCATTTTGAATCCAACAACAGAATGACTCAAAAGTTCCTGGAAGAAGAACAGATTCCGATGTGCTTTAGGAGTAAAACACAGAATCTGAATAAAGTCCATGCATTCAGTATATGAGGAATACTGAGGACTATACTCTAAAATATAGAAAGGATAATAGACTTGAATGTAATGCAAGATTGCAATTGCAAGCCATATTATGGGTCTATATGGAATTAGAGACATCACCAAAGACATGAAAGAAATGTGATCAAAATTCACGGCACTACAAACATAATACTACTTAAGAAAGTAGACGTATGGATAAAAGTTTAGCGTTAGAAGTATTGGAATTCTGGTTGAGTGTATTTGCCAGTATATATGACTAAGGATGAGTCTTCTAAAGACTGAACCAAGAGATCATAGGAGGATACTGTGAAATAATAGTCTCACTCTCCCGCGAAACTTATATCCAACCATTATATGATAATGAGTGGTATGTCAAAAGAACTTTTGACCTGTACCAGTTGCAAAGGAAACATACGAATCTGAATTGGTGCAGTTCATTGACGAAACCTCTTCCATGAGCATGCATGATCAATGAACACTTATGTGATAAGATGATTATGATCGAAAAAATGCGGCTAGATTATTAGCACTCTAGTGCAAGTGGGAGACTGTTGGATATATGCTCTAGAGGCAAATAATATATGATTATTCCAATATATCTAAGCAAGTTCATAACCAGTTTCATACCGTGCTAGAACTGTGTCAGTGAAACAATGATGCAGGTGTGGTATAGAAAACCCCAGAGTTCCTAGTTAGCCTCTACATCGGTAACTAGTTCATGGTCAACATGATGGTCGTGGTTTCGCGATCATGGACAATTAAGTCTCTTGACTATGAGGTCACCTCACTGGTTAAGTGACGTGATGAACATTACCCAAAGTAAGCATTACAGCATGATCAAATCTTGTGAAGGTTCAGTGTTGTAATTACAGAACGTGGTAGACCGTTCCTTTGACCGTGAGTACGTGCATAATTGCTATCTTCCCGGATGCTTTGACCTACATCCCACCACCTGACTGAAATATGCGGGTCATAACGGTTGTATCTTGGGTATTCCGTGGAGATATGTTGAGGAGTATTGTTAAAAGAGCGGGATTTGTCAATCCATATAATGGATAGATACTCGGGGCCCACTCGGTGAGATTCCATCCATAAAGCTGCAGCGTGTGAATAGGTCACGAGAACGAGTGAATGAGGATTAGTTCAGAACGAGGTTGAACCAAACATAGGATGTCATTGATCGAATCTCGGAACAATCCAGTATCGCTGACAAAGGGAATGCTATACGACGTAAGGTCCAATCGGTGTTTGATATCCGGAATGCACAGGGGTCATTATGGGCATCCAGGTCCCGCTGATGATCATTGACCGTAGCCTCATCTCAGTCATGAATGGAGTGTTCTCGGACCGTAGGGTAACACACTTAAGGGCTCGATGAAATCGGAGACCTTTTCGGAACCATCGGAGTAACCAAAGAATAAAGGAAACAACATCGGAGAAGTACCGTGTTTAACCGAACAAGTTCGGAGTGAACCGGAAGGTGTTCCGGAGCACCGGGAGATGGAATATTATGTTTTAGTTATTAATTAATTGAATTAATAATTAAAATCATTTTATTTATAATTAATATGTGCAATGGGCCTTAGTGGAGAAAAAGGCCCATTAGGGGAAATAAAAGGGAAAAAGAAAAAAGAAAGGGGGGGAGGCGCCATGGGCCCTAGGGCCCATGAGGGGTGCGCCCCTCCCCTCCCTTGGCCGGCCACCCCCCTTAGCAAAGGGACTTTAGTCCCACATTGCCAAGGGAGAGGGGTTAACTCCCTCCCCTCTGCCTATATATAGATGGGCATGGTGCACATATTTAATACACAGAAATTCATGAGAAAATAAATATTACTCCGAATTGAGATCGGTTTTCTCCGGTCTTCTCCCCTCCCTTGTCTCTTTCAGGGTGGGCTCCCTAGTGTGAGCCTATAGTGGAATTGAGGCTTCTCTGCTAGAATCAGAGGCCGTCGTGCTGCCGAAGCTCCGTCCGGAGGTCTGCTTCCGCCACCTTCGCTGGATCGGAGAACGGAGGTCGTCATCGAGTCTCGTACGTGTGCGAGTACTACGAGGTGCTACACGTGTGGCACTACACCCATCTGGGTGCTCAACACAGCCAGGGGGTTTTGAAACTTGATAAGCTACATCAACCACGTTTGCGGGAACATTTCCCGCGCAACGGACTACACCCCGAGGTATGTTATTTCCGCACTCTTTTCCGTTACCGTAATACGGCTAGCTAGATCTTGGGTTATGGGAACGCTAGTTAGAAAAATTTGTGTTTTCTGCTGCGAACCCCAACACGGACGTGCTCAGCACTCCCGTGGATCTTCATACCGATCCAGCTATGGCTCACGCCGAGCTGGAGAAGGTGCGTCAAGCGTTGAAGGAGCAATCAGATCGGATCGACGTTGAAAAGCGCCGAATGGAGGCATCAGTTCGGGAGTACAACGCAACGCATGTCATTCGGCAGTGTGTTATCCCACCCCCAGTCATCGAGGAGCTTCGGGCAGCAGGCCGAGAGGTCGGCAGAGAGCTGGGAGGAGCCCAGCAGCCTGTAGCGTCCATCATTGTGGCACCACAGATTTCATACAGTTCTCCTGTGAAGAACATGAGAGCTGCCCAGCAGATCGCCACCGAGCTGGAGCATCTGGAAGGAGAAGAGCTGCGGGAGAGGACGCGCTGAATGCGCGACCTCATAAACACAGCAAACCAGCAGCAAAGGGCGGCCACCGAGCAGCAAGCACCAGCAGCATCAAAATCGCTTCGGGCAACTGCGGGTGCGAATCAGCCGAATGCGCCGCAGCGGCAGCAAAGGCAAGCATCTTCACCACATGGCAGTTTGCACCGCAGTCGGAAGAATCAAGGGGCTGCAGGACGCAGTCGGAGGGACGAGCCAGCAGTTAACAACAGGCGTAATGAGCAACCGGCGACATCAGTCCGGCCGGCAATCAGCCAGTGGTTAGGTCCCCGAGCAATCGCAGACAACGACACAAGACACCGAATCGAGCAGTTGCAGCAGGATAAGCAACCGGAAGATGATGCGCCGGCGGGTCCAGCATGTTTCGTCCCCCCATTCGGCAAGAGCAGTTCCCCAAAGGTTTCACATTGCCCAGGGACACCCCCAAGTACAATGGATCAGCCAAGCCAAAAGATTGGTTGGTCGATTATATGACAGCTGTTGGTATCGCAGGAGGTGGTCGGTGTGTAGCCGTACGCTATGCTCCGCTCATGCTCCAAGGTTCAGCTCGGTCCTGGTTGAATAGTTTGCCCAGCAACAGTGTCAATTGTTGGAAGGATTTTGAGGACGCATTTGTCCGTAATTTCACGGGTACTTATGAGCGCCCAGGTTTGCGTCGGCACCTGGCTCTCTGTGTACAAGGAACGGACGATCCCCTGCGCGTTTACCTTCAGCGGTGGATCAAGCTCAGGAACACTTGCGAGGGAGTTCATGAAATCCAAGCCATCCAGTACTTCACTGACGGCTGCTTGGACGGGTCTTTGTTGAAGCACAAGCTCCTGCGCAAGGAAATAACATCTTTGGCCGATCTGATGAGGATAGCCAATTCATTCGCCACATCTGACTCTGCAATGCACCCGATCACGTTAAGTCCCAGCGGTTTCATCCAAGGGCAGACATCCAGTCGGCAGCAGCAATCGGCATAAGAAAATGGTCCCAACCGGCGCGAGATCCAGAGGAACAACAATTTCAACAACAACAACAGCAACACCCCCAATTTCAACAACAACAACAACACTGGTTTCAACAAGAGGAAGGATGAGCAGCCGGATGCCCAATATGGCAATCGACAAGTAGCAACAGTGCAACACCAAGAGGAACAAGGGGCTGCGGGAGGAAGTCGGAAGATGAAGCCTGCAGGGAGACCGCCAGGTCAACCCAGGCCCCCGTACACGTTCGAGGATATGATGAACCAGTCGTGCAAGATGCACAGTGGAGTAGGCAAGCCCGCATCGCAAACCACTCGGCAGTGCATTTGGGTCGAGCGTCTGGCAAAGGGAGGGGCAGGAAATCCATCCCCACCGCCGCCACCACCCCCAGGCCCACCCCCAGCAAATGCTCGGCAGCAGTTCCCATGTCATGATGCATCATATATGATCTTCACCAGCGAGTCAGATGACAAGGGAAGTCGGAGAGCCCGTGAGCAGGCAGTCAATGCCACCATGTCAGCAATTCCTCAGAGGCTGAACTGGTCGGACAATGCCATAACATGGGGCCCAGAAGACCACCCGGGCGTAATGCCCAACCCGGGCAGTTATATGCTCGTGGTGGACGCAATCTTGGCGGCACCATTGTATTCATGCAAGTTCACCAGGACACTTATTGATGGAGGCAGTGCCATCAACATTCTGTATAGAGACACAATGATCAAGCTCGGCATCAGCGAGATCGAGTTAGAGCCCAGCAGAACTACGTTCCATGGGATAGTGCCCGGCCTGTCATGTACTCCGTTAGGCCGCATTCGGCTCGAGGTAGTATTCGGGTCGGAAGATAATTTCCGCCGAGAGCCGATCTGGTTCGAGGTGGCCGATCTGAGGAGCCCATACCATGTTCTGCTCGGGTCGCCTGCAATAACCAAGTTCATGTTCAACATCATGCAACCATATTTTAAGATGAAGCTCCCAGGGCCGAATGGTCCAATCACTGTGTGTGGTGACTACAGGAAGTCATTGGAGTGTTCATCCGCTGGTTCCAAGCTAGCTGATGCTTTGGTCATAGATGCAGAATGGCGCCAGCTGGAAAAGGTAGTGGCAGCAGTCCAAGCCCAGATGAAGGACCCCATGCCGAGCACGAAGGACAAGAGGCCGGATGATGAGACCATATTTCAAGCGGCAAATGACAGCAAGAAGATCGCCCTGGACCCATCCGACCCGAGCAAGTGCGTCATTGTTGGGGCCGGACTCAGCAGCAAATAGGAAGGCGAGCTCGTCGAGTTCCTCCGTGAGAACCGTGACATCTTTGCATGGTCCCCACATGACATGCCTGGTGTACCGAGGGAACTTGCCGAGCACAAGCTTCATATCCGACCTGGATCCAAGCCGATCAAGCAGCCACTTCGGCGTTTTTCAGAAGAGAAGAGAGGAGCAATCGGCGACGAGATAGCCAAGTTGCTCGCAACAGGATTTATCAAGGAAGTGTTCTACCCAGACTGGCTAGCTAATCCAGTTCTGGTTCCGAAGAAGAATGGAACTTGGCGCATGTGTATAGATTACACTTGCCTGAATAAGTCCTGCCCCAAGGATCCTTTTGCGTTGCCCCGTATTGATCAAGTGATTGATTCTACGGCTGGCTGTCAGCTCCTGTGCTTTCTGGATGCCACGGCAGGCTATCACCAGATTAAGCTTGATCTAAACGATCAAATTAAAACAACTTTCATTACCCCTTTCTGGGCTTATTGTTACATCACCATGCCATTCGGCCTGAAAAATGGCGGCGCGACTTATCAGCGTACTATGCAGCGGTGTGTTCGGCCTCAGTTAGGTCGGAACATACATGTATATGTAGATGACCTCGTGGTCAAATCAGTGCTGGGATCAACCTTGTTGGATGATCTCAAGGAAACATTCGCAAATTTACGAGCATACCAGATCAAGCTCAACCCAGAGAAGTGTGTGTTCGGCGTTCCAGCCGTCAAGTTGCTTGGTTTACTGGTATCCGAAAGAGGGATAGAGTGCAACCCTGAGAAGATTGTAGCAATTGAGCGGATGGGCAAGCCCAGGAACCTTAAAGATGTGCAGAAGTTCACCGGATGCTTGGCGTCGCTCAGTCGATTTCTCAGTCGGCTGGGAGAGAAGGCAATCCCACTATACCAATTAATGAAGAAAATAGACAAGTTCAGCTGGACGCCGCAGGCGGACGAGGCATTCAAGCAGCTCAAGCGTATGATGTCCACTGCTCCAGTGTTGGCAGCTCCGAAGGAAAAAGAGCCAATGATGTTGTACATTGCAGCAACCAATCGGGTGGTTAGTATTGTCATGGTGGTCGAGCGTCCTGAAAAGGACAAGGCACAACCGGTCCAGAGGCCAGTGTATTATGTCAGTGAAGTGCTCTCCACCTCCAAGCAAAACTATCCCCACTATCAGAAGATGTGCTATGGTGTGTACATGGCAGCAAAAAAGTTGAAGCCTTATTTCCAGGCGCATCCGATCATGGTGGTCAGTTCGGCTCCATTGGCAGTCGGGACGCATCCGGTCGGGTGGAAAAATGGGCCATAGAAATCGCAACACATGGGATCAAGTATGAGCCTCGGACGGCGGTCAAGTCTCAGGTTCTGGCGGATTTTTTGGTAGATTGGGCAGAAACTCAATATATACCCCCCCTATCCGGACTCTCAGTTCTGGCAAATGCACTTCGATGGCTCCAAGATGATGACCGGACTAGGGGCTGGTGTTGTTCTCACTTCCCCAAAAGGTGAAAAGCTTGAATATGTACTGCAGATTCACTTTGCAGCGTCAAATAATGTGGCCGAATACGAAGCTTTGGTGCACGGCGTCCGAGTGGCCAAGGAGATCGGCATTCGGCGAATTCTATGTTATGGTGATTCCGATCTGGTGGTGCAGCAATGCACTGGCACTTGGGATACGAAGGATGAAAACATGGCGCGGTACAAATTCCTTGTGCAGCAGTTATCTGGATTCTTTGAGGGGTGTGAATTCCATCACATTCCCAGAGCTGAAAATGAAGCAGCAGACGTACTGTCCAAGTTGGGATCCACCAGAAAGGAAGTTCCTCCAGGAATATCGCTAGAAAATATCCACAAGCCATCCATCAAGCCTTCCCCAGAATCAGAGTCAATCTTTATACAGGCCGACCTGAAGATGGCAGAACTAGAGGCAAAAAAGTAAAAAGGAAAGGAGCATTCGGCAGCACCAGGGGCTGCTGTCGTCAGTTCGGGGACTGAGGAAACCATGCCAGATGCATTCAGCTCTTCCTCCTCCGAGCTGCCAGTAGCGGAAGACGCACAACCAGAGCCATAAACAATTACTGTAATGGTGATTGTGGCGGCGCCATCATGGGCAGAACCATTCAGAGATTTCCTGGTAGACGACATACTCCCAAAAGATGAAGTAGAAGCTCGGCAAATCCAGCGCCGATCTGGAGCATACACCATCATCAACAATGAACTGGTGCACCGAAGTACAACATGAGTTCTTCAACGGTGTGTGGAAGAGGACAAGGGGCTGGAGCTGCTCCGAGACATCCACCAAGGTGAATGCGGTCATCATGCATCAGCAATAGCAATAGTCGCCAAGGCTTTTCGCCATGGTTTTTATTGGCCGACTGCGAAAGCAGCGGCAGAAGATCTGGTCAAGCATTGCAACGGGTGTCAAAGGTTTAAAGCAAAGAGCCACCTACCAGCCTCAGCACTGAAGACAATTCCGATCACATGGCCGTTTGCAGTCTGGGGTCTGGATATGGTAGGGCCGTTTAAAACAGCAAGAGGTGGTATGAAACACCTACTGGTAGCAGTGGACAAATTTACCAAGTGGATAGAGGCAAGGCCGATCAAGAAACTGGACGGGCCAACTGCGGTCAGGTTCATAGCAGACATCATGGTCAGGTATGGAGTGCCACACAGCATCATCACTGACAATGGAACAAACTTTGCAAAGGGGGCGCTAGCTCGGTTTGCCTTCCACCAGGGCATCCGGCTGGACGTTGCATCTGTGGCTCACCCACAGTCAAATGGCCAAGCAGAGCGGGCGAATGATCTCATTTTGTCCGGAATCAAGCCAAGATTGGTAGAGCCACTGGAAAGAGCACCTGGCGCATGGATTGATGAGCTACCAACAGTACTATGGAGTTTGCGCACCAAGCCCAACCGTTCAACTGGATTCACCCCTTTCTTCCTTGTATATGGCGCCGAAGCAATGCTCCCTTGCGACATTGAGTTCGATTCACCTCATCATGCCATGTACACAGAAGCAGAAGCCAAGGAAGCTCGTGAGGACGGCGTTGATCTCAGAGAAGAAGCATGCCTCCTGGCTTTGTCCAGGTCGGCAATATACCAGCAGAAGCTGCGTCACTACCACAACAAGAAGATCCGTCCCCTAGCTTTTCGTGAGGGTGACTTGGTGCTGCGCCGAATCCAGAAATCGGATGGCTAGCACAAGTTATCCTCTCCTTGGGAAGGTCCATTCGTCGTCAGTCGAGCACTCAAAAACAATGCATATTACCTCATTGATCTCAGGAAGCCGACCCGATACGTGGATACTTCGGGGCAAGAAACGGAGCGTCCTTGGAACGCCGAGCTGTTATGTCCGTTTTACAGTTGAATGGTATTGTTGTATCCCCTCCCTTTGTGGAATTGTTATCAATGAGAATAGCCGTGCGTCCATGAGATTGCATTCGGCAGGAGTATGAAATCATTTGTTTTAGCATGTTTTAGTCCTGGGGTCAGCAAAAGCAGACCCGGGGACTGGCTGGTTGCCCCGAAAAGGGTATACCTGGAGAAAAAGCGAAACGAGTGAAGAGTTTTGTGGAAGCCGGTCCAAACCGAATGCAGACCGCAGGTCGGCTGTAATGTCGGGGGGATGAGGCCGAACAGAATGATCAATCGGAGAGTTTATACTCAAGGTATATCCAGTTCGGAGCAAGCCATTCACAATTCGCCGATTGCGACCAGGATGGCTGGCCAAGAAATCGGCAGGTTGTAAGCGGCTCAGCCACGAAATTTTCACCTTTGCGAGAAAAAACCGGGAACCTAGAAGTATTTGTCAAAAATCCTTTTGAGGCCTATTCTCCGATCCAACCACAGACCACAGGTCGACTGTAAGGTTGGTGAGAGTTTTTGACCAAGAGAGAACAAGTGGCAAAGAAAAAGGCAATCGGTTGAAAAACGCAAAGGCGAAGTGCTATGATCATTTAAGCAAATACTAAGTTCACAAGCAAAGATAGGGCCAGTCGGCCGAATGGTGTTCATTACATGAAAGTGGCCCTCGACGGGCGCACTTGGAATTTAATCGTTTTTAAGCAAAAGCAGGAAACGAGTTCGGCATGCCGAGCTCAAGCAGTTGGGGCATCTGGCGCAGAGGGAGCGGTCGGAATAGTACTGGAGGCACCTTCGGGAGCAGAAGAGGCGGTGGTCTTGGCTTGATCGCGAGGGGGCTCCTGGGCGGCACTCACCGAGCGCCCGTCGGAGGAACCCTCGCTTTCGTCCTCAGCATCATCGTCGGCGTAATCTGAAGAATGGGAGTTCTCGCTGCCGACCTGACGAGCAGGTCGGGACTGAGGCGCCTTTTCCTCGCTTGTGGTATACAGAAGGTCGCTGAAGGAGGCAACTCCAGTCGGCTGGCCAGCAGAATCAACATAGGGAGTGACCTCCAGGAGATCTATACCATTGGCAAGCTCCTGGGCAATATGGCAGATCTGAGTCCAGAGCTCACCGATGGATTCTTCCGAGCCTTCCCGTAGGGCAGTCAATAGTTGCAGATCAAGTCCTGGATACCAGCTCTTCACGATAGAGAGGGCAGCCTGCACCCCAGATCGGAAGGCAGAATCAAGCATATGGTCAACCTGGCGGCCTACAGCTTTCAGACTTCGAGCAACATCTTCATGCTTGTCAAATGCAATGGTCTTTTGCCGGCCCTTGAACAGCTTATCATTCAACTTCTGGATGCAAGTCTTGTATGTGCACAGGGCACCTTTCACATAAGGAATCCGAGCATCCAGGGCAACCACAAAGTCTTCGGCGTCCCAGCCAGCATCAGCAGCAACTACCACACCCCGCACTCGGCGGGCTGCGGCAACTGCTTCATCGGAGTGGCATTTGAATGAGGCCAGGCATCTGGCAGAAGCAATCAGAGAAGGAAGTTAGTCCATTCAGGGCAAAGTTAGATCAGAGTGGCAAAAGCAAGAACTACCTGCAAGAGCAAGGTCCACTCGGTGAAGGCACGTGTGGGAAAGATCAACACTAGCTTGGGCGCGCTGGATCTCGATGATTTGCTGGGCATCCATGTCTTCAGCACGTTTAACCACGACATCCCTTTCCTTCATGAGTTGGCCCTCAACCTCAATTCGGGCATCGGAGAGCCTCTGGAGTTCATGTTCATAAGTGCGTCGGGCAACGGCGAGATCATCAACAGCTTGTTGAAGTTTGGCTTCAAGCTCAGTTTCGGCGGCGGCTAGGCGCTGGTTGTTTTGTTCGGCAAGGCCGAGCTGGCTATTCTTATCACCAAGCTGAATCTCCAGTTCGGCGATTCTCTTCTGAGCAGCCTCCAGCTCGGAGGAACGAGTGGCAGCAGCTGCAAGTGTGCGATGGAGTAAGGATACAATAATGATCGGAGAAAGCAAGAAAGAGCAGGCATAATGTACCTGTGAGTTCCTGAATCTGGGCAGCTTGGGCATCAACATTCTTCTTGAGAGCGGCAATGGACTTCTGACCCGCTGAATAAGCGGCCAGAAGCTCCTCAAATATAGCTTTACGTCTGTCACAGATAGCCTGGAAAAGGGGCCGATCAAAGTTAAAGCAAGAGCATAAAGTAACAAAGAGAAATGAAGATCCGAGCAGATTGCAAGCAATCGGCCCGAATCTCGGGGACTACACCCAGTGGGTGCGCTAGGCGCGCCCCCACTGAAAAGAAAGCTTACAGTAACAGAGTGGTTGGATGCAAGAATTTGTCCCAGCGAGGCGTCGGCGAAGCGTCGGATGTCGGTGGCAAGACCACCTAGCCGGTCCAGAAGCTGGGACGGAAGTTGGTCTTTGGAGCCACGAGGCAGAGGAGTGGCCGAATCAGCAAGTGGTCGGACAAGCGAAACGTCGGAGGTGCCAAGGTACGCCTCGCGGAACCGGTCGGCCAGTGCAAGCTGGTGGCCGGATGGCGGTTGGCGAACAAGAGCACCGGAGGACGGTGCTGTAGAAGCACTGGGTCCGGCAGCAACATGAGTGGCAGGTGGAGCAGTAGGTGGAACAGCAGTGGGCTCGGTGGAGATGGCAGCGGCGCTCCCCCGAGCCAGCAGCGGGGGAGGGATCAGCGGCAGTGGCCTGGGCTGGAGAAGCTTCAGGCTAAGGAGGATCCGCGTTAGGCCGATCTGGCATCGGCACATCGACATGTGCGATGCCAGAATGGTCCAGCAGAATTGGAGAAGCAGCGGCAATGGTCGGAATAGGAGAGGTCGACTGCGTGCCAGGAATCGGAAGAGCAGCAGAGGTCGGTGGCGGAGCAATCGGTCGCGTGTGAGCCGCGGCAGCAGCGGTTTTCTTCTTGGCCCGCTCGGCTTTGTGGGTGTCCGCGACACCTTTCTTGCGTGCAGGCACAGGCACATTGGAGGTGGCCGAGGTTGCCAGGGTCGTGCGGGCAGGAGCAGCAGAAGGGGCAGGGGGAGCAATCGGAGCACCCCCAGGTCCGGCAGGGTCCAAAGATCGGGCAGCCCTCCGATAAAAGAGCACAAGTGAGAAAGGCAGCTCTGAAAAAGTCAAGAAAAACAAGAGGTGAAGATATGTACCCGGGAGCTCGAGGAAGTTGAGCAGAAAATTTGTCCATGGAAAAGCCAGGGCGAGCGATATTCTGTGAGGTAGGAGAAAGCACAGGGCCACTAACTTCAGGGGCAGTTCGGCGCAGGCCCGTTTTCCCTTTCTTCTTGGAAATCTTGGAAGGGCCGACGTCATCAGGTCGGGGGCGTTTCCCTTTGGGCAGTGTCTGTTCGGCAGGTTCAGATTCTGCGCCGAGGTCACCAAGAGGATCAGAATCACTGCTCCATTCGTCCATGAAGCGTTTGACGGAGGAATCAGACTCACCCGGCTTCTTGAAGCCGAGTCCAAGGGAAGCAGTTCGGGCCTCGGTCTCGGATTCGGTCTCTTCATCAAGCTCCAAGTCCTGGGCGTCTTCTTCAGCTCGGTCAGGGTGGTAGCCCGAGGCGGACTGTCCGTCCTGCATGAGCCTAGAGGCCAGGAATTCCTAAGGAAAAGGATCCGATCAGAATTAATAGGGAGGAAAGGAAAAAGCTAGAGAAAAGAATCATAATTGTAGCATACCTCGGGACAAGGCCGAGATCGGCTGAACGGCTTCAGTTCGAACTCGAAAGGTTTAGTAACTTTAAGATTGGTAATGCTGTTGATTCGGTGGAAGAACTCCTTCTCGTCTATTCGGAATGTGGAAATCCGAGTGGGGTCGAGGCGCAGGTGCATATCGCAGATCCGGTGGCAGCGGCGTTGTAGTGGGAGCACTCAGCGGCAGATCTAGGTCGCCACCAAATCGGCGGGCTACAGCCCTTGTTCCATCAGCTTCTGGATATACGCCATCTGGCGATCCAGATCGGTGTCCCCGTCCCCCGGTTTCTCAGCCCAATGATACTTCGCAGTCGGTGGGGGCAGAGAGAATTCGGGCAGATTCAGCAAGTCCCGATTCCGCGGCGAGGAAACGTAAAAGAACCCTGTCTTCCAGTTCTTGATGGACTGAGGCAGTTGGGGATGAGGATAGAGGCCGACCTGGCGGAGGTAGATGGTGGCGCCGCCGCATTCGGCCATCATCTTGACTTCCTCTCTTTTCTTGGTCTTGGAGTTGATAGTGTGCACACCAGTGCCCACTTGGAAGCTGTGTAAGTGAAAGATCCGACACCAGAGCCCAATGGTGGGCCGGACACCGAGATAGCCTTCGCACACGGATACGAAAGTGGAGAGCAGCATGATAGCATTGGCTCCAAGTTGATGCGGCTGCATCCGGTAGAAGGCAAGGAAATCGTGAAACAAATGGCTCACCGGAAGCCCAAACCCGCGCTCGAAGTGCGCAAGGAAGACAACGCATTCGCCATCCCGGGGCGCGGGCATGATCTCGTTGCCGGGAATGCGGGAATCGAGGTCCGCCGGGATCTTGCGAGACCGGCGGAGGAGCGCAACTTGCATCTCCGTCACATTGGAACCCTTCCAAGCTCCCCTCTGGGAGCCGCCGGCGGCGGCGTCCCCCATGGAGGCGTCGGACTCCGTGGTGGGCAAGGAGGAGCGATGCGAAGACGAGGAAGAAGGTGGCGGCGGTGGAGACGACGGTGGCGGAGGCGGAGGAAATCTAGATCCAAGCCCACCTATGGTGGTGGAGGAGGAGCGGTAGCAAGGGCGGTGAGGCGCGGCGGCTCTGGGCGTCGGAGGAAGTGGCAACAGCACGGCGGGGCGAGCGGTGCGGCAGCGGAAGCAATGGAGAAAAGCTCGAGGAAGGAGATGGAGTGAGGGGTGCGAGCCGCATCTCTCACCCCGTCGGGTATTTAAAGACGCGGTAAAGAGGTAGTGGGATCGGCTGTGCCGATCTGACAGGCGGTGTGGCCGCGTGTATCCATAGAACGGCGTCAGTTCGGAGCACAGAAGATCCGGCGGATGGGACGGGACGTGCGCGCGTGGGTCAAGGCAGCGGTTATGGCATGTCAAGTCATGGCACGACGTCCCGTATTTTTCGGCGAATTCGAAGCGGCAAGTTCGGTCAACATTCCAGTCAAACCAACCGTTGGGCGGATCGGTCGAGGAAGTCAAGACCAATCGGCAAATTAAGTGCAATCGGCTTATTGAGAGCAGTTGATACGAAGATCAAAAGCAATCGGAAGATCAAGAGCATTCGGAAGAGGAAGAGCAATCAGAAGAATGGAAGCAATCGGAAGATCAAGAGCAATTGGCAGGTAGCAAGCAACCGTCCTATTGGAGCAATCGGTCAGAGACAAGGAAAGTATTTTTAAGGAACCTGTGCAGGCCTCGCCATCTCTGAGTTCGGCGGGACCTCCGCAGCTTCAGGGGCTACTATCGGGGGAATGACCCCTGGGTAGGGTCACCCAGGGGAAATAGTTCATCAAAACATAGATCACCGAGCTGG
The DNA here is from genome assembly GCA_950022295.1 of Bromus sterilis. Lineage (NCBI taxonomy): Eukaryota > Viridiplantae > Streptophyta > Magnoliopsida > Poales > Poaceae > Bromus > Bromus sterilis. The sequence continues at coordinate 362,881,747 of OX465595.1, read as the reverse complement.
AGGTCACTGATCTATTCAAGGCCGAGCTAAACAAGAGAAACCAAGAAGTGGGTCGAACTGCTCCAAGTGAGGGCCGATTGCCCCGGAGAGGGCGCAATCGGCCTCATCTAGGAGCATCCGGCCAAAGTAAGGAGAGCAGCGTCCGATCAGAGGTCCAGATCGGACACCTGGTACAAGAGCATTCAATGCGCAATCCCTGAAGATCGGGACTGTCAGAGGCATGCGGTCTCCTCCAGCGCCGATCACGCGGACAGACCGACAGGCCTAAGTACCTAGCCTTACTGTTCATAGCCGAGGTCTACGGGAAAGCGGCATGGCGAGCCGCAAGTCTACACCGGGTCATCCGGAGAAGCACGATGCTAGGTCCCTAGCCGATCTGAGACAGACAGCTGGGCCCTTCCTCTTGTGTATTTACCTTTGTACCCTGGGCTTGGCCTATAAGAGCCCCGGGTACCCCTCCTGCGTGAGGGAAGACGACAGAGTAGTTATTGCAATCTCACCCACCAGAGAGAGAAAGGAGAGAGGAGAGACCTGAGCCCTTCTTCTTCTTCCTCTCAAACAGCTCAAGGAGCATTCATTGTAGCCAGAGTTATTGCATATAGCTAGCTCGGCAGGACTAGGGGTGTTATCTCTACGGAGAGCCCCGAACCTGGGTACATCGTGGTGTCTCACCGTGTGTTCCCATTCTCGTTTCCGGTACCAGCGATACTAACCTCGGTTTGTCCCCCTCTTTAGCCATCCCCATGGCATCTGCCGTTACTTATCGACGACAGTTGGCGCCCACCATGGGGCAGGAGTACCCAAGACAATTGTTTCTGACAGGGATGTGAAGTTTGTGAGCTACTTCTGGAAGACACTTTGGGGGAAGTTGGGGACAAAGTTGATGTTTAGCACTTCGTGTCATCCCCAAACTGATGGTCAAACAGAGGTGGTCAATAGAACATTGTCACAATTATTGCAAGCTATGATAAAGAAAAATCTGCGCGAGTGGGAGGAGTGTTTGCCACATGTAGAATTTGCTCATAACAGGGCAGTACACACTACTACTCATCTTTGTCCTTTTGAAGTGGTATATGGTTTTAAGCCTATTACACCTCTTGATTTGCTGCCTCTTCCATTGCAGGAACGAGTTAATATGGAGGCATCCAAACGAGCAGATTATGTGAAGAAGCTCCATGAGAAGACCCGAGAGGCTATTGAGAAGCAAGGCAAGAATGTTGCTGCTGCAAGGAACCAGTCACGGAAGCAAGTTCTATTTCATACTGGAGATATGGTTTGGGTGCATTTGCGCAAAGATAGATTTCCAGGGATGAGGGCTTCCAAGTTGAAGCCACGTGGTGCTGGTCCTTACAAGGTGTTAGCCAAGATCAATGACAATGCCTACTCGATTGATATTCCCATTGCTGAGTTTGGTGGCGCTAGCAATAGTTTCAACGTTGCTGATTTATCACCATACATGGGAGATGACCTTGGAGCGTCGAGGTCGACGCCTTTTGAAAGGGGGGGGGGAGATGATGAGGACATCCCTACTACCAACACATCTCCAGTTCGTCATGAAGAACAAGTTGATTCAACAAAGAAGAAGGATGATGAAATCAGAATTGGACCTGTTACAAGAGCTCGTGCAAAGTTGATAGAACAACATGTGAACTCGCTCTTAATAGATTCTGATATGTTATGTAATGAGAACTTTATACTGCCTAAATCTTTGTATGTTTGCATAATCAGGTATCATGACGAAGAAGAGGATTCAGAAGGAGGAGAAGATGAAGGAAGCTCCAACTTTCGAACGTCCGACGCATTTCGGACGTCTGACATCGGAGGCCAGGAGCTACGACGCCACGATGACCTCAAGTTACAGAAGGGTTGCCATTTTCGGCGGACATCCGACGGGATTCGGACGTCCGACACGACGGACGTCCGACATGAAATGGACGTCCGACATGAAGATCTTCGCGACGCCCCCGAGTACAGTACCGATGTCAAAACAGCCGGACATCCGACACGGTTAGGACGTCCGACGCATCGGACGTCCGAAACCCATCAGACGTCCGAAACTGCCTACGCGCAGATCTGACGGGCTGCAACCTTGTATCCGAGTTTGACACCCCCTAGCTTATAAATACCGGACCCCCTGCGAGTTTTAGGGTTAGACCACGTTTAGATAAACCCTAGTTCTTGAGAATAGCTCCAAGCTTTCATCTTGAATCATATACTTCAATTCGTATCGATCTGAAGTGTTGCTACTGCAAGTTTTGTGTGATCTGTTGTTCCACTGGGAATTAGTAGATTGCAAATTACCGTCTCGTGGTCGACGGCTACGTTGCACAAGTGTGTGAAGTTGTGAATATCCAAAGGGTAGAGAGCTGTCGTGTTGGCAACAGGGATCTAGCGAGGAAAGTTCATCGGCTACATACAAGTGATCTATCATCGCCCTCATATTCACCGTTCTCTTACTGAGAAGATCGGGCCACCCCATATCAGAACCTCCTCATTAGATTGAGAGATACCGATAATAAGTGCATGAGTTCTTCGGACTAATGTAAGTATTGAAAGTTGACACTTCCACCTCCTCATATTTGCTAGCCTCTCCTGTGCCGTGCATTGCCTCCTTCTCACTACGAGAGTTGGTGTCCACCTTCGCCGGTACATCCAAACCCTTGGCATGATACACTCTGTCATCATAAACCTCCTTATATCTTTCCTTAAAACAGCCACCATACCTACCTATCAAGGCATTTCCATAGCCTTTCCGAGATATACTGCCATGCAACATCCACCTCTTCATGACTTGATCTTCATGTCATACATGTTCCTACTACACTGGCAGCGGCATACATTGCATACATCATGATAGCTACATTTTCTTTATGATTTGAGTACCTTGTAAAGTGGGAAAGATCTTCTATACCCTCTTGTAAATTAGAGTGTTGCCCTTAAGTGAGGAAAACATCCCAAAGTGGACAAAATAAAAGATCCCAAAGAGGACAAATGAGAGTTAAATAGAAAGAGCCATTGAGGCCACCAAAAAAATACAAAAAAAAGAAAAAAGAGAAAGGGGAAACACTACTATCCTTTTGAAAGATCCTGACTAGTACTCCCTCTTATCCTTGTACTCCATAGAGATGATCATGTATATAGCTATGTGGGGACCTTCACACTATAGAACTTGGCTTGCATATTCCAAGGATGAGCCTCCTCAAAAGAGCTCTAGGTCTTCATGAGCGAGCAAGTTGGATGCACCCCCACTAGTTCCATTGGAGAGCTTCTCTTAGCTCATATGTGCATCCGTTGCATGGCAATCCCTACTCCTCACATCATATCTATCATTTGGCCTTCTCGCCTATGATTGTCCTCATCGATGTGAGCCTTTCTCACCCTTTTTGACTTCCTCCTACACCTTATTCTCTCTTTGCCATCCTAAGTGTTAACTTTCGTGCTTACGCTCATCCATCGAATGAGTGCTCAAAATATCGAAAGGGAGTGGATCAAATTGACTTGTACCTGGATAGTGGTCTGGGGACGAGTCAAGATAAGATTCCAAAGAAGAGCAAGTGTGAAACTTTAGTAGATTGAGTTCTCAACTAAAAATACCTTTTTTCTCGTATTCCCTATCCCCTTTCTTGCACGCAAACACCATCTGGAGACATTCAAGTCACGGACAACGAGAGCTCTTGCACCTAATGTTCTTATGTTGCTTGTTTCAATGCTAATATAGACTCTTGCCTGTTATGACTTGAATTGAATCTCATATCTTAATTGCTTACTTTTCAAAGTCCTTATATGGTTGCTAGCATGTCACCACAGAAATTATGTTTGTTATCATTTACCTACTCGAGGACGAGCGGGAATTAAGCTTGGGGATGTTGATACGTCTCAAACGTATCGATAATTTTTGCTCGCTCCATGCATGTTTTGTGTGCTATTGCTATGATCTAGATATACTTTTGATCATATTTGGACTAACCTACTAACTCAGTGCACCCCAGTGACAGTTCCTGTTTTCTGCTGTTTTTCTATTCCAGGTTTCCCCCATATAAAAAATGCTCCAAAAATTCAGGAAAAATCGGATAAAAATCAGCGCAACGGAGTCTTCCACAAGCACCCAAGTGGGGCCAGAGGGCCACCACCAGGGGCCCAGGAGGCCACCTGGCACAGCCAGGTGCCTGGCCGTGCCAGGGGGCGCCTGGACCCCTGGTGGCCCCCTGGCTGCCCCTTCGCCTATTTATTCTCCGTCACGGGAAACTTCCGAAGACAGAACCCTATTTCGTGATCTCACCTCTGTTCCGCCGCCGCCGCGCTTCCAAGATCGGGAGGACCGTCAGGACCCTTCCCGGCACCCTGCCGGAGGGAGGATCGACCTCTGGGAGCTTCTCCTCCACCATGGATGCTTCCCGGATGTGCCGTGAGTAGTCTACCTTGGACCATGGGTCCGTGATCAGTAGCTATGTGATGTTCTCCTGCCCTCTTTGTTCTTCATGGTTTAGACCTCGTGAGTTGCCCTACATGATCGAGGCACATATGTAATTCTTTCTGCTTTTGCTATGCTGAGTTTGATGGGATCCGATGGATTATGAGATTATGTTCAGATTGTGATAGAGTAATATAATTGGTTCTTATCTTTTGTATTTTTTTTCCGAAGTAATTCTTGCATGTTCTCCGTTGCTATTTATTGCTTTGTCCAAGTGGTAGGCAGTAACTACAAGAGGGAACGTTATGCTCGATTGTGGGTACATGCCCCCTGATGACACGCTTGAGTGACAGAAACATGAGTCTAGGGGATGTGTTGTGGCCACAAGGGGGAAACAACGGTGCTTGTAACCGCGGTTGCAAGGATTGTTTACTTTATGCAAAGTTCTTTTTAATGCAGTTGTCTGTTGCTTTGGGTTTGCACTTTGGGTGGGGCTCGCAACTTAATACCAGCGAGATGTTCTGGATAGATATCTCAAGGTGGATGATTAGTAGTAGATGCAGTTGGATTTCGGTCTACTTATTTTGGCGTACTGCCCATGCTTTTGAGACTCTTCCTTTCTTTTGTAGCATAGTTAGCACTGCGCTGCGTTTATAATCCTGTCAATTGCCCGTCTGTAATTTGTTTACCTCGCATAGCAATCTTATCGTCTTTTGGGAGAGAGACATCACTAGTGAACATCACGGGACCCCGGTCCCTATTTTCATCATTGTTTGCACACTCATTTCCTTTTTCAGTATTTATTTTCAGTTATTATCATTATCATTATCATGTTTTTTTGATCCTTTGTAAACAACAAGACCGGAGAGATTGACAACCTCTCTGAACTTCGTTGGGAGCAAAGTTAATTGTGTCGTGTGCAGGTCCAGGTAAGAGATCAATATCTCAAATGGCGCGTTTCTCGCTTCACCACCTACTTATCATCTCCGGAGTCCTACTGGTCGAACTCAACCTCGGTATCTTCACCGAGGGAAATTTGCTGCTATACTACATCTAACCTTCCACTTGGGGTAACCAACGAAGGGCGAGAAGCCATTACCACTTCCACGCCATCACCCCATAGTACGTATTAGCCTTCATGGCATAGATATCTGCCATGCCTTCATCGAATGTTTTTCCCTTCAGCTTGCGCACCTTCTCCAATTGCTTCTCAAACCACCAATTGCGTAACTTTAGTGTCTTCAAAAGACAAACATCTTTACACCAACATGTAGCCGTTGTCGGAAGAACACCCCACATATTGCGCTTCTTGGCCTCTTCCGGGGTCTCTCCCGAGACGGACCAACATGTTGAATCGTCAGACATGCCTACGAGCAAAAAGTTAATATCAAATTACATGAAGTAAGTACAAATCATGAAGTACAGAACAATATCAATTATATTATTACCTATCATGCATGAATTCGACCACGACCACGACCACGACTATCGGTAGGAGAAATACCAAACCAAAACCCCATCCTTTCTCCCCTTGGAGGAATATAATGGCCACCACCACCACCACCATTACCTCCACCATGACCATAAGCAACACCTTCTTGGCTAGGACCTTGTTGGCTAGGAACTTGTTGGCTAGGACCTTGTTGGCTAGGACCTTGTTGGCTAGGACCTTGTTGGCTAGGATCTTGTGGGCTACCACCTTGTTGGCTAGGGCCTTGTTGACTACCACCTTGTTGGCTCGTGCTTGTGTCATTTCCCTTTGATCTCTTCTTTCGAGTACAACCTCTACTATTATGACCATGACCATTAAACTTTCCGCAACGGGCACTTGAACTAGCTTCTTGGAATAGGTGGTTGTTCCAACCTCGCATGCCTCCTCCACCCCATCCATCCATGTCACCCCTAAAGGGTTTTGCTTGGCATCTTCCACGTTTCACGAACCTCATTTTTGGATCGGGCCAAAGTCGAATCTCGTGATACTACGGCCATTGTGATTGGTCAAAGTATGGGTGAAGTCTAGGTGCCCAAACCTTCTTGGTCGTCTCTATCGTGAATTCACACTCTCTCACGGTGAGCGGATGGTTGTAATCCACATGTCTAACACGTGACGCCGCCCGCAAGTGTGCGCATGCGAGATGAAGCAACAAAGGCCTTTGGCATGAGCAATCACATGTCCTTAGAGAGAAACCAAACGCCTTGCCTCCGTGTTGAACACCATCGCGTGTTGTGCCTCCTGGCTCATTCACTTGGTAAGTCCATTCTTCATTATCAAAAGTATTGGCTCAAGGGTGTCCGCCTTCCTTGACTGAAAATGTATCCAATCGGTGACATTCGGTGGATATTTGAACTTAATCTTCTTCTTGTTATCTCCTGCAATCTGCTTATCCGTTTCCTCCGAGTAATTAAGGAAATACTCTCTCAACTTTTCAAATGTATATTGAACTATTGTTGTGACCGGCAATGCACGGACACCCTTGAGCACATTGTTGAAGCATTCTGCCATGTTGCTTGTCATTTGACCGTACCTTCTTCCACCGTCTTCAAATGCTCGAGCCCACTTCATCACTTGAGACTCGTGCCTAAGGAGGAACTCCTTACCGCCCGCCGAAAGATCACCGAGAGTGACCAAATTGTTGTACAATCTATAGAAACGAATCTCGGTGTAGGCGAGAGAACAATCTTGTAGACGGTCAGACAAGTCCTTGTTCCCACATGCCCTATAGAAGTTTGACACAAAATGCCTCATGCACCATCGATGGTGCAACCTCGCATGACTTGGAATATCAATCTCCACTGCATTGAGAATTCCTTGATGACAGTATGAGATGACACAAACTTCTCTTTGAGGTGGAATAACTTTGGTCCTCAATAGACGCATAAACTACTCCCAGTTATCGTTGTTCTCCGCCGAAACCAAAGCAAAAGCCAAAGGCAACAACCGAGTATTGGCACCATTGGCTATTGCAACCAAGAGTGTGCCCTTGAACTGACCGGTCAAGAAAGTCCCATCAATAGAGATTACCGGCCTACAATGTTCGAAAGCCCTTTTGCATTGACCAAAGGCCCAGAAAGCACGGCCAAATACTCTCACGGTTGCACCTTTATAAGTCCTTGTTTGCGAGCCACATGGCTCCACCTCCACCACCATGCCCGGATTAGTTGTCGACATCGCTCCCAACAACCTAGGAAGTCGGTTATAAGCTTCCTCCCAATCACCATACAACATTTTAAACGCGGCTTGCTTGGCCTTCCATGCCTTCCCATACTTCACCGTGTAACCATCTAGATTTTTTACCGAATCTATTATGTTACGGATTGTGAGTGTTGGAAGATTCTTAACGGACTTGGAAACTTTGTATCCGATGAATTTGGATGTCAATTGTCGATGAATGTTCTTCACGTTGGGGTCATCGATGTTCTTGTCACTGCACATGTGAGTTGACACACAACTTGATATGTGCCATTGAGGACCACCTTTATATGGTCTTGCACGAACAATTCATGGGCATCAATCCTCCTCGCATTTAACCGTGAAACGTTTCTTCTTGTCTAAGTGAACCACCTTGTACGGGCGGAAATGTCTCCTTATCCACATGATGCACATTAACAATCCTTACCATCTAAATAAAAACATATTTATAGCACCAAAGTGCATCAAAGATTAGCAAACACAATCCTTGCCATCTAAATATACATAAGTCATCCTTGCCATCAATTTTTGTACTTAGCTAAGCAATTAACTTAACCCTAACTAAATCTAGTCAAATCTCAAACTCTAACCTACAAATCCTATAAACCAAAAGGTTCCTAGCCATCATACAACTCACCAATAGCCAACACAACAAGAATAAATCATTCATATTACACCAAATAAAATTTGTAGGGTTTCCAAGATTTGAACAAAAACTACACAAAAATGAAGATTTCAACCGGAGAAATGAAAGAGATTGATGAAGAGTACCTTCTTCCATCCGGGGGGGGGGGTCCAAATCCACCAAGAAATCACCCTAAAAAGAGAGATTGGAGGGGGGCGACTGGTGGGGAGAGAGAGCAAGAGAGAATGCAGGTTGGAGAAGAATGAGCTTGGGGTCGCGGGTGGGAGGGCCCACTTAACTTATTTGTCCATGAGGGTAGCGCCACCGCTAGTGGCGCTGCACTAGATAGGGTAGCGCCAGTGCTGACGGCACTACCCTACCAGCCTCCGGACCCCACTACTCAGAGTCTGCGGGGCCCCGTGCCACGGTGGCACTATGGTAGCGCCGCTAGCGACGGCGTTACCCCATAAAGGGTAGCGCCACTGCGGCGGGTGCTACCATATTGAGTTATATTTCAAAATAGCTTACCCAAAGGGTCAAACTGTGCTGAAGTTTGAGGAAAAGGTCAAAAGTGTGATTTTCGCCGCTGAGTGCTGACGACTGAGTTGGGTTTCACGAAGCAGAAATATATCTCGCGGCTTCTGGTAGTACAAAATTTTACATGCCAAATTTTGGCTAGATTTTGATTTGAATTGTTTTGATTTGGATATGTTTCTACCAACAATCGTATCCACGTTTGATGCCATTCTGAACAGGTCAAACAGGGAAACTACAACCTAGTGAGCAATGTAGATCGACCAGGGATCATGAATGAACATCAATACATGAGATTTGAAAAAAGGATGTATGCGAATAAGTTGAAGCATCACTTGGAACATTCGATCTCAGCGAAATCTGTAAGCAAAAAACGCTTCTTTGGACATGTTTCTCATGACAATGAGTAACAATGTACACCGATCATGTTATACTAGTGTTTGCTGTTGCTAGAGGCTCTTCGGAGATTCAGCTAACGATGATAGCAAAAAGGAGTCGGGAGACGATTTGAAAGGTTCCGATGTCTAGTTCGGACGAGACAAGTCATGGTTCCTCTACTTGATATTAAGGGTGGACTTGATCTGCTCAACCACATGGGGCAGGACCCTGATGCTGTCGTCGATGGATCTGTTCACGCAGGATTCCAGCTCCTGGGATGCACCTGTCTTAATCTTCTGGAGCTTTGCTGCTTCAAACTTGTCTTGGCACACCATCAAAGAACGGCTCAACCTTTCCTGGAACAAGGAAGAAATCATCTCAGCTTATACATGTCGGGACCAGGGTGTAAATGATACACTAATTCATGCTGTGTGATATATGCTGGCTGCCTCATACAGAGAAAGGACAATGTCCCCCAATCTTTATCTATCTAACTGCCGGGTTATTCAGGTCTCTCGTTTGTAAATTTAGGAAAGGTAGATGTTGCATTTGTAACCCTGCAAACTGTACACCATAATTGACCACCAGTTCCCAATGTTCAATGCACTGGTTGAGGAGAGCAGCATCCAGAAGATTGACTACACTACTACGTACCTGTTTTCTAACAAATAGATAGTTAGGAATAACGTACATAGTTGGGGGCAGATCATGTAAAGAACAAAGTTGACCTGGCAATTGCACATTGTGCAGCTGCTCAGACTTTATGTTAGTAGAAATTATTAGAAATAAAAGAACTCAGGGATGAAGCCAGATGATAGATAATGAAGGGGCAACCCTTATCAGTTGTAACTATTGCATATTTGTATGAGTAAATTCTTGATTGTATTTTAATCAACAGATAGAGAGAAGTACACTAGGAAATATATATAGCATATGAACTTGACACGTATCTAGCTCAAAGATATTTTTCCCAAGCATTTTTGACATGTCAGGCCATCAATTATTCAAATCACTGGCTCATTGCCCAAATCATGCATGGAAGATATGTACTTTACTTGCTCACCGACCAAATACATCATCAACACATAATCATACACAAACACGGTGCTGATGCATAAGGCTTACTAATGCAGTTGACATGCACATAATTTTTAAGTAATTGTGATAGGCAGTGGCCACTATTTGTGTTGCCTTCTTAGTTCTTAACTTCGATCTATCTTTGCTGTTGAAGTATCGCTTGTATGTTCTATCTAAATGAATGTGCCATATTTACCAAGTTGTATTTAACTTAAGTATTTCAATGTTGAGAAGGCAACACAAATAGCTGCAGTTTCCTTTCCACAAAGAGTTACAAAGTAGATGATTAAGCAACAGAACAGTAACTTGATTGCAAGAAATGACACAGTACCAAACTCAACAGAAACAAGGATGGTGTTTTTTTACAGAAAACTGGTATAACATCTATGAAAACAATAATGCTATGCAATGAAAGTGGAAGTACCTGGAACTTAGCCATCTCAGACTCAACAGTATTGTTGGCAGACAAAACAGGCACACTGCAGTTCTCTACACAGTTGTTGATCCCCTCTTGACTCTGTCGCCTATCAAAGCAGTCATATGCACACTTGAAGTACGCTTGCTGAAAATCATTCAGAGAAAAATAAATCCAAACAAGTGTCAGCACTGGTGTTTCCAATAGGTTAACCCCTCTGCTACATACTCGTATATAGCATATGAGCATGTTTCATGTCAAACTATCATTAGGTTGAAGTACGCTTGCTGAAAATCATTCAGAGAAAAATAAATCCAAAAGGTGTCAGCACTGGTGTTTCCATTAGGTTAACCCCTCTGCTACATACTCGTTTATAGCATATGAGCATGTTTCATGTCAAACTATCTTTCCCCTACCCAATAATGAGAATAGCCAAATAACCTTCAACAATTAGCTTATGAATCCCCAGAGTTGTACAGGAAATCCAGAAACTTGAGAAGAACGGTTCCATTATTTCAATTGCTCACACCATACAACAGGGCAATGCTGGGCGAATTACAGGATTAGGACAAGCATAACGAAGAGAATCAATATATACATCAATAAATAGTATCCATGGTCCACTACTGGGCTTGATAAATTCTAACATATCTAGCAGCTACAATCCCCCAAACTACCGTTCTTCATTTATACTCTGTGTTAAAAAGAACACCAATCATATCCCAGGAACTACAGTAGAACAACCAAGTATCCAAAAATCATATATCCCTGGAATAGCTTGAATAATAACTAGCATCAGACTACAACGCAACTGGATACAGGACCCAACAAATTTCATGGCTGCCGCAAGATTAGCTTCCTCCGTCCTGAAATTACCTATCAGGAGAAAAAAGAGCAACCAAATCCCTAAAATCTGACACAAGAAATCCACGAATCCCCCGATCCGAGATTCTGTGAATAAGCGCCGGGATGCCGCTCATCTGTCCTAAAAAGCCGCATCCTAGAGGCTTGGATTCGGAGGGGGGCTGACCTGCAAAGTGAAGTTGACATGGTCCTGCACGACCTCGAGGTGCTGCTGGGCGGCGACGTTCACCTCGTCCAGCTTCTTCCGGATCCGCTCCGTCACGATCCTCTCCTCCATGGAGCTCACGTGGTCCATCTCGCCTGGCTTGGGTCTGGGTCTGGGTCTGGGTCTGGCTTGAGGAAGGGGGGAGGAGAAGGAAAGGGTGGTGGTCGGCTATTTGGGCTGTGTTTTTCTTGGTGGGGAGGGCAGGTTGAGGTTGAAGTTGAGGGTTTAAAGAGCTAGGGTTCTACTTCTACGGCGGCCGCCTATTCAACATGACTAGTACTATGGAGTAGCAAAGTATTATTTTTCAATAGGAAAGCAACGATCTTTTTTGAAATTGAAAACTCTTTTTGTTAGTTACAGAAATTGAAAACTCGATTGTGAAGAAAAAGGCAGATTCGTTGGATTTTTTATGTGTGTGTGCACCATTCAGTCATATTCGAGACCTTTGTATTTATGTTTATGAAAATCAAAACAAGTTACCCGAAAGAAAATATCTATAAATAAATACATTATGTTTCCTAATTTTTAAGATCTTACAATTAATTCAGGTCTTCAATTTAGATTTGGGTCTTTTGATTTTAACCGGATCAACAATTCTTAAGGAGGCCTTTCATTCAATTCTTTTAATTCATTATGTTCCTATAAATATTACTATACTTCCGGATATTATGCTTCTTAATTTGAAGGCCTCACAATCAACCGGTAGTTTTTTTTTGCTACAACGGGTGCTGCAACCGGCCGAGACGCGCTGCACTCACCCATCATCGGAAAAGCGACAACCGCGCTATACAAAGCTTCAACCGACTGCAGGCGTGCTACGATCCGTCCACGATGAAGCTACAACCGGTGAATGAAAGAGTTGCAACCGGTGACGGGGAAGCTGCAACCAGCGATTTTTTTTGTGTGGGTGGGGGGGGCTGCAAGGGGGGGATGGCGGAGGACGGGGAGCTGTCGCGGTGCTGGGGGGTGATGGCTTCTCGCCCTTCGTTGGTTACCCCAAGTGGAAGGTTTGAGATGTAGTGCAGCAGCAGTTTTCCCTCGGTGAAGATACCAAGGTTTGTCTCCAGTAGGACTCCAGAGATGATAAGTAGGTGTCAGCGACGCAATTGACGCGGACCTGCACACAGACACGGATAACTTTGTTCCCAACGAAGTTCAGAGAGGTTGTCAATCTCTCCGGTCTTGTTGTTCACAAATGATAAAGCGCAAGGGATAATGATAGCAATTGAAAGTAAATGCAGGAAAGTAAATATAGCGTGGAAACAGAAACGAGGATATGGACCGGGATACGTGATGTTCACTAGTGATGTCTCTCTCCCAAAAGACGATAAAACTGCTATGCGAGGTAAACAAATTACATAAGGGCAATTGACAGGATTATAAACGCACCGCAATGCTAACTATGCTACAAAAGAAAGGAAGAGGCTCAAAAGCACGGGCAGTACGCCAAAATAAGTAGACCGAAATCCATCTGCATCTACTACTAATCATCCACCTTGAGATATCTATCCAGAACATCTCGCTGGTATTAAGTTGCGAGCCCCACCCAAAGTGTAAACCCAAAGCAACAGACAACTGCATTAAAAAGAACTCTGCGTAAAGTAAACAATCCTTGCAACCGCGGTTACAAGCACCGTTGTTTTCCCCCTTGTGGCAACAACACATCCCCTAGACTCATGTTTCTATCACTCAAGCGTGTCATCGGGGGGCATGAACCCACAATCTAGCACAAAGTTCCCTCTTGGAGTCACTACCTACTACTTGGCCAAAGCAATAAACAGCAACGGAGAACATGCAAGAATTACTTAGGAACAAAAATATAAAAGATAGAAACCAAATATATTACTCTATCACAATCTGAACATAATCTCATAATCCATCAGATCCCTCCAAACTCAGCATAGCAACAGCAGAAATATTACAAAGGTGCCTCGATCATGTAGGGCAGCTCACGAGGTCTAAACAATGAAGATCAAAGAGGGGAGGAGAACATCACATAGCTACTGATCACGGACCCATGGTCCAAGGAAAACTACTCACGAGACATCCGGGGAGCATCCATGGTGGAGAGGAGACTCCCGGAGGTCAATCCTCCCTCCGGCAGGGTGCCGGGAAGAGGTCTTCTGGTGCTCCCGGTCTCGGAAGCGCGGCGGCGGCGGAACAGAGGCGAGTTTGCGGAATAGGGTTCTTCTTCTAGAGTTTTCCCGTGACGGAGAATAAATAGGCGAAGGGGGGCAGCCAGAGGTGGACCAGGGGCCCCAGGCGCCCCCCTGGCGTGGCCAGGGGTGGAGCCGCGCCGGGTGGCCGCCTGGGCCCCCTGGCTCCCCTCTGGCCCCTCTCGGGCTCTTCGCGAAGCTTCCGTCACGCTGATTTTTTATCTGAATTTTCCCGAATTTTTCTGGCACTTTTTATATGGGGGGAAACTGAAATAGAAAAACAGCAGAAAACAGGAACTGGCACTGGGGTGCACTGAGTTAATAGGTTAGTCCAAATATGATCAAAAATGTATGAAAGTGTATCTAGATCATAGCAATATCACACAAAACATGAATGGAGCAAGCAGAAATTATAGATACGTTTTGGACGTATCAACATCCCCAAGCTTAATTCCTGCTCGTCCTCGAGTAGGTAAATGATAACAAGCATAATTTCTGTGGTGACATGCTAGCAACCATAAAAGAACTTTGAAAAGTAAAGCAATCAAGGTTAGAGATTCAATTCAAGTCATAACATGCAAGAGTCTATATTAGCATTGAAACAAGTAACAAAAGAACAAAAGGTGCAAAAGCTCTCGCTGTCCGTGACTCGAATGTCTCCAAATGGTGTTTGCGTGCAAGAAGGGGGATAGGGAATACGAGAAAAAGTATTTTTGTGTTGAGAACTCAATCTACTAAAGTTTCACACTTGGTCTTCTTTGGAATCTTATCTTGACTCGTCCCCAGACCACTAGCCAGGTACAAGTCAATTTGATCCACTCCTTTTCGATATTTTGAGCACTCATGCAATGGATGAGCGTAAGCACGAGAGTTGACACTTAGGATGACAAAGACAGAAGTATGGAGGAGGAAGACAAAAAGGATGAGAAAGGCTCACATCAATGAGGACAACCATAGGCAAGAGATGCCAAATGATAGATATGATGTGAGGAGTAGGGATTGCCATGCAACGGGTGCACATACGAGCTAAGAAGCTCTCTATATGCATAACTATCATCTCTATGGAGTACAAGGATATAAAGGGGAGTACTAGTGTAGATCTCTCAAAAGGATAGTAGTGTTGCCCCTTTCTCTCTATTTATTTCTTTTTCTCTTTTTTCTATTTTTTTTGTATTTTTTTGGTGGCCTCAATGGCTCTTTCTATTTAACTCTCATTTGTCCTCTTTGGGATCTTTTAAAGTGTCCACTTTGAGATCTTTTCCTCACTTAAGGGCAACACTCTATTTTACAAGAAGGTAGAGGAGATCTTTCACACTTTACAAGATACTCAAAACATTAAGAAGATCTAACTAACATGATGTATGCAATGTATGTCGCTGCCAGTGTAGCAAGAACATGTATGACATGAAGATCAAGTCATGAAGAGGTGGAAGTTGCATGGCAATATAACTCGGAAAGGCTATGGAAATGCCTTGATAGGTAGGTATGGTGGTTGTTTTGAGGAAAGATATAAGGAGGTTTATGATGACAGAGCGTATCATGCCAAGGGTTTGGATGTATCGGCGAAGGTGGATACCAACTCTCGGAGTGAGAAGAAGGCAATGCACGACACGGGAAAGGCTAGCAAAATATGGGAAGGTGGAAGTGTCAACTTTCAATACTTACATTAGTCCGAAGAACTCATGCACTTATTATCGGTAACTCTCAATCTAATAAGGAGGTTCACAAAGAGACAAGTACCCCGAGGAGGAGTGTATGGGGTTTTGGTTATCCTTGCGTATCCTCGACTCATGGTACGTGAGTGTTCTCTGATATTCGACTCCTCAGAAGAGTAGTGATCTACCTAGTAGCTAGAGTTCTCAACTAGTTTTGTAGGTTTTGAAAATACACACGGATTGCCCAAAATACGACACCTATCACTAATAGAATAGAGCTCTTGACACCAAAAGTTCAAACATTACTCACAACAATACCTCAAAACTATTGCAAGCTACTACTAGAATTAAATAGCAACCTCAATTACCTACTTTCAAGACAAGACACAACTCAGTGCAACAACCAACTCTCTTTGACAAGATAAACATGAAAACTAAAAAGAGTTCCAGCAACAAACTAAACAAAAGCCAAGGCTCTTGCTAAAGACAAACTAATACTAACACTAAACATGGCAGTAGCTATGAAAAGATAAAGAACACACAACAGCAAAAAGATAAGCTGGAAAAATCCTATGATGTGTTCTAAATTTTGAAAGTGGAGCGTGTTTCTCTCCCACACAAAGTAAGAAGGAATCTAACTTGTTATGAACAGCAAGCAAAGCTAAAGAAAACTAAAAACAAAACCTAAGAGCGAGACGCTCCAAGCATAGCACATAACACATGAAGTGATAAAAGTATAGTGAGACGAAGGACGAACCGATGATTGTTGATGGAGAAGGGGATGCACGGGGGAATACCCAAGCTTAGACGCTTGAGTCTCCTTGAATATTTATTGGGGATGCATGGGGGCATCCCCAAGCTTGAGCGCTTGACACTCCTGGATCTTCTTTCATCATCTTCCATCGCACACTTGAAAACTCCCTTCATACATAACTCATCATAAGCTGATTAGAGAGGTTAGTACCCTTAATAAATAAAAAAATTCCCACTGGATATAAAGATATCCTTGAAGAGCTACTGTTTCTCAAGAGTGCCAAAAAGTTCTTGCAAATAAAAAGCAAGCTTAAGGTTTGCAAAAGTTAGGAGAGACAAAACGTGGCAGAATCTGTGAAAAACAGAACAGAAGATAGTAAAGAATTTTTTAGGGGCACTTCTGCAACTCAAATCAAAAAACTCAGAACATACGGAAGTTTCGTAATTGTATAGAGCATACTGTGTAAAAATTTCAGCTCAAAAAGATGAACTGGGACTTTTCTGGAATTTTTCTGGTCACGAGGACAGAATCTGTTTTCTGGACAGCATGTCACAACTTTTACTTCCCTTGCTGTAAGAGGCTATAACTTGGCACAAAGCTGAAAAATAAAGATAAAATGATGTTGTTACAGTGACACAACAAAAGAAAAAAGAAAACACCTAAATTCTTTGCGGGCTGCCTCCCGAAAGCGCTTCTTTAAAGCCATTAGCTAGGCATAATGCAAAAGAAGAATCAAGGGTATCCAAGATCAGAATCATAAAAACCTTCAAATTGATTTTCAATAAGCTCATTCTTCTTCTTACTAGGAAAGATATACTTACCTTTTGCCATACCGCGTAAGCGTATGTGCCTATTCGCAATATCAATGAAGCCTTTCGTAGCACGGAGGAAGTCTCTTCCGAGCACAATGTTACTTTGGTTTGGCTCCATGATGAAGAAATCCATTGGTGCAGTCCTATGAAGGAATGCAACTTGGACTTCTTTTACCTTTCCTTTAATCTCTGAAATATAATCTCCTCTCCAGCCAGAGGTGGACCAGGGCCCCCAGGCGCCCCCCTGGCGCGGCCAGGGGTGGGGCCGCGCCGGGTGGCCGCCTGGGCCCCCTGGCTCCCCTCTGGCCCCTCTCGGGCTCTTTGCGAAGCTTCCTTCACGCTGATTTTTTATCTGAATTTTCCCGATTTTTTCTGGCACTTTTTATATGGGGGAAAACTGAAATAGAAAAACAGCAGAAAACAGGAACTGGCACTAGGGTGCACTGAGTTAATAGGTTAGTCCAAATATGATCAAAAATATATGAAAGTGTATCTAGATCATAGCAATATCACACAAAACATGCATGGACCAAGCAGAAATTATAGATACGTTTTGGACGTATCAGGGGGGGGAGTGGGAGGTGAGCGCTGACGGCGAGGTAACACCGCTGTCACTAGAGTGGAGGGTGAGTGTAGACTGTAGATATGCAAACCCTTCGGCGCAGGGAAGCAACTGCTTTTTCTCGATGAGGCGATCTCGCTGTGCTGACTGCCTAACCTTTTTCTTTCATTTAAATAAAGCTGAGATGTAGCTTTCTAGCGCCGGTCTAGGGCTGTCCATGCCTAGCGGAGCTAGAACTTGCGCACGCCCCGGGCAACCTTCGTTGCTACAGTGTCTGCTATTTGAACAGCGTACAATTTTCCCTCACGTTAGGGTTTTCTTCCTCTCCCGGCGGCTCCTACTCCCTGGGTTGAGATCTTCTTCCCCAATCCCTACCGACTAGCCACCATCGAGAAGAACCGAGGCTCTGTCGCGGGGAAGCTCGTAGATTGGCTAGAGGGGTCCTGGGGTCATCGCGTGGTAGCTCGATTCTGATCGGGCTAGGGTTTACTAATAATGGCGGCGGAAGCATCTGGCTCTGGAGCGAGTAATGATGATTTGGAGAAGCTCATGACGGACTTGGGTCTGGCGGAGGATGATCTTGATGATGTGATTGCTGAGGATGAAGTCGATCTGCCAGAAAACCTAACAAGGTGGATGGCGGTGGCTAGGGTTCATATTGGCAAAACCTATAGCCAATTTTGGTTCTTCAAGAATATGCGTGCGGCCTGGGATCTTGCTCAACCTGTCACGACCAGGCCCCTAGAACCCAACCTCTATACCCTGAAGTTCTCATGCTTGGGGGATTGGGAGAGGGTCATGCTGGAAGGACCATGGAATTTTCGAGGTTACGCCGTGGTGATAGCTCCGTATGATGGTTTTTCAAAGCCATCGACTGTTCCCTTGAATTCGATTGAGATTTGGGCTCAGATACACGATTTTCTAGATGGTTTTTACCCGCTTCTCAAAGCTTTGGCGGGGAAACTTGGCGAGTTTTTCTACGCAGAGCCGAAGTCCCAGGAATTTGAAGGCAACTTTTTCAGGGTTCGTGTCAGGATTGATGTGCACAAGCCACTCAAGAATGTTGTGTCTTTGGTTAAAAGTGGGAGGAGGCAGATCTTCATAGTCAGATACGAACGACTTCCCGACTGGTGCGCCGTGTGTGGGCATCTTGGCCATCTTTACAAAGAGCATGGCGACGGAGTACATCCCCCGTCAGCGCTCGTATTTAAGAACCTGCGTGCAGATTGGTTCAGGAGCGCTGGTCCAGGACCTGGCCGTGCACCGAAGGGTAAGGGTGCGAGCGTTGCTCCTCTCCCTATAGTACCTCTATCAGGGGGAAATTTAAAGACTCCGACGGCCCCAGCGGACGTGGATATGGACGACGCGAACAGACCCGTAAAAGGGAGCTGGCTGAGGCTTTGGAGAAGCAGAACAAGGAGAAGCACGGGCGGAACTGTTGTCCTTGTCTTTTGGTTACAACAAGTCTTTTGCTGTTGGTAGTTCTGGGAGGAGTGGTGGACACGTAATCTTCTGGAACGAGGAAATCAAGCTTGAAGTGAAGAGCTCGACAAAATATCATATTGATACGGTGATTTCTGATTTTGGGCCTGAGCCGTGGAGACTCACATGCGTTTATGGCGAAGTGTAACACCCTCAGTTGCTGTAACAGTAATCATCATCACTGTTGATCATCACTGTTGAATTATCACTGTTTGATCTCCCTTGGAACTGATAAAACTTTGTGATGCTCATGATCAAACCTTGTTGTGGTTGATCAACACCCCATGCCCCATGTACTTGAGCCCTTGGGATCAAAACCCAAAGCCAAATGCACCTTACTCATCCAACAAACCAAACCCTAGTTGAAACTACTTTAAATGGAAATTAAAACAAAGGTGCTGAAATAAAGTTGTTCCAAAAATCATGGAACTATTTTTGTAAATTGCCTAAAATCATTATAATCATGTTGGAACAACTTTGGTAATTTTTGGAGTTGCAGAAAATTCCAAACAATTCAAACAGTAGGTTAAAACCCCTATTTTGGGCATTTAATATTTAAAAGAAATATCTATTGATTTTATTTTGCTGCAAAAACTTTTGTGGCACCTTAATAAGATGTAACCCTAATTTACAAACACCAATAATTATTTACTAAAATGCTAGGATTAATAAATCAATTACTGAATGTTTTTGAATAAGCAACAGATCAAAACAATTTGGGTAAGGCTAAAACCCGCCCAGGGCGAAGCCCACCTCAGCCCAGCCCACCCCCCACCTTGTCTTCTTCCTCCTCCAACCACCCCCACCTGCCCCGTACGGCGGCCGTCGTGGGCACGTCGCTTCCAGCCGGCCCCTCCCTCCACCTGCTCCCTGCCGCCGTGGACGCGATAAGCACACCCCGCCCGACCCCCTGGACACCCCCGCACCTCCGTTCCCCTCCTCCTCTTCTCTCACGCTTCGGGGAAAGTTTCCCGAGCGCCGCCGTCGCCATTGCTGTGGCCAGGCGCGGCCAACGCGCTCTCTCCACCTCGCCGTGTTGTCCAGGAGCCGCGTCATCGTCGTCTTCGTCAAGTCCCGCAAGGAATCGAGCCCTAGTCCACCACGTCGAGCTCTACTTCCTCGTCTTCGTCTTCGGCTCCGGCGGGATCCGCGACGGATTCCGGCCGCTCCGAGTCACCATCGAGCCCACTCTCTCGGCTACAACACCGCGGTGAGCAGTTGCCCCTTCCCCAACCCCCCATAGACGCCCGCCTAGCCTGTAGCCGATACCCCCAAATGGCCGAGCTCTGGCAGCCGCCATTGTTGACTATGCTGAGCTCACAGGGCCTCCTAGCGCGCGCTTGTGACACCATTGTACTCCCCGTGCGTCGTAGGATCGGTTCCATCCGCTTGCGCGTTCGATTTCACCCCGTACCCACGAATTCCATTTGACCCGAGCGCTGTCTCTGCCATTGTCGACGGCGAGCTTCACTCCGGCCACCCCCGACGTCGCCACCACTTGGAATCGACGCGGCGCTGTCTTCCGGTTCTGACGCACCAAATCCCATGGCGAACGGTGCCCCCTGGCCAAATTCCGAACCCCTCCCGTGGCCTCCGCCGTGCTGGGTACGCCGGCGTCTAGCCGCCGGTGCCCCCTGACGTGGCACCCCTGGGGCAACCCCCCTGGGTCGCTGCCAGTGGGTCCCCGTGGTCCAGTTGACTGGGTTGACCAGTCAACTGTGCTGACTGGGCAACCCCAGTCACTGACAGGTGGGTCCCCCTGGAAATAATTAAACTTAATAATTTAGATTAATCAAATAATTAAAATTGAGTCACTGACATGTGGGTCCAGAGGCATTTTCTAATTTAATTAAATGTTTTATAAATAACAGGGGCTGACATGTGGGTCCCACATGTCAGCACTGTTCTGGATAATGTTGTGGATAATGTTTTGGATAATGTTTAAATAAATAATAAAAGAAATCCAGAAAATCATTTAAATTGGTTTAAACTTTGAAATTCAATAACTTTTAAACCGTAACTCGGATTCAAAAACTTTATACATGAAAATTGATCAGAAAAATATAACGAATACGAATACGCTATCTGTATGCCTACCACACCCCTCTAACACAACGAACATCGAACATTCCCCCTCTGGACCGGTTGTCCGATAAATGGTCCGGTACTGTTAGAGTGCCCGGATGAATTTATTCCGAACACGAAAGTTGTCTGGAATGGTTCAAATAGCACGGATACACCCCCCCTTATGTTGTTCCGGTAACTACGGCACCTCCGGCTTGATCCTTCCCCTCCGGACACCCTGTCCGATAATCACACGGAGCCGGTAGTTCATCCTCAGATGAATTTCCGTTCCGAGCAACGTGCATTACACTGCGTTAGAACACCGTTAACATTTCATTTATCATGTCATGCATCTGTTTGTATATGCTTGCTGTGTATTTACTGTTTCTCCCCCCTTTAAATCTCCGATAGACCCCGCTGCTGCCGTCGACTACACCGCTGCTGAGTACGACTACGTCGTCGACGACCCTACTACTACCGTCGAGCTTGCAGGCAAGCAGAGCCATTCTCTTCCCCAGATACCGCCTATCTTTCCGTACATTTCTTGCACTAGGCATTGTTACTGCTGCTGCTACGATTACAATCCTATTCAACTGCATAGCCTGCTTTTTGTCGCCCCTTGATGTGCCTTCCTTTATCCTATGCTGCCTATTATTATTATCATGCATTATTCAGCAGTGAGCCCTGCGCATTGTTAGCTAGGATTAGATAGAGGGCCGTGGTCACTCAGGGGAGTGAACGCGGATACAAATATTATAACTGCACAGGTACGGTACAATGCAGACACCGCCACAGGCCCTACCTGGGTTATGCCTAGTCACCTCAAGTGTGAGCTACCAAGGAGTAATCTTTGTACTCCACTCGAGGCTGACTTTGTCTTACCGCCATAGGGTTTTGAGTAACGGTTGTCCTAAAGGTAAGCAGTCGGGCGACCCAACGGTGCCCGCGAGAGGTATTGCGACGGGACGACAGGGAGGGCACGACCAGTGTACCGGTGTGCTTGGCCCCTGGTCGTTGGCCGCGAGAGTTACCAAACCACGAAAGTCGAGCTCCTCCAGGAGCACACGCGAGACAAGGTAAGGAGACGGTTCACCTCGTTGGTAACCGCAGTGACTTGGTGGGGCGATAGGGCAGGCACCGATGTACTGGTCGTCCTGGCTGCTGTCGTTGTCCGCGGGTCGGTTAAGTCGAGGCAACGATAACGGTTGTCACGCAGGTTAATTAAAATACTAAATGGTTCAGTGAATGTCTTGAGTTGGCTATATGCCATGTACGCACTACCTACCCGTGGGAACTACGAGTTATGGGCTCCTCTGCTTCTTAGTGTCGTCCGAGGACTCTTCAGACGTCAGTAGTACCGCGGGCTGATTGCCGGGAAGTGGTGTTGTCTTATTTGCCGCGGCGTGTGATTTGTATTTGCTTTGATTTAACTCCACCGGCCAGCCACGCACCGTGCAGGAGTACGTTCGGGTTGGGGTCCAAGGCCCGGCGTACTTAGGATTTAGACCGGCGGATGACCTCTCTGTTGAGTTTGAAAGATGGGCTATGAAGTGTCGGATAGCCTCGGTGGAGCGTTCCCTAACAAGGTTCCCGCCACCCTGGAGATCCGTGCGTGTAGCGTAACACAAGTGCACCCCTGCAGGGAAGATTGATCTATCGATAGCCGTGTCCACGGTAACAGGACGCTTTATGCTGAAGCTGGATCCTACCACTAGAAACTATTATTAAACTGTATGGTTCCGGGTTCCCTTCCTCGCGGGGATGTCGAGGAGGTGAATTCGGAGGCATTGTTAATTATTATAACTTATTATTATTCAATGTTGCAGCAACTTCTGCTTCATTGTTACTTTACTGCTTTATATCAACTGTTGGCTGATTCTTACCTCATGCTGCAAGACATCGTCGGAAGATGCTAGTCTTCGTTAGGCCTAGCTTCTTACCCTTGCTCTGAACTTCTGTCTTCAGTCCACTATATACAGCCTCTTCATTCCGTTGATATCATGCATAATGCTTAGTAGCGGACGTAAGACTCGCGGGTATACTAGATACTCACCTGCTTTATTTCCTTTACTGTTCTGCCTGATCGGCCGCTGCAGCCGACGTTGGAGCCCAGGAGCAGGAGTACCCCGGAGGCGCCTACTACGACGTCGAGTTCCCCGTTGACCAGGAGTAGTACTGTGGATCCCAGGCAGGAGGCCTCGCCTTTTCGTTATGTATCTCTGATGTCATTTGTGCTAGCCTTCTTAAGGCAAAACTTGACTAACTATGTCTGTACTCAGATATTATGGCTTGTATGACTTATATATCCGGGTCCGCGTGACCCCCTCTATTGTAATATATTTGTTTATCCTTTTGTGTTTAGTGTTGTGCTGTGATATTATCACCGTGGCACCCTAATCTCAGTCGTGTACCCTGTGTGTATGATTACTGTACACGGTCTGATTTTGGGGGCATCACACGAAGCTCAAGTGCCGGAGAGATACAAGACGTGGGATGATCTCAAATCTCTGGCGGTGTCCCAGGTCACCCCGTGGCTTGCGATAGGGGATTTCAATGAGGTGCTGCATCATTCTGAGTATGAAGGAATTGGTTCAAGGAGCCAGTCGCAACTGGATGGGTTCCGGGACGCTTTGGACATATGCGGCCTGCTAGATGTGGGACACACGGGCAACCCTTTCACCTTTGAGAAACAGGTGGCGGGAGGAACATATACGAGGGTGCGTCTTGACAGAGCAGTGGCTGACCCTGAGTGGAGCACCATGTTTCCGTCGGCTAAGCTAGAACACCACACGGCAGCCTGCTCGGATCACTCACCTGTTTTGCTGCGTTTCGATGAGGAAATGTCTCGCCAGCAGGGTGCAAAACCTTTCAAATATGAAGTCATGTGGGAAACCCATGAAAACCTGAAGCCGTGCATACAATCAGGTTGGAACAGACATGCGAAGGCAGCGTCGGTGGAGGATTTGCGCCAGAAACTACATGATCTTTCGGGTGACCTGCGCAGCTGGGATCGCCTCACTTTTGGTAACGTGCGAAGGGAGATCAGCAGGCTTAAGCATGAACTTGAAATTCTTCGGGCAACCCCGAGTCGCACGGGACCTTCGGCACATGAAATATCAATCACTGACAGCATGATTGCGCTATACCACAGAGAGGAGATCCTCTGGAAGCAAAGATCCCGAGTTGAGTGGCTTGCCAATGGGGACAAAAATACAAAGTTCTTCCACTTGCGAGCATCGATGCGAAGGAGGAAAAATCTGATCAAATCTTTGCAAAATGATCAGGGGGACGTTATTTCATGCATTGAGGAATTGGAGAATATGGCGACACAGTTCTACACCACTTTATACACCTCCCAGGGGGTGTCAAACATGAAAGAAGTTTTGGCGGCTGTACCCGTCAAGGTCACGCCAGAGATGAACGCGTCCCTCGACGCGGTCTACACGGGTGAGGAGGTCAAGAAGGCTCTCTTCCAAATGTTTTATTTCCTTTACTGTTTTGCCTGATCGGCCGCTGCAGCCGACGTTGGAGCCCAGGAGCAGGAGTACCCCGGAGGCGCCTACTACGACGTCGAGTTCCCCGTTGACCAGGAGTAGTACTGTGGATCCCAGGCAGGAGGCCTCGCCTTTTCGTTCTGTATCTCTGATGTGATTTGTGCTAGCCTTCTTAAGGCAAAACTTGACTAACTATGTCTGTACTCAGATATTATGGCTTGTATGACTTATATATCCGGGTCCGCGTGACCCCCTCTATTGTAATATATTTGTTTATCCTTTTGTGTTTAGTGTTGTGCTGTGATATTATCACCGTGGCACCCTAATCTCAGTCGTGTACCCTGTGTGTATGATTACTGTACACGGTCTGATTTTGGGGGCGTCACAAGTTGGTATCAGAGCCGACTGCCTGTAGGAAGCCACCCCACCACTACCTGGTCGATGTTGAGTCTAGACTTTGAAAAACTATTTTACTAACTTAATATTTGGCTTACGGGCCCACATCGATGTCACTACGTGTGATATCTATGGTATTAGGATCCTTTTCTTCTTACCTATGCTCTGGGAATCTGCTCTCTTATCCTTGCTGGTAAGTTTTAAAAAAATCTGACATTAGGATCACGTTCTCTTGATTCCACCCGGCGTTTTTGGTGCTTCCCCCCATTGATTGAGTCGTGTCGCAGGCGTCGTACGCCAGATCCCAGACCGCGGATCCCATTCTCATTCTGGGCAGGCCGCGCGTTCTCTGGCATCAACTCCTGTGGCCAACAGTTTTCTTGCGGCGTGATTGACATAGTGGAATCTATGTCGCGTCGTGTAATCCTTACCGCGGTCTGCGCGCCGCCTAGAGAGTCCTTTTTCCTTAATTTCTATGACGTTACGCTGCCCGATTTTCGGTTGATTCTATGTGTGGATGTGTATGTCTTATATGACTACTCCTATATATCGGCGCCTCCTCTTTGTTGTCGCTTTACCTCTTACTCGTTTCCGGTATTTTCGTTAAGTTGTTCATCGCTGAAATACCCCTGTTAATTCTAGCAGGATGGCTGGTCGTGGTGGTCGTGGTCGTGGTCGTGCTGCCAACGACCCACCTCCGCCGCCGGATTACATGGCCGCGATGATGCAGCAGTTCGAGATGAATTGTCAGTTCATGCAGAATATCATGGCTCAGTTCCCCCAGCCGAATCAGAATGGGCCCACCATCAGCATGCCACCGTGACTCTGCACGACTTCACCCGCCTCAACCCCACTATGTTCCGCAACACTGTTCAGCCGCTGGATGCTGATGACTGGCTTCGCGACATCACTCACGAGCTGGAGTCTGCTAATGTCGATCCAGCCGACTATGTGAACTTTGCGTCTTATCATCTGAAAGGCGCCGCTGCTCAGTGGTGGAGCACCCACAAGCGTTCCCTGCCAGTTGAAGAAGTCATCACTTGGGATGAATTTCAGTCTGCCTTCCGCGCCCGCTACATTCCTCAGGGGATCATGGATCGTAAGGCGGAAGAATTCCGTAACCTCACTCAGGGCGATATGACTGTTGAAGCCTATCTGCGCGAGTTCCTCAACCTCTCTCGCTATGCGGAAGGAGAGATCACCACTGATGCTCGCAGGCAGCAGAAGTTCCGTCGTGGCCTCAACCCTGAACTCAGGCTCGCTCTTGCCGTTCATGATTTCGCCAACTTCGCCACCATGGTGAACAAGGCTATCACCGTCGAGACTGCCCACATGGAGCACAAGAACTCTCTGAAGCGTTATCGTGACGTTGGCTCATCTTCGGGCGCAACGCAGAAGCTTCGTATCTGGCTCCCTACCAGTGTGACCCACGCAGCTGTCCCTGCTCCAAGGCCGTCTTATGCTGCACCCCGTCTGCCTCCTCCACCGCAGATGCCAAGAGCTCTGCCTGCACCACCCAATGCTACACCCCTTCGTCCTCAGGATGGATTATGCTTCACGTGCCGCCAACCAGGGAATTTTTCCAGGGAGTGCCCCCTGAAACAGAAGCAACTGGTAGTTCACCCCGCTGGCCGTGGAAATGGTCGTGGCAACAACCGGACCCCCAACTATAATACTGGGTCTGCTGCTTATGCCCGTGGACATGCTAACAACGTCAATGTTGAAGAAGCTCAGCAACAACCGCTACCGTGATGGGTACCCTTCTCGTTAATTCCGTACCTGCTACTATTTTATTTGATACAGGAGCATCGCATTCATTCATGTCGGAAGCATTCGCATTGTCGCATAACTTCACGCTAGAAAAGATGAACCCACCGATGGTTGTCCGCACCCCAATAGGCCAATGTCAAACCACCAAGATAGTGCCCGGAACCATCATTGAAATTGAAGGGATTGAATTCCTTGTTTCTCCCATCGTTCTAAAGACTTCCACCATAGACCTAATTCTGGGCATGGATTGGTTGAAATTTCACGATGCCGCACTGTATTGTGGCACCAGCTCTGTCCGACTTTTACACCCCTCCGGCGAGATTGTTACCCACACCACCAGAGTAACCCGTAATGCTGAAACACAGATATTTATGATGAATGCTTTGAATGCCGCCCCCCTTGAAGGCATTGAGACCGTTCCAGTCGTTCGCGATTTTCCCGACGTCTTCCCAGAAGAACTGCCGGGAATACCCCCGATCAGAGAAGTTGAATTCGTCATCGACTTGAAGCCAGGCACTGTTCCTATTGCCAAGCGTCCTTACAAGATGCCGCCACATGAACTCCTGGAACTTAAGGAGGAAATCGACAAGGTAATTCAGAAAGGATTCATTCGCCCCAGTTCCTCAGCTTGGGGAGCACCTTCGCTCTTTGTCAAGAAGAGCGATGGGACAAACCGATTGGTCCAACATTATCGGCCCATTAACCAAGCCACCATCCAGAACAAATACCCACTTCCCCGGATCAATGACCTGTATGATCAACTTGCCGGATCCAAGGTGTTTTCTAAACTCGACTTGAGGTTGGGTTATCACCAAATCCGAGTCCGTGATGAGGACATTCCGAAGACTGCCTTCATTACTCGTTATGGTTCATACGAGTACACTGTCATGTCCTTTGACTTAACCAATGCTCCAGCCACCTTCTCCAGATTGATGAATTATATTTTCATGGAGTACCTCGACCAGTTCGTCGTGGTTTATCTGGATGATATCTTGATATATTCCAAGAATGAAGAATAACATGTTGAACATCTTCGTCTTATACTGGAGAAGCTTCGAGAACACAAACTCTACGCTAAGTTTTCTAAGTGTGAATTCTGGCTTCCCGAAGTAACCTACCTTGGACATGTGATTTCCAAGGATGGCATTGCCGTCACCCCAGAACGTATCCAGGCTATTCTTGACTGGACTCCTCCCAAGACCGTCAAGCAAGTCCGCAGTTTCCTCGGACTCGCTAGCTATTGCCGCCCTTTCGTCGAGAATTTCTCCAAGATTGCCAGGCCTCTGACTAATCTGCTTCACAAAGGCGTCAAGTTTGAGTGGACAGATAAATGTCAAGAAAGTTTTCAAGCCCTCAAGGACAAGCTAACTTCTCCCCCGGTGCTCGCTCCCCCTGATACTCAAAAGGACTTCGTGATATATTGCGACGCGTCTCGTCAAGGATTAGGCTGTGTCCTATTGCAAGAGCGCAAGGTGATTGCTTATGGCTCTCGTCAGTTGCGTGCTCACGAAGACAAATACCCGACACATGATCTCGAATTAGCAGCAGTAATTTATGCATTGAAGCTGTGGCGACATTACCTCGTCGGTAATCGTTGCGAGGTCTACACCGATCACCAAAGTCTGAAGTACCTGTTTACTCAGCCAGACCTGAATCTTCGTCAACAACGATGGCTCGAGACAATAGCCGACTTCAACATGGATATTTCATATACCCCGGGCAAGGCTAATGTGATGGCCGATGCCTTGAGCCGCAAGGCTTACTGTTCTGAACTTGAGGTTCAGGTGCAGCAACCACTTCTGTATGAAGAGTTTCGCAAGTTGAATCTCGAGATTGTTCCTCAAGGTTACGCCAATAACCTGGTTCTCGAGTCAAAACTCGACGCCCTAATCAAGAGTAGACAATCTCTGGCCCCTGACATTGTGAAGATCAAGCAGGACATCGCCGAGGGAAAGCCCTCCTCTTTTACCATTGATGTTAACGATGGTGATACTGTGTACTTCAAGGGCCGCTTAGTAGTTCGTGTGAGCCCGCCCCTCATTAACTGTGGTCCGGATATCATGGAAGAAACCCATAACTCTACCTTGTCAATCCACCCTGGCAGTACCAAGATGTATAAAGACCTTCGTCAACGGTACTGGTGGCCTTACATGAAGCAAGACATCGCCCGCTATGTTTCTCAATGTGACGTTTGCAGTCGCGTCAAGGCCGGACATCAGAAACCTGCTGGTTGGTTGCGACCACTCCCTCCTCCTGATTGGAAGTGGGACAAAGTCGAAATGGACTTCGTCACCGGTTTTCCTAAGTCACAGAAAGGTAACGATGCCATCTTTGTCGTCATCGACCGATTCTCCAAGATTGCACACTTCCTGCCGGTCAAGGAGACGATCACTGCTAGTCAGTTGGCACACTTGTATATCTGCCGAATTGCGTCACTCCACGGTATTCCGTTGGAGATCAGTTCAGACCGTGGCAGCATCTTCACCTCACGATACTGGAATAGTTTCATGGAAGCTTTCGGGACTCGTCTGAACCTCAGCACCGCTTATCACCCCCAGTCGCAATGCCAAGTTTAACGAGTTAATCAAGTGCTGGAAGACATGCTTCGCGCTTGTGTCCTTTCTTTCGGCATGAAATGGGAGGATGCCCTCCCGTACGCGGAATTCTCGTACAACAATAGCTATCAGGCTAGCTTGAAGATGGCCCCCTTCGAAGTTCTATACGGACGTAAATGTCGAACCCCCCTGAATTGGTCAGGAACTGGGGAACGATGTTGGAAATATGCCCTAGAGGCAATAATAAAATGTTATTATATATATATTTCCACGTTCATAATTAATGTTTATATTTCTATGCTATAATTGCAATGACCCTGACTGTGAGATTCAGAAGAAAACTCATTTGCATGTGTGGAAATGTAAACACCAAGAGTTCCTGGTTTAGCCTCTAAGACCAGCTCATGTGCTAACTGATGATTACGTTTTCTTAATCATGGACATTGTTCTTGTAACAAGGATGTCAGTAGCAATGGGAACATATTGTTAGCAGAACAATGATGTTGAACCGACCCCAGTATTGAATGATATACTTAGAGATCACATCGTAACTACGTTATAAGTCATATCATGAAATGTTTTCATATACGTAATTCCTTAGACCATGAGAGTATCGAGTTGCTTCACACAGGAAGACATGCTTTGGTTCTTAGATGAATCCTCCCGTAAATGGGAAGTAGTAAAATAAGTTCTGGGTATGTCAGATGGTGTGGCTAGTGACTGTGATAGTTCAAGAATGGGATTTGCTCCTTCACGATGAAGAAGATATTCACTTCGGGCCCACTCGGTATGACGGTATCCATTATAGTCTGGCCAGACGCATTGTGATTCAGTCACGGGGATACCGGAATACGATAACGAGAAAAGGGACAAACGAGCAAAGAGGATAACGAGTGGCTTGTGTTCAAAAGTTGTTACACATGGGTGCCAAACTTCTCTCCTCTAACTTTGTCATATATCGCGAAGCAAAGGGAATGGTACATGACTAAAAATAATGGTTCACTCGAAGTTTCTTCGTGTATGTGCGGGAGTCAACATGGGTGTCCATGGCTCCGCTGTTGATTATTGGCTATTGACAAAAGGCTGTTGACCTATGTCCGGAAGATGTTCTGAGTCATGTCCGCATTATACCGAACCTATTGGGTCACACACTTAACGAGCAGTAGTCTGTTAGAATAATAGTATGGTAGAAGGTTTAGTGGAAGCAAAGCAGAATAGTTCATACGGGTACCGGAAGTAGTTCCGGGGATTTATGAAATAGTTCATAAGGGCACCAAAAGTAGTTTTGGGTATTTAAGGATATGTCCGGATCACTCTGGAGTAGTCCCAGGTAGTTCCGGAACATATGAAAATGGTAATGGGAAAGTTTACGATCAACCGGAATAGTTTCGGTGATCGGTGGACAGCTTAAACAATATGTTGTGTTCACCGGACATAATAACCTTTGCCCGGATGGCTCCGAAACCCATTTAGATGGCTCCGGAACATTCTTTAGAGGTTCCGGAAGGTATTGGAAGTGCTCCAAAAGTGTCCGGAATGTCCCGAAACAGTCCCGGTAGGTCCTGGAAGCTTCTAGAAGGTTTCGGAAGGTTCCGGGCAGTACCACCCACTGCCCTGCGCCCCTGGCCTTGGGGGCAAGCCACCTAGGCTTCCCTGGCCGGCCAGGTGGTGGGGGCGCACCAAAAAGGGGTGGGAGATCCTCCAGGTGGGATTTCCAAATACCATTATGGAAGGTTTCCGGTGGGAAGGTATGTGTAGGTTTGGAAGGCTTGGGAGTCCAAGTTGGACTCCCAAACCTCCTTGAGCTGCGCCCTAGGCCCCTTGGCCACCTATATAAGGTGAGCCAAGGGTGGGGGAAGAAACAGACAATCAATCCCCAAGGCCTATGCGCCACCCTCCCTCCTCTAAACCCCGTTGCTCCACAATTAGACCCCGATTTAGACGCTGTTCTAGATCGGAATCCGTTAGGGTTTTCTCCCTCTAGTTTTCTCGGTGGCATTCATCTCTGGACGGCGAAGCGCTGCTGGATTGCTGCTACGGGATGTGTGGATACTAATGGAGGGGTCGTACCTTCGACCCTTCTTCGAGGAGCTTGTTCATGGGACTTGTCCGTGGGACTAGATCGCGGGACTTGTTCGTGGGATTGATCGAGGGACTGTTCGTGGGAGAACTTGCGAGATCTACTTCCACTACGTCCACGAGCTTCACCAACTCTTCTTCCGCTGCAACCGTTGGTGAGCAAAGACCTAAACCTTGTATGCAATCTATCTTGGATGATCTTGGGTGCTTGTTACGTAGGCCGAAATTTTTTGTTTTCTACTACGTTTCCCAACAGTGGTATCAGAGCGATCCTTGATTAGATGCATGTTTAGGTCTAGATCATATGTGTGATATGAGGCATTGATTTTCTTGTTGCTTCCCTGTCATGTGATTTTTTCTATGCTTGATGGCAAGTTGAGGTTTTGCTACAAGGATTGAGTTTTCCATCGATCCCTCTATGCTGCTTTCAGTATGCTGGTTGCCTTGATCATGGTCTACATCAAACTCCTTGGATCTCATCTTAATCTCGCAATAGAAGATTTAACATGGAGGGTCTTGTGGATTTTATGAACTCAAATCCACACGGGGGTCACGCGTTTAACGAAGTTTGGCTTGTGGCATTAGTTGTTGCACGCACCCCGTATGTTAAACTAGCAACAAAAGAAGTATCGTGTTTTGTTTTATCTAGGGTTTCTCGTTTGCCTTGTAAACCTGCTTAACAACCACGATAAAAGTTGCAACAACCCGTGTAGATGGCGATCTAACTCGTTTTTGCAGAGTATGCATGTGATGTGGTATAGCCTTCAAGATTTGCAATGTGTTTGTATGAGATGCTATATGATGTAATATTTATTCGCGACCTGCGTGTCGTGGTACGGCATGATGACTGGAGTCATATGATTGTCACTTAATTATGGCCTGCGTGCCAGAACTGTTTATTAGCTCGAGGCAAAGCAATAGATAGATGCAAGGTGATGATCCACGATGCGGAGGTGGACCCCGACGCACATGCCGGAAGCCGTGGTGATGTTCCCGGCGCCAAGGACAAAGTTGGTGGACACGGTGACTTCAACCACGACGACGTGAAGACAATGAAGACTTCACGAAGCAAAGGGCTATACTATATCACATAATTTTATGAACTGCCTGTGATGTTTATCCCTTTGATGCACCCTTGTTTGATGCGCGGTAGTTGTGTTTTATTAGGGTGATCTCTCGCAAAACAATATCAAGTTGATAGTGTTCTTCCAACTGTAGCACCGTCTATACTATGTTTCACATCGGAGCAGGTCATGTCACATGGGTGCACACGTGTGTGACGCATAAAAGGCGGGTGTGTTAAAAGAACACACAGCGCATTACACTTGGTTGTCTTGACGGTTTGGATAAAAGTTTGCTACCGGAACACGCCCATCGAAAGATGAACAAGAATCACCTTTAGCGTGATTGGCAAGTTGGCCTACCGGTACAGTCTAAGTCATCAGTGATGTCACATCAATGGCGGACGATTGGGTTGGATCTTGAATCACTCCAGCATCAATTACGAGAGATATTGATCTGAGTGGGAGCGCACTTAGTAATTAAATTGATTAATCACAAGTGCAACTTAATTATGAACAAAGTCTTAGTATTTGCATTATCGTTGTAGAATAATGGCTCGCGTTACCACCTTCCCAATTGATTTTAATTAACTGTATTATCTGGTAAAAACTTTACGATTGGTACCGTATTGTGAGGACTATCCTCAATAGTGCCGAGAAGGACCATGTCCTATCGCAAATTTTTGATGCTCTCCCGCTGATGCTATGGATGATGTGACTTACGTCCATAATCCAAAATGCTAGAATTCCACCACAGCTAAGTGCATTGTCTTCACCACCATGAAACCCGAACTTTGAAAAGTTTGGGATAGTTATGTTATATTCATGGAACTGAAAAATTGTTTTCAGTGGTAGGACAATTAATGTTGGATATAAGATATCTAGTACAATGTATGATTGTAAGCATTAGTGAAAATATTCACTGTGCTCTTAACGAAACTGATAAGTGTGGGATCCAGAAGAACACTGATCATATGATGATGAGGATTAAGGGAAAGGAAGTTCCATAGGGTGTTAGTAAGACTTACACACCGGAAAGTCCATGGCATGCGCCACCCTTGATCATGTATGATCTTCTGTGAGTAGGAGTGACATTGGAAATAGAACTATGATACGTATAAAGGCAAAACGAAAGAAGACTGGAATATCCAGCTCAGAAATGAAAGTCATACAGAGTTATAGATGAATTCATTGCTGGTCAAAAGATGTAATTCTTGGGAATCATGATTAAGCGGTTAATCTTAATTCTTGTATATTGTGATTAAACTGTTGATCACTAGAATATCACTTCAATTGCATATTGTTGCAAGTCGATGCAAGAAATACTATGGCCTTTATGACTAGCTAATGATGAGTTTTGACACACTTAGGAACACGGTAAAAGGTTTACTATACCGTGTGTTGACTCTATGATTATCTTCATAATTCATTTTAGAGTTGAGTAAATTGTTATTACACTTTAGCCTTGTTGCAAAACATCATTTTGAATCATGTTTGTTGCAAGAGAGTTGTTCAAAGCTATGAATAACGTAAAGGCCATACTTCCATTATGAATAGGTTGTATGTTATGAATCTTGATAATAATGCTAAACATCCATAACACTGACGCTAAACGTCGCAAGACTGACAGAAATACCACATAGATGTGGCACTGCCGTTTATCACAAGTGACATAAAATGCATGTAGAATTTCCATAAGTGATGGACTTTCGAGTCATATGATTATGAAATCACTTGACGCTTGCGATCTTTGTCTCGAAGTAATGTGACTAAAACACCGTTGATAGGTCATACATGAACGGGCAACTAAACCATTGATAATCATACATGATGATGTGTGTAGTCTAATAAGTGTAGTTGTGTGCAGTGGATTCCCTATCTTCACTCATGAGTTGAAGTAGATATGTGGATATCTGTTCAATAGAGACATACGTCTGAAATCTTTGAAATGTTCAAGGAATTTTAGAGTGAAATAGAAATTCATTGTAACGAGAAAATAAAGCTTCTGCAAATTAGATTGTAGAAAGTAATATTTGAGTTACAAGTTTAGCGAACGTCTGATGAGTTGTGAAGAGTGTCATAACTTGCGTCTCCCGGAACATCACTATGAGTAAGATGTTCGAGAGATGTAATCAAGCCATGTATGACACGGTAAGATCAAACATGACGTTTATCAATTTGCCATTATACTTATTAAAGTTATGCGTTAGTGACTACGGCTTTTATACTGAAAAGAGCACCATCAAATCTGTTGAAATGACACCATATTAGATGTGGTATGGACTGTTAAAACCATGTTGTCTTTTCTTAAAATTTGGGTATATGAGGCATATGTTTGACATACTCAAAAACCCCAAATCAGATAAGTGCTACTTTGTTAAGGTTATGCCAAAAGTTTTGGTATTCCTCTATCACTACACAAAAGCAAAACTGTTTGCTGTTAAGAACAATGTGTTTTGAAGAAAATGGTTTCTTGCAAAAGAGTGAGTGGGAGGACAGTGCAACTTGTTAAAGATTGTTGAATCTTCAAATAAGTGCGCAGCTAAACCACACAGGTTAGACAAAACTCGTACAAACATTCATGATATGTAAGACGAGATATTATTGTTCGACAATGATAAACCTGTGATATACAAAGAAGCGTTGATGGGCCCTGACTCCAGGATTTGGCTAAATGCCAAATAATCCGAGATAGTATCCATGGAAGTAAGTCAAGTTTTGAACTTGGTAGACCCTCTGAAAGACTAAAAGTCTAGAGAATATATATATGGATCTATAATTGATTCGGATGAAATTGTTTTATCCATAAAGCTCAACTCGTTGGAAAAATTGTTTTCTAGCAAGTTCAAAGGTTGACTAAGGAGAAATAGTTTCGACCGTAGAGATGCTTTAGTCAGTTCGGGTTATATTAGCAATTACTACATATCTCATTTATAGGATATGGTAGAATGAACGTCAAAACAAAGTTCCTACACGGAAATATAACAAAGGACGTATATGTGATACGACCGGAATGTTTTGTCGATTCAAAGGATGCTAAAATAGATGCAAGCCTTGGATATCCAGTGATGGACTGAAGCTAGCATAATGGAGTTGGAATTTTTGTTGTGATGAAATTGCCAAAAGAGTTTGTTTTCATCAGGAATAACGAAGATGCTTGAATATTCAAGAAAGTAAGTGGGAGCTGAATAACATTTCTAAAACCTTATGTAGATGACATATTGTTGATTAGAAATGATATAAATTTCTTGACACGAATAAGGACTTCATTGGAAATGGTTTTCGGTTGAAGAACTTGGGGTAATATAGCATTAGTATTGAGCACAGTGATCTATGTAGATAGTAAGTGCCTGATCATGCTAAAGCCAACATTACATGTTGACATGATACTAAAGTAGTTTAGTATGAATACGCCAAGAAGGATGTTCTTGCCGAGGTCACGGTGAAAAGTTGTTTGCGGAAATCGGTGTTCATGAACACAGATAAGCAAAAACACGTGAATTGAATTCCACTCACCTGTGTGTTTGGATTAATCATGTACACCATAATATGTAAAACGACCAGATATGTCCAACGCTACAAAAGGTTGTGAGCAAGATACCAAAGTGATCAATATGTTGATCATTGGACAAACAGTGAAAAGTTAAACTTATGATAGATAAGATATGTTTCTCGGAAAAATGGAGATAATGAAGAGCTTGTTGTAACAAGTTACACCAGCTGAATTTTGATGTAAACAGTTACACCAATTCAGTCTTCATACTTACTCCGATCGATTTTCGATTTTAATTGGGATTATGTGTTTCACACATAAGGGTGGCACAGTATGAAGGAACTGTGTTAAAGTTAGATACTGTGGCGAATTCTATAACAGAAGCTAAGTATATTGTTGCTTAAAGAAGTAACAAGGGAGGGTATTTTGAATCATCAGTTCATTTATGAACATGGTATGGTTTCCTAGATGCTTGAAGCTCATGGAACATTGATGAATGATTTCACGACTTATTCTAAGGAACCAAGGTCCTACCAAATGATTCAAACATATACAAACCTAAACTGATAAAATTAGTGAATTTTATGATAGCGTGAAAACGCGAAGATATGCAAGATACAAACGGGCCTGAAACGTCAGATCCGAAGATGAGGTCTATACCACAAATGAAGCATTTCTTACACCGGTATGCCATAGGTGTAAAGTGCTCAAGCACTGACAGTATTATTGACTCTAGTGCAAGTGGGAGACTGTTGGAAATATTCCCTAGAGGCAATAATAAAATGTTATTATATATATATTTCCACGTTCATAATTAATGTTTATATTTCTGTGCTATAATTGCAATGACCCTGACTGTGAGATTCAGAAGAAAACTCATTTGCATGTGTGGAAATGTAAACACCAAGAGTTCCTGGTTTAGCCTCTAAGACCAGCTCATGTGCTAACTGATGATTACGTTTTCTTAATCATGGACATTGTTCTTGTAACAAGGATGTCAGTAGCAATGGGAACATATTGTTAGCAGAACAATGATGTTGAACCGACCCCAGTATTGAATGATATACTTAGAGATCACATCGTAACTACGTTATAAGTCATATCATGAAATGTTTTCATATACGTAATTCCTTAGACCATGAGAGTATCGAGTTGCTTCACACAGGAAGACATGCTTTGGTTCTTAGATGAATCCTCCCGTAAATGGGAAGTAGTAAAATAAGTTCTGGGTATGTCAGATGGGGTGGCTAGTGACTGTGATAGTTCAAGAATGGGATTTGCTCCTTCACGATGAAGAAGATATTCACTTCGGGCCCACTCGATATGACGGTATCCATTATAGTCTGGCCAGACGCATTGTGATTCAGTCACGGGGATACCGGAATACGATAACGAGAAAAGGGACAAACGAGCAAAGAGGATAACGAGTGGCTTGTGTTCAAAAGTTGTTACACATGGGTGCCAAACTTCTCTCCTCTAACTTTGTCATATATCGCGAAGCAAAGGGAATGGTACATGACTAAACATAATGGTTCACTCGAAGTTTCTTCGTGTATGTGCGGGAGTCAACATGGGTGTCCATGGCTCCGCTGTTGATTATTGGCTATTGACAAAAGGCTGTTGACCTATGTCCGGAAGATGTTCTGAGTCATGTCCGCATTATACCAAACCTATTGGGTCACACACTTAACGAGCAGTAGTTTGTTAGAATACTAGTATGGTAGAAGGTTTAGTGGAAGCAAAGCAGAATAGTTCATACGGGTACCGGAAGTAGTTCCGGGGATTTATGAAATAGTTCATAAGGGCACCAAAAGTAGTTTTGGGTATTTAAGGATATGTCCGGATCACTCTGGAGTAGTCCCAGGTAGTTTCGGAACATATGAAAATGGTAATGGGAAAGTTTACGATCAACCGGAATAGTTTCGGTGATCGGTGGACAGCTTAAACAATATGTTGTGTTCACCGGACATAATAACCTTTGCCCGGATGGCTCCGAAACCCATTTATATGGCTCCGGAACATTCGTTAGAGGTTCCGGAAGGTATTGGAAGTGCTCCAAAAGTGTCCGGAATGTCCCGAAACAGTCCCGGTAGGTCCCGGAAGGTCCTGGAAGCTTCTAGAAGGTTCCGGGCAGTACCACCCACTGCCCTGCGCCCCTGGCCTTGGGGGGCAAGCCACCTAGGCTGCCCTGGCCGGCCAGGTGGTGGGGGCGCACCAAAAAGGGGTGGGAGATCCTCCAGGTGGGATTTCCAAATACCATTATGGAAGGTTTCCGGTGGGAAGGTATGTGTAGGTTTGGAAGGTTTGGGAGTCCAAGTTGGACTCCCAAACCTCCTTGAGCTGCGCCCTAGGCCCCTTGGCCACCTATATAAGGTGAGCCAAGGGTGGGGGAAGAAACAGACAATCAATCCCCAAGGCCTATGCGCCACCCTCCCTCCTCTAAACCCCGTTGCTCCACAATTAGACCCCGATTTAGACGCTGTTCTAGATCGGAATCCGTTAGGGTTTTCTCCCTCTAGTTTTCTCGGTGGCGTTCATCTCTGGACGGTGAAGCGCTGCTGGATTGCAGCTACGGGATGTGTGGATACTAATGGAGGGGTCGTACCTTCGACCCTTCTTCGAGGAGCTTCTTCGAGGAGCTTGTTCATGGGATACTAATGGAGCCGAAATTTTTTGTTTTCTACTACGTTTCCCAACAAACGACCCTACTTCGGACCGGATCTTGTCCAAGAAGCTGAAGAACAAGTTCGCATTGTGCAAGAAAATCTCAAGGCCGCACAGTCTCGTCAGAAGAGCAACTATGACCGCAAACACCGTGAAATGGAGTATCAGCCTGGTGAATACGCATACCTCCGTGTCACTCCCATGAGGAGCACTCATCGCTTCGGTATCAAGGGCAAGTTGGCTCCTCGCTACATTGGCCCGTTCCGTATCCTTTCCAGGAGTGGACCCGTGGCATACCGGTTGGAATTGCCGCCGAACCTCTCCC
This sequence comes from Bromus sterilis, assembly GCA_950022295.1. Taxonomy (NCBI): domain Eukaryota; kingdom Viridiplantae; phylum Streptophyta; class Magnoliopsida; order Poales; family Poaceae; genus Bromus; species Bromus sterilis. The sequence goes on along the minus strand of OX465595.1, from coordinate 362,842,726 downwards.
AAGTCCACGATGTCTTCCATGTGTCGCAACTCCGTCGCTGCTTCAAGGATCCTATCCGCGAAGTGGAGCATGATATGATCGAGCTGCAACAAGACTTGACTTATCAAGAACATCCGAACCGCATTCTCGATCAGTCTGAGCGTCGAACCCGCAACAAGACCGTCAAGTTCCTCAAGGTTCAGTGGTCGAATCATTCTGAAGATGAAGCCACTTGGGAACGCGAAGATCGCCTTCGCGATGAATACCCCGATCTTTTCCTCGCTACCACTTAAATTCTCGGGACGATAATTCTTGTAGTGGGGGAGATTTGTAACACCCTCAGTTGCTGTAACAGTAATCATCATCACTGTTGATCATCACTGTTGAATTATCACTGTTTGATCTCCCTTGGAACTGATAAAACTTTGTGATGCTCATGATCAAACCTTGTTGTGGTTGATCAACACCCCATGCCCCATGTACTTGAGCCCTTGGGATCAAAACCCAAAGCCAAATGCACCTTACTCATCCAACAAACCAAACCCTAGTTGAAACTACTTTAAATGGAAATTAAAACAAAGGTGCTGAAATAAAGTTGTTCCAAAAATCATGGAACTATTTTTGTAAATTGCCTAAAATCATTATAATCATGTTGGAACAACTTTGGTAATTTTTGGAGTTGCAGAAAATTCCAAACAATTCAAACAGTAGGTTAAAACCCCTATTTTGGGCATTTAATATTTAAAAGAAATATCTATTGATTTTATTTTGCTGCAAAAACTTTTGTGGCACCTTAATAAGATGTAACCCTAATTTACAAACACCAATAATATTTTACTAAAATGCTAGGATTAATAAATCAATTACTGAATGTTTTGAATAAGCAACAGATCAAAACAATTTGGGTAAGGCTAAAACCCGCCCAGGGCGAAGCCCACCTCAGCCCAGCCCACCCCCACCTTGTCTTCTTCCTCCTCCAACCACCCCCACCTGCCCCGTACGGCGGCCGTCGTGGGCACGCCGCTGCCAGCCGGCCCCTCCCTCCACCTGCTCCCTGCCGCCGCGGACGCGATAAGCACACCCCGCCCGACCCCCTGGACACCCCCGCACCTCCGTTCCCCTCCTCCTCTTCTCTCACGCTTCGGGGAAAGTTTCCCGAGCGCCGCCGTCGCCATTGCCGTGGCCAGGCGCGGCCAACGCGCTCTCTCCACCTCGCCGTGTTGTCCAGGAGCCGCGTCATCGTCGTCTTCGTCAAGTCCCGCAAGGAATCGAGCCCTAGTCCACCACGTCGAGCTCTACTTCCTCGTCTTCGTCTTCGGCTCCGGCGGGATCCGCGTCGGATTCCGGCCGCTCCGAGTCACCATCGAGCCCACTCTCTCGGCTACAACACCCCGGTGAGCAGTCGCCCCTTCCCCAACCCCCCATAGACGCCCGCCTAGCCTGTAGCCGATACCCCCAAATGGCCGAGCTCTGGCAGCCGCCATTGTTGACGATGCCGAGCTCACAGGGCCTCCTAGCGCGCGCTTGTGACACCATTGTACTCCCCGTGCGTCGTAGGATCGGTTCCATCCGCTTGCGCGTTCGATTTCACCCCGTACCCACGAATTCCATTTGACCCGAGCGCTGTCTCCGCCATTGTCGACGACGAGCTTCACTCCGGCCACCCCCGACGTCGCCACCACTTGGAATCGACGCGGCGCTGTCTTCCGGTTCTGACGCACCAAATCCCATGGCGAACGGTGCCCCCTGGCCAAATTCCGAACCCCTCCCGTGGCTTCCGCCGTGCTGGGTACGCCGGCGTCTAGCCGCCGGTGCCCCCTGACGTGGCACCCCTGAGGCAACCCCCCTGGGTCGCTGCCAGTGGGTCCCCGTGGTCCAGTTGACTGGGTTGACCAGTCAACTGTGCTGACTGGGCAACCCCAGTCACTGACAGGTGGGTCCCCCTGGAAATAATTAAACTTAATAATTTAGATTAATCAAATAATTAAAATTGAGTCACTGACATGTGGGTCCAGAGGCATTTTCTAATTTAATTAAATGTTTTATAAATAACAGGGGCTGACATGTGGGTCCCACAAGTCAGCACTGTTCTGGATAATGTTGTGGATAATGTTTTGGATAATGTTTAAATAAATAATAAAAGAAATCCAGAAAATCATTTAAATTGGTTTAAACTTTGAAATTCAATAACTTTTAAACCGTAACTCGGATTCAAAAACTTTATACATGAAAATTGATCAAAAAAATATAACGAATACGAATACGCTATCTGTATGCCTACCACACCCCTCTAACACAACGAACATCGAACATTCCCCCTCCGGACCGGTTGTCCGATAAATGGTCCGGTACTGTTAGAGTGCCCGGATGAATTTATTCCGAACACGAAAGTTGTCCGGAATGGTTCAAATAGCACGGATACACCCCCCTTATGTTGTTCCGGTAACTACGACACCTCCGGCTTGATCCTTCCCCTCCGGACACCCTGTCCGATAATCACCCGGAGCCGGTAGTTCATCCTCAGATGAATTTCCGTTCCGAGCAACGTGCATTACACTGCGTTAGAACACCGTTAACATTTCATTTATCATGTCATGCATCTGTTTGTATATGCTTGCTGTGTATTTACTGTTTCTCCCCCCTTTAAATCTCCGATAGACCCCGCTGCTGCCGTCGACTACACCGCTGCTGAGTACGACTACGTCGTCGACGACCCTACTACTACCGTCGAGCTTGCAGGCAAGCAGAGCCATTCTCTTCCCCAGATACCGCCTATCTTTCCGTACATTTCTTGCACTAGGCATTGTTACTGCTGCTGCTACGATTACAATCCTATTCAACTGCATAGCCTGCTTTTTGTCGCCCCTTGATGTGCCTTCCTTTATCCTATGCTGCCTATTATTATTATCATGCATTATTCAGCAGTGAGCCCTGCGCATTGTTAGCTAGGATTAGATAAAGGGCCGTGGTCACTCAGGGGAGTGAACGCGGATACAAATATTATAACTGCACAGGTACGGTACAATGCAGACACCGCCACAGGCCCTACCTGGGTTATGCCTAGTCACCTCAAGTGTGAGCTACCAAGGAGTAATCTTTGTACTCCACTCGAGGCTGACTTTGTCTTACCGCCATAGGGTTTTGAGTAACGGTTGTCCTAAAGGTAAGCAGTCGGGCGACCCAACGGTGCCCGCGAGAGGTATTGCGACGGGACGACAGGGAGGGCACGACCAGTGTACCGGTGTGTTTGGCCCCTGGTCGTTGGCCGCGAGAGTTACCAAACCACGAAAGTCGAGCTCCTCCAGGAGCACACGCGAGACAAGGTAAGGAGACGGTTCACCTCGTTGGTAACCGCAGTGACTTAGTGGGGCGATAGGGCAGGCACCGATGTACTGGTCGTCCTGGCTGCTGTCGTTGTCCGCGGGTCGGTTAAGTCGAGGCAACGATAACGGTTGTCACGCAGGTTAATTAAAATACTAAATGGTTCAGTGAATGTCTTGAGTTGGCTATATGCCATGTACGCACTACCTACCCGTGGGAACTACGAGTTATGGGCTCCTCTGCTTCTTAGTGTCGTCCGAGGACTCTTCAGACGTCAGTAGTACCGCGGGCTGATTGCCGGGAAGTGGTGTTGTCTTATTTGCCGCGGCGTGTGATTTGTATTTGCTTTGATTTAACTTCACCGGCCAGCCACGCACCGTGCAGGAGTACGTTCGGGTTGGGGTCCAAGGCCCGGCGTACTTAGGATTTAGACCGGCGGATGACCTCTCTGTTGAGTTTGAAAGATGGGCTATGAAGTGTCGGATAGCCTCGGTGGAGCGTTCCCTAACAAGGTTCCCGCCACCCTGGAGATCCGTGCGTGTAGCGTAACACAAGTGCACCCCTGCAGGGAAGATTGATCTATCGATAGCCGTGTCCACGGTAACAGGACGCTTTATGCTGAAGCTGGATCCTACCACTAGAAACTATTATTAAACTGTATGGTTCCGGGTTCCCTTCCTCGCGGGGATGTCGAGGAGGTGAATTCGGAGGCATTGTTAATTATTATAACTTATTATTATTCAATGTTGCAGCAACTTCTGCTTCATTGTTACTTTACTGCTTTATATCAACTGTTGGCTGATTCTTACCTCATGCTGCAAGACATCGTCGGAAGATGCTAGTCTTCGTTAGGCCTAGCTTCTTACCCTTGCTCTGAACTTCTGTCTTCAGTCCACTATATACAGCCTCTTCATTCCGTTGATATCATGCATAATGCTTAGTAGCGGATGTAAGACTCGCGGGTATACTAGATACTCACCTGCTTTATTTCCTTTACTGTTCTGCCTGATCGGCCGCTGCAGCCGACGTTGGAGCCCAGGAGCAGGAGTACCCCGGAGGCGCCTACTACGACGTCGAGTTCCCCGTTGACCAGGAGTAGTACTGTGGATCCCAGGCAGGAGGCCTCGCCTTTTCGTTATGTATCTCTGATGTCATTTGTGCTAGCCTTCTTAAGGCAAAACTTGACTAACTATGTCTGTACTCAGATATTATGGCTTGTATGACTTATATATCCGGGTCCGCGTGACCCCCTCTATTGTAATATATTTGTTTATCCTTTTGTGTTTAGTGTTGTGCTGTGATATTATCACCGTGGCACCCTAATCTCAGTCGTGTACCCTGTGTGTATGATTACTGTACACGGTCTGATTTTGGGGGCGTCACACGAAGCTCAAGTGCCGGAGAGATACAAGACGTGGGATGATCTCAAATCTCTGGCGGTGTCCCAGGTCACCCCGTGGCTTGCGATAGGGGATTTCAATGAGGTGCTGCATCATTCTGAGTATGAAGGAATTGGTTCAAGGAGCCAGTCGCAACTGGATGGGTTCCGGGACGCTTTGGACATATGCGGCCTGCTAGATGTGGGACACACGGGCAACCCTTTCACCTTTGAGAAACAGGTGGCGGGAGGAACATATACGAGGGTGCGTCTTGACAGAGCAGTGGCTGACCCTGAGTGGAGCACCATGTTTCCGTCGGCTAAGCTAGAACACCACACGGCAGCCTGCTCGGATCACTCACCTGTTTTGCTGCGTTTCGATGAGGAAATGTCTCGCCAGCAGGGTGCAAAACCTTTCAAATATGAAGTCATGTGGGAAACCCATGAAAACCTGAAGCCGTGCATACAATCAGGTTGGAACAGACATGCGAAGGCAGCGTTGGTGGAGGATTTGCGCCAGAAACTACATGATCTTTCGGGTGACCTGCGCAGCTGGGATCGCCTCACTTTTGGTAACGTGCGAAGGGAGATCAGCAGGCTTAAGCATGAACTTGAAATTCTTCGGGCAACCCCGGGTCGCACGGGACCTTCGGCACATGAAATATCAATCACTGACAGCATGATTGCGCTATACCACAGAGAGGAGATCCTCTGGAAGCAAAGATCCCGAGTTGAGTGGCTTGCCAATGGGGACAAAAATACAAAGTTCTTCCACTTGCGAGCGTCGATGCGAAGGAGGAAAAATCTGATCAAATCTTTGCAAAATGATCAGGGGGACGTTATTTCATGCATTGAGGAATTGGAGAATATGGCGACACAGTTCTACACCACTTTATACACCTCCCAGGGGGTGTCAAACATGAAAGAGGTTTTGGCGGCTGTACCCGTCAAGGTCACGCCAGAGATGAACGCGTCCCTCGACGCGGTCTACACGGGTGAGGAGGTCAAGAAGGCTCTCTTCCAAATGTTTCCCCTAAAAGCACCAGGCTCGGATGGTTTTCCAGCACATTTCTTCCAGAAACACTGGGATGTTTGCGGTGAGGAGGTGACCAAAGCGGTCCTTCGAATCGTCAATGGGGAGGAGAGTGCGGAATGCATAAATAACACTTTCCTGGTGCTAATTCCCAAGGTGAAATCCCCTACACTGTTGACCCAGTTCCGACCGATTAGCTTGTGCAATGTGCTTTACAAGATTGCGTCCAAAGTGCTGGCTAACATATTGAAAGAAGTACTCCCGGACATCATCTCCCCAGAGCAATCAGCCTTTGTTCCAGGAAGGTTGATCACGGATAACATCACTGTTGCTTATGAGTGCTTACATTTTATGAAGCGGAATAAAGAAGTGAAACATCGCCATTATGCTCTAAAATTAGACATGATGAAGGCATATGACAGAGTTGAGTGGCCTTATCTGAAGGCTATCATGTTAAGACTGGGTTTTTCTAAGAGATGGGTCGCAATTGTGATGAGCTTGGTCACATCGGTCACATATTCAGTCCTTTTCAATGGGAAGAAACTTCAGGATTTCAAACCCACAAGAGGGATCCGGCAGGGAGATCCGATATCACCCTATTTATTCTTGTTGGCAGAAGAGGGCCTATCCGGCCTCCTCAAAAACAGAGATTCATCATCGCATATGACTGGTCTACAGTTGGCTCCTACAGCGCCAAAAATAAACCATTTGTTATTTGCCGATGATAGCCTGTTGCTTTTCAAGGCTAATGTAGAGGGTGCGATGGAGGCATCAAACCTACTGGAGACTTACTGTCAGGCGTCGGGACAGCGGGTTAACAAAAGAAAATCTTCAGTCTTTTTTAGCAAGGGCTGCCCGGAAAATGTCAGAGAGGATGTGAAGGGAATCCTAGATGTCCAGACGGAAACTCTCAATGAAAGATACCTTGGCTTGCCTTCAGACATTGGTACATCAAAGTCTGGCGCTTTTAAATACCTAAAGGACAGAATGTGGGGCAAAGTAAAGGGTTGGATAGAGAGAACGATATCTTCAGCTGGCAAAGAGATTTTGATAAAATCAGTGGCCCAATCTGTCTCCGTTTACTCAATGTCTTGTTTTAGATTGCCGCGAGGCCTATGTGAACAGCTCACGAAGCAAATCAGGTAATTCTTCTGGGGAAGCAAACAAGGCAAACACAAACCGCACTGGGTATCTTGGCAAACAATGACAAAAACAAAGTCCGACGGTGGACTTGGTTTCAAGGACCTGGAGCTTTTCAACCTTTCCCTTCTCGCGCGACAGTCATGGCGTCTGCTCACTAATCCGACATCCTTGTGTGCTCAGCTACTGAAGGCAGTGTACTTCCCAGACACTGGAATTATGGAGGCTCAGCTGGGTAGTCACCCATCACAGGTGTGGCGGGCTGTGATTGATGGTCGCGATGCTCTACAGAATGGGTTAATCAAGCGGATTGGTGATGGAACATCCACTAGGGTCTGGGAGGATAACTGGATCCCTAGGGAGGAAATGATGCGTCCAATTGTGTGCCTATCACTAAACCGCCCTTCGATAGTGGCCGAGTTCATTGATCAAACTGAGGCAAGATGGCGTGAGGATCGGTTGCGGCAATGTTTCTTGTCCAATGATGTTTCGGCGATTATGAATATCCCTCTGAGCACTCAACAACAGCCGGACTCATGGGCTTGGCAGTTGGAGAAGAATGACCATTTTTCGGTGAGATCTTTGTATCGGATGCTGTCAAACCTTAAAATCAGAGGGGAAAACCTTTTGGCGGGCAGGAGCTCGACGTCGAGGAACGAGAAAGATGAAAGAGGCTGGCGACAGCTTTGGCATACACAAGTTCCTGCAAAAATAAGAGTGTTCCTTTGGAGATTGGGGCATCATTCGCTACCCACTGAAGATGTCCGCAATCACCGTCATATGAGCACTACTGATCTCTGTCAGTTCTGTGGAATGGAGGACTCTTGGCGCCCCTCCCTGATTGACCGCCCAATGGTAAGGTGCGTTTGGGCCCTGGGTGACGAAGATATTGTTCAAAAGCTGCAAGAGACTGGTATGCCCAGTGCTAAGTTGTGGCTCTTTGAGTTAAGGGACACGATGGCACACTCTGACTTCGTCAGAATCGTAGTCACCCTATGGGCGATATGGACGGCTCGGCGGAAAGCAATTCACGAGGCAATTTTCCAAAGTCCTTTAGCAACCCACCTCTTTGTTTCAAGATTCATTCAAGAGCTAGATCAGATAAAGCAGCTGGGTGGAAGGACGCAAAGCTTACCATATCAAACATCACGGGACAGACCTCTTTCGCACAGAGAGCCAAGGATGGGCTCAGGGACCTTTGGGTCCAGACCACCGGCCGGTTTCTCCAAGATCAAAGTGGATGCGGGGTTCAATTCTGCGGATAACAAATGTGCTGCGGTTGCGGTGTGCCGGGATGAGACGGGGAGGTTTCTGGGTGCAAGCGCACATGTGATAAAGGGACTCTCTGACCCGGCAGTGGGAGAGACCATGGCATGCAGGGAGGCGTTGGCCCTAGCGGAGGATCTGCTGCTGAGAAGAGTTGTTATTTCATGTGATTCAAGTTCAGTGGTGAAGGACATTCACAAGCAGTCTGGAGGTTTAAATAGTCAAATTGTGAAGGAGATCAATAGTAGGATGTCTAGTTTATTTTCCTGTAATTTCATTTATGAATCTAGGATTTCAAATTTCGACGCTCATAAATTAGCAAAATTTGCTAGTAGAATTGATCAGGGTCGCCATGTGTGGCTTCGCACGCCGCATGACCCAAGTTGTATTCAATTTGTTATCAACTTTGATCAATAAAGCTAGTTGTATCCCCTCAAAAAAAAAAAAAAAGACCTAGCTATGCCCCAGGCCAAGGCCCCTGCTGCCTGGGGCCTGGCTACGCATTGCCTTCCATTACTTCTGCTATCAATCAACATTTTTCTTTTTGAAGTTTGCTACCAATCAACATTAATATACAGTACTACTGAATATGTTGCCGTGGTAGTTGGGGAAAAGAAAGATGTTGCCACGGTATTTGACCTCAACCTTGCTCGTCGGCTGCGAGCACAGCGGATGGGGAAGGAAAAAAGGCACAGGCCCCTCCGCTGGACTTGCTCTTAAACAATTAAAGTAAATATAACTGGCGCGACTCAAATGTTTCTTTTGCCATTTGGTGCAGACATTCCGCACTTGTGTGGGGAACACTTCACAAACAGTATAAGGTGAAACAAATGATTTAGCACACAACCGAGTTACAGCGCAATCCAGTAATCCACCTCTTCATGAGAATTCAAAGTACAAAGAAGACAAGAGTAAATCACACAATCCTCTCCAGTTCCCTCGCGTAGCCGAGTGTCTGGTTGATGACCGGCGCAGCGGGTATCTCCTTGCAGGGCTGGGACTCCTTGGCCTTCTGGAACAAGACCCGTCCGTTCTTAACATCCCACTCGGGGTGTTCCTGTTGACACTTGCAAGTTAGTATAACACATGGTGATATATCACGCAACTCACACCAGAACACACAAGGTTGTCGGAAATGGGGGTTTACCTCTGCGATGTACTGCTGCAGTTCATTGTCAGAGCTGAACATAAACATCTGTTTCGCATCACTTATTGACAGGTAATCATATCCCTTCTCGCTGCACCCGGCTATTTCGTCTCTGCATGCGCAACGGGTATCACAGTGAGGGACTGCGTAAAGAGTAAACCGGCAGATCACACACCTAAGTTAAGGGGCAGTGACAGAAACCCACTTACCTAACCGTTTTGGCAAGGAGGTCCATGAAATATACGTAGGTTTCATGAGGCACATGTTGCCGAGCACTCAGCACGCGGTTGTAGGCGCCCTCCATAAAGGACTGCTCGAGCTCAACCCCGTGCTTGATGCAAAGATTCTCCAGCGCTTTGGCGGGTAGAAGCTCCAGCTCAGTGTGGAACTCCGCAATTCTATTCTGGACTAACAGCCTCAGAAGGTTAAGCCCCAAGATTGGGTACTCCTCCGGTGATGGAGGAATTATGCCACTGCAAGCAATCAGCATGGTTAAGTATGATATAGCGCGATATAGATACAAAACAGCAAATTCAACATGTTCCTAGATAAAAATATGCATCAACATGTCTAGACATTTTATAACTAGTTATAAAGATGTTCTGGGTCTGATAAAGCAAACATCTAAGGGTACCCAACATATAATGGCAGATAAGACGTGATAAAAACTCTGCTGAGATATCAAAAACATTTGCGAGTCTGGTAAGGGTATCACGGCTCATCCATTAGGCCAGGAACCTGAGCCAACCCAATCTACATGTCTAACTTAACTGTGACTTACAATTAAAAACATAAATTTCCAACTCAGCCCCTGTTCCGTATTTGACTGTCCCACTGAACCAAGTAAACTTAGCACACATAACTCATGCAAGACTAACACAAAAATGTATTTTGGTTTAACTCATTTAGCAACTTCCGCCCAAAGAAAACCAATAATAATTATTTGTTTTGACCTTACCAAATGATAACCCAATGGAAGATAAAAGAGAACAGGGAACAATACATGTATTAAATGACAGCCTACACAATGCATATACAGAGAAAACAACTGCAGAGTGGTACAAAAGGAACTAACCATGTGTCCATGTAATAAGGCTTGAGCTGGCAGAAGTCCCTTTCGAATGCATCTTGGTCTTCCATTTTCACACTCAAAACAACTGCATGCTCATAGATGTCCCCTGAAAGGTTTCAGATTGATTTAGCAGTTGTTCTGTCAAGGAAAGGATAACTGGAAGCCCAGAGTATAATTCTAAATAGCTGGATCATAACAAGATAGACACACATTTTCCTAAAAAAAAACAGGACATAGGTTACAACAATCGACAGATAAGTTCATGCATGGCACCAACATATGAAAATCAAGTTCATGAGTCACAACATAATACTACTCCCTCCGATCCATATTAATGTACTCAACTTTGTCTAGATTCGTATGTATCTAGTTAAGTATTTAGACCAGATGCATGTGTATCTGGACAAAGTTGAGTACATTAATATGGATCGGAGGTAATATCTGAATGAACAAATTTTATCATCAAATACAAACTTCCAATGTGGCTCCAGAGGACAAGTCGAAAAAGAGCATTTTTTTCCCTCAGAATTCACATTATAACAGCTGGCAAGTTCTAGGATGGAATCATATTCAAACCATCTATAATATATTCATACGGCAGCAACCAGTCAATTTTAGGTAAAACTGCATGACAAACAAATCAGATCCAGTGCTAGGTTTCACAAAGATGCCCCACCTCATCCTCAAATTAGTATTACCAAGCAACCAATATCAACAATCTTGGGCATTTAACTGAACTAAGTATCAGTTGAACCACAGTAGAATTGCTAAACGAGCCATATCACGACAATGATAAAACATGACCACAATAGCACACATCATTACAGTAACAAAACAGCCAGCATATCTCAGACAAACGCAGACCTACAAAACACAAAGCATCACCGATAGACAGGGTCAAAATCCGCCCTCACCAACACAGTCTCTCTGTACCTACACCATAATAAGATTTGCAACCTGCCAATAAAAATCTAAACTTGCACGCCGCTCACACACAGAAAGCAGCACCGCAACTCCAAAACGCCTGACAATCCGGACACACTAGACGATTACTAGACAGCAATTAACCCCAAAAGACAGAGTTAACTTACTGGCAAGCTTGAGCTCCTCGACGGCGTTGGGCGTCTGCTCAAACGACGGAGGGAGGCTGGGGAACTTGGTGAGGAGGATCTGCAAAAAGGGGAAGCTTGACGGGTCAATTCCCGAAAAACGACGTCTTTCGGGCGAAACCACGGGTGGAAGTTCAACAAACCTAAAAAAACTCGAGAGAAAAATCAAGGGAAGAAGAGGAAGGGGCGGGCGGGCGCACCTTGAGCTGCGAGAGGAGGTTGGCGCAGACGTCGAGATCGCTGCGGGCGTAGGCCGCCTTGAAGCGGGCGAACAGCTGTGTGACCTCCACCAGCTTCGGATCCATCGGAGGCGGCGGGGGTCTCGGCGGCGAAGTTCTATCGAGAGGATTCGAGTGGAGCGAATCGAGGATTTGATGCAAATTTTCTGGGACGGAACATACCTTTCGGATTAGGATTCGAGTTCTAGTCGGGCGTTGCTGGCATACTTGTTCTCCTTTCTCCTACTCTCCTCGAGCACATAAAAATATGAGATCTCTCCACTTTTTTTCTTTTTTCTTTTTGATGCACTTTCTTTAAATCAGAAACATTTCGATAAAATACAGTATTGTACAGTACTATAGAAAACACGAAAAATATGCATAGACCTGCCATGATATACAAACATATACTCAAACTCTACTTATAACTTTCATCATAAAAAAATGTACTGGCAACTTGGGGAACAAGAAAGAAAAAACAAATTCATGGACATGAAGTTTTCTACTTGTGAGTTTAAAGGCTTTCTATGAACATTAAAATTTCTATTATTTTTAAAATATGTAGAAATTATTTTTACTACATAGAGGGGCATGTTTTGCCGCGTGTTGCCCATACACCGGCGGAAAAGAAGAAAGTACCCAGGAAAGCAATAAGAATTTGTCTCATCGACAAAAAAATGGGATGTCAGAAAAAGTACTTAAATCATATGGACCATGAAAAAAAGAACTAAATTGTCAGCTGGTAAGGAGAAACGAATACATTGGCATGAAGTTTTATATGTGGCGTTAGAACATAGTAGGAATACATTGATATTTATCGATACATTGGGGGCTTAAAACAAAAGCAGCAACACATAGGTCCAAGCTATACGGTACATGAGCCAAAATAAAAGGATAGTGCATACAATAAGCAACTTATGAGCGTCGTAGGTTTGAATTCTGTTTTATGAGGATTGCAATGACATCTGGTACCTGCAGAGAAGGATATGGATGATGGTTAGAAGATATTATATTGTTTGTTTGTTAGGAAAAATGATTTTGAAAATCAGCTTACACTTGGCTCATTGACTTGGTCTTTGAAATGTAAAACCTTCGAACAATTGGCTGACACTTTATCTTTTTGTTGGGCCTACGATCTGTTTCACTGGTAAAACAATAAACATGAATAATAAAATCTATAGTATATTTAGATCCAAATAAAAATAAACTATATGAATCACTTCAGCATGTCGAATGAAGGAATATCTTTGGAATAACAGAAAGCATCACCCTTGCAACACGACAAAGGGTAACTCATCGTAAGCATCCACTAAAAATGGTGTGCTTGTTATATATTTTTCACTATTTTGACACAATTATGTGGTAGAATTAAGAAAATTTATTTCTTATATATGTTTTGGTCTTTGATTCACTTACTCTTTCCTAAGATTAAATATCTGGAAGTTAGCTAACATTATATAATCATGGAGAAGTATATTTTGGCATATCGACCATCGTAATATAGCTAACATTATAGGTAAAAACACATAGATCCCAATGCTCCTTTTTTATTATATGTTAAAATATATGCTCACACCCGGCTGTACGTACTTTACCAATGATCCATTCAATACAAATTTATAGTTCTTGATGGCTTGCTGAGCAAGGTAAATCTAAATGGCACATGAGCAAAGATCACAGCTAGCTCGATATTATTGAAAAAATGTTTTGCAGACTTCGCAACAGGAGTCTTGTTGCAATGGCGTGAGTGCAACAAGCCTCCTATTGCAAAGGCTGATGCGCGTTAGCAGTGTAATATAGTAGTTTTCTTTGGGATGGTTTGCAGCAAAGATCGTGTCATATCACAATGAACCTCTGTTGCAAAGGCTCGTTATATTGGGTGCGCAATGATCGAATGATTACAATTCCCTCGATCGTACGGCTACGCAGGCGGTAAATATTAAGAAAAAATTGATCGACGAATGCGTAGCGCTTGCCTTTGATAATAGTCATGATTTTGTTTATCAAAACAACCACGTGGAGTACCAGACTAACGCGCTCCCCTTCGCCATGCAAGTTCGATTTCCGAAAAGTATGATCCGACAACCAAACCAACCCACGTTGGATTTGCCCTTCGCGGTAGACCAACCCATGACCTGGCCGATTCCCTTTTCCGGCTTCGGGGTAGCCTAATCCACGAACCGGTCCATTGACTCTATTATATTACTTGACTGCCTTTTGGGTTACTGCACATTATTCGGTAATCTTTTGCATTTAAGCCCAGTCCCCTTATGGGCCAATGGTTTTTTAGAAATAGTTATGGGTGAGAAACAAAATTTTCAAGAAAACTAAACTAGCAGTTAGAAAAACACTAAAATAAACTAGCGCTTACTGTCATGGTCATACCAAAGGTATACCCCTAGGCAAGGGAAACCAAGGGGTACCCTCAAACCCTTGGGTTTCCACCACACCCAACAAAATAAATGAGATCAATAAAGAATATAGAGCTTTATCAATCCCAGAAGCTCACTTCCCGTGTCTCCGAGTAACACGTTACTCGGAAGACATAAACCATCTCCGAGTAGTTAGTCACTCGGAGGGCAAACAAGATCCGAGTAGTTCAGTACTCGGAGAAGATGACCGGCGAGCTATTCGTTACTCGGAAGATAGGAACGCAACGGACGTGAAGCATTCAAGACCGCAGGCGTTTCCTCCTCCTTTATTAGCAGAAACGGGTAGACCGTTTCTTGTATTTAGTACGCATTTAACCCTGTAATTAAAGACCCATTAAGCTGAGGCATTGAAGGGGCAGAGTCGCACTCTATATAAGCCTCCCCCCTCATCCAGTACGGGCATGCGCAACACCATTTTCCTCAACCTTTGAGCAATAACACCCCAGTCAGCCTGGGACAGGATTAAGGTTTGTATCTCTAAGGAGAGGCCTAACCTGTATAATTTCCCCTGCGTCAACCACTCTACGTACAGATTCATTTAGCTCCTTTCATACCCCTCTCTCTATTGTCAGGATTATATGCCCGACAGTTGGCGCCCACTGTGGGGCTGAGTTGATCAGCAATCGTAGAGATGGCGTTTTCTTCATCCTCTTCGCCGATTCGCGGCTCCAAGCTCATCGTCGGAGAGATGTTTTGTTTCGGATCATTGGACTTTGTGGCTGATGACTCCGCCTGGTTGGCGGATTCACCGCTCCAGGCGGAGCTGCTACCTTTGAGAGGCAGCGTCCACTTCCAAGTTGACGAATCGGGGGCTCTGCGCCTCCAACTTTCGGCTCATCGTCAAGCACCAGCTCCCTTATCAGTCCACCATAAGAAGAAGCGCTCGGGCCGTCCATGTGCTCATCATCGCGGCAAACAATTCAAGGTGCAGCAGGTGGCAGTCATCGACTCAGTGGAGTCAGCCCAGAAGGCCCTCGACGAATTGATCGCAAGAGAAGGCTCGGCGGCATCTCTTTTGCATTTGTTCAGCTCGGCTGAAGAGGAAGGCATGGCAGTATCAGACCCCAAGCTAGATGAAGAACAGAAGGGCAACAACGACGCTCAAGTCGCAGTCGCAGAAGTGTGCATGGCAGAAACTCCACCTCCTCAACCGTCACCAGCTCGGGATGGCCGTGCCCGAGATGAAGTGAACAGCCCGTCCGGGGCTGATGGTCGAGAGCCAACTCGGCGCGTGTCCGCTTTACGAAGGTTAGAACTCGGAGAATCAAGCCGGCAGCCCCGACCCCTTACTCAAGAAGAGCAAGCAGAAGCAGAAGCGGCCGAGCGACTGTTAAATACCCCTATCGACACAAGCACTCCGGAAGGTCGAGGTCTGGGGGCGGCTAGGTTAACCAACCTGGCCGAGCGGGAGCGCCTGGCCGAGCTGGAGAGCACCCTGGAACGCCAGGCTCGAGAGGTCGCTCGGCTCAAGCAAAGAAGAACAAGTCGGCAGCTGCGAGGGCAAGGACGAGAACTCTTCCGAGCTATGGGAACTCCAGTGGAAAATCTCATTGACGGGGATCAACCCCGGCAAATCCCATGGTCAGGGATCCTGGGTTAGTCATGAGAGGCACAGGTTGGACGATAGCTCGTCGGCAAACAGGAGGACACGTTCCTACTCAATATTATTGATGAGGGAGATGCGATTACAGTGGATGCCAAGGCTGGAGCGCTCAAGGCTAGGGTTACAGATGATATTGGATCTTCGGATGGCGGACAAGTGACACATGGGGCACGATTTACCCAGCTTCAGGCCCCCGGAGGGAAAACCCTACATGCTGCTTGTCTGATCTTGTATTGATGATGGTGTACAGGGGTGCCGTGAGGGCTTTGGTGGAGAGAGATTTGTCTAGTCCTATGCGTGGGGGTTTAGAGCTTGTGACCTGTTGGGTTGGGATCTGTCTAGAGAGGTGCCCCTGCCTCGCTTTATATAGATAGCCAGGTAGGGGTTTACAAGAGTCCTAGTCGACTACTAATATGAGTCCTTGTCTTGCGCCTCAAGTCTTGATCTTCACGTCTTACTCCGTCATGTCGGTGTCCACGAGTGGGCCCTTTGTGGGCCGCCAGCCATGACACGCACCAGGTACCCTCACGTAGAGGAGTCGTGGGGTCACCCCCTCGTCACTCATAGCCGCAAATGGGATTGCAAACTCTCTGCAGCCCAGTGGATCGGCAGCAGAGGGAATTTAGCATTTGGCGTTCTTGTTGCAAGCCACAGTAGATCAAAACGCTTCAGTCAGTCAATCACATCAGCGGATCCATTCCCAAGTTCCCCCCGCAAGAACGTCGCAATCGGTGCATATTCCTTACGGTGAAGCGCGGAGAAATAGGAACAATCCCCCTCGGCGCAGAAATGACCCACGAGGAGATCACTGCCAAGATCTGTACCGACACGAAGAATACTGAAGACCAGATAACTATGAGGCTCACAGGTCTGGTCGAGCTGCTCCTCGGAGAGAAGAGTTCCATCAGCATCGAGGCGACCATTATGCAGATGTTGAAGATGACGCCCGAAGCCATCTGGTGCAGAGCCGAGTTGATCGTGCTAGGTCCCATCGGCAGGATTAGGCTCGTCCCTCAATGGCTACAAGGCCGGTTTGCTTCAGCGAGAGAGTTCGGTCTACCCCTATTCCTCCTTACTTCAGGATAGCTCAAGGAGTAGATAAGTACCGAGGCGATGCCAAACCCCAGCCATGGTTAGATGATTACAGAATAGCCGTGCAAATCGGAGGGGGAGGGGATGAGATAGCTATGATGCATCTGCCCCTGATGCTAGAAGGCTCAGCTTGGACGTGGTTAAACCAGCTCCCCCCTAGTAGCATCTGGATTTGGGAAGACCTCGAGAGGGTTTTTGTCAAGAACTTTGAAGGGACCTACAAGAGGCCTGGAGGGCTAACCGAGCTGCAGCTGTGTGTACAAGGAAACACTGAATCCACTCAGGACTATATTGTAACAGCCCAGATTTCACAAAAATTAAAAATTTGTTTTCGGTGTGAATTGTTTGATTGTCTGCTTTGTTTGCGGTGTTTGCATCCCCGATTTATCGATCGGCGATTATTCCCCCCCTCTTATCTCGTACCGGACGGAGACCGGCCCTTGCCACCCTGACACTCGACCTTTGCGACACCAGGTTTCACCCGATCACCGTCGCGAAAACCACACAAGACCAGCCGCAGCCAACGAAACGAAAACCCCTTATTATAATTAAACGGGTTATTTTTATAGCGCGTCGGAAAGTGTTCTTGGAATGGTTCCAGCGCGAGGTGAACGCCGCCGTCTCGACGTGTTGATCGCGCAGTTCGAAGTTTTACCCGTATCGGAGGTCCTGCGGACCCCCGGTGGTCAGAAACGTAAACATCGCGCGCAAGAGAGAAAAACCGGGGATGTTTTTTCAAACTGCCAGCCACCTGGGCTATATAAAGACCACCACATTCCCACCCCTTTCTAGGGTTTCCCTAGCACAAAATTGCAGCCATGGTTAGGAGATAAAAATGTTTCTTATATGTAACTTGACTAGAATTGCATGTAGATTGTGTTTATGCTGCTCTTGCTTGCTAAAAATAATAATAAAATATTGTTTAGGGAAAATCAGTACCAAACATTATAATTATCGTGGGGTCCGCAATAGTTTGCCATGTATAGGTTTTACCCCCACTTAAATTGACTAGCCTAGATAGTTTATTTATGCTTCACCTCTTGCCATGTTTGAGTGCTATGTTGTGCTTGCTTGAGTTGCCATGTTAACAACCTTTGTTGATCACCTGTAGCTAAAAATCTTGAACCATCGTAAATGTGCGGTATCGTCGTGTGTGACGAGTACTCCTGTTAACCTGTTAGTAACCGCTCTCGACGGTAGGTGCGATGTCTCGTGTTGCCTTCTTGTTGATGCTTGCTCGTGTTTGCTTCGTAGTAATAGAGTGCTTGCTCGTTGATTGCTTTCCAGTGTTTATCGTCTTGTGTGCTTTCGCGGGTACCTCTCGGAGATGATGCGAGCTCGCGATCAACTACACCTTCGGAACCCGGCTTATCAACAGGCAAGGACTATACATTACTTATGATCCATTTTTTTTCAACCAGCGGTTTGCATGCTAGTCTAGGATAGGTTCGATGTTTGATCCTACCACATGTTTACAACCTTTTTCAAACCGATACATCCATGTCCCCTCCCAGCAAACCTTGTACTGCTATGTTACTATTGCTCGTTGCTCAGCCTCTGCTTAGTATGCATGCTTAGGATGCTACGATGTTACCTCCTGTTACTCCTTGGTTTGGGATATCAAATTATTATATTGTTGTTGATGATATGATTATTATAAATGTTGACTATATTCGACGAAGGATGGAAGGTCTAGGCTATCCCGCCCCGACGTTTTGTTCCGTTCGAGTCACCTAGGATCCGAGTTCCGGGTATTGGTTTTAAGACTGAGCGTGCCTAACCGCGTGTGGGAATTTATGGGGTCCCCTTTTCTTACCTACCTAGCTTCAAACATTTCTAGTGGTGGCCCAAGCTGATTTACCATTTGAAACCGTGTGTGTGCTGGTCGGCCGCCAGTTGTTTACAAACCAACCTGGACCAGTGAGGACATAGTTCCCTTGCTGGCCCACCTTGTCCGGCTGAGGACCCGGTTTCCCATGTGTGATTAACGGCTATCCAAACCTGCGACAGACGGTAGAGACCGATTTGAGAGCGCGGTCGGCTTTTGAGTTGGGTGTCGACTCACCGGGGCCACCCGGATTTGTTCATTGTTAGTTAGAGGGACCTATCGTTTCGGATCTCTTGGAACTAAATCATAAAATGGTTGCCTGTAATGGGTAGCAACTGAGAGAGATGGGCGTGCGTGCGGAGCCTTGTAATGGGCAGTTGGTACACCCCTGCAGGGTTAAATCTTTTCGAGAAGCCGTGTCCATGGTTATGGACGACTTGAGACCTACTCCTTGTTCATAGACAACAACAACTAAGATAATTTTAATATAACTTGATCAACGTGTGTGTGTGCCTTGACTGCTTCTTCTTCGTCGGGATGCGAAGAGGAGGACAAGGATAGGATAGGTGTTATGCTTGCGTAAGTAGTTGATAGCAAGACTTGTTGGAGGCGATTCCTCATCGAAAGCTTGGCTCCTTATCTTACCCTCTAGATCGTTAGCCACTTCATAAATGCTAGTGCGGCAGCAACCTCAACACTTACCCCTTCCTTACCGTAAACTACTAGTTGTCCTAGAATGACGAGTGATGAAGTCCTTGCTGGGTCAGTTGACCACTACAGTTGGATGCTGAGTACTTCTGTACTCATGATACTACCCCCAAACTCTTTTCAGGGTTTTTGATCGACAACAGGTACGATGATCGACGTTTCACGTGGAGACTCGACGACGACTAGTTAGGTGGATCCCGACGGAGGGCCTGGACCCGTGTGGTTATGGGGATCGATGTTTTTATTTTGCCACTAGGCATTTGCTTGTAGTCTGTACCCAGACATGTATCTTCCGCTGTTGTATTGTATTTGAGGCAGTTGTATGCCGATTGTATGAGATGTTGTATCCTGTATCTGTAATGTTGTGATATCATGTTGGAAATCCGGGGCATATGACTTCATCATATGTCGCGGTGGGACCGATATGTTCTTCCTCCCCGGATCTGGATGGAAACATCTAGATCTGGAACAGTACCGCATATCGGGCCTTACAATTGGGCTACCGAAGAAGAAACTGTCGCAAGACAAGCGGAGATGGAGAGCTCCGTGAGAGAGGAAGTCAAGACTATCACTGCCCTACAGCAAGGAGGTCCAAGCAATCCCATCATGGTGGGATCTGCCAAACCTCAATATGATCTTTCTCTTAACCTTTCAGGGGCCTCCACTTCGCTTGAAGATCAGCGCACGCTTTCCACCATCTCTGAAGCCTACCACATCAGCAACCAACTTTGTGAAGATTTCCGTGTACTGAAAGTGCAAGTGGAAATCCTGGAAGCTGAAAACCAAACCCTTCGACGTATAATCAGGGACCTGAACAAGAACAAGAATGAGGAGTAAATCTCCTTGGGTAATGGAATACCCTTAGCTTGTTCCAAGCTTGGGGGAGTGCCCAGTATTTTTATCTTTATCTATGTCTTTTAGAGTCAAGTAGAGTCGTATCATGTCTAGGGAAGTTATCTTATAAAATAGGTGTTTGCTTTGAGGTCTATCACTCCTTTCTGGAGAGTTATGTATCTGTGAGTGTGGAGTCGTCTATGATGGAATATTAATGAGAAGTCTATTGATCCCTTCGCTGCACTCGGTATTCTCTTCACGCAATCGACCTTATGATGATTCTTATGGGGAGTATTGACCTTATATCAGGTATGGCTTTGAATTTTTTTTTTAATCTTGGCAAACATAGCTTTGGTCATAACAACAAGCATGTTATTTTTCTCAAAGTAGCGACATAGCCAAAACCCTCTTTGTTATTATGCTTGTAGTGTTATGTTGACAAGGAAGACAGCTTGATGTGCTATGCTTATTTTAATGTTTATGCTTTATATTGCCTTGCATCCAAGTCAGCATCAATTGTCTGTTCTCTGAAAGCCTTTGCTAGCCAAACCTCTGTACTAAGCGGAATTTTGCTTGTGCATCCATACCCTGAAACCAATATCTCCCATATGAGTCCACCATACCTTCCTATTCGTGGTATTCCACTACCACTCCTAAAGCATAGAATTTTTGTGTTATCCTTAGATGTTCAAAATCTTCTGTTTTGTGGCCCTGTTTTAGCTCATGAGGAAGTAGTAGTTAATTCATGATCTTCTTAAGTTGGACAAGTTTTACCCCGGGATTGCATGTCTAATCTGCAAACCCCTAATACAAGGAGGAACTGGCATGAGTGCGCCCAACTCACAAAAGATAATACAACAAACAAACAAACCCTCCTTCACGCTTTGTTCATGAGAAATCAGAAAACTTTGGCAGTGATAAATGATGGTACGAATTAACGCCCCCTCGTTGGTTACCCAAAGTGGAAGGTTGAGATGTAGACAACAAAAATTTTCCCTTAGCAAAGATGCTAAGGTTTAGTATCGAACCAGTAGGAATCCAACAGATACAAGTAGGTGGCAAGGAAACAATGGCACCGTTTTAAGACAAAAGTTGCTTCCTTGACCTGGACCTGCATACACAACAAATAACTTTGCTTTCCAACGAGTACAGAGGAGTTGTCAATTCCTCCGGCCTTTTTGTTTACAAAGGATAAAATGCACGGGATAATAATGATAGTGATAGCAACGGAAAAGTAAATAAAGCAGTAAATTGATAGCGGGTGTAAACAGTATTGGAAATATGGACCGGGGTCCTATGATGTTCACTAGTGATGTCTCTCTCCCAAAAGACGATAAAATAGCCATGCGAGGTAAACAAATTACAGCTGGGAAATTGACATGATTATGTGCGCAAACCAATGCTAACTATGCTATGAAGAAAGGAAGAGGCTCAAAAGCATGGGCGGTACGCCAAGACAAGTAGACCGAAATCCATCTGCATCTACCTACTAATCATCCACCTTGAGTTATCTATCCAGAACATCTCGCTGGTATTAAGTTGCAAATCCCACCCAAAGTGTAAACTCAAAGCAACGAACAACTGCATTAAAGAACTTTGCGTAAAGTAAACAATCCTTGCACCAGCCAGTACGAGCACCGTTGTTTCCCCCCTTGTGGCAACAACACATCCCCTAGACTCATGTTTCTGTCACTCAAGCTAGTCATCGGGGGGCATGAACCCCCAATCATGCATAACGCTCCCTCTTGGAGTCACTACCTACTACTTGGCCAAAGCGATAAATAGCAACAGAGAACATGCAGGAATTACTCTAGAACATAAATATAAAAGAGGATAATCAAATATATTACTCAAACACAATCTGAACAGAATCTCATAATCCATCGGATCCCAGCAAACTCAGCATAGCAACAGCAGAAATATTACATATCTGCCTCGATCATGTAGGGCAGCTCACGAGGTCTAATCCATGAAGAACAAAGAGGGGAGGAGAACATCACATATCTACTGATCATAGACCCATGGTCCAAGGTGGACTACTCACGGTTCATCCAGGAAGCATCAATGGTGGTGGAGAAGCTCCCGGAGGTGGTTCCTCCCTCCGGCAGGGTGCCGGGAAGAGGTCTTTTGGTGCTCCCGATCTTGGAAGCGCGGTGGCGGTGGAACAGAGGAAAGATCGCGAAAAAGGGTTCCCGTCACGGGGGTTTCACGTCACGAGGATTATATGGGAGAAGGGGGGCAGCCAGGGAGGCCACCAGGGGTCCAAGCGGCCCCCTGGCGCGTCCCCACCCTAGGGCGCGCCGGGAGGGCGCCTGGGGCCATGGTGGGTCCCCTCTGGCCCCCCCCTCGGTGATTCCCGAAGCTTCTTCTACGCTGATTTTTTATTGGATTTTTCCCGAATTTTTAGAGCACTTTTAATATGGGGGAAACCTGAAATAGAAAAACAACAGAAAACAGGAACTGGCACTGGGGTGCACTGAGTTAATAGGTTAGTCCAAATATGATCAAAAGTGTATGGAAGTTCATCAATATCATAGCAATATCACACAAAAGAGGCATGGAGCAAGCAGAAATTATAGATACGTTTTGGACGTATCAACACCCCCAAGCTTAATTCCTGCTCGTTCTCGAGTAGGTAAATGATAAAAGCATAATTTCTGTGGTGACATGCTTACAACCATATAAGAACTTTTAAGTAAAGCAATAATGGCATGTAATTCAATTCAAGTCATAACAGGAAAGAGTCTATATTTAGCATTGAAACAAGCAACATAAGAACATAAAGGTGCAAGAGCTCTCGCTGTCTGTGACTTGAATGTCTCCAAATGGTGTTTGTGTGCAAGAAAGGGGATATGGATATACGAGAAAAAGTATTTTTGTGTTCAGAACTCAATGTACTAAAGTTTCACACTTGGTCTTCTTTGGAATCTTATCTTGACTCATCCCCAGACCACTATCCAGGTAAAAGTCAAAAATGATCCACTCCTTTTCGACATTTTGAGCACTCATGCAATGGATGAGCGTAAGCAAGAAAGTTGACACTTAGGATGGCAAAGAGAGAATATGGTGGAGGAGGAAGTCAAAAAGGGTGTGAAAGGCTCACATCAATGAGGACAATCATAGGCGAGAGAAAGCCAAATGATAGATATGATGTGAGGAGTAGGGATTGCCATGCAACGGATGCACATATGAGCTAAGGTATGCTCTCCAATGGAACTAGTGGGGGTGCATCCAACTTGCTTGCTCAAGAAGACCTAGAGCTCATTTGAGGAGGCTCATCATTGGAATATACAAGCTAAGTTCTATAGTGTGAAGGTCCCCACATAGCTATATGCACGAATGATAATATCTATGGAGTACAAGATATAAGAGGGAGTACGAGTGTGGATCTCTCAAAAGGAATAGTAGTGTGCCCCCTTCTCTCTTTTTATTTCCTTTTCTCTTTTTTTTTCTATTTTATCTATTTTTTGGTGGCCTCAATGGATCTTTCTATTTCTTTCATTTGTCCGCTTTGGGATCTTTTAATTTTTCCTCTTTGTGATCTTTTCCTCACTTTAGGGGCAATACTCTATATATTACAAGGAGTATAGTAGATCTTTCACACTTTACAAAGTACTCAAATCATAAAGAAGATGTAACTATCATGATGTATGCAAATGTATGCCTCTGCCAGTGTAGCAGGATATGCAATGATACTAGAGCGTCATGTAGCAATGATTAGAGCAAAGCCCAATTAGCATGCGGCTCATCGATCAAGCAAGTAGCATGTATGACATGAAGATCAAGTCATGAGAAGATGGATGTTGCATGGCAATATATCTCGGAAAGGCTATGGAAATGCCTTGATAGGTAGGTATGGTGGCTGTTTTGAGGAAGGATATAAGGAGGTTTATGATGACAGAGCGTATCATGCCAAGGGTTTGGATGTACCGACGAAGGTGGACGCCAACTCTCAGAGTGAGAAGAAAGCAATGCACGACACATGAGAGGCTAGAAAAATATGGGAAGGTGGAAGTGTCAACTTTCGAATACTCACATTAGTCCGAAGAGCTCATGCACTTATTATCGGTAACTCTCAATCTAATAAAGAGGTTCACAAAGATAAAAGTACCCCGAGGAGGAGTGTATGGGGGTTTGGTTATCCCTGTGCATCCTCGCCTCATGGTACGTGAGTGTACTCTAATATTCGACCCCTCAGAAGAGTAGTGATTCATCTAGTAGCTAAAGTTCTCAACTAATTTTGTAAGTTTTGAAAATAAACACGGATTGCCCAAAATACGACATGTATCACTAATAGGCTAAAGCTCTTGACACCAAAAGTCCAAACATTTCTCAAAACAATACCTCAAAACTATTGCAAGTTACTACTACAAAAGAATAACAACCTCAATTACCTACTCCAAGTAAAGACACAAAACTCAGTGCAACAGGCAAACTCTCTAAAAAAGATAAACATGAAAACTCAAGAGGGTTCCATCAACAAACTAAACAAAAGCTCTTTGAAAAGATAAACATGAAAACTAAGAGCAAAACATGACAGTGGCTTTGAAAAAGATAAAGAACAAACACAACAAATATAAGCATGAAAAGTCCTATGTTGTGTTCTAGATTTTCGAAGTGGAGCGTGTTTCTCTCCCACAGAAAGAAAGCTGGGTTCTAACTTGTTATGAACAGCAAGCAAAGCTAAAGAAAACTAAAAATAAAACTTAAGAGCGAGACGCTCCAAGCATAGCACATAACACATGAAGTGATAAAAATATAGTGAAACGAGAGACGAACTGATAATTGTCGATGGAGAAGGGGATGCACGGGGGGCATCCCCAAGCTTAGACGCTTGAGTCTCCTTGAATATTTATTGGGAATGTATGGGGGATCCCCAAGCTTGAGCGCTTGACACTTCTGAATCTTCTTTCATCATCTTCCCTCGCACACTTTAAAACTCCCTTCATACATAACTCATCATAATCTGATTAGCGAGGTTAGTACCCATAATAAAATAATTTTTCCTCTACTGGAAATAAGGATATTCTTGAAGGGCTACTGTTTCTCAAGATTTCCAAAAAGTTTTTGCAAAGAAAAAGCAAGCTTAAGGTTTGCAAAACAAAGAAAGGGCAAAACAGGACAGAATCTGTGAAAAACAGACCAGCAGGTAGTAAAGAATTTTTTAGGGATACTTCTGCAACTCAAATAAAAAAACTCAGAACATACGAAAGTTCCGTAATTGTATAGAGCACACTGTGTAAAAAAATTCATCTCAAAATGATGAACTGGGATTTTTCTGTGATTTTTCTAGTCACGAGGACATAATCTGTTTCTGGACAGCATGTCACAACTTTCACTTCCCTTGTCATATGAGGCTATAAATGGCACAAAGCTTGAAAAGTAAAGATACAATGATGTTGCTACAGTAGTAACAATCATCAAGACCACTAAAAACAGAAGAAAAACAAAAAGGAAATCCTATATTCGTTGCGGGTTGCCTCCCGAAAGCGCTTCTTTAAAGCCATTAGCTAGGCTTAATGCAAATAGATCAAGTCTTATCAAGAAAATAACTAGCCCGTGTGACGGACTCAAAAGGTAACTTAATATTTTTCCTAGGGAAGTGTTCCATCTCTTTCTTGAGAGAGAATTGGAATTTTATAATCCCTTCTTTCATATCAATAACAGCACCCACGGTGCGAAGAAAAGGACGTCCCAAAATAATTGGACAAGAAGATTCACATTCAATGTCCATAATAGTAAAATCAACGGGAACATAATTGTCATTGACAATGATAAGAACATCATCGATCTTCCCCAAAGGTTTATTTATGGAAGAATCGACAAGACGAACACCAAAAGAACAAGGATCAAAAGGTTTCAATTCAAATATATCATACATTCTTTTGGGCATAACAGAGGTACTAGCTCCAACATCACATAAAGCATAGCAAGAAAAGTTATTCAACTTAATTTTAATCATAGGATCCCAACCATCTTCTAGCTTTCTAGGTATGGAGGATTCTACCCTAAGCTTCTCCTCCCTAGCTTTAATGAGAGCATTAGTGATATGCTCCGTGAAGGCAAGATTAAGTGTGCTAGTGTGGGGGGTCTCTAGACATCTTGTGGAGGAAACGAATAACTTCAGAAAGGGTGCAATTATCAAAATCAAGGTCACTACTATCAAGTAAAGTGGTAGTGGTGTCCTTTAGGCTCACTTGTTTGGTAGCTTCTATAGTCATAGGAATTTCTTCTTCTACGGTTGAGGTCATAGCATCACCATTAATAGGTCCTAAGGGACGGGGTGCATTGGGTGCTAAGAGTTTGGATATCATCAACCACTTGGATAGTAGCAATGGTATGGTGTGTAGGAAGGCTCTTAATTCTATCTTCTTCCTCCTTTTCTCTAGCCCATCTCTCTTTAAGTTTAGCCATCATCCTAATGTTTTCATTAATTTGCACTTGGATGGCATTTATAGGAGTGACCTTCCTATCCTCAAGAGGAGAAGTTCTAATTTTAAGCAATTCTACTTCATGGGCTAAATTGTCTACCTTCGACGAGAGGTTATCTAATTTGTCTAGTTTTTCCTCTACACTCTTGTTGAAGGCTTTTTGGGTAGTGATAAAGTCTTTAAGCATACTCTCTAATTCAGAAGTGGAGTTTTTGGTGCTAGGATAAGTGTTGTTGTTCCCATAGTTGTTGGAGGGGAACGGTCTAGGATTGCTACCAAAATTACTCCTATAAGCATTGTTATTGAAGTTGTTTCTCAAGATAAAGTTCACATTTACTTGATCTTGAGCAATCAAAGAATTTAAAGGAACATCATGAGGATCAATAGGAGATTGCTTGGTAAGTAGAGACATAATCAAGTAAACTTTTTCATTTAGGGAGGAGATCTCCTCGACAGAGTTTACCTTCCTACCTGTTGGAGCTCTTTCGGTGTGCCATTGGGAATAGTTGGTCATCATCTCATCGAGAAGTTTTGTGGCAGCACCAAGTGTAGTTGACATAAAGGTTCCTCCCGCGGCCGAATTTAGCAAGTTCCACGAGGTAAAGTTCAAGCCTGCATAAAAAGTTTGGATAACCATCCAAGTAGTCAAACCATGCGTAGGGCAATTCTTAACAAGAGATTTCATGCGTTCCCAAGCTTGGGCAACGTGTTCATTATCCAATTGTTTAAAATTCATAATATAACTCCTCAATTGGATAATCTTAGCAGGGGGTAGTACTTCCCAATAAAAGCATCCTTGCACTTATCCCAAGAATCTATGCTATTCCTAGGCAAGGATTGAAACCAGATTTTAGCTTCATCTCTCAAGGAGAAAGGAAAAAGCTTAAGCTTAACAATATCACCATCTACTTCTTTGTAATTTTGCATATCACAAAGCTCAATAAAATTATTTAAGTGCAAAGCAGCATCATCTCTAGCACCGGAGAATTGATCTTTCATAACAAGGTTCAGCAAAGCAGGTTTAATCTCATAAGAAGGTGCTGAAGTAGCAGGTGTAGCAATAGGAGTGCAGATAAAGTCACTGTTTTTATGACTAGTGAAGTCACACAACTTGGTGTTCTTGGAGGAACCCATAGTAGCAGAAAGCAAGATAACTATTTTTTTTATTTTTGATAAAAGACACTAAAGCAAAAACCGAAAGGTAAACTAACAAGATTAAAAAGCAAAGGTAAAAGATAGTGTGCAACTCCCCTATCTTGAAGAGTGGAGTCCCCGGCAACGGCGCCAGAAATTGCTTTTGATGGTACGAATTAACGCCCCCTCGTTGGTTACCCAAAGTGGAAGGTTGAGATGTAGACAACAGGAAGTTTCCCTTAGCGAAGATGCTAAGGTTTAGTATCGAACCAGTAGGACTCCAACAGATACAAGTAGGTGGCAAGGAAACAATGGCACCGTTTTAAGACAAAAGTTGCTTCCTTGACCTGGACCTGCACACACAACAAATAACTTTGCTTCCCAATGAGTACAGAGGAGTTGTCAATTCCTCCGGCCTTGTTGTTTAGAAAGGATAAAACACACGGGATAATAATGATAGTGATAGCAATGGAAAAGTAAATAAAGCAGTAAATTGATAGCGGGTGTAAACAGTATTGGAAATATGGACCGAGGTACTATGATGTTCACTAGTGATGTCTCTCTCCCAAAAGACGTTAAAATAGCCATGCGAGGTAAACAAATTACAGCTGGGCAATTGACAGGATTATGTGCGCAAACCAATGCTAACTATGCTATTAAGAAAGGAAGAGGCTCAAAAGCATGGGCGGTACGCCAAGACAAGTAGACCGAAATCCATCTGCATCTACCTAATAATCATCCACCTTGAGATATCTATCCAGAACATCTCGCTGGTATTAAGTTGCGAATCCCACCCAAAGTGTAAACTCAAAGCAACGGACAACTGCATTAAAGAACTTTGTGTAAAGTAAACAATCCTTTCACCCGCAAGTACAAGCACCGTTGTTTTCCCCTTTGTGGCAACAACACATCCCCTAGACTCATGTTTCTGTCACTCAAGCTAGTCATCGGGGGGCATGAACCCAGAATCATGAGTAACCCTCCCTCTTGGAGTCACTATCTACAACTTGGCCAAAGCGATAAATAGCAACGGAGAACATGCAAGAATTACTCTAGAACATAAATATAAAAGAGGAGAATTGTAAAAGCCCTTGAGAAATAATTGGAAATCATCATGAGATTGTACTTTGTCTGTTGACTTTGTAACTTGGCATGATGCTAAAGATTATAATTTCATGTGATGATTTATTTTGCCAACAAGATTTGAGTTCATTGGACTTGCTTTTGAATTCAAACAAAGTGGTTCAAGAAGGGTGTTTGAGGATTTTTATATGTTGCATGCATGCTCCCCTTGACCACAAACTTGGCATAGGCAATTCTTTGCCCTTCCCAAGCTTTTCAAAAGCCTTGCCCCATTTTTGAAAACTATAAAAATGTGGGCCACAGTTCAATGTGGTTTCAATTTTCAAATGCCCCCACATTTTTGTTGTTGCCAAAAATGGCCAAACCAATTATAGAAATTGGCAAATATTCCAAGGTTCATTTACATATTTTGTGTGTGTTGAATAACCTTGTGAATATTATTGAAAACTTTAAACCCTTTTCTGTTTTTAAATAAATGGAAAAGGTCAGCAGGGGCTGGATTTATTTTCTTTTCCCCTCTCCCTGTTGCAGGCCCAGCCCACCTGGGCCTTTCCCCTCTTCTCGGGCTAGAGCCCATCCGCGAAGGGGTACGCGGGAGCCAGCGCCAGCGTCCGATCTTCATCCAACGGCGCCCCTTCTTCTTCTTTCCAGTGTGGACAGAGGTCCCCTCCCCCCTCCTCTCTCACGAGCGTGTCCGACCACGGGAGGTGGAGCCCTCCGGCCAGGGAGAGCGGGAGCTCCCTATTTGAGGCCATCGGAGGCGCCCCGGGGAACCTAGGGTTCCCCTCCTCCAATTTACCCCCTTGGGTCACCGCCGCCACGCTCAATTGCTTTGTTACCCTCCTCCACTGCCGCAGGTGACCGGAGCAAAATTTGCCACCACTGATCCATGTTGTCGCCCGCACGTTCACGCTCGCCATCCTGCAGGCCTTTTTGACTCGTTCCCGTCGCCGCTGTGGTTGCAGGAGCCCCACCGCAGCCCCGCGACGTAGCACGCCCGCGGCGCAGCAGTTCTGCATCGCCGTCGACTGTCTGCTCCGGCGTCCCCTCCAAGGTGTCGAAGCTGTCCCCGAGCACCCCAAGGTGAGCCTCTGGTGCTCCCCTGCTCCCTCGTTCGTTCGAAGTAGGTAGCCCCCGTAGGTTTGCGTTTCCGGCCACCGTGTCGCGGGTCCCGGCTAGTCCGGTGATCATTGTGGACCTGGCGTTGGCGAGGTGTGTGCGGACGTGCCCCGTGCACGTCCAGGGCACGTCTATGGCCTCAAAGGAGCGCCTTTGCGTGTGCTTTAGGTCCTAGCTCCTCGGTGTCTGAAGTCGCGTGGTAGATTATACATAGTGGCAACTCTCCTTGTTGGTTACCCCAAGTGGAAGGTGAGATGCAGTGTAGCAGCAAGTTTCCCTTAGCAAAGATGCTAAGGTTGAGTATCGAACCAGTAGGACTCCAAGAGATACTGGTAGGTGTCACAACGCTTGACGTGGACCTGCACACAGATACAAATAACTTTGCTCCCAACGAGTACAGAGAAGTTGTCAATTCCTCCGGCCTTGCTGTTTACAAAGGATCAACGCAAGAGATAAAAGTGGAACTGAAAGTAAAGACTGAAAGTAAACTAAGGGTGTAAACAATAATGTGAAGATGGATCGGGGTCCCGTGATTTTCACTAGTGATGTCTCTCTCCCAAAAGACGATAAAAGTGCTAGCGAGGTAAACAAATCACAGCTGGGCAATTGACAGAATTATGAAGGCACCGCAATGCTAACTATGCTGCAATAAAAGGAAGGGCTCAAAAGCAATGGGCAGTATGCCAAGGTAAGCAGACCGAAATCCAACTGCATCTACTTAGAATCATCCACCTTGAGATATCTATCCAGAACATCTCGCTGGTATTAAGTTGCGAATCCTTCCCAAAGTGTAAACTCAAAGCAACAGACAACTGCATTAAAAGAACTTTGCGTAAAGTAAACAATCCTTGCACCCGCGGGTACAAGCACCGTTGTTTTATCCCTGGTTGCAACAACACATCCCCTAGTCTCATGTTTCTGTCACTCAAGCTAGACATCAAGGGGCTGAACCCACAATCAAGCATAACGCTCCCTCTTGGAGTTGCAAGCAAACTACTTGGCCAAAGAAAAATACTGCAACGGAGAACATGCAAGAATTTACTCAAGAACAAAATATAAAAGAGAAGAACCAAATATATTACTCATTACAATCTGAACATAGTCTCATAATCCATCAGATCCCAGCAAACTCAGCATAGCAACAGCAGAAATTACAAAAGTGCCTCGATCATGTGAAGCAGCTCACGAGGTCTCTAAAGTAGAAGCACAAAGAGGGGAGAGGTACATCACATAGCTACTGGTCACGGACCCATGGTCCAAGGGGGACTAACCACAGCACATCCGGGAAGCGTCCATGGCTATGGATGGTCTCCCGGAGGGGGTTCCTCCTCCCGGCAGGGTGCCGGGGCAGCTTCTCCAGGCAGCACCGATCTTGAAACGGCGGTGGCGGCGGTACAGAGGCGAGTTCGTGGAAAAGAGATCGATATTAGGGGTTTCCACCCCGAGGGCTAAATATAGGCGGAGGGGGGTGTCGAGGGGACCCACTGTGACGTCCCCAAAATCAATCTGTGTACAGTAATCATACACGCAGGGTACACGACTGAGATTAGGGTGCCACGGTGAGAATATCACAGCACAACACTAAGCACAAAAGGATAAACCAATATGTTACAATACCAGGGATCACGAGGATCCGAATACATAAGTCATACAAGCCATAATATCTGAGTACATACATAGTTAGTCAAGTTTTACCTTAAGAAGGCTAGCACAAATGACATCAGAGATACAGATCGAAAAGGCGAGGCCTCCTGCCTGGGATCCATCGAACTACTCCTGGTCGACGGGGAACTCGACTTCGTAGTAGTCGCCTCTGGGGTACTCCTGCTCCTGAGCTCCAACGTCGACTGCAGCGGTCGATCAGGAAAAACGAAAAGGGGAAATAAAGCAAAGGTCAGTATCTAGCATACCCGCGAGTCTTACGTCCGCTACTAAGCAATTATGCATTGTATCAAATGGAAAGGGGAGGCTATATATGGTGGAATGCAAGATAGAAATCAGAATAAGGGTAAGAAGCTAGGCCTAACGAAGACTAGCATCTTCCGACGAGTCTTGCAGCATGAGGAGAGAATAGCCAACAGTTTATACAAAGCATAAAGTAACAATGCAGCAGAAGTTGCTGCAGCATTGTATAATAATAAGCTGTAATAATTAGCAATGCCTCCGAGGTCCCTTCCTCGACATCCCAGCGAGGAAGAAAACCCGGAACCATACAGTTTAATAATAATAGTTTGTAGTGGTAAGATCCAGCTTTAGCATAAAGCGTCCTGTTACCATGGACACGGCTATTCGAATAGATCAATCTTCCCTACAGGGGTGCACTTCTGTTACACTACAACGCACGGATCTCCATGGTGGCGGGCACCTTGTTAGGGAATGCTCCACCGAGGCTATCCGACACTCCACATCCCATCTTTCAAACTCAACAGAGAAGCCATCCGCCGGTCTAAATCCTAAGTACGCAGGGCCTTGGACCCCAACCCTGACGTACTCCTGCACGGTGTGTGGGTGGCCGGGAAGCCGTAACAAAAACAACACAGCTCGAGCAAAGAAGACACCGCACTTCCCGACAATCAGCCCGCGGTACTGCTGACGTCTGAAGAGTCCTCGGACGAGACCATGAAGCAGAGGAGCCCATAACTCATTATCCCACGTGTAGGAAGCGCGTACAAGCCAAAAGGCTACTCAAGTCATCCGCCGAACCATTTAGTAGTTTATTAATTTGCGGGACAACCGTTATCGTTGCCTCGACTTAACTGACCCGCGGACAACGACAACAGTCAGGACCACCAGTACATCGGTGCCTGCCCTTCGTCCCACCAAGTCTCTGCGGTTACCAACAAGGTGAACCGTCTCCTTACCTTGTCTCACGTGTGCTCCTGGGGGAGCTCGACTTTTGTGGTTTGGTAACTCTCGCAGACAATGATCAGGGCCAAGCACACCGGTACACTGGTCGTACCCTCCCTGTCGTCCCGTCGCAATACCACTCGCGGGGACCGTTGGGTCGCCCAACTTCTTACCTGAAGGAAAACCGTTTCTCAGGTACCTAGAGCGGCTATATAGAGTCAGCAACGAGTGGAGTACAAGGATTACTCTTTGATATCTCACACTTGATGGTGGCTCGGCAGAGCCAAGCTAGGCAGCCTTAGGCGGTGTCTGCATTGTACCGTACCTGTGCAGTTGTAATAAGTAGTATCCGCATTCACACCCCTGAGTAATCACGACCCTCTATCTAATCCTAGCTAACAATGCGCAGGGCTCACTGCTGAATATAATATATATAATAGGCAACATAGGATAAAGGAAGGTACATCAAGGGGCGACAAAAACAGGCTATGCAATTGAATAGGATTGTAATCGTAGCAGCAACAGAAGTAATGCCTAGTGCAAGAAAAGTACGGAAAGATAGGCGATATCTGGGGAAGAGAATGGCTCTGCTTTCCTGGAAGCTCGACGGTAGAAGTAGGGTCGTCGACGAAGTAGTCGTACCCAACAACGGTGTAGTCGGCGAAAGCAGGGGGTCTACCGGAGATTAAAGGGGGAAGAAAAAGTAAATACAAAGCAAGCATAAACAAACAGATGCATGATATGACAAATGCAATGTTAACGGTGTTCTAACGCAGTGCAATGCATGTTGCTCGGAGCGGGAATTCATCCGGGGATGAACTGCCAGCTCCGGGTAATTACCGGACAGGGTGTCCGGAGGGGGAATGTACCATGCCTGAGGTGTCGTGGACATCCGACAAACATGTGGATGGTGTAACCGTGCTAGTCGAAACAATCCGAACAACTTTCGTGTTCAGAATAAATTCATCCGGATACTTTGACAGTACCGGACAAATCATTGGGCAGACGGCCCGGAGGGAGGGGGATGTCAATGTTCGTTGTGTTAGAGGGGTGTGGTGGGTATATGGATAGCGTATCCGTATTTGTTATATTTTTCTAATCAATTTTGATGTATAAAGTTTTTGAATCTGACTTATGGTTTAAAAGATATTTAAATTCAAAGTTTTAATCATTTTAAAAGATTTTCTGAATTGTTTTATTAATTAAATAACAACATTATCCACAGAGGGGTTGACTGGTCAAACCTGACCAGTGGGTCCCACTGGTCAGCCTCACAAAACTAATAATTTATTTTATTAAATTAAAACAAAGCCAGGGCCCACATGTCATACTCTGATATTTAAACTAAACTCATTTAAATATTAAACCTGACAGGTGGGGCCTAGCTGTAATAGACTCATGTGTTAATTACCATTTTAATTAAATCCAGAGGGATAATTAAGGGGCTGGGCCCATATGTCAGTTGGTCAGGGGGTTATTTTCAATTGTTTTTAATTAACATGTTAATTAGGGGGGGCTGTCCCACATGTAAGTGGCACAGGGGGTGGGGATTAGGAGCTAATCCAGCGGGCCCACCTGGCAGCCACCGTGGGAGCTCGCTGGCGGCGAGGGCAGCCATGGCCGACAACCTAGCGCTGGATTCCGGCGGCCGTTTGAGGCGCGGTTACGTGCGTTGGAACGAGGGGACGAGCGTGAGTCTAGTGGTGGCAGGGGCATCACCGAAGACGGCCGGAATCCACGACGACGACGACTGCGCCGGCGGCCCGTGAGCATGAGGTGACGACGGCGACGTTTCCACAGCGGGGCTGGGGCATGCGCTACACCATTCGGCTCCTAGGAGCAGCGCACGCAGAGTGACACGCCTAGCGCATGAAATGCGCGCTCCAGGCCGCGGGGAAAAGCTCGGCGGCGGCGAGGTGGCCACGGCTCTAATGGCGACACAGGCTACAGCGAGAGGGATGCGATGCGGGGAGTTGGAGGTGGTGTCCACACTCACCGTGAGCACGTAGTGGGAGGCAGTGGGCTCAGGGAGGCTCGTCGGCGCCGGGATTCCTCTGCGACGCGGCGGCGTCGACGAAACGGGAACTCGCACGTGTGCTCGCGGTGGCGCCCCCGGCTCGATTCCTTCCTGTAGAAGACGAAGTCGTCGATGGCGGATGCGACGGACACGCCGGGCTCGCTCGTTGTGGTCAGTGGCTACGCGAGAGCGCGGTCATGGCGACGACGGTGCTCGGGCAAACTTCCCCCGACGAGAGCGGAGCGAGGAGAGGGAGAAAAGGGCTAGGGTTTCTTCCATGGGGGGCACGAGGATGCAATTAACCTAGCCGAGGGCACTGTAGGAGCTTGCTGTCGAGCATTGCGCGGTTCGATCCATCAAACACATGCTGCCATGGCGCCACGCAAGGGAGGATGAACAGGGGAGGGAGATGACGCCGGGGTGGGCCAAGTGGGCTGGTGGGGGGGTGCTGGGCCACACTGTGGACTTGATGTACTGGGCTGAAGCCTTTTATTCTTTTAGTTATTTTTTTTATGCTTTCTTTTTCTGTTCTTATTTGTTTATATTTATTTTAGTTGCACTTGAATTTTTGTAAAATATGTAATAGGTTCCATAATTAGCATGGCACAATACCAGGGTGACACAAAAAGATTGGGACTTATATAAAATCTTTTGCATTTTTGTTTTATTAAAAAGGTGTTAAATGCCCCTGTTTTACCACTGTTGTGAATTGTTTGATTTATTTGGTAGCTTAATAAATTCCCATACCCACATGGACATGGTCCACTGGTTTTTAGGGATTTCACAAAAAATGGTTTCATAATTTGTGGACAATGTTTTATTTCCACTTATTTTTAATATTCATTAAAAGGCATTTTGGGTTTGTTTGAATTGAAAGATATCATGGTGCATTGGCACATTGTTTTCAAGACCAGACATCAAGATTTTGAATGTGATCAAGGCAAAGTTTGATCAGATCATGATTAGCAACAATGTTATCATTAGCAAAGTAATTACTGTTCCACAACACTGAGGGTGTTACAAATCTCCCCCACTACAAGAATTCTCTTCTCAAGAATTTAAGTGGTAGCGAGGAAAAGATCGGGGTATTCAATGCGAAGGAGATCTTCACGCTCCCAAGTGGCTTCATCTTCAGAATGATTCGACCACTGAACCTTGAGGAATTTGACCGTCTTGTTGCTGGTTCGACGTTCAGACTGATCAAGAATGCGGCTCAGATGTTCTTGATATGTCAAGTCTTGCTGCAGCTCGATCATATCATGCTCCACTTCTCGAATAGGGACTTTGAAGCAACGTCGGAGTTGCGACACGTGGAAGACATGGTGGACTTGAGAGAGGTTCGACGGCAATTCCAATCGGTATGCCACGGGTCCACTCCTGGAAAGGATACGGAACGGGCCAATGTAGCGAGGAGCTAACTTGCCTTTGATCCCGAAGCGGTGAGTGCCTCTCATGGGAGTGACACGGAGGTACGCGTATTCGCCAGGTTGATAGACCATTTCCTTGTGCTTGCGGTCATAGTTGCTTTTCTGGCGGGACTGAGCGGCCTTCAAATGTTCACGAATGACGTGAACTTGATCTTCAGCTTGCTGAATAATATCCGGGCCAATGAGTGCACGTTCCCCAGTTTCTGACCAACTCAGAGGGGTCCGACACTTACGCCCATAGAGAACTTCATAGGGTGCCATCTTCAGACTAGAGTGGTAGCTATTGTTATACGAGAACTCGACCAACGGAAGAGATTCCTCCCATTTCTTACCGAAGGAAATAATGCAAGCTCGAAGCATGTCTTCCAACACTTGATTGACTCATTCAACTTGGCCTTGTTACTAGGGGTGATAAGCGATGCTGAGATGAAGAATAGTCCCCAAAGCTTCTTGGAAACTCCGCCAATATCTTGAGGTGAAAAGGCTGCCACGATCTGAACTGATCTCCAACGGAATACCATGGAGCGACACGATTTGGGCGATATACAATTCCGCTAACTGAGCAGCCGAGATCTTCTCCTTGACTGGTATAAAGTGAGCAACCTTGGAGAACCGGTCGATGACGACAAAGATAGCATCGTTACCTTTCTGTGATCGGGGAAAACCGGTGACGAAGTCCATCTGAACTTTGTCCCACTTCCATACAGGAATTTCAGGTGGTTGTAGAGTTCCAGCGGGTTTTTGATGTTCACAATTGACGTGACGGCAAACGTCACATTCAGAAACATATCGAGAAATGTCTTGCTTCATGTTAGGCCACCAGAATTGCTGACGAATGTCTTGGTACATCTTGGTGCTTCCAGGATGAATGGACAACGGGGTATCGTGAGCCGCTTTCATGACCTTCGGGTTCATATCCAGGTTCTCATGCCTGCCCTTGCTGTGAGTAACCACTAAACGGTTCCCGTAGAACACCGCACCTTTGTTATCAATGGTGAAGGGTGAGGGTCTTCCATTGGCGATATCGCGCTTAATCTTGTTTACGAAATCATCATAAAATTGTATAGCCTTGACGGATTTGACGAGACCCGGTTCGATAACAAGGTTACTTACATAACCTTGAGGAACAATCTCGAGGTTTAGCTTGCGTAGCTCTTCATACAGAAGTGGCTGTTGTACTTGAACTTCAAGTTCACTATAGTAGGCTTTGCGGCTCAAGGCATCGCCATCACATTGGCTTTGCCAGGGGTGTAATGAATATCCATGTTGAAATCGGCTATTGTCTCAAGCCATCTTTGTTGACGGAGATTCAGATCTGGCTGAGTAAACAAGTATTTCAGGCTTTGGTGGTCGGTGTAGATCTTGCAACGATTACCGACGAGGTAATGCCGCCACAACTTCAATGCATAAATGACCGCTGCCAATTCGAGATCATGGGTTGGATAGTTTTCTTCGTGAGCACGCAACTGACGAGAGCCATAAGCAATCACTTTGCGCTCTTGCATTAGGACACAGCCTAATCCTTGACGAGACGCGTCACAGTATATCACGAAGTCTTTCCGGGTATCAGGGGGAGCAAGCACTGGGGGAGAAGTGAGCTTGTCCTTGAGAGCCTGGAAACTTTCCTGACATTTATCAGTCCACTCAAACTTGACACCTTTGTGAAGCAGATTGGTCAGAGGCTTGGCAATCTTGGAGAAGTTCTCGACGAAACGACGACAATAGCTGGCGAGTCCGAGGAAACTTCTGACTTGCTTGACAGTCTTCGGGGGAGTCCAATCCAGGATAGCCTGAATACGTTCTGGGTTGACAGCAATGCCATCCTTGGAAATCACGTGACCAAGGTAGGTTACTTCGGGAAGCCAGAACTCACACTTAGAATACTTAGCATAGAGTTTGTGTTCTCGAAGCTTTTCCAGTATAAGACGAAGGTGTTCAGCATGTTCTTCTTCATTCTTGGAGTATATTAAGATATCATCCAGATAAACCACGACAAACTTGTCGAGGTATTCCATGAATATATAGTTCATCAACCGGGAGAAAGTGGCTGGGGCATTGGTTAGGCCAAAGGACATGACAGTGTACTCGTATGAACCATAGCGAGTTATGAAGGCGGTCTTCGGAATGTCCTCTTCACGGACCCGGATCTGATGGTAACCCAACCTCAAGTCGAGTTTCGAGAACACCGTAGATCCAACGAGTTTGTCATATAGATCGTTGATCCAAGGGAGCGGATACTTGTTCTGTATTGTTGCCTGGTTGATAGGTCGGTAATCTTGGACTGAACGGTTCGTGCCATCACTCTTCTTGGCGAAGAGCGAAGGTGCTCCCCATGAAGAGGAACTGGGGCGAATGAATCCTTTCTGAAGTGCCTTGTCGATTTCCTCCTTAAGTTCAAGGAGTTCATGTGGCGGCATCTTGTAAGGACGCTTGGCAATAGGAACAGTGCCTGGCTTCAAGTCGATGACGAATTCCACCTCTCTGGTCGGGGGTATTCCCGGAAGTTCCTCTGGGAAGGCGTCGGGAAAATCACGAACGACCGGAACGTTCTCAATCCCTTCCAGAGGTGAGACATTCAAGGAATTCATCATAAAGATATGTGTTTCAGCATCACGGGTAATTCGGGTGGTGTGGTTAACAATCTCGCCGGAGGGGTGAAAAAGTTGGACAGAATTGGTGCCACAATACAGAGCGGCATCGTGAATTTTCAACCAATCCATTCCTAGAATGAGGTCTATGGTGGAGGTTTTCAGGATGATGGGGGACACAAGGAATATAATCCCTTCGACGTCAATGGTGACATCGTGTACCATCATGGAGGTTTGGCAACGGCCTCCAGGGGTGCGGACAACCATCGGTGGGTTCATCTTCTCAAACGTTAAGTTACGTGATAATGCAAATGCTTCCGACATGAATGAATGCGATGCTCCTGAATCAAATAAAATAGTACCAGGTGCGGAATTAACGAGAAGGGTACCCATCACGGTAGCGGGTTGTTCCTGAGCTTCTTCAACATTAATGTTGTAAGCATTTCCACGAGCATGAGCAGCAGAACCAGTGTTATAGTTGGGGGTCCTGTTGTTGCCACGACCATTTACGCGGCCAGCAGGGTGAACTACCAGTTGCTTCTGTTTCTGGGGGCACTCTCTAGAAAAATGACCAGGCTGGCGGCACGTGAAGCATAATCCATCCTGAGGACGAAGGGGTGTAGCATTGGTTGGTGGAGGCATAGCTCTTGGCATCTACGGTGGCGGAGGCAGACGGGGTGCATCATAAGACGGCCCTGGAGCAGGGGCAGGTGAATGGGTCACACTTTGAGGGAGCCAGATGCGACACTTCTGTGTTGTGCCCGAAGATGAGCTAACGTCACGATAGCGTTTCAGTGAGTTCTTGTGCTCCATCTGGGAAGTCTCGACGGTGATAGCCTTGTTCACCATGGTGGAAAAGTTGGCAAAATCATGAACGGCAAGAGCGAGCCTGAGGTCTGGATTGAGGCCACGACGAAACTTCTGCTGCTTGCGAGCATCAGTGGTGATCTCTTCTTCCGCATAGTGAGAGAGGTTGAGGAACTCACGCTGATAGGCTTCAAAAGTCAGGTTGCCCTGAGTGAGGTTGAGGAATTCTTCCCCCTTACGATCCATGATCCCCTGAGGAATGTAGCGGGCGCGGAAGGCGGACTGAAATTCATCCCAAGTGATGAATTCTCCGACTGGCAGTGAATGCTTGTGGGTGCTCCACCACTGAGCAGCGGCGCCTTTCAGGTGATAGGACGCAAAGTTCACATAGTCGGCTGGATCAACATTAGCAGACTCCAGCTCGTGAGTGATGTCGTGAAGCCAGTCATCAGCATCCAACGGCTGAACAGAGTTGCGAAACATAGTGGGGTTGAGGCGGGTGAAGTCATGCAGAGTCACGGTGGCGTGCTGATGGTGGTGCCCATTCTGATTCGGCTGGGGGAACTGAGCCATGACATTCTCCATGAACAGACGGTTCAGCTCGAACTGGTGCATCATCCCGGCCATGTAATCTGGCGGCGGAGGTGGGTCGTTGGCAGCACGACCACGTCCACGACCACGACCACCACGACCAACCATCCTGCTAGAATTTAACAGGGGTATTTCAGTGATGAAAATTTAACGAGATACCAGAATCAAGCCTGAAGTAAAGCGACAACGAAGAGGAGGCGCGGATATATAGGAGTAGTCATATAAGACATACACATTCACACACGGAGTCAAACGAAAATTGGGCAGCGTAACATCGTAGAAATTAAGGAAAAGGACTCACTAGGCGGCGCGCAGACCGCGGTAAGGATTACACGACGCGACATAGATTCCACTATGTCCATCACGCCGCAAGAAAACTGTTAGCCACAGGAGTAGATGCCAAGAACGCGCGGCCTGCCCAGAATGAGAATGGGATCCGCGGTCCGGGACCTGGGGTAGAACTCCTGCGACACGACTCAATAAATGGGGAAGCACCAGAACACCGGGTGGAATCAAGAGAACGTGATCCTAATGTCAGAGTTAGTAAAACTTACCAGCAAGGATAAGAGAGCAGTGTCCCAGAGCATAGATAAGGAGAAAAGGATCCTATTACCATAGATATCACACGTAGTGATATCGATGTGGGCCCGTAAGCCAAACATTAAGTTAGCAAAATAGTTTTTCAAAGACTAGACTCAACTTCGACCAAGCAGTGGTGGGTGGCTTCCTACAGGCAGTCAGCTCTGATACCGACTTGTGACGCCCCCAAAATCAACCCGTGTACAGTAATCATACACGCAGGGTACACGGCTGAGATAAGGGTTCCACGGTGAAAATATCATAGCACAACACTAAACACAAAAGGATAAACCAATATGTTACAATACCAGGGATCACGAGGATCCGAATACATAAGTTATACAAGCCATAATATCTGAGTACAAACATAGTTAGTCAAGTTTTGCCTTAAGAAGGCTAGCACAAATGACATCAGAGATACAGATCGAAAAGGCGAGGCCTCCTGCCTGGGATCCACCGAACTACTCCTGGTCGACGGGGAACTCGACGTCGTAGTAGTCGCCTTCGGGGTACTCCTGCTCCTGGGCACCAACGTCGACTGCAGTGGCCGATCAGGCAAAACGAATAGGGGAAATAAAGCAAAGGTGAGTATCTAGCATACCCGCGAGTCTTACGTCCGCTACTAAGCAATTATGCATTGTATCAAATGGAAAGGGGAGGCTATATATGGTGGACTGTAAGATAGAAATCAGAATAAGGTTAAGAAGCTAGGCCTAACGAAGACTAGCATCTTCCGACGAGTCTTGCAGCATGAGGAGAGAATAGCCAACAGTTTATACAAAACATAAAGTAACAATGCAGCAGAAGTTGCTGCAGCATTGTATAATAATAAGCTGTAATAATTAGCAATGCCTCCGAGGTCCCTTCCTCGACATCCCAGCGAGGAAGAAAACCCGGAACCATACAGTTTAATAATAATAGTTTGTAGTGGTAAAATCCAGCTTCAGCATAAAGTGTCCTATTACCGTGGACACGGTTATTCGAATAGATCAATCTTCCCTGCAGGGGTGCACTTCTGTTACACTACAACGCACGGATCGCCAGGGTGGCGGGCACCTTGTTAGGGAACGCTCCACCGAGGCTATCCGACACTCCACATCCCATCTTTCAAACTCAACAGAGAGGCCATCCGCCGGTCTAAATCCTAAGTACGCAGGGCCTTGGACCCCAACCCTGACGTACTCCTGCACGGTGCATGGGTGGCCGGGAAGCCGTAACAAAAACAACACAACTCGAGCAAAGAAGACACCGCACTTCCCGGCAATCAGCCCGCGGTACTGCTGACGTTTGAAGAGTCCTTGGACGAGACCATGAAGCAGAGGAGCCCATAACTCATTATCCCACGTGTAGGCAGCGCGTACAAGCCAAAAGGCTACTCAAGTCATCCGCCAAACCATTTAGTAGTTTATTAATTTGCGGGACAACCTTTATCGTTGCCTCGACTTAACTGACCCGCGGACAACGACAGCAGTCAGGACCACCAGTACATCGGTGCCTGCCCTGTCGTCCCAGCAAGTCTCTGCGGTTACCAACAAGGTGAACCGTCTCCTTACCTTGTCTCGCGTGTGCTCCTGTGGGAGCTCGACTTTCGTGGTTTGGTAACTCTCGCGGACAATAATCAGAGGCCAAGCACACCGGTACACTGGTCGTACCCTCCCTGTCGTCCCGTCGCAATACCACTCGCGGGCACCGTTGGGTCGCCCGACTTCTTACCTGAAGGACAACCATTTCCCAGGTACCTAGAGCGGCTATACAGATTCAGCAACGAGTACAAGGATTACTCCTTGATAGCTCACACTTGATGGTGGCTCGGCAGAGCCAAGCTAGGCGGCCTTAGGCGGTGTCTGCATTGTACCTTACCTGTGCAGATGTAATAAGTTGTATCCGCATTCACTCCCCTGAGTGATCACGACCCTCTATTTAATCCTAGCTAACAATGCGCAGGGCTCACTGCTGAATATAATATATATAATAGGCAGCATAGGATAAAGGAAGGTACATCAAGGGGCGACAAAAACAGTCTATGCAATTGAATAGGATTGTAATCGTAGCAGCAGCAGTAATGCCTAGTGCAAGAAAATTACGGAAATATAGGCGATATCTGGGGAAGAGAATGACTCTGTTTGCCTGGAAGCTCGACGGTAGAAGTAGGGTCGTTGACGAAGTAGTCGTACCCAGCAGCGGTGTAGTCGGCGGCAGCAGGGGGGTCTACCGGAGATTAAGGGGGGAAGAAACAGTAAATAAAAGCAAGCATAAACAAACAGATGCATGATATGACAAATGCAATGTTAACGGTGTTCTAACGCAGTGCAATGCACGTTGCTCAGAGCGGGAATTCATCTGGGGATGAACTGCCAGCTCCGGGTAATTACCGGACAGGGTGTCCGGAGGGGGAAGGTACCATGCCTGAGGTGTCGCGGACATCCGACAAACCTACTCGGTCCCACTGGTCAGCCTCACAAAACTAATAATTCATTTTATTGAATTAAACCAAAGCCGGGGCCCACATGTCATACTCTCATATTTAAACTAAACTCATTTAAATATTAAACCTGACACGTGGGGCCTAACTGTAATAGACTCATGTGTTAATTACCATTTTAATTAAATACAGAGGTATAATTAAGGGGCTGGGCCCATATGTCAGTTGCTCAAGGGGTTATTTTCAATTGTTTTTAATTAACAGGTTAATTAGGGGGGGCTGTCCCACATGTAAGTGGCATAGGGGGTGG
Source organism: Bromus sterilis (assembly GCA_950022295.1). Taxonomy (NCBI): domain Eukaryota; kingdom Viridiplantae; phylum Streptophyta; class Magnoliopsida; order Poales; family Poaceae; genus Bromus; species Bromus sterilis. The sequence continues at coordinate 362,799,211 of OX465595.1, read as the reverse complement.
GGATTAGGGGCTAATCCAGCGGGCCCACCTGGCAGCCACCGTGGGAGCTCGCCAGCGGCGAGGGCAGCCACGGCCGACGACCTAGCATTGGATTCCGACGGCCGTTTGAGGCGCGGTTACGTGCGTTGGAACGATGGGACGAGCACGAGTCTAGTGGTGGCAGGGGCATCGCCGGAGACGGCCGGAATCCACGACGGCAACGACTGCGGCGGCGGCCCGTGAGCATGAGGTGACGACGACGACGTTTCTACAGCGGGGCTAGGGCATGCGCTACACCATTCAGCTCCTAGGAGCAGCGCACGTAGAGTGACACGCCTAGCGCGTCAAATGCGCGCTCCAGGCCGCGGGGAAAAGCTCGGCGGCGGTGTGGTGGCCACGGCTCTAATGGCGACACGGGCTACGGCGAGAGGGATGCGACGCGGGGAGTTGGAGGTGGTGGCCACACTCACCGTGAGCACGTAGTGGGAGGCAGTGGGCTCGGGGAGGCTCGTCGGCGCCGGGATTCCTCTGTGACACGGCGGCGGCGACGAAAGGGGAACTCGCTCGTGTGCTCGCGGTGGCGCCCCCCGGCTCGATTCCTTCCTGTAGAAGACGGAGTCGTCGATGGCGGATGCGACGGACACGCCGGGCTCGCTCGGGGTGGTCAGTGGCTACGCGAGAGCGCGGTCATGGCGACGAAGGTGCTCGGGAAAACTTCCCCCGACGAGAGCGGAGTGAGGAGAGGGAGAAAAGGGCTAGGGTTTCGTCCATGGGGGGCACGAGGATGCAATTAACCTAGCCGAGGGCACTGTAGGAGCTTGCTGTCGAGCATCGCGCGGTTCGATCCATTGAACACATGCTGTCATGGCGCCACGCAAGGGAGGATGAACAGGGGAGGGAGATGACGCCGGGGTGGGCCAAGTGGGCTGGTGGGGGGGGGGTGCTGGGCCACACTGTGGACTTGATGTACTGGGCTGAAGCCTTTTATTCTTTTAGTTATTTTTTGTATGCTTTATTTTTCTTTTCTCATTTGTTTATATTTATTTTAGTTGCACTTGAAGTTTTGTAAAATATGTAATAGGTTCCATAATTAGCATGGCACAATACCAGGGTGACACAAAAAGTTGGGTCTTATATAAAATCTTTTGCATTTTTGTTTTATTAAAAAGGTGTTAAATGCCACTGTTTTACCACTGTTGTGAATTGTTTGATTTATTTGGTAGCTTAATAAATTCCCGTACCCACATGGACATAGTCTACTGGTTTTTCGGGATTTTACAAAATTGGTTTCATAATTTGTGGACAATGTTTTATTTCCACTTATTTTTAATATTCATTAAAAGGCATTTTGGGTTTGTTTGAATTCAAAGATATCAAGGTGCATTGGCACATTGTTTTCATGACCAGACATCAAGATTTTGAATGTGATCAAGACAAAGTTTGATCAGAGCATGATTAGCGACAGTGATTAACAACAGTGTTATCATTAGCAAAGTAATTACTGTTCCACAACACTGAGGGTGTTACACCCACCAGGCAGCCAGGAGGCCTCCTGGCGCGACCTAGGGTTGGGCCGCGCCAGGGACCCTCCTGGTCTCCTGGTGGTGGCCCCCCTCCGCTACCTTGGTGATTCCGGAAGCTTCCGGGTCACTGATTTTCTATCTGATTTTTCCGGATTTTTTGGAGCACTTTTAATGGCCGGAAAACCTGAAATACAAAAACATCAGAAAACAACAACTGGCAGCTGGGTGCACTGGATTAATAGATTAGTCCAAATATGCTCAAAAGTGTATGAAAGTTCAAGCAAAACATGGCAAATTCACACAAAACATGCATGGAGCAAGCAGAAATTATAGATACGTTTGGGACGTATCAACATCCCCAAGCTTAATTCCTGCTCGTCCTCGAGTAGGTAAATGATAACAAGCATAATTTTTATGGTGACATGCCACACAACCATATAAGGACTTTTAAGTAAAGCAATCAAAGCATGCAATTCAATTCAAGTCTTAACAAGCAAGAGTCTATATTAGCATTGACACAAGCAACAAAAGAACAAAAGGTGCAAGAGCTCTCGCTGTCCGTGACTCGAATGTCTCTAGATGGTGTTTGCGTGCAAGAAGGGGACTGGGAAAAAGAGAGAGAAAAGGTTGTTTAGAACAACTATCTACTAAAGTTTGACACTTGGTCTCCTTTGGATTCTTATCTTGACTCGTCCCCAGACCACTAGCCAGGTACAAGTCAAGCTGATCCACTCCCTTTCGATATTTTGAGCACTCATGCAATGGATGAGCGTGAGCAAGAAAGTTGACACCTAAAAGGCGAAACAGAAAGAAGGTGGAGGAGGAAGACAAAAAGGTGTGAAAGGCTCACATCAACGAGGACAATCATAGGCGAGAGAAGGCCATATGATAGATATGATGTGAGGAGTAGGGATTTCCATGAAACGGATGCACATGTGAGCTAAAAGCTCTGCAAGGGAACTAGTGGGGGTGCATCTAACTTGCTTGCTCAAGAAGACCTAGAGCTCGTTTGAGGAGGCTCATCATTGGGATATACAAGACAAGTTCTATAGTGTGAAGGTTCCCACATAGCTATATGCATGATGATGATCTCTATGGAGTACAAGGGATAGAGGATGAAGTACTAGTGTGGATCTCTCAAAAGGAATAGTAGTGTGCCCCCTTCTCTCTTTTTATTTTTATTTTTCTCTTTTTTCTCTTTTTTGTATTTTTTTTGGTGGCCTCAATGGTTCTTTCTATTTAACTCTCATTTGTCCTCTTTGGGATCTTTTGATTTTGTCCTATTTGGGATCTTTTCCTCACTTTAGGGGCAACACTTCTATATTTTACAAGAATATAGGAGATCATTCACACTTTACAAAGGTACTCACATAAAGAAGATATAACTATCATGATGCAAATGTATGCCTCTGCCAGGATAGCAGGATATGCAATGTGTCAGAACCCTCTGTTAGGTAATGTGCTAGTATCAAAGTCACCTTGCATCATGTTAAAAATTTCAAAAGAAGTCATTTGAAATCTTTTTAAAACTCAAATGGGAGAAGGAACACCCCCCAGATGAATTAATTCAAAAGGCCAGAAATAAATCTTCTCCAAAAATTCATGTTTGATTTTTGAAAAGTCTTATAAATGAGTGTGATCACATATCAAGTGATGTGGGACCCACCCCATGCTCATGGATTTTTCAAATATTCAAACAGGACCTTGGAATTAATCAAAAACCCCTATTTGAGTTAAGATTCAAATAATTTGAATTTTAAAAAGTGCCAAACTATATAAATGGCTAGTCTATATTATTATGATGCCATATAAAAAGTTCTAGCATTTTAGAAAATGGCTAGGTATTTATTTTAGGTAGCGAAAACAAATGACAGAAGAAAACAGAAAAGAAAATCAGAAAAAGAAAAGGAAAACCCTTACCTGTCGCCTAGGCGAGGGCAGCCCAGCCAGCCCACCCGGCCCAAAGGGGCAAGGGGTCTTCTTCCCCCTCCCCGCGCCTCCAAGCTGCTCGGTGGAATGCCAACCGAGACAGCTGAGCACGGCGTCGTCCCTCCAGTAGCCACCTGCCCCTCCGGAGACGTCTAGCCGCGCCACGCAACTCCTGGTCGAGCCACGCACCCATTCCCCCCCTCTGGAGACGCCCGCACCCTCTCTCTCGCCAAGCTCGACGGAGACCTGAGCGCCGCCGTTGCCATGCCGTGAAGAACTCGTGGCCACCGTCGTCCCCAAGCCGCGCCGTGCTGTCCATCATCTTCGTCGTCCCCGACTTCGTCACCACGCAAGGATTCGCGCCTCAATTCGAGCTCGAGCCCACGGAATCGTCGCCAGGAGCTCACCGGACCCGCAAGCTTTCTCCGTCAATTACGCCGCCACTAGAGCCTCCCCGAGCCTGCTGACCCCGCCATCGAGTTTGTGGTGAGCTTCTGCTCTTTTCCCCTAACCTAGCGCCCTCCCTCTCGTTCTCTATCCATGGCCGCCATGAACGCCGAAGCTTGCCGCCGCCACAGTTGAAGTCGAGGTCGCCGTCGTGCCCTTCTGGCTCAACTAGCGCGCGTAGCAGCATCCCCTTGCTCTCAGCTCTCGTTTTCACCACGCCGCGGTCAAAATGACGCTCTGGAGCGCGAACCCGACGTAACCCTAGCCACGGCCACCGCCAACCTCGACGTTGACGTTGCTCCGGTGACCCCCTGAAGCTCTGGCTAGGTCCAATCGTCGCGGACGACGACGCTGCACACGTTGGTGGTCTCCGTTCGTGCTCCCATGCCCGTTTTCAGGATTCCAGTGTGAACAGGGCCTTGCCGGCGACGAGCTCGCCATTAGGGCTTAACCCCTGAGCTAATCACCCTGGCCCACCCCCCAGTGACACTTACATGTGGGCCCAAGGCCACACTTAACCCCCTGGTTAAGTTTAAATCGAAATAAACAGTTTTAATTAAACAACAGAGGCTGACCAGTGGGTCCCCCTTGTCAGTGGCCCCCTGACGCCATGCTGACGCAACAGTGACGCAATAAAGACTTTTCTAATTAAAAGAAATCAGAGAAATTCCAGAAAAAGGCTTAAACTTTGGAAATTCATAGAAAATTCATCCTAACTCCAAATATAGAAAATAATATCTCTAAAATTATCAGAAAAACACAAGGATTCTGAATATGCACTTTTATTTCATGTTTGACCATTTTAAAATGGGGGAACAGTGAGAACAATGCATATGGAATTCATTTGAATTCAAATTGGAGTTTGAATTTGCAATTCATTTGCAATATACTCCATTTAAATGGAATTTCCTCACACATCAGAAGCATATACATCAAGTTTCAACCTTCAACCATGTGCTTGTGCATTGTATTTACTTTGCTACCTTGTTTGTTGTTTGTCGAGTAGAGGTGGAACCGGAACAGGAGGCTGCCCCCTTCGTTGAAGACCCTGAACCCGAACCTCGTCAGCAAGGCAAGCAAACCCCCATTGATCATGTCGATAAAATCCCACTTCCCTCTCATGTCTCGCTTATGCATTGTATAGGATGATTACCATGCTACATTTCTACCACATAGATGAACCCATTCCTTTGCATGACCTATCATTTGTCACAGTAGTAAGCAAACCACAATCCTAGCAAATGTAGGAGTTGATTGATATCATGTGGCCCCTGCAATTGTTACTGCTTATTGCATGCTTAGAGTCATACAATGATGTTATTGTTATGTGAGTCGGGATGGTAACAATCATGGTGATGATGGTGGAAAGGTGTTGGTGAATCTACCCTAATACAAGGTGAACGATGAGAGGCTGTGTAGGAGTACACGGTGGGTTGTCTCGTTGAACACCGCCCTAAGTCCGAGTTCTTGTGTGGTGATCCAAGATGAAGAGTACAACCACACATTGGGCTCACTGACCCCTCTCAACCTATTAACTCATCCCTTTCGATGTCCAGATGTCGCAATAGTTCGGATTTCTGGTAGTTTTGTGGCCTGGCTGCTAAGTGAGAGAACGGCTCATCCGAGACCGGCTTACGCACCACGCACACATCATCTGGGTCCACTTCGGTAAACCGGCCGAGTTCACGATAGTGGTAGCCAACCCAGGTAGGCGGCTTTCTTGGACTAGATCGGCTATGAGGTAACAGTTGTGGTGAGCATCCTCGCCGACACTTCTTGAACGGTGTCGAGTACAAAGGCGGTAACTGATGATCATGTGTGTGTAGCGGTACACCCCTGCAGGGTTAACAAAACTATTCGAATAGCCGCGTCTGCGGTTAAGGACTGCTTGGAAAGCTTAGCTTGATTATTAGACAACTTGAACTGGATACTTCTAAAACACACCAAGATAAGTGTGAGTGCTATGGCGTGCTTTCTCGTGGGGAAGTCGAGGAAGGCACCATAGTGGTTTAATTGGTTGGAGAAAGTAGTGGACTCGTGTACGCTTCTTACCTCAAGTCTGGTACTCGTAGTTCAGGACTAGCCAAGTCAAAGCTGGCACTTCTGCTTTTGAACCCCACCTCCCTTTACCTTGATACATGTGCATGAGTAGTATAGCTCCTATGTAAGTCTTGCTGAGTACGACTTTGTACTCACGTTTGCTTATTCTATGTTTTAGATGAACCCTTTGACCCCGAAGGTGGCTTCTTTATCGAGCTCGACGACTGAAGACGAAGCTAGTGTAGTCCCAGTCAGACGACTGGTTCCCTCGTGGAGGGTTTGTGTTTAAATAAGGCTTCTTAAGCCATTTGTTAAACTTGTCTGTACTAAGACCTACTTTGCTTCCGTTTGTCTGTTGTAATGTTGGATCACATGCTTGTGATCTCTGTGTGCACTCTGTGAGAGTTCTCAATAAAATGTATACTTGGTAGAGAATTGCAATGATACCTGCTGTTCATACAAGGCATGTGTGCTGCGTGTATGTTTATAACATGCATGTCTTTGTATGGGTTTTCGAGACCTTAGTTGTGATCTGGCTGGCGGTATTTTATACACCAAGTGGCCCTTAGATGTGCGCAGCTTGGGGCATCGCGATGCGATTGCTCGAGACTCTGTCTCGTGCACACTTTGATGTATGATCGAGCCCGCCCTAGACCCCGACTAAGTGATCGGGCTGGAGTAAGTCTATGTAAGAGTTATGAGATAGTCGATAGTATGGTTGAGGCGACTTGTCTGTGAATATGGGAGTTCATCACTCATATCATTTAGACTTGTGTGCGGACGATGAGGACCCATCTCAGTTGATCATCCGGCCTGGATGGGATGCCCCTCACGTACAATGCTTTCCGAGAACGTTCTGTGCTTGGCCTTGTCTGCTTAGACAAGTTGGTACGGTTCTCGGCTCTCCATATGACTATGTTGTAGCGGGACTTGCATACGCTAACCCCGGGTCCAGACAGACTTGGTATCAGAGCAGGACTGCCTGTAGGATTATCAGCCTTGGCCGAAGTCGAGTCTAGCTTGCTATAGTTATATAGTTACTCTGGGTATATAAGGGAACAACGTAAGGCTTCTTTTTTCTCCTTACCCTCATCGTTCTGAGTTCTGAGTCACCCTCATCTTATTATACGGGAAGATAGGACTAGGCTCACCTCTGTCTGATTAGAACATCTCGTTGTTTGCTTCCTTGTAGCCGGAGGAAGGTTGTGATCGGTTTGTTAGAATTGTTGTGCTTCCTGATTTCTTACATCGTATGTAAGTGCTGTTTCCATGTTGTAAGAAATTGTCATTTCTTACAATTACAGCCGTTATGCTGCCCGAGTTATTCCAGGTTTATCTCATAATCTGATGCATTTGAAAAGTCCTTCTTTCTGTTTCAGATGGCAAATCTTCCCCCTCGGCAGATTGTTCGTTTGACCAGGTGCCTCGGTGTGCGTGGCCATCCCGCCATGCTGATCGAGATCATGTCCTTCATTGGATACCGATGGTACCCTGAGTACACAGTTGAGGAGCAGTTCCTTGACTTCAACAAGACCCTGTTCCACTGCATTGTCAGGATCTCCCCGCACCACAAAGGAGTCACTCAGCCTATCCACTTTGGACATGGCATTGGCATGACTGAGAACATGGCTGTGCAGGATGCTGCATACTCATGTATTACACTACTGAGAGAGGAGCACACTATGCTGAGAGAGACCTCGTTCCTCTATATCCCTGCTGCACTTCTAGGAGAAGAGGGATATTACACCGGACTCTACTCAGATCACTCTGCAGAGGATCCAGTACTTCAGATGACTGCTAGGTTTGCTTGTGATCGAGATCGTGATGCACGTGCCCTTCGTTTTGAGCTTCACGCCACCCGTGCCTGTCTGTATCGAGCACTTACACTACTGGCTCCCTTTGTGAGTGTTGGATCAGTCGAGTATGATGCTATCTACCCAGTCAGGACGCAGATGCCTTCTCGAGTTGCTTGGCCCGAGATTGGAGGCATTTTTCCAACCCGTGGTCCTCTGCTTCCACCCTACGCTCGACCTAGGCTCCATCCTTTCCCAAATGGATATCAGGGTCCACAGGCCTCCGTGTTTTCCGATGGTCACCTTCAGCTACCGGGTTACACGGGTAACTTTTACGAGGACTACTATGGAGATGGAGATGAGTGATACCGCCTGTGGTCTTACTTAGTGAGGATGTAGTAGTAGCTTAGTATATTGTACGCAAGGTGTTCTAAGTTCCAGAGGCTTAGATAAATAATGTATAGGAAGTCAGAGTGCCTCTGAAGGATGTATCATCTTCATCACGTTTGTATTAGCTTGGAGCTTGTACTAAAACGATGTATGGTTTGTATGACAGCTTGTGAATATATGGCTTGTATGCTTTTATCACCATGTTGTGAAGATGATTACTTCCTTTGCTCTGTAATTCTTCCAGTACCTTCAATACCTTGTTTAGACTCTTCCAATCAACTCTGTTTGACTTTGGTTTTCACCTTCAGGATGTCTCAAGGAACCTGTGGCCAGCTTGGTCGTGCCCATGGTCGTGGGAATGAACCGGAGGAAGGCAATCTTACACCCCCACCCACGATGGCTCAGGTTCTGATGGAGTTGAGAGGAACCGCCGAGACTCTCACCATTTGTTGGAGGTCATTGCCCACAACACCACTCAGCAGCGCAACGAGTTGATGTCTTTGAACGACTTCATCCGGCTTCATCCCCCAGTTTTCAGCTACTCCACCGAGCCCCTTGACGCCGACGACTGGCTTCGCAGCATCGAGAGGAAGCTCCAGGCAGGCCATGTTGCTGATGGCGACAAGGTCAGCTATGCCACCTATCACCTCAAGGGTGCAGCTAGCTCTTGGTGGGAGAACTTCCTGAACATGCGTCCCGTTGGACCGCCCGCATCTTGGGATGAGTTCTGCACTTCATTCCGTGAGCACCACATTCCAAAGGGTCTTATGGACCGCAAGCGTGAGGAGTTCTGCAACCTCACTCAAGGCAGGAGGACTGTTGACGAGTTTAGTCGTGAGTTCAACCGACTGGCTTGTTATGCTACTGAAGAGGTCTCCACCGACTCTAAGAAGCAAGAGAGGTTCCGTCGTGGACTAAATTCTGGACTCCGCGTGAGCTCAACCTGCATGACTTTTCCACCTTCCAGGTCCTTGTCAACAAAGCCATCAAGGTAGAGGACATGAACAACCCCAATGACTTCCGCAAACACCCTAGAGATGATGGTTCATCTAGTTCCGGCTCTCAGAAGCGCAAGATCTGGATCCCCAACAGTATGTTTCGCCAGAACAACCCACCGAGGCCATCCTATGTGCCGCCTCGTCCACCAGCTTCGTTCCACCCAGCTCCTCCGAACAACCTAGCTCCACGCACTGTCTTTGGAGCTTGCTACAAGTGTGGTCAGGCAGGCCACTACTCCCGCGAGTGTCCCCAGAACCAGCTCCAGAATCAGAATGCCCCACCCCGTGCCGGAGGCAACAACAACGGTCCTGGCAAGCCACCCCAGAAGGTCTACACCACCAAACCCGCTCGTCCCGCCACTCATGGACGTGTGAATCAGATTGCCGCCGAAGAGACTGACGACTCCACTGACGTCATTCTTGGTACGCTCCCAGTCAATTATGTTCCTACTTCCATTCTTTTCGACCCATGAGCATCTCATTCATTCATGTCGGAAAGTTATGCACTTCGTCATGAGTTATCCTTTGTTGATTTGTCCACCCCCATGATTATTCAAACTCCAGGGTCAAGATGGAAAACTAATAGAGTAATTCATGGTAATCAAATTGAAATTGAGGGTTTCGTATTCCTTGCTTCACTCATAGCCCTCAAGTCTTCAGACATCGATGTAATCCTTGGCATGGATTGGCTATCAAGGCAGAATGCCTACCTTGATTGCAAAGGCAAATCAGTGAAACTAACCCACCCTTCAGGCAAGACAGTCAAGTACACCTCACCCAGAACAAGAACCCAAGTGCATTCTTTGAATGTACTTCCCCTTCCCGACCTTGAAGATGTTCCGGTGGTTCGTGACTACCCGGATGTCTTTCCTGAAGAGCTGCCGGGCATGCCTCCCGACAGATGTGTAGAGTTCATAGTGGATGTTATGCCAGGAACCGCCCCAATTTCTAGACGCCCATACAAAATGGCCCCACGTGAGTTAGCTGAGCTTAAAACCCAACTGGAAGCTTTGTTGGAAAAAGGCTTCATCCGCCCTAGCTCATCGCCATGGGGTTGCCCCGTTCTGTTCGTAACGAAGAAAGATGGAATATAAAGGATGTGCGTAGACTATCGCCCGCTAAATTTAGCGACGATAAAGAACAAGTACCCATTGCCCAGGATCAATGATCTTTATGATCAACTTGCAGGATCCTCTGTCTTCTCCAAGATGGATTTGAGATTAGGTTATCATCAAATCAAAATCCGAAACGAGGACATTCCTAGAACGGCTTTTACTACTCGTTAGGGTATTTACGAGTACACCGTCATGTCCTTTGGTTTAACCAATGCCCCCGCCACTTTCTCACGCATGAAGAATTCGATCTTAATGGAGTACCTAGATAAATTTGTTGTAGTTTATCTTGATGACATTCTCATCTACTCGAAGAACGAAGAAGAACATGCCGAACACCTAAGGCTGGTATTGATGAAACTTAGAGAGCATCGCCTGTATGCTAAATTCTCCAAGTGTGAATTTTGGCTACCAGAAGTGACCTACTTAGGCCACGTGATTTCTGCAAAAGGCATTGCTGTGAATCCCGAGAGAGTCCAGGCCGTCCTTGACTGGACTCCACCTGAATCGGTTAAGCAAGTTAGGAGTTTTCTTGGCCTAGCCAGCTATTGCCGCCGCTTCGTCGAGAACTTTTCTAAAGTTGCAAAGCCTTTAAATGAACTCCTCAAGAAAGATAAGAAATTCCTATGGAATCCCAAGTGCGAGGAAAACTTTCAAGAGCTAAAAAGAAGATTGACTTCTGCACCCGTACTTGCGCCTCCAGACACCAAATAGGATTTCGAGATCTTTTGTGACGCATCACGGCAAGGGTTAGGATGCATAATTCTGCAAGATAGACATGTGGTAGCTTATGCTTCACGCCAGTTGCGGCCACATGAAGAGAACTATCCTACCCATGACCTTGAACTCGCTGTCGTAGTTCATGCCCTAACAACTTGGCGACATTACCTCCTTGGTAATCGTTGTGAGAACTATTCCGACCACCAAAGCCTCAAATACATATTCACCCAGCCAGATCTTAATCTCAGGCAAAGACGCTGGATTGAGTTGATAAAAGATTACGACGTAGGAATTTCTTACACCCCAGGCAAAGCCAATGTCATGGCTGATGCACTAAGTCGTAAGTCGTATTGTAACAACCTCATGTTACAACAGTATCAAGCACTTCTTCATGAGGAATTTTGCAAACTCAATCTTGAGATTGTTCCTCATGGCTATCTTTCTACCTTGGTGGCGAAACAAACTATTGAGGATCAAATCATAGTTTCCCAAAGGCGTGCACGAGGTGTTCGCCGGATCAAGGAGAACATTGCTAGCGGAGTTGCTAAATGTTTCTCCACAGATAGCACAGGAACGGTATTCTTTGGAAATCGTTTGGTAGTACCTAAGAATAGGAATCTAAGGCAACTCATCCTCAAGGAAGCCCATGACACACCCCTCTCAATTCATCCCGGTAGCACAAAAATGTACCGAGATCTACGCCAGAGATTTTGGTGGACCAGGATGAAGAGAGACATTGCTCGATTTGTTGCCGAATGTGATGTTTGTCGTCGCATTAAGGCAGAACACCAAAGACCTGCTGGTACACTTCAACCTTTGCCTATTCCAGAGTGGAAATGGGACAAAGTCGGTATGGACTTCATCACCGGCTTTCCAAAAACCCAGAAAGGAAATGATGCCATCTTCGTTGTCATAGATAGGCTTTCCAAAGTTGCTCACTTCCTTCCAGTTCGCGAGTCTATAACTGCTAGCCAGTTAGCGGACTTGTACGTCTCTAGAATTGTATCCCTTCACGGTGTTCCTTTGGAAATCAATTCTGATCCTGGTAGCCTTTTCACCTCTAGATTTTGGGGAAGATTTCAGAATGCTATGGGAACTCATCTCTCCTTTATTACAACTTTTCATCCTCAGTCTAGCGGTCAAGTCGAAAGGGTTAACCAAATTCTCGAGGACATGCTCAGAGCTTGTGTTATCTCATTCGGGAAGAATTGGGAGAAGTCTTTTCCATTTGCCGAATTTGCTTATAGCAATAGCTTCCAATCTAGTCTGAACATGGCTCCTTTTGAACTCCTGTCAGAACCCCAACTAGGGTAAGTGCTAGAGTTGCTTGTGCCCTTTGCATCATGCAAAATTTTCAAAAGAAATTCAAAAATTGGGAAAAGAAAAGCCCTGAGAAATTTAATTAAATGGCCAGACAAAATATTTGTTCCAAAAATTCCTCTCGTATTTTTGAAAAGTCTTATAAATATGCATGATCACATATAAAGTGAAGTGGGTCCCACTGCATGCACCAAGATTTTTCAAATATTCCAAACAGGGCTTGGAAATTAAATTAAACTCCAATTTGAATTGAAATTCTTGAATTTCAAAAGTCACCAAAACTTGTGAGTGGCTAGTGGCTTGAACCCTAAGCCCACATAAAAGTTTTGGGGATTTTAAAAAATGCTTTGCTATTTTTTACTAGCAAGCCAAAACAAATTACAGAAAGAAAATAGAAACAGAAATTAGAAAAGGGCTTACCTGGCTTTAGGCCCAACTCATTTCCCCACGGCCCAGCCCACCTCCTCCTCCCTTGTCTTCTTCCTCAAGCAGCTCGCTGGAGAGCTGGGAGCACGCCGACGCCACGTCGCCGCTGCACGCGCCTTCTAGGCCTCCCCAGCTCCCCTGTGCACGCCACGCAACGCCCCTGGACGCCCCCATTCCTTTCCCCCTCCTCCAGCTCCATTCCCCCTTCTCTGCATCGCGAATTTGGCCGCCGCAGAGAGCACGCCGGAGCGGCCCCGAGCCAACCACGCGGCCATCGGCCTCCTTCCTCCTCGTTGTGATGTCCAGAAGGTCGAGGACCACCGTCTTCGTCGGATCCCCCGGCTAATCGAGCCCGAGCAGCTCCAACCGCGATGCCACGGTCACCGTCTTCCCGCCGGCCGCCATGGAGATCTTCTTCAATTGCTCCGTCAGCCGACCTCCCCAGCCTCCCTAGCCAACGCCTTCGATCTCCTGGTGAGATTTCCGTTCGCCTCAACCCTTCCGGGCCTCTCCCCGTGGTTTCCTTCGCCGTCTCCGTCGAGACAGTGCACCGGCCGTCGCCATTGCTGGAGCTGCCGAGCTCCAGAGCTTCCCCAAGACCCCCCCAATGGCACCGTTGGATGCGCAAGCCTACGGGCTACACGCCCATCCTATTCCAGCCCCCTCCCGTGCACGTTTGTGAATTCCGGCGATGCTCCGGCCATTATTCCGGCGACCCTCGCCGTTAAACCTAACCCCTGGCTAATCACCCACTAACCCCCCCTAAACCCAATGACAGATGGGCCCCAGGCCCCCCTAACCCCTCTCTGTTAGTTAAACAGAGGGGATTAAATCCCTCTCCCACTGACAAGACGACCCCACATGTCAGCCCCCCCCCTGTGACATCAGCACTGCGTCATGCTGACGCAATAAACAGAAAAATAGATTAAAGAAATTACAGAAAAGACAGAAAATCATTTAAACTTCAATAAATCATAGAAAATTCATATTAACTCCAAATTAAACATATAATATATGAAAAATTATCAGAAAAATGCATGGATTAAGAATATGCAATTTGTTTTCATGTTTGACCATTTTAAAATGGGGAAACAGTATAAAATGTGCATATGGCTTAATTTGAATTTGAATTTGGAGTTTGAATTTGCAAATCCTTTACAATACACTTCAATTAAATGGAATTGTCAACACATCAGTACCATGTACATGATGTTTTCACAACTTATCATGTGCTTGAGCCTCGCAATTATATTTATCCCTTGATTTCTTTGTTTGTTCGATAGAAGTGGAACCGGAACCGGAGGCCACCCCCTTCGTTGAAGACACCGTACTGAACCTCGTCAGCAAGGCAAGAAAACCCTATTGATCATGTCTATAAAATCCCAACTCCCTCTCAGTCTCGCTTATGCATGTTTAGGAGATCACCTTGTGTCGATTCTACCGCATAGTTGAACCCATATCCGATGCATGACCTATCATCTTGTCACAGTAGTAAGCAAACCACAATCCTAGCTGACATAGGAGTTTATTGATATCATGAGGCCCCTGCAACTGTTACAGCTTATTGCATGCTTAGTGTTACAATGAGGTTACTTTTGATGTGAGTCGGGATGATAGTTAACATGGTGTTGATGAAAGTGAAACTGTGTTGGTGAATCCACCCTAATACAAGGTGAACGATGAGAGGCTGTGTAGGAGTACACAGTGGGTTGTCTCGTTGAACACCGCCTTAAGCACCGAGTTCTTGTATGGTAATCCAAGACAAAGATTACAACCACACATTGCGCTCACTGACCCCTCTCGGCCTAGTACCTTGATCCGTGTCGACGTCCAGGAGTCACATTAGTTCGGGATTTCCATTTGGCATCAGCATAGAAAAATAATGAAGGAATGGTTGCATCATATAGATATGTGGGTGCACCTGTGAGGCAGGAAAACCATCTGCCAGAGGTGGCGTCTCGGTCACTTACATTGTTTGAGTCCGTTTCGTTGATCCGGCCGGGCTCTCGAGCGGAGGCAACTCAGATAGTCGACTCCTGGAATAGACCGGTTGTGAGCGAAGTGTCGTGGTGAACATCCTCGCTGTCACCTCTTGAACGGCGGCGAGACCTGGCGGTAACCGATGGTCATGTGTGTGTAGTTTACACCCTTGCAAGGTTAAAAAAACTATTCGAATAGCCGCGTCCGCGGTTAAGGACTACTTGGAACCTGTACCTGATTATTAGACAACTTGAATGGATACTTCTAAAACTCACAAGATAAGCGTGAGTGCTATGGCGTGCTTCCTCGTGGGGAAGTCGAGGAAGTAACCATAGTGGTGTATTGGTTGGAGACTTGGTAGTGGACTCGTGTACGCTTCTTACCTCAAGTCTGGTACTCGTAGTTCAGGACTAGCCAAGTCAAAGCTGGCACTTCTACATGTTGAACCCCACCTCCCTTTACCTTGATACCTGAGCATGAGTAGTATAGTTCTGATGTAAGTCTTGCTGAGTACGACTTTGTACTCACGTTTGCTTATTCTATGTTTTAGATGGAAACCCAGCCCCCGATGGAGTCACCGACCTGAAGCTCGACGTTGACCTTGGTAGTATAGTTCCAGACAGCAGTCTGGTCCCTCGTGGAAGGGAATGTATGTTTACAAGGCTTCTCTAAGCCATTTGTTAAACTTGTCTGTACTCAGACCTAATTTGCTTCCGTTGTATGATGAAATGTTGGTCACATACATGTGATCTTTGTATACTCTATGTGTAAGTAAATAAAGAAGTACTTTGTAGAGTTATGTGATGATACTTGCTGTTCATACTAGGCATGTGTGCTGCGTGTATGCTTATAACATGCATGTCTTAGTATGGGTTTTCGAGACCTTAGTTGTGTTCTGGCTGGCGGTCTTTTATACACCAAGTGGCCCTTAGATGTGCGCAGCTTGGGGCATCGCGATGCCATTTCCCGTGACTCTGCCACGTGCACACTTTGTTGTATGATCGATCCCGCCCTAGACCCCGACTAAGTGATCGGGCTGGAGTAAGTCTATGTAAGAGTTATGATTCAATCGATAACATGGTTGAGGCGACTTGTCTATGAGTATGGGATTCACAACCCATAAGCATCTAGACTTGTGAGCGGACGATGAGGACCCATCTCAGTTGATCATCCGGCCTGGATGGGATGCCCCTCACGTTCGATGCTTTCCGAGAGTGTTCTGTGCCTAGCCTTGTCTGCTTAGACAAGTGGGTACGGCTCTCGGCTCTCCATGTGATTGCATCGTGACTGGAATTACATACGCATATTCCGGGCCCCGACAACTCCTATATTGTCGGGACCCGGGGTTAGCGTATGTAATTCCAGTCACGATAGAATCACATGGAGAGCCGAGAGCCGTACCCACTTGTCTAAGCAGACAAGGCCAAGAAAAGAACGCTCTCGGAAAGCATCAAACGTGAGGGGCATCCCATCTAGGCCGGATGATCAACTGAGATGGGTCCTCAACGTCCGCTCACAAGTCTAAATGCTTATGGGTGGTGAATCCCATACTCATAGACAAGTCGCCTCAACCATGTTATCGATTGGATCCTAACTCTTACATAGACTTACTCCAGCCCGATCACTTAGTCGGGGTCTAGGGTGGGCTCGATCATACCACAAAGTGTGCACGTGACGGAGTCACGAGCAATCGCATCGCGATGCCCCTAGCTGCGCACATCTAAGGGCCACTTGGTGTATAAAAGACCGCCAGCCAGATCACAACTAAAGTCTCGAAAACCCATACTAAGACATGCATGTTATAAACATACATGCAACACACATGCCTAGTATGAACAACAAGTATCATCACATAACTCTACAAAGTATTCTTTATTGACTTACACATAGAGCATACAAAGATCACATGTCTGTGATCAACATTACATCATACAACGGAAGAAAATTAGGTATGAGTACAGACAAGTTTAACAAATGGCTTAGAGAAGCCTTGTAAACATACATGCCCTTCCACGAGGGACCAGACTGCTGTCTGGAACTATACTACCAAGGTCAACATCGAGCTTCACGAAGATGACTCCATCGGGGTCCGGGTTCTCATCTAAAACATAGAATAAGAAAACGTGAGTACACAGTCGTACTCAGCAAGACTTACATCAGAACTACACTACTCATGCTCAAGTATGAAGGTAAAGGAGGTGGGGTTCAACATGCAGAAGTGCCAGCTTTGACTTGGCTAGTCCTGTACTACGAGTACCAGACTTGAGGTAAGAAGCGTACACGAGTCCACTACCAAGTCTCCAACCAATTACACCACTATGGTTACTTCCTCGACTTCCCCACGAGGAAGCACGCCATAGCACTCACGCTTATCTTACGAGTTTTATAAGTATCCATTCAAGTTGTCTATGATCAAGTAAAGGTCTCCAAGTAGTCCATAACCGTGGACATGGCTATTCGAATAGATCATTCACCCTGCAGGGGTGTACATCTTCACACGCGTGTCATCACTTATCGCCTCGTTCTTGTCACCCTTCAAGCGGGTGTCGGACGTGGATGAAACCAAGGCACTACCCTCACATCACCTTCTCTAATCCAGGAATCGACTACCTGAGTTTGTCACCGCTCGAGAGTCCGGCCGGTTCCACGAAACGGACTCAGATAATGCAAGGGACCGAGACACCACCTTCGACAGATGGTTTTACTGCCTCACAGGTCCACCCACATATCTATAGTTAGGTCAAATGGAAAGCCCGAAACTAGTGTGACTCCTGGACCGGATCGGGTATGTAAAGAGGCCAAATGGGGCTCCCATAAACCCTACATGCGGTCATACTCTTTGTCTTGGATCAAAAAACAGGAACTCGGGGCCTAGGGCAGTGTTCAACGAGACAACCCACTGTGTACTCCTACACAGCCTCTCATCGTTCACCTTTGTTTAGGGTGGATTCACCAACACGTTATCATCAGCATCACTATGTTCATTCCATCCCGACTCACAAACATAACATCCTCATTGTATCACTAAGAAGCAATAAGCAGTAACAGTTGCAGGGGACACATGCTTATCATTCAACTCCTAAATCTTCTAGGATTGTGGTTTGCTTAATACAGTGAAAAAATGTTAGGTCATGCATCGGAATGGGTTCAACTATGCGAAAGAACGTGTCTCGATGATCTCCTAAACATGCATAAGCGAGACTGAGAGGGAAGTAGGATTTTATAGACATGATCAATGGAGTTTGCTTGACTTGCTAACGAGGATCAGTATCGGGGTCTTCAACGAAGGGGGTGGCCTCCGGTTCCGGTTCCACTTCTATCGAGCAATCGAAGCAACCATCGGGACAACAACAATATAAACATTACATTGCAATGCACAATCAAGATGCATAAAGTAGCATGGCATGGTACTGAAGTGACCTAGGTTTAAATTGCAACATGTTAATTGAAGTTGATTTGAAAAGTAAATTCAAATTCAAACTCCAGATGTTGTTCAAATTATCCCAAGTTGCATTTGCTAAAGTTTGGTTATTGTAAAGCATGTTGTCATGTGTATGATATGCCTCTGATGTGCATGTGATAAGGTTGGCATTGCAAAGGTTAAGTTTGAAATGATTTAAATATCCCTTTTGAAACATTCCAAATAACCCAAATAGCTAAATGCTACGGGTTCATCATCATAGATGTGTTTGTCATCTATGAAAGTATGATATTTGGAATCCTTGCATTTTTCTGATGATTTTTCATATATAATTTATTTGATTTGGAGTTATGGATTAAAAGTTATCGAATTTCAAAGATTTAACTAATTTCTGGAATTCTGTTAAAATAAAAAAAACATTATTGCGCAAGCATGACATCAGGATGACATCATGGGGCGCTGACTAGTCAACCTGACGCCTGGGCCCTACCTGTCATCCCCTCTGGGTTAAAACCCGGTTAGTTTTAAACTAACAGGGTGATTAGGGGGCGCCAGGGCCCACTGTCATTGACCCATGGGGTCAATTAGGAGGGGGATGAGCCCCTAGTTAGTGTGGCCACGTGGGCCTGCCGGAGTTGGCCGGCGGCAACCATACTCCACGGCGGCGCCCACTGGTCAGGGCCTCTCCGGCCACAGGAGCGCGTGGGGAAGCTACCAGAAGGTAGCCCCCGCTCGTCCGCACCCAGTGCTGCTACGCAGGGGTCTCGGGGACGCCGGAGTCCATGGCGGGGAGGAGCTCCAGCGGCGGCCGGCGACTGCTGAAGAGGAAAACGGGCACGGGGGCACGGGGGCACGGGGGAGAGCGGGAGAAGGGGGAAAACAACGAGGGGCTCACCCCGGATGCAATGGCGTCGACGGCGAGAGCTGGGAGGGCGCGGTGGCGGTGTATTTCCCGTCGAGATCCTCGGCGGCCGGCGGTGATTCGAGGACGGGGGCGGCGTCTCCGGTGCGTATTTGGCTCGATTCGAAGCGCCCTTCGACAAAGACGAAGATGGCACGACGTCTGGACACTTCGAGGTGTCTTCGGGGTGGCTCGGGGCACGAGGGCGCACGACGGCGTGCTCCGGCGTCCGTCGGTTGGGGATGCGCACGGGCATGAGAGAAGGGGAGAGACGATCCAGAGGGAGGGAAAAGGATGAGGGAGACCGGGGAGGCTTCCAGGCGCGAGATGAGGCAAGGGGAGGCTCTCCACGTCGAAGCAGGAGGTGGCAACCATGCGGCGTCGACGACGGCCTCGGTGCCTTCCTTCTGGCACGGGGAGGAAGATGACCATGACCTCCTAGTGGGCTGGGCTGGCTGGATCAGCAAGTTAGGCCAGATGGCCAGAGGTCCCCTTTTCTATTTCTTTGTTCTTTTCTTTTTCTGTTATTCTGTTGTTCCTAGAAATAAATAGCTAGGCAATTTTGTAAAATGCCCATACATTTTTATAAATCCTAGGTGACCAGTAGCAAGTCACTTGTATAATTTGAGCATTTTTGAAATTCAATCAATTTGAATTTCAATTCAAATAGTGGTCAAATTTAATTTCCAGGGCACCTTTTGAATTTTTGAATTTTCCATGGGAATGGGAATGAACCCAAAGCACTTTTAAAATGATCACCATCATTTATAGGAGTTTTACAAATACTCAAATGATTTTTGGAAAAAGATTTTTATCTGGCCATTTGAATTAATTTCTCAGGGCTTTCGGCTTCCCCATTTTTGAATTTCATTTGAAATTTTGCATGATGCAAAGGGACAAAGAAACCCTAGCACTTACCCTAGTTGGGGTTCTGACAACTCGCCCCCACTCAAAAGAATCTCGTCCCGAGATTCAGAAGTCGTCGGGAGGAAGGTGGGGTACTCGTCACGGAGGCGGTCTTCTCTTTCCCACGTAGCTTCTTTCTCGGAGTGATGTGACCATTGCACTTTGAGGAACTTGATCTTCTGACGACGAGTGACACGCTCTGCGGAATCAAGAATACGAACAGGGTACTCTCGATAAGAAAGGTCATCTTGGAGATCAAGCGTTTCATGGTCGACTTCGCGGATGGGGTCCTTGAAGCAACGCCTGAGTTGTGACACATGGAATACGTCATGTACTCGGAAAAGGTGCGGAGGTAGTTCAAGTTGGTAGGCAACTTCTCCACGTTTAGCTAGAATGCGGAAGGGTCCGATGTAACGTGGGGCCAACTTGCCTTTGATACCGAATCGTTGGGTTACCTTCAGAGGAGTAACCCGAAGGTAAGCCTTCTCATCAAGATTGTAGCTCTACTCTCTATGATGACGATCATAGTAGCTCTTTTGACGAGACTGAGCGGCCTTCAAATGATCACGAACAATGCGAACTTGCTCTTCTGCTTCCTTGATCATATCCGGTCCAAAGAGTTGTCTTTCACCGGTTTCTGACCAGTTTAGGGGTGTTCGACATCGTCGGCCATAGAGGAATTCAAAAAGAGCCATGTTCAGACTAGATTGATAGCTATTGTTATAAGCAAATTCGGCGAATGGATGAGATTTCTCCCAATTCTTTCCGAAAGAGATAACACAAGCTCTGAGCATGTCTTCCAAGATTTGATTAACCCTTTCAACTTGACCGCTAGATTGAGGGTGGAAAGCTGTACTAAAGGAGAGATGAGTTCCCATAGCATTTTGAAAACTTTCCCAAAATCTAGAGGTGAAAAGGCTACCACGATTAGAGTTGATTTCCAAAGGAACACCGTGAAGAGACACAATCCTAGAGACATACAAGTCTGCTAACTGGCTAGCAGTTATAGACTCGCGAACTGGAAGGAAGTGAGCAACTTTTGAAAGTCGATCAATGACAACGAAGATGGCATCATTTCCTTTCTGGGTTTTTGGAAAGCCGGTGATGAAGTCCATACCGACCTTGTCCCATTTCCACTCGGGAATAGAAAATGGTTGAAGAGTACCAGCAGGTCTTTGGTGTTCTGCCTTAATGCGACGACAAACATCACATTCGGCAACAAATTGTGCAATGTTTCTCTTCACCCGGGTCCACCAAAATCTCTGGCGTAGATCTCGGTACATTTTTGTGCTACCGGGATGAATTGAGAGGGGAGTGTCATGAGCTTCCTTAAGGATCAGCTGCTTTAGGTCTTCATTCTCAGGAACTACTAAACGATTTTCAAAGAATATCGTTCCTTGATCATTTGCAGAGAAACATTTAGCAACTCCGCTAACCATGTTCTCCTTGATCTCTTGAATACTACTATCTTGTTTCTGGGCGGCTATGATTTGATCCTCAAGGGTTGTTTTCGCCACCAAGTTGAAAAGAGATCCACGAGGAACTATCTCAAGATTGAGCTTGCGAAATTCCTCATGGAAAAGTGGCTGATACTGTTGTAACATGAGGTTGTTACAATACGACTTACGACTTAGTGCATCAGCCATGACATTGGCTTTGCCTGGGGTGTAAGAAATTCCTAAGTCATAATATTTTATCAACTCTATCCAGCGTCTTTGCCTGAGATTAAGATCTGGCTGGGTGAATATGTATTTGAGGCTTTGGTGATCAGATAAGATCTCACAACGATTACCAAGGAGGTAATGTCGCCAAGTTGTTAGGGCATGAACTACGACAGCGAGTTCAAGGTCATGGGTAGGATAGTTCTCTTCATGTGGCCGCAACTGGCGTGAAGCATAAGCTACCACATGTCTATCTTGCATAAGTATGCATCCTAACCCTTGCCGTGAAGCATCACAATAGATTTCGAAATCCCTTTTGGTGTCTGGAGGTGCAAGTACGGGTGCAGAAGTCAATCTTATTTTTAGCTCTTGAAAGCTTTCCTCGCACTTGGGGGTCCATTGGAATTTCTTATCTTTCTTGAGGAGTTTAGTAAGAGGCTTTGCAACTTTGGAGAAGTTCTCTACGAAGCGACGGCAATAGCTTGCTAGGCCGAGAAAACTCCTAACTTGCTTAACCGATTCAGGTGGAGTCCATTCAAGGACGACCTGAACTCTCTCGGGATTGACAGCAACACCTTTTACAGAAATCACGTGGCCTAAGTAGGTCACTTATGGTAGCCAAAATTCACACTTGGAGAATTTAGCATACAGGCGATGCTCTCTAAGTTTCATCAATACCAACCTAAGATGTTCTGCGTGCTCTTCTTCGTTCTTCGAGTAGATGAGAATGTCATCAAGATAAACCACAACAAATTTATCTAAGTACTCCATGAAGATCGAATTCATTAAGCGCGAGAATGTGGCGGGGGCATTGGTTAAACCGAAGGACATGACGGTGTACTTGTAAAGACCATAACGAGTAGTGAAAGCCGTCTTGGGAATGTCCACATTTCGGATTTTGATTTGATGATAGCCTAATCTCAAATCCATCTTGGAGAAGACAGAGGATCCTGCAAGTTGATCATAAAGATCATTGATCCTGGGCAGTGGGTACTTGTTCTTTATCGTCGCTAGATTTAGCGGGCGATAGTCTACGCACATCCTTTCTGTTCCATCTTTCTTTGTTACGAACAGAACGGGGCAACCCCATGGCGATGAGCTAGGGCGATGAAGCCTTTTGCCAATGAAGCATCAAGTTGGGTTTTTAGCTCAGCTAACTCATGTGGGGCCATTCTATATGGGCGTCTGGAAATTGGGGCTGTGCCTGGTATAAGATCCACTATGAACTCTACAAACCTGTCGGGTGGCATTCCCTGCAGCTCTTCAGGAAAGACATCCGGGAAGTCACGAACCACCGGAATATCTTCAAGGTCGGGAAGGGGAAGCACATTCAAAGTATGCATCTGGATTCTAGAGCTGGGTGATGTGTAGTCAATGATCTGGCCTGAAGGATGGGTGAGTTTGACTGATTTGGCTTTACAATCCAGGAAAGCATTTTGCCTTGATAACCAATCCATTCCTAGGATGACATCAATGTCCGAAGACTTGAGGGCTATAAGAGAAGCAAGGAATACTAAACCCTCAATTGCAATTTGATTGCCATGGCTTACTCTATTAGTTTGCCATTTGGAACCAGGAGTTTGAATGACCATTGGAGAAAACATTTCTTCAAAAGGGAATTCATGACGAAGTGCATAACTCTCCGACATGAATGAATGAGAAGCTCCTGGATCGAAAAGAACGGAGGCGGGAACATGATTACCTGGGAGTGTACCAAGGATGACGTCGGAAGCAGCAGTGGTTTCCTCCACTGAGATTTGGTTCACATATCCACTACTTGTGGCTGAAAGCTTTGCTGGGATGGCTTTGGTGGTTGATTTCTTTGGAGGCTTGTGACTAGGTCGACGTGGTGCCACCAACACTGTAGGGCATTGTCGGAAGTAATGGCCTGTCAGACCACACGTGAAACACATCCTGCCTGAATTGCTGGGAGCAGGATTACTTGATTGTACACCATCATTCCTGGGAGGAACAATGTGTTGAGGTGGACGACATATATTGGATGGTTGTCTCTGAAGAAAGCTTTGAGGTATGGCACGAGTTGGGATCCAAATTCGGCGTTTCTGAGGGGCTGAACTTGAAGAAGGAGCAAGCTCAAGAGCATGCTTGCGGGACTCTTCGAACACTCCATTGCCATGCTCAGCTTTAAAGGATCTGTTGACTAAATCCTCAAAGGTGGCAAATTCAAGGAGGTTGAGATCATGGCGAGGGATGGGGCTAAGTCCCTTACGGAACCTTGCCTGTTTTCTGGCATCGGTGGTGATCTCATCTTGGGCATAACGAGCAAGACGGTTGAACTCTCTCACATACTCATGCATGGACATCTCTCCTTGAGTCAGGTTGCAGAACTCTTCCTTCTTGCGCTCCATTAACTCATCTAGAAGGTGGTACCCTCGAAAGGCATCACGGAACTCCTTCCAAGTCACTAGGTGACCATCAGGCTGCATCGCAACATAGTTCTCCCACCATTCAGCAGCATCACCTTCCAGAAAGTATGCCGCGAATATAACTCGATCATTGGGAGCAACATGTGCAGTGTCAAGCTTACGCTCGATGGAACGGAGCCAATCATCAGCTTCAAGGGGCTCAGAAGAACATCGGAATACCGGTGGTTTGAGGAGGATGAAGTCATGAATGCTCACAACCACATTGCAATGACGTGAGGTATTCTGCTCGATGAGCTCCAGAAGGCGTGTTTGGTCACGTTGATTCTTCTCAGCTTCCATCATGATTTCCGCCGCAGAAGGCGGTGGTAGAGGTTCATCATCATTTCGATTCCGAACACGGTGTCGATTCCGACGAACAGCACTACGAGTTCCACCTGACATCCTGTGTGATAAAGATCAACAATCAGAACAGGCTGCATGATGGAATCAAAGACAAGAAGGACATGATGAAGGCGGAAAGATTGTAATTCAAAGGCAAAGATTCAAGAAACATGGGATAAATCGGGCAGCATAACGGCTACACCGGTATGGAAAACAAGACAACCTCGAGGATATTGGACAGAACTTCCTCAAGGAACTCAAAACACGGAGACTCTGGACGACCACAACTGTCCTACGGCTACAAGGAAGCACTCAACGAGATGTTCTAGTAAGACATAGATGAGCCTAGTCCTATCATCCCGTAGAAAAGATAAGGGTGACCCAGAACTCAGATCGATGAGGGTAAGGAGAAAAAGAAGCCTTACGTTGTACCCTTATACCTAGAGTAACTATATAACTATAGAGTGCTAGACTCGACTTCGACCAAGGGTTAAATAATCCTACATACAGTCCTGCGCTGATACCAAGTCTGAAGGGACCCGGGGTTAGCGTATGTAATTCCAGTCACGATACAATCACATGGAGAGCCGAGAGCCGTACCCACTTGTCTAAGCAGACAAGGCCAAGCACAGAACGCTCTCGGAAAGCATCAAACGTGAGGGGCATCCCATCCAGGCCGGATGATCAACTGAGATGGGTCCTCAACGTCCTCTCACAAGTCTAAATGCTTATGGGTGGTGAATCCCATACTCATAGACAAGTCGCCTCAACCATGTTATCGATTGGATCCTAACTCTTACATAGACTTACTCCAGCCCGATCACTTAGTCGGGGTCTAGGGCGGGCTCGATCATACCACAAAGTGTGCACGTGACGGAGTCATGAGCAATCGCATCGCGATGCCCCAAGCTGCGCACATCTAAGGGCCACTTGGTGTATAAAAGACCGCCAGCCAGATCACAACTAAGGTCTCGAAAACCCATACTAAGACATGCATGTTATAAACATACACGCATCACACATGCCTAGTATGAACAGCAAGTATCATCACATAACTCTACAAAGTATTCTTTATTGACTTACACATATAGCATACAAAGATCACATGTCTGTGATCAACATTACATCATAAAACGGAAGCAAATTAGGTCTGAGGGCAGACAAGTTTAACAAATGGCTTAGAGAAGCCTTGTAAACATACATGCCCTTCCACGAGGGACCAGACTGCTGTCTGGAACTATACTACCAAGGTCAACATCGAGCTTCACGAAGATGACTCCATCGGGGTCCGGGTTCTCATCTAAAACATAGAATAAGCAAACGTGAGTACAAAGTCGTACTCAGCAAGACTTACATCAGAACTACACTACTCATGCTCAAGTATCAAGGTAAAGGAGGTGAGGTTCAACATGCAGAAGTGCCAGCTTTGACTTGGCTAGTCCTGTACTATGAGTACTAGACTTGAGGTAAGAAGCGTACCCGAGTCCACTACCAAGTCTCCAACCAATTACACCACTATGGTTACTTCCTCGACTTCCTCACGAGGAAGCACGCCATAGCACTCACGCTTATCTTGCGAGTTTTATAGTATCCATTCAAGTTGTCTATTATCAAGTAAAGGTCTCCAAGTAGTCCATAACCACGGACACGGCTATTCGAATAGTTCATTAACCCTGCAGGGGTGTACATCTTCACACGCGTGTTATCACTTATCGCCTCGTTCTTGTCACCCTTCAAGCGGGTGTCGGACGTGGATGAAACCAGGGCACTACCCTCACATCACCTTCTCTAATCCAGGAATCGACTACCTGAGTTTGTCACCGCTCGAGAGTCCGGCTGGTTCCACGAAACAGACTCAAATAATGCAAGGGTTCGAGACGCCACCTTCGACAGATGGTTTTACTGCCTCACAGGTCCACCCACATATCTATAGTTAGGTCAAATGGAAAGCCCGAAACTAGTGTGACTCCTGGACCGGATCGGGTACGTAAAGAGGCGAAACGGGGCTTCCATAAACCCTACATGTGGTCATACTCTTTGTCTTGGATCAGAAAACAGGAACTCGGGGCCTAGGGCAGTGTTCAACGAGACAACCCACTGTGTAGTCCTACACAGCCTCTCATCGTTCACCTTTGTTTAGAGTGGATTCACCAACACGTTATCATCAGCATCACCATGTTCATTCCATCCCGACTCACAAACATAACATCCTCATTGTATCACTAAGCAGCAATAAGCAGTAACAGTTGCAGGGGCCACATGCTTATCATTCAACTCCTAAATCTTCTAGGATTGTGGTTTGCTTAATACAGTGACAAAATGATAGGGCATGCATCGGAATGGGTTCAACTATGCGAAAGAACGTGTCTCGATGATCTCCTAAACATGCATAAGCGAGACTGAGAGGGAAGTAGGATTTTATAGACATGATCAATGGAGTTTGCTTGCCTTGCTGACGAGGTTTAGTATCGGGGTCTTCAACGAAGGGGGTGGCCTCCGGTTCCGGTTCCACTTCTATCGAGCAACCGAAGCAACCACCGGGACAACAACAATATAAACATTACATTGCAATGCACAATCAAGATGCATAAAGTAGCATGGCATGGTACTGAAGTGACCTAGGTTTAAATTGCAACATGTTAATTGAAGTTGATTTGAAAAGTAAATTCAAATTCAAACTCCAGATGTTGTTCAAATTAGCCCAAGTTGCATTTGCTAAAGTTTGGTTATTGTAAACATGTTGTCATGTGTATGATATGCCTCTGATGTGCATGTGATAAGGTTGGCATTGCAAAGGTTAAGTTTGAAATGATTTAAATATCCCTTTTGAAACATTCCAAATAACCCAAATAGCTAAATGGTACGGGTTCATCATCATAGATGTGTTTGTAATCTATGAAAGTATGATATTTGGAATCCTTGCATTTTTCTGATGATTTTTCATATATAACTTATTTGATTTGGAGTTATGGATTAAAAGTTATTGAATTTCAAAGATTTAACTAATTTCTGGAATTCTGTTAAAATAAAAAAAACATTATTGCGCAAGCATGACATCAGGATGACATCATGGGGCGCTGACTAGTCAACCTGACACCTTGGCCCTACCTGTCATCCCCTCTGGGTTAAAACCCGGTTAGTTTTAAACTAACAGGGTGATTAGGGGGCGCCAGGGCCCACTGTCATTGACCCATGGGGTCAATTAGGAGGGGGATTAGCCCGCTTGTTAGTGTGGCCACGTGGGCCTGCCGGAGTTGGCCGGCGGCGACCATACTCCACGGCGGTTCCCACTGTTCAGGGCCTCTCTGGCCACAGGAGCGCGTGGGTAAACTACTAGAAGGTAGCCCCCGCTCGTCCACACCCAGTGCTGCTACGCAGGGGTCTCGGGGACGCCGGAGTCCATGGCAGGGAGGAGCTCCAGCGGCGGCCGGCGACTGCTGAAGAGGAAAACGGGCACGGGGGCACGGGGGCACGGGGGAGAGTGGGAGAAGGGGGAAAACAACGAGGGGCTCACCCCGGATGCAATGGCGTCGACGACGAGAGCTGGGAGGGCGCGATGGCGGTGTATTTCCCGTCAAGATCCTCGGCGGCCGGCGGCGAGTCGAGGACGGGGGCGGCGTCTCCGTTGCGTATTTGGCTCGATTCGAAGCGCCCTTCAACGAAGACGAAGATGGCACGGCGTCTGGGCACTTCGGAGTGTCCTCGGGGCGGATCGGGGCACGGGGGCGCACGACGGCGTGCTCCGGCGTCCGTCGGTTGGGGATGCGCACGGGCTTGAGAGAAGGGGAGAGACGATCCAGAGGGAGGGAAAAGGATGAGGGAGACCGGGGAGGCTTCCAGGCGCGAGATGAGGCAAGGGGAGGCTCTCCACGTCGAAGCAGGAGGTGGCAACCATGCGGCGTCGACGGCGGCCTCGGTGCCTTCCTTCTGGCACGGGGAGGAAGACGACCATGCCCTCCTAGTGGGCTGGGCTGGCTGGATCAGCAAGTTGGGCCAGATGGCCAGAGGTCCCCTTTTCTATTTCTTTGTTCTTTTCTTTTTCTGTTATTCTGTTGTGCCTAGAAATAAATAGCTAGGCAATTTTGTAAAATGCCCAAACATTTTTATAAATCCTAGGTGACCAGTAGCAAGTCACTTGTATAATTTGAGCATTTTTGAAATTCAATCAATTTGAATTTCAATTCAAATAGGGGTCAAATTTAATTTCCAGGGCACCTTTTGAATTTTTGAATTTTCCATGGGAATGGGAATGAACCCAAACCACTTTTAAAATGATCACCATCATTTATAGGAATTTTACAAATACTCAAATGATTTTTGGAAAAAGATTTTTATCTGGCCATTTGAATTAATTTCTCAGGGCTTTCTGCTTCCCCATTTTTGAATTTCATTTGAAATTTTGCATGATGCAAAGGCACAAACAAACCCTAGCACTTACCCTAGTTGGGGTTCTGACATATATGGACGACGATGTCGAACACCCCTAAACTGGTCAGAAACTGGTGAAAGACAATTCTTTGGACCGGACATGATCAAGGAAGCAGAAGAGCAAGTTCGCATTGTTCGTGATCAATTGAAAGAAGCCCAGTCTCGTCAGAAAATCTACTATGATCGTCATCATAGGCAAGAGAGCTACAATCTGGATGAGAAGGCTTACCTTCGGGTTACTCCTCTGAAGGGAACCCAACGTTTCGGTATCAAAGGCAAGTTGGCCCCACGTTACATCGGACCTTTCCGCATTCTTGCTAAACATGGAGAAGTTGCCTACCAACTTGAACTACCCACGCACCTTTCCCGAGTACATGATGTATTCCATGTGTCCCAACTCAGGCGTTGCTTCAAGGACCCCATCCGCAAAGTCGACCATGAAACGCTTGGTCTCCAAGATGACCTTTCGTATCGAGAATACCCCGTTCGTATTATTGATTCCGCAGAGCGTGTCACTCGTCGTCAGAAGATTAAGTTTCTGAAAGTGCAATGGTCACACCACTCTGAGAGAGAAGCCACGTGGGAAAGAGAAGACCGTCTCAGTGCCGAGTACCCCTCCTTCCTCCCGCAGACTTCTGAATCTCGGGACGAGATTCTGTTGAGTGGGGGCGAGATGTGACAACCCTCTGTTAGGTAATGTGCTAGGATCAAAGTTACCTTGCATCATGTTAAAAATTTCAAAAGAAGTCATTTGAAATCTTTTTCAAACTCAAATGGGAGAAGGAACACCCCCAGATGAATTAATTCAAAAGGCCAGAAATAAATCTTCTCCAAAAATTCATGTTTGATTTTTGAAAAGTCTTATAAATGAGTGTGATCACATATCAAGTGAT
Organism: Bromus sterilis; assembly: GCA_950022295.1. Classification (NCBI taxonomy): domain Eukaryota; kingdom Viridiplantae; phylum Streptophyta; class Magnoliopsida; order Poales; family Poaceae; genus Bromus; species Bromus sterilis. The sequence goes on along the minus strand of OX465595.1, from coordinate 362,769,576 downwards.
GTGGGACCCACCCCATGCTCATGGATTTTTCAAATATTCAAACAGTACCTTGGAATTAATCAAAAACCCCTATTTGAGTTAAGATTCATATAATTTGAATTTTAAAAAGTGCCAAACTTTATAAATGGCTAGTCTATATTATTATGATGCCATATAAAAAGTTCTAGCATTTTAGAAAATGTCTAGGTATTTATTTTAGCTAGCCAAAACAAATGACAGAAGAAAACAGAAAAGAAAAATAGAAAAAGAAAAGGAAAACCCTTACCTGTCGCCTAGGCGAGGGCAGCCCAGCCAGCCCACCCGGCCCAAAGGGGCAAGGGGGTCTTCTTCCCCCTCCCCGCGCCTCCAACCTGCTCGGTGGAATGCCCACCGAGACAGCCTAGCACGGCGTCGTCCCTCCAGTCGCCACCTTCATTGAAGACCCTGAACCCGAACCTCGTCAGCAAGGCAAGCAAACCCCCATTGATCATGTCGATAAAATCCCACTTCCCTCTCATGTCTCGCTTATGCATTGTATAGGATGATTACCATGCTACGTTTAGACCGCATAGATGAACCCATTCCTCTGCATGACCTATCATTTGTCACAGTAGTAATCAAACCACAATCCTAGCAAATGTAGGAGTTGATTGATATCATGTGGCCCCTGCAATTGTTACTGCTTATTGCATGCTTAGAGTGATACAATGATGTTATTGTTATGTGAGTCGGGATGGTAACAATCATGGTGATGATGGTGGAAAGGTGTTGGTGAATCTACCCTAATACAAGGTGAATGATGAGAGGCTGTGTAGGAGTACACGGTGGGTTGTCTCGTTGAACACCGCCCTAAGTCCGAGTTCTTGTGTGGTGATCCAAGATGAAGAGTACAACCACACATTGGGCTCACTGACCCCTCTCAACCTATTAACTCATCCCTTTCGATGTCCAGATGTCGCAATAGTTCGGAGTTCTGGTAGGTTTGTGGCCTGGCTGCTAAGTGAGAGAACGGCTCATCCGAGAGCGGCTTACGCACAACGCACACATCATCTGGGTCCACTTCGGTAAATCGGCCGGGTTCACGATAGTGGTAGCCAACCCAGGTAGGTGGCTTTCTTGGACTAGATCGGCTATGAGGTAACAGTTGTGGTGAGCATCCTCGCCGACACTTCTTGAACGGTGTCGAGTTCAAAGGCCGTAACTGATGATCATGTGTGTGTAGCGGTACACCCCTGCAGGCTTAACAAAACTATTCGAATAGCCGCGTCCGCGGTTAAGGACTGCTTGGAAATCTTAGCTTGATTATTAGACAACTTGAACTGGATACTTCTAAAACACACCAAGATAAGTGTGAGTGCTATGGCGTGCTTTCTCGTGGGGAAGTCGAGGAAGGCACCATAGTGGTGTAATTGGTTGGAGAAAGTAGTGGACTCGTGTACGCTTCTTACCTTAAGTCTGGTACTCGTAGTTCAGGACTAGCCAAGTCAAAGCTGGCACTTCTGCTTTTAAACCCCACCTCCCTTTACCTTGATACATGTGCATGAGTAGTATAGCTCCTATGTAAGTCTTGCTGAGTACGAATTTGTACTCACGTTTGCTTATTCTATGTTTTAGATGAACCCTTTGACCCCGAAGGTGGTTTCTTCATCGAGCTCGTCGACTGAAGACCAAGCTAGTGTAGTCCCAGTCAGACGACTGGTTCCCTCGTGGAGGGCTTGTGTTTAAATAAGGCTTCTTAAGCCTTTGTTAAACTTGTCTGTACTCAGACCTACTTTGCTTCCGTTTGTCTGTTGTAATGTTGGATCACATGCTTGTGATCTCTGTGTGCACTGTGTGAGAGTTATCAATAAAATGTATACTTTGTAGAGAATTGCAATGATACCTTTTGTTCATACAAGGCATGTGTGCTGCGTGTATGTTTATAACATGCATGTCTTTGTATGGGTTTTCGAGACCTTAGTTGTGATCTGGCTGGCGGTCTTTTATACACCAAGTGGCCCTTAGATGTGCGCAGCTTGGGGCATCGCGATGAGATTGCTCGAGACTCTGTCTCGTGCACATTTTGATGTATGATCGAGCCCGCCCTAGACCCCGACTAAGTGATCGGGCTGGAGTAAGTCTATATAGTCGATAGTATGGTTGAGGCGACTTGTCTGTGAATATGGGAGTTCATCACCCATATAATTTAGACTTGTGTGCGGATGATCAGGACCCATCTCAGTTGATCATCCGGCCTGGATGGGATGCCCCTCACGTACGATGCTTTCCGAGAACGTTCTGTGCTTGGCCTTGTCTGCTTAGACAAGTGGGTACGGTTCTCGGCTCTCCATATGACTATGTCGTAGCGGGACTTACATACGCTAACCCCGGGTCCCGACACAATGATACTAGCGCGTCATGTAGCAATGATTAGGGCAAGGCCCAACTAGCATGCGGATCATCGATCAAGCAAGTAGCATGGATGACATGAGGATCAAGTCGTGAGAAGGTGGATGTTGCATGGCAATGTATCTCGGAAAGGCTATGGAAATGCCTTGTAGGTAGGTATGGTGGCTGTTTTGAGGAAAGATATAAGGAGGCTTATGATGACAGAGCGTATCGTGCCAAGGGTTTGGATGCACCGGCGAAGTATGCGCCAACTCTCAAGGTGAGAAAGAGCAATGCACGGTACCGAAGAGGCTAGAAAAAGTATAGGTGGGTGGAAGTGTCAACTTTCGAATACTCACATTAGTCCGAAGAACTCATGCACTTATTATCGGTAACTCTCAATCTAATCAGGAGGTTCACAAAGAGACAAGTACCCCGAGGAGGAGTGTATGGGGGTTTGGTTATCCTTGCGCATTCTCGACTCATGGTACGTGAGTGTACTCTAATATTCGAACCCTCCAGAGGTTAGTGATCCATCTAGTATCTAGAGTTCTCAACAGGGGTTTTTGGTTTTCGAAAAACACACGGATTGCCCAAAATACGACATCTATCACTAATAGGCTCGAGCTCTTGACACCAAAAGTTCAAACGTGACTCTAGTCAATACCTCAAAACTATTGCAAGTTACTACTACAAAGAGAATAGCAACTTCAACTACATACTTCTAGTCAAGACACAAAACTCAGTGCAACAGGAAAACTCTCTAACAAGATAAAACATGCAACCTATAGAAAGTTCAACCTAAAACAAAAGAAAATCTCTAGAAAAACTAAAGCACTGCAACTAAACAGAGCAGCAGCTAAGAAAAGAAAAAGAACAACTCACAGCTAAAAGAATAAGGATGCAAATCCGATGAGGAGTTCTAGTTCAAGCAGAGCGTGTATCTCTCACACACAAAAGAGTAAGCTGGGGTCTAACTTGTTACTACAACAAAGAAACCAAAAAAAACCTAGAAAAGTAAAGAGCGAGACGCTCCAAGCATAGCACACAACGCATGAAGTGATAAAAATATAGTGCAACGAGGGACGAACTGATAATTATTGATGAAGAAGGGGATGCACGGGGGCATCCCCAAGCTTAGATGCTTGAGTCTCCTTTAATATTTATTGGGGGTGCACATGGGCATCCCCAAGATTGAGCGTTTGACACTCCAAGATCTTCTTTCATCATCCTCCATCGCGCACTTGAAAACTCTCTTCATACATAACTCATTGTAGACTGATTAGAGAGGTTAGTGCCCTACTAAAATAATTTTCCTGTACTACAAATAAAGATTTCTAGGAAGAGCTACTGTTTCTCTTGCCTGCCCAAAAGATTTTGCAAAGAAAAAGCAAGCTTAAGGATTACAAAACTGCGAAAAGAAAAACCGGGGCAGAAGCTGAGAAAAACAGAACATCAGAGAGAAAAGAATTTTTTTCGAGGTACTTCTACAACTCAAATCAAAAAACTCTGAACAGACACCTGAAAGGTAATTGTATGGAGCATGCTGTCAAAAAAATTCAGATCAAAAAGATGATTTGGTGATTTATGCCAAAATTTTCCGTCAAGCAGACAGAATCTGTTTCTGGACAACATGTACCAACTTTTGACCTTTCTTGCAATCTGAGGCTAAACTTGGCACAAAGCTTGAAAAGTAAAGATACAATGATGTTGCTACAGTAGTAACAATCATCAAGACCACTAAGAACATATGAAAAACAAAAAGAAAAACCTAAATTCGTCGCGGGCTGCCTCCAGAAAGCGCTTCTTTAGATCCATTAGCTAGGCTTAAAGCAGAAGATCAAGTTGTATCCATTGAACCATCATCACGATCATCAAAAAGCTCTTCCATAGTACAAATAGTCTTAATAGGTTTCTCAAATAAAGGATGAATGAAATGCTTCTTGGAATAAAATCAAAAGGAGGGAAATCAATTGGAGTTTCATTAAAGTTAAAGATAGGTGTCTCCTCCAAAGTTTTCACCGTTTCAACTCTCTTGGCAATGGGTGTGTTTGCTTTAGCTCGAGGAACCTTGGGGACGTAAACGAACTTAGGTTCCTTCTTTGCCGGAGTTTCATCCTTTTTGGTTTTTATTGAGGAAAAGGTAGTTCCTAGAGTTTCAATAACTTCCTCAATCTTTTCTATCCTAGAAGACTTCTCATCAAGGGATTTAATAGTCTCCAAAGTTTTGACAATTTTCTGCATGGAGTTATCTAGCCTATTCAAATTCCCTTGAATCTTACGATCCAACTCATTCACCCTATCGATACTTGGCGTCTCTAGCTCTATTTTTTCAAGTTTTCTCACAATGTGAGCTAAAGTAATGTCCTCCTTAATACTAACAACTGGGAGACTTCCAACAAGATTTTCAATAACATTAAGGGCTTCCCAAACTAGGGCCTCTATGAAGTTCCCATTGATAGCAGTGTCTAAAAGAAACCTATTCTAAGAAGTGATCCCAACATAAAAATTTCTAAGCAAGATAGTAGTGGATTGCTTCTTGGTGCCTCTTTTTTGAGAGTTATTAATTCTATACCAAGCATCTTTCAAACTTTCGCCACCTCTTTGAGTAAAGGTAAGTACTTCTGCCTCACTAAAGGCAAAAGGACCAGCCATAGTGGTAACTACTGACAAGGTAACATGTATTTTTGGTATTTTTGATAAGGTACACAAAAGTAAAAACTGAAAGGTAAACTAAGAAGACTAAAAATAAAAGATAAAAGATAGTGTGCAACTCCCCTATCTTGTAGACTGGAGTCCCCGGCAACGGCGCCAGAAATTCTCTTGATACAGAGTGGCAACTCTCCTCGTTGGTTACCCAAGTGGAAGGTGAGATGCAGTGTAGCAACAAGTTTCCCTTAGCAAAGATGCTAAGGTTGAGTATCGAACCAGTAGGACTCCAAGAGATACAAGTAGGTGTCACGACGCTTGACGTGGACCTGCACACAGATACAAATAACTTTGCTCCCAACGAGTACAGAGGAGTTGTGAATTCCTCCGGCCTTGCTGTTTACAAAGGATCAACGCAAGAGATAAAAGTGGAACTGAAAGTAAAGACTGAAAGTAAACTAAGGGTGTAAACAATAATGTGAAGATGGACCGGGGTCCCGTGATTTTCACTAGTGATGTCTCTCTCCCAAAGGACGATAAAAGTGCTAGCGAGGTAAACAAATCACAGTTGGGCAACTGACAGAATTATGAAGGCACCGCAATGCTAACTATGCTGCAAAGAAAGGAAGGGCTCAAAAGAAATGGGCAGTATGCCAAGGTAAGTAGACCGAAATCCAGCTACATCTACTACGAATCATCCACCTTGAGATATCTATCCAGAACATCTCGCTGGTATTAAGTTGCGAATCCCGCCCAAAGTGTAAACTCAAAGCAACAGACAACTGCATTAAAAGAAGGGAACTTTGCGTAAAGTAAACAATCCTTGCACCCGCGGGTACAAGCACCGTTGTTTTATCCCTGGTGGCAACAGCACATCCCCTAGTCTCATGTTTCTGTCACTCAAGCTAGAAATCAATGGGCTGAACCCACAGTCAAGCATAACACTCCCTCTTGGAGTTGCAAGCAAACTACTTGGCCAAAGCAAAATACTGCAACGGAGAACATGCAAGAATTTACTCAAGAACAAAATATAAAAGAGAAGAACCAAATATATTATTCATCAAAATTTGAACATAGTCTCATAATCCATCAGATCCCAGCAAACTCAGCATAGCAACAACAGAAATTACAAAAGTGCCTCGATCATGTGAAGCAGCTCACGAGGTCTCGAAAGTGGAAGCACAAAGAGGGGAGAGGTACATCACATAGCTACTGGTCACGGACCCATGGTCCAAGGGGGACTACTCACGGCACATCCGGGAAGCGTCCATGGCTATGGATGGTCTCCCGGAGGGGGTTCCTCCTCCCAGCAGGGTGCCGGGGCAGCTTCTCCAGGCAGCCCCGATCTTGAAATGGCGGCGGCGGCGGTACAGAGGCGAGTTCGCGGAAAAGAGATCAATATTAGGGGTTTCCACCCCGAGGGCTAAATATAGGCGGAGGGGGGTGTCGAGGGGACCCACCAGGCAGCCAGGAGGCCTCCTGGTGCGGCCTAGGGTGGGGCCGCGCCAGGGACCCTCCTGGTCTCCTGGTGGTTGCCCCCCTCCGCTACCTTGGTGATTCCGGAAGCTTCCGGGTCGCTGATTATTTATCTAATTTTCCGGATTTTTTTGGAGCACTTTTAATGGCCGGAAAACCTGAAATACAAAAACAGCAGAAAACAACAACTGGCAGCTGGGTGCACTGGATTAATAGATTAGTCCAAATATGCTCCAAAGTGTATGAAAGTTCAAGCAAAACATGGCAAAGTCACACAAAACATGCATGGAGCAAGCAGAAATTATAGATACGTTTGGGATGTATCAGTAGACAGTGGCGCCTCCGTAAAGTTCAGTCGCTCCTCGCGTCGCCGTGGGTGAACTAGGGCCTCGATCTGGAGTGCAGGTGCATAGGTGGAGGTCCCAGCTTTGTTTAGGACACCGTAGAGCGGCCGGAGTTGATCTGTGCGCGCCGCTATGTTCGCCGGAAGGCCGTTGGAGTCGCGCGGGTTCTGGATCTTCTGAGCAGGCCGTCGCCTCTCTGATCCCGTGAGGATTCCGGCGAGGGCGAAGGGAGTTGGTGGCCATGGCGTGCACCGTTGTGCAGAGGGATATGCCCTCTTGAGGTTCCCCGTGGTAGCTCGCGAGGAGGTGGTCGGAGTTCGACGCGAGTCTCGCCAGAAGTTGTCGCCGCGTCGGGTTCAAAGGAAGGTGACGCATTTCTTCAGAGATTGCGCGGGTTCAGTTCAGAAGGGAGGCTGCCGCCTGGGCCTGGGAGGAGAGAAGTGGCCTTGGGCCCAAGATCGAGTCGGGCGTGGCCCTTTTCTTTCTTTCTGTTGTTTTCTTCTGTCTTAGCCGAGCTGGGCCGGGGAGGAGAGGAGGATAGATGGGCCCTGGCGCCCTAGGCAGCCCATTTGGGCCAGTGCCTTTTTCTTTCTTCCTTTTCTATTGTTTTTCTTCTTTTAAATATTTTCAAAATTCAAATTCAAATCTAAATTTGAGTTTCAAATGCTCACTACCCCAAACATGTGTTCCAATAGATGAATCTGGGGTAGTTTTTCCCACTGATCATCGTGGTGATGTTAATTTTGCATTTTACCCCTTTCAATTTTATGGTGATGGTAATTATGCAAATAGGCCCCTCATATCTTTTGGTTTTGCCTATTGCTTTTCAAAATTTTAAATATGGAAATACCGTATATGGTCTTGGGGTAGTTTTCCCCAAGGATCAGTGTGGTGATATTTGTTTTGCCATTTGAGCTTTTTCCAAAATGAAAGTGGTGCACTTTTACACTCAGGCCCCTGAACTCCTTTGTATTTGCAACAATGTTTTGCAAATTCAATTGGTGCCCTAGTTTATATGGTTTTGGGGTAGAAACATGCAAGGATTCAAATGGTGATATCCATTTGATGTTTTGTGCAACTCAATGGACATGGTGTGATCACTTAAACCATTTCAAAAACCTTGCCTTCCTTTCTTTGCATTCTTTTCAACTTCAGTGCATGTTGAGTCTCGTTCATCTGATCATTCAAGTTCTGTTCCATGTCGTCTTCAATTCCTTTGCAATATCAAACCAGCCCCTAGCATATTTTCATATGCAATGTGGCTGGGCCCCTTTTCTTCTGTTGTATCTTCCCGGTGTCAATTCACCGACACTTCTCCGTCTCCGGAGTCGTTAGTTTAATTTTACGATGCTTTACTTTGATAACTTGTTTTATTTTTCATGCCATGCCATATTGCTATGATATTTACACCAAATTTAAGGCTATGACCAAAGCCATAAAATATAAGTAATTGCATATGAAGTTGTTGATGTGTCGTCCACACCTCCATTTAAAATTGACTAGATAGGGTCACACCATGTCTTTAAACTTGGTCATCTCATCCATGCTTGAGCATTGTTGGTCTCGATGTTTACTTGTGTGCTTTCCTTGCCGATACTTTACGTTATCACCTGAGGCTGCCGAGGAGACTTACGGGGAGATTTCCGACACCGAGCCCGAGGACCCTGCTACGTCTGCTTCGTCGACCGATTACCCAGTCAAGGGGAAGATTTATACCATTACTTGATACCTTTCTTCCTACCTGCCTAGCTGTAGTCTAGAACGATTGTTTGAACCTATCCACCTTTCTTATGCAACAATCAAAAACTAAACAACCATGATCCCCACATCCCAGCAAAACATTGTATTGCTAAGTTACCGCTGCTCAGCCATTGCTTAGCATGAGTAGGAAAACTTGCTGCTTTACCATATACTACGGTTGGGATATCATGTTATTAAAGAAGTGGGTTGATATTTATTATTATGATGTTAATTTATATTTGACGAAGGATGGGAGACCAGGCTGTTCCCGCTAGGTGTTTTGTTCCATTTGAGTCACCTAGGTCCTGAGTTCCGATTATTGTGTTTCTTGACGAGCGTGCCTAATCGTGTGAGGGGTTCTATGGGCCCCCTTGTCTTACCTACCTAGCTTCATACAATTCTAGTGGTGGCCCGAGCCGATTTACATTTGCAACATGTGAGTGTTGGTGATACCCGAGCTGTTTTCAAACCAACCCAGACCAGTGGGGACATGGTTCCCTTATTGGTCCAAGACTGACCGACGAGGGCCCGGTCCTCATATGAGGCTTAACTGGTAACCCAAACCCTGTTGATACGGAAGAGGCCGATCCGAGAGCGCGACCGACTTTTGGATTGGATGTCGACTCCCCGGGGGCCACCCGGAATTGTGCATTGTTAGTTAGAGGGACTCTGACGTTCCGGAGTTTTAGGCGCTTACCTAGTCAAGTGGAAACCGGGCGTACATGCGAAGCCTATGATGGGCAGTTGGTACACCCCAGCAGGGTTAAATCTTTTCGAAAGCCGTGTCCGCGGTTATGGACGACTTGAGACCTACTCCTTGTTCATAGAATAACATCAAACTGGATCATAATTAAAACTTGCCTACCGTGTGAGTGCCTTGGCTGCTTTTCTTCGTCCAGGGGGACCGAGAGAAGATCAAGGTTATGTTATGTTTGCCGTAAGTAGGTGAATAGCAGACTTATGACACGATGTCACGTGTATTCTTGGACCTTACCCTACTCTATTAGAACGATAGCCACCATATATGCTAGTGCGGCTGCAACCCTTTCAATTACTTGTCTTACCGTAGGAAGTTAGTTATCCTGTAATGATATAATCTCACCCCTTGTTTCCTTTTGTGCTTTTACTGTTTTGCCTGATCGGCCACTGCAGTTGACTACTACCTCGACCCGAGCACCGGACGTTACTTCGTGGAGGTGCCCCCGGAGGACGATGATGAGGACGACTTCACTCAGTAGATCCTATAGTTGGGTTCTGACGTTCCGTGGGTGGACTTGCTTATGTGTAGCCCTCTCTAGGGTCATTTGGATTTTGACCGTACTCGGTCGTGATTGTCTTCCGCTTGTTGCATGGTGTACTGTTGGGTCTATGGACCTCTGAGATGATGTAATAAATACCAGCGGTGATGTATGCCCTGGACTCTATATATTTATGAGTTAGCATAAAGTTCATTATTCTTATATCTGTTGTCGAGAATCCGGCAGCGACACGAGTGCGAGTGTCGTGAGTCGGTGGCCTTTTATGCGCTACTAACTCGAGCGGGACGCGAAAGCGACTAACTTGAGTTAGCACCGCATCGGGGGCCTTACAACTTGGTATTAGAGCAGGACTGACTGTAGGACCCTTTACTGGCCGAAGTTGAGTCTAGAAACTATTTTGTTGTTACTAAGGAAAAATTGGAGAGTAGGAACTCTTTCTTTTTCTTCTTACCCCACCCCCTCACCCCTTTTTTTCCGTGAGGAAGTGAAATGCTGTTTTCTCTCTGCAACTTATCCCCTTTCAAAACAAATCTAGGTTCTCATTTATATGAGGCTCAGATTCCTCTATAATTTTTTGCTAGTGACGAGAAGGGTTGGCGTACGTTGAGAACACTGAGCCGCCACTTGGGGTTGAAAGATCCATCCCGCTTACGGCGTACCTCAGGTGAAACTCCTATACAGGGATGGTTGGCATCCTTCGGATGTGGTTCCTCCCCCTGTAGGAGACCGCTTCGGCGGGCCGCTCAGGGAAGATGTCTCAACGTTCAGGGCTTCAACCACTCGTATATATTGTTGTGTGCTCGCTAGAAGATTATTATCTTGGATTCGGATGATCTCGGTTTGGGGATTCAAGTAGCACCTAGCTTTCGACTTTCCGGGTTAACCTTGGTGGAATTTCAGCCTTCGGCTTTCTCATACCTCGTGAGGAAGTTTTGTTGTCAATATTGCTTTACCTTCTGGTTTCGTCAATGTTTCTACCATGTTCCCATAAGTGTTCCTGTATACAGGGTGCCAAGAGCGAACATGCCGCCGCCAGAGAACCCTCTCCTTGGGGAGGCTGTGACCGCAGTGGCTCAGGGCATAGCTGCGATCTTACAGATGCTACAGAACCCGACTGCCCAGAGGAGGGATCGACCGCAGTACACGACTCTGCAGCAGTTCCTTGCTATCAACCCCCCAGGTTCTCCGAGGCTCGAGACTGTAACATCCCAAAACTGAAAAAATCCAAAAAAAATGCATTTTTATTTTTCCCATTTGGGGATAAATTTTCACATTTATTTTTGCAATAATCCATGTGATAAAAAAATGCCAAATCATTTTTCATGCCATTTAAAAGGATTTTTGGAATTCTTTCTTCTCTCCCTTGTCTGGCCTTGGCCATTTTTTCCAAGCATGTTCATTTATCCCCTAAGCTTGACCTTCAGTGTTTATTCATGTTTTGCCATGATTCAACTCCCTGCCGAATCCCAAGAATTTAGCCTTTCTAGAAAATGGGGTTGTAATTCAAATGGTATTGGAATTAATTTCAAAATCCATTTGAAATACTTAAACATTTTGGACCCAATTCATTTTCTAAAAATCTTATAAATAATGTAGATTGAGAATCATATTATAATATGATTTTTGTCTCCATTATCTATTTTTGTTGGTTTTTTCTCTGCTATCATGTTATGAATGAATAAAATGCAGAAGAGGGCAATCTAGTGGCATTACGGCCCTCCCCTTTTTTTTCCAGCCCAACCTAATCCCTAAGCCAGCCCAACCGAGACAGCCCCCTCCTTTTTCCCTCGTCACGTGGAGGACCCCTTTCCTCTCTCTCACGGTCATGGCGTGGAGGAGGTGGAGCCCTCCTACCAGCCTCTCTCTCCCACCCCTTTCTAGGGTTTCCCTAGCCACAAAATTGCAGCCACCCCCCTCCACTTTGCCCCAAAAATTACCCCCAAGTCATCCTCTACCCGAAACCCTAGATCCCAGCCTCTCCCAGCCGTTCGATCCGGAGATCAACGGCTCCCAGCGCGCCACGTCTCTCCAGCCAGCGTCCACCACGTTTGGGCCCCGCAGGGCCCTCCCCAGCCCGCTTGGGCCTGGATCTGGCGCCGCCGGGCCGCGCCAGCCGACCACCGCCGCCCGTGGAGAGCACGAACTCCCGTGGAACCGCCGCCGCCGGCGAGCGTTGCCGCCACGCCGCCGCCTTGTCCCGGTGAACCCGCCCTGCATCGCCTCTCCTCTCTCCCTCCTTTCCTCCTCTCACCCGCTCCCCCTTCGTGCAGGATCCGTCACACCGCGGCCGAGCTCGAGCCGCCGCCGCCCCATGGACGGCCGGCGAGCTCGACAGCCGCCGCCCTTTCGCGCCGAGCCACCCCGAGACCCCCTGCACCAGATCCCGGCCGCCGCGGCCCTCCCGGTTCCTCTCCGCTTGTCGGAGTCCTCCACGCCGCTCGCCGGAGTTCGGCAGCCGCCTACGCCGCCGCCCCTGGACGGGATCAGGCGGATCCCGATCCGGCTGCCCGCGCTGCCCACGTGGGCCTCGCGCGCCCCGTCTCGGCCCAGCAGGCGCGCCCCACGCGGCCCAACTGCACCAGCCCGAAGGCCCAGCACCGAGCCGCCCCAGCCAACGCCTCCCTCCGCCCTAGGCGACAGGACGCTATCCTGCGCCGCCTCCGCCGATCTGGACCGAGGCCCACTAGGTGAGCTGCGCCTCCCTTTTTTCTTTTTTTTCTTTTGTGGTGCTAGCTGGGCTTGGACCATTAGTTGCTGCTGTTTAGCGTCCGTGGGGGGATATAGTTATCCAGCGCCCCCCTGTTAGCCCATTTAGAGCAGATTTTTCCCAGGACCGCTTTTAGTTATTTTTTTGGCAGATTGTGTAGTATTTTTGCGGTGGCGATATCTTTTTTAACCGTAGGTCGGATCACGACGCGTTAAACATGAAACTTGCTTAAATTTTCGTGTAGATTAATAAAATGAACTTTTTTTGCCATGTTTGACTTTATTTACATGCTGTTTTACTGTTATTTACGTCGCATGCCACTGTAAATTGTTTATTTAATAAATGTTTAACCGTTGCTCCGTTTAAAATGTTTCTTATATGTAACTTGACTGGTATTTCGTGTAGAATGTGATTTTGCTGCTCGTGCTTGCTAATAAAAATAATAAAATACTGTTTAGGAAAGAACAGTACCAAATTCTATTTTTATCGTGGGGTCTGCAATAGTTTGCCATGTATGGGTTTTACCCCCACTTAAAGTGACTAGATGAGATAGTTTATTTATGCTTCACCTCTTGAGATGTTTGTGTGCTATGCCATGCTTGAGTGAGTTGCCATGTTAACAACCTTTGTTAATCACCTATAGCTAAACAACTTGAACCTTTCCAAATGTGCGGTATCATCGTGTGTGACGAGTACTCCACTTAACCTGTTAGTAACCGCTCTCAACGGTAGGTGCGATGTCTCGTGTTGCCTTCTTGTTGATGCTTGCTCGTGTTTGCCTCATAGTAATAGATGCTTGCTCGTTGATTGCTTTCCAGTGTTTACCGTCTTGTGTGCTTCCGCGGGTACCTCTCGGAGACGATGCGAGCTTTCGATCAACTACACCTTTAGAATCCGACTTATCAACAGGCAAGGACTTTGCATTACTTATGATCCATTCTATTTCAACCAGAGGTTTGCATGCTAGTCTAGGATAGGTTCGATGTTTGATACAACCTCTTTTAAACCGATACAGCCATGTCCCCTCCCAGCAAACCATGTACTGCTATGTTACTATTGCTCGTTGCTCAGCCCCTGCTTAGTATGCATGCTTAGGATGCTATGATGTTAACCTCTTACTCCTTGGTTTGGGCTATCACATTATTATATTGTTGTTGATGATATCATTATTATAATGTTGACTATATTCGACGAAGGATGGAAGGTCTAGGCTATCCCGCCCCGACGCTTTGTTCCATTCGAGTCACCTGGGACCCGAGTTCCGGGTATTGGTTTTAAGACTGAGCGTGCCTAACCGCGTGTGAGATTTTATGGGGTCCCCTTTTCTTACCTACCTAGCTTCAAACATTTCTAGTGGTGGCCCAAGCTGATTTACCATTTGAAACCGTGTGTGTGCTGGTCGGCCGCTAGTAGTTTTCCAACCAACCCGGACCAGTGAGGACATAGTTCCCTTGCTGGCCCACCTTGTCCGGCTGAGGACCCGGTTTCCCATGTGTGATTAACCGGCTATCCAAACATGCAACAGACGGTAGAGACCGATTCGAGAGCGCGGCCGGCTTTTGAGTTGGGTGTCGACTCACCGGGAGCCACCCGGATTTGTTCGTTGTTAGTTAGAGGGACTTGTCATTTCAGATCTCTTGGAACTAAATAATAAAATGGTTGCCTGTGATGGATAGCAACTGAGAGAGATGGGCGTGCGTGCGGAGCCTTGTAATGGGAAGTTGGTACACCCCTGCAGAGTTAAATCTTTTCGAGAAGCCGTGTCCACGGTTATGGACGACTTGAGACCTACTCCTTGTTCATAGACAACAACAACTGAGATAATCTTAATATAACTTGATCAACGTGTGTGTGTGTGCCTTGACTGCTTCTTCTTCGTCGAGATGCGAAGAGGAGGACAACGGTAGGATAGGTGTTATGTTTGCGTAAGTAGTTGATAGCAAGACTTGTTGGAGGCGATTCCTCATCGAATGCTTGGCTTCTTATCTTACTCTCTAGATCGTTAGCCACTTCATAAATGCTAGTGCGGCAGCAACCTCGCCACTTACCCCATCCTTACCGTAAACTACTAGTTGTCCTAGAATGATGAGTGATGAAGTCCTTGCTGGGTCAGTTGACCACTACAGTTGGATGCTGAGTACTTCTGTACTCATGATACTACCCCCAAACTCTTTTCAGGGTTCTTGGTCGACAACAGGTATGGTGATCGACGTTTCACGTGGAGAATCGACGACGACTAGTTAGGCGGATCCCGGCGGAGGGCCTGGACCGCGTGGTTATGGGGATCGATGTTTTTCTCTTTGCCACTAGGCATTTGCTTCTAGTCTGTACTCAGACGTATACCTTCCGCTGATGTATTGTATTTGAGGCAGTTGTATGCCGATTGTATGAGATGTTGTATCCTTGTATCTGTAATGTTGTGATATCATGTTGGAAATCTAGTGCATATGACTTCGTCATATGTCGCGGTGGGACTGATATGTGCTTCGTCCCCGGATCTGGATGGAAACATCTAGATCTGGAATAGTACCGCATATCAGGCCTTACAGAGACTCGCTGGAAGCGGATGATTGGATCACAGAGATCAAGAAGCACTTCAATGAAAACGCCGCCAGACCAGTCGACTACGTCACCTTCGCCTCCTTCCAGCTTCAGGGTGCAGCAACCAGCTGGTACGATACCTACAAGGCCAACAAGGGCGATGCTGTCATCAAGTGGGGAGACTTCGTCGCAGACTTCAGAGCAGCACATATTTCGAGTGGCTTGATGGACAGGAAGAGAGAGGAGTTCTTGTCTCTGAGACAGGGTGACAGGTTAGTTCAGGAGTACAACCTTGCCTTCATCAGGCTCGCCAGGTACGCTCCGGAGGAGGTCAGCACAGAGGCCAAGCGCATTGCCAGATTCCGTGGGGGTCTCAGCACAGAGATCAAGTACGCACTCACCTAGTGCAACCCCACGCTGTTCTCGAAGTTCGTGGATCAGGCTATCCGCCAGGAGTCAGCAGAGCAGAGTGGGATGCAGACAAGAAGCGCCAGAGAGGGCACAACACCGCAGTGATGGTCCACAAGAAGGAAAGGACTTGGGTCACAGAGGCGCCACCGCAGAGCCAGCAGTTCCAGTAGAGGGGGGCAGTTGTCCGCACTTTTGCCCGCCCTCCCGTCCAAGCTCAGCAGGGGCCTCGCTCTACACCACCACACGCGAGGCCACCCAGGCCACAGTCCCAGCCAAGGTCAGGCGTGATCTGCTACAAGTGCAGAGAGCCGGGGCACACTTCTCCCAACTGCACCGATCCGCGCTTTGCTCGGCTCCCACCGCCTCCACCTCGCTCCTTCACCATCGCACTCCGAGCACTGCGATGGTGAAGGCATAGCCACGTGCAGTTCGGGTGAACAATGTGATGATGACAGATGCGCAGCAGTCTTCAGAGATCGTTCTTGGTAGGTTGCTTGTTAGATGATACGTCTCAAACGTATCTACTTTTCCAAACACTTTTGCTATTGTTTTGCCCTCATTCTTGCATGATTTGGACGAAACTAACCCGGACTAACGCTGTTTTCAGCAGAGCTGCCTGTATGGTTTTATTGTGTGCAGGAAAATGGATTTTTAGGTATCTCAGAAAATTCCGGGAAAATTCACAGAAAATCCACGCACCAGAAGCTTCCACCAACCAGAAGTGGGGCCGGAGGTGGGCCACAGGGGCCCCAGGCACCTGGCTGGCGCGGCCCCACCCCTGGCCGCGCCGGGGGGCCGCCTGGGAGGCTCCCACCTCCTCTCGTGCCCTACCTAGACTCCTATTTATTCTCGTGACGGAAAAACCCCAGAACAGAAGTCACTTTTCCAGTTTCCGTCGCGGAGCCGCCGCCACCCCTTGTTCTTCTTCGGGAGGGCTAACCTGGAGGATGATTTGGCCTCCGGAGAGGGGAGATCGTCGCCATCGTCATCACCATCACCAATCCATCCCTCCTCCATGACTTCTCTTCACATGTGTGAGTAATTCCCTGCTGTAGGCAAAGGGGATGGTAGGGATTGCATGAGTTAGATCATGTAATAGTCTATCAGATTGTTGGGGGCATGTTGCCTATCATCTAGATGGGTGTTTATCTTCTTTGCTTCAACTTGTTGCTCTTAATGCTTGTCACTTTGGGCCCGAGTGCCATGTTTTCAGATCTGAAACCTATGTGTTTTCATGAATATATTTGTGTTCTTGATCCTATCTATGAGTTGTATGCACCTATTATGGTCCGGAACCGGCGATCCCAAAGGTGACAGCATGGGACACCAAAGGGGATGGTCCATAATTTGAGGATTCCATGTATCCATTGAGTTTATTGCTTTGTTCCTGTGCTCTTTGACAGGAAGACCTTAATCTCCATAAGTTCCCTTTGTCCCCGTTCGTAGCGGGATGGTAGGACAAAAGATGTTGTGCAAGTTCTTATTGCAAGAACGCACAACTACCTACGGGATACATGCCTAATGTTTGATATTTGCCTAGATGATCATTGCTTTTCTGTGTGCCTTGCCCCGTGTTAGAATCTATTACATGTTCACTCTCATCCATGCAGCGCCCAACCATCCATCTCCCTAGCCTACAGTGTTTTCAATCCTGCTGGTCATTAGTTGTTACTTTTGCTGTTTACTTTTGCTGTCGCCACCATCACTATCGTATCACCATTACCACTTATCTTTCGTTGCAAGCAAGTATATTTCAGGTGCGGTTGAATTGAAAACTCAACTGTCAAAGCTTATAAATACTCTTTGGCTCCCCGTGTGTCGAATCAATAAATTGGGTTAACTTACCCGCGAAGACTATCTCGATCCCTTATGGTTGTGGGTCATCATTAGTTCAGTTTCTGCGACAGTTTTGTTCGATTCCGGAGCTTCCCACTCTTTCGTATCCAGAGCTTTTGTTGAGCGTGCTGAGTTACATCCGCAAGGTTTATCTCAACAACTATCTGTTGTTTCTCCGGGTTTCAAGACGAATACGTCTGCCTTTGTCCCAGATGTGGAGATTCATATCCAGGGACTTCTCTTCTCAGCTTCGTTGATCGTGTTGACCCGTTCCGACATTGATGTCATCTTGGGCATGGATTGGCTTGTGCAGCACAAGGCCAATATTGATTGTCCGACCAGATCCGTGAGGTTAACACATGATTCAGGCGCAGAAGTCTTGTACACTTGTGGCTCAGTGGCAGGAGCAGCACAGTTGTACGCCTTGAACGCAGGAGTCGCCCCTTTGCTCGAAGAAGTCAGAGTTTTCTGTGAGTTCCCAGACGTCTTTCCAGAGGAGTCGCCAGGAATTCCCCCAGTTCGAGCTATTGAGTTCGTTATTGAGCTAGAGCCTGGTACTCAGCCGATTTCTCAGCATCCGTACAAGATGTGTTCAGAGGAGTTGATTGAGCTAAAGAAGCAGTTGACAGAGTTGGAGGCAGGCGGTTTTATCCGCGCAAGCACTTCCCCTTGGGGTGCACCAGCTTTGTTTGTCAAGAAGAAAGATGGGACTAGTCGCTTGGTCGAGGACTATCGCGGTATCAAAAAGAAGACCATCAAGAACAAATACCCTTTACCCCGCATCAATGATCTGTTCGAACAGTTGAATGGGGCAAAGGTGTTTTCCAAGCTTGAATTGAGGATGGGGTATCATCAAATACGTGTTCGTGAAGAGGACATCCCCAAGACCGCGTTCATCACATGTTATGGGTTGTATGAGTTCACAGTCATGACTTTCGGGTTCTCAAACGCCCCTCCAACATTCATGAGAGCTATGAACTATTTGTTCCAAGAATGGCTTGATGTGTTTGTGATCCTCTACCTCGACGACATTCTTGTCTATTCCAAGTCAGAGGCTGAACATGAGGAACATCTGCGCCTGGTGCTGCAGAAGCTGAGAGAGCACCGGTACTACGCCAAGTTCTCCAAGTGTGAGTTTTGGCTGGACAAGGTCAATTTTCTGGGCCATGTTATTTCCGCTTAAGGAATTGCGGTTGATCCAGAGCGAGTCCGCACTATTCAAGAATGGGCTCCCATAAAGAATGTGAAGTAGCTAAGGAGTTTTCTCGACCTCGCCAGCTATTGCAGGAGCTTTGTGCCGAATTTCTCCAAAATAGCAAAGCCAATGACTGAATTGTTGTGCAAAGGCAAACGATACACTTGGGCAACAGCTTGCCAGTCAGCCTTCGAAGAGTTGAAAGAGAAGTTGACCACAACTCCAATTCTCACGCCGCCAGATGAATCACAACCTTTTCAGGTGTTTTGTGATGCCTCATTGCAAGGTCTAGGTGGAGTTTTGATGCAAGGCAGGAATATTGTGGCTTATACCTCACAACAGTTGAAGACGAGTGAGAGGAATTATCCCACGCACGACTTGGAGCTTGCAGCAGTTGTGCACGCTTTGATCACTTGGCAACACCTCCTCTTAGGGAGGAAGGTGGATGTGTTCACCGACCACAAGAGTCTGAAGTACTTGTTCACTCAGCCAAATCTGAACTTGAGGCAAACAAGATGGCTTGAAACTATTACTGAGTACACAATTGATATTCAGTACACGCCTGGGAAGGCGAATGTCATAGCTGATGCGCTGAGCCGCAAGGGCGATTTCAATAATATCCAGGTGCAGATGATCCACCCTGATTTGTGTGAGTCCTTTCGAAGGCTCAATCTCGAGCTAGTTCCAGCAGGCTACCTTTCCAACCTTGTGGTAGATCCCACTATCCATGAGAAGATCCGTGAAGCTCAGTATGGCAGCTCAATGATACAAAAGATCAAACAGGTTATTGCCGCCTCAGTTCCAAAGTACGGTTGCTTTTCAGTGCATAATGACTGCACCATGTTCTTCGAGGAGAGAGTTGTTGTTCCCAAGGAGGGAGGTCTCAGAGAGGTCATCATGAAGGAAGCCCATGATTCCAAGCTATCGATTCACCCTGGAAGTACAAAGATGAATCAAGATCTCAAGCAAAGCTTTTGGTGGACTCGTATGAAGCGGGATGTTGCCCGTTACATGTCTCAGTGTGATGTGTGCAGGAGAGTGAAGGCACAACACCAGAAGCCTGCAGGGTTGCTTCAGCCACTTGAGATTCCGGAGTGGAAATGGGATCACATAGAGATGGATTTCATCACAAGCTTCCCCTTGTCGCAGAAGAAGAATAATGCCATCTTTGTTGTCATTGACAATCTTTCCAAAGTTTCCCACTTGTTTCCAGTGAAGGACTCCATTTCAGCAGCTCAGTTGCCGGATTTGTACACCGTAAGAGTTGTATCTTTGCATGGCATTCCCAAGAAGATCAGTTCCTATAGAGGCAACCTTTTCACCTCTAAGTTCTGGCAGGCCTTTCAAAAGGCGATTGGTACGACAGTGTTGTTCAGTACCGCTTATCACCCTCAGACAAGTGGGCAAGTCGAGCGCGTGAACCAAATCCTCGAGGACATGCTTCGGGCATGTGTCATATCTTTTGGCATGAAGTGGGAAGAGTGCTTGCCGTATGCTGAGTTCTCTTACAACAACAACTATCAGGCAAGTCTGCAGGAAGCGCCGTTCGAAGTCTTGTATGGCCGCAAGTGCAGGACACCTTTGAACTGATCCGAGACAGGTGAGATGCAGTTGTTCGGTCCAGATGTGATCTAGGAGGCAGATGACAGAGTGAAGATTGTCCGAGAGCACCTAAAGGCAGCACCGTCTAGGCAGAAGGCCTATTATGACAAAAGGCACCGTGGTGTAGCGTTTCAGGTTGGTGATTGGGCGTACCTGAGAGTTTCTCCATTGAGGGGAACTCACCGCTTTGGCATCAAGGGAAAGCTCGCTCCAATATTTTTCGGACCTTTCCGCATCCTTGAGACTAGAGGACCTCTTGCCTTTCGGCTCGAGATTCCAGAGAGTCTGTCCATGGTGCATGACGTGTTCCATGTGTCCCACCTAAAGTAGTGCTTCAAACAACTAGAGCAGGCCGTTGACTTGGGCGAGATCTAGCTGAGTGCGGACCTTTCCTACTCAGAGCGTCCAGTCCGTGTTCTTGAGACGTCCGAGCGCAAGACTCACAACAAGACCATCAAGTTCATGAAGGTTCAATGGGCACATCATTCGGAGAAGGAAGCAACGTGGGAGCGTGAAGATCATATCCGTTCTGAGTATCCATAGTTGTTTCAGGCTTAGATCTCGGGACGAGATCCTGTGTTGGTGGGGGAGTGCTGTAACAGCCCATGAGCAATAATTGGAAATCATCATGAGATTGTACTTTGTCTGTTGACTTTGTAACTTGGCATGATGCTAAATATTATAATTTAATGTGATGATTTATTTTTCCAACAAGATTTGAGTTCATTTGACTTTCTTTTGAATTCAAACAAAGTGGTTCAAGAAGGGTGTTTGAGGATTTTTCTATGTTGCATGCATGCTCCCCTTGACCCCAAACTTGGCATAGCCAATTCTTTGCCCTTCCCAAGATTTTCAAAATACTTGCCCCATTTTTGCAAACTATAAAAATGTGGGCCATAGTTCAATGTGGTTTCAATTTTCAAATGCCCCCACATTTTAATTGTTGCCAAAAATGGCCAAACCAATTTTAGAAATTGGCAAATATTCCAAGGTTCATTTACATATTTTGTGTGTGTTGAATAACTTGTGAATATTATTGAAAACTTTAAACCCTTTTCTGTTTTTAAATAAATGGAAAAGGTCAGCAGGGGCTGGATTTCTTTTCTTTTTCCCCTCTCCCTGTTGCAGGCCCAGCCCACCTGGGCCTTTCCCCTCTTCTCGGGCTAGAGCCCATCTGCGAAGGGGTACGCGGGAGCCAGCGCCAGCGTCCGATCTTCATCCAACGGCGCCCCTTCTTCTTATTTCCAGCGTGGACAGAGGTCCCCTCCCCCCTCCTCTCTCACGAGCGCCGCCGTGAAGTTCAGTCGCTCCTCGCGTCGCCGTCGGTGAACTAGGGCCTCGATCTGGAGTGCAGATGCGTAGGTGGAGGTCCCAGCTTCGTTTAGTACACCGTAGAGCGGCCAGAGTTGATCTATGCGCGCCGCTATGTTCGCCGGAAGGTCATCGGAGTCGCGCCGGTTCTGGATCTTCAGAGCAGGCCGTCGCCTCTCTGATCCCGTGAGGATTCCAGCGAGGTCGAAGGGAGTTGGTGGCCATGGCGTGCACCGTTGTGCACAGGGAGATGCCCTCTCGAGGTTCCCCGTGGTAGCTCGCGAGGAGGTGGTCGGAGTTCGACGCGAGTCTCTCCGGAAGTTATCGCCGCGTCGGGTTCAGAGGAAAGTGACGCCTTTCTTCAGAGATTGCGTGGGTTCAGTTCAGAAGGGAGGCTCCGCTTGGGCCTGGGAGGAGAGAAGTGGCCTTGGGCCCAAGATCCAGTCGGGCATGGCCCTTTTCTTTTTTTCTTGTTGTTTTCTTCTGTCTCATCCGAGCTGGGCCGGGGAGGAGAGGAGGAGAGATGGGACCTAGCGCCCGAGGCAGCCCATTTGGGCCAGTGCCTTTTTCTTTTTCCTTTTCTATTGTTTTTCTTATTTTAAATCTTTTCAAAATTCAAATTCAAATCTGAATTTGAGTTTCAAATGCTCACTGCCCCAAACATGTGTTCCAATAGATGAATTTGGGGTTGTTTTTTCCACCGATCATCGTGGTGATGTTCATTTTGCATTTTACCCCTTCTAATTTTATGGTGGTGGTAATTAATGCAAATAGGTCCCTCATATCTTTTGGTTTTTCCCATTGCTTTTCAAAAATTTAAATATGGCAATACCATATATGGTCTTGGGGTAGTTTTCCCCAAGGATCAGTATGGTGATATTTGTTTTTCCATTTGAGCTTTTTCCAAAATGCAAGTGGCGCACTTTTACACTCAGGCCCTTGAAGTCCTTTGTATTTGCAACTGTGTTTTGCAAATTCAATTGGTGCCCTAGTTTATATGGTTTTGGGGTAGAAAAATGAAAGGATTCAAATGGTGATGTCCATTTGATGTTTTGTGCAGCTCAATGGACATGGTGTGATCACTTAAACCATTTAAAAAACCTTGCCTTCCTTTCTTTGCATTCTTTTCAACTTCAGTGCATGTTGAGTCTCGTTCATCTGATCATTCAAGTTCTGTTCCATGTCATCTTCAATTCCTTTGCAATATCAAACCAGCCCCTAGCATATTTTCATATGAAATGTGGCTGGGCCCCTTTTCTTCTGTTGTATCTTCCCGGTGTCAATTCACCGCGCGACACTTCTCCGTCTCCGGAGTCATTAGTTTAATTTTACGATGCTTTACTTTTATAACTTGTTTTATTTTTCATGCCATGACATATTGCTATGATATTTACACCAATTTAAGGCTATGACCAAATCCATAAAATATAAGTAATTGCATATGAAGTTGTTGACGTGTCGTCAACACCTCCATTTAAAATTGACTAGATAGGGTCACACCATGTCTTTAAACTTCATCATCTCATCCTTGCTTGAGCATTGTTGATCTCGATGTTTACTTGTCTGATTTCCTTGCCGATACTTTACGTTAGCACCTGAGTCTACCGAGGAGACTTACGTGGAGATTTCCGACACCGAGCCCGAGGACCCTGCTATGTCTGCTCCGTCGACTGATTACCCAGGCAAGGGGAAGATTTATACCATTACTTGATACCTTTCTGCCTACCTGCCTAGGTGTAGTCTAGTACGATTGTTTGAACCTATCCACCTTGCTTATTGTAAGTCCCGATATGTGGTACTGTTCCAGATCTAGATGTTTCCATCCAGATCCGGGGACGAAGCACATATCGGTCCCACCGTGACATATGACAATGCCATATGCCCCGGATTTTCCAACATGATATCACAACATTACAGATACAAGGATACAACATCTCATACAATCGACATACAACTTCCTTAAATACAATACATCAGCGGAAGGTATATGTCTGAGTACAGAATACAATCAAATGCCTACTGGCAAATAGAAAAACATCGATTCCCATAACCACACGGGTCCAGGCCCTCCGCCGGGATCCGCCTAACTAGTCGTCGTCGAGTCTCCACGTGAAACGTCGATCACCATACCTGTTGTCGATCAAGAACCCTGAAAAGAGTTTGGGGTAGTATCATGATTACAGAAGTACTCAACATCCAACTGTAGTGGTCAACTGACCCAGCAAGGACTTCATCACTCGTCATTCTAGGACAACTAGTAGTTTACGGTAAGGATGGGGTAAGTGGCGAGGTTGCTGCCGCACTAGCATTTATGAAGTGGCTAACGATCTAGAGAGTAAGATAAGAAGCCAAGAATTCGATGAGGAATCGCCTCCAACAAGTCTTGCTATCAACTACTTACGCAAACATAACACCTATCCTACCGTTGTCCTCCTCTTCGCATCTCGACGAAGAAGAAGCAGTCAAGGCACACACACACACGTTGATCAAGTTATATTAAGATTATCTCAGTTGTTGTTGTCTATGAACAAGGAGTAGGTCTCAAGTCGTCCATAACCGTGGACACGGCTTCTCGAAAAGATTTAACCCTGCAGGGGTGTACCAACTGCCCATTACAAGGCTCCGCACGCACGCCCATCTCTCTCAGTTGCTATCCATCACAGGCAACCATTTTATGATTTAGTTTCAAGAGATCCGAAATGACAGGTCCCTCTAACTAACAACGAACAAATTCGGGTGGCTCCCGGTGAGTCGACACCCAACTCAAAAGCCGGCCGCGCTCTCGGATCGGACTCTTCCGTATCAACAGGGTTTGGGTTACCGAGACGCCTCACGTGAGGCCTCGGGCCCTCGACGGTCAAAGGCGGACCAACAGGGAAACCATGTCTCCGCTGGTCCGGGTTGTTTTAAAGGATATGTGCTAGGAGCGACCCGACAGACATATATGCATGGTTTTCAAATGGTAAATCAGCTTGGGCCACCTCTAGAAATGCTTGAAGCTAGGTAGGTAAGAAAAGGGGACCCCATGAAATCCCACACGCGGTTAGGCACACTCAGTCTTAAAACCAATACCCGGAACTCGAATCCTAGGTGTCTCAAATGGAACAAAGCGTCGGGGCGGGATAGCCTAGACCTTCCATCCTTCGTCGAATATAGTCAACATTATAATAATCATATCATCAACAACAATATAATAATGTGATAGCCCAAAACCAAGGAGTAACAGGAGGTAACATCGTAGCATCCTAAGCATGCACACTAAGCAGGGGCTGAGCAACGAGCAATAGTAACATAGCAGTACAAGGTTTGCTGGGAGGGGACATGGCTGTATCGGTTTGAAAGAGGTTGTAAACATGTGGTAGGATCAAGCATCGAACCTATCCTAGACTAGCATGAAAACCGCTGGTTGAAATATAATGGATCATAAGTGATGTATAGTCCTTGCCTGTTGATAAGTCAGGTTCCGAAGGTGTAGTTGATCGCAAGCTCGCATCGTCTCCGAGAGGTATCCGCGGGAGCACACAAGACGATAAACACTGGAAAGCAATCGACTAGCAAGCATCTATTACTACGAATCAAACACAAGCAAGCATCAACAAGAAGGCAACACGAGACATCGCACCTACCGTCGAGAGCGGTTACTAACAGGTTAAGTGGAGTACTCGTCACACACGACGATACCGCACATTTAAAAAGGTTCAAGTTGTTTAGCTACACAAGGTGAGCAAAGGTTGTTAACATGGCATCTCACTCAAGCATGGCATAGCACACAAACATGAAAAGAGGTGAAGCATAAGATAAACTATCTATGCTAGTCAATTTAAGTGAGGCACAACCTAAACATGGCATCCACTAAGTACCCCACGACAATTTAAGCATTTGGTACTGTTCTGCCCTAAACCATATTTTAGGTTGGTTAACAGCAGCAAACAATAGCATAAACACAAGGTACACGAAAAACTAATTTAGTTACATGTAAAGAACAGTCCAAATGGAGTTACGGTTAAAAAGATACAAGCAAAACAAGTTCGGAACACAATCTGCCAAACATCAGGTAGCACACTTTAGAGCAATGCATAAACAGGATAATGAATGAAAACATGCTCACAAATGATATGCAACTAAAGTATACATGACAGGGAAGGCATGGCAAAAGGAATCAGGCAAAAAGGCATCATGAACAACTAATTATAGCTCACGCAAAATGCAATAAAACATTACTGGTCTAGGACTTAGCGAAAATCTGGAAAACAGGGCAGAAACTGTTATTTTCATGCTGTATAAACAGGTGCAAAACTATATGTCGATGTGCAACAACATGACATAGCAATATATGAGCATGAACTAGACATGATGATGATCATGTACAAACAAGAATCAAGGTCATAGGCATCATAGATCAACAGATATTAAGCAGGCAACATGGCATCGGAACGTTACAGACTTAGAGAAAAACAGAGGTGGCTGCCAAAAAATGCGGGATAGCAACTTTGGAGCTCAATAACTATATGACCAGCAAGCATATCATGACAATGCAATACAGGACAGCAGGATTTTTTTTACCAGAGTTAGAAAAAATAGAAAAAAGGAAAAACAGAGGGAAGAAAAAAAGGCAGGCCTCACCAAAATGGGCCGAGCCCATGGAGGCGGGGTGGGCGAAGCTTAACTTGCCCTCGCCCAGGGCGAGGAGGCGAAGCGGGCTGGGGCGCCTGGGTCGTGGAGGGGCTCTGCGCAGTTGGGCCGCGGGGCTGGGGCGTGGCCCATCTAGCAGAGACGTGCGGTTGGAGGCGCCTGGGACGGGATCCTCCCGATCCCGACCTGGCCGTGGCTGGCGGCGCGGTGCCCCGGAGGCTGGGCGCGGTTCTTCGGCGAGGGGAGGCCGGGACCGAGTGGGATCCGCCGGATCTGCGTGGGATGGCGGCTGGGGAGGCTCCGGCGGCGAGCATCAGGGCGGCGCGACGAGCTCCCTACGTGGGCATCCATGGCACGGCTGGGTTCCTTGCATGCGACAGAGAGAAGGACAGAGAGAGATTAGAGGGAGGAGGAGCAGTGCGGGGAGAAGGAGAGAAGGGGGCGCGACCTGCAGGGGCGTCGGTGGCGCAGCTCTCCGGAAGGAGCACGACGGCGGGGCGAGGACAAGCACGGGCGGCAGCTGCACGAGGCTCGGGCTCGGGGAGAGGGAGGAGCTCCCATGGCTGGCTAGGGCGTCTGGTGATGTGGCTCGCCCTGGGCCACTCGATCCAGATCCGACGGCCCGGATTGAGCCACCCGATCTGGACGTGGGGGAGAAGTTGGTGGGGTTTGGGTGCTGCGAGGTGGCGGCTGGGGAGAGGGTTAGCACAGAATTTTAGAGGAGTAGGGACTAGGGTTTCTAGATTAGGGAGGGGGGCTTGGCTATTTATAGCAGGTTTTTTAGGAATGGCTAATTGGGCTACAAAATGGCTAGATAGGAGGTATTTAGGGGCTGGTTTTAAGGTGGGCTAAGTTCCGAAGATAAGAAAAGAACCCCGTTGGTCAGTTGGCTGTCTGCATGAAATCTTGCAAGTAGACACCTCGAATACATACCGGCTACTATGCCTGGCGCATCCGAACGTTCACCTACCCGATGAAATCGGAGTCGCGCGAAATTCGAAACACATCATCGCAACAAGATAACCACGTCGTCTACAACGTTTAACGCCAAAAGAGAACGTCGAGCACCTCTCGATAAAATAACCCATTTAAATATAAATGGGGGTTTCCGCACCGATGGTGATGGCTGGTCTTGTGATGGTTTTGCGACGGTGATCGGGTGAAACCCGGTGTCGCAAGGTCGAGTGTCAGGGTGGCAAGGGCCGGTCTCTGTCTAGTACGAGATAACAGGGGGGAAAATAATCGCCGATCGATAAATCGGGGATGCAAACACCGCAAACAAATCAGACAATCAAACAATTCACACCGAAAACAATTTTTTAAATTTTTGTGAAATCTGGGCTGTTACACTTATGCCACAATCAAAAACTAAACAACCATGATCCCCACATCCCAGCAAAACATTGTATTGCTAAGTTACCGCTGCTCAGCCATTGCTTAGTATGAGTAGGAAAACTTGCTGCTTTACCCTATACTACGGTTGAGATATCATGTTATTAAAGAAGTTGGTTGATATTTATTATTATGATGTTAATTTATATTTACGAAGGATGGGAGACCGAGCTGTTCCCGCCAGGTGTTTTGTTCCATTTGAGTCACCTAGGTCCCGAGTTCCGGGTATTATGTTTCTTGACAAGCGTGCCTAATCGTGGGTGGGGTTCTATGGGCTCCCCTTGTCTTACCTACCTAGCTTCATACAATTCTAGTGGTGGACCGAGCTGATTTACATTTGCAACGTGTGAGTGTTGGTGGTACCCCAGCTGTTTTCAAACCAACCCGGACCAGTGGGGACATGGTTCCCTTATTGGTCCAAGACTGACCGGCGAGGGCCCGGTCCTCATATGAGGCTTAACCGGTAACCCAAACCCTGTTGATACGGAAGAGGCCAATCCGAGAGCGCGGCCGGCTTTTGGATTGGATGTCGACTCCCCGGGGGCCACCCGGAATTGTGCGTTGTTAGTTAGAGGGACTCTGACGTTCCAGAGTTTCAGGCGCTTACCTATCCAAGTGGAAACCGGGCGTACATGCGAAGCCTATGATGGGAAGTTGGTACACCCCTGCATGGTTAAATCTTTTCGAAAAGCCGTGTCCGCGGTTATGGACGACTTGAGACCTACTCCTTGTTCATAGAATAACATCAAACTGGATCATAATTAAAACTTTCCTACCGTGTGAGTGCCTTGGCTGCTTTTCTTCGTCCAGGGGGACCGAGAGAAGATCAAGGTTGTGTTATGTTTGCCGTAAGTAGGTGAATAGCAGACTTATGACACGGTGTCACGTGTATTCTTGGACCTTACCCTACTCTATTAAAACGATAGCCACCATATATGCTAGTGCGGCTGCAACCCTTTCAATTACTTGTCTTACCGTAGGAAGTTAGTTATGTTGTAATGATATAATCTCACCCCTTGTTTCCATTTGTGCTTTTACTGTTTTGCCTGATCGGCCGCTGCAGTTGACTACTACCTCGACCCGAGCACCGGACGTTACTTCGTGGAGGTGCCCCTGGAGGACGCTGATGAGGACGACTTCGCTCAGTAGATCCTATAGTTGGATTCCGACGTTTCGTGGGTGGACTTGCTTATGTGTAGCCCTCTCTAGGGTCATTTGGATTTTGACCGTACTCGGTCGTGATTGTCTTCCGCTTGTTGCATGGTGTACTGTTGGGTCTATGGACCCCTGAGATGATGTAATAAATACCAGCGGTGATGTATGCCCTGGACTCTATATATTTATGTCTTAGCATAAAGTTCATTGTTCTTATATCTGTTGTCGAGAATCCGGCAGCGACACGAGTGCGAGTGTCGTGAGTTGGTGGCCTTTTATGCGCTACTAAATCGAGCGGGACGCGGAAGCGACTAACTTGAGTTAGCACCGCATCGGGGGCCTTACAAGAATCAAATATATTACTCAAACACAATCTGAACATAATCTCATAATCCATCGGATCGCCGCAAACTCAACATAGCAACAACAACAATATTACATATGTCCCTCGATCATGTAGGGAAGCTCACGAGGTCTAATCCATGAAGAACAAAGAGGGGAGGAGAACATCACATAGCTACTGATCATAGACCCATGGTCCAAGGTGGATTACTCACGGTTCATCCGGGAAGAATCCATGGTGGTGGAGAAGCTCCCGGAGGTGGTTCCACCCTCCGGCAGGGTGCCGGGAAGAGGTCTTCTGGTGCTCCCGATCTTGGAAGCGCGGCGGCGGCGGAACACAGGAGAGATCGTGAAAAAGGGTTCCCGTCACGGGGGTTTCACGTCACGAGGACTATATGGGCGAAGGGGGGCAGCCAGGGGGGACACCAGGTGTCTAGGCGGCCCCACCCTAGGGTGCGCCGGGAGGGCGCCTGGGGCCCTGGTGGGTCCCCTCTGGCCCCCCTCGGTGATTCCCGAAGCTTCTTCTATTCTGATTTTTTATTGGATTTCTCGAATTTTTGGAGCACTTTAATATGGGGGAAACCTGAAATAGAAAAAGAGCAGAAAACAGGAACTGGCACTGGGGTGCACTGAGTTAATAGGTTAGTCCAAATATGATCAAAAGTATATGAAAGTTCATCAATATCATAGAAATATCACACAAAAGAGGCATGGAGCAAGCAGAAATTATAGATACGTTTTGGATGTATCAATAAACAAAGGAGATTGCGGGGATGTGATCGTCCCGTGTGGGAGCCGTTCCTCAAAACTTGTCCAATCTGAGAAGTAATTGAGTTTTATATTAGCATTCGTTGACAAATCATGCACCTCTCAAAACTTGTTTTCATTCTGTTTGATTTAAGGATAGCACTTGATTTTTCTCTGCTTGCGTTTAACAAGGCTCTTTCCTTTACTTTTATGTTGAGTCAGTTTTCCCTACTTCCTCCTTTCCCAAAGAGAACATACACTTGATGCTGATGAGGATTCATCCATATAATGCTGCATTAAGCTTTGCCATGCCATATCATTGTTGACATTATCTTTTGATAAGTAAGTTATTTTCAAAAGCATTTTCCAAGCAAACATCTTCCTTTGTGTTAGCATTTGCACTTCATGACTAATAGCTTGTTCTTTCAAAAGTTCAAAATTGTCTCGTCAAAATATTAAGAGAAAGAGCGAAGGTAAAAGCTATTAGTTGTTCCTTGACCAAAGGACTTGTTTGCCATGATTGGATGAGTTTCCTTAGCCCTAGTTTTGTTTATATTTGTTATTACTCTTTCATAAGGGCTTTATGAGTTGAAGATTGCTGTTGAGGATGTTTGAGTTTGGTGAAGAAATCATGATGCTTCTTGTCCGTATTCTATTTAGCGACACTTCACTCTCTAAACTTGTGGACAGGTTTACCGAGCTCTGTTTTTGCATGGGGACAAGCGAGGTCTAAGCTTGGGGGAGTTGATACGTCCAAAAAGCATCACTATTTTATATTGTAATTCATCCTTATTCATTGATATATTTCATATTACGATGATGTTCTTATGTTGTTTTGGCTTGTTTTACACAGTTTGCAACTTTCCGGTGCCGAAGCAGCAGACGTAGGATTCAGCGGTAAAAAGTGGACGCTGAGTTGCTGAAGAAGAATACCTCCAAATTACCTGAAAATCGACGGAGTGTATTTTCCGAAGGATTAACGAAGACACGCCGAAGAGGGGCCAGAAGAGGGCCATGGGGCCTCCAGACGGCCACCTGGCGCGGCGCCATCCCTGGCCGGGCCGGAAGGGCGCCTGGAGCCCTGGGGCCACTCCCGGCTCCCCGCTCTGGCCTATATACCCTAAAAACCCTAAAAAGAGAATCTTTTATGGAGTTCCTGTCGGGACCCGGGGTTAGCGTATGCAAGTCCCTCTACGACATAGTCATATGGAGAGCCGAGAACCGTACCCACTTGTCTAAGCAGACAAGGCCAAGCACAGAACGTTCTCGGAAAGCATCGTACGTGAGGGGCATCCCATCCAGGACGGATGATCAACTGAGATGGGTCCTTATCGTCCGCACACAAGTCTAATGATATGGTTGATGAACTCCCATATTCACAGACAAGTCGCCTCAACCATACTATCGACTATCTCATAACTCTTACATAGACTTACTCCAGCCCGGTCACTTAGTCGGGGTCTAGGGCGGGCTCGATCATACCACAAAGTGTGCACGAGACGGAGTCTCGAGCAATCACATCGCGATGCCCCAAGCTGCGCACATCTAAGGGCCACTTGGTGTATGAAAGACCGCCAACCAGATCACAACTAAGGTCTCGAAAAGCCATACAAAGACATGCATGTTATAAACATACACGCAGCACACATGCCTTGTATGAACATCAGGTATCATTGCAATTCTCTACAAAGTATACATTTTATTGATAACTCTTAAAGAGTGCACACAGAGATCACAAGTATGTGATCCAACATTACAACAACAAGCGGAAGCAAAGTATGTCTTAGTACAGACAAGTTTAACAAATGGTTAAGAAGCCTTATTTAAACACAAGGGACTAGACTAGCTTGATCTTCAGTCGTCCAGCTCGATGAAGAAGCCACCTTCGGGGTCAGTGGGTTCATCTAAAACATAGATTAAGCAAACGTGAGTACAAAATCGTACTCAACAAGACTTACATAGGATCTATACTACTCATGCACATGTATCAAGGTAAAGGGAGGTGGGGTTTCACTTGCAGAAGTGCCAGCTTTGACTTGGCTAATCCTGAACTACGAGTACCAGACTTTGAGGTAAGAAGCGTACACGAGTCCACTACTTTCTCCAACCAAATACACCACTATGGTGCCTTCCTCGACTTCCCCACGAGAATGCACGCCATAGCACTCACACTTATCTTGGTGTGTTTTATAAGTATCCAGTTCAAGTTGTCTAATAATCAAGTTAAGCTTTCCAAGCAGTCCTTAACCGCGGACGCGGCTATTCAAATAGTTTTGTTAACCCTGCAGAGGTGTACCGCTACACACACATGATCATCTGTTACCGCCTTTGTACTCGACACCGTTCAAGAAATGTCGGCGAGGATGCTCACCACAACTGTTACCTCATAGCCTATCTAGTCCGAGAAAGCCGCCTACCTGGGTTGGCTACCACTATCGTGAACCCGGCCGGTTTACCGAAGTGGACCCAAGTGATGTGTGCGTGGTGCATAAGCCGGTCTCGGATGAGCCGTTCTCTCACTTAGCAGCCAGGCCACAGACCTACCAGAACTCCGAACTATTGCGACATCTGGACATCGAAAGGGATGAGTTAGTAAGCTGAGAGGGGTCAGTGAGCCCAATGTGTGGTTGTACTCTTCATCTTGGATCACCACACAAGAACTCGGACTTAGGGCGGTGTTCAACGAGACAACCCACTGTGTACTCCTACACAGCCTCTCATTGTTCACCATGTATTAGGGTAGATTCACCAACACCTTTCCACCATCATCATCATGATCACTACCATCCCGACTCACATAACAGTAACATCATTGTATCACTCTAAGCATGCAATAAGCAGTAACAATTGCAGGGGCCACATGATATCAATCAACTCCTACATTTGCTAGGATTGTGGTTTGCTTACTACTGTGACAAATGATAGGTCATGCAAAGGAATGGGTTCATCTATGCGGTAGAAACGTAGCATGGTAATCATCCTATACAATGCATAAGCGAGACATGAGAGGAAGTGGGATTTTATCGACATGATCAATGGGGGTTTGCTTGCCTTGCTGACGAGGTTCGGTTTCGGGGTCTTCAACGAAGGGGGCAGCCTCCTGTTCCGGTTCCACCTCTACTCGACAAACAACAAACAAGGTAGCAAAGTAAATACAATGCACAATCACATGGTTGAAGGTTGAAACTTGATGTATATGCTTTGATGTGTGAATCAATTCCATTTAAATGGAGTATATTGCAAATTGAATTGCAAATTCAAACTCCAATTTGAATTCAATTTATTCAAGTTGCATATGACATTGTTTGATCAAGTTGAACCATTTTGGAATGTGTATGATATGCCTCTGATGTGTAATTGAAATGTAGCATGTTGCCATGGTCCAAGTTGCAAAAGCATTTGAATTTAATTTGAATAAATTCCAATTAAATCAAATGACAAATGCTACTGGTCCCAATTTAAATTCAACTCAAACATAGTTTAAAGTTGGATTTTTGGATAGCTTATTTTCTCCTGATCATTTTTCATATATTATTTGTTAAATTTGGAGTTAAAATGAATTTTCTATGAATTTCCAAAGTTTCAGCCTTTTTCTGGAATTTCTGGAATTTCTCTGATTTAATTAAACGATTTAACTAGTTTACTGCGTCAGCACTGCGCCAGCATGTCATCAGCAGAAGGCTGACCAGTGGGGGGTTAATTAACTGTCGGGACCTGGGGTTAGCGTATGCAAGTACAGTTAAGACATAGTCAAATGGAGAGCCGAGAACCGCACCCACTTGTCTAAGCAGACAAGGCCAATCACTGAACATTCTCGGAAAGCATCGTACGTGAGGGGCATCCCATCCAGGGCGGATGATCAACTGAGATGGGTCCTCATCGTCCGCACACAAGTCAAATGATATGGGTGGTGAACTCCCATATTCAAAGACAAGTCGCCTCAACCATACTATCGACTATCTCAAAACTCTTACATAGACTTACTCCAGCCCGATCACTTAGTCGGGGTCTAGGGCGGGCTCGATCATACCACAAAGTGTGCACGAGACGGAGTCTCGAGCAATCGCATCGCGATGCCCCAAGCTGCGCACATCTAAGGGCCACTTGGTGTATGAAAGACCGCCAGCCAGAACACAACTAAGGTCTCGAAAACCCATACAAAGACATGCATGTTATAACCATACACGCAACACACATGCCTTGTATGAACAGTAGGTACCATTGCAATTCTCTACAAAGTGTACATTTTATTTATAACTCTTATAGAGTACACACAGAGATCACAAACATGTGATCCAACATTACAACATAAAGCGGAAGCAAATTATGTCTGAGTACAGACAAGTTTAACAAATTGGCTTAAGAAGCCTTATTCAAACATAAAGCCCTCCACGAGGGAACCAGTCTGCTGACTTGGACTAGACTAGCTTAACTTCAGTCGTCCAGCTCGATGAAGAAGCCACCTTCGGGGTCAGTGGCGTCATCTAAAACATAAATTAAGCAAACGTGAGTACAAAGGCGTACTCAGCAAGACTTACATAGGAGCTATACTACTCATGCACATGTATCAAGGTAAAGGGAGGTGGGGTTCACTTGCAGAAATGCCAGCTTTGACTTGGCTAGTCCTGAACTACGAGTACCAGACTTGAGGTAAGAAGCGTACACGAGTCCACTACTTTCTCCAACCAATACACCACTATGGTGCCTTCCTCGACTTCCCCACGAGAAAGCACGCCATAGCACTCACACTTATCTTGGTGTATTTTAGAAGTATCCGGTTCAAGTTATCTAATAATCAAGCTAAGCTTTCCAAGCAGTCCATAACCGCGGACGCAGCTATTCGAATAGTTTTGTTAACCTTGCAAGGGTGTACCGCTACACACACATGACCATCATTTACCGCCTTTGATCTCGACACCATTCAAGGGGTGCCAGCGAGGATGCTCACCACAACTGTTACCTCATAGCCTATCTAGTCCGAGAAAGCCGCCTACTTGGGTTGGTTACCACAATCGTGAACCCGACCGGTTTACCGAAGTGGACCCAAGCGATGTGTGCGTGGTGCATAAGCCGGTCTCGGTTGAGCCGTTCTCTCACTTAGCATCCAGGCCACAAGCCTACCAGAACTCCGAACTACTGCGACATCTGGACATCGAAAGGGATGAGTTAATAGGTTGAGAGGGGTCAGTGAGCCCAATGTGTGGTTGTACTCTTCATCTTGGATCACCACACAAGAACTCGGACTTAGGGCGGTGTTCAACGAGACAACCCACCGTGTACTCCTACACAGCCTCTCATCGTTCACCTTGTATTAGGTCGATTCACCAACACTTTTCTACCATCATCAACATGATCATTCCCATCCCGACTCACATCACAGTAACAACATGGTATCATACTAAGCATGCAATAAGCAGTAACATTGTATGGGCCACATAATATCAAACAACTCCTACAGTTGCGAGGATTGTGGTTTGCTTACTACTGTGACAAAATGTTAGTTCATGCAAAGGAATGGGTTCATCTATGCGGTAGAAACGAAGCATGGTGATCATCCTAAACAATGCATAAGCGAGACATGAGAGGGAAGTGGGATTTTATCGACATGATCAATGGGGTTTTGCTTGCCTTGCTGACGAGGTTCGGGTTCTGGATCTTCAGCGAAGGGGGTGACCTCTTGCTCCAGTTCCACCTCTACTCGACAAACAAAGCACGAAGTAGCAATCAATATGAATGCAATGCTCAAGCACATGATTGAATGTTAAAGCTTGAAGTATAAGTTTTGATGTGTGAGGCAATTCCATTTAAGTGGAATATATTGCATTTGAAATGCAAATTCAAATTCCACATTTGAATTCAATTTAGTCAAGGTGCAATTGACAAAGTTTGATTATTTTGAAACAACTTCAAATGTGTATGATATGCCTCTGAAGTGTGGTTGAATTGTAGCTTAAAACCATGGTCCAAGTGGCAAGATCATTTGGTTTGAATTTGAATTAAATTCAAATAAAGCAAATGACATATGCTACTGTTCTCATTTTAAATTCAACTCAAACAGATTTGAAAGTTGCATATTTGGAAAGATAATTTTCTCCTGATCATTTTTCATATATTACTTGTCCAATTTGGAGTTAATATGAATTTTCTATGAATTTCCAAAGTTTGGGGTATTTTCTGGAATTTCTGGAATTCTTTTTAATTAGAAAAGCTTTTATTGCGCCAGCACTGCATCAGCATGACGTAGGGGTTTTTGACCCCGGTCAAACTGACCAGTGGGCCAGGGCTGTCAGCCTCTCTGGGATAAATCCCTGTTAATATAA
This sequence comes from Bromus sterilis, assembly GCA_950022295.1. Classification (NCBI taxonomy): domain Eukaryota; kingdom Viridiplantae; phylum Streptophyta; class Magnoliopsida; order Poales; family Poaceae; genus Bromus; species Bromus sterilis. The sequence continues at coordinate 362,733,571 of OX465595.1, read as the reverse complement.
ATTAACAGAGAGATTAGAGGGGTTCTGGGCCCACCTGTAAGTGACTCTGGGGGTCATTAGGGGCTGGATTAGGCTCAGGGTTAGGCTAACCCACCGGCGGCCTGGCCACGGCGGCGCTGCGCGGATCTGCTGTTCCCGTGGTCCAAACGAAGTACCGAGACCACGGGAGCGAAGCCCGTGCTCTCGCACGTCTCCTGGTGCACGCCAGCGTCCAAGACGACGACCCCAGCGACGGCGGTGACCTCGCCGGCGGCAACAGAAACACGGGGAGGAGGCAATCGTCGCCACGGTACTCCAAATCCAGCAATCTTGAGCTCATTCGACGCGTTAGACCACAGGGAAGACGTCGGACATGCTCTTGGGTACGTGTGCTTCACGGATGCTCGTCGACGACGACCGCGGCGGTGAGGTACCTCGGCTTCCATGGCAGCCATGGCTAGAGGAAGCAATCGAAGCGGGGATTTTAGGGGTTTCGGTCGTGAGCTCACAAGGAACTCGACGAAGTAGTCGACGGAGCCGGTGAGGGAACGTGGACGGAGTATTGAACGGCGACGAGCAGCGGATCCGGCTAGATTTCGATGACGATTCCGACGACTAGAAGGGCTCCGGGATCTTGATTCCTTGCAGGGAGACGTAGTCGAGGGTGGCGAAGCTGATGGACAAGTTCTTCTGGTTCTTCTCCGGCGCTGGCCACGGATGTCGTCGACGGTGAACGGCGGCTGCTCTCGGAGAAGAAGGGGAAAACGAGGAGAGGAAGGGAGAGCACGAGAGAGGAGGGGGAATTGAAGCACGGCTTCACGGCGGTTCTCCAGGACACGATAAGGTGGCACGGGGCGGCCTGGAAGGTCCTGGGCGTCGAGGTGGCGTCCACGGCGTCGGCGCCCCTGCCACGGAGCTGCTTGGACGCGCGGGAGGAAGACGACAGAACGGTTCGGGTGGGCTAGGCCGGATGGAGAGGTGGGCCTCGCCCCAGGCGAGAGGTAAGCCTTTTCTTTTTCTCTCTGTTTAATCTTTCCTTTCTTTTTCTGTAATTTGTTTTGGCTCTGATAAAAATACCAAACCATTTTATGAAATGCTGAAAACTTTTATATGGCCTCATAATAATATAGACTAACCACTTATGAAGTTTCAACATTTTTAAAATTCAAATGTTTTGAATTTTAAATCAAATAGGGGGATTTCTTTAATTCCAAGGTACTGTTTGAATATTTGAAAAATCTATGAGCATGGGGTGGGTCCCACATCACTTGATATGTGATGACACTCATTTATAAGACTTTTCAAAACTCTAACATGAATTTTTGGAAAAGATTTTTATCTGGCCTTTTGAATTAATTCATCTGGGGGGGGGGTGTTCCTTCTCCCATTTTGATTTTGAATTTGATTTCCAAGATTTCTTTTGAAATTTTGACATGATGCAAAGGTACTAACTAACCCTAGCACATACCTAACAGAGGGTTCTGACAACTCGCCCCCACTCAAAAGAATCTCGTCCCGAGATTCAGAAGTCTGCGGGAGGAAGGTGGGGTACTCGGCACTGAGACGGTCTTCTCTCTCCCACGTGGCTTCTCTTTCAGAGTGGTGTGACCATTGCACTTTCAGAAACCTAATCTTCTGAAGACGAGTGACACGCTCTGCGGAATCAAGAACACGAACGGGGTATTCTCGATAAGAAAGGTCATCTTGGAGATCAAGCGTTTCATGGTCGACTTCGCGGATGGGGTCCTTGAAGCAACGCCTGAGTTGGGACACATGGAATACATTGTGTACTCGGGAAAGGTGCGGAGGTAGTTCAAGTTGGTAGGCAACTTCTCCACATTTAGCAATAATGCGGAAAGGTCCGATGTAACGTGGGGCCAACTTGCCTTTGATACCGAAACGTTGGGTTCCCTTCAGAGGAGTAACCCGAAGGTAAGCCTTCTCATCCAGATTGTAGCTCTCTTGCCTATGATGACGATCATAGTAGCTTTTCTTCCGAGACTGGGCTGCTTTCAATTGATCACGAACAATGCGAACTTGCTCTTCTGCTTCCTTGATCATATCCGGTCCAAAGAATTGTCTTTCACCGGTTTCAGACCAGTTTAGTCGTGTTCGACATCGTCGTCCATATAGGAGTTCAAAAGGAGCCATGTTCAAACTAGATTGAAAACTATTGTTATAAGCAAATTCGGCAAATGGAAGAGAATTCTCCCAATTCTTTCCGAATGAGATAACACAAGCTCTGAGCATGTCTTCAAGAATTTGGTTAACCCTTTCGACTTGACCGCTAGACTGAGGATGGAAAGCCGTACTAAAGGAGAGATGAGTTCCCAATGCACGTTGGAAGCTCCCCCTAAATCTAGAGGTAAAAAGGCTACCGCGATCAGAATTGATTTCCAAAGGAACACCGTGAAGGGATACAATTCTGGAGATGTACAAGTCCGCTAACTGGCTAGCAGTTATAGACTCGCGAACCGGAAGGAAGTGAGCAACTTTGGAAAGCCTGTCTATGACAACGAAGATGGCATTGTTTCCTTTCTGGGTTCTTGGAAAGCCGATGATGAAGTCCATACCGACTTTGTCCCATTTCCACTCGGGAATAGACAAAGGTTGAAGTGTACCAGCAGGTCTTTGATGTTCTGCTTTAATGCGACGACAAGCATCACATTCGGCAACAAATTGAGCAATGTCACTCTTCATCCTAGTCCACCAAAATCTCTGGCGTAGATCTCGGTACATTTTCGTGGTACCGGGATGAATTGAGAGGGGTGTGTCATGGGCTTCTTTGAGGATGAGTTGCCTTAGTTCCCTATTCTTAGGTACTACTAAACGATTTTCAAAGAATACCGTTCCTTTGCTATCTGTGGAGAAACATTTAGCAACTCCGCTAGCAATGTTCTCCTTGATCCGACGAACACCTCGTGCACGCCTTTAGGCAACTATGATTTGATCCTCAAGAGTTGGTTTCGCCACCAAGGTTGAAAGATGGCCATGAGGAACAATTTCAAGGTTGAGCTTGCGAAAGTCCTCATGAAGAAGTGGTTGATACTGCTGTAACATGAGGTTGTTACAGTACGATTTACGACTTAGTGCATCAGCCATGACATTGGCTTTGCCTGGGGTGTAAGAAATTGCTACGTCGTAATCTTTTATCAACTCAATCCAGCGTCTTTGCCTGAGGTTAAGATCTGGCTGGGTGAAAATATATTTGAGGCTTTGGTGGTCGGAATAAATCTCACAACGATTACCAAGGAGGTAATGTCGCCAAGTTGTTAGTGCATGAACTACGGCAGCGAGTTCAAGGTCATGGGTAGGATAATTCTCTTCATGTGGCCGCAACTGGCGTGAAGCATAAGCTACCACATGTCGATCTTGCAGAAGTATGCATCCTAACCCTTGCCGTGATGCATCACAATAGATCTCAAAATCCCTTTTGGTGTCTGGAGGTGCAAGTACGGGTGCGGAAGTCAATCTTATTTTTAGCTCTTGAAAGCTTTCCTCGCACTTGGAAGTCCATAAGAATTTCTTATCTTTCTTGAGGAGTTCAGTTAGAGGCTTTGCAACTTTAGAAAAGTTCTCGACGAAGCGACGGCAATAGCTGGCTAGGCCAAGAAAACTCCTAACTTGCTTAACCGATTCAGGTGGAGTCCAGTCAAGGACGGCCTGAACTCTCTCGGGATTCACAGCAATGCCTTTTGCAGAAATTACGTGGCCTAAGTAGGTCACTTCTGGTAGCCAGAATTAACACTTGGAGAATTTAGCGTACAGGCGATGCTCTCTAAGTTTCATCAATACCAGCCTTAAGTGTTCGGCATGATCTCCTTCGTTCTTCGAGTAGATGAGAATGTCATCGAGATAAACCACAACAAATTTATCTAGGTACTCCATGAAGATCGAATTCATCAAGCGTGAGAATGTGGCGGGGGCATTGGTTAAACCAAAGGACATGACGGTGTACTCGTAAAGACCATAACGAGTAGTAAAAGCCGTTTTGGGAATGTCCTCGTTTCGGATTCTGATCTGATGATAACCTAATCTCAAATCCATCTTGGAGAAGACAGTGGATCCTGCAAGTTGATGATAAAGATCATTGATCCTGGGCAGTGGGTATTTGTTCTTTATCATCGCTAAATTTAGCGGGCGATAGTCTACGCACATCCTTTCTGTTCCATCTTTCTTCTTTACGAACAGAACGGGGCAACCCCATGGCGATGAGCTAGGGCGGATGAAGCCTTTTGCCAACGAAGCATCAAGTTGGGTTTTTAGCTCAGCTAACTCATGTGGGGCCATTTTATATGGGCGTTTGGAAATTGGTGCGGTTCCTGGAACAAGATCCACTATAAATTCTACACACCTGTCGGGGGGCATGCCCGGCAGTTCTTCAGGAAAGACATCCGGGAAGTCACGAACCACCGGAATATCTTCAAGTTCGGGAAGGGGAAGTACATTCAAAGAATGCACTTGGGTTCTTGTTCTGGGTGAGGTATAGTTAACGGTCGTGCCTGAAGGGTGGGTGAGTTTCACGGATTTGCCTTTGCAATCCAGATAGGCATTCTGTCTTGATAGCCAATCCATGCCAAGGATGACATCAATGTCTGAAGACTTGAGGGCTATGAGTGAAACAAGGAATACTAAACCCTCAATTGCTATTTGATTACCATGGCTCACTCTATTAGTTTGCCATCTTGACCCTGGAGTTTGAATAACCATCGGGGTGGACAATTCAACAAAGGGTAACTCATGGCGAAGTGCATAACTTTCCGACATGAATGAATGTGATGCTCCTGGGTCGAAAAGAACGGAAATAGGAACAAAATTGACTGGGAGCGTACCAAGAATGACGTCAGTGGTGTCATCAGTCTCTTCGGCGGCAATCTGGTTCAGACGTCCACGAGTGGTGGGAGGAGCGGGTTTGGCGGTGAAGACCTTCTGGGGTGGCTTGCCACGGCCATTGTTGTTGTTGTTGCCTCCGGCACGGGGTGGAACATTCTGGTGTTGGAGCTGGTTCTGGGGACACTCGCGAGAATAGTGGCCTGCCTGACCACACTTGTAACAAGCTCCGAAAACAGTGCGTGGAGCTGGGTGGTTTGGTGGAGCTGGGTGGAATTGGGTGGTTGGACGAGGCGCCACATAGGATGGCCTCGGTGGGTTGTTCTGGCGGAACATGCTATTTGGAATCCAGATCTTGCGCTTCTGGGAGCCAGAACTGGATGAACTATCATCTCTGGGGTGTTTGCGAAAGTCGTTGGGGGTGTTCATGTCCTCTGCCTTAATGGCCTTGTTGACAAGGACCTGGAATGTGGCAAAGTCATGAAGGTTGAGCTCGCGACGGAGTCCGGAGTTGAGACCACGACGGAACCTCTCTTGTTTCTTGGAGTCGGTGGAGACTTCTTCAGTTGCATAACGAGCAAGTCGGTTGAACTCACGACTAAACTCTTCCACGGTTCTTCTGCCTTGAGTGAGGTTGCAGAATTCCTCACGTTTGCGGTCCATGAGACCCTTGGGAATGTGGTGCTCGCGGAAGGACGTGCAGAATTCCTCCCAAGATGCAGGTGGTCCAACGGGGCGCATATTCAGAAAGTTCTCCCACCAAGAGCTAGCTGCACCTTCGAGGTGATAGGTGGCGTAGTTAACCTTGTCGCCATCTGCAACATGGCCGGCTTGGAGCTTCCTCTCGATGCTGCGGAGCCAGTCATCGGCGTCAAGGGGCTCGGTGGAGTAACTGAAAACCGGGGGATGAAGCCGGATGAAGTCGTTCAGGGACACCAGCTCATTGCGCTGTTGAGTGGTGTTGCGTGCAATTACTTCCAGCAGGTGGTGAGAGTCACGGCGGTTCCTCTCGACCTCCATCAGAACTTGGGCCATCGTGGGTGGGGGTGGAAGGTTGCCTTCCTCCTGGTCATTCGCACGACCTTGGTTACGACCAATCTGGCCACGTGTTCCTTGAGACATCCTGAAGGTGAAAATCCAAAGTCAAACAGAGTTGATTTCAAGAGTCTAGTCAAGGTATTGAAGTACTGGAAGGATTACAGAGCAAAGAAAGTAATCATCTTGACAACATGGTGATAAAAGCATACAAGCCATATATTCACAAGCTGTCATACAAACCATACATCGTTTAAGTACAAGCACTAAGCTAATACAAACGTGATGAAGATGATACATCCTTCAGAGGCACTCTGACTTCCTATACATTATTTATCTAAGCCTCTGGAACTTAGACACCTTGCTTACAATATACTAGGATACTACTACATCCTCACTAAGTAACACCACAGGCGGTCTCACTCATCTCCATCTCCATAGTAGTTCGCATAAAAGTTACCCGCGTATCCCGGTAGCTGGAGGTGACCATCGGAAAACACGGAGGCTTGTGGACCCTGATATCCATTTGGGCAAGGATGGGGCCTAGGTCCAGTGTAGGGTGGAAGCAAAGGACCACGGGGTGGAAAAATTCCTCCAATCTCGGGCCAAGCAACTCGAGAAGGCATCTGAGTCCGCACTGGATAGATCGCATCGTACTCCACTGATCCCACGCTCACAAAGGGTGCCAAGAGCGTCAGTGCCCGGTACAGATGAACTCGGGTGGCGTGGAGCTCAAAACGGAGAGCGCGTGCATCACGATCTCTGTCACTAGCAAACCTAGCAGTCACCTGGAGTGCTGGATCCTCTGCAGAGTGATCTGAGTAGAGTCCGGTGTAATATCCCTCTTCTCCTAGAAGTGCAGCTGGGATATAGCGGAAACAAGTCTCTCTTAGTACGGTGTGCTCCTCTCTCAGCAGTGTAATACATGAATATGCAGCATCCTGCACAGCCATGTTCTCGGTAACGCCGATGCCATGTCCAAAGTGGATAGGCTGGGTGACTCCAACGTGGTGCGGGTAGATCCGGACAATGCAGTGGAACTGCGTCTGGTTGAAGTCGTGGAACTGCTCCTCGATGGTGTACTCAGGGTACCATCGATATCCCACATAGGACATCATCTCGATCAACGTGGCGGGGTGGCCACGCACACCGAGGCACCTGGTCAAACGAACAATCTACCGAGGGGGAAGATCTGCCATCTGAAACAGAAAGGAATTTGCAAATGCATCAGATTATGAGATAAACCTGGAATGACTCGGACAGCATAACGGCTGTAATTGCAAGAAATGACAATTTCTTTCAATCATGAAAAACAGCACTTACATAATACGATGTAAGAAATCAGCATTATAACAATGCTAGGAAAACCTGACACAACTTTCCTACGGCTATAAGGAAGCAAACAACGAGATGTGCTAATCAGACAGAGGAGAGCCTAGTCCTATCTTCCCGTAGAATAAGATGAGGGTGACTCAGAACTCAGAACGAAGGGGGTAAGGAGAAAAAGAAGCCTTACGTTGTTCCCTTATATACCCAGAGTAACTATATAATTATAGAATGCTAGACTCGACTTCGGCCAAGGCTACTAGTCCTACAGTCAGTCCTGCTCTGATACCAAGTCTGTCGGGACCCGGGGTTAGCGTATGCAAGTACAGTTAAGACATAGTCATATGGAGAGCCGAGAACCGCACCCACTTGTCTAAGCAGACAAGGCCAAGCACTGAACATTCTCGGAAAGCATCGTACGTGAGGGGCATCCCATCCAGGCCGGATGATCAACTGAGATGGGTCCTCATCGTCCGCACACAAGTCAAATGATATGGGTGGTGAACTCCCATATTCAAAGACAAGTCGCCTCAACCATACTATCGACTATCTCAAAACTCTTACATAGACTTACTCCAGCCCGATCACTTAGTCGGGGTCTAGGGCGGGCTCGATCATACCACAAAGTGTGCACGAGACGGAGTCTCGAGCAATCGCATCGCGATGCCCCAAGCTGCGCACATCTAAGGGCCACTTGGTGTATGAAAGACCGCCAGCCAGAACACAACTAAGGTCTCGAAAACCCATACAAATACATGCATGTTATAACCATACACGCAGCACACATGCCTTGTATGAACAGTAGGTACCATTGCAATTCTCTACAAAGTGTACATTTTATTTATAACTCTTATAGAGTACACATAGAGATCACAAACATGTGATCCAACATTACAACATAAAGCGGAAGCAAATTATGTCTGAGTACAGACAAGTTTAACAAATTGGCTTAAGAAGCCTTATTCAAACATAAAGCCCTCCACGAGGGAACCAGTCTGCTGACTAGGACTAGACTAGCTTAACTTCAGTCGTCCAGCTCGATGAAGAAGCCACCTTCAGGGTCAGTGGCGTCATCTAAAACATAAATTAAGCAAACGTGAGTACAAAGGCGTACTCAGCAAGACTTACATAGGTGCTATACTACTCATGCACATGTATCAAGGTAAAGGGAGGTGGGGTTCACTTGCAGAAATGCCAACTTTGACTTGGCTAGTCCTGAACTACGAGTACCAGACTTGAGGTAAGAAGCGTACATGAGTCCACTACTTTCTCCAACCAATACACCACTATGGTGCCTTCCTCGACTTCCCCACGAGAAAGCACGCCATAGCACTCACACTTATCTTGGTGTATTTTAGAAGTATCCGGTTCAAGTTATCTAATAATCAAGCTAAGATTTCCAAGCAGTCCATAACCGCGGACGCGGCTATTCGAATAGTTTTGTTAACCTTGCAAGGGTGTACCGCTACACACACATGACCATCATTTACCGCCTTTGATCTCGACACCATTCAAGGGGTGCCAGCGAGGATGCTCACCACAACTGTTACCTCATAGCCTATCTAGTCCGAGAAAGCTTCCTACTTAGGTTGGTTACCACAATCGTGAACCCGGCCGGTTTACCGAAGTGGACCCAAGCGATGTGTGCGTGGTGCATAAGCCGGTCTCGATTGAGCCGTTCTCTCACTTAGCATCCAGGCCACAAGCCTACCAGAACTCCGAACTACTGCGACATCTGGACATCGAAAGGGATGAGTTAATAGGTTGAGAGGGGTCAGTGAGCCCAATGTGTGGTTGTACTCTTCATCTTGGATCACCACACAAGAACTCGGACTTAGGGCGGTGTTCAACGAGACAACCCACCGTGTACTCCTACACAGCCTCTCATCGTTCACCTTGTATTAGGTCGATTCACCAACACTTTTCTACCATCATCAACATGATCATTCCCATCCCGACTCACATCACAGTAACAACATGGTATCATACTAAGCATGCAATAAGCAGTAACATTGTATGGGCCACATAATATCAAACAACTCCTACAGTTGCTAGGATTGTGGTTTGCTTACTACTGTGACAAAATGATAGGTCATGCAAAGGAATGGGTTCATCTATGCGGTATAAACGAAGCATGGTGATCATCCTAAACAATGCATAAGCGAGACATGAGAGGGAAGTGGGATTTTATCGACATGATCAATGGGGTTTTGCTTGCCTTGCTGACGAGGTTCGGGTTCTGGATCTTCAGCGAAGGGGGTGACCTCTTGCTCCAGTTCCACCTCTACTCGAAAAACAAAGCACGAAGTAGCAATCAATATGAATGCAATGCTCAAGCATATGATTGAATGTTAAAGCTTGAAGTATAAGTTTTGATGTGTGAGGCAATTCCATTTAAGTGGAATATATTGCATTTGAAATGCAAATTCAAATTCCACATTTGAATTCAATTTAGTCAAGGTGCAATTGACAAAGTTTGATTATTTTGAAACAACTTCAAATGTGTATGATATGCCTCTGAATTGTGGTTGAATTGTAGCTTAAAACCATGGTCCAAGTGGCAAGATCATTTGGTTTGAATTTGAATTAAATTCAAATAAAGCAAATGACATATGCTACTGTTCTCATTTTAAATTCAACTCAAACAGAGTTGAAAGTTGCATATTTGGAAAGATAATTTTCTCCTGATCATTTTTCATATATTATTTGTCCAATTTGGAGTTAATATGAATTTTCTATGAATTTCCAAAGTTTGGGGTATTTTCTGGAATTTCTGGAATTCTTTTTAATTAGAAAAGCTTTTATTGCGCCAGCACTGCATCAGCATGACGTAGGGGGTTTTGACCCCGGTTAAACTGACCAGTGGGCCAGGGCTGTCAGCCTCTCTGGGATAAATCCCTGTTAATTTAAATTAACAGAGAGATTAGAGGGGTTCTGGGCCCACCTGTAAGTGACTCTGGGGGTCATTAGGGGCTGGATTAGGCTCAGGGTTAGGCTAACCCACCGGCGGCCTGGCCACGGCGGCGCTGCGCGGATCTGCTGTTCCCGTGGTCCAAACGAAGCGCCGAGACCACGGGAGCGAAGCCCGTGCTCTCGCACGTCTCCTGGTGCACGCCAGCGTCCAAGACGACGACCCCAGCGACGGCGGTGACCTCGCCGGCGGCAACAGAAACACGGGGAGGAGGCAATCGTCGCCACGGTGCTCCAAATCCAGCAATCTTGAGCTCGTTCGACGCGTTAGACCACAGGGAAGACGTCGGACATGCTCTTGGGTACGTGTGCTTCACGGATGCTCGCCGACGACGACCGCGGCTGTGAGGTACCTCGGCTTCCATGGCAGCCATGGCTAGAGGAAGCAATCGAAGCGGGGATTTTAGGGGTTTCGGTCGTGAGCTCACCAGGAACTCGACGAAGTAGTCGACGGAGCCGGTGAGGGAACGTGGACGGAGTATTGAACGGCGACAAGCAGCGGATCCGGCGAGCTTTCGGTGACGATTCCGACGACTAGAAGGGCTCCGGGATCTTGATTCCTTGCAGGGAGACGTAGTCGAGGGTGGCGAAGCTGATGGACAAGTTCTTCTGGTTCTTCTCCGGCGCTGGTCACGGATGTCGTCGACGGTGAACGGCGGCTGCTCTCGGAGAAGAAGGGGAAAACGAGGAGAGGAAGGGAGAGCACGAGAGAGGAGGGGGAATTGAAGCACGGCTTCACGGCGGTTCTCCAGGACACGATAAGGTGGCACGGGGCGGCCTGGAAGGTCCTGGGCGTCGAGGTGGCGTCCACGGCGTCGGCGCCCTGCCACGGAGCTGCTTGGACGCGCGGGAGGAAGACGACAGAACGGTTCGGGTGGGCTGGGCCGGCTGGAGAGGTGGGCCTCGCCCCAGGCGAGAGGTAAGCCTTTTCTTTTTCTCTCTGTTTAATCTTTCCTTTCTTTTTCTGTAATTTTTTTTGGCTCTGATAAAAATACCAAACCATTTTATTAAATGCTGAAAACTTTTATATGGCCTCATAATAATATAGACTAACCACTTATGAAGTTTCAACATTTTTAAAATTCAAATGATTTGAATTTTAAATCAAAGAGGGGGATTTCTTTAATTCCAAGGTACTGTTTGAATATTTGAAAAATCTATGAGCATGGGGTGGGTCCCACATCACTTGATATGTGATCACACTCATTTATAAGACTTTTCAAAACTCTAACATGAATTTTTGGAAAAGATTTTTATCTGGCCTTTTGAATTAATTCATCTGGGGGGTGTTCCTTCTCCCATTTTGATTTTGAATTTGATTTCCAAGATTTCTTTTGAAATTTTGACATGATGCAAAGGTACTAACTAACCCTAGCACATACCTAACAGAGGGTTCTGACATTAACCCGGTTAGTTAAACTAACCAGGGGGTTAGTTAGTAGCCTTGGGCCCACGGGTCAGCGTCACTAGGGGGGGATTAGTGGTGTGATTAGCCCGGGGTTAGCCTAACAGGCCGGCGGCTTGACGCCGGCGGCCCTGTACGCGGCGGCACTGCGTCGGAAACATGTTCCCGGCCACCATTCCATGCGCCAAGGGCACCAGAAGATGGCCCGTGACGAGCCGCATCGCCTACGCTACTCGGGCGTCGTCGGGGAGGCTCCAGGCGACGTCGTCTTCAACCATGGCGGCGGCCGAAGCTGCTGGCTCGAGGTGAACTTGGCTACGGGGCACCAATTGGGGCGGGCTTAGGATGGAACGAATCAGAGGAGCACGGCGATTGCGAAGGACATGGCCGCGGGAACAAATGCTTAACGGAGACTCGCCGTCGACGAGCACGGCGGTGCTGCTCTTCTGCGCTCATGGCGGATCTAGCTAGGGAGGAGGAGGGAGACGAAGGAGTGGCTCGGGTGAACCGTGAGCTTACCGTGAATTCAACGGAGGCGGTGGCGTGGTCGGGGACGCCCTGTGGTTGCCGGAATCAAAGAAATCGCGCGACGGCTCCGACGAGGTCTCGGTGAAGCTTGCGTTGGCCTCGAGCTCGATTAGTCCTCCAGGTTCTCCAGATCGAGGAAGTCGACGATGGCGCGCATGATGGACATGGTCTCCAGGCTTCTCTCCGGCGTTGGCTGCGGTTCCTCACAGCGACGAACGGCGGATGCTCTCGGGGAAGAAGGGGAAAATGAGGGGAGGGCTCTGGGCGAAGCGGCAATGGGGGGAAAGTGAGAGAGGGCGATGCAGACGTATCCCTGGCGCACTTTGGTGAGATGGGGAGGCCTGGAACCCCATGGGCGTCGCGGTGGCGTCCACGGCGTCGGCGCCTCGCCACCGAGCTGCTTGGGCGCGCGGGAGGAAGACGACAGAATGGCCTGGTGGGCTGGGCCTTCGCCTGGGGCGACAGTTAAGTGGTTCCCTCCTTTTTTTTCTAATTTCTTTTCTGTTTTCTTCTGACCTTTGTTTTGCTGTGCTAAATAAATAACTAGGCATTTGAATAAATGCTGAAACTTTTTATATGGCCTCTTATTATATTAGACTAGCCACTTATAAAGTTTGGCACTTTTTAAAATTCAAATAATTTGAATCTTAACTCAAATAGGGGTTTTTGATTAATTCCAAGGCACTGTTTGAATATTTGAAAAATCCATCAGCATGGGATGGGTCCCACATCACTTGATATGTGATCACACTCATTTATAATACTTGTCAAAAATCTAACATGAATTTTTGGAGAAGATTTTTCTCTGGCCTTTTGAATTGATTCATCTGGGGGGTTTCCTTCTCCCTTTTTGATTTTGAATTTGATTTCAAAGATTTCTTTTGAAATTTTTAACATGATGCAAGATGACTTTGATCCTAGCAAATTACCTAACAGAGGGTTCTGACAGTTCCGCCGCCGCTCCGTGGCGGAAACCTATAGAGAAGAAAAGGGCTCTCCGGCGGGCAGATTCCGCCGAGGAGATCACCTGCCGGAAGGGGAGATCATCGCCATCTTCATCACCATCGTCACGGGCATCATCGAGATCATCATCAACATCGTCCCCAACATCAGCACCATCTCCACCACCATCCAATCTCACCTCACAAGTTTATCTTGTGTTGTAATCCGTACTATCTATCCTCTCTACTCTATCGGTGTTGATTACTACTTTGTGGTGAATGCTATTGAGTTTTGTTGGAGAAGTACCATTATGTCCAGATTGTTTATCATATATTTATCACCTCTGATCATGATCTCTTTTATGTCTTGTGAGTAGTTACTTTAGTTCTTTAGGACATGGGAGAAGTCTAGTTGTTAGTAGTCATATGATGTTGAAGTGATTTGTGTTGTTTGATATTTAAGTTGTGTTGTTATTTTCCTAGTGGTGTTGTGTGAGTCGAACACTCAACACTTCGCCTTATTAAGGACCTAGGGGGATACATTGTGTATAAAGAATGCTTCTGGTGGGTTTCCAGAGTGACAGAAACCTGAACCCCAGTTTTCACACTTTTGCACAAGGGACTAATGGATCCTTGATCTTTTTGCTGTGGTTAGGCTTTGCCTTAATTTCTATCTTGTATTTGAGGATGCTTGCAAGATGTTTAATCATAAGAGTGCACTTATCTTAGTCTAGAAGGTGTGCTAGGATAGATCCACCCACTCAACACTTATCAGTACAACACATGTTACCGATACGGAGTATGGCGATAGCACGTGACTACCTCTCCATGTGTCCTCAAGAACGCTTTAGTCTTTATAAGTTTAGTTTCCAGGCTTATCCTTTGCCCAAAAGGATTGGGCCACTTGCTTCTCCTCAGCGCTATTTACTTTACTTGCTTTTATCTTATTGTTGGTTATATCAAAAACCCCTAAAAAGTTATCTTTCAGTGCTTGCAGTTATTCCATGTCCAAAATCACCTATCAATACCTTTCGCTCCTCGTTGGGTTCGACACTCTTACTTATCGAAAATGATGCAATAGATCCCTTACGTTGTGGGTCATCAGTAGTTGACATGGTTTTCGATGTGGAGGTCATTCCGCTCGAGTGGACACTCCCAATCTTAGCTTACCACAACTGTTACGTCATAGCCTATTTAGTCCGAGAAAGCCGCCTACCTGGGTTGGCTACCACTATCGTGAACCCGGCCGGTTTACCGAAGTGGACCCAAGTGATGTGTGCGTGGTGCATAAGCCGGTCTCGGATGAGCCGTTCTCTCACTTAGCAGCCAGGCCACAGACCTACCAGAACTCCGAACTATTGCGACATCTGGACATCGAAAGGGATGAGTTAGTAAGCTGAGAGGGGTCAGTGAGCCCAATGTGTGGTTGTACTCTTCATCTTGGATCACCACACAAGAACTCGGACTTAGGGCGGTGTTCAACGAGACAACCCACTGTGTACTCCTACACAGCCTCTCATCGTTCACCTTGTATTAGGGTAGATTCACCAACACCTTTCCACCATCATCATCATGATCACTACCATCCCGATTCACATAACAGTAACATCATTGTATCACTCTAAGCGTGCAATAAGCAGTAACAATTGCAGGGGCCACATGATATCAATCAACTCCTACATTTGCTAGGATTGTGGTTTGCTTACTACTGTGACAAATGATAGGTCATGCAAAGGAATGGGTTAATCTATGCGGTAGAAACGTAGCATGGTAATCATCCTATACAATGCATAAGCGAGACATGAGAGGGAAGTGGGATTTTATCGACATGATCAATGGGGGTTTGCTTGCCTTGCTGACGAGGTTCGGTTTCGGGGTCTTTAACGAAGGGGGCAGCCTCCTGTTCCGGTTCCACCTCTATTCGACAAACAACAAACAAGGTAGCAAAGTAAATACAATGCACAATCACATGGTTGAAGGTTGAAACTTGATGTATATGCTTTGATGTGTGAATCAATTCCATTTAAATGGGGAATATTGCAAATTGAATTGCAAATTCAAACTCCAATTTGAATTCAATTTAGTCAAGTTGCATATGACATTGTTTGATCAAGTTGAACCATTTTGGAATGTGTATGATATGCCTCTGATGTGTAATTGAAATGTAGCATGTTGCCATGGTCCAAGTTGCAAAAGCATTTGAATTTAATTTGAATAAATTCCAATTAAATCAAATGACAAATGCTACTGGTCCCAATTTAAATTCAACTCAAACATAGTTGAAAGTTGGATTTTTGGACAGCTTATTTTCTCCTGATCATTTTTCATATATTATTTGTTAAATTTGGAGTTAAAATGAATTTTCTATGAATTTCCAAATTTTCAGCCTTTTTCTGGAATTTCTGGAATTTCTCTGATTTAATTAAACGATTTAACTAGTTTACTGCGTCAGCACTGCGCCAGCATGGCGTCAGCAGAAGGCTGACCAGTGGGGGGTTAATTAACCCGGTTAGTTAAACTAACCAGGGGGTTAGTTAGTAGCCTTGGGCCCACGGGTCAGCGTCACTAGGGGGGATTAGTGGTGTGATTAGCCCGGGGTTAGCCTAACAGGCCGGCGGCTTGACGCCGGCGGCCCTGTACGCGGCGGCGCTGCGTCGGAAACATGTTCCCGGCCACCATTCCATGCGCCAAGGGCACCAGAAGATGGCCCGTGACGAGCCGCATCGCCTGCGCTACTCGGGCGTCGTCGGGGAGGCTCCAGGCGACGTCGTCTTCAACCATGGCGGCGGCCGGAGCTGCTGGCTCGAGGTGAACTTGGCTACGGGGCACCAATTGGGGCGGGCTTAGGTTGGAACGAACCAGAGGAGCACGGCGATGGCGAATGACATGGCCGCGGGAACAAATGCTTAACGGAGACTCGCCGTCGACGAGCACGGCGGTGCTGCTCTTCTGCGCTCATGGCGGATCTAGCTAGGGAGGAGGAGGGAGACGAAGGAGTGGCTCGGGTGAACCGTGATCTCACCGTGAGTTCAACGGAGACGGTGGCGCGGTCGGGGACGCCCTGTGGTTGCCGGAATCAAAGAAATCGCGCGGCGGCTCCGGCGAGGTCTCGGTGAAGCTTGCGTTGGCCTCGAGCTCGATTAGTCCTCCAGCTTCTCCAGATCGAGGAAGTCGACGATGGCGCGCACGATGGACATGGTCTCCAGGCTTCTCTCCGGCGTTGGCTGCGGTTCCTCACGGCGGCGAACGGCGGATGTTCTCGGGGAAGAAGGGGAAAATGAGGGGAGGGATCTGGGCGAAGCGGGGATGGGGAAAAGTGAGAGAGGGTGATGCAGACGTCTCCCTGGCGCACTTTGGTGAGCCGGGGAGGCCTGGAACCCCGTGGGCGTCGCGGTGGCGTCCACGGCGTCGGCGCCTCGCCACTGAGCTGCTTGGGCGCGCGGGAGGATGACTTCAGAATGGCCTGGTGGGCTGGGCCAGCTGGGCCTTCGCCTGGGGCGACAGGTAAGTGGTTCCCTCCTTTTTTTTCTATTTTTCTTTTCTGTTTTCTTCAGACCTTTTTTTTCCTGTGCTAAATAAATAGCTAGGCATTTGAATAAATGCTGAAACTTTTTATATGGCCTCTTTTTATATTAGACTAGCCACTTATAAAGTTTTGCACTTTTTAAAATTCAAATAATTTGAATCTTAACTCAAATAGGGGTTTTTGATTAATTCCAAGGCACTGTTTGAATATTTGAAAAATCCATGAGCATGGGATGGGTCCCACATCACTTGATATGTGATGACACTCATTTATAAGACTTTTCAAAAATCGAACATGAATTTTTGGAGAAGATTTTTATCTGGCCTTTTGAATTAATTCATCTGGGGGGTTTCCTTCTCCCATTTCTATTTCGAATTTGATTTCAAAGATTTCTTTTGAAATTTTTAACATGATGCAAGATGACTTTGATCCTAGCACATTACCTAACAGAGGGTTCTGACAACTCGCCCCCACTCAAAGAATCTCATCCCGAGATTCAGAAGTCTGCGGGAGGAAGGAGGGGTACTCGGTACGGAGACGGTCTTCTCTTTCCCACGTAGCTTCTCTCTCAGAGTGGTGTGACCATTGAACTTTCAGAAACTTAATCTTCTGACGACGAGTGACACGCTCTGCGGAATCAAGAATACGAACGGGGTATTCTCGATAAGAAAGGTCATCTTGGAGATCAAGCGTTTCATGGTCGACTTCGCGGATGGGGTCCTTGAAGCAACGCCTGAGTTGGGACACATGGAATACATCATGTACTCGGGAAAGGTGCGGGGGTAGTTCAAGTTGGTAGGAAACTTCTCCATGTTTCGCAAGAATGCGGAAAGGTCCGATGTAACGTGGGGCCAACTTGCCTTTGATACCGAAACGTTGGGTTCCCTTCAGAGGAGTAACCCGAAGGTAAGCCTTCTCATCCAGATTGTAGCTCTCTTGCCTATGATGACGATCATAGTAGCTTTTCTGACGAGACTAGGCTGCTTTCAATTGATCACGAACAATGCGAACTTGCTCTTCTGCTTCCTTGATCATATCCGGTCCAAAGAGTTGTCTTTCACCGGTTTCTGACCAGTTTAGGGGTGTTCGACATCGTCGGCCATAGAGGAATTCAAAAGGAGCCATGTTCAGACTAGATTGATAGCTATTGTTATAAGCAAATTCGGCGAATGGGAGAGATTTCTCCCAATTCTTTCCGAAAGAGATAACACAAGCTCTGAGCATGTCTTCCAAGATTTGATTAACCCTTTCAAATTGACCGCTAGATTGAGGGTGGAAAGCTGTACTAAAGGAGAGATGAGTTCCCATAGCATTTTGAAAACTTTCCCAAAATCTAGAGGTGAAAAGGCTACCACGATCAGAGTTGATTTCCAAAGGAACACCGTGAAGAGACACAATCCTAGAGACATACAAGTCTGCTAACTGGCTAGCAGTTATAGACTCGCGAACTGGAAGGAAGTGAGCAACTTTTGAAAGTCGATCAATGATCATGTCCGGTACAAAAAATTGTCTTTCACCGGTTTCTGACCAGTTTAAAGGTGTTCGACATCGTCTTCCATATAGGAGTTCAAAAGGAGCCATGTTCAGACTAGATTGAAAACTATTGTTATAAGCAAATTCGGCGAATGGCAGAGATTTCTCCCAATTCTTTCCGAATGAGATAACACAAGCTCTGAGCATGTCTTCAAGAATTTGGTTAACCCTTTCGACTTGACCGCTAGACTGAGGATGGAAAGCTGTACTAAAGGAGAGATGAGTTCCCATAGCATTCTGAAAGCTTCCCCAAAATCTAGAGGTGAAAAGGCTACCACGATCAGAATTGATTTCCAAAGGAACACCGTGAAGGGATACAATTCTAGAGACGTACAAGTCCGCTAACTGGCTAGCAGCTATAGTCTCGCGAACGGGCAGGAAGTGAGCAACTTTGGAAAGCCTATCTATGACAACGAAGATGGCATCGTTTCATTTCTGGGTTTTTGGAAAGCCGGTGATGAAGTCCATACCGACTTTGTCCCATTTCCACTCTGGAATAGGCAAAGGTTGAAGTGTACCAGCAGGTCTTTGATGTTCTTCCTTAATGCGACGACAAACATCACATTTGGAAACAAATTGAGCAATGTCTCTCTTCATCCTAGTCCACCAAAATCTCTAGCGTAGATCTCGGTATATTTTCGTGCTACCGGGATGAATCGAGAGGCGTGTGTCATGGGCTTCCTTGAGGATGAGTTGCCTTAGTTCCCTATTCTTAGGTACTACCAAACGATTTCCAAAGAATACCTTTCCTTTGCTATCTGTGGAGAAACATTTAGCAACTCCGCTAGCAATGTTCTCCTTGATCCGGCGAACACCTCGTGCACACCTGTGGGCAACTATGATTTGATCCTCAAGAGTTGGTTTCGCCACCAAGGTAGAAAGATAGCCATGAGGAATAATCTCAAGATTGAGCTTGCGAAATTCCTCATGAAGCAGTGGTTGATACTGTTGTAACATAACGTTGTTACAATACGACTTACGACTTAGTGCATCAGCCATGACATTGGCTTTGCCTGGGGTGTAAGAAATTCCTACGTCGTAATCTTTTATCAACTCAATCCAGCGTATTTGCCTGAGATTAAGATCTGGTTGGGTGAAAATGTATTTGAGGCTTTGGTGGTCGGAAAAGATCTCACAACGATTAACAAGGAGGTAATGTCGCCAAGTTGTTAGGGCATGAACTACGGCAGCGAGTTCAAGGTCATGGGTAGGATAGTTCTCTTCATGTGGCCGCAACTAGCGTGAAGCATAAGCTACCACATGTCTATCTTGCAGAAGTATGCATCCTAACCCTTGCCGTGATGCGTCACAATAGATCTCGAAATCCTTTTTGGCGTCTGGAGGTGCAAGTACGGGTGCAGAAGTCAATCTTCTTTTTAGCTCTTGAAAGCTTTCCTCGCACTTGGGAGTCCATAGGAATTTCTTATCTTTCTTGAGGAGTTAAGTTAGAGGCCTTGCAACTTTAGAAAAGTTCTCGACGAAGCGACGACAATAGATGGCTAGGCCAAGAAAACTCCTAACTTGCTTAACCGATTCAGGTGGAGTGCAGTCAAGGACGGCCTGAACTCTCTCGGGATTCACAGCAATGCCTTTTGCAGAAATCACGTGGCCTAAGTAGGTCACTTCTGGTAGCCAAAATTCACACTTGGAGAATTTAGCATACAGGCGATGCTCTCTAAGTTTCATCAATACCAGCCTTAGGTGTTTGGCATGTTCTTCTTCGTTCTTCGGGTAGATGAGAATGTCATCGAGATAAACTACAACAAATTTATCTAAGTACTCCATGAAGATCGAATTCATCATGTGTGAGAAAGTGGCGGGGGCATTGGTTAAACCAAAGGACATGACGGTGTACTCGTAAAGACCATAACGAGTAGTAAAAGCCGTTTTGGGAATGTCCTCGTTTTGGATTTTTATTTGATGATAACCTAATCTCAAATCCATCTTGGAGAAGACAGAGGATCCTGCGAGTTGATCATAAAGATCATTGATCCTGGGCAATGGGTACTTGTTCTTTATCGTCGCTAAATTTAGCGGGCGATAGTCTACGCATATCCTTTCTGTTCCATCTTTCTTCGTTACGAACAAAACGGGGCAACCCCATGGCGATGAGCTAGGGCGGATGAAGCCTTTTTCCAACAAAGCTTCCGGTTGGGTTTTAAGCTCAGCTAACTCACGTGGGGCCATTTTGTATGGGCGTCTAGAAATTGGTGCGGTTCCTGGCACAAGATCTACAATGAATTCTACACATCTGTCGGGTGGCATTCCCGGCAGCTCTTCAGGAAAGACATCCGGGAAGTCACGAACCACCGGAACATCTTCAAGGTCGGGAAGGGGAAGTACATTCAAAGAATGCACTTGGGTTCTTGTTCTGGGTGGGGTGTAGTTGACGGTCTTTCCTGAAGGGTGGGTGAGTTTCACTGATTTGCCTTTGCAATCAAGGTAGATATTCTGTCTTGATAGCCAATCCATGCCAAGGGTGACATCAATGTCTGAAGACTTGAGGGCTATGAGTGAAGCAAGGAATACTAAACCCTCAATTGCAATTTGATTACCATGGCTTACTCTATTAGTTTGCCATCTTGACCCTGGAATTTGAATAATCATTGGGGTGGACAATTCAACAAAAGATAACTCATGACGAAGTGCATAACTTTCCGACATGAATGAATGAGATGCTCCTGGGTCGAAAAGAACGGAAGTAGGAACATAATTGACTGGGAGTGTACCAAGAATGACGTCAGTGGTGTCGTCAGTCTCTTCGGCGGCAATCTGGTTCACACGTCCACGAGTGGCGGGAGGAGCGGGTTTAGTGGTGTAGATCTTCTGGGGGGGGGGGGCTTGCCACGACCATTGTTGTTGCCTCCGGCACGGGGTGGAGCATTCTGATTCTGAAGCTGGTTCTGGGGACACTCGCGGGAGTAGTGGCCTGCCTGACCACACTTGTAACAGGCTCCAAAGACAGTGCGTGGAGCTGGGTTGTTTGGTGGGGCTGGGTGGAACTGAGTTGGTGGACGAGGCGGCACATAGGATGGCCTCGGTGGGTTGTTCTGGCGGAACATACTGTTGGGGATCCAGATCTTGCGCTTCTGAGAGCCGGAACTGGATGAACCATCGTCTCTAGGGTGTTTGCGAAAGTCATTGGGGGTGTTCATGTCCTCTGCCTTGATGGCCTTGTTGACAAGGACCTGGAAGGTGGCAAAGTCATGTATGTTGAGCTCACGACGGAGTCCGGAATTGAGTCCACGACGGAACCTCTCTTGCTTCTTGGCGTCGGTGGAGACTTCTTCAGTAGCATAACGAGCCAGTCGATTGAACTCACGACTAAACTCGTCAACGGTCCTTCTGCCTTGGGTGAGGTTGCAGAACTCCTCACGCTTGCGGTCCATAAGACCCTTTGGAATGTGGTGCTCGCGGAAGGAAGTGCTGAATTCATCCCAAGATGCGGGCGGTCCAACAGGACGCATGTTCAGGAAGTTCTCCCACCAAGAGCTAGCTCCACCCTCAAGGTGGTAAGTGGCATAGCTGACCTTGTCGCCATCTGCAACATGGCCTTCCTGGAGCTTCCTCTCGATGCTGCGAAGCCAGTCATCGGCGTCAAGGGGCTCGGTGGAGTAACTGAAAACCGGGGGATGAAGCCGGATGAAGTCGTTCAGAGACACCAACTCGTTGCGCTGCTGAGTGGTGTTGCGATCAATGACCTCCAGCAAACGGTGAGAGTCTCGGCAGTTCCTCTCAACCTCCATCAGAACCTGAGCCATCGTGGGTGGGGGTGGAAGATTGCCTTCCTCCTGTTCATTCCCACGACCCTAGGCACGACCAAGCTGGCCACGGGTTCCTTGAGACATCCTGAAGGTGAAAACCAAAGTCAAACAGAGTTGATTGGAAGAGTCTAATCAAGGTATTGAAGTACTAGAAGGATTACAGAGCAAAGGAAGTATTCATCTTGACAACATGGTGATAAAAGCATACAAGCCATATATTCACAAGCTGTCATACAAACCATACATCGTTTTAGTACAAGCACCAAGCTAATACGAACGTGATGAAGATGATACATCCTTCAGAGGCACTCTGACTTCCTATACATTATTTATCTAAGCCTCTGGAACTTAGAATACCTTGCGTACAATATACTAAGATACTACTACATCCTCACTAAGTAAGACCACAGGCGGTCTCACTCATCTCCATCTCCATAGTAGTCCTCGTAAAAGTTACCCGCGTATCCCGGTAGCTGAAGGTGAACATCGGAAAACACGGAGGCCTGTGGACCCTGATATCCATTTGGGCAAGGATGGGGCCTAGGTCTAGCGTAGGGTGGAAGCAGAGGACCACGGGGTGGAAAAATGCCTCCAATCTCGGGCCAAGCAACTCGAGAAGGCTTCTGAGTCCTCACAGGGTAGATAGCATCATACTCGACTGATCCAACACTCACGAAGGGTGCCAAGAGTGTCAGTGGTCGATACAGACGAACACGGGTGGCGTGAAGCTCGAAACGGAGAGCGCGTGCATCACGATCTCAATCACTAGCAAACCTAGCAGTCATCTGAAGTATTGGATCCTCTGCAGAGTGATCTGAGTACAGTCCGGTGTAATACCCCTCTTCTCCTGGAAGTGCAGCAGGGATATAGCGGAACGAGGTCTCTCTCAACATAGTGTGCTCCTCTCTCAGAAGGGTAATACATGAGTATGCAGCATCCTGCACAGCCATGTTCTCAGTCATGCCAATGCCATGTCCAAAGTGGATAGGCTGAGTGACTCCATTGTGGTGCGGGTAGATACTCACAATGCAGTGGAACTGGGTCTGGTTGAAGTCGTGGAACTGCTCCTCGACGGTGTACTCAGGATACCATTGATATCCCACATAGGACATCATCTCGATCAACGTGGCGGGATGGCCACGCACACCGAGGCACCTGGTCAAACGAACAATCTGCCGAGGGGGAAGATCTGCCATCAGAAACAGAAAGAAGGAGTTTGCAAATGCATCAGATTATGAGATAAACCTGGAATGACTCGGACAACATAACGGTTGTAATTGCAAGAAAATAAAATTTCTTACAACATAGAAACAGCACTTACATACGATGTAAGAAATCAGGAAGCACAACAACTCTAATGAACCGATCACAACTTTCCTACGGCTACAAGGAAGCAAACAACGAGATGTTCTAATCAGACAGAGGAGAGCCTAGTCCTATCTTCCCGTAGAATAAGATGAGGGTGACTCAGAACTCAGAACGAAGGGGGTAAGGAGAAAAATAAGCCTTACGTTGTTCCCTTATATACCCAGAGTAACTATATAACTATAGAAGGCTAGACTCAACTTCGGCCAAGGGTGCTAGTCCTACAGTCAGTCCTTCTCTGATACCAAGTCTGTCGGGACCCGGGGTTAGCGTATGCAAGTCCCTCTACGACATAGTCCTATGGAGAGCCGAGAACCTTACCCACTTGTCTAAGCAGACAAGGCCAAGCACAGAACGTTCTCGGAAAGCATCGTACGTGAGGGGCATCCCATCCAGGCCGGATGATCAACTGATATGGGTCCTCATCGTCCGCACAAAAGTCTAATGATATGGTTGATGAACTCCCATATTCACAGACAAGTCGCCTCAACCATACTATCGACTATCTCATAACTCTTACATAGACTTACTCCAGCCCGATCACTTAGTCGGGGTCTAGGGCGGGCTCGATCATACCACAAAGTGTGCACGAGACGGAGTCTCGAGCAATCGCATCCCGATGCCCCAAGCTGCGCACATCTAAGGGCCACTTGGTGTATGAAAGACCGCCAGCCTGATCACAACTAAGGTCTCGAAAACCCATACAAAGACATGAATGTTATAAACATACACGCAGCACACATGCCTTGTATGAACATCAGGTATCATTGCAATTCTCTACAAAGTATACATTTTATTGATAACTCTTACAGAGTGCACACAGAGATCGCAAGTATGTGATCCAACATTACAACAACAAGCGGAAGCAAAGTATGTCTGAGTACAAACAAGTTTAACAAATGGCTTAAGAAGCCTTATTTAAACACAAGCCCTCCACGAGGGAACCAGTCGTCTGACTGGGACTAGACTAGCTTGATCTTCAGTCGTCCAACTCGATGAAGAAGCCACCTTCAAATAGTTTTGTTAACTCTGCAGAGGTGTACCGCTACACACACATGATCATCTGTTACCGCCTTTGTACTCGACACCGTTCAAGAAATGTCGGCGAGGATGCTCACCACAACTGTTACCTCATAGCCTATCTAGTCCGAGAAAGCCGCCTACCTGGGTTGGCTACCACTATCGTGAACCCGGCCGGTTTACCGAAGTGGACCCAAGTGATGTGTGCGTGGTGCATAAGCCGGTCTCGGATGAGCCGTTCTCTCACTTAGCAGCCAGGCCACAGACCTACCAGAACTCCGAACTATTGCGACATCTGGACATCGAAAGGGATGAGTTAGTAAGCTGAGAGGGGTCAGTGAGCCCAATGTGTGGTTGTACTCTTCATCTTGGATCACCACACAAGAACTCGGACTTAGGGCGGTGTTCAACGAGACAACCCACTGTCTACTCCTACACAGCCTCTCATCGTTCACCTTGTATTAGGGTAGATTCACCAACACCTTTCCACCATCATCATCATGATCACTACCATCCCGACTCACATAACAGTAACATCATTGTATCACTCTAAGCATGCAATAAGCAGTAACAATTGCAGGGGCCACATGATATCAATCAACTCCTACATTTGCTAGGATTGTGGTTTGCTTACTACTGTGACAAATGATAGGTCATGCAAAGGAATGGGTTCATCTATGCGGTAGAAACGTAGCATGGTAATCATCCTATACAATGCATAAGCGAGACATGAGAGGGAAGTGGGATTTTATCGACATGATCAATGCGGGTTTGCTTGCCTTGCTGACGAGGTTCGGTTTCGGGGTCTTCAACGAAGGGGGCAGGCTCCTGTTCCGGTTCCACCTCTACTCGACAAACAACAAACAAGGTAGCAAAGTAAATACAATGCACAATCACATGGTTGAAGGTTGAAACTTGATGTATATGCTTTGATGTGTGAATCAATTCCATTTAAATGGAGTATATTGCAAATTGAATTGCAAATTCAAACTCCAATTTGAATTCAATTTATTCAAGTTGCATATGACATTGTTTGATCAAGTTGAACCATTTTGGAATGTGTATGATATGCCTCTGATGTGTAATTGAAATGTAGCATGTTGCCATGGTCCAAGTTGCAAAAGCATTTGAATTTCATTTGAATAAATTCCAATTAAATCAAATGACAAATGCTACTGGTCCCAATTTAAATTCAACTCAAACATAGTTGAAAGTTGGATTTTTGGATAGCTTATTTTCTCCTGATCATTTTTCATATATTATTTGTTAAATTTGGAGTTAAAATGAATTTTCTATGAATTTCCAAAGTTTCAGCCTTTTTTTGGAATTTCTGGAATTTCTCTGATTTAATGAAACGATTTAACTAGTTTACTGCGTCAGCACTTCGCCAGCATGGCGTCAGCAGAAGGCTGACCAGTGGGGGGGTTAATTAACCCGGTTAGTTAAACTAACCAGGGGGTTAGTTAGTAGCCTTGGGCCCACGGGTCAGCGTCACTAGGGGGGATTAGTGGTGTGATTAGCCCGGGGTTAGCCTAACAGGCCGGCGGCTTGACGCCGGCGGCCCTGTACGCGGCGGCGCTGCGTCGGAAACATGTTCCCGGCCACCATTCCATGCGCCAAGGGCGCCAGAAGATGGCCCGTGACGAGCCGCATCGCCTACGCTACTAGGGCGTCGTCGGGGAGGCTCCAGGCGACGTCGTCTTCAACCATGGCGGCGGCCGGAGCTGCTGGCTCGAGGTGAACTTGGCTACGGGGCACCAATTGGGGCGGGCTTAGGCTGGAACGAACCAGAGGAGCACGGCGATTGCGAAGGACATGGCCGCGGGAACAAATGCTTAACGGAGACTCGCCGTCGACGAGCACGGCGGTGCTGCTCTTCTGCGCTCATGGCGGATCTAGCTAGGGAGGAGGAGGGAGACGAAGGAGTGGCTCGGGTGAACCGTGAGCTTACCGTGAGTTCAACGGAGGCGGTGGCGCGGTTGGGGACGCCCTGTGGTTGTCGGAATCAAAGAAATCGCGCGACGGCTCCGGCGAGGTCTCGGTGAAGCTTGCGTTGGCCTCGAGCTCGATTAGTCCTCCAGGTTCTCCAGATCGAGGAAGTCGACGATGGCGCGCACGATGGACATGGTCTCCAGGCTTCTCTCCGGCGTTGGCTGCGGTTCCTCACGGCGGCGAACGGCGGATGCTCTCGGGGAAGAAGGGGAAAATGAGGGGAGGGCTCTGGGCGAAGCGGCGATGGGGGGAAAGTGAGAGAGGGCGATGCAGACGTCTCCCTGGCGCACTTTGGTGAGCTGGGGATGCCTGGAACCCCGTGGGCGTCGCGGTGGCGTCCACGGCGTCGGCGCCTCGCCACCGAGCTGCTTGGGCACGCGGGAGGAAGACGACAGAATGGCCTGGTGGGCTGGGCCTTCGCCTGAGGCGACAGTTAAGTGGTTCCCTCCTTTTTTCTAATTTTCTTTTCTGTTTTCTTTTGACCTTTATTTTGCTGTGCTAAATAAATAGCTAGGCATTTGAATAAATGCTGAAACTTTTTATATGGCCTCTTATTATATTAGACTAGCCACTTATAAAGTTTGGCACTTTTTAAAATTCAAATAATTTGAATCTTAACTCAAATAGGGGTTTTTGATTAATTCCAAGGCACTGTTTGAATATTTGAAAAATCCATCAGCATGGGATGGGTCCCACATCACTTGATATGTGATCACACTCATTTATAATACTTTTCAAAAATCTAACATGAATTTTTGGAGAAGATTTTTCTCTGGCCTTTTGAATTGATTCATCTGGGGGGTTTCCTTCTCCCATTTTAATTTTGAATTTGATTTCAAAGATTTCTTTTGAAATTTTTAACATGATGCAAGATGACTTTGATCCTAGGACATTACCTAACAAAGGGTTCTGACAGTTCCGCCGCCGCTCCGTGGCGGAAACCTATAGAGAAGAAAAGGGCTCTCCGGCGGGCAGATTCCGCCGAGGAGATCACCTGCCGGAAGGGGAGATCATCGCCATCGTCATCACCATCGTCACGTGCATCATCGAGATCATCATCAACATCGTCCCCAACATCAGCACCATCTCCACCACCATCCAATCTCACCTCACAAGTTTATCTTGTGTTGTAATCCGTACTATCTATCCTCTCTACTCTATCGGTGTTGATTACTACTTTGTGGTGAATGCTATTGAGTTTTGTTGGAGAAGTACCATTATGTCCAGATTGTTTATCATTTATTTATCACCTCTGATCATGATCTCTTTTATGTCTTGTGAGTAGTTACTTTAGTTCTTTAGGACATGGGAGAAGTCTAGTTGTTAGTAGTCATATGATGTTGAAGTAATTTGTGTTTTTTGATATTTAAGTTGTGTTGTTATTTTCCTAGTGGTGTTGTGTGAGTCGAACACTCAACACTTCGCCTTATTAAGGACCTAGGGGGATACATTGTGTATAAATAATGCTTATGGTGGGTTGCAAGAGTGACAGAAAACCTGAACCCCAGTTTTCACACTTTTGCACAAGGGACTAATGGATCCTTGATCTTTTTGCTGTGGTTAGGCTTTGCCTTAATTTCTATCTTGTATTTGAGGATGCTTGCAAGATGTTTAATCATAAGAGTGCACTGATCTTAGTCTAGAAGGTGTGCTAGCATAGATCCACCCACTCAACCTTATCAGCACAACACATGTTACCGATACGGAGTATGGCGAAAGCATGTGACTACCTCTCCATGTGTCCTCAAGAACTCTTTAGTCTTTATAAGTTCAGTTTCCAGGCTTATCCTTTGCCCAAAAGGATTGGGCCACTTGCTTCTCCTCAGCGCTATTTACTTTACTTGCTTTTATCTTATTGTTGGTTATATCAAAAACCCCTAAAAAGTTATCTTTCAGTGCTTGCAGTTATTCCTTGTCCAAAATCACCTATCAATACCTTTCGCTCCTCGTTGGGTTCGACACTCTTACTTATCGAAAATGATGCAACAGATCCCTTACGTTGTGGGTCATCAGTAGTTGACATGGTTTTCGATGTGGAGGTCATTCCGCTCGAGTGGACACTCCCAATCTTAGCTTACCACAACTGTTACCTCATAGCCTATCTAGTCCGAGAAAGCCGCCTACCTGGGTTGGCTACCACTATCGTGAACCCGGCCGGTTTACCGAAGTGGACCCAAGTGATGTGTGCGTGGTGCATAAGCCGGTCTCGGATGAGCCGTTCTCTCACTTAGCAGCCAGGCCACAGACCTACCAGAACTCCGAACTATTGCGACATCTGGACATCGAAAGGGATGAGTTAGTAAGCTGAGAGGGGTCAGTGAGCCCAATGTGTGGTTGTACTCTTCATCTTGGATCACCACACAAGAACTCGGACTTAGGGCGGTGTTCAACGAGACAACCCACTGTCTACTCCTACACAGCCTCTCATCGTTCACCTTGTATTAGGGTAGATTCACCAACACCTTTCCACCATCATCATCATGATCACTACCATCCCGACTCACATAACAGTAACATCATTGTATCACTCTAAGCATGCAATAAGCAGTAACAATTGCAGGGGCCACATGATATCAATCAACTCCTACATTTGCTAGGATTGTGGTTTGCTTACTACTGTGACAAATGATAGGTCATGCAAAGGAATGGGTTCATCTATGCGGTAGAAACGTAGCATGGTAATCATCCTATACAATGCATAAGCGAGACATGAGAGGGAAGTGGGATTTTATCGACATGATCAATGCGGGTTTGCTTGCCTTGCTGACGAGGTTCGGTTTCGGGGTCTTCAACGAAGGGGGCAGGCTCCTGTTCCGGTTCCACCTCTACTCGACAAACAACAAACAAGGTAGCAAAGAAAATAAATGCACAATCACATGGTTGAAGGTTGAAACTTGATGTATATGCTTTGATGTGTGAATCAATTCATTTAAATGGAGTATATTGCAAATTGAATTGCAAATTCAAACTCCAATTTGAATTCAATTTAGTCAAGTTGCATATGACATTGTTTGATCAAGTTGAACCATTTTGGAATGTGTATGATATGCCTCTGATGTGTAATTGAAATGTAGCATGTTTCCATGGTCCAAGTTGCAAAAGCATTTGAATTTAATTTGAATAAATTCCAATTAAATCAAATGACAAATGCTACTGGTCCCAATTTAAATTCAACACAAACATAGTTTAAAGTTGGATTTTTGGATAGCTTATTTTCTCCTGATCATTTTTCATATATTATTTGTTAAATTTGGAGTTAAAATGAATTTTCTATGAATTTCCAAAGTTTCAGCCTTTTTCTGGAATTTCTGGAATTTTTCTCTGATTTAATTAAACGTTTTAACTAGTTTACTGCGTCAGCACTGCGCCAGCATGGCGTCAGCAGAAGGCTGACCAGTGGGGGGTTAATTAACCCGGTTAGTTAAACTAACCAGGGGGTTAGTTAGTAGCCTTGGGCCCACGGGTCAGCGTCACTAGGGGGGATTAGTGGTGTGATTTGCCCGGGGTTAGCCTAACAGGCCGGCGGCTTGACACCGGCGGCCCTGTACGCGGCGGCGCTGCGTCGGAAACATGTTCTCGGCCACCATTCCATGCGCCAAGGGCACCAGAAGATGGCCCGTGACGAGCCGCATCGCCTGCGCTACTCGGGCGTCGTCGGGGAGGCTCCAGGCGACGTCGTCTTCAACCATGGCGGAGGCCGGAGCTGCTGGCTCGAGGTGAACTTGGCTACGGGGCACCAATTGGGGCGGGCTTAGGCTGGAACGAACCAGAGGAGCACGGCGATGGCGAAGGACATGGCCGCGGGAACAAATGCTTAACGGAGACTCGCCGTCGACGAGCACGGCAGTGCTGCTCTTCTGCGCTCATGGCGGATCTAGCTAGGGAGTAGGAGGGAGACGAAGGAGTGGCTCGGGTGAACCGTGAGCTCACCGTGAGTTCAACGGAGGCGGTGGCACGGTCGGGGACGCCCTGTGGTTGCCGGAATCAAAGAAATCGCTCGGCGGCTCCGGCGAGGTCTCGGTGAAGCTTGCGTTGGCCTCGAGCTCGATTAGTCCTCCAGCTTCTCCAGATCGAGGAAGTCGACGATGGCGCGCACGATGGACATGGTCTCCAGGCTTCTCTCCGGCGTTGGCTGCGGTTCCTCACGGCGGCGAACGGCGTATGTTCTCGGGGAAGAAGGGGAAAATGAGGGGAGGGCTCTGGGCGAAGCGGGGACGGGGGAAAGTGAGAGAGGGTGATGCAGACGTCTCCCTGGCGCACTTTGGTGAGCTGGGGAGGCCTGGAACCCCGTGGGCGTCGCGGTGGCGTCCACGGCGTCGGCGCCTCGCCACTGAGCTGCTTGGGCGCACGGGAGGATGACGACAGAATGGTCTGGTGGGCTGGGCCAGCTGGGCCTTCGCCTGGGGCGACAGGTAAGTGGTTCCCTCCTTTTTTTCTATTTTTCTTTTCTGTTTTCTTCTGACCTTTGTTTTCCTGTGCTAAATAAATAGCTAGGCATTTTAATAAATGCTGAAACTTTTTATATGGCCTCTTATTATATTAGACTAGACACTTATAAAGTTTTGCACTTTTTAAAATTCAAATAATTTGAATCTTAACTCAAATAGGGGTTTTTGATTAATTCCAAGGCATCTCCACCACCATCCAATCTCACCTCACAAGATTATCTTGTGTTGTAATCCGTACTATCTATCCTCTCTACTCTATCGGTGTTGATTACTACTTCGTGGTGAATGCTATTTAGTTTTGTTGGAGAAGTACCATTATGTCCAGATTGTTTATCATATATTTATCACCTCTGATCATGATCTCTTTTATGTCTTGTGAGTAGTTACTTTAGTTCTTGAAGACATGGGAGAAGTCTAGTTGTTAGTAGTCATATGATGTTGAAGTAATTTTTGTTGTTTGATATTTAAGTTGTGTTGTTATTTTCCTAGTGGTGTTGTGTGAGTCGAACACTCAACACTTCGCCTTATTAAGGACCTAGGGGGATACATTGTGTATAAAGAATGCTTATGGTGGGTTGCCGGAGTGACAGAAACCTGAACCCCAGTTTTCACACTTTTGCACAAGGGACTAATGGATCCTTGATCTTTTTGCTGTGGTTAGGCTTTGCATTAATTTCTATCTTGTATTTGAGGATGCTTGCAAGATGTTTAATCATAAGAGTGCACTTATCTTAGTCTAGAAGGTGTGCTAGCATAGATCCACCCACTCAACACTTATCAGCACAACACATGTTACCGATACGGAGTATGGCGAAAGCACGTGACTACCTCTCCATGTGTCCTCAAGAACGCTTTAGTCTTTATAAGTTTAGTTTCCAGGATTATCCTTTGCCCAAAAGGATTGGGCCACTTGCTTCTCCTCAGCGCTATTTACTTTACTTGCTTTTATCTTATTGTTGGTTATATCAAAAACCCCTAAAAAGTTATCTTTCAGTGCTTGCAGTTATTCCTTGTCCAAAATCACCTATCAATACCTTTCGCTCCTCGTTGGGTTCGACACTCTTACTTATCGAAAATGATGCAACAGATCCCTTACGTTGTGGGTCATCAGTAGTTGACATGGTTTTCGATGTGGAGGTCATTCCGCTTGAGTGGACACTCCCAATCTTAGCTTATTTGCAAAAGCAAGAATTTCCAGATGATGAGATAGAGGCTAAACAAATTATCCGCAAATCAAAATCCTACTCGGTAATCAATGGAGAGTTGTACAGAAACAACATCACTCAGCTCCCCCAGCGATGCATCTCCGAGGAAGAAGGCCGATGTATCCTGCAAGACATCCATGCCGGCGATTGTGGCCACCACGCCTCAAGT
The DNA here is from genome assembly GCA_950022295.1 of Bromus sterilis. Classification (NCBI taxonomy): domain Eukaryota; kingdom Viridiplantae; phylum Streptophyta; class Magnoliopsida; order Poales; family Poaceae; genus Bromus; species Bromus sterilis. The sequence goes on along the minus strand of OX465595.1, from coordinate 362,701,535 downwards.
CGGACATTGGTGGAAAAAGATTTTCGAGTCGGTTTCTTCTGGCCTCAGGCCCTCAGCGATGCTCGGTATATCGTGGACCACTGCGAAGGATGTCAATTCTATTCCAATCAGCCACACAAACCAGCTTTCGAGCTGAAGACAATTCCCCTAGCCTGGCCATTTGCAGTATGGGGGTTGGATATGATTGGACCACTGAGAATAGACAAATATGGTTTCACCCACATCTTAGTCGCAGTGGACAAGTTCACCAAATGGATAAAGGCAAAACCCATCAAAGCCCTCGACTCAGCCACAATAGTCAGCTTTATACAAGGCATTATACACCGTTTCAGCGTGCCAGATGACATCATCACAGACAATGGGTCAAATTTCAACTCGGCTGAATTCAAGAAATTCTGTTGGAACAAGGGCATCCAGGTCAATTTTTCCTCAGTAGCACACCCACAGTCCAATGGCCAAGTTGAACGAGCAAATGGGTTAATACTCAAAGGAATAAAACCCCGTCTCCTTAGGGAACTGAAGGAAGCGGTAGGTGCCTGGGTTGACGAATATCCTTCGGTCCTATGGGGATTAAGGACAACTCCCAATCGCTCCACTCAGTCAACCCCTTTCTTCCTCGTTTATGGGTCAGAGGCGGTTCTCCCGAGTGATCTCAAGCACAACGCCCCCCGTGTAAGTCAGTACACTAAAGCTGAAGCTGCAAGACAAGATGGTGTTGATCTCTTGGAAGAAGAGCGGAACTTAGCTCTCACCCGCTCAGCATTTTATCAGCAAGACCTACGCCGATATCACGACCGGCATGTCCGAGCTCGCTCATTCCAGGAAGGCGACATGGTACTGCGAATCAATCAAACTTCGGATCACAAATTAGCTCCCCCATGGGAAGGACCATATGTCATCTCCAGGGTACTACGCAACGGGGCTTATCGGTTGTACGATGTAACTAATAATATAGAGGAGCCTCATGCATGGAACGCCCAGTTATTACAACGTTTCTACGCATAAGCATGGTTGTAAGACTTGAATAAAATATTGTTTAGCACAAACAGCGTGTCTTCTCCAATCTTTGTATGATTACATTCTTGTTTTCCAATCAGGTTTTCATCCGAGCTGTGCGCAGCTCGGACGAAAACTTAAATTTTTTACCTAAGTGCTCACCAAGTCTCACGTGACTTGGGGGCTGCTTAATGTTCTAAAATCAGGTTTTCATCCGAGCTGTACGCATCTCGGACAAGAACTTAGAAAATTTACCTAAGTGCTCACCAAGCCTCAAGTGACTTGGTGGCTGCTTAATGTTCTAAAATCAGGTTTTCATCCGAGCTATTCGCAGCTCGGACGAGAACTTAGAATTTTTTTCTAAGTGCTCAAGAAGTCTAAGATGACTTGGGGGCTGCTTAATGTCCTAAAATCAGGTTTTCATCCAAGCTGTTCGCAGCTCGGACGAGAACTTAGAAAATTTAAGTAAGTGCTCACCAAGTCTCACGTGACTTGGGGCTGCTTAATGTTCTAAAATCAGGTTTTCATCCGATCTGTTTGCAGCTCGGACGAGAACTTAGAATTTTTTTTCTAAGTGCTCACCAAGTCTCAGATGACTTGGGGGCTGCTTAATGTTCTAAAATCAGGTTTTCATCCGAGCTGTACGCAGCTCGGACGAGAACTTAGAAAATTTACCTAAGTTCTCACCAAGTCTCAAGTGAATTGGTGGCTGCTTAATGTTCTAAAATCAGGTTTTCATCCGAGCTGTTCGCATCTCGGACGAGAACTTAGAATTTTTTTCTAAGTGCTCACCAAGTCTCAGATGAATTGGGGGCTGCTTAATGTCCTAAAATCAGATTTTCATCCGAGCTGTTCGCAGCTCGGAGGAGAACTTAGAAAATTTACCTAAGTGCTCACCAAGTCTCAGATGACTTGGGGCTTCTTAATGTTCTAAAATCAGGTTTTCATCCGAGCTGTACGCAGCCCGGACGAGAACTTAGAAAAATTTTCTAAGTTCTCACCAAATCTCAGGAGACTTGGGGGTTGCTTAATGTTCTAAAATCAGGTCTTCATCCGAGCTGTACGCAGCTCGGATGAGAACGAATTTTTTTCTAAGAACTCACCAAGTCTCAGGAGACTTGGGGGCCTACCTAATGTTCCAAAACCAGTTTTTCATCCGAGCTGTTCGCAGCTCGGACGAGGACTTAGAAAATTTTCCTAAGCGCTCACCAAGACTCAAGAGGTTTGGGAACACAACATCATCTGCATTGGGAACCTTCTCCACAAGATCTTGAATGGTGGCCCACACTTCAAAGAGGCAAACAACGTCCACTGGCCATCCAAGCTGAAGGCACCGCTTGGCAGCCTGACGGAGAAGAGGAACCACTACGTTGATGATGATGCCGACAACTGTGAGAACTACATCAACCAGCTTGTTAAAAGAAAAACTTGGCTGATGAGCTCCTTGATAATACCCAACGTTGGAAAGACAAACCTGATTCACATTAGGAAGTGAATGATGAGCTCCTAAGATGACCATTCCAGAAGCATGCATAGATAAGCTTAAGAAAAAGCATGTCTAGTGCCCAGGGCACAACATCAACGGCGAAATTCATTACAGATCCACTCGGCATTCTGAGGCAAATTTCAAAGAGTTTTTTCTGCGACGCTCCATACCAACCGAGCTCGCTCATTCCTCGCCAGCTTCGTCCAACTCGCTTGTTACACCAGTCGAATCCACGAAGAAGTCTAGGTCAGGCATTAGCGCAATCCGATTGGCGGTCTCGACATATCGAGAAAGGAAGGTGGTGCAGCTCTGACCCTCTTTAGGATCACCACCACCAACCCTCTCAAGATTATGGACTCGCTCCGGAAAATGTCCTTTGGTCAGGGCCAGCGCATAGTTTGCACCACTCCATGCCGCAGAACGTTTCCAGCGCGCCAGCTGCTGAGGGGCTTCTTGCAGGACAGGCACGATAGTGTCCAATTTCACTCTACTTCCCTCGCCAGGAGAAAGCCTGCTCTTCAAAGCAAGGGTAGCACCCATGACCTCTTCTGAAAATCTCTTTGCCTTGGCGCACCTCATGGTCAGCAGCCCCCGAGCGAAAGCAAACTCCGTGGTCATTGGCGTGTAGTTATCCTTCTTCATCATCTCGGCAAACTCGGCCATTCAGGCTTGCTCGGCTTCCGGGTCGGTCCCATATGCTGCACCAACAAAAAGGATAAGTATATGACAGAGGGGCATTAGACCAACCATTCTCCACAAACGTGTCATACAACTCACCAGACAAAGTCTTGCTGAAGACAGCAAACCACCCAGCGCAGTATTCCTCAGCTGGTCTCACCGCTTTCCGAGTTGTCTCCAGCTCGGCCTTATGCTTTTCTTCATCCTTAGTGCGCAGCTCGGATAACTTCGCCAAATCGTACTCAAGCTTCGCGATGCTCACCTCGTTCTCTTTCACCGCTTTCTTATAATAGTGCAAGTTTGACTCCAAAACCTTCTTCTCCTTGGCACACTTCTCAACCTAGTCTATCTCTTGCTTCATATTCGCGACGAAATCGTCGCTCTCTTTCACCTTTGTATCAAAAGCCTTCTTGGCCGCTTCTGCAATAACACACCAAAATGGGACATATTAAGCACGAAGAAAGATTCCAAGGAGAAGGCACGAACGAGGTCCTCGTCGTAATTGCTCACCACTGTCCTCAGCATGCTGCTTTTTTAGCTTATTGTGCTCTTCCAGCAGCGCTTCGTATGCCGTTTTCGCAGCCACGTTCTCCTCTTGCAGCTTAACAAAAGCCGAACCAAGCTTGCAAGCCTCCTGCGAGGGGAAATAAACACCACGTCATAAACAAAGACCTCCTATCAAAATACTCCGAGTAACTTCAAAAAGTTACTCGGAGCCTTGGGGGCTACACCCAGTGGGTGCACTAAGAAGTGCCCCCACTGGAAGTTCATCAAAACAAAGACCTCCTATCAAAAGACTCTGAATAACTTCAAAAAGTTACTCGGAGCTTTGGGGGCTACACCAAGTGGGTGCACTAAGAAGTGCCCCCACTGGAAGTTCATCAAAACAAAGACCTCCTATCACAAGACTCTGAATAACTTCAAAAAGTTACTCGGAGCCTTGGGGGCTACACCCACTGGGTGCACTAAGAAGTGCTCCCACTGGAAGTTCATCAAAATAATAAATCCTATCAAAAGACTCCGAATAACTCAAAGAAGTTACTCGGAGCCTTGGGAGCTACACCCACTAGGTACACTAAGAAGTGTCCCCAGCGGAAGTTTAAAACCTCCAGAGTAACAACAAATCTGTCAGAAAGCTACTCGGACACCCACTGGGCAGAAAACTTACATAAGTACTTACGTGCATGTTGGACTTCACCAACTCGGCCTCGGAAGCTAGCTTGTGCAGGCGTAGCTCAAACTGAGTTGCCTTCACCAAGGACTCCTTCAGGCCACCAATGATGGCAATCTCAACTGGGGCACTGACTGAAATTGGCACCGAAGCAGCAGGCCCATCCCCTTGAGCAGTAGCTGGGGTGGCGGAAGTCCCCTTAGCAGCCTTCTCAGCAGGATCCTAAGGTGCAGCAGAAGAGGCAGGCAGGCTACTGGCAGCAGGGTGGATAATCACCTCAGGAGGAGCGGCCCCAGTGGCCGCCGGCTCGGTCGCGATCCGGGTTGGACCTGCAGAGGAATCAATGTCCATGTCCGCGGAAGAAACGACAGACAGTCAAAAACAGAAGGTTGCAGTAGAAAAAGCACCAAAAGATATAACCAGGAATTCCCACCGACAGCCGTGGTATCTTCTAGAATGGTGTCCATGACAGGAAAGTCAGTCACCCCGCAGGTGCGGACATCCTCGAAAATTTCGGCACTCGGATCCTGAGCCCCAGGCAGTGACTCAGAACCACTCGGACGGACACTGCAAAATGGCATAGTAAAAAAAGACTGAGAAACAAATGAAACACCAAGGTGAAGGGAACCATCGACATTACTTGTCAACAGTCTTCAAGGTAGGCCGTAGGTGAGCAACTTTAGCCGGACCAGCTCCAGCCCCCTTGGCCTTCTCGACAGCAGCATCCCCCAAGGGGTTAGCCTCCCTGCCACCAAGTGTGACAAGCTTCTTCTTCTTCATTGGCGCAAGGACGTAAGGACGTAAGCTTCCCGCCGCCCTCTTCACCACTCGGAGTATGGGCCTGATAACCCACAACTGCAGGGGATCGAGATAGTCTTCGCGGGTAAGAATAACCCAATTTATAGATTCGACTCAAGGGGAGCCAAAGAATACCCACAAGCTTTGACAGTGGCACTACTAGGAAAATAGCTATACATGGAAAGCTTATTAGTGGCGCATTTTATATGTAATGCGCCACTATGTTGTAAGGGGTGGCGCATTGGTAAAAAATGCGCCACTTATAGGTGGCGCATTTTAAAAAATGCGCCACCCCTAAGAGTGGGCCAGCCCTGGATCCCCTTATACGTGGCGCATTTGGAGAAATGCGCCACCCCTAAGAACCTTATAGGTGGCGCACGTTGGAAATGCGTCACCCCTAAGAGCTTAGGGGTGGCGCATTCTGGAAATGCGCCACCCCTAAGGAATTATTAGTGGCGCATCCAGAATGCGGCACCCATAAGCTCTTAGGGGTGGTGCATTTCCCATATGCGCCACTAATAAGAAAAAACTGGGCGGGAAAAATTCCCAAATACACCCCCCCATGTGGACCGCCTTTTCAATTTGAAAAAAAATAAAAGAAAATGATAGAAATGTAAAAAAAATAAAAGAAAATAAGTTTTCCAAATGATATGTGGTCTAGTTGTTAGGAAAATTTACAAATATGAATTTCGATTTTTTTTGCAAAATCTCCCGAGAATTACGTAAAATGGGCTTAACTTTTGCATACGACCTCCGATGAAAGAGTTTTTTATATGAAAAATCATCTACTTGAAAAGTTATATCCAAATTCAATCGGGTGTGACCCGTTGAACATTTTTAGAATCCTCAAAAACCTAACAGAAAAAACGTTACGGGCGTTTGAAGATCTGGAGGCCCAAAAAAAGAGAACAACTTGAAAAATAATTTGAAATTAGTAGTGGCGCATTTTGTATGAAATGCGGCACTAGTAACATAATTTTTTTTTGAAATTATTTTTTTAAAAAAATTATTTTTTTAAATTCAAAATAGGCTAGAGGACAAATCGGGAAGTTAAAAAAGTTGAAAATTTTAGATAATAACATTAAAAAAATAAAAAAAAAATAAATTAAAAAAAATTCAATTTTTTTTAAAAAAGTTCAAAATATGCTAATGGTCCCATCGAGAAATTTTCAAAAAAATGTTGAAACTTTTAACACACCCATGAACATTAACAAGGTCCTAGACATCAACATGGTTTAATAGAATTTATATGTTAGATATATCAAGAAGTGCCTGCTAGGTGAGCTGGAGTGAGAGTTGAATAGAACCAAGAAGTTAAGCGTGCTGGGGAATTTAATAGTGGCGCATTTTTAGAATGCGCCACCCCTAAGAACTTATAGGTGGCACATTCTGAGATGCGCCACGCCTAAGGGTCTTAGGGGTGGCGCATCCAGAATGCGCCACCTATAAGCCCTTATTAGTGGCTTGCAGTTAGTGGCGCATCCATAATGCGCCACTAAACACAAAAAAAGGATGCCACTAAAAGGGCATTCCCTAGTAGTGTGGAGTTGTCAATTCCACCGCACCTGAGATACACTTACTTGCAACAAGATATTAATAGTAACTGCGATATAGAAGTGATGGTGGCAGCGGAAATAGTGGCGATGAAACAGTGAAAGTAAAACAGCGAAAGCAAACAACTAGTAACCAACAGAATTAAAAACACTATAGGCCAGGGAGATGGATGGTTGGGTGCTGCATGGATAAGATACTTCATGTATTTAATTTGGGGCAAGGAACACAAAAAAGCAATGATCATCTAGGCATATATCAAACATTAGGCATGTACCCCACAGGTAGTTGTACGTGCTTGCAATAAGAACTTGCACAACATCTTTTGTCCTACCATCCCGCTATGAATAGGGCCAAAAGGAACTTATGGAGATTAAGGTGCTCCTGTCAAAGAGCACCGGAACAAAGCATTAACAATCAATGGATACACGGAATCCTCAAACTATAGTCCATACCCATTGGTGTCCCAAGCTGTCACCTTTGGGATCGCAGGTTCAAGACTATAACAGGTGCATACAACTCGTAGATAGGATCAAGAAAACAAATATATTCATGCAAACACAAAGGCACTACTAGGAAAAAGCTTATAGGTAGAGGCTTAATAGTAGCGCCCCTCTCCTGAGGGCGCTACTGCTAATTGGCAGTAGTGCCTTCTAAGGGTGCCCGCTACTTCTAGGCCTCTATCATTAGCGCCTCTTACGTGCGCCCGCTACTGCTAAAGGTGGTCGCCACCAAACCCAGCTGACAAGTTGGAGTAGTAGCGCTTTCTTGTAAAGCGCGCTACTACTAGTGCCGTAGCAGTAGCGCCCCCGACCTGTCGCCCGCTGCTGTTAAAGTGGATCGCGCATAACCGGCCTAACCCTCTCCTCTCTCACACATTTCTCTCTCTCTCTCACTCTCCTTCTCTTCTTCCCCCGCGTCACCACCCCGACCGCGTTGTCTCCCCGACCCGCTGCTGCCCCGACCCGACCGCGCCGTCTCCCTGACCCGCCGCCGCCCCGACCCATCGCCGTCCAGTCACCGCCCTCCACTCGACGCCTTCGCCATCGCCGCCATACACTCCACGCCGTCGCCGCCTCCGTCCCAGGTGAGATCTCTCGCCTCGTCCCCACTCCCGCATCCACCTCTACCTCATGCATTGTTAGGGTTTGAAAAATTGCTATTGCTATAAAAAATTGCTATTTCTATGGATGCATTGTTAGGGTTCATATTATTGCTAGGGAAAAAATATTATAACTTGAGCAGCACACAAGATCATTAGTGATCCTCCTCTAGTTTAAATATGTGTGTGTGGTGCTTGTGTAGTTTAAATTGTCCTTTTGTTAGCACATTGAATAATTAGGATCATTGTTTGCAGGGTTATGAGTGACCAATGTTTTGCCGGAATGTCGATTAATTTCCGTTCCGGCAAATTTCTGGCGCTCAATATGTCCATTTTTTAGCAAATGTCATGCCAAAAATTTCGGTGGATTTTGGCGTGACTTGTGCTAGAAAAGTAGGACATATCGAGTGCCAGGGATTTGTCGAAGCGGGAGTTAAATTTGTCGAAACGGAAATTTTGCCGGAAGTATTTTTGTCTTATTTTGTTAATTTGTTAGTTAGTATAAATTTTCCACTCGTTCATTTTAATGAAACTTTGTATATTAAATAAGTTCTCTGCAACGATGCCTGGCCCGCATTACCGTCGTCGCCGTGTCGGAGAGCACCTGCTTGATGGGATGCGCGATGTCTGGTACTGGGCTCCCCCGGGCTGGCACTGGGAGGTGATCTCCGAGGCGCGCCGCTTAGTGAGGAATCTGGGTCCTGTCATCGACCCGGATCTTCTTTGGTGGCGGTCCCGTGGGCCACAGTCGGTGTAGAGGCAGCCGGCCCCCGAGTAGATTGTACGCCGACGTGTCAGGGAGGAGGACGAGCACATCCGTCGCTACTTGGTGGCGTTGGACGCCGGGTCATGGAGGACCTGGAAAGTTCTTCAGGGATCTCACCCGAGCTACGAGTTCGTGGTGGTTCCTTCTCTTTGGGTGGCCACCATCCGCACCCGACTTTGTTTACTGTATTAGTCATGTATTATATGTATGAGTCTTATGATATATATGTATGCCCAAGCACTACGCAAGTCACGTTGTTTACCATTGTATTACTCGATATATATGTATGAGTGATATTATTGTTGCATTCGCTGATATTATTGTTCATCATTATTTTCCTTCTTTTTAGAATGTCGATGATTAAAATACATTATTGTGACACTATGTGACGTTAGGGATGGGCCAATGATCCTTGTGATATGCACAAGTACGGAACTTGTGCATCCTAGTTGGGTCACTGGCTCCATCCCTGAAATCACTTGTGTGTGTCCAATGTAAGTATGAGACAAAAACTGATATGCCGATGATTAAAACACCGTTGTGAAACCATGTGACAGCAGGGATGAGTAAGCGAGCCTTGTGATATACACAAATATGAATCTTGTGCATCCTACTTGGCTCGCTTACGCCATCCCTGTAGTTGTTTGTGTGTGTTCAACCTAATTAAGTATGAGGCAAAAACCGATATGTGTGTTCCTTTTTAAGAATGCCGATGATTAAAACTGTTGTGACACCATGTGACAGCAGGGATGGGTTAGCGAGCCTTGTGATATACACAAATACAAATCTGGTGCATCCGACTTGGCTCGCTAACGTCATCCCTGTAGTTGTTTGTGTTTGTTCAACCTAAGTATGAGGAAAAAACCGATATGTTGCATTTTTATTCGAGTTCATCCTTTTTTCCTTTCATTTTAAATGCCGATGATTAAAACCGTTCTGACACAATGTGACCTCGGGGGAGAGCGTGCAGCTACCCTTGTGATATGTACAAGTACGGAACTTGTGCATCCTACTTGGGTAGCTACCAAGCCCCCCCTGATTCGCTTATGTGTTCAATCTAAATATGAGGCACTAATTGGGATTGTATCATCCCATATTCGTTTTTGTTAATTTGTTAGTTAGTATAAATTTTTCTAAGCAAAAGGAATGTAGTGACATATGATAGAATCATTTTACTAATTTTAATCATTACTTTTGCTATTTGAGTTCATCTCTTTTTCCTTTTGTTTTAAATGCCTAATTTTTGAATTATGAACACAGAAAATGGCGGACGACGATAGAATCCCCGAGTGCGACTATTGTGGCGATGACTCGGGTCGGTGCGACAAGTTTCCAGAGTTCGATGCGGAGGAAGAAAGATACTTCTCCATCACGCTTAGGGAGGGCTTCGAATTTCAAACGGTATGCAACTTCTGCGACATCTTCTTATTTAAGCCTGCTTCACTTACTTTTTGTTTTAACATGTATTTTTTTAATAATCAACTAGCAAATCCCTTCCTACGCAAGACCTCATGTTTGCGACTTTGTCAAAATCGATGAGTGGCGTGAGAATGTCAAAAAAGATGTCAATATTAAGACGAAAGATGGTATAACTGGAAAGGTCGAGGTCTTTGATGAATCAAATAGCACATATTTTGATTTTCCAAATTGGTATGCACTATGCAAGGCATATGCATTAGAGGATGATATGCAAATAACATTTGATCTTGGACTTCGTCGTTGGGATGGTCAAACATTTCGAAATAAGGACATTTGGATGCTAGTGGACGACATTAAGCTGGTTCTATCTCCACGTGAGTTTCTTAAACAACTTTGACTTGTTTACTTCCTTATTTTCTTGCTTCCCAAGTTGACAACTTATTTATAATTGTTAGTTTATCTCCAAGCTCCAAAAGAAGTTCGGAAGATGTTTGATAATACTTTTCATAATGGTGGCTTTGGCCTGACAATTGATGAACAAGATGATTTCATCAATGTTCTTAAAGGTGTTCCTTCGTTTGTGAACTTGAATAATATTGGCGAACCTTATACACCATATGTTCCATTTGTTGTCAAGTTTTTTCCAGGACATGTAAAAGATAATATCATGGTAAGATTTTTTTGCTATTCTATCACACTAGTCCATTTTCAGAAATCTTTTGACCTAACATTAAGTATAATGTATTACTAAGTATTTTACTCGTATGTTTTCAACAGAGAATCCCGGCAGCATGTACGCCTAAGTGGGTGCCTCCTCAAGGCGAGCTTACAGTTGTTTCTGCACGGGCATGGGATGTCCTCTTTAGCACTGACTACTCCACTGAAGCTGGAGATGATGTCTGCATAAGAATAAGAGGATGGAAAAGGATAGTGAATCGGATGAACATCAAACATGGAGACAAGTTGTTCTCCATATTACATAATGGAATCTGGGATGTATTCTTTTTCATTTCACCTTGTGGTGGTGATCAGTAGGTTGGTTCGTAGTTGTTATTAAACATTATGTTGTTGAATATTAGCAAAGTTAAACTAGGAAAAGTTGGCATTTGTGTTCGATATTAACCTTTGTGTTGGATATTGTGATCATGTGATAATATATATGAGATGATCGATTTAGACTATTGTCTCTGTATGAGATATTGAGGTGTGTATGTCTATAAATTGATGATACTATTGTGTGCATTATACTATGAGACCTGTACAAACAAATAGGAGAAAATAGGCAGAAAAGGAATTTTTTTCGAAAAATATTACTAGTAGCGTCTGACAGAGGCAGGCGCTGCCGCTATATCTATTAGTAGGTCCCAATCCAGGAGGCGCTACTGCTAACCCTACGTAGCAGTAGCGGTTGCCAGTGCGCGCTGCTGCTACAAGTTAGCTGTAGCATGCTATCGGTAGCGTGCCCTGGGGCACTACTGATAAGACAAAATGGGGCGCTACTACTAGCCTTTCTCCTAGTAGTGAGGGTTCAGATCTGAAAACATGGCACTCGGGCCCAAAGTGACAAGCATTAAGAGAAACAAGTTGAAGCAAAGATGATAAACACCAATCTAGATGATAGGCAATATGCCCCCAACAATCTGATAAACTATTACATGATCTAGCTCATCCAATCCTTACCATCCCCTTTGCCTACAGCAGGGAATTACTCACACATGGAAGGAGAAGTCATGGAGGGAGGATGGAGTGGTGCTGATGATGACGATGGCGATGATCTTCCCTCACCGGAGGCCAAAACATCCTCCAGATTAGCCCTCCCAGAGAAGAACACATGGTGGCAGCGGCTACGCGACGAGAATTGGGAAAACGACTTCTGTTCTGGGGTTTTCTCGCCACGGGAATAAATAGGAGGCGAAGTAGGGCACCAGAGGGGGGAGGACCCTCCCAGGCGGCCTCCTGGCGCGGCCAGGGGTGGGGTCGCGCCATCAGGGCGCCTGGGCCCCCCCTGTCTGCCCTCTGGCCCCACTTCTGGCATATTGGGTGCGTGGATTTTCTGTGATTTTTCCTGGATTTTTCTGAGACACCTAAAAATCCATTTTCCTGCACACAATAAAACCATACAGAAAGCTCTGCTGAAAACATCGTTAGTTAGTTTCGTCCAAATCATGCAAGAATGGGGGCAAAACAATAGCAAAAGTGTTTGGAAAAGTAGATATGTTTGAGACGTATCAACTCCCCCAAGCTTAGCATATTTCTTGTCCTCAAGCAATTCAGTTCAACGAATGAACGCGACAAAGAAAACTTTGACAAACTCTTTTGCTTCATTAGATGTATATAAGCATGTACTATGAAAAGAGTCTAGAAGGTATTGAAACAATGCTATAAGGACAATGCACGAAGCAATCCTTCTTTCATGTGAACAATCACAAACAACTAAAAGTAAATAATATGCTACTGAAAATCAAGACAAGATTACAATGCACATAGCTTGAACATATTAGAGTGGTATCTCGCTAGCCTCCATGAGTGAAGCAAAACATAAATGCAGAAACTCCTCCGGAGTTTTAAAGGAGACTAGAACTAAAAACTTCAGAATAAGTAATACCACAATCATACAGAAGACAATGTAGTACTTTGGGACAATGCACATTACACTCAGAATGAAAATTATGCTCTCATAGTTGGTGCTTTGAAGAAAGAAGGTGGAGAATATCGAACAGTGGATTTTGATGGCAAGGATGAAAACCCGTGGCTGGAAGCAAAGACTAAACATGTACCAGAGCTCTTTGTTTTGAAAATAGAGATAAAAAGTTTTTGGGAGGTGCATGATTCGTCAATGAATGCTAGTAGACAACCCAATCACCTCTTATGCTAGACATGTTTCTAGGAACGGCTCCCAAGATGGGGACGATCACATCCCCTTAATCTCCTTTATTTATCACTACCAAAGTTTTCTGATTTCTCATAAACAAAGCGTGAATGAGGGTTTGTTGGTTGTGATTATCTTTTGTGAGCTGGGCGCACTCATGCCAGTCCCTCCTCGTATTAGGGGTTTGAAGATTAGACATGCAATCCCGGGATAAAACATGTCTAACATAAGAAGATCATGAATTACCTACTACTTCCTCATGAGCTAATGCAGAGGCACAACACAGGAGTGTTTTTGAATAATTTCGAGATGGTACCAGAAAGTCTTCGTTGAGATGGCCGGTAAATACCACATATGAAGGTATGGTGGACTCATATGGAATAACTGGTTTCAAGGATTTTGGATGCACAAGCAGAATTCCGCTTAGTGCGAGCGAAGGCTAGCAAAAGACTGGGAAGCGACTAACTAGAGAGCAATAACAGTCATAATCATGCAGAGCGACAAAACGACATTGAATTGGGCATGAAAATGATATAACTATTCTGAAATTCAAATTCATCAAGGCATAGTAGCCTTTTTAGTCTTAAACATGTGTAAGCATGTGCCAAGTCAATCCAAGAATTCTCCAAAGGGAAATACCACTTCAGTATGCCAAACCATGAACAATGCAATGCATGTAAATCATTTCAACAACACATTATGTACCCTAGCTATTTGAGATTAGCCACAAATAAAGCATGAACCACTGGGAAATCATTGTAAACATAGAACTATGTCACTACAAGCTGGTCTCTAAATCACAAGTACAAGCATATGTACAAAAGTAGAAACAAAAAGAGTTCATACCGGTTTTCCTTGTTGCATCCCTTTCGTCGATCTTCTTCATCACTGCCTTGTCGCTTGCACGATCAAACGTACGAAAATATAATCAAGTGCAAATGCCATCACGGACTCGAGCTGAACTCTGCAACAAAGCAAACTAAAGAGAGAAAAGAAATCTTTTTGGTTTTTTCAAAGGTTAAACGAAAGAAAAAGAAAGAGAAAATCTTTTTGTTTTTTTTCAAAGAAAGAATCAAAGAATAACAGGCAAGAACTTCGAAAAGATCAAAACAAACAATCATAAAACGGATAATACAATGGAAAAGGGAGAAGGACACGTACTCCCCCAAGCTTAGGATTTTGGCCTAAGTTGGTATCTGCTACTGTGGTCCCTAGGAGCCTCCAGCTCCAGGGTAGTACTGGTGTATCCATGGGTCGTACGGGGCTTCAGGTGCATAGACCAAAGTCCTGGGATCCTCCCACGAAGAAGCCTCCACGCTCCAAGCGGAAGAAGACCCTTCACCCCACTGGGTAACGGGCTCCTCCTCCTCATCATGCACAACCCCCTCCATGGGGTTATGGAACTGCTGCTGGGCCACGAACTCATCGAACTGGATGACGTTGAAGGACCATCCGTTCCTGCGAGTAGAATAAAAAAAAAGGAGCAGGTAGATGGATCTCCCGAATATCGATTAGTCCAAACCTCAGAATATAAATAAGGTTACCAAACTCGGAAGTCCTAGTAACAAACTCATGCCTCTTCATAGCAGCAAGGTCAAAGCTTATAAACGGAAAAGGCTCATCATCAGGATGTGGGGTGCGCTCAAGAGACTCAAGAATAAGTGTGGCATAAACGTGACCAAAGAGATCCCCCTTATTGCCATTAAGGGCAAGTCGGCTAGCAATCAAGGCACCCACATTATACGTAGTTTCCCCTGAGAGGGCATTTGCCAGGGTAGCAATATCCGGCGCAGAACTGTTGCTCATGTTGTCACGAGCTAATACCCCTCTAGCAATATAATATGAAAAATACCTGAGCTGGGGAAACAAGATGCTGGAAATTTTTTAACGTCGGATATCCCTTGTATCTTGACTGCAAAGAGAGTTGAAAAGCGTTCTCGGCTCGGTGGGCTGAGTGTTCATCTTTGCCGTCCGTCCAACGTTCGACACACCTATTATTTCACAAAATCTTTCCAAAGACATGGTCAAAGGATCATTGTAAATTTTAAACTCAATAAGACCAGCATCATGGTTATATCCAAAACTGTTAATAAAACAGGAGGTGATTCTACGGTATTGAGTAACACGACATGTTGCAGGCCGTGTCAAACCTGCATTAGCATAGAGGTTATCAAACTCCTCCTTAATACCTGCCGCTTCAAGAAAATCGTTGCACGGAAACATCATTGCCCGTGCTGGGCTTGTATCTTCCAGCAACTCAAGGGGCACAGCATCTTCATTGTAGCTCACCCTAGCAGCTGAGGATGAAGCTGCAGCTCTAGTTACTCTATCAATATGCTCGGGCTTCTTCTTCCCAAGCCATCCTTTTGCTTTTCCTAAGAAACTCATTTCTGAAATTTTTGACAATTCACAAAAACAAGGATTTAAGAAAAATGATTTGGGGCAAACTACTCTACTCACTTCCCTAAGTCATAAACTTGCATCAAAACTTGGAAAATAAATTTCTACACATGCTTGCAAGCTCATATGAACAGCACCAAGAGCTACTAAATACTCACTAATGAAGCCACCAATCAAATATCTAATTGGAGGGGTGGAGGAGTCACATACCAAGGGAGTATTTTCTCAAAATCTCAGCTCGAATGATGGGTTGTAGAGAGAGATCGAAAGTCGCCTCCAAGAACAGCAAGAACAAGTGCAGAACTCATGTTTTTGGAGAGAAAGAGAGAGAGAGGAAGAAGACTCACCTAGAGATGGGGCCTGTGGGCCCCAGGAACCTTGTGGGCGTGGCCAGGGGGCAGGCCGCGCCAGCTGGCCGCCTGGGCCACTGGTGGCCCCCCCTGGTCAGCCCCAGGTGCCTCTGGGTCACTCCCGGCATGAAATTTTTTATTTTTATTTTTCTAGAATTTTTCTGACAACTTCACTGTTGAAAATTTTTCGAGGTTCAAAAGCTGCAAAACTTTATGAGAACTTGAAATAGTGGTTAGCTACGTGAAGCTTCAAAAATATAAAACTTTGGACCAGCAAGAAAGATAAAGCTAAAAGAAATGCAAACATAACAACCTCTACTTTTTTCTTATATAAAACCCATTTAATAGCAAGGTTGATCAAGTCCTACTAATAAACAAGCAATACATAGAGAAAAAAGTTTCACTTACTATGAAGCATTCACGGTACCTTCACTTTAATGGATATTGTCACCACCATAATGGTTTTGTATTTGTCGTGCACATGTAGAGGACAATCCCAATCACCAATCTTCACGATCTCGATTATCTCTATAGAGTAGAGGCCATGCCTTTTGTCAGTCTTTTTCGGAAAATACACCGTGTGTTCTTTATCATTCACATTAAAAGTAACCTTTCCTTTATTGCAATCAATAATAGCACCTGCGGTGTTAAGAAAAGGTCTACCATGAATAATAGACATGCTCCCATCGTCGGGCATGTCAAGCACAACAAAATTAGTAAGGATCAAACAATTAGCAACTTCAACGGGAACATCCTCACAAATACCAATGGGAACGGTTGTTGACTTGTCAGCCATCTGAAGAGAGATATCTGTAGGGATTATTTTTTCTAAACAAATCCTCTTGTAAATAGAGAAAGGCATAACACTCACTCCTGCTCCAAGATCGCATAAAGTAGTCTTGACATAATTATTCTTTATGGAGCAAGGAATGTTGGGTATACCTGGATCACCAAGCTTCTCAGGAATCTTTCCACTAAAAGAGTAGTTAGAAAGCATAGTAGATAAATCTTCATTAGGAACTTTTATTTTATTAGTAATAAATCTTTCATATATCTCGAATAGGCAGGTAACTTAATAGCATCAGTCAAAGGGATTTGAAGAAAAAGAGGTTTCATCCACTCACAAAACTTATTGTAATGCTCTTCTTCTTTAGTTTTGAGAGACTTACCTGGAAAGGGCATGGGTTTCTGTACCCATGGTTCTCTTTCATTCCCATGTCTTCTTGCGATGAAGTCTTTTCTAGTGTATTTCTTGCTTTTGTCGGGTGCTTCTTCTTCTCGAACTTTGGGTGGATCATTCTTTTCACCATCCTTTTCAGGCTCAGCACCGTCTTCAGTCTCAGCATCGGAGGTAGATATACTACTTGGATAAATAACAAGCTCTTCACTTGCAATTGGATAATTGGAATTGTCTCCTTCTTTGTGCTTCTTCTTCTTCTTCGGAGAACTAACAATTTCTTCTTCCTGCATTTGAGAATCTTGCTCGATTTTCTTTGGATGCCCCTCTGGATAGAGAGGATCTTGAGTGCTAGTTCCACCTCGAGTTTTAATCCCGAAGGCCTGTATATCCTGTTTGGCATTGTTAGCAAGCAAATCTTTTTGCACATTAGAAATTTTTTCAAGCTGAGTTTGAACCATATGAAAATGCTTCACAAGACATTTAACATCATTAACTGTTCTACCTAGAACATCAAGCAAAATTTTGATAGCAAGGGAATTATCATGCAACTGACTTTGTATCCTCTCATTAAAGTGACTTTGCTTCATAATTAAATTATCAAGCTCATCTAAACATTGATCAGGAGGCTTACCATGAGGGATGTCACTTGTATTGAAATCTAAAAGAGCGTGTACCTCTACCATAGGAGGGTGAGTGGTAGGCTCACACAACTTCTCAATAGGGGGTAGATTCTTCACGTCTTCAGTTTTAATACCATTCTCTTTAATAGACTTCTTTGCTTGTTGCATATCTTCTGGGCTTAGGATGAGCATGCCCCTCTTTTTTGGTGGTGGAGGTGGTTCAGGGACGGACCAATCTTCGTGATTCTTGGCAATCTTGCCCATTAATTCTTCTGCATCGTCCGGTGTTCTTTTCCTGAAAACACAACCAGCACAACTATCCAAATAGGATATGGATTCATCAGTTAGACCAGCATAGAATATATCAATTAATTCATTCTTAGGGACTCCATGTCCCGGTCTAGCCTGGATCAGACTGCAATACCTCCCCCAAGCTTTAGGGAGGTGCTCATCCTGCAACTGTTTAAAGTTATAAATTCTTTGTAAAGCATCATGTTGCATATGAGCAGGAAAGTACTTATCAACAAAAGAGTGAGCTATGTCTTGAGGACTCTTAATGGAACCACATGGTAGTGCATCATACCATGCTTTAGCACCTTCCTTCAAAGAGAAAGGAAGAAGCTTAGTCACATAAAAGTTTCATATCTTTTCATCCGTAGTAAACAGGCCACCCAACTCAGTGCGTTTGGTCAGGTGTGCAATAGCATCATCATTTTCTCTGCCATAAAAGGGGTCAGCTTCAACCATAGATATAAGTGAAAGATGAACAGAGAAATTATAACCAGGATCATTAATGCATATAGGAGATGTAGCAAATTCAGGATCAGGAATGGTCTTGTTCTTCAGGGAGTGTTTTTAGAGAATATTTTTAATAGCACCGAGGCCAGAGTCGACAAACTCTGTTAGCTTCCTGCATAAATCATCATCAAGCATAATATAATCGTCCTCAAGGAGTCTCTCCTTGAGTTTACTCAAATCGGGATAATCGTAAGTTCCACCAATAGGGTAGCGAGTAACAGGAATTTCAATTCCAGATTTTTTTGCAGCAGCGATCTGTTTCTTAAGAGCATAACCAAGTGAACCAATATCATCAAGAGTAGTAGAAGCATCATCAAAAGTATCGGACATAGTAACGGATTCAGTAGAAGCATCATGTGGTGAAGGTGAAGCAAACTTACTCATAACTGAAGGTGAATCAAGTGTAGCACTAGTGTTCAGAACAATACCTTTTCTTGTACGGGGTGGTAAGATCGGAACCTTGGGGTCTTCTTTCATACCCATAGCGGATAAATCGCAGCAGGTAAAATACTTCAGGTAGACTTGTGAATAAAGCTATGCTCCCCGGAAACGGCGCCAGAAAACAACCTTGATAACCCACAACTACAGGGGATCGAGATAGTCTTCGCGGGTAAGAATAACCCAATTTATAGATTCGACTCAAGGGGAGCCAAAGAATACCCACAAGCTTTGACAGTGGAGTTGTCAATTCCACCGCACCTGAGATACACTTACTTGCAACAATATATTAATAGTAACTGCGATATGGAAGTGATGGTGGCAACGGAAATAGTGGCGATGCAACAGTGAAAGTAAAACAGCAAAAGCAAACAACTAGTAACCAGCAGAATTAAAAACACTGTAGGCTAGGGAGATGGATGGTTGGGTGTTGCATGGATAAGATACTTCATGTATTTAACTTGGGGCAAGGCACACAGAAAAGAAATGATCATCTAGGCATATATCAAACATTAGGCATGTACCCCATAGGTAGTTGTACGTGCTTGCAATAAGAACTTGCACAACATCTTTTGTCCTACCATCCCGCTACGAACGGGGCCAAAAGGAACTTATGGAGATTAAGGTGCTCCTGTCAAAGAGCACCGGAACAAAGCATTAACAATCAATGGATACACGGAATCCTCAAACTATAGTCCATCCCCTTTGGTGTCCCAAGCTGTCACCTTTGGGATCGCCGGTTCTGGACTATAACAGGTGCATACAACTTGTAGATAGGATCAAGAACACAAATATATTCATGCAAATACAAAGGGTTCAGATCTGAAAACATGGCACTCGGGCCTAAAGTGACAAGCATTAAGAGCAACAAGTTGAAGCAAAGATGATAAACACCAATCTAGATGATAGGCAACATTACCCCAACAATCTGATTAACTATTACATGATCTAGCTCATCCAATCCCTACCATCCCCTTTGCCTACAGCAGGGAATTACTCACACATGGAAGGAGAAGTCATGGATGGAGGATGGAGTGGTGATGATGATGACGATGACGATGATATTCCCTCACTGGAGGCCAAAACAGCCTCCAGATTAGCCCTCCCGAAGAAGAACAGAGGGTGGCGGCGGCTCCGCGACGAGAATTGGGAAAACGACTTATTTTCTGGGGTTTTCTAGCCACGGGAATAAATAGGAGGTGAAGTAGGGCACCAGAGGGGGGAGGACCCTCCCAGACGGCCTCCTGGAGCGGCCAGGGGTGGGGCCGCGCCAGCAGGGCACCTGGGGCCCGCCCTGGCTGCCCTCTGGCCCCACTTCTGGCATATTGGTCCTTCGGGTGCGTGGATTTTCTATGATTTTTCATGGAATTTTCTGAGACACCTAAAAATCCATTTTCCTGCACACAATAAAACCATACAGACAGCTCTGCTGAAAACATCGTTAGTCCGGGTTAGTTTCGTCCAAATCATGCAAGAATGGGGGAAAAACAATAGCAAAAGTGTTTCGAAATGTAGATACATTTGAGACGTATCAGGGCCCTCTTACGAACCCGAGTAAGGCCTTCCCGTGCCGACTCGCGGTCCTGGTTATTCTTCGAGCGCTGCTCGGAGGTCACCTGAACATGAGCCACCTCGGACTCCAGCTCTTCCCCAACCTCAACTCCGACCCCGTGCCAGCAGTATTGTCTTCATCTTCCTCAGCGGGATGTGGCAGAGCTAGAGGAATGGGAGAATGGAACTGGTAAAAATCCTAACGAAGAAACCCAAAAAGTCCGAGTTAGAAACGAGAAGGCAAAATGCATCCCAAAGCACATATGAAACAAGATGACATACCAAAGTCGGAGGGTTCTCGCTGCTAAAAGGATTTACTCGGCCTGTCGGCTGCAGACCCTGGCTCACGCTAGTGATTATCTTCATCTGAAGCTCAAATTCATCCAGGGGCATCTCGGTGTTGCTGTATCGGGTGTCATCCTGCAGCTCGGAGTATGTCCACATCCCCTGAGCCCTAGCTTGGAGAGGCTGGGTCTTTCGAATCACAAATGTGGCTATCAGGTCCATGGCGTCCAGGCCATTCCTCTTAAATCTAATGACCTCATGCATCAAAGGGAGCACCTGCTCCTTCTCGGAGTTGGTGAGTCAGGGATTCCAACCCTGAGAAGAAGTTAGCCTCACGTCCGAATAAGGGGGCAACGTGCGCACCCCAGGCCCCTCCGCCACCTTGCAATAGAACCAACTATTTTGCCAATTCTTCACATAATCCGACAAGCTGGAAGTAAAATACTGAACCCCCTGCTTCCGCGCCAGAAACAAACCTTCATAGAGGTGGTTGAACTCCATGCCTCCGCCCTCCCCGGATTTCTTTGCCTTCTGGGGCTTAATGGTATAAATGGACAGAAAGAGATGCCAGTGGGGCTCTATGCCTAAATAACCCTCACAGAGGGTAAAGAAGGTAGAAAGGAGGGTAATGGTGTTGGGGACGATGTGATGAAGTTGGGAATCCGTAAAAGTCAAGAAATCCAAGAAAAATGGATGCGGAGGGAGAGAAAACCCGCGATCCACGTGCGAAAGAAGTATGACCCGCTCACCGTCCCGCGGAACAGGCTCGTCTTCTCCAGGTGCGGGAAGACGGAAGCCCTCGCGAGGAACCAGGACGCCGTCCTGGTACCCCAGCAGCATGTCCTCCATCACGATCGATGGGAGCCATTCCCCCGCAGACATAGTCTCGGTGGCGGCGGAGGGGCAGCGCGAATGACGACCTCACAGGATGAAGCGCGAGCGGCCGGTGAGAAATCCCCGGCGGCAGAAGCAAGAACACGGGAGAGAGCGAGAAAGGCCGAGAGCATAGGCGCGAGATGAAGATGATGCAGATCTTCTTCAAGCCGTGGGGGGGAGCTTTTATAGCTTAGGATGGCAACTGCCACTCGTCAGATCCGCGCCCCATTATGGGCATGCCGGTTGCCTTCCCCATAATCTCTCCCACTTCCCCACAGGCAGTTAATGATTATCCTATAAGACCGCCCCGGGAATCGAGGAGACAGGCCTGACATCCTGTCTACTTGCCTTGACGAGAAGATTCTCTGAAAAGACAAGATCCTTTTCATTTAAAACCAAGTCAGAATTCGATTCGAAGACCGAGACTGTTCCAACCACTCGGAAGGCGCAGAACACCACATCAATAGGCAAAACTCTCCGAGTAAGTCATCACTCGGAAGAAATTACTAGGCTCCCAAGGCGACCGAGTAAGCCGTCACTCAGAAAACCAATAAGGGGAACCACTCGAAGCTAAGTAAGCTAATCACGAAGTAACTACATCCTTGAAGCTCACCGCAAACGGAAAATCTTGCGCTCACCAACTGCTCAAGTAAAAATCCGAGTAGTTGATTCGCTAGTGGCCCGTCTCTGACGAAGAATGCCAGGCCACTAGTATGACCCGGCGCAGTGGATAAAGAATCAATATCCCATGTGGTATGACCTAAGGCTCGTTACGATGCCTTAGGATATTGAAATTTACCAATCTTGTTTATATGAAATTTAAGGCCTTTTACTCAAAGACACGCCTTCCGAGGCCTCAGTCCACCTCTTCCGAGAGACGTTTGAGTGTCGCCAGATTTTTCCTTTAACCTGCCCAACCCACGCTCGAGGGAAAGGTCCAAATATCAATAAAGCCCTTCCGGGCCTCTTATTGAGTTTAATCTTCACATACCTCATGAAATCTGACAAATGTCATCTACCTCAATCGCGAGCACCCGAAAGCGCTTGGGGGCTACTGTCGTGGTCATACCAAAGGTATACCCCTAGGCAAGGGAAACCAAGGGGTACCCTCAAGCCCTTGGGTTTCCACCACACCCAACAAAATAAATGAGATAAGTAAAGAATATAGAGCTTTATCAATCCCAGAAGCTCACTTCCCCGTGTCTCCGAGTAACACGTTACTCGGAAGACAGAAACCACCTCCGAGTAGTTAGTCACTCGGAGGGCAAACAAGATCCGAGTAGTTCAGTACTCGGAGAAGATGACCGGCGAGCTATTCGTTACTCGGAAGATAGGAACGCAACGGACGGGAAGCATTCAAGACCGCAGGCGTTTCCTCCTCCTTTATTAGCAGTAATGGGTAGACCGTTTCTTGTATTTAGTACGCATTTAACCCTGTAATTAAAGACCCATTAAGCTGAGGCATTGAAGGGGCAGAGGCGCACTCTATATAAGCCTCCCCCCTCATCCAGTATGGGCACGCAACACCATTTTCCTCAACCTTTGAGAAAGAACACCCCAGTCAGCCTGGGAGGGGATTAAGGTTTTTATCTCTAAGGAGAGGCCTAACCTTTATAATTTTCCCTGCGTCAACCACTCTACGTACAGATTCATTTAACTCCTTTCATACCCCTCTCTCTATTGTCAGGATTATATCCCCGACACTTACAGGACAAAATAGTGTAATGTTGTTTGCATAAAATAAAAATATTCCCTTATTTCTATTTAATTAATGTACTCCCTCCGATTCATAATAAGTGTCGCAAAAACTTTGTATTAGATGAGCGACACTTATTATGGATCGGATGTAGTATCATATTCTACAACGACAATGTCGGCCTCGATACGCGTACCCTAACCATTGAGGTCATGGTGTTACATGCTCATCTTCGTGTTCGTCATCGCTACCAGGATGAAGCCCACCTCGACTCACTTACCTTAACTGTTGTGGTTGTGTGGCGTCACGTGCTTGTCCCCTTGTTCGTCGTCGCCACCACGCCGACATCCGTTCTAACTCATGCACATGCTTCTCTTGGCATCCATCGTCGCTACGGCGCTAACGTCCATTCTGAATTTTATACATGCTTATCTCTCGACTTTCGTTGTTGCTACCGCGATAACGTTCGCCTCGACTCGTGTGCCCTAACCGCTAAGTCCATGGTGTCATGTGCTGGTCTCGACGTCTTTCATCGCTACCGTGACAACATTAGTCTCGACACGTGTATTTTAGCCGCTAGGTTGTGGTGTCACTGCTCATCTCAGCGTCTATTGTTACTACCGCAACGACATTTGTGTCAACTTGCGTACCCTAACGGCTTGCTGACGTGCTCACCAAGTTTAATTTTAATTTAAACTTTTAAGAATTAAAATTTTAAAGTATCAGTTCTTTTGTAATTTTAGGATTTAAGATCATTAAGACTTTTGAGAAATCTAACAATTTTGTAAGCTGGAACATGCTCTCCATTACTTAGCCATGCACAACAGGCTCCTTCGCAACCAAGTCACGCACACAGTCGAGACTTGATCCTTCCACCAAGTGCACTCCCCTTTTGCTCGATAGCCAAAATCAGCTAGGATATGAGCAACCTTATTACACCTCTTACAAAAAGTAGACTTAAAACTATCAAAAGATGCATAACAGTTGATGGGTATCAGCCTGGAGGCTGGAGCTTCCCGAATCAGTACTCCAATGGATGAAAGATCATGACATCAGAATTAATTGCATTAACCTGGAGTGAGTCAGATTCAAACACCACCTTATGGGTATCCATTTCGCTTGCAGCTTCTATTACTTTGACGCATGCAGTTGCTTCCACTTGAAGGGGTGTAAGCAAGTGATTCACTTTTTTTTGAATTTATAGAAAGAAAAAGTGAGTAGAGAAAACAAAATGTGAACCCCATCCCCCACACAATTGGCGAGATGTGGATTTCTTTGGACTGAGCGTGTTACAACAAGTTAGAAGTAATAGACGGTTTATATCAACTTTGGGGTACCTTCAAAATGCTCAGGCGAAGTATATAGTAGTACTACCACCCAAGGACGGTCAGCGACGTAACGTACAAGAAAACCGTGTCATCTAAATGTCTAACTTGCAAACTTATCTAATCTGTTAAAAATCGATCTTTGCCAAATCAATTAGTTAGGCGTGCATGCCTCTTCCCAATGTAGTCGAAGCCTTCCCTTTAAAACATGTTTAGCATTACAAAAGATGGGTCGCATCAGCCTTTCTTCTTTGGAGGAATATGCCATCCTCGGTTTCGATCAATATCTTGTAGTCTTTTTCTTGAATACTTCAACCGCACATGTTATATCCTTCGCAGCATTGAGAAAAATAGTATATACATAGCGAGTGAGGATTTTTAGAGCTTGAGCTCTGTTGATACTGTTTTTTTTTTTTGAAAATTTTGACAGATATATTTAATTTTTATTTTAAAATCTGAAAATTATTGTTCAAATAAATAAGGATGTGAGGTGTATGTGTGAAATTTCAGGATTAAATACGTTGACATGGGATCTATAAAAAAAACAAATTCATGACGTGAAAGGATGAATAGTATCATGTGTTAAAAAACCCTATAATTTTTTGCGCAGCCCTTATATTTAGTGTTTCGACCTAAAATTTTACACACTTGTGCATTATGCCTTCATCTATCTCTGAATTTTTCAGAATTTTGTAAAATGTATAAATATGAAATTTTACGAATTTTGGATTTTGCATTTAGAGGCCACCATGGAGCTCGTCCTCCACTAGCAATTTTTAATATATAACTCACTCTTACACATAATAAGAATATACATATTTGTTCGTCCATGATAAGAAGTGTTCACATCGTGTAACCACAATACCATGGAAGAATATGATGACAAACATGTGGCCACCAACTAAAAAGTAAACTTTTATTTTGCGAGCTACCTTTATTTTACCCATATTATCTATCCACTTTATATAGTATGATTTTGGATGCTTCCATATCGATAAAGAAAAGACTCCGTCACATCATGACTAATTATTATGCTAGCATTGTCGCCATCAATTATTATGCTAGTATATATGGCAGCTCGAAGAGTCGGGACAAGACCAGAGGAAGCCGCAGGTTTAGCACACTTCAGCACCATCTCCACAATGACCTATGTTGATTTATTTTAGGGTGTTGATATGAGGGGGGGCGTCGCCCCCCCCCCCCCCCCCCAAGAAAAGTTTGCAAAAAATGAGTGCATTTTAACCCATTTGCTCTAAAATCAGTCATATTTGGCCCATTTGGTTCCCCCACGAGTGGCCTGACATGACTCAATCCATTTCCCCCCACCTACCCCACATAAACTTTCAGCCCAAGCTCCGCCACTACTGCCCATTGTGGGGGCTCGCCAAGTCGGCTGCACGAAGCCGGCGATAGCGGGGTGTGGGAGCTACATTCACGCTGGTGGAAAGGCAGTTTCCGGGACTAGGTAAGTCTCGATGCTCAATCCACCCGTTTACTCTATTGTTGATGGCGAGTTGGGATAGAGATCCAGTGATTTGGGATTGCTGAATAGGATTCGTGATCCTAGTGTCCAAATCGTGTCCTTGACATTGTCTCGTAGCGTTCCGCATGTCGACCCTGACCCTCGATTCGGGATGATGGTCGCCATTCGTGGATCGCTGCATTTTTCCCGATCCCGGCTGGCTCGGTGCGTTGTTCATTTGATCATTTTCCTCTTGGCTGCTTGGCTTCCAGATGGCAAGGGGTGCCATATTCAAGACCGATGATGGGAAGGCCATCGTCGTATGGGAAGCACTCGACTGGCTCTTTGCGTTCATTGTCGGATCATTTTTCTTGTACCAGGCCGTGAAGAGGTGTATCGCGAGAACAAAAGCGGCAGCAGCCTGGCGGAGCATGTCGGAGGGAATCAAGAAAATGAACTTCACAGAGCACACAGCCGGAGGAGAAGAAATGTTAGATTTGCCTCGAAGATTACGAGGACAAAGATCATGCGGCGGAGCTACATTACGGCCATCATTATCACTATGGGTGTGCCATGAAGTGGAGCATGGAGATTGTTAGGAAATCGACAGGCAAAAGTGAGTAGAGAAAACAAAATGTGAACCCCATCCCCCACACAACTGGCGAGATGTGGATTTTTTTTGGACTGAGCGTGTTACAACGAGTTAGAAGTAATAGACGGTTTATATGAACTTTGGGGTACCTTCAAAATGCTCAGGCGAAGTATATAGTAGTACTACCACCCAAGGACGATCAGCGACGTAACGTACAAGAAAACCGTGTCATCTAAATGTCTAACTTGCAAACTCATCTAATCTGTTAAAATTGATCTTTGCCAAATCAATTAGTTAGGCGTGCATGCCTCTTCCCAATGTAGTCGAAGCCTTCCCTTTAAAACATGTTTAGCATTACAAAAGATGGGTCGCATCAGCCTTTCTTCTTTGAAGGAATATGCCATCCTCGGTTTCGATCAATATCTTGTATAGTCTTTTTCTTGAATACTTCAACCGCACATGTTATATCCTTCGCAGCATTGAGAAAAATAGCCCTCCGTTCCTTTATATAAGGTGTATTTATTTTTTTTAAAGTCAAACGAGTGTATGTTTGACCAAGTTTTTAGATAAATATATCAATATTTATAAAAACAAATGTTATATCATTTAATCCATCATGGCAAGTAGTTTCATATTTTATCTACTACGTATTGCAGATGTTGATATTTTACTCTACAATCTTGGTCAAACATTTAAATGGTTGACTTGCACGGAAAACAATACACCTTATATTCTGGACCGGAGGGAGTATATACATAACGAGTGAGGATTTTTAGAGCTTGAGCTCCGTTGATACTGTTTTTTTAAAAAAAAATTCGACAGATATATTTTATTTTTATTTTAAAATCTGAAAAATATTTTTCAAGTAAATAAGGATGTGAGGTGTATGTGTGAAATTTCAGGATTAAATACGTTGACATGGAATCTATACAGAAAAACAAATTCATGACGTGAAAGGATGAATAGTATCATGTGTTAAAAATCCCTATAATTTTTTGCGCAGCCCTTATATTTAGTGTTTCGACCTAAAATTTTACACACTTGTGCATTATGCCTTCATCTATCTCTGAATTTTTCAGAATTTTGTAAAATTTATAAATATGAAATTTCACGAATTTTGGATTTTGCATTTAGAGGCCACCATGGAGCTCGTCCTCCACTAGCAATTTTCAATATATAACTCACTCTTACACATAATAAGAATATACATATTTGTTCGTCCATGATAAGAAGTGTTCACATCGTGTAACCACAATACCACAGAAGAATATGATGACAAACATGTAGCCATCAACTAAAAAGTAAACTTTTATTTTGCGAGCTACCTTTATTTTACCCATATTATCTATCCACTTTATATAGTATGATTTTGGATGCTTCCATATTGATAAAGAAAAGACTCCGTCACATCATGACTAATTATTATGCTAGCATTGTCGCCATCGATTATTATGCTAGTATATATGGAAGCTCGAAGAGTCGGGACAAGACCAGAGGAAGTTGCATGTTCAGCACACTTCAGCACCATCTCCACAACGACGCTGCCCACCAGAGGCGGACCTATGTTGATTTATTTTAGGGTGTTGATATGAGGGGGGGCGTCGCCCCCCCCCCCCCCCCCCCAAGAAAAGTTTGCAAAAAATGAGTGCATTTTAACCCATTTGCTCTAAAATCAGTCATATTTGGCCCATTTGCTCCCCCCACGAGTGGCCTGACATGACTCAATCCATTTACCCCCACCCACCCCACCTAAACTTTCAGCCCAAGGTCCGCCACTACTGCCCATTGTGGGGGCTCGCCTAGTCGGTTGCACGAAGCCGGCGACAGTGGGGTGTGGGAGCTACATTCACGCTGGTGGAAAGGCGGATTTCGGGACTAGGTAAGTCTCGATGGTCAATCCACCCGGTTACTCTATTGTCGATGGCGAGTTGGGATAGAGATCCAGTGATTTGGGATTGCTGAATAGGATTCGTGATCCTAGTGTCCGGATCGTGTCTTTGCCATTGTCTCGTAGCGTTCCGCATGTCGACCCTGACTCTCGATTCGGGATGACGATCCTCATTCGTGGATCGCTGCATTTTTCCCGATCCCGGCTGGCTCTGTGCGTTGCTCATTTGATCATTTTCCTCTTGGCTGCTTGGCTTCCAGATGGCAACGGGTGCCATATTCAAGACCGACTATGGGAAGGCCATTGTCGTATGGGAAGCACTCTACTGGCTCTTCGCGTTCATTGTCGGATCATTTTTCTTGTACCAGGCCGTGAAGAGGTGTATCGCGAGAACAAAAGCGGCAGCAGCCTAGTGGAGCATGTCAGAGGGAATCAAGAAAATGAACTTCACAGAGCACACAGCCGGAGGAGAAGAAATGTTAGATTTGCCTCGAAGATTACGAGGACGAAGATCATGTGGCGGAGCTACATTACGGCCATCATTATCACTATGGGTGTGCCATGAAGTGGAGCATGGAGATTGTTAGGAAATCGACAGGAAAAAGGACAACGAGAAGAACGAAAAGCAACACATGGAACATGCAGATTTAACATGGAAAACCCTTCCGCGAAGAAGGAAAAAAATCACGGGCGCCAGACTGTGAACTATTCCTTATTGTGGAGGTGTTACAAATATCGAGGGATTTACAACTGAATCAACTATCCCATGCGGCGGCTTACACGGTATATTTGGTGGCAGTAGGAGAGACCTAGGTCAATACTGATCCGTACCGCGAGGGTGAGGGGGCACCACCCCCCCCCCCCCCCCCCCCCCGCACCCCAAGGCTATTGACGACGGTCCTCCGCACCGCTTCGTTAGAAGTTAGCCTTAGCTTCATACATGAATTTGGATCAAATTCAACAAAGATCAAGGAAAAATGGCCAGCCTGGAGTGTAGTAGGAATGATTATGTAATGGACTAGGCTCTTGGACTTGTCTGTTGACAACTATTTACGGGTAGTACAATTTATTCATTTTAAATAATACAAAACTTTATTTATTACCGAGCAGTACGAAACTCATCAGTAGTACAATAATCTCACGGTAAGAAATAAAAGAGTAATATCATCAGCAGTGCAAAACGTATGTATAAAGCAGTACAAACTACAAATTAAAAAAATAAATAGTACATACCTTTTTATTACCGGGCAATACCACAAAATCACTCTAGGCCGTACCATTGATTCATTCTTGGTAGAACATTTAATTTATTTTGAGCAGTACAAAATATTTTTTTATTCTCAGGCAATACGATACTCATATTTCACATAAGTACAAGATACATGTCGAGGGAAGCTGAATTATGTTAAAATAATTTATGCGTAGTACAATTTATTCATTTTGAGCAATACAAAGTTTTTTTATTGTTACAAAAATCATATTCCATAGAAGTGCAAGCTACATATCGAGGGAATTGAGTTTGGTGGAAACAATTTATGGAGAGTACAATTTATTTATTTTGAGCAGTACAAAAACTTCTTTATTGCCGAACAGTACGAAACTTATATTCCAAAAGAAGTACAATACTCAGTTTCTCTCGGGACATAAAAATCTTGGTATTTAGAATATTGTTTAAAAACCGTGAAGAATTGGAAAAAGGTTAAAACACAATTTTTTTTCTAAATTCAGTACCTTCCCAATGCCATATCATTTGCATCATTTTGAGGTTCAAAAAACATCTGTGGTAATCTTTTAATAGATCTAAATTTTCAAAATTTCAAAACTATTCAAAATAGTGCAGAATTTGAAAAAACTTTAAACACGAAATTTTTTCGCCATTCCAACACCTTTCTAAAGGATATCATTTTTTTGTTCCAAAAACTAATTAAAAAATTATTCTTGAATTATTCTCCGTCTATTTTACATGAATCTCGGTATTTTTAAAACTACTTAAAAGTTATGCAAAATTTGAAAAACCTTAACACACGAAAAAGATGAAAAATTCCAGTACCTATCCATGCCATATCACATGCATCCTGAGGTCCAAAAATTATCCCTGATCATCTTTTCAAAGATCTAAATTTTATTATTTTCAAAACTATTCAAAAAACTGTGTAGAATTTGAAAAATTGAAAACACGAAAAAATTGAAAATTTCTGTAGTTTTCCATTGGTATATCATTTGCTACATATAGACAAGTGGTCAAATAATTTCGTTCAAAACGCAAAATAAAATTTTAATTACTTGTTGCAACGAAGAAAATAATATATCATTATAACGTTACTGAAAATGCAAAACTTTTTCGTATTTTCAGTTTTTCAAATTATGTACCATTTTTGAATAATTTTGAGAACATGAAAATTCAGATCTATTAAAAAGTGATCACATACAATTTTTGGACATCGAAATGATGGAAATGATATGACGTTGGAAAGGTATTGAAATTTAGCAACTTTTTCGTGTTTAACCTTTTATCCAATTCTTCAATTTTTTTGAACAATGTTCAAAATACTGAGATTTTCATTTTTTCATGAGAAAAAAGTATTGTACTTCTGTGGAATTTGAGTTTTATATTGTTGAATAATAAAAAAGTTTATTTACTTCTCAAAATGAGTAAATTGTATTGCCATGCATCAGTCGTTCATTTAGAAAGGATCAACTCCCCAAAATTTTAGAAAAGTCAGCAAAGATGCCCATAAAGGAGATGAAGTGTGAAACTTATAGTACCTATCATGTACTCCCTCCGATCCATAATATGTGCCGCAGTTTAGTACAAAGTCTATACTACTAGCTTAGTACAAATTAAGAGACACATTTTATCGATCGGAGGGAGTACTAAAGTAGACAAAACAGTGAGTTTATTAATATCTCAAGCTTAATCAACCATTCCTTCAGTTTGTGTTGCATACCCTAATTGTAATTGTCGTGACAGACAGAGAAACAATATCAACCAGCCGTGACTAAATCTAAGGGCAACACTGGTATTAGCTTTATGACACGACCACAAACTTTCTTATACTTGCACTTAACCAAATTTTAAAAGAACATAACTTGTACGTAAGTCCTATACCCTCTACGGATTATGTTTAAATTTCCTAACATACATGAATATGCATGAATAAGGTGTTGGATATGTGCCTTAGAGGCAAATTAATAATAATATTTGTGACATATCTATTTGTTCATAATATGTTTTATGCTATGCTAGAACTGTATTAAGCGAAAACATTAATACACATGTAGTATATAAACAACCAGGTCCCTAGTTAACTCAGGCAAACTAGCTCATTGGGCAATTGCTGATCAAGGTTTCCTGATCATAAGAATATAATAGTCTATTGACAATGAGGTCATATCATTAGGTGAATGATATGATGGACACCCACCCACCTATAGCATTGCAGTGTGATCAAGTCACATAGTTTAGCATTTCGATAACTTAATAACACAGTGACTTAATCCTCAGACCGCGATGATCATACATAATTGCTATCTATTAGGATGCTTTGAGTGCATTCAACGTTACACTGAAATATGGTAATCATACAGGTGCATCTTGGGTATTCCAAAGTAGATATGTTGAGGAGTACGAAATAGATCAGAACGGGATTTGTCCATCCGAGTGACGGATAGGTACTCTGGGCCCACTCAGTGATATTGCATCAATGTCTTTCAAGCATGTGACTAGGTCATGGAGATGTAATATGCACAGACGAGTAAACATGTTTGTCGGAGACGAGGAAGAACTAGGTACAGGATATCGACGATCATACCTCGGACAAACAAAGTACCGCAGAACAAAGGGATCAAGTCTTATCGTTAACGGTTCAACAATGATGAAGTTTATTTGATGGAAGAACAATCATACCTCGTACAAACAAAGTACCATAGAACAACGGATCAAGTCTTATCGTTAACGGATCAACAATGATGAAGTTTATTCGATGGAAGCACAGGGCAATCAAGGATTGTAACCAGACCCCGCATGATGGTCATTGGTCAAAGAGTGTCTCAATCATGTCTGTTGTTGTCCTGAACCGTAGGGTGTCACACTTAAGGGTAATCCATGCATTAAGGATAAATTCGGAATCATCGGTGAAATAAGAGAGAACACCGGAATTATTCCGAAAGGTGCCGGAAGTAGTTCTGGATATTTTGAAAGGTTCAAAATAAAGTGTAATAATGTTTTATTATTTAAATAAAAAATTAAATATTAAAATATAATTAAAAATGAAAAAAATATGCATGTGAGCCTATTTGAGGCCCATTAGGGGAAGGAGGGGGTTCCCCTCTTGGGCCATGCGCCAAGGGAGGGGACCAACCCCCTTAGCCGGTGCACCCCCTCACTACTGGAATTCCACAGTTTGCCGTCTGCCATGGCTGTTGGCAAACATATACAAAGCGGACGGCAAAGCACTCATCAGCCATTTATCCGGCAAAGAGCTGCTTTGCCGTCTGCATATAATCGACGGACGGCAAACCTCTTTGCCGTTCGGTTTTGTTCTGGCTGTCGGCAAACTAAGCATGCTATTTGCCATGGGTGAGAGATACACAGACGGCAAAGAGATTGATAAAATATATAAAAAAATGCAGCTATTAGTTGCCCCTCGCCGGAGCCCCACGGCCGCCGCCATGCCCTTCTGCTGTTCAAGGAGGATGTCGTCCCCTGGTGCTAGTGCTGCCGTTCATGGACGACGCTGGCTATTCGAGTCTCGACGCGAGTAGGACGACGACGATGTGCATGGCGACCGGCTGTTCGAGGCTCGGGCGAGGTGAGCACTGATGACGTCCATGGCGACCAAATGTTCGAAGCTTGGGGCGCGGAAGACGCCGACGACGTCCATGGTGACGTCCACGCTAGTGGTCCGGCCGCGCCTCCGCGCCACTGGGCGTCTCGCTGGAGGTCGTGTCGCGCCGGTGGCCGCGCCTCACCGTTGGCCGCGCCGCTGGGCTTCTCGCTGGTGGCCGCGCCACACCGGAGTCCGCGCCGCTGACCGCGCCACCGTGCCACGCCGGAGACCGCACCAGAAGCCGCACTACGACGCAGGCCGCGCCACGTCAGAGTTCCTGACGCCGAACCGTGCCTCATCACCATGGAAACGAGCGCGTCCGTGGCTGTGGCCGCCTCGCACTGGTGCTTGACTAGCATGTGGCGGGCTTGACCAGCAGGGCAGCGCATGGGGCGGAAGCACGGGAGGATGGGCGCGTTGGCCTTGACTGGGGCGGCGCTGGACATTGTTGGCCTTGCGCCCTTGACTGAAGCTGCGCTCCTGGCCATGCATGTGCGTCCTGGGCTCTTGGCTATGCATGTGCGGTTGGTGAGGATGAGACTTGGTGGATAGAGAGAGGATAAGGTAGAGCGTGGAGGCGTGGTGGGGTTAGGAGGTGGGGTATGCACGGTTGGTGAGAGATGGTTTCCTTCGCCACGTTAGCGATCCGTGGGAACTAGTCCTTAGCCAATAGAAAACGAGTAAATATATTTGTGTTTCTTTATCTAGTATATTCTGCTAAAACAACTATATTAATAAATAGAAAAAGATTCAAAAAAATTCCACTTCTTCTAGGAATCATATACCAACATCATGCCAAATTTTATACCATTTCAAGCTTCTTTGCATTTTCAAAAAAAATTAAAGAATGATACAACTGCTTTGACAAATAGCTCTCTTTGTCGTCAGCTAAAATAAATCGGTTGGCAAAGATCTGTCTTTGCCATGTGTCAAACTAAAAGCAGACGGAAAAGAATTCTTTGCCATGTGTCAAAATAAAAGTAGACGGCAAAGCATTCTTTGCCATGCGTCAAAATAAAAGTAGACAACAAAGCATTCTTTGCCATGTGTCAAAATAAAAGTAGACGGCAAAGCATTCTTTGCCATGCGTCAAAATAAAAGTAGACGGCAAAGCATTCTTTGCCATGCGTCAAAATAAAAGTAGACGGCAAAGCATTCTTTGCCATGTGTCAAATTAAAAGTAGACGGCAAAGCGTTCTTTGTCGTCATCCATTCTTTACCGTCAGCAGCTGATGGTAAAACACCTCTTTGCCGTCCGCCCCGGCAATATGCAGACGGCAAAGCACTTGGCACATGGCAAACTGGTGAATTCCAGTAGTGCCTCCCAAGGGTTTAGTCCCACATGGATGAGGGGAGGAGGATGCCTGATGACGGGGTGTCCCCACGACTCCTACAAATGAGGGTACCGAGTGCGCGTCAAGACTGAAGGCCTACTGGAGGCCTCGACTAGCCCACGACTAGCCCACTCGAGGCACTGACGTAGGAGTCCTCGACAACTATGGAAGCCGTGACTTAGCGTCCAAGACTAAAACTAGATTAGGTAACTGTGTGTGTAAACCTAGATGGAGTCCTTGCGACCCAACCTAGTATATAAAGGATGGGAGAGGGGACGTTTAGGTCATCCAATCTCATAGAAACACCTCCGGTCCCGAGCGAACTCGCCTCGACCGCCAGTGTAATCGCCTCCATCATAATTCAAAAGAGCAGGAAGTAGGGGTTTCACCGATCGAGAGCCCTGAACCTGGGTAAATCCCTGTCTCCTGTTAGCCGACGAGTATCGCCAACCTGTACCTTCTCTCTACGATCTAACCCAGGGTTCCTAACCATGGGATTTGCCGAGGTCAATCCTCGTCAATTGGCGCCGACCGTGGGGAAGACACATGTTAGAATCGCGATCCCGACGGTTCCGTCATCAACAACCAAAAAAATTGGCGTCTCGAGCAAGATCCAACCCATTCGAAGAGCTCAAGTTTATCGCCAGCCTCTCCATCGCACCATCGAGTTCGCTCAGCCAGCAGCTAGGCCAAGATCAATTTTTCGGCGACAACCAAAGTCGCACTCGACGAGGAAGGACTCGACGACCCAGAATACAAACTCAATCCGCAGTTGTGAGGTCAGCTACATTACCAGATCAGGTGCAAGAAGTCCACATGGAGATCTCGCTCGAGAAACCACCACATGCCACAGCAATTCCAATCGCCACTCGAGCACCCGCCTCCACCCGGCCACCCGCCGTGACCCGCGACAGGGACTCTGAAACCCGACCCGACGAATACTACGACCTCGACCAAAGACTGTACGAGTTCGCCAAGATGATCCGGAACTACTCGATCAATGACGGAATCGAGCTCGACCCAAGGTTTCACTCCCGTACCAAAGATCACCCGCAGTCGTTCCGCATCGCAAGAAGAAGAAGACACGCCAACTCGAGCAGTCTAACACCCAAAGAGCAGTTGGAAGGGCCCTGCACAATCCACTATTTCGAAGATGATTGGGGACGCCTCAGATCAGGCCACACCCTGAGGAGCTGCCGCCTGTTCACCGAACTCTCCGATAGGCTATTAGAAGAGAAGCAACGCAAAGCCAAGCGGGCTCGAGGAGCGGTGCAACCATCAGCACCTAACACAGAAGAGAAATACCCGCCGTCTCACGGGCGAGTCTGCATGATCCAAGAAGTACGACCCTCAAAGGCAAAGCAGGAGACGAGCACCCTGCAATCCCGAGCAGCCGCTGACTTGCTGACAGAAGAACCCTACCACCTATACGACTCAGAAACAAACATCAGTTTCTCGCAAGACGACCATCCACCTGCAGTTTAAAGGACAGGGCACGCACCGCTGGTGCTCGAAGCACAGATTGGTTGGCACGACATGGACGGAGTATTCATGGACGGAGGAAGCAGTCTGAACATCATCTTCACTGACACTTTGCGCAAGATGTTGATCCCACGATCGGTCTGGAAGAACTCAGGCATCACGCTCTACGGCATAGTACCGGGAGAGGCAGCCTCCTCCTTGGGAACAATCGAGCTCGACGTAGTTTTTGGCAGCAAAGGCAACGTTGCAAGAAAACCCCTCGAGTTCGAAGTACTCGACTTGCAGTCCCAATACCACGCCATACTCGGTCGGCCAACATTTGCGCAATTCATGGCAGTCTGATACGTCCCGAACGTATCTATAATTTATTCTTGCTCCATGCATATTTTGTGTGATATTTCTATGATCTAGATACACTTTTACACTTTTGATCATATTTGGACTAACTTATTAACTCAGTGCACCACAGTGCCAGTTCCTGTTTTCTGTTGTTTTTCTATTTCAGGTTCCCCCCACATTAAAAGTGCTCAAAAAATTCGAGAAAAATCAGATAATAAATCAGCGCAGAAGAACCTTCCGGAATCACCTGGGTGGTGCCATAGGGCCACCACCAGGGGTCCATGCGCCCTGGTGGCTCGCCCTAGGGCTTGGCCGCGCTAGGGGGGCGCCTGGACACCTGGTGGCCCCCTGGCTGCCCCCTTCGCCTATTTATTCTCCGTGACGGGATTCTTTCGAAGACATAACCCTTTTTCGCGATCTCGCCTCTGTTCCGCAACCGCCGCGCTTCCAAGATCGGGAGCGCCAACAGACCTCTTCCCGGCACCCTACCAGAGGTAGGGTTGACCTCCGGGAGCCTCTCCTCCACCATGGACGCTTCCCGGATGATCCATGAGTAGTCTACCTTGGACCATGGGTCCGTGATTAGTAGCTATATGATGTTCTCCTCCCCTCTTTGTTCTTCATGGATTAGACCTTGTGAGCTTCCATACATGATCAAGGCACATACGTAATTCTTTCTGCTGTTGCTATGCTGATTTTGCTGGGATCTGAAGGATTATGAGACTATGATTTTAGAAGAGAGAAATTGGTGAGGAAGACATGGAAAGGGTAGCATTTGTTCTTATCATATTTTAGATAGACAGGTGATTTTAGAAGAGCATTTAAATGACATCAATTTCTCAAGTTGTGAGTCCTAGTTAAATGTTAGCACAATTTGGGCGAGATGTAGAATCTGTTCTTCATGATGTTTTATTTGAGTTAATTATTAATGAGGAGAACTAGTTTGGGTTGATAAATATTTTTGAAGAGGACATGCCTCAAGATTTGTGTTATTGTTATCCCGATGCAGGGACAAACATTACCCCTTTTCTCCCGAAATGTTGATTAATTTCCACTTCGGTTGAGAATGAGGCACTCCCATGTTAATAAAATTATCAAAGATCATGCCCAATTTTTCCATGAATTCGTGCATGACCTTTGCTATTTTTATTGACCTAGAAGGTTCCCGATTCTCAACCGAAATGGAAATAATTTGTTTCGGCATCAAATATCTTTTCATCATTTATTTTCTCCTTTTGTAGAATGTCGATGATTCAAATATATTGTGACACTATGTGACATCGGGGAGAGTGTGAAGCAAACCCTTGTGATATGTACAAGTATGGAACTTGTGCATCCTGCTTAGGTTTGCGGTCACACTCTCCCTGGAATCACTTATGTGTCCAATCTAAGTATGATGCATTATTTAAAAGTACTTTCATCTTAATTTTTTTAATTTGTTAGTTAGTATAATTTTTTCACTCGTACATTTTAATAAAAAAATTATATTGAATAAGTTCTCGGCGACGATGCCTGGCCCGCATCCCCATCGCCGCGGTGGAGAGCACCTGCTTGATGGGATGCGAAATGTCCGGGACTGGGCTCCCCCGGGCTGGCACTGGAAGGTGGCCTCCGGGGCGCGCCGATTGGTGGCGGTCACGTGGGCCACAGTCGGTGTAGAGGGAGCCGGCCCCCGAGGAGGTGGTACATAGCCCTGTCAGGGAGGAGGACCAACACGTTAGTCACTAATTGGGTGCGTTGGACGCCGGTTCTCCATGGCCAATACCTGACAGGTTCTTCACGGCTCTCACCTGAGCTATGTTCCTGTGGAGGTTCCTTATCTCTAGGTGCTTACTGCCCGCGGCTCGGCTCCGGGTCGTCGTCGACTTTGATTTTCCGAGATGTAGTAGTGAATTTACGAGATGTAGTAGTCAAGATGTATTGGTGGTATTATTGTTGCATTGACTTGATTATTCGAGATGTATTAGTGATATTATATGATAAAATATTATTGTTGCATTTTTATTCGAGTTCATCATTTTTTCCTTTTGTTTTAAATGCCGATGATTAAAACCTTTGTGACACAATGTGATAGTAGGGATGAGTTAGCGCGCCTTGTGATATACACAATTACGAATCTAGTGCATCCTACTTGGCTCGCTAACGCCATCCTTGCAGTTGCTTGTGTGTGTTCAACCAAAGTATGTGTCAAAAACCGATATGTGTGTTCCTTTTTAAGAATGCCAATGATTAAAACCATTGTGACACCATGTGACAGCAGGGTTGGTCGAGTAAGCCTTGTGATATGCACAAGTACATAACTTGTGCATCTTACTTGGATCGCTTGCTCCATCCCTGTAGTTGCTTGTGTATATGTCCAATCTAAGTATGAGGCAAAAACTGATACGTGTGTTCCTTTTTTAAGAATGCGAATGATTAAAACCATTGTGACACCATGTGACTTGTGTGTATGTCCAATCTAAGTATGAGACACAAATCATATTAATTTTTATGATTACTTCCGTACTTTTCATAATTGTGTATTGACTTTGAACTAATCTTTTGAATTATGAACACAGAAAATGGCTGATGACCATAAATTCTCCGAGTGCGACTATTATGGCGATGACTTCGATCGGTGCGACAAGTTTCCAGAGTTGGATGGGGAGGAATAAGATACTTCTCCATCACTCTTAGGGAGGGCTTCGAATTTCAAACGGTATACAACTTCTGCGACATCTTTTTATTTAAGCATGCTTCACTTAGTTTTTGTTTTGACGTGTATTTTTTTAATAATCAACTAGCACATCCCTTGCTATGCAAGACCTCATGTCTGCGACTTTGTCAAAATCAATGATTGGCGCGAGAATGAAAAAAAAAGATGTCAAAATTAAGACGTAACATGGTATAACTTTAAAGGTCTAGGTCTTTAATGAACCAAACAACACATATTTTGATTGTCCAAATTGATATGCACTATGCAAGGCATATGCATTAGAGGATGATATGCAAATAACATTTGATCTTGGACCTCGTCGTCGAGATGGTATAACATTTCAAATTAGGACATTTGGATGCTAGTGGAGGATATTAAGCTGGTTCTATCTACACTTGAGTTTCTTAAACAAATTTGACTTGTTTCCTTCCTTATTTCCTTGCTTCCCAAGTTGAAAACTTATTTATAATTGTCAGTTTATCTCCATGCTCCGAAAGAAGTACGGAAGATGTTTGATGATACTTTTCATAATGGTGGCTTTGACCTAACAATGGACGAACAAGATGATTTCATCGATGTTCTTAAAGGTGTTCCTTCATTTGTGAACTTTAATAATGTTGGCGAATCTTATACACCATATGTGCCATTTGTTCTCAAGTTGTTTTTCTAGGACATATAAAAGATTATAGCATGGTAAGATTTTTTACTATTCTGTCACACTAGTCCATTTTCAGAAATCCTTTGACCTAACATTAAGTATAATGCATTACTAAGTATTTTACTCATATGTTTTTAACAGAGGATCCCGGCACCATGTTTGCCTAGGTGGATGCCTCCTCAAGGTGAGCTTACAGTTGTTTCTGCATGACCATGGGATGTCCTCTTCAGGAATGAGTACTCCACTGAAAGTGAAGATGATGGTTGCATAAGAATAAGAAGATGGAAAAGGATAGTGAATCAGATGAATATAAAACATGGAGACAAGTTGTTCTCCATATTACATAATGAAATATGGGGTGTCTTTTAATTTTTTTATTTCACCTTGTGGTGGTGATGAGGAGTAGGTTGGTTCGTAGTTGTTGTTAAACATTATGTTGTTGGAGGAGTCGTAGTGTTGGATATTATGTTGTTGGAGGAGTGCTAGTGTTGGATATTAGCAAAGTTGTTAAACTAGCAAAAGACCTTTGTGTTGGATATTATGATCATGATGATATATATGAGATGATCAATTCAGACTATTGTCTGTGTATGAGATATTGAGGTGTGTCTGTGTATAATACATGTACAAATACAGCGAAAATACGTTGGGAAAAAGAAAGAGAAAATGAAAAATATATACCAGTAGCGCCTGTTAAATCTAGCAGTAGCGTACATATACCAGTAGCGCCTGGTGCTAGAGGGCGCTGCCGCTATTAGTAGTAGCGGCTTTTAAGGGGAGCGCTACTGATACCTTGTATAGTAGTAGCGGGTGCGTACGCGCGCTGCTATAAGTTAGCTGTAGCGTGCTATCAGTAGCGGGCCGTGGGTGCTACTGATGAGGCGAAAAGGGGCGCTACTACTAGCCTTTTTTTCCTAGTAGTGCAAGCACATGTGAATGCGCATCACGAAGCTCGACGAACTACTTGCGCCGTTAACAACACATGTGTGCTGCAGACTTGCAGAGGCTCTTTGTACCGCCGCTAAGATTCATTACAACACATGTGTTCTACAGTTGCCTAACGGTATGCATCGACGATCTTCTGTGATCAAATATTAGGTTTTTTTAGAATAAATGACATGACTAACACTGATTACAATCTTTGGCTAACACATCAGAAATCTCAGCTGGAACACTTCCAATGAGATGGAAATCTCCTTTGCTCCTGGCGTACGCTGCCGAATTATGCTCCAAAGTGTTCTGCTCTCTCTTCACCCACTCAAAACGACAGCCATCAAAAGGTTACAAGCATCTTCAATGTCCATCATGAGAGGGAAAATGCTGCACATTCTCCCCTCGGGGGACGAAAGGGTAGAAGCCAGCCACATGCAATCAGTTTCCATAATGATTGGGCCATTGATCACCTCAGCTAGCATTTGCAGTCCTCGTAGAACAGCCAATCCTTCAGCCTCTTCTACAGAGTAGCAGATGCCCGAGCGGGCTTCCATTGAGAAGATTGGAACACCCTG
Organism: Bromus sterilis; assembly: GCA_950022295.1. NCBI lineage: Eukaryota > Viridiplantae > Streptophyta > Magnoliopsida > Poales > Poaceae > Bromus > Bromus sterilis. The sequence continues at coordinate 362,660,393 of OX465595.1, read as the reverse complement.
GTCATTTCTGGCAACCAAAGCCAGCATCGGTATTGAGATTCACCACTCCTTGATGGGTCCGGCTCCATTTTAGGCACTAAGAGGGGTCAGTTGATGAGCCATGGCCTATCCGTCTCCTCTCCTCCAGCTTCTCCTCGAAAAGCGAGATGTCAATGGCAGTGCTGAGCCCAGCTTCATACCTCAAAAGGAACGCCATCGACACACAAATGTATTCTTTTCCGTCTCCATGTATAGCATTATCACGGATGAACCAAGCACGCCACATCATCAACATCACCTTCCTATGAAAGTTGATATCGCATGCTTGTAAGAGATTTTGCAGCCAGTCGTTCCCAGTATATCTAAACATTTTCTCGTTCGGGATGTTCGAGTGTTTCCTCATAGCCTCTCGGAGTCCTCTACTTTTAAGGCATGCGATCAGTGCTTGATATTAATCTTCCTCCGCATTACCACATATTGCATAGGTCTTATCCAGAGCTAGTGTTCTTCTGCATTTGTTCACTTTAGTAGCAAGTGTGTTGGTGGCCACCCTCCAGCAGAACACTTTAATCTTTGCTGGAGTCTTGCCTTTCCAGATGAGGTCCTAGAAACTCCTATCGTCCCCTCTTGTAGTGGATGTTGAACCTTGAGATCCACGACCTTGGCTTGCCATTGCGAGTTTGTAGGCACTCCTGATTAAAAACTGTCCAAATTTTTCATAATGCCACGCAATGCAGTCATCCACCGGCCTCGAAGGGATACCGATTTTGAGCACTTCCTCGGCATCAAAAGGAGTAAAGATCTATTTTATCAGGCCTTCATTCCACTTGTTCGTGTTGGGGTCAATGATTTGGTTCACCCAACAGATCTGGGACCTCCTGACGAAGGAAGCTGTAGTGAGCCCAAATTCCCTCGGAATCCACCGATCTCTCTGGATTTGTATATTTTTACCATTTCCCACTCTCCAGATAAGACCTTTTTTCAGCAGTTCCAAGCCAAATTCTATTCCTTTCGAAGACTGAGAGGCATCCGCAGAGAACACCACATCCACAAGATCTCCCTTGGGGTAGTACTTTGACTTCAGAACCCTAGCACATAGACTGGTAGGATATTTGATCAGTCTCCAATCTTGTCTGGCAAGAAGGGCTTGCTTGAAGGGGTGCATTGTGGCACCCCGGCTCAGAGGACCGGAACACCCCGTGCTCCAGCCCAGAGATCAAGCCTTCTGGAACACGACACTGTTTGTTATAGAATTGAACAACTTTCTATTACCAAAGATACTGATAAAAGGGGTTTATTACAACGCTGGCGGAGCGAGAAGAAGGGCAAGCTTGCTCCTCAAGCTGACCACGGATCTACATCAAGCAGCAGACTAACTCTCTAGCAGCGGAATATAACTCAGCAGCGGAACAGCGGCGCCGGTGATGAACTCCAATCCACAGGGACACTGGCTGGGACACCTCCTAGCTCGCAAACATCGGGAACGTCGTCCTACGCATCCAAAGCATTGCCTGCAAATTTGGTATCACACGCCAGGGCAGTACATTGAATGTACTTTCAAGCTCACAACAACCAATGCATCAAGGCAAAGGAATAACATGTCCAACAGGTTAGAGTATATTAGTGAATTAACCATATGAGCATCAACATCGAGCATCCTAGCAAGGTACAACAGATAATCAACAAGCATTAAGACTAATGCACAAACAACCATCATTTAAGGTCACATGGACCCCACATGATTATCGCATGATCATGTGGCTTACCTTGGAGTCCTTACAGGCTCAAGCACAGGGTCATCACATGACCGAACATTTTGCATGGGTCGTCGCACGACCAATCAACGGTTGGGAGTCATCGCATGACCACCCAACTAATCCGGTCATCACATGACCAACCACTTAACATGACCATGTCACCGAACTCAAGTTGATCCCAAGTGTGACCTAGTACGAACTGTGTCCAATACCGTGGACTCGGCTATTCGAATAGATTTATACCCTCTACAGAGGTCGTGCACTTTACCCACACTATGGAGCTTTTCCTCCATCCAGTACCTTGGAACTTGTCCCATAGGATCCTCGAAACTTGCACCATAGGAGTGGACTAGGACTTCTCCAACGACACCGTTCTACCGCGTGTCTCCCTTACCGTATCACCCGACATACTTCGCAAGTCATGTCGTGGGTAGCCCCGTGTCCTCCGGACACACCTGCCATCGCATGGCAACCGACCATCGCATGGTCCATACACTTTTTCCCAATCGGGGACGGGACCATATCAACAACCGGCTCTCAAGACTACTGCCGCTTACCTGATCAGGCTAATCGCGCGCGCGTAGCCTTCCCACCTTGGTTATACGGATAAGAGAACCCACTGATAGACCGAGCCAAGTCCTTCCCATACAGGCGAGTGTGGCTGCACTTGAGAAGTTCGTGTGACATCCTGGCTTAATAGGAATGATAGGCTACTCATATCAACAATGTGCACCTTCTTTTTCGGAAGCACATCTTCAAAGAACTCCAAAGTTAAGCGTGCTTGGCTTGGAGAAATTTGAGGATGGGTGACCGGCTGGGAAGTAGCTCCCAGGTGCGCACGAGTGAGGACAAAGTGCGTAGGAAAGACTAGTGTTGGTCTGTGGGGACAGTCTAGATCCCGCCAGGCGTACGCCGGGAACCGGTGGCTGTGGCCGGGGCGTTACAGTTCGGTTCGGTGGCACCTGATCAACTTGTCACAAGCATGTCTTCAACAGCATACACCACAAGTATCAGGTGCAAAATGAAAATATAAGTCCATAGGAACATAATGCGGAACAATCCAAGGTACGGCTAGTTTTATCATTTCTAGGCATGTTTATATGATTAACTTAACCAGGTTAAGATGATCAACATGATGTCAACATGTAGCATAGCACTATCATGAGCATAACTGATGCATACAAGCATGATCAAAGCATGAACATAACATGGTAATGGCATATCATGAATGGAATGGTTCAAGACATATGGACATATCAGGATAATGACATGGTCAAAGCATAGCATCATAATCAAGCATCTTATGCAATGTAGCATCACCAAAGTGGTCCAATCATATGAGCATAACACGATCCATGCATATCAAGATAATCATTACTCATCGAAGATTAAAGCACATTTTAAAGCACGTCAAGGCTTTGAAAAGGGTATTGTGGCTTGCCTTTCACCAACAAGGTGGGGAAAACTCCTGGTCTTCAACAAGACAAGCTCTGAAAAACATATTATGAAAAAGGCACGGAGAAAAAGGTCAAATACAACTTTCATTTGACCAGCCAAAAACAACAGAGAGACATGGCCTAAAACCTATGCCAAAATAAAGAGGGGAACAAGAGCAATCCAAAGAAGTAATTCCTGGTCAAAGTTGGGGTCAAAATAATGGTTTAAAATGATTTTAAATCATTTTGGAAATTTCCATGGGGGGGGGATGACGTCGAAGGTGTCTTTTGGAAAGATTCCTCCTTAAAGAAAACGGTTCGGGAGGGGGAAAGAGGATGACGGGTGGGGCCCGTCTGTCACATAAAAGAGAGGGGGAGAGGGAAACAGGGGAGGGGCGGCTCACCGGCGAGAGAACTCCGGCGAGAGGCCACGGCCGGGGCTAGGACCAGGGGGAATGGAACTGAGCACCACGGCGCGTCGGCCCGTACCCGTAGCGTCCGGAATGGTGGCCGTTTGTTAGGGGGGAATGGCGCCGCGGCGGCGCGGGTCGTGGCTCTGACGAGGGCATCGATTCCGGCGACGTCTCGGGCGGGGCTTGGTCGAGGAGGCACCTGGAGGAGTAGGGGAGCTCACCGGTAGCCGTGGCTTGAGCCGGGAGGCTCTGGAGTGGGCGGGCATCGGTGAGGGCACCACGGCGGCGCTGGTGGCCGAAGGGGAGGAAGAAGGCCCCGAGGCTTTGCTTTCTTGGCCTGGCGATCAATTGGAGGGGAGGTGGTGCTAGTGGTGTCGGGCAACAAGAACGGGGGCGGCCTTTTATAGGCTGGCGACGATTCTGGGGCCTGGGCGCCGCCGAGGGGATGCCGACACGGCGAAGGATGAGGTGGCGGTGCTCGGGGGCGTTTGAGGGGGGTTGATGCTAGCATGGAAGATACTTCTCTCGCTTCTCGTTGGTTACCCCAAGCGGAAGGTGTGATGTAGCGTAGCAGCAGAATTTCCCCTATATAGAGGATAGGGTTTGTCTCCCGTAGGACTCGCAGAGATACATGAAGGTGGTAAAGCGAACAATGGCGCCGAGGTTGCTAACTTCGCCTAGACCTGCACACACAACAAATAACTTTGCTCCCAACGAGTAAAGAGGAGTTGTCAATTCCTTCGGCCATGCCGTTTACAAAGGATCAACGCAAGAGATAATAATAGTGGCAACGGAAAGTAAGAACTTAAAGTAAATTGAAGGTGTAAACAATGATGGAAATATGGACCGGGGTCCCGTGATGTTCACTAGTGATATCTCTCTCCCAAAAGACGATAAAAGTGCTAGAGAGGTAAACAAATCACAACTGGGCAATTGACAGGATTATAAATGCACCGCAATTCTAACTATGCTACAAAAGAAAGAAAGAGGCTCAAAAGCACTGGGCAGTACGCCAAGGTAAGTAGACCAAAATCCATCTGCATCTACTACGAATCATCCACCTTGAGATATCTATCCAGAACATCTCGCGGGTATTAAGTTGCGAATCCCACCCAAAGTGTAAACTCAAAGCAACAAACAACTGTATTAAAAGAACTATGCAAGAATTTACAAAATAAAACAAATATAAAAGAGAACCAAATATATTACTCATCACAATCTGAACAGAATCTCATAATCCATCAGACTCCAGCAAACTCAGCATAGCAACATAGAAAACTACAAAAGTGCCTCGATCATGTGAGGCAGCTCACGAGGTCTCGAAAGTGGAAGCACAAAGAGGGGAGGACTACATCACATAGCTATTGGTCACGGACCCATGGTCCAAGGGGGACTACTCACGGCACATCCGGGAGGCATCCATGACGATGGATGGTCTCCCGGAGGGGATTCCTCCTTCCGGCAGGGTGCCGGGGCAGCTTCTCCTGGAAGCCCCGATCTTGAAACGGCGGCGGCGGCGGTACAGAGAGGAGAACGGGAGTAGCAGATCGATATCAGGGGTTTCCATCACGGGGGGTAAATATAGGCGAAGGGGGCATCGAGAGGGGCCACAGGGCAGCCAGGAGGTCTGCTGGCGCGGCCTAGGGTGGGGCCGCGCCAAGGACCCTCCTGGGGCCATGATGGGTCCACCCCCTCCTCTCTTGATTATTCGGGAAGCTTCCGGGTCGCTGGTTTTTTATTGGATTTTTCCGGAATTTATTTGGCACTTTTAATGGCCGGAAAACCTGAAATATAAAAACAGCAGAAAACAGGAACTGGAAAATAGGTGCACTGAGTTAATAGGTTAGTCCAAATATGATAAAAAGTGTATGAAAGTTCGAGCAAAACATGGCAAAGTCACACAAATCATGCATGGAGCAAGCAGAAATTATAGATACGTTTGGGACGTATCAACATCCCCAAGCTTAATTCCTGCTCGTCCTCGAGTAGGGAAATGATAACAAGCATAATTTCGGTGGCGACATGCCACACAACAATATAATGACTTTTAAGTAAAGCAATCAAAGCATGCATTTCAATTCAAGTCTTAACAAGCAAGAGTCTATATTAGTATTGACAATAGCAACAAAAGAACAAAAGGTGCAAGATCTCTCGCTGTTTGTGACTCGAATGTCTCCAAATGGTGTTTGCGTGCAAGAAAGGGGATAGGGAATACGAGATAAAAAATAGTTGTTGGGAACTACTATCTACTAAAGTTTCACACTTAGTCTCCTTTGGATTCTTATCTGGACTCGTCCCCAGACCACTAGTCAGGTACAAGTCAAACTGATCCACTCCTTTTCGATATTTTGAGCACTCATGCAATGGATGAGCGTGAGCAAGAAAGTTGACACCTAAAAGGCGAAACAAAAAGAAGGTGGAGGAGGAAGAGAAAAAGGTGTGAAAGGCTCACATCAATGAGGAAAATCATATGCGAGAGAAGGCCATATGATAGATATGATGTGAGGAGTAGGGATTGCCATGCAACGGATGCACATGTGAGCTAAAAGCTCTCCAAGGGAACTAGTGGGGGTGCATCCAACTTGCTTGCTCAAGAAGACCTAGAGCTCTTTTGAGGAGGCTCAGCATTGGAATATACAAGCCAAGTTCTATAGTGTGAAGGGTCCCCACATAGCTATATGAATGTATGATGATCTCTATGGAGTACAAGGGATAGAGGATGAAGTACTAGTGTGGATCTCTCAAAAGGAATAGTAGTGTGCCCCCTTCTCTCTTTTTATTTTTCTTTTTTTCTTTTTTCTATTTTTTGTATTTTTTGGTGGCCTCAATGGCTCTTTCTATTTCTCTCATTTGTCCTCTTTGGGATCTTTTGATTTTGTCCTCTTTGGGATCTTTTCCTCACTTTAGGGGCAACACTCTATATGTTACAAGAATATAGGAGATCTTTCACACTTTAGAAAGGTACTCACATAAAGAAGATGTAACTATCATGATGCAAATGTATGCCTCTGCCAAGGTAGCGGGATATGCAATGATACTAGCGCGTCATGTAGCAATGATTAGGGCAAGGCCCAACTATCATGCGGCTCATCGATCAAGAAAGTAGCATGTATGACATGAATATCAAGTCATGAGAAGGTGGATGTTGCATGGCAATGTATCTCGGAAAGGCTATGGAAATGCCTTGATAGGTAGCTATGGTGGCTGTTTTGAGGAAAGATAAAAGGAGGTTTATGATGATAGAGCGTATCGTGCCAAGGGTTTGGATGTACCGGCGAAGGTGGACGCCAACTCTCAGAGTGAGAAGGAGGCAATGCACGGCACTGGAGAGGCTAGAAAAATATGGGAGGTGGAAGTGTCAACTTTCGAATACTCACATTAGTCCGAAGAACTCATGCACTTATTATCGGTAAATCTCAATCTAATCAGGAGGTTCACAAAGAGACAAGTAACTCGAGGAGGAGTGTATGGGTTTTGGTTATCCTTGCGCATCCTCGACTCATGGTACGTGAGTGTACTCTAATATTCGAACCCTCCAGAGGTTAGTGATCCATCTAGTAGCTAGAGCTCTCAACAAGGGTTTTGGTTTTCGAAAATCACACGGATTTCCCAAAATACGACATCTATCACTAATAGGCTCGTGCTCTTGACACCAAAAGTTCAAACATTATTCTAATCAATACCTCAAAACTATTGCAAGTTACTACTACAAAGAGAATATCAACTTCAACTACCTAGTTTCTAGTCAAGACAGCATGCTTAGTGCAACAGGCAAACTCTCTAACAAGATAAAACATGCAACCTATAGAAAGTTCGACCTAAGACAAAAGAAAAGCTCTAGAAGAAAACTAAAGCACAATAACTAAACAGGGTAGCAACTAAGAAAATAAAAAGAACAACTCACAGCTAGGAGAATTGTTGGATATGTGCCCTAGAGACAAATTAATAAAGATATTTGTCACATATCCGTTTTGTTCATAATACGTTTTATACTGTGCTATAACTGTATTACTTAGAAATACTAATACAGGTGTAGTATAAAACATGGTCCGTAGTTTAACTCGGGTAAACTATCTCATTGGGCAATTGATTGATCAAGCTTTCCTGATCATGGCGACACTTAAGTCCATTGACAATGAGGTCATATCATTAGGGGAATGATGTGATGGACAGACACCCACCTAAAGTAATGCAATGTGATCGAGTCACATAGTTCAGCGTTGCTATGACTTTGTAACGTATGCCTTAGTCCTTAGACCGTAATGATCATACGTAATCACGATCTATGAGGAGACTTTGATTTGTATCCCACCGCCTGACTGAAATATGCTGGCTATAACGGTGCACTTTGGGTATTCCGAAATAGATGGTTGATGAGTATGTTAATAGATCAAAGCGGGATTTGTCAGTCCTTATGACAGGACAGGTACTCTGGGCCCACTCGGTGATATTGCATCAACCCCTTGCAAGGACGTGACTAGGTCACAAAGAGATGCAATGATCATGGACGAGAGAAGTTGTTTGTCATGAACGAGATGTGAACACGGTATGTGGGATACCGACGATCAAACGTCGAACAAACAAAGTACCGCAGCACAAAGGGATTACGTCGTATCGTTAACGGTTTTCAAAAGCGATCGAAGCTCATTCGATGGAAGCGCAGGGGCTGTCAAGGAATGTAACCAGGTCCAACTGACTAGTCATTGGTCAATGAGAAGAGTCTCGACCATGTCTGCTGTTTCCCGGACCGTTAGGGTGTTACACTTAAGGGCAATCGATGCATAGGACAGTTACGGGATCAATCGGTGAAATAGGAGAAATCACCGGAATAGTTCCGGAGGAGGACGGAATGGTTTCCGGACATTTTGAATAGTTCAAAATAAAGTTAATTGTTTTAATAATGTTTTTATTATTTAATTATCTGAATTAAATATTTAAAACTTATTAAATAATTAAAATAATGGAAAAATGGCTATATGGGCCTTAGAGGCCCATTAGGGGAGGAGGGGGTTCCCCCCCTTGGGCTTGGCGCCAAGGGGTGGGGCCCAACCCCCCCTTGGCCGGCGCACCCCTCCCCCCTTGGGGGTTTAGTCCCACATGGGGGAGGGAAGAGGGATCACACCCCCCCTGGCCTTTATATAGAGGGGTAGACCCCCCTTTTTCCATACAACAATTGATCTCCTTCTTCTTCCTTCTCCATTTCCGGAAGTGGACTCCCCTTGTTTGGAGTCTGCACCAGGATTGGAGTTCTCCACCATAAGGCAGGCCGTCGCTCTGCCGGAGACGGGATTCGTAGCCGTCTTCTTTCCGCTGCTCGCCTGGTTCGGAGCCCGGGAGGAACATCGATTGTGTCGTACGTGTATAATCTCTTCGAGGCACTACACCTGTGGTGCTACTTCATCGCTGGAGGTCTACCGGGAGTCATCCTCGCCGGTGGTGGTCTTCTACACGACAGGGAGGTCGTAGTTCTGCGTCTACGCCAACCACGTTTGTAAGAACGTTTCCCGCTTTCGGTCTTCAAAGGTATGAACACCGATTCCCTCCGTTACTTTAGATCGCCATAGCATAGATCTTGGGTTCGGGTACCGTAGGTGTGAAAAATTTGTGTTTTCTGCCCCGTATCCCAACAAGAATAAGCATGCAAATCCTATGAGGAGTTCTAGTTTAAGCGGAGCGTGTTTCTCTCCCACACAAAAGAAAGTTGGGTTCTAACTTGTTATGAACAACAAACAAAGCAAAAACAAACCTAAGAAAAGTAAAGAGCGAGACGCTTCAAGCATAGCACATAACGCATGAAGTGATAAAAATATAGTGCAACGAGGGACGAACTGATAATTGTTGATGAAGAAGGGGATACACGGGGCATCCCCAAGCTTAGACGCTTGAGTGTCCTTGAATATTTATTGGGGGTGCACATGGGCATCCCCAAGCTTGAGCGTTTGACACTCCATGATCTTCTTTCATCATCTTCCATCGCACACTTGAAAACTCCTTTCATACATAACTCATTGTAAACTGATTAGAGAGGTTAGTACCCTATTAAAATAATTTTTCCCTTATTGGAAATAAAGATATTATTGAAGAGCTACTGTTACTCAAGATTTCCAAAAGGTTTTTGCAACGAAAATGCAAGCTTAAGGTTTGCAAAAGTTAGGAGAGACAAAACGTGGCAGAATCTATGAAAAACAGAACAACAGGTAGTAAAGAATTTTTTAGGGGTACTTCTGCAACTCAAATAAAAAAACTCAGAACATACGAAAGTTCCTTGATTGTATAGAGCGTGCTGTGTAAAAAATTGAGCTAAAAAATATGAACTGGGAATTTTCTATGTTTTTCCCGTCACGAGGACAGAATCTGTTTTCTGGACAGTATGTCACAACTTTCACTTCCCTTGTCATATGAGGCTATAAATGGCACAAAGCTTGAAAAGTAAAGATACAATGATGTTGCTACAGTAGTAACAATCATCAAGACCACTAAAAACAGAAAGGAAAACCTAAATTCGTTGCGGGTTGCCTCCCGAAAGCGCTTCTTTAAAGCAATTAGCTAGGCTTAAAGCAAAAGATCAAGTCTTATCAAGAAAATAACTAGCCTATTGACCCTCTACGTAAAGGGGTCTATTGTAGCGTTTTCGATAAGTGAGTGTGTCGAACGCAACGAGGAGCGAAAGGTACTGATAGGTGATGGTTGATAAGGAATAACTGCAAGGACTGAAAGATAAATTTTTAATGGTTTTTCGATATAAGCAACGATAAGATAAAAGCAAGAAAAGTAAATGGCGTTGAGGAGCAGCAAGTGGCCCAATCCTTCTGTGCAAAGGATAAGCCTGGCAACTGAACTTATAAAGACTAAAGCATTCTTGAGGACACATGGAGAGGTAGTCACGTGCTTTCGCCATATTCCGCATCGATAACAAGTGTTGTGCTGATAAGTGTTGAGTGGGTGGATCTATGCTAGCACACCTTCTAGACAGAGATAAGTGCACTCTTATGATTAAACATCTGGCAAGCATCCGCAAATACAAGATAGAAATTAAGGCAAAGCCTAACCACAACAATAAGATCGAGGATCCAGTAATCCCTTGTGCAAAAGTGTGCAAACTAGGGTTCAGGTTTCTGTCACTCCGGCAACCCACCGTAAGCATTCTTAATACACAATGCATTCCCCTAGGTACTTAAGAAGGCGAAGTGTTGAGTGATCGACTCACACAACACCACTAGGAAAATAACAACACAACTTAAATATCAAACAACACTAATTACTTCAACATCATATGACTACTAGCAACCAGACTTCTCCCATGTCCTCAAGAACTAAAGTAACTAGTCAGAAGACATAAAAGAGATCATGATCAGAGGTGATAAATATATGATAAACAATATGGACATAATGGTATTTCTCCAACAAAACTCAATAACATTCACCACAAAGTAGTAATCAACATCGGTAGAGTAGAGAGGATAGATAGTACGGATTACAACACAAGAGAAACTTGTGAGGTGAGATTCGATGGTGGTGGAGATGGTGCTGATGTTGGGGATGATGTTGATGATGATCTCGATGATGCCTGTGACGATGGTGATGAAGATGGCGATGATCTCCCCGTCTGGGAGGTGATCTCCTCGGCGGAATCTGCCCGCCGGAGAGCCCTTTTCTTCTCTGTAGGTTTCCGCCACGGAGCGGCGGCGGAACTCCGTGATAGCTTCTCTTTTTAGGTTTTTCGCGTAACGAGGAGTATATAGGCCAGAGGGGGAGCCGGGTGTGGCCCCATGGCTCCAGGCCCCCTCCCGGCGCGGCCAGGGGTGGGGCCGCTCCAGGTGGCCGCCTGGGGCCCCTGTGGCCCCTCTTCGGCGAGTCTTCGTGAATCTCCTGGAAAATACCCCCCGTCGATTTTCAGGTAATTTGGAGGATAGTTCTTCAGCAACTCGGCGTCCACTTTTTACCGCTGAATCCTGCGTCTGCTGCTTCGGCGCCGGAAAGTTGCAAACTGTGTAAAATAATCCAAAAAAACATAAGAATTTCAACGTAATATGAAATATATCAATGAATAAGGATGAATTACGATATAAAATAGTGATGCATTTTGGACGTATCAACTCCCCCAAGCTTAGACCTCGCTTGTCCCCAAGCGAAAACTGAGCTCGGTAAACCTGTCCACAAGTTTAGAGAGTGAAGTGTCGATAAATAAAATACGGAAAAGAGGCATCATGATCTTTTCACCAAAATCAAACATCCTAAACAGCAATATCCAACTCATAAAGCCCTTATGAAAGAGTAACAACAATTATAATCAAAAGTAGGGCTTAGGAAACTCATCAAATCATGGCAAACAAGTCCTTTGGTCAAGGGACAACTAAAAGCTTTTACCTTTGCTCTTTCTCTTTATATTTTGAAGAGATAATTTGGAACCTTTTTGAAAGAACAAGCTATTAGTCATGAAGTGCAAATGCTAACACAAAGGAAGATGTTTTCTTGGCAAATGCTTTTGCAAAAAACTTACTTATCAAAAGATAATGTCAACAATGATATGGCATGGTAAAACTTTAATGTAGCATTATATGGATGAATCTTCATCAGCATCAAGTTTCTGTTCTCTTTGGGAAAGGAGGAAGTAGGGAAAACTGACTCAACATAAAAGTAAAGGAAACAACCTTGTTAAAGGCAAGCAGGGAAAACTCAAGTGTTATCCTTAGATCAAATAAAATGAAAACAAGTTTTGAGAGGTGCATGATTTTTCAACGAATGCTAATAGATAACTCAATTGCTTTTCAGATTGGACAAGTTTCGAGGAACGGCTCCCAAACGGGGACGATCACATCCCCGCAATCTCCTTTGTTTATCACTGCCAAAGTTTTCTGATTTCTCATGAACAAAGAGTGAAGCAGGGTTTGTTTGTTGTATAATCTTTTGTGAGCTGGGTGCACTCATTCCAGTTCCTCCTCATACTAGGGGTTTTCAGATTAGACATGCAATCCCGGGGTAAAACTTGTCCAACTTAAGAAGGTCATGAATTAACTGCTACTTCCTCATGAGCTAAAACAGGGGCACACAACAGAAGATTTTGAACATCTAAGGATAACACAAAAATTCTATGCATTAGGAGTGGTAGTGGAATACCACGAATAGGAAGGTATGGTGGACTCATATGGAAGATACTGGTTTCAGGGTATGGATGTACAAGAAGAATTCCGCTTAGTACAGAGGTTTGGCTAGCAAAGGCTTTGATAGAACAGAAAATTGATGATGACTTGGATGCAAAGCAATATAAAGCATAAACATTAAAACAAGCATAACACATCAAGTTGTCTTCCTTGTCAACATAACACTACAAGCATAATAACAAAGAGGGTTTGGCTATGTCGCTACTTTGAGAAAAATAACATGCTTGTTGTTATGACCAAAGCTATGTTTGCCAAGATTAAATAAAGTTTTCAAAGCCATACCTGATATAAGGTCAATACTCCCAATAAGAATCATCATGAGGTCGATTGCGTGAAGAGAATACCAAGTGCAGCGAAGGGATCAATGGACTTCTCATTAATATTCCATCATAGATGACTCCACACTCACGGATACATAACTCTCCAAATAGGAGTGATAGACCTCAAAGCAAACACCTATTTTATAAGATAACTTCCCTAGACATGATACGACTCTACTTGACTCAAAAAGACATAGATAAAGATAAAAATACCGGGCACTCCCCCAAGCTTGGAACAAGCTAAGGGGATGCCATTACCCAAGGAGATTTACTCCTCATTCTTGTTCTTGTCGGTCACGTACTCCTTGGCGAAGAGCTTCCATGGCAGCTGTTCTCCAGTCTTAAAGGACATTCCCGTCTCCAGGATTGTAATGACCCGATTCACTAAGAATCCAAGTCTCTGTGCATTCTGTGCTAGTCCCTGGATCAATAGCTAGCACACACAGTACATGATGTAATATAAGGAATAAACCACATGTCATATATATTACATCGAAGATCCAGTATTACAATATAGCATACCTGCATAGCTCAAGGCTAGCTGACAAATAGAATACAGCGGAAAAACAATAAAGAGCTTCGTGGCGTCCATCAACTCCACCGGCAAGTTGAGTATAGACATCGTAACCCTACATTGTATCACTTACTTGTCGTATACAATCCTGCAACACCGAAGGTTACAGCCCGACAACGGGTCAGTACATCTTATTTGTACGGCAAGTCACACGAAAAAGGATATAACAGACCTACATCTACATGCAAGGTAAGTCAAAGGAAAGGCTTATGGTTTTATTTTGCAGAAAGCCAGTTTTTCCCTCACATACTACAACTAATCAAATTTTAATTTATCTTGCTAGTCCTAAGTATGGTTGAATCGGGCTACACCAATTCCAACCATCCCTTTATTAAAAGTTCCCACTCAAATTCTTATAAAGGTGAATTATCTGTCAAGACCAACCAACAACAATAATGCCCAGTTGCTCAAAGTCTTCCGTAACCGTGGACACGGCTAATCATGCTCAGTTTTTACACTCAGCAGAGGTTTGTACACTTTCCCCACTGGACTCAACCCGAAGATTGAGACATAGTCTTTCAGAAGAGGTTGCCTCCACCCTTTGGTAGCCGGTACACCTATCATATCTACATCAGCTAGCTACCAGGGCCAAGTTCCCCACAACTTACTCATCTAAGCCAGAGCCCATATAGCCAGTGGTTGTACATGGAAGCTACTAGTCACACTGTCTGTCCGATCTTTTTGAGCCTGGACGGCGCCCACTACGTTAGAGGGTACTCTCCATGACGCACCCGGTTCACCACCAAAACAACCATTCGGGAAGCATTTAGCCCTGGTCCGGCACGAGCCCCAGGATGCATTCCCTGCCCGTCCAGAGGTGATTTCTATTTAAGTTTGCTAGTCAAGTCATTACTCCTCACAAAGCTCAATGATAACTCAACCAATCCCCGTCTACAAAGCAATAGCAGTATATAACAACCACGATCCTAGGGCGACAATGAAATACAAGGTTAGAGCATATGGCTATCCTACTAGGTTTAAATCATAACTAATATATAATCCTACACATGCATAGAGTGATAATTTGCTACATGCATAATAGAAAATATAGGTTGAGGTATGGTCAAAGTGTAACTTGCCTTTTCCATTCGGTGAAGTTCTTCGCTCTCGCGGTCCAGTCAACTCTACTCGTCACACTCCGAGCAAATCTATCGCAACGAAGGAACTCGAAATAAGCAATCACATCACAAGGACAAAACAAAAGATCAACAAAACAATCACAAAGGTTTTTGAAACAAACAAAAGAGCTTTGAAGTGCCGAGGTGTCGATGTGTTCGAAGGTGATCGGTGGAACGTGAACTCGAGAGAGAGTCAACGGATAAAGAATTGTCGATACAAGATTACGATCAAGACATTATAAAATCAAGGTAAAGATCATAGCAATATGAATGGTATGTGGATATTGCCGATAAGATGTCTCATATGATCCAATATGCAAAAAGAATCACGTGAAACGGAATACTAGAACACAGGTCATAACAAGTGCAAATTTGAATTGAATTTGACTTTAAACAGAACAAGAAACTCGTGAATTTTTATGTACACATGATATAAACAGAAGGTACATGGAACGAGTGATCCAACGCTAAAAGAATCACTCGATTTGGATCAACGGTTTAAAGGATACGGCCACCGGAATTTGAATTTGAATTTGAAATAAATTCAAATTCAAAAGTGTGCAAAGGTGTGAAAAGTTTACTCTATGCTAAAGTACAGATCACTACGAGCGTGTAGGAAAACGAATCACCTAATTCCGATACACGGTTTAAAAGATATGGCTACGAAGATTATAGGGTGCAAACTGTGAAAAAGGGCCTATTCGTGAATAAAATAAAAGTTTCTGTCGCACACAGATCCTTTTCACTACAGGAAAAAATTGCTGACGTACCACTGACGTGGCGATGGAGCGGAAACCGAGGTTCGCCGGGCACGGAAATAGAGGTTCGTCGGGGATGGAAATCGAGGTTCACCGGGGACGGAAATCGAGGTTCGTCGAGCACGGAAATCAAGGTTCGCCGGCGCGGAAACCGAGGTTCGCCGGCACGGAAACCGAGGTACGCCGGCGCGGAAAATGAGGCGGCGCGTCGCGGAAATCGAGGTTCGTCGGCGGCGCGGATCCCGAGGTTCGCCTGCGGCGGCACGGAAATCGAGGCGCGGACGATTTAGGGTTTCTGGAAAAACGAATTTTTTTTTTCGAAATCTTATATAGCCCGATTTTTTTTAAATCCGTCTCGGGCTCAAATTGCGCTCGTGGGCGGAAAAGGCTATTGGGCCGGCTCGGTACACATTGTAGAAAAATAAATACTCATGAGAAAAATATGAAATAAATTTCTAAATTCTTCAAATAAGACAATGAAATTTATTTAATGAATACATTTTCCAAAAGGGAAAATAAAAATAAAATATTTTCTAAATACTTTATTTAAATATAAAATACTTTTCATAAATCATATAAAATCCAATAAATTATTTAAAAATATTTTTATTTGGTCAAACGCATTGACAAACCATTTCTAAATAATAAAATTATAATTTTAAAATTGTCACACCAATAAATAATTTGGTAAATTAAAGATATCCCATTGGAATACTTTTTCAACTCTTTTGAAATATTAAATAAATCATTTTAATGAAATAAAAACTCTCTTAGCATTATAAAATCCCTAAATTAATTCTAGAGTTATTTATAATACTCAAAATAAAATTTAAAAACATTAAAGTAATATTCTAAATATTTTCCAACATTATTAAAAAGGGGATAAGTCATTTTATATCCTCTCAAATGAATTTCCTCGAGTTGAAAAATGTTTTGAATATTCAAAAGAATTCCAATAATGATTTAAAACATTTTCCAACCTTTTAATATGTTGAAGGAGTCTGATTACCTTCTCTCATTTTGTTTTGTTGGCTTTGTTTCAAATAATAAATTCCAAAACACCAACGGTGAATATTAGGCAAAGTCCTTTTATTCCCTCTCTTTTTAATATTCAATAAACTCCAAAAAGTTTTAAATCCCAGAGAAAATTAAATACATCAAGCAAACAATCATTATCTATTTAATTTTTTTAACATTCCAAAATTCGGAGAATTTTGGGATGTTACAACGATCCTGCACTCATCACCCAAACCCATGCGCAGAAACTTTAGTTCATACTCACAGTTCTGGTTCTGCAGATCATAGATCTGTGCTTGGAGCCCATAAACTTTTTCTTCTAGTGCGGCCAAACTTGACCACGTCTCCTTCATCTCCTTCTTGTGGGAAGCTTCTATCTTGTTGATGATGTCGAAGTTAGCTTCAACACCACGCTCCAACATCTTCTTGAACTTGAAGACCTCGTGTTCCATCTCCTTCGGCCGCTCCTCGGTGCTCCCCTCCTTGACTGGCCCCATCAGATCCTCCTTGCGGAGGTCACCATCCTCCACACGAAGGATCTGCGGGTGCTTCTTCACCTCAGCGAGGTAAGGGTTGATGACGTTGACGATGAACTTGTCACAACCCCACGTTAGGTATGTGCTAGGATCAAGTGCTCCTTTGCATTCATGTTAAAAAATTCAAAAGAAATTGAAATGGGAGAGAAAAACCCCCCAGATGAATTAATTCAAAAAGCCAGAAATAAATCTTCTCCAAAAATTACTTTTGTATTTTTGAAAACTCCCATAAATGAGTGTGATCACATATCAAGTGATGTGGGACCAACAACATGCTCATGGATTTTTCAAATATTCAAACAGGAGCATGGAATTAAATTTGAACCCCCACTTGAATTAAAGTTCAAATGAATTGATTTTTAAAAAGTGCCAAACTTTATAAGTGGCTAGTATAATTTAATATGAGGCCATATAAAAAGTTTCAACACTTTTAAAAATGCCTAGCTATTTATTTGCTAAGCTAAACAAAAATTGCAGAAAACAAAAAGCAGAGAAGAAAAGGAATAAAAGAAAGAAATGCAAACCTCACTGGCCTCGGGCCCAACTAGACGCACCCGGCCCAAGCCCACTACCCCCGTGTCGTCTTCCTCCCCGCAGGCCGAAGCAGCTCGCTGTCGAGCATGCCCCGGCCGGCGACCGCCACCGCGATGCCCTGGCCTCCAGGTGCCCCCCCGAGCCTCCTAGACATGCCACGACGATGCTGGAGACGTCGTCCGCCTTGCCCCCCCTCCTCCAGAGCTTCTCCCCTTCTCTCCCTCGCCATTTTCGTCGCCACCCGAGCGCACCGGAGCGCGCCACCGTGAGCATGCGCGGCCAGAGAGCTCCTTGAACCAAGCAGACGTGTCCAACGCACTCCTCGACATCGTCTTCTTCTTTGTGCCAGAGGAATCGGCCCCGGAAGCCCTGAGCATGCCATCCCCTTCGTCTTCTCCTCGCGGGAACCGCAAGCTTCCGCCGCCGAATTCTTCACCGTCTCGCTCCCTCCGGCCCCGTCGAGCTCGTCAAAGCGTTCAGGGTGAGCGTGCGATCGGTTTCACCCCTCCCCGTTGCTCTCCTCGTGCCCTGGACGACGAGCTCGTCGATCCAGTGGCTCCGGCCGCCGCCACATTTGAAGACGTCGTCGCCATGGAGCCTCCCAGTGACCTCCGCGTGCTCTGCGTGATGCGCACGAGCACGGGGCACACACTGGTGACCTTTGTGGTTTTCACCATGGCCATTTGGGCCATCCCGGCGCGCCTCCGCCGTGTGCAGAGGTCGCCGCCGGCGAGGTGACGACGTGGCTGTCATTAGGGGCTAAGCCCCCCTGTTAATTGACCCCAGGTCAATGACAGGTGGGGCCCCAACCCCCCCTAACCCCTCTGTTAATTTAAACAGAGGGGATTAAAACCATGTGAAACTGACAAGCCAGACCCACACGTCAGCCCCCCCCACACGTCAGCCCTGCGTCAGCATGACGCCATAATTGATTAAATCAATTAAAAATATTCCAGAAATTCCAAAAAATAGCCAAATCTTTGGAAATTTATAATTAATTCATATTAACTCCAAATTGGACATATAATATATGAAAAATTATCAGCAAAATACAAGGATTCTGAATATGCACTTTGTTTTCATGTTTGACCATTTTAAAATGGGTGAAAAGTAGCAAACATGCATATGACATTCTTTTGAATTCAAATTTGGAGTGAATTTGCAAATGACTTTGCAACACACTTATTTTAAATGGTTTCATCCACACATCAGAGACTTTACCTCACCTTTACAACATCACTTCATGTTCAAACTTTTCAAATATACATTCATGCATTCAAATGCATTTGAATTTCATCGATAAATCATATGGAGTTTGAATTTGCATTTCAACTGCAATATACTCCTTTTAAATGGAATGCTCAACACATCAGTACCATGAACATCACCTAATACAATTGATCATGTGATTGTGCATTGTACCTTATGTTGATCACTTTGTTTGTATCGTTTGCTCGGATAGAAGTGGAGCCGAAACCCGAGTTCACCCCCTTAGTTGAAGACCCCGTGACTGAACCTCGTCAGCAAGGCAAGCAACCCCCCATTGATCATGTCGATAAAATCCCACTACCCTCTCATGTCTCTCTTATGCATTGTATAGGATGATTACCATGATAACGTTTCTACCGCATAGTTGAACCCATATCCTTTGCATGACCTATCATCTTGTCACAGTAGTAAGCAAACCACAATCCTAGCAGATGTAGGAGTTGGTTGATATCATGTGGCCCCTGCAACTGTTACTGCTTATTGCATGCTTAGTGGTACAATGAGGTTGCTTTTGATGTGAGTCGGGATGATGGTGAACATGGTGTTGATGAAAGTGAAACTGTGTTGGTGAATCTACCCTAATACAAGGTGAACGATGAGAGGTTGTGTAGGAGTACACAGTGGGTTGTCTTGTTGAACACCGCCTTAAGCCCGAGTTCTTGTGTGGTGATCCAAGAAGAAGAGTACAACCACACATTGGGCTCACTGACCCCTCTCGACCTAGTACCTCACCCCGTTCGAACCCCAGAAGTCGCAGTAGTTCAGAGTTCTGGTAGGGCTGTGGCACGGTCTGCGAAGTGGATGAACGGCTTTTCAAGACCGGCTTGGGACCCTGCACACATCGTTTGAGGCTGTACTGGAACCTCGTCCGGACTTCCGTACGGATCCCCCTCAGATAGGCGACTCTCTGGACTAGAACGGAGCTGTGGGCGATGTGTCGTGGCAACATCCTCGCCGGTACCCGCTTGAAGGGTCCCACTCCTAGGAGGTAACTGATGAGTGTGTGTGTAGCGGTACACCTCTGCAGGGTTAACAAAACTATTCGAATAGCCGCGTCCGCGGTTAAGGACTGCTTGGAAAGCTTAGCTTGATTATTAGAAAACTTGAACTGGATACTTATAAAACTTACCAAGATAAGCGTGAGTGCTATGGCGTGCTTTCTCATGGGGAAGTCGAGGAAGGCACCATAGTGGTTTAATTGGTTGGAGATGTAGTGGAATCATGTACGCTTCTTACCTCAAGTCTGGTACTCGTAGTTCAGGACTAGCCAAGTCAAAGCTGGCACTTCTGCAAGTGAAACCCCACGTTCCTTTACCTTGATACATGTGCATGACTAGTATAGCTCCTACGTAAGTCTTGATGAGTACGACTTTTTACTCACGTTTGCTTATTCTATGTTTTAGATGAACCCACTAACCCCGAAGGTGGATTCTTCATGGAGCTTGACGACCGAAGACCAAGCTAGTGTAGTCCCAGTCAGACGATTGTTCCCTCGTGGAAGGGCTGGTTTATAGATCAGGATTCTCTAAGCCATTTGTTAAACTTGTCTGTACTCAGACCTACTTTGCTTCTGCATGTTTGGTGTAATGTTGGATCCCATGCTTGTGATCTCTGTGTGCACTCTGTGAGAGTTATCAATAAAGTTGTATACTTTGTAGAGAATTGCAATGATACATGCTGTTCATACTGGACATGTGTGCTGCGTGTATGATTATAACATGCATGTCTTAGTATGGGTTTTTCGAGACCTTAGTTGTGATCTGGCTGGCGGTCTTTTATACACCAAGTGGCCCTTAGATGTGTGCAGCTTGGGGCATCGCGATGCGATTGTTTGTGACTCCGTCACGTGCACACTTTGATGTATGATCGAGCCCGCCCTAGACCCCCGACTAAGTGATCGGGCTGGAGCAAGTCTATGTAAGGGTTATAATATAATCGATAGTATGGTTGAGGCGACTTGTCTATGAGTATGGGAGTTCACCACCCAATCAGTTAGACTTGTGTGCGGACGACGAGGACCCATCTCAGTGGATCATCCGGCCTGAATGGGATGCCCCTCACGTTCGATGCTTTCCAAGAACGTTCTGTGCTTGGCCTTGTCTGCTTAGACAAGTGGGTACGGTTCTCGGCTCTCCATATGATTGTGTTGTAGCGAGGCTTGCATACGCTAACCCCGGGTCCCGACAGACTTGGTATCAGAGCAGGACTGACTGTAGGATTATCAGCCTTGGCCGAAGTCGAGTCTAGCCTTCTATAGTTATATAGTTACTCTGGGTATATAAGGGAACAACGTAAGGCTTCTTTTTTTCTCCTTACCCTCATTGATCTGAGTTCTGAGTCACCCTTATCTTTTCTACGGGATGATAGGACTAATCTCATCTATGTCTTACTAGAACATCTCGTTGATTGCCTCCTTATAGCCGTAGGATTGTTGTGGTTGTCCAGAGTCTCCGTGTTTTGAGTTCCTTGAAGAAGTTCTGTCCAATTTCTTCGAGGTTGTTTCGTTTTCCATCCCAGTTTAGCCGTTATGCTTCCGGATTTGTTCCATGTTTCTTTGAGTCATTGCCTTCGCATTATTATCTTTTTCGCCTAAATCATGTCCTTTTATCCTTGCCTCCATCGTACAACCTGTTCTGATTGTTGATTTTTATCACACAGGATGTCAGGTGGAACTCGTAGTGTTGTTCTTCGGAATCGAGACCGTGATCGGAATCGAAATGATGATGAACCTCCACCCCCGCCTTCTGCGGAGGAAATCATGATGGAAGCTGAGCGGAATAGACGTGATCAAACACACCTTCTGGAGCTCATCGAGCAGAATACCGCCCACCATCGTAATGTGGTGGTCAGCATTCAGGATTTCATCTTCCTCAAGCCACCGGTATTCCGATGTTCTTCTGAGCCCCTCGAAGCTGATGATTGGCTCCGTTCCATCAAGCGTAAGCTTGATACAACACATGTTGCTCCCGAGGACCGAGTTATTTTCGCGGTATACTTCTTGGAAGGTGCTGCTCTTCAGTGGTGGGAGAACTATGTTGCACTGTAGCCAGATGGTCACGTAGTGACTTGGCAGGAGTTCTGTGTTGCCTTTCGAGGGTACCACATTCTGGATGAGTTGATGGAGCGCAAGAAGGAAGAGTTATGCAATCTGAATCAAGGAGAGATGTCCATTCATGAGTATGTGAGGGAGTTCAACCGTCTTGCTCGTTATGCCCAAGATGAGATCACCACCGATGCCAGAAAGCAGGCAAGATTCCGCAAGGGACTTAGCCCCATCCTTCGTCATGATCTCAACCTCCTTGAATTTGCCACCTTTAAGGATTTAGTCAACAGATCATTCAGAGCTGCGCATGGCAATGAAGTTTTCGAGAAGTCTCGCAAGCATGCTCTCGAGCTTGCCCCTTCTTCCAGTTCACGCCCTTAGAAGCGCATGATCTGGATTCCTAACAGTTTGTTTCCCCAAAACAACCCACCGAGGCCATCCCTTGTGCCGCCTCGTCCACCAGCTCCACCAAACAACCCAGCTCCCCGCACTATCTTTGGAGCCTGCTTCAGATGTGGCCAGCCTGGTCACTATTCTCGTGAGTGCCCCGTCAATCAAAATGCTCCACCCCATGCCAAAGGGAACCCCACTGTTCGTGCCAAACCACCCCCTAAGGTTTCCACCGCTAAGCCTTCCACTTCCGCAAGTTTTGGACATGTGAACCAAATCTCAGCTGAGGAAACTAATAGTACTTCTGACGTCATTCTTGGTTACGCTCCCAATCAATTTTGTTCCCACTTCTGTCCTTTTCGATCCAGGAGCATCTCACTCATTCATGTCGGAGAGTTAAGCACTTCGGCATGATGTATCCTTTGAAGAAATGTTCACCCCTATGATCATTCAAACTCCTGGTTCAAAATGGCAAACTAATAAAGTAAGCCATGGTAATCAAATTGCAATTGAGGGTTTAGTATTCCTTGCTTCACTCATAGCCCTCAAGTCTTCAGACATTGATGTCATCCTTGCTATGGATTGGTTATCAAGACAACATGCTTTTCTTGATTGTAAAGCCAAGTCAGTTAGACTTACACATCCTTCAGGCCAGACAATAGATTATTCCTTGCCAAGAACAAGAACCCAGGTTCATTCTTTGAATGTGCTTCCCCTTCCCGACCTTAAAGATGTTCCGGTGGTTCGTGACTTCCCGGATGTCTTTCCTGAAGAGCTGCCGGGAATGCCACCCGACAGATGTGTAGAGTTCATTATAGATCTTGCCCCAGGAACCGCACCAATTTCCAGCCGCCCATACAAAATGGCCCCACGTGAGTTAGCTGAGCTTAAAATCCAACTTGAAGCTTTGTTGGAAAAAGGCTTCATCCGCCCTAGATCATCGCCATGGGGTTTCCCCGTTCTGTTCGTAACGAAGAAAGATGGAACAGAAAGGATGTGCGTAGACTATCGCCCGCTAAATCTAGCGACGATAAAGAACAAGTACCCACTGCCCAGGATCAATGATCTTTATGATCAACTTGCTGGATCCTCTTTCTTCTAGAAGATGGATTTGAGATTAGGCTATCATCAAATCAAAATCCGAAACGAGGACATTACAAAAACGGCTTTCACTACTCGTTATGGTCTTTACGAGTACACCATCATTTCCTTTGGTTTAACCAATGCCCCCGCCACTTTCTCACGCATGATGAATTCGATCTTCATGGAGTACCTAGATAAATTTGTTGTGGTTTATCTCGATGACATTCTCATCTACTCGAAGAACGAAGAAGAACATGCCGAACACCTAAGGCTGGTATTGATGAAACTTAGAGAGCATCGCATGTATGCTAAATTCTCCAAGTGAGAATTTTGGCTACCAGAAGTGACCTACTTAGGCCACGTGATTTCTGCAAAAGGCATTGCTGTGAATCCCGAGAGGGTTCAGGCCGTCCTTGACTGGACTCCACCTGAATCGGTTAAGCAAGTAAGGAGTTTTCTTGGCCTAGCCAGCTATTGCCGTCGCTTCGTTGAGAATTTCTCCTAAGTTGCAAAGCCTCTTCTCAACTCCTCAAGAAAGATAAGAAATTCCTATGGACTTCCAACTGCGAGGAAAGCTTTCAAGAGCTAAAAAGAAGATTGACTTCTGCACCCGTACTTGCACCTCCAGACACCAAAAAGGATTTCGAGATCTTTTGTGACGCATCATGGCAAGGGTTAGGATGCATACTTCTGCAAGATAGACATGTGGTAGCTTATGCCTCACGCCAGTTGCGGCCACATGAAGAGAACTATCCTACCCATGACCTTGAACTCGCTGCTATAGTTCATGCCCTGACAACTTGGCGACATTACCTCGGTAATCGTTGTGAGATCTATTCCGACCACCAAAGCCTCAAATACATTTTCACCCAGCCAGATCTTAATCTCAGGCAAAGACGCTGGATTGAGTTGATAAAAGATTACGACGTAGGAATTTCTTACACCCCAGGCAAAGGCAACGTCATGGCTGATGCACTAAGTCGTAAGTCGTATTGTAACAACCTCATGTTACAACAGTATCAACCACTTCTTCATGAGGAATTTTGCAAGCTCAATCTTGAGATTGTTCCTCATGGCTATCTTTCTACCTTGGTGGCGAAACCAACTCTTGAGGATCAAATCATAGTTGCCCAAAGGCGTGCACGAGGTGTTCGCCGGATCAAGGATAACATTGCTAGCGGAGTTGCTAAATGTTTCTCCACAGATAGTAAAGGAATAGTATTCTTTGGAAATCGTTTGGTAGTACCTAAGAATAGGGAACTAAGGCAACTCATCCTCAAAGAAGCCCATGACACACCCCTCTCGATTCATCCCGGTAGCACAAAAATGTACCGAGATCTACGCCAGAGATTTTGGTGGACTAGGATGAAGAGAGACATTGCTCGATTTGTTGCCGAATGTGATGTTTGTCGTCGCATTAAGGCAGAACATCAAAGACTTGCTGTACACTTCAACCTTTTCCTATTCCCGAGTGGAAATGGGACAAAGTCGGTATGGACTTCATCACCGGCTTTCCAAAAACCCAGAAAGGAAATGATGCCATCTTCGTTGTCATAGATAGGCTTTCCAAAGTTGCTCACTTCCTTCCAGTTCGCGAGTCTATAACTGCTAGCCAGTTAGAGGACTTGTACGTCTCTAGAATTGTGTCTCTTCACGGTGTTCCTTTGGAAATCAATTCTGATCGTGGTAGCCTTTTCACCTCTAGATTTTGGGGAAGCTTCTAACATGCTATGGGAACTCATCTCTCCTTTAGTACAGCTTTCCATCCTCAGTCTAGTGGTGAAGTTGAAAGGGTTAACCAAATTCTTGAAGACATGCTCAGAGCTTGTGTTATCTCATTCGGAAAGAATTGGGAGAAGTCTCTTCCATTTGCCGAATTTTCTTATAACAATAGTTTTCAATCTAGTCTGAACATGGCTCCTTTTGAACTCCTTTATGGATGACGATGTCGAACACCCCTTAACTGGTCAGCAACCGATGAAAGACAATTCTTTGGACCGGATATGATCAAGGAAGCAGAAGAGCAAGTTCGTATTGTTCGTGATCAATTGAAATTTGCCCAGTCTCGTCAAAAAAGGTACTATGATCGTCATCATAGGAAAGAGAGCTACAATCTGGATGAGAAGGCTTACCTTCGGGTTACTCCTCTGAAGGGTACCCAACGATTCGGTATCAAAGGCAAGTTGGCCCCACGTTACATCGGACCTTTCCGCATTCTTGCTAAACGTGGAGAAGTTGCCTACCAACTTGAACTACCCCCGCACCTTTCCCGAGTACATGATGTATTCCATGTGTCACAACTCAGGCGTTGCTTCAAGGACCCCATCCGCGAAGTCGACCATGAAACGCTTGATCTACAAGATGACCTTTCTTATCGAGAATACCCTGTTCGTGTTCTTGAATCAGCAGAGCGTGTCACTCGCCGAAAGAAGATCAAGTTTCTTAAAGTTCGGTGGTCACACCACTCCGAGAAAGAAGCCAC
The DNA here is from genome assembly GCA_950022295.1 of Bromus sterilis. NCBI lineage: Eukaryota > Viridiplantae > Streptophyta > Magnoliopsida > Poales > Poaceae > Bromus > Bromus sterilis. The sequence continues at coordinate 362,634,523 of OX465595.1, read as the reverse complement.
GTGGGAAAGAGAAGACCGTCTCAGTGCCGGGTACCCCTCCTTCCTTCCGCAGACTTCTGAATCTCGGGACGAGATTCTTTTGAGTGGGGGCGAGTTGTCACAACCCCAAGTTAGGTATGTGCTAGGATTAAGTGCTCCTTTGCATTCATGTTAAAAAATTCAAAAGAAATTGAAATGGGAGAGAAAAACCCCCCAGATGAATTAATTCAAAAGGCCAGAAATAAATCTTCTCCAAAAATTCCTTTTGTATTTTTGAAAACTCCCATAAATGATTGCGATCACATATCAAGTGATGTGGGACCATCCCCATGCTCATGGATTTTTCAAATATTCAAACAGGAGCATGGATTTAAATTTAAACCCCCATTTGAATTAAAGTTCAAATGAATTGATTTTTAAAATTGCCAAACTTTATAAGTGGCTATTATAATTTAATATGAGGCCATATAAAAAGTTTCAACACTTTTAAAAATGCCTAGCTATTTATTTGCTAAGCTAAACAAAAATTGCAGAAAAGAAAAGCAGAGAAGAAAAGGAATAAAAGAAAGCAATGCAAACCTCACTGGCCTCGGGCCCAACTAGACGCACCCGGCCCAAGCCCACTACCCCTGTGTCTTCTTCCTCCCTGCAGGCCGAAGCAGCACGCTGTCGAGCATGCCCCGGCCGGCGACCGCCACCGCGATGCCCTGGCCTCCAGGTGCCCCCTGATACGTCCAAAATGCATCACTATTTTTTATAGTAATTCTTTCTTATTCATTGATATATTTCACGATATGATGCTATTCTTATGTTGTTTTGGCTCATTTTACACAGTTTGAAACTTTCCGGTGCCGAAGCAGCAGACGCAGGATTCAGCTGTAAAAAGTGGACGCTGAGTTGCTGCAGAAGAACACCTCCAAATTACCTGAAAATCGACGGAGGCTGTTTTCCAGCAGGGTCACGAAGACACGCAAAAGAGCAACCAGAGGGGGCACAGGGTGCCCAGGCGGCCACCTGGCGCGGCCCCACCCCTGGCCGCGCCATGAGGGCGCCTGGACCCCCGGGGCCACTCCCGGCTCCCCCCTCTGTCCTATTTACTCCTCGTGCTCCAAAAACCCTAAAAAAATAAGAGTTTACGGAGTTCCGCCGCCGCTCCGTGGCGGAAACCTACAGAGAAGAAAAGCCATCTCTGGCGGGCAGATTCCGCCGGGGAGATCACCTCCCGGAAGGGGAGATCGTCGCCATCGTCATCACCATCGTCACGGGCATCATCGAGATCATCATCAACATCATCCCCATCATCAGCACCATCTCCATCTCCATCCAATCTTGTCTCACAATTGCAACTCATGTTGTAATCCGTAATATCTATCCCCTCTAATCTATCGGTGTTGATTACTACTTTGTGGTGAATGCTATTGAGTTTTGTTGGAGAAATATTATTGGGTTCAGATTGTTTATCATCTATTTATCTCCACTGATCATGATCTCTTTTATGTCTTGTGAGTAGTTAGTTTAGTTCTTGAGGACATGGGAGAAGTCTAGTTGTTAGTAGTCATATGATGTTGAAGTAATATGTGTTGGTTGATATTTAAGTTGTGTTGTTATTTTCCTAGTGGTATTGTGTGAGTCGAACACTGAACACTTCGCCTTATCAAGGACCTAGGGGAATGCATTGTGTATAAAGAATGCTTACGGTGGTTGCCGGAGTGACAGAAACCTGAACCCCAGTTTGCACGCTTTTGCACAAGGGAACAATGGATCACCGATCGTATTTCTATGGTTAGGCTTTTGCCTTAATTACTATCTTGTATTTGCGGATGCTTGCAAGGTGTTTAATCATAAGAGTGCACTCATCTTAGTCTACAGGGTGTACTAGCATAGATCCACCCACTCAACACTTATTAACACAACACATAGTACCGATACGGAATATGGCGAAAGCACATGACTACCTCTCCCGTGTGTCCTCAAGAACACTTTAGCTTTTATAAGTTCAGTTTCTAGGCCTCTCCTTTGCTAAGAAAGGATTGGGCCACTCTTTACTCTCCAGTATCTTTTACCTTGCTCGTCTTTACTATCCTGTTGCTTATACCAAGAAAATCCCTAAAAAGTTATCTTTCAGTGCTTGTAGTTATCTCCTTACCAAAGTCACTTGCTACTACCTTCTGCTCCTCATTGGGTTCGACACTCTTACTTATTGAAAACACTGCAATAGATCCCTCTACGTTGAGGGTCATCAAGCTACGTTTTCTGGCGCCGTTGTCGGGGAGTGTAGCGCTATTAGTAAGTGAAGCTGGTAAGGAAGATTTTATATTTTGTTTTAGTTTTACTATTGCTGTTTTGTCCTTATGAACACCCCTACTCTTGGATCATTGTTCTCAGGGAGCCGCCCCACCGCTAAGGTAGTTACTCCTACCCCTACTGAAATTGTGCCTTATAAGATACCATATGGTATTATCGATTATGTTCTATCTAATCGCTATGCAGGAGACAGGCATCCAGGTGAACACTTGCTATATTTATCACAACTATGTTCATTATTCAAGCTTGCAGGTGTATCACTGGAGTTCGTTATGAAGAAATTATTCTCTGTATCGCTTACAGGAAAAGCTTAGGATTGGTATAAGCTCCTCGATAACTCACATTCTCTTAATTGGGAAGAGCTTATGTCTCTCTTTTATACATAGTTTTACCTCTTCATGAAGTTTATCGAGACAGAAATTACATCTATAACTTTAGGTCTCGCGACGGAGAAAGGATCGCTCAAGCTTGGGGGAGACTTAAATCGCTAATGTTCAAATGTCCTATCCATAAGCTTCCCAAAGATATTATACTTACAAATTTTGATGCCATGCTTTCTCGTCAGGATAAGGAAAGGTTGGATACCTCCTCTAGCGGGGTATTTCAGACAAAGAGCGTTGAAGAAAGATGGGATCTCATCGAAAGGATCCAGAAGAATACTGAAGATTGGGAAATCGATAAAGGTATTGAACCTGCTATAAATTATGAGCGTGATTATATTGAGAGCTATGTGAAGACTGATTATTTTAATACATTTTGCTCTAAGATTGGTCTGGATTCCCATCTAATGATTGATTTCTGTAAGAATTTTGCCTCTCATGTTGATTCTTCTAAGATGAAGAAGGATCAGTACCATAAGCCTTTCAAAGAAGTACCTATTGATATTCATGTTGCTGATCCTATTTTGCCTGCAGTTATATATGAACAGCCCCCTTTTCCTTCAAGAATAAGGGAGCACTCTTTTGTGACAGGCATTATAAATAAAAGTGAGAGAAGAACAGGCGAACCTGAGGACCAAATCAGAGTCGATCCTCAAGTTGCTATGGTTAAAGATTTAGTTACTAATGATATTTTAGATTCTATTATAAATTTTTGTGCTATTTCAACTAACATTGTCACAGCCAAGAATAAAAGCCCAATTTCAGGTACACCAGTTGTATCTGTTAAAATAGGAGATCACAATTATTATGGGCTATGCGATCTGGGATCAAGTGCTAGCGCGATTCCTTATTCGCTTTATCAAGAGATCATGAGTGAGATTTCACCCTGTGAACTCGAAGATATCGATGTTACTATTCATCTTTCAAACAAAGATACTATATCTCCTATTGGGATTGTGAGAGATGTTGAAGTCCTATGTGGAAAGGTAAAGTATCCTACCGACTTTCTTGTACTTGGTTCAGTACAAGATAGTTTCTGTCCTATTATTTTTGGTAGACCTTTTCTCAGAACTTGTGGAGCTATTATAGATTGCAAGAAAGGTAAAGTTTCTGTTGAATTCAATGGTGAGCCATATGAATTTAATTTTTCCAAGATTTCCAAGCAGCCTCGTGGTACTGAATTACCTAGTGATATAAAATTATTGAAAGTATTGCTTCTATTGCTATTCCCCCTAATGATCCTTTACAGCAATACATGGAGGACCACGAGAATGATACTCATATGCAGGAAAGAAATGAAATTGATGAAATCTTCATGAGACAACCTGCTATCTTGAAGCACAACCTTCCGGTTGAACCTTTAGGAATTCTATCCAAACCAAAAGAAGACCCGGTGTTTGATCTCAAACCTCTTCCCGATACGCTCAAGTATGCTTATTTAGATGAAAAGAAAGTATATCCTGTTATTATCAACTCTAACCTTTCAGGATATGAAGAAGAGCAATTATTGGAGGTACTACGTAAACATCGTGGTGCAATTGGCTATACCCTTGATGACCTTAAGGGAATTAGTCCATCTATCTGTCAACATACTATCAACCTCGAGCCCGATGCTAAACCTGTTGTTGACCATCAACGACGGTTGAACCCAAAGATGATGGATGTTGTGAGGACCGAGATCCTCAAGCTTCTAGCCGCAGGTATTATCTACCCTATATCCGATAGTAAGTGGGTAAGTCCAGTTCATTGTGTTCCTAAGAAAGGAGGGACAACTGTAGTCCCTAATGACAAGAATGAACTAATACCTCAGAGAATTATTATTGGGTATAGAATGTGTATTGATTACAGGAAGTTGAACAAGGCAACCAGGAAGGATCACTACCCGCTGCCCTTTATTGATCAGATGCTTGAGAGGCTGTCCAAAAACACCCACTTCTGCTATCTTGACGGGTACTCTGGCTTCTCTCAAATTCATGTTAACACTGCCGATCAAGAGAAGACCACTTTCACTTGTCCTTATGGTACTTATGCTTACAGGCGTATGCCTTTTGGTTTATGTAATGCACCTGCTACTTTTTAGAGATGTATGTCTGCAATATTTCATGGTTTCTGTGAGGAGATTGTGGAAGTCTTCATGGACGATTTCTCCGTCTATGGAACTTCCTTTGACCACTGTCTCCACAATCTTAATAAAGTTTTGCAGAGATGCGAGGATACAAACTTAGTTCTAAACTGGGAAAAGTGCCATTTCATGGTTAATGAAGGGATCGTGCTTCGCCACAAAATTTCCAAGAGGGGAATTGAAGTGGACAAGGCGAAAATTAAAGCTATCGAAAGGATGCCCTATCCAAGGGACATTAAAGGTATTCGTAGTTTTCTCGGTCATGCTGGTTTCTATAGAAGATTTATTAAAGACTTTTCTAAGACCTCGAGACCCCTCACTAATATTCTCCAGAAGGATGTTCCTTTTGTATTTGATGAAGATTGTAAGGAGGGTTTCGAAGTTCTTAAGAAAGCTTTAATAACCGCTCCTATAGTACAACCGCCTGACTGGAATTTGCCCTTTGAAATTATGTGTGATGCTAGTGATTTTTCTGTTGGAGCTGTTTTAGGACAAAGGGTTGATAAGAAATTGAATGTTATTTATTATGATAGCAAGACCCTTGATAGTGCTCAAAAGAATTATGCTACTACTGAGAAGGAATTCTTAGCAGTAGTGTTTGCTTGTGATAAGTTTAGGCAGTATATTATTGATTCTAAAGTTATTATTCATACTGACCATGCTGCCATTAAGTATCTTATGACGAAGAAGGATGCCAAACCAAGGCTCATCAGATGGGTACTCCTTCTTCAAGAATTTGATTTGCAGATTGTTGATAGAAAAGGAGCAGACAACTCTGTAGCGGACAATCTTTCAAGGATGGAAGATATACCGCATGATCCCATCCCAGTCAACGACAGTTTTCCGGACGAACAACTTGCGGTTGTTAAAGTACAATCTCTTTCCGATCCTTGGTTTGCAGATTATGCTAATTTTATCGTTGCAAAGTATTTTCCTCCAGGTTTAACATTTCAGCAAAGGAAGAAGTTCTTCCATGATTTGAGGCATTACTTTTGGGATGACCCACATCTTTTCAAAGAAGGTCCAGACGGGATCATGAGAAGATGTGTACCGGAACATGAGCAGAAGGACATTCTCAAGCGATGTCACGACAGTCCCTACGGAGGACATCACGCCGGTGAGAGGACCGCACATAAGGTTCTCCAATCAGGTTTTTATTGGCCTACTCTCTTTAAAGATGCTAGAAGTTATGTTTTAGCCTGTGATAAATGTCAGAGAGTTGGTAATATTAGTAGGAGGAATGAGATGCCTATGAATTACTCACTAGTGATTGAGCCTTTTGATTGCTGGGGTTTTGATTTTATGGGTCCTTTTCCTTCTTTACACAAGTACACTCACATTTTAGTTGATGTTGATTATGTAACCAAGTGGGTTGAAGCAATCCCCACTGAGAGTGCTGATCACAAAACATCTTTGAAAATGCTCAAAGATCTAATTTTCCCTAGGTTTGGTGTACCTAGGTATCTCATGACTGATGGAGGATCACACTTCATGCATGGAGATTTTAGAAAAGCTTTAGCCAAGTACGATGTCAATCATAGGATTGTGTCACCGTACCATCCTTAAACTAGTGGGCAAGTTGAGCTCACCAATAGAGAGATCAAGTTGATCTTGCAAAAGACAGTTAACAGAAATAGGAAGGACTGGTCAAATAAGTTAGGAGACAATTTGTGGGCGTATAGAACTGCTTACAAAAACCCCATGGGCATGTCTCCCTATAAAATGGTCTATGGCAAGGCTTGCCATTTGCCATTAGAGTTAGAGCACAAAGCTTTCTAGGCTGTTAGAGAGCTTAATGCTGACCCAAAGTTAGCTGGTGAAAAGTGTCTCATGAACTTGACTTCTCCAGATGAGTGGAGAAGTGAAGCTTACGAGAGCGCTAAAATGTTCAAGGAAAAGGTAAAGAAGTGGCATGACAGGAGGATTCTGAAATGTGAATTTAATGTTGGTGATAAAGTTTTATTGTTTAGATCCCGTTTCAGGTTTTCTCCTGGTAAACTACTTTCCAGGTGGGAAGGGCCATTTCATATCGAAGAAGTCTACCGGTCTGGTGCAATTAAGATTAACAATTTTGAAGGCACCAAACCTCAAGTTGTGAATGGGCAAATACTCAAGCATTACATGGCGGGAGATCCCGTCAATGTTGATGTAAATATAGTACGCACAACAACTCATGAAGAACATGTTGCAGCCCTGTTTCAGACACCGACAGAAGCAGAATAAGAAAAGGTATGTATTACGGTAAGGAAACATCGCGAACCGCCATAAAAGTTCCATGTTATGAGTTTTTGCAAAATTAGGAAAATTCGAGGCCTAAGTGGAGCCGGAGAGGAGCTCCAGGGGGCCCAGGCGCCCCCCTGGCGCGCCCTACCTCCTGGCCGTGCCGAGAGGCCGCCTGGGCACCCAGGAGTCCGTCTCCGACCCCACTTTGGTTCGTTACCTTCCTTTTGTTGCAGAAATTTTTGCTATATATTTGCCCGGATCATTTCGGCAACGTATCTCGCGATTTCGTGTGTTTTCTCTTCAATCTGTTTCTGCCAGGGTAAAAAGCTATTGTTAGAGATGTCTTCTTGTGGCTCAAGTGGAGAGGACTTCATGGGACGGCGTCTACGTGAAGTTCAGAAAGATCTCAACCAAGGGAAATGCATAGATTGGGCCACAGAAGAAGAAATCGCTGCAAGGCGAGCAAAGATGGAGCGTTCCGTGAGAAAAGAAGTCAAGATTATCACCGCCCAGCAACCAGGGGGTCCATCAACACAAGGAGGAAGATCAAGCAATCCCATCATGGTGGGGAGTGTCCAACCTTATTATGATCTTTCTCTTAACCTTTCAGGAATGGCCCCTACACTTGAAGATCAACGTACGATTTCTACCATCTCCGAAGCTTACTGCATCACCAATCAATTATGTGAAGATTTCCGTGTACTAAAGGTGCAAGTGGAGATTTTGGAGAAGGAAAACCAAACCCTTCGTCGTGTCATCAAAGATTTGAAGAATCAACAACAACAAGAATGAGGAGTAAATCTCCTCGGGTAATGGCACCCCCTTAGCTTGTTCCAAGCTTGGGGGAGTGCCTGGTATCTTTATCTTTATCTTAGTCTTTTAGAGTTAAGTAGAGTCGTATCATGTCTAGGGAGTTTATTATATGAAATAGGTGTTTGCATTGAGGTCTATCACTCCGTCTGTGGAGAGATTGTATCCGTGAGTGTGGAGTCGTCTATTATGGAATATTAATGAGAAGTCTATTGGTTCCTTCGCTGCACTCGGTATTCTCTTCACGCAATCGGCATCATATGACGATTCTTATGGGGAGTATTGACCTTATATCAGGTATGGCTTTGAAAAATTTATTTAATTTTGGCAAACATAGCTTTGGTCTTGACAACTTGCATGTTTTCTCAAGTAGCGACATAGCCAAAACCTTGATGTTATTATGCTTGAAGTGTTATGTTGACAAGGAAGACAACTTGATGTGTTATGCTTACCTTAATGTTTATGCCTTATATGTTTTGCATCTAAATTAGCATCAATTGTCTGTTCTCTCAAAGCCTTTGCTATCCAAACTCTTTGCCAAGTAGATTTCTGCTTGTGCATCCATACCCTGAAACCTTTACCTCCCATTTGAGTCCACCATACCGTCCTATTCGTGGTATCCCCCTACCACTCCTATAAGTATAGAATTTATGTGTTATCCTTAAATGTTCAAAATCTTCTGTTATGTGCCTCTGCATTAGCTCATGAGGAAGTAGTAGGTAATTCATGATCTTCTTAAGTTGGACAAGTTTTACCCCGGGATTGCATGTCTAATCTGCAAACCCATAATACGAGGAGGAACTAGCATGGGTGCACCCAGCTCGAAAGATAATATGACAAACAAACCCTCCTTCACGCTTGGTCTATGAGAAATCAGAAACTCTGGCAGTGATAAAAAAAGGAGATTAAGGGGATGTGATCGTCCCCACTTGGGAGCCGTTCCTCGAAACTTGTCCATCTTGAGAAGTAATTGAGCTATCTATTAGCATTCGTTGACAAACTATGCACCACCCCAAAATCTATTTTTGTTCTGTTTGATTTAAGGATAGCACATGAGTTTTCCCTGCTTTCCCTTAACAAGGCCGTTCTTCCACTTTCATGTTGAGTCAGTTTTCCCACTTCCTTCTTTTCCCTAAGAGAACAGACATTTGATGATGATGAGGATTCATCCATATAAAGCTGCATTAAGTTTTGCCATGCCATATCCTTGTGGACATTATCTTTTGATAAGTAAGTTGTTTGCGAAAGCTTTTACCTAGCGAGCATCTTCCTTTGTGTTAGCATTTGCAATTCATGACTATTAACATGTCCTTTCAAAAGCTTCAAATTGTTTGTAGTTATCCTTTGACCAAGGTTATGTTTGCCATAATTTGATGAGTTTCCTCAGCCCTACTTTTGATTATAATTGTTATTACTTTCTCATGAGGGCCTTATGAGTTGAGGTTGCTGTTGAGGATGCTGGAGTTTGATGAAGGAACCTTGATGCTTCTTGTCCGTATTTTATTTATCGACACTTCACTCTCTAAAACTTGTGGACAGGTTTACCGAGCTCCGTATTCGCTTGGGGACAAGCGAGGTCTAAGCTTGGGGGAGTTGATACGTCCAAAATGCATCACTATTTTATATAGTAATTCTTTCTTATTCATTGATATATTTCAAGATATGATGCTATTCTTATGTTGTTTTGGCTCAATTTACATAGTTTGCAACTTTCCGGTGCCGAAGCAGCAGACGCAGGATTCAGCGGTAAAAAGTGGATGCTGAGTTTCTGAAGAAGAACACCTCCAAATTACCTGAAAATCGACGGAGGCTGTTTTCCAGCAGGATCACGAAGACACGCAAAAGAGCAACCAGAGGGGGGCCCCAGGGTGCCCAGGCGGCCACCTCGCACGACCCCACCCCTGGCCGCGCCGGGAGGGCGCCTGGACCCCCGGGGCCACTCCCGGCTCCCCCCTCTGTCCTATTTACTCCTCGTGATCGAAAAACCCTAAAAAAAATAAGAGTTTCCGGAGTTCCGCCGCCGCTCCGTGGCGGAAACCTACAGAGAAGAAAAGCCATCTCTGGCGGGCAGATTCCGCCGGGGAGATCACCTCCCGGAAGGGGAGATCGTCGCCATCGCCATCACCATCGTCACGGGCATCATCGAGATCATCATCAACATCATCCCCATCATCAGCACCATCTCCATCTCCATCCAATCTTGTCTCACAATTGCAACTCATGTTGTAATCCGTACTATCTATCCCCTCTACTCTATCGGTGTTGATTACTACTTTGTGGTGAATGCTATTGAGTTTTGTTGGAGAAATATTATTGTGTTCAGATTGTTTATCATCTATTTATCTCCACTGATCATGATCTCTTTTATTTCTTGTGAGTAGTTACTTTAGTTCTTGAGGACATGGGAGAAGTCTAGTTGTTAGTAGTCATATGATGTTGAAGTAATATGTGTTGGTTGATATTTAAGTTGTGTTGTTATTTTCCTAGTGGTGTTGTGTGAGTCGAACACTCAACACTTCGCCTTATCAAGGACCTAGGGGAATGCATTGTGTATAAAGAATGCTTACGGTGGGTTGCCGGAGTGACAGAAACCTGAACCCCAGTTTGCACGCTTTTGCACAAGGGAACAATGGATCACTGATCGTATTGCTATGGTTAGGCTTTTGCCTTAATTACTATCTTGTATTTGCGGATGCTTGCAAGGTGTTTTATCATAAGAGTGCAATCATCTTATTCTAGAGGGTGTACTATCATAGATCCACCCACTCAACACTTATTAACGCAGCACATAGTACCGATACGGAATATGGCAAAAGCACATGACTACCTCTCCCGTGTGTCCTCAAGAACACTTTAGCTTTTATAAGTTCAGTTTCTAGGCCTCTCCTTTGCTAAGAAAGGATTGGGACACTCTTTACTCTCCAATATCTTTTACCTTTCTCGTCTTTACTATCCTGTTGCTTATACCAAGAAAATCCCTAAAAAGTTATCTTTCAGTGCTTACAGTTATCTCCTTACCAAAGTCACTTGCTACTACCTTCTGCTCCTCGTTGGGTTCGACACTCTTACTTATCGAAAACATTGCAATAGATCCCTCTACGTTGAGGGTCATCACCCCCCGAGCCTCCTAGACGTGCCACGACGACGCTGGAGACGTCGTCCTCCTTCCCCCCCCCCCCCTCCAGAGCTTCTCCACTTCTCTCCCTCGCCATTTTCGTCGCCACCCGAGCGCACCGGAGCGCGCCACCGTGAGCATGCGTGGCCAAAGAGCTCCTTGAACCCAGCAGACGTGTCCAACGCACTCCTCGGCGTCGTCTTCTTCTCCGTGGCAGAGGAATCGGCCCCGGGAGCCTGGAGCACGCCATCCCCTTCGTCTTCTCCTCGCCGGAACCGCAAGCTTCCGTCGCCGAATTCGTCACCGTCTCGCTCCCTCCGGCCCCGTCGAGCTCGTCAACGCGTTCAGGGTGAGCGTGCGATCGATTTCACCCCTCCCCGTTGCTCTCCTCGTGCCCTGGACGACGAGCTCGTCGATCCCGTGGTTCCTGCCGCCGCCACGTTTGAAGACGTCGTCGCCATGGAGCCTCCCAGTGACCCCCGCGTGCTCTACGTGATGCGCACGAGCACGGGGCACGCACTGGTGCCCTTTGTGGTTTTCCCCGTGGCCATTTGTCCATCCCGGCGCGCCTCCGCCGTGTGCAGAGGTCGCCGCCGGCGAGGTGACGACGTGGCTGTCATTAGGGGCTAAGCCCCCCTGTTAATTGACCCCAGGTCAATGACAGGTGGGGCCCCCAACCCCCCTAACCCCTCTGTTAATTTAAACAGAGGGGATTAAAACGATGTGAAACTGACAAGCCGGACCCACACGTCAGCCCTGCGTCAGCATGGCACCATAATTGATTAAATCGATTAAAAATCTTCTAGAAATTCCAGAAAATAGCCAAATCTTTGGAAATTCATAATTAATTCATATTAACTCCAAATTGGACATATAATATATGAAAAATTATCAGAAAAATACAAGGATTCTGAATATGCACTTTGTTTTCATGTTTGAACATTTTAAAATAGGTGAACAGTAGAAAACATGCATATGGCATTCTTTTGAATTCAAATTTGGAGTGAATTTGCAAATGACTTTGCAACACACTTATTTTAAATGGTTTCATCTACACATCAGAGACTTTACCTCACCTTTACAACATCATTTCATGTTCAAACTTTTCAAATAAATATTCATGCATTCAAATGCATTTGAATTTCATCAATAAATCATATGGAGTTTGAATTTGCATTCCAAATGCAATAAACTCCTTTTAAATGGAATGCTCAACACATCGGTACCATGAACATCACCTTATACAATTGATCATGTGCTTGTGCATTGTACCTTATGTTGATCACTTTGTTTGTATTGTTTACTCGGATAGAAGTGGAGCCGGAACCCGAGTTCACCCCCTTCATTGAAGACCCCGTGACTGAACCTCGTCAGCAAGGCAAGCAACCCCCCATTGATCATGTTGATAAAATCCCACTTCCCTCTCATGTCTCGCTTATGCATTGTATAGGATACATACCATGATAACGTTTCTACCGCATAGTTGAACTCATATCCTTTGCATGACCTATCATCTTGTCACAGTAGTAAGCAAACCACAATCCTAACAGATGTAGGAGTTGGTTGATATCATGTGGCCCCTGCAACTGTTACTGCTTATTGCATGCTTAGTGGTACAATGAGGTTGCTTTTGATGTGAGTCGGGATGATGGTGAACATGGTGTTGATGAAAGTGAAACTGTGTTGGTGAATCTAACCTAATACAAGGTGAAAGATGAGAGGTTGTGTAGGAGTACACAGTGGGTTGTCTCGTTGAACACCGCCTTAAGCCCGAGTTCTTGTGTGGTGATCCAAGAAGAAGAGTACAACCACACATTGGGCTCACTGACCCCTCTCCACCTAGTACCTCACCCCGTTCGAACCTCAGAAGTCGCAGTAGTTCGGAGTTTTGGTAGGGCTGCGGCACGGTCTGCGAAGTGGATGAACGGCTTTTCAAGACCGGCTTGGGACCCTGCACACATGGTTTGAGGCTGTACTGGAACCTCGGCCGGACTTCCATACGGATCCCCTCAGATAGGCGACTCTCTGTACTAGAACGGAGCTGTGGGCGATGTGTCGTGGCAACATCCTCGCCGGTACCCGCTTGAAGGGTCCCACTCCCAGGCGGTAACTGATGAGTGTGTGTGTGTAGCGGTACACCCCTGTAGGGTTAACAAAACTATTCGAATAGCCGCGTCCGCGATTAAGGACTGCTTGGAAAGCTTAGCTTGATTATTAGACAACTTGAACTGGATACTTATAAAACTTACCAAGATAAGCGTGAGTGCTATGGCGTGCTTTCTCGTGGGGAAGTCGAGGAAGGCACCATAGTGGTGTAATTGGTTGGAGATGTAGTAGACTCGTGTACGCTTCTTACCTCAAGTCTAGTACTCGTAGTTCAGGACTAGCCAAGTCAAAGCTGGCACTTCTGCAAGTGAAACCCCACCTTCCTTTACCTTGATACATGTGCATGAGTAGTATAGCTCCTACGTAAGTCTTGCTGAGTACGACTTTGTACTCACGTTTGCTTATTCTATGTTTTAGATGAACCCACTGACCCCGAAGGTGGATTCTGCATGGAGCTCGACGACTGAAGACCAAGCTAGTGTAGTCCCAGTCAGACGACTGTTCCCTCGTGGAAGGGCTTGTTTATAGATCAGGCTTCTCTAAGCCATTTGTTAAACTTGTCTGTACTCAGACCTACTTTGCTTCCGCATGTTTGGTGTAATGTTGGATCACATGGTTGTGATCTCTGTGTGCACTCTGTGAGAGTTATCAATAAAGTTGTATACTTCGTAGAGAATTGCAATGATACCTATTGTTCATACTGGACATGTGTGTTGCGTGTATGATTATAACATGCATGTCTTAGTATGGGTTTTTCGAGACCTTAGTTGTGATCTGGCAGGCGGTCTTTTATACACCAAGTGGCCCTTAGATGTGCGCAGCTTGGGGCATCGCGATGCGATTGTTCGTGACTCCGTCACGTGCACACTTTGATGTATGATCGAGCCCTCCCTAGACCCCCGACTAAGTGATCGGGCTGCAGTAATTCTATGTAAGGGTTATCATATAATCGATAGTATGGTTGAGGCGACTTGTCTATGAATATGGGAGTTCACCACCCATATCAGTTAGACTTGTGTGCGGACGATGAGGACCCATCTCAGTGGATCATCCGGCCTGAATGGGATGCCCCTCACGTTCAATGCTTTCCGAGAACGTTCTGTGCTTGGCCTTGTCTTCTTAGACAAGTGGGTACGGTTCTCGGCTCTCCATATAATTGTGTTGTAGCGAGGCTTGCATACGCTAACCCCGGGTCTCGACAGAACTTGTCCTTCGGGGAACTTGGGGAAGCCATGGCACCTAGGTCTAGCTGAAAGTTTTCCTGGCAGAAACAGCTCGAAAAGAAAACACACGAAATCGCGAGATACGTTGCCGGAACGATCCGAGCAAATATATAGCAAAAATTTCTGCACAAAAAGGAAGGTAACGGGTCAAAGCGGAGTCGGAGACGGGCTCCGGGGTGCCCAGGAGGCCTCCCGGCGCGCCCAGGGGTGGGGCCGCGCCAGGGGGGGTGCCTGGGCCCCCTGGAGCTGGTCTCCGGCTCCACTTAGGCCTCAAATTTTCTATATTTCGCAAAAACTCATAATCTGGAACTTTTATGGCGGTCTCGCGATGTTTCCTTACCGTAATACATACCTTTCCTTATTCTGCTTCTTCTGGTGTCTGAAACATGGCTGCAACATGTTCTTCATGAGACTTTGTGTACACCAAATCCACATCAACATTAAGAGGGTCTCCTGCTATGTTGTGCTTAAGTCTTTGCCCATTCACCACTTGAGGTTTGGTGCCTTCGAAATTGTTACTCTTGATTGCACCCGAGCGGTAGACTTCTTCAATATGAAATGGCCCTTCCCACCTGGAAAGTAGTTTAGCTAGAGAAAACCTGAAACGGGATCTAAACAACAAAACTTTATCGCCAACATTAAATTCACGTTTCAGAATCCTCCTATCGTGCCACTTCTTTACCTTTTCCTTGAACATTTTAGCGCTCTCGTAAGCTTCACTTCTCCACTCATATAGAGAATTCAAGTTCATGAGACGTATTTCACCAGCTAATTTCGAGTCAGCATTAAGCTCTCTAATAGCCCAGAAAGCTTTGTGTTCTAATTCTAATGGAAGATAGACCATCTTATAGGGAGACATGCCCATGGGGTTTTTGTAAGCAGTTCTATACGCCCACAAAGCATCTCCTAACTTATTTGACCAATCCTTTCTATTTCTATTGATTGTCTTCTGTTAGATCAACTTGATCTCTCTATTTGTGAGCTCAACTTGCCCACTAGTTTGGGGGTGGTACGGTGAAGCAATTCTACGATTGAAATCGTACTTGGCTAAAGCTTTTCTAAAAGCTCCATTTGTAAAGTGTGAACCCCCATCAGTCATGAGGTACCTGGGTACTCCAAACCTAGGAAAAAATTACATCTTTGAGCATTTTCAAAGAAGTGTTGTGATCAGCACTTTCAGTGGGGATTGCTTCGACCCACTTGGTTACATAATCAACAACAACTAAAATGTGAGTGTACTTGTGTGAGGAAGGAAAAAGACCCATAAAATCAAAACCCTAGCAATCAAAAGGCTCAATCACTAGAGAGTAATTCATAGGAATCTCATTCCTTCTACTAATATTACCAACTCTCTGACACTTATCACAAGATAAAACATAATTTCTAGCATCTTTAAAGAGAGTAGGCCAATAAAAATATGATTGAAGAACCTTATGTGCGGTCCTCTCACCAGCATGATCTCCTCCATATGGACTGTCATGACATTGTTTGAGAACGTCCTTCTGCTCGTGTTACGGTATGCATCTTCTCACGATCCCATCTGGACCTTCTTTGAAAAGATCTGGGTCATCCCAAAAGTAATGCCTCAAATCATGAAAGGACTTCTTCCTTTGCTAAAATGTTAAACCTGGAGGCAAAAAATTTGCAACGATAAAGTTAGCATAATTTGCAAACCAAGGATCGGAGAGAGATTGTACTTCAACAACAGCTAGTTGTTCGTCTGGAAAACTGTCGTTAACTGGGATGGGATCATGCGGTATATCTTCCATCCTTGAAAGATTATCTGCCACCGGATTGTCTGCTCCTTTCCTATCGACAGTCTGCAAATCAAATTCTTGAAGAAGGAGTACCCATCGGATGAGCCTTGGTTTGGCATCCTTCTTCTCCATAAGATACTTAATGGCAGCATGGTCAGTATGAACAATAATCTTAGAATCAACAATATACTGCCTAAACTTATCACAAGCAAACACTACTGCTAAGAATTCCTTCTTAGTAGTAGCATAATTCTTTTGAGAACTACCAAGGGTTTTGCTAGCAAGATATAACATTCAACTTCTTATCAACCCTTTTCCCTAGAATAGCTCCAACAGCAAAATCACTAGCATCACACATAATTTCAAAAGGTAAATTACAATCAGGTGGTTGTACTATAGGAGCAGTTACTAAAGCTTTCTTAAGAACTTCGAAGGCTTCCTTACAATCTTCATAAAAAACAAAAGGAACGTCCTTCTGGAGAAGATTAGTGAGGGGTCTCGAAGTCTTAGAAAAGTCTTTAATAAATCTTCTATAGAAACCAGCATGACCGAGAAAACTACGAATACCTTTGATGTCGCTAGGATAGGGCATCCTTTCAATTGCTTCGATCTTGGCTCTATCCACTTCAATTCCCCTCTCTGAAATCTTGTGGCCAAGAACAATTCCCTCGTTGACCATAAAGTGGCACTTCTCCCAGTTAAGAACCAGATTTGTCTCCTCACATCTCTGCAAAACTTTATTAAGGTTGTGGAGACAATGGTCAAAAGAGGTTCCATAGACGGAGAAATCGTCCATGAATACCTCCACAGTTTCTTCACAAAAACCATGAAATATAGCAGACATACACCTTTGAAAAGTGGCAGGGGCATTACATAAACCAAAAGGCATACATCTGTAAGCATAAGTACCATAGGGACAAGTAAAAGTGGTCTTCTCTTGATCAGCAGTGTTAACGTGAATTTGAGAGAAGCCAGAATAACCATCAATATAAAAAAGTGAGTATTTTTGGATAACCTTTCAAGCATTTGGTCGATGAACGGCAACGGGCAGTGGTCCTTCCTGGTTGCCTTGTTCAGCTTCCTTTAATCAATACACATCCGATATCCAATAATAATTCTCTGAGGTATTAGTTCATTCTTATCATTAGGAACCACAGTTGTTCCTCCTTTCTTTGGAACACAATGAACCGGGCTTACCCACTTACTATCAGTTATGGGGTAGATAATACCTGCGGCTAGAAGCTTGAGAATCTTAGTCTTTACAACATCCATCATTTTCGGATTCAACAGTCGTTGATGATCAACAACTGGTTTAGCATCAGGTTCAAGGTTGATGGTATGTTGACAAATAGACGGACTAATCCCCTTAAGGTCATCAAGGGTATAGCCAATTGCACCTCGATGTTTGCGAAGTACTTACAATAGTCGCTCTTCTTCATACCCTGAAAGGTTATAATTGATAATAACAGGATATACTTTCTTTTCATCTAAATTAGCATATTTGAGCGTATCGGGAAGAGGTTTAAGATCAAACACTGGATCTTCTTTTGGTTGAGACAAAATTCCCAAAGGCCCAACTGGAAGGTTGTGCTTTAGGATAGCAGGTTGTCTTAAAAATATTTCGTCCAGCTCATCCCTCTCCTGCATATGCAAATCATTCTCGTGGTCCTCCATATATTGCTGCAAACGATCGTTAGGGGGAATAGCAATGGAAGCAATATCTTCAATAATCTTATCATTACTAGGCAAATCAGTACCACAAGGCTTCTTAGAGAACTTTGAAAAGTTAAATTCATATGGCTCACCATTGAATTCAACAGAAAATTTACCTTTCTTGCAATCTATTATAGCTCCACAGGTTCTGAGAAAAGGTCTACCGAAAATAATAGGACAAAAATTATCCCTTACTGAACCAAGTACTAGAAAGACGGTAGGATATTTTACCTTTCCGCCTAAGACTTCAACGTCTCTCACAATTCCGATAGGAGAGATAGTTGCTCTGTTTGCAAGATGAATAGTGACATCAACTTCTTCAAGTTCACATGGTGAAATTTCACCCATGATCTCTTGATAAAGTAAATACGGGATAGCACTAGCACTCGATCCCAAATCGCATAGCCCATACTAATTATGATCTCCTATTTTAACAGATACTACTGGGGTACCTGAAATTTGGCCCTTATTCTTGGCTGTGACAAGGTTAGTGGAAACAGCAGAAAAATTTATATTGGAATCTAAAGCATCATTAGTAATAAGATCCTTAACAAATGCAACTCGAGGATCGACCTTGATCTGGTCCTCAGGCTCATAAATTCTTCTCTCACTCTTATCATTATTTCTGTCACAAAAGAGTGCTCCCTTATTCTTACGGGAAAAGGGGGCTTTTCATACATAACTGCGGGCACAATAGGGTCAGCAACATGAATATCAATAGAGGATTCTTTAAATGGTTTATGATGCTGACTCTTCTTCTTCTAGAGGAGTCAATATGAGAGGCAAAATCCTTACAAAAATCAATCATCAGATGGGAATCAAGACCAATCTTAGAGCAAAAGGCATTAAAGGAATCAGTTTTCACATAGCTCTCTATATAATCATGCTCATAATTTATAGTAGGTTCAATACCTTTATCTATTTCCCAATCTTCGGTATTCTTATGGATCCTTTCAAGGAGATCCCATCTTTCTTCTACTCTTTTCGTCTGGAATACCCCACTAGAGGAGGCATCCAACATCTCCTTATCCTGACGAGAAAGTCTAGCATAAAAAATTGTAAGTATAGTTTCTTTGGGGAGCTCATGAATAGGACATTTGAGCATTAGAGATTTCAATCTCCCCCAAGCTTGAGCGATGCTTTCTCCGTCACGAGACCTAAAGTTATAGATATAATTCCTGTCTCGATGAATTTCATGAAGAGGATAAAACTTGGTATAAAAGAGAGAGATAAGCTCATGCCAATCAAGCAACTGAGAGTTATCGAGAAGCTTATACCAATCTTAAGCTTTATCTATAAGCGATACGGAGAACAATTTCTTCATGATGAACTCCTTTGATACACCTGCAAGCTTAAATAATGAACATACTTGTGATAAATATAGCAAGTGTTCACTGGGATGTCTATCTCCTGCATAACGATTAGCCAAAACACAATCGATAATACCATCTGGTATTTTGTAAGGCACAATTTCAGTATGGGGAGGTACAACCACCACAGATGTGGGGCGTTTCCCCATAAGAAACGATCCAATAGCTAGGTTGTCCATACGGAAAAGAACAACAACATCAAAATAAAAGAAACAATATAAAAATTCCTTACCAGCTTCACTTACCAATAGCGCTATGCTCCCCGGCAATGGCGCCAGAAAACGTAGCTTGATGACCTTCAACGTAAAGGGATCTATTGTAGCATTTTTGATAAGTAAGAGTGTCGAACCCAACGAGGAGAGAAAGGTACTGATAGGTGATGGTGGACAAGGAATAACTGCAAGCACTGAAAGATAACTTTTTAGGGGTTTTCGATATAAGCAACGATAAGATAAAAGCAAGCAATGTAAATAGCACTGATGATCAGCAAGTGGCCCAATCCTTTTGTGCAAAGGATAAGCCTGGCAACTGAACTTATAAAGACTAAAGCGTTCTTGAGGACACATGGAGAGGTAGTCACGTGCTTTCGCCATATTCCGTATCGATAACAAGTGTTGTGCTGATAAGTGTTGAGTGGGTGGATCTATGCTAGCACACCTTCTAGACTAAGATAAGTGCACTCTTATTATTAAACATCTTGCAAGCATCCGCAAATACAAGATAGAAATTAAGGCAAAGCCTAACCACAACAATAAGATCGAGGATCCAGTAATCCCTTGTGCAAAAGTGTGCAAACTGGGGTTCAGGTTTCTGTCACTCTCGCAAACCACCGTAAGCATTCTTAATACAGAATGCATTCCCCTAGGTCCTTAAGAAGGAGAAGTGTTGAGTGTTCTACTCACACAACACCACTAGGAAAATAACAACACAACTTAAATATCAAACAACACTAATTACTTCAACATCATATGACTACTAGCAACCAGACTTCTCCCATGTCCTCAAGAACTAAAGTAACTACTCACAAGACATAAAATAGATCATCATCAGAGGTGATAAATATATGATAAACAATCTGGACATAATGGTATTTCTCCAACAAAACTCAATAGCATTCACCACAAAGTAGTAATCAACACCGGTAGAGTAGAGAGGATAGACAGTACGGATTACAACACAAGATAATCTTGTGAGGTGAGATTGGATGGTGGTGGAGATGGTGCTGATGTTGGGGATGATGTTGATGGTGATCTTCATGATGCCCGTGACGATGATGATGACGATGGAGATGATCTCCCCTTCCGGGAGGTGATCTTCTTGGCGGAATCTGCCCTCCGGAGAGCCCTTTTCTTCTCTATAGGTTTCCGCCATGGAGCGGCGATGGAACTCCGTGATAGCTTCTCTTTTTAGGGTTTTCGCGTAAAGAGGAGTATATAGGCTAGAGGGAGGAGCCGGGAGTGGCCCCAGGGATCATCATCAGAATTGAAGTCTCTGTGCTCAAGTGCCAGTCCGTGGATCGAACTCGCTGGCACACATAGTATAATAGATGTATATCAAAGTACAAGTGCATCATTATTACAACGTATGATCCAGAGTAAATAAATAACAAGTTGCATAGCTCAAGGCTAGCTTATTCAATATAAATGTAGCGGAAGCAAAAGCAAGTAACGTGGAGTCCCATCAACAGCCACATGCGAACATGCTGAGTGTAGACTCGTAACCCTATCATAACACACTAATCTTCTGAGAAACCTGCAACACGAAGGTTACAGCCCGAACACGGGTCAGTACATCTGATTTGTACGGCAAGTAAAACAAGTGATAAAGCAATCCTACAACTAAATTCAAAACAAGAATAAGAATCAAGCTTGGTTTGTTGTACATGAAGTTTGTATTCATCTACTTCTACTTACTACTCAACATTTTTATCAACTCAAGTTAATATTGACCCACAACGCACAACAACTAACTAACCGCCTATGAGAGCCCTCGGGATCATAGGATTTCTAATGGCAGCCATGAGAGCCCTCAGGATCATGCCTTCGTGAGTATTGTAGAGCCCTCAAGATACAATTGCACATGTACCTCCGATTCGTGAACATCATAGAGCCCTCAGGATACGATGCCACTACAAACACGTTCGTGACCGTTACAGAGCCCTCAGGATACAACATCACCCTATCGTGAACACTGTAGAGCCCTCAGGATACAGTGCCACTACCTAGACCCATAGTGAACATTGCAGAGCCCTCAGGGTGCAATGCCACACAAACAAAACGTAAGTGAAATATCACAGAGCCCTTAGGATGTAACACCACTCTACAGTACCTCAATCGCAAGTTACTATTTTACTAATAATAATGTTTTCACAACACTTGAATAACACAACAATTCCTCCCATGGTTAACATTGCAACAGTAAGTATAAATCACATAGCACAAGAAAATACTAAAACATAACAACATTGGATACATTGATCAATCAAAACACGTGGCTATCCTACCAGGTTTCAGCATAAACATAACGAACTTCACATGCATGGAAACATAGTATATGCATAATCAAAAGTGAAGCTTAACCAAAAGTGAAACTTGCCTTGAACGGTGTTGAAGCAATCTAACACTTATTTCTGATCCTTTCTACACTCCGGACAATCTACACAGTCAAACAATGAAGCATTCAACACACCATAACACATAAACAATGCAACAACAAAAGAACCAAATGAACAGCAAGAAAATCAACTAAACAATAGCTAAACTTAAAGTACTTGTCAAATAAAAACCAACGCAAAAAAAACGGCGCAAACGGGCGCACCGGTAAAAAGTTACGGCTGCCGGAAGTTCAAATTTGGATCAGCTTGGGATCCAAATTTAAATATTTCAAACTTCTGTAACACTAGGTCTACTAGCTAGAAAATTTCTACCCGGTCGCAACGCAACTGGAATCACTCGATTCCGAGTTACGGTTAAAAAGTACTCGCGAAAACGGTTTCGGGTGAAAAACGGGGGTACCGGGGGTTCTACTGTAAAAAGGACTGATACGTAAATAAAAATTTTGCGAAAAACGCGATCGGGTCCCTGGACGGTTTTGGATCCAGATCTAGAAAAAAAAATCCGAACCGTTTTTTTAATCTTTTTTTTTTCAGCGTCTTCAACCTCACGCCACGGCTGGCCACGGGAGCCATGGCCACGGGCTTGAGCTCCGGGCTCCGGCCAGCGGGAGCGCAGGGGCGGCCGGCCAGGGGCGCTCCGGCCCGGAGCGCGCGGCGGCGGAGGCCAGCGCGGCCAGGGGCGGCGGCCTGGCTCGCGGGCGCGGGCACACGGCCATGGCGGCTCGCGGCTCGGGCTTCGGCCGGCCGGCCGTGGCGGCGGCGGAGGCCAGGGTCGGCGGCGCGGTTCCAGCGGGGCACGGGGTCAGGCACAGCACAGCGGCGGCTCGCAAATTACCTCGAAAAAAAACGCGAAAAACGCACTCCGGCGATGCTCCGGCGAAAAAAATCCGGCGAACTCCGGAGATGACGTCGGCGGCGGCGGGTCCCGCGGATTAGATTAGAGCTAACCCTAAACACTGGCGAAAATAAACTTAGCCCTAATCGGGGCTATTTATAGCCAGCCCCTAATCCCTCTTTTTTTTTGTAAATCCGAAATAAAAACAAATTCGGTTTGCTGGAAAAAAAACAGACCAGGCCCATTAGGCCCAAACAAATATTAGAAAAATCACGGGAATTTATTTTAAAATTTCGTCTTCGCCAATATTTTTAAAACAGTAAAATTGAAATTTTGGCTTGACCAAAATAATAAAATAAAATAAAAACTTTTCAACTTCTTTTTAAATATTTTTTAAATACTTTTCTGGCATTTTAAAAATACCGAAAACTCCGAAAATTGATTTAAAAACTTTTCCAGAGCATAAATAAATTCCAAAAAAAGAATTTTAGAAAATATTTATAACTCCCAAGTAAAATTAAAAAGTCTCCCAATAATAATTTAAACTATTTTCCAACAAATTAAAAATGGGGATAAGTCCTTTTATATCCTCTCCAGCGAACTGCCATGTGTTGAAAAATGTTTAAAAATATTTTAAAAGAATTCCAATAAAGATTTAAAACATTTCCCAAACTTCAATATGTTGAAGGAGTCATATTACATTCTCTCATTTTATTTTGTTGGTTTTGTTTTTAAATAATAAATTCCAAAACACCAACGGTGAATATTAGGGAAAGTCATTTTATTCCCTCTCTCTTTAATATTCATTTCAACACCAAAAGTTTTAAGTTCCAGAGAAAATCGAACACATCAAGCAAACAATCATTATCTATTTAATTTTATTAACATTCCAAAATTCGGAGAATTTTGGGATGTTACATCCAGGCGCCCTCCCGGCGCGGCCAGGGGTGGGGCCGCGCCAGGTGGCCGCCTGGGCCCCCTGTGGCCCCCCTGTGGCCCCTCTTCGGCGATTCTTCGTGAATCTCCTGGAAAATACCCCCCCCCCCCCCCCCCCCGTCGATTTTCAGGTAATTTGGAGGTATTCTTCTTCAGCAACTCAGTGTCCACTTTTTACCGCTGAATCCTACGTCTGCTACTTCGGCACCGGAAAGTTGCAAACTGTGTAAAATAAGCCAAAACAACATAAGAACATCAACGTAATATGAAATATATCAATGAATAAGGATGAATTACGATATAAAATAGTGATGTATTTTGGACGTATCACCCGTGTGACGGACTCAAAAGGCAACTTAATATTTTTCCTAGGGAAATGTTCCATCCCTTTCTTGAGAGGGAATTGGAATTTGATATTCCCCTCTTTCATGTCAATAACAGCACCCACGGTACGAAGAAAAGGACGACCCAAAATAGTTGGATAAGAGGGCTCACACTCAATGTCCATAATAGTAAAATCAACGGGAACATAATTGTCATTGACAATGATAAGAACATCATCGATCTTCCCCTAAGGTTTCTTTATGGAAGAATCGACAAGACGAACACCAAAAGAACAAGGATCAAAATGTTTCAATTCAAGCATATCATACATTCTTTTGGGCATAACGGAGGTACTAGCTCCAACATCACAAAGAGCAAAGCAAGATAAGTTATTCAATTTGATTTTGATCATAGGATCCCAACCATCTTTTAGCTTCCTAGGTATGGAGGCTTCTAGTCTAAGCTTCTCCTCCCTAACTTTGATTAGATCATTGGTGATATGCTCTGTGAAGGCTAGATTAAGTGTGCTAGTGTGGGGGTCTCTAGACATTTTGTGTAGGAAACCAATAACTTCAGGTAAGGTGCAGTTGTCAAAGTCTAGATCACTACTATCTATCAAGGAGGTAGTGATATCATTTAGGCTCACTTGTTTGAAAGCCTCTATGTTCATAGAGGTTTCTTCATCTATGGTAGAGGTGGTAGCATCACCATTGATAGGTCTAGTGGGACTAGGTGTGTGATGGGTGCTAACAGTTTGGACATCCTCAACAACTTGGATAGTAGCTACTGTGTGGTAGGTAGGAAGGCTCTTAACTCTCTCTTCTTCCTCCTTTTATCTAGCCCATCTCTCTTTAAGTTTGCCCAACATCCTAATGTTTTCATTAATTTTCACTTGGATAGCATTCATAGGAGTGGTTTTCCACTCCTCGGGGGGAGAAGTTCTAATCTTAAGCATCTCAACATCATGGGCTATGTTGTCTACCTTCCAAGAGAGAATATCTAATTTGTCTAATTTCTCTTCTACACTCTTGTTGAAGGCCATTTTGGATAGTGATAAAGTCTTTGAGAAAGGTCTCTAGTTCAGAGGTGGAGTTTTTGGTGCTAGGATAAGTGTTGTTGTTCCCATAGTTGTTGGATGGGAAAGGTCTAGGATTGTTGCTACCAAAATTACTCCTATAAGCATTATTGTTGAAGTTGTTTCTAGAGATAAAGTTCACATCTACTTGTTCTTGAGCAACCAAGGAATTTAAAGGAACATCCTGAGGATCAATAGGAGCTTGCTTGGTAAGTAGAGACATGATCAGGTCAACCTTTTCATTAAGAGAGGAGATCTCCTCGACAGAATTTACCTTCTTACCAGTTGGAGATCGTTCGGTGTGACATTGAGAGTAGTTCAGCATCATCTCATCAAGTAGCTTCGTGGCAGCACCAAGTGTGGTCGACATAAAAGTTCCTCCCGCGGCCGAGTCTAGCAGATTCCGCGAGGTAAAGTTTAAGCCTGCATAGAAAGTCTGGATAACCATCCAAGTAGTCAAACCATGTGTAGGCAGTTCTTAACAAGAGATTTCATTCGTTCCCAAGCTTGGGGAATGTGTTCATTATCCAATTGCCTACAATTCATAATGTTACTTCTCAATTGGATAATTTTAGCAGGGGGATAGTATTTCCCAATAAAAGCAGCCTTACACTTGTCCCAAGAATCGATACTATTCTTAGGTAAGGATTGCAGACACTCCTTAGCTCTTCCTCTCAAGGAGAAAGGAAAAAGCTTCAGTTTGACGATGTATCCATCTACTTCCTTGTACTTTTCATATCACAAAGCTCAACAACATTATTTAAGTGCAAGGCAGCATCCGCTCCAGCACCTGAGAATTGATCTTTCATAACAAGATTAAGTAAAGAAGGTTTAATTTCATAAGAAGGTGCTGAAGTGGCAGGTGGAGAAATAGGAGTGTAGATAAAGTCACTGTTGTTATGACTAGTGAAGTCACACAACTTGGTGTTTTCATTGGAACCCATAGTAGCAGCAGGTATTTTTGGTATTTTTGAGAAGGGACACAAAAGTAAAAACTGAAAGGTAAACTAACAAGACTAAAAAGCAAAGATAAAACATAGTGAGCAACTCCCCTATCTTGTAGACTGGAGTCCCCGGCAACGGCGCCAAAAATTGCTTGATGCTAGCAAGGAAGATACTTCTCTCGCTTCTCGTTGGTTACCCCAAGTAGAAGGTGAAATGTAGCGTAGCAGCAGAATTTCCCCTATATAGAGGATAGGGTTTGTCTCCCGTTGGACTCGCAGAGATACAAGAAGGTGGTAAAGTGAACAATGGCGCCGAGGTTGCTAACTTCGCCTGGACCTGCACACACAACAAATAACTTTGCTCCCAATGAGTACAGAGGAGTTGTCAATTCCTCCGGCCTTGCCGTTTACAAAGGATCAACGCAAGAGATAATAATAGTGGCAACGGAAAGTAAATTGAAGGTGTAAACAATGATGGAAATATGGACCGGGGTCCCGTGATGTTCACTAGTGATGTCTCTCTCCCTAAAGACGATAAAAGTGCTAGCGAGGTAAAAAAATCACAGCTGGGCAATTGACAGGATTATAAACGCACCGCAATTCTAACTATGATACAAAAGAAAGAAAGAGGCTCAAAATCAATGGGTAGTATGCCAAGGTAAGTAGACCGAAATCTATCTGCATCTACTACGAATCATCCACCTTGAGATATCTATCCAGAACATCTCACTGGTCTTAAGTTGCGAATCCCACCCAAAGTGTAAAATCAAAGCAATAGACAACTGCATTAAAAGAACTATGCGTAAAGTAAACAATCCTTGCACCCGCAAGTACAAGCACCGTTGTTTTATCCCTGGTGGCAACAACACATCCCCTAGTCTCATGTTTCTGTCACTCAAGCTAGACATCAAGGGGCTGAACCTACAATCAAGTATAACGCTCCCTCTTGGAGTTTCAACAAATCACTTTGCCAAAGTAAAATACGGCAACGGAGAACATGCAAGAATTTACTAAAGAAAACAAATATAAAAGAGAACCAAATATATTACTCATCACATTCTGAACATAATCTCATAATCCATCAGATCGCAGCAAACTCAGCATAGCAACATAGAAAACTAAAAAAGTGCCTCGATCATGTGAGGCAGCTCACGAGGTCTCGAAAGTGGAAGCACAAAGAGGGGAGGAGTACATCACATAGCTACTGGTCACGGACCCATGGTCCAAGGGGGACTACTCACGACACATCCGGGAGGCGTCCATGGCGATGGATGGTCTCCCGGAGGGGATTCCTCCTTCCGGCAGGGTGCCGGGGCAGCTTCTCCTGGAAGCCCCGATCTTGAAACGGCGGCGGCGGCGGTACAGAGAGGAGAATGGGAATAGCAGATCGATATCAGGGGTTTCCGTCACAGGGGGTAAATATAGGCGAAGGGGGCACCGAGAGGGGCCATAGGGCAGCCATGAGGTCTCCTGGCGCGGCCTAGGGTGGGGCTGCGCCAGGGACCCTCCTGGGGCCCTGGTGGGTCCACCCCCTCCTCTCTTGATCATTCGGGAAGCTTCCAGGTCGCTGATTTTATTGGATTTTTCCGGAATTTATTTGGCACTTTTAATGGCCGGAAAACCTGAAATACAAAAACAGCAGAAAACAGGAACTGGCAACTGGGTGCACTGAGTTAATAGGTTAGTCCAAATATGATAAAAAATGTATGAAAGTTCGAGCAAAACATGGCAAAGTCACACAAATCATGCATGGAGCAAGCAGAAATTATAGATACGTTTGGGATGTATCAGGGGTTCTGGAGATGGCGTGGAGCATGCGTGGGCACAGGAACAAGAAGGGGAGGCGAGGGTGTCAGGGGCGATGGCGACAGGTCGGGGCTCTACGGCGCGTGCTTGGTGTGTCCAGGGGGCATCGGGCGTGGCCAGAGCACGTCGGTTGAAGGCAGGGGCGTGGACACCTTGGGTTGGTGCACCTGGGGTGGTTTCTATCGTGTCCAAAGGTGTCTAGGGGGTGGTCCTTCTGGGGGTGATCACTAGGGTGCCAAGGGCTGGTCAAGGGGAGCCCTGTGCTGATCTCTATCTCAAGAAGGAGGTTGTTGCAGTAAACTTGGGGCACAAGATGGGGTCAACTGGCAAACAGTGGGAGGGGGAAAGGTTGTCACATGTCCTTGGGGTGCAAAGGACTATTTATCTAGAGAATTTCAGCCCAAATGGCCAAAGGAAAAATGTACTTCCTTTGTAAGTGCAAAAATGGGCCAAGAACACATCGGTGAAGCTAGCATCATTTCTGCTTTATGGATTTGGCTGAATTTTTGTTTAGCAAGGTTATTTGTAGGTGTGCTCAGGTGTGTAAAATTTCATGGCCAATGGACACACCTAGCTAGCACTTGCTTCATAAGGTGTCCCACTGGTCAGAAACTTTAGGTTGATGATGCACTCACATGTATGATGGGATTTGGCTATAATTTGGTTTGGTGGGATTATTTGGTGGTGGGATCAAGCACAAAAAGTTTCAAAGAAAATGGAGTCCCCTGGCTTGCACTTCCTTCACAATGCCCCTTTTCTGCATTCACACTTTGGGAATTTATGGTTGGAGTTTGGCTAGGAAAATTGTGCTGAAATTTGGTGTAGGACAATTATATGATCATATGATCTTGCACAAAAAGTTTCACCAGCAATGGATAAAGAGAAATGGCACTCCCTTCACAATGCTCCATTCTGCCCCCACAGACAAATGAATTTTTCTAGAGGAAAAATTCACTTGGGCCATGCAATGTTTTTGGAGAATTGGGATAGATATGGTGTAAATGCCATGTGGTAATATTTGGGGATTTATGGAGCAATAAAAATAGGGGTTGCTTCACAATCCTCAAATAATAGGAATATCCCTTTGTATTGAAAAAGGAATATATGGCTTGACTAAAATGGTGGCTTGGATGAGGTGGATAAAAGGGATGACAGTGGAAAGATTTGGAGACAAGGGCTACTTGAGCATGGAAAGAAAATATGCTCAAGTTCAAGTCCAAAGAGTTGCTCAAAATCCAAACCAATGGGCCAAATCCAGGAAAACTCCGAAAAGAAAAAGCCGCGAAAAACAGGGTGTCACAAACCTACCCCCCTTAGAAAAAGCTCGTCCTTGAAATTTGGTTTCTCAGGGAACCATTGAAAACTTACCGTCCTTAGGACACTTATTGTTTCTCGGGCTTCCTTTTTACTGCATAATGTTCCCTCAGAAGCATCCAATATCTTTGGCTCAGGGGCTTGCTTCACCCAATCCATATCTCTGACTAAATGTTCTTCCTTGCTATATCAAATCCTTTCCTTCTGACATTTATTCTCGTGTCTGCTGACTTGTATGATAACGATATGTCTTGTCATAGGCTGAATGCTGACGATACCCATACTATTCTCGGGGTATCTTGCGGCACGGTCTTGAATCCTTTGTATTGGCCTCTTCGAGTAAAGGCTTGGCCTTGATGGGTAGCTGGTACCTCAGAATGCTTACTGTCGTGGTGTCCATTGTGCGGGACTTGGAATGTTTGCACCTGGGGTTGCATCGCTTTTCTTTCAGCCCGTCCACGTTGATTATGAGTTTTGGCCGGAACACAAATTTCTGAATGTTTCCTCATGCTAAGATTTATTTTTCATGCTGCCATATCCACAGGTGGTGATAGACCATGTTGCGCTCCGACGCGGGCTTTATAGTCAAAATGCTGAGCTGGGTAGGTGATCTTCAGCGAAGCAGACTGGGGTATCCCGGCAAGACGAACAATTCCGAACTTGAGTAACTGCTCGGGCTGACGGGTTGGGTACGCGGTCCTTCACCCATAGAGTGAGATTTCTTCATTGCAGGTGTCTACGGTGGTCCATATGGCTGCAACTGATCAAGGAAAATTTGACCCTAAGGTCCATCCAATTCATCCGTTTGCCTTACTCGTCGGGCTCACAAGGGTTGCATGCTTATTCTTGTAGCATATATTGCGGCGAAATTCGACATACTCCATGTATGTCCGCCCTGGGTCTTGCTACTGCGGCAATCATCTTCTTGTACTGGCCTCACTTTCGTCGAAATTGTTTCCTTTGTACTTCTTGCGTAACGGCTTGTCGGAGTCTTCCTTTGAGACTGGTGGGTTACCTTCTCCTTTTGTCTCTTGGCTCATCATGATAATATTGGTTGTGATAAATGGAGTCTCAAGATTATCCTTCTTCGGGGCCTTGTCGGAAGTGAGGAGCTGACCCTCGTGGTTGGGGCCAGATCCAATGCTTTGTTGCTTCCTTTCCTCAAGGTGTTCCTTCATGACTTTGTCGGCCCTCCTTCCAGGCTGAGGTGTGTATCTGATTCTTTCGCTGACTTATCTCACGAGAGTTGTGGTTCCTCACCGCTGTTCATGTGTATGACTCTTTCTTGATTACAAGCATGGTTGTATCCACACCGGGGTAGCTCGCATCCTTGAGAAGATTTCCCATAAAAGGTGCAGGTCCTGACGATGCTGAAGCCTTTACTTCCTTTGAATAATTGGATTTCTAACAAAACTGTGTGCAGGCATGGTGGCGTGTAGAAGAAGACTGGGTAGCTTGTCTGCGAAGCTTGGCCGGGGTAGCCTTCTAGAGAATACTGGGTGCCGTACCTCGAAAGCTTTCTCCGGTGGCGTATCGGGGTGTTGTATGCGGGAAACTTCTTTGATAGATTGCTGAAGGAGGATGGGTGCCTTGCCTTCGAAGTCTGTCTTTTGTACGGTGGGTGTACCGATTCCTTGCGCTGGAAACTGCGGCGGTCCATTGGAGACAGATGTGTAGCTTGTGCTGGAGTCCATCCATGGGCGTACTGAGCACGACTGTTTGTCTTGCACAGTAAGCTTCACTAGGTGAATTGTAGTAGAAGACTGACTGTCTTGGACAATATGATATCCTGATAGCGCACTGAGGAAGACTGATACACTGTACATGTCGGTTGTGCCGGGTATCTTGATTGAGGGTCCTAATGGTCGAAACTTTCCCATGTTAGCATGTGTACAAAATTGAGAAATTTACTGACCGCTGGTTTGTCAGAGGGAAACATTCTTCCAATCATTCCTTTGCTGGGGATGGGCTTCATGATATGTTCTGACCATCTTCCGGGATATACCGAAATAATGACTTGCATGGGACAAGGTTGCGGCTGGGGTATGTCCTTCCTTTGTATGCACACGTTCGAGGGTCAAAACTTATATTTTCCTTTGCTTGAATCTTCGCGGCTGTCGTAGTTGGTGCGGACTTGATGCCAATGATGGCTCCTTGTAAGACTCATGCTTGAGCCAAATGCTGCCAATGTATTCGGGTATGACTCCTTCTGGTCTTGCTGATTTCCCAATTCATTGCGGCCTTTCACTAATGGAATCTTCATGGCCATCACGGTTACCGGAATGATGCGGACTTGACCCGAATGATTCATTCAGGCAGAACTCATACAGGGGCCAAATATTACCAATGCATTCTGTGTGGGTCCTTCTTGACATGGTGACTTCATGGTGCTCTGCGATCTTGCACTGACTCTTCGAGGTATGTAGGGGTTATGAGTATCCTTCCATCAGGGTGGATAAGGTGACACCAAAGAACCAACCGAAGAATTAACGAAGAAATCCAATGGAGAGAAAATCAACAGCAATCGATAGAAGAATCACTTCAAAAGCTTTAGCGGTAGTCGATGACCATCCGAATCCCTTGCATAAAACAGGCAAATAACACAGTAGCCACCAGAACAGTTTTTTTACAAGTCAGATATGGGATGTTTACTGGAATAACTCAAGCACTCCTCAAGACGGCCGACCAGGAATCAACTCAGAGCATGAGACAACGTTGATAAAAAGAATGCAGAGGTCCCCTAAGACGGACGAGAAAACAGCTCAGAGCATAGGGTCTCCACTGCGAAAAGAAACTCAACAACTACCCGAGACGGCCGAAAAGCAGCTCAGAACACGGGTGGTTGTTGAGAAGAGGAATATAAAATAGGCATCCACCCCGGACGGCCGAAAACGAATCAACTCAGTACCTGGCGTGGTGCCACTATCGAAGAACAATAAGCAAGGGTTCGTCAGAGTCATATACCACCTGCCAAAACAGAGTTAGTAGTCACCAAAGAACCGAACAAGGAACCAACAGCGAGAACCAAACAAGAACAACACTGAACAAGCACTAATATCGCACGAAGGATCTCAACTTATTGCTATACACATCCACAGGCAACAAGCAACATGCAACACTACTACTTATGCAACAAGAACTATGCGAAACTTAGGCACTACGCTCTATCGATGGATTGTCGGAAGCAGGAGGATCTGGCGGAGGAGTTGCCGAAGCCAAGGCTGCGGCAAGCAACCTTCTTGGTTCACTTGCATCACTAACCAACTCGACGAGGAGGGCATACTCGGCGACCATATAGCGAGACATACAGGTCACCGATGCGTCGGCTTTGGCAAGAGGCCGGGGAAATCCTACTTGTTGAGGGTTGGTGGTCAAGGTGGAATAGAAATGGAAGGCACGATCTTGATACATCGCGCTCTCCTGCTGGTGAAGACCTGCGAGGCCTGCCAAAGATGCTAGCTGGATGACACGATCTGGGGTCGGGGCGAATCCCCTTTGGAAGTTGTAGGCGCGCATGCCGATGGGGAGGTTGACTGCTATGAGAACCTTGGGCACGGTACTCCAGCATTGATCCTCCGATTGTTGTCGGGAGCACTTGGTACCGCGGAATCTCTCCATTGGGGTAGAGACTCCACCAGACGTCGGCAAGCAGGTAGTCAAATCTGGTTGGTGAGGGGGAGGATAGGTGGTCGAGTGGATACTCCTCCATCTACACTCATCAGACAACTCGTTAGCGAAAGAATACTATCTATATGCATCAAACAAATGCAGCAATCAAATGCACCACACAAGCGAGCTATAACTCTAGTTCTAACGTCGCTCTAACGTCCTTCTAACATTCGCGCGGACTAGGGTGTCCTACAACCAGAACCTGGCTTTGATACCAACCGTTGTGGCACCCCGGCTCAGAGGACCGGAATGCCCCGTGCTCCAGCCCAGAGATCAAATCTTCTGGAACATGACACTTCTTGATATAGAACTGAATAACTTTCTATTACCAAATATACTGGTACAAGGGGTTTATTACAACGCTGGCGGAGCGAGACGAAGAGCAAGCTTGCTCCTCAAGCTGACCATGGATCTACATCAAGCAGCAGACTAACTCTCTAGCAGTGTAATATAACTCGGCAGCGGAACAACGACGACGGTGAGGAACTCCAATCCGCAGGGACACCTCCTAGCTCGCAAACACCGGGAACGTCATTGACGGGGATCAACCCCGGAAAATCCCATGGTCAGGGACCCTAGGTTAGTCATAGAGAAGGCACAGGTTGGACGATACTGGTCGGCTAACAGGAGAAGCACTTCCTGCTCGATATTATTGCGTGAGGGGGCGATTACAATGGAGGCCAAGACGAGTTCTCGCAAGGCTAGATGAGTAGATGCGTATTGTTTTGTCCCGGACGTCTCCCCTCCCAGCCTTTATATACTAGGCTAGGTCTCGGTGAGTCCGCACTAGGTTACAAAGATAATTTCCTAGTTCTAGTCTTGCCTTGTATGCCAAGTTGCGCCTTCCATACTAGTCGCGGACTCCTACTTCGGTGCCTGGTAGGGCCAATTGTGGGCTTGTCGTAGCTTCCAGCGGGCCTTCTATCTTCGCAGGCACCAGGTAGCCTTACATGCAGGAGTCGTGGGGTCACCCCCTCGTCAGTAGCCCCCGAGTGCCTGGTGGACTCGAAGAGTCGCGCAGGGACTCGAATTCATCCATGCTTTATCGTTTGTAAGCGCGGCATCGCCACGGGTCGCTGGCAGTTTTCAGCCATGACAATATCTTTTTCGAGGGATTGCTAAGCTGAAAGGGCCCAAGGAGTCGACTGGTCGAGCCTTGGTGAATTGTGCTAGTCAAAAATACCACAGTAGCCCAATCAAGCTCACGTCCCTCGACATGAACTTGGAACGACCGGTTGAAAGCAAAGTCATGCCGCTGCAGGTCTTATAGGATCAATTGCTGCCAGTCTAAGCACATAGCCTGAGCGCGTCCGCTCGGCTCTTTCTATCATGCGAGCGCATGGAAAAGTTCGGGAGTGAAATCGCTCTGCGGCAAGTCTCGGCCCGGCAGTTCTGCGCAGCGGGGTCTTACCTACATGCTAAGCTTGCGTGGCATTTGGGTACAGTGTGTCGTAGCCCAGGCATAATTGTTTTTGTAGAGGCGCAGAGCCTGGTTAGCGATGCACCCACTTGGAATAAACAATCAAGTGATCTGTTTTAGCAGTCACTCACGGAGCTTGTAATGAACTCAGGCGAGGAGAATAAGGAAGCACCCACTCGGAATGTCGTCGAGTGCGCGTGTAAGTCATGTTTTGCTAAATTTCTAAGTCTTTTTTTTGCGAGTATTCACTCGAATGCTTTACTGCTTTCGGGGTGAGGGAGCACCCGAACTCTGAGAGTATGTTGTTTCTGCTGGTGCGGGTGATCACTCCAGCACTTCTTTGCCTTCTGGGTGAGGGAGCACCCGAACTCGAATAAAGGTACTCCCGATGGGAGTAAGAATTTTTTAGATTCGAAAAATTTGGACATATAGCTGGCCTCTGGAATATTTTGGTTTTCGAACTTCTTTTATTTGATCCGTCCCTCTTGAGATGCCGTGCTGATATGCATTGTCATGCTGTTTGATGACCTATGATGATGCTTGATTTTTTGATCCGTCGCATCTTCTGGACCGTCATAATGATGGTTTGGACGTCGTGCTTCTTGTTGTCTGTTGGGTTTCCGAGGCTTGTATGGGAAACAAGAGAGATTTGACGCGTCCTGTAAATAATGATGACCGTGTGAAGGCATCTTTGCCTTGGAATTCGTAACGGCCGTCCCGTTCGGTCTTTGATGCAATGATGCTGCCGCCTGATCTTCTGCGTGTTTTTCCTGGTTTACCCTTGGATTGCGCTATAAATACTTCCTTTGGTTGCCCATCCTTGGCATCCATTATTCACATCTTTCCCTTCTGCTTCTTCTTCATATGGGGCCCAAGTGTGGTAGTGGTGTGGCTGGCGAGGCCGTGGCCACCGTGGCCGTGGTGGCCGCATGCCTCGTTCTTCACGTGGTGGACGTCATGGTGTCACATCGGTGCCTTCTTCTTCTTCCTCCATGGAAGGGTGTTTTTGGCGTTATGATTTTCTTTTGCATGTTCTTTGCCGGAATGCTGCACGGATTCCTCTTCTCTTCTTGTTTGCCTCCATTGATTCTGAGCGTAACTTGAGGGGCTTCTGGCTCCGTCTTCACGGATGCGCTCGTTCTTCTTCTTGGGTGGAGCTGGAAGTTGATGATTCGTCCCTGATTTTCCTTGGATCTGGCTGGAGGGCGTTTTCTCGTCAGTTGAATCTGCGTGGCGGAGATAGCCTTTGCTGTCGTTTTGACGGCGAAGATACTGTTATTATCCGCGCATTTGATGCTGGTGGCAACCGTCTGGATCCATACTGTGAGGAAACAAGAAGCAACGATTCCGATGGCTCGAGTGGTGGTTCGCCTGCTTCTCCCGTGTCTTCGTCTTGGGCTGATCCCTTGGGCGATGGTTTTTGCTCTTCTAGTTCTAAAGATTAACTGGACGTCAAGCCAGTCATCAAGCGGTAGCGTCAGTAGGCGAGTCACCTTGTAGAACTGGAGGATAGCGACCTTCTTCTTCACGGGATGGGTTGCTACTTTGTCTGTGGTGATGCCCGTCAGGTTTTGGCACGAAAGTGCCAATTATCTCAGCATGAGCACACATGTAGAAGTTGTATGTAGCCCGTCTTGTAGTTCCACAGGTCCTTCTGTAGCGGCAACTGTCGTTTCGACGTTTTTGTAATGAAATAATTATCTTCGACTCTTTTGTAATGGACATGTCTTCGACTCCTTTGTAATGAATATGTCTCCAACTCCTTTGTAATGAATATGTCTCCGACTCCTTTGTAATGAAAATGTCTTTGACTCCTTTGTAATGAATATGTCTCCGACTCCTTTGTAATGGAAATGTCTTCTCGGGTGCGCGCCAGCGCTCCCGATGGGAGTAGCCCCCGAGGCTGCGTTTGATTTGTAGAATCAAGCGTAGGCTTTTTGTCTCACTGGTTTGTAGCTGTCTTTGAATTTTTCTAAGTTTGGATCGGGTGCGTGTCAGCGCTCCCGATGGGAGTAGCCCCCGAGTCTTTAGGTGATCGCTTGCGATCAGGTGAAGACTAAAGAACCATGCGCTTTTTTATGTGACTTTTTTTGCCTGAGCTTTTATTGTTGGCAAGAGTCTTGCGTTCTGGCGTTCTGGCCTCCCGATGGTTGTAGATAGTCGCGCTTTTTAGCGAGGATAACGTCTTTCGGGGGAAATTTATGCTCGGGCCCCCGAGTGCCTTTAAGTAAATGTCGCGTGAGAGAAGATGGCGTCTCTCGAGGGGAGTTTATACTCGAGCCCCCGACTTCTTTTTAGTAAATGTCGCGTGAGCGAAGATAACGTCTCTCGGGGGGAGTTTAGACTCGAGCCCCCGAGTGATTTTTAAGTAAATGTCGCGTGAGCGAAGATAACATCTCTTGGGGGGAGTTTAGACTCGAGCCCCCGAGTGCTTTTAAGTAAATGTTGCGTGAGCGAAGATAGCGTCTCTCGGGGGGAGTTTAGAGTCGAGCCCCCGGGTGCTTTTTAAGTAACTGTCGCGTGAGAGAAGATAGCGTCTTTCGGGGGAAATTTATGCTCGGCCCCCCGAGTGCCTTTAAGTAAATGTCGCGTGAGCGAAGATGACGTCTCTCGGGGGGAGTTTATACTCAAGCCCCCGACTGCTTTTTAGTAAATGTCGCGTGAGCGAAGATAACGTCTCTCGGGGGGAGTTTAGACTCGAGCCCCCGACTGCTTTTTAAGTAAATGTCGCGTGAGCGAAGATAGCATCTCTTGGGGGGAGTTTAGACTCGAGCCCCCGAGTGCTTTTAAGTAAATGTCGCGTGAGCGAAGATAGCGTCTCTCGAGGGGAGTTTAAACTCGAGCCCCCGAGTGCTTTTAAGTAAATGACGCGTGAGCGAAGATAGCGTCTCTCGGGGGGAGTTTAGACTCGAGCCCCCGAGTGATTTTAAGTAAATGTCGCATGAGCGAAGATCGCGTCTCTCGGGGGGAGTTTAGACTCGAGCTCCCGAGTGCTTTTAAGTTAATGTCGCGTGAGCGAAGATAGCGTCCCTTGGGGGGGGGGAGTTCTGGGCTCGAACCCCCGAGTGATTTTGAGTAAGATGCTTTGGGTAACATTATTTTATTCCTTCAAATTTTACATGAGTTTCCAATCGGTGCTGCTGCCGATGTCTCTGATAATGCCTTGAGGATTATGCGTAGAATAGGCGTAGGTTCGCTACGTTCCATGGATTTCCCACGTCCTCATTGGTCTTCGGATTCTTCAATCTGTATGCTCCTCCTCCTATGACTTCCGCGATGATGAACGTCCCTTCCCATTGTGGGGCAAGTTTGTGGACTTTTTCCTGTATTACCCGTAGCACAAGGTCTCCTTTGTTGAACGTTCTGGTCCGCAGGCGACTGCTTTGATATGTGTGTAATTTGTCCTGGTATCCTTCCGATCTTGTGATAGCTGTGTCCTGTGCTTCGTCTGCTATGTCTTTGTCATTCTGCAGCGCTTCTTCTGCCTCTTCTTCTTCGTACCCTGAGGTTCTGGGTGCTCCGAATTTTAAGTCGTGCGGCAGTACTGCTTCTGCCCCGTATACCAAAAATAAGGGTGTATACTGGGTTGAGCTATTTGGGCTGGTGCGCAGGCTCCCAAGAACTGCGGGGAGCTCCTCTACCCAGTTGCCTGCGGTTTGTTCTAGTGGTGCTAGGAGTCGCTTCTTTATTCCACCACATACTAGGCCGTTTTCTTTCTCCACTTGTCCATTGGAATGCGGGTGTGCGACTGATGCGTAATTGATTTTGATTCCCAATTCTTGACAGAAGTTTTGTAACTCCGGTGCTTTGAAGTTTGTACCATTGTCTGTGATGATGTTGTGTGGTACTCCGAATCTGAAGATGGTTGACTTGATGAAGTTGATTGCCGTGAGGGCTGTTGAGTTGGTGATTGGTACTGCTTCGATCCATTTGGTGAACTTGTCGACTGCGACCAGTAGATGTGTTCTTCCTCCTTTTGAGGATTTATTGAGTGGGCCTACCATGCCGAGTCCCCATGTGGCGAATGGCCATGACAACGGTATGGTTTTGAGTTCCGATGCTGGGGCATGTGGCCTGCTAGCGAATTTTTGGCAGGCGATGCAACGCTGTACGATGTCCTCTGCATTTCTCATAGCAGTCGACCAGTAGAAACCTACTCGAAAGGCCTTGGCCACGACTGCGCGACTGTTTTCGTGATGTCCACAGGTGCCTTCGTGAACCTCGAGAAGTAGGGCTTTGCCGTCTTCTTCGTCTATACACTGTTGGAGGACCTGAGAAATGCTGCGCTTGTAGAGCTGTATGTTGATTACTGTGAATGCTTTAGATCTTCGACTGATGCGTCGGGCTTCTACGACGTCTTGTGGTAGGGTTCTTTCGACTTGGAATCAAAGGAAGGGTCTTGCCAAGGCCGGGTCTTCGAGTGCTTTTGGTTCTTCGAC
Organism: Bromus sterilis; assembly: GCA_950022295.1. NCBI lineage: Eukaryota > Viridiplantae > Streptophyta > Magnoliopsida > Poales > Poaceae > Bromus > Bromus sterilis. The sequence goes on along the minus strand of OX465595.1, from coordinate 362,596,045 downwards.
TTCGATGGCTTGGACGTTTGTGCCGTCAGCTGCGCTTGTTGCTGCCACCTGTGCTGGATCATTTGTGTCGTCTTCCTCTGCGACTATCTTGGGTTCCGCTGGCTTTGCTTTGATCTCTGGTTGATGCTCTCGAGGAAAACGCCTGGTGGTATTGGTCCTCGAGTCGATCCGATGTTCGCGAGTTCGTCGACTTCTGTATTATTTGCTCTGGGGATATAGTTGAGTTCGCAGCCGTCAAATCCTCCCTCTAGTGTGTTATAGAGCTTCTGGTAGGCTGCCATGTTGTCTGCGACTGCGTTACGGTCTCTCATCGCCTGCTGGACGACGAGGTTGGAGTCTCCATAGATCGAGAGGCGAGTGGCACCGCAAGTTTTTTCCATGCGCATGTCATGAATTGGTGCCTCGTATTCTGCTTCGTTGTTGGAGGCATTGCTGAAGTTGATCTGGAGGATGTATTTGAGCTTTGTTCCTTTGGGGGAGACTAGGACGACGCCTGCTCCGGCTCCTTGTTGTCTTTTAGATCCGTCCAAATACATCGTTCATGAGTTGGATAGGTCTGGGGGACCTGGTGTTTGGACTTCTGCCCACTCGACCAGGAAGTCTGGGAGTACTTGAGCTTTGATTGCTGTCGGGTGTTTGAACTGCAGGTCACGCGGGCTGAGCTCCATATTCCACTCGGCGACTTGACCGGTCGCTCCGGGATTGTTGAGGATGTCCGCGAGTGGTGCATTGCTCACGATTGTGATGGAGTGTTCGTCAAAGTAATGGATACTTTCCTGGAGGTCATAATAATGGCGAGCAGGAGCTTCTGGTAGTGTGGTACCGCTACTGTGGCTTCGTGAGTAGCGTTCTGAGGTAGTGAATTGCTCTTTGGATGCTCTGGATTTTGCCTTCTTCTGCGTGCTCGACGACAAGCACTGTGCTCACAACACTACTGCATACTGCTATATAGAGATACAAATTTTCCCTTTCTTTAGGCACCGCCAAGATTGGTGGGTCGAGAGGGTCTTCTTTAAGTCCGCGAATGCATTGCTGGCTTCCTCGGTCCACTCGAATTTTTCTCCTTTTCTCAGCAATTTGTAGAACGGTAAGGTCCTTTCGCCTAACCTGCTGATGAAGCGGCTCAATGCTGCGAGCTTTCTTGTGAGCTTCTGTACTCCTCTGATGTCGATTGGTCTTTGCATCTTGGCGATTGTTTGAACCTTTTCGGGGTTTGCTTCGATTCCTCGGGCAGAGACCATGTATCCGAGTAATTTTCCGGCTGGGACGCCGAACACGCATTTTTTGGGGTTTAGCTTGATCCTGTACTTCTTGAGGGCCACAAATGTCTCGCGGAGGTCGTCGAGTAGCGTGTTTACACTATAGGTTTTGATGACAAACACGCTACTCGACGACTACATAGACCTGGATGTTCCTGCTAATATGGTCTCTCAAACATGCTTGCATCATCCGCTGGTACATGGCTCCCGCATTTTTTTAGACCAAAGGGCATTGTTTGGTAGCAGAATACACTGTAGGGGGTGATGAACGAGGTGTGCTCTTCGTATTCTTCCTTCATCCTGATCTGGTTGTATCCTAAGTACGCGTCGAGGAAGGAGAGGAGGTCGCATCCTGCTGTGGAGTCGATTATTTGATCGATTCTTGGCAGGGGGAAGCGGTCTTTTGGGCAGTGATTGTTGATAGGCCCATAGTCGACGCACATCCTCAGTACCTCGGTGTATTTTTTAGGGACTAGGACTAGGTTTGCTATCCATGTTGCTTTCTTCGTCTCTCGGATGAACTGTGCGTCGAGTAGTCGGTTGACTTCTTCTCTGATTGCTCTGCGCTTGGGTTCTGAGAATCATCGCAGTGCCTGCTTTACTGGTTTGGTGTTTGGCTTGATGGGGAGCGCGTGTTCTACGAATTCTCGTGGTATCCCGGGCATGTCGGCTAGGCACCAGAAGAAAATTTTCCACTCTTCTCAAAGGAAGGTTATGAGAGAAGTTGCTTGCTCTTCTGGAAGGTGAGCATATACGCGAACTGTCTTCTCTGGGTTTGTTGGGTGGACTTGGTGTGGGATTGTGTCGCTGTCGATGCTGAAGTCGTGGCCAAATTCTTTTGTCCCGCTTCGGTTTTCCAGCGGCAATATGCTTTTGTCCGTCACCATGGCAATTTCTTCCAGTTGTTGTTGGGCTCCGAACGTGTCGGAGACTTTGTGGAAGTCACGGTCGCACTGGTCTGATTTGGTGAAGCTTCCCTTGAATGTGATGATTCCTGCGGGTCCTGGCATCTTGAGCTTGAGATATGCGTAGTGTGGAACCGCCATGAACTGTGCGAACGCTGGTCGCCCGAGTATGGCGTGATACTGCGACTGCCAGTCGAGCACTTCGAACTCGAGCACTTGCTTTGCGAAGTTGCACTTGCTGCCGAAGATCACATCAAGCTGTATTGTTCCGATGGAGGTGGTTGCTTCCCCCGGAACTACACCGTATATTGTGGTCCCTGACTTCTTCCAAACTGATCGTGGGATTAACATCTTGCGTAAGGTGCTGGCGAAGATTATGCTTAGACTGCTGCCTCCGTCCATGAAGACTCTGTCCATGTCGTAACCTCCGATCTGAGCTTCGAGGACCAAGGGTGCATTCCCAGGCCTTGGAACTGCGGGCGGATGGTCGCTCTGTGAGAAAGTGATGCTGGTCTCAGCGCCGCTTAGTTAGTAGGTTTCAGTTATCTTTAGGTCTTCGGCTGCTTCGGCCTGCAGGGTGTAGGCATCTTGCTTTTCTTTTGAGGGTCTTCCTTCTTGGATCATGCAGATTCGTCCCTAGGACGTGGGATATTGCTCCTCTGTACTTGGTCCAGGCGACTACGCGCTTCTTCGAGTGCGTTTTGCTTCATGCTGCTTCTCCTCCTTGAGGTTGTTGGAGAATTCGGCGAATAGGCGGCAGTCTCCTAGGGTGTGGCTTGCTCTGAGATGTCCCCGACTGCTTCAAAATAGTGAATCGCGCAGGGTCCTTCCAGTTGCTCTTTAGCTGTGAGTTTGATGGAGCCGGCGTGCCTTCTTCTCCTTGAGATTTGGAAGATCTTCGAGGGGTCTTCTGCTCGGCTGTGGAGTCTTGGGTCAAGTTCTATCCCGTCGCTGAGTGATTGGCTCCGGATGAAGTTGGCGAATTCATCTGGCCTTCGATCCGGGTCGTAGTACTCTCCGGTCTGGGTTTCAGAGTTGTTGTCTTGGCGTGTGGTGGGAGTCCGGGCGGCGGCGGGTCATCGACTGACGGGCGAGTCTTCTGCCACGCGCCGCGGCTCTTCGAGTGGGGTTCCCGAGTAGAGTCCTCGTGCTTGTCTTCTGCGTCGTCGAGTTCTTTTTCGTCGGCGATGGATCTGAAAGTCATTGAGGTGTTGGACTTGGCTCGGCTACAGGCTAGATGATCTTGACAAGATGATGGAGACGCTTGTGGTGATCTTGAATTCCTCGAGCGAGATAGATCTGTTTCTAGTCCTCGAGTCTTGATCTGCTGGGACCGCCGAGATCATGATTCCAACCTGTGTAGTTCCCACAGACGGCGCCAATTGACGGGGATCAACCCCGGCAAATCCCATGGTTAGGGACCCTGGTTTAGTCATAGAGAAGGCACAGGTTGGACGATACTTGTCGGATAACAGGAGAAGCACTTCCTGCTCGATATTATTGCGTGAGGGGGCGATTACAATGGAGGACAAGGCGAGTTCTCGCAAGGCTAGATGAGTAGATGTGTATTGTGTTGTCCCGGACGTCTCCCCTCCCAGCCTTTATATACTAGGCTAGGTCTCGGGGAGTCCGCACTAGGTTACAAAGATAATTTACTAGTTGTAGTCTTGCCTTGTACGCCAAGTTTCGCCTTCCATACTAGTCACGGACTCCTACGTCGGTGCCTGGTTGGGCCAATTGTGGGCTTCTCGTAGCTTCCCAGCGGGCCTTCTATCTTCGCACGCACCAGGTAGCCTTACATGCAGGAGTCGTGGGGTCACCCCCTCGTCAGTCGTCCTACGCATCCAAAGCATTGCCTGCAAATCTGGCATCACACGCCAGGTCAGTACATTGAATGTACTTTCAAGCTCACAACAACCAATGCATCAAGGCAAAACTATAACATGTCCAACATGTTATAGTGTATTAGTGAATTAGCCATATGAGCATGAACATCCAGCAACCTAGCAAGGTACAATAGATAATCATCAAGCATTAAGACTAATGCACAAACAACCATCGTTTAAGGTCACATGGACCCCACATGATCATCACATGATCGGGTGGCTTACCTCGAGTCCTTGCAGGCTCAAGCACCGGGTCATCGCATGACCGAACATTTTGCACGGGTCGTCGCACGACCAATCAACGGTTGGGAGTCATCGCATGACCACCCAACTAATCTAGTCATCGCATGACCAACCACTTAACACGACCATGTCACCGAACTCATGTTGATCCCAAGTGTGACCTAGTACGAACTGTGTCCAATACCTTGGACGTGGCTATTCGAATAGATTTATACCCTATACAGAGGTCGTGCACTTTACCCACACTGTGGAGCTTTTCCTCCATCCAGTACCTTGGAACTTGTCCCACAGGATCCTCGGAACTCGTACCATAGGATTGGACTAGGACTTCTCCAACGAGACCGTTCTACCACGTGTCTCCCTTACTGTATCACCCGACATACTTCGCAAGTCATGCCGTGGGTAGCTTCGTGTCCTCCAGACACACCTGCCATCGCATGGCAACCGACCATCGCATGGTCCATAAACTTTGTCCCAATCGAGGACGGGCCCATATCAACAACCGACTCTCAAGACTACCGCCGCTTATAGTTTTCACAAGCATGTCTCCAACAGCATACACCACACGTATCAGGTGAATAATGACAATATAAGTCCATAGCAACATAATGCGGAACAATCCAAGGTACGGTTATAGTTGTATCATTTCAAGCCATGTTTACAAGATTAACTTAACCAGGTTAAGATGATCAACATGATGTCAACATGTAGCATAGCACTGTCATGAGCATAACTGATGCATACGAGCATGATCAAAGCATCAACATAACATGGTAATGGTATACCATGAATGGAATGGTTCAAGGCATATGGACATATCAGGATAATGCCATGGTCAAAGCATAGCATCGTAATCAAGCATCTTATGCAATGTAGCATCACCAAAGTGGTCCAATCATATGAGCATAACATGATCCAAGAATATCAAGATAATCATTATTCATCGAAGATTAAGGCACGTTTTAAAACACGTCTATGCTTTGCAAAGGTGCAAAGGGTATTGTGGCTTGCCTTTCACCAACAAGGTGGGGAAAACTCCTGGTCTTCAAGAAGACAAGCCCTGAAAAACATATTATGAAAAGGCACGGAGAAAAAGGTCAAATACAACTTTCATTTGACCAGCCAAAAACATCAGAGAGACATGGCCTAAAACCTATGCCAAAATAAAGAGGGGAACAAGAGCAATCCAAAGCAAACAGTTTTAACTCATTTGCAATTAGGGTTTAGGAGTAATTCCTGGTTAAAGTTGGGGTCAAAATTATGATTTAAAATGATTTTAAATCATTTTGGAAATTTCCAGGGGGGGATGAAGTTGAAGGCGTCTTTTGGAAATACGCCTCCTTCAAGAAAACGGTTCGGGAGGGGGAAAGAGGCTGACTGGTGGGGCCCGTATGTCACATATAAGAGAGGGGGAGAGGGAAACAGGGGAGGGGTGGCTCACCGGCGAGAGAACTCCAGCGAGAGGCCACGACGGGGTCTGTGACTAGGGGGAATGTAACGGGAGCACCACGACGCGTCGGCCCGTACCAGTAGCGTCCGGAATGTTGGCCGTTTGCAAGGGGGAACGGCGTCGCGACGACGTGGGTCTTGGCTCCGATGAGGGCGTCAACCCCGGCGTCGATTCCAACGACGGCTCCGGCCGGGCTTGGTCGAGGAGGCACCAGGAGGAGCAGGGGAGCTCACCGGTGGTCATGGCTTGAGACGGGAGGCTCCGGAGTGGCCGTGCATCGGTGGGGCACCACGGCGGCGCTGGTGGACGGAGGGGAGGAAGGAGGCCTCGAGGCTTTGCTTTCTTGGCCTGGGTATCAATTGTAGGGGAGGTGGTGCTAGTGGTGTCGAGCAATGAGCATGGGGGCCGCCTTTTATAGGCTGGCGACGATGCTGGTGCTCGGGCGTCACTGAGGGGATGCCGACACGGCGAGGGATGAGGTGGCGGTGCTCGGGGGCGTTCGAGGGGGGTTCTCGAGATGGCGTGGAGCACGCCTGGGCACAGGGAACAAGAGGGGGAGGCGAGGGCGTCAAGGGCTCTGCGACGCATGCTTGGCGTGTTCTCATTTTGTGATTGAGTAATATATTTGGTTCTTATCTTTTATATTTATGTTCTTGAGTAATTCTTGCATGTTCTCCGTTGATGTTTATTTCTTTGGCCAAGTAGTAGGTATTGACTCCAAGAGGGAACATTATGCTCGATTGTGGGTTCATGTCCCGTGATGACTAGCTTGAGTGACATAAACATGAGTCTAGGGGATGTGTTGTTGCCACAAGGGAAAACAACGGTGCTTGTAACCGCGGTTGCAAGGATTGTTTACTTTATGCAAAGTTCTTTTCATGCAGTTGCATGTTGCTTTGGGTTTACACTTTGGGTGGGGCTCACAACTTAATACCAGCGAGATGTTATGGATAGATATCTCAAGGTGGATGATTAGTAGTAGATGCAGTTGGATTTCGGTCTACTTATTTTGGTGTACCGCCCATGCTTTTGAGCCTCGTCCTTTCTTTGTACCATAGTTAGCATTGCGGTGCGTTTTGAATCCTGTCAATTGCCTAGATGTGATTTGTTTACCTCGCATATCAGTTTTATCGTCTTTTGGGAGAGAGACATCACTAGTGAACATCACGGGACCCCGGTCCATATTCTCATCACTGTTTACACGCTCAATTTATTTCCTGCTTTTACTTTGTAGTTTCTATCACTATTATTCTTTATCCCTTGCGTTTGATCCTTTGTAAACAACAATGCTAGAGAGATTGACAACCTCTCTGAACGTCGTTGGGAGCAAAGTTACTTGTGTGTGTGCAGGTCAAGGTGAAGTAAGCAACCCTGAGGTTGTGAACGGCGCCATTGTTCACTTTACCACCTACTTCTCATTACCGGAGTCCTACGGGAGACAAACCTTATCCTCTAGATAGGGGAAATTTGCTACTATCCTACATCTCACCTTCCACTTGGGGTAACCAACGAAGGGCGAAAAGCCATTATCCACTTACACGCCATCACAGTCCCTCACTACACATACCTCAAGCTCAAGATGCCGGGGCCCTCAGGAGTCATCACGGTCAATGGAAGCTTCACCAAATCCGATCAATACGACTGATATTTTCATCAAGTCTCGGACACACTCAGAGCGCAACAACATCTCGAAGAAATAGCTAAGGTGGTAGACAGGAGCGTGTTTCCACTAGCCAGCAGAAGTGAAATAAAGGAAATAACTCATGACTTAAGCGTCGACAGCGACACTTTCACCCACCTAGTGCATCCAACGGACCCAAACAAGAAGGTCCGAATATCCGCTCATCTGCCAGAAGAACAAGCAACAACTCTATTGACTTTCCTCCGCGAGGAGTGGATAATTTTCTCCTGGTGCCCGACCGACATGCCCGGAATACCACGAGAGTTTGCAGAGCACGCATTGCAAATCTATCCAAACACCAAACCAGTGAAGCAAGCACGAGAGTTTGCACAGCTCTGTCATCACAAACCTCCTTATATCTTTCCTCAAAACATCCACCATACCTACCTATCAAGGCATTTCCATAGCCTTTCCGAGATATATTGCCATGCAACATCCACCTCTTCGTGACATGATCTTCATCTCATACATGTTCCTGCTACACTGGCGGAAGCATACATTTGCATACATCATGATAGCTACATCTTCTTTATGTTGAGTACTTTGTAAAGTGTGAAGATCTTCTATACTTCTTGTAAAATAGAGTGTTTCCCTTAAGTGAGGAAAAGATCCCAAAGAGGACAAACTTAAAAAGATCCCAAAGAGGACAAATGAGAGTTGAATAGAAAGAGCCATTGAGGCCACCAAAACAATAAAAAAATTAGAGAAAAGAGAAAAAGACATAAAAGAGAGAAAGGGGAAACACTACTATTCCTTTTGAAAGATCCACACTCATACTCCCTCTATATCTCGTACTCCATAGAGATGATCTTTTATGCATATATCTATGTGGGGACCTTCACAATATAGAACTTGGCTTGCATATTCCAAGGATGAGCCTCCTCAAACGAGCTCTAGGTCTTCATGAGTGAGCAAGTTGGATGCACCCCGCTAGTTTCATTGGAGAGCTTTGCTTAGCTCATATGTGCACCCGTTGCATGGAAATCCCAACTCCTCACATCATATCTATCATTTGGCCTTGTCGCCTATGATTGTACGCATTGATGTGAGCCTTTCACACCTTTTTATCTTCCTCCTCCATCATATTTCTCTCTTTGCCATCCTAAGTGTCAACTCTCGTGCTTACGCTCATCCATTGCATGAGTGCTCAAAATTTCGAAAGGGAGTGGATCAAATTGACTTGTACCTGTCTAGTGGTCCGGGGACGAGTCAAGATAAGATTCCAAAGAAGACTAAGTGTGAAACTTTAGTAGATTGAGTTCTCAACAAATAAATATTTTTATCGTATTCCCCTCTCCCACTTCTTGCACGTAAACACCATCAGGAGAGATTCAAGTCTCAGACAGCGAGAGATCTTTCACCTTAATGTTCTTATGTTGCTTGTTTCAATGCTAATATGGACTCTTGCCTGTTATGACATGAATTGAATTATATACCTTGATTTATTTACTTTCAAAGTTCTTATATGGTTGTTAGCATGTCACCACAGAAATTATGCTTGTTATCATTTACCTACTCGAGGACGAGCAGAAATTAAGCTTGGGGATGTTGATACGTCCCAAACGTATCTATAATTTCTGCTTGATGCATGCATGTTTTGTGTGATATTGCTATGATCTAGATACACTTTCCTACACTTTCGATCATATTTGGACTAACTTATTAACTCAGTGCACCACAGTGCCAGTTCCTGTTTTCTGCTGTTTTTCTATTTCAGGTTTCCCCCATGTTAAAAGGGCTCCAAAAATTCGGAAAAAATCATATAAAAATCTGCGCAGAAGAACCCTCCGGAATCACCTGGGTGGGGACAAAGGGCCACCACCAGGGGTCCAGGCGCCCTGGTGGTGCGCCCTAGGGTTTGACCGCGCCAGGGGGCGTCTGGACACCTGGTGCCCCCTGGCTTCCCCCCTTCACCTATTTATTCTCCGTGACGGGATTATTCCGAGAACAGAACCCTTTTTAGCGATCTCTCCTCTGTTCTTCCACCGCCGCGCTTCCAAGATCGGGAGCGCCAGCAGACCTCTTCCCGGCACCCTGCCGGAGGGAGGGTTGACCTCCGGGAGCCTCTCCTCCACCATGGACGCTTCCCGAATGATCCGTGAGTAGTCTATCTTGGACCATGGGTCTGTGATCAGTATCTATGTGATGTTCTCCTCCCCTCTTTGTTCTTCATGGATCAGACCTTGTGAGCTTCCCTACATGATCAAGGCACATATGTAATTCTTTCTGCTGTTGCTATGCTGAGTTTACTGGGATCTGATGGATTATGAGACTATGTTCAGTTTGTGAGTGAGTAATATATTTTGTTCTTATCTTTTATATTTATGTTCTTCAGTAACTCTCGCATGTTCTCCATTGTTGTTTATTGCTTTGGCCAAGTAGTAGGTAGTGACTCCAAGAGGGAACGTTATGCTCGATTGCGGGTTCATGCCCCCTGATGACTAGCTTGAGTGACATAAACATGAGTCTAGGGGATGTGTTGTTGCCACAAGGGGGAAAACAACGGTGCTTGTAACCGCGATTGCAAGGATTGTTTACTTTATGGAAAGTTCTTTTAATGCAATTGTCTGTTGCTTTGGGTTTACACTTTGGGTGGGGTTCGCAACTTAATACCAACGAGATGTTCTGGATAGATATCTCAAGGTGGATGATTAGTAGTAGATGCAGTTGGATTTCGGTCTACTTATTTTGGTGTACCGCCCATGCTTTTGAGCCTCGTCCTTTCTTTGTAGCATAGTTAGCATTGCGGTGCGTTTTTTATCCTGTCAATTGCCCAGCTGTGATTTGTTTACCTCGCATAGCAGTTTTATTGTTTTTTGGGAGAGAGACATCACTAGTGAACATCACAGGACCCCGGTCCATATTCTCATCATTGTTTACACGCTCAATTTATTTCCTGCTTTTACTTTGTAGTTGCTATCACTATTATCCTTTATCCCTTGCGTTTGATCCTTTGTAAACAACAAGGTCGGAGCGATTGACAACCGATCTGAACTTCGTTGGGAGCAAAGTCACTTGTGTGTGTGCAGGTCCAGGTGAAGTAAGCATCCCTGATGTTGTGAACGGCGCCGTTGTTCACTTTACCACCTACTTCTCATTACCGAAGTCCTACGTGAGACAAACCCTATCCTCTAGATAGGGGAAATTTGATGCTATCCTGCATCTCACCTTCCACTTGGGTTAACCAACAAAGGGCGAGAAGCCATTATCCACTTCCACGTCATCACAGTCCCTCACTACACATACCTCAAGCTCAAGATGCCGGGGCCCTCAGGAGTCATCACGGTCAATGGAAGCTTCACCAAATCCGATCAATACGACTGATATTTTCATCAAGTCTCGGACACACTCAGAGCGCAACAACATCTCGAAGAAATAGCTAAGGTGGTAGACAGGAGCGTGTTTCCACTAGCCAGCAGAAGTGAAATAAAGGAAATAACTCATGACTTAAGCGTCGACAGCGACACTTTCACCCACCTAGTGCATCCAACGGACCCAAACAAGAAGGTCCGAATATCCGCTCATCTGCCAGAAGAACAAGCAACAACTCTATTGACTTTCCTCCGCGAGGAGTGGATAATTTTCTCCTGGTGCCCGACCGACATGCCCGGAATACCACGAGAGTTTGCAGAGCACGCATTGCAAATCTATCCAAACACCAAACCAGTGAAGCAAGCACTACATAGATTCTTTGAACCCAAGCGCAGAGCCATCGGTGAAGAAGTCAACCGAATACTCGATGCACAATTCATCCGGGAGACGAAGAAGGTCACCTGGGTCGCAAACCCAATCCCGGTGCCCAAAAAAGACACCGACGTACTACGCATGTGCGTCGACTATGGACCCGTCAATAAGGACTGCCCAAAGGACCACGTCCCTCTCCCAAGGATCGACCAAATAATCGACTCCACCGCATGATGCGACCTACTGTCTTTCCTCGACGCCAACTCAGGGCACATCCAAATCATAATGAAGGAAGACGACGAGGAGCACACCTCATTCATCACCCACTACGGTGTATTCTGCTACAGGACAATGCCATTTGGACTAAAAAATGCTGGAGCCACGTACCAGCGGATGATGCAAGCATGCCTAGGGGATCAAATCGGCACGAACGTCCAAGCCTACGTAGACTATACCGTCATCAAAACATACAACGCGAGCACACTACTCGATGACCTTCGAGAGACTTTCACAGCACTCAACATATATAGAATCAAGCTCAATCCAAAAAATGCGTGTTCGGCGTCCCAGCCAAAAAAATTCTCGAGGACATGGTCTCTGCCAGAGGAGTCGAAGCTAACCCAGAAAAAGTCCAAGCAGTCGCCAAGATGCAAGAACCGGTCGACATAAAGGGCGTACATAAACTCACCGGAAGACTCGCAGCCCTGAGCCGCTTCATCAGTAGACTAGGACAAAGGACTCTGTCATTCTACCAACTACTCAGGAAAGGAGGAAAGTTCGAGTGGATTGACGAGGCCCGGAATGCATTCGCGGACCTAAAGAAGACCCTCTCGACCCCACCAATCCTGGCAGTACCAAAGGAACAAGAACCTCTGTACCTCTACATAGCGGCACGGAGTAACGTGGTCCGCATCGCGCTCGTCGTCGAGCGCGCGGAAGAAGGCAAAGTACAAAGAATCCAAATGACAATCTACTACCTCAGTGAGGTCCTCACAAAATCTCAGCAGCGGTACCCGCACTACCAGAAGCTCGTGTATGCCATTGTCATGACATCACGAAAAGTAATGCATTACTTCGAGGAGCACATAATCACGGTGGTGAGAAGTGTTGGGAATGTGCCCTAGAGGCAAATAAAATATGTTTTATCGAGCATATTCCATTAGTTCATAATACGTTTGATACTATGCTATAACTGTATTAAGAGGAAACATTAATACAGGTGTGGTATACAAACAACCAGGTCCCTAGTCAACCCTAGTATACTAGTCCATTGGGCGATTGATGATCAAGGTTTCCTGATCATGAGACAATGGCGTATGTTGACAATGGAGTCGTATCATTGGATAATGATATGATGGATATACACCCACTAGAAGTGTTGCGATGTGATCAAGTCACATAGTTCGACATTGCGATAACTATAACGTAGTGACCAGATCCTTAGACCATAATGATCATACGTAATTACTGTCTATTAGGATGCCTTGATTTGCTACCCACCGCCTGACTGAAATATGCTGGCCATAAAGGAGTACTTCAGGTATTCCGAATAGATATGTTAATAGATCAAAGCGGGATTTGTCCATCCGTGTGTAGGTACTCTGGGCCCACTCGGCGATGTTACATCATAAAGTTTGCAAATGTGTGACTAGGTCACGGAGTTGTAATATCACGGGAACGAGTAAACTTTTTTGTTGAGAACGAGGACGAACTAGGTATATTGGATACCGATGATCAAACCTCAGACAAGTAAAGTACCCTAGGACAAAGGGAACAGGCACACGGTTAACGGATCCAACAGCGATTGAAGTTCATTCGATGGAAGCGCAGGGGCTATCAAGGATTGTAACCAGGTCCAATTGATTAGTCATTGATCAATGAGAATTGTCTCGATCATGTCTGCTGTTTCCCGGACCGTACGGTGTTACACTTAAGGGTACTCGGCGCAGTAAGGATTGATTCGGGATCACCGGAGAAATTGGAGAGAACACCGGAATTGTTCCAATGAAGGCCAGAAGTTGTTCCAGGTATTTTGAAAGGTTCAAAATATATTTAATAATGTTTTATTATTTAATTATGTGAATTAAATATTAAAATATATTTAAATATAGTTGAAAATGAATTAAAAGGCATATGGGCCTCATAGGGCCCATTAGGGGGAGTGGGAGTCCTCCCCCATGGGCCATGGCGCCATAGAGGGGCCCACCCCCTTTATTCATGGCGCACCCCCCTCCCCATGGGATTAGTCCCACCCCGGAAGTGGAGGGGGGTGGAACCCCTCCTTGGCCTATATAAGGAGGGGTAGAGGTGCCCTTTTAATCATGATTTTTTGAGATAAGTTCTCATCTCTCTCTCCCTCCTTTCTCCTTCCTCGAGTGGACTCCCCTTGTTTGGAGTCTACACTTGGTTGGGGATTTCTCCACTATACGCACGCCGTCGTGCTGCTGGAATCGGGATCTGAATCCATCTTCTTTCCGCTGCTCTACTGGTTCGGAGCCCGGAGGGACGTCGGGTATACTGTATGTGTATAATCCCGCGAGGCACTACACTTGTTGTGCTACTTCATCGTCGTGGTCGTATCGCGAGGTCTTCATCAGCAACGTTCCGACGGGGACGTAATCCCGTCATCGGTCTACAAGGATCGGGTGGCTACAGGAGTCATCATGGATCTGCGCGGCATCGGGGATTGCTGGTACGACTACACCAACCACGTTCATGCGGGAACGTTTCCCGCTTAACGGACTACATACTGGTATGTGATCTATTTCTGTCCATTACTTGCATCAGCATATCAGAGGTCTTGGGTATGGGTCTCGTAGGTTATGAAAAATTTGTGTTTTCTGCCCCGAACCCCAACAGTGGTATCAGAGCAAGGGTATGCGTAGATGTATTGTACGGATAGAGCACATCTAGTATGTGGGCATCAATTCTCCAATTGTTACCCTCTCACGTGTACTCATTTAGCGTTGCGGCAATGTTTGATGAAGCGGCCCTCGACCGACCTTACGCGTTTACGCGAGACTGGTTCCACGCTTGACATATGGCTTGTACTATATAAAGTGGCTGGGGGGGTGTCTGTCTCTTTGCATTAGCGATGCGAAGATGTTTGCAACGGAGGGCCCCGACAGGGGTGTAATGGAGACAATTGCGGGATTGGTGTTGTGGCTTGTTTTCGCAGGATAAAAAGCGGTTCTTTACTCGAAACCCCTAGCATCCACGTAAAACTTGCAAAAGATAAAGTAGAAAGGCTTTTTTAACTTTAATTTGCATGTAAGGGGGAATCATAGCATGTATGATTTATGTTGCATCCTGTTTTGCTAATATGTTAGATATACGACGGTAGCATAATAGGATGATCCCTCACTAAAACCAACATAGTGTCTTTACCCTAGAGAGCACCACCTGGAAAGTTCTTCATTATGGAGGCATCACGTGTCACACGGGTGTCAAACATTTTTACGTTCACAAGTGATGGGTGGAGCAAGCCTAGCATGTCCAGAAACATGGCCTTGCATACGAAGCATATACTCACTAAGGTTATTGTGGTGAGCCTGGCATGTGCAGACATGGCCTCGTGACACAAGAGACCGAAAGGTCAAGCATGAGTCACATGGATGATGTGATTGGCATGATGGCCTACCTTGAACAACAGACTGATGGTCGTGTCACACGGGGGAGGTATGTTCTTCAAGGATCATGTAATCACTTAGAACAAACTACGAGGGATGTTTGTCTGAGTGGGAGTTCCAGAATTGTTTTTTTAGAAACATGAACTCCATATTATGAACTTAATCTTCATGCTTTAGCAAATATCATTGTAGATAACGTCATACCAATGTTTAGAACTATGGCTCTTTTAGTATGATAGAACTTAAGGTAAATGGGTCCTACTTCATTGATGTGTACCAACACCGTTAGAGACATACTCATTAGTAATGACTTGCTAAACATAATACGAAGAACTGCTAGGAAATACACCTGACAACTTCGTAATCAAGGAAGATGATGATGAGTACCGCACTCACCGTCACTTATGAATGACTGTCCAATACACCATAATTCATTCTATGGAATCCGAATTGTGAATGCATGTTAACCAACACGTATGACGTGCTAGGTGAACTTGAAAGAACTTGGTCACAAATCAGAGTAATGGAATATGAGTATATGGACGGGGTTTCTTTCAACTATGGTGGAAGGAACAACCTATTGAGAAAGTCACTTGGAAAAAGTATAAGATACATGGAACACCTTGTGTATAACTTGGACTACTGAATGACTGGTTACTTTGCGATAACTGGGGAGTTGCATCCGCTTCCTCCCAGTTACAAAGACCATGTCTGGACTATGTCATGAAGGAGAATCGTTCACCTGTCATGAGGTTATGGTTAAAGTCAAGAACTTTAAGAATAGAACCAATGCAGGAATGGTCATTGACGGAGAAGGTATATTTGATATACGAGTTATAAATGTCTTTCCCAGGAAACACTAATTGCGGTTGATTAAGTATTCGATGCTTGAACTTACTGCTTGAGAGTGGCTTGGAAGGGATGAGGTGACAATGTGTGCTGACGACAATCAAGATAGTTGATGGTCGACAACACTCTCCCTCTACATCTATCAATTGATTAATATATGAATAAATTTTATGATCGTTTGAATGAGGACTTTATTAGTGTGTCTTGCATCTCGCGAAGACAATTATTCATATTAGTGAGAAACAAGTCAGTTGTTCTCCTTTTATGAATGATATCTCTTATGGTCACATTACGATTATGAATGAGTTATTCTTATAATGATGATAGTTGTTTGATCATTTATAAGAAATATTGTAATGCCAAGAAATATCGAGGCTTAATAATGACACTACAGTTTAAGTCATGAATGGTATGATGATGTCTTAAGATACTTGATCTCTTGACACATAGAAACCATGCCTTTTAGGTGAGATGACTAAAACCTCGCATTCTGGTAAACGAAATGTGTACTGATTGTTGAGTATCATACATTGTGATGTATCGTATGTCAGCATATGGTGAATTTCATTATTCGTGAACTTCGTATGTGGACTTAGATGAATATTTGTATTCACTAATGAAACATGAGTCTGAAATAATTTGCTATGATCAAAAGGGATTTCAGAGTAAAGATGGATATTAAATTAACAAGAAAGACAAGTCTCTACGATTTGATCAAAGTGACAAATGTTTTGAGTTAGTCTTGGGCATAAAGACTTGTGTGAAAGTTGTTCCACAAATTGCAATGTCTTGAGACACTTCAATATGATTGACGTGCCTGAACATTGTGATCATATTCTATCGTAAAGTGTATGGTCTAAATTATCTCTTACCAAGTTACGTTATTATTTTTTAGAGTTATTAATTTAATATGCAAACACTCACTTCAGCATAGGGAACCATCTGAGTTCGTGGAAACCAACACTATATATGTCATGGGGTGTTGTGGTTTCTAGGAAGCTTGATTTATGTAAGATAAATTATCTTTGTAGTGTATCCTTAGACAACTATGGATGCATCTTCCACAACTAGAACCAAAAGGAGCAAAACTTGTATTGCTATGTTTGGTGTTTGTCAAGAATTGTTCTTGATAAATGTGGTAATGGCAGAAAAGTGAAAGTTCAACCAAGGTAATTGACCTTGCCTCCAAATGTCAGAGTAGTGCAACGGAATATGTTCTGGAAGCAAAGCTCTACAATAAGAGGAGAAACTAATGATAATGATCATGATCTTCTGATGGGAGATTTTACTGAGAAAGGTATGATTCAAGAATATATATTTGCCCCTGGTGCAAAATGATATTCATGATTCACTTGTCATGTTAATGGAACAAGACATTCCTACAAACTACAAAGAAGCGATGGTGGACCTAAGTACGAGATATGACTACGAGTCATGAAATCCTATGTTGCGTTACATTTAAGATTGCTTGAATCTTATCAAGTAAGGAGGTTACTTGATATTCACAATAACTTCAGAGTTATGAGGAATAAATGTGATAATCAAAGGGACGTCAAGAGTGGTTTGTCACAAAGATTGTTTCTGAAAAATTCAATGGGTTGACTACAATGTGTAGAAATGCTTGAGTCAAGGGGATATTGACTACGATTGATCCAGGATTGTTATCAATACCGTGACTTCCTCAAATCCTGTATTTGAAGAAGTGTTGTAATTGGTACAACAAGAAGGTTTTGGAAAAACATATGGATACTAGTGTCTCGTAAAATGAATTCTCATTTTGATGGATGATCAAAGGATTTTGGACTTAACCAAAATATCGAGGAAACATGCATTTGCACGAAACTGAGTGGGAGCTGAATAGTTTCCTGAAACTTAAATATGTAGACGACATATTTTGAGTGGGAGCTATTCGAGTATTATCCTAGACTTATATGTAAATGACATATTTGAGTAGGAGCCATGTGGTTAGTATCTTAAACTTAATATGTGTCTGACATATCTAAGTGGGAGCCATGTGGATGTTATCCTTGTCTTATATGTGGCCGACATATTTGAGTGGGAGCAATATGAGTGTTATCCTATAACTTAATATGTGCATGACATATTTGTGTGGGAGCATGATAACATTCTCATATATGGATAACATATTATGAATGGTGTAGTTGGTGTTAACGATTATTTGAATCTTTCATAAATGAAGATGAATAAGTATTAAGCATTGAAGATCTATTAAGATAGATATGTGTTTAATAACATTGAGTCGTAATACTTTCCTGGATAAGATTCTGAAGGAGTTCAGAATGGAACAAGTCAAGAAGTGGTCTTTACTTGTATATCCAAGAGAAGTGTTGATTTAATCTCAGTACAAGAACAATGGTTAATGGTTAATAAAAGAAATGGATGTGTTGGATCCTCTATGCCTTTGTCATAGGTTCTTTCATATAAAACCAGAGTTATGTACTCGACGTAATGTGACCCAAGTTCTTAGTAGTAAGAACATGTTGTGATATGATTTATGAGTAAATCATTGAACAAAGAGTTAAGTTTATCCTTCAGTGTCTGAAGAGAACTGAGGATACATCTCAAATTTGTAAAGGATAGTGGACTTGACCATAAATGTTATGCTTGTTCAAGTTTTGACACTAACCTAGAAAATTGAGATATCATACTAATGAATGCCTAAGTTGAAAGAAACATGGTTAGACATCAAAGTTGCATACAATGAACAAAGGATTGAATCTACATTGATGTGGCTGCTTTAGAAGTAGCAGGAGTTATATTATGGCTTAAGAAGTTCAACTTCTGATTGAGTGAGTTTCAAGTGTGCATGACTATGGGAAAGTCCGCGTGACCCACCGGATGTCATTGCTATGACACAGCAAACGAAGTCTCACTTCACCGCCAAATATATATACCTCATCATTATAGTGGATAATGAAGGAATGTCAAAATTAGGTGACATTATGATTTGCAAAAGGACATACGGTTCTGAATGGTACCCATACCGTTGATACAACCTCTTCCACGGGAAAGCATGATCAATAAGGAGTTATGATCCAGAGAAAATGCAACTAGATTATTTGTACTCTAGTGCAAGTGGGAGACTGTTGGGAATGTGCCCTAGAGGCAAATAAAATATGTTTTATGGAGCATATTCCATTAGTTCATAATACGTTTGATACTATGCTATAACTGTATTAAGAGGAAACATTAATACAGGTGTGGTATACAAACAACCAGGTCCCTAGTCAAACCTAGTATACTAGTCCATTGGGCGATTGATGATCAAGGTTTCCTGATCATGAGACAATGGCGTCTGTTGACAATGGAGTCGTATCATTGGATAATGATATGATGGACATACACCCACTAGAAGTGTTGCGATGTGATCAAGTCACATAGTTCGACATTGCGATAACTATAACGTAGTGACCAGATCCTTAGACCGTAATGATCATACGTAATTACTGTCTATTAGGATGCCTTGATTTGCTACCCACCGCCTGACTGAAATATTCTGGCCATAAAGGAGTACTTCAGGTATTCCGAATAGATATGTTACTGAGTATGAAAATAGATCAAAGCGGGATTTGTCCATCCGTGTGACGGATAGGTACTCTGGGCCCCCTCGGTGATGTTACATCATAAAGTTTGCAAACGTGTGACTAGGTCACGGAGTTGTAATATCACGGGAACGAGTAAACTTTTTTGTTGAGAACAAGGACGAACTAGGTATATTGGATACCGATGATCAAACCTCGGACAAGCAAAGTACCCTAGGACAAAGGGAATAGGCACACGGTTAATGGATTCAACAGCGATTGAAGTTCATTCGATGGAAGCGCAGGGGCTATCAAGGATTGTAACCAGGTCCAATTGATTAGTCATAGATCAATGAGAATTGTCTCGATCATGTCTTCTGTTTCCCGGACCGTAGGGTGTTACACTTAAGGGTACTCGGCGCAGTAAGGATTGATTCGGGATCACCGGAGAAATTGGACAGAACACCGGAATTGTTCCGATGAAGGCCGGAAGTTGTTCCGGGTATTTTGAAAGGTTCAAAATATATTTAATAATGTTTAATATATTTTTTATTATTTAATTATCTGAATTAAATATTAAAATATATTAAAATATAATTAAAAATGAATTAAAAGGCATATAGGCCTCATAGGGCCCATTAGGGGGAGAGGGAGTCCTCCCCCATGGGCCATGGCTCCATAGAGGGGCCCACCCCCTTTATTCATGGCGCACCCCCTCCCCTTGGGATTAGTCCCACCCCAGAAGTGGAGGGGGTGGCACCCCTCCTTGTCCTATATAAGGAGGGGTAGAGGTGCCCTTTTAATCATGATTTTTTGAGATAAGTTCTCATCTCTCTCTCCCTCATTTCTCCTTCCTCGAGTGGACTCCCCTTGTTTGGAGTCTACACTTGGTTGGCGATTTCTCCACTATACGCACGCCGTCGTGTTGCTGGAATCGGGATCTGAATCCATCTTCTTTCCGCTGCTCTACTGGTTCGGAGCCCGGAGGGACGTCGGGTATACTGTATGTGTATAATCCCGCGAGGCACTACACTTGTGGTGCTACTTCATCGTCGTGTTCTTATCGCGAGGTCTTCATCAGCAACGTTTCGACGGGGACGTAATCCCGTCATCGATCTACAAGGATCGGGTGGCTACAGGAGTCATCGTGGATCTGCGCGGCATCGGGGATTGCCGGTACGACTACACCAACCACGTTCATGCGGGAACGTTTCCCGCTTAACGGACTACATATTGGTATGTGATCTATTTCTGTCCGTTACTTGCATCAGCATAGCATAGGTCTTGGGTATGGTTCTTGTAGGTTATGAATTTTTTTTGTTTTCTGCCCCGAACCCCAACAAGAAGTGCACCACTCTCGGACATCCTCAACTACCCAGGAGCATTAGTTCGAGTCGCCGAGTGGAACATCAAGCTCAGCCCTCGCGACCTGCAATTCAGGCACCCAACGGTGATCAAAGCACAATTTCTCCTAGACTTTCTGGTTGAGTGGATGGAGTTACAAACACCCGACCCTCCAGATCTCTCCAATTCATGGGATATGTTCTTCGACGGATCAAACAGTTATCAAGGAGCTGGAGCAGGCGTCGTGCTAATCTCACCCAAAGGAGATAAGCTCAGATACGTGCTCCAGATCAACTTCGACAAGGCATCAAATAACGAAGAAGAATATGAGGCACTCCTCCATGGAATGCGCATGGAAAAATCTTGCGGCACCACCCTCCTCGTAATCTACGGCGACTCCAATCTCGTCGTTCAACAAGCAATAAGTGACTGCGAAGTAGTCGCAGATAACATGTTAGCATACCAGAATCTCTACAACACCCTGATGGCACTGAAGTAGTGCTCCTCGTTGGCTACCCCAAGTGGAAGGTTGAGATGTAGCTAGTAGTAAATTTTCCTCGATGAAGATACCAAGGTTTGTCGGAGTAATATTTTTGTTGTTTTTGCAAATTAAGAAAGAAGAATAGGCAAAAACTCTGAACATATTAAAATGAAAACCAATGATGATACAATAAAAGGGGAGAAGGGTATGTACTCCCCCAAGCTTAGGCCCTGGGCTCGGCTACTGTTGGCCCCAGGAGCTCCCTCCGGCTCCGAAATGGTGGTAGCTCCATGGATCGTACTGGACAGATGGTGCGGAGAACAACATTCTTCCGTCCTCCTAGGTGGAATGCTCCGCACTCCAAGAAGAAGACCCCTTGCCCCATTGGGAAACGGGTTCCTTCTGGGGAGTCGGGATTTGCTCTGGCTCCTCTTCCTCAGGAGCAACCCCCTCCATGGGGTTGTGGAACTGTTGTTGAACCACGAACTCGTCCAGCTCAGTCGCGGTAAAGGGCCATCCGTTCCATCTAGTATAATCAAACAAAAGTGGTGCAGGTATACGGATCTCACGAGTAGTGATTTCTCCGAACTTCATCATATAAACAAGGTTACAAAACTCAGAAGTCCTAGTAACAAATTCATGCCTCTTCATAGCATTAAGATCAAAGCGTAGAAATGGAAGAGGTAAATCATTCGCACGTATAGCTCTGTGAATATGCTCAGCAATAAGTGTGGCATAAATGCCACCATAGTGAGGACCCTTGTCACCATTACTGATAAGGCGGCAAGAAATCAAAGCACCTATGTCATACGTATCATTCCCCTCGAGGGAACCTATGTCATACGTATCATTCCCCTCGAGGACAAGCAATAGCTAAGCTTGGGGGTGTTGATACGTCTCAAACGTATCTACTTTTCCGAATACTTTTGCTATTGTTTTGGCTTCATTCTTGCATGATTTGAACGAAACTAACCCGGACTGACGTTGTTTTCAGCAGAGCTACCAGTGCTGTTTTCCTTTGCGTAGGTTTATGGATATTTAGGTACGCTGGAAAAATCCCAAAAATATATATAAAAAATCAGCGTTCCGGGCTTCCGAGGATCCAAAGGGGGGCCACAAGGCAGCCAGGAGGGTGCCTGGCGCGGCCCAGCCCCTGGTCGCGCCACCTGCCCTCCTGGATGGGTCCCACACCCCCTGGTGGTGACCTACCTTGGCCCCTATTTATTCTCCCGACGCAGAAACCCCAGAACAGAAGTCGCTTTTCCAATCTACGTCGCGGAGCCGCCGCAACCCTCTGTTATTCTCCAGGAGAGCTAATCTGGAGGCTGCTTTGGCCTCCGGTGAGGGGAAATCATCGCCATCACCACTCCATCATACCTCCATGACTTCTCCATCCATGTGTGAGTAATTCCCTGCTGTAGGAAAAGGGGATGGTAGGGATTGGATGAGTTAGATCATGTAATAGTTCAATCAGATTGTTGGGGGCATGTTGCCTATCATCTACTTGGTGTTTATCATCTCTGTTACAACTTGTTTCTCTTAATGCTTGCCACTTTGGGCCCGAGTGCCATGATTTCAGATCTGATCACCCTTTTGTTTCTTGAGTTTGTGGTGTTCTTCATCCTATCTATGAGTTGTATGCACCTATTATGGTCTGGAACCGGCGATCCCAATGGTGACAGCTTGGGACACCAAAGGGGATGGACTATAATTTGAGGATTCCATGTATCCATGAAGTGTTAATGCTTTGTTCCGGTGCTCTTTGACAGGAGTACCTTAATCTCCCTAAGTTCCTTTTGGCCCCGTTTGTAGAGGGATGGTAGGACAAAAGATGTTGTGCAAAGTTCTTATTGCAAGCACGTACAACTACCCTGGGATACATGCCTGATGTTTTATATTTGCCTAGATGATCCTTTCTTTTCTGTGAGCCTTGCCCATGTTAGAATCTATTACATGTTCGTTCTCATCCAAGCAGCGCCCAACCATCCATCTCCCTAGCCTACAGTGTTTTCTTTCCTTCTGGTTACTAGTTGTTTACTTTTGCTGTTTTACTTTTGTTGTTTCATTACCACCGTCACCACTGTTATCACCACCACTATTACCACCATATCACAGTTGCTACTAATACCTTTGTGCAAGCGAGTGTTTATTTTAGGTGCGGTTGAATTGACAACTCAATTTTCAAAGCCTGTACGTATTCTTTGTGTCCCCAAGTGTCGAATCAATAAATTGGATTATCTTGCCCGCGAAGACTATCTCGATACCCTACAGTTGAGGGTTATCACGAGTCTCTCTCATGTTCTCGCTGCAGAGAGAGTTGAGGAGGGCTCTCAGCTCGGAGGGCCGCGACTTCATCATGCCCGTCCTCCCAACATTCCGCACACCTATAACTTGAAAAAACTCTGCCAATGACATGGTCAAAACTTCATCATAAATTCTAAATTCAACAATAGAAGTTGTATCATTGAATCTAAACCAGTTGACAAAGCAATAGGCAAGTTTGGGATATTGTGGCACTTGATGTGTCAAAAGATGCATCAAACCTGCAGCTGCACAAAGGTTATCGAATTCATCCTTTATACCTGCCGCCGTAAGAAAATACGAACATGGGTACGTCATGGCATGCACCATGTCGGTCTCGTAGAGCAACTCCGGCGGCACAATTTCATCGTTGTAGCTCACCCTCGCACTAGAGGGTGATGCTACAGCTCTAGTTACTCTATCTGTGGGCTCGGGTTTCTTCCCCCCAAGTCATCCTCTAGCTTTTCCAAACATACCTGAAGGGGGCCCCTGGTGGGCCCAGGCGGGTTGGTGGCGTGGCCAGGGGCCAAGCCGCGCCACCTGTCCGCCTGGACCAGGGGTGGACCCCCCTCGTCAGCCCCATGTACCTTCGGGTCACATTTAATTTTTCTGGAATTTTTATGACAACTTCATTTTTGAAGATTTTTCAAAGTAGAGAAAGCTGCAAAAACTTCTGGAAGGCTCGAAACAGTGGTTAAACTTATGAAGTTTGAAAAACATAAAACTTTGGTACATCAAGGAGAATGAAAGCAAAAGGAAATGAAAACATAACAAGCTTCCCTTTTTACTTATATAAAACACGTTTGTTAGTAAGTTTGATAAAGTCTTACTACCAAGCAAGTTGTATATAAAGCAAAAGTTTCAATTCTTATAAGACATTCATGGTACCTTTACTTTAACGGACATTGTCCCCACCATAAAGGTTTTTTATTTGTGGTGCACATGTAGAGGACAATCCCAATCTCCCATCTTCACGGTCTCAATATTCTCAAAAGAATTAAGGCCATGCCTTTTATTGATCTTTTTTTGGAAAATACACCGTGTGCTCCTTCTCATTAACATTGAAAGTAACCTTTCCTTTATTGCAATCAATAATAGCACCTGCGGTGTTAAGAAAAGGTCTACCAAGAATAATAGACATGCTCCCGTCCTCGGGCATGTCTAGCACAACAAAATCAGTAAGGATTAAGAAGTTAGCAACTTCAACAGGAACATCCTCACAAATACCAATAGGAACGGCTGTTGACTTGTCAGCCATTTGGAGAGAGATATCGGTAGGGATTAGCTTATCTAAACACAGTCTTTTATAAAGGGAAAAGGCATAACACTCACTCCTGCACCAAGTTCACATAAAGCAGTTCTGACATAGTTATTCTTTATGGAGCAACGGATGGTGGGTATACCTGGATCACCAAGCTTCTCAGGAATCTTGCCACTGAAAGAGTAATTAACAAGCATAGTGGATATTGCCTCATTAGGAACTTTTCTTTTAATAGTAACAATATCTTTCATATACCTCGAGTACAGAGGCAAATTAATAGTATCAGTCAAAGGAATTTGAAGAAAAAGAGGTTTCATCCATTCAAATTTTTTATTATAGTTCTCTTCTTCTTTAGTTTTGAGAGACTTACCTGGAAACGGCATTGGTTTTTGTACCCATGGTTCTTTTTTCCTTCCCATGTTTTCTTGCAATAAAGTCTTCTCTAGTATATATTTTGCGCTTATCAGGTGTTTCTTATTTTTGTACTTCAGGAGGATCATTCTTCTCGTTATCTTTGTCAGGTTCAGCACCATCTTCAGCCTCAGCATCAGAAAAAGATATACTATTAGGATCAACAATAGGTTATTCATCAATTACGACATCATTTAAGTTGTCAGCTTCCTTGTGTTTCTTCTTCTTCTTCTTCTTCTGCTTCTTCGGGGAGATGACAACGTCTTGTTCCTGCATTTGAGAATCTTGCTCGACTCTCTTTGGATGCCTCTCTGGATATAGAGGGTCTTGAGTGTGTGTTGATACGTCCCAAACGTATCTATAATTTCTGCTTGTTCCATGCATTTTTATGTGACATTGCTACATGTTTTGCTACACTTTTATATAATTTTACACATATTTGGACTAACCTACTAACTCAGTGCACCCAGTGCCAGTTTCTGTCTGTTTTGTCCGTGCATAGCAGAAAAAGGTGAAAAATCAAAGCGCTCGGAAAATTCCACGAAAAATATATAAAATTAGTGTTCCAAAAGATTCCTCCAGCCGGAGGATGGGGTCAGGGGGTGGCCCACAACCCCTAGGCGCCATCCTGACGCGGCCAGGGGGGACCCGCGCCACAAGGCCACCTAGGAGATGTGGGCCCCCCTGGAGCCTGATGTGCGAGATGATGATAATGGTTTCTTGCCCTTCGTTGGTTACCCCAAGTGGAAGGTGAGATGTAGGATAGCAGCAAATTTCCCCTATGTCGAGGATAGGGTTTGTCTCCCGTAGGACTCCGGTAATGATAAGTAGGTGTCAACAGCGCAACTGACATGGACCTGCACACAATATAAATAACTTTGTTCCCAACAAAGTTCAGAGAGGTTGTCAATCTCTCCGGCCTTGTTGTTTACAAAGGATCAAACACAAGGGATAATAATGGTGATAGCAACTAGAAAGTAAAGCAGAAAATAAGTTGAGCGTGTAAACAGTGATGAGAATATGGACCGGGGTCCCATGATGTTCACTAGTGATGTCTCTCTCCCAAAAGACGATAAAACTGCTATGCGAGGTAAACAAATCACAACTGGGCTATTGATAGGATTAAAAAAGCACCGCAATGCTAACTATGCTACAAAGAAAGGACGAGGCTCAAAAGCATGTGTGGTACACCAAAATAATTAGACCGTAATCCAACTGCATCTACTACTAATCATCCACCTTGAGATATCTATCAAGAACGTCTCGCTGGTATTAAGTTCCGAGCCCCACCCAAAGTGTAAACCCAAAGCAACAGACAACTGCATTAAAAAGAACTTTGCGTAAAGTAAACAATCCTTGCAACTGCGGTTACAACCGTTGTTTTCCCCCTTGTGGCAACATCACATCCCCTAGACTCATGTTTATGTCACTCAAGATAATCATCAGGGGGCATGAACCCACAATCGAGCATAACGTTCCCTCTTGGAGTCACTACCTACTACTTGGCCCAAGCAATAAACAGCAACGGAGAACATGCAAGAATAACTCAATAACATAAATATAAAAGATAAGAACCAAATATATTACTCAATCACAAACTGAACATAGTCTCATAATCCATCAGATCCAAGCAAACTCAGCATAGCAACAAAAGAAAATTACATATGTGCCTCGATCATGTAGGGCAGCTCACAAGGTCTAATCCATGAAGAACAAAGAGGGGAGGAGAACATCACATAGCTACTGCTCACGGACCCATGGTCCAAGGGAAACTACTCACAGATCATCCGAGAGGCGTCCATCGTGGAGGAGAGGCTCCCGGAGGTCGATCCTCCCTCCGGCAGAATGCTGGGAAGAGGTCTGCTGGCGCTCCTGATCTGGGAAGCGCGGCGGCGGCGGTGGAACAGTGGCGAGATAGCGAAAAGGGTTTCTATCCTCGGAGGTTCCGCGCCACGGAGAATATATAGGCGGAAGGGGGAGCCAGCGGGCCACCAGGGGTCCAGGCACCCCCTTGCGCGGCCCCACCCTAGGGCGCATCGGGAGGGCGCCTGGGGACATGGTGGGTCCCCTCGGGCCGCTCCTGGGTGTTTCCGGAAGTTTCCGGTACGCTGATTTTGTATCTATTTTTCCCGAATTTTTGGAGCACTTTTAATATGGGGGAAACCTGAAATAGAAAAACAGCACAAAACAAGAACTGGCACTGTGGTGCACTGAGTTAATAAGTTAGTCCAAATATGATCAAAAGTGTATGAAAGTGTATCTAGATCATAGCAATATCACACAAAACATGCATGGAGCAAGCAGAAATTATAGATACGTTTGGGACGTATCAACATCCCCAAGCTTAATTCCTTCTCCTCCTCGAGTAGGTAAATGATAACAAGCACAATTTCTGTGGTGACATGGTAACAACCATATAAGAACTTTGAAAGTAAAGAAATCAATGTATGTAATTCAATTCAAGTCATAATAGGCAAGAGTCTATATTAGCATTGAAACAAGCAACATAAGAACATTAGGTGCAAGAGCTCTCGCTGCCCGTGACTCGAATGTCTCCAAATGGTGTTTGCGTGCAAGAAGGGGGAGATGGGAATACAAGAAAAAAGTATATTTCTTGAGAACTCAATCTACTAAAGTTTCACACTTAGTCTTCTTTGGAATCTTATCTTGACTCGTCCCCAGACCACTAGCCAGGTACAAGTCAATTTGATCCACTCCCTTTCGATATTTTGAGCACTCATGCAATGGATGGGCGTAAGCACGAGAGTTGACACTTAGGATGATAAAGAGAGAAATATGGTGGAGGAGGAAGACAAAAAGGGTGACAAAGGCTCACATCAATGAGGACAATCATAGGCGAGAAGGCCAAATGATAGATATGATGTGAGGAGTAGGGATTGCCATGCAATGGATGCACATAAGAGCTAAGGTAAGCTCTCCAAAGGAACTAGTGGGGGGGTGCATCCAACTTGCTCGCTCATGAAGACCTAGAGCTTATTTTAGGAAGCTCATCCTTGGAATATGCAAGCCAAGTTTTATACTGTGAAGGTCCCCACATAGCTATATGCATAAATGATCATCTCTATGGAACACAAGATAAGAGGGAGTACGACTGTGGATCTTTCAAAAGGAATAGTAGTGTTGCCCCTTTCTCTCTTTTTATTTCTTTTTCTATTTTTTCTAAATTTTTTTATTTTTTTGGTGGCCTCAATGGCTCTTTCTATTTAACTCCCATTTGTCCTCTTTGGGATCTTTTAATTCTCTCCACTTTGGTATCTTTTCCTCACTTAAGGGCAACACTCTATTTTACAAGAAGGTATAGAAGATCTTCAAACTTTACAAGGTACTCAAATCATAAAGAAGATGTAGCTATCATAATGTATGCAATGTATGCCGCTGCCAGTGTAGCAGGAACATGTATGACATGAAGATCAAGTCATGAAGAGGTGGATGTTGCATGGCAATATATCTCGGAAAGGCTATGGAAATGTCTTGATAGGTAGGTATGGTGGATGTTTTGAGGAAGGATATAAGGAGGTTTATGATGACAGAGTGTATCATGCCAAGGGTTTGGATGTACTGGCAAAGGTGGACGCCAACTCTCGGAGTGAGAAGAAGGCAATGCACGACACAGGAGAGGCTAGCAAATATGAGGAGATGGAAGTGTCAACTTTCAATACTTACATTAGTCCGAAGAACTCATGCACTTATTATCTGTAACTCTCAATCCAATGAGGAGGTTCACAAAGAGACAAGTACCACGAGGAGGAGTGTATGGGGGTTTGGTTATCCTTGCGCATCCTCGAGTCATGGTACGTGAGTGTACTCTAATATCCGATGCCTCAAAAAATTAGTGATCCATCTAGTAGTTAGAGTTCTCAACTAGTTTTGTAGGTTTTGAAAATAAACACGGATTTCCAAAAATACGACACCTATCACTAATAGGCTAGTTGTCTTGACACAAAAATTTCAAACATTACTCACAACAATACCTCAAAATTATTGCAAGTTACTACTACAATTAAATAGCAACCTCAATTACCTACTTCAAGACAAGACACAACTCAGTTCAACAACCAACTCTCTTAGCAAGATAAACATGAATACTAAAGAGAGTTCCAGCAACAAACTAAACAAAAGCAAAAGCTCTTGTAAAAGAAAAACTAAAACAAAACATGGCAGTAGCTACGAAAGATAAAGAACACACAACAGAAGAAAGATAAGCATGAAAAATCCTATGATGTGTTCTAGTTCAAAGTGGAGTGTGTTTCTCTCCTACACAAAGTAAGCTGGGGTCTAACTTGATATGAACAGAAAGAAAAGCTAAAGAAAACAAAAAAGAAACCTAAGAGCGAGACGCTCCAAACATAGCACATAACACATGGAGTGATAAAAATATAGTGAGACGGAGGACGAACTGATGATTGTTGATGGAGAAGGGGATGCACGGGGGCATCCCCAAGCTTAGACGCTTGAGTCTCCTTGAATATTTATTGGGGGTGCATGGGGGCATCCCCAAGTTTGAGAATTTGACACTCCCGAATTTTCTTTCATCATGTTCCCTCACACACTTGAAAATTCCCTTCATACATAACTCATCATAAGCTGATTAGAGAGGTTAGTACCCTTAATAAAATAATATTTCTCCACTGGAAATAAAGATATTCTTGAAGTGCTACTGTTTCTCAAGATTTACAAAAAGTTTTTGCAAAGAAAAAGCAATCTTAAGGTTTGCAAAAGTAAGGAAAGGAAAAACGTGGCAGAATCTATGAAAAACAGAACAGAAGGTAGTAAATAATTTTTTCGGGGTACTTCTGCAACTCAAATAAAAAAGCTCAGAACATACGAAAGTTTCACAATTGTATAGATCATGCTGTGTAAAAAAATCAGCTCAAAAAGATGAACTGGTGATTTTTTTTGATTTTTTCCGTCAACTAGACAGAATCTGTTTTTTAGACAGCATGTTACAACTTTTGCTTCCCTTATCATAAGAGGAAAAACTTGGCACAAAGCTTGAAAATAAAGATACAATGATGTTGCTACGGTAGTATCAATAATCAATACCACTAAAAACAGAAGTAAAAACGTCTTGGGTTGCGTCCCAACAAGCGCTTTCTTTAACGCCTTTAAGCAAGGCTTAAAGCAAAATAAGAATCAAGCTTTATCAAGAGAGAGAGAATAGCTAGCCCGCGTAACGGACTCAAAAGGTAACTTGATTTTCTTTCTAGGAAAGTGTTCCATCCCCTTTTTTAGAGGGAATTGAAATTTTATATTCCCCTCTTTCATGTCAATAACAGCACCACCGGTGCGAAGAAAAGGACGTCCCTGTCACAACCCCAAGTTAGGTAAGTGCTAGGGTTTGAGTTCACCTTTGCATCATGCAAAAATTCAAAATAAAATTCAAAAATGGGAAAAAGAAAAGCCCTGAGAAATTAATTCAAATGGCCAGATAAAAATCTTTTTCCAAAAATCATTTGAACATTTTGAAAATTCCTATAAATGATGGTGATCATTTTAAAAATGGTTTGGGAGCAATCCCATGCTCATGGAATTTTCTAATTTTCAAACAATGGCTTAGAAATTAAATAAATACCCTATTTGAATTAAAATTCAAATTATTTGAATTTTAAAAGTGCTCAAATTTGATGAGTGGCTAGATCTATATTTTATGAGACCACATAAAAAATTGGGGCATTTCATAAAATGCCTAGGTATTTTATCTAGGCAGAACAAATAGAACAAAATTAAATAAAAGAAAAGAACATAGAAGAGAGAGAAGAGGCCCAACTTACCTGTACCTGGCCCAGCAGCAGCCCAGCCCAGCCCACCAGGGGGCACATGTTTCTTCTTCCTCTGCCAGGCAGGCACGCAGGTCGCCGGCGAACGGCGTGCGGCCGCCAGGCAGCTGCCTGCCTCCCCCAGGCCACGTCCTGCCGTCTAGAGACGTCTGGAAGGTGCCCTGGTCCATTCCCCCTCCTCTGTCTCGGTCTCCACCTCTCTGCTTCACCGTTCCGCGCAGCCCGAGCCCCAGCCGGAGAGCACTGCCGTGCGCGCGCGTGACCCCGGCCACTCACCAGCTGCACCACCGTGTCCTCCGTGTTCACCGCCGTCGTGTTCGTCATCTCCCGCACGGAATCGAGCCAGGGAGCCCCGAGTACGCCGCCTTCTTCTCCGAGTTCCGCCGGCCGCCGTGGACCTCATTGCAAAATTCGTCGTCCTCGAGCTCTCCTCGGCCACGTCGACTGCGCCATCACGTTTGGGTGAGCTTCTGCTCGTTTTCCCCCATCTCACGCTCTCTCCCGTGCACCGTAGCCCCACCTCCACCTCACCAGTCGCCGGCCGCCGCCATGGTTGGGGTAGCCGTCGCCCTGGAGCTCGTCTTTGGCCCCCTCCGAAGCCACTCGATGCGGAAGCCCGCGAGGAGCAGTTCCGTGCCCGCCAGACCCCTCCCCGTGCCGAAACCCTCGACTCCGGCAAGACTCCGGCGAGTTCCGAGCCGCCGTCGCCATTAGCCCCTCCCCTCTCTCACTGTCCCGTGGGCCCAAGGCCATTAGCCAGTTAATCCCCCCCCGTTAGCCACTGACAGTGGGGCCCGAAGCTCCTAATCCCTGGTTAGTTCAAAACTAACCGGTTTAGTTAACCGAGTGAGGCTGACCAGTGGGACCCCCCTGTCAGGTCAGCCCATGACGTCAGCCTGGTGTCACTCTGACGCAGTAAATCTTTTAAATCTTTTTTATAATTCCAGAAATTACAGAAAATGGCCAAAACTTCAATAAATCATAGAAAATTCATTTTAACTCCAAATTGGACAAATAATATGTCTAAAATTATCAGAAAAATACAAGGATTATGAATATGCAATTTTTTTTCATGTTTGACCATATTAAAATGGGTGAACAGTAGCAAACATGCATATGGATCATTTTCAAATTCAAATTTGGAGTTATTTTGCAATTGACTTTGCAACACACTTAATTTGAATGGTTTCACCCCCATATCAGAAACATTATCTCAACTATACCACATCACTTCATGATCAACATTTTCAAATGAAATTTCATACATTCAAATGCATTTGAAATTCATCGATAAATCAAATGGAGTTTGAATTTGCATTTCAAATGCAATATACTCCTTTTAAATAGAATGCTCAACACATCAGTACCATGAACATCACCATTACAATCTTATTCATGTGATTGTGCATTGTACATTATGTTGATCCTATGATTGTCATGTTGCTGATAGAAGTGGAGCCGGAATCCGAGATCACCCCCTTCATTGAAGACCCCGTGACTAAACCTCATCATCAAGGAAAGCAAACCCCCATTGATCATGTCTATAAAATCCCACTTCCCTCTCATGTCTCGCTTATGCATTTTTTAGGATGATCACCATGATAACGTTTCTACCGCATATTTGAACCCATATCCTTTGCATGACCTATCATCTTGTCACAGTAGTAAGCAAACCACAATCCTAGAAGATGTAGGAGTTGGTTGATATCATGTGGCCCCTGCAACTGTTACTGCTTATTGCATGCTTAGTGGTACAATGAGGTTGCTTATGATGTGAGTCGGGATGATGGTAAACATGGTGTTGATGAAAGTGAAACGTGTTGGTGAATCTACCCTAATACAAGGTGAAGGATGAGAGGCTGTGTAGGAGTACACAGTGG
This sequence comes from Bromus sterilis, assembly GCA_950022295.1. Classification (NCBI taxonomy): domain Eukaryota; kingdom Viridiplantae; phylum Streptophyta; class Magnoliopsida; order Poales; family Poaceae; genus Bromus; species Bromus sterilis. The sequence continues at coordinate 362,563,441 of OX465595.1, read as the reverse complement.
GTTGTCTCGTTGAACACCGCCTTAAGTCTGAGTTCTTGTGTGGTGATCCAAGAAGAAGAGTACAACCACACATTGGGCTCACTGACCCCTCTCATCCCAGTACATCACCCCGTCCGAACCCCAGGAGTCGCATTAGTTAGGAGTTCTGGTAGGGCTGTGGCACGGTCTGCGAAGTGGATGAATGGCCTTTCAAGACCGGCTTGGGACCCTGCACACATCGTTTGAGGCTGTACTGGAACCTCGGCCGGACTTCCATATGGATCCCCCTCAGATAGGCGACTCTTTGGACTAGAACGGAGCTGTGGGCGAAGTGTTGTGGTGGCATCCTCGCTGTCATCTCTTGAACGGTGACACCCAAAAGGCGGTAAATGATGACACGTGTGTGTAGAGGTACACCCCTGCAGGGTTAACAAAACTATTCGAATAGCCGCGTCCGCGCTTAAGGACTGCATGGAAAGCTTAGCTTGATTATTAGACAACTTGAACTGGATACTTCTAAAACACACCAAGATAAGCCTGAGTGCTATGGTGTGCTTCTCGTGGGGAAGTCGAGGAAGTAACCATAGTGGTGTAATTGGTTGAAGACATGTAGTGGACTCGTGTACGCTTCTTACCTCAAGTCTGGTACTCGTAGTTCAGGACTAGCCAAGTCAAAGCTGGCACTTCTGCAAGTGAAACCCCACCTCCCTTACCTTGATACATATGCATGAGTAGCATAGTTCCTATGTAAGTCTTGCTGAGTACGATTTTGTACTCACGTTTTCTTAATCTATGTTTTAGATGAACCCACCGACCCCGATGGTGGCTTCTACCTGAAGCTCGAAGAATGAAGACTCAGACCAAGACCAAGCTAGTGTAGTCCCAGTCAGACGACTGGTTCCCTAGTGGAGGGCTTGTTTTTAGATAAGGCTTCTCTAAGCCACTTCTTAAACTTGTCTGTACTCAGACCTACTTTGCTTTCTCTTGTTTGTTGTAATGTTGGATCACATGCTTGTGATCTCTGTGGGCACTCTGTAAGAGTTATTAATAAAGATGTATACTTTGTAGAGAATTGCAATGATACCTGCTGTTCATACAAGGCATGTGTGCTGCGTGTATGTTTATAACATGCATGTCTTAGTATGGGTTTTCGAGACCTTAGTTGTGATCTGGCTGGCGGTCTTTTATACACCAAGTGGCCCTTAGATGTGCACAGCTTGGGGCATCGCGATGCGATTGTTCGAGACTCTGTCTCGTGCACACTTGGATGTATGATCGAGCCCGCCCTAGACCCCGACTAAGTGATTGGGCTGGAGTAAGTCTATGTAAGGGTTATAATACAATCGATAGTATGGTTGAGGCGACTTGTCTATGAGTATGGGAGTTCACCACCCATATCATTTAGACTTGTGTGCGGACGATGAGGACCCATTTCAGTTGATCATCCGGCCTGGATGGGATGCCCCTCACGTTCGATGCTTTCCGAGAACGTTCTCTGCTTGGCCTTGTCTGCTTAGACAAGTGGGTACGGTTCTCGGCTCTCCATATGATTGTGTTGTAGCGAGGCTTGCATACGCTAACCCCGGGTCCCGACAGACTTGGTATCAGACCAGGACTGACTGTAGGATTATCAGCCTTGGCCGAAGTCGAGTCTAGCCTTCTATAGTTATATAGTTACTCTGGGTATATAAGGGAACAACGTAAGGCTTCTTTTTTTCTCCTTACCCTCATCGTTCTGAGTTCTGAGTCACCCTCATCTTATTCTACGGGAAGATAGGACTAGGCTCACCTCTGTCTGATTAGAACATCTCGTTGTTTGCTTCCTTGTAGCCGTAGGAAAGTTGTGTCCGGTTTCCTAGCATTGTTGTAATGCTGATTTATTACATCGTATTATGTAAGTGTTGTTTCTACATTGCAAGAAAAGACATTTCTTACAATTACAGCCGTTATGCTGTCCGAGTCATTCAAGGTTTATTGATAATCTGATGCATTTGCAAAAATCCTTCTCCCCCTTTTGGTTGTCTTTCCAGAAGAATTCTAGGTGGCATGCCTGACAGTTCCATAGAGTTTGATGTAGGTTTTCTTCTAGAAACCTATAGGGTTTCATTTGCAGCTCTTTCTCCCACTTTAGATGTCTTCTAGCCAGAAGAACCACACTAACCATCGTGTTGGGGTACTTTGCTACCCTGACATATCTGTTGTAGCCCCTAGTAAACCTTGGTCATCCTCTAGGAAGCTATCCAAAGATCCAAACCCTTAAACCTAGCCACCCGACAGATGTGTAGAGTTTATAGTGGATCTTTTGCCAGGAAGCGCACCAATTTCTAGACGCCCATACAAAATGGCCCCACGTGAGTTAGCTGAGCTTAAAACCCAACTGGAAGCTTTGTTGGAAAAAGGCTTCATCCGCCCTAGCTCATCGCCATGGGGTTTCCCCGTTCTGTTCGTAACGAAGAAAGATGGAACATAAAGGATGTGCGTAGACTATCGCCCGCTAAATCTAGCGACGATAAAGAACAAGTACCCATTGCCCAGGATCAATGATCTTTATGATCAACTTGCAGGATCCTCTTTCTTCTCCAAGATGGATTTGAGATTAGGCTATCATCAAATCAAAATTCGAAACGAGGACATTCCCAAAACGGCTTTTACTACTCGTTATGGTCTTTACGAGTTCACCGTCATGTCCTTCGGTCTAACCAATGCCCCCGCCACTTTCTCACGCATGATGAATTCGATCTTCATGGAGTACTTAGATAAATTTGTTGTGGTTTATCTCGATGATATTCTCATCTACTCGAAGAACGAAGAAGAACATGCCGAACACCTAAGGCTGGTATTGATGAAACTTAGAGAGCATCGCTTGTATGCTAAATTCTCCAAGTGTGAATTTTGGCTACCATAAGTGACCTACTTAGGCCACATGATTTCTGCAAAAGGCATTGCTGTGAATCCCGAGAGAGTTCAGGCTGTCCTTGACTGGACTCCACCTGAATCGGTTAAGCAAGTTAGGAGTTTTCTTGGCCTAGCCAGCTATTGCTGCCGCTTCGTCGAGAACTTTTCTAAAGTTGCAAAGCCTCTAACTGAACTCCTCAAGAAAGATAAGAAATTCCTATGGACTCCCAAGTGCGAGGAAAGCTTTCAAGAGCTAAAAAGAAGATTGAATTCTGCACCCATACTTGCACCTCCAGACACCAAAAAGGATTTCGAGATCTATTGTGACACATCACGGCAAGGGTTAGGATGCATACTTCTGCAAGATCGACATGTGGTAGCTTATGCTTCACGCCAGTTGCGGCCACATGAAGAGAACTATCCTACCCATGACCTTGAACTCGCTACCGTAGTTCATGCCCTAACAACTTGGCGACATTACCTCCTTGGTAATCGTTGTGAGATCTATTCCGACCACCAAAGCCTCAAATATATATTCACCCAGCCAGATCTTAATCTCAGGCAAAGACGCTGGATTGAGTTGATAAAAGATTACGACGAAGGAATTTCTTACACCCCAGGCAAAGCCAATGTCATGGCTGATGCACTAAGTCGTAAGTCGTATTGTAACAACCTCATGTTACAACAGTATCAACCACTTCTTCATGAGGAATTTCGAAAGCTTAATCTCGAGATTGTTCCTCGTGGATCTCTTTTCAACTTGGTGGCGAAACCAACCCTTGAGGATCAAATCATAGTTTCCCAAAGGCGTGCACGAGGTGTTCGCCGGATCAAGGAGAACATTGCTAGCGGAGTTGCTAAGTGTTTCTCCACAGATAGCAAAGGAACGGTATTATTTTAAAATCGTTTGGTAGTACTTAAGAATAGGGAACTAAGGCAACTCATCCTCAAAGAAGCCCATGACACACCCCTCTCGATTCATCCCGGTAGGAAAAAAATGTACCGAGATCTACGCCAGATATTTTGGTGGACTAGGATGAAGAGAGACATTGCTCAATTTGTTGTCGAATGTGATGTTTGTCGTCGCATTAAGGCAGAACATCAAAGACCTGCTGGTACACTTCAACCTTTGCCTATTCCCGAGTGGAAATGGGACAAAGTCGGTATGGACTTCATCACCGGCTTTCCAAAAACCCAGAAAGGAAATGATGCCATCTTCGTGGTCATTGACCGACTTTCCAAAGTTGCTCACTTCCTTCCAGTTCGCGAGTCTATAACTGCTAGCCAGTTAGCGGACTTGTACGTCTCTAGAATTGTATCCCTTCACGGTGTTCCTTTGGAAATCAATTCTGATCGTGGTAGCCTCTTCACCTCTAGATTTTGGGGAAGCTTCCAACATGCTATGGGAACTCATCTCTCCTTTAGTACAGCTTTTCATCCTCAGTCTAGCGGTCAAGTCGAAAGGGTTAACCAAATTCTTGAAGACATGCTCAGAGCTTGTGTTATATCATTCGGAAAGAATTGGGAGAAGTCTCTTCCATTTGCCGAATTTGCTTATAACAATAGTTTTCAATCTAGTCTGAACATGGCTCCTTTTGAACTCCTTTATGGACGACGATTTCGAACACCCCTTAACTGGTCAGAAACCGGTGAAAGACAATTCTTTGGACCGGATATGATCAAGGAAGCAGAAGAGCAAGTTCGCATTGTTCGTGATCAATTGAAAGCAGCCCAGTCTCGTCAGAAAATCTACTATGATCGTCATCATAGGCAAGAGAGCTACAATCTGGATGAGAAGGCTCACCTTCGGGTTACTCCTCTGAAGGGAACCCAACGTTTCGGTATCAAAGGCAAGTTGGCCCCACGTTACATCGGACCTTTCCGCATTATTGCTAAACGTGGAGAAGTTTCCTACCAACTTGAACATGGAGTACATGATGTATTCCATGTGTCACAACTCAGGCGTTGCTTCAAGGACCCCATCCGCGAAGTCGACCATGAAACGCTAGATGTACAGGATGACCTTTCTTATCGAGAATACCCTGTTCGTGTTCTTGATACAGCAGAGCGTGTCACTCGCCGAAAGAAGATCGAGTTTCTGAAAGTTCAGTGGTCACACCACTCTGAGAGAGAAGCCACGTGGGAAAGAAAAGACCGTCTCAGTGCCGAGTACCCCTCCTTCCTCCCGCAGACTTCTGAATCTCGGGACGGGATTCTTTTGAGTGGGGGCGAGTTGTCACAACCCCAAGTTAGGTAAGTGCTAGGGTTTGGGTTCACCTTTGCATCATGCAAAAATTCAAAAGAAAATTCAAAAATGGGGAAAAGAAAAGCCCTGAGAAATTAATTCAAATGGCCAGATAAAAATCTTTTTCCAAAAATCATTTGAACATTTTGAAAATTCCTATAAATGATGGTGATCATTTTAAAAATGGTTTGGGAGCAATCCCATGCTCATGTAGTTTTCTAATTTTCAAACAATGGCTTGGAAATTAAATAAATACCCTATTTGAATTAAAATTCAAATTATTTGAATTTTAAAAGTGCTCAAATTTTATGAGTGGCTAGCTCTATATTTTATGAGACCACATAAAAAATTGGGGCATTTAATAAAATGCCTAGGTATTTTATCTAGGCAGAACAAATAGAACAAAATTAAATAAAAGAAAAAGAACAGAGAAGAGAAAGAAGAGGCCCAACTTACCTGTACCTGGCCCAGCAGCAGCCCAGCCCAGCCCACCAGGGGGCACATGCGTCTTCATCCTCTGCCAGGCAGGCACGCAGGTCGCCGGCGAACGGCGTGCGGCCGCCAGGCAGCTGCCTGCCTCCCCCAGGCCACGTCCTGCCGTCCAGAGACGTCTGGGAGGTGCCCTGGTCCATTCCCCCTCCTCTGTCTCGCTCTCCACCTCTCTTCTTCACCGTTCCGCGCAGCCCGAGCCCCAGCCGGAGAGCACCGCCGTGCGCGCGCGTGACCCCGGCCACTCACCAGCTGCACCACCGTGTCCTCCGTGTTCACCGCCGTCGTGTTCGTCATCTCCCGCACGGAATCGAGCCAAGGAGCCCCGAGTATGCCGCCTTCTTCTCCGAGTTCCGCCGGCCACCGTGGACCTCATCGCCAAATTCGTCGTCCTCGAGCTCTCCTCGGCCCCGTCGACTGCGCCATCACGTTTGGGGTGAGCTTCTGCTCGTTTTCCCCCATCTCACGCTCTCTCCCGTGCACCGTAGCCCCACCTCCACCTCACCAGTCGCCGGCCGCCGCCATGGTTGGGGTAGCCGTCGCCCTGGAGCTCGTCTTTGGCCCCCTCCGATACCACTCGATGCGGAAGCTCGCGAGGAGCATTTCCGTGCCCTCCAGACCCCTCCCCGTGCCACAAACCCTCGACTCCGGCAAGACTCCAGCGAGTCCCGAGCCGTCGTCGCCATTAGCCCCTCCCCTCTCTCACTGTCCCGTGGGCCCAAGGCCATTAGCCAGTTAATCCCCCCCGTTAGCCACTGACAGTGGGGCCCGAAGCCCCTAATCCCTGTTTAGTTTAAAACTAACCGGTTTAGTTAACCGAGTGAGGCTGACCAGTGGGACCCCCCTGTCAGGTCAGCCCATGACGTCAGCCTGGTGTCACTCTGACGCAGTAAATCTTTTAAATCTTTTTTATAATTCCAGAAATTACAGAAAATGGCCAAAACTTCAATAAATCATAGAAAATTCATTTTAACTCCAAATTGGACAAATAATATGTCTAAAATTATCAGAAAAATACAAGGATTATGAATATGCAATTTTTTTTCATGTTTGACCGTTTTAAAATGGGTGAACAGTAGCAAACATGCATATGGATCCTTTTCAAATTCAAATTTGGAGTGATTTTGCAATTGACTTTGCAACACACTTAATTTGAATGGTTTCACCCCCACATCAGAAACATTATCTCAACTATACCACATCACTTCATGATCAACATTTTCAAATGAACTTTCATGCATTCAAATGCATTTGAAATTCATCGATAAATCAAATGGAGTTTGAATTTGCATTTCAAATGCAATATACTCCTTTTAAATAGAATGCTCAACACATCAGTACCATGAACATCACCATTACAATCTTATTCATGTGATTGTGCATTGTACATTATGTTGATCCTATGATTGTCATGTTGCTGATAGAAGTGGAGCCGGAATCCGAGATCACCCCCTTTGTTGAAGACCCCGTGACTAAACCTCGTTATCAAGGCAAGCAAACCCCCATTGATCATGTCTATAAAATCCCACTTCCCTCTCATGTCTCGCTTATGCATTGTTTAGGATGATCACCATGATAACTTTTCTACCGCATAGTTGAACCCATATCCTTTGCATGACCTATCATCTTGTCACAGTAGTAAGCAAACCACAATCCTAGCAAATGTAGGAGTTGGTTGATATCATGTGACCCCTGCAACTGTTGCTGCTTATTGCATGCTTAGAGTGATACAATGATGTCACTGTTATGTGAGTCGGGATGATGGTAAACATGTTGTTGATGAAAGTGAAACGTGTTGGTGAATCTACCCTAATACAAGGTGAACGATGAGAGGTTGTGTAGGAGTACACAATGGGTTGTCTCGTTGAACACCGCCTTAAGTCCGAGTTCTTGTGTGGTGATCCAAGAAGAAGAGTACAACCACACATTGGGCTCACTGACCCCTCTCATCCTAGTACCTCACCCCGTTCGAACCCCAGGAGTCGCATTAGTTCGGAGTTCTGGTAGGGCTATGGCACGGTCTGCGAAGTGGATGAACGGCTTTTCAAGACCGGCTTGGGACCTTGCACACATCGTTTGAGGCTGTACTGGAACCTCGGCCGGACTTCCATACGGATCCCCCTCAGATAGGCGACTCTCTGGACTAGAACGGAGCTGTGGGCGAAGTGTTGTGGTGGCATCCTCGCTGTCATCTCTTGAACGGTGACACGCAAAAGGAGGTAAATGATGACACATGTGTGTAGCGGTACACCCCTGCAGGGTTAACAAAACTATTCGAATAGCCACGTCCGCGGTTAAGGACTGCTTGGAAAGCTTAGCTTGATTATTAGACAACTTGAACTGGATACTTCTAAAACACACCAAGATAAGCGTGAGTGCTATGGTGTGCTTCTCGTGGGGAAGTCGAGGAAGTAACCATTGTGGTGTAATTGGTTGAAGATATGTAGTGGACTCGTGTACGCTTCTTACCTCAAGTCTGGTACTCGTAGTTCAGGACTAGCCAAGTCAAAGCTGGCACTTCTGCAAGTGAAACCCCACCTCCCTTACCTTGATACATATGCATGAGTAGCATAGTTCCTATGTAAGTCTTGCTGAGTACGATTTTGTACTCACGTTTGCTTAATCTATGTTTTAGATGAACCCACCGACCCCGATGGTGGCTTCTACCCGAAGCTCGAAGAATGATGACTCAGACCAAGACCAAGCTAGTGTAGTCCCAGTCAGACGACATGTTCCCTCGTGGAGGGCTTGTTTTTAGATAAGGCTTCTCTAAGCCATTTGTTAAACTTGTCTGTACTCAGACCTACTTTGCTACCGCTTGTTTGTTGTAATGTTGGATCACATGATTGTGATCTCTGTGTGCACTCTGTAAGAGTTATTAATAAAGATGTATACTTTGTAGAGAATTGCAATGATACCTACTGTTCATACAAGGCATGTGTGTTGCGTGTATGTTTATAACATGCATGTCTTAGTATGGGTTTTCGAGACCTTAGTTGTGATCTGGCTGGCGGTCTTTTATACACCAAGTGGCCCTTAGATGTGCGCAGCTTGGGGCATCGCGATGCGATTGTTCGAGACTCTGTCTCGTGCACACTTTGATGTATGATCGAGCCCGCCCTAGACCCCGACTAAGTGATCGGGCTGGAGTAAGTCTATGTAAGTGTTATAATACAATCGATAGTATGGTTGAGGCGACTTGTCTATGAGTATGGGAGTTCACCACCCATATCATTTAGACTTGTGTGCGGATGATGAGGACCCATTTCAGTTGATCATCCGGCCTGGATGGGATGCCCCTCACGTTCGATGCTTTCCGAGAACGTTCTGTTCTTGGCCTTGTCTGCTTAGACAAGTGGGTACGGTTCTCGGCTCTCCATATGATTGTGTTGTAGCGAGGCTTGCATACGCTAACCCCGGGTCCCGACAGTCCCAAAATAATTGGACATAAAGGTTCACACTCTATATCCATAATAGTAAAATCAACGAGAACATAATTGTCATTGACAATGATAAGAACATCGTCGATCTTCCCCAAAGGTTTCTTTACGGAAGAATCAATTAGATGAACACCAAAAGAACAAGGATCAAAAGGTTTCAATTCAAACATGTAATACAATCTTTTGGGCATAACGGAGGTACTAGATCCAACATCACATAAAGCATAGCAAGAGAAGTTATTCAATTTAATTTTTATCATAGGATCCCAACCATCCTTTAGCTTCCTAGATACGGAGGCTTCTACTCTAAGCTTCTCCTCCCTATCTTTGATGAGAGCATTAGTGATATGCTCCGTGAAGGCAAGATTTAGTGTGCTAATGTGGGGGTCTCTAGATATTTTGTGTACTAAGCTAATAACTTCTGAGAGGGTGCAACTATCAAAATCATTGTCACTACTATCAAAGGTGGTAGTAGTGTCATCTAGGCTCACTTGTTTGAAAGCCTCTATGTTCATGGGGGTTTCTTATTCTATGGTTGAGGTATTAGCATCACCATTAATAGGTCCAATGGGACTAGGAGTGTGTTGGGTGATAATCGTTTGGGTGTCCTCAACAATTTGGATAGTAGCAACAGTGTGGTGTGTAGGAAGGCCCTTAATTCTATCCTCTTCCTCTATTTCTCTAGCCCTTCTTTCTTTAAGTTTAGCTATCATCCTAATGTTTTCATTAATTTTCAACTGGATAGCATTAATAGGAGTGGTCTTACTCTCCTCAAGGGGGGAGGTTCTAATTTTAAGCATTTCTACATCAAGGGCTAAGCTATCTACCTTCAAAGAGAGATTACCTAATTTGTCTAATCTTTCCTCTACACTCTTGTGGAAGGCTTTTTGTGTAGTCATAAAGTCTCTAAGCATGGTTTCTAATTCAGAAGTGGGGTTCTTGTTTGTAACAGCCCAGATTTCACAAAAAATAAAAATATATATTTCCGGTGTGAATTGTTTGGTTATCTGATTTGTTTGCGGTGTTTGCATCCCCGATTTATGGATCGGCGATTATTTACCCCCCTCTTATCTTGTACCGGACGGATACCGACCCTTGGCACCCTTACACTAGACCTTTGTGACACCGGGTTTCACCCGATCACCGTCGCGAAAACCCACACAAGACCAGCCATCCCCATCGGAACGAAAAACCCAATTTAATAATTAAATGGGTTATTTTATTGGGCGCCAGAAAATATTCTCGGAACGGTATTGAAGTGAGGTACGACTGACGGGTTCGTCGCGCTGAGCGCGTGCTTCGAGACTTCGCCCGAATCAGAGGTCGTATGCACTCCCGGCGGTCAGAAACGTGGAGTACCGGACACGAGAGAGAAAACCCGAGGGCTTTTGCGCAAACTTGCCAGCCAGACCACCTATATAAAGACCACCACTCTCCCACCCCTTTCTAGGGTTTCCCTAGCCTAAAAATTTCAGCCACCCCCCTCACAATGTCCAGATCTGCCCCAAATAACCCCCAAATCTCGAAACCCTAGCTCCCATGTGATCCAGACCGTCAGATCTGGGATCTGTCGGACCAAATCTGGACAACCCTCCACCAACCGTCTCTCCAGCCGCCCCGAGCCCCTCCAGGCCGAGCGTTGCCGCCGCGGGCCCGCCTGAGCCCATCTGGCGCTAGAGCCGCACCACCCGAGGACGGGCGCCGCGCCTCGTCTTCGGCAGGCCGCCGCCGCGCCTCGCCGCGCCTTGGTGAGCAGCTCCCCGCTGACGTGCCGCCCTCCTCCTCTTCTTCCCTCATCCCTTCCTCCTCTCTATTCGCAGCTGACCGCCGCCGGGATCGCCACGGACCGATGCGTCATGGACAAGCTCGGGCCGAGCCGAGCTCGCCTCGCCGCCGCCCGAGCCGGCCACCTCCGCCCACAGCCCTTGCCGCCGGCAGCCGCCCCTCTATGCCCGGATCCGCCTCCCTGCGACCCTCGCTGGAGACCAGGCCGGCCGGCGACCAGCCGCCGCCACCACGGCCGGTTCGGGAGGAGCCCGACCGGGCCGGTTTCCTCCTCCTCGGCCACATGGGCCGGCGTCCCCATGCGGCCCAACCGCCAGCGCAAGCCGCGCGTCCTGCTCGCCCACCGCGGCCTCGTGGGCATCGGCCCATGGTGAGGTCCGAGCCACCCCTTTTTTCCCAGTGAATTATCTTTTTCCAATTTTTCTGCTAAGTCAATTATTTATGTGTGCTGTATCTGTTTTGCGATGTAATTTGCGAATGATCCGTAGCCCGTATGACGTTGCGCCCAAAAGGAATTTTTTTTAGTTTTGTGTGTACTCCAATCCATCTTTTGTGAGAAGTTTGATCTGAGTCCATCTTGATGTTGTTAATCACTGTTGAAGTGGGCACCAGACTGTTAACTGCTGCTAATTTCTGTCAAGTGCTGCTACTGTTATATTGTTGCAAGTTTGATTGATGATTGTGTCACATCCGTGAGGCCTATGCTATTAATTCTTGTTGCATATTGTTAAGCATCATGTCTACTTCAATGATATGCATTCACATGTCATATTTTCCTGCTGCATGATGTTTGTTTCATCCCCCAAAGTAGCTTCCCTGCTGTTAGTGTGCTGTTGTTGATATAAAGTTTCTACTTTGCTGCCCTATATCTTCTTAACTGTGCATACTATTGAGCATTTCAATATGTCATTTTGATCTATGCCATCTCTACTTCCATTATATGTATTACCTTGTAATGTTTACATTTTTGGTCATAGTTATGTATAGCTCAAAAGTTGCTATCCTGCTGTTGTTGATAGCCACCTCTGTTTTTCACCAAGTCTGTAACTTTCCGATGCCATGTTGCTTGCTTAATATCTTTTGATCTGTTAAGCCTTTGACCTTGATTCTTGTTTGTACCTGATCATCATCATGTCTAGTTCATGCCCATATATTGCTATGTCATGTTGCTGCACTTTTACATATAATTTGCTCCTGATTATAAAGCATGAAAATAACAGTTTTTGCCCTGTTTTCCTGATTTTCACTAAGTCCTTGACCAGTAATGTTTTATAGCTTTTTGTGTTGCTTATAACTAGTGAACCATGATTCCTTTTTGCATGATTCCTTGTGCCATGCCTTCCCTGCCATGTCTAATTTAGTTGAATATCATTTGTGAGCATGTTGGCATTCATTATCCTGTTTATGCATTGCTCTAAAGTGTGCTTCTTGATGTTGGCAGATTGTGATCCAAACTTGTTTTGCTTATATCTTTTTAACCGTAACTCCGTTTGGAGTGTTCTTTATATGTAGCTTGATTCGTTTTTCGTGTACTTTGTGTTTATGATATTGTTTGCTGTTGTTAACCAACCTAAAATATGGTTTAGGGCAGAACAGTACCAAATGCTTAAATCATCGTGCGGCACTTAGTGTTATGCCATGTTTAGGTTGTGCCTCACTTAAATTGACTAGCATAGATAGTTTCCTTTATGCTTCACCTCTTGTCATGTTTGTGTGCTATGCCATGCTTGAGTGAGATGCCATGTTATTAACCTTTGATCACCTTGTGTAGCTAAACAACTTGAAACATTCTAAATGTGCGGTATCGTCGTGTGGGACGAGTACTCCACTTAACATGTTAGTAACCGCTCTCGACGGTAGGTGCGATGTCTCGTGTTGCCTTCTTGTTGATGCTTGCTCGTGATTGCTTCGTAGTAATAGTTGCTTGCTCGTCGATTGCCTTTTCCAGTGTTTCCTTCTTGTGTGCTTCTGCGGGTACCTCTCGGAGACGTTGCGAGCTTGCAATCGACTTCACCTTTGGATCGTCTTCTCATCAGGTAAGGGGGAGCATATATCATGCTTATAACTTTCATCTCACTCGCGCCTAGGTGTAGGATAGAACAATTGCTTGATCCTACCACTTCATATTCATGCCTCTCAAATAAACACAAACAGCCATGTCCTCCACATCCCTGCAAACCTTGTTCGGCTATGTTAATTTTGCTCGCTGCTCAGCCACTGCTTAGTATGCATGCTAGGATGTTATCAACTGTTACCCCTGTTACTCCTTGGATTGGGCTATCACATTATTATATTGTTGTGGATGATATGATTATTATAATGTTGACTATATTCGACGAAGGATGTAAGATCTAGGCTATCCCGCCCCGACGCTTTGTTCCATTCGAGTCACCTAGGACCCGAGTTCCGGGTATTGTTTCTCTTGACGAGCGTGCCTAACCGCGTGTGGGATTTTATGGGGTCCCCTTTTCTTACCCACCTAGCTCCAAACATTTCTAGAGGTGGCCCAAGCTGATTTACCATTTGAAACCGTGTGTGTTCTTGGTTGGCCCCCCAGCAGTTTTAAAACAACTTGGGCCAGCGGAGACAGAGTTCCTCTGTTGGTCCACACTAGTGAGCTAGGGAAGCCCCTGAGTTCAGGTGAGGCTAACCCTGACCTTAGCCATACGTAAGAGTCCGATCCGAGGGCGCGACCGGCTTTTGGATTGGGTGTCGACTCCCCGGGGGCCACCCGGATTTGTGCGTTGTTAGTTAGAGGGACCTGTCGTTTCGGATCTCTCGGGACTAAATCATAAAATGGCTGCCTGTGATGGGTAGAAACTGAGAGATATGGGTGTGCGTGTGGAGCCTTGTAATGGGTAGTTGGTACACCCCTGCAGGGTTAAATCTTTCCGAGAAGCCGTGTCCATGGTTATGGACGACTTGAGACCTACTCCTTGTTCATAGACAACAACAACTGAGATTATCTTAATATAACTTAATCAACGTGTGTGTGCCTTGATTGCTTCTTCTTCCTCGGGATGCGAAGAGGAGGACAAGGATAAGATAGGTGTTATGCTTGCGTAAGTAGTTGATAGCAAGACTTGTTGGAGGCGATTCCTCATCGAATGCTTGTTTCTCATCTTATTCTAAAATAGACCGTTAGCCACTCATATATTGCTAGTGCGTTTGCAACCTCACCACTACCCCAATCTTACCCGTGAGAAGTTAGTTACAAGACTTTTGATATAGCTCACCTCCTTCTTTTCTCTTTTACGCACGTTATGAAAACGACATTGGACTACAGAGGAGCTCGGCAACCATTCTTCTAGACGCATTCACGAAGACTCGACGACGACTAGTTAGGTGGATCCCGGCGGAGGGCCTGGACCCGTGTGGTTTCGGGAATGGTGTGTTTTACCTTTGCCACTAGGCATCTGATTGTAGTTTGTACTCAGACATGTATCTTCCACTGATGTAATGTTTTTCAGGCAATTGTATGCCGATTGTATGAGATTTTGTATCCTTGTAGCTGTAATGTTGTGATATCATGTTGGAAATCTGGGGCATATGGCATTGTCATATGTCGCGGTGGGACCGATATATGCTTCGTCCCCGGATCTGGATGGAAAAATCTAGATCCACTAGTAGAAAACAGGGCTTTGGTTCAGGCCTGGCCAGCCCATTAGTCCCGGTTCAGTTACGAACCAGGACCCATGGGGGCGTACTTCCCGGTTCGTGCGCCCAGGGGGCCTACCGAGCCTCGTGGGGCATTGGTTCCGGTTGGTCTGGACCCTTTTGTCCCGTATCCAGACACGAACGGGACTAAAGGGTGTCGCAAACTTTAGTCCCGGTTGGTGTCTTGAACCGGTACTAAAGGTAGGACCTATTTTTTTTCTTTTTTCTTTTTCTAAACAGAAGAGTTTTTGTTTTTAGATTTTGAATAACTGTTAGAATATTTAGAGTTTTTGAATGAATTTTTTTTCTTTAGGTCAAAAAAATTACAAACTTTCTGTTAGTGCTAGTAGTTTTCAAACTTAAATAGTTTAAACTTGAATTATTTTGAAATTTGTGTCAATCACTAGTTTGTGAATAACTTTAGTTTAAAAATAGATTTTTGAGTGATTATTTTTCTTGTTGTTTAATATTAGTATGTTTTATCAGTATGTTCAATATGGGAATTTTTAGGATATTTTAAATAGGTGTTTTAATCAAAACCAGACTTTGTCTAACTCTTTATTAGGATTTCGAACGAAAACTCATATGTTACAAGGAATTTCTTTTTTTTAACTTATTTTAACTCCAGACTTTTTGTGCATTAACTATGCACCATACAAAGCCACATCCTCAAGTTTCAAACCTTTCTAACTTCATTTGGTATTTTTCATGCATTTAATTATTGTTTTTGTGCTAAATGACCTCGAAATTGAAAAGGCAGTAGAAATGAACTCTAAAAAGGTGGAAACTTGGCATGGTATCATCATTTAACCCACATAGCATCTGCTAAAAAGTTGAGAGGGTTACGGCAAAAACTGGATGCACTTCGTGTACAAATTGGACCATCTCTTTCGAAGTATGAGGCTTTCGGACGAAAACCCATTTGTTACAAAGACATTTCTTTTTTTAACTTATTCAACTCCAGACTTTTTGTGCATTCAATATGCATCATTCAAAGCCACATCCTCAAATTTCAACCCTTTCTAACTTCATTTTCTATTTTTCATGCATTTTATGATTTTTTTGCGCTAAATGACCATGAAATTGAAAAGCAGTACAAATGAACCCTGAAAAGGTTGAAACTTGGCATGGTATCATAATTTCACCCACATAGCACATGCTAAAAAGTTGAGAGGATTAGAGCAAAAACTGGATGCACTTCGTGTACAATGTGGACCGTCTCCTTCGAAGTATGAGGGTTTTAGAAAAAAACTCATATGTTACAAAGACATTTCTTTTTTTAATTTATTTCAACTTCAGAATTTTTGTGCATTCAATATGCACCATTCAAAGCCACATCCTCAAATTTCAACCATTTCTAACTTCACTTGTTATTTTCATGCATTTAATGATTTCTTTGCGCTAAATGACCCTAAAATTGAAAAGCCAGTACAAATAAACTCTAAAAATGTTGAAACTTGGCATGGTATCATCATTTCACCCACATAGCACATGCTAAAAAGTTGAGGGGATTACGGCAAAAACTAGATGCATTTCGTGTACAAACTGGACCGTCTCCTTCGAAGTATGAGGGTTTTGGAAGAAAACTCATATGTTACAGAGACATTTATTTTTTTAACTTATTTCATCTCCAAACTTTTTGTGCATTTAATATGCACCATTCAAAGCCACATCCTCAAATTTCAACACATTCTAACTTCATTTGTTATTTTTCATGCATTTAGTGTTTTTTTTTGCGCTAAATGACCCTAAAATTGAAAAGGCAGTACAAATGAACTCTAAAAAGGTTGAAACTTGGCATGGTATCATCATTTAACCGACATAGCATGTTCTAAAAAGTTGAAAGGGTTACGACATAAACTGGATGAACTTCGTGTAAAAATTGAACCATCTCCTTCGAAGTGTGAGGGTTTCAGACGAATACTCATCTGTTACAAAGGGATTTGTTTTTTTAACTTATTCAACTCAGAATTTTTGTGCATTCAATATGCACCATTCAAAGCCACATCCTCAAATTTCAACCCTTTCTAACTTTATTTGCTATTTTCATGCATTTAATGATTTTTGCGCTAAATGACCATGAAATTTAAAAGTAGTACAAATAAACTTTGAAAAGGTTGAAAATTGGCATTGTGTCATCATTTCACCCACATAGCATGTGCTAAAAATTTGAGAGGATTACGACAAAAATGGATGCACTTCGTGTACAAACTGGACCACCTCCTTCGAAGTATGAGGGTTTTGGAAGAAAATTCATCTGTTATAAAGTCATTTCTTTTTTTAACTTATTTCAACTCCACACTTTTTGTGTATTCAATACGCACCATTCAAACCCACATCCTCAAATTTCAATCGTTTCTAACTTCATCTGTTAATTTTCATGCATTTAATGATTTTTTTTGCAAAATTAACAAGCATGAATTTTGACATTTTTTACAAAATCTATCTAGAATTTGTAAAATGGTCATAACTTTTGCATACGACCGCCGATGAAAAAGATTTTTTGGATGAAACAGAAAAAAAGTTATGAAGCTTTTAAGATTTGGAGGAAAAATAATTCAAAAAAAGTTGGGATAGAAATTTAAAATTGGGAAATATGAAATAAAGGTGTTCCGACTACTATTGAGTGAAATATGAAATTTTTCAAATGTTAGGTTTTGCAATAAAAATATTTTTTTTATTTTTATTGAAGATTATTAATATTTCATTACTTTTGTTTATTAAAATAATTATTTGGAATTAAAACAATATAGAAGTGTGACATTTTAATCAAGAGGTTAATAGGATTGATATGATAGTAATAGCAACAACGTGTGCGAGGTCTAGTTGGATGTTGAGACGGAAGGAACTCAGAAGTTAAGCGTGCTATTGCTGGAGTAGTGTAAGGATGAGTGACCGATCGGGAAGTTTGACTACGACTAAGTAATTTGACTAGACATTAAGGGTAGTTAGAGACTAAACTAGGCAAATAACTCAAATAATAGAAATTGTGAAAATATATAAAAAAAGGGAGTGAAAAAAACTGGTCAAATAATGGAAATAATATAATTTTCGAAAAAATATATAAAAAAAGAGGAAAATATTTGAATGATTTTTTTCCCGTGGAGGCCTTTAGTACCGGTTCGTGTTACCAACCGGGACTAAAGGTCCTCCGCCCTAGTGGACCACAACAACCCACGTGGAGGACCTTTAGTACCGGTTCGTGGGCAAACCGGGACTAAAGGTTTTGGGCATTAGTAACGACCCTTTAGTCCCGGTTCCGAAACCGGAACAAATGGGCCTCTAGAACCGGGACAAATGAGCCTTTTTCTACTAGTGATCTGGAACAGTACCGCATATCGGGCCTTACATTGTTGCTAGGATAAGTGTTGTTGTTCCCATAGTTGGATGGAAACGGTCTAGGATTGCCAGCAAAATTACCCCTATAAGCATTGTTGTTGAATTTTTTTCTAGAGATAAAGTTCACATCTACTTGTTCCCGAGCAACCAAAGAATTTAAAGGGACATCATGAGTATCAATAGAGGGTTGCTTGGTAAGTACAGACATTATTAAGTCAACTTTTTCATTAAGGGAGATAATCTCCTCGACAGAGTTTACCTTCCTACATGTTGGAGCGCGTTCGGTGTGCCATTGGGAATAGTTGGTCATCACCTCATCTAGAAGTTTTGTGGCAACACCAAGTGTTGTTGACATAAAGGTTCCTCCCGCGGCCGAATCTAACAGGTTCCGCGAGGTAAAGTTCAAGCCTGCATAAAATGTCTGGATAACCATCCAAGTAGTCAAACCATGCATAGAGCATTTCTTAACAAGAGATTTCATACGTTCCCAAGCTTGGGCAACGTGTTCATTATCCAATTGCTTACAATTCATAATGTTACTCCTCAATTGGATAATTTTAGCAGGTGGGTAGTACTTCCCAATAAAAGCATCTTTGCACTTATCCCAAGAATCTATGATATTCCTAGGCAAAGATTGAAACCAGATTTTAGCTTCTCCCCTTAAAAAGAAAGGAAAGAGCTTAAGCTTAACACCATCACCTTCTACTTCTTTATACTTTTGCATATCACATAAATCAACAAAAATATTTAAGTGTAAAGCAGCATTATCTCCAGCACCAGATAAATGATCTCTCATAACAAGGTTTAGCAAAGCAGGTTTAATTTCATAAGAGGTAGCTGATGTGCGAGATGATGATAATGGAATCTCGCCCTTCGTTGGTTACCCCAAGTGGAAGGTGAGATGTAGGATAGCAGCAAATTTCCCCTATGTAGAGGATAGGGTTTGTCTCCCGTAGGACTCCGGCAATGATAAGTAGGTGGCAAGAAAACAATGGCACCGTTTACGGGAAACATTGCTTCCTTGACCTGGAACTGCACACAGACACTAATAACTTTGCTCCCAACGAAGTCCAGAGAGGTTGTCCATCTCCCCGGACTTGTTGTTTACAAAGGATCAAAAACACAAGGGATTATGATAATGATGATAGCAACTGAAAGTAAATACTGAAAAGTACGTAAGCATGTAAACAATGATGGGAATATGGACCGAGGTCCCGTGATGTTCACTAGTGATGTCTCTCTCCCAAAAGACGATAAAACTGCTATGCGAGCTAAACAAATTACAGATGGGCAATTGACAGGATTATAAACGCACCACAATGCTAACTATGCTAAAAAAGAAAGGAAGAGGCTCATAAGTATGGGCAGTACGCCAAAATAAGTAGACCAAAATCCAACTGCATCTACTACTAATCATCCACCTTGAGATATCTATCCAGAACATCTCGCTGGTATTAAGTTGCGAGCCCCACCCAAAGTGTAAACCCAAAGCAACAGACAACTGCATTAAAAGAACTTTGCGTAAAGTAAACAATCCTTGCAACCGCGGTTACAAGCACCGT
Source organism: Bromus sterilis (assembly GCA_950022295.1). Lineage (NCBI taxonomy): Eukaryota > Viridiplantae > Streptophyta > Magnoliopsida > Poales > Poaceae > Bromus > Bromus sterilis. Next base: position 362,544,050 of record OX465595.1, on the reverse strand, counting down.
TGTTTTCCCCCTTGTGGAAACATCACATCCCCTCGACTAATTTTCTGTCACTCAAGCATGTCATCAGGGGGCAAGAACCCACAATCAAGCATAACATTCCCTCTTGGAGTTACTACCTACTACTTGGCCATAGCAATAAACAGCAACAGAGAACATGCAAAAATTACTTAGGAACAAAAATATAAGAGATAAGAACCAAATGTATTACTCTATCACAATATGAACATAATCTCATAATCCATCAGATCTCATCAAACTCAGCATAGCAAAAGCAGAAAGATTACATATGTGCCTCGATCATGTAGAACAGCTCACGAGGTCTAAACCATGATGAACAAAGAGGGGAGGAGAACATCACATAGCTACTGAGCACGGACCCATGGTCCAAAGGAAACTACTCACGGCACATCCGGGAAGCGTCCATGGTGGAGGGGAAGCTCCCGGAGGTCGACCCTCCCTCCGGCAGGGTGCCGGGAAGGGTCCTGCTGGTGCTCCCGATCTTGGAAGTGCGGCGATGGCGGACCAGAGGCGAGATCGTGAATGTAACACCCCGGGTGTCACGCTACAGTAGTCCAACAGTAATCACCTTGTTAATGGTCATGTCATCATGATTAGGCAAGGGTTAAACAACCTTGATCGATTTGAGCTCGAATTCAATCGAATAAAAAAAATTCCAGAAGTAAGTGGAAATTAAACTTGACCCAAAAATTGTGCAAACAATTTTATAAAATGCCTAAAAGTCAGTAGAGCACGATACCATGGTGGTGGATATTTATTACAACATTCAAATATTTTAAACTATTTAAAGAGTAGCAAAACAGCCCCTTTTAATCATTTCTTAATTAGACAAAATCCAAAAGGTTTTATTAATGCTCAAACTTTTTGTAGCAGTGTATTATATTGCAAAATAAATATTAGAGCTAGTTGCACATTTTACAAAAATCAAACGTTAGACAAATAAAACAGAAAGAAAAGTGTATAAAAAATAAAAATGGGAAAATAAAACCTATTACTATCTAGCGCCCTAAGCAATTTTAGCCAAGCCCATCCAGCCCACCTGGGCCGTCTCCTTCCTCACTACAGGAGGAGGCAGGGGCGTGGCGAACATCCACACCCGCCATGGCTTCCCTCATCGCCGTGGCGGCCATCCGCGGTGCCCTCGGCGGGTATAAGGCCACCCCCTCGTCCTGGACGAACCCTAGACCCTCCTCGGAACACTAGGTCGCCATTAGCCCCAACCCTCGCGCCACCCCTGCTCCGCTCGACCTCGTCCGAGCGCCGCCGTGGGCACGCCGTCGGCACCGGCGCGGCCACCGGCCGTTCCAGACTGAGCCGTGTTGTCCAGGAGGTTGCTCATCGTCGTCATCGTCTCCACACGCGAGGAATCAAGCCGGAAGCGTCGCAGCCCACCGCGCTCAACTTCCCCCTTTTCCACGGCCGTCGCCGGTCGCCGATGGAATTCGGCCGCCTCACGCCCTCCCCCGAGCCCACTGCCTCCCCTTCGCGTTCATGGTGAGGTGTTGCCCGATTCCCCATCTCCCCATTCTCTGATTGTCGTTGTTTCCCCGCTCGCTTTTGTGCACGGTCTCCATGGCCGGGGCATGTGCTCCAGTGCGGGCTCTCCGTGGCGGGGTGCCACTGCTTGCGTGCCCGCATGCTTGCCTCGCCTCCCCCGGCCGAGGCCTCCTTCGTCGTGCGCCCCTCCCTCATTGATGCCGCAGTCGCCGCCGCCGCGTACTGCTGCTGCAGTCGCTGCCGCAGTCGCCGCCGCCGCTGCCGCGTGCTGCTGCCGCTGGTGGCGCGTCGGCCGTCCGTGGCCACGTCCCGCGCAAGCCTTGTGTCTGGCCACGCCGTAGTGCGCGCGCGCACCTGCACGCGCATGGCCGTGCTCCCCGCACGCGTGCTGTCCGAGCCCTGACCCTTCCTGTTCGAACTGCAGTTGTTGCTGTTTCTGAAGATTTATTCAGATTCCAGAGTAGCGCCTTATCCCTTATTCATGTATCCACAATGTTGTGTTTTGTTAAGATCCTTCATTGTGGTGTAGTGGCTCGAGCTCGTGCTTTGCATCTGTCAGATGCTTGGTTCGAGTCCCTCCCGGGGCACTAAAATCCCCACATTTTTATTTGTTTTGCGTCGTAGCACAACTGCTATCTACATGCTGCTGCTTCCTTGGCAGTCTCAAAATCCACATCAAACAAACTTCAAAATGAGTAAAATTTATAGATCCCGAAACTAGACATGCCTAGGATGATTTCATTACATTGGACCAATTCAAAATTATGCATGGGTTAATCACAATAAATCTTGCAAAAAGCTACTTTCTGTTAAAACAGAAATTCTCACACTTACCAAATTTCTTCCAAGTCAGTAGTATTATCTTAACCACTTCGTTAGCCCAAAACTTTGTGTTATTGACATTTATTAATAATGCAAATGACATGGTCTTGTTGTACACATAACCAGGATCTAATAATGTCATGGGCATATATTTGTTTGAGGCATAATTATTTAGTTATTAAATTCACAAATGGGCTAAACAATAACAAATTCTCAAGCTTAGTAATTTTAGAGAAATCCACTGGGAGTCTGTGACACATGGGGCCCACTGGTCAGTTGACCAGGTCAAATGCTCCAGTCTATGACATGTTGGTCCCCTCTGTCATGTTGACTTGGTCAACATTATTGTTGTGGATAATGTTGCTTTAATAATAAAAGAAAATCGAGTAATTCTATAAAATCATTTAAATATTAGAAATTCAATATATTTTAAACCATAACTCCGATGAAAATAAATTATATATTAAAGTTGCTCAGAAAAATGCAACCGTTCTGAATACGCTACCCGCATACCCACCGCACCCCTCTAACATACCGAACCCGAGACTTTCCCCCTTCGGATCGTTGGTCCGGTAATCGACCGGAGCCGTTAAAACTTTCCGGATGAATTTATTCCGAACACGAAAGTTGTTCAGAATGGATCAACTAACACGGATACACCCTCCGTATGTTTGTACGATGTCCACGACACCTCCGGCATGGTACCTTCCCCTCCGGATCATCTCTCCGGTAATCAACCGGTACTGCTGAGTCATCCCCGGATAAATTCCTGCTCCGATCAAATCATCGAACACTGCATTAGAGCCCCGTTTCTTTGTATCTTCTATGTCATACATTTGTATTGCTATTATTGTTGTGTATTTACTGTTTCTCCTTCCCCCTTTTTTTATTCTCCGGTAGACCCCGTTGTTGCCGCCGATGACACCACCGAGTACGACTACTTCGTCGACGATCGTACCGCTACTACCGAGCTTACAGGCAAGCAGAGCCATTCTCTTCCCTAGATATCGCCTACCTTTCCGTACTTTCTTGCACTAGGCATTGTTACTGCTGCTGCTACGTTACAATCCTATTCAATTGCATAGCCTGATTTTGTCGCCCCTTGATGTACCTTCCTTATCCTATGCTGCCAATTATAATTATGCATTATTCAGCAGTGAGCCCTGCGCATTGTTAGCTAGGATTAGATAGCGGGTCGTGACCACTCAGGGGAGTGACGCGGATACAAAATATATACAACTGCAACAGGTACGGATCAATGCAGACACCCTAGGGAACCTACAACGGCGAGACTCTGCCGAGTCGCTTTGAGTTTGACTTACGAGTGGAATGGACTCATATTTCACTCTCGTCGGCTCAGTAGCGTAGCATCACCGGAATGATACGAGGTTTACCTCTTTAGTTCATTCCGCTGAGGTCTCTGTCAAACCTCTTTAAGTGTGCCATCGAGGGTGATACCTCCTGGTTTCACTTAATGGTAGGCACTCGAACCAACTGGTGTCCTTAAAGGTAAGAGTCGGGTGACCCAACGGTGCCCGCGAGAGGTATATTGTCGGGAACGACAGGGAGGGTACGACCGACGTTACTGGCGTGCTTGGCCCCTGCTCGTATCTCGCGAGAGTTAGCAAACCACGAAAAAGTCGAGCTCTAACAAGAGCACACGCGAGACAAGGTAAGGAGACGGTTCACCTTGTTGGTAACTGCAGTGACTTGGTGGGACGACAGGGCAGGCACCAATCTACTGGTGGTCCTGACTGCTGTCGTTGACCGCGGGTCGGTTAAGTCGAGGCAACGATAACGGTTGTCATGCAAGTTAATTAAAATGCTAAATGGTTCGGCGGATGACTTGAGAGGCCCGTCGGTCTGTACGCACTACCTACACGTGGGATTACGGTGTGGGCTCTCCGCGTCGTAGTTCGTCCGAAAGCTCTTCAGACGTCAGCAGTACCACGGGCTGATAGTCGGGAAGTAGTCTTGTCTTATTTGCTGCAGCAGGTGTGTTTTGGATTTTCTTTTGCTTCACCGGCCAGTCTCGTACCGTGCAGGAGCGTGCAAGGGTGAGGGACCTAGATCCCTTGGCGCATATGATATAGTCCGGCGGATGGCCTCTCTGCTGAGCCTAGGATGGGCTGCGATGTGTCGGATAGCCTCGGTGGGGCATTCCCTAACAAGGTTCACGCCACCCTGGAGATCCGAGCGTGCAGGCTGAACAGTAGTGCACCCCTGCAGGGAGTTTAATCTATTCGAATAGCCATGTCCATGGTAACAAGACGCTTTATGCTGAAGCTGGATCTTACCACTACAAACTATTACTATTAAACTATATGGTTCCGGGTTTTCTTCCTCGCAGGGAAGTCGAGGAGGGGAACTCGGAGGCATTATTATTATTAATCATTACAACTTATATTATTCAATGTTGCAGCAACTTCTGCTTCATTGTTACTTTATTGCTTTATATATAACTGTTGGCTGATTCTTACCTCATGCTGCAAGACTCGTTGGAAGATGCTAGTCTTCGATAGGCCTAGCTTCTTACCCTTATTCTGATTTCTACCTTGCAGTCCACTATATACAGCCTCCCCTTTCCTTTGATACAAATGCATAAATGCTTAGTAGCGGATGTAAGACTCGCGGGTATACTAGATACTCACCTGCTTTATTTCCTTTACTGTTTTGCCTGATCGGCCGCTGCAGTCGACGTTGGAGCCTTGGAGCCCAGGAGCAGGAGTTCCCGATGTCAACCACCGCAACATGAAGAACCCTGATGCCTTCTACGACGTCGAGTTCCGCGTTGACCTGGAGTAGTTTGGAGGTTCCCAGGAAGGAGGCCTTGCCTTTTCGATCGTTGTTGATATTTGTGCTAGCCTTCTTAAGGCAACCTTGTATCCTTGTGTCTGTACTCAGATACTATTTTCTTCCGCTGACTTGTGCTCTCGAGCTGTTGTATTCGAGCCCTCGTGGCCCTTGGCTTGTATTAAACAGCTTGTATTATTTTATTTGTAGAGTTGGGTTGTGATATCTCACCGTGGCACCCTGATCTCGATCGTGTACCTTGCGTGTATGATTACTGTACACGGCCTGATTTTGGGGGCGTCACAACGAAAAAGGGTTCTTTCTTCAGAAGTTTCACATCACGGGACATATATAGGCGAAGGGGGCAGCCAGGGGGGCACCTGGGGTCCAGATGCCCCCCTGGCGCGGCCAAGCCCTAGGCCGCGCCAGCTAGGCTCCTGGGGGCCTGGTGGGTCCCACCTGGTCCCCCTTCGGGACTCCGGAAGGTTCCTTCACGCTGATTTTTATCTGTTTTTTCCCGAATTTTTTGAGCACTTTAAATATGGGGGAAAACTGAAATAGAAAAACAATAGAAAACAGAAATTGGCACTTGGGTGCACTGAGTTAATACGTTAGTCCAAATATGATCAAAAGTGTATGAAAGTGTATCTAGCTCATAGCAATATCGCATAAAACATGCATGGAGCAAGCAGAAATTATCGATACGTTTGGGACGTATCAGTAGATGAAGTGGCAGGTGTGGCTATAGGAGTACAGATAAAATCATTGTTGTTGTGACTAGTGAAGTCACAAAACTTGGTGTTTTCAGGGAACCCATAGTAGAAGCAAGTGTGACAGATTTTTTTGTGATTTTTGATAAAGGACACTAAGATAAAAATTGAAAGGTAAACTAACAAGAGTAAAGAACAAAGGTAAAAGATAGTGTGCAACTCCCCTATCTTATCACTTGGAGTCCCTGGCAACGGCGCCAGAAATTTTCTTGATGTGCGAGATGATGATAATGGTTTCTCTCCCTTCGTTGGTTACCCCAAGTGGAAGGTGTGATGTAGGATATCAGCAAATTTCCCTTATGTAGAGGATAGGGTTTGTCTCCCGTAGGACTCCGGTAATGATATATAGGCGTCAACGGCGCAACTGATGTGGACCTGCACACAATAAAAATAACTTTGTTCCCAACGAAGTTCAGAGAGGTTGTCAATCTCTCCAACCTTGTTGTTTACAAAGGATCAAACGCAAGGGATAATGATAATGGTGATAGCAACTAGAAAGTAAAGCAGAAAATAAATTGAGCGTGTAAACAGTGATGAGAATATGGACCGGTCTCCCGTGATGTTCCCTTGTGATGTCTCTCTCTTAAACGACGATAAAACTATTATGCGAGGTAAACAACTCACAGCTGGGAAATTGACAGGATTAAAAACGCACCGCAATGCTAACTATGCTACAAAGAAAGGACGAGGCTCAAAAGCATGGGAGGTACGCCAAAATAAATAGACCGAAATCCAACTACATCTACTACTAATCATCCACCTTGAGATATCTATCCGGCAGGGTGCCGGGAAGGGTCCTGCTGGTGCTCCCGATATTGGAAGCGCGACAGCGGCGGAAGAGAGGTGAGATCACGAAAAAGGGTTTTGTCTTCGAAAGTTTCACGTCACGGGAGATATATAGGCGAAGGGGGCAGCCAGGGGGCCACCAGGGGTCCAAGCGCCCCCCTGGCGCGGCCAAGCCCTAGGCCGCCCCAGCTAGGCGCCTAGGGCCCTGGTGGGTCCCACCTGGTCCCCCTTCGGGACTCCGGAAGGTTCCTTCACACTTATTTTTTTCTGATTTTTCCCGAATTTTTTGAGCACTTTTAATATGGGGGAAAACTGAAATAGAAAAATAGCAGAAAACAGAAACTGGCACTGGGGTGCACTGAGTTAATAGGTTAGTCCAAATATGATCAAAAGTGTATGAAAGTGTATCTAGATCATAGCAATATCACACAAAACATGCATGGAGCAAGCAGAAATTATCGATACATTTGGGACGTATCAACGTCCCCAAGCTTAGTTCCTGCTCGTCCTCGAGTAGGTAAATGATAACAAGCATAGTTTCTGTGGTGACATGCTAGCAACCATATAAGAACTTTGAAAAGTAAAGCAATCTAGGTATGTGATTCAATTCAAGTCATAACATGCAAGAGTCTATATTAGCATTGAAACAAGTAAAAAAAGAACATTAGGTGCAAGAGCTCTCGCTGTCCGTGACTCGAATGTCTCCAAATGGTGTTTGCGTGCAAGAAGATGGATAGGGAATACGGGTTAAAGTATTTTTTTGTTGAGAACTCAATATACTAAAGTTTCATACTTGGTATTCTTTGGAATCTTATCTTCACTCGTCCCTAGACCACTAGCCAGGTACAAGTCAATTTGATCCACTCCTTTTCGATATTTCGAGCACTCATGCAATGGATGAGCGTAAGCACGAAAGTTGACACTTAGGGTGGCAAAGAGAAAAACATGGTGGAGGAGGAAGACAAAAAGGGTGAGAAAGGCTCAAATCAATGAGGACAATCATAGGCGAGGAGGCCAAATGATAGATATGATGTGAGGAGTAGGGATTGCCACGCAACGGATGCACATATGAGCTAAAAAGCTCTCCAATGGAACTAGTGAGGGTGCATCTAACTTGTTCGCTCATGAAGACATAGAGCTCTTTTGAGGAGGCTCATCCTTGGAATATGCAAGCCAAGTTCTATAGTGTGAAGGTCCCCACATAGCTATATGCATGAATGATCATCTCTATGGAGTACAAGGATAAGAGGGAGTACTAGTGTGGATCTTTCAAGAGGATAGTAGTGTTGCCCCTTTCTCTCTTTTTATTTATTTTTCTATTTTTTCTATTTTTTTGTATTTTTGGTGGCCTCAATGGCTCTTTCTATTTAACTCTCATTTGTCCTGTTTGGGATTTTTTATTTTGTCCACTTTCGGATCTTTTCCTCACTTATAGGAAACACTCTAATTTAAAAGAGGGTATAGAATATCATTCACACTTTACAAGGTACTCAAATCATAAAGAAGATGTAGCTATCATGATGTATGCAATGTATGTCGCTGCTAGTGTAGCAGGAACATGTATGACATGAAGATCAAGTCATGAAGAGGTGGATGTTGCATGGAAATATATCTCGGAAAGGCTATGGAAATGTCTTGATAGGTAGATATGGTTGATGTTTTGAGGAAGGATATAAGGAGGTTTATGATGACAGAGCGTATCATGCCAAGGGTTTGGATGTAACGGCGAAGGTGGACACCAACTCTCGGAGTGAGAAGAAGGTAATGCACAGCACGGGAGAGGCTAGAAAAATATGGGAAGGTGGAAGTGTCAACTTTCAATACTTACATTAGTCCGAAAAACTCATGCACTTATTATTGGTAACTCTCAATCTAATAAGGAGGTTCACAAAGAGACAAGTACCCCGAGGAGGACAATCTAATCAGCTTATGATGAGTTTCGTATGAAGGGAGTTTTCAAGTATGCGAAGGAAGATGATGAAAGAAGATTCAGGAGTGTCACGCGCTCAATCTTGGGGATGCCCCTTGCACCCCCAAGAAATATACAAGGATACTCAAGCATCTAATCTTGGGGATGCCCCAGTGCATCCCCTTCTCCATTAACAATCACCAATTCATCCTTCTCCATGCTATATTTTTATCGCTTCATATGTTATGTGCTAAACATGGATCGTCTCGCTCTTTAGTTTTTAGTTTGTTTTAGTTTTGCTTCATGTTCATAACAAGTTGGATCCTAGCCTTAGTTATTTGGGGGAGAAACATGCTCCACTCCACCGTAGAACACAACATAGGCTTGCATGCTTATCTTTCTTTTTGTGTGTCATCTTTATCTTTTCATAGCTGCTGTCATGCTTAGCACTTAGTTTTCATGCTTATATTTTTAAGAGTTTTTTTTAGGATGTTCTACGAACTCTCTTAGTTTTCATGCTTATCTTGTTGAGAGAGTTGGCTTGTTTCACTGAGTTGTGTGTCTTGCATGAGTAGGTAATTAATGTTGCTATTACAAGTGTAGTAGTAACATGCAATTGTTTTGAGGTATTGATTAGAGTAATGTTCGGACATCAAGGTGCCAAGAGCTTAAGCCTATTAGTAATAGATCTCGTATTTTGGGAAATCCATGCTTATTATTAAAAACTACAAAAATTAGTTGAGAACTCTAGCTACTAGATAGATCGCTAACCTCTGGAGGGGTTGGAATATATAGAGTACCCTCACGTACCATGGGTCGAGGATGCGCAAGGATAACCAAAACCCCATACACGCCTCCTCGGGGTACTCGTCTCTTTGTGAACCTCCTGATTAGATATAGAGTAACGATAATAAGTGCATGAGTTCTTCGGACTAATGCGAGTATTCGATTGTTGGCACTTCCACCTTCCCATATTTTGCTAGCCTCTTCGGCACCGCATATTGCCCTTTCTCATCCTGAGAGTTGGCGCATACTTCGCTGGTGCATCCAAACCCTTGGCATGATACGCTATGTCCTCATTAACCTCCTTATATCTTCCTCAAAACAGCCACCATACCTACATATCAAGGCATTTCCATAGCCTTTCCGAGATACATTGCCATGCAACATCCACCATCTCATCACTTGACCTTCATGTCATACATTCATTTGCTTGATCGAGGAGATGCATGCTAGTTGGGCTTTGCCCTTATTATTGCTACATGATGCGCTAGTATCATTGCATATCCTGCTACACTGACAGAGGCATACATTTGCATACATCATGATAGTTTTCATTCTTCTTTATGTTGAGTACTTATTGTAAATTGTGAAGATCTTCTATATTCTTATAAAATATAGAGTGTTTCCCTTCAGTGAGGAAAAGATCCCAAAGAGGACAAATTAAAAGACCCCAAAGAGGACAAATGAGAGATAAATTGAAAGAACCAAAGAGGCCACAAAAAATAGAAAAAATAGAAAAAGGAGAAAAAAGAAAATAAAAAGAGAGAGGGGGGGGGGGCAACACTACTATTCCTTTTGAAATATCCACACTCGTACTCCATTGTTATACTTGTACTCCATAGAGATTATCATTCATGCATAACTATGTGGGGACCCTTTCACTATAGAACTTGGCTTGCATATTCCAAGGATGAGCGTCCTCAAATGAGCTCTAGGTCTTCATGAGCAAGCAAGTTGGATGCACCCCCACTAGTTCCATTGGAGAGCTTACCTTAGCTCATATGTGCATCCGTTGCATGGAAATCCCTACTCCTCACATCATATCTATCATTTGGCCTTCTCTCTCCTATGATTGTCCTCATTGATGTGAGCCTTTCACACCTTTTTATCTTCCTTCCCCGTCATTTTTCTCTTTGCCATCCTAAGTGCTAACATATCTTGCTCGCGCACATCCATTGCATGGGTGGTAAAAGTCGAAAGAGAGAGGATCAGTTTGACTTGTACCTGACTTGTGGTCTGGGGATGAGTCAAAATATGATCCCGAAGGAGACTAAGTGTGAAGTTTTAGTAGATTGAGTTCTCAATTAAACTATATATATATTCTATAATCCAATCTCCCATTTCTTGCACGCAAACACCTTTTGGAGACATTCGAGTCATGGACAGCGAGATGTTTTGCACCTTTATGTTTATACTTTGCTAGAATTAATACTAAGACTCTTGCTTATTATTATCTTGACTTGAATTGCATATCTTACTTACTTTACTTTGAAGTGTTGATAGGTCCCAAACGTATCTATAATTCCTGCTTCTTCCATGCACTTTTATGTGACATTGCTACATGTTTTGCTACACTTTTATATCATTTTAAACATATTTGGACTAACCTACTAACTCAGTGCACGCAGTGCCAGTTTCTGCATGTTTTGTCCGTGCATTGCAAAAAAGGGTGAAAAATCAAAGTGCTCGGAAAATTCCACGAAAAATATATAAAAATCAGCGTTCTAGAAGAGTCCTCCAGCCGGAGGATGGGGTCAGGGGGTGGCCCACAGCCCGCAGGCGCCATCCTGACGCGGCCAGAGGGACCCGTGCCACAAGGCCGCCTAGGAGATGTGGGGGCCCCTTGGTTCCCCCCCTTTGGCTCCTATTTATTCTCCCGTCGAGGAAACCCTGATTCCATTACCCTTTTCTCCAGAAGAAATTCCGATCTCCGCCGCCATCGCCAACAAGCTTCGGGGGACCATAAATCCTATGTCAGCACCCTGTCGGGACGGGGAAATGCTCCCGGATTCATCTCTATCAACGTTTCTTCCTCCCTCTATGATGCGGGAGTAGTTCCTCCTCGGGGCTGAGGCCTTCTACAGTAGCTATGTGGTCAATTCTCTCTCCCATGAAGTGATTTTGATTGTGATCATAGGCTATGTTAATCTAGGATGATCCCAGGATGTTTCCCCTTCTTCTATGTATTGGATTTGATGTACTCACTTGTCTTTATCTAGTATAATCCCCGAGACCAAGGTGATAGCGGTCTATTGGACATGGATTAGAAGAATATTTTCATGAGTGATTTCCTCATTTGTGTGTGGATTGAAGATTGAGAGTCTCTTGGTCATGTCTTTGACTATCCTTGAGATATGTTTTGGTGATTGTGGTACTCTCTTTGGATGACCACAGTGACATTGGGAAATTCGTAGATGAGAACTACGAACTCCAAGGTGTGATTTTGTAGCCCTACACAATTATCGTCCTCTCTTGACCACAAAGGCATGACATTCGAGTACGTCTCAATTGCATGTTTTAGTGGAAATATCATGTGATTAGACTATGTTAATGTCGTTGGGAGTTACCACTAGTGAAAGTATGAAGCCTAGGCCTTGTTTCCACCATTGCAATACCGTTTGTGCTCACGTTTACTACTTGTTTGCTTGCTGTAATTTTTATTATAGATTTATATTACTTTGTTTTGCCCCACCTATCACCCATATTTTACCATCTCTTCGCTGAACTAGTGCACCTATACAACTCCTAGTTGTATTAGGTGTGTTGGGGACACAAGAGAATTCTTGTATCTTAGTTGCAGGGTTGCTTGAGAGAGACCATCTTCAACCTCTACTTCCCTGAGTTCGATAAACCTTAGGTCATCCACTTGAGGGAAATTTCTGTTGTCCTACAAACCTCTGCGCTTGGAGGCCCAACATAGACATCAAGCTATTTCTGGCGCCGTTGCTGGGGAGGTAAGCGTTTGAAGGTATATCTTTAGATCTTGCAATTAAACAACAACAACAACAACAACAACAAAATTATGAGAGAGCTTTATGAGATCTATCTTTAGTTAGGACATGAAGTGTTTGAGGAGGAGATAAAAAATCCTATGGAGCTTTATTATTTGCAAAACACTCATGTTAGTAGCAATTTTGTTAGTATGTCTTCTCTGAATACCTTTGATGCTAATGATATACAAAGCCATAAGCTTGGGGATCCTATGTTTTATGAAGATGATCTTTTTAGCCCCCCATGTTTTGATGAGCAAATTTATTTTTATGATACTTTGCCTCCTATCTATGATGATTATTGTGATGACACTTATGCTACAAATAATACTATTTTACAAGTGGATCATGATAAGAATGATTTATGTGATAGTTACTTTGTTGAGTTTTCTCCCACTATTACTAATGAGAAGGATTTTGCTTATGTGGGGAGTAATAAGTTTTCTATGCTTGTGGATCATGATAAGAATTTTTGTGTGATACTTATATTGTTGAGTTTGTTCATGATCCCACTAAAAATTATTATGAGAGGGGAACATATGCTCATAGATATTTCAATAATATAAAGTTCCCTCTCTCCATGATGAAATTTTTGAAGTTGCACTTGTTTTGCCTTTCTAGGCTTATTGCTTCGTGCTTCAATGAGTTATTTCATTGAAATATTCCTATGCATAGGAAGCATGTTAGACTTAAATGCGTTTGGTATTTTCTTCTTGATGCTCTCTTTTGTTCTTCAACTCTTATTCGTATGAGAGCATCATTAAAATCTTAAGCCTATCTTTATGGCTCTAAAGAAAGAGCTCTAGGGAGACAACCCTTGTTATCTTTACTTTGATTTTTTACTTTCAGTTTTAGTGGTGTTGGTGCTTTTTACTACTATAGAAACATCATTGTATCTTTACATTCAAGCTTTGTGCCAAGTATAGCCTCTGATTGAAAGAAAGTTCAAAAGTTGTGACATGTTGTCCAGAAACAGATTTTGTCCCCTGGACGGAAAAATTAGCCATAAATCACCAGATCATCTTTTTGATCAGATTCTTTTTGCAAACATAATCTATACAATTATCTTTCGTGCATGTGTTCTGTGTTTTTGGATTTGAGTTGCAGAAGTACCCCACAAAAATTATTTACTACCCTGCTGGTGTGTTTTTCACAGATTCTGCCACGTTTTACGTTTTCTTCATTTTGCAAACCTTAAGCTTGATTTTTATTTGCAAAAACTTTTTGGAAATCTTGAGAAACAGTAGATCTTCAAGAATATCTTTATTTAAAGTGGAGAAATATATATTTTATCATGGGTACTAACCACTCTAATCAACTTATGATGAGTTTCGTATGAAGGGAGTTTTCAAGTATGGGAAGGAAGATGATGAAAGAAGATTCAGGAGTGTCAATCGCTCAAGCTTGGGGATTCCCCCATGCATCCCCAAGAAATATACAAGGAGACTCAAGCATCTACGCTTGAGGATGCCCCCGTGCATCCCCTTCTCCATCAACAATCATCAGTTCATCCTTCTCCATGCTATATTTTTATCACTTCATATGTTATGTGCTAAACTTGGAGAGTATCGCTCTTTAATTTTTAGTTTAACATCATTAAGAATTCTACTTAAAACATCAAACAAACTTTTGATAGAAAGGGAATTATCATGCAACTGACTTTGAATCCTCTCATGAAAATGACTTTGCTTAACAATAAAATTATCAAGCTCATCTAAACATTGATCAGGAGGCTTACCATCAGGGATGTCTCTTGAATTGAAATCTAAAATAGAGTGTACCTCTACCATAGGAGGGTGAGTCGTAGGCTCACAAAGTTCTTCAATAGAAGATAGATTCTTCACATCTTCAGCTTTAATACCTCTCTCTTTAATAGACTTCTTAGCTTCTTGCATTTCGTCGGGGTTCAGAACAAGCATTCCCATCTTCTTTGGTGGTGGAGGTGGTTCAGGGACAGACCAATCATCATGATTCTTGGCTATCTTTCCCATTAGTTCTTCAACATTGTCCGGTGTTCGTTTCCTGAAAACACATCCAGCACAACTATCCAAATAGGATCTAGATTCATCTGTTATACTACTATAAAAAATATCAAGAAATTCATTCTTAGGGACTCCATGTCCCAGTCTAGCCTTGAGTAGAGTGCAATACCGCCCCAAGCTTTAGGGAGGTTCTCATCCTTCAACTCTTTAAAGTTACGAATTATTTGTAAAGCAACATGTTGCATATGAGGAGGAAAACATTTAGCAACAAAAGATTGAGCTGAATCTTGAGGACTTTTCATTGAAACACATGGTAGTGCATCATACCATGCTTTAGCACCTTCCTTCAAAGAAAAAGGAAGTAGCTTAGTAACATAATGATTTGTCTTCTTGTCCTCATTAGTAAGTAAGCCACCCAACTCAATGAGTTTAGTAAGATATGCAATAACACCTCTGCCATAAAAGTGGTCAGCTTGAACTGTATATATAAGTGAAAGATCAACAAATAAATCAAAATCAACATCTTTAATGAAAATAGGAGATGTGGCAAATTCAGGATCAGGAGCAAACTTGTTCTTCATAGCATGTTTTTCAAGAAGCTTCTTCGCAGCGTCGGGGCCTGCAAAATCATTAAACTTTGCATATTTCCAACATAATTCATCATCAAGCTCAATATAATCATCATCAAGAATTCTATCCTTGAGGCCACTCAAGTCTGGGTAACTAAAGGATCTACCAATAGGGTAACGTGTAACAGGAATTTCAATTCCAGACTGTTTTGCAGCCTTAGCAATCTGAGACTCAATAAAATAGCCAAGTGAACTAGTCTCATCAAAGGTAGTAGAAGCATCATCAAAAGTATAAGACATAATAACAGACTCAGTAGAAGTAGCATGTGGTGGTAGTGTCGGGGGGATGGACTTAGCCCATAACCCGACATTTAGACTTATGGGTCGATTCTATAAGGAAGGCCCACAGGAGAAGACCCGGCCACGAGCCGGACGTGCCAAGCGAGGGGATTGAAGCCTTAAAAGGAAATCGACTTACCTTGTATAGCACGTAGAATATTTGTAAAGTAGAATAGGACTCCACTTCGTGTAGGAGTCGGACTCGCGGAATCCTGGGACCCGGCTCCTTTATAAGTCGAGGTCCAAGGGATCCAGAGCCAACTCAACTCAAGTGAGGATTAGACACTTACGACATAACCTAGATCTCCTTGAGACCAAGGTTGTGATTCAACTTCGTTGTAATCTATACAACGACTCTTCTAGTCGAGGATTCGATACCCGCAATAATAAGAAGCAGGAGTAGGTCTTTACCTAGAGATAAAGAGGGGCCAAAACCTGGGTAAATCGTCGAGTCTCTTATCCATGTCGACTCTCTCCTCGTATCCACCTCGCAGCAAAGGTCCTATGTCAAGTTCGACTCTTAGGACATCTGTCGTGACTTTCCCACGACAGTTTGCGCCCACCGTGGTGTTGGGGTTCGGGGCAGAAAACACAAATTTTTCATAACATACGATACCCAATCCCAAGAGCTATGCTATGCTGATGCTAGTAATGGATGGAAATAGATCACATACCAGTATGTAGCCATGTAAGCGGGAAACGTTCCCGCGTGAATGTCGTTGATGTAGTCGTACCGGCAATCCCCGATGCCGTGCAGCTCCACGATGACACCTATAGCCACCCGGTCCTTAAGACCGATGACGGGATTGCGTCCCCATCGGAACGTTGTCGGTGAATACGTCGCGATATGGCCACGACGATGAAGTAGCGCCACAAGTGTAGCGCCTCGCGGGATTACACACATACGATGTACCCGACGTCCCTCCGGGCTCCGAACCAGAAGAGCAGCGGAAAGACGATGGATTCGGATCCCGATTCCAGCAGCACGACGACATGTGTATGGTGGAGAAATCTCCAACCCAATGCAGAATCAAAACAAGGGGAGGCCGATCATAGGAGGGAGAAAGAGGGAGAGAGATGAGAAACTTGTCTCAAATTGGATGTGTAGAAAAGGGCACCCTACCCCTCCTTATATAGGCCAAGGAGGGGGAAACCTCCCCTCAACTTCCCATGTGGGACTAATCCCAAGGGGAGGGGGGGGGGCAAATGCGCTCCTAGGGGGGCATGGGCCCCTTCATGGCGCCATGGCCCATGGGGGAAGACTCCCTCTTCCCCTAATGGGCCTCTTTAGGCCCATATGCCTTTTTCTTCTATTTTAATTATATTTTAATATTTAATTCAGATAATTAAATAATAACACATTATTAAATAACATTTTGAACCTTTCAAAATTTACAGAACAATTTCTGGCCTCCACCCGAAACAATTCCGGTGTTCTTTCTTATTTCTCCGGTGATCCCGAATCAATACTTGATGCGTCGAATACCCTTAAGTGTGACACCATACGGTCCGGGAAACATCATACATGATCATGACAGTCTCTTGATCAATGACCATCGATCAGACCTGGTTACAATCCTAGATGGCCCCAGCGCTTCCATCGAATGAAACTTCATCGCTGTTGGATCCGTTTAACATTGAGCATTATCCCTCTGTCCTATGGTACTTTGCTTGTCCGAGGTTTGATCGTCGATATACAGTATACCTAGTTCATCCTCGTTACCGACAAACATGGTTACTCGTTCCCGTGATATTACAACCCCCGTGATCTAGTCACATGATTGGAATGTTTATGATGGGCCCGGAGTACCTATCCTTCACTCGGATGGACAAATCCCGCTTTGATCTATTTGCATACTCATTATCGTATCTATTCAGAATACCCAAAGTGCACCTTTATGGCCAGCATATTTCAGTCAGGCGGTGGGTTCCAAATCAAAGCATCCTCATAGATAGTAATTACGTATGATCATTACGGTCAAAGGATCTGGTCACTACGTTGTAGTTATCGCAATGTTGAACTTATGTGATTCGATCACATTGCAACACTTCTGGTGGGTGTGTGTACATCATATAATTCTCCCGACGATAAGACTCCATTGTCAACAGCTTAATTGCTCATAATCAGGAAACCTTGATCATCAATTGCCCAATGGACTAGTATACTAGAGTTAACTAGGGACCTGGTTGTTTAATACCACACGTGTATTAATGTTTCCTCTTAATACAGTTATAGCACAGTATAAAACGTATTATGAACTTATAGAATATGGTAATAAACATATTTTATTTGCCTCTAGGTCCCATTCCCAACATGTGGGGCCTGCGCATGCAGGTGTTGAGATTCTAGGAGGAGCTCTACAAGGCATGGAAGGATTTTTCGCTGGACTAATCACTAGAAGCCAGCGCGGGAAGCTCTGCATCGACAACTCAACTTGGGGACCCAAAGCCGATTCCATCGAATCTGGATATCATGTCCTGATCGGGTCTATTCACATCATCATCGGCAGGATGGACGGATCTGAGCCAAACCCAGATCCCGAAGTTCCCATGGAAACCTCGAGTCAGCGACTGATGATCCTCAACTTTAGGGGATCGAGATAGTCTTCCCGGGTAAGATAACCCAATTTATTGATTCGACACAAGGGGAGCCAAAGAATATTTATAAGCTTTAACAATTTAGTTGTCAATTCAACCGTACCTGAAATATACTTGCTTGCAACAAAATATTAATAGCAACTGTGGTATGATAGTGGTAGTGGCGACAGCGAAAGTAAAACAACAAAAGTAAACTACTAGTAACCAACATGATTAAAAGCACTATAGGCTAGGGAGATGGATGGTTGGGTGCTGCTTGGATGAGAGTGAACATGTAATAGATTTTAACACAGGGCAAGGCACACAGAAAAGCAAGGATCATCTAGGAAAATATCAAACATCAGGCATGTATCCCGTAGGTAGTTGTGCGTGCTTGCAATAAGAACTTGCATAACAACTTTTGTCCTACCATCCCGCTATGAACGGGGCCAAAAAGAACTTATGGAGATTAAGGTGCTCTTGTCAAAGAGCACCGAAACAAAGCAATAAACTCAATGGATACATGAAATCCTCAACTTATAGTGCATCCCCTTTGGTTTCCCAAGCTTTCACCTTTGGGATCACCGGTTCTGGACCATAATAGGTGCATACAACTCATAGATATGATCAAGAACATAAATAAACTCATGAAAACATAAGTGGTTCAGATCTGAAAACATGGCAGTCGGGCCCAAAGTGGCAAGCATTAAGATCAACAAGTTGTAGCTAAGATGATAAACACCAAACTATATGATAGGCAACATGCCCCCAATAATCTGACGTACTATTACATGATCTAACTCATCCAATCCCTACCACCCCGTTTGCCGACAGAAGGGAATTACTCACACATGTGAAGAGAAGTCATGGAGGGACGATGGAGTGGTGATGATGATAACGATGGTGATGATCTCCCCTCACAGGAGGCCAAAATAGCATCACAATTAGCCCTCCCGAAGAAGAACGGAGGGTGTCGGCAGCTCCGCGACGGAAACTGGGAAAACGACTTCTATTCTCGAGTTTTTGCGTCACGGGAATAAATAGGAGGCCAGGTAGGGCACCAGAGGAGGTGGGACCCCCCCAGGGGGCCGCGCCAACAGGGCGCCTGGGGCCCCTCTGGCCCCCTCCGGCCCCACTTCTGTCTCGTGGAAGATTCGGGTGTGTGGATTTTCCGTGAATTTTCCTAGAATTTTCTAAGATACCTAAAAATCCATTTTCCTACACACAATAAAACCATAAAGGAAGCTCTGCTGAAAACATCGTCTGTCCGGGTTAGTTTAGTTCAAATCATACAAGAATGAGTCTAAACAATAGCAAAAGTGTTTGGAAAAGAAGATATGTTCGAGACGTATCAACTCCCCCAAGCTTAGCACATTGCTTGTCCTCGAGCAATTCAGTTCAACGAACTGGACGCGACAAATAAAACTTTGACAAACTCTTTTGCTTCATAAGATGTACATAAGCATGTACTACGAAAAGAATTTAGCAAGTATTGCAACAATGTTAAGAGGACAATGCACGGAGCAATCCTTCTTTCAAGTGATCAATCACAAACAACCAAAAGTAAATATTATGCTGCTCAAAATCAAGACAAGATCACAATGCACATAGATTGAACATATTAGAGTGGTATCTCGCTATCCTCTATGAGTGAAGCAAAACATAAATGCAGAAACTCCTCCGGAGTTTTAAAGGATACTAGAACTAATAATTTTAGAACAAGCAATATCACAATCATGTAGAGTACAATGTGGCTTCCGGTGCGTAAACCGAAGTGCTGGGATCCTCCCATGAAGAAGGATCCGCGCTCCAAGCAGAGGAAGACCACTCACCAAACTGGGTGACGGTCTCCCCCTAGAAAGGAGGCAACTCACCGTGCTCCTCCTCGTCGGGCACAACACCCTCGATGGGGTTATGCGACTGATACTGGGTTACGAACTCGTCGAACTGGATATCGTTGAAGGACCATCCGTTTCTTCGAGTATAATAAAACAAAAGTGGTGCAGGTAGACGAATCTCTCGAATAATAGTCTTTTCAAATCTCATAATATAATTAAGGTTGCCAAACTCAGAAGTCTTGGTAACGAACTCGTGCCTCTTCTTGGCAGCAAGATCAAAGCTCAGGTAAGTAAAAGGAACATCATCAGGATGTGGGGTGCCGTTAAGAGACTCAAGGATAACTGTGGCGTAAACGCCACCAAATAAATCTCCCTTGTTACCATTCGTAGCTAGGGCCGAGAAATTAAGGCACCCACATTATAATCATTCCTCCCAGAGAGGGCGTTTGCCAGGATAGAAATTTCTGGCGCAGAACTGTTGCTTGTGTTGTCACGAGCCAACACCCATCTAGAAATAAAATACAAAAAATACCTGAGGTGGGAGAATATGATGCTGGAAATCTTTGAACGCTGGATATCCCTCGTCTCCTCGCTACAAAGAGAGTTGAAGAGAGTCCTCAGCTCGGAGGGCTGAGTGTGCATCTTTGCCGTCTGTCCAACGACTTATATTCTGGAGTTTTTGCGTCAACAGGAGGTGAGTTTATGATACTGTACACCACGACACATTGCAAGCCGTGTCAAACTTGCATTGGCACAAAGGCCGTAAAATTCCTCCTTAATTCCAGCAGCTTCGAGGAAAGCATCGCACGGATATTTCATTGCGCGTGCCAGACTCATGTCTTCAAACAATGCAAGGGGCACATGATATTCGTTATAGCTCACCCTAGCGGGTGAGGATGAAGTTGCAGCTCTAGTAACTCAATCGGAGCACTCGGGCTTCTTCTTCCCAACCCACCCCTTTGCCTTTCCTAGCAAACTCATTTATGAAATTTTTGACAATTCACAAAAACAAGGATTTAAACAAAGTGAGTTGGGGCAAACTACTATACTCACTTATCTAAGGCATAAACTTGCATCAAAACTTGGAAAATAAATTTCTACACATGCATGAAATCTCATATGAACAGCACCAAGAATTACTAAATACTCAAAAATGAAGCCACCAATCAAAAATCTAATTGGAGGGGTGGAGGAGTCACATACCAGGGAGTATTTGCTCAATTTCTCACCTCAAACGGTTGGTTGTAGAGAGAGATTGAAAATCGCCTCCAAGAACAGCAAGAATGCAAGAACAAGTGCAAAACTCGTGTTTTTGGGGAGAAAGAGAGAGAGAGGAAGAAGAAGTACCTGGGAAGCTGGCCTGTGGGTCCTAGGCGCCCTGTGGGCGCGGCCAGGGGGCAGGCCGCGCCAGCTGGCCGCCTGGGCCACTGGTTCCCCCCTGGTCAGCCCCTGGGTCACTTTCGACGTGGAAATTTTGATTTTTATTTTTTTGGATTTTTTTGAAAACTTCACTGTTGAAATTTTTTTGAAGTTCAAAAAGCTGCGATACATTCTAAAAACTTGAAACGGTGATTAGAATTGTGAAGCTTCAAAAACATAAAAACTTGGTACAGCAAGGAGAACAAAATCTAAGCCAAATGAAAACATAACAAGCTCCACTTTTTACCTATATAAAACATGCTAGCTAGCATGGTTGATCAAGTCTCACCAACAAACCAGCGATATATAGAGTATGTAATTCCGGTCACAATGCAATCACATGGAGAGCCGAGAGCCGTACCCACTTGTCTAAGAAGAGAAGGCCAAGCACATATCACTCTCGGTAAGCATCGAACGTGATGGGCATCCCATCCAGGACGGATGATCAACTGAGATGGGTCCTCATCGTCCGCTCACAAGTCTAAATTCTTATGGGTGGTGAATCCATACTCATAGACAAGTCGCCTCAACCATGTTATCGATTGAATCATAACCCTTACATAGACTTACTCCAGCCCGATCACTTAGTCGGGATCTCGGGCGGGCTCAATCATACAACAAAGTGTGCCACGTGACAGAGTCACGAGCAATCGCATCGCGATGCCCCAAGCTGCGCACATCTAAGGGCCACTTGGTGTATAAAAGACCACCGGGAAGAACACAACTAAGCTATCAAACCCCACACTAAGACATGCATGTTATAATCATACACGCAGCATACATGTCCAGTGTAAACAGCAGGTAATCACAACATGAACTCTACAAACTGATAGTCTTTATAACTTCTGCTAAACAGAGTAGACATAGTAGTTGTATTACAAGAAGAGATCACATGGTTGTGATCCAACATTACATCAGACACCAACGGAAGCAAATTATGTCTTAGTAAACACAAGTTTAACAAATGGCTTAAGAAGCATGAAAGAAAAGTACAACGACCCTCTAGAGGGCACAGGCTGCTGTCTAGAACTATACGACCTGGTCCACGTCGAGCTCGAGGTAGAGGCCACCATCAGGGTCAGTGGTCTCGTCTCTAAAACATAGAATAAGCAAACGTGAGTAAAAATTCATACTCTGCAAGACTTACATAGGAACTATACTACTCATGCACATGTATCAAGGCAAAGGAAGGTGGGGTTTCACTTGCAGAAGTGCCAGCTTTGACTTGGCTAGTCCTGTACTACGAATACCAGAATGAGGTAAGGAGCGTACACGAGTCCAAGTAACGAGTCTCCAACCAATACACCACTATGGACACTTCCTCGACTTCCCCACGAGGAAGCACGCCATAGCACTCACACTTATCTTGGCAAGTTTTAAAGTAACCATTGAAGTTGTCTATGATCAAGTAAAGGTCTCCAAGTAGTCCATAACCGCGGACACGGCTATTCGAATAGTTCATTAACCCTGCAGGGGTGTACTGCTACACACACACCTCATCAGTTACCGCCTGTGAATGGACCCTTCAAGTGAGTACCGGCGAGGATGCTGCCACGACACTTCACTCACGGCACATTCTCTAGTCCTAGGGAGTCGCCTATTTGAGTTGGGACCACAATCGAAATCCGAACGATTTTTCCGATGCGGACTCAAACGTTGTGTGACCGCCATCAAGCTCAACTCGATCTTGATCACTTGATTCAACGTGCCCACAACCTACGCCAACAACTTACCTTGGTTCCACCTGCTTGAGATCGTTAAAGGCGAACTACTTGCGACTCCTGGACAGGTCCGGGGTGAGGTACTAGGCCGAGAGGGGTCAGTGAGCCCAATGTGTGGTCGTACTCTTGGTCTTGGATAACAACACAAGAACTCGGGCTTAAGACAGTGTTCAACGAGACAACCCACTGTGTACTCCTACACAGCCTCTCATCGTTCACCTTGTTTAGGTCAATTCACCAACACGTTACCACCATCATTCACATGATAACTACCATCCCGACTCACATCAAAGTAGCCTCAGGTAACAACTCTAAGCATGCAATAAGCTGTAACAGTTGCAGGGGCCACAAGATATCAAAAAACTCCTAAATATGCTAGGATTGTGGTTTTCTTACTACTGTGACAAAATGATAGGTCATGCAAAGGAATAGGTTGAACTAGCGGTAGAACATATCATGGCGACATCCTAAACATGAATTTTCGAGAATGAGAGGGAACTGGGATTTTATCGACATGATCAAAGAGGGGTGCTTGCCTTGCTGACGATCACGAGGTACTGTCTTCTGTCGTGAAGTTAAACTCGTCTCCGAGATCAACTCTACCGAGAAGACACAATCATCGAAGCACTGAAAGTAATGCACATTCAACATAGTACAATGCACATTCAATATGCAAAACATAGCATGGCAAGGTGTTGAGGTGACCTATGTTTAAATTGCAACATGTTAATCGAAGTTGAATTGAAAAGTAAATTCAAATTCAAACTCCAAGTGTTATTCAAATATGGTCAACTTGCATTTGCTAATGTTTGCTCTTTTTATACCATGTGATCAAGTGTGTGAAAATCTTCTGAAGTACAAGTGATCATATTAGCATTGCTTTGGTTGAAGTTGGATTAGCATTTGAATTCATTTTGAATTAAATACAATTAAATAAAATAGTAAAAGCTACTGATCCCTTTTTAAGATCAACTCCAACATAGCTGAAAGTTGGAAATTTGGATAGAGGATTTTCTCCTGATCATTTTTCATATATTACACTTTGAATTTGGAGTTATAGATTAAAAGATATTCAATTTCAAAGTTTATGCAATTTTCTGGAATTTCTTATTTAATAAAATCATTTAACAATTTCTGTGTCAGGGTGACGTCATGATGACGTGGGGGGGCCTGACAGGGGGGTCCCACTGGTCAGTGACCCAGGGGTTAACCCCTATGCTTAATTAACCCACGGGTTAATTAAGGGGGCCTGGGCCCAATGTCAGCGAGAGGAGGGGGGTGATTAGGCTGGCCATTAGGGCCTCTAATGGTGGAGCTTGCCGGCGTCCACTGGAGCTCGCCGGAGCTCACGCCAGAGAGGGGAAACGAGCACGGGAGAGGGGGATAAGGGTACTGGGGGAAAGCTTGGAGGCGCGCGCGTTCGTCTCTGCCATCGGGGCGTCGCGGGGAGGCCCGTGGCCATGAGCACGATGAAGAGGCGGCGACCAGAGCTTCTGGCCATGGCGAAGACGGCGACCGAGGTGACGGGGAGAGCCAAGGATGGGGGGATTCGAAGCGCCTTGCTCACCTGAGCACGAGGAGGGCCTCGACGGAGCCGGGGAAGAAGCGGCGACGAGGTAATTTGGCGCCGGAGTTGGGGGTGGCCGCGCCGGCTCGGCGAGGCTAGCGTCGCTCTGATTTCTCCTCTGTCCAAAATGGGGCGGCGGATCGAACTGGTGGTCGTCGGGGAGGCTTCCAGACAAGGTGTGGCGGCGATACGGGCTCGGTGGCCACGGTTATGCATGTCGGCGGCGAGGAGAGCTCTCGGGCTTGCGCGGAAATCGGCGAGAGAGGGAGAGGGACGAACTAGGGGAGGGGGAAGAAGGACCTGGGGTCTCCTGGGCGTCCACGGAAGGCGCTAGAAGGCCACGAGGCAAGCAGGGTGGAGGTGGCACGGCGACGGCATGCCCTCCACGGCGACAGCAGTCTGCCTGGCTCGGGGAGGAAGACAGTCCTGACCCTGGGCTTGGCCACCTCCCTGAGTTGGGCCCAGGTAAGGAGGGCTTTGCTCCTTTTTCTTTTGTTTTTCTTTTATTTGTTTTCTGTTTAATTTGTTTGTCCTAAAAATAAATACTAGGGCATTTTATAAAAACCCCCAATTATTTTTATAAAACCTAGGTGACTTAGTATTAGTCAACCCCAAGTTTTGGGAATTTTTGAAATTCAAATTATTTGAATCTCAATTCAAATAGGCATTTGATTTAATTTCCAAGCTACTGTTTGGATTTTTGAAAAATCTATGAGCATGGGATTAACCCCAAATCACTTTTAAAATGATCTCACTCATTTTTAGGACTTTTCAACATATCCAAAAGAATTTTGGAAAAAGATTTATATCTGGCCTTTTATTTAAAATGCTTTGGGGCTTTTTTTTCCCCAATTCTTTTTATTTTTGCCAAAAATTTCATGATGCAAAAATGCAAGTTTAGAAAAGCACAAACCTAAATTAGGGTTCTGACAACTCGCCCGCACTAAAAAGAATCTCGTCCCGAGATTCATAAGTCGTCGGGAAGAGTGTGGGGGTACTCAGCTCGTAGACGATCCTCTCGTACCCAGGTGGCTTCTTTCTCGGAATGATGTGACCACTGCACTTTGAGGAATCTGATCTTCTGACGTCTGGTGCTACGCTCGGCTTCATCAAGAATATGAACAGGGTACTCTCGATATGAAAGGTTATCTTGGAGATCAAGCGTTTCGTGGTCTACTTCGCGGATGGGGTCCTTGAAGCAACGCCTAAGTTGAGAGACGTGGAAGACATCATGAACCTGGGAGAGGTGAGGGGGTAGTTCCAATTGGTAGGCAACTTCTCCACATTTAGCGAGAATGCGAAAGGGACCAATGTAACGTGGGGCCAACTTGCCTTTGATACCCAAGCGATGGGTACCTTTCAGAGGAGTAACCCGAAGGTAAGCCTTCTCATCCAGATTATAGCTTTCTTCCCTATGATGACGATCATAATAGCTTTTCTGACGAGACTGGGCTGTTTTCAATTTCTCACGAACAATGCGAACCTTCTCTTCTGCATCCTGAATCATATCCGGTCCAAAGAATTGTCTTTCACCGGTTTCTGACCAGTTTAGGGGTGTTCGACATTTCCGTCCATAGAGAAATTCAAAAGGAGCCATGCCCAAACTAGATTGGAAGCTATTGTTATACACAAATTCGGAAAAAGGAAGAGAATTCTCCCATTTCTTTCCGAAAGAGATAACACAAGCTCTGAGCATGTCTTCGAGAATTTGATTGACCCTTTCTACTTGATCACTGGACTGCGGGTGATAAGCGGTGCTCAAGGAGAGGTGGCTTCCCATAGCATTCTGGAAACTTTCCCAAAATTGAGAAGTGAAAAGACTACCACGGTCTGAATTGACTTCCAAAGGAACACCGTGAAGTGACACGATTCGGGAGACATAAAAGTCCTCTAACTGGCTAGCAGTTATAGACTCGCGAATAGGAAGGAAGTGGGCAACTTTGGAAAGTCTATCTATGACAACGAAGATGGCATCATTTCCTTTCTGGGTTTTTGGAAAGCCAGTGATGATGTCCATACTGACTTTATCCCATTTCCACTCGGGGATAGGCAAAGGTCTAAGAGTACCAGCAGGTCTTTGATGTTCTTCCTTAACGCGATGACAAACATCACATTCAGCAATGAACTGAGCAATTTCTCTCTTCATCCTAGTCCACCAAAATCTCTGGCGTAGATCTCGGTACATTTTTGTGCTACCGGGATGAATCGAGAGGGGTGTGTCATGGGCTTCTTTGAGGATGAGTTGCCTTAGTTCCCTATTCTTAGGTACTACCAAACGATTTCCAAAGAATACCGTTCCTTTACTATTTGTGGAGAAACATTTAGCAACTCCGCTAGCAATGTTCTCCTTGATCCGGCGAACACCTCGTGCACGCCTTTGGGCAACTATGATTTTATCCTCAAGTGTTGGTTTCGCCACCAAGTTGAAAAGAGATCCACGAGGAACAATCTCGAGGTTGAGCTTTCGAAATTCCTCATGAAGAAGTGGTTGATACTGTTGTAACATGAGATTGTTACAATACGACTTACGACTTAGTGCATCAGCCATGACGTTGGCTTTGCCTGGGGTGTATGAAATTCCTAAGTCATAATCTTTTATCAACTCTATCCAACGTCTTTGCCTGAGATTAAGATCTGGCTGGGTGAATATGTATTTGAGGCTTTGGTGATCAGAATAGATCTCACAACGATTACCAAGGAGGTAATGTCACCAAGTTGTCAGGGCATGAACTATGGCGGCGAGTTCAAGATCATGGGTAGGATAGTTCTCTTCATGTGGACGCAACTGGCGTGAAGCATAAGCTACCACATGCCTATCTTGCATCAGTATGCATCCTAACCCTTGCCGTGAAGCATCACAAAAGATCTCGAAATCCTTTTTGGTGTCTGGAGGCGCAAGTACGGGTGCAGAAGTCAATCTTCTTTTCAGCTCTTGAAAGCTTTCCTCGCATTTGGGAGTCCATAGGAATTTCTTATCTTTCTTGAGGAGTTCAGTCAGAGGCTTTGAAACTTTGGAGAAGTTCTCAACGAAGCGGCGACAATAGCTCGCTAAGCCAAGAAAACTCCTAACTTTCTTAACCGATTCAGGTGGAGTCCAGTCAAGGACGGCCTGAAGTCTCTCGGGATTGACAGCAATGCCTTTTGCAGAAATCACGTGGCCTAAATAGGTCACTTCTGGTAGCCAAAATTCACACTTGGAGAATTTAGCATACAGGCGATGCTCTCTAAGTTTCATCAATACCAACCTAAGATGTTCTGCGTGCTCTTCTTCGTTCTTCGAGTAGATGAGAATGTCATCAAGATAAACTACAACAAATTTATCTAGGTACTCCATGAAGATCGAATTCATCAAGCGCGAGAATGTGGCGGGGGCATTGGTTAAACCGAAGGACATGACGGTGTACTCGTAAAGACCATAACGAGTAGTGAAAGCCGTTTTTGGAATGTCCTCGTTCCTGATTTTGATTTGATGATAGCCTAATATCAAGTCCATCTTGGAGAAGACAGAGGATCCAGCAAGTTGATCATAAAGATCATTGATCCTGGGAAGTGGGTACTTGTTCTTTATCGTCGCCAGATTTAGCGGGCGATAGTCTACGCACATCCTTTCTGTTCCATCTTTCTTTGTTACGAACAGAACGGGGCAACCCCATGGCTATGAGCTAGGGCGGATGAAGCCTTTTGCCATCGAAGCTTCAAGTTGGATTTTGAGCTCAGCTAACTCACGTGGGGCCATTCTATATGGGCGTCTGGATATTGGGGTGGTTCCTAGGATAAGATCTACCACAAACTCTACAGATCTGTCAGGTGGTATGCCTGGCAGCTCTTCTGGAAAGACATCCGGGAAGTCACGAACCACCGGAATATCTTCAAGGTCTGGAAGAGGAAGCACATTCAAAGAATGCACCTGGGTTTTAGATCTTGGTGAGGTGTACTTGATTGTCTGGCCTGATGGATGGGTTAGTTTCACTGACTTGGCTTTACAATCAAGGACAGCATTCTGTCTTGATAACCAATCCATTCCTAGGATGACATCAATGTCTGAAGACTTGAGGGCTATAAGTGAGGCAAGGAATACTAAACCCTCAATAGCAATTTCATTCTCATGACTCAGCATGGTGGTGTGCCATCTGGATCCAGGGGCTTGCACAACTAAGGGGGTGGATAACATCGAAAAAGAGATGTCATGTGACAGTGCAAAGTCCTGGGATATGAATGAGTGAGATCCTCCTGGGTCGAAAAGAACCGAAACTGGGGTGGAATTGACTGGAAGGGTTCCGAGTACAACATCGGTTGACTTGTGGGAATCTAGAATGGATACATGATTCACATAACCATGTTCATAAACATGAGGCTTGACATTGGAAGTCTTGGGTGGTGGCTTACCACGACAAAAACCTTTCTTGGGATTAGGTGTGGTGGCTACATGATTTTGGGAACACTCTCGAACATTGTGGCCTGATTGTCCACATTGGAAGCAAACACCACGTGGAATGAAAGGAACTTGAGCACTTGATTGTCCAACAAAATTCCAAGGAGGAAGATTGGGTTGAGGTGGACGATATATGGTGGTTGATGGTCTAGAAGCACTTATAGCAAGACTGACGTCACTGAAGGGAATCCATACACATCGTTTCCGAGAAGCTAAGCTAGAAGATTGTGCAAACTCACGATCACGCTTGCGAGACTCTTCATACAACTCATTTCCATACTCGGCCTTGAAGGATTTGTCGACCAAGTCCCTGAAGTTGACGAACTCGTGAAGATTCAGGTCATGACGAAGGACGGGGCTAAGTCCCTTGCGGAACCTTGCTTGTTTCTTGGCACCGGTGGATACTTCTTCTTGGGCATAACGTGCTAGACGAGTGAACTCAGTCCTATACTCATGAACAGTCATCTTTCCTTGGGCCAGATTGCAAAATTCTTCTCTCTTGCGCTCCATCAACTGATCCGGAATATGATATCCTCGGAAGTCATCACAGAACTCTTGCCAAGTCACCACGTGACCTATGGGTTGCATTGCTACAAAATTTTCCCACCACTGAAGAGCAGCACCTTCCAGAAAATATGTCGCGAATAGCACACGATCACCGGGAGCAACATGGGATGTCTCAAGCTTACGCTCGAGGGAACGAAGCCAATCATCGGCATCAAGGGGCTCTGAAGAACATCGGAATAATGGCGGGTTGAGGAGAATGAAGTCCTGGATGGTAACAACACTATGACGCTGACGAGAAGTGTTCCGCTCAATACGCTCTAGAAGACGTGTCTGATCACGACGATTCTTCTCAGCCTCCATCATGATTTCTTCCATTGAGGTTGGTGGTGGAGGTTCTTCACCGTCTATGTTACCGGAACTGGGATCAACACCTTGATTTGCACCTGAAATTCTGTGTGATAAGAATCAACATACATAATAGGATTTAGGACACAATTCTATGCTAAGATAACAAGACTATAATGCAACAGCGTCGAAGTCACAAACGGACAGCATAACGGCTGTACCGGGATGGAAATTGAGACAACCAGCAAGATAACGGACATCACTTCCCTAAGAACACTATGGAATGATGACTCTGGAAGACCACACCACTCCTACAGCTACAAAGAAGCAATCAACGAGATGTCCTAGTAAAGACATAGATGAGCCTAGTCCTATCTTCCCGTAGAATAAGATTAGGATGACTCAGAACACAGATCGATGAGGATAAGGAGAAAAAAGAAGTCTTACATTGTTCCCTTATACCCAAAGTAACTATATAACTATAGAATGCTACACTCGACTTCGGCCAAGGGTTTGATAATCCTACAGGCAGTCCTTCTCTGATACCAAGTCTGTCGGGACCCGGGGTTAGCGTATGTAATTCCGGTCACAATGCAATCACATGGAGAGCCGAGATCCGTACCAACTTGTCTAAGCAGACAAGGCCAAGAACAGATCACTCTCAGTAAGCACCGAACGTGAGGGGCATCCCATCCAGGCCGGATGATCAGCTGAGATGGGTCCTCATCGTCCGCTCACAAGTCTAAATGCTTATGGGTGGTGAATCCCATACTCATACACGCAGCATACGTGTCAAGTGTAAACAGCAGGTAATCACAACATGAACTCTACAAACTCATAGTCTTTATAACTTCTGCTAAACAGAGTAGACATAGTAGTTGTATTACAAGCAGATATCACATGGTTGTGATCCAACATTACATCAGACAACAACGGAAGCAAATTATGTCTTAGTAAAGACAAGTTTAACAAATGGCTTAAGAAGCCTGAAAGAAAAGTACAACCACCCTCCAAAGGGCACAGGCTGCTGTCTGGAACTATACGACCTGGTCCACGTCGAGCTCGAGGTAGAGGCCACCATCAGGGTCAGTGGTCTCATCTCTAAAACATAGAATAAGCAAAGTGAGTACAAAGTCGTACTCAGCAAGACTTACATAGGAACTATACTACTCATGCACTTGTATCAAGGCAAAGGAAGGTGGGGTTTCACTTGCAGAAGTGCCAGCTTTGACTTGGCTAGTCCTGTACTACGAATACCAGAATGAGGTAAGGAGCGTACACGAGTCCAAGTAACGAGTCTCCAACCAATACACCACGATGGACACTTCCTCGACTTCCCCACGAGGAAGCACTCCATAGCACTCACACTTATGTTGGAAGGTTTTAAAGTAACCATTGAAGTTGTCTATGATCAAGTAAAGGTCTCCAAGTAGTCCATAACTGCGGACACGGCTATTCGAATAGTTCATTAACCCTGCAGGGGTGTACTGCTACACACACGCCTCATCAGTTACCGCCTGGGGATGGACCCTTCAAGTGAGTACCGGCGAGGATGCTGCCACGACACTTTACTCACGGCACCATCTCTAGTCCTAGGGAGTCGACTATTTGAGTTGGGACCACAATCGGAATCCGGCCGATTTATCCGATGCGGACTCAAACGTTGTGTGACCGCCATCAAGCTCAACTCGATCATGATCACTTGATTCAACGTGGCCACAACCTACGCCAACCACTTACCTTGGTTCCACCTGCTTGAGATCGTTAAAGGCGAACTACTTGCGACTCCTGGACAGGTCCGGGGTGAGGTACTAGGACGAGAGGGGTCAATGAGCCCAATGTGTGGTCGTACTCTTGGTCTTGGATAACAACACAAGAACTCGGGCTTAAGGCAGTGTTCAACGAGACAACCCACTGTGTACTCCTACACAGCCTCTCATCGTTCACCTTGTTTAGGTCAATTCACCAACACGTTACCACCATCATTCACATGATCACTACCATCCCAACTCACATCAAAGTAGCCTCAGGTAACAACTCTAAGCATGCAATAAGCTGTAACAGTTGCAGGGGCCACAAGATAGCAAACAACTCCTACATATGCTAGGATTGTGGTTTGCTTACTACTATGACAAAATGATAGGTCATGCAAAGGAATAGCTTGAACTAGTGGTAGAACGTATCATGGCGACATCCTAAACATGCATTTGCGAGAATGAGAGGGAACTGGGATTTTATCGACATGATCAAAGAGGGGGTGCTTGCCTTGCTGACGATCACGAGGTACTGTCTTCTATCGTGAAGTTAAACTCGTCTCTGAGATCAACTCTACCGAGGAGATGCAATTACCGAAGCACTGTAAGTAATGCACATTCAACATAGAACAATGCACATTCATGTAACGCCCCGGTCACACACCGGTTCCCGGCATACACCTGGCGGGATCTAGACTGTCCCCACAGACCAACACTAGTCTTTCCTGCGTACTTTGTCCTCACTGGTGCGCACCCGGGAACAACTTCCCGGTCGGTCACCCATCCTCAAATCGCTCCAAGACAAGCACGCTTAACTTTGGAGTTCTTTGGATCTGGGCTCCCGGAAAAGAAGGTGCACCTTGTTGATATGAGTAGTCTTTCATTCCTACTAAGCCAGGATGTCACATACACCCCCACAAAGGAACCGACGTCCTCGTCGGCCCACAGGAACGTTCCCCCTTCGCACACGTCTGTGTGTCCAGTGCCGACACATGTCCCACATGTTCGCGCAACTGACCCACACACGCCCGTGTAACCGCGAGGGTCGGCTCTGATACCATTTGTAACGCCCCAGCCAAAGCCACCGGTTCCTGGCGTACGCCTGGCGGGATCTAGACTGTCCCCACAGACCAACACTAGTCTTTCCTGCGCACTTTGTCCTCACTCGTGCGCACCCGGGAACAACTTCCCAGTCGGTCACCCATCCTCAAATCGCTCCAAGACAAGCACGCTTAACATTAGATTTCTTTGGATCCGGGGTCCTGGAAAAGAAGGTGCACCTTGTTGATATGAGTAGTCTTTCATTCCTACTAAGCCAGGATGTCACAATTCAATATGAAAAACATAGCATGGCAAGGTGCTGAGGTGACCTATGTTTAAATTGCAACATGTTAATTGAAGTTGAATTGAAAAGTAAATTCAAATTCAAACTCCAAGTGTTATTCAAATATGGTCAACTCGCATTTGCTAATGTTTGCTCTTTTTATACCATGTGATCAAGTGTGTGAAAATCTTCTGAAGTACAAGTGATCATATTAGCATTGCTTTGGTTGAAGTTGGATTAGTATTTGAATTCATTTTGAATTAAATCCAATTAAATCAAATATCAAAAGCTACTGATCCCTTTTTAAGATCAACTCCAACATAGCTGAAAGTTGGAAATTTGGATAGAGGATTTTCTCCTGGTCATTTTTCATATATTACACTTTGAATTTGGAGTTATAGATTAAAAGATATTCAATTTCAAAGTTTATGCAAATTTTCTAAAATTTATTATTTAATAAAATCATTTAACAATTTCTGTGTCAGGGTGACGTCATGATGACGTGGGGGGCCTGACAGGGGGGTCCCACTGGTCAGTGACCCAGGGGTTAACCCCTCTGCTTAATTAACCCACGGGTTAATTAAGGGGGCCTGGGCCCAATGTCAGCGAGAGGAGGGGGGTGATTAAGATGGCCATTAGGGCCTCTAATGGTGGAGCTCGCCGGAGCTCATGCCGGAGAGGGGAAACGAGCAGGGGGAGGGGGCAAAGGGTACTGGGGGAAAGCTTGGAGGCGCGCACGTTCGTCTCTGCCATCGGGGCGTCGCGGGGAGGCCCGTGGCCATGAGCACGATGAAGAGGCGGCGACCAGAGCTTCTGGCCATGGAGAAGACGGCGACCGAGGTGACGGGGAGAGCCTAGGATGGGGGGATTTGAAGAGCCTTGCTCACCTGAGCACGAGGAGGGCCTCGACGGAGCCGGGGAAGAAGCGGCGACGAGGTAATTTGGCGCCGGAGTTGGGGGTGGCTGCGGCGGTTCGACGAGGCTAGCGTCGCTCTGATTGCTCCTCTGTCCAAAATGGGGCGGCAGATCGAACTGCTGGTCCTCGGGGAGGCCTCCAGACAAGGTGCGGCGGCGGTACGGGCTCGGTGGCCACGGTTATGCACGTCGGCGGCGAGGAGAGCTCTCGGGCTTGCGCGGAAATCGGCGAGAGAGGGAGAGGGACGAACTAGGGGAGGGGGAAGAAGGACCTGGGGTCTCCAGGGCGTCCATGGAAGGCGCTAGAAGGCCACGGGGCAAGCAGGGTGGAGATGGCACGGCGACGGCATGCCCTTCACTGCGGCAGCAGTCTGCCTGGCTCAGGGAGGAAGACATTCCTGCCCCTAGGCTGGGCCACCTCCCTGAGTTGGGTCTCCTTTTTTACCCATAGTGGATAAAGTGCACCAGGAAAAATACTTCAAGTAGACTTTTAAATAAAGCTATTCTCCCCGGCAACGGTGCCAGAAAATAGTATTTGATGACCCTCAACTGTAGGGGATCGAGATAGTCTTCGCGGGTAAGATAACACAATTTATTGATTCGACACAAAGGGAACCAAAGAATATTTATAAGCTTTAACAGTTGAGTTGTCAATTCAACCGCACTTGAAATATACTTTCTTGCAACAAAATATTAATAGCAACTGTGGTATGATAGTGGTAGTGGCGACAGCGAAAGTAAAATAGCAAAAGTAAACTACTAGTAACCAACAGGATTAAAAGCACTGTAGGCTAGGGAGATGGATGGTTGGGCGCTGCTTGGATGAGAGTGAACATGTAATAGATTTTAACACGGGCAATGCACACAGAAAATAAAGGATCATCTAGGCAAATATCAAACATCAGGAATGTATCCCATAGGTAGTTGTGCGTGCTTGCAATAAGAACTTGCACAACATCTTTTGTCCTACCATACCGCTATGAACGGGGCCAAAATGAACTTATGGAGATTAAGGTGCTCCTGTCAAAGAGCACAGGAACAAAGAAATAAACTCCATGGATACATGAAATCCTCAAATTATAGTACATCCCCTTTGGTGTCCTGATGACCCTCAACTGTAGGGGATCGAGATAGTCTTTGCGGGAAAGATAACCCAATTTATTGATTCAACACAAGGGGAGCCAAAGAATATTTATAAACTTTAACATTTGAGTTGTCAATTCAACCGCACATGAATATACTTGCTTGCAACAAAATATTAATAGCAACTGTGATAAGATAGTGGTAGTGGTAACAGTGAAAGTAAAACGGCAAAAGTAAACTAGTAGTAACCAGCAGGATTAAAACACTGTAGGCTAGGGAGATGGTTGGTTGGGCGCTGCTTGGATAAGAGTGGACATGTAATAGATTTTAACACGGATAAAGGCACATAGAAAAGAAAGGATCGTCTAGGAAAATATCAAACATTAGGCATGTATCCCGGAGGTAGTTGTGCGTTCTTGCAATAAGAACTTGCACAACATCTTTTGTCCAACCATTCCGCTACGAACGGGGCCAAAGAAACTTATGGAGATTAAGGTGCTCCTGTCAAAGAGCACGGAACAAAGCAATAAACACAATGGATATATGAAATCCTTAAATTATAGTCCATCCCCTTTGGTGTCCCAAGCTGTCACCTTTGGGATCACCGGTTCCAGACCATAATAGGTGCATACAACTCACAAGAACATAAATATAATCATGAAAACACAAGTGGTTCAGATCTGAAAACATGGCACTCAGGCCCAAAGTGACAAGCACTAAGAGCAAAAAGTTGTAGCAAAGATGATAAACAGCAAAGTAGATGATAGGAAACATGCCCCCACCTATCTGACGAACTATTACATGATCAAACTCATCCAATCCCTACCATCCCCTTTGCCTACAGCAGGGAATTACTCACACATGTGAAGATAAGTCATGGAGGGAGGATGGAGTGGTGATGATGATGGCGATGGCGATGATCTCCCCTCTCCGGAGGCCAAATCAGCCTCTAGATTAACCCTCGCGAAGAAGTACACAGGGTGCGGCGGCTCCGCGACAGAAATTGGGAAAACGACTTTTGTTCTAGGGTTTTCGCGTTACGGGCATAAATAGGGGCCTCGGTAGGGCACCAGAGGAGGGGGGAGTCCTCCTGGCGGCCTCCTGGCGCGTCCAGGGGTGGGGTCGCGCCAGGAAGGTGCCTGGAGCCCCTGTGGCCCCCCTCTGGCCCCACTTCTGTCTAGTGGAAGCTTCGGGTGCGTGGAATTTTCGTGAATTTTCCTTGAATTTTCTGAGACACCTAAAAATCCACTTTCCTGCACACAATAAAACCATACAGGCAGCTCTACTGAAAACAGCGTCAATCCGGGTTAGTTTAGTTCAAATCATGCAAGAATGAGGGCAAAACAATAGCAAAAGTGTTCGGAAAAGTAGATACATTTTAGGCGTATCAACTCCCCCAAGCTTAGCATATTGCTTGTCCTCAAGCAATTCAGTTCAAAGAACTGGACGTGAAAAAGAAAACTTTGACAAACTCTTTTGCTTCATAAGATGTATATAAACATGTACTACGAAAAGAGTTTAGCAAGTATTGAAACAATGCTATGAGGGCAATGCACGAAGGAATCCTTCTTTCAAGTGATCAATGACAAACAACCAAAAGTAAATAATATGCTGCAGGAAATCAAGACAAGATAACAATGCACATAGCTTGAACATACTAGAGTGGTATTTCGCTAGCCTCCATGAGTGAAGCAAAACATAAATACAAAAACTCCTCGGGAGTTTTAAAGGAGACTAGAACTAAGAATTTCAGAACAAGCAATATCACAATCATGCAGAAGATAATGTGGTACTTTGGGACAATGCATGTGACACTAAGAATGACAATTATACGCTCAATAGTTGGTGCTTTGAAGAAAGAAGGGGAGACTCTCGAACCTTGGCTTTTTGATGGCAAGATTGAAAACCCATGGTTGGAAGAAAAAACTAAACAAGTACTAGAGCTCTTGGTATTGAAAACAGAGATAAAATTCTTTTTGAGAAGTGCAACTTTCCAGTCAACGGTGAACGGTAAAGGTCCCTCAACATCTCCCATGCCAACTATATTAATGCTTTTTGCTTACAATTTTGTTCCCTTATCCATAAATCATTTGACCGTCAATGTTGCCTTTTATTTTGCCTCAAGTATGGAAGGAAATTTCCCGTAGATACTCTCTCAAATATTTATTTAGCCTTCAATCTCTCAAATATTTTTGGCATGGTAGATACTGATTTTCCCTCACCGTACCGTGAGCTTGTACGGTTACAAAAGGGAAGCTTTTGAATAAATTTCGAGATGGCACAAGAAAGTCTAAGTTAGGGGTGGCCGGTAAATACCACATATAGGAAGGTATGGTGGACTCAAGATGAATAATTGGTTTGAAAAGGAGTTTGGATACACAAGCAGAATTCCGCTTAGTGCGAGTGAAGGCTAGCAAAAGACTGGGAAGCGACCAACTAGAGACAAATAATTTTCATAATCATGCAGAGCGACAAAGCAACATTGAATCGGGCATGAAAGTGATATAACTATTCTGAAATAAAAAGATCATCAATGCATGAAAGACTTTTTAGTCATAAACATGTGTGAACATGTGCCAAGTCAATTCAATAATTCTTCGAAGGGAAATACCACTTCAATATTCCAAACCATGAGCAATGCAATGCATGTAAATCATTTCAACAACACATTATGTACTTTAGCTATTTGAGATCAGCCACAAAGAAAGCATGAACACTGGGAAAGCATTGTAAACATAGCACTATGTCGCTACAAGCTGGTCTATATATCCTAAGTACAGGCATATGTACAAAAGTAGAAACAAGAAGAGTTCGTACCGGTTTTCCTTGTTGCTTCCCTTCTGTCGATATTCGTCATTACTGCCTTGTCACTTGCACGATCGAACATGGGAAATGTAATCAAATGCCATCGCAGACTCGAGCTGAACTCTGAAAAGAAAGCAAACTAAGAAGAGAAAAGGAAAATCTTTTTGGGTTTTTCAAAGGTTAACAAAATCAAAATAAAAGAGAAATCTTTTTGTTATTTTTGCAAATTAAAAGACAATAAAGAAGAATAGGCAAAAACTTTCAAAAGATCAAAGCGAACAAAATAAAATGGATAATACAATGGAAAAGGGGGAAGGGCACGTACTCCCCCAAGCTTAGGCTTTTGGCCTAATTTGGTAACAGCTACTGCCCCCAGGAGCCTCCTGCTCCGGGGTGGTATGGGTAAGTCCAAGAGTCGTATGGGGCTTCAGGTGTGTGCACCGAAGTCCTCGGGTCCTCCCACGAACAAGGATCCGTGCTCCAAGAAGAGGAAGACCCCTCACCAAACTGGGTGACGGTCTCCCCTTGTAAAGGTGGGAACTCACCATGCTCCTCCTCGTCAGGCACAACCACCGCCGTGGGGTTATGCGGCTGATACTGGGCCACGAACTCGTTGAAGTAGATATCGTTGAAGGACCATCCGTTCCTACGGGTAGAATCAAACAAAAGTGGTGCAGGTAGACGGATCTCTCGAATAATAGTCTTTTCAAACCTCAAAATATAAATAAGGTTACCAAACTCGGAAGTCTTGGTAACGAACTTGTGCCTCTTCATGGCATTAAGGTCAAGACTTGAGTAAGTAAAAGGAACATCATCAGGATGTGGGGTGCTGTTAAGAGACTCAAGGATAAGTATGGCGTAAAGGCCACCAAAAAAATCTCCCTTGTAACCATTCATAGCAAGGCGTCGAGCAATTAAGGCACCCACATTATAATCATTCCTCCCTGAGAGGGCGTTTGTAACATCCCAATTTTCTAAATTCGGATGTTAATAGATCATCTTATGCATTTCATGCTGGAGTTTTGCATTATTTGGATTTTATGAATATTTTAAACATTTTTCAACTTAAGGCAATTTATTGGAGAGGATATAATATGACTTATCCCCATTTTTGAAATGTTGGAAAATAGTTTAAAATATTTTTTGGAATTTTTTTTAATTTACTTTGGGTTATAGATGATTTCTAAAAATATTTTGGGAACTTATTTATGCTCCGAGAAATTTTAAAATCCTTTTTGGAGTTTTTCGGTATTTTTAAATTGCCGGAAAAGTATTTAAAAATAAGTTGTAAATTTTTTTTTATTGAATATTTTGGTAATGCCAAAAATTCAATTTTAT
Organism: Bromus sterilis; assembly: GCA_950022295.1. Classification (NCBI taxonomy): domain Eukaryota; kingdom Viridiplantae; phylum Streptophyta; class Magnoliopsida; order Poales; family Poaceae; genus Bromus; species Bromus sterilis. The sequence goes on along the minus strand of OX465595.1, from coordinate 362,505,167 downwards.
TATTTTAAAAGTTTTGGTGAAAACAGAAATTAAAAATAATTATCCGTTAATTTTCTAAAACTGTTTTGGGCCTGCTGGGCCCTGTTCTGTATTTTTATCCTATGTTACGCCCAGTCGGTTTCGACTCGGTTTTGGAAAAAAACTCACCGGGGCGGGTCCATAAATACCCGCGGACCCACGGGCGCCTAGGGTTTCGCCCGAGACCCGCTACCGCAGCCACCCGCGCTGCCGCCGCCGTCGTTCCGCGCCGCCGGTTCGCCGCCGCATCGTCGCCGGTACGCCGCCGCCCCGCCCCGTCCTCCTCGCCGCTCCGGGCCACCACGGGTCGCCGCGCCACGAGCCGCACGCTGCGCCGTCGCCTCCGGCCATGGCCGCGCCGCCGCCGCCCACCGGGTCGGTGTGAGCCGAGCACGTCGTGGACCGTTGGATCTAGATCCAACGGCCACCGTTAGATCGGGCGGTTTCAGATCGTTTTTTAGGGTTAGGGTTTTATTCCGGTTAGCCGCAGTTTTGTTAAATAGTGAACGATCGTCGGACCGTTCGCCAGAGTGGACGTCGTTCGCTCCGTAGCCGAGGACCTATTCGCGGCCGAGAAGTTATTTTATTTGCGATTAGGCCCTTTTTCACATATTTCACCCTAGAACCGTTTTTGCTATATCTTTTAAACCGTAGCTCCGTTTTAGTTAATTATTTTTGCGTTGAGACCGTTACGAAAAATCCTATCCAGTAGACCTAATTTTTCAAAAGATTTTAGTTTTAAAATTTGAATTTGTACGGATTTAAATTCAAACTTCCGGTGACCATATCTTTTATACGGTGTATCCGTTTTCGCCGATTCCAGTTGCGTTGGGATCGTGGTGACTTGAAGTTATCGTTTAGCTACTGTTTAGTTGCTTTTATTTCTGTTAATTTGGTTCTTTTACTATTTCATAGTATATGTGTTATATGGTGTATTGAATGCTATATTGTTTGACCGTGTAGACTGTCCGGAGTGCAACGCTTCATTCTGTGAAGAGTGTGATCGTCAGGAACAGGATCAAGGCAAGTCATACTTTGACCATTTCCCAACCTATATTTTTACTTATGCATGTAGCAAATATCACCCTATGCATGTGTAGGAAGTTTTATTTTATTATTTCTTCAAACCTGGTAGGGTAGCCATATGATCTTATCCTATTTTCTTAGACAACCTAGAAAGTGCTTGCTATATATTTTCTATGCTTGTAGACGTGGATTGGTTTGAGATTACATTGAGCTATGTGAGGATTTAATGACTTGACTAGCAAACTTTAATTAGAATACACCTCTGGACGGGGGGCAGGGAGTGCTTCCTAGGGGCTCATGCCTTATCTAAGGGGAGACCAGGTTGTACCCCTAATGGTTGGTTTTGGTGGTCAACAGTACGTCATGGTATCTACCATCTAAACTTAAGTGGGCGCCGTCCAGGCTCAAAAAGATCAGACATACTTGGTGACTAGGAGCTTCAATGTACAGCCGCTGGCCATATGGGCTCTGTCTTAGTTCAGTACGATGTAGGAAGCCTCTCCCATGCAAAGCTAGCAGATGTAGATGTGATAGGTGGTACCGGCTTGCCGTTGGGTGTAGGTGACCTCTTCTGAAACACTTCGTCTCAATCTTCGGGTTGAGTCCAGCGGTAAAAGTGTACTAACCTCTGCAGAGTAAAAACTAATCATGATTAGCCGTGTCCCCAGTTATGGACATCCTTGAGCTACTAGACATTACTGTTACTGGAGGATCTTGACAGATTAATCACCATAATAAACTTGAGTGGGAAAATTTAATATAGGGTGTGGGTTGGGACTGGTGTTGCCAGTTCAATCTTAAGTAGTAAGATAAACTAAAGTTTTGACTAGGTAGATTGGGAAAAATCAGCTTTCTGCAAAACAAAACCATAAGCCTTTACTTTGACTTATCCTTTCATGTAGCGATAGGTCTGTTATATCCTTTTCCGTGTGACTTGCCGTACAAATCAGATGTACTGACCCGTTGTCGGGCTATAACCTTTGGTGTTGCAGGTTTTTTAGACGACCAGTAAGGTGTGTTTAGGGTCGCGGGTCTTCACTCAGCATGTTCGCTTGTGGATGTTGATGGGACTCCTCGTTATTTGCTTTTTCTTCTGCTATATTTATGTTGAATAAGCTAGCCTTGAGCTATGCAACTTGTTATTTATATTATTCTGGATCATACGTTGTAATAATGATGCACTTGTACTTTGATATACATCTATGATACTATGTGTGCCAGCGAGTTCGATCCAGGGACTGGCACTTGATCACAGAGACTTTAATTCTATGTGAATTGGGTCGTTACAGCGTTCGCATTGATAGCAAAATCTGGTGCGGAACCGTTTCTTGTGTTGTCACGAGCCATCACCCCTCTAGCAATAAAATACGGAAAATACCCGAGGTGGGGGAATAAGATGCTAGAAATATTTGTACGCCGGATATCCTCGTCTCCTGGCTACAAAGAGAGTCGAAGAGAGTCCTCAGCTCGGAGGGCTGAGTGTGCATCCTTGTCGTCAGTCCAATGTTCGACACACCTATTATATCACAAAATCATGCCAACGACATGGTCAGAAGCTCATTGTAAATTTTAAACTCAATAACCCCAGCATCATCATTATATTTGAAACTATTAATAAAGTAGGAAGTTAATTTACTATATTGTACAACACGACACAATGCGAGCCGTGTCAAACCTGCATTGGCACAAAGGTCGTAACATTCCTCCTTAATTCCTGCAGCTTCGAGGAAAGCATCGCACGGATAAATCATTGCGCGTTTGCGACTCGTGTTTTCGAACAACTCCAGGGGCACATGATCTTCGTTGTAGCTCACCCTAGCAGGTGAGGATGAAGTTGCAGCTCTAGTAACTCGATTGGAGCGCTCAGGCTTCTTCTTCCCAAGCCACCTCATTGCTTTTCCTAGAAAACTCTGTTCTAATTTTTTTGACAATTCACAAAAACAAGACTTTAAGCAAAGTGAGTTGAGGCAAACTACTCTACTCACTTACCTAAGGCATAAACTTGCATCAAAACTTCGAAAATAAATTTATACACATGCATGCAAGCTCATATGAACAACACCAAGAACTACTAAATACTCACAAATGAAGCCACCAATCAAAAACCTAATTGGAGGGGTGGAGGAGTCACATACCAGGGAGTATTTTCCCAAAATATCAGCTCAAATGATGGGTTGTAGAGAGAGATCAAAATTATGAACGGAGAGCAGCAAGAACGCAAGTTCTAGATGCAGAACTCGTGTTTTGGGGAAGAAAGAGAGAGAGGAAGAAGACTCGCCTGGAGAGTGGCCCTGTGGGCCCCAGGCGCTCTGTGGGCACGGCCAGGGGCAGGCCGCGCCAGCTGGCCGCCTAGGCCACTGGTGGGCCCCCTGGTCAGCCCCAGGTGCCCCTGGGTCACTCTCGACGTGGAGATTTTTATTTTTATTTTTCTGGAATTTTTCTGAAAACTTCACTGTTGAACAAATTTCGAGGTTCAAAAAGATGCGAAACTTTCTAAAAACTTGAAGCAGTGATTAGAATTGTGAAGCTTCAAAAACATAAAAACTTGGTACAGCAAAGAGAACAAAATCTAAGGAAAATGAAAACATAACAAGCTCCACTTTTTACCTATATAAAACATGCTAGTTAGCAAGGTTGATCAAGTCTCACCAACAAACCAGCGATATATAGAGTCGAAAGTCTCACCTCTTATGAAGTGATCATTGCACCTTTACTTTAATGGACTTTTCCCCCACCATAATGGTTTTGTATTCGTGGTGCACATGTAGAGGACAATCGCATTCTACAATCTTCACGGTCTCGATATTCTCTATAGAGTTAAGGCCATGCCTTTTGTCGATCTTCTTTGGAAAATGCACCATGTGTTAATTATCATCAACATTGAAGGTAACCTTTCCTTTATTGCAATCAATAATGGCACCTGCGGTGTTAAGATAAGGTCTGCCCAGAATAATGGACATGCTCCCATCCTCAAGCATGTCAAGCACAACAAAATCTATAAGAATGAAGCAATTAGCAACTTCAACGGGAACATTCTCACAAATACCAATCAGGGCGACCGGTTGACTTGTCAGCCATCTGAAGATAGATATCTGTAGGGATTAGTTTTCTAAACATAGACTCTTGTAAAGATAAAAAGGCATAACACTCACTCCCGCTCTGAGATCACATAAGGCAGTTTTGACATAATTGTTTTTTATGGAGCAAGGAATGGTGGGTATACCTGGATCACCAAGCTTCTCAGGAATCTTGCCACTGAAAGATAGTTAGCAAGCATAGTAGATATTGACTCATTAGGGACTTTTATTTTATTAGTAACAATATCTTTCATATATTTTGAGTAGGGAGGTAACTTAATAGCATCCGTCAAAGGAATTTGAAGAAAAGGAGGTTTCATCCATTCACAAAATTCATTATAGAGCTCTTCTTCTTTGGTTTTGAGAGACTTACCTGGAAAGGGCATGGGTTTCTGTACCCATGGTTCTCTTTCCTTCCCGTGTCTTCTCGCGATGAAGTCTTCTCTAGTATACTTCTTGCGTTTATCGGGTGCTTCTTCTTCTCGCACCTCGGGAGGATCATCCTTCTCCTTAATTTCTTCGGGTTCAGCACCGTCTTCAGTTTCAGCATCGGAGGTACATATGCTGTTAGGATCAACAGCGGGTTGTTCACTTGTAATAGGATCATTGGAGTTCTCATCTTCCTTATGTTTCTTCTTCTTCTTTTTCTTCTTTGGAGAGCTAACAATATCGTCTTCTACCTGCACTTGAGAATCTTGCTCGATCCTCTTCGGATTCCCCTCGGGATAGAGGGGGTCCTGGGTGTGTAATCCACCCCGAGTTTTTATACCATAAGCTTGTATATCCTATTTGGCATTATTAGCAAGAAAATCTTTTTGCACATTAGAAATTTGTTCAAGCTGAGTTTGAACCATATGAAAATGCTTAACAAGACATTTAACATCATTTAGTGTTCTACCTATAACATCAAGTAAACTTTTGATAGAAAGAGTATTATCATGCAATTGACTTTGTATCCTCATATTAAAGTGGTTTTGCTTCATAATAAAATTATCAAGCTCATCTAAACATTGATCAGGAGGCTTACCTTCACAAATTTAACTTTCATTGAAATCAGAAAGAGAGTGTAGCTCTACCAAGGGAGGGTGAGTAGTAGGCTCACACAACTTCTCAATAGGAGGTAGATTCTTTACGTCTTCGGCTTTAATGCCTTTCTCCTTTATAGACTTCTTTGCCTCCTGCATATCTTCGGGGCTTAAGACAAGCATTCCCCTCTTCTTTGGTGGTGGAGGTGGTTCAGGGACAGACCAATCTTCGTGGTTCTTGGCAATCTTGCCCATTAATTCTTCAGCATCGTCCGGTGTACTTTCCTTGAAAACACAACCAGCACAACTATCCAAATAGGATCTAGATTCATCGGTTAGACCATCATAAAATATATCAAGTAATTCATTTTTTTTGGGACTTCATGTCCCGGTCTAGCCTTAATTAAACTGCAATACCTACCCCAAGCTTTAGGGAGGTTCTCATCCTGCAACTGTTTAAAGTTATAAATTCTTTGTAAAGCAGCATGTTGCATATGAGCAGGAAAATATTTATCAACAAAAGATTAAGCTAAGTCCAGAGGACTCTTAATGGAACCATAGGGTAGTGCATCATACCATGTTTTAGCGTCTTCCTTCAAGGAAAAAGGAAAAAGTTTAGCCACATAAAAGTTTCGTATCCTCTCATCAGTAGTAAATAAGCGACCCAGCTCGGTGAGTTTGGTCAGGTGTTCTATAGCATCATCATTTTCTCTGCCATAAAAGGGGTCAGCTTCGGCTGTAGATATAAGTGAAAGATCAACAGAGAAATCATAATCAAGATCAGTGATGCATATAGGAGATGTAGCAAATTCAGGATCAGGAGTGATCTTGTTCTTAATAGAGTGCTTTTCAAGCAGTTTCTTGCATAAATCATCATCAAGAATAATATAATCATCCTCAAGAAGTCTCTCCTCGATGTCACTCAAGTCAGGATAATCATAAGTAGCACCAATAGGGTAGCGAGAAAAATGAATTTCAATTCCAGCTTGTTTAGCAGCAGCAGCGATCTGTTTCTCAAGAATAGAACCAAGTGAATAAATATCATAGAGGGTAGTGGAAGCATCATCAAAAGTATTGGACATAGTAATAAACTCGGTAGAAGTAGCATGTGGTGGTAGTGGTGAAGCAAACTTACTTATAACGGAAGGTGAATCAAGCGTAGCACTAGTACTCAAACGGTACCTTTCCTTGTAGTGGATGGTAAGATCAGAAGCTTGGGGTCTCCTTTCTTACCCATAGTTAGGGGTGAAACCGGATCGGATTCGGTCGGATAATCTCTATACCATATCCTATTCCATATTTGTTTTTGGATTCGGAAGCGGAACGGATGCGGATTTGAATACCGGATTATGCGGATTCGAATAACGGATTAGGCGGATTCGGGAGCGGTACGGTAACGGTAAAGCATCGGATCGGAAACGGACATTTACCATATTCATATATGTGGAGTATATAAATTATTTAGACTAGAATCATACATAAAAAGTGATTAAATATAAATACTTATACACTTTAAAAACACATATAGCACTAGATAGTATAGTAATAGTCTAAATAACTCACTAACAAGCATGTGTCATGTTCCATAAGCAAAGATAACATTCACATACTACTCATTTATACTTAAATCTTGGTCCATCAATCGGATTCGGAAATTAAAAGTTCGGATTATCCGGCTAGAAAAAACGGATTATCCTATTATGTCGGATATTGGTAATACCATATCCTATACTATATCCTCTCAATCGGATTCGGGTTTGGATCGGATTTTTTTCGAATGTAAAAAACATGTTACCGTATCATATAAAAATGGATTCGGAAACGGTTTTGGTCGGAAATTATCCTAACCACTTTCATCCTTACCCATACTGGATGAAGTGCAGCAGGCAGAATACTTCAAGTAGACTTGTAAATAAAGCTATGCTCCCCTGCAACGGCGCCAGAAAACAGTACTTAATGACCCTCAACTGTAGGGGATCGAGATAGTCTTCGCGGGTAAGATAACCCAATTTATTGATTCGACACATGGGGGGCCAAAGAATATTTATAAGCTTTAACAGTTGAGTTTTCAATTCAACCGCACTTGAAATATACTTGCTTGCAACAAAATATTAATAGCAATTGTGGTATGATAGTGGTAGTGGCGACAACGAAACTAAAACAGGAAAAGTAAACTACTAGTAACCAACGGGATTAAAAGCACTGTAGGCTAGGGAGATGAATGGTTGGGAGCTGCTTGGATGAGAGTGAACATGTAATAGATTTTAACACAGGGAAAGTCACACAGAAAAGAAAGGATCATCTAGGCAAATATCAAACATTAGGAATGTATCCCGTAGGTAGTTGTGCGTGCTTGCAATCAGAACTTGCACAACATCTTTTGTCCTACCATCCCTCTACGAGCGGGGCCAAAAGGAACGTATGGAGATTAAGGTGTTCCTGTCAAAGAGCACCAGAACAAAGCAATAAACTCAATGGGTACATGAAATCCTCAAATTATAGTCCATCCCCTTTGGTGTCCCAAGCTGTCACCTTTGGGATCGCCGGTTCCGGACCATAATAGGTGCATACAACTCTGACAGGATCAAGAACATACATATACTCATGAAAACACAAGTGGTTCAAATCTGAAAACATGGCACGCGGGCCCAAAGTGACAAGCATTAAGAGCAACAAGTTGTAGCAAAGATGATAAACACCAAAGTAGATGATAGGCAACATGCCCCCAAGGATCTGACGAACTATTACATTATCAAACTCATCCAATCCCTACCATCCCCTTTGCCTACAGCGGGGAATTACTCACACATGTGAATAGAAGTCATGGAGGGAGGATGCAGTGGTGATGATGATGACGATGGCGATGATCTCCCCTCTCCGGAGGCCAAATCAGCCTGCAGATAAGCCCTCCCGAAGAAGAACGGAGTGTGGCGGCGGCTCCGCGACGGAAACTGGGAAAACGACTTCTGTTCTGGGGTTTTCGCGTCACAGGAATAAGTAGGGACCTCGGTAGGGCACCAGAGGAGGGGGGAGTCCTCCAGGCGGCCTCCTGGCGCGGCCAGGGGTGGGGCCGCGCCATCAGGGCGCCTGGAGCCCCTGTGTCCCCCCTCTGGCCCCACTTCTAGCTAGTGGAAGCTTCGGGTGCATTGATTTTTCGTGAATTTTCCTGGAATACTCCAAGAAACCTAAAAATCCACTTTCCTGCACACAATAAAACCATACAGGCAGCTCTGCTTAAAACAGCGTCAGTCCGGGTTAGTTTAGTTCAAATCATGCAAGAATGAGGGCAAAATAATAGCAAAAGTGTTTGCAAAAGTAGATACGTTTGAGACGTATCATGTCCCAAGCTGTCACCTTTGGCATCGCCGGTTCCGGACAATAATAGGTCCGTACAACTCATAGATAGGATCAAGAACATAAATAAACTCATGAAAACACAAGTGGTTCAGATCTGAAAACTTGGCACTCGGGACCAAAGTGACAGGAATTAAGAGCAACAAAGTAGATGATAGGCAACATGCCCCCAACAATCTGACAAACTATTACATGATCTAACTCATCCAATCCCTACCATCCTCTTTGCCTACAGCAGGAAATTACTCACACATGTGAAGAGAAGTCATGGAAGAAGGATGGAGTGGTGATGATGATGACGATGCCGATGATCTCCCCTCATCGGAGGCCAAAACAACCACCAGATTTGCCCTCCCGAAGAAGAACAGAGGGTGACGGCGGCTCCGCAATGGAAACTGGGAAAACGACTTCTGTTCTGGAGTTTTTGCGTCATGGGAATAAATAGGAGGCCAGGTAGGGCACCAGAGGAGGTGGGACCCCCCCAGGCGGCCTCCCGGCGCGGCCAGGAGGGGGCCCACGCCAGCAGGGCGCCTGGGGCCCCTCTGGCCCCCCTCTAGCCCCACTTCTAGCTCGGGGTAGCTTCGGGGGCGTCGATTTTTTGTGAATTTTTCTAGAATTTTCTGAGATACCTAAAAATCCATTTTCCTACAAACAATAAAACTATACAGGCAGTTCTGCTGAAAACAACGTCAGTCCGGGTTAGTTTAGTTCAAATCATGCAAGAATGAGGCCAAAACAATAGCAAAAGTTTTTGGAAAAGTAGATACGTTTGAGACGTATCAGCGATATGCCAGCTCTAGGCATACATTTATCGGATTCATCAATGGATCTCCAGAGCCAGAGTCTTCTGTCGAGTCCCTGATGCACGACGCCTCAGAAGAAACATCTGATGCTGACTCATACCCCAGCGAAGAAAGCGTCCGAGATACGGTTTTCAGCATGCCTTCGTCGGGTTTATCGGAGAGTCTTCAGAGCCAGAATGTTCTGTTGAAACCCCAAACCATGACGAAAGGGAAAACTTCTCTGATGCTGACTCATATCGAGAAGAATATAAATATGAAGACACCAGATCTATTCGATCCATTAAGGAAGGAAGACTCAGATCTGATCCAGAGGAATATGATCCTAATTCTGCTTGCCTTCAATCACCCCGAGGTACAGCCGTTTATGGGACAAATGCCCATGGACGACAAAAATCACCAAAGAATAAAAGTCCGGCTTACGAGACCCACGGCAGCGCTGACACCATAAAAAATCCATTGCAGATTAAAAATGTATCAGAATCACGGTCCACCAATGTGGGTTAACGACTGAGTCGGAACAGGGCTGACTCTGATGGGGAATTAGAAGAACACCAGGAAAAAGCCATGATGCTACAAAAAGAGATAGCCTGGGAGCACCGAAACCTCACAAAGGCACAAGATCGGCTTTCACTGGAGTTACAGCACAACAGGATCCAGAAGTAGATAGGACTCCGTCTTACACCTTTAACCAATGCATTAAAAGGCATAAAGGAGGTAGCTAAGGACCTAAGGGGACTTGTGGATGCTGTCGTCAGGCATGCCGACTCAAGTGAGGCCAGATATGAGGGAGTCCAAAATGAAAGTCGGACTCGCAGCAGGAAGCGCAGGCGAAACTAGACCCCGCGGGAACACAGTGGCAACCACTCCCAGAGTCACGAGCGGCCACCAAGGCATACAAGACACCGAGACTGCGAGAAAGCTATGCAAGATGCTTGCACAAAACACTCTAGGTCAGGTCTCCTTGCAAATCATACCTAGGATCAATGCTACTTCATACAAGAGTACAGATGCCAAGTCGATCAAAAAACCCTAAGGGAAAGTCAGTACGAAGACGGCTCAACTAGCTCATACAGTCACAAGAGGTCAAGAACATGGACTCGTCCACAATAAAGAGTCGATTCGGCTTATCAAATCAAGAAAACATGCGAAGAACGAGACACGTCGAGACCTCATCACAGTAAGCATAAGTACCACTCTATAGAGCCGACCACCTAGATTAAGCAAACAAAGAAGCCGGCATCCCATGTACTTTTTGACGCATAAAAGACATGAGATATTGCCCAGCTCTGTCCCTACTATATCTAGAGTCGGTCAGGATTCTAAGAATACATATAGATCAACTTTTGTCATACCGGCTTTCGCCACAACAAAATTTCCATCATGCCAAATTCTCCATACATGGCATCTCATGCACGTTGTGAATTTAATTTTTTTTCTCATTTTGCATCATACATTGCATGTTCTGCATCTTATATCTCAGAGACCTGAGGGCTTGATCAACCCTTTATTGGTACTAAGCATGTATATGACTTATTCAGAGGAATCAGGGGGCTCGATGATACCCATCGACTCTAATCTGAGAACTCGGCATATATATGTAAAATTGAGCATGTATATGTATTATTCAGAGGAATCGGGGGGATCGATGATATTCATCGACTCTAATATGAGAACTCGGCATATATATGAATTAGCCCACTACGGCTTAAAATTGGCCTGTATAGCTCAAGATCATACGACCAACGTGTACCCGACTTAGTCTAAACCTTGGGGGCTTACTAAAACGCTACCGAGTTTAGTCTTAAAGTACCAGGGACGCTAGTCATTTGACACCGATTTACAGAGAAGTTCCGACTCACAGATAGCCCAATAATCTCTCTCAAAAACGAGATGATAAAGGCATGTTGAAACTTGAGTCGACTTCTATATGATCCTTTGTACTTTATTCTTTGATCATTCCATATCTCATAAAACTATATATAATTTATATGAGTCAGCATAACTTATCGACTCTCAAAGGTTTCTGTCAAAACCCGATGGCATACACGCCGACTTAAAAAGAGCATTATACTCTCTTATGCTTACAGCAAAAAAGGATATGACTCGGCTATAACCGTGGCAAGCTAGAACAAAACCGGCTTTCTTCAAAGCATTTCGGACACTAGACTTGTCAATGGAAACACCAGCTTAACTCATATATCAGAGGATAAAGCTTTCTAAAGAAACGACTACTAAGTCGACAACAAAAAGGGCCAAAATTCAGAAAAGGCCGATTGGCATTAGAAAGATTGGCATTCAAAGGCCAAAAGGCAAATTCAAGGAAAAATTTCATAAAAGTATCTGACCTCACGTTGGTCACAAGCCACGGGACATGTTTCCCAATATTACAAACTAGGCGCTACGGCTGCATCAAATGAATCAAAAGTTTAAAATTTCAGAGTCGACTGCAGAAGCCTACGCTTGGTCGTCGGCTTTGCTCTGAGAGGATGACCGGGTACCACCTGCAGACGATATAAGCTCATTACAAACTTCAACCAAGTCCACATCGGATATTTCATCCATCTTCTGTTCGTCCTCGTCCCCACCTGGAGTCGGCTCAACAAAACCTGCCGGCTCTGAGATTTTCTTTGGGGATGGAAGGAGAGAGAACTCGAATGGAGAGGGAAGACCAACCCGGCGTCTCTTGTTGGTTCCGTCATAACCGTCTTCAAAACAAGATAGATCGATCTCATCAGCTATCATGGTGACAGAAGAACATGTCTCCTTTCGAATCTTGTTATAATCGTCCTTGGAAAACTTGGACCCGTCAGCCTTGAGCTCAGGGAAGCCGGCAGCCAAATGTTCCGGCTTTAGCCCGGGATGGTATACCTTGGCAAGCTCCAAGCCTCGCATCACCCCCATGCAGCAAGCCGACCGCTTCCCGAGGCTTACCCACTCGGAGACAACTGAGAATGGTCCCATTATATCAGTCACCTTGTTCATAGTTGGGGGCTTTTGCTGCGTTGCACCGATAACTTTACAAGCACCCTCAAACAATTGCTTGACAAGGGCCAATGTGCAAGTCAGCTTCATGGAAGGTGATTCGTTCAAAATGTCATGTTCTTTGCCTAAAACGACAAGTAAAAACACAAAGTTAGCAAAGAACAATGAAAATCGGAGAGCCAAAAACACAAAAGGTTTTATCCGACTTACCAAAGATATCTTATGCGAGCCGGTGAATACTGACTTTCAGCGTCTCCAGCTTTTTCTCCGCCGACTCCAATTTTCTCAGCTACATCACGTTGAGCCGTTGCATCGTCAACAGCCTTTGTCAAAGCACTTTGGGCCTCAGCCATGTTGGTATTCAGTTGACCCAATTCTTCATCTTTTTTCTTCAACTCGTCTAGGAGCCGGCTGACCTCCTCATCGGCTTATTCACGCTTCGCTAATTCAACCCTGAATTTCTCTTCTAGCTGACAAGCACTCTGACCGGCATCCAAAGCAAGAGCCCTGCAAAGTAGAATATTACTAAGTCCTACTTAGACCAAATGCCTAACTAGTTACTTGGGGCTACACCTTCAAAAAATTCAATAACCCCGCGAGACATAATCATATCATGCCGACTCATGAGAGCTACAACTCAAAAATATTATGACTCGACATACCACAAGATAGGTATACCGACTCATGGCGGATACAACTTGATTTTTTTATAACCCAACATGGCACTAATTTACCATGCCGGCTTATGGGGCTACAGATACATATATAGTATGCAGACAAATAAAAAATACCTCATAACGTTGCCGGAGTTGGAGGACTATATCGTGTTGCTCAGTAGAGCAAGACAACAACCGCTTATATAAATCCTCGATGGAGGTCTTCTCAGAAATCGATTCATAGGGCTGACTCATCACCTGTTTCTTACTATCTAAGATTTTTATCAAAGTAGTACGAGAGGTGGGTCACCCTTTGACGAGGGGGTGACCCCACGACTCCTACGGATAAACCTACCTGGTGTCCCTGAAGACAGAAGGCCCATGAAGATACAGCCTCGGCCCGCTAATTGGCACCGATGTAGGAGTCTGCGACTCACAAGGAAGTTGCGAGAACCTGCCGTATGGAGCAAGCTAGGGTTAGGAAAGCTTACTTGTAAACGTAGGTGAACTCCCCGAGACCTAGCCCAGTATATAAGGGCTAGGAGGGGCGACGAAAAGAAGGACCAATATCATCTGTAACCCTAGCCTTGAGCGCTCCAGCCTTGGCATCCACTGTAATCGCATCTCCCCCATCAATAATATCGAGCAGGAGCGTGCCTTCCTGTTTGCCGACGAGCTATCGTCCAACCTATGCCTCTCATGACTAACCCAGTGTCTGTGACCATGGGATTTGCCGGGGTTGATCCCCGTCAATTGGCGCCGTCTGTGGGAACTACACAGGATGGGATCATGATCTCGGCGGTCCCATCTTCAGGAAGCTACAACTCAAGGGCAAGAACCAGATCTAGCCCACTCGAAGGATTCATGATCACGGCGGACATCTCTGCCACGCCATCAAGACCACTCGGGCTACAGCTGTGCCAGGACCGACACTACGGTAACGGCCAAGTGCAGCGTCAGGGCCGAAGGAATCGACGACCCAGAAGAACAGCGAGGGGCCTCTACGAAGGAATTCCACTCGACGAACCGCGACACGCAGCGGAGGACTCGCAAATCTTTCGACAACCCACCGCCGCCCGGGCACCCGCCGCACATCAAGACGACGACTACGAGATCGAAACCAGCGATCAGCAGAACCATCACCAAGGAAGAAGGAATCGACGACCCAAAAGGCGCGCACGGGAGATCTACGGCGAGGCTCCAACGAACGAGCCACGTCACGCAGCCGTACAACCGACGACCACTCGACGACACGCCGTCGCACGAGCACCTGCCACCAACCAGGACAGCGACTCCAAGACACCTGTGGGCGAGTACTATGACCCAGATCGAAGGTCGTATGAATTCGCCAACCTCATCAAGAACCAAGACATGAGCCGAGGAATCGAAACCGACCCTCGCTTCCACGAACACCCGCAGGATCACGAGCAAATCATTAGAATCTCAAGAAGGAAGAGGCACGCCGGATCTAGCAAACTCACGGCTAGAGAGCAGCTAGCAGGACCCTGCACGATCCACAGCTTCGAGGATGACTGGGGACGTGTCTGGTCAGGCCACACTTTGAGAGACTGCCGCCTGTTTAACGAGCTAGCCGACGAACTCAAGAAGGAGAAGCAGAAAGAAGACAGGCGCAACCGGCGACCCGAACAATTGTCGCCCTCAAGCCCGGAAGGACGTCACAGCCCGCTGCAAGGACAGGTGCTCATGATCCAAGAGGGAAGGGTGCCGCAAACACAACGCGACGCCTACACCCTACAAGCTAGAGCAGCCGAGAGCATAAACATAGTCGAAGTCTACCAGCTACATGATACGGAGACCAGCATCACGTTCTCACAGGACGACCATCCACCCGCAGTCCCAAGACCGGGGCACGCGCCCCTGGTGCTCGATGCACAAATCGGAGGGTACGACATGGATAGGGTCTTCATGGACGGAGGCAGCAGCATGAATATCATCTTCGCCAGCACCCTGCAAAAGATGCTGATCCCACGATCAATATGGAGAAAATCGAGCACCGAGTTACACGGGGTAGTCCCAGGAGAAGCAGCCACATATCCCTCGGAGTCATCGAACTCGAAGTTGTCTTCGGAAACCGACGCAACTTCGCAAAGCACGTCCTCGAGTTCGAGGTACTCGACTGGCAATCACAGTACCACGCCATATTGGGACGGCCAGCATTCGCATAGTTCATGGCGGTCCCACACTACGCCTACCTCAAGTCAAGATGCCAGGATCAGCAGGAGTCCTCACGATCAACAGAAGCTTCATCAAACCAGATCAATGTGATCGTGACTTCCACAGAATCTCCGACACATTCGGAGCCGAACAAGAACTCAGAGAAATAGCCATGGTGACGGACAAGAGTACCTTCCCATTGGTGAACCGAAGTGAATCCAAGGAGTACGAACGCGACTTCAACATCGACAGCGACACAGTCACTCACCAAGTGCACCCGACGGACCTGGACAAAACAGTTAGCGTGTACGCCCACCTACCAGAGGAGCAGGCGACGGCTCTCGTCGTTTTCCTTCGAGACGAGTGGGAAATATTCGCCTGGTGCCCAGCCGACATGCCTGGGATACCACGCGAATTCGCGGAACACGCCCTACGCATGAAGAAAAACACGAAGCCGGTGAAGCAAGCGCTGAGACGATTCTCGGAGCCCAAGCGCAGAGCAATCGGAGAGGAAGTCAACCGGTTACTCGATGCCTAGTTCATCCGAGAAACGAAGAAAGCCACCTGGATAGCCAACCCAGTGGTGGTGCCCAAGAAAGACACGACCGTGCTGCGCATGTGTGTCGACTACGGACCAGTCAACAAGCATTTCCCGAAGGACCAATTCCCCCTGCCTAGAATCGATCAGATAATCACTCGACAGCAGGGTGCGATCTACTTTCGTTTCTTGATGCTTACTCAGGATACAACCAGATTAGGATGAAGGAAGAAGACGAAGAGCACACATCGTTCATCACCCCCTATGGCGTATTCTGCTACAGGACCATGCCCTTCGGGCTCAAAAACGCAGGCGCCACTTACCAGTGAATGATGCAGGCCTGCCTGAAGGAGCAAATCGGAAGAAACGTGCAAGTCTATGTGGACGACATTGTCATCAAGACCTACAAAGCAGCCACACTACTCGATGACCTGCGCGAAACCTTCGCGGCGCTCAACAAATACAGAATCAAACTCAACCCAAAGAAGTGCGCATTCGGCGTACCGGCGGGGAAGCTGCTTGGCTATATGGTCTCTGCCCGAGGAATCGAGGCAAACCCTGAGAAATTCAAAGCCATCACCCGAATGCAAGAACCAACCGACGTCAAAGGAGTACAACAGCTCATTGGAAAACTCGCAGCCCTAAGCCGCTTCATCAGCAGGCTGGGAGAACGCACGCTGCCTTTCTATCAGCTGCTCAGGAAAGGAGAGAAATTCGAGTGGACGGAGGAAGCCCGCCAAGCACTCGTGGACCTGAAAAAGACACTCTCGACCCCACCAATCCTGGCGGTACCCAAGGAACGAGGGAAGCTATACCTCTACGTGGCAGCACGTAACAGTGTAGTAAGCACAGCGCTCGTTGTCGAACGCGCAGAAGAAGGCAAGGTCCAGAGCATCCAGAGACCAATCTACTACCTCAGCATGTTCCTGACCAAATCCCAGCAGCGGTACCCGCACTATCAGAAGCTACTACTGGTCATCGTCATGACCTCAAGAAAGGTGTCCCACTACTTCGACGAGCACCCTATCACAATCGTGAGCAGCGCACCACTCGCTGACATACTCAACAACCCTGGAGTGACTGGACGAGTCGTCGAGTGGAACATTGAGCTCAGCCCACGGGACCTGCAGTTCAAGCACCCAACAGCCATCAAAGCCCAAGTACTCTCAGATTTCCTGGTCGAGTGGACGGAGGTTCAGACACCAGGCCCTCCAGACCTATCAAGTTCATGGTCAATATTCTTCGATGGGTCCAAGAGACAACAAGGAGCTGGGGAAGGAGTTGTCCTCATCTCCCCGAAAGAACAAAGCTTAAATATGTCCTCCAGATTAACTTCAGTCACGCCTCCAACAACGAAGCAGAATACGAAGCACTCCTCCATGGCATGCGCATGGCCAAAATGTGCGGAGCCACTCGCCTCATAATTTACGGGGACTCCAATCTCGTCGTCTAGCAGACGATGAGAAACTGCGACGCAATAGCCGACAACATGGCGGCATACCAGAAGCTCTATAACGAACTCAAAGGATGTTTCGACGGTTGCGAGCTCAACTACATCCCCAGGGCCAACAACACAGAAGCTGACGAGCTCGCGAACATCGGTTCGACCCGGGGACCTGTACCACCCGACGTTTTTCTCGAAAGCATCAGCTGGAGATCCATCAAGGTACAGGCAGCAACACCTGAAGCAGTCGTGGGCCGCGAAGACGCAACATAACTGGCGCAAGTGGCAGCAGCAACCCCATCAGAAGGCACAAGCACCAGCACATCCGACAGTACAGCTCCGACAGAGCTCGAAGGACCCGTCTGGAAAAAACCGTTCCTCCGATTCGTAATCGAAGGTACGCTACCACAAGACATGGCCGAAGCACGACGCATCAGCCAACGATCCAAGGCGTTCACGGTGATCAACAAACAACTATACAAGCGCAGCATCACCCAGATACTCCAAAGGTGCATCGACGAAGAGGACGGAAAAGCCCTACTGCTCGAAATCCACGAAGGCACTTGCGAGCACCATGCGAGTAGTCGAGTACTCGTGTCCAAAGCATTCCGAGTTGGGTTCTATTGGCCCATAGCCATGAAAAACGCAGAGGAAATTGTGTGATGTTGTGTCGCCTGCCAGAAATTCGCAAACAGGCCACACGCTCCCGCATCAGAGCTCAAGACCATACCACTATCCTGGCCGTTTGCCACCTGGGGACTCGACATGGTGGGCTCACTCAAGAAATCATCAAAGGGCGGAAGTACACACCTTCTCGTCGCGGTCGACAAGTTCACTAAATGGATCGAAGCAGTGCCCATCACCAGCTCCACAGCCCTCACGGCTGTCAACTTCATCAAATCGATCATCTTCAGGTTCGGAGTGCCACACAACATCATCACGGACAACGGCACGAACTTCACAGCCGCAGAATTCCAGAACTTCTGCAAAGAACTGGGCATCAAAATCAATTATGCACCAGTCGCGCACCCGTAGTCCAACGACCAGGTGGAAAAAGCAAACGGCCTTGTGTGAAGGGGAATCAAGAAACGGCTCCTTGAACCACTCGAGCAAGCCGCCGGCAACTGGGTAGAAGAACTCCCGGAGGTATTATGGAGCCTGCGAACTACACCAAACACCGGACCCAGTACACACCCTTCTTCATGGTGTACGGGGCAGAGGCAGTCCTACCACATGACCTCAAGTTCGGAGCACCTCGGATCACCAGATACGAAGAAGAAGAAGAAGCAGAAGAAGAACTAGAAGATGACAAAGATACGGCTGACGAAGCAAGAGATACAACCCTGGCAAAATCAGAGGGGTACCAGGACAAGCTACGCACCTACCAAAGCAGTCGCTTGCGCACTAGAACCTTCAACAAAGGTGACCTAGTCCTACGGCTGATACAAGAGAAGGTCCATAAACTTGCCCCCTAATGGGAAGGACCATTCATAGTCTCAGAAGTCATCGGAGGTGGCTCCTACAGGCTGAAGAACCCGAAGACAGACGAGGACGTGGGCAACCCATGGAACGTAGCAAACTTGCGATTGTTCTATCCATAGTCCCCATCAGTCAGACATGACTGGCAACTCATGTAGCCGCTCGACCGCAATAAAAAAAATGGTGCCCAAATACTGCCATCTCAAAGCACTCGGGGGATTAAGCATGAAATCCCCCCGAGAGACGCTATCGCCTACGCGATCTTTACCATAGCACTCGGGGGCTTAAACATAAAATCCCCCCGAGAGACGCTATCGCCTACGTGATCTTAACCACAGCACTCGGGGGCTTAAGAATAAAATCCCCCCGAGAGACGCTATCGCCACTCAAGCGATCTTAACCAAAAGCACTCGGGGGCTTAAGAATAAAATCCCCCCGAGAGATGCTATCACCACTCAAGAGATCTTAAACCCAAACACTCCGGGGCTCGAGCACAAAAACTCCCCCCGAAAGACGCTATCGTCGCTCACGCGACCTCTACATCCAAGCACTCGGGGGTTCGAGCACCACCTCCTCCCGAAGACCGCTCGCGCAGTCTGAAGCTTAAAAATCCCAAGCAAAAATACCCGGCCAGCCCCACCTGCTGAGAGCAAGGCTCAAAATACATGGCCACAATCAGATGGAGCACCAAGTACTCTGAAGAAACGTTGGAGGAAGCACAGGACACAGACTCATTTAGTCTTCATCCAATCGCCAACGATCACCTAAAGACTCGGGGGCTACTCCCATCGGGAGCGCTGTCGCGCACCCGATAAAAGATAGAAATTAACGGAAGAACGGCAAGGGAAACAAATCTCAGCCTACGCTCGACCCTCCGTCTCAAGCGTAGCCTAGGGGGCTACTCCCATCGGGAGCGCTATCGTGCACCCGATACAACCCAATGTGCAAAGTTTGGACGGACTCGAGAACAGCTCTCGATCGCAAAGGACTCGAACATAGCTCCCGATTGCAAAGAACTTGACGACAGTTCCTGATCGCCAAGGACTCGAACACAGTTCTTGGCTGAAGAAGGCCCAAAGATAAACTCCATTGTAAAGGCTCAAGCATAGTTTACAATATAAGGATCATTTTCAGTACAAAAAGGACTCAACTACATTTGGATAGAAGGAAGCTCCCGTTACAAGAGGGAATCACCCAAAGAATTACGACTTCTACATATGCGCCCATGCTGGGATGATTAGCACTAAGACAACAAGCATCATCACAGAAAAAGGAGGAGTCAAAGAAGCAGGCTCATGATGTCAATGACATAACAAAAGGTGAAACTCGACTTATTTGCAGAGCAGTTGAAGACGATGCTCCACCAGCTTCTTCTCCTGTTCCACCAGCTTCTTCTCCAGCTGCAGCTGCACGCCTTCTTTTCCGGATGCACATCCTCTTCCCCGAGTTGCCAGCGAAGATGAGGCCGCGTCCAGTTCTACAAGGTCGCTTGGCGCGCCCGCTTGATCGATGGCTTGACGTCGATGTCCTCTTCGGAGCTGATGGAGACGGCACCACCACCTGAGGAGTCGCCAGAAGACGGAGCTGTAGAAGATGCAGGCATAGGGCTCCTCGACCTTGTGGAGCTGTCGCTGCTCGACTCCTGCCAGTGTGGATCCATGCTATTTCCGCTCGGATCGAACGTGCGGACAGTGAAAGTGCTTTCGCCGTCAAAACGACAGCTGAGCATATCACCATCTCGCAGATTCAACCACCGAGCAAACAAACTCCAACCAGAGCCAAGAAAAATCAATCGGGAGCTATAAACCTCCAAGTCAACATAAGAAGGAGATCGATAGCTCCCTTGAAGATGCAGAAGCAAGCAATCCAAGCCACGTTCAGAGACAATGGCGGAAAAATCAAAGGGAAGAAGAACGCGATTGGCACTATGGCCACGAACACGTAAAAGAAAGTCATAGTGCCAGAATCCCTCCTCCAAGGGAGAAGAGGAAGGAACTGGCGCCGTACCATGGCGACCACCACGGCATGAGCGTGGTGTACGGCCACCACGGCCACGACGAACACGGCCACGACCAACACCCCTCTTGGGATCCATGAGAGGAACAAGAGAAGAAAGAAGAGGCAAAGCAGCAAGCCAGATGGAGGTGAAACGCTGTGGAAAAGAAAGGCTTATTTATAGTACAAAAATCTCCCAGCACGGAGAAGCTGAGACGACAGCAGCAATTAATTCAAAGACCAAACGTCGCAGACGTCTCAGATTCCAAGACCAAGATGCTTTCCCACGGGACGCACTATGCGTGAGACGCATCAATTCACGCGGGTATCGGAAACTCAACCAGTGCTTGCCGCACGCCACAGCGGTCATCATTATGACCGGTCATGAAGACGTGACGGCTCACTGGCGAGGCATCCCTGACAGCCATCAAACAGAGGCATCGTTATCCTAACAAGCGGCGAAGAAAACCAACAGACATCAAGGCTCAGAGATTCCATCTTTCAGATCTTTTTCCCGATGAAGAAAAACATCTTACTCCCATCGGGAGAGTAGATCATAAGAGTCCCGGGTGCTCCCTCACCTAAAGGTCAGCAATGTGCTCGAGTGACCACTCGCACTCACGAGAGTCTCGGGTGCTTCCTCACCTAAAGGTCAGCAATGTGCTCGATTGACCACTCGCACTCACGAGAGTCTCGGGTGCTCCCTCAACCCGACGCAAGACAAACATGCATTCGCCAAGATCATACGGCGCTAAGAGTCTCAGGTGCTCCCTCACCTCAAGAACCAAAATGGCATTCGAGTAACTACTCACGAAAACCCCCCGTCTGAGCACTCGAAACAAGCTCCACGGGTGAATGAGTGAACAACTCGCTTGATGTTTTGTTCCAAGCGGGTGCAATGCTATAAGGCTCCGCGCCTAAAAAACACACATTCCTGGAACACGATACACTGTGCCCAGATGCCACGCAAGATTAGCGTCTAGGTAAGACTCCGCTGCGAAGTTCGGCCGGGCTGGGACTTGCCGAAGAGCGATTTCACTCCCAACCTTTTCCATGCGCTGCGCATGATAGAAAAAGCCGGGCGGACGCGCCTTAGGCTACACACATTACTGGCGGCAAATGAACACCGTAAGGCCTGAAGCGGCAGGACTTTTGCTCGACACCAGTGTTCCAAGCTCACGTCGAGGGACGTGGGTTTGATTGGGCTACTACGGTATTTTCCCTAGTGCAATTCACCAAGGCTCGACCAGTCGACTCCTTGGGCCCTTTCAGCTTAGCATCCCTCGAAATAGGCTTTGTCATGGCCACCAGACTGCCAGCGACCCGCGGATGTACCGCGCATACCAATAACCGACAAATGAATGTACTCGATCCCTGCGCGACTCTTCGAGTCCCCCAGGCACTCGGGGGCTACTGAAGAGGGGGTGACCCCATGACTCCTACGGATAAACCTACCTGGTGTCCCTGAAGACAGAAGGCCCATGAAGATACAGCCTCGGCCCGCTAATTGGCATCGACGTAGGAGTCTGCGACTTACAAGGAAGGTGCGAGAACCTGCCGTATGGATCAAGCTAGGGTTAGGAAAGCTTACCTGTAAACGTAGGTGAACTCCCCGAGACCTAGCCCAGTATATAAGGGCTAGGAGGGGCGACGAAAAGAAGGACCAATATCATATGTAACCCTAGCCTTGAGCGCTCCAGCCTTGGCAACCACTGTAATCGCATCTCCCCCATCAATAATATCGAGCAGGAGCGTGCCTTCCTGTTTGCCGACGAGCAATCATCCAACCTGTGCCTCTCATGACTAACCCAGGGTCCCTGACCATGGGATTTTCCGGGGTTGATCCCCGTCACCCTTATGATTCCCAATTATAACAGATTCATCGTCAACAACCATCTTTTCGATAGAAGGAGTCGGGATAGAACTTGGAGAAACTTCAACCTTCTCAGATTGAGTCTCCGGCTTCTCAGAGCCGAAAACAGGAGAAGTGTCCTTGTAAATATCTGAAGGACTCGACTCATCCAAGCCAGCCTTCTTCAGGTTCTCAGAAACCAAAGTTTCTGCTATTCTCATATAAAACGGCAGACTCTTTCACTATGTCAGAGTCGGCCAGATCCTTGGGATCAATTCGAGCACTACTTAGAGGAAAATAGAATATGTCAAATATCATGCATATAAAGACGAGTCACCATCTTGATAAAAGCACTTACCCACGATTGATGGGGAAAGATATTTGCACAGAAGACCCCTCAGAAGAGGGAGTCCCAGATCCAGAGCCGCCCGCTTGAGGTCGTCCTTCAACAAAACCTTCTGACTGGCGAGAAGGAGTTGAGATTTGGTAGGTTTATTCCGGACGCGACGAGGCGGGTCTTGCATGATCACAAGAGGGTCCGCCGAGTCGGAACTATGGGTATGCCTCTTGCGATCCTGCGCATGTGAATAAAAACAAACATAAAGACAAGTCTTACCAAGAATTTTATGAAAAGCCGACAAGAGATATACCGGCGGTTTGATGGCTTGATTCTCTTTATGAGAGTCGGTTTCAACAGGAGGAACTTGATGTCTATGCACTCTTCTATTCTTGCAGACTACGTTGGGCCTCCAAGCGCAGAGGTTTGTAGGACTGCAGCAATTTCCCTCAAGTGGATGACCTAAGGTTTATCGAACTCAGGGAAGTAGAGGTTGAAGATGGTCTCTCTCTAGCAACCCTGCAATTAAGATACAAGAAGTCTCTTGTGTCCCCAACACACCTAATACAACTAGAAGTTGTATAGGTGCACTAGTTCGGCGAAGAGATGGTAAAATATAGGTGATAGGTGTGGCAAAACGAAGTAATATAAATCTGTAATAAAAAGTGCAGCAAAGAAACAAGTGGTAAACTTGAGCACAAACGGTATTGCAATGGTGGAAACAAGGCCTAGGCTTCATACTTTCACTAGTGGAAACTCCCAACAACATTAACATAGTCTAATCACATGATATTTCCCATAAATCTGCAATGAAGACGCACTCGGTGGTCATTCCTTTGTGGTCAAGAGAGGACGAGAATTATGTAGGGCTACAAAAGCACACCTCAAAGTTCGTAGTTCTCAATCTATGGATTTCCCAATGTCACCGTGGCCATCCAAAGAGAGTACCACAATCACCACAACATATCTAAAGGATAGTCAAAGACAAGCACCAAGAGACTCTCAATCTTCAATCCACACACAAAAGAGGAAATCACTCATGAAAATATTCTTCTAACCCATGTCCAATAGACCGCTGTCACCTTGGTCTCGGGGATTATACTAGATAGTATCAAGTGAGTACATCAAATCCAATAAATAGAAGGGGAAACATCATGGGATCATCCTAGATTAACATAGCCTATGATCACAATCAAGATCACATCATGGGAGAGAGAATTGACCACATAGCTACTGTAGAAACCTCAGCCCCGAGGAAGAACTACTCACACATGAACATGGTGAGAGAGAGAGGGTCTTTGATGGAGAGGTGCAGCCCGGAGGAGATGAACGAGACGGCAGCGGTGGCGGCCACGGTGGCGGCGACGGCGACGCCCACGGCCACGGCGATGGCGACGGCTACGCCCACGACCATGGCCCTTGGGGGCAGCAGCCCTTGGCCCCCTTCTTCTTCCTTGGAGATGGTGCTGCTGTGGAGATTGATCTCCCCCTCAAGACGGCTACCAAGGGGTAGAAATTTCGTGGTGCCCTTTGACCTAGGTTTCCTCTCTTTATATAGACTCTCGGATTCCCGTCATCCAGATTACGTCTTCAGTATTTCGAGAATACAGGGAGCATCAGAACTCCGATTGGGCCGAATTTTATGTCTAGATCCATCGGAATTTTTTTTCCATACAACTTTGTAGTTTTAAGTTTTTCTGTTTGAGGACGTCTTCTAGCGTATCCGAGGCGATCTTTAAAATCTTTCTGGTGGGGACAGATTTCGGGAGAGTTAGAGTCCAACTCCTACAAGGCTCCTTTTTGTGAATTTTCCTTTATCCAAGTAATTCCTACACATAAATAGAAAAACAAGAACTTGTGCACTCTTGCAACCATTAATAGCTTAGTTCCAAAATATGTTATAAAAATATATGAAAGTTTAACAAACATATAGCAATAACACCCAAAACATGCATGGAGCAAGCAGAAATTATAGATACGTTTTGGATGTATCAACATCCCCAAGCTTAATTCCTGCTCGTCCTCGAGTAGGTAAATGATAACAAGCATAATTTCTGTGGTGACATGCTACCAACCATAAAAGAACTTTTAAGTAAAGCAATCAAGGCATGTAATTCAATTCAAGTCATAACAGGCAAGAGTCTATATTAGCATTGAAACAAGCAATATAAGAACATAAAGGTGCAAGAGCTCTCGCTGTCCGTGACTCGAATGTCTCCAAATGGTGTTTGCGTGCAAGGAAGGGGATAGGGATATACAAGAGAGTAAAACATAGTTTTTATTGTTGAGAACTTAATCTACTAAAGTTTCATACTTGGTCTTCTTTCGAATCTTAGCTTGACTCATCCTAGACCACTAGCCAGGTACAAGTCAAAATGATCCACTCCCTTTCGATATTTTGAGAACTCATGCAATGGATGAGCGTGAGCAAGAAAGTTGACACCTAAAAGGCGAAACAGAAAGAAGGTGGAGGATGAAGACAAAAAAAGGTGTGAAAGGCTCACATCAATGAGGACAACCATAGGCGAGAGAAGGCCATATGATAGATATGATGTGAGGAGTAGGGATTGCCATGCAACGGATGCACATGTGAGCTAAAAGCTCTCCAAGGGAACTAGTGGGGGTTCATCCAACTTGCTTGCTCAAGAAGACCTAGAGCTTGTTTGAGGAGGCTCATCATTGGAATATACAAGCCAAGTTCTATAGTGTGAAGGGTCCCCACATAGCTATATGCATGTATGATCATCTCTATGAAGTACAAGGATAAGAGGGAGTACTAGTGTGGATCTTTCAAAAGGATAGTAGTGTTACTCCTTTCTCTCTTTTTATTTCTTTTTCTATTTTTTCTATATTTTTTTGTATTTTTTTGGTGGCCTCAATGGCTCTTTCTATTTAACTCTCATTTGTCCTCTTTGGGATCTTTTATTTTGTCCACTTTGGGATCTTTTCCTCACTTAAGGGAGACACTCTAATTTACAAGAGGGTATAGAAGATCTTACACACTTTACAAGGTACTCAAATCATAAAGAAGATGTAGCTATCATGATGTATGCAATGTATGCCTCTGCCAGTGTAGCAGGAACATGTATGACATGAAGATCAAGTCATTAAAAGGTGGATGTTGCATGGCAATATATCTCAGAAAGGCTATGGAAATGCCTTGATAGGTAGGTATAGTGGCTGTTTTGAGGAAAGATATAAGGAGGTTTATGATGACAGAGCGTATCATGCCAAGGGTTTGGATGTACCGGCGAAGGTGGACGCCAACTCTCGGAGTGAGAAGGAGGCAATGCACGGCACATGAAAGGCTAGCAAATATGAGGAGGTGGAAGTGTCAACTTTTAATACTTACATTAGTCCGAAGAACTCATGCACTTATTATCGGTAACTCTCAATCTAATAAGGAGGTTCACAAAGAGACAAGTACCCCGAGGAGGAGTGTCTGGGGGTTTGGTTATCCTTGCGCATCCTCGACTCATGGTACGTGAGTGTGCTCTAATATCCGACCCCTCAGAAGAGTAGTGATCCATCTAGTAGCTAGAGTTCTCAACTAGTTTTGTAGGTTTTGAAAATAAAAACGGATTGCCCAAAATACGACACCTATCACTAATAGGATAGAGCTCTTGACACCAGAAGTTCAAAAATTACTCACATCAATGCCTCAAAACTATTGCAAGTTACTACTGAAATTAAATAGCAACCTCAATCACCTACTTCTCAAAAACAAGACATAACTCAGTGCAACAAGAAACTCTCTTAACAAGATAAACATGAAAACTAAAGAGAGTTCCAGCGATAAACTAAACAAAAGCTAAGGCTCTTGCTAAGACAAAATAAGACTAAAACTAGACATGACAGTAGCTACGAAAAGATAAAGAACACATAACAGCAAAAAGATATGCATGAAGAATCCTATGATGTGTTCTAAATTTTGAAAGTGGAGCATGTTTCTCTCCCACAAAAAGTAAGACGGGATCTAACTTGTTATGAACATCAAGAAAAGCTAAAGAAAACTAAAACTAAAACCTAAGAGCGAGACGCTCCAAGCATAGCACATAACGCATGAAGTGATAAAAATATAGTGAGACGAAGGACGAACTGATGATTGTTGATGGAGAAGGCTATGCACGGGGGCATC
Organism: Bromus sterilis; assembly: GCA_950022295.1. Classification (NCBI taxonomy): domain Eukaryota; kingdom Viridiplantae; phylum Streptophyta; class Magnoliopsida; order Poales; family Poaceae; genus Bromus; species Bromus sterilis. Next base: position 362,478,268 of record OX465595.1, on the reverse strand, counting down.
CCCAAGCTTAGACTCTCGAGTCTCCTTGAATATTTATTGGGGATGCATGGGTGCATCCCCAAGCTTGAGCGCTTGACACTCCGGAATCTTCTTTCATCATCTTCCATCGCACACTTGAAAACTCCCTTCATACATAAGTGATCATAAGCTGATTAGAGAGGTTAGTACCCTTAATAAATAATTTTTACCCACTGGATATAAAGATAATAGAAGAGAAACTGTTTCTCAAGATTGCCAAAAGGTTTTTGCAAAGAAAAAGAAAGCTTAAGGTTTGCAAAAGTTAGGAGAGACAAAACGTGGCAGAATCTGTGAAAAACAGAACATCAGGTAGTAAAGAATTTTTTAGGGGTTCTTCTGCAACTCAAATCAAAAAACTCAGAACATAAGAAAGTTCCGTGATTGTATAGATCACGTTGTGTAAAACATTCAGCTCAAAATGATGAACTGGTGATTTGATCTGATTTTTTCCCGTCACGAGGACAAAATCTGTTTTCTGGACAGCATGTCACAACTTTCACTTCCCTTGTCATATGAGGCTATAACTTGGCACAAAGCTTGAAAATAAAGATACAATGATGTTGCTACAGTAGTAACAATCGTCAAGACCACAAAAAAAAGAAGTAAAAACAAACTGAAAGTAAAGATAACAAGGGTTGTCTCCCTAGAGCTCTTTCTTTATAGCCATAAAGATAGGCTTAAAGATTTTTATGATGCTCTCGTAGGAATAAGACTTGAAGAACAAAAGAAAGCATCAAGAAGCAAATACCAAACACTTTTAAATCTAACATGCTTCCTATGCATAGGAATATTGCAATGAAATAATTTAATGAAGCACAAAGCAATAAGCATAGGAAGGAAAAACAAGTGCAACTTCAAAACCTTCAACATAAAAAGAGGAAACTTGATATTATTGAAATATCTATGAGCATATGTTTCTCTCTCATAATAATTTTCAGTGGGATTATGAATAAACTCAACAATATAAGTATCACATAAAAAATTCTTATCATGATCCACAAGCATAGAAAATTTGTTACTCTCCACATAAGCAAAATCCTTCTCTTTAATAATAGTGGGAGCAAACTCAAGAAAATAGCTATCACATGAATCATTCTTATCATGATACACTTCCAAACATTCATTCTTTATAGCATAAGTGTCATCACAATAATCATCATAGATAGGAGGCAAAGTATCATCAAAATAAATTTCCTCATCAAAACTTGGGGGGCTAAAAAGATCATCTTCATAAAACGTAGCACCCACAAGCTTATAGCTTTGCATATCATTAGGATCAAAGGTATTCAAAGAAGACATACTAATAACATTGCTACTATCATGAGTATTGTGCAAATAGTAAAGCTCCATAGGCTTTTTGATTTTCTCTTCAAACACTTCATGTCCTAACTCAAGATAGAGCTCATAAAGCTCTCTCATTATTTTGTTGTTGTTTTCCATAAAGCCTAACTAGCGAAAATAAAAACAAGAAACCAAAAGAATTAATTGCAAGATCTAAATATATACCTTCAAGCACTCACCTCCCTGGCAACGGCGCCAGAAATAGCTTGATGTCTACGCACGCTTCTATTCTTGTAGACTATGTTGGGTCTCAAAGCGCAGAGGTTTGTAGGACAGCAGCAATTTCCCTCAAGTGGATGACCTAAGGTTTATCGAACTCAGGGAAGTAGAGGTTGAAGATGGTCTCTCTCCAGCAACCCTGCAATTAAGATACAAGAAGTCTCTTGTGTCCCCAACACACCTAATACAACTAGAAGTTGTATAGGTGCACTAGTTCGGCGAAGAGATGGTAAAATATAGGTGATAGGTGTGGCAAAACAAAGTAATATATATCTGTAATAAAAAGTGCAGCAAATAAACAAGTGGTAAACGTGAGCACAAACGGTATTGCAATGGTGGAAACAAGGCCTAGGCTTCATACTTTCACTAGTGACAACTCCCAACAACATTGACATAGTCTAATCACATGATATTTCCCATAAACATGCAATGGAGACGCACTCAGAGGTCATTCCTTTGTGGTCAAGAGAGGATGAGAATTATGTAGGGCTACAAAAGCACACCGCAAAGTTCGTAGTTCTCAATCTATGGATTTCCCATTGTCACCGCGGCCATCCAAAGAGAGTACCACAATCACCACAACATATCTAAAGGATAGTCAAAGACAAGCACCAAGAGACTCTCAATCTTCAATCCACACACAAAAGAGGAAATCACTCATGAAAATATTCTGCTAACCCATGTCTAATAGACCGTTGTCACCTCGGTCTCGGGGAATATACTAGATAGGATCAAGTGAGTACATCAAATCCAATACATAGAAGAAGGGTAAATATCATAGGATCACCCAAAATTAACATAGCCTGTTATCACAACGAAGATCACATCATGGGAGAGAAAATCGACCACATAGCTACTGGTAGAAACCTCAGTTCCGAGGAGGGACTACTCCCGCATCATGGTGGGAGGAAGCAACGACGATGTAGATGAATCCGGGGGCACTTCCCCATCTCGGCAGGTGTCGGCACAAGAATTCTGGTCCCCCGAAGCTTGTTGGCGATGGCGGCGGAGATCAGAATTGCTTCTGAAGAAAAGGGGTCTGGAATCTGGGTTTTCGTGACGGGAGTATAAATATGAGCCAAAGGGGGCACCGGGGGAGGTCCCAGTCGCCCAGGCGGCCACCCGGCGCGGGTGGACCCCTGGCCGTGCCAGGAGGGCACCTGGGGGCTGTGGGCCACCCCAGGGCCCCATCCTCCGGCTGGAGGACTCTTCTAGAATGCTGATTTTTATATATTTTTCCCGTAATTTTCTGAGCGCTTTTAATACTGGGAAAACCTTAAATAAAAACCTGAAGAAAACAGAAATTGGCACTGGGTGCACTCAGTTAATAGGTTAGTCCAAATATGATCAAAATTATATGAAAGTGTATCAAAAGCATGGCAATATCACACAAAACATGCATGGAACAAGCAGAAATTATAGATACGTTTGGGACGTCTCACATGTACGCTGAGGGAAGGGTTGCTCAAAATAGCGAAGGAGACGAAGCTCTTGTTCTTTGATGCGCGAGGAAGAAGACAAGGAGATGGTATGAACGGGTGAATTGAATAGATGGGCAATGGGGGCCTATTTATAAGGAACTTCGGCTGAAACCAGCGGCGTCACCCACCATCGACCAACGGTAGAAAATCCCTGGGTCTCCGTAAAAATCTAATGAGGCATTAACTATGCCGCTAAAATCAAGATAAACCGTTGGAATTTTTGCTATAAAATAGCGGAAAGCTAGATTTACTACTATCAACGGAGAGAATTTGGCACCGACTCTCTCTGGAGAAAGTCTATGCTTGACAAGTGAGTCAGCTCAACTTAAAGAGTCGGCTGATAAAAATAGAAGATTCAGACTTATGGGCCGACTCTATAAGGAAGGCCCAAAGGAGAAGATCTGGCCATGAGCTGGACGTGCCAAGCGAGGGGATTGAAGCATTAAAAGGAAATCGAATTACCTTGTATAGCACGTAGCATATTTGTAAAGTAGAATAGGACTCCACTTCGTGTAGGAGTCGGACTCGCGGAATCCCGGGACCTGGTGCCTTTATAAGTTGAGCTCCACGGGATCCAGAGCCAACTCAAATAACGCGAGGATTAAACACTTAAGGCATAACCTAGATCTCCTCGATACGAAGGTTGTGAATCGACTTCGTTGTAATCGATACGTCGAATCTTCTAATCGAGGAGTCGATACCTGCAATAACAAGAAGCAGGAGTAGGTCTTTACCTCGAGACAAAGAGGGGCCGAAACCTGGGTAAATCGCCGAGTCTCTTATCCATGTCAACTCTCTCCTCGTATCCACCTCACAGCAAAGGTTCCATGTCAAGTTCGAGTCTTCAGACATCTGCCATGACTTTCCCACGACAGGTGGAGAAGAAAACTTACTCATAACGGAAGGTGAATCAAGTGTAACACTAGTGCTAGGAATAGTACCTTTTCTTGTAGTTGATGGTAAAATCGGAACCTTGGGGTCTCCTTTCTTACCCATAGCGGATAAATCACAGCAAGAAAAATAACTCCAAGTAGACTTGTAAATAAAGCTATGGTCCCCGGCAATGGCGCCAGAAAATAGTCTTGATGACCCACAAGTGTAGGGGATCGCAACAGTCTTCGCGGGTAAGATAACCCAATTTATTGATTCGACACAAGGGGAGCCAAAGAATATTTATAAGCTTTAACATTTGAGTTGTCAATTCAACCACACCTGAAAGATACTTGCTTGGAAACAATTTATTAGTAGTAACGGTTTTGTGGACATGATGGGGGCAACAAAAATAGTGGTGGAAAAACAACAAAAGTAATCAACTAGTAAGCAGCATGATTAAAACACTGTAGGCTAGGGGAATGGATGGTTGGGCGTTGCATGGATAAGAGATAACATGTAATTAACATGGGGCAAGGCACACAGAAAAGTAATGATCATCTAGGAAAATATCAACATTAGGCATGTATCCCAAGGTAGTTGTGCGTGCTTGAAATAAGAACTTTGCACAATATCTTTTGTCCTACCATCCCGCTACCAACGGGGCCAAAAGGAACTTATGGAGATTAAGGTGCTCCTGTCAAAGAGCACCGTAACAAAGCATTAACAATTAATGGATACATGGAATCCTCAAATTATGGTCCTTCACCTTTGGTGTCCCAAGCTGTCACCATTGGAATCGCTGGTTCCGGACTATAATAGGTGCATACAACTCATAGATAGGATCAAGAACACAAATATATTCATGAAAACATAAAGATTTATATCTGAAATCATGGCACTCGGTCCCAAAGTGTCAAGCATGAAGAGAAACAAGTAGTAGCAAATATGATAAACACCATAGTAGATGATAGGCAACATGACCCCATCAATCTAATGAACTATGACATGATCTAAATCATCCAATCCCTATCATCCCCTTCGCTTACAGCAAGGAATTACTCACACATGAAAGGGGCGACATGGAAGGGTGATGGAGTGGCGATGGTGATGGCAACGATTTCTCCTCACCGGTGGCCAAAACAGCCTCTAGATTAGCTCTCCCGGAGAAGAACAGAGGTGGCTGCGGCTCCGCGACGAGAATTGGAGTATCGACTTCTGTTTTTGGGTTTCCTCGTGGTTGTAAAAATAGGAGTCGAAGTAGGGAACCAGGGGAGGTCCCACCCCTCGGGGCGGCCTCATGGTGCGGCCAGGGGGAAGGCTGTGCCGCCTGGCCGCCTGGACCAGGGGTGGGCCCCCTCTGGTCCATCTTCTGGCTCCAGGGCTCTCCGATTGCGTGGATTTTCTGTGTTTTTTTCCTGGATTTTTCTGAGGTACCAAAAATTTCCTTTTCCTACACATGAGAAAACCATACAGGTAGCTCTGCTGAAAACAGCGTCATTCCGGGTTAGTTTCGTTCAAATCATGCAAGAATGAGGTCAAAAAAATAGCAAAAGTGTTTGGAAAAGTCGATACGTTTGAGACGTATCAGATGCGCAAGAATAACAAAACCTCCATACGCTCCTCCTCGGGGTACTTGTCTCTTTGTGAATCTCCTGATTAGATAGAGTTACTGATAATAAGTGAATGAGTACCTTTGACTAATGTGAGTATTCGATCACTACTAGGAAAAAGCTTATAGGTTGAGGCTTAACAATAGCGCCCTCACTGGATGGGCGCTACTGCTAATTAGCAGTAGTGCCTGCTTCCCGGATGCGCTACTGATAAGCCTATAGCAGTAGCGCCCCTCAACGGGGCCCGTTACTTGTAAGTGTGGTTCCCACCAAACCCAACTGACAAGTTGTAGTAGTAGTGCCTCCCATAAAAGCCCGCTACCACTATCACCATAGCAGTAGCGCCCATTTACATCGCGCGCTACTACTAACGTGGACCCAACGGTCCGCACATAGCAGAAGCGCGTCACCAGGAGGGGTGCGCTGTTGCTATGGTTCTTATAGCGAACCGCACGCCCGCCCCCCGCCCACTCTCACTCACTCTCTCTCACTCACTCACTCTCACTCACCGCGTCGCCGTGCTCCTTCCCCGCGCCGCCGCCCCGCTCCTTCCCCGACCCGCCACCTCGACTCGCCGTCCCGACAAGCGCGCCACCCGGACCTGCCGCCGCCCCGACCCGCTGCTCCCGGTCGTGCACGCACACTAGGTATATCCTTGCTCCCTCTCCCCTTCATTGATTTTAGATAGATAGATAGATAGATGGATTGATATATAGATAGATGGATAGATGAATAGATAGATAGATGGATAGATAGATAGATGATTAGATTGATAGATGGATAGATTGATAGATGGATAGATAGATAGATAGATAGATAGATAGATAGATAGATAGATAGATAGATAGATAGATAGATAGATAGATAGATAGATAGATAGATAGATAGATAGATAGATAGATAGATAGATAGATGGATAGATTGATAGATGGATAGATAGATAGATGATTTTCGATAGATAGATGTTGTGAGTAGTAGTTAAGTGTTAACACAATTTGGGAAAGATGTAGAATTTGTTCTTAATGATGTTTTGTTTGAGTTAATATTTAATGAGGAGAACTAGTTTGGGTTGATAAATATTTTTGAAGAGGACATGCCTCAAGTTTTTTTTTGTTATCGTGATGCATCTAGTTTATATATGTGTGTGGTGCTTGTGTAGTTGTTGTTAGGATCATTGTTTGCAGGATATGAGTGGCCTATGTTTTGCCGGAATGTCGATTCATTTCCTTTCTGGAAAATTTCAAGCGCTCGATATGTCGAATTTTTAGTAAATGTCATGCCGAAAATTTCATGAATTTCGGCATGACTTGTGCTAGAAAAGTAAAATATATCGAGTGCTTGAGATTTGTCGAAACGGGAATTAAACGGTGTTTCAACATCAAATTACTTTTAATCATTACTTTTGATATTTTTTAGAATGTCAATGATTTAAATATATTGTGACATTATGTGACATCGTGGGAGAGCGTGCAACTACCCTTGTGATATGTATAAGTACGGAACTTGTGCATCCTACTTGGGTAGCTGTCACGCTCCCCCCTGATTCGCATATGTGTCCAATCTAAATATGAGGCACTATTTCTCCTTTTTTAGAATGTCGATGATTCAAATATATTGTGACACTATGTGACATCGGGGGAGAGTGTGAGGCAAACCCTTGTGATATGTACAAGTACGGAACTTGTGCATCCTCCTTGGGTTTGCGGTCACACTCTCCCGGGAATCGCTTATGTGTCCAATCTAAGTATGAGGCATTATTTAAAAGTACTTTTGTCTTATTTTGTTAATTTGTTAGTTATTATAAATTTTTCTTTCATTCATTTTAATAAAACTTTGTATATTAACTAAGTTCTCGGCTACGATGCATGGCCCCCGTCCCCATCGCCGCGGTGGAGAGCACGAGTTTGACGGGATGCGCAATGTCCGGGACTGGGCTCCCCCGGGCTGGCACTGGAAGGTGGTTTCCGGGGTGCTCCGCTTGGTGAGGATTCTGGGTCCTGTCGTCGGCCCGGATCTTCTTTGGTGGTGGTCACGTGGGCCAAAGTCGGTCCGGAGGGAGTCGGCCCCCGAGGAGGTGGTACGTCGCCGGGTCAGAGAGGAGGACAAGCACGTCCGTCGCTACTTGGTTGCATTGGACGCCGGGTTCTCCACGGCCAATACCTGGCAGATTCTTCACGGCTCTCACCGGAGCTAAGTTCCTGTGGCGGTTCCTTATCTTTGGGTGTTTCCCGCCCGCGACTTGGCTCCGGGTCGTCATCGAGTTTGATGTAGTAGTGAATTTCCGAGATGTTGTAGTCGAGATGTAGTAGTGATATTATTATTGCATTGACTAGATTATGGAGATGTATTAGTGATATTACATGATAAAATATTATTGTTGCATTTTTATTCAAGTTCACCATTTTTAGAATGTCGATGATTGATACGTCCAAAACGTATCTATAATTTCTGCTTGCTCCATGCATGTTTTGTGTGATATTTCTATGATCTAGATACACTTTCATACAGTTTTGATCATATTTGGACTAACCTATTAACTCAGTGCACCACAGTGCCAGTTCCTGTTTTCTGCTGTTTTTCTATTTCAGTTTTCCCCCATATAAAAAGTGCTCCAAAAATTCGGGAAAATTCAGATAAAAAATCAGCGCAGAAGAACCTTCCGGAAGAACCTGAGTGGGGCCAGAGGGCCACCACCAGGGGCCCAGGCGCCCTGGTGGCGCGCCCGAGGGGCTGGCCGTGCCAGGGGGGCGCCTGGACCCCTGGTGGCCCCCCTGGCTGCCCCCCTTCGCCTATATATTCTCCGTGACGAGAAACCCTCCAGGAAAGAACCCTTTTTCGCGATCTCGCCTCTGTTCCTCCGCCGCCGCGCTTCCGAGATCGGGAGCACCAGCAGACCTCTTCCCGGCACCCTGCCGGAGGGAGGGACGACCTCCAGGAGTCTCCTCTCCACCATGGATGCTTCCCGGATGTCTCGTGAGTAGTTTCCTTTGGACCATGGGTCCGTGATCAGTAGCTATGTGATGATCTCCTCCCCTCTTTGTTCTTCATGGTTTCGACCTCGTGAGCTGCCCTACATGATCGAGGCACTTTTGTAATCTTTCTGCTATTGCTATGCTGAGTTTGATGGGATCTGATGGATTATGAGATTATGTTCAGATTGTGATTGAGTAATATATTTGGTTCTTATCTCTTATATTTTTGCTCCTAAGTAATTCTTTCATGTTCTCCGTTGGTGTTTATTGCTTTGGCCAAGTAGTAGGTAGTAACTCCAAGAGGGAACGTTATGCTCGATTGTGGGTTCATGCCCCCTGATGACACGCTTGAGTGACAGAAACATGAGTCTAGGGGATGTGTTGTTGCCACAAGGGGGAAAACAACGGTGCTTGTAACCGCGGTTGCAAGGATTGTCTACTTTACGCAAAGTGCTTTTTAATGCAGTTGTCTGTTGCTTTGGGTTTACACTTTGGGTGGGGCTCGCAACTTAATACCAGTGAGATGTTCTGGATAGATATCTCAAGGTGGATGATTAGTAGTAGATGAAGTTGGATTTCGGTCTACTTCTTTTGGCGTTCTGCCCATGCTTTTGAGACTCTTCCTTTCTTTTGTAGCATAGTTAGCATTGCGGTGCGTTTATAATCCTGTCAATTTCTCTTCTGTAATTTTTTCACCTCGCATAGCAGTTTTATCGTCTTTTGGGATAGAGACATCACTAGTGAACATCACGTATCCCGGTCCATATCCTCATTACTGTTTACACGCTCATTTACTTTTCTGCTTTTACTTTCAGTTTCTATCGTTATCCTTTGTGTTTGATCCTTTGTGAACAACAAGACCGGAGAGATTGACAACCTCTCTGAACTTCGTTGGGAACAAAGTTATTTGTGTCTGTGTGCAGGTCCGCGTCAGTTGCGCCGCTGACACCTACTTATCATCTCTGGAGTCCTACTGGAGACAAACCTTGGTATCTTTACTGAGGGAAATTTGCTTCTGTGCTACATCACACCTTCCACTTGGGGTTTACCAACGAAGGGAGAGAAATCACTATCATCACCTCGCACATCAAGCAAAATTTCGGGCGCCGTTGCCGAGGACTCCGAGTGCTAAGATAGGGGAGTTGCACACTACACTTTACCTTTGTTTTTAGTCTTGTTAGTTTACCTTTCAGTTTTTATCTTTGTGTCTTATATCAAAAATCACAAAAAAATCTGCCACACTTGCTGTTGTTATGGGTTCCACTGAAAACACCAAGTTGTGTGACTTCACTAGTCACAACAACCAAGACTTTATCTGCACCCCCATTGTCACACCTGCCACTTCAGCTACCTCTTATGAAATTATACCTGCCTTGCTAAACCTTGTTATGAGAGATCAATTCTCTGGTGCTGAAGATGATGCTGCTTTACACTTGAACAATTTTGTTGAATTATGTGATATGCAAAAGTATAAAGAAGTAGAAGGTGATATTGTTAATCTCAAGCTCTTTCCTTTCTCTTTAAGGGGAGACGCTAAAATCAGGTTTCAATCTTTGCCTAGGAATAGCATAGATTCTTGGGATAAGTGCAAAGATGCTTTTATAAGGAAGTACTACCCACCTGCTAAAATTATCCAATTAAGGAGTAACATTATGAATTTTAAGCAATTGGATAATGAACATGTTGCCCAAGCTTGGGAACGAATGAAATCTCTTGTTAAGAAATGCCCTACACATGGTTTGACTACTTGGATGGTTATCCAGACTTTTTATGCAGGCTTGAACTTTACCTCGCGGAACCTGTTAGATTCGGCCGCGGGAGGAACCTTTATGTCAACTACACTTGGTACTGCCACGAAGCTTCTCGATGAGATGATGACCAATTATTCCCAATGGCACACCGAACGCGCTCCAACAGGTAGGAAGGTAAACTCCGTCGAGGAAATTACCTCCCTCAATGAAAAAGTTGACTTAATTATGTCTCTACTTACCAAGAAACCCTCTATTGATCCTCGTGATGTCCCTTTAAATTCTTTGGCTACCCAAGAACAAGTAGATGTGAACTTTATTGCTAGAAACAACTTCAACAACAATGCTTATAGGGGTAATTTTGCTAGCAATCCTAGACCGTTTCCATCCAACTATGGGTACAACAACACCTACCATAGCAACAAGAACCCCTCTTCTGAATTGGAAAACATGCTTAGAGATTTTATCACTACACAAAAATCCTTCAATAAAAATATAGAGGAGAAATTAGCTAAATTAGATAATCTCTCTTTGAAGGTAGAAAGCTTAGCCCTTGATATTGAGATGCTTAAAATTAGAACCTCTCCCCTTGAGGATAATAAGGCCACTCCTATTAATGCTATCCAATTACAAATTAATGAAAATATTAGGATGATGGCTAAACTTAAAGAAAGGTGGGCTAGAGAAAAAGAGGAAGAGGATAGAATTAAGAGCCTTCCTACACACCACACAGTTGCCACTATCCAAATTGTTGAGGACACACAAACTATTAGCACCCAATGCACTCAACCGAAGATGAAGAAACTCCTATGAACATAGAGGGTTTCAAACAAGTGAGCCTAGACGACACTACTACCACCTTTGATAGTAGTGATATTGATTACGGAGCATATCACAAATGCTCTCATCAAAGCTAGGGAGGAGAAGCTTAGAGTAGAAGCCTCCATACCTAGGAAGCTAGATGATGGTTGGGACCCTATGATCAAAATTAAATTAAATAACTTCTCTTGCTATGCCTTATGTGATGTTGGAGCTAGTACCTCCGTTACGCCTAAAAGAATATATGATATGTTTGAATTGAAGCCCTTTGAGCCTTGTTCTTTTGGTGTTCGTCTTGTTGATTCTTCCGTAAACCTTTGGGGAAGATCGACGATGTTCTTATCATTGTCAATGACAACTATGTTCCCGTTGATTTTATTGTTATGGATATAGAGTGTGAACCTTTGTGTCCAATTATTTTGGGACGTCCTTTTCTTCGCACCTTTGGTGCGGTTATTGACATGAAAGAGGGGAATATAAAATTCCAATTCCCTATCAAGAAAGGGATGGAACACTTCCCTAGAAAGAAAATCAAGTTACCTTTTGAGTCCGTTACTCAGGCTAGTTATTCTCTTTCTCTTGATAAAACTTGATTCTTCTTCTGCATCATGCCTAGCTTAAAGGCATAAAAGAAAGCGCTTTCGGGAGGGAGCCCGCAACGAATTTAGGTTTTTCTTTTTTGCTTTTATTGTGTCGTGATGTTTGTTACTACTGTAGCAACATCATTGTATCTTTATTTTTCAGCTTTGTGCCAAGTTATAGCCTCTTATGATAAGGGAAGCAAAAGTTGTGACATGCTGTCCAGAAAACAGATTCTGTCCCTTGACAGAAAAATTCGAATAAAATCACCGGATCATCTTTTTGATCTGAATTTTTTTGACAGCATGCTCTATACAATTTTGAAACTTTCGTATGTTCTGAGTTTTTTGATTTGAGTTGCAGAAGTGCCCCGAAAAAATTCTCTACTACCTGTTGTTCTGTTTTTCACAGATTCTGCCACGTTTTGCCTCTCTTCACTTTTGCAAACCTTAAGCTTGCTTTTTCTTTGAAAAAACTATTTTGGCACTCTTGAGAAACAGTAGCTCTTCAAGAATATCTTTATATCCAGTGGGGAAAAATTATTTTATTAAGGGTACTAACCTCTCTAATCAGCTTATGATGAGTTATGTATGAAGAGAGTTTTCAAGTGTGTGATGGACGATGATGAAAGAAGATCCAAGAGTGTCAAGCTCTCAAGCTTGGGGATGCCCCCATGCATCCCCAATAAATATTCAAGGAGAATCAAGCGTCTAAGCTTGGGGATGCCCCCGTGCATCCCCTTCTCCATCAACAATCATCAGTTCGTCCTTCGTCTCACTATATTTTTATCACTTTATGCGTTATGTGCTATGCTTGGAGCGTCTCGCTCTTAGATTTTATTTTTAGTTTTCTTTAGTTTTTCTTGCTGGTCATAACAAGTTAGACCCCATCTTACTTTGTGTGGGAGAGAAACACGCTCCACTCCAATCTGGAACACATCATAGGATTTTTCCTGCTTATCTTTTTGTTGTTGTGTGTTCTTTATCTTTTCGTAGCTGCTGCCATGTTTAGTATTAGTTTGTCTTTAGAAAGAGCCTTGGCTTTTGTTTAGTTTGTTGCTGGAACTCTTTTTAGTTTTCATGTTTATCTTGTTAAAGAGAGTTGGTTGTTGCACTCAGTAGTGTCTTGTCTTGAAAGTAGGTAATTGAGGTTGCTATTTAATTCTAGTAGTAACTTGCAATAGTTTTGAGGTATTGATGTGAGTAATGTCTGAACTTTTGGTGTCAAGTGCTTTAGCATATTAGTGATAGGTGTCGTATTTTGGGCAATCCGTGTGTATTTTCAAAACCTACAAAACTAGTTGAGAACTCTAGCTACTAGATGAATCACTAATCTTTGGAGGGATCGAATATTAGAGTACACTCACGTACCATGAGTCGAGGATGCGCAAGGATAACAAAACCCCCAAACACTCCTCCTCGGGGTACTTGTCTCTTTGTGAACCTCCTTATTAGATTGAGAATTACCGATAATAAGTGCATGAGTTCTTTGGACTAATGTAAGTATTGAAATGTAACATCCCAAAATTCTCCGAATTTTGGAATGTTAATAAAATTAAATAGATGATGATTGTTTGATTGATGTGTTTGATTTTCTCTGGGATTTAAAACTTTTGGAGTTTATTGAATATTAAAAAGAGAGGGAGTACAGGGACTTTCCCTAATATTTATAATTGGTGTTTTTGGAATTTATTATTAAAAAAAACCAACAAAACAAAAAGAGAGAAGGTAATATGACTCCTTCAGCATATTAAAAGTTTGGAAAATGTTTTAAATCTTTATTGGAATTCTGTTGATTATTCAAAATATTTTTCAACTAAAGTAAAATTCATTTGAGAGGATATAAAATGACTTATCCCCTTTTTAATAAAGTTGGAAAATATTTAGAATATCTTTTTAAAGTTTTTAAAATTTTATTTTGAGTATTATAAATAACTCTAAAATTATTTTAGGGATTTTAGAATGCTAAGGGAATTTTTATTTCATTAAAATGATTTATTAAATATTTTAAAAAGAGTTGAAAAAGTATTTCAATGGGATATTTTTATTTTTACCAAATTATTTATTGGTGTGGCAATTTTAAAATGTATATTTTATTATTTAGAAATGGTATGCCAATGCTTTTGACCAAATAAAAATACTTTAAATAATTTATTGGATTGATGAAAAGTATTTTATATTTAAATAAAATATTTGGAAAAGGTTTTTATTTTATTTACCTTTTTGGAAAATATTTTCATTTTATAATTTTCTTTGTATTATTTGAAGGATTTATAATTTTATTTCATATTTTTCGGAGTTACGGTTGATTTGATTTAATTGTTTAAAGTTGCGGATTTTTAAATAAAAGGAAAAACTCGTAGCCCGGCCCATTAGTGGTTTCTGCCCGCGAGCGCATTAGAGTCCGTTTCGGACCCAGATCTTTTTTTTTCCTATTCTGCTTATAAATAAAAATTTAGTTTTTATTTTTCCTTTTATTATTTCTTTTCCTAGAAAAAAAAAGAAAACCTAGCGCCGCCGGGACCCGCTGGCCGCAGCCGCAGCCGCCGCCGCCGGCCGGCCGCCACCGCCCGCGCCGCCCGCCGGAGCGCGGCGGCCTCCCTGCCGGTGCAGTGGGCTGCTCCACGCGCCCCGCACGCCGCTGCCTCCTCCCGGGACCGGAGCACCGCCACGGCCACCACGCCGGGCCGCCGCCACCAGCCGTCCCTGTGCCATGGCCGGAGCTGCGCAGCCGCGAGCTCGCCGGCACCGCGCCCTTGCGCGCCGGACCGAGCCGCCTCCCCGCGTGCTCGTCGTGTTCCGCCGCCCCCACCTGGCAGGCAGCCTCCCATCTCGTCGGCCCTGCCCAGGCTCGCCGGAATTCGCGAGTTCACCGGAGCAAAATTCCGGTCAGATCTGGGTCGAGGACCAGATTGCTTTTTCGGAAGAAATTTTATTCGCGAACGGGTCCTTTTGGCAGAAAACCCCCTGACCTCGCACCGGCAATATCTTCTACACCGTAAGTCGGATGGAGGTGAAACTTTTTGCTACGCGTTCGTGTTGTTCTGTACTTTAGCATGGTATCAACTTTTGCACACTTTGCACACTTTTGAATTTGAGTTTATTTCAAATTCAAATTCAAATTCCAGTGGCCGTATCTTTTATACCGTTGATCCAAATCGAGTGATTCTTTTTGCGTTGGATCACTCGTGTCATGTACCTTCTGTTTATATCATGTGTACATGAAAATTCACAAGTTTATTGATCTGTTTAAATTCAAATTCAATTCGAATTTTGCACCTGCTATGACCTGTGTTGTAGTAATCCGTTTCACGTGATTCCTTTTTGCATATTGGATCATATGAGACATCTTATCGGCAATATCTACATACCATTCATATTGCTATGATCTTTACCTTGATTTCATAATGCCTTGATCATACTCTTGTATCGACAACTCTTTATCCGTTGACTCTGTCGAGTTCACGTTCCACCGATCACCTTCGAGCACATCCACACCTTTGCACTTCAAAGCTTTTGTTTTATTACTAAAACCTTTGTGATTGTTTTGTTGATCTTATGTTTTGTCCTTGTGGTGTGATTGCTTATTGAGTTCTTTCGTTGACGATAGATTTCTCGGATTGTGACGAATAGAGTTGACTGGAACGTGAGAGCGAAGATCTTCATCGAATGTATAAGGCAAGTGATGCTTTGACCATACTCATACCTATATTTTCTATATGCATTATGTTAAAAAATATCACCCTATTGCATGATAGGTAGTTTATTTTACTGTTGCTGCACAACCAGTTAGGATAGCCACATGTTTTGACTTATCTACCGTAGATCAACCTAGCCGTGTTGTTGCTTTATTGCTATGCTTTGTAGACGTGGTTTGGGTTGTGAGAATTCATGCAGTGCATGTGAGCTATTAAAAAAACTATGTAGAAAGTTTATAATAAATAGAAATCACTTCTGGACGGGCGGGTTGCATCCCGGTAGTTGTGCCTTGTCTAAGGACAGTGCCGGGGTTAAATGCACCCAATGGTTGTTTTGGTGGTGAACCGGGTGCGTCATGGCGAGTACCCTCTGACGTAGTGGGCGCCGTCCAGGCTCAAAAATATCAGACATGCAATATTACTAGTAGCTTCCGTGTACGGCCACTGGCTATATTGTAACACCCTCACTGTCAGTGAACAGTAATCAAGGTTACTGTTCATCTCTACTGTTCAAAACTTTTGTTTGATCAACTTGGAACAGTTCAAATTCAAATTCCACTTTGATGTTCTTGGATGCATTGTGATCATGGACCTTGGTCAACTTGAATCAAAACAAGTCCAAGCTTAAAACAAATGACTTTGATTGAAATCAAATCAAATTCTTAGTATGCCTTTGGTGCGATATTAAAAACAAGGTGACAGATAATCCTTGCCCAAAAATTATGGAACCAGTTTTATAAAATCACTAATAATCTCTGGACCATGTTGGTATGGTTGTGGTTATTTATTGTGCCATCAAATAAATCAAACAATTATAAACAGTAGCCAAAAACCCCATATTAATCATTTAATATTATAATAAAATATTAAATGACTTTTGTTGCTACCCAAACTTTTTGTGGCACCTCTAATATATGCAACACAATTATAACCACAAGATTAACATGTGGCAAAAATCATTTGAAAGCAAAACAAATTAAAACAGTAAAGAAATGAAAGAAGGAAAAACAAAAATAAGAAAAAGGGAAAAACACTAACTTTCGCTCAGGGAGAATCCCCACGGCCCAGTCCACCACGGCCCAGCCCCCTCCCCTTAGTCATCTTCTTCCTTCTGTTCACTGAGGAACCGTGGCGCACATCCACGGTGCGCTGCCGCCATGGCGGCCATTCGTGGCTCGCCGGCAGGATAAGTCCCCCCCGCCTTCCGTGGAAACCCTAGCCGCCGTTTTTCTCCTCCACCTCACGCTCGTCCCTCTCTTCTCCCGCACGGGCTCGAGCACGCCCGTGGCCGCGCCGCCGTGGTTCGCGTGGCCACCGGCCACCTCGTCGACCGGGAGCACGTCCGGGAGGACCGCCTTCGACTACTGCTTCGCCCCCGTGCCTCGATTTGACTGGATCCGTGCCGCAACACTCGCCATCGTCACCGAACTCCCGCCACGGCCGCTGTCTTCCGCGCTGAAATTCACCCCGCTCCGGTCGTCCCCGAGCTCGCTTCCACCCTCTTCACGACCGCGGTGAGCTGCTGGTCATTTCCCCCACACCTACCGGTCGTCCGGTCGCCGTTCGTCACCTTCTCAGGTTGAGGCCGCCATGGCCGGGCACGCGCTCATCGCGCCTCTGCCCCGCGCCCAGCACGCTCTGGCCGCCCATGGACACGCCCTGGGGCACCCTCGCGCATGCCCTATCCGCGCCCGTAACGCGTTCCTTCCCCGCCCCCGCACACACAACTTTCCCGCCGCCGCGCTGCCATGGCTGGACGTGCACTCGTCAGGCCCTGGCCGCACCCCGCGCTTGTTCTCTCCCGCTGGTCACACCCACCCCCTTCCCGTCGCAGCCGCCTGCCCGCCTCGCCTGGCCGCTCCCTGTTGCGCCCCCTCGCCGGAACGGCCACGACCGTGCCTCTGTTGCGCGTCGCCGGCGAGCCCAGCGCGATTAACCAGGGGTTAATCCCCTGTTAAGTTAACCTCCCCTCACTGTGTGCCTATGACCAGTGGGGCCCAAGCCCTTATTAAACTAAATAAACTTGCTATTAAAAGATTGAGCCTATAACATGTGGGCCCTGGCAATTGTTTAATTAAAAATAACTGTTAATCAACACATGTGTCACTTACAGCTGGGTCCCACTGTTATTTAGAATAAATAAAAATGATTTATCAATATGTGAGGCTGACCAGTGGGACACACTGGTCAGGTTTGACTGGTCAAACCCCTGTTCTGGATAATGTTTATTTATTCAATAAAATATATTCAGAAAATGTTATAAAATTATTTAAGTTTGGAAATTCAATATATTTTAAACCGTAAGTCAGATTCAAAAACTTTATACATCAAAATTGATCAGAAAAATATAACGAATACGGATACACTATCCGTATGTCTACCCCACCCCCTAACACACCGATCATTGACATTCCCCCCTCCGGGCTGTTTGTCGATAATTCCCGGTGCCGGTAAAAACCTACCGGATGAATTTATTCCGAACACGAAAGTTGTCCGGAATGGTTCAATTAACACGGATACACCCCCCTTATCTTTGTCGGATGTCCACGACACCTCCGGCATGATACCTTCCCCCTCCGGTCGCCCTGTCCGGTAATCACCCGGAGCCGGTAGTTCATCCCCGGATGAATTCCCGCTCCGAGCCTGATACATCGTACTGCGTTAGACCACCGTTAACTTTGCATACGCCATGCTATTCATCTGTTTGTTTATGCTTACTTTGTATTTACTGTTTCTCCCCCTTTATTCTCTGGTAGACCCCGCTGCTACCGCTGACTACACCGCTGCTGGGTACGACTACTTCGTCGACGACCCTACCCCTACCGTCGAGCTTCCAGGCAAGCAGAGCCATTCTCTTCCCCAGATATCGCCTATCTTTCCGTACTTTTCTTGCACTAGGCATTGTTACTGCTGCTGCTACGTTACAATCCTATTCAATTGCATAGCCTGTTTTTGTGGCCCCTTGATGTACCTCCTTTATCCTATGCTGCCTATTATTATTATGCATTATTCAGCAGTGAGCCCTGCGCATTGTTAGCTAGGATTAGATAGAGGGCCGTGATCACTCAGGGGAGTGAACGCGGATACGATAATTATAAACTGCACAGGTACGGTACATGCAGACACCGTCTAAGGCCCCTATCTGGGTTATGCCTAGTCACCTCAAGTGTGAGCTATCAAGGAGTAATCCTTGTACTCCACTCGAGGCTGACTTTGTCTTACCGCCATAGTGTCCTGAACAGCGATTGTCCTTCAGGTAAGAAGTCGGGCGACCCAACGGTTCCCGCGAGAGGTATTGCGACGGGACGACAGGGAGGGTACGACCAGTGTACCGGTGTGCTTGGCCCCTGATCGTTGGCCGCGAGAGTTATCAATCCATGAAAGTCGAGCTCTCCCAAGAGCACACGCGAGACAAGGTAAGGAGACGGTTCACCTTGTTGGTAACCGCAGAGACTTGGTGGGACGACAGGGAAGGCACCGATGTACTGCTGGTCCTGGCTGTTGTCGTTGTCCGCGGGTCAGTTAAGTCGAGGCAACAATAAAGGTTGCCCCACAAATTAATAAAATACTAAATGGTTTGGCGGATGACTTGAGTAGCCTTTTGGATTGTACGCGCTGCCTACACGTGGGATAATGAGTTATGGGCTCCTCTGCTTCATGGTGTCGTCCGAGGACTCTTCAGGCGTCAGCAGTACCGCGGGCTGATTGCCGGGAAGTGTGGTGTCTTCTTTGGCTCGAGCTGTGTTGTTTTTGTTACGACTTCCCGGCCACCCACGCACCGTGCAGGAGTACGTCAGGGTTGGGGTCCAAGGTCCTGCGTACTTAGGATTTAGACCGGCGGATGGCCTCTCTGTTGAGTTTGAAAGATGGGCTGTGGAGTGTCGGATAGCCTCGTTGGAGCGTTCCCTAACAAGGTGCCCTCCACCCTGGAGATCCGTGCGTTGTAGTGTAACAGAAGTGCACCCCTGCAGGGAAGATTGATCTATTCGAATAGCCGTGTCCACGGTAACAGGACTCTTTATGCTGAAGCTGGATCTTACCACTACAAACTATTATTATTAAACTATATGGTTCCGGGTTTTCTTCCTCGCGGGGGTGTCGAGGAGGGAACTCGGAGGCATTGTTAAGTATTACAACTTATTATTATACAATGCTGCAGCAACTTCTGCTGCATTGTTACTTTATGCTTTATATAAACTATTGGCTGATTCTTACCTCATGCTGCAAGACATCGTCGGAAGATGCTAGTCTTCGGTAGGCCTAGCTTCTTACCCTTGCTCTGGATTTCTGTCTTTCAGTCCACTATATACAACCTCTTATTTCCGTTGATACAATGCATAATGCTTAGTAGCGGACGTAAGACTCGCGGGTATGCTAGATACTCACCTTTGCTTTATTTCCCCTTTTTCGCTTTGCCTGATCGGCCGCTGCAGCCGACGTTGGAGCCCAGGAGCAGGAGTTCTCCGGAGGCGACTACTACGACGTCGAGTTCCCCGTCGACCAGGAGTAGTTCGGTGGATCCCAGGCAGGAGGCCTCACCTTTTCGATCTGTATCTCTGATGTGATTTGTGCTAGCCTTCTTAAGGCAAAACTTGACTAACTATGTCTGTACTCAGATATTATGGCTTGTATGACTTATGTATTCGGATCCTCGTGATCCCTGGTATTGTAAAATATTTGTTTATCCTTTTGTGTTTAGTGTTGTGCTGTGATATTCTCACCGTGACACCCTAATCTCAGCCGTGTACCCTGCGTGTATGATTACTGTACACGAATTGATTTTGGGGGCGTCACAAGTTGGTATCAGAGCCGACTGCCTGTAGGAAGCCACCCCACCACTACCTGGTCAAAGTTGAGTCTAGACTTTGAAAAACTATTTTTCTAACTTAATATTTGGCTTACGGGCCCACATCAATGTCACTACGTGTGATATCTTTGGTATTAGGATCCTTTTCTCCTTACCTATGCTCTGGGAATCTGCTCTCTTATCCTTGCTGGTAAGTTTTACAAAATCTGACATTAGGATCACGTTCTCTTGATTCCACCCGGCGTTTTGGTGCTTCCCCCATTGATTGAGTCGTGTCGCAGGAGTCATACCCCAGGTCCCGGACCGCGGATCCCATTCTCATTCTGGGCAGGCCGCGCGTTCTTTGGCATTAACTCCTGTGGCCAACAGTTTTCTTGCGGCGTGATTGACATAGTGGAATCTATGTCGCGTCGTGTAATCCTTACCGCGGTCTGCGCGCCGCCTAGTGTGTCCTTTTTCCTTAATTTCTACGACGTTACGCTGCCCGATTTTCGATTGACTCTGTGTGTGAATGTGTATGTCTTATATGACTACTCCTATATATCCGCGCCTCCTCTTCGTTGTCTCTTTACTTCAGGCTTGATTCCGGTATCTCGTTAAATTTTCATCACTTAAATACCCCTGTTTAATTCTAGCAGGATGGCTGGTCGTGGTGGTCGTGGTCGTGGACGTGGTCGTGGTGCCAACGACCCACCTCCGCCACCGGATTACATGGCCGCGATGATGAAGGAGTTCGAGCTAAACCGTCAGTTCATGGAGAATGTCATGGCTCAATTCCCTCAGCCGAACTAACATGGGCACCACCATCAGCATGCCACCGTGACTCTGCACGACTTCACTCGCCTCAACCCCACTATGTTCCGCAACACTGTGCAGCCATTGGATGCTGATGACTGGCTTCGCGACATCACTCACGAGCTGGAGTCTGCTAATGTCGATCCAGCCGACTATGTGAACTTTGCGTCTTATCATCTGAAAGGCACCGCTGCCCAGTGGTGGAGCACCGACAAGCGTTCACTGCCAGTTGGAGAAGTCATCACTTGGGATGAATTTCAGTCTGCCTTCCGCGCTCGCTACATTCCTCAGGGGATCATGGACCGTAAGCAGGAAGAATTCCGCAACCTCACTCATGGCAACATGACTGTTGAAGCCTATCAGCGCGAGTTCCTCAACCTCTCTCGCTATGCGGAAGATGAGATCACCACTGATGCTCACAGACAGCAGAAGTTCCGTCGTGGGCTCAATGCAGACCTCAGGCTCGCTCTTGCCGTTCATGATTTTGCCAACTTCGCCACCATGGTGAACAAGGCTATCACCGTCGAGACTGCCCAGATGGAGTTCAAGGACACGCAGAAACGCTATCGTGAAGTTGGCTCATCTTCGGGCGCAACACAGAAGCGTCGCATCTGGCTCCCTCACAGTGTGACCCATTCACCTGCCCCTGCTCCAAGGCCGTCTTATGCTGCACCCCGTCTGCCTCCGCCACCGCATATGCCAAGAGCTCTGCCTCCACCACCCAATGCTCCACCCCTTCTGTCAGAACCCTCTGTTAGGTAATGTGCTAGGATCAAAGTCCTCTTGCATCATGTTAAAAATTTCAAAAGAAATCCTTGAAATCAAATTCGAAAGCAAAATGGGAGAAGGAACACCCCCAGATGAATTAATTCAAGAGGCCAGATAAAAATCTTCTCCAAAAATTCATGTTAGATTTTTGAAAAGTCTTATAAATGAGTGTGATCACATGTCAAGTGATGTGGGACCCACCCCATGCTCATAGATTTTTCAAATATTCAAACAGTGCCTTGGAATTAATTAAAACCCCCTTTTTGATTTAAAGTTCAAATTATTTGAATTTTAAAAAATTTCAAACTTTACAAGTGGCTAGCCTAGTATTTTGTGATGTCACATAAAAAGTTTCAGCATTTTATAAAATTGTTTGATATTTTTATCAGAGCCAAAACAAAACTACAGAAAAAGAAAGGAAAGATTAAACAGAGAGAAAAAGAAAGAAGGGCTTACCTTCAAAGAAGCCCAACTCATCCCCCAGCCGGCCCAGCCCACTCCCGCGCCTGTCGTCTTCCTCAAGCAGGGAGCTGCGTGGCGACCATGCCGTGGCCGCCGCCGAGCCCCTGGCCACCTCCTGCTTCCCCCTCGCAACCTCTTCACGCCTGGAGACGCCCAGAAGCTCCCCCGATCCATTCCCCCTCTCCACGAGCTCTCTCCCCGTCTCCCTCGCCCGATTCGTCGACACCCGTGAAGAACGCCGGAGCGCGCCGCCGCACCTACGTGGCCAGCGAGCCTGTCGAGCGCCACAGTCGTGTCCATCCTCCTCCTCGTCGTCGACTACGTCTCCCAGTGCAGCGAATCGAACACGGAGCCCTCCTAGCCGCCGGAATCGAGCTCGAGCCATCGCCGGACCCGAAGGACGCATTTGTCGATTTCGTCGCCGTCGAGCCACCCCAGCCTTCGCCGCCACCTCCATCGAGTTCTTGGTGAGCAGGCGGTTCAAACCCCTCTCTCCCCAACCCTTATCGTTGTCTCCTTGTTGATCCACCATGGGAGCAGAAGTGCCTCGCCGTCGCGGTCGTCCCCGGCGAGCAACCGTTACGCAATCGAAGCCGAGACCGTGTCGGTTGCACTCGTGGTGTTCCACTGCGTCGAACCATCCCAGCCTCGCTCCCAGACGCTCCTCCTAGCAAGTTCCCGTTCCAAGCCGTGCCTCGGACCGCCGCCGTTCAAGTCGCCGTCGTCACGTCAGGCCTCCCCGTGGTCGCCCGACTTGCCTAGGTGAAGCGCGAGTTCGAGGGCTTCCCTCTGGTGGTCTCGGTGAGCAATTTGGTGGCCGGGAGCACCGTTTCCTTGGACGTCGCCGCGTCTGCGAGTCGCCGCCGACTCGTCGCCGACGAGATGACGTGGCCGGCGAGATGACGTGGCCGGCGTCGTTAGCACTAACCCCACCCCTCGAATGACCCCCCACAGCCGATGACAGGTGGGGCCCTGGACCCCTTAACCCCCTGTTAGTTTCAATCAAACGGGGATTAACCCAGCCCCACTGATAGCCTTGGCCAACTCGTCAGCCCCCCCCCCTGACGCCAGCATGAATTCATGCTGACGCCATAATTTAATTTCCAGAAATTGAAATGTTTTAAAGAATTCCAGAAAATCCAGAAAATAGCCCAAACTTTGGAAATTCATAGAAAATTCATATTAACTCCAAATTGGACAAATAATATATGAAAAATGATCAGGAGAAAATAAGCTATCCAAAAATCCAACTTTCAACTATGTTTGAGTTGATTTTAAAATGGGACCAGTAGCATATGTCATTTGATTTATTTGGAATTTATTCAAATTCAATTCAAATGATTTTGCAACTTGGACCATGGAATTATGCTACTTTTCAACCACATTTCAGAGGCATATCATACACATTTCAAAATGATTCAAATTGATCAATCAATGTCAGATGTAACTTGACTAAGTTTGAATTCAAATTGGAGTTTGAATTTGCAATTCATTTTGCAATATACTCCATTTAAATGGAATTGATTCACACATCAAAGCATATACATCAAGTTTCAACCTTCCATCATGTGATTGTGCATTGTATTTACTTTGCTACCTTGTTCGTTGTTTGTCGAGTAGAGGTGGAACCGGAACAGGAGGCTGCCCCCTTCGTTGAAGACCCCGAACCCGAACCTCGTCAGCAAGGCAAGCAAACCCCAATTGATCATGTCGATAAAATCCCACTTCCCTCTCATGTCTCGCTTATGCATTGTATAGGATGATTACCATGCTACGTTTCTACCGCATAGATGAACCCATTCCTTTGCATGACCTATCATTTGTCACAGTAGTAGGCAAACCACAATCCTAGCAACTGTAGGAGTTGATTGATATCATGTGGCCCCTGCAATTGTTACTTCTTATTGCATGCTTAGAGTGATACCATGATGATACTTTTATGTGAGTCGGGATGGTAGTGATCATGATGATGATGGTAGAAAAGTGTTGGTGAATCTACCCTAATACAAGGTGAACGATGAGAGGCTGTGTAGGAGTACACGGTGGGTTGTCTCGTTGAACACTGCCCTAAGTCCGAGTTCTTGTGTGATGATCCAAGATAAAGAGTACAACCACACATTGGGCTCACTGACCCCTCTCAGCTTACTAACTCATCCCTTTCGATGTCCAGATGGCGCAATAGTTCGGAGTTCTGGTAGGCTTGTGGCCTGGTTGCTAAGTGAGAGAACGGCTCATCCGAGACCGGCTTATGCACCACGCACACATCACTTGGGTCCACTTCGGTAAACCGTCCGGGTTCACGATAGCGGTAGCCAACCCAAGTAGGCGGCTTTCTCGGACTAGATAGGCTATGAGGTAACAGTTGTGGTGAGCATCCTCGCTGGCACCCCTTGAATGGTGTCGAGATCAAAGGCGGTAACTGATGATCATGTGTGTTTAGTGGTACACCCCTGCAGGGTTAACAAAACTATTCGAATAGCCGTGTCCGCGGTTATGGACTGCTTGGAAAGCTTAGCTTGATCGGATACTTCTAAAACACACCAAGATAAGTGTGAGTGCAATGGCGTGCTTTCTCGTGGGGAAGTCGAGGAAGGCACCATAGTGGTGTAATTGGTTGGAGAAAGTAGTGGACTCGTGTACGCTTCTTACCTCAAGTCTGGTACTCGTAGTTCAGGACTAGCCAAGTCAAAGCTGGCACTTCTGCAAGTGAAACCCCACCTACCTTTACCTTGACACATGTGCATGAGTAGTATAGCTCCTATGTAAGTCTTGCTGAGTACGACTTTGTACTCACGTTTTCTTAATCTATGTTTTAGATGAAACCACTGACCCCGAAGGTGGCTTCTTCATCGAGTTGGACGACTGAAGATCAAGCTAGTCTAGTCCCAGTCAGACGACTGGTTCCCCCGTGGAGGGCTTGTGTTTAAATAACGCTTCTTAAGCCATTTGTTAAACATGGCTTGTGTTTAAATAAGGCTTCTTAAGCCATTTGTTAAACTTGTCTGTACTCAGACATACTTTGCTTCCGCTTGTTGTTGTAATGTTGGATCACATGCTTGTGATCTCTGTGTGCACTCTATAAGAGTTATCAATAAAAATGTATACTTTGTAGAGAATTGCAATGATACCTGCTGTTCATACAAGGCATGTGTGCTGCGTGTATGTTTATAACATGCATGTCTTTGTATGGGTTTTCGAGACCTTAGTTGTGATCTGGCTGGCGGTCTTTCATACACCAAGTGGCCCTTAGATGTGCGCAGCTTGGGGCATCGCGATGCGATTGTTCGAGACTTCGTCTCGTGCACACTTTGTGGTATGATCGAGCCCGCCCTAGACCCCGACTAAGTGATCGGGCTGGAGTAAGTCTATGTAAGAGTTATGAGATAGTCGATAGTATGGTTGAGGCGACTTGTCTTTCAATATGGGAGTTCACCACCCATATCATTAGACTTGTGTGCGGACGATGAGGACCCATCTCAGTTGATCATCCGGCCTGGATGGGATGCCCCTCACGTACGATGCTTTCCGAGAACGTTCTGTGCTTGGCCTTGTCTGCTTAGACAAGTGGGTATGGTTCTTGACTCTCCATATGACTATGTCTTAGCTGGACTTGCATACGCTAACCCCGGGTCCCGACATATTCTTTGTGTATGAGATATTGAGGTGTGTATGACTATAAATTGATGATACTATTGTGTGCATTATACTATGAAACCTTTACAAAAAAAGGAGAACATAGGCAGAAATGAAAAAAATTGAAAAATATTACTAGTAGCGCCTCACAGAGGTAGCCGCTTCCGCTATATCTATTAGTAGCGGGCCCGCCAAGAGGCGCTACTGCTAACCCTACGTAGCAGTAGCGGTGGCCCGAGCGCGCTGCTGCTACAAGTTTGTTGTAGTGTGCTATCAGTAGCGCACCCTGGGGCGCTACTACTAGCCTTTCTCCTAGTAGTGGATTTTTGGCACTTCCACCATCCATATTTTGCTAGCCTCTTCGATACCGTGCATTTCCCTTTATCACCTCGAGAGTTGGAGCAAACTTCGCATGATACGCTCTGTCATCATAAACCTCATTATATCTTTCCTCAAAACAGTCACCATACCTACCTATCAAGGCATTTCCATAGCCTTTCCGAGATACATTGCCATGCAACATCCATCATCTCATGACTTGATCTTCATGTCATACATGCTTTTTCTTGTTCGAGGAGAAGCATGCTAGTTGATCCTTACCCTTATAATTGCTACATGACGCGCTAGTATCATTGGATATCCTGCTACACTGGCAGAGGCATACATTTGCATACATCATGATAGTTTTCAGTTTTCTTTATGTTGAGTACTTCTTATAAAGTGTGTGATCTTCTACATTCTTGTAAAATATAGAGTGTTGTCATTAAAGTGAGGAAAATATCCCAAATAGAACACAAATAAAATATCCCAAAAGAGGACAAATTGAAAGATCCCAAAGAGGCCAAATGAGAGATAAATAGAAAGAGCCAATGAGTCCACAAAAATACACGAAAATAGAAAAAGAAAAAATAAAAATAAATGACAAGAGAGAAGGGGGCAACAATACTATTCCTTTTGAAAGATCCACACTCGTACTCCAAAGTAAAAAAATTACTACATAGAGAATTTCATATCATTCGTATAACTATGTGGGGATCCTTACACTATAGAACTTGGCTTGTATATTCCAATGATGAGCCTCCTCAAATGAGATCTACGTCTTCTTGAGCAAGTAGGTTGGATGCACCCCCACTATTTCCATTGGAGAGCATCCCATAGCTCATATGTGCATCCGTTCCATGGAAATCCCTACTCCTCATATCATATCTATCAGTTGGCTTTCTCCCGCCTATGATTGTCCTCATTGATGTGAGCCTTTCACAGCTTTTCTGTCTTCCTTCCCAATCATTATTATATTTGCCATCCTAAGTGCGAACTATCTTGCTCGCGCTCATTCATTGCATGAGTGCTCAAAGTCAAAAGGAGAGGATCCGTTTGACTTGTGCCTGACTAGTGGTTTGGGGACGAGTCACAATAAGATTCCAAAGGAGACCAAGTGTGAAGTTTTAGTAGATTGAGTTCTCAATTAACTATCAAGTATTTTTATGCTCTAAACCCATCTCCCACTTCTTGCACGCAAACACGATTGGAGACATTCAAGTCATGGACAGTGAGATCTCTTGCACCTTTATGTTCTTACTTTGCTAGTTTCAATACTAGATATAGACTCTTGCTTGTTATTGACTTGACTTGAATTGCATATTTTTCTTGCTTTACTTTAAAGTTAAAATATTTTTTGGTAGCCTGTCACCACAGAAATTATCTTTGTTATCATTTACCTACTCGAGGATGAGCAGGAATTAAGCTTGAAGATGTTGATACGTCCCAAACGTATCTATAATTTATGCTTGTTCCATCCTTATATTGGTGACTTTGCTACATGTTTTGCTACACTTCCATACCTTTTTAAACGTATTTGGACTAACCTACTAACTCAGTGCCCCATTGCCGGTTTCTGTCTGCTGTTGTCCGTGCATTCAAGAAAATACCAATTATTAAAGTGCTCGGAAAAATCAGGAAAAATCATATAAAAAATCAATAGATCAGAAGACTACAGAAGCCCGAAGGGGAGCCGGAGGGGTGACCGCCTCACTAGGCGGGCCCTTAGCGCGGCCTAGGGTGGGGCCGCGCCACCTGGGTGCCTGGTCAGGTGGGGCCCCCTGGTGCCCCTCTTCGCCTATATTTACCTCTCGCTCTGAAACCCTCGGGACGTCCCCCGTTACGCAATTTTCACCACTGTTCCGCCGCCGCCACGATCCCCGAGATCGCGATCGGCAGAAGACCCTGTCCTGGCACCCTGCCGGAGGGAGGATTGATCTCTGGGAGCTTGTCCACCACCATGAGCGCTTCCTGGATGTGCCGTGAGTAGTCCCCCTTGGACCATGGGTCCATGATCAGTAGCTATGTGTTGTTTTCTCTCCAATCTTGTGCCTCAATTCTTAGCCCTTGTGAGATGCCCTACATGATCAAGGCATTTATGTATTAGTTTCTGTGTTGCTATGATGTGTTTGCTGGGATCCGATGGATTATGAGATTATGTTCAGATTGTGATGAGTAATATATTTGGTTTACCTTTTAAGTTTTAGTTCTTGAGTATTCTTGCATGTTCTCCATTACTTTTTATTGCTTTGACCAAATAATAGATCGTGACTCCAAGAGGGAGCGTTATGCTTGATTGTGGGTTCATGCCCCCCGATATCTAGCTTGAGTGACAGAAACATGAGACTAGGGGAAGTGTTGTTGCCACCAAGGAGAAAACAACAGTGCTTGTAACTGCAGTTGCAAGGATTGTTTACATTACGCATAATTTGTTAATGCAGTTGTCTATTGCTTTGATCCTACAATTTGGTTGGGGTTCGCAACTTAATACCAGCGAGATATTCTGGATAGATATCTGAAGGTCGATGATTAGTGAGTATATGCTGATGAATAAACAGTCTACTCGTCTTGGCATACTGCCCATACGATTGAGCCTCTAGCTTTATTGTAGCATAATTAGCATTGCAGTGCTTTTATAATTATGTCAATTGCCCAGCTGTAATTTGTTCACCCAACATAGTTTTTTCTCGTCTTTTGGTAGAGTGACATCACTAGTGAAAGTCATGGGACCCCGGTCCATATTTCCACCATAGTTTACACCGTTCATCTTTACTGCTTTTATTTCCTTTCTGTTGCAATCACCAATACTATTTCCACTTGTGTCTGATCCTTTGTAAACAACAAGTCTGGAGAGATTGACAACATCTCTGATTCGTTGGGACCAAAGTTATTTGCTTTTGCGTGCAGGTCCAGGTTAAGGGAGCAATATCTTTCAGACGGCGCGTTGCTTGCTTCACCACCTTCTTGTTGATCCTTGGAGTCTTACGGGAGACATAACCCTATCCTCTCAAGTTAGGGAAAATTTGTTCCTTTCTACATCTCAACCTTCCACTTGCGGTACCCAGCGAGGAGCACTATCCAGTGCCATCAAGCTAAATTTCTGGCGCCATTGCCAGGGAATCAAAGCTCTACACAAGTTTTTCCCCGACAACTTTGGCACCAGCAGAAGGCCGACAAGGTTTCCAGAAGAGACATGTATATATGCGATATACATGTTATTGATGTTCCTGACAAGAGCTCGGAGAAACGTCTGGATATTTGATACCGGATCAGTTGCTCATATTTGTAACTCCCAGGAGGGGCTACAGAATAAACGACTCTTGCAGAAGAATGAAGTGACGATGCGATTTGGAAACGGTTCCAAGGTTGACGTAATTTCCATTGGCGCACGTCGTCTTAGTCTCCCTTCGGAATTGATTCTTGTTTTGAATAATTGCTACTATGTACCCGCGTTGAGTATGAACATTGTGAGTGGATCTTACTTAATGCAAGACCGGTATTCTTTTTAATCTAACACAACTGGTTGTTCGATTTATAAGAGTGATGTCTTTTATGTTAATGCACCGACGCGTAATGTTTCATTCTTAATTGATCTTGAATATCATGACTCCCACATCAATAACATAGAGGCCAAAAGTATGAGGCCTAGTAACGAAGAACACATAACGATGTGGCATTGTCATCTTGGTCATATTGGAGTAAAATGCATGAAGAAGCTCCATTCTGATGGAATTCTAGCGTCATTAGATTTTGTATCTCTTGACACGTGCGATCCATGCCTCGTGGGAAAACTGACAAGGACTCCATTCAACGGAATAATGGAGCGTGCGGCAAACTTATCGGGAATCATACATACTGATGTATGTGGACCAATGAATGTCACCACACACAATGCATTTCGTTACTTCGTGACCTTCACAGATGACTTGAGGAGGTACGGGTATATCTACTTAATGAAACATAAGTCTGGAACCTTTGAAAAGTTCAAGGAATTTAAGAGTGAGGTCGAAAATCAACTCGGAAAGAAAATCAAGCACATTCGATCCGATCGAGGTGGTGAATATTTAAGAAACGAGTTTGGCACTCAACCAAAGACTTGTGGCATTGTACCACAACTTACACCAGCTGGAACACCTCAGCGAAACGGTGTGTCCGAGTGACGTAATCGCACACTATTGGATAGTGTGCGGTTAATGATGTCTCATACCGACTTACCTACATCATTCTGGGGGTATGCATTTGAAACTGCCGCTTATATTCTTAATAGGGTACCATCTAAATCCATAGAGACAACACCTTTTGAGAAATGGTGTGGCAAGAAGCCAAAGTTGTCTTACTTGAAGATTTGGGTTTGTTAGCCTTATGTTAGGAAACTTCTACCTGACAAACTTGAATCTAAGGCGGAGAAATGCTTCTTTGTAGGATATCTAAAGGAAATTGTTGGATACACCTACTACAACAAATCTGAGGGAAAAATGTTTGTCGCGAAGAATGGACACTTTCTCGAGAAAGTGTTTCTCTCGAAAGGTGTAAGTGGGAGGAAAATAGACCTCGATGAGATGATTGGCCCGTCACTCCAAATGGAAGACACGACAACAGAAATTATTCCAGAACCATCTTCTGTAGTGGGAGCTGAAGAGACCGGTCATCATGATATTCATAACGATCGTGACATACATGATGATCGTGATGAACATGAAGAGGATCCTATTATACCTTGCAGGTCTTCAAGAGTCTGTAATACTATCCAGTTTTACGGAAAACTTGTTAACGCATTCATGTTAAATGAACTTGACGAACCCGTGAACTACAAAGAAGGAATGGAAGGACCGAGTCCGAAAAATGGCTACAAGCCATGAGATCCGAGATAGACTCCATGTATGCCAACCAAGTATATGGACTTTGGTGGATATTCCCGAGCACCGAAAGGTCGCCGAGAATAGATGGATATTCAAGAAAAAGACTGACGCAGACGGAAACATATCTTACTATAAAGCTTGGCTTGTCGCCAAAGGTTTTCTGACAAGTTTAAGTAGTTGACTACGAAGAGTCTTTCTATCCTGTAGTGATGCTGAAGTCTATCCGGATATTACTAGCAATTTTTTCCTATTATGATTATGAAATATGGCAGATGGATGTGAAAATTGCGTTGTTCATGGTGCAACCGTTTATTGATCCTAAGGACGTTGGTAAAGTATGCAAACTTCAACGATCCATTTATGGGTTGAAGCAAGCATCTCAGAGCTGGAATCTTCGATTTGATGAGGTGATCAAAGCGTTTGGATTTGTCCAAAATGTCGAAGAGTTCTGCATTTACAAGAAACTGGGTGGGAGCTCTGTAGCATTCCTAGTACTATATGTGGATGACATATTATTAATAGGGAATGATGTGAAATTTCTATAGAGTGTAAAGGAATATTTGAATGGACAATTTTCCTTGAAGGACCTAGGTGAAGCTGCATATATATTAGGCATTAAAATCTGTAGAGATAGATCAAGGCGCCTATTAGCACTGAGTCAGAGAACTTACCTTGAGAAGATATTGAAGAAGTTCAGTATGGATAACTCCAAGAGAGGGCTCTTGCCTGTTATGAAAGTAAGTAGATTGAATGTGACTGAATGCCCAACAACAGCAAAAGAAAGGGAGTAAATGTCCTCTAAACCCTATGCTTCAGCCATAGGTTCTATCATGTATGCTATGCTGAGTACTCGACCAGATGTGGCCCTGGCGATTAGTCTGAATAATCGTTTCCAAAGTAATCCTAGAATGGATCATTGGAATGCAGTTAAGAATATCCTTAATTACTTGCAAAAAACTAAGGATATGTTTCTCGTCTATGGAGGATGTGAATACGAGCTTGCCGTAAAGGGTTACGTTGATGCTAGTCTTGGTACTAATCCCGATGACTCGAAATCTCAAACGGGATACATTTTTATGTTGAATGGAGGTGCGATAAACTGGAGGAGCGGCAAGAAATCAGTCGTCGCCCAATCTACAATCGCACTACTAGGAGAAAGGCTAGTAGTAGCGCCCCTTTTCGGCTCATCAGTAGCGCCCCCCGCCCGCTACTGATAGCACACTACACCTAACTTGTAGAAGTAGCGCGCGTACGCACCCGCTACTACTACACAAGGTTATCAGTAGCGCCTCCCGTAGAGCCTGCTACTACTAATATCGGCAGCGCGTACGAGGCGCTACTGGTATACATGCGCTACTGCTACATGTAACAGGCGCTACTGGTATTTATTTTTCATTTTCTGTTTCTTTTTCCCATCTTATTTTTGTTGTATTTGTACAGATATTATACAATATAGTCTCATACACATACACAGGTTTTCTACAGAGTACAAATCTGATCATATCATACGAATACAATAATATGATGACCATATATATCATCATGATCTCTCATATCCAACACAAACGATGTCTTTCATCATGTCATCTCTAAAATAGCGATAGAAGTTGTCACAATTTCTTAAATACATGCAACTACAAGCAAGTTTCATCATCCATCTAAACTATGATATATACTAGAAGAGCGGTCACCATGAGGAAGAGTGGAATTATGTAGTAGCTCATGAAGCGCCGCCTCTGATCTTCCTCTCGCGCTAGCATAAATCTCAAGTAACTAGCTTCCGCTTCCTCTCTGGTATTGAACCCTCTTTGGCTGTCGCCCGGGAACCGGTGCACTTGGGCCTGACACTCTGGCCACTCATCGTACACTCCTGGAACCTTCCCTATGTACACGTCATAGCACTTCTTCTCCATCGATGATCTATGTACCTGTTAGAGATGCATATTCATCATAGGAATTCAACAATAGTACACAGCATAATACACTTGAGCAACACGAAGAGAAAAAGTTAGTGAATATATGCAACATAAAGTAACATACATAATATAATATACACACGTTGTTCATCGTACCCCAACTAATTCACTAGCTAGCAAGCGTTACGCAAGTAGTTCAACAGGACCGTTAAATTACATCAAAAAGGTTTCATATCGCTTCCAAAAGTATAAATTCAACCGAGACATCATCATCGGCATAGTCAATACACTAGAACTTACATCCATCCATATCTGGGAGGACGCACCCTAGCTTATTGAACGGCGTAATGTCCAAAAGCTGCATTCGTACGCGAGTTTTAACATCAGCTCGCGATATTGGGCCATGGTAGAACATCCCCTTCTTGTCGACGACTTCTTTCATGATGATGGTTGCAATATCCTTCAGGATGCGAAAGAAGTCATCTCTTACTTTATAATCCGGTTCGGCTTAGTTTTTTCCCATATCATTATATGATTGTCATCTTTGCTTGCCATGCGAAGAAGTTGCTGATCCTTTATGAACTCCATCATGAGATGGATGGCATAGTATCCATCGTTTGTACTTCCTTCCGATTGATGGATACTGCAGAAGTTGGTTTTATGAGAGAAACACGGTGCGCCCTTCCTTCGTGACTTTTTCTCGATGTGGCCACCCCTCATGCCGAAGCCCTGGAGAGAGGAATCCAGAAGACTCATTACTTTGGTGTAGTCCTTCCTTTTGAAGTTCCTAGATGAGTCGACATACACGGCATGGGAGACTCGCGGGAAAAGAACGATAAGGATGGCGTGCCCCTCGCTGCGCAAAATAAATGCACCTCAAATTAGCTAGCCTCCATATGAGCAAAGGAATGATTGAAATGTAAAGGCAATCGGGCAATGACTTACATTGGATGATAAGGCACAAGAACCATTTCCTTCTCCTTATTCATCAGCATGAAATTTTCGATGTACTCCCTAGCAGTCTTAAGTTCATAGTCACCGAGCGACAAAAAGGACTCATGCATGCAGTATGGATCTGCCACCGCGATTTGTGAGATTTCCTCTCTTTTGATGACAAAGCTCATATGGAGCGCAAAAAGGCGGACGATCGTAAAATCGAGCCGCCTAGTGAGGAACATCTCAAAGATGTGATCAAACCGCAGGAAGAACACTTCCGCGGGCGCCGTGTCGATGTAGCCCATGCCCGGAGGCACACACACCGCATAAAGTGGATATCCTGGATCCTTCGACGCGAGAAGGCTTTTCTCTGTCGACAGTACATGGTCGTGCAGTCTCCTGAGATCCCCTCATATGCTCTCCAGCGGTTTCAGCGGTAGGATCGGCTCGCCCGCGACATGGATCAACGTCGTACCTTTCATCGGTACATGGTCTGCAAAACCGGTTGGCGGAACGGACTTGCTGCTAGAAGCATTGGCAGCCTTTTTGGCAGCTAAGTCTTTCCTACTCGGTCTCTTCCTCGGCTTATTGTGGGGGAGAGGTTGTGATGAGCCTTTAATAGCGCCCTTGATCGCCACCCCAAGTGTTGACGGGCTGAGCACCTTTTCACGTAGACCATCGCCTTGTTCATGCTGGTTTGAGGCGGCATCTGGAGGCGTGTCCTGCAAGGGTTGCACGAAGAGAGACTTTTTGCACTCAGACCTAGGATGCTCCTGCTCCGGCAGAATATCCATCTCCTCGTCCACATGCTCCTTATTTGGTCGAGTCATATGGCTGACTCATCATTTCTACGTTGGGAATGTAGCCGGTATTGAGGAACCGCATAGGGTCATCATCATCCTCCATGTCATCATGCTTTGCTTGCTGGAGCACGGGGGAGAAATCACGATCCACTCTGCTTGGACCCCCTTCCTCGCGTCGCTCGCCGCTCTCACCTAGCATAACAGGCGGCGCTAATAATTGCGGAGGCAGGGTGGTGGTGTTCATACCTTCTTCGGGATGTGTTGTTGTTGGTGTGGTGATCACGGCGGCCGACTCGACACGAAGAAGACCCTTCGGCCATAGGATGAAAAATCCCTTGCAGTCTGCAAGCCGCTTAGGGGTCTCGACTTCCTCTCCCCCGAGTCGTACCGGAGGAGCCAAATCCTTGTGGCCCGGTTTGACACTCGCCACGAAAACCTTGAAATTGTTACTGGGCATCTGCATGGTGTGGATCATCCGATGCGTGGGATTTATTATCGTTGCCTTTCCCACATCCATCGTCTGGCCATCGATCATGTATAGTAAGGTGCACGGGGTTCTCTCGGCCTGTGAAGACATGTCTACGGCGTCAGACATTCAAAAGGCAACAAAAAAGGGATATATTATAAATATGTTGGTGTGACGCGTAATTACCGTGAGGGCGTCGAGCTCAGCCAAAGTCGAAGGCCCGCGTAGCACGCCAGAGATAGAGGACGGGCAGCTATGAGCGGCTGATGGAGCATGTCCGGATGCGAGAGCAGGCGCCACTGGTGCGATGTTCACCGAGTTGCTCCCGGCGAAGCTAGGACGGGGAAAAACCGCTGCTGTTTTTTCTGGATTTCGCTTCGTCCACTCAATAACAGTCGGGACCAAGGATGAAACCGAAGCTGCGAAATCTTCTCTACAGGCAGCTAAAGCTGCATTGACTGCCGAGTGGATCATCTCGTCTTTGGTCGCTTATTCGGTCTCAGCTGCTTTTTCTCAACCGCAAGCTTCACCTTCTCGTCGATGCTCACATGACTAAACTTCCTTCTCTGCCTTTTAGCCTCAAGGTCCTCATGGTAGTAGTGCTTCCACTGGGCACCGTCTCCTACGCCGTGCACACGTCCATGCTGCGGCCGAGTGTCCAAAGGGAGGCCCTTCAGTATGTCAGGGCCCGGTGGAGATGGGTGTCCCACTTGGGCCTCATCGTCAACTGAGACGATGAGTCGCTTTCGGCATCAAGCTTGTGTTGTTCTTTCTGCGAAAGAAACGTGAACCATTTACAAATGTTACTACAATGTGTATTCTGACTATATGAGAAGCTAATATAAGGTGGAAGAAATAATTATTACCAGTAATCTCATCAATTCCCTTGTGGGCGCGTCCGTGGACCAAAACTTTTTCTTCGAGTCCCACTTGTACCGGGCCCTGATGAAGTCATACTCCTGCGGGTCGGTGAACTCCGCCAAGGGGTCTGGGATCCCGCGGCTTCACGTTCCGCGTTCTCCTTGTCCCATATGGGCCTTTTGCCAATGTAACCACGACTTCCGAGGCGGTGTTTCCCCGTGTTAATTTCCTGAAGCCCCTTGAATTTCGCGGACCTAAGCTTGGCTTCGTCGGTAGCACAAGTGTCCTTGAATTTTAATAACTCGGCTTCTGTAAGTGATGGATTCTCCGCAAAAATCTTGGACAAAGGTTTTTTCTTATCAATCAATCATTTCACCCTCACTTTCCACGCGGACAATGCATTGCTGAACTTGACCATGGTGGCGGCATTTATCTCAGTCATGGCATCATCATTCCACGGGTGTTTGTTGTCATCCTGTTCCGGGAACTTGAATCTGTTGTGCAGCTTCGTAAGGAGGAGATGCTCCATATTTGGTATACTCCTCAAGTCATAGTCGTTGATGCTCGCGGTTTCCCGTAGGATGCATCTGACTTGGTTGCCGTAGCACTTGCGAGCTTTCGCAGGCGCTATTGGCTCGAATTTGCCAGGATGAACCTCTGTCACTAGAAGTTTCTCGGTGCCAAGATTGTTTGGTTTTCGTACCGTTGAAATCTTCTTCTTCTTTGCTGGTTTATTACCGGCTTCGGCGCCGCCGGTGTCAGTGCCATCGGTGCCATCATGAGTGTTGTCGGACTCGATTTCAGCGTCCGTCGCATTAGCGACATTTGGACCTTCCTCTCCTAGCTGAGAACACATATGGTCGAGGAAGGCGTGTTCATGCTGATGGTACTCAAAATCTTCATCTTCCCCGGCTTCGTCGTTGGTCGACATGTCTCCTACGATATTTTTAGTCTCCAAGTTTAATTCTGAAACTATCAAAAAAGGAATAAATACCGTCCTATCAAATACCGGGCACTCGATATTTCATACTTTGTAGCACAAGTCATGTCGAAATTCACGGAAAATTTCGGCATGACCTTTGCTAAAAAGTGGAAATATCGGGAACCTGAAATTTGCCGGAACGGAAATAAATCAACATTCCGGCAAAACATAGGCCCCTCGGATCCCTGCATATGGAAAATAGAAGAAAAATTGTACACAATATCATTTCATTTGCATTTTCAACTCCAGAACTTCATACAAACTCCTACACAATATCATTTAAATTTATTTTTTAATTTCCAATGTTCCTAAACCACAAATAACTACTGTGCTAAGCTCCTAAACAATTCTCCTAAACAACAACAAAATCCTACACAACAAACATGGCATAGGCATTTTCACAAACACCTACCGTGCAAGCAAAATTACGGGAGGGGGTTAGGGAAAAAGTAGGGAGGAGGGGAGAGGGGGGGGAGGGGAGAGGAGGAGGGGAGAGCTGGGAGGGAGGACTACCTAGATTCTCGACGGCGGCAGTGGCGAGCGAGGGAGGAGGGGCGGGGCAGTGTCAGCCGAGGCGGTGCAGAGGAGGAGGAAGAGGCGGGGCAGCGAAGCCGCGGCGACGACGGCGGGGAGGCCGAGTTCGAGAGGGCCGGAGAGAAGTGTGGCAGAGAGAGAGCGGGGAATGAAGAAGAAACCGCGCGCCCGGCGGTTTAAGTGAAAACTAGCAGTAGAAGTACCGAGCCCCCTGGTAGGGCGCGCTACTGTTATTTACCAGTAGCGGGCCCACTGGCAGGGAGCGCTACTGTTATTTAGCAGTAGCGGGCTCACCGGTAGGGCGCGCTACTGCTATTTCTGGCATTTTTTTCTCTTTTTAATTTCCTTTTTATATAATTTATATAATGTATATTTAACAGCGGCAATACATATGTACTCCATGTATTACAACACATATATATTAATTTGACTCATCGATAACGGTTAAAGTGCGAGTACACAAAATAGATACATATATATATATATATTACAACACACATTTAATTTCTCAGGGTCGAGGACGTTTCTTAGTGATTAGCTTCTTTCCTTTCTTGTTTGTTTCAGAATAATTTAGGCCCTCGTTGTGACTTTTCCTTTTCCATAGAGTACGATCTTTCATAGGTAATGTAGTCTTCATTCTTCTTTTGACATATGCTTCATCGTCATCGTCATCTTCCCTCATCGGGTTGCCGTACTGGTCGTAGTCTTCTATGTTGGCGACTCCATCCATTCCGACGATGTTTCTTTTGCCTCTCCTAACGACAACACGACTGGGATTGCTCGGGCCGGTTATGTAGAAAAATTGTGTCACGTGCTTAGCGTGTACCCATGGCTCATTTTTGGCGATGACCTTCACGGTAGCGCTCTTGGCGTCGGGTATAGACATATTAGTGAAATGCATGTTTTCTCTTTCGACATTCTTAGCCCATCTAACACGGAACATCGTCGCATTGTGTAGTCCAGAGTAGTTAAGCTCCCAGATCTCTTTGACCCTTCCGTAGAATCTTTCAGTCGAGCCGTTGTCGTCATTCATGCATTCTATCGTCACCCCCGAGTTCTGGAAATCACTGTTCATATCTCTGGCCTCCGTATAGAACGTGTATCCGTTTATATCGTATGCCTGATAGGTGAGGAAGTTGACAGCGGGGCCATGTGCTAAGGCGTATATGAGCA
The DNA here is from genome assembly GCA_950022295.1 of Bromus sterilis. Lineage (NCBI taxonomy): Eukaryota > Viridiplantae > Streptophyta > Magnoliopsida > Poales > Poaceae > Bromus > Bromus sterilis. Next base: position 362,439,598 of record OX465595.1, on the reverse strand, counting down.
ATGCGTCTGTAGACCCCTCTTCCGGGGGATTATGTAACACCCTCAGTGTCTTGTAATAGTAATCACTTTTGGCTAATGATAATTACTGTTGCTAATTCACTTTGATCATCTTTGCATTTGATCAATCCAAAAACCCTTTTGGTTGATATTAAAAACAAAGTGATAAATAAAACTTTGTCCAAACATTGTGGAACCAATTTTGTTAAATGCCTAAAAATAAGTGGACCATGTTAAACCAACATTGGGTATTTATTGCAATATTTAAATATTGCAAACAATTCAAACTAGTGCTAAAGCAACCCCTTTCACTAGTTGCATAATAAAAAGAAATATTAAATGAATTTCTTTTGCACCCAAACTTATTGTGGCACTCTATTAATGTGAAATGTTTTTTTAACGGGGCAAAAGATTTGCCTTATATTGATATAGGAGGAGCAAACAGAGGATTGGCCAGAGCCAACAAAATAAAAAGAAAAGGGGTTAGAAATAATCCCCGGAAAGAGAAAAAGGTCAGCCCACAAGCTCCGACAGGTTCTTTGCACCGGCTAAAATCCAATCCTTTCCTTCCTCCCTAATCTTGTGCATGATGACCGACGGCAGAGAGGATTTATTGTTGAAAACTCTCTCGTTCCTTTCTTGCCAAATCTCCCAAGCGATAAGCATGATGGCGGTTCGTAATCCTTTGGCAGAGGAGGTGGGGGTCTTGGCGATGGCGTGCCAGTAGTCCAACACCTTAGGTATTCCCGATCCAAGGCAACGGATAAGAACCGGGCAAGACAACCAGGAAGCCGCGGCAGTACAGATCCTGTTGGAAAAGCGGCACTCAAAGAGGATGTGTCTCGCTGTTTCGGGGGTACACCTACACAGCTGACAAGTAGGGTGGTTTGTCCCCCGCGTTTCGCAAGACGGTCAGCGATCCAGAGGCGGTTCTGGACGGCGAGCCAGGCAAAGAAGAACTGGCATTTGGGGGGAGCCCATGTCTTCCAAACAATTTTCCCAAAGGAGTAAGGCAAAGAGGCCATGAACTGGGCTTTGTAGGCAAAGCTGGCTGAATAACATCCATTCGGCGTCATGATCCAAGTTATGGAGTCCGTTGTGCTGGGGGAAAGTTAGACCGCCGAAAGAAGATCCCAGAGACGGATGTATTGCTCCAGGTGCTCAACTGTAAAAGCTTCCACGTTAATATCAGCGACCCAGTTCTGGTTCTCGAGAGCATCCCGGACTGTCCGGTTCTTTCTTCGAGAGGCTTTGAAGATTAAGGGGGCAAGGTCTTTCGGAGGATTACCATCCAGCCAGGAGGATGACCAGAAGGAAGCCTTAGCACCATTGCCAATGGTGACCCGTGTAGCGGCATTGAAGAGGTCTCTGTCGGAGTCATCGTTGGGGGTTTCTGAACCAACCCAAGGTTTTTCCGGCGCCGTCCATTCATACCACAACCAACGGAGCCTCAACGCGTGAGAGGACTTTTCCAAATCCAGAATCCCGAGGCCGCCAAGCTCCTTGCGGCGGCAGACCTTCTGCCAGTTGACCTTGCATTTCCCCCTACTAACAACTTCCTTGCAAGCCCAAAGCATACCATGACTGATCTTGGCGAAAGCCTTCAGGATGCCCTTGTCAGCTCTTAGAGTTGTTAACAAGAAGATCGGCATGGAGGAGAGAACTAACTTCACCAAAGCGTTACAACCTGCCCGATTTAGAAGTCTATTCCAAGGGTTCAGTCGTGCCACCGCCTTATCAATGAAAGGTTGGAGATCCGCTCGTCTTAGTATGCCAAGCGAAAGGGGCAGGCCCAAGTACTTGAGGGGAAAATTGACGGTAGCAGCTGGGAAGTTTGCTAGGGTCGACTCAAGGTTGATGTCATCACAACGAATTGGAGCGATAGAGCTCTTCGCCACATTAATCACCAGACCGGAGACCTCCCCAAAACTCTGGAGGATGCCAGCGAGGGCTGACATGTCATGCTCCGTAGGGGTCAAGAAAATGGCTGCATCATCCGCGTATAAGGAAACGCAGGGGCCTTGCAAGCCGCTAGGCATCTCGTGCAGCAGTCCAGAGGCCGTTGCCTTTTCTAGGATTCTCTGAAGGGGGTCGATGGCGATGTCAAAGAGGAGAGGTGAAAGGGGATCTCCCTGTCGGAGGCCGCGCCCGTCACTACTAGGGAATGCCCTTTTAGTGGCGTCCTTTTTTCTGTTTAGTGGCGCATTATGGATGCGCCACTAACTACAAGCCACTAATAAGGGCTTATAGGTGGCGCATTCTGGATGCGCCACCCCTAAGGCCCTTAGGCGTGGCGCATCTCAGAATTCGCCACCTATAAGCTCTTAGGGTGGCGCATTCTGAAAATGCGCCACTATTAATTTTTTTAAATTTTGAATTTTGAATCTGGATCTGGAAAACAATTTTTTTATTTTTTATTTTTTAAATTTTTTTATTTTTTCTTAATCTCACGTTAGTATGCTTAATGCCCGGTGACTATGCTTAATCTCAGGTAAAACTAACCTCCATGGTCAAACTTCCCCGAGGGTCACCAAGCCCCAGCACTACTCTAGCCCCAGCACGCTTAACTTCTCGGTTCTATTTAACTCTCACTCCAGCTCACCTAGCAGGCACTTGTTGATATATCTAACATATAAATCCTATTAAACCATGTTGATGTCTAGGACCTTGTTAATGTTCATGGGTGTGCTAAAATTTTCAACATTTTTTTGAAACTTTCTCGATGGGACCATTAGCATATTTTGAACTTTAAAAAAATGTTTTTTTTACTTAAATTTTTATTTTTTAATTTTTTTTTAATGTTACTATCTAAAATTTTCAACTTTTTTAACTTCTCGATTTGTCCTCTAGCCTATTTTGAATTAAAAAAAAATAAAACATATATTTTTTAAAAAAATTCAATTTTTTTCTGTTAAAAGTGGCGCATTCCATACAAAATGCGCCATTACTAAGTTCAAAAAAAATTCAATTTTTCTCATTTTTTGGGCCTCCAGATCTTCAAACGCCCATAACTTTTTTTCTGTTAGGTTTTTGAGGATTCTAAAAATGTTCAACGGGTTACACCTAGTTGAATTTGGATATAACTTTTCGAGTAGATCATTTTTCATATAAAGAACTTTTTCATCGGAGGTCGTATGCAAAAGTTAAGTCCATTTTACAAAATTCTCGAGAGATTTTGCAAAAAAAGTCGAAATTCATATTTGTAAATTTTCCTAACAACTAGACCACATATCATTTGGGAAACTTATTTTATTTTATTTTTTTGACATTTCCATCATATTCTTTTATTTTTTTCAAATTGAAAAGGCGGTCCACGGTGGCTGGGGGGGTGGCATATGGGAAATGCGCCACCCATAAGCTCTTAGGGGTGGCGCATTTCCAAAATGCGCCACCTATAAGGTTCTTAGGGGTGGCGCATTTCTCCAAATGCGCCACGTATAAGGGGATCCAGGGCTGGCCCACTCTTAGGGGTGGCGCATTTTTAAAAATGCGCCACCTATAAGGGCTTATAGGTGGCGCATTTTTTACCAGTGCGCCACCCCCTACAACATAGTGGCACATTACGTATAAAATGCGCCACTAATAAGCTTTCCATGTATAGCTATTTCCCTAGTAGTGCGTGGAAGATGTCCTTTCCAGGGATCCCGTTTAGGATGACACGTGAGGACGCTGTGGAGAAGAGGGTCGACATCAGAGCTCGCCATCTTTGGGGGAACCCAATGCGTTGCATGAGGTCCAGCAAGTAATCCCATCGTACTGTGTCAAAAGCCTTCGCGATATCCAGCTTGATGAGAAGGGCCGGGGTTTTACTGCGATGAAGTTGGCGGGCGGTGTTTCTGACGTACATGAAATTTTCATGGATGGTTCTGGACTTGATGAAGGCGCTCTGGCTGATGGATACAATCTCATTCATCTTAGGACAAAGCCGACGAACCATAGCTTTGGCGATGATCTTCGGGACCACATGGATGAGGCTAATGGGTCTATAGTCCGTGATGGATTTTGTGCCGTCCTTCTTTGGCAATAACACAATGTTAGAGGTGTTGATGATACGGAAGTTGGAAGCCGACAATTCGGAGAAAGCGTCGATGGCTCTCATGAGATTGTCCTTGATGATTTCCCAGAAGGAGAGGAAAAAGGAGATGGAGAAGCCGTCAGGGCCTGGGGCTTTATCCGCAGGCATGTCGTCGATCGCCTCCTTGATCTCGAGTTCGGAGAACGGAAGCCCAAGTTCCTCCAAGGGATGGGCTGTGGGGTTTAGAACAGCCCAGTTGAAATCCAGCTGGCGGGGAGGAGGTCGGCCTAGAGTTTGGGAGAAATGGTCAAAAATGAGCTTTTCCTTATCCTCGTGAGTCACAGCCCAACCATTGTTATGTTTGATCCTCATGATGTGGTTTTTGCGTTTCCACGCATTAACTCGCAGGTGGAAAAACTTTGTGTTTGCGTCACCCTCGCGAAGGTAGCTGATCCTAGAGGCCTGCCGTTTCCGCGATCTTTCCAGGGCAGCCAGACCTTTAACCCATCGTTTAAGGTCAGCGCGAAGACACCTTTCATCCGGAGAGAGGATACGGGATTCCTGAGCCACATCCAGCTGAAGAATGACATCAAGGGCCATAAGAAGCTGAAGCTTGCAACCAGAAAAGAGATTTTTGCTCCAAGATCTCAAAATGCGCGCCGTGTATTTCAGCTTGTGGTTGATGATATGAACTGGCTGGGTGTGTGTTGAGGGTGCAGACCACGCTTGCTGAAATGTTTCTTGAAACCCCGGCATTTTAGTCCAGAAGGACTCAAAGCGAAAAAATGGTGGTTTCCGAGGGCCACTCTGATTGGAGAGCAGGAGAGGACAATGGTCCGAGAGGGAGGACGACAGAGCATGAAGAACATGATTTTCAAAAGCCAGATCCCAACTTGCGTTGCAGAAATCCCGGTCCAGCCGCACGAGAGTTGGGGTTTCTCTCTCATTGCTCCATGTAAACTTTCTATTCTGGAGATTTATTTCTTTCAGCTGGCTGGTGGTAAGGGCGCGTCTGAACTGTCCCATAAGGCGAAAGTTTAAGTTGTCGTTGCTCTTATCCTCCGCTTGATAAATGAGATTGAAGTCCCCAATGATGAGCCACTTTGAATCATCGGCTGGTTTGGCGGAGATAGCTTCCGCAAGAAAACCCTCCTTGTCAGCATCAACGCTAGGACCGTAGACCGTGGTGAGCTTAAAAGAGGTGCCGCAAGCACGGACCACGACATTGACCGAGATCAGGTGTGTGCCGATGTGTATGTTGGAGATGTCAACATGGTCCTCGTTCCAGAGCAAAAGAATGCCTCCACGAGTGCCGATAGCAGGACGGTGCGCGAAGGAACGTAGCCTGAAACCGCCAACGTAAGCGGCAGTTTGATGATCGATGAAGTCAAGCTTGGTCTCTTGAATACACACAATGTGACAATGGGTATCCGCAAGGAAAGCGTGAACAGTGTCCTTGCGGTCTTGATCATTCAGCCCACGAGTGTTCCAATCAGCGATGCACAGGTTAGGGCCGATCATGGTGACAAGGTGGGAAGAAACATCACATAAACATTAAGCTGACCACGAAAGACAGTTCAGCGATATCCAGACAAACTAAAAAGAAAAGAAGACACGGGAAGGGAGAGGAAGATGTTCCCTGCTAAACAACCCCGTCCTGAACAGCAGGTTCGCAACCGCCTGGTCCTCCCATGGCGATAAGTGCCTCGTCCGCCTCGGTCATGCTACGAATGTTGAGCTTGAAGAGCTTGGCCAAGGCATCAATCGCCTTGTCTGACAGTTGGGACTTGAACTTGTTGACGTACGCCTTTCTCGCCTCCATCAACGGCACTCCTTCAGAGGCAACTCCCATCTTGGAGTTCAGAACATGTATAGCCTTGTCCAAGGCGTGTGACGGGGATCAACCACGGAAAATCCCATGGTCAGGGACCCTGGGTTAGTCATGAGAGGCACAGGTTGGACGATAGCTCGTCGGCAAACAGGAAGGCTCGCTCCTGCTCGATATTATTGATTGGGGAGATGCGATTATAGTGGAGGCCAAGGCTGGAGCGCTCAAGGCTAGGGTTACAGGTGAGATTGGATGTCTTTGGCGTCGCCCCTCCTAGCCATTATATACTAGGCTAGGTCTCGGGGAGTTCATCTACGTGTACATGTAAACTTTCCTAACCCTAGATTGCTCCATACGACAGGTCTTCGCACCTTCCTTGTGAGTCGAGGACTCCTACGTCGGTGCCAACTATGGCCGAGGCCGTATCTTCATGGGCCTTCTGCCTTCATGGACACCAGGTAGGCTCATCCGTAGGAGTCGTGGGGTCACCCCCTCGTCAGTAGCCCCCGAGTGCCTGGGGGACTCGAAGAGTCGTGCAGGGACTCGAGTACATTCATTTGTCGTTTATTGATATGCACGGTTCATCCGTGGGTCGCTGGCAGTCTGGTGGCCATGACAAAACCTGTTTCGAGGGATGCTAAGCTGAAAGGGCCCAAGGAGTCGACGGGTCGAGCCTTGGTGAATTGCACTAGGGAAAATACCTCAGTAGCCCAATCAAACCCACGTCCCTCGACGTGAGCTTGGAACACTGGTGTCGAGCAAAAGTCCGGTCGCTTCAGGTCTTACGGTGTTCATTTGCCGCCAGTAATGTGTGTAGCCTAAGGCGCGTCCGCCCGGCTTTTCTATCATGCTCTGCGCATGGGAAAGGTTGGGATTGAAATCACTCTTCGGCAAGTCCCAGCCCGGCCGTACTTCGCAGCGGGGTCTTACCTACACGCTAATCTTGCGCGGCATCTGGGCACAGTGTATCGTGTTCCAGAATTGTGTGTTTTTGAGGCGCGGATCCTTATAGCATTGCACCCTCTTGGAACAAAACATCAAGCGAGCTGTTCACTCATTCACCCGAGGAGCTTTGTTTTCGAGTGCTCAGTCGGGGGGTTTTTCGCGATTAATCACTCGAACACCGTTTCGGCTCTTCAGGTGAGGGAGCACCCGAGACTCTTAGCACCGTGTGGTCTTGGAGAATGTTTGTTTGTCTTACGTCGGGTTGAGGGAGCACCCGAGACTCTTATAAGTGCGAGTGTTCACTCGAGCACGTGGCTGATTTTTGGGTGAGGGAGCACCCGGGACTCTTATGATGTACGCTCCCGATGGGAGTAAGATGTTTTTCTTCCTTGGGGAAGAGATCTAAAAGATGGAATCTCTAGGCCTTGATGGCGTACTGAGTACGCCTTGCGATGATATGACGTTGGCGTGGTCTTCTGCAATTTGTTGACCGCTGCGGTCTGTCGTGTGAAATGACTTGGCGCTGTCCTGCCGAAATTTTCGCGTCGCGCGATTATGGTCCTCTTTTTTAGCGCGTAGTGGGCGGTGTTGTTACTGCGCCGGTTGGATTTTCCATGCTTTTCCCCTTTGTACGGGATCGTGGCACGTTTTACTGGGCGAAAAGGTTGGCCGATGGCCCTTCTTGCCAGGCTCTTTGAGTTAAATACCATGCGGCTGGGTGAATTGTTGGTTTTACCCAGCCATTTCCTTCCTCCTCTTTATCTATTTTCCTTCGTGTTCCTGAGCCTTTATCTTTTCTCCTCTGCGTGCTGCTGTGAGATCTATGTCCAAGCGTTCCCGTGCTGCTATCGAGTCGGCCAAGATGTCCGGCAAGTGGGAGCGGTCCACGTTCGGGGCTGAAGATCTGGATGCGCTGGTTGCTGATGGCATGGTGGTGGCGGGTGATGCCCATCTTCCTGGCGATGAGTCGACTCCAGCGCCGGCGGCGGACGAGCGGGTATGCTTCCAGGCTTTCTTCCACCGTGGGTTTTCTCTTCCGCTGCATCCTTTCGTTCGGGGCTTGCTGTATTCCTATCGGCTCCAGTTGCATGACCTTAATCCCAATGGGATTTTGCACATTGCGTGTTTCATCACTCTTTGTGAGGCCTTCCTGGGGATTTATCCCCATTGGGGACTTTGGAGACGCCTTTTTAATGTGAAAAGGACGAACTGTGAGTACGCCGTGGGTCGAGTGGGTATCTCCATTGGGGATAAACATTCATACTTTGACTTGGAGAAGATTGATTCCGTTATGGCTGGCGGAGAGGCTGGTTTTATCTGATGGATCGCTTCATTTTTGGTCAGCAATTTGGTCTTGCTTCTTTCAATCCGGGCACACGGGTGGTCAGACTTCCTTCGTGGTCTCATTCTTTGACCGAGGTGGAGTCGTCTGAACTGACTCCATTTTTGGAGAGGATTTCTGTGTTGAAGGATAACTTGACTGGTGGTCAACTTATCTCTGTTTTTGTGGGGAGGCGAGTTCAACCATTGCAGCATCGAGATCACCCTATGTGGCAGTACAAGGGACTCGATGACTCGACGAGATGCTCGCCTGAAGAGCTAGAACCTGATGCCTTGCTGGCTCGTATCCAGCATGTGACCAAGTGCTCTAGTATTTCCGAGATGCGCCTTGTCCTTCCATATGCTTCTGGTCATCCTCCGCCGCCGGTTGGTTCCCATGTTCCTTCATCTGTTTGGACGAGTACCTAGTTTTGTTTTGTTGTTGACATTGCTTGTCTTGCAAGGCCATGCTCCAGTGCCGTGTAATCCTCCGCAGCCGGAAGACGCCGATATTCGTGAAGATCCTGATGCTTCCGCAGCTGATAATGCTGCGCCGACTGCTAATGCTGAGATTGTGCTAGTGGAGACCGGAGACAGTGAGGACTCGAGTCCCTTCCGTGTGAAGCGGTCGCGCCCCTTGGATGCTGAAGATCATGCCGTGTTAGGTGATGTTGTCCCTTCTGCTTCTACTTTTGCTGGGCCTTCCCCTTCGGCTGTCGCTCCGGCCCCTCCTCCCAAGAGGGCCAGGCTTGGGAGGTTGGGGCGTCCTCGTGGTGAACGTGTCGGGTAAGATTCTGCTGAATTAGTGCCCGTTTCTTTTTCCTTGTTCTTGCGACTGATAATTCTTTTATTTTGTAGTGCTGCGCCTGCGCCGGCTGCTTCGTGTACCAGCGCAGCTGCTACTGATCTGATGTCAGCGAGTTCTGGGGCGGCAGTCAAGCATCTTGAGGACCACTCGGCTGGCGCTGGCCAATCTGGGCCGGCGGCGACTCCTGCCGTTTCGACTGCGGGGGTAGTTCCCGGTGTACCTTCTTCTGGGGCGCCTGGTGCTGCGGCTTCTGAGCCTAGGCCGACCGAACTTGGTCCTCCGTACTTTGGCCATCTTGGTCTGGCGATTGAAGACAAAGCCCGTGCTTTCGACCATGTCTCCAAGCTAGTAAGATGATTTGTGTCTGTGTTGTTTTATCATCGGGGGCACGGCAGTGCTCCCGATGGGAGTAGCCCCCGAGGCTAGAAGTAACTGTTTGCAGTTGCTTGTAGTCTTTGTCTTTAATTAACACCTGATTGCCTGGTTCTTGCAGCCTGTTTTCCAGCACTGTGAGCGTTTGGTTCTTGATGCTGAGCGTTGGCAACGGTCCCATGAGTCTGCCCAGGATGCCTTATCTGCTATGAATGGTGAGTTTTAATCTTGTGCTGCTGAGCTTTTGGGTGCTTCATCTTTTGTTCTGAGTACTGTCTTTGCCTCGCAGGTCGTCGCCAGGCTGCCGAGAAACAAGTCGAAAAGGCGGAAAAGACTGTTTGCCTTCTCGAGGCTGCGTTGGCTTCCAAGGAGGCGGAGTTGCATGGTCAACTTGAGGAGCTGGTTCGCCGTCGCCAGGCTGAGGATGCACATGCGCAGGTGGAGGCAGTCGAGGGCAAACATCTTCGCGCCTTGGCTTGCTCTCCCGTGTGTAAGTTTGGTGTTCGACTATTGCTGTTTCCACTGTTTTCCCTTGATGACGTTTCTTTGTTTGGTGCAGCTGCTCAAGCCGATGGAGGTTGCTGCGTCGGGGTCTGGGATTCTCCAAGGTGCTTTTGATGCTGTTGCGGATGCTGTTGCTGTGGTCGAGGACGTCTGCGCCCGGGCTTCCAATCTTGTGGGTCTTGCGTACGAGCACCTTATGCCGGAGGGTACGAAGGTGCCTGATGGCCTGGGTGCTCGGGTTGCTGCGTTCGGCCCTGATGGGAAAGATATGGTGGAACTGGTGGCGGAGAGCGTGGTGAGTGGTTCCTCCACGACCCTTGTCGTCCTCATAGGGCATGGGGTGTCCTTTGATGATTCCGGGATTGAAACCATCCCGCATTATTCTGGTGAGTAGGAAGACCGAGCCGACAGGCTAGCTCATCGCCTGCAACAAGTTGTAGATGCTCAGGGTCCCCCTACCGTAGGTGAGGGGGAGGCACAATAGTGTTGCGCCGTTTGGAAACTTTGTCTGTAATTCGTGACTCTGTTGCGATGGTTGATCTTTTGCAAGTTTTATCTGAATGTCTGCATGTCTGTTCCTCTTGCTGTTTTTGATTTGTTTTGCTCATCCTGCGGTAGGCCACTCCGGGCTTCCTTCGTCCGTGGAGTTCGTTGAAGGATGACGCTCGCGAGGGTGCGTTCGAGTCCGTTTGCTTGCGGCTGAAGGACGCTGAGCGGGATATTGTCCGACTGAAGGGGTTCGTGGCCGTTCAGCGTACTCGGCGTGAGCGTGCCGAGTCCGTGGTTGAGGGCCTTGCTTCGTGGGTGGTGAAGTTGTCCGACCTCCTGCGGGGTGAGTCTTGCCTCTGCTCGGTTGCTTGATTCCGCTTGGTGGGTTTTTTCCGTCTTTGTCTTGATCGTAGTTTTTTGACTTTCGAAGTGCTGCCAAAGCGAACTCGGGATGAAGAGAGGGCTCTTCAGTCGGAGATGTCACGGCTTGATGATCCTAGTGTGTAGGCGAGCAATCCCTTTTGGGCAGATGGGGCTCGTGCTCGAGCGTTTGCTTTGCTTCGTCGCCGAATTGAGCGGGTACCGGAAGCTCTCAGTTACTGCCAGCGGGTATTGGATGGTATCCATGCTGATTTCTATCCGTTGGAGGTGGTTCCTTCATCCCTTGAGAGGCTTTGTCGCATTTTCTCTCAGCCTGCTGAGTTACGTCGGGTGATGGATCATCAGATTCGTGCTGGAGCCCGAGCTGCTTTGGGCTTGGTCCATAGTCATTGGCTAGGGGTGGATTTTTCTCAGGTGGTGGCGGGTCCTCCAGGTGGTAGGGGTCATCCGATGAATGAGCACTACGTGGCTGTAGATAGGCATGCGCACCAGGTTGTGAGGCGAGTTTGCGAAGAGAACGACCGCCATCTGGGTGCACTTATTAAGGTAAAGTTGGAGCCTAAAGATTAGGTGCTTCCCTTCGTTGTATATGCTTCTTCTTGGTTGTATATCGTCTGCATTTGTAGTTGCGTGGGGCACCTCGGGGGGGTGGCTGCTTCGGCGAGCCCCCGAGGGCTAAGTTATTGTGCCGCGATTGCGGAGGACGCCTCGGGGGGTGGCTGCTTCGGCGAGCCCCCGAGTGCCAGGTTTAATTTTGCCGCGATTGCGGAGGACGCCTCGGGGGGTGGCTACTTTGGCGAGCCCCTGAGTGCCAGGTTAATTTTGCCGCGATTACGGAGGACGTCTCGGGGGGTGGCTGCTTTGGCGAGCCCCCGAGTGCCAGGTTAATTTTGCCGCGATTGCGGAGGACGCCTCGGGGGGTGGCTGCTTTGGCAAGCCCCCGAGTGTCAGGTTAATTTTGCCGCGATTGCGGAGGACGCCTCGGGGGGTGGTTGCTTTGGCGAGCCCCCGAGTGCCAGGTTTATTTTGCCGCGATTGCGGAGGACGCCTCGGGGGGTGGCTGCTTTGGCGAGCCCCCGAGTGCCAGGTTAATTTTGCCGCGATTGCGGAGGACGCCTCGGGGGGTGGCTGCTTTGGTGAGCCCCCGAGTGCCAGGTTAATTTTGCCGCGATTGCGGAGGACGCCTCGGGAGGTGGCTGCTTTGACGAACCCCCGAGTGCCAGGTTAATTTTGCCGCGATTGAGGAGGACGCCTCGGGGGGTGGCTTCTTTGGCGAGCCACCGAGTGCCAGGTTAATTTTGCCGCGATTGCGGAGGACGCCTCGGGGGGTGGATGCTTTGGCGAGCCCGCGAGTGCCAGGTTAATTTTGTGGAAGAATATTTATGTAATATCTTTCCTGTTGTTCCTTACAATGAGTAGGAGGGCTCTGTTGAGGGTAGGTTCCTTTTAGAGCGATGATGTAGTGGATTTAAGGGCCTGGTAGCTTTGTCTCCCAGTGCTGGGTTTCTTCGGGCGATGTTCCTTTTCTTCTACGGGAGCGCTTCTTCTGCGAGTCCCGTGGTCCTGCTGTCTTTGTGGGCTACGAATGCTTCTGCTATCTTGTGGAATTCTTTGTCGCAGCGGTCGGATCTGACGAAACTGCCGCTGATTGTGATGACCCCGTTTGGGCCTGGCATCTTCAGCTTGAGGTAGGCTTAGTGGGGTATGGCCATGAAGCGAGCGAAAGCTGGCCTCCCGAGAATTGCGTGGTATTGCGACTTCCAATCGACCACTTCGAAGTCAAGTGTTTCCTTGCGGAAGTTCGTCGCGTTCCCGAACACTACCTCCAGGCTTATCCTTCCCGGGGGGTAGACTTCTTTTCCTGGTACGATCCCGTGCAAGGTTGTGCCTGAGGATTTGAGTGCGTTGTTTTGGATGAGCATGTCGTCGAGTGTCCGGGTGAAGATGATGTTGATCCCACTGCCGCCATCCATGAATACTCGCGACATGTCGTAATTTCCGATTCTGGCCTCGAGTACCAGCGTGGCGTGCCCAGGTTGGGGGACGACTGGCGGGTGGTCGTCCCGGGAGAAGGAGATTTCTATCTCCGACCCGCGCATGTACTCTGGGACGGCTGGGTGTGCGGAGGTTGCCAGGAAGACTTGTCTGGTGACTTGTTTCTGCTGCCAGTTGGAAGGTCTGCCTTCTTGTATCATGTAGATCCTCCTGTGGGCTTCTGGGTATTGGTTTTCTTCTTCTGGCGTCCTTTGCCGTTCCTGGATGGCGGCCACCTGTCTTGTTGGCAGAGGGGGGGCTGGTGGCGCACCGTGGGCGACTGGCCCAACTGCTATGCTTGCGAGTGGTCGTGCTACTGCGACCGCGGAGCGGCTTTTCTCCTCGGCCAACTCGTTGAAGCTTCGACAATTCCTGAGGGTGTGGGATGATTTGAGATTTCCTCGCTCGTTTCTGAATCCGTGTATAGAGAACGGTCCATCGAGTTGTTCTTTGGCAGAGCGGAATGCGCGAGTGCCGTCCCGTGGCTGCCTTGTCCTCCATTCTCGCCTTTGAGCCTGGGGCTCGTCTTTTGGGTTGTCTCGACGCTGTGGTCTATTATCATCACGGTGCCTGCCGTTCCGGTCATCTGAGAAACCGGCGGCGACCATGTCTGGTCCTCTGTCGTTGTAGAAGTTCCATCTGGGTCGCTTCCTTCTTCTGTCGTCTCCTCTATCTGCGTTGTAGTCGTAGTCGTACTCCGATCGTGCAGTGTGGGTTTCTGTTTCATTACGAACGGAGTCTTCTCCGTCCGCCCAGCTGTTGGCTAGTTCTAGCAGCCGTGCGAGTGTTCGGACTTTCATCTGTCCGAGCTGCTCCTTAAATTCGATGCGCTGAAGACCTCGCCTGAATGCGTCGATCGCACTTTCGTCCGAGATGTCTTCCGCTGAGTTCTTGAGTATCATCCATCGCTGGATGTATGCTCGCAGGGCCTCCCTCGTTCCTTGTTTGCATGCCCGCAGCTCCTCGAGTGAGGCTGGTCGCTTGTATGTGGATTTGAAGTTTTCTATGAAGGCTCCTCGGAACGGGCTCCTGGAGCTGATGGATCCGCGCCGATGATTTTTCAGCCAATGTCGAGCGGAGCTCTCGAGCATGAGCTGCACATACTGCATTGCCGTGACGTTGGTTCCTCTTTGGAATTTGACCGCTGTTAAGTAGTCGTCGAGCCATGTCTCCGGATCCTCGAGTCCGTTGTACTTTGGTGTCATGGAGTTCAGTTTGAACCCGTTTGGCATATGCGTCTCACGTATGGCACGTGTGAAGAAGAGTGCTCCACATGGCTCAATTTCCTCATCGGAAAACTCTTCCTCCGAGTAATCCTCGCGTGCTGCACGTCTTCGCCTGCTGCGGTTGACTCTATTCTGCGTGATGTCGTCCCGCGCATCTCCCCGAGTGCTGCGGCGCCTGCCGTTGTCGTCGCTGTTGCGTTTCTTGTGCTTGTCGGAGCGCCTGCGTCGGCCTCTTCATCTTTAAAGCAGGGGGCGGGAACGTCGAAACGCACCGACATGCGCGTACGCCGCGGGTCAGGGCTCCTCGGAGCGGAGGAGGCGCGGAGGATGCCCGCCGGCGCCGCCGCCGCGGAGCTGAGGTGGGCGGGCATCCCGCGTAGCGCCAGGCAGTCAACGCCGCGCAGATGGACGCGCGGTCAGCGGGGGACGGCTCGTCGAGGGGAAGCGGCCCAACAACCGTGCTCCGGAGCAGCCGCTTATGAGGGAGAGGCGGTCCGGCGCCCGCCGGCGAGGGAGCGTCCGGCAAGGGGGAGGACGCGCTAGGACTGGAGCTTCTCCAACCGGATGCCGACGGAGCGTCAAGGCCGAGGGACGCCGGGGAAAAAACGGTGGCAGGGAAGGGGGAGGTGGAGGGAGGTGGTAGGGGCGAGAGGGGAGGCCGGTGGGCACGAGACTGCCGGAGAAGGATGGCGGCGGCGGCCGGCCACAGCGGGCGGGCGCGTCGCGAGAGCGCCATTGGCTAACGGTCATCTGAGTTCGTTGCCTATCCATGTGAAATGTTAATTATGAGGCAAGTTCCATATTTTACAAAAAGTCCAAAAAGCTAACTAAAATAGGTACAAAGAGAAGAGAAATTACAGAAAGAAAAAATGGAAGTCCTATCTACCGCTTAGGGCGAAGCCCCTAACTGGGCTAAGACCACCTCCTCCCGGCCCACCCTGGCCATCTTCTCCTACCTCCGTATAGGGGAGGCGTGGCGCCCATCCCCCGGCCAGGCCGCGGCCGTGCCGCCGTGGCGGCCATCCACGGCTAGCGGGAGGGAGATAAGTGCCCCGAGATGCCCTCCCCCGCTCTGCGAACCCTAATCGCTTTCCTTTCCCCCTCAAGCCGTGACTCTCCTCTCTGCTTCGCCCTCCCCGCTCGGACCCGGGCGCAACAGTGGGCGCGCCACCGTCGCCGGCACGGCCAACCAGCCCCCTGAGCCTCGAGACCACGTCCAGGGGCACCGCAGCGCTCGTCTACCTCGCCCTCGCCGACAAATGTGAGCGCTCGGCCACCGGACGCTGCAAATCGCCGCCGTCTTCCCCGCCACGGCCACCGCCCCCGTCTTCAAATTCGTTGCGCCCTGACCTCCCCAGCCTCGTGCGCGCCGACCACCAGCATCCCCTCAGTGAGCTGCACCGATTCCCCACCTCTCCTCTGTCGATCCGCCATCGTAGACTCTCCTCCCCGTCGCGCTCCGACCGCCGTTGAACTCGTCGTGGTCGTGCACCACTTGCCCTGCTGCCGTTGAGGCCTCCGTTGGGTGCACGCTCGTCGCGCCGCGCCTCACTGCCCCCTCCTCGCCGGGACGCGCTCACCGGCGTGCTCGGCTTGACGCCGGCGTTCCCCTGAGTGCCGTGCGGGAAAACCCAGCGTGGGGCTGGCTGGCCACTACCAGTTGGGCCCCTGTATAAAAAAAGAGATAAAAGTTAAATTAGTAAATGGATTAATATAAAACTGTTAAGCATATGTATGACAAGTGGGCCCATGTGCTAAATTTAACAAATAAAATGATTTGTATAAACCTGTGTATGACATGTGGGACCGATTGGTCAGTAGGCCCCACATGTCAGTTGACCAGTCAACTAGCACTTGTGGATAATGTTTCTATTTTATTAATAAAAGAAAATCCAGAAAATAATTTAAAATTGATTTAAACTTTGAAAATCAATATCTTTTAAATCGTAGCTCAGTTGGAAAAACTTTATACATGAAAATTGACCAGAAAAATATAGCGAATATGGATACACTACCCGTACACCCACCCCCCCTCTAACATACCGAACACGTGACATTTCCCCTCCGGTAGCACTGTCCGATAATTGCTCGGAGCCAGTAAAATTGCCGGTTAAAATTCCTGTTTTCGTCTGCAACATGTACCACCGCGTTAGTTCACCTCTAGCTTAACGCTGCCATGTCTTGTATTTGCATTGCTATTATTTCCGTGTATTTATTGTTTCTTACCCCTCTCTTATTGTCCGGTAGTCTCGACGTCCGCTGTTGATGCCCCTGTGATCGACTACTTCGTCGACGATCGTACCTCTACCGTCGAGCTTAGAGGCAAGCAGAGCCATTTTCTTCCCCAGATATCGCCTATCTTTCCATAATTTTCTTGCACTAGGCATATGCTGTTGCTGCTACGTTACAATCCTATTCAATTGCATAGCCTGTCATTGTCACCCTTGATGTACCTTCCTTTATCCTATGCTGCCTATTATATATATTATATTCAGCAGTGAACCCTGCGCATTGTTACTCAACAGGATTAGATAGCGGGTCGTGTTCACTCTGGGAGTGAATGCGGATACGATACGTTACAACTGCTACAGGTACGGTTCCGACTAGACACCGCTTCAGGCCCCTACCTCGGCTCTGCCGAGCCTCATCAAGTGTGAGCTATCAAGGAGTAATCCTTGTACTCCATTCTTTGCTGACTCTGTATAGCCTTCCTAGGGTACTGGGCCACGGTTGTCCTTACAGGTAAGGAGTCGGGTGACCCAACGGTGCCCGCGCAGGGTATCTTAGCGGATCGATAGGTCAGGTGTATTCCACCGGTGTGCGGCGGGCCTGGTACTATTCGTGGCCAAAAGGTATCCTGTTGTATGAAAGTCGAGCTCTACCAAGAGCAAACGCGAGACAAGGTAAGGAGATGGTTCACCTTGTTGGTAACCGCACGAGTTGGTGGGACGACAGGGCAGGCACCGACGTTACTGGTGGTCCTGGCTACTGTCGTTGTCCGCGAATCACCGAGAAAGGGGCAATGATAATGGTTGTCCCGACAGCTAATAACAAAATGACTTAACGGTTTAGGTGGATGACTTGAGAGGCCGCAAAGGCCTGTACGCACTACCTTCACGTGGGGTTACGGTGTGGTCCCTCCGCGTTGTGGTCTAATTCGAAAGCTCTGAAAGACGTCATGTTCATCATTGTGGTTAGGTCGATCCGCATCCTGGAAGAGTTGCGTGGAATAACCTGGCACACAACGACCCGGAGGGTGAGAGGCGACGGTCCAAGACCCCCTTGCGCTTAGGAATGTAGACCGGCGGGGACCTCTTTGATGAGCCGTAGGATGGGCCTCGGCGTGTCGGATAGCCTCGATGGGGCATTCCCTAACAATGTGTACGCCACCCTGGAGATCCGAGCGTGCAGGTTGAACAGTAGTGCACCCCTGCAGGGAGTTTGATCTATTCGAATAGCCGTGTCCACGGTAACATGATGCTTTATGCTGAAGCCAGAGCCTACTACTACAAACTACTACTATTAAATGGTTGGTTCCGGTTTATTTTCCTCGCAGGGAGTCGAGGAAGGGAACTCGGAGGCATTTTTATTATTAAATATTACAAATTACTATTATACAATGCTGCAGCAACTTCTGTTGCATTATTATTACATTCATACTATTGAACTGGTGGTTGTTCTCTTCTTGTGCTGCAAGACTCGTCGGAAGATGCTAGTCTTCGATAGGCCTAGCTTCTCATTCTTATTCTGATTTCTACCTTGCAGTCCACTATATACACCCTCCCCTTTCCATTTGATACAAATGCATAAATGCTTCGTAGCGGACGTAAGACTCGCGGGTATACTAGATACTCACCCTTGCTTTATTTCTCCTTTTTCGCTTTACCTGATCGGTCGCGGCAGTCGACGTTGGAGCCCAGGAGCAGGAGATTCCAGGAGGAGCCTACTACGACGTCGAGTTCCCGTTGACCAGGAGTAGTTCGGTGGATCCCAGGCAGGAAGCCTCGCCTTTTCGATCTGTATCACTGATGTTATTTGTGCTAGCCTTCTTAAGGCAAAACTTGACTAACTATGTCTGTACTCACATATTATGTTTATATGACTTTGTATTCGGGTCCATGCGACCACCTTCATTGTAATATATTGGTTTATCCTTTTGTGTTTAGTGTTGTGCTGTGATATTCTCACCGTGGCACCTTGATCTCGATCATTTACCCTACGTGTATGATTACTGTACATGATCGTAAATCGAGGGCGTCACAAGTTGGTATCAGAGCCGACTACCTATAGGAAGCCACCCAACCACTACCTGGTCGAAGTTGAGTCTAGACTTTGAAAAACTATTTTGCTAACTTAATATTTCTCTTACGGGCTCACATAGATGTCACTACGTGTGATATCTATGGTATTAGGATCCTTTTCTTCGTACCTATGTTCTGGGAATTTTCTCTCTTATCCTTGCTGGTAAGTTTTAGAAACTCTGACATTAGGATCACGTTCTCTTGATTCCACCAGGCGTTCTGGTGCGTACCCCATTGTAACATCCCAATTTTCTAAATTTGGATGTTAATAGATCACCATATCAATCTCATGCTGTTTCCGCATTTTTCTGGAGTTTTAAAAATATTTTAAACATTTTTCAACTTTAGGCAATTTATTGGAGAGGATATAATATGACTTATCCCCATTTTTAAATGGTTGGAAAATAGTTTAAAATATTTTTGGAGACATTTTAAATTTACTTTGGGGTTATAATTAATTTCTAAAAATATTTTGGCAATTTATTTATGTTCCGGAAAAGTTTTAAAATCATTTTTGGAGTTTTTTGGTATTTTTAAATTGCAGGAAAAGTATTTAAAAATATTTAAAAATAAGTTGCAATGTTTTTATTTTTATTTAATATTTTGGTAATGCCAAAAATTCAATTTTATTATTTTAAAAATTTTGGTGAAAACGGAAATTAAAAATATTTATCCGTTATTTTTCTAAAAACTGTTTTCGGCCTAATGGGCCTGTTCTGTTTTTTTTTCGCCTGGCCGATTTCGAATTTATTTCGGATTTAAAAAAATTCCGAAGCGGGTTATAAAAACGTCCGCGGGTCCGCGGATTAGGGTTTTTTCGCCCGACCCACGAACCCGCCTCGCGTCGCCGCTGCCCGGAACCCGCCGCCGCCGCGCCGCCCCCCGACCGCCGCCGACCGCCGTTGCCCGACACCGGTGAGCCCCGCGCCGCCGCCATACCGGGGACCCGATCGCGTTTTTCGAAGTTATTTTATTTGCGGATCGGTCCTTTTTGCAGATTGGACCCTGATTCCATTCGGTACCGTTTTCGCGAGTACTTTTTAACCGTAGCTCGGAATCGAGTGATTTCAGTTGCGTTGCGACCGTGACGAAAAGTTCTAGCCAGTAGTCTAAGTTTTGCAGAAGTTTGAAGTTTTAAAATTTGAATCCCAAACAGAATCAAATTTGAACTTCCGGTAGCCGTATCTTTTTAACGGTGCGCCCGTTTGTGCCGTTTCTTTTTTCGTTGGTTTTATTTTGTCAAGTACTTTAAGTTTAGCTTCTGTTAGGCAAGTTTTTATACTGTTCTTGTATGTTTATTACTGTTTGTCCACATTTGTATTGAATATATGTTGATTGGTGCTATGATTGCTCATATAGATTGTCCGAAGTGGGCCGCATCGTTTTGTGAGGATTGTGATCGTCAGGAACAGGAAGAAGGCAAGTGATGCTTTAACCATACTCATACCTATAATTTTCTATATTCATTATGTTAAGAATATCACCCTATTGCATGATAGGTAGTTTAGTTTACTGTTGCTGCAAACCAGTTAGGATAGCCACATGTCTTGACTTGTATTTGTAGATCAACCTAGCACGTGCTGTTACTTTATTGCTATGCTTTGTAGACGTGGTTTGGGTTGTGAGAATTCATGGAGTGCATGTGAGATATTTAATAACTTGTGTAGCAACTTTATAATAAATAGAAATCACTTCTGGACAGGCGGGTTGCATCCTGGTGGCTGTGCCTTGTCTAAGGACAGTGCCGGGGTTAAATGCACCCAATGGTTGTTTTGGTGGTGAACCGGGTGCGACATGGTGTCTACCCTCTGAACGCAGTGGGCGCCGTCCAGGCTCAAAATGATCAGACATGCAATATTACTAGTAGCTTCTGTGTACAGCCACTGGCTATATGGGCTCTGGCTTAGCATGATTACGTTGTGGGGAACCTGGCCTTGGTAGCTAGCTGATGTAGATGTGTGTTAGGTGTACCGGCTACCAAAGGGTGGAGGCAACCTCTTCGGAAAGTCTTCGTCTCAATCTTCGGGTTGATTCCAGTGGGGAACGTGTACAACCTCTGCAGAGTGTATAAACTGATCATGATTAGCCGTGTCCATGGTTACGGACGAACTTTGAGCAACTAGTCAGTACTGTTGATGAATGATCTTGACAGATGAACACTTAATAATAATTTGGTGGGAAAGATTAGCATGGGTTGTTGTGTGTTTCAGATAGAATTCAACTTAAAATTTTGACTAGTTTAGTTCAGGAGAAAATTAGCTTTCAGCAAAACAAAACCATAAGCCTTTCCTTTGACTTACCTTGCATGTAGTTGTAGGTCCTTTATATATACCTTTTCCGCGTCACTTGCCGTACAAATCAGATGTACTGACCCGTTGTCGGGCTGTAACCTTCGGTGTTGCAGGTTTTTCAGACGACCAGTAAGGTGCGTTTAGGGTTGCGGGTCTACACTCAACATGTTCGCATGTGGCTGTTGATGGGACTCCACATTACTTGCTTTTGCTTCCGCTACATTTATGTTGAATAAGCTAGCCTTGAGCTATGCAACTTGTTATTTGTTTTATTCTGGATCATACGTTGTAATAATGATGAACTTGTACTTTGATATACATCTATGATACTGTGTGTGCCAGCGAGTTCGATCCAGGGACTGGCACTTGATCACAGAGACTTCAATGCTATGTGAATTGGGTCGTTACAGATGGTATCAGAGCAGTGTGTTGACTGTAAGACGTGACCTTAGAAAATGGATTAGAAAAGCCATAGGAATGAAAATATTACTTTACATCACTCTGTCTTGTACTTACTTACCTTCTCTATCTCGTATTCAGACCTGTTCTAATCTTGCCTTTCCTCTCTTTGATATTAGACGACCACTTTTTCATACCGCTCCATGGCGTTTGAACCTGAGCTCAGGGGAATTTTCCACTACCTGGACATCTACGCGCCAGTCTTTCAACCGGACATAGTGGAGAGAAGGGGAGCTGATGACTACTAGCAAGTGGAGACCTTTATCCTAGGAAGCATGACGGGATAAAGGGTGATCACGGAGTCATTCGAGGTGCATGCCCAGGAGAAGGAGCAGTGTGTGCGCATAGCCGCTCACATAGCTCTTGGACGCATCGTTGAGACGTATGCCGGTCGGCTAAAGGGTACGGTGTACGCGGAGATGACCAAGATCCTTCCATCGGGGAACATATGGCCAAAGAAGTTCAAGTATGTGCCTGGGGCCATTTGGCCAGGTACAACTAGCTACTTCATCCAGAGCCTGGAGAAGCACATCCACAGCATGGAGAAGGACACTCAGTCAGACCTCTACACCATCACTGAGTTGTAGCAAAGGAATACCAAGATCAAGAGGGACACTAACAAGCTGAAGGAGGAGAGGGTGGAGATGCAAGCAGAGATAAAGAGGATGAAGGAGAAGATGAAGGAAAATGGGATTGAAGATCAAGAAGAGGAACCAGAAGTGGAGACCTCGGCAGAAGAAGATGAACCGAGTCCCAAAAGGCGCAACCGCATTAGCGGGCGCGAATACCGCATGCTGTTTAGCAAAGACAGCATTCGGAATTACTTCACCGGCAATTAGTTTACTATCGTTATCGTGTTAGCGTATTTGAACTTGTCGACTTATTCGGTATGGCAATACTAGGTTGCTTGATATACTCTTATATTATTCGTGGTTGTGTTGAGGATCTTATATCAGTTATACAATATATTTTAAACTATATGGTGTGATATGTGATAGTTTTTCGGATGAGTGCATTGGTTGATGATTGTTATATGTTTGATGCTATGGTGATATTGTTTGGTGAATTTGATTGGTCATATATGTATTGTATATATAATGCTTGCCATGATCATCATAAGCATATGGGGTAGGATATATTTCCCTAGATACTCTCTGTCTACAACTTACCTATGCTTGCCCAACAGATGCCACCGAGACGTGATCCCACGGGGAATGGAAACAACAACAATGAAGTGCCAGCTTACATGCAGCAGTTACTTCAAGTACAAGCTCAGTTGATCCAGTTTCTCACTCAGAACATGGGCAACAAAAACAACAATGCGCCGCCACCACCACCACCACCACCTGTGGATACGCTTGCAAGGTTCCTGAGGTTGAATCCTCAGAGGTTCTCTAGCACTCCTAAGCCCATAGTGGAGGATGACTGGCTTCGTTCAGTGGGCCGGAACATGGAGACAGTTGGCTGTACTGAGGCAGAGAGGGTGAGGTTGGCCTCGCATTTGCTGGAGGGTCCTGCCGCAGCATGGTGGGACAACTACTTGGTGACTTATCCCATCGACACCATCACTTGGGCGCAGTTTCAGTATGCTTTTCGGGCCACACATGTTTCAGCAGTCGCCATGAGCTTGAAGAAGAAGGAGTTCCGCAGCTTGCGTCAGGGAGGCCGTTCCGTGGCCGAGTATGTTGAGGTGTTCAACAAGCTTGCAAGATATGCTCCAGATGATGTCAGGAATGCTGCAGCAAGGCAGGAGAAGTTCTTGGAGGGGCTGAATTATGAGTTGGGACTCCAGTTGATAGTGGCTACTTTTGCTAACTGCCAGGGGCTCATAGACAAAGCTATTGTGTTGGAAGGCAAGCAGCAGGCCATTGAGAACCGCAAGAGGAAGTACAACAACAACAACAATGGTGGAAATTATAACTCTGTACCGCAACAGAAGCCACGCAACTCTTATGGTGGCAATGGAGGACATAACCATGGACATAACCACAATGGTGGGAATGGCCATGTTCACAGTGGAGGACATAACCATCATGGTGGAAATGGTCACAACCATAATGGCCAGAACCACCACAATGGTAGCAGTAATGGCAATGGCAATGGAAATGGCAATGGCAATGGAAGGAACAATGGGAATGGGAGAAGCAATGGAGCCAATGGAGGCAATGGAAACAACCGTCAGAATGGCCAGGCACCAAAGGACTTGAGTCACATCCAGTGTTTCAAGTGCAAGAACATGGGACACTATGCCACAGACTGCCCAGAGTCCAATGGGAATGGAGTCGTCAAGCCCAATCCTTTCAACAAGGGGCATGTGAACCATGTCAACATGGAGGAGATCTATGACGAGCATGATGCTGTGATTGGTAAGTTCTTTATCAATTCAGTACGCACACTTGTTCTTTTTTATTCTGGTGCATCGCATTCTTTCATATCGAGGGTATTTGTGGATAAGCATGAGTTACGTACCATAGTTCTTAAGTCATCTATGCTCATAAGTTCACCGGGAGCGGAGATGTCAGCTAGTTTGGGATGTTACCAGATGAGCCTAACCATAGGGAGGCATGTTTTTCCTACAGATTTGATTATAATGGAGTCACAAGGTTTGGATGTTATACTGGGCATGGATTGGCTAGCCAAGTACCAAGGTGTTATTGATTGTGCCAGTCGGTCTATCACTCTCCGTACACCGAGTGGGAAGAAGATCAGATATGTGTCCAAGTATAAGCATCAGCACGCTCAGGTGAATTCTCTTAAGGGGGGTAGCCTGGATGATGTGCGTGTTGTGAGGGATTATCTGTAAGGCCCGATATGCGGTACTATTCCAGATCTCGACGTTTCCATCCAGATCCGGGGACGAAGCACATATTGGTCCCACCGCGACATATGACAAAGCCATATGCCCCGGATTTCCAACATGATATCACAACATTACAGATACAAGGATACAACATCTCATACAATCGGCATACAACTTCCTTAAAACAATACAACAGCGGAAGATACATGTCTGAGTACAGACTACAATCAAATGCCTAGTGGCAAAGAGAAAAACATCGATCCCATAACCTGTTGTCGATCAAGAACCCTGAAAAGAGTTTGGGGGTAGTATCATGAGTACAGAAGTACTCAACATCCAACTGTAGTGGTCAACTGACCCAGCAAGGACTTCATCACTCGTCATTTTAGGACAACTAGTAGTTTACGGTAAGGATGGGGTAAGTGGTGAGGTTGCTACCGCACTAGCATTTATGAAGTGGCTAACGATCTAGAGAGTAAGATAAGAAGCCAAGCATTCGATGAGGAATCGCCTCCAACAAGTCTGCTATCCACCTACTACGCAAACATAACACATATCCTATCCTTGTCCTCCTCTTCGCATCCCGATGAATAAGAAGCAGTCAAGGCACACACACGTTGATCAAGTTATATTAAGATTATCTCAGTTATTGTTGTCTTTGAACAAGTAGTAGGTCTCAAGTCATCCATAACCATGGACACGGCTTCTCGAAAAGATTTAACCCTGCAGGGGTGTACCAACTGCCCATTACAAGGCTCCGCACGCGCGTCCATCTCTCTCAGTTGCTACCCATCATAGGCAACCATTTTATGATTTAGTTCCGAGAGATCCGAAACGACAGGTCCCTCTAACTAACAACGAACAAATCCGGGTGGCCCCCTGGGAGTCGACACCCAATCCAAAAGCTGGCCACGCTCTCGGATCGGAATCTCCGTCTCAACAGGGTTTGGGTTACCGAGACGCCTCACGTGAGGCCTCGGGCCCTCGCCGGTCAAAGGTGGACCAACAGGGAAACCATGTCTCCGTTGGTCCAGGTTGTTTAAAAACTGCGAGGGGATCCACCAAGCACACACATGGGGTTTCAAATGGTAAATCAGCTCGAGCCACCACTAGAAATGTTTGAAGCTAGATAGGTAAGAAAAGGGGACCCCATAAAATCCCACACGCGGTTAGGCACGCTCAGTCTTAAAACCAATACCCGGAACTCGGATCCTAGGTGACTCGAATGGAACAAAGCGTCGGGGCGGGATAGCCTAGACCTTCCATCCTTCGTCGAATATAGTCAACACTAATCATATCATCAACAACAATATAATAATGTGATAGCCCAAACCAAGGAGTAACAGGGTAACATCGTAGCATCCTAAGCATGCATACTAAGAAGGGGGCTGAGCAACGAGCAATAGTAACATAACAGTACATGGTTTGCTGGGAGGGGACATGACTGTATCGGTTTGAAAGAGGCTGTAAACATGTCGTAGGATCAAGCATCGAACCTAACCTAGACTAGCATGAAAACCGCTGGTTGAAATAGAATGGATCATAAGTAATGTATAGTCCTTGCCTGTTGATAAGTCGAGTTCCGAAGGTGTAGTTGATCGGAAGCTCGCATCGTCTCCGAGAGGTACCCGCGAAACACACAAGACGAAAAATACTGGAAAGCAATCAACGAGCAAGCATCTATTACTACGAGGCAAACATGAGCAAGCATCAACAAGAAGCAACACGAGACATCGCACCTACCGTCGAGAGCGGTTACTAAAAGGTTAAGTGGAGTACTTGTCACACACGACGATACCGCACGTTTACGGTGGTTCAAGTTGTTTAGCTACAGGTGATCAACAAAGTTGTTAACATGGCAAGCACAAAAGCATGGCATAGCACACAAGCATAGAAAAAGGTGAAGCACAAAATAAACTATCTATGCTAGGCAATTTAAGTGAGGCACAACCTAAACATGGCAAACTATTGCGAACCCCACGGTAAAATGGAATTTGGTACTGTTTTTCCCTAAACAATATTTTATTATTTTTATTAGCAAGCAAGAACAGCATAAACACAATCTACATGCAATTCTAGTCAAGTTACATATAAAGAACATTTTTATCGCAGCAACGGATAAAAAGTTATGGCAGTTACAATTTACAGTGGCATGCAATGTAATTAGCAATAAAACAGTATGTAAACAAAGTCAAACATCGAAACAAGCAACATTTTATTAAACTACACGAAAAACTAAACAACTTTCATGTTTTATGCATCGCGATCCGAGCAACCGTTAAAAAGATACGAGCATCGCTAAATCGCAACTAAATCTGCCAAAATAACAAAGAAGAAATAAAAACGAGATAAGAAAAAAAAGGGGTTATACCTGCTGGGCCGAGGCCCACTAGCGGCTGGGCTGGCAACCGGACTGGGCCACTAGGGCTGGCCTACTCGGTGTGGGCTTGGGGCGCGCCTGCTGCTGGGCAGTGGGCCGCGCCTGGCCCACGTGGCGTCAGCGGTTGGAGGCAGCCGATTGGGATCCCGCCCGAGCGCTGCATGCCGGCGGCGGGGCTTACGCGGCGGCTCGCCGGACGGCGTCGAGGAGGCGGCTGGGGCGCGGTTCAGGCTGGGCGGCGCCGGATCCGTGGCGGGGCGAGGTCCTCCGATGGCCGTGGTGATGCGGCGTGGAGGGTGGCGCAGCTCGGGCTCGGCTGCCCCCTAGCCATGGTGCGACGAGCTCTGTCGTGACCTGGTCAGGGAGAACGAGGGGTGAGCGCAGAGGGAGAGAGGAGGCGCGGGAGAGGGAGGAGGAGGAGAGGTGCGCCCCGGGCTGCTCGTCGGCGCGGAGTGCGCGGCGGCCGGTCGCCGGAGTGGAGGCGGCGGGGTGCTGCAGCGTGGAGGAGACGGGAGGAGAGAGGAGGTTGGGAGGACCAGGGTGCTGACGCGGCGCAATCTGATCCGTCGATCTGCGGATCCGACGGCCCGGGTTGCTCAGGATTTAGGGTTTCGGGATTTGGGGGGCTTATTGGGCAGATTTGGGGCAAAAAAAGGGGGTGGCTGCAATTTTAGACTAGGGAAACCCTAGAAAGGGGTGGGAGTGTGGTGGTCTTTATATAGCCCAGGTGGCTGGCAGTTAGCAAAAACATCCCCAGTTTTTCTCTCGCGCGCGCGATGGTCACGTTTCTGACCGCCGAGGGTCCGCAGGACCTCCGATTCGGCTAAAACTTCCAATTGCGTGATCAGCGCGTCGAGCCGGTGGTGTTCACGTCGCGCTGGAACCGTTCCGAGAACAATTGCCGGCGCGCTATAAAAATATCACGTTTACTGATTAAACAGGGTTTTTTGTTCCGTTGGCTGCGGTTGGTCTTGTGCGGTTTTCGCGACGGTGATCGGGTGAATCCCGGTGTCGCAAAGGTCGAGTGTCAGGATGGCAAGGGTCGGTCTCCGTCCGGTACGAGATAAGAGGGGAAAACATAATCGTCGATCGATAAATCGGGGATGCAAACACCGCAAACAAATCAGACAATCAAAC
Source organism: Bromus sterilis (assembly GCA_950022295.1). NCBI lineage: Eukaryota > Viridiplantae > Streptophyta > Magnoliopsida > Poales > Poaceae > Bromus > Bromus sterilis. The sequence continues at coordinate 362,412,311 of OX465595.1, read as the reverse complement.
AATTCACACCGAAAACAAAAATTTTATTTTTTGTGAAATCTGGGCTGTTACAATACAACACCACCAACAAGGGATCTCGTCCCGAGATCCTGGACGATCTGGGGGAGAGGGAAGGGGGAAAGAAGAGAGTCGACGATCTTCAACACCACCAACAAGGGACTCTGCTCCATGTCGACGTTGAACTTCCATCGAGAAACTTTCCGCAGAGAGACGACATCGTCGAAAATACGAAACCGTTGGTGTCGAGAGGAGGAACGACAAAGAAAACCAGATCAAAGGATAGTGTTTTTGACGCAAGTCATAAAAACACTGGGCAAAAGGATGGATGACAATGGATGACCCAGATGATACCCAAAATCGGCGAAGCTAAAGGTACTATAGGAATTTCCATCTGAGCTCGGAATCGAGACAATACTTCCCAAGCAAAGCATCGTAACGGTTCTGATACTCCACACACTCGATATCCTAGAGTTTGAAGGGGGTAAGGAGAGAGTAAAACACTTACGACACTTGTCCTGACCAGAGCAAGGGTAAGGAGTAAAAATATTCCTACTCTCCGATAACTAACTTAGTAACTACAAAATAGTTTTTCTCTAGACTCGACTTTGGCCAGAGAAGGGATCCTACGGTCGGTAAGTCTTTGATACCAAGTTGTAAGGCCCGATATGCGGTACTGTTCCAGATCTCGACGTTTCCATCCAGATCCAGGGACGAAGCACATATCGGTCCCACCGCGACATATGACAAAGCCATATGCCCCGGATTTCCAACATGATATGACAACATTACAGATACAAGGATACAACATCTCATACAATCGGCATACAACTGCCTTAATACAATACAACAGCGGAAGATACATGTCTGAGTACAGACTACAATCAAATGCCTAGTGGCAAAGAGAAAAACATCGATCCCATAACCACACGGGTCCAGGCCCTCCGCCGGGATCCGCCTAACTAGTCGTCGTCGAGTCTCCACGTGAAACGTCGATCACCATACCTGTTGTCGATCAAGAACCCTGAAAAGAGTCTGGGGGTAGTATCATGAGTACAGAAGTACTCAGCATCCAACTGTAGTGGTCAACTGACCCAGCAAGGACTTCATCACTCGTCATTCTAGGACAACTAGTAGTTTACGGTAAGGATGGGGTAAGTGGTGAGGTTGCTGCCGCACTAGCATTTATGAACTGGCTAACGATCTACAGAGTAAGATAAGAAGCCAAGCATTCGATGAGGAATCGCCTCCAACAAGTCTGCTATCCACCTACTACGCAAAAATAACACCTATCCTATCCTTGTCCTCCTCTTCGCATCCCGACGAAGAAGAAGCAGTCAAGGCACACACACGTTGATCAAGTTATATTAAGATTATCTCAGTTCTCCTTGTCTATGAACAAGGAGTAGGTCTCAAGTCATCCATAACCGTGGACACGGCTTCTCGAAAAGATTTAACCCTGCAGGGGTGTACCAACTGCCCATTAGAAGGCTCCGCACGCACGTCCATCTCTCTCAGTTGCTACCCATCATAGGCAACCATTTTATGATTTAGTTCCGAGAGATCCGAAACGACAGGTCCCTCTAACTAACAACGAACAAATCCAGGTGGCCCCCGAGGAGTCGACACCCAATCCAAAAGCTGGCCACGCTCTCGGATCGGACTCTTCCGTCTCAACAGGGTTTGGGTTACCGAGACGCCTCACGTGAGGCCTCGGGCCCTCGCCGGTCAAAGGTGGACCAACAGGAAAACCATGTCTCCGCTGGTCCGGGTTGTTTAAAAACTGCGAGGGGATCCACCAAGCACAGACATGGGGTTTCAAATGGTAAATCATCTCGGGCCACCACTAGAAATGTTTGAAGCTAGATAGGTAAGAAAAGGGGACCCCATAAAATCCCACACGCGGCTAGGCACGCTCAGTCTTAAAACCATTACCCGGAACTCGGATCCTAGGTGACTCGAATGGAACAAAGCATCGGGGCGGGATAGCCTAGACCTTCCATCCTTCGTCGATTATAGTCAACATTATAATAATCATATCATCAACAACAATATAATAATGTGATAGCCCAAACCAAGGAGTAACAGGGTAACATCGTAGCATCCTAAGCATGCATACTAAGTCGGGGCTGAGAAACGAGCAATAGTAACATAGCAGTACATGGTTTGCTGGGAAGGGACATGGCTGTATCGATTTGAAAGAGGCTGTAAACATGTGGTAGGATCAAACATCGAACCTAACCTAGACTAGCATGCAAACCGCTGGTGGAAATAGAATGGATCATAAGTAATGTATAGTCCTTCCATGTTGATAAGTCGGGTTCCGAAGGTGTAGTTGATCGCAAGCTCGCATCGTCTCCAAGAGGTACCAGCGAAGCACACAAGACGGTAAAAACTGGAAAGCAATCAACGAGCAAGCATCTATTACTACGAGGCAAACACGAGCAAGCATCAACAAGAAGCAACACGAGACATCGCACCTACCGTCGAGAGCGGTTACTAACAGGTTAAGTGGAGTACTCGTCACACATGACGATACCGCACGTTTATGGTGGTTCAAGTTGTTTAGCTACAGGTGATCAACAAAGTTGTTAACATGGCAAGCATAAAAGCATGGCATAGCACACAAGCATAGAAAAAGGTTAAGCACAAAATAAACTATCTATGCTAGTCAATTTAAGTGAGGCACAACCTAAACATGGCAAACTATTGCGGACCCCACGATAAAATGGAATTTGGTACTGTTTTTCCCTAAACAATATTTTATTATTTTTATTAGCAAGCACGAACAGCATAAACACAATCTACATGCAATTCTAGTCAAGTTACATATAAAGAACATTTTTATCGCAGCAACGGATAAAAAGTTATGGCAGTTACAATTTACAGTGGCATGCAATGTAATTAGCAATAAAACAGTATGTAAACAAAGTCAAACATGGCAACAAGCAACATTTTATTGAACTACACGAAAAACTAAACAACTTTCATGTTTTATGCGTCGCGATCCGAGCTATCGTTAAAAAGATACGTGCATCGCTAAATCGCAACTAAATCTGCCAAAATAAGAGAGAAGAAATAAAAACGAGATAAGAAAAAAAAGGGGTTACACCTGCTGGGCCGAGGCCCAGTGGCGGCTGGGCTGGCGACCGGAATGGGCCGCTGGGGCTGGCCTGCTCGGTGTGGGCTTGGGGCGCGCCTGCTGCTGGGTCGTGGGCCGCGCCTGGCCCATGTGGCGTCAGCGGTTGGAGGCGGCCGATCAGGATCCTGCCCGAGCGCTGCATGCCGGCGGCGGGGCTGACGCGGCGGCTCGCCGACCGGCGTCGAGGAGGCGGCTGGGGCGCGGTTCAGGCTGGGCGGCGCCGGATCCGTGCCGGGGCGAGGTCCTCCGGTGGCCGTGGTGACGCGGCGTGGCGGGCGGCGCAGCTCGGGCTCGGCTGCCCCCTAGCCATGGCGCGGAGATCTCCGGCGTGACCAGGTAAGGGAGGACGAGGGGTGAGCACAGAGGGAGAGAGGAGGCACGGGAGAGGGGGGAGGGGGAGAGGTGCGCCCCGGGCTGCTCGTCGGCGCGGCGTGCGCGGCGGCCGGTCGCCGGAGTGGAGGCGGCGGGGTGCTGCGGCATGGAGGAGACGGGAGGAGAGAGGAGGTTGGGAGGACCAGGGTTCTGACGTGGCGCAATCTGATCCGTCGATCTGCGGATCCGATGCCCCGGGTTGCACTTGATTTAGGGTTTCGGGATTTGGGGGGCTTATTGTGCAGATTTGGGGCAAAAAAAGGGGGGTGGCTGCAATTTTAGACTAAGGAAACCCTAGAAAGGGGTGGGAGTGTGGTGGTCTTTATATAGCCCAGGTGGCTGGCAGTTTGCAAAAACATCCCCAGTTTTTCTCTCGCGCGCGCGGTGCTCACGTTTCTGACTGCCGGGGGTCCGTAGGACCTCCGATTCGGGTAAAACTTTGAACTGTGCGATCAGCGTGTCGAGCCGGTGGCGTTCACCTCGCGCTGGAAACATTCTGAGAACAATTACCGGCGCGCTATAAAAATATCCCGTTTGCTTATTAAACAAGGTTTTTTGTTCCGTTGGCTGCGGTTGGTCTTGTGCGGTTTTCGTGACGGTGATCGGGTGAAACCCGGTGTCGCAAAGGTCGAGTGTTAGGGTGGCAAGGGTCGGTCTTCGTCCGGTACGAGATAAGAGGGGAAAATATAATCGCCGATCGATAAATCGGGGATGCAAACACCGCAAACAAATCAGACAATCAAACAATTCACACCGAAAACAAAAAATTTAATTTTTGTGAAATCTGGGTTGTTACATTATCCAGATGTGTTTCCAGAGGAGTTGCCAGGTATGCCACCGGATAGGGAGATTGAGTTCCTTATTGATTTAATACCAGGCACTGGGCCTATTGCTAAGAGACCGTATAGGATGCCCGTTAAGGAACTTGCAGAGTTGAAGGAGCAGATTAGAGAGTTGCAGGCAAAGGGCTTCATTCGCCCAAGCTCGTCACCTTGGGGATCTCCGGTGTTGTTTGTTGAGAAGAAGGATGGAAACCAGAGGATGTGTGTGTACTACCGTTCTCTGATTGATGTTACTATCAAGAACAAGTATCCTTTACCTGTGATTAATGATCTATTTGACCAGTTGGAGGGAGCTTGTCTATTCTCTAAGATTGATCTTCGTTCTGGTTATCATCAAGTGAAGATTCGGGAGAAGGATATTCTGAAGACTACTTTTACTACAAGGTATGGGTTGTATGAGTATATCGTTATGTCATTTGGATTGAATAATGGTCCTGCATACTTCATGAATATGATGAACAAGGTGTTTATGGAGTTCTTGGATAAATTCGTTGTGGTGTTCATAGATGATATATTGGTGTATTCCAAGAATGAGCAAGAGCATGAGGCACATCTGCGTTTGGTATTGGAGAAGCTCAGGGAGCACAAATTGTAGGCCAAGTTCAGCAGGTGTGAGTTTTGGTTGAAGGAGGTAGGATTACTTGGACATGTTGTGTCAGGCGAAGGAGTAGCTGTGGACCCATCCAAGGTTTCGACAGTTACGGAATGGGAGACACCCACGACACTTGGAGACATTCGCAGTTTCTTGGGTCTTGCAGGATATTATTGGAGGTTCATTGAGAATTTCTCCAAGCTTGCAACACCAATGACTAAGTTGTTGAAGAAAGAGAATAAGTTTGATTGGAGCGAGGAATGTGAAACCAACTTTCAGGAGTTGAAGAAACGGTTAGTAACTGCACCTGTTTTATGTTTGCCTGATATACATAAGGATTTCCAAGTATATTGTGATGCATCTCATCGAGTACTTGGTTGTGTTTTGATGCAAGGGGGTAGAGTTGTTGCTTATGCTTCGCGTCAGCTTAAGAACCATGAGCAGAACTATCCTACACATGATTTGGTGTTAGCTGCAGTTGTTCATGCATTGAAAACATGGAGGCAATATCTTGTTGGTAATCATTGTGATGTTTTTACTGATCATATTAGTTTGAAGTATATCTTTACTCAGAAGGAGTTGAATCTCAGGCAGAGCAGATGGCTGGAGCTTATTAAGGATTATGATTTGAATGTGCAGTATCATCCTGGTAAAGCGAATGTGGTTGCTGATGCATTGAGCGGTAAGAGTCATATAAATTTTGGTAATGTTGAGGATATGCTACTTGAGTTATGTGAGAAGTTCAAGAATCTCAGGTTGGAGATAGTTCCTAAGGGATATGTGGCAACATTGGAAGTGAAGCCAAATCTGTTGGAAAGAATCAGAGAAGCTCAGAAGGGTGATGCAGAAATTGATGAGATAAAGGTGAATATGACCAAAGGGAAAGCAGAGGGTTTCCGTGAGGATGAGCATGGAGCCATTTGGTTTGAGAAGCGCATTTGTGTACCGCAAGATGCAGAGATTAGGAAGTTGATTCTTCAGGAGGCACATGATTCACCTTATTCTATTCATCCCGGGAATACCAAGATGTATTTGGACTTGAGGGAGAGATTTTGGTGGCCTAGCCTGAAGCGAGAGATAGCCCAGTATATTGCATTGTGTGATGTTTGTCAGTGGGTCAAAGCAGAGCATCAGAAGCCAGCAGGATTGTTGCAGCCTTTGCCTATACCAGATTGGAAGTGGGATCAGATAGGTATGGACTTTATTACTGGTTTACCCAGGACTCGGTCAGGATATGATTCTATTTGGGTGATTGTTAATCGTTTGACCAAGGTTGCTCACTTCATCCCGGTGAAGACAACTTCTACAAGTGCTAAGGTAGCCAAGATTTATATGTCCAGGATCGTGTGTTTGCATGAAGTCCCAAGCAAGGTAGTGTCTGATAGAGGTACTCACTTTACATCGAAGTTTTGGCGTCAGTTGCATGAGACTTTGGGCACTAGGCTGGAGTTCAGTACAACGTTCCATCCTCAGACAGATGGGCAGACCGAGATAGTCAATCAGATCTTGGAGGATATGTTGAGAGCTTGTGCGGTGGATTATGGTTCGAGTTGGGATGACAACTTACCGTATTCTGAGTTCTCATACAATAACAGTTACCAGACTAGTCTTCAGATGGCACCATTTGAGTTACTGTATGCCAGGAAGTGCAGGACTCTGTTGATGTGGGATGACGTAGGAGAGCGTCAGTTTTTCGGACCTGACCTGATCAGAGATGCTGAGGAGAAAGTCAAGTTGATCTGTGATAGACTGAAGATAGCACAGTCCAGGAAGAAGAGTTATACAGACGCCAAGCGCAAGGATGTAACCTATGAGGTTGGAGATCGTGCGTATCTCAGAGTTTCACCAATTCGCGGAATCAAGAGGTTTGGAATCAAGGGAAAGTTAGCACCACGTTTTGTGGGGCCTTACAAGATCTTGGAGCGCAGAGGAGAGGTAGCTTATCAGTTGGAGTTGCCAGAAGCTTTCTCAGGAGTTCATGATGTGTTTCACGTATCCTAGCTGAAGAAGTGTCATGCAGAGATGGCAAATATTCCTTTGAGAGATAAAGTGCCACTTGAGGAAATTCAGTTGGAGACTGGCCTGACTTATGAGGAGAAACCTGTGAAGATTTTGGAGACTGCAGAAAGAGTTACCTGCACCAAGACAATCAAGCTATGCAAAGTTCAGTGGGATCATCATACCGAGGAAGAAGCCACTTGGGAGCGAGAGGAAGATTTGAAGCAAGATCATCCGCACCTCTTTGCTAGCCAGCCTGAATCTCGAGGATGAGATTCATCTTAAGGAGGGTAGGTTTGTAACATCCTAATTTTCTAAATTTGGATGTTAATAGATCATCATATGCATCTCATGCTGTTTTCGCATTTTTCTGGAGTTTTAAAAATATTTTAAACATTTTTCAACTTAAGGCAATTTATTGGAGAGGATATAATATGACTTATCCCCATTTTTAAATGGTTGGAAAATATTTTAAAATATTTTTGGAAACATTTTAAATTTACTTTGGGGTTATAAATAATTTCTAAAAATATTTTGGGAATTTATTTATGCTCCGGAAAAGTTTCAAAATCATTTTTGGAGTTTTTCGGTATTTTTAAATTGCCGAAAAAGTATTTAAAAATAAATTGCAAAGTTTTTATTTTTATTTAATATTTTGGTATGACAAAAATTCAATTTTATTATTATGAAAATTTTGGTGAAAACGGAAATTAAAAATATTTATCCGTTATTTTTTTAAACTGTTTTGGGCCTAATGGGCCTGTTCTGTTTTGTTTTTCTCCTGGCCGATTTCAAATTTATTTCGGATTAAAAAAAATATCCCGGAGCGGGTTATAAAAACGTTCGCGGGTCCGCGGATTTGGGTTTTTCCGCCCGACCCGTGAACCCGCCTCGCGCCGCCGCCGCGTCGCCGCCGTCCTCGCGTCCTCGCCGCCCCCGCGTGACCCCGTCGCCGCCATCCGCCGCGGGCAGCCGCCGCCGCCGGCCGGATTCCGGCCAGATCCGGTCAAATCCGCGCCGTGGACCCGATCACGTTTTTCGAAGTTATTTTATTTGCGGATCGGTCCTTTTTGCAGATTGGACCCCGATTCCACCCGGTACCGTTTTCGCGAGTACTTTTTTACCGTATCTCGGAATCGAGTGATTCCAGTTGCGTTGCGACCGTGACGAAAAGTTCTAGCCAGTAGACTAATTTTTGCAGGAGTTTGAAGTTTTCAAATTTGAATCCCAAACAGAATCAAATTTGAACTTCTGGTAGCCGTATCTTTTTAACGGTACGCCCGTTTGCGCCGTTTTTTTTGCGTTGGTTTTATTTTGTCAAGTACTTTAAGTTTATCTTCTGTTAGGCAAGTTTTGCTACTGTTCTTGTATGTTTATTAATGTTTGTGCATATTTGTATTGAATATATGTTGATTGGTGCTATGTTTGCTCGTATAGATTGTCCGGAGTGCGCAGGATCGTTTTGTGAGGTTTGTGATCGTCAGGAACAAGAAGAAGGCAAGTGATGCTTTGACCATACTCATACCTATAATTTTCTATATGCATTATGTTAAGAATATCACCCTATTGCATGATAGGTAGTTTACTTTACTGTTGTTGCAAACCAGTTAGGATAGCCACATGTCTTGACTTGTATTTGTGGATCAACCTAGCACGTGTTGTTACTCTATTGCTATGCTTTGTAGACGTGGTTTGGGTTGTGAGAATTCATGGAGTGCATGTGAGCTATTTAATAACTTGTGTAGCAACTTTATAATAAATAGAAATCATTTATGGACGGGCGGGTTGCATCCTGGTGGATGTGCCTTGTCTAAGGACAGTGCCAGGGTTAAATGCTCCCAATGGTTGTTTTGGTGGTGAACCAGGTGCGACATGGTGTCTACCCTCTGAAAGCAGTGGGCGCCGTCCAGGCTCAAAAAGATCAGACAGGCAATATTACTAGTAGCTTCCGTGTACAACCACTGGCTATATGGGCTCTGGCTTAGCATGAGTACGTTGTGGGGAACCTGGCCCTGGTAGCTAGCTGATGTAGATGTGTGTTAGGTGTACCGGCTAACAAAGGGTGGAGGCAACCTCTTCGGAAAGTCTTCGTCTCAATCTTCGGGTTGAGTCCAGTGGGGAACGTGTACAACCTCTGCAGAGCGTATAAACTGATCATGATTAGCCGTGTCCACGTTTACGGACGAACTTTGAGAAACTAGTCAGTACTGTTGATGAATGATCTTGACAGATGAACACTTAATAATAATTTGGTGGGAAAGATTAGCATGGGTTGCTGTGTGTTTAAGGTAGAATTCAACTTAAAATTTTGACTAGTTTAATTCAGGAGAAAATTGGTTTTTAGCAAAACAAAACCATAAGCCTTTCCTTTGACTCACCTTGCATGTAGTTGTAGGTCCTTTATATATACCTTTTCCGCGTCACTTGCCGTACAAATCAGATGTACTGGCCCGTTGTCGGGCTGTAACCTTCGGTGTTGCAGGTTTTTCAGACGACCAGTAAGGTGCGTTTAGGGTTGCGGGTGTACACTCAGCATGTTCGCATGTGGCTGTTGATGGGACTCCACGTTACTTGCTTTTGCTTTCGCTACATTTATGTTGAATAAGGTAGCCTTGAGCTATGCAACTTGTTATTTCTTTTATTCTGGATCATACATTGTAATAATGATGCACTTGTACTTTGATATACATCTATGATACTGTGTGTGCCAGCGAGTTCGATCCAGGGACTGACACTTGATCACAGAGACTTCAATTCTATGTGAATTGGGTCGTTACACCAATTTATTGAGTCGTGTCGCAGGAGTTCTGACCCAGGTCCCGGACCGCGGATCCCATTCTCATTCTGCGTAGGCCGTGCGTTCTTTGCGAATCTATGTCGCGTCGTGTAATCCTTTCCGCGGTCTGTGCGCCGCCTACTGAGTCCTTTTTCCTTAATTTCTGCGACGTTACGCTGTCCGATTTTGACCGACTGTTTGCAAAGATATGTATGTCTATATGAATACTATTGTGTATCTACTACATTTCTCGTTCATTGCTCATACTACATCATGTATGACTTTGTATCCTTGCAAACACTTTGTTTGAACTAACCCCTATTGTTCAGGAAGGATGGCTGACGATCCCCCACCTCCACCTTATATGGCCGCAGTACTGCAACAGTTTGATCCAGCTTTCAACTCAGAATTCCCCAATAACAATGCAAGAGTTCGTGCGCCTCAGTCCGTCGTGGTTTATCTGGATGATATCTTGGTATACTCCAAGAATGAAGAGGAACATGATGGACACCTTCGTCTTATACTGGAAAAGCTTCGAGAACACAAACTCTATGCTAAGTATTCTAAGTGTGAATTCTGGCTTCCCGAAGTAACCTACCTTGGTCATGTGATTTCCAAGAATGGCGTTGCCGTCAACCCAGAACGTATTCAGGCTATTCTTGACTGGACTCCTCCCAGACGGTCAAGAAAGTCAGAAGTTTCCTCAGCCTCGCTAGCTATTGCCGTGGTTTCATCGAGAACTTCTCAGAGATTGCCAAGCCTCTGACTAATTTGCTTCACAAAGGCGTTAAGTTTGAGTGGACTGATAAATGTCAAGAAAGTTTTCAAGCTCTCAAGGACAAGCTCACTTCTCCCCCAGTGCTTGCTCCCCCTGATACCAAGAAGGACTTCGTGGTATACTGCGATGCGTCTCGTCAAGGATTAGGCTGTGTCCTAATGCAAGAGTGTTGCGTGATTGCTTATGCCTCTCGTCAGTTGCGTTCTCAAGAAGATAAGTATCCAACGCATGATCTCGAATTGGCAGCAGTAATTTATGCATTGAAGCTGTGGCGACATTACCTCATTGGTAATCGTTGCTAGATCTACACCGATCATCAAAGCCTGAAGTACTTGTTTACTCAGCCAAACCTAAATCTCCGCCAACAGAGATGGCTCGAGACAATAGCTGATTTCAACACGGATATTCATTACACCCCTGGCAAAGCTAATGTGATGGCTGATGCTTTGAGCCGTAAAGCTTATGTAGTGAACTTGAGGTTCAACTAGAACAACCACCTCTGTATGAAGAGTTTCAAAAGCTGAACCTCGAGATTGTTCCTCAAGGTTATGTAAATAACCTGGTTATCGAACCGGATCTCATCAAATCCGTCAAGGCTATACAATTTTATGATGATTTCGTACACAAGATTAAGCGCGATATCGCAAATGGAAGACCCTCACCCTTCACTATTAATAGCGAAGGTGCGGTGTTCTACCAGAACCTTTAAGTGGTTACTCACAGCAAGGGCAGGCATGAGAACCTGGATATGACCCCGAAGGTCATGAAAGCGGCTGTCGATACCCCGTTGTCGATTCATCCTGGTAGCACCAAGATGTACCAAGACATTCGTCCGTAGTTCTGGTGGCCTAACATGAAGCAAGACATTGCCCGATATGTTTCTGAATGTGACATTTGTCGTCGCGTCAAGGGTGAACATAAAAAACCCGCTGGAGCTCTACAGCCACTTGAAATTCCTGAATGGAAGTGGGACAAAGTCCAGATGGACTTCGTCACCGGTTTTCCTAGATCACAGAAGGGAAACGATGTGATCTTTGTCGTCATCGACCGGTTCTCCAAGTTTTCTCACTTTATACCAGTCAAGGAGAAGATCATTGCTACTCAGTTGGCTGAATTGTACATCTCCCAAATTATTTCACTCCACGGTATTCCGTTGGAGATCAGTTCAGATCGTGGCAGCCTTTTCACCTCAAGATATTGGAGGAGTCTCGAAGAAGCTTTGGGGACTATTCTGCATCTCAGCACAGCTTATCACCCCCAGTCACAAGGCCAAGTTGAACGAGTCAATCAAGTGCTGGAAGACATGCTTCGAGCTTGTGTTATTTCCTTCGGTAAGAAATGGGAGGAATCTCTCCCGTTGGTCGAGTTCTCGTATAACAGTAGCTACCACGCTATCTGAAGATGGCACCCTATGAAGTTCTCTATGGGCGTAAGTGTCGAACCCCTCTGAATTGGTCAGAAACTGGGGAACATACACTCATTGGTCCGGATATTGTTCAGCGAGCTGAAGATCAACTTCACGTCATCCATGAACATTTGAAGGCCGCTCAGTCCCGCCAGAAGAGCAACTATGATCGCAAACACAGAGAAATGGAATATCAACCTGGTGAACAAGCCTACCTTCGTGTCACTCCCATGAGGGGCACTCATCGCTAAGGGATCAAAGGCAGGTTGGCTCCTCGCTACATTGGCCCATTCTGTATCCTTTCCAGGAGTGGACCCGTGGCATACCGATTGGAATTGCCGCCGAACCTCTCCCAAGTCCACGATTTCTTTCACGTGTCGCAACTCCGCCGCTGCTTCAAGGACCCTATTCGAGAAGTGGAACATGATATGATTGAGCTGCAACAGGACTTGACTTATCAAGAACATCCGAGCCGCATTCTTGATCAGTCTAAACGTCGAACTCGCAACAAGATGGTCAAGTTCCTCAAGGTTCAGTGGTCGAATCATTCTGCAGATGAAGCCACCTGGGAACGCGAAGATTGTCTTCGCGATGAATACCCCGATCTTTTCCTCGCTACCACTTAAATTCTCGGGACGAGAATTCTTGTAGTGGGGGAGATTTGTAACACCCTCGGTGTCTTGTAACAGTAATCACGTTTGGCTAATGATAATTACTGTTGCTAATCTCACTTTGATCATCTTTGCATTTGGTCAATCCAAAAACCCATTTGGTTGATATTAAAAACAAAGTGATAAATATAACTTTGTCCAAACATTGCGGAACCAATTTTGTTAAATTCCTAAAAATAAGTGGACCATGTTAAACTAACATTGGGTATTTATTGCAATATTTAAATATTGCAAACAATGCAAACTAGTGCTAAAACAACCCCTTTCACTAGTTTCATAATAAACAGAAATATTAAATGAATTTCTTTTGCACCCAAACTTTTTGTGGCACTCTATTAATGTGAAATGTTAATTATGAGGCAAGTTCCATATTTTACAAAAAGTCCAAAAAGCTAACTAAAATAGGTACAAACAGAAGAGAAATTACAGAAAGAAAAAAGAAAAAAAAGAAGTCCTATCTACCGCTTAGGGCGAAGCCCCTAACTGGGCCAAGCCCACCTCCTCCCGGCCCACCTGGCCCGCCCTGGCCATAATCTCCTACCTCCGTACAGGGGAGGCGTGGCGCACATCCCCCGGCCAGGACGCGGTCGTGCCGCCGTGGAGGCCGTCCACGGCTAGCCGGCGGGGGATAAGTGCCCGGAGATGCCCTCCCCCGCTCTGCGAACCCTAGCCGCTTTCCTTTCCCCCTCGAGCCGCGACTCTCCTCTCTGCTTCACCCTCCCCGCTCGGACCCGGGCGCAACATTGGGCGCGCCACCGTCGCCAGCGCGGCCAACCAGCCCCCCGAGCCTCGAGACCACGTCTAGGGGCACCGCAGCGCTCGTCTAACTCGCCCTCGTCGACGAATGCGAGCGCTCAGCCACCGGACGCTGCAAATCGCCGTCTTCTTCTCTGCCACGGCCACCGCCCCCGTCTTCAAATTCGTCGCGCCCTAACTTCCCCAGCCTCGTGCGCACCCACCACTAGCATCCCCTCAGTGAGCTACACCGATTCCCCACCTGTCCTCTGTCGATCCGCCATCGTAGTCTCTCCTCCCCGTCGCGCTCCGACCGCCGTTGAACTCGTCGTGGTCGCGCACCACTTGCCCTGCTGCCGTTGAGGCCTCCGTTGGGTGCGCACTCGTCACGCCGCGCCTCCAGGCTGCTCTCCGCGCCTCACTGCCCCCTCCTCGCCGGGAGACGCTCACCGGCGTGCTCGGCTTGACGCCGGTGTTCCCCTATGTGCCGTGCGGGCAAACCCAGCGTGGGGCTGGCTAGCCACTGCCAGTTGGGCCCCTGTATAAAAAAAGAGATAAAAGTTAAATTAGTAAATGTATTAATATAAAACTGTTAAGCATATGTATGACAAGTGGGCCCATGTGCTAAATTTAACAAATAAAATGATTTGTATAAACCTGTGTATGACATGTGGGACCCACTGGTCAGTAGGCCCCACATGTCAGTTGACCAGTCAACTAGCACTTGTGGATAATGTTGCTATTTTATTAATAAAAGAAAATCAAGAAAATAATTTAAAATTGATTTAAACTTTGAAAATCAATATCTTTTAAACCGTAGCTTAGTTGGAAAAACTTTATACATGAAAATTGATCAGAAAAATATAACGAATATGGATACGCTTCTCGTACACCCACCACCCCCCTCTAACATACCGAACACGTGACATTTCCCCTCCGGTTGCACTGTCCGATAATTGCTCGGAGTTGGTAAAATTGCCGGTTAAAATTCATGTTTTCGACTGCAACGTTTACCACCGCGTTAGTTCACCTCTAGCTTAACTTTGCCATGTCTTGTATTTGCATTGCTATTATTGCCATGTATTTATTGTTTCTTCCCCCTCTCTTATTGTCCGGTAGTCTCGACGTCCGCTGCTGATGCCGTTGTGATCGACTACTTCGTCGACGACCGTACCTCTACCGTCGAGCTTACAGGCAAGCAGAGCCATTGTCTTCCCCAGATATCGCCTATCTTTCCATACTTTTCTTGCACTAGGCATATGTTGCTGCTGCTACGTTACAATCCTATTCAATTGCATAGCCTTTCATTGTCACCCTTGATGTACCTTCCTTTATCCTACGCTGCCTATTATATATATATATATATATTATTATATTCAGCGGTGAACCCTGCGCATTGTTAGTCAATAGGATTAGATAGCGGGTCGTGTTCACTCTGGGAGTGAATGCGGATACGATACCTTACAACTGCTACAGGTACGGTTCCGAGCAGACACCGCTTCAGGCCCCTACCCCGGCTCTTCCGAGCCACATCAAGTGTGAGCTATCGAGGAGTAATCCTTGTACTCCACTCGTTGCTGACTCTGTATAGCCGTCCTAGGGTACTGGACCACGGTTGTCCTTACAGGTAAGAAGTCGGGTGACCCAACGGTGCCCGCGCAGGGTATCTTAGCGGAACGACAGGTCAGGTGTATTCCACCGGTGTGCGGCGGGCCTGGTACTGTTCGTGGCCGAAAGGTATCCTGTTGTACGAAAGTCGAGCTCTACCAAGAGAAAACACGAGACAAGGTAAGGAGACGGTTCCCCTTGTTGGTAACCGCACGAGTTGGTGGGACGACAGGGCACGCACCGACGTTACTGGTGGTCCTGGCTGTTGTCGTTGTCCGCGACTCATCGATAAAGGGGCAACGATAACGGTTGTCCCGACAGCTAATAATAAAATGACTTAACGGTTCAAGTGGATGACTTGAGAGGACGCAAAGGTCTGTACGCACTACCTTCACGTGGGGTTAGGGTGTGGGCCCTCCGCGTTGTGGTCTCATTCGAAAGCTCTGAAAGACGTCCAGTTCATCATTATGGTTAGGTCGATCCGCATCTTGGAAGAGTTGCGTGGAATCACCTGGCACACAACGACCCGGAGGTTGAGGGGCGACGGTCCAAGACCCCCTTGCGCTTAGGACTGTAGACCGGCGGGGACCTCTCTGATGAGCCGTAGGATGGGCCTCAGCGTGTCGGATAGCCTCGGTGGGGCATTCCCTAACAAGGTGTACGGCACCTAGAGATCCGAGGGTGCAGGCTGAACAGTAGTGCACCCCTGCATTGAGTTTGATTTATTCGAATAGCCGTGTCCACGGTAACAGGACGCTTTATGGTGAAGCCAGATCCTACTACTACAAACTACTACTACTAAACTGTTGGTTCCGGTTTCTTTTCCTCGCAGGGAGTCGAGGAAGGGAACTCGGAGGCATTATTATTATTAAATATTACAACTTACTATTATACAATGCTGCAGCAACTTCTGCTGCATTGTTATTACATTCATACTATTGAACTGGTGGTTGTTCTCTTCTTGTGCTGCAAGACTCGTCGGAAGATGCTAGTCTTCGATAGGCCTAGCTTCTCATCCTTATTCTGATTTCTACCTTGCAGTCCACTATATACAGCCTCCCCTTTCCATTTGATACAAATGCATAAATGCTTAGTAGCGGACGTAAGACTCGCGGGTATACTAGATACTCACCCTTGCTTTATTTCTGCTTTTTCGCTTTGCCTGATCGGCCGCTGCAGTTGACGTTGGAGCCCAGGAGCAGGAGATTCCAGGAGGAGCCTACTATGACGTCGAGTTCCCGTTGACCAGGAGTAGTTTGGTGGATCCCAGGCAGGAGGCCTCGCCTTTTCGATCTGTATCTCTGATGTTATTTGTGCTAGCCTTCTTAAGGCAAAACTTGACTAACTATGTCTGTACTAAGATATTATGTTTGTATGACTTTGTATTCGGGTCCGTGCGACCACCTTCATTGTAATATATTGGTTTATCCTTTTGTGTTTAGTGTTGTGCTGTGATATTCTCACCGTGGCACCTTGATCTCGATCATGTACCCTCCGTGTGTGATTACTGTACATGATAGTAAATCGAGGGCATCACAGATTAGAAAGAACAAGCTCTTTGAACCAACGAAAGAAAGTGGAGTTGTGCTCTTTAGTAACTTCAGCATCCGTCTTGCGTAGGCCCTGGTCATGGTACTTCTTGGCGATGCTTTCTTTGTGTAGTGTCACGAAAGGGTCTACCACATCAAGATGTTGTAGCACTACTAAGTTTGCTGTCAAAGTCATTGCGTCGATCCGAGTGGTCGAGATGCAGTTCCCTCCGACCGTTGGTGTGACCTTCTCCTCCGAGCCTCCCATGGTGCTTGTTAACGGGCAAACCAACGACAGGGACGTCGTCGTCTCCGTTGCATAGATAATTCTCATAGAAATTGATGCACTCTTGTGTCAGATAGCCTTGTACGATGCTTCCATCTGGTCGGGACATGTTACGAACGAATCCTTTGATAACCCCATTCATTCTCTTGAACGACATCATGTTGTGCAGGTATGAAGGGCCGAGATCGATGATGTCGTCCACAATGTGGACACACAGATGCACCATGACGTCAAAGAACGCGGGCGGGAAGTACATCTCGAGCTCGCATAGTATGACAATGATCTCTTCCTATAGCCTTCTGAGTTGCTTCGAACTGATAGACTTTCGAGAGATAACATCGAAAAAATTACAGAAACTAGTAAGCGTGTCACGGATGTGCTTGTCCATTATCCCTCTAAGGGCAACCGGGAGTATCTGCGTCATCATCACGTGACAGTCATGAGACTTCATCCTGCTGAACCTTTTTTTCTGGATGTCTAGAAATCTGCTTATCTTCCCACAGTAACCGGAACTAACTTTTATTCCGGTAAGACACTTGAAAAATTGATCGATCTCCTTCGTATTTAAGGTGAAGAAACAAGGGGGAAATATTCTCTTCCTTCTTCTTTACTTTTTTGCCCCGCCTGCTGTACCCCGCCTCTTTCTCCGTCTCTGTCTCGGCCGTTTTATGAGGCATGTAGAGATCTGCCCTTATTTCCAAATCTTCCAAGTCTCTTCTTGCCTTCGGCCCATCCTTGGTCTTGTCCGGCATGTTCATCAGTGTGCCAAGCAAACTCTCGAGAAAATTCTTCGTGATATGCATTTGGTCAAGACAATGAGGCGTATCAAGTTTGGGCCAGTACTCCAAGTCCCAGAAAACAGACCTTGTTTTCCATACCTTCAGTAGCGGCTCTGGTTTTTTCATCTTTCCGAGTGCGGGGCACTCTTTTCAGTTTTTCAACAACTCATCAATTTCGGCGCCGCTCCTCTTACGTGGAGGCCCTCGATGCTCAGTCTCACCATTGAATAGATCTCCACGGTTTCTACATATGTCATTCTTCTCGAGCCATCTTCGATGCCCGATGTACACAATTTTCGCAGCCCCACCATCTTTCGTTAGCTACTGAGATGTTGTATCATCCATGCACCTCGTGCATCCGCAATATCCATCACACACCTGGCCTGATACATATCCCTAACCGAGATAGTCGTGCACCGTCGTCAGCACCGCGGCTTTCATATAGAAATATTCTTTTCCGAAAGCGTCCCATGTCTTGACTGGTGATTTCCATAACATTTCTAGCTCCTCTTTCAATAGCCCGAGATATAGATTAATATTATTTCCTGGCTCTTTCGGCCCTTGAATCAGAATTCTCATGTGTATGTACTTTTTCTTCATGCACTTCCATGGGGGAATGTTGTACATCCATACAAACACGGGCCATGTGTTGTGGTTGGTGTTCTGGTTGCCAAACGGATTCATGCCATCTGAACTCACGCCAAGCACGACGTTCCTTGGATCAAGATGAAATCCATATTCGGCGTTCAACGCTCTCCACTGGCTTCCATCCACGGGGTGTCTCATCTTCGGATCATCTCCATCATCGGACACCTTCCTGACCGCGTGCCACCGCATTAGCTCTGCTTCCTTAGGATCTACGAAATAAAGTTGTAGACGAGGAGCGATCGGAAAGTACCATAAAACTTTCTGAGGAGATTTCTTTTCGGCCTTCTTGTATCTATCAGCATTGCACACCGGACAACTGGTTTTTTCTGCGTTCTCGTTCCGATAAATGATACAATCGTTGATGCATGCATGGTATCTAATGTGCGGAAGATCAAGAGGGCACACAATCTTCTTGGATTCATGACACTAGTAGGACAAAGGTTCCCCGGGGGAAGAACCGTCTTGCTTAGATACTTGATATGATCATCGAGGCTTTTGTCGCTCCATTTGTTTTTAGCCTTCGTCTTTAGAAGTTCGAGCGTGAAACTCAAGCGGGTCACCTTAGGAGCGCAACCATCATACAATGGAGTCTTCGAGTCTACCTCCAGTTGCTCCAACTTGGCCTCCTCTCTAGAAGCAGCTTTGTCGCTAGTCGTCTTCTTGCGAAGCAGTTCTCGAACATGAGGGTCCCGCACGATTGAATTTAGTAGCGACGAAGGATCCGTCATGTCCGCATCTTCTCCGTCATGTTTGGCTTGATCTTCTCTGCCATTACCATGTGCGGCCTCTTCTCTGTCGTCATAATTTCCAGCGCCCTCACTACTGGAATTCACCAGTTTGCCATGAGTCAACGGCTTTGCCATCTGTTTTTCATCGGGGCAGACGGCAAAGAGTTAGTTTGCCGTACGTTGCCCTAATAACAGACGGCAAAAAAGTCACTCACGGCAAACATGTAGTTTGCCGTATGTTGCCCTAATGGAAGACGACAAAGGATCCTTTACCGTCTAAGGACAGACGGCAAAACTCAATGTGGGCCCGCCTAGTCCCAGCCACGAGTGAGGGGTAACGGCCAGGCGTTATGCCATCTGGCAACAGACGGCATAGACTTCTTTGCCGTCTGCTGGCAGACGGCAAAGCTGTGGGCCGTTAACCCCCAGCACGGTCCCTCTCTCTCTCTCTCCACTCTCTCTCCCAAACCCCTCTCTCTCGACCCGCCGCCACCGCCGCCCTAGCCCGCCTCGCGCGCCGCCGTCCAGTGCGCCGCCGCCTTCACCGCCAGTGAGGCCCTCCTCCTCTCCTGCTCTCCTCCTCTCCTCTACTCCCCTCTCCTCCCCTCTCCTCCTCTCCTCTCCTCCCCTCTCCTCCCCTCTCCTCCTCTCTTCTCCTCTCCTCTGACCGGCGCCGCTGCAGATCTCGCCGCCGACGACCCTCCTCACCGGCACCACGCTCCTCACCGGCTCCACCTCCGGCCACCGCCGCCACCTCCCCCCACCCCCTGGTAAGCCTCCTCCCCTGTTTTTTTCTTCTTTTTCTGTTAATTAGAGTTGTTAGTTTAGGTTAGTTTAGGTTTATTAGTGTAGTTAGTTTAGGTTTAGGTTAGTTTAGGTTTATTAGTGTAGTTAGTATAGGTTTTATTAGTTCTAGTTAGTATAGGTTTTATTAGTTCTAGTTTAGTTAGTTTTAGTTAGCAATTAGTAAGAAAGAAATGAAAAGGACAGAGAAAGAAAGTTAAATAAAGAAAGAAAACAAAACAAAGAAAGAAAAGGACAAAGAAAAAAGATTACACAAAGGAAGAAAAGAAAAGGAAAAAAGAAAAGAAAGAAGAAAAGGATATAAAGAGAAGTAGAAGAAAAGGGAAAAAGAAGACGGAGGAGGAGAAGAAGAAGAAGAAGAAGAAGAAGAAGAAAAGAAGAAGAAAAGAAGAAGAAGAAGAAGAAGAAGAAGAAGGAGGAGGATAAGAAGAAGAAGGTGAAGAAGAAGAAGAAATAAAAAAAGAAGAGGAGAAAAATTAGGGGTCAAAGTAGAATAAGAAAAGAAGAAAAGAAAAAAGATATAGGAAATAAAATAAGAAGAAGAGGGAGAAGGAGGAGGAGGAGAAGAAGAAGAAGAAGAAAAGAAGGAGGAGGAGGAGGAGGAGGATAAGAAGAAGAAGGTGAATAAGAAGAAGAAGAAGAAGAAGAAGAAGAAGGAGAAGAAGGAGAAGAAGAATAAGAAGTTGGGGGTGAAGAAGGAGGAGGAGGAGAAAAAATATAAATGAAATAAATGTAAATAATAGGAAAAACAAAAGAAAAAAATATAGATGTAATTACCGGTATATCGAATCTCCTTGTTGATTGGGTTCATTTTAAAGTGCAGGTCTTTCCCTGTTGTGTGGGTCCGGTGTTCGACGACCTCCGCCCCCTCCATTCGACGACCTCCTTGAGTTCGAGGGTGAGCAAAACAATTCTTATCCTCTCCCCCCTTTCCTTTGCTCAATTCTGGCCTTACAATAGCTAACTAGGTACATTTAGTATATTCATATGTAAAGTCGCGTAACCAGTATGCGTCTCCCGTTCGAAAGGGTTACAGTTATAAATATGTATTAATTTTCATATTTATAATAGTGATTCTTTTGAATTGTCCAACATTATCCATGGACAGCCCGAGTATGTGTAGATTGGGTCGGTTTTCCATGCTTTGGTCCCGATCCGACGCGGTATTTCGTCAGCGCCTCCCTGTTGTTCTCCAGATACACAACCTCTCGGCTTGTTGTCGAGACGTGTATTAGGAGAACAGCGGGGAGGTGCTGCCGAAATACCGCGTCGGATCGGGACCAAAGCATGGGAAACCGACCCAATCTACACATACTCGGGTGGGATTAGGACCTATCTTTACCTATTAGTGTGTAGGTTAATTACATATGCCGTAGCTATATATGATAAAAGCAATAAAAAGTGGACGTAATAAAATGGTATATTTATTGTTTAGTAGCTAGCTGTAGCAACAAGATGAGCGATGATCGTGCGTGGATGTACACTGGTCGCCCTAATCAGAAAGAGATCACCAATGAATGGGCAATGAAAACCAAGGAGTGGATGAGAGCGGCGTTTGCAAATGGGCAGAGAAAAACCTGGTGCCCCTGCGTTAGGTGCGACAATTATAAACAGGCGACAGAGGTGGATATGGGTAAACACTTGCAGAAGTGGGGTTATAAGCCTGGTTATACGGTGTGGACCTTCCA
Organism: Bromus sterilis; assembly: GCA_950022295.1. NCBI lineage: Eukaryota > Viridiplantae > Streptophyta > Magnoliopsida > Poales > Poaceae > Bromus > Bromus sterilis. The sequence goes on along the minus strand of OX465595.1, from coordinate 362,390,933 downwards.
TGGCGAGTCTGGCGGACGAAGGAGAGAGGAGGTGGTCCGTCAGCACACGGATGAGTACGGAACCGGGATCGAAGACATGGTGCAGGACTTTGACGATGCGCGGGATGAGGACGATGAGATGGAGGAATCTGCGAAGGCCTTCTATGAGATGTTGGAGTCTTCGAAACGTCCGCTGCACGCTCACACTGAGCTTTGTCAGCTCGATGCCATCGCACAGTTGATGGCTTTGAAGGCACAATTCAACTTGGGCACAGATTGCTACAATGCGATCACGACCCTAATTGGGTGGTTTCTACCAAAAGATCATGTTATTCCTGCAAACCTGTACCAATTGGATAAAATCCTCAAGGTACTTAAGATGCCCTATGAGCATATACATGCTTGTGAAAATGGATGTGCTTTATTTAGGAAAGAGTATGCGGACGAAGACTATTGTCCCAAATGCAAGTCATCCAGGTATGTTGTGGTAGACAATGGTCAAGGTGAGAAGACGCAGACCAAAATACCCGTAAATGTTCTTAGGTATCTTCCAGTGATACCAAGAATTCAACGCCTTTACATGATGGAAGAGACAGCCAGACAGATGACATGGCACAAATATGGGAAGAGAACAGAATTTGATGCAATGGGAAGCCGATGTTGACTGACCCATCGGATGGTTCAGCATGGAAGCACTTTGATGAAAAACATTGGGAAAAAGCTAAGGAGCCAAGGCATTGCCGAATCGCCGTCGGCACAGATGGGTTCAATCCTTGCGGTCTGATGGCAGCCTCATACAGTTGTTGGCCTGTATTTGTCATGCCACTCAATCTTCCCCCCTCAGAGATTATGAAAAGGAAGAACATTTTCCTGACGTTGATAATACCAGGGCCCAAATATCCGGGGAAGAATATGGATGTGTACATGCAACCGCTTAAGGAGGAATTGCAACAATATTGGGACGAAGGGTTCAAGACATACGATGCAGCTAGCAAAAAGACCTTCACAATGCATGTTTGGTACCAGTACTCGATGCATGACCTGCCGGCGTATGCGCTTTTCGCTGGCTTCTGTGTTCATGGAAAGTTCGGGTGCCCAACATGCAAGGCTACTCTTCAGTTTCATTGGCTGAAGGCGGGTGGCAAGTATTCCTGCTTCGACTTGCATAGACAGTTTCTGCCTCCTAAGCATCCTTTCAGAAAAGACAAGAAGAACTTCATCAAAGGCAAAGTTGTCAAAAACCTGGCAGCATCTACGATGACGGGCGAACATGTCTTGGCACAGTTGAACTCTATCGAGCCTGATCCAGAACGTCCCGGGTATTTTAAGGGATATAATTCGGAACACGCCTGGACTCACAAGACATGCTTCTGGGATCTTCCCTACTACCAAGACCTTGAACTTACACACAATATTGACGTGATGCACACTGAAAAAAATATCGGCGAGGCCCTATTTGATACATTTTTCGGCATAGATGGGAAGTCAAAGGATAATCCTAAAGCTAGAGTTTGCCCCCAGCAAGGCAGACGGAAAAGTAGAAGACTATGTCGTCTGCTGCTGGACGGCAAACATATGACCGGGGGGAGGGGGGAGTGACGTCATGAACTTACCCGATGACGTCACCCTTCTTTGCCGTCTGTCAGTAGACGGCAACCCCGCCGTTAACGGCCTGACGGAGCCGGCTGGCAAAGCTTCGCCGTCAAGATGCTCTGTCGTCTGTTTCCACTTCCAGCAGACGACAAAGACCTTTGTCGTCCGTCGATTTTCTGCAGACGGCAAAGCACCTCTTTGCCGGAGAAATGGCTGACGGGTGCTTTGCCGTGCGGGGGCAGACGGCAAAGGTCTTTGCCGTCCGCCATACAGGTGTTTGCCGTCCGCCAGGGTAGACGGCAAACAGGCGAATTCCAGTAGTGCCTCTTCATCTTTGGATCCATCAATCATCTCTTCATCCGCTGCCATGGGGTTAGTGGTTGCACCGTCGATTCGTCATTATCATCTTCAGTTATCCATCGAGTATAGCCATATATGAAACCATATCTAAGCAGGTGTGCCTTCAAACGTCCACCCTTAAAGGGGTCCAACCAGACGCCTTCTTTGCAGTTTTTACATGGACATAAAATCTCCTTTTCGGTTTTTCATTCATGTCGTCCACCGCGGATCGCAAGTATCTATTCACCATCCTTCCACATACCTTCCTGGTCGCCTGCGAGTAATATAAACAAAAGAGTATAACGACACATGCATATGTATCAAAGTCATACAAAAATTCGGCATGACCTTTCCTTAAAATAGGACATATAGAGTTTGCATGAAATTCGCCGAAACGGAAATAATTCGACATTTCGGCAAAACATAGGCAAATCTATATCACACACCCATACATACACACACGCACACAAATATTTTCATTCATGCAAAGAAAAAACTTTTACTCACATCTCATGCATTCACCTAGCTAGCTAGCTAGTATTTAACTCAGAGAGAGAGAGAAAGTAATACCTTTTTGTTAAAATATCACACTTCGGAGAAGCTTGCACTAGCTAGTGAGGGGAAGGAGACAAAGGTGAGAAAGAGAGATAGCTAGATGCATTTATGGTGGGAAGCAAGTGAGATGAGGATGAGATCGAGAGATGTGCATATGCATGGTGGTGGACGGATCGAGGAGGAGCAAAGAAGGAAAGAGAGAGATATTGCATTAATGGAGATGGTGTGGTGCATTAATGGAGATGGTGTAATGCATAAATGGAGATGGACAAGAGGTAGGAGAAGGAATGAGGAAGAAGGAAGTGAGGGAGAGAGAGGACGGGGGGAGGGGGATTGGTGAAAAGGTGGTTGCTGCGCCTTACCAACAGCGCCTGTAACTGTACCGCGCTACTGCTATTGTATTAGTAGTAGCGCCCCTCCTGTAAACGCGTTGCCGCTATTTGCGGCCCTCTAGTCTAAGTTGGGTCCACTTTAGCAGCAGCGGGCGAGACGGCAGGGCGCTACTGATAAGTTGATAGTAGTAGCGGGCTTTCCAGGGAGGCGCTACTACTATCACTTGTCAGCTGGCTTTTGTGGTGACCACCTTTACTAGTAGCGGTTCTGCGGCGGGGGCGCTACTGCTAAAGCAATAGCAGCAGCGGTCTTCCAGAGGAGGTGTGATATGTCTCAAATGTATCTACTTTTCCAAACACTTTTGCTATTGTTTTTCCCTCATTATTGCATGATTTGGAAGAAACTAACCCGGACTAACGATGTTTTCAGCAGAGCTGTCTGTATGGTTTTATTGTGTGCAGGAAAATGGATTTTTAGGTGTCTCAGAAAATTCCAGGAAAAATCACAGAAAAGCCACGCACCTGAGGGGAAATTGTGCCAGAAGTGGGGCCAGAGGGCAGCCCAGGGGGCTCCAGGCGCCCCCCTGGCGCGGCCAGGGGTGGGGCCGCGCCCTCTGGCAGCTTGCGGGCATCCCCCCTCCTCTGGTGCCCTACCGAGGCTCCTATTTATTCTCGTGACGGAGAAACCCCGAAACAAAAGTCATTTTCCCAATTCTCGTCGCGGAGCCGCCGCCACCCTCTATTCTTCTTCGGGAGGGCTAATCTGGAGGCTGTTTTGGCCTCCGGTGAGGGGAGATCATTGCCATCGTCATCATCATCACCAGTCCATCCTCCCTCCATGACTTCTCCATCCATGTGTGAGTAATTCCCTGCTGTAGGCAAAGGGGATGGTAGGTATTGGATGAGTTAGATCATGTAATAGTTTATAAGCTTGTTGGGGAAATGTTGCCTATCATCTAGATTGTTGTTTATCATCTTTGCTTCAACTTGTTGCTCTTAATGCTTTTCACTTTAGGCCCGAGTGCCATGATTTCACATCTGAACCCTATGTGTTTGCATGAATATATTTGTGTTCTTGATCCTATCTATGAGTTGTATGCACCTGTTATAGTCCGGAACTGGCGATCCCAAAGGTGACAGCTTGGGACACCAACGGGGATGGACTATAGTTTGAGGATTCCATGTATCCATTGATTGTTAATTCTTTGTTCCAGTGCTCTTTGACAGGAGCACCTTAATCTCCATAAGTTCCTTTTGGCCCCGTTCATAGCGGGATGGTAGGACATTAGATGTTGTGCAAGTTCTTATTGCAAGAACGTACAACTACCTGTGGAGTACATGCCTGATGTTTGATTTATGCCTAGATGATTATTGCTTTTCTGTGTGCCTTGCCCCATGTTAAATACATGATGTGTCTTATCCATGCAGCGCCCAACCATCCATCTCCCTAGCCTACAGTGTTTTAATTCTGCTGGTTACTAGTTGTTTACTTTCGCGATTTTACTGTCGCTATTTCACCACCACTATTACCGTTGCTATCATCACCTCGATATCACAGTTACTATTAAAATCTGGTTGCAAGTAAGTGTATCTCAGGTGCGGTGGAATTTAAAACTCCACTGTCAAAGCTTGTGGGTATTCTTTGGCTCCCCTTGAGTCGAATCTATAAATTGGGTTATCTTACCCGCAAAGACTATCTCGACCCCCTGCAGTTGTGGGTTATCAAGCCTGTTTTCTGGCGCTGTTGCCGGGGAGCATAGATTTATTCACAAGTCTACTTGAAGTATTTTACCTGCTGCAATTTATCCGCTATGGGTAAGAAAGAAGACCCCAAGGTCCCTATTTTACCATCCCGTACAAGAAAAGGTACTGTTCTGAACACTAGTGCTACACTTGATTCACCTTCAGTTATGAGTGAGTTTGCTTCACCTCCACTACATAATGCTCCTACTGAATCTGTTACTATGTCTGGTACTTTTGATGATGCTTCTACTACCATTGAAACTATTGGTTCACTTGGTTCTTTTATCGAAGAACAGATTGCTGCTGCTGCCCGATTCTCGGGAGTTGAAATTCCTATTACCAAAACCCCTATTGGAAAAACTTATGATTTTGCTGGCCTTAAGGAGAGACTCGTTGAGGACGATTATGTTATACTTGATGATGATTTATGCAGGGAGCTTAATGAATGTGCTGATTCCGACCCTGCTGCTATAAAGAAGATACTAGCAAAGCACTCCTTGAAGAACAAATTTACTCCTGGTCCTACTTTTGCTATGTCTCCTATATGCGTCAATGATCCTGATTATAATTTCTCTGCTGATCTTTCACTTATATCTATGGTTGAAACTGACCCCTTTTATGGTAGAGAAAATGCTGATGCAATCGCACACCTGACCAACCAAACTCACTGAGTTGGGTGGCCTGTTTACTACAGATGAAAAGATACGAAACTTTTATGTTACTAAACTTCTTCCTTTCTCTATGAAGCAAGGTGCTAAAGAATGGTATGATGCACTACCATGCGGTTCCATTAGGAGTCCTAGCTCACTCTTTTGTTGATGAGTACTTTCCTGCTCATATGCAACATGCTGCTTTACAAAAAAATTATAACTTTAAACAGTTGCAGGATGAGAACCTCCCTAAAGCTTCGGGGAGGTATTGCAGTCTGATCCAGGCTAGACCGGGACATGGAGTCCCTAAGAATTAATTAATTGATATATTTTATGCTGGTCTAACTGATGAATCCAGATCCTATTTGGACAGTTGTGTTGGTTGTGTTTTCAGGAAAAGAACGTCGGACGATGCAGAAGAATTAATGGGAAAGATTTCCAAGAACCACGAAGATTAGTCCGTCCCTGAGCCACCTCCACCACCAAAAAAGAGGGGCATGCTCGTCCTAAGCCCCGAAGATATGCAAGAAGCAAAGAAGTCTATTAAAGAGAAGGGTATTAAAGCTGAAGACGTGAAGAATCTACCCCCTATTAAGAAGTTGTGTGAGCCTACCACTCACCCTCCTATGGTAGAGGTACACTCTCTTTTAGATTTCAATGCAAGTGACATCCCTCATGGTAAGCCTCCTGATCAATGTTTAGATGAGCTTGATAATTTTATTATGAATAAAAATCACTTTAATGAGAGGATACAAAGTCAGTTGCATGATAATTCCCTTGCTATCAAAAGCTTGCTTGATGTTCTAGGTAGAAAAGTTAATGATGTTAAATGTCTTGTGAAGCATTTTCATATGGTTCAATCTTAGCTTGAACAAATTTCTAATGTTCAAAAAGATTTGCTTGCTAAAAATGCCAAACAGGATATACAGGCCTTCGGGATTAAAACCCGAGGAGGAACTAGCACTCAAGATCCTCTCTATCCAGAGGGGCATCCGAAGAGGATCGAGCAAGATTCCCAAATGCAGGAAGAAGAAATTGTTAGTTCTCCGAAGAAGAAGAAGAAGAAGCACAAAGAAGCTGAAAATTCCAATGATCCAAATAGTATATCTACCTCCGATGCTGAGACTGAAGACGGTGTTGAGCCTGAAAAGGACGGTGAAAAGAATGATCCACCCAAAGCTCGAGAAGAAGAAGCACCCGACAAACGCACGAAATACACTAGAGAAGACTTCATCGCAAGAAGACATGGGAAGGAAAGAGAACCATGGGTACAGAAACCCATGCCCTTTCCAGGTAAGTCTCTCAAAACTAAAGAAGAAGAGCATTACAATAAGTTTTGTGAGTGGATGAAACCTCTTTTTCTTCAAATTCCTTTGACTGATGCTATTAAGTTACCTCCCTATTCGAGATATATGAAAGATATTGTTACTAATAAAATAAAAGTTCCTAATGAGGCAATATCTACTATGCTTGCTAACTACTCTTTCAGTGGCAAGATTCCTGAGAAGCTTGGTGATCCAGGTATACCCACCATTCCTTGCTCCGTAAAGAATAATTATTTCAAGACTGCCTTATGTGATCTTGGAGAAGGAGTGAGTGTTATGTCTTTCTCTCTTTACAAGAGGCTTTGTTTAGAAAAACTAATCCCTACAGATATCTCTCTTCAGATGGCTGACAATTCAACAGCCGTCCCTATTGGTATTTGTGAGGATGTTCCCGTTCAAGTTGCTAATTGTTTAATCCTTACTGATTTTGTCGTGCTTGACATGCCCGAAGATGGGAGCATGTCTATTATTCTTGGTAGACCTTTTCTTAACACCGCACGTGCTATTATTGATTGCAATAAAGGGAAAGTTACTTTTAATGTGAATGATAAAGAACACACGGTGTATTTTCCGAAGAAGATTGACAAAATGCATGGCCTCAACTCTATAGTGAATATCGAGACCGTGAAGATTGGTGGGGACAAATACATGTGCACCACAAATACAAAACCATTATGGTGGGGACAATATCCATTAAAGTAAAGGTACCATGAATGCTTCATAATAAGTGAAACTTTTTGCTTTTTGTATTGCTAGTTTGGTAGTAGGACTTGATCAACCTTGTTATTAAATGAGTTTTATATAAGTAAAAAGTAGAAGCTGTTATGTTTGCATTCTTTTAGATTTATCTTTCTTGTTGTGCCAAGTTTTTTTATGTTTTTGAAACTTCACAACTCTATTCACTGCTCCAAGTTATCAGAAAGTTTCGAAGCTTTTTGAACTCCGAAAAAAATTCAACAGTAAAGTTGTCAGAAAAATTCCAGAAAAATTAAAATTAAAATTTCCACGCCGGGAGTGACCCAGAGGCACCTGGGCTGACCAGGGGGGGCCACCAGTGGCCCAGGCGGCCAGCTGGCGCGGCCTGCCCCCTAGCCGCGCCCACAGGGCCTGGGGCCCACAGGCCCCACCTCCAGGTAAGTTGTAACGCCCCGGCCACACCCACCGGTTCCCGATGTACGCCTGGCGGGATCTAGACTGTCCCCAGAGACCAACACTAGTCTTTCCTACGCACTTTGTCCTCACTCATGCGCACCCGGGAACAACTTCCCGGTCGGTCACCCATCCTCAAATCGTCCAAGCCAAGCACGCTTAACTTTGGAGTTCTTTGGATCTGGGCTCCCGGAAAATAAGGTGCACCTTGTTGATATGAGTAGTCTATCATTCCTATTAAGCCAGGATGTCACATACACCCCCACTCAAAGGAACCGATGTCCTCATCGGCCCACAGGAATGTTCCCTCTTGGCACACGTCTGTGCGTCCAGTGCCGACACATGTCCCACATGTTCGCGCACTGACCCACACACGCCCGTATAACCGCAAGGGTCGGCTCTGATACCATTTGTAACGCCCCGGCCACACCCACCGGTTCCCGGCGTACGCCTGGCGGGATCTAGACTGTCCCCATAGACCAACACTAGTCTTTCTACGCACTTTGTCCTCACTCATGCGCACCCGGGAACAACTTCCCGGTCGGTCACCCATCCTCAAATCGCTCCAAGCCAAGCACGCTTAACTTTGGAGTTCTTTGGATCTGGGCTCCCGAAAAAGAAGGTGCACCTTGTTAATATGAGTAGTCTATCATTCCTATTAAGCCAGGATGTCACATAAGTCTTCTTCCTCCTCCCTTCTCTCTCTCAAAAAACACGAGTTCTGCACCTGGAACTTGCGTTCTTGCTGCTCTCCGTCTAGAATTTAGATCTCTCTCGATGAGGATTCGCCTCCAACAAGTCTTGCTATCATCTACTTACGCAATCATAACACCTATCCTATCCTTGTCCTCCTCTTCGCATCCCGACGAATAACAAGCAGTCAAGGCACACACACACGTTGATCAAGTTATATTAAGATTATCTCAGTTGTTGTTGTCTATGAACAAGGAGTAGGTCTCAAGTCGTCCATAACCGTGGACACGGCTTCTCGAAAAGATTTAACCCTGCATGGGTGTACCAACTGCCCATTACAAGGCTCCGCACGCACGCCAATCACTCTCAGTTGCTACCCATCATAGGCAACCATTTTATGATTTAGTTCCAAGAGATCCGAAACGACAGGTCCCTCTAACTAACAACGAACAAATCCGGGTGGCCCCCGGTGAGTCGACACCCAAATCAAAAGCCGGCCGCGCTCTCGAATCGGTCTCTACCGTATGACTACAGGTTTGGATTTCCGGTTAATCACACATGGGAAAACCGGGTCCTCAGCCGGTCATGATGGGCCAGCAAGGGAACTATGTCCTCACTGGTCCGGGTTGGTTTGAAAACTACTGGCAGCTGACCAGCATACACACGGTTTCAAATGGTAAATCAGCTTGGGCCACCACTAGAAAATTTTGAAGCTAGGTAGGTAAGAAAAGGGGACCCCATAAAATACCACACGCAGTTAGGCATGCTCAGTCTTAAAACCAATACCTGGAACTTGGGTCCTAGGTGACTCGAATGGAACAAAGCGTCGGGGCGGGATAGCCTAGACCTTCTATCCTTCGTCGAATATATTCAACATTATAATAATCAATATCATCAACAGCAATAGTAAAAATTTGATATCCCAAACCAAGGAGTAACAGGGTAACATCGTAGCATCCTAAAGATGCATACTAAGCAGGGGCTGAGAAACGAGCAATAGTAACATAGCAGTACAAGGTTTGCTGGGAAGGGACATGGCTGTATCGGTTTGAAAGAGGCTGTAAACATGTGGTAGGATCAAACATTGAACCTAACCTAGAATAGCATGAAAACCTCATGTTGAAATAGAATGGATCATAAGTAATGTATATTCCTTGCCTTTTGATAAGTCGGGTTCCCCAGGTGTAGTTGATCGCAAGCTCGCATCGTCTCCGAAGGTACCCGCGGAAGAACACAAGACGATAAACACTGGAAAGCAGTCAACGAGAAAGCATCTATTACTACGAGGCAAACACGATCAAGCATCAACAAGAAGGCAACACGAGACATCGCACCTACCGTCGAGAGCGGTTACTAACAGGTTAAGTGCAGTACTCATCACACACGACGATACCGCACATTTAGAAAGGTTCAAGTTGTTTAGCTACAGGTGATCAACAAAGGTTGTTAACATGGCATCTCACTCAAGCAAGCATGACATAGAACACAAACATGGAAAAATGTTAAGCACCAAACAAACTACCTAGGCTAGTCATTTTAAGTGAGGCAACCCCTAAACATGCATAGCACTACGTGCCCCACAACAATTAAAGGATTTGCTACTGATCTGCCCTAAACCATATTTTAGGTTGGTTAACAGCAGAAAACAATAGCATAAACATAAAGTACACGAAAAACTAATCAAGTTACATATAAAGAACACTCCAAACGGAGTTACGGTTAAAAAGATACAAGGAAAACAAGTTTGGAACACAATCTACCAACATCAGGAAGCACACTTTAGAGCAATGCATAAACAGGATAATCAATGCAAACATGCTCACAAATGATATGGAACTAAATTAGACATGACAGGGAAGGCATGGCAAAAAGAATCATGCAAATAGGCATCATAGATCAAAAGATATTAAGCATGCAACATGGCATCGGAACGTTACAGACTTAGAGAAAAACAGAGATGGCTGTCAAAAACGGCAGCATAGAAACTTTGGAGCTAAAAATATATATGACCAGAAATCATATCATGACAATGCAGTACATATAATGGAAGTAGACATGATGCTTAAGAATATGCAATTGGAATCACTCAATTCCGATAAACGGTCGCAACACACTCGTCGACCGAAGTTGTAACAAAATATAAACAGCAGCACACTAACAGCAAGGTAGCTACTTTGGGTGAAGATACAATCATGATGCAGCAAGAAATTATGGAATGTGAATGCATGAAACTGAAGTCGAAACAATGCTTAACGCAACGCAAAAGGACTCACTCAATTCTGACGTACGGTTGCGAAGCAACCGTCGCCCGAAGTTTCAATCAAGCAATAGTTTTCAGACAGTTTAACAGCAACAGTTGCAATTAACGACCAGTGGCCCTGTTTGACCAGCAATTACCCAAACAAGATGACCTCAGATGCAAAAGCTCACAAATTATGGATTGAATTACACGCAAAACTAAACACTTCGTCTTTTGGGCGCAACATCATCCGGGCTACGGTTTACTCGCAATACTACGCGCAAAAACGATACAGCAGCATATATTGTGACACCCTGGATTTTGGAACTTTCTTTTTCCAAAAACTTTTCTGATTTATTTCTGGATTTGAGATTTGATTTGATTTTGATCACCTCGTTGGACTTGAAACTTGAGCATATTTTTTTCCATGCACAAGTGATCCGTGATTTCAAACCTTTCCAATGCCATTCCCTTGATCTACCTCATCCAAGCCACCATTTTATTCAAGCCATATATTCCTTTTTCCAATAAAAAGGATATTCCTATTATTTGAGGTTTGTGAAGCAGCCCCTATTTATATTGCTCCATAAATCCCCAAATAATTCCCACATGTCATTGATGTCATATCTTGCCAAATTCTCTAAAAACATTTCATAGCCCAAGCGGATTTTTCCTCTAGAAAAATTCATTTGTCTGTGGGGGGATAATGGAGCTTTGTGAACGGAGTGCCACTTCTCTTGATCCATTGTTGGTGAAACTTTTTGTGAAATCTCATATGATCATATCATTGATCTCCACCAAATTCCACCACCATTTGATTAGCCAAACTCCCACAATAAATTCCCAAATTTTGGGTGCAGCAAAGGGGCATTGTGAAGAAAGTGCATGATAGGGGATCCCATTTTCCTTGAAACTTTTTGAGCATGATCCTACCACCAAATGACTCCACCAAACCAGATTTGAGCCAAATCCAATCACCCATGTGAGTGCATTGTCATGTTTAAGTTTCTGGTCAGTGGGCCACATTGTGAAGCAAGTGCTAGCTATGTGTGTCCAATGGCTATGAAATTTTATACACATGTGCACCATGCCAAATGACCAAGCTACACCAATTTTAAGCCAAATACAACAATCCAGTGAGATGCTAGCCTCACCAATGCATTTTGACCCATTTGGTGCTTTACAAAGGAAGTGCTAGCTAGCTTACTCCAAATGAGATGAAACTTGGTGTACCTACTTATCCTAGGGTATGATTGAGCTGTGAAAAATATCATGCCTAGGGGAGCTATATACAAGCCACACCACATCACAAACACCTTCTGTAGCATTGTGCCATTTACAAAGCAAGTACCATTTCAATTGCTTTGTTTGAGCCCACACTTTTCAGATATCTAGTCATTTGTACCCCAAATCCAGAAGACATATTGCTCCTATCCAAACCCACCCCATGTGAGCTTTGCTTCTGCTCAAAGTTTGCTGCATCAAACTTCAGGAAGAGATAGAGATCACCACAGTGCCCCATCTTGCCAACCAAGCATACCACAGTGATTTTCTCTCAATGGACTACAGGCTGGACATGGTTGGCCACGTGAAAACCCTATCCAAATCGCCAGTGCCCTTGTTGCTATGCTCCTGGACGCACATGGCGTGCTCTGGCCGCGCACCGAGCGTGCCCGACCTGTCCACGTCCAGCACCAGTTCTTCCTTGGCCACTTCTCTGTGTCCTGCCGCGCCGCCCGGCTTTGTCAAGCACGCCTGAGCCACGTCCCCGTCTCGAACCCCCTCGAACACGCCAGCTAGCTCTCGCCATGGCCGCCGTCCTCTTGTCTCGGCCCTGAGCTCAGATTCTGTGTTCCCCCTATATAAAGGAGGCACCCCGAGCACTCCCCGAGCTCCCAGCAGCGCCCCACCTCCTCTGCTCCACTTCCCCCTCTCCAATTTCGCTGGCCGGAGCCGCCGTTGCTGCCCACTGCCTCCACGGCCGCCGCTACCCTCCTCCAAAATTCCAGCAGCACCTCTTCCTTCCTCCCAACACAGACCGGGCGCTCCCCCATGAACTCCAGTGGCTGCGCCACCCCTCACCGTCGCCTCTCCCCGCCGGGGACACCGCCGGCCCCGAGCTCGGCCGCCCAGCTCCCCTCTGCCGCCGCACCCCGCGTGGCGTTGCATCTGCCGGCGGCGGTGTCGGGTGAGCCGCACCCCGCGCCCCCCCCCCCCCCCACGCGGCCGGCTTTCGCTTCGCCCCTCGCCGGAGCCACGCGTGGCCGAGGCCGCTCCTCTGTTCCAGCGTCGTTGGAGGAAGAAGAAGACAGGGGAGGAGAGAGAGAGGTGTCGCGGGCCCCGCGTGTCAGTGACCCGCGAAGGGGTATGGTGTGGCTGACGCTGGGCCCGGCCCGTTTTAAGTGGACACGCTTTCGCCAGAATACGTTTTCCTCAGTTGAAAGCATACTCCTCGTCCATTCAGCCCAAAATACGCTTTCCCCTCTGGGAAGCGTATTTACGTCTTCAGCAGCCCGAAATACGTTTTCTCTGCTGGAAAGCGTATTTCTGCCTAAAATCCACCCCCGATACTGTTTCGTCGATATCTCCGCCACCGTAAGTCCAAACGGGTTGATTCTTTTTGCGTTGTTTTCGTATTGATCCCCTCTTCAGTTTGGCATAGGTCTCATGCCATGTTTTTTTGATGTTATTTTCTGGTCCAACAAAAGATGGCGTTTGACCTTTTGCCCGTTGCTTTTTATAAAATATTTTGCAGGGTTTTGCTTGTGTTGAAGATCCGGGAGTGTTCCACACTCCTCTGGTGAAAGGCAAGCCACAATACCCTTTGCACCTTTGCAAAGCTTTGAAGTTCTTTAAAAATTGCTTTTTGATGATATGCTATATCAATGACCGCGATCATGTTGCCATGCTATGATTGATGTTATAATGCCATGCTATCTTTAAATATGCTACTGCTATTACTTTGTTTTGCCATGTTACATCCATGCCATGCTTCGATTATATCTTTACCATGTTATGATATGCACCACCTAACCACAACAACACCATGCTAAATTGATCATGTTATCTCTATGCTAGTTCATGCTATGCCTAAGTTATGCTTAGCTGCATTCATAATGTTGCTATGTTAATAACTGAATCTTTTTAACACGGATAAGTTCACCATCTAAAATGTGATTGATCATATCTGGAACTCTCATGTTAATATGCTATGCTTTGTTATGATCTGTTACTCATGTTGCACCTGATACTTGTGTTCGCTGTTGGAGATATGCTTCATGACAAGTTGATCAGGTGCCACCGAACCGGACTTATCCGTGCAGCCACATTTGCTTGTATGGGCGGGCCTTGACTCGTGCTATCGTAGTGCCTTCTACGGATATCACCCAGTAGGGGAGGTTATGCACGCACGCTACCCTGATCAGGTAGGTGGTGATAATCTCGAAATCCAGTGTTGTTATGAGCTCAGTCCCCGTTGGGAAAATTGCCACAAGGTGGCCGAGTGGTTATGGTGGTATCGTGGCCACCTAACCATAGGGATACCCAAGACCGTGTGTCGGTGAGTCCGTAGGGAGGTAACGCAGTAGTCGGGTTTTGTTGGAGAGGTCCTAGTCCACTCCCACGGTGCGACTTCCAAGGATCCTGTGGGACAAGTACCGGGGTGCTGGATGAAGGAGGAACTCCATAATGTGGGTAACGTGCAGAAACTCTGCAGAGTCAAAATCTATTCGAATAGCCGCGTCCTCGGTCATGGGACACAGTTCGTACTAGGTCACACCATATGATCAACTTGAGTACGGTGGCAAGTGGATGGTTATACGATAATTGGGTTGGTTGGGTGGTAACGAAGGACACCTAACCCGTGGTATGGTCGTGCGATGACCCGTTCGGTCATGCGACGACCCGTGGAAGTGAATGGTCACGAGGTGACCCGGTGCTTGAGTCTATAAGGACTCCAAGGTAAGCCATGTGATCATGCGACGATCATGTGGGGTACTTTGTGTGTGCATTAGACTTAATGCTGTTAATATGCTTGATGATTATATGCTTGCATGATATTGTTCCTCACCTGTTTAATTCACTAATATACTTTAACCTGTTGCCATGTTATTGTTTTGCCTTGTTGCATGGTTGTTGTGAGCTTTCAAGTACATTCAATGTACTGACCTGGCGTGTTATGCCAGATTTGCAGGCCATGCTTTGGATGCGTAGGACGACGTTCCCGGTGTTCGCGAGCTAGGAGGTGTCCCAGCCAGTGTCCCTGTGGATTGGTGTTCATCATCGCCGTTATTGTTCCGCTGCCATTGTTATTTCCGCTGCTAGAGTTATGCTGCTGGTTGGTGTAGAGCTGAGGCTAGCCTGAGGAGCAAGCTGTTGCTCCGCTAGCGTTGTAATAGGCCTCGTGTACCCCTATCTCGGTAATATAAAGCTGTTCAGTTCTATATCAATCAGTGCCGTGCTCCAGAAGACTTGATCTCTGGGCTGGTGCACGGGGCATTCCGGTCCTCTAAGCCAGGTTGCCACAACGTTTGGTATCAGAGCATGACTGGCTGTAGGACCCGCTAGCCCGCGCCAACGTTAGAAGGACGTTAGGTTGACGTTAGAGCTAGAGTATAGCTTGCTGGTGTGATGCTATTGTCTGCTGCATTGGCTTGCTGCATATAGACGGTATGTTTTCCTTAACGATCTGATCTGACAAGTGTAGATGGCGGAATATCCGGTGGGATACACAGGATCCTCGTCCGTGACCTCGGCAACCCGCCGTCAGATCAAAACGCCTGAGATTCGCGTAGTTCGTGATGCATGAGTAGTAGTATTTCATGTTGCTTGTTGCATGTTGATGTGTGTAGCAATAAGTTGAGATCCTGCGTGTGATCTCAGTGCTTGTTCAGTGTTGTTGTTCTTGCTTAATTCTCGTTGTTGGTTCATTGTTCCTTTGCAGTTACTAAATCTGTTTTGGCAGGTGTTAGATGACTTGGACGGACCCTTGCTTGTTGTTATGCAATGGCACCACGTCTGGTTCTGAGATGATGCATCGTCGGCCGTCCGGAGTGGATGCTTGTTTTACATTTCTCTTTTCAACAACCGACCTGTGTTCTGAGCTGCTTTTCGGCCGTCTCGGGTAGTTGTTGAGTTTCTTTTCGCAGTGGAGACCCTATGCTCTGAGTTGTTTTCTCGGTCGTCTTAGGGGACCTCTGCATTCTTTTTATCAACATTGCCTCATGCTCTGAGCTGATTTCGGTCGGCCGTCTTGAGCAATGCTTGAGCTATTCCAGTACAAGTCCCAGATCTGAGTTGTAAAGACCGTTCTGGTGTCTACTGGGTTATTCGTTGTTTTCTTTACAAGGAGCCCGGATAATCATCGACCACCGCTAAAGCTGATGAAGTAGCAAGCCGCTTCTCGTTTGCTTTTGCCCCGTGGTTTTCTTCGTTGGTTCTTCTTTTGGTTCTTTGGTGTCACTTGCTCCACCCCAAGGGAAAGTTGCTCATCACCCTGCATACCTCGAAGAACCAGTGCAATACCGCAAAGAAGCATGAAGACACCAAGTCAAAGACCCACACCAGCTTGCAGCAGGAGTGTTCAACCCCATACGAGTTCGCCTGAATGAACCAAGTCAGCATTTTTCCGGTGGATGTTACAGTCATGAATATTCTATCAGTGGGAGCCCGCAAAGAAATGAGGAAACTCAGCAAGACCTGAATGACGCATACCCGGTCACATCTCACACATTTTGCTCAAGTATGAAGCATATGGCAACCATCAGGCCTGCATTCTCCTGTAACCAGAACAGCCTGAAGACTCAGACAGTTAAAGGCCGACATGATGCGGGAAATCAGCAAGTCAAACAGGACTCTTTACCCAGTTGCGTTGGAAGCTTATGGCTCACGATTGGATGCTACCCAAGATATCACTTGAATCAAGTTCGCATCAACCACGACAGCCGCAAAGATTCAAGCAAAGATAAGCAGAAACGGTGACCCACGAGCATATGTATGTACCCAAGGTAGGACAAACACCAGCTACAATCTGATGCAATACAAATTATTTCAGTATATTCCGGAAGGTGGCCAAGACATATCATGAAGCCCAGATGATCGAAAGAATGTTTCCCCCTCACCAGCTGGCAGTCAGAAGCCCGTCAGACATCGTGGTCAGACCTGTCTCCACGTCATTGAGGGAGAGCTTCGAGCAGAAGGAACCTCAGCCTTCCGTGACAAGGTACCAGGCGCATCCGACTCGTACAGTGTATCAGCCTTCCTCAGTACGCTACCGGAATATCTTCTCGGCCAAGACAGCCAGCCTTCCACCACAAGCTTACAGTGCAAGACACTCGATCGTGCTCGGTACGCCACAGGGATGGACTCCAGCACAAGCCGCTCGGTTGTTTACAATGAACTGCCGCTGAAACTTCCAGCGGAAGGAACCAATGCATCCATAGTATATAGAGGCAAACTTCCGGGACAAGACAACCCATCTTCTTCAGTAAGTTATTAAGAAAGCTTCCAAGGCAAGACACCTAGTCTTCTTCAGCAAGCCATCGAGGCAGCTTCCCGTGTACAACACCCTGCCTTCCTCGATACGCCACCGGAGCAAGCTTCCGGGGTACGGTACCCAACCTTCCCCAGCGAGCTACCCCAAGCTTCGCGGACAAGATATCAGACTTCCTCGACGCGTCATCATACCTGCAACAGTATCATCAGAAGTCCAGCCATGCAGGGCAGTGAAGACTTCAGCATCGTCAGGACCCGCATATGTTTATGGGTATTCATAGCAAGTACGAAAGCTACCCCGGTGCGGATACCACCATGCTCGTAATCAAGGAAGAATTATGCACATGAACGACGGTGAAGAACCGCAACTCTCGGGAAACAAGTCAGCAGAAGAGGCGGATACACATCTCAGCCTGGGGGAAAGACAAACAAAGTCGTGAATAAACACAATGAAGAAGAGAAGCAAGGAGCATCGAATCCTTCTCCCGTCATGAAGGTCAGCTCCTCACGACCGACAAGGCCCTGAAGCAGAATAATCTGGAGACCTCGTTCATTGCAACCAAGTTTATCAGGATGAAACAAGAGACAAAAGGTGATGGTAACCTGTCTATCTCAAAGATTGCGGCCGAACAATAAGCAGTTATGCAACAAGGAAAGAACCCTGACCGAAGAAAATCTAGTATAAGAAAGGTGATTTCCGCAGAGGCACGATCTAGGACAAACACACATGGCAGATGTCAAACCTTGCTGCAATCTGAGTAGCGTGGCACCTCGCAAGTTGTCAGAGGCATGCAACTCTCGAGCCCGACGGGTTAGGCAGAATGAATCGCATGGACCTCCAGAAAAATTTGCCGCGATCAGTTGAAGTCATGAGTACCACCGTGGATATCTACCACAAAGAAAGCTCGTTCACAATGGGCTAAGGACCGTGTACCGATCCTGTTAGCCTGAGCAGATACTCAAGTGCAGAATCGTCCGTCTTGCCAAGAGAGCCTAGTCTGCTTCATTAAAGGTCACCCGCTCAGCTCGACATTTTAAATACAAGAACTGGATTGAAGCATGTCATGACCCATCGCCAGCCAGAATGAGCAGTCAAGTCAGGTAGGCCTCAGCATGATCACATGTCCAGAATTTTTGTGTCCGCTACAAATTCATGAGCAGGGTAGACAAGCCAAAAGAAATGCGAGGCAACCCCATATGCCGTCAGTCAAGGTCCCGATAGTAAACATTCTGAGATACCAACTACCGATGAAGGCCAAGCTCTTGTCGAAGAGGCCAATGCAAAGGATTCAGGACATACCATGTATGAAGCACGAGGTACCCCAGAACCAGTATGGGTATCGTCAGCATTCAGCCTATGACAAGACATTCTGTTATCATACAAGTCAGAAGATATGAGGATGGAAATCAGCATGAAAAGATGAGATGTATCAAGGAAGAACATTCTGTCAGAGCTACAGACCGGGTGAAGTAAACCCCCTCAGCAGATATATTGGATGCTACTATGGGAACAACATGAGGTAAAAAGGAAAATCCGAGAAGCAGCAAGTTTCCGAAGGACAGTAAGTTTGCGACGGTTCCCTGAGCAACCAAATCTCGAGGACGAGATTTTTCTAAGGGGGCTAGGTTTGTGACAATCTGGATTTTGGAACTTTCATTTTCCAAAAACTTTTCTGATTTATTTCTGGATTTTCGATTTGATTTGATTTGATTTTGATCACCTCGTTGGACTTGAAACTTGAGCATATTTTATTTCAATGCTCAAGTGACCCGTGATTTCAAGCCTGTCCAATGCCATTCCCTTGATCCACCTCATCCAAGCCACCATTTTATTCAAGCCATATATTCCTTTTTCCAATAAAAGGGATATTCCTATTATTTGAGGTTTGTGAAGCAACCCCTATTTATATTGCTCCATAAATCCCCAAATAATTCCCACATGTCATTGATGTCATATCTTGCCAAATTTTCCAAAAACATTTCATAGCCCAAGTGGATTTTTCCTCTAGAAAAATTATTTGTCTGTGGGGGCAGAATGGAGCTTTTTGAAGGGAGTGCCACTTCTCTTGATCCATTGCTAGTGAAACTTTTTGTGAAATCTCATATGATCATATCATTGATCTCCACCAAATTCCACCACCATTTGATTAGCCAAACTCCCACAATAAATTCCCAAATTTTGGGTGCAGCAAAGGGGCATTGTGAAGCAAGTGCATGATAGGGGATCGCAATTTTCCTTGAAACTTTTTGAGCATGATCCTACCACCAAATGACTCCACCAAACCAGATTTGAGCCAAATCCAATCATCCATGTGAGTGCATTGTCATGTTTAAGTTTCTGGTCAGTGGGCCACATTGTGAAGAAAGTGCTAGCTATGTGTGTCCAATGGCTATGAAATTTTATACACATGTGCACCATGCCAAATGACCAAGCTACACCAATTTTAAGCCAAATACAACAATCCAGTGAGATGCTAGCCTCACCAATGCATTCTAACCCATTTGGTGCTTTACAAAGGAAGTGCTAGCTAGCTTACTCCAAATGAGATGAAACTTGGTGTACCTACTTATCCTAGGGTATGATTGAGCTGTGCAAAATATCATGCCTAGGGGAGCTATGTACAAGCCACACCACAACACAAACACCTTCTGCAGCATTGTGCCATTTACAAATCAAGTACCATTTACATTGCTTTGTTTGACCCCAAACTTTCCAGATCTCTAGTCCTTTGTACCCCAAAGCCAGAAGACATCTTGCTCCTATCCAAACCCACCCCATGTGAGCTTTGCTTCTGCTCAAAGTTTGCTGCATCAAACTTCAGGAAGAGATAGAGATCACCACAGTGCCCCATCTTGCCAACCTAGCATACCACAGTGATCTTCTCTCAAGGGACTACAGGCTGGACATGGTTGGCCACGTGAAAACCCTATCCAAATCACTAGTGCCCTTGTTGCCATGCTCCTGGACGCACAGGGCGTGCTCTGGCCCCGCACCGCGCGTGCCCGACCTGTCCACGTCCAGCACCAGTGCTTCCTTGGCCACTTCCTCTGGGAAGCGTATTCCCCTCTTCAGCAGCCCGAAATACGTTTTCTGTGCTGGAAAGCGTATTTCTGCCTAAAATCCACCCTCGATACCATTTCGTCGATATCTCCGCAACCGTAAGTCCAAACGGGTTGATTCTTTTTGCGTTGTTTTCGTATCGATCCCCTCCTCAGTTTGGCATAGGTCTCATGCCATTTTTTTGTGATGTTATTTGCTAGTACAACAAAAGATGGCGTTTGACCTTTTGCCCGTTGCTTTTTATAAAATATTTTGCAGGGTTTTGCTTGTGTTGAAGATCCGGGATTGTTCCACACTCCTCTGGTAAAAGGCAAGCCACAATACCCTGTGCACCGTTGCAAAGCTTTGACGTTCTTTAAAAATTTCTTTTTGATAATATGCTATATCAATGACCGCGATAATGTTGCCATGCTATGATTGATATTATAATGCCATGCTATCTTTAAATATGCTACTGCTATTACTTTTCTTTGCCATGTTACATCCATGCCATGCTTCGATTATATCTTTGCCATGTTATGATATGCACCATCTAACCACAACAACACCATGCTAAGTTGATCATGTTATCTCTATGCTAGTTCATGCTATGCCTAAGTTATGCTTAGCTGCATTCATAATGTTGCCATGTTAATAACTGAATCTTTTTAACACAGATAAGTTCACCATCTAAAATGTGCTTGATCATATCTGGAACTCTCATGTTACTATGCTATGCTTTGTTATGATCTGTTACTCATGTTGCACCTCATACTTGTGTTCGCTGTTGGAGATATGCTTCGTGACAAGTTGATCAGGTGACACCGAACTAGACTTATCCGTGCAGCCACATTTGCTTGTATGGGCGGGCCTTGACTCGTGCTATCGTAGTTCCTTCTACGGATATCACCCAGTAGGGGAGGTTATGCACGCACGCTACCCTGATCAGGTAGGTGGTGATAATCTCAAAGTCCAGTGTTGTTATGAGCTCAGTTCCCGTTGGGACAATTGCCACAAGGTGGCCGAGTGGTTATGGTGGTAACATGGACACCTAACCACAGGGATACCCAAGACCGTGTGTCGGTGAGTCCGTAGGGAGGTAAAGCGGTAGTCGGGTTTCGTTGTAGAGGTCCTAGTCCACTCCCGCGGTGCGAGTTCCAAGGATCCTGTGGGACAAGTACCGGGGTGCTGGATGGAGGAGGAACTCCATAATGTGGGTAACGTGCACAAACTCTGCAGAGTCAAAATCTATTCGAATAGCCGTGTCCTCGGTCATGGGACACAGTTCGTAGTAGGTCACACCATATGATCAACTTGAGTACGGTGGCAAGTTTGTGGTAAGTGGATGGTTATACGATAATTGGGTTGGTTGGGTGGTAACGAAGGACACCTAACCCGTGGAATGGTCGTGCGATGACCCGTTCGGTCATGCGACGACCCGTGGAAGTGAATGGTCACGAGGTGACCCGGTGCTTGAGTCTATGAGGACTCCAAGGTAAGCCACGTGATCGTGCGACGATCATGTGGGGTACTTTGTGTGTGCATTAGACTTAATGTTGTTAATATGATTGATGATTATATGCTTGCATGATATTGTTGCTCACCTGTTTAATTCACTAATATACTTTAACCTGTTGCCATGTTATTGTTTTGCCTTGTTGCATGGTTGTTGTGAGCTTGCAAGTACATTCAATGTACTGACCTGGCGTGTTATGCCAGATTTGCAGGCCGTGCTTTGGATGCGTAGGACGACGTTCCCGGTGTTCGCGAGCTAGGAGGTGTCCCAGCCAGTGTCCCTGTGGATTGGTGTTCATGATCGCCGTTATTGTTCCGCTGTCGTCGTTATTTCCGCTGCTAGAGTTATGATGCTGGTTGGTGTAGACCTGAGGCTAGCCTGAGGAGCAAGCTGTGGCTCCGCTAGCGTTGTAGTAGGCCTCGTGTACCCCTATCTCGGTAATAGAAAGTTGTTCAGTTCTATATCAATCAGTGCCGTGCTCCAGAAGACTTGATCTCTGGGCTAGTGCACGGGGCATTCCGGTCCTCTGAGCCGGGGTGCCACATATATACATAGGACTTAGCAATAAAATAAAATAAAAACATATACAACAAAAGAAAAAAGGCGCCCTGGGCTCTCACCACAGGCCAAGTCCCATCAGGCCGAAGTGGCGCGCGGGCTGGCGGCTGGGCCTCAGGGGGCGGCTGGGCCGCGTCGCTGGATCCAGCCCAGCCAGCGGTCAACGACATCGGTTGGATGGAGGCCGGCTTGATCCCGCCTGGATCGAGACCGATGGCGGCGTCAGCGTGGCGCTCCGGCCAGCGGCGAGGCAAGGACCCGGCAGGGGCGCGACTTGGAGGCGGATCTGCGGAGGAGCCTCACCGGATCCGGACCGTGGTGGTCGCATGGTGCCGCCGGCTCGGCTACGGGTCGACGAGGCGAGCTCCCAGCGGAGGGCTGCCATGGCGGCTCGGGTTCCGGCCATGGTGCGGGTCCTGCGGGGAGGCAGAGGAGAGTGAGGGTGAGAGATGAGAGGGAGGAGAGGGAAAGAGAGAGGAGAAGGAAGGGCGCGGGCGGGGCGCCGTGGTCGCTGGGGTGGCGGCCAGTCGCCGGAGCAAGACGGCGGCGATGCGATTGCTTCTCCACGGGCAGGAGAGAAGAGAAAGAAAGGTGGGTAGGCTCGGTGGATCTGGGCCGTCGGATCGCGAGATCTGACGGTCCAGATCGCAGGGGAGCAAAATTTTCAGGATGTTGGGATCAGTTGGGCAGATTTGAGCAAACTCAAGGGGGTGGCTGCAATTTTGTGGCTAGGGAAACCCTAGAAAGAGGTGGGAGTATGGTGGTCTTTATATAGCCCAGGTGGCTGGCAGTTTGCAAAAACATCCTCGGTTTCTCTCCCGCGCGCGTGGTGTTTACATTTCTGACCGCCGGGTAAAACTTCAAACTGCGCGATCAGCGCGTCGATTCGGCGGCGTTCACCTCGTGTTGGAACCGTTCCGAGAACACTTTCCGGCGCGCTATAAAAATAACCCGTTTAATTATTAAACGGGGTTTTTCGTTCCGTTGCCTGCGGCTGGTCTCGTGCGGTTTTCGCGACGGTGATCGGGTGAAACCCGGTGTCGCAAAGGTCGAGTGTCAGCGTGGAAAGGGTCGGTCTTCGTCCGATACGAGATAAGAGGGGGGGGCGAATAATCGCCGATCGATAAATCGGGGATGCAAATACCGCAAACAAATCATACAATCAAACAATTCACACCGAAAACAAAATTTCTAATTTTTGTGAAATCTGGGCTGTTACAGATGGTAGGGATTGGATGTGTTAGATCATGTAATAGTTTATCAGATTGTTGGGGGCATGTTGCCTATCATCTAGATTGTTGTTTATCATCTTTGCTTCAACTTGTTGCTCTTAATGCTTGTCACTTTGGGCCTGAGTGCCACGATTTCAGATCTGAACCCTATGTGTTTCCATGAATATATTTATGTTCTTGATCCTATCTATGAGTTGGATGCACCTGTTATAGTCCGGAACCGACGATCCCAAAGGTGAAAGCTTGGGACACCAAAGGTGATGGACTATAATTTGAGGATTCCATGTATCCATTGATTGTTAATGCTTTGTTTCGGTGCTCTTTGACAGGAGCACCTTATCTCCATAAGTTCCTTTTGGCCCCGTTCGTAGCGGGATGGTAGGACAAAATATGTTGTGCAAGTTCTTATTGCAAGCACGCACAACTACCTGTGGGGTACATGCTTGATGTTTGATTTATGCCTACATGATTATTGCTTTTCTGTGTGCCTTGCCCCAAGTTAAATACATGATGTGTCTTATCCATGCAGCGCCCAACCATCCATCTCCTTAGCATACAGTGTTTTAATTCTGCTGGTTACTAGTTGTTTACTTTCGCTGTTTTGCTACTATTTCACCACCACTATTACCGTTGCTATCATCACCTCCATATCACAATTACTACTAATATCTTGTTGCAAGTAAGTGTATCTCAGGTGCGGTGGAATTGAAAACTCCATTGTCAAAGATTGTGGGTATTCTTTGGCTCCCCTTGAGTCGAATCTATAAATTGGGTTATCCTACCCGTGAAGACTATCTCGATCCCCTGCAGTTGTGGGTTATCAAGGCGCTACTGCTAATTATCAGTAGCGCCCCTCTTTAGAGGGCGCTACTATTAAGCCTCTACCTATAAGCTTTTTCCTAGTAGTCTCCAGTCGGAGTATATTTCCGCTTGCAAAGCGTCAAATGAAGCACATTGGGTGAAGAATTTCGTGATCGAGTTTGGAGTCTTCTTGAGCTGCACTGACCCTGTTAGCATTCATTGTGATAATACGACTATCATTGCTAACGCGAAGGAACCAAGAACTCACTCTACAGCCAAGCATATTATCCGACGTTTCCATGTGACGTGGAACTACGTCAAGGATGGTCATACTAGGATTTTCAAAATACATACGGATCTGAACACCCATTGACTAAACCTCTTTTACAAAGCAAGTTTGAAAAACACCGAGAAGCTATTGGTGTTAGATACATGCCTGATGTAAACTAGTGTAATTTGTACCCTAGTGCAAGTGGGAGACTGTTGGATATGTGCCCTAGAGGCAAATTAATAAAGATATTTTTCACATATCTATTTTTTCATAATATGTTTTATGCTATGCTAAAATTGTATTAAGTGGAAACATTAATACACGTGTAGTATATAAACAATCAGGTCCCTAGTTAACTCAGACATACTAGCTCATTGGGCAATTGATGATCAAGGTTTCCTGATCATGAGAACATACTAGTCTATTGACAATGAGGTCATATCATTAGGTGAATGATATGATGGACACACACCCACCTATGGCATTGCAGTGTGATCAAGTCACATAGTTCAACATTGCGATGACTTAATAACAAAGTGACTTAATCCTTAGATCGTGATGATCATACATAATTGTTATCTATTAGGATGCTTTGAGTGCACTCAACGTTACATTGAAATATGGCAACCATACATGTGAATCTTGGGTATTACAAAGTAGATATGTTGAGGAGTACGAAATAGATCAGAACGGGATCTGTCCATCCGAGTAACAGATAGTACTCTGGGCCCACTCAGTGATATTACATCAATGGCTTGCAAGCATGTGACTAGGTCACGGAGATGTAATATGCACAGACGATTCAACATCTTTGTCGGAGACGAGGAAGAACTAGGTATAGGATACCGACGATCATACCTTGAACAAACAAAGTACCGCAGAACAAAGGGATCAAGTCTTATCGTTAACGGTTCAACAACGATGAAGTTTATTCGATGGAAGCATAGGGTCAATCAATGATTGTAACCAGATCCCCCATGATGGTGATTGGTCAGAGAGTGTCTCGATCATGTCTGTTGTTGTCCCGAACCGTAGGGTGTCACACTTAAGGGTAATCGATGCATTAAGGATAGATTCGGGATCATCGGTGAAATAAGAGAGTACACCGGAATTGTTCCGGAAGGTGCAGGAAGTTGTTCTGCATATTTTGAAAGGTTCAAAATAAAGTTAATAATATTTTATTATTAAATTAACATAATTAAATATTAAAATATATTGAAATATAATTAAAAATGGAAAAAAGCTATATGGGCCTATTTGAGGCCCATTAGGAGAAGGAGGGGGTTCCCCCCTTGGGCCATGAGCTAACGGAGGGGCCCACCCCCTTGGACGGCGCACTCCCCCCCTCCCAAGGTTTTGGTCCCACATGGGGGAGAGGAGGAGGATGCCCCCTCCTTGGCCTATATAAGGAGGGGTAGGGTGCCCCTTTTCCACACAATCATATTGAGTTCTCTTCTCACTTACTCCTACCTCGAGCGGACTCCTCTTGTTTGCAGTTTGCACTTGGTTGGGAGTACTCCACCATACGCAGGTCGTCGTTCTGCCGGATTCGGGATCCGAATCCGTCTTCTTTCTGCTGCTCGCCTAATTCGGAGCCTGGAGGGAACATCGATTGCACCAGACATGTGTAATCCCGCGAGGCACTACACTTGTGGTGCTACTTCATCGCCGGAGGTCTTATACACGACAGGGAGATCGTAGGTTCAGAGTCTACGCCAACCACGTTTGTAGAACGTTTCCCTCATTTGGTCTTCAAAGGTATGAACACCGATTATCTCCATTACATACATCACCATAGCATAGGTCTTGGTTCGGGTTTCGTAGGTAGGAATTTTTTTGTTTTCTTCCCCGTTCCCCAACATACAATACCTTCATGAAAATCTTAACCTCACACTTACCTGAAATACTGAATTATCTTGTAGGCAACCTCTAAATAAATAGAAACACATGGGATGGACATGGCGCGAAACTGCCACACAACAAGAAAGTATGCATTTTGTTGCGTAAAGATAAATCCTTCTCCTCCATTATTAATCACTGCAGTTTCTAACCCATACAAATGAGAAATCGGGAAAACAATGTTTATACTGAAGCAAAGGACTATATTCCCCTTCACATCTATACTGTTTGCAAGAGTCAAGTTACACCTGCAAATTACAAGGTGGATTAAATCAATGAATACATACACATGGTATCTGGAAAAAACTTTTAACAATAACAATGGGCTATCACTCCATAAATAGTAATATCAAATACAGAAGTACACAAATGAAACATGAAAGTGTACGAGTACATCATATGGTGTAGTCATTAAGTCATACATGCCATTCCTATAGAGCTTGATCTTGTGAAACTGATTTTCTCTTTCCATATCCGCAAACAAGGATTGTCCCTATAAGCACAAAAAATTCACTATTAGAATATGTAGTATCAATAATGTATATAGGAAAATACAATAATAAACCCTTATATTAAAGTATTACACTATGGTTGACGGGGATCAACCCCGGCAAATCCCATGGTCAGGGACCCTGGGTTAGTCATGAGAGGCACAGGTTGGACGATAGCTCGTCGGCAAACAGGAAGGCTCGCTCCTGCTCGATATTATTGATTGGGGAGATGCGATTACAATGGAGGCCAAGGCTGGAGCGCTCAAGTCTAGGGTTACAGGTGAGATTGGATGTCTTTGGCCTCGCCCCTCCTAGCCCTTATATACCGGGCTAGGTCTCGGGGACTTCATCTACGTGTACAGGTAAACTTTCCTAACCCTAGCTTGCTCCGTACGGCAGGTCTTCGCACCTTCCTTGTGAGTCGAGGACTCCTACGTCGGTGCCAACTAGTGGCCCGAGGCCGTATCTTCATGGGCCTTCTGCCTTCATGGACACCAGGTAGGCTCATCCGTAGGAGTCGTGGGGTCACCCCCTCGTCAGTAGCCCCCGAGTGCCTGGGGGACTCGAAGAGTCGCGCAGGGACTCGAGTACATTCATTTGTCATTCATTGATATGCACGGTTCATCCATGGGTCGCTGGCAGTCTGGTGGCCATGACAAAACCTGTTTCGAGGGATGCTAAGCTGAAAGGGCCCAAGGAGTCGACGGGTCCAGCCTTGGTGAATTGCACTAGGGAAAATACTGCAGTAGCCCAATCAAACCCACGTCCCTCGACGTGAGCTTGGAACACTGGTGTCGAGCAAAAGTCCGGCCGCTTCAGGTCTTACGGTGTTCATTTGCCGCCAGTAATGTGTGTAGCCTAAGGCGCGTCCGCCCGGCTTTTCTATCATGCTCTGCGCATGGGAAAGGTTGGGAGTGAAATCTCTCTTCGGCAAGTCCTAGCCCGGCCGTACTTCGCAGCGGTGTCTTACCTACACGCTAATCTTGTGTGGCATCTAGGCACAGTGTATCGTGTTCCAGGAATGTGTGTTTTTGAGGCGCGGAGCCTTATAGCATTGCACCCGCTTGGAACAAAACATCAAGCGAGCTGTTCACTCATTCACCCGAGGAGCTTTTTTTTCGAGTGCTCAGTCGGGGGGTTTCTCACGAGTAATCACTCGAACGCCGTTTCGGCTCTTCAGGTGAGGGAGCACCCGAGACTCTTAGCACCGTGTGGTCTTGGCGAATGTTTTTTTGTCTTACATCGGGTTGAGGGAGCACCCGAGACTCTTATAAGTGCGAGTTTTCACTCGAGCACGTGGTTGACCTTTGGGTGAGGGAGCACCCGGGACTCTTATGATGTACGCTCCCGATGGGAGTAAGATGTTTTTCTTCCTTGGGGAAAAGATCTAAAAGATGGAATCTCTGGGCCTTGATGGCGTACTGAGTACGCCTTGTGATGATATGACGTTGGCGTGGTCTTATGAAATTTGTTGACCGTTGCGGTCTGTCGTGTGAAATGACTTGGCGCTGTCCCGCCGAAATTTTCACGTCGCGCGATCATGGTCCTCTTTTTGCGCGTGTAGTGGGCGGTTTTGTTACTGCGCCGGTTGGATTTTCCATGCTTTTCGCCTTTCTACGGGATCGTGGCATGTTTTACTGGGCGAAAAGGTTGGCCGGTGGCCCTTCTTGCCAGGCTCTTGAGTTAAATACCATGCGGCCGGGTGAATTGTAGGTTTTACCCAGCCATTGCCTTCCTCCTCTTTCTCTGTTTTCCTTCGTGTTCCTGAGCCTTCATCTTTCTCCTCTGCGTGCTGCTGTGAGATCTATGTCCAAGCGTTCCCGTGCTGCTATCGAGTGGCCAAGATGTCCGGCAAGTGGGAGCGGTCCACATTCGGGGCTGAAGATCTGGATGCGCTGGTTGCTGATGGCATGGTGGTGGCGGGTGATGCCCGTCTTCCTGGCGATGAGTCGACTCCAGCACCGGCGGCGGACGAGCGGGTATGCTTCCAGGCTTTCTTCCACCGTGGGTTTTCTCTTCCGCTGCATCCTTTCGTTCGGGGCTTGCTGTATTCCTATCGGCTCTAGTTGCATGACCTTACTCCCAATGGGATTTTGCACATTGCGTGTTTCATCACTCTTTGTGAGGCCTTCCTGGGGATTTATCCCCATTGGGGACTTTGGAGACGCGTTTTTAATGTGAAAAAGGACGAACTGTGAGTACGCCGTGGGTCGAGTGGGTATCTCCATTGGGGATAAACATTCATACTTTGACTTGGAGAAGATCGATTCCGTTAGTGGCTGGCGGAGAGGCTTGTTTTATCTGAAGGATCGCTTCATTGTTAGTCAGCAATTTGGTCTTGCTTCTTTCAATCCGGGCACACGGGTGGTTAGACAGCCTTCGTGGTCTCATTCTTTGACCGAGGTGGAGTCGTCTGAACAGACTCCATTTTTGGAGAGGATTTCTGTGTTGAAGGATAACTTGACTGGTGGTCAACTTATCTCTGTTTTTGTGGGGAGGCGAGTTCAACCGTTGCAGCATCAAGATCGCCCTATGTGGCAGTACAAGGGACTCGATGACTCGACGAGATTCTTGCCTGAAGAGCTAGAACCTGATGCCTTGCTGGCTCGTATCCAGCATGTGACCAAGTTCTCTAGTATTTCCGAGATGCGCCTTGTCCTTCCATATGCTTCTGATCATCCTCCGCCGCCGGTTGGTTCCCATGTTCTTCATATGTTTAGACGAGTACCTAGTTTTGTTTTGTTGTTGACATTGCTTGTCTTGCAGGGCCATGCTCTAGTGCCGTGTAATCCTCCGCAGCCGGAAGATGCCGATATTCGTGAAGAGCCTGATGCTTCCGCAGCTGATAGTGCTGCGCCGGCTGCTAATGCTGAGATTGTGCTAGTCGAGACCGGAGATAGTGAGGACTCGAGTCCCTTCCGTGTGAAGCGGTCGCGCCCCTTGGATGCTGAAGATCATGCCGTGTTAGGTGATGTTGTCCCTTCTGCTGCTCCTTTTGCTGGGCCTTCCCCTTCGGCTGTCGCTCCGGCCCCTCCTCCCAAGAGGGCTAGGCTTGGGAGGTTGGGGCGTCCTCGTGGTGCGCGTGTCGGGTAAGATTCTGTTGAGTTAGTGCCTGTTTCTTTTTCCTTGTTCTTGCGACTGATAATGCTTTTATTTTGTAGTGTTGCGCCTACGCCGGCTGCTTCGTGTACCAGCGCAGATGCTACTGATCTGAAGTCAACGAGTTCTGGGGCGGCAGTCAAGCATCTTGAGGACCACTCGGCTACCGCTGGCCAATCTGGGCCGGCGGCGACTCCTGCCGTTTCGACTGCGGGTGTAGTTCCCGGTGTACCTTCTTCTGGGGCGCCTGGTGCTGCTGCTTCTGAGCCTAGGCCGACCGAACTTGGTCCTCCGTACTTTGGCCGTCTTGGTCTGGCGATTGAAGACAAAGCCCGTGCTTTCGACCATGTCTCCAAGCTGGTAAGATGATTTGTGTCTGTGTTGTTTTATCATCAGGGGCACGGCAGTGCTCCCGATGGGAGTAGTCCCCGAGGCTAGAAGTAACTGTTTGCAGTTGCTTGTAGTCTTTGTCTTTAATTAACACCGGATTTCCTGGTTCTTGCAGCCTGTTTTCCAGCACTGTGAGCGTTTGGTTCTTGATGCTGAGCGTTGGCACCGGGCCCATGAGTCTGCCCAAGATGCCTTATCTTCTATGAATGGTGAGTTTTATTCTTGTGCTGCTGAGCTTTTGGGTGCTTCGTCTTTTGTTCTGAGTACTGTCTTTGCCTCGCAGGTCGTCGCCAGGCTGCCGAGAAACAATCCGAAAAGGCGGAAAAGACTGTTTCCATTCTCGAGGCTGCCTTGGCTTCCAAGGAGGCGGAGTTGCATGGTCAACATGAGGAGCTGGTTCGCCTTCGCCAGGCTGAGGATGCGCATGCGCAGGTTGAGGCAGTCGAGGGCAAACGTCTTCGCGTCTTGGCGGGCTCGCTCGTGTGTAAGTTTGGTGTTCGACTATTGCTGTTTCCACTGTTTTCCCTTGATGACGTTTCTTTGTTTGGTGCAGCTGCTGTAGGTGCGAAGCCGGTGGAGGCTGCTGCGTCGGGGTCTGGGATTCTCCAAGGTGCTGTTGATGCTGTTGCGGATGCTGTTGCAGTGGTCGAGGACGTCTGCGCCCGGGCTTCCAATCTTGTGGGTCTTGCGCACGAGCACCTTATGCCGGAGGGTACGAAGGTGCCTGATGGCCTGGGTTCTCGGGTTGCTGCGTTCGGCCCTGATGGGAAAGATATCGTGGAACTGGTGGAGGAGAGCGTGGTGAGTGGTTCCTCCACGGCCCTTGTCGTCCTCATAGAGCATGGGGTTTCCTTTGATGATTCCTTGGTTGAAACCATCGCGCATTATTCTGGTGAGCAGGACGACCGAGCCGATAGGCTGATTCGTCGCCTGCAACAAGTTGTAGATGCTCAGGGTCCCCCTGCCGTAGGTGCGGGGGAGGCACAGTAGTGTTGCACCGTTTGGAAACTTTGTCTGTAATTCGTGACTCGGTTGTGATGGTTGATCTTTTGCAACTTTTATCTGAATGTCTGCTTGGCTATTCCTCTTGCTGTTTTTGATTTGATTTGTTCATCCTGCGGTAGGCCAATCCGGGCTTCCTTCGTCCGTGGAGTTCGCTGAAGGATGACGCTCGCGAGGTTGCGTACGAGTCCGTTTGCTTGCGGCTGCAGGACGCTGAGCGGGATATTGTCCGACTGAAGGGGTCCGTGGCCGTTCAGCGTACTCGGCGCGAGCGTGCCGAGTCCGTGGTTGAGGGCCTTGCTTCGTGGGTGGTGAAGTTGTCCGACCTCTTGCGGGGTTAGTTTTGCCTCTGCTCAGTTGCTTGATTCCGCTTGGTGGGTTTTTGCCGTCTTTGTCTTGATCGTAATTTTTTGACTTTCGAAGTGCTGGCAGGGTGAACTCGGGATGAAGAGAGGGATCTTCAGTCGGAGATGTCACAGCTTGATGATCCTAGTGTGCAGGCGAGCAATCCATTTTGGGCAGATGGGGCTCGTGCTCGAGCGTTTGCTTTGCTTCGTCGCCGAGTTGAGCGGGTACCGGAAGCTCTCAGTTACTGCCAGCAGGTATTGGGTGGTATCCATGCTGAGTTATATCCGTTGGAGGTGGTTCCTTTATCCCTTGAGAGGCTTTGTCGCATTTTCTCTTAGCCTGCTGAGTTACATCGGGTGATGGATCATCAGATTCGTGCTGGAGCCCGAGCTGCTTTGGGGTTGGTCCATAGTCATTGGCCAGGGGTGGATTTTGCTCAGGCGGTGGCGGGTCCTCCAGGTGGTAGGGGTCATCCGATGAATGAGCACTACGTGGATGTAGATAGGAATGCGCACCAGGTTGTGAGGCGAGTTTGCGAAGAGAACGACCGCCATCTGGGTGCACTTATTAAGGAAAAGTTGGAGCCTAAAGATTAGGTGCTTCCCTTTGTTGTATATGCTTCATCTTGGTTGTATATCGTCTGCATTTGTAGTTGCGTGGGGCACCTCGGGGGGTGGCTGCTTCGGCCAGCCCCCGAGGGCTAAGTTATTGTGCCGCGATTGTGGAGGACACCTCGGGGGGTGGCTGCTTCGGCGAGCCCCCGAGTGCCAGGTTAATTTTGCCGCGATTGCGGAGGATGCCTCGTGGGTGGCTGCTTTGGCGAGCCCCTGAGTGCCAGGTTAATTTTTCCGCGATTACGGAGGACGCCTCGGGGGGTGGCTGCTTTGGCGAGCCCCCGAGTGCCAGGTTAATTTTGCCGCGATTGCGGAGGACGCCTCGGGGGGTGGCTGCTTTGGCGAGCCCCCAAGTGCCAGGTTAATTTTGCCGCGATTGCTGAGGAAGCCTCGGGGGGTGGCTGCTTTGGCGAGCCCCCGAGTGCCAGGTTAATTTTGTCGCGATTGCGGAGGACGCGTGGGGGTGGCTGCTTTGGTGAGCCCCCGAGTGCCAGGTTAATTTTTCCGTGATTGCGGAGGACGCCTCGGGGATGGCTGCTTTGGCGAGCCCCCGAGTGTCGAGTAATTTTGTGGAAGAATATTTATGTAATATCTTTCCTGCTGTTCCTTACAATGAGTAGGAGGGCTCTGTTAAGGGTAGGTTCCTTTTAGAGCGATGTTGTAGTGGCTTTAAGGGCCTGGTAGCTTTGTCTCCCAGTGCTGGGTTTCTTCGGGCGATGTTCCTTTTCTTCTACGGGAGCGCTTCTTCTGCGAGTCCCGTGGTCCTGCTGTCTTTGTGGGCTACGAATGCTTCTACTATCTTGTGGACTTCTTTGTCGCAGCGGTCGGATCTGACGAAACTGCCGCTGATTGTGATGACCCCGTTTGGGCCTGGCATATTCAGCTTGAGGTAGGCGTAGTGGGGTACGGCCATGAAGCGAGCGAAAGCTGGCCTCCTGAGAATTGCGTGGTATTGCGACTTCCAATCGACCACTTCGAAGTCAAGTGTTTCCTTACGGAAGTTCGTCGCGTTCCCGAAGACTACCTCCAGGCTTATCCTTCCGACGGGGTAGACTTCTTTTCCTGGTACGATCCCGTGGAAGGTTGTTCCTGAGGATTTGAGTGAGTTGTTTTAGATGAGCATGTCGTCGAGTGTCCGGGTGAAGATGATGTTGATCCCGCTGCCGCCATCCATGAATACTCGCGACATGTCGTAATTTCCGATTCTGGCCTCGAGTACCAGCGCGGCGTGCCCTGGTTGGGGGACGACTGGCGGGTGGTCGTCCCGGGAGAAGGAGATTTCTGTCTCCGACCCGCGCAGGTACTCTGGGACGGCCGAGTGTGCGGAGGTTGCCAGGAATACTTGTCTGGTAACTTTTTTCTGCTGCATGTTGGAAGGTCTGCCTTCTTGTATCATGTAGATCCTCCCGTGGGCTTCTGAGTATTGGTTTTCTTCTTCTGGCGTCCTTTGCCGTTCCTGGATGGCGGCCACCTGTCTTGTTGGCAGAGGGGGGGCTTGTGGCGCACCGTGGGCGACTGGCCCAACTGCTATGCTTGCGAGTGGTCGTGCTGCTGCGACCGCGGAGCGGCTTTTCTCCTCGGCCAACTCGTTGAAGCTTCGACAATTCCTGAGGGTGTGGGATGATTTGAGCTCTCCTTTCTCGTTTCTAAATCCGTGTATAGAGCACGGTCCATCGAGTTGTTCTTTGGCAGAGCGGAATGCGCGAGTGCCGTCGCGTGGCTGCCTTGTCCTCCATTCTCGCCTCTGAGCCTAGGGCTCATCTTCTGGGTTGTCTCGACGTTGTGGTCTGTTAGCATCATGGTGCCTGTCGTTCCAGTCGTCTGAGAAACCGGCGGCGACCATGTCTGGTCCTCTGTCGTTATAGAAGTTCCGTCTGGGTCGCTTCCTTCTTCTGTCGTCTCCTCTATCTCCGTTGTAGTCGTAGTCGTACTCCGATCGTGCAGTGTGGGTTTCTATTTCATTACGAATGGAGTCTTCTCCGTCCGCCCAGCTGTTGGCTAGTTCTAGCAGCCATGCAAGTGTTCGTACTTTCATCTGTCCGAGCTGCTCCTTAAATTCGACGCGCTGAAGACCTTGCCTGAATGCGTCGATCGCACTTTCGTCCGAGATGTCTTCCACTGAGTTCTTGAGTATCGTCCATCGCTGGATGTATGCTCGCAGGGCCTCTCTCGTTCCTTGTTTGCATGCCCGCAGCTCCTCGAGTGAGGCTGGTCGCTTGTATGTGGATTTGAAGTTTCCTATGAAGGCTCCTCGGAACTGGCTCCAGGAGCTGATGGATCCGCGCCGAATATTTTTCAGCCAATGTCGAGCGGAGCTCTCGAGCATGAGTTGCACGTACTGCATTGCCGTGACGTTGGTTCCTCTTTGGAACTTGACCGCTGTTAAGTAGTCATCGAGCCATGCCTCCGGCTCCTCGAGTCCGTTGTACTTTGGTGTCGTGGAGTTCAGTTTGAACCCGTTTGGCATACGCGTCTCACGTATGGCACGTGTGAAGCAGAGTGCTCCACATGGCTCAATTTCCTCGTCGGAAACCTCTTCCTCCGAGTAGTCCTCGCGTGTTGCACGTCTTCGCCTTCTGCGGTTGACTCTATTCTGCGTGATGTCGTCCCGCGCATCTCGCCGAGTGCTACGGGGCCTGCCGTTGTCGCCGCTGTCGCGTTTCTTGTGCTTGTCGGAGCGCCTGTGTCTGTCGTCGTTACTGTCGTCGTCGTCGTCTGGTGAACTGGGGTCCCTGTCCGGTGTCCGCTCGCGAGTCTGCCGCTTTGCGCTGGATTTCTTAGGTACCGAGGCGTCGATAGCGTCCTTCATTATCTGCAGAGCTATGGAAGTGTAGCGATCCGTTTTGCCCTTTTTGCTTTTTTGGGCACGGGACATGTAGTCTTGGGCGCTTATGAGTGCTTCTGCCGGAGTGAGAGGCTCCTCTTCGTCGTCCTCCTCCTCTGACCTGAAGTCGTCTTCCAGTTTCCGCACTAGTCTCGCCCTTTCTGTCTTCCGCAGGTTGTTGAGTTTCGATCCATTGCGGATGGGGGAGTCGTGGCCTGGCGAGTCACTTCTGGGATATTGTCTGCGACTGCTTTTCCTTTCGGGTTCCGCTTTTGCTTGCTTCTCCATGGCTAGGCGCCACCGTCTCGTCTGCTTGGTTAGCTCTCCCGCTAGCTTGTTGTATGCCCTTAGCTCGTCTCTTGAGGCATCTGATGGTAGCAACCCGCCGCGGGCGACTGCTTCCTTTACCATTGCCATCGATTCTTTAGACAAGTATATTTTTTCTTTGGGTGGTTCGCCCGCCGTTGCAACCGGGGTTTGCTTCCTGCTGCGTGATTGCATGCTGCCTTGCCCAGGTGCTTGCTGTTTGTTGCTTAGCGGCTGACTGCTTTTCTGATCGCTGGGCCCTTGCTCCACCGGGACTTTCTTTGGTATGGTCCCCGGTTCTCCAAGCTGTACGACCATCCGACTGTTGTTGCCGGGACCTGCCGCCCTGTTTTTGGTTGGGGTGTCTTGACGAGTGCCTGGGTCGTCGATTCGTCCGTTGTTACCTGACGTTGATGCGCCAACTTCTACCATGAACACATGTGATGGTGTCCTTGCCGTCTCCTTTCTGATACGTGCGATCGTGCTTCTCCATGCTGGGACTTCACTCGTGTGGTCTCGAGTAGCGTGGAGCCGTGAGTCGGGTGGGCAGATACAACCGCCAGATAGGTTGGCCGTGCTGGCGGCGTCCGCTACGGTCGTTGCTGCAGGTGTTCCCTTGGGCGCACGGGTGACGTCGATGAGGCGAAGGGTACCCTAATGGTTGATGTAGATCTGATACGCCCCGAAGATCAGATTGACGCCGGAGTGTAGATTGGCGAAGGCTGGCTTTAGGGCCGGGAGGTGGGCCGTGAATCCGAGGGACTCGAACAGGTTGGATCTTGCCGGAGCCATCGAGTCGATGAGTGCTGATTATGATGAGGCCGCCGAGATCGCGTTCCCAACCTGCGCGGTTCCCACAGACGGCGCCAATTGACGGGGATCAACCCCGGCAAATCCCATGGTCAGGGACCCTAGGTTAGTCATGAGAGGCACAGGTTGGACGATAGCTCGTCGGCAAACAGGAAGGCTCGCTCCTGCTCGATATTATTGATTGGGGAGATGCGATTACAGTGGAGGCCAAGGATGGAGCGCTCAAGGCTAGGGTTACAGGTGAGATTGGATGTCTTTGGCGTCGCCCCTCCTAGCCCTTATATACCGGGCTAGGTCTCGGGGACTTCACCTACGTGTACAGGTAAACTTTCCTAACCCTAGCTTGCTCCGTACGGCAGGTCTTCGCACCTTCCTTGTGAGTCGAGGACTCCTACGTCGGTGCCAACTAGTGGGCCGAGGCCGTATCTTCATGGGCCTTCTGCCTTCATGGACACCAGGTAGGCTCATCCGTAGGAGTCATGGGGTCACCCCCTCTTCAATGGTGCTTCCTAATCTTCTATCTAAAAACAAATGACCATGTTTCATGAGCTACAGTGAACCTACCATGTCGGGACCCGGGGTTAGCGTATGCAAGCCTCGCTACAACACAATCATATGGAGAGCCGAGAACTGTACCCACTTGTCTTAGTAGACAAGGCCAAGCACAGAACGTTCTCGGAAAGCATCGAACGTGAGGGGCATCCCATTCAGGCCGGATGATCCACTGAGATGGGTCCTCATCGTCCGCACACAAGTCTAACTGATATGGGTGGTGAACTCCCATACTCATAGACAAGTCGCATCAACCATACTATCGATTGTATTATAACCCTTACATAGACTTACTCCAGCCCGATCAC
This sequence comes from Bromus sterilis, assembly GCA_950022295.1. Lineage (NCBI taxonomy): Eukaryota > Viridiplantae > Streptophyta > Magnoliopsida > Poales > Poaceae > Bromus > Bromus sterilis. The sequence continues at coordinate 362,353,783 of OX465595.1, read as the reverse complement.
TTAGTCGGGATCTCGGGCGGGCTCGATCATACATCAAAGTGTGCACGTGACGGAGTCACGAACAATCGCATCGCGATGCCCCAAGCTGCGCGCATCTAAGGGCCACTTGGTGTATAAAAGACCGCCAGCCAGATCACAACTAAGGTCTCGAAAACCCATACTAAGACATGCATGTTATAAACATACACGCAGCACACATGTCCAGTATGAACAGCAGGTATCATTGCAATTCTCTACAAAGTTTACAACTTTATTGATAACTCTTACAGAGTGCACACAGAGATCACAAGCATGTGATCCAACATTACAACAAACAAGCGGAAGCAAAGTAGGTCTGAGTACAGAAAAGTTTAACAAATGGCTTAGAGAAGCCTTATCTATAAACAAGCCCTTCCACGAGGGAGCCAGTCGTCTGACTGGGACTACACTAGCTTGATCGGACGTCGAGCTCCAGGAAGAATCCACCTTCGGGGTCGATGGGTTCATCTAAAACATAGAATAAGAAAACGTGAGTACAAAGTCGTACTCAGCAAGACTTACGTAGGAACTATACTACTCATGCACATGTATCAAGGTAAAGGAAGGTGGGGTTTCACTTGCAGAAGTTCCAGCTTTGACTTGGCTAGTCCTGAACTACGAGTACACGACTTGAGGTAAGAAGCGTACACGAGTCCACTACATTCTCCAACCAATTACACCACTATGGTGCCTTCCTCGACTTCCCCACGAGAAGGCACGCCATAGCACTCACACTTATCTTGGCAAGTTTTATAAGTATCCTGTTCAAGTTGTGTAATAATCAAGCTAAGCTTTCCAAACAGTCCTTAACCGCGGACGCGGCTATTCGAATAGTTTTGTTAACCCTGCAGAGGTGTACCGCTACACACACACACGCATCAGTTACCGCCTGGGAGTGGGACCCTTCAAGCGGGTACCGGCGAGGATGTTGCCACGACACTTCGCCCACAGCTCCGTTCTACTCCAGAGAGTCGCCTATCTGAGGGGGATCCGTATGGAAGTCCGACCGAGTTTCCAGTACAGCCTCAAACGATGTGTGCAGGGTCCCAAGCCGGTCTTGAAAAGCCGTTCATCCACTTCGCAGACCGTGCCACAACCCTACTAGGACTTCGAACTACTGCGACTTCTGGGGTTCGAACGGGGTGGGGTACTAGGTCGAGAGGGGTCAGTGAGCCCAATGTGTGGTTGTACTCTTCTTCTTGGATCACCACACAAGAACTCGGACTTAAGGCGGTGTTCAACGAGACAACCCACTGTGTACTCCTACACAGCCTCTCATCGTTCACCTTTAAGGATGGCAATTTTACCCATGGGTATGGGTACCGCGGGTATCCTACCCGCATGGGTAGGGTATGTGTACATTTTTATACCCATGGGTAGTATCCATACCCTAACCATCATGTCATGGGTAGGGCACGGGTATAGTTTTTTACCCATGGGTATAGCCATACCCTACCCATGTATATTGATGTACTATTTGATCAATCCAATGTGTATATATATCATATACTATTTCATCTACTAAGTGGGTACCTATAGCCTATATAGATAATTTTCATGTATCCATCTACCGGCTATTGAGTTGATATTCTTTATTTTCTAATGCGCTACCAATGAATGTAAAAAGATGGAAAATAATGTACTATTTGATCTTCAATTTCATACCCACGGGTAAGGGTATGGGTAGAATTTTGTACCCATGAACTATATGGGTATGGGTTTGGTATTGCTCTACCCTACCCATACCCTACCCATTGCCATCCTTATTCACCTTGTATTAGGGTAAATTCACCAACACAGTTTCACTTTCATCAACACCATGTTCACTATCATCCCGACTCACATCAAAAGCATCCTCATTGTAAACTCTAAGCATGCAATAAGTAGTAACAGTTGCAGGGGCCACATGATATCAACCAACTCCTACATCTGCTAGGATTGTGGTTTGCTTACTACTGTGACAAGATGATAGGTCATGCAAAGGATATGGGTTCAACTATGCGGTAGAAACGTTATCATGGTAATCATCCTATACAATGCATAAGCGAGACATAAGAGGGAATTGGGATTTTATCGACATGATCAATGGGGGGTTGCTTGCCTTGCTAACGAGGTTCGGGTTCAGGGTCTTCAACGAAGGGGGCTGCCTCCTGTTTCGGTTCCACTTCTACTCGACAAAAAAAGCATGAAGTAGCAATCAATATGAATGCAATGCTCAAGCACATGACCAAATGCTATAACATGGTGTAAGGGTGCTGATGTGTTGCAAATTCCATTTAAATGGAGTGTATTGCATTTGAAATGCAAATTCAAACTCCGTTTGATTTATCGATGAATTTCAAATGCATTTGAATGCATGAAAGTTCATTTGAAATGGTTGATCATGAAGTGATGTTGTAAAGGTGAGGTAAAGTCTCTTATGTGTGCATGAAACTATTTAAAAGAAGTGTGTTGCAAAGTCATCTGCAAAATCACTCCAAATTTGAATTTGAAAATGATCCATATGCACATATGCCACTGTTCACCCATTATAAAATGGTCAAACATGAAAAAAAGTCCATATTAAGAATCCTTTAATTTTTCTGATAATTTTAGACATATTATTTGCTATATTTGGAGTTAGGATGAATTTTCTATGAATTTTCAAAGTTTGGGGTATTTTCTGCCATTTTCTGGATTAAAATAAATCATTTAGCAATTACTGCGTCATGCTTGCGTCATCATGACGCCAGGGGGGCCACTGACAAGGGGGGCCCACCTATCTGCCTCTGCTGTCAGAACCCTCTATTAGGTAATGTGCTAGGATCAAAGTAACCTTGCATCATGTCAAAATTTCAAAAGAAATCTTTGAAATCAACTTCAAAATCAAAATGGGAGAAGGAAACCCCCCCCAGATGAATTATTTCAAAGGCCAGATAAAAATCTTCTCCAAAAATTCATGTTAGATTTTTGAAAAGTCTTATAAATGAGTGTGATCACATATCAAGTGATGTGGGACCCACCCCATGCTCATAGATTTTTCAAATATTCAAACAGTGCCTTGGAATTAAAGAAATACCCCTATTTGATTTAAGATTCAAATTATTTGAATTTTAAAAATGTTGAAACTTTATAAGTGGCTAGTCTATATTATTATGAGACCACATAAAAGTTTTCAGCATTTAATAAAATGTTTAGCTATTTTTTTTGGCTAAACAGAACAAATGTCAGAAAAGAAAAATATAAAAGAAATCAGAAAATCCTTACCTGGCGCCTAGGCGGAGCCGGCCCATCCAGCCCACCCGGCCCACAGGGGCAGCGGGGTCTTCTTCCCCGTCCCGCGCCTCCAAGCTGCTCGGTGGAATGCCACCGAGCCAGCCGTGGGCGCCACATCGCCGCCGAGAGCTTCCAGGCCTCCCCGTGGCCTCTTCTCGCGTCCTGGAGACGTCTCGCAGCCGCCCTAGTTCATTCCTCCCCACCAGCGCGTCTCCTTCCTCCTCCTTCGCCGATTTCTTCCTCCACCCGAGAGCGCCAACGCTCGCCGTCGCAAGAACTCGCGGCCATCGATGTCGAGGAGCCAAGCCAAGGTGTCCAGGGAGTTGGTCGTCGTCATCTTCATCGACCTGCGAAAGGAATCGGAGCCGGACGCCTCCACGAGCTCGCTAGCTTCGTCGTCTTCATCGCCGGCCGCCGTGGATCGACTTCCAATTCCGGCAACTCCAGCGCCTCCCCGAGCAAGCCACCACTCCAGATAGATTCAGGGTGAGCTCGCAAGAGAAACCCCTCTTTCTCCCCCCTCGATTGCTTCCTCTAGCCGGATCCGCCATGGGAACCCGAGCACCTCGCCGCCATGGTCGTCGTCCTCCTCGCTCCAGTGCTCGTCGTGAACCCCCAGTGCACGCGTTTGACTCCTGCACGTGCTAGCGTTCGAACAAGCCCCGAATCTACTCCAACCGTGCACCACAACGACGACTGCGACCTCGCCGTGGTTCTGTCGCCGCCAAGGTCGAAGCAGTCGACGAACGCGACCTCCCCGGCGACGTCCAAGTGGTGCTTTCGACGCGGCTCTTCACGGGCTTTCGAACGGTGGTCTCGGCGCAGAGTTTGGAGGCCAGGAGAGGAAGAACGAGCAGCGCCGCCGTGACTCCAGTCGCCGGCGTTTAACCGCCGGCGTGTCAGCCCAAAGCCCCCCTGTTAATTACTCGGCTAATGACCCCTGGGTCACTGACCAGTGGGCCCAGTGGCTTAATTAAGCCACTTGATTAATTAACCCCACGGTTTAAAACACCCAGTCACTGACAAGGTGACCCCACATGTCAGCCCCCCCCCCTGACGTCAGCCTGACGCATTAAATCATTTAAATGAATTTCCAGAGATTATTTGAATTAAAGAAATTCCAGAAATTCCAGAAAATACCCCAAACTTTGGAAATTCATAGAAAATTCATATTAACTCCAAATTGGATAAATAATATATGAAAAATGATCAGGAGAAAATTATCTTTCCAAATATGCAACTTTCAACTATGTTGGAGTTTATTTTAAAATGGGACCAGTAGCATATGTCATTTAAATTATTTGGAATTAATTCAAATTCGATTCAAATGATTTTGCAACTTGAACCATGGAATTATGATACAATTCAACCACACTTCAGAGGCATATCATACACATTTCCAAAAGGTTCAAAATGAGCAAACAATGTCACATGCAACTTAGTTAAGTTGAATCCAAATGTGGAGTTTGAATTTGCAATTCAATTTGCAATATACTCCATTTAAATGGAATTGCTTCACACATCAAAGCATGTACACCAAGATTCAAACTTCCTTCATGTGTTTGTGCATCATATTTACTTTGCTACTTTGCTTGTTGTTTGTCGAGTAGAGGTGGAACCGGAGCAGGAGGCTGCCCCCTTCGCTGAAGACCCCGAACCCAAACCTCTTCATCAAGGCAAGCAAACCCCCATTGATCATGTCGATAAAATCCCACTTCCCTCTCATGTCTCGCTTATGCATTGTTTAGGATGATCACCATGATTCGTTTCTACCGCATAGATGAACCCATTCCTTTGCATGACCTCTCTTTTTGTCACAGTAGTAAGAAAACCACAATCCTAGCAAATGTAGGAGTTGTTTGATATCATGTGGCCCCTGCAATGTTACTGCTTATTGCATGCTTAGTATGATACCATGTTGTTACTGTGATGTGAGTCGGGATGGGAATGATCATGTTGATGATGGTAGAAAAGTGTTGGTGAATCGACCCTAATACAAGGTGAATGATGAGAGGCTGTGTAGGAGTACACGGTGGGTTGTCTCGTTGAACACCGCCCTAGTACGAGTTCTTGTGTGGTGATCCAAGATGAAGAGTACAACCACACATTGGGCTCACTGACCCCTCTCAACTTACTAACTCATCCCTTTCGATGTCCAGATGTCGCAATAGTTCGGAGTTCTGGTAGGTCTATGGCCTGGATGCTAAGTGAGAGAACGGCTCATCCGAGACCGGCTTATGCACCACGCACACATCACTTAGGTCCACTTCGGTAAACCGGCCGGGTTCACGATAGTGGTAACCAACCCAAGTAGGCGGCTTTCTCGGACTAGATCGGCTATGAGGTAACAGTTGTGGTGAGCATCCTCGCTGGCACCCCTTGAATGGTGTCGAGATCAAAGGCGGTAAATGATGATCATGTGTGTGTAGCGGTACACCCTTGCAAGGTTAACAAAACTATTCGAATAGCCGCGTCCGCGGTTATGGACTGCTTGGAAAGCTTAGCTTGATTATTAGATAACTTGAACTGGATACTTCTAAAACACACCAAGATAAGTGTGAGTGCTATGGCGTGCTTTCTCGTGGGGAAGTCGAGGAAGGCACCATAGTGGTGTAATTGGTTGGAGAATGTAGTGGACTCGTGTATGATTCTTACCTCAAAGTCTGGTACTCGTAGTTCAGGATTAGCCAAGTCAAAGCTGGCACTTTTGCAAGTGAACCCCACCTCCCTTTACCTTGATACATGTGCATGAGTAGTATAGCTCCTATGTAAGTCTTTCTGAGTACGACTTTGTACTCACGTTTGCTTAATCTATGTTTTAGATGATGCCACTGACCCCGAAGGTGGCTTCTTCATCGAGCTGGACGACTGAAGACCAACTAGTCTAGTCCCAGTCAGACGACTGGTTCCCTCGTGGAGGGCTTGTGTTTAAATAAGGCTTCTTAAGCCATTTGTTAAACTTGTCTGTACGCAGACATAATATCAGATCCCTCTGTTAGGTATGTGCTAGGGTTAGCTAGTACCTGTGCATCATGCAAAAATTTCAAAAAAGAAACCTTGAAAATCAAATTCAAAATCCAAATGGGAGAAGGAACACCCCCCAGATGAATTAGTTCAAAAGGCCAGATAAAAATATTTTCCAAAAATTCATGTTAGAGTTTTGAAAAGTCTTATAAATGAGTGTGATCACATATCAAGTGATGTGGGACCCACCCCATGCTCATAGATTTTTCAAATATTCAAACAGTACCTTGAAAATAAAGAAATAACCCTATTTGAATTAAAATTCAAATCATTTGAATTTTAAAAATGTTGAAAGTTTATGAGTGGCTAGTCTATATTATTATGAGGCCATGTAAAAGTTTTCAGCATTTAATAAAATGGTTTGATATTTTTATCAGAGCCAAAACAAATTACAGAAAAGAAAGGAAAGATTAAACAGAGAGAAAAAGAAACAAAGGCTTACCTTCAATGAAGCCCAACTCATCCCCAGCCGGCCCAGCCCACCTCCTCCTCCTTGTCGTCTTCCCCAGCCAGCACGCAGGGAGCTGCGTGGCGACCATGCCGTGGCCGCCGACGAGCCGCCTGGCCACCTCCTGCTTCCCCTCGCCACCTCTTCGCGTCTGGAGGCTTCGCGCAGCCGTTCTGATCCATCCCCCCCTTCTCATCGTCCTCCTCCTCCTCCTACGCCCGAATTCATCGACGTCCGAGGACTCGCCGGAACCCGCCGCCGTGGAAGACGCGGCCAACGTGGGCTAGGGACCAGAAGGACTTGTCCATCAGCTTCGCCACCCTCGACTACGTCTCCCTGCAAGGAATCAAGATCCCAGAGCCCTTCTAGCCGTCGGAATCGTCACCGAGAGCTCGCCGGATCCGCTGCTCGTCGCCGTTCAATACTCCGTCCACGTTCCCTCACCGGCTCCGTCGACTGCTTCGTCGAGTTCCCTGTAGCCTGGTGAGCGTTTTCCCTCAAGCCACGACTTCTTTCTCCTCCTCTAGCTCGAGCTGCCATGGACGCCGGAGTACCGAGCCGCCGTGCTCGTCGTCGTCGAGCAACCGTTAACCCATCGACCCCACCACCTTGTCCTTTACGTTCCCTGTGCTCCTCTGCTTCATTTGCAACCACGTTTGTTTCAAATGGCGCTTCACAGCTAGTTCCACCTCAGGCCAGTAGCTCCGCCGCCGCAAGGGCTCGTCGCCGACGACGATGCCGTGCCCCCCAGGCCTTGTTCTTGGTCCAGTTCGAAGCGCGATGCTCAGGGCTCCAAAGTGGTGGTCTTGGCGCATCAAGAGGGCCACGGGAGACCTCTCCCCGTGCAGCTCCGCCGTGCTGGATGGTCACCGGCGTTGAGCCGCCGGCGAGATGACGTGGCCAGGCGATTAGCACTAATTAACCACCCCACAGAGTCACTTACAGGTGGGCCCAGGGCCCCCTCTAATCACTCTGTTAAATTAATCCACACGGTTTAACCCCTCCAGAGGCTGACCAGTGGGACCCCTTGTCAGTTTGACTCGGGTCAAACCCCCAGATGTCATGCTGAGGCAATAATGACGCAGTAAAGGAATTTCCAGAGATTTAATAAATTAAAGAAAATCCATAAAATACCCCAAACTTTGGAAATTCATAGAAAATTCATATTAACTCCAAATTGGACAAATAATATATGAAAAATGATCAGGAGAAAATTATCTTTCCAAATATACAACTTTAAACTATGTTTGAGTTGAATTTAAAATAGGACCAGTAGCATATGTCATTTGGTTTATTTGAATTTAATTCAAATTCAAATCAATTGATTTTGCAACTTGGACCATGGAATTAAGCTACTTTTCAACTACACTTCAGAAGCTTATCACACACATGATCATTTGGATTACAAAATACAAATGCTAGCAAATGCAACTTGGACCAATTCAAATACATTTGGAGTTTGAATTTGAATTCACTTTCAAATCAACTTCAATTAACTTGTTGCAAATGAAACCTAGATCACACCAATGCAATACACATCATTTGACAACATAATCATGTGCTTGAGCATTGCAACTTATTTATGCTCTGTTTATATTGTTTGCTCGGATAGAAGTGGATCCGGAGCTCGAGATCACCCCCTTCGCTGAAGATCCAGAACCCGAACCTCGTCAGCAAGGCAAGCAAGACCACATTGATCATGTCGATAAAATCCCACTTCCCTCTCATGTCTCGCTTATGCATTGTATAGGATGATCACCATGTTACGATTCTACCGCATAGATGAACCCATTCCTTTGCATGACCTATCTTTTGTCACAGTAGTAAGCAAACCACAATCCTAGCAAATGTAGGAGTTGACTGATATCATGTGGCCCCTGCAAATGTTATCGCTTATTGCATGCTTAGTATGATACCATGTTGTTACTGTGATGTGAGTCGGGATGGTAGTTATCATGTTGATGATGGTAGAAAAGTGTTGGTGAATCGACCCTAATACAAGGTGAACGATGAGAGGCTGTGTAGGAGTACACGGTGGGTTGTCTCGTTGAACACCGCCCTAAGTCCGAGTTCTTGTGTGGTGATCCAAGATGAAGAGTACAACCACACATTGGGCTCACTGACCCCTCTCAACTTATTAACTCATCCCTTTCGATGTCCAGATGTCGCAGTAGTTCGGAGTTCTGGTAGGCTTGTGGCCTGGATGCTAAGTGAGAGAACGGCTCAACCGAGACCGGCTTATGCACCACGCACACATCGCTTGGGTCCCCTTCGGTAAACCGGCCGGGTTCACGATTGTGGTAGCCAACCCAAGTAGGCGGCTTTCTTGGACTAGATAGGCTATGAGGTAACAGTTGTGGTGAGCATCCTCGCTGGCACCCCTTGAATGGTGTCAAGATCAAAGGCGGTAAATGATGGTCATGTGTGTGTAGCGGTACACCCTTGCAAGGTTAACAAAAATATTCGAATAGCCGCGTCCGCGGTTATGGACTACTTGGAAAGCTTAGCTTGATTATTAGATAACTTGAACCGGATACTTCTAAAATACACCAAGATAAGTGTGAGTGCTATGGCGTGCTTTCTCGTGGGGAAGTCGAGGAAGGCACCATAGTGGTGTATTGGTTGGAGAAAGTAGTGGACTCGTGTACGCTTCTTACCTCAAAGTCTGGTACTCGTAGTTCAGGATTAGCCAAGTCAAAGCTGGCATTTCTGCAAGTGAAACCCCACCTCCCTTTACCTTGATACATGTGCATGAGTAGTATAGTTCCTATGTAAGTCTTGCTGAGTACGCCTTTGTACTCACGTTTGCTTAATCTATGTTTTAGATGACGCCACTGAACCCGAAGGTGGTTTCTTCATCGAGCTGGACGACTGAAGTTAAGCTAGTCTAGTCCCAGTCAGCAGACTGGTTCCCTCGTGGAGGGCTTTATGTTGAATAAGGCTTCTTAAGCCAATTTGTTAAACTTGTCTGTACTCAGACATAATTTGCTTCCGCTTTATGTTGTAATGTTGGATCACATGTATGTGATCTCTGTGTGTACTCTATAAGAGTTATAAATAAAATGTACACTTTGTAGAGAATTGCAATGGTACCTGCTGTTCATACAAGGCATGTGTGCTGCGTGTATGTTTATAACATGCATGTCTTTGTATGGGTTTTCGAGACCTTAGTTGTGTTCTGGCTGGCGGTCTTTCATACACCAAGTGGCCCTTAGATGTGCGCAGCTTGGGGCATCGCGATGCGATTGCTCGAGACTCCGTCTCGTGCACACTTTGTGGTATGATCGAGCCCGCCCTAGACCCCGACTAAGTAATCGGGCTGGAGTAAGTCTATGTAAGAGGTTTGAGATAGTCGATAGTATGGTTGAGGCGACTTGTCTTTGAATATGGGAGTTCACCACCCATATCATTAGACTTGTGTGCGGACGATGAGGACCCATCACAGTGGATCATCCGGCCTGGATGGGATGCCCCTCACGTACGATGCTTTCCGAGAATGTTCAGTGCTTGGCCTTGTCTGCTTAGACAAGTGGGTGCGGTTCTGGCTCTCCATATGACTATGTCTTAACTGTACTTGCATACGCTAACCCCGGGTCCCGACACATAATTTTCTTCCGTTTGTGTTGTAATGTTGGATCACATGTTTGTGATCTCTGTTTGAACTCTATAAGAGTTCTCAATAAAATTGTACACTTTGTAGAGAATTGCAATGGTACCTGCTGTTCATACAAGGCATGTGTGCTGCGTGTATGTTTATAACATGCATGTCTTTGTATGGGTTTTCGAGACCTTAGTTGTGTTCTGGCTGGCGGTCTTTCATACACCAAGTGGCCCTTAGATGTGCGTAGCTTGGGGCATCGCGATGCGATTGCTCGAGACTCCGTCTCGTGCACACTTTGTGGTATGATCGAGCCCGCCCTAGACCCCGACTAAGTGATCGGGCTGGAGTAAGTCTATGTAAGAGTTTTGAGATAGTCGATAGTATGGTTGAGGCGACTTGTCTTTGAATATGGGAGTTCACCACCCATATCATTAGACTTGTGTGCGGACGATGAGGACCCATCTCAGTTGACCATCCGGCCTGGATGGGATGCCTCTCACGTACGATGCTTTCCGAGAACATTCTGTGCTTGGCCTTGTCTGCTTAGACAAGTGGGTACGGTTCTCGGCTCTCCATATGACTATGTCTTAGCTGTACTTGCATACGCTAACCCCGGGTCCCGACAGACTTGGTATCAGAGCAGGACTGACTGTAGGACTAGTAGCCTTGGCCGAAGTCGAGTCTAGCCTTCTATAGTTATATAGTTACTCTGGGTATATAAGGGAACAACGTAAGGCTTCTTTTTTTCTCCTTACCCCCTTCGTTCTGAGTTCTGAGTCACCCTCATCTTATTCTACAGGAAGATAGGACTAGGCTCTCCTCTGTCTGGTTAGAAAATCTCGTTGTTTGCTTCCTTGTAGCCGTAGGAAAGTTGTGACCGGTTTGTTAGAGTGGTTATGCTCCCTGTTTTATTACATCGTATGTAAGTGTTGTTTCCATGTTGTAAGAAATTGTCTTTTTCTTGCAATTACTACCGTTATGCTGTCCGAGTCATTCCAGGTTTATCTCATAATCTGATGCATTTGCAAACTCCTTCTGTTTCAGATGGCAGATCTTCCCCCTCGACAGATTGTTCGTTTGACCAGGTGCCTCGGTGTGCGTGGCCATCCCGCCACGTTGATCGAGATGATGTCCTATGTGGGATATCGATGGTACCCTGAGTACACCGTCGAGGAGCAGTTCCACGACTTCAACCAGACACAGTTCCACTGCATTGTTAGGATCTATCCACACCACGTTGGAGTCACTCAGCCTATCCACTTTGGACATGGCATTGGCGTTACCGAGAACATGGCTGTGCAGGATGCTGCATACTCATGTATGACACTGCTGAGAGAGGAGCACACTTTGCTGAGAGAGACTTCTTTCCGCTATATTCCTGCTGCACTTCCAGGAGAAGAGGGATATTACACTGGACTCTACTCAGATCACTCTGCAGAAGATTCCACACTTCAGATGACTACTAGGTTTACTAGTGACAGAGATCGTGATGCACGCGCTCTCCGTTTCGAGCTCCACGCCACTCGTGTTCGTCTGTATCGAGCACTGACACTTTTGGCACCCTTTGTGAGCGTGGGATCAGTTGAGTTTGATGCGATCTACCCAGTGAGGACTCAGATGCCTTCTCGTGTTGCTTGGCCCGAGATTGGAGGCATTTTTCCACCCCGTGGTCCTTTGCTTCCACCCTACGCTGAACCTAGGCCCCATCCTTGCCCAAATGGATATCAGGGTCCACAAGCCTCCGTGTTTTCCGATGGTCACCTCCAACTACCGGGATACGCGGGTAACTTTTATGAGGACTACTATGGAGATGGAGATGAGTGAGACCGCCTGTGGTCTTACTTAGTGATGATGTAGTAGTATCTTAGTATATTGTAAGCAAGGTGTCTAAGTTCCAGAGGCTTAGATAAATAATGTATAGGAAGTCAGAGTGCCTCTGAAGGATGTATCATCTTCATCACGTTTGTATTAGCTTGGTGCTTGTACTAAAACGATGTATGGTTTGTATGACAGCTTGTGAATATATGGCTTGTATGCTTTTATCACCATGTTGTCAAGATGATTACTTCCTTTGCTCTGTAATCCTTCCAGTACTTCAATACCTTGTTTAGACTCTTCAAATCAACTCTGTTTGACTTTGTTTTTTTTCCTTCAGGATGTCTCAAGGAACCCGTGGCCAGGTTGGTCGTAACCAAGGTCGTGGGAATGACCAGGAGGAAGGCAACCTTCCACCCCCACCCACGATGGCTCAGGTTCTGATGGAAGTCGAGAGGAACCGACGAGACTCTCACCACCTGTTGGAAGTCATTGCTCGCAACACCACTCAACAGCGCAATGAGTTGGTGTCCCTGAACGACTTCATCCGACTTCATCCCCCGGTTTTTAGTTACTCCACCGAGCCCCTTGAAGCCGATGACTGGCTTCGCAGCATCGAGAGGAAGCTCCAAGCAGGCCGTGTTGCAACTGGTGACAAGGTCAGCTATGCCACCTATCACCTTGAAGGTGCAGCTAGTTCTTGGTGGGAGAACTTTCTGAATATGCGTCCCGATGGACCGCCTGCATCTTGGGAGGAATTCTGTACGTCCTTCCGTGAGCACCACATTCCCAAGGGTCTTATGGACCGCAAGCGTGAGGAGTTCTGCAACCTCACTCAAGGCAGAAGGACCGTTGATGAATTTAGTCGTGAGTTCGACCGACTGGCTCGTTATGCTACCGAAGAAGTCTCCACCGACTCCAAGAAACAAGAGAGGTTCCGTCGTGGCCTCAACACTGGACTTCGTCGTGAGCTCAATCTTCATGACTTTGCCACCTTCCAGGTCCTTGTCAACAAGGCCATCAAGGCAGAGGACATGAACACCCCCAACGACTTCCGCAAACACCCTAGAGATGACAGTTCATCCAGTTCTGGCTCCCAGAAGCGCAAGATCTGGATCCCAAACAGTATGTTCCGCCAGAACAACCCACAGAGGCTATCCTATGTGGCGCCTCGTCCACCAACCCAGTTCCACCCAGCTCCACCAAACAACCCAGCTCCACGCACTGATTTCGGAGCCTGTTACAAGTGTGGTCAGGAGGGCCACTACTCTCGCGAGTGTCCCCAGAACCAGCTCCAGCATCAGAATGCTCCACCATGTGCCGGAGGCAACAACAACAATGGTCGTGGCAAGCCACCCCAGAAGGTCTACACCGCCAAACCCACTCCTCCCGCCACTCGTGGACGTGTGAACCAGATCGCCGCCGAAGAGACTGACGACACCACTGACGTCATTCTTGGTACGCTTCCAGTCAGTTATGTTCCTACTTCCGTTCTTTTCGACCCAGGAGCATCTCATTCATTCATGTCGGAAAGTTATGCACTTCGTCATGAGTTATCTTTTGTTGAATTGTCCACCCCAATGATTATTCAAACTCCAGGGTCAAGATGGCAAACTAATAGAGTAAGCCATGATAATCAAATTGCAATTGAGGGTTTAGTATTCCTTGCTTCACTCATAGCCCTCAAGTCTTCAGACATTGATGTCATCCTTGGCATGGATTGGCTATCAAGACAGAATTCCTACCTGGATTGCAAAGGCAAATCCGTGAAACTCACCCACCCTTCAGGCAAAACAGTCAACTACACCTCACCCAGAACAAGAACCCAAGTGCATTCCTTGAATGTACTTCCCCTTCCCGAACTTGAAGATATTCCGGTGGTTCGTGACTTCCCGGATGTCTTTCCTGAAGAGCTGCCGGTCATGCCACCCGATAGATGTGTAGAGTTCATTGTAGATCTTGCCCCAGGAACCGCACCAATTTCTAGACGTCCCTACAAAATGGCCCCATGTGAGTTAGCTGAGCTTAAAACCCAACTGGAAGATTTGTTGGAGAAAGGCTTCATCCGCCCTAGCTCATCGCCATGGGGTTGCCCCGTTCTGTTCGTAACAAAGAAAGATGGAACAGAAAGGATGTGCGTAGACTATCGCCCGCTAAATTTAGCGACGATAAAGAACAAGTACCCATTGCTCAGGATCAATGATCTTTATGATCAACTTGCAGGATCCTCTGTCTTCTCCAAGATGGATTTGAGATTAGGTTATCATCAAATCAAGATCCGAAACGAGGACATTCCCAAAACGGCTTTTACTACTCATTATGATCTTTACGAGTATACCGTCATGTCCTTTTGTTTAACCAATGCCCCCGCCACTTTCTCACACATGATGAATTCGATCTTCATGGAGTATTTGGACCAGTTCGTCGTGGTTTACCTCGATGACATCCTTATATACTCGAAGAACGAAGAAGAACATGCCGAACACCTAAGGCTGGTATTGATGAAACTTAGAGAGCATCGCCTGTATGCTAAATTCTCCAAGTGTGAATTCTGGCTACCAGAAGTGACCTACTTAGGCCACGTGATTTCTGCAAAAGGCATTGCTGTGAATCCCGAGAGAGTTCAGGCCGTCCTTGACTGGACTCCACCTGAATCGGTTAAGCAAGTTAGGAGTTTTCTTGGCCTAGCCAGCTATTGCCGACGCTTCGTCGAGAACTTTTCTAAAGTTGCAAAGCCTCTAACTGAACTCCTCAAGAAAGATAAGAAATTCCTATGGACTCCCAAGTGCGAGGAAAGCTTTCAAGAGCTAAAAAGAAGATTGACTTCTGCACCTGTACTTGCACCTCCAGACACCAAAAAGGATTTCGAGATTTATTGTGACGCATCACGGCAAGGGATAGGATGCATACTTCTGCAAGATCGACATGTGGTAGCTTATGCTTCACGCCAGTTGCAGCCACATGAAGAGAACTATCCTACCCATGACCTTGAACTCGCTGCCGTAGTTCATGCCCTAACAACTTGGCGACATTACCTCCTTGGTAACCGTTGCGAGATTTATTCCGACCACCAAAGCCTCAAATATATTTTCACCCAGCCAGATCTTAATCTCAGGCAAAGACGCTGGATTGAGTTGATAAAAGATTACGACGTAGTAATTTCTTACACCCCAGGCAAAGCCAATGTCATGGCTGATGCACTAAGTCGTAAGTCGTACTGTAACAACCTCATGTTACAGCAGTATCAACCACTTCTTCATGAGGACTTTCGCAAGCTCAATCTTGAGATTGTTCCTCATGGCTATCTTTCTACCTTGGTGGCAAAACCAACTCTTGAGGATCAAATCATAGTTGCCCAAAGGCGTGCACGAGGTGTTCGCCGGATCAAGGAGAACATGGCTAGCGGAGTTGCTAAATGTTTCTCCACAGATAGCAAAGGAACGGTATTCTTTGAAAATCGCTTGGTAGTACCTAAGAATAGGGAACTAAGGCAACTCATCCTCAAAGAAGCCCATGACACACCCCTCTCAATTCATCCCGGTAGCACAAAAATGTACCGAGATCTACGCCAGAGATTTTGGTGGACTAGGATGAAGAGAGACATTGCTCAATTTGTTGCCGAATGTGATGTTTGTCGTCGCATTAAGGCAGAACATCAAAGACCTGCTGGTACACTTCAACCTTTGTCTATTCCCGAGTGGAAATGGGACAAAGTCGGTATGGATTTCATCACCGGCTTTCCAAGAACCCAGAAAGGAAACAATGCCATCTTCGTTGTCATAGATAGGCTTTCCAAAGTTCCTCACTTCCTTCCGGTTCGCGAGTCTATAACTGCTAGCCAGTTAGCAGACTTGTACGTCTCTTGAATTGTATCCCTTCATGGTGTTCCTTTGGAAATCAATTCTGATCGCGGTAGCCTTTTCACCTCTAGATTTTGGGGAAGCTTTTAGAATGCTATGGGAACTCATCTCTCCTTTAGTACAGCTTTCCATCCTCAGTCTAGCGGTCAAGTCGAAAGGGTTAACCAAATTCTTGAAGACATGCTCAAAGCTTGTGTTATCTCATTCGGAAAGAATTGGGAGAAGTCTCTTCCATTTGCCGAATTTTCTTATAACAATAGTTTTCATTCTAGTCTGAACATGGCTCCTTTTGAACTCCTATATGGACGACGATGTCGAACACCTTTAAACAGGTCACAAACCGGTGAAAGACAATTCTTTGGACCGTACATGATCAAGGAAGCAGAAGAGCAAGTTCGCATTGTTCGTGATCAATTGAAAGCAGCCCAGTCTCGTCAGAAGAGCTACTATGATCGTCATCATAGGCAAGAGAGCTACAATCTGGATGAGAAGGCTTACCTTCGGGTTACTCCTCTGAAGGGAACCCAACGTTTCGGTATCAAAGGCAAGTTGGCCCCACGTTACATCGGACCTTTCCGCATTATTGCTAAACGTGGAGAAGTTGCCTAGCAACTTGAACTACCTCTGCACCTCTCCCGAGTACATGATGTATTCCACGTGTCCCAACTCAGGCGTTGCTTCAAGGACCCCATCCGCGAAGTCGACCATGAAACGCTTGATCTCCAAGATGACCTTTCTTATCGAGAATACCCCGTTCGTATTCTTGATTCCGCAGAGCGTGTCACTCGTCGTCAGAAGATTAGGTTTCTAAAAGTGCAATGGTCACACCACTCTGAAAGAGAAGCTACGTGGGAAAGAGAAGACCGTCTCAGTGCCGAGTATCCCACCTTCCTCCCGTAGACTTCTGAATCTCGGGACGAGATTCTTTTGAGTGGGGGCGAGTTGTCAGAACCCTATGTTAGTTAATGTGGTAGGATCAAAGTAACCTTGCATCATGTCAAAATTTCAAAAGAAATCTTTGGAATCAACTTCAAAATCAAAATGGGAGAAGGAAACCCCCCCCCCCCCAGATGAATTATTTCAAAGGCCAGATAAAAATCTTCTCCAAAAATTCATGTTAGATTTTTGAAAAGTCTTATAAATGAGTGTGATCACATATCAAGTGATGTGGGACCCACCCCATGCTCATAGATTTTTCAAATATTCAAACAGTGCCTTGGAATTAAAGAAATACCCCTATTTGATTTAAGATTCAAATTATTTGAATTTTAAAAATGTTGAAACTTTATAAGTGGCTAGTCTATATTATTATGAGACCACATAAAAGTTTTCAGCATTTAATAAAATGTTTAGCTATTTTTTTGGCTAAACAGAACAAATGTCAGAAAAGAAAAATAGAAAAGAAATCAGAAAATCCTTACCTGGCGCCTAGGCGGAGCCGGCCCATCCAGCCCATCCGGCCCACAGAGGCAGCGGGGTCTTCTTCCCCGTCCCGCGCCTCCAAGCTGCTCGGTGGAATGCCACCGAGCCAGCCGTGGGCGCCACGTCGCCGCCGAGAGCTTCCAGGCCTCCCCGTGGCCTCTTCTCGCGTTCTGGAGACGTCTCGCAGCCGCCCCAGTTCATTCCTCCCCTCCAGCGCGGTTCCTTCCTCCTCCTTCGCCGATTTCTTCCTCCACCCGAGAGCGCCGCCGCTCGCCGTCGCAAGAACTCGCATCCATCGACGTCGAGGAGCCAAGCCAAGGTGTCCAGGGAGTTCGTCGTCGTCATCTTCATCGACCTGCGAAAGGAATCGGAGCCGGACGCCTCCACGAGCTCGCTAGCTTCGTCGTCTTCATCGCCGGCCGCCGCGGATCGACTTCGAATTCCGGCAACTCCAGCGCCTCCCCGAGGAAGCCACCACTCCAGATAGATTCAGGGTGAGCTCGCAAGCGAAACCCCTCTTTCTCCCCCCTCGATTGCTTCCTCTAGCCGGATCCGCCATGGGAACCCGAGCACCTCGCCGCCATGGTCGTCGTCCTCCTCGCTCCAGTGCTCGTCGTGAACCCCCAGTGCACGCGTTTGACTCCTGCATGTGCTAGCGTTCGAACAAGCCCCGAATCTACTCCAACCGTGCACCACAACGACGACTGCGACCTCGCCGTGGTTCTGTCGCCGCCAAGGTCGAAGCAGTCGACGAACGCGACCTCCCCGGCGACGTACAAGTGGTGCTTTCGACGCGGCTCTTCACGGGCTTTCGAACGGTGGTCTCGGCGCAGAGTTTGGAGGCCAGGAGAGGAAGAACGAGCAGCGCTGCTGTGACTCCAGTCGCCGGCGTTTAGCCGCCGGCGTGTCAGCCCAAAGCCCCCCTGTTAATTACTCGGCTAATGAGCCCTGGGTCACTGACCAGTGGGCCCAGTGGCTTAATTAAGCCACTTGATTAATTAACCCGACGGTTTAAAACACCCAGTCACTGACAAGGTGACCCCACATGTCAGCCCCCCTGATGTCAGCCTGACGCATTAAATCATTTAAATGAATTTCCAGAGATTATTTGAATTAAAGAAATTCCAGAAATTCCAGAAAATACCCCAAACTTTGGAAATTCATAGAAAATTCATATTAACTCCAAATTGGACAAATAATATATGAAAAATGATCAGGAGAAAATTATCTTTCCAAATATGCAACTTTCAACTATATTGGAGTTGATTTTAAAATGGGACCAGTAGCATATGTCATTTGAATTATTTGGAATTAATTCAAATTCAATTCAAATGATTTTGCAACTTGAACCATGGAATTATGATACAATTCAACCACACTTCAGAGGCATATCATACACATTTCCAAAAGGTTCAAAATGATCAAACAATGTCACATGCAACTTAGTTAAGTTGAATCCAAATGTGGATTTTGAATTTGCAATTCAATTTGCAGTATACTCCATTTAAATGGAATTGCTTCACACATCAAAGCATGTACACCAAGATTCAAACTTCCTTCATGTGTTTGTGCATCGTATTTACTTTGCTACTTTGCTTGTTGTTTGTCGAGTAGAGGTGGAACCGGAGCAGGAGGCTGCCCCCTTCGCTGAAGACCCCGAACCCAAACCTCGTCATCAAGGCAAGCAAACCCCCATTGATCATGTCGATAAAATCCCACTTCCCTCTCATGTCTCGCTTATGCATTGTTTAGGATGATCACCATGATTCGTTTCTACCGCATAGATGAACCCATTCCTTTGCATGACCTATCTTTTTGTCACAGTAGTAAGCAAACAACAATCCTAGCAAATGTAGGAGTTGTTTGATATCATGTGGCCCCTGCAATGTTACTGCTTATTGCATGCTTAGTATGATACCATGTTGTTACTGTGATGTGAGTCGGGATGGGAATGATCATGTTGATGATGGTAGAAAAGTGTTGGTGAATCGACCCTAATACAAGGTGAACGATGAGAGGCTGTGTAGGAGTACACGGTGGGTTGTCTCGTTGAACACCGCCCTAGTACGAGTTCTTGTGTGGTGATCCAAGATGAAGAGTACAACCACACATTGGGCTCACTGACCCCTCTCAACTTACTAACTCATCCCTTTCGATGTCCAGATGTCGTAATAGTTCGGAGTTCTGCTAGGTCTGTGGCCTGGATGCTAAGTGAGAGAACGGCTCATCCGAGACCGGCTTATGCACCACGCACACATCACTTGGGTCCACTTCGGTAAACCGGCCGGGTTCACGATAGTGGTAACCAACCCAAGTAGGCGGCTTTCTCGGACTACATCGGCTATGAGGTAACAGTTGTGGTGAGCATCCTCGCTGGCACCCCTTGAATGGTGTCGAGATCAAAGGCGGTAAATGATGATCATGTGTGTGTAGCGGTACACCCTTGCAAGGTTAACAAAACTATTCGAATAGCCGCGTCCGCGGTTATGGACTGCTTGGAAAGCTTAGCTTGATTATTAGATAACTTGAACTGGATACTTCTAAAACACACCAAGATAAGTGTGAGTGCTATGGCGTGCTTTCTCGTGGGGAAGTCGAGGAAGGCACCATAGTGGTGTAATTGGTTGGAGAATGTAGTGGACTCGTGTACGCTTCTTACCTCAAATTCTGGTACTCGTAGTTCAGGATTAGCCAAGTCAAAGCTGGCACTTCTGCAAGTGAACCCCACCTCCCTTTACCTTGATACATGTGCATGAGTAGTATAGCTCCTATGTAAGTCTTGCTGAGTACGACGTTGTACTCACGTTTGCTTAATCTATGTTTTAGATGATGCCACTGACCCCGAAGGTGGCTTCTTCATCGAGCTGGACGACTGAAGACCAACTAGTCTAGTCCCAGTTAGACGACTGGTTCCCTCGTGGAGGGCTTGTGTTTAAATAAGGCTTCTTAAGCCATTTGTTAAACTTGTCTGTACCCAGACATAATTTGCTTCCGTTTGTGTTGTAATGTTGGATCACATGTTTGTGATCTCTGTTTGCACTCTATAAGAGTTATCAATAAAATTGTACACTTTGTAGAGAATTGCAATGTTACCTGCTGTTCATACAAGGCATGTGTGTTGCGTGTATGTTTATAACATACATCTCTTTGTATGGGTTTTCAAGACCTTAGTTGTGTTCCGGCTGGCGGTCTTTCATACACCAAGTGGCCCTTAGATGTGCGCAGCTTGGGGCATCGCGATGCGATTGCTCGAGACTCCGTCTCGTGCACACTTTGTGGTATGATCGAGCCCGCCCTAGACCCCGACTAAGTGATCGGGCTGGAGTAAGTCTATGTAAGAGTTTTGAGATAGTCGATAGTATGGTTGAGGCGACTTGTCTTTGAATATGGGAGTTCACCACCCATATCATTAGACTTGTGTGCGGACGATGAGGACCCATCTCAGTTGACCATCCGGCCTGGATGGGATGCCCCTCACGTACGATGCTTTCCGAGAACGTTCTGTGCTTGGCCTTGTCTGCTTAGACAAGTGGGTACGGTTCTCGGCTCTCCATATGACTATGTCTTAGCTGTACTTGCATACGCTAACCCCGGGTCCCGACAGTAGCGCGCCGGCGGCAGCACTGTAGACGCCGGAGACTCGCCGGACTCGCGGTTTAAGGCACGGGGGAGAGGGCTGCGCGCACTGGGAGGCTCAACGCGAAGCCGCGCGTCTGCTGGAGTAGTCGGGGGCCAAAGGCGTGGCCTATGGCGACGGCTAGCTCGACCACGGCGGCGGTCCAAGCTCGGGCTTCGCCGGAATCACGTTCTGGAGCACGGGGAAAGGCGGGAGAGGTGGCAATCGAACAAGACGCTCACCCTGAGTGTGATGGTGGAGTCGGGGAGGCCGGAGGAAGCTCAGTGGCGGCGCAATTCGAGCTTTGCTCGTCGGCGGCCGGCGGTGAAGAAGATGATGCCCGCGTCGTCAACGTTGCTCCTCGGCTTCGATTGGCTTGGGGATTCAGAGGAGACGGCGGCTGCGTGTCGATTAGACAAGCTGGGGCTCTCCGGTGTGCTCAGTGGCCACGCCGGAGCAGCGTCGCGACCGGCTAGGGTTTCGGTGGCGTCGCGATTTCTTCGCTGGGAGGAGAAGCAGAGGGCGGGGATGGGGAAAGTGGAGTGCGGGGCGTCTCTGGGCGTTGCGTGGCGCCGAGGAGAGGCAGAGGGAAGGGAGGGGAGCTGCCACGGCGACAGGGGTGCCATGCCGGGCACGCAGCTATGTGCTCGTGCCCGGGGAAGACGATAGAGCGGCCTGGTGGGCTGGGCCAGCTGGGCCTTCGCCTGGGGCGACAGGTAAGTGGTTCTGTTTCCTTTTTCTATTTTTCTTTTTCTGACATTTGTTTTGCCCATTTAAATAAAATAGTTAGTCATTTTTAAAAATGCTCATAATTTATATTTGGACTTACATGACATGTAGCTAGTCATTCCCAACTTTTGAACATTTTTGAAATTCAAAATATCTGAATTTCAAATCAAATAGGGGTATTTGTTTAATTCCAAGCTCATGTTTGAATATGTGAAAAATCCATGAGTATGTAAATGATTCCACATCACTTGTCATGTGATAACACTCATTTATAAGACTTTTCAAAATTATCAGAGGAATTTTTGGAGCATTTTTCAAAGTGGCCATTTGAATTAATTCATCTGGGGGGTGTTCTCTCTCCCATTTTGATTTGAATTTGATTTCAATTTATTTCTTTTGAAATTTTCACATGATACAAAGTGACTTGCTAATCCTAGCACATACCTCACTTGGGGTTGTGACAACTCGCCCCCACTCAAAAGAATCTCGTCCCGAGATTCAGAAGTCTGCGAAAGGAAGGAGGGGTACTCGGCACGGAGACGGTCTTCTCTTTCCCACGTAACTTCTTTCTCGGAGTGGTGTGACCATTGCACTTTGAGGAACTTGATCTTCTGACGACGAGTGACACGCTCTGCGGAATCAAGAATACAAACAGGGTACTCTCGATAAGAAAGGTCATCTTGGAGATCAAGCGTTTCATGGTCGACTTCGCGGATGGGGTCCTTGAAGCAACGCCTGAGTTGCGACACATGGAATACATCATGTACTCGGAAAAGGTGCGGGGGTAGTTCAAGTTGGTAGGCAACTTCTCCACGTTTAGCAAGAATGCGGAAAGGTCTGATGTAACGTGGGGCCAATTTGCCTTTGATACCGAATCGTTGGGTTCCCTTCAGAGGAGTAACCCGAAGGTAAGCCTTCTCATCCAGATTGTAGCTTTCTTTCCTATGATGACGATCATAGTAGCTTTTCTGACGAGACTGGGCTGCTTTCAATTGATCACGAACAATGCGAACTTTCTCTTCTGCTTCCTTGATCATATCCGGTCCAAAGAATTGTCTTTCACAGGTTTCTGACCAGTTAAGGGGTGTTCGACATCGTCGTCCATATAGGAGTTCAAAAGGAGCCATGTTCAGACTAGATTGAAAACTATTGTTATAAGAAAATTCGGCGAACGGAAGAGACTTCTCCTAATTCTTTCCGAATGAGATAACACAAGCTCTGAGCATGTCTTCAAGAATTTGGTTAACCCTTTCGACTTGACTGCTAGACTGAGGATGGAAAGCTGTACTAAAGGAGAGATGAGTTCCCATAGCATTCTGAAAGCTTCCCCAAAATCTAGAGGTGAAAAGGCTACCTCGATCAGAGATTTCTAACTAGCTAGATTTAGGTCACGAGGATGAATATCACGGAACGAGTGAAATAAGATTTGTCGGTAACGAGATAGAACCAGACATAGGATGTCTTTGATCGAATCTCGGACTTATCTGGTATCCATGACAAAGGGAATGATATACGACGTAAGGTCCAATCGGTGTTAATATCCTGAATGCACAGGGGTAATTATGGGCATCCAGGTCTCGCTGATGATCATTGATCGTAGCCTCATCTCGGTCATGACTGGAGTGTTCTCGAACCGTAGGGTAACACACTTAAGGGCTAGATGTTATCGGAGACCTTTTCGTAACTATAGGAGTTACCGGAGAATAAGGGAAGACATACCAGAAAAGTTCTGTGTTGGTCCGAAGGATGTTCAGAGTGAGCCGGAAGGTGTTCCGGATCACCGGGAGAAGAAATAATCGGTTTTATTTATTTATTAAATGAATTAATAATTAAAAACATTTTATTTATAACTAAAAAGTGCAATGGTCCTTCTTAATGAAAGAAGCCCATGAGGGGAAATAAAAAGGAAAAAGGGAAAAAAGAAAAGAGAGAGAGAGGGAGGCACCATGGGCCCTAGGGCCCATGAGGGGTGCGCCCCTCCTCCTCCCTTGGCCGGCCACCTCCCCCTAGAAAGGTACTTTAGTCCCACCTTGCTAGGGGAAAGGGGTTGACTCCCTCCCCTCCACCTATATATAGATGGGTAGGGTGCACATATTTAATACACAGAAATTCGTGAGAAAATAAATATAACTCCGAAATGAGATAGGTTTTCTCTGGTCTTCTCCACTCCCTCGTATCTTCCACGGTGGACTCCCCTCGTTTGGAGACTGTAGTAGGATTGACACTTCTCCACCAAACATATGCCGTCGTGCTGCTGAAACTCTGGTTCTGGAGGTCTACTTCTACCACCTTCGCTGGATCGGAGATTGGAGGTTGTCATCGTGTTTTGTACATGTGCGAGTACTACGAGGTGATACACGTGTGGCACTCCACCCGACAGGGTGCTAACACATCCAAGAGGCTGTGAAATTCGATCGCGTACATCGACCATGTTTTCGGGAACGTTCCCAGCGCAACGGACTGCACCCCAAGGTATGTTATCTGCAAGTCTCTCTGTTACGGTAATACGGCTAGATTTCCAAAGGAACACCGTGAAGAGACACAATTCTAGAGACGTACAAGTCCGCCAACTGACTAGCAGTTATATACTCGCGAACAGGAAGGAAGTGAGCAACTTTGGAAAGCCTATCTATGACAACGAAGATGGCATCGTTTCCTTTCTGGGTTTTTGGAAAGCCGGTGATGAAGTCCATACTGACTTTGTCCCATTTCCACTCGGGAATAGGCAAAGGTTGAAGTGTGCCAGCAGGTCTTTGGTGTTCTGCCTTAATGCGACGACAAACATCACATTCAGCAATAAATCGAGCAATGTCTCTCTTCATCCTAGTCCACCAAAATCTCTGGCGTAGATCTCAGTACATTTTTGTGCTACCGGGATGAATCGAGAGGGGTGTGTCATGGGCTTCTTTGAGGATGAGTTGCCTTAGTTGTCGGGACCCGGGGTTAGCGTATGTAATTCCGGTCATAATGCAATCACATGGAGAGCTGAGAGCCGTACCCACTTGTCTAAGCAGACAAGGCCAAGCACAGATCACTCTCGGTAAGCATCGAACATGAGGGGCATCCCATCCAGGCCGGATGATCAACTGAGATGGGTCCTCATCGTCCGCTCACAAGTCTAAATGCTTATGGGTGGTGAATCCCATACTCATAGACAAGTCGCCTCAACCATGTTATCGATTGAATCATAACCCTTACATAGACTTACTCCAGCCCGATCACTTAGTCGGGTTCTCGGGCGCGCTCGATCATACAACAAAGTGTGCCACGTGACAGAGTCACGAGCAATCGCATCGCGATGCCCCAAGCTGCGCACATCTAAGGGCCACTTGGTGTATAAAAGACCGCCGGCAAGAACACAACTAAGCTATCGAACCCCACACTAAGACATGCATGTTATAATCATACACGCAACATACATGTCCAGTGTAAACAGCAGGTAATCACAACATGAACTCTACAAACTCAGTCTTTATAACTTCTGCTAAATAGAGCAGACATAGTAGTTGTATTACAAGCAGAGATCACATAGATGTGATCCAACATTACATCAAACATCAACGGAAGCAAATTATGTCTTAGTAAAGACAAGTTTAACAAATGGATTAAGAAGCCGGAAAGAAAATACAACGACCCTCCAAAGGGCACAGGCTGCTGCCTGGAACTATACGACATTGGTCCACGTCGAGCTCGAGGTAGAGGCCACCATCAGGGTCAGTGGTCTCGTCTCTAAAACATAGAATAAGAAAACGTGAGTACAAAGTCGTACTCAGCAAGACTTACATAGGAACTATACTACTCATGCACATGTATAAAGGCAAAGGGAGGTGGGGTTTCACTTGCAGAAGTGCCAGATTTGACTTGGCTAGTCCTGAACTACGAGTACCAGAGAGAGGTAAGAACGTACACGAGTCCAAGTAACAGTCTCCTACCAATACTCCACTATGGTTCCTTCCTCGACTTTGAAAGCTCAAGAATGATCAGAGGGGGAGGGGGGTGAATGATCACTTCTAAAAATTCTAAGGAACTTAGAAGGAAATCATGCAAACTACGAAGGACTAAAGGCATATCGAAGGAAATACAGTATCGAAGGTAATGCATAGCTCGAAAGGATTGAGAGCGAAAGAAAACATCGAAGGCAAACGGGCTACGAGTAAGAGCTTGAAGTAAATGCTAGAAGGAAAAACGAGCTTGACACAGCGATGTTTGGTAAACCAGTTCACACTCTGCAAAGTGCTACGTCTGGTTGGAGACTGGTGATTGAACACCTGGAGCAAAACTCTCTCCATCCTATTCTCCACTGCAACAAACTCCTCGAGCTTGTCCAGTTTTCACTCGTGGTAGATGATTCAGGACATCTCCGAGACCTTTACAAACTTCCTTCAGCAGTGACAATTACTCTTCGACTGCTTGACAGGCGACGCCTAACCGTCTAGGAGACTTGCAGTTCTCCAAGATAAAAGGATTGGCTAATCTCAACCTAAGTCATAGTGAATTGCTCAACTCAGTTCAGATTTGGGAGTAGGTTTTCTCTCGATGAATCTCTTTGGGATGCTCTCAGACTTCTGTCTTAGAATCTTCAGTGGAGCAGCCAACCCGAAATGGCGGGTAGGTGCGGGGTATTTATAGTTGGCGATCCCGATGGGTAAAATGACTGAAGTGACCCGATGCAACCGCTTGACGCGTGTCCACAACGGTCGGATTCCAATCACTGCGCAACTTTACTTGAGGAACAAGTAAGCTGACTCACCGAACGAGTTCTCTCTCGAAGGCACGAAGTGCAATGACTTTGCCTTCGAGCTATTCGCTCGACTCGGTGAGATTTCTCTCGGTAGGCTTTTGTGGGTTTTGGTTGAGCAGAGCAAATTCACTTCGACAGAGATCTCAACTAGCAAACCCCTCTTAATAGTACGGTTTTTCCTACGACTCAAGAAAATAAAGAGAACTAGCAAAAAGACTAAGTCTTCGACCAGCTTCAGCTTTCTCCTCGTTGCGCTTTTGCTCGAGAGAAACATCTTCTTCGACAACATTTTTAGGGGTCGTCTTCCTTCAAAGGCTTCGGTAGATGACTGCAGCTTTACTGCAGTGAGTTGTCCTTCGACCTTCTACTTGCAAACTCCATTCTTTCGGAACCTAAGTATCTGTTTATACTCGAAAACAATATTAGTTCCACTTCTGCTTTGGCCAACAATGTCCAAAACCTTCGGGGGCAAAACTTGCTCTTACAATCTCCCCCTTTTTGGACGATTGTTGACAAAACAGGCATCGATAAAAAATTTGAAAAAGTTTGAGTTTTCGATGATAAACCAGTGCTGAGATCGATGAAGTACTCCCCCTAGATGTATGCACGGAAGATAACGATTTCCTGTGAAGTGCATATTTGACAAGATAACGATTTCCTGTTCAGATGGGGAGGATATTCTTCGAACCCACAACGTTGAAGTTGACCGAGGGAATTGAACTTCCGAAGACCTTTCCAATCACGGCGAAGGAATTCACGCAGCATCTGATTGTTGTTCATGGTAATGTTACGCAAGTGATTGATCTCATCCATCAGAGCTTGCTTCTGAATAAAATCTTGATCAATGTGATGTTGAAGCATTTGCTGGGACCGAAGAGAAACTTCCATATGATGCACTGGCTTGATAAACTTTGAGCGAATATTACGCTCAGTTAAGTGGGCGCGGATGCCAGTGTGCTCAGCAAAAGGGACGTTGGGTCGAGCAACAACCTGCAATACTTCACGAACAGGAGGAGTGAAAATCTTCGGGTAAATGGATACGGGGAATGGCACGTCCCGAGAGTAATTGCAGATTTCCATCAGCCATGGTGCATATGGCTTGTGGGAATTGTGGTCATCAGCACAAGACACCAAAGTTCTGAGGAAGTAATCTTCAAAATCGAAGGGATGACCGTGGACTAACTTCAACAGAGCAAGTTGCACATCATTTGGAATTGGAAAATTATCGTGCACATCCAGCATTGGCTTCAAAGTCTTCGAGAGAATATAAAACCATGCCTTTGCTTCAAATACCAAGTGTCTTGGCTTCGGCTCAGTGGGGTAGTGATCTCCTACGACTTCTGGATCCATCAGCGTAGAGAATTCAGCAGGAGTTGCAGCAGGTAAGTCATGAAGTTTGTGAGGTAATCCTTCGAACCGAGGTAAATTGATGATAGCCAGAAATTGGTCGACAGTCATGTGAAAAACTTGGCCTTGAATCATATAGTCAAATTTCCATGTCTTCGAGTTCTCAGGATCTCCAGAGACATAAAGTGTTGCATAAAACTGCTTGATAAGCTCGGGATTGTAACCACAATCGAGAGCAAACATCTTGTGAGCATGCAGGCTATCAATTGTCTCGGCAATGTTCTCGAAACAAGTAGTGGAGTACACCGAAGGCATATCAAGATATTGATGCTGGAAAACTCTTGCCTTGTTGTACAACACACGAGTATAATAGATAGCTTGCTCTTGGGTCCAAAACCGAAGAGAATATGCACTTCTGGGCTTCTCGTAGGGATTGGTACCGAAGAAAAATGGCTTGTGTTCGCGCCTTTTGAAGATGGGACCTCCACGAGGAACATCTGAGCAGAACAAAGGCAGCATTTCTCTCGGGTGAGCAGAGTGAAGCAGCTCATCAACTGGAAAAACTTCAGCAGCGTTATCTGGCATCTGGAACACTGGCTCAGCAGGTCGAGAGATAGATGATGGAATGTTTACGATATCCTGAGCCGGAATGACTGTAGGAGCATTCTCCTCGGCCTGAGCTACGACGGCATCTCCTTCGTCGATTTGAGCATTTTGTGCAGCCTCTTCAATTTCCATGGCCTCCAAGTCTTCATCACATTGAGCAAAAGCATCAACCATTTCTTCGTTCGAAGAACTGGATGAGGAGGATGAAGAATTATCACTTGAACTGTCATCTCCAGAACTATTGCTTACGACAGGATCTCGTCGAGAGGAAACTGTCGTGATGTCAACATCAACATCTTCTCCTTCAGGCATAGTCTGGGCAGAAGAGTAATCTTTCTGGACTTGAGTTTCTTGCTCGACACGAGCAACTTGCTCGGTCTCTGCATGAGCTTGGATTTCAGTGGCGGGGGTGGTCGATGGAATGACATGAGGTGGAGATGGTGGGTTTGGGGGTGGTGGCGAGGCTTTTGGTGGAGAGGGTTGACGGGGTGGAGATGGAGGTGGAGGTGGAGGTGTTTGTTGTCGGGGTGGAGGTGTAGGTGTTTGTTGTCGGGGTGGAGGTGTAGCTTGGCGAGGGGGTGGAGTTGTTTGTCGAGGCGGTGAACTTGTTTGGCGAGGTGGTGGAGTTTTCTTACGGGGAGGAGTGGGTTGCTTGGTGGGGTTTGGTTCAGTTTCTTGTCGTTCTGTGGTAGCAACGACCTCGGTGGACTTGGACTTCTTTGCATTCTTCTCGATCTCTAGCGTCCTACGCTCAGAGGTTGAGGCAGCAGACTTTCTCTTTCGACATTGTCTTTGGAACAGAGCATCATTATGCTCTTTGCAAACAGCAGACACAACTTGTTTTACCTTGTCAAACACAGCAGTTAAATTTTCCTTCTGAGTCCTCCTGGAAGCTTCAGCAGATGCAATCTAGGACTTGAAAAAATTTCGGGACTCAATGTCCTCGGTTTCCTCTTGGAGTTGCCTGGTGTAAAACCTAACTTGCTCCTTATCCTTTCGATCCTGGGTGATGTAGCCTTCCCAGCGTATCATGTATCGAGCAACATGCTCTTGGATTTCAGCAGGAACATCATCCTCGGAAGTGACTTTGCTCGGTGTAGTAGCCATTTTCCAGAGAATGTGAGATATATGTGCAGCATCCCAAGGAGCATTGGCATTTGATTCTCCTTCATTGGAACTCTCGTCATCGGCACGAGGACCGGAAACAGCTGGTGCAATAGAGGCAGGAGCTGGTGCAGCTGGAGGAACTGGAGCAGCTTGAGCCTTTTGTCTTGCCTCCTTGGCTTTCTTTTCGGCTTCCTTGGTGGCCTTGGCAGCAGCAATGTGTTTTGAGACCACTGCTTTATCCTTCGAGGCACTAGGGGCCTCAGCATTCTTCTTCGAAGCACTTGGGGCTATTACCTTTTCTTTCGTGACTGTGTGAGTCACAACTTTCTCGGTGACCTTTTCTTTCGGGTCACTAGGGATAGTGCTTGCAGATCTGTCGTCGATATTTTTCACTGACCAAGTGAAGAATGCCCAGTTGTTGAGCAACCAGAGCCTTTTTATGCTCGGGCTGACTGTGAAAGTTTAGGAGCTTAGAATTAATCAAGTCTTTTTCCTCTTGTTCCTTTTGCTTGGCCAGTCTTTCCTTTCGCTGAATAAGCGTTTCATCATCTTCACCAACTTGAGCTTGCTTTCCCTTCGTTGGAGCCGAAGGTTTTGGTTGGCGAGCAGGAACAGGTGGAGCAGATGAAATAGGCGGATCTGTGACCAAGTTGGTCAAGTCAATATTTCCTCGAGGAGCCTGTGGAGCTGGCTCCTGGATCCTTATGCCTCTACCTCTCGGCTTTTTCTTCAGAGGTATGTCCTCGACATCAGCCGCTGTACCAGGGTCTTGATCATCTGAATTAGCGTCTCCTTCGGAGCTTGCATCAGGAGGTGAAACTATTACAACCTTTTTCTGTCTCTTGGCAGACTTCTTGCCACCTTTCGATTTGGCGCTAGGGCCAACATCCTCAGCAGATTTAGCAGCCGCAGCTTCCTTTCGTGCTTTGGCTTCTTTCCTCTTTTGTGCTCGAGATTCTCGAGCTTCAACGAGCTCTTTAAAATCATCAGGAGTTTTGAGAGCTGTAGGGTGAGCATCAGCAGTAGGAGGTGGTCGATTATCCTTCGTCCACTTTGGCCTTAACGATTTGACATCAGACCAGGGATTCTTCATGGCGAACAGCCTCTCCCAGCGAGGCAAAAGGGACTTGTACTCATACCAACGAAGAGCTTGAAGCCTTCGTATCTCTTGCAGACGATTTTCTCTCGTACGTTCATCCTCAGAACCTGAAGGTGTTCTCAAGTTCTTCTCTATGGTCAACTCCTCAGATAAACCTTCAGAGTTGTTGGTGATTCTTGTTCTGCCACCCACACGCTTGGGTGCTCTAATATTTCCTTCGTTGCCAGACATTTTCCTGCGAAATAGAAAGGTACGAGGGAATATAGGAAAGTTGTGAACAAGTACCAGCAATAACGAGAAAAAACATTTTGAATGCCGCAATCATATCGAGAGATTTGTCTTAACGCAAGTTTTCATGAAAGTGCTAGGCTAGATTTTCATCGGGTGGAAATCTAACGAAGAACTTGTATGAATAAATCGCACAAGATTAAATCTATCGAAACGATACTGTAGGAATTGCCTAAGTGG
The DNA here is from genome assembly GCA_950022295.1 of Bromus sterilis. Classification (NCBI taxonomy): domain Eukaryota; kingdom Viridiplantae; phylum Streptophyta; class Magnoliopsida; order Poales; family Poaceae; genus Bromus; species Bromus sterilis. The sequence continues at coordinate 362,322,627 of OX465595.1, read as the reverse complement.
GAGAATCTGAGGGATTTCTTACCGAGGTCAGATGGGGAATCGACAGAAAAGCTAGAAACAGATTCCCAAGTTTCAAAGATCCAAACGGATCAAACAGATCTAAAAGAAATCACAGAAAAAATCAACACAGAAACTGGAAACGATGAACAGAACGAGATTGAATCGAATCCAGACCCACACATACCCTAACTTGGTGATGTGAGGCGACTACGGCGATGCGGATGAAGGTCTTAGTCGACGGGAACGTCTCCGGCGGCTTCCTTCCGGCAGCTAAGCGGTGAGGGAGTCGACGGCGACAAAACAGCACAGCGGCGCGAGAGAGAGAGAGAGAGAGCTTCTGGAGGCGAAGAGACGAAGTCGAAGGAATAGCGATGTCTAAGCCGGTGGAGTGGATCAGTATTTATAAGGGGAGGTCTGACAGAGCTGTCAGATCTGATCCAACGGCGCAGATTTCGCGTCTCTCCGCATTCAACGGACGGATTTTGTGGCGGTAATCACGGGAAAAATCCCAACGAACCGAAAGATAGTTGCTCCACGTCCGAGACCAAACTCATCGAACATCGAGTAAAAAGAAGATAAAACTTCGATAGATTTTCCTTCTGAATCAATGACATTCGAAGGGAATCTTGATCGAGTACAATATATACATGTTCATGAGAGAAAAGCATAGAAGAGGTAGGGATAGAATAGAGGGAAAACAGGGTCCGATGCTTAATCAGTCCGAAAAAAAAGGCGATAAAACTCGGAATGATAAGTGTATAGGACAACACCAAGCGAACAAAAATAAACGAAAAGGAAACACGATATAAAATTAACGAAAGTAAATATCAATGAAAATTTATAATACATAATACCGATGGTTATGATCTTACTGCACATTGCGTGAGTCCAAGATGTTCAACTCACACCTCAGTGTACAGAACCTCTTTTTATCCAAGGGCTTTGTGAATATATCAGCCAATTGTTCTTCGGTGCGAACATGACTGATAACAATATCTTCTCGTTGAACATGATCTCGAAGAAAATGATGACGAATATCAATATGCTTCGTTCGAGAGTGTTGCACTGGATTATGAGCAATTTTGATTGCACTCTCGTTATCACAAAGCAATGGAATTTTCTTCACAAGAATACCATAATCTTTCAGCGTTTGCTTGAGCCACAGGATCTGAGTACAGCATGAACCGGCAGCAATATACTCGGCTTCAGCCGTAGAAATAGATACGCAATTCTGTTTCTTCGACGCCCAACACACAAGAGATCTACCGAGAAAATGACATGTGCCTGAGGTAGATTTCCTGTCGACTCGATCACCAGCCCAGTCGGAATCTGAATAACCAACGAGATCAAACTGGGCACCCTTGGGATACCAAAGACCCAAGGTTGGTGTGTGAGCCAGATATCGAAGGATTCGCTTGACAGCAATATGATGAGATTCCTTCGGATTTGCCTGAAAACGAGCACACATACAAACTGATAGCATAATGTCAGGTCTAGATGCACAAAGGTAAAGAAGAGAACCGATCATCGAGCGATATTTCTTCTGATCGAAAGGTTTTCCCTTCACATCTGCATCTAGATGTACATTAGTAGGCATTGGAGTCTTGATAGTTTTGCAACTGACAAGATCAAACTTCTTCAGGCAATCTCTGAGATACTTCTCTTGTGAAATGAAAGTACCATTCTTCTGTTGACGGATTTGAAGCCCGAGAAAGAACTTCAATTCACCCATCATAGACATTTCATATTTCTTCGACATCATACGAGCAAATTCTTCGCTAATATCAGGGTTAGTACAGCCAAAAATAATGTCATCGACATAAATTTGACACACAAAAAGATCATTTTTGTATGCACGAGTAAAAAGAGTCGGATCAGTTGTTCCTGGTTTGAAGCCCTTCTTAAGAAGAAAATCCTTCAGCGTTTCATACCAAGCACGAGGTGCTTGCTTTAACCCATATAGGGCCTTGTGCAATCTGTACACCTTATCAGGATTCTTCGGGTCTTCAAAACCTGGTGGCTGCATAACATACACTTCTTCTTCGATCTCACCGTTAAGAAATGCACTTTTGACATCCATTTGATATAGCAATATACCATTGTAATTGGCAAAAGCAAGCATGACACGAATGGATTCAAGACGAGCAACTGGGGCATAAGTCTCACCGAAATCAATACCTTCGATTTGGGTATAGCCTTGTGCAACCAGTCGAGCTTTATTTCTTACCACTATGCCATCTTCATCTTGCTTGTTGCGAAAAATCCACTTCGTACCAATGATATTATGCTTCGTGGAATCAGGTCTATCGACAAGGGACCAGACTTTATTTCTCTCGAACTAGTTAAGTTCTTCGAGCATGGCAGTCATCCAGTCTGAGTCTCTCATGGCTTCATCAAATTTTGAAGGTTCTAGCATGGATACAAACGAGAAATTTTCACAGAAGTTAGCTAATCGAGTACGAGAACGAGTGGTGGGACGACCTGGTAAACGAATCTCTTCGAGAATTGAGTCGACATTCACTCTTCTTCGAACACGAGGAAAAGTTTCTTCATCTTGTGGATCAGGTTGATCTTCGGGATCAGCTTGTCCTTCGGGATCATTTCCTTCGGGTTCAGCTTGTCCTTCGGGATCAACATATTCTTCGTTTATGCGTTCTCCTTCGACCTGTGCATCAATTTCTTCAGGATGTTGATCTCCAGCGCCCCGGGCTATGTGTGGGAACATTGGACCATCATCATCCCTGTTTGCTTGTTGAGCATTTCCTTCGACAGGCCGAATATCTCCAATAGCCATGTACCTGATAACTTCATCCAAAGGTGGTTCATCCAGGTTAAGAGGTAATTTCTCCTTTTGAGAGCCGTTAGTTTCATCAAATCGAACATTTACAGTTTCTACAACTTTGCCAAGATGTGAGTTGTAAACTCTGTAAGTGTGAGAATTTGAACCATAACCTAGAAGAAAACCTTCGTGTGCCTTTGGGGCGAACTTGGAGCTGTGATTCATGTCTCTGATATAACATGGAGCACCAAAAACCCTGAGATAAGACACATTTGGCTTTTTACCAGTGATGAGTTCATGTGAAGTTTTCTTCAGAAACTTATGCAGATAAACCTTGTTGATGATATGACATGCAGTGTTGATAGCTTCAGCCCAGAACCTGATAGGGGTCTTGTATTCAGCAAGCATTGTTCTGGCCATTTCAATAAGTGTTCGATTCTTTCTCTCGACCACACCATTTTGTTGCGGTGTATAAGCAGCCGAGAATTCATGAAAAGCCATATTCATCAAGAAATTCTTCGATATGAGTATTTTTGAATTCTGTACAATTATCACTTCTGATATGCTTGAGAGATAATTCATATTCAGTTTGAGCTCTCTTTGCGAAAGTTTTGAAAATATCAACAACCTTGCTCTTGTCATCTAGAAAGAAAACCCAGGTATATCGAGAGAAATCATCAACAATAACCAGACCATACTTGTTACCTCCAAGACTAGCATAATTTTGAGGACCGAATAAATCCATATGAAGTAATTCAAGAGGACGAGTAGTAGTCATGACGGTTTTTGCAGAGTGATGTTTCTTGGCAATCTTTCCTGCTTCACAGGCACTGCATAGACGATCTTTATCGAATTTTACATTATCAATTCCAATGATGTTCTTCTTCGAGATAAGAGTTTGAAGATTTTTCATCCCTGCATGACCAAGTCTTCGGTGCCATAACCAACCAGAAGTGGCTTTGGCCATTAAACATGTGGACACAGCAGGTCCCGAAGAAAAATCAACGACGTAAAGATCAGCCTTGTGATATCCTTCGAACACGAAGGAATAATCATCCTGTGAAAAGACAACACAACGAGACGCAGAAAACAGAACAAGCATACCCATATCACAAAGTTTCGATATAGACATAAGATTATATCCTAGAGATTGTACAGGCAAAACCTTATCAATGTACTTGTCTTTCGATATAGCAACTTTACCCAAACCAAGTACTTTCCCTTTGTTGTTGTCACCGAAGGTAATATATTTCTGTGAAGATTCAGATAGTTTTTCCTCGGCGAACAACTCTTTGTCTCCGGTCATATGATTTGTACATCCACTATCCATGACCCATTCGGATCCACCGGAGACATAGCCCTGCAGAAGAATTAGTTCTTCTTAACCACCCACAAACGAGCAGGTGACTTAGAAGGCATGGTAGAGCTAGATGGATCAGCAATATTATATCGAACATGATTGCATTGTCGATCAGGACCATCAAGCACACCATAAATATAATTCCTCGATGAGGGGTTAGAGTAACGATGGGTAATGGCAATTTTGGTGTTATCATTATGATGACGATAAACATTTCTATCGACACGATAGTATTCCTTCTGGGGAACATTTGAAGCAGGCACCAAGGGTTCATTTCTATCCTCGAGAGAATAGTAGTGATTCGGTGGTACCGAGGATTTTCCCTGCATAGAATGGTTAGGGGGCAGTTTTTCTACGAGAGATTTGCGAACCCAAATCTGTCGCTTATAAAAGCCATTCTTTGGAGGAGTACCAACGAATTCAGCTGACACCTTTCCTTCCTGATCTTTAACAAGCTTGTAGTCAGAATCAAGTGATTCATCAACAATAGCTTTGTCAATTTTGCAACTGAAACCTGAAAGGTTAGCAATATCAATGGGCTTTTCTTTCGCAAGAACCCAGACAGTTTTAGGATACTGCTCGGGTTCCCAGTAGGTTCCATCAGGATTGATTTTCCTTTCGAAGCCAACTCCTTCGTTACGAGGATTCCTGTGAAGAAGAGCCTTTCGAAGGATATCACATAAGTACTGGTGTCCCTGCACACTTTTGAACATGCCTGTTTCAAAATAAATTCTTCAACCTGAGGAGTTCCTCGGTAATGTTTTCCTCGTTCGAGGGGTTAGTATCATCGATAACAATAGGTTGCTTTCCTTTCGATCTCTCAGAAATAGACTCAATTTTACTTCGTTCCAAACAGGTTAAGCAAGGTGAAGTTGATTCATTTTTAGTTTCTGAGCCTTGTTGAGCCATGAGCATGAGATTGACACTTTCCAACTCTTCATTAGCCTCTCTCAGTTTCTCGAGAGCCATTTTCCCTTGAAGTAATTCATAGGTTAGCTTCTCGTAGTCCACTGAGAGGAGATCATGCCGAGAGGAAAGCTCATCATACTTTTCCTTCAGAGCAACATGCTCATTTGTCAAAGTTTGACCCTTCTCAATCTCGTCGATCAACAAGGTCTCAGATTTTTGAATGGTTTCACTTAGAGAATCTAGCTCATCTTGTTGGATAGAAGCAATTTTAGCAAGTTTAGCATAGCTTATCCTAGAGTCACTTTCATAAGCAGATCCATCAGAAGTATCGTAGGATTTCTTAGATGAGGATACCTTAGCCTTGGCCATGAAGCAGTAAGCGGGAGATTCATCTTCACTGCTCTGGTTGGAGAAGAATGAACTTGAATTCTTGTTCGAGGCGAATGCTATCCCAGCAACACCATCAGATTCAGAACCAGAACCAGATCTTGACTTTGATCCTGCTTCAGAACCGGAAGCTTCATCTTCAGAGTTCATCTCTTTACCCAGATAGGCTTTGGCTCGGTGTGAATTCTGTCGACGAGAGGAAAGTGATTTAGAGGAAGAACCCTCTCAATGCTTGTGATACTTCTTCTTTTTGTCATCATCAGAACCATCTTTCTTGTCTTTTCTGGACCTTGAATCATATTTCTTCGAATCATGGTTTTTGCTCGATCTGTAAGACTTGCTCGAAGAGCTGCTGTGAGAGTGCTTTGATTTATGTTCAATTTCCCAGAGAGGACAATCAGCAATGAAGTGACCTGGCTTCTTGCACTTATAGCAACAGTTATCTTTCGCTGAAGAGTTTCTGGATGATGATCGATGTTGAGATGAATTATTTGAATGTCTTGAAGAAAAGTTTTTCTTCGGTGAAGAGGAGTTCCTTCTCTGAAAGCGATTGAATCTTCTCATTATTAGTGCCAGATCTTTTCCAATGTTCTCGGGGTCATCTGAGGCACAACCCGATTCAGAACTAGCTTCAGGAGAGGAGTGATGTGAAGCTCTGGCTTTCAGTGCATGAGATTTGCTTCGACTCCCATTGACGTCACATTTCTCATCTTATTCCATCTCGAAAGTATTAAGCCTTTCAAGAATATCAGCGGCAACCATATCCTTGAAATCAGTTCTTTCCTTAATCATTAGCACAATGTGATCGAAGGAATCATCAAGAGAACGGAGCAAGGTTCTGACAATAATCCGATTGGTAATGTCATCTGCACCGAGGGAAATCAGTTCATTTGACAGCGCAGTGAGTCTGCTGTATATGGAACAAACTTTTTCTCCCTCATGCCTCTTGAACCGATAGAACTTGCTTCGAAGGGTGTCAATTCGAGCATCTTTCTGAGTAGAGACACCTTCACCAATCTTCTCGGGATAATCCCAAACACCTTTGGCCGAAGGAATATTCTTGACCTCATGATATTTTTCAGGAATCAGATGCTTTGTGATGAATACCCAGACTTCAGCATCTAGCTCTATCTTCTTTGTCTCTTCAGGAGTAATGGCATCAGTGTCCTTGACAGTTACACCATTCTTGACAACTTCCCAAGCGGCAGAGTTGATAGCCATGATATTCCTCTTCATTTTGTCCTTCCAATAGGGATAGTCCTTCCCATTGAAAATAGGGATTGGTTCCCCCGAGCGAACAGCTGCAAACGACATTCTTGACAACACTCCAGGTTGTTAGACCAAAATACGCAGAGCGTAGGGAGTGCCTAGCTCTGATACCAATTGAAAGCTCAAGAATGATCAGAGGGGGAGGGGGTGAATGATCACTTCTAAAAATTCTAAGGAACTTAGAAGGAAATCATGCAAACTACGAAGGACTAAAGGCATATCGAAGGAAATACAATATCGAAGGTAATGCATAGCTCGAAAGGATTGAGAGCGAAAGAAAACATCGAAGGCAAACAGGCTACGAGTAAGAGCTTGAAGTAAATGCTAGAAGGAAAAACGAGCCTGACACAGCGATGTTTGGTAAACCAGTTCACACTCTGCAAAGTTCTACGTCTGGTTGGAGACTGGTGATTGAACACCTGGAGCAAAACTCTCTCCATCCTATTCTCCACTGCAACAAACTCCTCGAGCTTGTCCAGTTTTCACTCGTGGTAGATGATTCAGGACATCTCCGAGACCTTTACAAACTTCCTTCAGCAGTGACAATTACTCTTCGACTGCTTGACAGGCGACGCCTAACCGTCTAGGAGACTTGCAGTTCTCCAAGATAAAAGGATCGGCTAATCTCAACCTAAGTCATAGTGAATTGCTCAACTCAGTTCAGACTTGGGAGTAGGTTTTCTCTCGATGAATCTCTTTGGGATGCTCTCAGACTTCTGTCTTAGAATCTTCAGTGGAGCAGCCAACCCGAAATGGCGGGTAGGTGCGGGGTATTTATAGTTGGCGATCCCGATGGGTAAAATGACTGAAGTGACCCGATGCAACCGCTTGACGCGTGTCCACAACGGTCGGATTCCAATCACTGCGCAACTTTACTTGAGGAACAAGTAAGCTGACTCACCGAACGAGTTCTCTCTCGAAGGCACGAAGTGCAATGACTTTGCCTTCGAGCTATTCGCTCGACTCGGTGAGATTTCTCTCGGTAGGCTTTTGTGGGTTTTGGTTGAGCAGAGAAAATTCACTTCGACAGAGATCTCAACTAGCAAACCCCTCTTAATAGTACGGTTTTTCCTACGACTCAAGAAAATAAAGAGAACTAGCAAAAAGACTAAGTCTTCGACCAGCTTCAGCTTTCTCCTCGTTGCGCTTTTGCTCGAGAGAAACATCTTCTTCGACAACATTTTTAGGGGTCGTCTTCCTTCAAAGGCTTCGGTAGATGACTGCAGCTTTACTGCAGTGAGTTGTCCTTCGACCTTCTACTTGCAAACTCCATTCTTTCGGAACCTAAGTATCTGTTTATACTCGAAAACAATATTAGTTCCACTTCTGCTTTTTCCAACAATGTCCAAAACCTTCGGGGGAAAAACTTGCTCTTCCAGACTTCCCCACGAGGAAGCACGCCATAGCACTCACACTTATCTTGGTGTGTTTTAGAAGTATCCAGTTCAAGTTATCTATGATCAAGTAAAGGTCTCCAAGTAGTCCATAACCGCGGACACGGCTATTCGAATAGTTCATTAACCCTGCAGGGGTGTACTGCTACACACACGCCTCATTAGTTACCCCCTGGGGATGGACCCTTCAAGTGAGTACCGGCGAGGATGCTGCCACGACACTTCACTCACTGCACCATCTCTAGTCCTAGGGAGTCGCCTATTTGAGTTGGGACCACAATCAGAATCCGGCCGATTTTTCCGATGCGAACTCAAACGTTGTGTGACCGCCATCAAGCTCAACTCGATCATGATCACTTGATTCAACGTGCCCACAACCTACCTTGGTTCCACCTGCTAGAGATCGTTAAAGGGCGAACTACTTGCGACTCCTGGACTGGTCCGGGGTGAGGTACTAGGCCGAGAGGGGTCCGTGAGCCCAATGTGTGGTCATACTCTTAGTCCTGGATAACAACACAAGAACTCGGGCCTAAGGCAGTGTTCAACGAGACAACCCACTGTGTACTCCTACACAGCCTCTCATCGTTCACCTTTGTTTAGGGTAGATTCACCAACACGTTACCACCATCATTCACATGATCACTACCATCCCGACTCACATCAAAGTAGCCTCAGGTAACAACTCTAAGCATGCAATAAGCTGTAACAGTTGCAGGGGCCACATGATATCAACCAACTCCTACATCTGCTAGGATTGTGGTTTGCTTACTACTGTGACAAAATGATAGGTCATGCAAAGGAATGGGTTCAACTAGCGGTAGAACGTATCATGGTGACATCGTAAACATGCATTTGCGAGAATGAGAGGGAACTGGGATTTTATAGACATGATCAAAGAGGGGGCTGCTTGCCTTGCTGACGATCACGATGTAACACTCTTCTGACGTGAGGTTGAACTCGTCTCCGAGATCAACTCTACCGAGAAGATGCAATCACCGAAGCACTGGAAGTAAATCACAATCAAGATAATACAATGCACATTCAATACGCAAAACAAAGTATGGCAAGGTGCTGATGTGACCTATGTTTAAATTGCAACATGTTAATTGAAGTTGATTTGAAAAGAAAATTCAAATTCAAACTCCAAATGTTATTCAATTTAGTTTAACTTGCATTTGCTAAAGTTGGTACTTTGTAATCCAAGTGATCATATGTGTGAAATGCTTCTGAAGTACAAGTGATGTGTGGTGCATTTCAAAGGTTGAAGTTGGAATAGTTTTTGAATTGAATTTGAAATAATTCCAATTAAATCAAATAGCAAAAGTTACTGATCCCTTTTTAAGATCAACTCGAACATAGCTTAAAGTTGGAAAATTGAATAGAGGATTTTCTCCTGATCATTTTTCATCTATTACACTTTGAATTTGGAGTCATAGTTTAAAAGTTATTCAATTTCAAAGTTTTGCTTATTTTCTGGAATTTCTGTATTAAAAAAATTGATTTAGGATTTACTGCGTCATCACTAGGTCATGCTGACGCCAGGGGTTTGACCAGTCAACTGACAGGGCGGCCCCACCTTTCATTGTCTCTGGTGTTAACTCTGTTTTAATTAAAAAAGACAGGGGATTAAGGGGGGCTGGGTCCCACCAGTCAGTGAGAGAGAGAGGGATTAGGAGGGGGGGTTTAGCTCCTAATGACCCAGCCGATCGGCGTTTAGCCGCCGGCGGCACTGGACGCGGCGGCGCCCACTGGAGAGGGGTCGTCCGGCCACGGGAGGCCACGGGGAAGGTGTCGTTCGGCTCCTCTCGAACGCGCGCTTGTCGTGGATGCCAAGGGGAGGCAGACGCCGAGAGCACGCCGGCGAGCAAGGGGACGCGGCGGCCGAGCTCGGGCTCGACGTGGCTGGCGGCGCCGAGGGCTAGAGCGAGCGGGGTTAGGGGGGAAAGCACGTGGAGCTCACCCTGAATGCGTTGGAGAGGCCGAAGGAGGCGAAGGATCAACGACGAAGACGAATTCGGCGGCGAAGTCCCGGCGGCCGTGGTAGAAGTAGACGACGCGGGCGTCGTACACGGGGTTCCTAGGCTTGAATTGAAGGATCCCGGCGACGAAGAAGACCACTGCGAGGCGGATGGACAAGCTGCAGGGGCGAGGGGTGACCTCTGGCCACGGTGGCGCACGTCGGTGGCGACGTCGGGCTCTCGGTTCTTGCGGGAACGCACGGGAGAGAGGGGAGAAGAACCAGAGGAAGGGGGAAGTGGAAGGGGAGACTTCCAGGCGCGTCCACGGAGCCGCTAAAGGGGACAGGGACAGGCAGGTAGCTGCCTGGCAGCCATGCCGTGGCCGGCGGCGAGTTTCCTGCCTGCCTGGCCTGGGAGGAAGACGACCCTGCTCTTTTGGGCTGGGCCTCCTCTGCTGGGCCAGGTGGGCCAGGTAAGTGGCTTCGGACTTTTTACTGTTTTTCTTTTTATGCTTTCTGTTTTATTTGTTTTGCTCTGAAAAAAATATCAAAGCATTTCTAAAAACCCCCAAATATTTATCTTGGACATATGTGACATAGTACTAGTCACTCCCAAGTTTTGGAGATTTTTGGAATTCAAATTATTTGAATCCAATTCAAATAGCATTTAAATTTAATTTCCAAGCCTCTATTTGAATATTTGAAAAATCCATGAGCATGGGTTTGACTCCAAATCATTTTTAAAATGATCATACTCATTTATAGGATTTTTCAACACATCCAAAAGAATTTTGGAAAAAGATTTATTTCTGGCCTTTTTATTTAAAATGCTTTGGGGCTTTTCTTTTCCCCAATTCCTTTTCTTTTGCAATTTTTTTCATGATGCAAAAATGCAAGTTTAGAAAAGCACAAACCTAATTAGGGTTCTGACAACTCGCCCCCACTCAAAAGAATCTCATCCCGAGATTCAGAAGTCATCGGGAAGAGGGTGGGGTACTCAGCTCGTAGACGATCCTCTCGTTCCCAGGTGGCTTCTTTCTCTGAATGATGTGACCACTGCACTTTGAAGAATCTAATCTTCTAACGTCTGGTGCTACGCTCGGCTTCATCAAGAACACGAACAGGGTACTCTCTATATGAAAGGTTATCTTGGAGATCAAGCGTTTCGTGGTCTACTTCGCGGATGGGGTCCTTGAAGCAACGCCTGAGTTGAGAGACGTGGAAGACATCATGAACCTGGGAGAGTTGAGGGGGTAGTTCCAATTGGTAGGCAACTTCTCCACGTTTAGCGAGAATGCGAAAGGGACCGATATAACGTGGGGCCAACTTGCCTTTGATACCGAAGCGATGGGTACCCTTCAGAGGAGTAACCCGAAGGTAAGCCTTCTCATCCAGATTATAGCTTTCTTCCCTATGATGACGATAATAATAGCTTTCCTGACGAGACTGGGCTGTTTTCAACTTCTCACGAACAATGCAAACCTGCTCTTCTGCATCCTGAATCAAATCCGGTCCAAAGAATTGTCTTTCACCGGTTTCTGACCAGTTTAGGGGTGTTCGACATTTCCGTCCATAGAGAAATTCAAAAGGAGCCATGCCCAAACTAGATTGAAAACTATTGTTATACGCAAATTCGGCAAAAGGAAGAGAATTCTCCCATTTCTTTCCGAAAGAGATAACACAAGCTCTAAGCATGTCTTCGAGAATTTGATTGACCCTTTCTACTTGACCACTGGACTGCAGGTGATAAGCAGTGCTAAAGGAGAGGTGGGTTCCCATAGCATTCTGCAAACTTTCCCAAAATCAAGAAGTCAAAAGACTACCACGGTCTGAATTGATTTCCAAAGGAACACCGTGAAGTGACACGATTCGGGAGACATACAAATCCGCTAACTGGCTAGCAGTTATAGACTCTCGAACTGGAAGGAAGTGAGCAACTTTTGAAAGTCGATCAATGACAACGAAGATGGCATCATTTCCTTTCTGGTTTTTTGGAAAGCCGGTGATGAAATCCATACTGACTTTATCCCATTTCCACTCGGGGATAGGCAAAGGTCTAAGAGTACCAGCAGGTCTTTGATGTTCTGCCTTAATGCGACGACAAACATCACATTCAGCAATGAACTGAGCAATTTCTCTCTTCATCCTAGTCCACCAAAATCTCTGGCGTAGATCTCGGTACATTTTTGTGCTACCGGGATGAATCGAGAGGGGTGTGTCATGGGCTTCTTTGAGGATGAGGTGCCTTAGTTCCCTATTCTTAGGTACTACCAAACAATTTTCAAAGAATACCGTTCCTTTGCTATCTGTGGAGAAACATTTAGCAACTCCGCTAGCAATGTTCTCCTTGATCCGGCGAACACCTCGTGCACGCCTATGGGCAACTATGATTTGATCCTCAAGGGTTGGTTTCGCCACCAAGTTGAAAAGAGATCCACGAGGAACAATATCGAGATTAAGCTTTCGAAATTTCTCATGAAGAAGTGGTTGATACTGTTGTAACATGAGGTTGTTACAATACGACTTACGACTTAGTGCATCAGCCATGACATTGGCTTTGCCTGGGGTGTAAGAAATTCCTAAGTCATAATCTTTTATCAACTCAATCTAGCGTCTTTGCCTGAGATTAAGATCTGGCTGGGTGAATATATATTTGAGACTTTGGTGGTCGGAATAGATCTCACAACGATTACCAAGGAGGTAATGTCGCCAAGTTGTTAGGGCATGAACTACGGCAGCGAGTTCAAGATCATGGGTAGGATAGTTCTCTTCATGTGGCCGCAACTTGCGTGAAGCATAAGCTACCACATGTCGATCTTGCATAAGTATGCATCCTAACCCTTGCTGTGAGGCGTCACAAAAGATCTTGAAATCCTTTTTGGTGTCTGGAGGCGCAAGTACGGGTGCAGAAGTCAATCTTCTTTTTAGCTCTTGAAAGCTTTCCTCGCAGTTGGGAGTCCATTCGAATTTCTTCTCTTTCTTAAGGAGTTCAGTTAGAGGCTTTGCAACTTTAGAAAAGTTCTCGACGAAGCGGCGACAATAGCTTGCTAAGCCAAGAAAACTCCTAACTTGCTTAACCGATTCAGGTGGAGTCCAATCAAGGACGGCCTGAACTCTCTCGGGATTGACAGCAATGCCTTTTGCAGAAATCACGTGGCCTAAGTAGGTCACTTCTGGTAGCCAGAATTCACACTTTGAGAATTTGGCATAAAGGCGATGCTCTCTAAGTTTCATCAATACCAGCCTAAGATGTTCTGCGTGATCTTCTTCGTTCTTCTAGTAGATGAGAATGTCATCAAGATAAAATACAACAAATTTATCTAGGTACTCCATGAAGATCGAATTCATCAAGCGCGAGAATGTGGCGGGGCATCGGTTAAACCGAAGGACATAACGGTGTACTCATAAAGACCATAACGAGTAGTAAAATCCATTTTTGGGATGTCCTCGTTTCTGATTTTGATTTGATGATAGCCTAATCTCAAATCCATCTTGGAGAAGACAGAGGATCCTGCAAGTTGATCATAATGATCATTGATCCTGGGCAATGGGTACTTGTTCTTTATCGTCGCTAGATTTAGCGGGCGATAGTCTACGCACATCCTTTCTGTTCCATCTATCTTCGTTACGAACAGCACGGGGCAACCCCATGGCGATGAGCTAGGGACGATGAAGCCTTTTTCCAACGAAGCTTCAAGTTGGATTTTGAGCACAGCTAACTCACGTGGGGCCATTCTATATGGGCGTCTGGATATTGGTGCGGTTCCTGGGATAAGATCTACAACAAACTCTACAGATCTGTCAGGTGGTATTCCTGGCAGCTCTTCTGGAAAGACATCCGGGAAGTCATGAACCACCGGAATATCTTCAAGGTCTGGAAGAGGAAGCACATTCAAAGAATGCACTTGGGTTTTAGAGCTTGGTGAGGTGTACTTGATTGTCTGTCCATATGGATGGGTTAGTTTCACTGACTTGGCTTTACAATCAAGGACAACATTCTGTCTTGATAACCAATCCATTCCTAGGATGACATCAATGTCTGAATACTTGAGGGCTATAAGTGAGGCAAGGAATACTAAACCCTCAATTGCAATTTCATTCTCATGACTCACCATGGTGGTGTGCCATCTGGATCCAGGGGCTTGCACAACTAAGGGGGTGGATAACATCGAAAAAGAGATGTCATGTGACAGTGCAAAGTCCTGGGATATGAATGAGTGAGATGCTCCTGGGTCAAACAGAACCGAAGCTGGGGTGGAATTGACAGGAAGGGTTCCGAGTACAACATCGGTTGACTTGTGGGAATCTAGAATGGATACATGATTCACATAACCATGTTCATAAACAGGAGGCTTGACATTGGAAGTCTTGGGTGGTGGCTTGCCACGACGAAAAACTTGCTTGGGATTAGGTGTGGTGGCTACATGATTTTGGGGACACTCTCGAACATTGTGGCATGATTGTCCACATTGGAAACAAACACCACGTGGAATGAAAGGAACTTGAGAACTTGATTGTCCAACAAAATTCCAAGGAGGAAGATTGGGTTGAGGTGGACGATATATGGTGGTGGGTGGTCTAGAAGCACTTACAGCATGACTGACGTCACTGAAGGGAATCCATACACATCGTTTTCGAGAAACTGGGCCATAAGATTGTGCAAACTCACGATCACGCTTGCGAGACTCTTCATCCAACTCATTTCCATACTCGGCCTTGAAGGATTTGTCGACCAAGTCCCTGAAGTTGATGAACTCGTGAAGATTCAGATCATGACGAAGGACGGGGCTAAGTCCCTTGCGGAACCTTGCTTGTTTCTTGGCGTCGGTGGATACTTCTTCTGGGGCATAACGTGCTAGACGAGTGAACTCAGTCCTATACTCATGAACAGTCATCTTTCCTTGGGTCAGATTGCAAAACTCTTCTTTCTTGCGCTCCATTAGCTGATCCGGAATATGGTAACCTCGGAAGTCATCACAGAACTCTTGCCAAGTCACCACGTGACCAACTGGTTGCATTGCTACAAAATTCTCCCACCATTGAAGAGCAGCACCTTCCAGAAAGTATGCCGCGAATAGTACACGATCACCTGGAGCAACATGGGCTGTCTCAAGCTTACGCTCGAGGGAACGAAGCCAATCATCGGCATCAAGGGGCTCAGAAGAACATCGGAATACTGGCGGGTTGAGGAGAATGAAGTCCTGGATGGTAACAACACTATGATGCCGACGAGAAGTGTTCTGCTCAATACGCTCGAGAAGACGTGTCTGATCACGACGATTCTGTTCAGCCTCCATCATGATTTCTGCCATTGAGGTTGGTGGTGGAGGTTCTTCACCGTCTATGTTACCGGAACTGGGATTAATACCTTGATTTGCACCTGACATTCTGTGTGATAAGAATCAACAATCAGGATAGGATTTAGGACACAATTCTATGCTAAGATAGAAGACTATAATGCAATAGCATCAAATCCACAAACGGACAACATAACGGCTGTACCGGGATGGAAATTGAGACAACCTACAGAATAACGGACATCACTTCCACAGAAACACTATGGAATGATGGCTCAGAAAAGACCACAATACTCCTACGGCTACAAAGAAGCAATCAACGAGATGTCCTAGTAAAGACATAGATGAGCCTAGTCCTATCTTCCCGTAGAATAAGATGAGGTTGACTCAGAACTCAGATCGATGAGGATAAGGAGAAAAAAAAGAAGTCTTACGTTGTTCCATTATACCCAAAGTTACTATATAACTATAGAATGCTAGACTCGACATCGGCCAATGGTTTGATAATCCTACAGGCAGTCCTGCTCTGATACCAAGTCTGTCGGGACCCGGGGTTAGCGTATGTAATTCCGGTCATAATGCAATCACATGGAGAGCCGAGAGCCGTACCCACTTATCTAAGCAGACAAGGCCAAGCACAGATCACTCTCGGTAAGCATCGAACGTGAGGGGCATCCCATCCAGGCCGGATGATCAACTGAGATGGGTCCTCATCGTCCGCTCACAAGTCTAAATGCTTATGGGTGGTGAATCCCATACTCATAGACAAGTCGCCTCAACCATGTTATCGATTGAATTATAACCCTTACATAGACTTACTCCAGCCCGATCACTTAGTCGGGATCTCGGGCGGGCTCGATCATACAATAAAGTGTGCCACGCGACAGAGTCACGAGCAATCGCATCGCGATGCCCCAAGCTGCGCACATCTAAGGGCCACTTGGTGTATAAAAGACCGCCGGCAAGAACACAACTAAGCTATCGAACCCCACACTAAGACATGCATGTTATAATCATACACGCAGCATACATGTCCAGTGTAAACAGCAGGTAATCACAGCATGAACTCTACAAACTTAGTCTTTATAACTTCTGCTAAACAGAGCAGACATAGTAGTTGTATTACAAGCAGAGATCACATAGATGTGATCCAACATTACATCAAACATCAACGGAAGCAAATTATGTCTTAGTAAAGACAAGTTTAACAAATGGCTTAAGAAGCCTGAAAGAAAATACAACGACCCTCCAAAGGGCACAAGCTGCTGCCTGGAACTATACGACATTGGTCCACGTCGAGCTCGAGGTAGAGGCCACCATCAGGGTCAGTGGTCTCGTCTCTAAAACATAGAATAAGCAAACGTGAGTACAAAGTCGTACTTAGCAAGACTTACATAGGAACTATACTACTCATGCACATGTATCAAGGCAAAGGGAGGTGGGGTTTCACTTGCAGAAGTGCCAGCTTTGACTTGGCTAGTCATGAACTATGAGTACCAGAGAGAGGTAAGAACGTACACGAGTCCAAGTAACAGTCTCCAACCAATACTCCACTATGGTGCCTTCCTTGACTTCCCCACGAGGAAGCACGCCATAGCACTCACACTTATCTTGGTGTGTTTTAGAAGTATCCAGTTTAAGTTATCTATGATCAAGTAAAGGTCTCCAAGTAGTCCATAACCGCGGACACGGCTATTCGAATAGTTCATTAACCCTGCAGGGGTGTACTGCTACACACACGCCTCATCAGTTACCGCCTGGGGATGGACCCTTCAAGTGAGTACCGGCGAGGATGCTGCCACGACACTTCACTCACTGCACCATCTCTAGTCCTAGGGAGTCGCCTATTTGAGTTGGGACCACAATTGGAATCCGGCCGATTTTTTTGATGCGGACTCAAACGTTGTGTGGCCGCCATCAAGCTCAACTCGATCATGATCACTTGATTCAACGTGCCCACAACCTACGCCAACAACTTACCTTGGTTCCACCTGCTTGAGATCGTTAAAGGGCGAACTACTTGCGACTCCAGGACTAGTCCGGGGTGAGGTACTAGGCCGAGAGGGGTCAGTGAGCCCAATGTGTGGTCGTACTCTTAGTCTTGGATAAAAACACAAGAACTCGGGCCTAAGGCAGTGTTCAACGAGATAACCCACTGTGTACTCCTACACAGCCTCTCATCGTTCACCTTTGTTTAGGGTAGATTCACCAACACGTTACCCCCATCATTCACATGATCACTACCATCCCGACTCACATCAAAGTAGCCTCAGGTAACAACTCTAAGCATGCAATAAGCTGTAACAGTTGCAGGGGCCACATGATATCAACCAACTCCTACATCTGCTAGGATTGTGGTTTGCTTACTACTGTGACAAAATGATAGGTCATGCAAAAAATGGGTTCAACTAGCGGTAGAACGTATCATGGTGACATCCTAAACATGCATTTGCGAGAATGAGAGGGAACTGGGATTTTATAGACATGATCAAAGAGGGGGTTGCTTGCCTTGCTGACGATCACGATGTAACACTCTTCTGACGTGAGGTTGAACTCGTCTCCGAGATCAACTCTACCGAGAAGATGCAATCACCGAAGCACTGGAAGTAAAGCACAATCAAGATAATACAATGCACATTCAATACGCAAAACAAAGTATGGCAAGGTGCTGATGTGACCTATGTTTAAATTGCAACATGTTAATTGAAGTTGATTTGAAAAGCAAATTCAAATTCAAACTCCAAATGTTATTCAATTTAGTTTAACTTGCATTCGCTAAAGTTGGTACTTTGTAATCCAAGTGATCATATGTGTGAAATGCTTCTGAAGTACAAGTGATGTGTGGTGCATTTCAAAGGTTGAAGTTGGAATAGTTTTTGAATTGAATTTGAAATAATTCCAATTAAATCAAATAGCAAAAGCTACTGATCCTTTTTTAAGATTAACTCCAACATAGCTGAAAGTTTGAAATTTGAATAGAGGATTTTCTCCTGATCATTTTTCATATATTACACTTTGAATTTGGAGTCATAGTTTAAAAGTTATTCAATTTCAAAGTTTTGCTTATTTTCTGGAATTTCTGTATTAAAAAAATTGATTTAGGGTTTACTGCGTCATCACTAGGTTATGCTGACACCAGGGGTTTGACCAGTCAACTGACAGGGTGGCCCCACCTGTCATTGTCTCTGGTGTTAACTCTGTTTTAATTAAAAAAGACAAGGGATTAAGGGGGGCCGGGTCCCACCAGTCAGTGAGAGAGAGAGGGATTAGGAGGGGGGTTTAGCTCCTAATGACCCAGCCGACCGGCGTTTAGCCGCCGGCGGCACTGGACGCGGCGGCGCCCACTGGAGAGGGACCGTCCGGCCACGGGAGGCCACGGGGAAGGTGCCGTTCGGCTCCTCTCGAACGCGCGCTTCTCGTGGATGCCGAGGGGAGGCAGACGCCGAGAGCACGCCGGCGAGCAAGGGGACGCGGCGGCCGAACTCGGGCTCGACGTGGCTGGCGGCGCCGAGGGCTAGAGCGAGCGGGGTTAGGGGGGAAAGCACGGGGAGCTCACCCTGAATGCGTTGGAGAGGCCGGACGAGGCGGAGGATCAACGACGAAGACGAATTCGGCGGCGAAGTCCTGGCGGCCGTGGTAGAAGTAGACGACGCGGGCGTCGTACACGGGGTTCCTAGGCTTGAATTGAAGGATCTCGGCGACGAAGAAGACCACTGCGAGGCGGATGGACAAGATGGAGGGGCGAGGGGTGGCCTCTGGCCACGGTGGCGCACGTTGGTGGCGACGTCGGGCTCTCGGTTCTTGCGGGAACGCACGGGAGAGAGGGGAGAAGAACCAGAGGAAGGGGGAAGTGGAAGGGGAGACTTCCAGGCGCGTCCACGGAGCCGCTAAAGGGGGCAGGGACAGGCAGGTAGCTGCCTGGCAGCCATCCCGTGGCCGGCGGCGAGCTGCCTGCTGCCTGGCCTGGGAGGAAGACGACCCTGCCGTTTTGGGCTGGGCCTCCTCTGCTGGGCCAGGTGGGCCAGGTAAGTGGCTTCGGCCTTTTTACTATTTTTCTTTTTATGCTTTCTGTTTTATTTGTTTTGCTCTGAAAAAAATATCAAAGCATTTCTAAAAACCCCCAAATATTTATCTTGGACATATGTGACATAGTACTAGTCACTCCCAAGTTTTGGAGATTTTTGGAATTCAAATTATTTGAATCCAATTCAAATAGCATTTAAATTTAATTTCCAAGCCTCTGTTTGAATATTTGAAAAATCCATGAGCATGGGTTTGACTCCAAATCATTTTTAAAATGATCATACTCATTTATAGGATTTTTCAACACATCCAAAAGAATTTTGGAAAAAGATTTATTTCTGGCCTTTTTATTTAAAATGCTTTGGGGCTTTTCTTTTCCCCAATTCCTTTTCTTTTGCAATTTTTTTCATAATGCAAAAATGCAAGTTTAGAAAAGCACAAACCTAATTAGGGTTCTGACATTAGTTCCCTATTCTTAGGTACTACCAAACGATTTCCAAAGAATACCGTTCCTTTGCTATCTGTGGAGAAACATTTAGCAACTCCGCTAGCGATGTTCTCCTTGATCCGGCGAACACCTCGTGCACGCCTTTGGGCAACTATGATTTGATCCTCAAGAGTTGGTTTCGCCACCAAGGTAGAAAGATAGCCATGAGGAACAATCTCAAGATTGAGCTTGCAAAATTCCTCATGAAGAAGTGGTTGAAATTGTTGTAACATGAGGTTGTTACAATACGACTTACGACTTAGTGCATCAGCCATGACATTGGCTTTGCCTGGGGTGTAAGAAATTCCTAAGTCATAATATTTTATCAACTCTATCCAGCGTCTTTGCCTGAGATTAAGATCTGGCTGGGTGATTATGTATTAGAGGCTTTGGTGGTCAGAAAAGATCTCACAATGATTACCAAGGAGTTAATGTCGCCAAGTTGTTAGTGCATGAACTACGGCAGCGAGTTCAAGGTCATGGGTAGGATAGTTCTCTTCATGTGGTCGCAACTGGCGTGAAGCATAAGCCACCACATGTCTATCTTGCAGAAGTATGCATCCTAACCCTTGTCGTGATGCGTCACAAAAGATCTCGAAATACTTTTTGGTGTCTAGAGGCGCAAGTACGGGTGCAGAAGTCAATCTTCTTTTTAGCTCTCGAAATCTTTCCTCGCACTTGGGAGTCCATAGGAATTTCTTATCTTTCTTGAGGAGTTCATTTAGAGGCTTTGCAACTTAGAAAAGTTCTCGACGAAGCGGCGGCAATAGCTGGCTAGTCCAAGAAAACTTCTAACTTGCTTAACCGATTCAGGTGGAGTCCAGTCAAGGACGGGAACTCTCTCGGGATTCACAGCAATGCCTTTTGCAGAGATCACGTGGCCTAAGTAGGTCACTTCTGGTAGCAAAAATTCACACTTGGAGAATTTAGCATACAGGCGATGCTCTCTAAGTTTCATCAATACCATCCTTAGGTGTTCGACATGTTCTTCTTCGTTCTTCGAGTAGATGAGAATGTCATCGAGATAAACTACAACAAATTTATCTAGGTACTCCATGAATATTGAATTCATCATGCGCGAGAAAGTGGCGGGGGCATTGGTTAAACCGAAGGACATGACGGTGTACTCGTAAAGACCATAACGAGTAGTGAAAGCCGTTTTGGGAATGTCCTCGTTTCGGATTTTGATTTGATGATAACCTAATCTCAAATCCATCTTGGAGAAGACAGAGGATCCAGCAAGTTGATCATAAAGATCATTGATCCTGGGAAGTGGGTACTTGTTCTTTATCGTCGCTAGATTTAGCGGGCGATAGTCTACGCACATCCTTTCTGTTCCATCTTTTATCGTTACGAACAGAACGGGGCAACCCCATGGCGATGAGCTAGGGCGGCTGAAGCCTTTTTCCAACAAAGCTTCAAGTTGGGTTTTAATCTCAGCTAACTCACGTGGGGCCATTTTGTATGGGCGTCTGGAAATTGGTCGGTTACTGGCATAAGATCCACTATGAACTCTACACATCTGTCGGGTGGCATTCCCGGCAGCTCTTCAGGAAAGACATCCGGGAAATCACGAACCACCGGAACATCTTCAAGGTCGGGAAGGGGAAGCACATTCAAAAAATGCACCTGGGTTCTTGTTCTTGGTGAGGTATAGTTGACTGTCTTTCCTAAAGGGTGGGTTAGTTTCACTGATTTGCCTTTGCAATCCAGGTAGGCATTCTTCCTTGATAGCCAATCCATACCAAGGATGACATCAATGTCTGAAGACTTGAGGGCTATGAGTGAAGCAAGGAATACTAAACCCTCAATTGCAATTTGATTACCATGGCTTACTCTATTAGTTTGCCATCTTGACCCTGGAGTTTGAATAATCATGGGGGTGGACAATTCAACAAAAGATAACTCATGACGAAGTGCATAACTTTCCGTCATGAATGAGTGAGATGCTCCTGGAAAGAAAAGGACAGAAGTGGGAACAAAATTGACTGGGAGCGTACCAAGAATGACGTCGGAAGTACTATCAGTTTCCTCAGCTGAGATTTGGTTCACACGTCCAAGACTTGCGGAAGTGGAAGGCTTGTTGGTGGAAACCTTCGGGGGTGGTTTGGCATGAACATTGGGGTTTCCTTTGGCATGGGGTGGAGCATTTTGATTGACGGGGCACTCACGAGAATAGTGACCAGGCTGGCCACACCTAAAGCAGGCTCCAAAGATAGTGCGGGGAGCTAGGTTTTTTGGTGGAGCTGGTGGATGAGGCGGCACAAGGGATGGCCTCGGTGGGTTGTTTTGGGGGAACAAACTGTTAGGAATCCAGATCATGCGCTTCTGAGGGCGTGAACTGGAAGAAGGGGCAAGCTCAAGAGCATGCTTGCGAGACTTCTCAAAAACTTCATTGCCAAGCTCAGCTCTGAAGGATCTGTTGACTAAATCCTTAAAGGTGGCAAATTCAAGGAGGTTGAGATCATGACGAAGGATGGGGCTTAGTCCCTTGCAGAATCTTGCCTGCTTTCTGGCATCGGTGGTGATCTCATCTTGGGAATAACGAGCAAGACGGTTGAACTCCCTCACATACTCATGAATGGACATCTCTCCTTGATTCAGATTGCAGAACTCTTCCTTCTTGCGCTCCATCAACTCATCCAGAATGTGGTACCCTCGAAAGGCAACACAGAACTCCTAACAAGTCACTACGTGACCATCTGGCTGCATTGCAACATAGTTCTCCCACCAATGAAGAGCAGCACCTTCCAAGAAGTATACCGCGAAAATAACTCGGTCATCGGGAGCAACATGTGCTATATCAAGCTTACGCTCGATGGAACGGAGCCAATCATCAGCTTCGAGGGGCTCAGAAGAACATCGGAATACCGGTGGCTTCAGGAAGATGAAGTCCTGAATGCTGACCACCACATTACGATGGTGGGCGGTATTCTGCTCGATGAGATCCAGAAGGCGTGTTTGATCACGTCTATTCCGCTCAGCTTCCATCATGATTTCCGCCACAGAAGGCGGTGGTGGAGGTTCATCATCATTTCGATTACGATCACGGTCTCGATTCCGAAGAATAACACTACGAGTTCCACTGGACATCCTGTGTGATAAAATCAACAATCAGAACAGGTTGTATGATGGAATCAAAGACAAGAAGGACATGATAAAGACGGAAAAGAGTATAATGCGAAGGAAATGACTCAAAGAAACACGGAACAAATCCGGCATCATAACGGCTACACTGGGATGGAAAATGAAACAACCTCGAAGAAATTGGACAGAACTTCTTCAAGGAACTCAAAACACGGAGACCCTGGACAACCACAACCATCCTACGACTATAAGGAGGCAATCAAAGAGATGTTCTAGTCAGACATAGATGAGCCTAATCCTATCATCCCGTAGAAAAGATAAGGGTGACTCCGAACTAAGATCGATGAGGGTAAGGAGAAAAAATAAGCCTTACGTTGTTCCCTTACATACCCAAAGTAACTATATAACTATAGAAGGCTAGACTCGACTTCGGCCAAGGTTGATAATCCTACAGTCAGTCCTGCTCTGATACCAAGTCTGTCGGGACCCGGGGTTAGCGTATGCAAGCCCCGCTACAACACAATCATATGGAGAGCCAAGAACCGTACCCACTTGTTTAAGCAGACAAGGCCAAGCACAGAACGTTCTCGGAAAGCATCGAATGTGAGGGGCATCCCATTCAGGTGGAATAATCCACTGAGATGGGTCCTCATCGTCCGCACACAAGTCTAACTGATATGGGTGGTGAACTTCCATACTCATAGACAAGTCGCCTCAACCATACTATCGATTGTATTATAACCCTTACATAGACTTACTCCAGCCCGATCACTTAGTCAGGGTCTAGGGCGGGCTCGATCATAAATCAAACTGTGCACGTGACGGAGTCACGAACAATCGCATCGCGATGCCCCAAGCTGCGCGCATATAAGGGCCACTTGGTGTATAAAAGACCGCCAGCCATATCACAACTAAGGTCTCGAAAACCCATACTAAGACATGCATGTTATAAACATACACGCAACACACATGTCCAATATGAACAGCAGGTATCATTGCAATTCTCTACAAAGTTTACAACTTTATTGATAACTCTTACAAAGTGCACACAGAGATCATAAGCATGTGATCCAACATTACAACAAACAAGCGGAAGCAAAGTAGGTCTGAGTACAGACAAGTTTAACAAATGGGTTAGAGAAGCCTTATCTATAAACAAGCCCTTCCACGAGGGAGCCAGTCGTCTGACTGGGACTACACTAGCTTGATCGGACGTCGAGCTCCAGGAAGAATCCACCTTCGGGGTCGATGGGTTCATCTAAAACATAGAATAAGAAAACGTGAGTACAAAGTCGTAGTCAGCAAGACTTACGTAGGAACTATACTACTCATGCACATGTATCAAGGTAAAGGAAGGTGGGGTTTCACTTGCAGAAGTGCCAGCTTTGACTTGGCTAGTCCTGAACTACGAGTACCAGACTTGAGGTAAGAAGCGTACATGAGTCCACCACATTCTCCAACCAATTACACCACTATGGTGCCTTCCTCGACTTCCCCGCGAGAAGGCACGCCATAGCACTCACACTTATCTTGGCAAGTTTTATAAGTATCTTGTTCAAGTTGTCTAATAATCAAGCTAAGCTTTCCAAGCAGTCCTTAACCGCGGACGCGGCTATTCGAATAGTTTTGTTAACCCTGTAGGGGTGTACCGCTACACACACACACACGCATCAGTTACCGCCTGGGAGTGGGACCCTTCAAGCGGGTACCGGTGAGGATGTTGCCACGACACTTCGCCCACAGCTCCGTTCTAGTCCAGAGAATCGCCTATCTGAGGGGGATCCATATGGAAGTCCGACCGAGGTTCCAGTACAGCCTCAAACGATGTGTGCAGGGTCCCAAGCCGGTCTTGAAAAGCCGTTCATCCACTTCGCAGACCGTGCCACAGCCCTACCAAAACTTCGAACTACTGCGACTTCTCGGGTTCGAACGGGGTGGGGTACTAGGTCGAGAGGGGTCAGTGAGCCCAATGTGTGGTTGTACTCTTCTTCTTGGATCACCACACAAGAACTCGGACTTAAGGCGTTGTTCAACGAGACAACCCACTGTGTACTCCTACACAACCTCTCATCGTTCACCTTGTATTAGGGTAGATTCACCAACACAGTTTCACTTTCATCAACACCATGTTCACTATCATCCCGACTCACATCAAAAGCATCCTCATTGCAAACTCTAAGCATGCAATAAGCAGTAACAGTTGCAGGGCCCACATGATATCAACCAACTCCTACATCTGCTAGGATTGTGGTTTGCTTACTACTGTGACAAGATGATAGGTCATGCAAAGGATATGGGTTCAACTATGCGGTAGAAACGTTATCATGGTAATCATCCTATACAATGCATAAGCGAGACATGAGAGGGAATTGGGATTTTATCGACATGATCAATGGGGGGTTGCTTGCCTTGCTGATGAGGTTCGGGTTCAGGGTCTTCAATGAAGGGGGCTGCCTCCTGTTCCGGTTCCACTTCTACTCGACAAACAAAGAATGAAGTAGGAATCAATATGAATGCAATGCTCAAGCACATGACCAAATGCTATAACATGGTGTAAGGGTTCTCATGTGTTGCCAATTCCATTTAAATGGAGTGTATTGCATTTGAAATGAAAATTCAAACTCCATTTGATTTATCGATGAATTTCAAATGCATTTGAATGCATGAAATTTCATTTGAAATGGTTGATCATGAAGTGATAGTGTAAAGGTGAGGTAAACTCTCTTATGTGTGGATGAAACTATTTAAAAGAAGTGTGTTGCAAAGTCATTTGCAAAATCACTCCAAATTTGAATTTGAAAATGATCCATATGCACATATGCCACTGTTCACCCATTTTAAAATGGTCAAACATGAAAAAAAAAGTCCATATTCAGAATCCTTGAATTTTTCTGATAATTTTAGACGTATTATTCGATATATTTGGAGTTAGGATGAATTTTCTATGAATTTTCAAAGTTTGGGGTATTTTCTGCCATTTTCTGGATTAAAATAAATCAGTTAGCAATTAATGCGTCATGCTTGTGTCATCATGACGCCAGGGGGGCCACTTACAAGGGGGACCCACCTGTCTGTCTCTGCTGGGTTAATTAAATTGATTTAAACTGTTTTAACTTAAACAAAGAGATTAGTGTGGGGCTAGGCCCACAGGGCAGTGTCACTGGGGGGTGGGGATTAAGCTTAATGGCCTTGGGCCCACATGGCAGAGAGAGAGGGGAGGGGTTAATGGCGTAGCTCGCCGGCGGCAGCACTGTAGACGCCGGAGACTCGCCGGACTCGTGGTTTAGGGCACGTGGGAGAGGGCTGCACGCTCTGGGAGGCTCAACGCGAAGCCGCGCGTCTGCTGGAGCAGTCGGGGGCCAAAGGCGTGGCCTGTGGCGACGGCTAGCTCGACCACGGCGGCGGTCCGAGCTCGGGCTTCGCCGGAATCACGTTCTGGAGCACGGGGAAAGTCGGGAGAGGTGGCAATCGAACAAGACGCTCACCCTGAGCGTGAAGGTGGAGTCGGGGAGGCCGGAGGAAGCTCAGTGGCGGCGCAATTCGAGCTTTGCTCGTCGGCGGCCGGCGGTGAAGAAGATGATGCCCGCGTCGTATGCGTTGCTCCTCGTCTTCGATTGGCTTGGGGATTCGGAGGAGACGGCGGCTGCGCGTCGATTAGACAAGCTGGGGCTCTCCGGTGTGCTGAGTGGCCACGCCGGAGCAGCGTCGCGGCCGGCTAGGGTTTCGGTGGTGTCGCGATTTCTTCGCTGGGAGGAGAAGAAGAGGGCGGGATGGGGAAAGTGGAGTGCGGGGGGTCTCTGGGCTTTGCGTGGCGCCGAGGAGAGGCAGAGGGAAGGCAGGGGAGCTGCCATGGAGACAGGGGCGGCATGCCGGGCACGCAGTTGTGTGCTCGTGCCCGGGGAAGACGACAGAGCGGCCTGGTGGGCTGGGCCGGCTGGGCCTTCGCCTGGGGCGACAGGTAAGTGGTTATGTTTCCTTTTTCTATTTTTATTTTTCTGACATTTGTTTTGCCCATTTAAATAAAATAGTTAGGCATTTTTAAAAATGCTCAAAATTTATATTTGGACTTACATGACCAGTAGCTAGTCATTCCCAACTTTTGAACATTTTTGAAATTCAAAATATCTGAATTTCAAATCAAATAGGGGTATTTGTTTAATTCCAAGCTCCTGTTTGAATATTTGAAAAATCCATGAGTATGTAAATGATTCCACATCACTTGTCATGTGATAACACTCATTTATAAGACTTTTCAAAATTATCAGAGGAATTTTTGGAGCAATTTTCAAAGTGGCCATTTGAATTAATTCATCTGGGGGGTGTTCTCTCTCCCATTTTGATTTGAATTTGATTTCAATTTATTTCTTTTGAAATTTTCACATGATGCAAAGTGACTTGGTAATCCTAGCACATACCTAACTTGGGGTTGTGACATACCACCTTTTAAATAACAGGTATGTCCTCAAGGTTAAGTCACCTCAACCCAAATTTTGGACTCACATACTATTTGAAAATGAATTATCTCTTATTCACTTATGAAGAAAATTGTCTGTTCAGCTCACAAATATACGCATCAGAAATTTTTGTTCAAAATAAGAAAGGTAAATTATGATGCAGAGGCTAGAATCGAAGATCACTATCCAAAAATAATATCAAAGTTTCCAGTCTCGGCGCTATAGTGCCAAACAGTGTCAAACATTATCATTCCATCTATAGTGAACAAAGGAACTTGTCTGGGCCAAGGTCCGTGTTTCCCGGGGCCTGGTCGACAATGCCACATCATCATGTGTTCTTCGCCACTAGGGTTTAATCTTTTGGCCTCTACGTTATCAATATGAAGTATATCACAATCGAGATTAAGAATGAATAAGCCATTTTTCTCCGGTGCGTGAACATAAAACACATCATCCTTATAAATCGCACAACCAATTGTATCTGACTTAAAATAATAGTGGTCTCGCTTCAAGCAAGAACCACTAACGATGTTCACACTCAATGCGGGTACATAGTAGCACTTATTCAAAATCAAAACTAATCCCGAAGGGAGACTAAGATGCTTCGTGCCGACCGCCACCACTTCAATCCGGCAGCCGTTTCCCACGCGCATCGTCACTTCATCTTTCATCAAGCGTTGCCTATTCCTTAGCCCCTGAGAGGAGTTAGAAATATGAGCAACATATCCTGTATCAAATATCCAGGATTTGGTCCCAGCGCTTGTTAAAAAAAGATCAATAACGTGTATATCAAATATACCTTTGTCTCTTCTGACAATCTTGCCAGCCTTCTTATCCTCTAGGTACTTGGGGCAGTTGTGTTTCCAGTGACCATCACCCTTGCAGTAGAAGCACTCAACGTCGGGCTTGGGTCCAGGTTTGGGTGCCTTACGAGGAGTGACAACTGGCTTGTCACCCTTATTCGAGCTTCCCTTCTTTCCCTTCTCCTTCTTGCCGGACTTCTTGAATTGAACGGTCTTGTTGACCATGAATACAACATGCTCCTTCTTGATCTCAACCTCAGCAGTTTTCAGCATGGCGAACAACTCAGAAGGGGTCTTAGTCATCCCATGCATGTTGTAGTTCAACACAAAGCCTTTATAGCTAGGGGGCAGGGACTGCAGCACCCTATCAACAGCAAGTTCATCTGTAATCTGACATTCCAGAGCATTCAAGCGTTGAATGTAGCCTGAAATCTTGACCACGTGATCACTAACACTGTTATGCTCATCCATCTTTGCTGAGAAGAAAGCTTCAGAAGCCTCATAACGTTCAGCCCTGGCTTGGGGTGCAAAGCCAGCCTTGAGGTCTATGATTATCTCATATGCACCCATCCTCTCAAAGCGTTTCTGCAGCTCGGCCTCCATGGAGTAAAGCATTCCACTCTGGACAAGGTTGTAATAATCCGTCTTGGAGAGGTAGACATTCTTCTCATCCTGACTAGCGTCTGCTGGTGGTTCGTCACCTAACGCGGCCTCTAGTACGTATGCCATCTTGAGGGGAACGAGGAGAATCCTTAGAGTGCAGAACCTGTTGGTGAAGTTTGACCCATCGGTTTTCAGTTTGTCTTTGTCTAGGAATGACCCTAAGTTGAATGAGGGGCGAGGTGCAGCCATCTAAAATGGTTATTTCCAAAACACATATTTAGAATTTGTTCATAATTGGAGTTCAATTTTAATTAATTCTAAAACTCCCACTTAGTTAAACATCTGTCCAAATTTACTAAGTGATTAACATAATCCTAGTTTGAATGATCGTCCTTGAATATCAAACGGTCGACGACACATCTCCCTAGGTAGGCCATCATGCCAATCATATCCGTTATATGACTCATGCTTAACCTTTCGGTCATCCGTATCCCAAGCTCATATCTACATATGTCAAGCCTGTCAGTCGAACCTTAGTGTATGGTTGTTCAGCAAGGCCATATCTGCATATGCTAGGCTTGCCAAACCCAACCTCATGCGATCGCTAATGTATGTATGACACCCGATCGTCACGGTCTGCCTATCATAAAGAGATCCTTCCAGGCGGTGCCCACTAAGGGAGAATACAATCATGGTATTGAGAGAGATTATCCTATCATGCTACCGTCGCATATCTAGCATATTAGAAAGACAGGAAGTAAATGTGTAAATCATACAATCTATGATCCCCCTTACATGAAAATTAAAGTTAAAACGCCTTCTACTTTATCTTTTGCAAGTTTTACGTGGCTGCTAAGGGGTTTGGAGAGAGAACTGCTTTCTTCCTGCGAAAACAAGCCACAACAACAATCCTGCAATCGTCTCTATTACACCCCTGTCGGGGACCTCCGTTGCAAACGTCTTCGCGTCGCTAATGTTAGAGAGACAGACACCCCCAGCCACTTATATGGTACAATCCATATGTCAAGCGTGGAACCAGTCTCGCGTAAACACGTAAGGTCGGTCGGGGCCGCTTCATCAGGACATTGCCGCAACGCTAAACGAGTACACGTGGGAGGGTAACAATTGGAGAATTGATGCCCACATCCTAGATGTGTTCTACCCGTCCAATACATCTACGCATAACCTTGCTCATGATACCACTGTTGGGGATCGGGGCAGAAAACAAAAAATTTCCTACCTACGAGTCCCGAACCCAAGATCTATGCTATGCTGATGTATGTAACGGAAGGAATCAGTGTTCATACCTTTGAAGAACGAAAGAGGGAAACGTTCCTCGAACGTGGTTGGCGTAGACTCTGATCCTACGACCTCCCTGACGTGTTGAAGAACCTCCGACGATGAAGTAGCACCACACGTGTAGTGCCTCGCGGGATTACACACGTACGGTGCAACCGACGTCCCTCTGGGCTCCGAACCAGAAGAGCAGCGGAAAGAAGATTAATCCGGATCCCGATTCCGGCAGCGCGACGGCGTCCGGATGATGGTGAAACCCCCAACCAGGTGCAAACTCCAAGCCAGGGAAGTCCGCTCTAGGTCGGAGAAAGAGAGAGAGAGAAACTCAATGTTATGTAGAAAAAGGCACCCCCACCCCTCCTTATATAGGTCAAGGAGGGGCTCCACCCCCTCCCCTTCCCCCATGTGGGACTAAACCCCCAAGGGGGGGGGGGTAGTGGTGCGGCTAGGAGCGGGGATGGGCCCCTCCCTTGGCGCCAAGCCCAAGGGGTGAGGCTCCCCCTTCCCCTCATGGGCCTTTTAAGGCTCAAATACCTTTTCACCTTTTTAATTAATTATTTAAATCATTTTTAATATTTAATTCTATCAATTAAATAATAAAAAACATATTTAAACATTAATATATGTTATTGTTAACCTTTCAAAACATCCGGAACACCTTCCGGCACCTCCCGGTACATTTCCGGTGTTTTCTCTCTTTTCACCGATGATCCCGAATCAATCCTTAATGAATCAATTTCCCTTAAGTGTGACACCCTACGGTCCGGGAAACAGTAGACATGATCGAGACACTCTCTGACCAATGGGAATCATGTGGGATCTGGTTACAATCCTTGATGTGCCCCTACGCTTCCATCGAATAAACTTCATCGTTGTTGAACCGTTAACAATATGACTTGATCCCTTTGTGCTTTGGTACTATGTTTGTCCGAGGTATGATCGTCGGTATCCAATACCTAGTTCTTCCTCGTCTCCGACATAACATGTTTACTCGTCTGTGAATATTACATCTCTTGTGACCTAGTCACTTGCTTGCAAGCTATTGATGCAACACCACCGAGTGGGCCCAGAGTACCTATCCGTCACTCGGATTGACAAATCCCGCTCTGATCTATTTCATTCTCCTCAACATATCTACTTCGGAATACCCAAGATACACCTTTTCAGTTACCATGTTTCAGTGTAACGGTTAATGCACTCAAAGCATCCTAATAGATAGCAATTATGTATGATTATCACGGTCTAAGGATTCAGTCACTATGTTATTAAGTCATCGCAATGCTGAACTTATGTGACTTGATCACACTGCAATGCTTAAGGTGGGTGTGTGTCCATCACATCATTCTCCTAATGATATGACCTCATTGTCAATAGACTATTATGTTCTCATGATCAGGAAACCTTGATCATCAATTTCCCAATGAGCTAGTATGCCTGAGTTTAACTAGGGAACAGGTTGTTATATATCACACGTGTATTAATGTTTCCGCTTAATACAGTTCTAGCACAATATATAACGTATTATGAACAAACAGATATGTGACAAATATCTTTATTAATTTGCCTCTAGGGCACATATCCAACATGATGAACTTCGATTAATTTGGTCACTTATCTATTCATGATGTTTTGTAATGGTTTTTGACACACTTCATTATATATAATGCATGCACATGAACCGGCAATGGATGTATGGTGACAGACACACCTCCCAGTATATTAAGGGCGTGCATGATTTTCTGGAAACTGGCTGAGGCAAACAAGCAGATGGGTTTTATGTGTTTGTCCATGCCCTACATGTGGGAATACGAAGTCTTGCTCTGACCGGAAAACCATTCACGCCCACCTGCTTTATAAGGGATTCATTCCACACTATAATGTTTGGACCGAGCACGGAGAAATAGGGGTTATGATGGAAGACGAAGAAGAAGAAGAGTACGATGACAACTATGTTCCCCCTGAATACGGTTATGCTGCAACGGGGAAACGGACGATGTGCCCAATGAAGATCAAGAGGAACCGGACGATGTGCCCGATAACGATCTCCGTCGAGTCATTGTTGATGCAAGGAGACAGTGTGAAAGTGAAAAGGATAAGATGAAGTTCGATCGGATGTTAGAGGATTACAAAAAAGGGTTGTACCCCAATTGCGAAGAGGGCATCACAAAGCTCGGTACCATACTGGAATTGCTGCAGTGGAAGGCAGACAATGTTGTGTCTGACAAAGGATTTGAGAAGCTACTGAAAATATTTAAGAAAAAACTTCCAAAGGATAAAGAATTGCCCGACACTACGTACGCAGCAAAGAAGGTTGTATGCCCTCTAGGATTGGAGGTGCAGAAGATACATGCATGCCCTAATGACTGCATCCTCTACCGCGGTGCGTACGAGGATTTGAATGCATGCCCGGTATGCGGTGCATTGCGGTATAAGATCAGACGAGATGACCCTGGTGATGTTGACGGCGAGCCCCGCAGAAAGAGGGTTCCTGCCAAGGTGATGTGGTATGCTCCTATAATACCACAGTTGAAACGTCTGTTCAGAAACAAAGAGCATGCGATGTTTTTGCGATGGCACAATGAAGACCGTAAGAAAGACGAGAATTGGAGACACCCCGCTGATGGGTCACAATGGAGAAAGATCGAGAGAAAGTACCGGGATAAGTTTGGACATGACCCAAGGAACATATGGCTTGGTTTAAGCGTGGATGGAATTAATCCTTTCAGGGAGCAGAGAAGCAATCACAGCACCTGGCCCGTGACTCTATGTATGTTTAACCTTCCTCCTTGGATGTGCATGAAGCGGAAGTTCATTATGATGCCAATTCTCATCCAAGGCCCTAAGCAACCCGGAAACGACATTGATGTGTACCTAAGTCCATTAGTTGAAGAACTTTTACAGCTGTGGAATGGAAACGGTGTACGTGTGTGGGATGAGCACAAACATAAGGAATCTGACCTGCATGCGTTGCTGTTTGTAACCATCAATGATTGGCCTGCTCTCAGTAACCTTTTAGGATAGACAGACAAGGGATACCATGCATGCACGTACTATTTAGCTGACACCGAAAGTATATACTTGGACAACTGCAGGAAGAATGTGTACCTGGGGCATCGTCGATTTCTTTCGACCAACCATCAATCTCGTAAGAAAGGCAAGCATTTCAAAGGCGAGGCAGATCACCGGAAGAAGCCCGCCATGCGTACCGGTGATCACGTACTTGCAATGGTCAATGATTTACACGTAATATTTGGAAAGGGTCCCGACGTACTATCTATTCTGAATGACGACGAGGGACGCGCACCCATGTGGAAGAAGAAATCTATATTTTGGGACCTACCCTACTGGAAACACCTAGATGTCCGCTCTTCGATCGACGTGATGCACGTGACGAAGAACTTTGCGTGAACCTGCTAGGCTTCTTGGGCGTGTATGGGAAGACAAAAGATACACCGGAGGCACGGGAAGACCTGCAACGTTTGCACGAAAAAGACGGCATGCCTCCAAAGCAGTGTGAAGGTCCTGCCAGCTACGCTCTTACCAAAGAAGAGAAGGAAATCTTCTTTGAATGCCTGCTCAGTATGAAGGTCTCGTCTGGCTTCTCGTCAAATATAAAGGGAATAATAAATATGGCCGAGAAAAAGTTTCAGAACCTAAAGTCTCATGACTGCCACGTGATTATGACGCACCTGCTTCCTATTGCATTGAGGGGGCTTCTACCGGAAAACGTTCAACTAGCCATTGTTAAGCTATGTGCATTCCTCAATGCAATCTCTCAGAAGGTGATCGATCCAGAAATCCTACCAAGGCTAAGGAGTGATGTGGCGCAATGTCTTGTCAGTTTCGATCTGGTGTTCCCACCATCCTTCTTCAATATCATGACGCACGTCCTAGTTCATCTAGTCGACGAGATTTTCATTCTGGGCCCCGTATTTCTACACAATATGTTCCCCTTTGAGAGGTTCATGGGAGTCCTAAAGAAATATGACTGTAACCGCGCTAGGCCAGAAGGAAGAATCTCCATGGGCCATCAAACAGAGGATGTCATTGGGTTTTGTGTCGACTTCATTCCTGGCCTTAAGAAGATTGGTCTCCCTGAATCGCGGTATGAGGGGAGACTGACTGGAAAAGGCACGATTGGAAGGGACTCAATAA
This sequence comes from Bromus sterilis, assembly GCA_950022295.1. Taxonomy (NCBI): domain Eukaryota; kingdom Viridiplantae; phylum Streptophyta; class Magnoliopsida; order Poales; family Poaceae; genus Bromus; species Bromus sterilis. The sequence continues at coordinate 362,288,367 of OX465595.1, read as the reverse complement.
TATGCAGGGACGGACATTCTTGGTCTCAAGCACACTACACAGTTCTACAAAACTCTATCTTAGTGGCCCCATATGTCGATGAACACAAGAACAGTCTGCGCTCCAAACACCCGGAGGAATGTGATGACTGGATTACACATGAACACATCAGGACTTTCGGCGATTGGTTGGAAACACGTGTCAGAGGTGACAACACCGTTTGTGATGAGTTGTTCTCGTTGTCCAGGGGACCATCTTCAACTGTATTGACTTACAAAGGATACGAGATAAATGGGAATACATTTTACACGATCTCCCAAGATCAAAAGAGCACCAACCAAAACAGCGGTGTCCGCTTTGATGCAGCAACTGAGAGGGGAAAGGACACATATTATGGTTACATAGTGGACATATGGGAACTTGACTACGGACATGACTTGAAGGTCCCTTTGTTTAAGTGCAAATGGGTCAATCTGTCAGGAGGCGGGGTACAGGTAGACCCACAATACGGAATGACAACAATGGATCTGAACAATCTTGGGTACATAGACGAACCATTCGTCTTAGCCAATGATGTGGCACAGGTTTTCTATGTGAAGGATATGTCTACCAAACCGATAAAAAGAAAAGATATGGAAGCGAATACATCATACAATGAGCCAAAGCGCCACATAGTTCTTTCTGGAAAAAGAGACATCGTGGGATTGAAGGGCAAGACAAACATGTCTGGAGATTATGAAAAGTTTCATGAAATCCCCCCTTCAAAGTCAAGGTTGATCCAAGCATCCTGTTAAACGATGAAGAATATCCATGGTTGCGGCGCAATAAGCAAAGGACACAAGAGAAGAAAAAGTGAAGACTGATGAAGTCAGAAAGGGTTGAAATTTTAGTATGTGGCTTTGAATGGTGAATATTGAATGCACAAAAAGTCTTGAGTTCAAATAAGTTTAGAAAAATGATATGCCTTTGTAACAGATGAGTTTTCGTCTGAAACCCTCGTACTTCGAAAGAGATGGTCCAGTTTGTACACGAAGTGCATCCAGCTTTTGCCGTAAGCCTCTCAACTTTTGCACACATGTTATGTGGGTCAAATGATGATACCATGCCAAGTTTCAACCTTTTATGAGTTCAGTTGTAGTGCTTTCCAATTTCAGGGTCATTTATCTCAAAATAAATCATTAAACGCATGAAAATAGCAAATGAATTTAGAAAGGGTTAAAATTTTAGAATGTGGCTTTATTTCTTCTGTGCGGGAAACCTAGAACATATGGTGGCATGGTGGCGGCGACGCGGAAAACTTAAAACATTCAACAACTTAACATCTCAAACCTAGAACATAAAAAAACTACCCCTCCTCCTCGTCGGCGAAATCGTCTTCGGCGACGGAGCTGATGTCATCCTCCAGCGCTATCCAGCGGGGGTCACCGATGGGCCAGTTGACGGCGCCTCTCGCCAGTTCCTCCTCCGCCATCTCCTTCGCCGCCCGCCGCTCCTCCCGCCATTCATGACGCTCGTGTCGCAGCTCCGCGCTCTCGGCCGCCAGTTGATACGTCCCAAACATATCTATAATTTCTTTTTGCTCCATGCATGTTTTGTGTGACTTTGCCATGTTTTACATACACTTCCATACAATTTTGATCATATTTGGACTAACTTATTAACTCAGTGCACCCAGTTGCCAGTTCCTGTTTTCTGCTGTTTTTGTATTTCAGGTTTTCCGGCCATTAAAAGTGCTCCAAAAATTCCGGAAAAATTATATAAAAAATCAGCATCCCGGAAGCTTCCGGAATCACCAAGGAAGGAAGGGAGGGCCACCACCAGGCATCCAGGAGGGTGCCTGGCGCGGCCCAGCCCTAGGTCGCGCCACCTGCCCTTCTGACTGCCTCGTGGCCCCTCTCGGTGCCCCGTTTGGCCCCTATTTTTACCCCCACGGAGGAAACCCTGATTCCAGACCCGTTTTCTCCAGAAGCAATTCCGATCTCCGCCGCCATCGCCGACAAGCTTCGGCGGACCAGAATTCCTGTGCCGGCACCCTGTCGGGATGGGGAAGTGCCCCCGGATTCATCTCCATCGACGTTGCTTCCTCCCTCCATGAAGCGGGAGTAGTTCTCCCTCGGGGATGAGGTTTCTACCAGTAGCTATGTGTTCTTCTCTCTCTCCCATGATGTGATCTTCGTTGTGATCATAGGCTATGTTAATCTAGGGTGATCCCATGAAATTTCCCCTTCCTCTATGTATTGGATTGATGTACTCAATTGATCTTATCTAGTATAATCCCCGAGACCAAGCTGACAGCGGTCTATTGGACATGGGTTAGAAGAATATTTTCATGAGTGCTTTCCTCTTTTGTGTGTGGATTGAAGATTGAGAGTCTCTTGGTGATTGTCTTTGAGCATCTAGTGATTGTGGTACTCTCTTTGGATGGCCGCAGTGACATTGGGAAATCCATAGATGAGAACTACGAACTCTGAGGTGTGCTTTTGTAGCCCTACACAATTCTCGTCCTCTCTTGACCACAAAGGAATGACCTCCGAGTGCGTCTCCATTGCATGTTTTATGGAAAATATCATGTGATTAAACTATGTTAATGTTGTTGAGAGTTTCCACTAGTGAAAGTATGAAGCCTAGGCCTTGTTTCCACCATTGTTACACCGTTTGTGCTCACTTTTTTCACATGTTTGCTTGCTGCACTTTTTATTACAGATTTATATTACTTTGTTTTGCTACACCTATCACCCATATTTTACCATCTCCTCGCCGAACTAGTGCACCTATACAACTCCTAGTTGTATTAGGTGTGTTGGGGACACAAGAGACTACTTGTATCTTAATTGCAGGGTTTCTTGAGAGAGAACATGTTCAACCTCTACTTCCCTGAGTTCGATAAACCTTAGGTCATCCACTTGAGGGAAATTGCTTCTGTCCTACAAACCTCTGCGCTTGGAGGCCCAACATAGTCTACAAGAATAGAAGCGAGCGTAGCCATCAAGATATTTCTGGCGCCGTTGCCGGGGAGGTGAGTGCTTGAAGGTATATCTTTAGATCTTGCAATTAAACTTTTCGTTTATTGTTTTTATTTTCACTAGTTAGGCCTTATGGAAAACAACAAAAATATTATGAGAGAGATTTATGAGCTCTACCTTGAGTTGGGACATGAAGTGTTTGAAGAGAAAATCAAAAATCCTATGGAGCTTCATTATTTGCACAACACTCATGTTAGTAGCAATGTTACTAGTATGTCTTCTTTGAATACCTTTGATGCTAATGATATGCAAAGTTATAAGCTTGGGGATGCTACGTTTTATGAAGATGATCTTTTTAGCCCCCCCAAGTTTTGATGAGGAAATTTATTTTGATGATACTTTGCCTCCTATCTATGATGATTATTGTGATGACACTTATGCTATAAATAATAAATGTTTGGAAGTGTATCATGATAAGAAAGATTCATGTGATAGCTATTTTCTTGAGTTTGCTCCCACTATTACTAATGAGAAGGATTTTGCTTATGTGGACAGTAACAAATTTTCTTTGCTTGTGGATCATGATAAGAAAGTTTTACGTGATACTTATATTGTTGAGTTTATTCATGATCCCACTGAAAATTATTATGAGAGGGGAACATATGCTTATAAATATTGCAATAATATCAAGTTCCCTCTCTTTATGTTGAAGATTTTGAAGTTGCATTTATTTTGCCTTCCTATGCTAATATCTTTATGCTTCAATGAGTTATTTCTCTACAAGATCCCTTTCCATAGGAAGCATGTTAGACTTAAATGTGTTTGCTATTTGCCTATTGATACTCTCTCTTGTCCTTCAACTCTTATTCCTTACTCCTATGAGAGCATCATTAAAATCTTAAGCCTGTCTTTATGGCTATAAAGAAAGATCTCTAGGGAGACAACCCTTGTTATCTTTAGTTTGAGTTTTTTACTTTCAGTTTTTAGTGCTCTTCATGATTTTTATTACTATAGCAACATCATTGTATCTTTATTTTCAATCTTTGTGCCATGTCTAGCCTCCGATTGCAAGAAAGTTCAAAAGTTGTGACATGCTATCCAGAAAACAGATTCTGTCCTTGGACGGAAAAATTAGCCTAATATCACCAGATCATCTTTTTGATCTGAATTGTTTTGACAGCGTGCTCCATACAATTGACTTTAGAGCGTCTGTTCTGAGTTTTTTGATTGGAGTTGCAGAAGTACCCCTAAAAATTCTTTACTACCTGTTGTTCTGTTTTTCACAGATTCCGCCACGTTTTGTCTCTCCTAACTTTTGCAATCCTTAAGCTTGCTTTTTCTTTGCAAATTTTTTTTGGCAATCTTGAGAAACAGTAGCTCTTCAAGAATATCTTTATATCCAGTTGAATTTTTTTATTTATTAAGGGTACTAACCTCTCTAATCAGCTTATGATGAGTTATGTATGAAGGGAGTTTTCAAGTGTACGATGGAAGATGATGAAAGAAGATTCAGGAGTGTCAAGCACTCAAGCTTGGGGATGCCCCCATTCACCCCCAACAAATATTCAAGGAGACTCAAGCGTCTAAGCTTGGGGATGCCCCCCATGCATCCCCTTCTCCATCAACAATCATCAATTCGTCCTTCGTCTCACTATATTTTTATCACTTCATCCGTTATGTGCTATGCTTGGAGCGTCTCGCTCTTAGGTTTTATTTTTAGTTTTCTTTAGCTTTGCTTTCTGTTCATAAAAAGTTAGATCCCGTCTTACTTTGTGTGGGAGAGAAACATGCTCCACTTTCAAAAACTAGAACACATCATAGGATTCTTCGTGCTTATCCTTTTGCTGTTGTGTGTTCTTTATCTTTTCGTAGCTACTGCCATGTTTAATTTTAGTCTTAGTTTGTCTTTAGCAGGAGCCTTGGCTTTTGTTTAGTTTGTTGCTGGAACTCTCTTTCGTTTTCATGTTTATCTTGTTAAGAGAGTTGGTTGTTGCACTAAGTTGTGTCTTGTCTTGAAAGTAGGAAATTGAAGTTGCTATTTAATTTTAGTAGTAACTTGCAATAGTTTTGAGGCATTGATGTGAGTAATATTTGAACTTTTGGTATCAAGAGATCTAGCCTATTAGTGATAGGTGTCGTATTTTGGGAAATCCGTTTTTATTTTCAAAACCTACAAAACTAGTTGAGAACTCTAGCTACTAGATGGATCACTACTCTTCTGAGGGGTCGGATATTAGAGTACACTCACGTACCATGAGTCGAGGATGCGCAAGGATAACCAAACCCCCATACACTCCTCCTCGGGGTACTAGTCTCTTTGTGAACCTCCTTACTAGATTGAGACTTACCGATAATAAGTGCATGAGTTCTTCGGACTAATGTAAGTATTGAAAGTTGACACTTCCACCTCCTCATATTTGCTAGCCTCTCCTATGCCGTGCATTGCTTTCTTCTCACTCCGAGAGTTGGCGTCCACCTTCGCCGGTGCATCCAAACCCTTGGCATGATACACTCTATCATCATAAACCTCCTTATATCTTTCCTCAAAACAGCCACCATACCTACCTATCAATGCATTTCCATAGCCTTTCCGAGATATATTGCCATGCAACATCCACCTCTTCATGACTTGATCTTCATGTCATACATGTTCCTGCTACACTGGCAGCGACATACATTGCATACACCATGATAGCTACATCTTCTTTATGATTTGAGTAACTTGTAAAGTGTGAAAGATCTTCTATACTTCTTGTAATATATAGAGTGTTTCCCGTAAAGTGAGGAAAAGATCCCAAAGAGGACAAATGAGAGTTAAATAGAAAGAGCCATTGAGGCCACCAAAAAAATAGAAAAAAATAGAAAAAAGAGAAAAATAAAATCAAAAAGAGAGAAGGGGCACACTACTATTCCTTTTGAGAGATCCACACTAGTACTTCATCCTCTATCCCTTGTACTCCATAGAGATCATCATCATGCATATATCTATGTGGGGACCTTCACACTATAGAACTTGGCTTGTATATTCCAATGATGAGCCTCCTCAAACGAGCTCTAGGTCTTCTTGATCAAGCAAGTTAGATGCACCCCCACTAGTTCCTTGGAGAGCTTTTAGCTCACAGGTGCATGCTTTGCATGGCAATCCTTACTCCTCACATCATATCTATCATATGGCCTTCTCTCGCCTATGATTGTCCTCATTGATGTGAGCCTTTCACACCTTTTTGTATTCCTTTCCCTACACCTTTCTCTATTTGACATCCTAAGTGTCAACTTTCTTGCTTACGCTCATCCATTGCATGAGTGCTCAAAATATCGAAAAGGAGTGGATCATTTTGACTTGTACCTGGCTAGTGGTCTGGGGATGAGTCAAGATAAGATTCCAAAGAAGACCAAGTGTGAAGCTTTAGTAGATTAAGTTCTCAACACAAAAATACTTTTTTCTCGTATATCCCTATCCCCTTTCTTGCACACAAACACCATTTGGAGACATTCGAGTCACGGACAGCGAGAGCTCTTGCACCTTTTGTTCTTTTGTTGCTTGTGTCAATGATAATATAGACTCTTTCTTGTTAAGACTTGAATTGAATTGCGTGCTTTGATTGCTTTACTTAAAAGTCCTTATATGGTTGTTTGGCATGTCACCACAGAAATTATGCTTGTTATCATTTACCTACTCGAGGACGAGCAGGAATTAAGCTTGGGGATGTTGATACGTCCCAAACGTATCTATAATTTATGTTTGCTCCATGCATGTTTTGTGTGACTTTGCCATGTTTTACATACACTTTTGATCATATTTAGACTAATTTATTAACTCAGTGCACCCAGTTGCCAGTTCCTGTTTTCTGCTGTTTTTGTATTTCAGGTTTTCCGGCCATTAAAAGTGCGTCAAAAATTCCAGAAAAATTATATAAAAAATCAGTGTCCCGGAAGCTTCCGGAATCACCAAGGAAGGAAGGGAGGGCCACCACCAGGAAGCCAGGAGGGTGTTTGGCGCGGCCCAGCCCTAGGCCGCGCCACCTGCCCTTCTGACTGCCTCGTGGCCCCTCTCGGTGCCCCCTTTGGCCCCTATTTTTACCCCCACGAAGGAAACCATGATTCCAGACCCCTTTTCTCCAGAAGCAATTCCAATCTCCGCCGCCATCGCCGACAAGCTTCGGGAGACCAGAATTCCTGTGTCGGCACCCTGCCGGGACGGGGAAGTGGCCCCGGATTCATCTCCATCGACGTTTTTTCCTCCCTCCATGAGGCGGGAGTAGTTCTCCCTCGGGGATGAGGTTTCTACCAGTAGCTATGTGTTCTTCTCTCTCTCCCATGATGTGATCTTTGTTGTGATCATAGGCTATGTTAATCTAGGGTGAACCCATGATATTTCCCCTTCCTTTATGTATTGGATTGATGTACTCAATTGATCTTATCTAGTATAATCCCCGAGACCAAGGTGACAGCGGTCTATTGGACATGGGTTAGAAGAATATTTTCATGAGTGATTTCCTCTTTTGTGTGTGGATTGAAGATTGAGAGTCTCTTGGTGCTTGTCTTTGACTATCCTTTAGATATGTTGTGGTGATTGTGGTACTCTCTTTGGATGGCCGCGGTGACATTGGGAAATCCATAGATGAGAACTACGAACACTGAGGTGTGGTTTTGTAGCCCTACACAGTTCTCGTCCTCTCTTGACCACAAAGGAATGACCTCCGAGTGCGTCTCCATTGCATGTTTTATGGGAAATATCATGTGATTAGACTATGTTAATGTTGTTCAGAGTTTCCACTAGTGAAAGTATGAAGCCTAGGCCTTGTTTCCACCATTGTTACACCGTTTGTGCTCACTTTTGTCACATGTTTGCTTGCTGCACTTTTTATTACATATTTATATTACTTTGTTTTGCTACACCTATCACCCATATTTTACCATCTCTTCGCCGAACTAGTGCACCTATACAACTCCTAGTTGTATTAGGTGTGTTGGGGACACAAGAGACTACTTGTATCTTAATTGCAGGGTTGCTTGAGAGAGAACATCTTCATCCTCTACTTCCCTGAGTTCGATAAACCTTAGGTCATCCACTTGAGGGAAATTGCTGCTGTCCTACAAACCTCTACGCTTGGAGGCCCAACATAGTCTACAAGAATAGAAGCGTGCGTAGACATCACCAGTCTCGTCCAGTGTTCCGCCTCCTCCTAGGCGTCACGGGGTTGGCTCGCGTACCAATCCTGCACGGCGCGCTGATACGTCCAAAACGTATCTATAATTTCTGCTTGCTCCATGCATGTTTTGTGTGATATTGCTATGATCTAGATACACTTTCATACACTTTTGATCATATTTGGACTAACCTATTAACTCAGTGCACCCCAGTGCCAGTTCCTGTTTTCTGCTGTTTTTCTATTTCAGTTTTCCCCCATATAAAAAGTCCAAAAAATTCCGGGAAAAATATAGGAAAAATCAGCGTACAGTAAGCTTCGCGAAGAGCCCGAGTGGGGCCAGAGGGGAGCCAGGGGTGGCCCAGGCGGCCACCCGGCGCGGTCCCACCCCTGGCCGCGCCAGGGGGGCGCCTGGGGCCCCTGGTCCACCTTTGGCTGCCCCCTTCGCCTATATATCCCTCGTGACGTGAAACCCTCGAGGACAGAACCCTTTTTCGCGATCTCGCCTCTGTTCCTCCGCCGCCGCGCTTCCGAGATCGGGAGCACCAGAAGACCTCTTCCCGGCACCCTGCCGGAGGGAGGGCCGACCTCCGGGAGTCTCCTCTCCCCCATGGATGCTTCTTGGATGTCTCGTGAGTAGTTTTCCTTGGACCATGGGTCCGTGATCAGTAGCTATGTGATGTTCTGCTCCCCTCTTTGTTCTTCATGGTCTAGACCTCGTGAGCTGCCCTACAAGATCGAGGAACTTTTGTAATCTTTCTGTTGTTGATATGCTGAGTTTGATGGGATCTGATGGATTATGAGATTATGTTCAGATTGTGATTGAGTAATATATTTGGTTTTTATCTCTTATATTTTTGTTCCTAAGTAATTCTTGCATGTTCTCCGTTGCTGTTTATTGCCTTGGCCAAGTAGTAGGTAGTAACCCAAAGAGGGAACGTTATGCTCGATTGTGGGTTCATGCCCCCCGATGACACGCTTGAGTGACAGAAACATGAGTATAGGGGATGTGTTGTTGCCACAAGGGGAAAACAAAGGTGCTTGTAACCGTGGTTGCAACGATTGTTTACTTTACGCAAAGTGATTTTTAATGCAGTTGTCTATTGATTTGGGTTTACACTTTGGGTGGGGCTCACAACTTAATACCAGCGAGATGTTCTGGATAGATATCTCAAGGTGGATGATTAGTAGTAGATGCAGTTGGATTTCGGTCTACTTATTTTGGCGTACTGCCCGTTCTTTTGAGCCTCTTCCTTTCTTTTGTAGCATAGTTAGCATTGCGGTGCGTTCATAATCCTGTCAATTTCCCTTCTGTAATTTTTTTACCTCGCATAGCAGTTTTATCGTCTTTTGGGAGAGAGACATCACTAGTGAACATCACGTATCCCGGTCCATATCCTCATTACTGTTTCCACGCTCATTTACTTTTCTTCTTTTACTTTCACTTGTTATCATTATCCCTTGTGTTTGATCCTTTGTGAACAACAAGACCGAAGAGATTGACAACCTCTCTGAACTTCGTTGGGAACAAAGTTATTTGTGTCTGTGTGCAGGTCCGCGTCAGTTGCGCCGCTGACACCTACTTATCATCTCTGGAGTCCTACTGGAGAAAAACCTTGGTATCTTTACTGAGGGAAATTTGCTACGGTGTTGCATCACGCCTTCCACTTGGGGCTCACCAACGAAGGGCGAGAAAACTCTCGCGCCATCAAGCAAATTTCTGGTGCCGTTGCCGGGGACTCCGAGTGCTAAGATAGGGGAGTTGCACACTACCCTTTACCTTTGTTTTTTAGTCTTGTTAGTTTACATTTCAGTTTTTATCTTTGAGTCTTTTATCAAAAATCACAAAAAAAATTATTTATCTTGCTAGTAGTTGTCATTATGTCTGGCCCTTTTTCCTTTGTTGAGACAGATGTTCTCACCTTTAAACAAAAAGGTGGTGAAAGTTTAAAAGATGCTTGGTATAGAATTAATGATTCTCAAAAAAGAGCCACCAAGAAGCAATCCACTACTATCCTGCTTAGAAATTTTTATGTCGGGATTACTCCTTGGAATAGGTTCATATTAGATACTGCTATCAATGGGAATTTCCTAGAAGCCCCGATTTGGGAGTCTCTTAATGTTATTGAAAATCTTGTTGGAAATCTCCTTGTTGCTAGCATACAAGAAGATATAACTCTAGTTCACATTATGAAGAAACTTGAAAAGATAGAGTTAGAAATACCAAGTATAACTAGGATAAATGAGTTGGATCGCAAGATTCAAGGGAATTTGAATAGGCTTGATAGCTCCATGCTTAAAATTATTAAAACTTTGGAGGTAATCGAATCTCGTGATACGGATCTTTCTAGGATTGATAAGATTGAGGAAATCATTAATACTCTAGGAACTACTTTTTCCTCAATCAAACCAAAAAGGGTAGAGACTTCAGCAAGAAGGGAACCTAAGTTCAAATATGTCCCTAGGGCTCCCCGGCCTAAAAATAAACGACCCATTGCTAAAGAAGTTGAAACCGTGAAAACTTTGGAAGAAATACCTCTCTTTGATAATTTTATAAATGAATCTTCCATTGATTTTCCGCCTTTTGGTTTTCTCCCTTGAAGTATCTTCTTTAGGCCTTTATTTGAAAGACCTCTTAAGACTAGTTGTACAATTGAAGAGCTTTTTGATGATCTTGATAATGATTCGATTGCTACAACTTGATCTTTTGCATCATGCCTAGCTTAAAGGCATAAAAGAAAGCACTTTCGGGAGGCAGCCCGCAACGAATTTAGGTTTTTCTTTTTGCTTTTGTTGTGTCTTGATGTTTGTTACTACTGTAGAAACATCATTGTATCTTTATTTTTTAGCTTTGTGCCAAGTTATAGCCTCTTACGGCAAGGGAAGTAAAAGTTGTGACATGCTGTCCAGAAAACAGATTCTGTCCTCGTGACTTGAAAATTTCCAGAAAAATCCCAGTTCATCTTTTTGAGCTGAAATTTTCACACAGCGTGCTCTATACAATTACAAAACTTCCATCTGTTCTGAGTTTTTTTATTTGAGTTGCAGAAGTATCCCTAAAAAATTCTTTACTACCTGCTGTTCTGTTTTTCACAGATTCTGCCACGTTTTGTCTTCCTAACTTTTGCAAACCTTAAGCTTGCTTTTTCTTTGAAAAAACTTTTTGGCACTCTTGAGAAACAGTAGCTCTTCAAGAATATCTTTATATCCAGTGGGAAAAAAATTATTTTATTAAGGGTACTAACCTCTCTAATCAGCTTATGATGAGTTATGTATGAAGGGAGTTTTCAAGTGTGCGATGGAAGATGATGAAAGAAGATTCAGGAGTGTCAAGCGCTCAAGCTTGGGGATGCCCCCATGCATCCCCAATAAATATTCAAGGAGACTCAAGCGTCTAAGCTTGGGGATGCCCCCGTGCATCCCCTTCTCCATCAACAATCATCAGTTCGTCCTTTGTCTCACTATATTTTTATCACTTCATGCGTTATGTGCTATGCTTGGAGCGTCTCGCTCTTAGGTTTTATTTTTAGTTTTATTTAGCTTTGGTTTCTGTTCATAACAAGTTAGATCCCGTCTTACTTTGTGTGGGAGATAAACAAGCCCCACTTTCAAAATCTAGAACACATCATAGGATTCTTCATGCCTATCTTTTCGCTGTTGTGTGTTCTTTATCTTTTCGTAGCTACTGCCATGTCTAGTTTTAGTCTTAGTTTGTCTTTAGCAAGAGCCTTGGCTTTTGTTTAGTTTGTTGCTAGAACTCTCTTTAGTTTTCATGTTTATCTTGTTAAGAGAGTTGGTTGTTGCACTGAGTTATGTCTTGTCTTGAGAGTAGGTAATTGAGGTTGCTATTTAATTTTAGTAGTACCTTGCAATAGTTTTGAGGTACTGATGTGAGTAATGTTTGAACTTTTGGTGTCAAGAGCTCTAGCCTATTAGTGATAGGTGTCGTATTTTGGGAAATCCGTGTTTATTTTCAAATACCTACAAAACTAGTTGAGAACTCTAGCTACTAGATGGAACGCTAATCTTTGGAGGGATCAGATATTAGAGTACACTCACGTACCATGAGTCGAAGATGCGCAAGGATAACCAAACCCCCATACACTCCTCCTCGGGGTACTTGTATCTTTGTGAACCTCCTTATTATATTGAGAGCTACCGATAATAAGTGCATGAGTTCTTCGGACTAATGTAAGTATTGAAAGTTGACACTTCCACCTTCCCATATGTTGCTAGCCTCTCCCGTGCCGTGCATTGCCTTCTTCTCACTCCGAGAGTTGGTGTCCACCTTCGCCGGTACATCCAAACCCATGGCATGATACGCTCTGTCATCATAAACCTCCTTATATCTTTCCTCAAAACAGCCACCATACCTACCTATCAAGGCATTTCCATAGCCTTTCCGAGATATATTGCCATGCAACATCCACCTCTTCATGACTTGATCTTCATGTCATACATGTTCCTGCTACACTGGCAGTGACATACATTGCATACATCATCATAGTTACATCTTCTTTATGATTTTGAGTACCTTGAAAGTGTGAAAGATCTCCTTTACCTTCTTGTAAAATAGAGTGTTTCCCTTAAGTGAGGAAAAGATCCCAAAGTGGACACAATAAAAGATCCCAAAGAGGACAAATGAGAGTTAAATAGAAAGAGCCATTAAGGCCACAAAAAAATACAAAAAATAGAAAAAAGAGAAAAAAAATAAAAAGAGAGAAAGGGGAAACACTACTATCCTTTTGAGAGATCCACACTAGTACTCCCCTTATATCCTTGTACTCCATAGAGATGATCTTCATGCATATAGCTATGTGGGGACCTTCACACTATAGAACTTGGCTTGCATATTCCAAGGATGAGCCTGCTCAAACGATCTCTAGGTCTTCATGAGAGAGCAAGTTAGATGCACCCCCACTAGTTCCATTGGAGAGCTTCTTAGCTCGCCTGTGCATCCGTTGCATGGCAATCCCTACTCCTCACATCATATCTATCATTTGGCATCTCTTGCCTATGATTGTCGTCATTGATGTGAGCCTTTCTCATCCTTTTTGTCTTCCTACTCCGCACTTATCTCTTTGCCATCCAAAGTGTCAACTCTCGTGCTTACGCTCATCCATTGCATGAGTGCTCAAAATATTGAAAAAGGAGTGGATCAAATTGACTTGTACCTGGCTAGTGGTCTGGGGACGAGTCAAGATAAGATTCCAGAAAAAGACCAAGTGTGAAACTTTAGTAGATTGAGTTCTCAACAAATAAATGTTTTTCTCGTATTCCCTATCCCCCTTCTTGCACGCAAACACCATTTGGAGACATTCGAGTCACGGACAGCAAGAGCTCTTGCACCTAATGTTCTTTTGTTACTTGTTTCAATGCTAAATATAGACTCTTGCATGTTGTGACTTGAATTGAATTTCTAACCTTGATTGCTTTACTTTTCAAAGTTCTTATATGGTTGCTAGGATGTCACCACAGAAATTATGCTGTTATCATTTACCTACTCGAGGACGAGAAGGAATTAAGCTTGGGGATGTTGATACGTCCAAAACGTATCTATAATTTCTGCTTGCTCCATGCATGTTTTGTGTGATATTGCTATGATCTAGATACACTTTCATACACTTTTGATCATATTTGGACTAACCTATTAACTCAGTGCACCCCAGTGACAGTTCCTGTTTTCTGCTGTTTTTCTATTTCAGTTTTCCCCCATATAAAAAGTGCCAGAAAAATTCCGGGAAAAATGTAGGAAAAATCAGCGTACAGGAAACTTCGCGAAAGCCCGAGTGGGGCCAGAGGGGAGCCAGGGGTGGCCCAGGCGGCCACCCGGCGCGGCCCCACCCCTGGCCGCGCCAAGGGGGCGCCTGGGCCCCGTGTCCACCTCTAGCTGCCCCCCTTCGCCTATATATCTCCCGTGCCGTGAAACCCTCGAGGACAAAACCCTTTTTCGCGATCTCTCCTCTGTTCCGCCGCCGCGCTTCCGAGATCGGGAGCACCAGAAGACCTCTTCCCGGCTCCCTGCCGGAGGGAGGGCCGACCTCCGGGAGTCTCCTCTCCCCCATGGATGCTTCTTGGATGTCTCGTGAGTAGTTTTCCTTGGACCATGGGTCCGTGATCAGTAGCTATGTGATGTTCTGCTCCCCTCTTTGTTCTTCATGGTCTAGACCTCGTGAGCTGCCCTACAAGATCGAGGAACTTTTCTAATCTTTCTGTTGTTGATATGCTGAGTTTGATGGGATCTGATGGATTATGAGATTATGTTCAGATTGTGATTGAGTAATATATTTGGTTTTTATCTCTTATATTTTTGTTCCTAAGTAATTCTTGCATGTTCTCCGTTCCTGTTTATTGCTTTGGCCAAGTAGTAGGTAGTAACCCCAAGAGGGAACGTTATGCTCGTTTGTGGGTTCATCACCCCCGATGACACACTTGAGTGACAGAAACATGAGTCTAGGGGATGTGTTGTTGCCACAAGGGGGAAAACAACGATGCTTGTAACCGCGGTTGCAAGGATTGTTTACATTACGCAAAGTGCTTTTTAATGCAGTTGCCTGTTGCTTTGGGTTTACACTTTGGGTAGGGCTCGCAACTTAATACCAGCGAGATGTTCTGGATAGATATCTCAAGGTGGATGATTAGTAGTAGATGCAGTTGGATTTCGGTCTACTTATTTTGTCGTACTGCCCGTGCTTTTGAGCCTCTTCCTTTCTTTTGTAGCATAGTTAGCATTGCGGTGCGTTCATAATCCTGTCAATTGCCCTTCTGTAATTTGTTTACCTCGCATAGCAGTTTTATCGTCTTTTGGGCGAGAGACATCACTAGTGAACATCACGTATCCCGGTCCATATCCTCATTACTGTTTCCACGCTCATTTACTTTTCTGCTTTTACTTTCAGTTGCTATCATTATCCCTTGTGTTTGATCCTTTTTCAACAACAAGACCGGAGAGATTGAAAACCTCTCTGAACTTCGTTGGGAACAAAGTTATTTGTGTCTGTGTGCAGGTCCGCGTCAGTTGTGCCGCTGACACCTACTTATCATCTCTGGAGTCCTACTGGAGACAAACCTTGGTATCTTTACTGAGGGAAATTTGTTGATGTGCTGCATCACGCCTTCCACTTGGGGCTCACCAACGAAGGGCGAGAAAACTCTCGTGCCATCACGCGCTGGTCCTGCTCCGAGGAGAGGCCGAGCACCGCTCGTCGGCGATGGAGGCGGTGGTCTTTCTTCAGTGAGGAGGAGCGGCGGATCTGCCATGTCCTCCGCCTCTTCCACGCTGTGGCAGTTGTGGAAATTCATATCCGCGCGCGGGCGGCCGAGCCTCCACGCTGCAATGTCATACGTGCGTGAGGCTGAAGATGCATGGTAGAACGTGCCGAGCCACACGCGCTCATTGTTGGCGCAGGTGATCACTGTCGTGTATGTGCCGTCGAAGCGCCCGCGGACGCCATGGTAGCGGGGGTGGATTCGGTGGGGGGCGGCATGGTGGCGGTGACGCGGAAGGGGAAAGAGTGCACGAGAAGAGAACTAGTGGCGACTGGCGTTGCGTGGAGTCCTCTTCCACGCGCTTTTAACCGTACACGATTCTGAATCCAACCAATCAGGAAGAAGCACACGGATGACATTTTTCTTTCAAGCGCTTGTGAGTCGTTGGATCAGGCTTGTGAGCCGTTGGATCCAACCAATCAAGAAGAAGCACACGGATCACGTGTTTCTTTCAAGCGCTTGTGAGTCGTTGGATCAGGCTTGTGAGCCGTTGGATCGGGCTTGTCGTTGCCTATATATATCCCACCTATTGGACATGTTCGACACTCATTTCATCGGCCGAATACAAATCATTCGGATTCGCCTGGTTGCGGTCCGACGGTGCTTTTGATATGCGGGCACTCAAGAGCCACACCGTCGGGCTGTAACAAGGAGAAATCGTGTGTTTTGTTGATCTTATATACATCTAGCTAGAAATCTTTCACTTCATCAACCAAATACAAACCATTCGGATTTCCTGCAAACGTCCGACGGTGAATTTGATATGCTTGCACTCATGAGCCACCATCGGGTTGTATGCAGGGGAAACCTTGTGTTTTTTTTATTGGAAAACAAAAACAAAAAGTATAGCAATTTCATTATAGGGCGTCAACGGAAGAATACTCCATATCCTATACTCTATCAAGGCGAATTTCAGACGGTCCACGCGTGGATGACAGGTCTGGGAAGTCTACCGACCAGGCGTAGACCGTCTGAAATACCTGTACGGGATTTTCGTCCCATACGGGTTTTCAGACAGGCCACGCCTCGTGGGCACATCTGGAAAATCTTCCAACCAACCGAGGTCCGTCCTAATTTCCCCCGGACAGAGTACCGGATACAGATGAATTTCTCCGTGTGCGGCCTTTATTGAACTTTTTATGCTACGATAAGTCCACGCGGACCTGTGCTTATAAATAGGTCTAACTCCACTTCGGCTAGAGAGGTGGTACTAACTTTAGTTCGTTACAGGAGACCTTTAGTACCGGTTCTGGGTACCAATCGGTACTAAAGGGTTAGTTAGTGGTTAATTACGGTGGGAGAGGCCTTTAGTACAAGTTCTGGGTACGAACCGGTACTAAAGGGTTAGTTAGTGGTTAATTACGGTGGGAGAGGCCTTTAGTACTGGTTGGAGGCACCAACCGGGATTAAAGGTCCTTTTTCAGAGAAAAATAATGCCACCTACTGGGCTGACACGGCCTGGATACGACTAGACACCCATTAATGAGTAACAAAGGAGCTCGAAGTGGTACGCGCATCAGCGCTTATAAACCACTCCGCTATCCCTCGACTAGCGAGGTGGGACTAAACATCCCACCGTACCGCGGCAGCGCACGTTTCGTCCCGGTTCGTGGCACACACCGGTACGAAAGGGGGCCTTTGGTCCCGGTTGGTGCCACCAACCGGAATGAAAGTTGGGCTTTGGTACCGGTTCGTGCCACCAACCGATACCAAAGGTCTCTGTTTCCCGCCAATTGGGATGCTGAAAAATACCTTTGGTACCGGTTGGTGGCACGAACCGGTACCAAAGGTTGGCATTGGTACCGGTTGGTGGTGCGAACCAGGACCAATGTTGTTGATATATAACTGGCACTTAGGATTTTTCAGTTCTCATCTGGCCATTTTCCACCGACGACACCGGAGTTGAAACCGACGCCGTCAGGCTGTCCAACCGCCGCACCGCACCGCCGAACGCCCCCCCCCCCCCCCCCGACGACCTCGCCGGCGCCACCCCCGCTGTGAGTGTCTCGCCCCCCCCCCCCTCTCCTCTCTTGCATTGCGCCCAAAACTGCCGCTGCGTCTCGCCATGGCCTGCAGGGGAGCTCCTCCCGTGCGCTACCATGGCCAGGAGGGAACCTCCGGCCGCCTCTCGCCGCTCCTCGCCGCTCCGGCCGGCTGCCCCTCGCCACCTGCCATGACGTCCATGGCCACGGCCATGGCATGCGTTCCATGGATGGATGCAGCAGTAGGGGGGTTGAGGAGAAGAAATAAATAAACAGGGAAAAGAAAACAGAAAATAAATAATTTTAATTAAAAGAAAATAGATAAAAGAAAACAGAAAAGATTTTTTTTTTGTTCTCTCAATTTTTTTCTGTTTTATAAGTCTCGATTTTACTAAGTTAAAATGTTCTAGTGTTGGGGGGAAGACAGAAAAGAGGTAGAAGGAAAAAGGAAAAAGAAAAAGGAGAGGGAAAAATAAAAATAAGAAGAGGAGAAGAAGAGGGATAGAGGAAGACAAAAAAGAGGAGAAGAAGAAGGAATAGAGGAGAAGAAGAAAAAAAATAGAAGAGGGGTCGAGGGGTCAAAGGTCGTCGAGGGGTCGAAGGTCGTCGAGGGGTCGAAGGTCGTCGAGGGGTCGAGGGGTCGAAGGTTGTCGAGGGGTCGAAGGTCGTCGAGGCGTCGATGGTCGAAGGTCGTCTAGGGGTTCTAGGGGTCGAGGGGTCGAAGGTCGTCGAGAGGTCGAGGGGTCAAAGAGGTCGTCTAGGGGTTCGAGGGGTCGAAGGTCGTTGAGGGGTCAAGGAGTCGAATGTCGTCGAGGGGTCGAGGGGTCGAGGGTGTCGAGGGGGTCGTCGAGGGGTCGAGGGGTCGAGGGGTCGAAGGTCGTCGAGGGGTCGAGGGTCGTCGAGTGGTCGTCGATGGGTCGAGGGCCGTCGAGGGGTCGAGGGGTAAAGGGGGTTTTCGGCTTATCCTCACGCTTTCCATCAGACATCAATTGCACGGGTGTCTGGCTCCGGGCGTCATGTCACGTTTTTCATCAGACATCAATTGCACGGGTGTCTGGCTCCAGGCGTCATGGCACGTTTTCCATCAGACATCAATTGCACGGGTGTCTGGCTCCGGGCGTCATGTCACGTTTTCCATCAGACATCGGTTGCACGGGTGTCTGGCTCCGAACGCCATCTTATATAGGTTTATTGTCGTGCCAAAAACTTGTGTGAACACATGCCCCATGTTTTTCGGCAAAACTTGTATGTTTGGCACACTAATATATGCATGATATATCATGTTTGTATATTAAGTGTCATGTTGTAATTAATATTTTTCAGAAACTATGGACGATCATCACAGAAACTTAGAAGAAGAAGAGTTGTTGAGGGAAATCATCCGCGAAGGACCGTTGGTAGTGGGCGACATCGTCTGGGAAGGAGGTGATGTCTTCTCGTATCTGAACGACACCGATGGTCTGGAAGAAGAGGGTGAAGCAGGCTCCAGTGATCGGACAATGGAGATGGAAGGACATGCTTATGATGGCTCCGGTGAGCGAACGGAGGAAGGAGACCTTGATGACGGCTCCGGTGAGCGAACAGAGGAAGGAGTTGTTGCAAAGTCCGGCGAGGTATATATATTAATTTATGCATTAATTGTTTTTCTTTGTACACATTTAACTCTCTTCTTTCTTCTTTTATAGCCCTCCGGATCCGGATCGAGCCAAACCTCGGTAACGAGACGAGGCCCGAAGAAAAAGTTATGGTCGGATGAAAGGTTCACGATCACCAGCATCAGTAGAGATGGCCAACCGATTGAGCCCAGCCGGACCAATGAAGCATTTTCTACTCAGTGCGGGGTTCTTGTTAGGGACATGATCCCTATCACCATCCACCAATGGAATAAGCCGAAGGGAGGAGACCCTGAAGTGTCTTTTGTCACTGATAGACAGAAAGATGATCTTTGGACCGTGCTGAAGGAAAATTTCACCCTACCGGAAGAGGAGCATCCGAAAAATCCAGTTATAGAGCAAAAGGTCAAGGCTCATGATCTTAAGAAGATGGCGGATCTATTCAGGAGGTGGAAGAATAAGTTGAAAACAACGTTTGTCGACAAAGAGAAGACTCCAATATTCGAGGGACGATTTGAGAAGATAAGAGAACAGTGGACCGCATTTGTGGCCCACAAGACATCGGAGAAGAGTAAGAAGATGTCAGCGATAAACAAGCTAAATGTTGCAAAGCAGAAGCATCACCATCACACGGGGTCGGGTGGCTACCTCAAAGCCCGACCATTGTTGTACAAGGCTGAAAATGACCTTCTTGAGAAAGGGATTCAACCAAAGACATTGAACTGGCCAGAACGTGGAAGGACTTGGTTCTTCTGGGCTGGGGGAAGCTTGGACCCTGAAACAGGGGAGTGCGTTTGGACGAACGCTCAACTGACAATACCGATCAACAAGCTTCGGAATTTAATCGCCGAAAAAGAGGCAAGGACGTTCGTTCCCGACAGAGAGAACGACGAGCTCACAAAGGCCCTCGGAATCCTGAGCACCCATGACGAACACGAGGCACGCCAGGCTCCGTTCCGTGGAAGCATGGCTTTCCCCATGCAGGAAATTACAGAAGCAGGGAGAGGAAGAGGAAACAGGAGCTCAGCGATATGCATAAGCTGCATGCAAGAGTACAAGCGCTAGAGGAGAGGCATCAAGCTGACGAAGCTACCCTAGAAGCTACCCCGCCATCTCAGCATAGAAGCAGCGTGGCTTCCACTGAGCTCATTGTGCAGCCTGATTTGACGGCTCCCAGGTACCCCGTGGATGAAATCACGGAGGCTCAAGTTTTCCACCTTAATAAACCATTGATGCACTTCAAACCCACGGTAGCTATCGGCCATGTTGCACCTTCTCGACCCAACGGAACTTTTCACTGTCGTCCGATTCCACAAGGCTATGCTGTTGTGATGGTCGATGAAATAGTGGAGGGATATGAGGAGCTCGACCTTGACTACCCTACCGGCGAAGATGGAACTCTCCTGGAGAATACTCTGAGGACTACATGTCTATGGCAGAAAGAATTCATCAAGCTTCCGAACTGGACGGCGCCTCCGCCTCCTCCTCCTCCTCCGGCGAGTAAGGGCCCGCCTCCTCCTCCGCCTCCATAGAGTAAGGGCCCGCCTCCTCCTCCGCCTCCTTCTCCGCCTACGTCGGCGCGTCCGAGCAGCCCGGAGCAAGAGTAGAAGAGAGCCGCCGCCGTTGCTCCGGCTGCTCCGGCGCCTGATCTTAAGCAACAAAGGAGAATATCCGTCGTCGCTCCGGCGTCTAGCAGTACAACCAGTGGCGGGAAGCGATACAAATATAGTCCATCATCTCTCAAGCCTCTTGAGAAGTTACCATACGTGAAGAGCTCGGAGGAAACTGCGGACATCGTTCAAGCCGAAGTGGATGCCTGTTTGAAAAAGAAAAAACTGCCTCCGCCTCCGAAGATAGATGAGGCGAAAGCGAAGCGCACTTTGGATGCCCTAAAGCGACCAACAACGGCTCCGCTGGATGGCAACCATGTCCGCACTCTTAAAAAGAAAGCGCAAGAAGCGCGCCGGCTTGGAACCACTGCAACTGACAAAAGGAGAGAAGAACAAATTGCAATAGGGAAAAAATTCCCCAGCTCGGTGAACAAGCGAACAAATCGTGCCCCCCCCGCTGCAGGTGTCTAGAGATATCGTCGTCGCAAATCTGCCGGCCAGGATGGTGCCCGGTACCAATCCTGGTGATTACCTGGCGGCCGGGATAGTGCCCGGTACCAATTCTGGTGATTACCTGCCCGACGATACACATTTTGATCCACTGGAGGTAGTGGACGAATACACATACCGGTACGGGTATCCTCTCGTCAGATCACCTAATCAACAGCTACCAACGATGATGCGAAGATTACATCAGTGGTACATGGACGCCTACAAGAAAACTGAGTTCGATAATGTGCTGATTATGGTTAAAGACAAGCAGGACCTCGTTGGACTTGAAGTGTTGCCGGTTCCATTTGAGAAGTTATTCCAGCTTTACAATCAAAAGGCCATCGATAAAGTAATCGTCACTTGCTACTGTCTGTAAGTACTACTTCTTTAATTTGTCTTTATATATAACTCAGCTCTTTCATTGCATGTACATATAATTCACTTTATCATGCAGATTGAAGATCGTGGAATGCAAGAAAAGACAAATCTATAATATTGGGTTCATTAACCTAAATCTCTTTAATCATTGGGAGATTGAAGAATTTCCCAAACTAGCTGAGGCCAACTTGCTACAATATTTGCTTCAACATCAAAACAAACAAAAAATAATCTTTCCTTACAACATCAAGTGAGTGTTAATGTGCATATTCAGTTTTCCTTATTTACTCGAGGTTATAGTAATGTAGTTGATGAGTTATGCATGTGTGCGCAGCTTCCACTTTATTATCCTATAGATTATGCTTGAGGAGGGAGTAGTAACCATCTTAGACTCAAGACGAAAAGATCCCGAGACGTATGCGGTCATCACTGAAATGCTTAAGAACTAAGTTCAATCGATCATTATCACACCATTTCGACAACTTTGTTCATTTTCTGATATCGGGTAATAATTATTTTCTATGTCTGGCAGGGTTTGGATACAGTTCACCAGAAAAGCTCTGGGACTGCCGAAGGACACATCTCCCATTATATTGATTCTATAGTTTCATCAATACCATTTATATAATGCTTGATTATCAGTTTGATTGACCTCTATTTCTCGTAAACTGGTTGTGGCAGAATGAAGGGACTAATCTTTGTGGCTACTACATTTGCGAGTACATATACAACGCGAGGATCTCTAAGAATGTCGGCTACTCTAAAGAACAATTTAAAGTGCGTAAGCAATAACATTCATAATTTTATTTTATTACCATCATTTGTGTTGAGTTTCATTCATATATCTGTATTGACCCCCTTCTTCGAATTAGATTTGGGAGCTGCAACAAGAAATCCTACCACAAGATCGCATAATAGCAATTCAAGAGGAATTGGCGGGATTCTTTCTTGGCCACGTCATCAAGAAAGACGGAGAATACCATATGGAACTTAGTTTCACATGTTAATTAGGTTATTGTAAGAGAAGTTATATTGTATATATGTAGCCAGTATCGTCGGATAGATATACGAAAACTTGTTGTTCGAACTATATCTCGGACAAGGAGATGTCTATCACTTCTCTCTGTATATTTTCATGACGATCTTCTGTACTTAATGGTTTAGTTCCTTCATTTGCTTACTAGCTAGCTAGCATGTCGACCAAGTCCTCTCTATACGTATAGTACGTAGCGTCGACCAAGCACGGAGATAAGAGAGGACACCTCTCTCTATTAATTAGCTAGCTAACACAAACCCCTAAATTAACCCTAAAAAACACTCAATTCCCCCCCCCTAAAAAAACCCAGCCCCTGAAAAGCTGACGCGTGGAAGCTTTTTGGTCCCGGTTGGTGTTACCAACCGGGACAAAAGGCCCTTCTGCCTAATCAAGCCGTAGAGGACACGTGGAGCCCCATCTGTTACGACCCTTTAGTCCCGGTTCTGGAAGTGGGATAAATGAGCCTCTGGAACCGGGACAAATGGGCCTCTTTCTACCAGTGTGGGCATACGGTCCAAAGTTCCCAGCTGCATATACCACCGATATACCCTTTGCCACCGCATGAAAAGAAGGGATGTGCCCCGACAGGCTGAGTATGGACAACGGTAAGACGTCAACACAATCATGGATGGCATCATCTATTGCTTTCATGACTGCTACCTCACTACATGTGGCGTCGGTCGGTGGTTCTTTAAGGCTCCAGCAAGCCTTATACACTACGATGCGGGCTCTCGGTGCGCCGCTGCGTGCAACACTGGACGCAAGCCTATGGAAGCTGACGTTGTGAACAACATCCCCGCCGTTGTTGAGGCCACATGGGTGACATGGCCGTTTAGATCTCTGGGGTAAAATACTCACCTACTAGTTAGGATTCGTTGACAACATCGGTGTACCACTGTGCACCAATGATCTTGTTTTTGTAGTTCTGGGGCTTAAGGAATTGCCAGATTGGCATGTCCCCTTCCATCTTGGAGGAGGGGATGTGTAGCCATCATCACTGAAGCTAGATGACTCTTGCCAAATACCTTCAGAATGAAAATCTGTCAGGTTCCATCATGCATTTTCAATTTTAGTAGATGTAGATTCAGTTAAGATGACCCTTCCAACTTTACATTCGACACTTCTTCGAGGGACTTGCTTGCGGGACATGATCGCGGGAACAAAATCCTTGCGGTTGGGAAGTCATTGAAATTCCTAGCTGCGGGGATGTGCACCAACAGTCTTCACAAACTGTCCCCTCCGCTACACTCTGTGGTGAGACTGATCTAAACCTTGTATGCATCTTCATTGATGATCTTGGATTCGTGATCCGTAGGCTCAATTTTTTTCTACTATGTTTCCCAACAGGCACACGGGCATTCTTGCTTCCATCTACGCCAACGATGTTGTTTTTCGTGCCTCATTCAAGGAGTACATCCAATTTCACACCACCATGCTCACATCCTTTGGTGAGTCTACCGCTCTTGGCGCAAACTTCTTGAAAATTCTTGTAGCTCCAATTCGGTGTGCCAACGTTCATCTTGATGATACCCTTCAGTCCTTCCCATCTTGCCGCTCGCCCTTCCCTATCTGTTACCTTTGCCTCCCTCTCGCGGTCAAAAGGCTAAGGAGGATACGAGGCCACTGATAAATTGGTACCCATGAGAGTCACGCATGTAGCTATTTTGGGTTGCATGACTCTGATAAGTCCACCTACATGGCCTAATTTTCCGGGCTCACTCGCTCCAACATGCAATCCACAGTTTGGAAGGCTTGTCCACCCCCCCCCTCTAAAGTGTAAATCTATTTGCATGGTTAGTCACTTAGAATAGGATCTAGATGACAGATAGGCTCCCACGACGAGGACGGTCGATGTGCCCTTTGCAACCAAGTGCAAGAGTCCTTCTCCCCCTTCACTTCAAGTAACAGTACTCAAACTGTATTTGGAATGATGTGATCTCCTGGATTGATATCCATATCTCAATGAAAGTTTGGCACTGGTTCAACACAGTACAATCTTGGTGGGACAGGAACCTTATCAACAATGCACATACTACGAAAGCCTTGACTTCTTTGCTGCTTCTTGTTGGGCGGAAAATAGGAAAGGAAAGGAATGCATGTTTCTTTAGAAAGAAGGCGGCTTTGGTGGCAATCGTTGTGCGGGGTATCAAAGTTGAAGCCACGAGAGTGATTCGTTTAGGGTCCTCTCGCTTGGCGGTTCGTGTGTAAAAAACTCTTATTTTTAATGAATAAACTGGAAAAATAATTCTTGTTTCAAAAATATCAAGGTAATCCCTTTAGCCGCATTGGTGAGGCGATGTGCTCGAGATTGTGCCATAGCAACTGGCGAGCAAGTGAGACTTGAAAGCACAGATGGGCGATACGTCGTCGATGATTGCGCTGCGAAAATTTGATGTTTATATCAGACATGGTGTGGTAACTCGAGGTACACAATAACACCCGCGTGTGATTTCCCTTCATTATCAACTCCAACGTGCCTCCGTCGTCGTGTGTGCCCTTCCATGCACCAGACGAGTCCTCCATGATCCAGCCCCCTTGCATCGCCATGACCATCGCCACCACACGCATGGGCTTCTCGGGCTCACACGAGCTTCTCGACATAGTGTCCTCCTTCTGCATCAGTGCCACCGCCATATCGGGCACCAACTTCATGATGTCTCACCCTGATAGCACAACATAATGCAACATGTGGACGCATTTGACTATCTTGGAGTAGGACATGATCATCCATCCGTACAGTGGTGACATATTTTTCTCATTCATGAGGGGCATGATCTCACGACAATGTGGGATATCACCTTCATTGGAATCACAAATTTAAATCACCAACGCTACACATGTGGCTATGTTACCAGCAACAATAGAGGCTAGAGCCGTAGAAGATAAACTTAAACAAGGTTCTAGTCAGACGTGTGCTTTTGTGTTCTAGTCAAATTCTCAATTTGTTAGTTTTGATTTTGAAGGTTATGGGTTAATATGCCCAATTAGTTTTGTTTATTGTTGCAAATCCAAAAACAGATTACAGGTTGAATGTGAGAGGCACAGGGTAACATGCTAAGATACATTAGTGATTAACTTTAAAGTATTTATAAAAAAATAATATTTTTGCTAAATAATCACTCCAGTGATTCTGATTTGGTTTAAGTCAAATTTATCCGTCCGATTGAGTCCGAATATTAGGCCAGCGGGTTGCGGTTTTTCCCGCTTGGTCTGGAGTCTGGACACGCGGCCGTCTCCCGGACGGGATCTTTGCCGTGTCACTTCGTGGTTGAGCCAGCGCAGCGGAGGAGGTAGGCTGAGAGGGGGCGGAGGCGGTGGACGTAGGCACCCCTGCCGTCGAGCAGGTGGGACGGGGAGGGAGTGGCTGTGGAGCACGTCCAGCCGTCGGTGAGAAGTTCGAGCGAGGAGGGAGGCGGCGAGCTTTCAGAAGGGAGCGCCGGTCGGTGGGTGAAACCAGCTTCCGTCGTCGAGCGGGGGTGGGGATTACGAGGAGATTTGTTCTCCCGACGACAGACTGCTGAAGAGTGCTCCGCTCCAGGGCATTGCCCCCCTCCGTGTTTGCCTTCATTCCGGCTAAAAAAATCAATTGGGGAATAGAGGATGTTTTTTTGGGGGATTCAGTCACCGGCGGATGTTTGGAAGAACGAGGCTGCTCCATGGCTATGCATTTTTCGTGGATGTCGAATTGGTAAGAGCACGAATGGGGGAACCAACACTGTTTTTTCTTCCAGGACTGTAAGAACACATGTTTCAGCACCAAGTTGAAGGCTATGCATACAGCTAGCTTTTTTTTACTTCAGTTCAGTGAGGATAACCTGCTTCATTTGCAGTTTATATTCAGTTATTTATTTCCAAAATGGAAATTCGGTGGATGATCATGTTCAATAGCATAATTCACTGACGATGTACGTTCAACAGAATGGTTCAGAGCAAGTTTTTTGCATTTTAGTTCTCTTCATTTTGGGGGATCGATGAGAGTTGGACAATGTAAACTGTATGATTTTCTTGATCTTTAGTTCTTTACTGACGCGTGGTGAGCTTGATTTGCAGAATGATGTCCAACAGAAAGCTAACAGAAAACAGTGACTCTTCTTACATGCCGAGCATACTGGTTTGTCGCCTTCTCAAGGCAATGCAACCGGCAAGGAGTTTACTTCGCTGGACTGATGATCTCCATAAGATCTTGTTGGAAGCTGTAGAGTATCAAGAAGGCTCCTATGATTTGGTTTCTTTAACTTTGAGAATACAGTGTCAAAATCTCTTGAACACTGTATTTCCGTTATGAATATAATGGAAAGGGTTGTGCCCGGCTCTAAAAAAAAGAATACAGTGTCAAAAAATTCACTATCTGTTCATTAAATCTGAAATTTCTGGATGAAACTGATGTTGTGCTATTCAACTCTCGCCACTCCTTAGAGGCAATGAAGAAAATGGAAGCTATGGGAGTTACAGGCCTTGCAATTTGAAAAATAAAAAGCCACCTCCAAGTACCTCCTTCCCTCTTGCAGCTTTTCGGATTAAAAGCCAAGTGTGACCCTTTTCTGAAAATTCAATAAAAAATGACCCACCTCTAAGACTTCAACCAAATCTAACCCTTTCCTCATCTTTTCATCAAATACTTCGCTTGTTTTTGTGTGCCAGAGATACAGGGAAAGTGTGATTTAGGAGTACGAGCTGAACCAAGCAAGAAAGGACATAATATGTATGTTTATTTGATGTAGTGAGATTACATGCTTTGATTAAAGTAGTGTGCTTCCTATAAGTTCGTAACTTTGTTTTGATGTGCAGGACATCTGACGGTGATGGACCGTGATGCGGCAATGAATCCGACTGAATTGGAGGTATAAATTCTTCTTGAACTGAAAATTTGGAAACTAGTCATCACCTGTTCCTAGTTCCTAACATAAGCTATATTACTTTTGATAACACTTGATCTATGGACAACCTACTATTAATATATATGTTGCGTCTTGTGGTGGATAATATTTTTTTTCCGCGGATGAGTTGCGAGTACATTCAAACCAAAGGTGTACTAAGCTTTCTGTGCTACGACCTAAGGCACTAAAACACGTGTTCTTGTTATGCAAAATAAACGAAATAAATGGAGAATCAATTGATGATCGAGTGCAGTCCAGTATTATTCTTGTAAAATGTAGTTACCATATTGTTCATTCATACGAACCGTTTCGTATTCATGCTATCTGATCAAGCATCTGTCCAGCCATATTATACATACCTGATGCAACTTCAACTAAGCTTTTTTGATTAACAATTTTATTGTAATTTTGAGAACAGTTAACTGTTTTTATCTTTTGAGGGAAGAGCAGTTTTAGTGTTAGCACCTGCACATTGGAAAAGCTCTTTCATTTGGACTTGGTTGGGGTGCGCCGGGCCAGGGCAGCAGTGCAACGCCCAGGCGACGCGTGTGGGCCCCAGTAGCAAGCTACTGTGGTGGACCCACCCCCACAAAAAATAAATTTAATATCGCTGTGGGCGCATGGCCCACATATCAGATATTAAACTGATAAGAACAGATACTACACTTGATCTTAGCCAAAAGGCCGAGAAAGGTATGAGTTGCAGCTGCTGCCACCCCCTGCATCTTATAGCGTGGTCGCACCCCGCCTTCAGCCTCCCTAGACGATGTGGGACTAATAAACCAGCAAACGTTCCTAGAGACTTAACGAGGTCGTCTGGCTAACTGGGCTTTCGTTTTAACAGCACAGATGGACTTCGAAATCCAGGGATTTTCAAGCCAAACCAACGGCGGTGTGGATAAAAGAAGATGCTTCGTGCAGCCCAGTGTCCGTTACGTTTTTATTCGTGGTGCCCTTTACGTACTCAGTGGGATATCTTCTACGTAGTACCTTTTTTTAGCCGACATCAGTGGCAGAGCCAGCGGGTACGTGAATCAGAGGCAGCAAAATCAACAAAATCAGAGGCTCCGCCACTGGCCGACATCTTCTACTCCTTTTTTGTTGGATTGATAAGAACACGAATGGGTGAACCAACGCTGTTTCTTTGTCATGACCGTAGGAACACATGTTCCAGCACCAAAATGAGAGATATGCATACAGCTAGCTTTTCAGTGTGGATAAGCTGCTCCATTTGTAGTTTATATTCAGTAATCTTCTATCAAAATGGAAATTCAGCGGGTGATTATGTCCAATAGCATAATTCAGTGACGATGTACGTACAACAGAATTGTTCAGAGCAAGCTTTCCGCATATTTTTGTTGAACAATCACCGGAGGGGGGTAAGGCTCCCCACCTGAATATATTACTCAAAGTTCATGGACGCCGTCCACAAAGCGGGTTACAATTAGAGCAAAGGTCGAGAGGAGAGGTAGTTCCGCCAAGATATGGCGGCCTCTTTACAAGCAGGATCCCTAAAACGATGGGTCCAAAGAGAGAAATCCGAAGTAATGTTCCGAACGGTGGTGGCTGGGGGGTGGCGTTCGCCCCTAAAGACGAGCGCATTACGAGAGTCCCACAGCTTCCACAGAATAGTAAGAGCAACGGTGGGCCAGATAGAGTAGTCCAGGCCCGGGGGAGTGTGAACGTCCAAGGTGTCCTCCATGGATGCCGACGCGTCGATGCCTAGCAGGAGCCACACCTGGATTTCCGCATTTTTGTTTCCTTCATTTTCTGGGATGAGAGTTGTACAACACAAACTTTCTGATTTCATCGATCTTTAGTTCTTTATTTACTGACGCGTGGTGAGCTTAATTTGCAGAATGATGTCCAACAGCAAGCCAACAGAAAATAGTGACTCTTCTTACATGTCGAGCATATTGATTTCTCGCCTTCTCAAGGCAATGCAGCCGGCAAGGAGTTTATTTCGCTGGACCGATGATGTCTGTAAGATCTTCGTGAAAGCTGTAGAGTATCGAGGAGCCCCCTATGATTCAGTTTCTTGAACTTTGGGACTACAATGTCAAACAATTCATTGTTTGTTCCTTTGATCTGAAATTTCTCAATGAAACTGATGCTTTGCTATTCAACTCTCGCAATTCCTTAGACGCAAAGACAATTGCAGTGTACAAGAGAATGGAAGCTATGGGAGTCACAGGCCTCACAATCTGGAACATAAAAAGCTACCTGCAAGTACCTCCTATCCTCTTGCAGCTTTTCGGATTAAAAGCCAAGTGTGACCCATTTCTCAAAATTCAACCAAAAATGTTCCACCTATAAAAGTTCAACCAAATCTAACCCTTTCCTCATCTTTTCATCAGATACTTTTGAGAGTTTTTGTTCTGCTGTGCAGGTTCTCAATCCACTTCACTTGTTCTTGTGTGCCAGGGATACAGGGAAAAGTGCAATTTAGGAGTAGGAGCTGAAGCAAGCAAGACAGGACATATGTGTGGTTCTTTGATGTGATGAGGTTGTTGGATCTGTGGAAATTGTGGGAAGCGTCGTACCCTATTCTGGGCGACGGGTGCATGTTATATAGGCCAGGGTCGCAACCCCCTGGTATAACATACAAGTAGTTAGGATTACATCGTGGAGAGGAACATAGAGATTACACGGTTACAAGGATAAGCTCAAATATTAACAACCTAACTCTATCTCCTATTGTAGACTTGAACGCCAAGATATACCAGGGAGGGATCGTGTACCATATGCATACTCGGTTTAACATCCTCCCTTAATCATAACTTCCTTAAGTTGAGATTACGCTTGAATTCTTCAAATGCTCTTGTAGGCAATGCCTTTGTGAAGCCATCTGCAACTTGGTCTCTAGAATGCACAAATCGAATCTCTAGTTTCTTGTCAGCAACTTTCTCTAACAAAGTGAAAATCAATTTCATTGTGCTTTGTTCTAGCATGAAAAACAGGATTAGAAGAAAGATATGTTGCTCCAAGATTGTCACACCATAGACAAGGAGATTGTTGTGACTGCACTCCAAGTTCCTTCAACATGGACTGAACCCATATGATCTCTGCAGTTGCATTGGCCAACGCTTTATATTCTTCCTCTGTACTAGACCTTGAGACTGTAGCCTGCTTCTTGGCACACCAAGAGATCAAGTTTGGTCCAAAGAACACTGCGAAACCTCTAGTTGAGCGCCTGTCATCTAGGCAACCTGCCCAATCAGAATCAGAGAAATCACTTGTTGGATATGTTCCCTAGAGACAAATTAATAAAGATATTTGTCACATATCCGTTTTGTTCATAATACGTTTTATACTGTGCTATAACTGTATTACTTGGAAATACTAATATAGGTGTAGTATAAAACATGGTCCGTAGTTTAACTCGAGTAAACTATCTCATTGGGCAATTGATTGATCAAGCTTTCCTGATCATGGCGACACTTAAGTCCATTGACAATGAGGTCATATCGTTAAGGGGAATGATGTGATGGACGTACACCCACCTAAAGTATTGCAATGTGATCGAGTCACATAGTTCAGCGTTGCTATGACTTTGTAACATATGGCTTAGTCCTTAGACCGTAATGATCATACGTAATCGTCATCTGGGCCCACTCCGTGATATTGCATCAACACCTTGCAAGGACGTGACTAGGTCACAAGAGATGCAATGATCATGGACGAGAGAAGTTGTTTGTTGTGAACGAGATGTGAACACGGTATGTAGGATACCGACGATCAAACCTCGGACAAACAAAGTACCGCAGCACAAAGGAATTACGTCGTATCGTTAACGGTTTCCAAAAGCGATCGAAGTTCATTCGATGGAAGCGCAGGGGCTGTCAAGCATTGTAACCAGGTCCAACTGACTAGTCATTGGTCAATGAGAAGAGTCTCGACCATGTCTGCTGTTTCCCGGACCGTTAGGGTGTTACACTTAAGGTCAATCGATGCATAGGACAGTTACGGGATCAATCGGCGAAATAGGAGGAATCACAGGAATAGTTCCGGAGGAGGACTGAATGGTTTCCGGACATTTTGAATAGTTCAAAATAAAATTTAATTGTTTTAATAATGTTTTATTATTTAATTATCTGAATTAAATATTTAAAACATATTAAAAAAATTAAAAAAATGGGAAAAATGCTAAATGGGCCCATGGGGCCCATTAAGGGAGGAGGGGGTCTCCCCCCTTGGGAGTTTAGTTCCACATGGGGGAGGGGAGGAGGATGGCACCCCCCCCTTGGCCTATATAAGGAGGGGTAGACCCCCCATTTTTCCAACACACCAATATCTCCTTCTTCCTCCTTCTCCTTCCCGGAAGTGGACTCCCCTTGTTTGGAGTCTGCACCTGGATTGGAGTTCTCCACCATAAGGCAGGCCGTCGTTCTGCTGGAGTCGGAATCCATAGCCGTCTTTCTTCCACGGCTCGCCTGGTTCGGGGCCCGGGAGGAACATTGATTGTACCGTACGTGTATAATCTCTTCGAACCACTACACCTGTGGTGCTACTTCGTCGCTAGAGGTTTACCGGGAGTCATCCTCGCCGGTGGTGGTCTTCTACACGACAGGGAGGTCGTAGTTCCGAGTCTACGCCAGCCACGTTCGCAAGAACGTTTCCCTCTTTCGTTCTTCAAAGGTATGAACACCGATTCCCTCCGTTACTTTACATCGCCATAGCATAGATCTTGGGTTCGGGTACCGTAGGTATGAAAAAATTGTGTTTTCTTCCCCGTATCCCAACAGTGGTATCAGAGCTAGCTATGCGTAGATGTATTGTACGGGTAGAACACATCTAGGATGTGGGCATCGAATCTTCATTCGTTACCCTCCCACGTGTACTCATTTAGCGTTGCGGCAATGTTTGATGAAGCGGCACCCGACCGACCTTACGCGTTTACGCGAGACTGGTTCCACGCTTGACATATGGCTTGTACCATATAAAGTGGCTGGGGGGTGTCTGTCTCTCTGCATTAGCGATGCGAAGATGTTTGCAACGGAGGGCCCTGACAGGGGTGTAATAGAGACGGATGGGAGACGGTGTTGTGGCATGTTTTTTGCAGCATAGAAAAGGTTCTCTCTCTCGAAACCCCTAGCAGCCACGTAAAACTTGCACAAGCTAAAGTAGAAAGGCGTTTAACTTTGCTTTACATGAAGGGGGATCATAGGTTGTATGATTTACAGTTTTACTTTCTGTTTTATGCTAGTATGCTAGATATATCGACAGTAGCACAAAACAGGACCATCTCTCACAATACCAACATTGTGTTCTCCCTTGGTGGGCACCGCCTGGAAGGTTCTCCCATATGGCTTGATGCTCCGTACATACCGGAGTTGTCCTACATATTCAACGGAGTTCGCATGAGGTTGGGTTCGGCAAGCCTGGCATATGCACATATGGCCTTGCTGAACAGCTAACATCAAGGTTCGATTGGCAGGCTTGACGTATGTAGATGCGGGCCTGGAACACAGGACCATCTCTCACAATACCAACATTGTGTTCTCCCTTTTGATGGGAACCACCTGGAAGGTTCTCCCATATGGCCTGACGCTCCGTACATACCGGAGTTGTCCTACATATTCAACGAAGCTCGCATGAGGTTGGGTTCGGCGAGCCTGGCATATGCAGATATGGCCTTGCCTGAACAGTTAACATCAAGGTTCGATTGGCAGGCTTGACGTATGTAGATGCGGGCCTGGAACACAGAAGACCGAAAGGTCGAGCACGAGTCACATGCCTGATGTGATTGGCTTACAGGCCTACCTGGTTCGCATACTGATGGCCGTGACGATCGGGGGAGGTATGGGGGCTGGGATTGTGTAATCACATAGTTAAATTGAGAGGTGTTTATCTAAGTGGGAGCTTTCTAGGATTTTGAGATTAAATTGAAACTCCACATTATGAACAAAAGTCTAAATATGTATCCTTGTGAATCAACCTTGTAGATGGCAGCACCTCGCCCCTCGTTCAACTTAGGATCATTCCTAGAGAAAGATAAGCTAAAAACAGATGGGACAAACTTCACCAACTGGTCCCGCACCCTGAGGATTCTCCTCGTTCCCCTCAAGATGGCATACGTACTAGAGGGTGCGTTAGGTGACGCACCTGCAGATGATGCCAGTCAGGACGAGAAGAATGTCTATCTCTCCAGGACTGATGATTACAACCTTGTCCAGAGTGGCATGCTCTACTCCATGGAGGCTGAGCTGCAGAAACGCTTTGAGAGGATGGGTGCATATGAGATTATCACCGACCTCAAGGAGGTCTTCGCACCTCAAGCCAGGGCTGAACGGTACGAGGCTTCTGAAGCCTTCTTCTCAGCAAAGATGGACGAGCACGGCAGCGTGAGTGAGCACGTTGTCAAAATGTCTGGCTACTTGTCGGGACCCGGGGTTAGCGTATGTAATTCCAGTCACGATACAATCACATGGAGAGCCGAGAGCCGTACCCACTTGTCTAAGCAGACAAGGCCAAGCACAGAACACTCTCGGAAAGCATCGAACGTGAGGGGCATCCCATTCAGGCCGGATGATCAACTGAGATGGGTCCTCATCGTCCGCTCACGAGTCTAAATGCTTATGGGTGGTGAAAGCCCATACTCATAGACAAGTCGCCTCAACCATGTTATCGATTGAATCACAACTCTTACATAGACTGACTCCAGCCCGATCACTTAGTCGGGGTCTAGGGCGGGCTCGATCATACAACAAAGTGTGCACGTGACAGAGTCACGAGCAATCGCATCGCGATGCCCCAAGCTACGCACATCTAAGGGCCATTTGGTGTATAAAAGACCGCCAGCCAGATCACAACTAAGGTCTCGAAAACCCATACTAAGACATGCATGTTATAATCATACACGCATCACACATGTCTAGTATGAACAGCAGGTATCATCACATAACTCTACAAGCACTCTTTATTGATATACACATATAGCATACAAAGATCACATGTCTGTGGTCAACATTACATCATACAATGGAAGCAAATTATGTCTGAGTACAGACAAGTTTAACAAATGGCTTAGAGAAGCCTTGTAAACATACATACCCTTCCACGAGGGACCAGACTGCTGTCTGGGACTATGCTAACTTAGTCAACGTCGAGCTTCAGGTCGGTGACTCCATCGGGGTCTGGGTTCTTATCTAAAACATAGAATAAGCAAACGTGAGTACAAAGTCGTACTCAGCAAGACTTACATCAGAACTACACTACTCATGCTCAAGTATCAAGGTAAAGGAGGTGGGGTTTCATCATGCAGAAGTGCCAGCTTTGACTTGGCTAATCCTGAACTACGAGTACCAGACTTGAGATAAGAAGCGTACACGAGTCCACTACATCTCCAACCAATACACCACTATGGTTACTCCTCGACTTCCCCACGAGGAAGCACACCATAGCACTCACGCTTATCTTGCGAGTTTTAGAAGTATCCATTCAAGTTGTCTAATAATCAGGTACAGGTTCCAAGTAGTCCTTAACCGCGGACGCGGCTATTCAAATAGTTTTTGTTAACCTTGCAAGGGTGTAAGCTACACACACATGACCATCGGTTACCGCCTTCTGCTCGCCACCGTTCAAGAGGTGACAGCGAGGATGTTCACCACGACACTTCGCTCACAACCGGTATATTGCAGGAGTCGACTATCTGAGTTGCCTCCGCTCGAGAGCCCGGCCGGATCAACGAAACGGACTCAAACAATGTAATTGACCGAGACGCCACCTCTGGCAGATGGTTTTTCTGCCTCACAGGTGCACCCACATATCTATATGATGCAACCATTTCCTTCGTTCTTATTCTATGCACATGTCAAATGGAAAGCCCGAACTAATGTGACTCCTGGACGTCGACACGGATCAAGGTACTAGGCCGAGATGGGTCAGTGAGCCAAATGTGTGGTTGTACTCTTTGTCTTGGATTACCATACAAGAACTCGGTGCTTAAGGCGGTCTTCAACAAGACAACCCATTGTGTACTCCTACACAGCCTCTCATCGTTCACCTTGTATTAGGGTTGATTCACCAACACGGTTTCACTTTCATCAACACCATGTTCACTATCATCCCGACTCACATCACAAGCAACGTCATTGAAACACTAAGCATGCAATAAGCTGTAACAGTTGCAGGGGCCTCATGATATCAATCAACTCCTATGTCAGCTAGGATTGTGGTTTGCTTACTACTATGACAAGATGATAGGTCATGCATCGGATATGGGTTCAACTATGTGGTAAAATCGATAACAAGGTGATCTCCTAAACATGCATAAGCGAGACTGAGAGGGAATTGGAATTTTATAGACATGATGTCACAACCCCAATTTAGGCAAGTGCTAGGGTTTGAGTTCCCTTTGCATCATGTGAAAAATTCAAAAAGAAAATCAAAAATGGGGAATAGAAAAGCCCTGAGAAATTAAATCAAATGGCCAGATAAAAATCTTTTTCCAAAAATCATTTGAATGTTTGGAAAATTCCTATAAATGGTACTGATCATTTTAAAAATGGTTTGGGAGCAATCCCATGCTCATGGAATTTTCTAATATTCAAACAGTGGCTTTGGAAATTAAATAAAATCCTATTTGATTTGAAGTTCAAATTATTTGAATTTCAAAAATGCTCAAATTTTATAAGTGGCTAGCTCTCTATTTTATGAGGCCATATAAAAAAATTGTGGCATTTTATAAAATGCCTAGCTATTTTTATTAGCTAGGTCAAACATATTGCAGAAATAATAAAAAGAAAAGAAAGCAGAGAGCTTACCTGGCGCCACAGGCGAGGCCCACCTCGCCTTGGCCACGGCCCAGCCCACCGAGCCGCTGTCGTCTTCCTCCCCGCCCCTCCAAGCACCTCGCTGGAGAGGCAGAGCACGGACACGGCGCCACGACGACGCCGAGCCGCTTCTAGGCCTCCCCCTCCCTCTCTCTTGCGTCTCGCGTCGCCACAACCCCCCCCCCCTCCCCGCACCCCCTGCCTCGCTCTGAATCCCTCCCCCTCTCTCTCCGGCGGGTCCCTGTGAAGAACCCGAGCACCCCGCAGAGCGCCGCCGCCGCCCAGTCGTGGCCAACGGCCTTATCAAGACCCTTCGAGCTGTCCCCCGTGCGAGCCTCTGACGTCTTCATCGCCGTGCCAAAGGAATCGAGGCCGGAGCCTCTGTAGCCACCGGATTCGACGACGAGCTGCCGCCGGACCCCGAAGCTCACCGCCACCGATTCGTTGCCGTCAAGCCTCCTACGACCTCATCGACCTCACCGTTCAACTCCTGGTGAGCACACGGCCAAGAACCCCCAAGAACCACAGTCTTTCATGCTGTACTTCGCTTTTTGCCATGTTCGGCGGAGAGCAGGGCCGCCGCAGAGGTCGCCGGCGTGCGTACGGGAAGCAATCCACGCTCTGGCCTTGTCCTTTGAATTCGCGAGGTTCTTGCGCGTCGAACGAGCCTAACCGCGCCCCTTTTGGCTGCCGGATTCGGCCGCACGACCAACGCCGCCGCGTCCTGTAGCTGCCGCCGGTTAACCGCCGGCCGGCTGGGTTAGTTAGGGGCTAAACCCCCTGGTTATTTGGCCCCAAGCCAATGACAGGTGGGGCCCCAGTGCCCCTAATCTAATCCAGGGAGTTAATTAAAACGGGATTAACCCCACAGAGGCAGACAGGTGGGTCCCAGCAGTCAGCCCCCCCCTGATGTCACCATGACATCATGCTGACGCAGGAAAGGTTTTAAATCAATTTAATAAGTCAGAGAAATTCCAGAAAATGCATTAAACTTTGGAAATTCATAATTAATTCATCCTAACTCCAAATATAGCAAATAATATGTCTAAAATTATCAGAAAAATACAAGGATTATGAATATGCAAGTTTTTTTCATGTTTGACCATTTTAAAATGGGTGAACAGTAGAAAACATGCATATGGATCCTTTTCAAATTCAAATTTGGAGTGTTTTTGCAAATGATTTTGCAACACCCTTAAATCCAATGGTTTCATCCACACATCAGAAGCTTTACTTCAACTATACCACATCACTTCATGATCAAACTTTTCAAATGAACTTTCATGCATTCAAATGCATATGAAATTCATCGATAAATCAAATGGAGTTTGAATTTGCATTACAAATGCAATATACTCCTTTTAAATGGAATGCTCAACACATCAGTACCTTGAACATCACCATTACAATCTGATTCATGTGATTGTGCATTGTACATTATGTTGATCCTATGATTGTCATGTTGCTGATAGAAGTGGATCCGGAATCCGAGATCACCCCCTTCGTTGAAGACTCCGTTATCGAAACCTCGTCAGCAAGGCAAGCAAACCCCCATTGATCATGTCGATAAAATCCCACTTCCCTCTCATGTCTCGCTTATGCATTGTTTAGGATGATCACCATGATTCGTTTCTACCGCATAGATGAACCCATTCCTTTGCATGACCTCTCATTTTGTCACAGTAGTAAGAAAACCACAATCCTAGCAAATGTAGGAGTTGTTTGATATCATGTGGCCCCTGCAAATTTTATCGCTTATTGCATGCTTAGTATGATACCATGTTGTTACTGTGATGTGAGTCGGGATGGGAATGATCATGTTGATGTTGGTAGAAAAGTGTTGGTGAATCGACCCTAATACAAGGTGAACGATGAGAGGCTGTGTAGGAGTACACAGTGGGTTGTCTCGTTGAACACCGCCCTAGTACGAGTTCTTGTGTGGTGATCCAAGATGAAGAGTACAACCACACATTGGGCTCACTGACCCCTCTCGGCTTACTAACTCATCCCCTTCGATGTCCAGATGTCGCAGTAGTTCGGATTTCTGTAGGTATTGTGGCCTGGTAGCCAAGTGAGAGAACGGCTCATCCGAGACCGGCTTTCGCACCACGCACACATCGTCTGGGTCCACTTCGGTAAACCGGCCGGGTTCACGATAGTGGAAGACAACCCAGATAGGCGGCTTTCTTGGACTAGATCGGCTATGAGGTAACGGTTGTGGTGGCATCCTCGCTGTCATCTCTTGAACGGTGACACGCAAAAGGCGGTAACTGATGGCACGTGTGTGTAGCGGTACACCCCTGCAGGGTTAACAAAACTATTCGAATAGCCGCGTCCGCGGTTATGGACTGCTTGGAAAGCTTAGCTTGATTATTAGATCACTTGAACCGGATACTTCTAAAACACACCAAGATAAGTGTGAGTGCTATGGCGTGCTTCCTCGTGGGGAAGTCGAGGAAGGCACCATAGTGGTGTATTGGTTGAAGAGATGTAGTGGACTCGTGTACGCTTCTTAACTCAAGTCTGGTACTCGTAGTTCAGGACTAGCCAAGTCAAAGCTGGCACTTCTGCAAGTGAAACCCCACCTCCCTTTACCTTGATACATGTGCATGAATAGTATAGTTCCTATGTAAGTCTTGCTGAGTACGATTTTGTACTCACGTTTGCTTAATCTATGTTTTAGATGAACCCACCGACCCCGATGGTGGCTTCTACTTGAAGCTCGAAGGATGAAGACTCAGACCAAGACCAAGCTAGTGTAGTCCCAGTCAGACGACTGGTTCCCTCGTGGAGGGCTTGTTTTTAGATAAGGCTTCTCTAAGCCATTTGTTAAACTTGTCTGTACTCAGACCTACTTTGTTTCCGCATGCTTGTTGTAATGTTGGATCACATGCTTGTGATCTCTGTGTGCACTCTGTAAGAGTTATTAATAAAGATGTATACTTTGTAGAGAATTGCAATGATACCTGCTGTTCATACAAGGCACGTGTGCTGCGTGTATGTTTATAACATGCATGTCTTTGTATGGGTTTTCGAGACCTTAGTTGTGATCTGGCTGGCGGTCTTTCATACACCAAGTGGCCCTTAGATGGGAGCAGCTTGGGGCATCGTGATGCGATTGCTCGAGACTACGTCTCGTGCACACTTTGTGGTATGATTGAGCCCGCCCTAGACCCCGACTAAGTGATCGGGCTGGAGTAAGTCTATGTAAGGGTTATAATACAATCAATAGTATGGTTGAGGCGACTTGTCTATGAGTATGGGAGTTCATCACCCATATCAGTTAGACTCGTGTGCGGACGATGAGGACCCATCTCAGTGGATCATCCGGCCTGAATGGGATGCCCCTCACGTTTGATGCTTTCCGAGAACGTTCTGTGCTTGGCCTTGTCTGCTTAGACAAGTGGGTACGGTTCTCGGCTCTCCATATGATTGTGTTGTAGCGATGCTTGCATACGCTAACCCCGGGTCCCGACACATGATCAATGGGGTTTGCTTGCCTTGCTGACGAGGTTCACACACGGTGTCTTCAACGAAGGGGGTGGCCTCCGATTCCTGTTCCACTTCTATCGAGCAAACAAAGCAATCAAGGAATAAATATAATTGCGATGCTCAAGCACATGATAAGTTGTGAAAACATGATGTACATGGTACTGATGTGTTTACAATTCCATTTAATTGAAGTGTATTGCAAAGGATATGCACATTTGCTACTGTTGCCCCATTTTAAAATGGTCAAACATGAATTTTTTTTGCATATTCTTAATCCTTGCATTTTTCTGATAATTTTTCATATATTATATGTTTAATTTGGAGTTAATATGAATTTTCTATGAATTATTGAAGTTTATAACAATTTCTGGATTTTTTTGGAATTCTTTTAATTTGGAAAAAAGGGATTAATGCGTCATTGCTGTGTCATGCTGGCGTCAGGGGGGTTTGACCCGAGTCAAACTGACAAGGGGCCCCACTGGTCAGCCTCTCTGGGTTAAATCCCTGTTAGATTAATCTAACAGACGTATTAAGGGGGGCCAGGGACCTACTGGTCAGTGGCCTGGGTCAACTAACCCAGGGGGTTAGGACCCTAATCACTGCCACGTCGCCGTGGTCAACTCCGGCGAGTCGCCGGCGAGGTCAGAGAGACCGGCGAGCTCGGGTGGACGATTCCCTGCGCCAAAAAGGACGCCGTGACCTCCATTCGAACCAGGAAGCTCTCGCGCGTCACCCTGGACCAACAGGCGAGCTCGGGGGTCACCGGAGCGTTGCCGGCGTCGAGGGAGGCGGAGGTCGTGTCTCTAGAGATGTCGGGAGGATGCTCTGGAGCGCGCTTTTGACCGGGGAGTGGAGCGTTGCGAAGCTGTGGTGCTGGGGATCACGGTGCGCGTCACGGGCGAAGCAGAAGGGAAGGGGAGCAGCGTCACCGTCGTTCATGGCGGCGGTGCCTCTCGGCGTTCATGGCAAATCGGGCTAGGAGAACGGAGGGGCGCCAATACTTGAGGGGAAAAGGGCGCGAGCTCACCGTGATGCGAATGGAGCCGACGGGGAGGTTGGGAAAGGGATGGAGACGACGAATTCGTAGTTGAACTCCGACGGCCGTAGTCGAAGAAGACGACTTGATTTGGTAGCCCTGGTGAGCTTCAGCGCGCAATCATCTGCTCAGTGACGAAGTCGACGTTGGCGAAGAAGTTGGACACGACCAGACGGCTGCTCGTTGGCGGTGGCCGCGTGTTCTCGAAGGCGTGCTCCACGGTGGGTCTCGGACGTCACGGTTTTCCGGCGAGGGAGGGGTGGAGAGAGAGCCAGAGGAGGGGGAAAGGGTGCGGGTGGTCGTGGGCAGCTCCGTGGCGCGCTTAGAGACAAGGGGGAGGCCTGGAAGCTGCTGGGCGTCGCGGTGGCGTCGGCCGAGCGCTCTGCTGCCTCCAGCGAGGTGCTTGAGGAAGAAGACAAGGAAGGAGGAGGTGGGCTGGGCCGTGGGGGGATGAGTCGGGCCAAAAGCCAGGTAAGCCCTTTTCTATTTTCTGTTTCTATTTTCTTTATGTAATTTGTTTTGGCTTGCTAGTAAAATTAGCAAAGCATTTTTAAAAATCCCGAAAACTTTTATGTGGGCTTAGGGTTCAAGCCACTAGCAACACACAAGTTTTGGTGACTTTTGAAATTCAAAAAATTTGAAATTAAATTCAAATTGGAGTTTAATTTAATTTCCAAGCCCTGTTTGGAATATTTGAAAAATCTTGGTGCATGCAGTGGGACCCACTTCACTTTATATGTGATCATTCATATTTATAAGAGTTTTAAAAAATACCAGTGGAATTTTTGGAAGCAATTTTTATCTGGCCATTTATTTAAATTCTCAGGGCTTTCCTTTTCCCCATTTTTGAACTTCTTTTGAAATTTTTGCATGATGCAAAGGACACA
This sequence comes from Bromus sterilis, assembly GCA_950022295.1. Lineage (NCBI taxonomy): Eukaryota > Viridiplantae > Streptophyta > Magnoliopsida > Poales > Poaceae > Bromus > Bromus sterilis. Next base: position 362,246,829 of record OX465595.1, on the reverse strand, counting down.
AGAAACCCTATCACTTACCCTAGTTGGGGTTCTCACACTACGTTCAACACTTGAATGCTCTGGAATGCCAGATTCCAGATGAACTTGCTGTTGATAGGGTGTTGCAGTCGCTTCCCCCTAGCTACAAAGGCTTTGTGCTGAACTACAACATGCAGGGGATGACCAAAACCCCTTTTGAGTTGTTCGCCATGCTGAAGAGCGCCGAGGTTGAGATCAAGAAGGAGCACGCCGTCTTCATGGTCAACAAGACCACTGACTTCAAGAAGTCAAGAAGGCGGGAGAAGGCCAAGAGAGGTGGCCCCAAGAGGGATGGAAAGTCAGTTGCCGCTCCTCCCAAGGCACCCAAGCCTAAACCCGGAGTGGAGTGCTTCTACTGCAAGGGTGAAGGTCACTGGAAACACAACTGCCCCAAGTACCTAAAGGACAAGAAGGATGGCAAGGTCGCCAAGAGAGACGAAGGTATATTTGATATACATATTGTTGATCTTCTCTTGACAAGCGCCGCAAACACATCCTGGATACTTGATATAGGATCTGTCGCTCATATTTCTAATTCCATTCAGGGACTAAGGAATAGAGACGCTTGCTCAAGGATGAAGTGACGATGCGCGTGGGGAATGGCTGTCAAATTGTAGTCTTGGCGGTCGGCACGAAGCATCTTAGTCTCCCTTTGGGATTGGTTTTAGTTCTGAATAATTGCTACTATGTACCCGTGTTGAGTGTGAACATCGTTAGTGGCTCTTTCTTAAAGCGAGACCGCTATTCTTTTAAGTCTGATACAATTGGTTGTTCGATTTATAAGGATGAAATGTTTTATGTTCACGCACCGGAGTTGCATGGTTTATTCATACTTGATCTCGATGGTGACATGTGTCACATTAACAATATTGAGGCCAAAAGATTGAAGAATGATGAAGATCACATGAAGATGTGGCATTGCCGACTTGGTCATATTGGTATAAAGCGCATGGAGAAGCTCCATAAGGATGGACTTCTTGAGTCATTGGATTTTGGATCCCTTGATACATGTGAACCATGCCTCATGGGCAAAATTACAAGGACTCCATTCAATGGGATAATGGAGCGTGCGGATGACTTATTGGGGATCATACACACGGATGTATGTGGACCCATGAACGTCCCCACTCGCAATGGTCTTCGTTACTTCGTGACCTTTACTGATGACTTGAGTAGATATGGGTATATTTACTTGATGAAGCACAAGTCTGAAACCTTTGAAAAGTTCAAGGAATTTCAGAATGAGGTCGAAAATCAACTCGGAAAGAAAATCAAGCACCTTCGATCGGATCGAGGTGGCGAGTATTTGAGTCACGAGTTTGGCAATCATCTGAAGTCTTGTGGCATAGTACCACAGCTTACGCCGGCAGGCACACCTCAGAGAAACGGTGTGGCTGAGCGACGTAATCGAACCCTATTGGATAGCGTACGATCGATGATGTCTCATACTGATTTTCCTGTGTCATTCTGGGGGTATGCATTAGAAACTGCCGCTCATATTCTTAATAGGGCACCATCCAAATCCGTAAAGACAACACCATTTGAAGAATGGCATGGCACGAAACCTAAGTTGTCTCACCTGAAGATTTGGGGTTGTGAGGCTTATGTTAGGAAACTACAGCCTGACAAACTTGAATCCAAGGCGGATAAGTGCATCTTTGTGGGCTATCCCAAGGAAACTTGTGGATACACCTTATACAACAAGTCTGACAGCAAAACGTTTGTTGCCAAGACGGGACACTTTCCTGAGAAAGAGTTTCTCGCGAAAGAGTTGAGTGGGAGGAAAATAGACCTCGATGAAGTGACTGACCAATCATTCCAATTGGAAGAAACGGCTACGGAAATTGTTTTGGAACCATCTTCCACAGTGGGAGCTGAAGAGAATGGCCAGAACGACATTCATAACGATCATGACATTGATGATGATCATGATGAGAATGAAGAGGAACCTTTTATGCCCCGTAGGTCATCAAGAGTCCGTCAACCTACTGAGTTTTACGGACAGCTTGTGAATGCAATCTCGACTGGTGAGTCGGATGAACCTACAAGTTACAAAGAAGCAATGGAGGGACCCGAGTCCGAGAAATGGCTTGAAGCCATGAAATCCAAAATAGACTCCATGTACACCAACAAAGTATGTACTTTGGTGGATATTCCCGAGGACCGCAAGGCCGTCGAGAATAAATGGATTTTCAAGAAAAAGACTGACGCAAACGGAAACGTATCTGTCTACAAAGCTCGACTTGTCGCGAAGGGGTTCCGACAAATTCAAGGAATTGACTACGAGGAGACGTTCTCTCCTGTAGCGATGATAAAGTCTATTCGTATCCTACTAGCAATAGCTGCATATCATGATTACGAGATATGGCAGGTGGATGTGAAAACTGCATTCCTAAATGGCAACATTGAGGAAGAGTTGTATATGATGCAACCAGAGGGGTTCGTCGATCCAAGGAACGCTGGTAAGGTGTGCAAGCTTCAACGGTCCATCTATGGGTTGAAGCAGGCATCTCGGAGCTAGAATCTTCGATTTGTTGAGGTCATTAAAGCTTTTGGATTTGTCCAAAACGTCGAAGAGTTCTGCGTCTATAAGAAACTGAGTGGGAGCTCTGTAGCATTCCTTGTGTTATATGTAGATCACACATTACTAATAGGGAACGATAAGAAATTCTTAGAGGAAGTGAAGGAATATCTGAATGGAGAATTTTCCATGAAGGACCTAGGTGAAGCTGCGTACATATTGGGGATTAAGATCTATAGAGATAGACCTAATCGACGGTTGGCCTTGAGTCAGGTTTACGAGGAGTCATCCTCGCCGGTGGTGGTCTTCTACACGACAGGGAGGTCGTAGTTCCGAGTCTACGCCAGCCACGTTCGCAAGAACGTTTCCCTCTTTCGGTCTTCAAAGGTATGAACACCGACTCCCTTCGTTACTTTACATCGCCATAGCATAGATCTTGGGTTCGGGTACCGTAGGTATGAACAATTTGTGTTTTCTGCCCCGTATCCCAACAGCCCTGACTAGTGTTGATGTAGACCTGCTAAAAGTGAGACCAACATTTGCAGTATTCTTGACATATCTGATTATGCGCTTTGCTGCAGTCCAATGGACAGTAGTGGGTGCATGAAGAAATTGACACACTTTATTAACAGCAAAAGAGATATCTGGTCTAGTAAGAGTCAAATACTGAAGACCCCCTACTAAGCTTCTTTATTTTACACTATCCTCTTGATCCAAGAGTTCTCCTTCTGCAAGAGATAATTTTTCTGTGCTAGATAAGGGAGTTAGAGAAGGCTTACAACCCTGAAGACCAACTCTTTTAACCAGATCATTTGCATATTTTCCCTGTGACAGATGAAGACCACCATCATATTTATTTACCTCAATGCCAAGAAAGAAATGAAAATCTCCCAAGTCCTTAAGAGCAAATTCAGCACTCAAGTCCTTTAATAATCCCGTAACCGCCTCATTAGATGAACTTGTAACAATAATATCATCAACATAAATAAGTACGAATATGGATGTATTCAACTTATTATAGATGAATAATGAGGTGTCATATTTTGAAGGAACAAAACCAAGAGCTTGCAATTTCTGACTTAGGCGTGAGTACCATGCTCGAGGAGCCTGCTTCAGTCCATACAAGGCTTTGTCAAGTTTGCACACATGAAAGGGTGCATTTTTATCCTCAAAACCAGGAGGCTGTTTCATGTAAACTTCCTCTTCCAGAACACCATGAAGAAACGTATTATGCACATCTAGCTGTCTGAGACTCCATCCCTTAGACATAGCAATGGATAGTACGAGGCAAATAGTGGCAGCTTTGACAACTGGGCTAAAAGTATCCTCATAGTCAATGCCATACCTTTGCTTGAAGCTTTTAGCAACAAGTCTCGCCTTGTATCGATCTATTGTTCCATCAGATTTCCTTTTCACCTTAAACACCCATTTGCAGTCAATAAAGTTTTTGCCTTGGCGCTGCGGAACTAGGTGCCATGTCTTGTTCTTTTGGAGTATTGTATATTCTTCCTCCATAGCTTTTTTCCACCGTGTATCAGCAAGAGCTTCGTCAACATTATCAGGTTCACCTGTAGTACATGCCAAACCAAATTTAGCAATAAGTTTTTAATTTTTGGAAGCAATGATTCCCTTCTGAAGTCGTGTGCGTGGCGGAGTTTGGTCCTCGGCCGCCTCAGCCGCAAAAGATCCCGAGGCATCGATTTCAGCAGCGCCGTCAGGGGCGTTTGAGGCAGAAGCCCTCATGCCAGCAGCGACAGCCGGCTCAGGAGATTGCATGGGATTCTCTATGACTGCGGACGGTGCTGGAGTAGTCTCCAGAGCCACAGAAGATCCCGTCACATCTGGTGCTGTCCTCGTAGGTGTTGGTGTCGGCGGGACTGCATGCGCCCTCCGGCGGTAGCAGAGAGGCGAATCGGGAAAGCGACCAGCGGTCGCTGTCGGTGCTGTCGATGGAGACTGATGCGGGCCACCCTGGCTGGCGGCTGGAACGGGCGTGCGCCTGACCACCTCCTGGTCTCGCTGCACTGATCCCGAGGTGGATCCTGTCAGCTGGGTCAGCCCCTGACAGAGAAGCGATCCCGAGGCTGATTCGCCTCGTGTTCCTCCCGTGCGGTCTCCTGGTGATGGACACACGAAATAACGTCCGTTTGGACTGTTTTCTTCACCATTTGTTGTGCTATTTTCTTCTGCTGCATCACAAAACTCATGTGCATCATTAGGACTACAGTTGTCACCCCCTTGATCAAGGCCGGAGAGATGGGAAGGTAGAAGCAAAATTTCTTTGCGAAGAAGGGCGCCGGCATTTGGGTGGAGATGAGCAAAGGGAAATTTTGTTTCATCAAAGATAACATCTCGAGAAATATAGACACGACCTGTAGATACATCAAGACACTTGACCCCTTTATGTTGTGCATTATACCCAAGAAAGACACATTTTTTGGAGCGAAACATGAGTTTGCGATTATTGTATGGTCTAAGATTTGGCCAACAAGTGCAACCAAAAACATGAAGGGATGTATAATATGGCTTGGTGTGAAGAAGTCTTTCAGTGGGAGTTTCATTGTTGATGACACGACTTGGTAGTATATTGATGAGGTGAACTGCGGTGAGAAACGCCTCATCCCAAAATTTGAGAGGCATCGATGAACCTGCTAGGAGTGCTAAGCCAACTTCAACAATGTGCATATGCTTGCGTTTAGCTGACCCATTTTGCTGGTGAGAATGTGGGCATGACACATGATGAGAGATTCCAATTTTTTGAAAAAAGAATCTAGCTTTTCATATTCTCCTCCCCAATCAGACTGGAGAGAGATGATTTTGCTATCAAATTTGCTTTCAACAAGAGCTTGAAAATTGTGAAAGACTTGAAAAACATCGGATCTTTTCTTGAGGAGATAGATCCAAGTGTATTTGCTAAAGTCATCAATAAAACTCACATAGTACGTATGTCTACCAACAGAAGAGGAGGCAGGACCCCAAACATCAGAAAACACAAGTTGCAAAGGTTTGGTAGAGACACTAGTAGAGATAGGATATGGTAATTGATGACTTTTTGCTCTTTGACACGAATCACACACAGTTTCTGAACTATGCTCACCAACAAACGGGAGCTTATTTTTTCTAAGCAATTGTTGAACTAAGGAAAAAGCTGGCTGCCCTAATCGATCATGCCATCACGTAGACGAGAGTTTGGTGACATCATGGACTTGTTTATTGAATCTTCTAAACTCCGGAATCAACGGGTAGAGCCCTCGAACACATCTACCTTGATGAAGAATTTTCTTCGTTGCCTGGTCCTTAATAAAAAATAACTTGGGGTGAAACTCAAAGAAGACATGATTATCAATGGAAATACGATGAACGGATAGAAGATTTTTAGAGGCACTAGGAACATGCAAGATTTTCCTTAAGCGAATATTTTTGTGAGGGGTTGTGATAACTGAATGACCAATGTGACGTATCCTCATACCTGCTCCATTGGCAGCATGCACTTGGTCTTGGCCACGGTACTTCTCCCGAGTTGTCACCTTTTCCAACTCGCTGGTGATGTGATCAGTGGCACCACTGTCGACGTACCAGTTGATGTCGACGCCATAGGACGCGTCAGCTGCCCCGGCCACCTTCTCATCTTGTGAGTCATCATCATCATCGTACCTGTACCAGCAGTGCTTGGCGGAGTGCCCAGGTTTCCCGTAGATCTGGCAGAGGGGAACATCAGGACGAGACTTGCGGCCCTTGTTGTTGTTGTAGGAGGGCCGCCCGCCACTGCAGGAGTTGTTGTTGTTTCCGTTGCTCCCTCCAGCACCGCCGCTGCCCTTCCCTTTGTTGGTGCGAGGGGGGCCGCAGTAGCGTGAGGATCCGCCGCTGCGACCGCGAGCAGCGACGTTGGCGGAGGACATGAAGCCGCCGCTGTTGTTGGTGCCGTGGAACAGCGCCAAGCGCTGATCAAAGTTGCTCATGAGAGAGAACAACTCATCAACGGAGACCTCATCAGCGCGAGGATCCAGGGCGGAGATCAGCGGCTGGTAGTCGATGTCGAGGCCGCCTAGGATGTGCGAGACGAGTTCTTCAGAGGGGAGCTGCTTGCCTGCAGACGCGAGTTCATCAGAGAGCCCGCGCATGTAGGCGAAGTATCTTGCCACGAACTGCGTGCCCTTCTGGGCATTAGAGAGCACCCTGCGTATGTTGTTGACGCGGGAGCGAGACTGCGAGGCAAACATGCCCGCAAGAGAAGTCCAGAGTGCGTGTGCGGTGGCTATGGCGGTGACCTGCACAAGAACTTCTTTGGAGAGGTTATTCAGAAGATACCCAAGGACTTGTTGATCTTCCCTGACCCAGATCGTGTACGTCGGGTTGGGCAGGGACTCCTCCTTCCCGTCCTTGTCGCGGGTGACAAGGACCTTGGTGGGCACCGGGGTGGTTCCGTCGACGTAGCCGAAGTAGCCAGCCCCGCGCAACTGCGGCGTCACTTGTGCGCGCCAGAGCACGTAGTTCGTGCGGGTGAGCTTCTCGGTGACCTGTCCATTGAGGACGGCGGGAGAGCTTGCGGAGGAGGAGGACGACATGGCTAGCAGATGGGATCGGGTGGGTGGAGCTAGATGTGATGGAAGAGTTAGGCTCTGGTTACCATGTGAAAATTGTGGGAAGCGTCGTACCCTGTTCTGGGCGACGGGTGCATGTTATATAGGCCAGGGTCGCAACCCCCTGGTATAGCGTACAAATAGTTAGGATTACATCGTGGAGAGGAAGATAGAGATTACACGGTTACAAGGATAACCTCAAATATTAACAACCTAACTCTATCTCCTATCGTAGACTTGAACGCCAAGATATACCAGGTTGGGATCGTGTACCATATGCATACTCGGTTTAACAGGATCTGCATGCTCTGTTTTTTCCCCTAAGAACTGACTGGCTGATTAAAGTTGTGTGCTTCACCACAAGTTATGTACGTAACTTGTTTTGATGTGCAGGACATCTGAGACGGAGGAGGAACAATGATTCAGCAATGAATCCGACTGAATTAGAGTTACAAATTCTTCTTCAACTCAATTTTTGGAAACTACTCATCACTTGTTCGTTGTTCCTAGTTCCTAACAGAAGCTATATTACTTTTGATTTAGGTGTAGAAATATTGGCTTATGGATGACACGGAGGTAGGAGTTTTGAGTTTACTTCACATACCTGGAAATGCACTTGATCTATGTAAAGGTGTGGTAACGCTTTGATCTATGGACAATCTGCTATATAGGTTGCCTCTTGCAAATGGTGGATAACGCTTTTTGTGCGGATGAGTTGCAGGTACAAACTAAACTTCTATGTTAATAATGCACTGCAACACTTGCTATATATGTTTCCTCTTGCCTGTTCCAATCATAGGCGTACTAACTAAACTTTCTATGTTATTAATGCACTTCAACACTTGCTCTTGTTATGTAAAATAAACGAAATAAATGTTCAAACAGATGATGGACAATGAGTTGATGAATGCAATCGAGGCATGAACGAATCGATGGAGAATCAATCGATCTACACAAATCTAGTTACATACTGTTCAACGTAAGGTTATGCTAATTCGTCAATGAGAAAAAATGGCAAACTGGCAGCGAATTTTGCTTTCCCTGTTTGTAGCTGATCAAGCATCTGTCCGGTGATCTTATAGATACCTTATAGATACCTGGTTCATCTCTTTAACCGAGTATTTTTGTTGAACAGTTTTGTCTTTAGAACCTTCACTTAAAAATTTATAATTTTGAATAATTTTACTGTAATCACATGCAGAGAGAACAAATGATATAACTTGGACTTGGTTGGGGTGCGCCGGGCCTGGAAAGCAGTGCAAAGCCGCCCAGGCGGCGCGTGTGGGCCCTAGTAACAAGATACTGTGATGGACCCACCGCCATAAAAAATAATTTTAATATCCTTTTGGGCGCATGACCTACATATTAGATATCACACTGACAAGAACGGATACTACACTTGATCTCATACATGATGACACCTATTCAAACCTTATGAAGAAGACCTGGAAGAGTGCAAGTAGACTAAAGCACAAGATTTTCTTCTGGTTGGTTCTGAATAACAGAGTTAACACCAGAGTCGTGCTACAAAGAAAAAAGCTTTCATTTGGATAGCTATGATTGCCCCTACTACACACCTAGCTCCACTGAAACTCTGTAGCACCTAATGTGGGACTGCAACTTTGCTTACAGATATTGAATTTCTCTAATACCTTTCAAGAATAGGCAAACCTCAATCTTTGAAGAAACTTGGCTAGCATTGCAGCATGTCCGAAAATGGAAGGTTTCATCTGTATATATAGCTAGCGAAAATGCTTGATACTTCTTGATCCGACAGGTATCAATGTTTGCTTCTTGGCTTGCAGTTGACAAGGGGCACGATATTACATGGTTTAACGACCGATGATGGGAAGTCCCTCGCCATAGGGCAAGCACTCGACTGGCTATCGCGTTGATTATTGGATCAATTTTCCTCTACTGTGTGGTGCTGAGGTGGATCGCCAGAAGAAAGGAGGCAACTAGCTGGCGGAGTGCGCTGAAGATAATCAAGAAGAGGAGCTTGAGGGAGCTACAAAGCACACATCCACCGGAGACACAATGTCATGTTTTCCTAGTGTGGGAGTTGTGATCCATATTCATATATATGGAGAAAGGCTAACTTCTAACGAAGGGGGGAGTGTTACCAGGAGGCTTGGGCCTCCATGTAGCGGAGGCGGAGTCTGAGTTAGCCCATCACACACCGCTTGCTAAGGACGCCTCCACGGCGGGGGGGGGGGGGGCTCGCTGTATGGATCAATATTGACCTAGGTCATGTATGTTATATATACTCCTTCTAAGCCACCGCACGAGATCAAGTTGATCAATTTGTAAATACCTCGGCGATTGTAACCTCTCCACGATAGTGAAAGTTTGCTGGCTGACGCCTGTAGTGTTTACCCTTCTCTTCGAAGGGGTTCTCCATGTTAAATCCTTCCTTGTGTCCTAGTGTTGATTTCGTTCTTTTCGTTATTCTTTTTCCTATCGGATCTCTTAACTCCTAGAAGATTATGAGGACGACGATAAAGTGGTGGAGCTTCGATGCGGTCAATATTATCACTATGCGTGTGCCGAAAAATGGAGTGCGAAGATCAAGGTGGAATGCTAGCGTGTAGGACTGTAGTGTAGTAGGAAGTTATTCTGCAAAATGTAATGGACTCGGTTATTAAATTGATGGTTGTTGGACTTGTCTTCCTCACCACAGTTTGCGAGCTCGGTAGGCAGCAATTCGATCGCCTCAACAGTTGCGACGTCGTTGACGTCTTCTACATCTCAATATGTTGCCGATCGATTTTGGAGTGGCTCGATGCCATCTTTGTCGACCTCATCTTCCCGAAGGCTGCAACATCATAGACTTCATCTACGTATCAGCATGCCTGCCGATCATGCTTTTGGCACCCATGAGCGCAATCCGTGCCTCCTCCTCGCCCTCCGTTCCTCATGGTCGTTTGTGTCATCGTCCCTGACGGTATCGAATTCTTCAAACATTTTCAGTTAGCCGTTCATCAGTAAAATATAATTCAGTTAGAGTAGATTCTATTGTACATCTGCCGGGACCCGGGATTAGCGTATGCAAGTCCCTCTCCGACATAGTCATATGGAGAGCCGAGAACCGTACCCACTTGTCTAAGAAGACATGGCAGAGCACAGAACGTTCTCAGAAAGCATCGTACGTGAGGGGTATCCCATCCAGGCCGGATGATCAACTGAGATGGGTCCTCATCGTCCGCATACAAGTCTAATGATATGGGTGATGAACTCCCATATTCAAAGACAAGTCGCCTCAACCATACTATCGACTATCTCATAACTCTTACATAGACTTACTCCAGCCCGATCACTTAGTCGGGGTCTAGGGCGGGCTCGATCATACATCAAAGTGTGCACGAGACAGAGTCTCGAGCAATCGCATCGCGATGCCCCAAGTTGCGCACATCTAAGGGCCACTTGGTGTATAAAAGACCGCCAGCCAGATCACAACTAAGGTCTCGAAAACCCATACAAAGACATGCATGTTATAAACATACACGCAGCACACATGCCTTGTATGAACAGCAGGTATCATTGCAATTCTCTACAAAGTATACATTTTATTGATAACTCTCACAGAGTGCACACAGAGATCACAAGCATTTGATCCAACATTACAACAGACAAGCGGAAGCAAAGTAGGTCTGAGTACAGACAAGTTTAACAAATGGCTTAAGAAGCCTTATTTAAACACAAGCCCTCCACGAGGGAACCAGTCGTCTGACTGGGACTATACTAGCTTGGTCTTCAGTCGTCGAGCTCGATGAAGAAGCCACCTTCGGGGTCAGTGCGTTCATCTAAAACATAGAATAAGCAAACGTGAGTACAAAGTCGTACTCAGCAAGACTTACGTAGGAGCTATACTACTCATGCACATGTATCAAGGTAAAGGGAGGTGTGGTTCAATTGCACAAGTGCCATCTTTGACTTGGCTAGTCCTGAACTACGAGTACCAGACTTTGAGGTAAGAAGCGTACACGAGTCCACTACTTTCTCCAACCAATTACACCACTATGGTGCCTTCCTCGACTTCCCCACGAGAAAGCACGCCATAGCACTCACACTTATCTTGGTGTATTTTAGAAGTATCCAGTTCAAGTTGTCTAATAATCAATCTAAGCATTCCAAGCAGTCCTTAACCGCGGACGCGGCTATTCGAATAGTTTTGTTAACCCTGCAGGGTTGTACCGCTACACACACATGATCATCATTTACCGCCTTTGATCTCGACACCATTCAAGGGGTGTCAGCGAGGATGCTCACCACAACTGTTACCTCATAGCCGATCTAGTCCAAGAAAGCCGCCTACCTGGGTTGGCTACCACTATCGTGAACCCGGCCGGTTTACCGAAGTGGACCCAGATGATGTGTGCGTGGTGCGTAAGCCGGTCTCGGATGGGCCATTCTCCCACTTAGCAGCCAGGCCACAAACCTACCAGAACTCCGAACTATTGCGACATCTGGACATCGAAAGGGATGAGTTAATAGGTTGAGAGGGGTCAGTGAGCGCAATGTGTGGTTGTACTCTTCATCTTGGATCACCACACAAGAACTCGGACTTAGGGCGGTGTTCAACGAGACAACCCACCGTGTACTCCTACACAACCTCTCATCGTTCACCTTGTATTAGGGTAGATTCACCAACACATTTCCACCATCATCATGATTGCTACCATCCCGACTCACATAACAGTAATATCATTGTATCACTCTAAGCATGCAATAAGCAGTAAAAATTGCAGGGGCCACATGATATCAATCAACTCCTACATTTGCTAGGATTGTGGTTTGCTTACTACTGTGAAAAATGATAGGTCATGCAAAGGAATGGGTTCATCTATGCGGTAGAAACGTAGCATGGTAATCATCCTATACAATGCATAAGCGAGACATGAGAGGGAAGTGGGATTTTATCGACATGATCAATGGGGGTTTGCTTGCCTTGCTGACGAGGTTCGGGTTTGGGGTCTTCAACGAAGGGGGCTGCCTCCTGTTCCGGTTTCACCTCTACTCGACAAACAACAAATAGGTAGCAAAGTAAATACAATGCACAATCACATGGTTGAAGGTTGAAACTTGATGTATATGCTTTGATGTGTGAAGCAATTCCACTTAAATGGGGTATTTGCAATTGAATTTGCACATTTAAACTCCGCATATGATTTCCAATTTAGCCAAGTTGCATATGACATTGTTTGGTCAAGTTAAGGCATTTTGAAATGTGTATGATATGCCTCTGAAGTTCAAGTATAATGTGGTATGTTGCTATGGTTCAAATTGCAAAAGCATTTGAAATGAATTTGATTTAATTCCATTTAAACCAAATAGCAAAAGCTACTGGTCACATTTTAAATTCAACTCAAACATAGTTGAAAGTTGCATATTTGGATAACTTATTTTCTCCTGATCATTTTTCATATATTATTTGTTAAATGTGGAGTTAATATGAATTTTCTATGAATTTCCAAAGTTTGAGCCTTTTTCTGGAATTCTCTGATTTCTTTTTAATTGGAAATTCAATTACTGCGTCAGGCTTGGGCAAGGGTGACGTCAGGGGGGGACGTGTGGGGCCACTTGGTCAGTGGCTGGGTTAGAAAACCCGGTTAGTTTAACTAACCAGGGGGGTTAATTAGCAGCCTGGGCCCACTTGTATGTGGCCCAGGGGGTTAGTTAGCGAGTTAAACTCGCCGGACACATTAGCCTCGCCGGCGGCTAGTCGCCGGCGACCTCCCGACGCGGCGGCGACGCACGGGACGGCGGCTCCGACCACCATTTGGTGCGCCGAGACAACCAAACGGGAGCCCGAGCACGTATGCGTCAAGCTGAGCACAGCAGGGCCACGGGAATGGCCGGAATCTTCGTCGGCGTTGAGTTTTTGCGGCGGCCGTGGCTGGGCAACGACGAGGATGAAGCTGCGGTGGGTTTTCGTGGGCACGCGATGGCTCAGGCGACTCCTTGGAGCACCAGGAGCACGGTGGACGTCATGGATGGGTCAAAGGGGCACGGGAACTTCCTCGCCGTCGACCATGGCGGCGGCGAGCTCCTGCGTTCATGGCGGATCTATCTAGGGAGGAGGAGGGAGACGAAGGAATGGCTCGGGTGAACCGTGAGCTCACCGTGAGTTCAACGGAGGCGGTGGCGCGGTCGGGGACGCCCTGTGGTTGCCGGAATCAAAGAAATCGCGCGGCGGCTCCGGCGAGGTCTCGGTGAAGCTTGCGTTGGCCTCGAGCTCGATTAGTCCTCCAACTTCTCCAGATCGAGGAAGTCGACGATGGCGCGCATGATGGACATGGTCTCCGGGCTTCTCTCCGGCGTTGGCTGCGGTTCCTCACGACGGAGAACGGCGGATGCTCTCGGGGAAGAAGGGGAAAAGTGGCAGAGTGCGTGAGAGCGAGGGGAAAGGGGTGGAGAGTGATCAGGGCGACCACGGCTCTCTCCTAGACATGCTGGAGGAGGCAGGGAGGCAGCTGCGTGGCCTGCCCGTCGTCGGCGGCCTCGGCATGCCGGCCACCGAGCTGCTTGTCGTCGTGGAGGTAGACGACAAGAGCTAGGTGGGCTGGGCTGGGCCGGTTGGAGGCCGGGGGGGGGGGGGTAAGTTGGGCTGCTTCCAGGTGAGCCTTTTTTCCTTTTTCTTTTCTGTTTTCTTTTCTGCCTTTTTGTTTTGCTGTGCTAAATAAATAGCTAGGCATTTTATTAAATGTTGAAACTTTTTATGTGGCTTCACAATATAATAGGCAAGCCACTTGTAAAGTTTGAACATTTTTAAAATTCAAATTATTTGAACTTTAAATCAAATAGGGGTTTTTGATTAATTCCAAGGTCCTGTTTGAATATTTGAAAAATCCATGAGCATGGGGTGGGTCCCACATCACATGATATGTGATCACACTCATTTATAAGCCTTTTCAAAAATCTAACATGAATTTTTGGAGAAGATTTTTATCTGGCCATTTGAATTAATTCATCTCTCATTGTCGGGACTCGGGGTTAGCGTATGTAATTCCAGTCACGATACAATCACATGGAGAGCCGAGAGCCGTACCCACTTGTCTAAGCAGACAAGGCCAGGCACAGAACGCTCTCGGAAAACCTCAAACGTGAGGGGCATCCCATCCTGGCCGGATGATCAACTGAGATGGGTCCTCAACGTCCGCTCACAAGTCTAAATGCTTATGGGTGGTGAATCCCATACTCATAGACAAGTCGCCTTAACCATGTTATCGATTGGATCCTAACTCTTACATAGACTAACTCCAGCCCGATAACTTAGTCGGGGTCTAGGGCGGGCTCGATCATACAACAAAGTGTGCACGTGACAGAGTCACGAGCAATCGCATCGCGATGCCCCAAGCTGCGCACATCTAAGGGCCATTTGGTGTATAAAAGACTGCCAGCCAGATCACAACTAAGGTCTCGAAAACCCATACTAAGACATGCATGTTATAATCATACACGCATCACACATGTCTAGTATGAACAGCAGGTATCATCACATAACTCTACAAGTACTCTTTATTATATACACATATAGCATACAAAGATCACATGTCTGTGATCAACATTACATCATACAACGGAAGCAAATTAAGTCTGAGTACAGACAAGTTTAACAAATGGCTTAGAGAAGCCTTGTAAACATACATACCCTTCCACGAGGGACCAGACTGCTGTCTGGGACTATTCTAACTTAGTCAACGTCGAGCTTCAGGTCGGTGACTCCATCGGGGTCCGAGTTCTTATCTAAAACATAGAATAAGAAAACGTGAGTACAAAGTCGTACTCATCAAGAATTACATCAGAACTACACTACTCATGCTCAAGTATCAAGGTAAAGGAGTTGGGGTTTCATCATGCAGAAGTGCCAGCTTTGACTTGGCTAATCCTGAACTACGAGTACCAGACTTGAGATAAGAAGCATACACGAGTCCACTACATCTCCAACCAATACACCACTATGGTTACTCCTCGACTTCCCCACAAGGAAGCACACCATAGCACTCACGCTTATCTTGCGAGTTTTAGAAGTATCCATTCAAGTTGTCTAATAATCAGGTACAGGTTCCAAGTAGTCCTTAACCGCGGACGCGGCTATTCGAATAGTTTTGTTAACCTTGCAAGGGTGTAAGCTACACACACACATGACCATCGGTTACCGCCTTTTGCTCGCCACCGTTCAAGAGGTGACAGCGAGGATGTTCACCACGACACTTCGCTCACAACCGGTCTATTCCAGGAGTCGACTATCTGAGTTTTCCTTCGCTCGAGAGCCCGGCCGGATCAACGAAACGGACTCAAACAATGTAGGTGACCGAGACGCCACCTCTGGCAGATGGTTTTCCTGCCTCACAGGTGCACCCACATATCTATATGATGCAACCAGTTCCTTCGTTCTTTTTCTATGCACATGTCAAATGGAAAGCCCGAACTAATGTGACTCCTGGACGTCGACACGGATCAAGGTACTAGGCCGAGAGGGGTCAGTGAGCCCAATGTGTGGTTGTTCTCTTTGTCTTGGATTACCATACAAGAACTCGGTGCTTAAGGCGGTGTTCAACGAGACAACCCACTGTGTACTCCTACACAGCCTCTCATCGTTCACCTTGTATTAGGGTGGATTCACCGACACAGTTTCACTTTCATCAACACCATGTTCACCATCATCCCGACTCACATCAAAAGCAACCTCATTGTACCACTAAGCATGCAATAAGCATTAACAGTTGCAGTGGTCACATGATATCAATCAACTCCTATGTCAGCTAGGATTGTGGTTTGCTTACTACTGTGACAAGATGATAGGTCATGCATCGGATATGGGTTCAACTATGCGGTAGAATCAATACAAAGTGATCTCCTAAACATGCATAAGCAAGACTGAGAGGGAATTGGGATTTTATAGACATGATCAATGGGGTTTGCTTGCCTTGCTGACGAGGTTCAGTACGGTGTCTTCAACGAAGGGGGTGGCCTCCGGTTCCAGTTGCACGTCTATCGAGCAAACAATCAAACAAGGAATAAATATAATTGCGATGCTCAAGCACATGATAAGTTGTGATAACATGATGTACATGGTACTGATGTGTTGACAATTCCATTTAATTGAAGTGTATTGCAAGATAATTGCAAATTCAAACTTCAAATTTGAATTCAAATTAAGCCATATGCACCTTTGCTACTGTTGCCCCATTTTAAAATGGTCAAACATAAAAAAAAATTGCGTATTCTTAATCCTTGCATTTTTCTGATAATTTTTCATATATTATTTGTCCAATTTGGAGTTCATATGAATTTTCTATGAATTATTGAAGTTTTGGTTATTTTCTGGAATTTCTGTAATTTCTATAAATGTTTTTCTAATTACTGCGTCAGCATGACGCATGGCTGATGTCATGGGGGCTCTGACGGGTGGGGTCACTCTGTCAGTGGGAGAGGGGCTAATCCCTCTCTGTTTAAACTAAACAGAGGGGTTAGGGGCCAGGGGGCCCACCTGTCATTCGCCGGGTGGGTTGATTAGTGGTTAAACTAACCACGACCACGTCACCCGCCGGCGTTGAGCCGCCGGTGACCTTCCCGCACGGCGGCGTGGCATGCAGACGGCAGCGCAGTGCGCCATCTGTAACGCTGAGTGCACCGGGATGAAGCCCGTGCACTCGCGCACCACACAGACGAGGCTGGCGTCGACGGGCAGCACGGGAGCCTCGCCGGCGTTGAGCTCGGGCGGATGCTGGGCTCGGGTCCGGTGGAAAAGGACGACGGGGTCACGGGGAGGTGCACGGAGAGGCTGGGAGGAAGTGAAGGCTCACCCTAAGCACGAAGCGGAGATCGGTGCGGCCGGGGAGAGGCTGGCGTGGAGGAATTCCTCGCCGGAATAAATGGCGGTCGGCGGTGAGGAATCGAGAACGGCGTCTGCTCCAGGGGTTCTGAGGCTCGATTGGATCCGCGGGAAGACGAAGACGGCGGTGCCAATGCTTCTGGACACGATAGCTAGGCTTCTCGACATCGATGGCCACGCTGGTGCGGCGGCGTGCTCCGGCGTGTGCTTCGGGTGGCGCAAGAACGGCGAGGAGGAGAGGTAGAGAGGAGATGGCGAGAGGGGGAGTGGACGCGGTGGCCTTCCAGGCGTCTCCAGGCGCCACGAGAAGAGAGAGGGAGGCAGGTAGCTGTCTGGCACGCCCACGGCGGTCGCCGGCATGCTGCCTGCCTGCCTGTCCTGGGGAGGAAGACGCATGTGCCCTCCCTAGGTGGGCTGGGCTGGGAGGCTGGGGGGGGGGCTTCAGTTGGGCCGGATTGGCCAGGGGGTCTTTTCCTTTTTCTTCTGTTTTGTTTTTCTGTTATTTTGTTTTGCCTAGGTATAAATAGCTAGGAAATTTTATAAAATGCCCAAACATTTTTATAAATCCTAGGTGACCAGTAGCTAGCCACATATAGAATTTGGACATTTTTGAAATTCAATATATTTTGAATTTCAATTCAAATAGGGTCAAATTTAATTTCCAGGGCACCTTTTGAATTTTTGAATATTCCATGGGCATGGAAATGAACCCAAACCACTTTTAAAATGATCATCATCATTTCTAGGAATTTTCCAAACATTCAAGTGATTTTTGGAAAAAGATTTTTATCTGGCCATTTGAAATAATTTCTCAGGGCTTTTCTTTTCCCCATTTTTGAATTTTCTTTTGAAATTTTTGCATGATGCAAAGGGATCAAACAACCCTAGCACTTACCCTAGTTGGGGTTCTAACAACTCGCCCCCACTCAAAAGAATCTCGTCCCGAGATTCAGAAGTCGTCGGGAGGAAGGTGGGGTACTCGGCACGGAGGCGGTCTTCTCTTTGCCAGGTTGCTTCTTTCTCGGAGTGATGTGACCATTGTACTTTTAGGAACTTGATCTTCTGACGACGAGTGACACGTTCTGCTGAATCAAGAATACGAACAGGGTACTCTCGATAAGAAAGGTCATCTTGGAGATCAAGCGTTTCATGGTCGACTTCGCGGATGGGGTCCTTGAAGCAACGCCTGAGTTGTGACACACGGAATACATCATGTACTCGGGAAAGGTGCGGAGGTAGTTCAAGTTGGTAGGCAACTTCTCCACGTTTAGCGAGAATGCGGAAAGGTCTGATGTAACGTGGGGCCAACTTGCCTTTGATACCGAATCGTTGGGTTCCCTTCAGAGGAGTAACCCGGAGGTAAGCCTTCTCATCCAGATTGTAGCTCTCCTTTCTATGATGACGATCATAGTAGCTTTTCTGACGAGACTGGGCGGCTTTCAATCGATCACGAACAATGCGAACTTGCTCTTCTGCTTCCTTGATCATATCCGGTCCAAAGAGTTGTCTCTCACTGGTTTCTGACCAGTTTAAAGGTGTTCGACATCGTCGTCCATAAAGGAGTTCAAAAGGAGCCATGTTCAGACTAGATTGGAAACTGTTGTTATAAGAAAATTCGGCGAATGGAAGAGATTTCTCCCAATTCTTTCCGAATGAGATAACACAAGCTCTGAGCATGTCTTCAAGAATTTGGTTAACCCTTTCAACTTGACCGCTAGACTGAGGATGGAAAGCTGTACTAAAGGATAGATGAGTTCCCATAGCATTCTGAAAGCTTCCCCAGAATCTAGAGGTGAAAAGGCTACCACGATCAGAATTGATCACCAAAGGAACACCATGAAGAGACACAATTCTAGAGACGTACAAGTCCGCTAACTGACTAGCAGTTATAGACTCGCGAACGGGAAGGAAGTGAGCAACTTTGGAAAGTCTATCAATGACAAAGAAGATGGCATCATTTCCTTTCTGGGTTTTTGGAAAGCCGGTGATGAAGTCCATACCGACTTTGTCCCATTTCCACTCGGGAATAGGCAAAGGTTGAAGTGTACCAGCAGGTCTTTGGTGTTCGGCCTTAATGCGACGACAAACATCACATTCAGCAACAAATCGAGCAATGTCTCTCTTCATCCTAGTCCACCAAAATCTCTGGCGTAGATCTCGGTACATTTTTGTGCTACCGGGATGAATCGAGAGGGGTGTGTCATGGGCTTCTTTGAGGATGAGTTGCCTTAGTTCCCTATTCTTAGGTACTACCAAACGATTTTCAAAGAATACCGTTCCTCTACTATCTGTGGAGAAACATTTAGCAAGTCCGCTAGCAATGTTCTCCTTGATCCGGCGTACACCTCGTGCACGTCTTTGGGCAACTATGATTTGATCCTCAAGGGTTGGTTTCGCCACCAAGTAGAAAAGAGATCCACGAGGAACAATCTCGAGATTGAGCTTTCGAAATTCCTCATGAATAAGTGGTTGATATTGTTGTAACATAAGGTTGTTACAATACGACTTATGACATAGTGCATCAGCCATGACATTGGCTTTGCCTGGGGTGTAAGAAATTCCTAAGTCATAATCTTTTATCAACTCTATCCAGCGTCTTTGCCTGAGATTAAGATCTGGTTGGGTGAATATGTATTTGAGGCTTTGGTGGTCAGAATAGATCTCACAACGATTACCAAGGAGGTAATGTCGCCAAGTCTTCAGGGCATGAACTACGGCAACGAGTTCAAGATCATGGGTAGGATAGTTCTCTTCATGTGGCCGCAACTGGCGTGAAGCATAGGCTACCACATGTCGATCTTGCATAAGTATGCATTCTAACCCTTGCCGTGAAGCATCACAATAAATCTCGAAATCCCTTTTTGTGTCTGGAGGTGCAAGTACGGGTGCAGAAGTCAATCTTCTTTTTAGCTCTTGAAAGCTTTCCTCGCACTTGGGGGTCCATTGGAATTTCTTATCTTTCTTGAGGAGTTCAGTAAGAGGCTTTGCAACTTTAGAAAAGTTCTCGACGAAGCGGCGGCAATAGCTTGCTAAGCCAAGAAAACTCCTAACTTGCTTAACCGATTCAGGTGGAGTCCAGTCAAGGACGACCTGAACTCTCTCGGGATTGACTGCAACACCTTTCGCAGAAATCACGTGGCCTAAGTAGGTCACTTCTGGTAGCCAAAATTCACACTTGGAGAACTTGGCATAAAGGCGGTGCTCTCTAAGTTTCATCAATACCAACCTAAGATGTTCTGCGTGCTCTTCTTCGTTCTTCGAGTAGATGAGAATGTCATCAAGATAAACCACAACAAATTTATCTAGGTACTCCTAGAAGATCGAATTCATTAAGCGGGAGAATGTGGCGGGGGCATTGGTCAAACCAAAGGACATGACGGTGTACTCGTAAAGACCATAACGAGTAGTAAAAGCCGTTTTGGGAATGTCCTCGTTTCGGATTTTGATTTGATGATAGCCTAATCTCAAATCCATCTTGGAGAAGACAGAGGATCCTGCAAGTTGATCATAAAGATCATTGATCCTGGGCAGTGGGTACTTGTTCTTTATCGTCGCTAGATTTAGCGGGCGATAGTCTACGCACATCCTTTCTGTTCCATCTTTCTTCGTTACGAACAGAACGGGGCAACCCCATGGCGATGAGCTAGGGCGGATGAAGCCTTTTGCCAACGAAGCATCAAGTTGGTTTTTTAGCTCAGCTAGCTCATGTGGGGCCATTCTATATGGACGTCTGGAAATTGGGGCTGTGCCTGGTATAAGATCCACTATGAATTCTACACACCTGTCGGGTGGCATTCCCGGCAGCTCTTCAGGAAAGACATCCGGGAAGTCACGAACCACCGGAACATCTTCAAGGTCAGGAAGGGGAAGCACATTCAAAGTATGCACCTCGGTTCTTGTTCTGGGTGAGGTGTAATCAATGGTCTGGCCTGAAGGATGGGTGAGCTTAACTGACTTGGCTTTACAATCAAGGAAAGCATTCTGCCTTGATAACCAATCCATTCCTAGGATGACATCAATGTCCGAAGACTTGAGGGCTATAAGTGAGGCAAGGAATACTAAACCCTCAATTGCAATTTGATTGCCATGGCTTACTCTATTAGTTTGCCATTTGGAACCAGGAGTTTGAATGATCATTGGAGAAAACATTTCTTCAAAGGGGAACTCATGAAGAAGTGCATAAATCTCCGACATGAATGAATGAGAAGCTCCTGGATCGAAAAGGACGGAGGCGGGGGCATGATTGACTGGGAGTGTACCAAGAATGACGTCAGAAGCATCAGTGGCTTCCTCAACGGAGAATTGGTTCACACAACCACTACTAGTGGATGAAGGCTTTGCTGGAAAGGCTTTGGTGGTTGATTTCTTTGGAGGCTTGGGTCGAGAATGACGTGGTGCCATCAAGACCTGAGGGGATTGACGATAGTAATGGCCTGGAATACCACACTTAAAGCATACCCTGTCTGAATTGCTAGGAGTGGGATTACTTGGTTGCACACCATCATTCCGGGGTGGAATAATGTGTTGGGGTGGATGGCATATATTGGATGGTGGTCTCTGCAGAAAGTTTTGAGGTATGGCTCTGGTTGGAATCCAAATTCTGCGTTTCTGAGGGGCTGAACTGGAAGAAGGGGCATGCTCAAGAGCATGCTTGCGGGACTCCTCGAAAATTTCATTGCCATGCTCAGCTCTGAAGGATCTGTTGACTAAATCCTCAAAGGTGGCAAATTCGATGAGGTTGAGATCATGACGAAGGATGGGGCTAAGTCCCTTGCGGAACCTTGCCTGCTTTCTAGTATCGGTAGGGATCTCATCTTGGGCATACCGAGAAAGACGGTTGAACTCTCTCACATACTCGTGAATGGACATCTCTCCTTGGGTCAAATTGCAGAACTCTTCCTTCTTGCGCTCCATCAACTCATCCAGAAGGTGGTACCCTCGAAAGGCAACACAGAACTCTTGCCAAGTCACTAGGTGACCATCCGGCTGCATCGCAACAAAGTTCTCCCACCATTCAGTAGCAGCACCTTCCAGAAAGTATGCCGAGAATATAACTCGGTCATCGGGAGCAACATGTGCAGTATCAAGCTTACGCTCGATGGAACAAAGCCAATCATCAGCTTCAAGGGGCTCAGAAGAACATCGGAATACCGGTGGCTTGAGGAGGATGAAGTCCTGAATGCTCACAACCACATTGCAATGACGTGAGGTATTCTGCTCGATGAGCTCCAGAAGGCGTGTTTGGTCACGTTGATTCTTCTCAGCTTCCATCATGATTTCCGCCGCAGAAGGCGGTGGTAGTGGTTCATCATCATTTCGATTCCGAACACGGTCTCGATTCCGACGAACAGCACTACGAGTTCCACCTGACATCCTGTGTGATAAAAATCAACAATCAGAATAGGTTGTACGATGGAATCAAAGACAAGAAGGACATGAAGAAGACGGAAAAGATTATAATGCGAAGGCAATGATCCACAGAAACTCGGAATAATTCCGTCAGCATAACGGCTACACCGGGATGGAAAACAAGACGACCTCGAGGAGATTGAACAGAACTTCCTCAAGGAACTCAAAACACGAAGACTCTGGACGACCACAACTTTCCTATGGCTACAAGGAAGCACTCAGCGAGATGTTCTAGTAAGACATAGATGAGTCTAGTCCTATCATCCCGTAGAAAAGATAAGGGTGACTCAGAACTCAGATCGATGAGGGTAAGGAGAAAAAGAAGCCTTACGTTGTTCCCTTATACCCAAGTAACTATATAACTATAGAATGCTAGACTCGACTTCAACCAAGGGTTGAATAATCCTACAGACAGTCCTGCTCTGATACCAAGTCTGTCGGGACCCGGGGTTAGCGTATGTAATTCCAGTCACGATACAATCACATGGAGAGCCGAGAGCCGTACCCATTTGTCTAAGCAGACAAGGCCAGGCACATAACGCTCTCGGAAAGCCTCAAACGTGAGGGGCATCCCATCCAGGCCGGATGATCAACTGAGATGGGTCCTCAACGTCCGCTCACAAGTCTAAATGCTTATGGGTGGTGAATCCCATACTCATAGACAAGTCGCCTCAACCATGTTATCGATTGGATCCTAACTCTTACATAGACTTACTCCAGCCCGATCACTTAGTCGGGGTCTAGGGCGGGCTCGATCATACAACAAAGTGTGCACGTGACAGAGTCACGAGCAATCGCATCGCGATGCCCCAAGCTACGCACATCTAAGGGCCATTTGGTGTATAAAAGACCGCCAGCCAGATCACAACTAAGGTCTCGAAAACCCATACTAAGACATGCATGTTATAATCATACACGCATCACACATGTCTAGTATGAACAGCAGGTATCATCACATAACTCTACAAGCACTCTTTATTGATATACACATATAGCATACAAAGATCACATGTCTGTGGTCAACATTACATCATACAATGGAAGCAAATTATGTCTGAGTACAGACAAGTTTAACAAATGGCTTAGAGAAGCCTTGTAAACATACATACCCTTCCACGAGGGACCAGACTGCTGTCTGGGACTATGCTAACTTAGTCAACGTCGAGCTTCAGGTCGGTGACTCCATCGGGGTCTGGGTTCTTATCTAAAACATAGAATAAGCAAACGTGAGTACAAAGTCGTACTCAGCAAGACTTACATCAGAACTACACTACTCATGCTCAAGTATCAAGGTAAAGGAGGTGGGGTTTCATCATGCAGAAGTGCCAGCTTTGACTTGGCTAATCCTGAACTACGAGTACCAGACTTGAGATAAGAAGCGTACACGAGTCCACTACATCTCCAACCAATACACCACTATGGTTACTCCTCGACTTCCCCACGAGGAAGCCCACCATAGCACTCACGCTTATCTTGCGAGTTTTAGAAGTATCCATTCAAGTTGTCTAATAATCAGGTACAGGTTCCAAGTAGTCCTTAACCGCGGACGCGGCTATTCGAATAGTTTTGTTAACCTTGCAAGGGTGTAAGCTCCACACACATGACCATCGGTTACCGCCTTTTGCTCGCCACCGTTCAAGAGGTGACAGCGAGGATGTTCACCACGACACTTCGCTCACAACCGGTCTATTCCAGGAGTCGACTATCTGAGTTTGCCTCCGCTCGAGAGCCCGGCCGGATCAACGAAATGGACTCAAACAATGTAGGTGACCGATACGCCACCTCTGGCAGATGGTTTTCCTGCCTCACAGGTGCACCCACATATCTATATGATGCAACCAGTTCCTTCGTTCTTTTTCTATGCACATGTCAAATGGAAAGCCCGAACTAATGTGACTCCTGGACGTCGACACGGATCAAGGTACTAGGCCGAGAGGGGTCAGTGAGCCCAATGTTGTTGGATATGTGCCCTAGAGACAAATTAATTAAGATATTTGTCACATATCCGTTTTGTTCATAATACGTTTTATACTGTGCTATAACTGTATTACTTGGAAATACTAATACAGGTGTAGTATAAAACATGGTCCGTAGTTTAACTCGGGTAAACTATCTCATTGGGCAATTGATTGATCAAGCTTTCCTGATCATGGCGACACTTAAGTCCATTGACAATGAGGTCATATCATTAGGGGAATGATGTGATGGAGAGACACCCACCTAAAAGTAATGCAATGTGATCGAGTCACATAGTTCAGCGTTGCTATGACTTTGTAACGTATGCCTTAGTCCTTAGACCGTAATGATCATACGTAATCACGATCTATGAGGAGACTTTGATTTGTATCCCACCGTCTGACTGAAATATGCTGGCTATAACGGTGCACTTTGGGTATTCCGAAATAGATGGTTGATGAGTATGTTAATGGATCAAAGCGGGATTTGTCAGTCCTTATGACAGGACAGGTACTCTGGGCTCACTCGGTGATATTGCATCAACCCCTTGCAAGGACGTGACTAGGTCACAAAGAGATGCAATGATCATGGACGAGAGAAGTTGTTTGTCGTGAACGAGATGTGAACACGGTATGTGGGATACCGACGATCAAACCTCGGACAAACAAGGTACCGCAGAACAAAGGGATTACGACGTATCGTTAACGGTTTCCAAAAGCGATCGAAGCTCATTCGTTGGAAGCGCAGGGGCTGTCAAGGATTGTAACCAGGTCCAACTGACTAGTCATTGGTCAATGAGAAGAGTCTCGACCATGTCTGCTGTTTCCCGGACCGTTAGGGTGTTACACTTAAGGGCAATCGATGCATAGGACAGTTACGGGATCAATCGGTGAAATAGGAGAAATCACCGGAATAGTTCCGGAGGAGGACGGAATGGTTTCCGGACATTTTGAATAGTTCAAAATAAAGTTTAATTGTTTTAATAATGTTTTTTATTATTTAATTATCTGAATTAAATATTTAAAACTTATTAAATAATTAAAATAATGGAAAAATGGCTATATGGGCCTTAGAGGCCCATTAGGGGAGGAGGGGGTTCCCCCCCTTTGGGCTTGGCGCCAAAGGGTGGGGCCCAACCCCCCCTTGGCCGGCGCACCCCTCCCCCCTTGGGGGTTTAGTCCCACATGGGGGAGGGAAGAGGGATCACACCCCCCCTTGGCCTTTATATAGAGGGGTAGACCCCCCTTTTTTCCATACAACAATTGATCTCCTTCTTCTTCCTTCTCCATTTCCGGAAGTGGACTCCCCTTGTTTGGAGTCTGCACCAGGATTGGAGTTCTCCACCATAAGACAGGCCGTCGCTCTGCCGGAGTCGGGATCCGTAGCCGTCTTCTTTCCGCTGCTCGTCTGGTTCGGAGCCCGGGAGGAACATCGATTGTGCCGTACGTGTATAATCTCTTCGAGGCACTACACCTGTGGTGCTGCTTCATCGCTGGAGGTTTACCGGGAGTCATCCTCGCCGGTGGTGGTCTTCTACACGACAGGGAGGTCGTAGTTCTGAGTCTACGCCAACCACGTTCGTAAGAACGTTTCCCGCTTTCGGTCTTCAAAGGTATGAACACCGATTCCCTCCGTTACTTTACATCGCCATACCATAGATCTTGGGTTCGGGTACCGTAGGTGTGAAATTTTTTTGTTTTCTTCCCCGTATCCCAAACAGTGGTATCAGAGCTAGTTATGCGTAGATGTATTGTACGGATAGAACACATCTAGGATGTGGGCATCGAATCTTCATTCGTTACCCTCCCACGTGTACTCATTGAGAATTGCGGCAATGTTTGATGAAGTGGCCCCCGACCGACATTACGCGTTTACGCGAGACTGGTTCCACGCCTGACATATGGCTTGTACCATATAAAGTGGCTGGGGGGGTGTCTGTCTCTCTGCATTAGCGATGCGAAGATGTTTGCAACGGAGGGCCCCGACAGGGGTGTAATAGAGACGGATAAGAGACGGTGTTGTGGCATGTTTTTTCGCAGGATAGAAATCGGTTCTCTCTCTCGAAACCCCTAGCAGCCACGTAAAACTTGCACAAGCTAAAGTAGAAAGACGTTTTAACTTTGTTTTGCATGAAGGGGGATCATAGGTTGTATGATTTAAAGTTTTACTTCCTGTTTTATGCTAGTATGCTAGATATATCGACGGTAGCATGAAACAGGACCATCTCTCACAATACCAACATTGTGTTCTCCCTTTTGATGGGCACCACCTGGAAGGTTCTCCCATATGGCCTGACGCTCCGTACATACCGGAGTTGTCCTACATATTCAACGGAGCTCGCATGAGGTTGGGTTCGGCGAGCCTGGCATATGCAGATATGGCCTTGCCTGAACAGCTAACATCAAGGTTCGATTGGCAGGCTTGACGTATGTAGATGCGGGCCTGGAACACAGAAGACCGAAAGGTCGAGCACGATTCACATGCCTGATGTGATTGGCTTAGAGGCCTACCTGGTTCGCATACTGCGCCGTACATATCGGGGGAGGTATGGGGGCTGGGATTGTGTAATCACTTAGTTAAATTGAGAGGTGTTTATCTAAGTGGGAGCTTTCTAGAATTTTAAGAGTAAATTGAAACTCCACATTATGAACAAAAGTCTAAGTTGTATCATTGTGAATCCAACCTTGTAGATGGCAGCACCTCGCCCCTCGTTCAACTTAGGATCATTCCTAGAGAAAGATAAGCTAAAAACAGATGGGACAAACTTCACCAATTGGTTCCGCACCCTGAGGATTCTCCTCGTTCCCCTCAAAATGGCATACGTACTAGAGGACGCGTTAGGTGACGCACCAGCAGATGATGCCAGTCAGGACGACAAGAATGTCTGTCTCTCCAGGACTGATGATTACAACCTTGTCCAGAGTGGCATGCTCTACTCCATGGAGGCTGAGCTGCAGAAACGCTTTGAGAGGATGGGTGCATATGAGATTATCACCGACCTCAAGGCGGTCTTCGCACCTCAAGCCAGGGCTGAACGGTACGAGGCTTCTGAAGCCTTCTTCTCAGCAAAGATGGATGAGCACGGCAGCGTGAGTGAGCACGTGGTCAAAATGTCTGGCTACGTTCAGCGCTTGAATGCTCTGGAATGTCAGATTCCAGATGAACTTTCGGTTGATAGGGTGTTGCAGTCGCTTCCCCCTAGCTACAAAGGCTTTGTGCTGAACTACAACATGCAGGGGATGACCAAAACACCTTCTGAGTTGTTCGCCATGCTAAAGAGCGCTGAGGTTGAGATCAAGAAGGAGCACGCCGTCTTCATGGTCAACAAGACCACTGACTTCAAGAAGTCAAGCAGACGGGAGAAGGCCAGGAGAGGTGGCCCTAAGAGGGATGGCAAGTCAGTTGCCGCTCCTCCCAAGGCACCCAAGCCTAAACTCGGAGTGGAGTGCTTCTACTGCAAGGGTGAAGGTCACTGGAAGCGCAACTGTCCCAAGTACCTAAAGGACAAGAAGGCTGGCAAGGTCGCCAAGAGAGACGAAGGTATATTTGATATACATATTGTTGATCTTCTCTTGACAAGCGCTGGGAACACATCCTGGATATTTGATACAGGGTCTGTCGCTCATATTTCTAATTCCATTCAGGGACTAAGGAATAGGAGACGCTTGGTCAAAGATGAAGTGACGATGCGCGTGGGGAATGGCTGCCGGATTGAAGTCTTGGCGGTCGGCACGAAGCATCTTAGTCTCCCTTCGGGATTGGTTTTAGTTCTGAATAAATGTTACTATGTACCCGCGTTGAGTGTGAACATCGTGAGTGGTTCTTGCTTGAAGCGAGACCACTATTCTTTTAAGTCCGATACAATTGGTTGTTCGATTTATAAGGATGATATGTTTTATGTTCACGCACCGTAGTCGCATGGTTTATTAGTACTTAATCTCGATGGTGACGTGTGTCACGTTAACAATATTGAGGCCAAAAGATTGAAGAATAATGAAGATCACATGATGATGTGGCATTGCCGACTTGGTCATATTGGTATAAAAACGCATGGAGAAGCTCCATAAGGATGGACTTCTTAAGTCATTGGATTTTGGGTCCCTTGATACATGTGAACAATGCCTCATGGGCAAAATGATAAGGACTCCATTCAATGGTGTGATGGAGCGTGCGGATGTCTTATTGGGGATCATACATACGGATGTATGTGGACCCATGAACGTCCCCACTCGCAATGATCTTCGTTACTTCGTGACCTTTACTGATGACTTGAGTAGATATGGGTATATTTACTTGATGAAGCACAAGTCTGAAACCTTTGAAAAGTTCAAGGAATTTCAGAATGAGGTCGAAAATCAACTCGGAAGGAAAATCAAGCACCTTCGATCGGATCGAGGTGGCGAGTATTTGAGTCACGAGTTTGGGAATCATCTGAAGTCTTGTGGCATAATACCACAGCTTACGCCGGCAGGCACACCTCAGAGAAACGGTGTAGCTGAGCGACGTAATCGAACCCTATTGGATAGCGTGCGATCGATGATGTCTCATACTGATTTTCCTGTGTCATTATGGGGGTATGCATTAGAGACCGCCATTCATATTCTTAATAGGGCACCATCCAAATCCGTAAAGACAACACCATTTGAAGAATGGCATGGCACTAAACCTGAGTTGTCTCACCTGAAGATTTGGGGTTGTGAGGCTTATGTTAGGAAACTACAGCCTGACAAACTTGAATCCAAGGCGGATAAGTGCATCTTTGTGGGCTATCCCAAGGAAACTTGTGGGTACACCTTCTACAACAAGTCTGACAGCAAAACGTTTTTTGCCAAGACGGGACACTTTCTTGAGAAGGAGTTTCTCGCGAAAGAGTTGAGTGGGAGGAAAATAGACCTCGATGAAGTAACTGACCAATCACTCCAATTGGATGAAATGGCTACGGAATTTGTTCTGGAACCATCTTCCACAGTGGGAGTTGAAGAGAATGGCCAGAACGACATTCATAACGATCATGACATTCACGGTGATCATGATGAGAATGAAGAGGAACCTTTTATGCCCCGTAGGTCATCAAGAGTCCGTCAACCTACTGAGTTTTACGGACAGCTTGTGAATGCAATCTCGGCTGTTGAGTCGGATGAACCTACGAGTTACAAAGAAGCAATGGAGGGACCCGAGTCCGAGAAATGGCTTGAAGCCATGAAATCCGAAATAGACTCCATGTACACCAACAAAGTATGGACTTTGGTGGATATTCCCGAGGACCGCAAGGCCGTCGAGAATAAATGGCTTTTCAAGAAAAAGACTGACGCAGACGGAAACGTATCTGTCTACAAAGCTCGACTTGTCGCGAAGGGTTTCCGACAAATTCAAGGAGTTGACTACGAGGAGACATTCTCTCCTGTAGCGATGATAAAGTCTATTCGGATCCTACTAGCAATAGCTGCATATCATGATTACGAGATATGGCAGATGGATGTGAAAACTGCATTCCTAAATGGCAACATTGAGGAAGAGTTGTATATGATGCAACCAGAGGGGTTTGTCGATCCAAGGAATGCTGGTATGGTTTGCAAGCTTCAACGGTCCATCTATGGGTTGAAGCAAGCATCTCGGAGCTGGAATCTTCGATTTGATGAGGTCATTAAAGCTTTTGGATTTGTCCAAAACGTCGAAGAGTTCTGCGTCTATAAGAAACTGAGTGGGAGCTCTGTAGCATTCCTTGTGTTATATGTGGATGACATATTACTAATAGGGAACGATAAGAAATTCTTAGAGGAAGTGAAGGAATATCTGAATGGACAATTTTCCATGAAGGACCTAGGTGAAGCTGCGTACATACTAGGGATTAAGATCTATAGAGATAGACCTAATCGGAGGTTGGCCTTGAGTCAGAATACTTATATTGACAGGATTTTGAAAAGGTTCAAAATGGATGACTCCAAGAGAGGTCTCTTGCCAGTTATAAAAGGTGTCAAATTAAGCGTGACCCAATGCCCAACCACAGCTAAAGAGAAAGAGGAGATGTCCTCAAAGCCCTATGCCTCAGCCATAGGTTCTCTCATGTATGCTATGTTATGTACCAGACCGGATTTAGCGTTGGCCATTAGTATGACTAATCGTTACCAGAGTAATCCGGGAATGGCTCATTGGACAGCAGTAAAGAACATCCTTAAGTACTTAAGAAGAACCAAGGATCTCTTTCTCGTTTATGGAGGAGTTGATGAGGAGCTCACCGTAAAGGGTTACGTTGACGCAAGCCTCGGCTCAGACCTAGATGACTCGAAATCCCATACGGGATATGTTTTCATGTTGAACGGTGGCGCGATTAGCTGGAGGAGCGGCAAACAGTCAGTCGTCGCTCAATCTTCAATGGAGTCGGAGTATATTGCCGCTTGCGAAGCGTCAAACGAGGCGCTATGGCTGAAGAAGTTCGTGATCGAGCTTGGCGTCTTTCCCAGTTGCACTGACCCCGTGGGAATCTTCTGCGACAACACGGGTGCCATTGCTAACGCGAAGGAGCCAAGAACTCACTCTACAGCCAAGCACATCCTCCGAAAGTTCCATGTGACGCGAGACTACGTCAGGGATGGACACACTAGGATTCACAAGATACATACGGATCTGAACGCAGCAGACCCAATGACTAAACCTCTTCCACAGGGCAAGTTTGAAGAACACCGAGAGACCATTGGTGTTAGATACATACCTGATGTAAACTAGTGTAATTTGTACTCTAGTGCAAGTGGGAGACTGTTGGATATGTGCCCTAGAGACAAATTAATAAAGATATTTGTCACATATCCGTTTTGTTCATAATACGTTTTATACTGTGCTATAACTGTATTACTTGGAAATACTAATACAGGTGTAGTATAAAACATGGTCCGTAGTTTAACTCGGGTAAACTATCTCATTGGGCAATTGATTGATCAAGCTTTCCTGATCATGGTGACACTTAAGTCCATTGACAATGAGGTCATATCATTAGGGGAATGATGTGATGGACAGACACCCACCTAAAAGTAATGCAATGTGATCGAGTCACATAGTTCAGCGTTGCTATGACTTTGTAACGTATGCCTTAGTCCTTAGACCGTAATGATCATACGTAATCACGATCTATGAGGAGACTTTGATTTCTATCCCACCGCCTGACTGAAATATGCTGGCTATAACGGTGCACTTTGGGTATTCCGAAATAGATGGTTGATGAGTATGTTAATGGATCAAAGCGGGATTTGTCAGTCCTTATGACAGGACAGGTACTCTGGGCCCACTCGGTGATATTGCATCAACCCCTTGCAAGGACGTGACTAGGTCACAAAGAGATGCAATGATCATGGACGAGAGAAGTTGTTTGTCGTGAACGAGATGTGAACACGGTATGTGGGATACCGACGATCAAACCTCGGACAAACAAGGTACCGCAGAACAAAGGGATTACGTCGTATCGTTAACGGTTTCCAAAAGCGATCGAAGCTCATTCGATGGAAGCGCAGGGGCTGTCAAGGATTGTAACCAGGTCCAACTGACTAGTCATTGGTCAATGAGAAGAGTCTCGACCATGTCTGCTGTTTCCCGGACCGTTAGGGTGTTACACTTAAGGGCAATCGATGCATAGGACAGTTACGGGATCAATCGGTGAAATAGGAGAAATCACCGGAATAGTTCCGGAGGAGGACGGAATGGTTTCCGGACATTTTGAATAGTTCAAAATAAAGTTTAATTGTTTTAATAATGTTTTTTATTATTTAATTATCTGAATTTAATATTTAAAACTTATTAAATAATTAAAATAATGGAAAAATGGCTATATGGGCCTTAGAGGCCCATTAGGGGAGGAGGGGGTTCCCCCCCTTTGGGCTTGGCGCCAAAGGGTGGGGCCCAACCCCCCCTTGGCCGGCGCACCCCTCCCCCCTTGGGGGTTTAGTCCCACATGGGGGAGGGAAGAGGGATCACACCCCCCCTTGGCCTTTATATAGAGGGGTAGACCCCCCTTTTTTCCATACAACAATTGATCTCCTTCTTCTTCCTTCTCCATTTCCGGAAGTGGACTCCCCTTGTTTGGAGTCTGCACCAGGATTGGAGTTCTCCACCATAAGGCAGGCCGTCGCTCTGCCGGAGTCGGGATCCGTAGCCGTCTTCTTTCCGCTGCTCGTCTGGTTCGGAGCCCGGGAGGAACATCGATTGTGCCGTACGTGTATAATCTCTTCGAGGCACTACACCTGTGGTGCTGCTTCATCGCTGGAGGTTTACCGGGAGTCATCCTCGCCGGTGGTGGTCTTCTACACGACAGGGAGGTCGTAGTTTTGAGTCTACGCCAACCACGTTCGTAAGAACGTTTCCCGCTTTCGGTCTTCAAAGGTATGAACACCGATTCCCTCCGTTACTTTACATCGCCATAGCAGAGATCTTGGGTTCGGGTACCGTAGGTGTGAAAAATTTGTGTTTTCTGCCCTGTATCCCAAACAAATGTGTGGTTGTACTCTTTGTCTTGGATTACCATACAAGAACTCGGTGCTTAAGGCGGTGTTCAACGAGACAACCCACTGTGTACTCCTACACAGCCTCTCATCGTTCACCTTGTATTAGGGTGGATTCACCGACACAGTTTCACTTTCATCAACACCATGTTCACCATCATCCCGACTCACATCAAAAGAAACCTCATTGTACCACTAAGCATGCAATAAGCATTAACAGTTGCAGTGGCCACATGATATCAATCTACTCCTATGTCAGCTAGGATTGTGGTTTGCTTACTACTGTGACAAGATGATAGGTCATGCATCGGATATGGGTTCAACTATGCGGTAGAATCGATACAAAGTGATCTCCTAAACATGCATAAGCGAGACTGAGAGGGAATTGGGATTTTATAGACATGATCAATGGGGTTTGCTTGCCTTGCTGACGAGGTTCGGTACGGTGTCTTCAACGAAGGGGGTGGCCTCGGTTCCAGTTGCACGTCTATCGAGCAAACAATCAAACAAGGAATAAATATAATTGCGATGCTCAAGCACATGATAAGTTGTGATAACATGATGTACATGGTACTGATGTGTTGACAATTCCATTTAATTGAAGTGTATTGCAAAAGAATTGCAAATTCAAACTTCAAATTTGAATTCAAATTAATCCATATGCACCTTTGCTACTGTTGCCCCATTTTAAAATGGTCAAACATAAAAACAAATTGCATATTCTTAATCCTTGCATTTTTCTGATAATTTTTCATATATTATTTGTCCAATTTGGAGTTCATATGAATTTTCTATGAATTATTGAAGTTTTGGTTATTTTCTGGAATTTCTGTAATTTCTATAAATGTTTTTCTAATTACTGCGTCAGCATGACGCCTGGCTGACGTCATGGGGGCTCTGACGGGTGGGGTCACTCTGTCAGTGGGAGAGGGGCTAATCCCTCTCTGTTTAAACTAAACAGAGGGGTTAGGGGCCAGGGGGCCCACCTGTCATTCGCTGGGTGGGCTGATTAGTGGTTAAACTAACCACGGCCACGTCACCCGCCGGCGTTGAGCCGGCGGTGAACTTCCCGCACGGCGGCATGGCACGCAGACGGCGGCGCAGTGCGCCATCTGTAACGCTGAGTGCACCGGGATGAAGCCCGTGCACTCGCGCACCACACAGACGAGGCTGGCGTCGACGGGAAGCACGGGAGCCTCGCCGGCGTTGAACCCGGGCGGATGCTGGGCTCGGGTCCGGTGGAAAAGGACGACGGGGTCACTGGGAGGTGCACGGAGAGGCTGGGAGGAAGTGGAGGCTCACCCTAAGCACGAAGCGGAGCTCGGTGCGGCCGGGGAGAGGCTGGCGTGGAGGAATTCCTCGCCGGAATAAATGGCGGCCGGCGGTGAGGAATCGAGAACGGCGTCTGCTCCAAGGGATCCTCGGGAAGACGAAGACGGTGGTGCCAGTGCTTCTGGACACGGTAGCTAGGCTTCTCGACGTCGATGGCCACGCTGGTGCGGCGGCGTGCTCCGGCGTGTGCTTCGGGTGGCGCAAGAACGGCGAGGAGGAGAGGTAGAGAGGAGATGGCGAGAGGGGGAGTCGACGCGGTGGCCTTCCAGGCGTCTCCAGGCGCCACGAGAAGAGAGAGGGAGGTAGGTAGCTGTCTGGCACGCCCACGGCGGTCGCCGGCGTGCTGCCTGCCTGCTTGTCCTGGGGAGGAAGACGCATGTGCCCTCCCCAGGTGGGCTGGGCTGGGAGGCTGGGGGGGGCTTCAGTTGGGCCGGATTGGCCAGGGGGTCTTTTCCTTTTTCTTCTGTTTTGTTTTTCTGTTATTTTGTTTTGCCTAGGTATAAATAGCTAGGCAATTTTATAAAATGCCCAAACATTTTTATAAATCCTAGGTGACCAGTAGTTAGCCACATATAGAATTTGGACATTTTTTAAATTCAATATATTTTGAATTTCAATACAAATAGGGTCAAATTTAATTTCTAGGGCACCTTTTGAATTTTTGAATATTCCATGGGCATGGAAATGAACCAAAACCACTTTTAAAATGATCACCATCATTTCTAGGAATTTTCCAAACATTCAAATGATTTTTGGAAAAATATTTTTATCTGGCCATTTGAAATAATTTCTCAGGGCTTTTCTTTTCCCCATTTTTGAATTTTCTTTTGAAATTTTTGCATGATGCAAAGGGATCAAACAACCCTAGCACTTACCCTAGTTGGGGTTCTGACACTCAGAGTGGTGTGACCATTGCACTATCAGAAACTTAATCTTCTGACGACGAGTGACACGCTCTGCGGAATCAAGAATACGAACAGGGTATTCTCGATAAGAAAGGTCATCTTGGAGATCAAGCGTTTCATGGTCGACTTCGCGGATGGGGTCCTTGAAGCAACGCCTGAGTTGTGACACACGGAATACATCATGTACTTGGGAAAGGTGCGGAGGTAGTTCAAGTTGGTAGGCAACTTCTCCACGTTTAGCGAGAATGCGGAAAGGTCCGATGTAACGTGGGGCCAACTTGCCTTTGATACCGAATCGTTGGGTTCCCTTCAGAGGAGTAACCCGGAGGTAAGCCTTCTCATCCAGATTGTAGCTCTCCTTTCTATGATGACGATCATAGTAGCTTTTCTGACGAGACTGGGCGGCTTTCAATCGATCACGAACAATGCGAACTTGCTCTTCTGCTTCCTTGATCATATCCGGTCCAAAGAGTTGTCTCTCACTGGTTTCTGACCAGTTTAAAGGTGTTCGACATCGTCGTCCATAAAGGAGTTCAAAAGGAGCCATGTTCAGACTAGATTGGAAACTGTTGTTATAAGAAAATTCGGCGAACGGAAGAGATTTCTCCCAATTCTTTCCGAATAAGATAACACAAGCTCTGAGCATGTCTTCAAGAATTTGGTTAACCCTTTCAACTTGACCGCTAGACTGAGGATGGAAAGCTGTACTAAAGGATAGATGAGTTCCCATAGCATTCTGAAAGCTTCCCCAGAATCTAGAGGTGAAAAGGCTACCACGATCAGAATTGATCACCAAAGGAACACCGTGAAGAGACACAATTCTAGAGACGTACAAGTCCGCTAACTGACTAGCAGTTATAGACTCGCGAACGGGAAGGAAGTGAGCAACTTTGGAAAGTCTATCAATGACAAAGAAGATGGCATCATTTCCTTTCTGGGTTTTTGGAAAGCCGGTGATGAAGTCCATACCGACTTTGTCCCATTTCCACTCGGGAATAGGCAAAGGTTGAAGTGTACCAGCAGGTCTTTGGTGTTCGGCCTTAATGCGACGACAAACATCACATTCAGCAACAAATCGAGCAATGTCTCTCTTCATCCTAGTCCACCAAAATCTCTGGCGTAGATCTCGGTACATTTTTGTGCTACCGGGATGAATCGAGAGGGGTGTGTCATGGGCTTCTTTGAGGATGAGTTGCCTTAGTTCCCTATTCTTAGGTACTACCAAACGATTTTCAAAGAATACCGTTCCTCTACTATCTGTGGAGAAACATTTAGCAAGTCCGCTAGCAATGTTCTCCTTGATCCGGCGTACACCTCGTGCACGTCTTTGGGCAACTATGATTTGATCCTCAAGGGTTGGTTTCGCCACCAAGTTGAAAAGAGATCCACGAGGAACAATCTCGAGATTGAGCTTTCGAAATTCCTCATGAATAAGTGGTTGATATTGTTGTAACATAAGGTTGTTACAATACGACTTATGACATAGTGCATCAGCCATGACATTGGCTTTGCCTGCTTTGCCATGACATAGTGCATCAGTCATAATCTTTTATCAACTCAATCCAGCGTCTTTGCCTGAGATTAAGATCTGGCTGGGTGAAAATGTATTTGAGGCTTTGGTGGTTGGAATAGATCTCACAACGATTACCAAGGAGGTAATGTCGCCAAGTTGTTAGGGCATGAACTACGGCAGCGAGTTCAAGGTCATGGGTAGGATAGTTCTCTTCATGTGGACGCAACTGGCGTGAAGCATAAGCTACCACATGTCTATCTTGCATAAGTATGCATCCTAACCCTTGCCGTGATGCGTCACAAAAGATCTCGAAATCCTTTTTGGTGTCTGGAGGCGCAAGTACGGGTGCAGAAGTCAATCTTCTTTTTAGCTCTTGAAAGCTTTCCTCGCACTTGGGAGTCCATTGGAATTTCTTATCTTTCTTGAGGAGTTCAGTTAGAGGCTTTGCAACTTTGGATAAGTTCTCAACGAAGCGACGGAAATAGCTGGCTAGGCCAAGAAAACTCCTAACTTGCTTAACCGATTCAGGTGGAGTCCAGTCAAGGATGGCCTGAACTCTCTCGGGATTGACAACAATGCCTTTTGCAGAAATCACGTGGCCTAAGTAGGTGACTTCTGGTAGCCAAAATTCACACTTGGAGAATTTACCATACCGGCGATGCTCTCTAAGTTTCATCAATACCAGCCTTAGGTGTTCGACATGTTCTTCTTCGTTCTTCGAGTAGATGAGAATGTCATCGAGATAAACCACAACAAATTTATCCAAGTACTCCATGAAGATCGAATTCATCATGCGTGAGAAAGTGGAGGGGGCATTGGTTAAACCAAAGGACATGACGGTGTACTCGTAAAGACCATAACGAGTAGTAAAAGCCGTTTTGGGAATGTCCTCGTTTCATATTTTGATTTGATGATAACCTAATCTCAAATCCATCTTGGAGAAGACAGAGGATCCTGCAAGTTGATCATAAAGATCATTGATCCTGGGTAATGGGTACTTATTCTTTATCGTCGCTAGATTTAGCGAGCGATAGTCTACGCACATCCTTTCTGTTCCATCTTTCTTCGTTACGAACAGAACGGGGAAACCCCATGGCAATGAGCTAGGGCGGATGAAGCCTTTTTCCAACAAAGCTTCCAGTTGGGTTTTAAGCTCAGCTAACTCACGTGGGGCCATTTTGAATGGGCGTCTAGAAATTGGTGCGGTTCCTGGCACAAGATCCACTATAAACTCTACACATCTGTCGGGAGGCATTCCCGGCAGCTCTTCAGGAAAGACACCCGGAAGTCACGAACCACCGGAACATCTTCAAAGTCGGGAAGGGGAAGTACATTCAAAGAATGCACTTGGGTTCTTGTTCTGGGTGAGGTATAGTTGACCGTCTTGCCTGAAGGGTGGGTGAGTTTCACTGATTTGCCTTTGCAATCAAGGTAGGCATTCTGTCTTGATAGCCAATCCATGCCAAGGATGACATTAATATCTGAAGACTTGAGGGCTATGAGTGAAGCAAGGAATACTAAACCCTCAATTGCAATTTGATTACCATGGCTTACTCTATTAGTTTGCCATCTTGACCCTGGAGTTTGAATAATCATTGGGGTATACAATTCAACAAAAGATAACTCATGACGAAGTGCATAACTTTCCGACATGAATGAATGAGATGCTCCTGGGTCGAAAAGAACTGAAGTAGGAACATAATTGACTGGGAGCGTACCAAGAATGACGTCAGTGGTGTCGTCAGTCTCTTCGGCGGAAATCTGATTCACACGTCCACGAGTGGCGGGAGGAGCGGGTTTGGTGGTGTAGACCTTCTGGGGTGACTTGCCACGACAATTGTTGTTGCCTCCGGCACGGGGTGGAGCATTCTGATTCTGGAGCTGGTTCTGGGGACACTCGCGGGAGTAGTGGCCTGCCTGACCACACTTGTAGCAGGCTCCAAAGACAGTGCGTGGAGCTAGGTTGTTTGGTGGAGCTGGGTGGAACGAAGATGGGGGACGAGGCGCCACATAGGATGGCCTCGGTGGGTTGTTCTGGCGAAACATACTGTTGGGGATCCAGATCTTGCGCTTCTGAGAGCCGGAACTGGATGATCCATCATCTCTAGGGTGTTTGCGGAAGTCGTTGGGGGTGTTCATGTCCTCTGCCTTGATGGCCTTGTTGACAAGGACCTGGAAGGTGGCAAAGTCATGCAGGTTGAGCTCACGACGGAGTCCAGAATTGAGTCCACGACGGAACCTCTCTTGCTTCTTGGCGTCGGTGGAGACCTATTCAGTAGCATAACGAGCAAGTCGGTTGAACTCACGACTAAACTCGTCAACAGTCCTTCTGCCTTGGGTGAGGTTGCAGAACTCCTCACACTTGCGGTCCATAAGACCCTTTGGAATGTGGTGCTCGCGGAAGGAAGTGCAGAATTCATCCCAAGATGTGGGCGGTCCAACGGGACGCATGTTCAGGAAATTCTCCCACCAAGAGCTAGCTGCACCCTCGAGGTGATAGGTGGCATAGATGACCTTGTCGCCATCTGCAACATGGCCTTCCTGGATCTTCCTCTCGATGCTGCGAAGCCAGTCATCGGCATCAAGGGGCTCGGTGGAGTAACCGAAAACCGGGGGATGAAGCCGGATGAAGTCGTTCAAGGACACCAACTCGTTGCGCTGCTGAGTGGTGTTGCGGGCAATGACCTCCAGCAAATGGTGAGAGTCTCGGCGGTTCCTCTCAACCTCCATCAGAACCTGAGCCATCGTGGGTGGGGGTGGAAGGTTGCCTTCCTCCGGTTCATTCCCACGACCTTGGGCACGACCAAGCTGGCCACGGGTTCCTTGAGACATCCTGAAGGTGAAAAACCAAAGTCAAACAAAGTTGGTTGGAAGAGTCTAAACAAGGTATTGAAGTACTGGAAGGATTACAGAGCAAAGGAAGTAATCATCTTGACAACATGGTGATAAAAGCATACAAGCCATATATTCACAAGCTTTCATACAAACCATACATCATTTTAGTACAAGCACCAAGCTAATACAAACGTG
The DNA here is from genome assembly GCA_950022295.1 of Bromus sterilis. Taxonomy (NCBI): domain Eukaryota; kingdom Viridiplantae; phylum Streptophyta; class Magnoliopsida; order Poales; family Poaceae; genus Bromus; species Bromus sterilis. The sequence continues at coordinate 362,207,241 of OX465595.1, read as the reverse complement.
ATGAATATGATACATCCTTCAGAGGCACTCTGACTTCCTATACATTATTTATCTAAGCCTCTGGAACTTAGAACACCTTGTGTACAATATACTAAGATACTACTACATCCTCACTAAGTAAGACTACAGGCGGTCTCACTCATCTCCATCTCCATAGTAGTCCTCGTAAAAGTTACCCGCATAACCCGGTAGCTGAAGGTGACCATCGGAAAACATGGAGGCCTGTGGACCCTGATATCCATTTGGGCAAGGATGGGGCCTAGGTCCAGCGTAGGGTGGAAGCAGAGGACCACGGGGTGGAAAAATGCCTCCAATCTCGGGCCAAGCAACTCGAGAAGTCATCTGAGTCCTGGATGGGTAGATAGCATCATACTCGACTGATCCAACACTCACGAAGGGTTCCAAGAGTGTCAGTGCTCGATACAGACGGGCACGGGTGGCGTGAAGCTCGAAACGGAGAGCGCGTGCATCACGATCTCGATCTCAAGCAAACCTAGCAGTCATCTGAAGTACTGGATCCTCTGCAGAGTGATCTATGTACAGTCCGGTGTAATATCCCTCTTCTCCTGGAAGTGCAGCAGGGATATAGCGGAAAGGTGATCATGCAAGCAGTGCATGCTCCTGTCTCAGCAGGGTAATACATGAGTATGCAGCATCCTGCACAGCCATGTTCTCGGTGACACCAATGCCATGCCCAAAAAGGACAAGCTGAGAGACTCCAATGTGGTGCGGGTAAATCCTGACAGTGCAGTGGAACTGGGTCTGGTTGAAGTCAAGGAACTGCTCCTCAACGGTGTACTTAGGATACCATCGATAGCCAATGAAGGACATCATCTCGGTGAGCATGGCTGGATGCCCACGCACATCGAGGTACCGGGTCAGACGAACAATCTGCCGAGGGGGAAGATCCGCCATCTGAATCAAAAAGAAGGAGTTTGCAAATGCATCAGATTATGAAGAAACTTGGAATGACTCGGGCAGCATAACGGCTGTAATTGCAAGAAAAAGACAATTTCTTACAACATGGAAACAACACTTACATACGATGTAAGAAATCAGGAAGCACAACAACTCTAACGAACCGAACACAACCTTCCTACGGCTACAAGGAAGCAAACAACGAGATGTTCTAATCAGACAGAGGAGAGCCTAGTCCTATCTTCCCGTAGAACAAGATGAGGGTGACTCAGAACTCAGAACGATGAGGGTAAGGAGAAAAAATAAGCCTTACGTTGTTCCCTTATATACCCAGAGTAACTATATAACTATAGCAAGCTAGACTCGACTTCGGCCAAGGCTGCTAGTCCTACAGTCAGTCCTGATCTGATACCAAGTCTGTCGGGACCCGGGGTTAGCGTATGCAAGTCCCGCTACGACATAGTCATATGGAGAGCCGAGAACCGTACCCACTTGTCTAAGCAGACAAGGCCAAGCACAGAACGTTCTCAGAAAGCATCGTACGTGAGGGGCATCCCGTCCAGGCCGGATGATCAACTGAGATGGGTCCTCATCGTCCGCACACAAGTCTAATGATATGGGTGATGAACTCCCATATTAGAAGACAAGTCCCCTCAACCATACTATCGACTATCTCATAACTCTTACATAGACTTACTCCAGCCCGATAACTTAGTCGGGGTCTAGGGCGGGCTCGATCATACATCAAAGTGTGCACGAGACAGAGTCTCGAGCAATCGCATCGCGATGCCCCAAGCTGCGCACATCTAAGGGCCACTTGGTGTATAAAAGACCGCCAGCCAGATCACAACTAAGGTCTCGAAAACCCATACAAAGACATGCATGTTATAAACATACACGCAGCACACATGCCTTGTATGAACAGTAGGTATCATTGAAATTCTCTACAAAGTATACATTTTAGTGATAACTCTCACAGAGTGCACACAGAGATCACAAGCATGTGATCCAACATTACAACAGACAAGCGGAAGCAAAGTAGGTCTGAGTACAGACAAGTTTAACAAATGGCTTAAGAAGCCTTATTTAAACACAAGCCCTCCACGAGGGAACCAGTCGTCTAACTGGGACTATACTAGCTTGGTCTTCAGTCGTCGAGCTCGATGAAGAAGCCACCTTCGGGGTAAATGGGTTCATCTAAAACATAGAATAAGCATACGTGAGTACAAAGTCGTACTCAGCAAGACTTACGTAGGAGCTATACTACTCATGCACATGTATCAAGGTAAAGGGAGGTGGGGTTCAATTGCAGAAGTGCCAGCTTTGACTTGGCTAGTCCTGAACTACGAGTACCAGACTTTGAGGTAAGAAGCGTACACGAGTCCACTACTTTCTCCAACCAATTACACCACTATGGTGCCTTCCTCGACTTCCCCACGAGAAAGCACGCATTAGCACTCACACTTATCTTGGTGTATTTTAGAAGTATCCAGTTCAAGTTGTCTAATAATCAAGCTAAGCTTTCCAAGCAGTCCTTAACCGTGGACGCGGCTATTCGAATAGTTTTTTTAACCCTGCAGGGGTGTATCGCTACACACACATGATCATCATTTACCGCCTTTGATCTCGACACCATTCAAGGGGTGTTAGAGAGGATGCTCACCACAACTGTTAGCTCATAGCCGATCTAGTCCAAGAAAGCCTCCTACCTGGGTTGGCTACCACTATCGTGAACCCGGCCGGTTTACCGAAGTGGACCCAGATGATGTGTGCGTGGTGCGTAAGCCGGTCTCGAATGAGCCGTTCTCTCACTTAGCAGCCAGGCCACAAACCTACCAGAACTCCGAACTATTGCGACATCTGGACATCGAAAGGGATGAGTTAATAGGTTGAGAGGGGTCAGTGAGCCCAATGTGTGGTTGTACTCTTCATCTTGGATCACCACACAAGAACTCGGACTTAGGGCGGTGTTCAACGAGACAACCCACCGTGTACTCCTACACAGCCTCTCATCGTTCACCTTGTATTAGGGTAGATTCACCAACACATTTCCACCATCATCATGATTGATACCATCCCGACTCACATAACAGTAATATCATTGTATCACTCTAAGCATGCAATAAGCAGTAACAATTGCAGGGGCCACATGATATCAATCAACTCCTACATTTGCTAGGATTGTGGTTTGCTTACTACTGTGAAAAATGATAGGTCATGCAAAGGAATGGGTTCATCTATGCGGTAGAAACGTAGCATGGTAATCATCCTATACAATGCATAAGCGAGACATGAGAGGGAAGTGGGATTTTATCGACATGATCAATGTGGGTTTGCTTGACTTGCTGACGAGGTTCGGGTTCGGGGTCTTCAACGAAGGGGGCTGCCTCCTGTTCCGGTTCCACCTCTACTCGACAAACAACAAACAAGGTAGCAAAGTAAATACAATGCACAATCACATGGTTGAAGGTTGAAACTTTATGTATATGCTTTGATGTGTGAAGCAATTCCACTTAAATGGGGTATTTGCAATTGAATTTGCAAATTTAAACTCCACATATGATTTCCAATTTAGCCAAGTTGCATATGACATTGTTTGATCAAGTTAAGGCATTTTGAAATGTGTATGATATGCCTCTGAAGTTCAAGTATAATGTGGTATGTTGCTATGGTTCAAATTGCAAAAGCATTTGAAATGAATTTGATTTAATTCCATTTAAACCAAATAGCAAAAGCTACTGGTCACATTTTAAATTCAACTCAAACATAGTTGAAAGTTGCATATTTGGATAGCTTATTTTCTCCTGATCATTTTTCATATATTATTTGTTAAATGTGGAGTTAATATGAATTTTCTATGAATTTCCAAAGTTTCAACCTTTTTCTGGAATTCTCTGATTTCTTTTTAATTGGAAATTCAATTACTGCGTCAGGCTTGCGCAAGGGTGACGTCAGGGGGGAGGGGGCTGACGTGTGGGGCCACTTGGTCAGTGGCTGGGTTAGAAAACCCGGTTAGTTTAACTACCCAGGGGGGTTAATTAGAAGCCTGGGCCCACCTGTAAGTGGCCCAGGGGGTTAGTTAGCGAGTTAAACTCGCCGGACACATCAGCCTCGCCGGCGGCTAGTCGCCGGCGACCTCCCGACGCGGCGGCGAGGCACGGGACGGCGGCTCCGGCCACCATTTGGTGCGCTGAGACCACCAAACGGGAGCCCGAGCACGTACGCGTCAACCTGAGCACAGCAGGGCCACGGGAATGGCCGGAATCTTCGTCGGCGTTGAGTTTTTGCAGCACCGTGGCTGGGCAACGACGAGGATGACGCTGCGGTGGGTTTTCGTGGGCACGCGATGGCTCAGACGACTCCTTGGAGCACCAGGAGCACGGTGGACGTCATGGACGGGTCGAAGGGGCACGGGAACTTCCTCGCCATCGACCATGGCGGTGGCGAGCTCCTGCGTTCATGGCGGATCTAGCTAGGGAGGAGGAGGGAGACGAAGGAATGGCTCGGGTGAACCGTGAGCTCACCGTGAGTTCAACGGAGGCGGTGGCGCGGTCAGGGACGCCCTGTGGTTGCCAGAATCAAAGAAATCAGGCGGCGGCTCCGGCGAGGTCTCGGTGAAGCTTGCGTTGGCCTCGAGCTCGATTAGTCCTCCAGCTTCTCCAGATCGAGGAAGTCGACGATGGCGCGCATGATGGACATGGTCTCCGGGCTTCTCTCCGGCGTTGGTTGCGGTTCCTCACGGCGGCGAACGGCGGATGCTCTCGAGGAAGAAGGGGAAAAGTGGCAGAGTGCGCGAGAGCGAGGGGAAAGGGGTGGAGAGTGACGAGGGCGACCACGGATCTCTCCTGGACATGCTGGAGGAGGCAGGGAGGCAGTTGCGTGGCCTGCCCGTCGTCGGCGGCCTCGGCATGCCGGCCACCGAGCTGCTTGTCGTCATGGAGGTAGACGACAAGAGCTAGGTGGGCTGGGCTGGGCCGGTTGGAGGCTGGGGGGGGGTAAGTTGGGCTGCTTCCAGGTGAGCCTTTTTTTCCTTTTTCTTTTCTGTTTTCTTTTCTGCCTTTTTATTTTGCTGTGCTAAATAAATAGCTAGGCATTTAATTAAATGCTGAAACTTTTTATGTGGCTTCACAATATAATAGGCTAGCCACTTGTAAAGTTTGAACATTTTTAAAATTCATATTATTTGAACTTTAAATCAAATAGGGGTTTTTGATTAATTCCAAGGTCCTGTTTGAATATTTGAAAAATCCATGAGCATGGGGTGGGTCCCACATCACATGATATGTGATCACACTCATTTATAAGACTTTTCAAAAATCTAACATGAATTTTTGGAGAAGATTTTTATCTGGCCTTTTGAATTAATTCATTTGGGGGGTTCCTTCTCTCATTTTGCTTTTGAATTTGATTTCAATGACTTCTTTTGAATTTTTTTAACATGATGCAAGATGACTTTGATCCTAGCACATTACCTAACAGAGGGTTCTGACAACATCGATAAGACAGTCATAGCACAGTGGCGCAACTCCCTTTCTTCGTTGAAAGGGTGTGTTCTCGGTTCCCCCTAGGCTGTGGGAAAATGACCCACATTTTTGAGGTTTTCTCCTATGCTTTTTGTATCTTTTTTTTTTGCATGAACAATATAGCAAATCAACAGTTTTGAATAATATGCCCTTAGCTTTAACCACTCGCAGGTGCTTTGGAATTCACGCAAATAGAAGTTAAGGAAATCATAGGAGCAGAGCTTCCCATTTTTTTTCCTTTCCCACGTTCACTGACGGGTGGGGCCTACTCGACCATTTTTTTTCCATTATCTGTAGATGGTCTTGGCCCATTAGACTCCGTCCCCAACCATGGGGTGCCCTTTGAAGGGAGTTTCACGTGCCACCTGGGCCTTATGGTCGATTCCATCCCATGTGCAATTCAATCTTTTTCTTTTCTTTTCTATCTTTATATCCAATTCCAGAAAAAGAAATGAATTGCATCCAAATTACTATTAATTTGGTTTGCTCATAATCATAGTTTTTCCAATTAGGACAAATAAAATTTAGATATGGGTTACTTTTTCCCAAGAAACCCCCTGGTTCCATTATTTATGCCATTAGAGCATTTTTTTAGTGCATGTGCATTGAAATTATGCAATTAAGACCCCTTCTTTCATATTAATTGTAATCCATCCATTTCGTGTCCATATAATATGAACTTGATGTTCATATTGACCAGCAAGGAATGTACATTCCAAATATGCATGTGGCATTTCCATTTGAAGCATGTTCATCATGATTCAATCAATTATATGCATGTTGTCATTCAAACTTGTACGTGTGATATACTTTCTTTCATAAATCCAATTGCAATGATCTTTATATGGAAATGCATCTATTTCAGATGAGAAATCCTATCATGAGGTTCATCTTCATATTTGGATAATTCTTAATATTGTCTTGTTCAATAGTACAATATGCCATGTTATGTCGTCACATTGCCATGCCATATCTTTTGCATTTCATTCCTTTGCATCCTTACTCATTTGATCCACCGCTCAAACTATGGATGTTGATCACTTTGTCACAAGTGAGGCAATATTATCATCATCTACATTTCTTCCTTTCACACTACCTCACATGTGTCATGTACAAACCTTAGCTTGCCGGTCGATGCTAGCTAGTGGTGATTACTACACACCCGTTGAGGACCATTGCTTTTGAAAACAAAAGGAACCATATCGAACCTATTCAATACTCTTTGTTTTAAGCATCACTTTTAAGTACAATATTTTCCTTGATAATAGATAGCGCATTTGTCATGATACGTATAGTTTCCCTGATACAAGTACTCTTTTATCCAAATTTCTCTTGATCTACACAGGTGTTTTTCTATGTTTTTTAAATGGTTTCAAAATACTTTTTTTTTCTAAATTTGCCATATTTTATTAGCTTTGTTTGCCAATGCCATGACTTCTTTCTCCACATTAGTTATGAAAACAACATTTGCCATATAGATACTAATCTTTTTTCTATCATATATATAATTTCCATGATAAATGTAGTTTTTAACACATATTCCCAGATCTAGACAACTATTTTTGCCATCATTTTTTATTTTTACAAAATAGAACTTTTATATTTTCTCCTAGTAAACAAATTACATTTCTTTTTATACCAAAAAATAGAAACGGTGTTACACAAACAAAAATTTCTACTTTTTCCATTGAACTTTGTTACATTTTTTCTACTCGCAGTTGGAGTACTCCAACTGCTTATATTTTGGTACGGAGGAAGTATTTTTTTTGTTAGAAAAAACCTGATCTCTCACTGGTACACTCTTCTTACAAAGTTGCCAGGATGTACATGAAAATGTTTATTTTGTACCATGGTAAATTTATTATTTTTGAACAATGTCAAATTTATTTATGGAACATGGAAAAAAATATGGACCATGGCAAGTTTACGCTATGGACCATGACACATTTCCCTTTTTGGACAATGACAAATTTACTGAACAGTCCATGGTGTGTTGTTTCCGTTCTGTTCCATGGGAAAATTATTTTTTGGACCATGGAAAAAATTGAATACACAAAGACAACTTTTATCGTATATAGAGTGATAAATTTTGTTTGGTACAATTTGGAACATGGCAGTTTTTTAACAAAGCATGGTAAATTCTTTAAGCATACGATGGCAAATTAATTGAACGCCCCATGAAATTTTCTTTTCGTGAGACCATTTGACACAAAAGAATCAATCTTTTTTGCCATCATCGTATATAAAACAATGGCAACTTAGATTCAAACATATGGCAACATAGCTTCAAACAATCCGTCTCCACATAAAGTTGGCCGACCCACTTCAGCCCTCCCTATAAGCGAGGCTACAATAAGGTATCAGCGTAAGCGATAAGAGCATCTCCAGCCGTTCGCCCCCCCCCCCCCTCCCTCCCCCCAAGCCGATTTTCGACGCTATTTTAGCGCCGCTTGGGGGCGCTTGGGCGGCGAAAACGGCTTGGGGGGCCGCCTACCCAGCCGCGACCCCAAGATACCCCCAAGTTCGGCAAAATTTCGACCAATTCTAAAGTAAATTTGAGCCAAATCAAGTAAATTAGACCAAATTCGACCGATTTCATTAATATTCGGGCATATTTTACATAAATGACGAAAAAAAAGAAAAACTAGTCTACTGCTGGAAGAAGAAGGCGTAGAGATCGTCCATGGACGTCTCCTGGGCGCCTCCTCCAACAGTGCCACCGGCGGAGCCATCGTCGTCGTCGCCGCCATCCTTTGGCTCCGGCTTGATGCCGACCTACACGCCGCAGGTCCCGCCGCCGAGCGGCCCCCTTCTCCTGCGCACCCGCAGCGGCTCCTCCTGCTCCTCCTCGTCGTATGTGCCGTCCAACACAATGAATGGCGGCGATGGAGGCGCCCACTTGTTGCGGCTGCTGCTGCCCTCGCCGCGTGCCGCCTTCTTCCTCGCCGCCTCGGAGCGCTTCTTCGCCTCGGCAAGGTCCCACGCCTCCTGCTAGAGGCGCATCTGCTCGGCGAGGTAATCCTTCCTCGCCCACTCCATCTGGGCGGCGAGCGCCTCGTCGTCGTCGTCGGCCGGCGGCGGAGGCGAGGCGATCTCCTTGTCCTTCTTCTTCCCGAGCATGGAGCCTAGGAAGCCACGACGCTTTGGCTGCGCCGATGGGGTGCCGATGGTGACGCCGCGGCTGAGTCGGCCAGAAGACGCCGGGGTGGGATCCTTCTTGACCTCCTTCTTCACCTCCAGCTTCACCGGGGTAAACTGCGGCGAAGAGAAGGCCGGACCCGATGAATGGGAGACGGTGCCGGTGGAGCGCGAAGGGCGACCGCCGGAGGAGGAAGAGGAGCCGTCGTCGCGCGGCAGCGTCACCCATAGCGGCGTGTCGCGGCTGTAGGAGCGGCGGGCCGCCACCCCGTAGCCCATGGGCGGGTTCTGGAGCCGCGGCACGTTGCCGTGCTCGATGTACCGCATGACCCACTCGAGGGAGCCGCCCGGCGCGCTCCACCACCGGAGGCGGCCCTCGCGGTTGTGTCGTCCAACCACCGGCATCAAGCCGTTGGTGGAGGCGACGGCCTGGTTCCGCCAGAGCCTGAAGTAGGCGTCCCACCCCGGCGTGTTGTTCGCCGCGTTCTCCGGGTCGGCGCGTTCTGCTGCCGTCATCTGGGCGCGAGCTTCCTCCACCTCCCGGGAGAAGGCGGCGGAGCCCACCAGAGGGACAGGAGGCACCCGCACGCCGCTGGCAGACAACACCCACCCGTGGGGCGGCCTGGTGTCCGACGGGCAGGGGTAGTCCGCCTGCGCGAGGAGCAGCGCCTCCATCTGCGACAGGCTGCGGCTACGGAAGCCGTTCCTGGCGAGGTTGTCGTCGGTGATACGTCCCAAACGTATCTATAATTTCTGCTTGTGCCATGCATGTTTTGTGCGACTTTGCCATGTTTTGCTTGAACTTTCATACACTTTTGAGCATATTTGGACTAACCTATTAACTCAGTGCACCCAGTTGCCAGTTCCTGTTTTCTGCTGTTTATGTATTTCAGGTTTTCCGGCCATTAAAAGTGCTCCAAAAATTCCGGAAAAATTATATAAAAAATCAGCGTCCCAGAAGCCTCCGGAAACACCTAGGAAGGAAGGGAGGGCCACCACCAGGACTCCAGAATGGTCCATGGCGTGGCCCAGCCCTAGGCCACGCCAGGCACCCTCCTGGCTGCCTAGTGGCCCCTCTCGGTGCCCCCTTTGGCCCCTATTTTTACCCCCAAGGAGTAAACCCCTAATATAGAAGTACTTTTTCCAGAAGCGATTCCGATCTCCGCCGCCATCGAAAACTAGCTTCGGGGGTCACCAGGATCCTGCTTCGGCACCCTGCCGGGGAGGGCCTTGGCCCCTGGGGCCATCTTCATCGACTCTCCTTCCCCCATGATGCTTCTTGAGTAGTTCCTCCTTGGACTACGGGTTCTTGGCAGTAGTTATGTGGTATTCTCTCCCCCTAGATCTTCAATACAATGTTCTCATGAGCTGCCCTACATGATTGAGATCCATATGATGTAATTGGTGTTGTGTTTGTTGGGATCCAATGAATTGTTACCTTGTTCAGTCCTAAGAGGTTTATGAATTATTGTTGCTGCAATTTGTTGTTCTTAATGCTTGTTACTAGTGCACGAGTAGCATGGTCTCAGATCTGAGCACGTTATGGTTGTATGATTATAATTGTTGTTCTAGATCTTATCTACGGTTGTATGCAACTATTATAGTCCGGAACCGGCGATCCCAATGGTGACATCTTGGGACATCAAAGGGGATGGGCTATAATTTGAGGATCACATTTGTTCGTAGAGTGTTAATGCTTTGTTCTGGTGCTCCGCCGCGGGAGCACCTTAATCTCCATAAGTTCCTTAAGTGGCCCCGTTCGTAGCGGGATGGTAGGACAAAAGATGTTGTGCAAAGTTCTTATTGCAAGCACGTACACTACATACAGAACACATGCCTATGTTTGGTTCTTAGACTAGGATGCTCTAGTTTGTTCTTTGGCTAGAGTTGGTGCCATTCTGTCAATTGCCCAACTGTAATTTGTTCACCCAACACCTTGTTCTTTTTCCTAGAGAGGTACCACTAGTTAAACCTTGAACCCCGGTCCATCTTTCACCTTCATTTCCTTCGTTGTTACTTTTACTTTCTTTGCTGCTCCTACTACTTTGTTACTACTTTGTGATGTTGGTGATTGGGGAAGTCTTAAAGGCTACACCCGTCAACAAACCGTTGCTACTTATATCTTGTCTAGTGCTTTTTCAGGTGTGGTTCAATTGACAACTCAACTGCTAAGGCTTATAAGTATTCTTTGGCTCCCCTTGTGTCGAATCAATAAATTGGGTTACTCTTACCCGCGAAGACTGTTGCGATCCCCTACACTTGTGGGTTATCAAGACTATTTCCTGGCGCCGTTGCCGGGGAGCATAGCTCTACTTATAAGTTCACTTGATAAGTACACTTTTGCTTATTACTCTGGTTGCTACTAATGGCTACTTTCTTTGATACTAGATCTTATTGGAAAGGCGGATTCACGGAGGATCAACAAAAATATTATAAGGAATACCGCTTGTCTCAAAAAGGGATACACTCATGGGGACTAATACAGGAGTTGTATGACTATGCTAGAAACTTGTGCTCAGTATATAATATATCTTTCTGCAGGGATGAATCTTGTTGCTTTATGAGGCACAAACACTTTGCTTTCCAATGTGATTACAATGATGATGAAACCTTAGCTTCTTATGTTAAGGGAAAGTATGATTTTTATGATGCAGAACAAATAGAAGAATTTGTTATTTTTAAGGGTGCCTATGAAATTACTTCTTTTCTTAAAAATATTGATGATGCCCCTTACAAATCCGAGAGTCTTGAAATACTTAATTATTGCTTTGAGGATTTTAATGACAATTATTATATTATTGACCATCTCAAAAGGTTCTCTCCACAAGAGTAAGAGACTAATGCTTTGCAGGACTCTACGGAAGAAGAAATTGCTGAAACTGAATGCTCCTTGGATGAAAAAGAGGAGGAGAGTGACGAACAAAAGGAGGAAGAATGGAGTAGCTACCCATCTCTACCTACTAATGAGAGTAACTCTTTGACTCTTACTTTATATGATTTCCCTCCATGCTTACCAAAGGAGGATGAATGCTATATTGATTACTATGATCCTATGAATTCTTTTGAAATATCCCTTTTTGATGAAATTGATGCTTGTGGCCACGATGCCCCTATGAATGATACTTGCAAGGATGATTTTGCTACTGTTCTTTATGATAAACCTTGCTATCTTGATAAATCTTATGATAAACCTCTGTTTTTGCCTACTATGGATGTTCTTAATGATGATGAGGTTTGCTTAGAAAGTCTACATGATTATGTGCTAGTAGATCATGAAAAGCATGCTTTGTGTGATAATTATATTGTTGAGTTTGTTCATGATGCTACTGAAGATTATTATGAGAGAGGGAAATATGGTTATAGAAATTTTCATGTTAGGAAAACACCCCTCTCCATGTTGAAAATCTTGAAGGTGCTTTTGTTTTACCTTCCTATGCTTGTTGCTTTGTGCTTTATTTATTTATTTATTTATTTATTTTTCTTCAAGTTTCCCATGCATAGGAAGCATGTTAGACTGAAATGTGTTTTGTCTTTGCTCCTTTGATGCTCTCTTTTGTGATTCAACTCTTATTCTTTTGTGAGCATCGTTACACTCATGCCTAGCTAATGGCTTTAAAGAAGCGCTTTCGGGAGGCAGCCAACAATGAATTTAGGTTTTTCTTTTTGTTTTTCTTCTGTTCTTAGTGGTCTTGATGATTGTTCCTACTGTAGCAACATCATTGTATCTTTACTTTTCAAGATTTGTGCCTTTTATAGCCTCACACGACAAGGGAAGTGAAAGTTGTGACATGTTGTCCAGAAAACAGATTCTGTCCTCGTGACTAGAAAAATCAGAGAAAAATCCCAGTTCATCTTTTTGAGCTGAATTTTTTACACAGCGTTCTCTATACAATTACGAAACTATCGTATGTTCTGAGTTTTTTTGATTTGAGTTGCAGAAGTATCCCTAAAAAATTATTTATTACCTGTTGTTCTGTTTTTCACATATTCTGCCACGTTTTGTCTCTCTTTACTTTTGCAAACCTTAAGCTTGCTTTTTCTTTGCAAAAAAAATTTTGGAAATCTTGAGAAACAATATCTCTTCAAGAATATCTTTATTTCCAGTAAGGTAAAAATTATTTTAATAGGGTACTAACCTCTCTAATCAGCTTATGATGAGTTATGTATGAAGGGAGTTTTCAAGTGCGCGATGGAAGATGAAGAAAGAAGATCTTGGAGTGTCAAACGCTCAAGCTTGGGGATGCCCATGTGCACCCCTAATAAATATTCAAGGAGACTCAAGCGTCTAAGCTTGGGGATGACCCCGTGCATCCCCTTATTCATCAAAAATCATCAGTTCGTCCCTCGTTGCACTATATTTTTATCACTTCATGCATTATGTGTTGTTCTTGGAGCGTCTTTGCTCTTAGTTTAGTTTTACTTTGTTTTGTTTGCTGGTGATGGCTTCTCGCCCCTCGTTGGTTACCCCAAGTGGAAGGTTTGATGTAGCACAACGGCAAGTTTCCCTTAGCGGAGATGCTAAGGTTGAGTATCGAACCAGTAGGACTCAAGAGATACAAGTAGGTGGTAAAGTGAACAATGGAGCCGTTCACAACCGAGGTTGCTAACTTCACCTGGACCTACACACAGATACAAATAACTTTGCTTCCAACGAGTTTAGAGGAGTTGTCAATTCCTCCGGCCTTGTTGTTTACAAAGGATAAAACGCACAGGATAATAATGATAGTGATAGCAACGGAAAAGTAAATACTGAAAGTAAATTGGTAGTGCGAATAATAATGTGAAGATGGACCGGGGTCCCGTGATTTTCACTAGTGATGTCTCTCTCCCAAAAGACGATAAAAGTGCTAGCGAGGTAAACAAATCACAGTTGGGAAATTGACAGGATTATGAAGGCATCGCAATGCTAACTATGCTGCAAAGAAAGGAAGGGCTCAAAAGCAATGGGCAGTACGCCAAGGTAAGTAGACCGAAATCCATCTACATCTACTACGAATCATCCACCTTGAGATATCTATCCAGAACATCTCGCTGGTATTAAGTTGCGAATCCCACCCAAAGTGTAAACTCAAAGCAACAGACAATTGCATTAAAAGAACTTTGCGTAAAGTAAACAATCCTTGCACCCGCAAGTACAAGCACCGTTGTTTTATCCCTAGTGGCAACAGCACATCCCCTAGTCTCATGTTTCTGTCACTCAAGCTAGACATCAAGGGGCTGAACCCACAATCGAGCATAACGCTCTCTCTTGGAGTTGCAAATAAAATACTTGGCCAAAGCAAATACCGCAACGGAGAACATGCAAGAATTTACTCAAGAACAAAATATAAAAGAGAAGAACCAAATATATTACTCATCACAATCTGAACATAATCTCATAATCCATCAGATCCCAACAAACTCAGCATAGCAACAGCAGAAATTACATAGATGCCTCGATCATGTGAGGCAGCTCACGAGGACTCAAAAGTGGAAGCACAAAAGAGGGAAAGATAGATCACATAGCTACTGGTCACGGACCCATGGTCCAAGGGGAACTACTCACGGTACATACGGGAGGCGTCCATGGCTATCAATGGTCTCTCGGAGGGGGTACCTTCTCCCGGCAGGGTGCCGAAGCAGCTTCTCCAGGCAGCCCCGATCTTGAAACGGCGGCGGCGTCGGAACAGAGGCGAGATCGCGAAAGAGGGATTGATCTTAGGGGTTTCCGTCACGAGGGGTAAATATAGGCGAAGGGGGCACCGAGAGGGGCCACAGGGCAGCTAGGAGGCTCCCTGGCGCGGCCTAGGGTGGGGCCGCACCAGGGACCCTTCTGGAGTCCCTGTGGTGGCCCCCCTTCCCTCCTTTGGTGTTTTCGGAAGCTTCCGTGTCGCTGATTTTTTATCTGATTTTTCCGGATTTTTTGGAGCACTTTTAATGGCCGAAAAACCTGAAATACAAAAACAGCAGAAAACAGCAACTTGCAGTTGGGTGCACTGAGTTAGTAGGTTAGTCCAAATAGGTTCAAAAGTGTATGAAAGTTCAAGAAAAACATGGCAAAGTCACACAAAACATGCATGGAACAAGCAGAAATTATAGATACGTTTGGGACGTATCAACATCCCCAAGCTTAATTCTTGCTCGTCCTCGAGTAGGTAAATGATAACAAGCATAATTTCTGTGGTGACATGCCACACAACCAAATAAGGACTTTAAAGTAAAGCAATCAAAGCATGCAATTCAATTCAAGTCTTAACAACCAAGAGTCTATATTAGCATTGACACAAGCAACAGAAGAACAAAAGGTGCAAGAGCTCTTGCTGTCCGTGACTCGAATGTCTCCAAATGGTGTTTGTGTGCAAGCAAGGGACTGGGAAGAAAGAGAAAAAAGGTTTGTTGAGAAAAATTATCTACTAAAGTTTCACACTTGGTCTCCTTTGGATTCTTATCTAGACTCGTCCCCAGACCACTAGTTAGGTACAAGTCAAACTGGTCCACTCCCTTTCGATATTTTGAGCACTCATGCAATGGATGAGCGTGAGCAAGAAAGTTGACACCTAAAAGGCGAAACAGAAAGAAGGTGGAGGAGGAAGACAAAAAGGTGTGAAAGGCTCACATCAATGAGGACAATCATAGGCGAGAGAAAGCCATATGATAGATATGATGTGAGGAGTAGGGATTGCCATACAACGGATGCACATGTGAGCTAAAAGCTCTCCAAGGTAACTAGTGGGGGTGCATCTAACTTGCTTGCTCAAGAAGACCTAGAGCTCGTTTGAGGAGGCTCATCATTGGAATATACAAGCCAAGTTCTATAGTGTGAAGGGTCCCCACATAGCCGTATGCATGATAATGATCTCTATGGAGTACAAGGGATAGAAGATGAAGTACTAGTGTGGATCTCTCAAAAGGAATAGTAGTATGCCCCCTTCTCTCTTTTTATTTTCTTTTTTTCTTTTTTTCTTTTTTTTGTATTTTTTTGGTGGCCTCAATGGCTCTTTCTATTTAACTCTCATTTGTCCTCTTTGGGATCTTTTGATTTTTTCCTCTTTGGGATCTTTCCCTCACTTTAGGGGCAATACTCTATATTTTACAAGAATATAGGAGATCTTTCACACTTTACAAAGGTACTCACATAAATAAAATGTAACTATCATGAAGTATGCAAATGTATGCATCTGCCAGTGTAGCAGGATATGCAATGATACTAGCGCGTCATGTAGTAATGATTAGGGGAAGGCCCAATTAGCATGTGGATCATCGATCAAGCAAGTAGCATGTATGACATGAAGATCAAGTCATGAGAAGGTGGATGTTGCATGGCAATGTATCTCGGAAAGGCTATGTAAATGCCTTGTAGGTAGGTATGGTGGCTGTTTTGAGGAAAGATATAAGGAGGCTTATGATGACAGAGTGTATCGTGCCAAGGGTTTGGATGCACCGGCGAAGTATGCGCCAACTCTCGAGGTGAGAAAGGGCAATGCACGGTACCGAAGAGGCTAGAAAAAGTATAGGTGGGTGGAAGTGTCAACTTTCGAATACTCACATTAGTCCGAAGAACTCATGCACTTATTATCGGTAACTCTCAATCTAATCCGGAGGTTCACAAAGAGACAGGTACCCCGAGGAGGAGTGTATGGGGGTTTGGTTATCCTTGCGCATCCTCGACTCATGGTACGTGAATGTACTCTAATATTCGAACCCTCCAGAGGTTAGTGATCCATCTAGTAGCTAGAGTTCTCAACAGGGGTTTTTTGGTTTTCGAAAAACACACGGATTGCCCAAAATACGACATCTATCACTAATAGGCAAGAGCTCTTGACACCATAAGTTCAAACATTACTCTAATCAATACCTCAAAACTATTGCAAGTTACTACTACAAAGAGAACAGCAACTTTAACTACCTACTTTCAGTCAAGACACAGAACTCAGTGCAACAAGCAAACTCTCTAACAAGATAAAACATGCAACCTATAGAAAGTTCAACCTAAGACAAAAGAAAAGCTCTAGAAAAACTAAAGCACTACAACTAAACAGAACAGCATCTAAGAAAATAAAAACAACAGCTCACAGCTAAAAGAATAAGCATGGAAATCCTATGAGGAGTTCTAGTTCAAGCGGAGCGTGAATCTCTCCCACACAAAAGAGTAAGTAAGCTGGGATCTAACTTGTTACTACAACAAACAAAGCAAAGAAAAACTAAAAACTAAACTAAACCTAAGAGCGAGACGCTCCAAGAAAAGCACATAACGCATGAAGTGATAAAAATATAGTGCAACGAGGGAAAAACGGATGATTGTTCATGGAGAAGGGGATGCACGGGGGCATCCCCAAGCTTAGACGCTTGAGTCTCCTTGAATATTTGTTGGGGATGCATGGGGGAATCCCCAAGCTTGAGCGTTTGACACTCCTGAATCTTCTTTCATCATCTTCCATCGCGCACTTGAAAACTCCCTTCATACATAACTCATTGTAGACTGATTAGCAAAGTTTTAAATAGCGGGCTATAGCCCTGCTATAGCCCAGCTATGGCGTATTTGGAGCCTTAACGCTACAGCTTTGGTATTTTTGCTAACCTAAAAAAGGCGCTAATAGCCCCGCTATTGCTTGTTTAGCGCTAAATCGTGACAAGAATTTAGCGTTAGCGTTTTATTTTCCTTCGGTCTGGGCCAAAATATGGATGCAAATCAAATCGTGTGGCCCATTGCTCCCACTTTCCTAGCGGATTCTATCGAACAGACCACAGCTGAACCACCACCCCTCCCCCCAAATCATGAGCTACGGGCCTATGTTGGCGGCTGGCGGCGGAGACAACGCACGGATGGCAACGGCTCGCTGACATTCTGCCTTCCCCGGCATCGACCTCTGTGCATCCTCCTCCTAGCGCCCTCAACGGCTGACGGCCCCTCTCTCCACGCCTCCTTCTCTGACGCCCTCAGCCAGAGCCAGCAGCCTTCATGGTTCAGTTTTACTAAATCAGCCTATTAGCTTAGAAAGTTGTGGTTTTATTTTTAGGCTTATTTGCATGTGATCTAGTACTTACTACTTTCTATACTCAAATCGTCTAATTGTAATTTCTGTACAATGACCAATATAGTTTATTTTGTTTCCTTTGTTTACTTTAGCCCATCTGCAGAACAGAGGATTGTGACATATACCAAGTGGCCATCATAGTCTAGAACACTAAATTGTGTATCTACTTTCATTGACCAAAGTAGTGCTGATTTGTTCACTTCAGGTTTTGTACCAATTGTGTTCTGTGCCAATTGTTAGATGTGATTGAAATATCTATGTCTACGTGTGATATATATTATATATGCTACTACCTCCGATCCATAATAAGTGTCGCTCATGTAGTTCAAAGTTTGTACTAGCTTAGTACAAAATCTGCGACACTTATTATGGATCGGAGGGAGTACATGATTGTATCATTATTTTTGGTTATTTCATGATTTAGCGGGAAACGCTAAATGGAGGCATAGCCCGCTATAGCTTTGCCATAGCTTCAAATAGCTGCTGGCCGAGCCGCCGCTAAGTTGCATAGCCCGCTATTTAAAACTATGTTGATTAGAGAGGTTAGTACCCTAATTAAATATATTTTTCTCTACTGCAAATAAAGATTTTCAGGAAGAGCTACTGTTTCTCAAGATTGCGAAAAAGTTTTTGCAAAGAAAAAGCAAACTTAAGGTTTGCAAAAGTAAGGAGAGACAAAACGTGGCAGAATCTGTGAAAAACAGAACAGCAGATAGAAACGAATTTTTTAGAGATACTTATGCAACTCAAATCAAAAAACTCAGAACATACGGAAGTTTCGTAATTGTATAGAGCACGCTGTGTAAACATTTCAGCTCAAAAAGATGAAGTGGGATTTTTATGGAATTTTTCTAGTCACGAGGACAGAATCTGTTTTCTGGACAGCATGTCACAACTTTTACCTCCCTTGCCGTATGAGGCTAAACTTGGCAGAAAGCTTGAAAAATAAAGATACAATGATGTTGCTACAGTAGTAACAATCATCAAGACCGCTAAAAACAGAACAAAAGCAAAAAGAAAAACCTAAATTCGTTGCGGGCTGCCTCCAGAAAGCGCTTCTTTAGAGCCATTAGCTAGGCTTAAAGATTATAGAAGATGCTCTTACAAAAATAAGAATTTGGAAGCAAAAGAGAGCTTCAAGAAGAAAACGTGAAACACATTTAAGCCTAACCCACTTGCTATGCATAGGCATCTTGTAAGAAAATAAGTCAAAGAAGCACAAAGTGACATGCATAGAAAGGTCGAAAAAGAACAACTTCAAAACTTTCAACAAGAAGAGAGGTGTTTTAGTAATATGGAAGTTTCTACAATCAATCTTTCCTCTCCCAAAATAATTTTCAGTAGTATCATGAACAACATCAAGAATATAAATATCACATAAATCATGTTTTTCATGACCTACAAGTACACGTGTATAGTTTTCAACACGGTCTTTAGGAACATAAGATAAATGCAACCCATCACATTGAGCTTTGATAAGAGGAAAATTCTTCGGAGTTGGAGATTTTAAAAGGATAATAGGACACTCAAGTGTGGGTGAGATAGAAAAAAATTCATGCTTAACATGAGGAACTATAGAAAGTTCATCTCCGTAAGCATCATCCATAGTGGCATCACGGCCATAAGCATAGAAGGCATCAACTTCATCAAAAAGGGATATTTCAAAAGAATCCATGGGATCATAACACTCATATAAGGTAGGAGTCAAAGAGTTACTCTCATTATAAGGTAGACGTGGATGGCTCCATTCATCCTCCTCTTGATCGTCACTCTCCTCCTCTTTTTCATCCAAAGAGCTTTCAGGTTCATAAATTTCTTCTTCCATAGAGTCCTGCAAATCATTAGTCTCTTCCTTTGGGGGAGAGATTCTCTCAAGATGATCAGTAATATAATAATTTGCATCATAATTTTCCAAACAATAGTTAAGTATAGCAAGACTCTCAGATTTGTAAGGGGCATCGTTAATATTTTTAAGAAGAGAGGTAATTTCATAGGCACCGTTATAAGCAAAAAATTCTTCTATTTCCTCTGCGTCATAAAAAATCATAGTTTCTCTTAGCATAAGAAGCTAAGGTTTCATCATCATTGTACTCACATTGGAAAGCAAGGTGTTTATGCCTCATAAAGCAACAAGATTCATCCCTGCAGAAAGATATATTATATATTGAGCACAAGTTTCTAGCATAGTCATACAACTGGTGTATTTGTTTCCATAAGTGTATCCCCTTTTAAGACAAGCGGTGTTCCTTGTACCACTTTTGTTGATCCTCGGTGAATCCTCCATGCCAGTAAGATCTGGTTTCAAAGAAGTCAGACATTGATTGGCAATTAAGGAACTAGACATACTATTTTTTTGGATTTTTGATAAAGGACACAGAAGTAAAAACTGAAAGGTAAACTAACAAGACTAAAAAGCAAAGGTAAAAGATAGTGTGCAACTCCCCTATCTTGTAGAATTGAGTCCCCGGCAAGGGCGCCAGAAATTTGCTTTCTGGCTAGAGAGTTGACGGGACCAGTCTACTTGTAGCTCCTTGAATCCCCGGCAACGGCGCCAGAAATTTGCTTGATGGCTTCTCGCCCCTCGTTGGTTACCCCAAGTGGAAGGTTTGATGTAGCACAACGACAAGTTTCCCTTAGCGAAGATGCTAAGGTTGAGTATCGAACTAGTAGGACTCAAGAGATACAAATAGGTGGTAAAGTGAACAATGGCGTCGTTCACAATCGAGGTTGCTAACTTCACCTGGGCCTGCACACAGATACAAATAACTTTGCTCCCAACGAGTTCATAGGAGTTGTCAATTCCTCCGGCCTTGTTGTTTACAAAGGATAAAACGCACGGGATAATAATGATAGTGATAGAAACGGAAAAGTAAATACTGAAAGTAAATTGGTAGTGCGAACAATAATGTGAAGATGGACCGGGGTCCCGTGATTTTCACTAGTGATGTCTTTCTCCCAAAAGACGATAAAAGTGCTAGCGAGGTAAACAAATCACACTTGGGCAATTGACAGGATTATGAAGGCACCGCAATGCTAACTATGCTGCAAAGAAAGGAAGGGCTCAAAAGCAATGGGCAGTATGCCAAGGTAAGTAGACCGAAATCTACGAATCATCCACCTTGAGATATCTATCCAGAACATCTCGCTGGTATTAAGTTGCGAATCCCACCCAAAGTGTAAACTCAAAGCAACACACAATTGCATTAAAAGAACTTTGCGTAAAGTAAAAAATCCTTGCACCCGCAAGTACAAGCACCGTTGTTTTATCCCTAGTGGCAACAGCACATCCCCTAGTCTCATGTTTCTGTCACTCAAGCTAGACATCAAGGGGTTGAACCCACAATCGAACATAACGCTCTCTCTTGGAGTTGCAAATAAAATACTTGGCCAAAGCAAATACCGCAACGGAGAACATGCAAGAATTTAGTCAAGAAAAAATATAAAAGAGAAGAACCAAATATATTACATATCACAATCTGAACATAGTCTCATAATCCATCAGATCCCAACAAACTCAGCATAGCAACAGCAGAAATTACATAGATGCCTCGATCATGTGAGGCAGCTCACGAGGACTCGAAAGTGGAAGCACAAAAGAGGGAGAGATAGATCACATAGCTACTGGTCACGGACCCATGGTCCAAGGGGAACTACTCACGGTACATACGGGAGGCGTCCATGGCTATGGATGGTCTCCCGGAGGGGGTAGCTTCTCCCGGCAGGGTGCCGGAGCAGCTTCTCCAGGCAGCCCCGATCTTGAAACGGCGGCGGCGGCGGAACAGAGGCGAGATCGCGAAAGAGGGATTTATCTTAGGGGTTTCCGTCACGGGGGGTAAATATAGGCGAAGGGGGCACGAGAGGGGCCACAGGGCAGCCAGGAGGCTCCCTGGCGCGGTCTAGGGTGGGGTCGAGCCAGAGACCCTTCTGGAGTCCCTGTGGTGGCCCCCCTTCCCTCCTTTGGTATTTCCGGAAGCTTCCGTGTCGCTGATTTTTTTTCTGATTTTTTCGGATTTTTTGGAGCACTTTTAATGGCCGGATAACCTGAAATACAAAAACAGCAGAAAACAGCAACTGGCAGTTCGGTGCACTGAGTTAGTAGGTTAGTCCAAATAGGTTCAAAAGTGTATGAAAGTTCAAGCAAAACATGGCAAAGTCACACAAAACATGCATGGAACAAGCAGAAATTATAGATACGTTCGGGACGTATCAGTTGGTCAGTACAATGTCGGAACCTAACATGCTTGATTGGGAGAGATACACACTCCACTTTAAACTAGAACACCTCATAGGATTTTCATGCTTATTCTTTGCTGTGAGTTGTTATTTATCTTTTCTTAGCCGCTGCCCTGTTTAGTTTGTGTGCTTTAGAGTTTTCTTCTAGAGCTTTTAATTGGTTCAGGCTTGAACTTTTTATAGTTTGCATGATTATCTTGTTTAGAGAGTTTGCCTGTTGCACTGAGTTTATTGTCTTGACTAGAAAGTAGATAGTTGAAGTTGCTATTCTCTTTGTAGTAGTAACTTGCAATAGTTTTGAGGTATTAACTTAAGTAATGTTTGAACTTATGGTGTCAAGAGCTTTAGCCTATTAGTGATAGATGTCGTATTTTGGGAAATCCGTGTGATTTTCGAAAACCTAAACCCTGTTGAGAACTCTAGCTACTAGATGGATCACTAATCTGTGGAGGGGTCGAATATTAGAGTACACTCACGTACCATGAGTCGAGGATGCGCAAGGATAACCAAACCCCCATAAACTCCTCCTTGAGGTACTTGTCTCTTTGTGAACCTCCTGACTAGATTGAGAGTTACCGATAATAAGTGCATGAGTTCTTCGGACTAATGTGAGTATTCGAAAGTTGACACTTCCACCCACCTATACTTTTTCTAGCCTCTTCGGTACCGTGCATTGCCCTTTCTCACCTCGAGAGTTGGCGCATACTTCGCCGGTGCATCCAAACCCTTGGCACGATACGCTCTGTCATCATAAGCCTCCTTATATCTTTCCTCAAAACAGCCACCATACCTACCTACAAGGCATTTCCATAGCCTTTCCAAGATACATTGCCATGCAACATCCATTGTTCCTCATGTTCATATGACTTATCCTTCACTGTCATATTTCCTTGCATGATCTCATAGCCTGCATGTAGTTGGGCTTTGCCTGCTATTCATATTTTTGTTGCATGTTGCGCTTGATCATTGCACATACTGCTACACTGGCAGAGGCATTCACATAGAGTCATTACTTTTTGATTCAGAGTTGTAAGTATATAAAAGTGTGTTGATGTTCTTCTAGAGTGTTGCCCCTACAGTGAGGAAAGGAATAAAAGATCCCAAAGTGGACAAAATACAAAAAAAAGATCCCAAAGAGGACGAAAAAACAGAGAGACATAAAGAGCCATGGAGGCCACCAAAAATCAAAAAAATACAAAAAAGGTGAAAAAGAAAAAAAAGAAAAAATAGAGAGGGGGCAACACTACTATCCTTTATTCCACACTTGTGCTTCATAGTAGCACCTGTACTTCAGTTTGTAGAGAGTTTTCATGTTGTACTTGCATAACTAAGTGGGGATCCTTACACTATAGAACTTGGCTTGCATATTCCAAGGATGAGCCTCCTGAAAAGAGCTCTAGGTCTTCATGAGCAAGCAAGTTGGATGCACCCCCACTAGTTCCATTGGAGGGCTTTCATACACTTATAGCTCTATGTGCATCTGCATGTTGCATGGCAATCCCTACTCCTCACATCATATCTATCATATGGATTTCATACAATTATGCTTGTTATCATTTACCTACTCGAGGACGAGCAGGAATTAAGCTTGGGGATGTTGATACGTCCCAAACGTATCTATAATTTCTGCTTGTGCCATGCATGTTTTGTGTGACTTTGCCATGTTTTTCTTGAACTTTCATACACTTTTGAGCATATTTGGACTAACCTATTAACTCAGTGCACCCAGTTGACAGTTCCTGTTTTCTGCTGTTTTTGTATTTCAGGTTTTCCGGCCATTAAAAGTGCTCCAAAAATTCCGGAAAAATTATATAAAAAATCAGCGTCCCGGAAGCCTCCGGAAACACCTAGGAAGGAAGGGAGGGCCACCACCAGGACTCCAGAAGGGTCCATGGCGCGGCCCAGCCCTAGGCCGCGCCAGGCAGCCCTTTGGCCCCTATTTTTACCCCCGAGGAGGAAACCCCTAATATAGAAGTACTTCTTCCAGAAGCGATTCCGATCTCCGCCGCCATCGAAAACTAGCTTTGGGGGTCACCAGGATCCTGCTCCGGCACCCTGCTCATGATACCACTTTGGGGTTCGGGGCAGAAAACACAAATTTTTCATAACCTACGAGACCCATACCCAAGACCTATGCTATGGCGATGCAAGTAACGGACAGAAATAGATCACATACCAGTATGTAGTCCATTAAGCGGGAAACGTTCTCGCATGAACGTGGTTGGTGTAGTCGTACCGGCAATCCCCGATGCCGCGCAGATCCACGATGACTCCTGTAGCCACCCGATCCTTGTAGACCGATGACGGGATTACGTCCCCGTCGGAACGTTGCTGATGAAGACCTCGCGATACCACCACGACGATGAAGTAGCACCACAAGTGTAGTGCCTCGCGGGATTATACACATACAGTATACCCGACGTCCCTCCGGGCTCCGAACCAGTAGAGCAGCGGAAAGAAGATGGATTCGGATCCCAATTCTAGCAGCACGACGGCGTGCGTATAGTGGAGAAATCCCCAACCAAGTGTAGACTCCAAACAAGGGGAGTCCACTCGAGGAAGGAGAAAGGAGGGAGAGAGGGATGAGAACTTATCTCAAAAATATCATGAATAAAAGGGCACCTCTACCCCTCCTTATATAGGCCAAGGAGGGGTGCCACCCACCCTCCACTTCCGGGGTGGGACTAATCCCAAGGGGAGGGGGGTGCGCCATGAATAAAGGGGGTGGGGCCCTCTATGGCGCCATGGCCCATGGGGGAGGACTCCCTCTCCCCCTAATGGGCCCTATGAGGCCCATATGCCTTTTAATTCATTTTTAATTATATTTAAATATATTTTAATATTTAATTCAGATAATTAAATAATAAAACATTAATTAAACATTATTAAATATATTTTGAACCTTTCAAAATACCCGGAACAACTTACGGCCTTCATCGGAACAATTCCGGTCATCACCGAAACAATTCCGGTGTTCTCTCCAATTTCTCCGGTGATCCCGAATCAATCCTTACTGCGTCGAGTACCCTTAAGTGTAACACCTACGGTCCGGGATACGGCAAACAAGATTGAGACAATTCTCATTGATCAATGACTAATCAATTGGACCTGGTTACAATCCTTGATAGCCCATGCGCTTCCATCGAATGAACTTCAATCGTTGTTGGATCCGTTAACAGTGTGCCTGTTCCCTTTGTCCTGGGGTACTTTGCTTGTCCGAGGTTTGATCATCGGTATCCACTATACCTAGTTCGTCCTCGTTCTCAACAAACAAGTTTACTCGTTCCCGTGATATTACAACTCCGTGACCTAGTCACACGTTTGCAAACTTTATGATGCAATATCACCGAGTGGGCCCAGAGTACCTATCCGTCACACGGATGGAAAAATCCCGCTTTGATCTATTTGCATACTCATCAACCATCTATTTCGGAATACCCAAAGTGCACCGTTATGGCCAGCATATTTCAGTCAGGCGGTGGGATACAAATCAAAGTCTCCTCATAGATGACAATTACGTATGATCATTACGGTCAAAGGATCTGGTGACTACGTTATAGTTATCGCAATGTCGAACTATGTGACTTGATCACATCGCAACACTTCTGGTGGGTGTATGTCCATCATATCATTATCCAATGATACGACTCCATTGTCAACAGACGCCATTGTCTCATGATCAGGAAACCTTGATCATCAATCGCCCAATGGACTAGTATACTAGGGTTAACTAGGGACCTGGTTTTTTGTATACCACACCTATATTAATGTTTCCGC
This sequence comes from Bromus sterilis, assembly GCA_950022295.1. NCBI lineage: Eukaryota > Viridiplantae > Streptophyta > Magnoliopsida > Poales > Poaceae > Bromus > Bromus sterilis. The sequence continues at coordinate 362,181,638 of OX465595.1, read as the reverse complement.
TTAATACAGTTATAGCACAGTATCGAACGTATTATGAACTAATCGAATATGCTCGATAAAACATATTTTATTTGCCTCTAGGGCACATTCCCAACAATAAGGTTGGACGGTGGCCCTTCTTGCTAGGCTCTTGAGTTAAATACTTTGCGGCTGGGTAAATTTTAGGTTTTACCCAGCCATTGCCTTCCTCCTCTTTCTCTGTTTCCTTCTTGTTCTTGAGCCTTCATCTTTTCTCCTCTGCGGGCTGCTGCGGGATCTATGACCAAGCGCCCCCGTACTGTTGTGGAGTCGGCCAAGATGTCCGGCAAGTGGGAGCGGTCCACGTTCAGGGCCGGAGATCTGGATGCGCTGGTTGCTGACGGCGTGGTGGTGGAGGGTGATGTGCGTCTCCCTGGTGATGAGTCGATTCCAGCGCCGGCGGCGGACGAGCGGGTATGCTTCCAGGCTTTCTTCCACCGCGGGTTTGCTCTTCCGCTGCATCCTTTCGTTCGTGGCTTGCTATATTCCTATCGGCTCCAGTTGCATGACCTGACTCCCAACGGAATTCTGCATATTGCGTGCTTCATCACTCTTTGTGAGGCTTTCCTGGGGATTTACCCCCATTGGGGACTTTGGAGGCGCCTTTTTAGTATAAAAAGGACGAACTCTGAATACGCCGTGGGTCGGGTGGGTATCTCCATTGGGGATAAACATTCATATTTTGACTTGGAGAAGATCGATTCCGTTAGCGGCTGGCGAAAAGGCTGGTTTTATCTGAAGGATCGCTGCGTTGTTGGTCAACAATTTGGTCTTGCTTCTTTAAATCCGGGAACGTGGGTGGTCAGACAGCCTTCGTGGTCTCATTCCTTGACCGAGGTGGAGTCGTCTGAGCTGACTCCGTTTTTGGAGAGGATTGCTGTGTTGAAGGATAACTAGACTGGTGGTCAGCTCATCTCTGTTTTTGTGGGGAGGCGAGTTCAACCGTTGCAGCATCGAACTCGTCCTATGTGGAAGTACGAGGGACTCGGTGACTCGACGAGATGCTCGCCTCAAGAGCTTGAACCTGACGCCCTGCTGACTCGCATCCAACATGTGACCAAGTGCTCGAGTATTTCGGAAATGCGCCTTGCCCTTCCGTATGCTTCTGATCACTCTCCGCCGCCGGTTGGTGTCCGTGTTCATTCGTTTGTTTGGACAAGTACCTAGTTTTGCTCTCTTGTTGACATTTGCTTGCCTTGCAGGGCCATGCTTCGGCGCTGTGTAATCCTCCGCAGCCGGAGGACGCCGATATTCTTGAAGAACCTGGTGCTTCCGCAGCTGATGATGCTGCTCCAACTGTTGATGCTGAGGTTGTGCTGGTGGAAACTGGAGATAGTGAAGATTCGAGTCCCTTTTGCGTGAAGCGGTCGCGCCCCTTGAGCGCTGAAGATCATGGTGCATTAAGTGATGCTGTCCTACCGGCTGCTCCGTTTGCTGGGCCTTCCCCTTCGGCTGCTACTCCGGCCGTTGCTCCGAAGAGGGTCAGGCTTGGGAGGCTGGGGCGCCCTCGTGCTGCGCGTGTCGGGTAAAAATCTGCTGGATTTTTGCCCGTTCCCTTTTCCTTGTTCCTGCGTCTGATAATTCTTATCTTGTAGTGTTGCGGCTACTCCGACTGCTTCGTGCACCAGTGCAGCTACTACTGACTTGAAGTCGACGGACTCTGGGGAGGCAGCCAAGCATCTTGAGCACCCCTCGGCTGCTGCTGGTCAATCTGGGCCGTCGGCGACTCCTGCCGTTCCGACTGCGGGTGTAGTTCCTGGTGCGCCCTCTTCTGAGGCGCCTGGTGTTGTTGCTCCTGAGTCCAAGCCTACTGAACTTGGTCCCCCGTACTTTCGCCGGCTTGATCTGGCGATTGAAGACAAGGCTCGTTTTTTCGACCATGTCTCCAATCTGGTAAGCTGATTCGTGCCTATGCGACTTTATCATTGGGGGCACGGCAGTGCTCCCGATGGGAGTAGCCCCCGAGGCTACAAGTAACTGCTTGCAGTTGCTTGTAGTCTTGTTTTTCCTTATCATCTGATTGTCTAGATTTTGCAGCCTGTTTTCCAACATTGTGAGCGTTTGATGATTCATGCTGAGCGTTGGCAATGGGCCCATGATTCTGCCCAGGATGCTTTGTCTGCTATGAATGGTGAGTTTTCATTCTTGCGCTGCTGAGTTTTGGCCGCTGCGTCTTTTGTTCTGAGTACTGTCTTGCCTCGCAGACCATCGCCAGGCTGCCGAGAAGCAAGCCAAGAAGGCGGGGAGGACGATTTCCATTCTTAAGGCTACCTTGGCTTCCAAGGAGGTGGAGTTTCATGGTCAACACGAGGAGTTGGTTCTCCTTCGTCAGGCTGAAGACGCGCGTGCGCGGGTGGAGCTAGTTGCGGAGAGCGTGGTGAGTGGTTCTTCCACGGCCCTTGTCGTCCTTATGGAGCATGGGATTTCCATTGATGATTCCTTGGTTGAGACCATCCCGAACTATTCTGATGAGCAGATCGACCGAGCCGATAAACTGGCTCGTCGCCTGCAACAGGTTGTAGATGCTCAGGATCCCCCCGTCGTAGGTGAGGGGGAGGCACAGTAGTGTTCTGTCGCTTTGAAACTTTGTTTGTAATTCGTGACTCCGTTGTGATGGTTGATCTTTTGCTAGCTTTATCTGAGTGACTGCTTGGCTGTTCCTCTTGCTATTTTTTGATTTCTTTGTTTTGTTCATCCTGCGGTAGGCCACTCCAGGCGTTCTTCGTCCTTGGAATTCGCTGAAGGATGACGCTCGCGAGGGTGCATACGAGTCCGTTTGCTTGCGACTGAAGGACGATGAGCGGGAGATTGTTCGACTGAAGGGATCCTTAGTCGTTCAGCGTACTCGGCGCGAGCGTGCCGAGGCCATGGTTGAGAACCTTGCTTCGTGGGTGGTGAAGTTGTCCGACCTCCTGCGGGGTGAGTTTCGCCTCTGCTTGGTTGCTCGATTCCGTTTAGTGGGTTTTGCTGTCTCTGTCTTGATCGTGGTTTTTGACTTTCGAAGTGCTGGCAGGGCGATCTCGGGATGAAGAGAGGGTCGTTCAGTCGGAGATGTCACGGCTTGATGATCCCAGAGTGCAGGCGAGCAATCCCTTTTCGGCGGATGGGGCTCGTGCTTGAGCGTTTGCTTTGCTTCGTCTCCGAGTTGAGCGGGTGCCAGATGCTCTCAAATACTGCCAGCGGGTATTGGGTGGTATCCATGCTGAGTTCTATCCGCTGGAGGTGGTTCTTTCGTCCTTTGAGAGACTCTGTCGCGTATTTTCTCAGCCTGCCGAGCTACGTCGAGTGATGGATCATCAGATTCGTGCTGGAGCCCGAGCTGCTTTGGGTTTGGTCCATAGTCATTGGCCGGGGGTGGATTTTGCTCAGGTGGTGGAGGGTCCTCCAGGAGGTAGGGATCATCCGATGAATGAGCACTACATGGCTGTAGATAAACCTGCGCGCCAGGTTGTGAGGCGAGTTTGCGAAGAGAACGACCGCCATCTGGGTGCACTTATTAAGGCGAAGTTGGAGCCTAAAGATTAGGTGTTTCCTTCATTGTATATGCTTCTTCTTGGTGGTATATATTCCATGCTGTCTTGGTTTTGTCGCGGGGGGTCGTCTGCGTTGTAGTTGCGGGGGACGTTCCAGAAGGTTGCCGCGGCAAGCCCCTGAGTGTAAAAGTTTTTATGTGTCGCGATTGCGAAGAGCGCCTCGGGGGGTGGCTGCTTCGGTGAGCCCCCGAGTGCCAAGTTAATGTGCCGCGATTGCGGAGGACGCCTCGGGGGGTGGCTGCTTCGGCGAGCCCCCGAGTGCCAAGTTAATGTGTCGCGATTGCGGAGGACGCCTCGGGGGGTGGCTGTTTCGGCGAGCCCCCGAGTGCCAAGTTAGTGTGCCGCGATTGCGGAGGATGCCTCGGGGGGTGGCTGCTTCGGCGAGCCCCCGAGTGTCAAGTTAATGTGCCGCGATTGCGGAGGATGCCTCGGGGGGTGGCTGCTTCGGCGAGCCCCCGAGTGCTAACAGATTTTGGGGAAAATATTTATGTAATACTTTTCCTTCTGTCTCTTACAGAGAGTAAGAGGGATTCTGTTGAAGACAGATCCCTTTTTCTTAGAACGATGATGTAGTAGCCTTGAAGGCCTAGTAGCTTTGTCTCCGAGTGCCGGGGTTCTTCGGGCGATGTTCCTTTCCTTCTACGGGAGCGCTTCTTCTGCGAGTCCCGTGGTCCTGTTGCCTTGGTGGGCTACGAAGGCTTCTCCTATCTTGTGGAATTACTTGTCGCAGCGGTCGGATCTGACGAAACTGCCGCTGATTGTGATGACCCCGTGTGGGCCTGGCATCTTCAAGTTGAGGTAGGCGTAATGGGGTACGGCCATGAAGCCAGCGAAAGATGGACTCCCGATGATTTCGTGGTATTGCGACTTCCAGTCGACCACTTCAAAGTCCGGCGTTTCCTTGCGGAAGTTTGTCGCGTTCCCGAAGACTACCTCCAGGCTTATCCTTCCGAGGGGGTAGACTGCTTTTCCTGGTACGATCCCGTGGAAGGTTGTGCCTAAGGACTTGAGTGCGTTGTTTTGGATGGGCATGTCATCGAGTGTTCGGGTGAAGATGATGTTGATCCCACTGCCGCCGTCCATGAATACTCGCGACATGTCGTAATTTCCGATTCTGGCCTCGAGAACTAGCGCGGCATGCCCTGGTTGGGGAACGACTGGTGGGTGGTCGTCCCGGGAGAAGGCGATTTCTGTCTCCGACCCGCGCAGGTACTCTGGGACGGCCGGGTGTGCGGAGGTTGCCAGGAAGACTTGTCTGGTGACTTGTTTCTGCTGCCTGTTGGAAGGCTTGCCTTCTTGTATCATTAGATCCTCCCGTGGGCTTCTGGGTACTGGTCTTCTTCTTCTGGTTTCCTTTGTCGTTCCTGGATGGCGGCCACCTATCTTGTTGGCAGAGGAGGGGCTGGTGGCGCGTTGTGGGCGACTAGCCCGACTGCTATGCTTGCGAGTGGTCGTACTGTTGCGGCCGCGGAGCGGCTTTTCTCCTCGGCCAACTCGTTGAAGATTCTGCAATTCCTGAGGGTGTGGGACGATCTGAGCTCTCCTCGCTCGTTTCTGAATTCGTGTATGGAACACGGTCCGTCGAGTTGTTCTTTGGCGGAGCGGAATGCGCGAGTGCCGTCGCGTGGCTGCCTTGTCCTCCATTCTCGTTTCTGAGCCTGGGGCTCGTCTTCTGGGTTGTATCTTCGTTGTGGTATGTTGTCGTCGCGGTGCCTTCCGTTCCGATCGTCCGAGAAACCGGCGGCGACCATGTCAGGTCCTCTGTCATCATAGAAGTTCCGTCTGGGTCGCTTCCTTCTTCTGTCGGCTCCTCTATCTCCGTTGTAGTCGTATTCATACTTTGATCGTGCAGTGTGGGTTTCTGTTTCATTACGAACAGAATCTTCTCCGTCCGCCCAGCTGTTGGCTAGTTCTAACAGCCGTGCGAGTGTTCGTACTTTCATCTGTCCGAGCTGCTCCTTGAATTCAACGCGCTGTAGGCCTCGCCTGAACGCGTCGATCGCACTTTCGTCCGAGATGTCTTCCGCTGAATTCTTGAGTATCGTCCATCGCTGGATGTATGCTCGCAGGGTCTCCCTCGTTCCTTGTTTGCATGCCCGCAGTTCCTCGAGTGAGGATGGTCTCTTGTATGTGGATTTGAAGCTTTCTATGAAGGCTCCTCGGAATTGGCTCCAGGAGCTGATGGATCCGCGCCAGAGATTCTTCAACCAATGTCGAGCGGAGCTCTCGAGCATGAGCTGCACGTACTGCATTTCCGTGACGTTGGTTCCTCTCTTAAACTTGACTGCTGTTAGGTAGTCGTCGAGCCATGCCTCCGGCTCCTCGAGTCCGTTGTACTTTAGTTTTGTGGAGTTCAGTTTGAACCCGTTTGGCATTCGCGTCTCACGTATGGCACGTGTAAAGCATAGTGCTCCACATGGCTCGATTTCCTCGTCGGAAGCCTCTTCGTCCGAGTACTCCTCGCGTGCTGCGCGTCTTCGCCTGCTGCGGTTGACTCTATTCTGTGTGATGTCATCTCGCGCATCTCGTCGAGTGCTGCGGCACCTGTTGTTGTCGTCGATGTCGTACTTCTTGTTCCTGTCGGAGCGTCTACGCCTGTCGTCGTTACTGTTGTCGTCGTCGTCGTCTGGTGAACTGGGGTCCCTGTACGGTGTCCGCTCGCGAGTCTGCCGTTTTGTGCTGGATTTCTTAGGCACCGAGGCATCGATGGCGTCCTTCATTATCTGCAAAGAAATGGAAGTGTAGCGATCTGACTTGCCCTTTCTGCTTTTCTGGGCACGGGACAGGTAGTCATGGGCGCTTATGAGTGCTTCTGCCGGAGTGAGGGGCTCTTCTTCGTCGTCGTCTTCCTCTAATCTGAAGTCATCTTCGAGTTTCCGCACCACTCGCGCCCTTTCTGTCTTCCGCAGATTGTTGAGTTTCGATCTGTTGCGGGTGGGGGAGTCGCGGCCTGGTGAGTCACTTCTGGGAGGTTGTCTGCGACTGCTTTTCTTTTCGAGTTCCACCTTCTCTTGATTCTCCATGTCTAGGCGCCACTGTCTCGTCTGCTGGTTAGCTCGCCCGCTAGCTTGTTGTATGCCCTTAGCTCGTCCCTTGAGGCATCTGGTGGTAGTAGCCTGCCACGGGCGACTGCTTCCTTTACCATTGCCATTGATTCCTTGGACAAGTATATTTTTTCTCTGGGTGGTTCGTCTGCCGCTGCAACCGGGGTTTGCTGCCTGCTGCGTGATGGCTGGCCGCCTTGGCCGGGTGCTTGCTGCTTGCTGCTTGGCGGCTGACTGCTTTTTTGATTGCTGGGTCCTTGTTCCACTGGGACTTTCATTGGTATGGACCCCGGTTCTCCTAGCTTTACGACCATCTGACTGGTGTTGCCGGGACCTGCCGCCCTGCTGGTGGTTGGGGTGTCTTGACGAGTGCCCGGGTCGTCGGCTCGTCCGTTGTTACCTGACGCTGGTGCGCCAAATTCTGCCATGAACACCTGTGATGGTGTCCTTGTCGCCTCCTTGCTGATACGTGTGATGGTGCTTCTCCATGTTGGGGCTCCACTCGAGCGGTTGCGAGTGGCGTGGAGCCTTGAGTTGGGTGGATAGCTACGGCTGCCAGATGGGTTGGCCGTGCGGGCGGCGTCCGCTCCGGTCATTGCTGCAGGTGTTGTCGTGGGTGCGCGGGTGCCGTCGGTGAGGCGAAGAGTCCCCCAATGGTTGATGTAGATCTGATACGCTCCGAAGATCAGATTGACGCCGGAGTGTAGATCGGTAAAGACTGGCTGGAGGGCCGGGAGGTGGGCCGTGAATCCGAGGGACTCAAACAGATTAGATCTTGCCGGAGCCGCCGGGTCGATGAGTGCTGATGATGATGAGGCCGCCGAGATCGCATTCCCAACCTGCGCGGTTCCCACAGACGGCGCCAATTGACGGGGATCAACCCCGGCAAAACCCATGGTCAGGGACCCTGGGTTAGTCATGAGAGACACAGGTTGGACGATAGCTCGTCGGAAAACAGGAGGACACGTTCCTGCTCGATATTATTGATGAGGGAGATGCGATTACAGTGGATGCCAAGGCTGGAGCGCTCAAGGCTAGGGTTACAGATGATATTCGATGCCTTTGGCGTCGCCCCTCCTAGCCCTTATATACTGGGCTAGGTCTCGGGGAGTCCATCTACGTTTACAGGTAAGCTTTCCTAACCCTAGCTTGCTCCGTACGACAGGTCTTCGCACCTTCCTTGTGAGTCGCAGACTCCTACGTCGGTGCCAATTAGCGGGCCAAGGCGGGTCCAGGCGGGTCTTCATGGGCCTTCTATCTTCAGGGACACCGAGTAGGCCTATCTGTAGGAGTCGTGGGGTCACCCCCTCGTCAGGCCCCGTTCGTAGCGGGATGGTAGGACAAAAGATGTTGTGCAAAGTTCTTATTGCAAGCGCGTACAACTACATACGGAACACATGCCTACGTTTGGTTCTTAGACTAGGATGCTCTAGTTTGTTCTTTGGCTAGAGTTGGTGCAATTCTGTCAATTGCCCAACTGTAATTTGTTCACCTAGCACCTTGTTCTTTTGCCTAGAGAGGTACCACTAGTGAAACCTTGAACCCCGGTCCATCTTTCACCTTCATTGCCTTCGTTGTTACTTTTACTTTCTTTGCTGCTCCTACTACTTTGTTACTACTTTGTGGTGTTGGTGATTGGGGAAGTCTTAAAGGCTACACCCGTCAACACACCGTTGCTACTTATATCTTGTCTAGTGCTTTTTCAGGTGTGGTTGAATTGACAACTCAACTGCTAAGGCTTATAAGTATTCTTTGGCTCCCCTTGTGTCGAATCAATAAATTGGGTTACTCTTACCCGTGAAGACAGTTGCGATCCCCTACACTTGTGGGTTATCAGTCGGCCATGTCGCCGGAGAAGGCCACGAGTGCGAGAAGGGAGAAGGCGAGAAGCGAGAGGTGAGAAGCGAGAAAGGAGAGGAGGAGGGACGAGAGTGCGCGGCGAGAGTTCCCCGGCGAGCCCCTTTTTTATAGCGGGGAAACGCGAACAGGCGGCCTCACCGGGGCGGGACACGCGGCGGCGCGGACGACGGACCGTTGGGTTTCTCGACGCGCCGCATTGATGCTCTGCGCAGCGATTGGACTCGTCACCGGCGCCGCATTGATTCGCTGCGCGGCGGCAGGTGCGGGGAAGCCGAGGCGAGAGGATGACGACGACGCGTGTTCACACGCCGACAGGTGGGGACGGCGCGAGGCGCGCGCGCTTTCCTTTCATCCGGCGACCCCAAGCGACCCCCAGCGCACCGGGTTTGGCTTGGGATCGCCGGACTCAGTTTTGGCCCCATCCGGCGCTATTTGGGCCCTTGGGGCACGGCTGGGCGAATTTCCTCCATTCGGCGCAAATAGCGCCGTCTTGGGGCCTCTTCGGGGCGCGGCTGAAGATGCTCTAATAGCAGTAGCGATGCTTCATGCATAACAGCCAGCCGGTAGGTCAGTCATGCATAATAGCCAGCCGGTAGGTCGATCATGCATATATGATGCATGTCGATAGTAGGCTACTGTCCCTATATATCTACAGCTCTTGATGCGTTTGGTAATGAAGCAAAGGGAGAACATCAGAACAATTAGGGATGAGTTGTGCATTCATTTCGAAATAAGCAAGCTACGTAGGAGGTGTCTGGATGAGTTGCGCATTCATTTCGAAACCATGCCAATCCAACAATATAATGCCTCCATGGGCTGGGCATGGCCTCTTTCAGACATTGGAGGAAACCAATACGCCACCAATGCGTGCACCTAATGCAGCACAAGGATGGTGCTCCCCGCGCGCCGCGAGACAATCACCGGCTAGGAGACTGAGTTTGCCGATGGACCCCGGGTGGAGGTGGAGGCCGGCTCTCTACCACCTGTGGGTGGTGGTGGGCTGGTGGCCCTAGTGAAACTGCGTCAAGCGTGTCACCATCTGCAGAAGGTCATGCGAGCCTAGTGAATAGTGATACATCACGGCATATCCCCACATACTCATGCAGTCCAACAAGATGTTTGTGGCGACAGTGAGGCAACAGGGAAGCCAGAGAAGCGCTTCCATGGTCGTTGCCTTGAATCATTTGAGCTGCAGATCGTAATGCTCCTAGAAAGGCATATTTCGAATATAGAGGACGTTCTCAACAATCCACGAGAATATCATACCCAACTATGAACCGTACGAGCACATCCTCTGTCACCCCCACCGCGCTTACGGATCTATACCCACACCCAACTTGCTCTGGCCCTGGGTCCTCCCGCATCTTTTCCTCGATAAGCGGACTGTGGAAGCGGGGAGTATCCGCTTGGGACTGATAGAAAAAAACATATCTTTATTGTCCCTCCTAGCCCCTATAAAAATATAGTGGAAGTCCGGTCGCGTCGGAGACATCTTTATCTGATTTTGAGGCTTCATCATTCGGCCCTCAAAAATTATGTTAGGATCGGCTGGCTCATCCTCATCATCCGAAGAGAAAACAGAGACACTAGTAGAAAATAGGGCTTTGGTTCAGGCCTCTCCAGCCCATTAGTCTCGGTTGTGCCACGAACCGGGACCCATGGTGGTCATATGTCCCGGTTCGTGCGCCCGGGGGGGCGGACGGGCCTCGTGGGACATTGGTCCCGGTTCGTCTAGGGGCATATGTCCCGGTTCCAGACAAGAACCGGGACCAATGGTCCTCGCTCCTGGCCCACAACCACTAGTACCGGTTTGTGGCTCAACCCGGGACGAAAGGCTGTCCATTAGTACCGGTTCCTGCCATAAACCGGGACTAACGATTTGGCTATATATACCCCTCGCCATCGAGCAGAGCACTCCACTGGTGCTCTGTTTTTTTGAGGAGGGCAAGGGAGGGCGTTCTGGTGCTCTAGCTCACCTCCAATGCACATGATGTGTTCGATGAAATGCCCGAGCCACACTACTTAAGCTTTCTCCTCTCCAAACTCGGCCTCCAAGATCCGTTTTGCTCAAGATTTGTCTAGGTTTAGCGATTTATCACGTCTCGTACCCGTCTTCACCACCGTCAATCGCCCACGCCAATCTCGTCGCCGGCACCACCGTGGTGAGCCTCTTGTTCTTATTTTCTTTCTAAAAGAAGTAATTCTTACTTTTATGATTAGATATATACTTGTCTTATTTTCTTATTGCTTTTTATTATTGCTTTTTATTATATAGTGCGATGGTTATGGTACCTGCACATGTCGGCCCTCGTCCTGTCTATGATTCGCATGTGGTATATATTATCTTTTATAACTATTTGGTTCATTTTTTGTTTATGACAATTATGCCGACCAACGTGACATATTTTTTATCTAGGAGGTAGTTGAACTGGAAATTCCTACCGACCCTATTGTCGAGAGCTTAAATTTAGTTGAAGAAGAAAACAATAACTTGAAGGAAAAAATAAAAAGAATTGAGGAGGAGAAGATGCTATTGGAGTTGCATGTTGCGGATGTCATTAATGATAACAAGATCAAGATGGATGCAATGTGCTTGAAGATTAGAAAGATTAGAAAATATGCAATTGATACCGAGGCTTGGTATCATTATGGCGTTGGTTCAATTGTTACCTTCGTTGCGGTTATGATCGCATTTGTTGTTGCATTGAAATGTTTTACATAGTTTCAATGTATGCCTTAGTTAGATGCTCTGGAGAGTTGTATGTTGTTCAATGAGAACTATGTATGTACTTTGGTTTTACTACGATGATGAACTTCTATTAATTTGGTCACTTACCTATTCATGATGTTCTATATATAATGGTTTTTGACACTCTTAATTATATATAATGCACGCAGATGAACCGGCAATGGATGTACGGTGACAGACACACCTCTCAGTACATTAAGGGCGTGCATGAGTTTCTCGAACTGGCTGAGGCAAACAAGCAGAATGGTTTTATGTGTTGTCCATGCCCTACATGTGGGAATACAAAGTCTTACTCTGACCGGCAAACCATTCACACCCACCTTCTTTATAAGGGATTCATGCCACACTATAATGTTTGGACCAAGCACGGAGAAATAGGGGTTATGATGGAAGACAGCGAAGAAGAAGAGTACGATGACAACTATGTGCCCCCTGAATACGGTGATGCTGCAACGGGGGAAGCGGACGATGTGCCCGATGAAGATCAAGAGGAACCAGACGATGTGCCCGATGATGATCTCCGCCGGGTCATTGTTGATGCAAGGACACAGTGTGAAAGTGGAAAGGAGAAGCTGAAGTTCGATCGCATGTTAGAGGATCACAAAAAAGGGTTGTACCCCAATTGCGAAGAGGGCATCACAAAGCTCGGTATCGTACTGGAATTGTTGCAGTGGAAGGCAGACAATGTTGTGCCTGACAAAGGATTTGAGAAGGTACTGAAAATATTTAAGAAGAATCTTCCAAAGGGTAACGAATTACCCGACACTACGTACGCAGCAAAGAAGGTTGTATGCCCTCTAGGATTGGAGGTGCAGAAGATACATGCATGCCCTAATGACTACATCCTCTACCGCGGTGCGTACGAGGATTTGAACGCATGCCCGGTATGCGGTGCATTGCGGTATAAGATCAGACGAGATGCCCCTGGTGATGTTGACGGCGAGCCCCCCAAGAAGAGGGTTCCTGCCAAGGTGATGTGGTATGCTCCTATAATACCACGGTTGAAACGTCTGTTCAGAAATGAAGAGCATGCCAAGTTGATGCAATGGCACAGAGAGGACCGCAAGAAAGACGGGAATTTGAGACACCCCGCTGATGGTTCACAATGGAGAAAAATTGAGAGAAAGTATCGGGCTGAGTTTGGAGGTGACCCAAGGAACGTATGGTTTGGTTTAAGCGTGGATGGCGTTAATCCTTTCAGGGAGCAGAGGAGCAATCACAGCACCTGGCCCGTGACTCTATGTATGTATAACCTTCCTCCTTGGAAGTGCATGAAGCGGAAGTTCATTATGATGCCAGTTCTCATCCAAGTCCCTAAGCAACCCGGCAACGACATTGATGTGTACCTAAGGCCATTAGTTGAAGAACTTTTACAGTTGTGGAATGCAAACGGTGTACGTGTGTGGGATGAGCACAAAAAGGAGGAATTTGACCTGCATGCCTTGCTTTTTGTAACCATCAATGATTGGCCTGCTCTCAGTAACCTTTCAGGACAGACAAACAAGGGATACCACGCATGCACGTACTATTTAGCTAACACCGAAAGTATATACCTGGACAACTGCAAGAAGAATGTGTACATGGGGCATCGTTGATTTCTTCTGACCAACCATCAATGTCGTAAGAAAGGCAAGCATTTCAAAGGCGAGGCAGATCACCGGAAGAAGCCCGCCATGCATACCGGTGATCACGTACTTGCTATGGTCAATGATTTACACGTAATATTTGGAAAGGGTCCCGGCGGAGTATCTGTTCCGAATGACGATGAGGGATGCGCACCCATGTGGAAGAAGAAATCTATATTTCTGGACCTACCCTATTGGAAAGACCTAGAGGTCCGCTCTTCGATCGACGTGATGCACGTGACAAAGAACCTTTGCGTGAACCTGCTAGGCTTCTTGCGCGTGTATGGAAAGACAAAAGATACACCGGAGGCACGGGAGGAACTGCAACGTTTGCACGAAAAATACGACATGCCCCTAATGCAGTATGAAGGTCCTGCCAGCTACGCTCTTACCAAAGTTTCATGAAATTCCTCCCTTCAAAGTCAAGGCTGATCCAAGCATCTTGATAAGAGATGAAGACTATCCATGGTTACAGCGCAATAAGCAAAGCACACAAGTGAAGAAAAAGTGAATGGTGCTTATTGAAATTTCATGTAGTGGTGCATATTGTAATGTCTTTGTAACAGATGAGTTTTCGTCTGAAACCCTTGTACTTTGAAAGAGATGGTCCAGTTTGTACATGAACTGCATCCAGTTTTTGCCGTAATCCTCTCAACTTTTGCACACATGTTATGTGGGTCAAATGATGACACCATGCCAAGTTTCAACCTTTTCTGAGTTCAGTTGTAGTGCTTTCTAATTTGAAGGTCATTTAGCTTAAAATAAATCATTAAATGCATGAAAAATAGAAAATCAAGTTAGAAAGGGTTGAAATTTTAGTATGTGGCTTTGAATGGTGCATATTGAATGCAAAAAAAGTCTTGGGTTGAAATAAGTTTAGAAAAATGAAATGTCTTTGTAACAGATGAGTTTTCGTCTGAAACCCTTGTACTTTGAAAGAGATGGTCCAGTTTGTACACGAAGTGCATCCAGTTTTTGCCGTAATCCTCTCAACTTTTGCACACATGTTATGTGGGTCAAATGATGACACAATGCCAAGTTTCAACCTTTTCTGAGTTCAGTTGTAGTGCTTTCTAATTTCAAGGTCATTTAGCTCAAAATAAATCATTAAATGCGTGAAAAATAGCAAATGAAGTCAGAAAGGGTTGAAATTTTATTATTTGGATTTGAATGGGGCATATTGAATGCAAAAAAAGTCTTGGGTTGAAATAAGTTTAGAAAAATGAAATGTCTTTGTAACAGATGAGTTTTCGTCTGAAACCCTTGTACTTTGAAAGAGATGGTCCAATTTGTACATGAAGTGCATCCAGTTTTTGCCGTAATCCTCTCAACTTTTCCACACATGTGTATGTGGGTCAAATGATGACACCATGCCAAGTTTCAACCTTTTCTGAGTTCAGTTGTCGTGCTTTCTAATTTCAAGGTCATTTAGCTCAAAATAAAGCATTAAATGCGTGAAAAATAGCAAATGAAGTCAGAAAGGATTGAAATTTTAGTATGTGGCTTTGAATGGTGCATATTGAATGCAAAAAAAGTCTTTGATTGAAATAAGTTTAGAAAAATGAAATGTCTTTGTAACAGATGAGTTTTCGTTTGAAACCCTTGTACTTTGAAAGAGATGGTCCAGTTTGTACACGAAGTGCATCCAGTTTTTGTCGTAATCCTCTCAACTTTTGCACACATGTTATGTGGGTCAAATGATGACACCATGCCAAGTTATAACCTTTTCTTAGTTCAGTTGTAGTGCTTTCTAATTTCAAGGTCATTTAGCTCAAAATAAATCATTAAATGCATGAAAAATAGCAAATGAAATCAGAAAGGGTTGAAATTTTAGTATGTGGCTTTGAATGGTGCATATTGAATGCAAAAAAAAGTCTTGGGTTAAAATAAGTTTAGAAAAATGAAATGTATAGCAAAAACAAAAACAAAAACAAAAACAAATAGCATTTGATATGCTTGCACTCATGAGCCACCGTTTGATTGTGTCTTGTGTTTTGTTTTATTGGAAAACAAAAACAAAAAAGTATAGCAATTTCATTATAGGACGTCAACAAGAATACTCCATATCCTGTACTCTGTCATGGCGAATTTCAGACGGTCCCCGTCTGGTTGACAGATCCGGCAAATCTGCCAACCAACCGAGGACCGTCCGAATTTCTCCCGGACAGAGTACCGGATACAGATGAATTTCTCCGTGTACGGCCTTTAGTGAACTTGGTATGTTGCGATAAGTCCACGCGTATATGTGCTTATAAACAGGTATAACTCCACTTCGGCTAGCGAGGTGGTACTAATTTTAGTGGTTAATTACGGACTAAACATCCCATCGCACCGCGGCGCAAGGCCTTTGGTACCGGTTGGTGGCACCAACCGGTATCAATGCACCCCTTTAGTTCCGGTTGGTGCCACGAACCGGTACCAATGGCCTCTGTTTCCTGCCCTTTCGGCTGCTGCAAAAGGAACATTGGTCCCGGTTCTTGGCATCAACCGGTACCAATGCACACCTTTAGTACCGGTTGATGCCACCAACCTGGACCAATGCTCTGGGTATATAATCCCCCGCCTTCGAGCCCGCCGTTCCCATCTCGCCATTTGCAGGCTAGCAGCTCAAGACGATGCCGACTTCGACACCGACGCCGTCAGGCTGCCGGATTTCGCCCCCGCCGTCGCCGACGACTTCGCCGCTCCGTTCCTCCACCGACGCCGCCGCACCGTTCCTCCGCCGCCCCGTTTCCTCCACCGACGCCGCCGCCGCCCGGCCCGCGCGCCCGGCCGGCCCCTTTCTCCTCTCCACCGACGCCGCCGCCCCCACATTCCTCCACGACGCCGGCCACGCCCCGCTCCTCGATCTACGTCGTCGACGCCTCTCGCCCACTGGTGAGTCGAGATCTTGCTGCCGGCCCGCTAGCTAGATGATAGATATAGATATAGATTAATTAATAAATAGATGAGCTAGATAGATAGATAGATAGATAGATAGATAGATAGATAGAGCAGTAGAATCTGTGCAAAATCGGTAGATAAATAGATAGATAAATATATATATATATAATTAAATATAGATATATATATCTAATAATAAATATATATATATATAATTGATAGAGTAGAATCTGTGTATAATAGATATAGATAGATAGCTAGATAGATAGATATATAATTTGTAAGACAAAAAAACTTTGTAAGACAAAAATTTATTTAATAGATAGATAGATGTGTATAATACTTTGTATAATAGATATAGATAGTTAGCTAGTATATATGGATAGATAGACAGCCTTGACGTATTCGCTAAGTATTTTTGTCTTATTTTGTTAATTTGTTAGTTAGCTAGTATAAATTTTTCACTCGTTCATGTTAATAAAATTTTGCATATATTAAATAAGTTCTCGGCAACGATGTCTGGCCCGCATCCCCGTCGTCGCCGCGTCGGAGAGCACCCGTTTGATGGGATGGGCGATGTTCGGGACTGGGCTCCCCCGGGCTGGCACTGGGAGGTGATCTCCGAGGCGCGCCGCTTAGTGAGGAATCCGGGTCCTGTCGTCGACCCGGATCTTCTTTGGTGGCGGTCGCGTGGGCCACAGTCGGTGCGGAGACAGCCGGCCCCCGAGTGGATTATACGCCGACGTGTCAGGGAGGAGGATGAGCACGTCCGTCGCTACTTGGTGGCGTTGGACGCCGGGTCATGGAGGACCTGGAAGGTTCTTCAGGGATCTCATCCGAGCTACGAGTTCGTGGTGGTTCATTCTCTTTGGGTGGCCACCTTCCACCGCACCTGACGTTGTTTACTGTATTAGTCATGTTGTTTACCGTTGTATTACTTATGAGGCACTATGCAACCTTATTTTAAAATATTATTGCTGCATTTTTATTCGAGTTCATAATTTTTTGTGTGTATTAACTTTGAACCAACCGGGACCTATTCTCTTGGTGTATAATCCCCCGCCTTCCAGTCGTCGTTCCCATCTCGCCATTTGGCTCAACACGACGCCGACGACGACACCGAAATAATCTTTATATATGAACACAGAAAATGGTTGACGATGAACAACTCGTCCAGTGCCCCTATTGTGATGATAACTCGGGTCGGTGCGACAGCAGGTATCCAAAGTTGGATGGGGATGAAGAAAGATATTTCTCCCTCACGCTTAGGCGTGACTTCATAAAAATAACGGTATATATATACAACTTCTGCGTCGATATCATCCTTCTTATTTAAGCATGCTTCGCACTTAAATTTTTGTTTTGACGTGTAATTTTTTTATAATCAACTAGCGCATCCCATGCTATGCAAGACGCCAAGTATGTGACTTTGTTAAATTCAATGATTGGCAAGAGAATAAAACAAAGGAAGTCAAACTAAAGACGACGAAACATGGTATAACTTTGAGCATTGATGTCACTAATAAATGTTGGTGCACTTATTTTGCTTGTCCAAATTGGCATGCATTGTGCAATGCATATGCATTACAAGAGGGTATGCAAATAACCTTTGATCTTGGACCTCGCCGAGATGTATTTAAAAATAAGGATATTTGGATGCTAGTGGACGACAAGAAGCTGGTTCTATCTCAACGTGAGTTTCTTAACCAAATTTTACTTGTTTCCTTTCCTTATTTCTTTGATTCCCAAGTTGACAACTTTGTTATAATTGCCAGTTTATCTCTATGCTCCGATGGATGTACGCAAGATATTTGATAATGCTTTCTATAATGGTGGGGTTGAGGAGCTAACCATGGATGAACAAGATGATTACATCTCCTTTCTTGAAGATGTAACTGGCTTTGCAAGCAAATCTTATACTCCATATGTTCCATTTGTTCTCGAGTTGTTGCCGGTATATGTATCAAACTATATCATGGTGAGATTTTTTACTGTTCTGTCACTACTTCATCATTTTCATGAAAATCATTTGCCCTAAGATTAACTATACCGCATTACTAAGTATTTTACTCATATGTTTTCAACAGAAAATCCTGAAAAAATGTGTGCCTAGATGGATGCCTTCTAGAGGCGAGCTTACAGTTGTGGCTTACAGTTGTGGATGCCGGCGGCCATGGGAAGAACTCTTCAAGACTGACTACTCCACTGAAAGTGAACGTGATGGTGGCTCCTTAAGAATAAAAAATTGGAAACGGATAGTGATTCGGAAGAATATAAAAGATTAGGGAAAGGTCTTCTCCATATTACATTATGGAAATGAAGGTGTCTTTTGGTTTTTTTATATTTACCCTTGTGAGGATGAGCAGTCTCATAGGTGATATATATGAGGAGTCGAGGTATAATATTATGAAAATGGAACTTTGTGTTTGATATTAGAGAAGTTAAACTAGCAAAGGACCTTTGTGTGTTGGATATTAATTATGATCATGATGATATATATGAGATGAATCCTTTCTCTCCTAGATGGTGATAAGAGAGTACACAACTCGTTTTATTAGCTAGATAAAACAATATATGAAACCCCTAAATTAACCCCTGCAAAACCCCCTAAACCCCCCACCATTTCAAAAAAAAACTACCCGTCCCGGTTGGTGGCACCAACCGGGACTAAAGGCCCTCCCGCCTGGGCAAGCCACAACGGCCACGTGGAGGCCTGTCTGTCCCGGTTCGTGGCCCAACCGGGACTAAAGGTTTTGGCATTAGTAACGACCCTTTAGTCCCGGTTCCGGAACCGGGACAAATGGGCCTTTTTCTACTAGTGACACGATCATTCACATCAATTTCAGCAGGCAGGAAGGAAGGGTACGGAAGCTACCATTTCACGAATGCAATGCAAGCAAGATAGCTTGCTTACTCTACATCTAGCGTGCGTTGGCGGCAAGGAAGGAGGTACTAGACCATACACATCTAGCGCGTGGCTCAAGTACATCTTCCATGCATACTTGAGCTACAGCCTTTTGAAACCCAAAACTCTTTTCACTTACTTTGACAAGCAAAGGCTACTTCGGACAATATAGATAAGATCAGACACCTTTTAGCTATGTTTCTTTAGAGGGAAGAACCAATAGTAGGGTCGGAGCCCTCCTGCCTTTAACTACTATAGAGTTGGAGTTAGACTACTCTACTAATCCCAAACCCCTAACTTTAGAGGAGGAATGGTATACCCATACTTTTATTGAACTGATAGACTTGTATTTTATGTTGGAAAAGAGTTCCATCTCAGAAATTAAGGGAATGAAAAATATCATATTATGGTGATCGAGATCACCTGCTGGGAATCCAGGTTCCCCAATTTTCCTCTACTCGAGCAAGCAATAAATAGTAATGATTTACGATTCGAGGAATGAATGTTTTCAGGTTAGCCACCCTATCAGACAGTATGTCGGGCGTGTCACCATTTCACAGTTCAAAACCCAACAAATCGGGTTCCTTATTTGACTTGATGCTTAGAGGAGTTGTTCCCGATACTACTAGGTTATAGCTTAACCGACCCAGGAGACGACGTAAAGACTATAGAGATAAAAGGTAGAAGGAAATTACTAGAGGGTACAGTCTCTAGTAGTACCTGCCATAGACTTCATATCATCAGTAAAGGCAATTAAGGATCGACTTGGTTCTTTTCTTCCTCGAGAACAAAAAGCTACACGAGGAGAGCCTTGTTTACCGATATGTTACTAAAAAGAGGTGATGGCCTCTGAATTGCAGGGTATGGAAAGTGGGTGTTAATCAACAAGATTATCTACATTTGCGGAAACCACTACTGGAATAAAGTTAGATCTATATTTCATTTCAAGGAAAAGTTTCAGGGTTTAGCCACCACTCAGACAGTAGTTAAAAAAAATTGACTCTAGGCGAAAGTGCACGGAGGATCTCTGATTCCTCCTACCTTATGAGCACTTACGGAATGCCATTTTGAATGATGGACAAATCATGGGTGTCGGCGGTCTAGTCAGAGCATTTTGGAGCGCCTGAGCGGGCAAAGTAGGTTGACCCGTCCCAAGGGGGAGGGGGAGGGTGAAGTTCTCTGGCTTATCGTCAACGCGTGTTGGCCATCTCTCCCAGTATATGGGTAGCTCGCCTCGAAGGCAACACCGCCGTTTTCTCGATTATGAGTCTATTCATAAAGCGAATGTGATGTTTACTCTGTAAAGTCGTGATAAAACTACTTAACTACCTTTATCTCATCAAGAAAAGTTCAACTTTCATGATATGTGAGCATTTTATTCTTGTAAAAATATCAACATAACAGACAACAAACATAAATATCATGTAGCACATCACTTATTAGATACATAACATGCAAACATTGCAACAACAAAAAAGATACATAACATGCAAACATTGCAACAACAAAAAAGATACATAATCGGCAAACTTAACCCTTTACCTCCACCCACACCTATAGTTTAGGAGACAGTTGAATAGTATTCCTCGATGACAACACGAACTGCTATCGGGATTCGGACCGAGTGGCCACCTTCATCGCGCCACACCAAATAACCAAATGAGTAATCGCCTTGGATTTTCTGTTTTGCTTTGAAGCTCACCTTGAAAGATCGTGAGCTTGCATCCTTGCCAAACACCAACGTCATGGGTTCGACCAGCACATCAACGCCAGCAGGGGGCTCAACGAATGCTTTATACACTGCATCCGTTTGGCCCACATTGGTGACCGTCCTTGATACCGTTTCCGATGACTTGAGGTTGGGGATGGCGATTGATGGGAGATTCAGGACAAACAAAGATTTCTCAGTTTCTATACAACTAGTGTTTGTATTTGACCCAAGCATGCAGTTGAACAACTTCTGGTAATCTGAAGCGTCGATATCATATATAAGTCCAGGATCACTCGCCTGAGTCGGATTAATAAATCCAGCTCCATAATCAAATGGATCTGCAATCTTATTTGGGGTTGCATCAGCTAGTAATTGGAGACCGTTGTTGTCTGTAACGTATGCTGTAAAACAACTTACTTTTGTTAAAAAAAGATGCATTATGGACATAAGTTGTTGTCCTAACATTATAATTGGCCTATACGTACCAGTTGTCATGAGTGCTGATTTTACAGCAGCCGGTGACCAGTCTGGATGGAGTGACTTGAGCACGGCTATAATGCCGGATACATGTGGGCAAGCCATCGATGTCCCTGAATCGAAGAAGTAGAGGCCCAATTCCTTGTAAATACCAACCTGTGGCGCTGCTGCTAAAATATTCACCCCCGGTGCAGCAATGTCAGGCTGTTTAGAATGCAGTTTAAAGGTATCATTTCATATGTTAAGAACATTGATATGTTAAATACACAAAGATCAACAATTTATGATGTAAAAACTGTATTACCTCCGATCCATATTAATGGACTCAACTTTGTCTAAATTCGTATGTATCTAGTTAAGTATTTAGACTAGATACATGTGTATCTAGACAAACTTAAGTGGCCGGACCTAACCCACGCGACCTAACCCACGCGAACTCGACCCCCGTGCGGCAGCGCTGCGCTGCACCGGGGATCCCCCTGCCGGCAGCCAAGCTTCCACCCCGCGCTCCCTCCCCTCCCTCTGCCGCCGCCGGGCAAAGCCCGCGCGACGCAGCGGCGGGGACCCTGCTGGATGCGCCCTGGAGTGGCGGCGGCGGCGCCCGCTTCCTCTTCGCCGGTGGCAGTGGTGCGAGGCTTCGGCGGCCGAGGTGCGGCTGGCAGCAGCGATCTGAGGCGCAGCAGCGGCGACCTATGGCGTGGCGGCGGCAGGTGACCAACAGTGGGGACGGAGCGAGCCCGATCCATTCCGGGTTTCGATCCAACACCATGGTGGTTCTTATGCGCTGCAACGACGGTCTACCGGTCCGCATCACTTGGATGCCGGGGCGACGGCCCCGGACATGGCGACGGCCTTTTGGAGTCGGCTACCATGTATAAAGGTGGATGCAGTCTCTCGTTCCCGGCGGGGTGCCATGACTGGCCGCAGCCGTGGCCGGAGGGGCGAGCGCAGGCTGGGGGACGGCGCGTATGGCGGTTTGATCCGGCGAACGTCGCCTGTTCTCCGGTGATGCTCGAGATTGGGTCGTCGGGCCTTGCTCGGTGATATGGTCTTCTCTCGTCGGCGCCGGATGACACCGAGGTGTGCCGGCGACGGGCGGCTTGACGGCTGCGGATTGGATCGGAGCGGCGTGGGGGTCTGCTGCCGTGAATAAAGATGGCGGTCCTAGGGTTTCAAATCGCGTCACGAAGAAGATCTGCCTGACATAGGCCCTCTTTGATCTGGCCGGAGTGTCGGGTTCCGGAAGGCTCCGCCGGCGATTTTCCATGGGCATATGGTTCCGGAGTTTGCTGGATCGGATGGGATTCGGTCGCAACGCAAAAAGTGGCGCGAAGCTCTGCTCTGTTGCCATCATGGGCAAATCCATGGTGAAGTCAGAGATGAGAATGTCATGAAGGCTGAGATTGGAGGACTTGCAATGGTGATTGGAGTCTTTGCGTCGATGAGGAACTTGCTCGGAGTTTCAGGAATCGTGGCAGCAGTATGTTTGCGGGGGCGACAACACAGGTGAAGTTCAAAGTCCTATCTTTCTGGATAAAAATCCAAGTTCTAGCCTTAATTGGTTGTGCCTGGCAATGGTCTTGCTGAAGACATTGTTTTGAGAGCGGGGACTATCTTGAGGGTGAAAACCCAAGGTCTGGCCTTAAGTGGTTGGGTCTGGCACTGATTCCTTCTCAAAGGCAGTGTTTTTGAAGAATTGTACATCAGGTGTTGGCATGGTGGTGGTTGTGCGGCTGCTGCAAGGATTGTAACACTGTAGAGGGACTTTTCTTTTTATTTCTTCTCTTTTTGTTTTGGTTGGCTGAGTGCATCCGTAATGCCTTTTGGGCAGTGCGTTGTTGCAGAGGCCGGGGGTAATTGGTATCTTTTCGATATTAATATATTCTCCTTTTCCAAAAAGACAAACTTAAGTCCATTAATATGGATCGGAGGGAGTACGTAATTTCGTAGTCTATACCTTGAGCACTGCAGGATAGACGGAGCTTGGACCCCTAGATGAGAAAGCTGCAATCTTTGGAGCTGGAAATCCACTTCCAGTTGTTGTTCGACTTAAAGAAACCTTTGCTACCGGATTCTGACTGGTACTGTTTGAGAAGGAGAAGTGTTAAAGGCAAACTAGAGTATTCTACAGGTTTCTGAACAACAAGCGTAAAATTCACAAAACTACAAGTTAAATGTAAAAATTATAACATAAATTACAGGTTGAAGAACAAATTTCGTGGAACACTATTCTACACTTTACAGGTTTAATCCCAGAACTACATATTAAAAAAATTGTGAGTGTGCTTATGTTAGACTTGGTTTTGTGAATATATGTCATCATCCTATAACTTTAGGGTCCTAATAGTACATATATCCGTTATGTGAAATTAGTCTTTAAATTTGTAGCCATGTACTGATGTCCTTAATCCCTGAATCTTAGTTAAGTGAAATCATGCTTACATATATACTTTTGTGATAGTTTGTTACAAAATTTATTAAAAAATTAAAGAGATATAGCACAACATTATTGTAAGATAACCGGATTGATAACTTTTGAACAAATACAACAAACCATTAACCAAAGTATATTTTTGATAATTCATGTCTGCAATTAGCTAGATTCACGTAGCTTGGACCAGCGTTTTTTCTGTAAAAACATGCGTCCATGTATTAAGTTTTGGATACTGTAACGTAAACTGAATAAAATGAACACAACAAAACATCCATACCAAATCCAAATCCTAGAAAGTTTCGTCCATTCAGAAAGGATCAACTCTCCAAAAATTCAAAAAAGTCAGCAAAGATGCTCCTAAAGGAGATGGCGTGTGAAATAGTACCTATCGTGTACTAAAGTAAACAAGGCAGTAAGTTTATTAACATCTCAGGCTTAATCAACCATTCCTTCAGTTTGTGTTGCATACCCTAACTGTCGAGACAGACAGGGGAAACAATATCAACCATCCGTGACTGAATCTAAGGGCAACACTGGTATTAGCTTTATGACACGACCACAAGCTTTCTTATACTTGTACTTAACCAAATTTGAAAATAACATAACTGGTACATAAGTCCTATACCCTCTGCGGATTATTTTTAAATTTCCTAACATACATGAATATGAATGAATAAAGCACCTTCATGAAAATCTTAACCTGACACTTACCTGAAATACTGAATTATCTTGTAGGCAACCTCTAAATCAATAGAAACACATGGGATGGACATGGCACGAAACTGCCACGCAACAAGAAAGTCTGAATTTTTCTGCGTAAAGATAAAACCTTCTCCTCCGTTATTGATCACTGCAGTTGCCAACCCATACAGTTGAGCAATCGGGAAAACAGTGTTTATACTGAAGCAAAGGACTATATTCCCCTTCACATCTGTACTGTTTGCAAGAGTCAAGTTACACCTGCAAATTACAAGGTGGATTAAACCAATGAATACACACACATGGTATCTGGAAAAAACTTATAACAATAACAATGGGGTATCGCTCCATAAACAGTAATATCAAATACAAAAGTACACAAATGAAACATGAAAGTGTACGAGTACAGCATATAGTGTAGTCATACATGCCATTCATTTTTATTTATTTTTGAAAAGGGGAAAGCCCCAGCCTCTGCATCGATTGATGCACACAACTTTTATTGCAATATCTCTGTAGTTCAGAGTTTACATCTCAAGAAATAAAATATCCAACAATAACACCCAGAAAAGTCAATAAAAAAGAGGCTTCTTAAGCAACTTGTAGTCTTCTTAGGCGTCTTGTATTCTTCTAGACAGTCGCCAGGTACCCCGGGTATAGATATCCGAAGCGACCGCCTCCAGTCGGGTGCATCCAGAGTTGATAAGCGCACGTTGCGACTCTGGGCACAGGAAAGACCACTCGTGAATGGAGTGGGATGTCTTGCGGATTACCTGAAAAAAATTACATGCCATTCATATAGAGCTTGATCTTGTGAAACTGATTTTCTCTATCCATATCCGCAAACAAGGATTGTCCCTATAAGCACAGAAAATTCACTATTAGAATACATAGTATCAATAATGTATATAGAAAAATACAATAATAAACCCTTATATTACAGTATTACACTATGGTGCTTCCTTCTCTTCTATCTAAAAACAAATGATCATGTTTCGTGAGCTACAGTGAACCTACCACCTTTTAAATAACAGGCATGTCCTCAAGGTTAAGTTGCCTCAAACCGAATTTTGGACTAATATACTATTTGAAAATAAATTATCGCTTATTCACTGCAAATTGTCTGTTCAGCTCATAATCATATGCATCAGAAATTTTTGTTCAAAATAGGAAAGGTAAATTATGATGCAGAGGCTAGAATCGAAGATCACTATCCAAACAATATCACAGTTTCCATAAGACTGAAAATGAGGTCAATATAGATTCATGGGATCACAAACTAACAACTAGCTTATTACACGAAGAAAATACATCAACAGTTTATCTGGTAAAGCATCCAACTTAGGAAGTTCATATCCCAGATCTAACTACTCACCATGCCTATTACGCTTACTGTAGACAATTTTTGAAAATCTGCTTCTGATTCCAGTAAAAAAAGATAGTATAATATACTGTAGAAACATACCACAAGTGTCTGACCATTTCCAAGAGTGGCAGTAGTAGGGAACAACCGATCGACCGTTGATGCTGCAACTGTAAACAGCCATGGAGCTACGTTACCCACCATCTGGGCATACGGTCCAAAGTTCCCAGCTGCATATACCACCGGTATACCCTTTGACACCGCATGAAAAGCAGGGAGGTGCCCCAACAGGCTGAATATGGACAGCGATAAGACGTCGACACCATCATGGATGGCATCATCTATTGCTTTCATGACTGCTGCCTCACTGCATGTGGCGTCGGCTGGTGGTGCTCCAAGGCTCCAGCAAGCCTTGTACACTGCGATGCGGGCTCTCGGTGCGCCGCCGCGTGCAACACCGGACGCCAGCCCATGGAAGCTGACGTTGTGAACAACATTCCCCGCTGCTATTGAAGCCACATGGGTGCCATGGCCATTCAGATCTCTGGGAGACAAATATTCACCTACTAGTTGGGATTCGTTGACAACATCGGCGTACCACCGTGCACCGATGATCTTGTTGTTGCAGTACTTGGGGCTGAAGGATTTGCCAGATTGACATGTCCCCTTCCATCTTGGAGGAGGGGGTGTGTATCCATCATCACTGAAGCTCGGTGACTCTGACAAAATACCTAAAGAATGAAAATCTCTCAGGTTCCACAATGCATTGTCAAATGTCAATTTCAGCAGATGCAGATTCAGTTAAGGCGACCCTTCAAACTTTACTATCTGTACTTTTGGAAATAACATATTATGTACTACTACATTTGCCTCTGTGAACAATATATGCAAGTTATGTTGCAAGAACCATGTGAGAATGATACATGTATCACCATATGCATCATGCCACAGAAAAATCAAACTTGCCTTAACTGAACACTAACCCGAAAAAAATAAAAAAATAAAAAAAACTACATTTGCGGCAACCTACATTATCACCTGAAACTCGCTCGCAAAAGATCAATCGTTGAACTACTAAACTATGTGTAAGCCAGATCCAGAAATACAAGACTAGGAATGCGCCTACGGCAACGAATCTAGGATGCCGCCAGATGAGGTGAGAAATAGGCGGCTGGATGGAGCCAGTACCAGGAGTCTAGGACCACCTGAAAAGGCCGGCGGCGGCGACGGCGACGGCGACGGCAGAGATGCCTGGATATCCGGATGTACACCTGACGGGGAGAAGCGAGATGGAAGAGGAAAAAAGAAGGCATAACCGTATCGGGCGTTCGTGCATCGGGCCTTTGGAACGAATTTTCCAAGTGTTCTATGGAATTAGTTTTTACGCATTTCCTCTCGTTCAATAGAATAATATCCTTCGGGTTTTCATTTCGCGGGAATCCTTCGGATTTTCTTGGATTGTTTTTCTCATTTTTAATTCCATGGAGGACAGACGTGGGAATTTCTATTCCTGAATAGTCACTCTGTCCATTCGGGTTATACCGTTTAATAATATGTATGGCATTAATATTTCGATAAATAAAGTTCAAAAGAAATATTTTGATAAATATGATAAAATTAAATTATGGTTCAGTTTTGATATATACTATGTACCAAATTACCTCGGTATGGTTTTAAATATACCATAATAACCAAATTTTATACGAATTTGGCAATAACATAATATACATAATATTTTTACATGAGTATATAGCAATAAATAAGTATATATGTCCCTGCAAAAAAAGTATATATGCACGTATAGAATCATGTTTTGATGGTTGATCGTGCATAAAAGCACACTTTGCTTTGTTTATTGATTTTCTTAACATTTTTTAAAGAAAAATAAATATATTGGACAATACCGATTGTTTCTATGGTTGTGTGAATATTGAATAATCTAAGCAAGACAAGGTCATATACAAATATTGCACAATTTAAGTGTGACAAGCTCACAGTTCTCACGTGATCTATAGTTTATGCCGTAAAAAAAACGGTTTGATAATTTCATACCATACCAGAAACCGTAAAATTGGTTTGTTTCGGTTTAATTTGCTATTGTTTTTCAGTTCAGTTCTGAAATGTGCAGAGTGACTAAATAGCTATTGTTCACTACCAATTTTTCTTAAACATGCAATCATGTTACATAAGCAAGGCATACATACAAATAAAAATTACATGATTTTTGCATTACTCTATGCATGATGCATTACCATATCCTTAATGTATGCATGTTGTCCATAAATTATTATTGTCAATATATCTTGTTTGGACATTATATGTGTTAGGCGATTGTAACATACCAATGTATTTCATCCTTCACATTTTGTTAGAATGATATTCTTTTATATTTTTTTCTCCTTTTATACATTTATATTTTCATAAATTATTTTTTCTCATTTGTTTTAGAATATTTTTATAAACTTATGCATCTTTTAGCAACGTTCTCGCAAGAACGCGTGGGAGGTCATCTAGTAGGAAAAAACAACGGTGACAATATCCATTTGTATACCTTACATTTCTATAAATTCAAAAATAAATCACTACAAACTTAATATTTGAGTTTTCCATTTATATGTTTCAATGTTCCAATATTTTCTTTCATAACACCTACATATATACTCAGAAATTTAAATATGTCATTTCTATCAACTTGGAGCAGCTTATTAATGCATTTATAGTTCAAAGTTTAATTATATCTCTTAAATATCTAGAAATGTATTTAATGCCCTAAATATACTCCCTCCTTCCTAAATATAAGTCTTTTTAGAGATTTCACTATGGACTACATACGAAGCAAAATGAATGAATTTGCACTCTAAAATACATCTATATACATTTGTATGTAGTTTATAGTACAATCTCTACAAAGACTTATATTTAGGAACGGAGGGAGTAGAAGATAACCCTAAAATGCCAATCTTTTACATAGAACTTTAAATGGTCCATATTTGTTGTATAAAACGTTGGATCATAATCCTATTCTTAAAAAAATAAAAATAACCACAAAATATCCTAAACCCTTAAAATAATTGCACTTACCTGCATGCCACTAATATTATGTTACTAATCGTGTTTGCCATCTTCACACACTGCAAATACGAAAGGGCTTGTCTTATGGGACTTATGTTAAAAAAATCCCCAAGTCTAGTCGTCTCTTCCTTCTGCACCCGTTCCTCTCCTTCCCATTCAGGGTGGGAATGGGTCAGGCCCGAACCTGGCCTTGGACCCGTCCCTGTTGGCTTCGAGGTCAATTTGAGAGGCTACGGGTCGACCCAATTCAAAAAAATCAATGGCTTCATCGGTTCGATGGGTACTTCAGGTTGACCTAAATTTTATTTTCTTATACAATATTTGATTGTGGTTACACATAGAATATTCTCAAAAATATGTTATTACAACTAAAACAAAATAATGACCTAACATGCATGATTGAAATAATTAAAGTTTACAAATGAACTACAATATACAATTTCATCTCTTTTCATGTCCTATTTATAAAGGAGGGTTTGGTTAATGGATTCCATTAAATGTGAAAATGTTTAGCTAGTTGATGTTTCGACTAATTAGTATACTAATTAGATGACTAGCAAGGTGGTTTTGGTGATACCGATGGACTCCAGTACTCGGAGGTGGGTCAGCCCCGCTGACCCAATGGATCACTCGGTGCCTGCTCTATTGTCCCGATTTTTGTATGAGGCCGACCCGACTGACCCATTGGTCTTGTTTTTCTGGGTGCTAGAGAGCCGACATCGACCCGGCCCATTCCCGCCCTGACTTCCCATTATGAAAAAGGTGTAGCAACTATTGGATGTGTTCTGATAGGGCAGCTATTAGAGTTATTGAAGATGCTCTTAACATTTTTTTGTGTTTTAAAATTCATTTTTTTATTGGAGCCGTGATGGTAAAAAATATATTTAAAAAATCATCTCTTGATGCCTTAAATTTTGTTTCAATAATTGTTTTATGCTTTGAAAAAAAGGATAGCTATTGTAGATGCTTTGATATCTCCTACTGCTTTCTCTCGTGGTATCGGGATCACGAGCATTCTCTTTCGGCAACGGTCTTCCTCCACCCCAAACGGTATTTCAATAATGATGATATTTGTATGGTATCATGGAAATTGACGGAAAAAACATATGACCGATTAAGCTCAATTTGGGCAACAAAATAGTACTAGCAAACATGCAAAAGGTGTGGCAATGAAATCACCTGAGTCAATGATACCGATGATGATGCCCTCCCCCATTCCGGCACTTGACAAAAGTCCACCTGGCTGACCGTAGTGCAGTCCCATGAAGTCCCAGCTGCGGGTAGTATGGGTGCTATGCATTTGGTTCACCCTCACGCTCACCACACCCGGCAGCCCTGCGTAATAAGCATCAGAATTATTTCCTGCCTATCGCACTTTTAGAAGCATGGATGAATATATCATTGCATGCCTCGTTACCTCTGATTTTCGCAGCCTGCGATTCGGTAAGCATCGCAGAGAAGCCGGAGAATCCATGCCTGTAGCTGTACACCATCGACTCTGAAGCATCCTCGCTGCTTCAAAACCAAAGAAAACGATCATTTTGATTAATCTGGTGTAGACATTATATATATGGTTGTAGTTCAGCATGCATGCCCCATGTATGGACTATGGACCTTCCGAGAACTGAAGTCAGGATGGTGTGGTGCGAGGCGGTGGCAAGATGAGCGTCCTCCTGCTGCCTCTCCCCCAAGTAGACGATGTACAACTACAATCAGTTATTAACAAGACTCTTTTCAGAAACACCCAATAATATATGCATGTACTACAAAGTAGACGCACGACAGTGTAGTGGAGTAATTCATACCTTCTTGGCTCCGTTTGGTGCTTTGGACGAAGCGAAACCGACATGGTGAAAGGAAAAGAGCGCGACGAAGATCAGAACAAACCTTGTTAAATCCATGTTATGTTTCTGCTGGTTACACCGATTGTTGTTGCTGTGCAGTTACACCGAGAAGTTGCACTGTTTGCAATCAGGCCCCCTTCATCATATTGTATATATACTCATGATCGCCTCATCAATCAGTTGCGACTGAATTGTTTAGCAAATCCTGATGCACCGTTGGCATGCACTGATAGGAAATGCCCGGGAATGCTGAAACTTCAGAGCCATAGTTCCAAGTCAACCTGTTGATAGCTCAACGTGGCAGCAGCAGTCCGGTTTCGGTGTCTGCTAAACTTCCAAGTCAAAATAGATTGTTGATTGGCAACCTTGCTTGGCTCAGCCATGATAATATAAGTATGTGTACTGATTTCACGTTTGGTGGCTTTGATATCTTGAATACCTGATGCGTCATTCGTGCCTTTGCCTATTCTTCGGTTGATAATGTAGCCACTTCTAATAGGTTAGAATCATAAAATATGCCTATTGGTACCCAAAGTGATCACCGAGATCGGCATGTGTGTACCGGAATAGGCTTTCTTTTCAAGGATTAAACTGTTAAATATATGGGTGTTCGAAGACATTCCAAGTTCAAACCGTTGAAACTACGCTTCACTTTTTTTTAACTAGATAATTATGCGCGTGCATTGTAACTGAGACACAAATATTTTGTATGCGATAACAATTATTTTTATTATCATGTCAAAATTATACTTGAAGCGGATCACCTTAATCGAAGTCTTGAATATGAAGGCACGAGCTACTGGCCGAGTTTAATCACATTTTATTATCGTGCACAATTAAATCTTGTAGGCTATCCACATTCGGGGACGCCCGCTACTGGCTTTGCTAGACTAGGTTTGGGTGCCTGTTCTAGTGGGAAATCCAATCAATTAAGCCTGAGATTTGGTTGGGCCTGATCGTCACGGTTGGCAACCGGGAAGGCACGATGTTCTGGCTCAACCCTTTTGGATGAACCATAATCCTCTTTGTGTCTCCTTCCCAGGCCTGTTTGCGATCTGCTCGAACCCGGGAATCTTAGTTTGCATAGTCGGGGTCAATGCCCGTTGTAACCTCTCGTTCCAACGAACATTTCCCCCCTAGAGGTGAGGGCTTGGGAAGCCCTCCTGGACCTCCTTTCGACTGTTCGCCCGATGCGGCTTGGCAGGCTCTCTTAGCACCTTGCCCCGCCTGGGCGCTACTCGGTGGCATCGAGCTACCGAGCCCATTGCCGTGCCTTGGCACTGCCCTAGATTGACGACCTCTCGAAGGCCTTTTTACCTCTAAAGATTAATATCTTCATTTGACAGCTTCTATGAGTCTGGCTTCTGTTTGCCCCGCCTGGGCGCTACTCGGTGGTATCAAGCTACCGAGGCCACTGTCGTGCCTTGGCACTGCCCTGGATTGACGACCTCTCGAAGGCCTTTTTACCTCTAAAGATTAAGATCTTCAATTGACAGCTGCTATGAGTCTGGCTTCTGTCAGGAACAAAGATCATTAAGTGGCAAGGTCCTGGTGATGGTCTATGCCCTCCGTATGGTGTACCTGAGACTGGGACTGACATCTTCTTCTCTTGTCTGGTGGCTTGATTTATGTGGCGCTATGCCCATGAAGCTCTGTGCCAGACTGGGAGGAGACTGGATTTCTCTAGTTTAGGGCTAACCAAAACAACAA
This sequence comes from Bromus sterilis, assembly GCA_950022295.1. Classification (NCBI taxonomy): domain Eukaryota; kingdom Viridiplantae; phylum Streptophyta; class Magnoliopsida; order Poales; family Poaceae; genus Bromus; species Bromus sterilis. Next base: position 362,149,711 of record OX465595.1, on the reverse strand, counting down.
GAGAGGTGCCTCTTTTGGTTGGTCTTCGCTGCTTTGGCCTGGACGCTTTGAACTATTAGGAATAAGATGGTGAATGAATGAGTTTCTTGCAGCGAGCGTCTGACATGATATTCAAATTCTTTGCCTTATTGCATCACTGCCCATCTCTCTCTCTCTCTCTCTCTCTCTCACACACACACACACACACACACACACACACATGATGCAGGGATAGAGATCACCTTATGCGGATGATAGAGACTTTGACATCCACATGACGCTACTAGGCTTCGCCTCCCTTGGCGCAGTGGCGGATCTAGGCCCCAGGGGGGGAGGCCCGGGGCATGAGGCCCAAATCCTTTGTATTATGTAGCAAAATACTGTAGCAATTGTTATAGTATACGAAAGGGGGGCCCGGGGCGGCCCGTTGGGCTGGATCCGCCACTACCTTGGTGGCTTCATGATGGCATGTTTCCTCTTGTGACCGCTATACTTTTGATGTTTTCCTATTTTTTTTGTTGGGCTTTTTGTGTTGTTACCCCAACTGGATTTGACTTGTTGTAACTTGTACTCGCGGTTGGATATGTGGTTGGTGCTTTATTTATAAAACTAGGCAAAAACCTATTTTCTGAAATCTTCGTTTATTGATTGACCAAAAGAAAATTGATAATCAAGTAAGTATTGGGCAGGCTATTCACCCTGATTATCCTCTCAACTTTGATTTATTGTGTACAACAGGTGACATATCGCCGAAGCGCCTCAGAGAGGATCCTGAAGACAACCTTTGCGCCGTTTGCGGGGTTACTACATCGCACATAGTCATGGCGGATACTGAGGTAGTGCAGGCGATCGTGGACGGCAACATAGGTAGCTCCTCATCATGCACGCATCCTGCGCCGAGCGACTACGACGTTGTCACGTTGATGTCGGTCGTGTACCCCACCTCCGTAAGAGAATTGTATTTAGTTTTCTATGAAAACTGTATTTTTTGTATAAAATATGTCTGGTTTATGTAAATTAAATCTGAATTTGAATAAATTATGTTTAAGTTTATTCAAATCATTTCTAACTTCATATGAATTATGTTTAAGTGTATTCGAATTTGCTAGATTTCTATCAACTTTGAATGGACATTTATAAAAAAATGATTAATTGCTTTCCGTATCAGTATCCGCAAATTAATCCAGGAACAAACACCATGTAAGTTTTGAGGGGCTGTGTTCGAAATGCCCTCTCATAGTGCATAAGACTTTGTCGAGGGCAACCATGATTGTCTGTTCTTGCTCAGTGCACCGCTAGAAATTTATTTTGCTTGGTTCTTCTTCATGTATGATCGCAGTTCATTTCTTTTCCCCAACGATCGCGCTTTCTGAACAATAATAAAAGCAACAAGGAGGCAATACATGCCATTTTATAATTTTCAACCATCGATTTATTTATGTGTATGCGGCCGGAGCATGCAGGGGCTAGCTTTAGCTTAGCCTAAACTCGTGAGGTGCAGCGGGGCATGGGAATGCGGCAGACGTCGAAGAGGCGCCGCGCGTTGGGACTGTGGACGTAGCCGCCGTAGATGGGGCTGCGGGCGTACCCGCACAGGCAGCCCTGCTGGCGTCCAAGCGCGTCGCAGCACGCCGACGGCACCGCCCCGCCGAACAGCACCGGCCCAGCGCACGGCGTCAGCTGCGACGGGTTGCACCCCGCGGCTGACTCCGCCTCCGCGCTCCCGGAAGCGGCGGCGACGGTCACCACGAGGGCGGAGAGGGCGGCGATGGTCACGACGGCGGCCACCAACGACGGCTTCATCGTGCTCTGTGTATGTGTAGAGTGTGTTTGGCTGATGGCGACGTGATCGAGTCGACGAAGGGACAGTTCGTAGCTGCTGCTGCTATTTATAGCGGCCATGGCGTCGTGGTTGGTGGAAGGGGTGCAGCTAGCTAGTGCAGCGCCGTGCGTGAGCCGTTCATGTCCATGTATGCGTGGGGTGGTGTGGACAGCGTGCGCGGGACGTGTCGGCAATGGCGCGCTCGGCGCCTTGGACGGACACAGCGCTCGCCGCTGGAGATGAGATGGATCAACTCGGCACGCAAGTGAGCCACAGGTTTCCGACGAGCCCGGCCGTGCGGACGTGAGCTCATATATGGCTGTAGTGCTGCATATGCCCCATGTATTCTTCGTCGCAAGGACCTTCCGAGAACTGAAGTCAGCCAGGATGGTGTGGTGCGAGGCCGTGGCATGGTGAGCGTTCTGGTGCTGCATGCCAGCTGCCTCTCTCCCCCAAGTAGACCATGTACTATATGCATGTAGAAAGAGAAAGTAGACTGGATTGGAGTGGAGTAGTCACAGTCAAGTGATAAGATATGTAAAAAGAAAAGAAAAAATCACGAATCTTCGCATGCAATCTTATTAATATAGCATCAATTAAGATTTGGTCAAGATTCAATCGATTGAGATTTAGCAATTCCCTTCATAGTACCTTCTTTGCTCCGTTGAAAGGAAAAGAGCGCGACGAAGATCCGAGCAAACCTTGATAAATCCATGTTATGTTTCTGCTGGCACACCAGTGAAGGTAGAACAGAGTGGTACAAAGTACGACTCGTCAATGCCATGTACACATGAAGGTGTGGATGCGAGCCCGAGAGAAGAACATAAGACCTATGTTTCATGTAACTATGTATGGAGCCCATTGGCTCCAACCCTAGCCCATAACCAAGCCTCCTCCTTAATGAATTGCATCAGGGCGTGAAGGAGTCCCCTCGAGTAATCCTAGGGCGTGAAGGAGTCCCCTCGAGCAATCCTATATGCCATCCAACATCGGCTCCGCATGGCGAGCCACATGAAAACCTTACCCGCAAGGGGGGGGGGCAAGCTTCCACAAAAGACCCAGCCTAGTGCTTGCGTAGCGCCCAAGAAGAGTGCTCTGTAGCAGGAGCTAGTGGAGTATTGGCCAGATGCCATCCACCGCCAACAGAGAACGTCTAAGGCATCACAGAGGCGGGTCGGGTGGGGGATGCGCCAAAGGGCAATGTACTAAACCATAGCGCGCGGCAGACCCAAGCGCGCCCTGGATGTCACGAACCCAAGCACACAAGTGCATGCCATCTCGTAATAATCGAGACTTTTGATGCCACTGCAGAACCAAGCTTAAGACGAGGGGTGCGAGCTCCTAGATGGAATGCTCGTCGATCCAGCGATCAGTCCAAAATAAACAACTAGCATCGTCACCCAACGTCCAGGAAGTGGATGAACGAAACATCGCATGTGCCTCGAGATCAGGAGGGAGGTGAAGCTACTGCCGGGGACGGGTCGGCTCCGTCCTCTACAGCCACAGCCAACGAACCCGCAACGCCACGCTTGAACGCTGAAGATCCCGGAATCCGTGGCCGCCGAGAGATGTCGGGTGGAAAAATTAACACCAATTGATCAAACACTAGCCACTGCGCACATCTTTCATTCCACCCAAAGGAAGCCTCGGATGATGCACTCCACCTACCGAAGGATGGATTTGTTGAGAACTAATGACGCAAGGAAGTGCACCGGTACACAAGTAGAAAACAGGGCTTTGGTTCAGGCGTCTCCAGCCCATTAGTCCCGGTTGTGCCACGAACCGGGACCCATGGGAGCATACGTCCCGGTTCGTGCGCCCAAGGGGCCGGCCGGGCCTCGTGGGGCATTGGTCCCGGTTCGTCTGGGGGCATATGTCCCGGTTCCAGACAAGAACCGGGACCAATGCACCTCGCTCCTGGCCCACAAGCATTAGTCCTGGTTTGTGGCTCGACCCAGGACTAAAGGCTCGCCCACAAGCATTAGTCCAATTTTAGGGTCATTTAGCTCAAAATAAATCATTAAATGCATGAAAAGAGCAAATGAAGTCAGAAAGGGTTGAAATTTTAGTATGTGGATTTGAATGATGCATATTGAATGCACAAAAAGTCTTGAGTTCAAATAAGTTTAGAAAAATGAAATGCCTTTGTAACAGATGAGTTTTCGTCTGAAACCCTCGTACTTCGAAAGAGATGGTCCAGTTTATACACGAAGTGCATCCAGCTTTTGCCGTAACCCTCTCAACTTTTGCACACATGTTATGTGGGTCAAATGATGATACCATGTCAACCTTTTTTGAGTTTAGTTGTAGTGCTTTCCAATTTCAGGGTCATTTAGCCCAAAATAAATCATTAAATGCATGAAAAATAGCAAATGAAGTCAGAAAGGGTTGAAATTTTAGTATGTGGCTTTGAATGATGCATATTGAATGCAAAAAAAGTCTTGAGTTCAAATACGTTTAGAAAAATGAAATTCCTTTGTAACAGATGAGTTTTCGTCTAAAACCTTCGTACTTCGAAAGAGATGGTCCAGTTTGTACACGAAGTGCATCCAGCTTTGCCGTAACCCTCTCAACTTTTGCACACATGTTATGTGGGTCAAATGATGATACCATGCCAAGTTTCAACCTTTTCTGAGTTTAGTTGTAGTGCTTTCCAATTTCAGGGTCATTTAGCCCAAAATAAATCATTAAATGCATGAAAAATAGCAAATGAAGTCAGAAAGGGTTGAAATTTAAGTATGTGGCTTTGAATGATGCATATTGAATGCAAAAAAAATTCTTGAGTTCAAATAAGTTTAGAAAAATGAAATGCCTTTGTAACAGATGAGTTTTCGTCTGAAACCTTCGTACTTCGAAAGAGATGGTCCAGTTTGTACACGAAGTGCATCCAGCTTTTGCCGTAACCCTCTCAACTTTTGCACACATGTTATGTGGGTAAAATGATGATACCATGCCAAGTTTCAACCTTTTCTGAGTTTAGTTGTAGTGCTTTCCAATTTCAGGGTCATTTAGCCCAAAATAAATCATTAAATGCATGAAAAATAGCAAATGAAGTCAGAAAGGGTTGAAATTTTAGTATGTGGCTTTGAATGATGCATATTGAATGGTGGCGGGAAACCTATAACATATGGTGGCATGGTGGCGGCGACGCGACAAACTTAAAACATTCAACAACTTAACATCTCAAACCTAGAACATAAAAAACTACTCCTCCTCGTCGTCGGAGAAATCGTCTTCGGTGACGGAGCTGATGTCATCCTCCAACGCTATCCAGCGGGGGTCACCGACGGGCCAGTTGGCGGCGCCTCTCGCCAGTTCCTCCTCCGCCATCGCCTTGGCCGCCCGCCGCTCCTCCCGCCATTCATGACGCTCGTGTCGCCGCTCCGCGCTCTCGGCCGCCAGCCTTGTCGTCGATATGTAACGGCAGATGCCATGGGGATGGCTAAAGAGGGGGAAAAACCGAGGTTAGTGTCGCTGGTACCGGAATCGAGAGTGGGAACACATGGTGAAACACCACAATGTACCCAGGTTCGGGGTTCTCCGTAGAGATAACACCCCTAGTCCTGCCGAGCTAGCTATATGCAATAACTCTGGCTACAATGAATGATCCTTGAGCTGTTTGAGAGGAAGGAGAAGAGGGCCTATAGTCACTACTCTCTCCTGTCTCTCTCTATGGTGGGTAAGATTGCAATAACTGCTCCGTCATCCCCCACGCAGGAGGGGTACCCGGGGCTCTTATAGGCCGAGCCCGGGGTACAAAGGTAAATGTACAAAGGGGAGGGCCCAACTGTCTGCCTCAGATAAGCTAGGGACCTCACATCGTGCTCTTCCGGATGACCTGGTATAGACTTGCGGCTCACCATACCGCTACCCCGTAGACCACGGTGGTGAAAAGTGGAGCTAGACACTTAGGCCTGTCGGCCAGTCCGCGTGATCGGCGCTGGAGGAGACCGCACGCCTCTCACAGTCCCGATCTTCAGGGATTGCGCATTGAATGCTCTTGTACCAGGTGTCCGACCTAGGATCCTGATCGGATGTTGCTCTGCTTACTTCGGCCGAATGCTCCTTGGTGAGGCCGATTGCGCCCTCTATGGGGCAGTCGGCCCTCACCTTGAACAGGTCGGCCCATTTCTTGCTTTCTCTTGATTAGCTCGGCCTTGATTAGATCGGTGACCATCAGGTCGGTAATCTTTGCCTTGATGAATTGTTTCCTCTGGATGACCCTTCCCGGGGGTCATTCCCCCGACAGTAGCCCCTAAAGCTGCGGAGGTCCCGCCGAACTCAGAGATGGCGAGGCCTGCACAGGTTACTTCACTTCCAGAATGCTGAGTCTTTGCTTCTGACCGAATGCTTCAATAGGCCGATTGCTCTTCAACTTCCGATTTCTCTTCAACTTCCGATTACTCTTGGTCTTCTTACCGATTGCTCTCAATGGGTCGATTGCTCTCTATTTGCCGATTGCTCTTGACCTCCTCGACCGATCCGCCCAACAGTTGGTTTGACTGGAATGTTGACCGAACTTGCCGCTTCGAATTCACCGCAAAATACGGGACGTCGTGCCACGATTTGACATGCCATAACCGCTGCCTTGACCCACGCGCGCACGTCCCGTCCCATCCGCCGGATCTTCTGTGCTACGAACTGATGCGGCTCTGTGGATACACGCGGCCACACCGCCTGCCGGATCGGCACACCGGATCCCACAACCTTCTCGCCGCGTCTTTAAATACCCCGTGGGGTGAGAGATGCGCCACGCACCCCTCACTCCATCGTCTTCCTCGCGCTCTCCTCCGCTGCCTCCGCCGCCGCACCGCGCGCCCCTTCGTGCTGCTGCCGCTGCCCCCCGATGCTAGGAGCTGCTGTGCCGGGGACCTCGCGGCCGCACTCCGCCGCTGTCACCACTGCTCCTCCTCTGCCACGATAGGTGGGCTCGGATCCGGATTTCCGCCGCCATCGCCGCCATCTTCACCGCCGCCGCCATCTTCACCATCGTCTTTGTCTTGCTTCTCCTCGCCCACCACGGAGTCTGACGCCTCCATGGGGGATGATGCCGCCGCCGGCTCCCAGAGGGGATCTTGGAAAGGTTCCAATGTTAATGAGATGCAAATCGCTCTCCTCCGCTGGTCTCGCAAGATCCCGGCGGACCTCGACTTCCGCGTTCCCGGTGACGAGATTGTGCCCGCGCCTCGGGCCGGCGAGCGCGTCGTCTTTCTCGCGCATTTTCAGCGCGGCTTTGGGCTCCCGGTGAGCCAATTCTTCCGTGATTTTCTGGACTTCTACCGCATGCAGCCGCACCACCTCGGGGCGAATGCCATCATGCTGCTCTCCACCTTTGTGGCACTGTGCGAGGGCTACCTCGAAGTTTGGCCCACCATTGGGCTCTGTTGCTGGCTCTTCTACTTCCGCAGCTTCAGAGTGGGCACTGGGGTGTGGGCTGTTAACCCCAAGACCAAGAAGAGGGAAGAGGTGAAGGTGATGACCGAATGCGGTGGCGCCACCATATACATCCGCAAGGTTGGACTCTACCCTCATCCCCAACTACCTCAGTCCATCAAGAACTGGCAGATGGGGTTCTTTTATGTTTCTTCACCGAAGGACAAGGACTTGCTGAATCTGCCCGAATTCTCTATGCCACCTCCGACTGCAAAGTAACACTAGGCTGAAAAGCCAGGGGAAGGGGACACCGATCTGTATCGTCAAATGGCCCACATCCAGAAGATGATGGATGAAGGACTGCAGCCTGCCGATCTGGTGGCGACCTAGCTCTGCCGCCGAGTGCTCCCGCTACAGCACTGCTGCCACCGCATCTGCGATATGAACCGGCTCCTTGACCCCACTTGGATCTCCACGTTCCGCATAAACGAAGCTGAATTCCTCCGCCGAATCAACAGTATCGCCGACCTCAAGGTTGTTGGGCCTTTTGAGTTCGGAAAAACACCGTACAACCGAGCTCGGCCCTGTCCCGTGGTATGCTCTTGTCTTGTCTTTTACTCTTAGCTCTCCTTCCTTTCTTGCTGATTCTGATCGGATCTTTCTCCCCAGGAATTTCTTGGCTCCAAGGTCATGCAGGACGGACAATCCGCCTCGGGCTACCATCCCGACCGCGCTGAGGAAGATGCCCAGGACGTGGAGCTTGAAGTGGAGACCGATTCCGAGACCGAAGCTCGGACTGCTTCTCTCGGGCTCGGCTTCAAAAATCCGGGTGAGTCTGATTCCTCCGTCAAACGCTTCATGGTCGAATGGAGCAGTGATGCTGATTCCCTTGGTGACTTCGGCGCAAAATCTGAACCGGCCGAGCAGACAATAGCCGAGGGGAAACGCCTCCGAACTGATGATGCCGCCGGTCCCTCCAAGGCCCTCAAGAAAAAAGGCAAGTATGGTGCACGCCGAGCCGCCCCCGAGCCGAGTGGCCCTGTGATCTCTCCCACTCCTCTGAACTTTGCTCGTCCAGGCTTCTCCATGGCCAAGTTTGCTGCTCAGCTGCCCCGAGCTTCTAGGTATGTGTCTTCGCGCTTTTTGATTCCTCTGATCTTTCACTACAGTTTTTTCTCAATTTTCTCTTTTCTTTGCAGGGTTGTCCGATCTGTTGATCCTGTGGGACCTGGGGGTGCTCCGACTGCTCCCCCTTCCCCCTCTGATGCCCCTCCTTGTTTAATCCATGCGGCCTCCGCTACCTCCAACATGGCGGCGCCTTATCGCAAGAGAGCATCCGCCGAAACCACGAAGGCCGAGCGGGCGAAGAAACATCGAGCTGCTGCTGCCGCGAAACAGGCGCAACCGGCTGCTCCCCTGCTGACCTTTACTGCTCCTCCGACTGCTGGCGCACAGTCGACCACTCCTGCCACGACCATCGCTACTGATTCTCCGATCCTTCTGGACCCCTCTGGTGTCGCACATCTTGATGTGCCACTGCCAGATCGGCCTACCACTGATGCTGCTCAGCCTGAGGCTTCTTCAGCCCAGGCCACTGCCGCCGATCCAACTCCTGCAGCTGGCTCGGAGGGTGCTGCTGCCACCTCCACCGAACCAACTGCTTCTCCACCAGCCGCTCCGTAGGTTAGCTTTCCACTTGCTACTCGTACCTTTGCCGGGACCAGTGCTTCCACAACACCATCCTCCGGTGCCCTTGTGCGCCAGCCGCCGACCAGCCGCCAGCTCTCGCTAGCTGATCGGTTCCGCGAGGCGTACATCGGCGTTTCTGACGTCTCTCCCGTCCGACCTGTTGCCGATTCGTCCACTGCTCCGGCTCCTGGATCCGAGGACCAACTCCCATCCCATCTCTTGGGTTGATTGGGTGGCCTTGCCACCCACATCAGACGTTTTGCTGACGGAGCTCTGGGCCAAATCCTTGCTTCCGAACACTCTACCACTGTAAGCTTTCTTTTCAGTGGGGGCGCGCCTAGCGCACCCACTGGGTGTAGTCCCCGAGATTCGGGCCGATTGCATGCAATCTGCTCGGATCTTACTTTCTTTTTATTATTGCGCTTTGCTTAGATCTGACCGACCCATTTTTCAGGCCATCTGTGACAGGCGTCAAGCTGTGTTTGACGAACTCTTGGCCGCTTATTCAGCGGGCCAGAAATCCATTGCTGCTCTGAAAAAGAATGTTGATGCCCAAGCTGCCAAGATCGAAGAATTAACAGGTATACTTTTTCTTGCCTTTTTATCTTTCTTCCGATTGGTACTGCCCTCTTACTTGAATACAACTTGTAGCTGCTGCCACTCGCTCCTCCGAGCTGGAGGCCGCTTAGAAGAGAATTGCCGAACTGGAGAACCAGCTGGGTGAGAAGAATGGCCAACTCGGCAGTGCCGAGCATGAGCATCAACGCTTGGCTACTGTTGAGACCGAGATGCATGCAAAATTCCAGAAAGCTACCAAGGATCTTGCCGCTGCCAAGACTGCCCATGAACAAGAACTGCAGAGACTTGTTGATGCTCGCCACGAGGTGGAAGGCCAACTGCTCAAAGAGAAGGATCTTGCCGTCAAACGCGCCGAGGACATGGATGTCCAACATCAGACGGAGATCCAACGCGCACAAGCTAATGTTGATCTTGCCCTTTCCTGCCTCCACCGAGTGGATCTTGCCCTTGCCTGCCTCCACCGAGTGGATCTTGCCCTTTCCTGCCTCCACCGAGTGGATCTTGCCCTTGCAGGTACTTTCTGTTTTGTTCACTCTTGTACTCCGATCTGATCTTGCTGCTGTCTGAGCTAACTTTATTCTCCGATTGCCCTTGCCAGATGCCTGGCCTCACTCTACTACTGCTGCTGATGAAGCTGTTGCCGAAGCCCGCCGAGTGCGAGGTGTAGCGCTTCCTGCTGATGCCGGCTGGGACGCCGAGGACTTTGTTGTTGCTCTGGATGCCCGAATCCCTCATGTGAAAGGTGCCCTGTGCACTTACAAGACTGGTATCCAGAAGATGAACGACAAGCTATTCAAGGGCAAGCAGAAAGCGATTGCTTTTGATAAACATGAAGATGTTGCTCGGAGTCTCAAGGCTGTGTCTCGCCAGGTTGACAATATGCTTGATTCCGCCTTCCGGTCTGGAGTACATGCTGCTCTCTCTATTACAAAGAGCTGGTACCCCGGAATTGACCTGAAGCTGATGACTGCTTTGCGGGAGGGATCGGAAGAATCCATTGGCGATCTCTGGACCCAAATCTGTCTAATTTCTCAGGAGCTTGCAAACGGCATGGATCTCCTGGAAGTTACTCCCTATGTTGATTCTTCTGGTCAGCCGACTGGAGTTGCCTCCTTCAGCGACCTTCTGTACACTACAAGTGAAGATGCACCCCAGTCCCGACCTGCTCGGCGGACCGGCAGCGAGAGCTCCCACTCCTCGGATTATGCTGATGACGACGCTGAGGAAGAGGGTGAAGGCTCCTCTGACAAGCACTCGGCGAGTGCTGCCCAGGACTCCTCACATGATCAAGCCAAGACTACCGCCTCTTCTACTCCAGGGGGTGCCACCGGCATGGACCCAACTGCTTCAGCTCTGACTGCACCATCCGCGCCGGATGCGTCGGCCGCTTAAGCTCGGCATGCCGTTTTAATTTCCTGCTTTTGCTTGACAAAAAGTTAAATTCCAAGTGCGCCCATCGAGGGCCACTTTCATGTAATGAACACCATTCGGTCAACTGGCCCTACTTACTTGTGAACTTGATTTTTCTTAGATAACTACGACACTCTGCCTTTGCGCTTTTCAACCGATTGCCTTTTTCTTTGCCTTTTTTCTTTCTTGGTCGATACTCTCGCCAACCTTATAGCTGACCTGCGGTCTGTGGTCGGATCGGAGAATAGACCTTGAAGGAACTTCTGACAAGTACTTCCAGACTCTCAGTTTTGCTCATAAAGGTAGGGCTTTACAGATGGGCCGATTGCAATCTGCCGGCTGTTGGCCAGCCGGCCTGGTCACAATCGGTGGGTCTGCTACCGACTAACTTTGAATTAGATATACTTTGAGTAGGAACTCTCCGATTGATAATTCAGCTCGGCCAGGTCCACCCGACTTTATAGCTGACATGCGGTCTGCATTCGGTTCGGACTAGCCTTCGCAAAACCCCTCACTCGTTTTGCTCTTTCTCCGAGTATACCCTTTTCGGGGCAACCGGCCAGTCCCGGGGTCTGCTTCTGCCGACCTTAGGACTGAAAAATGTACACAAGTAATTTTATAACTCCTGCCGAATGCAGTCTCATGGACGCACGGCTATTCTCATTGATAATACTTCCACAAAGGGAGGAGATACAACAATACCATTAAACTGTAAAACGGACATAACAGCTCGGCGTTCCAAGGACGCTCCGTTTCTTGCCCCGAAGTATCCACATATCGGGTCGGCTTCCTGAGATCAATGAGGTAGTATGCATTGTTTTTGAGCGCTCGACTGACGACGAATGGACCTTCCCAAGGAGAGGATAACTTGTGCTGGCCATGCGATTTCTGGATTCGGCGCAACACCAAGTCACCCTCATGAAAAGCTAGGGGACGAATCTTCTTGTTGTGGTAGTGACGCAGCTTCTGCTGGTATATTGCCGACCTGGACAAGGCCAGGAGACAAGCTTCTTCTTTGAGATCAACGCCGTCCTCACGAGCTTCCTTGGCTTCTGCCTCCATGTACATGGCGTGACGAGGTGAATCAAAATCAATGTCACAGGGGAGCATTGCTTCAGCGCCATATACTAGGAAGAAGGGAGTAAATCCAGTTGAACGGTTCGGTGTGGTGCGCAAACTCCAAAGCACTGCTGGAAGCTCGTCGATCCATGCGTCGGGTGCTCTTTCTAGTGGTTCCACCAATCTTGGCTTGATTCCGGACAGAATGAGATCATTCGCCCACTCTGCTTGACCATTTGACTGGGGGTGAGCCACGGATGATACGTCCAGCCGGATGCCCTGCTGGGAAGCGAACCGAGCTAATGCCCCTTTTGCGAAGTTTCTTCCATTGTCAGTGATGATGCTGTGCGGCACTCCATATCTGACCATGATGTCTGCTATGAACCTGACCGCAGTCGGCCCATCTAGCTTCTTGATCGGCCTTGCTTCAATCCACTTGGTGAACTTGTCCACTGCTACCAGTAAGTGTGTCATGCTACCTCTTGCTATTTTGAACGGACCTACCATGTCCAGACCCCAAACTGCAAACGCCATGTGATCGGAATGGTTTTGAGTGCTGAGGCTGGTAAGTGGCTTTTTTCTTTGAATCTCTAACACCCATTGCAATGCTTGACCAATTCTTGTGCCGCTGCTTTCGCAGTCGGCCAATAAAACCCATGGTGAAAAGCCTTGGCAACTATTGCTATTGCTGATGCGTGATGACCACACTCGCCTTGGTGGATGTCTCGAAGCAATTCCAGCCCCTTGTCCTCTTCCACACACCGCTGAAGGACTCATGTTGCACTTCGGTGCACCAGCTCATTGCTGATGATCGTGTATGCTCCAGATCGGCGCTGGATTTGCCGAGCTTCCACTTCATCTTCTGGGAGTATGCAGTCCACCAGGAAGTTTTTGAATGGTTTTGCCCCCGAAGGTTTTGGAGATTGTTGGACAAAGCAGAAGTGGAACTAATATTGTTTTCGAGTATAAAAACAGATACTTAGGTTCCGAAAGAATGGAGTTTGCAAGGAGAAGGTCGAAGGACAACTCACTGCAGCAAAGCTGCAGTCAACTACCGAAACCTTTGACGGAAGACGACCCCTAAAAATGTCGTTGAAGAAGAAGACTCTCTCGAGTAAAAGTGCAACGAGGAGAAAGCTGAAGCTGGTCGAAGACTTAGTCTTTTTACTAGTTTCTCTTTATTTTCTTGAGTCGTAGGAAAAAACGTACTATTAAGAGGGGTTTGCTAGTTGAGATCTTAGTCGAAGTGAATTTGATCTGCTCAACCTAAACCCACGAAAGTCTACCGAGAGAAATCTTACTATGTCGAGTGAATAGCTCGAAGGCAAAGTCATCGCACTTCATGCCTTCGAGAGAGAATTCGCTCGGTAAGTCAGATTACTTGTTCCTCAAGTAAAGTTGCGCAGTGATTGAAATCCGACCATTGTGGACACGCGTCAAGCGGTCGCATCGGGTCACTTCAGTCATTTTACCCATCGGGATCGCCAACTATAAATACCCCGCACCTACCCGCCATTTTGGTTTGGATGCTCCACTGAAGATTCTAAGACAGAAGTACTGTGAGCATCCCAAGTGAGATCCATCGAGAGAAAACCAAAACCCAAGTCTGAACTGAGTTGAGCAATTCACAGAGACTTGGGTCGAGATTAGCCGATCTTTTTATATTGGAGAACTGCAAGTCTCCTAGTCGGTTAGGCGTCGCCTGTCAAGCAGTCGAAGAGGAATTGTCGCTGCTGAAGGAAGTTTGTAAAGGTCTCGGAGATGTCCTGAATCATCTACCACGAGTGAAAACTGGACAAGCTCGAGGAGTTTGTTGCAGTGGAGAATAGGACGGGGAGAGTTTTGCTCCAGGTGTTCAATCACCAGCCCCTCCAACCAGACGTAGCACTTTGCAGAGTGTGAACTGGTTTACCAAACATCATCGTGTCAGGCTCGTTTTCCTTCTCGCATTTACATTAAGTATTTACTCGTTGCCTGCTTGACCTCGATGTTTACCTTCGCTCGCAATCCTTTCGAGCTATGTATATCTTTCGATACTGTATTTCCATCGAGATGTCTTTAGTCCTCACGCAGTTTGCATGAATTCCTTCTAAGTTCCTTAGAATTTTTAGAAGTGATCATTCACCCCCTCCCCCTCTGATCATTCTTGAGCTTTCAATTGGTATCAGAGCTAGGCACTCCCTACGCTCTGCGTATTTTGGTCTAACCACCTGGAGTGTTGTCAAGAATGTCGTTTGCAGCTGTTCGCTCGGGGGAACCAATTCCTATTTACAATGGAAATGACTATCCTTATTGGAAGGACAAAATGAAGAGGAACATCATGGCCATCAACTCTGCCGCTTGGGAAGTTGTCAAGAATGGTGTAACTGTCAAAGACAAAAATGCTATCACTCCTGAAGAGGAAAAGAAGATGGACCTCGATGCTGAAGTCTGGGTATTCATTACAAATCATCTGATTCCAGAGAAATATCATGAAGTCAAGAATATTTCTTCGGCCAAAGGTGTCTGGGACTATCTCGAGAAGATTGGTGAAGGTGTCTCTACTCAGAAAGATGCTCGTATCGACACCCTTCGAAGCAAGTTCTATCGTTTCAAGAGGCACGAGGGAGAAAAAGTTAACTCCATATACAGTAGACTCACTGCATTGTCAAATGAACTGATTTCCCTCGGTGCCGAAGACATTACCAATCGGATTATTGTCAGAACTTTGCTCCATTCCCTTGATGATTCCTTCGATCACATTGTGCTGATGATTAAGGAAAGGACTGATTTCAAGGATCTTGTTGCCGCTGATATTCTCGAGAGACTCAACACCTTCGATATGGAAGAAGATGAAAAACGAGATGTTAATGGGACTCGAAGGAAATCTCATGCACTCAAGGACAAAGCTTCACATCACTCCTCTCCTAAAGCCAGTTCTGAATCTGGTGGTGCCACTGATGACCCAGAGAATATTGAAAAAGATCTGGCACGGATAATGAAAAGATTCAACCGCTTCCAGAGAACGAACTCCTCTTCACCGAAGAAAAACTACTCTTCAAGACATTCGAGCAATTCATCGCAGCATCGATCATCATCCAGAAACTCATCAGCGAAAGATAATTGTTGCTAAAAGTGCAAGAAGCCAGGTCACTTCATTGCTGATTGTCCTCTTTGGGAAATTGAACATAGATCAAAGCATTCTCACAGCAACTCTTCGAGCAAGTCTCGCAGATCGAGCAAAAACTATGAGTCGAAGAGATATGATTCAATGTCCAGAAAAGACAAGAAAGATGGTTCTGATGATGACAAGAAGAAGAAGTACCACAAGCATCGAGAGAGTTCTTCCTCGAAATCACATTCCTCTCGACGCAAGAATTCTCACCGTGCCAAAGCCTATTTGGGTAAAGAGATGAACTCTGAAGATGAAGCATCCGGTTCCGAAGCTGAATCAAACTCAAGATCTGGTTCTGGTTCTGGTTCTGAATCTGATGGTGTTGCTGGTCTAGCATTTGCTTTGAACAAGACTTCAAGTTCATTCTTCACCAACCAAAGAAGTGAAGATGAATCTCCAGCTTATTGCTTCATGGCCAAGGCTAAGGTATCCTCCTCTGAGAATTCCTACGATACTTCTGATGGATCTGCTTATGAAAGTAACTCTAGGATAAGCTATGCCAAACTTGCCAAAATTGCTTCTATCCAACAAGATGAACTAGATTCACTAAGTGAAACTATTAAAAAATCTGAGACTCTGTTGATCGATGAGATTGAGAAAGGTCAAACTTTGACAAATGAGCATGCTGCTCTGAAGGAAAAGTATGATGAACTTTCCTCTCGGCATGATCTTCTCTCAGTGGACTACGAGAAGCTAACCTATGAATTCCTTCAAAGTAAAATGGCTCTCAAGAAACTGAGAGAGGCTCATGAAGAGTTGGAGAGTGTCAATCTCACGCTCATTGCTCAGCAGAGCTCAGGAGCTACAAATGAATCTACTTCACCTTGCTTGATTTGTTTGGAACGAAGTAAAATTGAGTCTATTTCTGAGAAATCGAAAGGAAAGCAACCTATTGTTATTGATGATGCTAACCCCTCAAACGAGGAAACTATTACCGAGGAACTCCTCAGGTTGAGAAACTTATTTGAAACAGGCATGTTCAAAAGTGTGCAGGGACACCGGTACCTCTGTGATATCCTAAGGAAGGCTCTACTTCATAGGAACCCTCGAAACGAAGGAGTTGGTTTCATAAGGAAACTCAATCCGGATGGCACCTAGTGGTAACCCGAGCAGTATCCTAAAACTATATGGGTTCTTGCGAAGGAAAAGCCCATTGATATTGCTAACCTTTCAGGTTTCAGTTCAAAAATTGATAAGGATATTGTTGATGAATCACTTGATTCTGACTACAAGATTATCAAAGATCAGGAAGGAAAGGTGTCGGCTGAATTCGTTGGTACTCCCCCGAAGAATGGTTTCTATAAGCGACAGATTTGGGTTCGCAAATCTCTCGTAGAAAAACTGCCCCCTAACCATTCTATGCAGGGAAAATACTCGGTACCACCGAATCACTACTATTCTCTCGAGGATAGAAATGAACCCTTGGTGCCTGTTTCAAATGTTCCCCAGAAGGAATACTATCGAGTTGATAGAAATGTTTATCGTCATCGTGACAATAATACCAAAACTGCTATTACCTACCAGTACTCTAACCCCTCGTCGAGGAATTATGTTTATGGTGTGCTTGATGGTCCTCCTCGCCAATATAATCCTGTTCGCTATAATATCGCTGCCTTGTCTAGCACTTCCATGCCTTCTAAGTCACCTGCTCGTTTGTGGGTGGTTAAGAAGAACTAATTCTTCTGCAGGGCTATGTCTCTGGTGGATCCGAAGGGGTCATGGATAGTGGTTGTACAAATCATATGACCGGAGACAAAGATTTGTTCACCGAAGACAAACTTACTGAATCTTCACCAAGATATATTACCTTCGGTGACAACAACAAAGGAAAAGTACTTGGTTTGGGTAGGTTGCTATATCAAAGGATAAGCATATTGACAAGGTTATGCTTGTTCAATCACTAGGATATAATCTAATGTCTATCTCAAAACTTTGTGATATGGGTATGCTTGTACTGTTCTCTGCTTCTTGATGTGTTGTCTTTTCACAGGATGATTATTCCTTTGTGTTCGAAGGATATCGCAAAGGTGATCTTTATATAGTTGATTTCTCTTCGGGACCTGCAGTGTCCACATGCTTAATGGCCAAAGCCACATCTGGTTGGTTATGGCACCGAAGACTTGGTCATGCAGGAATGAAAAATCTTCAAACTCTTATCTCGAAGAAGAATATCATTGGAATTGATAATGTGAAATTCGATAAAGATCGTCTATGTAGTGCCTGTGAAGCGGGAAAAATTTCCAAGAAACATCACTCAGCAAATACTATCATGACTACTACTCGTCCTCTTGAATTGCTTCATATGGATTTATCCGGTCCTCAAAATTATGCTAGCCTTGGAGGTAACAAGTATGGTCTGGTTATTGTTGATGATTTCTCTCAATATACTTGGGCTTTATTTCTAGATGACAAGAGCAAGGTTGTTGAAATTTTCAAAAACTTTCGCAAAGAGATCTCAGACTGAATATGAATTATCTCTCAAGCATATCAGAAGTGATAATGGTACAAAATTAAAAAACACTCATATCGAAGAATTTCTTGATGAATATGGCTTTACTCATGAATTCTCGGCTGCTTATACACCGCAACAGAATGGTGTGGTCGAGAGAAAGAATCGAACTCTTAATGAAATGGCCAGAACAATGCTTGCTGAATACAAGACTCCTATCAGGTTCTGGGCCGAAGCAATTAATACTGCATCTCATATCATCAAAAAGGTTTATCTGCAAAAATTTCTGAAGAAAACTTCACATGAGCTTATCACTGGTAAAAAGTCGAATGTTTCATATCTCAGGGTTTTTGGTGCTCCATGTTATATCAGAGATATGAATCACAGCTCCAAGTTTGCCCCAAAGGCACACGAAGGTTTTCTCCTAGGTTATGGTTCAAATTCTCACACTTACAGAGTTTACAACTCTCATCTTGGAAAAGTTGTAGAAACTGTAAATGTTCGATTTGATGAAACTGGATGAAATGCTCTCAAAAGTAGAAATTACCTCTTAACCTGGATGAACCACCTTTGGATGAAGTTATCAGGTACATGGATATTGGAGATATTCGGCCTATCGAAGGAAATGCACGTCAAGCCAAAAGGGATGATGATGGTCCAATGTTCCCACACATAGCCCGGGGCGCTGGAGATCAACATCCTGAAGCTAATGATGTACATGTCGAAGGAGAACGCATAAACGAAGGAAACACTCAACCCGAAGGAAATGATCTCGAAGGACAAGCTGATCCCGAAGGTCAAGCTAATCCCGAAGAACAACCGGATCCGCAAGATGTTGAAGAAGCTTTACCTCGTGTTCGAAGAAGAGTGGACATCGACTCAATACTCGAAGAGATTTGTTTACTAGGTCTCCCCACCACTCGTTCTCGTACTCGTTTAGCTAACTTCTGTGGAAATTTTTCGTTTGTATCCATGCTAGAACCATCGAAATTCGATGAAGCCATGAAGGACTCAGACTGGATGACTGCAATGCTCGAAGAACTTAACCAGTTCGAGAGAAATAAAGTCCGGTCCCTTGTCGATAGACCTGATCCCAAGAAGCATAATATCATTGGTATGAAGTGGATTTTTCGCAACAAGCAAGATGAAGATGGCATTGTTATAAGGAATAAAGCTCGACTAGCTGCACAAGGCTACACCCAAATCAAAGGTATTGATTTCGGTGAGACTTATGCTCCAGTTGCTCGACTTGAATCCATTCGTGTCATGCTTGCTTTTTCCAATTACAATGGTATATTGATTTATCAAATGGATGTCAAAAGTGCATTTCTTAACGGTGAAATCGAAGAAGAAGTATATGTTATGCAGCCACCAGGTTTTGAAGACCCAAAGAATCCTGATAAGGTGTACAGGTTGCACAAGGCCCTATATGGGTTAAAGCAAGCACCTCGTGCTTGGTATGAAACACTGATGGATTTCCTTCTGAAGAAGGGCTTCAAACCAGGAACCACTGATCCGACTCTATTTACTCGTGCATACAAAAAGGATCTTTTTGTGTGTCAAATTTATGTCGATGATATTATATTTGTATGTACTAACCCTGATATCAGCGAAGAATTTGCTCGTATGATGTCGAAGAAATATGAAATGTCTATGATGGGTGAACTGAAGTCCTTTCTCGGGCTGCAAATCCGTCAACAGAAGAATGGGAGTTTTATACCTCAAGAGAAGTATCTCAGGGATTGCCTGAAGAAGTTTGATCTTGTCAGTTGCAAAACTATCAAGACTCCAATGCCTACGAATGTTCATCTTGATGCAGATGAGAAGGGCAAACCTTTCGATCAGAAGAAATATCGCTCGATGATTGGTTCGCTCCTTTACCTTTGTGCATCTAGACCTGACATTATGATATCAATTTGTATGTGTGCTCATTTTCAGGCAAACTCGAAAGAATCACATCATATTGCTGTCAAGCGAATTCTTCAATATCTGGCTCATACACCAACTTTGGGACTATGGTATCCTAAGGGTGCCCAGTTTGATCTCGTTGGATATTCTGATTCTGACTGGGCTGGTGATCGAGTCAACGGGAAATCTACCTCAGGCACTAATGTCTACGCACGCTTCTATTCTTGTAGACTATGTTGGGCCTCCAAGCGCAGAGGTTTGTAGGACAACAACAATTTCCCTCAAGTGGATGACCTAAGGTTTATCGAACTCAGGGAAGTAGAGGTTGAAGATGGTCTCTCTCAAGCAACCCTGCAATTAAGATACAAGAAGTCTCTTGTGTCCCCAACACACCTAATACAACTAGGAGTTGTATAGGTGCACTAGTTCGGCGAAGAGATGGTAAAATACGAGTGATAGGTGTGGCAAAGCAAGGTAATATAAATCTGTAATAAAAAGTTCAGCAAGCAAACATGTGACAATAGTGAGCACAAACGATGTAACAATGGTGGAAACAAGGCCTAGCCTTCATACTTTCACTAGTGGCAACTCTCAACAACATTAACATAGTCTAATCACATGATATTTCCCATAAAACATGCAATGGAGAAGCACTCGGAGGTCATTCCTTTGTGGTCAAGAGAGGATGAGAATTATGTAGGGCTACAAAAGCACAACTCAAAGTTCATAGTTCTCAATCTATGGATTTCCCAATGTCACCGCGGCCATCCAAAGAGAGTACCACAATCACCACAACATATCTCAAGGATAGTCAAAGACAAGCACCAAGAGACTCTCAATCTTCAATCAACACACAAAAGAGGAAATCACTCATGATAATATTCTTCTAACCCATGTCCAATAGACCGCTGTCACCTTGGTCTCGGGGATTATACTAGATAAGATCAAGTGAGCACATCAAATCCAATAGATAGAAGAAAGGGAAACATCATGGGATCACCCTAGATTAACATAGCCTATGATCACAACGAAGATCACATCATGGGCGAGAGAGAAGAACACATAGCTACTGGTAGAAACCTCAGCCCCAAGGAGGGACTACTCCCACATCATGGAGGGAGGAAGCAACGTCGATGGAGATGAATCCGGGGGCACTTCCCCGTCCCGGCAGGGTGCTGGCACAGGAATTCTGGCCCCCCCCCCCCCCCCGAAACTTGATGGCGATGGCGGCGGAGATCGGAATTGCTTCTGGAGAAAAGGGGTCCGGAATCAGGGTTTCCTCCGCGGGGGTAAAAATAGGGCCAAAGGGGGCACCAGGGGGGCCACAGGGCAGCCAGGAGGGTGCCCGGCACGACCTAGGGTGGGGCCGCGCCAGGGACCCTTCTGGAGTCCCTGTGGTGGCCCTCCCCTCCTTCCTTGGTGATTCCGGAAGCTTCTGGGACGCTGATTTTTTATATAAATTTTCCAGAATTTTTGGAGCACTTTTAATGGCCGGAAAACCTGAAATACAAAAACAGCAGAAAACAGGAACTGGCAACTGGGTGCACTGAGTTAATAGGTTAGTCCAAATATGATAAAAATGTATGAAAGTTCAAGCAAAACATGGCAAAGTCACACAAATCATGCATGGAGCAAGCAGAAATTATAGATACGTTTGGGACGTATCAACATCCCCAAGCTTAGTTCGTGCTCTTCCTCGAGTAGGTGAATGATAACAAGCATAATTTCTTTGGTGACATGCTAGCAACCATATAAGAACTTTGAAAAGTAAAGCAATAAAAGCATGCAATTCAATTCAAGTCTTAACAAGCAAGAGTCTATATTAGCATTGAAACAAGCAACATAAGAACATTAGGTGCAAGAGCTCTCGCTGTCCGTGACTCGAATGTCTCCAAGTGGTGTTTGCGTGCAAGAAAGGGGATATGGATATACGAGAAAAAAAGTATTTTTTTGTTGAGAACTCAATCTACTAAAGTTTCACACTTGGTCTTCTTTGGAATCTTATCTTGACTCATCCCCAGACCACTAGTCAGGTACAAGTCAAAATGATCCACTCCTTTTCGACATTTTGAGCACTCATGCAATGGATGAGCGTAAGCAAGAAAGTTGACACTTAGGATGGCAAAGAGAGAAAAATGATGGAGGAGGAAGACAAAAAAGGTGTGAAAGGCTCACATCAATGAGGACAATCATAGGCGAGAGAAAGCCAAATGATAGATATGATGTGAGGAGTAGGGATTGCCATGCAACGGATGCACATATGAGCTAAGGTAAGCTCTCCAATGGAACTAGTGGGGGTGCATCTAATTTTCTTGCTCATGAAGACCTAGAGCTCATTTAAGGAGGCTCATCATTGGAATATACAAGCCAAGTTCTATAGTGTGAAGGTCCCCACATAGCTATATGCATGAATGATAATCTCTATGGAGTACAAGATATAAGATGGAGTACGAGTGTGGATCTCTCAAAAGGAATAGTAGTGTGCCCCCTTCTCTCTTTTTATTTCTTTTTCTCTTTTTTCTATTTTTTTGTATTTTTCTGGTGACCTCAATGGCTCTTTCTATTTCTCTCATTTGTCCTCTTTGGGATCTTTTGATTTTGTCCTCTTTGGGATCTTTTCCTCACTTTAGGGGCAACACTCTATATATTACAAGGAGTATAGAAAATCTTTCACACATTACAAAGTACTCAAATCATAAAGAAGATATAACTATCATGATGTATGCAAATGTATGCCTCTGCCAGTGTAGCAGGATATGCAATGATACTAGCGCGTCATGTAGAAATGATTAGGGCAAGGCCCAACTAGCACGCGGCTCATCGATCAAGCAAGTAGCATGTACGACATGAAGATCAAGTGAGAAGATGGATGTTGCATGGCAATATATCTCGGAAAGGCTATGGAAATGCCTTGATAGGTAGGTATGGTGGCTGTTTTGCGGAAGGATATAATGAGGCTTATGATAACAGAGTGTATCGTGCCAAGGATTTTGATGTACCGGCGAAGGCGGACGCCAACTCTCGGAGTGAGAAGAAGGCAATGCACGGCACAGGAGAGGCTAGAAAAACATGGGTAGGTGGAAGTGTCAACTTTCAATACTTACATTAGTCCGAAGAACTCATGCACTTATTATCGGTAACTCTCAATCTAGTAAGGAGGTTCACAAAGAGACAAATACCCCGAGGAGGAGTGTATGGGGGTTTGGTTATCCTTGCGCATCCTCGACTCATGGTACGTGAGTGTACTCTAATATTCGATCCCTCCAAAGAGTAGTGATCCATCTAGTAGCCAAAGTTCTCAAATAATTTTGTAAGTTTTGAAAATAAACACGGATTTCCCAAAATACGACACTATCACTAATAGGCTAGAGCTCTTGACACCAAAAGTTCAAACATTACTCATATCAATGCCTCAAAACTATTGCAAGTTACTACTGAAATTAAATAACAACCTCAATTACCTACTTTCAAGACAAGACACAACTCAGTGCAACAACCAACTCTCTTAACAAGATAAACATGAAAACTAAATAGAGTTCCAGAAATAAACTAAACAAAATCCAAGGCTCTTGCTAAAGACAAACTAAAACTAAAACTAAACATGGCAGTAGCTATGAAAAGATAAAGAACACACAACAGCAAAAAGATAGGCATGAAAAATCCTATGATGTGTTCTAGATTTTGAAAGTGGAGCGTGTTTCTCTCCCACACAAAGTAAGACGGGATCTAACTTGTTATGAAAAGCAAGCAAAGCTAAAGAAACTAAAAATAAAACCTAAGAGCGGGACGCTCCAAAAGCACATAACACATGAAGTGATAAAAATATAGTGAGACGAAGGACGAACTGATGATTGTTGATGGAGAAGGGGATGCATGGGGGCATCCCCAAGCTGAGACGCTTGAGTCTCCTTGAATATTTATTGGGGATGCATGGGGGCATCCCCAAGCTTGAGCGCTTGACACTCCCGAATCTTCTTTCATCATCTTCCATCGCACACTTGAAAACTCCCTTCATACATAACTCATCATAAACTAATTAGAGATGTTATTACCCTTAATAAATAATTTTTCCACACTGGATATAAAGATATTCTTGAAGAGCTACTGTTTCTCAAGATTTCCAAAAGTTATTGCAAAGAAAAAGCAAGCTTAAGGTTTGCAAAAGTCAGGAGAGACAAAACGTGGCAGAATCTGTGAAAAACAGAACAACAGGTAGTAAAGAAATTTTTAGGGGTACTTCTGCAACTCGAATCCAAAACCTCATAACAGACGCTCGAAAGTCAATTGTATGGAGCAAGCTTTCAAAAAAATTCAGATCAAAAAGATGATCTGGTGATTTTAGGCTAATTTTTCCGTCCAAGGACAGAATCTGTTTTCTGGACAGCATGTCACAACTTTTGAACTTTCTTGCAATCGGAGGCTAGACTTGGCACAAAGATTGAAAATAAAGATACAATGATGTTGCTACAGTAGTAACAATCATCAAGACCACTAAAAATCGAAGTAAAAACACAAACTAAAGATAACAAGGGTTGTCTCCCTAGAGCTCTTTCTTTATAGCCATAAAGATAGGCTTAAGATTTTAATGATGCTCTCATAGGAATAAGGAATAAGAGTTGAAGAACAAAAGAGAGCATCAAGAAGCAAATAACAAACACATTTAAGTCTAACATGATTCCTATGCAAAGGGATCTTGTAGAGAAATAACTCATGGAAGCATAAAGATATTAGGATAGGAAGCCAAAATAAGTGCAACTTCAAAACCTTCAACATAAAGAGAGGGAACTTGATATTATTGAAATATCTATAAGCATATGTTCCCCTCTCATAATAATTTTCAGTGGGATCATGAATAAACTCAAAAATATAAGCATCACATAAAGCATTGTTACCATGATCCACATGCAAAAGGGTACTCTTACTCTCCACATAAGCATAATCTTTCTCATTGGTAATAGTGGGAGTAGGACTATCATAAACAACTTGAACACTATAGATTAATTGTGTATTAGGAAGATGGTGTTCAAAAAGGGAGTAATTACCTCCATGATTATGACAAGTTTCATACGGATAATTTCTCCTTATGTCATAGGTACCTTTAAAATCACTATAGATAGGAGTTATAACATCATCATAGTAGAGAAGAGCATTATCATTGCTAGCAACTATATTTGTAAACATGATGTCTTTATTCTTACTAGCAAAAGAATTATCAATTACCACATCACTAATGGTTAAAGGACTTGCAATCCTATCATCCCCAAGCTTGGAGCTTTCCATATCATCACTCTCAGAGTTGGTACCAAAAAGATTTTCAAGGTCATAAGTAGAATTATCATCATTTTCCCAATCACAAAAAGTAACATGCATATCATAATCAAAAACATCTTCAATAGTACCTACAGAGTTATCTTCAAGATAATAATGAATGCAATCAAGCTCACCATCCTCCATAATTTTTTGTCCGTTAGGATAAAAATCTATGCGAGGAATATGCTCAGGCCAGGTTGTTACCCATTCTTCTTCCTTCTTGCTCCTCTTCCTCCTCCTCTTCTTTTTCTTCTTCTTCACCTTAGGGAGGAGTGGTTGGAGAGAAGGCTTCTCCACATATCCTGGTTTATCATTAGAAACAATAGGGGAAACTTGGGAGAAACTCTCCTTTTTTATTAGTAGAAACATAAGAGACACTTTTATTCTTTGGTAAAGTTCCCTCCTTTCTAACATTTTTTATGTAATCATTATCATGGAAATTAACAACACAATAGAGATGGCAATTCTGCAAAGTGTTATTTATTCCCAAAGCATGAACATCTAGCCAAGAAGTCTTTTCTGATAACTCTTCACACATCAAAAATAACATAAGCTCATCATAAAGATCAGGGGTGATCATGTCATCACACAACTGGCTAACAGTTATGTTTTGAAATTACATGCACTGAAAACTGAAGTGACCCTTTATGCAGCAAAGTTCACAAGTAAAAGGATAAAGGTCACACAATTCTCTAGAAATTTCATTTAAATCTCTAACCCAAGTGATTTTTCTTTCATGCTTATGTTGCTTACAATACTTCTCTTCTTCAATCATAGGCCTTTCACAAGGTCTATCCACTCCACAAAAATTAACATGCTTATATGAAACTTCATTTTCAGGAATTGGATCATGCATGTTGCAATCATCATTAACAATTTCATTTTCTTTGCAAATCTCTTTAAAAGGTTCATGATGCTTGATCCAATTCTCCTTAGGGATATTAAGATGTGAAGCAAAAGATTTGAGGAAATCAACAAGGAGTTGAGAATCAAGCCCAAACTTAGCACTAAACTTATTAAAACTTGAAGTTTCAACAAAGGACTTAATGCAATCATACTCATAAATTATACCTGACTCTTTAACTTTGTCGATCTAACAATCTTCAGTATTGTGTTGGATTATTTCAAGGAGTTCCCATTTAGCATCAATCTTTTCGTTTGTGAAAGAACCCATCGAGGAAGCATCGAGCAAGTCTTTATCCTGTCGAGATAGCCTTGCATAGAAATTAGTAATAATCATATCTTTGGGGAGCCCATGGTTAGGACATTTTAGCATCAAAGTTTTCAGTCTCCCCCAAGCTTGAGCTATGCTCTCTCCGTCATGAGGATAGAAATTATAAACATAATTCATATTCTCATGGACTTCATGAAGAGGATAAAACTTGGAGTAAAAGAGAGACTGGATCTCTTCCCAATCCAGCAGGTGAGAATCATGTAGTAGCCTATACCATTCCAATGATTTTCCTTTCAGTGACAAGGCAAATAATTTCCTCATGACTTCATCTCTTGTCAAACCTGAAATCTTAAATATTCCCCCCGTTCCAAAATAACTGTCGTAGCCTTAGTACAAATTTGTACTAGAGCTAGTACAAAGTTGAGTCAGTTATTTTGGAACGGAGGGAGTAACTCACAAAGTTCTGTAAGTTTCAACAGATGAACACTAGGATGGACTGTTCCATCTCCGGCATAATGATCATTCATAACCTTTTCAATTATCCCAAGTGGTATTTTGAATGGGATATATTCATTAGGTGGAGGATACTTCTCTACCACGGGTGTGGTAAAGCTGCCTCCCCGAAGCAGCGAACTAAGATTGCAGTTTTCCATAAGCCTAACTAGTGAAAATAAAAACAAGAAACAAAAAGATTTAATTGCAGAATCTAAAGATATACCTTCAAGCCTTACTTCCCCGGCAACGGCGCCAGAAATAGCTTGATGTCTACGCACACTTCTATTCTTGTAGACTATGTTGGGCCTCCAAGCGCAGAGGTTTGTAGGACAGCAGCAATTTCCCTCAAGTGGATGACCTAAGGTTTGTCGAACTCAGGGAAGTAGAGGTTGAAGATGGTCTCTCTCAAGCAACCCTGCAATTAAGATACAAGAAATCTCTTGTGTCCCCAACACACCTAATACAACTAGGAGTTGTATAGGTGCACTAGTTCGGCGAAGAGATGGTAAAATACGAGTGATAGGTGTGGGAAAGCAAGGTAATATAAATCTGTAATAAAAAGTGCAGCAAGCAAACATGTGAAAAAAGTGAGCACAAACGATGTAACAATGGTGGAAACAAGGCCTAGGCTTCATACTTTCACTAGTGGCAACTCTCAACAACATTAACATAGTCTAATCACATGATATTTCCCATAAAACATGCAATGTAGACGCACTCGGAGGTCATTCCTTTGTGGTCAAGAGAGGATGAGAATTATGTAGGGCTACAAAAGCACACCTCAAAGTTCATAGTTCTCAATCTATGAAATTCCCAATGTCACCGCGGCCATCCAAAGAGAGTACCACAATCACCACAACATATCTCAAGGATAGTCAAAGACAAGCACCAAGAGACTCTCAATCTTCAATCAACACACAAAATAGGAAATCACTCATGATAATATTCTTCTAACCCATGTCCAATAGACCGTTGTCACCTTGGTTTCGGGGATTATACTAGATAAGATCAAGTGAGTACATCAAATCCAATACATAGAAGAAGGGGAAACATCATGGGATCACCCTAGATTAACATAGCCTATGATCACAACGAAGATCACATCATGGGAGAGAGAGAAGAACACATAGCTACTGGTAGAAACCTCAGCCCCAAGGAGGGACTACTCCCGCATCATGGAGGGAGGAAGCAACGTCGATGGAGATGAATCCGGGGGCAGTTCCCCGTCCCGGCAGGGTGCTGGCACAGGAATTCTCCCCCCCCCGAAACTTGATGGCGATGGCGGCGGAGATCGGAATTGCTTCTGGAGAAAAGGGGTCCGGAATCAGGGTTTCCTCCGCGGGGGTAAAAATAGGGCCAAAGGGGGCACCAGGGGGGCCACAGGGCAGCCAGGAGGGTGCCCGGCACGGCCTAGGGTGGGGCCGCGCCAGGGACCCTTCTGGAGTCCCTGTGGTGGCCCTCCCCTCCTTCCTTGGTGATTCCGGAAGCTTCTGGGACGCTGATTTTTTATATAAATTTTCCAGAATTTTTGGAGCACTTTTAATGGCCGGAAAACCTGAAATACAAAAACAGCAGAAAACAGGAACTGGCAACTGGGTGCACTGAGTTAATAGGTTAGTCCAAATATGATAAAAAATGTATGAAAGTTCAAGCAAAACATGGCAAAGTCACACAAATCATGCATGGAGCAAGCAGAAATTATAGATACGTTTGGGACGTATCAGGCACATGTTATTTTCTCGGTAGATCTCTTGTCTGTTGGGCTTCGAAGAAACAGAATTGTGTATCTATTTCTACGGCTGAAGCCGAGTATATTGCTGCCGGTTCATGATGCACTCAAATTCTATGGCCCCAAGGAAACGCTGAAAGAATATTGTATTCTTGTGAAGAAAATTCCATTACTATGTGATAACGAGAGTGCTATCAAAATTGCCCATAATCCTGTGCAACACTCTCAAACGAAGCATATTGATATTCATCATCATTTTCTTCGAGATCACGTTCAGCGAGAAGATATTGTTATCAGCCATGTTCGCACCGAAGATCAATTGGCTGATATATTTACGAAGCCCCTGGATGAGAAAAGGTTTTGTGCTCTAAGGTGTTAGTTGAACATATTGGACTCACGCAAAGTGCAGTAAGACTATAACTATCGATACTATGTATTATATGTTTTCTTTCTATATTGTTTACTTACGTTAAGTTTTCTATCGTGTTTCCTTTTTCATTTATTTTTGTTCGTTTGGTCTTGTCCTATACACTAACCACTCTGAGTTTTGTTATCGTTGTTTTTCCCTCGGATTGATTAAGTATCGGACCCTGTTTTCCCTCTATTCTATCCCTACCCCATATTTGCTTTTTCTCTTGTGAACATGTATATTTGTACTCGATTAAGATTCCCTTCGAATGTCATTGATTCCGAAGGAAAATCTATCGAACTTTTATCTACTTTTATACTCGATGTTCGATGAGTTTGGTCTCGGACGTGGAGCAACTTTCTTTCGGTTTGTTGAGATTTTCCCGCGATTACCGCCACAAAATCCATCCGTTGAATGCGGAGAGACGCGGAATCTGCGCCGTTGGATCAGATCTGACAGTTATGTCCGACCCCTCCCCTATAAATACTGATCCACCCCACCGACATAGAACACGCAATTCCCTCGACTTCATCTCTCCGTTCCCGAAGCTCTCTCCCACGCGCCGCCGTGCCGTTCGTCGCCGTCGACTCTCTCGCCGCTTTGCTGCCGGAAGAAAGTCGCCGGAGACCTTCCCATCGACGAGGAACTTCATCCGCGCCGCCATAGCCTTCGCGCATCACCAAGTTAGGGTATGTGCGGCTCTGGACGCGATTCCAATCTCATCTGTTCATCATGCTCCGGATTTGTTCTTGATTTTCCTTTATTTGTTTTAGGTCTGTTTGATCTGTTCAGATCATTGAACTTTGGGAAATCAGTTTGTAGGATTCTCTGTCGATTTCCAATCTAGTCTAGGTAAGAAATCCCTCAGATTCTCTCACTTAGGCATATCCCACAGATGCATATCGATAGATTTACGCTTGTGCAATTCTTTCATACAAGTTCTTCGTTAGATTAACACTCGATGGAAATCTAGCCTAGCACTTCCATGAAAAACTGGCTTCAAAACAAATTCCTCGATATGTTTACTGTGTTCCAAATGTTTTTCCTCGAAAACTGCTGGTACTTGTTCACAACTTTCCTATATTCCCTCGTACCTATCTATTTCGCAGGAAAATGTCTGAGAATGAAGGAAATGTTAGAGCACCCAAGCGTGTGGGAGGTCGTACAAGAATCACCAACAACTCTGAAGGTTTATCAGAGGAATTGATCATCGAGAAGAATTTGAGAACACCTGAAGGGCCAGAAGATGATCGTATGAGAGAAAACAGACTGCAGAAAATTCGAAGGCTTCAAGCGCTTTGTTGGTATGAATACAAGTCAATTATCCCTCACTGGGAGAGGTTGTTTGCTTTGAAAAATCCTTGGTCCGATGTTAAATCATTAAGGCCCAAGTGGACGAAAGATAATCAACCACCTCCTCCAGATGATGCTCACCCATCCTCTCTCAAAACACCTGCTGATTTCAAAGAGTTGGTTGAGGCTCGGTGATACGTCCAAAACGTATCTATAATTTCTGCTTGCTCCATGCCTCTTTTGTGTGATATAGCTATGATATTGATGAACTTCCATACACTTTTGATCATATTTGGACTAACCTATTAACTCAGTGCACCCCAGTGCCAGTTCCTGTTTTCTGCTGTTTTTCTATTTCAGGTTTCCCCCTTATTAAAAGTACCAGAAAAATTCCGGGAAAAATATAGGAAAAATCAGCTTACCGGAAGCTTCGCGAAGAGCCCAGGAGGGGCCAGAGGGGAGCCAGGGGGGCCCAGGCGGCCAGGCCCCTGGCCGCGCAAGGCGGGCGCCTGGAGCCCCTGGCCCACCTCTGGCTGCCCCCTTTCGCCTATTTATTCCCCGTGACGAGAAACCCTCGAGGACAGAACCCTTTTTCGCGATCTCTCCTCTGTTCCGCTGCCGCCGCGCTTCCAAGATCGGGAGCACCAGAAGACCTCTTCCCGGCACCCTGCCGGGGGGAGGAATCACCTCCGGGAGCTTCTCCACCACCATGGATGCTTCCCGGATGAACCGTGAGTAGTCCACCTTGGACCATGGGTCCATGATCAGTAGCTATGTGATGTTCTCCTCCCCTCTTTGTTCTTCATGGATTAGACCTCGTGAGCTTCCCTACATGATCGAGGAACATATGTAATCTTTCTGCTGTTGCTATGCTGAGTTTAATGGGATCCGATGGATTATGAGATTATGTTCAGATTGTGATTGAGTTATATATTTGATTATCTTCTTTTATATTTGTGTTCTTGAGTAACTCTTGCATGTTCTCCGTTGTTGTTTATTGCTTTGGCCAAGTAGTAGGTAGTGACTCCAAGAGGGAGCATTATGCATGATTGTGGGTTCATGCCCCCCGATGACTAGCTTGAGTGACAGAAACATGAGTATAGGGGATGTGATGTTGCCACAAGGGGGAAAACAATGGTGCTTGTACTTGCGGGTGCAAGGATTGTCTACTTTATGCAAAGTTCTTTAATGTAGTTGTCCGTGGCTTTGAGTTTACACTTTGGGTGGGATTCGCAACTTAATACCAGCGAGATGTTCTGGATAGATATCTCAAGGTGGATGATTAGTGGGTAGATACAGATGGATTTCGGTCTACTTGTCTTGGCGTACTGCCCGTGCTTTTGAGCCTCTTCCTTTCTGTTTTTCATAATTAGCATTGGTTTGCGCACATAATCCTGTCAATTGCCCAGCTGTAATTTGTTTACCTCACATGGCTATTTTATCATCTTTTGGGAGAGAGACATCACTAGTGAACATCATGAGATCCAGGTCCATACTTCCACCACTGTTTACACTATCAATTTACTTTCAGTATTTACTTTTCAGTTGCTATCACTATCTATCATTATCCCGTGTGTTTTATCCTTTGTAAACAACAAGGCCGGAGGAATTGAAAACTCCTCTGTACTCGTTGGGAGCAAAGCTATCTGTGTGTGTGCAGGTCCAGATGAAGTTAGCAATTCGTAGATTGTCAACCGCGCCAGTTGCTCACTTCACCACCTACTTGTTGACCTAGGAGTCCTACGGGTTCGATACTTTAAACCTTAGCATCTTTGCAAAGGGAAACTTGCCGTTACGCTACATCTCAGTTTCCACTTGTGGTAACCAACGAGGGCGAGAAGTTATCTCGTGTATCACTCGGGAAGCACGAGCGCAAAAACATAAGGAAGCTAAAGCCCGAAAGGAGACTGCTGCTACTGAGGGCACCGAGGAAGTTGGCCCGAGTGCTAAACCGAAGGCTGGCAAGAAATCTGCAAGCGAAAGAAAAAGGAAGTCATTGTTTCTCCACCAGAGGCAAGCTCTGAAGAAGAAGCCAACTCATATGATCAAGACCCTGGTACAGAGGCTGGCATCGAGGATATTGCTCTGAAGAAAAGGTCGCGAAATAAAGGCATTAGGATCCAGGAGCTAGCTGCTAAGGCTCCTCGAGCAACAATTGACATGACCAATTTGGTCACAGATCCGCCTATTTCCTCTGCTCCCCCCGTGCAAGCTCGCAAACAAAAACCTTCGGCCAGAATGAAGGGAAAGCAAGACCAAGTGGCTGAAGACGATGAGACGTTGATCCAGCAAAAGGAAAGGCTGTCCAAGCAGCAAGCTCTGGAGGCACAGGACTTGGAAAAGTCAAAGCTGTTCAACTTTCACAGCCAGCCCGAGCATATAAAGGCCCAGGTTGCCAAGCAGTTGGGCATTTTTCATCTGGTTAGTGACAAGTATAAACGCCAGATTGAAGAAGGCACTGTTGCTCCGAAAGAAAAGGTCGTGGCCCTAAGTGCCACCGAGAAAGTGGTGACTCCCGCAGTCACGAAGGAAAAGGATGCAACCGCTAGTGCTGCGAAGAAAAATGTTGAGGCTCCCAGTGCCTCGAAGGAAAAAGCAGTGCCCCTAGTCCCGTAACAAAACCCATTGCTGCTGCCTAGGCCAACAAGGAGGCCGAGAAGAAAGCCAAAGAGTCCAGGCATAAGGCTCAGGCTGCTCCAGTTCCTCGAGCTGCTCCTGCTCCTGCCACTGCTGCTCCAGTCGTGTCCGGCCCTCGTGCCGATGAAGAAAGCTCCAATGAAGGAGATTCTGCTGAAAATGCTCCATGGGATGCAGCACAGATTTCCCACGTACTTTGGGAAATGGCTACCACTACGAGAAAAGTCACTGCCGAGGAAGATGTCCCACCAGAGATCCAAGAGCGAGTTGCTCGATAGATGATCCGTTGGGAAGAATACCTTACCCAGGATCGAAAGGACAGAGAACAAGAGAGGTTTTATTACCCAGCAGCTCCGAGAAGAAATTGAGGACCTTGTGTCCCGACAGTTTGTCAAGTCCAAGATTGCAACCCTTGAAGCATCCAGAAGGGCACAGAAGGAAAACATAACTGCTGTTAATGACAAGGTTCGACAAGTTGTATCTGCTATGTGCAAGGAGCACAAGGAAGCCCTGTCAAAGAGACAATCTCGAAAGAGAAAGTCTGTTGCCCCAACCTCTGCGCGTGGGACGCCAGAGATCGAGAAAAATGCCAAGAAGCAAAAGTCTACCGAGGTCGTTGCTACATCAGCACGACCGGAAACTGCACCACCCCCCCACCAAGAAACCTACTCCTCCCCGTAAGAAAACTCCACCACCTCGCCAAGCCACTCCTCCACCTCGACAAAAAACACCACCACCTCGTCAACCATCACCACCAAAAGCTTTGTCGCCACCACCCAACCCTCCATCACCACCTCATGTCATTCCATCGACCACCCCAACCATCGAGACTCAAGCTCAAGCTGAGACCGAGCAACCTGCTCAGGTCGAGCAAGAACATCAAGCCCCAATTCCGTCTGCTCAGAAGGATTATTCCTCTGCCCAGACTCTGCATGAAGGAGAAGATGCAGATGTTGATATAACGACTGTTTCTTCTCGACAAGATGTTGCCGAAGGACAAAGTTCTGGCGATGCCAGTTCGAGTGGAAGTTCTTCCTCCTCCTCCTCCTCATCAAACTCTTCGGATGAAGATATGTTGGATGCCTTTGACCAACTAAATGAAGATATGGAGGCCATGGAGACTAAGGAGGCCGCCCATAATGTCAATGCCGACGAAGGAGTTGCCGTCGAAGAACAGGCCGAGGAAAATGCTCCTGCAGCCATCCCAGCTCAGGATATTGTCAATGTTCCATCTTCAATTCCTCGCACTGCTGAGAAAATATATCAAATGCCAAACAACGCTACTGAAGTTTTTCCTGTCGATGAGCTGCTTCATTCTGCTCATCCGAGAGAAATGTTGCCTTTGTTCCGCCCAGATGTTCCTCGAGGAGGTCCTATATTCAAGAGGCGTGAACACAAGCCATTTTTCTTCGGGACCAATCCCTACGAGAAGCCCAGAAATGCATATTCTCTTCGGTTTTGGACCCAAGAGCAAGCCATCTACTACACCCGTGTACTGTACAACAAGGCAAGAGTTTCGCAACATCAATATCTTGATATGCCTTCGGTGTACGCAACTTCATGTTTCGAGAATGTTGCCGAAACTATTGATGGTCTGCATGCTCATAAAATGTTTTCTCTCGATTGTGGCTACAATCCCGAGCTCATTAAGCATTTTTATGCCACGCTGTATGTCACTGGTGATCCCGAGAATTCGAAGACGTGGAAATTCGATTACATGATTCAAGGCCAAGTATTTCACATGACTGTCGATCAATTTCTGGCCATCATCAATTTACCTCGGTTCGAAGGATTACCACACAAGATTCATGACTTGCCTGCTCCAACTCCTGCTGAATTTTCCTCGTTGATGAATCCAGACGTCATAGGAGATCACTACGCTGCTGAGCCCAAGCCGAGGAATTTGGTTTTTGAAGAAAAGGCATGGTTCTATATTCTTTCGGAGACCTTGATGCCAATGCTCGATGTGCACGATGATTTTCCAATTCCTCATGATGTGCAACTTGCTCTATTGAAGTTAGTCCACGGTCATCCCTTCGATTTTGAAGACTACTTCATTCGCACGTTGGTGTCTTGTGCTGATGATCACAATTCCCACAAGCCATATGCACCTTGGTTAATGGAGATCTGCAATTACTCTTGGGACGTGCCATTACCCGTATCTATCTTCCCAAAGATTTTCACTCCACCAGTTAGGGAAGTATTGCAGATTGTTACTCGACCCAACGATCAGTTTGCAAAGCACACTGGCATCCGCGCCCAAATGACTGAGCGTAATATTCGCTCGAAGTTTATCAAGCCAGTGCACCACATGGAGGTTTCTCTTCGGTCCCAGAAAATGATTCAACATCATATTGACCAAGATTTCATTCAGAAGCAAAAGATGATGGATGAGATAAACCATTTGCGCAATATTGCCATGAACAACAATCAGATGCTGCGTGAATGTCTTCGCCGTGATTGGAAAGGGCTATGGAAATTCAATTCCCTCGGTCAACTTCAGCGATGCAGCTTCGAAGAATATCATCCGCATCTTAACAGGAACTGGACCAATGATGATCGTGTAGATCGCCCGGATTTTAACATTCCTCTGCTGCCGAAGAACAGGGACACGCTCAGTGTTGATGATTACTATCACATCACCGTGAACACCATTTCCTCTGACTCCGAGAAAGATGAAGTGCCTCCACGCCAAGCGAGAGTTTACTATCCACTCCCTCGAAGCCCCAGGACCCCGCCAAAATCGCAACTGGAATCTTCTGGAGATCAACACTCCTTCCGCACGAAGATTACTCCTCCAGGCGGTCGCCCCATCCGTCGTCCTCCAACGCTCACCGAATCTTCTCGACGTCGCCAGCGCCGCACAAGCGAGTAGGGATTTCTTTCGACCCTATTCTCTCGACTTTTTGTACGTTGTGACAAAAAGGGGGAGATGTAGTGGCATCGAAGAAATTAGTTTGCCAACGGGATTAAGGGATTTGTTTTTCATTCGTTGAACTTTTGAACTTTGAGTTTCTGAGTAGTTTCAACAAACTTTCGATTCATATTCGATCTGGTTGTAACTAACTCTAAGTAGGTGTCAGGACCCGGGGTTAGTGTATGCAAGTCCAGTTAAGGCATAGTCATATGGAGAGCCGAGAACCGTACCCACTTGTCGAAGCAGACAAGGCCAAGCACAGAACATTCTCGGAAAGCATCGTACGTGAGGGGCATCCCATCCAGGCCGGATGATCAACTGAGATGGGTCCTCATCGTCCGAACACAAGTCTAATGATATGGGTGGTGAACTCCCATATTTAAAGACAAGTCGCCTCAACCATACTATCGACTATCTCATAACTCTTACATAGACTTACTCCAGCCCGATCACTTAGTCTGGGTCTAGGGCGGGCTCGATCATAACACAAAGTGTGCACGAGACAGAGTCTCGAACAATCGCATCGCGATGCCCCAAGCTGCGCACATCTAAGGGCCACTTGGTGTATGAAAGACCGCCAGCCAGAACACAACTAAGGTCTCGAAAACCCATACAAAGACATGCATGTTATAAACATACACGCAGCACACATGCCTTGTATGAACAGCAGGTACCATTGCAATTCTCTACCAAGTGTACATTTTATTTATAACTCTTATAGAGTGCACACAGAGATCACATACATGTGATCCAACATTACATTACAAGCGGAAGCAAATTATGTCTGAGTACAGACAAGTTTAACAAATGGCTTAAGAAGCCTTATTTAAACACAAAGCCCTCCACGAGGGAACCAGTCGTCTGACTGGGACTAGACTAGTTGGTCTTCAGTCGTCCAGCTCGATGAAGAAGCCACCTTCGGGGTCAGTGGAATCATCTAAAACATAGATTAAGCAAACGTGAGTACAAAGTCGTACTCAGCAAGACTTACATAGGAGCTATACTACTCATGCATATGTATCAAGGTAAAGGGAGGTGGGGTTCACTTGCAGAAATTCCAGCTTTGACTTGGCTAGTCCTGAACTACGAGTACCAGACTTTGAGGTAAGAAGCGTACACGAGTCCACTACTTTCACCAACCAATACACCACTATGGTTCCTTCCTCGACTTCCCCACGAGAAAGCACGCCATAGCACTCACACTTATCTTGGTGTGTTTTAGAAGTATCCGGTTCAAGTTATCTAATAATCAAGCTAAGCTTTCCAAGCAGTCCATAACCGCGGACGCGGCTATTCGAATAGTTTTGTTAACCTTGCAAGGGTGTACCGCTACACACACATGATCATCATTTACCTCCTTTGTACTCGACACCGTTCAAGAGGTGTCGGCGAGGATGCTCACCACAACTGTTACCTCATAGCCGATCTAGTCCGAGAAAGCCGCCTACTTGGGTTGGTTACCACAATCGTGAACCCGGCCGGTTTACCGAAGTGGACCCAAGTGATGTGTGCGTGGTGCATAAGCCGTTCTTGGATGAGCCGTTCTCTCACTTAGCATCCAGGCCACAGACCTACCAGAACTCCGAACTATTGCGACATCTGGACATCGAAAGGGATGAGTTAGTAAGTTGAGAGGGGTCAGTGAGCCCAATGTGTGGTTGTACTCTTCATCTTGGATCACCACACAAGAACTCGTACTAGGGCGGTGTTCAATGAGACAACCCACCGTGTACTCCTACACAGCCTCTCATCGTTCACCTTGTATTAGGGTCGATTCACCAACACTTTTCTACCATCATCAACATGATCATTCCCATCCCGACTCACATCACAGTAACAACATGGTATCATACTAAGCATGCAATAAGCAGTAACATTGCAGGGGCCACATGATATCAAACAACTCCTACATTTGCTAGGATTGTGGTTTGCTTACTACTGTGACAAAAAGATAGGTCATGCAAAGGAATGGGTTCATCTATGCGGTAGAAACGAAGCATGGTGATCATCCTAAACAATGCATAAGCGAGACATGAGAGGGAAGTGGGATTTTATCGACATGATCAATGGGGGTTTGCTTGCCTTGCTGACGAGGTTCGGGTTCGGGGGCTTCAACGAAGGTTGCAACCTCTTGCTCCGGTTCCACCTCTATTCGACAAACAAAGCACGAAGTAGCGATCAAATGAATGCAATGCTCAAGCACATGAATGAATGTTGAAACTTGAAGTATAAGTTGTGATGTGTGAGGCAATTCCATTTAAGTGGAGTATATTGCATTTGAAATGCAAATTCAAACTCCACATTTGAATTCAACCTAGTCAATTTGCATGTGACATAGTTTGATCATTTTGAATCATCTTCACTTGCATAAGATGTGCTTCTGATGTATGGTTGAGTTACAATATAATTCCAAGGTCCAAGGTGCAAAATCATTTGGTTTGAATTTGAATTAATTTCAAATAAAGCAAATGACATATGCTACTGGTCCTATTTTAAAATCAACTCAAACATAGTTGAAAGTTGCATATTTGGAAAGATAATTTTCTCCTGATCATTTTTCATATATTATTTGTCCAATTTGGAGTTAATATGAATTTTCTATGAATTTCCAAAGTTTGGGGTAATTTCTGGAATTTCTGGAATTATTTAAATTAGAAAAGCTTTATTGCGCCAGCACTGCATCAACATGACGTCAGGGGGGGGGGGTTGACCCCGGTCAAACTGACCAGTGGGCCAGGGCTGTCAGCCTCTCATCTAATCTAACAGAGAGGATTAGAGGGGGCTGGGCCCACCTATAAGTGACCCAGGGGGGTTGGATTAGGGGTTAATCACCCCGGACACGTCAGGCTTGCCGGCGGCTAGCCGCCGGTGGCCACCAGTGCGGCGGCGCTGCACGGAGAGAGCGCTCCCGGGGTCCAAATCGCGCGCTTCGACCACTGAGACGAAGCTCTCGGTGTCGCGCGTCGATTGAGACCGAAAGGGGAGGTGGGGAGGCCCTGTACGCATGCTGGCGTCGAGCTTTGCGGCGGCGGTGCTACTGGCTAGAGGCCGAACTTGATACGGAGCTCCAAATGGCGCGTGGTTGGGTGCATTCGAAGCAACGGATCACGGGGAACGCAAAGGACAAGGTAGCGGGGTCAATGGCATAGGGTAGCCCCGTCAACGACGAGCACGGCGGCTCGGTACTCCGGCGTCCATGGCAGCACGAGCCAGAGGAGGAGAAGGAAGCCATGGCTTGAGGGGAAACGCTCACCAGGCTAAAGGGAACCCGACGAAGTAGTCGACGGAGCCGGGGAGGTTACGGCGATGGCGAATCGACCAACTCGAGCTTCGGCGGACGGCGGTGATCCGATGAACCGGTCGTCGCGTCTGGTCCGAATTGAGGCGTTCCTTTCTGCTAGTCGATGGAGTCGAGGATGGCGAACACACTGGACAGCTTGGCTGGGTTCCTCGGCGTCGATGGCCACGTGGGAGCGCTGAGGTGCTCCGGCGAGTTCTCGGGTGGCGACGGAAACGAGCACGGGAGGAGGAGGAGGAAGCTCTGGAGGGGGGGAAAGGGCTCACGGCGTCTCCAGCGTCTCCGTGGCGTCGCTAGAAGGCGCGGGAGGGGCAGGTGTCGTCGGGAGAGGCGGCGATGTGCCCAGCTAGCTCGGTGGCATTCCACCGAGCATCTTGGAGGCGCGGGATCGGGGAAGAAGACCCCCGTGCCCTTTTGGGCCGGCTGGGCTGGGTGGGCCGGCTCCGCCTAGGCGCCAGGTAAGTGCTTCTGCTTTCTTTTCTATTTTTCTTTTCTGACATTTGTTCTGTTTGGCTAAATTAAATAGCTAGACATTTTATTAAATGCTGAAAATTTTTATGTGGCCTCATAATAATATAGACTAGCCACTCATAAACTTTAAACATTTTTAAAATTCAAATGATTTGAATTTTAAATCAAATAGGGGTATTTCTTTAATTCCAAGGCACTGTTTGAATATTTGAAAAATCTATGAGCATGGGGTGGGTCCCACATCACTTGATATGTGATCACACTCATTTATAAGACTTTTCAAAACTCTAACATGAATTTTTGGAAAAGATTTTTATCTGGCCTTTTGAATTAATTCATCTGGGGGGGTGTTCCTTCTCCCATTTTGATTTTGAATTTGATTTCCAAGATTTCTTTTTGAAATTTTGACATGATGCAAAGGCACTAGCTACCCTAGCACATACCTAACAGAGGGTTCTGACAACTCGCCCCCACTCAAAAGAATCTTGTCCCGAGATTCAGAAGTCTACGGGAGGAAGGAGGGGTACTCGGTAAGGAGACGGTCTTCTCTTTCCCAAGTAGCTTCTCTTTTAGAGTGGTGTGACCATTGCACTTTCAGAAACCTAATCTTCTGACGACGAGTGACACGCTCTGCGGAATCAAGAATACGAACGGGGTATTCTCGATAAGAAAGGTCATCTTGAAGATCAAGCGTTTCATGGTCGACTTCGCGGATGGGGTCCTTGAAGCAACGCCTGAGTTGGGACACATGGAATACATCATGTACTCGGGAGAGGTGCGGAGGTAGTTCAAGTTGGTAGGAAACTTCTCCACGTTTAGCAATAATGCGGAAAGGTCCGATGTAACGTGGGGCCAACTTGCCTTTGATACCGAAACGTTGGGATCCCTTCAGAGGAGTAACCCGAAGGTAAGCCTTCTCATCCAGATTGTAGCTCTCTTGCCTATGATGACGATCATAGTAGCTTTTCTGACGAGACTGGGCTGCTTTCAATTGATCACGAACAATGCGAACTTGCTCTTCTGCTTCCTTGATCATATCCGGTCCAAAGAATTTTCTTTCACCGGTTTCTGACCAGTTTAAAGGTGTTCGACATCTTCGTCCATATAGGAGTTCAAAAGGATCCATGTTCAGACTAGATTGAAAACTATTGTTATAAGCAAATTCGGCAAATGGAAGAGAATTCTCCCAATTCTTTCCGAATGAGATAACACAAGCTCTGAGCATGTCTTCAAGAATTTGGTTAACCCTTTCGACTTGACCGCTAGACTGAGGATGGAAAGCTGTACTAAAGGAGAGATGAGTTCCCATAGCATTCTGAAAGCTTCCCCAAAATCTAGAGGTGAAAAGGCTACCACGATCAGAATTGATTTCCAAAGGAACACCATGAAGGGATACAATTCTAGAGATGTACAAGTCTGCTAACTGGCTAGCAGTTATAGACTCGCGAACCGGAAGGAAGTGAGCAACTTTGGAAAGCCTATCTATGACGACGAAGATGGCATTGTTTCCTTTCTGGGTTTTTGGAAAGCCGGTGATGAAGTCCATACCGACTTTGTCCCATTTCCACTCGGGAATAGACAAAGGTTGAAGTGTACCAGCAGGTCTTTGATGTTCTGCCTTAATGCGACGACAAACATCACATTCGGCAACAAATTTAGCAATGTCTCTCTTCATCCTAGTCCACCAAAATCTCTGGCGTAGATCTCAGTACAATTTTGTGCTACCGGGATGAATCGAGAGGGGTGTGTCATGGGCTTCTGTGAGGATGAGTTGCCTTAGTTCCTTATTCTTAGGTACTACCAAACGATTTTCAAAGAATACCGTTCCTTTACTATCTGTGGAGAAACATTTAGCAACTCCGCTAGCAATGTTCTCCTTGATCCGGCGAACACCTCGTGCACGCCTTTGGGCAACTATGATTTGATCCTCAAGAGTTGGTTTCGCCACCAAGGTAGAAAGATAGCCATGAGGAACAATCTCAAGATTGAGCTTGCGAAAGTCCTCATGAAGAAGTGGTTGATACTGTTGTAACATGAGGTTGTTACAATACGACTTACGACTTAGTGCATCAGCCATGACGTTGGCTTTGCCTGGGGTGTAAGAAATTACTACGTCGTAATCTTTTATCAACTCAATCCAACGTCTTTGCCTGAGATTAAGATCTGGCTGGGTGAAAAATATATTTGAGGCTTTGGTGGTCGGAATAAATCTCACAACGATTACCAAGGAGGTAATGTCGCCAAGTTGTTAGGGCATGAACTGCGGCAGCGAGTTCAAGGTCATGGGTAGGATAGTTCTCTTCATGTGGCCGCAACTGGCGTGAAGCATAAGCTACCACATGTCGATCTTGCAGAAGTATGCATCCTAACCCTTGCCGTGATGCGTCACAATAGATCTCGAAATCCTTTTTGGTGTCTGGAGGTGCAAGTACGGGTGCAGAAGTCAATCTTCTTTTTAGCTCTTGAAAGCTTTCCTCGCACTTGGGAGTCCATAGGAATTTCTTGTCTTTCTTGAGGAGTTCAGTTAGAGGCTTTGCAACTTTAGAAAAGTTCTCGACGAAGCGACGGCAATAGCTGGCTAGGCCAAGAAAACTCCTAACTTGCTTAACCGATTCAGGTGGAGTCCAGTCAAGGACGGCCTGAACTCTCTCGGGATTCATAGCAATGCCTTTTGCAGAAATCACGTGGCCTAAGTAGGTCACTTCTGGTAGCCAGAATTCACACTTGGAGAATTTAGCATACAGGCGATGCTCTCTAAGTTTCATCAATACCAGCCTTAAGTGTTCGGCATGTTCTTCTTCGTTCTTCGAGTATATAAGGATGTCATCGAGGTAAACCACGACGAACTGGTCCAAATACTCCATGAAGATCGAATTCATCATGCGTGAGAAAGTGGCGGGGGCATTGGTTAAACCAAAGGACATGACGGTGTACTCGTAAAGACCATAACGAGTAGTAAAAGGCGTTTTGGGAATGTCCTCGTTTCGGATCTTGATTTGATGATAACCTAATCTCAAATCCATCTTGGAGAAGACAGAGGATCCTGCAAGTTGATCATAAAGATCATTGATCCTGGGCAATGGGTACTTGCTCTTTATCGTCGCTAAATTTAGCGGGCGATAGTCTACGCACATCCTTTCTGTTCCATCTTTCTTCGTTACGAACAGAACGGGGCAACCCCATGGCGATGAGCTAGGGCGGATGCAGCCTTTCTCCAACAAAGCTTCCAGTTGGGTTTTAAGCTCAGCTAACTCACGTGGGGCCATTTTGTACGGGCGTCTAGAAATTGGTGCGGTTCCTGGGGCAAGATCCACTATAA
Source organism: Bromus sterilis (assembly GCA_950022295.1). Taxonomy (NCBI): domain Eukaryota; kingdom Viridiplantae; phylum Streptophyta; class Magnoliopsida; order Poales; family Poaceae; genus Bromus; species Bromus sterilis. The sequence goes on along the minus strand of OX465595.1, from coordinate 362,107,237 downwards.
ACTCTACACATCTGTCGGGTGGCATGCCCGGCAGTTCTTCAGGAAAGACATCCGGGAAGTCACGAACCACCGGAATATTTTCAAGTTCGGGAAGGGGAAGTACATTCAAAGAATGCACTTGGATTCTTGTTCTGGGTGAGGTATAGTTGACGGTTTGGCCTGAAGGGTGGGTGAGTTTCACGGATTTGCCTTTGCAATCCAGGTAGGCATTCTGTCTTGATAGCCAATCCATGCCAAGGATGACATCAATGTCTGAAGACTTGAGGGCTATGAGTGAAGCAAGGAATACTAAACCCTCAATTGCAATCTGATTACCATGGCTTACTCTATTAGTTTGCCATCTTGACCCTGGAGTTTGGATAATCATTGGGGTGGACAATTCAACAAAAGATAACTCATGGCGAAGTGCATAACTTTCCGACATGAATGAATGAGATGCTCCTGGGTCGAAAAGAACGGAAGTAGGAACAAAATTGACTGGGAGCGTACCAAGAATGACGTCAGTGGTGTCGTCAGTCTCTTCGGCGGCAATCTGGTTCACACGTCCACGAGTGACGGGAGGAGCGGGTTTGGCGGTGTAGACCTTCTGGGGTGGCTTGCCACGGGCATTGTTGTTGTTGTTGTTGCCTCCGGCACGGGGTGGAGCATTCTGGTGTTGGAGCTGGTTCTGGGGACACTCACGAGAATAGTGGCCTGCCTGACCACACTTGTAACAGGCTCCGAAAACAGTGCGTGGAGCTGGGTTGTTTGGTGGAGCTGGGTGGAACTGGGTGGGTGGACGAGGCGCCACATAGGATGGCCTCGGGGGGTTGTTCTGGCGGAACATGCTGTTTGGAACCCAGATCTTGCGCTTCTGGGAGCTAGAACTAGATGAACCATCATCTCTGGGGTGTTTGCGGAAATCGTTGGGGGTGTTCATGTCCTCTGCTTTGATGGCCTTGTTGACAAGGACCTGGAATGTGGCAAAGTCATGAAGGTTAAGCTCGCGACGGAGTCCGGAGTTGAGGCCACGACGGAACCTCTCTTGTTTCTTGGAGTCGGTGGAGACTTCTTCGGTAGCATAACGAGCCAGTCGGTTGAACTCACGACTAAACTCATCAACGGTTCTTCTGCCTTGAGTGAGGTTGCAGAACTCCTCACGCTTGCGGTCCATAAGACCTTTGGGAATGTGGTGCTCGCGGAAGGACGTGCAGAATTCCTCCCAAGATGCAGGTGGTCCAACGGGTCGCATATTCAGAAAGTTCTCCCACCAAGAGCTAGCTTCACCTTCAAGGTGATAGGTGGCATAGCTGACCTTGTCACCAGCTGCAACACGGCCTGCTTGGAGCTTCCTTTCGATGCTGCGAAGCCAGTCATCGGCGTCAAGGGGCTCGGTGGAGTAACTGAAAACCGGGGGATGAAGCCGGATGAAGTCGTTCAGGGACACCAACTCATTGCGCTGCTGAGTGGTGTTGCGAGCAATGACTTCCAGCAGGTGGTGAGAGTCACGGCGGTTCCTCTCGACCTCCATCAGAACTTGTGCCATCGTGGGTGGGGGTGGAAGGTTGCCTTCCACTTGGTCATTCCCACGACCTTGGTTCCGACCAACCTGGCCACGGGTTCCTTGAGACATCCTGAAGGGAAAACCAAAGTCAAACAGAGTTGATTGGGAGAGTCTAAACAAGGTATTGAAATACTGGAAGGATTACAGAGCAAAGGAAGTAATCATCTGGACAACATGGTGATAAAGCATACAAGCCATATATTCACAAGCTGTCATACAAACCATACATCATTTTAGTACAAGCACTAAGCTAATACAAACGTGATGAAGATGATACATCCTTCAGAGGCACTCTGACTTCCTATACATTATTTATCTAAGCCTCTGGAACTTAGACACCTTGTCTACAATATACTAAGATACTACTACATCATCACTAAGTAAGACCACAGGCGGTCTCACTCATCTCCATCTCCATAGTAGTCCTCATAAAAGTTACCCGCGTATCCCGGTAGCTGGAGGTGACCATCGGAAAACACGAAGGCTTGTGGACCCTGATATCCATTTGGGCAAGGATGGGGTCTAGGTCCAGCGTAGGGTGGAAGCAAAGGACCACGGGGTGGAAAAATTCCTCCAATCTCGGGCCAAGCAACTCGAGAAGGCATCTGGGTCCTCACTGGATAGATCGCATCAAACTCAACTGATCCCACGCTCACAAAGGGTGCCAAAAGTGTCAGTGCTCGATACAGACGAACACGGGTGGCGTGGAGCTCGAAACGGAGAGCGCGTGCATCACGATCTCTGTCACTAGCAAACCTAGCAGTCACCTGAAGTGCTGGATCCTTTGCAGAGTGATCTGAGTAGAGTCCGGTGTAATATCCCTCTTCTCCTGGAAGTGCAGCAGGGATATAGCGGAAAGAAGTCTCTCTCAGCAAAGTGTTCTCCTCTCTCAGCAGTGTCATACATGAGTATGCAGCATCCTGCACAGCCATGTTCTCGGTAACACCAATGCCATGTCCAAAGTGGATAGGCTGAGTGACTCCAACGTGGTGCGGATAGATCCGGACAATGCAGTGGAACTGCGTCTGGTTGAAGTCGTGAAACTGCTCCTCGATGGTGTACTCAGGGTACCACCGATATCCCACGTAGGACATCATCTCGATCAACGTGGCGGGATGGCCACGCACACCGAGGCACCTGGTCAAACCAACAATCTGCCGAGGGGGAAGATCTGCCATCTGAAACAGAAAGGAGTTTGCAAATGCATCAGATTATGAGATAAACCTGGAATGACTCGGACAGCATAACGACTGTAATTGTAAGAAATGACAATTTCTTCCAACATGGAAACAACACTTACATACGATGTAATAAAACAGGGAGCATAACCACTCTAACAAACCGATCACAACTTTCCTACGGCTACAAGGAAGCAAACAACGAGATGTTCTAATCAGACAGAGGAGAGCCTAGTCCTATCTTCCCGTAGAATAAGATGAGGGTGACTCAGAACTCAGAATGAAGGGGATAAGGAGAAAAAAGAAGCCTTACGTTATTCCCTTATATACCCAGAGTAACTATATAACTATAGCAAGCTAGACTCAACTTCGGCCAAGGCTACTAGTCCTACAGTCAGTCCTGCTCTGATACCAAGTCTGTCGGGACCCGGGGTTAGTGTATGCAAGTCCAGTTAAGGCATAGTCATATGGAGAGCCGAGAACCGTACCCACTTGTCTAAGCAGACAAGGCCAAGCACAGAACGTTCTCGGAAAGCATCATACATGAGGGCCATCCATCCAGGACGGATGATTAACTGAGATGGGTTCTCATCGTCCGCACACAAGTCTAAAGATATGGGTGATGAACTCCCATATTCACAGACGAGTCGCCTCAACCATACTATCGACTATCTCATAACTCTTACATAGACTTACTCCAGCCCGATCACTTAGTCGGGGTCTAGGGCGGGCTCGATCATAACACAAAGTGTGCACGAGACAGAGTCTCGAACAATCGCATCGCGATGCCCCAAGCTGCGCACATCTAAGGGCCACTTGGTGTATGAAAGACCGCCAGCCAGAACACAACTAAGGTCTCGAAAACCCATACAAAGACATGCATGTTATAAACATACACGCAGCACACATGCCTTGTATGAACAGCAGGTACCATTGCAATTCTCTACCAAGTGTACATTTTATTTATAACTCTTATAGAGTGCACACAGAGATCACATACATGTGATCCAACATTACATTACAAGCGGAAGCAAATTATGTCTGAGTACAGACAAGTTTAACAAATGGCTTAAGAAGCCTTATTTAAACACAAAGCCCTCCACGAGGGAACCAGTCGTCTGACTGGGACTAGACTAGTTGGTCTTCAGTCGTCCAGCTCGATGAAGAAGCCACCTTCGGGGTCAGTGGCATCATCTAAAACATAGATTAAGCAAACGTGAGTACAAAGTCGTACTCAGCAAGACTTACATAGGAGCTATACTACTCATGCATATGTATCAAGGTAAAGGGAGGTGGGGTTCACTTGCAGAAATGCCAGCTTTGACTTGGCTAGTCCTGAACTACGAGTACCAGACTTTGAGGTAAGAAGCGTACACGAGTCCACTACTTTCACCAACCAATACACCACTATGGTGCCTTCCTCGAATTCCCCACGAGAAAGCACGCCATAGCACTCACACTTATCTTGGTGTGTTTTAGAAGTATCCGGTTCAAGTTATCTAATAATCAAGCTAAGCTTTCCAAGCAGTCCATAACCGCGGACGCGGCTATTCGAATAGTTTTGTTAACCTTGCAAGGGTGTACCGCTACACACACATGATCATCATTTACCGCCTTTGTACTCGACACCGTTCAAGAGGTGTCGGCGAGGATGCTCACCACAACTGTTACCTCATAGCCGATCTAGTCCGAGAAAGCCGCCTACTTGGGTTGGTTACCACAATCGTGAACCCGGCCGGTTTACCGAAGTGGACCCAAGTGATGTGTGCGTGGTGCATAAGCCGGTCTCGGATGAGCCGTTCTCTCACTTAGCATCCAGGCCACAGACCTACCAGAACTCCGAACTATTGCGACATCTGGACATCGAAAGGGATGAGTTAGTAAGTTGAGAGGGGTCAGTGATCCCAATGTGTGGTTGTACTCTTCATCTTGGATCACCACACAAGAACTCGTACTAGGGCGGTGTTCAATGAGACAACCCACCGTGTACTCCTACACAGCCTCTCATCGTTCACCTTGTATTAGGGTCGATTCACCAACACTTTTCTACCATCATCAACATGATCATTCCCATCCCGACTCACATCACAGTAACAACATGGTATCATACTAAGCATGCAATAAGCAGTAACATTGCAGGGGCCACATGATATCAAACAACTCCTACATTTGCTAGGATTGTGGTTTGCTTACTACTGTGACAAAAAGATAGGTCATGCAAAGGAATGGGTTCGTCTATGCGGTAGAAACGAAGCATGGTGATCATCCTAAACAATGCATAAGCGAGACATGAGAGGGAAGTGGGATTTTATCGACATGATCAATGGGGGTTTGCTTGCCTTGCTGACGAGGTTCGGGTTCGGGGGCTTCAACGAAGGTTGCAACCTCTTGCTCCGGTTCCACCTCTATTCGACAAACAAAGCACGAAGTAGCGATCAAATGAATGCAATGCTCAAGCACATGAATGAATGTTGAAACTTGAAGTATAAGTTGTGATGTGTGAGGCAATTCCATTTAAGTGGAGTATATTGCATTTGAAATGCAAATTCAAACTCCACATTTGAATTCAACCTAGTCAATTTGCATGTGACATAGTTTGATCATTTTGAATCATCTTCACTTGCATAAGATGTGCTTCTGATATATGGTTGAGTTACAATATAATTCCAAGGTCCAAGGTGCAAAATCATTTGGTTTGAATTTGAATTAATTTCAAATAAAGCAAATGACATATGCTACTGGTCCTATTTTAAAATCAACTCAAACATAGTTGAAAGTTGCATATTTGGAAAGATAATTTTCTCCTGATCATTTTTCATATATTATTTGTCCAATTTGGAGTTAATATGAATTTTCTATGAATTTCCAAAGTTTGGGGTAATTTCTGGAATTTCTGGAATTATTTAAATTAGAAAAGCTTTATTGCGCCAGCACTGCATCAACATGACGTCAGGGGGGGGGGGGTTTGACCCCGGTCAAACTGACCAGTGGGCCAGGGCTGTCAGCCTCTCATCTAATTTCCCTGTTAGATTAATCTAACAGAGAGGATTAGAGGGGGCTGGGCCCACCTGTAAGTGACCCAGGGGGGTTGGATTAGGGGTTAATCACCCCGGACACGTCAAGCTTGCCGGCGGCTAGCCGCCGGTGGCCACCAGTGCGGCGGCGCTGCACGGAGAGAGCGCTCCCGTGGTCCAAATCGCGCGCTTCGACCACTGAGACGAAGCTCTCGGTGTCGCGCGTCGATTGAGACCGAAAGGGGAGGTGGGGAGGCCCTGTACGCATGCCGGCGTCGAGCTTTGCGGCGGCGGTGCTACTGGCTAGAGGCCGAACTTGATACGGAGCTCAAAATGGCGCGTGGTTGGGTGCATTCGAAGCAACGGATCACGGGGAACGCAAAGGACAAGGTAGCGGGGTCAATGGCATAGCGTAGCCCCGTCAACGACGAGCACGGCGGCTCGGTACTCCGGCGTCCATGGCAGCACGAGCCAGAGGAGGAGAAGGAAGCCATGGCTTGAGGGGAAACGCTCACCAGGCTACAGGGAACCCGACGAAGTAGTCGACGGAGCCGGGGAGGTTACGGCGATGGCGAATCGACCAACTCGAGCTTCGGCGGACGGCGGTGATCCGATGAACCGGTCGTCGCGTCTGGTCCGAATTGAGGCGTTCCTTTCTTCTAGTCGACGGAGTCGAGGATGGCGAACACACTGGACAGCTTTGCTGGGTTCCTCGGCGTCGATGGCCACGTGGGAGCGCTGCGGTGCTCCGGCGAGTTCTCGGGTGGCGACGGAAACGAGCACGGGAGGAGGAGGAGGAAGCTCTGGAGGGGGGGAAAGGGCTCACGGCGTCTCCAGCGTCTCCGTGGCGTCGCTAGAAGGCGCGGGAGGGGCAGGTGTCGTCGGGAGAGGCGGCGATGTGCCCAGCTAGCTCGGTGGCATTCCACCGAGCATCTTGGAGGCGCGGGATCGGGGAAGAAGACCCCCGTGCCCTTTTGGGCCGGCTGGGCTGGGTGGGCCGGCTCCGCCTAGGCGCCAGGTAAGTGCTTCTGCTTTCTTTTCTATTTTTCTTTTCTGACATTTGTTCTGTTTGGCTAAATTAAATAGCTAGACATTTTATTAAATGCTGAAATTTTTTATGTGGCCTCATAATAATATAGACTAGCCACTCATAAACTTTAAACATTTTTAAAATTCAAATGATTTGAATTTTAAATCAAATAGGGGTATTTCTTTAATTCCAAGGCACTGTTTGAATATTTGAAAAATCTATGAGCATGGGGTGGGTCCCACATCACTTGATATGTGATCACACTCATTTATAAGACTTTTCAAAACTCTAACATGAATTTTTGGAAAAGATTTTTATCTGGCCTTTTGAATTAATTCATCTGGGGGGTGTTCCTTCTCCCATTTTGATTTTGAATTTGATTTCCAAGATTTCTTTTTGAAATTTTGACATGATGCAAAGGCACTAGCTACCCTAGCACATACCTAATAGAGGGTTCTGACAGTAGGTCCGTGAACTGCTACCTTTATCGTAAGATATCTATCTGCTGTTTGCAATACTTAACCTTTTGCAGGAAGTTTTCTTTCATATAAGTTCACAGGTCATTCGAGGAGATTGCATATTTCTCATTGGATATTATCTAGAATGCAATTTCACTCGCTAAGATTATTGATGTTTTTCCCTCGACTCTACTTGTCAAATATGCACTTCACAGGAAATTCTTATCTTCCGTGCATACATCAAGGGGGAGTATGTCATCGATCTTAGCACCAGTTTATCAACGAAAACTCAAAACTTTCAAATTATTTATCGATGCCTGTTTTGTCAACAATCGTCCAAAAAGGGGGAGACTGTAAGAGCAAGTTTTTCCCCCGAAGGTTTTGGAGATTGTTGGACAAAGCAGAAGTGGAACTAATATTGTTTTCAAGTATAAACAGATACTTAGGTTCCGAAAGAATGGAGTTTGAAAGGAGAAGGTGGAAGGACAACTCACTGCAGCAAAGCTGCAGTCAACTACCAAAACATTTGAAGGAAGACGACCCCTAAAAATGTCATTGAAGAAGAAGACTCTCTCGAGTAAAAGCGCAATGAGGAGAAAGCTGAAGATGGTCGAAGACTTTGTCTTTTTACTAGTTTCTCTTTATTTTCTTGAGTCGTAGGAAAACCGTACTATTAAGAGGGGTTTGCTAGTTGAGATCTTAGTCGAAGTGAATTTGCTCTGCTCACCCTAAACCCACGAAAGCCTACCGAGAGAAATCTTACTGTGTCGAGTGAATAGCTCGAAGGCAAAGTCATCGCACTTCGTGCCTTTGAGAGAGAACTCGCTCGGTAAGTCAGCTTACTTGTTCCTCAAGTAAAGTTGCGCAGTGATTGAAATCCGACCGTTGTGGACACGCGTCAAGCGGTCGCACCGGGTCACTTCAGTCATTTTACCCATCGGTATCGCCAACTGTAAATACCCCGCACCTACCCGCCATTTCGGGTTGGCTGATCCACTGAAGATTCTAAGACAGAAGTACTGTGAGCATCCCAAGTGAGATCCATCGAGAGGAAACCAAAACGCAAGTCTAAACTGAGTTTAGCAATTCATAGAGACTTAGGTCGAGATTAACCGATCTTTTTATCTTGGAGAACTGCAAGTCTCCTAGTCGGTTAGGCGTCGCCTGTCAAGCAGTCGAAGAGAAATTGTCACTGCTGAAGGAAGTTTGTAAAGGTCTCGGAGATGTCCTGAATCATCTACCACGACTGAAAACTGGACAAGCTCGAGGAGTTTGTTGCAGTGGAGAATAGGACGGAGAGAGTTTTTCTCCAGGTGTTCAATCACCAGTCCCTCCAACCAGACGTAGCACTTTGTATAGTGTGAACTGGTTTACCAAACATCGTCGTTCCATGCTCTATTTCCTTCTCACATTTACATTAAGTATTTACTCATTGCCTGCTTTCCCTCGATGTTTACCTTCGTTTCCAATCCTTTCGAGCTATGTATATCTTTCGATACTGTATTTCCATCGAGATGTCTTTAGTCATCACGCAGTTTGCATGAATTCCTTCTAAGTTCCTTAGAATTTTTAGAAGTGATCATTCACCCCCTCCCCCTCTGATCATTCTTGAGCTTTCATTCTGGCTCTGGCTGTGTAACTTCTGCTACTGGCAGCTCGGAGGAGGAGGGGCCGATTGCGTCTTTCCCGATCCCCTCAGTCCCCGAGCTGACGACAGCAGCCCATGGTTTGCAATCGGCAGCCCCTGGTGCGGACGAATGCTCCTTCACCTTTTGCTTCTTTGCCTCTAGCTCTTACATCTTCAGGTCGGCCGGAATAAAGATTGACTCTGATTCTAGGGAAGGCTTGATGGATGGTTTGTGGATGTTCTCTAGAGATACTCCTGGTGGAATTTCCTTTCTGGTAGACCCCAGCTTGGACAGTGCATCTGCTGCTTCATTTTCAGCTCGGGGAATGTGATGGAACTCACACCCTTCAAAGAAAACAGATAACTGCTGCACGAGGAATCTGTATCTTGCCATATTTTCATCTTTCGCGTCCCAAGTGCCAGTGCATTGCTGCACCACCAGATCGGAATCACCATAACACAGAATCCGCCGAATGCCAATCTCCTTGGCCAATCGGACACCATGTACAAAAGCTTCGTATTCGGCCACATTGTTTGATGCTGCGAAGTGAATCTGCAACACATACTCGAGCTTGTCACCTTTTGGAGAAGTAAGAACAACACCAGCCCCTAGTCCGGTCATCATCTTGAAGCCATCGATGTGCATCTGCCAGAACTGAGAGTCCGGACAGGGGGGGTATATATTGAGTTTCTGCCCAATCCACCAGGAAATCTGCCAGAACTTGAGATTTGACTGCCATCCAAGGCTCATACTTGATCCCATGTGTTGCAATTTCGATGACCCATTTTGCCACCCGACCAGATGCGTCCCGACTGCCAATGATTTCTGCCAGTGGAGCCGAACTGACCACCGTGATCGGATGCGCCTGGAAATAAGGCTTCAACTTTCTTGCCGCCATGTACACACCATAGCACATCTTCTGATAATGGGGGTTGTTTTGCTTGGAGGTTGAGAGCACTCCACTGACATAATACACTGGCCTCTGGACCGGTTGCGCCTTGTCCTTCTCAGGACACTCGACCACCATAACAATACTGACCACCCGAGTGGTTGCTGCAATATATAATATCATTGGCTCTTTTTCCTTCGGAGCTGCCTGCACTGGAGCAGTAGACATCATGCGCTTGAGCTGCTTGAATGCTTCGTCCGCCTGCGGGGTCCAAATGAACTTGTCTGTTTTCTTCATCAGCTGATACACGGAATTGCCTTCTCTCCCAGCCGACTGAGAAATCGGCTGAGTGATGCCAAGCATCCGGTAAACTTCTGCACATCTTTGAGATTTCTGGGCTTGCCCATCCTCTCGATTGCTGCAATCTTCTCAGGGTTGCACTCTATTCCGCTCTCAGAAACCAGAAATCCGAGCAACTTGCCGGCTGGCACGCCGAACACACATTTCTCTGGGTTGAGCTTGATCTGGTATGCTCAAAAATTTGCGAATGTCTCCTTGAGATCATCCAACAGGGTTGATCCTAACACCGACTTGACCACAAGGTCATCTACATATACATGAATGTTCTGACCTAACTGAGGCCGAACACACCGCTGCATAGTACGTTGATAAGTCACGCCGCCGTTTTTCAGGCCAAAGGGCACGGTGATGTAGCAATAAGCCCCAAATGGGGTGATAAAAGCTGTTTTAATCTGATCGTTTACATCAAGCTTAATATGATGATAGCCTGCCATGGCATCCAGAAAGCACAAGAGTTGACATCCGGCCATAGAATCAATAACTTGATCGATACGGGGCAATGCAAAAGGATCCTTGGGGCAGGCCTTATTCAGGCAAGTGTAATCTATACACATGCGCCAAGTTCCATTCTTCTTCGGAACCAGAACTGGATTTGCTAACCAGTCTGGGTAGAACACTTCCTTGATAAATCCTGCTGCGAGCAACTTGGCTATCTCATCGCCGATTTCTCCTCTCTTCTCTTCTGAAAAACGCCGAAGTGGCTGCTTGATCGGCTTGGATCCAGGTCGGATATGAAGTTTGTGCTCGGCAAGTTCCCTCGGTACACCAGGCATGTCATGTGGGGACCATGCGAAGATGTCACGGTTCTCGCGGAGGAACTCGACGAGCTCGCCTTCCTATTTGCTGCTTAGCCCGGCCCCGACGATGACGCAATTGCTCGGGTCGGAAGGGTCTAGGGCAATCCTCTTGCTGTCCTTTGCTGCCTGAAATATGGTCTCATCATCCGCTCTCTTGTCCTTCGTGCTCGGCATGGGGCCCTTCATCTGAGCTTGGGCCATTGCTACGACCTTGTCGAGATGGCGCCGCTCTGCATCGATGACCAGAGAATCGGCTAGCTTAGAACAAGCAGATGAACACTCCAGTGACTTCCTGTAGTCACCACACACAGTGATTGGACCATTCGGCCCTGGGAGCTTCATCTTCAGGTAAGGCTGCATGATGTTGAACATGAACTTGGTGATCGCAGGAGATCCGAGCAGAACATGGTATGGGCTACTCAGATCGGCCACTTCGAACCAGATCGGCTCTCGGCGGAAATTCTCTTCTGACCCGAACACTATCTCCAGCCGGATGCGGCCTAATGGGGTACATGATCGGCCGGGCACTATCCCATGGAAAACGGTCCTGCTGGGATCCAACTCGCTCTCACTGATGCCGAGCTTGATCATTGTGTCTCTATACAGGATGTTGATGGCGCTGCCTCCATCAATGAGTGTCCTGGTGAACTTGCATGAATACAAAGGTGCCGCCAAGATTGCATCCACCACGAGCATATAACTGCCCGGGTTGGGCATTACGCTCGGTTGGTCCTCTGGGCCCCATGATATGGCATTGTCCGAACAGTTCATCCTCTGAGAAATTGCTGGCATGGTGGCATTGACTGCCTGCTCACGGGCTCTCCGACTGCCCTTGTCGTCCGATTCACTGGTGAAGATCATATATGACGCGTCCTGACGTGGGAACTGTTGTCGAGCATTTCCTAGGGGTGGGCCTGGGGGTGGGGGCGGCGGGGGGGATTTCCTGGTCCTCCCTTTGCCAAACGCTCAACCCAGATGCACTGCCGAGTGGTGTGCGATGCGGGCTTGCCCACTCCACTATGCATTTTGCAGGGCTGGCTCATCATGTCCTCAAAGGTGTATGGGGGCCTGATCTGACCTGGCGGCCTCTCTGCAGGCTTCTGCTTCCGACTGCCTCCCGCAGCCCCTTGTTCCTCTTGGTGTTGCACTATTGCTACCTGTCGACTGCCATATTGGGCATCCGGCTGCTCATCCTTCCTCTTGTTAAAACCTGTGTTGTTGTTGGGGGTGTTGTTGAAATTGGGGTTGTTGTTGTTGTTGCCAAAGTTGTTGTTCTGCTGGATCTCGCGCCTCTCACGCCGATTAGGACCGTTCGGCCCATTTGCCTCTTGGATGAAACCACTGGGACTCAACGTGATCGGGCGCATTGCAGAATCAGATGCGGCGAATGAATTGGCTATCCTCATCAGATCGGACAAAGAAGTTATCTCCTTGCGCAGGAGCTTGTGCTTCAACAAAGACCCGTCCAAGCAGCCGTCAGTAAAGTACTGGATGGCTTGGATTTCATGAACTCCCTCGCAAGTGTTTCTGAGCTTGATCCACCGCTGAAGGTAATCGCGAAGGGGCTCGTCCTTTCCTTGTACACAGAGCGCTAGGTGCCGAGGCAGACCTGGGCGCTCGTAAGTACCCGTGAAGTTGCGAACAAACGCATCCTAAAAATCCTTCCAGCAATTGATACTATTGCTGGGAAAGCTATTTAACCAGGACCAAGCTGAACCTTGGAGCATGAGCGGAGCATAGCGTACAGCTACGCGTCGGCCACCTCCTGCGATGCCGACTGCTGTCATATAATCGACCAACCAATCTTATGGCTTGACTGATCCATTGTACTTGGGGGTGTCCCTGGGCAATGTGAAGCCTTTGGGGAACTGCTCTTGCCGAATGCGCGGGACGAAACATGCTGGACCCGCCGGCACATCATCTTCCGGTTGCTTATCCTGCTGCAACTGCTCGATTCGGTGTCTTGCATCATTATCTGCGATTGCTCGGGGACCTAACCGATGGCTTATTGCTGGCCGGACTGATGCTGCCGGTTGCTCGTTGCGCCTGCTGTTGACTATTGGCTCATCCCTCCGACTGCCTCCTGCAGCCCCTTGATTCCTCCGACTGCGGTGCAAACTTCCATGTGGCGAGGATGCCTGCCTCTGCTGCCGCTGTGGCGCATTCGGCTGGTTCGCACCCGCAGTTGCCCGAACTGATTTTGATGCTACTGCCCTTGCTGCTCGGTGGCCGCTTTCTGCTGCTAGTTCGCTGTGGTTATGAGGTGACGCATTCTGCGCGTCCTCTCCGGCAACTATTATCCTTCCAAGTGCTCCAGCTCGGTGGCGATCTGCTCGGCAGCTCTCATGTTCTTCACAGGAGAAATATATGAGATCTGCGGAACAACGATGAGGGTTGTTACTGGCTGCAGGGCGCCTCCCAGCTCTCTGCCAACCTCTCGGCCTGCTGCTCGAAGCTCCTCAAAAGGGGGGGGGGTGGGATAACACGCTGCCGGATACCATGCGCCGCATTGTATTCCCGAATTGATGCCTCCATTCGGCGCTTTTCAGCGTCGATTCGATCTGACTGCTCCTTTAGAGCCTGACGCACCTTTTCTAGCTCGGCGTGAGCCATTGCTGGATCGGCATGAAGATCCACAGGAGTGCAGAGCACGTCCGGTGGGTTGCTTGGGCCTGCTGGTGCCGTGGTTGCTGCCCTCGCGGCTCAGGTTGACGAAGTAGAGCTGTGGCGACTGGATGCTCCTGCCATCATAACCTCTGCATGGATGTGCGCAGTCGTGTCCTCTGTTCCCACCGCATCCGGCCCTCCTGGAAACAAATCCGTGATCTCAGAAAGCACCCGTACCTCCCTGGGAAACACATCAGGAAGTGTCGCGACGAAAATGCGATGTCCGCCGAAAGGGATGATGACGCCGCGCGGCAGAGGCATTTCAGCCCCGAACCGCGAGGCGTTGTCGATGACGAAATCCCACGCTCCACTCCTCATCACCAGGCCAGAGGCGAAGCGCATGCTCGATGCAGATGATGGTCCCGTCCGGATCAAAACTCCAGTCGACGCCAAGGCCTGCCCCATGGTGGGCGCCAATTGTCGTCGATATGTAACGGCAGATGCCACGGGGATGGCTAAAGAGGGGGACAAACCGAGGTTAGTGTCGCTGGTACCGTAATCGAGAGTGGGAACACACGGTGAAACACCACGATGTACCCACGTTCGGGGCTCTCCGTAGAGATAACACCCCTAGTCCTGCCGAGCTAGCTATATGTAATAACTCTGGCTACAATGAATGCTCCTTGAGCTGTTTGAGAGGAAGGAGAAGAGGGCCTCTGGTCACTACTCTCTCCTGGCTCTCTCTATGGTGGGTAAGATTGCAATAACTGCTCCGTCGCCCCCCACGCAGGAGGGGTACCCGGTGCTCTTATAGGCCGAGCCCGGGGTACAAAGGTAAATGTACAAATGGGAGGGCCCAGCTATCTGCCTCAGATAAGCTAGGGACCTCACATCGTGCTCTTCCGGATGACCCAGTATAGACTTGCGGCTCACCATACCGCTACCTCGTAGACCTCGGTGGTGAACAGTGGAGCTAGACACTTAGGCATGTCGGCCAGTCTGCGTGATCGGTGCTGGAGGAGACCGCACGCCTCTGACAGTCCCGATCTTCAGGGATTGCGCATTGAATGCTCTTGTACCAGGTGTCCTACCTGGGATCCTGATCGGATGTTGCTCTGCTTACTTCGGCCGAATGCTCCTTGGTGAGGCCGATTGCGCCCTCTCTGGGGCAGTCGGCCCTCACCTTGAACAGGTCGGCCCACTTCTTGCTTGCTCTTGATTAACTCAGCCTTGATTAGATCGGTGACCATCAGGTCGGTGATATTTGCCTTGATGAATTGTTTCCCCTGGGTGACCCTACCCGAGGGTCATTCCCCCGACAAGCCTCGTCCAGTGTTCTGCCTCCTCCGAGGCTTCACGGGGATGGCTCGCGTACCAATCCTGCACGGCGCGCTGGTCCTACTCCGAGGCAAGGCCGAGCACCGCTCGTCGGCGATGGAGGCAGTGGTCCTCTTCAGTGAAGACGAGCGGCAGATCTGCCATGTCCTCCGCCTCTTCCCCGCTGTGGCAGTCGCGGAAATTCATCTCCGCGCGCGGGTGGCCTAGCCTCCACGTCGCAACGTCGTACGCGCGTGTGATGGCACGAGACTTTACTTCTCGCCCCTCGTTGGTTTACCCAAAGTGGAAGGTTGATATGTAGATAGCGGCAATTTCCCTTAGCAAAGATGCTAAGGTTTAGGATCGACCAGTAGGACTCCAACATATACAAGAAGGTGGTGAAGGGAACAACGGCGCCGTTCACAACTCAAGGTTGCTTACTTCACCTGGACCTGCACAAACAGCAAATAGCTTTGCTTCCCAACGAGTACAGAGGAGTTGTCAATTCCTCCGGCCTTGTTGTTTACAAAGGATAAAACGCACGGGGTAATAATGATAGTGAAGCCTACAGAAAAGTAAATACTAAAAGTAAATTGAAGGTGTAGACAATATTGGAAATACGGACCGGGGTCCCATGATGTTCACTAGTGATGTCTCTCTCCCAAAAGACGATAAAATATCCATGCGAGGTAAAAAAATTACAGCTGGGCAATTGACAGGATTATGTGCGCAAACAAATGCTAATTATGCTATAAAAAGAAAGGAAGAGGCTCAAAAGCATGGGCGGTACACCAAGACAAGTAGACCGAAATCCATCTGCATCTACCGACTAATCATTCACCTTGAGATATCTATCCAGAACATCTCGCTGGTATTAAGTTGCGAATCCCACCCAAAGTGTAAACTCAAAGCAACAGACAACTGCATTAGAGAACTTTGCGTAAAGTAAACAATCCTTGCACCCGCAAGTACAAGAACCGTTGTTTTCCCCCTTGTGGCAACAACACATCCCCTAGACTCATGTTTCTGTCACTCAAGCTAGTCATCGGGGGGCATGAACCCACAATCATGTATAACGCTCCCTCTTGGAGTCACTACCTACTACTTAGCCAAAGCAATAAACAGCAACGGAGAACATGCAAGAATTACTCAAGAACATAAATATAAAAGAGGAGAATCAAATATATAACTCAATCACAATCTGAACATAATATCACAGTCCATCGGATCCCAACAAACTCAGCATAGCAACAGCAGAAATATTACATATGTGCCTCGATCATGTAGGGCAGCTCACGGGGTCAAATCCATGAAGAACAAAGAGGGGAGGAGAACATCACATAGCTAGTGATCATAGACCCGTGGTCCAAGGTGGACTACTCACGGTTCATCCGGGAAGCGTCCATGGTGGTGGAGAAGCTCCCGGAGGTGATTCCTCCCTCCGTCAGGGCGCCAGGAAGAGGTCTTCTGGTGCTCCCGATCTTGGAAGCGCGGCGGCGGCGGAACAGAGGAGAGATCGCGAAAAAGGGTTACCCTCTCGGGGGTTTTTCGTCACGAGGATTAAATAGGCGAAGGGGGGCAGCCAGGGGAGCTACCAGGGGTCCAGGCGCGGCCCCATCCTGGGGCCTTGGTGGGTCCCCTCTGCCCCCCCCCCCCTTCGGTGATTCCGGAAGCTTCCTGATCGCTGATTTTTTATTGGATTTTTCCTGAATTTTTGGAGCACTTTTTATATGGGGGAAACCTGAAATAGAAAAACAGCAGAAAACAGGAACTGGCACTGGGGCGCACTGAGTGAATAGGTTAGTCCAAATATGATGAAAAGTGTATGGAAGTTCATCAATATCATAGCAATATCACACAAAAGAGGCATGGAGCAAGCAGAAATTATAGTTACGTTTTGGACATATCAACATCCCCAAGCTTAATTCCTGCTCGTCCTCAAGTAGGTAAATGATAAAAGCATAATTTCTGTGATGAAATGCTAACAACCATATACGAACTTTAAGTAAAGCAATCAAGGCATGTAATTCAATTCAAGTCATAACAGGCAAGAGTCTATATTTAGCATTGAAACAAGCAACATAAGAACATAAAGGTGCAAGAGCTCTCGCTGTCCGTGACTCGAATGTCTCCAAATGGTGTTTGCGTGCAAGAAAGGGGATATGGATATACGAGAAAAAGTATTTTTATGTTGAGAACTCAATCTACTAAAGTTTCACACTTGGTCTTCTTTGAAATCTTATCTTGACTCATCCCCAGACCACTAGCCAGGTACAAGTCAAAATGATCCACTCCTTTTCGACATTTTGAGCACTCATGCAATGGATGAGCGTAAGCAAGAAAGTTTACACTTAGGATGGCAAAGAGAGAATATGGTGGAGGAGGAAGTCAAAAAGGGTGTGAAAGGCTCACATCAATGAGGACAATCATAGGCGAGAGAAAGCCAAATGATAGATATGATGTGAGGAGTAGGGATTTCCATGCAACGGATGCACATATGAGCTAAGGTAAGCTCTCGAATGGAGTTAGTGGGGGGTGCATCCAACTTGCTTGCTCAAGAAGACCTAGAGCTCATTTGAGGAGGCTCATCATTGGAATATACAAGCCAAGTTCTATAGTGTGAAGGTCCCCACATAGCTATATGCATGAATGATAATATCTATGGAGTACAAGATATAAGAGGGAGTACGAGTGTGGATCTCTCAAAAGGAATAGTAGTGTGCCCCCTTCTCTCTTTTTAATTTCTTTTTCTCTTTTTTCTATTTTTTTGGTGGCCTCAATGGCTCTTTCTGTTTCTCTCATTTGTCCTCTTTGGGATTTTTTAATTTGTCCTCTTTGGGATCTTTTAATTTGTCCACTTTGGGATCTTTTCCTCACTTTAGGGGCAACACTCTATATATTACAAGAAGTATAGAAGATCTTTCACAGTTTACAAAGTACTCAAATAATAAAGAAGATGTAACTATCATGACGTATGCAAATGTATGCCTCTGCCAGTGTAGCAGGATATGCAATGATACTAGCGCATCATGTAGCAATGATTAGGGCAAATCCCAACTAGCATGCGGCTCATCGATCAAGCAAGTAGCATGTATGACATGAAGATCAAGTCATGAGAAGATGGATGTTGCATGGCAATATATCTCGGAAAGGCTATGGAAATGCCTTGGTAGGTAGGTATGGTGGCTGTTTTGAGGAAGGATATAAGGAGGTTTATGATGACAGAGCGTATCATGCCAAGGGTTTGGATGTACCGGCGAAGGTGGACGCCAACTCTCGGAGTGAGAAGAAAGCAATGCACGACACAGGAAAGGCTAGAAAAATATGGGAAGGTGGAAGTGTCAACTTTCGAATACTCACATTAGTCCGAAGAACTCATGCACTTATTAAGGGTAACTCTCAATATAATAAGGAGGTTTCACAAAGAGAAAAGTACCCCGAGGAGGAGTGTATGGGGGTTTGGTTATCCTTGCGCATCCTCGACTCATGGTACGTGAGTGTACTCTAATATTCGACCCCTCAGAAGAGTAGTGATCCATCTAGTAGCTAAAGTTCTCAACTAATTTTGTAATCTTTGAAAATAAACACGGATTTCCCAAAATACGACATCTATCACTAATAGGCTAAATCTCTTGACACCAAAAGTCCAAACATTACTGAAAACAACGCATCAAAACTTTTGCAAGTTACTACTACAAAAGAATAGCAACCTCAATTACCTACTTCAAGTCAAGACACAAAACTCAGTGCAACAGGAAAACTCTCTAAACAAGATAAACATGAAAACTCAAGAGAGTTCTAGCAACAAACTAAACAAAAGCTCTTTGAAAAGATAAACATGAAAACTAAGAGCTAAACATGACAGTAGCTATGAAAAAGATAAAGAACAGACACAACAAAGATAAGCATGAAAAATCCTATGTTGTGTTCTAGATTTTGAAAGTGGAGCGTGTTTCTCTCCCACACAAAGAAAGCTGGGTTCTAACTTGTTATGAACAGCAAGCAAAGCTAAAGAAAACTAAAAATAAAACCTAAGAGCGAGACACTCCAAGCATAGCACATAATGCATGAAGTGATAAAAATGTAGTGAAACGAGAGACGAAATGATAATTGTTGATGGAGAAGGGGATGCACGGGGGCATCCCCAAGCTTGAGTGCTTGACACTCCTAAATCTTCTTTCATCATCTTCCCTCGCACACTTGAAAACTCCCTTCATACATAACTCATCATAATATGATTAGCGAGGTTAGTACCCGTAATAAAATATATTTTCTCTACTGGAAATGAAGATATTCTTGAAGAGCTACTGTTTCTCAAGATTGCCAAAAAGTTTTTTCTAAGAAAAGGCAAGCTTAAGGTTTGTGAAACGAGGAAAAGGCAAAACAGGACAGAATCTGTGAAAAACAGAACAGTCGGTAGTAAAGAATTTTTTAGGGAAACTTCTGCAACTCAAATAAAAAAACTCAGAACATACAAAAGTTTCGTAATTGTATAGAGCATTCTGTGTAAACAATTCAGCTCAAAAAGATGAACTGGGATTTTTCCATGATTTTTCTAGTCACGAGGACAGAATCTATTTTCTGGACAGCATGTCACAACTTTCACTTCCCTTGTCATATGAGGCTATAAATGGCACAAAGCTTGAAAAGTAAAGATACAATGATGTTGCTACAGTAGTAACAATCATCAAGACCACTAAAAACAGAAGAGAAACAAAAAGGAAATCCTAAATTCGTTGCGGGCTGCCTCCCGAAAGCGCTTCTTTAAAGCCATTAGCTAGGCTTAATGCAAATAGATCAAGTCTTTTCAAGAAAGTAACTAGCCCGTGTGAAGGACTCAAAAGGCAACTTAATCTTTTTCCTAGGGAAGTGTTCCATACCTTTCTTGACAGGGAATTGGAATTTTATAATCCCTTCTTTTGCTATCAATAACAGCAGCTACGGTGCGAAGAAAGGACGTCCCAAAATAATTGGACAAGAAGGTTCACATTCAATGTCCATAATAGTAAAATCAACGGGAACATAATTTTCATTGACAATGATAAGAACATCATCTATCTTCCCCAACGGTTTCTTTAAGGAAGAATCGACGAGACGAACAACAAAAGAACAAGGATCAAAAGGTTTCAATTCAAATATATCATACATTCTTTTGGGCATAACAGGGGTACTAGCTCCAACATCACATAAATCATAGCAAGAAAAGTTATTCAACTTAATTTTAATCATAGGATCCTAACCATCTTCTAGCTTTCTAGGTATGGAGGCTTCTTGTAACAGCCCAGTTTTTGCAAAAATTTAAAATTTTGTTTTCGACGTGAATTGTTTGATTGTCTGATTTGTTTGCGGTGTTTGCATCCCCGATTTATTGATCGGCGATTATTTCTCCCCCTATTCTCGTATCGGACGGAGACCGAACCCTTTCCACCACGGCACACGACTTTGCGACACCGGGATTTCACCCGAGCACCATCAATACCGGCACAAGTCCAGCCATCGCCACCGGAATGAAAACCCCGTTTATTTATTAAACAAATTATTTTATGGGGCGCCGAAAAATGTTGTCGGAATGTCACCGCAGTGAGGTACGATTGACGGGCTCGACGCGCTGAGCGCGTGGTTCGAGATTTCGTCGGAATCGGAGTCCATACGGAGTCTCGGCGGTCACGAACGCGATCACCGGACGCGAGAGAGGGGTACCGAGGGCATTTGCGTAAACTGGCCACCTAGCCTGCCTATATAATGACCCCACCTCCCAAACCAGCCAATTAGGGTTCCCCCTCTGGAAATTTGCAGCCACCCCCCTCACAAACCTCCAGATCTGCAAACCGAAATCCTAGCTCCCCAGGCCACCAGAGCCGCCGATCTGGCCGATCTGCGGCTTAGATCATGCCACGTCGCGCTCCTAGCCCCTCCACCTTCCACCTCCAGCCATCCGGGCCGCGCGGGCCCGCAACCTCCGCTGCCGGGCCTCCCCGAGCCCATCGCGCCGCCGCTGTGGAGCTGCTCGCCGGAGCGCAGCATCCTCACGCCGCTGCACGCCGTGCCTCCCCGCAGGTCCTCCTCCCGCTCCTCCTCTCCTCCCGTGCGCCCTCTCACCGCCTCCCTCTCCTCTCTGCAGCCGCGCCATGGCCGGAGCCTGCGCCGGCGCCGCCGCAACGCCATGGATTCGCCCCGAGCTCCGCCGCACCCGGCTGCCGCCATGGACGCCGCCGCTCCGCAGCGAGCTCGCCGACCGAGCCGGCCACTGCTCGTCGCGTCTCCAGCCAAAAACCGAGCCACGCCGCCCTAACCTGTCCTCCGCCGTGCGCATCGCCGGAGGCTGGCCGGAACTGCCGTCGCCGCCCCGATCTGGATCGGGATCGGGCGCGACCGATCGGCGCCCACATGGGCCACGGCCCAGGCCAGGCCTGCCAGCCCAACGCCCCTCCAAGCCCAGCGGCCAGTTGGGCCAAGCCCAAACGTGAGGCCCCTTTTTATTTTTTTTTCTTTTTTCCCGTGCACCTGTGAAAATCTGCTAAGTCCTTTTATTTTGCTGCTGTATTCAGTTTCGCGATGCGATTTCCCGTTGAACCGTTGCTCGGATCGCGATGCGCCAAAAATGAAAGTTGCTTAGACTTGCGTATACTTTAATTCGTCTTTTGTGAGCTTTTGCATTTGAGCTCATCTTGATTGTGTAATTGTGTGCTGAACAGGGCATCAGGCCGTTAAACTGCTACTATTTCCTGTTATGTGTTGCTGTTATTATTTTGTTGCAACTTTGCATGATGATTGTAACAAATCCATGAGGCCTATTGCATTGATTCCTTTTTCGTTGCGTTAAGCAATGTTTCTACTTCAGTTTCATACATTCACATGCCATAATTGCCTGCTGAATCATAATTATATCTTGCTCCAAAGTAGCTATCCTGATGTTAATGTGCTGCTGTTGCTGAAACTGTTATTTTGTTACAACTTCGGTCGACGAGTGTGTCGGGACCGTTTATCGGAATTGAGTGATTCCAATTGCATATTGTTAAGCATGATTCCTAATTTCATTACATGTATTGCATCTTCCTGTTAGCATTACTGGTCATATAGTTATTTATCTCCAAAGTTGCTATGCTGCTGTTTTTGACAGCCACCTCTGTTTTTCTCTAAGTCTGTTACTTTACGAAACCATGTTGTTTGCTTAATATCTTTTGATCTATGATGCCTTTTTGCATGATTCTTTTTGCCATGCCTTCCTTGTCATGTCTAGTTTAATTTCATATCTGTTGTGAGCATGTTTGCAATAATCATCCTGTTTATGCTTTGCTCTAAAGTGTGCTTCCCGATGTTGGCAGATTGTGCCCGTAACTTGTTTTGCTTGTATCTTTTTAACCGTAACTCCGTTTGGGGTGTTCTTTATAGGTAACTTGATTAGTTTTTCGTGTACTTTGTGTTTATGCTATGGTTTAATGTTGTTAACCAAGCTAAAATATGGTTTAGGACAGAACAGTACCAAGTCTTTTAATCATCGTGCGACACTTAGTGTTATGCCATGTTTAGGTTGTGCCTCACTTAAATTGACTAGCATAGATAGTTTACTTTGTGCTTCACCTCTTGAAATGTTTGTGTGCTATGCCAAGCTTGCTTGAGTTGCCGTGTTAACAACTTTGTTGATCACCTGTAGCTAAGCAACTTGAACCACCGTAAACGTGCGGTATCGTCGTGTGTGACGAGTACTCCACTTAAATTGTTAGTAACCGCTCTCGACGGTAGGTGCGATGTCTCGTGTTGCTTCTTGTTGATGCTTGCTCGTGTTTGCCTCGTAGTAATAGATGGGTGCTCGTTGATTGCTTTCCAGTGTTTACCTCTTGTGTGCTTCCGCGGGTACCTCTCGGAGACGATGCGAGCTTGTGATCAACTACACCTTCGGAAGCCGACATATCAACAGGCAAGGACTATACATTACTTCTGATCCATTCTATTTCAACCAGCGGTTTGCATGCTAGTCTAGGTTAGGTTCGATGTTTGATCCTACCACATGTTTACAGCCTCTTTCAAACCTATACAACCATGTCCCCTCCCAGCAAACCTTGTACTGCTATGTTACTTTTGCTCGTTGCTCAGCCCCTGCTTAGTATGCATGCTTAGGATGCTACGATGTTACCCTGTTACTCCTGGGTTTGGGATATCACCTTATCATTATTGTTATTGATGATATGATTATTATAATGTTGACTATATTCGACGAAGGATGGAAGGTCTAGGCTATCCCGCCCCGACGCTTTGTTCCATTCGAGTCACCTAGGATCCGAGTTCCGGGTATTGGTTTTAAGACTGAGCGTGCCTAACCGCGTGTGGGATTTTATGGGGTCCCCTTTTCTTACCTACCTAGCTTCAAGCATTTCTAGTGGTGGCCCAAGCTGATTTACCATTTGAAACCGTGTGTGTGCCTTGACTGCTTCTTCTTCGTCGGGATGCGAAGAGGAGGACAAGGATAGGATAGGTGTTATGTTTGCGTAAGTAGTTGATAGCAAGACTTGTTGGAGGCGATTCCTCATCGAATGCTTGGCTTCTTATCTTACTCTCTAGATCGTTAGCCACTTCATAAATGCTAGTGCGGAAGCAACCTCACCACTTATCCCTTCCTTACCATAAACTACTAGTTGTCCTAGAATGACGAGTGATGAAGTCCTTGTTGGGTCAGATGACCACTACAGTTGGATGCTGAGTACCTCTGTACTCATGATACTACCCCCAAACTCTTTTCAGGGTTCTTGATCGACAACAGGTATGGTGATCGACGTTTCACGTGGAGACTCGACGACGACTAGTTAGGCGGATCCCGGCGGAGGGCCTGGACCCGTGTGGTTATGGGAATCGATGCTTTTCTCTTTTCCAGTAGGCATTTGCTTGTAGTCTGTACTCAGACATGTATCTTCCGCTGTTATATTGTATTTAAGGCAGTTGTATGCCGATTGTATGAGATGTTGTATCATGTATCTGTAATGTTGTGATATCATGTTGGAAATCCGGGGCATATGGCTTTGTCATATGTCGCGGTGGGACCGATATGTGCTTCGTCCCCGGATCTGGGTGGAAACACCTAGATCTAGAACAGTACCGCATATCGGGCCTTACAACTTGGTATCAGAGCCTTACCGACCGTAGGATCCCTTCTCTGGCCGAAGTCGAGTCTAGACAAACACTATTTTGTAGTTACTAAGTTAATTGTCGGAGAGTAGGAATCTTTTTACTCCTTACCCTTGCTCTGGTTAGGACAAGTGTCGTAAGTGTTTTAATTCTCGACTTATCCCCCTTCAAACTTTAGGATCTCGAGTGTGTGGAGTGTCGGAACCGTTACATTGCCTTGCTTGCAGCGTATTGTCTCGATTCCGAGCTCAGGTGGGAATTCCTGTAGTACCTTTAGCTTCTCCGGTTTCGGATATCATCTGAGTCATCCTTTGCCCTCCATCCTTTTGCCCAGTGCTTTCACGACTTGCGTCGAAATGCACTATCCTTTGATCCAGCTTTCATTGTCGCTCTCCCTTTTGACACTGACGGTTTCGTTATTCCGACGATTTCGTCTCTCTGCGGAAAATTATCTCGACAGAAGTTCGACGTCGACATGGAGCACAGTCCCTTGTTGGTGGTGTTAAAGATCGTCGACTCTTTTTCTCTTTCCCCCCTCTCCCCCGGATCGTCCTGGATCTCGGGACGAGATCCCTTGTTGGTGGTGTTGTATTGTAACAGCCCAGTTTTTGCAAAAATTTAAAATTTTGTTTTCGACGTGAATTGTTTGATTGTCTGATTTGTTTGCGGTGTTTGCATCCCCGATTTATTGATCGGTGATTATTTCTCCCCCGTATTCTCGTATCAGACGGAGACCGACCCCTTTCCACCACGACACACGACTTTGCGACACCAGGATTTCATCCGAGCACCGTCAATCCCGGCACAAGTCCAGCCATCGCCACCGGAACGAAAACCCCGTTTATTTATTAAACGGATTATATTATGGGGCGCCGAAAAATGTTGTCGGAATGTCACCGCAGTGAGGTACGATTGACAGGCTCGACGCACTGAGCGCGTGGTTCGAGATTTCATCGGAATCGGAGTCCATACGGAGTCTCGGCGGTCACGAACGCGATCACTGGACGCGAGAGAGGGGTACCGAGGGCATTTGCGTAAACTAGCCACCTAGCCTGCCTATATAATGACCCCACCTCCCAAACCAGCCAATTAAGGTTACCCCTCTAGAAATTTGCAGCCACCCCCCTCACAAACCTCCAGATCTGCAAAAAAAAAACCCTCCAAACCGAAACCCTAGCTCCCCAGGCCACCAGAGCCGTCGATCTGGCCGATCTTCGGCTTAGATCGTGCCACGTCGCGCTCCCAGCCCCTCCACCTTCCACCTCCAGCCATCCGGGCCGCGCGGGCCCGCAACCGCCGCCGCCAGGCCTGCCCGAGCCCATCACACCGCCGATGTGGAGCTGCTCGTCGGAGCGCAGCCTCCTCGCGCCGCTGCACGCCGTGCCTCCCCGCAGGTCCTCCTCCCGCTCCTCCTCTCCTCCCGTGCGCCCTCTCACCGCCTCCCTCTCCTCTCTATAGTCGCGCCATGGCCGGAGCCCGCGCCGGCGCCGCCGCAACGCCATGGATCCGCCCCGAGCTCCGCTGCACCCGACTGCCGCCATGGACGCCGCCGCCGCTCGGCAGCGAGCTCGCCGGCCGAGCCGTCCACTGCTCGTCGCGCCTCCAGCCCAGACCCGAGCCACGCCACCCTCGCCTGCCCTCCGCCGGGCGCCTCGCCGGAGGCCGGCCGGAACTGTCGTCGCCGCCCCGATCTGGATCGGGATCGGGCGCGACCGGTCGGCGCCCACGTGGGCCACGGCCCAGGCCAGGCCTGCCAGCCCAGCGCCCCTCCAAGCCCAGCGGCCAGTTGGGCCAAGCCCAAACGTGAGGCCCCTTTTTATTTTTTTTTCTTTTTTCCCGTGCACCTGTGAAAATCTGCCAAGTCCTTTTATTTTGCTGCTGTATTCAGTTTCGCGATGCGATTTCCCGTTGAACCGTAGCTCCGATCGCGATGCGCCAAAAATGAAAGTTGCTTAGAATTGCGTGTACTTTAATTCATCTTTTGATAGATTTTGCATTTGAGCTCATCTTGATTGTGTAATTGTGTGCTGAACAGGGCATCAGGCCGTTAAACTGCTACTATTTCCTGTTATGTGTTGCTGTTATTATTTTGTTGCAACTTTGCATAATGATTGTAACAAATCCATGAGGCCTATTGCATAGATTCCTTTTGTGTTGCGTTAAGAAATGTTTCTAATTCAGTTTCATGCATTCACATGCCATAATTTCCTGCTGCATCATAATTATATCTTGCTCCAAAGTAGCTATCCTGATGTTAATGTGCTGATGTTGCTGAAACTGTTATTTTGTTGCAACTTCGGTCGACGAGTGTGTCGCGACCGTTTATCGGAATTGAGTGATTCCAATTGCATATTGTTAAGCATGATGCCTACTTTCATTACATGTATTGCATCTTCATGTTAGCATTACTGGTCATATAGTTATTTATCTCCAAAGTTTCTATGCTGCTGTTTTTGATAGCCACCTCTGTTTTTCTCTAAGTCTGTTACTTTACGATGCCATGTTGTTTGCTTAATATCTTTTGATCTATGATGCCTTTTTGCATGATTCTTTTTTCCATGCCTTCCTTGTCATGTCTAGTTTAATTTCATATCTTTTGTGAGCATGTTTGCAATGATCATCCTGTTTATGCTTTGCTCTAAAGTGTGCTTCCTGATGTTGGCAGATTGTGCCCATAACTTGTTTTGCTTGTATCTTTTTAACCGTAACTCCGTTTGGGGTGTTCTTTATAGGTAACTTGATTAGTTTTTCGTGTACTTTGTGTTTAGGCTATTGTTTAATGTTGTTAACCAAGCTAAAATATGGTTTAGGACAGAACAGTACCAAATCTTTTAATCATCATGCGACACTTAGTGTTATGCCATGTTTAGGTTGTGCCTCACTTAAATTGACTAGCATAGATAGTTTACTTTGTGCTTCACCTCTTGAAATGTTTGTGTCCTATGCCATGCTTGCTTGAGTTGTCATGTTAACAACTTTGTTGATCACCTGTAGCTAAGCAACTTGAACCACCGTAAACGTGCGGTATCGTCGTGTGTGACGAGTACTCCACTTAAATTGTTAGTAACCGCTCTCGACGGTAGGTGCGATGTCTCGTGTTGCTTCTTGTTGATGCTTGCTCGTGTTTGCCTCGTAGTAATAGATGGGTGCTCGTTGATTGATTTCCAGTGTTTACCTCTTGTGTGCTTCCGCGGGTACCTCTCGGAGACGATGCGAGCTTGTGATCAACTACACCTTCGGAAGCCGACTTATCAACAGGAAAGGACTATACATTACTTATGATCCATTCTATTTCAACCAGCGGTTTGCATGCTAGTCTAGGTTAGGTTCGATGTTTGATCCTACCACATGTTTACAGCCTCTTTCAAACCGATACAACCATGTCCCCTCCCAACAAACCTTGTACTGCTATGTTACTTTTGCTCGTTGCTCAGCCCCTGCTTAGTATGCATGCTTAGGATGCTACGATGTTACCCTGTTACTCCTGGGTTTGGGATATCACCTTATCATTATTGTTATTGATGATATGTTAGTCTGCATACAAAGTTTGGATAACCATCCAAGTAGTCAAACCATGCATAGGGCAATTTATAACAAGAGATTTCATGCATTCCCAAGCTTGGGCAACGTGTTCATTATCCAATTGTTTAAAATTCATAATAAAGATCATCAACTGGATAATCTTAGCAGGGGGGTAGTACTTCCCAATAAAAGCATCATTGCACTTATCCCAAGAATCTATGCTATTCTTAGGCAAGGATTGAAACCAGATTTTAGCTTCATCTCTCAAAGAGAAAGGAAAAAACTTAAGCTTAACAATATCACCATCTACTTCTTTGTACTTTTGCATATCACAAAGCTCGATAAAATTATTTAAGTGCAAAGCAGCATCATTTCTAGCACCAGAGAATTGATCTTTCATAACAAGGTTTAGCAAAGCAGGTTTAATCTCATAAGAATGTGCTGAAATTGCAGGTGTAGCAATAGGAGTGCAGATAAAGTCACTGTTGTTGTGACTAGTGAAGTCACACAACTTGGTGTTCTCAGAGGAACCCATAGTAGCAGCAAGCAAGATAACTATTTTTTTTATTTTTGATAAAGGACACTAAAGCAAAAACTGAAAGGTAAACAAACAAGACTAAAAAGCAAAGATAAAAGATAGTGTGCAACTCCCCTATCTTGGAGAATGGAGTCCCCAGCCACGGCGCCAGAAATTGCTTTGATGTCACGAGACTTTACTTCTCGCCCCTCGTTGGTTTACCCAAAGTGGAAGGTCGAGATGTAGATAGCGGCAATTTCCCTTAGCGAAGATGCTAAGGTTTAGGATTGACCAGTAGGACTCCAACAGATACAAGAAGGTGGGGAAGTGAACAATGGCGCCGTTCACAACTCAAGGTTGCTTACTTCACCTGGACCTGCACACACAACAAATAGCTTTGCTTCCCAACGAGTACAGAGGAGTTGTCAATTCCTCCGGCCTTGTTGTTTACAAAGGATAAAACGCACGGGATAATAATGATAGTGAAGGCTACGGAAAAGTAAATACTGAAAGTAAATTGAAGGTGTAAACAATATTGGAAATATGGCCTGGGGTCCCATGATGTTCACTAGTGATGTCTCTCTCCCAAAAGACGATAAAATAGCCATGCGAGGAAAACAAATTACAGCTGGGCAATTGACAGGATTATGTGCGCAAACCAATGCTAATTATGTGTGGGCACCCCGGACTATATGTCCGAAGCGGCCAGGTGTGTATACTGTCATGCTCCCATGATCAGTGTCGCATGACACACAACTCGACATGGATATCATAGTCTCAATGTTCATACAATACCGAATACAAGTCTTACAAATAACATATTCTTATATTGCCTCATCGGGCTCAAATGGCAGCGGAATAAGCAAAAGCATGATATATAGCAACGACACAATCCACAGGGTAGATCAGAGCATAGCACGTCCTAGTAATCGTCAGTCGCTTCATCGTCAAATACCTGCTCCTCCAAGCCTGGCCGATTGAATAACCAGGGACAAAGCCGTGAGTACATACAAAGTACTCGCAAACCACCTAAAGAAAGAAACAAAGTTTTGCATACGAAAATAATGGGATGGCTATATGGTGGAGTTTTTCATAGGGATTTTCTATCTACTCAAGATTATTATTAAGTTGGCAAAGTTTTAAACTTGGCAAATTTTATTTCCCACAATGAATTTGGATAAGTCAAGTCCAACCTTTTTCCAACAATATCAACATCATCATCGCGAACCATAACTCAGTACCGGGCTTTCTCATCTATTCCCCACAAAGTGTGGCCTCACTAGCTGTCCATGACCATGGACTCCGGCTACTCGAATAGTTTTCACTCTACAAAGGTTGTACACTTTACCCACCACATTCGATACATCCGCCGTGTGCCCCCACGGATCATCATACCTCAGTATGCGGGTCTCAGATAATCGGCCATAGTCTTCCCCTTTCTTACCCTAGTACAGGTGATCTACCCGATGCCCACATCCTGAACTGTCCGCGTGCAAGGTCATGCTCCTCTTGGACACATGCCTTCACCGTAGTAGAGGTGCGGCAAAGTTTCGTGCCACCGCTGCCTCGGCATCGACCTCACCTCCGACGCATCGGTAGGCTTACAGGCTTCTATGTATTATGTAGTTAGAAGATCTCCGTACTAAGATATGAAAGCTTCCAACTAGCCATGTCCCATACCAGAGTATAGTAGTTGTACTGTATGGCTAGATTTGGCCGACACTTATAGAGAGTCCCTCCAGACGTGTTCCATGTCCGGCGATGTTCCACAAACCCGGCCATACCACCTTCTTAGGTGTATGGCGTACCATATAGGATGAAGTATGACTATACATGTTGTTATGTAATGCTAATTACCAGAGCTGAGTGATGGTCTCGACGGAGTGTAGGGATCACCGGGGTTCTACTTTCTTTTCCCAAATAGGTAGGCTCTGGGGGTGTATTGTTTTCCTAAATACAACTAATACAATCCCAAACCATATGAATATAATAGCATGATACAATATACATGATAAAAAGGAAAGTAAAAATGGGTAAAGCGAAGTTTGAGTTTTGACGGTGGCTTGCCTTCCTCGACGATGTACCCTGGACCGGCTTCTTCGATGGCTTGGAAGGAGTCTTCACCTGCAGCGTAAAGCGTATCTTCTACACGTTGCGGGAAATAATACACATCATTACAACGGGGCAATAACAAGCAATGCACACAACACTCAGCTTACAAACAAAAACACAAGCAACAAAGGACAAAACAAAATTTCAAGGTTTTATATTTATTAAGATTTAAACTTTATACCACTTCAACAAGGTTAAAATTTATAACAAGGCAATAGGATACTTTTGGTGGATTTGTTAACATCAATATTAAATAAAACAACTTTAACTAAAAGCAATGTATTTAACCCATTTTAATCACTAACAACTTTTAAATTTATTTTATTTTTATTGACTAAAATGCATAACAATTTCCTACAGACCAGAGGCAATTTTAATAATAAGCTAATAATTTAATACTACTACCATAAATTCTATAGAAATTGAACTAGCAAAAGAAAAAATAATAAAAAGGGGTCACAAATTTATCTAAGCTAAATAATATTCTACACATACAAAAAGGTCAAGAATATTCACAGGAACATAAACAAGTCAATAATACATTTTTAGGGTCAACAGAGAATTAACTAAAACTATTTTAAGCTGCTAACAAAAGCAATTTACTAGTTAAAACTAAAGCAATCATTTTGGTACTGTACAAAAATTATTCTAAACATGCAGAAATATAGAGTTTAATTTTATGCACACAACAAAATTTATTTCACTGGATTTGGAGTTGTAATTATTTTTCTAAAAATAAAATGGTGTTGCTATATAAATAAAAAGAAAAAAAAATTGTAGGCCGGCCCGACTATCTGACGCCCACGGGCGCTCCCTTTCTTTTCTTTTTTTCTTTTTCTTAGGGCTGAGCCCAGCGCAGCGCAACACTCTTTCGTTTTTTTATTAACCGAACGGGTATCGGCATCCCCAAGCCGTTGGATCTAAGTGGGATCCGACGGCCAGGGGGCCGTCTTCCTCCCCTCGCCCAGGCCAGGGCACGGGAGCCCTCCCATGGCGGCCAGAGGCCAGCACGGCCGCGCAGGTGGCCCTCCGGTGGCCGGAGGCCGGCGGCAAGTGGCGGCGGGGGTAGGGGCCCCTCGGGGTTCCATTTTTGCCCCAAGAATGGCTGCGCGACGTGGGTAAATGGCGCTTCCATGGCGGATAGGGGAGGTTTGGGGATGCTCACCAGAGCGTCTCCCGGCGGCGGATGATGAAGGCGAGCGGCGGCGGAGCTTTGGGGGTGGCGAGGGCGATCCGTTTTTGCCAAGAACGGGGAGCGGGGACGTCGGCTCCGGCGGCGGCTTGGCGTAGACGAACGGCGACTTGGGCGGCTCCTCCGTGCTCCTCCAAGCGACGGCTCCTCGCCGGTACAGCTCCGGCGTGGTGCGGAGAGGGGCGCGCCGGCCTCCTCCCGCCTCCTCCTTCCCCTCCTCTTCCTCTTCTTCCCTCCCTTCCTCCTCTTCTGTTTTCCTCCTCCCCGCTTCTCTTACTCCTTCTGTCCCTCGGGCATGGTGGGGTGGCTGGGTGGTGAGGGGCGTTGGTCACTGATGGAGTG
The DNA here is from genome assembly GCA_950022295.1 of Bromus sterilis. Lineage (NCBI taxonomy): Eukaryota > Viridiplantae > Streptophyta > Magnoliopsida > Poales > Poaceae > Bromus > Bromus sterilis. Next base: position 362,075,611 of record OX465595.1, on the reverse strand, counting down.
GAGTGAGGGAGGGGCTTGGGGGCCCTTTTATAGGCAAGGGAGGGAGGAGCGGCTAGGCGGGCGAGCTGCAATGGGCGGGAGACCACGGGGGCGATCCGTGGCCTCGCCACGGACTGGGCGAGAGGGGCGGTGGTGAGCTCGTGAGGGGAATGCAGGCGGGTCGATTCCGACGTGGGCGTCGCCAGACACATCGCATAAGAGTGTTGGGGGGGGTACGTGAGCTTGTCAGGCCACCTCACCGATCCGTGGCTTCGGTTTCTGTCACGCGTGGTCTCGGTCTGGAGTGAGGGAAGGACGTGCGGGGACGACTCTGGGTCTAAGCAGGGGAGAGAGGGAAACCAGAGAGAGATACGAAGGGAGAGAGAACCGAGAGAAAGAGAGGTCTCTCTCTACGTGAGAGAGGGGAAGAGAGAGGTTACAGGAGAGAGAGAGAGAGAGATCTTCAAAGAGGGAGAGGTTAGGAAAGATGAGAGAGAATAGGGGGTGTTAGGGTAGTCAGGAAGTTTTTTATTAACTTGATTTAAAAATAAAACCAAGTTAATACAAAAGAATAAGAACCTAAGGTGTTTGTTAAAATGCTTACAAGAAATTTTCATTGGAAATTTTAATATTTGTCTTTATAAGATGATCTATGAAGATCATACAATAGTTTTGTTGGGGTTTGCTTCATTTTAAATAAATTTTATTTGATCAAGTTTTTAATTATTTGCTAAGCACAAGGTTAAGGTTTTATGGTTTTGTGATAGTTGAAAATATTATTACTATAGTTATAATACATAATATATACAAGGCTTTATAATCCTTACATAATTATTTAATAAAGAAGAGCAAAAGAAACTAAAAGCACAAACACAAGAAGCAAAAGAAGGCTAAATGCCTCTTGCTATTACTAAGTGGGGTTTTTGGGGTTGATCAAATGGTGTCATTCGATGCTCAAAACCAGATGATCTAGCCAAGTTGGTGGTGTAATGATCTACTTGCCATAACAAGCTCATACATGATCTACCACTACATCAAGACATCACACAACTTCAATCATGGAGTCAAGCAACACAACACTTCATGCAAAGTTTTTTTGTTGGCCCTAATTTTTGGTTATCTAAATTTACTAGAGAGTACAATTTGGGATGTGACAGACCTTCCCCCCTTAAAAAGAATCTCGTCCCCGAGACTCACAAGCTAGTGAAGAGATGCGGAAACTCGCGCTTGAGGTAGTCCTCCCGTTCCCAGGTGGCTTCCTTCTCTATGTGGTTCGTCCACTGGACCTTGTGGAACTTTACCGCGCGCTTACGGGTGACTCGGGTGGCTTCTTCCATGATACGAAGGGGCGTCTCACGGTATGTGAGATCCTGGTTGATGTCCACCGTGCGGTGATCGATGTTCTTGAAAACATCGGGCTTGTCCGGCACCTCCAGACATTTCCGGAGCTGCGACACGTGGAAAAAATTGTGCACATCGGATAGCTCTGCTAGCAGTCTCAAATGATAGGCAACTTGGCCTCGTCTAGCTATCACCTCAAATGGTCCGATGTATCGGGGTGCTAGATTTCCCTTCACATGGAATCGCTGCATTCCCTTCAGTGGGGTGACTCGGAGATACACAAAAGCTTCAACTGCAAAAGTCACCTCTCGACGCTTGGGGTCGGCATAACTCTTTTGACAAGACTGAGCGGTCTTGAGATGCTCACGAATCAACTGGACCTGCTCTTCGGCCTCCTTCAGAACATCGGGTCCGAAATTTTTCCCTTCTCCGGTCTGAGACCAGTTCAGGGGCGTGCGACGCTTCCTCCCATGCAAAGCTTCAAATGGGGCCATCTGTAAACTCGACTGGTAGCTGTTGTTGTAGGAGAATTCTACATAGGACAAGCAGTCCTCCCACTTGGAACTGTAGGCTAGAGCACATGCGCGGAGCATATCCTCTAGTATCTGGTTCACTCGCTCGGTCTGGCCTCCAGTCTGCGGTGATAGGCTGTGCTGAATGTGAGCTTGGTTCCTAGTGCCTCCTGGACTTGCTTCCAGAACCTTGAGGTAAACTGGGTACCTCGGTCAGACACAATCTCCTTCAGGACTTCGTGCAGGCATACGATCCTCGACATGTACAAGTCTGCCAGCTGGTCTCCTTGATAGGTGGTTTGCACTGGAATGAAGTGCGCTACCTTGGTGAGTCGGTCGACGATGACCCAGATAGATTCATGTCCCTTGCTCGACCTCGGTAGACCTGTGATGAAGTCCATGCCTATTTGTTCCCACTTCCATTCAGGAACTCGGAGTGGTTGCAGCAATCTTGCAGGTCTTTGGTGCTCTGCTTTCACTCTCTGGAAGATGTCGCACTTGGCGACATACAAGGCAATTTCACGCCTCATACCGTACCACCAGAACAAGTCCTTCAGGTCTTGATACATCTTAGTCCCTCCAGGGAGGATGGAGTAAGTTGTATCGTGAGCTTGCTTCAGGATAGTGAGCTTCAACTCCTCTATATCGGGCACACACAATCGGCCATCGAACCAAAGAACTTTGTCATATCTATCGTGAACTTCGGGGCCTTGCCAAGGGTCATCTTCTTCTTGATTCCCTCGATACTATCGTGTCCCTTTTGTGCCTCCTTGATCTGATCAAATATCGTCGGAGTCAGCTCGAGGTGAGCAAGATAACCGGGTGTAACAAGCTCCAAACCCAGCTTCTCGAACTCCTCGTGCAGAGCTGGCTGCGTCTCTCTGATCATTGCATTAAGTGTGCAGAGCTTGCGGCTGAGGGAATCTGCTACCACGTTGGCCTTGCCAGGATGGTAGTGAATTTCGAGATCGTAGTCTTTGCTCAACTTGATCCATCTCCTCTGCCTCATGTTCAACTCCTTCTGCGAGAAAATGTACTTCAGGCTCTTATGGTCTGTGTATATGTCGCAACGGTGACCCATCAGGTAATGTCTCCATCTCTTGAGAGCAAGCACAACAGCGGCTAACTCCAAGTCGTGTGTGGGGTAGTTCAACTCGTGCGGCTTCAACTGTCGTGACAGGTACTCAATCACCTTTCCCACTTTCATAAGAATGCAACCCAAACCAATCTTTGATGCATCATAGTACACATCAAAGCTCTTGGTCAGGTCAGGCATCGTCAACACTGGGGTGGATACCAATCTTCTCTTCAGCTCCTGGAAACTGGCTTCACACTTTTCCGTCCACACAAACTTCTGGTCCTTCTTTAGCAGTTGGGTCATGGATCGGGAAATGCTGGAGAAGCCTTCCACGAACTTGCGGTAGTATCCCGCTAGTCCGAGGAATCCTCTAACTTCAGTCTGAGTGGTCGGAGCTGTCCAGTCTATGATGGACTGAATCTTAGCGGGGTTGACGGATATTCCTCCCTTTGACAATACATGTCCCAAAAATCCGACTTCCTTGAGCCAGAAATCGCACTTGCTGAACTTGGCGTACATCTGGTGCTCACGCAAAGTCTTGAGGACTAAGCGCAAATGCTCGGCGTGCTCTTCTTCGATCTTGGAATACATCAGGATATCGTCAATGAACACCACCACAAACTTGTCAAGACACTTCATGAAGATCTTGTTCATGAGATTCATGAAATAGGCCGGGGCATTGGTAAGTCCGAAGGACATCACAGTGTACTCGGACAAACCATAGCGGGTCGTGAAAGCTGTCTTGGGGATGTCCGACTCGCGGACCTTCAACTGGTGATATCCGGTCCTTAGATTGATCTTGGAGAAGACTCGGGCTCCGTTCAACTGGTCGAACAGATCCTCGATCTTAGGGAGCGGATACTTGTTCTTTATGGTCACCTCATTCAGCATAAGGTAATCCACACACATGCGTATGGTGTCGTCTCTTTTGTCCACAAAGAGAACTGGCGAACCCCAGGGTGAAGCACTGGGTCGAATCAGTCCCTTCTGGAGATGTCATTCAGCTGTTTCTTCAACTCAACCAGCTCTTCGGCATTCATTCGGTAGGGTCTTTGTGCAATTGGGGCTGTGCCAGGCACTAACTCGATGATGAACTCGATATACCGATCAGGCGGCATACCGGGTAGCTCCTCCGGAAAGACATCCGGGAATTCACATACAACCTTTACCTCCTCAAGTGATGGCACCGAGACACTCTGATGACAGAAGGCTCGGGCAGTGTCTTCCTTGTCGGTGTACTCTATCTGAACTCCATCGGCACTCGTGAGGTTGACTGTCCTCTCTGTGCAATCAATCCGACCTCGATACCTAGACAACCAGTTCATGCCAAGTATCACGTCTATCCCTTTTATTCCCAACACAATCAATTCTGCCGGAAACGTGACTCCACAGATCTCTATAGGTATACCGAGACAGGTGCGGTGTGCAGTTACCCTAGATACGGGAATTTGCACGCTCATAACCCGTGTCAAGAGCTCGGCCTTCATCCCGCTTATAATCAGAAATGACTCCATAACAAACGAGTGTGATGCACCCGAATCAAACAAAACTTGGGCAGGTACCGAATTAACTGAGAACGTACCCAAGATGACGTCTGCTGCCTCCTGGGCTTCCTCAGCTTGCACGTGATTCAGACGTCCCTTGGCGTCGTGGGATGCACCGCGATGGGAATTGTTGCGGCCGGGGTTTCCTCTGGCTAGTGCTGGAGCATTGTGGCGTGGAGCAGTATTCTTCTTGTTTGGACACTCTGTCGAATAGTGGCCCTTCTGACCAAATCCGAAACAGATCACTCCAGGGTTGCGTGGAACTCCGTCTTCTGGACGCGGAACTCCAACAGGGCGGGTAGGAGCATTGGGGCGTGGCGCTGGGTAAGGGCTCCTCTGAGGCTGGGGTGCTGGCCTTGGCGGCTGCGTCGGACGCAGTCGGGGGTTGCTAGATCCACCCTGCTGCATCATGCGACGCTTGCGGTTCTCAAAGGCCATCTTGAGCTTGCCCTCCGTCATGATAGCAGCATCGACAAGAGACTCAAGATCGGGGAACTGCATGGCGACCAGGACAACCTGCAGCTCATCGTGCAATCCATCCAAGAAACGGTCCTTCCGCTTCTCCTCGGTGTCCATCTCCTCCGGGGCATACCTCGACAGCTGAGTGAAGTGGTCAAGATATCCAACCACAATCATGCCCCTTTCTTGAGGTGGCGGAACTCGTCCTTCATCCTCCCGATCAGTGCAGTCGGGATGTGCGCCTTCTTGAATTTCTCGGAGAACTCAGCCCAGTTCAGTACTTGCCCTTAAGGAAGACGGGCACGCACTCCTTCCCACCAGCTCCTTGCGGTGCCGGTGAGGTAGTGGGTGGCATACAGGACCTTCTCGTTGTTTCCAACAACGGCGACAGCGAGATTGTTCTCCATGGTGCGGAGCCAATCCTCAGCATCCAAAGGCTCCTTCGTCTGCGAGAACACGAGCGGGTTGGTGTTTTGGAAATCTCGGAGCCGAGACCTGGGCTCCTCATTCCCACCAGCTCCTCTGCCTCCTTGGTTGGCATTGGTGGCGGCCTGAACTAGCTGCTGGAGTGCAGCCATGCTCGCCTGGAGCTCGTCACGAGCGGCCTAGCGCTCCTCCATCAGCAGTCGCAGAAACTGCGCCATGTTCGGGTCGGGTGGTGGCGGTGGCGCGTCACCGGATCCACGCGGGTTGGTGCGGGAGATCCTCGGCATCCTGAGGTTGTTGCGCAAGATAAGAGTGCTCGGGTTAGTGTCGTCCTAAGTGAGGGGTTAGGGTCACTCTAAAAAAATACTAAACCACACAATCAAACAAGCATAAGATCACGAATTCGGGTAGGGGACTAAAGCAAAATCTTCCACTAGTTCTCATATGTTTCGGCACACCATTCCCTCTTAATCTTCGGTTTCGCTTGACTTAAAACATTTTTAAGGAGGTAAGAGGTATAAGAGATTTTATTAAAAATATTTGTAACTAACGTCCATCCTAACTAGGCTGCTATGGTCTGAACAGAGGCTCTGATACCAAGTCTGTGGGCACTCCGGACTATATGTCCGAAGCGGCCAGCTGTGTATACTTTCATGCTCCCATGATCAGTGTCGCATGACACACAACTCGACATGGATATCATAGTCTCGATGTTCATACAATACCGAATACAAGTCTTACAAATAACATAGTCTTACATTGCCTCATCGGGCTCAAATGGCAGCGGAATAAGCAAAAGCATGATAGATAGCAACGGCACAATCCACAGGGTAGATGAGAGCATAGCACGTCCTAGTAATCGTCAGTCGCCTCATCGTCAAATACCTGCTCCTCCAAGCCTGGACGATTGCATAACCAGGGACAAAGCCATGAGTACATACAAAGTACTCGCAAACCACCTAAAGAAAGAAACAAAGTTTTGCATACGAAAATAATGGGATGGCTATATGGTGGAGTTTTTCATAGGGATTTCCTATCTACTCAAGATTATTATTAAGTTGGAAAAGTTTTAAACTTGGCAAATTTTATTTCCCACAATGAATTTGGATAAGTCAAGTCCAACCTTTTTCCAACAATATCAACATCATCATCGCGAACCATAACTCAGTACCGGGCTTTATCATATATTCCCCACAAAGTGTGGCCTCACTACTTGTCCATGACCATGGACTCCAGCTAATCGAATAGTTTTCACTCTGTAGAGGTTGTACACTTTACCCACCACATTCGATACATCCGCCGTGTGCCCCCACGGATCGTCATACCTCAGTATGCGGGTCTCAGATAATCGACCATAGTCTTCCCCTTGCTTACCCTAGTACAGGTGGTCTACCCGATGCCGACATCCTGAACTGTCCGTGTGCAAGGTCATGCTCCTCTTGGACACATGCCTTCACTGTAGTAGAGGTGCGGCAAAGTTCCGTGCCACCGCTGCCTCGGCAGCGACCTCACCCCCGATGCATCGGTAGGCTTACAGGATTCTATGTATTATGTAGTTAGAAGATCTCCGTACTAAGATATGAAAGCTTCCAACTAGCCCTGTCCCATACCATAGTATAGTGGTTGTACTGTATGGCTAGATTTTGGCGGCACTTATAGAGAGTCTCTCCAGACTTTGTCCATGTCCGACGATGTTCCACAAACCCGGCCATACCACCTTCTTAGGTGTATGCCATACCATATAGATGAAGTATGACTATCCATGTTGTTATGTAATGCTAATTACCAGAGCTGAGTGATGGTCTCGACGGAGTGTAGGGATCACCGGAGTTCTACTTTCTTTTCCCAAATAGGTAGGCTCTGGGGGTGTATTGTTTTCCTAAATACAACTAATACAATCCCAAACCATATGAATATAATAGCATGATACAATATACGTGGTAAAAAAGGAAAGTAAAAATGGGTAAAGCGAAGTTTGAGTTTTGACGGTGGCTTGCCTTCCTCGGCGATGTACCCTGGACCGTCTTCTTCGACGGCTTGGAAGGAGTCTTCACCTGCAGCGTCAAGCGTATCGTCTACACGTTGCGGGAAATAATACACATCATTACAACGGGGCAATAACAAGCAATGCACACAACACTCAGCTTACAAACAAAAACACAAGCAAAAAAGGATAAAACAAATTTTCAAGGTTTAATATTTATTAAGATTTAAACTTTATACCACTTCAACAAGGTTAAAATTTATAACAAGGCAATAGGATACTTTCGGTGGATTTATTAACATCACTATTAAATAAAACAACTTTAACTACAAGCAATGTTTTTAACCCATTTTAATCACTAACAACTTTTAAATTATTATTTTTTTACTGACTAAAATGCATAACAATTTGCTACTGACCAGAGGCAATTTTAATAATAAGCTAATAATTTAATACTACTACCATAAATTCTATAGAGATTAAACTAGCAAAATAAATAATAATAAAAGGGGTCACAAATTTATCTAAGCTAAATAATATTCTACACATACAGAAAAGTCAAGAATATTCACATGAACATAAACAAGTCAACATTACATTTTTAGGGTCAACAGAGAATTAAGTAAAACTATTTTAAGCTTCTAACAAAAGCAATTAACTAGTTAAAACTAAATCAATCATTTTGGTACTGTACAAAAATTATTCTAAACATGCAGAAATATAGAGTTTAATTTTATGCACACAACAAAATTTATTTCACTGGATTTGGAGTTGTAATTATTTTTCTAGAAATAAAATGGTGTTGCTATATAAATAAAAAGTAAAAAATTGTAGGCGGCCCGACTATCTGACGCCCACGGTCGCTCCCTTTCTTTTGTTTTTTTCTTTTTCTTCGGGCCGAGCCCAGCGCAGCGTAGCACTCTTTCGTTTTTTTTCTTAACCGAACGGGTATCGGCCTCCCCAGGCCCTTGGATCTAAGTGGGATCCGACGGCTAGATCGAACGTCCAGGGGGCCGTCTTCCTCCCCTCGCCCAGGCCAGGGCACGGGAGCCCTCCCATGGCGGCCAGAGGCAAGCACAGCCGCGCAGGTGGCCATCCAGTGGCCGGAGGCCGGCGGCAAATGGCGGCGGGGGTAGGGGGCCCCTGGGGGGTTCCATTTTTTCCCCAAGAAGGGTTGCACGACGTGGGTAAATGGAGCTTCCATGGCGGACATGGGAGGTTTGGGGAGGCTCACCGGAGCGTCTCCCGGCGGCGGACGATGAAGGCGAGCGGCGGCGGAGCTTCGGGGTGGCAAGGGCGATCCGTTTTTGCCAAGAACGGGGAGTGGGACCTCGGCTCCGGCGGCGGCTTGGCGTAGACGAACGGCAACTTGGGCGGCTCCTCTGTGCTTCTCCAAGCGGCGGCTTCTCTCCGGTGAAACTCCAGCGTGGTGCGGAGAGGGGCACGTCGGCCTCCTCCCGCCTCCTCCTTCCTCCTTCCCCTCCTCTTCCTCTTCTTCCCTCTATTCCTCCTCTTCCTTTTTCCTCCTCCCCGCTTCTCTTACTCCTTCTGTCCCTCGGCCATGGTGGGGTGGCTGGGTGGTGAGGGGCGCTGGGCGCTGATGGAGTGGAGTGAGGGAGGGGCTTGGGGGCCCTTTTATAGGCAAGGGAGCGAGGAGCGGCTAGTCGGGCGAGCTGCAACTGGCGGCAGACCACGGGGGCGATCCGTGGCCTCGCCACGGACTAGGCGAGAGGGGCGGCGGTGAGATCGTGAGGGGAGTGTAGGCGGGTCGATTCCGACGTGGGCGTCGCCGGACACATCGCAGAAGAGGGTTGGGGGTACGTGAGCTTGTCAGGCCACCTCACCGATCCGTGGCTTCGGTTTCTGTCACGCGTGGTCTCGGTCTGGAGCGAGGGAAGGACGTGTGGGGACGATTCTGGGTCTAAGCAGGTTAGAGAGGGAAACCAGAGAGAGATACGGATGGAGAGAGAACCGAGAGAGAGAGAGGTCTCTCTCTACGTGAGAGAGGGTAAGAGAGAGGTTACGGGAGAGAGATAATGAGATCTCCACGTGAGGGAGAGGTTAGGCAAGATGAGAGAGAATAGGGGGGTTAGGGTAGTTAGGAAGTTTTTTTATTAACTTGATTTAAGAAGAAAACCAAGTTAATACAAAAGAATAAGCACCTAAGGTGTTTGTTAAAATTCTTACAAGAAAGTTTCATTGGAAATTTTAATATTTGTGTTTATAAGATGATCTATGAAGATCATACAATAATTTTGTTGGGGTTTGCTTCATTTTAAATAAATTTTATTTGATCAAGTTTTTAATTATTTGCTAAGCATAAGATTAAGGTTTTATGGTTTTGTGATAGTTGAAAATATTATTACTATAGTTATACTACATAATATATACAAGGCTTTATAATCCTTACATAATTATTTAATAAACAAGAGAAAAAGAAACTAAAAGCACAAACACAAGAAGCAAAAGAAGGCTAAATGACTCTTGCTATTAATAAGTGGGTTTTTTGGGGTTGATCAAATGGTGTCATTTGATGCTCAAAACCAGATGATCTAGCCAAGTTGGTGGTGTAATGATCTACTTGCCATAACAAGCTCATACATGATCTACCACTACATCAAGACATCACACAACTTCAATCATGGAGTCAATCAACACAACACTTCATGCAAAGTTTTTTTGTTGGCCCTAATTTTTGGTTATCTAAATTTACTAGAGAGTAAAAGTTGGGATGTGACATTATGCTATAAAGAAAGGAAGAGGCTCAAAATCATGGGCGGTACGCCAAGACAAGTAGACCGAAATCCATCTGCATCTACCTACTAATCATCCACCTTGAGATATCTATCCAGAACATCTCGCTGGTATTAAGTTGCGAATCCCACCCAAAGTGTAAACTCAAAGCAACAGACAACTGCATTAAAGAACTTTGCGTAAAGTAAACAACCCTTGCACCCGCAAGTACAAGCACCATTGTTTTCCCCCTTGTGGCAACATCACATAACCTAGACTCATGTTTCTGTCACTCAAGCTAGTCATCGGGGGGCATGAACCCACAATCATGCATAACGCTCCGTCTTGGAGTCACTACCTACTACTTGGCCAAAGCAATAAACAGCAACAGAGAACATGCAAGAATTACTCAAGAACATAAATATAAAAGAGGATAATCAAATATATAACTCAATCACAACCCGAACATAATCTCATAATCATCGGATCCCAACAGACTCAGCATAGCAACAGCAGAAATATTACATATGTGCCTCGATCGTGTAGGGTAGCTCACGAGGTCTAATCCATGAAGAAAAAAGAGGGGAGGAGAACATCACATAGCTACTGATCATAGACCCATGGTCCAAGGTGGACAACTCACGGTTCATCCGGGAAGCGTCCATGGTGGTGGAGAAGCTCCCGGAGGTGATTCCTCCCTCCGGCAGGGTGCCGGGAAGAGGTCTTCTAGTGCTCCCGATCTTGGAAGCGCAGCGGTGGCGGAACAGAGGAGAGATCGCGAAAAAGGGTTCCCCTCTCGGGGGTTTGGCATCACGAGGATTAAATAGGCGAAGGGGGGCAGCCAGGGGGGCCCCCAGGGGTCCATGCGGCCCCCACCCTGGGGCGCTCCGGGAGGGCGCCTGGGGCCCTGGTGGGTCCCCTCTAGGCCCCCCTCGGTGATTCTGGAAGCTTCCTGATCGCTGATTTTTTATTGGATTTTCCCGAATTTTTGGAGCATTTTTATATGGGGAAACATGAAATAGAAAAACAGCAGAAAACAGGAACTGGCACTGGGTGCACTGAGTTAATAGGTTAGTCAAAATATGATCAAAAGTGTATGGAAGTTCATCAATATTATAGCAATATCACACAAAAGAGGAATGGAGCAAGAAGAAATTATAGATACGTTTTGGACGTATCAACATCCCAAAGCTTAATTCCTGCTCGTCCTCGAGTAGGTAAATGATAAAAGCATAATTTCTGTGGTGACATGCTAACAACCATATAAGAACTTTTAAGTAAAGCAATCAAGGCATGTAAATCAATTCAAGTCATAGCAGGCAAGAGTCTATATTTAGCAATGAAACAAGAAACATAAGAACATAAAGGTGCAAGAGCTCTCGCTGTCCGTGACTCGAATGTCTCCAAATGGTGTTTGCGTGCAAGAAAGGGGATATGGATATACGAGAAAAAGTATTTTTATGTTGAGAACTCAACCTACTAAAGTTTCACACTTGGTCTTCTTTGGAATCTTATCTTGACTCATCCCCAAACCACTAGCCAGGAACAAGTCAAAATGATCCACTCCTTTTCGACATTTTGAGCACTCATGCAATGGATGAGCGTAAGCAAGAAAGTTGACACTTAGGATGGTAAAGAGAGAATATGGTGGAGGAGGAAGTCAAAAAGGGTGTGAAAGGCTCACATCAATGAGGATAATCATAGGCGAGAGAAAGCCAAATAATAGATACGATGTGAGGAGTAGGGATTGCCATGCAACGGATCCACATATGAGCTAAGGTAAGCTCTCCAATGGAACTAGTGGGGGTGCATCCAACTTTCTTGCTCAAGAAGACCTAGAGCTCATTTGAGGAGGCTCATCATTGGAATATACAAGCCAAGTTCTATAGTGTGAAGGTCCCCACATAGCTATATGCATGAATGATAATATCTATGGAGTACAAGATATAAGAGGGAGTACGAGTGTGGATCTCTCAAAAGGAATAGTAGTGTGCCCCCTTCTCTCTTTTTATTTTCTTTTACTCTTTTTTCTACTTTTTGTATTTTTTTTGTGGCCTCAATGGCTCTTTCTATTTCTCTCATTTGTCCTCTTTGGGATCTTTTAATTTGTCCTCTTTGGGATCTTTTAATTTGTCCACTTTGGGATCTTTTCCTCACTTTAGGGGTAACACTCTATATATTACAGGAAGTATAGAAGATCTTTCACACTTTACAAAGTACTCAAATCATAAAGAAGATGTAACTATCATCATGTATGCAAATGTATGCCTCTGCCAGTGTAGCAGGATATGCAATGATACTAGCGCGTCATGTAGCAATGATTAGGGCAAAGCCCAACTAGCATGCGGATCATCGATCAAGCAAGTAGCAAGTATGACATGAAGATCAAGTCATGAGAAGATGGATGTTGCATGGCAATATATCTCGGAAATGCTATGGAAATGCCTTGGTAGGTAGGTATGGTGGCTGTTTTGAGGAAGGATATAAGGAGCTTTATGATGACAGAGTGTATCATGCCAAGGGTTTGGATGTACCGGCGAAGGTGGAAGCCAACTCTCGGAGTGAGAAGAAAGCAATGCACGGCACAGGAAAGGCTAGAAAAATATGGGAAGGTGGAAGTGTCAACTTCCGAATACTCACATTAGTCCGAAGAACTCATGCACTTATTATCGGTAACTCTCAATCTAATAAGGAGGTTTCACAAAGAGACAAGTACCCCGAGGAGGAGTGTATGGGGGTTTGGTTATCCTTGCGCATCCTCGACTCATGGTGCGTGAGTGTACTCTAATATTCGACCCCTCAGAAGAGTAGTGATCCATCTAGTAGCTAAAGTTCTCAACTAATTTTGTAAGCTTTGAAAATAAACACGGATTGCCCAAAATACGACATCTATCACTAATAGGCTAAAGCTCTTGACACCAAAAGTCCAAACATTACTCAAAACAACGCCTCAAAACTTTTGCAAGTTACTACTACAAAATAATAGCAACCTCAATTACCTACTTCAAGTCAAGACACAAAACTCAGTGCAACAGGCAAACTCTCTAAACAAGATAAACATGAAAACTCAAGAGAATTCTAGCATCAAACTAAACAAAAGCTCTTTGAAAAGATAAACATGAAAACTAAGAGCTAAACATGACAGTAGCTATGAAAAAGATAAAGAACAGACACAACAAAGATAAGCATGAAAAATCCTATGTTGTGTTCTAGATTTTGAAAGTGGAGTGTGTTTCTCTCCCACACAAATAAAGCTGGGTTCTAACTTGTTATGAACAGCAAGCAAAGCTAAAGAAAACTAAAAATAAAACCTAAGAGCGAGACACTCCAATCATAGCACATAATGCATGAAGTGATAAAAATATAGTGAAATGAGAGATGAACTGATAATTGTTGATGGAGAAGGGGATGCACGGGGGCATCCCCAAGCTTCAGTGCTTGACACTCCTAAATCTTCTTTCATAATCTTCCCTCGCACACTTGAAAACTCCCTTCATACATGACTCATCATAATCTGATTAGCGAGGTTAGTACCCATAATAAAATATTTTTTCTCTACTGGAAATAAAGATATTCTTGAAGAGCTACTGTTTCTCAAGATTTCTAAAAAGTTTTTGCAAAGAAAAGGCAAGCTTAAGGTTTGAAAAACGAAGAAAAGGCAAAACATGACAGAATCTGTGAAAAACAGAACAACAGGTAGTAAAGAATTTTTTAGGGAAACTTCTGCAACTCAAATCAAAAAACTCAGAACATATGAAAGTTTCGTAATTTTATAAAGCATGCTGTGTAAAAAATTCAGATCAAAAAGATGAACTGGGATTTTTGCATGTTTTTTCTAGTCACGAGGACAGAATCTGTTTTCTGGACAACATGTCACAACTTTCACTTCCCGTGTCATATCAGGCTATAAATGGCACAAAACTTGAAAAGTAAAGATACAATGATGTTGCTACAGTATTAAAAATCATGAAGACCACTAAAAACAGAAGAGAAACAAAAATGAAATCCTAAATTCGTTGCGGGCTGCCTCCCGAAAGAACTTCTTTAAAGCCATTAGCTAGGCTTAATGCAAATAGATCAAGTCTTTTCAAGAAAATAACTAGCCCGTGTGACGGACTCAAAAGGCAACTTAATCTTTTTCCTATGGAAGTGTTCCATCCCTTTATTGAGAGGGATGTGGAATTTTATAATCCCTTCTTTCATATCAATGACAGCACCTACGGTGCGAAGAAAAGGACGTCCCAAAATAATTGGACAAGAAGGTTCACATTCAATGTCCATAATAGTAAAATCAACGGGAACATAATTGTCATTGACAATGATAAGAACATCATCTATCTTCCCCAAAGGTTTCTTTATGGAAGAATCGACGAGACGAACACCAAAAGAACAAGGATCAAAAGGTTTCAATTCAAATATATCATAATTTCTTTTGGGCATAACAGAGGTACTAGCTCCAACATCACATAAAGCATAGCAAGAAAAGTTATTCAACTTAATTTTAATCATAGGATCCCAACCATCTTCTAGCTTTCTAGGTATGGAGGCTTCTACCCTAAGCTTCTCCTCCCTAGCTTTGATGAGAGCATTAGTGATATGCTCCGTGAAGGCAAGATTAAGTGTGCTAGTGTGGGGGTCTGTAGACATCTTGTCAAGGAAACGAATAACTTCGGAAAGGGTGCAATTATCAAAATCAAGGTCACTACTATCAAGTAAAGTGGTAGTGGTGTCCTTTAGGCTCACTTGTTTGGTAGCTTCCATAGTCATAGGATTTTCTTCTTCTACGGTTGAGGTCATAGCATCACCATTAATAGGTCCTATGGGACTAGGGGTGCATTGGGTGCTAAGAGTTTGGATCTCCTCAACCATTTGGATAGTCGCAACAGTATGGTGTGTAGGAAGGCTCTTAATTCTATCTTCTTCCTCCTTTTTTCTAGCCCATCTCTCTTTAAGTTTATCCATCATCCTAATGTTTTCATTAATTTGCAATTAGATGGCATTCATAGGAGTGACCTTCCTCTCCTCAAGGGGAGAAGTTCTAATCTTAAGCAATTCTACTTCGTGGGCTAAATTGTCTACCTTCGAAGAGAGGTTATCTAGTTTGTCTAGTTTTTCCTCTACACTCTTGTTGAAGGCATTTTGGGCAGTGATAAAGTCTTTAAGCATACTCTCTAATTCAGAAGTGGAGTTTTTGGTGCTAGGATAAGTGTTGTTGTTCCCATAGTTGTTGGAGGGGAACGGTCTAGGATTGCTACCAAAGTTACTCCTATAAGCATTGTTGTTGAAGTTGTTTCTAGAGATAAAGTTCACATCTACTTGATCTTGAGCAATCAAAGAATTTAAAGGAACATCTTGAGGATCAATAGAAGATTTCTTGGTAAGTAGAGACATAATCAAGTCAACTTTTTCATTTAGGGAGGAGATCTCCTCGATAGAGTTTACCTTCCTACCTATTGGAGCTCTTTCGGTGTGCCATTGGGAGTAGTTGGTGATCATCTCATCGAGAAGTTTTGTGGAAGCACCAAGTGTAGTTGACATAAAGGTTCCTCCTGCGGCCAAATCTAGCAAGTTCCGCGAGGTAAAGTTCAAGCCTGCATAAAAAGTTTGGATAACCATCCAAGTAGTCAAACCATGCGTAGGGCAATTTTTAACAAGAGATTTCATGCATTCCCAAGCTTGGGCAACGTGTTCATTATCCAATTGTTTAAAATTCATAATAAAGATCCTCAACTGGATAATCTTAGCAGGGGGATAGTACTTCCCAATAAAAGCATCCTTGCACTTATCCCAAGAATCTATGCTATTCTTAGGCAAGGATTGAAACCAGATTTTAGCTTCATCTCTCAAAGAGAAAGGAAAAAGCTTAAGTTTAACAATATCACCATCTACTTCTTTGTACTTTTGCATATCACAAAGCTTAATAAAATTATTTAAGTGCAAAGCATCATCATTTCTAGCACCAGAGAATTTAAGTGCTCGGGTTAGTGTCATCCTAAGTGAGGGGTTAGGGTCACTCTAACAAAATACTAAACCACACAATTAAACAAGCATAAGATCACGAATTCGGGTAGGGGACTAAAGAAAAATCTTCCACTAGTTCTCATCTGTTTCCGCACAACATTCCCTTTTAATCTTAGGTTTCGCTTGACTTAAAACATTTTGAAGGGGGTAAGAGGTATAAGAGATTTTATTAAAAATATTTGTAACTTACGTCCATCCTAACTAGGCTGCTATGGTCTGAACAGAGGCTCCGATACCAAGTCCGTGGGCACCCCGGACTATATGTCTGAAGCGGCCAGCTGTGTATATTGTCATGCTCCCATGATCAGTGTCGCATGACACAAAACTCGACATGGATATCATAGTCTCGATGTTCATACAATACCGAATACAAGTCTTACAAATAACATAGTCTTACATTGCCTCATCGGGCTCAAATGGCAGCGGAATAAGCAAAAGCATGATAGATAGCAACGGCACAATCCACAGGGTAGATGAGAGCATAGCATGTCCTAGTAATCGTCAGTCGCCTCATCGTCAAATACCTGCTCCTCCAAGCCTGGACGATTGAATAACCAGGGACAAAGCCGTGAGTACATACAAAGTACTCGCAAACCACCTAAAGAAAGAAACAAAGTTTTGCATACAAAAATAATGGGATGGCTATATGGTGGAGTTTTTCATAGGGATTTCCTATCTAATCAAGATTATTATTAAGTTGGCAAAGTTTTAAACTTGGAAAATTTTATTTCCCACAATGAATTTGGATAAGTCAAGTCCAACCTTTTTCCAACAATATCAACATCATCATCGCGAACCATAAATCAGTATCGGGCTTTATCATATATTCCCCACAAAGTGTGGCCTCACTAGCTGTCCATGACCGTGGACTCCGACTACTCGAATAGTTTTCACTGTGCAGAGGTTGTACACTTTACCCACCACATTCGATACATCCACCATGTGCCCCCACGGATCGTCATACCTAAGTATGCGGGTCTCGGATAATCGACCATAGTCTTCCCCTTGCTTAGCCTAGTACAGGTGATCTACCTGATGCCCACATCCTGAACTATCCGCGTGCAAGGTCATGCTCCTCTTGGACACATGCCTTCACCGTAGTAGAGGTGCGGCAAAGTTCTGTGCCACCGCTGCCTCGGCAGCGACCTCACCTCCGACGCATCGGTAGGCTTACAGGCTGCTGCTACGTATTATGTAGTTAGAAGATCTCCGTACTAAGATATGAAAGCTTCCAACTAGCCCTGTCCCATACCAGAGTATAGTGGTTGTACTGTATGGCTAGATTTTAGCGGCACTTATAGAGAGTCCCTCCAGACTTTGTCCATGTCCGACGATGTTCCACAAACCCGGCCATACCACCTTCTTAGGTGTATGCCATACCATATAGATGAAGTATGACTATCCATGTTGTTATGTAATGCTAATTACCAGAGCTGAGTGATGGTCTCGACGGAGTGTAGGGATCACCGGAGTTCTACTTTCTTTTCCCAAATAGGTAGGCTCTGGGGTGTATTGTTTTCCTAAATACAACTAATACAATCCCAAACCATATGAATATAATAGCATGATACAATATACATGATAAAAAAGGAAAGTCAAAATGGGTAAAGCGAAGTTTGAGTTTTGACGGTGGCTTGCCTTCCTCGGCGATGTACCCTGGACCGACTTCTTCGACGGCTTGGAAGGAGTCTTCACCTGCAGCGTCAAGCGTATCGTCTACACGTTGCGGGAAATAATACACATCATTACAACGGGGCAATAACAAGCAATGCACACAACACTCTGCTTACAAACAAAATAACAAGCAACAAAGGACAAAACAAATTTTCAAGGTTTTATATTTATTAAGATTTAAACTTTATACCACTTCAACAAGGTTAAAATTTATAACTAGGCAATAGGATACTTTTGGTGGATTTATTAACATCAATATTAAATAAAACAACTTTAACTAAAAGCAATGTTTTTAACCCATTTTAATCACTAACAACTTTTAAATTTATTTTATTTTTATTGACTAAAATGCATAACAATTTGCTACTGACCAGAGGCAATTTTAATAATAAGCTAATAATTTAATACTACTACCATAAATTCTATAGACATTAAACTAGCAAAATAAATAATAATAAAAGGGGTCACAAATTTATCTAAGCTAAACAATATTCTACACGTACAAAAAAGTCAAGAATATTCACAGGAACATAAACAAGTCAACATTACATTTTTAGGGTCAACAGAGAATTAACTAAAACTATTTTAAGCTGCTAACAAAAGCAATTAACTAGTTAAAACTAAAGCAATCATTTTAGTACTATACAAAAATTATTCTAAACATGTAGAAATATAGAACATAACTTTATGCACACAACAAAATTTATTTCACTGGATTTGGAGTTGTAATTATTTTTCAAGAAATAAAATGGTGTTGCTATATAAATAAAAATAAAAAAATTGTAGACTGGCCCGACTATCTGACGCCCACGGGCGCTCCCTTTCTTTTGTTTTTTTCTTTTTCTTCGGGCCGAGCCCAGCGCAGCGCAGCACTCTTTTCATTTTTTTTCTTAACCGAACGTGTATCGGCCTCCCCAGGCCGTTGGATCTAAGTGGGATCCGACGGCCAGGGGCCCGTCTTCCTCCCCTCGCCTAGGCCAGGGCACGGGAGCCCTCCCATGGCGTCCAGAGGCCAGCACGACCACGCAGGTGGCCCTCCGGTGGTCGGGGGCCGGCGGCAAGTGGCGGCGGGGGTAGGGGGGCCTTGGGGGGGTTCCATTTTTGCCCCAAGAAGGGTTGCGCGACGTGGGTAAATGGGGCTTCCATGGCGAACAGTGGAGGTTTAGGGAGGCTCACCGGAGCGTCTCCCGGCGGAGGATGATGAAGGCGAGCGTCGGCGGAGCTTCGGGGTGGCGAGGGCGATCCGTTTTTGCCAGGAACGGGGAGCGGGGACGTCGGCTCCGGCGGCGACTTGGCGTAGACGAATTGCGACTTGGGCGGCTCCTCTGTTCTCCTCCAAGCGGCGGATCCTCGCCGGTGCAGCTCCGGCGTGGTGCGGGGTGGGGCGCGCCGGCCTCCTCCTTCCTCCTTCCCCTCCTCTGCCTCTTTTTCCCTCCGTTCCTCCTCTTCCTTTTTCCTCCTCCCCGCTTCTCTTACTCCTTCTGTCCCTCGGCCATGGTGGGGTGGATGGGTGGTGAGGGGCGCTGGACGCTGATGGAGTGGAGTGAGGGAGGGGCTTGGGGGCCCTTTTATAGGCAAGGGAGGGAGGAGAGGCTAGGCGGGCGAGCTGCAACGGGCGGGAGACCACGGGGGCGATCCGTGGCCTCGCCACGGACTGGGCGAGAGGGGCGGCGGTGAGCTCGTGAGGGGAGTGCAGGCGGGTCGATTTAGACGTGGGCGTCGCCGGACACATCGCAGCAGAGGGTTGGGGGGTACGTGAGCTTGTCAGGCCACCTCACCGATCCGTGGCTTCGGTTTCTGTCACGGGTGGTCTCGGTCTGGAGCGAGAGAAGGACGTGCGGGGACGACTCTGGGTCTAAGCAGAGGAGAGAGGGAAACCAGAGAGATACGGAGGGAGAGAGAACCGAGAGAGAGAGAGAGAGAGAGAGAGGTCTCTCTCTACGTGAGAGAGGGGAAGAGAGAGGTTACGGGAGAGAGAGAGAGATCTCCACGTGAGGGAGAGGTTAGGAAAGATGAGAGAGAATAGGGGGGTGTTAGGGTAGTTAGGAAGTTTTTTTATTAACTTGATTTAAAAATAAAACCAAGTTAATACAAAAGAATAAGCACCTAAGGTGTTTGTTAAAATGCTTACAAGAAATTTTCATTGGAAATTTTAATATTTGTGTTTATAAGATGATCTATGAAGATCATACAATAATTTTTTTGGGGTTTGCTTCATTTTAAATAAATTTTATTTGATCAAGTTTTTAATTATTTGCTAAGCACAAGTTTAAGGTTTTATGGTTTTGTGATAGTTGAAAATATTATTACTATATTTATACTACATAATATATACAAGGATTTATAATCTTTACATAATTATTTAATAAACAAGAGCAAAAGAAACTAAAAGCACAAACACAAGAAGCAAAAGAGGGCTAAATGCCTCTTGCTATTACTAAGTGGGGTTTTTGGGGTTGATCAAATGGTGTCATTCCATGCTCAAAACCAGATGATCTAGCCAAGTTGGTGGTGTAATGATCTACTTGCCATAACAAGCTCATACATGATCTACCACTACATCAAGACATCACAAAACTTCAATCATGGAGTCAAGCAACACAACACTTCATGCAAAGTTTTTTTGTTGCCCCTAATTTTTGGTGATCTAAATTTACTAGAGAGTAAAAGTTGGGATGTGACAGACCTTCCCCCCTTAAAAAGAATCTCGTCCCCGAGATTCACAAGCTAGTGAAGAGATGCGGGAACTCGCGCTTGAGGTAGTCCTCCCGTTCCCAGTGGCTTCCTTCTCTGTGTGGTTTGTCCACTGGACCTTGTGGAACTTGATCGCGCGCTTACGGTGACTCGGGTGGCTTCTTCCAGGATACGAAGGGGCGTCTCGCGGTATGTGAGATCCTAGTTGATGCCTGATACGTCCAAAACGTATCTATAATTTCTTCTTGCTCCATGCATGTTTTGTGTGACTTTGCCATGTTTTGCTTGAATTTTCATACACTTTTGAGCATATTTGGACTAATCTATTAACCCAGTGCACCCAGCTGCCAGTTGTTGTTTTCTGCTGTTTTTGTATTTCAGGTTTTCCGGCCATTAAAAGTGCTCCAAAAAATCCAGGAAAATCAGATAAAAAATCAGCGTCGCGGAAGCTTTCGGAAACACCAAAGGAGCGAAGGGGGGCCACCACCAGGCAGCCAGGAGGGCAGGTGGCGCGGCCCCACCATAGGCCGCGCCAGGGCCCCTCCTGACTGCCTCGTGGGTCCCCTCGACACCCCCCTTCGCCTATATTTACCCCTCGGGGTGGAAACCCCTAAGACGGACTCCTCTTTCGTGATCTGGCCTCTGTACCGCCGCCGCCGCCGTTTCAAGATCGGGGCTGCCTGGAGAAGCTGCTCCGGCACCCTGTTGGGAGAAGCTACCCCCTCCGGGAGACCATCCATAGCCATGGACGCCTCTCGTATGTACCGTGATTAGTTTCCCTTGGACCATGGGTCCGTGACCAGTAGCTATGTGATCTATCTCTCCCTTCTTTGTGCCTCCACTTTCGAGACCTCGTGAGCTGCCTCACATGATCGAGGCACCTTTGTAATTTTCTGCCGTTGCTATGCTGAGTTTGTTGGGATCTGATGGATTATGAGACTATGTTCAGACTGTGATGAGTAATATATTTGGTTCTTATTTTTTGTATTTTGTTCTTGAGTAAATTCTTGCATGTTCTCCGTTGCCGTATTTTACTTTGGCCAAGTGATTTGTTGCAACTCCAAGAGGGAGCGTTATGCTTGATTGTGGGTTCAGCCCCTTGATGTCTAGCTTGAGTGACAGAAACATGAGACTAGGGGATGTGTTGTTGCCACCAGGGATAAAACAACGGTGCTTGTATCCACGGATGCAAGGATTGTTTACTTTACGCAAAGTTCTTTTAATGCAGTTGTCTGTTGCTTTGAGTTTACACTTTGGGTGGGATTCGCAACTTAATACCATCGAGATGTTTTGGATAGATATCTCAAGGTGGATGATTCGTAGCAGATGCAGATGGATTACGGTCTATTTACCTTGGCGTACTGCCCATTGCTTTTGAGCCCTTCCTTTCTTTGCAGCATAGTTAGCATTGCGGTGCCTTCATAATCCTGTCAATTGCCCAACTGTGATTTGTTTACCTCGCTAGCACTTTTATCGTCTTTTGGGAGAGAGACAGCACTAGTGAAAATCACGCGACCTTGGTCCATCTTCATATCATTGTTTACACCCTCAATTTACTTTCAGTCTTTACTTTCAGTTGCCACTATCATTATCTCTTGCGTTGATCCTTTGTAAACGGCAAGGCCGGAGGAATTGACAACTCCTCTGTACTCGTTGGGAGCAAAGTTATTTGTATCTATGTGCAGGTCCATGTGAAGTAGCAACCTCGGCGCCATTGTTCACTTTACCACCTTCTTGTATCCTTCGGAGTCCTACGGGAGACAAACCTTGGTATCTTTGCCAAGGGAAAACTTGCTGCTGCACTATATATCAAACCCTGCACTTGGGGTAATCAACTAGGGCTTGAAGAGTATAACACTCTCTTGCCATCACCAAGTTTTCTGGCGCCGTTGCCGGGGACTCCAGCCTACAAGATAGGGGAGTTGCACACTATCTTTTATCTTTGCTTTTTAGTCTTGTTAGTTTACCTTTTAGTTTTTACTTTTGTGTCCCTTATCAAAAATACCAAAAATACCTGTTGCTACTATGGGTTCCAATGAAAACACTAAGTTGTGTGACTTCACTAGTCACAAAAACAGTGACTTTATCTACACTCCTATTGCTACACCTTCTACTTCAGCACCTTCTTATGAGATTAAACCTGCTTTGCTAAACCTTGTTATGAAAGATCAATTCTCTGGTGCTAGAGATGATGTTGCTTTGAATTTAAATAATTTTATTGAGCTTTGTGATATGCAAAAGTACAAAGAAGTAGATGGTGAAATTGTTAAGCTTAAGCTTTTTCCTTTCTCTTTAAGGGATGAAGCTAAAATCTGGTTTCAATCCTTGCCTAAGAATAGCATAGATTCTTGGGATAAGTGCACGGATGCTTTTATCGGGAAGTACTATCCCCCTGCTAAAATTATTCAATTGAGGAGTAACATTATGAATTTCAGGCAATTGGATAATGAACATGTTGCCCAGGAATGGGAACGTATGAAGACGCTTGTAAAGAACTGCCCTACACATGGACTGACTACCTGGATGGTTATCCAGACTTTTTATGCAGGCTTGAACTTTACCTCGCGGAACCTGTTAGATTCGGCCGCGGGAGGAACCTTTATGTCAACCACACTTGGTGTTGCCACAAAGCTACTTGACGAGATGATGCTGAACTACTCTCAGTGGCACACCGAAAGATCTCCAACTAGTAAGAAGGTAAATTATGTCGAGGAGATCTCCTCTCTAAATGCAAAGGTTGACCTTATCATGTCTCTACTTACCAAGCAAGCTCCTATTGATCCTCAAAATGTTCCTTAAAATTTTTTGATTTCTCAGGATCAAGTAGATGTGAACTTTATCTCTAGAAACAACTTCAATAATAATGCTTATTGGAGCAACTTTGCTAGTAATCCTAGACCGTTTCCATCCACTTATGGGAACAACAACACCTACCCTAGCAACAATAACCCTACCTCTGAACTAGAGAATATACTTAGAGACTTTATGACTACCCAAAAAGCCTTCAACAAGAATGTGGAAGAAAAACTAGCTAAATTAGATAATCTTTGTTTGAAGGTAGATAACTTAGCCCTTGATGTTGAGATGTTAAAAATTAGAACCTCTCCCCTTGAGGAGATTAAGGTCACTCCTATTAATGCTATCCAGTTACAAATCAATGAAAATATTAGGATGATGGCTAAACTCAAAGAAAGATGGGCTAGAGAAAAAGAGGAAGAGGATAGAATTAAGAGCCTTCCGACCTACCACACAGTAGCTACTATCCAAGTAGTTGAGGATGTCCAAACTGTTAGCACCCATCACACCCCTAGTCCCACTGGACCTATCAATGGTGATGCTACCACCTCAACCATAGGTGAAGAAACCTCTATGAACATAGAGGCTTTCAAACAAGTAAGCTTAAATGATATCACTACCTCCTTGATAGATAGTAGTGATTTAAACTTTGGCAACTGCACTTTATCTGAAGTTATTGGTTTTCTACACAAGATGTCTAGAGACCCCCACACTAGCACACTTAACCTTGCCTTCACAAAGCATATCACAAATGCTCTAATCAAAGTTAGGGAGGAGAAGCTTAGACTAGAAGCCTCCATACCTAGGAAGATAGAAGATGGTTGGGATCCTATGATAAAAATCAAATTGAATAACTTCTCTTGTTATGCTCTTTGTGATGTTGGAGCAAGTACCTCTGTTATGCCCAAAAGAATGTATGATATGCTTGAATTGAAACCTTTTGATCCTTGTTCTTTTGGTGTTCGTCTTGTTGATTCTTCCGTAAAGAAACCTTTGGGGAAGATAGAAGATGTTCTTATCATTGTCAATGACAATTACGTTCCCGTTGATTTTACTATTATGGACATTGAATGTGAACCTTCTTGTCCAATTATTTTGGGACGTCATTTTCTTCACACAGTTGGTGCTGTTATTGACATGAAAGAGGGGAATATCAAATTCCAACTCCCTCTCAAGAAAGGGATGGAACATTTCCCTAGGAAAGAGATTAATTTACCTTTTGAGTCCATCACACGGGCTAGTTATTCTCTTGAAAAGACTTGATCTTTTGCATTAAGCCTAGCTAATGGCTTTAAAGAAGCGCTTTCGGGAGGCAGCCCGCAATGAATTTAGGTTTTTCTTTTTTCTTTTCTTCTATTCTTAGTGGTCTTGATGATTGTTACTACTATAGCAACATCATTGTATCTTTGCTTTTCAAGCTTTGTGCCTTTTATAGCCTCATACGACAAGGGAAGTGAAAGTTGTGACATGCTGTCCAGAAAGCAGATTCTGTCCTCGTGACTAGAAAAAACAGAGAAAAATACCAGTTCATCTTTTTGAGCTGAAATTTGTACACAGCGTGATCTATACAATTACTAAACTTGCGTATGTTCTGAGTTTTTTGATTTGAGTCGCAGAAGTATCCCTAAAAAATTCTTTTCTATCTGCTGTTCTGTTTTTCACAGATTCTGCCACGTTTTGTCTCTCCTAACTTTTGCAAATCTTAAGCTTGCTTTTTCTTTGCAAAAACTTTTTGGCAATCCTGGGAAACAGTAGCTCTTCAAGATTATCTTTATTTCCGGTGGAGAAAAAAATTATTTTATTAGGGTACTAACCTCTCTAATCAGTCTACAATGAGTTATGTATGAAAGGAGTTTTCGAGTGTGCGATGGAAGATGATGAAAGAAGATCTTGGAGTGTCAAATGCTCAAGTTTGGGGATGCCCATGAACACCCCCAATAAATATTCAAGGAGACTCAAGCGTCTAAGCTTGGGGATGCCCCCGTGCATCCCCTTCTTCATCAACAATTATCAGTTCGTCTCTCGTCGCACTATATTTTTATCGCTTCAAGCGTTGTGTGCTATACTTGGAGCGTCTCGCTCTTTACTTTTCTAGGTTTGTTTTGCTTTGTTTGCTGTAGTAACAAGTTAGATACTAGCTTACTTACTCTTTTGTGTGGGAGAGATACACGCTCCGCTTGAACTAGAACTCCTCATAGGACTTGCATGCTTATTCTTTCAGTTGTGAGTTGTTCTTTTTGTTTTCTTAGCTGTTGCTCTGTTTAGTTGTAGTTCTTTAGTTTTTTCTAGAGCTTTACTTTTGTTTTAGGTTGAACTTTCTATAGGTTGCATGTTTATCTTGTTAGAGAGTTTGCCTGTTGCACTGAGTTTTGTGTCTTGACTAGAAGTAGGTAGTTAAATTTGCTTTTCTCTTTGTAGTAGTAACTTGCAATAGTTTTGAGGTATTGACTAGAGTAATGTTTGAACTTTTGGTGTCAAGAGCTCGAGCCTATTAGTGATAGATGTCGTATTTTGGGCAATCCGTGTGTTTTTCGAAAACCAAAAACCCCTGTTGAGAACTCTAGCTACTAGATGGATCACTAACCTCTGGAGGGTTCGAATATTAGAGTACACTCACATACCATGAGTCGAGGATGCGCAAGGATAACCAAACCCCCATACACTCCTCCTCGGGGTACTTGTCTCTTTGTGAACCTCCTAGTTAGATTGAGAGTTACCGATAATAAGTGCATGAGTTCTTCGGACTAATGTCAGTATTCGAAAGTTGACACTTCCACCCACCTATACTTTTTCTAGCCTCTTCGGTACCGTGCATTGACATTTCTCATCTTGAGAGTTGGCGCATACTTCGCCGGTGCATCCAAACCCTTGGCACGATACGCTCTGTCATCATAAACCTCCTTATATCTTTCATCAAAACAGCCACCATACCTACCTACAAGGCATTTCCATAGCCTTTCCGAGATACATTGCCATGCAACATCCATCTTCTCATGACTTGATCTTCATGTCATACATTTGCATCATGATAGTTATATCTTCTTTATGTGAGTACCTTTGTAAAGTGTGAAAGATCTTTTATATTCTTGTAAAATATAGAGTGTTGCCCCTAAAGTGAGGAAAAGATCCCAAAGAGGACAAAATCAAAAGATCCCAAAGAGGACAAATGAGAGTTCAATAGAAAGAGCCATTGAGGCCACCAAAAAATACAAAAAAATAGAAAAAGGAGAAAAAGAAATAAAAAGAGAGAAGGGGGCACACTACTATTCCTTTTGAGAGATCCACACTAGTACTTCATCCTCTATCTCTTGTACTCCATAGAGATCATCATCATGCATATAGCTATGTGGGGACCTTCACACTATATAACTTGGCTTGTATATTCCAATGATGAGCCTCCTCAAACAAGTTCTAGGTCTTCTTGAGCAAGCAAGTTGGATGCACCCCCACTAGTTCCCTTGGAGAGCTTTTAGCTCACATGTGCATCCGTTGCATGGCAATCCCTACTCCTCAAATCATATCTATCATATGGCCTTCTCTCGCCTATGATTGTCCTCATTGATGTGAGCCTTTCACACCTTTTTGTCTTCCTCCTCCACCTTCTTTCTGTTTCACCTTTTAGGTGTGAACTTTATTGCTCATGCTCATCCACTGCATGAGTTCTCAAAATATCGAAAGGGAGTGTATCAGTTTGACTTGTACCTGACTAGTGGTCTGGGGACGAGTCACGATAAGAATCCAAAGGAGACTAAGTGTGAAACTTTAGTAGATAGTTGTTCTCAACAACCTTACTTTTTTCTCTCGTATTTCCCTATCCCCTGCTTGCACGCAAATACCATCTGGAGACATTCGAGTCACGGACAGCGAGAGCTCTTGCACCTTTTGTTCTTTTGTTGCTTGTGTCAATGCTAATATAGACTCTTGCTTGTTAAGACTTGAATTGAATTGCATGCTTTGATTGCTTTACTTAAAAGTCCTTTTATGGTTGTGTGGCATGTCACCACAGAAATTATGCTTGTTATCATTTACCTACTTGAGGACGAGCAGGAATTAAGCTTGGGGATGTTGATACGTCCAAAACGTATCTATAATTTCTGCTTGCTTCATGCATGTTTTGTGTGACTTTGCCATGTTTTTCTTGAACTTTCATACACTTTTGAGCATATTTGGAATAATCTATTAACCCAGTGCACCTAGCTGCCAGTTGTTGTTTTCTGTTGTTTTTGTATTTCACGTTTTTCGTCCAGTAAAAGTGCTCCAAAAAATCCAGGAAAATTAGATAAAAAATCAGCGTCGCTGAAGCTTCCGGAAACAACAAAGGAGCGAAGGCGGGCCACCACCAGGCAGCCAGGAGGGCAGGTGGCGCGGCCCCACCCTAGGCCGCGCTAGGGCCCCTCCTGACTGCCTCGTGGGTCCCCTCGACACCCCCTTCGCCTATATTTAACCCTCGGGGTGGAAGCCCCTAAGACGGACTCCTCTTTCGCGATCTCGCCTCTGTACCGCCCCGCCGCCGTTTCAAGATCGGGGTTTCCTGGAGAAGCTGCTCCGGCACCCTGCCGGGAGAAGCTACCCCCTCCGGGAGACCATCCATAGCCATGGAGGCCTCCCGTATGTACCGTGAATAGTTTCCCTTGGACCATGGATCCGTGACCAGTAGTTATGTGATCTATCTCTCCCTTCTTTGTGCCTCCACTTTCGAGACCTTGTGAGCTGCCTCACATGATGGAGGCACCTTTGTAATTTTCTGCCGTTGCTATGCTGAGTTTGTTGGGATCTGATGGATTATGAGACTATGTTCGGATTGTGATGAGTAATATATTTTGTTCTTGAGTAAATTCTTGCAAGTTCTCCGTTGCAGTATTTTACTTTGGCCAAGTGATTTGTTGCAAATCCAAGAGGGAGTGTTATGCTTGATTGTGGGTTCAGCCCCTTGATGTCTAGCTTGAGTGACAGAAACATGAGACAAGGCGATGTGCTATTGCCACCAGGGATAAAACAACGGTGCTTGTATCCGCGAATGCAAGGATTCTTTACTTTACGCAAAGTTCTTTTAATGCAGTTTTTTGTTGCTTTGAGTTACACTTTGGGTGGGATTCGCAACTTAATACCGGCGAGATGTTCTGGATAGATATCTCAAGGTGGATGATTCGTAGTAGATGCAGATGTATTTCGGTCTACTTACCTTGGCGTACTGCCCATTGCTTTTTAGCCCTTCCTTTCTTTGCAGCATAGTTAGCATTGCGATGCCTTCATAATCATGTCAATTGCCCAACTGTGATTTGTTTACCTCGCTAGCACTTTTATCGTCTTTTGGGAGAGATACATCACTAGTGAAAATCACGCGACCTTGGTCCATCTTCATATCATTGTTTACACCCTCAATTTACTTTCAGTCTTTACTTTCAGTTGCCACTATCATTATCTCTCGCGTTGATCCTTTGTAAACGGCAAGGCCGGAGGAATTGACAACTCCTCTGTACTCGTTGGGTGCAAAGTTATTTGTATCTGTGTGCAGGTCCAGGTGAAGTAGCAACCTCGGCGCCATTGTTCACTTTACCACCTTCTTGTATCCTTCGGAGTCCTACGGGAGACAAACCTTGGTATCTTTGCCAAGGGAAAACTTGCTGCTGCACTATATATCAAACCCTGCACTTGGGGTAATCAATGAGGGCTTGAAGAGTATAACACTCTCTTGCCATCAATGTCCATCGTGCGGTGATCGATGTTCTTGAAAACATCGGGCTTGTCCGGCACCTCCAGACATTTCCGGAGCTGCGACATGTGGAAAAAATCGTGCACATCGGATAGCTCTGCTGGCAGTCTCAACTGATAGGCAACTTGGCCTCGTCTGGCTATCACCTCAAATGGTCCGATGTATCGGGGTGCTAGCTTTGCCTTCACATGGAATCGCTGCATTCCCTTCAGTGGGGTGACTCGGAGATACACAAAATCTCCAACTGCAAAAGTCACCTCTCGACGCTTGGGGTCGGCATAACTCTTTTGACGAGACTGCGCGGTCTTGAGATGCTCACGAATCAACTGGATTTTCTCTTCGGCCTCCTTCAGAACATCGGGTCCAAAAAATTTCCGTTCTCCGGTCTGAGACCAGTTCAGGGGCGTGCGACACTTCCTCCAATACAAAGCTTCAAATGGGGCCATCTGTAAACTCGTGTCAGAACCCTCTGTTAGGTAATGTGCTAGGATTAAAGTCACCTTGCATTCATCAAATAAAATCAAATGGAATTCAAATTCAAACTCAAATGGGAGAAGGAACACCCCCCAGATGAATTAATTCAAATGGCCACAAATAAAGTTGCTCCAAAAATTCCTTTTGCATTTTTGAAAAGTCTCCTAAATGAGTGTGATCACATATCAAGTGATGTGGGACCAACTTCATGCTCATGGATTTTTCAAAAAGTCAAACAGGAGGATGGATTTAAATTTAAACCCCTATTTGAATTAAAGTTCAAATAAGTTGAATTTTAAAAATGTTCAAACTTTACAAGTGGCTAGCCTATTATATTATGAGGCCATATAAAAAGTTTCAGCATTTAATAAAATTCCTAGCTATTTAATTAGCAAAGCAAAACAAAAATACAGAAAAGAAAACAGAAAGAAATAAAGAAAAGAGGCTCACCTGGACCTGGCCCAACTCATCCCCCAGCCTGGCCCAGCCCAGCCCACAGGGGCACATGCGTCTTCAACCCCTGCCAGGCAGGCACACAGGTCGCCGGCGAGCGCCGTGGGCGCGCCAGGCAGCTGCCTGCCTGCCCAGGGGTTATCCCCTCGCCTGGAGACGCCCAGCTGCATCCTGATCCCATTCCCCCTCTCCAGCGCCAGCTTCCCCTCCTCTCTCGCCGGATTCGAAGACGACCCGAGGACCCGCCGGAGCACGACGCCGCACAGCCGTAGCCAACGTCGACGAGGGCCTCCACCAAGCTGTCCCCCGAGTTCTCCTCCGAGCGCAGCTTCGATCTACAGAAGATGGCGAGGCCGGAGCCACCGTAGCCGCCAGAATCTCGATCACGCTGTCACCGGACCCGCAAGACCTCATCGTCGAATTCGTCGCTCTCACGCCGCCGTTTACCTCGCCGCCTGCTCTGCTGAGTTCCTGGTGAGCGCGGGATCAAAACCCCTATCTTTTCCCCCTCGATTTTTTCCTCTAGCCATGACCGCCATGAACGCCGAAGCTTCTCGCCGCCGGGGAGTTCCTCACCGTGCAACCATGAACCCCAGCACCCCGTGGCCATGTCTACCATGCTCCACATACTCCGCTGCTTCGATTGCAACCACCGTAGCTTCAAATGGCACCCCACAACGAGTTCCACCTCGAGCCAGTGCCTCCGCCGCCGCTAGGGCTCGACGTTGACGTGGTTCCAGCGCCTCCCCGTGGCCCTGCGGTGCTCAAACGAGTGCGCGCGGTCACGAGCTATCTTTTGGTTGTCTTGGCGCCTCATTTGGACCACGGGAACGCCATCCCGTGCGAGCGCTGCCGTGCTGGATGGTCACCGGCGACTTGCCACCGGTGAGGTCCACGTGGCCGGCATGTTTAACCCTAACCCCCACGCTTAATCACACCCTGGGCCACTGACCAGTGGGCCCAGGCCACTAACTAATCCCTGGTTAGTTTAAAATAACCGGGTTAGTTAACTAACCCACTGAAAGTGAGGCCCCACATGTCAGCAACTCCCCCCCCCACGTCACCTTGACGTCATGCCTACGCAGTAAATCGTTTTTCCAATTAAAAGAATTCCAGAAAATGGCAGAAAATATGTTAAACTTTGGAAATTCATAGAATATTCATCCTAACTCCAAATATAGCAAATAATATGTCTAAAATTATTAAAAAAATTCAAGGAATCTGAATATGCAATCTGTTTTCTTGTTTGACCAAGTTTTCTTGGGTGAACAGTGGCAACAAGGCATATGAATTCCTTTTAAATTCAAAATGGAGTTTGAATTTGCAATTCACTAGCAATATACTCCATTTAAATGCAATTGTCTCACACATCAGAAGCATGTACATCAAGTTTCAACCTTCAACCATGTGTTTGTGCATTGTACTTATGTTGCCCCCCCTTGATTGTTGTTTGTCGATAGAAGTGGAACCGGAACAGGAGGCTGCCCCCTTCGTTGAAGACCCTGAACCTGAACCTCGTCAGCAAGGCAAGCAAACCCCCATTGATCATGTCGATAAAATCACACTTCCCTCTCAGTCTCGCTTATGCATTTATTAGGATGATTACCATGCTACGTTTCTACCGCATAGATGAACCCATTCCTTTGCATGACCTATCTTTTGTCACAGTAGTAAGCAAACCACAATCCTAGCAAATGTAGGAGTTGGTTGATACCATGTGGACCCTGCATTTGTTACTGCTTATTGCATGCTTAGAGTGATACAATGTTGATACTGTTATGTGAGTCGGGATGGTAGCAATCATGATGATGATGGTGGAAATGTGTTGGTGAATCTACCCTAATACAAGGTGAACGATGAGAGGCTGTGTAGGAGTACACAGTGGGTTGTCTCGTTTAACACCGCCCTAAGTCCGAGTTCTTGTGTGGTGATCCAAGATGAAGAGTACAACCACACATTGGGCTCAGTGACCCCTCTCAACCTACTAACTCATCCCTTTCGATGTCCAGATGTCGCAGTAGTTCGGAGTTCTGGTAGGTTTGTGGCCTGGCTGCTAAGTGAGAGAAGGGCTCAGCCGAGACCGGCTTATGCACCACGCACACATCATCTGGGTCCACTTCGGTAAACCGGCCGGGTTCACAATAGTGGTAGCCAACCCAGGTAGGCGGCTTTCTTGGACTAGATCGGCTATGAGGTAACAGTTGTGGTGAGCATCTTTGCTGACACCCCTCGAATGGTGTCGAGATCAAAGGCGGTAACTGATGGTCATGTGTGTGTAGCGGTACACCCCTGCAGGGTTAACAAAACTATTCGAATAGCCGCGTCCGCGGTAAGGGACTGCTTGGAAAGCTTAGCTTGATTATTAGAACTGTATACCTATAAAACTTGCCAAGATAAGCGTGAGTGCTGTGGCGTGCTTTCTCGTGGGGAAGTCGAGGAAGGCACCATAGTGGTGTAATTGGTTGGAGACATGTAGTGGACTCGTGTACGCTTCTTACCTCAAGTCTGGTACTCGTAGTTCAGGACTAGCTAAGTCAAAGTTGGAACTTCTTCTCATGAACCCCACCTCCCTTTACCAAGTCAAAGCTGGCATTTCTGCAAGTGAACCCCACCTCCCTTTACCTTGATACATGGGCATGAGTAGTATAGCTCCTACGTAAGTCTTGCTGAGTACGACTTTGTACTCACGTTTGCTTATTCTATGTTTTAGATGAACCCACTTACCCCGAAGGTGGATTCTACCTCGAGCTCGACGACTGAAGACCAAGCTAGTGTAGTCCCAGTCAGCACACTGGTTCCCTCGTGGAGGGCTTGTGTTTAAATAAGGCTTCTAAAGCCATTTGTTAAACTTGTCTGTACCCAGACATAATTTGCTTCCGCATGCTTGTTGTAATTTTGTATCACAGTCTCATGATCTCTGTGTGCACTCTGTGAGAGTTATCAATAAAATGTATACTTTGTAGAGAATTGCAATGATACCTGATGTTCATACAAGGCATGTGTGCTGCTTGTATGATTATAACATGCATGTCTTAGTATGGGTTTTCGAGACCTTAGGTGTGATCTGGCTGGCGGTCCTTTATACACCAAGTGGACCTTAGATGTGCGCAGATTGGGGAATCGCGATGCGATTGTTCGTGACTCCGTCACGTGCACACTTTGATGTATGATCGAGCCCACCCTAGACCCCGACTAAGTGATCGGGCTGGAGTAAGTCTATGTAAGAGTTATAATACAATCGATAGTATGGTTGAGGCGACTTGTATATGAGTATGGGAGTTCACCACCCATATCATTTGGACTTGTGTACGGACGATGAGGACCCATTTCAGTTGATCATCCGGCCTGGATGGGATGCCCCTCACGTTCGATGCTTTCCGAGAATGTTCTGTGCTTGGCCTTGTCTGCTTAGACAAGTGGGTACGGTTCTCGGCTCTCCATATGATTGTGTTGTAGCGAGTCTTGCATACGCTAACCCCGGGTCCCGACAGACTTGGTATCAGAGCAGGACTGACTGTAGGATTATCAGCCTTGGCCGAAGTCGAGTCTAGCTTGCTATAGTTATATAGTTACTCTGGGTATATAAGGGAACAACGTAAGGCTTCTTTTTTCTCCTTACCCTCATCGCTCTGAGTTCTGAGTCACCCTCATCTTGTTCTACGGGAAGATAGGACTAGGCTCATCTTCTTACTAGAACATCTCGTTTTTTGCTTCCTTGTAGCCGTAGGAAAGTTGTGTTCGGTTTACTAGCGTTGTTGTGCTTCCTGATTTCTTACATCGTATGTAAGTGCTGTTTTCATGTTGTAAGAAATTGTCTTTTCTTGCAATTACAGCCGTTATGCTGCCCGAGTCATTCCAAGTTTCTTCATAATCTGATGCATTTGCAAACTCCTTCTTTCTGTTTCAGATGGCGGATCTTCCCACCCCCCCCCCGGCAGATTGTTCGTCTCACTAGGTGCCTCGATGTGCGTGGGCATCCAGCCATGCTCAACGAGATGATGTCCTTCATTGGTTATCGATGGTATCCTGAGTACACCGTTGAGGAGCAGTTCCTTGACTTCAACCAGACTCAGTTCCACTACACTGTCAAGATCTACCCGCACCACATTGGAGTCTCTCAGCCTGTCCTCTTTGGACATGGCATTGGTGTGACTGAGAACATGGATGTGCATGATGCTGCATACTCATGTATTACCCTGCTGAGAGAGGAGCATGCACTTCTTGCAGGATCAAATTTCCTCTATATCCCTGTTGCACTTCCAGGAGAAGAGGGATATTACACCGGATTGTACACAGATCACTCCCTGGAGGATACTTTGCTTCAGATCACTGCTCGGCACGCTTGTGATAGAGATCGTGATGCACGTGCCCTTCGCTTTGAGCTTCACGCCACCCGTGTCCGTCTGTATCGAGCACTTACACTCCTGGATCCTTTTGTGAGTGTTGGATCAGTGGAGTATGATGCTATCTACCCAGCCCGGACGCAGATGCCTTCTCGAGTTGCTTGGCCCGAGATTGAAGGCATTTTTCCACCCCGTGGTCCTCTGCTTCCACCCTACGCTGGACCTAGGCCCCACCCTTGCCCAAATAGATATCAGGGTCCACAGGCCTCCGTGTTTTCCGATGGTCACCTTCAGCTACCGGGTTACGCGGGGAACTTTTACGAGGATTACTATGGAGATGAAGATGAGTGAGACCGCCTGTGGTCTTACTTTAGTGAGGATGTAGTAGTATCTTAGAATATTGTACGCAAGGTGTTCTAAGTTCCAGAGGCTTAGATAAATAATGTATAGGAAGTCAGAGTGCCTCATAAGGATGTATCATCCTCATCACGTTTGTATTAGCTTGGAGCTTGTACTAAAACGATGTATGGTGTGTATGGCAGCTTGTGAATATATGGCTTGTATGCTTTTATCACCATGTTGTCAAGATGATTACTTCCTTTGCTCTGTGATTCTTCCATTACCTTCAATACCTTGTTTAGAGTCTTCCAATCAACACTGTCTGACTTTGGTTTTCACCTTCAGGATGTCTCAAGGAACCCGTGGCCAGCTTGGTCGTGCCCATGGTCGTGGGAATGATCCGGAGGAAGGTAACCTTCCACCCCCACCCACGATGGCTCAGGTTCTGATGGAGTTTGAGAGGAACCGCCGAGACTCTCACTAGTTGCTGGAGGTCATTGCCCGCAACACCACTCAGCAGCGCAACGAGTTGGTGTCCTTGAATGACTTCATCCGGCTTCATCCCCCGGTTTTCAGCTACTCCACCGAGCCCCTTGACACCGATGACTGGCTTCGCAGCATCGAGAGGAAGCTCCAGGCAGGCCATGTTGCAGATGGTGACAGGGTCAGCTATGCCACTTACCACCTCGAGGGTGCAGCTAGCTCTTGGTGGGAGAATTTCCTGAACATGCGTCCCGTTGGACCGCCCACAACTTGGGATAAGTTCTGCACTTCATTCCGTGAGCACCACATTCCAAAGGGTCTTATGGACCGCAAACGTGAGGAGTTCTGCAACCTCAACCAACGCAGAAGGACTATTGACGAGTTTAGTCATGAGTTCAACCGACTGGCTCGTTATGCTACTGAAGAGGTCTCCACCGACTCCAAGAAGCAAGAAAGGTTCCGTCATGGACTCAATTCCGGACTCTGTCGTGAGCTCAACCTGCATGACTTCGCCACCTTCCAGGTCCTTGTCAACAAGGCTGGCGAGGGTGTGACCCCACGACTCCTACAGATGAGCCTACCTGGTGTCCATGAAGGCGGAAGGCCCATGAAGATACAGGCCTCGGTCCGCTAGTTGGCACCGACATAGGAGTCCGCGACTCACAAGGAAGGTGCGAAGACCTGCCGTACGGAGCAAGCTAGGGTTAGGAAAGCTTACCAGTAAACGTAGAAGGACTCCCCGAGACCTAGCCCGGTATATAAGGGCTAGGAGGGGCGACGCCAAAGACATATAATCTCACCTGTAACCCTAGCCTTGAGCGCTCCAGCCTTGGCCTCCACTGTAATCGCATCTCCCCCATCAATAATATCGAGCAGGAGCGAGCCTCCCTGTTTGCCAATGAGCCATCATCTCAACCTGTGCATCTCATGACTAACCCAGGGTCCCTGACCATGGGATTTGCCGGGGTTGATCCCCGTCAATTGGCGTCGTCTGTGGGAACCGCGCAGGTTGGGAACACGATCTCGGCGGCCTCATCATCATTGGCACTCATCAACTCGACGGCTCCGGCAAGATCCAATCTGCTCGAGCCCCTCGGATTCACGGCCCACCTCCCGGCCCTCCAGCCAGTCTTCACCGATCTACACTCCGGCGTCAATCTGATCTTCAGAGCATATCGGATCTACATCAACCATTGGGGGACTCTTTGCCTCACCGACGGCACCCGCGCACCTACGGCAACACCTGCAGCAATGAACGGAGCGGTCGCCGCCCGCACGGCCAGTCTATCTGGCAGCCGTAGCTACCCACCCAACTCAAGGCTGCACGCCACTCGCGACCGCCCGAGTGGAGCCCAAACATGGAGAGGCAACATTACACGTATCAGCAAGGAGGCAGCAAGGACACCATCGCAGGTGTTCATGGCAGAAGTTGGAGCACCAGCGTCAGATAACAACGGACGAGTCGAAGACCTGAGCACTCGTCAAGACACCCCAACCACCAACAGGGCGGCAGGTCCCGGCAACACCAGTCAGATGGTCGTACAGCTAGGAGAACCAGGGACCGTACCAAGGAAAGTCCCGGTGGAACAAGGACCCGGCAATCAAAAAAGCAGTCAGCTGCCAAGAAGCAAGCAGCAAGCTCCCGGCCAAGGCAACCAGCCATCACGCAGCAGGCAGCAAACCCCGGTTGCAGCGGCGGACGGACCAGCTAAAGAAAAAATATTCCTGTCCAAGGAATCAATGGCTATGGTAAAGGAAGCAGTCGCCCGTGGAAGGTTGCTACCATCAGACGCCTTAAGGGACGAGCTAAGAGCATACAACAAGCTAGCGGGAGAGCTAACCCAGCAGACGAGACAATGGCGCCTAGCCATGGAGAAGCAAGAAAAGGCGAAACTCGAAGATAAAAGCAGTCGCACACAACCTCCCAGAGGTGACTCACCAGGCCACGACTCCCCCACCTGCAACAGATCGAAACTCAACAACCTGCGGAAGACAGAAAGGGCACGAGTGGTACGGAAACTGGAAGACGACTTCAGATTAGAGGAAGACGACGATGAAGAAGAACCGTTCACTCTGGCAGAAGCACTCATAAGCGCCCAGGACTACCTGTCCCGTGCCCAGAACAGCAGAAAGGGCCAGACGGATCGCTATACTTCCATTGCTTTGCAGATAATGAAGGACGCCATCGACGCCTCGGTACCTAAGAAATCCAGCGCAAAATGGCAGACTCGCGAGCGGACACCGGACAGAGACCCCAGTTCACCAGACGACGACGACAGTAACGACGACAGGCGCAGGTGCCCCGACAGGCACAAGAAACACGACAGCGACCACAACAACAGGCGCCGCAGCACTCGGCGAGATGCGTGAAACGACATCACGCAGAACAGAGTCAACCACAGCAGGCGAAGGCGCACAGCACGTGAGGAGTACTCGGACAAAGAGGCTTCCGAAGAGGAAATCGAGCCATGTGGAGCACTCTGCTTCACACGCGCCATACGTGAGACGCGTATGCAAAACGGGTTCAAACTGAACTCCACAACACCAAAGTACAACGGACTCGAGGAGCCGGAGGCATGGCTCGACGACTACCTAACAGCAGTCAAGTTCCAAAGAGAAACCAACATCACGGCAATGCAGTACGTACAACTCATGCTCGAGAGCTCTGCTCGACATTGGCTGAAAAACCTTCGGCGCGGATCCATCAGCTCCTGGAGCCACTTCCGAGGAGCTTTCATAGAAAACTTCAAATCAACATACAAGCGACCAGCCTCACTCGAGGAGTTGCGGGCATGCAAACAAGGAATGAGGGAGGCCCTGCGAGCATACATCCAGCGATGGACAATACTCAAGAATTCAGCGGAAGACATCTCGGACGAAAGTGCGATCGACGCATTCAGGCGAGGTCTTCAGCACGTCGAATTCAAGGAGCAGCTCGGACAGATGAAAGTCCGAACACTCGCACGGCTGTTAGAACTAGCCAACAGCTGGGCGGACGGAGAAGACTCCGTTCGTAATGAAACAGAAACCCACACTGCACGATCAGAGTACGACTACGACTACAACAGAGATAGAGGAGACAACAGAAGAAGGAAGCGACCCAGACGGAACTTCTATAATGACAGAGGACCTGACATGGTCGCCGCCGGTTTCTCAGACGATCGGAACGGCAGGCACCGTGATGACAACAGACCACAGCGTCGAGACAACCCAGAAGACGATCCCCAGGCTCAGAGGCGAGAATGGAGGACAAGGCAGCCACGCGACAGCACTCGCGCATTCCGCTCTGCCAAAGAATAACTCGACGGCCGTGCTCTATACACGGATTCAGAAATGAGCGAGGAGAGCTCAAATCATCCCACACCCTCAGGAATTGTAGAAGCTTCAACGAGTTGGCCGAGGAGAAAAGCCGCTCCGCGGTCACAGCAGCACGACCACTCGCAAGCATAGCAGTTGGGCCAGTCGCCCACGGTGCGCCACCAGCCCCCCCTCTGCCAACAAGACAGGTAGCTGCCATCCAGGAACGGCAAAGGACACCAGAAGAAGAAAACCAATACCCAGAAGCCCACGGGAGAATCTACATGATACAAGAAGGCAAACCTTCCAACAGGCAGCAGAAACAAGTCACCTGACAAGTCTTCCTAGCAACCTCCGCACACCCGGCCGTCCCAGAGTATCTGCGCGGGTCGGAGACAGAAATCTCCTTCTCCCGGGACGACCACCCGCCAGTCGTTCCCCAGCCAGGGCACGCCGCACTAGTACTCGAGGCCAGAATCGGAATTACGACATGTCGCGAGTATTCATGGACGGCGGCAGCGGGATCAATATCATCTTCACCCGAACACTCGACGACATGCTCATCCAAAACAACGCACTCAAGTCCTCAGGCACAACCTTCCACGGCATCGTACCAGGAAAAGCAGTCTACCCCCTCGGAAGGATAAGCCTGGAGGTAGTCTTTGGGAACGCGACAAACTTCCGCAAGGAAACACTTGACTTTGAAGTGGTCGACTAGAAGTCGCAATACCACGCA
This sequence comes from Bromus sterilis, assembly GCA_950022295.1. Classification (NCBI taxonomy): domain Eukaryota; kingdom Viridiplantae; phylum Streptophyta; class Magnoliopsida; order Poales; family Poaceae; genus Bromus; species Bromus sterilis. The sequence goes on along the minus strand of OX465595.1, from coordinate 362,036,532 downwards.
ATCCTCGGGCGACCAGCTTTCGCTCACTTCATGGCCGTACCCCACTACGCCTACCTCAAGCTTAAGATTCCAGGCCCAAACGGGGTCATCACAATCAGCGTCAGTTTCGTCAGATCCGACCGCTGCGACAAAGAATTCCACAAGATAGCAGAAGCATTCGTAGCCCACCAAGGCAGCAGGACCACGGGACTCGCAGAAGAAGCGCTCCCGTAGAAGGAAAGGAACATCGCCCGAAGAAACCCGGCACGAGGAAACAAAGCTACTAGGCCCTTAAGGCCACCACATCATCGCTCTAAGTAAAAGGGACATGTCCTTAATAGAGCCCTCCTACTCTTTGGAAGAGACAGCAGGAAAGATATTACATAAAAAAATTCCTCAAAATTTCTTGGCACTCGGGGGCTCGCCGAAGCAGCCACCCCCCGAGGCGTCCTCCGCAATCGCGGCACATTAACTTGGCACTCGGGAGCTCGCCGAAGCAGCCACCCCCCGATGCGTCCTCCGCAATCGAAGTACATTAACTTGGCACTCGGGGGCTCGCCGAAGCAGCCACCCCCCGAGGCGTCCTCGCAATCGCGGCACATTAAACTTGGCACTCGGGGGCTCGTCGATGCAGCCAACCCCCGAGGCGTCCTCCGCAATCGCGGCACATTAACTTGGCACTCGGGGGCTCGCCGAAGCAGCCACCCCCCGAGGCGTCCTCCGCAACCACGGCACATTAACTTGGCACTCGGGGGCTTGCCAAAGCAGCCACCCCCTGAGGCGTCCTCCGCAACCGCGGCACATTAACTTGGCACTCGGGGGCTCGCCGAAGCAGCCACCCCCCAAGGCGCCCTCTGCAATCGCGGCACATTAACTTGGCACTCGGGGGCTCGCCGAAGCAGCCACCCCCCGAGGCATCCTCCGCAACCGCGGCACATTAACTTGGCACTCGGGGGCTCGCCGAAGAAGCCACCCCCCGAGGCATCCTCCGCAACCGCGGCGCATTAACTTGGCACTCGGGGGCTCGCCGAAGCAGCCACCGCCCGAGGCGCCCCCCGCAACTACAAATGCAGACGACCCTCCAAGACAGCATATATACAACCAAGAAGAAGCATATACAACGAAGGGAAGCACCTAATCTTTAGGCTCCAACTTCGCCTTAATAAGTGCACCCAGATGGCGGTCATTCTCTTCGCAAACTCGCCTCACAACCTGGTGCGCATGCCTATCTATAACCACGTAGTGCTCATTCATCGGATGATCCCTACCACCTGGAGGACCCGCCACCACCTGAGCAAAATCCATCCTTGGCCAATGACTATGGACCAAGCCCAAAGCAGCTCGGGCTCCAGCACGAATCTGATGATCCATCACGCGACGTAACTCAGCAGGCTGAGAAAATATGCGTCAGAGCCTCTCAAGGGACGAAGGAAAAACCTCCAACGGATAGAACTCAGCATGGATACCACCCAATACCCGCTGGCAGTAGCTGAGAGCTTCCGGCACCCGCTCAACTCGGCGACGAAGCAAAGCAAATGCTCGAGCACGAGCCCCATCTGCCCAAAAGGGATTGCTCGCCTGCACACTGGGATCATCAAGCCGCGACATCTCCGACTGAACGGCCCTCTCTTCATCCCGATTTCACCCTGTCAGCACTTCGAAAGTCAAAAACTACGATCAAGACAGAGACGGCAAAAAACCCACCAAGCGGAACCAAGCAACCAAGTTGGGGCAAGACTCACCCCGCAGGAGGTCGGACAACTTCACCACCCACGAAGCAAGGCCCTCAACCACGGACTCGGCACGCTCGCGCTGAGTACGCTGAACGGCCACAGATCCCTTCAGTCGGACAATATCCCGCTCAGCGTCCTTCAGCCGCAAGCAAACGAACTCATACGCACCCTCGCGAGCGTCATCCTTCAGCGAACTCCATGGACGAAGAACGCCCGGAGTGGCCTACCGCAGGATGAACGAAACAAATCAAAAAACAGCAAGAGGAACAGCCATGCAGTCACTCAGATAAAAGTAGCAAAAGATCAACCATCACAACGGAGTCACGAATTACAGACAAAGTTTTAAAGAGGCACAACACTACTGTGCCTCCCCCTCACCGACGATAGGGGGACCCTGAGCATCTACAACTTGTTGCAGGCGACGAGCCAGCCTATCGGCTCGGTCGTCCTGCTCACCAGAATAGTGTGGGATGGTCTCAACCAAGGAATCAACAAAGGAAACAACATGCCCTATAAGGACGACCAGGGCCGTGGAAGAACCACTCACCACGCTCTCCGCCACCAGTTCCACCATATATTTCCCATCCGGGCCGAACGCAGCAACCCGAGCACCCAGGCCATCTGGCACCTTTGTACCCTCCGGCATAAGGTGCTCGTGCGCAAGACCCACAAGATTGGAAGCCCGGGCGCAGACGTCCTCGACCACTGCAACAGCATCTGCAACAGCATCAACAGCGCCCTGGAGAATCCCAGACCCCGACGCAGCAGCCTCCATCGGCTTCGCACCTACAGCAGCTGCACCAAGCAAAGAAACGTCATCACGGGAAGACAGTAGAAACAGCAATGATTGAGTACCAAACTTACACACGAGCGAGCCCGCCAAGGAGCGAAGACGAGTGCCCTCGACTGCCTCCACCCGCGCACGCGAGTCCTTAGCCTGGCGAAGGCGAACCAGCTCCTCATGTTGACCAAGCAACTCCGCCTCCTTGGAAGCCAAGGCAGCCTTGAGAACGAAAGCCGTCTTTTCCGCCTTTTCGGCTTGTTTCTCGGCAGCCTGGCGACGACCTGCAAGGAAAGACAGTGCTCAGAACAAAAGACGAAGTGCCCAAAAAGCTCAGCAGCGCAAAAATAAAACCCACCATCCATAGCAGATAAGGCATCCTGGGCAGAATTATGGGCCCGTTGCCAACGCTCAGCATCAAGAACCAAACGCTCAGAATGCTGGAAAACAGGCTGCAAGAACCAGGCAATGAGGTGTTAATTAAAGAAAAGACTACAAGCAACTGCAAACAGTTACTTCTAGCCTCGGGGGCTACTCCCATCGGGAGCACTGCCGTGCCCCCGATGATAAAACAACACAGACACGAATCATCTTACCATCTTGGAGACATGGTCGAAAGCACGGGCCTTGTCCTCAATCGCCAGATCAAGACGGCCAAAATACGGAGGACCAAGTTCAGTCGGCCTGGGCTCAGGAGCAGTAGCACCAGGCGCCCCAGAAGAAGGTACACCGGGAACTACACCCGCAGCCGAAACGACAGGGGTCGCCGCCAGCCCAGATTGGCCAGCGGCAGCCGAGAGGTCCTCAAGATGCTTGACTGCCGCCCCAGAACTCGTCGACTTCAGATCAGTAGCAGTTGCGCTGGTGCACAAAGCACCCGGAGCAGGCGCAGCACTACAAAATAAAGCATTATCAGTCGCAAGAACAAGGAAAAAACAACAGGCACAAACCCAGCAGAATCTTACCCGACACACGTAGCACGAGGACGCCCCAGCCTCCCAAGCCTGGCCCTCTTGGGAGGAGGAGCCGGAGCAGCAGCCAAAGGGGAAGGCCCAGCAACAGGAGCAGCAGGAGGGACTTCATCACCTAACGCAGAACGATCTTCAGCATCCAAAGGGCGAGAGTGCTTCACACGAAAAGGACTCGAGTCTTCACTATCTCCAGTCTCCACTAGCACAATCTCAGCATTAACAGCCGGCGCAGCATTATCAGCTGCGGAAGCATCAGGCTCTTCACGAATATCGGCGTCTTCCGGCTGCGGAGGATTACACGGTACTGGAGCATGGCCCTGCAAGGCAAGCAATGTCAACAACAAAACAAAACTAGGTACTCGTCCAGACAAATGAAGGAACATGGGCACTAACCGGCGGTGGAGAACGATCAGAAGCATATGGAAGGACAAGGCGCATCTCGGAAATACTCGAGCACTTGCTCACATGCTGGATACGAGCCAGCAAGGCATCAGGCTCCGGCTCTTCAGGCGAGCATCTCGTCGAGTCATCGAGTCCCTTGTACTGCCACATGGGGCGAGCTCGATGCTGCAACGGTTGAACTCGCCTCCCCACAAAAATAGAGATAAGTTGACCACCAGTCAAGTTATCCTTCCACACAGAAATCCTCTCCAAAAACAGAGTCAGTTCGGACGACTCCACCTCGGTCAAAGAATGAGACCACGAAGGCTGTCTGACCACTCGTGTGCCCGGATTGAAAGAAGCAAGACCAAATTGTTGACCAACAACGAAGCGATCCTTCAGATAAAACCAGCCTCTTCGCCAGCCACTAACGGAATCGATCTTATCCAAGTCAAAATATGCATGTTTATCCCCAATGGAGATACCCACTCGACCCACGGCGTACTCACAGTTTGTACTTTTTACATTAAAAAGGCGTCTCCAAAGTCCCCAATGGGGATAAATCCCCAGGAAAGCCTCACATAGAGTGATGAAACACGCAATGTGAAAAATCCCATTGGGAGTAAGGTCATGCAACTGGAGCCCATAGGAATACAGCAAGCCCCAAACTAAAGGATGCAGCGGAAGAGCAAACACACAGTGGAAGAAAGCCTGGAAGCATACCCGCTCGTCCGCCGCCGGCGCTGGAGTCGACTCATCGCCAGGAAGACGGGCATCGCCTGCCACCACCATGCCATCAGCAACCAGCGCATCCAGATCTTCAGCCCCGAACGTAGACCGCTCCCACTTGCCGGACATCTTGGCCGACTCGGTAGCAGCACGGGAGCGCTTGGACATAGATCTCACAGCAGCACGCAGAGAAGAAAAGATGAAGGCTCAGGAACACGAAGGAAAACAGAGAAAGAGGAGGAAGGCAATGGCTGGAACCTACAATTCACCCGGCCGCATGGTATTTAACTCAAGAGCCTGGCAAGAAGGGCCACCGGCCAACCTTTTCGCCCAGTAAAAACGTGCCACGATCCCGTACAGACGCGAAAAACATGGAAAAACCAACCGGCGCAGTAACAACACTGCCCACTACGCGCGCAAAAAGAGGACCATGATCGCGCGACGCGAAAATTTCGGCGGGACAGCGCCAAGTAATTTCCCACGACAGACCGCATCAGTCAACAAATTGCAGAAGACCACGCCAACGTCATATCACAACAAGGCGTACTCAGTACGCCATCAAGGCCCAGAGATTCCATCTTTCAGATCTTTTCCCCAAGGAAGAAAAACATCTTACTCCCATCGGGAGCGTACATCATAAGAGTCCCGGGTGCTCCCTCACCTAAAGGTAAACCATGTGCTAGAGTGACCACTCGCACTTATAAGAGTCCCGGGTGCTCCCTCACCTAAAGGTCAACCATGTGCTCGAGTGACCACTCGCACTTATGAGAGTCTCGGGTGCTCCTTCAACCCGACGTAAGACAAACATGCATTCGCCAAGACCATACGGCGCTAAGAGTCTCAGGTGCTCCCTCACCTCAAGAGCCGAAACGGCATTCGAGTGATTACTCGCGAAAAACCCCCCGAATGAGCACTCGAAACAAAGCTCCTCGGGTGAATGAGTGAACAGCTCGCTTGATGTTTTGTTCCAAGCGGGTGCAATGCTATAAGGCTCCGCGCCTCAAAAACACACATTCCTGGAACACGATACACTGTGCCCAGATGCCACGCAAGATTAGAGTGTAGGTAAGACCCTGCTGCGAAGTACGGTCGGGCTGGGACTTGCCGAAGAGCGATTTCACTCCCAACCTTTCCCATGCGCTGAGCATGATAGATAAGCCGGGCGGACGCGCCTTAGGCTACACACATTACTGGTGGCAAATGAACACCGTAAGACCTGAAGCGGCCGGACTTTTGCTCGACACTAGTGTTCCAAGCTCACATCGAGGGACGTGGGTTTGATTGGGCTACTGTGGTATTTTCCCTAGTGCAATTCACCAAGGCTCGATCCATCGACTCCTTGGGCCCTTTCATCTTAGCATCCCTCAAAACAGGTTTTTTCATGGCCACCAGACTGCCAGCGACCTGAGGATGAACCGCGCATACCAATAACTGACGAATGAATGTACTCGAGTCCCTGCGCGACTCTCCGAGTCCCCCAGGCACTCGGGGGCTACTGACGAGGGGGTGACCCCACGACTCCTACAGATGAGCCTACTTGGTGTCCATGAAGGCGGAAGGCCCATGAAGATACAGGCCTCGGTCCGCTAGTTGGCACCGACATAGGAGTCCGCGACTCACAAGGAAGGTGCGAAGACCTGTCGTACGGAGCAAGCTAGGGTTAGGAAAGCTTACCTGTAAACGTAGAAGGACTCCTCGAGACCTAGCCTGGTATATAAGGGCTAGGAGGAGCGACGCCAAAGACATCTAATCTCACCTGTAACCCTAGCCTTGAGCGCTCCAGCCTTGGCCTCCACTGTAATCGCATCTCCCCCATCAATAATATCGAGCAGGAGCGAGCCTCCCTGTTTGCCGACGAGCCATCGTCTCAACCTGTGCATCTCATGACTAACCCAGGTCCCTGACCATGGGATTTGCCGGGGTTGATCCCCGTCAAAGGCCATCAAGGCGGAGGACATGAACACCCCCAATGACTTTCGCAAACACCCTAGAGACGACGGTTCATCCAGCTCAGGCTCTCAGAAGCGCAAGATCTGGATTCCCAACAGCATGTTTCGCCAGAACAACCCATCGAGGCCATCCTATGTGGCGCCTCGTCCACCAGCTTCTTTCCACCCAGCTCCACCAAACAACCCAGCTCCCCGCACTGTCTTTGGAGCCTGCTACAAGTGTGGTCAGGCAGGCCATAAACTCCCGCGAGTGTCCCCAGAACCAGCTCCAGAATCAGAATGCTCCACCCCGTGTCGGAGGTAACAACAATGGTCGTGGCAAGCCACCCCCGAAGGTCTACACCACCAAACCCGCTCCTCCCGCCACTCGTGGACGTGTGAATCAGATTGCCGTCGAAGAGACTGACGACACCACTGACGTCATTCTTGGTACGCTCCCAGTCAATTTTGTTCCTACTTCCGTTCTTTTCGACCCCGGAGCATCTCATTCATTCATGTCAGAAATTTATGCACTTCGTCATGAGTTTTCTTTTGTTGAAATGTCCACCCCAATGATAATTCAAACTCCAGGGTAAAGATGGCAAACTAATAGAGTAAGCCATGGAAATCAAATTGCAATTGAGGGTTTAGTATTCCTTGCTTCACTCATAGCCCTCAAGTCTTCATACATCGATGTAATCCTTGGCATGGATTGGCTATCAAGGCAGAATGATTAACTTGATTGCAAAGGAAATCAGTGAAACTAACCCACCCTTCAGACAAGACAGTCAACTACACCTCACCCAGAACGAGAACCCAGGTACATTCTTTGAATGTACTTCCTCTTCCCGACCTTGAAGATATTATGGTGGTTCGTGACTTCCCGGATATCTTTCCTGAAGAGCTGCCGGGCATGCCACCTGACAGATGTGTAGAGTTCATAGTGGATCTTATGCCAGGAACCGCACCAATTTCTAGACGCCCATACAAAATGGCCCCACGTGAGTGAGCTGAGCTTAAAATCCAACTTGAAGCTTTGTTGTCAAAAGGCTTCATCCGCCCAAGCTCATCGCCATGGGGTTGCCCCGTTCTGTTCGTAACGAAGAAGGATGGAACAGAAAGGATGTGCGTAGACTATCGCCCGCTAAATCTAGCGACCATAAAGGAGAAGTACCCATTGCCCAGGATCAATGATCTTTATGATCAACTTGCTGGATCCTCTGTCTTCTCCAAGATGGATTTGATATTAGGTTATCATCAAATCAAAATCCGAAACGAGGACATTCCAAAAACGGCTTTCACTACTCGTTATGGTCTTTACGAGTACACCGTCATGTCCTTCGGTTTAACCAATGCCCCCGCCACTTTCTCGCGCATGATGAATTCGATCTTCATGGAGTACTTAGATAAATTTGTTGTAGTTTATCTTGATGACATTCTCATCTACTCGAAGAACAAAGAAGAACATGCCGAACATCTCAGGCTAGTATTGATGAAACTTAGAGAGCACCGCCTATATGCTAAGTTCTCCAAGTGTGAATTTTGGCTACCAGAAGTGACCTACTTAGGCCACGTGATTTCTGAAAAAGGCATTGTTGTGAATCCTGAGAGAGTTCAGGCCGTCCTTGACTGGACTCCACCTGAATCGGTTAAGCAAGTTAGGAGTTTTCTTGGCCTAGCCAGCAATTGCCGCCGCTTCGTCGAGAACTTTTCTAAAGTTGCAAAGCCTCTAACTGAACTCCTCAAGGATGATAAGAAATTCCTATGGACTCCCAAGTGTGAGGAAAGCTTTCAAGAGCTAAAAAGAAGATTGACTTCTGCACCCGTACTTGCGCCTCCAGACACCAAAAAGGATTTCGAGATATTTTGTGACGCATCACGGCAAGGGTTAGGATGCATACTTATGCAAGATAGACATGTGGTAGCTTATGCTTCACGCCAGTTGCGTCCACATGAAGAGAACTATCCTACCCATGATCTTGAACTCGCTGCCGTAGTTCATGCCCTAACAACTTGGCGACATTACCTACTTGGTAATCGTTGTGAGATCTTTTCCGACCACCAAAGCCTCAAATACATTTTCACCCAGCCAGATCTTAATCTCAGGAAAAGACGCTGGATTGAGTTGATAAAAGATTACGACGTAGGAATTTCTTACACCCCAGGCAAATCCAATGTCATGGCTGATGCACTAAGTCGTAAGTCGTATTGTAACAACCTCATGTTACAAAAGTGTCAACCACTTCTTCATGAGGAATTTCGCAAGCTCAATCTTGAGATTGTTCCTCATGGCTATCTTTCTACCTTGGTGGCGAAACCAACTCTTGAGGATCAAATCATAGTTGCCCAAAGGCGTGCACGAGGTGTTCGCCAGATCAAGGAGAACATTGCTAGCGGAGTTGCTAAATGTTTCTCCATAGATAGTAGAGGAACGATATTCTTTGGAAATCGTTTGGTAGTACCTAAGAATAGAGATCTAAGGCAACTCATCCTCAAAGAAGCCCATGACACACCCCTCTCGATTCATCCCGGTAGCACAAAAATGTACCGAGATCTACGCCAGAGATTTTGGTGGACTAGGATGAAGAGAGACATTGCTCGATTTGTTGCCGGATGTGATGTTTGTCGTCGCATTAAGGCAGAACAGCAAAGACCTGCTGGTACACTTCAACCTTTGCTTATTCCAGAGTGGAAATGGGACAAAGTCAGTATGGACTTCATCGCCGGCTTTCCAAAAACCCAGAAAGGAAATGATGACATCTTTGTTGTTGTGGATAGACTTTCCAAAGTTGCACACTTCCTTCCAGTTCGCGAGTCTATAACTGCTAGCCAGTTAGCGGACTTGTATGTCTCTAGAATTGTGTCTCTTCATGGTGTTCCTTTGGACATCAATTCTGATCGTGGTAGCCTTTTCATCTCTAGATTTTTGGGAAGCTTTCAGAATGCTATGGGAACTCATCTCTCCTTTAGTACAGCTTTCCATCCTCAGTCTAGTGGTCAAGTCAAAAGGGTTAACCAAATTCTTGAAGACATGCTCAGAGCTTGTGTTATCTCATTCAGAAAGAATTGGGAGAAGTCTCTTCCATTCGCCGAATTTGCTTATAACAACAGTTTCCAATCTAGTCTGGACATGGCTCCTTTTGAAATCCTATATGGACGACGATGTCGAACACCCCTAAACTGGTCAGAAACCGGTGAAAGACAATTCTTTGGACCGGATATGATCAAGGAAGAAGAAGAGCAAGTTCGCATTGTTCGTGATCAATTGAAAGCCGCTCAGTCTCGTCAGAAGATCTACTATGATCGTCATCATAGGAAAGAGAGCTACAATCTGGATGAGAAGGCTTACCTTCGGGTTACTCCTCTGAAGGGAACCCAACGTTTCGGTATCAAAGGCAAGTTGGCCCCACGTTACATCGGACCTTTCCGCATTCTTGCTAAACGTGGAGAAGTTGCCTACCAACTTGAACTACCCCCGCACCTTTCCCGAGTACATGATGTATTCCATGTGTCACAACTCAGGCGTTTCTTCAAGGACCCCATCCGCGAAGTCGACCATGAAATGCTTGATCTCCAAGATGACCTTTCTTATCGAGAATACCCCGTTCGTATTCTTGATTCCGCAGAGCGTGTCACTCGTCGTCAGAAGATTAAGTTTCTGAAAGTGCACTGGTCACACCACTCTGAGAGAGAAGCCACGTGGGAAAGAGAAGACCGTCTCAGTGCCGAGTACCCCTCCTTCCTCCCGCAGACTTCTGAATCACGGGACGATATTCTGTTGAGTGGGGGCGAGTTGTCAGAACCCTCTGTTAGGTAATGTGCTAGGATTAAAGTCACCTTGCATTCATCAAAGAATATCAAATGGAATTCAAATTCAAACTCAAATGGGAGAAGGAACACCCCCCAGATGAAGTAATTCAAATGGCCAGAAATAAAGTTGCTCCAAAAATTCCTTTTGCATTTTTCAAAAGTCTCATAAATGAGTGTGATCACATATCAAGTGATGTGGGACCAACCCCATGCTCATGGATTTTTCAAATATTCAAACAGGAGCATGGATTTAAATTTAAACCCCTATTTGAATTAAAGTTCAAATAAGTTGAATTTTAAAAATGTTCAAACTTTACAAGTGGCTAGCCTATTATATTATGAGGCCATATAAAAAGTTTCAGCATTTAATAAAATGCCTAGCTATTTAATTAGCAAAGCAAAACAAAAATACATAAAAGAAAACAGAAAGAAATAAAGAAAAGAGGCTCACCTGGATCTGGCCCAACTCATCCCCCAGCCTGGCCCAGCCCAGCCCACAGGGGCACATGCGTCTTCAACCCCGGCCAGGCAGGCACACAGGTCGCCGGCGAGCGCCGTGGGTGCGCCAGGCAGCTGCCTACCTGCCCAGGGGTTATCCCCTCGCCTGGAGATGCCCAGCTGTGTCCTGATCCCATTCCCCCTCTCTAGCGCCAGCTTCCCCTCCTCTCTCGCCGGATTCGAAGACGACCTGAGGACCCGTCGGAGCACGACGCCCCACAGCCGTAGCCAACGTCGACGAGGGCCTCCACCAATCTGTCCCCCGAGTTCTCCTCCGAGCGCAGCTTCGATCTACAGAAGATGGCAAGGTCGGAGACACCGTAGCTGCTGAAATCTCGATCACGCCGTCACCGGACCCGCAAGACCTCATCGTCGAATTCGTCGCCGTCACGCCGCCGTTTACCTCGCGGCCTGCTCTGCTAAGTTCCTGGTGAGCGCGGGATCAAAACCCCTATCTTTGCCCCCTCGATTTCGTCCTCTAGCCATGACCGCCATTAACGCCGAAGCTTCTCGCCACCGGGGAGTTCCTCACTGTGCAACCATGAACCCCAGCACCCCGTGGCCATGTCTACCAGGCTCCACGTACTCCGCTGCTTCGATTGCAACCACCGTAGCTTCAAATGGCACCCCACAACGAGTTCCACCTCGAGCCAGTGCCTCCGCCACCGCTAGGGCTCGACGTCAACGTGGTTCCAGCGCCTCCCCGTGGCCCTGCGGTGCTCAAACGAGTGCGCGCGGGCACGGGCTATCTTTTGGTTGTCTTGGTGCCTCATTTGGACCACGGGAACGCCATCCCGTGCAAGCGCCGCCGTGCTGGATGGTCACCGGCGACTTGCCGCCGGTGAGGTCCACGTGGCCGGCATGTTTAACCCTAACCCCCACGCTTAATCACACCCTGGGCCACTAACCAATGGGCCCATGCCACTAACTAATCCCTGGTTAGTTTAAACTAACCGGGTTAGTTAACTAACCCACTGACAGTGAGGCCCCACATGTCAGCACCCCCCCCCCACGTCACCTTGACGTCATGCCTACGCAGTAAATTGTTTTTCCAATTAAAAGAATTCCATAAAATGGTAGAAAGTATGTTAAACTTTGGAAATTCATAGAATATTCATCCTAACTCCAAATATAGCAAATAATATGTCTAAAATTATTAGAAAAATTCAAGGAATCTGAATATGCAATCTGTTTTCATGTTTGACCAAGTTTTCTTGGGTGAACAGTGGCAACAAGGCATATGAATTCCTTTTAAATTCAAAATGGAGTTTGAATTTGCAATTCACTTGCAATATACTCCATTTAAATGCAATTGTCTCACACATCAGAAGCATGTACATCAAGTTTCAACCTTCAACCATGTGTTTGTGCATTGTACTTATGTTGCCCCCCCTTGATTGTTGTTTGTCGATAGAAGTGGAACCGGAACAGGAGCCTGCCCCCTTCGTTGAAGACCCTGAACCTGAACCTTGTCAGCAAGGCAAGCAAACCCCCATTGATCATGTCAATAAAATCCCACTTTCCTCTCAGTCTCGCTTATGCATTTATTAGGATGATTATCATGCTACGTTTCTACAGCATAGATGAACCCATTCCTTTGCATGACCTATCTTTTGTCACAGTAGTAAGCAAACCACAATCCTAGAAAATGTAGGAGTTGGTTGATACCATGTGGCCCCTGCATTTGTTACTGCTTATTGCATGCTTAGAGTGATACAATGTTGATACTGTTATGTGAGTCGGGATGGTAGCAATCATGATGATGATGGTGGAAATGTGTTGGTGAATCTACCCTAATACAAGGTGAACGATGAGAGGTTGTGTAGGATTACATAGTGGGTTGTCTCGTTGAACACCTCCCTAAGTCCGAGTTCTTGTGTAGTGAACCAAGATGAAGAGTACAACCACACATTGGGCTTCACTGACCCCTCTCAACCTACTAACTCATCCCTTTCGATGTCCAGATGTCGCAGTAGTTCGGAGTTCTGGTAGGTTTGTGGCCTGGCTGCTAAGTGAGAGAACGGCTCAGCCGAGACCGGCTTATGCACCACGCACACTTCATCTGGGTCCACTTCAGTAAACCGGCCGGGTTCACGATAGTGGTAGCCAACCCAGGTAGGCGGCTTTCTTGGACTAGATCGGCTATGAGGTAACAGTTGTGTTGAGCATCCTCGCTGACACCCCTTGAATGGTGTTGAGATCAAAGGCGGGAACTGATGGTCATGTGTGTGTAGCGGTACACCCGTGCAAGGTTAACAAAACTATTCGAATAGTCGTGTACGCGTTAAGGGACTGCTTGGAAAGCTTAGCTTAATTATTAGACAACTTGAACTGGATACCTATAAAACTTGCCAAGATAAGCGTGAGTGCTATGGCGTGCTTTCTCGTCGGGAAATCGAGGAAGGCACCATAGTGGTGTAATTTGTTGGAGACATGTAGTGGACTCGTGTACGCTTCTTACCTCAAGTCTGGTACTCGTAGTTCAGGACTAGCTAAGTCAAAGCTGGCACTTCTGCTTATGAACCCCACCTCCCTTTACCTTGATACATGTGCATGAGTAGTATAGCTCGTACGTAAGTCTTGCTGAGTACAACTTTGTACTCACGTTTGCTTATTCTATGTTTTAGATGAACCCACTGACCCCGAAGGTGGATTCTTCCTCGAGCTCGACGACTGAAGACCAAGCTAGTGTAGTCCCAGTCAGCAGACTGGTTCCCTCGTGGAGGGCTTGTGTTTAAATAAGGCTTCTTAAGCCATTTGTTAAACTTGTCTATACCCAGACATAATTTGCTTCCGCATGCTTGTTGTAATGTTGGATCACGGTCTCGTGATCTCTGTGTGCACTCTGTGAGAGTTATCAATAAAATGTATACTTTGTAGAGAATTGCAATGATACCTGTTGTTCATACAAGGCATGTGTGCTGCTTGTATGATTATAACATGCATGTCTTAGTATGGGTTTTCGAGACCTTAGTTGTGATCTGGCTGGCGGTCTTTTATACACCAAGTGGCCCTTAGATGTGTGCAGCTTGGGGCATCGCGATGCGATTCTTCGTGACTCCGTCACGTGCACACTTTGATGTATGATCGAGCCCACCCTAGACCCCGACTAAGTGATCGGGCTGGAGTAAGTCTATGTAAGAGTTATAATACAATCAATAGTATGGTTGAGGCGACTTGTCTATGAGTATGGGAGTTCACCACCCATATCATTTGGACTTGTGTGCGGATGATGAGGACCCATTTCAGTTGATCATCCGTCCTGGATGGGATGCCCCTCACGTTCGATGCTTTCCGAGAACATTCTGTGCTTGGCCTTGTCTGCTTAGACAAGTGGGTACGGTTCTCGGCTCTCCATATGATTGTGTTGTAGCGAGTCTTGCATACGCTAACCCCGGGTCCCGACAACTCGACTGGTATGTCAGAACCCTTTGTTAGGTAATGTGCTAGGATCAAGTAACCTTGCATCATGTCAAATTTTCAAAGGAAATCAACTTCAAAATCCAAATGGGAGAAGGAACACCCCCCAGATGAATTAATTCAAAAGGCCAGATAAAAATTTTCTCCAAAAATTCATGTTAGATTTTTGAAAAGTCTTATAAATGAGTGTGATCACATATCAAGTGATGTGGGACCCGTCCCATGCTCATAGATTTTTCAAATATTCAAACAGTGCCTTGGAATTAAAGAAATACCCCTATTTGATTTCAGATTCAAATTATTTGAATTTTAAAAATGTTGAAATTTTATAAGTGGCTAGTCTTTATTACTATGAGGCCACATAAAAAATTTCAGCATTTAAAAAAATGTTTAGCTATTTTATTTAGCCAAACAGAACAAATGACAGAAAGAAAATTAGAAAAGAAAACAGAAACCTTACCTGGCGCCCAGGCGAAGCAGGCCCACCCCAGCCCAGCCGGCCCACAGGGGCAGGGGCGTCTTCTTCCCCCTCCCGCGCCTCAAAGCTGCTCGGTGGAATTCCACCGAGCTAGCTGGTGACGACACGTCGTCGTCGAGGAGCTTCCAGCCCTCCCCGTGGTCTCTTCTCGCACCTGGACGCGCCTGGAGACGCCGTGAACTCTTTCTCCTCCTCCAGAGCTTCCTCCTCCTCCTCCTGTGCTCGTTTCCGTCGCCACCCGAGAACTCGCCGGAGCACCACAGCGCTCCCGCGTGGCCATTGACGTCGAGAAGCCAAGCCAAGGTGTCCAGGGAGTTCGTCGTCGTCGTCTTCACCGACTTGCAGAAAGAATCGACCCCGGAGCCCGCGTAGACGCCGAATTCTTCCTCGAGTCCCCGCCGGCCGCCGTGAAGGACTTCGTCGATTCCGCCGCCGTTGAACCACCCCAGCCCTCGCCACCACCTCTACTGAGTTCAGGGTGAGCTTGCAAGCGAAACCCCTCTGTCTCCCCCCTGGATTGCTCACTCTAGCCGGATCCGCCATGGTTGCCGAAGCATGTCGCCGCCATGGATGAGCTCGAGGTCGCCCCTGTGCCCCTTCGTCTCAGCCAGAGCGTGCGTTTGGCTCCTGAGCATGCCAGCGTTCGAACGCACGCGAGATCAGCCCGAACCGTGCGCTACAACGTCGACTACGACCTCGCCGTGGTTCTGCTTCCGCCGGAGTCGTCGCCGTCGTCGCTCCCGACCTCCCCGCGACCCCCTGTTGCCTCCAGAAGAGGCGGACGACCTCCAGGAGCAAGCCGGTGCCCTCCGTTTGCCCTCCCGTGGCCCCTAGCTCACTCCGGCGAGTCGCCGCCGTGGCTCCAGTTGCCGGCGTCAAGCCGCCGGTGGGTTTGCCACTTTTCACCCAGTTAGTGACCCCCTGGGTCACTGACCAGTGGGCCCAGTGGCTTAATTAAGCCACTGGATTATTTTAACCCACGGGTTAAGTGAACCCAGCCACTGACAGGGTGGCCCCACATGTCAGCCCCCCCCCTGACGTCAGCATTGCGCAATAAATCATTTAAATGAATTTCCAGAGATTAATTGAATTAAAGAAATTCCAGAAATTCCAGAAAATACCCCAAACTTTGGAAATTCATAGAAAATTCATATTAACTCCAAATTGGACAAATAATATATGAAAAATGATCAGGAGAAAATTATCTTTCCAAATATGCAACTTTAAACTCTGTTTGAGTTGAATTTAAATTGGGACCAGTAGCATATGTCATTTGGTTTATTTGAATTTAATTCAAATTCAAATCAAATGATCTTGCAACTTGGACCATGGAATTAAGCTACAATTCAACCACACTTCAGAGGCATATCATACACATTTGAAGATAATTCAAAATGATCAATCAATGTCACATGCAACTTGGTTAATTTGAATTCAAATGTGGAGTTTGAATTTGCAATTCATTTTGCAATATACTCCATTTAAATGGAATGCTCAACACATCAGTACCATGAACATCACCCTTTCAATCTTTTTCATGTGATTGTGCATTGTACATTATGTTGATCCTATGATTTTCATGTTGCTGATAGAAGTGGAGCCGGAACCCGAGGTCACCCCCTACGTTGAAGACCCCGAACCCGAACCTCGTCAGCAAGGCAAGCAAACCCCCATTGATCATGTCGATAAAATCCCACTTCCCTCTCATGTCTCGCTTATGCATTGTTTAGGATGATCACCATGCTTCGTTTCTACCGCATAGATGAACCCATTCCTTTGCATGACCTATCTTTTTGTCACAGTAGTAAGCAAACCACAATCCTAGCAAATGTAGGAGTTGTTTGATATCATGTGGCCCCTGCAATGTTACTGCTTATTGCATGCTTAGTATGATACCATGTTGTTACTGTGATGTGAGTCGGGATGGGAATGAACATGTTGATGATGGTAGAAAAGTGTTGGTGAATCGACCCTAATACAAGGTGAACGATGAGAGGCTGTGTAGGAGTACACGGTGGGTTGTCTCGTTGAACACCGCCCTAGTACGAGTTCTTGTGTGGTGATCCAAGATAAAGAGTACAACCACACATTGGGCTCACTGACCCCTCTCAACTTACTAACTCATCCCTTTCGATGTCCAGATGTCGCAATAGTTCGGAGTTCTGGTAGGTCTGTGGCCTGGATGCTAAGTGAGAGAACGGCTCATCCGAGACCGGCTTATGCACCACGCACACATCACTTGGGTCCACTTCGGTAAACCGGCCGGGTTCACGATTGTGGTAACCAACCCAAGTAGGCGGCTTTCTCGGACTAGATCGGCTATGAGGTAACAGTTGTGGTGAGCATCCTCGCCGACACCTCTTGAACGGTGTCGAGTACAAAGGCGGTAAATGATGATCATGTGTGTGTAGCGGTACACCCTTGCAAGGTTAAAAAAACTATTCGAATAGCCGCGTCCGCGGTTATGGACTGCTTGGAAAGCTTAGCTTGATTATTAGATAACTTGAACCGGATACTTCTAAAACACACCAAGATAAGTGTGAGTGCTATGGCGTGCTTTCTCGTGGGGAAGTCGAGGGAGGCACCATAGTGGTGTATTGGTTGGTGAAAGTAGTGGACTCGTGTACGCTTCTTACCTCAAAGTCTGGTACTCGTAGTTCAGGACTAGCCAAGTCAAAGCTGGCATTTCTGCAAGTGAACCCCACCTCCCTTTACCTTGATACATATGCATGAGTAGTATAGCTCCTATGTAAGTCTTGCTGAGTACGACTTTGTACTCACGTTTGCTTAATCTATGTTTTAGATGATGCCACTGATCCCGAAGGTGGCTTCTTCATCGAGCTGGACGACTGAAGACCAACTAGTCTAGTCCCAGTCAGGCGACTGGTTCCCTCGTGGAGGGATTTGTGTTTAAATAAGGCTTCTTAAGCCATTTGTTAAACTTGTCTGTACTCAGACATAATTTGCTTCCGCTTGTAATGTAATGTTGGATCACATGTATGTGATCTCTGTGTGCACTCTATAAGAGTTATAAATAAAATGTACACTTGGTAGAGAATTGCAATGGTACCTGTTGTTCATACAAGGCATGTGTGCTGCGTGTATGTTTATAACATGCATGTCTTTGTATGGGTTTTCGAGACCTTAGTTGTGTTCTGGCTGGCGGTCTTTC
This sequence comes from Bromus sterilis, assembly GCA_950022295.1. Taxonomy (NCBI): domain Eukaryota; kingdom Viridiplantae; phylum Streptophyta; class Magnoliopsida; order Poales; family Poaceae; genus Bromus; species Bromus sterilis. The sequence continues at coordinate 362,018,652 of OX465595.1, read as the reverse complement.
ATACACCAAGTGGCCCTTAGATGTGCGCAGCTTGGGGCATCGCGATGCGATTGTTCGAGACTCTCTCTCGTGCACACTTTGTGTTATGATCGAGCCCGCCCTAGACCCCGACTAAGTGATCGGGCTGGAGTAAGTCTATGTAAGAGTTATGAGATAGTCGATAGTATGGTTGAGGCGACTTGTATTTAAATATGGGAGTTCACCACCCATATCATTAGACTTGTGTGCGGACGATGAGGACCCATCTCAGTTGATCATCCGGCCTGGATGGGATGCCCCTCACGTACGATGCTTTCCGAGAATGTTCTGTGCTTGGCCTTGTCTGCTTAGACATGTGGGTACGGTTCTCGGCTCTCCATATGACTATGCCTTAACTGTACTTGCATACGCTAACCCCGGGTCCCGACATGGTAGCTGTTGTTGTAGGAGAATTCTGCATAGGGCAAGCAGTCCTCCCACTTGGAACCGTAGGCTATAGCACATGCGCGGAGCATATCCTCTTGTATCTGGTTCACTCGCTCGGTCTGGCCTCCAGTCTGCGGGTGATAGGTTGTGCTGAATGTGAGCTTGGTTCCTAGTGCCTCCTGGACTTGCTTCCAGAACCTTGAGGTAAACTGGGTACCTCAGTCAGACACAATATCCTTCGGGACTCCGTGCAGGCATACGATCCTCGACATGTACAAGTCTGCCAGCTAGTCTCCTCGATAGGTGGTTCCCACTTGAATGAAGTGCGCTACCTTGGTGAGTCGGTCGACGATGACCCAGATAGAGTCATGTCCCTTGCTCGACCTCGGTAAACCTGTGATGAAGTCCATGCCTATTTGTTCCCACTTCCATTCAGGAACTCGAAGTGGTTGCAGCAATCCTGCAGGTCTTTGGTGCTCTGATTTCACTCTCTGGCAGATGTCGCACTTGGTGACATACAAGGCAATTTCACACCTCATACCGTGCCACCAGAACAAGTCCTTCAGGTCTTGATACATCTTAGTCCCTCCAGGGTGGATGGAGTAAGGTGTATCGTGAGCTTCCTTCAGGATAGTGAGCTTCAACTCCTCTATATCGGGCACACACAATCGGCCATCGAACCAAAGAACTTCGTCATCATCTATCGTGAACTTCGGGGCCTTGCCGAGGGGCATCTTCTTGATTCCCTTGATACTATCGTGTCCCTTCTGTGCCTCCTTGATCTGATCAAATAGAGTCGGAGTCAGCTCGAGGTGAGCAAGATAACCGGGTGTAACAAGCTCCAAACCCAGCTTCTCGAACTCCTCGTGCAGAGCTGGCTGCGCCTCTCTGATCATTGCATTAAGTGTGCAGGGCTTGCGGCTGAGGGCATCTCCTACCACGTTGGCCTTGCCAGGATGGTAGTGAATTTCGAGATCGTAGACTTTGATCAACTCGATCCATCTCCTCTGCCACATGTTCAACTCCTTCTGCGATAAAATGTACTTCAAGCTCTTATGGTCTGTGTATATGTCGCAACGGTGACCCATCAGGTAATGTCTCCATCTCTTGAGAGCAAGCACAACAGCGGCTAACTCCAAGTCGTGTGTGGGGTAGTTCAACTCGTGCGGCTTCAACTGTCGTGACAGGTACTCAATCACCTTGCCCACTTGCATAAGAACGCAACCCAAACCAATCTTCGATGCGTCGCAGTACACATCAAAGCTCTTGGTCAGGTCAGGCATCGTCAACACTGGGGCGGGTACCAATCATCTCTTCAACTCCTGGAAACTGGCTTCACACTTTTCCGTCCACACAAACTTCTGGTCCTTCTTTAGCAGTTGGGTCATGGGTCAGGAAATGTTGGAGAAGCCTTCCACGAACTTGCAGTAGTATCCCGCTAGTCCGAGGAATCCTCTAACTTCAGTCTGAGTGGTCGGAGCTGTCCAGTCTATGATGGACTAAATCTTGGCGGGGTCGACGGATATTCCTCCCTCTAACAATACATGTCCCAAAAATCCGACTTCCTTGAGCCAGAAATCGCACTTGCTGAACTTGGCGTACAGCTGGTGCTCACGCAAAGTCTCGAGGACTAAGCGCAAATGCTCGGCGTGCTCTTCTTCGGTCTTGGAATACATCACGATATCGTCAATGAACACCACCACAAACTTGTCGAGATACTTCATGAAGATCTTGTTCATGAGATTCATGAAATAGGTCGGGGCATTGGTAAGTCCGAAGTACATCACAGTGTACTCAAACAAACCATAGCGGGTCGTGAAAGCTGTCTTGGGGATGTCCGACTCGCGGACCTTCAACTGGTGATATCCGTTCCTTAGATCGATCTTGGAGAAGACTCGGGCTCCGTTCAACTGGTCAAACAGATCCTTGATCTTAGGGAGCGGATACTTGTTCTTGATGGTCACCTCATTCAGCTTACAGTAATCCACAACCATGTGTATGGTGCCGTCTCTTTTGTCCACAAAGAGAACTCGCGAACCCCAGGGTGAAGCACTGGGTCGAATCAGTCCCTTCTGGAGCATGTCATTCAGCTGTTTCTTCAACTCAACCAGCTCTTCGGCATTCATCCGGTAGGGTCTCTGTGCAATTGGGGTTGTGCCAGGCACTAACTCGATGATGAACTCGATATCCCGATCTGGCGGCATACCGGGTAGCTCCTCCGAAAAGACATCCGGGAATTTACATACAACCTTTACCTCCTCAAGTGATGGCACCGAGACACTCTGATGACAGAAGGCTCGGGCAGTGTCTTTCTTGTCGGTGTACTCTATCTGAACTCCATCGACACTCATGAGGTTGACTGTCCTCTCTGTGCAATCTATCCGACCTCGATACCTAGACAACCAGTTCATGCCAAGTATCACGTCTATCCCTTTTGTTCCCAGCACAATCAATTTTGCCGGAAACATGACTCCACAGATCTCTATAGTTATACCCAGACAGGTGCGGTGTGCAGTTACCCTAGATCCGGGAATTTGCACGCTCATGACCCGTGTCAAGAGCTCGGCCTTCATCCCACTTCTGTTCACAAATGACTCCGTAACAAACGAGTGTGATGCACCCGAATCAAACAAAACTTGGGCAGGTACCGAATTAACTGAGAACGTACCCAAGATGACGGCTGCTGCCTCCTGGCCTTCCTCAGCTTGCACGTGATTCAGACGCCCCTTGGAAGCGTGGGATGCACCGAGCTGGGCATTGTTGCGGCCGGGGTTTCCTCTGGCTAGTGCTGGAGCATTGGGGCGTGGAGCAGTATTCTTCTTGTTTGGACACTCTGTCGAATAGTGGCCCTTCTGACCACATCCGAAACAGATCACTCCAGGGTTGCGGGGAACTCCATCTGCTGGACGCGAAACTCCAACAGGGCGGGCAGGATCATTGGGGCAAGGCGCTGGGTAAGGGCTCCTCTGAGGCTGGGGTGCTGGCCTTGGCGGCTGCGTCGGACGCAGTCGGGGGTTGCTAGATCCACCCTGCTGCATCATGCGGCGCTTGTGGTTCTCAGAGGCCATCTTGAGCTTGCCCTCCATCATGATAACAGCATCGGCAAGAGACTCAAGATCGGGGAACTGCATGGCACCAGGACAACCTGCAGCTCATCGTGCAGTCCATCCAAGAAACGGTCCTTCCGCTTCTCCTCGGTGTCCACCTCCTCCGGGGCATACCTCGACAGCTGAGTGAAGAGATCAAGATATCCAACCACAGTCATGCCCCCTTGCTTGAGGTGGCAGAACTCGTCCTTCATCCTCCCGATCAGTGCAGTCGGGATGTGCGCCTTCTTGAATTTCTCGGAGAACTCAGCCCAGGTGAGTACTTGCCCTTCAGGAAGACGGGCATGCACTCCTTCCCACCAGCTCCTTGCGGTGCCGGTGAGGTAGTGGGTGGCATACAGGACCTTCTCGTTGTTGCCAACAGCGGCGACAGCGAGATTGTTCTCCATGGTGCGGAGCCAATCCTTAGCATCCAAAGGCTCCTTCGTCTGCGAGAACACGGGCGGGTTGGTGTTTTGGAAATCTCGGAGCCGAGACCTGGGCTCCTCATTCTCACCAGCTCCTCCGCCTCCTTGGTTGGCATTGGTGGCGGCTTGGACTAGCTGCTGGAGTGCAGCCATGTTCGCCTGGCGCTCGTCACGAGCGGCCTTTCACTCCTCCATCAGCATTCGCAGAAGCTGCGCCATGTTCGGGTCGGGTGGTGGCGGTGGCGCGTCACCGGATCCACGCGGGTTGGCGCGGGAGCTCCTCGGCATCCTGAGGTTGTTGCGCAAGATAAGAGTGCTCGGGTTAGTGTCATCCTAAGTGAGGGGTTAGGGTCCTTCAAACAAAATACTAAACCACACAATCAAACAAGCATAAGATCGCGAATTCGGGTAGGGGACTAAAGCAAAATCTTCCACTAGTTCTCATCTATTTCGGCACACCATTCCCTCTTAATCTTAGGTTTCACTTGACTTAAAACATTTTGAAGGGGGTAAGAGTTATAAGAGATTTTATTAAAAATATTTGTAACTAACGTCCATCCTAACTAGGCTGCTATGGTCTGAACAGAGGCTCTGATACCAAGTCTGTGGGCACCCCGGACTATATGTCCGAAGCGGCCAGCTGAGTATACTGTCATGCTCCCATGATCAGTGTCGCATGACACACAACTCGACATGGATAGCATAGTCTCAATGTTCATACAATACCGAATACAAGTCTTACAAATAACATAGTCTTACATTTCCTCATCGGGCTCAAATGGCAGCGGAATAAGCAAAAGCATGATAGATAGCAACGGCACAATCCACATGGTAGATCAGAGCATAGCACGTCCTAGTAATGTTCAGTCGCCTCATCGTCAAATACCTGCTCCTCCAAGCCTGGCCTATTGAATAACCAGGGACAAAGCCGTGAGTACATACAAAGTACTCGCAAACCACCTAAAGAAAGAAACAAAGTTTTGCATACGAAAATAATGGGATGGCTATATGGTGGAGTTTTTCATAGCGATTTCCTATCTACTCAAGATTATTATTAAGTTGGCAAAGTTTTAAACTTGACAAATTTTATTTCCCACAATGAATTTGGATAAGTCAAGTCCAACATTTTTCCAACAATATCAACATCATCATCGCGAAGCATAACTCAGTACCAGGCTTTCTCATATATTCCCCACAAAGTGTGGCCTCACTAGCTGTTCATGACCGTGGACTCCGTCTACTCGAACAGTTTTCACTCTGCAGAGGTTGTACACTTTACCCACCACATTCGATACATCCGCCGTGTGCCCCCACGGATCGTCATACCTCAGTATGCGGGTCTCGGATAATCGACCATAGTCTTCCCCTTGCTTACACTAGTACAGGTGATCTACCCGATGCCCACATCCTGAACTGTCCGCGTGCAAGGTCATGCTCCTCTTGGACACATGCCTTCACCGTAGTAGAGGTGCGGCAAAGTTCCGTGCCACCGCTGCCTCGGCAGCAACCTCACCTCCGACGCTTCTATGTATTATGTAGTTAGAAGATCCCCGTACTAAGATATGCAAGCTTCCAACTAGCCCTGTCCCATACCAGAGTATAGTGGTTGTACTGTATGGCTAGATTTTGGCGGAACTTATAGAGAGTCCCTCCAGACTTTGTCCATGTCCGACGATGTTCCACAAACCCGACCATACCACCTTCTTAGGTGTATGCCGTACCATATAGGATGAAGTATGACTATCCATGTTGTTATGCAATGCTAATTACCAGATCTGGGTGATGGTCTCGACGGAGTGACGGGATCAACGGGGTTCTACTTTCTTTTCCCAAATAGGTAGGCTCTGGGGGTGTATTGTTTTCCTAAATACAACTAATACAATCCCAAACCATATGAATATAATAGCATGATACAATATACATGATAAAAAAGGAAAGTAAAAATGGTAAAGCGAAGTTTGAATGCTAAAAGTTTGGATCTCCATTAATAGGTCCTATGGGACTAGGGGTGCATTGGGTGCTAAGAGTTTGGATCTCCTTAACCACTTGGATAGTCGCAACAGTATGGTGTGTAGGAAGGCTCTTAATTCTATCTTCTTCCTCCTTTTATCTAGCCCATCTCTCTTTAAGTTTAGCCATCATCCTAATGTTTTCATTAATTTGCAATTGAATGGCATTCATAGGAGTGACCTTCCTCTCCTCAAGGGGAGAAGTTTTAATCTTAAGCAATTCTACTTCGTGGGCTAAATTGCCTACCTTCGAAGAGAGGTTATCTAGTTTGTCTAGTTTTTCCTCTACACTCTTGTTGAAGGCTTTTTGGGTAGTGATAAAGTCTTTAAGCATACTCTCTAATTCAGAAGTGGAGTTTTTAGTGCTAGGATAAGTGTTGTTGTTCCCATAGTTGTTGGAGGGGAACGGTCTAGGATTGCTACCAAAGTTACTCCTATAAGCATTGTTGTTGAATTTGTTTCTAGAGATAAAGTTCACATCTACTTGATCTTGAGCAATCAAAGAATTTAAAGGAACATCTTGAGGATCAATAGAAGATTGCTTGGTAATTAGAGACATAATCAAGTCAACTTTTTCATTTAGGGAGGAGATCTCCTCGACAGAGTTTACCTTCCTACCTGTTGGAGCTCTTTCGGCGTGCCATTGGGAGTAGTTGGTCATCATCTCATCGAGAAGTTTTGTGGCAGCACCAAGTGTAGTTGACATAAAGGTTCCTCCCGCGGTCGAATCTAGCAAGTTCCGCGAGGTAAAGTTCAAGCCTGCATACAAAGTTTGGATAACCATCCAAGTAGTCAAACCATGCATAGGGCAATTTATAACAAGAGATTTCATGCATTCCCAAGCTTGGGAAACGTGTTCATTATCCAATTGTTTAAAATTCATAATAAAGCTCCTCAACTGGATAATCTTAGAAGGGGGATAGTACTTCCCAATAAAAGCATCCTTGCACTTATCCCAAGAATCTATGCTATTCTTAGGCAAGGATTGAAACCAGATTTTAGCTTCATCTCTCAAAGAAAAAGGAAAAAGCTTAAGCTTAACAATATCACCATCTACTTCTTTGTACTTTTGCATATCACAAAGCTCAATAAAATTAATTAAGTGCAAAGCAGCATCATTTCTAGCACCAGAGAATTGATCTTTCATAACAAGGTTCAGCAAAGCAGGTTTAATCTCATAAGAAGGTGCTGGAGTAGCAGGTGTAGCAATAGGAGTGCAAATAAAGTCACTGTTGTTGTGACTAGTGAAGTCACACAACTTGGTGTTCTTAGAGGAACCCATAGTAGCAGCAAGCAAGATAACTATTTTTTTGATTTTTGATAAAGGACACTAAAGAAAAAACTGAAAGGTAAACAAACAAGACTAAAAAGCAAAGATAAAAGATAGTGTGCAACTCCCCTATCTTGAAGAGTGGAGTCCCCGGCAATGGCGCCAGAAATTTCTTTGATGTCACGAGACTTTACTTCTCGCCCCTCGTTGGTTTACCCAAAGTGGAAGGTTGAGATGTAGATAGCGGCAATTTCCCTTAGCGAAGATGCTAAGGTTTAGGATCGACCAGTAGGACTCCAACAGATACAAGAAGGTGGCGAAGTGAACAATGGCGCCATTCACAACTCAAGGTTGCTTACTTCACCTGGACCTGCACACACAGCAAATAGCTTTGCTTCCCAACGAGTACAGAGGAGTTGTCAATTCCTCCGGCCTTGTTGTTTACAAAGGATAAAACGCACGGGATAATAATGATAGTGAAGGCTACGGAAAAGTAAATACTGAAAGTAAATTGAAGGTGTAAACAATATTGGAAATATGGACCGGGGTCCCATGATATTCACCAGTGATGTCTCTCTCCCAAAAGACGATAAAATATCCATGCGAGGTAAACAAATTACAGCTGGGCAATTGACAGGATTATGTGCGCAAACCAATGCTAATTATGTGTGGGCACCCCGGACTATATGTCTGAAGCGGCCAGCTGTGTATACTGTCATGCTCCCATGATCAGTGTCGCATGACACACAACTCAACATGGATATCATAGTCTCAATGTTCATACAATACCGAATACAAATCTTACAAATAACATAGTCTTATATTGCCTCATCGGGCTCAAATGGCAGCGGAATAAGCAAAAGCATGATATATAGCAACGGCACAATCCACAGGGTAGATCAGAGCATCGCACGTCCTAGTAATTGTCAGTCGCGTCATCGTCAAATACCTGCTCCTCCAAGCCTGGCCAATTGAATAACCAGGGACAAAGCCGTGAGTACATACAAAGTACTCGCAAACCACCTAAAGAAAGAAACAAAGTTTTTCATACGAAAATAATGGGATGGCTATATGGTGGAGTTTTTCATAGGGATTTCCTATCTACTCAAGATTATTATTAAGTTGGCAAAGTTTTAAACTTGGCAAATTTTATTTCCCACAATGAATTTGGATAAGTCAAGTCCAACCTTTTTCCAACAATATCAACATCATCATCGCGAACCATAACTCAGTACCGGGCTTTCTCATCTATTCCCCACAAAGTGTGGCCTCACTAGCTGTCCATGACCGTGGACTCCCGCTACTCGAATAGTTTTCACTCTGCAAAGGTTGTACACTTTACCCACCACATTCGATACATCCGCCGTGTGCCCCCACGGATCATCATACCTCAGTATGCGGGTCTCAAATAATCGACCATAGTCTTCCCCTTGCTTACCCTAGTACAGGTGATCTACCCGATGCCCACATCCTGAACTGTCCGCGTGCAAGGTCATGCTCCTCTTGGACACATGCCTTCACCGTAGTAGAGGTGCGGCAAAGTTCCGTGCCACCGCTGCCTCGGCAGCGACCTCACCTCCGACGCATCGGTAGGCTTACAGGCTTCTATGTATTATGTAGTTAGAAGATCTCCGTACTAAGATATGAAAGCTTCCAACTAGCCTTGTCCCATACCAGAGTATAGTGGTTGTACTGAATGGCTAGATTTTGGTGGCACTTATAGAGAGTCCCTCCAAACTTTGTCCATGTCCGACGATGTTCCACAAACCCGGCCATACCACCTTCTTAGGTGTATGTCGTACCATATAGGATGAAGTATGACTATCCATGTTGTTATGTAAAGCTAATTACCAGAGCTGAGTGATAGTCTCGACGGAGTGTCGGGATCCCCCGGGGTTCTACTTTCTTTTCCCAAATAGGTAGGCTCTGGGGGCGTATTGTTTTCCTAAATACAACTAATACAATCCCAAACCATATTATTATAATAGCATGATACAATATACATGATAAAAAAGGAAAGTAAAAATGGGTAAAGCGAAGTTTGAGTTTTGACGGTGGCTTGCCTTCCTCAGCGATGTACCCTGGACCGACTTCTTCGACGGCTTGGAAGGAGTCTTCACCTGCAGCATCAAGCGTATCGTCTACACGTTGCGGGAAATAATACACATCATTACAACGGGGCAATAACAAGCAATGCACACAACACTCTGCTTACAAACAAAAACACAAGCAACAAAGGACAAAACAGATTTTCAAGGTTTTATATTTATTAAGATTTAAACTTTATACCACTTCAACAAGGTTAAAATTTATAACAAGGCAATAGGATACTTTTGGTGGATTTGTTAACATCAATATTAAATAAAACAACTTTAACTAAAAGCAATGTATTTAACCCATTTTAATCACTAACAACTTTTAAATTTATTTTATTTTTATTGACTAAAATGCATAACAATTTCCTACTGACCAGAGGCAATTTTAAAAATAAGCTAATAATTTAATACTACTACCATAAATTCTATAGAAATTAAACTAGCAAAAGAAAAAATAATAAAAATGGGTCACAAATTTATCTAAGCTAAATAATATTCTACACATACAGAAAAGTCAAGAATATTCACAGGAACATAAACAAGTCAACATTACATTTTTAGGGTCAACAGAGAATTAACCAAAACTATTTTAAGCGGCTAACAAAAGCAATTAACTAGTTAAAACTAAAGCAATCATTTTGGTACTGTACAAAAATTATTCTAAACATGCAGAAATATAGAGTTTAATTTTATGCACACAACAAAATTTATTTCACTGGATTTGGAGTTGTAATTATTTTTCTAGAAATAAAATGGTGTTGCTATATAAATAAAAAGAAAAAAATATAGTAGGCCGGCCCGACTATCTGACGCCCACGGGCGCTCCCTTTCTTTTGTTTTTTTCTTTTTCTTAGGGCCGAGCCCAGCGCAGCGCAACACTCTTTCTTTTTTTATTAACCGAACGGGTATCCTGGGGGGTTCCATTTTTGCCCCAAGAAGGGTTGTGCAACGTGGGTAAATGGGGCTTCCATGGAAGATAGGGGAGGTTTGGGGAGGCTCACCGGACCGTCTCCCGGCGTAGGATGATGAAGGCGAGAGGCGGCGGAGCTTCGGGGTGGCGAGGGCGATCCGTTTTTGCGAAGAACGGGGAGCGGGGACGTCGGCTCCGGCGACGGCTTGGCGTAGACGAACGGCGACTTGGGCGGCTCCTCCGTGCTCCTCCAAGCGGCGGCTCCTCGCCGGTGCAACTCCGGCGTGGTGCGGAGAGGGGCGCGTCGGCCTCCTCCCGCCTCCTCCTTCCTCCTTCTCCTCCTCTTCCTCTTCTTCCCTTCCTTCCTCCTCTTCCTTTTTCCTCCTCCCCGCTTCTCTTACTCCTTCTGTCCCTCGGCCATGGTGGGGTGGCTGGGTGGTGAGGGGCGCTAAGCGCTGATGGAGTGGACTGAGGGAGGGGCTTGGGGGCCTTCTTATAGGCAAGGGAGGGAGGAGCGGCTAGGCGGGCGAGCTGCAACGGGCGGGAGACCACGGGGGCGATCCGTGGCCTCGCCACGGACTGGGCGAGAGGGGCGGCGGTGAGCTCGTGAGGGGAGTGCAGGCGGGTCGATTCCGACGTGGGCGTCGCCGGACACATCGCAGAAGAGGGTTGGGGGGTACGTGAGCTTGTCAGGCCACCTCACCGATCTGTGGCTTCAGTTTCTGTCACGCGTGGTCTCGGTCTGGAGCGAGGGAAGGACGTGCGGGGACGACTCTGGGTCTAAGCAGGGGAGAGAGGGAAACCAGAGAGAGATACGGAGGGAGAGAGAACCGAGAGAGAGAGAGAGAGGTATCTCTCTACGTGAGAGAGGGGAAGAGAGAGGTTACGGGAGAGAGAGAGAGAGATCTCCACGTGAGGGAGAGGTTAGGAAAGATGAGAGGGAATAGGGGGTGTTAGGGTAGTTAGGAAGTTTTTTTTATTAACTTGATTTAAAAATAAAACCAAGTTAATACAAAAGAATAAGCACCTAAGGTGTTTGTTAAAGTGCTTACAAGAAATTTTCATTGGAAAATTTAATATTTGTGTTTATAAGATGATCTATGAAGATCATACAATAATTTTGTTGGGGTTTGCTTCATTTTAAATAAATTTTATTTGATCAAGTTTTTAATTATTTGCTAAGCACAAGTTTAAGGTTTTATGGTTTTGTGATAGTTGAAAATATTATTACTATAGTTATACTACATAATATATACAAGGCTTTATAATCCTTACATAATTATTTAATAAACAAGAGCAAAAGAAACTAAAAGCACAAACACAAGAAGCAAAAGAAGGCTAAATGCCTCTTGCTATTACAAAGTGTGGTTTTTGGGGTTGATCAAATGGTGTCATTCCATGCTCAAAACCAGATGATCTAGCCAAGTTGGTGGTGTAATGATCTACTTGCCATAACAACCTCATACATGATCTACCACTACATCAAGACATCACACAACTTCAATCATGGAGTCAAGCAACACAACACTTCATGCAAAGTTTTTTTTGTTGGCCCTAATTTTTGGTTATCTAAATTTACTAGAGAGTAAAAGTTGGGATGTGACATTATGCTATAAAGAAAGGAAGAGGTTCAAAAGCATGGGCGATACGCCAAGACAAGTAGACCGAAATCCATCTGCATCTACCTACTAATCATCCACCTTGAGATATCTATCCAGAACATCTCGCTGGTATTAAGTTGCGAATCCCACCCAAAGTGTAAACTCAAAGCAACAGACAACTGCATTAAAGAACTTTGCATAAAGTAAACAATCCTTGCACCCGCAAGTACAAGCACCGTTGTTTTCCCCCTTGTGGCAACATCACATCCCCTAGACTCATGTTTCTGTCACTCAAGCTAGTCATCGGGGGGCATGAACCCACAATCATGCATAACGCTCCCTCTTGGAGTCACTACCTACTACTTGGCCAAAGCAATAAACAGCAACGGAGAACATGCAATAATTACTCAAGAACATAAATATAACAGAGGAGAATCAAATATATAACTCAATCACAATCCGAACATAATCTCATAATCCATCGGATCCCAACAAACTCAGCATAGCAACAGCAGAAATATTACATATGTGCCTCGATCATGTAAGGGAGCTCACGAGGTCTAATCCATGAAGAACAAAGAGGGGAGGAGAACATCACATAGCTACTGATCATAGACCCATGGTCCAAGGTGGACTACTCACGGTTCATCCGGGAAGCGTCCATGGTGGTGGAGAAGCTCCCGGAGGTGATTCCTCCCTCCGGCAGGGTGCCGGGAAGAGGTCTTCTGGTGCTCCCGATCTTGGAAGCGCGGCGGCGGTGGAACAAAGGAGAGATCGCGAAAAAGGGTTCCCCTCTCGGGGGTTTTGCATCACGAGGATTAAATAGGCGAAGGGGGCAGCCAGGGGGGCCACCAGGGAGGGCGCCTGGGGCCCTGGTGGGTCCCCTCTCCCCCCCCCCCCCCCCTCGGTGATTCCGGAAGCTTCCTGATCGCTGTTTTTTTATTGGATTTTTTCCGAATTTTTGGAGCACTTTTTATATGGGGGAAACCTGAAATAGAAAAACAGCAGAAAACAGGAACTGGCACTGGGGTGCACTGAGTTAATAGGTTAGTCCAAATATGATCAAAAGTGTATGGAAGTTCATCAATATCATAGCAATATCACACAAAAGAGGCATGGAGCAAGCAGAAATTATAGATACGTTTTGGACGTATCAGCGTGCGACTGAAGATGCATGGTAGAACGTGCCGAGCCACACGCGCTTGTTGTTGGCGCAGGTGATCACTGCCGTGTATGTGTCGTCGAGGCACCCGCGGACGCCGTGGTAGCGGGGGTGGATTCGGCGGCGGGGCGGCATGGTGGCGGTGGCGCGGAAGGGGAAAGAGTACACGAGAAGAGAACTAGTGGCGACTGGCGTTGCGTGGAGTCCTCTTCCACGCGCTTTTAACCGTACACGATTCTGAATCCAACCAATCAGGAAGAAGCACACGGATCGCGTGTTTCTTTCAAGCGCTTGTGAGTCATTGGATCAGGCTTCTGAGCCGTTGGATCCAACCAATCAGGAAGAAGCACACGGATTGCGTGTTTCTTTCAAGCGCTTCTGAGTCGTTGGATCAGGCTTGTGAGCCGTTGGATCAGGCTTGTCGTTGCCTATATATATAGCTCACCTCTAGGACATGTTCGACACTCAGTTCATCGGCCTAATACAAACCATTCGGATTCGCCTGCATACGTTCGACGGTGCATTTTATATGCTTGCACTCATGAGCCACCGTCGGGCTGTATGCAGGCGAAATCGTGTGTTTTGTTGATCTTATATATATATATATATATCTAGCTAGAAATCTTTCACTTCATCGACCAAATACAAATCATTTAGATTCCCTGCATACGTCCGACGGTGCATTTGATATGTTTGCACTCATGAGCCACCGTCGGTCTGTATGCAGGGGAAACCTTGTGTTTTGTTTGATTGGAAAACAAAAACAAAAAAGTATAGCAATTTCATTATAGGACGTCAACAGAAGAATACTCCATATCCTGTACTCTGTCAAGGCGAATTTCATACGACCCTCGCCTGGTTGACAGATCCGGCAAGTCTACCGACCAGACGTGGACCGTCTGAAATACCCGTACGGGATTTTCGTCACATACGGGTTTTCAGAAGGGCCACGCCTCGTGGGCACATCTGGCAAATCTGCCAACCAACCGAGGTTCGTCCGAATTTCTCTCAGACAGAGTACCGGATACAGATGAATTTCTTCATGTACGGCCTTTAGAGAACTTGTTATGCTACGATAAGTCCACGCGGACTTGTGCTTATAAACAGGTCTAACTCCACTTCGGCTAGCGAGGTGGTACTAATTTTAGTTGGTTACAGGGGACATTTAGTACCGGTTCTGGGCACCAACTGGTACTAAAGGGTTAGTTAGTGGTTAATTACGGTGGGAGAGGCCTTTAGTACCGGTTGGAGGCACCAACGGGACTAAAGGTCCTTTTCAGAGAAAAATAATGCCACCTACAGGGCTGACACGGCCTGGATACGAATAGAAACCCACTAATGGGCCAGGATCCAGGCCCGCAGCAGACCCAGAAGGCCCACAGGCAAGAAGTAAAAGTGTAGGCCCGAAAGCCTATGGTTGAGAGGAGCTCTAAGTGGTACGCGCATCAGCGCTTATAAACCACTCTGGTTGTCCCTCGACTAGCGAGGTGGGACTAAACATCCCACCGCACCGCGGCGCAAGGCCTTTGGTTTTGGTTGGTGGCACCAACCGGTACCAATGCACCCCTTTAGTTCCGGTTGGTGCCACCAACCGGGACCAATGGTCTCTGTTCCCCGCCCTTTGGGCTGCTGAAAAAGGATCATTGGTCCTGGTTGGTGACACCAACCGGTACGAATACCCACCTTTAGTACTGGTTGGTGCCACCAACCGGGACCTATTATCTTGGTATATAATCCCCCTGCCTTCCAGCCGTCGTTCCCATCTCGCCATTTGGCTCAAGACGACACCGACGCCGTCAGTCTGCCCGATTGCCGCGCCGCCCCGCACCGCCCCCGCCGTCGCCGATGACCTCGCCTGCGGCATCCCGAGCATCTCGCCTTCCTCGATCCGCATTGCCGCCGGCCCGCTCTCCGTTCCTCACCACCGCGCCTCGCCGCCCCGCTCCACGGACGCCGCCGCCCCGTTCCTCCACCGACGCCGCCGCCCCCACACTCCTCCACCGACGCCGGTCGCCCCGCTCCTCTACGTCTCCGCCTCGCCCACTAGTGAGTCTCCGACCGTAGATAGATAAATAAATAGATGATAGATAGATAGATAGATAGATAGATAGATAGATAGATAGATAGATAGATAGATAGAGTAGACTCTGTGTATAATAGATAGATAGATAGATAGATAGATAGATAGATAGATAGATAGATAGATAGATAGATAGATAGATAGATAGATAGATAGATAGATAGATAGATAGATAGATAGACATAGCTATAATAAATAGATAGATATATAATAGATAGAGTAGAATATATGTATAATAGATAGATAGATAGATAGATAGCTAAGTATTTTTATCTTATTTTGTTAATTTGTTAGTTAGTATAATTTTTCACTCGTTCATGTTAATAAAACTTTGCATATTAATAAGTTCTCGGCAACGATGCCTGGCCCGCATCCCCGTCGTCGCCGCGTTGGAGAGCACCTACTTGATGGGATGGGCGATGTCCGGGACTGGGCTCCCCCGGGATGGCACTGGGAGGTGATCTCCGAGGCGCGCCGCTTAGTGAGGAATCCGGGTCCTGTCGTCGATCCGGATCTTCTTTGGTGGCGGTCGCGTGGGCCACAGTCGGTGCGGAGGCAGCCAGCCCCCGAGTGGATTGTACGTCGACGTGTCAAGGAGGAGTACGAACACGTCCGTCGCTACTTGGTGGCGTTGGACGCCGGGTCTTGGAGGACCTGGAAGGTTCTTCAGGGATCTCATCTGAGCTACGAGTTCGTGGTGGTTCCTTCTCTTTGGGTGGCCACCTTCCACCGCACCCGACGTTGTTTACTGTATTAGTCATGTTGTTTACCGTTGTATTACTCGATATATATGTATGACCAAGCACCCTTGTGATATGTACAAGTATGAAACTTGTTCATCCTAATTGGGTTCCGCTTATGTGTGCACTTCAAATATGAGGCACTATGCAACCTTGTTTTAAAATATTATTGATGCATTTTTATTCGAGTTCATCCTTTTTTGTGTGTATTAACTTTGAACCAACCGGGACCTATTCTCTTGGTATATAATCCCCCGCCTTCCAGTCGTCTTTCCCATCTCGCCATTTGGCTCAAGACGACGCCGACGACGACACCGAACTAATCTTTTGAATTATATATGAACACAGAAAATGGCTGACGATGAACAACTCGTCCAGTGCCCCTATTGTGACGATAACTCGGGTCGGTGCGACAAGTATCCAAAGTTGGATGGGGATGAAGAAAGATATTTATCCCTCACGCTTAGGCGTGACTTCAGAAAAATAACGGTATATACAACTTCTGCGTCGACACCATCCTTCTTATTTAAGCATGCTTCGCACTTAAATTTTTGTTTTGATGTGTAATTTTTTTATAATCAACTAATGCATCCCATGCTATGCAAGACGCCAAGTATGTGACTTTTTTAAATTCAATGATTGGCAAAAGAATGAAACAAAGGAAGTCAAACTAAAGACGACGAAACATGGTATAACTTTGAGGATTGATGTCACTAATAAATCTTGGTGCACTTATTTTGCTTGTCCAAATTGGCATGCATTGTGCAAGGCATATGCATTACAGGAGGGTATGCAAATAACCTTTGACCTTGGACCTTGTCGCCGAGATGTATTTAAAAATAAGGATATTTGGATGCTAGTGGACGACAAGAAGCTGGTTCTATCTCAACGGAGTTTCTTAACCAAATTTTACTTGTTTCCTTTCCTTATTTCTTTGCTTCCCAAGTTGACAACTTTGTTATAATTGACAGTTTATCTCTATGCTCCGATGGATATACGCAAGATGTTTGATAATGCTTTCTATAATGGTGGCGTTGAGGAGCTAACCATGGATGAACAGGATGAGTACATCTCCTTTCTTAAAGATGTAACTGGCTTTGCAAGCGAATCTTACACTCCATATGTTCCATTTGTTCTTGAGTTGTTGACGGTATATGTATCAAACTATATCATGGTGAGATTTTTTACTTTTATGTCACTACTTCATCATTTTTAGAAATCTTTTGAACTAAGATTAACTATACCGCATTACTAAGTATTTTACTCATGTTTTCAACAGAAAATCCCGAAAAAATGTGTGCCTAGATGGATGCCTTCTAGAGGCTAGCTTACAGTTGTGTCTTACAGTTGTGGATGCCTTCTACAGCCATGGGAAGAACTCTTCAAGACTAAATACTGCACTGAAAGTGAACGTGATGGTGGCTCCTTAAGAATAAAAAATTGGAAACGGATAGTGATTCGGAAGAATATAAAAGATTGGGACAAGGTCTTCTCCATATTACATTATGGAAATGGAGGTGTCTTTTGGTTATTTTATATTTACCCTTGTGAGGATGAGCAGTCTCATAGGTGATATATATGAGGAGTCGAGGTAATATTATGGAAATGGAACTTTGTGTTTGATATTAGCGAAGTTAAACTAGCAAAGGACCTTTGTGTATTAGATATTAATTATGATCATGATGATATATATGAGATGAATCCTTTCTCTCCTAGATGGTGATAAGAGAGTACACAACTCTCTTTATTAGCTAGCTAAAACAATATATGAAACCCCTAAATTAACCCCTGCAAAACCCCCTAACCCCCCCCCCACCCTTTCAAAAAAAAACCTAGCCCGTCCCGGTTGGTGGCACCAACCGCGACAAAAGTCCCTCCCTCCTGGGCAAGCCACAACGGCCACGTGGAGGCCCATCTTCCCCGGTTCGTGGCCCAACCGGGACTAAAGGTTTTGGGCATTAGTAACGGCCCTTTAGTCCCGGTTCCGGAACCGGAACAAATGGGCCTCTGGAACCGGGAAAAATGGGCCTCTTTCTACCAGTGGTATGGCACAAAGCACATTCTAAACGAGGGACAAACGAAACCCTCGCGATAGCATGGATCTCCACCAAGTAGAGAGCTTCTTATCAAGCTTGTGAAGAAGGGGCATGACCGCAGTGGTATAAGCCTTTCGAATGGAGAGCGGAAGCCCTATGTACCGCCGAGGGAAGTCGGTGATAGGGCACCTCAACTCCTCTAAGATCGCGATCAGGTGATCATCGTTGCAGCGAATGGGCATTGCCGAGCACTTGGCGAAGTGGGTGTGAAGCCCCGGAGCGATCCCGAAGACGTGAAGAATATCACGGATTGTTGCGATGTCGCCGAAATTCGGGTGGGAGAAGATGACTACATCATCGGCATAGAGGGAGATGCTATACACGAAATGCCTCGTCGTTAGCCATTTGAGGACCCCAGCCTCGACCACCCTATGGACGATCAAGGAGTAAGGAAGGCGGTAACAATTGTATACATCATGGGGGAAGAGGGTTCCCCCCTAGCGAAGGCCGCGTGCATGAGCAATAGGGGGTCCGGGGTCTCCGTTGATGAGGACCAGAGTGCAGGACAAGGCAAGGAGGATGAAGATTCACTCACATCAAGGATGGGTAAACCCAAGGTGACGCAGTGTATCAAGAAGGAATGGGCAAGACACCGAGTCAAAGGCCCTGCCAATATCCAACTTGAGAAGCATCCGCGACCCTTTAAGGTTATGAAGGAGATGCGCTATCTGCTGCATGAGGAGGAAGTTATTGTGCATGCAACGCCCCACAATACCAATGTTGTTGTTGTGGAGTTATACGGATAAGTTGCACTCTTTGCAGTTAGAATCAGGACCCCTTTCATCATACTTTATATATACTCATGATCTTCTCATCAACCTATTGCTTGCAAATTGTTTAGAAAATCCTAAAGCATCCTTGGCATGCACCGATAGGAAACGCCTAGCGGAATGCAGAAATTCCAGAGCTGACCTCCGCCACGTTTCCAATTCGGCTATTTTTTTAAACCAGGTTTGTCTCATATATTAAACTAGATGATGCCCCGCACATTGTTGCGGATTTTTTTTGTAAATTTTTTGATTAAATGAAACATGAATATTTGAAATAATATTTTTAAACTAATATATGAATTTAATATAAATATCATAATAGAATGAAAATTCTCATTTGCACAATATTTCAGTGAAATGTTTGATTAAATGAAACATGAATACTTGAAATAATACTTTTTCACTAATATATGGATTTAATATAAATATCATTAATAGAATGACGGTTCTCATGCATGCATGTTGCATGTGGGTTTTTATTATGCATAGTGGTTGAGGTGGGCCTTTTCTCATGCATGTTGAATGATGATGTGACATGCTTGCATGTTGAGAGAAATATGCTAGTGGGGGCTAGCTATTTAGATATAGAAGATAGAAGATAAGGAGGAGTAGTTTATTTGTGTTAAACAGATCCCAAAGTACAAAATATTACTCTTTCGGCATAATTAAACGTAACTTTTTAGTCCCCATGGTTACCCAAAGGGTCGCTTCCCTCTTGATGTTGGACAATAAGATCGGTAGTGGGGCAGACTTGTGGTGGAAAACCTTGGCATTACGCTCATTCCAAATGACCCAAGAGGTAAGCATAGCAAGAGAGGTCATCGCCTTCCCGTTGGGTGTTGAGACGTTAGAGAGGCCAATCCACCAATCTTTCGCGGAGTTCAACATTAGCCATTCGGTGGTAATGCAAACAAGTTGAATCCATTCCTTGATCATGTTTCATAGTTAACAGTGAATCAACATTTGAAGAGAAGGAGGTCAATGGTTTCATGCCAGCGTTTGCAAAGAGGTAAAATGCCTTGTCTGTTCCCGCACAAAGGAAAGCACGTTCAGGTTTATTGACATTGTGAAGGGTGATTGGAGGCACGAAAAGCAGGGTGATAAAGTATATCGCAAGGGAGGAAAGCACCGACTTGACAAGAGCCGCTCGTATAATGGCCATGATGTTTTGACCATCCTAGGTGATTAATTTGGCCGCCACCTTATCCTCAAAGAACTTCCACATGGAGAGTGGGAGACCTAATATTTTATTAATACCCAACTATTAGATTGCGAATAAAAAATGGTTATTACTCATTAGAATGATTATTACCCAATCCTCAAGGAACATGACAACAACAGTCAAGTTAGATTGTTGTTTGGCAACCTTGCTTGGCTCACTCATGAGAATATAAGTATGTGGGCCGCTTTTATCGTGTGATGGCTTTCATATCTCGATTACATGATGCGTTATTTCGTGTGTTTCCCTATTCTTTAGTTGATAATGTACCCACTGCTAATATGATAGAATCATAGAATATGTTATTTATACCCAAAGTGAGCAATGAGATCGGTATGTGTGTACACGAATACGCTTTCTTTTTAAGGAAAAGACTGTTAAATATGGGTGTCCAAAGACATTCCAAGTTTAAACCACGAAAACTACACTCATTCTTTCTTATTATAATAGAATATTATCCATGCGTTGAAACTGAGTTAAATGAAACTTCTCTCAACCTCATTAAAAAAACATAATTCAGATGTTCTAACATGGGATAAATGAAACTACTTTTGACCTCATGAAAAAAATCCCAATCCAGATATTGTATCGTAGATCTACTCGCCCTACTATATCTTATTTGCATAGGATCAATGTGAGAGAACTATTGCAAACACAAAATTTACATCAACAAAGAATATTGGAAAAATAATTTCTAGGGTTTCATTTTAAAATATAGGGTTCATCTAAACTCTATAGGGACATTTGGCCAAAATATCCATCTTTTAATTTCTAACAGATACTAAAAACTTATATATGTGGAGTATAGATACAATCATGCCAATATTTTGAAACTTAAAGATGGCCATATGTAACATGTATAAAAAACAAATTGATACAAGTATGTGTAACTTTAACATGATCGTATTTTACCCATGTTGCGATTTTTTACAGTCATATTTAACTTTTTAATTTATGCACACTTTTATCCATCTTCTACCTACACATTTTTTGACTAAAAAATATTTTTTGTATAAGAAGTACTCCCTCCATATTTTTTCTGCAGTATTATATTAAGTTACAAGATCTTTGATGACGTGCGTTGTTGCGCCCGTCCATTTTAGCGATAGAATGGTAGGAATTTTCGTAAATATATGCGACATTTAACCCTAACTTTATTCAGTCTCATAAATTAATTAAACTATGATGGCATACGATGCCACACGCCCAACATTTCTACAATAAAATAAAAAGTATATACCAAATGAAGTACTTTATAGAAAATGTCAAACTAATATACATCACTGAAAAAACATCAGAATTGATGGTATCTATCTGATCGCTATAACTATGAATAGATGGATCATAAGGGAGAACCAATTCAACCTGCATTATACAAATTGAAAAAGTTACAAAATTACAAGTAGTCTGAGCTAGATGAGAATTGTTATAAAGACAAAAGGGATTTAACTTTCATACATTGTTAAGATTTGCTCGAGTAGCTGGCAATAGACTGAATCCATAATGTTCAAATGAATCATGGGTTAAGATTTCTAATTGCATTAGTAGAAATAGAGAAATATTGGATTGATGGCCCTATCTATTACAAACAAACTCTAAAGCAAGCACATGAGCATAACAGAAGAATAATCAATCTTGTAGATAGATTGAATGTAGAATATAGGTGGAGGTTGTAGCTTACTACTGAAGGAGTATGGAAGGGGAGGTCGGAAATAAATAGAGGTGAACATATATAGATGATTCTAGGAAAAAATGATAGAAACATAGGACTAATATACCTCCTCTCGTGGGGATGATTGCAGTTCTAATCTTATTGAACTCCATGAACTGTAACTGTGAGGAACCAGGAGTTTGGACGATGCCTAACATTGGGCTTTCATAGATATGCATGAACACCTTCCCTGTCAACCTCTAACTGTAATCTTCATGCTTCTTCAAGGATAATGAAGCTAAACAATTCTCTGTGTCCAGATCCATTCCCCAAATTTGAACTTTACAAACTAAGGAGACCGAAATGAAATATTCAGTACATTAAAAGATTATTGAACTCTGATCTAAAGCAATATCAAAAGAACAATTTATTAGCAGTCAATCACAAGTATGACGCCAAGGTTCTATAAAAATAAATTTTACAACAAAAAACCAATTTTCATACAATATTCCATGTTTTGATAACAAATACTACTAAAAAGGTATAAACAGGTAGGGACTTTTGGACTGGCATTTTATGTAAGATTACCACTGTAAATTTTACTATCAGTTCGTCTGGACTACTAAACAAACTATATTTAGGAAAGAATTTCAAATCCTTGTGAACACCATCAAAATATGCCCCTCGTTTATGCCATAGTATAGGTATGATCAAAAGCTGCATATCCCAATATCTTTCCCAAGAGTGCCATACCACTTAAGATAAGAAGGAAAGAAAACCCATCCTTTTTGTGAAGCAAAACAATCAGAGGTATTAAATGCACACATGTCATTATTTCTCTTGCAACTAAACAGTCACAAAGAGTGCACAGTAAAAATTTAGAACAGATGCTCCAAAGCGCCATCTTCCACTTGATATTGGGCTAGAGTGAAACCTTCACCGACACAAATGATGTGAAGACTGCATCTTCCTGGTTGGAGGAGCCATCCAATCCACCATCTCCTACTCCCCCTCATTGATACCTAGTTCATCTTATCCCCCATCATATGCACTAATGCAAATCAAGAAGCACTTTCGATCAGTGCAATCCTAAATAATGAATGAATACTACCTGGAACACGAGGTCTGTGAGCGACGGGTTTCTTGTGGAGCAGGAGGCAGATGAAGATGGACTCCTCCTCTCATAATTCTTCAAGTCAGCGCGCCTGCGGACGCCTCCATTGCCCGCGTCGGCTAGATCTCCTCGTTTCTCCCTCACAAACGGATCGGCAGCGGCTCGATCCCCTCTTTGTCACTCGCAGATAGATCATCGACGCTCCATAGCCCCATAGAAAGAAATAAAAAATCTCTACATAGCAACAAGTGGTGGCGTAAACGGAAGGAAGAGAGATGTACGAACATACCTATGCGCGAAGTGTAGATGGGCTCGGTTACCGAACGTTTTTCCATCCGCTCCACAAGGAATCTCGAGCAGAAGGGCGTGGTGGCGGCCCCTAGGGTTTGTCTTAGGTCCGCAAGGTAGGCTGTCATCGAGGGAGTTCGTCCACCCTCCCATGGTCGGTAGCCGGCTGGATCGAGCGATCCTCGCATCGATCGCCTGGATCGATCCCTTCGTCATTCCCTGATGCCTTGGTTGGATTCCAGTCTGTCGGAGTCAATCATTCTTTAGGAATGAAACGACACCCTCTTCGACTGTGTGGATGTTTTAATAGAGGGGCTGGATGTATGCTAAATGGGCCATGGAAGCAAAAAGGTCTCTGGAGTAGCTCCCCATTAGGAGTGTTGCTAAAAAAATATGACATGTGGCCCAATCATCATAAATTAGTGCTGAAACATAATCTAATGGCTAAAAATAATTTAAATGAGTAATTTAATGGTTAAAGTCGTCAATGACCTGAGAGGACTCGCTTTAAGATCAGTTTTACTATCCTAAAACAGAGGTACTGTAGTAAATATTTGGAAAACTCTTTTTGCAGAAGATATTTGCACGTTGACCGTCAATCATCTCATCTCCAAAGTTTTTCCAGAGAGAGAGAGAGAAGTGCATATAAGAGCGGCCGGCGGCGGCCCCAACACAGACAACATCTCGTGGTAACCACCACCACGCCCCCGCCGCTTCGCAGCCCACACCCAAACAGGAGCCCAAGATGGCGTCCGCATCCCCCGACGTCCCCACCTGCGCCGCCCTCCCCGCCGCCGTCTCCGCCTTCGCCGACGCCTTCGTCGACTTCACCGTCTCAGGCGTCTTCTTCCCCACCAACCCGCCTCCTCCTCCTGCCCCCACCCCCGCCAACGCCACCTTCCTCCCATCCCCCTCCCGCCTCGTCGCCATCGGCGACCTCCACGGCGACCTCCCCAAGTCCCTCACCGCGCTCCGCCTCGCCGGCCTCTTGCCTTCCGCCAGCGTCCCCGGCTCCAGTGCCAGCGCCAGCCCCACCTCCTGGTCCGCCGGCCCCACCCTCGCCGTCCAGCTCGGAGACATCCTGGATCGCGGCGGCGACGAGCTCCGCCTCCTCTACTTCCTCCGTCGCCTCAGCATCTCCGCCGCCGCGCAGGGCGGCGCGTTCCTACCCATCCTCGGCAACCACGAGGTCATGAACGTGTGCGGCGACTTCCGCTTCGTCACGCCCCAGGGCCTGCAGGAGTTCTCAGCCTGGGCCGGCTGGTACCGCGCTGGCCTCGCCATGAAGCGCCGCTGTGGCGGGCTCGAGCAGCCCAAAAACCCCTTCCTCGGCGTCCCCAAGGCCTTCCCCGGCATCAAGCGAGAGTTTTGGGACGGCGTCCGATCCCGCCTCGCCGCGCTCCGCCCGGACGGCCCCATCTCGCGAAGGTTCTTGGCTGACCTGCCCACCGTCCTCGTCGTCGGCGACTCGGTGTTCGTCCATGGTGGCCTCCTCGAGGCCAATGTCGAGTATGGCCTGGAGCGGATCAATGCGGAGGTCAGCGATTGGATCCGTGGTGAGCGTGGCAATGCCAGGGCGCCAGAGTATGTGTGCGGCCGAGATGCGATAGTGTGGCTCAGGAGGTTCTCTGAAGGCTTCAATTGCGACTGCCAGAGGCTTCAGGACGTTCTTGGGATGATCCCTGGAGCAAAGAGGATGGTGATGGGGCACACCATACAGAGCGAGGGAATCAATGCAGTTTGCGGGGCACAGGCTGTCAGGGTGGATGTTGGTTTGTCGAGGGGATGTGGCAATGGGCTGCCAGAGGTGCTCGAGATCAATGGTGGTGGATCAGATGTGAGGGTGATCACAACAGATCCAGCAGAGGCCTGGCAGTACCGGAAGCAGAAGCCGGAAAAAGCTGCCGCAGCATTGGAGAAGAAAGGGGAGGTAAAGGATGGACTTGCATTGTTGGTAAGAGAGAGCCATGTATTGAAAGGCGTAGAAGCTAAGGCTTAGTTTAGGGGTAACTTGAGGGTAGTGATTATTTTGCCAACTCTCGGTTCAATTGGATTGTCATGCCAAATTGGGGGTAACTCTGCCTAGAGCTGGTAGGCAATCGGTTGAAGGCAATGTTGGTTGCTTCAATAATGGTTATCCATGGTAGGAAGGAAAGCAACCTTGATTTATCAATTGCCCTTATTTATAAGGTTGTGCTAATCTGATTGCCGATTGCTGATGTATACAATTATTGGCCATTGTCCGAACTGGGTTTCTTAGTGTTTAGTTGTGTGTGTGTGTTGTCATCAATAATTTGCATGCTGCCATGGATGTCAATGATAATGAGCAGCTTGGATCTATCTGGGACTGGCATAATAATTGTGGTACTGTGCTGTCAATAGTGCTGTGTGCAAAACCACAGCTGATCCCTAACCCTGTGAAAAATATCAAGAATTTCATTGACTAGTGTTTACAGTGTTTCAATCCTAAATTGTGGTGTGGCCTATCTCACTCAGCTTACTGTTCTAAATCCTGTATTGAAGTCTCTGATTCTTGTCATGTACCTTAAGGATTGAACAATTCATCGATTTTCTTTTATATTTTTCGAACATCAGAAGCATTTTTAGGTTTGGCAAACAGTACAATTGTTGATTGGTGATGCTACAAACCAAACATCCAACAGTGCTGTCATATTGGCAGCAAGAGCAAGAGGCCAGCTGAAAATCGGTCAACTCAAGTTGTTAGGCAAGTATGAGAACATCGTGGAAATGGTCCTCCACTGTCTCGGCTAGTGAGTTCCGTCACGACAACGGGTAAGTTTATGACCAGATGACAAGTTAGTGGGGATCACAAGTTTGCGTGTAAATATTATTTACTTCATGGAGGTTGAATCCAGTGCATCATGCATAATATTTTTCTATAGTAAAAAACACAGTAATCTGACTTTACAATTTTGATCTGCAAGCATGATGCACGCTTATTCATTTTTTAGTTTTTTGTTCAGCATCACTCCAGGCTCCATCAATGCTGTTTGATGTAAGCATAATACTGCATATATCCTAGTCAGACAGTTCTATTTTGTACAACCAGATAGGAGGCCATGCTACATAAAGTTAAGAGTCTATCATCCCTAGATATGAATATTATTTGAGTGCATGGGTAATGTATGCTTAAGTTGGCAGCCTGTATGACATGCATATCTACTAAATCATGAGCAAGATTCCATGTTTGTCTATTCACAGATCTGTTCCCTTGCGATGACAAGGAAAGGGATGACTTGACTAGTATGCCTATTGGAACAAGGAAAAGGTATTTGGAGTGTTATTTGCATCTGTAGGCTCCTAGTTTTTCCACCTGTTCTCTCCTTTGCGTTGCCGTTGTTGAATTGTTCCACGCGCTTCTCTTGCCTTGTTTTCCACGTTTCTTCCAGCAATTTTCTCATGTGCTTAACACATTCTGATGGCTACACCGTCCTGTCCCTCAAGGTAGTTCTTGGTGATATGGACATATGGCTCTATCCATTTCTCTGTAGGTTTGTACTTGCACACTGATTTCTGCACTTCCTTCATTTTTGCGGTGTACAAGCCAACTTGTGTTGTGGTTAACATGGATGACTTGGTCTCTATTGTTGTTTGATAGTGATGACTGGTGACCGCCAACTTTTACTTTTCAATCGTCCCGACAAAAGTATTGCTGCATTTTGTGGTTTCTTGTCAATCTTGATATATCTGTACCCTGGAGCTTGCAGAGTTCTAATAAATTCTTCTCTTTGTTGAAATGGTGGAAAGATCATGTTCCTTTTACGTTTTCTCTTTGAAAATCACTATTTTATTTCTAATCACCAATTACTTCAAGATCCATTTCCTGATCTGGGCTGTAGGTCTATGCGAAGAGTACCACATGTGCTTTGAAGATTGTATTTTCTTTTATTAAAATGATTAGTGCACCATGTTCAAACTTTATGGTCAAAATTCCATGTTTTTTTCTTTAAACAAAAGAAAAGTAGACAATATCTATGAAAAGTAGTTGCACTTAATCATAGTAAATTTGGACTTGAGTGGCAACAGATTCTTACAAAATGACCTAAATTGGTGATTTCTTGGTTTCCAAGATGCAAAAGTTAGCTTCTTTTTTGCCTTCTACTCTTTCTTGTTGCACATTATTCTTGGCGTATTCGAAATGGTCTGCCAAGTTTGTATGATGCAATTTTGTTCATGGGCTGGTAAAATACCTGTTCCATAGACCCCAAGAGAAAAAGAACATGCACTCAATTAGATCACTATGGAATGTTATTTAATGACGACGAGAAGACATGCTGATGGTAGCTCGATTATGATTGCGCCTGAAGCCTTGGACAACCATGCAGGCAGACTGGTGAAGTAAAACAGTTTGATCATTTTTAATATACTCCCTCCGACCCATATTAATGGGCACACACTTAGTACAGCTCTAGTACAAAGTTGTACTAAGTGTGTGCCCATTAATATGGATCGGAGGCTAGAAGTTGGTTAACTATGTAAAGTGTTGCAAGTTTTAAAAGTATGTTGCAGAAAACCCAAAATGAATTATGACTAAATGTTTGGAACTGATTTCGAATCAAAATAAAACATAACATGATAACACTAGAAGCATACGATTCATTACTGCCTTGCCTTGAAGCATTGCTGGGAAGCACATGTTCAAGTCCTTCATACAATGAGATGCAAATCATGTAATTTGAATCTCTACCAAGAATTGTTTATCATGCCTTTTTTCTGAGTTTTTCTCACAATAGACCTGCATGATTTTTTTTTCTCAAACATATTTTTGCATGGATTGGTTGTCGAAATTGCTGGTTGTATACCTTCCTGTTACTCAAGACAGTTGTTGGTGTATGGACACCTGCCTTTGTTGGCTTGAAATTGCACATTTGACGTCTTCTTCATTTTCATGACGTACAAGCCAAATTGTGTTTAGCATGTAGGACTTGGTCTAGAGTGTCGTTTGACAGTGCTGATCGGCCACTATAGCTTAACTTTTCCACTCATCTTACAAATGCGACAAGTTATGTGGATCACTCACAATACCTGTTCTGTTTCATTTTACTTCACATATCAGGTTTGTTTTAAGTTTAACCTTTTGAAGTTTGTTCAAATTTATAGAAAAATGTATCAACATTTACAATACCAAATCAACATTATTAGCTTAAATATATTGCGTTTATTTTGTATTGTGGATATAAATAATCTTTAAATTAAATTAGGTGAAACTTTACAAAGTTTGACTTATCACAAGACTAATTTATAAACTTAAAAAAATGAGTACATGTAAACCATTGCATGTATGGATCTTGCTCGCCATGGCAAATTGGGGGTAATAAAATTGCAAATGGCCATGAAGACTTGTACAGAGCTTAGTTGTAAAGTATCTAATTGCTACATTTCGTGATTTACTATTAAGGTTGACACATGAAAATCTTCTTTTTAAAGGAAATTTGGGCCTGAGGGGGCAACAGATGCTTACGAAATGACCTAACTTGGTGATTTCGTGGTTTTCAAGAGACAAAAGTAGCTTCTGTTTTGCCTTCTACTCTTTCTTGATGCACATTACTATTGGTGTATTTGGAATTCTAGGTTGGGGTAATTGCACGATGTATTATCAGGTGCATACACGCACGTATATATGGAGTACAATGGTGGGGCTATAACCTCAGCTATACACAACTAGGAGGTGGGCCCAATACACATAACACATATATACTCAACACCCCCCCCCCCCCCCGCAGTAGAAGCGGCACTACTACTGACGCAAAGACTGGAACGAAACTCCTCAAATGACGCCGTAGGCAAGCCTTTGGTCATGATATCAACAAATTGTTGGGAAGTAGGCACGTGTAAAACGCGAATGTGACCAAGGGCCACCTGTTCCCGAACAAAATGGATATCTAACTCAATATGCTTGGTCCGTCGATGATGAATCGGATTAGCGAAGAGGTAGACCGCGGAGACGTTGTCGCAATAGACCACCGTGGCGCGATCGATAGGACAAGAGAGCTCCTGAAGCAGCTGGCGGAGCCATGAACACTCCGCGACGGCGTTAGCCACCGCACGATACTCAGCCTCGGCACTGGAACGGGACTCTGTAGGCTGCCGCTTGGACGACCACGAGATGAGGGAGGGTCCAAGATAGACGCAGTAGCCCGAAGTACAGCGTGGAGTGTCGGGGCAGCCCGCCCAGTCGGCGTCGGAGTAGGCGGTGAGAGCGATGTCGGTGGAGGCATGAAGCATGACGCCGAGGTCCATGGTACCGCGAATGTAGCGAAGGATCCGTCGGACAGCAGACCAATGGACGTCCCGAGGAGCATGCATATGAAGGCACACCTGTTGAACGGCATACTGAATCTCCGGTCGAGTCAGAGTGAGGTACTGAAGAGCGCCAACAATAGACCGGTAGAACGGAGCATCCGAAGCAGGAGAACCATCCGTAGCAGAGAGCTTGGCCTTCGTATCAACAGGAGTGGCGACTGGTTTGCAATTAAGCATGCCAGCACGCTCCAAGACCTCATGAGCGTACTTCCGCTGATGTAGAAAGAACCTACCAGGACGGCGCACCACCTCAACGCCGAGGAAGTAGTGCAGAGGGCCCAAGTCCTTGATGGCGAAATCAGCCTGAAGACGAGCGGTGAGCTGACTAAGGAGACCAGCAGTGGATGCCGTCAGGATGATGTCGTCAACATAAAGCAGCAGGTAGGCCGTGTCGGAGCCATGATGATAGACGAAGAGTGAGGCATCCGAGCGGGTGGGGAGAAATCTGAGATGATGGAGGAACGCCGCAATGCGTTGATACCAAGCACGAGGAGCCTTCTTGAGTCCGTACAGGGACCGCGAGAGCAGGCAGACGTGGTCGGGATGTGCTGGATCAACGAACCCCGTGGGCTGCTGGCAGAAGACCTGCTCCTCGAGGTGACCATGAAGAAAGACGTTGGAGACATCCATCTGGTGCACTGGCCAAGCACGGGATACCGCAAGGTGGAGAACCATGCGAATCGAACCGGGCTTGACCACTGGAGCGAAGGTGTCGGTAAAGTCGACGCCGACTCGTTGCCGGAAGCCACGAACAACCCAGCGTGCTTTGTAGCGGTCGAGAGTACCACCGGGACGGAGCTTGTGCTTGAAGACTGATAGGGCATGTTTTCCCTTGATTGGTTTTAGTGATTGATGACAATACATTTGCGGACTAACCGGGTGCAATGAGCATTTCAGATAGCGACATTGTTGGCACAAGACGGTTATTATCCCCTCGGTGTACGAAACGTGAAGACGGAGTTTTTTCTTTCGACCTCCTTTTGTGTTAATTGAGTCGTAGGAAAACCGTACTATGAAGAAGGTATCCGCTTTGGAAATGGTGGGTGGAATCATCACACGGTCTCACTTTTTGCACCCACATATTTCGTTTGCGTCGTGGAGGGGTGGGGACTCGTGGGTGTAGCTCCCTGGTTCTGTCAGGGCGGTAGTACCGCTCTAGGAGTGGTAGTACCGCTCCACGGTAGTACCGTGGACCAGTATCGCATCCACTACCGGATTCCCACTGGACTCTGCGGTAGTGGAGGCGGCACTAGGGCTCGGTAGTACCGTCGAGCGGTAGTACCGCCCCCAGAGCGGTAGTACCGTGCACCAGTACCGCATCCACTACCGGATTCCCACTGGACTCTGTGGTAGTGGAGGCGGCACTGGGGCTCGGTAGTACCGTAGAGCGGTAGTACCGCCCCCAGAGAGGTAGTACCGCTCTGCGGTAGTACCGTGCACCAGTACCGCATCCACTACCGGATTCCCATTGGACTGCGGTAGTGGGGGCGGCACTGGGGCTCGGTAGTACCGCTCTCGGTCCGGTAGTACCGCAGCGCGGTAGTACCGCTCCTGAAGCGGTACTACCGTGGTTGGTGGACAGCCAACGACTGCATTTAAGAGCACCTATAAAAGGGGGTCTTCTTCCCCATTGAGACTCACCTCATTTATTGCTCTCACCTCCATTGACGCCCAAGCTCCATTCTTGCCCGATCTCCCTCCCTAGCCATCAAAACTTGTTGATTCTCTAGGGTTTGGAAGAGGAGGCCCCGATCTACACTTCCACCAAAGGATATTTGATTCCCCCCACTAATCCCGTGTGGATCTTGTTACTCTTGGGTGCTTTGGTGCCCTAGACGGAAGAGGTCACCTCGAAGCCACATTCCATTGTGGTGAAGCTTCGTGGTTTCGTTGGGAGCCTCCAATTCAGTTGTGGAGTTTGCCCCAACCTTGTTTGTAAAGGTTTGGTTGCCACCTTCAAGGCCGCCTCGTAGTGGATCACGACATCTTACATCGATAAGAGCGTGAGGAGAAATAGGGTGGCCCTCGTTGGCTTCGTGTGAGCATTGTGCTCCTCACCCTGTCCAAACGGAGACGTACTTCTCGAAAGAGAAGGAACTTCGGAAACATATCATTGTCTCCCGTGTTCCCCTTTACCTTTACTTTGTGCAAGTTACTTTCCTTGCTTATTTATTGCTTGCTTGTTATACCGTAGCAGTTGGCATATAGGTTGCTCACATAGTTGCATATCTAGACAACCTATATTCCTTGTTGAGCCTAAAGTGTCAAGAAAAGTTTAAAAAGTGTTAGTCGCCTATTCACCCCCCCTCTAGTCGACATTCCGATCCTTTCAATTGGTATCAGAGCATCGTCTCTTATTAAGGGCTTTACCGCCTTAAGAGGATGTCGCAAGAGGATAAACCGGTAGAGGTTGAGCTTACAGGGGATACTTCGAACCCTTCTCTTTTGGAAGGGAATCAAAGTATCGAGGGCTTCACGAATACGCTCGGGAAGGATGACTCTTCATCCATCTCTCGACATGAGTACAATGAAGGCATGTCCGCCATTAAGGCTCACATGAACAAAGTTACCGATATGCTTAGTTGTCTCATGTCAAAGATGCCCACAGAGAGCAACCCTACCATCATCCCCAACATTCCAACGTTGGGTGGAGGAGATGTCATCTCCCAATCTAATGATGATGGTAGGAATGATCTCCGATCCATTCCTCGTACGGGGAATGGATCGGGTATTCATTCCGCGGTGGATCCTCCTGTTACTTATAACTCTCTACCGCTACCCGAACCCCATTTTGCACATGCAGGCATTATTCCTATCCTTAACAAAGATGCTTATCCGGTTTGGGCTCATCGCATGAAGAGACACTTGAAGGGGTCTTCCGTGGAACTGTGGCGCATCGTTGAGGAGGGATTCACTCCTCGCGACCGCCACAACTTGACTCCAAGAGAATATCGAGAAAACACCATCAACAGTCATGCTATGCTCGTGATAAGAAATGGGTTGAAGGAAGAGAAATACAATCTTGTCCTAAAATGTGAAATGGCCAAGGAGATGTGGGATATTCTTGAGAGGACTCTCATGGGAAGCACTAGCATACGGTGCTCAAAGTTTGACAAGATTCAAGATCAAGCCGATCACTTTGTCAGGAATGAAGGGGGTCCTCCGAGGATGTTCATCAAAGGTTGGTGGCTCTTGAAAATTCCATGACGGACCATGGGAGCATGGACACCGACGACGGATGGATAAAGAGAAAGTTCATCACGGCTATGCTCCTACACAAGAAGCATATCACCAAGGTCATTCGTCAAAGGCCCGACTTTCGATAGTTGAGTTCAAACCAAGTCTTGGATGAATTTGTTGCCATGGAAATCTTGGACTCCACGGCCGAGTTAAAATTGGCTCGCCAAAGTGGCTCCAAGATGTCGTCTCTCGCCTTGAAGGCTAAGGAGGTTCAAGTTGAGGAAGATGAAGATGAAGAGGATGTGGGTCCGGAGGACACCAAGTATGCTTACAATGAGCACATGGCTCTAGCCTCAAGACAATTTTGGGGCAACAAGAAGAACTTCAAGTCCAACACAAGTAGCTTCAAGCCAAAGGGCCAACGAATAAGGACTTGCTTCAATTGTGGCAATGTGAGTCATTTTGGTGCGGATTGCCCTTACGAGAAGAGAGAAGACCACGGTGGAAAGCTCATCCGTAAGGACAAGAACAAGCCACCATTGAACAAGGCCTTTGTGAAGAAGAAGAAGCCACAACGTGTGTTGGTGGCTCAAGAAGAATACTATTCCGATGATGAGGATGATGAAGAAAGTGGTGAGATTGTGGCAACCGCCACCATTGCTATCGCCATTGACTCCCCCTCATCAACGTCTCTCTTCAACTCCCCCAACGAGAATCCTCACATCATCCACAAGTGCCTTATGGCCAAGACCACCTCGGTAACTCCTCACTCTAAACCGTTTACTCCCACTAACCCTTCATTGTTGGATTGTGTGGAGGATAATGAGGAGCCCAAAGCTCAAGAAGAAAATGAATTCGAGCTGTTCTTGTCCAAGCTCAAGGGCGTTGCCAAGGGACACTTTGTGGCTCTCTTGGAACAACTTGGTGAAGCCCATGCTCACATTGAGCAACTAGATGAGACTATCACCGAGTTGCAAGGTCATAGTCGCGACTATGCGGATGAGATAGGGGAGCTATCTCATTCTCTCGAAGAAGAGCGTGAGCTTAAGTTGTCTCGTGATGAGACGTATGCTATTGATATCTCTAAGCTAAAACTTGACCTTAAACATTCTAATGCTATTGCTTGTGATCTCAAGACTAAAAATGATGAACTTGTTGAGGCTCATGAAAGACTTCTTGTGGATCATGATAAAGTTGAAAAGGACCACAAGTCCTTAAAACACGAACTCATGGCTCTCAAGAAGGCTCATGATGAAAAAAGTATGCAACTCACTAAGGAAATCACTACCTTTTCTCCTATTATTGTGGTAGAGAAACCTAGTTCCTCTAACTCTTGTTTTGAGCATGCTCCTCTTGTTGAGGAAAACGCTAGGTTGAAGGCACAACTTGAGAAGGGACTTGTCTCGTGCATTCAAGGAGAGAAGAACCTTAATGATCTCTTGAGTTCCCAAAAGGAGATCATTGGCAAGGAAGGCATTGGCTTTGGTGCAAGTTCATCAAAGAAGAAGAATAAGAAGTGGAAGAACAAAAAGAATAAAGGCAAGGCCCCTCCTCCTTCAAAGGAAGTCACTTTTGTGAAGGAAGGGGAGAAGCCTCAAGAAAAGGTGGCAAAGGCCATTGAGGATAGAGTGACCAAGAGAAGTGATGCCATTCCCAATGACTTTGCCGGACCAACTAACCCTTCTTACATTCTTTGTTGCAGTAATAATGGGCATATTTATGCCAAATTTGTTGGTTCCTTTGATGAGTATATTGCATGGTCCATTTGGGTGCCTAAGACCCTTGTTACTAATGCGAGAGGACCCATTCATGAATGGGTACCTAAATCCAAGCATTGATCTCATGTAGGTGGCGGCTTCCGGTGGTGGTACATGGATACTTGATAGCGGGGCTACAAGTCATATGACCGGAAGCAAGGACATGTTGGTGGACATTGATTTCGGACCATCTCGAACCACCTGTGTCCAATTTGGAGATGCAAACACGTCAAAGGTATTAGGTCTTGGCAAAGTAGTAATTTCTCCGGACTCGTCCATTGAGAAAGTATTGCTAGTTGAGACTTGTGCCTTTAATTTACTTTCCGTTCGTCAACTTGCCATGATGGGACTTTGTACTTTCTTTGATAAAGACATGGTCACCCTAATGTGGAGCAAAACTCTTAAAGTAGCCTTTGTTGGACACGTGGAGGACGGCATGTACGTGGTGGACTTCTCCAAAGTCCCCACTAAAACCGCCATGTGTCTAATGGCTAAAGTTGATGTGGGATGGCTTTGGCACCGCCGACTAGCCCATGTCAATATGAGGTCTTTGCAAACACTTCTCAAGGGTGAGCATGTTATTGGACTAACAAATGTTAGCTTTGCCAAAGATCGTGCTTGTAGGGCATGCATTGAAGGGAAACTTCACGAGAAGAAACACCCCGTCAAGAATATCATCTCCTCCAAGAGGCCTTTGGAGCTCCTTCACACGGATATTTTTGGGCCTCCGTCATATGATAGTCTTGGCGGGAAGAAGTATTGTTTAGTTATTGTTGATGATTATTCAAGATATACATGGGTTTATTTCTTCAAGAAGAAAAGTGAGACCTAACAAAACCGTCATCGAGTTTGCCAATGAAGCTCAACGTCAACACAATTCAAAGATTTTGGCAATTAGGAGTGACAACGGCACCGAGTTCAAGAACTACACCTTGGATGAGTTCCTTGGAGATGAGGGGATCAAACATCAATATTCCGCTGCTTATACCCCTCAACAAAATGGTGTTGCGGAGAGGAAGAACCGCACTCTGATTGATGCAGCAAGAACAATGATGGCGGAGTTCAAGAGTCCATACAACTTTTGGGCAGAGGCCATCAACACTGCTTGTCATGCAACCAACCGTCTTTATCTCCGCAAGATCTTGAACAAAACTCCGTATGAAATCATCACCGGGAAGAAGCCCAACATCAAGTATTTTCGGGTCTTCGGGTGTAAGTGTTTCATTCTTAACAAAGGTGCTCGTTTGTCTAAGTTTGAGTCTAAGACAAATGAGGGCATATTTGTTGGTTACGCTTCAAACTCTCACGCCTATAGAGTCTACAACAAGTCTTCCGGACTTGTTGAAGAATCTAGCAACGTGGAGTTTGATGAACATAATGGCTCCCAAGTGGGGCAAGGTGATCTTAATGATGTAGGTGATGAAATTCCTCCTCAAGCCATAAGAAGAATGGGTGTGGGTCATTTCCTACCCATTGAGGAACCCCTTGTGGTGGAAGGAGAAGGACAATGCTCTACGCACGTGGAGCCATCACCTCCTCAAGATTCACAAGAAAACCAAGAACAAGACGAAGACCCTCTCTCGCCCGAACAAGATCAAGGTCAAGATCAAATCATTGAAGATGGTGGTGCACCAAATGATGACCAAGATCATGTTCTCTTTCAAGGGCAAGCTCAAGATGATGAGCAAGTCCTTGAGGATGCTCCTTCTTCCGAAGTTGGCCCTATAGCTCCCTCACAAGATACCTTGGAAGAAGAGAGAGTTCGCCGAGCACTCAAGATTGCATCCCGGTTAAAATCACAAGATCTCTCGGTGGATCAAGTGCTCGGAAGCATCCAAAAGGGGGTAACCACTCGTAGTCAATTGAGAAACTTTTGTGCCCATAATGCATTTGTTTCTTGTGTTGAACCCCAAAAGGTAGGTGAGGCGCTTGAAGATCCGTATTGGCTTGAGGCCATGCATGATGAACTCAATAATTTCAAGCGCAACAAGGTGTGGACATTAGTGGAGAGACCCAAAGGTGATCATAATGTTATTGGGACCAAGTGGATTTTCAAGAACAAGCAAGATGCACTTGGTATTGTCATTCGGAACAAGGCAAGGTTGGTGGCTCAAGGTTTTTCCCAAGTAAAAGGTATTGACTTTGGTGAAAGTTTTGCCCCCGTGGCTCGTCTTGAGTCCATTCGTATTGCTCTTGCTTATGCCTCTCATCACAACTTCAAGTTATATCAAATGGATGTGAAGAGTGCTTTTCTTAATGGTCCCATTAATGAGTTGGTATATGTCAAGCAACCCCCCGGGTTCGAGGACCACAATTTCCCCAATCATGTCTATAAACTCGACAAGGCGCTCTATGGCATTAAGCAAGCACCACGCGCTTGGTATGAGCACCTTACCGAGTTCTTAGTTGATTTTGGGTTTGAAATTGGGCAAATCGATCCCACTCTTTTTACCAAGAGGGTTGGTGGGCAATTGTTCATATGCCAACTATATGTTGATGATATTATCTTTGGCTCGATTAACAAATCTTTTCATGAGGAGTTTGCTAAGCTAATGACCAATAAGTTTGAGATGTCTATGATGGGAGAGTTGGAGTTCTTTCTCGGTTTTGAAGTCAAGCAATTGTCAAGAGAAACTTTCATCAATCAAGCCAAATATACTCAAGACATGCTCAAGAGGTTCAAGTATGATGGTCTTAAAGGAGCCAAGACCCCCATGCCACTCAAGTGTCAACTTGACCTCGACCCGAACGGTAAAGAGGTAGACCAAAGGGAGTATCGTTCTATGATTGGTTCCTTGTTGCATCTTTGTGCATCTAGGCCGGATATCATGTTGAGTGTGGGCATGTGTGCAAGATTTCAATCCGCACCAAAAGAGAGTCACGTAGTGGCTGTCAAAAGAATCTTTCGATATTTGGTTCATACCCCAAACTTTGGATTGTGGTATCCTAAAGGCTCAAGCTTCAACCTCGTCAGGTATTCGGATCCGGATTGGGCGGGAGACAAAGTGGAGAGGAAGTCCACTTCCGGAGGATGCCAATTCCTTGTAAGGTCTTTGGTGAGTTGGTCATCCAAGAAGCAAAATTGTGTTTCCCTCTCTACCACCGAAGCCGAGTACATTGCTGCCGCAAGTTGTTGTGCACAATTATTATGGATGAGGCAAACTTTGAAGGATTACGGTGTCACCTGTGACAAAGTGCCTCTTTTATGTGACAATGAAAGTGCTATCAAGATTGCTTACAACCCCGTTCAACATAGCAAGAAGAAGCATATTGAGATTCGTCATCATTTCATTCGAGATCATGTGAAGCGGGGTGATATTGATCTTTCATATGTGGGCACCGGAGATCAACTTGCGGATATTTTCACCAAGCCTTTAGATGAAGCAAGATTTCGAGAGTTAAGGCATGAGCTAAATATCATTGATTTAAGTAATGCGGTTTGAAGACTTGGCCACACTTCCCATCACAACATGAGGTCTCGCTTGGATGTACGCATGGACATAGGGGGAGTGTTGCTTAATTCATAGGCAACCACTCCACCTATTATGCGGAAAGAGACAAAATTCTTTCACTATGGTCACGTTCGGCGGCCGTCATGGTCACCCAAGGTGACAACGGTGCTTCAAAGAAGAGCATTGGCAATGAACCCAAGATACATCTTTGTGGTGTCATACCAAATAAGCTCAAACATGGTGGCTTCGGTCACCGCCCCTCTCGTTGGGAGGATTGGTTCGATTTTATGCTTGCTTTTGTTGCATCTTGATCACTCCGAGTTCGATCTTGCGTTTTCTAGTTGTTGTTTTGCCTCGGAGTGTTTTCCATCCAGCTGCTATGTTTCGAGTCATCCCAAGCCCTTCCCCCTAAGACTTTCGATGCAACAGCCCCCATCTTTGTCCTCTTGGTGGGCGTTTCTGCTGCCAGCGGTACTACTGCCGCCGTCACGGTACTACCGCTCTCGCGGTACTACCGCGCCTGCAGCGGTACTACCGCGGTCCCGAGGAATCTTATAACTGAAGGGGTACGGGGAGTTCCTCCCCATTCCCCCTTCAGTTTCGTTTTTCCTCTCCTCTGCAGCAGCGGCGCCCACCCCGGCACCCCCTCCCGGTGTGCCGCATCCATGCCGTCCTTCCTTGTTCTTCTCCGGTGGGATCATTCCCCATCCCCCCCGGGTGCCATGGATACCGGTATTTCCCCCGTTCTCTTCCTCCTTGGTTCAGTTTTGTTGAACTTTGTTGCTAGGGCAATACTTGTAGATCCACTAGGTTTTTGGCTATGCCTAGGCATTTTGAGAACATGGATAGACTGCTAGATAGGAATGGAGTAGATGTGTTGGAGTGGTTTGAGATTTTGGAACCCCGGTAGTACCGGATCTCAGATCCGTGTCCTCTGCTCCAGGGCGGTACTACCGCTGGTCCCGTTGCGGTACTACCGCTGAGCGATACTACCGTGCCTCGGGCGGTACTACCGGGGTCCCTCAATCTGAAACCTCCCCAACAGACCTGCCTTGTTCACTTGTGTCCGGCTTTTTGCATCTCATGTAGTTTGCTTTTCCGTTTCTCTTTGTTGTTGTTGGTCAGGTGATGGCTCTCGTCGGAATCCCAAGCGCAAGGCCTCGGGTCCATCCGGTAGCAACTTCAAGAAGGTTGCTCACAAGAAGAAGGAACCGGTCAAGCAAGTGGCAGAGCTTTCTCTCCCCGAGTACAGGGCCTACCGTTGTGTCAACCCTTACCGTGAAGAGAAAGACCCAGAGTTAGTTGGCTCCCAGTTTTGGAATAAGACTCAGAGGGATGTGTTCCACAAGGTTATGATGCACCGGAAGAACAAGTTTGTTCCACACGTGAAGTCTGTCCAGCTGAGACACATGCGGGCTCACCCCGATTACTTTGGAGAGGCATATGCTCTTTGCGAGAAGTTTGG
This sequence comes from Bromus sterilis, assembly GCA_950022295.1. Classification (NCBI taxonomy): domain Eukaryota; kingdom Viridiplantae; phylum Streptophyta; class Magnoliopsida; order Poales; family Poaceae; genus Bromus; species Bromus sterilis. Next base: position 361,979,549 of record OX465595.1, on the reverse strand, counting down.
GATTCTGGACATCATCTCCTTCAACAAGCGGTTCGATGTCGAGCTTCTTGCCCAGTTCTTTGCTACAGTGTACTTCACCAATTACACTGATCGGACCATCGTTTGGATGTGCAAGGACGAGCAAGTCAGATGCACATGGGGAGAGTTCATGACAGCTTTGCACATTCCCGTCTCCACGTCAGAGGCGCCCGTTGGTGTCAGCCCCTTTGCTTCAGCTACTGCCAAGCCCAAGAGCATGCTAGGGCCGTATCAGAAGTCAATTCCTTATATCGATGCCAAGGGACAGCAGAAGTACAGAGTGGTTCTTTGCCCGTTCTTGGACATCATGCATCGCATTTTCCGGACTTCTCTGTTTCCCCGTGTGGGCAATCTGGACATGGTTCACGGCCATCTGGTGGACATGCTCCTCCTCTGTGAGGAGCACAAGGGCACCACGCAGACCTTGGATGTCTGTGACATCATGTGGGAGGAACTTCGTGCTGCTGTGTTGGAACGTAAGGTTCCCATTTATGGCCCGTATCTTCAGGTCCTCTTCGAGATCACGTGGGCAGCCACCTTTGCTGTTGAGCACCTTCCAGTTGGGCCTCTGACTGCTCACGAGGAGGTTCAGCTGCGCATCAAGGACAACTGGGCTGGCGGTCATGGTCCTGCGCATGGTTCCCCTTCACCTGCCGGGTCTGATGAGGAGATTCAGGAGGAGCAGGCAGCTGGTGGAGGCAATGTTCCCCGCACACGCTCTGGTGCGAGTTTTGGTGCTGGTGGTTCGTCTTCTGCACAGGGTCCGGAGCAGCCTGGTTGGGAGGCCAAGTTCACCAGGAAGGTGAAGCAGCTCTTCTGCCTTCAGACTGATGTTCAGCACCGCCTGTATGAGGCCCACGAGAGGGATAAGAAGAACAGGAGACTGCAGAAGGCTTTCTACAGACAGCAGGGCATGCACGTCTCGAGTGGGTCCGAGCGGAGCATCACTCCCGAGGACAAGTGGATCTCCCAGTTCAGCGCATGGGACCTCACCGATGACATGCCTGGCCCTTCGTCCACTACTCAGCAGCCTGCTACTAATGACACAGAGGCAGCAGTGGCGTCCGAGGATTCTGACGATGACGAGGACTACGACCAGGACGACGAGTAGTTCATCACCTTGGGACGCTAGGTCATTCTCTGCCTTTTTGGCGTCTCGATGCCAAAGTGGGAGAGAGGTCTAGGATTCCGATTTGCATCTTCTCAGGGGTGGGCGAGTCACAAGTGTGTTTTATTTGTCTCATCTGCTCCGCTTGTGAACTCCGTTTATTTGCTTTGGTTTTTAGTCCGTCTTGTGAGACTTCCGTGATATATGGTGTGAGACATATGTTGTCTTATGTTCGTACTCTTATTGTCTTGTTTATGTGGTGCTATGTTATGACATGTTATCTTTATGCTCACATACTTGTTTTGTCTAGCTTAGTATGGTCTAGTTTATAAAATATAGGGGGAGTGTCCTCCTTATGTCTGTGCCTTGCATTCCAGAGGCATATCTAAAATAATGCACACATCAAGGGGGAGCTTGTCTATAGTTTATAAACTAATGGCATGTCGTTTTAATATTTCCCTATTTTTATTGTGCAAATATTGTGTTGTCATCAATACACCAAAAAGGGGGAGATTGATAGGGCATGTTTTCCCTTGATTGGTTTTAGTGATTGATGACAATACATTTGCGGACTAACCGGGTGCAATGAGCATTTTAGATAACGACATTGTTGGCACAAGACGGTTATTATCCCCTCGGCGTACGAAACGTGAAGACGAAGTTTTTCTTTCGACCTCCTTTTGTGTTAATTGAGTCATAGGAAAACCGTACTATGAAGAGGGGATCCTCTTTGGAAATGGTGGGTGGAATCATCACACGGTCTCACTTTCTACACCCACATATTTATTTTGCGTCGTGGAGGGGTGGGGACTCGTGGGTGTGGCTCCCTGGTTCTGTCAGGGCGGTAGTACCTCTCTAGGAGCGGTAGTACCGCTCCACGGTAGTACCGTGGACCAGTACCGCATCCACTACCGGATTACCACTGGACTCTGCGGTAGTGGAGGCGGCACTGGGGCTCGGTAGTACCGCCCCCAGAGCGGTAGTACCGCTCTGTGGTAGTACCGTGCACCAGTACCGCATCCACTACCGGATTCCCACTGGACTCTGCGGTAGTGGAGGCGGCACTGGGGCTCGGTAGTACCGTAGAGCTGTAGTACCGCCCCCAGAGCGGTAGTACCGCTCTGCGGTAGTACCGTGCACCAGTACCGCATCCACTACCGGATTCCCACTGGACTCTGCGGTAGTGGGGGCGGCACTGGGGCTCGGTAGTACGGTAGAGCGGTAGTACCGCTCTCGGTCCGGTAGTAACGCAGCGCGGTAGTACCGCTCCTGAAGCAGTACTACCGTGGTTGGTGGATAGCCAACGGCTGCATTTAAGAGCACCTATAAAAGGGGGTCTTCTTCCCCATTGAGACTCACCTCATTTATTGCTCTCACCTCCATTGACGCCCAAGCTCCATTCTTGCCTGATCTCCCTCCCTAGCCATCAAAACTTGTTGATTCTCTAGGGTTTGGAAGAGGAGGCCCCGATCTACACTTCCACCAAAGGATATTTGATTCCCCCCACTAATCCCGTGTGGATCTTGTTACTCTTGGGTGCTTTGGTGCCCTAGACGGAAGAGGTCACCTCGAAGCCACATTCCATTGTGGTGAAGCTTCGTGGTTTCGTTGGGAGCCTCCAATTCAGTTGTGGAGTTTGCCCCAACCTTGTTTGTAAAGGTTTGGTTGCCACCTTCAAGGCCGCCTCGTAGTGGATCACGACATCTAACATCGGTAAGAGCGTGAGGAGAAATAGGGTGGCCCTCGTTGGCTTCGTGTGAGCATTGTGCTCCTCACCCTCTCCAAACGGAGACGTACTTCTCGAAAGAGAAGGAACTTCGGAAACATATCCTTGTCTCCCGTGTTCCCCTTTACCTTTACTTTGTGCAAGTTACTTTCCTTGCTTATTTATTGCTTGCTTGTTATACCATAGTAGTTGGCATATAGGTTGCTCACATAGTTGCATATCTAGACAACCTATATTCCTTGTTGAGCCTAAAGTGTCAAGAAAAGTTTAAAAAGTGTTATTCGCCTATTCACCCCCCCCCCTCTAGTCGACATTCCGATCCTTTCAAAGACCCACTTGCCGGTGATGACGTTGGCGTGCCGGGGACGAGGAACAAGCTGCCACGTCTGGTTGCGGAGCAGGGCATCGAACTCGTCTTGCATCGCAGCCATCCAGAGCGGGTCACGAAGAGCGGCTCGGACGGAGGACGGCAGTGGCGAGGTGATATGTCTCAAACGTATCTACTTTTCCAAACACTTTTGCTAGTTTTTCCCTCATTCTTGCATGATTAGGACGAAACTAACCCGGACTAACGCTATTTTCAGCAGAGCTGCCTGTATGGTTTTATTGTGCGCAGGAAAATGGATTTTTAGGTGTCTCAGAAAATTCCAGGAAAATCACAGAAAATCCACGCACCCGAAGGGCCACTGTGCCAGAAGTGGGACCAGAGGGAAGCCAAGGAGGCCCCAGGCGCCCCCCTGGCGCGGCTAGGGGTGGGGTCGCGCCCTCTGGCCGCCTGGGGGCCTCCCCCTTCCTCCGGTGCCCTACCAAGGCTCCTATTTATTCCCGTGAAGGATAAACCCCGAAACAGAAGTCGTTTTCCCAATTCACGTCGCGGAGCCGCCGCCACCCTCTGTTCTTCTCCGGGAGGGCTAATCTGGAGGCTGTTTATGCCTTCGATGAGGGGAGATCATCGCCATCGGCATCATCATCACCACTCCATCCTCCCTCCATGACTTCTCCATCCATGTGTGAGTAATTCTCTGCTGTAGTCAAAGGGGATGGTAGGGATTGGATGAGTTAGATCATGTAATAGTTTATCAGATTGTTGGGGGCATGTTGCCTATCATCTAGATTGTTGTTTATCATCTCTGCTTCAACTTGTTGCTCTTAATGCTTGCCACTTTGGGCCCGAGTGCCATGATTTCAGATCTGAACCCTATGTGTTTGCATTAATATATTTGTGTTCTTGATCCTATCTATGAGTTGTTTGCACCAGTTATAGTCCGAAACCGGCGATCCAAAAGGTGACAGCTTGGGACACCAAAGGGATGGACTATAGTTTGAGAATTCCATGTATCCATTGATTGTTAATGCTTTGTTCTGGTGCTCTTTGACAGTAGCACCTTAATCTCCATAAGTTCCTTTTGGCCCCGTTCGTAGCGGGATGGTAGGACAAAAGATGTTGTGCAAGTTCTTATTGCAAGCACGTACAACTACCTGTGGGGTACATGCCTGATGTTTGATTTATGCCTAGATGATCTTTGCTTTTCTGTGTGCCTTGCCCCAAGTTAAATACATGATGTGCCTTATCCATGCAGCGCCCAACCATCCATCTCCCTAGCCTACAGTGTTTTAATTCTGCTGATTACTAGTTGTTTGCTTTTGCTATTTTACTGTCGCTATTTCACCACCACTATTTCCGTTGCTATCATCACTTCCATATCACAGTTACTATTCATATCTTGTTGCAAGTAAGTGTATCTCAGGTGCGGTGGAATTGACAACTCCACTGTCAAAGCTTGTGGATATTCTTTGGCTCCCCTTGAGTCGAATCTATAAATTGGGTTATCTTACCCGCGAAGACTATCTCGATCCCCTGCAGTTGTGGGTTATCAAGCCTGTTTTCTGGCGCCGTTGCCAGGGAGCATAGCTTTATTCACAAGTTTACTTGAAGTATTTTACCTGCTGCAATTTATCCGCTATGGGTAAGAAAGAAGACCCCAAGGTCCCGATCTTACCATCCCGTACAAGAAAAGGTACTGTTCTGAACACTAGTGCTACACTTGATTCACCTTCAGTTATGAGTCCTCCCAATGAAGAAGCCCGAGCGCTCCGATCGAGTTACTAGAGCTGCAGCTTCACCCTCAGCAGTTAGGGTGAGCTACAATGAAGATCATGTGCCCCTGGAGTTGTTGGAAGACACAAGTCCATCATGCGCAATGATGTATCCGTGCGATGATTTTCTTACAGCTGCAGGAATTAAGGAGGAATTTTATGGCCTTTGTGCCAATGCAGGTTTGACACGGCTAACATTATGTCGTGTGGTACAATACAAAAAGCTTACCTCCTGCTTTGTTAACATTTTTTGTTATAACCATGATGCTGGAACTGTCGAGTTCAAACTTTATAATGATCTCATAACCATGTCTTTGGCACAGTTTTGTCATATAATAGGTGTGCCGAACGTTGGTCAGACAACAAAGATGACCATGCAGCCTTCCGGGTTGAGGACTCTCTTCAACTCCCTTTGTTTCCAGGAGGAGACCGACATTCGGCATACGAAAATTTCCAGCATTCAGTTTCCACACCTCAGGTATTTTGCGTATTTTGTTGCTAGAGGGGTGTTAGCTCGTGACAACACGAGAAATGGCTCTGCACCAGATTTCGCTATTTATGTGAACGCCCTCTCTGATAAGAATGAGTATAATGTGGGTGCCTTGATTGCTCGGCGCCTTGTTACGAACAGTAACAAAGGCGATTTATATGGTGGCGTTTACGTCACACTTATCCTTGAGTCTCTTGAGCGCACCCGCATCCTGATGATGTCCCCTTTTCATACGCAAGTCTCGATCTTGCGGCTATGAAGAGGCATAAGTTTGTTACCATGACCTCCCAGTTTGGTAACCTTGATTATATTTTGAGGTTTGAAAGGACCATTACTCGTGAGATCCGTCTACCTGCACCACTTTTGTTTGATAGCATTTGTAACAGCCCAGTTTTTGCAAAAATTAAAAATTTTGTTTTCGGTGTGAATTGCTTGATTGCCTGATTTGTTTGCGGTGTTTGCATCCCCGATTTATCGATCGGCGATTATTTTCCCCCCTCTTATCTCGTATCGGACGGAGACCGACCCTTGCCACCCTGACACTCGACCTTTGCGACACCGGGTTTCGCCCGATCACCGTCGCGAAAACCGCACGAGACCAGCCGCAGCCAACGGAACGAAAAACCCCGTTTAATAATTAAACGGGATATTTTTATAGCGCGCCGGAAAGTGTTTTCGGAACGGTTCCAGCGCGAGGTGAACGCCTCCGGCTCGACGCACCGATCGCGCAGTTCGAAGTTTTACCCGAATCGGAGGTACTGCGGACCCCCGGCGGTCAGAAACGTGAGCACCGCGCGCGCGAGATAAAAACCAGGAATGTTTTTGCAAACTGCCAGCCACCCATGCTATATAAAGACCACCACACTCCCACCCACCTAGGGTTTCCCTAGGCAGCCACCAGCCCCATATCTGGTCCCAAATACCCCAATTTTCGTAGCAAACCCTAACCCCCAGATCTGGATCCAGCCCAGATACATTTGCAGCCGTCCGATCGCGAGATCGGAGGGCCAGAAACGTGCCACGTCAGCCCAGCCTGCTCTCCTCTCTCCTCTCTCCCTCCACCCCGAGCGCCTCCATGCCCGTGGAGTCACGCACGCCGCCGGGCCCGAGGCCGCCGCCGGCGAGCCGCAGCAGCCAGCCGCGCCCCTCTCCTCCCCTTCTTCCCTCTCTTCCCTATCTCTCTTCTCCTCTCCCGCTGACCCCCTCTTCCCCGTGCAGAGCGCCGCCGCGGAGCTCCGCCGCGCCATGGAAAGGAGGTCCTCGCGCCGCCCGGCTTCGAGCTCGCCCGCCGTCCGCGTCCAAGCAGCCGCCGCCTCCTCCGGCGACCACGGCCGGGCCGCCTCTCCCCCGCGCCGTTCCTCGCCTACCCCGCCGCCCTCGCCGCCGGTGGCCGGCGCGCCACCGGGAGGCAGCCGCCGCCGCCAGCCTCCTGGAACAGGGAGGAGCACGAAGCGTGCGCCCGCTCCAGCCGCACCAGCCACCGGCCAGGTGGGCCGCGCCAGGCCCAGCTCCACCAGCCCAAGCCAGCCCGCAGCCCCCTTCAGGCCTGTTGGGCCGCAGCCCATGAGGTTTTTTTTTTCTCAAGACCCCTGCGAATTTTGCTAAGTCTGGAGCTATTTTTGCTGCTGATTCAACTCTGCACTGTAATTTCCCGTTAAACGGTAGCTCCGATGACGTTGCCCCCAAAACGAAAGTTGCTCAGAATTGCGTGTACTTTAATTCATCTTTTGTGAGCATTTGCATTTGAGCTCATCTTGATTGTGTAAATGTGTGCTGAACAGGGCATCAGGCCGTTAAACTGCTACTTTTTCCTGTTAAGTGCTGCTGTTATTATTTTGTTGCAACTTTGCATGATGATTGTAACAAATCCATGAGGCCTATTGCATTGATTCCTTTTGCGTTGCGTTAAGCAATGTTTCTACTTCAGTTTCATGCATTCACATGCCATATTTGCTTTCTGCATCATGTTTATATCTTGCTCCAAAGTAGCTATCCTGATCTTATTGTGCTGTTGTTGCGAAAGCTGTCATTTTGTTGCAACTTCGGTCGACGATTGCTTCGCAACCGTTTGTCGGAATTGAGTGATTCCAATTGCACTTTGTTAAGCATCATGTCTACTTTCATCCCATGTATTGCTATGTCATGTTGCTGCACTTTTTCATATAGATTTACCCCTGTTTATACAGCTTGTGTGCCCGTAACTTGTCTTGCTTATATCTTTTTAACCGTAACTCCGTTTGGAGTGTGCCTTATATGTAACTTGATTAGTTTTTCGTGTTCTTTGTGTTTGTGATATTGTTTGCTGTTGTTAACCAACCTAAAATATGGTTTAGGACAGAACAGTACCAAATCTTTTAATTATCGTGCGGCACTTAGTGTTATGCCATGTTTAGGTTGTGCCTCACTTAAATTGACTAGCATAGATAGTTTACTTTGTGCTTCACCTCTTGACCTGCTTGTGTGCTATGCCAGGCTTGCTTGAGTTGCCATGTTAATAACCGTTGTTTGGTCACCTGTAGCTAAACAACTTGAACCGATTCTAAACGTGCGGTATCGTCGTGTGTGACGAGTACTCCACTTAAATTTTTAGTAACCGCTCTCGACGGTAGGTGCGATGTCTCGTGTTACTTCTTGTTGATGCTTGCTCGTGTTTGCTCCGTAGTAATAGTGGTGCACCGTTGATTGCTTTCCAGTGTTTACATCCTGTGTGCTCCCGCGGGTACCTCTCGGAGACGATGCGAGCTTGCGATCGACTACACCTTCGGAACCCGACTTTTCAACAGGCAAGGACTTGCATTACTTATGATCCATTCTATTTCAACCAGCGGTTTGCATGCTAGTCTAGGTTAGGCTCGATGTTTGAACCTACCACATGCTTACAGCCTCTTTCAAATCGATACAGCCATGTCCCCTCCCAGCAAACCTTGTACTGCTATGTTACTATTGCTCGTTGCTCAGCCCCTGCTTAGTATGCATGCTTAGGATGCTACGATGTTACCCTGTTACTCTTTGGGTTGGGATATCACCTGATTATTATATTATTGTTGATGATATGATTATTATAATGTTGACTATATTCGACGAAGGATGGAAGGTCTAGGCTATCCCGCCCCGACGCTTTGTTCCATTCGAGTCACCTAGGATCCGAGTTCCGGGTATTGGTTTTAAGACTGAGCGTGCCTAACCGCGTGTGGGATTTTATGGGGTCCCCTTTTCTTACCTATCTAGCTTCAAACATTTCTAGTGGTGGCCCAAGCTGATTTACCATTTGAAAACCGTGTGTGTGTCTGTCGGGTAGCTCCTGGCAGATATTATTTAAAATAACCTGGACCAGTGAGGACATAGTGTCCTTGTTGGCCCACCTTGTCCGGCTGAGGACCCGGTTTCCCAATGTGTGATTAACCGGCTATCCAAACCCGAGATAGACGGTAGAGACCAGATCGAGAGAGCGGCCGGCTCCTGAGATGGATGTCGTCTCACCGGGGGCCACCCGGATTTGTTCGTTGTTAGTTAGAGGGACTTGTCATTTCGGATCTCTTGGAACTAAATCATAAAATGGTTGCCTATGATGGGTAGCAACTGAGAGTGATGGACGTGCGTGCGGAGCCTCGTAATGGGCAGTTGGTACACCCCTGCAGGGTTAAATCTTTTCGAGAAGCCGTGTCCACGGTTATGGACGACTTGAGACCTACGTCCTGTTCATAGACAACAACAACTGAGATAATCTTAAAATAACTTGATCAACGTGTGTGCCTTGACTGCTTCTTCTTCGTCGGGGTGCGAAGAGGAGGACAAGAACAGGATAGGTGTTATGATTGCGTAAGTAGTTGATAGCAAGACTTGTTGGAGGCGATTCCTCGTCGAATGCTTGGCTTCTTACCTTACTCTCTAGATCGTTAGCCACTTAATAAATGCTAGTGCGGCAGCAACCTCACCACTTACCCCTTCCTTACCGTAAACTACTAGTTGTCCTGGAATGACGAGTGATGAAGTCCTTGCTGGGTCAGATGACCACTACAGTTGGATGTTGAGTACCTCTGTACTCATGATACTACCCCCAAACTCTTTTCAGGGTTCTTGATCGACAACAGGTATGGTGATCGACGTTTCACGTGGAGACTCGACGACGACTAGTTAGGTGGATCCCGGCGGAGGGCCTGGACCCGTGTGGTTATGGGATTGATGTTTTCTCTTTGCCCGTAGGCTTTTGATTGTAGTCTGTACTCAGACATGTATCTTCCGCTGTTGCATTGTATTTGAGGCAGTTGTATGCCGATTGTATGAGATGTTGTATCCTTGTATCTGTAATGTTGTGATATCATGTTGGAAATCCGGGGCATATGACTTCGTCATATGTCGCGGTGGGACCGATATGTGCTTCGTCCCCGGATCTGGATGGAAACATCTAGATCTGGAACAGTACCGCATATCGGGCCTTACAGCATTCGCAGGAACGAATGGTCCTTCAACGAGATTCAGTTCGATGAGTTCATGGCTCATTACCAGCCGCATAACCCCATGGAGGGGGTTGTGCCCGATGAGGAGGAGCATGGTGAGTTCACACCTTTCCAGGGAGAGACCTTCACCTAGCAAGGCGAGGGGTCTTCTTCCGCTTGGAGCGCAGGGCCTTTCTCATGGGAGTACCCGAGGACTTCGGTGTACGCACCGGAGGGCTCATACGACTCCTGGACTCACCATTACCCCGGAGCAGGAGGCTCCTGGGGCAGTAGCTGCTACCAACTTAGGCCAAAAGCCTAAGCTTGGGGGAGTACGTGCCCTTCTCACCTTTCCATTGTATTATCCGTTTTATTCGTTTTGATCTTTTCAAAGTTTTTGCCAGGGGGGCTTTGTTCATTTATTTTGCAAAAAAAACAAAAAGATTTCTCTTTTCTTTTTCTTTCGCTAAATCTTTGAAAAATCCAAAAATATTTTCTTTTTCTCTCTTTAGAGTTCAGCTCGAGTCCGTGATGGCATTTGCACTTGATTATATTTTCCTACGTTCAATCATGCAAGCGACAAGGCAGTGATGACGAAGATCGACGAAAGGGATGCAACAAGGAAAACCGGTATGAACTCTTTTTGTTTCTACTTTTGTACGTATGCTTGTACTTATGATTTAGAGACCAGCTTGTAGCGACATAGTGCTATGTTTACAATGCTTGCCCAGTGTTCATGCTTTCCTTGTGGCTAATCTCAAATAGCTAGAGTACATAATGTGTTCTTGAAATGATTTACATGAGTTGCATTGTTCATAGTTTAGCATACTGAAGTGGTATTTCCCTTTGGAGAATTCTTGGATTGACTTGGCACATGCGTACACATGTTTATGACTGAAAAGTCTACTATGCCTTAATGATCTTTGAATTTTAGAATAGTCATATCATTTTCATGCTCAATTCAATGTTACTTTGTCGCTCCGCATGATTATGACTGTTATTGCTCTCTAGTTGGTCGACTCCCAGTCTTTGCTAGCCTTCGCTCGCACTAAGCGGATTTCTTCTTGTGCATCCAAAATCCTTGAAACCAGTTTTTCCATATGAGTCCACCATACCTTCCTATGTGGTATTTACTGGCCATCCTAACGAAGACTTTCTTGTACCATCTCGAAATCATTAAAAAGCACTCATGTGTTGTGCCTCTGCTTCAACTCATGAGGAAGTAGTAGGTGATTCATGACCGTCTTATGTTAGACATGTTTTATTCCGGGATTGCATGTCTAATCTGCAAACTCCTAATACGAGGAGGGATTGGCATGAGTTTGCCCAGCTCACAAAAGATAATTACAACCAACAAACCCTCCTTCACGCTTTGTCTATGAGAAATCGGAAAACTTTGGCAATGATAAACAAAGGAGATTAAGGGTATGTGATCATCTCCATCTTGGGAGCCGTTCCTCGAAAAATGTCTAGCCTAAGAGGTGATTGAGTTGTTTACTAGCATTCTTTGAAGAATCATGCACCTCCCAAAACATTTTTTATCTCTGTTTTCAAAACAAAGAGCTCTGGTACAAGTTTAGTTTTGGCTTCCAACCACGGGTTTTCAACCTTTCCATCAAACTCCACGGTTCGAGAGTCTCCACCTTCTTTATTCAAAGCACCAACTAGGAGAGCATAATTTTCATTCTGAGTGTAATGTGCATTGTCCCAAAGTACTACATTGTCTTTTGCATGATTGTGGTATTATTTATTCTGAAGTTCTTAATTCTAGTCTCCTTTAAAACTCCGGAGGAGTTTCTGCATTTATGTTTTGCTTCACTCATGGAGGCTAGCGAAATACCACTCTAGTATGTTCAAGCTTTGTGCATTGTAATCTTGTCTTGATTTTCAGTAGCATATTTTTACTTTTAGTTGTTTGTGATTGATCAATTGAAAGAAGGATTGCTTCGTGCATTGTCCTCATAGCATTGTTTTGATACTTGCTAAATTCTTTTCATAGTACATGCTTATATACATTCATTGAAGCAAAAGAGTTTGTCAAAGTTTTCTTTGTCGCGTTTAGTTCATTGTACTGAATTGCTTGAGGACAAGCAATATGCTATGCTTTGGGGAGTTGATACGTCTCAAACGTATCTACTTTTCCACACACTTTTGCTATTGTTTTGCCCTCATTCTTGCATGATTTGGACGAAACTAACCCGGACTAACGATGTTTTCAGCAGAGCTGCCTGTATGGTTTTATTGTGCGCAGGAAAATGGATTTTTAGGTGTCTCGGAAAATTCCAGGAAAAATCATAGAAAATCCATGCACCCGAAGGACCACTGTGCCAGAAGTGGGACCAGAGGGCAGCCAAGAGGCCCCAGGTGCCCCCTGGCACGGCCAGGGGTGGGGCCGCGCCCTCTGGCCGCCTGGGGGCCTCCCCCCTCCTCTGGTGCCCTACCGAGGCTCCTATTTATTCCCGTGACGGAGTAACCCCTAAATAGAAGTCGTTTTCCCAATTCACGTCGCGGAGCCGTCGCCACCCTCTGTTCTTCTCCGGGAGGGCTAATCTGGAGGCTGTTTTGGCCTCCGGTGAGGGGAGATCATCGCCATCGTCATCATCATCACCACTCCATCCTCCCTCCATGACTTCTCCATCCATGTGTGAGTAATTCCCTGCTGTAGGCAAAGGTGTGACGCCCCCAAAATCAGACTGTGTACCGTAATCATACACGCAAGGTACAGGATCGAGATCAGCGACTCACGATAAGATATCACAACACAACTCTACAAATAAAATAATACAAGCTTTTTAAAACAAGCCAGGGGCCATGAGGGCTCGAATACAACAGCTTGAGAGCACAAAGTTAGCGGAAGCAAAAGTATCTGAGTACAGACACAAGAATACAAGGTTGCATTAAGAAGGCTAGCACAAATAACAACAGATCGAAAAGGCGAGGCCTCCTGCCTGGGAACCTCCAAACTACTCCTGGTCAACGGGGAACTCGACGTCGTAGAAGGCATCGGGGGTCTTCATGTTGTGGTGGTCACATCGGGGATCTCCTGCTCCTGGACTCCAAGGCTCCAACGTCGACTGCAGCGGCCGATCGGGCAAAACAAAAAGGGGGAAAAGCAAGGGTGAGTATCTAGCATACCCGCGAGTCTTACGTCCGCTACTAAGCATTTATGCATTTGTATCAAATGGAAAGGGAGGCTGTATATAGTGGACTGCAAGATAGAAATCAGAATAAGGGTAAGAATCTAGGCCTATCGAAGACTAGCATCTTCTGACGTGTATTGCAGCATGAGAAGAGAAACAGCCAACAGTTCAATAGCATGAATGTAATAACAATGGAGCAGAAGTTGCTACAGCATTGTATAATAGTAAGTTGTAATGATTAATAATGATAATGCCTCCGAGTTCTCTTCCTCGACTCCCTGCGAGGAAGAAGACCCGGAACCATACAGTTTAATAGTAGTAGTATGTAGTGGTAAGATCCAACTTCAGCATAAAGCGTCCTGTTACCGTGGACACGGCTATTCGAATAGATTAATCTTCCCTGCAGGGGTGCACTGGCGTGACTCTACGATGCTCGGATCTCCAGGGTGGCGTACACCTTGTTAGGGAACACCCCACCGAAGCTATCCGACACAAAGTAGTCCATCCTTCGGCAATCAACAGAGAGGTCATCCGCCGGACTATATCCTATGTACGTCGGGCTTTGGACCCTAACCCGAACGTACTCCTGCATGGTGCGTGACTGGCCGGTGAAGCAAAATCAAAGCAAATACACCGCTCGAGCAAGAGAAGACAACACCACTTCCCGGCAATCAGCCCGCGATACTGCTGACGTCTGAAGACCCTCGAACGAGACTACGATGCAGGGGAGCCCACACCCCTTATCCCACGTGTAGGTAGTGTGTACAAGCCAAAATGCTACTCAAGACATCTGCCGAACCATTTAGCATTTTAATTAACCTGCGTGACAACCGTTATTGTTGCCTCGACTTAACTGACCCGCGGTCAACGACATCAGTCAGGACCACCAGTACATCGGTGCCTGCCCTGTCGTCCCACCAAGTCTCTGCGGTTCCCAGAAAGGTGAACCGACTCCTTACCTTATCTCGCGTGTGCTCTTGGTAGAGGTCGACTTTCGTGGTTTGGTAACTCTCGCGAGATACGAGCAGGGGCCAAGCACGCCAGTAACGTCGGTCGTACCCTCCCCGTCGTTCCCGACGCAATACCGCTCGCGGGCACCGTTGGGTCACCCGACTTTCTTACCTTTAAGGACAACCGTTTCTTAGGTACCTAGAGCAGCTATACGGAGTCAGCAACGAGTGGAGGTACGAGGATTACTGCTCGGTAGCTCCACTTGAGGTGGCTTGGAAGAGCCGAACTAGGGGCCTTAGGCGGTGTCTGCATTGTACCGTACCTGTGTAGTTTATAATTAGTACCCGCGTTCACTCCCTGAGTGATCACGACCCGCTATCTAATCCTAGCTAACAATGCGCAGGGCTCACTGCTGAATAATGCATAAATATAATAGGCAGCATAGGATAAAGAAGGTACATCAAGGGGCGACAAAAACAGGCTATGCAATTGAATAAGATTGTAATCGTAGCAGCAGTAGTAACCATGCCTAGTGCAATAAAGTACGGAAAAGATAGGCGATATCTGGGGAAGAGAATGGCTCTGCTTGCCTGGAAGCTCGATGGTAGGGGTACGGTCGTCGACGAAGTAATCGTACCCGGCAGCGGTGTAGTCGGCGGTAGCAGCGGGGTATACCGGAGAATAAAGGGGGGAAGAAACAGTAAATACAAAGCAAACATATCAAAAAGATGCATGACATGAAAGATGAAAAGTTAACGGTGTTCTAACGCAGTGCAATGCACGTCGCACGGAGCGGGAGTCCATCCGGGGATGAACTGCCAACTCAGGGTGATTACCGAACAGGGTGTCCGGAGGGGGAAGGGATCATGCCGGAGGTGTCGTGGACATCCGAAAAACGTGTGGATGGTGTAACCGTGCTAGTTGAAACATTCCGAACAACTTTCGTGTTCAGAATAAATTCATCCGGATACTTTAACAGTACCGGACAAATCATCGGACAGACGGTCCGGAGGGGGACGGTTCGATGTTCGGTATGCTAGAGGGGGGTGGTTGGTATACGGATAGAGTATTCGTATTCGTTATATTTTTCTGATCAAATTTGATGTATAAAGTTTTTGAATCTGACTTACGGTTTAAAAGATATTAAATTTCTAAGTTTTAATCATTTTAAAAGATTTTTTGGATTTAATTTATTAATTAAATAACAACATTATCCACAAGTTTTGTTGACCAGTCAACCCTGACCAGTGGGTCCCACTGGTACTGGTCCCACTGGTCAGCCTCACAGTTAATAAAACCATTTTATTAAATTTAAATAACAGTGGGGTCCCACATGTCATACTCTCAGAGTTAATACATGTTTAAGCTAAACAGTTTTATTAACTTAATAGGATGGGACCCACTTGTCATTTTAACAGATTAACCCTAACAGTTTTATTTAATCTCATAACTGGCCTGGGCCCAACTCTCATAGTCACAGGGGTGTTTAATTTAACTAAATTAATTTTTATTAGGGGCTGGTTAATAGGGCGGCCCACATGGCAGTCAGACACAGGAGGGGGGTTAAGCCCATGGCTTAACAGTGGGTTAGCAACCCCACGGGCACGCACGCCGACGGTGAGCTATGGCACGCCGGCGAGGCCATCCCGGCCGGGGGGCCGCGCGACAAGCTAGGGGCGCGGCTAGGAGTGGCGAGTGGCGGGGGAAACGCGGCCGCAGCGCGCGGTGAGCAGGGAGCTCGAGCTCGTGCTTGTGTACCCGCCAATGGCGGCCCGGACGGGGCATGGCCCGCGGGCGACGAACTCGTAAGGGGGAGGGGGGTTTGAGGGGGGGGATGGGGTCGGCGCTCACCGGGGAGCTCGTGGGAGGGCTAGGGGAGCGCGGGGTGGCCCCGGGGCGCCAATTCCTGCGAGGTAGCGGGGCGGCTGACGGCAGGGCTCGAGGTCGATCCGGTGAAGGGAAGCTCCCTGATTCGAGCTGGAGGGCAGAGGTGGCGTGGAGGAGCGCGGTGAAGCTCCTTGACATGTCGACGGAGCGAGGGGTGTCCAGTGTCCGCGTCGGCGACGACAACCATGGCTACGGATGCGTCAGAGACGACAACTTCGGGTGGCCATGGCAGCAAAAGACAGGGGCGAGCAAGGGGGCTATGGGGGCTCGATCTAGGGTTCAAGGGAGCCGCGGTGGCCATCTTATCCACGGGAAGGGGGACTGTAGCGGCGTGGAGCGAGCGGGTGCGTCGGGAACGCCGGGCTCGGTCGCCATGGCCGCCTCGGTCGTCTACTCTAGCGCAAGGAGGAAGAAACAGGGGAGGGGAGAGTTTGGGCCCGGGTGGGCTGGGCTAGGTGGGAAATTTTGCCTAGGCGTTAGTTAGGTTTTCTCCATTTTCTTTTCTTTAGTCCATTATGTTTTCTTTCATACATTTGTTTTGGCTTGCAATAGTTTTGTAAAATGTGCTACTGGTCTAAATATTTATTTTGTATTATGTTACACTGCTATAAAAAGTTTGGGTCTCAAACAAAATAGTTTGAATTTTATTCAAACAATAATTGCTTAAAATGGATTGCTTTCCCACTGGTTTGACTTGTTTAAAATATTAAAATATTATAATAAATTCCCATTGACATAGTAACTTGACCTAATGAATATTATGCATTTAATAAAATTGGTTTCATAATTTTTGGTTCAACTATAATTTCAACTTATGTTTGGAATTTTCATTTGGGTTGGAATTTGAATGAGCCATGATCAAGGGGGATCATTAGTTTCATAATCTTGTTGACTTGGCATTTAAAGAGGTGATCATTGTTGACTGACACCGGGGGTGTTACAAAAGGGGATGGTATGGATTGGATGAGTTAGATCATGTAATAGTTTATCATATTTTTTTGGGCATGTTGCCTATCATCTAGATTGTTGTCTATCATCTCTTCTTCAACTTGTTGCTCTTAATGCTTGCCACTTTGGGCCCGAGTGCCATGATTTCAGATCTGAACCCTATGTGCTTGCATGAATATATTTGTGTTCTTGATCCTATATATGAGTTGTTTGCACCTGTTATAGTCCGAAACCGGCGATCCCAAAGGTGACAGCTTGGGACACCAAAGGGGATGGACTATAGTTTGAGGATTCCATGTATCCATTGATTGTTAATGCTTTGTTCCGGTGCTCTTTGACAGGAGCACCTTAATCTCCATAAGTTCCTTGCAAGTTCTTATTGCAAGCACGTACAACTACCTGTGAGTTACATGCCTGATGTTTGATTTATGCCTAGATGATCTTTGATTTTCTGTGTGCCTTGCCCCAAGTTAAATACATGATGTGCCTTATCCATGCAGCGCCCAACCATCCATCTCCCTAGCCTACAGTGTTTTAATTCTGCTGGTTACTAGTTGTTTGCTTTTGCTATTTTACTGTCGCTATTTCATCACCACTATTTCCGTTTCTATCATCACTTCCATATCACAGTTACTATTAATATCTTGTTGCAAGTAAGTGTATCTCAGGTGCGGTGGAATTGACAACTCCACCGTCAAAGCTTGTGGATATTCTTTGGCTCCCCTTGAGTCGAATCTATAAATTGGGTTATCTTACCCGCGAAGACTATTTCGATCCCCTGCAGTTGTGGGTTATCACGAGGGTGACGAGGTGGATGCAGCGTGGACGTACTCGTCCGGGTCATAGCGCGAGTTCGGGCGAAAAACGCCCGTACGAGCGCGAGTGACGGGACCAGCCGCGGGCGCCGTGGACGCGGCAGACGGAGGCGGCGCCACGGGCTCCGAGGGCGCCGCGGGACCAGTGATACGTCCCAAACGTATCTATAATTTCTGCTTGCTCCATGCATGTTTTTTGTGACTTTGCCATGATTTTCTTGAACTTTCATACACTTTTGAGCATATTTGGACTAATCTATTAACCCAGTGCACCCGGCTGCCAGTTGCTGTTTTCTGCTGTTTTTGTATTTCAGGTTTTCCGGTCATTAAAAGTACTCCAAAAAATCCGGAAAAATCAGATAAAAAATCAGCGACACAGAAGCTTCCGAAAACACCAAAGTAGGGAAGGGGGGCCACCACAGGGACTCCAGAAGGGTCCTTGGTGCGGCCTAGGGTTAGGCCGCGCCAGGGAGCCTCATGGCTGCTCTGTGGCCCCTCTCGGTGCCCCCCTTCGCCTATATTTACCCCTCGGGGTGGAAACCCCTAAGACGGATCTCTTTTTCACGAACTCTCCTCTGTACCGCCGCCGCCGTTTCTAGATCGGGGCTGCCTAGAGAAGCTGCCCCGGCACCCTGTCGGGAGGAGGAACCCCCTCCGGGAGACCATCCATAGCCATGGACGCCTCCCGTATGTACCGTGAGTAGTTTTTCTTGGACCATGGGTCCGTGACCAGTAGCTATGTGATGTTCCTCTCCCCTCTTTGTGCTTCCACTTTCGAGACCTCGTGAGCTGCCTCACATGATCGAGGCACCTTTGTAATTTTCTGCCGTTGCTATGCTGAGTTTGTTGGGATCTGATGGATTATGAGACTATGTTCAGATTGTGATGAGTAATATATTTGGTTCTTCTCTTTTATATTTTGTTCTTGAGTAAATTCTTGCATGTTCTCCGTTGCCGTATTTTACTTTGGCCAAGTGTTTTATTGCAACTCCAAGAGGGAGCGTTATGCTTGATTGTGGTTTCAGCCCCTTGATGTCTAGCTTGAGTGACAGAAACATGAGAGTAGGGGATGTGATGTTGCCACCAGGGATAAAACAACGGTGCTTGTACCTGCAGGTGCAAGGATTGTTTACTTTACGCAAAGTTCTTTTAATGCAGTTGTCTGTTGCTTTGAGTTTACACTTTGGGTGGGATTCGCAACTTAATACCAGCGAGATGTTCTGGATAGATATCTCAAGATGGATGATTCGTAGTAGATGCAGATGGATTTCGGTCTACTTACCTTGGCGTACTGCCCATTGCTTTTGAGCCCTTCCTTTCTTTGCAGCATAGTTAGCATTGTGGTGCCTTCATAATCCTGTCAATTGCCCAACTGTGATTTGTTTACCTCGCTAGCACTTTTATCGTCTTTTGGGAGAGAGACATCACTAGTGAAAATCACGGGACCCCGGTCCATCTTCACATTACTGTTTACACCCTTAGTTTACTTTCAGTCTTTACTTTCAGTTCCACTTTTATCTCTTGCGTTGATCCTTTGTAAACGGCAAGGCTGGAGGAATTGACAACTCATCCGTACTCATTGGGAGCAAAGTTATTTGTATCTGTGTGCAGGTCCAGGTGAAGCTAGCAACCTCGGCGCCATTGTTCACTTTACCACCTTCTTGTATCCTTCGGAGTCCTACGGGAGACAAACCTTGGTATCTTTGCCAAGGGAAAACTCGCCGCTGCACTATATCTCACTCTGCACTTGGGGTAACCAACGAGGCTTGAAGAGTATTAACACTCTATTGCCATCAACCAGCCGCGGGCGCTGAGGACGCGGTCGGCGGGGAGGGGGGGGGGGCGCAGTCTGAACCGCGGGCGCAGGGGCCGCGGGAGAGGCCACCGAGCCGAGGGGCGCCGTCGGGTGGTGCGCCTCAAAGCCAGGGGCGGGCCAAGAGCGGCGCGGGAACGCTCTGGGAGAGGCGGCGAGGCGGCGGCATCATCCACTGGAGCAACGGGGGTACCTGCTGAAACGGGAACTCGTGCTCATCAAGGTAAACATGCCGGGAAGTGAAGACGCGGTGGGAGACGAGATCGTAGCACCGATAACCCTTGGAGTTAGAAGGGTAGCCGAGAAAGATACATGCAACTGAACGAGGTTCAAGTTTGTGAGGGGTAGTGTCGGCAGTGCTAAGATAACAAAGGCACCCAAAGATACGCAAACCATCATAGGATGGTGGCGTACCAAAGAGGAGGTCGTGTGGTGCGAAGTTCCAACGTGGGAGACATGGACGAATGTTAATGAGCAGTGAGGCAGTAGCGAGTGCATCCGGCCAGAAGCGAGGCGGCACATGGGCATGGAACAGGAGCGTGCGAACACAGTCGTTCAGAGTGCCAAGGATGCGTTCGGCACGACCGTTCTATTCTGAAGTATACGGGCATGTGAGACGAAAGACGGTGTCGTGATGCGACAGAAAAGTACGAAATGCAAGATTGTCGAACTCTTTACCGTTGTCCGTCTGAAGAGCAAGAATGGGACGCCCAAACTGCGTACGGACATAAGAGTAAAAGGCCGTCAATGTGGAGAGTGCATCCGACTTTCGTCGCAGAGGAAAAGCCCACACATAGTGAGAATAATCATCAAGAATAACCAGATAATATAAGTAGTCCATATTACTAGGAACTGGAGAGGTCCACACATCGCTATGAATTAACTGAAAGGGAAACGAAACTATGGTGGCGGAGGCATTAAACGGAAGTCGAACATGTTTACCGAGACGGCAGGCATGACAAGTGTGATCCTCTATCTTAGTAGAACTGAAACTAAAACTCCTGAAAATGTGGCGAACTGTGACGGGGTTGGGATGACCCAAGCGAGCATGCCAAAGATCGATGCCAACGGAGAGGGCAACCGGTGCAGTGGTGGTGGAGGAAGACGGATGCACCGGATAAAGCTCGCCGGGTCTGTCACATCGGTGGAGCACCATCCTGGTCCGAGCGCCTTTGACACAAAAACCAAGACCGTCAAAT
Organism: Bromus sterilis; assembly: GCA_950022295.1. Lineage (NCBI taxonomy): Eukaryota > Viridiplantae > Streptophyta > Magnoliopsida > Poales > Poaceae > Bromus > Bromus sterilis. Next base: position 361,958,921 of record OX465595.1, on the reverse strand, counting down.
TCAACAGTAACAGGATTTTCACGAATAAGAGATTTAACAGAAACAAGGTTCTTAATAAGACGAGGAGACACAAGTATGTTAGACATAGATATAGGCATGGAATTAGAAGGAAAAAAACTGTGCCCGACATGTGTGATGGGAAGTGTGGAACCGTCGCCGACAATGATGCGACGATCTGTGGTGACGGGAATGGAAGCAACAAGATTACCAGGATGAGCAAACATGTGAGCCGTGGCCCCGGTGTCCATGTACCAGTTACCTCCTCCAGTGTAGGTCGTCGGCGTAGGGGGGTGTGAAGCGCGGCCCAGGGCGCCGGGGGCGGCGCCGACGAGGGGGTCGGGGGCACCACCGGGAAGGCACCGCTCAACTGTGGCGGTAGGTACCCGTCGTAGGGCTGCGGGGCCGCATAGTATGCCTGATGTGCCCGCGGACGCGGCACTGGAAGAGTCATCGGGCGACGGCGTCTGGTGGCGGCGTCGGGGGCGACGGTGTCAGGTGGCGGCGTCGGGACGTCGGGTGGCACGGCGGTGGCTGCAGGGAGGCATCGGCGACGGCGTCTGGTGGGCGGCGGCGGCGCGTGGTGTGGTGGCACCGGCGGCTTCTTGGAACGGCGGCGTCGGCGCAACGGGGAGACGCGGTGGCAGCGGCTTGGGACGACGGAGGTTGGTACAAGAAGCTAAGTGGAGCAGCTAGCTAGGTGGATGCATGGATGGATCGACGGCTGGTGTAGCTAGAAGCAGGCAGGTGGATGAATCGGGCGGCGACGGCGGAAGCTAGGAGTAAAATCTAAACCTAAAAACTGATACCATGTAGGTAGGTTGGGGTAATTGCACGTACGTATATATGAAGTACAACGATGAGATTATAACCTCAACTATACACAACTAGAAGGTCGGCCCAATACACATAATATATATATATATACTCAACAGGAATGACATGCCAAGTTATATATATACTCAACAGGAATGACATGCCAAGTTTTGTACGATGCAATTCTGTTCACAGGCTGGTAAAATATTTGTTTCATAGACCGGAAAGAAAAAACACTCAATCAGATCACTACAAAATGTTACTCTCTCCGATTCATAATAAGTATCATTTATTTTCTATTAAGCTAGTATAAACTTTATACTAGATGAACGACACTTAACTTAGTACAAAATGAACGACACTTATTATGGCTTATTACAAAATGAGCTATACTTATTATGGATCGGAGATATTTAATGACGACAAGATGCCATGCTGATTGTAGCCCGATTATGATCATGTCTGAAGCCTCTGGACAACCTTGTAGACTTACTGATGAAAAAAAATAGTTTGTCAAAAATCATGTTGCCAAAAATCCAACAACAATTATGGCAGTGGTCGAATCTAGCATGATTTTTTTTGGAAATAAATACAAATAGATTTTGTATCAAAATAAAATAGATCATGATAATGCTAGAAGCATACAAATGGAAAAGAACAAATTAGTGCAGAAAATGTCTGATATATCAAGGAAACTTTCTAGGAAAAATAAAGCTCACATTTCTAAGAACCAATACTGAGTCATGGACAGGGAAACAAAAAGAGCACCCTAGTGACTAACCTATGTATCCCCAGCAGAACTGAAATCCCCTTTAGGCTTTGTTCGGCTAACCCACGTGGTTCAATTCCACTAGGGGATTGGAATGGATTGGAGGAGATTTTGACTTGTAGAGGAATTAATCTTTCCCAATCCCTGCCAAACCTCCTCAAATCCCCGTCAACCGAACATAGACTTAGGTTTATGCAACACTATCTATGGACATTTTGGGGGCACTTGCCGACCTTATTTCTCCATCTAGCGGGCCACATGCATGGTTCCTAGGATCAATGTTGGTCTGTTCATTTCTTTGGTGAGTTCGGTCGACCGTTGGGCCTATGCATGGTAGGATTGCCTTGTTCTGGCCCTGCCTATCGGTAGTTGTTGGGTTTTTTGAATCGGTGAAATATGTAATAATCAACAACTATCGATATTTTTTAATTTGGGCGATGAAGTGTATTATTATACCTTTATGGAGTTTAGGCTGATATTTATCATCGTCCACTTGAGATATATAGTTCCACCCATTGCTTTTTATCTTAACTAGATGATACCCCACACGTTGCTACGAAAATCGATAGCCGTATATTTCAACGAAATTTGATTATGTGACTTCTAAATATTTAGAGTAATAACACATGAACCAAAATTTTGAAATACATACTAATTATTCTATTGGATTATGTATAGCTATAAAATATTTATTGAATATGAATACAATAATAGAATGCAAACTTTTTTCCATGCATGATTGCATGTGATGGTGGGCACTGACGGAGCTACTCACGGGCAAAACTGTGCCGTGGCCCGCCCATCAAATCCCCAACAAATATTTATATACATAGGGCAGCTCACACGTTGGCATTTTGCAGCCCATAGCTCAGTCAAGTACTAGCCCAGCACATAGCAAAACACAGCAGAGTAGCCATCGTCTATTCGTTCGCATCAATCCTCTCTTTTCTCTCTGTCTCGCCTGTATTACTCCACTAGGGCACGAGCAACTTCAAATCTTGTTTGTGCTTTTCATTAATTTGGCCCGCCCATGTTTTTCTTTGTAGCTTCGCCACTGGTGGTGGGTCTTGTCTCATGCATGATTGCATGTTGAGGTGGACTTTATCCCATTCGTAATTGTGTGATGATATGGCATGCTTGCATGTCAACATAAATAAGATAGCGGAGATGAACTATTTAGGTATTATAGATAAAAGGGTGGGCCGATAGATATGAAAGAGTACTCCAATATGAGGCCCATGATATATGACCCAAGCTACATAGGGTTGAACATTTATGACTTTTGAAGAGTTTAGAGAGAGACGGTGTGTTACACCAGTCTTTGTAGAGATAACAATCTACATTAAGTAAGTAATAGTATAATTCACAAGAGTTTGAATCATATATACTCATGCAAGAGAGCAGAAGATACAATATCGAATTATCGGTGACACTTCATAAAATTTAGAATTATCAATTTAGTTTTACTTAAATTTTGTAGACTTTTACTCTAGAAACTTCATCTTTACCAAGTTGTATACTTATTTAAATATGCAAAGTTACAAACGTGTATACATGTAGCAAAAGGCTTTCTAAACCTATCAAAATAAATAAACCTACTTTGTCTTTTTGTAAAAATTATATAAATTTAGTATGAATAAATGATTGTAATGAAAAAATGTACATGCATGAATGTGTTTACATTCTTAATTATGCTTATACTGTAATGATGTATGTCAATAAAAAAATAAAAAAATCTAAAGAATAGATGAACTATAATAAAGTGAAAACATTTAGTATAAATAGAAGATAATGATTTAATTGAGCCTAGCTAGGACCACAAATAATTGACTTATTTCCTAGTCTGGTGCATTCCAAGTCAATAAAAATTGATAGGAGTTGCTAACAATTCTATGGTTTTCGTACATTTATTAACCACAAGCTCATCCCCTTTTGTGCACTTGAAACACAAACACGGTGATGGTTTGATCTCATATCACTCCATGCGACACTTTATGTCTTGGAATGATACTTGGTTGCAGTTATGCAAGAGTTAGATGAATCAGTACAAGATTGATACATTTCTATCTTTCTTTTGCATTGGTGGTTCATTAATGAATCGCATTCAAGCAATCGTTAGAGAGCACATAGTTCACCTCTTTATTACAATGAGATGCGGTCATGCAATTTGAATTTCTACCAAGAATTACTTGACATGCCTTTTCTCTATTGAGGAGGAAATCAACGAATGTATAAAATCGTATAAGATCACTTTTCATGTACAACTTTGGCATTTTATCTACCATTTTCAGCTGAGTTTTTGCAAACATATTTCTGCATGAATTGGTTGTTGAAATTTTTCCCGGTATACCTTCCTGTCACTCAAGGTGTATAGACACGTGGATCTTCCCATTGATTTGTTGCTTTGTACTTGTACATTTCACATTTTTTTTCATTTTCACGGTGTACAAGCCAAATTGTGTTTAGCATGTAGGATTTTGTGTAGAGTGTCGTTTGATAGTGGTGACCAGCCACTATAACATTACATTTCTACTCGTCTTGACAAATGCGACAAGTTATATAGATCACACTCGCAATACTTGTTCCATTTCATTTTTACTTCAAATGCCAGGTTTGTTTTAAGTTTAATCTTTTAAGGTTTGACCAAAATTTCTAGAAAAATATCAACATTCACAATATCAAATCAATATTATTAGACTAAATATATTGCATTTATTTAGTGTAGATATTAATATTTTTAAAATATAAATTTGGTCATACTTTATGAAGTTTAACTTAAAACAAATATAATACTACTATGAACTAAAAAGAAACCAAGGAGTACGTCTAAATCACCGCTTTTACCGATCCTGCCCGCCATTACAAATTGGGTGCAATGAAACCTCAAATGGGCATGAAGACTCGTATAGAGCTTTCTAATATATCTCATTGCTACATTTTTTAGGTTTACTATTAAACTTAACATACTTGGATAGTAGTTAGTGCCTTACATAGTTTTAATTTTCTGTCATTTTCCCTCTTTTGGACATGAAAGCTCAAGCTGTGTCACATGCGGTTGCTCCTGAACGAGCTGCTCATTCAGATCAAAGTCACGGCTGTTCATCATGGAGACCTCTGCTACCCTTGCAGGTGCATGTTTCCCCGTTGCCAGGCTCCCCCTTGTTTCACTCTCGACTCCACGTAAAGCCGTCGTTCTACTCCCGAACCATCGAACATACTTTTCGACAAGGCACTCCATCAGGTGGTACAAAAGGTTCACTGCATGTGATGAATATTCCCCGCTAGAAAAGTAAATGAAGACCGTGATTCCTGTGAGGAGCATGAGAAATAAGAAGACAATCCTTCTATGAAAAAAGGATCCAGATTTACCTATGGACATCTCTCAAAAATTTAATAAAATGGAGCGATTCAAAGGAGAAAGGCATTTTGGCATGCAACTGCCAAGTTCGATGACCAAGAAAAGAATACCTATAATCACATGAAAACCATGAAAGTCGATGGATACTTATGCAGAGGCAACGACATCATTCAAACCTGTAGTCTTCAGATCATGAGCCTGTTGAGTCAACCAATTCCTCTAACCCCCCTTATTCTATTGGTCTTTCTTTCCCTTTTCCCACCGAGGTTCCCCTTGCTTGTTTAGCTGGGATATAACCAACGTTTAGGTTGCGGCTTGCTATGGAATAACCCCTATCCTTAGAAGATAAGATTGTCCTTGTACTTGCTCTCTTATTCTTGAGTGTACTTCAAGGGTACTTTTCTTTTGCGCTCCCCCTAGCGCAGATAGAGTTTGATAGCGACTTTACCTTCCTTGTACGTTTGCTCATTTAGTTCATTCTCATTCAAATCTTCATTTTATCGAATGATTCTCATTCAAATCTTCTTTTGCATCGAAAAATGATTCTAATTCAAATCTAAGCATGTGAAGTACCAGTTATGGACATATCCCTTGGCAGGGTATCAACTTGAGATCCTTCTTTTCATCCTCCAGGACTTTGGTTCCTTTCTTTTCTATATCAAAATACAACGTATTTCCTCCGTTCCAAATTCACATGTACTAGATGGATTGACGCGCTCCGCTGCGCCCTGTGAAACACCATAAGTAGGGGAGAAACAAGAAGCTCGTTGAAGATGCTCCTAGGAGGCCTTAAGTAATTTTAGGGCACCATGTGTTGCATAATTTTATGATTTGAACAATGTTTTGGTTGTTGTTTGACCATCGATCCAGTAGTGCTGGCATGAATGTTGGTATGTCGCTTGATGCGGAATCATTGTATTCGTCGCTAGTTGTGGAGTATAGTCGTGCATACATGTAACACGGCCTTACATGTGTCGATTGTAGGCACATCGCATTAATATCCCACATTTAGGCCATGTTGTTGTATATCTGAACCGTTTTGTGTAAAAACAAATTACAAATTATGAAATGCAGTTTTAAAAAGGAAATTATATTCAGGAAAATTACAAAAATCATGTACGTAAAAATATGTATAACTTGCATCGCAGAGAAATGTTTGTGTATAAAAAAAGTTTATGCACTAAATGTTAGTGTATATTTAAAATAAAGTCTACATTTTATAAAATTTGCTCATACATGTATGAATATATTTCTATATCCACATGAAAAGTTCTAGTTTAGAAAGAAGTAACAATTATACAAAAAGTTTGACAAAAAGGAAATGAAAAGAAAAGGGGTAAAATGAGATTTTTTTTCTTGAACAAATAGGGAGAGAAATGAAAGACTGCGATTTCTTCAATTTTGCTTGTCGATGTTGTTTTTGTTAGGATAAAAAATGATCAGCATGATAGAACCTCTACATTGCAAGGGCAGGTGGAACCAACACGCGGCTAGCTTAGAGCCCCACAACCTACTACACTATTCAGAACCAGCGCGCGTATCACATTGAAAAAAACTTGTAGCAGAGCTGCCAGCATTGTCCCGCAAAGCAGTGAGCCAGAAGGGGCAAAGGTCCTCAGGAGGCTCCAAACTACTCACGCATAAACCATGTAGAGATATCTAGACATGTATACAAATAAAAATTATCTAATTTAAAACCAAAGGAGTACAATATAAGATCATTTTTGTGATATGTACATAAATAAAAATAATTTAATTTAAAATTGAGGGAGTATAATATAAAATCATTTTTGCGTTAAAAATAATCTTATATTTTGGGAAGGAGAAAGTAGAGACAAAACCTGCCTATTGATCAGATTATTCAGCTAAGAGGCCCGTAGGAGTCAGATTATTTCAGCTAAGAGGCGATAATATGTTGTTTTTCTTATTTGCGCGCTAGATAGAGCCTGGCCCAACGATACTTGTTGTACTCGACACGACACCACGAATCAATCCAAATTCAAAGACGCGTCAGGTGATCTCTATCTATCTCTCTGACGGTATATCTCTCTCTGACGGGATCGCAAAGCAATAGTCAACTTGCCGGCCGAGTCGTGCACACACGTCGGTTGGACGGACAGTTCGTCTTGGTCCGCAGCCAAGCTGCCAAGATCGCCAAATCATCCATCCCCCCACCGTTTCCTTTCCCCTCCCTGCCTCCGCCGCTCCGCGCGACCCAACAACAATGGCCGTCCTCCCTTCCGCCTGACGCCGCCCCCAGCCCCATGAGAATCCCCGCGCCAAAATCCGATCTTGCCGCCCCAGGATGTCCCTGCCCGACGTCGTCTACAGGTGATTGCCCTCAATCTGCCCTTGGTTACCGTCTGCTTATCCCAATCTGTCCGGTCAGTCAGGCGCGTTGGGTTGTTCCAGACGGAATTCCGGGCGGGTTCTTGGACTCTCGGGCGGATTTGGGTATGGGTTAGGCGATGAGCCACTGGGCTGTTATGCTCTGTGATTATGTATGTTGCCCTGCTAGGTTCTTTAGCTTTCGGGGTGAATATATCCTATTTCGGCGTCTTAGTTTAGGAATCAAGAACCTAGAATAAAGAACCTTTGCCTATATAATTAAATTAGTTGGTGTGGAATCGACTCGTGCACCTACTTCACTCGGGATATGTTTACTCGTGATAATGGGCGCCTTTTGTTGCCTGATAAACAGAGTTATTGGTTTGCATATGCTTGTTCTGCCAATGGGGGTATCCCTCCATAGACTCCATGTACAACATTTTATTTTATTTTTACGAGTAAGAATGGAATGTCTAATTTGTAAGTTTAGTGGTAGCCAACTTTATGCTATCATGAATATTCATGGTGCTTGAGCTTTTCGAGCACAATTAATTAAATGAAGGGTATAATTAGAGATCCATCTTTTTGGCGCGTTGTTTGCTTTCTTGCGGTTTCTCCTTGCATGACAATGCTCACGCACCATCTTACACGTGGATGTGCTGACGTGACCGTATGGGACGTGAAACGTTTGAGTTGCCACCGACTTTGTCGTTTAAGTGCTAGAACCGCAATATAAGCAACCATCTACCATTAAATCTCACACCACTAGGCATTACAACTGGTAAGTGGTAAGGTAGATCGTAAGAGGCATCACCCGCGATTCTTTTTCTGGTAAAGAATATTCTTAATTTATTTTTATTTTCTGAATCACCTTTTTACTTTGTTTTGACTTGTTATTGTTTTTATTTTCTTAAATAATATATAGATTTGTGACTTTTGATCCTAAGTACTTACATATGTACAACAGTGGAGCAGTCTCTTGACAATCACTGTGTAGTGAAGCGTTGCATATCTGTGATTGTTCATTATCAGTGCTGCGATAAAAATATTTTGTAATGGAATCTTGGCAAGGCTTTAATGTTGATACGCATTGGATAAATGGAACCTGTTATTGATAAGTATTGAGATACATGGATTGTTCGTTACTTGAACTGCTGCTCTTTTACGTCTTCGGTGACCTATAGCAGCTTGATCGTTTCACCAGTTTTTACCTAAGTATTATCTTTTGTTTTTTGGGTGACAGAATGTTACATAATTCTTATTACTAACAGTTACGTAAGTACCAACTTGATTGTTTCACCAGTTTTCACCCAATTAATATCTTTCGGAATTGGTCCCAAAAAAAAACTTTGGGAATTGGGATGTTATATGCCTCTTTAAGAGCATTTCTGATATTGTATGGCTTTCCTTTTTTTCTACTTGAGTTTTCTGACAATAATTACATGTCTATTGGCAGCTGTGGATCCTGTGGATATGCTCTAAATCTTTCATCTTCTAACAGAAGCACATCTGACGTAGGATCCTCGTACCAAAAATCTCTGAAGAAGGGTCTGATTTCATTCACTTCTGTTGATCTCAGCCGATTTACTCAGGTTGACGAAATATCTTGTTTTCCTTTCCTCACCTGGCGTAGCTACCGGCCGAAAACTAAGCTTCTGTGCCGAAAATGTGGATCATCTATTGGCTATGGATACGGTGAGCCACCTGTATTGTGTAGCTTTGATCCAGCAAGTTCTTCCTCTGGTACATCCCAAAATTATTTAATAAAGATCCAGACTCTCCAACTTTCCGACGGTACTCAATAGTTGGTCAAGTGTAGTCAAAATATGGAAAAAGAGACAATGGATAACAGTGTAGAAGACTATGTCAGTTACATTTCTGATGATTGCTTGCTTTCCATATTTAACAAGCTTGAAAGTGAACCAGACAGGAATGCCTTTGGGTTAACTTGTAAGAATTGGTTCAAGGTTCGAAACATCGCTCGAAAATCGCTAGTATTTCATTTCTCGTTTAATCCTAAAGTATACAAGGAACATGCCCAGTGCCTTGCAAAGCTATTGGCTCGTTCTCCGCATCTTAAGTTGATATCTCTTGCGGGGCTCAGTGAGCTATCTGATTCAGCTCTGCATGAAGTGGGAGTTTCTGGAACATCTTTGCAGTCTCTCTCATTGTACTCCTGTTCTGGTATAACAGATGATGGTCTAGCACAAGTGTCAATCGGATGTCCTAATTTGGTTATAGTGGAACTTTACCGCTGCTTTAATATCACAGATCTTGGCTTGGAAAGTCTTTCCCAGGGTTGTCATGCTTTGAAGAGTCTTAACCTTGGTTACTGCACGGCCATTTCAGATCGAGGGATTAGTTCAATCTTCAGGAATTGCCGTAATATTTGTGCACTCATCATATCATATTGCAGAGGTGTATCTGGTGTTGGATTTAGAGGTTGCCCAAGTACACTTTCTTACCTAGAAGCTGAGTCTTGCATGCTTTCTCCAGAGGGAATGCTGGATACAGCGAGTGGTGGTGGAGTCGAGTACATAAACTTATACAATTTGAGAAGTTCAGCTGGGCTGGATTGCCTAGGTAGTGTGGGCAATATGAGGAAGCTCCGGTTTCTGAATCTGAGAATGTGCCGCTGTCTTACTGATTATTCTGTGGTGGCAATAGCTAGCGGGTGTCCGTTGATTGAGGAGTGGAACCTCGCTGTCTGTCATGGTGTCCACTTACCTGGTTGGTCAGCAATTGGATCGAACTGCAACAAGCTAAGAATTCTCCATGTGAACCGTTGCCGAAACATATGCGACCAAGGATTGCGTGCTCTGAAGGATGGATGTGTGAGCCTTGAGGTCCTGCATATACATGGTTGTGGTAAGATTACAAATAATGGCCTGACACTATTTAGCATTGCTAGGCCCAGTGTGAAGCAAATGGTGAATGAAGCCATGTCCATTGGCCCCTCTATTGAGGATTTATTCCGATTGTGATGATGGGCAACTCAGAAAATTTAGTGAATTTCAGAGTTTTGACTTGACAAGGTGCCAGCCCTTGTTGTTACCTGACCAGTGTTTTGTCATTACAGCAAGTGATTGGTTCTTTAGCCATCACTCTGTGCATTCTATTTGTTCCGGTCCATACTTGTTTGTTTGATGATGTAAAGGATGTTGCAGACAGAACCATAATTATACAAATGAATTGTAAGAAGTCAGTTTGGTGCCATTGTTATTTCCATGCCCTGGCTCTGGTTTATGGCTGTAAAATGTTCTCATGAAGCTTACTATAGCCTTATTTAGTATATTTTTTTTGCGGGTAGTCATTTTCAGAACTCTAGAAAGCTTAATTTGATGATTGTGCTCTGGCATGACACGGGCGATTCATAACCATTCTCCTAAACCGAAGTCTGACTTCAGTTTCTATAAATGTGTGAGTAAAAAACAAAAAGGTCCTGATTAGTATAACAAGTGATTCGTTTATCTTGGTAAGAATTGTGTAGGTCTGCACCTAATTGGAACTACGATCAGGCAAATATTGATCACTTAATTCCAGATCGCGAACACCCCAACATGCAATTGCCACATAATATATGGCAATTTAAAATTAATGCGCTTGGAATCCATTTCCCCCTTTTGAAGTTTGCATGTGTACTGCCACAATTCACTGATGGTACATCGCAAAAATATGTACAAAGGTGAAATAAAACTACCACAGGCAAAACCTATCTGAGCCCCAGAGTAGCTACTCAACAACTGAACTGGGCTGCACCCTTAGTGGTGTGCTGAACAGCCATATTGTCCCAGATAGCCACGGCTTGAGTAGTAGGTGGATGAAAGAAATCCAGTTTCCTCTCTTTCAAGGAACTGAGAACATTGTTGAACCTCTTTAGCAACAGTTCACATGAACATGTTTACCATAATGTCACGAGTATGTGTTATAGATCGGCCCCATGCTAAAGCCATAATGTGTCATGAGTAAAACACATGTGTTTTGCACCATGTGGCGTCACCCTGACCTACCGACCCGATACAGAGCTAATACCTGAAGAACCTCCGGTAGCACATGGAACATCTCGTACTTGAACTTTCACGATGCGTGACCCGGTGGTGTCTAGTACATCAAGGCATTCCTGGAGATCAGCATCACTCGCTAAAATCACCCATTCATCCTCATCATCCTTGTACTTGAGCTGAAATGTGCCGACTGATAGCTTCAGCCTCTTCGCAATTTCTTCGAGCAGATTCTGGTATTTCATGGATGCTAGTAACTTCAACCGCACAGTATCATCCTTGTAAGCGGCCTTCACAACTATGCTTGCATTGCTTCCGTCAACTGGTCGACTCTTCAAGCATTCCTTCAGAGTCCCATCACTCGATGTACCGGCACTGGAGCAATCTGTCATGCTGGAAGAAGAAGATGGCAGGCTTTGCTCAACAGCCATATTAGCCTTGTCTGTTTCTGTCTCAATTTTGCATTGCAGTGGCATAGAAACGGAACCCCATAATACATTCTTTTGGTCAGGTCCCTCTACCCACATATCCATTCCAACAGCAGAGGTCATTTCTTTTGTAAGATATGAACCATTTGACGCATCCTGACACGGCGGCCGTTTTGATGTTCTGCCAAAATGTGAATTTCGAAATAACCCTCCAGGATTCAGATTAATATGAGTTTCACTCTTTTTCTCATTCTGTGCTTTGTGGAGTACAGCTGGGCCTAGATGTTCGCTTTGATATGCATCATAATCAGGTTGGCACTTACGGCGCAACAAGTCTGATTCAGTGGGCAGGGAATCAGAAATTCTATGTTCAACATTCATCATCGAAGGCTCTTCGGTATGAGAAACAGATGAAACAATACATCCAGTGGCAGGATCATATTTTATCACTCCCTCCACTCCGTGTACAGAACTTATCACATTCTGAATCTTCTGTAGTGACCGATTCACCTTCTTTATCTTACGAGATGGCCATCTTGAAATTCCATGCTGCCGGCATATCCTTTTTAGTGTGGTAGGACAAACTGCAAAGCACCAGTAAAGGAACAAGACATTCATGTAAGTTCCTTTCCCTACAGCATCACATGGTTACTTGGATTTTTCTAATGATAGTGTGTGCTTTGTTCAGATTCATCACCTAATCGAATAACAACCATTGATTTGTATAAAAATAAACCAGCAAATGACCGTGATAGCATAAAGAACTTACCACCAATGCTCTTTGCAGCATCTTTTAAACTGCCAGCAAAGTATTGCTGAAGGACGCTCAAGCTAACATTCTTCTCTGTTGAGCTCCGTATTTTCAGTCCATCAGATGTAGGTTCCTGAAGGTCAGTCAAGCTAACATTCTTCCCTATTGGTCTGTGTTTTTCAAAAATTTGAGATGTAGTGCCAGGTTCAAACTGAAAAACGAATGAAATGAGATTTAGACATTAGTAGACTAGTTATTAATCTGTAGGGCATATGTTATACTGTGACACCCTTATGCCGCCTGATCCAATCAGACTTTGATCTGATCGGAGTCTATCAGATATGGTACGAAAGTATACAGTATCAAGAAAGGTGTAGATTATGCCCATAGAGCGTACTGAAATATTGAAAAGGAACAATCACGGTAAAAAGGGAAAGATTTGGCGAAGCTGGCCGTGAATTACTGAACACAGCCTCAGAAAAGTACAAGGGGCTGTCACTCTCTAACAACCATATCACCCCTTTTAAGGCCCTTGGATATTCGTCCTATACAAGAATCTAGTGCTGAAGAAACCTAGTCTCTTATCCTCTCCTTTCTTGCTTCTTTTCAGAAAAATCCTCTCCCTCGTGTTGGTTTTAAATAACTTGATTGCTCAGGTGGTGTGCCACTTGGCCACTTCCAGAGTAAGGGGGGCTCCCATTTCTAGTAGGATTCCTAAATGTTTTTCTTATAGCACGCATCTTTGAATGCTAATTCATTTAGGATATCGTCTCTGTTTCAAAAACATTCAACTAGCACATTACTTTTCAGAAAATATATAGCAGAATTCAGTTATCTAGATCTGAATTATAAGTTTGAAAGATGTTTGAACTTCTCAGCCACAAAGGCTATTCTCTTAATGTACGAGACTTAGTAACATTCAAAATCGTTGTCAACTAACCATATACAGGTTTTGTTTATTGGACGTATTTCATTTAAGCTATGTAAAACCTAATAACATCTTTTGGCGTTTGATGAAATATTAAAAGAAGATGAAGAGCTGACAAGATGATGCAATAGGAACAAACAATCTACATCTATATTGCAGTACAATATAACGAAATGAGCCCTTTTTTATTATACAGGAAAACTCTCCGGTAGTTTGTTGACCAAATTTCTTTGCAGAGTTCTAACTTACAGTTGTAAAGCAATTGGGCCTTCAGAAAATAATTAAGGGCTGGAGCACAGAAAGCCTGGACCAATCAGAAGACAGGAATGAGAGAAAGGAGGGAAATAAAATTTGAGAATGAAGAAAGAACCTCTGCACATTTTTTATCGGCAAGTCGCTCAACACTGTTTCTTTGATTTTCAAAAGGCACATTTATTTTGACTTTACTGGATACATCAATTTGGTCACATGAACTGATAGAAACATCAGATAACGAGCATCTTATTTCTGATGGCATTGTTATGGTGTTTTCCTTCAGTTCAGCATCTGAAACTGTTCTCAAACTACTGCATACTCTCTGCATGGTCATTGAGATGTCATCAAGTAAGAGTTGTTGTTCTTCACGAACTTTGCACATCAGTGGAAGGAAAAACTCTAGCACGTAGTCATCATTTGCAGTGTATGTGCTACGCAACCTGATAGCAACAGCAGCATTAAGACCAAACTTACGGGCATGATGAACCAGCGGATAATCATGCATATCATATTCTCTCACGTCAGATGAGAAGAAGGGATGATTTGATAAAATTGCATTCCCAGCAACACCTTGTCCTATATCAAGGGGATGTTCTGCACAGGCACGGAGAAAATCATTCATTCTCATGTCATTGATGTAACAGGCAGATTCTTGTACGCAAAGGAGATCTTTGTTCCTCGGACCAAACATTAAAGCCTGACCACCATACTCTGCTGACACATTCAAATTGCTGTTGGTATAAACTGGAGCCCATGCAAGTGCTAAAGGTAGCATGTGTGTATGGCAAACAGTTTGGAGAACATCCGATATTTCCGACAATACTGATTGCTGATTCCTAGAAAGGCTCTGCAACGTAGAGTATTGAATTAAATTTCAATAATTATTTTGATACATATCCTTTCTGTGCACTGGCCAAAACAGTAATACAGATTGGTACCTGAGGATGTGTCCTTGCTTGCACAGTGCTCAAATGAACAGACTGCAAGTTTACAAATGTCACAATTAATATTATGAAAAATTCTTTAGGCCTACAGATCATATGTGCACAGGCTTGGACTGGAACAGAAAATTAGCACCCATCCAGAAACAAATTTCACATATAAAAATTCTACTAATTTCATCAACTCATTTCCAATTTTCAAATGTACAGATACTTTCAAATGTATTTTTGGTAAATAAAAATAAATCTGTACCACATTATATACCATGGTGAATAATATTAGTGATCAGAGGGGGCAATAAATAGTAAGTATGTATTAAAAAAATATCTCTAAACTTCTTAAAGTCATTGGATTCATGTTAAAAATGTTTGCTACTTTGATAAGAATCAACAGGTGTGTAAAAAAAGCAAAAGGTCCGAATGACATCTTATGCTGAAACTTCAATATAACTAAAGGAAGCCTTTTTTATATGGTGCACTTCCACTACTGTGAGTTCTGAGAAAAAGACTGGAGAAAATTTATTATAAAGAACGAGTGTTATGTTTGCCCAGTGGTCTATTGAAAGTAGCGCCACTAAGAAGATTACCTCTTTTACAACATGACACTGTTTCATACTTTTTAAGTAATTTAATTCGCAAGTGAATAGAGTGCAAGGTGTACACCAATAATGGGGGTCCACTAAGCACATAATTTCTTTTATCAGGTGCACTAAAAGCACATCACCTCTCTTGGTTACACAAACTTGATACCAACTTCATGCTTTGGTTCATACTATCTGCTTCAGTTCATGATATTGTGCCTGTTTAGTTTAACATGTGATGAATCTGTAATGAACTGCAAAGAAAACAATGACGAAGCATTGATTTCAGCAGTAACAAAATTTGCAACTGGACAAATTGTATTGACAGCATAGTTCAATAAAAAGAAAGTTACTATGCTGGAAGCAAGAAGTTAGATAAAACGAGAAGATAATCTTGAAACATGTAGGTTTTTTTAGCTATTATGCATTTCTCCAGAACTGTAGTGCATAGTAATTCCAGTTCTGAAGAAGAATTTTAGAAACAATGGAAGAAATCATCATTAACCTGCAGAGCATTTGAAAGATTGTCCATCTCTGAGCAAAAGTTGCCCTTTTCCTGTGTCATGACTACTTCCAACACAGCACAGCAAGAGCCACCGCTTGAGTTGAAAACAGGCATGGCAAGGGATCCACGGACTTCATTGCGGATCGCATAATCTACCCTCAAGAACTCCGAAGTGTTGTAGTACATCACGTTCGATGTCCACTCTGGCATACCGGATATGAAAACACGCCCAGGCAATCCAGGAAAGAGACCAGGTCCTTCTGTGGCTGAGAATGTGAACTGCCTAGAGACTTCCCTGTACCCTATGAGCCTCTCATCAAGCAAGAAAGGCTGGTCAGAGGTGGTCAGCACTTGATGATCTCCAATTCTTACAGGGATCCAAACTTGCACAAGGACTGGTCCACCAGTTGATGCTTCTTTAAGCATGGTCAATGCCCTGAGCATCCTCTCCGTCAGTGTGACGCCGCCATAAACTGTCTTAGGGACAGTGGGAGAGCTCACAGACATGACCTCTTTAGAGGCTAAACTGACAGTGCAATCACTACCATCAGTAAGGGAAACATCACCTTGCTCCTCTGGGTTCATAGAAGGTGATGAAGTTGAAATATGCATCACCTGCTGCGCAGGTGAATCACTGAAAGGCGACAAGATACTGTCACCAAATGATGGACCGGCGACAAGCTCTGGGAAACTGTCAAGACCATCAAGCCCTGAGAGCATGAGCAGGTCCATGTCCGAGCCCCCATCGCTGTACTCTGGTGTCCCAATCTCATCCATGTCTCTGACCTTTCTCCTCCCAAGATCAAATCTTTCTGAACCAAAACACAGAATTTCGATTCCTGCAGAGACATTTACTTAGCAACATCTAATGAAACCAAGTTGCTAACAGAAATCCTACTAAATCTTCCTTGTGGAGCACTTCCATCTACCCAGAAGGAACAATTTTGCACAATAAAGCACACAGATGGCACGATTTTGCGCAATACATTAAGTGAGTTTTTCCTTCCAAAAATAAGTGAGATTTCCCGTATCATATATATCTGTTCCTTAGCATAAGAATCTACTTCTACTTAGTGTCGAACGGTACAGTTCTTGGAAAAATGAAGTGAAAAAGGGAACAAGTTCATAAAGCGCAGCAGCAGTTCTTCAGGAAAAGCAAGCTCAAAACAGAAACTCTCGGTGGCTCATGTCTCCTCATACCTCAGGCAATTCTCGGACGCCAGAATCCAATCCAAGTGGGGGGAATGGAGCGCTAGAGCTCGACCCTCGCGACCTGATACCTAAGTACACCCGCAGAAGTGCGAGTGCGCATGAACCCCCAACATATAAACCTGTCACTATCGTCGCCACTTATTTTGTGTATAAAAAAAGAGAAGATTTTTGTAGCGCACCAAAGGGAATAAACTAGTTCTATAGAAGCGGCAGGGCCGCGGTGGATTCAAGAGTCGAGGTGGAGTGGTTGCTGGAGGAGATTCCCAAGATTCGCTCTCGCCGGGGTGGGAATGATAGGAGAGAGGAATCCGGCCGGTAGGGGAGGAACTCGGAACTCTTCTCCCCCTTACTCATCTGCTGTCCTTTTGGGTCGAGTTTGGTTCCTGCCAAACTCAACTCAGAGAGCATGTTGATTAGTTGCCTGCATATTTTTAAGCTTGATTCGAGAAAAACGAAAGATACGTTGTTTCGTTGCTTATTTAGCAAAGCGAAAACATAAATTATGTTGTTTGGATACATACATCACATGTTATTTAGTAACCACAATGAGGTGGTGCGATTACCAAAACACTAGGCAGACATCACAGAACAAAGAAAGTACACAGATAGCACATAACATAGTACGACATAAGCAAAAACACAATCAGTTCAAGGCACACAATCGGTTCATGGCACTTAAACAAACCACTTAAATAAGAACCCCTCTAGACGTTCACGACATAAGCGTCATCGTGCTTACCGCACTTGGTCACCACTTTAATACCATCGTGGTTGAAGACGATGACCATCAGGGTGTCGGGAGTAAGCAACTTGAATGTCACCATCTAGCCAGTCTTGATCTTGTGGACGACGGTGAAGGATGCTCAACCTTGATCGAGGGTGACCCTGCCATCCACCATTCGGACGGTCACCCTTCATGCGCAGTCGGTGTTGGTCATCAGCCTGAACTCCGTCGGTCACAGCCAAGAAGTGCTTCATGAAGTCCAGGGGCATTGGCAAGAACTTCAGCTTTGTCGCAAGGATGACCTTGCAGAACAACGTTGGTGAAAGTGCAATCATGCCTTAAGCATATTTTGATGTTGATGACAATATGCATATCCGGAACTAACTATGTTTGCTAACAGTATACACAGAAGTTTAGTCCTTTTGACATCATCGTGTAGGGATTGTGTGCTAAAGCATCACCCATGCTCAAGAGTTCTACGTACGATCGAAGATGACGCTAAGTCTTCTTCGCAGTTACCTCTTGAGTCATAGGATCCCCGCACTATTAAGAGGGAATCATAGGGTTTAGCTTTTGACTTGCTCAAGTCTTAAAGGCAACAAAATTAAAATACACAACTCTGCACAATCATGTAAAAATCGCTTTAGTTGTGTATGAAATAAAATGGGCTTCAAATGGATATGTCATGTTCAATGTCGGACCGCCCGGGCCTTGCCCGGACCATCCGGGTACACCCCCGGACCATCTGAAACACCGACCCCCTTGGTAGAAAGGAATTACCACGTAGCCGGACCGTTTGGGTAGGACCCCAGACCGTCCGAACAAGGTCTTCTGCTTGGCAGAGAAATTGGCCCCTTCGGACCATTGTAGCCGGACCGTTCGGGTTCCCTCTAGTGCAAAAATCGTCTGGGACAGTGGTTGGCCTTCCGAGGCCCCTCTCGGGCTGGCTAGGGTTTGACCTAGCCGAACCGTCTGGGTGGCTTGCCGGACCATTCGGGCAACGGCCGGACCGTCCAGATTGCTACCCGGACCATCCGGGCCAGCCCTGTCAAGCGCAAAAATGGCTAGTTTCTTGGAGCACTATATACCCCTCACCCACTCGGGGTGACGGTTGACCACTTCACTCAAACTCATTCAAGAACACAAAGTGCTCCAGCTCCTCATCTCCTAGACTCAATCAAAGATTACAAAGAGATTTATGAGAGTTTTAATCGGATATTTCACCCTGTGATAGATCCATCCCGTCCCATCTTTCGACCAAACAGAATCATGATTTGAGCAAGTCTTGAGCTTTCCCCATTGATCTTGTTACTCTTGGAAGTTGGAGACTCCTAGGCGGGTAGGAGTTCTTCGGAGAGCAATAAAAAATTGTGATTACCCCAGTTGCGTTTGTGAGGGTTTGGTGACCACCTTTAAGGTCAACAACTAGTGGTTGGGAATCGTCTTCGTGGTGATATCTCAAGGGGAAAATAGGGTGAGACTTCGTGGCGTGGTGTGCCTTCGTGGTAACATCCACCCTCCAACGGTGAGTAGCTTCCTTCCAAGGAAGTGAACATTGAGATACAACACTGTCTTCGCGTCATTCGGTTATCCCTTACCCTTTTATCTTACTAGCATCTACCTTATCGTTTTCTACCTCACTTGCAAGTATATATTGTGTGTTGTTTACTCTCCTTATCGAGCTTGAACAACCTTTGTTAGGCTCACTTTCATATTTCGCAATATTGCCAAAAATTTATAAGTAGTGATTAAAGTTTGTAATTGTACCTATTCACCCCCCTCTAGGTCCATCTCGAACCTTTCAGTTGGCCCAACCTCAAGAGCGTAATGCTCGTAGTTCCAACGCTTGGGTGGTGTGGCCTCCGGTATCTCGTCGATCGTGACCTCCTCCACATCTAAGGGCGCCACCACCACCTCCTCCTTGCCTCTGTCGATCTGCAATGGTGAACATCACGAATGTCAAAGGTTGATCGACAATTAAAAAACACCACTTACCCACAACCACTATAAATAACCATCTTGATGCTCACTACCCACCACTTGACTCAGTTATCCACCTCTCCCTCTCCTCTTACATCTATCCCTCTCCTCTTCCACCTATCCATCGCCATGACCTCCAACCCCAACCCTTTCTCTCGGGGAACTGGATGGAGGAATTTCTTCCTTGGGACCTCACAAGGTGACTTCACCAGGTTCAAGAACACCATGAAGGTGTACTCCAACTTTAGCAGCATTTAAGACATGTTCCAGGAAGGCATCGAGGTGGCAATGAGATCTACGCCGAAGACCGTGATTCCTAACCCAGTGAAGGGCGCTCAGCCAGTGAACATCCTGCGATGGGCCATGGATCATGCAGACTCCAATGACGCTGCACAGAGGGCAAGATGGGCCAAGTACAGGGCGTACACATCTCCTCAAGACCCCTATGCCATAGATTTCTGGGCTAAGATGAGGCCTCCGTTCGAGGAGAACCACAACATGATGCAGGGCATGGTCAAGCCGCCGATGGACGACCATGACGTGATGCAGATAGTGGTGACACCGCCTAAGGAAGGCTATGTCATCCTTCTCGATGAAGATGATGAAGACGTGGAGGAGGAAAACAAGATGCTACGCCCAACCCCCCCCCCCCCCCAACCCCCCGGTTGCCATCGCTCAAATAAGGCCCCCCATGCTCGAACCGGCTCAAAGGTCGCCGCACATAGGATTGATTGTAATCCTCACCACAATGGCATACTAGGCATAGCCTAGTGGTGGGAAGGGGCCGATGCCTTCCCACCCACCCAGGTTCAAGGCGTGATACTTGCAATTTGGGGTTTGTTGCACTTATTAAACTGCGAGGGGTTCCCTTACAGTCTTTCTATCAAAAAAAATCTTCACCACAATGTAATAATAAAGCACCGTAAGAACCAGAGAATCCGTTGGTCCATGATGGATTCGAGGGTTCATCAACCCCGTTGTTTCCCTTAAACCATTCTTCCACCCCCGATCTATTCAATCGACTATTAACATGCTTGAATCCATGCATCAAATCTAATCTACCACCACTACAAACCAGTAAATCGAGATGCGGAGTAAGGACTTACTGCCATTGCCGATGTGCTCCTCAATCCGGTGCTCTTCATTATCTTGGATATTTGCCGCATTCTCTCTGTACTCGCCACCTCAAGTGCGAGTGGGGAAGAGAGGATAGGGAGCGGTGAGGGGAAGTTATGATGAGGCTTCGGAAACAATGCCGGTTCACGAGCGTGGCTCGGCACATGCAAGGGGACCCAACACTTGCGCTCAACTCAGCCTGGCTCGCTAGAAATTGTCGATTCCCACGTTTCCAGCGGGCCTGGTTGGGAGGTGCGAGAAGTTTCGTGTTTACCGAGATATACATGGAGCACAGACAACAAAGCGAACCATTTTCTTCCTGCGCGTGCCTGGTTGGGGTATATGCGGGCAACCAAAATCGCCCTTGGTACTTGTCCTGCATCTTTCGATCCATGTGCTTGAATTCTTTTGCTATTACAAACATGTACCTGAATTATTGTTTTCTCCCAGGCTTGGTAGTGTGAATTATTGCAATTTTCGTATTTGCGATGAATGGAAATATACTAATATCAAGTAATAGCAAGGTTAGTTCTTTTTAGGTTGATGAATGGCTATCAAGATAAGTTGCCTTCTACTTAGGCCCTGTTTGTTTGGGATTTTGCTTCTGCTTTTGCAGCTTTTCTGTTTTGGCCAAGAAGCCATAAAAGCTCCAAAAGCACCTATTTAGGAGCTTTTATGGCTTTTGATGAATCAATATAACAATATTTAGCGTCAAAAGCCATAAAAGCTCCAAAAGCACCTATTTAGGAGCTTTTATGACTTCTTGGCCAAAATGGAAAAGCTGCAAAAGCCCAAACAAACAGGGCCTTAGATTATTTTGATAGACCAAATTAAAAATAGTAATTTAAAAGCTATCAATTAACAGGTTTTCAAAAGATTAAATTTGATTGCTATAATAAGCTAGATAAGGGGCAACTGATGACGGGAAATAACTTCTCTCCCCTCGTTAGTTACCCAAAGTGGAAGGTTAAGAAGTAGTCAATAGCAAGTTTCCCCTAACTTAGAGGATAAGGTTTATGTCTCCCGTAGGACTCCAAGTTCTTCAAGTAGGTGGTAAAACGAGCAAGGTGTCGTTTGAGATAAATTACTCACTTGACCTGGAACTACACACAGAAGCAAATAACTTTGCTCCCAACGAGTTCAGAGAAGTTGTCAATCTCTCCGGTCTTGTTGTTTACAAAGGATCAAACACACGGTGGAAATAGTAGTGGTGATTGCAATGGAAACGAAATAAAAGCAGTAAATAGTGGAGATGTAAACAATGGTGGAAATATGGACCGGGGTCCCATGATGTTCACTAGTAATGTCTCTCTCCCAAAAGACGATAAAACAACTATGTTGGGTGAACAAATTACAGCTAGGCAATTGGCAGAATTATAAACGCACCGCAATGCTAATTATGCTACAAGAAAGTTAGAGGCTCAATTGTATGGGCAGTACGCCAAGACAAGTAGACCATTTATTCATCAGCATCTAATCACTAATCATCCACCTTGAGATATCTATCCAGAACATCTCGCTGGTATTAAGTTGGGAGCCCAACCCAAAGTGTAAACTCAAAGCAACAGACAACTGCATTAATAAACTATGCGTAAGGTAAACAATCCTTGTAACCGCAGTTACAAGCACCGTTGTTTTCTCCCTGGTGGCAACAGCACATCCCCTAGTCTCATGTTTTTGTCACTCAAGCTAGACATCGGGGGCATGAACCCACAATCATGCATAACGGTCCCTCTTCGAGTTCCAATCTACTACTTGGCCAAAGCAATAAAAAGCAACGGCGAACATGCAAGAATTACTCAAGAACTAATATATAAAAGGAGAACCAAATATATGACTCATCACAATCTAAACATAATCTCATAATCCATCGGATCCCAGTAAACACAGCATAGCAACACATAAACTATTACATAGATGCCTTGATCATGTAGGGCAGCTCATAAGGGCTAAGAATTGAAGCACAAGATTGGAGAGAAGAAATCACATAGCTACTGGTCATGGACCCATGGTCCAAGGGGGACTACTCACGACACATCCGGGAAGCGCTCATGGTGGTGGAGAGGCTCTCAGAGATCGACCCTCCCTCCGGCAGGGTGCTGGGTGATACTCTATCCTCGTTGGTTACCCCAAGTGGAAGGTTGAGATGTAGAGTAGCGGCAAGTTTCCCTTGGTGAAGATACCAAGGTTGAGAGTGTCGACCAGTAGGACTCCGAAAATGATAAGTAGAAGGTTCGGCAAGTGATGCGCCGTCTGAAAAGAATCACTTGCTTATCTTGGACCTGCACACGACACAAATAACTTTTCTCCCAACGAGTACAAAGAGGTTGTCAATCTCTCCGGCCTTGTTGTTTACAAAGGATCAAACGAAAGGGATAATGACAATGGTGATAGCAACTAGAAAGTAAAATCAGGAAAATAAAAGAGTGTGTAAACAGTGATGAGAATATGGACCGGGGTCCTGTGATGTTCACTAGTGATGTCTATCTCCCAAAAGACGATAAGACTGCTATGCGAGGTAAACAAAACACAGCTGGGCAATTGACAGGATTAAAAACGCACCACAATGCTAACTATGCTACAAAGAAAGGACGAGGCTCAAAAGCATGGGATGTACGCCAAAATAAGTAGACCGAAATCCAACTGCATTTACTACTAATCATCCACCTTAAGATATCTATCCAGAACATCTCGCCGGTATTAAGTTGCGAGCCCCACCCAAAGTGTAAACCCAAAGCAACAGACAACTACATTAAAAAGAACTTTGCGTAAAGTAAACAATCCTCACGACCCCAGTTACAAGCACCGTTGTTTTCCCCCTTGTGGCAACAACACAACCCCTAGACTCATGTTTCTGTCACTCAAGCGTGTCATCAGGGGGCATGAACCCACAATCGAGCATAATGTTCCCTCTTGGATTCACTGCCTACTACTTGGCCAAAGCAATAAACAGCAACGGAGAACATGCAAGAATTACTTAGGAACAAAAATATAAAAGATAAGAACCAAATATATTACTCAATCACAATCTGAACATAGTCTCATAATCCATCAGATCCCAGCAAACTCAGCATAGCAAAAGCAGAAAATTACATATGTGCCTCGATCATGTAGGGAGAGTACTCACGGATCATCCGGGAAGCGTCCATGGTGGAGAGGAGGCTCCCGGAGGTCAATCCTCCCTCCGGCAGGGTGCCGGGAAGAGGTCTGCTGGCGCTCCCGATCTTGGAAGAACGGCGGCGGTGGAACAGAGGCGAGATCAAGAAAAAGGGTTCTGTCTCCGGAAGTTTCACGTCACGGAGAATATATAGGCGAAGGGGGCAGCCAGGGGGGCCACCAGGGGTCCAGGCGCCCCCCTGGCGCGGCCAGACCCTAGGCCGTGCCAGGTGGCCGCCTGGGTCCCTGGTGGTGGCCCTCTGGCCCCACTTTGGTGATTCCGGAAGCTTCCATTGCGTTAATTTTATATCTGTTTTTCCCGAATTTTTGGAGCATTTTTAATATGGGGGAAACCTGAAATAGAAAAACATAGAAAAAAGGAACTGACATTGTAGTCCAAATATAATCAAAAGTGTATGAAAGTGTATCTAGATCATAGCAATATCACACAAAACATGCATGGAGCAATCATAAATTATAGATACGTTTGGGACGTATCAACATCCCCAAGCTTAAGTCCTGCTCATCCTCGAGTAGGTAAATGATAACAAGCATAATTTCTGTGGTGGCATGCTAGCAACCATATAAGAACTTTGAAAGTAAAGCAATCAAGGTATGTGATTCAATTCAAGTCATAACAGGCAAGAGTCTATATTAACATTGAAGTAAGCAACGAAAGAACATTAGGTGGAAGAGCTCTTAGCTGTCTGTGACTCGAATGTATCCAGATGGTGTTTGCGTGCAAGAAGGGGGATATAGGAATACGAGAGAAAAATATATTTGTTGAGAACTCAATCTACTAAATTTTCACACTTGGTCTTTTTTGGAATCTTATCTTGACTCGTCCCCAGACCACTAGCCAGGTACAAGTCAATTTGATCCACTCCTTTTCGATATTTTGAGCACTCATGCAATGGATGAGCGTAAGCACGAGAGTTGACACTTAGGATGGCAAACAAATAAATATGGCGGAGGAGGAAGACAAAAAGGTGAGAAAGGCTCACATCAATGAGGACAATCATAGGCAAGAGAAGCCAAATGATAGATATGGTGTGAGGAGTAGGGATTGCCATGCAATGGATGCACATATGAGCTAAGAAAATCTCTCCAATGGAACTAGTGGGGGTGCATCTAACTTGCTCGCTCATGAAGACCTAGAGCTCGTTTGAGGAGGCTCATCCTTGGAATATGCAAGCCAAGTTCTATAGTGTGAAGGTCCCCACATAGCTATATGCATGTATGATCATCTCTATGGAGTACAAAGATAAGAGGGAGCATGAGTGTGGATCTTTCAAAAGGAATAGTAGTGTTGCCCCTTTCTCTCTTTTTATTTCTTTTCTCTTTTTTTATATTTTTTGTATTTTTTGGTGGCCTCAATGGCTCTTTCTATTTAACTCTCATTTTTCCTCTTTGGGATCTTTTAATTTTGTCCACTTTGGGATGTTTTCCTCACATAAGGGTAACACTCTATTTTAAAAGAAGGTATAGAAGATCTTTCACACTTTACAAGGTACTCAACATAAAGAAGATGTAGCTATCATGATGTATGAAAATGTATGCCTCTGCCAGTGTAGCAAGAAAATGTATGACATGAAGATCAAGTCATGAAGAGGTGGATGTTGCATGGCAATATATCTCGGAAAGGCTATGGAAATGCCTTGATAGGTAGGTATGGTGTCTGTTTTCAGGAAAGATATAGGGAGGTTTATGATGACAGAGCATATCATACGAAGGGTTTGGATGCACCGGTGAAGGTGGACGCCATCTCTCGGAGTGAGAAGAGGGAAATGCACGGTACTGAAGAGGCTAGCAAATATGGGAAGGTGGAAGTGTCAACTTTCAATACTTACATTAGTCCGAAGAAATCATGCACTTATTATTGGTATCTCTCAATCTAATAAGGAGGTTCACAAAGAGACAATTACCCCGAGGAGGAGTGTATGGGGGTTTGGTTATCCTTGCGCATCCTCGACTCATGGTACGTGAGTGTACTCTAATATCCGATCCCTCCAAAGATTAGTGATCCATCTAGTAGCTAGAGTTCTCAACAAGTTTTGTAGGTTTTGAAAATAAACACGGATTGCCCAAAATACGAAACCTATCACTAATAGGCTAGAGCTCTTGACACCAAAAGTTAAAACATTACTCACAACAATACCTCAAAACTATTGCAAGTTACTACTACAATTGAATAGCAACCTCAATTACCTACTTCAAGACAAGACACAACTCAGTGCAACAACCAACTCTCTTAACAAGATAAACATGAAAACTAAAGAGAGTTCCAGCAACAAAATAAACAAAAGCCAAGGCTCTTGCTAAAGACAAACACTAAAACTAAAAAGGAAACCTAAGAGCGAGACGCTCCAAGCATAGCACATAATGCATGAAGTGATAAAAATATAGTGAGAAGAAGGACGAACTGATGATTGTTGATGGAGAAGGGGATGCAAGGGGGCATCCCCAAGCTTAGACGCTTGAGTCTCCTTAAATATTTATTGGGGATGCATGGGGGCATCCCCAAGCTTGAGTGTTTGACACTCCCGGATCTTCTTTCATCATCTTCCCTCGCACACTTGAAAACTCCCTTCATACATAACTCATCATAAGCTGATTAGAGAGGTTAGTACCCTTAATAAAATAATTTTCCCCACTGGATATAAAGATATTCTTGAAGAGCTACTGTTTCTCAAGATTGTCAAAAGGTTTTTTTTGCAAAGAAAAAGCAAGCTTAAGGTTTGCAAAAGTAAGGAAAGGCGAAACGTGGCAGAATCTGTGAAAAACAGAACAACAGGTAGCAAAGAATTTTTTCGGGGTACTTCTGCAATTCAAATCAAAAAAATCAGAACATACGAATGTTTCACAATTGTATAGAGCATGTTGTGTAAAGAATTCAGCTCAAAAAGATGAACTGGTGATTTGTTTTGATTTTTTTCGTCAAGCAGACAGAATCAGTTTTCTGGACAGCATGTCACAACTTTTGCTTCCCTTATCAAAAGAGGCTATAACTTGGCACAAAGCTTCAAAATAAAGATACAATGGTGCTGCTACAGTAGTAACAATCATCAAGACCACTAAAAACAGAAGTAAAAACATCTTGGGTTGCCTCCCAACAAGCGCTTTCTTTTACGCCTTTAAGCTAGGCATAAAGCAAAAAAGAAGAATCAAAGGTCTCCGAGATCATTGGAGTCATAAAAACCTTCAAATTTATTTTCAACAAGCTCATTTTTCTTATTCCTAGGAAAGAGGTACTTACCTTTCACCTTACCGCGTAAGCGTATGTGCCCGTTACCAATATCAATGAAGCCTTTCGTCCATTAGAGGAAGTCCCTTCCAAGCACGATGTTGCTTTGGTTTGGCTCCATGATGAAGAAATCCATCGGTGCAACCCTATGAAGGAATGCAACTTGGAATTCTTTTACCTTTCCTTTAACCTCTGAAATATCTGCATTAGCATGTTCATGATAAGATGACAATTTATTTATGTCAAGTTTCAGAGAATCATAAACTATTTTTAGCATAGTAGAAACCATGGATCCAATATCACAAAAACCAAGGAAGTCTTGGTTAGAGATGCTAATCCTAACAAAAGGCTCCCAATCATCATCTGTCTCTAACATTTCTTTCTTGTTGGACTTAAGTCCTCTACTTTTCTCAAGTCTAGAGCATCCATCCTCTTTTCAATAGCGGCAAGTCTATCTAGAACAGTATCAAAATACGATCATAAACAAAATAACTAGATAGACCATGAAAAATATCAAGAGCTCTAGCTTCATCACACTCTAAAAAGTCTCCTTCAGCTATAATATCAAGAGAGTGTTTACACCACTTAAAAAGACCATGATAAAAATTTCTAAGCCTAATTTTTGTAGGTACCCAAGGCATAATTCTTTTATGTGCTTCAGAAATTCTGTCCCATGCCTTCTTCATATTCTCTCCATCCCTTTGATGGAAATCTAGAACTTCTGATTCCCTCAAAGCACCAAGTCCTAACATGTTCATCTAAACAAGAAGGACTACTAAAAGCAAGGTAAATAATTTTTTATTGATTTTTGATATAGGACAGAAAGATAAAAATTGAAAGGTAAACTAACAAGACTAAAAAGCAAAGGTAAAAGATAGTCTGCAACTCCCCTATCTTAGCACTCGGAGTCCCCGGCAACAGCGCCCGAAATTTTCTTGATACTCTATCCTCGTTGGTTACCCCAAGTGGAAGGTTGAGATGTAGAGTAGCGGCAAGTTTCTCTTGGTGAAGATACCAAGGTTGAGAGTGTCGACCAGTAGGACTCCGAAAATGATAAGTAGGTGCTTCGGCAAGTGATGCGTTGTCTGAAAAGAATCACTTGCTTCTCCTGGACATGCACACGACACAAATAACTTTTCTCCCAATGAGTACAGAGAGGTTGTCAATCTCTCCGGCCTTGTTGTTTACAAAGGATAACACGCAAGGGATAATGATAATGGTGATAACAACTAGAAAGTAAAAGCAGGAAAATAAAAGACCGTGTAAAGAGTGATGAGAATATGGACCGGGGTCCCGTGGTGTTCACTAGTGATATCTATCTCCCAAAAGACGATAAGACTACTATGCGAGGTAAACAAATCACAGTTGGGCAATTGACAGGATTAAAAACGCACCGCAATGCTAACTATGATACAAAGAAAGGAAGAGGCTCAAAAGCATGGGTTGTACGCCAAATAAGTAGACTGAAATCGAACTGCATCTACTACTAATCATCCACCTTGAGATATCTATCCAGAACATCTCGCTGATATTAAGTTGCGAGCCCCACCCAGAGTGTAAACCCAAAGCAAAAGACAATTGCATTAAAAACACTTTGCGTAAAGTAAACAATCCTTGCAACCGCGGTTACAAGCACCGTTGTTTTCCCCCTTGTGGCAACATCACATCCCCTAGGCTCATGTTTCTGTCACTCAAGCGTGTCATCAGGGGGCATGAACCCACAATCGAGCATAACGTTCCCTCTTGGAGTTACTACCTACTACTTGGCCAAAGAAATAAATAGCAACGGAGAAAACATGCAAGAATTACTTAGGAACAAAAATATAAGATAAGAACCAAATATATTACTCTATCACAATCTGAACATAATTTCATAATTCATCAGATCCCATCAAACTCAGCATAGCAACAGCAGAAAGATTACATATGTGCCTCGATCATGTAGGACAACTCATGAGGTCTAAACCATGAAGAACATAGAGGGGAGGAGAATATCACATAGCTACTGATCACGGACCCATGGTCCAAGGGAGACTAATCACGGATCATCCGGGAAGCGTCCATGGTGGAGGGGAGGCTCCCGGAGGTCAATCCTCCCTCCGACAGGGTGTCGGGAAGAGGTCTGATGGCGCTCCCGATCTTGGAAGCGCGGCGGCGGCGGAACAGAGGTGAAATCGAGAAAAAGGGTTCTGTCTCCGGAAGTTTCACGTCACGGAGATTATATAGGCGAAGGAGGGAAGCCAGGGGGGCCACGAGGGGTCCAGGCCCCCCCCGTCGCGGCCAGACCCTAGGCCGCGCCAGGTGGCCGTCTGGGTCCCTGGTGGTGGCCCTTTTGGCCCCACTTTGGTGATTCTGGAAGCTTCCGTTGCGCTGATTTTTTATCTGATTTTCCCGAATTTTTGGAGCATTTTTAATATGGGGGAAACCTGAAATAGAAAAACAGCAGAAAACAGGAACTGGCACTGTGTTTCACTGAGTTAAAAAGTTAGTCCAAATATGATCAAAAGTGTATGAAAGTGTATCTAGATCGTAATATCACACAAACATGCATGGATCAAGCAGAAATTATAGATACGTTGGGACGTATCATCGGGACAAGGTCTTCCGGCGATCCCGATCTCGGGATCGCGGCGGCGGCGAAGAATGGTGAAATTCGCGATACGGAGTGCCTCCCGAGGGTTTATGTAACATGGGCTAAATATAGGCCAAAGGGGGCTCGAGGGGAGGCCCCACCCCTCGGGTCGGCCTCCTGGCGTGGCCTGGGGTGGGGCCGTGCCACCTGGACGCCTCAGAGGGGGTAGCCCCCTCGGGCTCTCCTTCGGGCGTTTGGAAGCTTCTGTTGCGCTGATATTTTATATATTTTTCCTGGAATTTTCTGAGCACTTTAAATATTGGTATTTTTCCTGCAATGCACAAACAACAGCAGACAGAAACTGGCACTGGGCACCGAGTTAGTTGGTTAGTCCAAATATGTTGAAAAAGGTATGAAAGTGTAGCATGACACATAGCAATATCACTCATATAAGCATGGAACAAGCAGACATTATAGATATGTTTGGGACATATCAGCAACTTCTTGGCTTCTAAAATAAAATTAAAAATTGGCTATCAAAATAAGTTGAGCAAGGGTAGCTTATTTTGGTAGTCACTCATAAGCCTGAAAAGAACACGCCTCAAATATGTTGAGTTATATAATATATTCATGTAATATATATAGTTTCCTCATAGTAAAAGGGATGTTTTGCATATTTTCAATCACCTTTACTTGTATATATACTAGCCTGTGATCCATGGCAACACAAGTTACTATTTGCCTAATATGGTATTAGATATTTAGGGTTTTTTGCTCGCATGTGCAACGCACGCTTTGGTCCGCTCCGACCCGATCTCATCGGCGGTTGCCTCTCTGAATGCGTGACTCCCCAATTGCCTTCCTCATGCCCGACCTACATTCAACGCTCTCCACGAGTTTCCTTTGCTCCTACCAAACCCCAGCCGCCTATCGTTGTTTTTCCTACCCAATCTCAACTGCCAGTTGTTGTTCTCCCTTTGCTCCTACACGATCTCAGCCGTCGGATGTTGCTCCGCAAACATCGTTCCTCACCCCAACTGTTGTTCTCCATCATTGATTGTCGTGCCTCGTTGTCGACTGTTGTTCCCTCACGACTATGCCGACCGCGGATTTGCAGTCTCCGAAGTCGTTTCCTTCTCGTGAAATCCTTGTTCAGTTGATGGTCCACGTACCACCTAGCAGACAACAGTGATCTGGATTCCTTGTGTAGCTCTTGGACCTCTGATGGCTTCTCTCCCCTCGTTGGTAACCCCAAGTGGAAGGTTAGATGTAGATAGTGGAAAATTTCCCTTGGTGAAGAAACCAAGGTTTATCGATCCAGCAGGACTCCAAGGGATACAAGTAGGTGGCAAGGAAACAATGGCGCCGTTTACAACCTAGAGATCGCTTACTTGACCTGGACCTGCACACAGAAACAAATAACTTTGATCTCAATGAGTACAGAGAGGTTGTCAATCTCTCTGGTCTTGTTGTTTACAAAGGATCAAAACACAAGGGGAAAAGTAGTGGTGATTGCAATGAAAAGGAAATAAAAGCAGTAAAGATGAACGGTGTAAACTATGGTGGAAATATGGATCGGGGTCCCATGACTTTCACCAGTGATGTCTCTCTCCCAAAATACGATAAACAACCATGCTGGGTGAACAAATTACAGTTGGGCAATTGACAGAATTATGAACACACCGCAATGCTAATTATGCTACAAGAAAGCTAGAGGCTCAATCGTATGGGCATTACACCAAGACGAGCAAACCGTTTATTCATCAGCATCTACTCACTAATCATCCACCTTGAGATATCTATCCAAAATATCTCACTCGTATTAAGTTCCAAACACCAACCAAACTGTAGGATCAAAGAAATAGATAATTTTATTAACACACTATGTGTAAAGTAAGCAATCCTTACAACCGCGGTTACAAGAACCATAGTTTTTGTTGGGATATGGGACAGAAAACACAAATTTTTCATACCTACGGTATACCCGAACCCAAGATCTATGCTATGGAGATGTAAAGTAACGGAGGGAATCGGTGTTCATACCTTTGAAGACCGAAAGAGGGAAACGTTCTTGCGAACGTGGCTGGTGTAGACTCGAAACTACGACCTCCCTGTCGTGTAGTAGACCACCGACGAGGATTACTCCCGGTTGATCTCCAGCGATGAAGTAGCACCACAGTTGTAGTGCCTCGAAGAGATTACACACGTACGGTACAATCGATGTTCCTCCCGGGCCCCGAACCAGGCGAGCTTCGGAAGAAAGACGGATTCAGATCCCGACTCTAGCAGAGCGACGGCCTGCCTTATGGTGGAGAACTCCAGTCCAGGTGCATACTCCAAACAAGGGGAGTCCACTTCCAGGAAGGAGAAGGAGAGAGAGAGGAATAATTGTGTGTTGGAAAAAGGGAGGTGTACCCTTCCTTATATAGGCCAAGGGGGGTGCCATCCTCCTCCCCTCCCCCATGTGGGACTAAACTCCCAAGGGGGGGGAGTGCGCCGGCCTAGGGGGGGATGGGCCCCACCCTTGGCGCCAAGCCCAAGGGGGGAAACCCCCACCTCCCCTAATTGGCCCCATAGGCCCATATAGCCTTTTCCATTATTTTAATATGTTTAAATATTTAATTCAGATAATTAAATAATAAAACATTATTAAAAGAAATTAAACTTTATTTTGAACCATTCAAAATGTCCGGAACAACTTCCGTCCTCCTCCGGAACTATTCCGGTGATTTCTCCTATTTCACCGATTGATCCCGAAACTGTCCTATGCATCGATGACCCTTAATTGTAACACCCTAACGGTCCAGGAAACAATAGACATGGTCGAGGCTCTTCTCATTGACCAATGACTAGTCAGTTGGACCTGGTAACAATCCTTGACAGCCCCTGCGCTTCCATCGAATGAACTTCAATCGCTTTTGGAAACCGTTAACGATACGACATAATCCCTTTGCGCTGCGTAACTTTGTTTGTCCGAGGTTCGATCGTCGGTATCCCACATACCGTGTTCACATCTCGTTCACAACAAACAAGTTTACTCGTCCGTGCCTATTGCATCTCCCGTGACCTAGTCACCTGCTTGCAAGCTAATGATGCAATATCACCGAGTGGGCCCAGAGTACCTGTCCTGTTACAAGGACTGACAAATCGCGCTCTGATCTATTTACATACTCATCAACCATCTATTGGAATACCCAAAGTGCACCGTTATAGCCAACATATTTCAGTCAGGAGGTGGGATACAAATCAAAGTCTCCTCATAGATGACAATTACGTATGATCATTACGGTCTAAGGACTAAGCCATACGTTACAAAGACATCGCAACGCTGAACTATGTGACTCGATCACATTGCTATACTTTAGGTGGGTGTATGTCCATCACATCATTCCCCTAATGACATGACCTCATGTCAATGGACTTAAGTGTCGCCATGATCAGGAAAGCTTGATCAATCAATTGCCCAATGAGATAGTTTACCCGACTTAAACTACAGACCTATGTTTTATACTACACCTATATTAGTATTTCCAAGTAATACAGTTATATCACAGTATAAAACATATTATGAACAAAACGGATATGTGACAAATATCTTTATTAATTTGTCTCTAGTTCACATATCCAACAGTCTCCCACTTGCACTAGAGTACAAATTACACTAGTTTACATCAGGTATGTATCTAACACCAATAGTCTCTCGGTGTTCTTCAAACTTTCCATGTGGAAGAGGTTTAGTCATCGGGTCTGCTGCGTTCAGATCCGTATGTATCTTGTGAATCCTAGTGTGTCCATCCTGGACGTAGTCTCGCGTCACATGGAACTTTCGGAGAATGTGCTTGGCTGTAGAGTGAGTTCTTGGCTCCTTCGCGTTAGCAATGACACTCGTGTTGTCGCAGAAGATTCCCACGGGGTCAGTGCAGCTGGGAAAGACGCCAAGCTCGATCACGAACTTCTTCACCCACATCGCCTCGTTTGACGCTTCGCAAGCGGCAATATACTCCGATTCCATTGTAGATTGGGCGACGACTGACTGTTTGCCGCTCCTCCAGCTAATTGCGCCACCGTTCAACATGAAAACATATCCCGTCAGGGATTTTGAATCATCTAGGTCTGAGCCGAGGCTTGCGTCAACGTAACCCTTTACGGTGAGCTCCTCATCAACTCCTCCATAAACGAGAAAGAGATCCTTTGTTCTTCTCAAGTACTTTAGGATGTTCTTTACTGCGGTCCAGTGAGCCATTCACGGATTACTCTGGTAGCAATTAGTCATACTGATAGCCAGTGCTAAATCCGTCTGGGTACATAACATAGCATACATGAGAGAACCTATGGCTGAGGCATAGGGTTTTGAGGACATTTCCTCCTTCTCGTTTGCCGTGGTCGGGCACTGAGTCACGCTTAACTTGACACCTTTTATAACTGGCAAGAGGCCTCTCTTGGAGTTATCCATACTGAACCTTTTCAATATCTTGTCAATATAAGTGCTCTAACTCAAAGCCAATAGTCGATTAGGTCTATCTCTCTAGATCTTAATCCCCAATATGTACGCAGCTTCACCAAGGTCCTTCATTGAAAATTGTCCATTCAGATATTCCTTCACTTCTCCTAAGAATTTCTTATCGTTCCCTATTAGAAATATGTCATCTACATATAACACAAATAATCCTACAGAGATCGCACTCAGTTTCTTATAGACGCAGAACTCTTCGACGTTTTGGACAAATCCAAAAGCTTTAATGACCTCATCAAATCGAAGATTCCAGCTCCGAGATGCTTGCTTCAACCCATAGATGGACCGTTGAAGCTTGCACACCTTACCAGCATTCCTTGGATCGATAAACCCCTATGGTTGCATCATATACAACTCTTCCTCAATGTTGCCATTTTGGAATGCAGTTTTCACATCCATCTGCCATATCTCGTAATCATGATATGCAGCTATTGTTAGTAGGATTTGAATAGACTTTATCATCGCTACAGGAGAGAACGTCTCCTCGTAGTCAACTCCTTGAATTTGTCGGAACCCCTTCGCGACAAGTCGAGCTTTGTAGACAGATACGTTTCCGTCTGCATCAGTCTTTTTCTTGAAAATCCATTTATTCTCGACGGCCTTGCGGTCCTCGGGAATATCCACCAAAGTCCAAACTTTGTTGGTGTACATGGAGTCTATTTCGGATTTCATGGCTTCAAGCCATTTCTCGGACTCGGGTCCCTCCATTGCTTCTTTGTAACTCCTAGGTTCATCTGACTCATCAGCCGAGATTGCATTCACAAGATGTCCGTAAAAATTAGTAGCTTGATGGACTCTTGATGACCTACGGGGCATAATAGGTTCCTCTTCATTCTCATCATGATCATCATGTATGTCATGATCGTTATGAATGTCGTTCTGGCCATTCTCTTCAGCTCCCACTATGGAAGAAGGTTCCAGAACAACTTCTGTGGTCGTTTCTTCCAATTGGAGTGACTGGTCAGTCACTTCATCGAGGTCTATTTTCCTCCCACTCAACTCTTTCGAGAGAAACTCTTTCTCAAGAAAGTGTCCAGTCTTGGCAAGAAACGTTTTGCTCTCAGACTGATTGTAGAAGGTGTATCCACAAGTTTCCTTGGGATAGCCCACAAAGATGCACTTATCTGCCTTGGATTCAAGTTTGTCAGGCTGTAGTTTCCTAACATAAGCCTCACAACCCCAAATCTTCAGGTGAGACAACTTAGGTTTCGTGCCATGCCATTCTTCAAATGGTGTTGTCTTTACGGAATTGGATGGTTCCCTATTAAGAACGTAAGCGGCAGTTTCTAATGCATACCCCCAGAATGACACAGGCAAATTAGTACGAGACATCATCGATCGTACGCTATCCAATAGGGTTCGATTACGTCGTTCAGACATACCGTTTCTCTGAGGTGTGCCTGCCGACATAAGTTGTGGTACTATGCCACAAGACTTCAGATGATTTGCCGAACTCTCGACTTAAATACTCTCCACCTCGATCCGATCGAAGGTGCTTGATTTTCTTTCCGAGTTGATTCTCGACCTCATTCTGAAATTCCTTGAACCTTTCAAAGGTTTCAGACTTATTCTTCATCAAGTAAATATACCCATATCTACTCAACTCATCAGTGAAGGTCACGAAGTAACGAAGACCATTGCGTGTGGGGACGTTCATGGGTCCACATACATCTGTATGTATGATCCCCAATAAGTCATCCACACGCTCCATTATCCCATTGAATGGAGTCCTTGTCATTTTGCCCACGAGGCATGGTTCACATGTATCAAGGGATCCAAAATCCAATGAATCAAGAAGTTCATCCTTATGGAGCCTCTCCATGCGCTTTGTACCAATATGACCAAGTCGGCAATGCCACATCATCATGTGCTCTTCATCACTACTCTTTAATATTTTGGCCTCTATATTGTAAATGTGACACACGTCACCATCGAGATCAAGTACGAATAAACCACGTTGCTCCGCCGAGTGAACATAAAACACTTCATCCTTATAAATCGAACAACCAATTGTATCAGACTTAAAAGAATAGTGGTCTGGCTTCAAGCAAGAGGCACTAACGATGTTCACACTCAATGTGGGTACATAGTAGCATTTATTCAGAACCAAAACTAATACCGAAGGGAGACTAAGATGCTTCGTGCCAACCGCCAACACATCAATTTGACAACCATTCCCCACGCACATCGTCACTTCATCTTTCAGCAAGCGTCTCTTATTCCTTAGTCCCTGAACGGAATTAGAAATATGAGCGACAGATCCTGTAACAAGTATCTAGGATGTGTTCCCGGCGCTTGTCAAGAAAAGATCCACAATATGTATGTCAGAACCCTCTGTTAGGTATGTGCTAGGGTTAGCTAGTGCCTTTGCATCATGTCAAAATTTCAAAAAGAAATCTTGGAAATCAATTTCAAAATCCAAATGGGAGAAGGAACACCCCCCAGATGAATTAATTCAAAAGGCCAGATAAAAATCTTTTCCAAAAATTCATGTTAGAGTTTTGAAAAGTCTTATAAATGAGTGTGATCACATATCAAGTGATGTGGGACCCACCCCATGCTCATAGATTTTTCAAATATTCAAACAGTACCTTGGAATTAAAGAAATACCCCTTTTTGATTTAAAATTCAAATCATTTGAATTTTAAAAATGTTGAAAGTTTATGAGTGGCTAGTTTATATTATTAGGAGGCCACATAAAAGTTTTCAGAATTTAATAAAATGATTTGGTATTTTTACCAAAGTCAAAACAAATATACAGAAAAACAGAAAGGAAAGATTAAACATAAAAAGGAAAAGGCTTACCTGTCGCCCAGGCGAAGTCGGCCCACCCCAGCCCAGCCGGCCCAAAGGGGCACGGGGGTCTTCTTCCCCACCCCGCGCCTCCAAGCTGCTCGGTGGAATGCCACCGAGCTAGCTGGTGACGACACCTCGACGCCGAGGAGCTTCCGGTCCTCCCCGTGGCCTCTTCTCGCACCTGGACGCGCCTGGAGACGCCGTGAGCTCATTCCACCCCTCCCCAGTGCCTATCTTCCTCTCTCTCGCTGAGCCCCGCGAAGGACAGGACGCCGCCGTCGCCATAGCTTGAAGCCCGCGTGGCCAACGACGTCCCCGAGCTGCGCCGTGCTGTCCATCCTCCTCCTCCTCGTCGACTACGTCTCCCAGTGCAGCGAATCGAACTCGGAGCCCTCCTAGCCGCCGGAATCGAGCTCGAGCCGTCGCCGGAACCGAAGGACGCCTTTGTCGATTTCGTCGCCGTCAAGCCCTCCCAGCTCAATCCGCCACCTCCGTTGAGTTCCTGGTGAGCTCCCGACCGGAACCCCTCTCTTCTTCCCCTGGATTACTCCCTCTATCCTGATCCGCCATGGAAGCCGAGCACGGTTGCCGCCGAGGTTGACCATGCACTCGCTCCCGTGCGCTTCCATCCTCGCCAGTGCGTCCGTAGTACTCCTGGAGTTCCCAGCAACCCAACGCGACCATGCCTGCTTCTCCCCGTGGCCGTTTTGCAAGTTCTACTCCAAGCCGTGGCTCCGGCCGCCGCCAAGGTCGAAGCAGTCGACGAACGTGACCTCCCCGGCGACGTGCAAATGGTGCTTTCGAAGCGGCTCATCACAGGCTTTCGAACGGTGGTCTCAGCGCAAAGAATGGAGGCCAGGAAAAGGAAGAACGTGCAGCGCCGCCGCGGTCCAGTCGCCGGCGTCAAGCCGCCGGCGAGTCAGCTCTAAACCCCCCCTGTTTCCACCTAATTAGTGACCCCTGGGTCACTGACCAGTGGGCCTAGTGGCTTAATTAAGCCACTGGATTAAGTTAACCCACGGGTTAAGTTAACCAGTCACTGACAGGGTGGACCCACATGTCAGCCCCCCCTGACGCCAGCTTGACGTCAGCCTGACGCAGTAAATCATTTAAATGAATTTCCAGAGATTATTTGAATTAAAAGAATTCCAGAAATTCCAGAAAATACCCCAAACTTTGGAAATTCATAGAAAATTCATATTAACTCCAAATTGGACAAATAATATATGAAAAATGATCAGGAGAAAATTATCTTTCCAAATATGCAACTTTCAACTATGTTTGAGTTGAATTTAAAATGGTACCAGTAGCATATGTCATTTGGTTTATTTGAATTTAATTCAAATTCAAACCAAATGCTTTTGCTACTTGGACGATGGAATTATGATGTAATTCAACCACACTTCAGAGGCATATCATACACATTTGAAGTTGATTCAAAATGATCAAACTATGTCACATACAACTTGGTTAATTTGAATTCAAATTTGGAATTTGAATTTGCATTTTAAATGCAATATATTCCACTTAAATGGAATTGTCTCACACACATCAAAACTTATACTTCAAGTTTCAACATTCATTCATGTGCTTGAGCATTGCATTCATATTGATTGCTACTTCGTGCTTTGTTTGTCGAGTAGAGGTGGAACCGGAGCAAGAGGTCACCCCCTTCGCTGAAGATCCAGAACCCGAACCTCGTCAGCAAGGCAAGCAAACCCCCATTGATCATATCGATAAAATCCCACTTCCCTCTCATGTCTCGCTTATGCATTGTATAGGATGATCACCATGTTACGATTCTACCGCATAGATGAACCCATTCCTTTGCATGACCTATCATTTTGTCACAGTAGTAAGCAAACCACAATCCTAGCAACTGTAGGAGTTGTTTGATATCATGTAACCCCTGCAATGTTACTGCTTATTGCATGCTTAGTATGATACCATGTTGTTACTGTGATGTGAGTCGGGATGGGAATGATCATGTTGATGATGGTAGAAAAGTGTTGGTGAATCGACCCTAATACAAGGTGAACGATGAGAGGCTGTGTAGGAGTACACGGTGGGTTGTCTCGTTGAACACCGCCCTAGTACGAGTTCTTGTGTGGTGATCTAAGATGAAGAGTACAACCACACATTGGGCTCACTGACCCCTCTCAACTTACTAACTCATCCCTTTCGATGTCCAGATGTCGCAATAGTTCGGAGTTCTGGTAGGTCTGTGGCCTGGCTGCTAAGTGAGAGAACGGCTCATCCGAGACCGGCTTATGCACCACGCACACATCACTTGGGTCCACTTCGGTAAACCGGCCGGGTTCACGATTGTGGTAACCAACCCAAGTAGGCGGCTTTCTCGGACTAGATCGGCTATGAGGTAACAGTTGTGGTGAGCATCCTCGCTGGCACCCCTTGAATGGTGTCGAGATCAAAGGCGGTAAATGATGATCATGTGTGTGTAGCGGTACACCCTTGCAAGGTTAACAAAACTATTCGAATAGCCGCGTCCGCGGTTATGGACTGCTTGGAAAGCTTAGCTTGATTATTAGATAACTTGAACCGGATACTTCTAAAACACACCAAGATAAGTGTGAGTTCTATGGCGTGCTTTCTCGTGGGGAAGTCGAGGAAGGCGCCATAGTGGTGTATTGGTTGGAGAAAGTAGTGGACTCGTGTACACTTCTTATCTCAAAGTCTGGTACTCGTAGTTCAGGATTAGCCAAGTCAAAGCTGGCACTTCTGCAAGTGAACCCCACCTCCCTTTACCTTGATCCATGTGCATGAGTAGTATAGTTCCTATGTGAGTCTTGCTGAGTACGCCTTTGTACTCACGTTTGCTTAATCTATGTTTTAGATGACGCCACTGACCCCGAAGGTGGCTTCTTCATCGAGCTGGACGACTGAAGTTAAGCTAGTCTAGTCCCAGTCAGCAGACTGGTTCCCTCGTGGAGGGCTTTGTGTTTAAATAAGGCTTCTTAAGCCATTTGTTAAACTTGTCTGTACTCAGACATAATTTTCTTACGCTCTTTGTTGTAATGTTGGATCACATGTATGTGATCTCTGTGTGTACTCTATAAGAGTTATAAATAAAATGTACACTTTGTAGAGAATTGCAATGGTACCTACTGTTCATACAAGGCATGTGTGCTGCGTGTATGTTTATAACATGCATGTCTTTGTATGGGTTTTCGAGACCTTAGTCGTGTTCTGGCTGGCGGTCTTTCATACACCAAGTGACCCTTAGATGTGCGCAGCTTGGGGCATCGCGATGCGATTGCTCGAGACTCCGTCTCGTGCACACTTTGTGGTATGATCGAGCCCGCCCTAGACCCCGACTAAGTGATCGGGCTGGAGTAAGTCTATGTAAGAGTTTTGAGATAGTCGATAGTATGGTTGAGGCGACTTGTCTTTGAATATGGGAGTTCACCACCCATATCGTTAGACTGGTGTGCAGACGATGAGGACCCATCTCAGTTGATCATCCGGCCTGGATGGGATGCCCCTCACGTACGATGCTTTCCGAGAATGTTCAGTGCTTGGCCTTGTCTGCTTAGACAAGTGGGTGCGGTTCTCGGCTCTCCATATGACTATGTCTTAACTGTACTTGCATACGCTAACCCCGGGTCCCGACAATGTATATCAAATATACCTTCGTCTCTCTTGGCGACCTTGCCAGCCTTCTTGTCCTTTAGGTACTTGGGGCAGTTGCATTTCAAGTGACCTTCACCCTTGCAGTAGAAGCACTCAACTCCGGGTTTGGGCTTAGGTGCCTTGGGAGGAACAACAACTGACTTGCCATCCCTTTTGGGGCCACCTCTCTTAGCCTTCTCCCGCCTTCTTGACTTCTTAAACTCAGTGGTCTTGTTGACCATGAAGACAGCGTGCTCCTTCTTGATCTCAACCTCGGCACTCTTCAGCATGGCGAACAACTCAGAAGGGGTTTTGGTCATCCCCTGCATGTTGTAGTTCAGCACAAAGCCTTTGTATCTAGGGGGAAGCAACTTCAACACCTTATCAACAGCAAGTTCATCTGGAATCTGACATTCCAGAGCATTCCAGCGTTGAACGTAGACAGACATCTTGAGCACGTGCTCACTCACGCTGCCGTGCTGGTCCATCTTTACTGAGAAGAAGGCTTCAGAAGTGTAAGAGCAAGTTTTGCCCCCCGAAGGTTTTGGACATTGTTGGACAAAGCAGAAGTGGAACTAATATTGTTTTCGAGTATAAACAGATACTTAGGTTCCGAGAGAATGGAGTTTGCATGTAGAAGGTCGAAGGACAACTCGCTGCAGTGAAGCTGCAGCTATCTACCGAAACCTTTGAAGGAAGACGACCCCTAAAAATGTCGTGGAAGGAGATGTTCCTTTCGAGCAAAAGCGCAACGAGGAGAAAGCTGAAGCTGGTCGAAGACTTAGTCTTTTTGCTAGTTTCTCTTTATTTCTTGAGTCGTAGGAAAAACCGTACTATTAAGAGGGGTTTGCTAGTTGAGATCTTAGTCGAAGTGAACTTGCTCTGCTCAACCAAAACCCACAAAAGCCTACCGAGAGAAATCTTACTGAGTCGAGTGAATAGCTCGAAGGCAAAGTCATCGCACTTCGTGCCTTCGAGAGAGAACTCGTTTGGTAAGTCAGCTTACTTGTTCCTCAAGTAAAGTTCCGCAGTGATTGGAATCCGACCGTTGTGGACACGCGTCAAGCGGTTGCATCGGGTCACTTCAGTCATTTTACCCATCGGGATCGCCAACTATAAATGCCCCGCACCTAACCGCCATTTCGGGGGGGGGGGGCTGCTCCACTGAAGATTCTAAGACTGAAGTCTGTGAGCATCCCAAGAGAGATTCATCGAGAGAAAACCAAATCCCAAGTCTGAACTGAGTTGAGCAATTCACTATGACTTAGGTTGAGATTAGCCGATCTTTTTATCTTGGAGAACTGCAAGTCTCCTAGACGGTTAGGCGTCGCCTGTCAAGCAGTCGAAGAGTAATTGTCACTGCTGAAGGAAGTTTGTAAAGGTCTCGGAGATGTCCTGAATCATCTACCACGAG
The DNA here is from genome assembly GCA_950022295.1 of Bromus sterilis. NCBI lineage: Eukaryota > Viridiplantae > Streptophyta > Magnoliopsida > Poales > Poaceae > Bromus > Bromus sterilis. The sequence goes on along the minus strand of OX465595.1, from coordinate 361,916,906 downwards.
TGAAAACTGGACAAGCTCGAGGAGTTTGTTGCAGTGGAGAATAGGACGGAGAGAGTTTTGCTCCAGGTGTTCAATCACCAGTCCCTCCAACCAGACATAGCACTTTGCAGAGTGTGAACTGGTTTACCAAACATCGTCGTGTCAGGCTCGTTTTCCTTCATACATTTAAATTAAGTATTCTCTCGTAGCCTGTATGCCTTCGATGTTTCCCTTCGCCCTTAATTCTTTCGAGCTATGCATTACCCTCGATACTGTATTTCCTTCGAGATGTTCTTAGTCCTTAGCAGTTTGCATGAATTCCTTCTAAGTTCCTTAGAATTTTTAGAAGTGATCATTCACCCCCTCCCCCTCTGATCATTCTTGAGCTTTCAATTGGTATCAGAGCTAGGCACTCCCTACGCTCTGCGTATTTTGGTCTAACAACCTGGAGTGTTGTCAAGAATGTCGTTTGCAGCTGTTCGCTCGGGGGAACCAATCCCTATTTTCAATGGGAAGGACTATTCTTATTGGAAGGACAAAATGAAGAGGAATATCATGGCTATCAACTCCGCCGCTTGGGAAGTTGTCAAGAATGGTGTAACTGTCAAGGACACTGATGCCATCACTCCTGAAGAGAAAAAGAAGATAGAGCTAGATGCTGAAGTCTGGGTATTCATCACAAATCATCTGATCCCTGAAAAATATCATGAGGTCAAGAATATTCCTTCGGCCAAAGGTGTTTGGGATTATCTCGAGAAGATTGGTGAAGGTGTCTCTACTCAGAAAGATGCTCGAATTGACACCCTTCGAAGCAAGTTCTATCGGTTCAAGAGGCACGAGGGAGAAAAAGTTTGTTCCATATACAGCAGACTCACTGCGCTGTCAAATGAACTGATTTCCCTCGGTGCAGATGACATTACCAATCGGATTATTGTCAGAACTTTGCTTCGTTCTCTTGATGACTCCTTCGATCACATTGTGCTGATGATTAAGGAAAGAACTGATTTCAAAGATATGGTTGCCGCTGATATTCTTGAAAGGCTTAATACTTTCGAGATGGAAGAAGATGAGAAACGCGATGTCAATGGGAGTCGAAAGAAATCTCATGCACTCAAGGCCAGAGCTTCACGTCACTCCTCTCCTGAAGCCAGTTCTGAATCTGCTGGTGCATCTGATGACCCCGAGAACATTGGGAAAGATCTTGCACTGATTATGAGAAGATTCAACCGCTTTCAGAAAAGGAACTCCTCTTCACCGAAGAAAAACTATTCTTCAAGACATTCTAGCAATTCATCACAGCATCGATCATCATCCAGAAACTCTTCAGCGAAAGATAACTGTTGCTATAAGTGCAAGAAGCCAGGTCACTTCATTGCTGATTGTCCTCGCTGGGAAATTGAACATAAATCAAAGCACTCTCACAGCAGCTCTTCGAGCAAGTCTTACAGATCGAGCAAAAACCACAATTCAAAGAAATATGATTCAAGGTCCAGAAAAGACAAGAAAGATGGTTCTGATGATGACAAGAAGAAGAAGTATCACAAGCATCGAGAGAGTTCTTCCTCGAAATCACATTCCTCTCGTCGACAGAATTCACACCGAGCCAAAGCCTATCTGGGTAAAGAGATGAACTCTGAAGATGAAGCTTCCGGTTCTGAAGCAGGATCAAAGTCAAGATCAGGTTCTGGTTCTGGTTCTGAATCTGATGGTGTTGCTGGGATAGCATTCGCCTCAAACAAGAATTCAAGTTCATTCTTTTCCAACCAGAGCAGTGAAGATGAATCTCCAGCTTACTGCTTCATGGCCAAGGCTAAGGTATCTTCATCTAAGAAATCCTACGATACTTCTGATGGATCTGCTTATGAAAGTGACTCTAGGATAAGCTATGCTAAACTTGCTAAAATTGCTTCTATCCAACAAGATGAACTAGATTCTCTAAGTGAAACTATTCAAAAATCTGAGACTCTGTTGATCAATGAGATTGAGAAGGGTCAAACTTTGACTAACGAGCATGCATCTCTGAAAGAAAAGTATGATGAACTTTCCTCTCGTCATGAACTTCTCTCAGTGGACTACGAGAAGCTAACCTACGAATTCCTTCAAGGGAAAATGGCTCTCGAGAAACTGAGAGAGGCTAACGAAGAGTTGGAAAGTGTAAATCTCACTCTCATGGCTCAACAGGGCTCAGAAGATAAAAATGAATCTATTCCACCTTGCTTGACTTGTTTGGAACGAAGTAAAATTGATTCTATTTCCGAGAGATCGAAAGGGAAACAACCTATTGTTATTGATGATGCTAACCCCTCGAACGAGGAAACCATTACCGAGGAACTCCTCAGGTTGAAAATTTTATTTGAAACAGGCATGTTCAAAAGTGTGCAGGGACACCAGTACCTATGTGATATCCTACGAAAGGCTCTTCTTCACAGAAATCCCCGAAACGAAGGAGTTGGCTTCGAAAGGAAAATCAATCCTGACGGAACCTACTGGGAACCCGAGCAGTATCCTAAAACTGTCTGGGTTCTTGCGAAAGAAAATCCCATTGATATTGCTAACCTTTCAGGTTTCAGTTGCAAAATTGACAAAGCTATTGTTGATGAATCACTTGATTCTGACTACAAGCTTGTCAAAGATCAGGAAGGAAAAGTGTCAGCTGAATTCGTTGGTACTCCTCTGAATAATGGTTTCTATAAGCGACAGATTTGGGTTCGCAAATCTCTCGTAGAAAAACTGCCCCCTAACCATTCTATGCAGGGAAAATCCTCGGTACCACCGAATCACTACTATTCTCTCGAGGATAGAAATGAACCCTTGGTGCCTGCTTCAAATGTTCCCCAGAAGGAATACTATCGTGTCGATAGAAATGTTTATCGTCATCGAAATGATAACACCAAAGTTGTTGTTACTCATCAGTACTCTAACCCCTCATCGAGGAATTATATTTATGGTGTGCTTGATGGTCCTGATCGACAATGCAATCCTGTTCGATATAATATTGCTGCCCCATCTAGCTCTACCATGCCTTCTAAGTCACCTGCTCGCTTGTGGGTGGTTAAGAAGAACTAATTCTTCTGCAGGGCTATGTCTCCGGTGGATCCGAATGGGTCATGGATAGTGGATGTACAAATCATATGACCGGAGACAAAGAGTTGTTCACCGAAGCAAATCTGTCTGAATCTTCACAGAAATACATTACCTTCGGTGACAAAAACAAAGGAAAAGTACTTGGTTTGGGTAAGGTTGCGATATCGAAAGACAAGCATATTGATAAGGTGTTACTTGTACAATCTCTAGGATATAATCTTATGTCTATATCGAAACTTTGTGATATGGGTATGCTTGTACTGTTTTCTGCGTCTCGTTGTGTTGTCTTTTCACAGGATGATTATTCCTTCGTGTTCGAAGGATATCGCAAGGGTGATCTTTACGTCGTTGATTTTTCTTCGGGACCTGCAGTGTCCACATGTTTGATGGCCAAAGCCACTTCTGGTTGGTTATGGCACCGAAGACTTGGTCATGCAGGGATGAAAAATCTTCAAACTCTTATCTCGAAGAAGAACATCGTTGGAATTGATAATGTGAAATTCGATAAAGATCGTCTATGCAGTGCCTGCGAAGCTGGAAAGATTGCCAAGAAACATCACTCAGCAAAAACCGTCATGACTACTACTCGTCCTCTTGAATTACTTCATATGGATTTATTCGGTCCTCAAAATTATGCTAGTCTTGGAGGTAACAAGTATGGTCTGGTTATTGTTGATGATTTCTCTCGATATACCTGGGTTTTCTTTCTTGATGACAAGAGCAAAGTTTTTGAAATTTTCAAAACCTTCGCAAAGAGAGCTCAAACTGAATATGAATTATCTCTCAAGCATATCAGAAGTGATAATGGTACAGAATTCAAAAATACTCATATCGAAGAATTTCTTGATGAATATGGCTTTACTCATGAATTCTCGGCTGCTTATACACCGCAACAAAATGGTGTGGTCGAGAGAAAGAATCGAACACTTATTGAAATGGCCAGAACAATGCTCGCTGAATACAAGACCCCTATCAGGTTCTGGGCTGAAGCTATCAACACTGCATGTCATATCATCAACAAGGTTTATCTGCACAAATTTCTGAAGAAAACTTCACATGAACTCATCACTGGTAAAAAGCCCAATGTGTCTTATCTCAGGGTTTTTGGTGCTACATGTTACATCAGAGATATGAATCACAGCTCCAAGTTTGCCCCAAAGGCACACGAAGGTTTTCTCCTAGGTTATGGTTCGAATTCTCACACTTACAGAGTTTACAACTCTCAACTTGGCAAAGTTGTAGAAACTGTAAATGTTCGATTTGATGAAACTAACGGCTCTCAAAAGGAGCAATTACCTCTTAACCTGGATGAACCACCATTGGATGAAGTTATCAGGTACATGGCCATTGGAGATATTCGACCTGTCGATGGGAATGCACGTCAAGCAAACAAGGATGATGATGGTCCAATGTTCCCACACATAGCCCGGGGCGCTGGAGATCAACATCCTGAAGCAAATGATGTACAGGTCGAAGGAGAACGCGTAAACGAAGAAAATGTTCCCGATGAACAAGCTGATCCCGAAGGTCAACCGGATCCACAAGATGATGAAGAAGTTTTTCCTCGCGTTCGAAGAAGAGTGGATGTCGACACAATTCTCGAAGAAATTCGTGTACCAGGTCGACCCACCACTCGTTCTCGTACTCGATTAGCTAACTTCTGTGGAAATTTTTCGTTTGTATCCATGCTAGAACCATCAAAATTCGATGAAGCCATGAAGGACTCAGACTGGATGACTGCTATGCTCGAAGAACTTAACCAGTTCGAGAGAAATAAAGTCTGGTCCCTTGTCGATAGACCTGATCCCACAAAGCATAATATCATTGGTACGAAGTGGATCTTTCGCAACAAGCAAGATGAAGATGGAATAGTGGTAAGGAATAAAGCTCGACTGGTTGCACAAGGATACACCCAAATCGAAGGTATTGATTTTGGTGAGACTTATGCCCCAGTTGCTCGTCTTGAATCCATTCGTGTCATGCTTGCTTTTGCCAATTACAATGGTATATTGCTATATCAAATGGATGTCAAAAGTGCATTTCTTAACGGTGAAATCGAAGAAGAAGTGTATGTTATGCAGCCACCAGGTTTTGAAGACCCGAAGAATCCTGATAAGGTGTACAGATTGCACAAGTCCCTATATGGGTTAAAGCAAGCACCTCGTGCTTGGTATGAAACACTGAAGGATTTTCTTCTAAAGAAGGGCTTCAAACCAGGAACAACCGATCCGACTCTTTTTACTCGTGCATACAAAAATGACCTTTTTGTGTGTCAAATTTATGTCGATGATATTATTTTTGGCTGTACTAACTCTGATATTAGCGAAGAATTTGCTCGCATGATGTCGAAGAAATATGAAATGTCAATGATGGGAGAATTGAAGTTCTTTCTCGGGCTTCAAATCCGTCAACAGAAAAATGGTACTTTCATTTCTCAAGAGAAGTATCTCAGAGATTGCCTGAAGAAGTTTGATCTTGTCAGTTGCAAAACTATCAAGACTCCAATGCCTACGAATGTTCATCTAGATGCAGATGAGAAGGGAAAATCTTTCGATCAGAAGAAATATCGCTCGATGATCGGTTCGCTTATGTACCTTTGTGCATCTAGACCTGACATTATGCTATCAGTTTGTATATGTGCTCGTTTTCAGGCAAATCCGAAGGAATCTCATCATATTGCTGTCAAGCGAATCCTTCGATATCTGGCTCACACACCAACCTTGGGTCTTTGGTATCCCAAGGGTGCTCAGTTTGATCTCGTTGGTTACTCTGATTCCGACTGGGCTGGTGATCGAGTCGACAGGAAATCTACCTCAGGCACATGTCATTTTCTCGGTAGATCTCTTGTCTGTTGGGCTTCGAAGAAACAGAATTGTGTATCTATTTCTACGGCTGAAGCCGAGTATATTGCTGCCGGTTCATGCTGTACTCAGATTCTGTGGCTCAAGCAAACGCTGAAAGACTATGGTATTCTTGTGAAGAAAATTCCATTGCTCTGTGATAACGAGAGTGCTATCAAAATTGCCCATAATCCAGTGCAACACTCTCGAACGAAGCATATTGATATTCGCCATCATTTTCTTCGAGATCACGTTCAGCGAGAAGATATTGTTATCAGTCATGTTCGCACCGAAGATCAATTGGCTGATATATTCACAAAGCCCTTGGATGAAAAGAGGTTATGTACACTGAGGTGTGAGTTGAACATCTTAGACTCACGCAATGTGCTGTAAGATCATAACCATCGGTACTATGTATCATTAGTTTTCATTGTTGATTGCTTACGTTAATTTTCTATCGTTTTTCTTTTTCGTTTATTTTTTGTTCGTTTGGTGTTGTCCTATACACTTATCAGTCCGAGTCTTATCGCTGTTTTTCCCTTGGATTGACTAAGTATCGGACCCTGTTTTCCCTCTATTCTATCCCTACCTATTCCGTGCTTTTCTCTCGTGAACATATATATATTGTACTCGATCAAGATTCCCTTCGAATGTCATTGATTCCGAAGGAAAATCTATCGAAGTTTTTATCTTCTTTTATACTCGATGTTCGATGAGTTTGGTCTCGGACGTGGAGCAACTATCTTTCGGTTCGTTGGGATTTCTCGCGATTACCGCCACAAAATCCGTCCGTTGAATGCGGAGAGACGCGAAATCTGCGCCGTTGGATCAGATCTGACAGCTCGTTCAGACCCCCCTTATAAATACTGATCCACCCCACCGGCCTAGACATCGCTATTTCCTCGACTTCGCCTCTTCGCTTCCAGAAGCTCTCTCTCGCGCGCCGTCGTGCTGTCTCGTCGCCGTCGACTCCCTCGCCGCTTAGCTGCCGGAAGGAAGCCGCCGGAGACGTTCCCGTCGACAAAGATCTTCATCTGCGTCGCCATAGTCGCCTCACATCACCATGATAGGGTATGTGTGGCTCTGGATTCGATTCTATCTCTTCTGTTCATCGTTTCCAGTTTCTGTGTTGATTTTCTGTGATTTCTTTTAGGACTGTTTGATCCGATTGGATCTTTGAAACTTGGGAAATCTGTTTGTAGCCTTTTCTGTCGATTCCCCATCTGACCTTGGTAAGAAATCACTCGGATTCTCTCACTTAGGAAATTCCTTCAGTATCGTATCGATAGACTTATACTTGTGCGATTGATTCATAAAAGTTCTTCGTTAGATTTCCACTCGATGAAAATCTAGCCTAGCACTTTCATGAAAACTTGCGATAAGACAAATCTCTTGATATGATTGTTGCTTTCAAAACGTTTTTCCTCGTATTTGCTGGTACTTGTTCACAACTTCCCTATATTCCCTCGTACCTTCCTTTTTCGCAGGAAAATGTCTGGCAACGAAGGAAATATTAGAGCACCCAAGCGTGTGGGAGGCAGAACTAGAATCACCAACAACTCTGAAGGCTTATCTGAGGATTTGATCATAGAGAAGAACTTGAGGACACCTTCAGGATCTGAAGATGAACGTACGAGAGAAAATCGTCTGCAAGAGATACGAAGGCTTCAAGCTCTTCGTTGGTATGAGTACAAGTCTCTTATCCCACGATGGGAGAGGCTGTTTGCAATGAAAAATCCCTGGTCGGATGTTAAATCTTTAAGGCCAAAGTGGACGAAGGATAATCGACCACCTCCTACTGCTGATGCTCACCCTACAGCTCTCAAAACACCTGATGATTTTAAAGAGCTTGTTGAAGCTCGAGAAGCTCGAGCACAGAAGAGAAAAGAAGCCAAAGCACGAAAGGAAGCTGCGGCTGCTGAGGCTGCCGAGGAAGTTGGCCCTAGTGCCAAATCAAAGGGTGGCAAGAAGTCAGCCAAGCGACAGAAAAAGGTTGTAATAGTATCTCCTCCTGATGCAAGCTCCGAAGGAGAAGCTAACTCAGATGATCAAGACCCTGGTACTGAGGCTGATGTCGAGGACATACCTCTGAAGAAAAAGCCGAGCAGTAAGGGCATTAGGATCCAAGAGCCAGCTCCACAGGCTCCTCGAGGAGATATTGACTTGACCAACTTGGTCACTGATCCGCCCATTTCTTCTGCTCCACCTGTTCCTGTTCGCCAACCAAAACCTTCGGTCACAACGAAGGGAAAGCAAGCTCAAGTTTCTGAGGATGAAGAAACTCTTGTTCAACGTAAAGAAAGGCTGGCAAAACAAAAGGAACAAGAGGCAAAAGACTTGATTAATTCCAAACTCCTGAACTTTCACAGTCAGCCCGAGCATAAAAAGGCTCTGGTTGCTCAACAACTTGGTATTCTCCATTTGGTCAGTGAAAAATATCGACGCCAGATTTCTGAAGGCACTATACCTACAAACCCGAAGGAAAAGGTTGTAGCCCCAAGTGCTGCGAAGAAGAATGCTGAGGCCCCTAGTGCCTCGAAGGATAAAGCAGTGGCCTCAAAGCCCATTGCTACTGTCAAGGCCACCAAGGAAGCCGAAAAGAAAGCCAAGGAGGCTAGACAGAAGGCGCAAGCTGCTCCAGTTCCTCGAGCTGCCCCAGCTCCTGCCCCTGTTGCACCAGTTGATTCCGGCCCTCGTGCCGATGAAGAGAGTTCTAACGAAGGAGAATCAAATGCAAATGCTCCATGGGATGCTGCACATATTTCACACATTCTCTGGAATATGGCTACCACACCGCGCAGAGTCACTGCCGAGGACGATGTTCCTGCTGAAATCCAAGAGCATGTTGCTCGATACATGATTCGCTGGGAAGATTATATCACCCAGGATAAAAAAGGATAAGGAACAAGTGAGGTTTTACACCAGGCAACTTGAAGAAGAAACCGAGGACGTTGAGTCCCGAAATTTTTTCAGATCCAAGATTGCTTTGGCTGAAGCCTCCAGGAGGGCTCAGAAAGAGAATTTAACTGCTGTGTTCGACAAAGTTAAACAAGTTGTGTCTGCTGTTTGCAAAGAGCACAATGATGCTCTGTTCCAAAGACAATCTCGAAAGAGAAAGTCTGCTGCCCCAACCTCTGTGCGTGGGATGCCAGAGATCGAGAAGACTGCAAAGAAGTCCAAGACCACCGAGGTCGTTGCTGCCACAGCACGACAAGAATCTGAACCAAATCCAACCAAGCAATCCTCTCCTCCCCGCAAGAAAACTCCATCACCTCGCCAAAAAACCCCACCTCCTCGACAAACAACTCCACCCCATTACCAAGCCACTCCTCCACCTCGACATCAAACACCTCCACTTCCACCTCGTCAACCCTCACCACCAAAAGCCTCGTCACCACCCCCAAACCCACCATCTCCTCCTCTCGTCATTCCATCGACCACCCCAGTCATCGAAACCCAAGTCCATGCAGAGACCGAGCAAGTGGCTCAGGTCGAGCAAGAAACACAAGTCCCCATTTCCTCTGCCCAGAAAGATTACTCTTCTGCCAAGACTCTGCCTGAAGGAGAAGATGCTGATGTTGACATCACGACAGTTTCCTCTCGGCGAGACCCTGTCAACAGCAATAGTTTTGGAGATGTCAGTCCAAGTGACAATTCTTCCTCCTCCTCTTCAAGTTCCTCGAACGAAAAAATGGTTGATGCTTTTGCCCAACTAGATGAAGACTTGGAGGCCATGGAAAATGAAGAGGCCGCACAAAATTCTCAAACCGACGAAGGAGATGCCGTCGTAGTTCAGCCCGAAGAGAATGCTCCTGCAGTCATTCCGACTCAGGATATCGTAAACATTCCATCATCCATCACTCGACCTGCTGAACCTGTATTCCAGATACCAGATAATGTTGCTGAAGTTTTTCCAGTTGATGAGCTGCTTCACTCTGCTCATCCGAGAGAAATGCTACCTCTGTTCCGCTCAGATGTTCCTCGTGGAGGTCCTATCTTCAAAAGGCGCGAACACAAACCATTTTTCTTCGGTACCAATCCCTACGAGAAGCTCAGAAGTGCATATTCTCTTCGGTTTTGGACCCAAGAACAAGCTATCTACTATACTCGTGTGCTGTACAACAAGGCAAGAGTTTTCCAGCATCAATACCTTGATATGCCTTCGGTGTACTCCACTACTTGTTTCGAGAATGTTGCCGAAACAATTGATAGTATGCATGCTCACAAGATGTTTGCTCTCGATTGTGGTTACAATCCCGAGCTTATCAAGCAGTTTTATGCCACGCTTTATGTCACTGGAGATCCGGAGACCTCGAAGACATGGAAATTTGATTATATGATTCAAGGCCAAGTCTTTCATATGACTGTCGATCAATTTCTGGCCATCATCAATTTACCTCGTTTCGAAGGATTACCTCACAAGCTCCATGACTTACCTGCTGCAACTCCAGCTGAATTCTCTACGCTTATGGATCCAGATGTCGTAGGAGATCACTACCCCACTGAGCCGAAGCCAAGAAACTTGGTATTTGAAGAAAAGGCATGGTTTTATATTCTATCGAAGACTTTGATGCCAATGCTCGATGTGCACGATGATTTTCCCATTCCAAATGATGTGCAACTTGCTCTGATGAAGTTAGTCCATGGTCGTCCCTTCGATTTTGAAGACTACTTCCTCAGAACTTTGGTGTCTTGTGCTGATGACCACAACTCCCACAAGCCATATGCACCATGGCTGATGGCAATCTGCAATTACTCTCGGGACGTGCCATTTCCCGTATCCATTTACCCGAAGATTTTCACTCCTCCTGTTCGTGAAGTATTGCAGGTTGTTGCTCGATCCACCGATCCTTTTGCTGAGCACACTGGCATCCGCGCCCACTTAACAGAGCGCAATATTCGCTCGAAGTTTATTAAGCCAGTACATCATTTGGAAGTTTCTCTTCGGTCCCAGCAAATGCTTCAACATCACATTGATCAAGATTTCATTCAGAAGCAAGCTATGATGGACGAAATCAATCACCTGCGAAACATTGCCATGAACAACAATCAGATGCTGCGTGAATGCCTTCGCCGTGATTGGAAAGGTTTAAGGAAGTTCAATTCCCTCGGTCAACTTCAACGATGCGGGTTCGAAGAATATCCTCCCCATCTGAACAGAAATTGGACAAATGATGATCGAGTAGATCGCCCGGATCCCAATATCCCTCGTCTGCCGAAGAACAGAGATGTGCTCAGTGTCGACGACTATTATCACATCACTATGGACACCCTCTCCTCCGACTCCGAGCAAGAAGAAGCCCCTCCTCAGCGTCAACCGAGAGTTTACTCGCCACATCCTCGAAGCCCCCGGACTCCGCCGGAATCGCAGCTGGAATCTTCTGGAGATCAGCACTCCTTCCGCACGAAGATCACTCCTCCCGGCGCTCGTCCAATTCGTCGTGCTCCAACGCTCGTCGAATCTTCTCGTCGTCGCCGGAGCCAGCCTCGCGAGTAGGGATTTCTTTCGACCCTATCCTCTCGACTTTTTGTACGTTGTGACAAAAAGGGGGAGATGTAGTGGCATCGAAGAAATTTGTTTGCCTAAGGGGTTAAGGGCTTTGCTTTTCATTCGATAAACTTTGATTTTGAGGTTTCTGAGTAGTTTCAACAAACTCTCGATTCATATTCGATCTGGTTGTAACTAACTCTAAGTAGGACTGTGAACTACTACTCTTTTCGTAAGATATCTATCTGCTTCTTGCAATACTTAACCTTTTTGCAGGAAGTTATCTATCCCATAAGTTCACAGGTCATTCGAGGAGATTGCATATTTCTCATTGGACACTATCTGGAATGCAATTTCACTCGCTAAGATTATTGATGTTTTTCCCTCGACACTACTTGTCAAATATGCACTTCACAGGAAATCTTTATCTTACGTGCATACATCACGGGGGAGTTCTTCATCAATCCTCAGCACTGGTTTATCATCGAAAACTCAAACTTTTTCAAATTATTTATCGATGCCTGTTTTGTCAACAATCGTCCAAAAAGGGGGAGATTGTAAGAGCAAGTTTTGCCCCCCCCCCGAAGGTTTTGGACATTGTTGGACAAAGCAGAAGTGGAACTAATATTGTTTTCGAGTATAAACAGATACTTAGGTTCCGAGAGAATGGAGTTTGCATGTAGAAGGTCGAAGGACAACTCGCTGCAGTGAAGCTGCAGCTATCTACCGAAACCTTTGAAGGAAGACGACCCCTAAAAATGTCGTGGAAGGAGATGTTCCTTTCGAGCAAAAGCGCAACGAGGAGAAAGCTGAAGCTGGTCGAAGACTTAGTCTTTTTGCTAGTTTCTCTTTATTTCTTGAGTCGTAGGAAAAACCGTACTATTAAGAGGGGTTTGCTAGTTGAGATCTTAGTCGAAGTGAACTTGCTCTGCTCAACCAAAACCCACAAAATCCTACCGAGAGAAATCTTACTGAGTCGAGTGAATAGCTCGAAGGCAAAGTCATCGCACTTCGTGCCTTCGAGAGAGAACTCGTTCGGTAAGTCAGCTTACTTGTTCCTCAAGTAAAGTTGCGTAGTGATTGGAATCCGACCGTTGTGGACACGCGTCAAGTGGTTGCATCGGGTCACTTCAGTCATTTTACCCATCGGGATCGCCAACTATAAATACCCCGCACCTAACCGCCATTTCTGGGGGGCTGCTCCACTGAAGATTCTAAGACTGAAGTCTGTGAGCATCCCAAGAGAGATTCATCGAGAGAAAACCAAATCCCAAGTCTGAACTGAGTTGAGCAATTCACTATGACTTAGGTTGAGATTAGCCGATCTTTTTATCTTGGAGAATTGCAAGTCTCCTAGACGGTTAGGCGTCGCCTGTCAAGCAGTCGAAGAGTAATTTTCACTGCTGAAGGAAGTTTGTAAAGGTCTCGGAGATGTCCTGAATCATCTACCACGAGTGAAAACTGGACAAGCTCGAGGAGTTTGTTGCAGTGGAGAATAGGACAGAGAGAGTTTTGCTCCAGGTGTTCAATCACCAGTCCCTCCAACCAGACGTAGCACTTTGCAGAGTGTGAACTGGTTTACCAAACATCGTCGTGTCAGGCTCGTTTTCCTTCATACATTTAAATTAAGTATTCTCTCATAGCCTGTATGCCTTCGATGTTTCCCTTCGCCCTTAATTCTTTCGAGCTATGCATTACCCTCGATACTGTATTTCCTTCGAGATGTTCTTAGTCCTTAGCAGTTTGCGTGAATTCCTTCTAAGTTCCTTAGAATTTTTAGAAGTGATCATTCACCCCTCCCCCTCTGATCATTCTTGAGCTTTCAAGAAGCCTCATACCGTTCAGCCCTGGCTGGAGGTCCAAAGACCGCCTTGAGGTCGGTGATAATCTCATATGCACCCATTCTCTCAAAGCGTTTCTGCAACTCAGCCTCCATGGAGTAGAGCATGCCACTCTGTACAAGGTTGTAATCATCAGTCTTGGAGAGATAGACATTCTTCTCATCCTGACTGGAATCATCTGTTGGTGCGTCACCTAACGCGCCCTCTAGTACGTATGCAATTTTGAGGGGAATGAGGCGAATCCTCAGGGTGAGAAACCAGTTGGTGAAGTTCGACCCATCAGTTTTCAGTTTGTCTTTCTCTAGGAACGAACCTAAGTTGAACGAGGGGTGTGGTGCTGCCATCTACAAAGTTTGATTCACAAGGATACATATTTAGACTTTTGTTCATAATGTGGAGTTTTTCAATTTAATCTTCAAAATTCTAGAAAAGCTCCCACTTAGATAAATACCTCACAATTTAACTAAGTGATTACACAATCCCAGACCCCATACCTCCCCCGATCGTCACGGCCATCAGTATGCGACCCAGGTAGGCCTCTAAGCCAATCACATCAAGTATGTGATTCGTGCTCGATCTTTCGATCTACTGTGTTCTAGGCCCGCATCTACATACGTCAAGCCTGCCAGTCGAACATTGATGTTAGCTGTTCAGCAAGGCCATATCTGCATATGCCAGGCTTGCCGAACCCAACCTCATGCGAACACCTTTAATATGTGTGACACCCGGTATGTACGGAATGTCGGCCATATGGGAGAACCTTCCAGGCGGTGCCCACCCAGGGAGAACACAATGTTGGTATTGTAAGAGATGGTCCTATTTGCGCTACCATCGTCATATCTAGCATACTAGCATAAACAGGAAGTAAAACTGTAAATCATACAAACTATGATCCCCCTTCATGCAAAGCAAAGTCAAACATCTTTCTACTTTAGCTTGTGCAAGTTTTACGTGGCTGCTAGGGGTTTCGAGAGAGAGAACCGTTTCTATCCTGCGAAAAACATGCCACAACACCGTCTCCCATCCGTCTCTATTACACCCCTGTCGGGGCCCTCCGTTGCAAACATCTTCGCATCGCAAATGAAGAGAGACATACACCCCAGCCACTTTATATGGTGCAAGCCATATGTCAAGCGTGGAACCAGTCTCGCGTAAATGCGTAAGGTCGGTCGGGGCCCGCTTCATCAAACATTGCCGCAACGCTAAATGAGTACACGTGGGAGGGTAACGAATGAAGATTCGGTGCACACATCCTAGATGTGTTCTATCCGTACAATACATCTACGCATAGCTAGCTCATGATACCACTGTTGGGATACGGGGCAAAAAACAGAAATTTTTCATACCTACGGTACCCGAACCCAAGATCTATGCTATGGCGATGTAAAGTAACGGAGGGAATCAGTGTTCATACCTTTGAAGACCGAAAGAGGGAAACGTTCTTGCAAACTTGGCTGGCGTAGACTCGGAACTACGAACTCCCTGTCGTGTAGTAGACCTCCGGCGAGGATGACTCCCGGTTGACCTCCAACGATGAAGTAGCACCACAGGTGTAGTGCCTCGAAAAGATTATCCACGTACGGTACAATCTATGTTCCTCCCGGGCCCCGAACCAGGCGAGCAGCGGAAGAAAGACAGATTCGGATCCCGACTACAGCAGAGTGACGGCCTGCCTTATGGTGGAGAACTCCAGTCCAGGTGCAGACTCCAAACAAGGGGAGTCCACTTCCAGGAAGGAGAAGGAGAGAGAGAGGAATAATTGTGTGTTGGAAAAAGGGGGGTGTACCCCTCCTTATATAGGCCAAGGGGATGCCATCCTCCCCCTCCCCCATGTGGGACTAAAATCCCAAGGGGGGATTGCGCCGGCCTAGGGGGGATGGGCCCCACCCTTGGCGCCAAGCCCAAGGGGGGAAACCCCCTCCTCCCCTAATGGGCCCCATAGGCCCATATAGCCTTTTTCCATTATTTTAATATGTTTAAATATTTAATTCAGATAATTAAATAATAAACATTATTAAAAAAAATTGTTTTGAACCATTCAAAATGTCCGGAACAACTTCCGTCCTCCTCTAGAACTATTCCGGTGATTTCTCCTATTTCACCGATTGATCCCGAAATTGTCCTATGCATCGATTGCCCTTAAGTGTAACACCCTAACGGTCCGGGAAATAGCATACATGGTCGAAACTCTTCTCATTGACCAATGACTAGTCAGTTGGACCTGGTTACAATCCTTGACATCCCCTGCGCTTCCATCGAATGAACTTCAATCGCTTTTGGAAACCGTTAACGATACGACGTAATCCCTTTGTGCTGCGGTACTTTGTTTGTCCGAGGTTCAATCGTCGGTATCCCACATACCGTGTTCACATCTCGTTCACAACAAACAAGTTTACTCGTCCGTGCATATTGCATCTCCCGTGACCTAGTCACCTGCTTGCAAGCTATTGATGTAATATCACCGAGTGGGCCCAGAGTACCTGTCCTGTTACAAGGACTGACAAATCCCGCTCTGATCTATTAACATACTCATCAACCATCTATTTCGGAATACCCAAAGTGCATTGTTATAGCCAACATATTTCAGTCAGGCGGTGGGATACAAATCAAAGTCTCCTCATAGATGACAATTACGTATGATCATTACGGTCTAAGGACTAAGCCATACGTTACAAAGTCATCGCAACGCTGAACTATGTGACTCGATCACATTGCAATAATTTAGGTGGGTGTATGTCCATCACATCATTCCCTAATGACATGACCTCATTGTCAATGGACTTAAGTGTCGCCATGATCAGGAAAGCTTGATCAATCAATTGCCCAATGAGATAGTTTACCCGAGTTAAACTATGGACCTATGTTTTATACTACACCTGTATTAGTATTTCCAAGTAATACAGTTATAGCACAGTATAAAACGTGTTATGAACAAAACGGATATGTGACAAATATCTTTATTAATTTGTCTCTAGGGAATATATCCAACAGTTTTTTCCCTGGTGGAAACAACACATCCCCTAGTCACATGTTTATGTCACTCAAGCTAGACATCGGGGGAGGGGGGGCATGAACCCACAATCATGTATAACGCTCCTTTTTGGAGTTACTATCTACCACTTGTCCAAAGCAATACAAAGAAACGGAGAACATGCAAGAATACTCAAGAACTAATAATAAAAAGGTAAACCAAATATATTACTCATCACAATCTGTACATAATCTCATAATCCATCGGATCCCAGGAAACACAACATAGCAACACAACAAATAATACATCAGTGCCTTGATCATGTAGGGAAGATCACTAGGGCTAAGAATTGAGGCACAAGGGTGGAGATAAAACATCATCTAGCTACTGATCATGGACCCATGGTCCAAGGGGGAATAATCACGACACATCCAGGAAGCGCTCATGATGGTGGAGAAGCTCCCGGAGATCAATCCTCCCTCCGGCAGGGTGCCGAGATAGGGTCTTCTGGCGATCCCAATCTCGGGATCATGGCGGCGGCGAAACAGTGGTGAAAATCGCGTAATGGAGGGCCTCTCGAGGGTTTTCGCATCGAGGGATAAATATAGGCGAAAGGGGAGCACCAGGGGGCCCCCACCTGACCAGGAGGCCAGGTGGCGTTCCCACCCTAGGTCGCGCCAGGATGCCACCTGGCCAGGGGGGACTCCCCTCTGGGCCCCCTCCGTCCTTCTGGAGTCTTCTGAACTGTTGATTTTTATTATGATTTTTCCAGATTTTTTCGAGCACTTTTATAATTGGCATTTTCCTGCAATGCACGGACAACAGCAGACAGAAACTGGCGCTGGGGCACTGAGTTTGTAGGTTAGTGTATCAAAACATATAGCAAAGTCACCAATATAAGCATGAAACAAGCAGAAATAATAGATACGTTTGGGACGTATCAACATCCCCAAGCTTAATTCCTGCTCGTCCTCGAGCAGGTAAATGATAACAAAGATAATTTATGTGATGACAGGCCACCAACAAAGATTTGAACTTTAATGTACAACAATCAAGATATGCAATTCAAGTCAAGAAAATAACAAGCAAGAGTTTATATCTAGTATTGAAACTAGCAAAGTAATAACATAAAGGTGCAAGAGCTCTCGCTGTCCGTGACTCGAATGTCTCCAATCGGTGTTTGCGTGCAAGAAGTGGGAGATGGTTTAGAGCATAAAAATACTTAATAGTAATTGAGAACTCTACTAAAACTTCACACTTGGTCTACTTTGGAATCTTATTATGACTCGTCCCCAGACCACTAGCCAGGTACAAGTCAAACTGATCCTCTCCCTTTCGACTTTGAGCACTCATGCAATGAATGAGCGCGAGCAAGATATGTTGGCACTTAGGATGGAAAATAGAATAATGATGGGGAAGGAAGACAAAAAAGTTGTGAAAGGCTCACATCAATGAGGACAATCATAGGCGAGACAAAACCAAATGATAGAGATGATGTGAGGAGTGGGGATTGCCATGCAACGGATGCACATATGAGCTATTGGAAGCTCTCCAATGGAACTAGTGGGGTGCATCCAACTTGCTTGCTCAAGAAGACCTGGAGCTCATTTGAGGGGGCTCATCATTGGAATATACAAGCCAAGTTCTATAGTGTAAGGATCCCCACATAGCTATGCATGAATGATATGAAACTCTCTATGTAGTACAAAAATTACTTTAGAGTACGAGTTTGGATCTTTCAGAAGGAATAGTAGTGTTGCCCCTTCTCTCTTTTTATTTATTTTTTCTTTCTTTTTCTATTTTTTATTTTTTATGGCCTCTTTGACTCTTTCTATTTATCTCTCATTTGTCCTCTTTGAGATCTTTTAATTTGTCCTCTTTTGGGATCTTTTATTTGTGTCCTCTTTTGGATATTTTCCTCATTTTAAGGGCAACACTCTATATTTTACAATGGTATAAAAGATCACACACTTTATAATAATTAATCAACATAAAGAAAATTGAAAACTATCATGATGTATGCAAATGTATGCCTCTGGCAGTGTAGCAGGATATGCAATAATACTAGCACGTCAGGTAGCAATTATAAGGGCAAGGCCCAACTAGCATGCGGCTCTACGATCAAGCAAAAGCATGTATGACAATGAAAGATCAAGTCATGACAAGATGGATGTTGCATGGCAATGTATCTCGGAAAGGCTGTGGAAATGCCTTGATAGGTAGGTATGGTGGCTGTTTTGAGGAAGGATATAATGAGGCTTATGATAGAGCGTATCATGCCAAGGGTTTGGATGCACCGGCGAAGTTTGCACCAACTCTCAAGATGATAAAGGGAAATGCACGGTACCGAAGAGGCTAGCAAAATATGGATGGTGGAAGTGCCAACAATCGAATACTCACATTAGTGAAAGGAACTTATCCACTTATTATCGGTAACTCTCTATCTAATCAGGAGATTCACAACGAGACAAGTACCCCTAGGAGGAGTGTATGGGGGTTTGGTTATCCTTGCGCATCCTCGACCAATGGTATGTGAGGGTACTCTATATATTACAACCCCTCCAAAGGTTAGTGATCCATCTAGTAGCTAGAGTTCTCAACTAATTTTTTTGTAGTTTTCGAAAATAAGCACAGATTACCCAAAATACGACGCCTATCACTAATAGTCTTGAGATCTTGACACACAGAAATCCAAACATTACTCAAATCAATACCTCAAAACTATTGCAAGTTACTACTAAACTTATAATATCAACCTCAGTTACCTACTCAAGTCAAGACACACACTCAATGCAACATGCCAACTTTCTAAACAAGATAAGCATGTAAAATCAAGAGAGTTCCAAAAGTAACAACCTAAATAAAAGCTCTTAAAAACATAAGCATGAAAACAAGATCTAAGCATGACAGCAGCTAGATATAAAACAGAACACTCAACAAACATAAGTATGAGAACTATGTGTGTTCTAGGTGGAAGTGGAGAGTGTTTCTCTCCCAAAAAATGTAGGCTAGGGTCCAACTTTTATGAACAACAAGAAAAACTAAACAATCTAAAAAAATAAATGCAAGACGCTCCAAACATAGCACATAACATATGAATTGATAAAAATATAGTGTGGAGAAGGACGAACTGATGATTGTTGATGGATAAGGGGATGCACGAGGGCATCCCCAAGCTTAGATGCTTGAGTCTCCTTGGATATTTCTTGGTGGTGCTGATGACCCTCAACGTAAAGGGATCTATTGTAGCGTTTTCGATAAGTAAGAGTTTCGAACCCAACGAGGAGCGAAAGGTATTGATAGGTGATTTTGGACAAGGAATAACTGCAAGCACTGAAAGATAACTTTTTAGGGGTTTTCGATATAAGCGACAATAAGATAAAAGCAAGCAAAGTAAATAGCACTGAGGTGCAGCAAGTGGCCCAATCCTGTTGAGCAAAGGATAAGCCTGACAACTGAACTTATAAAGACTAAAGCGTTCTTGAGGACACATGGAGAGGTAGTCACGTGCTTTCGCCATACTCCGTATCGATAACAAGTATTGAGCTGATAAGTGTTGAGTGGGTGGATCTATGGTAGCACACCTTCTAGACTAAGATAAGTGCACTCTTATGATTAAACATCTTGCAAGCATCCGCAAATACAAGATAGAAATTAAGGCGAAGCCTAACCACAGCAATAAGATCAAGGATCCAGTATTCCCTTGTGCAAAAGTGTGCAAACTGGGGTTCATGTTTCTGTCACTCCGGAAACCCACCGTAAGCATTCTTAATACACAATGTATTACCCTAGGTCCTTAAGAAGGCGAAGTGTTGAGTGTTCGACTCACACAACACCACTAGGAAAATAACAACACAACTTAAATATCAAACAACACAAATTACTTCAACATCATATGACTACTAACAACTAGACTTCTCCCATGTCCTCAAGAACTAAAGTAACTACTCACAAGACATAAAAGAGATCATGATCAGAGGTGATAAATATATGATAAACAATCTGGAAATAATGGTATTTATCCAACAAAACTCAATAGTATTCATCACAAAGTAGTAATCAACACCGGTAGAGTAGAGAGGATAGATAGTACGGATTACAACACAAGATAAACTTGTGAGGTGAGATTGGAATGTGGTGGAGATGGTGCTGATGTTGGGGATGATGTTGATGATGATCTCGATGATGCCCGTGACGATGGTGATGACGATGGGGATGATCTCCCCTTCCGGGAGGTGATCTCCTCGACGGAATCTGCCCGCCGGAGAGCCCTTTTCTTCTCTGTAGGTTTCCGCCACGGAGCGGCGGCGGAACTCCGCAAAAGCTTCTCTTTTTAGGGTTTTCGCGTAACGAGGAGTATATATGCCAAAGGGGGGAGACGGGAGTGGCCCCAGGGCTCCAGGTGCCCTCCCGGCGCGGCCAGGGGTGGGGCCGCGCCAGGTGGCCGCCTGGGGCCCCTGTGGCCCCCCTCTGGCCCCTCTTCGGCGAGTCTTCGTGAATCTCCTGGAAAATACCCCCTTC
The DNA here is from genome assembly GCA_950022295.1 of Bromus sterilis. Lineage (NCBI taxonomy): Eukaryota > Viridiplantae > Streptophyta > Magnoliopsida > Poales > Poaceae > Bromus > Bromus sterilis. The sequence continues at coordinate 361,896,182 of OX465595.1, read as the reverse complement.
GATTTTCAGGTAATTTGGAGGTATTCTTCTTCAGCAACTCAGCGTCCACTTTTTACCGCTGAATCCTGCGTCTGCTGCTTCGGCACCGGAAAGTTGCAAACTGTGTAAAACAAGCCAAAACAACATAAGAACATCATCGTAATGTGAAATATATCAATGAATAAGGATGAATTACGATATAAAATAGTGATGCATTTTGGACGTATCAGGTTCATGGGGGCATCCTCAAGCTTGAGCTTTTGACACTACCGGATCTTCTTTCATCATCTTCCTTCCCACACTTGAAAAATCTCTTCATACGAAACTCATAAGCTGATTAGAGGGCTTAGTGCCCATAATAAAATAATTTTCCTCTACTGGAAATAAAGATTTTCAGGAAGAGCTACTATTTCTCAAGATTACCAAAAAGTTTTTGCAAAGAAAAATCAATCTTAAGATTTGCAAAACGGTGAAAACGTAAAACATGGAAGAATCTGGGAAAAACAGACCAGCTAGTAGTAAATAATTTTTTAGGGGCACTTCTGCAACTCAAATAAAAAACTCATAACAGGCCGCAGGAAGTCAATTGTATAGAGCATACTGTCAAAGAAATTCAGATCAAAACAATGATTTGGTGAGTTTTTAAGAACTTTTGCAATGGAGCAAACAATTTTTGTTTTCTGGACAACATGTCACAACTTTTGATTTTTCTTGCAACCGGAGGCTGAAACTTGGCACAAAGCCTGAAAATAAAGATACAATTATGTTGCTATGGTAGTAATAAACATCAAGACCACTATAACTGAAAGTAAAAACATTTTGGTTTGCCTCCCAATAAGCACTTTCTTTTATGCCTTTGAGCTAGGCATGAAGAAACAAGAAGAATCAAGGTTCAAAAAGTCATTATCAATCGGATCGTCAAAATTTGCAACTTTCTCTTCAATGAGCCCATTCTTATTTTTCCTAGGGAAGCGATACATACCTTTGGCTTTCCCGCGAAAGCGTATTTGACCTTTACCTATGTCAATGAAGCCTTTCATAGCTCAGAAGAAGTCCCTTCCAAGCACTATGTTCCCTTGGTTTGTTGATTTCAAAATAATGAAATCAACCGCAACATCTTTTTTTTTCAAATCGAACCTAGATGTTATTCACCTTCCCTTGAATCTCTAAAATATCACCATTAGCATGTTGAAGGTAACAAGGTAAATCAACCATACTTAAAAGCTTTAAAGAATTTTAAACAATTTTGGGCATGGTGGAAACCATGGATCCAATATCATAATAAGCAAGAAAGTCTTGGTTGAAGATGCTAATCCTAACAAATGGTTCCCAATCACCATCTATCTTTAGTATCTCTTCTCTAATAGGTTTGGGTGTCTCTACTTCTCTCAAGTATGAAGCATCTATTTTCTTCTCCATAGTGGCAAGTCTATCTATGATAGCATCAATTCCATGATCATAAAAAAAGAAACTAGATAGACCATCTATAATATCAAGAGCTTTAGCCTCGTCACACCTAAGAAATTTCCTCCAGCTAGCAAGTCTAGAGAAAATTTACACCATTTAAAGGCCCCATAATAAAAAGTGTCAAGCAGAATACTCGTAGATTTCTCAGGAGTAACCTTCTAATAAACCCCGAAAAGCCTATCCCAAGCCTTTTTCAGGTTTTCACCACTCTCCTATCTAAAATTTCTAAATGGAACATCTGGAGGAGCACTATAAATAGCAAAGAACGACATACTGACTACTACTTGAAGAAGCAATCTAAGAACAAAGTAACTAATTTTTTTTGTGGTTTTTGATATAAGACTCTAAAGCAACGACCGGAAAGTAAACTAATAAGACTAAAAAGCAAAGGTAAAAGATAGTGTGCAACTCCCCTATCTTGTAGACTGGAGTCCCCGACAACGGCGCCAGAAATTTTGCTTGATGGCTTCCCGCCCCTCGTTGGTTACCCCAAGTGGAAGGTTGAGATGTAGATAGTGGCAAATTTTCCTTGGTGAAGAAACCAAGGTTTATCTATCCAGCAGGACTCCAAGAGATACAAGTAGATGGCAAGAAAATAATGGCGTCGTTTACAACCTAGAGGTTGCTTACTTGACATGGACCTACACACAACAACAAATAAATTTTCTCTCAATGAGTACAAAGAGGTTGTAAATCTCTTCGATATTGTTGTTTACAAAGGATCAAAACACAAGGGTAAGAGTAGTGGTGATTGCAATGAAAACGAAAGAAAAGTAGTAAAGATGAACGGTGTAAACTATGGTGGAAATATCGACCGAGATCCCATGACTTTCACTAGTGATGTCTCTCTCCCAAAAGACGATAAAAAACTATGTTGGGTGAACAAATTACAGATGGGCAATTGAAAGAATTATAAATGCACCGCAATGCTAATTATGCTACAAGAAAGCTAGAGGCTCAATCGTATGGGCATTACACCAAGACGAGCAAACCGTTTATTCATCAGCATCTACTCACTAATCATCCACCTTGAGATATCTATCCAGAACATCTCGCTGGTATTAAGTTGCGAACCCCATCCAAACTGTAGGATCAAAGCAACAGACAATTGCATTAACACACCATGCATAAAGTAAGAAATCCTTGCAACCGTGGTTACAAGCACCGTTGTTTTCTCCCTGGTGGCAACATCACATCCCCTAGTCTCATGTTTCTGTCACTCAAGCTAGACATCGGGGGCATGAACCCACAATCATGCATAACGCTCCCTCTTGGAGTTACTATGTACTACTTGGCCAAAGCAATACAAAGCAATGGAGAACATGCAAGAATACTCAAGAACTAGTAATAAAAAGGTAAACCAAATATATTACTCATCACAATCTAAACATAATCTCATAATCCATCGGATCCCAGTAAACACAACATAGCAACACAGAAACTAATACATAAGTGCCTTGATCATGTAGGGCAGCTCACAAGGGCTAAGAATTGAGGCACATGGTGGAGAGAAAACATCATCTAGCTATTGATCATGGACCCGTGTTCTAAGAGTGACTACTCACGGCACATCCAGGAAGCGCTCATCGTGGCGGAGAAGCTCCCGGAGATCAATACTCCCTCCGACAGGGTGCCAAGACAGGATCTTCTGGCGATCTCGATCTCGGGATCGCAGTAATGGCGTAACAGTGGTGAAAATCGCGTAACGGAGGGCCTCTCGAGGGTTTTCGCGACGAGGGCTAAATATAGGCGGAAGGGGAACCAGGGGGGCCACCTGAACAGGCATCCAGGTGGCGCGGCCCCACCCTAGGCCGCGCCAGGAGGCCGCCTGGCCAGGGGGGACTCCTCTCTGGCCCCCCTCCAGCCTTCTGGAGTCTTCTGAACTGCTGATTTTCATTATGATTTTTCCAGATTTTTCCGAGCACTTTTATAATTGGCATTTTCCTGCAAAGCGCGGACAACATCAGACAGAAACTGGCACTGGGGCACTGAGCTATTAGGTTATTCCAAATATGTTGAAAAAGGTATGAAAGGGTAGCAAAACATATAGCAAAGTCACCAATATAAGTATGGAACAAGCAAAAATTATAGATACGTTTGGGACGATCAACCTCTTATCCCGATCAACACTCTGCAAGTTCGGTTGGTCCGCTGCCTACCGTACGTTGTTTAGTAGTTCAAATAAATGTTGTTTTCCTCTTAGTGGCAGCAATACAGATACATGTCTTGACTCAGAAAAGTTCACTAGGTTATAGAACACCGCAAGATTTAATCCGGTACTATGCACCACCTCCCTCTGAAGATCACCCCACATAAGTGGCACACAAGATAGATCCGTGAGCATAGATAGTTATAAAATTACACAAATATAAACCATCATAGATTCATTAACATAACATGAAAAATCAGATCCATAAACTCACAATTCATCATGTTCCAATATACACATCAAAGAATTTGGGTTGATCTCAACCTAATAAGATATAAGGGATAACATGGTATTAAAGGTAAAAAAAGAGAGAGATACCAACTAGTTTTAGACCCTAATGTCTGAGAAAACTACTCGCACATAACCATAGAGGTTGTTGGATATGTGCACTAGAGACAAATTAATAAAGATATTTTTCACATATCCGTTTTGTTCATAATACATTTTATACTGTGCTATAACTGTATTACTTGGAAATACCAATACAGGTGTAGTATAAAACATAGGTCCGTAGTTTAACTCAGGTAAACTATCTCATTGGGCAATTGATTGATCAAGCTTTCCTGATCATGGCGACACTTAAGTCCATTGACAATAAGGTCATGTCATTAGGGAAATGATGTGATGGACATACACCCACCTAAAGTATTGCAATGTGATCGAGTCACATAGTTCAGCGTTGCGATGACTTTGTAACGTATGGCTTAGTCCTTAGACCGTAATGATCATACGTAATTGTCATCTATGAGGAGACTTTGATTTGTATCCCACCGCCTGACTGAAATATGCTGGCTATAACGGTGAACTTTGGGTATTCCGAAATAGATGGTTGATGAGTATGTTAATAGATCAGAGCGGGATTTGTCAGTCCTTGTAACAGGACAGGTACTCTGGGCCCACTCGGTGATATTGCAACAATAGCTTGCAAGCAGGTGACTAGGTCACGGGAGATGCAATAGGCACGGAAGAGTAAACTTGTTTCTTATGAACGAGATGTGAACGCGGTATGTGGGATACCGACGATCAAACCTCGGACAAACAAAGTACCGCAGCACAAAGGGATTACGTCGTATCGTTAACGGTTTCCAAAAGCGATTGAAGTTCATTCGATGGAAGCGCAAGGGCTGTCAAGGATTGTTACCAGGTCCAACTTACTATTCATTGATCAATGAGAAGAGTGTCGACCATGTCTGCTGTTTCCCGGACCGTTAGGGTGTTACACTTAAGGGCAATCGATGCATAGGACAGTTTCGGGATCAATCGGTGAAATAGGAGAAATCACCGGAATAGTTCCGGAGGAGGACGGAAGTTGTTCCGGACATTTTGAATGGTTCAAAATAAAGTTTAATTTGTTTTAATAATGTTTTATTATTTAATTATCTGAACTAAATATTTAAACATATTAAAATAATTAAAATAATGGAAAAAGGCTATATGGGCCTATGGGCCCATTAGGGGAGGAGGGGGTTTCCCCCCTTGGGCTTGGCGCCAAGGGTGGGGCTCATCCCCCCCTAGGCCGGCGCACTCCCCCCTTTGGAGTTTAGTCCCACATGGGGGAGGGGAGGAGGATGGCACCCCCCCTTGGCCTATATAAGGAGGGGTACACCCCCTTTTTCCATCACACAATTATTCCTCTCTCTCTCCTTCTCCTTCCTGGAAGTGGACTCCCCTTGTTTGGAGTCTGCACCTGGACTGGAGTTCTCCACCATAAGGCAGGCCGTCGCTCTACTGGAGTCGGGATCCGAATCCGTCTTTCTTCCGCTGCTCGCTTGGTTCGGGGCCCGGGAGGAACATCGATTGTAACGTACGTGTATAATCTCTTCGAGGCACTACACCTGTGGTGCTACTTCATCGCTGGAGGTCAACCGGGAGTCATCCTCGTCGATGGTCTACTACACGACAAGGAGGTCGTAGTTCCGAGTCCACGCCAGCCATGTTCGCAAGAACGTTTCCCTCTTTCGGTCTTCAAAGGTATGAACACCAATTCCCTCCGTTACTTTACATCGCCATAGCATAGATCTTGGGTTCGGGTACCGTAGGTATGAAAATTTTGTGTTTTCTGCCCCGTATCCCAACAGTGGTATCAGAGCTAGCCATGCGTAGATGTATTGTACGGGTAGAACACATCTAGGATGTGGGCATCGAATCTTCATTCGTTACCCTCCCACGTGTACTCATTTAGCGTTGCGGCAACGTTTGATGAAGCGGCCCCCGACCGACATTACGCGTTTACGCGAGACTGGTTCCACGCTTGACATATGTCTTGTACCATATAAAGTGGTTGGGGGTGTCTGTCTCACTGCATTAGCGATGCGAAGATGTTTGCAACGGAGGGCCCCAACAGGGGTGTAATAGAGACGGATGGGAGACGGTGTTGTGGCATGTTTTTCGCAGGATAGAAACGGTTCTCTCTCTCAAAACCCCTAGCAGCCACGTAAAACTTGCACAAGCTAAAGTAGAAAGGTGTTTGAATTTCCTTTGCATGAAGGGAGGGTCATAGTTTGTATGATTTACAGTTTTACTTCCTTTTTATGCTAGTATGCTAGATATGACGACGGTAGCACAAATAGGACCGTCTCTCACAATACCAACATTGTGTTCTCCCTTGGTGGGCACCGCCTGGAAGGTTCTCCCATATGGCCGACATTCCATACATACCGGGTGTCACACATATTAAAGGTGTTCGCATGAGGTTGGGTTCGTCAAGCCTGGCATATGCAGATATGGCCTTGCTGAACAGCTAACATCAAGGTTTGATTGGCAGGCTTGACGTATGTAGATGCGGGCCTAGAACACAATAGATTGAAAGATCGAGCACGAGTCACATACCTGATGTGATTGGATTAGAGGCCTACCTGGGTTGCATACTGATGGCCGTGACGATCGGGGGAGGTATGGGGTCTGGGATTGTGTAATCACTTAGTTAAATTGAGAGGTGTTTATCTAAGTGGGAGATTTTCTAGAATTTTGAAGATTAAATTGAAAAACTCCACATTATGAACAAAAGTCTAAATATGGCGGCACCACGCCCCTCGTTCAACTTAGGATCGTTCCTAGACAAAGACAAACTGAAAACTGATGGGTCAAACTTCACCAACTGGTTTCGCACCCTGAGGATTCTCCTCGTTCCCCTCAAAATGGCATACGTACTAGAGGGCGCGTTAGGTGACGCACCAGCAGATAATGCCAGTCAGGATGAGAAGAATGTCTATCTCTCCAAGACTGATGATTACAACCTTGTGCAGAGTGGCATGCTCTACTCCATGGAGGCTAACCTGCAGAAACGCTTTGAGAGGATGGGTGCATATGAGATTATCACTGACCTCAAGGCGGTCTTTGCACCTCAAGACAGGGTTGAACGGTATGAGGCTTATGAATCCTTCTTCTCAGCAAAGATGGACGAGCACGGCAGCGTGAGTGAGCACGTGGTCAAGATGCCTGGCTACGTTCAATGCATGAATGCTCTGGAATGTCAGATTCCAGATGAACTTGCTGTTGATAGGGTGTTGCAGTCGCTTACCCCTATCTACAAAGGCTTTGTGATGAACTACAACATGCAGGGGATGACCAAAACACCTTCTGAGTTGTTCGCCAGGCTGAAGAGTGTTGAGGTTGAGATCAAGAAGGAGCACGATGTCTTCATGGTCAACAAGACCACTAAGTTTAAGAAGTCAAGCAGGCGGGAGAAGGCTAAGAGAGGTGGCCCCAAAAGGGATGGCAAGTCAGTTGTTGTTCCTCCCAAGGCACCTAAGCCCAAACCCGGAGTTGAGTGCTTCTACTGCAAGGATGAAGGTCACTGGAAATGCAACTGTCCCAAGTACCTAAAGGACAAGAAGGCTGGCAAGGTCGCCAAGAGAGACGAAGGTATATTTGATATACATATTGTTGATCTTTTCTTGACAAGCGTCGGGAACACATCCTGGATACTTGATACAGGATCTGTCGCTCATATTTCTAATTCCGTTCAGGGACTAAGGAATAAGAGACGCTTTCTGAAAGATGAAGTGACGATGCGCTTGGGGAATGACTGTCAAATTGATGAGTTGGCGGTCGGCACGAAGCATCTTAGTCTCCCTTCGGGATTAGTTTTGGTTCTGGATAAATGCTACTATGTACCCGCATTGAGTGTGAACATCGTTAGTGGCTCTTGCTTGAAGCGAGACCACTATTCTTTTAAGTCTGATACAATTGGTTGTTCGATTTATAAGGATGAAGTGTTTTGTGTTCACGCACCGGAGCAACGTGGTTTATTCGTACTTGATCTCGATGGTGACGTGTGTCACATTAACAATATAGAGGCCAAAATATTAAAGAGTAGTGATGAAGAGCACATGATGATGTGGCATTGCCGACTTGGTCATATTGGTATAAAGCGCATGGAGAGGCTCCACAAGGATGGACTTCTTGATTCATTGGATTTTGGATCCCTTGATACATGTGAACCATGCCTCATGGGCAAAATGATAAGGACTCCATTCAATGGGATAATGGAGCATGCGGATGACTTATTGGGGATCATACATACAGATGTATGTGGACCCATGAACGTCCCCACACGCAATGGTCTTCGTTACTTCGTGACCTTTACTGATGACTTGAGTAGATATGGGTGTATTTACTTGATGAAGCATAAGTATGAAACCTTTGAAAGGTTCAAGGAATTTCAGAATGAGGTCGAGAATCAACTCGGAAATAAAATCAAGCACCTTCGATCGGATCGACGTGGCGAGTATTTAAGTCACGAGTTTGGCAATCATCTGAAGTCTTGTGGCATAGTACCACATCTTACGCCAGCAGGCACACCTCAGAGAAACGGTGTGGCTGAACGACGTAATCGAACCCTATTGGATAGCGTACGATCGATGATGTCTCATACTGATTTGCCTATGTAATTTTGAGGGTATGCATTAGAAACTGCCGCTTACGTTCTTAATAGGGCACCATCCAAATCCGTAAAGACAACACCATTTGAAGAATGGCATGGCACGAAACCTAAGTTGTCTCACCTGAAGATTTGGGGTTGTGAGGCTTATATTAGGAAACTAAAGCCTGACAAACTTGAATCCAAGGCGGATAAGTGCATCTTTGTGGGCTATCCCAAGGAAACTTGTGGATACACCTTCTACAATCAGTCTGAGAGCAAAACGTTTGTTGCCAAGACTGGACACTTTCTTGAGAAAGAGTTTATCTCGAAAGAGTTGAGTGGGAGGAAAATAGACCTCGATGAAGTGACTGGCCAATCACTCCAATTGGAAGAAACGACCACAGAAGTTGTTCTGGAACCTTCTTCCATAGTGGGAGCTGAAGAGAATGTCCAGAACGACATTCATAACAATCATGACATACATGATGATCATGATGAGAATGAAGAGGAACCTATTATGCCCCGTAGGTCATCAAGAGTCCGTCAAGCTACTGAGTTTTACGGACAGCTTGTGAATACAATCTCGGCTGATGAGTCAGATGAACCTACGAGTTACAAAGAAGCAATGGAGGGACCCGAGTCCGAGAAATGGCTTGAAGCCATGAAATCAAAAATAGACTCCATGTACACCAACAAAGTTTGGACTTTGGTGGATATTCCCGAGGACCGCAAGGCCGTCGAGAATAAATTTATTTTCAAGAAAAAGACTGACGCAGACGGAAACGTATCTGTCTACAAAGCTCGACTTGTCGCGAAGGGGTTCCGACAAATTCAAGGAGTTGACTACGAGGAGACGTTCTCTCCTGTAGCGATGATAAAGTCTATTCGGATCCTACTAGCAATAGCTGCATATCATGATTACGAGATATGGCAGATGGATGTGAAAAATGCATTCCTAAATGGCAACATTGAGGAAGAGTTGTATATGATGCAACCAGAGGGGTTTATCGATCCAAGGAATGCTGGTAAGGTGTGCAAGCTTCAACGGTCTATCTATGGGTTGAAGCAAGCATCCCGGAGCTGGAATCTTCGATTTGATGAGGTCATTAAAGCTTTTGGATTTGTCCAAAACGTCGAAGAGTTGTGCGTCTATAAGAAACTGAGTGCGAGCTCTGTAGGATTCTTTGTGTTATATGTATATGACATATTTCTAATAGGGAACGATAAGAAATTCTTAGGAGAAGTGAAGGAATATCTGAATGGACAATTTTCAATGAAGGACCTTGGTGAAGCTGCGTGCATATTGGGGATTAAGATCTAGAGAGATAGACCTAATCGACTATTGGCTTTGAGTTAGAGCACTTATATTGACAAGATATTGAAAAGGTTCAGTATGGATAACTCCAAGAGAGGCCTCTTGCCAGTTATAAAAGGTGTCAAGTTAAGCGTGACTCAGTGCCCGACCACAGCAAACGAGAAGGAGGAAATGTCCTCAAAACCCTATGCCTTAGCCATAGGTTCTCTCATGTATGTTATGTTATGTACCCGGCCGGATTTAGCGCTGGCTATTAGTATGACTAATCGTTACCAGAGTAATCCGGGAATGGCTCACTGGACCGCAGTAAAGAACATCCTAAAGTACTTGAGAAGAAAAAAGGATCTCTTTCTCGTTTATGGAGGAGTTGACGAGGAGCTCACCGTAAAGGGTTATGTTGACGCAAGCCTCGGCTCAGACCTAGATGATTAGAAATCCCAGACGGGATATGTTTCCATGTTGAACGGTGTCGCAATTAGCTGGAGGAGCGGCAAACAGTCAGTCGTCGTCCAATCTACAATGGAATCGGAGTATATTGCCGCTTGCGAAGCGTCAAACGAGGCGATGTGGCTGAAGAAGTTCGTGATCGAGCTTGGCGTCTTTCCCAGCATCACTGAACCCGTGGGAATCTTCTGCGACAACACGGGTGCCATTGCTAACGCGAAGGAGCCAAGAACTCACTCTACAACCAAGCACATTCTCTGAAAGTTCCATGTGACGCGAGACTACGTCCGGGATGGACACACTAGGATTCACAACATACATACGGATCTGAACGCAGCAGACCCGATGACTAAACCTCTTCCATAGGGCGAATAACACCGAGAGACTATTGGTGTTAGATACATACCTGATGTAAACTAGTGTAATTTGTACTCTAGTGCAAGTGGGAGACTATTGGATATGTGCCCTAGAGACAAATTAATAAAGATATTTGTCACATATCCGTTTTGTTCATAATACGTTTTATACTGTGCTATAACTGTATTACTTGGAAATACTAATACAGGTGTAGTATAAAACATAGGTCCGTATTTTAACTCAGGTAAACTATCTCATTGCGCAATTGATTGATCAAGCTTTAATGATCATGGCGACACTTAAGTCCATTGACAATGAGGTCATGTCATTAGGGGAATGATGTGATGGACATACACCCACCTAAAGTATTGCAATGTGATCGAGTCACATAGTTCAGCGTTGCGATGACTTTGTAACGTATGGCTTAGTCCTTAGACTGTAATGATCATACGTAATTGTCATCTATGAGGAGACTTTGATTTGTATCTCACCGCCTGACTGAAATATGTTGGTTATAATGTTGCACTTTGGGTATTCCGAAATAGATGGTTGATGAGTATGTTAATAGATCAGAGCGGGATTTGTCAGTCCTTGTAACAGGACAGGTACTCTGGGCCCACTCGGTGATATTGCAAGCAGGTGACTAGGTCACGGGATATGAAATAGGCGCGGACGAGTAAACTTGTTTGTTGTGAACGAGATGTGAACACGGTATGTGGGATACTGACGATCGAACCTCGGACAAACAAAGTACCGCAGCACAAAAGGATTACATCGTATCGTTAACGGTTTCCAAAAGCGATTGAGGTTCATTCTATGGAAGCGTAGGGGCTGTCAAGGATTGTAACCAGGTCCAACTTACTAGTCATTGGTCAGTGAGAAGAGTCTCGACCATGTCTGTTGTTTCCCGGACCGTTAGGGTGTTACATTTAAGGGCAATCGATGCATCGGACAGTTTCGGGATCAATCGGTGAAATAGGAGAAATCACCGGAATAATTCCGGAGGAGGACGGAAGTTGTTCCGGACATTTTGAATGGTTCAAAATAAAGTTTAATTTGTTTTAATAATGTTTATTATTTAATTATATGAATTAAATATTTAAACATATTAAAATAATTAAAAAAATGGAAAAAGGCTATATGGGCCTATGGGCCCATTAGGGGAGGAGGGGGTTTCCCCCCTTGGGCTTGGCGCCAAGGGTGGGGCCCATCCCCCCTAGGCCGGCGCACTACCCCCTTGGGAGTTTAATCCCACATGGGGGAGGGGAGGAGGATGGCACCTTGGCCTATATAAGGAGGGGTACAATTCCCTTTTTTCAACACACAATTATTCCTCTCTATCTCCTTCTCCTTCCTGGAAGTGGACTCCCCTTGTTTGGAGTCTGCACCTGGACTGGAGTTCTCCACCATAAGGTAGGTCGTTGCTCTGCTGGAGTCGGGATCTAAATCCGTCTTTCTTCCGCTGCTCGCCTAGTTCGGGGCCCGGGAGCAACATCGATTGTACCATACGTGTATAATCTCTTCGAGGCACTACACCTGTGGTGCTACTTCATCGCTGGAGGTCAACCGGGAGTCATCCTCGCCGGTGGTCTACTAAACGGCAGGGAGGTCGTAGTTTCGAGTCTACGCCAGCCACGTTCGCAAGAACGTTTTCCTCTTTCGGTCTTGAAAGGTACGAACACCGATTCCCTCCGTTACTTTACATCGCCATAGCATAGATCTTGGGTTCGGGTACCGTAGGTATGAAAAAATTGTGTTTTCTGCCCCGTATCCCAACAGAGGTATCAAAGATGATGTAGAAGCCTTCGGTGATTGACCCCCCTCCGACATCATGTCATATTTGTTAGGCTTCATGCACTAGTCAATGCAAAAAAAGTTTGAACTGATGGAAAGGGCTAGGTAAGCGACATATACACTTCAACACCCCTTTCACGTGTGACACAAAAATTCAACACATGGATAGACTCGAAGGTATGGATCAAGAGGCCTATACGTGGACAAAGGGGGGCAACAATGAATTTTAAGCGAAAGCCACGACTTAAACTCAAGACGTTAAACTCTGATACCATGTTAAACTTCATGCACTAGCCAACGCATCCAAATGGACTTATGGAAAGGGATAGGAAATCCACATATCACTTCGACAAGATTAAGTCTCGAGATTGGTTTATCAAGGTCAAGGAGCATGCAGCGGTGGAAGCGAAGATCTCTGGACAAATTACGTGGTTTCAGAATATATAAGGATATTAGATGATGGAATTAACCCTAAAGGGTGTCGGGGGGGGCACACGGGCAGGTTGCCTCCCAGCACAACGGATGGTGGCCACCTAGGTCTCTAGATGCTTCATCTGCTTCAAAAAAACTAGAAAAATCTCTAAGTCTTTTTGGTCTCCGAGATTTCTTGTAAAATACAAAAACATGCAAAAAAAATGCAACTAGTCTGGTGATACACGAGATAACTTCTCGTCCCTCATTGGTTACCCCAAGTGGAAGGTGAGATGTAGCGTAGCAGCAAGTTTCCCTTAGCGAATATGCTAAGGTTTAAAGTATCGAACCCGTAGGACTCCTGGGTCGACAAGTAGGTGGTTCGGAAAGTGAGGCGCCGTTTTAAGATAATCACTTGCTTCCCCTGGACCTGCACACACACAGATAACTTTGCTCCCAACGAGTTCAGAGGAGTTGTCAATTCCTCCGGCTTGTTGTTTACAAAGGATAAAACGCACGGGATAATAATGATAGTGATAGCAACTGAAAAGTAAATACTGAAAGTAAATTGATAGTGTAAACAGTGGTGGAAGTATGGACCGGGATCTCATGATTTTCACTAGTGATGTCTCTCTATCAAAAGACGATAAAATAGCCATGCGAGGTAAACAAATTACAGCTGTGAAATTGACAGGATTATGTGCGCAAACCAATGCTAATTATGCAAAACAGAAAGGAAGAGGCTCAAAAGCACGGGCGGTACGCCAAGACAAGTAGACCGGAATCCATCTGTATCTACCCACTAATCATCCACCTTGAGATATCTATCCAGAACATCTCGCTGGTATTAAGTTGCGAATCCCACCCAAAGTGTAAACTCAAAGCAACGGACAACTGCATTAAAGAACTTTGCGTAAAGTAAACAATCCTTGCACCCGCAAGTACAAGCACCGTTGTTTTCCCCCTTGTGCAACAACACATCCCCTAGACTCATGTTTCTGTCACTCAAGCTAGTCATCGGGGGGCATGAACCCACAATCATGCATAACGCTCCCTCTTGGAGTCACTACCTACTACTTGGCCAAAGCAATAAACAGCAACGAAGAACATGCAAGAGTTACTCAAGAACATAAATATAAAAGAAGAGAATCAAATATATAACTCAATCACAATCTGAACATAATCTCATAATCCATCGGATCCCAGCGAACTCAGCATAGCAACAGCAGAAAGATTACATATGTGCCTCGATCATGTAGGACAGCTCACGAGGTCTAACCCATGAAGAACAAAGAGGGGAGGAGAACATCACATAGCTACTGATCATGGACCCATGGTCCAAGGTGGACTACTCACGGTTCATTCGGGAAGCATCCATGGTGGTGGAGAAGCTCCCGGAGGTGATTCCTCCCTCCGGCAGGGTGCCGGGAAGAGGTCTTATGGTGCTCCCGATCTTGGAAGCGCGGCGGCGGCGGAACAGAGGAGAGATCGCGAAAAAGGGTTCCGTCCCCGAGGGTTTCTCGTCACGGGGAATAAATAGGCGAAAGAGGGCAGCCAGAGGTGGGCCAGGGGCTCCAGGCGCCCCCCCTGGCGCGGCCAGGGACCTGGCCGCGCCCTCTGGCCGCCTGGGCCCCCTGGATCCCCTCTGGCCCCTCCTGGGCTCTTCGCGAAGCTTCCGGTAAGCTGATTTTTCCTATATTTTCCCCGGAATTTTTCTGGTACTTTTAATAAGGGGGAAACCTGAAATAGAAAAACAGCAGAAAACAGGAACTGGCACTGGGGTGCACTGAGTTAATAGGTTAGTCCAAATATGATCAAAAGTGTATGGAAGTTCATCAATATCATAGCAATATCACACAAAAGAGGCATGGAGCAAGAAGAAATTATAGATACGTTTTGGACGTATCATCTGGGCATTGAGTTAATAGGTTAGTCAAGTAAAAATAGTATAAAATGATATATAATGCTATCAAAATTATATGAAAGTTATAATATAATACAATAAAGCAATCAAAAAATTATAGGTACATTGAAGACGTATCAAGAAAAAAGGGGTCAATGCCCACTAAACAACCTTTTCCCCTTTTTAATTAATAAAAATGACATAAATCAAAAGGGGAAAAAGATAAAATAGATAAAGTATAAATATGTTGAAACATCAAGAACATTTATAGGCATTTTAGGATAGGTTTGGGTCTATTATATTCAAGTAAATTCGTTTTTTTGAATTAAAATTCAAAGCATTTGAACTACAACTCATTTAAACCAGAGTGGTAAAATCATTAAACAAAATTGGAGGGCTAGGGAATGGCAAACAATGATGAATTCCAAGATGGCGGTATATGGGAAGAAAAATGAAGCATAAGGAAAATGGCAAAAATTGTTATCGAGATAAAGAGAATTTGAATAATACTTTAAATGATAAGAAAAATGTGGGGGTGTTTTCTGTCATGTGGAACAGAATAGAGAACAACTTGGTAAGTTTTCACACAAAGGTGAAATAATAAAGTTGTAATTTAATTGGAATTTTCATATTGAAAATTGGTAGTGAGTTGTTACAGTATCTTTCCATGGTTTGTACTTAGGTTTCGCAGGCTCCATGTCGTAGACCTAGTGGAGTGCACACTTCATACCCTTCTTTGATACATGGTACACATAGATCATGTCCAGGTCCTTACATTGGACGATAAATCCTCTTGGTCGTCCTTGCCCCTTGCCAGCGGAGGTCCTCCTTGTCATCATCTTTATGTGGACCTTTCTTGTCGGCATTGCCTGCGATCTTTAATACTTCGACAACATCGATTGGTGGTGGGTGACCGGCTTGTCAGACGTTCTGGGGTGATGGACGCAAGGAAAGTTTATTCTGAAGTGAATTATCTCCACCCTTCTTGCCCAGAAATGGCTTCCTTTTGCCAGCGCCACCTTTGGCGCTAGTTGTTGAATCTAGCATTGATTGCATCGTCTTCCATGTCATTGTTGTTGTTGTGGTGCTTATTTTTCTATTTGCGATGTTAATGATGCAGAAAATTGGCAGATATCCCAGAGGATGGATCTAAGGGCCGAAAGTACCCAAGAGGAGATCTCGTAGGGGAATTACCCAGGTTCATGCCCTCATGGTAGAGGTAATACCCTACTCCTTTGATTTTATTATGAGTGTATGAACTCCTTGTGAGAGGGGTGACAATTGTGTCTAAGCTACTAAGCTAAGATCAATGATGATATGTCAATGTGTCTCAAGCTATTCTCGGCCTTGCCTTATATATGAGGGATGAGGCCTATGTGAGGATTAATTCGAACACCCATTGAGGTGTTGTGATCATCTAGCAAGATTTGTATATTCTACCACTGTCGATGTTGATTCTAATAGATCCTTCGGTATGGTATCCTGAGCTAGGTGACCAGAAGTCGATGGTAACAGGGGAGTGGAATTTATCAAAGTTCGGCCTCTCCACGGAGATAAGACCCTACTTCATGCTTGTGTTCCCCCTCGATTTGTATACTACATGAGGGGGAGGGGCTCCTATGGTTACTTCAATCCTAGTCGGCTATGCATGAGGATATAGGATACCATGACCTCGTCAACTTATCTTCTATGTCAAGTCCTTGGGAACCTTCTTTTTATCCTCCATGGGTCGCCCAAGATGGAACTCGATAAGGGTTTTTGCAACCTCAGACCATGAGATCAAAACCGACATGGTGAGAGGGCCCATATATGGGACACCACCAGGTGTGTTTGGATAGGATGCCTTCATGCTAGTTATAGTTTGTAGCAAACGAGTATCAAATCTAGCGTGTTTATCTCCTCTAATTTGAGATCGATGCATTGCATCAAACAACAACAAAAAGCATTTAAGATTTAGTCAAGACAATGAAATGCACATTGTTAATCAACGGCACCACTATTGTCCTTAGTAACACATAAACTATGAGAAAGAATCTTCAAAAGTAACACCTCAAAAGGGGGGAAGCACTACAATCGTTGGATCCAACCGTTGAAGGTGAGACCATGGGTTTCCACCCGGAGAACACATCCGACGAATTTCCATTGCAATGCCTTCAACAAAGACGCAAAGCATAAACACCGCCTTTTCCATGGGTGACGAGGGGGTGACCCCACGACTCCTATGGATGAGCCTACCCGGTGTACCCAAATATAGAAGGCCCATAAAGATGCCACCTGGGCCCAGCCTTGGCCCACTAGTGGCACCGACGTAGGAGTCCGCGAGTCATAAGGAAGGTGCAAACTTGCCGAACGGAACAAGATCATGGTTAGGAAACCTCATCTGTAATCAGGACGGACTCCCCGAGACCTAGCCTAGTATATAAGGGCTAGGAGGGGAGACGTCGAGATCAAGCAATACACAATCTGTAACCCTAGCCTTGTGCGCACTAGCCTCGGCTTCCCTATAATCGCCATCTCCAATCAATAATATCGAGAAGGAACGTATCCTCCTGTTATCCGATGAGCTTATCGTCCAACATGTGCCTCTCATGATTAACCCAGGGTTCCTGACCATGGGATTTGCCGGGGTACATCCCCGTCAATTGGCGCCGTCCGTGGGGACCGCACAGGTTGGGAACGCGATCTCGGCGGCCTCATCAGCATCTTCAACACCCATCGGCGCTACGACTTCACCAGCGCTCTTCGATCCGACGACCCAGGCGGAATCCGATCTGTTCGGGTCCCTTGGTTTCACGGCTCACCTTTCGACTCTCCGACCAATCTTCGCCGACCTACGCTCCGGTATCAACCTGATCTTCGGAGCATATCAGATCTACATCAACCACTGGGGCGCCCTCCACCTCACGGACGACGCCCCAACACCCGCGATGACATCTACAGCAGCAATTGACGCAGTCGCCACCCGCGCGGCCACCCTTCAAGCCAGCCGCGACTGCCCACCCAAACCAAGGCTCCGCGTCGCCCGCGATCACTCGACTGGACCCTCGGCCCGGAAAAGCAGCATCACACGCACGAGCAACAAGGCAGCTAGGGCACCATCCCAGGTGTTCATGGCAGAAGTCGACGAGCCACCAGCAAACGGCGAGGGCTAGGACGACGACTCGAACACTCGCCAAGCCAACGGCAACACAAAAGCGCCCGGAACTACCAATAAGATCATCGTGAAGCTGGGAGAAGTGGGAAGCGTACCAATGAAAGTACCACAAGGACAAGAACAGAGCAACCACAAGAGCGACAAGCCATCAAGCAGTAAGCAACAAACCCCGAGTGCGGCGGTGGACGACCCACCCAAAGAGCAAATCTATCTGTCCAAAGAATCAATAGCCAAGGTAAAAGACGCAGTCGAACATGGGAAGTTACTACCGACAAGCGCAACAAGGAACGAGCTCAGGGCATACAACAAATTGGCAAGCGGCCTAACCCGTCAAGCGAGACAACGGCGCCTAGAGCTGGAGAAGCAAGAAAGGGCGGCCGCCGAGCACAAAAGCAATCGCAAGCCACCTCCAAGAGACGACTCCCCGGATCACGGCTCCCCTCTCCGCAATAAATCGAAATTCTGCAACCTGCGACGAACAGACAAGAAGAGAGTGCTTCGGAAGCTCGACGACGACTTCAAGCTAGAAGAGGAGGAGGACATGGCGTCCACGCCCCCTCCCCCCCCCCCCCCCCCGAAGAACTCCAGATTCCGAAGCAGCCACTTCTTTCGCACTCGCACCTGTAGAGGCTGCACCAAGCAACAAAAATCACTACAAAAGGAAGAAGGAGACAAACCACCCAGCAACGGAACAACGACTTACACACAAGCGAGTCCGCCAAGACCCGAAGACGCTCGCACTCGACCGCCTCCGCCTGCTGATACGTCCAAAACGTATCTATAATTTCTGCTTTCTCCATGCATGTTTTGTGTGATATTGCTATGATCTAGATACACTTTCATACACTTTTGATCATATTTGGACTAACCTATTAACTCAGTGCACCCCAGTGCCAGTTCCTGTTTTCTGCTGTTTTTCTATTTAAGTTTTCCCCCATATAAAAAGTGCCAGAAAAATTCCGGGAAAATACAGGAAAAATCAGCGTACAGGAAGCTTCGAGAAGAGCCCGGGAGGGGCCAGAGGGGAGCCAGGGGGGCCAGGCGGCCAACCGGCGCGGCCCCACCCCTGGTTGCGCTAGGGGGGCGCCTGGGGCCCCTGGTCCACCTCTGGCTTCCCCCCTTCTCCTATTTATTCTCCGTCATGGGGAAACTCCGAAGATAGAACGCTATTTTGCAAACTCGCCTCTGTTCCACCGCCGCCGCGCTTCCGAGATCGGGAGCACCAGAAGACCTCTTCCCGGCACCCTACTTGAGGGAGGATTGACCTCCGGGAGTCTCCTCTCCACCATGGATGCTCCCCGGATGTCTCGTGAGTAGTTTTCCTTGGACCATGGGTCCGTGATCAGTAGCTATGTGATGTTCTCATCCCCTCTTTGTCCTTCATGGTTTACACCTCGTGAGCTGCCCTACATGATCGAGGCACTTTTGTAATATTTTCTGCTGTTGCTATGTTGAGTTTGATAGGATCTGATGGATTATGAGATTATGTTCAGATTGTGATTGAGTAATATATTTGGTTATTATCTCTTATATTTTTGTTCCTAAGTAATTCTTGCATGTTCTCCGTTGCTGTTTATTGCTTTGGCCAAGTAGTAGGTAGTGACTCCAAGAGGGAACGTTTTGCTCGATTGTGGGTTCATGCCCCCCGATGACACGCTTGAGTGACACAAACATGAGTCTAGGGGATGTGTTGTTGCCACAAGGGGGAAAAAACGGTGCTTGTAACCGCGGTTACAAGGATTGTTTACTTTACGCAAAGTTCTTTTAATGCAGTTGTCTGTTGCTTTGGGTTTACACTTTGGGTGGGGCTCGCAACTTAATACCAGTGAGATGTTCTGGATAGATATCTCAAGGTGGATGATTAGTAGTAGATGCAGTTGGATTCCGGTCTACTTATTTTGGCGTACTGCCCATGCTTTTGAGCCTCGTCCTTTCTTTTGTAGCATAGTTAGCATTGCGGTGCGTTCATAATCCAGTCAATTGCCTTTCTGTAATTTGTTTACCTCGCATAGCAATTTTATCGTCTTTTGGGAGAGAGAGATCACTAGTGAACATCACGTATCCCGGTCCATATCCTCATCACTGTTTACACGCTCGTTTACTTTTCTGCTTTTACTTTCAATTACTATCATTATCCCTTGTGTTTGATCCTTTGTGAACAACAAGACCGGAGAGATTGACAACCTCTCTGAACTTCGTTGGGAACAAAGTTATCGTGTCTGTGTGCAGGTCCGCATCAGTTGCGCCGCTGACACCTACTTATCATCTCCGGAGTCCTACTAGAGACAAACCTTGGTATCTTCATCGAGGGAAATTTTCTTCTGTGCTACATCACGCCTTCCACTTGGGGTTTACCAACGAAGGGCGAGAAATCACTATCATCATCTCGCACATCACCTGCACAAGCGCATCCTCAGCCCGACGCAGGCGCACAAGTTCCTCGTGCTGATCGTGCAACTCTTACAGGTCTGCAGTTCCTCGACTGCAGGTCTTACAGTGATCAATTGCCGCCAGTAAAGTTCGTAGCCTAGGCGCGTCCTCCCGCCTTTTTCTATCATGCATGCGCATGGAAAAGGTTGGGAGTGAAATCGCTCTTCGTCAAGTCCTAGCCCGGCCGATCTGCGCAGCGGGGTCTTACCTACACACTAAGCTTGCGTGGCATCTCATGGGTGCGAGTAATCACTCGAATACGTTTTTACTTCTGGGTGAGGGAGCACCCGAAAAATCTCGTGGAGATGCTCCCGATGGGAGTAAATTTTTTTGCTCATCGGATAAATAAAAAGCTAAAAAGCAGAGAGAGAGGAGTGCAGCGCAAGCGATCCAGCAATGGCATGGCAATGAACGAACCAACACCCTTTTCCTCCACCCCGGGTGACTTGCCCCTAAAGCTTTTATCATTTTCAGGCAAATGGCAATGCGATTCACTCACTCGACCGTCCGGCCGTTTACCCTACCACCACCGCCACTGTGCGTCCATGAGCGACATCTTCCCCGTCCCGTCGCTCGCAGGGCAGACGCCACAGTGCTCGTCCGCCCATGGCCATGGCCGACGTCTGTTTGTTTGGTATCCACGCTGATGCTGGAACCATGGCTGCTGATTGGTGTGTCGTTGGGACATTGCCCGGACGGATCCGGTCAGTGATTAGTCGCTGCCATTGCCTCTTTCGGATTAGCCTTTGCTGCTATCATCGTCGAGGTGGATATGATTCGGTTCTTCACCTGCTATCATCGTCGAGGTGGACATGAGTTTGATTGGGCTACTGCAGTTTTTGCCACTAGTGCAATTCACCAAGGCTCGACCAGTCAACACCTTGGGCCCTTTCAGCTTAGCATCCCTCGAAACAGGTTTTGTCATGGCCCCAGACTATCAGCGACCCGCGGTTGAACCGTGCATACATCAAAACAGCGCAAGAATGGATTCGAGTCCCTGCGCGCCTCTTGGAGTCCCCCAGACACTCGAGGGCTACTGACGAGGGGGTGACCCCACGACTCCTATGGATGATCCTACCCGGTGTACCCGAAGACAGAAGGCCCACAAATATGTCGCCTGGGCCCAGCCTTGTCCCACTAGTGGCACCGACGTAGGAGTCCGCGAGTCATAAGGAAGGTGCAAACTTGCCGAACGGAACAAGATCATGGTTAGGAAACCTCATATGTAATCAGGACGGACTCCCCGAGACCTAGCCTAGTATATAAGGGCTAGGAGGGGAGACGTAGAGATCAAGCAATACACAATATGTAACCCTAGCCTTGTGTGCACTAGCATCGGCTTCCCTGTAATCGCCATCTCCAATCAATAATATCGAGCAGGAACGTATCCTCCTGTTAGCCGACGAGCTTATCGTCCAACATGTGCCTCTCATGATTAACCCAGGGTCCCTGACCATGGGATTTGCCGGGGTACATCCCCGTCAATGGGGTAACCATCGAAGGTCAAACCTATATTTTTTCACCATGGATCTAGAGACCCTGATACTTCTCCAACGTATCTATAATTTTTTATTGTTTAACGCTATTATGCAATCACTTTAATACACTTTGAATAGCGTTTTATGTTCATTTTATATGATTTTATTTGGACTAACCTATTAACCTAGTGCCCGGGCTAGCTTCTCTTTTGTGTTATTTTTTACATATATAGGAAAAACATTTTTTACAAACACCAAAAGGACCAGGTATTTTTCTACATTTTTTGGAACAAAAGAGACTCGTACCGAAAGGGGGGCTCTTGGAACCTTCCAGGCAGGCTCGGGCCAAATGCATGTGCAGCCTATGGCGACGCAGAGGGCCCTAGATTTATGGGTATCCCAAATTTTGTAGTCAGAATGTAGGGGTAGCCAAGAGAATGTTATGTTGTCTCAAAAAAAAGGAAAGTGTTATGCGTTTTATTTTTCCTTTCAAGAATCGAACTAGATATCTCTCTGGATATGGCTCATAAAATATACTCCTATGTGACAACCAACTCCAACATTGAAGTTTTGTGAACATTTAGAGGAAAAGAACGTATTTGATTGCTACTGCCTATCGATATAGAGTACCCACCTATATGAGATATTTTTTCCAAAACACCTTAATATTTTCAATCACTTGAGGCACAGTGAGAACACATTTTTTGTGTGTTTTCTAGGTGCTTTTATCCAAATTACATTAAGAAAATTAAGGTGAACACCTCAAAATACTTTTTATGCATGCATCTTGCTACATACATTTTTCTCCAACGAGGTATGCCCATCTTACAATTTGGAATAGGGCCTCTAACTTTGATGACCCGACCCTGCTTCCAGGGGGGCCACACGGACGCTTGACGCGCCTTGGAGGGGCCGCAACACCTGCCCGTGTGGTCCCCTTCATCTCCATAGGCCTTGATTCTTTTGCGACAATTCATTATAAATTTTGAAACCAAGAAAACTCCATACGAGAAGCAGTTTCCTCCATCGTACACTCCTGACCTAGACGAGATCAATTTGTGGGATGTTTCTGGAGTGCTTCCGGGAGGGGGATTGATCATCGAAAGCTTCTTCATCAACCTTGTTGCCTTCATGGTGATGTGTGTGTACTTTCTCTTAGACTCCTTCGGGTCCATGGCTGAAACTAGATGGCATCATTCTCTCTTTCTCTTTCGGATCTTCAATACCATGTTCCTTCGTCTTCTTGAGAGTTGGATCAATCTGCTGTAATTTTGAATGTTTTGTTGGGATATGATGAGTTGTGAGTTTATGGATTAGATTGTTCATGATATATTAATGGATCTTTTGTGGTTATATATTGTGTAATTTCATAGCTATGTATGCTTCCGATCTATCTTGTATGCCTTGGCCACATGTGTGGGATCGACCTTTGAAGGAAGTGGTGCATAGTAATAGGTTCAATCTTTACGGTGTTCGATCGGTCGACGACGATAGCGAATGGTGGTCCTGCATATCTGACGACGGCGGGCCTGAGGTTGGGTGGCGGCAGCCGGTTGGACAAGGACGACAACGGTGGGCGGAGACGGGTCGATCTCCGGTAGGCCAAGGAGCCGTGTAGGACTCGGTCTGCAACCAAGCCTTTTCGATGCCTTCCTAACAAAGGACTAGGTTGTCGAGACGACCGGGCTAGTTCTTTTGGAGCTTATGGTCAGCGATGAAAATAAGTTGCTCCCTCCCCAGCTTATTCCAGAAGCCCAAACCTATTTTTTTAAAGCCTATTAATTAAAAGTTAACTTTTTTAGATAAAATTAAAAGTTAACTAATAGGCTTGTAAAATAGAAATTTAACTTGGGCTTTTAGAATAAGCTAGGCTAAGGAGGGAGCAACTTATTTTCACCGCTGACCATAAGCTCCAAAGGAACTAGCCCGAAGGCTATTAAAAAAATGCAAAGTATTGGCTTCGTTGGTGTATGATGGAAAGTCGGCGTACACATCCCACTAATCTTTGTTGTGACTACTTTGCTAAACACACTACATATCCTCTAAAATTGTTATAGAGGATGTCTTTCTAGAGACCCTGTTAGAGTTGTTCTAAGAGCATCACCAGCCGCGTCTCCAAGAGGCCTCCAAGCCGGCGCTATTTGAGTCGGACGGACGAATTTCGCCCAGTCGCGCCCCCAAGGGCCCAAATAGCGTTGGATTGGGCCAAAATTGAGTCCGCCGATCCCAAGCCGACCCGGCGCGTTGAGTCGCTTGGGGGCGCCGGATGAAAGAAAACGACGCAAACGCGGGAGCCTTTCGCGCCCTTTCGCGCGCGCCTCGTCCACGATCCCACCTGGCGGTGTCTTTCCCACGCGGCACCTTCATCCTCTCGCCTCGTCTTCCCCGCACCTGGCGCCGTCGCAGTGGAATCAATGCGGCGTCGAGTCGAGTCCAATCGTCGCGGCAGGCGAATCAATGCGGCGTGGAGTAGTCCAATCGACCGCCGGCCTCGACGTCGCATGTTCCTCAGCGGTAATGACGCGCGTCCACGGCCCCCCGCTATAAAAACCCGAGCTCGCCGCACACTCGCCGCTCTTCATCGCATCTCTCCTCCTCGCCTCTATTCCACGCCTCCCCTCCTCGCCGCCATGGACGGCCTCGCGAAGAATGGCTTCACCCGCCGCAGCCTCCACCTGATGGAGGCGATCCTCCTCGCTCAGGCGGGCTATCCCTGCCCGCCGGACACCCGCCCGCCGCACGACTGGGTGCTCAGCAACGGCGGCGTGCCTGTGCCGCCGGTGCCTCCTCTGGGCACGGCCTTCGACATGGAGGTCGAGGCCGTCCGTGCCTCCATGACGTCGGTCGAGCGGGCCAATCCGGTGAACTCGCCAGCCAACGTGGCGGGCTGGGAGGCGTACTTCGAGCAGCGCCGCGCCCAGGCGATCGCCTCCACCAACGGCCTCCGTCCGGTGGCGGGCCGACAGAACCTCGACGGCCGGCGGTGATGGTGGAGCGTGGAGGGACACACCCTCCCCGTCGTCCTCGACTACATCGAGAACGGCAACCACTGTCCGCGGCTCCAGTACCCACCACTGGCCGCGGCTCCATGCCGCTCCTACTCTCGCTCGCCCACGCCATTGTGGGCGACCATGCCGCGCGGCATGGACGGGGCGACGTCCTCGTCATCCGGCGGGTCGGCGTCCCGCTCCACCGGCTCGCACTCCTTCGGGACGGCGTACTCGCCGCCGGCGTTCCTCCCCGTCGAGACCGAGGTCAAGACCGAGCCGGGGACGACGCCCATTGGTCACCGCACGCGCTCCGACGGCGGCGTCATCGGCGGATCCGGCCGCTCCTCGTCAGCGACTCCACCTCCACCACGCCGGGGCCTCATGTCTCGGCTTATACCGAAGAAGGAGGTCGTGGAGCCCCCACCACCCCCGCTGGCCGCCGACGACGAGGAGGATGACCCCGGCCTCGCCTGGGCGCGGAGCGACTACCTCCTCAGCGAGAGGGAGTTGGAGTTCTTCGAGGGGCTAAAGCGCTCCGAGGCGGCGGCGCGGGGAGAGGGTAGCAGCCGCCGCAGCAAGCCCACGCCGCCGGCGCCAGCTGCTCCGGCGTTGGTGGTGCTCAGTGACGAGGAGTAGGACGAGGAACCGGCGGCCGCTGCGGGTGAGGAGGAAGAGGGGGCTGGCCGACGGCGCCACATGAAGCGCGCAGGCCGCCATGAAGCGCGAGCCCAAGGACGACGACGACGGCGCCGCTGGAGGGGACGGCGGGGAGCTCAACATGGACCACCTTTACAGTTTTTTTGCTTTTCAGCAATTGTTTTTAGTTTTTTAGTTGCTACTATGTAAAATTAGACCAAATATTATGAATTAGGCCGAATTTCGTTCATTTCTCCTTATTTCAAACAAAATTTCGTCGAACTTGCGGACCTCCTTTGGTGTCGCGGCTGGGTGGCCGGCTGGCTGGACGCCTTTTCGCCACCCGATCACACCCCCCCCCCCCCCCCCAGCGGCGCTTAAATAGCGCCGAAAAACGGCTTGGGAGGCCGAACAACTGGAGATGCTCTAAGCCTAGAAGTTTAGAGAGGACTATTTTCATATTGAAGGAATAGTTTCATCTATGTCATTTTATTGGAGTAAAAAATCAAGCATGGAAAATGGCAACGTCTTTTTAAAGAAACCTGTATAAATTGTTCTGCCTTTAACCATGTTTAACCTTAAAATCTAATTAAATATCAGTCTTTTAACTTCTTTTGATATAAATTCGACGTACAAAAATTGTAGCATACGATTGCAATTTACAAAACCACGATTAATGTACTGTACATGATTATTAACAATACTCAATCTATGCATGTCAATTCTTGTGACTCGGTTCTCAATGATTTGTCAGTTAACTATTCACTTGAACTGCCAGCAAGTAGACATAAGCTTATGTCACTTGCACAGGTGTGTCGCGACGTGACGCCTTTGCAGTAGCGTTCAGAACTAGCCAAGCATATTCCATCAATTTTTTAGCTACAAGTAAGCGTCACCAGCACTGCAACATGCTAAAAATAAACATAGAGAGAAACAGCTGTCCAGCGATCCACATCTCTTGGAGGATTAGACATTCTTTTTTGCAATTTATTAAAGTTCGGTCTTAGTCTTGACCATTCCAAGTTTGAAGGCAGTGATAGATATAGTTCAATATAAGTCTTAGATAATTACAAAGATAAGTGTACGGGGGCATTGAAGTAAGTGATACTTCCATGGACATCGATCTATCATTGACATTGAAGTACCCAACAAAACTTCGGTTAATCCAGATTGATTTTTGTTATTTTAGCCGTACTGGGTCATTTTTCATTTTAAAAGCAAAAATAACAAGATACATGGCATTGATTACAAGATGTAAAACACGACAAGTCCACAAAAAATACATGGATAAAGAAGAGAACCAAAACAAGTTATGCAAAGCTGCACTATGAACTTAGCACTCATACTGCATGAACAAACCGAAAATAGTAGGACGAGTGTGGCCAGGTCAGTCGAAAGAACACACGAAGTCGAGATGACGAAGAGGTAGGAGTCATCCGCTTGCTCAATGGTCACACTTCACCATGAAGATATAGGAGAGTCATAGTCCTTATCGAAGGGCATCCCATCGTCGAGGCCTACCACAGATGCAATCGAAGGGCGATGTTCTATCGAGAAAAAATTGCGCCTCCTCTTGTCCTCGCAATCGACGACCAACATTAAATGTGCGACCGTGAGCACTATGCAATGCAACTAGAAACACGAACACCGTCGAAGGACCTCTTTCATCAAGACTTGACCGCCGACACGAACCTTCGTGAGAAGAGTCAAACAATGAAGCGGGCTGACAAAAAAATACAGCATGACACATATGCATAACACTTTCTCCGCCAAAGAAACTAAACATATGCCCCCAACCTACTTCCCCGCTATCGGGCCCATGAGCCCTAAATTCTTGTTCAACTACCCCTCGGCGATTGCTTTCAAGGACTATACATCAATAGTAAGCCTCGCAGCACCATCTAACCCATCGACACAGATACGACCTAGATTTTTCATGGGAAGCGGCACTTCCTGCACACACTCTTCAACACACCACCTTTCACTATCTAATCGGAGCGACAACCACCTCTAATTCTCCCTCCACACTCACGGTGAGCTAAGTCGCCGCCTCCGCCGAGGATAGATCCAGGTGAAAGAACGCCTCACACCGAGCAACTGCTTCCACGATGACCTTCGTAGATAACATGCTCCCCACCCAGCCGTCACAAGCTCGTGATCGACGCGGGCATGGGCACCTTGCCACCGCATGAGCCTTTGTCAGATCTATCATCCCGCACCACCCATCCAAAGCGAGATGAAAAGAGAGAAAATGACCCCGCCACCATCGATGCCATGCGGGCTTTGCCAGACGACAAAACCGAGCATCAAGGAAAGTTGGAGGCGATTGGCTAGGTTTTCCTCTCGAATCGCCCGCGGGAGCAGCGCGGGGGGGGGGGGGGGGCTTCAACAGCTGGGTTGATGAACTTGGAACATTGTGAAGTCGATCATTTGTGTCCTCCATGTGGTTGGCTAGGTAAAAGGACCAATATGTACCTAAGGAGAATTACTAGCTACAACTACAAAATTTACTTCGCTCATTATATGAGATAAACAACGAGAGAATATCAGGTGCTATGGGACTTTACATGATCTCATGCTATGGGCACATGAGAAGCATTGGAACGAACATCCAATGAGAGCTGCCTCAGGTGAAAAAATAGAAAAAATCTATCTGGGCCATCAGATTAGGGATGAATGGTGCAGATTCTAACAGATGGATCTGAGCGCACATGTACTGGATTGTTTGCACAAAACCCCCTTGATTCTAGACGTTTTGCTTCCAGCGTCATATTCTCATTCGAACGAACGCAGCAGCGGAGACCCAAAGGCCAAATCCCCAAACCCCAATGACACAGCAGCCTCCTCCTGAACAAACCCCTCTCGTTTCCTCCAGCTTGCCGATGATGGCGGCAGTCCAGATCCAGTGTCTAGCTGGAAGAATACCCCTAGTGGAGGTGCCCATCCAGATCTCGACCGTCTCTTCGCCGACGGTCTGGTTGCCCCGGCCGGCGGACCCGGGACCTCCCATGGTCTAGTCTGCGACCTTATGCGGATAAGGGTTCTCTACTCCGACGTCCGAGGACAACCCCTCCCCATCCTTTGTCCTACCCCAACGGCCCATTCTCCGAACATCGCTACCATCCCTGCGCGTCTAGCTTCGCCACCCTCCGACGCCGGAGAAGAATACACCAGTCTTCAGGTATGCTTGTCTCAGAGGCTGCTACCAATTTTCAGAGGTCATATTGTAGCATTTTATTTAGAGAATAGTTTTGTTCAATTTTTATCACAACTGTCCATTTATCATCTACATAATATTTTCGTCATAGATGTTTAAATGAGTTCGTTGATCCTTGAAATTACTCTTGCTTAAAAATTGTGCTTGGAGCATATGTTGTGCACTGTCGAATGTCGTATAGTTTTTTTTCTCCAACGTAGCCTCTAGGATAAGATTTATAAATTCTGGATCTTTGGAAATGATGTGAACGGCAAAAAAAATTAAATTGTAAACATATGCACATTTAGTTCAGATGAAATATTTTAATCATGAGTAGCAGTAGCTTGGAAGTTTACAATGATTTTCTGGGCAAACGCTATATTCAGAGTAGTATGCTTGAGCAGTACAGTAGGTAACCCATTAGCAGCACATCCATACTTGAGAGCTAAAGGAAATTTCTTAGGACAGAACATCCATCAATCTAACATAATAGGTATATTGCCAACACATTTTCTTATTCAGCACTTTCCGATCATTCCAGTTTGCTTAGACTAGAGATTTCCGTCATCTTGCCGGATACCGTAAATGTGAACAAACTAATGGCATCTACCTATTACAGTACTTGAGCGTGAAGTGCTTGTGGGGACAAGACTGAAATTCATTACACACTTGCAATATGTGTTACTTCAGTTATTTCTGAGAGTTCACTATCTGCGTGTTCACTGATATAAACACACGAGTGGCCATTATAAAATACCAAGGTACACAGGATTGATGTCTAATAGGATTCTGCTTTTGCCTGTTGGCTTAAGTTTTTCTCAACTTTATATGTAAATTTTTGTAATGCCTAATTACGACGGTGGTTGGGAATCTAACTATATGAACAGAATGCACTAGTGTGATTTTTTTACAAGATAAATATTGTTTACATAATTTGTTTCATTATTAGTAAGTTAGGATGATCGACAAAATAGCCGGCTTCTCTGCATGTTCCAGCATAGAAGCATACTTTAGGTTGTGTTTTGGGATGAATTTGATTCACCTTAAAATTTTGGCCTGTGCTAACTGAATCTTATTTGTTAGGTTTGATCTCTCCCCGCATAAGAAGTTTGATGAACAAGCACTAGTACTCGAGGCAAAGGCTATACCTTTCTGTTGTGTACCATAAAGATAGCAAAAGTTGATGCAGTTACTAAATGTATGTTTGGTCCTTCATGATTGTTGAGCGGTGATTATTTTAGTCCTTCATGCTTGGTCTTGCCTGTGATGTACTGTGTGGATCATGGAATTTAAATGTATGTTTAGTTATGATTTGAAGTGGATGGATTAATTTTCTCGTGTACTCAAATATTTGTAATGATGTTCACAATATTTGTAGTGACCAACATGTTCAGATTCTTGCATGATTCATGTAGCAGAAGCTACTAATGAAGTCAAACATACATGAAGTTTCGTACAGTACAGATATGATAATGGCTTATTTATTAAGGGAAAACATTTATATATGAGAAATTTAATGTGGTTACTGCAAAAGTTATCTACTATATGTAATAGTAGAAGGGGGTTTTCAAGAAATGTACATTAACAACCCTCCACCTAATCTGGACCGGTCATCTTCCATCTAGTGGCCCTAGTTCGTTTTTCTATTCTTTCACAGAAGGCCCAGATTGTATTGTAGTTGCTCCCCATCCAATGGTCACAAGAAAAGCTCGCATGAATTTACATTCTTCGAGGAAAATCATGCATAGGCATGTTATAACATCTTGATGTTTGAAATGCTTAAGAATTTTTTCTAAATATAGACTCATTTTTGTATTGTTTTCACTGTTAATAAAAACTTAAATTTGTACTAATGTCAATCTAACTTTAAAATTTAATTATTTATCATTTTCCCTCTACCTAGAATTATTTTATTTTCTTGCCCTCGGCATATTAAATTATGCGCCTCTTAATTTTCTTCCTTTTGTAATTTCATTTGAGTTTTATTAGGGCATTTATTAATTTCTAGGATTTCACAAAACGAAGAAATCCGTTTCCTTTTCTTTACCAAAGTGTTGGGCGCTCCCAAGTGTTGGTTGAATTTCAGGACCAATCTTCCTATGCAAGCTAGGTTTGGCCCGTATCTCCCTATTGCTATTAGGAATCGCCTACGATGACTAGCGCAGATTGCTCGTGTTGCTCGTGTATCACTGCAGGCTTGCTAGCTCTGCTCCGGTTTTCTTCAATTGTTTTCTTTTTCGTATTCCTTTTGGATCTTCCTTGTTTTTCATATTATTATTGTTTTTCTCATCATCATATTTTATTTTTATTGGTTTACTTGAGCTTCTTTCTTCTTTGTTAAACTTAGGTTTTTGTTGTTTCTCTTTTTTTTTTCTTTGTATACTTTGGTTTTCTTTGATTAATTTTTGTTTTTTATTTGGTTTTATTGGTTTTCCTTTTAAAATACATTCTGCTTTTTGTCAATACATAATATACATTTGAATGCACATGTGAAATTCTTTTAAACACATTGAGAATTTTTTAAATACATGATGTACATTTCTTAAATAGATGTTTTTAACACTTTTTATTTGCATAATAACATTTTTCAAATACATGCTCTACATTTTTTAATGACAATACACATTATTTGAACTACATAAACATTTTTTACATTCTATAAACAATTATAAAAATTCAAAGTATTTTTATGGAAGCACATTATTTTTTTAAATACCTCGTACATTTTAATGGAAATAAATATTATTAACCTACCCGGAAATACTTTTACAATGTTATTTTTCTAATTTCATGAATATTTTATAAATAAGGTGATATTTATTAAAATTTCACGTATAATTTCCTAATGGTAAAAACCATTATTTTACATTACTAAAAAAATAAAATGTAGTGAACACATTTTTAGAACTCGTGAAACCTTTTTTTATAAATGTAATTTACATTTATTTGAATACATGAATTACACAAAAAAATAATTACATTGGTTAAACCTTATTAAAATGTTTAAAATATGTGACTGTATTTCAATGTCACAAATATTTTTTGATCACATGATTAACATTTTCTAGTATTTTCATTCACAACCATCATTTTTGTAAACATAAAAAATATTTTTCTATACACGTTTAACATTTTTCAATATTTTAGATAGCGTTTATTTTTTAAATATAGATATTTAAAATATTTAAATTTAAAAATTATTATGAAAATATAAGGTGTAAAACAAAAGTAAAATGAGAACAACTTAAAAACAATACACACACAACACTAGCGTGTGATATCAACAACAAGATGATGCGACATGGTATTGTAGCCAGCCCAATACCGGCTTTTGTAAGCGATCATATGTTAGAGCGATACATAGGAGCAGCCTAATATGGCTTGCCTCTTCTATTGTCTGCTATCTTATGTGATACTATTTTCTCTAAAAACAATGTTATGTGATACTATTATCTCAAAAAATAAATCTTTTGTGATACTCGTTTAAGCGTCAACCTTTGTTGAGACTCAGTGTGGTTCCGGTTGTCGACGGTGAGTAATGTAGCTAATATTTTCTTCTGTTGGATGCAATAGCTTTCAAACGAAAGTTTTGAGGCTCTCGAAACTTTGGATGGAAATATTATAACATGTCAAATGGATAACTGTTATTTCTTCCACATGTTCACAGGGATCGCCAAAAATTTAGTCCCTCCTTATCAAAATATAGGTAGTTCTAACTACCTATATTATAACTATTTATATTTCGATACGTAGGGAGCATATATGTGCAAGATATATGCGCATGGAAAATTGGAAATACATATTCTCCGTAGTTAATAGCTTTCCTTGCAGCCACACATCCTTAACGGATTATATCTTATCTTGCCATGTGTGTGTTCCTCCTTTACTTTGCTTGGATGTATGAATAGAACGGTTTGCAACCATAGATATTGGACTTCGGTTGTGCTGGGCTTTCAAAAGAGCTCGCTGACAAATGAGCCTCTCCCACCAATTCTTTTTCCGTTTCTAAGAATATATTTTTTCCTAATGTTAGAAAAACAAATACTTTTTCTGATGTTAGAAAATACTTTGTTTGTTTTTACTCTTCATATAAGATTTATTGAAAGCTAAATTAACTTTATAAAAAATATTAATATTCACAATACAAAAGTAATAGCATTAGATGCATCATTAAATTAATTTTCATATTGTATAACTTTAATTTTTTTAATATAAATTGAGCAAACTTAATAAAAGTTGACTTCGGGCAAATCTTATATGAAAAGTAAAAATAAACAAGATGGGTAATAATTAATATACTTGCATCTCAGGTGTGCTAATATTTGTTGAGAAGTGGGGTTGTTTTTGTTTGGCGGTTAGATTATTCCAAAAGTACAATAAAACAACCTAAACTACTCATGTTTGGTTTAGTCTCACATCAGTTAGGCAATGTCTACTTTACTCTTTTTTATAGTTGGTCCACTTTATATTTAGAGAAATGATCTTCCTCAGCCGACGGATCGCGCGCGCCTACTACCTTCATGAACATTGAATAAGTCCTAATCATACGGTCCTGTGACACATTAAAAAAATGCTTCGCCCTGATTTTGCAACAAGGTTCTTATTGTATTGGTTCGAGTGCACTAAGAGGCTTGTTGTAAAACCCCATGTTGTATTGTTTGATAGAAAAATAAACATTGTGATGTTTTAATCCACTTTACAACAAGGGTCTTGCTGCATTGACATGAGGGCAACAAACAGTTTATTAAAAACCTCTGTGCGTTGTATTAGTCAAATTAAACAACAAAAACTTCCGCTTCAAAGGCTTTACAACAGAGGTTATGTTGCAATGACTCGAACGCAACAGATTCCCTGTTGCAAAATGATTGTTGACTTGCGGGTGATGATATGATGTAAAAAACCTTGGCGAGGGCCTTTGGCATCAAAGATGCTTATGTGTGCTAGATGCATGCAAAGATTCATGTCTAGGAGCACTCGCTAAAAAACCAAAATTGAGTTGCCGAATAAACTTTGATAAAAAAATGTATTAAAAAATTGCTTATAGAGCTCCTATAATACCATTTCACAATGAAATTTTGCACACACCTAGCACACTCGAGCATCCTCGATGCCAGATTATTTCTAGACTATTTTTTCATGAATTTATTGTTTATCAGAACCAGATGGGCCTGAGCTCAATCGTGAATTACACTATGAAACTATTTATTTTATTTTGGAAAAAGGTGTCCCAAAGGCATGTTATACTTGATAATTATTTACAAAAACGGAGTAATCACAATGAAAAGATTACAAGATAAAAAATACAAGGAAACAATATCAAAATTATACTGATAGTCTTCTATCTTCGAGTGTATGTTTCATAGGAACTTAAAAAGTGCTCAGAAGCGATGGTAAAAGAAGAGCATCTTGTCATCATGTCATGCTTCAAAAAACGTAATAATCATTTGTCGCTAAAAAATAGATATATTAACCATTGAACTAACATCGTTTGAAAGTGGATTGAAGAAAGTGGACCATGCCGCCATACAAATCAAAATACAAGATCGAAGTCGCGGCACCGAGTACTAGTCAACCGTTTCCCTTGATTGACACTTGAACTATCAAATCCAACGAGAGACAACCGATGTGGCAGCACCAAGCCTCAAAGGCCTTCATGATGTCGAATGAAACATCATTAAGGTAGAAAGAGGTTTGAAAAGACCTTATT
Source organism: Bromus sterilis (assembly GCA_950022295.1). Taxonomy (NCBI): domain Eukaryota; kingdom Viridiplantae; phylum Streptophyta; class Magnoliopsida; order Poales; family Poaceae; genus Bromus; species Bromus sterilis. The sequence goes on along the minus strand of OX465595.1, from coordinate 361,861,848 downwards.
CCAATTCCAGTGCACTACCGAAGCTACTACCCTATTGTTATTGCCAAAAATAAAAAATAAATGTAAGAAGAACAATCTATACCTAATAATAAAGGGAGGTGACTTTCTTAGTCCGTTTTGATATTTTTGCAGAAAAGCCCCTCCTTTTTTTGTTAATTAACCCGCAGTCTAGTAAATATAAAGAAAAAATTGGTAGTCAGTCTGGGCCTTTGCCCGTCGCGGCCCACGGTCCTGGAGCCTCACCATGTATGTGTTGGCAGGGGTGCAACTAATTGGGGGGGGGGGGGGCTCGTTCGTTTCGTTTCGAACGAACCGGTACGGAGCGCTCCGAGCGCGACACTTGTCGCGCGCGGAGAGCTCCCGCGCGTGCGAAAACCATTTTCTGGTTTTCCCTTTTACGTTTTCCGGTTTTACGGTTCCGCAGACCAGTTTCGTACGTTTTGCAGTTTCACCCTCGTAGAATCGACAATTAATGGCGAACCGCGTGCGCTGCGCGTTTTTTAGCCTGCGTTTAGTATTGTTTCTACTCATTTTTCCTTTTTTCCTTTTTTCCCATTATATTTCTGGGTAATGGAGATTTCGGGGGTAATTACGGGTGGGGCCTTACAACACTATCAAACGTTAACTTTCAACTCAGTCATATGAGGCACGATAACATAAATATCAGAGGCACGTTAACTTTCAACTCCGAGAACATACTTATCGGAGGCACGAGCACTTACATATCGGAGGCACGAGCACTTACATATCGGAGACACGATAAACTAACATATCGGAGGCACGATCGCTTACATATCGGAGGCACGAGCACTTACATATCGGAGGCACGCGCACTTACATATCGGAGGCACGAGCACTTACATATCGGAGGCACGATAAATAGCTGGTGAGGCTCTGATGTCACGGGCTCGTCTCGGCGTCCGTCGTCTCTGCCGCGACGACGTCCGCCTCGACTTCGCGTACCTACACTAAGCACAGTGGTTCACTTCCGTTTCCCTTTCATTTTAAAAGGTATATAAAAGGGTGACTATCCCCCCCCCCCGCCACCCTAAACCCTAAGATAGATGGTGAGGCTCTGATGTCACGGGCTCGTCTCGGCGTCCGTCGTCGCTGCCGCGACGACGTCCGCCTCGACTTCGCGTACCTACACTAAGCACAGTGGTTCACTTCTGTTTCCCTTTCATTTTAAAAGGTATATAAAAGGGTGCCTATCCCCCCCCACCCTAAACCTTAAGATAGCTGGTGAGGCTCTGATGTCACGGGCTCGTCTCGGCGTCCGTCGTCGCTGCCGCGACGACGTCCGCCTCAACTTCGCGTACACTAAGCTGGTGAGGCTCTGATGTCACGGGATCGTCTCGGCGTCCGTCGTCGCTGCCGCGACGACGTCCTCCTCGACTTCGCGTACCTACACTAAGCACAGTGGTTCACTTCTGTTTCACTTCTCGTACGAAACTGAGGCACGACGGCATATTAACAGGAGGCACGATGTGATATTAATCGAAGGCATGTTCTTGTACAAAACTGAGGCACTATTGGACATATAATCGGAGCGACACGAGTGACGATGTGATATTAATCAAAGGCGTGATAAATTGGAGTCTTGACAAATCGGAGGCACAATGATAACAGGAGGCACGAGCCGATATTAACAGGAGGCACAATGTTATTTTAATCGGAAGGCATGTTCCCATACAAAACTGAGGCACGATGTGATATTAATCGAATGCATGTTCTTGTACAAAACTGAGGCACTATTGGACATATAATCGGAATGACGAGCGACGATGTGATATTAATCGAAGGCATGTTCTCGTACGAAACTGAGGCACGACTGCATATTGACAGGAGCCACGATGTGATATTAATCGAAGGCATGTTCTTGTACAAATTGGAGGCACGACTGCATATAAATTGAAGTCTTGACAAATCGGAGGCACGACGACATGAATAGAGGAGGCACGAGCCCTTATTAATAAGAGGCACGATGATTAATCGAAGGCATGTTATCGTACGAAACTGAGGCACGACGGCATAATAACAGGAGGCACGATGTGATATTAATCGAAGGCATGTTCTCGCATAAATTGGAGGCACGACTGGATATAAATTGAAGTCTTGACAAATCGGAGGCACAATGTTAACAGAAGGCATGAGACGATATTAACAGGAGGCACAATGTTATTTTAATCGAAGGCATGTTCCCATACAAAACTGAGGCACGACGGCAAATAAAATTGAAGGCTTGACAAATCTGGGGTACGACGGCATGAATAGACGAGGCACAAACTCATAAAACAAAAGCATGTTCCCATACAAAACTGAGGCACGAGCCCATATAAATCAGAGTCACAAGAACATAAATATACGATGCACAAATTCATATAAACAGGACGCACGACATCAGAAAGAACTCATATAAACAGGAGGTACAGGATTTTTTCAAAGATATTTTACAGAGTACAGGACCATCTCAATGGTTGTGGTTGAAGAGTTGGCTAATCTCGGAACTTATTTCATTAAGATTAACTCCATTGTCTTCGCTGTCCAGTAGCATGTACAAAGTTTTGGCCTTCCATGTATTTACAGCAATCTTCAAAAGCAGCAACAAACAATCAAATTTAATGTTACATATACCCAATTCTGTGTGAGAAAAAAAAGGTTTAAGAGGACAACTTACGTCATAATCGTCAATGTCTTCGATCAATTTTTTACCGTTGAAGAGAAATGCAAATCTTATAACAGCATGTGGTGATTCACCAAATTCTAGTTTTGGCAAATCAGCTACATAATTAATGGTGTATTTACCCAATTGACTTGCATCTGGAAAGAAGTGTTTCAATACATGCGTCATCCTAAGCGCCTGGTAACAAGGAATTTCATTTTGTTTTTGTTAGATAATTTAAAGCAAAGGTTGACAAACTGAATTCTTGCATTCATAAATACTTACAATTTTATTTCTATGAGAGTGGTATGCATCTCTTCTTGACTCTTCCAATTTTTCAACTTGATTATTAGTATTTTTAGATGATTGACCATCAAATTGTAGAAAGTCTTTAAGAATTTGGTTTTCTTCTTATTGAGGAGAGGTTTCTCTTGCATCAAGTATGTGCAGTATCTTCTCACTTTTGTCCAACACATATAATGTGTACCTGTCTGCCTTCTCGACAGGCATGAATATCTGTGTGGAAAAAAAATCATTAGACATTGTTAGACATGACAGTTTAATGTAAAAGAATTAGTTTGTTGAAAAAAATGAGTTTGTCAACCATGGACATAGGAAGGCTCTCACGTATAAAGTCCTGAACGAAGGTGTCGTGCCTCTAAAGTCCCTAACTAACGTGCCTCCAAATCCGTACTAATAGTGCCTTCAATTGTTATATTGTCGTGCCTCTGAAGTACCTAAAGTAACATGCCTCCAAGTCCATACTGTTAGTGCCTGTAAATTTTATAGTGTCGTGCCTCTAAGTCCATACAATCGGATTTTTTTATGTAGTCTTGCTTCCAACTCCATACGTCCGTGCTTCATAAATGATATCTCTAAGACACGTCCCGTTCGTCCCTCCAATTGTTCATGCTTCCAACTACATACTTGTAATGTTATCTCTAAAACCCGCCTTGTTCGTGCCTCCAAGTCTTTACCCAACGTGCCTTCAAATCTTATAGCATCGTGCATCTAAGTCCATACACTACATAACGTGCCTCCAAGTCCATACTTCATATTGGACGTGTGCCTCCAGTTTGTATATGGTCGTGCCTCCAAGTCCATACTTCATATTGGACGTGTGCCTCCAGTTTGCATATGGTCGTGCCTCCAAGTCCATACTTCATATTGGACGTGTGCCTCCAGTTTGTATAGGGTAGTGCCTCTACTACCCTAGTTTTCGTCGCTCCAATTTTTAGAAGTCGTGTCTCTAAGTACATCATCAGATGTCTTTAAGAGTCAAACACGACCAAGTGGTAGTTTGTATGTAGTCGTGCCTCTAATGCACGTGCCTCAGATGTATATCGAATGGAGCCTCCAAGATGCCTCTAAGATGCCTCCTATTTGAATGTAGTCGTGCCTATTTTTAGCGAGTTGAAAGTTGACGTTTGATAGTGTTGGAAGGCCCCACCCGTAGTTACCCCAGAAAACTCCATTGCCCAGAAATATAATGGGAAAAAAATAAAAGAAAAAACCGAAAAAAGGAGTAGAAACAATACTAAACAAGCCAGCAGCGTCGCAGGCAAAAAACAACGATGCGAAACACACACAATAGCAAAATCCTTGAAAGTTCTTGGACCAAATTGCAAATGTGGAAACGGGAAAACCGGAAACCGGAAACCCCGCGGGAATGACTCCGCGCGCGACAAGTGTCAAACGCGGAGCGACGAGGAAAAGTCGTCCGCGCACGCACGTAGCGCCACTTGGCGCGCGCGGACGAGTTGAAAGTGATCGTTCCCACGAGTACTCTTAAACTAGTGATTTCGTGTTGGCAGTCCAGTAAATATAAAGAAAAAAATGGTAGCCAGCCTGGGCCTTTGCCCGTTGCGGCCCACAGTCATGGAGCCTCTCACCATGTGTTGCGGCCCAAACTCCTGGGCCTCCAATATAAGAGATGGTCTACCCATCAGTGCACACACATATTTTACCCAAATTAAAAAATAAACGCCGACGCTATAATTCAAACTAAATACAAAACTTACTGATAGCCCACCCTAGACGACTCAGCTAGCTTATTATTATTTTTAAATAGGAGTATATATATATTCCTAGGAAAAAGTGTATCCGCATAAAAAACTAAAAAAAATATGTTTAATTTTTTGTCTTATTTTAAACATGTTTTCGCCTTTTTAAAATATATAAAGTTAATTTTACGTACATCATAGGTATTTTATCATAAGATTAAAATTTGCTTCCGTTGTTTTAAGGAATCTTTATTTTTATTAAAAAATATTGCTCTAAATATCCCAAATGAAATGTTCACAAGATTTTAATTTTTGTGTAATTCATTCCTAAATCCTACATGTATCTAACTCAAAAAAAAGTGTACCCGCAAAAAATATTCACAAAAAGTGTTCACATGTTTTAATATTTTGTATTAATTTAAATGTGTTTGTGTTTTTTTTAATATATAAAGTTAATTTAACATACACCATAGGTATTTTATCATAAGATTAAAATTTCTCCCGTTGTTTTAAACAATCTTTATTTTTATAAAAAAAAGCTCCAAATATCATATAAAAATGTTACATGATTTTATTTTTTGGAGTCATTCATTCCAAAATCCTACATGTTTTTCTTTGCGATAAACCAAAATCCTACATGTTGCTAAATCACAAGAAATGTACCCATAAAAAACTCACAAAAAGTGTTCACACGTTTTAATTTTTTGTATTATTTTAAATGCCTTTGTAACTTTTAAAGATATGTAAAGTTAATTTTACCTACATTATAGGTATTTTATCATAAAATTAAAAATATCCCCGTTGCAACGCACGGGCATTGTCCTAGTGATCTACAAAAGTAAGAAAAAGAAATGAATTGATATCCGCTCCTCTAGCCCTTGACAAGGACTCTTGGATAAAAAAAGAGAGTAAGACCGAAACAACGACGTGAAAAAAGCTTTGACAATGAGCGATGGCTTAGAGCAAGTCTAGCATACCCGCTATATCGCCGTCGGTCTGTATATATACAAACTTTTTAGCGAACGGACGAAGTTTCGTCCAGAGTAGAACAACCATAATTCTCTCGGCCCGTGAATATATTGCGGGTTGTCCACAAAACACCGGTTCGACCGTTATATCTATGGTGCAAGGGGCGATTTAGGGTTTCCTTCTCTCATTCATCCCCCTTCCCGGGCGTTGCAATTTCTTTCATCCGCCGTGTAGAGTAGCGAAATCCGACGAGCAATTAGATGGGGTCTGGTGCGAGAGGAGGTCCCGGACATGGCGCAAACATCGGCTGTAGCGGTGGACGTGCCGGTTGCGAGCCCCTGCGTGGATTGCGGTTCTTATGCGGAGTCGGCGACCCAGCTCCGGCCGCGCTTGGGAGTGGTTCCTTCATCTCAGCCGCTTCGTCCTTCCGTACACCACCGAGGTGGTCCACGCCGACATCCGACTCCGGGCCACTACAAATGTCGTGATACACGGTGAGGATGGCGCACGGCAACGCCGCGCCGACGCCCAGGCGTCCTACGACCTCGCCGTCGAGCGGTACAAATATGCATGTGGCCGCTTCAACCCCGACCGTTGAGGAGCGGCGACCTCATATTATGTGTTTTTTCAGTGTTTGTGTATTTCGGCGAAGTTCCGGCTTAATTTGTAGTGTGAAACAATCTATCTTTAAATTTATACTTATGTCGTATTTATTCTACCATCCCATGTTTCATATTGTATAATCGTTCTATGGTGACCCATATATGGGTTTTGCAGGAAACGGATTTAGGACCTGTTTGGTTCGGCTATGGATTTCTGAAAATCTGCTGTAGAAAATAGGAAACACCTTCTGGGCAGATTTCGATTTTCTACAACAGATTTTAAGAAATCGTTCGAAGGTTCGCTATTTGGTTCGCTCGTACGTGTATTTTCCTACTGCGCTTTGGTGGAATTCGGTCGTTTGAAGGTTCGCTCTTTGATAAAATCATGTTTGATTTGGCTGTGGATTTTTAAAATCTGAATAAAGTTGAATCAAACAGGGCCTTAACATATCCGCTAGAGATGCTCTTAGGTTTGGAAGGCTGAGCCGCGTTCTGTTCTGTAAATACCAAGATTTGCCAATGTTAATGTGTAAATAGCCCAACTAAAAAAATAAAATTTGTAAATAGCTATGGAACTTAGACACGTCTAAACTCGCGCACCGCGCCGCCGCCTACGGCGATGACCTGACCCAACAGGATTCTTATATGGGACAAGAAGCAATGATTGTCATGGAGTGCAAACAATTATGTTTGGAGTTTAGTTCTGTTGAATTCAAACTTTGCCCAAAGAAAGCAAATCAGATAGCACACAAACTTGTAAAAAATAGCTTCCAAAATAGATCCTCTAGTACTTGGGATGATGAGATCCCGGGCTTTATTTTTCCTACTCTTGTAAATGATATGATTATTACTTGAGAAATAAAGTTGTTGAAAATGTTAAAAAAAATTAGACACGTCTAAACTCGCGCACCGCACCGCCGCCTACGGCGATGACCTGACCCAACAGCCCAGGCTCAAAACAGGTAAAGTCTAGTCGGCAAGTTTGACGTGTGACGCGCGCACTCGCGACCCAGCTCCAGTACGGCAACGGCAAAGCCCTCCTTTCCCGACGTCACTCTCGTGGAATTTCCGTGGAGCCGACGAGATATCACCCGGCTTCGCCCGTCCGTCGAGGCCGGAAACGAACAAAAATCTAACGAGAAATCGGAAGGCGATCGACGTCGCCTTATCACGGCTGCAAGGATAATAAAAGCAGGGGCACCGGTCAAAGTCTATCTATCGCTGCTACGCCGCCGCTGCTCTGAGGACAAAAAGAGCCGCGATCGATCGATGGTGGCGTTGGCCGTTGGGGACACAGGACAAGTTGGGCTATGGGGGGAACGGTGCAGAAGGGGCTGCCAATTCACTCTCAATCTGTACTTTCGAAAGCACGTGAAAGCCACAGAAAAAGAAATACCATTGCAATACTTTTATTCCGTTTTGCAGTCGATTTGTGGTTGCTGAACTATCTGGTGCCGCCAAAATTTTGCTTGATCCAGAAGACATCTAAATTTGCTATTTTTCTTTGCTTGTAAATTGCAAAGGTAACAAGAAGCACAACGTGCAAGGACGGTTGGTGGAGCCCCTAGCGACACAAGGGAAGCCTCAGTTGCTGCCGATGTCAACCCCCTCCCCTCATTCTTTTTCACATCACCGCCATCAAAAGGTTCACCGACGAAGCCTCTACTGGATTTGAGGAAGGTGGCGGCGGTGGCCTTCCCTTCCTCAGTGGTGGCTAGGCGTGGGCGCGAGGGGTCTTCAAGCAGTGCGGTGGCCTGGTTGTTGCTCAAGGGGCGTAGCTCGGGGGATCGAATCGGCGCGATGGTGGTTGATTTAACGCCTCCGGTGGGCGCGCGTGCCTACAACCAGGAACCGTGGTGGTCCTTGGCCTCAGGCGGCGCTACTCCGTGCCTTCCTGTCATGATGCTCGGTAGGCATCTTGGCTCGTGTTGTGTTCGATGGTCCTGCTTCTGATCGGTCATCGATCGATCTGCTAGCCTATATGGCAAAAGGGTCATCAATGTCCTCCGCGATGTGCGGATAGTTGCAGAGGATGCGATGTGGTATGTTCGATGGTACTGGCATCAGTGCTTGATGGGTGCTCATGTTGGAGGTTGGCCGTCGATGATCTCTGTGAAATGCGGTTGGTTGCGGCGTATCTCGGTGCCTCTTCGTCAATGGGCAGCTTCGATGGTGGCGGCGGTTGGTGGGCTTCCCTGCGTCGGTATGCGGGATGATGTGAGACCGAGAGGTTGTGGGAGCTTGGGTGAAGACTTTTTGGAGTGGTATGTGTGGGGTATCTTGTGAGTATCACTCAACTGTTATGATGATTTTCATTCGGTTTTCCATGTTTAACTAAAAATCTGATTTTTGCTCGCCATTTTTAATTAATCGAGCAACTCTTTTATTCTTCATGAATGCAAAAATTCTACCATTTCAAAAATAAATGCAAAGGTGGGCAGTTAGATCAACTCTAGAAGAGTTTCTATATCTATAGTCCTCATATCACATATGAAGTGTGTCGTCGATAAGTAACGGCAGATGCCATGGGGATGGCTAAAGAGGGGGACAGACCGAGGTTAGTATCGCTGGTACCGGAAACGAGAATGGGAACACACGGTGAGACACCACGATGTACCCAGGTTCGGGGCTCTCCGTAGAGATAACACCCCTAATCCTGCCGAGCTAGCTATATGCAATAATTCTGGCTACAATGAATGATCCTTGAGCTGTTTGAGAGGAAGAAGAAGAGGGCCTCAGATCTCTACTCTCTCCTTGCTCTCTCTGGTGGGTGAGATTGCAATAACTACTCTGCCGTCGTCCCTCACGCAGGAGGGGTAGCCGGGGCTCTTATAGGCCGAGCCCAGGGTACAAAGGTGAATACACAAGAGGAAGGGCCCAGCTGTCTGTCTCAGGTCGGCTAGGGACCTAGCATCGTGCTTCTCCGGATGACCCGGTGTAGACTTGCGGCTCGCCATGCCGCTATCCCGTAGACCTCGGCAGTGAACAGTGAGGCTAGGTACTTAGGCCTGTCGGCCTGTCCGCGTGATCGGCGCTGGAGGAGACCGCACGCTGATACGTCCAAAACGTATCTATAATTTCTGCTTGCTCCATGCATGTTTTGTGTGATATTGCTATGATCTAGATACACTTTCATACACTTTTGATCATATTTGGACTAACCTATTAACTCAGTGCACCCCAGTGTCAGTTCCTGTTTTCTGCTGTTTTTCTATTTCAGTTCTCCCCCATATAAAAAGTGCCAGAAAAATTTCGGGAAAAATACAGGAAAAATCAGCGTACAGGAAGCTTCGAGAAGAGCCCGGGAGGGGCCAGAGGGGAGCCAGGGGGGCCCAGGCGGCCACCCGGCGCGGCCCCACCCCTGGCCGCGCCAAGGGCCCGCCTGGGGCCCCTGGTCCACCTCTGGCTACCCCCCTTCTCCTATTTATTCTCCTTCACGGGGAAACTCCGAAGACAGAACCCTATTTCGCAAACTCGCCTCTGTTCCGCCGCCGTCGCGCTTCCGAGATCGGGAGCACCAGAAGACCTCTTCCCGGCACCCTGCCGGAGGGAGGATTGACCTCCGGGAGTCTCCTCTCCACCATGGATGCTCCCCGAATGTCTCGTGAGTAGTTTTCCTTGGACCATGGGTCCGTGATCAGTAGCTATGTGATGTTCTCCTCCCCTCTTTGATCTTCATTGTTTAGACCTCGTGAGCTGCCCTACATGATCGAGGCACTTTTGTAATATTTCTGCTATTGCTATGTTGAGTTTGATAGGATCTGATGGATTATGAGATTATGTCCAGATTGTGATTGAGTAATATATTTGGTTCTTATCTCTTATATTTTTGTTCCTAAGTAATTCTTGCATGTTCTCCGTTGTTGTTTATTGCTTTGGACAAGTAGTAGGTAGTGACTCCAAGAGGGAACGTTTTGCTCGATTGTGGGTTCATGCCCCCCGATGACACGCTTGAGTGATAGAAACATGAGTCTAGGGGATGTGTTGTTGTCACAAGGGGGAAAACAACGGTGCTTGTAACTGCGGTTACAAGGATTGTTTACTTTACGCAAAGTTCTTTTAATGCAGTTGTCTGTTGCTTTGGGTTTACACTTTGGGTGGGGCTCGCAAATTAATACCAGTGGGATGTTCTGGATAGATATCTCAAGGTGGATGATTAGTAGTAGATGCAGTTGGATTTCGGTCTACTTATTTTGGTGTACTGCCCATGCTTTTGAACCTCGTCCTTTCTTTTGTAGCATAGTTAGCATTGCGGTGCGTTCATAATCCTGTCAATTGCCTTTCTGTAATTTGTTTACCTCGCATAGCAATTTTATCGTCTTTTGGGAGAGAGACATCACTAGCGAACATCACGTATCCCGGTCCATATCCTCATCACTGTTTACACGCTCATTTACTTTTCTGCTTTACTTTCAATTGCTATCATTATCCCTTGCGTTTTATCCTTTGTGAACAACAAGATCGGAGAGATTGACAACCTCTCTGAACTTCGTTGGGAACAAAGTTATCGTGTCTGTGTGCAGGTCCGCGTCAGTTGCGCCGCTGACACCTACTTATCATCTCCGGAGTCCTACTGGAGACAAACCTTGGTATCTTCACCGAGGGAAATTTGCTGTTGTGCTACATCACGCCTTCCACTTGGGGTTTACCAACGAAGGGCGAGAAAACACTATCATCATCTCGCACATCAAGCCAAATTTCTGGCGCCGTTGCCGGGGACTCCGAGTGCTAAGATAGGGGAGTTGCACACTACCCTTTACCTTTGTTTTTTAGTCTTGTTAGTTTATCTTTCAGTTTTTATCTTTGTGTCTTTTATCAAAAATTACAAAAAAATTATTTATCTTGCTAGTTGTCATTATGTCTGGCCCTTTTGCCTTTATTGAGACAGAGGTTCTCACCTTCAAACAAAAAGGTGGAGAAAGCTTAAAAGATGCTTGGTATAGAATTAATGATTCTCAAAAAAGAGCCACCAAGAAGCAATCCACTAGTATCCTGCTTAGAAATTTTTATGTCGGGATTACTCCTTGGAATAGGTTCATATTAGATACTGCTATCAATGGGAATTTTCTAGAAGCCCCGACTTGGGAGTCTCTTAATGTTATTGAAAATCTTGTTGGAAATCTCCCTATTGCTAGCATACAAGAAGATATAACTCTATCTCATATTATGAAGAAACTTGAAAAGATAGAGTTAGAAATACCAAGTATAACTCGGATAAATGAGTTGGATCGCAAGATTCAAGGTAATTTGAATAGGCTTGATAGCTCCATGCTTAAAATTATTTAAACTTTGGAGGTCATCAAATCCCCTGATACGGATCTTTCTAGGATAAATAAGATTGAGGAAATCATTAATACTTTAGGAACTACTTTATCCTCAATCAAACCAAAAAAGGTAGAGACTTAGGCAAGAAGGTAACCTAAGTTCAATTATGTCCCTAAGGTTCCCCGACCTAAAAATAAGCCACCTATTGCCAAAGAAGTTGAAAACGTGAAAAATTTGGAAGAAATACCTCTCTTTGATAATTTTATAAATGAATCTCCCATTGATTTTCCGCCTTTTGGTTTTCTCCCTAGAAGTATCTTCATTAGGACTTTATTTAAAGACCTCTTAAGACTAGTTGTACAATTGAAGAGCTTTTTGATGATCTTGATAATGATTCGATTGATACAACTTGATTCTTCTTTTTGCATCATGCCTAGCTAATGGCTTTAAAGAAGCGCTTTCGGGAGGCAGGCGCAACGAATTTAGGCTTTTATTTTTGCTTTTGTTGTGTCTTGGTGATTGTTACTACTGTAGCAACATCATTGTATCTTTCTTTTTCAGCTTTGTGCCAAGTTATAGCTTCTTACGGCAAGGGAAGTAAAAGTTGTGACATGCTGTCCATAAAACAGATTCTGTCCTCGTGACCAGAAAAATTCCATAAAAATCCCAATTCATCTTTTTGAGCTGAAATTTTTACACAATATGATCTATAAAATTACGAAACTTCCATATGTTCTGAGTTTTTTGATTTGAGTTGCATAAGTGCCCCTAAAAAATTCTTTACTATCTGCTGTCCTGTTTTTCAAAGATTCTGCCACGTTTTGTCTCTCCTAACTTTTGCAAACCTTAAGCTTGCTTTTTCTTTGCAAAAACTTTTTGGCGCTCTTGAGAAACAGTAGATCTTAAAGAATATCTTTATGTCCAGTGGAGAAAAATTATTTATTAAGGGTACTAACCTCTCTAATCAGCTTATGATGAGTTATGTATGAAGGGAGTTTTCAAGTGTGCGATGGAAGATGATGAAAGAAGATCCAGGAGTGTCAAGCGCTCAAGCTTGGGGATGCCCCCATGCATCCCCAATAAATATTCAAGGAGACTCAAGCGTCTAAGCTTGGGGATGCCCCCGTGCATCCCCTTCTCCATCAACAATCATCAGTTCGTCCTTCGTCTCACTATATTTTTATCACTTCATGCGTTATGTGCTATGGTTGGAGCGTCTCGCTCTTAGGTTTTGTTTTTAGTTTTCTTTAGCTTTGCTTGCTGTTCATAACAAGTTATATCTTGTCTTACTTTGTGTGGGAGAGAAACACGCCCCACTTTCAAAATTTAGAACACATCATAGGATTTTTCCTGCTTATCTTTTTGCTGTTGTGTGTTCTTTATCTTTTCATAGCTACTGCCATGTTTAGTTTTAGTTTTAGTTTGTCTTTAGCAAGAGCCTTCGCTTTTGTTTAGTTTGTTGCTGCAACTCTTTTTAGTTTTCATGTTTATCTTGTTAAGAGAGTTGGTTGTTGCACTGAGTTGTGTCTTGTTTTGAGAAGTAGGTAATTGAGGTTGCTATTTAATTTTAGTAGTAGCTTGCAATAGTTTTGAAGTATTGATGTGAGTAATGTTTGAACTTTTGGTGTCAAGAGCTCTAGCCTATTGGTGATAGGTGTCGTATTTTGGGCAATCCGTGTGTATTTTAAAAACCTACAAAACTAGTTGAGAACTCTAGCTACTAGATGGATCACTACTCTTCTAAGGAGTCGAATATCAGAGAACACTCACGTACCATGAGTCGAGGATGCGCAAGGATAACCAAACCCCCATACACTCCTCCTCAGGGTACTTGTCTCTTTGTGAACCTCCTTATTAGATTGAGAGTTACCGATAATAAGTGCATGAGTTCTTCGGACTAATGTAAGTATTGAAAGTTGACACTTCCACCTTCCCATATTTTGCTAGCCTCTCCTGTGCCGTGCATTGCCTTCTTCTCACTCCGAGAGTTGGTGTCCACCTTCGCCGGTACATCCAAACCCTTGGCATGATACGCTCTGTCATCATAAGCCTCCTTATATCTTTCCTCAAAACAGCCACCATACCTACCTATCAAGGCATTTCCATAGCCTTTCTGAGTTACATTGCCATGCAACTTCCACCTCTTCATGACTTGATCTTCTACATGTTCCTGCTACACTGGCAGCGACATACATTGCATACATCATGATAGCTACATCTTCTTTATGATTTTGAGTACCTTGTAAAGTGTGAAATATCTCCTTTATCTTCTTGTAAAATAGAGTGTTGCCCTTAAGTGAGGAAAAGATCCCAAAGTGGACACATTAAAAGATCACAAAGAGGACAAATGAGAGTTAAATAGAAAGAGCCATTGAGGCCACAAAAAAATACAAAAAAATATAGAAAAAGAGAGAAAAAGAAATAAAAAGAGAGAAAGGGGCAACACTACTATCCTTTTGAGAGATCCACACTAGTACTCCCTTTATACCCTTGTACTCCATATAGATGATCATTATGCATATAGCTATGTGGGGATCTTCACACTATAGAACTTGGCTTGCATATTCCAAGGATGAGCCTCCTCAAACGAGCTCTAGGTCTTCATGAGCGAGCAAGTTAGATGCACCCCCACTAGTTCCATTGGAGAGCTTATTAGCTCGTATGTGCATCCGTTCCATGGCAATCCCTACTCCTCACATCATATCTATCATTTGGCATCTCTTGCCTATGATTGTCCTCATTGATGTGAGCCTTTCTTATCCTTTTTGTCTTCCTCCTCCACCATATTTCTATCTTTGCCATCCTAAGTGTCAACTCTCGTGCTTACGCTCATCCATTGCATGAGTGCTCAAAATATCGAAAAGGAGTGGATCAAATTGACTTGTACCTGGCTAGTGCTCTGGGGACGAGTCAAGATAAGATTCCAAAGAAGACCAAGTGTGAAACATCAGTAGATTGAGTTCTCAACACAAAAATACTTTTTTTATCGTATTCCCTATCCCCCTTCTTGCACGCAAACACCATTTGGAGACATTCGAGTCACGGACAGCAAGAGCTCTTGCACCTAATGTTCTTTTGTTACTTGTTTCAATGCTAATATAGACTCTTGCATGTCATGACTTGAATTGAATATCTAACCTTGATTGCTTTACTTTTCAAAGTTCTTTTATGGTTGCTAGCATGTCACCACAGAAATTATGCTGTTATCATTTACCTACTCGAGGACGAGCAGGAATTAAGCTTGGGGATGTTGATACGTCCAAAATGTATCTATAATTTCTGCTTGCTCCATGCATGTTTTGTGTGATATTGCTATGATCTCGATACACTTTCATACACTTTTGATCATATTTGGACTAACCTATTAACTCAGTGCACCCCAGTGCCAATTCCTGTTTTATGTTGTTTTTCTATTTCAGTTTTCCCCCATATAAAAAGTGCCAGAAAAATTCCAGGAAAAATACAGGAAAAATCAGCGTACAGGAAGCTTCGAGAAGAGCCCGGGAGGGGCCAGGGGGGCCCAGGCGGCCACCCGGCGCGGCCCCACCCCTGGCCGCGCAAGGGGGACGCCTGGGGCCCCTGGTCCACCTCTGGCTACCCCCCTTCTCCTATTTATTCTCCGTCATGGGGAAACTCCGAAGACAGAACCCTATTTCGCAAACTCGCCTCTGTTCCGCCGCCGTCGCGCTTCCGAGATCGGGAGCACCAGAAGACCTCTTCCCGGCACCCTGCCGGAGGGAGGATTGACCTCCGGGAGTCTCCTCTCCACCATGGATGCTCCCCGAATGTCTCGTGAGTAGTTTTCCTTGGACCATGGGTCCGTGATCAGTAGCTATGTGATGTTCTCCTCCACTCTTTGATCTTCATTGTTTAGACCTCGTGAGCTGCCCTACATGATCGAGGCACTTTTGTAATATTTCTGCTATTGCTATGTTGAGTTTGATAGGATCTGATGGATTATGAGATTATGTTCAGATTGTGATTGAGTAATATATTTGGTTCTTATCTCTTATATTTTTGTTCCTAAGTAATTCTTGCATGTTCTCCGTTGCTGTTTATTGCTTTGGCCAAGTAGTAGGTAGTGACTCCAAGAGGGAACGTTTTGCTCGATTGTGGATTCATGCCCCCCGATGACACGCTTGAGTGACAGAAACATGAGTCTAGGGGATGTGTTGTTCCCACAAGGGGGAAAACAACGGTGCTTGTAACCGCGGTTACAAGGATTGTTTACTTTACGCAAAGTTCTTTTAATGCAGTTGTCTGTTGCTTTGGGTTTACACTTTGGGTGGGGCTCGCAACTTAATACCAGCAAGATGTTCTGGATAGATATCTCAAGGTGGATGATTAGTAGTAGATGCAGTTGGATTTCGGTCTACTTATTTTGGCGTACTGCCCATGCTTTTGAACCTCGTCCTTTATTTTGTAGCATAGTTAGCATTGCAGTGCGTTCATAATCCTGTCAATTGCCTTTCTGTAATTTTTTTACCTCGCATAGCAATTTTATCGTCTTTTGGGAGAGAGACATCACTAGCGAACATCACGTACCCCGGTCCATATCCTCATCACTGTTTACACGCTCATTTACTTTTCTGCTTTACTTTCAATTTCTATCATTATCCCTTGCGTTTTATCCTTTGTGAAAAATCAAACCGGAGAGATTGACAACCTCTCTGAACTTCGTTGGGAACAAAGTTATCGTGTCTGTGTGCAGGTCCGCGTCAGTTGCGTTGCTGACACCTACTTATCATCTCCGGAGTCCTACTGGAGACAAACCTTGGTATCTTCACTGAGGGAAATTTGCTGCTGTGCTACATCACGCCTTCCACTTGGGGTTTACCAATGAAGGGCGAGAAAACACTATCATCATCTCACACATCACACGCCTCTGACAGTCCTGATCTTCAGAAATTGCGCATTGAATGCTCTTGTACCAGGTGTCCGATCTGGACCTCTGATCGGACGCTTCTCTTCTTACTTCGGCCGGATGCTCCTAGATGAGGCCGATTGCGCCCTCTCCGGGGCAATCGGCCCTCACTTGGAGCAGTTCGGCCCACTTCTTGGTTTCTCTTGTTTAGCTCGGCCTTGAATAGATCAGTGACCTCCAGCTCGGTGATCTATGCTTTGATGAACTATTTCCCCTGGGTGGCCCTACCCGGGGGTCATTCCCCCGACGGTAGCCCCTGAAGTTGCGGAGGTCCCGCCGAACTCAGAGATGGCAAGGCCTGCACAGGTTCCTTAAAAATATTTTCCTTGTCTCTAACCGATTTCTCCAATAGGCCGGTTGCTTGCTACCTGCCGATTGCTCTTGATCTTCCGATTTCATCTTTTCTTCCGATTGCTCTTGTTCTTCCGATTGCTCTTGATCTTCGTATCAACTACTCTCAATAGACCGATTGTACTTAATTTTCCGATTGGTCTTGACTTCCTCGACCGATCCTCCCAACGGTTGGTTTGACTGGAACGTTGACCGAACTTGCCGCTTCGAATTCGCCGAGGAATACGGGACGTCGTGCCATGATTTGACATGCCATAACCGCTGCCTCGACCCACGCACGCACGTCCCGTCCCATCCGCCGGATCTTATGTGCTCCGAACTGACGCCGCTCTGTGGATACACGCGGCCACACCGCCGATCGGCACAGCCGATCCCACTACCTCTTTACCGCGTCTTTAAATACCCGACGGGGTGAGAGATGCATCTCGCACCCCTCACTCCATCTCCTTCCTCGAGCTTTTCTCCATTGCTTCCGCTGCCGCACCGCTCACCCCGCCGTGCTATTGCCACTTCCTCCGACGCCCAGAGCCGCCGCCCCAAAGCCTGAGCCGCCGCACTCCACCGCCCTTGCCACCGCTCCTCCTCTGCCACCATAGGTGGGCTTGGATCTAGGTTTCCTCCGCCTCCGCCGCTGTCGTCTACACCGCCGCCGCCTTCTTCCTCGTCTTCGCCTCGCTCCTCCTCGCCCACCACAGTGTCCGACGCCTCCATGGGGGACGACGCCGCCGCCGGCTCCCAGAGGGGAGCTTGGAAGGGTTCGAACGTGACGGAGATGCATGTCGCGCTCCTCCGCCGGACTCGCAAGATCCCGGCGGACCTCGATCTCCGCATTCCCGGCGACGAGATCGTGCCCGCGCCCCGGGATGGCGAACGCGTTGTCTTCCTTGCGCACTTCGAGCGCGGGTTTGGGCTTCCGGTGAGCCAATTTTTTCACGATTTCCTTGCCTTCTACCGGATGCAGCCGCATCATCTTGGAGCCAATGCTATCATGCTGCTCTCCACTTTTGTATCCTTGTGCGAAGGCTATCTCGGCGTTCGGCCCACCATTGGGCTCTGGTGCCGGATCTTTCACTTCCCCAGCTTCCAAGTGGGCACTGGTGTGCACACTATCAACTCCAAGACCAAGAAAAGAGAGGAAGTCAAGGTGATGGCTGAATGCGGCGGCGCCACCATCTACCTCCGCCAGGTCGGCCTCTATCCTCATCTCCAACTGCCTCAGTCCATCAAGAACTGGCAGACAGGGTTCTTT
Organism: Bromus sterilis; assembly: GCA_950022295.1. Lineage (NCBI taxonomy): Eukaryota > Viridiplantae > Streptophyta > Magnoliopsida > Poales > Poaceae > Bromus > Bromus sterilis. Next base: position 361,843,823 of record OX465595.1, on the reverse strand, counting down.
TACGTTTCCTCACCGCGGAATCGGGACTTGCTGAATCTGCCCGAGTTCTCTCTGCCCCCACCGACTGCGAAGTATCATTGGGCTGAGAAACCAGGGGACGGGGACACCGATCTAGATCGCCAGATGGCGTATATCCAGAAGCTGATGGAACAAGGGTTGCAGCCCGCCGATCTGGTGGCGACCTGGATCTGCCGCCGAGTGCTCCCACTGCAACGCCACTGCCATCGGATCTGCGATATGCACCTGCGCCTCGACCCCACTCGGATTTCCACATTCCGAATAGACGAGAAGGAGTTCTTCCACCGAATCAACAACATTACCAATCTTAAAGTTACTGAACCTTTCGAGTTTGGACTGAAGTCGTTCAGCCGATCTCGGCCTTGCCCCGAGGTATGCTACAATTATGATTCTTTGCTCTAGCTTTTTCCTTTCCTCCCTATTAATTCTGATCGGATCCTTTTCTTCAGGAATTCCTGGCCTCCAGGCTCATGCAGGACGGACAGTCCACTTCGGGCTACCACCCTGACCGAGCTGAAGAAGACGCCCAGGACTTGGAGCTTGACGAAGAGACCAAATCCGAGACCGAGGCCCGAACTGCTTCTCTCGGACTCGGTTTCAAGAAGCCGGATGAGTCTGATTCCTCCGTCAAACGCTTCATGGCCGAATGGAGTAGTGATTCTGATCCTCTTGGTGACCTCGGCGCAGAATCTGAACCTGCCGAACAGACACTGCCCAAAGGGAAACGCCCCCGACCTGATGATGTCGGCCCTTCCAAGATTGCCAAGAAGAAAAGGAAAACGGGCCCGCGCCGAACTGCCCCTGAAGTTAGTGGCCCTGTGCTTTCACCTACCCCACTAAACATCGCTCGCCCTGGCTTTTCCATGGCCAAATTTGCTGCTCAACTTCCTCGAGCTCCCGGGTACATATCTTCACCTCTTGTTTTTCTTGACTTTTCCTGAGCTGCCATGCTCACTTGTGCTTTTTCGCCACAAGGTTGCCCGATCTGTGGACCCTGCCGGACCTGGGGGTGCGCCGATTGCTCCCCCTGTACCCTCTGCTGCTCTTGCCCGCACGACCCCGGCCACCTCGGCCACTTCCAATGTGTCCGTGCCCGCTCGCAAGAAGAATGTCACTGACACCTATAAATCCGAGCGGGCCAAGAAGAAAGCTGCTGCTGTCGCGACCCAAGCGCGGCCGATTGCTCCACCGCCGACCTCTGCTGCTCTTTCGACTGTTGGCACGCGGTCGGCCACTCCTGCTCCGACCTCTGTTGTTGCTTCTCCGATTCTGCTGGACCATTCTGGCATTGCACATGTCGATGTGCCGATGCCAGATCGGCCTAGCGCTGATCCACCTTAGCCTGAAGCTTCTCCAGCCCATGCCACTGCCACTGAACCGTCCCCTGCTGCTGGCTTGAGGAGCGCCGATGCCGTCTCCACCGAGCCCTCTGCCGTTCCACCCACTGCCCCGATCGCCACTCATGTTGCTGCCGGACCCAGTGCTTCTACAACACCATCCTCCGGTGTCCTTGTTCGCCAACCGCCATCCGGACGCCAGCTTGTACTCGCCGACCGGTTCCGCGAGACGTACCTTGGCACCTCCGACGTTTCGCCTATCCGACCACTTGCCGATTCGGCCACTCCTCCGCCTCGTGGCTCCGAAGATCAACTTCCGTCCCAGCTTCTGGATCGGCTAGGTGGCCTTGCCACCGACATCCGACGCTTCGCCGACGCCTTGCTGGGACAAATTCTTGCGTCCAACCACTCTGTTACTGTAAGCTTTCTTTTCAGCGGGGCCGCGCCTAGCGCACCCACTGGGTGTAGTCCCCGAGATTCGGACCGATGGCTTGCAATCTGCTCGGATCTTCATTTCTCTTTGTTACCTTATGCTCTTGCTTTAACTTTGATCGGCCCATTTTTCAGGCCATCTGTGATAGGCGTAAAGCTATATTTGAGGAGCTTCTGGCCGCTTATTCAGCGGGTCAGAAGTCCATTGCCGCTCTCAAGAAGAATGTTGATGCCCAAGCTGCCAAGATTCAGGAACTCACATGTACATTCTGCCTGCCCTTTCTTGCTTTCTCCGATCATTATTGTATCCTTAGTTCATTGCACACTTGCAGCTGCTGCCACTCGTTCCTCCGAGCTGGAGGCTGCTCAGAAGAGAATCGCCGAACTGGAGACCCAGCTCGGAGAGAAGAATAGCCAGCGCCTGGCCGCCGCCGAAACTGAACTTCAAGCCAAACTTCAACAAGTTGTCGATGATCTCACCGCTGCCCGACGCACTCATGAACATGAACTCCAGAGGCTCTTCGATGCCCGAATTGAGGTTGAGGGCCAACTCATGAAGGAAAGGGATGCCGCGGTTAAACGTGCTGAAGACATGGACGCTCAACAGATCATAGAAATCCATCGCGCCCAAGCTAGTGTTGATCTTTCCCACACCTGCCTCCACCGAGTAGATCTTGCTCTTGCAGGTAATTCTTGCTTTTGCCACTCCGATTTAACTTTGCCACTGACCGGACTAACTTCCTTCTCCGATTGCTCCTGCCAGATGCCTGGACCCACTCTAACACCGCTGCTGACGAAGCAGTTGCCGCAGCCCGCCGAGTGTGGGGTGTGGTAGTTGCTGCTGATGCCGGCTGGGAAGCTGAAGACCTTCTGGTTGCCCTGGATGCTCGGATTCCTCACGTCAAAGGTGCTCTGTGCATATACAAGACTTGCATCCAGAGGTTGAATGACAAGCTGTTCAAAGGCAAGCAGAAGGCCATTGCTTTTGATAAGCATGAAGATGTTGCTCGGAGTCTAAAAGATGTAGGCCGCCAGGTTGACCATATGCTTGATTCTGCCTTCCGATCTGGGGTGCAGGCTGCCCTCTCTATCGCGAAGATCTGGTTCCTGGAATTGATCTGCAACTCATGACTTCTCTACGGGAGGGCTCAGAAGAGTCCATCGGCGAGCTCTGGACTCAGATCTGCCCTATTGCCCAGGAGCTTGCCAATGGTATGGATCTCCTGGAGGTCACTCCCTCTGTTGACTCTGCTGGCCAGCCGACTGGAGTTGCCTCCTTCAGCGACCTTCCGTATACCACAAGCAAGGAAAAGGCGCCTCAGTCCCGACCTGCTCGTCAGGTCGGCAGCGAGAACTCCCATTCTTTAGATTACGCCGATGATGATGCTGAGGACGAGAGCGAGGGTTCCTCCGACGGGCACTCGGTGAGTGCCGCCCAGGAGCCCCCTCGCGATCAAGCCAAGACCACCGCCTCTTCTGCTCCCGAAGGTGCCGCCAGTACTACTCCGACCGCTACCTCTGCGCCAGATGCCCTAGATGCTCCAGATGCCCCAGCTGCTTGAGCTCGGCATGCCAAACTCGTTTCCTGCTTTGGTTTGAAAAACAATTAAATTCCGAGTTGCCCCCGTCGAGGGCCACTTTCATGTAATGAACACCATTCGACCAACTGGCCTTATCCTTGCTTGTGAACCTAATATTTGCTAAAATGATCATGGCACTCCGCCTTTGCGTTTTTCGACCGATTGCCTTTTTCTTTGCCACTTGTTCTCTCTTGGTCAAAAACTCTCACCAACCTTACAGCCGACCTACGGTCTGTGGTTGGATCGGATAATAGGCCTTAAAAGAATTTTTTACAAATACTTCTAGGTTCCCGGTTTTTCTCGCAAAGGTAAAAATTTCGTAGCTGGGCCGCTTACAACCTGCCGATTGCTTGGCCAGCTAGCCTGGTCGCAATCGGAGAATTGTAAATGGCTTGCTCCGAACTAGATATACCTTGAGTATAAACTCTCCGATTGATAATTCTGTTCGGCCGCATCCCCCCGACATTACAGTCGACCTGCGGTCTGCATTCGGTTCGGACCGGCTTTCATAAAACTCTTCACTCGTTTCCTTTTTTCCCCAAGTATACCCTTTTCGGGGCAACCGGCCAGTCCCCGGGTCTGCTTTTGCTGACCCCAGGACTAAAACATGCTAAAACAAATGATTTCATACTCTTGCCGAATGCAGTCTCATGGACGCACGGCTATTCTCATTGATAACAATTCCACAAAGGGAGGGGATACAACAATACCATTCAACTGTAAAACAGACATAACAGCTCGGCGTTCCAAGGACGCTCCGTATCTTGCCCCGAAGTATCCACGTATCGGGTCGGCTTCCTGAGATCAATGAGGTAGTATGCATTGTTTTTGAATGCTCGACTGACGACGAATGGACCTTCCCAAGGAGAGGATAACTTGTGATGGCCATCCTATTTATGGATTCGGCGCAACACCAAGTCACCCTCAAGAAAATCAAGGGGACGGATCTTCTTGTTGTGGTAGTGACGCAGCTTCTGCTGGTATATTGCCGACCTGGACAAAGCCAGGAGGCATGCTTCTTCTCTGAGATCAACGCCGTCCTCAGGAGCTTCCTTGGCTTCTGCTTCTGTGTACATGGCATGACGAGGTGAATCGAACTCAATGTCGCAAGGGAGCATTGCTTCGGCGCCATATACAAGGAAGAAAGGGGTGAATCCAGTTGAATGGTTCGGCGTGGTGCGTAAACTCCACAGTACTGCTGGTAGCTCATCAATCCATGCGCCAGGTGCTCTTTCCAGTGGCTCTACCAATCTTGGCTTGATTCCGGACAAAATGAGATCATTCGCCCGCTCTGCTTGGCCATTTGACTGTGGGTGAGCCACAGATGCGACGTCCAACCGGATGCCCTGCTGGGAGGCAAACCGAGCTAGCGCCCCCTTTGCAAAGTTTGTTCCATTGTCAGTGATGATGCTGTGTGGTACTCCATATCTGACCATGATGTCTGCTATGAACCTGACCGCAGTCGGCCCGTCCAGTTTCTTGATCAGCCTTGCCTCTATCCACTTGGTAAATTTGTCCACTTCTACCAGTAAGTGTGTCATACCACCTCTCGCTGTTTTGAACGGTCCTACCATATCCAGACCCCAGACTGCAAATGGCCATGTGATCGGAATTGTCTTCAGTGCTGAAGCTAGTAGGTGGCTCTTTGCTTTAAACCTTTGACACCCGTTGCAATGCTTGCCCAGATCTTCTGCCGCTGCTTTCGCAGTCGGCCAATAGAAACCATGGAGAAAAGCCTTGGCGAATATTGCTATTGCTGATGCATGATGACCGCATTCACCTTGGTGGATGTCTCGGAGCAGCTCCAGCCCCTTGTCCGCTTCCACACATCGCTGAAGAACTCCTGTTGTACTTCGGTGCACTAGTTCGTTGTTGATGATTGTGTATGCTCCAGATCGGTGCTGGATTTGCCGAGCCTCTACTTCATCTTCTGGGAGTATGCCGTCTACCAGGAAATCCCTGAATGGTTCTGCCCATGATGGCGCCGCCACAATCACCATTACAGTAACTATTTCTGGCTCTGGTTGTGCGTCTTCCGCTACTGGCAGCTCGGAGGAGGAAGAGCCGAATGCATCTGGCATGGTTTCCTCAGTCCCCGAACTGACGACAGCAGCCCCTGGTTCACAATCGGCAGCCCCTGGTGCGGCCGAATGCTCCTTTCCTTTTTGCTTTTTTGCCTCTAGCTCTGCCATCTTCAGGTCGGCCGGAATAAAGATTGACTCTGATTCTGGGGAAGGCTTGATGGATGGCTTCTGGATATTTTCTAATGATATTCCTGGAGGAACTTCCTTCCTGGTGGATCCCAACTTGGACAGTACGTCTGCTGCTTCATTTTCAGCTCTGGGAATGTGATGGAACTCACACCCCTCAAAAAATCCAGACAACTGTTGCACAAGGAATCTGTACCGCGCCATGTTTTCATCTTTTGTATCCCAAGTGCCAGTACATTGCTTCACCACCAGATCGGAATCAGCATAACATAGAATTCGCCGAATGTCGATCTCCTTGGCCACTCGAACGCCATGCACCAAAGCTTTGTATTCGGCCACATTATTTGATGCTGCAAAATGAATCTGCAGTACATATTCAAGCTTGTCTCCTTTTGGGGAAGTGAGAACAACGCCAGCCCCTAGTCCGGTCATCATCTTGGAACCATCTAAGTGCATTTGCTAGAATTGAGAATCCGGACAGGGGGGTATATATTGAGTTTCTTCCCAATCCACCAAAAAAATCCGCCAGAACCTGAGACTTGACCGCCGTCCGAGGCTCATACTTGATCCCATGTGTTGCAATTTCTATGGCCCATTTTGCCACCCGACCGGATGCGTCCCGACTGCCAATGATTTCTGCCAATGGGGCCGAACTGACCACCGTGATCGGATGCGCCTGGAAATAAGGCTTCAACTTCTTTGCTGCCATGTACACCCCATAGCACATCTTCTGATAGTGGGGATAGTTTTGCTTGGAGGTGGAGAGCACTTCACTGACATAATACACCGGCCTCTGGACCGGTTGTGCCTTGTCCTTTTCAGGATGCTCGACCACCATAACAATACTAACCACCCGATTGGTTGCTGCGATGTACAACATCATTGGCTCTTTTTCCTTCCGAGCTGCCAACACTGGAGCAGTAGACATCATACGCTTGAGCTGTTTGAATGCCTCGTCCGCCTGCGGCGTCCAGCTGAACTTGTCTGTTTTCTTCATTAATTGGTATAGTGGGATTGCCTTCTCTCCCAGCCGACTGAGAAATCGACCGAGCGATGCTAAGAATCCGGTGAACTTCTGCACATCTTAGATTCCTGGGCTTGCCCATCCGCTCAATTGCCGCAATCTTCTCAGGGTTGCACTCTATCCCTCTTTCAGATACCAGAAAACCAAGCAACTTGACGGCTGGCACGCCGAACACACACTTCTCTGGGTTGAGCTTGATCTGGTATGCCCGTAAATTTGCGAATGTTTCCTTGAGATCATCCAACAAGGTTGATCCCAGCACTGATTTGACCACGAGGTCATCTACATATACATGTATGTTCCGACCTAACTGAGGCCGAACACACCGCTGCATAGTACGCTGATACATCGCGCCGCCATTTTTCAGGCCAAATGGCATGGTGATGTAACAATAAGCCCCGAAAGGGGTAATAAAAGCTGTTTTAATTTGATCGCTTACATCAAGCTTAATCTGGTGATAGCCTGTTGTGGCATCCAGAAAGCACAGGAGCTGACAGCCAGCCGTAGAATCAATTACTTGATCGATACGGGGCAACGCAAAAGGATCCTTGGGGCAGGCCTTATTCAGGCAAGTGTAATCTATACACATGCGCCAAGTTCCGTTCTTCTTCGGAACCAGAACTGGATTAGCTAGCCAGTCTGAGTAGAACACTTCCTTGATAAATCCTGTTGCGAGCAACTTGGCTATCTCATCGCCGATTGCTCCTCTCTTCTCTTTTGAAAAACGCCGAAGTGGCTGCTTGATCAGCTTGGATCCAGGTCGGATATGAAGCTTGTGCTCGGCAAGTTCCCTCGGTACACCAGGCATGTCATGTGGGTACCATGCAAAGATGTCACGGTTCTCACGGAGGAACTCGACGAGCTCGCCTTCCTATTTGCTGCTGAGTCCGGCTCCAACAATGACGCACTTGCTCGGGTCGGAGGGGTCCAGGGCGATCTTCTTGCTGTCCTTTGCCGCTTGAAATATGGTCTCATCATCCGACCTCTTGTCCTTCATTCTCGGCATGGGGTCCTTCATCTGGGCTTGGACTGCTGCCACTACCTTGTCCAGCTGGCGCCGTTCTGCATCTATGACCAGAGCATCAGCTAGCTTGGAACCAGCGGATGAACACTCCAGTGACTTCCTATAGTCACCACACACAGTGATTGGACCATTCGGCCCTGGGAGCTTCATCTTTGAATATGGCTGCATGATGTTGAACATGAACTTGGTGATTGCAGGCGACTCGAGCAGAACATGGTATGGGCTGCTTAGATCGGCCACCTCGAACCAGATCGGTTCTCGGCGGAAATTCTCTTCCGACCCGAATACTACCTCGAGCCGAATGCGGCCTAATGGGGTACATGACAGGCCGGGCACTATCCCATGGAACGTAGTTCTGCTGGGCTCTAACTCGCTCTCGCTGATGCCGAGCTTGATCATTTTGTCTGTGTACAGAATGTTGATGGCACTGCCTCCATCAATAAGCGTCCTGGTAAACTTGCATGAATACAATGGTGCTGCTAATATTGCATCCACCACGAGCATATAACTTCTCGGGTTGGGCATTACGCTCGGGTGGTCTTCTGGGCCCCATGTTATGGCATTGTCCGACCAGTTCAACCTCTGAGAAATTGCTGGCATGGTGGCATTGACTGCCTGCTCACGGGCTCTCCGACTGCCCTTGTCATCTGACTCGCTGGTGAAGATCATATATGCTGCATCATGACGTGGGAACTACTGCCGAGCATTTGCTGGGGGTGGGCTTGGGGGTGAGGGTGGTGGTGGGGGTGGATTTCCTGCTCCTCCCTTTGCCAGACGCTCGACCCAAATGCAATGTCGAGTGGTGTGTGACGCGGGCTTGCCCACTCCACTGTGCATCTTGCACGGCTGGTTCATCATATCCTCAAACGTGTACAGGGGCCTGGGTTGACCTGGCGGTCTCTCTGCAGGCTTCATCTTCCGACTGTCTCTCGCAACCCCTTGTTCCTCTTGGTGTCGCACTGTTGCTACCTTCCGATTGCCATACTGGGCATCCGGCTGCTCATCCTTCCTCTTGTTGAAACCAGTGTTGTTGTTGTTGAAATTGGGGTTGTTGTTGTTGTTGTTGTTGTTGTTGTTGTTGTTGTTGTTGTTGTTGAAGTTGTTGTTCCTCTGGATCTCGCGCCTCTCGCGCCGGTTGGGACCATTTGCTTCTGCCGATTGCTGTTGCTGTCCGGATGTCTGCCCTTGGATGAAACCGCTGGGACTTAACGTGATCGGGCGCATTGCAGAGTCAGATGCGGCGAATGAATTGGCTATCCTCATCAGATCGGACAAAGATGTTATCTCCTTGCGCGGGAGCTTGTGCTTCAACAAAGACCCGTCCAAGCAGCCGTCAGTGAAGTACTGGATGGCTTGGATTTCATGAACTCCCTCGCAAGTGTTCCTGAGCTTGATCCACCGCTGAAGGTAATCGCGCAGGGGCTCGTCCTTTCCTTGTACACAGAGAGCCAGGTGCCGAGGCAAACCTGGGCGCTCATAAGTACCCGTGAAATTGCGGACAAATGCGTCCTCAAAATCCTTCCAGCAATTGACACTGTTGCTAGGCAAACTATTCAACCAGGACCGAGCTGAACCTTGGAGCATGAGCGGAGCATAGCGTACAGCTACACGCCGACCACCTCCTGCGATACCGACGGCTGTCATATAATCGACCAGCCAATCTTCTGGCTTGACTGATCCATTGTACTTGGGGGTGTCCCTAAGCAACGTGAAACCTTTGGGGAACTGCTCTTGCCGAATGCGGGGGCCGAAACATGCTGGACCCGCCGGCGCATCATCTTCTGGTTGCTTGTCCTGCTGCAACTGCTCGATTCGGTGTCTTGCGTCGTTGTCTGCGATTGCTCGGGGACCTAACCGCTGGCTGATTGCCGGCTGGACTGACGCCGCCGGTTCCTCATTACGCCTGCTGTTAACTACCGGCTCATCCCTCCGACTGCCTCCCGCAACCCCTTGATTCTTCCGACTGCGGTGCAAACTGCCATGCGGTGAAGATGCCTGCCTTTGCTGCCGCTGCGGCGCATTCGGCTGATTCGCACCCGCAGTTTCCCGAAGGGATTTTGATGCTGCTGGCGCTTGCTGCTCGGTGGCCGCCCTTTGTTGCTGGTTCGCTGTGGTTATGAGGTCGCGCATTCGGTAAGTAACGGTGGGCGCCAACTGTCGTCGATAAGTAACGGCAGATGCCATGGGGATGGCTAAAGAGGGGGAAAGACCGAGGTTAGTATCGCTGGTACCGGAAACGAGAATGGGAACACACGGTGAGACACCATGATGTACCCAGGTTCGGGGCTCTCCGTAGAGATAACACCCCTAGTCCTGCCGAGCTAGCTATATGCAATAACTCTGGCTACAATGAATGCTCCTTGAGCTGTTTGAGAGGAAGAAGAAGAGGGCATCAGGTCTCTACTCTCTCCTTGCTCTCTCTGGTGGGTGAGATTGCAATAACTACTCTGTCGTCGTCCCTCACGCAGGAGGGGTACCCGAGGCTCTTATAGGCCGAGCCCAGGGTACAAAGGTAAATACACAAGAGGAAGGGCCCAACTGTCTGTCTCAGGTCGGCTAGGGACCTAGCATCGTGCTTCTCCGGATGACCCGGTGTAGACTTGCGGCTCGCCATGCCGCTATCCCGTAGACCTCGGCAGTGAACAATGAGGCTAGGTACTTAGGCCTGTCGGCCTGTCCGCGTGATCGGCGCTGGAGGAGACCGCACGCCTCTGACAGTCCCGATCTTCAGGGATTGCGCATTGAATGCTCTTGTACCAGGTGTCCGATTTGGACCTCTGATCGGACGCTGCTCTTCTTACTTCGGCCGGATGCTCCTAGATGAGGCCGATTGCGCCCTCTCCTGGGCAATCGGCCCTCACTTGGAGCAGTTCGGCCCACTTCTTGGTTTCTCTTGTTTAGCTTGGCCTTGAATAGATCAGTGACCTCCAGCTCGGTGATCTATGCTTTGATGAACTATTTCCCCTGGGTGACCCTACCCGGGGGTCATTCCCCCGACAAAGTGCCCTTCATATAAAGTTGGAGGCTGTCGGGTATGTGTGCAAATAAGAAATCGTCAAAACCATTGCTTTCATAAATTTCATTTTCCTTGCCATTTTCTTTGGTTTTCTAGGGATTTCAGCTCTTTAATCTATCTAAATGCATGTATCATCATGATTACTTAATAGCAACTACAGTGCGCAGTCAAAATGAGACGCTTCACATATAACTAATGGCTTGAAATGTCATTTAACAATATTTAAAAAATATGCAACGCGGCTATTCGATATTGCTACATAGTAGTACTACATACACTAGTTGGGGGCGACACTGTCTACCCCTCCTCCTTGTCGTCCTCCTTATCCTACTCCGAAAGATCTTCAAGGTATGCATAGGGGGCAGCCCCAAGATACCACTGCTCCTCTATGTCAGTCGTTGCAGGGCCGAACTCTCGATGGATTTCATGCAACTTTGTTTAACACAAATCATCCTTTTTGTACTTTCAAATGTTTTCTTACCCATAGTACTAAAGGGTAAATTGTGCAAGACACGGGGATTTCATTTTATCCACAAAGCCATAAAATCAGATGAGGTAGTAATAAAAAACATAGGTTATCAAGTCAAGCTAAACCGTGCGAAAAAATGACCCTTTGTTTCCAAAGGGCTGAAGGCCATGTATTAAGTTTACGTAGAAAATAAGCTTACATTTAAGTTTTGGAGTGTCAAATTCTTCTTCCTCATGCATCCATTGATGGTGCGCCATGAGCATAGCTCGATGTTGTCTCCGGGCCACTGCCTCGGCGGAGCAAACTTTCTTAAACCAAGGAGCTTGTAAAAGCAACGGCCAAAAAATCATCGATGTAGATCAGGAGATGCTGACAGCCGCGATCTCCAAAGCCAATCGCCACCCTGGAGAAGAAAATGCCGATAAAGGCGTGTGGAGATCCAAGGACCACGTACGTTGGTTGGATCCACCGAAAACCTAAACCGGACGGATTCAAAAGACTTGTCGGAGACGCGACTCCACGCACTCTCTGTCGGTGGTAAACGCATCGTGGAACGAAAAAAGATGGATGAGAACATTATTCTCACACGTAGACAATGCCACCTCCTTGGTGCCTCAAACTAAATTTGAAAACTCCCAAAAGAAAACCTGGAAAAAATCATTCATGTTGTTGCACGCCAAGTCCGGGACAGATGTCGATCTCACCGCCGTCCAGAACCATGCATCGACTTTCTCTTCTCCGATGACCTAGCCCGGCCATGCCGCCATTGAAGATCGCTGCGTTGGATCATCAACGCCACCCGTCGAGCATCGCCTGCCTACAGCCGCAACACAACCACACATCACCGCCACCTTCAATTACCATTTTAATTGCACAATCACTCTTTCACCTTTTACAAAACTATTTTGTTTTTGCAGGGAAACACATCGATTTTCTTTACATATCCCCGATGTTTTAACACAATCACACTATATATTTGCTTAATTTACAGGCAATAAACCTATGCGACAATCTATTTCGTCAAGGTTTTTCTTGCGGGGTTATACGTTCAAAGTTTGATAACATGTGTTGGTGCGGGACATCACTTTACATTGACAAAAGGGGGTAGTTTAATATTTCATGGACCCCAATTTTGCAAGGATTTTGTCTTGCTTTGTGAGTAATAAAGCTTTGAAACAGCAGACTTGTTTAGTGGTTCAGGTATGCCTGAATCGCAAGAAATCCGGTTGACCTTTAGGTGACCCCACGGTCACACAGATACTTTACTCCGTTCCTAGTGTTTAGGTCTGCCCCAAAGAGGACACTTTTAGCTCTGTCCAAGATCAGTAAGCATAATCAACGTCTCCACCAACACTAACAGTAGTTTATGTATTTAGGCGTACTTTGTTGAAAGAAATTGTATTTAGGCGCCACGGCTGTAGCTCCTAGTTTCTTTTTCTTCGTCTGCGACAGTCCCACGTCGTTGTGAACACTGGAGAAAAGGTACGTAGAAAAGTTGAGCCGAAAGAAACACGGCAGAATCATCTTCCGATCTTTATTATGCTGCAGCTTAGTTTCACATGTACACCCTCGAAAGTTTGAGAAATCTTGTGTGCAGGCTTCAAAGGTGATTCAAAAATTTGTGTGAATTACCGAAAAATGCTTTCGTCCCGCTTTATAAATGAAGCAACGATCATTATAACAACTGATATAAACGTACACCAACACAACACCCGCACACACCAAAGACTAAGTACAAAGGAGCCGAACATCAGCAACATCACCCCATACAACTCTAAGCTAACATCAGATGGACAATAAGCATCACTATAGATCAACAGAGCCCTTAACCGTGATCAAGCCACCGCGAAGAGACGATGCCGAACGCCAACGAGACATGGGCTCCAAAGTGGTGCCTTCAAGAAAGGTACGACACCAAGGTCCCGCCATCGATCACCCGATCCAAATGATCAAGATCTTCATCCGGAGCAATCGGAAGGATAGATCATCACCACATGGAGATTTCAATAAGGGTACAATGCTCGTGGATGCCGCCACCACCGATATGGCCAAAGCCTGAGAGAGTGAGAGGGAGTACCCACGGCAATATGCTTCGCCTTCCATCGTCATGACACGCTCGCACCCATCATCCATGCAGCCCACATGACCATGAAAGTCGGTCATCACCTAAGCCACGAGCTCCACCCCCAAGCATCGCGACACCCACCTCCAGGGTCGTCGCTCTGCATCCAAACATCACCGAGAACACCCAAAGTCATGGAGTTTACAACTACCGGTACACCTCAGCCCGAAGAAGCCGTAAGCGATCGGCCTACCCCGAAGATCACCAGATCCAAGGTTAGGAAGCACAAGGTCATGGAAGAGGGAGGCGGAGGAGCGGAACACATCCATTCTCGGCACCCCTGCTCCGATGAAGGGAGGTTGGACCACCTATTGCAGCCACCATCTCTCCTGCATCCTCCCCACACGACAGCCTTGTGCCGCCCCACCTTGCATCCCTCCTAGATCGGCGTGAGGTTGGCACCAGCCACCCGACCACCGATGAGAGAAGGAGTGAAGTGCATCATAGGTCCCCGAACTATTTCAGGGGTGTCACATAGGTCCTCGAACTATGAAAAGTGTCATCCAGATCCTCGAAGGTCCTTCTAAGTGCAATAAGTGTGTGCATACGTGACACTCTGAAATAGTTCGAGGACCTATATGACTCTTCTAAAATAGTTTGAGGACTTGGATGACACACATATTGCACTTTGAGGACCTGGATGATGAGTTTCATAATTCGAGGACCTACATGACACCTCTGAAATAGTTCAAGGACTTATGATGCACTTCACTCTGAGAGAAGCTAGATCGGCCTCCACCCACCGTCCATGAAACTCACCGGAGAGGCCCACCAAAGGACGTCGGGCCCCGTCGCAACCCATGCCGCTAGTGCTAAGGGAGTCGAGGTCACCTCCACATCATGCCACACACCACCGATACCGCTTGTCGCTACGCCCGACGCTAGCGCACCACTCCTGCCAAATGGTGCCGGCCCACACCAACACACGTTCAGTGGGAGGACGAGAAGCCCCCCCCTCCGGCTGCCTCCGCCAATGACCAGGCTTCACCCGGCTGCGCCCTCTGGCGGCAATGAGGGAATGGAGAGGAGGAGAACGGTGGCGTCCTCCCCGTCGCCTCGCTGGAGGGGAGTCACAATCAAATTGTGGTTGAATTGTGAATTCTCAATTGACTAAAATCAAAAAATCGACCAATTTATTATAGGTTTAAGCCAAAGACGGAGATGCGGCGCACCCAGCTGCGGCAAGGGCTCACCAAGAATGAGGCGAGCCACGTAGTAGCATGTATAGGTAAGGCGAAGGTAGGCTCTTCGGGTGCGGAAAGGTGGGGGTCGCCAACGGTGGACAAGAGAGGCGGAGGTATATGATCGGCGCGGCAACACGGCCATTTATTTTGCGCATTGACATTTGAAAAAAAAACTCCATATGGGTCCATCTCTCAATATCTTGCAAGACTGAGGTCAATCGCAGAAAACCTCTCCACGCCGGCAGAGCTACATACCACAAACCTCTGTCCCGTCTCCGGCGCCCGTCAGCTTTCACACGCACACGCAGAGACGGCTTACAATGAAGGAAGCAGAAAGGAAGGAGGCAAAGAAGGAAACGAAAAACAACCCGGCCTCTCCTCCCCTCTCCTCGGGATCCCGGGCCAAAGTTGTTACGCGGACCGACTGCCGAATTCAAACCCCTTTTGTACGTTGCCGCTAGCTGTTCTTCTCCTCCCCCCTTGAGTCCCTGACCGGCCGACCGACCTCTCTTCCTCATGCCCCAGAAATTCCTTCCTTCCTTGGCTCGAGCGCCATCCCCATCCCCGGCCAGCTGATCACCTTCCTCCAAGCCCAAGAAAAGAACGGATGCCCCTTTAAAACCCTTTCTCCGTCTACTTTAATTAGTCTGATCCCGTATAAATACTTGCCTTCCTACGTGCGCCTTGCCTCTGCTGCCATGGAAAGCGACGACACCACAAGCACCAGAGCTGCCCTTCTCTGAGAGAGAGAGAGAGTGAGAGAGAGAGAGAGGTTTGGAATGAGAAAGGGAGGCCACGTCTTGCGAGGAGGAGGAGGGACTTAATGGCGAGAGAGACCCCAGGCAGGTGATAGTTTGGAGCAGGGCGCCGCGGTCTCTGTTGGCCTCGGCTTCAAAAGAGGTGTGGCAAGAAGAAGAAGAGCGGGAGGATATGTTTGCAAGGCAGACCGCGTCTGCCAGATAAGTTTCCAACAACAACTGGTGGTAAGCCTACGATTTCATCCTCTTAATTTTCTTCCTCGTGAACACTCTTTTTCTGCATTCCATATTCCAGCGATCTCTCTCCTGTTCTTGAGTTTCGACAACTTCTCAATCAAAAAAAAAAAGTTCTTGGGTGGTGAGTCGAGTTTCTTCTGTGATATCTGCCACGTCATGTCAATCGGGAATTACTCTGCTCTCGTTGTTCAGTTTGCCGTGCAAATTTAAACATAGGATTGTCTAAGTTTGTAGTGGTTTCTTTTCGTGCCAGAGAGTCGCAACACCAGGATGAAGAGTCTCATTTGAAAGCGAGAAAAAAACCTGAATCACTTCTCATCCTATAGTTGGCCTGTCCTCCCTCGCTCTGCATGTGTTCGGCTTATTTTTAACTTCTATCAGGGAATTTAAGAACGTCGCCATAAACATTTCTTATACGGTACACTTTTCTCTCTATCCTTTTCTTAGAATTTTTATAAAAGAGAATATAGCACTTAATCAGCACAGTGATTGGCATCCTAATTATGCGCTGTTATAACTTTGCAATATTCGAATGTAAATTGCCATACATATCCAGTACTCAAATTAATGTCATGCGTTCTTCATCGCCAAAAACAAGCTACTCCTCAAAAACCGCAATTAAAGCCAGCCACACGGTAAGCAAACCCAAACGTTGACAATGCGGCGAGGGAAGAATTAAGTCTTCTTCTCCCAAAGTTGGTCCGAAGCGCCGGCAGTTTCTTCAGAAATTAGGCAAAAGCAAGAAACTGACACGTACAGGCTCGTGACTAGGAATTAGGCAGAAGAAGAAGAAACTTCACATGACATAGACCATAGCCCGACTAGAAACTTCACATGACATGGAGAGCACCGAGTGGAAGATTGATCTGGGGATCGTCTTAGCACATGAAGAAATCTAGTCGGCTTCTTCTTGGGATCGCTATATAGCTTTTGCTTTCTTCTTCGGATCGATATGTAACTTTTGGTTTCTTCTTCTTCCTCCCCCTTTGCGTGTCTCGGTTGAGATTGGAGAGTAACGTTTGGAGCTTTTCTCATGGCAGCTTACTGAAATGGAACCGCGGTTAGCGTTTCTGCTCTGCTGCTTTGCGGCCATCACATGCAGCCTGCACGCCCAGACCACTCTGCAACACTCCAAAGGCTCACCCCACAGCGGAGCAGGTGAGTGGATGATCCTCATCTACTACCACATCATGAAAAGCTTCCAGATTTTTTTTTACCTTTCCAGTGATATGCAAATCAGGTTTGGCTGGGTGGTCACTGATCCTTGTTGCCTGTGTTGATCAGTGGGTAGGGTTTTGTTGGAGGCGAAAAATCGATCCGACAGCGATCTTTCGAGGAGAACGAGAAGGATCGATCCTCTTGATGGCTTGAGCAAGTATGAGGGAGGGTACAACATCACAAACAAGCATTACTGGAGTGTAAGTTTCTCCTCTTCTTTCTCTGAATGCACGCTGCTTGCTGTACTTGTACTGAATTGCTGGCAATACAAATTATTTATTTTATTAATACCAAAAATGACTTTTTGTAATGTATCATGCTCACGAATCATGATCAGGGCATAATTGCATAGAAGACACTTCTTAGACTAAATTTCTTTTAAAATGTGCAGAAATGACTAGATACATGTTTATTAATACTGATTGTCCTTGTGTTTACTTTTCAGTCGACCATATTTACAGGTAGAGCTGGATATATCATTGCGGCATTATGGATTATTGGTAGTATTATTTTTGCGGGTTTCCTTCTTGTCTCGAAGATTTTCTTCGCCAAAAGGAACAAAAAAGACGGTGTCATCGATAATTTTCTGGACAGATGCCACCTTTTGTCTGTCATACTTTTCATTCTGCTTGCAGTTTTTGCCATGTAAGTTACTCTGCTCTCCAATAATTTCATCAAGTTCCTATCTGCAAACCCCATGATCTGTGTAAAAATTCTGTAACTAATTTACTACCGTGCGATTATTTGCAGAGTTGCATCGGCATTCGCGCTTCTCGGTGCTGTAAGATTTCATTCTAGTGCAGAGTCGGTCAAAGATATCGTCGGGAGAACAGCCCTTGAAGCGACAGCGACGATTTACAACATCACAGGAGCCATTGAGAGGATGGAGAACACGTCCAAGCTATACAACATTAGCAGCCAATCCTATGATCATCTCAACTCCACGGTGAAGGCACTCAACTCTGAAGCCGTCGAGATTCAGGCGAAGGCCGAGAAGAACATGCGCTTGGTCAGCAAAGGCATCAACACGCTGTAAGATAACTTTCACAGGATTGATGATTCATTAGTAGTCTTTGAATTTTATGAAACCTCCTGATCATCATGGGAACTGATAGAGTTGATAATTTTCAGAGAACTTGTCATCATTTTGACGGTGATGCTGAATCTTGTCTTGATTCTTGTCATGCTAGGTAAGTTATCATGGTGAAATGTTTCGGAATGCGAAAAAATGTGTCTTACATATACCTGAAAAGTAAACTAACACAATGCTTCTTTGTTGTAGTGGGAAGACCTCTGAGGCTACAGAAATTGTACTGCATGTGAGTAATATTCTTCAGACACCCAGCCGAGGCTGAACAATTTTAGTTCATATCCTGATGACAGTTATCTGTTTGCAACAGGTGCATAGCCTTGTGCTGGGTACTGACAGTGCTCTTCTGGATGTACTTCGGACTGTACTACTTCCTCGACAAGTTCGCCGGCGACACGTGTGCGGCCCTCGAGGAGTACCAGCTGAACCCCAAGAACAGCACGCTGGGCACCATCATACCCTGCAGCGAGAAGCTGTCCGGCGGCGCCATCCTGCACGATGTTGGCGCAGGCATACATGACATCATAGACCAGGTAACAAAGGCAAACGAACTATTTGTCTGTAACAAACTCTGAAGCTGCGTTCAGAGGTAGAGTGGACACTAGACAGAGTTGGTTAGCATGCATCCAGATTGTTTCTGAATCTTGTTTCCGAATTCCGATAGGTGAATTCGAATATTTACACCATCAAGTCGGAGTACACCGTGAAGCAGCTGGACTACATCTGCAACCCGTTCTCGGGGCCGCCGGAATACCGGTACCGGCCGGAGAACTGCCCTTCCGGCGCCGCCACCATTGGCGACATCCCTCAGGTAAACAGACAACAAGAACCAAAACATCTGAAGAAGAAGAAATCTAATGTTGGACAAATGGCATTTAACTGTTCTCTCGCCTTGTTGTCGTGAAGATCCTGAGGAGGCTGACGTGCTCGGACTTGGGCGGCGGCGCCAACTGCGAGCCGGCCGACCTGTCGTCGGCGATCGACTACGACAAGGTGCAGACCTACACGAGCTCCATCCAGAACGTGCTGGACATCTTCCCGGGCACGGAGCGGCTGGTGAGCTGCGAGCTGGTGAAGGCCGGCTTCGCGGACATCGTGGGCAACCAGTGCGCGCCGCTGCGGCGCGGCGCGCGGGCGACGTGGGCCGCGCTCGCCGCCCTATCGACGGCCATGGCACTGCTCGTGCTCGCATCGGCGGCGTGCGGCGGAGGACGGGGCCACGCCGGCGAAGACCGCCACTCGGTGAGGCACCTCACGTCGTCGTCCAACTCGGAGGTCTCGGAGACCGAGTTCGCCGAGATGCCCGCCAAGAAAGAGCGAGTTAAGATCGCCGGGCCGTGAACGGGGGAGCGAGGTCAAGTTCTTTTTGCTGTGCTCTTTGCTATTTGTTGCAGATGATAGTTTGACAGAGAGCATACGGCAGGCGGGAGAGACTGATCCCGGAGAGATCGTCCATCGCCGGCGTGCCATTGACGCGAAATGTTTGGTTTTGTTTGAGTGCGTGGTCTGGAGAATCCAGCCATGCACTTACAGTGCGCTTGGTGTATATAGAAGAGGAAATGGGGGAATGGGTTTGATCCTGTATATGACCGGGAAATTTGATACAATGCCATTGTAATTGTATAAAAAAGAGAATTATTTTAATGAAGACGTCCAAAGGATATATCTATAGTCTATAATATCTAAATAATTCATCCCCACTAACCTATTTATTTTGACATGCAAGATATTCACATCATCAAGTAGGTCAACCTTTTTTCCACTACCTCTTCATGCAAATGCTTTTATTAAATCCTCATGCGCATGCAAGATATCACAAATAAATATTAGAAATATTATGCACAAAGCCTCACAATTTATAATAAGATTTTTTAATAGAAAAGTCAATGTATGAGTTATCTCATATTTTATTTTTCTATGCGATTTTTTTATGAATGTACATATATAATTGTTATCATTGTTTTAGGTTTAGCTAAAAGTGATGTCTCCACTCTCTCACTCGACGTTGTTTTCGTCTCATATCATCTCATCGGTATATTCTCAAGGTAATAAATTAATAAAACAAAATTGCACTCATTTTCATATTTTCATCAAATATTCTTAGATTTTTGCTCTACGCTATATTTATTTCAAAAAATATTTAATAATGAAACTATATTAAATTTTAGAAGTTTTAACCTTTTTCCAATACCTCTTCATGCAAATGCTTACATTAAATCCTCATGCGCATGCAAGCTATCACAAATAAATATTAAAAAATTATGCAAGCTATTAAAAATAATAGAATTTGTTAATAGAAAATCAATGTATGAGTTACCTCATATTTTAATTTTCTATGCGATTTTTTTATTATGAATGCACATATGTAGTTGCTATTATTATTTTAGGTTTAGCTAAAAGTGATGTCTCCACTCTCTCACTCAACGTTGTTTTTGTCTCATACATCTTATCGGTATATTCTTAAGGTAATAAACTAACAAAACAAAAATCACACTCATTTTCATATTTTTCATCATTTTTTACTCTACGCAATATTTTTTTCAAAAAATATTTAATAATGAAATTATATTAAATATTACAAATTTCAACCTTTTTTCCACTACCTCTTCATGCCAATGCTTACATTAAATCCTCATACACATGCAATCTATCACAAATAAATATTATAAAATTATGCAAGCTATCACAAATAAATATTATAAAATTATGCAAGCTATCACAAATAATAGGATTTTTAATAGAAAATCAATGTATGATTTACCTCACATTTTATTTTTCTATTTTTTTAATATGAATGCACATATGTAGTTGCTATCATTATTTTATGTTTAGCTAAGAGTGATCTCCACTCTCTCACACTCAGCGTTGTTTTCGTGTTATATCATCTCATCGGTATATTCTCAAGGTAGTAAATTAATAAAACAAAAAACACACCAATTTTCATAATTTACATCAAATTTTCTTACATTTTTATTCTAGGCAATATTCCTTTCAAAAAATATTTAATAACAAAATTATATTAAATAGTTTCTGCAGCAACGCATATTTTAAAACATTTTTTATTAATAGTTTCCGCAGCAACACGCGGGGTATCATCTAGTTATGATTAATAAAAATAAACAACTTCAATTGTCCTCGTCATACCAAGCTATGAAGGCCTTAATCGTTATTTACCCTTTAAGACAAGATTTGAAAATTGTTGAATCAACATCGGCTGGAACATCATCCAAGCAGTACATACATCACCATCCATCCAGAGGGTTGAAAAAACCAAACCATATCGTAGAACAACATGAAAGAAGATGATAAAATCTTTGCGCCAATAGCTATTTTTGAAAGGCATACCAATTACCAAGTTTAAAAAGAAACCAACAATCTGGAGACATAAACTCTCATGTCCCTGTACTGTATGCCGATCTTAAGACCTCGAGGCATGGAGGGACGGAAGGGATGTTACTTCAACGCACCATTGCCGCTACCACATTGTCGACGCTGCTAGAAAATAACCGAAACCAAGGTGTCCCCACTCCTCTTGTCGCCTATGAGGGCGTCGGATGGGAAATAGGAAGGGTCTGAGGCGATGGTGTGTACAAAAGTTGTTGTTGTGTGTGTGTGTGTGTGTGGGGGGGGGGGTTAACTAGGGTTGTACCTTTATTTTTTTCCTTCTTAAAATCCCAACTATACAAAATAAATTAATAAGAGATTTATCATAATAGGCTTTTTAGAAAACCACACAAGCTTAAATGTATTTTACCGTGCAGCAAATTATTATGCATTTCTACGTGAGGCAACTATTATGCAAAAAATAACCGGGATGATTTTTGAGCACGAGTGGATGCATGAGAAATGAACGAAACAAATTAGGACTCCTATTTAATAATAAAGATATTATACTTATCCGTAAAAAAAGAAGATAACCTATTTATTTTGTTTCACATACTTTCAAAGTTGTACTAAGTGTGTGCCCATTAATATGGATTGGAGGTAGTACATGATTTTAAAAAATTCTTCGAGATAACCACTTTTTTAAGGGAAGATGATCATATTTTCAAAACTTCGTGGCACATGTTTGTGACGATGATTTGTAAAGTAAAAACATTTTTATAGTTCGAGAACCATGCCAGCCCTCAGCCAGCCCAATTTTAAAGTCCTTTCCCCTCGTGAAATTGTTGGTCATAAGGCCCGGCCCATGACAGTAAAAAAGTAAACTTCTTCATCGGCTAAAAAAGAGAGGAAAAGAAACACCGTCTCTCTGGTCTCCGCATACATCACCTCGGCCGGCACTGCCACCGATCTCCTCCTCCACAGTCCCAAAGCCATGGCCGCGCTTCGCCGTTCTCTCCTCTTGCTCCTGCCCCTCCTCCTCCTCGCCCACTTCCTCTCCCTCTCCGCCGCCTTCCAGTCGGACGAGCTGCTCCAGGACGATGACGAGTTCGAGGGCACCCGGGTTTCCTCCACCCCTTCCCGTCCGGCCTCGACGCCGATGGTAACCTCCTCCCGCCGCCGATCCCCAGACGCGTCGCAGGCGGCAGGTGCCTCCGAGTCCAACGCCATCCAGTTTACCCTCGAGCACGACCTCGGAGCCGGCGCAGGGTTCGTCTCAGCTGGGTCCTTCTCCGCCCGCCTCAAGTCCTCCGCCCACGGCTCACAGGTTTGCTTCAACTCCTGTATGTAGCTTCCTTCCCGATTTGGTTGCCCGATCTCGTCGTGGTAGCTGTCGTTGCTTGCTGATCTGTTTTCGCTACCTCCTGATCCCGTGATCTATCGTCAGCTAGTGATTGGACCCTGCTAGGGGTAGATTTGGTTGAGTTCGTGGCCCCATCGGTAGTTTCTAGTTGTTTGGTCTGGAGATACAGTGAATTGTGTGGTTCGAATTGCTAGGGAAGGTGAACTATAGATCTGATCTGGTTAGTTTGTTCTCCCATCTGTGTCGTCTCTTATTTGTTTGACATGTGTGTATCGAAGATATAGAATGAAGGCTACTGGTGATTGGAGATCAGTACGGTTAAGTTTTGCCATTATTTGGATTTATGCTTGTTAGTATATTTGCTTTAGTTGCTACAAGGTAGGGACTGAAGATAAGGTTGATAAATGTGTACGAGCTTTACCATTTAATTGTTGTTGCCCAACAATGGCATGCCACACTGTGTGGTCACAGAAATCGGTCGCCACACCCTTGGAAAGAATGTGGAATCGTTCGAAATTGCTTGCGCACATATTGACACATGGCAAAGAACTGTGAGGTGAGGTGACAGAATCGCCAGCAACAAAGGGCGCAAATTTGGATCCAAAGTACTTCTAGACTTGCGCGACGAAGCATTGTGTGTTTGGTAGCACAATAAAATCTGGCTTCACTAGGAAAGGGATAGAGTTAGGTCACAAGGGAGGATAGCGGAATTGGCTTTCCCTTAAGAGCAAACGTCACATTCTTGTCAGGAAAGAGCAAGTGTCAGTAAGCGCATGATCTATTGGTCATTGGTCTCTCTTGACAAAATATCCAACGAAGGGACTTGCCTAGCTAACCCGTGACTGACAGCTAGTATTCTCTTGCCTAGCTACGCTAGCTTGGCAAGTTTTTCTTTTAAATATATATTTTACTATAAAAGACTCATCATTCGTGATGATGGTGTGTCTGCCATCCGTCATTCCTGACCATCCGTATCCAACACATATGAGGTAAGCTGTTTCATTTTTGCAAAAAGACCCCCAGCACTCCGCTCCATATTTACAGGAAACCCCTTAGTCTCTCCAGACCAGCTCCATCCCTTACCCACTTCATCCTAAAATATCAGAGGTATAAATTTTGGCTAAAACATACTCCCTCTGATCCATAATAAGTGTCGCCCATCTAGTACAAAGTTTGTACTAGCTTAGTACAAAATGAGCGTCACTTATTATGGATCGGAAGAAGTAGCATTTTTCTAGTGTGTATATATCAAAACAAGGGTGATTTTTTTTTCTAAGTTTGTGAATATATATCAGTCTATTTTGGATCGGTTGCAACGCACAAGAGAAATTGTCAGTTAGCGCATGACCTATTGTTCCTTGGTTTCACTTCGCAAAATATCCAAAGAAGGGACTTGCCTAGCTACCTGTGACCGATAGCTTATTCTCTTGCCTAGCTCGCTAGCTTGGCAAGGACATTATATGGGCCCAAATAAAAACATCACGCTAATGCATAGAACACCAGATTCCAGTCACCTAAACTAATATTGATCTGGTTGTCTTGAGCACGCGCGCGGGACCTGAATGGAATGCTTATCAATCTACTTTAATCACAATCAACGGTGGATCATTTGGAGTCTATATTTAGGATAGACCCAGTGCATAGAAGCTCCCACAGAAGGTGGGGTCTGGGGAGGGATTATAGGAACCTATTCTGACCCCTGCTACAGTGCAATGCAGAGAGGCTGGTTCGAACCCAGGACCTCTTGGCACAAGTGTGGAGGACTTCACCACTGCGCCAGGCCTGCCCTCATTTGGAGTCTATATTTAAGACACACTAATTCTGTGTAAGTCGTCAATTATCTAGTACACAGTGGTCCAGACGATCATACAGGGTGCTTGATTTCACGACTTAGCATTATGATAACCTAAATTCACACAACTGATAGGTTACACAGCCCACTACCATGGTAACAGCAACCTGCTGAGTTTGAGCTCCCTAAACCATACGCTTTGATCCACATCTGCTTGATCACATAAACGCAAGAGTAGATGTGTTGATAATGCAAGCACTGAAGCAAACACCAGAATAGCAGATCTAATTAACACTAGATAATTCGCAATAACAGAAAGGGTGTTTCTGCTTAATGCTTTAGCCCTAGAAATAAGATTTGCTTTTCTAAATGAAGTGCTGCCTGTCTGAAGAAAATTTGTCTAGGGGGTAAGAAGATTCATCCTAGTTGCGTTGTCTAGAGCTATTTAATATAGTTCAGGCATAGTGGGTACTAAGCATGCTGTAGCAAAATTATGTATACCCCTGTAAGTATGTCATGATCAATTACCTACGCAAGTTGTGCAACTTTTGTTCAGACTCCAGATTCCAAATGCTGCTCTTTTTATTGTGCATTAAAATAGATTAATAACCTTTTATCCATTTTGCCTACATTTGCTAAAGACACCATATTACTGTGAGTAAGGTAGGAAGTAGATAGATCTGGATTTGTATATTGGCTTCTTGTTCTTCATCTAGTTGCTGCTTCGTCTCCCTGGCACTCAGTTCTTCATGTAGAATCATGAGAGTAAGTACGGTAAAATTACTAGTTACCAAACTATTCTCATTAATTGGAGATCTCTTGTGTATGTTATTTGACTTCTTTGGATATGTAACTTGGATTTCAGAAAGGGAGGGAAGAGTTTATTGTGTACTCCATTTAGTAGGAATATTGGCGATGTCTGTATTGTTTCATTTTTGGTTCAGTTATTTCTTATTACATTTGGTTTACCCGACAAAGATTACGAGCTCCAGTTTCGAATTTCTATTTTAAAAGCAGTGAGTTGAGTACTCTGCCCATTCCTTAGCATTTAATGGTAAGATGGTGCTTATATGTTCATTTAGGCAGATCTTACATTTACAAATACCAAACATGTATCCATTAGCATCCCATGCTATTGCAAAAGATAACACAATGTCGCTTTCTGTTACGAAGAAATCGGAAATGAGGGAATTTTGGTTTATGACAATTAGCAAAACAGAATAATTGATAAAAAGTCGTATTTAGTCCCTCCCCTAAACTTAAAAGTAGAACCATCTCTGCTAAGTCAGTAGATATAACATACGGAATACGGTGCTATTTTTTTGTAAAGTTTGCAGTTAGGGGCCAGGGCCGGAGGTTGTCTAGATTGGAATTCATAGGAAAGAATTTGCTTCTGCTTCGAATTATAATTTGGCTTTGTTTGCCTGTATTCTGTTTTACTAGTTTTGTCATTGAATAATCACCCCTGTCAATGCTGCCATCAAGTAGTCAAATGAACCTTATGTTAGGTTGCTATGCTTCTTTTCTAACTATTTATGCTCTAGTGAGTAGAATTATATTTTGATTGACGTGACTCATTTTCTGGATCAGACTCTCACTAAGCTCCGATTTACAAGGAATGAGTTGACTGAGGATGAAAAGGATGCATTTAAGGTTCTTCTTGTCGCCATTATTTCCTGATTTCACTTTTTTTCTTCAATATACCAACTTATTCGTTGCTTCTGCATTTTATTATTATTGCAGAAATTACTGAACGAAGATGGTTTTTATACAATAAGGCTACCGTCTAATGTGTTGGATCCTACAAGAAATGCTTATGTTTATTCTTCGATCAAAGCTGTAAGTTGAGTAGTTGACTAACTTCTCCACCTTATCATCATGAAATGCTGGATCATAAGATAGATTCAGCGGATATACTCCAATATCGTTCTCAATGTTATTAGTATGATAGAATCAACAACTACGACTGGATCATGATTCAGCGGATATACTCCAATATCGTTCTCAATGTTATTAGTACGATAGAATCAACAACTATGCCGATTTAAAATTATCATGAAGCAATGACCACTGCAAGCTTATCAACAAAGCATAAATTGCAGATATGAACTGTTTTATATATGTTTGTAATTATTGTGATTCTAGAGTTGTGATTTCAGTCACTAAACTTTGTATTTTCTCTATATTCAGAGATGCATTCCACATGACAGCTTGGATGAACATATTGTCATCCACATGGTAATTCTCCCGATTTCTTATTTGCTGCTTGCATGTTCTTCTGTAGACATCACTTCATTGTGTATAATTGATACGGAGTACATCTCAACATACTGTCAGCATTTTTTGGTTCGTAAATATGTTTTCTGTATAAGTTACAAAATGGTGTGCTTTGATGCTGTTTGATTGTTTGCTTGTCGTGGACTTTTCCTATACCACGCCTATCTTTGCCGCAGTTCCACGGAAGATGGCAGCAAGGATAGCACATGAGTGAGGGTTTAGTTCAGAAGTCATTAGGGTTTAGGATAGACTATTCAATGTTTGTTAGGAGGTGTTGTTGAGATGGTTAAGTATTCCTTCAGTATATGTATTTAGAAATATCCATTGGCGTCCCTTTAGGTTAAGGTTGCTATTCATCCTTTCTGGATACACTTTAGTCATTACACTGCCTATCTTTATAATGGCCCCTTTATGTTTTCTTTCGGTTACAACTACCTGTTTCTAAAAGGAGCCTCTAATGTAATTTTCAGCATCAATCTAAGAATTGCCTTCCCTAATGAAGCCGCATCTCAGAGCCTTAGACCCTTTAAAGATATATACTAGCACTTAGCATGAAACCTTTAAAGATATATTATGTAGTACTCCGTCTGTCCTGAAATGCAAGATCATTTTCTAACTCTTATCAATTTGAAAAATGATCTTATATTTCGGGACGGAGGGAGTAGGTGATAAATCAGCAGTGCAATTGAATGGTACTGTCTTTCACAGGATGTAATGGTTAAAGTAACGGTCATCATTTTCTGTAGATGAATGTCTCTTGGGAGTTTGGCTCACATTAAGCTTTGTTGCGTTATTTGCAGGCTGGTGTAAATATTTTGGCAGTTAATTATGGTTCTGTTGGTGGATGCCAATATCCCCGGCCAATGAAACTAGTAAGCTAATCTTGCTTGAAGCCTTGTTTATGAGTTGCATGTGGTCAATAATTGATAGTAATAATGTATAACCTTTTAACTGTGCCATTCCTATCCTAGCAAAATACACACACAAACCATAAACATCTAGATGTTGATGTTGTTATACTGCCTAGATTAAACTTCCCTTATTATGGTAAAATAACATCATAGAAGGATGTGGTTTTCACCCCTTGTATATGTCTATGTCTGCGAATGAAAGACAATGCTTTTATTTACATGCTTAGTTGCTTACGTTCTTGTTTCAGCCGTCAAAATGGACATTCAATTCATACACTATTCTGAAGACTGCTGACCAAGCACCAAGGTAAATCTCTGCTTTATTGAGGTTAAGACAATAATATGTAGAGCACCAGAAAGCTGGCAGTTCACATTTATCTTGGTGACCTTTTTCCAGCAACAAACCTAATGCTAAAGAACAGTCTCAGACCTATCCTCTCACATGACACCTGGTTCCAAGTTCTAAATAAGTCGTGCACTTGCAGAACTCCATCATTTGTAGAGCAGCTAATAGAAACTGAGAGTGGACTTGGTGAAGTGATGAAACCACCGGAGAAATCTTTCTGGGCTAAATATGTAAGTACAGTTATAAATATCACGTGTATGTTGTTCAATTTTTTCCTTGATGTCTACATGACTCGAAAAGTTACTGTATACTTTTTTCTTGAAACTGACTGCCGCTTCCTCCTTTGCAGTGGATGTACATAATTCCTCTTGGTCTCATTGTCATGAATGCCGTCACAGCAGCAGCAAACATACCGGAGGAGCAAGCTGCTGGAGGGCAGGGTCAAGCTGCAGCACAAAGGGCGCCAATTGCTGCTCCAAGGAGAAGATGATGACTTCGTATATGCTTTCCATGTCATAGCCTCATAGGTACTTTATCAGGCTAAGCTATTTCAGTATCAGAGACGATGGCTGTCACAACAGGGCTTTCCTCTTAAGCCTCAACTTAGCAGCACTTTCATACCTCTACTATCTCATAAATTGGAGTTGGTTCTGGTGGTTCGCACTCCACCCCAACCTCCCTCATCCATCTAGAACCCACGTGACCCCTCCATTTTGAAGAGAAAAACAGCCATATCTTGCAATGGCACTCCCATCCGCTGCTGCTGTTACGCAAATGCAGTTTTGGTTGCTTAATTGAGTTCCTTCTCGGTGTTGCATGTGCATTGGCTGCCTAATATGCTACTAATTCCATAAAACTAAATCGTACATCTTTTTCTGTAACAATGAACGGGCATTATGCAAGTATCCTCCAAACAGTTGACACCATGATTTCACGTTTGTCTAGGTTTCAACTGAGAGTGCACTCTTATATCCAAATTCAGTAAATTAGTTTCTTTTTTTGTCTTTATATTCGTCCTTACTAGGGAGCTTTATTTCTGTAGGAAATGGTAACTCAGCCCTGTTAACTTATGCCCAACATCGTTTTGAGTTTCAGATTCACAAAGAATGGACATGGGATGGATCTGCTTGACCTCTTCAGCACAGGGGCAGTACCAGCAGCAACAAAACTCACTTGGCCTTTTTTTTTTCAGTCAGAAACTCACCTTGTTGTAGAATCACCTCAGAAAGGTGCATGATCTGATCGCATCTGCACACGTATTTTGCCTGTTGATAGAAGTTGCTATGAGTAACTCAGTTCAAACTGTATGCCTTAATCTTCATAAGTACTAGCATAATTTATCAACACCAAACAATGTATGTTCTGCTCATTACCCTCGTATCAATGTTCTTATATAGTTGATGGTTCGATGTTTCTTAAGTTCTTCGTCTGTTGTGGTAATGTGTCTGGAATGCTATATTTTTTTTTCCTGGAATGCTTTGTTTCCACTTGCTCACAAATTTTTTTCTTTTATCTACTTAACGGAAAAAGGGGTTGTTTACCATTCTACAATTTGTACATTTTCAGAATTTGGTGATCCTCCGATATTACTTGTCACTCAAATGAATATATATCTAGCACATTTTTAGTGCTAGATACATCCATTTAGGCAACAAGTAATTTCGATTGAAGGGAGTAGCAAAGTACGATCATTTGTTCCATGTACAAAAAGAACAAAGTATGAATGTTTTGGTGTCAAATTTTGCAAGGGTACATGGGGAGTATGACGTTGAAGGCATTCATGATTGAAATTTTCACACTTTCTTTTATGATCAAATTTTGCGAGGGTGCGTGGGGAGAAAAATAGAAAATTGAAAAAATCACACTTTCTTTATGTTCAAATTTTGTGAGGGTACATGAGGAGAAAGAGTGAAAGAGATCAAAATCAAAGTGGGTGGAGAATGACGAGGAGTAACTGACCCCGAGCTTTAATGCTCTTTGATAGACAGTAAAAAATAGTAAATTAAATATCAAATGTTCTTTCACGGATAGTAAATTGAAAAAAAATACTAATTTAAATAAAAAAATATTTTTAGCTATAACATTGACAAATGTTGAGTGCGCTTCACCTGCTTTTTTAGGCTGCTTCAGAGCAGAGGTTGTCAAACTTCATAAAACTAGTAAGCTTGCAGTTGCACGTGTAACTGTAAAAATAATTATTTTTATTTTTTTCTATATCATATTTAAAAAAATAATTTGTAACATTATGAATAATATAGAAAATTTTTGTAGCATTATGAATGACATATGAATGAAATCTTCCACATATCAAATAAATATTTCGAGTCTATGTCTTATTAACAAAATTGTATGCTCATGATC
Source organism: Bromus sterilis (assembly GCA_950022295.1). NCBI lineage: Eukaryota > Viridiplantae > Streptophyta > Magnoliopsida > Poales > Poaceae > Bromus > Bromus sterilis. Next base: position 361,813,730 of record OX465595.1, on the reverse strand, counting down.
CGGTTGCACATTAACAAAATTCTATGCTCGGCGCATGATTGCACATGTGGGCAAATTTATAATTCACAGTAAAATGCCAGTACGTTGCTACGGGAGATACATTTACAAACCATAAAAAATTACGTTTCAACGATTTCATTGATTAATCTGAAATATAAAATCAAGATTATCTAAAAAATTTAATTGATAATTATTTGAATTAATTTTAATGAGATAAAGTAACATAATAATGCACTGGATTGAATTTACGAAAAGCATCTTCATATTTCATTTGCAAAGAAAAAAATTCATCTGATTTAAATTATACAAAGTAAATGTATTATACTCAGAGTAAAAATGATGTTTAACTTACATAAAACACTCAAAAAACATCTCTTTAAAATATGGTAGAAGAATAACAAGATTACATCCGAGCACACATGTTTAACTTACATAAAACACTCAAAAAAATACAAAAGACTAAAAAATTTAGAGCATCCAACACTCAAGTTATAAGTATCCAACGAATCAACTTATGGCGCCAGCGGCGGCGGGGATGGGCGGCAGCGGCTGTTCGGCGGGCAGTGTTGGGGAAGGGGCGTCGAGGGAGTGGTGGAGATGGGGCGGCGGGGGAGCCACGGGAAAGATAATCCTATACGACCTGGGTCGTACGAAACTATCGTGAGACCCATTCCAATCGAAGACACCTGTCAAAACCAAATCTCAAAGCATGCAGACTGCTTATCCAATGTTTCTTTAACAAATCGTTTTCCTAATCCTAAGTTTCCCACTCCCAGCACCCGTACCAAATCCCCTTTCTTTCTCCGGCTAGCTTGCCGCGGCCATGACCGCCGACGCAGGGTCGCTTCTCTCCGCCGCCATCCACGACCATGTTCCTCGACATGAGCGGAGAAGATCCTGATGGATGTGCAACCATATTTCTTAATCGATCCGTTGCCTCGTCCTTGTCATCCAGTAGCGGCTGCTCCATTGTGCCGCGTCGCCGGCGGCGAGGTGAAAGTGTGGAACAGACAAAGAAGATGATTTGGATTAGAAGATGAAAGGACGGGGAGGAAAGAAGTCCACATAACTCCCTGGGGTTTCATAAACCGGTCAGTTCATCGCCTAAACTAAAAAACAGGGCATTTGACCCCCTGAGCTTTCCCAAACCAGGTAAACCATCCCCTCGCCCTGATTAAAATGGTTTTACAAGCGGTTTTGCTTACGTGGCAAGGTTGAACACGAACAGAGGTGGATGTCCCTCTGACGCACGAAGGCGTCATCCTTGTCGTCATTGTCGTCGGCCCGCCGAGCTCGTTTATGGGCGAAGAGAAGTAGGAATCAAAGTTTTGGAGCTCCGCATGGAATAGAACAGAGGCGAGCGTACGCCTCCCCAGGATCGAGGCAGAGGCCGGTAAGGTGACAAGGCAGGGGTAGAGGCGCTCAACGAAAAGCCTTGTGCAGCGCGGCGTGCGTCACAACCGTCGACGGCGTCTACGACGATGAGCTCCTACTCAGCACCCGCACAGACGCCAGAGACCTTGAAGGCCGAAGCAGAAGTCTGCGTATCTGGGCCAGTGTGTACAGGCCACCCGCGCATCCCGCGCCAGGCCATGGAGCACGACCGCTACCGTCTAGTGGCCATGTACATGCACCTATTCCGTGTGACGCCGGCGGTCACCGCCATGAAAACACACCCAATACGGTTGCCCTAATTTGCTCGATGGATACACGCGTACATTGTTGGAAATATGCCCTAGAGGCAATAATAAAATGTTATTATATATATATTTCCACGTTCGTAATTAATGTTTATATTTCTGTGCTATAATTGCAATGACCCTGACTGTGAGATTCAGAAGAAAACTCATTTGCATGTGTGGAAATGTAAACACCAAGAGTTCCTGGTTTAGCCTCTAAGACCAGCTCATGTGCTAACTGATGATTACGTTTTCTTAATCATGGACATTGTTCTTGTAACAAGGATGTCAGTAGCAATGGGAACATATTGTTAGCAGAACAATGATGTTGAACCGACCCCAGTATTGAATGATATACTTAGAGATCACATCGTAACTACGTTATAAGTCATATCATGAAATGTTATCATATACGTAATTCCTTAGACCATGAGAGTATCGAGTTGCTTCACACAGGAAGACATGCTTTGGTTCTTAGATGAATCCTCCCGTAAATGGGAAGTAGTAAAATAAGTTCTGGGTATGTCAGATGGTGTGGCTAGTGACTGTGATAGTTCAAGAATGGGATTTGCTTCTTCACGATGAAGAAGATATTCACTTCGGGCCCACTCGGTATGAAGGTATCCATTATAGTCTGGCCAGACGCATTGTGATTCAGTCACAGGGATACCGGAATACAATAACGAGAAAAGGGACAAACGAGCAAAGAGGATAACGAGTGGCTTGTGTTCAAGAAGTTGTTACACATGGGTGCCAAAACATCTCTCCTCTAACTTTGTCATATATCACGAAGCAAAGGGAATGGTACATGAATAAACATAATGGTTCACTCGAAGTTTCTTCGTGTATGTGCGGGAGTCAACATGGGTGTCCATGGCTCCGCTGTTGATTATTGGCTATTGACAAAAGGCTGTTGACCTATGTCCGGAAGATGTTCTGAGTCATGTCCGCATTATACCGAACCTATTGGGTCACACACTTAACGAGCAGTAGTCTGTTAGAATACTAGAATGGTAGAAGGTTTAGTGGAAGCAAAGCAGAATAGTTCATACGGGTACCGGAAGTAGTTCCGGGGATTTATGAAATAGTTCATAAGGGCACCAAAAGTAGTTTTGGGTATTTAAGGATATGTCCGGATCACTCTGGAGTAGTCCCAGGTGGTTCCGGAACATATGAAAATGGTAATGGGAAAGTTTACGATCAACCGGAATAGTTTCGGTGATCGGTGGACATCTTAAACAATATGTTGTGTTCACCGGACATATTAACCTAAACCCGGATTGTTCCGAAACCTATTTAGATGGCTCCGGAACATTCGTTAGAGGTCCCGGAAGGTATTGGAAGTGCTCCAAAAGTGTCCGCAATGTCCCGAAACGGTCCCGGTATGTCCCGGAAGGTCCTGGAAGCCTCTAGAAGGTCATGGAAGGTTCCGGAAGGTTCCGGGCATTACCACCCACTCCCCTGCGCCCCTAGCCTTGGGGGGCAAGCCACCTAGGCTGCCCTAGCCGGCCAAGGGGTGGGGGGCGCACCAAGGGGAAGGAATCCCCCTCCAGGTGGGATTTCCAAAACCCATTATGGCAGGTTTCCGGTGGGAAGGTGTGGGAAGGTTTGGAAGGCTTGGGAGTCCAAGTTGGACTCCCAAACCTCCTTGAGCTGCGCCCTAGGCCCCTTGGCCACCTATATAAGGTGAGCCAAGGGTGGGGGAAGACACACACAATCAATCCCCAAGGCCTATGCGCCACCCTCCCTCCTCTAAACCCCGTTGCTCCACAATTAGACCCCGGTTTAGACGCTGTTCTAGATCGGAATCCGTTAGGGTTTTCTCCCTCTAGTTTTCTCGGTGGCGTTCATCTCTGGACGGCGGAGCGCTGCTGGATTGCTGCTACGGGATGTGTGGATACTAATGGAGGGGTCGTACCTTCGACCCTTCTTCGAGGAGCTTGTTCATGGGACTTGTCCGTGGGACTAGATCGCGGGACTTGTTCGTGGGATTGATCGAGGGACTGTTCGTGGGAGAACTTGCGAGATCTACTTCCAGTACGTCCACGAGCTTCACCAACTCTACTTCCGCTACATAGGTTGGTGAGCCATGACCTAAAACCTTGTATGCAATCTTCTTGGATGATCTTGGGTTCTTGATTCGTAGGCCGAATTTTTTTTGTTTTCTACTACGTTTCCCAACAGTGGTATCATGAGCGATCCTTGATTAGATGCATGTTTAGGTAGGTCATATGTTGATATGAGGCATTGATTTTCTTGTTTGCTTCCCTATCATGTGATCTTTTCTTTGCTCGACGGCATGATGTGATTTTGCTACAAGGTTTGAGTTTTGCCATGATCCCTCTATGCTGCTCTTAGTATGCTGGTTGCCTTGATCATGGACTACATCAAATTCCTTGGATCTCATCCTAGTCTTGCTATAGAAAATTTTACATGAATGGGCTTGTGGATTTTATGAACTCAAATCCACACGGGGGTCACGCGTTTAACGAAGTTTGGCTTGTGGCATTAGTTGCTACACGCACCCCGTATGTTAAACTAGCAACAAAAGAAGTATCGTGTTTTGTTTTGTCTAGGGTTTCTCGTTTGCCTTGTAAACCTGCTTAACAACCACGATAAAAGTTGCAACAACCCGTGTAGATGGCGATCTAACTCGTTTTTGCAGAGTATGCATGTGATGTGGTATAGCCTTCAAGATTTGCAATGTGTTTGTATGAGATGCTATATGTTATGTAATATTTATTCGCGACCTGCGTGTCGTGGTACGGCATGATGACTGGAGTCATATGATTGTCACTTAATTATGGCCTGCGTGCCAGAACTGTTTATTAGCTCGAGGCAAAGCAATAGATAGATGCAAGGTGATGATCTACGATGCGGAGGTGGACCCCGACGCACATGCCGGAAGCCGTGGTGTTGGTCCCGGCACCAAGGACAAAGTTGGTGGACACGGTGACTTCAACCACGACGACGTGAAGATAATGAAGACTTCACGAAGCAAAGGGCTATATCATATCACATAATTTTATGAACTGCCTGTGATGTTTATCCCTTTGATGCACCCTTGTTTGATGCGCGGTAGTCGTATTTTATTAGGGTGATCTCTCGCAAAACAATATCAAGTTGATAGTGTTCTTCCAACTGTAGCACCGTCTATACTATGTTTCACACCGGAGCAGGTCATGTCACATGGGTGCACACGGTGTGACGCATAAAAGACGGGTGTGTTAAAAGAACACACAGCAATTACACTTGGTTGTCTTGACGGTTTGGATAAAAGTTTGCTACCGGAACACGCCCATCGAAAGATGAACAAGAATCACCTTTGGCGTGATTGGCAAGTTGGCCTACCGGTCCAGTCTAAGTCATCAGTGATGTCACATCAATGGCGGACGATTGGGTTGGATCTTGAATCACTCCAGCATCAATTACGAGAGATATTGATCTGAGTGGGAGCGCACTTAGTAATTAAATTGATTAATCACAAGTGCAACTTAATTATGAACAAAGTCTTAGTATTTGCATTATCGTTGTAGAATAATGGCTCGCGTTACCACCTTCCCAATTTTTTTGATTAACTGTATTATCTGGTAAAAACTTTACGATTGGTACCGTATTGTGAGGACTATCCTCAATAGTGCCGAGAAGGACCATGTCCTATCGCTAATTTTCGATGCTCTCCCGCTAATGCAATGGATGATGTGACTTATCCAAAAGGCTAGAATTCCACCACAGCTAAGTTTATTGTCGTAATCACCATGAAACCCGAACTTTGAAACGTTTGGGATAGTTATGTTATATTCATGGAACTGATTTTTTTTTTCAGTGATAAGGCAATTGATGTAAGATATAAGATATCTAGTACAATGTCTGATTGTAAGCGTTAGTGAAAATGTTCATTATGCTCAAACAAAACTGATAAGTGTGGGATCCAGAAGAACACCGATCATATGATGATGAGGATTAAGGGAAAGGAAGTTCCATATGGTGTTAGTAAGACTTACACGCCGGAAAGTCCATGGCCTGCGCCATCCTTGATCATATGTGAGCTTCTGTGAGTAGGAGTGACATTGGAAATAGAACTATGATACGTATAAAGGCAAAACAAAAGAAGACTGGAATAACCAGCTCAGAAATGATAGTCATACGGAGTTATAGATGAATTCATTGCTGGTCAAGAGATGTAATTCTTGGGAATCATGATTAAGCAATTAATTGTGGATTCTGAATATTGTGATTAAACTGTTGATCACCGGAATATCACATCGATTGCATATTGTTGCAACTCGATGCAAGAAATACTATGGCCTTTATGACTAGCTAATGATGAGTTTTGACACGCTCGGGAACACGGTAAAAGGTTTACTATACCGTGTGTTGACTCTATGATTATCTTCATAATTCATTTTAGAGTTGAGTAAATTGTTACTACACTTTAGCCTTGTTGCAAAACATCATTTTTGAATCATGTTTATTGCAAGAGAGTTGTTCAAAGCTATGAATAACATAAAGGACATACTTCTATTGTGAATAGGTTGTATGTTATGAATCTTGATAATAATGCTAAACATCCATAACACTGACGCTAAACGTCGCAAGACTGACAGAAATACCACATAGATGTGGCACTGCCGTTTATCACAAGTGACATAAAATGCATGTAGAATTTCCATAAGTGATGGACTTTCGAGTCATATGATTATGAAATCACTTGACGCTTGCGATCTTTGTCTCGAAGTAATGTGACTAAAACACCGTTGATAGGTCATACATGAACGGGCAACTAAACCATTGATAATCATACATGATGATGTGTGTAGTCTAATAAGTGTAGTTGTGTGCAGTGGATTCCCTATCTTCACTCATGAGTTGAAGTAGATATGTGGATATCTGTTCAATAGAGACATACGTCTGAAATCTTTGAAATGTTCAAGGAATTTTAGAGTGAAATAGAAATTCATTGTAACGAGAAAATAAAGCTTCTGCAAATTAGATTGTAGAAAGTAATATTTGAGTTACAAGTTTAGCGAACGTCTGATGAGTTGTGAAGAGTGTCATAACTTGCGTCTCCCGGAACATCACTATGAGTAAGATGTTCGAGAGATGTAATCAAGCCATGTATGACACGGTAAGATCAAACATGACGTTTATCAATTTGCCATTATACTTATTAAAGTTATGCGTTAGTGACTACGGCTTTTACACTGAAAAGAGCACCATCAAATCTGTTGAAATGACACCATATTAGATGTGGTATGGACTGTTAAAACCATGTTGTCTTTTCTTAAAATTTGGGTATATGAGTCATATGTTTGACATACTCAAAAACCCCAAATCAGATAAGTGCTACTTTGTTAAGGTTATGCCAAAAGTTTTGGTATTCCTCTATCACTACACAAAAGAAAAACTGTTTGCTGTTAAGAACAATGTGTTTTGAAGAAAATGGTTTCTTGCAAAAGAGTGAGTGGGAGGACAGTGCAACTTGTTAAAGATTGTTGAATCTTCAGAGAAGTGCGCAGCTGAACCACACAGGTTAGACAAAAATCGTACAAACATTCATGATATGTAAAACGAGATATTGTTGTTCGACAATGATAAACCTGTGATATACAAAGAAGCGTTGATGGGCCCTGACTCCGGGATTTGGCTAAATGCCAAATAATCCGAGATAGTATCCATGGAAGTAAGTCAAGTTTTGAACTTGGTAGACCCTCGGAAAGACTAAAAGTCTGAAGAATATATATATGGATCTATAATTGATTTGGATGAAATTGTTTTATCCATAAAGCTCAACTCGTTGGAAAATTGTTTTCTAGCAAGTTCAAAGGTTGACTACGGCGAAATAGTGTCGACCGTAGAAATGCTTTAGTCAGTTCGGGTTATATTAGCAATTACTACATATCTCATTTATAGGATATGGTAGAATGAACGTCAAAACAAAATTCCTACACGGAAATATAACAAAGGACGTATATGTGATACGACCGGAATGTTTTGTCGATTCAAAGGATGCTAAAATAGATGCAAGCCTTGGATATCCAGTGATGGACTGAAGCTAGAATAATGGAGTTGGAATTTTCGTTGTGATGAAATTGCCAAAAGAGTTTGTTTTCATCAGGAATAACGAAGATGCTTGAATATTCAAGAAAGTAAGTGGGAGCTGAATAATATTTCTAAAACCTTATGTATATGACATATTGTTGATTAGAAATGATATAAATTTCTTGACACAAATAAGGACTTTATTGAAAATAGTTTTCAGTTGAAGAACTTGGGCTGATATAGCATTAGTATTGAGCATAGTGATCTATGAAGATAGTAAGTGCCTGATCATGCTAAAGCCAACCCTACATATTGACATGATACTAAAGTAGTTTAGTATGAAATGCCAAGAAACATGTTCTTGCCGAAGTCGTGGTGAAAAGTTGTTTGCAGAAATCGGTGTTGATGAACACAGATAAGCAAAAACACGTGAATTGAATTCCACTCACCCGTGTGTTTGGATTAATCATGTACACCATAATATGTAAAACGACCAGATATGTCCAGTGCTTCAAAAGGTTATGAGCAAGATACCAAAGTGATCAATATGTTGATCATTGGACAAACAGTGAAAAGTTAAACTTATGATAGATAAGATATGTTTCTCGGAAAATGGAGATAATGAAGAGCTCGTTGTAACAAGTTACACAGCTGAATTTTGATGTAAACAGTTACACCAATTCAGTCTTCATACTTACTCCGATCGATTTTCGATTTTAATTGGGATTATGTGTTTCACACATAAGGGTGGCACAATATGAAGGAACTGTGTTAAAGTTAGATACTGTGGCGAATTCTATAACAGAGGCTAAGTATATTGTTGCTTAAAGAAGTAACAAGGGAGGGTATTTTGAATCATCAGTTCATTTATGAACATGGTATGGTTTCCTAGATGCTTGAAGCTCATGGAAATTGATGAATGATTTCATGACTTATTCTAAGGAACCAAGGTCCTACCAAATGATTCAAACATATACAAAGCTAAACTAATAAAATTAGTGAATTTTATGATAGCGTGAAAACGCGAAGATATGCAAGATACAAACGGGCCTGAAACGTCAGATCCGAAGATGAGGTCTATACCACAAATGAGGCATTTATTACACCGGTATGCCATAGGTGTAAAGTGCTCAAGCACTGACAATATTATTGACTCTAGTGCAAGTGGGAGACTGTTGGAAATATGCCCTAGAGGCAATAATAAAATGTTATTATATATATATTTCCACGTTCGTAATTAATGTTTATATTTCTGTGCTATAATTGCAATGACCCTGACTGTGAGATTCAGAAGAAAACTCATTTGCATGTGTGGAAATGTAAACACCAAGAGTTCCTGGTTTAGCCTCTAAGACCAGCTCATGTGCTAACTGATGATTACGTTTTCTTAATCATGGACATTGTTCTTGTAACAAGGATGTCAGTAGCAATGGGAACATATTGTTAGCAGAACAATGATGTTGAACCGACCCCAGTATTGAATGATATACTTAGAGATCACATCGTAACTACGTTATAAGTCATATCATGAAATGTTATCATATACGTAATTCCTTAGACCATGAGAGTATCGAGTTGCTTCACACAGGAAGACATGCTTTGGTTCTTAGATGAATCCTCCCGTAAATGGGAAGTAGTAAAATAAGTTCTGGGTATGTCAGATGGTGTGGCTAGTGACTGTGATAGTTCAAGAATGGGATTTGCTTCTTCACGATGAAGAAGATATTCACTTCGGGCCCACTCGGTATGAAGGTATCCATTATAGTCTGGCCAGACGCATTGTGATTCAGTCACAGGGATACCGGAATACAATAACGAGAAAAGGGACAAACGAGCAAAGAGGATAACGAGTGGCTTGTGTTCAAGAAGTTGTTACACATGGGTGCCAAAACATCTCTCCTCTAACTTTGTCATATATCACGAAGCAAAGGGAATGGTACATGAATAAACATAATGGTTCACTCGAAGTTTCTTCGTGTATGTGCGGGAGTCAACATGGGTGTCCATGGCTCCGCTGTTGATTATTGGCTATTGACAAAAGGCTGTTGACCTATGTCCGGAAGATGTTCTGAGTCATGTCCGCATTATACCGAACCTATTGGGTCACACACTTAACGAGCAGTAGTATGTTAGAATACTAGAATGGTAGAAGGTTTAGTGGAAGCAAAGCAGAATAGTTCATACGGGTACCGGAAGTAGTTCCGGGGATTTATGAAATAGTTCATAAGGGCACCAAAAGTAGTTTTGGGTATTTAAGGATATGTCCGGATCACTCTGGAGTAGTCCCAGGTGGTTCCGGAACATATGAAAATGGTAATGGGAAAGTTTACGATCAACCGGAATAGTTTCGGTGATCGGTGGACATCTTAAACAATATGTTGTGTTCACCGGACATATTAACCTAAACCCGGATTGTTCCGAAACCTATTTAGATGGCTCCGGAACATTCGTTAGAGGTCCCGGAAGGTATTGGAAGTGCTCCAAAAGTGTCCGGAATATCCCGAAACGGTCCCGGTATGTCCCGGAAGGTCCTGGAAGCCTCTAGAAGGTCATGGAAGGTTCCGGAAGGTTCCGGGCATTACCACCCACTCCCCTGCGCCCCTAGCCTTGGGGGGCAAGCCACCTAGGCTGCCCTGGCCGGCCAAGGGGTGGGGGGCGCACCAAGGGGAAGGAATCCCCCTCCAGGTGGGATTTCCAAAACCCATTATGGCAGGTTTCCGGTGGGAAGGTGTGGGAAGGTTTGGAAGGCTTGGGAGTCCAAGTTGGACTCCCAAACCTCCTTGAGCTGCGCCCTAGGCCCCTTGGCCACCTATATAAGGTGAGCCAAGGGTGGGGGAAGACACACACAATCAATCCCCAAGACCTATGCGCCACCCTCCCTCCTCTAAACCCCGTTGCTCCACAATTAGACCCCGGTTTAGACGCTGTTCTAGATCGGAATCCGTTAGGGTTTTCTCCCTCTAGTTTTCTCGGTGGCGTTCATCTCTGGACGGCGGAGCGCTGCTGGATTGCTGCTACGGGATGTGTGGATACTAATGGAGGGGTCGTACCTTCGACCCTTCTTCGAGGAGCTTGTTCATGGGACTTGTCCGTGGGACTAGATCGCTGGACTTGTTCGTGGGATTGATCGAGGGACTGTTCGTGGGAGAACTTGCGAGATCTACTTCCACTACGTCCACGAGCTTCACCAACTCTACTTCCGCTACATAGGTTGGTGAGCCATGACCTAAAACCTTGTATGCAATCTTCTTGGATGATCTTGGGTTCTTGATTCGTAGGCCGAATTTTTTTTGTTTTCTACTACGTTTCCCAACATACATGCCCAAAGGCTGCAAAAGTTAGAGCGATTTGCTACTGGAATTTATTAGAGAATTAATTGACTTGCTGTGCATTAATTCTTATTGCCAAGTATCATCTGTTAGAGAGGGTCTCATAATTTATACAACATGGGAGTAATCTGGGTCATTAGATTAACAACATTGGACGTACGAGATCAAATGGTCCAGCCCCTCTGGTGCTTTTTATATTAGTAGTAGATAGTAGATGACATTTGTGGAACTCATGGAAAATATCATGAATGCCATTTTGTTGTGAAAATTTGCAAGCATCGAAAACGTTTATCGACACTTTTCTCAATGTTAACACAATCGTTAACTGGTAGTTGCTCGATTGACTAGCGAATAGGGAATTAATTGAATAATCGAGCAATCTATCGGCTATTTAATCAATTGATTGATCGATTTATCTCGGGACCCGGGGTTAGCGTATGCAAGTCCCGCTACGACATAGTCATATGGAGAGCCGAGAATCGTACCCACTTGTCTAAGCAGACAAGGCCAAGCACAGAACATTCTCGGAAAGCATCGTACGTGAGGGGCATCCCATCCAGGCCGGATGATCAACTGAGATGGGTCCTCATCGTCCGCACACAAGTCTAATGATATGGGTGATGAACTCCCATATTCAAAGACAAGTCGCCTCAACCATACTATCGACTATCTCATAACTCTTACATAGACTTACTCCAGCCCGATCACTTAGTCGGGGTCTAGGGCGGGCTCGATCATACCACAAAGTGTGCATGAGACAGAGTCTCGAGCAATCGCATCGCGATGCCCCAAGCTGTGCACATCTAAGGGCCACTTGGTGTATGAAAGACCGCCAGCCAGATCACAACTAAGGTCTCTAAAACCCATACAAAGACATGCATGTTATAAACATACACGCATCACACATGCCTTGTATGAACAACAGGTATCATTGCAATTCTCTACAAAGTATACATTTTATTGATAACTCTCACATAGTGCACACAGAGATCACAAACATGTGATCCAACATTACAACAGACAAACGGAAGCAAAGTAGGTCTGAGTACAGACAAGTTTAACAAATGGCTTAAGAAGCCTTATTTAAGCACAAGCCCTCCACGAGGGAACCAGACGTCTGACTGGGACTATACTAGCTTGGTCTTCAGTCGTCGAGCTCGATGAAGAAGCCACCTTCGGGGTCAGTGGGTTCATCTAAAACATAGAATAAGCAAACGTGAGTACAAAGTCGTACTCAACAAGACTTACATAGGAGCTATACTACTCATGCACATGTATCAAGGTAAAGGGAGGCGGGGTTCAATTGCAGAAGTGTCAGCTTTGACTTGGCTAGTCCTGAACTACGAGTACCAGACTTGAGGTAAGAAGCGTACACGAGTCCACTACATCTCCAATCAATTACACCACTATGGTGCCTTCCTCGACTTCCCCACGAGAAAGCACGCCATAGCACTCACACTTATCTTGGTGTATTTTAGAAGTATCCAGTTCAAGTTGTCTAATAATCAAGCTAAGCTTTCCAAGCAGTCCTTAACCGCGGACGCGGCTATTCGAATAATTTTTGTTAACCCTGCAGGGGTGTACCGCTACACACACATGATCATCATTTACCGCCTTTGATCTCGACACCATTCAAGGGGTGTCAGCGAGGATGCTCACCACAACTGTTACCTCATAGCCGATCTAGTCCAAGAAAGCCGCCTACCTGGGTTGGCTACCACTATCGTGAACCCGGCCGGTTTACCAAAGTGGGCCCAGATGATGTGTGCGTGGTGCATAAGCCGGTCTCGGTTGAGCCGTTCTCTCACTTAGCAGCCATGCCACAAACCTACCAGAACTCCGAACTATTGCAACATCTGGACATCGAAAGGGATGAGTTAATAGGTTGAGAGGGGTCAGTGAGCCCAATGTGTGGTTGTACTCTTCATCTTGGATCACCACACAAGAACTCGGACTTAGGGCGGTGTTCAACGAGACAACCCACCGTGTACTCCTACACAGCCTCTCATCGTTCACCTTGTATTAGGGTAGATTCACCAACACATTTCCACCATCATCAACATGATCACTACCATCCCGACTCACATAACAATAACAACATTGTATCACTCTAAGCATGCAATAAGCAGTAACAATTGCAGGGGCCACATGATATCAACCAACTCCTACATTTGCTAGGATTGTGGTTTGCTTACTACTGTGACAAATGATAGGTCATGCAAAGGAATGGGTTCATCTATGCGGTAGAAACGTAGCATGGTAATCATCCTATACAATGCATAAGCGAGACATGAGAGGGAAGTGGGATTTTATCGACATGATCAATGGGGGTTTGCTTGCCTTGCTGACGAGGTTCGGGTTCATGGTCTTCAACGAAGGGGGCATCCTCCTGTTCTGGTTCCACCTCTACTCGACAAACAACAAACAAGGTAGCAAAGTAAATACAATGCACAAGCACATGGTTGAAGGTTGAAACTTGATGTATATGCTTTGATGTGTGAAGCAATTCCACTTAAATGGGGTATTTGCAATTGAATTTGCAAATTTAAACTCCACATATGATTTCCAATTTAGCCAAGTTGCATATGACATTGTTTGATCAAGTTAAACCATTTTGAAAAGTGTATGATATGCCTCTGAAGTTCAAGCATAATGTGGTATGTTGCTATGGTTCAAATTGCAAAAGCATTTGAAATGAATTTGATTTAATTCCATTTAAACCAAATAGAAAAAGCTACTGGTACCTTTTTATTTTCAACTCAAACATAGTTGAAAATGGTATATTTGGATAGATAATTTTTTCCTGATCATTTTTCATATATTATATGTTAAATTTGGAGTTAATATGAATTTTCTATGAATTTCCAAAGTTTTAGCCTTTTTCTGGATTTTCTGGATTTATATAAATCAATTATTCGATTTACTGCGTCATCCTGACGTCACAGTGACGTCAGGGGGGGGGCTGACTGGTGGGCCAGGGGTGTCAGCCTCTCTGTTAATTAACCCGGTTAGTTAAATCTAACCAGGGGATTAAGGGGGGGCCAGGGCCCACTGGCAGTGACCCAGGGTCACTTAACCCAGGTGGGGTTAAGCCCTTAATCACGGCCACGTCGACGGCTGCCGGCGGCTAAACGCCGGCGTCACCAGACGCGGCGGCGCTGCACGGGAGGACGATTCCGGCGTCCATTTGAAGCGCTGCGACCTCCATCTTGAAGCCCTCCCTTGCGCGCGTCGATTGGAGCAGAGCAGCGCCACCGGAAGGCATCGGAGGCACGTCGGCGACGAGCCCTAGCGGCGGCGGAGCCACGACCTTGACGCAGTCGTCGCTGCAGAGCCCGTGCTTGGCCATGCGCTAGCTGGACGGCCTCCTGGGAACGCCACCTATGCGATGGACAGCACGGCGAGGACAGGCGAGCAAAAGAGCAGCCCCACCGGCGACCATGGCGGCGGTGAGCTCCTGCTCCAAAGGGAAAACTCGCTAGGGGGCTAACGGGGTGAGGAGGAGGGTTGGAGGTGGCGTAGCAGCTCACCAGGAGTGCGTTGGTGGTGACGGCGAGGCCGGGGAGGGTCTCACGGCGAAGTAATTGCACGACGAAGCTCGTCGGACGGAGTTGGGGAAGATGAAACCAGCGACTCGTGCAGAGGCCTTCGTCTTCAATTGAGTGCACAGCTCGACGTAGGGGACGACGATGGAGAAGATGGACACCACGGCGAGGCTTCTCGTTGGCGTTGGCCGCGTGTTCTCGGCGGCGTGATCCATGGTGGTTCTCGGGTGGCGCCCAAACCGAACGAGAGAGAGGAGGAGAGGGAGCCAACAGAGGGGGAAAAGACGGGTGGCTTCGAGGCGGTTCTCCACGGCACGAGGTGAGGGCACGGGGAGGCCTGGAAGCCCCTGGACGTCGAGGTGGCGTCCACGGCGTGCTCGGCCTCTCCAGCGAGCTGCTTGGAGGCGTGGGAGAGGGAGTAGACCCTGCTGCCCCTGGTGGGTTGGGCTGGGCCAGGTAAGTGGGCCAACAGGCCAGAAGCCAGGTAAGTTCCTTTTTCTTTTTTCTGTTTTTCTTTTCTGACATTTGTTTTGGCTAGCTAAAAAAAATAGCAAACCATTTTGTAAAATTCTAAAACTTTTTATATGGCCTCATATTATTTTAGACTAGCCACTTATAAAGTTTGGCACTTTTTAAAATTCAAATGATTTGAATTTTAAATCAAATAGGGGTATTTGATTAATTCCAAGGCACTGTTTGAATATTTGAAAAATCCATGAGCATGGGGTGGGTCCCACATCACTTGATATGTGATCACACTCATTTATAAGACTTTTCTAAAATCAAACATGAATTTTTGGAGAAGATTTATTTCTGGCCTTTTGAATTAATTCATCTGGGGGGTGTTCCTTCTCCCATTTGAGTTTGATTTGATTTCAAATGATTTCTTTTGAAAGTTTTTAACATGATGCAAGATGACTTTGATCCTAGCACATTACCTAACAGAGGGTTCTGACAATTTATTAGTTTATTAGCTATTTGATGTTCCATGAGCAACGATTAATCATCAAGTTAATTGGTTAATTAGTTGAGTTCTTGAACTGGATTTTTTTCATTTTTTCTTCTAATTTTTATTTTATTTTACTATTCATCCCAAGCTTATTTAGCTGAATGTGACTTCCCATTTTTATGCTCCTCATGTTTATGTCCATATTTTTTGTATGAGATTGACATTCTTATGTTCTTCTCTTGCCTTCTGTGCTATTTAGAAATGATAATTGTATCAAAAGAAATCAGTATCTATCATACTTGTTGTGCTAGTGACTAATACTACTTAATTCCCACTCCACTCTTTATATTATATGACATCATTGTTTAAAAGGCGTCCCTAAAGCGTTCCTTAAGCAACCCTTAGGGGTCAGGGCACCCTCGAATAGAAAGGCGTTGAGATGGACTTAGACAACAACGCAAGGCGTCCGTCTTGAGGCTTTTGAGGCGCTGAGGATGTCGCCCTGGGCAAGATGGATGCCATGGACAAAACAACAAGGAGCAAGAACAATGGCGGTCGATCACGAAAATTAAGGAAAAGAGCGGGGAAACAAACGAACATATAAGAGGATAAGGAGGAGAGAGAGAGAGAAGAAAACTGTAGTAAACTATCGAAATCAGAGATGGATCCTGGTGGATGAAGGTTAAGCAACATATTCCACGACTCAGATATGCGCCAATTGCCTCATCCTCTGGTGCACCTTTGTGAGGACATTGCGTCGCTAAGTTGTTTCCAGAGACTGCTTCACCACCGCATCCACTCTAGTATGTCTCCTCTTTTCTCCCCAGCCTCTTCTTCTCCTCCTCCTCATACATTGTTCCTTCTCTGCTCCTTCTTCGCAACTGCTTCAACTTCAAGGACGTAGTCACACCACCTTGTTGCCCTCCTTTCCCATGGATCTCTTTACTCCTGTGCTTATCTTACCTTGCTTGATTGTTCTCATTTTATTTGACCCCTGATTTGTCCATCTCTTGGTATTGCTACAATATCAAAGTGCCCCTTGCTTTGACGGATGCAGTTGCTGATGCATATATGTCCAATGATATTAGGCGAAGAGCTAAATCCTACAATCCAACTTTGCTACCAGTTATCATGTTGTGCTACCTGTGGTAGATTTACGTTAATACTAGTTGCTAAATTTACTATGTAACTACCTGTTGGGAATGTGCCCTAGAGGCAGATAATAAAGTATATTTATTGGAATATTCCATTAGTTCATAATAAGTTTATACTGTGTATAACTGTATTAAGCGGAAACACTAATACACGCGTGGTATACAAACAACCAGGTCCCTAGTTAACTCTAGTATACTAGTCCATTGGGCAATTGATGATGAAGGTTTCCTGATCATGAGACAAATACGTCTATTGACAATGAAGTCATGTCATTGGGAGAATGATATGATGGACATACACCCACCTAGAGTGTTGTAATGTGATCCAGTCACATAGTTCAACATTGCGCTAACTTAATAACGTAGTGACCAGATTCTTAGACCGTAATGATCATACATAATTGCTATCTACCAGGATGCTTTGAGTACATTAACTGTTAAACTAAAATATGGTAACCATAAAGGTGTATCTTGGGTATTCTGAAATAGATATGTTGAGGAGTATGAAATAGATCAAAGCAGGATTTGTCCATCCGAGTGACGGATAGGTACTCTGGGCCCACTCGGTGATATTACATCATAAAGATTGCGCAATCACGTGACTAGGTCACGGGGTTGTAATATCACGAAGACGAGTAAATATGTTTGTCGGTAACGAGAATGAACTAGGTATAGGATACCGACAATCAAACCTCGGACAAACAAAGTAACGTATGACAAAGGGATCAGGACTCAACGTTAACGGTTCAACGATGAAGTTAATTCGATGGAAGCACATGGGCCATCAAGGATTGTAACCAGATTCCACATGATGGTCATTGGTCAGAGAGTTTCTTGATCATATCTGTTGTTGCCCGAGCTGTAGGGTGTCACGCTTAAGGGTATTCGATGCATTAAGGATAGATTCGAGATCGCAGGAGAAATAAAAGAGAACTCCAAAATCGTTTCGGAGGGGAGACAGAAAAAGTTATGTGGTTCCGAATTGTTCGAAAAGTTATTTGAATGTGTTTTAGTATTTAATTAAATAAATTAAATATTTAAGTATAATTTAAGTAATTAAATATAATGAAATATCCCTAATGGGACACATTGGGCCTGGTCCACCATGTGGCCGGCCACACATGCAGCGACCACACCCACGGGCAAAGGCCACCACGCATGCACCACCTAGCTAGCACATGTGGTACTACTAGTTTAGTACACATGGCTAGTTGGTGGACACATGCACCTCTTTTTGCGTTATATAAAGAGGGGTAGGATGCATCTTATTCCACACAGAAAAGTCCTAAGAAAATACAGATAAATTATGTTGATCTCTTCTTCTCTCCTTCATTCGAGCGGACTTCTTTTGTTTGGAGTCTGCACTGGGTTGGGATTTCTTCATCATACGCATGCCGTCGTGCTGTTGGAGTCGGGATCCAAATCCATCATCTTTCCGATGTTCGCCTGGTTCGGAGCCCGGAGGGAACACCGGGTACATCGTATGCGTGTAATCCCGTGAGGTGCTACACTTGTGGTACTCTTTCATCGTCGAGGCCGTATCGCGACGTCTTCACTGATAACGTTTCGACGGGGACGTAATCCAGTCATTGGTATTCAAGGACCGGGTGGCCTCTGGAGTCATCAAGGATCTCCTCGGCATCGGGGATTGTCGTGTATGACTACATCAACCACGTTCATGCGAGAACGTTTGCCGCTTAACGAACTACATACTGGTATGTTGTCGATTTCCCTCTGTTACATTACATCAGCATAACATAGGTCTTGGGTTCGGGACACGTAGGTAGGAATTTTTTTGTTCTCTGCGTCGTTCCCCAACAGTGGTATCATGAGAAAGGCTATGCGTAAATGTATTTTACGGATAGAACACATTTAGTATGTGGGTATCAATTCTCCAATTGTTACTCTCCCACGTGTACTCGTTTAGCATTGCGGCAATGTCCTGATGAAGCGGCCCCGACCGATCTTACGCGTTTACGCGTGACTAGTTCCACGCTTGACATATGTCTTATACCATATAAGTGGTTGAGGGTTGTCTGTCTCTCTAACATTAGCGATGCGAAGACGTTTGCAATGGAGGGCCTCAATAAGGGTGTAATAGAGACAATTGCCGGATTGGTGTTGTGACATGTTTTTCGTAGGATAGAAATGGTTTTTTCTCGAAACCCCTAGCAGCCATGTAAAACTTGTAAAAGATAAAGTAGAAGACGTTTTAACTTTAATTTGCATGAAGGGGAATCATAACATGTATGATTTAATGTTTTACATCCTATTTGCTAATATACTAGACATAAGGACGGTAACATAATAGGATAATCTCTTACAATACCAACATTGTGTTCTTCCTTAGTGGGCACCGCCTGGAAGGATATATTTATGATATGAACGCCGTTCGCATGAGGTTGGGTTTGGCAAGCCTGACATATGCAGATATGGCCTTGCTAAGCGGTTATACACTAAGGTCAGAATGGAAGGCTCGACATATGTAGATATGGGCTTGGAACATAGGAGATCGAAAGATTGAGCATGAGTCACATGGATGATGTGATCGCAAGTAGTTGTCTACCTTTGAAACTAATTCGTCGGCCGTGTGATATTCGGGGACGTATAGTGAATCGGGATCATGTAATCACTTAGTAAATTTTGAGGGATGTTTAACTAAGTGGGAGTTCTAGAATTGATTAAATGGAACTCCATATTATGAATTTAGTCTTCATGTCTTAGAAAATATCATTGTAGATAATGTCATAGCCAATATGTTTGTAACTATGACCCTTTTATGCGCAATGAAGAACTTAAGGTAGATGGGACTTACTACATTGATTTGTACCAACACCGTTAAAGATATACTCATTAGTAATGACTTACTAAAACATAATACAAGAACTGCTAGGAGATACACCTGATAACTTCGTATTGAGGAAGATGAGGATGAGTATCATATTCATCGTCTTTTGTTCATGATTGTCCAATACACCATACTTCATTCTATGGAATCTGAATTGTGAATGCATGTTAATGACACCAACACGTATGACGTGCTAGGTGATCTTAAAAGCAGTAAGTCACAAATCAGACTAATGGAATATGAGTATATGGATGGGGTTTCTTTCTACCATGGTGGAAGAAACAACCTACTGAGAAAGTCACTTAGAAAATATATAAGTGTAACGACCCGATTCACTAAGAATCCAAGTCTCTGTGCATTCTGTGCTAGTCCCTGGATCAATAGCTAGCACACACAGTACATGATGTAATATCAAGAATAAACCACATGTCATATATATTACATCGAAGATCCAGTATTACAATATAACATACCTGCATAGCTCAAGGCTAGCTTACAAATAGAATACAGCGGAAAAACAATAAAAGCTTCGTGGCGTCCATCAACTCCACCGGCAAGTTGAGTATAGACATCGTAACCCTACATCGCATCACTTACTCATCGTATACAATCCTGCAACACCGAAGGTTACAACCCGACAAAGGGTCAGTACATCTGATTTGTACAGAAATCACACGATAAAGGATATAACAGACCTACATCTACATGCAAGGATAAGTCAAAGGAAAGGTTTATAGTTTGGTTTTGCAGAAAGCCAGTTTTTCCCTCACATACTACAACTAATCAAATTTTAATTTATCTTCCTAGTCCTAAGTATGGTTGAATCGGGCTACACCAACTCCAACCATCCCTTTATTAAAAGTTCCCACTCAAATTCTTATTAAGGTGAAATATCTGTCAAGACCATCCAACAACAATAATGCCCAGTTGCTCAAAGTTGTCCGTAACCGTGGACACGGCTAATCATGATCAGTTTTTACACTCTGCAGAGGTTTGTACACTTTCCCCACTGGACTCAACCCGAAGATTGAGACATAGTCTTTCAGAAGAGGTTGCCTCCACCCATTGGTAGGCGGTACACCTATCATATATACATCAGCTAGCTACCAGGGCCAGGTTCCCCACAACTTACTCATCTAAGCCAGATCCCATATAGCCAGTGGTTGTACATGGAAGCTACTAGTCACACTGTCTGTCCAATCTTTTTGAGCCTGGACGGCGCCCACTGCGTCAGAGGGTACTCGCCATGACGCACCCGGTTCACCACCAAAACAACCATTCGGGAAGCATTTAGCCCTGGTCCGGCACGAGCCCCAGGATGCATTCCCTGCCCGTCCAGAGGTGATTTCTATTTAAGTTTGCTAGTCAAGTCATTACTCCTCACAAAGCTCAATGATAACTCAACCAATCCCCATCTACAAAGCAATAGCAGTATATAACAACCACGATCCTAGGGCGACAATGAAATACAAGGTCAGAGCATATGGCTATCCTACTAGGTTTAAATCATAACTAATATATAATCCTACACATGCATAGAGTGATAATTTGCTACATGCATAATAGAAAATATAGGTTGAAGTATGGTCAAAGTGTAACTTGCCTTTTCCATTCGGTGAAGTTCTTCGCTCTCACGGTCCAGTCAACTGTACTCGTCACACTCCGAGAAATCTATCGCAAACGAAGGAACTCGAATAAGCAATCACCTCACAAGGAAAACAGAAGATCAACAAAACAATCACAAAGGTTTTAGCAACAAAACAAAAAGGCTTTGAAGTGCAAAGGTGTCGATGTGCTCGAAGGTGATCGGTGGAAGTGACCTCGAGAGAGTCAACGGATAAATAATTGTCGATACAAGATTATGATCAAGGCGTTATGAAATCAAGGTAAATATCATAGCAATATGAATGGTGTGTGGATATTGCCGATAGGATGTCTCATATGATCCAATATGCAAAAAGAATCACGTGAAACGGAATACTACAACACAGGTCATAGCAAGTGCAAAATTAAATTGAATTTGAATTTAAATAGATCAATAAACTTGTGAATTTTTGTGTACACATGATATAAACAGAAGGTACATGGAACGAGTGATCCAACGCAAAAAGAATCACTCGATTTGGATCAACGGTATAAAAGATACGACCTCCGGAATTTGAATTTGAATTTGACATAAATTCAAATTCAAAATTGTGCAAAGTGTGCAAAAATTTATACCATGCAAAAGTACAGAACAACACAAGCGCGTAGGAAAAAGTTTCACCTCGATCCGACTTACGGTGTAGAAGATATTGCGGGCGCGAGAACGGGGGGTTTTCTGTCAAAAGGACTGATCCGCGAATATCTTTTTTTGGAAAAAAGCAATTGGGTCCCTGCGGGGCGGTTGACCAGATCTGGATCGGGGTTGACTCCGGCGAGCTCGTTTTCCGGCGAACTCCGGTTGCTCCGGCGAGGGGTGGCGGCTCTGGCCGGTGGGGAGACGTGGGGCGCGTGGGGCGACGGTGCACGGGCGGCGGCAGTGGCGCGCGCGGTGGCCGAGGCGTCGACGGCTGAGGCCGTGGCGGGCGGCGCCGGTGCCCGGCTTGGCTACGTGTCAGCACGCCTCGACGAGTGTCCGCGGGAGGCGCGGCGGCTCGACCGACCGCGGTTGCCAGCGAGGCGCGCCGCGGGGCTGCCGCGGCGCGGGCAGCCGGCGAGTGCGGCGGCGGGCGGCGGAGTGCGGCGTGGCGGCGACGCGACTCCGGCGAAGGCGGCGGCGGATTCCGGCAGCGGGACCCGCGTGGCAGTTTTTAGGGTTAAAAAAACAAAAAGAATTTCTGGAAAAGCTTACATAGACAGAGAAAATAAGAAAAAAAAAACAGAATTTGGATCCGTTTCAGGCTCTAATTGCACTCGCGGGCGAAAACAAACTACTCGGCCGGTCTACGGATCTTTCCTTTTTCTTTAAAAACCGAGACTTCAAATAATGGTAGAAAAATAATTATTCATCAGAAAAATATGAAATAAATTTCTAAATTCATCAAGTAATCCAAAGAAAATTATAAAATGAAATTATTTTTCAAAAAGTAAAATAAAAATAAATTTTTTTTCTAAATGTTTTATTTAAATATAAAATACTTTTCACAAATCAAATAAAATCCAATAAATTATTAAAAATATTTTTATTTGGTCAAAAGCATTGACAAACCATTTCTAGATAACAAAATATAAATTTTAAAATTGCCACAGTAATAAATAATCTGGTAAAATAAAAATATCCCATTGAAATACTTTTTTTCAACTCTTTTAAAATATTTAATAAATCATTTCAATGAAATAAAAACTCTCTTAGCAATATAAAATCCCTAAAATAGTTTTAGAGTTATTTATAATACTCAAAATAAATTTTAAAACTTTAAAGTAATATTCTAAATATTTTACAACTTTATCAAAAAGGTGATAAGTCATTTTATATCCTCTCAATTGAATTTCCTTGAGTTGAAAAATGTTTTGTATATTCAGAAGAATTCCAATAATGATTTAAAACATTTTCCAACCTTTTAATATGTTGAAGGAGTCATATTACCTTCTCTCATTTTGTTTTGTTGGTGTTGTTTTAAATAATAAATTCCAAAAACACCAATTATGAATATTAAGGAAAGTCCTTTTATTCCCTCTCTTTTTAATATTCAATAAACTCCAAAAGTTTTAAATCCCAGAGAAAATCAAACACATCAATCAAACAATCATTATCTATTTAATTTTATTAACATTCCAAAATTCGGAGAATTTTGGGATGTTACAATAAGATACATGAACACCTTGTGTACAACTTGGACTACTGAATGACTAGTTACTTTGTGATAACTGGGGAGTTGCATCCGCTTCCTCCCACCTACAAAGATCACGTCTAGACTGTGTCATGAAGGAGAATCGTTCACCGTTCATGAGGTCAATGATTAAAGTTGAGAAATTTAAAGGTAGAACCTTGCAGGAATAGTCATTGACGTAGAAAGTATATTTGATATACGGGTTATATATGTATTTCCCCACAAAACACTAATTGTAGTTGATTAAGTATTTGATGCTTGAAATTACTGCTCAATGTAACGCCCCGGCCACACCCACCGGTTCCCGGCGTACGCCTGGCGGGATCTAGACTGTCCCCACAGACCAACACTAGTCTTTCCTACGCACTTTGTCCTCACTCAGGCGCAACCGGGAACAACTTCCCGGTCGGTCACCCATCCTCAAATCGCTCCAAGCCAAGCACGCTTAACTTTGGAGTTCTTTGGATCTGGGCTCCCGGAAAAGAAGGTGCACCTTGTTGATATGAGTAGTCTATCATTCCTATTAAGCCAGGATGTCACACTCAAGGAGTGGCTTGAAAGTGATGAGGTGAATATGTGTGCTGACGGTAATCAAGATAGTTTTGGTCGACAAAAATCTCTCTCTACATCTATCATTTGATTAATATATGAATAAACTTATGATCGTTTGAATGTGAACTTTATTAGTGTGTCTTGCATCTCGCGAAGACAATTATTCATATTAGTTGTTCTCCTTTTATGAATGATATCTTTTATGGTCACATTACGACTATGAATGAGTTATTCTTATGTTGATGATAGTAGTTTGATCATTTATAAGAAATATTGTAATGCCAAGAATTATCCAAGCTTAATAATGACACTGTCGTTCAAGTCATGATTGGTATGATGAAGTCTTGAGATACTTGATCTCCCGACACATGCAAGCCATGACTCTTTAGGTGAGATGACTGAAACCTCACATTCTGGTAAAACAGAGTTTGCGTTGATTGTTGTATATCATACATAGTGATGTATGATATTTCAACATGTAGTGAATTTCATCATTTCGTAAACTTCATATGTGGACTTAGATGAATATGTGGATTCACTAATGAAACATGAGTTTGAAATAGTTGATGTGATCAAAGGGATTTCAGAATAAAGACGGGTATTAAAATTAACAAGAAAAACAAGTCTCTATGATTTGATCAAAGTGACAATTGTTTTGAGTTAGCCTTGGGCATACGGACTTGTGTGAAAGTTATTCCACAAATTACAATGCTTAAGACACTTCAATATTGTTGATGTGATTGAACATTGTAATCATACTCTATTGTACAGTGTATGATATAAGTTATCTCTTACCGAGTTGCGTTATTATTGTTTAGAGTTATTAATTTAATATGCAAACACTCAATTCAGTATAGGGAACAATCTGAATTCTTGGAAACCAACACTATATAACTTATGGTGTGTCGTGGTTTCTAGGAAGATTAATTTATGTGATAAATTATCTTGGTAGTGTATCCTTAGTCAACTATGGATGCATCTTCCACAACTAGAATCAAAGGAGCAAAGCTTATGTTGCTAAGTTTGGTGTTTGTCAAGAAGTGTTCTTGATGAATGTGTTAATGGAAAAAAGTGAAAGTTCAAACAAGGTAATTGACCTTGCCTCCAAATGTCAGAGTAGCGCAACAGAATGTGTTCCGGAACCAAAGATCTACAATTAGAGGAGAAAATGATGATAATGATCATGGTGTTTTGGTTGAAACTTTTACTGAACAAAGTAGGATTCAAGAATACATGTTTTCCCTTGTGCAAAATAATATTCATGATTCACTTGTCATGTTAATGGAATGAGACATACCTACGAACTACGAAGGAGCGATGGTGGAACTAAATACGAGAAATGACTATGAGTCATGAAATCCTATGTTGAGTTACATTTAAGATTACTTGAATCGTATCGAGTAAAGATGTTACTTGATATTCTCAATAATTGCAAGGTTATAAGGAAGAATGTAAAAATCAAAGGAACACATCAAGATCGATTTTTCATAAAGGATGTTTCGAAAAATTTAAAAGGTTGACTAAAATATGTAGCGATGCTTGAGTCAATAGGATATTCACTTGGTTGATCCAAAATGTTATCAATACCGTGACTTCCTCAAATCCATCATTTAAATAAGTGTTGTAATTGGTACAATAAGAAGGGTCTTGAAAAACATATGGATATTAGTGTCTCGTAACCTGAATTCTCAATTTGATGGATGATCAAAGTGATCTTGGACTTAGCCAAAATATTGAGAAACATGCATTTGCATGAAACTGAGTGGGAGCTGAATAGTTTCCTAAACTTAATATGTGGACGCCATATTTTGAGTGGGAGCTATGTGAGTATTATATCCTGAACTTAATATGTGGATGACATATTTGAGTGGGAGCTGTGTGGATGTTATCCTGGTCTTATATGTGACAGACATATTTGAGTGGGAGCCATATGAGTGTTGTCCTAGTCTTATATGTGGCTAAAATATTTGAGTGTGAGCGTGGAAACATTCTCATATATGGATAACATATTATGAATGGTGTAGTTGGTATTAATGATTATTTAAAATCTTTCATGAATGAAGTTAAGCATTGAAAATCTATTAAGATAGATTAATGCGTTTGATAACATTGAGTCGGAATACTTCCATGGATAAGATTCTGAAGGAGTTTAGAATGGGACAAGTCAAGAAGGTAGTTCTTACTTGTATATAGAAGAGAAGTATCGAGTTAATCTTAGTACAAGAACAATGGTTAAATGATGGTTCAATGAAAGAAATGGATGTGCTACATAATCTATGCCTTTGTCATAGGTTCTTTTAAAACCAGAGTTTTGTACTCAAAGTAATGTGACCCAAGTTCTTAGTAAGAACATTTTGTGATATGATTTATGAAGTAAATCATTGATCAAAGAGTTAAGTTTATCCTTCAGTGTCTGGAGAGAAGTGAGGATACATCTCTAATTTGTAAAGGATATTGAACTTAACCATAAATGTTATGTTGTTTTAAGTTCTGACACTAACCTAGAAAATTGAGATATCATGCTAATAAATGCCTAAGTTGAAAGGAACATGGTTAGACATCAAAGTTGCATACAATGCACTAATGATTAAATCCACATTGATATGGCTGCTTTAGGAGTGGCAAGAGTTATATTCTAGCTTAAGAAGTTCGACTTCTGACTGAGTGAGTTTCGGTGTGCATGACTATGGGAAAGTCCGCGTGACTCAAAGGATGTCATTGCTGAAACACAACAAACGAAGTTTCACTCTACCGCCAAATATATACCTCATCATTATAATGGGATAATGAAATGAATGTCAAACTAGGTGACATTAACGAGTTGTAAAAGGACATACAGATCTGAATGATACAGACCATTGATTCAACCTTTTCCACCAGCAAGCAAGATCAATAACCATATAGATGATATGGAGTTATGACCCACAGAAAAACGCAACTAGATTATTTGTACTCTAGTGCATGTGGGAGACTTTTAGGAATGTGCCCTAGAGGCAAATAATAAAGTATGTTTATTGGCATATTCCATTAGTTCATAATAAGTTTTATATTGTGCTATAACTGTATTAAGGGGAAACATTAATACACGTGTGGTATACAAACAATCAAGTCCCTAGTTAACTCTAGTATACTAGTCCATTGGGAAATTGATGATCAAGGTTTCCTGATCATGAGACAAATACGTCTGTTGACAATGGAGTCATGTATTGGGAGAATGATATGATGGACATACACCCACCTAGAGTGTTGCAATGTGATCCAGTCACATAGTTCAACATTGCGATAACTTAATAACGTAGTGACCAGATCCTTAGACCGTAATGGTAATACATAATTGCTATCTACCAGGATGTTTTGAGTACATTAACCGTTACACTGAAATATGGTAACCATAAAGGTGTATCTTAGGTATTCTGAAGTAGATATGTTGAGGAGTATGAAATAGATCAAAGCGAGATTTGTCCATCCGAGTGACGGATAGGTACTCTGGGCCCACTCAGTGATATTACATCATAAAGATTGCGCAATCATGTGACTAAGTCACATGGTTGTAATATCACGGTGACGAGTAAATATGTTTTTCGGTAATGAGGATGAACTAGATATAGGATACGAACGATCAAACCTCGGAAAAACAAAGTACAATATGACAAAGGGACCAGGACTCAACGTTAACTGTTCAATGATGAAGTCAATTCAATGGAAGCACAGGGCCATCAAGGATTGTAACCAGATCCCACATGATGGTCATTGGTCAGAGAGTGTCTCGATCATGTGTGTTGTTGCTCGAACCGTAGGGTGTAACACGTAAGAGTATTCGACGTATTAAGGATAGACCCAGGATCGCCGGAGAAATAAGAGAGAACTCCAAAATTGTTTCGGAGGGGAGACGAAAAAAGTTCCATGGTTTCGAATTGTTCAGAAAGTTATTTGGATGTATTTTAGTATTTAATTTAATGAATTAAATTTTAAAAATAATTTAAATAATTAAATATAGTGAAATATCCCTAATGGACCACATTGGGCTCATTTGGGGAACTGCTACCTTTGTTTTTCTTAAAAAAAAGGAGTGGTGGGGTATGGCGCCATGGTTAGGCCCATCATGTGGCCACCACACCCACGGCCGAAGGCCACCACGCATGCACCACCTAGCTAGCACATGTGGTACTAATAGTTTAGTATCACATGGCTAGTGGGATGATATATGCACCTTCTTTTGTCCTGTATAAAGAGGGAAGGGTGTACCTTTTTTCACACAGAAAAATACTAGAAAAGTATAGATAATTTTTGTTGATCTCTATCTTCCTCTCTCCTTCCTTTGAGAGGACTCCCCTTGTTTGGAGTCTGCACTGGGTTGTGGATTTATTCACAATACGCACGTGGTCGTGCTGCTGGAATCGGGATCCGAATCCTTACTCTTTCCGTTGCTCGTCTGGTTCGGCGCCCGGAGGGAACGTCAGGTACACCGTATCTGTGTAATCCCGCGAGGTGCTACACTTGTGGTACTCCTTCATCATTGACGAGGATCAGCCTCGGCAAATACCATGGTCAGGGACCCTGGGTTAGATCGTAGAGAAGGAACAGGTTGGCGATACTCGTCGGCTAACAGGAGAAGCACTTCCTGCTTAATTGTATTATGCGAGGGGGCGATTACAGTGGAAGTCTAGGCGAGTTCGCACAAGATCAGAGGTGTTGATTGTAGATAGGATGTCCTGAGGCATCCCCCTCCCAGCCTTTATATACTAGGCTCTTGACTTCCATATTGGTCGCGGACTCCTACGTTGGTGCCTAGAGCGGGCCAGTCGTGGGCCTGTTTAAGCTTCCAGCAGGCCTCTTGTCTTTGTATGCACCAGGTATCCTCACAAGAAGGAGTCATGGGGCCACCCCCTCGTCAGTAGCCCCCGAGTGCCTGGGGGACTCGAAGAGTCGTGCAGGGCTCGAATTCATCCTCGTTTGTTTTTATATGCGCAACGCGACTGCGAGTCACTGATAGCTTTAGCCATGACAAATGTTTATTTCGAGGGATGCTAAGATGAAAGGGCCCAAGGTAGTCGACTGGTCGAGCCTTGGTGAATTGCGCTAGTGGAAAATACCTCAGTAGCCTAATCAAGCCCGTGTCCCTCGACACGAACTTGGGAACGACCGGTGCCTAGCAAAGTTCATGCCGCCGCAGGTCTTATAGGATCAATGCTTCCGGCCCCAGTAAAAATCCTTAACGCATCCGTTATCGGCTCATCTCTCTATCATGCGAGCGTATGGAAAACATCGGGAGTGAAGTCACGCTGTGGCAAGTCCCGGCCCGTCCGTCTGCGCAGCGTGGTCCTACCTACACACTAAGCTTGCGTGGCATCTGGGTACAGCAAGTCGCAGCCCAGACATCATTTTTTATAGAGGCGCGGAGCCTAATTAGAGATGCACCCTCTTGGAATAAATGATCAAGCGAGCTATTAGTAGTCACTCGCGGAGTTTTTGCGAACTCAGGCGAGGAAAATAAGAAAGCGCCCACTCGGAAAGTCGTCTAGTGCGCGATTAGATTATATTGCCGAATACTATTACTAGTCGAGTATTGCAAGTGGTGACTCGAATGCTTTGCTTTCTTCAAGGTGAGGAGCACCCTAACTCGAGAGGTGCGTCGTTTCGTCAGTGAGAGTGGTCACTCGAGTTCATGTTTGCCTTCTTGGTGAGGGAGCACCCAAAACTCTGTAGATGTCGTGATCGCTGTTGGTGCAAGTGGTCAATCGAGCACGTCTTTTCCTTCTGGGTGAGGGAGCACCCGAACTCTTGAGATTTTTAGATCTTACTCTATTTTAATAAAGGTACTCCCGATGGGAGTAAAAGATTTTAGAATATGGTGAAAAAATTGTGAGGAGCGGGATGCTGACCGAGGACGCGTACTCAATACGCGTTGCTGAGATGTGACGTTGCTGGGCCGTCTGACAAATTGGGTGGTTGTGGCTTGTGAATGGAAGTGACGTGATGCCATGCTGCCCAAAAATTTCGCACTGTGTGATTATGACCCTTGTTTTTCGCGCGTAGTGGGCGGTATGGTTACTGCGCTGGTTGAGTTTTCCATGCTTCTCAGCTATCGTGGGATCGTACCACGTCTGCGGGGTTCCAAGATTAACGGTGATTGAGTGTTCCGCAGCTGTTGGTTAAATACCAGGGGAGGGGCTGGGTGGATTTAGGTTTTACCCAGCCATTGCCTTCCCCTGCTTGTTCTTCTTCTTCTGCCTTCTTCTGTTCTTTGCCTCCTGCCTCTCCACTTTGTGCGGTTTCGTGGTGAGATCCATGTCCAAGCGCCCTCGAAGTGCAGCATAGGAGTCTTCTTGGATGACCGATAGATGGGAGCGGTCTGCTTTCGGTGCTGCAGATCTGGATGTCTTGGTAGCGGACGACATGGTGGTAGATGGTGTAGCTTGGATTCCTGGGGATGAGGAGGTTCCCGCACCTCGTCCTGATGAACGGGTATGCTTTCAAAACTTGTTCCCTCGTGGGTTTGCGCTTCCAGTTCATCCTTTCCTCCGGGGGTTGCTTTTTTGCTTATCAGTTGTAACTGCATGACTTGACCCCCAATGGGATCCTGCACATTGCCTGCTTTATCACACTCTGTGATTTTTTGAGGAATCTATCCCCATTGGGGGCTCTGGAAACGCCTCTTCAATGTGAAGAGGACGAACTCTGAATATGCCATTGGGGGCGTTGGTATGTCCATTAAAGATAAGGCTGCCTACTTTGATTTGGAAATATTGGATTCTGTCTATACATGGCGGAAGAGATGGTTTTATCGGAAGGATCGACACGTTGATGGGCAGCAATTTGGTCTTGCTCCTTTCGATCCTGTTGCGAGAGCGATTAAGCGATTCTCGTGGGCGCATCCTCTGTCTGCTCGTGAGGTGTCTCTTGTTGAGCCGTTGGTGCAAAAGATTTTTGCTTTGAAGGACGAGTTGGCTGGCAGCCAACTTATTTCTGTGTTTGTGAGGAGACGCGTCCAGCCGCTTCAGTATCGGGTGTGTCCCATGTGGCAATATACTGGACCCGACGACTCGACCAGGTGTTCGCCTAAGGATTTCTCTGATGGTGATCTTTTGTCTCGGGTCCAGCAAGTCACGAAGTGTACGAGTATTGGGGAGGAAAGCCTCGTCCGTCCTTACACTGCTGATTTACCTATCCCCCAGGTACTTCTTGAGGTTTTTTTGTGATTTTGACTAGTGTCTGTTGATTATTGATGATGTTCTGACCTACAGGATCATACTCCTCTGTTGAATAATCCGCCGCAACCCGAGGATGCTGAAATACTTGATGAGCCTGATGCGGCTGATGTTGGTCCTGTGCCCGCGGGTGTGGGGTGCTTCGGGTGCTGATGCTGGCGAGTCCGCGGGTGGAAAACTGTCAACTGCCGATGACGGTGAGGATTCGAGTCCTTTGCGTATCAAACGCAATCGCTCCTCGAGTGCGAGTGACCGTGATGCAGTGGCTGGTGGTGATGATTTCCACCAGTTGCGCCAACTGCTGTGCCGTTCCCTCCTTCGGCTGCTCCGAAGAGGCGCAAGTATGGGATGTTGCTACGTCCAGGCGCTGCACCTTCCGGGTTCGTATAACTTTCCTTGGGTGGCTTTGCTGTTTGTTTTTGGCTCCTGTTCTGATGATATGTCACTTGTAGTACTGCTCCTGTTCCGGCCGCTTCCTCTACGAGTACTGCTGCTGTTGATCTTCGGTCAACTGATTCTGGCGCGGCAACTAATCGGCCGAGTGACTCAAGTGCGGCGATTTATCGGCCAGTTCCTTCGGCGACTCCTGTAGCTTCAGGTGCATGGATGACTCTTTCGACTATTCCGTCCGGGGGATCTGCTGCTGCCACTGAGGGGGTCTCTCCCCCAGATACGAAACCTGCGGATCCTGAGGAGCACTACTTGGAACGGCGGGATCTCTCTGCTGAGGATAAGGCCAAGTTTTTTGATCGCATGGCGGAGAAGGTATGGAATTCCTTGTCCTTCCGAACTGTATCGGAGCGCGACCGCGCTCCCGATGGGAGTAGCCCCCGAGGCTGCAAGCAATTACTTGTGATTGGTTGCAGTCGTAGATTTGTCTTTCTCTTTTGTTGATATTTGTGTGACATTGGGGGCACGGCAGTGCTCCCGATGGGAGTAGCCCCGAGGCTGCGAGCAATCGCTTGTGATTGGTTGCAGCCTTTGGACTTGATTTTCTCCTTTTCTTGACTTTTGACTTGTGCATTTTTTTTGAATTCAGCCTTTGTTCCGGATATGTGAGCGTGTGCTGACCGATGTTGATCGGTGGCGACGTGCTCATGACTCGGCCTAGGGGAGCTTGACCACCATGAGACGTGATATTCTTTTTCCTTGTTTGGTCTTTGTTCGGCTGCTGGTTGTTTACCTGACTGATATCCTCTCCACAGGTTGTATGCAAAGAGTGTTGAGAAGCGGGCCGGGGCTGCGGAAAAGGAACTCTCTGAGCTTCGGGCCACTTTGGAGTCCAAGGAAAAGGACCTGTAGGTGCAGCGTGGCGAGCTCGAGTGGTTGCAGCGGGTGGAGGAGCAATTCCTGCGGGTGGAAATGGTTGAGTGCGAGCGCGTGCATGACTTGGCGATTTCTTTGGCTGGTAAGGAGACTGTTCTTTTTGTTTTATTTAGGATTTGTTCATCTCTTTAATTTCTGAATATTGAATCTTCCCGCTTGGTGCAGGCTCCGCGGGTGTTGAGGCGGTGGAGGCAGCTGCAGCAGGATCGAGCACTCTTTGTGGCGCTGTGGACGCTGTGTCAGGTGCTGCTGGAGTTGTGAGGGATGTCTGTGCTCGGGCTTTGACTCTCCTGAAGCTTCTTCACGAGGATATGTTCCTAAATGAGGAGAAGAGGCCAGAGGGTCTTGAATCGCAGGTTGCTGCCTTTGGACCGGACGGTGATCAGCTGGAGGGCTTGGTTCGTGAGAACGTGGTGAGTGGGCTTGCCACATCTTTTGTTGTTCTTCTGGGGCATGGTGTTCCTACTGAGGATTCCATGTTGGATAGCCTGCAGGATTATACAGACGAGCAGAGTGCTCGAGCCACTCGGCTTGCCCGCCAGCTACAGCCAGTTGTCGAGGCTGATAACCGTAATTGTCAGGGCGAGGAGTAGGGGAAACTGGTTTTTTGGTGCCCTATCTTGGAACTTGAGTTGTAATGAGCCTCCTACGGGATGGTGAATCTTTTAATTGGTGAAAACTGCTTTGTCCTTTTGCGTTGCTTGTTGTCCCTTTTTCTTTTGACTTGTTCTCCTTTGCGGTAGGCCACCCCGGTGATACGTCCAAAACGTATCTGTAATTTCTGCTTGCTCCATGCATGTTTTGTGTGATATTGCTATGATCTAGATGCACTTTCATACACTTTTTATCATATTTGGACTAACCTATTAACTCAGTGCACCACAGTGCCAATTCCTGTTTTCTGCTGTTTTTCTATTTCAGTTTTCCCCCATATAAAAAGTGCTCCAAAAATTCGGGAAAAATCTGATAAAAAATCTGCGCAGAAGAACCTTCCGGAAGGACCTGAGTGGGGCCAGAGGGCCACCACCAGGGGCCCAGGCGCCCTGGTGGCGCGCCCCAGGGGCTGGCCGCGCCAGGGGGGGCGCCTGGACCCCTGGTGGCCCCCCTTGGCTGCCCCCCTTCGCCTATATATTCTCCGTGACGAGAAACCCTCGAGGACAGAACCCTTTTTCGCGATCTCGCCTCTGTTCCACCGCCGCCGCGCTTCCGAGATCGGGAGCACCAGCAGACCTCTTCCCGGCACCCTGCCTGAGGGAGGGCCGACCTCCGGGAGTCTCCTCTCCACCATGGATGCTTCCCGGATGTGCCGTGAGTAGTTTCCTTTGGACCATGGGTCCGTGATCAGTAGCTATGTGATGTTCTCCTCCCCTCTTTGTTCTTCATGGTTTAGACCTCGTGAGCTTCCCTACATGATCGAGGCACTTTTGTAATCTTTCTGCTGCTGCTATGCTGAGTTTGATTGGATATGATGGATTATGAGATTATGTTCAGATTGTGATTGAGTAATATATTTGGTTCTTATTTCTTATATTTTTGTTCTTAAGTAATTCTTGCATGTTCTCCGTTGCAGTTTATTGCTTTGGCCAAGTAGTAGGTAGTAACCCCAAGAGGGAACGTTATGCTCGATTGTGGGTTCATGCCCCCTGATGACACGCTTGAGTGACAGAAACATGAGTCTAGGGGATGTGCTGTTGCCACAAGGGGTAAAACAACGGTGCTTGTAACCGCGGTTGCAAGGATTGTTTACTTTACACAAAGTTCTTTTTAATGCAGTTGTCTGTTGCTTTGGGTTTACACTTTGGGTGGGGCTCGCAACTTAATACCAGCGAGATGTTCTGGATAGATATATCAAGGTGGATGATTAGTAGTAGATGCAGTTGGATTTTGGTCTACTTATTTTGGCGTTCTGCCCATGCTTTTGAGCCTCTTCCTTTCTTTTGTAGCATAGTTAGCATTGCGGTGCGTTCATAATCCTGTCAATTTCCCTTTTGTAATTTGTTCACCTCGCATAGCAGTTTTATCGTCTTTTGGGAGAGAGACATCACTAGTGAACATCACGTACCCCGGTCCATATCTTCATCACTGTTTCACGCTTATTTACTTTTCTGCTTTTACTTTCAGGTGCTATCATTATCCCTTGTGTTTGATCCTTTGTGAACAACAAGACCGGAGAGATTGACAACCTCTCTGAACTTCGTTGGGAACAAAGTTATTTGTGTCTGTGTGCAGGTCCGCGTCAGTTGCGCCGCTGACACCTACTTATCATCTCCGGAGTCCTACTGGAGACAAACCTTGGTATCTTTACTGAGGGAAATTTGCTGCTGTGCTGCATCACACCTTCCACTTGGGGTTTACCAACGAAGGGCGAGAAATCACTATCATCACCTCGCACATCAAGCAAGATTTCTGGCGCCGTTGCCGGGGACTCCGAGTGCTAAGATAGGGGAGTTGCACACTACCCTTTACCTTTGTTTTTTAGTCTTGTTAGTTTACCTTTCAGTTTTTACTTTTGAGTCCCTTATCAAAAATACCAAAAATACCTACTAATGCTATCTTCACCATGGGTGTGGAACCACCCAAATATGGTAGGATGGACATGTTTCACTTGGCTCATCTTCGATCAATTTGTGCTCGCGCTAAAAACCCAACCGACTTGGTTGAGGGAAAATCATTGGATGAGCATGCTCATTACACGCGGCACCGCCTATCTCAGAATGGGAAACACTTATGGGATCAAATAAAAGTTTCTTATTGCTATGCTGAGTGTTTATGCCACATTTATGATTTTACTTGCTTCTCTAATATAGAGCGTAAACACCTTCCATTCCAATGTGAGTTTAATGAAAATGAGATCCTACCTTCTTATGCCAAAGGTGTTTATGACTACTTTGATGTTGAAAAGATTGAAGAGTTTGTTGCTTTTAAAGGTGCTTATGAGATTGCTTCTTTGATTGAAAACTATTACGATACTATTCACAAGTCTGAAAACTTTGCTGTTCTTGCTTATTGCTTTGAGAATTATACTTCCAATGCTTATATTGATGATTTTAAAAATAGAATGCTTGCTGCCCAAGAATAGGCTAATATTGTTATGAAGAGGAATCCTATTATTCCGAGGACTCACTTGATACTTCTCTTTCTGATGATTTTGATACTTGCTTTGTTGATGGCCATGATGCCACTATGGATGATGCCTACGAAGATGAACTTGCTATAGTTCCTTATGTTAAGCATGAAATTATTGTTGTTGCACCCACACTTGATTGCCCTATTATCCTTTTGAAATCTCCAACTATTCCGGAGAATTTTGCTCTTATCAAGGCTCAATGTGATGGGTTGCATCTATCTTATCATCCTAATAACCGTGTTGAAAACAATACACGTGTGCTTGTAGGTCATGAACAACATGATTTATGTGATAGTTATATTCTTGATGTTGTTCATGATGCTACTGAAAATTACTTTTAGAGAGGAAAGTTTGGTTGTAGAAACTTTCATGTTACAAAAACACCTCTCTTTATGATGAAAGTTTTTTAAGTTGTTCTTCTTGCACCTTCCTATGCTTGTTACTTTGTGCTTTCATGATTTATTTCTTTACAAGGTTCCTATGCATAGGAATTGGGTTAGGCTTAAATGTGTTTCATATTTTCTTCTTGATGCTCTCTTTTGCTTCAAAAATTCTTATTCTTGTGAGAGCATCTTCTATAATCTTTAAGCCTAGCTAATGGCTCTAAAGAAGCGCTTTTGGGAGGCAGCCCACAACGAATTAGGTTTCTTTTTGCTTTTGTTGTGTCTGGATGTTTGTTACTACTGTAGCAACATCATTGTATCTTTATTTTTCAGCTTTGTGCCAAGTTATAGCCTCTTATGGTAAGGGAAGCAAAAGTTGTGACATGCTGTCCAGAAAACAGATTCTGTCCCTGGACAGAAAAATTCGAATAAAATCACCAGATCATCTTTTTGATCTGAATTTTTTTGACACCATGCTCTATAAAATTGTGAAAATTTCGTATGTTCTGAGTTTTTTTATTTGATTTTCAGAAGTGCCCCGAAAAAATTCTCTACTACCTGCTGTTCTGTTTTTCACAGATTCTGCCACGTTTTGCCTCTCTTCACTTTTGTAAACCTTAAGCTTGCTTTTTATTTGCAAAAACTTTTTGGCACTCTTGAGAAACAGTAGATCTTCAAGAATATATTTATATCCAGTGGGGAAAAATTATTTTATTAAGGGTACTAACCTCTCTAATCAGCTTATGATGAGTTATGTATGAAGGGAGTTTTCAAGTGTGCGATGGAAGATGATGAAAGAAGATCCAGGAGTGTCAAGCGCTCAAGCTTGGGGATGCCCCCATGCATCCCCAATAAATATTCAAGGAGACTCAAGCGTCTAAGCTTGGGGATGCCCCCGTGCATCCCCTTCTCCATCAACAATCATCAGTTCGTCCTTCGTCTCACTATATTTTTATCACTTCATGCGTTATGTGCTATGCTTGGAGCGTCTCGCTCTTAGGTTTTATTTTTAGTTTTCTTTAGTTTTTCTTGCTGGTCATAACAAGTTAGACCCCATCTTACTTTGTGTGGGAGAGAAACACGCTCCACTCTAATCTAGAACACATCATAGGATTTTTCCTGCTTATCTTTTTGCTGTTGTGTGTTCTTTATCTTTTCATAGCTGCTGCCATGTTTAGTTTTAGTCTTAATTTGTCTTTAGCAAGAGCCTTGGCTTTTGTTTAGTTTGTTGCTGGAACTCTCTTTAGTTTTCATGTTTATCTTGTTAAGAGAGTTGGTTTTTGCACTGAGTTGTGCTTTGTCTTGGAAGTAGGTAATTGAGGTTGCTATTTAATTCTAGTAGTAACTTGCAATAGTTTTGAGGTATTGATGTGAGTAATGTCTGAACTTTTGGTGTCAAGAGCTCTAGCCTATTAGTGATAGGTGTCGTATTTTGGGCAATCCGTGTTTATTTTCAAAAACCTACAAAACTAGTTGAGAACTCTAGCTACTAGATGGATCACTAATCTTTGGAGGGATCGAATATTAGAGTACACTCACGTACCATGAGTCGAGGATGCGCAAGGATAACCAAACCCCCATACACTCCTCCTAGGGGTACTTGTCTCTTTGTGAACCTCCTTATTAGATTGAGAGTTACCGATAATAGGTGCATGAGTTCTTCGGACTAATGTAAGTATTGAAAGTTGACACTTCCACCTTCCCATATTTTGCTAGCCTCTCCCGTGCCGTGCATTGCCTTCTTCTCACTCCGAGAGTTGGTGTCCACCTTTGTCGGTACATCCAAACCCTTGGCATGATACGCTTTGTCATCATAAGCCTCCTTATATCTTTCCTCAAAACAACCACCTTACCTACCTATCAAGGCATTTCCATAGCCTTTCCGAGATATATTGCCATGCAACATCCACCTCTTCATGACTTGATCTTCATGTCATACATGCTTTTGCTTGATCGATGAGCCGCATGCTAGTGGGGCCTTGCCCTAATCATTGCTACATGACACGCTAGTATCATTGCATATTCTGCTACACGGGCAGACGCATACATTGCATACATCATGATAGTTACATCTTCTTTATGATTTCGAGTACCTTGTAAAGTGTGAAAGGTCTCCTTTACCTTCTTGTAAAATAGAGTGTTGCCCTTAAGTGAGGAAAAGATCCCAAAGTGGACACAATAAGAGATCCCAAAGAGGACAAATGAGAGTTAAATAGAAAGAGCCATTGAGGCCACAAAAAATACAAAAAAAAATAGAAAAAAGAGAAAAAGAAATAAAAAGAGAGAAAGGGGCAACACTACTATCCTTTTGAGAGATCCACACTAGTACTCCCTTTATATCCTTGTACTCCATAGAGATGATCATTATGCATATAGTTAT
The DNA here is from genome assembly GCA_950022295.1 of Bromus sterilis. Taxonomy (NCBI): domain Eukaryota; kingdom Viridiplantae; phylum Streptophyta; class Magnoliopsida; order Poales; family Poaceae; genus Bromus; species Bromus sterilis. Next base: position 361,775,396 of record OX465595.1, on the reverse strand, counting down.
GTGGGGACCTTCACACTATAGAACTTGGCTTGCATATTCCAAGGATGAGCCTCCTCAAACGAGCTCTAGGTATTCATGAGCGAGCAAGTTAGATGCACCCCCACTAGTTCCATTGGAGAGCTTCTTAGCTCATATGTGCATCCGTTGCATGGCAATCCCTACTCCTCACATCATATCTATCATTTGACATCTCTTGCCTATGATTGTCCTCATTGATGTGAGCCTTTCTCATTCTTTTTTGTCTTCCTCCTCCTCCGTACTTCTCTCTTTGCCATCCTAAGTGTCAACTCTCGTGCTTACGCTCATCCATTGCATGAGTGCTCAAAATATTGTAATAGGAGTGGATCAAATTGACTTGTACCTGGCTAGTGGTCTGGGGACGAGTCAAGATAAGATTCCAGAAAAAGACCAAGTGTGAAACTTTAGTAGATTGAGTTCTCAACATATAAATATTTTTCTCGTATTCCCTATCCCCCTTCTTGCACGCAAACACCATTTGGAGACATTCGAGTCACGGACAGCGAGAGCTCTTGCACCTAATGTTCTTTTGTTACTTGTTTCAATGCTAATATAGACTCTTGCATGTTATGACTTGAATTGAATCTCTAACTTTGATTTCTTTACTTTTCAAAGTTCTTATATGGTTGCTAGCATGTCACCACAGAAATTATGCTATTATCATTTACCTACTCGAGGACGAGCAGGAATTAAGCTTGGGGATGTTGATACGTCCAAAATGTATCTATAATTTCTGCTTTCTCCATGCATGTTTTGTGTAATATTTCTATGATCTAGATACACTTTCATACACTTTTGATCATATTTGGACTAACCTATTAACTCAGTGCACCACAGTGCCAGTTCCTGTTTTCTGCTGTTTTTCTATTTCAGTTTTCCCCCATGTAAAAAGTGCTCCAAAAATTCGTGAAAAATCAGATAAAAAATCTGCGCAGAAGAACCTTCGCAAGGACCTGAGTGGGGCCAGAGGTCCACCACCAGGGGCCCAGGCGCCCTGGTGGTGCGCCCCAGGGGCTGGCCGCGCCGGGGTGGCGCCTGGACCCCTGGTGGCCCCCCCTGGCTGCCCCCCTTCGCCTATATATTCTCCGCGATGAGAAACCCTCGAGGACAAAACCCTTTTCGCGATCTCACCTCTGTTCCGCCGCCGCCGCGCTTCCGAGATCGGGAGCACCAGCAGACCTCTTCCCGTCACCCTGCCGGAGGGAGGGCCGACCTCCGGGAGTCTCCTCTCCACCATGGATGCTTCCCGGATGTGCCGTGAGTAGTTTCCTTTGGACCATGGGTCCGTGATCAGTAGCTATGTGATGTTCTCCTCCCCTCTTTGTTCTTCATGGTTTAGACCTCGTGAGCTGCCCTACATGATCGAGGCACTTTTGTAATCTTTCTGCTGTTGCTATGCTAAGTTTGATGGGATCTGATGGATTATGAGATTATGTTCAGATTGTGATTGATTAATATTTTTGGTTCTTATATCTTATATTTTTGTTCTTAAGTAATTCTTGCATGTTCTCCGTTGCTGTTTATTGCTTTGGCCAAGTAGTAGGTAGTAACCCCAAGAGGGAACGTTATGCTCGATTGTGGGTTCATGCCCCCTGATGACACGCTTGAGTGACAGAAACATGAGTCTAGGGGATGTGCTATTGCCACAAGGGGGAAAACAACGGTGCTTGTAACCGCGGTTGCAAGGATTGTTTACTTTACGCAAAGTGCTTTTTAATGCAGTTGTCTGTTGCTTTGGGTTTACACTTTGGGTGGGGCTCGCAACTTAATACCAGCGAGATGTTCTGGATAGATATCTCAAGGTGGATGATTAGTAGTAGATGCAGTTGGATTTCAGTCTACTTATTTTGGCGTTCTGCCCATGCTTTTGAGCCTCTTCCTTTCTTTTGTAGCATAGTTAGCATTGCGGTGCGTTCATAATCCTGTCAATTGCCCTTCTGTAATTTGTTCACCTCGCATAGCAGTTTTATCGTCTTTTGGGAGAGAGACATCACTAGTGAACATCACGTATCCCGGTCCATATCTTCATCACTGTTTCACGCTTATTTACTTTTCTGCTTTTACTTTCAGTTGCTACCATTATCCCTTGTGTTTGATCCTTTGTGAACAACAAGACCAGAGAGATTGAAAACCTCTCTGAACTTCGTTGGGAACAAAGTTATTTGTGTCTGTGTGCAGGTCCGCGTCAGTTGCGCCGCTGACACCTACTTATCATCTCCGGAGTCCTACTGGAGACAAACCTTGGTATCTTTACTGAGGGAAATTTGCTGCTGTGCTGCATCACACCTTCCACTTGGGGTTTACCAATGAAGGGCGAGAAATCACTATCATCACCTCGCACATCACCTGGGCGTTTCTCGGGCTTGGAATTTGCTGAAGGAAGGTGCTCGCGAGGGTGCCTATGAGTCTGTTTGTTTGAGGCTAAAAGATGTCGAGCGTGAGATTGTACGTCTCAAGGGTGCTGTCGCCGTCCAGCGCTCCAAACGTGAACGTGCTGAAACTGTTGTGGATAGCCTAGCTGCTTGGGTGGCAAAGTTGTCTGCTCTTCTAAAGGGTGAGTTTGTCTTCCTTCGACTGCTCGATTGTGCGAGGTATTTTCCTTGTGCTTGCTACTGATTATTGTTCTACTTTATGAAGTGCTGGCTGGGCGATCTCGCAAGGAGGAGGAGGAGGCCGTGCAGTCGGAGTTGTTGAGGTTGGATGACCCAGTCGTGTAGGCGAACAATCCCTTTTGGATGGATAGGGCGCGTGCTCGAGTGTTCTCCATGGTTCGACTGCGGGTTGATAGGGTGCCGCGAGCTCTTGAGTACTGTTGCGGGGGTACTTGGTGGGATTTTCTCTGAATTTTATCCGCTGACTCCTGTTCCATCGTTGCTTGAGAGGCTTTGACGGGTGTTCTCTCAGCCTGCGGAGCTTCTCCGTGTAGTAAATCACCAGATTCATGCGGGAGCTCGCTGTGCTTTTTCCTTTGTCCATAGTCATTGGCCTGGTGTAGATATTATGCTGGCGGCTCGAGGTCCTCCTGGTGGTCGAGCTCAGCCGATGGATGACCATTACGCCGTAGCGGACAAGCCTGCGAGCCAAGTTGTGAAGTGGGTGGTCGAAGAGAATGACCGTCGTCTGGGTGCTCTGTGCAAGGTGAAATCGGAGCCTGGAGATTAGGCTTTGATTGGTTTTTGTAGGTTCTTCTTTGAGTTGTAGATTGTCTTCTTCTGCTGGACGGCGTGTGCTGCTGTTCCCTTTGTCTTTAGTTTGTTTTGCTGATCTGTTGTTATGAATGAATCCCCTGAGTCTTGGGAGGCTGAGTCGTGTGGTGCGAGCGAGCCCTCGAGTGTTGGTTTCCATGTCTTGGGGGCAAGTAACGCCTCGAGGGGTGGCTGCTGCGAGCGAGCCCCCGAGTGCTGATTTTCGAGTCGTGTAAGCGAGTAACGCCTCGGGGGGTGGCTGCTGCGAGCGAGCCCCCGAGTGCTAGTTTGTAAGTCGCGTGAGAGAATAATGCCTCAGGGGGTGACTGCTGCGAGCGAGCCCCCGAGTGCCAGTTTGTAAGTCGCGTGAGCGAATAACGCCTCGGGGGGTGGCTGCTGCGAGCGAGCCCCCGAGTGCCAGTTTGTAAGTCGCGTGAGCGAATAACGCCTCGGGGGGTGGCTGCTGCGAGCGAGCCCCCGAGTGCCAGTTTGTAAGTCGCGTGAGCGAATAACGCCTCGGGGGGTGGCTGCTGCTAGCGAGCCCTCGAGTGCCAATTTGCAAGTCGCGTGAGCACTTTTTTGGAAAAATATTTGCAGTATCTTTCCTATTGTTCTTACACGAGGGGGCTGTTGAAGACAACCTTTTATTTGGGTCGATGGCTTGACAACCCTAAAGAATGTAAAGTTGCTGCTAAGATAACTTTAGTCTTTGGCGTGTGGTGCCGGCGAGTCCTCTGGTTGCTGCTTTGGCTTCTAAGGGAGCACTTCTTCTTGTGTGGCGACTTTGCGGGTTAGGAGTGCTCGAAAGATTTCTGATATTTTGTGGAAATCTCTGTCGCAACGATCGGATCTGATGAAGCTGCCGCTGACTGTGATGACACCACACGGGCCTGGAATTTTGAGCTTGAGGTAGGCGTAGTGTGGTACTGCCATGAAGCGTGCGAGGGCTGGTCGACCAAGGATGGCATGGTACTGTGATTTCCAGTCGACCACTTCGAAGTCTAACATCTCCTTGCGGAAGTTTCTCGCATTGCCGAAGACCACTTCCAGGCTTATTTTCCCGAGGGGGTAAACTGCTTTGCCTAGCACGATTCCGTGGAAGGTTGTGCCTGAAGTCTTTAGTGCTGAATTTTGGATGAGCATTTCCTCCAGGGTTTTGGTGAATATGATGTTGATTCAGCTGCCACCATCCATGAAGACTCGCGACCTGTCTTAATTTCCAATTCTTGCGTCGAGTACCAGCGCGGCGTGTCCTGGGCGCGGGATGGCTGGCGGGTGATCTTCTCGGGAGAAGGTAATGTCCGTCTCCGACCCGCGCAGGTATTCTAGGATGGCAGGGTGCGAGGAGACTGCGAGGAAGACTTGTCTGGTGACCTTCTTTTGCTGCCTGTTTGATGGTCTTCCTTCTTGGATCATATAGATTCGACCATGTGCTTCTGGGTATTTTTCTTCTTCGCCGGGTGTCAAGCACCGCTCCTGGATGGCTGCCACCTGTCTTGCTGGTGCGGCAGGTGCGGGTGGTGCATTGTGGGCGATTGTTCGGACTGCTATACTTGCGAGATGTTGTGCTGTTGGTGCTGTAGACCACCTTTTTTCTTCTGAAAGCTCGGTGAAACGTCTGCAGTTTCTAAGGGTGTGTACTGATCTGAGCTCTCCGCGCTCGTTTTTGAACCCACATAGTGTGCAGGGCCCATCGAGCTGTTCCTTGGCCGATCGGTACGCTCGGGTGTCGTCTTGTGTCTGCCTTGATCTCCAGTCTCATTTCTGGACTTGGGGTGCTTCTTCTTGGTTGTCTCTCCGCTGCATTCTGATGCCGTCTCGATGTCTGCCTTCTCTGTCGTCTGGGAAACCAGCCGCGACCATATCGGGTCCTCTGTCGTCATAGAAGTTACGCCTGGGGCGCTTTCTTCTTCTGTCGTACCCTCTGTCTCCGTCGTAGTAGTCGTAGTTGCGTTTTGGGTGTGCTGACTGGATGTCTGACTCGTTTCTTATGGAGTCTTCTTCGTCGGCTCAGTTGTTGGCTTGTTCTATTAACCGCGCGAGTGTTCAGACCTTCATCTGCCCGAGTTGCTCCTTGAAGTCAATGCGTTGTAGGCCTCTTCTGAATGCATCGATCGCGCTTTCGTCTGATATGTCCTCAGCTGAGTTTTTAAGTATGGTCCACCGCTGGATATACGCTCGTAGGGGCTCTCTGGTTCCTTGCCTACAAGCTCTCAGCTCCTCGAGTGATGGTGGTCATTTGTAGGTGGATTTGAAGTTCTCGATGAAGGAGCTGCGAAACTGCTTCCAGGAAATGATCGATCCTCGTGGTAGGTTCTTCATCCAGTGTCGCGCCAAGCCCTCGAGCATGAGCTGCACGTACTTCATTGCTGTGATATTGGTTCCTCATTGGAATTTGAAAGCTGTTAGGTAGTCATCTAGCCATGCCTCTGGCTCCTCCAGTCCGTCGTATTTGTGCGTTGTGGAATTTAGTTTAAATCCTTTCGGCATCCGCGTCTCGCGTATGGATCGCGTGAAGCATAGTGCGCCGCATGGTTCTATGTCTTCATCGGATGCGTGCTCGTCTGAGTATTCTTTGCGGGCTTCGTGTCTGCGTCTTCCTAGGTTGATTTTGTTTTGTGTTATGTCATCGTGTGCGTCTCGTCGATTGTTGCTGCGTCGGTTGACGTTGTCGTCCCTGTCGTGGTCTTTGTTTCTGTTTGAGCGTTTGCGCCAGTCGTCGTTGCTGTCGTCTCCGTCGTCGTCTGGTGAACTAGGGTCCATGTCTGGTGTCTGTTCGCGGGGCACTCGCCTTTTGCCTGCTTTTTGGGTGCCGAGGCGGTGATGGCCTCCTTCATTACTTTGAGTGCCATCGTCGTATTGCGATCTACTACACCTTTTCTACCCTTCTGAGCGCGGGAGCGATATGTCTGGGCGGTTATGAGAGTTTCTGCTGGTGTGAGTTGTTGTTCTTCTTTGTTGTCCTCTTCGAGCCTGAAGTCTTCGTCTAGTTTACGGGCAACTTTCTTCTTGTTGGTGCGTCGTAGGTTGCCGAATCTAGATTTTCCTTGGGCGGGGGAGCCGTAGTCGGAGGAGTCGCTTTTGGGCGGTGCTTTGCGGTTGGTCCTTGAGTCGATGACGATTTTTCCTTGCTTCTCCAGTTCTAGTCGTTGCTGTCTTGTTTTCTTGGTGATATCACTCGCGAGCTTATTGTATGCTCTAAGCTCGTCGCGAGTTGCGCTCTCTGGGAGTAGTTTTCGACGCTTCACCGCGTCTTTTACTCTAGCGATTGCTTCTTTGGATAGGTAGATTTTATCTATGGGCTGGTCCTCTTTTGCTGCTTCTGAGGTCTGGCGCCTGCTGCTTTTTGGCTCATCGATCTTGCAGTTGCTGTGCTCCTATATCTTGAATTCTTTTCTTCGTATGGTTCCTGGTTCTCCAAGGGTGACAGCGATCTGTCCAGTATTGTCAGGATCGCTGCTTTTGCTGTTTGAGCGTGCGTCTCTATGACTGCTCGGTTCATCGTCTTGGCCTTTGTCGTCTGAGGTTGGCTCGCGGGTGTCTGCCATGAACACCTGGAACGGTGTCCTAGTTGCTAGCCCGGTCACGTCTGTGCTGCGTTTTTTCCATGTTGGCAATCCACTCGAGTAGTCGCGAGTGATGTAGTGTTTGGTGTTGGGGTGGGAGCCGCGCTTGACTCGCGGAGTTGCCGCGTGGGTGGGTGCTTCGTCTTCGACTGCTATTGTGGTAACGATTGTTGCTGCGGGTGCTCGAGCGCGATCTGTGAGGCGAAGAGTGCCCCAATGGTTGATGTAGATCTGGTACCCGCCAAAGGTTAGGTTTATGCCAGTGCGTAGGTCGGCGAAGGCTGGTCGCAGGATCGGAAGGTGAGCCACGAAGCCGAGGGACCCGAATAGAATGGAATCTGCTCGAGCCATGGAGTCGTCGAGTGCTGGAGGAGTCGTTGACTTGATGGATGCTGATGAATGGGCCGCTGAGATCGTGATTCCAACCTGTGTAGTTCCCACAGATGGCACCAATTGACGAGAATCAGCCTCGGAAAATCCCATTGTCAGGGACCCTGGGTTAGATCGTAGAGAACGAACAGGTTGGCGCTACTCGTCGGCTAACAGGAGAAGCACTTCCTGCTCAATTGTATTATGCGAGGGGGCGATTACAGTGGAAGTCTAGGCGAGTTCGCACAAGACCAGAGGTTTTGATTGTAGATAGGATGTCCTGAGGCGTCCCCCTCCCAGCCTTTATATACTAGTCCGGGTCTCGGGGAGTCCGTCTCAGGTTACAGGGACGATTGCCTAATTCTAGCCTTTCCTTGAACGCCAAGTCTTGACTTCCATATTGTTCGTGGACTCCTACGTCGGTGCCTAGAGCGGGCCAGTCGTGGGCCTGTCGAAGCTTCCAACGGTGTCGGGGATGTACCCCGACAAATCCCATGGTCAGGGACCCTGGGTTAGTCATGAGAGGCACAGGTTGGACGATAAGCTCGTCGGCTAACAGGAGGATACGTTCCTGCTCGATATTATTGATTGGAGATGGCGATTACAGGGAAGCCGAGGCTAGTGCGCACAAGGCTAGGTTACAGATTGTCTATTGCCTGATCTCGACGTCTCCCCTCCTAGCCCTTATATACTAGGCTAGGTCTCGGGGAGTCCGTCCTGATTACAGATGAGGTTTCCTAACCTTGATCTTGCTCCATACGACAAGTTTGCACCTTCCTTATGACTCGCGGACTCCTACGTCGGTGCCACTAGTGGGCCAAGGCTGGGCCCAGGCGGCATCTTTGTGGGCCTTCTATCTTCGGGTACATCGGGTAGGCTCATCCATAGGATTCGTGGGGTCACCCCTCGTCAGTAGCCCCCGAGTGACTGGGGGACTCGAAGAGGCGCGCAGGGACTCGAATCCACTCTAGCGTTGTTTTGATGTATGCACGGTTAAACCGTGGGTCGCTGGCAGTCTGGGGCCATGACAAAACCTGTTTCGAGGGAAGCTAAGCTGAAAGGGCCCAAGGTGTCGACTGGTCGAGCCTTGGTGAATTGCACTAGTGGCAAAAACCGCAGTAGCCCACTCAAAGCCATGTCCCTCGACATGAGCTTGGAACACTGGTGTCTATGTCAGAACCCCAACTTAGGTATGTGCTAGGGTTAGCAAGTCTTTGCATCATGATAAAAATTTCAAAAGAAAATTCAAAAATGGGAGAAGGAAACCCCCCAGTTGAATCAATTCAAAAGGCCAGATAAAAATCTTCTCCAAAAATTCATGTTAGATTTTTGAAAAGTCTTATAAATGAGTGTGATCACATATCAAGTGGTGTGTGACCCACCCCATGCTCATGGATTTTTCAAATATTCAAACAGTGCCTTGGAATTAATTAAAAATCCCTATTTGAGTTAAGATTCAAATTATTTGAATTTTAAAAATGTTGAAACTTTATAAGTGGCTAGTCTATTTTATTATGAGGCCATATAAATTTTTTCAGCATTTAATAAAATGCCTAGCTATTTTTTTGCTAAGCAAAACAAATTTACAGAAAAGAAAAAGAAAGCAGAAAAGGGAAAGAGGACTTACCTGGGAGCAGCCCAGCTAGCTCCCCGCAGCCCACCTGGCCGGCCCAGCCCAGCCTCCCCGCTTGGCGTCTTCCTCCCCACGCCCCGAAGCTGCTCGGTGGAATGCATGCAGCACTCCACCGACGCCGCCGACGAGCCTGACCACGCAACTGCTTCCCCCTCGTCCCTATCGCGTTCCGTGGACGTCTGGAAGACTCCACGACCCACTCTCCCCTCCCTCAGCTCACCCCGTGCTCTCCCACTGTGAAACCCGACGACCACCGAGCGCCGCCGTCGCCATGGCTCCGAGCCCACGCGGCCAGTGAGCTCCTCAGTGCAAGATAAGGTGCCCGACGTGCTCCCCGACGACGACTACCTCCTCTGGCAGAAGGAATCAAGCCCCGGAGCTCTATAGCCGACGTCCCCTTCTTCGTCTTCGCCTCCGGTGACCGCGCACCATCGACGAATTCGTCACGTCAAGGCAACCCCGACCTCGCCGTCGCGTTCTTTGCAACCGTGGTGAGCAGGCGCATCGATCCCCTCTGTTTCCCCCTTCCAATCAGTCCTCTACCACGAGCTGCCATGAGAGCCGAGCAAGTTGGCCGCCAAGGTTGAACCTGCGGTCGCTCCCGTGCTCCCAAGTCCTGCCCAGCACGCGCGTTTGGCTCCTGGAGTTCGTAGCAATCGAACTCAACCCTCCCGGCTTCAAAACGTGCCCTCTAGCTCCACTTCCGACCTCGCCGTTGTTCTGCTTCCGCCGGGAAAGACGCCGCCGTCCCTCTGCACCTCCCCTCGAGCCCCAGGTGCCACCATCCGACGCGGGAGACGACCAGGAACCCATCCGTGCCCTTACTTTGGCTCCCCGTGCTCTAAATCGCCATCCCGATGAACTCCGGCGAGCAACAGTGCTGCCGCCGACGACCCCCCCGCCATTAGCCATAACCCAGCTTAGTTAACCCTTGGACCCACCCCCAGTGACCATAACATGTGGGCCCAGCCCCATGGTTAACCCCCTGGTTTAAGTTTAAACCGTTTTATTTAACTCTGTGACACTTACAGGTGGGACCCCCTTGTCAGTGAACCCTTGACGCCAGCATGAAGTCATGCTGACGCCATAAATGAATTTCCAGATTTTACAAATGAATTAAAGAATTCCAGAAAATCCAGAAAATAGCCCAAACTTTGGAAATTCATAGAAAATTCATATCAACTCCAAATTGGACAAATAATATATGAAAAATGATCAGGAGAAAATAACCTATCCAAATATCCAACTTTCAACTATGTTTGAGTTGAATTTAAATTGGGACCAGTAGCATATGTCATTTGATTTATTTGGAATTTATTCAAATTTAATTCAAATGATTTTGCAACTTGGACCATGGAAACTTGTTACATTTCAACCACACATCAGAGGCATATCATACACATTTGAAAATGATTCAAATTGATCAAACAATGTCACATGCAACTTGACTAAATTGAATTCAAATTGGAGTTTGAATTTGAAATTCAATTTGCAATATACTCCATTTAAATGGAATTGCCCAAACACATCAGAAACATATACATCAAGTTTCAACCTTCAACCATGTGTTTGTGCATTGTATTTATATTGCTTCCTTGTTTGTTGTTTGTCGAGTAGAGGTGGAACCGGAGCAGGAGGCTGCCCCCTTCGTTGAAGACACCGTTACCGAACCTCGTCAGCAAGGCAAGCAAACCCCCATTGATCATGTCTATAAAATCCCACTTCCCTCTCATGTCTCGCTTATGCATTGTTTAGGATGATCACCATGATAACATTTCTACCGCATAGTTGAACCCATATCCTTTGCATGACCTATCATCTTGTCACAGTAGTAAGCAAACCACAATCCTAGCAGATGTAGGAGTTGGTTGATATCATGTGGCCACTGCAACTGTTACTGCTTATTGCATGCTTAGTGGTACAATGAGGTTGCTTATGATGTGAGTCGGGATGATGATAAATATGGTGTTGATGAAAGTGGAATGTGTTGGTGAATCTACCCTAATACAAGGTGAACGATGAGAGGCTGTGTAGAAGTACACAGTGGGTTGTCTCGTTGAACACCGCCCTAAGCCCGAGTTCTTGTGTGGTGATCCAAGACGAAGAGTACTACCACATGTTGGGCACATGGACCCCCGCTCAACCTACTAACTCACCCCTTCTCGGTTCAATGAGTCGCATTAGTTCAGAGTTCTGGTAGGTCTGTGGCACGGTCTGCGAAGTGGAAGAACGGCTATTCAGACCGGCTTGGGACCCTGCACACATCTTCTGGGACCACATCGGTAAACCGGCCGGGTTCACGATGTGGATTCCAGCCCAGATAGGCGTCTCCATTGAATTTGAGTTGGCTGTGAGGTAAAAGTTGTGGGAATTATCCTCGCCGGCACCTCTTGAACGGTGTCGAGTACAAAGGCGGTAACTGATAGTTTCATGTGTGTAGCAGTACACCCCTGCAGGGTTAACAAAACTATTCGAATAGCCGCGTCCGCGGTTAAGGAGTACTTGGAGAGCTGTGCTCGATTATTAGACAACTTGAACTGGATACTTCTAAAACTCGCAAGATAAGCATGAGTGCTATGGTGTGCTTCTCGTGGGGAAGTCGAGGAAGTAACCATAGTGGTGTAATTGGTTGAAGAGATGTAGTGGACTCGTGTACGTTTCTTACCTCAAGTCTGGTACTCGTAGTTCAGGACTAGCCAAATCAAAGCTGGCACTTCTGCAAGTGAAACCCCACCTCCCTTTACCTTGATACATATGCATGATTAGTATAGCTCCTATGTAAGTCTTGCTGAGTACGATTTTGTACTCACGTTTGCTTATTCTATGTTTTAGATGAAACCACCGGCCCCGATGGTGGCTTCTACCTGAAGCTCAAAGAATGAAGACTCAGACCAAGACCAAGCTAGTGTAGTCCCAGTCAGACGACTGGTTCCCTCGTGGAGGGCTTGCTTTTAGATAAGGCTTCTCTAAGCCATTTGTTAAACTTGTCTGTACTCAGACCTACTTTGCTTCCGCTTGTCTGTTGTAATGTTGGATCACATGCTTGTGTTCTCTGTGTGCACTCTGTAAGAGTTATTAATAAAGATGTATACATTGTAGAGAATTGCAATGATACCTGCTGTTCATACTAGACATGTGTGCTGCGTGTATGTTTATAACATGCATGTCTTTTTATGGGTTTTCGAGACCTTAGTTGTGATCTGGCTGGCGGTCTTTTATACACCAAGTGGCCCTTAGATGTGTGCAGCTTGGGGCATCGCGATGCGATTGCTCGAGACTCCGTCTCGTGCACACTTTGATGTATGATCGAGCCCGCCCTAGACCCCGACTAAGTGATCGGGCAGGAGTAAGTCTATGTAAGGGTTATAATACAATCGATAGTATGGTTGAGGCGACTTGTCTATGAGTATGGGAATTCACCACCCATATCAATTAGACTTGTGTGCGGACGATGAGGACCCATCTCAGTGGATCATCCGGCCTGAATGGGATGCCCCTCATGTTCGATGCTTTCCGAGAACGTTCTGTGCTTGGCCTTGTCTGGTTAGACAAGTGGGTACGGTTCTCGGCTCTCCATATGATTGTGTTGTAGCGAGGCTTGCATACGCTAATCTCGGGTCCCGACAGTCTAGCAAAAGTCATGCCGCTGTAGGTCTTACAGTGATCAATTGCCACCAGTAAAGTTCATATCCTAGGCGCGTCCGCCCGGCTTTTTCTATCATGCATGCGCATGGAAAAGGTTGGGAGTGAAATCGCTCTTCGGCAAGTCCCAGCCCGGCCGATCTTCGCAGCGGGGTCTTACCTACATGCTAAGCTTGCGTGGCATCTGGGCATAGTGTATCGTGTTCTAGGAATATGTATTTTTATTGAGGCGCGGAGCCTAGTAGATAATGCACCCACTTGGAATAAACAATCAAGTGGGCGGTTTTAGCGGTCACTCGTGGAGCTTCTCCGAGTGCTCGGGTGTAGAGGGAAATTTTCTCGGGGGTTCGTCGAGTGCTTGAGTATATATAGAGTTTTGCGAGTAATCACTCGAATATCGCTTTTGCTCTCGGGGTGAGGGAGCACCCGATACTCCAGGACCGCTCGATCTGGCGAGTGCAAATCTGCTCATCTCGCGTCGTGGTGAGGGAGCACCCGAAACTCTCATGGGTGCGAGTAATCACTCCAGCACGTTTTTACTTCTGGGTGAGGGAGCACCCGAAAACTCTCGTGGGTGCGAGTAATCACTCGAGCACGTTTTTACTTCTGGGTGAGGGAGCACCCGAAAACTCTCGTGGAGATGCTCCCGATGGGAGTAAAATTTTTTGCTCATCGGAAAAAGATTTAAAAAGTTGAAATTCTGAAGCTGGGAAACGTACTCGATACGCCTTGCGATGCTGGCTTGATTTTTTTGGTGTCTTTGACCATTTTAACCTGCCGTAGGAAATGACTTGGCACTGTCCCGCAGAGATTTTCGCTTCATGTGATTACGGTCCTCTTTTTGCGCGCGTAGTGGTCAGTGCTGTTGCTGCGCCGTTTGGGTTTTCCATATTTTTTGCCTGCCGTGGGATCGTGCCACATTTACTGGCCGCCGGGATCGAACGGTGCCCCTGCTCGCCTAGCTGGTGGTTAAATACCGAGCGGCTGGGTAAATTTTAGGTTTTACCCAGCCATTGCCTTCTCCCCTCGCTGCTAGATTCCCCTGTTCTTAAGCCTTCTCCTTCCTCCTGTTGCTGCTTGTTGTGGGATTGATGACAACGCGCTCCCGTGCTGCTCCGAAATCGGCCAAGATGTCTGGCAAGTGGGAGCGCTCGACTTTTGGGGTTGCAGATCTCAGCCCGCTGATTGCCGATGGCTTGGTGGCTGGAGATGCCGTGCGGATTCCAGGGGATGAACCTGTTCCTGCTCCCACGGCCGATGAGCGGGTGTGCTTTCAGGCGTTCTTCCCTTGCGGGTTTGCCCTTCCAATTCACCCTTTTGTTCGTGGTTTGCTGTACACCTATCGGCTTTAGCTGCACAATTTGACTCCCAATGGGATTTTGCACATTGCTTGTTTTATTACCCTTTGTGAGGCTTTCTTGGGTATGTATCCCCATTGGGGGCTCTGGAAGCACCTCCTTTGTATAAAGAGGACGAACTCTGAGTACGCTGTAGGGCAGGTGGGTATATACATTAGGGACTCCAAATCGTTCTTTGATTTGGAGATGCTTGACTCCGTCAGTGCTTGGCGAAAAAGTTGGTTCTATCTCAAGGACCAGCATGTTGCTGGGCAGCGATTTGGTCTTGCTCCCTTTAATCCAGAAGCGCGGGTAGTTAAGCAGGCCTCATGGTCCCATTCTTTGTCTGCGAAATAGTCGTCTGAAGTGGCTCCATTCTTGGAGAGGATTGCCCTGGTAAAGGACAACTTGACCGGTGGGCAGCTTATCTCTGTTTTCATTGGGAGGCGCGTTCAACCATTGCAGTCGCGAGCCCGTCCCATGTGGCAATATGAGGGACTCGGGGACTCGACGAGATGCTCCTGCCAAGAGCTTGATGCCGATGGCCTCCTGGCCCGGATCCAGTACGTGACCAAATGCTCGAACGTTTCCGAGATGGGTTTCGTCACTCCGTATTCTTCTGATCACGCGCTGTCGCAGGTTCGCATTTTTGAATTTCCCATGTGACTGGGGATGCTTGTTTGACTGCTTGCTGATGATGTTTCTTGCCTTTTTAGGATCATGTTCCTGTGTTGTGCAACCCTCCGCAGCCGGAGGATGCTGATATTTGCGAGGAGCCGGATGCTTCCGCTGCTGACGATGCTGCGCCGAGTGCTGGTGTCAGCGTGCTTGCGGGTGCCACTGGTGCGAACGAGTCCATGGGGGTCGAGCTGCCGGGGACCGGAGATAGTGAGGAGTCGGCGCCCTTTCGCGTCAAGCGGTCGCGGCCTTCGGGCGCCGAGGGTCTTGACGCGACTAGTGGTGCTGTTCCGATGTCTGTACCGTCTGCTGAGCCGTCTCCTTCTGCTGCTGAATTCAAAAGGCCTAGGTTTGGGAGGTTATTGCGTGTTGGCTCTGTGCGCAGCGGGTAAGAATATGCTTGTCTTTGCTGAGGCTGTTTTTCCTCTGTTCTTTTGTCTGATGGGTTTTATCTTGTAGCGCTACGACTGCTCCGACTGCTTCCTCTTCCAGTGCGGCTGCTGTCGACCTGCGGTCGACTGACTCCGGAGCGGTCGCCAAGCATATTGGGGAATCTTCGGCTGCTGTTTGTCGGCCCGTATCGTCGGTGACCCCTGCTGTCCCGGCTGCGGGTGTGATTCCTGCTGTTGCTCCTCCAGTGGCGTTTGGTATTGTTGTTCCTGATGCCGAGCCTGCTGCTCCAGATCGTCCTTACTTGGGCCGTCGTGATCTTGGTGTCGAGGATAAAATCCGCTTCTTCGTGATCTTCATGTTTACTTGTGTAGTTTTTTTTATCGGGGGCACGGCAGTGCTCCCGATGGGAGTAGCCCCCGAGGCTGCAAGCAAGTGCTTGCGGTTGCTTGCAGTCTTGCCTTGGCTCTGTTTTTCCTTTGTGTCGTCATTGGGAGCACGGCCAGTGCTCCCGATGGGAGTAGCCCCCGAGGCTGCAAGCAAGCGCTTGCGATTGGTTGTAGTATTGCTTTGGTTCTGACTTTAATATCCAATTTCTTCGAGTAGACGGTGTTTCAGCACTGTGAGCATCTGGTGGTCGATGCTGAGCGTTGGCAGCAGGCTCACGCTTCTGCCCAGGATGCTTTGTCTTCCATGAGTAGTGAGTATTTCTTCCTGTGCTGCCGTGCTTGAACTGCTAGGTCTTCGATTCTGAGTGCTGTCTTGTGTTTTCAGACCATCGTCAGACTGCCGAGAAGCAGGCCGAGAAGGCGGAAAGAACGGTTTCCAACCTTAAGGCTGCTTTGGCTTCCAAGGAGAAGGAGCTGCACGATCAGCATGAGGAACTGGTGCGCCTGCGTCGGGCTGAGGATGCGCTTGTGCAAGCGGAGGCGGTCAAGTGCGAGCGTCTTCGGGTCTTGGCGGACTCGCTTGTGTGTAAGTCGTTGTTTCGTTGCTGGGTGCTTTGTCTCCTTCCTCCTTTTGTAGTGATTTCTGTTGCCTGGTGCAGCCTCCACGGGTGCGAGTGTGACGGAAGTGGCTGCATCAGAATTTGGAGTTCTCCGGGGGGCCGTGGATGCCATGTCTGTGCACGGGCTTCTAATCTTGTGGATCTTGTTCATCAGCATCTCATGCCGGAGGGCGTGAAGGTACCTGCTGGTCTGGACGCCCGCGTTGCTGCATTTGGTAATGGCGGGGATCTCTTGGAAGAGCTAGTTGGGGAGACCGTGGTGAGTGGTCTTTCCACGTCCTTTGTTGTTATTCTGAGGCACGGAGTTGCCATTGACGATTCGTTGGTTGAGACTGTCCCTGCTTATACTGACGAGCAGAGTGCGCGAGCCACTGTTCTGGCTCGTCGCCTGCACGAGGTTGTGGATGGTCAGTATCCGTCCTCTGTAGGCAAGGGGGAGTCGTAGCCATGTCGTGCCGTTTGGAACTTTCTGGTTGTAATATGCCTCCTGTGTTGTGATGGATCTGTGCTACCTGGATTGAAGTAATTGTTTGGACGTCCTGCTGTTGTGTTTGATTGTCTTTTCTTTTTGTTCATTTTGCGGTAGGCCGCCCCGTCGTGCTTCGGTCTTGGAGTTCTTTGAAGGAGGACGCTCGCGAGGGCGCGTATGAGTCCGTGTGCTTGAGGCTGAGGGACGCTGAGCGAGAGGTTGTTCGCTTGAAGGGGGCTGCAACAGTTCATCGTTCCAAACGCGAGCGTGCTGAGGCCATGCTGGATAGTCTTGATTCGTGGGTGGTGAAGTTGTCTGACCTCCTGCGAGGTGAGTCTTGTTGCTGCTCGATTTCTCGACTGCCTTTAGTAGTTTTCCTGTCGTCGTCTTGATTTTGATTCTGTTTTTCGAAGTGCTGTCGGGGCGGTCCTGGGATGAAGATAAGGCCGTCCAGTCGGAGCTGTCTCGATTGGACGATCCTGAAGTGTGGGCGAGCAATCCTTTCTGGGCAGATGGGGCTCATGCTCGAGCATTTGCTATGCTTCGTCTTCGAGCTGAGCGGGTGCTGGCTGCTCTGCGGTACTGTCAGCAGGTGCTGGTTAGGATCCATGCTGAGTTTTATCCGCTGCAGGTGGTGCCGTCGTCCTTTGAGATGCTTTGCGGCGTATTTTCTCAGCCTGCAGAGCTGCGTCGCGTGATGAATCACCAGATTCATGCTGGAGCCCGTGCTGGTTTGGGCTTAGTCCATAGTCACTGGCCGGGAGCTGATATTGCTCAAGTGGTGGGGGGTTCTCCTGGTGGCAGGGATTACCCGATGAATGAGCATTACTCGGCGGTCGATGAGCCTGCACGCCGAGTTGTGGAGCGAGTTTGTGAAGAGAACGATCGTTATCTGGGTGCCCTGATTAAGGCGAAGATGGAGCCTGGGGTTTAGGTGCTTACTTCCTTTGTATAAGCTTCTTCTCGGTGTACTGTAGGTAAATGGTTTTGTTGCTGTGGCGAGCCCTTGTGTGTCCCGATTTGCGAAGAACGCCTCGGGGGGTGGCTGCTGAGGCGAGCCCCCGAGTGCCAATTTGTGTCGCGATTGCGAAGAACGCCGTGGGGGGTGGCTGCTGAGCCGAGCCCCCGAGTGCCAATTTTATTTACGTCGCGATTGCGAAGAACGCCTCGGGGGGTGGCTGCTGCGGCGAGCCCCCGAGTGCCAATTTTATTTATGTCGCGATTGCGAGGAACGCCTTGGGGGGTGGCTGGTGCGGCGAGCCCCCGAGTGCCAATTTTATTTATGTCGCGATTGCGAAGAACGCCTCGGGGGGTGGCTGCTGCGGCGAGCCCCCGAGTGCCAATTTTATTTATGTCGCTATTGCGAAGAAATCCTCGGGGGGGGGGGGGGGTGGCTGCTGCGGCGAGCCCCCGAGTGCCAGTTTTGTTTATGTCGCGATTGCGAAGAACGCCTCGGGGGGTGGCTGCTGCGGCGATCCCCCGAGTGCCAGTTTTGTTTATGTCGCGATTGCGAAGAACGTCTCGGGGGGTGGCTGTTGTGGCGAGCCTCCGAGTGCCAGTTTTGTTTATGTCGCGATTGCGAAGAACGCCTCGGGGGATGGCTGCTGTGGCGAGCCCCCGTGTCAGAACCCCAACTAGGGTAAGTGCTAGGGCTTGCTTGACCCTTTGCATGATGAAAAATTCAAATGGAAATTCAAAAATGGGGAAAAGAAAAGCCCTGAGAAATTAATTAAAAGGCCAGAAAGAAATCTTTTTCCAAAATTCTTTTGGATATGTTGAAAAATACTAAAAATGAGTGTGATCATTTTAAAAGTGATTTGGTATTAAACCCATGCTCATAGATTTTTCAAAAATCCAAACAGTAGCTTGGAATTAAATCAATTGCCTATTTGAATTGAAATTGAAATAATTTGAATTTCAAAATTCCCAAAACTTGGGGTTGACTAATAGTAAGTCACCTAGGTTTATAAAAATAATTGGGAGTTTTTATAAAATGCCCTAGTATTTATTTTAAATGGGCAAACAAATAAACATAAAGAATAAAAGAAAACTGAAACACAGAGTAAAGGGAGCCCACTTACCTGGGCCAGTGGCCTTTGGGCCCAGCCCAAAGGGACACAGGGGTCTTCTTTCCCACCCCTCGCCCCGAAGCAGCTCGGTGGCGAGCTGGGGCGCGTCGATGGCCACGTCGACGCCAAGGAGCCCCTAGACCCCCTCGAGCCCTCTCCTCGCGCCACGCAGGACACCAGAGACCCCCCGCACCCTTCCCCCTCCTCTAGCTCGCTCTTCCTCTCTCTCCCTCGCAAATCTCGCGCAGAACCGAGACCATGCCGGAGCGCCGATGACGAAACTGCGTGGCCAACGGGCCCCTTCCAACGAGCCAGTGTGTCCATTGGCTCCGCCATTGACGACTTCATCGAACTACAGCGGCAATTCGAGCCTGGAAGCCCTGGAGTCTCCTCCGTTCTCACCATCTTGCCGCGGGCCGCCATCAACTCCGGCGAGGAATTCCTCCGTCGCCGTTGCCCCTCCGACCTCCCCGACTGATCCAACGCACTCACGTTGAGCATCCCGTTCTTCTCCACCTCTCCGTGCTCCTCCCCGTGGCCCGTAGCCCGTTCTCGCCGTGGCCAGTGGCTCCTCCACCGCGCGAGTCGTCGCCGTCGACGCCCTGTTGACCCTGGCGTTCCCCTTCTTTCTCCATCGGATGCGGACGACCGGGAGGCACACCCCCGTGCCTCCAACTCCCCTCCCCGTGCCCTGCAGCCGGATTCCGGCGAAGCTCCGGCTTCAACAGTGAACTCCGGCGACGGCCGTCATTAGATCCCTAACCACCGAGCACTAATCCCCCCTAACCCTCTCACTGACACTGGGCCCAGAGCCCTTAATTAAACAAGGTTTAATTTAAACAGAGCGCAATTAACCCCCTCTCACTGACAACCTGACCCCACCAGTCAGCCCCCCTGACATCATGATGACGTAGTGATGATGCAGTAAATAGAAAAGAAATAAAAAGAATTCAGAAAATTATAGAAAATTCATTTAAACTTCAATAATTCATAGAATATTCATATTAACTCCAAATTAAACATATAATATATGAAAATTTATCAGAAAAATTCAAGGATTATGAATATGCAACTTTTTTCTATGTTTGACCATTTTAAAATGGGTGAACAGTAGCAAACATGCATATGGCATAATTTGATTTTGAATTTGAAGTTTGAATTTGCATTCCAAATGAATACACTTCAATTAAGATGAATTTACCACAAACCAGTAGCATTCACATCATGGACAACTATATCATGTGCTTGTGCATTTTATTTTGATGTTGCCCCCCTTTGTTGATGTTTGTGCCGGTAACAGTGCCTTCGAGACGGTGATCACCCCCGAAGAAGAAGACCACCGTTAAGACCCGTGTATCGTCAGCAAGGCAAGCAAACCCCATTGATCATGTCTATAAAATCCTACTTCCCTCTCAGTCTCGCTTATGCATGTTTAGGAGATCACCGAGACACGTTCTTTCGCTTAGTTGAACCCACTCCGATGCATGACCTATCATTTTGTCACCGTATTAAGCAAACCACAATCCTAGCAGATATAGGAGTTGAATGATGAGCATGTGGCCCCTGCAACTGTTACTGCTTATTGCTGCTTAGTGATACAATGAGGTTACTTTGGTTGTGAGTCGGGATGGAATGTTCACAGTGTTGCTGTTGTTAACGTGTTGGTGAATCCACCCTAAAACAAGGTGAACGATGAGAGGCTGTGTAGGAGTACACAGTGGGTTGTCTCGTTGAACACCGCCTTAAGCACTGAGTTCTTGTATGGTAATTCAAGACAAAGAGTACAACCACACATTGGGCTCACTGACCCCTCTCGGCCTATTACCTTGATCCGTGTTAACGTCCAGGAGTCACATTAGTTCGGGCTTTCCATTTGGCATGTGCATAGAAAAAGAATGAAGGAATGGTTGCATCATATAGATATGTGGGTGCACCTGTGAGGCAGGAAAACCATCTGCCAAAGTTGGCGTCTCGGTCACTTGCATTGTTTGAGTCCGTTTCGTTGATCCGGCCGGGCTCTCGAGCGGAGGCAACTCAGATAGTCGACTCCTGGAATAGACCGGCTGTGAGCGAAGTGTCGTGGTGAACATCCTCGCTGTCACCTCTTGAACGGTGGCGAGCAAAAGGCGGTAACTGATGTTCATGTGTGTGTAGTTTACACCCTTGCAAGGTTAACAAAACTATTTGAATATCCGCGTCCGCGGTCATGGACTACTTGGAAAACTGTGCCTGATTATTAGACAACTTGAATGGATACTTCTAAAACTCGCAAGATAAGTGTGAGTGCTATGGTGTGCTCCTCGTGGGGAAGTCGAGGAAGTGTCCATAGTGGTGTATTGGTTGGAGACTTGGTAGTGGACTCGTGTACGCTTCTTACCTCAAGTCTGGTACTCGTAGTTCAGGACTAGCCAAGTCAAAGATGGCACTTCTGCATGTTGAACCCCACCTCCTTTACCTTGAAACTTGAGCATGAGTAGTATAGTTCTGATGTAAGTCTTTCTGAGTACGACTTTGTACTCACGTTTGCTTATTCTATGTTTTAGATGAGAACCCAAACCCCGATGGAGCCATCTTCCTGAAGCTCGATGTTGACTAAGCTAGTATAGTTCCAGACAGCAGTCTGGTCCCTCGTGGAAGGGCATGTATGTTGAACAAGGCTTCTCTAAGCCATTTGTTAAACTTGTCTGTACTCAGACCTAATTTGCTTTCGTTGTTTGATGTAATGATGGATCATAGTTATATGATCTTTGTATGCTCTATGTGTAAGTCAATAAAGATACACTTTGTAGAGTTATGTGATGATACCTGCTGTTCATAGTAGGCATGTGTGTTGCGTGTATGTTTATAACATGCATGTCTTAGTATGGGTTTTCGAGACCTTAGTTGTTATCTGGCTGGCGGTATTTTATACACCAAGTGGCCCTCAGATGTGCGCAGCTTGGGGCATCGCGATGCGATTGCTCGTGACTCTGTCACGTGGCACACTTTGTTGTATGATTGAGCCCGCCCGAGATCCCGACTAGGTGATCGGGCCGGAGTCTGTTTATGTAAGTGTTATAATTCAATCGATAATATGGTTGAGGCGACTTGTCTATGAGTATGGGATTTCACCACCCATAATCATTTAGACTTGTGAGCGGGCGATGAGGACCCATCTCAGTTGATCATCCGGCCTGGATGGGA
Source organism: Bromus sterilis (assembly GCA_950022295.1). NCBI lineage: Eukaryota > Viridiplantae > Streptophyta > Magnoliopsida > Poales > Poaceae > Bromus > Bromus sterilis. The sequence goes on along the minus strand of OX465595.1, from coordinate 361,753,848 downwards.
TGCCCCTCACGTACGATGCTTTCCAAGAGTGTTCTGTGCTTGGCCTTGTATTCTTAGACAAGTGGGTACGACTCTCGGCTCTCCATATGATTGAGTTGTGACTGGAATTACATACGCAAACCCCGGGTCCCGATAGACTTTGTATCAGAGCAGGACTGTCTGTAGGATTATTCAACCCTTGGTCGAAGTCGAGTCTAGCATTCTATAGTTATATAGTTACTTGGGTATAATGGGAGCAACGTAAGGCTTCTTTTTCTCCTTATCCTCATCTATCTGAGTTCTGAGTCACCCTCATCTTTTCTACGGGACGATATGACTAGGCTCATCTATTTCTTACTAGAACATCTCGTTGATTGCTTCTTTATAGCCGTAGGATTGTTGTGGTTGTCCAGAGTCTTCGTGTTGTTGATTTCCTTGAAGAAGTTCTGTCCAATCTCTTCAAGGTTGTCTCATTTTTCATCCCAGTGTAGCCGTTATGCTGCCCGAGTTATCCCGTGGTCTTTTTGTAGTCATTGTTGTTGCATTACAATCTTTTACCGCCTAAATCATGTCCTTTATCTTTGCTTCCACCGTAAAACCCGTTCTGATCGTTGATTGTTATCACACAGGATGTCAGGTGGAACTCGTAGTGCTGTTCGTCGCAATAGAGACCGTGATCGGAATCGAAATGATGATGCACCTCCACCACCGCCTTCTGCGGCGGAAATCATGATGGAAGCTGAGAAGAATCGACGTGATCAAACACGCCTTCTGGAGCTCATCGAGCAGAATACCTCACGTCATTGCAATGTGGTTGTGAGCATTCATGACTTCATCCTCCTCAAACCACCGGTATTCCGATGTTCTTCTGAGCCCCTTGAAGCCGATGATTGGCTCCGTTCCATCGAGCGTAAGCTTTACACGGCACATGTTGCTCCCAATGATCGAGTTATATTTGGGGCATACTTTTTGGAAGATGCTGCTGCTGAATGGTGGGAGAACTATGTTGCGATGCAGCCTGATGGTCACCTAGTGACTTGGCAGGAGTTCCGTGATGCCTTTCGAGGGTACCACCTTCTAGATGAGTTGATGGACCGCAAGAAGGAAGAGTTCTGCAATCTGACTCAAGGAGAGATGTCCATTCATGAGTATGTGACGGAGTTCAACCGTCTTGCTCGTTATGCCCAAGATGAGATCACCACCGATGCCAGAAAGCAGGCAAGGTTTCATAAGGGACTTAGCCCCATCCTTCGTCATGATCTCAACCTCCTTGAATTTGCCACCTTTGAGGATTTAGTCAACAGATCCTTCAGAGCTGAGCATGGCAATGAAGTGTTTGAAGAGTCTCGCAAGCATGCTCGTGAGCTTGCTCCTTCTTCAAGTTCAACCCCTCAAAAACGCCGAATATTGATTCCCACTAGTGCCTTACCTCAAAACCTTTTTCAGAGGCCACCATCCCATATATGCCATCCACCTCAACGCATTGTTCCTCCCAGGAATGATGGTGTGCAATCAAGTAATCCTGCCCTCAGCAATTCAGGCAGGGTGTGTTTCAAGTTTGGTCTGCCAGGCCATTACCTCCGTCAATGCCCTCAGGTTTTAATGACACCACGTCATTCTCGATGCAAGCCTTTAAGGAAATCCACCTCCAAACCCTTGCAAGCAAAGCCTTCAGCCACTAGTAGTGGTTGTGTGAACCAAATCTCAGTTGAGGAAGCTATTGATACTTCTGACGTCATCCTTGGTACACTCCCAGTCAATCATGTTCCCGCCTCCGTTCTTTTCGATCCAAGAGCCTCTCATTCATTCATGTCGGAAAGTTATGCACTTGGGCATGAGTTCGCCTTTGAAGAAATGTTTTCTCCAATGATCATTCAAACTCCTGGCTCCAAATGGAAAACTAATAGAGTAAGCCATGGAAATAAAATTGCAATTGAGGGTTTAGTATTCCTTGCTTCTCTTATAGCCCTCAAGTCTTCGGACATTGATGTCATCCTAGGAATGGATTGGTTATCGAGGAAGAATGCTTTCCTTGATTGTAAACCCAAGTCAGTTAAACTCACCCATCCTTCAGGCCAGACAATTGACTACACCTCACCCAGTTCTAGAACCCAGAAGCATACTTTGAATGTGCTTCCCCTTCCTGACCTTGAAGATATTCCGGTGGTTCATGACTTCCCGGATGTCTTTCCTGAAGAACTGCCAGGAATGCCTCCTGACAGCTGTGTAGAATTCATCGTAGATCTTATACCAGGCACAACCCCAATCTCCAGACGCCCATATAGAATGGCCCCACATGAGTTGGGGAGATAAAAACCCAACTTGATGCTTCGTTGGCAAAAGGCTTCATCCGCCCTAGCTCATCACCATGGGGTTGCCCCGTTCTGTTCGTAACGAAGAAAGATGGAACAAAAAGGATGTGCGTAGATTATCGCCCGCTAAATCTAGCGACGATAAAGAACAAGTACCCACTGCCCAGGATCAATGATATTTATGATCAACTTGCTGGATCCTCTGTCCTCTCCAAGATGGATTTGAGATTAGGCTATCATCAAATCAAAATCCAAAATGAGGACATTCCCAAGATGGCTTTCACTACTCGATATGGTCTTTACGAGTACACCATCATGTCCTTCGGTTTAACCAATGCCCCCGCCACATTATCACGCTTGATGAATTCGATCTTCATGGAGTACCTAGATAAATTTGTTGTAGTTTATCTTGATGACATTCTCATCAACTCGAAGAACGAAGAAGAACATGCCGAACATCTTAAGCTGGTATTGATGAAACTTCGAGAGCATCGCCTTTATGCCAAGTTCTCTAAGTGCGAATTTTGGCTACCAGGAGTGACCTAATTAGGCCACGTGATTTCTGCCAAAGGCATTGCTGTCAATCTCGAGAGAGTTCAGGCCATCCTTGACTGGACTCCACCTGAATCGGTTAAGCAAGTTAGGAGTTTTCTTGGCTTAGCAAGATATTGCCGCCGCTTCGTCGAAAACTTTCCTAAGTTGCAAAGCCTCTAAATGAACTCCTCAAGAAAGATAAGAAATTCCAATGGACTCCCAAGTGTGAGGAAAGCTTTCAAGAGCTAAAAAGAAGATTGACTTCTGCACCCGTACTTGCGCCTCTAGACACCAAAATGGATTTCGAGATCTTTTGTGACGCCTCAGGGCAAGGGTTAGGATGCATACTTATGCAAGATCGACATGTGGTAGTATACGCTTCACACCAGTTGCGTCCACATGAAGAGAACTATCCTACCCATGATCTTGAACTCGCTCCCGTAGTTCATGCCCTGACAACTTGGCGACATTACCTCCTTGGTAATTGTTGTGAGATCTATTCCGACCACCAAAGCCTCAAATACATATTCACCCAGCCAGATCTTAATCTCAGGGAAAGACGCTGGATAGAGTTGATAAAATATTATGACTTAGGAATTTCTTACACCCTAGGCAAGGCCAATGTCATGGCTGATGCACTAAGTAGTAAGTCATATTGTAACAACCTCATGTTACAACAATATCAACCACTTCTTCATGAGGAATTTTGAAAGCTCAACCTCGAGATTGTTCCTCGTGGATCTCTTTTCAACTTGGTGGCGAATCCAACCATTGAGGATCAAATCATAGTTGCTCAAAGGCGTGCATGAGGTGTTCGCCGGATCAAGGAGAACATTGCTAGCGGAGTAGCTAAATGTTTCTCCATAGATAGTAAAGGAACAGTATTCTTTGAAAATCGTTTGGTAGTACCTAAGAATAGGGATCTAAGGCAACTCATCCTTAAAGAAGCCCATGACACTCTCCTCTCGATTCATCCAGGTAGCAAAAAAATGTACAGAGATCTACGCCAGAGATTTTGGTGGACTAGGATGAAGAGAGAAATCGCACAGTTCATCGCCGAATGTGATGTTTGTCGTCGCGTTAGGGCAGAACACAAAAGACCTTCTGGTACTCTTAAACCATTGCCTATTCCCGAGTGGAAATGGGACAAAGTTGGTATGGACTTCATCACCGGCTTTCCAAACACCCAGAAAGGAAATGATGCCATCTTCGTTGCCATTGATAGGCTATCCAAAGTTGCTCACTTCCTTCCAGTACGCGAGTCTATAACTGCTAGTCAGTTAGCGGACTTGTATGTCTCTAGAATTGTGTCTCTTCACGGTGTTCCTTTGGAAATCAATTCCGATCGTGGTAGCCTTTTCACCTCTAGATTCTGGGGAAGCTTTCAAAATGCTATGGGAACTCATCTCTCCTTTAGTACAACTTTCCATCCCCAGTCTAGCGGTCAAGTTGAAAGGGTTAACCAAATTCTCGAAGACATGCTCAGAGCTTGTGTTATCTCATTCGGAAAGAATTGGGAGAAGTATCTTCCATTCGCCGAATTTGCTTATAACAATAGCTATCAATCTAGTCTGAACATGGCTCCCTTTGAATTCCTCTATGGCCGACGATGTCGAACACCCCTAAACTGGTCAGAAACCGGTGAAAGACAATTCTTTGGACCGGATATGATCATGGAAGAAGAAGAGCAAGTTCGCATTGTTCGTGATCGATTGAAATCCTCCCAGTCTCGTCAGAAAAGCTACTATGATCGTCATCATAGGCAAGAAAGCTACAATCTGGATGAGAAGGCTTACGTTAGGGTTACTGCTCTGAAGGGAACCCAACGATTCGGTATCAAAGGCAAGTTGGCCCCACATTACATTGGACCTTTCCGCATTCTTGCTAAATGTGGAGAAGTTGCCTACCAACTTGAACTACCCCGACACCTTTCCCGAGTACATGATGTATTCCATGTGTCACAACTCAGGCGTTGCTTGAAGGACCCCATCCGCGAAGTCGATCATGAAACACTTGATCTCCAAGATGACCTTTCTTATCGAGAGTACCCTGTTCGTATTCTTGATTCCGCAGAGCGTGTCACTCGTCGTCAGAAGATCATGTTTCTGAAAGTGCAATGTTCCCATAACTCCGAGAAAGAAGCAACATGGGAAAGAGAAGACCGCCTCCGTGACGAGTACCCCTCCTTCATCCCGACGAGTTCTGAATCTCGGGACGAGATTCTGTTGAGTGGGGGCGAGTTGTCAGAACCCCAACTAGGGTAAGTGCTAGGGCTTGCTTGACCCTTTGCATCATGAAAAATTCAAATGGAAATTCAAAAATGGGGAAAAGAAAAGCCCTGAGAAATTAATTAAAAGGTCAGAAAGAAATATTTTTCCAAAATTCTTTTGGATATGTTGAAAAATCCTAAAAATGAGTGTTTTCATTTTAAAAGTGATTTGATATTAAACCCATGCTCATAGATTTTTCAAAAATCCAAACAGTAGCTTGGAAATTAAATCAATTGCCTATTTGAATTGAAATTCAATTAATTTGAATTTCAAAAATTCTCAAAACTTGGGGTTGACTAATACTAAGTCACCTAGGTTTTATAAAAATAATTGGGAGTTTTTATAAAATGCCTAGTATTTATTTTAAATGGGCAAACAAATAAACGGAAAGAATAAAAGAAAACTGAAACACAGAGTAAAGGGAGCCCACTTACCTGGGCCAGTGGCCTTTGGGCCCAGCCCAAAGGGGCACAGTGGTCTTCTTCCACACCCCTCGCCCCGAAGCAGCTCGGTGGCGAGCTGGGGAGCGTCGATGGCCACGTCGACGCCGAGGAGACCCTAGACCCCCTCGAGCCCTCTCCTCGCGCCACGCAGGACACCAGAGACCTCCCGCACCCTTCCCCCTCCTCTAGGTCGCTCTGCCTCTCTCTCCCTCGCAAATTTCGCGCAGAACCGAGACCAGGCCGGAGCGCCAGCGACGAAACCACGTGGCCAAAGGGCTCCTTCCGAAGAGCCAGTGTGTCCATTGGCTCCGCCATTGACGACTTCATCGAGCTGCAGCGGCAATTCGAGCCCGGAAGCCCTGGAGTCTCCTCCGTTCTCACCATCTTGCCGCGAGCCGCCATCAATTCCGGCGAGGAATTATTCCGTCGCCATTGCCCCTCCGACCTCCCCGACTGATCGATCACACTCAGGGTGAGCATCCCGTTCTTCTCCACCTCTTCGTGCTCCTCCCCGTGGCCAGTGGCTCCTCCACCGCACGAGTCGTCGCCGTCGACGCCCTGTTGACCGTGGCGTCCCCATGCTTTCTCCATCGGATGCGGACGACTGCGAGGCACACCCCCGTGCTTCCAACTCCCCTCCCCGTGACCTGTAGCCGGATTCCGACGAAGCTCCGGCGTCAACAGTGAACTCCGGCGACGGCCGCCATTAGAGCCCTAACCACCGAGCACTCATCCCCCTAACCCTCTCACTGACACTGGGCCCAGGGCCCTTAATTAAACAAGGTTTAATTTAAACAGAGCTCAATTAACCCCCCTCTTACTGACAGCCTGACCCCACCAGTCAGCCCCCCTGACGTCATGATGACGCAGTAAATAGAAAATAATTAAAAAGAATTCAAAAAATTCATTTAAACTTCAATAATTCATAGAATATTCATATTAACTCCAAATTAAACATATAATATATGAAAAATTATCAGAAAAATTCAAGGATTATGAATATGCAACGTTTTTATATGTTTGACCAATTTAAAATGGGTGAACAGTAGCAAACATGCATATGGCATAATTTGATTTTGAATTTGAAGTTTGAATTTGCATTCCAAATGAATACACTTCAATTAAGATGAATTTGCCACAAACCAGTAGCATTCACATCATGGACAACTATATCATGTGCTTGTGCATTTTATTTTGATGTTGCCCCCCTTTGTTGATGTTTGTGCCGGTAACAGTGCCTCCGAGACGGTGATCACCCCCGAAGAAGAAGACCACCGTTAAGACCCGTGTATCGTCAGCAAGGAAAGCAAACCCCATTGATCATGTCTATAAAATCCTACTTCCCTCTCAGTCTCGCTTATGCATGTTTAGGAGATCACCGAGACACGTTCTTTCGCTTAGTTGAACCCACTCCGATGCATGACCTATCATTTTGTCACCGTATTAAGCAAACCACAATCCTAGCAGATATAGGAGTTGAATGATGAGCATGTGGCCCCTGCAACTGTTACTGCTTATTGCTGCTTAGTGATACAACGAGGTTACTTTGGTTGTGAGTCGGGATGGAATGTTCACAGTGTTGCTGTTGTTAACGTGTTGGTGAATCCACCCTAAAACAAGGTGAACGATGAGAGGCTGTGTAGGAGTACACAGTGGGTTGTCTCGTTGAACACCGCCTTAAGCACTGAGTTCTTGTATGGTAATTCAAGACAAAGAGTACAACCACACATTGGGCTCACTGACCCCTCTCGGCCTATTACCTTGATCCGTGTTAACGTCCAGGAGTCACATTAGTTCGCGCTTTCCATTTGGCATGTGCATAGAAAAAGAATGAAGGAATGGTTGCATCATATAGATATGTGGGTGCACCTGTGAGGCAGGAAAACCATCTTCCAAAGTTGGCGTCTCGGTCACTTGCATTGTTTGAGTCCGTTTCGTTGATCCGGCCGGGCTCTCGAGCGGAGGCAACTCAGATAGTCGACTCCTGGAATAGACCGGTTGTGAGCGAAGTGTCGTGGTGAACATCCTCGCTGTCACCTCTTGAACGGTGGCGAGCAAAAGGCGGTAACTGATGGTCATGTGTGTGTAGTTTACACCCTTGCAAGGTTAACAAAACTATTTGAATATCCGCGTCCGCGGTCATGGACTACTTGGAAAACTGTGCCTGATTATTAGACAATTTGAATGGATACTTCTAAAACTCGCAAGATAAGTGTGAGTGCTATGGTGTGCTCCTCGTGGGGAAGTCGAGGAAGTATCCATAGTGGTGTATTGGTTGGAGACTTGGTAGTGGACTCGTGTACGCTTCTTACCTCAAGTCTGGTACTCGTAGTTCAGGACTAGCCAAGTCAAAGATGGCACTTCTGCATGTTGAACCCCACCTCCTTTACCTTGAAACTTGAGCATGAGTAGTATAGTTCTGATGTAAGTCTTGCTGAGTACGACTTTGTACTCACGTTTGCTTATTCTATGTTTTAGATGAGAAACCAGACACCGATGGAGCCATCTTCCTGAAGCTCGACATTGACTAAGCTAGTATAGTTCCAGACAGCAGTCTGGTCCCTCGTGGAAGGGCATGTATGTTGAACAAGGCTTCTCTAAGCCATTTGTTAAACTTGTCTGTACTCAGACCTAATTTGCTTTCGTTGTTTGATGTAATGATGGATCATAGTTATATGATCTTTGTATGCTCTATGTGTAAGTCAATAAAGATACACTTTGTAGTTATGTGATGATACCTGCTGTTCATAGTAGGCATGTGTGCTGCGTGTATGTTTATAACATGCATGTCTTAGTATGGGTTTTCGAGACCTTAGTTGTGATCTGGCTGGCGATCTTTTATACACCAAGTGGCCCTTAGATGTGCGCAGCTTGGGGCATCACGATGCGATTCCTCGTGACTCTGTCACGTGGCACACTTCGTTGTATGATTGAGCCCGCCTGAGATCCCGACTAGGTGATCGGGCCGGAGTCTGTTTATGTAAGTGTTATAATTCAATCGATAATATGGTTGAGGCGACTTGTCTATGAGTATGGGATTTCACCACCCATAATCATTTAGACTTGTGAGCGGGCGATGAGGACCCATCTCAGTTGATCATTCGTCCTGGATGGGATGCCCCTCACGTAAGATGCTTTCCGAGAGTGTTCTGTGCTTGGCCTTGTCTTCTTAGACAAGTGGGTACGACTCTCGGCTCTCCATATGATTGATTTGTGACTGGAATTACATACGCAAACCCCGGGTCCCGATAGACTTTGTATCAGAGCAGGACTGTCTGTAGGATTATTCAACCCTTGGTCGAAGTCGAGTCTAGCATTCTATAGTTATATAGTTACTTGGGTATAATGGGAACAATGTAAGGCTTCTTTTTCTCCTTATCCTCATCTATCTGAGTTCTGAGTCACCCTCATCTTTTCTACGGGAAGATAGGACTAGGCTCATCTATTTCTTACTAGAACATCTCGTTGATTGCTTCTTTATAGCCGTAGGATTGTTGTGGTTGTCCAGAGTCTTCGTGTTGTTGATTTCCTTGAAGAAGTTCTGTCCAATCTCTTCAAAGTTGTCTCATTTTTCATCCCGGTGTAGCCGTTATGCTGCCCGAGTTATCCCGTGGTCCTTTTGTAGTCATTGTTGTTGCATTACAATCTTTTCCCGCCTAAATCATGTCCTTTATCTTTGCTTCCACCGTAAAACCCGTTCTGATCGTTGAATGTTATCACACAGGATGTCAGGTGGAACTCGTAGTGCTGTTCATCGCAATAGAGACCGTGATCGGAATCGAAATGATGACGCACCTCCACCACCGCCTTCTGCGGCGGAAATCATGATGGAAGCTGAGAAGAATCGACGTGACAAACACGCCTTCTGGAGCTCAGTGCGTCGAGCCGGAGGCGTTCACCTCGTGCTGGAGCCGTTCCGAAAACACTTTCCGGCGCGCTATAAAAATATCCCGTTTAATTATTAAACGGGGTTTTTCGTTCCGTTGGCTGCGGCTGGTCTCGTGCGGTTTTCGCGACGGTGATCGGGTGAAACCCGGTGTCGCAAAGGTCGAGTGTCAGGGTGGCAAGGGTTGGTCTCCGTCCGATACGAGATAAGAGGGGGAAAAATAATCGTCGATCGATAAATCGGGGATGCAAACACCGCAAACAAATCAGGCAATCAAACAATTCACACCGAAAACAAAATTTTTAATTTTTGCAAAAACTGGGCTGTTACAGGCAACACCACCAACAAGGGATCTCGTCCCGAGATCCAGGACGATCCGGTGGAGATGGGGGGAGAAAAGAGAGAGACGATGATCTTCAACACCACCAACAAGGGACTCTGCTCCATGTCGACGTCGAACTTCGGTCGAGATAACTTTCCACAGAGAGACGACATCGTCGGAAGAACGAAACCGTCGGTGTCAAGAGGAAGAACAATCGCGAAAACCAGATCAGGGGATAGTGATTTTCGACGCAAGTCGTAAAAGCACCGGGCAAAAGGATGGAGGGCAAAGGATGACCCAGATGATATCCGAAACCGGAGAAGCTAAAGGTACTACAGGAATTCCCACCTGAGCTCGGAATTGAGACAATACGCTGCAAGCAAGGCATTGTAACGGTTCCGATACTCCACACACTCGAGATCCTAGAGTTTGAAGGGGGATGAGGCGAGAGTAAAACACTTACGACACTTGTCCTGACCAGAGCAAGGGTAAGGAGTAAAAAGATTCCTACTCTCCGATAACTAACTTAGTAACTACAAAATAGTTTTGTCTGGACTCGACTTCGGCCAGAGAGGGGATCCTACGGTCGGTAAGGCTCTGATACCAAGTTGTAAGGCCCGATATGCGGTACTGTTCCAGATCTAAGTGTTTCCACCAAGATCCGGGGACGAAGCACATATCGGACCCACCGCGACATATGACAAAGCCATATGCCCCGGATTTCCAACATGATATCACAACATTACAGATACAGGATACAACATCTCATACAATCGGCATACAACTGCCTCAAATACAATACAACAGCGGAAGATATATGTCTGAGTACAGACTACAAGCAAATGCCTACTGGCAAAGAGAAAAGCACTGATCCCATAACCACACGGGTCCAGGCCCTCCGCCGGGATCCGCCTACCGTCTGGACGAGGTCGGGTTAGCTACCCAAACAGATGTGGCCCCCGGTGAGTCGACATCCAACTCAAAAGCCGGTCGCGCTCTCGAATCGGCCTCTACCGTCTGGACGAGGTCGGGTTAGCTACCCAAACAGATGTGGGCAGCCCCCTAGCTTCCAGGTGTGGACCAACAAAGAAACCATGTCTCCGCTGGCCCAAGTTGTTTTAAAAGATATCTGCTAGGAGCGACCCGACAAGATATATATGCATGTTTTCAAATGGTAAATCAGCTTGGGCCACCACTAGAAATGTTTGAAGCTAGGTAGGTAAGAGAAGGGGACCCCATAAAACCCCACACGCGGTTAGGCACGCTCAGTCTTAAAACCAATACCCGGAACTCGGATCCTAGGTGACTCGAATGGAACAAAGCGTCGGGGCGGGATAGCCTAGACCTTCCATCCTTCGTCGAATATAGTCAACATTATAATAATAATCATATCATCAACAACAATAATAATAAGGTGATATCCCAAACCCAGGAGTAACAGGGTAACATCGTAGCATCCTAAGCATGCATACTAAGCAGGGGCTGAGCAACGAGCAATAGTAACATAGCAGTACAAGGTTTGCTGGGAAGGGACATGGCTGTATCGGTTTAAAAGAGGCTGTAAACATGTGGTAGGATCAAACATCGAGCCTAACCTAGACTAGCATGCAAACCGCTGGTTGAAATAGAATGGATCATAAGTAATGCAAAGTCCTTGCCTGTTGATAAGTCGGGTTCCGAAGGTGTAGTTGATCGCACGCTCGCATCGTCTCCGAGAGGCACCCGCGGAAGCACACAAGACGATAAACACTGGAAAGCAATCAACGGTGCACCACTATTACTACGGAGCAACACAAGATCAAAGAGACAACACAAGGCACGGCAACGTGATACAGATCTATCATCGAGAACGGTTACTAACGGTTTAAGTGGAGTACTCGTCACACACGACGAATACCGCACGTTTACGGTGGTTCAAGTTGCTTAGCTACAGGCGACCAAACAACGGTTATTAACATGGCAACTCAAGCAAGCATGGCATAGCACACAAACATGGCAAGAGGTGTAGCAAGAATAAACTATCTGATCTAGTCAATTTAAGTGGGGTGAAATCCTAGACATGCAAACTATTGCGGACCCCACGATAAATATTGCATTTGTTACTGTTTTGCCCTAAACAATATTTTCTTATTTTTATTAGCAAGCAAGAACAGCAAAAACACAATCTACATGCAATTCTAATCAAGTTACATATAAAGAACATTTTAAACAGAGCAACAGATAAAAAGTTATAGCAGTTACAGTTTCAGTGGCAAGCAGTGTAATTAGTAGTCAAACAACATGTAAATAAGGTCAAACATGGCAACAAGCAACAAATTATTAAACTAGACACAATACTAAGCAAGTTTCATACTTAAATCGTCGCAATCGGAGCTACGGTTAAAAAGTTACGGGCACTGCAAAAAAAACAACTAATCTGCCTAAATTAAATAAATAAAACTAGCAGAACAGAAAAAAAAATGCTAACCGGGCCGAATCTACTGGGCCCAACTAACTAAAAAAAAAGAAAACAGAAAAAAATAAAAAAAACGGGCAGCTCACCCCAGTGGGCCAAGCCCAAGAGGAGGGGAGGCCTGGGCTGGCGCCTGGCTGCTGGAGGGGGGGCGGCTGGGCCGCGGTGGGTGAGGCCGGCCCACCCGGGCGCAGCGAGCGTGCCCGCTTGAGCCGTCGTGCTCGTCCCGAGCCAGCGGCGGCCGGACGGCTTCGGGCGAGGCGACGCCATGGCTCCGGCGCGAGGCGGCTGAGGCGGAGCAGGTGCGGCGGCGCCGTGCCGCGGGCGGAGGAGGCCGGAAGGGCGCCGGCGGGGGGTTCACGGCGGCGGGGCAGCAACCGTCGAGCTCGGGCGGAGCTCCATCCATGGAGGTTCCTGCTGCGGGAGAAGAGAGGGAGGACGTGAGGAGGAGAGGGGAGAGAGGAGAGGGCCGGCGGTGGAGGGGCTCACCGGGTGGCTGCGGCGCGCGGGGGCCGGCGCGCTCGCCGGAGTGGAGGCGGCGGCGGCGGGTGCTGCCCTCGGGCTGTCAGCGCGCGTGGACAGAGGGAGAGGAGAGAGGCTACGGGGGATTCCAGGGCGCTGACGTGGCGCAACGAGGCCCGTCGGATCTTAGATCCGAGGGCTGGGAACGCCCCTGATCTAGGGTTTCGGGATTTGGGGATTTTTGGAGGCAAATCTGAAGGTTTGTGAGGGGGGTGGCTGCAAAATTGGCGAGGGGAAACCCTAGAAATGGATGGGAGTGTGGTGGTCTTTTTATAGCATGGGTGGCTGGCAGTTTGCAAAAACATCCCCGGTTTTGCTCTCGGGCGCACGGTGCTCACGTTTCTGACTGCCGGGGGTCCGCAGTACCTCCGATTCGGGTAAAACTTCGAACTGCGCGATCAGTGCGTCGAGCCGGAGGCGTTCACCTCGCGCTGGAACCGTTCCGAAAACACTTTCCGGCGCGCTATAAAAATATCCCGTTTAATTATTAAACGAGGTTTTTCGTTCCGTTGGCTGCGGCTGGTCTCGTGCGGTTTTCGCGACGGTGATCGGGTAAACCCGGTGTCGCAAAGGCGAGTGTCAGGGTGGCAAGGGTCGGTCTCTGTCCGATACGAGATAAGAGGGGTAAAAATAATCGCCGATCGATAAATCGGGGATGCAAACACCGCAAACAAATCAGGCAATCAAACAATTCACACCGAAAACAAAATTTTTAATTTTTGCAAAAACTGGGCTGTTACATTCATCCTCCTCAAACCACCGGTATTCCGATGTTCTTCTGAGCCCCTTGAAGCCGATGATTGGCTCCGTTCCATCGAGCGTAAGCTTGACACGACACATGTTGCTCCCAATGATCGAGTTATATTTGCGGCATACTTTCTGGAAGATGCTGCTGCTGAATGGTGGGAGAACTATGTTGCGATGCAGCCTGATGGTCACCTAGTGACTTGGCAGGAGTTCCGTGATGCCTTTCGAGGGTACCACCTTCTAGATGAGTTAATGGAGTGCAAGAAGGAAGAGTTCTGCAATCTGACTCAAGGAGAGATCTCCATTCATGAGTATGTGACGGAGCTCAACCGTCTTGCTCGTTGTGCCCAAGATGAGATCACCACCGATGCCAGAAAGCAGGCAAGGTTTCGTAAGGGACTTAGCCCCATCCTTCGTCATGATATCAACCTCCTTGAATTTGCCACCTTTGAGGAGTTAGTCAACAGATCCTTCAGAGCTGAGCATGGCAATGAAGTGTTCGAATAGTCTCGCAAGCATGCTCGTTAGCTTGCTCCTTCTTCAAGTTCAGCCCCTCAAAAACGCCGAATATTGATTCCCACTAGTGCCATACCTCAAAACCTTCTTCAAAGGCCACCATCAATAAAGATACACTTTGTAGAGTTATGTGATGATACCTGCTATTCATAATAGGCATGTGTGCTGCGTGTATGTTTATAACATGCATGTCTTAGTATGGGTTTTTGAGACCTTAGTTGTGATCTGACTGGCGGTCTTTTATACACCAAGTGGCCCTTAGATGTGCGCAGCTTGGGGCATCGCGATGCGATTGCTCGTGACTCTGTCACGTGGCACACTTTGTTGTATGATTGAGCCCGCCCGAGATCCCGAGTAGGTGATCGGGCTGGAGTCTGTTTATGTAAGTGTTATAATTCAATCGATAATATGGTTGAGGTGACTTGTCTATGAGTATGGGATTTCACCACCCATAATCATTTAGACTTGTGAGCGGGCGATGAGGACCCATCTCAGTTGATCATCCGTCCTGGATGGGATGCCCCTCACGTACGATGCTTTCCGAGAGTGTTCTGTGCTTGGCCTTGTCTGCTTAGACAAGTGGGTACGACTCTCGGCTCTCCATATGATTGAGTTGTGACTGGAATTACATACGCAAACCCCGGGTCCCGACACCCCGAGTGCCAGTTTTGTTTATGTCGCGATTGCGAAGAACGCATCGGGGGGTGGCTGCTGTGGCGAGCCCCCGCGTGCCAATGGATCAATTTTTGGAAAAACATTTTTCAATATTCTTCCTGGTGTCTCTTAAATTTAGTAAGAATGGGTTGGGGGGTCTGATGAGGACAGTCCCCTTTATTAAAAATGGCGGCGTGGTAGCCTTAAGTGCTGGATGGATTCTTCTCCGAGTGCTCGGGTCCTTCGGGTGGCGGCTTCTTCTACGGGAGCGCTTCTTCTGCGGGTCCCGTGGTCTCGCTGGCTTGGTGGGCTCCAAAGGCCTCTGATATCTTGTGGAATTCCTTGTCGCAGCGGTCGGACCGGACGAAACTGCCGCTGATTGTGATGACACCGTGAGGGCCTGGCATCTTTAGCTTAAGGTAGGCGTAGTGAGGCACTGCCATGAAGCGGGGGAAGGCCGGTCGTCCGAGGATTGCGTGGTACTGCGATTTCCAGTCGACCACTTCGAAGTCTAGGATCTCCTTGCGGAAGTTGGTCGCTTCACCAAAGACCACTTCCAGGCTTATCTTTCCCAGAGGGTAGACTGCTTTTCCTGGCACAATCCCGTGGAAGGTTGTGCTTGAGGATTTCAGCGCGGAGCTCTGGATTAGCATTTCTTCGAGTGTCCTTGTAAAGATGAAGTTGATCCCGCTGCCGCCGTCCATGAATACTCGTGACATGTCGTAGTTCCCTATTATGGCCTCGAGCACTAGTGTGGCGTGTCCTGGTCGAGGGATGGCAGGCGCGTGGTCCCCCCGAGAGAAGGTAATATCTTTTTTGGACCCGCGCAAGTACTCCGGGATAGCGGGGTGTGAGGAGGCTGCGAGGAAGACTTGTCTTGTGACCTGCTTCTGCTGCCTATTTGAAGGCATGCCTTATTGTATCATGTAAATCCTGTCGTGGGCTTCTGGGTACTGCTCCTCTGCATTTGGTGTCCTGCGCCGTTGCTGGATTGCGGCCACTTTCCTTGCTGGTAGGGGAGGGGCTGGTGGTGCGTCATGGGCGATGGGCCCGACTGCTATGCTCGCGTGTGGCTGGGCCGCTGTTGTCGCGGATCGGCTTTTTTTCCTCCGCCAACTCGCTGAAGCTTCTGCAGTTCCTGAGGGTGTGTCCAGATCTAAGCTCCCCTCGTTCGTTTCTGAATCCGTGTATCGAGCACGGTCCATCGAGTTGTTCTTTGGCCGAGCGGTATGTTCTGGTGCTGTCGCGCGGCTGCCTTGTCCTCCAGTCTCGTTTCTGAGCTTGGGGCACATCTTCGAGGTTGTCTCTGCGCTGTATCCTGCCGTCGTCACGATGCCTGCCGTCTCTGTCGTCTGGGAGGCCTGCGGCGACCATGTTGGGTCCTCTGTCGTCGTAGAAGTTGCGCCTGGGTCGCTTCCTTCGACGGTCGAGTCCTCTTTCTCCGTTGTGGTAGTCGTAGTCATGTTCTGAGCGTGTGATGTGGATTTCTGTTTCGTTGCGAACGGAATCCTCGCCGTCCGCCCAGCTGTTGGCTTGCTCCAGCAGCCGTGCGAGTGTTCGGACTTTCATCTTCCCGAGCTGTTCCTTGAATTCGATACGCTGCAGGCCTCGCCTGAACGCGTCGATTGCGCTTTCGTCTGATATGTCTTCTGCTGAATTCTTGAGTATGGTTCACCGCTGGATGTAGGCTCGCAGGGTTTCCCTGGTTCCTTGCTTGCATGCCCGTAGTTCCTCGAGTGATGCCGGTCTCTTGTATGTGGATTTGAAGTTTTCTATGAAGGCTTCACGGAACTGCCTCCATGAGCTGATGGATCCTCGCGGGAGGTTCTTCAACCAGTGTCGTGCCGAGCTCTCGAGCAGGAGCTGCACATACTGCATTGCCGTGACGTTGGTCCCTCGCTGGAACTTGACTGCTGTTAAGTAGTCGTCGAGCCACGCCTCTGGCTCTTCGAGTCCATGTATTTGAGCGGTGTGGAGTTCAATTTGAAACCGCTCGGCATTCGCGTCTCGTGTATGGAACGCGTGAAGCATAGTGCTCCGCATGGCTCGATTTCTTCGTCGAAGGCTTCTTCGTCCGAGTACTCTTCGCGTGCTGCGCGCCTTCGTCTGCTGCGGTTGACTTTGTTCTGTGTGATGTCATCGCGCGCGTCTCATCGACTGCTGCGGCGCCTGTTTTCGTTGTCGTCGCTGTCATGTTTCCTGTTTTTGCCGGAGCGTTTGCGCCAGTCGTCGTCATCGGGTGAGCTGGTGTCCCTGTCTGGTGTCCTTGCACGGGTCGGTCGCCTTGCACTTGATTTTTTGGGTGCTGAGGCGGCCATGTCGTCCTTCATTATCTGTAAGGCTATTGAAGTGTTGCGGTCTGGTCTGTTCTACCTGTTCCTCTGGGCGCGGGATAGGTAGTCTCTGGCGCTTATAAGGGCTTCTGCTGGTGTGAGGGGTACTCTTCTTCGTCCTCCTCTTCTAGCTTGAAGTCGTCGTCGAGCTTCCGTACCACTCTCTTCTTGTCTATTCGTCGCAGGTTGCTGAATTTCGATTTATTGCGGAGAGGGGAGCCGTGATCCGGGGAGTCATCTCTTGGAGGTGGCTTGCGATTGCTTTTCTGCTCGGCGGCCGCCCTTTATTGCTTCTCCAGCTCTAAGCGCTGTTGTCTCGCTTGCCGGGTTAGCTCGCTTGCCAATTTTTTGTATGCCCTGAGCTCGTTCCTTGTTGCGCTTGCCGATAGTAACTTCCCGTGTTCGACTGTGTCTTTTACCTTGGCCATTGATTCTTTGGTCAGGTAGATTCGCTCTTTGGTTGGGTCATCCACCGCCACACTCGGGGTTTGTTGCTTACTGCTTGATGGCTTGTTGCTCTTGTGGTTGCTCTGTTCTTGTCCTTGTGGTACTTTCATTGGTATGCTTCCCACGTCTCCCAGCTTCACGACGATCTTATTGGTGGTTCCGGGCGCTTTTGTGTTGCCTTTGGCTTGGCGAGTGTTCGAGTCATTGTCCTGGCCCTCGCCGTTTGCTGGTGGCGCGTCGACTTCTGACATGAACACCTGGGATGGTGCCCTGGCTGCCTTGTTGCTCGTGCGTGTGATGCTGCTTTTCCGGGCCGAGGGTCCAGTCGAGTGATCGCGGGCGACGCGGAGCCTTGGTTTTGGTGGGCAGTCGCGGCTGACCTGAAGGGTGGTCGCGCGGGCGGCGACTGCGTCGATTGCTGCTGTAGATGTCGTCGCGGGTGTTCGGGCGTCGTCCGTGAGGCGGAGGGCGCTCCAGTGGTTGATGTAGATCTGGTATGCTCCGAAGATCAGGTTGATGCCGGAGCGTAGGTCGGCGAAGATTGGTCGGAGAGTCGAAAGGTGGGCCGTGAAACCAAGGGACCCGAACAGATCGGATTCTGCCTGGGTCGTCGGATCGAAGAGCGCTGGTGAAGTCGTCGCGCCGGTGGGTGTTGAAGATGCTGATGAGGCCGCCGAGATCGCGTTCCCAACCTGTGCGATCCCCACGGACGACGCCAATTGTAGGGGATGTACCCCGGCAAATCCCATGGTCAGGGACCCTGGGTTAGTCATGAGAGGCATAGGTTGGACGATAAGCTCGTCGGCTAACAGGAGGATACATTCCTGCTCAATATTATTGATTGGAGATGGCGATTACAGGGAAGCCGAGGCTAGTGCGCACAAGGCTAGGTTACAGATTGTCTATTGCCTGATCTCGACGTCTCCCCTCCTAGCCCTTATATACTAGGATAGGTCTCAGGGAGTCCGTCCTGATTACAAATGAGGTTTCCTAACCATGATCTTGCTCCGTACGGCAAGTTTGCACCTTCGTTATGACTCGCGGACTCCTACGTCGGTGCCACTAGTGGGCCAACGCTGGGCCCAGGCGACATCTTTGTGGGCCTTCTGTCTTCGGGTACACCGGGTAGGCTCATCCATAGGAGTCGTGGGGTCACCCCCTCGTCAAGTGGGCCTCTTGTCTTCGTATGCACCAGGTATCCTCACACGCAGGAGTCGTGGGGTCACCCCCTCGTCAATCGTCGAGGCCGTATCGCGACGTCTTCACCGACAACATTCCGACGGGGACTTAATCCCATCATCAGTCTTCAAGGACCGTGTGGCCTCTAGAGTCATCGAGGATCTCCTCGGCATCGGGGATTGCCTTGTATGACTACATCAACCACGTTCACGTGGGAGGTCATATAAATATTAAGTCAAAAGTGAAGGCAAGAGAGAAAAAAGGTTAAAGCCTAAGCCAAGAAAGGATCCTCATGATGCAAGGATTCTCATTTTAATGCACCACGATTCGCGTCCTAGCACAATTAAAGGTACACGAGCCAAGGATATTTCTTAATCTAGTTTTACCATATACTCCCATCATCTCCAAAAATCACTAGATAAAGATGTTCTTGCAAAGGTCACTCTCAACCATTAGATGGTGACATATGCCGCAATTACTCCCCTGGGTCCATATCAATTATTTCTATGAATGTATCTAGCGGTAAAATATGTCTAGATACACCTATTTCAGTGATAATTAATATGGATCAAATGGATTGGAAAGTCTGTGTGCAGGTTGAGATGCATGATATCTATGTGTATGAACTTTATATGTATGAAATTTTATGATGATCAGACGAATAGTGTGTTGTAGTTTGGTGTTTGACATGAATGGCTTGATGTGCATATCGTACGAATATCAGATGTATAATGGCATGCATAGAGCGTTTATGTTTTTTTTCATAAATTTGATTGTTCTAAATAATTTATCTCTTCATACATTCAATGATTCAAATCAAGGAATGTTTTTTTATTCTTATGTCTCTTGTGTCAAGATTTTTTAAATGAGATCTCATATTGATAACTTTTAATGATTTTTAAATGAAAATTATGCTTTCGAAGTGAACTAACATGTGCTTTAAGTGAACTAACTTGTGCTTCCACATGGTGAAGCATAATTGTTCTCCCGCGAGAAATTGTTGTTCTTATTACTATGATCCTTGCTAACACACCATTGCAACACGAGCGGCTCCAACCTATAGAAAGTGTGTACCTACTTCAGTTGATGAGGTCGTGTTATCCTAACTCCCAAGATTTGATGTTGATGGGGTGTTTGGTCAATGTTGGGTTCTAGGAAACACGTTTCCATTTTGATTTGGTGAATTCTTGGGATTAAGGTTGTTACATGGGTGCATGGGTGCTATTATTAATCCTTACATCGAGGAGTGTGATGCGATATGTCTCTTCATTAGCGATGAGGTCTAACGGTTTTGTCTATTATGGTAGTTAATCTATGTTTGTTGGTTGTAGTACTTAGGACAATCATTCCACTTAAAAGTAATAGGAACATCATTTGCTAAACAAATGAAAAATGAACTACTAACAGACAGAGAAACTCCCAAAAGAGAAGCGCACATACACTTCTAGTCTTCTATATCATTAAGCTCCCTAGGATTGCAACTCTCTCATTCAATTGATGTTTCACATTTGGATTTGGATTGGAAATTTTGACTTGGTCCTAACCCTTGGTTGTGTGGTGGGATTATTTAACTTCACTAAACTTCCTAATCTTGGTTACCTCTCATTCAATTGAAGTATCCAATTTAAGATTGGTTGTACAACTGACCTGGTCGTTGCATGAAGATTTCTTGATGGGTGAGGCCCCTTGGTAAGTGGGTTGGACAATTTTGATTGGATTGTGTGAGAGCAATTATAAAGCTGGCCACCTGGTGGTCTTCTTTTGTTAGTGAGAGGACGAAGTGTGGATCATTGCGGTCAACGGTGCAAAGGGGAAATCTTGCATTGGTCCGACCGGGTATGACACATTTTGGTCGCATATGGTGGTATTGTGTGCGTGTCACTGATACGTCCCAAACGTATCTATAATTTCTGCTTGCTCCATGCATGATTTGTGTGACTTTGCCATGTTTTTCTTGAACTTTCATACACTTTTGATCATATTTGGACTAACCTATTAACTCAGTGCACCCAGTTGCCAGTTCCTGTTTTCTGCTGTTTTTATATTTCAGGTTTTCCGGCCATTAAAAATGCCAAATAAATTCTGGAAAATTTATATAAAAAATCAGCGTCCCAAAAACTTCGCGAAGAACCAAGGATGTAAGGGAGTGGACCCACCAGGGCCCCAGGAGGGTTCCTGGCGCGCCCTCCCCCTAGGGCGCGCCGGACACCCTCCTGGCTGCCCTGTGGCCCCCCTCGGTGCCCCCCTTGGCCCTTATTTTTACTCGCGGCGCGAAAACCCTGATTCCGGACCCCTTTTCTCCAAAAGCATTTCTGATCTCCGCCGCCATCGCCGACAAGCTTCGGGGGACCATAATTCCTGTGCCGGCATCCTGCCGGGACGAGGAAGTGCCCCCGGATTCATCTCCATCGACGTTGCTTCCTCCCTCCATGATGCGGGAGTAGTCCCTCCTCGGGGCTGAGGTTTCTACTAGTAGCTATGTGGTCAATTATCTCTCCCATGATGTGATCTTTGTTGTGATCACATGCTATGTTAATGTAGGGTGATCCCATGATATTTCCCCTTCCTCTATGTATTGGATTGATGTACTCAATTGATCTTATCTAGTATAATCCCCGAGAGCATGGTGACAACGGTCTATTGGACATGGATTAGAAAAATATTTTCATGAGTGATTTCCTCTTTTGTGTGCTGATTGAAGATTCAGGGTCTCTTGGTGCTTGTCTTTGACTATCCTTGAGATATGTTGTGGTGATTGTGGTACTCTCTTTGGATGGCCGCGGTGACATTGGGAAATCCATAGATTGAGAACTACGAACTCTGAGGTGTGCTTTTGTAGCCCTACATAATTCTCGTCCTCTATTGACCACAAAGGAATGACCTCCGAGTGCGTCTTCATTCCATGTTTTATGGGAAATATCATGTGATTAGACTATGTTAATGTTGTTGGGAGTTACCACTTGTGAAAGTATGAAGCCTAGGCCTTGTTTCCTCCATTGCTACACCTTTTGTGCTCACTTTTGTCACATGTTTGCTTGCTACACTTTTTATTACAGATTTATATTACTTTGTTTTGCCGCACCTATCACCCATATTTTACCATATCTTCGCCGAACTAGTGCACCTATACAACTCCTAGTTGTATTAGGTGTGTTGGGGGACACAAGAGACTTCTTGTATCTTAATTGCAGGGTTGCTTGAGAGAGACCATCTTCAACCTCTACTTCCCTGAGTTCGATAAACCTTAGGTCATCCACTTGAGGGAAATTGCTGTTGTCCTTCAAACCTCTGCGCTTGGAGGCCCAACATAGTCTACAAGAATAGAAGCGTGCATAGACATCAGTCACCTAAGAGGTTGTTTGCGGCTCTGGACAAAGGCACCCGTCAAGCAATGGAGTGGTCATACGATGCGACTTGGGATGGGTTTGAGTGTCAGATCGAAGCATTTTCGGTTGTGTGATGGGTGTGTGCGGCATTTTCGGTTGTGTGATGGGTGTATGCTTTTGCACTTTACAGTTTGACAACACTTTAAAAATCCCATGAAAAATTCATATGAACTCATGAAAATGCAAATAAGATATCAAAATGTTCAGAAAAATATCGCCAACATGTTCATGTCATTTGTATTCACCATATTGTAGTTGCCTAAGACACACAAGGTTATTAATGCTATTGATTTTATCAAATCTTAAAGGATACGAACAACACTTTTATCATGAACGGAAATGACATGATGTTTTACTGAACATTTTAATATCTTATTTGCATCTTTCTAAGTTTACAGGAATTTGTTATGAATTTTACAAAGTAATGATCAACTAGTCAAAGGGCGGTCAAAGGGCAAAAGCATAAGAGGAGCAAACACACTTGGGCAGAACCGATGGTTTTTTGAAACTATGGGCAAACTAGCCGAATGTGACCCAACTAAGGGTATAAAACCGATTAGCTCCATACCAAATCTGCTAAGATTTGATCATTCTTCTTTTTCGATTTTACGATGATGTTTTCGCTATTTACGATAACTAGCTAACTTAAATATGTTGAACTACAATTTATTTGTTTTGATTGAGTTGCTTCCACCGACCTCTCAGATAGAATGATGTTTCTTCGCTCCTATCTTTTCTCCATGTCATTTCCTGTTCGTCATCGTTGAGCTGCCAATGTACTCGGTCACTCATCCACGACCGATTCCGTCTAATAGAGCAGAGAAGCGCCTAGGTGCAAAACAACAGGTGTTATCATTGGTCCGCAACCCAAAGATGTCGTTCTTGTCCAGCTAGCCCAACGTATTCGGTGATGACATTCACACCGTTCAACGTCGACGCATGTTACTACAGCACAAGAGACTCCAATCCGTAGAAAGGGCACACCCACTTTAGTCGATGATATCGTGTTATACTGACTCCTGAGATTCAATGTTGATGGTGCGTTTTTCTTAGCGACGTGTTTTCATTTTGATTTGATGAATTTTTAAAATTATGACTATTGCATTCATAGGTAATTTTCACAATTCATTTTTGTGTGAAGGAGCCTAATAGTATTTTTATTAGAGGCAGTGTCTCACAATTCCATTTATTATGGTTAAAGCTTCAAGGAGATTAGTCGTGCTAGGACATGGCAGATGTGACCAGATCGCTAGCAATTAGCAGCGCACATGAAAAGAAGCAGCGGCAAATCCCAGTGGTTGCCATGGCAATTAGGAAGGGCAGATACAGTAAATTACCACACGGGCCTACTAAAATTGTCATCCGCGCAGAACATCAAATGCCATAAAAATGGTCGCGCCTAGCTAATAAACTCATCTATAATACCTAAATAGTTCATCTCCACTAACATTTCTATCTTGACATGCAAGTTACGCACATCATCAAGTAGGTCCATCATGCAAAAACTAATTTTCACCAACTCTTCATGCACATGCTCCCATTAATTCTCCATGCATCACAACTAAATATTAAAAAAATATGCACTTAGCTCCATGATTTATAAACGATTTTTTTTAGAAAATCAAATTATAAGTTACCTCGCATGTTATTTTTCTATTCGACAATTTTTTTTTATGAATTCACATCTATAGTTGCTATCATTGTCCAACTCTTCATGCACATGCTCGCATTTAATTCTTCATGCATCACAAACAAATATTTAAAAAAATTATGCACTTAGCTTCACGATTTATAAATAATTTCTTTATAGAAAATCAAATTATGAGTTACCTCACATGTTATTTTTCTATGCGACAAATTTTCTATGAATGCACATTTGTAGTTGCTATCACTATTTTAGATTTAGTCAAGGGTGGAGATGTTTTTACTGTCTCTACTCAACGTCTTTTCGTCTCTTATCACCTCACCGATATATTGTCAAGGTAATAAATTAACAAAGCAAAAAATCACATATATTTTTGAATTTTCATCAAATTATTTTAGATTTATACTCTAAACAATATATTTTTTCAAAAAAGAATTTATAATCAAATTATAATATGTCTCATAATTTTTATCATATTTTAAAATATCAAAGTATTTGTTAATAGTTCCCGCAGCAACGCGCGGGGTATCATCTAGTTATCATATAGATTTGTGTTTGTTGGTTGAGATCGTTAGAACAATGGCTTCACTTAAAAAATTAAAAATAAAAGAAACATTGTAGCTAAACAAATGAATAGCAAGGAAAGAGGATCTCAATGCGCATATGCTTTGAGTATAGCATATGTGAGTGAGGCGAATTTCCCCTATCTTCCTGTGAATTTGAGTGCTTGTTTCCAAAATCCTTGCCGATCTAATTCATGATCTAATACTACTATCATACGGCAGTCACAAGACTGTGTGGCCCTGATCGATCAAAAGGTATAGGAGCACGAAATAGAGAGGAACTTGGCACAGATCGACCTCATTTTACTCATAGAGGAAGGATTTTAATTTGATACATGTAGTGAGAGGGACCTGGAGGAGGAACCCACTCAACTATAAACAACTATTGAATAAATACAATAGAGTGAAGTGCTATGAAGGGAGGGGATACACCCTCCCTGCACACTTGCCAATGTTATATTTCACAACTAAGATTTTTTATAATTTATTTATGCATGTAGATGTGTTGGGACCTAGGCCACCACACCTTTTTTTTCATGGCGTAGGATCGGTCCTGCTTGTGGATCTAGTATCTCTAACAAATTGCCTTGAGTGAATAAGGTGGATTTTTTAACAAAACTTTTATATTGGGAAGACATCCATGAAAATGTTTCTTTATAGTCAACAACTCAAGAAGGAGGACATCAAAGTTGTACACATACTTTTTGTCCACAAGACGCCTAGTATAGAAACACATGGGTTCCACATATCCCCGTGTTGCATTCTTGTTGTGATCCCTGATCTATCCATCAGAACATATCTTGAAGCTCCAAAGTCTATGACCATTCATGTTAGAGTATCATCCGAAAGTATGTTAGCAGATTTGATATCTCTACGGTCGATAAGTAGTGAAGCTGTTGAGTTAAGATAGGATAAAGATCTAGCAGTCTCAGTTGCTATCGTAGCCTATCATTCCATGACAATGAACTTGGTCCATCAACATATGGATGTCCATAAAGGATATCGTTGGATATAAACTCGCAGACCAACATGGGGGCCTTTGATTTAAGGCAACAACCATAGAGTGTTACAACATCTGTATTATTGTTTTGTGATAGGATATCAACCATAGTACTACACACACTTTGCTAATTTTGGACTTGAGTTATGTATGATGATTGTAGGATACTTGTACTCAACTATAAACAACTATTGAATAAATACAATATGGTTAAGAGTTGGGAAAGGAGGGGGCATATGCCCCTGCACACATGCTAATGTTATATTTCATAATTGAATTTTTTTATAATTTATTTATGTATGTAGATGTGTTGGACCCACCGTAGATTTTTTTCATGGCCTATGCCCGGTCCTGCTTGTGGATCTAGTATCTCTAACAAATTTCCTTGTGTGAATAAGGTAGAAAAAAGTTTAACAAAACTTCGATATTGAGAAGACATGCATGAAAGTGGTTTCTTTATAGTCAACAACTCAAGAAGGAGGACATCAAAGTTGTACACATACTTTTTCCACAAGACACTCGGTATAGAAACACATGGGATCCACACGCGACTACTAAAATTATCATCGTATATCTTGCATTCTTGTTGTGTTCCCTGATCTATCCATCGGAACATATCTTGAAGATCCAAAGTCTATGACCGTTGATGTTAGAGTACCATCCCAAAGTATGTTAACAAACTTGATATCTCCACGATTGATAGGTAGGGAAGTTGTTGAGTTAATTAAGATATATATGATAAAGATCTAGCAGTATCAGTTGCTATTGTAGCCTATCATTTCATGACAATGATCTTGGTCCATCAACATATGGATGTCCATAAAGGATATCATTGGATATAAACTCATAGACCAACACGGGGGCCTTTGTTTGAAGGAAACAACCATAGATTTTTACAACATTTCTATTGTTGTTTTGCGATAGGATAGCAACCATAGTACTACACAAAATTTTCTATTATTGGACTTGATTTATGTATGATAATTGCAGGATACCTGTACTCAACTATAAACAACTATTGAATAAATACAATATGGTGAAGAGTTGGGAAAGGAGGGGGGATATGTCCCCCTGCACACTTGCTAATGTTATATTTCATAATTCAATTGGTTTATAATTTATTTATGTGTGTAGATGTGTTGGACCCATGATACTAACTCCTCGTTGGTTACTGATGGCGTAGAAGTGATAATGGCTTCTCGCCCTTCGTTGGTTACCCCAAGTGGAAGGTGAGATGCAGTGTAACGGCAAATTTCCCTCGGTGAAGATACCGAGGTTGAGATCGACCAGTAGGACTCCGGCAATGATAAGTAGGTGGTGAAGTGAACAATGGCGCCGTTCACAACCTTAGGGTTTCTTACTTCACCTGGATCTGCACTCGATACAATTAACTTTGCTCCCAACGAAGTTCAGAGAGGTTGTCAATCTCTCCGGTCTTGTTGTTTACAAAGGGTCAAACACACAAGGGATAATGATAATGATAATAGCTGAAAGTAAATACTTGAAAAGGAAATAGCTTGTAAAAAATAATGAGAATATGGACCGGGGTCCCGTGATGTTCACTAGTGATGTCTCTCTCCCTACAGACGATAAAACTGCTATGCGAGGTAAACAAATTACAAATGGGCAATTGACAGGATTATGAACGCACCACAATGCTAACTATGCTACAAAAGAAAGGAAGAGGCTCAAAAGCATGGGCAGTATGCCAAAATAAGTAGACCGAAATCCATCTACATATACTACTAATCATCCACCTTGAGATATCTATCCAGAACATCTCGCTGGTATTAAGTTGCGAGTCCCACCAAAAGTGTAAACCCAAAGCAACAGACAACTGCATTAAAAGAACTTTGCGTAAATTAAACAATCCTTGAAACCGCGGTTACAAGCACCGTTGTTTTCCCCCTTGTGGCCACAACACATCCCCTAGACTCATGTTTCTGTCACTCAAGCGTGTCATCAGGGGGCATGTACCCACAATCGAGCATAACATTCCCTCTTGGAGTTACTATCCACCACTTGGCCAAAGCAATAAATAACAATGGAGAACATGCAAGAATTACTTAGAAACAAAAATATAAGAGATCAAAAGCAAATATATTACTCTATCATGATCTGGACATAATCTCATAATCCATCGGATCCCATCAAACTCAACATAGCAAAAGCAGAAGAATTACATATGTGCCTCGACCATGTAGGACAGCTCACGAGGTCTAAACCATGAAGAACAAAGAGGGGAGGAGAACATCACATAACTACTGATCACGGACCCATGGTCCAAGGTAGACTACTCACGGCACATCTGAGAAGCGTTCATGGTGGAGGAGAAGCTCCCGGAGGTCGATCCTCCCTCCGGCACGGTGCCGGGAAGGGTCCTAACGGTGCTCCCGATCTTGGAAGCGCGGCGGCGGAGGCACAGAGGCGAAATTGCAAATTAGGGTTCTTCCCTCGGAGTTTCCCGTGATGAAGGAATAAATAGGCGAAGGGGGGCAGCCAGGGGGGCCACCAGGGGTCCAGGCGCCCCCTGGCGCGGCTAGGCCCCTGGCCGCTCCAGGTGGCCGCCTAGGCCCCTGGTGGTGGCCCTCTGGCCCCACTTGGGTGATTCTCGAAGACATCGTTACGCTGATTTTTTATTTGATTTTTCCCGAATTTTTGGAGTACTTTTAATATGGGGGAAACCTGGAATAGAAAAACAGCAGAAAACAGAAACTGGCACTTGGGTGCACTGAGTTAGTAGGTTAGTCCAAATATGATCAAAAGTATATGAAAGTGTATCTAGATCATAGCAATATCACACAAAACATGTATGGAGCGACCAGAAATTATCGATACGTTTGAGACGTATGAACACCCCAAGCTTAATTCCTGCTCGTCCTCGAGTAGGTAAATGATAAATGCATAATTTCTGTGGTGACATGCTAGCAACCATATAGGAACTTTGAAAAGTAAAGAAATCAAGGTACGTAATTCAATTCAAGTCATAACATGAAAGAGTCTATATTAGCATTGAAGCAAGCAACAAAAGACCATTAGGTGCAAGAGCACTCGCTGTCCGTGAGTCGAATGTCTCCAGGTGGTGTTTGCATGCAAGAAGGGGGATAGGGAATACGAGGAAAAAGTATTTTTGTGTTGAGAACTAAATCTACTAAAGTTTCACACTTGGTCTTCTTTGCAATCTTATCTTGACTCGTCCCCAGGCCACTAGCCAGGTACAAGTCAATTTGATCCACTCCTTTTCGACATTTTGAGAACTCACGATAGTTGATACTTAGGATGGCAAAGATAGAATATGGTGGAGGAGAAAGACAAAAAGGATGAGAAAGGCTCACATCAATGAGGAAAATCATAGGCGAGAAGGCCAAATGATAGATCTGATGTGAGGAGTAGGGATTGCCATGCAACGGATGCACATATGAGCTAAAAAGCTCTCTCTCTAATGGAACTAGTGGGGGTGCATCTAAATTGCTCGCTCATGAAGACCTAGAGCTCTTTTGAGGAGGCTCATCCTTGGAATATGCAAGCCAAGTTCTATAATGTGAAGGTCCCCACATAGCTATATGCATGATCATCTCTATGGAGTACAAGGATAAGAGGGAGTACTAGTGTGGATCTTTCAAAAGGATAGTAGTGTTTCCCCTTC
This sequence comes from Bromus sterilis, assembly GCA_950022295.1. NCBI lineage: Eukaryota > Viridiplantae > Streptophyta > Magnoliopsida > Poales > Poaceae > Bromus > Bromus sterilis. The sequence continues at coordinate 361,725,012 of OX465595.1, read as the reverse complement.
TCTCTTGTTTTATCTTTTTTCTTATTTTTGGTATTTTTTGGTGGCCTTAATGGCTCTTTCTATTTAACTCTCATTTGTCCTCTTTGGGATCTTTTATTTTGTCCACTTTGGGATCTTTTCCTCACTTAAGGGAAACACTCTAATTTACAAGAGGGTATAAAAGATCTTTCACACTTTACAAGGTACTCAAATCATAAAGAATATGTAGCTATCATTATGTATGCAATGTATGCCGCTGCCAGTGTAGCAGGAACATGTATGACATGAAGATCAAGTCATGAAGAGGTGGAAGTTGCATGGCAATATATCTCGGAAAGGCTATGGAAATGCCTTGATAGGTAGGTATGGTGGCTGTTTTGAGGAAAGATATAAGGAGGTTTATGATGACAGAGCATATCATGCCAAGGGTTTGGATGTACCGGCGAAGGTGGACGCCAACTCTCGGAGTGAGAAGAAGGCAATGCACGTCACAGGAGAGGCTAGCAAATATAAGGAGGTGGAAGTGTCAACTTTCAATACTTACATTAGTCCGAAGAACTCATGCACTTATTATCGGTAACTCTCAATCTAATAAGGAGGTTCACAAAGAGACGAGTACCCCGAGGAGGAGTGTATGGGGGTTTGTTTATCCTTGCGCATCCTCGACTCATGGAACATGAGTGTACTCTAATATTTAACCCCTCAGAAGAGTAGTGATCCATCTATTAGCTAGAGTTCTCAACTAGTTTTGTAGGTTTTTTGAAAATAACACACGGATTTCCCAAAATATGACACCTATCACTAATAGGCTAGAGCTCTTGACACCAAAAGTTCAAACATTACTCACATCAATACCTCAAAACTATTGCAGGTTACTACTGAAATTAAATAGCAACCTTAATTACCTACTTCTCAAAACAAGACATAACTCAGTGCAACAACCAACTCTCTTAACAAGATAAACATGAAAACTAAAGAGAGTTCCAGCGACAAACTAAACAGAAGCAAAGGATCTTGCTAAGACAAACTAAGACTAAAACTAGACAGGGCAGTAGATCCGAAAAGATAAAGAACACACAACAGCAAAGAGATAGGCATGAAGAATCCTATGATGTGTTCTAGATTTTGAAAGTGGAGCGTGTTTCTCTCCCACACAAAGTAAGACGACATCTAAATTGTTATGAACAGCAAGCAAAGCTAAAGAAAACTAAAAATTAAACCTAAGAGCGAGACGCTCCAAGCATAGCACATAACGCATGAAGTGATAAAAATATAGTGAGACGAAGGACGAACTGATGATTGTTGATGGAGAAGGGGATGCACGGGGGCATCCCCAAGCTTAGACGCTTGAGTATCCTTGAATATTTATTGGGGATGCATGGGGGCATCCCCAATCTTGAGCGCTTGACACTCCCGAATCTTCTTTCATCATCTTCCATCGCACACTTGAAAACTCCCTTCATACACAACTCATCATAAGCTTATTAGAGAGGTTAGCACCCTTAATAAATATTTTTTCCCCACTGGATATAAATATATTCTTGAAGAGATACTGTTTCTCAAGATTGCCAAAAGGTTTTTGCAAAGAAAAAGAAAGCTTAAGGTTTTCAAAAGTTAGGAGAGACAAAACGTGGCAGAATATGTTAAAAACAGAACAGAAGGTAGTAAAGAATTTTTTAGGGGTACTTCTGCAACTCGAATAAAAAAACTCAGAACATACGAAAGTTCCGTGATTGTATAGATCATGCTGTGTAAAAAATTCAGCTCAAAAAGATGAACTGGTGATTTTTTCTGATTTTTCCCGTCACGAGGACAGAATCTGTTTTCTGGACAGCATGTCACAACTTTCACTTCCCTTGTCATATGAGGCTATACTTGGCTCAAAGCTTGAAAAATAAAGATACAATGATGTTGTTACAGTAGTAAAAATCATCAAGACCACTAAAAACAGAAGTAAAAACATCTTGGGTTGCCTCCCATCGAGCGCTTTCTTTTATGCCTTTAAGCTAGGCATAGGGCAAAAGATCAAGTTGTATCAATTGAACCATCATCAAGATCATCAAAAAGATCTTCAATTGTACAACTAGCCTTAAGAGGTCTTTAAAATAAAGGCCTAATGAAGATACTTCTTGGGATAAAACCAAAAGGCGAAAAATCAATGGGAAATTCATTTATAAATTTATCAAAGAGAGGTATTTCTTCCAAAGTTTTCACGGTTTCAACTCCCTTGGCCATGGGTGGATTATTTTTGGGTAGGGTAACCTTAGGGACATAGTTGAACTTATGTTCCTTTCTGGCCGGAGTTGCTACCTTTTTTGGTTTGATTGAAGAGAAGGTAGTTCCTAGAGTATTAATGATTTGCTCAATCTTATCGATCCTATAGGGGTCCATATCATGGAATTTGATGGTGTCCAAAGTTTTAATAATTTTATGCATGGAGCTATCAAGCCTATTCAAATTCCCTTGGATCTTGTGATCCAACTCATTTATTGTAGTTATACTTGGTATTTCTAACTCTACCTTTTCGAGTTTCTTCATAATGTGAGCTAGAGTTATGTCTTCTTTTATGCTAGCAACAGGGAGGTTTCCAACAAGATTTTCAAGAACATTAAGAGACTCCCAAATTGGGGCTTCTAGAAAATTCCCACTGATAGCAGTATCTAATATGAACCTATTCCAAGGAGTAATCCCAACATAAAAATTTCTAAGAAGGATAGTAGTGGGTTGCTTCTTGGTGGCTCCTTTTTAAGAACCATTAATTCTATACCAAGCATCTTTTAAACTTTCACCACATCTTTGTTTAAAGGTAAGAACCTCTGTCTCAACAAAGGGAAAAGGACCAGACATAATGACAGCTACTAGCAAGATAAATAATTTTTTTGTGATTTTTGATATAAGACACAAAGATAAAAAAAGAAAGGTAAACAAACAAGACTAAAAAGTAAAGGTAAAGGATAGTGGGCAACTCCCCTATCTTATCACTCGGAGTCCCCAACAACGACACTAGAAATTTGCTTGATGTCGTAGAAGTGATAATGGCTTCTCGCCCTTCGTTCGTTACCCCAAGTGGAAGGTGAGATGCAGTGTAGCGGAAAATTTCCCTCGGTGAAGATACCGAGGTTGAGATCGACCAGTAGGACTCCGGCAATGATAAGTAGGTGGTGAAGTGAAAAATGGTGCCGTTCACAACCTCAGGGTTGCTTACTTCACCTGGACCTGCACATGATACAATTAACTTTGCTCCCAACGAAGTTCAGAGAGGTTGTCAATCTCTCCGGTCTTGTTGTTTACAAAGAGTCAAACACACAAGGGATAATGATAATGATAATAGCTGAAAGTAAATACTTGAAAAGGAAATAGATCGTAAACAATAATGAGAATATGGACCGGGGTTCCTTGATGTTCACTAGTGATGTCTCTCTCCCAAAAGACGATAAAACTGCTATGCGAGGTAAACAAATTACAGATGTGCAATTGATAGGATTAAAAAAGGAATAACAAACACTTTAGAGGTGCTGCGCCGTCGCTGGACTCCTGGCTCCAAAGATTCAAGACTGACTTTCACCTTCTGAGGCATAGGAATAAGGAAGATCTAGGGCCCTACATAACTGATTTCTTGCTCTACCTTTAAGTTTTTTTTGAAGCTTTCTGACTACACCATAGAGTTTAGTCCTCTCTCTACCCCCCTCCCCCACCCCAACCCCCCATCATGTAATTACATCTCTCCTTGTACTGGCTCCCTGTGGTTGATCTAATACAAAGCAATGTTCAAGATATCGCTTATCGTATACTTATCGGTCGACCCAAGAGAAGAGATAAATCGGCTTATCGGCCGATTTATCGGTTATATCGGTCGACCATTTATCGGTAAGGTTTTTCTTAAAACTCAGATTTTCCTAAAGAAAATAATTTAAAATATTCTATATTAATATTACACACACGTGAGAAATAAGTGTTTAAAGCATTCAAAATATGTTATATTAGTGTACAAGTAATAATATTACACTTACATGCACACAAGCACACATATTAATCGCTGGAGCGGCTGTTGGAGCACCCAAAACTTATCGCTATCGTGGGGGATTTGTCCAGTGTCGTTTTGTGGCTCACGGGACGAAGCGGGGTTTTTTTTTGCGATTTCAGATAGCCGGATCCCGCAATTTATCGGTTAAAATCGGCCTGACAACCGACAAATCGGCCGAACCGATAAATTAGAGCGATACGCGTTTATCGTATCGGTGGAACCCCGATAAGCGATATATCGGCCGATATATCGGAATATCGGCCGATATTTGTAACAGTCATACAAAGGCAGTAGGGGGGGGTGCCCACACTGTCATAAAAAGCATAAAAAAACGCACCGCAATGCTAACTATGCTACAAAAGAAAGGAAGAGGCTCAAAAGCATGAGCATTACGCCAAAATAAGTAGACCGAAATCCATCTACATCTACTACTAATCATCCACCTTGAGATATCTATCCAGTACATCTCGCTGGTATTAAGTTGCGAGTCCCACCCAAAGTGTAAACCCAAAGCAACAAACAACTACATTAAAAGAACTTTGCGTAAAGTAAACAATCCTTGGAACCGCGGTTACAAGCATCGTTGTTTTCCCCCTTGTGGCCACAACACATCCCCTAGACTCATGTTTTTGTCACTCAAGCGTGTCATCAGGGGGCATGTACCCACAATCGAGCATAACGTTCCCTCTTGGAGTTACTATCCACCACTTGGCCAAAGCAATAAACAACAACGGAGAACATGCAAGAATTACTTAGGAACAAAAATATAAGAGATCAAAACCAAATATATTACTCTATCACGATCTGAACATAATCTCATAATCCATCGGATCCCATCAAACTCAACATAGCAAAAGCAGAAGAATTACATATGTGCCTCGATCATGTAGGGAAGCTCACGAGGTCTAAACCATGAAGAACAAAGATGGGAGGAGAACATAACATAGCTACTGATCACGGACCCATGGTCCAAGGTAGAATACTCACGACACATCCGGGAAGCGTCCATGGTGGAGGAGAAGCTCCCGGAGGTCGATCCTCCCTCCGGTAGGGTGCCGGGAAGGGTCCTGACGGTGCTCCCGATCTTGGAAGCGCGACGGCGGTGGCACAGAGCCGAGATTGCGAATTAGGGTTCTGTCCTTGGAGTTTCCCATCACGGAGGAATAAATAGGGGAAGGGGGGCAGCTAGGGGGGCCACCAGGGGTCCAGGCGCCCCCTGGCCACGCCAGGTGGTCGCCTGGGCCCTTGGTGGTGGCCCTCTGGCCCCAATTGGGTGCTTTTGGAAGACTCCCTTACGCTGATTTTTATCCGATTTTCCCGAATTTTTGGAGCACTTTTAATATGGGGGAAACCTGGAATAGAAAAACAACATAAAACAGAAACTAGCACTAGGGTGTACTGAGTCAGTAGGTTAGTACAAATATGATCAAAAGTATATGTAAGTGTATCTAGATCATAGCAATATCACACAAAACATGCATGTAGCGAGCAGAAATTATCGATACGTTTGAGATGTATCAGTTACCCCAAGTGGAAGGTTAGATGTAGGATAGCGGCAAATTTCCCTTGGCAAAGATGCCAAGGTTTAGAGTGTCTTCCCGTAGGACTCCGATAACTTCAAGTAGGTGGTGAAGTGAACAATGGCGCCGTTTACAACCTCTGGTTGCTTACTTTACCTGGACCTGCACACACCACAAATAACTTTGCTCCCAATGAGTACAGAGAGGTTGTCAATCTCTCCGGCCTTGCTATTTACAAAGGATCGACACAACAGATAATAGATAGTGATAATTTCAACTGAAAGTAAAAGAAAGAAAGAAATTGAGCGTGTAAATGGTGATGAGAATATGGACCGGGGTCCCATGATGTTCACTAGTGATGTCTCTCTCCCAAAATACGATAAAACTGCTATGCGAGGTAAACAAATCATAGCTGGGAAATTGACAGGATTACAGGCGCAAACCAATGCTAACTATGCGACAAAGAAAGGAAGAGGCTCAAAAGCATGGGAGGTACGCCAAAATAAGTAGACCGAAATCCAACTGTATATACTACTAATCATCCACCTTGAGATATCTATCCTGAACATCTCGCTGGTATTAAGTTGCTAGCACCACCCAAAGTGTAAACCCAAAGCAATAGACAACTGCATTAAAAAGCACATTGCGTAAAGTAAACATCCTTGCAACCGCGGTTACAAGAACAATTGTTTTACAAAACATGCATGGAAGAATCAGAAATGATAGATACGTTTGGGACGTATCAACATCCCCAAGCTTAATTCTTTGGGTGGGGCTAGGGGGAAAACAACGGTGCTTGTAACCGCGGTTGCAAGGATTGTTTACTTTACGCAAGGTGATTTTTAATGCAGTTGTCTGTTGCTTTGGGTTTACACTTTGGGTGGGGCTCGCAACTTAATACCAGCAAGATGTTCTGGATAGATATCTCAAGGTGGATGATTAGTACTAGATGCAGTTGGATATCGATCTACAAAAAAAATCTGCCACACTTGCTGCTGCTATGGGTTCCACTGAAAACACCAAGTTGTGTGACTTCACTAGTCACAACAACAAAGACTTTATCTGCACTCCTATTGCCACACCTGCCACTTGAGCTACCTCTTATGAAATTAAACATGCTTTGCGAAACCTTGTTATGAGAGATCAATTCTCTGGTGCTGGAGATGATGTTGCTTTACACTTGAATAATTTTTTTGAGTTATGTGATATGCAAAAGTATAAAGAAGTAGAAGGTGATGTTGTTAAGCTCAAGCTTTTTTCCTTTCTCTTTAAGGGGAGAAGCTAAAACATGGTTTCAATATTTGCCTAGGAATAACATAGATTATTGGGATAAGTGCAAAGATGCTTTTATTGGGAAGTACTACCCACCTGCTAAAATTATCCAATTGAGAAGTAACATTACAAATTTTAAGCAATTGGATAATGAACACGTTGTCCAAGCTTGGGAACGAATGAAATATCTTGTTAAGAAATGCCCTAGACATGGTTTGACTACTTGGATGGTTATCCAGACTTTTTATGCAGGCTTGAACTTTACCTCGCGGAACCTGTTAGATTCGGCCACGAGAGGAACCTTTATGTCAACTACACTTGGTGCTGCCACGAAACTCCTAGATGAGATGATGACCAACTATTCCCAATGGTACACCAAACGCGCTCCAACAGGTAGGAAGGTAAACTCTGTCGAGGAAATTACCTCCCTAAATGAAAAAGTTGACTTGATTATGTCTCTACTTACCAAGCAACCCTCTATTGATCCTCATGATGCTCCTTTAAATTCTTTGGTTGCTCAGGAACAAGTAGATGTGAACTTTATTTCTAGAAACAACTTCAACAACAATGCTTATAGGGGCAATTTTGCTAGTAATCCTAGACCATTTCCATCCAACTATGGGAAGAACAACACTTATCCTAGTAACAAGAACCCCACTTATGAACTAGAAAGCATGCTTAGAGACTTTATCACTACCCAAAAAGCCTTCAACAAGAATGTATAAGAGAAATTAACTAAATTAGATAATCTCTCTTTGAAGGTAGATAGCTTAGCCCTTGATGTTGAGATGCTTAAAATTAGAACCTCTCCCCTTGAGGAGAGGAAGGCCACTCCTATTAATGCTATGCAATTACAATTTAATGAAAATATTAGGATGATGGCTAGACTTAAAGAAAGATGGGCTAGAGAAAAAGAGTAAGATGATATAATTAAGAGCCTTCCTACACACCACACAGTTGCTACTATCCAAATTGTTGAGGACACCCAAACTATTAGCACCCAACACACTCCTAGTCCCATTGGACCTATTAATGGTGATGCTAATACATCAACCGTAGAAGAAGAAACTCCTATGAACATAGAGGGTTTCAAACAAGTCAGACTAGATGAAACCACTACCACCTTTGATAGTAGTGATATTGATTTTGATAGTTGTACCCTGTCAGAAGTTATTAGCTTGCTACACAAAATGTCTATAGACCCCCACACTAGCACACTAAATCTTTCCTTCACGGATCATATCACTAATGCTCTCATCAAAGCTAGGGAGGAGAATCTTAGAATAGAAGCCTCCATACCTAGGAAGCTAGATGATGGTTGTGACCCTATGATAAAAATTAAATTGAATAACTTCTCTTGCTATGCTTTATGTGATGTTGCAACTAGTACCTCCGTTATGCCCAAAAGAATGTATGACATGTTTGAATTGAAACCTTTTGATCCTTGTTCTTTTGGTGTTCATCTCGTTGATTCTTCCGTAAAGAAACCTTTGTGGAAGATCGACGATGTTCTTATCATTGTCAATGACAATTATGTTCCCATTGATTTTATTATTATGGATATAGAGTGTGAACCTTTATGTCCAATTATTTTGGGACGCCCTTTTCTTCGCACCGTTGGTGCTGTTATAGACATGAAAGAGGGAAATATAAAATTCCAATTATATCTCCAAAAGGGGATGGAACACTTCCCTAGAAAGAAAATCAAGTTACCTTTTGAGTCCGTTACACGGGCAAGCTATTCTCTCTCTCTTGATAAAACTTAATTCTTCTTTTGCTTTATGCCTGCTTAAAGGCGTAAAACAAAGTGCTTGTTGGTAGGCAACTGATACGTCAAAATGCATCACTATTTTATATGGTAATTCTTTCTTATTCATTGATATATTTCATGATATGATGCTATTCTTATGTTGTTTTGGCTTATTTTACTCAGTTTGCAACTTTCCGGCGCCGAAGCAGCAGACGCAGGATTCAACAGTAAAAAGTGGACGCTGAGTTGCTGAAGAAGAACACCTCCATATTAGCTGAAAATCGACGGAGGCTGTTTTCTAGAAGGATAACGAAGGCACGCAAAAGAGGAACCAAAGGGGGGCCACAGGGTGTCCAGGCGGCCACCTGGCGCGGGCCCACCCCTGGCCGTGCCGGGAGGGCGCCTGGGCCCCCTGGAGCTCTCCCGGCTCCCCCCTCTGGCCTATATACCCCTCGTCGTCCAAAAACCCTAAAAATAAGTGAGTTTCCGGAGTTCTGCCGCCGCTCCGTGGCGGAAACCTACAGAGAAGAAAAGCCATCTCTGGCGGGCAGATTCCGCCGGGGAGATCACCTCTGGGAGGGGGAGATCGTCGCCATCGTCATCACCATCTTCACGGGCATCATCGAGATCATCATCAACATCATCCCCACCATCAGCACCATCTCCATCTTCATCCAATCTTATCTCACAATTGCAACTCATGTTGTAATCCGTACTATCTATCCCCTCTACTCTATCGGTGTTGATTACTACTTTGTGGTGCATGCTATTGAGTTTTGTTGGAGAAATATTATTGTGTTCAGATTGGTTATCATCCATTTATCCCCACTGATCATGATCTCTTTTATGTCTTGTGAGTAGTTACTTTAGTTCTTGAGGACATGGGAGAAGTCTAGTTGTTAGTAGTCATATGATGTTGAAGTAATATGTGTTGGTTGATATTTAAGTTGTGTTGTTATTCTCCTAGTGGTGTTGTGTGAGTCGAACACTCAACACTTCGCCTTATCAAGGACCTAGGGGAATGCATTGTGTATAAAGAATTCTTACGGTGGGTTGCCGGAGTGACAGAAACCTGAACCCCAGTTTGCACGCTTTTGCACAAGGGAACAATGGATCACCGATCGTATTGCTATGGTTAGGCTTTTGCCTTAATTACTATCTTGTATTTGCGGATGCTTGCAAGGTGTTTAATCATAAGAGTGCATTCATCTTAGTCTAGAGGGTGCACTAGCATAGATCCACCCATCAAACACTTATCAACCCAGCACATAGTATCGATACGGAATATGGCGAAAGCAAATGACTACCTCTCCCGTGTGTCCTCAAGAACGCTTTAGCTTTTATAAGTTAAGTTGCTAGGCCTCTCCTTTGCTAAGAAAGGATTGGGCCACTCTTTACTATCCAGTATCTTCTACTTTGCTCGTTTTTACTATCCTGTCGCTTATACCAAGAAAATCCCTAAAAATTTATCTTTCAGTGCTTGCAGTTATCTCCTTACCAAAGTCACTTGCTACTACCTTCTGCTCCACGTTGGGTTCGACACACTTACTTATCGAAAACACTGCAATAGATCCCTCTACGTTTAGGGTCATCAAGCTACGTTTTCTGGCGCCGTTGCCGGGGAGTGTAGCGCTATTAGTAAGTGAAGCCGGTAAGGAAGTTTTTATATTTCTGTTTTAGTTTTGCTGTTGCTGTTTTTGTCCTTATGGAGTCTCCTACTATTGGATCGTTGTTCTCGGGGAGCCGCCCCACCGCTAAGGTAGTCACTCCTACCCCTACTGAAATTGTGCCTTATAAGATACCATCTGGTATTATCAATTATGTCTTAACCAATCGCTATGCAGGAGACATACATCCAAGTGAACACTTGCTATATTTATCACAACTATGTTCATTATTCAAGCTTGCAGGTGTGTCACTGGAGTTCGTTATGAAGAAGTTATTCTCCGTATCGCTCACAGAAAAAGCTTCAGATTGGTATAAGCTCCTCGATAACCCACATTCTCTTAATTGGGAAGAGCTTAAGTCTCTCTTTTATACAAAGTTTTACCCTCTTCATGAAGTTTATCGAGACAGGAATTACATCTATAACTTTAGGTCTCGTGAAGGAGAGAGCATCGCTCAAGCTTGGGGGAGACTTAAATCCCTAATGTTCAAATGTCCTATCCATAAGCTCCCCAAAGATATTATACTTACAAATTTTTATGCCATGCTTTCTCATCAGGATAAGGAAAGGCTGGATACCTCCTCTAGCGGGGTATTTCAGACAAAGAGCGTGGAAGAAAGATGGGATCTCATCGAAAGGATCCAGAAGAATACTGAAGACTGGGAAATCGATAAAGGTATTGAACCTGCTATAAATTATGAGCATGATTATATTGAGAGCTATATGAAAACTGATTATTTCAATACCTTTTGCTCTAAGATTGGTTTGGATTCCCATCTAATGATTGATTTTTGTAAGAACTTTGCCTCTCATGTTGATTCTTCTAAGATGAAGAAGGATCAGTACCATAAGCCTTTCAAAGAAGTGCCTATTGATATTCACGTTGCTGATCCTATTTTGCATGCAGTTATATATGAACAGCCCCCTTTTCCTTCAAGAATAAGGGAGCACTCTTTTGTGACAAACATCATAAATAAAAGTGAGAGAAGAATAGGAGAACCTGAGGACCAGATCAGAGTCAATCCTCAAGTTGCTATGGTTAAAGATTTAATTACTAATGATGTTTCATATTCTATTATAAATTTTTGTGCTGTTTCAACTAACATTGTCACAGCCAAGAATAAAAGCTCAGTTTCAGGTACACCAGTTGTATCTGTTAAAATGGGAGATCACAATTATTACGGGCTATGCGATCTGGGATCAAGCGCTAGCGCGATTCCTTATTCACTTTATCAGGAGATCATGAGTGAGATTTCACCCTGTGAACTTGAAGAGATTGATGTTACTATTCATCTTGCAAACAAAGCTACTATCTCTCCTATTGGGATTGTGAGAGATGTTGAAGTCCTATGCGGAAAGGTAAAGTATCCTACCGACTTTCTCGTACTTGGTTCAGTACAAGATAGCTTTTGTCCTATTATTTTTGGTAGACCTTTTCTCAGAACTTGTGGAGCTATTATAGATTGCAAGAAAGGTAAAGTTTATATTGAATTGAATGGTGAGCCATATGAATTTAACTTTTCTAAGATTTCCAAGCAGCCTCGTGGTACTGAATTACCTAGTGATGATAAAATTATTGAAAGTATTGCTTCTATTGCTATTCCCCCTAATGATCCTTTGCAGCAATACATGGAGGACCACGAGAATGATACTCATATGCAGGAAAGAAATGAAATTGATGAAATCTTCTTGAGACAACCTGCTATCCTGAAGCACAACCTTCCGGTTGAACCTTTAGGAATTCTATCCAGACCAAAAGAAGACCCGGTGTTTGATCTCAAACCTCTTCCCGATACACTCAAGTATGCTTATTTAGATGAAAAGAAAATATATCCTGTTATTAACAACTCTAACCTTTAAGGATATGAAGAAGAGCGACTATTGGAAGTACTTCGTAAACACCGTGGTGCAATTGGATATACCCTTGATGACCTTAAGGTAATTAGTCCATCTATCTGTCAACATACTATCAACCTCGAGCCCGATGCTAAACCTGTTGTTGAGCATCAACGATGGTTGAACCCAAAGATGATGGATGTTGTGAGGACCGAAATCCTCAAGCTTCTAGCTGCAGGTATTATCTACCCTATAGCCGATAGTAAGTGGGTAAGTCCAGTTCATTGTGTCCCTAAGAAAGGAGGGACAACTATAGTCCCTAATGATAAGAATGAACTAATACCTCAGAGAATTATTATTGAGTATAGAATGTGTATTGATAACAGGAAGTTGAACAAGGCAACCAGGAAGGACCACTACCCGCTGCCCTTTATTGATCAGATGCTTGAGAGGCTGTCCAAAAACACCCACTTCTGCTATCTTGACGGGTACTCTAGCTTCTCTCAAATTCATGTTAACACCGCCGATCAAGGGAAGACCACTTTCACTTGTCCTTATGGTACTTATGCTTATAGGCGTATGCCTTTTGGTTTATGCAATGCCCCTGCTACTTTTCAGAGATGTATGTCTGCAATATTTCATGGTTTCTGTGAGGAGATTGTGGAAGTCTTCATGGACGATTTTTCCGTTTATGGAACTTCCTTTGACCACTGTCTCCACAATCTTAATAAAGTTTTGCAGAGATGCGAGGATACAAACTTAGTTCTAAACTGGGAAAAGTGCCAATTCATGGTTAACGAAGGGATCGTTCTTGGCCACAAAATTTCCGAGAGGGGAATTGAAGTGGACAAGGAGAAGATTGAAGCTATCGAAAGGATGCCCTATCCAAGGGACATTAAAGGTATTCGTAGTTTTCTCGGTCATGCTGGTTTCTATAGAAGATTTATTAAAGACTTTTCTAAGACCTCGAGACCCCTCACTAATCTTCTCCAGAAGGATGTTCCTTTTGTATTTGATGAAGATTGTAAGGAGGCTTTCGAAGTTCTTAAGAAAGCTTTAATAACCGCTCCTATAGTACAACCGCCTGACTGGAATTTGCCCTTTGAAATTATGTGTGATGCTAGTGATTTTGCTGTTGGAGCTGTTTTAGGACAAAGGGTTGATAAAAAGTTGAATGTTATTTATTATGCTAGTAAAACCCTTGATAGTGCTCAAAAGAATTATGCTACTACTGAGAAGGAATTCTTAGCAGTAGTGTTTGCTTGTGATAAGTTTAGGCAGTATATTGTTGATTCTAAAGTTATTATTCATACTGACCATGCTGCCATTAAGTATCTTATGACGAAGAAGGATGCCAAACCAAGGCTCATCAGATGGGTACTCCTTCTTCAAGAATTTGATTTGCAGATTGTTGATAGAAAAGGAGCAGACAACCCTGTAGCGGACAATCTTTCAAGAATGGAAGATATTCCGCATGATCCCATCCCAGTCAACGACAGTTTTCCAGACGAACAACTTGCCGTTGTTAAAGTACAATCTCTTTCCGATCCTTGGTTTGAAGATTATGCTAATTTTATCGTTGCAAAGTATTTTCCTCCAGGTCTAACATTTCAGCAAAGGAAGAAGTTCTTCCATGATTTGAGGCATTACTTTTGGGATGGCCCTCATCTTTTCAAAGAAGGTCCAGACGAGATCGTGAGAAGATGCATACCGGAACACGAGAAGAAGGACATTCTCAAGAAATGTCACGATAGTCCCTACGGAGGACATCACGCCGGTGAGAGGACCGCACATAAGGTTCTCCAATCAGGTTATTATTGGCCTACTCTCTTTAAAGATGCTAGAAGTTATGTTTTAGCTTGTGATAAATGTCAAAGAGTTGGTAATATTAGTAGGAGGAATGAGATGCCTATGAACTACTCACTAGTGATTGAGCCTTTTGATTGCTGGGGTTTTGATTTTATGGGTCCTTTTCCTTCTTCGCACAAGTACACTCACATATTAGTTGCTGTTGATTATGTAACCAAGTGGGTTGAAGCAATCCCCACTAAGAGTGCTGATCACAAAACATCTTTGAAAATGCTCAAAGATGTAATTTTCCCTAGGTTTGGTGTACCCAGGTATCTCATGACTGATGGAGGATCACACTTCACGCATGGAGCTTTTAGAAAAGCTCTAGCCAAGTACGATGTCAATCATAGGATTGCGTCACCGTACCATCCTCAAACTAGTGGGCAAGTTGAGCTCACCAACAGAGAGATCATGTTGATCTTGTAGAAGACAGTTAACAGAAACAGGAAGGACTGGTCAAATAAGTTAGGAGATGCTTTGTGGGCGTATAGAACTGCTTACAAAAACCCCATGGGGCATGTCTCCCTACAAAATTGTCTATGGCAAGGCTTGCCATTTGCCATTAGAATTAGAGCACAAAGATTTCTGGGCTGTTAGAGAGCTTAATGCTGACCCAAAGTTAGCTGGTGAAAAGCGTCTCATGAACTTGACTTCTCTAGATGAGTGGAGAAGTGAAGCTTACGAGAGCGCTAAAATTTTCAAGAAAAAGGTAAAAAAATGGCATGATAGAAGGATTCTGAAACGTGAATTTAATGTTGGTGATAAAGTTTTATTGTTTAGATCCCGTTTCAGGTTTTCTCCAGGTAAACTACTTTCCAGGTGGGAAGGGCCATTTCATATCGAAGAAGTCTACCGGTCTGGTGCAATTAAGATTAACAATTTTGAAGGCACCAAACCTCAAGTTGTGAACGGGCAAAGACTCAAGCATTACATAGAGGGAGACCCCGTCAATGTTGATGTAAATATAATTCGCACAACAACTCATGAAGAACATGTTGAAGCCCTGTTTCAGACACTGACAGAAGAAGAATAAGAAAAGGTATGTATTACGGTAAGGAAACATCGCGAACCGCCATAAAATTTCCATATTACGAGTTTTTTGCAAAATTAGGTAAATTCGAGGCCTAAGTGGAGCCGAAGGCGAGCTCCAGGGGCCCAGGCGCCCCCCTGGCGCGCCCTACCCCCTGGCTGCGCCGGGAGGCCGCCTGGGCACCCAGGACTCCGTCTCCGACCCCACTTTGGCTCGTTACCTTCCTTCTGTTGCAGAAATTTTTGCTATATATTTGCCGGATCGTTCCGGCAACGTATCTCGCGATTTCGCGTGTTTTTTTTTCGATCTGTTTCTGTCAGGAAATCTTTTAGCTAGAGCTAGGTGCCATGGCTTCCCCAAGTTCCCCCAAGGACAAGTTCGTCGTCAACGTCATCAACCCTTACCTCGCTGAGGTGAACAAGCACCCCCAGGTCCTTCGTGTGGAGGACGGTGTTCTCCACAAGAAAGATCTGAAGGGACCAGTAATGGAGGGGAGCACCGAGGAGCAGCTGAAGGAAATGGAACATGAAGTCTTCAAATTCAAGAAGATGGTGGAGCGTGGTGTTGAAGCCAACTTCGACATCAGGAACGAGATCGAGGCTTCCCATAGGAAAGAGATGAAGGAGATGTGGTCAAGCTTGTCCACACTAGAAGAAAAAGTTTATCAGCTCCAAGCACAAATCTATGATCTGCACAACCAGAACTGTGAGTATGAACTAAAGTTTCTGCGCACGGGTTTAGGTGCTGAGTGCAGGATCCTGGAGACGGGAATGTCCTTCGAGACTGGAGAGGAGCTGCCTTGGAAGCGCTTCGCCAAGGAGTACCTTATTGTGAAGAACAAGGATGAGGAGTAAATCTCCTCGGGTAATGGCATCCCCTCAGCTTGTTCCAAGCTTGGGGGAGTGCCCGGTATCTTTATCTTTATCTTAGTCCTTTAGAGTCAAGTAGAGTCGTATCATGTCTAGGAAGTTTATTATATGAAATAGGTGTTTGCATTGAGGTCTATCACTCCGTCTGTGGAGAGATTGTATCTGTGAGTGTGGAGTCGTCTAATATGGAATATTAATGAGAAGTCTATTGGTTCCTTCGCTGCACTCGGTATTCTCTTCACGCAATCGGCATCATATGACGATTCTTATGGGGAGTATTGAACTTATATCAGGTATGGCTTTGAAAACTTTATTTAATTTTGGCAAACATAGCTTTGGTCTTGACAACTTGCATGTTTTCTCAAGTAGCGACATAGCCAAAACCTTTATGTTATTATGCTTGAAGTGTTATGTTGACAAGGAAGACAACTTGATGTGTTATGCTTACCTTAATGTTTATGCCTTATATGTTTTACATCTAAATTAGCATCAATTATCTGTTCTCTCAAAGCCTTTGCTAGCCAAACTCTTTGCCAAGTAGATTTCTGCTTGTGCATCCATACCCTGAAACCTTTACCTTCCATATGAGTCCACCATACCTTCCTATTCGTGGTATTCCCCTACCACTCCTTTAAGTATAGAATTTATGTGTTATCCTAAATGTTCAAAATCTTCTGTTTTGTGCCTCTTGTTTAGCTCATGAGGAAGTAGTAGGTAATTCATGATCTTCTCAAGTTGGACAAGTTTTACCCCGGGATTGCATGTCTAATCTGCAAACCCATAATACGAGGAGGAACTGGCATGGGTGCGCCCAGCTCAAAAGATAATATGACAAACAAACCCTCCTTCACGCTTGGTCTATGAGAAATCAGAAACTCTGGCAGTGATAAACAAAGGAGATTAAGGGGATGTGATCGTCCCCACTTGGGAGCCGTTCCTCGAAACTTGTCCATCTTGAGAAGTAATTGAGCTATCTATTAGCATTTGTTGGCAAACTATGCACCACCCCAAAACTCTATTTTTATTCTGTTTGATTTAAGGATAGCACATGAGTTTTCCCTGCTTGCCCTTAAACAAGGCCTTTCTTCCGCCTTTATGTTGAGTCAGTTGTCCTACTCCCTTCTTTTCCCTAAGAGAACAGACATTTGATGTTAATGAGGATTCATCCATATAGAGCTGCATTAAGTTTTGCCATGCCATATCCTTGTTGACATTATCTTTTGATAAGTAAGTTGTTTGCGAAAGCTTTTGCCTAGCGAGCATCTTCCTTTGTGTTAGCATTTTCACTTCGTGACTATTAACATGTTCTTTCAAAAGCTTCAAATTGTTTTTAGTTGTACCTTGACCAAGGTTATGTTTGCCATAATTTGATGAGTTTCCTCAGCTCTACTTTTGATTATAATTGTTATTACTTTCTCATGAGGTCCTTATGAGTTGAGGTTGTTGTTGAGGATGCTTGAGTTTGATGGAGAAACCTTGATGCTTCTTGTCCGTATTTTATTATCGACACTTCACTCTCTAAACTTGTGGACAGGTTTACCGAGCTCAGTATTCGCTTGGGGAGAAGCGAGGTCCAAGCTTGGGGAGTTGATACGTCCAAAATGCATCACTATTTTATATAGTAATTCTTTCTTATTCATTGATATATTTCATGATATGATGCTATTCTTATGTTGTTTTGGCTTATTTTACACAGTTTGCAACTTTCCGGCGCCGAAGCAGCAGACGCAGGATTCAGCGGTAAAAAGTGGACGCTGAGTTGCTGAAGAAAATCACCTCTGAATTACCTGAAAATCGACGGAGGCTGTTTTCCAGAAGGATAACGAAGGCACGCAAAAGAGCAACCAGAGGGGGGCCACAGGGTGTCCAGGCGGCCACCTGGCGCGGCCCCACCCCTGGCCGCGCCGGGAGGGCGCCTGGGCCCCCTGGAGCTCTCCCGGCTCCCCCCTCTGGCCTATATACCCCTCGTCGTCCAAAAACCCTAAAAGGAAGAGAGTTTCCGGAGTTCCTCCGCCGCTCCGTGGCGGAAACCTACAGAGAAGAAAAGCCATCTCTGGCGGGCAGATTCCGCCGGGGAGATCACTCCCGGAAGGGGAGATCGTCGCCATCGTCATCACCATCGTCACGGCCATCATCGAGATCATCATCAACATCATCCCCACCATCAGCACCATCTCCATCTTCATCCAATATTATCTCACAATTGCAACTCATGTTGTAATCCGTACTATCTATCCCCTCTACTCTATCAGTGTTGATTACTACTTTGTGATGAATGCTATTGAGTTTTGTTGGAGAAATATTATTGTGTTCAGATTGGTTATCATCCATTTATCCCCACTGATCATGATCTATTTTATATCTTGTGAGTAGTTACTTTAGTTCTTGAGGACATGGGAGAAGTCTAGTTGTTAGTAGTCATATGATGTTGAAGTAATATGTGTTGGTTGATATTTAAGTTGTGTTGAGATTCTCCTAGTGGTGTTGTGTGAGTCGAACACTCAACACTTCGCCTTATCAAGGACCTAGGGGAATGCATTGTGTATAAAGAATTCTTACGGTGGGTTGCCAGAGTGACAGAAACCTGAACCCCAATTTGCACGCTTTTGCACAAGGGAACAATGGATCACCGATCGTATTGCTATGGTTAGGCTTTTGCCTTAATTACTATCTTGTATTTGCGGATGCTTGCAAGGTGTTTAATCATAAGAGTGCATTCATCTTAGTCTAGAGGGTGCACTAGCATAGATCCACCCATGAAACACTTATCAACCCAGCACATAGTATCGATACGGAATATGGCGAAAGCACATGACTACCTCTCCCGTGTGTCCTCAAGAACGCTTTAGCTTTTATAAGTTCAGTTGCAAGGCCTCTCCTTTGATAAGAAAGGATTGGGCCACTCTTTACTATCCAGTATCTTCTACTTTGCTCGTTTTTACTATCCTGTCGCTTATACGAAGAAAATCCCTAAAAAGTTATCTTTCAGTGCTTGCAGTTATCTCCTTACCAAATTCACTTGCTACTACCTTCTGCTCCTCGTTGGGTTCGACACTCTTACTTATCGAAAACACTGCAATGGATCCCTCTACGTTGAGGGTCATCAGCAACCCAAGATGTTTTTACTTCTGTCGTCGTGATGATTGTTACTACTGTAGCAACATCATTGTATCTTTATTTTCAAGATTTGTTGCAAGTTTAGCCTCTTATGATAAGGGAAGCAAAAGTTGTGACATGCTGTCCAGAAAATAGATTCTGTCTGCTTGATGGAAAAAATCAAAACAAATCACCAGTTCATCTTTTTGAGCTGAATTTTTTACACAACATGCTCTATACAATAGTGAAGCTTTCGTATGTTCTGAGTTTTTTGATTTGAGTTGCAGAAGTACCCCAAAAAAACTATTTACTACCTGCTGTTCTGTTTGTCACAGATTCTGCCACGTTTTTTCCTTTCCTTACTTTTGCAAACCTTAAGCTTGCTTTTTATTTGCAATTTTTTTTGGCAATCTTTATAAAAAGTAGCTCTTCAAGAATATCTTTATTTCCAGCGGGGGAAAATTAATTTATTAAGGATACTAACCTCTCTAATCAGCTGATGATGAGTTATGTATGAAGGGAGTTTTCAAGTGTGCGAGGGAAGACGATGAAAGAAGATTTGGGAGTGTTAAACGCTCAAGCTTGGGGATGCCCCCATGCATCCCCAATAAATATTCAAGGAGACTCAAGCGTCTAAGCTTGGGGATGCCCCCGTGTATCCCCTTCTCCATCAACAATCATCAGTTCGTCCTTCGTCTCACTATATTTTTATCACTTCATGCGTTATGTGCTATGCTTGGAGCGTCTCGCTCTTAGGTTCCCTTTTTAGTTTTCTTTAGCTTTGCTTACTGTTCATAACAAGTTATACCCCAGATTACTTTGTGTGGGAGAGAAACACGCTCCACTTCAATCTATAACACATGAGAGGATTTTCATGCTTATCTTTCTGCTGTTGTGCGTTCTTTACCTTTCGTAGCTACTGCCATGTTTAGTTTTAGTTTTAGTGTTTGTCTTTATCAAGAGCCTTGGCTTTTTTTAGTTTGTTGCTGGAACTCTCTTTAGTTTTCATGTTTATCTTCTGAAGAGAGTTGGTTGTTGCACTGAGTTGTGTCTTGTCTTGAAAGTAGGTAATTGAGGTTGCTATTTAATTTTAGTAGTAACTTGCAATAGTTTTGAGGTATTGTTGTGAGTAATGTTTGAAATTTTGGTGTCAAGAGCTCTAGACTATTAGTGATATGTGTCGTATTTTGGGCAATCCGTGTTTATTTTCAAAAACTACAAAAATAGTTGAGAACTCTAGCTACTAGATGGATCAGTAATCTTTTGAGGGATCGGATATTAGAGTACACTCACGTACCATGAGTCGAGGATGCGCAAGGATGACCAAACCCCCATACACTCTTCCTCGGGGTACTTGTCTCTTTGTGAACCTCCTTATTAGATTGCGAGTTACCGATAATAAGTGCATGTGTTCTTCGGACTAATGTAAGTATTGTGTCAGAACCCTCTGTTAGGTAATGTGCTAGGGTTAGCCAGTACTCTTGCATCATGTTAAAATTTCAAAAGAAATCTTTGAAATGAAAATCAAAAGCAAAATGGGAGAAGGAACCCCCCCAGATGAATTAGTTCAAAAGGCCAGATAAAAATCTTCTCCAAAAATTCATGTTAGAATTTTGAAAAGTCTTATAAATGAGTGTGATCACATATCAAGTGATGTGGGACCCATCCCATGCTCATAGATTTTTCAAATATTCAAACAGTGCCTTGGAATTAATCAAATAACCCTATTTGAGTTAAGATTCAAATTATTTGAATTTTAAAAATGTTGAAACTTTATAAGTGGCTAGTCTATATTATTATGAAGCCATATATTTTTTTTCAGCATTTAATAAAATGTTTAGCTATTTTATTTAGCTAAACAAAACAAACTACAGAAAAGAAAAATAGAAAAAGAAAACAAAAGCTTACCTCTCGCCCAGGGGCGAGGCCCACTCACCTCAGCCGGCCCAGCCCACCTGGAGGGGGTACATGCGTCTTCTTCCCCTCCAGGCAGGAAAGAACTTCGCCGGCGAGCGCCGTGGGCATGACAGGCAGCTGCCTGCCTGCCCAGGGCTTATCTCCTCGCCTGGAGACGTCTGGGAGACGTCCCGATCCGTTCCACCCCTCCAGAACCACCTCCCCCTCCTCTCTCGCCCGTTCCGCCGACGTCCGTGAAGCTCGCCGGAGCACCGTCAAGCCCCTGCGTAGCCATCGACGCCGAGAAGCCCCCGGATCCTGTCCATCGTCTTCACCGCAGTTGTCTTCGTCTTTGAGCGGAATATGGGGAGCTGAAGCCCCCTGGAGCTGCCGAATCGTGTCGTCGTCTTCATCTACGGCCGCCGCGCAACATCGTCGATTAGATCGCCGTCGAGCCACCCCAGCCCTCGCCACCACCTCCGTTGAGTTCCTGGTGAGCTCACGGTCAAAACCCCTAATCTCTCCCCCTCGATTTCTTCCTCTGTCACCGATTGCCATGGTCGCCGGAGTACCGAGCCGCCACGGTCGTCGTCGGCGAGCACCTGCTAGGCAATCATTCTCGCCGTCTTGTCCATCACCTCCGCCATGAACTGTTGCTTCGAACGTGCCCAGCGGTGGCTCAAATGGTGATCTGCAGCAAGATCCACCCCGAGCCCGTGCCACGGCCGCCGCGGAAGGTCGTCGCCGGCGTCGCTCCGGTGGCCTCCTTGGTCACCTGGACCCTCCCCGAGACGCGCGGCTCCACGAGCTTGCGTTTGGTGCCTCCAGCGCTTCAAACGGACCACGGTAGCCTCCTCCCGTGCAGCGCCGCCGTGGGTTGGCCGCCGGCGTTTAGCCGCCGGTGGGTTAGCGTAACCCCCCCTCGCTAATCCACCCACTAATGACCCCCTGAGCCAATGACAAGTGGGCCCAGTGGCTTAATTAAGCCACTGGTTAAGTTAACCCAGCCGGATTAAATTAACCAGCCACTGACAACCCTGGCCCACATGTCAGCCCCCCCTGACGCCAGCATGAGGTCGTGCTGACGTAGTAAACCTTTTCCAGAATTAAAATGAATTAAAGAAATTCAGAAAATTCCAGAAAATTCCAGAAAATAGCTCAAACTTTGGAAATTCATAGAAAATTCATATCAACTCCAAATTGGACAAATAATATATGAAAAATGATCAGGAGAAAATAAGCTATCCAAAAATCCAACTTTCAACTATGTTTGAGTTGATTTTAAAATGGGACCAGTAGCATATGTCATTTGATTTATTTGGAATTTATTCAAATTCAATTCAAATGATTTTGCAACTTGGACCATGGAATTATGCTACATTTCAACCACACTTCAGAGGCATATCATACACATTTCCAAAAGGTTCAAAATGATCAAACAATGTCACATGTAACTTGGTCAAGTTTGAACTCAAATTGGAGTTTGAATTTGCAATTCAATTTGCAATATACTCCATTTAAATGGAATTGTTTCACACATTAAAGCATATACATCAAATTTCAACCTTCCATCATGTGATTGTGCATTGTATTTACTTTTGCTACCTTGTTGTTGTTTGTCGAGTAGAGGTGGAACCGGAGCAGGAGCCTGCCCCCTTCGTTGAAGACCCAGAACCCGAACCTCGTCATCAAGGCAAGCAAACCCCCTTTGATCATGTCGATAAAATCCCACTTCCCTCTCATGTCTCGCTTCTGCATTGTTTAGGATGATTACCATGATGCGTTTCTACCGCATAGATGAACCCATTCCTTTGCATGACCTATCATTTTGTCACAGTAGTAAGAAAACCACAATCCTAGAAAATGTAGGAGTTGATTGATATCATGTGCCCCTGCAAATGATACTTCTTATTGCATGCTTAGAGTGATACCATGATGATACTGTTATGTGAGTCGGGATGGTAGTGATCATGATGCTTGGTGAATCGACCCTAATACAAGGTGAACGATGAGAGGCTGTGTAGGAGTACACGGTGGGTTGTCTCGTTGAACACCGCCCTAAGTCCGAGTCCTTGTGTGGTGATCCAAGATGAAGAGTACAACCACACATTGGGCTCACTGACCCCTCTCAACTTACTAACTCATCCCTTTCGATGTCCAGATGTCGCAATAGTTCGGAGTTCTGGTAGGCTTGTGGCCTGGATGCTAAGTGAGAGAACGGCTCATCCGAGACCGGCTTGTGCACCACGCACACATCACTTGGGTCCACTTCGGTAAACCGGCCGGGTTCACGATAGTGGTAACCAACCCAAGTAGGCGGCTTTCTCGGACTAGATTGGCTATGAGGTAACAGTTGTGGTGAGCATCCTCGCTGGCACCCCTTGAATGGTGTCGAGATCAAAGGCGGTAAATGATGATCATGTGTGTGTAGCGGTACACCCCTGCAGGGTTAACAAAACTATTCGAATAGCCGCGTCCGCGGTTATGGACTGCTTGGAAAGCTTATCTTGATTATTAGACAACTTGAACTGGATACTTCTAAAACACACCAAGATAAGTGTGAGTGCTATGGCATGCTTTCTCGTGGGGAAGTCAAGAAAGGCACCGTAGTGGTGTAATTGGTTGGAGAAAGTAGTGGACTCGTGTACGCTTCTTACCTCAAAGTCTGGTACTCGTAGTTCAGGACTAGCCAAGTCAAAGCTGGCACTTCTGCAAGTGAAACCCCACCTCCCTTTACCTTTATACATATGCATGAGTAGTATAGCTCCTATGTAAGTCTTGCTGAGTACGACTTTGTACTCACGTTTGCTTAATCTATGTTTTAGATGAACCCACAGACCCCGAAGGTGGCTTCTTCATCGAGCTGGACGACTGAAGATCAAGCTAGTCTAGTCCCAGTCAGACGACTGGTCCCCTCGTGGAGGGCTTGTGTTTAAATAAGGCTTCTTAAGCCATTTGTTAAACTTGTCTGTACTCAGACATAATTTGCTTCCGCTTGTGTTGTAATGTTGGATCACATGCTTGTGATCTCTGTGTGTACTCTATAAGAGTTATCAATAAAAATGTATACTTTGTAGAGAATTGCAATGATACCTGCTGTTCATACAAGGCATGTGTGCTGCGTGTATGTTTATAACATGCATGTCTTTGTATGGGTTTTCGAGACCTTAGTTGTGATCTGGCTGGCGGTCTTTCATACACCAAGTGACCCTTAGATGTGCGCAGCTTGGGGCATCGCAATGCGATTGTTCGAGACTCCGTCTCGTGCACACTTTGTGGTATGATCGAGCCCGCCCTAGACCCCGACTAAGTGATCGGGCTGGAGTAAGTCTATGTAAGAGTTATGAGATAGTCGGTAGTATGGTTGAGGCGACTTGTCTTTGAATATGGGAGGTCATCACCCATATCATTAGACTTGTGTGCGGACGATGAGGACCCATCTCAATTGATCATCCGGCCTGGATGGGATACCCCTCACGTACGATGCTTTCCGAGAACGTTCTGTGCTTGGCTTTGTCTGCTTAGACAAGTGGGTACGGTTCTCGGCTCTCCATATGACTATGTCTTAGCTGGACTTGCATACGCTAACCCCCAGGTCCCGACAGACTTGGTATCAGAGCAGGACTGACTGTAGGACTAGTAGCCTTGGCCGAAGTCGAGTCTAGCCTTCTATAGTTATATAGTTACTCTGGGTATATAAGGGAACAACGTAAGGCTTCTTTTTTCTCCTTACCCTCATCGATCTGAGTTCTGAGTCACCCT
This sequence comes from Bromus sterilis, assembly GCA_950022295.1. NCBI lineage: Eukaryota > Viridiplantae > Streptophyta > Magnoliopsida > Poales > Poaceae > Bromus > Bromus sterilis. The sequence continues at coordinate 361,700,461 of OX465595.1, read as the reverse complement.
CATCTTATTCTACGGGAAGATAGGACTAGGCTCTCCTCTGTCTGATTAGAACATCTCGTTGTTTGCTTCCTTGTAGCCGTAGGAAAGTTGTGATTGGTTTGTTAGAGTGGTTATACTTCATGATTTATTACATCGTATGTAAGTGTTGTTTCCATGTTGTAAGAAATTGTCTTTTTCTTGCAATTACAGCAGTTATGCTGTCCGAGTCATTCCAGGTTTATCTCATAATCTGATGCATTTGCAAACTCCTTCTTTCTGTTTCAGATGGCAGATCTACCCCCTCGGCAGATTGTTCGTTTGACCAGGTGCCTCGGTGTGCGTGGCCATCCCGCCACATTGATCGAGATGATGTCCTATGTGGGATATCGATGGTATCCTGAGTACACCGTTGAGGAGCAGTTCCTCGACTTCAACTAGACCCAGTTCCACTGCATTGTCAGGATCTACCCGCACCACGTTGGAGTCACTCAGCCTATCCACTTTGGACATGGCATTGGCATGACAGAGAACATGGCTGTGCAGGATGCTGCATATTCATGTATTACGCTGCTGAGAGAGGAGCACACTATGCTGAGAGAGACCTCATTCCGCTATATCCCTGCTGCACTTCCAGGAGAAGAGGGATATTACACCGGACTCTACTCAGATCACTCTGCAGAGGATCCCGCACTTCAGGTGACTGCTAGGTTTGCTAGTGATCGAGATCGTGATGCACGCGCTCTCCGTTTCGAGCTTCACGCCACTCGTGTTCGTCTGTATCGAGCACTGACCCTTTTGGCACCCTTCGTGAGCGTTGGATCAGTTGAGTATGATGCTATCTACCCAGTGAGGACTCAGATGCCTTCTCGAGTTGCTTGGCCCGAGATTGGAGGCATTTTTCCACCCCGTGGTCCTTTGCTTCCACCCTACGCTGGACCTAGGCCCCATCCTTGCCCAAATGGATATCAGGGTCCACAGGCCTCCGTGTTTTCCGATGGTCACCTTCAGCTACCGGGATACGCGGGTAACTTTTATGAGGACTACTATGGAGATGGAGATGAGTGAGACCGCCTGTGGTCTTACTTAGTGATGATGTAGTAGTATCTTAGTGTATTGTACGCAAGGGTCTAAGTTCGAGAGGCTTAGATAAATAATGTATAGGAAGTCAGAGTGCCTCTGAAGGATGTATCATCTTCATCACGTTTGTATTAGCTTGGTGCTTGTACTAAAACGATGTATGGCTTGTATGACAGCTTGTGAATATATGGCTTGTATGCTTTATCACCATGTTGTCAAGATGATTACTTCCTTTGCTCTGTAATCCTTCCAGTACTTCAATACCTTGTTTAGACTCTCCCAATCAACTCTGTTTGACTTTGGTTTTTCACCTTCAGGATGTCTCAAGGAACCCGTGGCCAGATTGGTCATAACCAGGGTCGTGTGAATGACCAGGAGGAAGGCAACCTTCCACCCCCACCCACGATGGCTCAGGTTCTGATGGAGGTTGAGAGGAACCGCCGAGACTCTCACCACCTGCTGGAAGTCATTGCTCGCATCACCACTCAGCAGTGCAACGAGTTGGTGTCCCTGAACGACTTCATCCGACTTCATCCCCCGGTTTTCCGTTACTCCACCGAGCCCCTTGATGCCGATGACTGGCTTCGCAGCATCGAGAGGAAGCTCCAGGCAGGCCATGTTGCAGATGGAGACAAGGTCAGCTATGCCACCTATCACCTTGAAGGTCCAGCTAGCTCTTGGTGGGAGAACTTCCTGAATATGCGTCCCGCTGGACCGCCTACATCTTGGGATGAATTCTGCACTTCCTTCCGCGAGCACCACATCCCCAAGGGTCTTATGGACCGCAAGCGTGAGGAGTTCTGCAACCTCACCCAAGGAAGAAGGACCGTTGACGAGTTTAGTCGTGAGTTCAACCGACTGGCTCGTTATGCTACTGAAGAAGTCTCCACCGACTCCAAGAAACAAGAGAGGTTCCGTCGTGGCCTCAACTCTGGACTCCGTCGTGAGCTCAACCGACATGACTTTGCCACATTCCAGGTCCTTGTCAACAAGGCCATCAAGGCAGAGGACATGAACACCCCCAACGATTTCCGCAAACACCCTAGAGACGACAGTTCATCCAGTTCTGGCTCCCAGAAACGCAAGATCTGGATCCCAAACAGTATGTTCCTCCAGAACAACCCACCGAGGCCATCCTATGTGGTGCCTCGTCCACCAACCCAGTTCCACCCAGCTCCACCAAACAACCTAGCTCCACGCACTGTCTTTGGAGCCTGTTACAAGTGTGGTCAGGCAGGCCACTACTCTCGTGAGTGTCCCTAGAACCAGATACAGCATCAGAATGCTCCACCCCGTGCCGGAGGCAACAACAATGGTCGTGGCAAGCCACCCCAGAAGGTCTACACCGCCAAACCCGCTCCTCCCGCCACTCGTGGACGTGTGAACCAGATTGCCGCCAAAGAGACTGACGACACCACTGACGTCATTCTTGGTACGCTCCTAGTCAATTATGTTCCTACTTCTGTTCTTTTCGACCCAGAAGCATCTCATTCATTCATGTCGGAAAGTTATGCACTTCGTCATGAGTTATCTTTTGTTGAATTGTCCACCCCAATGATTATTCAAACTCCAGGGTCAAGATGGCAAACTAATAGAGTAAGCCATGGAAATCAGATTGCAATTGAGGGTTTAGTATTCCTTGCTTCACTCATAGCCCTCAAGTCTTCAGATATTGATGTCATCCTTGGAATGGATTGGCTATCAAGACAGAATGCCTACCTGGATTGCAAAGGCAAATCCGTGAAACTCACCCACCCTTCAGGCAAAACCGTCAACTATACCTCACCCCGAACAAGAACCCAAGTGCATTCCTTGAATGTACTTCCCCTTCCAGAACTTGAAGATATTCCGGTGGTTCATGACTTCCCGGATGTCTTTCCTGAAGAGCTGCCGGGCATGCCACCCGACAGATGTGTAGAGTTTATAGTGGATCTTGCCCCAGGAACCGCACCAATTTCAAGACGCCCATACAAAATGGCCCCACGTGAGTTAGCTGAGCTTAAAACCCAACTGGAAGCTTTGTTGGAAAAAGGCTTCATCCGCCCTAGCTCATCGTCATGGGGTTGCCCCGTTCTGTTCGTAACGAAGAAAGATGGAACAGAAAAGATGTGCGTAGACTATCGCCCGCTAAATTTAGCGACGATAAAGAACAAGTACCCATTGCCCAGGATCAATGATCTTTATGATCAACTTGCAGGATCCTCTGTCTTCTCCAAGATGGATTTGAGATTAGGTTATCATCAAATCAAAATCCGAAACGAGGACATTCCAAAAACGGCTTTTACTACTCGTTATGGTCTTTACGAGTACACCGTCATGTCCTTTGGTTTAACCAATGCCCCCGCCACTTTCTCACGCATGATGAATTCGATCTTCATGGAGTACCTAGATAAATTTGTTGTAGTTTATCTCGATGACATTCTCATCTACTCGAAGAACGAAGAAGAACATGCCGAACACCTAAGGCTGGTATTAATGAAACTTAGAGTGCATCGCCTGTATGCTAAATTCTCCAAGTGTGAATTTTGGCTACCAGAAGTGACCTACTTAGGCCACGTGATTTCTGCAAAAGGCATTGCTGTGAATCCCGAGAGAGTTCAGGCCGTCCTTGACTGGACTCCACCTGAATCGGTTAAGCAAGTTAGGAGTTTTCTTGGCCTAGCCAGCTACTGCCGTCGCTTCGTCGAGAACTTTTCTAAAGTTGCAAAGCCTCTAACTGAACTCCTCAAGAAAGATAAGAAATTCCTATGGACTCCCAAGTGCGAGGAAAGCTTTCAAGAGCTAAAAAGAAGATTGACTTCTGCACCCGTACTTGCACCTCCAGACACCAAAAAGGATTTTGAAATCTATTGTGACGCATCACGGCAAGGGTTAGGATGCATACTTCTGCAAGATGGACATGTGGTAGCTTATGCTTCACGCCAGTTGTGACCACATGAAGAGAACTATCCTACCCATGAGCTTGAACTCGCTGCCGTAGTTCATGCCCTAACAACTTGGCGACATTACCTCCTTGGTAATCGTTGTGAGATTTATTCCGACCACCAAAGCCTCAAATACATTTTCACCCAGCCAGATCTTAATCTCAGGCAAAGACGCTAGATTGAGTTGATAAAAGATTACGACGTAGTAATTTCTTACACCCCAGGCAAAGCCAATGTCATGGCTGATGCACTAAGTCGTAAGTCGTATTGTAACAACCTCATGTTACAACAGTATCAACCACTTCTTCATGAGGACTTTTTCAAGCTCAATCTTGAGATTGTTCCTCATGGCTATCTTTCTACCTTGGTGGCGAAACCAACTCTTGAGGATCAAATCATAGTTGCCCAAAGGCGTGCACGAGGTGTTCGCCGGATCAAGGAGAACATTGCTAGCGGAGTTGCTAAATGTTTCTCCACAGATAGAAAGGGAACGATATTCTTTGGAAATCGTTTGGTAGTACCTAAGAATAGGGAACTAAGGCAACTCATCCTCAAGGAAGCCCATGACACACCCCTCTCGATTCATCCCGGTAGCACAAAAATGTACCGAGATCTACGCCAGAGATTTTGGTGGACTAGGATGAAGAGAGACATTGCTCAATTTGTTGCCGAATGTGATGTTTGTCGTCGCATTAAGGCAGAACATCAAAGACCTGCTGGTACACTTCAACCTTTGTCTATTCCCGAGTGGAAATGGGACAAAGTCGGTATGGATTTCATCACCGGCTTTCCAAGAACCCAGAAAGGAAACAATGCCATCTTCGTTGTCATAGATAGGCTTTCCAAAGTTGCTCACTTCCTTCTGGTTCGCGAGTCTATAACTGCTAGCCAGTTAGCGGACTTGTACATCTCTAGAATTGTATCCCTTCACGGTGTTCCTTTGGAAATCAATTCTGATCGCGGTAGCCTTTTTACCTCTAGATTTTGGGGAAGCTTTCAGAATGCTATGGGAACTCATCTCTCCTTTAGTACGGCTTTCCATCCTCAGTCTAGCGGTCAAGTCGAAAGGGTTAACCAAATTCTTGAAGACATGCTCAGAGCTTGTGTTATCTCATTCGGAAAGAATTGGGAGAAGTCTCTGCCATTCGCCGAATTTTCTTATAACAACAGTTTCCAATCTAGTCTGAACATGGCTCCTTTTGAACTCCTTTATGGACGACGATGTCGAACACCACTAAACTGGTCAGAAACCGACGAAAGACAATTCTTTGGACCGGATATGATCAAGGAAGCAGAAGAGCAAGTTCGCATTGTTCGTGATCAATTGAAAGCAGCCCAGTCTCGTCAGAAAAGCTACTATGATCGTCATCATAGGCAAGAGAGCTACAATCTGGATGAGAAGGCTTACCTTTGGGTTACTCCTCTAAAGGGAACCCAACGTTTCGGTATCAAAGGCAAGTTGGCCCCACGTTACATCGGACCTTTCCGCATTCTTGCCAAACGTGGAGAAGTTGCCTACCAACTTGAACTACCCCCGCACCTTTCCCGAGTACATGATGTATTCCATGTGTCCCAACTCAGGCGTTGCTTCAAGGACCCCATCCGCGAAGTCGACCATGAAACGCTTGATTTCCAAGATGACCTTTCTTATCGAGAATACCCCGTTCGTATTCTTGATTCCGCAGAGCGTGTCACTCGTCGTCAGAAGATTAGGTTTCTGAAAGTGCAATGGTCACACCACTCTGAGAGAGAAGCTACGTGGGAAAGAGAAGACCGTCTCAGTGCTGAGTATCCCTCCTTCCTCCCGCAGACTTCTGAATCTCGGGATGAGATTCTATTGAGTGGGGGCGAGTTGTCAGAACCCTCTGTTAGGTAATGTGCTAGGGTTAGCCAGTACTCTTGCATCATGTTAAAATTTCAAAAGAAATCTTTGAAATGAAAATCAAAAGAAAAATGGGAGAAGGAACCCCCCAGATGAATTAATTCAAAAGGCCAGATAAAAATCTTCTCCAAAAATTCATGTTAGAATTTTGAAAAGTCTTATAAATGAGTGTGATCACATATCAAGTGATGTGGGACCCATCCCATGCTCATAGATTTTTCAAATATTCAAACAGTGCCTTTGAATTAATCAAATAACCCTATTTGAGTTAAGATTCAAATTATTTGAATTTTAAAAATGTTGAAACTTTATAAGTGGCTAGTCTATATTATTAGGAAGCCATATAAATTTTTTCAGCATTTAATAAAATGTTTAGCTATTTTATTTAGCTAAACAAAACAAACTACAGAAAAGAAAAATATAAAAAGAAAACAAAAGCTTACCTCTCGCCCAGGGGCGAGGCCCACTCACCTCAGCCGGCCCAGCCCACCTGGAGGGGGTACATGCGTCTTCTTCCCCTCCAGGCAGGCAAGCACCTCGCCGGCGAGCGCCGTGGGCACGACAGGCAGCTGCCTGCCTTCCTAGGGCTTATCTCCTCGCCTGGAGACGTCTGGGAGACGTCCCGATCCATTCCACCCCTCCAGAACCACCTCCCCCTCCTCTCTCGTCCATTCCGCCGACGTCCGTGAAGCTCGCCGGAGCACCGTCAAGCCCCCGCGTAGCCATCGACGCAGAGAAGCCCCCGGATCCTGTCCATCGTCTTCACCGCAGTTGTCTTCGTCTTTGAGCGGAATATAGGGAGCTGAAGCCCCCAGGAGCTGCCGAATCGCGTCGTCGTCTTCATCTACGGTCGCCGCGCAACATCGCCGTCGAGCCACCCCAGCCCTCGCCACCACCTCCGTTGATTTCCTGGTGAGCTCACGGTCAAAACCCCTAATCTCTCCCCCTCGATTTCTTCCTCTTTCACCGATTGCCATGGTCGCCGGAGTACCGAGCCGCCACGGTCGTCGTCGGCGAGCATCTGCTTGGCAATCATCCTCGCCGTCTTGTCCATCACCTCCGCCGTGAACTGCTGCTTCGAACGCGCCCAGCGGTGGCTCAAATGGTGCTCTGCAGCGAGATCCACCCCGATCCCGTGCCACGGCCGCCTCGGAAGGTCGTCGCCGGCGTCGCTTCGGTGGCGTCCTTGGTCACCTGGACCCTCCCCGAGACGCGCGGCTCCACGAGCTTGCGTTTGGTGCCTCCAGCGCTTCAAACGGACCACGGAGCCTCCTCCCGTGCAGCGCCGCCGTGGGTTGGCCACCGGCGTTTAGCCGCCGGTGGGTTAGCCTAACCCCCCCCTCGCTAATCCACCCACTAATGACCCCTTGAGCCAATGACAAGTGGGCCTAGTGGCTTAATTAAGCCACTGGTTAAGTTAACCCAGCCGGATTAAATTAACCAGCCACTGACAACCCTGGCCCACATGTCAGCCCCCCCTGACGCCAGCATGAGGTCATGCTGACGCAGTAAACCTTTTCCAGAATTAAAATGAATTAAAGAAATTCAGAAAATTCCAGAAAATAGCTCAAACTTTGGAAATTCATAGAAAATTCATATCAACTCCAAATTGGACAAATAATATATGAAAAATGATCAGGAGAAAATAAGCTATCCAAAAGTCCAACTTTAAACTATGTTTGAGTTGATTTTAAAATGGGACCAGCTGCATATGTCATTTGATTTATTTGGAATTTATTCAAATTCAATTCAAATGATTTTGCAACTTGGACCATGGAATTATGCTACATTTCAACCACACTTCAGAGGGATATCATACACATTTCCAAAAGGTTCAAAATGATCAAACAATGTCACATGTAACTTGGTCAAGGTTGAATTCAAATTGGAGTTTGAATTTGCAATTCAATTTGCAATATACTCCATTTAAATGGAATTGCTTCACACATCAAAGCATATACATCAAATTTCAACCTTCCATCATGTGATTGTGCATTGTATTTACTTTTGGTACCTTGTTGTTGTTTGTCGAGTAGAGGTGGAACCGGAGCAGGAGGCTGCCCCCTTCGTTGAAGACCCAGAACCTGAACCTCGTCATCAAGGCAAGCAAACCCCCTTTGATCATGTCGATAAAATCCCACTTCCCTCTCATGTCTCGCTTATGCATTGTTTAGGATGATTACCATGATGTGTTTCTACCGCATAGATGAACCCATTCCTTTGCATGACCTATCATTTTGTCACAGTAGTAAGAAAACCACAATCCTAGCAAATGTAGGAGTTGATTGATATCATGTGCCCCTGCAAATGATACTGCTTATTGCATGCTTAGAGTGATACCATGATGATACTGTTATGTGAGTCGGGATGGTAGTGATCATGATGATGATGGTAGAAAAGTTTTGGTGAATCGACCCTAATACAAGGTGAACGATGAGAGGCTGTGTACGAGTACACGGTGGGTTGTCTCGTTGAACACCGCCCTAAGTCCGAGTTCTTGTGTGGTGATCCAAGATGAAGAGTACAACCACACATTGGGCTCACTGACCCCTCTCAACTTACTAACTCATCCCTTTCGATGTCCAGATGTCGCAATAGTTCGGAGTTCTGGTAGGCTTGTGGCCTGGATGCTAAGTGAGAGAACGGCTCATCCGAGACCGGCTTATGCACCACGCACACATCACTTGGGTCCACTTCGGTAAACCGGCCTGGTTCACTATAGTGGTAACCAACCCAAGTAGGCGGCTTTCTCGGACTAGATCGGCTATGAGGTAACAGTTGTGGTGAGCATCCTTGAATGGTGTCGAGATCAAAGGCGGTAAATGATGATCATGTGTGTGTAGCGGTACACCCCTGCAGGGTTAACAAAACTATTCGAATAGCCGCGTCCGCGGTTATGGACTGCTTGGAAAGCTTATCTTGATTATTAGACAATTTGAACTGGATACTTCTAAAACACACCAAGATAAGTGTGAGTGCTATGGCGTGCTTTCTCGTGGGGAAGTCGAGAAAGGCACCATAGTGGTGTAATTGGTTGGAGAAAGTAGTGGGCTCGTGTACGCTTCTTACCTCAAAGTATGGTACTCGTAGTTCAGGACTAGCCAACTCAAAGCTGTCACTTCTGCAAGTGAAACCCCACCTCCCTTTACCTTGATACATATGCATGAGTAGTATAGCTCCTATGTAAGTCTTGCTGAGTACGACTTTGTACTCACGTTTGCTTAATCTATGTTTTAGATGAACCCACAGACCCCGAAGGTGGCTTCTTCATCGAGTTGGACGACTGAAGATCAAGCTAGTCTAGTCCCAGTCATACGACTGGTCCCCTCGTGGAGGGCTTGTGTTTAAATAAGGCTTCTTAAGCCATTTGTTAAACTATTCTGTACTCAGACATAATTTGCTTCCGCTTGTGTTGTAATGTTGGATCACATGCTTGTGATCTCTGTGTGTACTCTATAAGAGTTATCAATAAAAATGTATACTTTGTAGAGAATTGCAATGATACCTGCTGTTCATTCAAGGCATGTGTGCTGCGTGTATGTTTATAACATGCATGTCTTTGTATGGGTTTTCGAGACCTTAGTTGTGATCTGGCTGGCGGTCTTTCATACACCAAGTGACCCTTAGATGTGCGCAGCTTGGGGCATCGCGATGCGATTGTTCGAGACTCCGTCTCGTGCACACTTTGTGGTATGATCGAGCCCGCCCTAGACCCCGACTAAGTAATCGGGCTGGAGTAAGTCTATGTAAGAGTTATGAGATAGTCGGTAGTATGGTTGAGGCGACTTGTCTTTGAATATGTGAGCTCATCACCCATATCATTAGACTTGTGTGCGGACGATGAGGACCCATCTCAGTTGATCATCCGGCCTGGATGGGATACCCCTCACGTACGATGCTTTCCGAGAACGTTCTGTGCTTGGCCTTGTCTGCTTAGACAAGTGGGTATGGTTCTCGGCTCTCCATATGACTATGTCTTAGCTGGACTTGCATACACTAACCCTCGGGTCCCGACATATTGAAAGTTGACACTTCCACCTCCTCATATTTGCTAGCCTCTTCGGTACCGTGCATTGCCCTCTTCTCACTCTGAGAGTTGGCGTCCACCTCGCTGGTGCATCCAAACCCTTGGCATGATACGATCTGTCGTCATAAAACTCCTTATATCCTTCCTCAAAACAACCACCATACCTACCTATCAAGGCATTTCCATAGCCTTTCCGAGATATATTGCCATGCAACATCCACCTTTTCATGAGTTGATCTGCATGTCATATATGTTCCTGCTACACTGGCAAAGACATACATTTGCATACATCATGATAGCTACATCTTCTTTATGTTGAGCACCTTGTAAAGTGTGAAGATCTTCTATACCTTCTTGTAAAATAGAGTGTTGCCATTAAGTGAGGAAAAGATCCAAAAGAGGACAAATTTAAAAGATCCCAAAGAGGAAAAATGAGAGTTAAATAGAAAGAGCCATTGAGGCCACCAAAAAAATAAAAAAAATAGAAAAAAGAGAAAAAGAAAATAAAAAGAGAGAAAGGGGCAACACTACTATTCCTTTTGAAAGATCCACACTCGTACTCCCTCTTATCCTTGTACTCCATAGAGATGATCATTTATGCATAGAGCTATGTGGGGACCTTCACACTATAGAACTTGGCTTGCATATTCCAAGGATGAGCCTACTCAAAAGAGCTCTACGTCTTCATGAGCGAGCAAGTTGGATGCACCCCCACTGGTTCCATTGGAGAGATTTTCTTAGCTCATATGTGCATCCGTTGCATGGCAATCCCTACTCCTCACATCATATCTATCATTTGGCCTTCTCACCTATGATTGTCCTCATTGATGTGAGCCTTTCTCACCCTTTTTGTCTTCCTCCTCCACCATACTTCTCTCTTTTCCATCCTAAGTGTCAACTCTCGTGCTTACGCTCACCCATTGCATGAGTGCTAAAAATATCGAAAAGGAGTGGATCAAATTGACTTGTATCTGGCTAGTGGTCTGGGGACGAGTCAAGATAAGATTCCGAAGAATACCAAGTGTGAAACTTTAGTAGATTGAGTTCTCAACAAAAATATATTTTTTCTCGTATTCCCATCTCCCCCTTCTTGCACGCAAACACCATTTGGATACATTCGAGTCACGGACAGCGACTCTCTTACACCTAATGTTCTTATGTTGCTTGTTTCAACGCCAATGTAGACTCTTGCCCGTTATGACTTGAATTGAATTACATACCTTGATTGCTTTACTTTTCAAAGTTCTTATATGGTTGCTGATACATGTCAAACGTATCGATAATTTCTGCTCGTTCCATGCATGTTTTTTGTGATATTTCTATGATCTAGATAAACTTTCATACACTTTTGATTATATTTGGACTATCCTTCTAACTCAGTGCACCTCAGTGCCAGTTCCTGTTTTTTGCTATTTTTCTATTCCAGGTTTCCCCCATATTAAAAGTGCTCCAAAAATTCGGGAAAAATTGGATAAAAAATCAGCGCATCGGAGCCTTCTAGAATCACCAAAGTGGGGCCAGAGGGCCACCACCAGATGTCCAGGCGGCCACCTGGCTCGTCCAGGGGCCTGGCCGCGCCAGGGGGGCGCCTGGACCCCTGGTGGCCCCACTGTCTGCCCCCCGTCACCTATTTATTCTCCGTCACGGGGAAACTCCGAAGACAGAACCCTATTTCGCAAACTCGCCCCTGTTCCGCCGCTGCCGCGCTTCCAAGACCGGGAGCACCGTCAGGACCCCTCCCGGCACCCTGCCGGAGGGAGGATCGACCTCCGGGAGCTTCTCCTCCACCATGGACGCTTCCCGGATGTGCCGTGAGTAGTTTTCTTTGGAACATGGGTCCGTGATCAGTAGATATGTGATGTTCTCCTCCCCTCTTTGTTCTTCATGGTTTAGACCTCCTGAGCTTCCCTACATGATCGAGGCACATATGTAATTCTTCAGCTGTTGCTATGCTGAGTTTGATGGGATCTGATGGATTATGAGATTATGTTCAGATCGTGATAGAGTAAAATATTTTGCTTTTATCTCTTATATTTTTGTTCCTAAGTAATTCTTGCATGTTCTCCGTTGCTGTTTATTGCTTTGGCCAAGTAGTAGGTAGTGACTCCAAGAGGGAACATTATGCTCGATTGTGGGTACATGCCCCCTGATGACACGCTTGAGTGATAGAAACATGAGTCTAGGGGATGTGCTGTGGCCACAAGGGGGGAAAACAATGGTTCTTGTAACCGTGGTTGCAAGGATTGTTTACTTTACGAAAAGTTCTTTTTAATGAAGTTGTTTGTTGCTTTGGGTTTACACTTTGGGTGGTGCTCGCAAGTTAATACCATCGAGATGTTCTGGATAAATATCCCAAGGTGGATGCTTAGTAGTAGATGCAGATGGATTTCGGTCTACTTATTTTGGCGTACTGCCCATGCTTATGAGTCTCTTCATTTCTTTTGTAGCATAGTTAGCATTGCGGTGCGTTTATAATCCTGTCAATTTCCCATCTGTAATTTGTTTACCTCTCATAGAAGTTTTATCGTCTTTTGGGAGAGAGACATCACTAGTGAACATCACGGGACCCCGGTCCATATTCTCATCATTGTTTACAAGCTTATTTCCTTTTCCGCTTTTACTTCCAGTTTATATCATTATCATTATCCCTGGTGTTTTGATCCTTTGTAAACAACAAGGTCAGAGAGATTGACAACCTCCCTGAACTTCGTTGGGAGAAAAGCTAATTTTGTTGTGTGCAGGTCCACGTCAGTTGCGCCGCTGACACCTACTTAGCATCGCCGGAGTCCTACGGGAGACAAACCCTATCCTCTACATACGGGAAATTTGCTGCTATCCTACATTTCACCTTCCACTTGGGATAACCAACGAAGGGCGAGAAGCCATTACCACTTCCACGCCATCATTTGCTAGCATGTCACCACAGAAATTATACTTGTTATCATTTACCTACTCGAGGACATGCAGGAATTAAGCTTGGGGATGTTGATACGTCCCAAACGTATCTATAATTTTTGCTTGCTCCATGCATGTTTTGTGTGATATTTCTATGATCTAGATACACTTTCATACATTTTTGATCATATTTGGACTAACTTATTAACTCAGTGCACCACAGTGCCAGTTCATGTTTTCTGCTGTTTTCTATTTCAGGTTTCCCCCATATTAAAAGTGGTCCAAAAATTCGGGAAAAATCAGATAAAAGATCAGCTCTACAAAACCTTCCGGAGTCCCCAAGGAGGACCAAAGGGGACCCACTAGGGCCCCAGGCGGCCACCTTGCGCGGCCTAGGGCTTGGCTGCGCCAGGGGGCGCCTGGACCCCTGGTGGCCCCCCTGGCTGCCCCTTCGCTTATATATTCCCCGTGACGCGAAACCTCCAGGGACATAACCATTTTTCGCAATCTCGCCTCTGTTCCGCCGCCGCCGCGCTTTCAAGATCAGGAGCGCCAACAGACCTCTTCCCGACACCCTGCCGGAGGGAGGATTGACCTCCAGGAGCCTCCCCTCCACTATGGACACTTCCCGGATGATCCGTGAGTAGTTTGCCTTGGAACATGGGTCCGTGATTAGTAGCTATGTGATGTTCACCTCCCCTCTTTGTTCTTCATGGATTAGACCTCGTAAGCTGCCCTACATGATCGAGGCACATATGTAATTTTCTGCTGGTGCTATGCCGAGTTTGCTGGGATCTGATGGATTATGAGACTATGTTCAGTTTGTGATTGAGTAATATATTTGGTTCTTATCTTTTATATTTTTGTTCCTAAGTAATTTTGCATGTCCTCCATTGCTGTTTATTTCTTTGGCCAAGTAGTAGGTAGTGACTCCAAGAGGGAATGTTATGCTCGATTGTGGTTTCATGCCCCCTGATGACACGCTTGAGTGACAGAAACATGAGTCTAGGGGATGTGTTGTTTCCATAAGGGGGAAAACAATGGTGCTTGTAACCGCGGTTGCTAGGATTGTTTACTTTACGCAAAGTTCTTTTTAATGCAGTTGTCTGTTGCTTTGGTTTACACTTTGGGTTGGGCTCGCAACTTAATACCAGCGAGATGTTCTGGATTGATATCTCAAGGTGGATAATTAGTGGTAGATGCAGTTGGATTTCGGTCTACTTATTTTGGCGTACCGCCCATGCTTTTGAGCCTCGTCCTTTCTTTGTAGCATAGTTAGCATTGCGGTGCATTTTTAATCCTGTTAATTTCCCAGCTGTGATTTGTTTACCTCGCATAGCAGTTTTATCTTCTTTTGGGAGAGAGACATCACTAGTAAACATCACGGGACCTCGGTCCATATTCTCATCACTGTTTACACGCTCTTTTATTTTCTTGCTTTTACTTTCTAGCTGTTATCATTATTATCTTTTATTTGTTGCGTTGATCCTTTGGGAACAGCAAGGCCGGAGAGATTGACAACTTCTCTGTACTCGTTGGGAAGCAAAGTTATTTGTGTTGTGTAGGTCCACGTTAGTTGCGCCGTTGACACCTACTTATCATTGCCGGAGCCCTACGGAAGACAAACCCTATCCTCTACATAGGGGAAATTTGCCGCTACACTACATCTAACCTTCCACTTGGGGTAACCAACTAGGATAGAGTATCATCCACCTTGGACCATGGGTCCATGATCAGTAGTTATGTGATGTTCTCCTCCCCTCTTTGTTCTTCATGGATTAGACCTTGTGAGCTGCCGTACATGATCAAGGCACATATGTAATTCTTTCTGCTATTGCTATGCTGAGTTTGCTGGCATCTGATGGATTATGAGACTATGTTCAGATTGTGATTGAGTAATATATTTGGTTCTTATCTTTTATATTTTCGTTCTTGAGTAATTCTTGCATGTTCTCCGTTGCTTTTTTTTTCTTTGGCCAAGTAGTAGGTAGTGACTCCAATAGGGAGCGTTATGCTGGATTGTGTGTTCATGCCCCCTGATGACTAGATTAAGTGACAGAAACATGAGTCTAGGGGATGTGCTGTTGACACAAGGGGGAAAACAACGGTGCTTGTAACCGCGGTTGCAAGGATTGTTTACTTTACGCAAAGTTGTTTTAATGCAGTTGTCTGTTGCTCTGGGTTTACACTTTGGATGGGGCTCGCAACCTAATACCAGCGAGATGTTTTGGATAGATATCTCAAGGTGGATAATTATTAGTAGATGCAGTTGGATTTCGATCTACTTATTTCGGCGTTGCGCCGATGCTTTTGAGCCTCATCCTTTCTTTGTAGCATAGTTAGCATTGCGGTGCGTTTTTAATCCTGTTAATTGCCCAGCTGTGATTTGTTTACCTCACATAGCAGTTTTATCGTCTTTTGGGAGAGAGACATCACTAGTGAACATCATTGGACCCCGGTCCATATTTCCAACACTGTTTACACCCTCAATTTACTTCCTGCTTTTACTTTCCAGTTGCAATTATCACTACCTATTATCTGTTGCGTTGATCCTTTGTAAACGTCAAGGCTGGAGAGATTGACAACCTATCTGTACTCGTTGGGAGCAAAGTTATTTGTTGTGTGTGCAGGTCTAGGTTAAGGAAGCAATATCTCTCAAACGGCGCATTGCTCGCTTCACCCCCTACTCAAAGTTATCGGAGTCCTACTGAAAACACTCTAAACCTTGGCATCTTTGCCAAGGGAAATTTTCTTCTAGGTTACATCCAATCTTCCACTTGGGGTAATCAACGAGGAGCACTACTTCAGTGACATCAGCCGTGCGTTGTTTGAACTTCTTGTGCCATCTCCTTCGTAAGTGTCTTCAGACAAAAGAAGTGCACATAGCCCCCTAAACTATCACATTTCGATCTTAATCCCCTCAACTATCCAAAACCAAAAAAATAACCCTCTGAACCCCTATTTAGTGGTTTTGATGCCAGTTTTTCCTACATGGGAAGATGGAAGCCCACCTGGTATGGTCACTCTGTCAAACACTTCGCTTGTACCCATGGCGAGGCCAACTGCACCCATCAAGGCCTCCACGCTCGGCACCAGAGCCAATGCCAAGCACGCCTGAAGGTGAGCAGCGTCAGCACCTTGTCCTTCCCCTCATAGAGAAAACAACAACAACGCCACCCTCCTCTTGTCGCCCATTGAGGGGCAGTTTGGTTGAAGTCCTGATGGAATTTACTTGGCCTGACGATCTCCCTAGGATGTGCCCGAATGTTGTTTGGTTGAAGGCCTGAATTCCTAAGTACGTCCCTGACCTGAACTCACATGCAGTGTGATTAGCCTGGCTATCTCACAGGAAACTTGGTTAGCCTATGTCAGGCCTATGAAATCGGACGGCTTCAGGCTGTCAACTCACACATCTAATCTACTTATTATATTAGTCTAAGGTCAGGCTAGCAAACAAACACCACATGCATAGAGCTGCCTGGTCAGCAAAAAACTATGTTCTCATCCGGCCACTATCAACATCAAATTTTACCAGGCACGAACTGTGGCACCCCGGCTCAGAGGACCGGAACGCCCCGTGCACCAGCCCAGAGATCAAGTCTTCTGGAACACGGCACTGATTGATATAGAACTGAACATCTTTCTATTACCGAAGATGGGGGTACACGAGGTCTATTACAACACTAGCGGAGACACAACTTGCTCCTCTGGCTAGCCTCAGCTCTACACCAAGCAGCAACATAACTTTCTAGCAGCGGGATAACGACGGCAGCGGAACAACAACGGCGATGATGAACTCCAATCCACAGGGACACTGGCTGGGACACCTCCTAGCTTGCAAACATCGGGAACGCCGTCCTACGCATCCAAAGCACGGCCTGGAAATCTGGCATAACACGCCAGGTCAGTACATTGAATGTACTTGCAAGCTCACAACAACCATGTAGCAAGGCAAAACAATAACATGGCAACAGGTTCAAGTATATTAGTGAATTAAACATGTGAGCATTAATATCATGCAAACAGATATCCATCAAGCCTATTATCAACATTATTAATGCACACACAATGGACCCCACATGATCGTCGCATGATCACGTGGCTTACCTCGGAGTCCTTACAGACTCAAACATCGGGTCACTTCGTGACCAATCACTTCCATTGGTCTTCGCATGACCAAACGGGTCATCGCACGACCATTGAACGGGTCATTGCTCGACCATTCAACGAGTTAGGTGTCCTCGTTACCACCCAACCAATCCACTTACCACAAAGCATACCACCGAACTCATGTTGATCATAAGGTGTGACCTAGTACGAACTGTGTCCATTACCGTGGACGCGACTATTCGAATAGATTTGTGACTCTGCAGAGTTTGTGCACGTTACCCACACTATGGAGTTCTTCCTCCATCCAGCACCTCGGTACTTGTCCCACAGGATCCTTGGAACTCGTACCGCAGGAGTGGACTAGGACTTCTCCAACGAGACCGATGCTACCGCATGTCCCTCTTACCGTATCACCGACATCCCGTCTTGGGTAGCCCTGTGGTTAGGTGTCCTTCGTTACCACCAGAACCACTCTGACCATCACTTGGTCCTTAAACTTTGTCCAACACTGGACCGCGCGCATAACAACTTTGGCTGTCAAGGTTATCACCACCTACCGGGCCAGGGTAGCGTGCGTGCATAACCTCCCCTCTTTGGTAATACAAATAAGAGATGCCCACCGGTAGACCGAATCAAGGCCTTCCCATACAAGCAAATGTGGCTGCACGGATAAGTCCGGCTCGGTGGCACCTGGTCAACTTGTCACGAAGCATGTCTCCAACAGCAAACACAAGTATCAGGTGCAACATGAGTGGATCATAACAATGCATAGCATACTAGCATAATGATTTCAGATATGATCAAGCACATTTTAGATGGTGAACTTATCCGTGTTACAAATATTAAGTTATTAACATGGCAAGATTATGAATGCAGTTAAGCATGACTTAGGCATAACATGAGCAGGTGTAACATGAGCAACTTAACATGGTGTTGGTATGAGGTGGTTACGATGATGCAGAGCATAACAGGCAATGATATGATCAGGGCATAGCATGAATGCAACATGGAAACACATAGCATAGCAATAGCATATTCAATGATAGTATGTCAATGATATCATCAAACATAAAATGGCAACATGATCATGATCACCGATATAAGCATATCACTGTAAAGCAATTTTAGAAGCACGTCAAAGCTTTGCAAAGGTGCAAAGGGTATTGTGGCTTGCCTTTCACCAGAGGAGTGTGAAATACTCCCGGATCTTCAACACAAGCAAAACCCTGCAAAACATTTTATAAAAAGGCACGGCGAAAAAGTCAAACATCATATTTTGTATGACCAGCAAATAACCACAAAAAAACATGGCACAAAACTTATGCCAAAATGAAGAGGAGATCGATATGAAACCAACGCAAAAAGAATCAACGCGTTTGGACTTACGGTTGCGGAGATATGGAGGAAATGGAGTCGGGGGCTGAGTTTGGGTGGGAATACGCTTTCAGAACAGTGAAAGCGCACTTTGGGCTACTCCGGAGGAAAATACGCTTTCGGTCAGGGAAAGCATATTTTGGGCAACCGAAGGGAGAAATACGCCTTCCCAACCAGAAGACGTAATTAAGACAAAGGCGCCTCCACTAAACCGACACGCGGGGCCCAGCTGTCGGCCTCACGTGCCTCCTCGCTGCAGCTTACAGGGGGGCCCGTGCGTCAGGGCCTCCTCTTTTCTACCTTCCTCCTCCTCCCCGCGACAGAGTAGGGGAGGGCCTGGCCGTGGCCTCGCCATGGCTAGCCGGAGCAGGCGGCTCGTCGGCGCACCTACCGGGCGCGGCGGCTCGAGTTGCACCCACGGGTGGCCTCACGGTTGCCTAGGGCGCTGCCTCCAGCAGGCCGCGACACGGCGGCCACGGTGGCACGGAGCGGTGCAGGAGGGAGGGCTCCGGCGGGGAGGTGGAAGGCGGCGGGGCTAGGGGTGCGGGTAGGTGCGGCTGGGGAGAGGAGGAGTCCTGGGTCGCCGGAATTTCAGAAAGGGCCTGCAGTGGCAATGGAGACAAAGGCGGACGAGGAGGAGCTCCGGCGCCAAATTGGCGACAGGGAGATGGCTAGGAGGGGGTGGGGCGATGCTGGGTGTCGTCTGGATGGCTCGGAGGCACTCCATTTTATAGGGGGAGATGGATTCGAGCTCCAGGCCGCGACAGAGAGGTGCGGTCGAGGCGTGCGGCGAGCTGGCGGCCACGATGGCGACTTGACGGGGCGGCGTACTGCATGGGGAGGAGGGAAAGCCGTGCGGCGCGGATTGCCAACCAGAAGAGGACGGGGTGCACAGTGGTGAGACGGCGACGCGTCGGGCACACAGCCAGAGCACGCACGCGCACAGTGCGCGTCCGCCAATGGCGTGGCCACGAAGCTATGGATGGAATTCTTCGTGGCCAAGTCTGTCTAACATGGAGTCCTTCGCACGCTGATCACTGTGGTAGGATTGACTGGTCATATGGGACACTGTAGTGATATCTATCTCAAACAACAGTTGGATGCAGAAAACTTCGAGTTTAAGTTGTGCTTACATGGCGGGGGTTTGGATAGGGTCAAGTTGTCTTCTGGCTTTAGGATAGGAGGGAATAGTGATATGGAAAGTTTGGGCTCAAATGGATAAATGTACATGGCACCTCCTTTGTAAATGGCACAATGCTGCAGAAGGTGTTTGTGTTGTGGCATGTCTTGTACATAGCTCCCCTAGGAATGATCTTTTGCATAGCTCAATCATCCCTAGGATGAGTATGTACACCAAGTTTCATCTCATTTGGAGTAAGCTAGCCGGCACTTCCTTTACAAATGCCCAATTAGGGCAGAAGGAAAAGTTGAAGCTAGCATCTCATAGGATTCGTGGAATTGGTTGAAAATTGGTGTACTGGGGTTATTTGGCATGGTGCATATGTGTATAAAATTTCATAGCCATTTGACACACATAGCTAGCACTTGCTTCAAAATGTGTCCCACTGGTCAGAAACTTCAACTTGACAATGCACTCACATGGGTAATGGGATTTGGCTCCAATCTGGTTTCGTGGAGTTAATTGGTGGTAGGATCATGCTCAAAAAGTTTCAAGGCAAATGGGATCCCGTATCATGCACTTGCTTCACAATGCCCCCTTGATGCACCCAAACTTTGGCAATTTATTGTGGGAGTTTTGCTAAGCAAAATGTGGTGGAATTTGATGGAGATCAATGATATGATCATATGAGATTTCACAAAAAGTTTCACCAGCAATGGATCAAGAGAAATGGCACTCCCTTCACAAAGCTCCATTCTGCCCCCACAAACAAATGATTTTTTCTAGAGGAAAAATCCACTTGGGCTATGAAATGTTTTTGGAGAAATTGGCAAGATATGATGACAATGACATGTGGGAATTATTTGGGTATTTATGGAGCAATATAAATATGGGTTGCTTCACAAACCTCAAATAATTGGAATATTCCTTTTAATGGAAAAAGGAATATATGGTTTGAATAAAAGGGTGGCTTGGATGAGGGGGATCAATGGAATGACATGGATAGGTTTGAAGTCAAGGGTCACCTGAGCATGGAAAGAAATTATGCTCAAGTTTCAAGTCCAACGCGGTGCTCAAAATCAAATCCAATAGCAAATCCAGAAATAAATCAGAAAAGTTTTCGGAAAAAGAAAGTTCCAAAATCCAGGGTGTCACACGAACCAAATGTCCAAATCCGTGCCCAACAAAGAAGCCACCAAATGTTGTTATCTAGTTATTCCCTGCTCATGGTCATTCACCTCACTTTACTGCTCTGGTTGATGCAAACCAGCCAAAGTTAACCGCGCCTTGGCCTAGTGCTTGCGGCCAGGAGAGCATGCCGTGGCGGAGGGAGAGGATGGCTAAGGGAATTTTTTTTCATTGCACTGATAGGTGGATCTGGGCATACATGGCAGTATAAGTTAAGTAATAAATTTTAGTTAACATGCTACATGGACGAAACAATCTATAAAACCATCTTTAAGGCTCGCCAGGGGTTATTTGCCTGGTTTTGGATAGTTGAGGGGATTAATATTCTAGTTTTGGGAATGGCAACGGATAGAGCACACTCAATAAACTTGAAGGCTATACACCTGGGATCGATGCCCCTCCAGCACTTGGACCGCGAGTTCACACTTAGGGAGATTGAGGAGGTGGTCATGGCTATGCCTTTGGACAAGGCGCCGGGACCAGACGGGTTCACCGGCCGGTTCTATAAGGACTGGCGGGCTTTCGAGCACTTCTACCAAGGGGACATGCGAGGCCTCGAATACATAAATAAGGCCCTGGTTTCGCTGCTACCAAAGAAGCCAGGAGCAGTGGAACTGAGGGACTTCCGACCCGTGAGTCTGGTGCATGGGGCCATAAAGATCTTCGATAAGACGTTGGCCATGCGCATGGCAGTTGAGCTCCCACACCTTGTGGGCGTCCACCAGAGCGCATTTGTGAGAGGGAGATCACTTCAAGACAACTTTATGCTAGTCCAATCTACAGCTCGGCGTCTGCATGCCCTCAAGCAACCATCCATGATGCTTAAGATGGATATATCGAAAGCCTTCGACACAGTGTGCTAGCCTTTTTTATTGGAGGTGCTGAGCCACATGGGCTTCGGCCCCCGTTGGATCAGTTGGATATGTGGGATTTTGCGCAGTTCATCGACGGGTATCCTGGTGAATGGCAGACCGGGTGAGACGATCAAGAACTTGCGGGGCTTGCGGCAGGGAGACCCCCTGTCCCCGATGTTGTTTATCCTAGTCATGGAGGCACTTCAGAGGACCTTTGCCCTTGCGGCCGAGCAAGGCTACCTCCAGCCCCTCGCGTGTGCGGGCCTATCGCATAGGCTGTCCATTTTTGTGGACGATGTGATGATCTTCTTAAAACCAAACCGCATGGATGCCCGGGTCTGCGCGACAATACTTGAGATATTTGGCATGGCTTCGGGTCTAAGGGTCAACATGTCGAAGTGTGCGGCGATCCCCATCCAGTGCCCTCAGGACCTGATCGACGAGTTCTCCTCCGAGATGGCTTGTGGTATCCAAGACTTCCCCTGCAAGTACCTGGGACTACCGCTCACATTGCGCAAGCCATCTGCGGCTTTGCTTCATCATTTGGTGGACCAGATTGCGGGAAGACTTCCCTTGTGGCGAGCCGCCTCCCTCCCCAAGAGCAGCCGGTTGCTGCTGATCACATATGTGCTCTGTGCTACCCCGGTATACTCCATGATGGCGCTCGACCTGCCGGCAAAGACGATTGCGGATATTAACAAAAAATGTCAGGGTTTCCTTTGGTGTGGGAAGGCCGAGGGTAGAGGTGGAAATTGTGCGGTGGCTTGGGACGACGTGTGCTGCCCAAAGTGGGCCGGGGGACTCGGCATCCCTAATCTGCGCTGGCTCAATGCCGCGCTGCAGGCCAAATGGGTCTGGCTCCGCCGCACAGACTCGACGAGACCCTGGGCGGAGTTCCGCATCGGAATACCTAAGGAAGCGGTAAGAATCTACCAAGCTGCTACAAAGGTTGATCTTGGGGATGGGGCCTTGGCGCTGTTCTGGGAGGACCGATGGCTAGATGGTAATAGGGTGGAGGATCTTGCGCTGAAATTGTATCAGGCGGTCCCCAAGCGCATCAGAGAATCTCGGACGGTGAAAGACGACCTCGAAGGTAACGCGTGGGCGAGAGACTTGGGCCCCAACATTGCGTCCATTGCTCAAGTGCTTGATCAGTTCCTCCTCCTTTAGCCCCGTCTGGGACAGGCCACACTATCTAACGGCCGCGAGGACAAGATCAGATGGGCATGGGAATCTGATGGAACCTTTTCGGCCAAGTCGGCGTATGCGGCTCTATTCTAGGGACGAGTAGCCGCCCCCACCGCGGATTTCACCTGGAAATCACGAGCGCCTTCGCAGTGTAGGATGTTTACACGGCTGGCCCTCAGGGATCGATGCTGGACTTCCGACCGCCTAGACAAGAGGGGGCTTCCGCATCAAGACTGTTGCCCGTTATGCAACCAAGAGAAGGAAACTATGGATCATCTCCTCATCAACTGTGTGGTCG
The DNA here is from genome assembly GCA_950022295.1 of Bromus sterilis. Lineage (NCBI taxonomy): Eukaryota > Viridiplantae > Streptophyta > Magnoliopsida > Poales > Poaceae > Bromus > Bromus sterilis. The sequence continues at coordinate 361,677,545 of OX465595.1, read as the reverse complement.
CGAAACATGTTTGGTTTGGCATCCTGACGTGTTGGAACGTTGCCCACTGGTTACGGAGTGGACCAGTGAGGATCAAGCACTGGTGCTCAACCCTGCCGGAGCCCCGGGCACATCTCAAGAGTATTCGGGCCGTGTGCGTCCTCGTGATGTGGGAACCCTGGAAGCATAGGAATGCGGTCGTCTTTGATGGTGATGCGCCAGCAGTGAAGGCAGTTTGGAGGGCAATGGCCCGGGAAGGGGTGGCATGGATCAATGCATGGCTAGTTCCAAAGTCTTGCCGTAGAGGGTTGGGAAAGGTAGGATCGCTAGCTGTAGGAGGTTAAGAGTATTTTGTGGTAGGGTGGGTGTAGAGTGGTGTGCCAAGGGGCTTCGTCCCTTGGGGTGGATGTAACTTGTAACTTGGCGATCTTCCGCCGTCTCCTCTTCTATCAATATAAGATACGCACTCTGTGCGTATTCTAGAAAAAAAAGATTCCAGTTTTGCAGTTTAGGAGGTGATGTGATCGAAATGTGATAGTCTAGGGGGTATGTAAACTTTTTTCGTCTTCACACAATTTGGGTCGTGGTCTTGACAAAGCTGGTCGTTGTGCCTTGGCCTCCATCATCGTGGTCGGGCGGCTGGCTTAGGCACCAAGGGCGGGCTCTACTGTAGCCTCGCCGTGAACTAGGTTAGAAGGACGGTGAACTTCAATTCTGCTGCAATCTCCTGCTGCCTGCGAATTTTGGTCCGTTAATGCGGACCACCGGAGTTGGGAGCTCCTCCAGATCTGGAAGCAAACTCGAGCACTGACCTCCGATCTATATGGATCGGGACCTTAATACGTCTTGAACGTATCTATAATTTCTGCTTGCTCCATGCATGTTTTGTGTGATATTGTTATGCTTTTGATACACTTCATATCCTTGCACCCGCAGGTACAAGCACCGTTGTTTTATCCCTGGTGGCAACAGCACATCCCCTAGTCTCATGTTTCTGTCACTCAAGCTAGACATCAAGTGGCTGAACCCACAATCGACCATAACGCTCTCTCTTGGAGTTGCAAATAAAATACTTGGCCAAAGCAAATACAGCAATGGAGAACATGCAAGAATTTACTCAAGAACAAAATATAAAAGAGAAGAACCAAATATATTACTCATCACAATCTGAACATAGTCTCATAATCCATCAGATCCAAACAAACTCAGCATAGCAACAGCAGAAATTACATAGATGCCTCGATCATGTGAGCCAGCTCACGAGGACTCGAAAGTGGAAGCACAAAGGGGGGAGAGATTCATCACATAGCTACTTGTCACGGACCCATGGTCCAAGGGGGACTACTCACGACACATCCGGGAGGCGTCCATGGCTATGGATGGTCTCCCGGAGGGGGTTCCTCCTTCCGGCAGGGTGCCGGGGCAGTTTCTCCAGGCACCCCCGATCTTGAAACGGTGGCAGCGGCGGTACAGAGGGGAGTTCGAGAGAAAGAGATCGTTATTAGGGGTTTCCACCCCGAGGGGTAAATATAGGCGAAGGGGGTCATCGAGGGGACCCACGAGGCAGTCAGGAGGGTCCCTGGCGCGGCCCAGGGTGGGGCCGCGCCACCTGCCCTCCTGGATGCCTGGTGGTGGCCCCCCTTCCCTCTCTTGGTGATTCCGGAAGCTTCTGTTGCGCTGATTTTTTATATATTTTTCCCGGAATTTTTGGAGCACTTTTAATGACCGGAAAATCTGAAATACAAAAATAGCAGAAAACAGAAACTGGCAACTGGGTGCACTGAGTTAATAGGTTAGTCCAAATAGGTTCAAAAGTGTATGAAAGTTCAAGCAAAACATGGCAAAGTCACACAAAACATGCGTGGAGCAAGCAGAAATTATAGATACGTTTTGGACGTATCAGTCACCCCCGCCAAGCTCTTCAACCAACTCATCAGCTTCGAGACCCGTCTACAGCTCCTCCACGACACCAACCGCTAGTCCTCGGTCAACTCCATCTCTCGCGGGCGCGGGGGCGGCAATCGCAGCCGTGGCGGCTCCCCTGGCCACAGTGGCAACCGTGGGGGCGGGGGCGACAATGGTGGGCGAGGTGGCCGCAACGGCGGCGGCGGACGCAACACCAACACTGTCCGCCCTCGCTTCCAGCTTTGCCGCAAACCAGGCCATGAAGTCATGGATTCCTGGCATCGGCATGATGAGAACTTCACTCCTGATGAGCGCCATGTGACGGGTGCCATACGGGGGCAAGGACGAGGAAATCCAGAAGTTTGGTATGCCGACTGGGGTGCCACAGATCACGTGACTAGCGAGTTGGAGAAGCTGGCCCTTCGCGAGAAATACTATGGCAACGACCAAGTTCACAGCTCCAGCGGTGTACGTTTGGATATTTCTCACATCGGCCAAGCATTGATTAAACCCCCCACTTTGCAAGGTGATCTTCTACTAAAACATGTCCTACATGTTCCTAATGCTGATACGAATTTTGCATCTATGTCTCGTTTAACCGCCGATAATGATGTCTTCTTTGAATCTGACCCCACATATTTTTTGATCAAGGATCGGGCAACAAAGAAAATACTTAATCGCGGTAGATGTGTCGGTGGTCTCTACCCCATTACATCCAGATCTTTTAGTCAGAAGAGTGTTCGCCAAGTCTACTCCGCCACCAAGCTTCCGCTAGAAAGATGGCATCAAAGACTGGGTCATCCCTCCCCAGTCATAGTCATTCAAGTCGTCAATAAAGGCAATTTGCCAGTCCTAGCTAGTCAAAATAAAGAATTTGTGTGTGACGCATGACAACGTGCCAAAAGCCACCAACTCCCCTATCCTTGATCCAATAGTGTGTCTCATGCTCCGTTAGAAATCAGTTTCAGTGATGTATGGGGTCCCGTAAGAGATTCTTTTGGTAGAAAGAACTATTATGTCAGTTTTATTGATGATTACAACAAGTTTACTTGGATTTACTTACTGAAACATCGATCTGAAGTTTTCGCCATCTTTCATGAATTTCAAACTCTTGTTGAACGCCACTTTGATTGCAAAATTCTTAAGTCCAAAGTGATTGGGGTGGTGAATATAAGAAACTTAACTCTTTCTTTCGTGACATAGGCATTGTTCATCATGTTTCATGCCCCCATGCTCATCAACATAACGGATATGCCGAGCGCAAACACCGTCATATTGTAGAAGTTGGTCTCTCTCTTCTTGTACATGCCTCAATGCCTTTGAAATACTGGGATGAAGCATTCATTGTTGCAACCTATTTGATCAATCGTCTTCCTAGTAAAGTGATTGGAAACACCACTCCTTTAGATCGCCTATTCAACGAAAAGCTAGATATAATTCTCTTTGTATATTTGGTTGTGCCTGCTATCAAAATCTTCGCCCTTATAATCGCCATAAACTTTAATTACGGTCCACTCAATGTGTTTTCATAGGGTATAGCAACCTTCACAAGGGGTATAAATGTCTTGACATAAGAATTGGTCACATCTATATCTCTATGGATGTTGTTTTTTATGAGACCATTTTTCCATTTGCCACTCTTCGTCCTAATGCAGGCACCCTTCTTCTTGAGGAAATTGCTTTACTTCCTAATCATTTGACCAATCCTGATCACGGGGGCAATATTAATCATGTTGATCATGCAGATTTTTGCAAAGAAACCAACAATTTTGATGCAGGAACGGTGCGTCATTTTATGCACCCAAAAGATGACAAACCAGGCGCCAGATCCAAGGAGGATCACGTCATACTGACGGGCGCGCGATCCAGTGCAGATCATGTCTCCACCAATGCTCGCATGCAGACCCATGCTGATCCGCCCGCAACGATTCGCGCTACGCCAAGTGGCGGCCACAGGGTGGGCAGTACAGGGGCTGGTGTGCCAGTGGCTGATACGTCCCAAACGTATCTATAATTTATTCTTGCTTCATGCATGATTTGTGTGACTTTGCCATGTTTTTCTTGAACTTTCATACACTTTTTATCATATTTGGACTAACCTATTAACTCAGTGCACCCAGTTGCGAGTTCCTGTTTTTTGCTATTTTTGTATTTCAGGTTTTCCGGCCATTAAAAGTGCCAAATAAATCCCAGAAAATTATATAAAAAATCTGCGACCCGGAAGCTTCCCGAATCACCAAGGAAGGAAGGGGTGGACCCACCAGGGCCCCAGGAGGGTCCCTAGCGCGGCCCCACCCTAGGCCACGCCAGAAGACCTCTTGGCTGCCCTGTGGCCCCTCTCGGTGCCCCCCTTCGCCTATATTTACCCCCCGTGACCGGAACCCCTAATATCGATCTGATATTCCCGTTCTCCTCTCTGTACCGCCGCCGTCGCCGTTTCAAGATCGGGGCTGCCAGGAGAAGCTACCCCGGCACCCTGCCGGAAGGAGGAACCCCCTCCGGGAGATCATCCATCGCCATGGACGCCTCCTGGATGTGCCTTGAGTAGTCCCGCTTGGACCATGGGTCCATGACCAATAGCTATGTGATGTACCTCTCCCCTCTTTGTGCTTTCACTTTAGAGACCTCGTGAGCTGCCTCACATGATCGAGGCACCTTTGTAGTTTTCTGTGTTGCTATGCTAAGTTTGCTGGGATCTGATGGATTATGAGATTATGTTCAGATTGTGATGAGTAATATATTTGGTTCTCTTTTATATTTGTGTTCTTTAGTAAATTACTGCATGTTCTCCATTGCCGTATTTTACTTTGGCCAAGTGATTTGTTGCAACTCCAAGAGGGAGCGTTATGCTTGATTGTGGGTTCAGCCCCTTGATGTCTAGCTTGAGTGACAGAAACATGAGACTAGGGGATGTATTGTTGCCAGCATGGATAAAACAACGATGCTTGTACTTGCGGGTGTAAGGATTGTTTACTTTACGCATAGTTCTTTTAATGCAGTTGTCTGTTGCTTTGAGTTTACACTTTGGGTGGGATTTGCAACTTAATACCAGCGAGATGTTCTGGATAGATATATCAAGGTGGATGATTCGTAGTAGATCTGTCGGGACCCGGGGTTAGCGTATGTAATTCCAGTCACGATACAATCACACGGAGAGCCGAGAACCGTACCCACTTGTCTAAGAAGACAAGGCCAAGCACAGAACGTTCTCGGTAAGCATCGCAACGTGAGGGGCGTCCCATTCAGGCCGGATGATCAACTGAGATGGGTCCTCAACGTCCGCTCACAAGTCTAAATGCTTATGGGTGGTGAATCCCATACTCATAGACAAGTCGCCTCAACCATGTTATCGATTGGATCCTAACTCTTACATAATCTTACTCCAGCCCCATCACTTAGTCGGGGTCTAGGGCGGGCTCGATCATACAACAAAGTGTGCACGTGACAGAGTCACGAGCAATCGCGTCGCGATGCCCCAAGCTGCGCACATCTAAGGGCCACCTTGTCTATAAAAGACCGCCAGCCAGATCACAACTAAGGTCTCGAAAACCCATACTAAGACATGCATGTTATAAACATACACGCAGCACACATGCCTAGTATGAACAGCATGTATCATCACATAACTCTACAAAGTACTCTTTATTGATATACACATAGAGCATACAAAGATCACATGTCTGTGATCACATTACATCATACAACGGAAGCAAATTAGGTCTGAGTACAGACAAGTTTAACAAATGGCTTAGAGAAGCCTTGTACAACAAACATGCTCTTCCACGAGGGACCAGACTGCTGTCTGGGACTATACTAACTTAGTCAACGTCGAGCTTCACGAAGGTGACTCCATCGGGATCCGGTTCTTATCTAAAACATAGAATAAGCAAACGTGAGTACAAAGTTGTACTCAGCAAGACTTACATCAGAACTACACTACTCATGCTCAAGTATCAAGGTAAAGGGGTGGGGTTTCATCAAGGAGAAGTGCCAGCTTTGACTTGGCTATTCCTGAACTACGAATACCAGACTTGAGGTAAGAAGCGTACACGAGTCCACTACATCTCCAACCAATACACCACTATGGTTACTTCCTCGACTTCCTCACGAGGAGCACACCATAGCACTCACGCTTATCTTGCGAGTTTTATAAGTATCCATTCAAGTTGTCTAATAATCAGATACAGGTTCCAAGTAGTCCTTAACCGCGGACGCGGCTATTCGAATAGTTTTGTTAACCTTGCAAGGGTGTAAGCTACACACACATGACCATCGGTTACCGCCAGGTCTCGCCACCGTTCAAGAGGTGACAGCGAGGATGTTCACCACGACACTTCGCTCACAACCGGTCTATTCCAGGAGTCGACTATCTGAGTTTGTCACCGCTCGAGAGCCCGGCCGGATCAACGAAACGGACTCAAACAATGTAGGCAACCGAGACGCCACCTCTGACAGATGGTTTCACTGTCTCACAGATCCACCCACATATCTAGGATGATGCAACATTTCCGCTCACTCTTTTGCTATGCATATGTCAAATGGAAGGCCCGAACTAATGTGACTCCTGGACGTCGACACGGATCAAGGTACTAGGCCGAGAGGGGTCAGTGAGCCCAATGTGTGGTTGTACCCTTTGTCTTGGATTACCATACAAGAACTCGGTGCATAAGGAGGTGTTCAACAAGACAACCCATTGTGTACTCCTACACAGCCTCTCATCGTTCACCTTGTATTAGGGTGGATTCACCGACACAGTTTCACTTTCATCAACACCATGTTCACTATCATCCCGACTCACATCAAAAGCAACCTCACTGTAACACTAAGCATGCAATAAACTGTAACAGTTGCAGGTGCCACATGATATCAAACAACTCCTATGTCAGCTAGGATTGTGGTTTTCTTACTACTGTGACAAGATGATAGGTCATGCGTCAGATATGGTTTCAACTATGCGGTAGAATCGATACAAAGTGATCTCCTAAACATGCATAAGCGAGACTGAGAGGGAATTGGGATTTTATAGATATGATCAATGGGGTTTGCTTGCCTTGCTGACGAGGTTCGATATCGGGGTCTTCAACGAAGGGGGTGGCCTCCGGTTCCGGTTGCACGTCTATCGAGCAAACAATCAAACAAGGTATAAATTTATTTGCAATGCTCAAACACATGATCAATATTGAAATGGTGATGTTCTTGATCACAATGTGGGTACAATTCCATTTAAAAGAAGTCAAATGCAAAGTCATTTGCAAATGTGCTTCAAATTTGAATTTGAAATAAAGCCATATGGATGTTTTGCACTGTTCACCCATTTTAAAATGGTCAAACATGAAAACAGAGCCCATATTCATAATCCTTGGATTTTTCTGATAATTTTAGACATATTATATGTCCAATTTGGAGTTCATATGAATTAGTTATGATTTTCCAAAGTTTATTCAATTTTCTGTAATTTCTGGAGTATTTTAAATCTCTGGAAAACCTTTATTGCGTCATGCTGAGGTCAGGGTGACGTCACAGGGGGGCTGACAGCTGGGGTCGGCTTGTCAGTGGAAGAGGGGTTTAAACCCGGTTTAGTTTAATTAAACAGGGTTATTAGGGGGGCCAGGGCCCACCAGTCAGTGAACCAAGGGTCACTAACAGGGGATTAGCCCCTTAAGCTAATCGGGCCACCGGCGGTTAGCCGCTGGTGACTAACCCGTGCGGCGGCGCCCATTGCGGACAGCGGTTCCGGGCACGGCTGGGCACGGGGAAGCTACCAGGGGGTAGCCCGTGCTCGCCCGCTTCGAGCTGTGCCACTGGGGTCTCAAGGGGAGGTCTGGGAGCGCGCCGGCGACGAAGAGCAGCGGCGGCGCAGCTCTGTCTTCGGCGAGATCAGTGGCTAGGGCACTGGGAGGAGAAGGGAGTAGGTCAAAACAACGAGCTGCTCACCCTGAGCGTGAAGAGGAACTCGGGGAAGCCGGAGGAGGCGAGACGGCGGCGTATTTCTCGCCGGAGCTTCACGGCGGCCGGAGAGGAACGGTGACAAAAGCGTTGGCTCCGGGGCTCCCAGGCTTGATTAACTGCACGGCTTGACGAAGACGATGCTGGCGGAGCTTCTGGATAGCTTGCGGCGGCGAGTGGGGCACGGTGGCCGCGAGTTCTACGGCGGCGTGCTCCGGCTGGGCTCCGGGTCCGCGCAGAAACGAGAGAGAGAGGGCGTGGGGAGAGAGACAGAGGAGGGGGAAGACTGCGGGGCGGCTCTGGCGTTGCGTGGCGCAAGGAGACGCCTCGGGCTGGCCTAGGCGAGCCTCGGTGGCGTCCATGGCGCTCGGCTCGCCACCGAGCTGCTTCGGGCGCCGGGGAGGAAGACGACACCGGGGGGGCTGGTGGGCTGGGCCGGAAAGGTAAGTTGGGCCGACTCCTGTGGCGCCAGGTAAGCTCCCCCTCTTCTGATTATTCTTTTATTTTTATTTCTTCTGACATTTGTTCTGTCATGATATAAAAAAATATGAAAACATTTTATAAAATCCCAAAATCTTTTATCTGGGCTTAGGTGTCAAGCCACTAGCCACTCACAAGTTTTGGTGACTTTTGAAAATCAAACAATTTGAATCTAAATTCAAATTGGAGTTTAATTTAATTTCCAAGCCCTATTTGGAATATTTGAAAAATCTTGGTGCATGCAGTGGGACCCACTTCACTTTATATGTGATCATGCATATTTATAAGACTTTTCAAAAATACCAAAGCAATTTTTGGAAGAAATTTTTGTCTGGCCATTTGATTTAATTTCTCAGGGCTTTTCTTTTCCCAAGATTTTGAATTTCTTTTGAAATTTTTGCATGATGCAAAGGTGAACTCAAACCCTAGCACTTACCCTAGTTGGGGTTCTGACAACTCGCCCCCACTCAAAAGAATCTCGTTCCGAGATTCAGAAATCGTCGGGAGGAAGGTGGGGTACTCGGCACGGAGGCGGTCTTCTCTTTCCCAGGTTGCTTCTTTCTCGGAGTGATGTGACCATTGAACTTTAAGGAACCTGATCTTCTGACGGCGAGTGACACGTTCTGCGGAATCAAGAATACGAACAGGGTACTCTCGATAAGAAAGGTCATCTTGGAGATCAAGCGTTTCATGGTCGACTTCGCGGATGGGGTCCTTGAAGCAACGCTTGAGTTGTGACACATGGAATACATCATGTACTCTGGAAAGGTGCGGAGGTAGCTCAAGTTGGTAGGCAACTTCTCCACGTTTAGCAAGAATGCGGAAAGGTCCGATGAAACGTGGGGCCAACTTGCCTTTGATACCGAACCGTTGGGTTCCCTTCAGAGGAGTAACCCGAAGGTAAGCCTTCTTATCAATATTGTAGCTCTCCTCTCTATGATGACGATCATAGTAGCTCTTTTGACGAGACTGAGCGGCTTTCAAACGATCACGAACAATGCGAACTTGCTCTTCTGCTTCCTTGATCATATCCGGTCCAAAGAGTTGTCTTTCACCGGTTTCTGACCAGTTAAGGGGTGTTCGACATCGTCGTCCATAGAGGAGTTCAAAAGGAGCCATGTTCAGACTAGATTGAAAACTGTTGTTATAAGCAAATTCGGCGAAAGGAAGAGATTTCTCCCAATTCTTTCCGAATGAGATAACACAAGCTCTGAGCATGTCTTCCAAAATTTGATTAACCCTTTCAACTTGACCGCTAGACTGAGGATGAAAAGCTGTACTAAAGGAGAGATGAGTTCCCATAGCATTCTGAAAGCTACCCCAGAATCTAGAGGTGAAAAGGCTACCACGATCAGAATTGATCACCAAAGGAACATCGTGAAGAGACACAATTCTAGAGACGTACAAGTCTGCTAACTGGCTAGCAGTTATAGACTCGCGAACTGGAAGGAAGTGAGCAACTTTGGAAAGCCTATCTATCACAACGAAGATGGCATCATTTCCTTTCTGGGTTTTTGGAAAGCCGGTGATGAAGTCCATACCGACTTTGTCCCATTTCCACTCGGGAATAGGCAAAGGTTGAAGTGTACCAGCAGGTCTTTGGTGTTCTGCTTTAATGCGACGACAAACATCACATTCGGCAACAAGTCGAGCAATGTCTCTCTTCATCCTAGTCCACCAAAATCTCTGGCGTAGATCTCGGTACATTTTTGTGCTACCGGGATGAATCGAGAGGGGTGTGTCATGGGCTTCTTTGCGGATGAGTTGCCTTAGATCCCTATTCTTAGGTACCTCCAAACGATTTTCAAAGAATACCGTTCCTTTACTATCTGTGGAGAAACATTTAGCAACTCCGCTAGCAATGTTCTCCTTGATCCGGCGTACACCTCGTGCACGTCTTTGGGCAACTATGATCTGATCCTCAAGGGTTGGTTTCGCCACCAAGTTGAAAAGAGATCCACGAGGAACAATCTCGAGATTGAGCTTTCGAAATTCCTCATGAAGAAGTGGTTGATACTGTTGTAACATGAGGTTGTTACAATACGACTTACGACTTAGTGCATCAGCCATGACATTGGCTTTGCCTGGGGTGTAAGAAATTACTACGTCGTAATCTTTTATCAACTCAATCTAGCGTCTTTGCCTGAGATTAAGATCTGGCTTGGTGAAAATGTATTTGAGGCTTTGGTGGTCGGAATAAATCTCACAACGATTACCAAGGAGGTAATGTCGCCAAGTTGTTAGGGCATGAACTACGGCAGCGAGTTCAAGCTCATGGGTAGGATAGTTCTCTTCATGTGGTCACAACTGGCGTGAAGCATAAGCTACCACATGTCGATCTTGCAGAAGTAGGCATCCTAACCCTTGCCGTGATGCGTCACAATAGATTTCGAAATCCTTTTTGGTGTCTGGAGGTGCAAGTACGGGTGCAGAAGTCAATCTTCTTTTTAGCTCTTGAAAGCTTTCCTCGCACTTGGGAGTCCATAGGAATTTCTTATCTTTCTTGAGGAGTTCAGTTAGAGGCTTTGCAACTTTAGAAAAGTTCTCGACGAAGCGACGGCAGTAGCTGGCTAGGCCAAGAAAACTCCTAACTTGCTTAACCGATTCAGGTGGAGTCCAGTCAAGGACGGCCTGAACTCTCTCGGGATTGACTACAACACCTTTCGCAGAAATCACGTGGCCTAAGTAGGTCACTTCTGGTAGCCAAAATTCACACTTGGAGAACTTGGCATAAAGGCGGTGCTCTCTAAGTTTCATCAATACCAACCTAAGGTGTTCTGCGTGCTCTTCTTCGTTCTTCGAGTAGATGAGAATGTCATCAAGATAAACCACAACAAATTTATCTAGGTACTCCATGAAGATCGAATTCATCAAGCGCGAGAATGTGGCGGGGGCATTGGTTAAACCGAAGGACATGACGGTGTACTCGTAAAGACCATAACGAGTAGTGAAAGCCGTTTTTGGAATGTCCTCATTTCGGATTTTGATTTGATGATAGCCTAATCTCAAATCCATCTTGGAGAAGACAGAGGATCCTGCAAGTTGATCATAAAGATCATTGATCCTGGGTAGTGGGTACTTGTTCTTTATCGTCGCTAGATTTAGCGGGCGATAGTCTACACACATCCTTTCTGTTCCATCTTTCTTCGTTATGACAAGAACGGGGCAACCCCATGGCGATGAGCTAGGGCGGATGAAGCCTTTTGCCAACGAAGCATCAAGTTGGGTTTTTAGCTCAGCTAACTCATGTGGGGCCATTCTATATGGACGTCTCGATATTGGGGTTGTGCCTGGTATAAGATCAACTATGAATTCTACACATCTGTTGGGTGGCATTCCCGGCAGCTCTTCAGGAAAGACATCCGGGAAGTCACGAACCACCGGAATATCTTCAAGGTCAGGAAGTGGAAGCACATTCAAAGTCTGCACCTGGATCCTCGAGCTGGGTGATGTGTAGTCAATGGTCTGGCCTGAAGGATGGGTGAGTTTAACTGATTTGGCCTTACAATCAAGGAAAGCATTCTGCCTTGATAACCAATCCATTCCTAGGATGACATCAATGTCCGAAGACTTGAGGGCTATAAGAGAAGCAAGTAATACTAAACCCTCAATTGCAATTTGATTACCATGGCTTACTCTATTAGTTTGCCACTTTGAACCAGGAGTTTGAATGATCATTGGAGAAAACATTTCTTCAAAAGAAAATCCATGACGAAGTGCATAACCCTCCGACATGAATGAATGAGAAGCTCCTGGATCGAAAAGAACGGAGGCGGGAACATGATTGAATGGGAGTGTGCCAAGAATGACGTCAGAAGCAGCAGTGGTTTCCTCAACTGAGATTTGGTTCACATAACCACTACTTGTGATTGAAAGCTTTGCTGGGATGGTTTTGGTGGTTGATTTATTTGAAGGCTTATGACTAGGTCGACGGGGTGCCACAAACACTGTAGGGCATTGTCTGAAGTGATGGCCTGTCAGACCACACGTGAAACACACCCTGCCTGAATTGTTGGGAGTGGGATTGCTTGGTTGCACACCATCATTCCGGGGTGGAACAATGTGTTGAGGTGGATGGCATATATTCGGTGGTGGTCTCTGGAGAAGGTTTTGAGGTATGACACTGGTTGGAATCCAAATTCGGCGTTTCTGAGGGGCTGAACTGGAAGAAGAAGCAAGCTCAAGAGCATGCTTGCGGGACTCTTCGAACACTTCATTGCCATGCTCAGCTCTGAAGGATCTGTTGACTAAATCCTCAAAGGTGGCAAATTCGATGAGGTTGAGATCATGGCGAAGGATGGGGCTATGTCCCTTACGGAACCTTGCCTGCTTTCTGGCATCGGTGGTGATCTCATCTTGGGCATACCGAGCAAGACGGTTGAACTCTCTCACATACTCATGAATGGACATCTCTCCTTGAGTCAGATTGCAGAACTCTTCCTTCTTGCGCTCCATTAACTCATCCAAAATGTGGTACCCTCGAAAGGCAACACAGAACTCCTGCCAAGTCACTACGTGACCACCTGGCTGCATAGCAACATAGTTCTCCCACCATTGAAGAGCAGCACCTTCCAAGAAGTATACCGCAAAAATAACTCGGTCATCGGGAGCAACATGTGCAGTATCAAGCTTACGCTCGATGGAACGGAGCCAATCATCCGCTTCAAGGGGCTCAGAAGAACATGGAATACCGGTGGCTTGAGGAGGATGAAGTCCTGAATGCTCACAACGACATTGCAATGACGTGAGGTATTCTGCTCGATGAGCTCTAGAAGACGTGTTTGAGCACGTTGATTCTTCTCAGCTTCCATCATGATTACCGCCGCAGAAGGCGGTGGTAGAGGTTCATCATCATTTCGATTCCGAACACGGTCTCGATTCCGACGAACAGCACTACGAGTTCCACCTGACATCCTGTGTGATAAAAATCAACAATCAGAACAGGTTGAATGATGGATTCAAGGATAACAAGACATGATGAAGACGGAAAGGATTATAATGCGAAGGCAATGAACCACAGAAACACGGGATAAATCCGGCAGCATAACGGCTACACCGGGATGGAAAACAAGACAACCTTGAGGAGATTGGACAAAACTTCCTCAAGGAACTCAAAACATGAAGACTCTGGACGACCACAACAATCCTACGGCTACAAGGAAGCACTCAGCGAGGTGTTCTAGTCAGACATAGATGAGCCTAGTCCTATCATCCCGTAGAAAAGGTAAGGGTGACCCAGAACTCAGATCGATGAGGGTAAGGAGAAAAAGAAGCCTTACGTTGTTCCCTTTATACCCAAGTAACTATATAACTATAGAATGCTAGACTCGACTTCGACCAAGGGTTTGATAATCCTACAGACAGTCCTGCTCTGATACCAAGTCTGTCGGGACCCGGGGTTAGCATATGTAATTCCAGTCACGATACAATCACACGGAGAGCCGAGAACCGTACCCACTTGTCTAAGCATACAAGGCCAAGCACAAAACGTTCTCGGTAAGCATCGAACGTGAGGGGCGTCCCATTCAGGCCGGATGATCAACTGAGATGGGTCCTCAACGTCCGCTCACAAGTCTAAATGCTTATGGGTGGTGAATCCCCTACTCATAGACAAGTCGCCTCAACCATGTTATCGATTGGATCCTAACTCTTACATAATCTTACTCCAGCCCCATCACTTAGTCGGGGTCTAGGGCGGGCTCGATCAAACAACAAAGTGTGCACGTGACAGAGTCACGAGCAATCGCGTCGCGATGCCCCAAGCTGCGCACATCTAAGGGCCACTTGGTCTATAAAAGACCGCCAGCCAGATCACAACTAAGGTCTCGAAAACCCATACTAAGACATGCATGTTATAAACATACACGCAGCACACATGCCTAGTATGAACAGTAGGTATCATCACATAACTCTACAAAGTACTCTTTATTGATATACACATAGAGCATACAAAGATCACATGTCTGTGATCACATTACATCATACAACGGAAGCAAATTAGGTCTGAGTATAGAAAAGTTTCACAAATGGCTTAGAGAAGCCTTGTACAACAAACATGCCCTTCCACGAGGGACCAGACTGTTGTCTGGGACTATACTAACTTAGTCAACGTCGAGCTTCACGAAGGTGACTCCATCGGGGTTCGGTTCTTATCTAAAACATAGAATAAGCAAACGTGAGTACAAAGTTGTACTCAGCAAGACTTACATCAGAACTACACTACTCATGCTCAAGTATCAAGGTAAAGGGGTGGGGTTTCATCAAGGAGAAGTGCCAGCTTTGACTTGGCTATTCCTGAAATACGAACAACAGACTTGAGATAAGAAGCGTACACGAGTCCACTACATCTCCAACCAATACACCACTATGGTTACTTCCTCGACTTCCTCATGAGGAGCACACCATAGCACTCACGCTTATCTTGCGAGTTTTATAAGTATCCATTCAAGTTGTCTAATAATCAGATACAGGTTCCAAGTAGTCCTTAACCGCGGACGCGGCTATTCGAATAGTTTTGTTAACCTTGCAAGGGTGTAAGCTACACACACATGACCATCGGTTACCGCCAGGTCTCGCCACCGTTCAAGAGGTGACAGCGAGGATGTTCACCACGACACTTCGCTCACAACCGGTCTATTCCAGGAGTCGACTATCTGAGTTTGTCACCGCTCGAGAGCCCGGCCGGATCAACGAAACGGACTCAAACAATGTAGGCAACCGAGACGCCACCTCTGACAGATGGTTTCACTGTCTCACAGATCCACCCACATATCTAGGATGATGCAACATTTCCGCTCACTCTTTTGCTATGCATATGTCAAATGGAAGGCCCGAACTAATGTGACTCCTGGACGTCGACACGGATCAAGGTACTAGGCCGAGAGGGGTCAGTGAGCCCAATGTGTGGTTGTACCCTTTGTCTTGGATTACCATACAAGAACTCGGTGCATAAGGAGGTGTTCAACAAGACAACCCATTGTGTACTCCTACACAGCCTCTCATCGTTCACCTTGTATTAGGGTGGATTCACCGACACAGTTTCACTTTCATCAACACCATGTTCACTATCATCCCGACTCACATCAAAAGCAACCTCACTGTAACACTAAGCATGCAATAAACTGTAACAGTTGCAGGGGCCACATGATATCAAACAACTCCTATGTCAGCTAGGATTGTGGTTTTCTTACTACTGTGACAAGATGATAGGTCATGCATCGGATATGGTTTCAACTATGCGGTAGAATCGATACAAAGTGATCTCCTAAACATGCATAAGCGAGACTGAGAGGGAATTGGGATTTTATAGATATGATCAATGGGGTTTGCTTTCCTTGCTGACGAGGTTCGATATCGGGGTCTTCAACGAAGGGGGTGGCCTCCGGTTCCGGTTGCACGTCTATCGAGCAAACAATCAAACAAGGTATAAATTTATTTGCAATGCTCAAACACATGATCAATATTGAAATGGTGATGTTCTTGATCACAATGTGGGTACAATTCCATTTAAAAGAAGTCAAATGCAAAGTCATTTGCAAATGTGCTTCAAATTTGAATTTGAAATAAAGCCCTATGGATGTTTTGCACGGTTCACCCATTTTAAAATGGTCAAACATGAAAACAGAGCCCATATTCATAATCCTTGGATTTTTCTGATAATTTTAGACATATTATATGTCCAATTTGGAGTTCATATGAATTAGTTATGATTTTCCAAAGTTTATTCAATTTTCTGTAATTTCTGGAGTATTTTAAATCTCTGGAAAACCTTTATTGCGTCATGCTGAGGTCAGGGTGACGTCACAGGGGGGCTGACAGCTGGGGTCGGCTTGTCAGTGGAAGAGGGGTTTAAACCCGGTTTAGTTTAATTAAACAGGGTTATTAGGGGGGCCAGGGCCCACCAGTCAGTGACCCAAGGGTCACTAACAGGGGATTAGCCCCTTAAGCTAATCGGGCCGCCGGCGGTTAGCCGCCGGTGACTAACCCGTGCGGCGGCGCCCGTTGCGGACGGCGGCTCCGGGCACGGCTGGGCACGGGAAGCTACCAGGGGGTAGCCCGTGCTCGCCCGCTTCGAGCTGTGCCACTGGGGTCTCAAGGAGAGGTCTGGGAGCGCGCCGGCGACAAAGACCAGCGGCGGCGCAGCTCTGTCTTCGGCGAGATCAGTGGCTAGGGCACGGGGAGGAGAAGGGAGTAGGGCAAAACGACGAGCTGCTCACCCTGAGCGTGAAGAGGAACTCGGGGAAGCCGGAGGAGGCGAGACGGCGGCGTATTTCTCGCCGGAGCTTCACGGCAGCCGGAGAGGAACGATGACGAAAGCGTTGGCTCCGGGGCTCCCAGGCTCGATTAACTGCACGGCTTGACGAAGACGATGCTGGCGGAGCTTCTGGACAGCTTGCGGCGGCGAGTGGGGCACGGTGGCCGCGAGTTCTACGGCGGCGTGCTCCGGCTGGGCTCCGGGTCCGCGCAGAAACGAGAGAGAGAGAGAGGGCGTGGGGAGAGAGCCAGAGGAGGGGGAAGACTACGGGGCGGCTCTGGCGTTGCGTGGCGCAAGGAGACGCCTCGGGCTAGCCTAGGCGAGCCTCGGTGGCGTCCACGACGCTCGGCTCGCCACCGAGCTGCTTCGGGCGCCGGGGAGGAAGACGACACCGGGGGGGCTGGTGGGCTGGGCTGGAAAGGTAAGTTGGGCCGATGCCTGTGGCGCCAGGTAAGCTCCCCCTCTTCTGTTTATTCTTTTCTTTTTATTTCTTCTGACATTTGTTCTGTCTTGATATAAAAAATATCAAAACATTTTATAAAATCCCAAAATCTTTTATGTGGGCTTAGGTGTCAAGCCACTAGCCACTCACAAGTTTTGGTGACTTTTGAAAATCAAACAATTTGAATCTAAATTCAAATTGGAGTTTAATTTAATTTCCAAGCCCTATTTGGAATATTTTAAAAATCTTGGTGCATGTAGTGGGACCCACTTCACTTTATATGTGATCATGCATATTTATAAGACTTTTCAAAAATACCAGAGCAATTTTTGGAAGAAATTTTTTTCTGGCCATTTGAATTAATTTCTCAGGGCTTTTCTTTTCCCCAAATTTTGAATTTCTTTTGAAATTTTTGCATGATGCAAAGGTGAACTCAAACCCTAGCACTTACCCTAGTTGGGGTTCTGACAATTTCGGTCTACTTACCTTGGCGTATTGCCCATTGCGTTTGAGCATCTTCCTTTCTTTTGTAGCATAGTTAGCATTGCGGTGCCTTTATAATCCTGTCAATTGCCCAGCTGTGATTTGTTTACCTCGCTAGCACTTTTATCGTATTTTGGGAGACAGACATCACTAGTGAACATCACGGGACCCCGGTCCATATTTCCACCATTGTTTACACCTTCAATTTACTTTCAGTTCTTACTTTTAGTTGCTACCATTATTATATCTTGCGTTGATCCTTTGTAAACGGCAAGGCCGGAGGAATTGACAACTCCTCTGTACTCGTTGGGAGAAAAGTTATTTGCTATGTGTGCAGGTCCAGGCGAAGTTATAAACCTCTGCGCCATTGTTCACTTTACCACCTTCTTGTATCTCTGCGAGTCCTACGGGAGACAAACCCTATCCTCTTCATAGGGGAAATTCTGCTACTACGCTACATATCACCTTCCACTTGGGGTAACCAACGAGAAGCGAGAGAAGTATCTTCCTCACCACATCAATCAATTTCTGGCGCCGTTCTCGGGGACTCCAGTCTACAAGATAGGGGAGTTGCACACTATCTTTTATCTTTGCTTTTTATTCTTGCTAGTTTACCTTTCAGTTTTTAATTTTGTGTCCCTTATAAAAAATACCAAAAATACCTGCTGCTACTATGGGTTTCAATGAAAACACCAAGTTGTGTGACTTCACTAGTCACAACAACAGTGACTTTATCTGCACTCCTATTGCTCCACCTGCCACTTCAGCACCTTCCTATGAAATTAAACCTGCTTTGCTTAATCTTGTTATGAAAGATCAATTCTCAGGTGCTGGAGAGGATGATGCCTTGCACTTAAATAATTTTGTTGAGCTTTGTGATATGCAAAAGTACAAGTAGATGGAGACATCGTCAAGCTGAAGCTTTTTTCCTTTCTCCTTGAGAGGAAGAGCCAAGGAGTGGTTGCAATCCTTACATAAGAATAGTTTTGATTCTTGGGACAAGTGTAAGGATGCTTTTATTGGAATGTACTATCCCCCTACTAAAAACATCCAGTTAAGAAGTAACATTATGAATTTTAGGCAATTGGATAATGAACATGTTGCCCAAGGTTGGGAACGAATGAAATCTCTTGTTAAGAACTGCCCTACACATGGTTTGACTACCTGGATGGTTATCCAGACTTTTTATGCAGGCTTAAACTTTACCTCGCGGAATCTGTTAGACTCGGCCGTGGGAGGAACTTTCATGTCAACCACACTTGGTGCTGCCACGAAGCTACTTGATGAGATGATGCTGAACTACTCTCAGTGGCACACCGAATGATCTCCAACTGGTAAGAAGGTAAATTTTGTCTAGGAGATCTCCTCTCTTAATGCAAAGGTTGACTTGATCATGTCTCTACTTACCAAGCAAGCTCCTATTGATCCTCAGGATGTGCCTTTAAATTCCTTGGTTGCTCAAGAACAAGTAGATGTGAAATTTATCTCTAGAAACAACTTCAACAATAATGCTTATAGGAGTAATTTTGGTAGCAACAATCCTAGACCTTTCCCATCCAACAACTATGGGACCAACAACACTTATCCTAGCGCCAAAAACTCCACTTCGGGGTCTAGAGACCTTGTTCAAAGACTTTATCACTACCCAAAAGGCCTTCAACAAGAGTGTAGAAGAGAAATTAGACAAATTAGATATTCTCTCTTCGAAGGTAGACAACATAGCCCATGATGTTGAGATGCTTAAGATTAGAACTTCTCCCCCCGAGGAGAGGAAGACCAATCCTATGAATGCTATCCAAGTGCAAATTAATGAAAACATTATGATGTTGGGAAAACTTAAAGAGAGATGGGCTAGAGAAAAGGAAGAAGAAGAGAGAGTTAAGAGCCTTCCTACCTACCACACAGTAGCTACTATCCAAGTTGTTGAGGATGTACAAACTATTAGCACCCATAACACCCCTAGTCCCACTAGACCTATCAATGGTGATGCTACCACCTCAACCATAGATGAAGAAACCTCTATGAACATAGAGGCTTTCCAACAAGTGAGCCTAAATGATGTCACTACCTCCTTGAAGTGATCTAGACTTTCATAACTGCACCTTACCTGAAGTTATTGGTTTCCTACACAAAATGTCTAGAGACCCCCACACTAGCACATTTAATCTTGCCTTCACAAAGCATATCACTAATGCTCTAACCAAAGTTAGGGAGGAGAAGCTTAGACTAGAAGCCTCCATACCTAGGAAGCTAGAAGATGGTTGAGATCTTATGATAAAAATCAAATTGAATAACTTCTCTTGCTTTGCTCTTTGTGATGTTGGAGCTAGTACCTCCGTTATGCCCAAAAGAATGTATGATATGCTTGAATTGAAACCTTTTGATCCTTGTTCATTCGGTCTTCGTATTTTTAATTCTTCCATAAAGAAACCTTTGGGGGAGATCGACGATGTTCTTATCATTGCCAATGACAATTATGTTCCCGTTGATTTTACTATTATGGACATTGAGTGTGAGCCCTCTTGTCCAATTATTTTGGGACGTCCTTTTCTTCGCACCGTGGGTGCTGTTATTGACATGAAAGGGAGGAATATCCAATTCCAATTCCCTCTAAAGAAAGGTATGGAACATTTCCCTAGGAAAAAGATTAAGTTGCCTTTTGAGTCCGTCACACGGGCTAGTTATTTTCTTGATAAGACTTGATCTTTTGCTTTAAGCCTAGCTAATGGCTTTAAAGAAGCGCTTTCGGGAGGCAGCCCGCAATGAATTTAGGTTCTCCTTTTTGTTTTTCTTCTATTCTTAGTGGTCTTGATGATTGTTACTACTGTAGCAACATCATTGTATCTTTACTTTTCAAGCTTTGTGCCAATTATAGCCTCATATGACAAGGGAAGTGAAAGTTGTGACATGCTGTCCAAAAAACATATTCTGTCCTCGTAACGGGAAAAATCATAGAAAATTACCAGTTCATCTTTATGAGCTGAATTATTTTACACAGCATGCTCTATAAAATCACGTAACTTTGAGAAACAGTAGCTCTTCAAGAATATCTTTATTTCCAGTAAGGAAAAAATTATTTTAATAGGGTACTAACCTCTCTAATCAGTTTACAATGAGTTATGTATGAAGGGAGTTTTCAAGTGTGTGATGGAAGATGATGAAAGAAGATCCTAGAGTGTCAAACGCTCAAGCTTGGGGATGCCCATGTGCACCCCCAATAAATATTCAAGGAGGCTCAAGCGTCTAAGCTTGGGGATGCCCCCGTGCATCCCCTTCTTCATCAACAATTATCAGTTCGTCCCTCGTTGCACTATATTTTTTATCACTTCATGCGTTATGTACTATGCTTGGAGCGTCTCGCTATTTACTTTTCTTAGGTTTTTTTTTGCTTTGTTTGCTGTAGTAACAAGTTAAACCCCAGCTTTCTTTTGTGTGGGAGAGAAACACGCTCCGCTTGAACTAGAAGTCCTCATAGGATTTGCATGCTTATTCTCTTAGCTGTGAGTTGTTCTTTTTCTTTTCTTAGCTGCTGGTCTGTTTAGTTGTTGTGCTTTAGTTTTCTTCTAGATCTTTTGTTTTGTCTTAGGTTGAAATTTCTATAAGTTGCATGTTTTATCTTGTTAGAGAGTTTGCCTGTTGCACTGAGTTTTTTGTCTTGACTAGAAAGTAGGTAGTTGAAGTTGCTATTCTCTTTGTAGTAGTAAGTTGCAATAATTTTGAGGTATTGACTAGAGTAATGTTTGAAATTTTGGTGTCAAGAGCTCGAGCCTATTAGTGATAGATGTCGTATTTTGGGCAATCCGTGTGATTTTCAAAAACCAAAACCCCTGTTGAGAACTCTAGCTACTAGATGGATCACTAGCCTCTGGAGGGTTCGAATATTAGAGTACACTCACGTACCATGAGTCGAGGATGCGCAAGGATAACAAAATCCCCATACACTCCTCCTCGGGGTACTTGTCTCTTTGAGAACCTCCTGATTAGATTGAGAGTTACCGATAATAAGTGCATGAGTTCTTCGGACTAATGTGAATATTCGAAAGTTGACACTTCCACCCACCTATACTTTTTCTAGCCTCTCCTGTGCCGTGCATTGCCTCCTTCTCACTCCGAGAGTTGGCGTCCACCTTCGTCGGTACATCCAAAACCTTGGCACGATACGCTCTGTCATCATAAACCTCCTTATATCTTTCCTCAAAACAGCCACCATACCTACCTATCAAGGCATTTCCATAGACTTTCCGAGATACATTGCCATGCAACATCCACCTTCTCTTGACTTGATCTTCATGTCATAAATGCTACTTGCTTGATCGATGAGCCGCATGCTAGTTGGGCCTTGCCCTAATTATTGCTACATGACGCGCTAGTATCATTGCATATCCTGCTACCCTGGCAGAGGCATACATTTGCATCATGATAGTTACATCTTCTTTATGTGAGTACCTTTGTAAAGTGTGAAAGATCTCCTATATTCTTGTAAAAATATAGAGTGTTGCCCCTAAAGTGAGGAAAATATCCCAAAGAGGACAAAATCAAAAGATACCAAAGAGGAGAAATGAGAGAAATAGAAAGAGCCATCGACGCCACAAAAAAATACAAAAAAATAGAAAAAAGAGAAAAAGAAAAATAAAAAGAGAGAAGGGGGAACACTACTATTCCTTTTGAGATATCCACACTAGTACTTCATCCTCTATCGCTTGTACTCCATAGAGATCATCATACATGCATATAGCTATGTGGGGACCCTTCACACTATAGAACTTGGCTTGTATATTCCAATGATGAGCCTCCTCAAATGAGCTCTAGGTCTTCATGAGCAAGAAAGTTGCATGCACCCCCACTAGTTCCCTTGGAGAGATTTTAGCTCACATGTGCATCCGTTGCATGGCAATCCCTACTCCTCACATCATATCTATCATATGGCCTTCTCTCGCATATGATTGTCCTCATTGATGTGAGCCTTTCACACCTTTTTGTCTTCCTCCTCCACCTTCTTTCTGTTTCGCCTTTTAGGTGTCAACTCAGTGCACCCAGTTGCCAGTTCCTGTTTTCTGCTGTTTTTGTATTTCAGGTTTTCTGGCCATTAAAAGTGCCAAATAAATCCCGGAAAAATTATATCAAAAATCAGCGACCCGAAAGCTTCCCGAGTCACCAAGGAAGGAAGAGGGTGGACCCACCAGGGCCCCAGGAGGGTCCCTGGCGCGGCCCAACCCTAGGCCGCGCCAGGAGACTTCCTGGCTGCCCTGTGGCCCCTCTCGGTGCCCCCCTTCGCCAATATTTACCCCCCGTGATGGAAACCCCTAATATCGATCTGCTATTCCCGTTCTCCTCTCTGTACCGCCGCCGCCGCCGTTTCAAGATCGGGGCTGCCAGGAGAAGCTGCCCCGGCACCCTGCCGGAAGGAGGAACCCCCTCCGGGAGACCATCCATTGCCATGGACGCCTCTCGGATGTGTCGTGAGTAGTCCCCCTTGGACCATGGGTCCGTGACCAGCAGTTATGTGATGTACCTCTCCCCTCTTTGTGCTTTCACTTTCGAGACCTCGTGAGCTGCCTCACATGATCGAGGCACCTTTGTAGTTTTCTGTATTGCTATGCTGAGTTTGCAGGGATCTGATGGATTATGAGATTATATTCAGATTGTGATGAGTAATATATTTGGTTCTCTTGTATATTTGTGTTCTTTAGTAAATTATTGCATGTTCTCCGTTGCCATATTTTACTTTGACCAAGTGATTTGTTGCAACTCCAAGAGGGAGCTTTATGCTTGATTGTGGGTTCAGCCGCTTGATGTCTAGCTTGAGTGACAGAAACATGAGACTAGGGGATGTGTTGTTGCCACCAGGGATAAAACAACGGTGCTTGTACTTGCGGGTGCAAGGATTGTTTACTTTACGCATAGTTCTTTTAATGCAGTTGTCTGTTGCTTTGAGCTTACACTTTGGGTGGGATTTTCAACTTAATACCAGCGAGATGTTCTGGATAGATATCTCAAGGTGGATGATTCATAGTAGATGCAGATGGATTTCGGTCTACTTACCTTGGCGTACTACCCATTGCTTTTGAGCCTCTTCCTTTCTTTTGTAGCATAGTTAGCATTGCGGTGCGTTTATAATCCTGTCAATTGCCTAGCTGTGATTTGTTTACCTCGCTAGCACTTTTATCGTCTTTTGGGACCCTGGTCCATATTTCCACCATTGTTTACACCTTCAATTTACTTTCAGTTCTTACTTTCAGTTGCTACCATTATTATCTCTTGCGTTGATCCTTTGTAAACGGCAACGCCGGAGGAATTGACAACTCCTCTTTACTCGTTGGAAGCAATATTATTTGTTGTGTGTGCATGTCCAGGCGAAGTTAGCAACCTCGGCACCATTGTTCACTTTACCACCTTCTTGTATCTTTGCGAGTCCTATGGGAGACAAACCCTATCCTCTACATAGGGGAAATTCTGCTGCTACGCTACATCTCACCTTCCACTTGGGGTAACCAACGATAAGCGAGAGAAGTATCTTCCTCACCGCGACAGTGTGGGTGTTGACTCCTCCCCCGCTGTGCACGACGAGACAACAGATTCGCCTGACAGCGAACCGGTCGCTATCGACCAGGTGTTGTAGCCCTTTGTCACAGTGGATCAAGGCAAGATCCCGAGGCAGGTCTCCCTTGGATCCGATGATGGCGTGGAAGTGATAATGGCTTCTCACCCTTCGTTGGTTACCCCAAGTGGAAGGTGAGAAGTCGGATAGCAGTAAATTTCCCCTATGTAGAGGATAGGGTTTGTCTCCCATAGGACTCCGACAATGATAAGTAGGTGGTTTGGCAAGTGATGCACCGTCTGAAAAGAATCACTTTCTTCTCCTGGACCCACACACGACACAAATAACTTTGCTCCCAATGAAGTTCACAGAGGTTTTTAATCTCTCCGGTCTTGTTGTTTACAAAGGATCAAACCCAAGGGATAATGATAATGATAGCAACTGAAAGTAAAAGCTAGAAAATAAATGAGCGTGTGAACAGTGATGAGAATATGGACCGGGGTCCCGTGATGTTCACTAGTGATGACTCTCTCCCAAAAGACGGTAAAACTGCTATGCGAGGTAAACAAATTACAGAAGGGAAATTGACAGGATTATAAACGCACCACAATGCTAACTATGCTACAAAAGAAAGGAAGAGGCTCAAAAGCATGGGCATTACGCCAAAATAAGTAGACCGAAATCCATCTGCATCTACTACTAATCATACACCTTGAGATATCTATCCAGAACATCTCACTGGTATTAAGTTGCGAACCCCACCCAAAGTGTAAACCCAAAGCAACAGACAACTGCATTAAAAAGAACTTTGCGTAAAGTAAACAATCCTTGCAAGCACGGTTACAAGCACCGTTGTTTTCCCCCCTTGTGGCCACAGCACATCCCCTGGACTCATGTTTCTGTCACTCAAGCGTGTCATCAGGGGGCATGTACCCACAATCAAGCATAACGTTCCATCTTGGAGCTACTACCTACCATTTGGACAAATCAATAAACAGCAACAGAGAACATGCAAGAATTACTTCGGAACAAAAATACAAAAGATAAGAACCAATTATATTACTCTATCCCAATCTGAACATAATCTCATAATCCATCAGATCCCATCAAACTCAGCATAGCAAAAGCAGAAAGATTACATATGTGCCTTGATCATGTAGGGCAGCTCACGAGGTCTAAACCATGAAGAACAAAGAGGGGAGGAGAACATCACATAGCTACTGATCACGGACCCATGGTCCAAAGGAAACTACTCACGGCACATCCGGGAAGCGTCCATGGTGGAGGAGAAGCTCCCGAAGGTCGATCCTCCCTTCGGCAAGGTGCTGACTCCTCTCCTGTTGTGCACGATGAGACAACAGATTCGCCTGCCAGCGAACCGGTTGCTATCGACCAGGTGATGTAGCCCTCTGTCACAGTGGATCAAGGCGAGATCCGAGGCAGGTCTCCCTTGGATCCAACGCTGCAGCCATGGATCACATGGGATCCTATGCGCTGACTGATGGCGTGGAAGTGATAATGGCTTCTCTCCCTTCGTTGGTTACCCCAAGTGGAAGGTGAGAAGTAGGATAGCAGTAAATTTCCCCTATGTAGAGGATAGGTTTTGTCTCTCATAGGACTCTGACAATGATAAATAGGTGGTTCGGCAAGTGATGCACCGTCAGAAAACAATCACTTGCTTCTCCTGGACCTGCACATGACACAAATAACTTTGCTCCGAATGAAGTTCAGAGAGGTTTTCAATCTCTCCGGTCTTGGTGTTTACAAAGGATCAAACAAAAGGGATAATGATAATGATAGCAACTGAAAGTAAAAGCTAGAAAATAAATGAGCGTGTGAACAGTGATGAGAATATGGACCGGAGTCCATGCGCCCCTGGCCGCGCCAGGTGGCCGCCTGCGCACCTGGTGGTGGCCCCCCGGCCCTCCTTCGGGGCTCTGGAAGCTTCCAGTACGCTGATTTTTTATCTGATTCTTCCTGGATTTTTGGATCACTTTTTATATGGGGAAAAACACAAATAGAAAAACAACAGAAAATAGAAACTGGCACTGGGGTGCACTGAGTTAATAGGTTAGTCCAAATATGATCAAAAGTGTATGAAAGTGTATCTAGATCATAGCAATATCACACAAAACATGCATGGAGCGAGCAGAAATTATCGATACATTTGGGACGTATCAACATCCGCAAGCTTAATTCCTTCTCGTCCTCGAGTAGGTAAATGATAACAAGCATAATTTATGTGGTGACATGCTAGCAACCATATAATAAGTTTGAAAATTAAAGTAATCAAAGTATGTGATTCAATTCAAGTCATAACATGCAAGAGTCTATATTAGAATTGAAACAAGCAAGGAAAGAACATTAGGTGCAAAAGCTCTCGTTGTCTGTGACTCGAATGTCTCCAAATGGTGTTTGCGTGCAAGAAGGGGGATAGGGAATACGAGAAAAAAATATTTTTGTTGAGAACTCAATCTACTAAAGTTTCACACTTGGTCTTCTTTGGAATCTTATCTTGACTCGTCCCCAGACCAGTAACCAGGTACAAGTCAATTTGATCCACTCCTTTTCGATATTTTGAGCACTCATTCAATGGATGAGCGTAAGCACGAAAGTTGACACTTAGGATGGAAAAGAGAGAAATATGGTGGAGGAGGAAGACAAAGAGGGTGAGAAAGGCTCACATCAATGAGGACAATCATAGGCGAGAAGGCCAAATGATAGATATGATGTGAGAAGTAGGGATTTCCATGCAACGGATGCACATATGAGCTGAAAAGCTCTCCAATGGAATTAGTGGGGGTGCATCTAACTTGCTTTCTCATGAAGACCTATAGCTCTTTTGAGGAGGCTCATCCTTGGAATATGCAAGCCAAGTTCTATAGTGTGAAGGTCCCCACATAGCTATATGCATGAATGATCATACTATGGAGTACAAGGATAAGAGGGAGTACTAGTGTGGATCTTTCAAAAGGATAGTAGTGTTGCCCCTTTCTCTCTTTTTATTTCTTTTTCTCTCTTTATTTTTATATTTTTGGTGGCCTCATTGGCTCTTTCTATTTAACTCTCATTTGTCCTCTTTGGGATCTTTTATTTTGTCCACTTTGGGATCTTTTCCTCACTTAAGGGCAACACTCTAATTTACAAGAGGGTATAGAAGATCTTTCACAATTTACAAGGTACTCAAATCATAAAGAAGATGTAGCTATCATGATGTATGCAATGTATGCCGCTTCCAGTGTAGCAGGAACATGTATGGCATGAAGATCAAGTCATGAAGAGGTGGATGTTGCACGGCAATATATCTCGTAAAGGCTATGGAAATGCCTTGATAGGTAGGTATGGTGGCTCTTTTGAGGAAGGATATAAGGAGGTTTAAGATGACAGAGCGTATCATGCCAAGGTTTTGGATGTACCGGCGAAGGTGGACGCCAACTCTCGGAGTGAGAAGAAAGCAATGCACGGCACAGGAGAGGGTAGAAAAAGTATAGGTGGGTGGAAGTGTCAACTTTCGAATACTCACATTAGTCCGAAGAACTCACGCACTTACTATCGGTAACCCTCAATCTAATCAGGAGGTTCACAAAGAGACAAGTACCCCGAGGATGAGTTTATGGGGGTTTGGTTATCCTTGCGCATCCTCGACTCATGGTACGAGAGTGTTCTCTAATATTCGATCCCTCCAAAGATTAGCGATCCATCTAGTAGCTAGAGTTCTGAACTAGTTTTGTCGGTTTTTTAAAATAAACACGGATTGCCCAAAATACGACACCTATCACTAATAGGCTAGAGCTCTCGACACCAAAATTTCCAACATTACACACATCAATACCTCAAAACTATTGCAAGTTAATACTAAAATTAAATAGCAACCTCAATTACCTACTCTCAAGATAAGACACAACTCAGTGCAACAACCAACTCTCTTAACAAGATAAACATGAAAACTAAAGAGAGTTCCAGAAAAAAACTAAACAAAAGACAAGGCTCTTGCTACAGACAAAATAAAACTAAAACTAAACATGGCAGTAGCTACGAAAAGACAAAGAACACACAACAACAAAAAGATAGGCATGAAAAATCCTATGATGTGTTCTAGATTTTGAAAGTGGAGCGTGTTTCTCTCCCACACAAAGTAAGACGGGGTCTAACTTGTTATGAACAACAAGCAAAACTAAAGAAAACTAAAAATAAAACCTAAGAGCGAGACGCTCCAAGCATATCACATAACGCATTAAGTGATAAAAATATAATGAGACGAAGGACGAACTGATGATTGTTGATGGAGAAGGGGATGCACGGGGGCATCCCCAAGCTTAGACTCTTGAGTCTCCTTGAATATTTTTTGGGGATGCATGGGGGCATCCCCAAGATTGAGCGCCTGACACTCCTGGATCTTCTTTCATCATCTTCCATCACACACTTGAAAACTCCCTTCATACATAACTCATCGTAAGATGATTAGAGATGTTAGTACCCTTAATAAAATATTTTTCCCCACTGTATATAAATATATTCTTGAAGAGCTACTGTTTATCAAGATTTCCAAAAGATTTTTGCAAAGAAAAAGCAAGCTTAAGGTTTGCAAAAGTAAGGAGAGAGAAAACGTGGCAGAATCTGTGAAAAACAGAACAGCAGGTAGTAAAGAATTTCTTAGGGGTACTTCTGCAACTCAAATAAAAACACTCAGAACATGCGAAAGTTCCGCGATTGTATAGAGCACGCTGTGTAAAAAATTCAGCTAAAAAGTATGAACTGGTGATTTGATCCGATTTTTCCCGTCACGAGGACAGAATTTGTTTTCTGGACACCATGTCACAACTTTCGCTTCCCTTGTCATATGAGGCTATAACTTGGCACAAAGCTTGAAAATAAAGATACAATGATGTTGACACAGTAGTAACAATCATCAAGACCACTAAAAACAGAAGTAAAAATATCTTGGGTTGCCTCCCAACAAGCGCTTTCTTTTATGCCTTTAAGCTAGGCATAAGGCAAAAGTAGAATCAAAGGTCTCCAAGATCGTCGGAATCGTAAAAACCTTCAAATTGATTTTCAGTAAGCTCATTCTTCTTCTTCCTAGGAAAGAGGTACTTAACTTTCGCCTTACCGCGTAAGCATATGAACCCGTTACCAATATCAAGGAAGCTATTCATGGCTCGGAGGAAGTTCCTTCCAAGCACAATGTTGCTTTGGTTTGGCTCCATGACGAAGAAATCCATCGGTGCAATCCTATGAAGGAATGTAACTTGGACTTATTTTACCTTTCCTTTAACCTCTGAAATATGCCCATTAGCATGTTCATGATAATATGAAAATTTATCCATATCTAGTTTCAAAGAATCATAAACTAATTTTGGTATAGTAGAAACCATGGATCCAATGTCACTAAAAGCAAGGAAGTCTTGGTTAGAGATGTTAATCCTAACAAAGGGCTCCCAATCATCATCTATCTCCAACATTTCTTTCTTGTTGGATTTAAATTCTTCTACTCTCCTCAAATCTAGAGCATCCATCCTTTTTTCAATAGTGGAAAGTCTATCTATAAAAATATCAATACTACAATCATAAACAAAATAATTAGATAGACTATGCAAAATATCAAGAGATCTAGCTTCATCACACTCTAAGTCTCCTTCCGCTATAATATCAAGAGAGTATTTACACCACTTAAAAAGACCATGGTAAAAATTTCTAAGCACAATTTTATAGGTAGACAAGGCATAATTCTTTATGTGCTTCAGAAATTATGTCCCATGCCTTCTTCATAGTTTATCCATCCCTTTGACGGAAATCGAGAACTTCCGATTCCCGCAAAGAACCAAGTCCTAACATGTTCATTTAAACAAGGAGGACTACTAACAACAAGATAAATAAATTTTGTTTTTTTGTGATTTTTTATATAAGACACAAAGATAAAAACTGAAAGGTAAACTAACAAGACTAAAAAGTAAAGGTAAAATGTAGTGGGCAACTCCCCTATCTTATCACTCGGAGTCCCAGGCAACGGCGCCAGAAATTTACATGATGGCGTGGAAGTGATAATGGCTTCTCGCCCTTCGTTGGTTACCCCAAGTGGAAGGTGAGAAGTAGGATAGCAGTCAATTTCCCCTATGTAGAGGATAGGGTTTGTCTCCCGTAGGACACCGGCAATGATAAGTAGGTGGTTCGGCAAGTGATGTGTCGTCTGAAAAGAATCAGTTGCTTCTCCTGGACCTACACACGACACAAATAACTTTGCTCCCAACGAAGTTACGAGAGGTTGTAAATCTCTCCGGTCTTGTTGTTTACAAAGGATCAAACACAAGGGATAATGATAATGATAGCAACTGAAAGTAAAAGCTAGAAAATAAATGAGCGTGTGAACAATGATGAGAAAATGGACCGGGGTCCCGTGATGTTCACTAGTGATGTCTCTCTCCCAAAAGACGATAAAACTGCTATGCGAGGTAAACAAATTACAGACGGGCAATTGACAGGATTATAAACGCACCGCAATGCTAACTATGCAACAAAAGAAAGGAAGAGGCTCAAAAGCATGGGCATTACGCCAAAATAAGTAGACCAAAATCCATCTGCATCTACTACTAATCATTCACCTTGAGATATCTCTCCAGAACATCTCGCTGGTATTAAGTTGTGAGCCCCACCCAAAGTGTAAACCCAAAGCAACAGACAACTGCATTAAAAAGAACTTTGCGTAAAGTAAACAATCCTTGCAACCGCGGTTACATGCACCGTTGTTTTCCCCCTTGTGGCCACAGCACATCCCCTAGACTCATGTTTCTGTCACTCAAGCGTGTCATCAGGGGGCATGTACCCACAATCGAGCATAACGTTCCCTCTTGGAGTTACTACCTACCACTTGGACAAAGCAATAAACAACAACAGAGAACATGCAAGAATTACTTCGGAACAAAAATACAAAAGATAAGAACGAATTATATTACTCTATGACAATCTGAACATAATCTCATAATCCATCCGATCCCATCAAACTCAGCATAGCAAAAGCAGAAAGATTACATAGGTGCCTCGATCATGTAGGGCAGCTCACGAGGTCTAAACCATGAAGAACAAAGAGGGGAGGAGAACATCACATAGCTACTGATCACGGACCCATGGTCCAAAGGAAACTACTCAAGGCACATCCGGGAAGCGTCCATGGTGGAGGAGAAGCTCCCAGAGGTGGATCCTCCCTCCGGCAGGGTGCCGGGAAGGGTCCTCACGGTGCTCCCGATCTTGGAAGCGCGGCGGCGGCGGAACAGAGGCGAGTTTGCAAAATAGGGTACTGTCTTCGGAGTTTCCTGTGATGGAGATTAAATAGGCGAAGGGGGAAGCCAGGGGGCCCACCAGGAGTCCAAGCACCCCCCTGGCGCCGCCAGGCCCCTGGCCGCGCCAGGTAGCCGCCTGGGCACCTGGTGGTGGCTCCCCGGTCCTCCTTCGGGGCTCTGGAAGCTTCCGGTACACTGATTTTTTATTTTAATTTTCCCGGATTTTTAGAGCACTTTTTATATGGGGGAAAACTAAAATAGAAAAACAGCAGAAAACAGAAACTGGCACTGGGGTGCACTGAGTTAATAGGTTAGTCCAAATATGATCAAAAGTGTATGAAAGTGTATCTAGATCATAGCAATATTACACAAAACATACATGGAGCGAGCAGAAATTATCGATACGTTTGGGACGTATCACCGACTGCTCCAACAAACCCTCATGTGGCTAGCATTCCTAAGCGCAATACAAGGTCAAAATCTGGTATTGTTAAAACAAAAGAATACACAGATGGGACAATCAGGTATGACAAAACTAAGCGCGCTTTCCTTACTAGTAGTGGTGAACCTGTTGACCTATATGATTCTTTGGCACATGATGAGTGGAAGGAAGCCATGGATGCCGAATATCATGCTCGTATGAAAAATAATACCTGACACTTGGTTCCATAAGAGGAAGGTAAAAATGTGATCGATTGTAAATGGGTCAATAAAATCAAGAGGAAATCTAATGGAAGTATTGATAGATACAAAACTAGATTAGTTGCAGAGTGTTTCAAACAAAGGTTTGACATTGACTATGAGGATACCTTTAGTCCTGTTGTTAAAGCAACTAATATCATACTTGTTCTATCTATTGCTATTTCCAGAGGCTGGATTCTACGTCGGCTAGATGTTCAGAACGCGTTTCTTCATGGTGTTCTTGAGGAAGAAGTGTTCATGCAACAACCACCAGGATATGAAAGTAAGAGCACACCTCATCATCTCTGCAAGCTAGATAAAGCACTGTATGGTTTAAAACAAGCCCCAAGATCTTGGTACTCCAGGTTGAGCACACAATTACAACAACTTGGATTTGTGACTTCCAAGGAAGATACCTCACATTTCTTTTATAATAAGAGCAACACTGTCATATTTGTGCTTGTTTATGCTGATGATATCATTGTTGCCAGTTCCAGTCTAGATGGTACAAACTGCCCACTTCGAGATCTTAATGTTGATTTTTTCTCAAGGATTTGGGAGATCTTCACTATTTTCTTGGTATATAAGTTAAGAAAATAAGAGATGGAATTCTTCTGAATCAGGAGAAGTATACGAGTGACATACTCAGACGTGTAGGATTGGAAAATTGTAACCCAGTAAATTGTAAGGCCTGATATGCGGTACTGTTCCAGATCTAGATGTTTCCATCCAGATCCGGGGACGAAGCACATATCGGTCCCACCGCGACATATGACATAGCCATATGCCCCGGATTTCCAACATGATATCACAACATTACAGATACAAGTATACAACATCTCATACAATCGGCATACAAATGCCTCAATACAATAAAACAGCGGAAGATATATGTCTGAGTACAGACTACAATCAAATGCCTAGCGGCAAAGGTAAAAACATCGATTCCCATAACCACACGGGTCCAGGCCCTCCGCTGGGATCCGCCTAACTAGTCGTCGTCGAGTCTCCACGCGAAACGTCGATCACCATACCTGTTGTCGATCAAGAACCCTGAAAAGAGTTTGGGGGTAGTATCATGAGTACAGAAGTACTCAGCATCCAACTGTAGTGGTCATCTGACCCAGCAAGGACTTCATCACTCGTCATTCTAGGACAACTAATAGTTTACGATAAGGATGGGGTAAGTGGTGAGGTTGCTTCCGCACTAGCATTTATGAAGTGGCTAACGATCTAGAGAATAAGATAAGAAGCCAAGCATTCTATGAGGAATCGCCTCCAACAAGTCTTGCTATCCACCTACTATGCAAACATAACACCTATCCTACCCTTGTCCTCCTCTTCGCATCCCGACGAAGAAGAAGCAGTCAAGGCACACACACGTTGATCAAGTTATATTAAGATTATCTCAGTTGTTGTTGTCTATGAACAAGGAGTATGTCTCAAGTCGTCCATAACCGTGGACACGGCTTCTCGAAAATATTTAACCCTGCAGGGGTGTACCAACTGCCCATTACAAGGCTCCGCACGCACGCCCATCACTCTCAGTTGCTACCCATTATAGGCAACCATTTTATGATTTAGTTCCAAGAGATCCGAAATAACAGGTCCCTCTAACTAACAATGAAGAAATCCGGGTGGCCCCCGGGGAGACACCCAATCCAAAAGCCGGCCACGCTCTCGGACCGGACTCTTCCGTATGACGCAGGTCGGATTGTCGGTTAATCACACATGGGAAACCGGGTCCTAGCTGATCGGGTGGACCAACAGAGAAACCATGTCCCCACTGGCCCAAGTTGTTTTAAAAGATATCTGCTAGGAGCGACCCGACAAGATATATATGCATGTTTTCAAATGGTAAATCAGCTTGGGCCACCTCTAGAAATGTTTGAAGCTAGATAGGTAAGAAAAGGGGACCCCATAAAATTCCACACGTGGTTAGGCATGCTCAGTCTTAAAACCAATACCCGGAACTCGGATTCTAGGTGACTCGAATGGAACAAAGCGTCGGGGCGGGATAGCCTAGACCTTCCATCCTTCGTCGAATATAGCCAACATTATAATAATCATATCAACAACAACAATAATAATAATGTGATATCCCAAACCAAGGAGTAACAGGGTAACATCGTAGCATTCTAAGCATGCATACTAAGCAGGGGCTGAGCAACGAGCAATAGTAACATAACAGTACAAGGTTTGCTGGGAGGGGACATGGCTGTATCGGTTTGAAAGAGGCTGTAAACATGTGGTAGGATCAAACATCGAACCTAACCTAGACTAGCATGAAAACCGCTGGTTGAAATAGAATGGATCATAAGTAATGTATAGTCCTTGCTTGTTGATAAGTCGGGTTCCGAAGGTGTAGTTGATCGCAAGCTCGCATCGTCTCCGAGAGGTACCCGCGAAAGCACACAAGGCGGTAAACACTGGAAAGCAATCAACGAGCAAGCATCTATTACTACGAAGCAATCACGAGCAAGCATCAACAAGAAGGCAACACGAGACATCGCACCTACCGTCGAGAGCGGTTACTAATAGGTTAAGTGGGGTATTCGTCACACACGACGGTACCGCACGTTTACGATGGTTCAAGTTCTTTAGCTACAGGTGATCAACAAAGATTGTTAACATGGCATCTCACTCAAGCATGGCAAAAGGTGAAGCATAAATAAACTATCTAATCTAGTCACTTTAAGTGGGGCGTAAAACCTATACATGGCAACTATTGCGGACCCCACGATAAAAATGGAATTTGGTACTGTTTTTCCCTAAACAATATTTTATTATTTTTATTAGCAAGCAAGAGCAGCATAAACACAATCTACATGCAATTCTAGTCAAGTTACATATAAAGCACACTCCAAACGGAGTTACGTTTAAAAAGTTATTAAAGAAACAATTTACAGTGGCATGCAACGTAAATAGCAGGCAACCAACATGTAAACAAAGTCAAACATGGCAAAAGAGCACATTTTATTAAACTAGACAAAATTCTAAGCAAGTTTCATGTTTTACGCGTCGCGATCCGAGCTACCGTTTAAAAGATAAGGGCACCGCAAAAAAAACACAATCTGCCAAATAAATAAATACAGAAAAGAAAAGAAAAAACTATCGGGCTGAAAACTACTGGGCCGGCCCAACTACTGCGCAGAGCAAAAAAACAGAAATAATAAAAATAAAAAAGGGGGCAGCCTCACCTCTGGGCCGAGGCCCATCTGGCCAGAGGAGGCCGCTGGGCTGCGCTGGGCCTTGGTGGGGGGGGGGAGGCCGCTGGGCTTGCTGGCTGGTGCCGGCCCACGTTGGCGCTGCTGGCCCAGCCGGGCGAGCCGAGCGGGACGCTCGTCCCTCGATCCCGTCCTGGATCGTGAGGACGGCGGCGCTACAGTGCTCCGGCGAGGGGCGCAGGGGTTCCGGGCGGCGCGACGAAGGGCTGGGGGCGCGCGGCGGAGGGGATCTGGAGGCGGCGGAGCCGGGGCGTTCGGCGGCGAGGTCCAGGGGACGGCGGTGGCGAGCTTCGAAGTGGGAGGCGCGGGCGACAGCTTCTGGTCGAGCCATCCATGGCGGCGCCCTTTCCACAGAGAGAGAGGAGAGGATTAGGGAAGGGAGAAGAAGAAGGGAAGAGGGAGAGGCACGGGGAGGAGAGGGGGGCGACCTGGGAGCGCGGGGGCTCGCCGGCCGGAGGCAAGCGCTCGGTCGGGGGCGGAGAAGCACGAGCGCGGCTTCGGGCAGTTCCACGGGGTGACGTGGCGGTCTGTGAGCCCCTCATCTGCAGATCAAATGGCCATGGTTTCTTCACATCTAGGGTTACAAAATTGGGGCAAAATAGCTGCGAAAATTGGGGTTCAGATCTGGATCTGGGGCTGGTGGCTGCCTATTTGGCTTAGGGGAAACCCTAAGTGGGATGGTGGTCTACTTATAGCCCAGGTGGCTGGCAGTTTGCAAAAACATCCCCGGTTTTTCTCTCTCGCGCGCGGTGCTCACGTTTTGTTAGAACCCTCTGTTAGGTAATGTGCTAGGATCAAAGTCATCTTGCATCATGTTAAAAATTTCAAAAGAAGACATTGAAATCAAAATCAAACTCAAATGGGAGAAGGAACCCCCCCCCCCCAAATGAATTAATTCAAAAGGCCAGAAGTAAATCTTCTCCAAAAATTCATGTTTGATTTTTGAAAAGTCTTATAAATGAGTCTGATCACATATCAAGTGATGTGGGACCCACCCCATGCTCATGGATTTTTCAAATATTCAAACAATGCCTTGGAATTAATCAAATACCCCTATTTGATTTAAAATTCAAATCATTTGAATTTTAAAAAGTTCCAAACTTTATAAGTGGCTAGTCTAAAATAATATGAGGTCGTATAAAAAGTTTTAGCATTTTCCAAAATGGTTTGCTATTTTTTTAGCTAGCCAAAACAAATGTCAGAAAAGAAAAACAGAAAAAAGAAAAAGGAACTTACCGGGCTTCTGGCCTGTTGGTCCACTTACCTGGCCCAGCCCAACCCACCAGGGGCAGCAGGGTCTTCTCCCTCTCCCACGCCTCCAAGCAGCTCGCTGGAGAGGCCGAGCACGCCGTGGACGCCAACTCGACGTCCAAGGGTTTCCAGGCCTCCCCGTGCCCTCACCTCGTGCCGTGGAGAACCGCCTCGAAGCTGCCCGTCTTTTCCCCCTCCGCTGGCTCCCTCTCCTCCTCTCTCTCTCGTTCGATTTTGGCACCACCCGAGAACCGACGTGGATCACGCCGCCGAGAACACGCGGCCAACGCAACCGAGAAGCCTCGCCGTGGTGTCCATCTTCTCCGTCGTCGTCCCCTACGTCGAGCTCTGTACTCAATTGAAGACGAAGGCCTCTGCACGCGTCGCTAGTTTCATCTTCCCCAACTCCGGCCGACGAGCTTCGTCGTGCAATTACTTCGCCGTGAGACCCTCCCCGGCCTCGCCGTCACCACCAACGCACTCCTGGTGAGCTGCTACGCCACCTCCAACCCTCCTCCTCGCCCCGTTAGCCCCCTAGCGAGTTTTCCCTTTGGAGCAGGAGCTCACCGCCGCCATGGTCGCCGGTGGGGCTGCTCTTTTGCTCGCCTGTCCTCGCCGTGCTGCCCATCGCATAGCTGGCGTTCCCAGGAGGCCGTCCAGCTAGCGCATGGCCAAGCACGGGCTCTGCAGCGACGACTGCGTCAAGGCCGTGGCTCCGCCGCCGCTAGGGCTCGTCGCCGACGTGCCTCCGATGCCTTCTGGTGGCGCTGCTCTGCTCCAATCGACGCGCGCAAGGGAGGGCTTCAAGATGGAGGCCGCAGCGCTTCAAATGGACGCCGGAATCGTCCTCCCGTGCAACGCCGCCGCGTCTGGTGACGCCGGCGTTTAGCCACTGGCAGCCGTCGACGTGGCCGTGATTAAGGGCTTAACCCCACCTAGGTTAAGTGACCCTAGGTCACTGCCAGTGGGCTCTGGCCCCCCCTTAATCCCCTGGTTAGCTTTAACTAACCGTGTTAATTAACAGAGAGGCTGACACCCCTGGCCCACCAGTCAGCCCCCCCCCCCTGACGTCACTGTGACATCAGGCTGACGCAGTAAATCGAATAATTGATTTATATAAATCCATAAAATCCAAAAAAAGGCTGAAACTTTGGAAATTCATAGAAAATTCATATTAACTCCAAATTTAACATATAATATATGAAAAATGATCAGGAGAAAATTATCTATCAAAATATACCATTTTCAACTATGTTTGAGTTGAAAATGAAAATGGACCAGTAGCTTTTGCTATTTGGTTTAAATGGAATTAAATCAAATTCATTTCAAATGCTTTTGCAATTTGAACCATAGCAACATACCACATTATGCTTGAACTTCAGAGGCATATCATACACTTTTCAAAATGGTTTAACTTGATCAAACAATGTCATATGCAACTTGGCTAAATTGGAAATCATATGTGGAGTTTAAATTTGCAAATTCAATTGCAAATACCCCATTTAAGTGGAATTGCTTCACACATCAAAGCATATAGATGAAGTTTCAACCTTCAACCATGTGCTTGTGCATTGTATTTACTTTGCTACCTTGTTTGTTGTTTGTCGAGTAGAGGTGGAACCGGAACAGGAGGCTGCCCCCTTCATTGAAGATCCCGAGACTGAACCTCGTCAGCAAGGCAAGCAAACCCCCATTGATCATGTCGATAAAATCCCACTTCCCTCTCATGTCTCGCTTATGCATTGTATAGGATAATTACCATGCTACGTTTCTACCGCATAGATGAACCCATTCCTTTGCATGACCTATCATTTGTCACAGTAGTAAGCAAACCACAATCCTAGAAAATGTAGGAGTTGGTTGATATCATGTGGCCCCTGCAATTGTTACTGCTTATTGCATGCTTAGAGTGATACAATGTTGTTACTGTTATGTGAGTCGGGATGGTAGTGATCATGTTGATGATGGTGGAAATGTGTTGGTGAATCTACCCTAATACAATGTTGTTACTGTTATGTCAGCTCGATGCCATCGCACAGTTGATGGCTTTGAAGGCACAATTCAACTTGGGCACAGATTGCTACAATGCGATCACGACCCTAATTGGGCGGTTTCTACCAAAAGATCATGTTATTCCTGCAAACCTGTACCAATCGGATAAAATCCTCAAGGTACTTAAGATGCCCTATGAGCAGATACATGCTTGTGAAAATGGATGTGCTTTATTTAGGAAAGAGTATGCGGACGAAGACTATTGTCCCAAATGCAAGTCAACCAGGTATGTTGTGGTAGACAATGGTCAAGGTGAGAAGACGCAGACCAAAATACCCGTAAATGTTCTTAGGTATCTTCCAGTGATACCAAGAATTCAACGCCTTTACATGATGGAAGAGACAGCCAGACAGATGACATGGCACAAACATGGGAAGAGAACAGAATTTGATGCAGATGGGAAGCCGATGTTGACTCACCCATCGGATGGTTCAGCATGGAAGCACTTTGATGAAAAACATTCGGAAAAATCTAAGGAGCCAAGGCATTGCCGAATCGCCGTCGGCACAGATGGGTTCAATCCTTTCGGTCTGATGGCAGCCTCATACAGTTGTTGGCCTATATTTGTCATGCCACTCAATCTCCCCCCCTCAGAGATTATGAAAAGGAAGAACATTTTCCTTACAATGATAATACCAGGGCCCAAATATCCGGGGAAGAATATGGATGTGTACATGCAACCGCTTAAGGAGGAATTGCAACAAGCTTGGGACGAAGGGTTCAAGACATACGATGCAGCTAGCAAAAAGACCTTCAAAATGCATGTTTGGTACCAGTACTCGATGCATGACTTGCCGGCGTATGCGCTTTTCGCGGGCTTCTGTGTTCATGGAAAGTTCGGGTGCCCAACATGCAAGGCTGCTCTTCAGTTTCATTGGCTAAAGGCGGGTGGCAAGTATTCCTGCTTCGACTTGCATAGACAGTTTCTGCCTCCTAAGCATCCTTTTAGAAAAGAAAAGAAGAACTTCATCAAAGGCAAAGTTGTCAAAAACCTGGCAGCACCTACGATGACGGGCGAACATGTCTTGGCACAATTGAACTCTCTTGAGCCTGATCCACAACGTCCCGGGTATTTTAAGGGATATAATTCGGAACACGCCTGGACTCACAAGACATGCTTCTGGGATCTCCCCTACTTCCAAGACCTCGAACTTCCACACAATATTGACGTGATGCACACTGAAAAAAATATCGGTGAGGCCCTGTTTGGTACATTTTTCGGCAAAGATGGGAAGTCAAAGGATAATCCTAAAGCTAGAGTCGACCAGGAGACTCTATGTGATAGACCCTCACAGAACATGCGACAGCCGAAAGGAAAGAAGAATTGGTCCAAGCCAAGGGCCTGGTTCAATCTTGAAAGGGGGCATATCAGGGAAATTCTCTTGTGGGTGCAAAACAGTTTGATGTTCCCCGATGGGTATGCAGCGAACCTGAGGAGGGGAGCGAGTCCTGAAAAACATAAAATATTTGGGCTGAAGAGTCATGATTGGCACATATGGCTTGAGCGGGTAATGCCGGTGATGTTGCGCGGCTATATCCCCGAGGAAGAGTGGATAGTACTGGCAGAACTGAGCTATTTCTTTCGTGTTCTTTGTGCGAAAGAACTATCCGATGGCGTGCTAGAAGACATGGAAGATATGGCGCCGGAGTTGCTCTACAAGTTAGAGAAGATCTTTCCACCGGGTTTTTTTAATCCGATGCAGCATTTGATATTGCATCTCCCGACCGAGGCAAGATTAGGGGCCCTGTGCAAAATCGTTGGTGCTATTCAACGGAGAGAATGCAGAAGACGCTTCGAGCAAAATGTAAAAATAAACGTAGAATTGAAGCATCGATGGCCGAGGCTTTCATTACCGAGGAGGCGGCAAACTTCGTGACAGCACATTATGAAGCCAAAAATCGCCATTTGCATAATCCAAAGCCTCGATACAATACTGGCGACCCCCAACGGCGTCAATCCAACCTCAGCCTATTCAAAGGGAAGCTCGGACCTGTTGGTGCTTCGAGAAATAAGATTTTGGATATCAAAGAATGGCGGACTCTTACACTTAATATCTTCACCAACCTAACAGAAGTGCGACCGTACATCGAGTAAGTGCTCGGTACGTACATTATTTCACAACTTCTAATAATTCTTGTTTCTTATTAATTCCCCTGAATTCATATAGTCGATACGTCGCCAAATTCTCGAATGGAGTGGTTATTGAAAGTGATTCCACCCGCACGACCTGGAGTCCCTGGCCGGACCAGCCGGAGCAGCACACGCCTGAGGGGGAGGCTGGTGCCGAGCTGGACACTACAGATGAGGAGGAGGTGGCTAAGGGTACCACCGTGTACTAGCGTGGGGGCACACGGCTCCCGTCCGTGCCGGTGACTCCCGCCCATAAGTGGTTGATTACGCCTGATGGAGAGACGTAAGTGCACTTATACTCTCTTCCGGTACCTTCTATACTTATGTCTATCTGATGGCTTTGTCTTTTTATACTGCAGGGGTTGGATATACGGTAATGGTGTCCGCAATCCCAACTCCATCCTTGGTGTGCTCGTCAGGGAGAACTTCCCGGGGCTGGTTCAATTGCCCGGACCTGATGAGGTTCCGCAGCCTGGACTCAAATGGGAGCACAATTGTGCTGCCCCGGCCCCGTCGGATACGACCATCAACGGGGTCGAATGCCACACCAGAGCCGACATGGTGATCAACGGCTTTTGGGTAATTTCTGTTTTACACAATAAAATCTTGACAATAGCTAGTTGGTGCACTCATCAGTGTTGTCTCGTGCTATTGCAGGTCTACTACAAGGTCGATGAGTCCAAGGAGCAGGAGGCGGAGGACGTGATAGTTGCAGAGGCCACGCGCCTCTTGCAGAACACAAGGCACGAGATGCGAGTGCAGGCGGTCCGTGACTACTACGCCAAGCAAGGGCGCAAGCGTAGCAAGAAGTACTGCCGCAAGAAGTTTCTGACCAGGGCCTAGTATATGACGGTAACCCTTCTTAAGTCTTGAATGGTTTGCTTGATTTGATTCCTATCTAGGCTACTTATTAGTTCCCTTGTTTACTAACTTAGGCGCCGCCGAGATGGTGTGCGGACAAGATGGATTGTTGGGAGTTCATTGTGGACCACTGGTGCTCAGATGCCTGGTTGGCCGTCCACAACAATGCCAAGGACCAGCGCGCCCAAATGGTTGGTGTGCCACACCATCAAGGCAGCCGTAACTTAGCTGGTTACGGGCATAAATGGGTATGTGCAAATTCTTCTTTGCTTTGTCTTTTAGGCACCCACTTACTAATATCATGCTTTGCTTTGTCTTTTAGGCGGAGCATAATAAAACGGAGATGCCTCAGGTGTTCGACATGTATGGCATGTCCCATACAGCGTCGTACAAGAAGGCCAAGGCGCTCTCAGAGTCGGATCTCGCCACTCCTTCGACTTTCACCAACATTGCCGCCTATAGTAAGCTCAAGGCTTATACTGAGGTGGCGAAGGAGAAGCACGGGGAGGCTTACACCCCGATTGGGAAGCCTATTGACCCGGAGCTGGTGATGATCTCTGGTGGCGGAAGGCGCCATGGCGCCATGGCCATTGGAGATAAGTTGATTAGGTGTGATAAGACTCTTCCTGAGATCAAGGCGCGCCAAACGAGTTCTTCTCCTACTATAAGGACTCTTCCGCGGCCAGTCGACCTCGCTATCCAGGTTATCCATAAGGACTCTTGCATTGTTGTTTTCTCTCATCGAATATTACAATGCTAACTAGAGGAGTGGGGTTGCAGGAAGCTCTTGAGAAAGAGCGACAGAACACCCAGCGGCTACTGGAGGAGAAGGAGCGGTTGGCAGAGGAGAAGGCAGCGGAGAGAGAGCGGCTGGCGGAGGAGAGGACGGCAAAGGCTCTCGAGGAGGCCGCGGCACAACATGATGAATCGAACCGGGCCTTGTATGAGCTCTTCGTGGTAAGTCACTTGTTCATATTCACCCAAAGAATGCATGTTATAATTTTTGTTTATATTACTAACTAATATGATTGACTCATGAAAAAAAAATGTGCAGACTATGTGCGAGAAGACTGGTCAGGCCGATCCACCGATGCCGATCATTTCTCCTGTGGGGACGGTGAGTATCTTTCGATGATCATCAATACCATATTGAGTGGCGTCATGCTAACCTCTAGTTGATCTTTTCGTGCAGCATAACTCTCGGGCTGCGTCCCATGACCCTTCTCCACCGTCAACATCGGCCAACCCGACGGATGCTTCTCAGCCACCTCAGCCTTGAGGGCTACACTCCGGTAAGTTGTCTTCTATTTTGCTTTATTAATGCTTAGTTAGTTTGAAAATGCATATTTAGCTTATAAAATCCTATATTTAATCAAAAAATGCCATACTTTGCATATTTTGCACATAAAAGACATAATTAGCTTAGTTAGTTCAAAAACTTACATAGTCAACTTAGTTTGCTCACAAAATGCTAAAGTTAGCTTAATTGGGTCAAAAATTCTAAAACTAGCTTAAATTGGCTCAACAAATGCTAAAGTTTGCTTAATTTCTCAAAAATGCTAAAGTTAGCTTAATTGGGTCAAAAATGCTAAAACTAGCTTAAATTGGCTCAACAAATGCTAAAGTTTGCTTAGTTGTTCAAAATTGCTAAAGATAGATTAATTTCCTCAAAATATGCTAAATCTAGCTTAATTTGATCACAATTGCTTATGTTAGCTTTGTTTGCTCAAAAGAAAGCACACATGGAAGAAGAAGAAGAAGAATAAGAAGAAAAAGAAGAAGAGGAGGATGACCTCCTGTTGTTCTTCTTCTTCTTCTTGGTCTCCTTCTCTGTCCTTTTCTTCTTATTTTCGTTTTAATTCATCATAACCATCTTAGCTTCATATATAACATGAATTTGCTTTCATTTTGCAGATTTGCATCTTGGACAATGAAAGCACACATGGAATGATGCTAGCCTATATATGTACTTTGTAGATTTCCATATTTATGTCGAACTTGTATGGATATAGTGTTTGTTCTTTGTTGAACTTGTATGGATATAGTGTTTGTTGTTGAACTTTTATGCAAATGGTGATGATATGGTAATGTTGGAGACGATGATATGGTACTGTTGCAAATGATGTTGATGATATGGTACTGTTGGAGATGTTGATATGGTATATGTATATCAGTTTTGTCAAATGCAGGGATTATAAATAAAACAGAAAAAGAAGGGGCTACCCAGGCTCTTTGTCGTCCGCAGGCAGACGGCAAAGGACTTTGCCGTCTGCTTGCAGTTGGCAAAGAGGACACGTGGCGCCCAGCTGTGCAATCTGGCAACAGCTGGGTGACCATTTGGTCATTATGTCGTCTGCCCCAGGCAAGGCAGACGGCAAAGTTTGGAGGTTTGCCGTCTGTCAGTAGACGGCCTGACGGAGCCGGCCGGCCGGCGGCTAGTTTTGAGGCAGACGGCAAAGTTTGTCGTCTGTCAGTGGACGGAAAACCCCGCCATTAATGGCCTGACGGAGCCGGCTGGAAAAGGTTCACCGTCACGCCCGCTCTGCCGTCTG
The DNA here is from genome assembly GCA_950022295.1 of Bromus sterilis. Classification (NCBI taxonomy): domain Eukaryota; kingdom Viridiplantae; phylum Streptophyta; class Magnoliopsida; order Poales; family Poaceae; genus Bromus; species Bromus sterilis. Next base: position 361,633,489 of record OX465595.1, on the reverse strand, counting down.
CTTGCACAAATGCGCACGGCAAAGGTGGTTTGCCGTCCGTCGATTTCCCGCAAAAGGAAAAGAACCTCTTTGCCGAAGAAATAGCTGACGGGTGCTTTGCCGTGCGGGGGCAGACGGCAAAGGACTTTGCCGTCCACCATATAGGTGTTTGCCGTCCGCCGAGGTAGACGGCAAATAGGTGAATTCCAGTAGTGTTTAGTCTTAGTTTGTCTTTAGCAAGAGCCTTGACTTTTGTTTAGTTTGTTGCTGGAACTCTCTTTAGTTTTCATGTTTATCTTGTTAAGAGAGTTGGTTGTTGCACTGAGTTGTGTTTTGTCTTGGATGTAGGTAATTGAGGTTGCTATTTAATTCTAGTAGTAAATTGCAATAGTTTTGAGGTATTGATGTGAGTAATGTCTGAACTTTTGGTGTCAAGAGCTTTAGCCTATTAGTGATAGCTGTCGTATTTTGGGAAATCCGTGTGTATTTTCAAAACCTACAAAAACTAGTTGAGAACTCTAACTACTAGAGGGATCACTAATCTTTGGAGGGATCGAATATTAGAGTACACTCACGTACCATGAGTCGAGGATGCGCAAGGATAACCAAACCCCCATACACTCCTCCTCAGGGTACTTGTCTCTTTGTGAACCTCCTTATTAGATTGTGAGTTACCGATAATAAGTGCATGAGTTCTTCGGACTAATGTAAGTATTGAAAGTTGACACTTCCACCTTCCCATATTTTGCTAGCCTCTCCCGTGCCGTGCATTGCCTTCTTTTCACTTCGAGAGTTGGTGTCCACCTTCGCGGGTACATCCAAACCCTTGGCATGATACGCTCTATCATCATAAGCTTCCTTATATCTTTCCTCAAAACAGCCACCATACCTACCTATCAAGGCATTTCCATAGCCTTTCCGAGATATATTGCCATGCAACATCCACCTCTTCATGACTTGATCTTCATGTCATACATGCTTTTGCTTGATCGATGAGCCGCATGCTAGTGGGGCCTTGCCCTAATCATTGCTACATGACGCGCTAGTATCATTGCATATTCTGCTACACTGGCAGACGCATACATTGCATACATCATGATAGCTACATCTTCTTTATGATTTCGAGTACCTTGTAAAGAGTGAAAGATCTCCTTTACCTTCTTTTAAAATAGAGTGTTGCCCTTAAGTGAGGAAAAGATCCCAAAGTGGACACAATAAAAGATCCCAAAGAGTACAAATGAGAGTTAAATAGAAAGAGCCATTGAGGCCACAAAAAATACAAAAAAAATAGAAAAAAGAGAAAAATAAATAAAAAGAGAGAAAGGGGCAACACTACTATCCTTTTGAGAGATCCACACTAGTACTCCCTTTATATCCTTGTACTCCATAGAGATGATCATTATGCATATAGCTATGTGGGGACCTTCACACTGTAGAACTTGGCTTGCATATTCCAAGGATGAGCCTCCTCAAACGAGCTCTAGGTCTTCATGAGCGAGCAAGTTAGAGGCACCCCCACTAGTTCCATTGGAAAGCTTCTTATCTCACATGTGCATCTGTTGCATGGCAATCCCTACTCCTCACATCATATCTATCATTTGGCATCTCTTGCCTATGACTGTCCTCATTGATGTGAGCCTTTATCATTATTTTTTGTCTTCCTCCTACTCCTCCGTACTTCTCTCGTTGCCATCCTAAGTGTCAACTCTCGTTCTTACGCTCATCCATTGCATGAGTGCTCAAAATATTGAAAAAGGAGTGGATCAAATTGACTTGTACCTGGCTAGTGGTCTGGGGACGAGTCAAGATAAGATTCCAGAAAAAGACCAAGTGTGAAACTTTAGTAGATTGAGTTCTCAACATATAAATATTTTTCTCGTATTCTCTATCCCCCTTCTTGCACGCAAACACCATTTGGAGACATTTGAGTCACGGACAGCGAGAGCTCTTGCACCTAATGTTCTTTTGTTACTTGTTTCAATGCTAATATAGACTCTTGCATGTTATGACTTGAATTAAATCTCTAACCTTGATTGCTTTACTTTTCACAATTCTTATATGGTTGCTAGCATGTCACCACATAAATTATGCAGTTATCATTTACCTACTTGAGGACGAGCAGGAATTAAGCTTGGGGATGTTGATACGTCCAAAACGTATCTATAATTTCTGCTTGCTCCATGCATGTTTTGTGTGATATTGCTATGATCTAGCTCCACTTTCATACACTTTTGATCATATTTGGACTAACCTATTAACTCAGTGCACCATAGTGTCAATTCCTATTTTCTGTTGTTTTTCTATTTCAGTTTTCCCCCATATAAAAAGTGCTCCAAAAATTCGGGAAAATCAGATAAAAAATCAGCGCAGAAGAACCTTCCGGAAGGACTTGAGTGGGGCCAGAGGGCCACCACCAGGGGCCCAGGCGCCCTGGTGGCGCGCCCAAGGGGCTGGCCGCGCCAGGGGGGCGCCTGGACCCCTGGTGGCCCCCCTGGCTGCCCCCCTTCGCCTATATATTCTCCGTGACGAGAAACCCTCGAGGACATAACCCTTTTTCGCGATCTCGCCTCTGTTCCGCCGCCGCCGCGCTTCCGAGATCGGGAGCACCAGCAAACCTCTTCCCGACACCCTGCCGAACGGAGGGCCGACCTCCGGGAGTCTCCTCTCCACCATGGATGCTTCCCGGATGTGTCGTGAGTAGTTTCCTTTGGACCATGGGTCCGTGATCAGTAGATATGTGATGTTCTCCTCCCCTCTTTGTTCTTCATGGTTTAGACCTCGTGAACTGCCCTACATGATCGAGGCACTTTTGTAATCTTTCTACTGTTGCTATGTTGAGTTTGATGGGATCTGATGGATTATGAGATTATGTTCAGATTGTGATTGAGTAATATATTTGGTTCTTATCTCTTATATTTTTGTTCTTAAGTAATTCTTGCATGTTCTCCGTTGTTGTTTATTGCTTTGGCCAAGTAGTACGTAGTAACCCCAAGAGGGAACATTATGCTCGATTGTGGGTTCATGCCCCCTGATGACACGCTTGAGTGACAGAAACATGAGTCTAGGTGATGTGTTGTTGCCACAAGGGGGAAAATAACGGTGCTTGTAACCGCGGTTGCAAGGATTGTTTACTTTACGCAAAGTGCTTTTTAATGCAGTTGTCTGTTGCTTTGGGTTTACACTTTGGGTGGGGCTCGCAACTTAATACCAGCGAGATGTTCTTGATAGATATCTCAAGGTGGATGATTAGTAGTAGATGCAGTTGGATTTCGGTCTACTTATTTTGGCGTTCTGCCCACGCTTTTGAGCCTCTTCCTTTCTTTTGTAGCATAGTTAGCATTGCGGTGCGTTCATAATCCTGTCAATTGCCCTTCTGTAATTTTTTCACCTCGCATCGCAGTTTTATCGTCTTTTGGGAGAGAGACATCACTTATGAACATCACGTATCCCGGTCCATATCTTCATCACTGTTTCACGCTTATTTACTTTTCTTCTTTTACTTTCAGTTTCTATCATTATCCCTTGTGTTTGATCCTTTGTGAACAACAAGACCGGAGAGATTGACAACCTCTCTGAACTTCGTTGGGAACAAAGTTGTTTGTGTCTGTGTGCAGGTCCGCGTCAGTTGCGCCGCTGACACCTACTTATCATCTCTGGAGTCCTACTAGAGACAAACCTTGGTATCTTTACTGAGGGAAATTTGTTGTTGTGCTGCATCACACCTTGCACTTGGGGTTTACCAACGAAGGGCGAGAAATCACTATCATCACCTCGCACATCAAGTGGACAAAATAAAAGATCCCAAAGAGGAAAAATGAGAGTTAAAAAGAAAGAGCCATTGAGGCCACCAAAAAAATACAAAAAAAATAGACAAAAGAGAAAAAAAGATAAAAAGAGAGAAGGGGGCAACACTACTATCCTTTTGAAAGATCCACACTAGTACTCCCTCTTATCCTTGTACTCCATAGAGATGATCATGCATATAGCTATGTGGGGACCTTCACATTATAGAACTCGGCTTGCATATTCCAAGGATGAGCCTCCTCAAAAGAGCTCTAGGTCTTCATGAGCGAGCAAGTTAGATGCACCCCCACTAGTTCCATTGGAGAGCTTTTCAACTCATATGTGCATCCGTTGCATGGCAATCCCTACTCCTCACATCATATCTATCATTTGTCCTTCTCGCCTATGATTGTCCTCAACTATGTGAGCCTTTCTCATCCTTTTTGTCTTCCTCCTCCACCATATTCTCTCTTTGCCATCCTAAGTGACAACTCTCGTGCTTACGCTCATCCATTGAATGAGTGCTCAAAATGTCGAAAATGAGTGGATCAAATTGACTTGTACCTGGCTAGTGGTCTGGGGACGAGTCAAGATAAGATTCCAAAGAAGACCAAGTGTGAAACTTTCATAATTGAGTTCTCAACACAAAAATACTAATTTGTCGTATTCCCTATTCCCCTTCTTGCACGCAAACACCATCTGGAGACATTCGAGTCAAGGACAACGAGAGCTCTTGCACCTAATGTTCTTTCGTTGCTTGCTTCAATGCTAATATAGACTCTTGCATGTTATGACTTGAATTGAATTACATACCTTGATTTCTTTAATTTTCAAAGTTCCTATATGGTTTCTAGCATGTCACCAAAGAAATTATGCTTGTTATCATTTACCTACTCGAGGACGAGAAGGAATTAAGCTTGGGGATGTTGATACGTCTTAAATGTATCGATAATTTCTGCTCGCTCCATGCATGTTTTGTGTGATATTGCTATGATCTAGATACACTTTCATATACTTTTGATCATATTTGGACTAACCTACTAACTCAGTGCACCCCAGTGCCAGTTTCTGTTTTCTGTTGTTTTTCTATTCCAGGTTTCCCCCATATTAAAAGTGCTCCAAAAATTCAGGAAAATTGGATAAAAAATCAGCGTAACGGAGTCTTCCAGAAGCACCCATTTGGGGCCAAAGGGCCACCACCACGGGCCAAGGCAACCGCCTGGCGCGGTCGCCGTGCCAGGGGGGCGCCTGGACCCTTGGTGGCACCCCTGGCTGCCCCCTTCGCCTATTTATTCCTCCGTCATGAGAAACTCCGAGGACAGAACCCTAATTTGCAATCTCGCCTCTGTTCCGCCGCCGCTGCGCTTCGAAGATCGGGAGCACCGTAAGGACCCTTCCCGGCACCCTGCCGGAGAGAAGATCGACCTTCGGGAGCTTCTCCTCCACCATGGACGCTTCCCGGATGTGCCGTGAGTAGTCTACCTTGGACCATGGGTCCTTGATCAGTAGCTATGTGATGTTCTCCTCCCCTCTTTGTTCTTCATGGTTTAGACCTCGTGAGCTGCCCTACATGATCGAGGCACATATGTAATTCTTCTGCTTTTGCTATGTTGAGTTTTATGGGATTCGATGGATTATGAGATTATGTTCAGATCGTGATAGAGTAATATATTTGGTTTGTATCTCTTATATTTTTGTTCCTAAGTAATTCTTAAATGTTCTCCGTTGCTGTTTATTGCTTTGGCCAAGTGGTGGATAGTAACTCCAAGAGGGAACGTTATGCTCGATTGTGGGTACATGCCCCCTGATGACACGCTTGAGTGACAGAAACAAGAGTTTAGGGTATGTGTTGTGGCCACAAGGGGGGAAACAACGGTGCTTGCAACCGCGGTTGCAAGGATTGTTTACTTTACGCAAAGTTCTTTTAATGCTGTTGTCTGTTGCTTTGGGTTTACACTTTGGGTGGGACTCGTAACTTAATACCAGCGAGATGTTCTGGATAGATATCTCAAGGTGGATGATTAGTAGTAGATGTAGATGGATTTTGGTCTACTTATTTTGGCCTACTGCCCATGCTTTTGAGCCTCTTCCTTTCTTTTGTAGCATAGTTAGCATTGCGGTGCATCCATAATCCTGTTAATTGCCCATCTGTAAGTTGTTTACCTCGCATAGCAGTTTTATCGTCTTTGGGAGAGAGACATCACTAGTGAACATCACGGGACCCCGGTCCATATTCTCATTATTGTTTACAAGCTATTTCCTTTTCAAGTATTTACTTTCAGCTATTATCATTATCATTATCCCTTGTGTGTTTGACCCTTTGTAAACAACAAGACCGGAGAGATTGACAACTTCTCTGAACTTTGTTGGGAGCAAAGTTAATTGTATCGTGTGCAGGTCCAAGTAAAGTAAGCAACCCTGAGGTTTTGAACGGCGCCATTGTTCACTTCACCACCTACTTATCATTGCCGGAGTCCTACTGGTCGATCTCATCCTCGGGATCTTCACCGAGGGAAATTTGCCGCTACACTGCATCTCACATTCCACTTGGGATAACCAACGAAGGGCGAGAAGCCATTATCACTTCTACGCCATCAGCGACTGGCAGGCACAAATGTGAGATTGGATCAAAAATTTCCCGAGTTGCGCGTGCGAAAAAACCTAACGCTCAGTCTGTTGAGTGTGTCTTTCTCATATATAGTGACGATCATAAGGGCTATCGTTGTTGGGATACGGTGGCTCGTCGGATGCGTATTCCTCGGATGCGACTTTTGATGAGTCTCGTCCCTTTTATCCGTGTGCGACCTCATTTTCTATGGAGGATCTGTCTTTTCTCCTCTTTCTTGATTCTCCTCCCTCAGTTCCTCATGATCCTTCTCCTCCTGCTCCTGTTGATCCGGTACCGTCTCCTCTGCCTTCGGTGCCATCTACTCCGACTCTTTACTCTTCTTCTTCATCGTCGTCCTCTGCACACTCTTCCCCAGTGATTCCCTCACCTCTGTCTCCTCCTGTTAGCCCTTCTCCTCCTACCTTACCTTTCCACTATACTCGGCGTTCTCGTGTTGTTCTCGAGTCCTCTGATACAATGTTAGGAATATGCACCTTGTATTCCATGGGGGCCAAAGGCCACAATATATAGTACATGTACAGGTGACAAATATGGAGGAAGCCCCCTAAGTAATAGGGATACTACAATCTACTCTAACAAGCGTTTCCACATGGCAGCTGAAGGTGCTCTCTGTCGTGGGATTTGGAGGTCTTGGCAAGACCAGGCTTGCAAATGTTGTGTCGCCCTCGAAATCAAGCTCACACGAGAGAGAGAGAGAGAGAGAGAGAGAGAGAGAGAGAGAGAGAGAGAGACGATGACAAAGAGGTTTTTGGGCTGTGCAAGTTTTGCATCTTTTCTGCGTCTTCCTTTTATTCGATCGAAAGGGAAATCGTGCCCGTGCAACACGCTCCACTACTGACCGTGCCATTCCACGATCGGATCTTCGTGCAGGGTGATCTAGAGCTGGTCCAGCGGCGCACAAGTCGCAACCGTTGTGGACAGAAACTGAAAACAGAGTCTAAAGAAAAACAAACACCTACACTACAATGAGTTTCAAGGTGAGGCGGGAAAGACAGGGTTTACACAACATGTTGTTTATCGCAAGCTAGAGGGTAGTTGCAACACCGAGCTATTATTTTTGTATCCTAGAAACCAAACATACAGTGGATTTTCAGAAATATTCTGTCTCAAGTTGGCTTTGTAGCACCTGAAAACACCAACATGGAAACATGGGGCGAGGATTGATAACCCACAAGTGTAAGGGATCGCAACAGTCTTCACGGGTAGGTATAACCCTAATTTATTGATTCGACACAAGGGGAGACAAAGAATAATTATAAGCCTTAGCAGTTGAGTTGTCAATTCAAACACACCTGAAAAAAGCACTAGACAAGATATTTAGTAGCAACGGTGTGTTGACGGGTGTAGCCTTATAGACTTCCCCAATCCCCAACACCACAAAGCAGTAACAAAATAGTAGCAGCAATGATGAGAGCAATAGTAACAACGAAGGCAATGAAGATGAAAGATGGACCGGGGTTCAAGGTTTCACTAGTGGTAACTCTCCAAGCAAAAGAACAAGGTGTTGGGTGAACAAATTACAGTTGGGCAATTGACAAAATTGCACAAACTCTACCCAAAGAACAAACTAGAGCAATCCTAGTCTAAGAACCAAACGTAGGCATGTGTTTCGTATGTAGTTGTACGCGCTTGCAATAAGAACTTGCACAACATCTTTTGTCCTACCATCCCTCTACGAACGGGGCCAAAAGGTACTTATGGATATTAAGGTGCTCCTGTCAAAGAGCACCAGAACAAAGCATTAACGCTCTATGAACACATGTGATCCTCAAATTATAGCCCATCCCCTTTGGTGTCCCAAGCTGTCACCATTGGGATCGCCGGTTCCGGACTATAATAGGTGCATACAACCGTAGATAAGATCTAGAACAACAATTATAATCATGCAACCATAACATTCTCAGATCTGAAATCATGCTACTCGTGCAGTAGTAACAAGCATTAAGAACAAAAAAATTGCAGCAACAATAATTCATAAACCTCTTAGGACTGAACAAGGTAACAATTCATCGGATCCCAACAAACACAACACCAATTACATCATATGGATCTCAATCATGTAGGGCAGCTCATGAGAACTTTGTATTGAAGAACTAGGGGAGAATATACCAACAAGCTACTGCCAAGAACCCGTAGTCCAAGGATGAACTACTCACGATCCATCATGGGGTGAAGAAGAGTTGAGGAAGATAGCCCCGGGGCCAAGGCCCTCTCCGGCAGGGTGCCGGAGCAGGATCCTGGTGACCCCCAAAGCTAGGTTTCGATGGAGGCGGAGATCGGGATCGCTTCTGGAAAAGACGTCTGGATATCTCGGGTTTTTGTGTCACGGGTAAATTTATAGGCCAAGGGATAGTCCGAGGCGGTGCCCAGGTCACCCAGGCGGCCACCTGGCGCGTGTGGGCCTTGGCCGCACCGGGAGAGCGCCTGGGGTCCTGGGGCTACCTCCTGACTCCGTCCTCCGGCTGGAGGACTCTTCCGATGTAAATATTTTTTGGTAATTTTTTGGGAATTTTCTGAGCAACTTCATGTTTGGACTTTTTTCTGCATTGCAAAGACAAAACGGACAGAAACTGGCACTGGGCTCTATATTAGTAGGTTATTCCAATAAATGATTCAAAAGCATGGCAAAAAGATGTAGCAATGACAGAAAAATGGCATGGAACGAGCAAAAATTATAGATGTGTTTGAGACGTATCAAGGATGAAGTTATCAGTAGACTCCAAAACTTCCTTACAAACAAGAGGTATGTGGTCTTGTGGGACTTCCACAGAAAGCAATTTATCATTCTATTGATATTTATGCTTTTGATTGAGAAGCTTAGTTCTTCCCATTTTTTAAGGCTTTAGATCCTCTCGAGTGTGTCATTCTATTAATGCAACTAAACTATGAATTTCTACGATACCTGCTCCGTAATCATACAATTTGTTCGGCTCTTGAAAGATCTGTTGTCACCATATATATGAGGAGGTACTAGGGGAACCACCTATTGGTGAAGTGGTGGGTGTTGTCACTTCTCAGTCGGTGGGTGTACGACGCTATCCACTTAGCCAACATGGTTCTAAGTTACATCAATCATGATCCTCGATCTTGGTGTTTGTGCATATGCATCAACCTTATAATAACATGAGAGACCATAATAGTGTGTAAACATTATTACATAGTTTCTTGAACCGAACATTAATCCATTGTCAAGAATCTAATAATTGATTCTTGTCTTGAAGTTCCTCTCTCCAGCATTATTAGTATCGGGTTTGTCTAGGGCACATCTAGATGTTCTTTAAGTAGTGCACATCTAGGTCTTACACCATTGATTTTACATAGAGAACCGTGTAGAAAATTTTCTTCTTCTTTTTATTTTCCTTCCTAGTTAGATTGAACGACTTAGATGTGCTCTAAGTAGTGCACATCTAGATGTGCTTTAGCAAATCTCCAGTATCTCCTGATATTCCGTAACTTCAAGTACTCAGTAAATTACTTTAGGCTTCTACGCATGTATTTTCTTGTTGTTTCACTTGGTTTTGAAATTTATGCCCCTCCCCCGCCCTATGTTAATCATGTCATGGTTGCAATTATCACATATGCTTCTATGATGTCCTGTCTATGTTTCCATACCTGGGACAATAGTACAAAGATCATTTTTATAGACTAAAGTTCGTGGCCCGACTTTATAAATAAAGCCATGAAGGCAACGGTTCACAACACATCACAGATCAAGGTTCAACAAGCATAACGAGAAGCAGAGGTATAGATCATCAATGGATGACTGAATCCAAGCACGCAGGCCCCTACCTACATAACCTAGATTAAGAAAAAGTGGAAACTTGAGAAGGGCGAGGTAGAAAAATATCATATCAAGTCGAGGGAGCGGAGATACGTCTGGCGGCATCGCGGATGTTACTGATGATTGCGTCCACGCCATCAAGATCGTCCACCTTAATCGCTGATTTCCACTGCAATAGAAGTGACAACATAACATAAAGGCAATGAGCCGGCTTTTCAGGGAACTTATGTTCAATCGTAAATAAATTGCGGGTCGTCCATAAAACCCAAGCCACAGCGCCCCAACAAATCCAGAAGATACGCTTTGGGGATCTCGAGATAGAGCTAGAGATGGAAAAGATCTCAGAGAAGGAGAGAGGGTTTCAAGAGACATGAAAGCATTCCCGAACACCTGCCCAAACCACCTTGGCTAGAGAACAAGTAAATAAAATGTCGTTAGTGTCCTCCCTGACACCACAAAGAGCACATGCAGTGTTGGCGGCACCATTTGTCAGAACCCTCTGTTAGGTAATGTGCTAGGGTTAGCCAGTACTCTTGCATCATGTCAAAAGTTCAAAAGAAATCTTTGAAATCAAATTCAAAAGCAATATGGGAGAAGGAACCCCCCCAAATGAATTAATTCAAAAGGCCAGATAAAAATCTTCTCCAAAAATTCATGTTAGATTTTTTAAAAGTCTTATAAATGAGTGTGATCACATATCAAGTGATGTGGGACCCACCCCATACTCATAGATTTTTCAAATATTCAAACAGTGCCTTGGATTTAATGAAAAACCCCTATTTGAGTTAAGATTCAAATTATTTGAATTTTAAAAATGTTGAAACTTTATAAGTGGTTAGTCTATATTATTATGAAGCCATATAAAAAATTTCAGCATTTAAAAAAATGCCTAGCTATTTATTTTAGCACAGAAAAACAAATGTCAGAAGAAAACAGAAAAAGGAAATAAGAAAAGGAAGCAGAGGAGTTACCTGTCGCCCCAGGCGAAGCCCAGCCGGCCCAGCCCACTCCGAGCCGTCTTGTCTTCTTCCTCAGGCAGCCAGGCAGCTGCGTGCCGGCCATGTCGAGGCCGCCGACGTGCCTGGCCACCTCCTTCTTCCTCCCTTCCACGTAATCGCGCCTGGAGACGCCCAGAGCCTTCCCCGCTCCATTCCCCCCCCCCTCCACGAGCTCCCTCCCTGTCTCCCTCGCCCGATTCGTCGACGCCCGAGAGGATCGCCGGAGCGCGACGCCGAGCACGCGCAGCCAACGACGACGAGGACCTTCACCGAGCTGTCCCCCGTGTTCCCCTTCAAGCTCTTCATCGATCTGCAGAAGAAGGCGAGCCCGGAGCCCTCCTAGCCAGCGAATTCGAGCTCGAGCCGCCGCCGGAGCCGAAAGAGATCGACATCGATTTCATCACCGTCGAGCCACCCCAGCCCTCTCCACCACCTCCGTTGAGTTCCTGGTGAGCTCACGATCAAAACCCCTAACTTTACCCCCTCGATTGCTTCCTCTAGCCATGGCCGCCATGAGAGCCGAAACTCCTCGCCGCCGGGATCCATGGCGACGACCAACCGTTACGCAGTCAAGCTCGCCGTGTTGTCCTTCGCGTTCCCCGTGCTCCACTGCTTCAAACCAACCTAGCCCCGCTTCCATTCGCGCCTTGTAGCGAATTCCCGATCACAGCCGTAAGTCCGTCGCCGCAGAACTCGACGCCGGTGAGCGTACAGGGCACCCCAGCACTTGGAGTTGGTCTCTTTCGACGCGCAACAGCAAGGGCTTCAAGTTGGAGGTCGCAGCGCTTCGAATGGCGCCCGGAATCAACCTCCCCGTGCAGCGCCGCCGCGGTTCTGGTCGCCGGCGTTTAGCCGCCGGTGGGTTAGCCACTAATCCCCCTCCTAAACCCCCCCTGGGCCACTGACGAGTGGGCCCAATGGCTTAATTAAGCCACTGGATTAATTAACCAGCCGGGTTAATTAACCAGTCACACTGACAACCTTGGCCCACACGTCAGACCCCCCCTGACGCCAGCTTGAAGTCAGCATGACGCAATAATGAATTTCCAGAAATTAAATTGAATTAAAGAAATTCCAGAAATTCCAGAAAATAACCCAAACTTTGGAAATTCATAGAAAATTCATATCAACTCCAAATTGGACAAATAATATATGAAAAATGATCAGGAGAAAATAAGCTATCCAAAAATCCAACTTTCAACTTTGTTTGAGTTGATCTTAAATTGGGACCAGTAGCATATGTCATTGAATTATTTGGAATTAATTCAAATTCAATTCAAATGATTTTGCAACTTGAACCATGGAATTATGCTACATTTCAACCACACTTCAGAGGCATATCATACACATTTGAAGATGATTAAAAATGATCAAACAATGTCACATGTAACTTGGTCAAGTTTGAATTCAAATTGGAGTTTGAATTTGCAATTCAATTTGCAATATACTCCATTTAAATGGAATTGCTTCACACATCAAAGCATATACATCAAGTTTCAACCCTCCATCATATGATTGTGCATTGTATTTACTTTGCTACTTTGCTTGTTGTTTGTCGAGTAGAGGTGGAACCGGAGCAGGAGGCTGCCCCCTTCGCTGAAGACCCAGAACCCGAACCTCGTCAGCAAGGCAAGCAAACCCCCATTGATCATGTCGATAAAATCCCACTTCCCTCTCATGTCTCGCTTATGCATTGTATAGGATGATTACCATGCTACGTTTCTACCGCATAGATGAACCCATTCCTTTGCATGACCTATCATTTGTCACAGTAGTAGGCAAAACCACAATCCTAGCAAATGTAGGAGTTGTTTGATATCATGTGGCCCCTGCAAATGTAACTGCTTATTGCATGCTTAGTATGATACCATGATGTTACTGTCATGTGAGTCGGGATGGTAGTGATCATGATGATGATGGTACAAAAGTGTTGGTGAATCGACCCTAATACAAGGTGAACGATGAGAGGCTGTGTAGGAGTACACGGTGGGTTGTCTCATTGAACACCGCCCTAAGTCTGAGTTCTTGTGTGGTGATCCAAGATGAAGAGTACAACCACACATTGGGCTCACTGACCCCTCTCAACTTACTAACTCATCCCTTTCGATGTACAGATGTCGCAATAGCTCGGAGTTCTGGTAGGCTTGTGGCCTGGATGCTAAGTGAGAGAACGGCTCATCCGAGACCGGCTTATGCACCACACACACATCACTTGGGTCCACTTCGGTAAACCGGCCGGGTTCACAATAGTGGTAGCCTACCCAAGTAGGCGGCTTTCTCGGACTAGATAGGCTATGAGGTAACAGTTGTGGTGAGCATCCTCGCCGACACTTCTTGAACGGTGTCGAGTACAAAGGCGGTAAATGATGATCATGTGTGTGTAGCGATACACCCCTGCAGGGTTAACAAAACTATTCGAATAGCCGCGTCCGCGGTTATGGACTGCTTGGAAAGCATAGCTTGATTATTAGATAACTTGAACTGGATACTTCTAAAACACACCAAGATAAGTGTGAGTGCTATGGCGTGCTTTCTCGTGGGGAAGTCGAGGAAGGCATCATACTGGTGTAATTGATTGGAGAAAGTAGTGGACTCTTGTACGCTTCTTACCTCAAAGTCTGGTATTCGTAGTTCAGGATTAGCCAAGTCAAAGCTGGCACTTCTGCAAGTGAACCCCACCTCCCTTTACCTTGATACATGTGCATGAGTAGTATAGCTCCTATGTAAGTCTTGCTGAGTACGACTTTGTACTCACGTTTACTTAATCTATGTTATACATGTGCATGAGTAGTATAGCTCCTATGTAAGTCTTGCTGAGTACGACTTTGTACTCACGTTTGCTTAATCTATGTTTTAGATGATACCACCGACTCCGAAGGTGGCTTCTTCATCGAGCTGGATGACTGAAGATCAACTAGTCTAGTCCCAGTAAGACGACTGGTTCCCTCGTGGAGGGCTTATGTTTTAATAAGGCTTCTTAAGCCATTTGTTAAACTTGTCTGTACTCAGACATAATTTTCTTCCGTTTGTGTTGTAATGTTGGATCACATGTTTGTGATCTCTGTGTGCACTCTATAAGAGTTATCAATAAAAATGTACACTTTGTAGAGAATTGCAATGGTACCTGCTGTTCATACAAGGCATGTGTGCTGTGTGTATGTTTATAACATGCATGTCTTTGTATGGGTTTTCGAGACCTTAGTTGTGATCTGGCTGGCGGTCTTTCATACACCAAGTGGCCCTTAGATGTGCACAGCTTGGGGCATCGCGATGCGGTTGCTCGAGACTCCGTCTCGTGCACACTTTGTGGTATGATCGAGCCCGCCCTAGACCCCGACTAAGTGATCGGGCTGGAGTAAGTCTATGTAAGAGTTATGAGATAGTCGATAGTATGGTTGAGGCGACTTGTCTTTGAATATGGGAGTTCACCACCCATATCATTAGACTTGTGTGCGGACAATGAGGACCCATCTCAGTTGATCATCCGGCCTGGATGGGATGCCCCTCACGTACGATGCTTTCCGAGAACGTTCTGTGCTTGGCCTTGTCTGCTTAGACAAGTGGGTACGGTTCTCGGCTCTCCATATGACTATGTCTTAACTGGACTTGCATACGCTAACCCCGGGTCCCGACAGACTTGGTATCAGAGCAGGACTGACTGTTGGACTAGTAGCCTTGGCCGAAGTTGAGTCTAGCTTGCTATAGTTATATAGTTACTCTGGGTATATAAGGGAACAACGTAAGGCTTCTTTTTTCTCCTTAACCCCTTCGTTCTGAGTTCTGAGTCACCCTCATCTTGTTCTACGGGAAGATAGGACTAGGCTCTCCTCTGTCTGATTAGAACATCTCGTTGTTTGCTTCCTTGTAGCCGTAGGAAAGTTGTGACCGGTTTGTTAGAGTGGTTATGCTTCCTGATTTATTACATCGTATGTAAGTGTTGTTTCCATGTTGTAAGAAATTGTCATTTCTTACAATTACAGCCGTTATGCTGTCCGAGTCATTCCAGGTTTATCTCATAATCTGATGCATTTGCAAACTCCTTCTTTCTGTTTCAGATGGCAGATCTTCCCCCTCGGCAGATTGTTCGTTTGACCAGGTGCCTCGGTGTGCGTGGCCAGCCCGCCACGTTGATCGAGATGATGTCCTATGTGGGATATCGATGGTACCCTGAGTACACCGTCGAGGAGCAGTTTCACGACTTCAACCAGACGCAGTTCCACTGCATCGTCAGGATCTACCCACACCACATTGGAGTCACCCAGCCTATCCACTTTGTACATGGCATTGGCATTACCGAGAACATGGCTGTGCAGGATGCTGCATACTCATGTATGACCCTGCTGAGAGAGGAGCACACTTTGCTGAGAGAGACCTCTTTCCGCTATATCCCTGCTGCACTTCCAGGAGAAGATGGATATTACACCGGACTCTACTCAGATCACTCTGCAGAGGATCCAGCACTTCAGGTGACTGCTAGGTTTGCTAGTGATCGAGATCGTGATGCATGCGCTCTCCGTTTCGAGCTTCACGCCACCCGTGTTCGTCTGTATCGAGCACTGACCCTTTTGGCACCCTTCGTGAGCGTTGGATCAGTTGAGTATGATGCTATCTACCCAATGAGGACTCAGATGCCTTGTCGAGTTGCTTGGCCCGAGATTGGAGGCATTTTTCCACCCCGTGGTCCTTTTCTTCCACCCTACGCAGGACTTAGGCCCCATCCTTGCCCAAATGGATATCAGGGTCCACAGGCCTCCGTGTTTTCCGATGGTCACCTCCAGCTACCGGGATACGCGGGTAAATTTTATGAGGACTACTATGGAGATGGAGATGAGTGAGACCGCCTGTGGTCTTACTTAGTGAGGATGTAGTAGTATCTTAGTGTATTGTACGCAAGGGTCTAAGTTCCAGAGGCTTAGATAAATAATGTATAGGAAGTCAGAGTGCCTCTGAAGGATGTATCATCTTCATCACGTTTGTATTAGCTTGGTGCTTGTACTAAAACGATGTATGGTTTGTATGACAGCTTGTGAATATATGGCTTGTATGCTTTATCACCATGTTGTGAAGATGATTACTTCCTTTGCTCTGTAATCCTTCCAGTACTTCAATACCTTGTTTAGACTCTCCCAATCAACTCTGTTTGACTTTGGTTTTTCACCTTCAGGATGTCTCAAGGAACCCGTGGCCAGATTGGTCGTAACCAGGGTCGTGGGAATGATCAGGAGGAAGGCAACCTTCCACCCCCACCCACGATGGCTCAGGTTCTGATGGAGGTCGAGAGGAACCGCCGAGACTCTCACCATCTGTTGGAAGTCATTGCACGCAATACTACTCAGCAGCGCAACGAGTTGGTGTCCCTGAACGACTTCATCCGACTTCATCCCCCGGTTTTCAGTTACTCCACCGAGCCCCTTGACGCCGATGACTGGCTTCGCAGCATCGAGAGGAAGCTCCAAGCAGGCCATGTTGCAGATGGCGACAAGGTCAGCTATGCCACTTATCACCTTGAAGGTGCAGCTAGCTCTTGGTGGGAGAACTTTCTGAATATGCGTCCCGTTGGACCGCCTACATCTTGGGAGGAATTCTGCACTTCCTTCCGTGAGCACCACATTCCCAAGGGTCTTATGGACCGCAAACGTGAGGAATTCTGCAACCTCACTCAAGGCAGAAGGACCGTTGACGAGTTTAGTCATGAGTTCAACCGACTTGCCCGTTATGCTACCGAAGAAGTCTCCACCGACTCCAAGAAACAAGAGAGGTTCCGTCGTGGCCTCAACTCTGGACTTCATCGTGAGCTCAACCTTCATGACTTTTCCACCTTCCAGGTCCTTGTCAACAAGGCCATCAAGGCAGAGGACATGAACACCCCCAACGACTTTCGCAAACACCCTAGAGACGACAGTTCATCCAGTTCTGGCTCCCAGAAGCGCAAGATCTGGATCCCAAACAGTATGTTCCGCCAGAACAACCCACCGAGGCCATCCTATGTGGCGCCTCGTCCACCAACCCAGTTCCACCCAGCCCCACCAAACAACCCAGCTCCATGTACTGTTTTCGGAGCCTGTTACAAGTGTGGTCAGGCAGGCCACTATTCTCGTGAGTGTCCCCAGAACCAGATCCAGCATCAGAATGCTCCACCCCGTGCCGGAGGCAACAACAACAATGGTCGTGGCAAGCCCCCCCAGAAGGTCTACACCGCCAAACCCGCTCCTCCCGCCACTCGTGGACGTGTGAACCAGATTGCCGCCGAAGAGACTGACGACACTACTGACGTCATTCTTGGTACGCTCCCAGTCAATTATGTTCCTACTTCCGTTCTTTTCGACCCAGGAGCATCTCATTCATTCATGTCGGAAAGTTATGCACTTCATCATGAGTTATCTTTTGTTGAATTGTCCACCCCAATGATTATTCAAACTCCAGGGTCAAGATGGCAAACTAATAGAGTAAGCCATGGTAATCAGATTGCAATTGAGGGTTTAGTATTCCTTGCTTCACTCATAGCCCTCAAGTCTTCAGACATTGATGTCATCCTTGGCATGGATTGGCTATCAAGACAGAATGCCTACCTGGATTGCAAAGGCAAATCCGTGAAACTCACCCACCCTTCAGGCAAAACCGTCAACTATACCTCACCCAGAACAAGAACCCAAGTGCATTCTTTGAATGTACTTCCCCTTCCCGAACTTGAAGATATTCCGGTGGTTCGTGACTTCCCGGATGTCTTTCCTGAAGAGCTGCCGGGCATGCCACCCGACAGATGTGTAGAGTTTATAGTGGATCTTGTGCCAGGAACCGCACCAAATTCCAGACGCCCATACAAAATGGCCCCACATGAGTTAGCTGAGCTAAAAATCCAACTTGATGCTTCGTTGGCAAAAGGCTTCATCCGCCCTAGCTCATCGCCATGGGGTTGCCCCGTTCTGTTCGTAAAGAAGAAAGATGGAACAGAAAGGATGTGCGTAGACTATCGCCCGCTAAATCTAGCGACGATAAAGAAAAAATACCCACTGCCCAGGATCAATGATCTTTATGATCAACTTGCAGGATCCTCTGTCTTCTCCAAGATGGATTTGAGATTAGGTTATCATCAAATCAAAATTCGAAACGAGGACATTCCCAAAACGGCTTTTACTACTCGTTATGGTCTTTATGAGTACACCGTCATGTCCTTTGGTTTAACCAATGCCCCCGCCACATTCTCGCGCTTGATGAATTCAATCTTCATGGAGTACCTAGATAAATTTGTTGTAGTTTATCTTGATGACATTCTCATCTACTCGAAGAACGAAGAAGAGCACGTAGAACATCTTAGGTTGGTATTGATGAAACTTAGAGAGCATCGCCTGTATGCTAAATTCTCCAAGTGTGAATTTTGGCTACCAGAAGTGACCTACTTAGGCCACGTGATTTCTGCAAAAGGCATTGCTGTGAATCCCGAGAGAGTTCAGGCCGTCCTTGAATGGACTCCACCTGAATCGGTTAAGCAAGTTAGGAGTTTTCTTGGCCTAGCCATCTATTACCGTCGCTTCGTCGAGAACTTTTCTAAAGTTGCAAAGCCTCTAACTGAACTCCTCAAGAAAGATAAGAAATTCTTATGGACTTCCAAGTGCGAGGAAAGCTTTCAAGAGCTAAAAAGAAGATTGACTTCTGCACCTGTACTTGCACCTCGAGACACCAAAAAGGATTTCGAGATCTATTGTGACGCATCACGGCAAGGGTTAGGATGCATACTTCTGCAAGATCGTCATGTTGTAGCTTATGCTTCACGCCAGTTGCGGCCACATGAAGAGAACTATCCTACCCATGACCTTGAACTCGCTGCCGTAGTTCATGCCCTAATAACTTGGCGACATTACCTCCTTGGTAATCGTTGCGAGATCTATTCCGACCACCAAAGCCTCAAATACATTTTCACCCAGCCAGATCTTAATCTCAGGCAAATACGCTGGATTGAGTTGATAAAAGATTACGACGTAGTAATTTCTTACACCCCAGGCAAAGCCAATGTCATGGCTGATGCTCTAAGTCGTAAGTCGTATTGTAACAACCTCATGTTACAACAGTATCAACCCCTTCTTCATGAGGACTTTCGCAAGCTCAATCTTGAGATTATTCCTCATGGCTATCTTTCTACATTGGTGGCAAAACCAACTCTTGAGGATCAAATCATAGTTGCCCAAAGGCGTGCACGAGGTGTTCGCCGAATCAAGGAGAACATTGTTAGCGGAGTTGCTAAGTGTTTCTCCACAGATAGCAAGGGAACGGTATTCTTTGAAAATCGTTTGGTAGTACCTAAGAATAGGGAACTAAGGCAACTCATCCTCAAAGAAGCCCATGACACACCCCTCTAGATTCATCCCGGTAGCACAAAAATGTACCGAGATCTAAGCCAGAGATTTTGGTGGACTAGGATGAAGAGAGACATTGCTCAATTTGTTGCCGAATGTGATGTTTGTCGTCGCATTAAGGCAGAACATCAAAGACCTGCTGGTACACTTCAACCTTTGTCTATTCCCGAGTGGAAATGAGACAAAGTCGGTATGGATTTCATCACCGGATTTCCAAAAACCCAGAAAGGAAACAATGCCATCTTCGTTGTCATAGATAGGCTTTCCAAAGTTGCACACTTCCTTCCGGTTCGCGAGTCTATAACTGCTAGCCAGTTAGCGGACTTGTACATCTCTAGAATTGTATCCCTTCATGGTGTTCCTTTGGAAATCAATTCTGATCGCGGTAGCCTTTTCACCTCTAGATTTTGGGGAAGCTTTCAGAAGGCTATGGGAACTCATCTCTCCTTTAGTACAGCTTTCCATCCTCAGTCTAGCGGTCAAGTCGAAAGGGTTAACCAAATTCTCGAAGACATGCTCAGAGCTTGTGTTATCTCATTCGGAGAGAATTGGGAGAAGTCTCTTCCATTTGCCGAATTTGCTTATAACAATAGTTTTCAATCTGGTCTGAACATGGCTCCTTTTGAACTCCTTTATGGACGACGATGTCGAACACCACTAAACTGGTCAGAAACCGACGAAAGACAATTCTTTGGACCGGATATGATCAAGGAAGCAGAAGAGCAAGTTCGCATTGTTCGTGATCAATTGAAAGCAGCCCAGTCTCGTCAGAAAAACTACTGTGATCGTCATCATAGGCAAGAGAGCTACAATCTGGATGAGAAGGCTTACCTTCGGGTTACTCCTCTGAAGGGAACCCAACGTTTCGGTATCAAAGGCAAGTTGGCCCCACGTTGCATCGGACCTTTCCGCATTCTTGCCAAACGTGGAGAAGTTGCCTACCAACTTGAACTACCCCCGCACCTTTCCCGAGTACATGATGTATTCCATGTGTCCCAACTCAGGCGTTGCTTCAAGGACCCCATCCGCGAAGTCGACCATGAAATGCTTGATCTCCAAGATGACCTTTCTTATCGAGAATACCCCGTTCGTATTCTTGATTCCGCAGAGCGTGTCACTCGTCGTCAGAAGATTAAGTTTCTGAAAGTGCAATGGTCACACCACTCTGAAAGAGAAGCTACGTGGGAAAGAGAAGACCGTCTCAATGCCGAGTACCCCACCTTCCTCCCGCAGACTTCTGAATCTCGGGACGAGATTCTTTTGAGTGGGGGCGAGTTGTCAGAACCCTCTGTTAGGTAATGTTCTAGGGTTAGCCAGTACTATTGCATCATGTCAAAAGTTCAAAAGAAATCTTTGAAATCAAATTCAAAAGCAATATGGGAGAAGGAACCCCCCCAGATGAATTAATTCAAAAGGCCAGATAAAAATCTTCTCCAAAAATTCATGTTAGATTTTTGAAAATTCTTATAAATGAGTGTGATCACATATCAAGTGATGTGGGACCCACCCCATTCTCATAGATTTTTCAAATATTCAAACAGTGCCTTGGATTTAATGAAAAACCCCTATTTGAGTTAAGATTCAAATTATTTGAATTTTAAAAATGTTGAAACTTTATAAGTGGCTAGTCTATATTATTATGAAGCCATATAAAAAATTTCAGCATTTAAAAAAATGCCTAGCTATTTATTTTAGCATAGCAAAACAAATGTTAGAAGAAAACAGAAAAAGGAAATAAGAAAAGGAAGCAGAGGAGTTACGTGTCGCCCCAGGCGAAGCCCAGCCGGCCCAGCCCACTCCGAGCCGTCTTGTCTTCTTCCTCAGGCAGCCAGGCAGCTGCGTGCCGCCCATGCTGAGGCCGCCGACGTGCCTGGCCACCTCCTGCTTCCTCCCTTCCACGTAATCGCGCCTGGAGACGCCCAGAGCCTTCCCCGCTCCATTCCCCCCCCCCTCCACGAGCTCCCTCCCTGTCTCCCTCGCCCGATTCGTCGACGCCCGAGAGGATCGTCGGAGCGCGACGCCGAGCACGCGCAGCCAAAGACGACGAGGACCTTCACCGAGCTGTCCCCCGTGTTCCCCTTCAAGCTCTTCATCGATCTGCAGAAGAAGGCGAGCCCGGAGCCCTCCTAGCCAGCGAATTCGAGCTCGAGCCGCCGCCAGAGCCGAAAGAGATCGACGTCGATTTCATCGCCGTCGAGCCACCCCAGCCCTCGCCACCACCTCCGTTGAGTTCCTGGTGAGCTCACGATCAAAACCCCTAACTTTACCCCCTCGATTGCTTCCTCTAGCCATGGCCGCCATGAGAGCCGAAACTCCTCGCCGCCGGGATCCATGGCGACGACCAACCGTTACGCAGTCGAGCTCGCCGTGTTGTCCTTCGCGTTCCCCGTGCTCCACTGCTTCAAACCAACCTAGCCCCGCTTCCATTCGCGCCTTGTAGCGAATTCCCGATCACAGCCGTAGCTCCGTCGCCGCAGAACTCGACGCCGGCGAGCGTACAGGGCACCCCAGCACTTGGAGTTGGTCTCTTTCGACGAGCAACAGCAAGGGCTTCAAGTTGGAGGTCGCAGCGCTTCGAATGGCACCCGGAATCAACCTCCCCGTGCAGCGCCGCCGCGGTTCTGGTCCCGGTGTTTAGCCGCCGGTGGGTTAGCCACTAATCCCCCTCCTAAACCCACCCAGGGCCACTAACCAGTGGGCCCAGTGGCTTAATTAAGCCAATGGATTAATTAACCAGCCGGGTTAATTAACCAGTCACACTGACAACCCACACGTCAGCCCCCCCCCTGACGCCAGCATGAAGTCAGCATGACGCAATAATGAATTTCCAGAAATTAAATTGAATTAAAGAAATTCCAGAAAATAACCCAAACTTTGGAAATTCATAGAAAATTCATATCAACTCCAAATTGGACAAATAATATATGAAAAATGATCAGGAGAAAATAAGCTATCCAAAAATCCAACTTTCAACTTTGTTTGAGTTGGTTTTAAATTGGGACCAGTAGCATATGTCATTGAATTATTTGGAATTAATTCAAATTCAATTCAAATGATTTTGCAACTTGAACCATGGAATTATGCTACATTTCAACCACACTTCAGAGGCATATCATACACATTTGAAGATGATTCAAAATGATCAAACAATGTCACATGTAACTTGGTCAAGTTTGAATTCAAATTGGAGTTTGAATTTGCAATTCAATTTGCAATATACTCCATTTAAATGGAATTGCTTCACACATCAAAGCATATACATCAAGTTTCAACCCTCCATCATGTGATTGTGCATTGTGTTTACTTTGCTACTTTGCTTGTTGTTTGTCGAGTAGAGGTGGAACCGGAGCAGGAGGCTGCCCCCTTCGCTGAAGACCCAGAACCCGAACCTCGTCAGCAAGGCAAGCAAACCCCCATTGATCATGTCGATAAAATCCCACTTCCCTCTCATGTCTCGCTTATGCATTGTATAGGATGATTACCATGCTACGTTTCTACCGCATAGATGAACCCATTCCTTTGCATGACCTATCATTTGTCACAGTAGTAGGCAAAACCACAATCCTAGCAAATGTAGGAGTTGTTTGATATCATGTGGCCCCTGCAAATGTTACTGCTTATTGCATGCTTAGTATGATACCATGATGTTACTGTCATGTGAGTCGGGATGGTAGTGATCATGATGATGATGGTACAAAAGTGTTGGTGAATCGACCCTAATACAAGGTGAACGATGAGAGGCTGTGTAGGAGTACACGGTGGGTTGTCTCGTTGAACACCGCCCTAAGTCCGAGTTCTTGTGTGGTGATCCAAGATGAAGAGTACAACCACACATTGGGCTCACTGACCCCTCCCAACTTACTAACTCATCCCTTTCGATGTCCAGATGTCGCAATAGTTCGGAGTTCTGGTAGGCTTGTGGCCTGCATGCTAAGTGAGAGAACGGCTCATCCGAGACCGGCTTATGCACCACGCACACATCACTTGGGTCCACTTCGGTAAACCGGTCGGGTTCACGATAGTGGTAGCCTACCCAAGTAGGCGGCTTTCTCGGACTAGATAGGCTATGAGGTAACAGTTGTGGTGAGCATCCTCGCCGGCACTTCTTGAACGGTGTCGAGTACAAAGGCGGTAAATGATGATCATGTGTGTGTAGCGGTACACCCCTGCAGGGTTAACAAAACTATTCGAATAGCCGCGTCCGCTGTTATGGACTGCTTGGAAAGCTTAGCTTGATTATTAGATAACTTGAACTGGATACTTCTAAAACACACCAAGATAAGTGTGAGTGCTATGGCGTGCTTTCTCGTGGGGAAGTCGAGGAAGGCATCATAGTGGTGTAATTGATTGGAGAAAGTAGTGGACTCGTGTACGCTTCTTACCTCAAAGTCTGGTATTCGTAGTTCCGGATTAGCCAAGTCAAAGCTGGCACTTCTGCAAGTGAACCCCACCTCCCTTTACCTTGATACATGTGCATGAGTAGTATAGCTCCTATGTAAGTCTTGCTGAGTACGACTTTGTACTCACGTTTGCTTAATCTATGTTATACATGTGCATGAGTAGTATAGCTCCTATGTAAGTCTTGCTGAGTACGACTTTGTACTCACGTTTGCTTAATCTATGTTTTAGATGATACCACCAACTCCGAAGGTGGCTTCTTCATCGAGCTGGACGACTGAAGATCAACTAGTCTAGTCCCAGTCAGACGACTGGTTCCCTCGTGGAGGGCTTATGGTTTAATAAGGCTTCTTAAGCCATTTGTTAAACTTGTTTGTACTCAGACTTAAATACAAACCGTTTGTGTTGTAATGTTGGATCACATGTTTGTGATCTCTGTGTGCACTCTATAAGAGTTATCAATAAAAATGTACACTTTGTAGAGAATTGCAATGGTACCTGCTGTTCATACAAGGCATGTGTGCTGCGTGTATGTTTATAACATGCATGTCTTTGTATGGGTTTTCGAGACCTTAGTTGTGATCTGGCTGGCGGTCTTTCATACACCAAGTGGCCCTTATATGTGCACAGCTTGGGGCATCGCGATGCGGTTGCTCGAGACTCCGTCTCGTGCACACTTTGTGGTATGATCGAGCCCGCCCTAGACCCCGACTAAGTGATCGGGCTGGAGTAAGTCTATGTAAGAGTTATGAGATAGTCGATAGTATGGTTGAGGCGACTTGTCTTTGAATATGGGAGTTCACCACCCATATCATTAGACTTGTGTGCGGACGATGAGGACCCATCTCAGTTGATCATCCGGCCTGGATGGGATGCCCCTCACGTACGATGCTTTCCGAGAACGTTCTGTGCTTGGCCTTGTCTGCTTAGACAAGTGGGTACGGTTCTCGGCTCTCCATATGACTATGTCTTAACTGGACTTGCATAAGCTAACCCCGGGTCCCGACACCATTGCGTTTAATAATTTGATTAGAGGCAGGTAGCCTGCCTCTAGCCGCCTGCCATAAGAAGGTCTTAATCTGGGGGGATCTTCGCTTTCCACATGTGAGATAGACGTGATCCCGGAGACGGGGCGCATAAGTGATTATAGAGAGACTTAACCGAGAAGGAACCAGAGGTGTAGAGGGTCCAGGTGACATCGTCCTTGTTCACCGAGAGCGAAGGGAACAGAGCAACAAGTTGATGCCACTGTTCCAACTCTACCTGAGACAGGGAGCAGCGAAACTGAAAGTCCGAGCCAGCCAACGCTACTTCCGAGATGGAAATTTCAGGATGCAAGCAATACGAGAAAAGGTTGGAGAAAGTCACTGATAAGGGACCATCCCCAGTCCACCAGTCCAGCCGGAACCTAACAGAAGAGCCATCGCCCACCGAAAATTTAACCAGGGATCTGAAAGTGTCTTTGACCTTGTGGAGGTCTCTCCAGATCTGAGAGGCCCCATTAACAACGGCCATAAGAGGAGAGGAGGAAGGGAAGTATTTGGCTTTCAACAACTTGTACCAAAGGGTGTTAGGATCATCCTTAAGAATTTTCCACCACCACTTCGTAACCAGACACAAATTCATGAGAAAAGTATTGGTAATTCCCAACCCAAATTTCGGTTTGGGCCGGCAAATGATATCCCACCGTACCATGCGGTATTTCTTTTTGTTCTCCGAGGAATTCCAAAAAAGTTGATGCGATGCTTGTCAAAGCCCTCGTGATAGGATTTGGGAAGAAGGTAGAAGCCCATCGTGTAAGTGGGAAGTGAATAAAGACAAGAATTGATCAGGCAAACCACCGGGTTTCTAGGGTAGAAACCCTCATGAGAGTTGAATCTCCCTTTCCAGGGTAGTATCTTTTTTCCCATTTTCGCCACCACCGGGTTGAAAGTCGCAGCAGGGAGGTGATGGCCCGCAACGGGGATGCCTAGATAAGACATAGGGAGAGATCCTCCATCCTGGTTGATTCCACCAAATCACAACTGAAAGCAAAGAGTTCGGATTTAAGGAAGTTGATCTTAAGACCGGAGAGACTCTTAAAGCAAAGCAGAATCAACTTGAGATTAGCGAGACAGAGGTCTGAGGCTTCAACCAAGATGATTGTGTCATCGGCGTATTGTAAGTGGGAGATACCCTCCGGGATCAAGTGAGAAGCCACAGGTGTGATGTGTTTACCCGCAACCACGCGGTCCAGAATGCAAGCAAAGGCATCGGCGACAAATTTGAACAACATAGGTGAGATCGGCTCTCCTTCTCGCAGGCCCCTCCCATTTTTTAAGAAAGGTCTAATAGCCCCGTTCACCTTAACTCTCGTGTGACCACCTTCCACCAACTGCATAATTCGGTGGACGTAGATACCCACAAAGCCCCAAGAAAGAAGCACAGAGCGAAGGAAGTCACAGCTGACAGAATCGTAAGCTTTCTCGAAGTCCAGTTTCAGAAGAATGGCTTTAGTCCTACGTTTTCCAAGATCATGCACGAGTTCATGGAGACTAACAATGCCATCCAAAATAAAACGGCCCTTGATAAAAGAAGATTGTGTGTGATATATGTGTTTGTGGGCAACCGGGTCGAGGCGAATGGAGAAGGCTTTAGAAGGAAACTTGGCCAAGTTATTAATCAATGTGATGGGTCGAAAAAGTTTGATGGAGTCGGCCCCTTTAACCTTAGGGAGGAGGGAGAGGGCAGTGTAGTTCAACCGAGAAATGTCCACCGTCCCAAGGAAGAAACCGGTGAGGATAGCCGTAATCAGAGGTCTAAGAACAACCAAAAAAATTTGGAAAAAGATATTAGATAAGCCATCTGGGCCCGGAGCAGAGTCAGTTTTGGATGAGAACAAAACATGCTTAATCTCCTCATCGGACAAGGGCATCATCAATTCCACATTCTCGGCGTTCGAGATCAACGAAAGGGGGGGCAGAATGAGGGGGCGAGACAGAGAGGTGAAGCGGGCCTCTTAGAATAAAAAAGTTTATAAAAGTCCACGATATGGGACAAGATGGCCTCAGGGTCAGAAGAAAGTACGTCGTCAATCATTAACCGCGATATTTCGCATCTGTGACGCCTCCCATTGGCAATCACGATGACGTACTTGGTGGGACAATCGCCTCGCACCAACCATGACGATCGACCCCGTTCCATCCAATAAATCTCCTCTCTTTGATGAAATCTCATGAGTGAACGGTCGAGAGAGTGACGCAGCTCCCATTGATAATCAGAAATACCAACCATGTCTGTAAGATCATCCAAACTCTTAATTTGGCTGGTCAAATCATCCTGTATTGCCTTAGAATTCGCATCAAGGTTGGCACTCCAGGCCTTGAGAAAACAACGCAAGGATTGCAACAAGAATTTCCAGTCATCCATGGGGACGAAAGAACGGTGGGGTAAAAGGAAGATAGAAACAATACGGTTTGAGATGGACGGGACGAAGTCGTCGATCTCCAACCAAGCCGCCTCAAAGTGGAAATGGATAATTTGGCGACTTGCATTTTCCTTCATATCCAGAATCAGAGGGGTGTGATCTGATCCCACAATAGGATGGGAAAGAAGCGAGGAACGAGGGAAAATACAATCCCAATCAAAAGAAACCAGGACACATCAAGAACCGACCAGACAGGAGCCACTTGTTTGTTAGACCAGGTATATCGAGCCCCAGATCGATCAATTTCACGGAGCACGGCATCACTAATGAAATCGTTAACGGCGTTAGCACACGGCCATGAGAAGTTGGTAGAATTATTTTCATAGGGGAACCTGAGCAATTTGAAATCACCACCTAGGATATGAGGTACTTGGCAAGAGACCGTTTTGTTAGCAAATTCCTCCAGGAATTAATGAGATAAACTATGATCAGCGGGGCCATCCACTGCGATCAACTCCCAGGAGTTGTTATTCGAAATCTGAAGAAGCCACATGCTAGCAAAAAACCGTCCAGAATCAGTCGTAATTACATCAAAAAGATCTTTATTTGCACCCAAGATGATGCCTCCTGCCGTGCCCACAGAGCGAAGAAAATGCCAATGTAAATGGCCCCTGGGGGAAAGACGAGAGAGCTCAAAGGGGGAAGAGTATTTTTTGTTTCTTGAAGACAGATTAAATCCACATGAGAGGAGAGGAGAGAGCGAAGCTGGTCTCGTTGCCCACTAGCGGCGAGACCACGAACATTCCAGAACAAGAATTTCATCTAATCAAGAGGTTTTTAATGCGGAGGCTCGACCGAGATGGCGCCACAACGCGTCTCGGTTTCATAGATGTAGGAGTAGAAGGAACCGGCCGTGCACTCCCCGGCAACGGTGCCGGATTCGGAGAGGGATCAGAGGTCGACGCAAGCCCAGCGTCCCGAGCTCTCTCGGCAGCCGCCGCCCTGGCCTTTGCCAAATTAGCCTGGGCAAGTTCGTTAGCCCGCAACATCGAAATGAATGAGGAAGGAGAGGACACAGACGGGTCGATAACCAACCCAACATCCCGCACCACCCCCAAGCAATGATCGGTGCTCAAATCGTCAAGAATAGAATGAATAGGAGAGCGAGACTGAGACACACCTGCAACGTCATCACGAGCTGCGGCGAGCGACTTGGCCTTGTACAGGATGGAGCCCCTGTAGTGGATGGCCCTCTCGCTCTTGCGCGCGGTGGAGGTCGGGGTCCTCAAGGGGGCAGGACGGTGCACGGGAGAGGGGAACCCAGGTGGCGAGGTAGGCTCATCCTTGCCTCCCAAGTCACCTTCCAGAGAGCGGAAGAGAGGCACCGCCGACACCTAGGATGCCTCGCTGGTATCCGCCCCTTTGGCCGTGCGCTCCGCCTCGTCCCTGGCCTTCTTGAGTCTTGGCGTGATTTTCTTGACAGCGTTCCTCCGCTTGGAAGGGCAAGACGCCGGCAGATCAGCCCCGGCCACCGGCCCCGCCCCATCGACCTGGGAGTCCTCGATTCCAGAGAGAGAAGGCGAGGAAGGCCGCACCTGGAGGTTCAATGCCGCAGAAGACACCAGAGGGCTAGGGGGAATAAGGGAAGCCAGCGGAGCGGGGTTGTCTTGAGTAGACTACGAATCTGGGGTGGCGGTTAGGGTACAACTTCTGGATGCGGGGCCCGAGAGCATCCCATTCCTGCTACGAGAAGGGCGGGCCCGAATCCTCCGTATTGCTATCCTCCCCATCTTCCTCCACATCCTTTTCATCATCAGCATCATCCTCCTTGGGGGCGGTGGGGGAGGCTGAGAGGAAGGTGGAGTCGGCGCAGGTTCACCCTCCACCCGCACCTGGATGGAGAAGCCCTCAATTGATGGGAAGATCTGTACGAGGCCAGCCAGCCGCTCCGGGACCAGGGAGGCCACCCGCACCCGCACCACGCCCACCCGGGGAATGGAGAGCTCATCCACCTCAAGAGGGAGCCCCACCAGCTCAGCAAACGCCATCATCGTCTTGGGGTTGCGCATCAGAGGTGGGACACCATCGAGAAGAACCCAAACATCCAAGAGTTTTCCACAAGGACGGCACACCTCGACCGCCTCTGAGACAGACACCACAAGTTGTTTTAGAGTGAGGTTTGAGCTGCGCGCAACCATGTGCAGGCTGTCACGAGAGGGGAAGAGGATGCCGAACTCCGAGGTCGAGATCTGGCGAATCTGCCAGCCCCATCCCTCATCACTCCAGGCCGAGAGCTCTGCCGCAAGCCAATCAAGAGAGGCGTTGGCAAAGAGAACAATGACCACTACAGCGTTGGAAGAGCTTGGATTTGGCACCACCTCCTCATCGAGACCGGACAGGGAAAAGAACTTGCACCCCGGCATACCAGATCTGAAGCGCTTGAGGGCTGGGGTGGGGAGCGGTTGGTGCAGTAGGCGGTCAGGTGGCCCTCCTCATGACAGATCAAGCAAAAGGGGGGGCAGTGCACTGGGCGGTGACAAGCGAATCAAGTAAGGTTAGGGGGAGCAGGGCGCGGGGTGGATGATTGGGGAAGAGAAGCCGAGGGAAGGATTCCAGCCCCTCCACTTGGGATCGAACCGGATCCAGATCCAGATCCCATCGAGTTGAACTTGCAATATTTTTCATTGGTCTAGTAGGGAAGGGGACAGGAGTTTGGAGGAAAACGAGGAGGTGGGAGGAAATCTTGTTGAGGGCGAGCACGAAAGGAGGGAGGGGCGTGGATCTGAGAGGCGGGGGCCTGCCTGGGGGAGTTGGAGGAAGAGGGGATGAGGACCTAGTTTTGGATGAGGAGGACGCGACCTCCCATGGATCAATCCCTTTCTCACCACCCGACGCCATCCAAGAGGAGGGGCCGCGCTGGCCTCACGCTCCCGGAGCAGCTGCTCCCGCAGGGCCGATTCCACGGCCACCGGGTCCTCAGAGGGGGGATTCGTCGCGGCGGCGCTTGGAGGAGGGCGCCTTGTCGCTGGAGGATCCCATGGCCGCAACCACGGCGAACGAAAGGAGCAGAGGAGGGGGGAGTGGGAAGGCAAAGCTTGTGGATGGGCACGTGGAAGTGACATAGGTCGCGAGCGGCGGCTGGGAACCCTAGAAATGGGTCGCGACATCCACGTGGGAGCCATAAGTAGCCGGAAGGGGTGGGATGGGTCGGAATAAGGCATGGAATAGGAGGAGTGTTCTGGGCCTGCTACAAGCTTATCGCACGGCCCAGGAGAGGGGGGAAGTCCTCTATAGAAGACACAAAGAAGGGGTGGGCTATGAGGGCCCGCGACCCAGTTGGCCCAACACGGTCCACTAGGGGGTCCACGTACCCTAGGGTTTCCGCCGCGCCGTCCACCACGGCGGGTCCCGGAGCGCCGCCGGTGAGAAGGGAGGTTGGATCTCACACGATGGAAAGGAAAGGGGTGACCGCGGGGATGCCGAAACCGGGGAGAGATGGCAAGATTGCAAGTTCAGGGGAGGGTGGCGGCTGTCCTGCAGAACCAGCCCTCGCCCAGATCTAGCGAGAACAACCGGCCACCACGGCGACCTCGTAGCCCAGGAGCGAACTTGCGACCCGAGCCCTGCCGACCGGACGCTGACGAAGAACAAGTCGTCCCAACGGCCACCACCTTAGGGCCGGGAGGATCGCTTTCCTCGTCAGAATCAAAGAGCTCGCCCTCCACGGGCAGAGCCCAAAATTTGTTGCGAATCGTTCCTAGAGGGAGAGGCAAGTCACACTCAGATCCGGGACCAAGCGAGGGGGAGGGGGAGAGGGGAAGGGAGCAAGCATCAGTGGGAACCAGGGGAGAGAGAGCCAACCTGGTCGGGGGCGGGGAGCTGGGTGTGCGGGAGAGGAGGGAGGGAGGAGAGGGAAGGGGAGAGGAGGAGGAAGCCATCTCCCTCGGCCCAGAACAGTCGCAAGCCTCTGGACCCGTAGTCCAAAGATCATGCTTTAAGACCAACTAAAAACTTATTTGTGAGATAAGAGCATGCCAAAATTTATTCAACTTGTAACACAATGGTGTTGGCTATATTGTTTACCGTGCTTGAGGTCAGGTGTTGTTGATGGCTGGCTGCCAGCCGCGCTGCACATGACATGTGCCATATGGATATGGGACTGTATCTGTTGTTTTTCTGTGATGGTGCCCTCCTTCTAGCTCCTTCAATATATGAATCTCTAGGCCTTTCCCGTCCTATCTTGAAAAATCACTTGCAGAAAGTGAGGCTATGCTTCATTTTGTTTAGGGAAGTACGTGTGCACTTTTAATTTTCAGCTCATAGGGCCTTTTATATGTGTTAGTCCTTTGATATTCACTTGCAAAAAGTGATGATACCTCCATGTACATTGTAATTTATGCATGCTGCTTATTATACTTGTTATGAAATTAATTTGCAGGTACTTTATGGTAATTGACGACATATAGGATGAGATCACATGGAATATTCTTAGGCACGTTATTCTAGAGAACATGAATGGTAGCAGAGTGATAACCACTACACGAATTGATACAGTGGCTAGAGCGCGTGCTGCTCCAATCCCTATGACTATGTACATAAGATGAAGCCACTAAGCGACCAAGAGTCAAGAAAATTAATTTTTAGCAGAGTATTTGTGTGACGCCCCCAAAATCAATCCGTGTACAGTAATCATACTCGCAGGGTACAAGGCTGAGATTAGGGTGCCACGGTGAGAATATCACAACACAACACTAAACACAAAAGGATAAACAAATATATTACAATGAAGGGTGTCAGGCGGACCCGAATACATAAGTCATACAAGCCATAATATCTGAGTACAGACATAGTTAGTCAAGTTTTGCCTTAAGAAGGCTAACACAAATCACATCAGAGATACAGATCGAAAAGGCGAGGCCTCCTGCCTGGGATCCACCGAACTACTCCTGGTCAACGGGGAACTCGACGTCGTAGTAGGCGCCTCCGGGGTACTCCTGCTCCTGGGCTCCAACGTCGACTGCAGCGGCCGATCAGGCAAAACAGTAAAGGAAATAAAGCAGGTGAGTATCTAGTATACTCGCGAGTCTTACGTCCGCTACTAAGCATTATGCATTGTATCAACGGAAAGAAGAGGCTGTATATAGTGGACTGAAAGACAGAAATCCAGAGCAAGGGTAAGAAGCTAGGCCTAACGAAGACTAGCATCTTCCGACGATGTCTTGCAGCATGAGGTAAGAATCAGCCAACAGTTTATATAAAGCATAAAGCAACAATGCAGCAGAAGTTGCTGCAGCATTGTATAACAATAAGTTGTAATAATTAGCAATGCCTCCGAGATCACCTCCTCGACATCCCCGCGAGGAAGAAAACTCAGAACCATACAGTTTAATAATAATAGTTTGTAGTGGTAAGATCCAGCTTCAGCATAAAGCGTCCTGTTACCTTGTACACGGCTATTCGAATAGATTAATCTTCCCTGCAGGGGTGCACTTGTGTTATGCTACACGCACGGATCTCCAGGGTGGCGGGAACCTTGTTAGGGAACGCTCCAACGAGGCTATCCGACACTTCATAGCCCATCTTTCAAACTCAACAGAGAGGCCATCCGCCGGTCTAGATCCTAAGTACTCAGGGCCTTTGACCCCAACCCTGACGTACTCCTGCACGGTGCGTGGGTGGCCGGGAAGCCGTAACAAAAACAACACAGCTCGAGCAAAGAAGACAGCGCACTTCCCGGCAATCAGCCCACGGTACTGCTGACGTCTGAAGAGTCCTCGGACGACACTACGAAGCAGAGGAGCCCATAAACTCATAATTCCCACGGGTAGGTAGTGCGTACTAGGCATATAGCCAACTCAAGACATTCACTGAACCATTTAGCATTTTAATTAACCTGCGTGACAACCGTTATCATTGCCTCGACTTAACTGACCCGCGGACAACGACAGCAGCCAGGACCACCAGTACATCGGTGCCTGCCCTGTCGTCCCACCAAGTCACTGCGGTTACCAGCAAGGTGAACCGTCTCCTTACCTTGTCTCGCGTGTGCTCCTGGAGGAGCTTGACTTTCGTGGTTTGGTAACTCTCGCGGCCAACGATCAGGGGCCACGCACACCGGTACACTGGTCGTACCCTCCCTGTCGTCCCGTCGCAATACCTCTCGCGGGCACCGTTGGGTCGCCCGACTTCTTACCTTTAGGACAACCGTTACTCAGGTACCTAGAGCGGCTATACAGAATCAACAACGAGTGGAGTACAAGGATTACTCCTTGATAGCTCACACTTGATGGTGGCTCGACAGAGCCGAGCTAGGGGGCCTCAAGCGGTGTCTGCATTGTACCGTACCTGTGCAGTTATAATAACTGTATCCGCGTTCACCCCCCAGAGTGATCACGGCCCTCTATCTAATCCTAGCTAACAATGCGCAGGGCTCACTGCTGATTAATGCATAATAATAATAATAATAATAATAATAATAATAATAATAATAATAGGCAGCATAGCATAAAGGAGGTGCATCAAGGGGCGACAAAACAGGCTATGCAATTGAATAGGATTGCAACGTAGCAGCAGCAGTAACAATGCCTAGTGCAAGAAATGTACGGAAAGATAGGCGATATCTGGGGAAGAGAATGGCTCTGCTTGCCTGGAAGCTCGACGGTAGGAGTAGGGTCGTCGACGACGTAGTCGTACTCAGCAGCGGTGTAGTCGACGGCGGCAGCGGTGTCTACCGGAGATTAAGGGGGGAAGAAAATAGTAAATACACAGAAAGCATATACAAACAGATGCATGACATGACAGATGAAATGTTAACGGTGTTCTAACGCAGTGCAGTGCACGTTGCTCGGAACGGAAATTCATCTGAGGATGAACTACCGGCTCCGGGTGATTACAGGACAGGGTGTCCGGAGGGGGAGATATCATGTCGGAGGTGTCGTGGACATCCGAAACATGTGTGGGTGGTGTAACCGGGTTAGTTGATCTATTTCGAACAACTTTCGTGTTCGAAATAAATTCATCCGGGTACTTTAGTAGTACCGGACAATTTATCGGACAGTCGGTCCGGAGGGGGACGGTTCGATGTTCGTTGTGTTAGAGGGGTGTAATAGACATACGGATAGCGTATTTGTATTCTTTATATTTTTCTGATCAATTTTCATGTATAAAGTTTTTGAATCTGAGTTACGGTTTAAAAGTTATTGAATTTCAAAGTTTTAAATCATTTAAATGATTTTCTGAATTTCTTTTATTATTATAACAACATTATCCAGAACATTATCCACAAGATTATCCAGAACAGTGCCTGACATGTGGGACCCACATGTCAGCCTCTGTTTATTTATAAATCATTTAAATAAATCAGAAAACCTCTGGACCCACATGTAAGTCACTGGATTTTCTATAAATCTTTATAATAAATAAAAATCTGACAGCGGGACCCAGTGGTCAATGAGACTAAACTAATTTAACAGTTAAGTAGCACTAACTTAATACTAATGGCCTTGGGTCCACAGGTCAGTGACTTAACATTTAAACTAACAGTTATTTAACTATCAATTAGTTAGGGCCCCACATGTCATAGACAGTGGGGGGTATTTCCAATTTGTTTTAACAGAGAGTTAACCGGGGGGGCCACCTATCATGGTCAGTAGGGGGTGGATTAGCTGCTAATCACTCCACGGACAGGGCGGCCCCACCGGGCAGTGCCTGGGAGGTCCGCCGGAGTCGCGCCGGCGACTGGACTCTAGCGAACTCGAGTTGGAGCTCGATTTACTGGGCCGTATTGCGCGATTATTTTTCCATTCGATCGAGTAGATTGACCCGCGTCGATCTGGGGTGGGGGAGAGTGAAGGGGCGGTCCAGGTCAAGCTCTGCTTCAAAAATGGCGGAGCAGCCGCTCGGGCTCCAATGGCGACTTGCGCACCGAGGCGAATTCGGGCGATCCAGTGGGTGGAACTGACTATATGGAGTACGGGGAGTATAACGATGCCAAAAGCGTGGCCTGGGGCGGCTTGTGTGCATGTCTACGACGACAAACGGCAGCGGCCGAAGTGACGAATTGGGGGTTTCTGCGTGGGGCTAGTCGGGCGGGTGCGAGTACAAGGGGGAGGTAGCGGTGCTCACCGGGAACCTGTCAAGGAGGGCAACGGGCTCAGGGAGGCATAGGCGGCGGCGAATCGAACGTCGAGGCGTGGCGGCCGTGGTGAAGTCTGGCGTCGATTGCGGCTCAGCAAGGGCGTCGTGGCTCAAATCGATGGCACGGGGTGGCGTAGCAGTCCACGGCGCACATCGCGGACAACCTGGTGCGGCAAGGAGAGGCCAGTGGCCACGCCGGCGGTGAGGTCGCGTCCACGGCAGAACTCGGGCGGGTGGGGAATGGCTGGGGAGGGGGCAAATGGAGTCGGCTCACGATCCACGAATCGCGGGGGTCACCCTTATCGTCTCCGGGCCGGCTAGGGGACAGGGGAGCAGGTGAGGAGGGCGGGGCCGGCTTGGCAGCGTCGGCCACGGCGGCGGCATGGCGCCAGTGCGGGAGGAGGAAGGAGAGAGAGGAGTGGGCCGGGGTGGGCCATTGCCCAGGGCGACATTTAGTGCTTTTCCAATTTGTTTTGTTTTTCTGTATTTCTTTTGTTTACTGCTGCAATTAAAATAAATGCCTCTGCATTTTATTTAAATGTTTTGGGGGTTTGTAAAATAGGTGTATGTCACATGTAGGTGACGCAAAAGGTTTGGCACATTTTAAAACTCAGTGGATATTCCTTTTAAATATTTTATGATTAAAAAGGACCTTATAAGCTACTATTATAATTGTTTGAGATTTTTCATAACTCCAAAAATTACCAAAGTTGGTCCAACATGATTATAATGATTTTAGGAAATTTACAAAAATGGTTTCATGATTTTTGAGTAAGGTTTAATTTCCACCAAGTTTTTATTATCCACCAAACGAGTTTTTAAGAGTTTTGACTTTGGGGTTTTTATTCCAAGGGCTCAAGTACATGGTGCATGGGGTGTTGATCACCCACATCAAGGTTCTGATCAATAGCATCAGAAAGTTTGAACAGGGTCAGGGAATCAACAGTGATAACTCAACAGTGATGATCAACAATAAGGATGGTTACTGTTACAAGCAACTGAGGGTGTTACAATTTGGTTCAGAGGATGCTTGCCCTCCAAATTTTCAAGAAGTTTCAGCTAATATTTTGAAAATATGTGGTGGCTTGCCACTCGCAGTTATTACTGTATCTAGCATTTTGGCTAGTAATAAGATGAAGGGGCAATGGGAACAGATACTGAATTTTTTGAGCTCCAACTTTGAAGTGAATCACACCTTGGAAGGAATGAGATGGATACTAAACCTTAGCTACATCAACCTTCCTTACTATCTGGGAGCATGCGCGCTATATTTAGGTATCTATCTATAGGATTACATAATTGACAAAAATGTTTTGGTCAGGCAATGGGTAGCCCAAGGTTTTATAAGTAGGTTGCATGGGGGACACTACTAGGGAATAGCCTTATGGTGGCGCACTGTTTTTGAGTTTAGTGGCGCATTAGGGATGCGCCACTAACTACAAGCCACTAATAAGGGCTTAGAGGTGGCGCATTCTGGATGCGCCACCCCTAAGGCCCTTAGGCGTGGCGCATCTCAGAATGTGCCACCTCTAAGCTCTTAGGGG
Organism: Bromus sterilis; assembly: GCA_950022295.1. NCBI lineage: Eukaryota > Viridiplantae > Streptophyta > Magnoliopsida > Poales > Poaceae > Bromus > Bromus sterilis. Next base: position 361,596,484 of record OX465595.1, on the reverse strand, counting down.
TGGCGCATTATGGTATGCGCCACGCCTAAGGGCCTTAGGGGTGGCGCATTCACAGTGCGCCACTAAATCCTGAAAATATGCGCCACTAAATAATTACAGAAAACGAAAAAAAAGAATTACATAAAAGAATAAAAGCATTACAGATATTTTTATTATATTACAGAAATGCAAAATACAATATAACAATGAGGCCAACAATTATTGATACAAAAGAATTACAATATAATTTTTATTACAAAGGTTTAGAGGCCAACAAGATTCACAAGATTACATCCATCACAAAATTACAATGAGTCCAATAATTATTGAAAACCGAAAGCTACTTTCGTCATCATATCTTGTTTGCTCTTCAACCTGCACAAAACAAAGCTTTAGAGGTCACATCCATATGAATAAAACCAAAGGAGAACAAAGCAATCTAGCATCTATTCTTATCAACAACTTAAAGCAAGTTGATGAATGGTGAAAAGCATGCACATATGCATAAAAATGCATATGCAATGACCTTTATACACAAAGAGCACCAAGAGTATTTGACACTACCATCTACTACACAAAGAGTACATCCAAATTACATCCAAATTACAGAAAGAGTACATTCAACTGTTCTGACTCGGCTTGGGGAATGGGCGGCATCCTTCTTTCGTCATGAAAGGCCTTGTGTCACGCAGGGCCTTTAGGCGGACTTCTATCTCCCCATTGGATGGTGCAATGTTCGAGTGGAAGATCGACCCCCTCATTTGTACTTCATGACGGATGATAGTCACCATCTGCGCTTGGATGTGAAAGAACTCCTCCTTCAGTTTTGCATCGGCGATTTCCGCCTTCCTTTCGGCCCACGCTCTGAGATGACTTGGCAGCGTAAGGTTGCGTTGTTCCTATACAATCGCCCTCATGTGATGAAGGGCGTAGTACGCATCCCTCACACTGCCAGCCGGCTGCTTGACGCACGGGAACTGCGTTACGTGGTTGAACACGTTCACGCCAGGCTGGTTTTTCCTGAACTTGTGCTTCATGATCTTGCCTCCGGCTTTTATGTAGCCAACGAGAGCATCATCCAAAACTCTCATGATATACTTGTAATCTTTCTTCTTCACACTCCCCGAGTCTAAATACACGGCATGCGAGTGTTGCGGTGAAAAGCAGATGAGCACGCAGTCTTGATCCACACTGCATAATTAAAACAATCCAAAAGGAATGTTGGAAGAGGACAATGGAAAGCTAAGAAAGCATATATGCTATGGAGGCGAGCGAATGACTTACTTGGGAGAGTAGGTCATAAGAAATGAATCTTTGTCGGCGTTCCGTAGCATGAAGTCTGTGATGTACCCCGCCGTGAGAGCCGCGTCCCCGTCGTCCATCAAGATGCTTTCACGCATGTAGAAGGGGTCCAATATCGCGACGCTCGGGGTCTTATCTCTCCTGATACTCATAGAAAGGCTGAGCGAGAACAGACGGATAAGGCTATGGTCCAGCCGCTTGAGATGGTACAAATTGAAGATCTCCGAAAATCGCAGGATTATCATATCCGCGGGGATAGTGTTGATGAAGCCCATGTTGAGTGGCACCTTGGCCATGAAAACCGGGTACGAGGGATTCTCTTCTCGAAGAAGAATCTTCTCTAATGCCATAATACTATGATGCACACTCTGCATATCCGAAGTTGCAAGGTCCAGCATGTCCTTAGGTAGCATCGCCCTACCAGCCACATGGATTTCAAACGAGAGATCCTTGGGTCTTGGTGGCCCATCCTGAGCCCGGATCGTCATCTAAGGTTGGCTACTAGAAGTGATGCTCTTCTTTCTTTTCCGTCCCTTCTTCTTTTCTAATTTTGAGAAGTCACCGGCCTTTATCTGCTCAGTGGCCGCCTTATGGAGTGTGGACGGGCTGAGAATAGATCTTGTGGCATCTGCTTGAGGCTCGGTGAAGGCGCAAGCTGCTGGAGACATGTCCTGAGAAGCAGCGAAGAGACGCGTGGATCAAGCAGGCTTCACCGCAGGATCAGCTGGACCGCGAGCTTCCTCGTCATGCTGATAGGCTCCTTCAGCAGGAGGCATGAATAAGTCATCAGCATCATACAAAGTATTGATGAACTGGTCGGCATTGATATCATCATCAAGATCATCGTCTTCTTGTTGTGCGCCGATGGGATCATGTGGCGCCGACACGATGACTAGAGGTGTTGTCCTAGGTGTGCTGCCCCTTTCCCCCGTCATTAAACGCATTTGGCTCTTCGGCCATAGGCATATTTGGTTGAAACAGTCACTGAGGATTGTCGGCTCGTCCTCATCGTATCCGGGGGGTTGAATGGGAGGTTCAACTCTCTCGTAGCCCGAAATCACGAGAGAGATTTGAAACCTATGCATCTCCGGTGCCATCGGCATATTGTGCATGATTCGATTTTGTGGTTGAATGATTTTACCTTTGGCAACATCCTTCAACTCGCCGTCCACGACTTGTAATAGAATGCATGGAGTGTCCTCCTGCGAAAGAGATATATATATGCATGTACGGCATCAGAGAGATTCCACTAAAAAAGGCAAGGAGATGAAGTCCTCTTTTGAGTTCCAGACGCTTATAGTTACCTTGAAGGCGTCGAGGTCGGCTAGTGAAGAGACCCCGCCGATGACGGCGGGCATGCAAGAGACGGAGGGCGCGCTGCCTCCCGTGGCGTCGGTCGCCCTATTTGCGCTGCCGCCGGGTGCATTATTGTTATGCCCCGGTTGCTCGATCGTGGCCGGAGGAGTTACCATCACGTCCAGCGTCGTCGCCGCGGTGTTGGCGGCCGGAGTCACCAATACGCCAGGAGTCGGTGCGGGAGCCACCACTACGGCCGGAGTCGGGACTGCAGGAGCCGCGGGGCCCGAGTTGCTGCCGACCATGCTGGGGACTGGTATGGGCCCTTGTCCACCACGCGCTTGCCAATTCGCGAGCGACTGCATCATATCTGGAAGGAGAGCGTTCATCGTCTTCGCCACTTCGTCCTGGACAAGCTGCGGAAGCATGTTCACCTTCTCCTCCAGTCCACGAACATAAGCGGCATCTTCTTCGGTCCTTCTCGCCTTGCGCCCCCTCGAACCAGACTGCTCCGCCGATTTTCCATAATATTCGGACCAATTTAGGTCCGCACCAAAGCCGACCACACGGACGGCTGACGATGGCTTCGCCGTCACGTCGTCAACCTTCTTGACCTTGTTCAACGCCCTGTTAAAGGCGTTGTCCCACGGGCCGGCCGGCTTCACCGACGACTCCTGCGATGAGGCGATTTTCATTTCCGCTTGCTGCAAAAAGAATGTGAAACGTTAAGAAATTGTGAACTTCACTCGAGAATTCAATCGACAAGGTCGCGTGGTAAACTACTTACCACGGCAGTCGTAAACTCCTGAATCTTAGGATCGATAATTATTTTCGAGGTTGCTTTGTCCTTATAGCTCCGGGCCCTCACAAAGAATTCGGTCTGCGGATCATCTTTTATTGCTGGAAGGGGTTAGGTATGCCCACAGCGGCGTACTCGGCATCCTCCTTGTCCCATTTAGGCTTGGAACTTTTGTAACCACCGGCTCCGAGACGGTGGTTACCTATGACCTGCGACCGCATGGCTTTGCCCTTTGCACTCGCGGCCTTGGCTTGCTCGGACTCACACCTAGCCTTGAAAATGTTGAAGGTAGCTTCGTCGATCAACGGCTCTTTCTCCTTGAGCTCCTCCCAGGTTTTGTTCTTTTCAAAAATTTCCCTCTTCACCCGGGTTTTCCAACTGGACAAGGCCTTGCTCGTCTTCCTGAGGGACCATGTGTTTACTTTGTTCCCTATGAGTTTGGTGTTATCGTACGGCTCCGGAAACTTGTATCGTCCGTGCAGCTTGTTGATAAGAAGATGACAATAATGAATATTCTCACGACTCCTGAGGTTAATCATGGTGATCGGCACGGTGTTGCGGAGGATCGCCGCGACTTGACGTCCGTACCCTTCCGAAAAACGTTCGGGCTCTTTAGGAATCCCGACGGCGGTCACAATAGTAAACTCTTGCCTGATGACGCCGACCTTGGTCGGTTTCCGATTCCTCTTCTTCGACTGGGTACCATCTGTGTTGGAGCCACCGGTCCCATCATCCTCGCCGATGTTCCTCTCGCCGTCTGTCGTACCGGCCTCCTCCTCCAAGTCATCATCCGATGAGTCGGACTCCGACTCTATCTCCTCCTCATACTCCTCCTCGCCCGGAGGTACTTCCTCTTCTCTCTACTCCTCGACCTCCTCCTGGGAGTATTCCCAAAATTGCTTCCTTTTTTCTCCCGATTGAGAAGAAGGACCGGCGTCGGCTCCGGTCGACATGTTTGCACTAGTACAATATTAAGAAATGCAACTACTTAATTAATTAGCACAATAAATAAATGCAAATACTCTCATGTTAAGAAAAATAGCAAAGGTCATGCACGAATTCACGGAAAAACTCGGCATGACCTTTGATCTTTTTCTTAACATGAGAGTGCCCCATTTTCAACCGAAACGGAAGTTAATCAACATTTCGGGAGAAAGGGGATAATGATTTGTACCTGCACAACATATATATATATATAGTAGATCTATAGTAGCTCTATAGTAGATATTCAAACAGTAGATAAAAACTGTGAATAAAAATGCTGAGATGACGGAATCTTAATGCATTGAAAATTGTTAAGAACAGACTCTACACTAGTAGTGATATGCAGAACACAAGCACCACACACATTTGTCTGACTATTTTTTTAGAGCACATAGAAAACATTAGAAAAAAAGCAAGAAACTAGTATCACTGCTACTACATAGAAGAATTATATATGCTTCATCCTATAAATGAATCATCAGCATCTTTATGGCTCAAAACTCGGTTTCTCAAATAAAAATAAAAATAAGGCAGAGGCACCCATCAATTATTTTGAAGAAATTAAAAAACTACTACTATCACTTCTGCAAATGCAAAATTGTGATCAGAGGAGGTTATATATTTTTTAAATGTCTTATTCTATATGCATCCAGAAATGGCTTGTTCTATATGCATCAAAATTCATAAAATTCTGTGCTTGTATCCAGTGGTCGTGAGTTGTTCATGGCCGATGCGAGTGTGTTTGTTGATGATGCTGAAGCATATGAAGTTTATGAAAGACGTGAAGAAGCACAAGCTAACCAGGAACAGGTAAATTTCCCTCCTTTACTAAATTGGTTGTTTATTCACTACTGTCATAATCCTATACTTGCATCCTAGCACAATCAGATTGCAGTAAAAAAATGGGTCCTGACCTTTGTTAGAACTGCTAGGTTCTCAAACCAGGATTTACTCACTTTTCTCTCACACACATGCACACAAGGGACTACTATGAAGCTCTGTAGGTTTATAGCAATAATACAAGCTTGAGGCTACATCCTGTCTTACAAGCTGCTTCTACATCTTGTCTTTCTAGCTTCTGATACTGCTACATATGGGTGTGCCTCTCCTTATATAGAGGCTTTAGGTGCATATCTTAAACTAAATTCAGAAATTTCAGAAAATAACGCATCAGCCATGCCTACTTTTTTTTATGGAACATCAGCTATGCCTACTTGCCAAGACAATCCTTATTGATTCTATATACTAGCACAGTTCACATTGTTGGTGTTTTAAAAAAGTTCAAATTTAAGTTCACATTGTTGCAACTCCTAAAAACAGAAAATTTGGACCTAGGGCATTGTCAAGAACTCAAAAAATTCAGACAAAGCACCATTGCACCTTTGCTAGTTGAAAATTCATAGAAATTTGCGGCATGCTTGAGCAAAGCTAGGTCTGAATGCTTGAGAAAATTCATAAAAATCATGGATGGTTGGAGGATGGAGAGGGGAGGATGGATAGGAGGCTGCTCACCGCGGGGAGGAGGCGTTGAAGGCGGCGGCGGCCGGAGTTGAGGCAGAGGCGCGGCGACGACTGCGGGCTCGGGAAGGCGTGTGCTTGAAGGCGGCAGCGGCCGGAGGCGAGGCAGAGGCGCGGCGGCGACTGCGGGCTCCGGGATGGCGGCTCCGGTGGCGTCGAGGGAGGCTCCGGCGTCAAGGGGAAGGGGCACGGCTAGGACTCCGGTGAGGGCGGCGGCCGGAGAGCAAGGTGAGGGAGTGGGGGGAATGGGTACTATTCAGGCATGGAGGGGGCAGTTTTCGATAGGACAAGTCTTAGGGGTGGCGCATTTCGCAGAAATGCGCCACCAAATGGATCCTTATGCGTGGCGCATATCTGCGGAATGCGCCACGCATAAGGATCTACTTGGTGGCGCATTTCCGCAAAATGCGCCACCCCTAAGACTTGCCTATTTTTCTGTTGAATTGATTTAACTCTATTTTGCCTACTTATTATTGGAATTTCAATTCTGCCATTTTTTATTCAATTTCCATTTTGCAATATGCAATTGTACTAGTATTTTGCGGCGACGGGCACGGGCGTCGAGTGCGTTGGGGATCGAATGGGTGTGGGCACGGGCAAGGGGAGGGGGGTGATGGAGGTTAAGGCTCCGGTGCGGTGAGGGCTCGAATGGGTACTGTGCGCGAGCAAGGGGAGGGGCCCGTGGAGGTTAAGGCTTAGGGGTGGCGCATTTTGCCAGAATGCGTCACCAACAGGTTTCTTATGCGTGGCGCATCTCGGCAAAATGCGCCACGCATAAGAAACCTGTTGGTGGCGCATTCTGGCAAAATGCGCCACCCCTAAGAGCACTTAGTGGCGCATTTCAACGATATGCGCCACCCCTAAGCTTTTTTATTTTTTACTTAAAGTTTAAACAATTATTTATTTTTTAATTAAAGTGAAACCATTTAAAAATAATAATTATGGAGTACATTTTTCTATAAAAGTGGTCAAATTTTATTAAGATTGACTTTGACCAAATCTTATATGCGGAGTAAAAAGAAACGGAGGGAGTACTTGCTCTAACCGACCTTTTGAGAATGGTGCTTCGATTGTGTATCGTCGATGTTCATACACTTCAAACTATGATCCAAACATAATAATGTGATCATATTGATCCACGTACCATGCCTTAACCGTGTCGTCGCCGAACCAAGATCCACAAACACAAGGTGTAGCGGCATTTGGAAACATAAGATTGTGATCATCAATTACAAAGTGCATATTAAATCCATGCATACACAAAGTGATCATGAATTACAAAATATTTTTCTTAAATTTGGAGCTAGCTATCTAGCTATCGTTTCCTCACGATCTTCTTCTTGCCCTTCTTTGTCGTGGTTGAATAATTTAGGCCCGGGATGCCTTCACTTTTCCTCTTGAACGGGAGGAGACCTTTCTTCGGTAGGGTTGTGGTGTATGTATCCTGAGCGGCGTAGTCATCCTCCATCTTCGGGTCGCCGTACTTGTCAAAGTCTTGCTCGTTGGCGACTCCATCCATTCCGATGATGTTTCTTTTGCCTCTCCTCACTACAACGCGGCTCGGCTTTGATGGGTCGGTAATGAAGAAGCATTGGTCCACTTGGCTAGCCAGTACCCATGGCTCATTTTTCGCGGTGACGCTTGCACCCGCAGACTTGGATTTGGCTTCGGGTATAACCATGGTGGTGAAGTACCGGTCTTCTTTTACGACGCTCTTGGCCCATCTCACACGGAACATCGGCACCTTCTCTCCACAGTAGTCGAGCTCCCATATGTCCTCGATCCTTCCATAGAATCTTTCCTTGACGTCATCGGTGTAGAATATCCCCGTTACCCCTGAGTTCTGGTAATCGCAGTTATTGTCCTTTTCCTCCGTGTAAAATGTGTAGCCGTTGATATCATACGCTTGATAGGTCATCAGGTTGCGTGCGGCACCGTGTGACAAGGTGAATATCATCTTTTCGTCCTCGGAAGTGTTCCTTCGCGGGGGATTAGCACGAAGCTCGTCCCTGAACCAAGTCATGAAACCGGAGTTGTGATCTTTGATTAGTCGTGGATCTCGGTCCGTTATCTGCAGGCCCTGGTCACTGTACTTCTTCCTGATTAAATCCTTGTGCTTTACTATCCAAGGATCGACCAGCTGGATGTGTTGTAGCGCAACTAGGCTTGCTCTTTCAAAGTCGATGTCTCGACCGTCAAAGTTGACATGCATTGCGCGGCTTCCCTCGTGGTGACCACACCCATCGGTCCTGCCAAAGTGCTTGTTGACGGCCAGACCAACAGGGTTCTCGGTGTTGAGATAATTCGTGCAAAAAGAGATGCACTATTCGGTTGGAAAGCCCTTCGCTATGCTTGCATCTGGACGGGACCTGTTACGAACGTATTTTTTGATGTGCCCATTCATCCTTTCGAACGGCATCATGCTGCGCAGAAACGCAGGCCCGAGTTGGACGATATCCTCCACGACGTGGATCAGCAGATGCACCATAATGTCGAAGAACGCGGGCGGGAAATAGATCTCAAGCTCGCATAGTATGAGCACGATCTCCTCCTGTAGCCTTTTGAGTTGCGTAGCGCAAATCGACTTCCGGGAGATGACGTCAAAAAAGTTGCAAAGGCCAAACAACGTTTTACGGACGTGCTCGTCCATTATCCCTCGCATCGCAACCGGGAGAATCTGCGTCATCAGCACGAAACAGTCGTGAGATTTCATCCCGCTGAAACGCTGCCTCGCCTCGTCTAGGTATCTGCTTATCTTCCCCGCGTATCCGTTCGGAAATTTTACTTCTATGAGGCAGTGGATAAACCGCTTGATCTCCTCCTCGCACAGAGTGAAGCATGCCGGGGGGCAGTGATCAATACCGGTCTTCTTCTTGGTCGTCCTTTTTCGTTTGCGAGAGTTTTGCGTTTCCGTATCCTCTTCCTCCTCCGGCTCATCATCGTCGTCACAAGGGGGGTGAAGTTCCCTCCTAATGCCCATAAATTTCAAGTCATTCCTTGCTTTTGGCCCGTCCTTGGTCTTCTCCGGCATGTTGAGCAGCGTGCCAAACAAGCTCTCGCACACGTTCTTTGTGATATGCATTAGATCAAGGCTATGAGGACTGCGGAGTAGACTCCAGTATTGCAAATCCCAGAAAACATACCTCGCTTTCCATACCCTCATCAACGGCTGAGTCTTCTTTTTTTTCTTTCCCGGCGCGGGGCACTCTTTCCAAGTTTTCAGCAATTTGTCGATTTCTTTGCCGCTCCTTCGAGCTGGGGGTGCTCGGAGCTCCTCGCTTCCATCGAACAGATGTCCCTGTTTTCTCCACGCGTGTTTCTTGGGAAGCCACCTCCGAGACCCCTGGAACATGGTTTTTGAAGATCCGGGATCTTTTGGTAGCTGGTGGTACGTTGTATTATCCATGTACCTAACGCATGCACAGAATCCTTGGACCACCTGCCCTGAGAAATATCCGTATCCGAGATAGTCGTGCACCGTCGTGATCACCGCGGCTTTCATTGGGAAATATTCTTTTGCCGCGGCGTCCCACGTATTGACTCCGTCTTTCCATAACGTTTCTAGCTCCTCTTTCAACAGCTTCAGATATAGATTGAGGTTCGTACCTGGTTGTTTCGGCCCTTGAACTAGCATACACATTGTTATGTACTTTTTCTTCATGCACTTCCAAGGGGGAAGGTTGTATATGCATACAAACACGGGCCAGGTACTGTGTGTGCTGCTCTGGCCGCCAAACGGATTGACTCCATCGGCGCTCACACCAATCCTGAGGTTCCTTGGTTCTTTCCCAAAATTTGGGTATTCGAGGTCCAACGCAGTCCATTGGCTACCATCTGAAGGGTGCCTCAGCATGTCCTCCTTTTCCGGATCCGGGTTCGGGTCATCCTCTTTTATCTTCTTTCTATCCGCGTGCCAGGTCATGAGCTTTGCTTCCTCGGGATCTACGAAATACCTCTGCAGACGAGGAGTGATCGGAAAGTACCATACCACTTTTCTAGGAACTTTCTTCCCTCTCTTGTATCGACTAACACCGCACACCGAACATGTGGTTTTATCTTCGTCCTCACCCCGATAGATCATGCAATCATTTATGCAGACGTGGTATTTAACGTGCGGAAGATCGAGAGGGCAAAGGACTTTCTTGGCCTCAGCGATACTAGTTGGGCACGTGTTGCCCTTCGGAAGACGATCGTGCTAGAATGCCATGTTATCATCGAAGCTTTCGTCGGTCCATTTATGTTTTGCCTTCATCTCCATAGCCCCAAGTGTTACATTCAAGCGGGTATCCCCGTCGTTGCATCCTTCGTACAACTTCGTAATCGCGTCTTTCTCGAGTTGCGCCATCTTGGCTTTCTCTCTAGCTGCACCTCTTGCGTTCAACGCCTCTTTGACAAGCAGCTCTTGAACATGAGGGTCCCGCACCCAGCTTGAATCATCATGTCCGACATCTTGATCTTCATGTCCGGCATCTTGATCTACATGATCCGCTTCGGCATCTTCTTCATGATCATGTACGGGATGCTCTTCGTCATCTCGCGCGCCGCTGTTTTCTGGTTGCCCTTCCTCATTTATTGGCGCCCCACCATTGACGTCCTCCTCCTCACTAGCTTCATCACTTATCCATCGTGTGTAGCCATCCATCAAACCATTACGCTTCAGGTGTCTTTGCAATATTCCGGAATCAGGCTCGGTCACGCACTGCAGTTTGCATCTCCGACACGGACATCTTATATCCGACCTATTATTCCTTAGCATGTCGTTTGTCGCACATTGCATCCACCTAGCCACGGTGATATCGCTCAGCATCTCACGGACCATGGTCGATCACCTGCGTGCACGGAGAGAGCAACACAATTATATATCACAGTCGTCGCCGGAAAAATTCGGCATGACCTTCCCTAATAATGCATGGGAGCATGCGGAGAGTGCGCTAGAAATTTGCCGAAACGGAAATGAATCGACATTTCGGCAAAACATTTGCCACTCAAGATACACATATACATCAAACCACCATAAGCTTCACATATACATCAAACCACCACAAGCTTCACATATACATCAAACCCAAGCTTCACATATACAACAAACCCCAAGCTAATAAAGGCAAGTATATGGGTCATAAATGGAACAAAAGAGTTTGGGAGGAGGTCCAGTTACTTCAATATGAAACAAAATAGATGTAATGCCAAGTATCGATGGATAAATGGAAGAAATGAGGTGGGGAGGAGGAGAAAACCAAATAGATCTAGGGTGAGAAGAGTGGATCTAGTTTGAGAATTGTGTGGAGTGAATGAGAGGTGGTAGGTGGGGTGGAGTAGATAAGGGCAGCTCTAGGAATTTAGTGGCGCATATATAAAGTCAGTGGTGGCGCATTGGTGAAATGCGCCACCCCTAAGCTCTTATGGGTGGCGCATTAGGTAAATGCGCCACCCCTAAGGACCTTATGGGTGGCGCATTTACAATATGCGCCACCCCTAAGCTCTTAGGGGTGGCGCATTCTGTATATGCGCCACCTATAAGGTTCTTAGGGGTGGCGCATATTGCTAGATGCGTCACGTATAAGATCATCTAGGCTGGCCCACTCTTAGGGGTGGCTCACTGGAAAATAATGCGCCACCCATAAGGTCTTATGGGTGGCGCATTATTTTCCAGTGCGCCACCCCTAACAGATAGTGGCGCATGGCTTTCTATATGCGCCACTAATAAGCTTTCCATGTATAGCTATTTCCCTAGTAGTGGGAGATCTGGAGGATGTTGCAGATGGTTACTTTAATGATCTTGTCAACATGAGCATTATTCAACCAGTTGATACAGATCCTAACAATGACGTGTTATCTTGCCGAGTACATGGTAGGATGCTAGATCTTATTGTGCACAAGTGCAGAGAAGAAAACTTCATGACTATAATAGATGACTTAAAAGCCGTGGCAGGGCTGCCTAACATGGTTCGTCGACTCTTCTTCTGCTTCGATGGTGTAACAGATGGCACACGAACCACCTAGCTCTCACAAGTAAGAGCGCTTGCCAGATTTGGTACCTCCACATATGCACCTCCTTTGTTGGATTTTAAGCATCTCCGGGTCTTAACCCTTGAGTTTCCAAGTGGAAACCATGAGCCAAAGATACTTGACCTTACTGGTATGTGTCATTTGTTCCAACTGAAGTATTTAAAAATTGTAGCATATGGTAAAATAGCATTACCAAGGAAAATCAGGGGACTAGAGCAATTGGAGACATTGGAATTAAGAACATCTAGTATAGTTGAAGTTCCAACAGATGTTGTTTACCTGTGTGGGTTGTTGCACCTGGTCGTTCCACAAGTGACACATTTGCCCATCGGTATTGGTAATATGAAATCCCTACGTACTCTGAGGGAGTTCAGTTTGGGCCTCAACTCAGTAGACACCATCAGAGACCTTGGAGATCTGACCAACTTGAGGGATCTTCAGATATCTTCTTTTGTTGGGGCGCAATTGGATGAAGTGGAAAAGGGACAACGCATGGATGTATTAAGGCATTCCCTTGAAAAACTTTGCAACCTCATATACCTTCGTATGGATCCTTATCTCCCCAACATATGCAGCGATGCATTAAGTTCAATGTCTTCTTCTTCCTGCCTTCTTCAGAGACTCCATATTTGGTGCACGTTATTGAGGGTTCCCAAGTGGGTTGGTCAGCTCCATAACCTCTATGACCTTGAACTTGTGGTCGAGGTGTTGGATGATTTTGAAATCGTTGCACAGTTACACTCCCTTTTGCACCTTAAACTGCATGTGGCAGGGGGTTCCGTGTTCTCAATCATTTTGTAATCTCCTACATCAGGATATCAAACTTGACCATGATTTAAGATAGCCCGATATTTGGCCAATATTTGGCCGATATATCTTCTAGGAAAGCTTGCCGATATTTTTTTCCTTCATTGAATATCGGCAAATAGCCCGATATCTCGCCGATATAGCTGCATTCTTTGTATCAAATATCCCCAAATAGCTGCCAAAAAAGCCCGCCGATATATCCTGTATCCCTCTATTTTAAACCTTGAACTTGACCTTCGAGGCAGGGGAAATGCCCAAGCTCCAAAGGCTCGAGGTAAGATTCAATGAGCAGTATGGAGTAGCACCTGTTGGCATCGAGCACCTATCAGGCCTCACTGAATTATCTGTAACCAATGGAGGGTATAGTGCCGAGGAATCCATCAGAAGTGTTTCGCAGTCTACGTTGAGGAACGCCATGGACATGCACCAATGTCGTCTTGCAGCTGACATCTAGCGTCGTGGGAGTTCGTAGTTCCTTCGGCGCTTCGATCACGATGGCTTCAGCTGGAGGAAGTATGGCATGAAGAATGTCATCGGTGCCAAAAGGTCAGCTACACTTCACTTATACCCGGATTCATTCCTGCACATTCGTTTTTTGGCCGAGGCTGACCCAAAGCACTTGTTGAACTAAAATCTTGCAGAAGTTACTTCTGGTGCTTGCACAAGCACACGCAGGGCTGCCGCGCGAAGAAGAAGGTGCAGCCCACTGAGAGTGATCCGCTTCTCTTCCATGTGATGTACCTCGGGATCCACTCATGCTCTCATGATGCGCACCCGCATCCATGGCCTGCTCAAGAGCAGAGTTCCATCTCCAATGGGAGCATGCAAGGGAGGGAATGCGTCTCGACGGCGACCTCCCCGACTGGCGATATGCTGCACCAGGATGCCGATTACTGGGATAACTGTGGTTACTTCTGATGAAGGACTGCAACATGTTGCAGAGGAAATGAGTACTCCGGGTGATGTAGATCCTCGGCAACTTTTCCTCCCACAACCAACTCCTGCCATCCCCTGTGCGGCGGCACCGTGCCGCCCGGGGGATTCAGCCGATAGCAGCCCAGGATCTTCTCTCTCCCCTCCTCTTCCCTCCACCGTCGCCTCAGACGTTGCCGGGCAAAGTACCAGCGGCGCGGCGGCGGTGGGTCTGGAGGGGATCACGGCGACCTGATCCAATCTGGTTGATGCGGTGGCGCGCGGCAGAGGCCGGTGTGCAGGGCGTCGACGGCTGTAGGCGATTTGGCGGCGTCGGCGGCGCGGCTCGGGCATCATTAGGGTCATTGGGCCTGGATGGATCTCGGGCGGTCTCCAACGTCCGCTCGATGTCTTCTCCGGCGGTGGAATATGGCTGGCAGACTCCTCGTGTCATTGGCGCGCTGGAGTAGTGGCCCCGTACAAGGTGGCGGCCTTCTCCTCTGGAGGTCGGTTGGTATGGGCTGGTTGTGTGGAATCTTGGGATCTCACCCCATGCCCATCGATGGTCTAGTCGACGTCGAGTCCTAGGGTTCCTCTGGCAATAAGATCTGATCAACCTGATGCTTGACCTTTCTGATCTGGCCAGAGTGCCGACTTCCGGAAGGCTCCGCCGGCGAACTTCCTTGGGCGAATCATGCATGCCTTGAGATTCCTGGATCGAAAGAGAGTCGGTCGTGCTCACCCATTACCAACCGATTGGTTTCGGAACGGAGCGACGCGAAGCTCTACTATATGTTTCCATCATGGGACATACTCGATCCATGGTGAAGTCAGAGGCAGAGAATGGCATGGAAGCTGAGATTTAAAGACTTGTAATGGTGGCTCAAGGCTTTGTCATGACGAGGAACTGGCTTGATGATTCCGAAATTATAGCAGCAGCATGCAAGTGGGGGCAACAGCACAGGGGGGCGTCTTATCTTTCAGGGTGAAAATCAAGGTCTGACCTTAATTGGTTGTTCCTGGCAATGGCTTTGTGTACGCATTGTTTTGAGAGTGAGAACTTTCTTTACGGTGAAAATCCATGATTGATGATCAGGCGGTGACGGTGCCTCTTCACTGTTTCCTTCATGAATGCGTCGCTATTGGAGAATCTGAACTTCAAGTGTTGTCTTGGCGGTGTTTGTGCTGTTGCTATAAGGAATGGAACACTGTAACGAGACTTTTCTTTTTTAGCTTCTCTTATGTTTTGTTTGGATGAGTGCATTCGTACTGCCTTTTGGGCATTACGTAGTTGCAGAGGCGGGTGTAGTTGGTATCTTTTTGATGTTATATATTCTCCTTTTCCAAAAAAGATCCTCGGCAATTCAGGGATGTCATCGTATCATTTGGCGTCCATATCTCTTTCTTACTTTGACCGACATAACACAAGATACATGTTATAAAAATTATATCATTCGAAAATATAACATCTGAAGTTCATGATGATATGTTTTTTTATGATACATATCTTGTTTATGTTGATCAAATTAACGATCTAGGGGTACGCGCGCGCCCTGTAAACTGTGAAGGAGGGACTAATACATTTGGCTTTTTAAAATCATCACTCCTAGGGTACACAAAAAGAGTTACAGAGTAAAATACTGCATCACATCCACAACTACCCCTCCCTCTCGGTCGCGTCACCCTTCCGGGGGTGCCCTAGGGTTCCATCAGCCCCTTTCTCTTCTATGTTGTCGGAGGCAGCTGCCAGGATCCTCGTGCGGCTGCAGTGAGGGTGGTGGTGAGGTATTCGATCGATCACTTGCGATGGTGAGGATTTGAGATCTACGGTGGAAGACTTGAGTGATGTGGGCAACACTCATTTGATGGAGGAGGGCGACCGTCCAGGAGGTTGCCCGGATCCCTTTGATTGCACGAGCAGTGAGGTCCCAATGGGTGGCGGTCCTGGGGTGGGGAGGCCCCCGTGCTCCTCTCGTTGGATCTGAGGTGATCCTTCCAAGCGCGTGTCACACAACCACCAACTGACCTTGATCTCCGAGGCGCGCGTATGGCGGTGATATTGGCTAGTCCGGTGGGTGTTGGCAGGGATCTTGTCCAAGGGAAACTCCTAGCCGGCGGGAGGGCGGCCACAACGTTGATGGTACTCTTGGTGCCATTCTCTCCTTGGTGGTGATGTGGAGGTTCAACTTCCCCTCCTTCCCCTATACCTAAGTGAAAACCCTAGTCCCTTGTGGCTGGGCGGCGACACTACAAAGTTTGAATAGGTACAATTAATGTTCACTCAAATTTTTTAGACAATAATACGGAATATGAATGTAAGCCTAGCATTTGCAAAGGTGATATTAACCGGTAATGTGGTGAGCAATAAAAATATATGGAAGTAAATGCATGATTAAAAGACCAAGATAAATGCTAGTAAGAGAAAAGGGTTAGGGATAACCAAAGATTCGGAGGCAACTATTTATCTCTATGTTCACTTCCTTGGAGGGAATATAATCATCGTTGGAGGGAAGGATGTTATCATGAAGTCACACCAATGCCAAGAAGGTTCATCCTATTCTTCCCTTGAGATATCACCATGAAGATGATTTCCAACCACTAGCGGTAGACCTTTAGGTGGTATCCATACCCTCACAAACTTTACAGTGGTAATCATAAACTAGATTCCTCTCCGAAGAACACTAATCACCTAGGAGCCTCCAAACTCTAAGAGTAACAAGATCAGTAGGGAAAAGCTCAAGAATTGCTCAAATAACGATTTGCTTTAGTGGGAAGGAAGGGAAGGGGCGGATCTATTACTTGTGAGAAGATCCACCAAGAACTCTCAAGAATCTCTTGGGGATCTAAGATTGAGTGAGTGAGAGAGTGAAAGGGTGCACTTATGTTCTTGGGGCCGTTTTGACCTTATTTTAACACATCTTTTAACCTTAACTTTTAAGCGCCATTATGTGTGTTTCTTCTTTCAAGGTTGTGCACGGATCTAAAATGTGGTGAGTGATTTAGGACTTGATCAAGTCAACAACTAAACCTTATGACCCCCTCTTAATAATGTGGGATCCCTATAATCAAGAATAACTTAAAAAGACTTCACATCTTTTCTCACAGATACCATGCTTGATCCATATATACATTGATGAGTCCATGATCCCTACAATATGTTGCGAAAGGGACTATTATCCTATGTATACACATAGAAAACGTAATTAGTCTTATATACATATCTTGTTATCAACTTGAAAACATGATTAAAATATGATGGCACTCTTTTTTGCGAATAATGATTGCACTTTCAATCTCCCCTTTTTTGTAGTTGATGATAATACACATATATTTGTCACATAAATAGTTAATTTTAAGCTTAGGAGAGCAAATTATATATATGACTTCGGCATGCTCTCCCTTAACATGTGCATAATGATCTTTTCGCAAAGCAAGTGCACATGTTAGGAAGGCCCCCCTCCCCTCCTTAATCTTATAGTTAATTCATACATTTTATCAAAGTTGCAGGTAGTTCTATACGTATATTGAATGTATATGTTTGTGTAAATTTAAACTAATAAAGTATGAGGAAAATATTCGCATATAAATGATAAGTGCATGAAGAGAAATACAAGCATCAACCATCCCATGCACGGACAACGCGGTTGAACACACAAGTCTTACAATAACACAACCTACATAGTTTTAAACGAGATACACTAACCATCATAGTTTTAAACAAATAACACACAAATCTCCTAAGATAGATAACTTCTCCCTCTTTGGCATCAAGGATCAACAAGGTACAAAGAGTGACGAACATCATGGATATGTGCACCTTCAAAGCCACGAAAGTGGATAAAATTGACGCTCTCTTTCAAAAAATCAAACATGTAAAGGTTGATGATGTCTACGCACACTTCTATTCTTGTAGACTGTGTTGGGCCTCCGAGCGCAGAGGTTTGTAGGACAGCAACAGTTTCCCTCAAGTGGATGACCTAAGGTTTATCAAACTTAGGGAAATAGAGGTTGAAGATGGTCTTTCTCAAGCAATCCTGCAATTAAGAAACAAGAAGTCTCTTGTGTCCCCAACACACCTAATACAATAGAAAATTGTATATGTGCACTAGTTCGGCGAAGATATGGTAAAATACGAGTGATAGGTGTGGCAAAGCAAGGTAATATAAATCTGTAATAAAAATTACAGCAAGGTAGCAAGTAGTAAACGTGAGCACAAACGGTGTAACAATGGTGAGAAACAAGGCCTAGACTTCATACTTTCACTAGTGGCAACTCCCAACAACATTAACATATTATAATCACATGATATTTCCACTAAAACTGGCAATGGAGACATACTCGGAGGTCATTCCTTTGTGATCAAGAGAGGAAGATAATTATGTAGGGCTAAAAAAGCACACCTCAGAGTTCCTAGTTCTCATATATGGATTTCCCAATGTCACCATGGCCATACAAAGAGAGTACCACAATCACCACAATATATCTCAAGGATAGTCAAAGACAACCACCAAGAGACTCTCAATCTTCAACCAATTCACAAAAGATGAAATCACTCATGAAAATATTCTTCTAATCTATGTCCAATAGACCGCTGTCGCCATGGTCTCGGAGATTATATTAGATAAGATCAAGTGAGTATATCAATCCAATACATAGAAGAAGGGGAACGTCATGGGATCACCCTAGATTAACATAGCCTATGATCACAATCAAGATCACATCATGGGAGAGAGAATTAACTACATAGCTACTGTAGAAACCTCAGCCCCGAGGAGGAAGTACTCCCACATCATCATGAGGAGGAAGAAACGTCGATGGAGATGAATCCGGGGGGCACTTCCCCGTCCTGGCAGGGTGCCGGCACAGAAATTCTGGTCCCCCGAAGCTTGTTGGTGATGGCGGCGGAGATCGGAATCGCTTCTAGAAAAAGGAGTTGTGGAATCAGGGTTTCCTCCATGGGGGTAAAAAATAGGGCCAAAGGGGGGCACCAGGGGAGGTCCCACCTGTCCAAGCGTCCTCTTGGCGCAGCCTCCGCCTAGGTCGCGCGGGCAGGCCGCCTGAGAGGGGGGTGGCTGTAACAGCCCGGGATTTTCACCCAAATTAAAAAAATTGTTTGTTGCTTTATTTTGTTGCTTGTTAGAATTTTTTGTAGTATTTGTTTCACCAATTTATTAATTGGTGATTATATTTCCCCCTCTCCCCCTCCTTCTCGTACTGTCATGTCTGACTGACCCTTTCCACCATGGCACATGACCTTTTGCGACACCAGGTTTCACCCGAGCACTGTCGCAACTTTCGGCACAAGACTAGCCATCGCTATCGGAACGAAAACCCCATTTAATAATTAAATGGATTATTTTATAGGGCGCTGGAAAAAATTATCGGAAAATTATCGATGTGAGGTAGAATTGACGGGCTCGCCGCGCTAAGCGCGTGGTTCAAGATTTCGTCTGAATCAGAGGTCGTATGGACTCCCGGCGGCCAGTGTGGAGTATCGGACGCACGAGAGAGAAACCGGGGGCGTTTGCGTAAACTGGCCAGCCAACCAGCCCTATATATAGACCACCACTCTCCCCTAGCCCTTCTAGGGTTTCCCTAAATAAAATTCGCAACCACCCCCCTGAGAAATTCCAAATCTGCCAAAAAATACCCCTCCACCGAAACCCTAGCCCCAACCCTCGATATGGCGTTATATCCAGATCACAGGGCTCTCAGGCCTCCACGTAGCCTCCTCCCCACCTCCACAATAGATCCACCGATTCGGGCCATGCAGGGCCCAGCCGCCGCCACCGTCGGGCCTGAACCGGGCCGGGAAGCCTGCCCTGCCACCCGATCTCCTCCGCGCGCGTGCTCCGGCAAGCCGCCTCCGGCCGGCCGCCGCGCGCGCCACCGCTGCTCCGGTGAGCAGCTCCCCGCTGGCCTCCTCCTCTGTCATCCCTCTCCTCCTCACCGCCCTCCCCTTCTCCCCTCTGCTACAGTCTCCTGCGCCGCCGCGCCATGGCCGACCTGAGCCGCCGCCCGCCATGACCGGCCCTAGCCGGAGCTCGCCGCCAAGCCACCTCAAGGCCTCGCTGGACCACATCGTCGCGTGAACCGGACGCCCGTGACCCATCTCCCTCGGATCTTCCTCCCGTGCACGTCCTCGCGCCGCCACGCCACCTCCTCGCCGAAGGCAACCGACGCCGCCGCGCCATCGTCGCGGCCCCGAGTTGGTCGATCCAGCCGTCGCCGAGCTGGGCCGGTGAGCCCAGCTGGCCTCCCCTCCCGGCTCGCGAGCGCCCTGATACTTCCAAAACGTATCTATAATTTCATCTTGCTCCATACATCTTTTGTGTGATATTGCTATGATATTGATGCACTTCCATACACTTTTGATCATATTTGGACTAACCTATTAACTCAGTGCACCCCAGTGCCAGTTCCTGTTTTCTGTTGTTTTTGTATTTCAGGTTTTCCCATTACTTAAAGTGCCAGAAAAATTCCGGTAAAAATATAGGAAAAATCAGCATACAGGAAGCTTCGGGAAGATCCCAAGTGGGGACAGAGGGGACCCAGGGGTGGCCCAGGCGACCACCTGGCGCGGCCACCCCCTAGGTCGCGCCAGGGGGCGCCTGGGGCCCCTGGTCCACCTCTGTCTGCCCCCCTTCGCCTATATATCCCTCTCGTCCCGAAACCCTCGAGGACAGAACCCTTTTTCGCGATCTCTCCTCTGTTCCTCCGCCGTTGCGCTTCCAAGATCGGGAGAACCAGGAGCCCTCTTCCCGTCACCCTACCGGAGGGAGGAACCACCTCCGGGAGCTTCACCACCACCAAGGATGCTTCCCGGATGAACCGTGAGTAGTCCACCTTGGACCATGGGTCCATGATCAGTAGCTATGTGATGTTCTCCTCCCCTCTTTGTTCTTCATGGTTTATACCTCGTGAGCTGCCCTACATGATCGAGGCACATATGTAATCTTTCTGTTGTTGCTATGCTGAGTTTGCTGGGATCTGATGGATTATGAGACTATGTTCAGATTGTGTTTGAGTAATAAATTTTATTCTCCTCTTTTATATTTATTTTCTTGAGTAATTCTTGCATGTTCTTCGTTGTTGTTTATTGCTTTGTCCAAGTAGTAGGTAGTAACTCCAAGAGGGAGCGTTATGCTTGATTGTGGGTTCATGCCCCCTGATGACTAGCTTGAGTGACAGAAACATGAGTCTAGGGGATGTGTTGTTGCCACAAGGGAGAAAACAACGGTGCTTGTACTTGCGGGTGCAAGGATTGCTTATTTTACGCAAAGTTCTTTAATGCAGTTGTCTGCTGCTTTGAGTTTACACTTTGGGTGGGATTCACAACTTAATACCAGCGAGATGTTCTGGATAGATATCTCAAGGTGGATGATTAGTAGGTAGATGCAGATGGATTTCGGTCTACTTTTCTTGGCGTACCACCCATGCTTTTGAGCCTCTTCCTTTCTTACTAGCATAGTTAGCATTGTCTTACACACATAATCCTGTCAATTTCCCAGCTGTAATTTGTTTACCTTGCATGGCTATTTTATCGTCTTTTGGGAGTGAGACATCACTAGTGAACATCATGAGATCTCGGTCCATATTTCCACCACTATTTACACCCGCTATTTATTTCTCTGCTTTGTTTCCTTTTCTGTTGCTATCACTATCATTATTATCCCGTGCGTTTGATCCTTTGTAAACAACAAGGCCGGAGGGATTGACAACCTCTTTCTACTCGTTGAGAGAAAAGTTATCTGTTGTGTGTGCAGGTCCACGTCAACCGCCTAATTTCTGGCGCCGTTGCCACCTTCCTGTCGTTGTCGGAGTCCTATTCGAGACAAACCTTGGTATCTTCACCGAGGGAAATTTGTTGTTGTCTACATCTCAACCTTCCACTTTGGGTAACCAACGAGGGGCGAGAAGCCATCAAAGATAATTTCCGGCGCCGTTGCCGGGGACTCCACTCTTCAAGATAGGGGAGTTGCACACTATCTTTTATCTTTGCTTTTTAGTCTTGTTAGTTTACCTTTCAGTTTTTGCTTTAGTGTCCCTTATCAAAAATCAAAAAAAATAGTTACCTTGGTTGCTGCTGCTATGGGTTCCTCCGAGAACACCAAGTTGTGTGACTTCACTAGTCATAACAACAGTGACTTTATCTGCACTCCTATTGCTCCACCTGCCGCTTCAGCACCTTCTTATGAGATTAAACCTACTTTGTTGAACCTTGTTATGAAAGATCAATTCTCCGGTGCTAGAGATGATGCTGCTTTGCACTTAAATAATTTTGTTGAGCTCTGTGATATGCAAAAGTACAAAGAAGTAGATGGTGATATCGTTAAGCTTAAGCTTTTTCCTTTCTCCTTGAGAGGAGGAGCTAAAATCTGGTTTCAATCCTTCCCTAGGAATAGCATAGATTCTTGGGATAAGTGCAAGGATGCTTTTATTGGGAAGTACTACCCCCCCCCCAGCTAAGATTATCCAATTGTGGAGTAATATTATGAATTTTAAGCAACTGGATAATGAGCACGTTGCCCAAGCTTGGGAATGCATGAAATCTCTTGTTAAGAATTTCCCTACGCATGGTTTGACTACTTGGATGGTTATCCAAACTTTTTATGCAGGCTTGAACTTTACCTCGCGGAACTTGCTAGATTCGGCCGCGGGAGGAACCTTTATGTCAACAACGCTTGGTGTTGTCATTGATATGAAAGAAGGGAATATAAAATTCCAATTCCCTCTCAATAAAGGGATGGAACATTTCCCTAGGAAAAAGATTAAGTTACCTTTTGAGTCCGTCACAGGCGCTAGTTATTTTCTTGGTAAGACTTGATCTTTTTGCATCATGCCTAGCTTAAAGGCATAAAAGAAAGCGCTTTCGGGAGGAAGCCTGCAACGAATTTAGGTTTTACTTTTTGTTTTTCTTCTTTTTTTAGTGGTCTGATGATTGTTACTACTGTAGCAACATCATTGTATCTTTACTTTTCAAGCTTTGTGCCAATTATAGCCTCATATGACAAGGGAAGTGAAAGTTGTGACATGCTGTCCAGAAAACATATTCTGTCCTCGTGACGGGAAAAATCGTAGAGAAATCCCAGTTGCTCTTTTTGAGCTGAATTTTTTACACAGCGTGCTCTATACAATCACGGAACTTTCGTTTGTTCTGAGTTTTTTGATTTCAGTTGCAGAAGTATCCCTAAAAAATTATTTACTACCTGCTGGTCTATTTTTCAAAGATTCTGTCCTATTTTGCCTTTTCTTCGTTTTGCAAACCTTAAGCTTGCTTTTTCTTTGCAAAAACTTTTTGGCGATCTTGAGAAACAGTAGCTCTTCAAGAATATCCTTATTTCTAGTAGATAAAAATTATTTTATTGTGGGTACTAACCTCGCTAATCAGATTATGATGAGTTATGTATGAAGGGAGTTTTCAAGTGTGCGAGGAAAGATGATAAAAGAAGATTCAGAAGGGTCAAACGCTCAAGCTTGGGGATGCCCCCGTGCACCCCCAAGAAATATTCAAGAAGACTCAAGCATATAAGGTTGGGGATGGCCCCATGCATCCCCTTCTCCATCAACAATTATCAGTTCGTCTTTCGTTCCACTATATTTTTATCACTTCATGCGTTATGTGCTATGCTTGGAGCGTCTTGCTCTTTATTTCCTTATTAGTTTTCTTTAGCTTTGCTTGCTGTTCATAACAAGTTAGAACCCAGCTTTCTTTTTGTGGGAAAGAAACACGCTCTACTTCACCCTAGAACACAACATAGGATTTTCATGCTATCTTTGTTGTGTGTGTTCTTTATCTTTTTCGTAGCTGCTGTCATGTTTAGCTCTTAGATTTCATGCTTGTCTTTTGAAGAGCTTTTATTTAGTTTGTTGCTGGAACTCTCTTGAGTTTTCATGTTTATCTTGTTTAGAGAGTTTTCCTGTTGCATTGATTTTTGTGTCTTGACTTGAAGTAGGTAATTGAGGTTGCGATTCGATTGTAGTAGTATCTTGCAATAGTTTGAGGTATTGCTATGAGTAATGTTTGAACTTTTGGTGTCAAGAGCTTTAACCTATTAGTGATAGATGTCGTATTTTGGGAAATCCGTGTTTATTTTTCGAAAAACCTACAAAATTAGTTGAGAACTTTAGCTACTAGATGGATCACTAATCTTTGGAGGGATCGAATATTAGAGTACACTCACGTACCATGAGTCGAGGATGCGCAAGGATAACCAAACGCCCATACACTCCTCCCCGGGATACTTGTCTCTTTGAGAACCTCCTAATTATATTGACAGTTACCAATAATAAGTGCATGAGTTCTTCGGACTAATGTGAGTATTCGAAAGTTGACAGTTCCACCTTCCCATATTTTTCTAGCCTCTCCTGTGTCGTGCATTGCCTCCTTCTCACTCCGAGAGTTGGCGTCCACCTTCGCCGGTACATCCAAACCCTTGGCACGATACGCTCTGTCATCATAAGCCTCATTATATCCTTCCTCAAAACAGCCACCATACCTACCTATCAAGGAATTTCCATAGCCTTTCCGAGATACATTGCCATGCAACATCCACCTTCTCATGACTTGATTTGTATGTCATACATGCTTTTGCTTGATCGATGAGCCGCATGCTAGTTGGGCCTTTCCCTAATCATTGCTACATGACGCTCTAGTATCATTGCATATCCTGCTACACTGGCAGAGGCATACATTTGCATACTTCATGATAGTTTCATTTTCTTTATGTTGAGTACTTTTGTAAAGTGTGAAAGATCTTCTATACTTCTTGTAATATATAGAGTGTTGCCCCTAAAGTGAGGAAAAGATCCCAAAGAGGACAAAATCAAAAGATCCCAAAGAGGAAAAATGAGAGTTAAATAGAAAGAGCCATTGAGGCCACCAAAAAAATACAAAAAAATAGAAAAAATAGAAAAAGAAATAAAAAAAGAGAAGGGGGCACACTACTATTCCTTTTGAGAGATCCACACTCGTACTCCATCTTATATCTTGTACTGCATAGAGATTATCATTCATGCATATAGCTATGTGGGGACCTTCACACTATAGAACTTGGCTTGTATATTCCAATGATGAGCCTCCTCAAATGAGCTCTAGGTCTTCTTGAGCAAGCAACTTGGATGCACCTCCACTAGTTCCATTGGAGAGCTTACCATAGCTCATATGTGCATCCGTTGCATGGAAATCCCTACTCCTCACATCATATCTATCATTTGGCTTTCTCTCGCCTATGATTGTCCTCATTGATGTCAGCCTTTCACACCTTTTTTGTCTTCCTCCTCCATCAGTTTTCTCTCTTTGCCATCCTAAGTGTCAACTTTCTTGCTTACGCTCATCCATTGCATGAGTGCTCAAAATATCGAAAGGGAGTGGATCATTTTGACTTATACCTGGCTAATGGTCTGGGGATGAGTCAAGATAAGATTCCAAAGAAGACCAAGTGTGAAAATTTAGTAGATTAAGTTCTCAACAATAAAAACTATGTTTTACTCTCTCGTATATCCCTATCCCCTTTCTTGCACGCAAACACCATTTGGATACATTCGAGTCACGGACAGCGAGAGCTCTTGCACCTTTATGTTCTTATGTTGCTTGTTTCAATTCTAATATAGACTCTTGCCTGTTATGACTTGAATTGAATTACATGCCTTGATTGCTTTACTTAAAAGTTCTTATATGGTTGGTAGCATGTCACCACGGAAATTATGGTTGTTATCATTTACCTACTCAAGGACGAGCAGGAATTAAGCTTGGGGATGTTGATACGTCCAAAACTTATCTATAATTTCTGCTTGCTCCATGCATCTTTTGTGTGATATTGCTATGATATTGATGCACTTCCATACACTTTTGATCATATTTGGACTAACCTATTAACTCAGTGCACCCTAGTGCCAGTTCCTGTTTTCTGTTGTTTTTGTATTTCAGGTTTTCCCATTACTTAAAGTGCCAGAACAATTCCGGGGAAAATATAGGAAAAATCAGCGTACAGGAAGCTTCGGGAAGAGCCCAAGTGGGTCCAGAGGGGAGCCAGGGGTGGCCCAGGCGGCCACCTGGCGCGGCCACCCCCTAGGCCTTCTCCTATATATCCCTCTCGTCCCGAAACCCTCTCGGACAGAACCCTTTTTCGCGATCTCTCCTCTGCTCCACCGCCACCGCGCTTCCAAGATCGGGAGCACCAGGAGGCCTCTTCCCGGCACCCTGCCGGAGGGAGGAACCACCTCCGGGAGCTTCTCCACCACCATGGATGCTTCCCGGATGAACCGTGAGTAGTCCACCTTGGACCATGGGTCCATGATCAGTAGCTATGTTATGTTCTCCTCCCCTCTTTGTTCTTCATGGTTTAGACCTCATGAGCTGCCCTACTTGTTCGAGGCACATATGTAATCTTTCTGTTGTTGCTATACTGAGTTTGCTGGGATCTGATGGATTATGAGACTATGTTCAGATTGTGTTTGAGTAATATATTTGATTCTCCTCTTTTATATTTATGTTCTTGAGTAATTCTTGCATGATCTCCGTTGTTGTTTACTGCTTTGGCCAAGTAGTAGGTAGTTACTCCAAGAGGGAGCGTTATGCTTGATTGTAGGTTCATGCCCCCTGATGACTATCTTGAGTGACAGAAACATGAGTCTATGGGATGTGATGTTGCCACAAGGGAGAAAACAACGGTTCTTGTACTTGCGGGTGCAAGGATTGTTTACTTTACGCAAAGTTCTTTAATGCAGTTGTCTGTTGCTTTGAGTTTACAATTTGGGTGGGATTCGCAACTTAATACCAGCGAGATGTTCTGGATAGATATCTCAAGGTGGATGATTAGTAGGTAGATGCAGATGGATTTCGGTCTACTTGTCTTGGCGTAAAGCCCATGCTTTTCAGCCTCTTCCTTTCTTAGTAGCATAGTTAGCATTGGTTTGCGCACATAATCATGTCAATTGCCCAGCTGTAATTTGTTTACCTTGCATGGCTATTTTATCGTCTTTTGGGAGAGACATCACTAGTGAACATCATGAGATCCCGGTCCATATTTCCACCACTATTTACACCCTCTATTTATTTCTCTTCTTTCTTTCCTTTTATGTTGCTATCACTATCATTATTATCCCGTGTGTGTGATCCTTTGTAAACAACAAGGCCGGAGGGATTGATAACCTCTTTGTACTCATTGGGAGCAAAGTTATATGTTGTGTCTGCAGGTCCACATCAACCGCCTAATTGTTGGCGCCGTTGTCACCTTCATGTCTTTGTCGGAGTCCTACTGGAGACAAACCTTGATATCTTCACCTAGGGAAATTTTCTGATGTCTACATCTCAACCTTCCACTTTGGGTAACCAACGAGGGGCGAGAAGCCATCATGCCCCCGTGGCCCATCTAGCCCGTCTCGCTCTCTCGCTCAGGGCGAGAGGTAGCCAGCTGCCGCCCACAGCTGCCTCTTGGGCCGAGCCCATGGTGAGGCCGTGCCCCTTTTTTTCTTTTTTTCTCTGTCTTTTCTTTTTCCTATTTTTTGGCAAGTCTTTTCCTGTCTTATATTTATCTGTTTTCCAACGACTATTGCGGTAGATCTGTAGCCCGTATGGAAAAGCGTCCAACATGAAATTTGTTGCTTGTGATGTGCTCTAACTTTTTGCTTTAGTGAGTTAATCCATTTGAGGTCATCTAGATGGTGCAATTGCTTGCTAAACACTGCTACTTTTTGTTAATTGCTGCTGACTGTTAATTTCTTGCCAGTTTGGTTGATGTTTGTGTCACATCCATGGTGCCTATGCTAGTAATTCTTTCTTTTATGTGTTAAGCATCATGTGTAATCCAATTAGATGCATTCCTTTGCCATATTTACCTACTGTAGCTATTTTATTTCTTGCTCCAAAGTGGTGACCCTGATAATATGTGCTGATGTTTGTATAAAGTTGCTACTTTGATGCCTTATAGTTAAGGATCCATGCCTCATATGCATTAGCCCCAATGTAATTATTTGCTCCTTGTTATGTTTACTTTGATGCCGTGCTTTTCTTTGCCATGATATAATTACTGAGCATATAGTTCTTGGGCTCCCAAGGTGCATACTTGTTGTTTTCTGTCAACTACCATGTAATTTCACTAAGTCTGGAATATAACTTAGGTGTCTTGCATGCTTAATACTTATTCATCAATGGGTCCTATGACCATAAGTGCTATGTATGAACTGATTAGCATCATGTAGACTCCATGTTAATATATTCCATGGTCATGTTGTTGTATAATTGCTATCACTTTTGCTCCTGTTTATATAGCATGTTTATAACAGTTTGTCATGCCTCTATTTTTCACTAAGTCCTAGACCAGTAGTATTATTTAGCTTTTTGTTTGGGTTATAATTACTATTTCTTGATGCTCATATACATGAAACCTTGTTTCCATGTCATGCTTTTCATATCTACTGTTGATCCACGTCATTTTGGTGCATGTTTACATCCTATAGCTTGTTGGTTCATTGCTTTGAAGTGCGCTACTTGATGTTGGCAGATTATGTTCATAACTTGTGATGCTTGTATCTTTTTAGCCGTAACTCCGTTTGGGGTGCTCTTTATATGTAACTTGATTAGAATTTCTTGTACTTTGTGTTTATGCCATTGTTTTCTGTTGTTAACCAACCTAAAATATGGTTTAGAGCATAACATTACCAAATGCTTTAATTGTCATAGGGTACTTAGTGATGTGCCATGTTTAGGGTGCTACCTCATTTAAATTGACTACCATAGATAGTTTACTTTATGCTTCACCTCTTGAAATGATTGTGTGATATGACATGTTAATAAACTTTGCTAATGTTGTGCAGCTAGACAACTTGAACCATTCTAAATATGCGGTATCGTCGTGTGTGACGAGTACTCCACTTAACCTGTTAGTAACCGCTCTCGTCGATAGATGCGATACCGTAGTACGTTGTATCGTGTTGCCTTCTTGTTGATGCTTGCTCATGATTGCTTTGTAGTAATAGATGTTTGCTCGTCTATTGCCTTTTCCAGTGTTTCCTTTTTTTGTGCTTCCACGGTTACTCTCGGAGACGTTGCGAGTTTGCGATCTACTACACCTTCGGTTTCTTCTTCTCATCTGGTAAGGGGGAGCATATATCATTATTATAACTTTCAGCTCACTTGTGCCTAGGTATAGGATAGAACGATTGCTTGATCCTACAACCTTACATTTAAGCCTCCATATTAAAACCCAAACAGCCTTGTTCCTCCACATCCCAGCAAACCTTTGTTTGGCCATGTACCTTGCTTGCTTAACCACTACTTAGTATGCATGCTTAGGATGCTATCAACTGTGCCCCTGTTACTCCTTGGATTGGGCTATCACATTATTATATTGTTGTAGATGATATGATTATTATAATGTTGACTATATTCGACGAATGATGGAAGGTCTAGGCTATCCCGCCTCGATGCTTTGTTCCATTCGAGTCACCTAGGATCCGAGTTCCGGGTATTGGTTCTAAGACTGAGCGTGCCTAACCGCGTGTGGGATTTTATGGGGTCCCCTTTTCTTACCTACCTAGCTTCAAACATCTCTAGTGGTGTCCCAAGCTGATTTACCATATGAAACCCGTGTGTGTGTCTGTCGGGTCACTCATAGCAGACATTCTTTAAAATAACTTGGGCCAGCGGAGACATGGTTTCTCTTGTTGGTCCACACCTGGAAGCTAGGGGTCTACCCACATCTGAGGGGATCAGTTACCCCGACCTCGTCCAGCCGGAAGAGTCCGATCCGAAAGTGCGGACGGATTTTGGATTGGGTGTTGACTCCCCGGGGGCCGCCCGGATTTGTTCGTTGTTAGTTAGAGGGATTATGACGTCCGGTTCTCTCGGAACAACTCTTCAATGAGTGTCTTTAACGGGCTCGACTGAGAGATCTTGGCATGCGTGCGGAGCCTTGTAATGGGAAGTTGGTACACCCCTGTAGGTTTAAATATTTTCGAGAAGTCGTGCCCACGGTTATGGATGACTTGGAACCTACTTCTTGTTCATAGATAACATCAACTGAATCATAAATATAACTTGATCAACGTGTGTGTGCCTTGACTGCTTCTTCTTCATCGGGTGATGAAGGGGAGGACAAGGATAGGATAGGTGTTATGCTTGCGTAAGTAGCTGATAGCAAGACTTGTTGGAAGCGATTCCTCATTGAATGCTTGGCTTCTCATTTTACTCTCAATAGATCGTTAGCCACCTCAAACAATGCTAGTGCGGTTGCAACCTCACCACTACCCCCCCCCCCCATCTTACTGTGAGAAGTTAGTTACAAGACTTGTTGATATAGCTCACCCCTTATTTTATCTTTTACGCATGTTATGCAAACGAACTTGGACTACAGAGGAGCTCGACGACCCTTCTTCTGGACGCCTTCGTGGAGACTCGACGACGACTACTTAGGTGGATCACGGCGGAGAGCCTGGACCCGTGTGGTTACGGGAATGGTGTGTTTTACCTTTGTCACTAGGCATTTGATTGTAGTCTTTACTCAGCCATGTACCTTCCGCTGATGTAATGTATTTAAGGCAGTTGTATGCCGATTGTGTGAGATGTTGTATCCTTGCAGCTGTAATGTTGTGATATCATGTTGGAAATCCGGGGCATATGCATGGTCATATGTCGCGGTGGGAACGATATGTGCTTCGTCCCCGGATCTGGATGGAAACATCTAGATCTGGAACAGTACCGCATATCGGTCCTTACAGTGGCCCCCCTCCGGCTCTCCTTCGGGCGTCCGTAGTCTTTTGGAACGCTGTTTTTTTATATATTGTATGGAATTTTGTTGGCACTGTAAATATGGGTATAAACCTGCAATGCACAGACATCAACAGACAAAAACTGTCACTGGGTGCACTGAGTTAGTAGGTTAGTCCAAATATGTTGAAAAACGTATGAAATTCTAGCAAAACACATAGCAATATCACCGATATAAGGATGGAACAAGCAGAAATTATAGATACGTTTGGGACGTATCAGTTGCCATCTGATTTTTGAACAAAATTCACTTTGAGAATATCTCTCCTAAAGACTTTCACGCTTTTTATATCAACTAATGTAGCATAACCAATGGAAGCCAATTGGTGAACTAAAAGCAAATTTTATTTAAGGGATTGTACAAGCATGCCATTTGCATGAAAGCCACCTTGCTCTACCCAAGTACCCTTTACCTTGGATATGCAAGAAACCCCAAGTTGAATACTTAGTCAAGGAGTTATCTGAGACAAACAAGAAGTGACAAGAAGGGTGTTTTTACATCCCCAACGTGACATATGGTTCTCCTCCTTGAGCTGACCTTGTGACTCCATTCAACCTGGTTCTCGCACTCAAGTATTTTTTTCTGGGACAAGAAGCAAACTACAGGTGAAACCTCAGATGTAGAAGATCCATTAGTATGTTTAGAGACTGGACAAGCAAGGGTTGACTCTTCCCGCCGTTATGCACCAAGAACTTCAGTGATGTATCCAACCACTACGGCTCTGAGCTCACCCGATGTCCAAGTATATACCGACCCAGAGGATTCTACCCGGATCATCAAGGGTGAGTTTTATGAGGCCAAGTCTATCGAATAAATGTTGGACATGATGTTTAAAGATAGAATTGAAGACTATAATGGAAATTCGGCTTTCTATAGCTTCTTGGCCGTGCAACCACCTTCTGCTGAAGTGACTACCCACACATATTTTTGTGCAAATCTCTCTTGCTGACCTCCTTTCTAAACCTTTTCGTTTCCATTGCAGGGAGACAACATTCATTGGCACGTTGTATAGCCCTACTCCTCAACACGAGGATCCAATGACGGTTGAGATGGAATTCCTCCTAAATGTAGACATTTGTAAACTAGCCCCTGAACAATTCATGGTAAGGAGCCGACCGCCGAAGAAAGGATCAAAGACAAAAACATTGAATCTGACTCACATGCTAGCAATCAATCGGATGACCAAGATCAATTCATAGTCTTGTTACTCTTCCACCAAACCAATTCATGATACCCCCCCCCACGCGTAAAATCTTCACCAATACTTCTTACTCTTGTATCATTGAGCTCCTAGGTGTCTAGGTGCCATTTTTGGAAGCTTCCTTGCTTATGGTGTGCTCCGAGGGAGTTTGCAAAGGTGTGATGGTCCTCTTCAAGACTAATCCTGAGTGATTTGAAACACCCATTAGGGGTGACTCGTAGTGAGAATATGGTGAGCAATTTGGTAGTTCTTTGGCTTCGCCACCACTTGACCAGAGATTATCTCTCCCTTAAAAGAGTGTGAACTTCAAGATACATCAACTCGTCCCTCACTCACTTGTGGTTTATCCTTTCCCGTACCCTTTACCTTCCTTGTATGTTTGTTGTCTAGGTAATTCGATTGTTTCCTAGCATTCTTTGCATAGTTTTCTCACCATATTGGATTGTTCATCTAGTTGCATTACAAGTGAACTTACTTTATCCGTATAACCCTAAAATTGCTAATTAATCTGAAAATGGGTTAATCAACTATTTTCAGCCCCTCCAATCGATCGTATTGATACTTTCAATTAATACGACAGTTGAAAGCAACTCCTTAGGGACCATGAGGTGCCATCATAAAATGCATAATGTGTTAGTCTGAAGATATCCTTAATGACCTAGGTAACCCCGTGCAAAGGCAAAGGCACGGGTTGAACAATAGACTCGTGAACAATAGACTCGCAATAGACGGATGATCAATCATGATGTTATTTGGACGTATCTCCCACATCTACATGTTGAGAAGGCATCATAGATGTGTCTACGAGGACCACGATTGAAATAAGCCAAGATCCTAAGTGCAAGTACAAGGTTGTAAGTAAAGTTCTTATGCTCTAACCTATTTCAATTCCATTGTTCTATTTCTATAAAAACTTGCAATTTTTGGGAAACTAACGAAAATAATAACTTGCTTGAATACTTGTCTATTAGCATTATTTTTTGTGGGATCGATACTTAGGGTCATCTTTGTGAAAAAAAATCTAAGAACTAAATCATTAGTCTGGCCTACGGGTCCACAAGCTGGAAGGACTCAAACTACTTAGAGCGCAAGACAGGGAGACCGACGTCAAAGAGCACTCCTCCACCGTCATAGATCGCATATGATTTCTATAAACCCTAGGCCTCAAAAACCTTATATAAGTCGGGGCAAGGAAAGTCGATATGCATCGAATGTTATACCTACTCGATCATGATTGTACTCTGTACACTCATATACAACAATCTATAGGATCAAAAATATGGTTTTAGCTTTATCGTGAGAGTCCAAACCTTAATAACCGGTCACTTGCTTTCTCTCTGATCTTCTCGGTTGGTCGCAATACCCAGTCGAGTGGCCTGCCGAAATCTACTCCGCCAACAACCAAGCGCCAAATTTTCACGAGTGATGCTACTCTTATGTAATAGTTACAAAAATCTAATGCATTAGTTCAATTTTGTGATGATTATTCCCATGTTTTCCTCTAGGTAGTTATCCTTCTTCTCATAGTACGTAGATAATTGTTTTTCTAAAACTAAGGAACCTGCTAAGTGTCACACGTGTGACACAAACACATGGCAACTTCGAATGTTTTTATGGCAAGTTTAGCAAGGCAGGGATGGTAACTTTATTTGTCGAAGCATGGCATTTTTCGTGCTTCAGTTTTGCATGACAACGTTTTTGGGCTTTTCTTTTTATGGAAATTTTAGTTGTAAAAAACGCTAGGTCCGAATTCCTTTTTCCCCTCGCCTCAACGCCATGGATGATGCCGCCTCCTCCTGATCTGCTCACTGAACCGTAGCCGTCGGTGGAAGACACAACCGCCGGTGCTACAACCGGTGAACATTTTGTTGCAATGATACGTCCCAAACGTATCAATAATTTCTGCTTGCTCCATGCATGTTTTGTGTGATATTGCTATGATCTAGATACACTTTCATAAACTTTTGATCATATTTGGACTAACCTACTAACTCAGTGCACCCTAGTGCCAGTTTCTGTTTTTTGCTGTTTTTCTATTTCAGATTTCCCCCATATTAAAAGTGCTCCAAAAATTTGGGAAAAATCAGATAAAAAATCAGCGTGAAGGAACCTTACGGAGTCCCGAAGGAGGACCAGGTGGGACCCACTAGGGCCCCAGGCGGCCACCTGGAGCGGCCTAGGGCTTGGCCGCGCCAGGGGGCGCCTGGACCCCTGGTGGCCCCCCTGGCTGCCCCCCTTCGCCTATTTATTTCCCGTGAAGTGAAACTTCCAGAGAGAGAATCCTTTTCCGCGACCTCGCCTCTGTTCTGCCGCCGCCGCGCTTCCAAGATCGGGAGCGCCAGAAGACCTCTTCCCGGCACCCTGTCGGAGGGAGGATCGACCTCCGGGAGCTTCCCCTCCACTATGGACACTTCCCGGATGTGCCGTGAGTAGTTTCCTTTGGACCATGGGTCCGTGATCAGTAGCTATGTGATGTTCTCCTCCCCTCTTTGTTCTTCATGGTTTAGACCTCGTGAGCTGCCCTACATGATTGAGGCACATATGTAATCTTTCTGCTGTTGCTATGCTGACTTTGATGGGATCTGATGGATTATGAGATTATGTTCAGATTGTGATAGAGTAATATATTTGGTTCTTATCTTTTATATTTTTGTTCCTAAGTAATTCTTGCATGTTCTCCGTTCCTGTTTATTGCTTTGGCCAAGTAGTAGGTAGTAACTCCAAGAAGGAACGTTATGCTCGATTGTGGGTTCATGCCCCCCGATGACACGCTTGAGTG
Organism: Bromus sterilis; assembly: GCA_950022295.1. Lineage (NCBI taxonomy): Eukaryota > Viridiplantae > Streptophyta > Magnoliopsida > Poales > Poaceae > Bromus > Bromus sterilis. Next base: position 361,562,129 of record OX465595.1, on the reverse strand, counting down.
ACAGAAACATGAGTCTAGGGGATGTGTTGTTGCCACAAGGGGGAAAACAACGGTGCTTGTAACCGCGGTTGCAAGGATTGATTACTTTACGCAAAGTGCTTTTTAATGCAGTTGTCTATTGCTTTGGGTTTACACTTTGGGTGGGGCTCGCAACTTAATACCAGCGAGATGTTCTGGATAAATATCTCAAGGTGGATGATTAGTAGTAGATGTAGTTGGGTACTTATTTTGGCGTACTGCCCATGCTTTTGAGCCTCTTCCTTTCTTTGTAGCATAGTTAGCATTGCGGTGCGTTCATAATCCTGTCAATTGCCAATCTATAATTTGTTCACCTCGCATAGCAGTTTTATCGTCTTTTGGGAGAAAGACATCACTAGTGAACACCACGGGACCCCGGTCCATATTCTCATCATTGTTTACACGCTTATTTACTTTCTTGCTTTTACTTTTCAGTTGCTATCATCATTATCATTATCCCTTGTGTTTGATCCTTTGTAAACAACAAGACCAGAGAGATTGACAACCTCTCTGAACTTCGTTGGGAGCAAAGTTATTTGTGTCTGTGTGCAGGTCCAGGTGAAGTAAGCAACCCTGAGTAGTGAACGGCGTCATTGTTCACTTCACCACCTACTTATCATTATCGGAGTCCTACTGGTCGATCTCAACCTTGGTATCTTCACCAAAGGAAACTTGCCGCTACGCTGCATCTCACCTTCCACTTGGGGTAACCAACAAAGGGCGACAAGCAATTATCATCTCTCGTGTATCATGCAACTCCGGAGATCCCCTTCCCCCTCCACCGCGCAGCAGCCATGGCGGCGGACTATGGATTCATTTTTTCTATACATCGGTTGTAGCTTTTTTAACCACCGGTGGTAGCTTCTGCTAAACCGGTTGCATCCATTTTATATCTGTTCGTTCAAACTATTTTCAATAAGATCTATTTATGTTGCATTTTTTTCTTGAAAATTACTAGTTCTATCTTTTTTAATCAATGGATGTAGCATTTTGTGTAACCGGTGGTAACTTTTTTCTTGAAGATCTATTATTTGTTCCATATTTTTTTTGTTAGGAGCTTTTGCTATCGTGATTTTTGCTAGAACCACCATTAATTTTTGCTGGAACCGTTAAATCTTTTTTTGCTTCAACCGAATAGGGACGATTTTTGTTTCTTTAGTTTTTTTGGAACCATATTAATTTTTGCTGGAACTAGCAAATATTTTTTGTTCAAACAACTACTCGAAGCTTCGTTGCTTTAATTATTATTTTTTGCTTCAAGTCGATGACGGTGGCGAGCCAGAGATTGAGACGTCAGGGATGCCGGTTGGTAAGCGAACATCGGAATCCGGCGGCAAGGAACGGTTAGGACAATCGGCAAATCCGGATGAAGATGTACCACGGAAAGAAGAAAAGGATGAACCGTTCTTTTCATATCTGATGGAGGAAATAAATTCTATCCAATGGTCCGCGCAAGATCGGACAAAATTTTGGCTCGGTCGGCCGGTGCCTAGCAACTCCGTGCGCACCTCCATAGCCGAGGGTGGATGGACGTTTCCTAACCCCGCAACCGGAATAGTAGGGACGCCGCCCTGGCCTCCTTTCCAAATATGAGAATACGAAATCCAAAGGTAAAACCGTGCGACATGCGATTTGGGTTCAACGGTGACCCCGAGCCTTTTATAACTAAATCAGCACAGACTAATGCAAATCAAACTACATAAGGTTCATGGGACATATTACTATCACCATCCACACTGTTATTCAAACTAATGCGATTTATGTTTCTATGTTATTCAAATCCAAAGGTAAACATTTCCATCGACACTGCCATGACTACGACTAGGGTTCACCCCGAGCCAGGACCTCGCTCAGAAATCTAAGCCTCTGGCATGCCATGGAGCTTGTACACCTGATCAACATATAACTGCGTGATCTGAAGTGATGTGTATGGGTGGGTGACTGCCAAGAAGTGAGCATACTCAGAGAAAGTGTCCACCACCACTAGAATGCAGTGGGCTCTCCCGGAGGTGGGAAAGCCCTCGATGAAATCCAAAGAGACCATGTCCCAACACCTTTTCTCCACTGGAAAAGTATGGAGCATCCCTGGGTATGACGAGCGGTCTGGCTTGGCTTGTTGACAAACTTGACAGGTGCGCACATGTGTGCGGATATGATCTTCCATGCCCGAACAAGCAAATAACCGCTTGATTTTGTTGTACGTGGATGGGAATTCGAAATGATCACCAATGGAACTGTCATGTAATGCCCGCCTGATCTGGGTCTGGATTTTGCTGTTGTTGCCTAGCCAGACTCTGCCTCTGAAATGCAGAACACCTTGCTGGTAAGTAAACTTGCCCCCTCGATCGGTGCTAGAGCCAATTGAGTGATGAGTTGTTGTGCCGTGGGATCAGCAGCATATCCTTGCGTCAGTTCCTGGAGCCATGTCGGTTGACAAGTCGTAATGGCCTGAACCTGATGGGGTGTGTCACACAGAAGTCGGGACAGTGCATCCGTTGCGCTATTGTCTGTCCCTTTGCGATGACAGATACAGTATTGCAATCCCAGGAGTTTTGTGAAAGCTTATTGCTGCCAAGGTGTATGCATTCGTTGCTCTTCCAGGTGCACAAGGCTCTTGTGATCAGTCTTGATGACGAATTGATACACGAGATAATTTCTCGCCCCTCGTTGGTTACCCCAAGTGGAAGGTGAGATGTAGCGTAGCGGCAAATTTCCCTTAGAGAAGATGCTAAGGTTTAGGATCGACCAGTAGGACTCCAACAGATACAAAAAGGTGGTGAAGTGAACAATGGCGCCGTTTACAACCGAGGTTGCTCACTTAAACTGGACCTACACACACAAAAGATAGCTTTGCTTCCCAACGAGTACAGAGGAGTTGTCAATTCCTCCGGCCTTGTTTTTCACAAAGGATAAAACGCATGGGATAATAATGATAGTGATAGCAACAGAAAAGTAAATACTGAAAGTAAATTGATAGTGTAAACAGTGTAGTAAGTACGGACCGGGGTCCTATGATGTTCAGTAGTGATTTATCTCTCCCAAAAGACGATAAAATAGCCATGCGAGATAAACAAATTACAGCCAGGCAATTGACATGATTATGTGCGCAAACCAATGCTAATTATGCTATCAAGAAAGGAAGAGGCTCAAAAGCATGGGCGGTACACCAAGACAAGTAGACCGAAATCCATCTGCATGTACCTACTAATCATCCACCTTGAGATATCTATCCAGAACATCTCGCTGGTATTAAGTTGTGAATCCCACCCAAAGTGTAAACTCAAAGCAACAGACAACTGCATTAAAGAACTTTGCGTAAAGTAAACAATCCTTGCACCCGCAAGTACAAGCACCGTTGTTTTCCCCCTTGTGGCAACAGCACATCCCCTAGACTCATGTTTCTTTCACTCAAGCTAGTCATCGGGGGGCATGAACCCACAATCATGCATAACGCTCCCTCTTGGAGTCACTACCTACTACTTGGCCAAAGCAATAAACAGCAACGGAAAACATGCAAGAATTACTCAAGAACATAAATATAAAAGAGGAGAATCAAATATATAACTCAAACACAATCTGAACATAATCTCATAATCCATCGGATCCCAGCAAACTCAGCATAGCAACAGCAGAAAGATTACATATGTGCCTCAATCATGTAGGGCAGCTCACGAGGTCTAATCCATGAAGAACAAAGAGGGGAGGACAACATCACATAGCTACTGATCATCGACCCATGGTCCAAGGTGGACTACTCATGGTTCATCCGGGAAGCGTCCATGGTGGTGGAGAAGCTCCCGGAGGTGATTCCTCCCTCTGGCAGGGTGCCGGGAAGAGGTGTTCTGGTGCTCCCGATCTTGGAAGCGCGACGGCGGCGGAACAGAGGATAAATCGCGAAAAAGGGTTCCGTCCCCAAGGGTTTATCGTCACGGGGAATAAATAGGCGAAGGGGGGCAGCCAGAGGTGGGACAGGGGCTCCAGGCGCGGCCTAGGGGCTGGCCGCACCGGGTGGCCGCCTGGGCCCCCACTTTGGCTCTTCTGGAAGGTTCCCGTACGCTGATTTTTCCTATATTTTTCCCGGAATTTTTCTGGCACTTTAAATAAGGGGGAAACCTGAAATAGAAAAACAGCAGAAAATAGGAATTGGCACTAGGGTGCACTGAGTTAATAGGTTAGTCCAAATATGATCAAAAGTGTATGGAAGTTCATCAATATCATAGCAATATCACACAATAGAGGCATGGAGCAAGCAGAAATTATAGATACGTTTTGGACGTATCAACATCCCCAAGCTTAATTCCTGCTCGTCCTCGAGTAGGTAAATGATAACAAGCATAATTTCTGTGGTGACATGCTAACAACCATATAAGAACTTTTAAGTAAAGCAATCAAGGCATGTAATTCAATTCAAGTCATAACAGGCAAGAGTCTATATTTTGCATTGAAACAAGCAACATAAGAACATAAAGGTGCAAGAGCTCTCGTTGTCCGTGACTCGAATGTCTCCAAATGGTGTTTGCGTGCAAGAAAGGGGATAGGGATATACGAGAAAAGGTATTTTTATGTTGAGAACTCAATCTATTAAAGTTTCACACTTAGTCTTCTTTGGAATCTTATGTTGACTCATCCCCAGACCACTAGCCAGGTACAAGTCAAAATGATCCACTCCTTTTCGACATTTTGAGCACTCATGCAATGGATGAGCATAATCAAGAAAGTTGACACTTAGGATGGCAAAGAGAGAATATAGTGGAGGAGGAAGACAAAAAGGTGTGAAGGGCTCGCATCAATGAGGACAATCATAGGCGATTGAAAGCCAAATGATAGATATGATGTGAGGAGTATGGATTGCCATGCAACGGATGCACATATGAGCTAAAAGCTCTCCAATGGAACTAGTGGGGGTGCATCCAACTTGCTTGCTCAAGAAGACCTAGAGCTCATTTGAGGAGGCTCGTCATTGGAATAGACAAGCCAAGTTCTATAGTGTGAAGGTCCCCACATAGCTATATGCATGAATGATAATCTCTATGGAGTACAAGATATAAGATGGAGTACGAGTGTGGATCTCTCAAAAGGAATAGTAGTGTGCCCCCTTCTCTCTTTTCATTTCTTTTTCTCTTTTTCTATTTTTGTATTTTTTTTGGTGGCCTCAATGGATCTTTCTATTTAACTCTCATTTTTCCTCTTTCGGATCTTTTGATTTTGTCCTCTTTGGGATCTTTTCCTCACTTTAGGGGCAACACTCTATATATTACAAGAAGTATAGAAGATCTTTCACACTTTACAAAGTACTCAAATCATAAAGAAAATGTAACTATCATGATGTATGCAAATGTATGCCTCTGCCATTGTAGCAGGATATGCAATGATACTAGCGCGTCATGTAGCAATGATTAGGGAAAGGCCCAACTAGCATGCGGCTCATCGATCAAGCAAGTAGCATGTATGACATGAAGATCAAGTCATGAGAAGGTTGATGTTGCATGGCAATGTATCTTGGAAAGGCTATGGAAATTCCTTGATAGGTAGGTATGGTGGCTGTTTTGAGGAAGGATATAAGGAGGTTTATGATGACATAGTGTATCGTGCCAAGGTTTAGATGTACCGGCGAAGGTGGACGCCAACTCTCGGAGTGAGAAGAAAGCAATGCACGGCACAGAAGAGGCTAGAAAAATATGGGAAGGTGGAAGTGTCAACTTTTGAATACCAACATTAGTCCGAAGAACTCATGCACTTATTATCGGCAACTCTCAATATAATTAGGAGATTCTCAAAGAGACAAGTACCCCGAGGAGGAGTGTATAGGGGTTTGGTTATCCTTGCGCATCCTCGACTCATGGTACGTGAGTGTACTCTAATATTCGACCCCTCAGAAGAGTAGTGATCCATCTAGTAGCTGAGTTCTCAACTAATTTCGTAGGCTTTGAAAATAAACACGGATTTCCCAAATAATGACATCTATCACTAATAGTCTAAAGCTCTTGACACCAAAAGTCCAAACATTACTCAAAACAATACCTCAAAACTATTGCAAGTTACTACTATAAAAGAATAGCAACCTCAATTACCTACTCCAAGTCAAGACACAAAACTCAGTGCCATAGGGAAACTCTCTAAACAAGATAAACATGAAAACTCAAGAGAGTTCCAGCAACAAACTAAACAAAATCTCTTTAAAAAGATAAGCATGAAAACTAAGAGCAAAACATGACAGCAGCTAAAAAAGATAAAGAACATACACAGCAAAGATAAGCATGCAAAAGTCCTATGTTGTGTTCTAGATTTTGGAAGTGGAGCGTGTTTCTCTCCCACACAAAGAAAGCTCGGTTCTAACTTGTTATGAACAGAAAGCAAAGCTAAAGAAAACTAAAAATAAAACCTAAGAGCGAGACGCTCCAAGCATAGCACATAATGCATGAAGTGATAAAAATATATTGAAATGAGACGAACTGATAATTGTTGATGGAGAAGGGGATGCACGGGGGCATCCCCAAGCTTAGACGCTTGAGTCTCCTTGAATATTTCTTGGGGATGCATGGGGGCATCCCCAAGCTTGAGCGCTTGACACTCCTGAATCTTCTTTCATCATCTTCCCTCACACACTTGAAAACTCCCTTCATACATAACTCATCATAATCTGATTAGCGAGGTTAGTACCCATAATAAAATATTTTTTCTCCACTGGAAATAAAGATAATCTTGAAGAGCTACTGTTTCTCAAGATTGCCAAAAAGTTTTTGCAAAGAAAAAGCAAGCTTAGGGTTTTCAAAATGAAGAAAAGGCAAAACAGGACAGAATCTGTGAAAAACAGACCAGCAGGTAGTAAAGAATTTTTTAGGGATACTTCTACAACTCAAATAAAAAAACTCAGAACATACGAAAGTTTCATAATTGTATAGAGCACGCTGTGTAAAAAAATCATCTCAAAAAGATGAACTGGGATTTTTCTCTGATTCTAGTCACGAGGACAGAATCTGTTTTCTGGACAGCATGTCACAACTTTCACTTCCCTTGTATGAGGCTATAAAAGGAACAAAGCTTGAAAAGTAAAGATACAATGATGTTGCTACAGTATTAACAATCATCAAGACCACTAGAAACAGAAGAAAAACAAGAAGGAAAACCTAAATTCGTTGCGGGCTGCCTCCCGAAAGTGCTTCTTTAAAGCCATTAGCTAGGCTTAATGCAAATAGATCAAGTCTTTTCAAGAAAATAACTAGCCCGTGTGAAGGAATCAAAAGGCAACTTAATATTTTTCCTAGGGAAGTGTTCCATCCCTTTCTTGAGAGGGAATCGGAATTTTATAATCCCTTCTTTCATATCAATAACAGCACCCATGGTGCAAAGAAAAGGACGTCCCAAAATAATTGGACAAGAAGGTTCACATTCAATGTCGATAATAGTAAAATCAACGGGAACATAATTGTCATTGACAATGATAAGAACATCATCTATCTTCCCCAAAGGCTTCTTTACGGAAGAATCGACAAGACGAAAACCAAAAGAACAAGCGTCAAAAGGTTTTAATTCAAATATATCATACATTCTTTTGGGCATAACAGAGGTACTAGCTCCAACATCACATAAAGCATAGCAAGAGAAATTATTCAACTTAATTTTAATCATAGGATCCCAACCATCTTCTAGCTTTCTAGGTATGGAGGCTTCTACCCAAACTTCTCCTCCCTAGCTTTGATGAGAGCATTAGTGATATGCTCCGTGAAGGCAAGATTAGTGTGCTAGTGTGGGGGTCTCTAGACATCTTGTGAAGGAAACGAATAACTTCATAAAGGGTGCAATTATCAAAATCAAGGTCACTGCTATCTAGTAAAGTGGTAGTGGTGTCCCTTAGGCTCACTTGTTGGGTAGCTTCTATAGTCATAGGAATTTCTTCTTCTACGGTTGAGATCATAGCATCACCATTAATAGGTCCTATGGGACTAGGGGTGCATTGGGTGCTAAGAGTTTGGATATCCTCAACAACTTGGATAGTAGCAACAGTATGGTATGTAGGAAGGCTCTTAATCATATCTTATTCCTCCTTTTCTCTAGCCCATATCTCTTTAAGTTTAGCCATCATCCTAATGTTTTCATTAATTTGCAATTGGATAGCATTCATAGGAGTGACCTTCCTCTCCTCAAGGGGAGAATTTCTAATTTTAAGAAATTCTACTTCGTGGGCTAAATTGTCTACCTTCGACGAGAGGTTATCTAGTTTTTCTAGTTTTTCCTCTACACTCTTGTTGAAGGCTTTTTGGGTAGTGACAAAGTCTTTAAGCATACTTTCTAATTCATAAGTGGAGTTTTTGGTTCTAGGATAAGTGTTGTTGTTTCCATAGTTGTTGGAGGGGAACGATCTAGGATTGCTACCAAAATTACTCCTATAAGCATTGTTATTGAAGTTGTTTCTAGAGATAAAGTTCACATCTACTTGATCCTGAGCAATCAAAGAATTTAAAGGTACATCTTGAGGATCAATAGGAGATTGCTTGGTAAGTAGAGACATAATCAAGTCAACTTTTTCATTTAGGGAGGAGATCTCCTCGACAGAGTTTACCTTCCTACCTGTTGGAGCTCTTTCGGTGTGCCATTGGGAATAGTTGATCATAATCTCATCGAGAAGTTTTGTGGCAGCACCAAGTGTAGTTGACATAAAGGTTCCTCCCGCGGCCAAATCTAGCAAGTTCCGCCAGGTAAAGTTCAAGCCTGCATAAAAAGTCTGGATAACCATCCAAGTAGTCAAACCATGCGTAGGGCAATTCTTAACAAGAGACTTCACGCGTTACCAAGATTGGGAAACGTGTTCATTATCCAATTGCCTAAAATTCATAATAAAGCTCCTCAACTGGATAATCTTAGCAGGGGGATAGTACTTCCCGATAAAAGCATCCTTGCACTTATCCCAAGAATTTATGCTATTCGTAGGCAAGGATTGAAACCAGATTTTAGCTTCATCTCTCAAGGAGAAAGGAAAAAGCTTAAGCTTAACAATATCACCATCTACTTCTTTGTACTTTTTCATATCACAAAGCTCAATAAAATTATTTAAGTGCAAAGCAGCATCATCTGTAGCACCAGAGAATTGGTCTTTCATAACAAGGTTCAGCAAAGCAGGTTTAATCTCATAAGAAGGTGCTGAAGTAGCAGGTGTAGCAATAGGAGTGCAGATAAAGTCACTGTTGTTGTGACTAGTAAAGTCACACAACTTGGTGTTCCCAGAGGAACCCATAGCATCAGCAAGCAAGATAACTATTTTTTTGATTTTTGATAAAGGACACTGAAGCAAAAACTAAAAGGTAAACAAACAAGAATAAAAAGCAAAGATAAAAGATAGTGTGCAACTCCCCTATCTTGAAGAGTGGAGTCCCCGGCAACGGCGCCAGAAGTTTGCTTGATACACGAGATAATTTCTCGCCCCTCGTTGATTACCCCAAGTGGATGGTGAGATGTAGCGTAGCGGAAAATTTCCCTTAGCGAAGATGCTAAGGTTTAGGATCGACCAGTAGGACTCCAACAGATACAAGAAGGTGGTGAAGTGAACAATGGCGCCGTTTACAACCGAGGTTGCTCACTTTACCTGGACCTACACACACAACAGATAGCTTTGCTTTGCAACGAGTACAGAGGAGTTATCAATTCCTCCGGCCTTGTTGTTTACAAAAGATAAAACACACGGGATAATAATGATATTGATGGCAACGGAAAAGTAAAAACTGAAAGTAAATTGATAGTGTAAACAGTGTAGTAAGTATGGACCGGGGTCCTATGATGTTCAGTAGTGATGTCTCTCTCCCAAAAGACGATAAAATAGCCATGCGAGGTAAACAAATTACAGCCGGGCAATTGACAGGATTATGTGCGCAAACCAATGCTAATTATGCTATAAAGAAAGGAAGAGGCTCAAAATCATGGGCGGTACGCCAAGACATGTAGACCGAAATCCATCTGCATCTACCTACTAATCATCCACCTTGAGATATCTATCCAGAACATCTCGCTGGTATTAAGTTGCGAATCCCACCCAAAGTGTAAACTCAAAGCAACAGACAACTGCATTAAAGAACTTTGCGTAAAGTAAACAATCCTTGCACCCGCAAGTACAAGCACCGTTGTTTTCCCCCTTGTGGCAACAGCACATCCCCTAGACTCATGTTTCTTTCACTCAAGCTAGTCATCGGGGGGCATGAACCCACAATCATGCATAACGCTCCCTCTTGGAGTCACTACCTACTATTTGGCCAAAGCAATAAACAGCAACGGAGAACATGCAAGAATTACTCAAGAACATAAATATAAAAGAGGAGAATCAAATATATAACTCAAACACAATCTGAACATAATCTCATAATCCATCGGATCCCAGCAAACTCACCATAGCAACAGCAGAAAGATTACATATGTGCCTCGATCATGTAGGGCAGCTCACGAGGTCTAATCCATGAAGAACAAAGAGGGGAGGAGAACATCACATAGCTACTGATCATAGACCCATGGTCCAAGGTGAACTACTCACGGTTCATCCGGGAAGCGTCCATGGTGGTGGAGAAGCTCCCGGAGGTGATTTCTCCCTCCGGCAGGGTGCCGGGAAGAGGTCTTCTGGTGCTCCCGATCTTGGAAGCGCGACGGCGGTGGAACAGAGGAGAGATCGCGAAAAAGGGTTCTGTCCCCGAGGGTTTCTCGTCACGGGGAATAAATAGGCGAAGGGGGCAGCCAGAGGTGGGCCAGGGGCTCCAGGCGCCCCCCTGGCGCGGCCTAGGGGTGGCCGCGCCGGGTGGCCGCCTGCCCCTCGGCCCCCCTCGGCCCCCACTTTGGCTCTTCTGGAAGGTTCCCGTACACTGATTTTTCCTATATTTTTCCCGGAATTTTTCTGGCACTTTAAATAAGGGGGAAACCTGAAATAGAAAAACAACAGAAAACATGAACTGGCACTGGGGTGCACTGAGTTAATAGGTTAGTCCAAATATGATCAAAAGTGTATGGAAGTTCATCAATATCATAGCAATATCACACAAAAGAGGCATGGAGCAAGCAGAAATTATAGATACGTTTTGGACGTATCACGAATTCAGAGAACTTTAAGTAAGGTCGCCATTGATCAACTGCGAAGACCATGGCGAGGTACTCCTTTTCATAAGTGGAGAGGCCTTTGGAACGCGGACCCAACGCTTTACTCAAGTAGGCAATCGGGTGCCCGTCCTATTGCAAGACTGCACCCACACCGTAGTCACATGCATCTTTTTCGACCACAAACTGCTTGGTGAAGTCCGGTAAGGCTAGAATTGGGGCTGTAATCAGGGCATTCTTCAGTGCTGTAAAGGATTCCTCTGTAGCCTCTATCCACTTGAAAGGGGTATTCTTCCGCAAGAGATCAGTCAAGGGTCGAGCTAGAGCACCAAAATGTTGAACAAATCGTTTGTAGTAACCTACCAAGACCAGGAAAGAGCACACTTCCTTGACTAATGTCGGTACTGGCCAGGCCACGACTTGCTGTATTTTGCTCTGGTCTGTGGATACCCCCTCTGCCGAGATGGTGTGGCCGATATAATCCCATTTCTACTGAGCAAATTCGCACTTCTTTTTGTTGATTTACCAGTGATATTTCCACAGAAGCTCAAACACCTCTCTCAGATGTTGCAGATGGAGAGAAAATGAAGAGCTAAAAACAATAATGTCATCAAAGGACACCATGATGGACACACGCGGGACTGGTTGCAATGTGGTGTTCATGGCGCCAAAGAATGTGGCTGGCGCGCCTACTAGACCAAAGGGAACCACCTTGTACTCGAAATGGACGGAATGGGTTTGGAATGTCGTCTTCGGTTCCTCGCCCGGGGCTTGCCTGATATGGGGATAACCTGCACGGAGGTCGATCTTGGAGAACCACCGGGCGCCATCCAGTTCATCAAGAATTTCCTCAATGATTGGCAGCGGGAAGCGACTGATAAATGTGAGAGCATTGAGGCCCCTGTAGTCCACGCATAAGCGGCATGTCCCATATTTTTCTTCACGACTAGGACTGGCGAGGAGAAAGGGTTGATAGTTTTCTGGATGATGCCGGCCTTCAGGAGTTCCAGAACTTGCCGCTCATTTTCAGTCTTCAATTCAGGCTTGTGTCTGTATTGGCACCTGTTGGCTGGTTGTGCCCCTTGTCGCAGTCATGCACTGGCAGCGGTTGAGTGGGTTCTTTGAAAATGTCCTCACATTGGCACAAAAAATCCCTGACGCCAGGGGAAAACCTTAGGGTGCCATGGTCTCGGTTGGTGCAGAGTCGGTGGCAAAACAAAGCTGAATAGCAAAGGCTGCTGCAGAGTGTTTGTGGACGATGTGCAGTTGGGAATTGGACAACAGTACGCAGGAAGAGGACTTGGCTGTGACTCCTTGCAGTACAATGGTGCATCCACTATGTTGAATCTTCATACAATGACGTGGCCAGTCAATCAACATGGGACTATGATACTCGAGCCAATCCATTCCCAAAATCACATCATAGGAACCCAGCGGTAGCACCCTAAAAGTGGTCGAGAATGTGTGCCTCTGAGTATACCACTAACATTCTTGGGTCTCGGCAACTGATACTATAATAGGACGCGACATCGCCCGAACAGTTGAGAATATAGGCACCAATTGCTGGGAGATAAACGAAGCTGAACTGCCAAAATCCACCAACATTACGACCTCTCGTCCGTGTAGCCAACCATGAATTTGAAGAAAACTTGGTGCTTCTGTGCCCGCGGAAGCGTGAACTGAAAGATGCCACACCTGCTCGATGAACGTTCTCCTGTTGCAATGGTTCGTCGTCATCATGGGAAGATACCATGTCCCAACTGAAGAGATCAAACAATTCTTCGATCATATGCATTTTTACTGTTGGACGACAGACATGGTCTTGCCCCCAACGTTCCCCGTATTTGAAGCAAATTCCCTTGGCCCGGCAAAAATCCCTGCAGGCATGGTGTTGTCATAGTTGCGTCGGTCATTAGTCGGAGGTGGAACCCTGCCCGCACGGACTGGTGGAGCAGGAAGTAGTAGTGGTACTGGTGGTTGAGGAAGCATCGGATACGAGCCATGCTCCAACTACTCAATGTGTCGATGACCCTTCCCCTCCACCACTTCCTCTTGGATAATCGCCAAAGCACAAGCGGTGTCCAAATCAAGCGGTCGCTGCACCATGACCACTGCTCGAATGTCATGGCGAAGACCCTCCACAAACCTCACCAGAAAATACAATGGGTGGATATCATCATAATATGATATCAAGTGATTCATGAGAGTTTCAAATTGTTCAATGTATGCGGTGACAGAGGAAGTTTGTCTCAAAGTATACAATTGACAGATAATGATATGGGCAGGACGATGGAGGTTGAGATATGCGCTGGACGGAGGAGGCGAAGATGGACAGGATTCTGGACATCGGACGTCCGACCCAATTCGGACGTCCGACATCAGCGACAAGGACGGCGACCTCCGAGTACAGAATCGATGTAAAAATAGCCGAAAGTCCGACACGATTCGGACGTCCGACATATCGGACGTCCGAAACTGCCTGCGCGTAGATCTAACGGGTTACGTCCCATGTATCCCTAGTTTTATCACCTAGATTATAAATAGAACACCCCCTACGAGTTTTAGGGTAAGCTTAAGTTTAGACAAGAATTTTAGGGTTATGAGTTGTATCTCTTGGTGAAGCTTCCCTCCGGGGTTGGCGATGTCGTTTATCCAATAAAGATTGCCGCGGAGGTTCTTGTGTTCATCAAGGATTGTCGTGTTTTGGTTTGATGCGTGGTGATCTCCACCATGTTGCTTGCTGGATTCGTTCCTCTTCTTCAGGTTGCGTTCTTCGCGTGATTGGAAGGATTTATATCCGGGTTGCTCGCTGTGAAAGATCGGGACAAACTCAAGAGGATTCCCCGGTGATTCGTCTCATCAGGTGTGTCACCTCCTTATCATGTGGTATCATATTTTCGGGTTGATCACGGCGAGATTGTGTTGATCGATCGCATCTAGATCGGTTTTGTTGGGAGGAGTTTGCTTGGAGGATTTCTCGTGCAGATTGATTTGCTTGGAGGAGATTGTGCATAGAGGCTGCAGATTGTTGTTGTGTTTGTGCAGATTTGTTTCCGCTAGATTGATTTGTGAGGAGATTGCTAGAGGTTGAAGAGAAGAAATCCCGTAATTTGATTTGGCTGTCAGGAGTCCCGAAATTTATATAGGTGCAGAATCCGCATCCCTGCTCCAAATAAGGCGTGTAAGCACAAATTGGAAAGGATATCTTGTGTGCTTTCCAGATTGTATGGCCGCCGCTCCCGGTTCGCAGCGGTTTAGCTGCAAACATACAAACAATACTGCGGTTGGTGTTGATGCAGGGTTGGCTGCTATGTTAACAATTTTGCAAGTGTTAGCGGAGACTGAGACACAGATAGAAGCTATGTCCAAGACAATCTCAGATCATCAAACTCGCTCTCAAAATAAGTTGATTCCAAATTCTGTTGAGATTACTCAGACGGTTGTCCCACTGCAGAAAATTGATAAGGCAGCAGCCATGATTTCTCACATGGCGGATGATGTTGGCAAGGGTGTTGTGGATGATGTTGTACCATTGAATGGGCTGAATGTGCAACTCAAGAGAGTACATGGTGATACTTGTATGAAAGTGGATAGATGCCAGCGATGGAATTTATTTCAGGCGTAGTGTATGACTAAAGGCAAAGCATTCAAGTTGATGATTGATGGTGGTAGATGTACCAATGGCATTAGCAAAGCGATGGTGGAAGCATTGATGTTGTCCACATGGCGTATTCCTGAACCGAAGCATCTCGAGTGGTTGAATAGCTGAGGTATGCTGAAGGTTACTCATAAGGTGCGTGTGCCATTTACAGTTGGTGACTATGTTAATGAGGTTGAGTGCGATGTGTTTCCATTGGAGGTGTGTGGACTATTACTTGGGCATCCATGGCAATATGATCGCAATGCTATACATGTAGGCCGAGCAAATACATATTCTTTTATGCATGATGGCAAACACCGGACTTTGAAGCCTATGGGAGATGATCATATCAAGTCCGATGTGGTGATGGTGGTTCGCAAGGAGAAATTGCACAAGGCTAAACCACAACCAAGTTTAGCTAAGTTGCAGCCTGAGGAGCATGATGCTAGGAGCATCAGTACTAAAACTAATTCAGCCATGCCTGTAGATGACAAGCCAGTTGTACTTGTTGGTGACAAGCCGGTTGAAGTTATGCCTCTTCGTGATGAAAGGAAGGAAATTGCAGCATGTTATACAACTTCAGTTTGTGTTGACAAAGGTGTTCAGACTAATGACAGTGGTGTTGTTCGTGACTCGGTGCATATGGCGACGAGGTTCGATGACCACAGTTTTGTTCGCACACCTCTGCGACGTTTTTTTGGAGTAGCCGTGCATGTGCACAAAGGCAAGGATGGACGTGTTCGTCGGTTGTGTGGCCCGGGCATTACCACTTTGCAGGATCGTCCAAAGAAGATTCATGTTCAGCAACAAAGGGCTCCAGCAAGAGTTGAGAAGAAGAAGGTGGTGGCGCCAAAGTCCAAACTCATCCGGATAAGAAAGGAGGCGATCGGTGCTGCATCAAGTCAAGTGGCAAAGACGTGTGATGTTGTTGATATCACGCCACCCTCTCGAGAAGAAGCTCACGCGTTGGGGACAATTCTTTTTGAAGGGGGGGAGGATGATATGGGCAGGACGACGGAGGTTGAGATATGCGCTGGACGGAGGAGGCGAAGATGAACAGGATTCTGGACATCGGACGTCCGACCCAATTCAGACGTCCGACATCAGCGACGAGGACGGCGACCCCCGAGTACAGAACACGATATGACCTCTTGAGTTTGTCCCGATCTTTCACAGCGAGCAACCTGGATAGAAATCCTTCCAATCATGCGATGAACGCAACCTGAAGAGAAGGAATGAATCCAGCAAGCAACATGATGGAGATCACAGCGCCTCAAACCCACACGATAATCCTTGATGAACACAAGAACCTCCGCGGCAATCTTTATTGGATAAACGCCATCGCCAACCCCGGAGGGAAGCTTCACCAAGAGATACAACTCTTAACCCTAAAATTCTTGTCTAAACTTAAGCTAACCCTAAAACTCGTAGGGGGTGTTCTATTTATAAGCTAGGGGATAAAACTAGGGATACATGGGCCGTAGCCCGTCAGATCTGCGCGCAGGAAGTTTTGGACGTCCGATGGATTTCGGACGTCCGAATTGTGTCGGACTTCCGGCTATTTTGACATCGGTTCTGTACTCGGGGGTCGCCGTCCTCGTCGCTGATGTCGGACGTCCGAATTGGGTCGGACGTCCGATGTCCAGAATCATGTCCATCTTTGCCTCCTCCGTCCAGCGCATATCTCAACCTCCGTCGTCCTGCCCATATCATCCTCCCCTGTGGTATCAGATTTTCGGGTTGATCACGGCGAGGTTGTGTTGATCGATCGCATCTAGATCGGTTTTTTGGGAGGAGTTTGCTTGGAGGATTTCTCGTTCAGATTGATTTGTTTGGAGGAGATTATTCATAGAGACTGCAGATTGCTGCTGTGTTTGTGCAGATTTGTTTCCGCTAGATTGATTTGCGAGGAGATTGCTAGAGGTTGAAGAGAAGAAATCCCGTAATTGGATTTGGCTGTCAGGAGTCCCGAAATTGATATAGGTGCAGAATCCGCATCCGTGCTCCAAATAAGGCATGTAAGCACAAATTGGAAAGGATATCTTGTGTGCTTTCCAGATTGTATGGCCGCCGCTCCCGGTTCGCAGCGGTTTAGCCGCAAACGTACAAACAATACTGCGGTTGGTCATGCTAATGCAGGGTTGGATGCTATGTCAAAAAAATTGCAAGTGTTAGCGGAGACTGAGACACAGATAGAAGCTATGTCCAAGACAATCTCAGATCATCAAACTCACTCTCAAAAGAAGTTGATTCCAAATTCTGTTGAGATTACTCAGACGGTTGTCCCACTGCAGAAAATTGATAAGGCAGCAGCCATGATTTCTCACATGGCGGATGATGTTGGCAAGGGTGTTGTGGATGATGTTGTACCATTGAGTGGGCTGAATGTGCAATTCAAGAGAGTACATGGTGATACTTGTATGAAAGTAGATAGATGCCAGCGATGGAATTTATTTCAGGCGCAGTGTATGATTAAAGGGAAAGCATGCAAGTTGATGATTGATGGTGGTAGTTGTACCAATCGCATTAGCAAAGCGATGGTGGAAGCATTGCGGTTGTCCACATGGCGTATTCCTGAACCGAAGCATATCGAGTGGTTGAATAGTTGCGGTATGCTGAAGGTTACTCATAAGGTGGGTGTGCCATTTACAGTTGGTGACTATGTTGATGAGGTTGAGTGCGATGTGTTGCCATTGGAGGTGTGTGGACTGTTACTTGGGCGTCCATGGCAGTATGATCGCAATGCTATACATGCGGGTCGAGCAAATACATATTCTTTTCTGCATGATGGCAAACACCGGACTTTGAAGCCTATGGGAGATGATCATATCAAGTCCGATGTGGTGCTGGTGGTTCGCAAGGAGAAATTGCACAAGGCTAAACCACGACCAAGTTTAGCTAAGTTGCAGCCTGAGGAGCATGATGCTAGGAGCATCAGTACTGAAACTAATTCAGCCATGCCTGTAGATGAAAAGCCAGTTGTACTTGTTGGTCACAAGTCGGTTGAAGTTACGCCTCTTGGTGATGAAAGGAAGGAAATTGCAGCATGTTATACACCTTTAGTTTTTGTTGACAAAGGTGTTCAGACTGATGACAATGGTGTTGTTCGTGACTCGGTGCATATGGCGGCGAGGTTTGATGACCACAGTTTTGTTCGCACACCTCTGCGACGTTTTGTTGGAGTAGCCGTGCATGTGCACAAAGGCAAGGATGGACGTGTTCGTTAGTTGTGTGGACCGGGCATTACCACTTTGCAGGGTCGTACAAAGAAGATTCATGTTCAGCAACAAAGGGCTCCAGCAAGAGTTGAGAAGAAGAAGGTGGTGGCGCCAAAGTCCAAACTCATGTGGAGAAGAAAGGAGGCGCTCGGTGCTGCATCAAGTCAAGTGACAAAGACGTGTGATGTTGTTGATATCACGCCACCCTCTCGAGAAGAGCCTCACGCGTTGGGGACAACACTTTTTGAAGGGGGGGGAGGATGATATGGGTAGGACGACGGAGGTTGAGATATGCGCTGGACGGAGGAGGCGAAGATGGACAGGATTCTGGACATCGGACGTCCGACCCAATTCGGACGTCCGACATCAGCGACGAGGACGGAGACCCCCGAGTACAGAACCGATGTAAAATTAGCCGGAAGTCCGACACGATTCGAACGCCCGAAACTGCCTGCGCGCAGATCTGACGGGCTACGTCCCATGTATCCCTAGTTTTATCCCCTAGATTATAAATAGAACACCCCCTACGAGTTTTAGGGTAAGCTTAAGTTTAGACAAGAATTTTAGGGTTAAGAGTTGTATCTCTTGGTGAAGCTTCCCTCCGGGGTTGGCGATGTCGTTTATCCAATAAAGAATGCCGCGGAGGTTCTTGTGTTCATCAAGGATTGTCGTGTTTTGGTTTGAGGCGTGGTGATCTCCATCACGTTGCTTGCTGGATTCGGTCCTCTTCTTCAGGTTGCGTTCTTCGCGTGATTGGAAGAATTTATATCCGGGTTGCTCGCTGTGAAAGATCGGGACAAACTCAAGAGGATTCCCCCGGTGATTGGTATCATCAGGTGTGTCACCTCCTTATCAGATAATTAATTTGTGTCTATCCCTGCCGAAATGAGTACAAAGGAGATCACAAAAGGCTTCCCAATTCAGTGCTCCCAACTTAGATTGAACCGACTGGATCCAAACAGCAGCGGCACCCGAAAAATGCAGAGTGACCATGGGAACAAAATAGGAATCATGAACTTGAAACATGGAAAACTATTGTTCGCACATGGTTTTCCATAGCTTAGGATTTTCCCTTGTGAACTGTGGAAAGTGAATGGCTGGTGGTGGGTGCCCCAAACCGGCGATCAGTTGCCCCGATGTAGGATAGGAATCAGGGGTATGTGATGTAAACGGAAGACATAAATCGGGTGTACCATTGGCCAGATAGGCTGTCAGGGACATACCCCCCCCCCCAACAGCCCACTCTGTGGTTGTTGCAGCGTGCCGTGGCCAACGGGCCCATGGATGTCGTCGCGCCCGGCCGGATCGATGAGGTCCGGCGGCTTGGATACACTTGAGGCAGCAGTCGTTGATGTGGATAGCGCGTGCTGGAGGACGGTGACCGCCTCCTGTAGTTTGGAGAACCGCGCCTCGAGATCGGGCTTCCAGGCGGCGAGCTCCTCCACCTACGCCGATTGGGTGCCGATATGAGCCTTAAGCCCCTGGAGATCAGTGCGTGTGTCGCACTCTCCTTGGTGAACGTTTCCTGCATCTTCTCGAGGTAGGCTTTGATCGAGGGCGGAGTCCATGGTGGCGAGCAGATGGTGGCGGTCGGAGGCTTTCTTGCGCGTCTCCAGGGCGGCGATGAAAGGAAAGTGGGTGGCGACTGATACCATGTGTTAGCTACCAGCACGGGTTCTCTCGATTATATCGGTGGATCAGGCAATAAGTCTCTTACAGATGAATCTTTGGGAGGAAGGAGGAAGAACAAATACAACACACACACGCCGCAGCCGATTGCCTGATCCCCTGGGATGATCTCACTTACTCCACTCTCTCGTTTATAAGGACACTCGCTCACTCGTTCGTGGTCTCGAACATGTACGAGACTCACTCCTGTTGGGGTTCGCAGCAGAAAACACAAATTTTTCTAACTAGCGTTCCCTTAACCCAAGATCTAGCTAGCCGTATTACCGTAACGGACAGTAGTGCGGAAATAACATACCTCGGGGTGTAGTCCGTTGCGCGGGAAACGTTCCCGTTGCGCGGGAAACGTTCCCGTAACGGACAGTAGTGTGGAAATAACTTAATGAATTAAACAATCTTATTCGACAATAACTATAGTGCTAGGGGAAAGAACGTTTAGACCATACTACGGTTTAGTATGACTACGAATGGTTTAAGTAGTCTAGCACTTTCAACTTCCATCGTAGTTTGTGGTACAACTTCCACAAGTCTCCCATTATGTCAATATCAATACTTATCACTTCGGATCGTAGCGTAGTGATATGTATCCTTGTATTCTCACTTCTCACTGTGATTCCCGAATCTCAGTTTTATGATCTCAATTGAATACAACTTTCAATTAATCATATGAAATCTTTAATGATAACTCACATGCCCATTCTACATCATTTATGTATAATGATTGGCACAAGTTCTACTTGCTAGAACCTTGTCACGATTATATTTATTGCAGAGGTTCATAGATCGTGTATCTAATCCATCTCATGCAATCAAGTTGTGACTTTCATTCGATAATGAACTGACAAGTTAATGGATCATACATTTAATGAATTCATCAGTTATGAAGTCACCTCATGCAATCAAATCCTTGACTTGTTATAATCAAGACAACTTTATCATTAAACATTGAATATTTCTTGACAATAATAGTAGTATTATAAATGCTTTCTATCATGTCATAAATCAAGACGTAATCAAAGTATAAGCACACTTTTATTCATAAAGATGGAACAACTGACTTGTCTCATTACATGAATAACTTTGTCTCGCGAGATGCAAGACACACAACTAAGTGTTCATACTATAATGATTACATAAGATTTATCTAATACTCTAAGTATCTCCTATGATAGATGTCTTGGTGGAATCCATGCTGGCCATCAACTGACTTGATGTCCATCAATCCTTGATTTCACCTCTTCCCGTCCATGCAACAGCAGGTCCTGTTTTCATAAAACAGAATAAGTATCAAATACTCATTTACTGCACCTGTTGTATAAGGGAATGAACATTTATAATTTATATCAAGTATATACCTTCTCCATCGACAACTTCTCCTTCAATGGGTTCGACCTCCAGGTACTGAAGTCTATCCATGAAGTCAGAGAACTCGAGGCTTTCACCTCTGCCGACATAGCCATAGACATGGTCTGTATAGCTCGGTGGAAGCGAGTGTAACACCGTGTATATCGCAGACTCATGTGTGGTATCATAGTCAAAATCATCTACGAGGCTTAGATGTATCTCATGCATCTTGGCCAAGTGTGCTTTCAGGCAAGAGCCTTCTTCCATCTTTGTAGAGAGAAACTCACTTTCTAACTCAAATCTGGCAACTCTAAACTGATGCAAGTTTGATGACTTCAGCTCATCGATCATATCGTATGTATCCAAATCAGCATACTCCTCACGCAAAGGTTGCGGAATGCTGGTTTCTATGATACCCTTAGCTATGGCATATGTCCTACGACGATAATGATAATCAATCGCCGCTTGTGCATCCATGTCGTTTTCTGGAGGGTTTCCCACATGCCTTTTAGTTAAGAATGAAAGGTTGATTCTTTTGAGCACGGCTCTAAGGCGTAAGTACCAACTAATGAAGTTTGACCCATTTTCTTTAAGTCTTTCACCATGTAAGAAGGAAACCATTTCAAGGTACTGGGTATTATCCATTTTTCTACAAACATAATTGCAAGGAACACAATTAAGACTAGTTCACAACAAATGAGTTCATATAATCATATGAGCTCGCACTAAAACATTTCATCCCTAGGAAGTTTTAGTGATTACATGATCCAGATTCACTGCCCGACCTCGAATATCACACGGCCGACGGGTCAGTTTCAAGGGTAGACAACAACTTGTGCGATCACATTATCTTATATGTACTGTGATTCATGATCGATCTTTCGATCTCTAGTATTCCGAGGCCATATCTGCATATGCTAGGCTCGCCAAATTAACCTCCATGTTATATGCTGCTCAGCAAGGCCATATTTTCATATGCCAGGCTTGCCGAACCCAACCTCATGCGAACTCCATTGAATATGTAGGAAAACTCCGGTATGTACGGAGCATCAGGCCATATGGGAGAACCTTCCAGGTGGTGCACACTTCGGTAGAATACTTATGTTTGGCTTTGTTAAGGGATCATCTTATCACATGCTACCGTCGTGTATCCTATACTAGCAAGTTTTAAGATGTCTGGGCTATGGCAACACTAAGTCTACAGTGTCTCCATTTTAGTTTGTTTTATGATGACGTTTACTACTTACTAGTAACACATAGCAAAGCTATCACTACATCACAAACAAACAAACGATAGCCCCCACTTTGCAATACAAGGTTTAGACGGTCTAGTTGTATATTGCAAGTTTTACGTGGCTGCTAGGGCTTTCATAGTTAAACAGGTTTTAACCTACGAGTCAACCACAACGTCAACCATACGATTGTCTCTATTACACCCCGCACGGGGCCCTCCGTTGCAAATGCCACATCCGCTAAAGTAGAGAGACAGACACCCCCCTAGCCACTTTATACGGTACAAGCCGTATGTCAAGCGTGGAACCAGTCTCGCGTAAGAGTACGCGTAAAGTCGGTCGGGGGCCGCTTCATCAAACAATGCCGCAGATATGAACAAGTGAACATGAGAGGGTAACAATCATACAATCAACGCCCACATCCCCGATGTGTTCTATCCGTACAGTAATACTAAGCATAGACCTAGCTCATGATACCACTGTTGGGGTTCGCAGCAGAAAACACAAATTTTTCTAACTAGCGTTCCCTTAACCCAAGATCTAGCTAGCCGTATTACCGTAACGGACAGTAGTGCGGAAATAACATACCTCGGGGTGTAGTCCGTTGCGCGGGAAACGTTCCCGCAAACGTGGTTGATGTAGCCGATCAAGTTTCACAGCCCCCTGGCTGTGTTGAGCACCCGGATGGGTGTAGTGCCACACGTGCAGCACCTCGTAGTACTCGCACACGTACGAGACTCGATGACGACCTCCGTTCTCCGATCCAGCGGAGGGGGCGGAAGCAGACCTCCGGACGGAGCTTCGGCAGCACGACGGCCTCCGATTCTAGCAGAGAGGTCTCAATTCCACTACAGGCTCACACTAGGGAGCCCACCGTGGAAGAGACAAGAGAGGGGAGGAGACCGGAGAAAACCGATCTCAATTCGGAGTAATATTTATTTTCTCACGAATTTCTGTGTGTTAATTATGTGCACCCTGCCTGTCTTTATATAGGCTGGGGAAGGGAGTCAACCCACCTCCCCTAGCAATGTGGGACTAAAGTCCCTTGCTAGGCGGTGGTTGGCCGGCCAAGGGGGGAGAGGGGGCGCACCCCTCATGGGCCCTAGGGCCCATGGCGCCTCCCCCCCCCTTTTCTTTTTCTTTTTTCTTTTCCCTTTAATTCCTTAATGGGCCTTTTTCTCCACTAAGGCCCATAGCACATATTAATTAGAAATAAAATGATTTTAATTATTAATTCAATTAATTAATAACTAAAACATATTATTCCATCTCCCGGTGCTCCGGAAACACTTCCGGCTCACTCCGAACTTGTTTCGGTTCAATACGGTACTCCTCCGATATTGTCTCCTTAATTCTCTGGTTGCTCCGATGGTTCCGAAAAGGTCTCCGATTTCATCGAGCCCTTAAGTGTGTTACCCTACGGTCCGAGAACACTCCAGTCATGACCGAGCAGAGGCAACAGTCAATGATCATCAGCGGGACCTGGATGCCCATAATGACCCATGTGCATTCCGGATATCAATACCGATTGGACCTTACGCCGTATAGCATTCCCTTTGTCAGCGATACTGGATTGTTCCGAGATTCGATCAATGACACCCTATGTCTGGTTCAACCTCGTTCCGAACTAAAACCTTATACACTCGTTCCCGTGATATTCATCCCCGTGACCTAGTCACACGCTGCGCAGCTTTATGGATGGAATCTCACCGAGTGGGCCCTGAGTATCTATCCATTATATGGATTGACAAATCCCGCTCTTGTAAACAATACTCCTCAACGTATCTCCACGGAATACCTAAGATACAACCGTTATGACCCGCATATTTCAGTCAGGTGGTGGGATGTAAGTCAAAGCATCCGGGAAGATAGTGATTATGCACATACTCACGGTCAAAGGAACGGTCTACCACGTTCTGTAATTACAACACTGAACCTTCATAAGATTTGATCATGCTGTAATGCTTTCTTTGGGTAATGTTCATCACGTCACTTAACCAGTGAGGTGACCTCATAGTCAAGAGACTTAATTGTCCATGATCGCGAAACCACGATCATCATGTTGACCATGAACTAGTTATCGAAGTAGAGGCTAACTAGGAACTCTGGGGTTTCTATACCACACCTGCATCATTGTTTCACTGATGCAGTTCTAGCACGGTATGAAACTGGTTATGAACTTGCTTAGATATATTGGAATAATCATATATTATTTGCCTCTAGAGCATATATCCAACAACTCCGCCCCGAAGAACTTGTGGTTGTGCCTTTTCCCCCTCTTGCGTCGGTTGGGCTGGTCGCTCCTCTGGTCGTCAGGACGCTGACATAAACACTCCATGGACACTTCCATGACTACTGTTGGGAAACTCATGGGACGAAGGAGCCGGCAACGGCCCGACTTGGCCAGGTCCTCCCTTTGATTGAACGTTTCCTCACTTAACGTTAATTGGACACTTATTTTCTATCCTTAGCCCCCTATATAAACAGAGGAAGAGCACCCATTGTAGATGTTGTTGATCAATCTATACCTAATAATAAAGGGAGGTGGCTTTCTTAGTCCGTTTTTGCATTTTTGCAAAAAAATCCTTCTCTTTTCTATTAATTAACCCGCAGTCCTATATGCCCAGCCGAAAAGAAGAAAAAACGCTTCGTTCCGGTTGTGTTCGGTACGCACGCGTCTGCAGTCGCCTCCTCTCCTCGCTGGCTCGCGTCTGGCCCAATAAATCCGGCCCATTAAGCATAAAAAAATGTTTCTGCATGCAGTCTCTTAATGGCATACAAATTAATTTGTGACAATCACTTTTCAATAATTACAAAGATATTTTCTTGACATTTTGAAAATGAGGTGTTAAAATAATGTCCAGAAAAAAATAGAAAATGTTAATTGCATTGAAAAAACATGTACATATAAAAACATTATCACGTTTAGAGAAAATGTCTATAATATTTGAAAAATGTAAAAATATGATCACATATCTTTTACTGTTTTACAATATTCGCAAAAATGCATGCCACATTCTTCTACAATACTACCTCTATTTTAGCCTACAAAAACATCATATATTTCTAAACGGAGGGAGTATTATACAATATAAAAAGATATTCACATAATTTTGTTATAAATGTTTCTATCCCAGAAAAATGTAAGTGATATTTAACAAAAATCACATTTCAAATAATATATTCCTAAACATTTTATAAGTAGGACGTAAACAAAAATATTCACCGAGTTAAAGAAAATATTTTGTATCATCGAAGAATTCTTTCAACGTGTGTTTGAAAAATGTGTTACACATATTCAAGAAAATATGGAAAACACTTATTAAAGGACCGGGCTATTTGATCAGCATTCCAGTTTTTAGCTATAGATGAGAAAGACTTTTTTGTATTTTAAAAAATGCTCATAAATTAATGTGGTCCTATATATTAAGTTTCTTGGACTAGTTATGATTATTGTGTTTACCATTATGAATCAAAATGATGTTTTTAGGAAGCCTATAGATTATATTTTTGGAACTTTTTAAATTATGAGAAAAAATATATAACATAGTATAATTTAGTTATTTAATATTTCTTGAAGTAAATATTTTATAGAGTAAAAAACTATGAAAAATTAATGAAAACTCTAAAAATGAGTGCCATTTAATGTTATTAATTTATTACCTTCAAAATATACTAGAGAGACGATGTAAAACGAAAACAACATTGAGTGGAGTGAGTGAAGACATCACCCTTAACTAAATCTAAAACAATGTTAGCAACTACATATGCGCATTCATAAAAAATAATTGTCGCATAGAAAATTAAAATGCGAGGTAATTCATTATTTGATTTTCTATGAAAGATCGCTTTTTAAATCGTGAGGCTTAGTGCATAAAAAATATTTAGTTGTGATATATCGAATGGTGTATTTCATTTTTCAAATTTATCAAAAATTTACAACACCTCCTACTATTATTTTAAGAGTATTTTAAAATTTAGAAAATTTCATAAAGTGAAACTCTCTCTCATCTTAATAGATCATTGAGTTGAAAATTAATTGCACTTATGGTGAAATAATTCATATTTAAAGTGTTGACATCCCAAACCTTAAAATTTTGTAATGGGACATATTTCTGGAGTTTTGAAGAACATTTATTTGAGCACAGATTTTTTCAAATACATTTAAAATCATTTTTAAAGGTTCTAAATTCTTCTACATGCATGCATGCTCGATTTTCATCGCTTTTATTTTTAGATCATCGTCTTGAGATTGACCAGAACGCATTGCTATTAGGTTGATATATTGGGGTCATTGTCGGAGAGGACGAAAAAGAGTATAAGCGGCAATACACGTAAGCCACAACGGTTGAACAATAGTTATTAGTTAGGAACATACAAAAAAAAATCCCGTTGCAACGCACGGGCATATTTCCTATCTATATCTATACATAATAATAAAGTGAGGTGGCTTTCTTAGTCCGTTTTTTTGTTTTTGCGTTTTTGCTAAAAGGACCCTCCCTTTATAGAAAATCAACCCGCAATCCTATTTTAACTGAGAAAACGCTTCGTTTTTTTTTCTGTTGCTACATTGGGCCTCGGCCCAGGCTGCTGCTCCGCAATATGACGCTCGCAGCGCTTTGTTTTTTTCTGTTGCTACACTGGGCCTCAGCCCAGGCTGCTTCCATGTTTGTGCTGTTTTTTTCTTTTTTTGCTTCATTGGCCTTCAGCCTAGGCTGCTTCTATGTTTGTTCTTACTAGTAAGATGCCCGTGCTATGCCACGGGGTCAGACAAGATCATATTTAAATTATACTCTCTCCGTTCCATAAGGGCTCTTCCAATGCATTGTTTCTTAGCACAATATCATAGGTGCAATAAAAACTTAAGATACAACCCCTACAATGCATTGTTTCTTAAAGTTTGTATCTTATTTAATGATTTTAGCTTCATGCATAAATATGATTGGTCTAATCATGCTTTTTGCATATGACCACGTGCAAGGGTTGTATCTTAGCTAAGATACAACCTCTCTCTCTTTCTTCATTAAATACTATGCCACATAAGCAAAATGCCTATGATTACGCGCTAAGATACAAGCATTGGGAGTGCCCTAAAGCTTCTCATGATTTTAGTTTAAAGCTTTATGGGACAGAGGGAGTATTCAAGAGGTAGTTCATTGTTAGATAACAATAAAAAAATGTTCACATTGATCAACGCATCAAGAGGACAAGCAAACGTAAGGTTTCCGACACCTTTTTGATAAAAGCGATTCTTTCTTGCAAACTGCTAAATTATGTACAATACTTTGTGCGAAAACTAATGGAATTCATGCATACATGATAGGGTAAATAAAATTCAAAAAGGGTTGCATGTAGATGAACAATTGACGCTGTGGTATAGAAAAAAATCATAATGCCGAAAGCAGCGATTCGGTGCCCGGATGCATCTGCATTCGGGGAGACTAAAAAATTAAATAAATACAAAAAAAACTAAAAAAATTCAAAAAAAATTATGGTGTAAGATGCTTATGTGCGAGATGTTTCTGTAAATTTTGAAGAAGTTTGGACTGTGGACGACGAAAAAGACAAATTTACTGTTTCTTGAGAAGACATTGTTCATGCACTATTTCAGGTTGATTTTTTTTTGCCGCACGCTCTCCAGAAGTCCAAACTTCTCCAAAATTTTGCAGAAACATCTTGCATATAAGCATGTTTCACCACAAAAAAATACAATTTTTAAAACTTTTTTCAAATGTCTTTTCGATGATCTTTTGTGCAGGAATAGATGAGTCTGTGCTCATCTTTGAATTTCCCCGTAATGCCTCCCATCTGAAGTTTACTATTACCATGTAAAGATCTTGCGCATGCAAAAACTGAACCCCAGCATTTATTTTTCTAAACCTCTGACCACCCACTCTCTCCTATGTCTCCCTCCTAAGTTAGTACCAGTACACTGCCACATAAATCACATGTCACTGAGAAAATTTTTATGGTGAGACAACTCTCCATTTTTCCTTCCCCCGTCTGTGACGCCCCCAAAATCAGACCGTGTACAGTAATCATTCACGCAAGGTACACGATCGAGATCAGGGACTCACGGTGAGATATCACAACACAACTCTACAAATAAGATAATACAAGCTGTTTAATACAAGCCAGGGGCCACGAGGCCTCTAATACAACAGCTCGAGAGCACAAAGTCAGCGGAAGCAATAGTATCTGAGTACAGACACAAGGATACAAGGTTGCCTTAAGAAGGCTAGCACAAAATCAACACTCGATCGAAAAGGCGAGGCCTCCTGCCTGGGAACCTCCAAGCTACTCCTGGTCAACGGGGAACTCGACTTCGTAGAAGGCATCGGGGATCTTCATGTTGCGGTGGTCGGCATCGGGGATCTCCTGCTCCTGGACTCCAACGTCGACTGCAGCGGCCGATCAGGCAAAACAGTAAAGGAAATAAAGCAGGTGAGTATCTAGTATACCCGCGAGTCTTACGTCAGCTACTAAGCAATATGCATTGTATCAACGGAAAGAAGAGGCTGTATATAGTGGACTGAAGACAGAAATCTAGAGCAAGGGTAAGAAGCTAGGCCTAACGAAGACTAGCATCTTTCGACGATGTCTTGTAGCATGAGGTAAGAATCAGCCAACAGTTTATATAAAGCATAAAGTAACAATGCAGCAGAAGTTGCTGCAGCATTGTATAATAATAAGTTGTAATAATTAACAATGCCTCCGAGTTCACCTCCTCGACATCCCCGCGAGGAAGAAAACCCGGAACCATACAGTTTAATAATAAGAGTTTCTAGTGGTAAGATCCAGCTTCAGCATAAAGCGTCCTGTTACCGTGGACACGGCTATTCGAATAGATTAATCTTCCCCGCAGGGGTGCACTTGTGTTACGCTACACGCACGGATCTCCAGGGTGGCGGGAACCTTGTTAGGGAACGCTCCACCGAGGCTATCCGACACTTCATAGCCCATCTTTCAAACTCAACAGAGAGGCCATCCGCCGGTATAAATCCTAAGTACGCCGGGCCTTGGACCCCAACCCGAACGTACTCCTGCACGGTGCGTGGCTGGCCGGTGAAGTTAAAGCAACTCCAAATAAGACACCACCGCGCGAGCAAATAAGACAACACCACTTCCCGGCGCAGGCCGCGGTACTGCTGACGTCTGAAGAGTCCTCGGACGACACTACGAAACAGAGGAGCCCATAACTCGTAATTCCCACGGGTAGGTAGTGCGTACATGGCATATAGCCAACTCAAGACATTCACTGAACCATTTAGCATTTTAATTAACCTGCGTGACAACCGTTATCGTTGCCTCGACTTAACCGACCCGCGGACAACGACAGCAGCCAGGACCACCAGTACATCGGTGCCTGCCCCGTCGTCCCACCAAGTCACTGCGGTTACCAACAAGGTGAACCATCTCCATACCTTGTCTCGCGTGTGCTCCTAGAGAAGCTCGACTTTCGTGGTTTGGTAACTCTCGCGGCCAACGACCAGGGGCCAAGCACACCGGTACACTGGTCGTACCCTCCCTGTCGTCCCGTCGCAATACCACTCGCGGGCACCGTTGGGTCGCCCGACTTCTTACCTGAAGGACAACCATTGTTCAAGACCCTAAGGCGGTAAGACAAAGTCAGCCTCGAGTGGAGTACAAGGATTACTCCTTGATAGCTCACACTTGAGGTGACTAGGCATAACCCAGATAGGGGCCTTAGACGGTGTCTGCATTGTACCGTACCTGTGCAGTTATAATATTTATATCCGCGTTCACTCCCCTGAATGATCACGGCCCTCTATCTAATCCTAGCTAACAATGCGCAGGGCTCACTGCTGAATAATGCATAATAATAATAATAATAATAATAATAATAATAATAGGCAGCATAGGATAAAAGAGGTACATCAAGGGGCGACAAAAACAGGCTATGCAATTGAATAGGATTGTAACGTAGCAGCAGCAGTAACAATGCCTAGTGCAAGAAATGTATGGAAAGATAGGCGATATCTGGGGAAGAGAATGGCTCTGCTTGCCTGCAAGCTCGACGGTAGGGGTAGGGTCGTCGACGAAGTAGTCGTACTCAGCAGCGGTGTAGTCAACGGCAGCAGCGGGGTCTACCGGAGATTAAGGGGGGAAGAAACAGTAAATACACAGCAAGCATATACAAACAGATGCATGATATGACAGATGAAATGTTAACGGTGTTCTAACGCAGTGCAATGCACGTTGCTCGGAGCGGTAATTCATCTGAGGATGAACTACCGGCTCCGGATGATTACCGGACAGGGTGTCCGGAGGGGGAAGGATCAAGCCGGAGGTGTCGTGGGTACCGGACAAACATAAGGGGGTGTATCCGTGCTAGTTGATCTATTCCGAACAACTTTCGTGTTCGAAATAAATTCATCCGGCAGGTTTTTACCGGCACCGGGAATTATCGACAGACGGCCCGAAGGGGGGGGGATTGTCGATGTTCGGTACGTTAGAGGGGGGTGGTAGACATACGGATAGCGTATCCGTATTCGTTATATTTTTCTGATCAAGTTTGATATATAAATTATTTTCATCGGAGTTACGGTTTAAAAGATATTCAATTTCAAAGTTTTATTCATATTTAAACATTTACTGGATTTATTTTATTAAACAATTAAACATTATCCAGAACAGTGCCAGTTGACTGGTCAAACCTGACATGTGGGGCCTACATGTCATAGGCTGGGCCTTTGACTGGTCAACTGACCAGTGGGTCCCACATGTCAGCCTCTAGTCATCTAATTAAATCATATTTTTTATTCTAAATTTACTGGACCCACATGTAAGTCACATGGTTTAGCTAATCAACCAGTTATTTGAAATTAGCTTAACTAATGGCCTTGGGCCCACTGTCATTCACACATGGGGGTTTTATTTCTTTTAGTTATTTTAACAGGCAATTAGGGGAGTTGGGCCCCACTGGTCATAGAGACGGAGGGGGGCTATTAGTAAAGGGGGTTAGCCTTGGGCTAATCCCACTCGTGCCCGCCGGCGAGTGGGTTCACGGCGGCGGCCCGGAGCAGGGGGCGTGGAGGTGCAGCGCGCGAAGTAGGCGAGCAGGGCACGGCTCGGGCGTGTCCATGGCAGGCCGTGGCGTGGCCATGGGTGCGGTGAGCGTGCGCCATGGCCATGGCAGCCACGACGGAGCTAGCTAGGGGCTACGGCGTACCGGCGCACCAGAACGAGCGGGGAGAAGAGGGAATGGGGGAGGCTCACCCCGGGGAGGTCATGGACGAGCACGAGGGGGCTGACGGGGCCCGGAGAGGCGGGGGACCGAGCGGTTACGTCGCGGTGGCCGTGGCGAGCAGGAGTTAGATGCGGCCGCCGAGTTGCCCCCCGAGAGGAACTAGAGCACCAGGGCGAGGCAGACGGGCGTGATGAAGCTGCCGGACAAGCCCACAGGGCTGGAGGATGACGGTTGTCGCGGGATCGAATGGGATGCGCCATGGCCGACCTCGGTGGTGGGAGAAACAGACGAGGGGGCGGGTGGAGAGAAGATAGGGAGGTTGCGATCCACAAATTCCGGGCAAGGGGTAGATATTTCTTCTCCACGCCGAGGCACTGCTGCGACCGAGGGGGAGCGGGTTGAGCGCGAGCAGCTCGGGTCGCCATGGCACGGCCGGCATCTCCTGTAGCACGAGGTAGAAGAAGGGAGGGGTGGGAGTGGGTCGGGGTGGGCCTGGATGAAGGTGGGCTACGCCCCAGTGCGACCAATAGTCAGAGCCCCATTTTGTTCTTTTCCTTTTCTGTAAAATTCTGTTAGCATTTATTTAATTGGCTTAGGCATTTTTATATAATTCCATTTTGGTCCCATAATTAGTAGAGCATAATCCTAGAGTACCGAAAAAAGTTTAGGGTTTTTCTAAACTCTTTTTCTAATTTATTTTATTATTAAATGAGCAATTGGCCTGGAATTGCTACTGTTATTAATTGTTTACAATTTTCAGTAGCCCAATAAATACCAATGATTACATGGGCATGGTTGATTATTTGGGATTTTATAAAAGTGGTTCCAAGATTTTTGGAAAAGATTTATTGTCACCATATTTTTGATATTCATCAAAAGGCATTTTAGGGTTTGTTTGAATTTTATTTCAAATGGCTTGGACTTTAGTTGGCCAATGATGATCAAGGTCCATGGTTCATACTTGTATGCAACAATATCAAAGGAGAATTTGAATTTGAATTGAACCAGCTGATCAAACAAAAGTTTTGAACAGTAGAGATGAACAGTAACCCTGATTACTGTTCACTGACAGTGAGGGTGTTACAAATCTCCACCACTACAAAGAATTCTCGTCCCGAGAATTTAAAAGTAGTGTGAGGGGAAGGTTCCGGTTTCGCCTTCTAACAAATCTTCTGGTTCCTGTTGTCCTACTCGAAGAAATTAATCCTTCACGTTGAGGCCTTCATGGCACGACATCGGTGCATCTCGATGGGTTTTCATCCTTTCCTCGGGGCTTCATCGCACTTACGAACAGGTTAAGAGGTAAAGCTTAAGGGGGTCGGATCGATACAAGATCAATCAAATGGGGTTGCCCAAGGGTATGGGGTACAAAGTCCTTCCGAGTTTAACCTCAGGGAAGTACATCGTGAGAAGTTTTAAGCGGATAGGCACGTATTCAATGCCGATGACGGAAGATGGGAAAAGGGCCCCGATCATCAAACACAAGCACTGAGTCTGATATCGGACGGAATATCACAAGGTAGAGGACAAGAGTCAGGTTTCGGTCCTGTGGAACTGTGGGTTAGAGTGGTGGCATATTACGCGATCACGATGCAAGGATTGTCAGAGAATAGCTTGTCAGCTACGTCGGCAACAACATCGGTACCAGGAGCAGTGGACATTGAGAACCATTTTCCTGCTCGTTAATACGAGGCGGACCAATTGGCAAAGTTCTCGTCCCGGTGGTTACCGAGATGTTATCAACAATGGCAATAAGGGTTACTAACGAGGTAGTACACCGAGGTGTTTACATAAGCAGGGAATCATCGCTGCTCAGATAATTTACATCACACGAAAGATTAAACAGACCAATGAATGGTAAAACATGGTTGTCTGATCAAACAGACCAACGGAAAGGTAAATGTCATTGTCTGATCAACAGACCAATGGAGGGGAAAAAGTGATGATACACAAGCATCACGTGTATAACCTTCCCAAGGGAAAGCAGAGCACGATATATATGATCAAGTTGTATTGGCACGGAGACAAGGGAGGTTGTCGACGATAACACAAATCATCGAGGGGCAGAGATGGTATTTCACACAATAAATTCAATCGACACATGGAAGAAACCACGTAAGCTTAGTCGGATAATAATCCACCAAAGGTCAGGTGGTTCGCAAAGAATCTGGTGTGAGTATCGGCACTCAACCAGAAGGGGAAAGAATACCAAGGCATCGGGTGACAGAAGCACCGGAATAACTTGATGCTTAAGTACAAGGAAATTGTGATTTCCAGATCGGGAGGTGGATGCAATTATCCACACGGACTTATCGATGGCAGGGGATTGCAAGGCGATGAACACGTAGGTTCTCGGGAATTTATCGGAGAGAAATCTTCGGAATCTTCAGGTGAATCAGTCGATCCTCGGGAATGCAGAGGTCTCCGGGAGGAAGGAGTTACGTGAACCTAAGTCAGAGTTATTAAAACTTTACCAGCAAGGATAAGAGAGCAGAGTCCCAGAGCATAGGTACGGAGAAAAAGATCCTAATACCAAAGATATCACACGTAGTGACATCGATGTGGGCCCGTAAGCCAAATATTAAGTTAGCAAAGTAGTTTTGTAAAGTCTAGACTCGACTTCGACCAAGGAGTGGTTAGGGGCTTCCTACAGGCAGTCGACTCTAATACCAACTTGTGACGCCCCCAAAATCAGACCGTGTACAGTAATCATACACGCAAGGTACACGATCAAGATCAGCGACTCACGGTGAGATATCACAACACAACTCTACAAATAAAATAATACAAGCTGTTTAATACAAGCCAGGGGCCACGAGGGCTCTAATACAACAGCTCGAGAGCACAAAGTCAGCGGAAGCAATAGTATCTGAGTACAGACACAAGGATACAAGGTTGCCTTAAGAAGGCTAGCACAAAATCAACACTCTATCGAAAAGGCGAGGCCTCCTGCCTGGGAACCTCCAAGCTACTCCTGGTCAACGGGGAACTCGACTTCGTAGAAGGCATCGGGGATCTTCATGTTGCGGTGGTCGGCATCGGGGATCTCCTGCTCCTGGACTCCAACGTCGACTACAGCGGCCGATCAGGCAAAACAGTAAAGGAAATAAAGCAGGTGAGTATCTAGTATACCCGCGAGTCTTACGTCAGCTACTAAGCAATATGCATTGTATCAACGGAAAGAAGAGGCTGTATATAGTGGACTGAAGACAGAAATCTGGAGCAAGGGTAAGAAGCTAGGCCTAACGAAGACTAGCATCTTTCGACGATGTCTTGTAGCATGAGGTAAGAATCAGCCAACAGTTTATATAAAGCATAAAGTAACAATGCAGCAGAAGTTGCTGCAGCATTGTATAATAATAAGTTGTAATAATTAACAATGCCTCCGAGTTCACCTCCTCGACATCCCCGCGAGGAAGAAAACCCGGAACCATACAGTTTAATAATAACAGTTTCTAGTGGTAAGATCCAGTTTCAGCATAAAGCGTCCTGTTACCGTGGACACGGCTATTCGAATAGATTAATCTTCCCTGTAGGGGTGCACTTGTGTTACGCTACACGCACGGATCTCCAGGGTGGCGGGAACCTTGTTAGGGAACGCTCCACCGAGGCTATCCGACACTTCATAGCCCATCTTTCAAACTCAACAGAGAGGCCATCCGCCGGTATAAATCCTAAGTACGCCGGGCCTTGGACCCCAACCCGAACGTACTCCTGCACGGTGCGTGGCTGGCCGGTGAAGTTAAAGAAAATCCAAATAAGACACCACCGCGCGAGCAAATAAGACAACACCACTTCCCGGCGCAGGCCGCGGTACTGCTGACGTCTGAAGAGTCCTCGGACGACACTACGAAGCAGAGAAGCCCATAACTCGTAATTCCCACGGGTAGGTAGTGCGTACATGGCATATAGCCAACTCAAGACATTCACTGAACCATTTAGCATTTTAATTAACCTGCGTGACAACCGTTATCGTTGCCTCGACTTAACCGACCCGCGGACAACGACAGCAGCCAGGACCACCAGTACATCGGTGCCTGCCCCGTCGTCCCACCAAGTCACTGCGGTTACCAACAAGGTGAACCGTCTCCTTACCTTGTCTCGCGTGTGCTCCTAGAGAAGCTCAACTTTCGTGGTTTGGTAACTCTCGCGGCCAACGACCAGGGGCCAAGCACACCGGTACACTGGTCGTACCCTCCCTGTCGTCCCGTCGCAATACCACTCGCGGGCACCGTTGGGTCGCCCGACTTCTTACCTGAAGGACAACCGTTGTTCAGGACCCTAAGGCGGTAAGACAAAGTCAGCCTCGAGTGGAGTACAAGGATTACTCCTTGATAGCTCACACTTGAGGTGACTAGGCATAACCCAGATAGGGGCCTTAGACGGTGTCTGCATTGTACCATACCTGTGCAGTTATAATATTTATATCCGCGTTCACGCCCCTGAGTGATCACGGCCCTCTATCTAATCCTAGCTAACAATGCGCAGGGATCACTGCTGAATAATGCATAATAATAATAATAATAGGCAGCATAGGATAAAAGAGGTACATCAAGGGGAACCAAAAACAGGCTATGCAATTGAATAGGATTGTAACGTAGCAGCAGCAGTAGCAATGCCTAGTGCAAGAAATGTACGGAAAGATAGGCGATATCTGGGGAAGAGAATGGCTCTGCTTGCCTGCAAGCTCGACGGTAGGGGTAGGGTCGTCGACGAAGTAGTCGTACTCAGCAGCGGTGTAATCAACGGCAGCAGCGGGGTCTACCGAAGATTAAGGGGGGAAGAAACAGTAAATACACAGCAAGCATATACAAACAGATGCATGATATGACAGATGAAATGTTAACGGTGTTCTAACGCAGTGCAATGCACGTTGCTCGGAGCGGTAATTCATCTGAGGATGAACTACCGGCTCCGGATGATTACCGGACAGGGTGTCCGGAGGGGGAAGGATCAAGCCGGAGGTGTCGTGGGTACCGGACAAACATAAGGGGGGTGTATCCGTGCTAGTTGATCTATTCCAAACAACTTTCGTGTTCGAAATAAATTCATCCGGCAGGTTTTTATCGGCACCGGGATTATCGACAGACGGCCCGAAGGGGGGGGGGAATGTCGATGTTCGGTACGTTAAAGGGGCGTGGTAGACATACGGATAGCGTATCCGTATTCGTTATATTTTTCTGATCAAGTTTGATATATAAATTATTTTCATCGGAGTTACGGTTTAAAAAATATTCAATTTCAAAGTTTTATTCATATTTAAACATTTACCGGATTTATTTTATTAAACAATTAAACATTATCCAGAACAATGCCAGTTGACTGGTCAAACCTAACATGTGGGGCCTACATGTCATAGGCTGGGCCTTTGACTGGTCAACTGACCAATGGGTCCGACATGTCAGCCTCTAGTCATCTAATTAAATCATATTTTTTATTCTAAATTCACTGGACCCACATGTAAGTCACATGATTTAGCTAATCAACCAGTTATTTGAAATTAGCTTAACTAATGGCCTTGGGCCCACTGTCATTCACACATGGTGGTTTTATTTCTTTTAGTTATTTTAACAGGCAATTAGGGGAGTTGGGCCCCACTGGTCATAGAGACGGAGGGGGGGGCTATTAGTAAAGGGGGGTTAGCCTTGGGCTAATCCCACTCGTGCCCGCCGGCGAGGGGGTTCACGGTGGCGGCCCGGAGCAGGGGGGCGTGGAGGTGCAGCGCGCGAAGTAGTCGAGCAGGGCACGGCTCGGGCGTGTCCATGGCAGGCCGTGGCGTGGCCATGGGTGCGGTGAGCGTGCGCCATGGCCATGGCAGCCACGACGGAGCTAGCTAGGGGCTACGGCGTACCGGCGCACCAGAACGAGCGGGGAGAAGAGGGAATGGGGGAGGCTCACCCCGGGGAGGTCATGGACGAGCACGAGGGGGCCGACGGGGCCCGGAGCGGCGGGGGGCCGAGCGGTTACGTCGCGGTGGCCGTGGCGGGCAGGAGTTAGATGCGGCCGCCGAGTTGCCCCCCGAGAGGAACTAGAGCACCAGGGCGAGGCAGACGAGCGTGATGAAGCTGTCGGACAAGCCCACGGGGCTGGAGGATGACGGTTGTCGCGGGATCGAAGGGGATGCGCCATGGCCGACCTCGGTGGTGGGAGAAACAGACGAGGGGTCGGGTGGAGAGAAGATAGGGAGGTTGCGATCCACAAATTCCGGGCAAGGGGTAGATATTTCTTCTCCACGCCGAGGCACTGCTGCGACCGAGGGGGAGCGGGTTGAGCGCGAGCAGCTCGGGTCGCCATGGCACGGTCGGCATCTCCTGTAGCACGAGGTAGAAGAAGGGAGGGGTGGGAGTGGGCCGGGGTGGGCCGGGATGAAGGTGGGCTACGCCCCAGTGCGACCAATAGTCAGAGCCCCATTTTGTTCTTTTCCTTTTCTGTAAAATTCTGTTAGCATTTATTTAATTGGCTTAGGCATTTTTATATAATTCCATTTTGGTCCCTTAATTAGTAGAGCATAATCCTAGAGTACCGAAAAAAGTTTAGGGTTTTTCTAAACTCTTTTTCTAATTTATTTTATTATTAAATGAGCAATTGGCCTGGAATTGCTACTGTTATTAATTGTTTACAATTTTCAGTAGCCCAATAAATACCAATGATTACATGGGCATGGTCCAATGATTATTTGGGATTTTATAAAAATGGTTCCAAGATTTTTGGAAAAGATTTATTGTCACCATATTTTTGATATTCATCAAAAGGCATTTTAGGGTTTGTTTGAATTTTATTTCAAATGGCTTGGAGTTTAGTTGGCCAATGATGATCAAGGTCTATGGTTCATACTTGTATGCAACAATATCAAAGGAGAATTTGAATTTGAATTGAACCAGCTGATCAAACAAAAGTTTTGAACAGTAGAGATGAACAGTAACCCTGATTACTGTTCACTGACAGTGAGGGTGTTACACCGTCACAGCAACTCTAGCAGATCCGCCATCCCGCCGTTGGTATGTATGTATGCAGGATTTTTTATGGACGGGCGCATTTTCGTGTCAGAATAGAACCATCATATAGTCCTCGGCCCATAAAAGTTATCCAGGCGGTCGTATAATCCTTTCAGAGCCGCTATATCTACGACGCGGGAGGGAAGATAGGATCCCCCTCCCCCGCATCTAACCCCAACTTCGGCACCCCGCATCTAACCCCAACTTCGGCAAGTAATTCAGATGGCTAGAGAAGGAGGAAGCTTCCGCGATGGCTATAGCGGGTCATCTTCGACCAAGCGCGACCGAAATGATGACAAGGCTGGGTCATCCCATAGCCCCGCGCATGGCCCGACCGAATCGGGGCAGGCATGGAGCCGCGGCGCGTTCGCCCATGGCAATCACACCTTCTGGTCGGAGTTCCACCACCTCGGTGACCTCCTCTGGCCATCGATGGCGCGCTGTCGGACCGCGGATCGCAGTTCTTGGAGGCCAAGAAGGCCATGGCGATTGGGGAACCAGGCGCCGCCGAGCGACTCGAGGTCGCACGGGAAGAGGCCGACTTCGCCCGCGTCCTAATGAACTCCGCTTACGACTGCTACCTCAACGACTCCTTCGACGTAGATCCGCTGTTTTAGTTTTTATTTTGTAGGTCGTCTTTCCAAATTCTGGCGTAGTTCCGCCGTGAATGTCACCGCCAAATATTATGTTTCAAATTTACCCCTCCGAATGGCGGTTCTGTTCTACCGCGCAACTTTTCGTACCACATATCAGTTTTAGGACAATCAATATATGTGATTTGCAATACCGGAATTTGGTGGATCTGCTAAAGTTGCCCTCAAGCATTATAACTTGGTAAAATTTAATGAAAACAAAACACGTTATGATCTGGAAGAAAATAAATGGTGCTCTTGAATATCGACTTTATGTTGCTGAATCTTAAGAAAAACAAAGTAATCTAGTTTAGGGGAAAGGATACTACTAATGTTGCATATCTTTATAAATTAACATTCCCAAGTAGAAATCTTGCCAGTGGATGCAATGAAAACAATACAACATGCCCTTCTTGCTCCAATAATCTCATTCAACAACAGAAGTGTATATGTGCATTTTGTAAAAAGGATTACTCAGGTTGCGTTCAATACACAATAACATACAGTAAAACTGGGAAGTTAAACTACTTGATACAACAAAGTGGAAAAGCTTATGGCCTGAGAACGTCCCCACTTAAGAAGGCATATGCTTGATTACGCTGCTACATTTTCCTTGCACCAAATCATGCAATTACAATAATCTATATCTATACCTAATAATATAAAGGAAGGTGTGTTTCTCCCACTTTTTTCGTCCGTCATGGCAGTTTTATAGAAAAGTCCCTCACATTTATATGAATCAACCCGCAGTACACTTTTAAGGCAATGAAAAAACTGTTCATATAGTTTTGCACAAAAGCCCCTCGATTTTCTTAGAATCAACCCGCAGTACATTTTCAAGTGATAAAAAAGCCCTTTCAAAAGCTGGCTGGGCTTAGGCCTGCCCGGGCTGGCTTGGCCCATCTCTATATTATTGCTCCCTTTTATTGAGCCTCATGGTGCAATATGGGCCTCTGCCGAGTTTTAAAAAAAATCTAAAAAACCCCAAGGATATAATGTATGTATGTATAATTTTTATGATAAAAAAACATGAACTGTGTGTTTCACAAAAAAATAAAACCATAGATTTTTAGAAATAAACAATATATATGTTGAAAAATCACAAATTTCCTTTTTTGTGCTGCTTTCTTTTTAATAAAAAAATTTAGTTTGTTGAGAATTTTAGAAACCTAGCGTCTATGAAGCTTGAGCTCCATTAACCTTTTTGGACTTCATCCCAAATGACATTGCAAAATATTATAATAAATACGATTAGTTTGATGCACTAAAATACCTCAAGGGCTTTAAGTGACAACTATTTTAGGAGTTTGTATGTTGCTATTATTTTTAAACAACTTCCCTTGCAATCATTTATTGTAGAAAAATCTCACGTATGTAATATGTGATACAGACCTTTTAAATTTTGTGTCTATTCTTTTTAGCGACATCTCCCTATATTGCATTCAAATAGTAACACACCAAGCCTTAATAACTTAATAGGTTTGTTATTTAACTAAAATGAAATATAAATTCTGAATTCATTTGATATAAAGAATTCTAATTAATTTGAATGCGTATCAATTTGTTTCTCCCGATGCAACGCACGGGCCAATGTGCTAGTATGACATATATCAAAAGAAATAAAAACTGAGTATTGAATAGAAAATCTGGTAACAACCCAAGGGATGGATCTGTGTAATTTCACCAGGGCCAAATCAACAGTTTATGAGGTACTTAGCAGATCCACAACTAATTTTTCTCTAACCATGTTTAGGAGATGTCATGGTTCTAATCACAGAATTGCACGGATCACACATCTCTCCTCCAAAAATATGAGCAGTTTCTTTGGGTCTAACAGGAGAAACACAAAACTTTGGATAAGTGTAGTAGGGAAAAACCAGTGGCTTGAGGTGGTTGTCATCACCAAAAGAAATTATGCGGTTCTGCAATGCCCATGCCTAATCATGGCGGTCCTATTGCTGGTAGCCTCCGTAGCTAGAACAAAAGAAAGAGCCTGGCTTTGGAGGTTGAGAAGAGAACACGAGGTACGTACAACAGGGAATCAAAACAGCCACAGGAGTAAAAATGAAGTAACTTACTGTAGAAAACGAAATTGGACATGGTTGCAACCGCCATTATCGTCTTCGTCTCCGTCTCAGATGACCTGCACGCCAGATCTAACAGGAGATAAACCGGGAAAAGCTTAAAGCCAAATCCGATCCATTGGCACCCTAATTACAAGAAGAAATACACAAGAGGAGGATCCTGGCCCAACTCAACTCCGAAAGATACCGAGGAAGATAGAGGAGGGGCTGGTTGCAGGGAATTTTGGAGAGGGATCTGGAAGGCTCGATAGCTTTCATGAAAGAAGGGGAAAGGATAACCGCAAGACTCTGTTCGCGTTGTGTATAGGCGTTTCAGAGAACTTGGGACAACCCCTTTCAATCTCAGCCTTACATTATAGATCAAACTATACATATGACACGAAGGCGGACACACCATCACCACCACCTCGGTTTTTATAGGAGTAGAGAAAAGCAAGGCTCACCTCTATCTATATCATTACTTTACATCAATTTTTACGTACAAATTTATGTACGTGTACGGGTCAACTGAAAATAAGCAAACCATATGCATTCCTTAAAAAAGAAAGTAGCCTCTAATAAAATAAATAAACCAGTAGGGAAACAAAGGGAATTAGTTCCTCATATTATTACAATGATTGGTTATGACAATAATAAAGAGATATAAAGGCCTGATAAAAAAATATGTGCGCTAAATATTGATTGGATGTGACAATAAAAGAGAAACATAATGGCTCAATAAAATATTGTGTGTGCTAAATATCAATATCAGTTGGTTAGCCATGCAACGTAACGTATGTGATTGATCCAGTTGGAAGGGACTTGCCACGATTTTTTATCATTCGACTTGAATATTTATAAATATCTCCTTCACAAATATAAGATATTTTAAATATTTTAATAATTAACATATGTCTACAAACACATTAAAATGTGTGAATTAAAAAATCTTGCCACGATTTTTTATCGTTCGACTTGAATATTTATAAATAT
The DNA here is from genome assembly GCA_950022295.1 of Bromus sterilis. Classification (NCBI taxonomy): domain Eukaryota; kingdom Viridiplantae; phylum Streptophyta; class Magnoliopsida; order Poales; family Poaceae; genus Bromus; species Bromus sterilis. The sequence continues at coordinate 361,520,030 of OX465595.1, read as the reverse complement.
TACCCTCCTTCATAAATATAAGATATTTTAAATATTTTAATATAGACCAATATGAATTAAAATAAGTCAACAAACACATTAAATGTGTCTATATACATTCGATTAAATAATTAAAAATTATATAATTATGAATGAAGGAAGTATACCCGTGCGTTGCAGCGGAAGTATAAATTCTCTATTCAAAAATTTTGATGGTGGTGAGATCTCCGATGAAAAACCCTAGACGGTCGTGTAGAGGAAGGCAGTGAAGGAATCGATGAGTCAGTGATCGGAGCGAGATATTTAGGTGTTGTGTCACGGCAGACATGTAGATGTGTCCGCAACGGTGCGAGTCATGGAGGCGAGGACACGTAATAGTATCAGGAGCATGACCTCACGATCGTGTACCTGACTTGGCGAGTTGGCGTCATTGAACCTTTCTTTTGTTGGGAAAGCTTGTCCTGTACTCGACGCCGTCTAACCTTTTGTCTACCAGTGTTGTCGCCAAGATCTTCAGATTTCATCTTTGTGGTTCAACACCCTATTTTTGTCGGTATTTATTTTTGTTCCTTCATTTGAAGTGGTCAGAATGTAAAACAAATGTATTGTCATCCACGTTGATGGTAAAGGTATTCTTAAAAAATATCTAATTTCAAACATGACTCCTCAATTCCCATCAAGAACTTTATTATCATTACAAAGCATAGGTACTTTTTTTGTGATGTAGCACTTATAACAAATCTTATTTCCCAGATTTGTAAATTTCATGCGCCATATTTGTTCGGCTAGAGTCACTATAGTCCATATGGTCATGGTTTCAAGCACCTTATTTTTATTGGCCCGTTCACATACACTTGTTCTACTCTTTCATATGTGCTTCCTTCTTGCCCAGGCTCCCTCCCAGTCACTACTTGCCCAGGCTCCTAGCCACGGTTCTGGTGATTAATTTTCAATACTTTTTGTTCGGCCATCCGAATTCTCATTTCCCTTATGTTTATTGGTTTCCACGGCTAGCCTTTGTTTTCTCTTTTCCCTCTATTGATTGATTCCCAAGGCAGCTTATTGATGCCCTAGAAAACTTAAAAGACGTATATAAATTGGTAAAAATTAATGCAAAAAGGCGAGGTGGGACTATTCAAATTTTCCAAGGACGGCCAGCATAGCTTAGTTGGCCGGTACCCACCCTGTGGAAGAGAAAAGGGCATCGGGACTTGAATTCCCGTCCGAGACGGGCCAGTTTGCATGGGCCTGAATAATTGGTCCAGATGGCGGACTGGGCTTCTAATGCGAGAGAGGGCCAGCTGAGCGACAGGGCAAAGTATTATTCAAAACCGTTTTTTCCATTGGACTGCGCGTATTTCTGTGTTGGAGTGCGGGTTGCGTTCAGATTTATTATGTCTAGACGTGTTGTAATCAGTTGGACACTACGTCCATCATCGGCGAGATTGGAATAAAAGTATCACTTATGGGTCGTTGAGTTAAAATAGACTTGTGGCTAACGCGAACTGGGAAGGGAGAGTCTTTGAACCATGCATATTTGAGTATGTGATCTTTTTTTCTTCCAATGCAACGCACGAGCATTTATGCTAGAATTGGTAGCGCGTCTAAGGGCGTCCCTCACTCCCTTTCACCGGCCAGGGTCCCTCTCATCTAATTTCATGTATTTGATTATATGATTATTATTTTTCCGTTGCAACGCACGGGCATCTCGGATGAAATCTATCCCTATATCTGTACCTAATAATAAAAAGAGTTGGCTTTCTTAGTCCGTCGTGACAAATTTACAGAAAATCCCCTCCCTTTTTCGGTAATAAACCTGCACTCAATAATTTATACAGAAAAAGAAAACAGTTCGCTCCTCTATTTTTTTTTATTGGGCCACATTCTCCTGAGCCACGCCCACTAGAAAAAAAAGCGAGGCAAAACCAAAGAACGATTGGGCCTTGCCACGAGTCCTTTTTATTTTCCATTTTTAGAATCAAAAAATTATTTAGTGTGTTTAATTTATACCTAATATTTCTCTTCAAATTTGATTAAATTTGTAAAAAAATACATAATTTTTTATAAATGTTTGCACTTAAATTATTTTCTCTTCTCAGAATTCATTTCTTGCTTCACTTTTCACAGATGTTTAAACCATATAATAATTTTTAATGATTACTTTATTTTTATTTTTTGCTTGAAAACCATTTAGTGCGTTAAGTTTACAAAAATATTTGCCTCCAAAATATCTAAAATTTGTAAAAGTATTCATAAAATTTTGAAAAATGTTAACACTTAAAAATGTTTGCTTTGTCTGGAATTCATTTTTTTCAATACTTTTCAAAGAGGTTTAAATTTAGAAAATAATAATTTTAATGATTGTAGTTACAAAATGTATTACATCCATTAACAAATCTATTAAAAAGTTCACATTTTTTATTTTGTTAAATGTTCGCGCACTTAAATGTATAAAATGTTCGCATACAAACATATTTTGAGCATGAATTTTATTTAAATATGAATTATAATTAAGTGCAAACAATTTTTAAATATCAAAGCAGAGTGAGCGCCCGAGCGATGTGCTAACATTCCTGAACACTTTAATGCATTTTTACGTGCAAATAATTTAAAGAATAATTCAAGTACTAACATTTTTTAAATACATAATCATTTTTAATTTTTAGTTATTTTTTAGTGTGAACGATTTTTGAATTATTAATTTTTTTAAGTGCGATCATTTTATAAGATTTAAAAAATCTTGAGGTCGATTTTATGAGTCATTAAGAAAATGTTTGAAGAATTATAATTTTTTTATAAGATTTTTATGTACGACATGATTCGATTTACCCCTAAAAAAACGACATGATTCGATTTATAATAAAACCACCTCGCTACTCTTAACCAAATATCACCAATTTAATATACCCACATCAGTTATGCTATAATCAACCAGTCATATTCAGGATTAACTTTGTAAATTTATCGGGAAAAGAGGATGTGCTGTTGTGCATGCAAGGGTTGGCTGATGGATGGAATGGCTTGGAAAAATATGCCGTGGGACGAGGGTGTGCATTGCATGCACAGGAATGGCTGGAAAAAAATGTGAGCGCCAGGGTAATGGGAGGATATGTGCTTGCATGCACCTAATGAAGACGACTAACTACTCTTTGGTCTGTGTTGTGCTCGTAGTCGTGGCTAGGCTCGGTACATGACAAGAAGAAAATCTGAACTTCTTTCTCGCCACCGATCCCCTGCGACTGCGAGGAAAGTCCTCCATGACCCGCAGCACCAGGCCAGCCACACCATCGGCCTGCTCCAACCACCGCGCCTCCCATCGAACGGCATGTATCGTTAGGGATCACATCGAACGACATGTATCGTTAGGGATGCGATGAACCATTTTTCCGTTGCAACGCACGGGCATTGTCCTAGTGAATAGTAAAGAGAGCTCTACCCCTACATCTTTGTGTCATTTTACTCTTCTGTATTGTGTGATGATTGCGCCTTCGACTCCTTCGCCTACGATGTACACCCTCGGGACCGGCCAGCCGGCACAGGTTGTACAACACATGATCAGCAGGAGCCTCTGTCGACCTGCGTCAATCCTGCATCAAGCGGGCTTTCATCACCCCTTGGTCGAAGGTATAACCACGATCTGATCGCAAAAGTGGATTCGTCTCTCGTTTTCCTTTCAATTTTTGCGATCTACACGTTTCTTAATCTCATCTACGATTGAATCTTGTTGATTGTTCCGTACGTGACTCTGCTGGTCCACGCACGCACGTCCGAGGAGCGCCGTCGAGCGCGCATGGCCTGCTGACCAGCTGCGCAACCGCGTCGATGCCGGTCGCCGTAACCGCACGCGTCGGCCACGCCCGGCTGCGCCACCGTGCCGCGAGCACTGGCCTCGCCCGTTGCGCCATCGTGTCAGCTACGTCGCTGGCACGCTCGCCGGGCCGTGCCCCTCGCCGCCCGTTGCGTCGGCTGCTCATGCCCGCCCCGGCCACGCCGGCCGCCTCCGCCGCGCTTGCCACTCGAGTCGCTCGTGCCGTGCCGGCCGCGCGCGCGCGCCGTATCGCATCCCCTGCTGTGGATGCACCGTCCGCACAGGCCGCGCGCCGCGCTACACGTGCTGGCCTGCCGCGCCAGCAGCGCCGCCACGCCACGCGCGCCGACCACGCACCGGCCGCCCCCGCTCCGGGCCGCGCCCTCCGCGTCTGCTGTGCCGCGCCGGCCCGCCCGCCGTGTCGCGCACCGTAGTGTTGCGTCGCCGGGTCGTGCTGTGTCGAGGACGCGCCCGTCACACTCATTGCGCGGGCTGCGCCGCACCGCCCGATGCGGCCAACATCGCCTGCCATGACCCAACTTCCTGCGCCTCGCCGCGCCTCTGCCCTGCCGCTGCGCGAGTTGCCGGTCGGCGCACTCGCCGCCCGCGCCGCCCGCCGTGCTTCGCCGCCGGCTGCGGCTGCCGGCCTCGAGCCCCTCCATGGCCAGCCGCCACCGCGACCTGAGCCTTAGCTCGGTCTGCGTGTGGGGCAGCCTGGTGGGCTCTTGGCTAGCCACGGCTGGCCCCTGCTGGGCCACTTTCGGCCCACTAGACGAAAACAATTTGACGGTGGGCAGCTGTGCTGGGCTTCGGCCCGTTTTTGGCCTGCTTCCGATACGGACCGGGCCGAATACGGGCTGCGCGAATATTTTTATTTTGGGAATTGATACTCTGCTCCGCCGGAGCGGAGCGAGAACCGTGCCGCAGTTGGTTCAATTAGTTGAGTGCGTTAGCTTTTTTAATTTTTAATTTTCTAAAAGTTTTATCTCCTAAACCGTTAATCCGATTGATGATCCGTTTTCATCATTAGATTTGTCGCGATGAGATCTTCGAAACAAGATCCCATATTGATATGTTTCGATGATTTTTTTTTGTCACCATCAGTTGCCAGATTAGGTCACTCTAGTTTTCATTTTTACCGTGAACTGTTGCCACAAATGTTTATACATAGTTGTTGGAGGAATAGTTCCGTATACTTAATCTTAGAATACAATCCGATAAATAAAATGGCAACTCAAACTGATAAAACTGGCAATGACAATAAACCATTATGTCAATTAGATGTAAAGAATACGGCTACCGAACATAAGTAAAACGGTAACAGATCGTTCAAGCACAACAAGTTATTATGACACGTGGGTATAAATAACATGACAAGTATTGATGTTTTTAGGTGATTTTGAAGAGAAATGTATACAAATACTACAAAAAAAGTTTTTCATTTATATAAGTTAGTGTACATTGTTTTAACAACCAAGTTGGTATAATCTGACAACTATATGAACAATTATCAGGTAAGTAGAACAATAATGTGGCAAGTACTGATGAAAAAAAAGATTTAACAACCAAATTGGTATAATCCGACAACTATATGAATAATTAACAGGTAAGTAAAACAACAATGTGGCAAGTACTGATAAAAATAAGTTTAACAACTAAGTTGGCATAATCTGACAACTATATAAATAATTATCAGGTAAGTAGAACAGTAATGTGACAAATACTCGTGAAAAAAAAGTTTGTCAAAATATGTTGACATGGGATCTAGTTTCGAAGATCTCGTCGCGAGAAAGCTAATGGTGAAAACGGATTGTCAATTGAATTAACGGTTTGAAAGATAAAACTTAAAAAAATGAAGATAGAAAAGCTAGCCATTTTTGCTAATGGTGAGTTAATACTAGATTCTCAAACCTCATGCACACTCTTATATGCATGCAAGCCGTTGCACACCTGGTTAACACCGCCGCACTGTAAGCCTCTCCATGCGGCGCGGCTGCATAGTGCAATCCTTTTATTTTAGCCTCTGTTTTTTTTTCCGTAATTTACGGTTATTTTTTTCCTGTTGAATAGATATAATCTGTTTTAGCTTAAAATATATTTTTAGGCTTCAGATTTTTGACTATTTTTTTCATATTTTTTTAAACATGCTACATATCAATATATGTTTTTGTTATATGTCTGCATTGTTGTAGATTAATTGTTTAGCAGTCTTAATCTCCTATACGACATATAATTGCATGTTTTTAAATATTGGAACGCTATTTTGCTGAATAAAATGTACCACCTCACTTTACGCCGTGAATTACCTGATGTAATCCCTTAATACTCGCGTAAATCCTTAAAGGCTGGAATCAATAAACTGGAAACTTATCGAGTTGTCACATAAATGGTTCTTCTACCCACCGAGCATTCGACATGTAGACTATCCTCGGGTCCGAGTGATCCTAGAGGATGATAGGCTTGTGGACCCAGATGGTCTTCACCAGTCCTCGTGTGAATGTCTGGGCAATGTATGGGATATGATAGCCCACCTTGTCATTCAACATGAAGGTCAACATCGAGTCCGAATAACTCGGGGTGATAGGCTTGGAGACCCAGATGGTCCCCGCCACTCCTAGCGTGAATACTGGGTTGTTGCACTTTCTTCAATTCCACCTATGAGGTACCATGATACATGCGTACATGATAGAACAAAGTGCCCTAGCCTTTTAGATTGCTCTCATAATGTGGTTTGAAAGGCTAGAGCACATTGTTTGCCCCCATAGAGAGGAGCAAAAGAACCATTATTGTGCAACCACGTGGGCATGTCTACATTGTCCAGGGGGAGAACCGTCGGATCCTATGGTGACACCTCATAGGTTCCCATGGTAGATCCATTGGCGCCTCCCTCGACACAGTAACTCGATGTGAAGTTATCCTGGCAAAGAGTCTCTCCCCTATCTGGAGATACTTAGTCAACTTGACATCTCGGTTAGAGTGAATGCCTATCTCATTTACTCGCATAGTTTTCCGTTTGTTTATAATTTCACATTCATCTTCGGTGGGTTGTACTTTGACCGAGCACAACCTTATTCATCACTTGGCGATTGGACGGTGCATCCATTTATTCCTTTATTTAATTATGGTAGCTTGATATGTTCTGAAATGTGTGCATTTTATTATTTATGTAGCTTCTTCCTCGCTACATTATATTAATTAGATGCCATATTTAGAAGGTATGTAGCATCAAAGTGGAGGAAATGTGCCTTTTTGATAGCGGTACCACTAATACAGTTTTTCGAGAAACCTAGTATCTTGAGTCTATTAAAAATAATCTCCGAGAAGTATTGTAACAATCGTCTGCTGCGGTTTGAACATATTTAGCTCCAGATGAGAAATACTAATACTTCCTATGGGGACAACGGCGATCTTGACATTGCCTTGTCGTACCCGGAGTCGACTCATACTCTTTTTAGCTTTAAAAGACATATGCGTTGATGGTTTCCACCTTGAGGCCACTGATTACTATGATCATGAGTGTATACTCATCACTAAGCGGGATGCAAATGGTAAACATGCTATCGAAAGGTTTCCTCCATTCGACATAGGGCTACACTACACTAAGATCGTAGGACCGCCCATGTACACTACCCTTAAAACTGTGTTTTAGAAGGTCTAAACTATTCTGCCTGAAGCATGATAGGTTAGGTCACCCGGTCTTAGGATGATGAGAAACATAATTAACAACTCAAATGGCCATAATGTTAATGTCGAAAAAAATTTGAATCCTGATGATTTCGTGTGCCCCGCATGCGCTACTTGGAAATTAATCATTAGGCCATCTCCTTAAAAGTGAAGGATGAAATCCCTGCGTTCTTGGAACGTATCCAAGGGGATATATGCGGTCCAATTCAGCCTCTCTCGGGGCCGTTTAGGTACTTCATGGTGCTCATCGATGATTCCTCTAAATGGTCCAATGTTGCCTGTTGTCAACAAGGAACCATGCCTTTGAAAAATCGATCTCGCAGATCATACAAATAAGGAATAAATTTCCTGATCATCGATTAAGTCTATTAGCGTTCGATGATTATTGCCGGTGAATTTACTTCAAAGGCGTTCGATGATTATTGCATGGCAATGGGAATCAAAGTCGAGCACTCTGTACCGCATGTCCACACACAAAATGGACTTGCGGAGGCATTAATTAAAAAATTCAAATTCATTGCCAGACCGCTTCATCGGGTTGTAATTTACCAACTAAATGTTGGGGTCACGCCGTGTTACACGCGACTAATCTCATCAACTTTCAACCATCGTCCTACACAAATCCACTCTCCTATGCAGCTTGCGCAAGGGTCGGCACCGAAAATTTCCCACCTTCATAGGTTCAGTTGCCAGGTATCGCCCCTTTGGCAATTAGCACTGGGTTTGATCCGTAAGTCGGGGATATACGTTGCTTATGAGACTTCGTCCATAATCAGGTTTTGGACCCCGCGGCAGGTGACTGTCATACGACCCGCTTTGCTGATTGCATTTGCGACGAGGATCTTTTCCCGACTTTAGGGGGAGATAATCAAACCCTTGATGATAAAAGTCGTAAAATCACGTGCCAAGCCACGGGGATCCACGCTCATGACCCGCGCACTGCTGAGACTAATAGAGAAGTCCAAAAGATAATAGATTTGCACTCATTAGCGAATCATCTGCCTGATCATTTAAGTGACCTAAAGACTATGACAAAGTCACATGTGCCTGCGCGCAATGCACCGTAAAGGGTTGAAATACCAAATAAAAACAATGGTATACCCGCTCCCGTCCTTAGGCCTAAAAGGATGAGGAATCCGGTTCCTCGAATCCCAAGTGTTCGGGGACGCTCAAAGAAAAAAGATAAGAGGGATTTATCACGGTCTGCCCCCAGAAGAGGCGAGCCAGTTGAGACCTGGCACAAATACAGAAGTTTCAGTGCACGAAATTCCGAACTTGAATTTTCCTATATTGGAAATACCCAGCGAAGATGTGTGCGCACACATCGGAGCAGGAAAGCTAAAGGACGTTGCTCCTGGATTAGGAAATCCGGTGGAGGAAGGGAATGTGCCTGATGCACCCCATGACGTAATGGCCATTAACTATGTTAATTCGGGCGAGTCAATTAATCGAGCCATGGCAAATGTCGACATTTATTTTGCCAAGAAAATTGCCTCAATCATAGTTCTTGACCCTGAAAAGGTCGGATTCGAAAGATTGGGAGAAGGCAATATCTGCTAAGTTAGTTTCTCTCAACAAAAGAGAGGTGTTTGGACCCTGTTTGTCTAAACTCCTCCCCACATACGCCCTGTTGGCGATAAGAGAGTTTTGTTCGAAAGAGAACGAAACTAACAACGTAGTATGGTACAAAGCAAGGCTCGTTGCTCAAGGTTTCTCTCAGCGACCAGGTGTCGACTATGAGGAAACTTACTCCCCTGTTATGGATGGAATTACCTTTAGATACTTGATCTCAATGGCAGTAAATTTGGACTTGAAAATGAAACTTATGGATGTTGTCACCACTTACCTATATGGTAACTTGGATTCAAACATATATATGAAGGTACCCCGAAGGTATCCCTGTTTGGAACCAAGATAGAGAAAATAGAAGTTTATACAGTGTAAGAAGTCACTGTAAGGACTTAAGGATGTGGTATAATCGTTTAAGTGATTCCCTTCATCAGAAGGGCTACACGAGCAATGAATATTTCCCATGTGTTTTTATACGGAGATCACAAGATGGTTTGTGTATTATATCGGTGTACGCGGATGATTTAAACATGATCGGTACACCTGAGGATATTGAGGAAGCGAGTGTGACGCCCCCAAAATCAGACCGTGTACAGTACTCATACACGCAAGGTACACGATCGAGATCAGGGACTCACGGTGAGATATCACAACACAACTCTACAAATAAAATAATACAAGCTGTTTAATACAAGCCAGGGGCCACGAGGGCTCGAATACAACAGCTCGCGAGCACAAAGTCAGCGGAAGCAATAGTATCTGAGTACAGACACGAAGATACAAGGTTGCCTTAAGAAGGCTAACACAAATCACAACAGATCGAAAAGGCGAGGCCTCCTGCCTGGGAACCTCCAAACTACTCCTGGTCAAAGGGGAACTCGACGTCGTAGTAGGCATCAGGGGTCTTCATGTTGTGGTGGTCGGCATTGGGGATCTCCTGCTCCTGGACTCCAACGTCGACTGCAGCGGCCGATCAGGCAAAACAGTAAAGGAAATAAAGCAGGTGAGTATCTAGTATACCCGCGAGTCTTACGTCCGCTACTAAGCATTATGCATTGTATCAACGGATAGAAGAGGCTGTATATAGTGTACTGAAAGACAGAAATCCAGAGCAAGGGTAAGAAGCTAGGCCTAACGAAGACTAGCATCTTCCGACGATGTCTTGCAGCATGAGGTAAGAATCAGCCAACAGTTTATATAAAGCATAAAGTAACAATGCAGCAGAAGTTGCTGCAGCATTGTATAATAATAAGTTGTAATAATTAACAATGCCTCCGAGTTCACCTCCTCGACATCCCCGCGAGGAAGAAAACTCGGAACCATACAGTTTAATAATAATAGTTTCTAGTGGTAAGATCCAGCTTCAGCATAAAGCGTCCTGTTATCGTGGACACGGCTATTCGAATAGATTAATCTTCCCTGCAGGGGTGCACTTGTGTTACGCTACACGCACGGATCTCCAGGGTGGCGGGAACCTTGTTAGGGAACGCTCCACCGAGGCTATCCGACACTTCATAGCCCATCTTTCAAACTCAACAGAGAGGTCATCCGCCGGACTATATCCTATGTACGCGGGACCCTAACCCCGACGTACTCCTGCACGGTGCGAGGCTGGCCGGTGAAGTTAAATCAAAGCAAATACAAATCACACTGCCGCGGCAAATAAGACAACACCACTTCCCAGCGCAGTCCGCGGTACTGCTGACGTCTGAAGAGTCCTCGGACGACACTACGAAGCAGAGGAGCCCATAACTCGTAACTCCCACGGGTAGGTAGTGCGTACATGGCATATAGCCAACTCAAGACATTCACTGAACCATTTAGCATTTTATTAACCTGCGTGACAACCGTTATCGTTGCCTCGACTTAACTGACCCGCGGACAACGACAGCAGCCAGGACCACCAGTACATCGGTGCCTGCCCCGTCGTCCCACCAAGTCACTGCGGTTACCAACAAGGTGAACCGTCTCCTTACCTTGTCTCGCGTGTGCTCCTGGAGGAGCTCGACTTTCGTGGGTTGGTAACTCTCGCGGCCAACGATCAGGGGCCAAGCACACCGGTACACTGGTCGTACCCTCCCTGTAGTCCCGTCGCAATACCTCTCGCGGGCACCGTCGGGTCGCCCGACTTCTTACCTTTAAGGACACCAGTTGGTTCGAGTTCCTACCATTAAGTGAAACCAGGAGGAATCACCCTCGATGGTACACTTGAGCTGGCTCGACTGAGACATCAGCGGAATGAACTAGAGAGGTAAACCTCGTATCATCCGGTGATGCTACGCTACTGAGCCGACGAGAGTGAAATACGAGTCCATTCCACTCGTAAGCCAAACTCGAAGCGACTCGGCAGAGTCTCGCCATTGTAGGTTCCCTAGGGCGTCTGCATTGATCCGTACCTGCTGCAGTTGTAATATATGTTCCCGCGTTCACTCCCCTGAGTGATCACGACCCTCTATCTAATCCTAGCTAACAATGCGCAGGGCTCACTGCTGAATAATGCATAAGTAATAATAGGCAGCATAGGATTAAAGTAAGGTACATCAAGGGGCGACAAAAACAGGCTACACAATTGAATAGGATTGTAATCGTAGCAGCAGCAGTAACAATGCCTAGTGCAAGAAAGTACGGAAAGATAGGCGATATCTGGGGAAGAGAATGGATCTGCTTGCCTGTAAGCTCGGTAGTAGCGGTACGGTCGTCGACGAAGTAGTCGTACTCGGCAACGCTGTCGTCGGCGGCAGCATCGGGGTCTACCGGAGATAAGGGGGGAAGAAACAGTAAATACAAAGCAAACATAACAATCAACGGTATTACATGACAGATGAAAAGCTAACGAGGATCTAACGTAGTCCGATGCAATATGCTCGAAGCGGGAAATCATCTGGGGATGAAATACCGGCTCCGGGTGATTACCGGACAGGGTGTCCGGGGAAGGGTGGATCATGCCGGAGGTGTCGTGGACATCCGACACACGTGTGGGTGGTGTATCCGGGTTAGTTGAACTATTCCGAACAACATTCGTGTTCGGAATAAATTCATCCGGGTACTTTAGCAATACCGGACAATTTACCGGACAATCGGTCCGGAGGGGGACGGTTCGATGTTCGGCATGTTAGAGGGGTGTGGTGGGGGTATGGGTATCGTATCCAAACTCGGTGATCCGTTCTGAGCAACTTTCGTATTCAAAAGTTTTACATCCGGGCAACGTATCTCGGTACCGGGAATTATCGACAGACGGCCCGAAGGGGGGAATGTCGATGTTCGGTAAGTTAGAAGGGGGTGGTAGACATATGGATAGCGTATCCGTATGCGTTATATTTTTCTGATCAATTTTGATGTATAAAGTTTTTTGATTTGAGTTACGGTTTAAAAGATATTGAATTTCAAAGTTTTAAACATTTTAAATCAATTTCTGAAATTTATTTATTATTAAAATAGAACATTATCCAAAACCTTATCCACAACAGTACTGACAAAGGGGGCCCACCTGTCATACAAAGAGGTGTTTGACTGGTCAAAACTGACCAGTGGGTCCCACATGTCATATTCACATTTTATAAAAAGCATTTTATTTAGTTAAACAACAGTGGGGTCCATCTGTAAGCCACACATGTGCTAATTAAATTCCTGTTTATTTTAACCAAGGGGTAAGTGGTACTGGGCCCACCTGTAAGCCACAGGGGGTTTATTTTTAACACATTTTAATTAACAGGGGGTTATCTCCACTTATCATGTTTTCATTGGCTAAACACCCTGGGGGGCCTACTTGTAAGTGAGGGGGGTTTGCCCACTGGCGTGCCCACGCCGGTGACAGAGGACACGGCGCGACGAGGCCCTTGACGGCCAGGCCGTTCCGGCGAGGTGGCCGTGGTTAGGGGCTCGGCGGGCGGTTGGCCAGGGTGCGCAACGGGGGTGGTTAGAGGAACCAGGCGAGCGGGGCCTGTCGCCAGGGGAGGCCGGAGCCACAACGGCAGGTGGAGGCGTTGAACGACATGGGCTGGGGCACGGCCGCGGTGGCAGGGGCGGGTGGCGCCGCGCATGGCTGGGCACGCAAGGGGCGCGACCCGAGTGCAGCGGGCGTACGCACCGGGGAAGGCTGGGCGTGTCCACGGGGTCACCGAGAGTCACGCGGAGCAAGCTCCGACCATGGCGGTCGGTGGCTATGGCGTCTACGATTACGGCTAACATGGCACGATGGGGAGGAAGGGGAGGTGGGTGAGCTCACTGGGATGCTCGGCGACGACTTGTGGAGCGCGGGGTGGTCGGGGGCGCGCCGAATCGGGCGGCGAAGTCGGCGACCGTGGCGGGGGGAAGTGACGTGATTCCGGCGTTGCAGCGCGTCCTGGCCCGATTCTCCGCGTGGGGTGATGAAGACGGGAGTGGTGAAGCGGCTGGACATGGTGGCGCGGCGGTTAGGGCTCTTCGGCCACGCGGCCGACGACGGCGCGGCCACGGGCACGCGGCCGGGGAACAGAGAGGAGGCGGGGGGCTTGGGGTGGGGAGGAGGAGGGGTGGTGGCTTCGATCTTATCGGCAAGGGGGGGGGCAGTTGGGAGGGGGCAGGTGAGGGGAGAGGGGCCGGCCGGCTACCACGGCGCGCTGGCCATGGCCATGGCGCCACGGGAGCAGAGCAGGTGGGGGTTGGTGGGGAGGAAGAAGACAAGGGGAGGGGTGGGCTGGGCTAGTTGGGCCTCGCCCTGGGCGAGGCTTAGTTTTTTTTATTTTCTTTGTTTTTGTTCCTTTTAAATTTTCTTTTCTGTTTGTATTTAGTTTAGCTAGGTTTTTATTTTTGTAAAATGTTATAATTGCACCTATATTATTATTATACTTTAACATGATGCCACAAAATTTTTGGCCCGCAATAAAATTCATCTAGATTTTATTCAATGCACAAAATATTAAATTGAGCTATTTTTGCTACTGTTTATATTTTTCTGCATTATATAAATAAGTTAATAAAATATCATTTATCTTTTATATGACCTACTGATTATTAGGTATTTAATAAAAATGGTTTCACAATTTTTAGCGCATTTAAAATTCCTACTTGTTTATTAAATTTACCATGGCAATTCAATAATTCCCAACATTTATTTTTATTTCATATTATTCCTAAAACACTTTAATAAAATATCCATTACTATATTAACATGGCCCTATGATGGCTAGGAAATTCTACTAATAGGTTTCACAACTTTGGTTTGATCTATGATTTCCATTTCCATTTTTAAATTACAAGACAATTTGGATAATCCAACCTTATGGGTTTCATGATTATCATTGACTTGGGATTATGCAAATGACTAAGGTGGTTTTGGTTTAACCATGATCAAATGATGGACAGGAATCCACAAGTCTTGGAGAGAATTTATAATTTACCCAATTTGAAAATTTTATCTGGGTTGGAAAGTGACAGAGCTATGATCAAAGGTGATCATGGCTTGATCATCAACAGTAATGATCACTAACAGTGGAATCACTGTAGTGATTACTGTACTGGATCTGAGGGTGTTACAAATCTCCACCACTACAAAGAATTCTCGTCCCGAGAATTAAAAGTAGTGTAAGGGGTAGAGTTTCGGTTTCGCCTTCTAACAAATCTTTTGGTTCTTGTTGTCCTACTCGAAGAAATTAATCCTTCACGTTGAGGCCTTCACTGCTCCGCATCGGTGCATCTCGATGGGTTTTCATCCTTTCGTCGGGGGCTTCATCGCACTTACGAACAGGTTAAGAGATAAAGCTTAAGGGGGTCGGATCGATACAAGGTCAAATAAATGGGGTTGCTCAAGGTTATGGGGTACAAAGTCCTTCCGATTTTAACATCAGGGAAGTACATCGTGAGAAGTTTCAAGCGGTTAGGCACGCATTCGATGCCGATAACGGAAGATGGGAAAGGGGCCCCGGTCATCAGACAGGTACACTGAGTCTGACATCGGACGGAATATCACAAGGTAGAGGACTCGTGAATTGCATACGAGGTCAAGCAAGAGGAATACCCTCGAGAACAGAAGGGTACAAGAGAGTCAGGTTTCGATCCTGTGGAACTGTGGGTTATGGGCCCATAGAAGGTAAGAAGGGTGGCGACATTCCACGCGAGCACGATGCAAGGTTTGTCAGAGAACAATTTGTCAACTATGTCGGAAACATCATCAGTGCCAAGGGCGAGGAACAAACAGAACCATTTTCCTGCTCGTTAAGACGAGGCGGACCAATTGGCAAAGTTCTCGTCCATCGGTGGTCACCGAAAAGTCATCAACAATCGTAACTGGTTGTACAGACAATGTAGCACACCAAAGTGTTTACATAAGCAGGGAATTTCACTGCTTAGATAAGATACATTACAAGAAAGGTTAAATAGACCAATGGAAAGGAAAAGGTGATGATACACAAGTATCAGGTGTACATCTTTCCCAAGGGAAAGCAGAGCACAATATACACGACCAAGTTGTATTGGCAGAGGGTCAATGGGGTTGTCGATGATAACACAAAGCATCGAGGGGCAAGGATGGTATTTCACACAAGGAATCCAATCGACACATGGAAGAAGCCACGTAAGCTTAGTCGGATAATAATCCACGAAAAGGTCGGATGGTTCGCAAAGGATCTGATGTGAGTATCGGCACTCAATCGGGAGGAGAAAGAATGCAAAGGCATCGAGTGATAGAAGCATCGGAGTAATGCGATGCTTGAGTACAAGGGAATCATGTTTTCCAGATCGGGAGGTGGATGCAATCATCCATACGGACTTATCGGTGGCAGGGGATTGCAAAGGCGATGAATACGCAGGTTCTCGGGAATTTATCAGAGAGTAATCGTCGAAATCTTCAGGTGGATCAGGCGATCACCGGGAAGGCAGTGCTCTCCGGAAGGAAGGAGGTACGAGAACCTAAAGTCAGCGTTATTAAAACTTTACCAGCAAGGATAAGAGATCAGAGTCCCAGAGCATAGGTACGGAGAAAAAGATCCTAATACCATAGATATCACACGTAGTGACATCGATGTGGGCCCGTAAGCCAAACATTAAGTTAGCAAGTAGTTTAGCAAATACTAGACTCGACTTCGACCGAGGAGTGGTTAGGGGCTGTCCTACAGGCAGTCGGCTCTGATACCAACTTGTGACGCCCCCAAAATCAGACCGTGTACAGTAATCATACACGCAAGGTACACGATCGAGATCAGGGACTCACGGTGAGATATCACAACACAACTCTACAAATAAAATAATACAAGATGTTTAATACAAGCCAGGGGCCACGAGGGCTCGAATACAACAGCTCGCGAGCACAAAGTCAGCGGAAGCAATAGTATCTGAGTACAGACACGAAGATACAAGGTTGCCTTAAGAAGGCTAACACAAATCACAACAGATCAAAAAGGCGAGGCCTCCTGCCTGGGAACCTCCAAACTACTCCTGGTCAAAGGGGAACTCGACGTCGTAGTAGGCATCAGGGGTCTTCATGTTGTGGTGGTCGGCATCGGGGATCTCCTGCTCCTGGACTCCAACGTCGACTGCAGCGGCCGATCAGGCAAAACAGTAAAGGAAATAAAGCAGGTGAGTATCTAGTATACCCGCGAGTCTTACGTCCGCTACTAAGCATTATGCATTGTATCAACGGATAGAAGAGGCTGTATATAGTGGACTGAAAGACAGAAATCCAGAGCAAGGGTAAGAAGCTAGGCCTAACGAAGACTAGCATCTTCCGACGATGTCTTGCAGCATGAGGTAAGAATCAGCCAACAGTTTATATAAAGCATAAAGTAACAATGCAGCAGAAGTTGCTGCAGCATTGTATAATAATAAGTTGTAATAATTAACAATGCCTCCGAGTTCACCTCCTCGACATCCCCGCGAGGAAGAAAACCCGGAACCATACAGTTTAATAATAATAGTTTCTAGTGGTAAGATCCAGCTTCAGCATAAAGCGTCCTATTACCGTGGACACGGCTATTCGAATAGATTAATCTTCCCTGCAGGGGTGCACTTGTGTTACGCTACACACACGGATCTCCAGGGTGGCGGGAACCTTGTTAGGGAACGCTCCACCGAGGCTATCCGACACTTCATAGCCCATCTTTCAAACTCAACAGAGAGGTCATCCGCCGGACTATATCCTATGTACGCGGGACCCTAACCCCGACGTACTCCTGCACGGTGCGAGGCTGGCCGGTGAAGTTAAATCAAAGCAAATACAAATCACACTGCCGCGGCAAATAAGACAACACCACTTCCCAGCGCAGTCCGCGGTACTGCTGACGTCTGAAGAGTCCTCGGACGACACTACGAAGCAGAGGAGCCCATAACTCGTAACTCCCACGGGTAGGTAGTGCGTACATGGCATATAGCCAACTCAAGACATTCACTGAACCATTTAGCATTTTATTAACCTGCGTGACAACCGTTATCGTTGCCTCGACTTAACTGACCCGCGGACAACGACAGCAGCCAGGACCACCAGTACATCGGTGCCTGCCCCGTCGTCCCACCAAGTCACTGCGGTTACCAACAAGGTGAACCGTCTCCTTACCTTGTCTCGCGTGTGCTCCTGGAGGAGCTCGACTTTCGTGGGTTGGTAACTCTCGCGGCCAACGATCAGGGGCCAAGCACACCGGTACACTGGTCGTACCCTCCCTGTCGTCCCGTCGCAATACCTCTCGCGGGCACCGTCGGGTCACCCGACTTCTTACCTTTAAGGACACCAGTTGGTTCGAGTTCCTACCATTAAGTGAAACCAGGAGGAATCACCCTCGATGGTACACTTGAGCTGGCTCGACTAAGACATCAGCGGAATGAACTAGAGAGGTAAACCTCGTATCATCCCGGTGATGCTACGCTACTGAGCCGACGAGAGTGAAATACGAGTCCATTCCACTCGTAAGCCAAACTCGAAGCGACTCGGCAGAGTCTCGCCATTGTAGGTTCCCTAGGGCGTCTGCATTGATCCGTACCTGCTGCAGTTGTAATATATGTTCCCGCGTTCACTCCCCTGAGTGATCACGACCCTCTATCTAATCCTAGCTAACAATGCGCAGGGCTCACTGCTGAATAATGCATAAGTAATAATAGGCAGCATAGGATTAAAGGAAGGTACATCAAGGGGCGACAAAAACAGGCTATGCAATTGAATAGGATTGTAATCGTAGCAGCAGCAGTAACAATGCCTAGTGCAAGAAAGTACGGAAAGATAGGCGATATCTGGGGAAGAGAATGGATCTGCTTGCCTGTAAGCTCGGTAGTAGCGGTACGGTCGTCGACGAAGTAGTCGTACTCGGCAACGCTGTCGTCGCGGCAGCATCGGGGTCTACCGGAGATAAGGGGGGAAGAAACAGTAAATACAAAGCAAACATAACAATCAACGGTATTACATGACAGATGAAAAGCTAACGAGGATCTAACGTAGTCCGATGCAATATGCTCGAAGCGGGAAATCATCTGGGGATGAAATACCGGCTCCGGGTGATTACCGGACAGGGTGTCCGGGGAAGGGGGGATCATGCCGGAGGTGTCGTGGACATCCGACACATGTGTGGGTGGTGTATCCGGGTTAGTTGAACTATTCCGAACAACATTCGTGTTCGGAATAAATTCATCCGGGTACTTTAGCAATACCGGACAATTTACCGGACAGTCGGTCCGGAGGGGGAAGGTTCGATGTTCGGCATGTTAGAGGGGTGTGGTGGGGGTATGGGTATCGTATCCAAACTCGGTGATCCGTTCTGAGCAACTTTCGTATTCAAAAGTTTTACATCCGGGCAACGTATCTCGGTACCGGGAATTATCGACAGACGGCCCGAAGGGGGGAATGTCGATGTTCGGTAAGTTAGAAGGGGGTGGTAGACATATGGATAGCGTATCCGTATGCGTTATATTTTTCTGATCAATTTTGATGTATAAAGTTTTCTGATCTGAGTTACGGTTTAAAAGATATTGAATTTCAAAGTTTTAAACATTTTAAATCAATTTCTGAAATTTATTTATTATTAAAATAGAACATTATCCAAAACCTTATCCACAACAGTACTGACAAAGGGGGCCCACCTGTCATACAAAGAGGTGTTTGACTGGTCAAAACTGACCAGTGGGTCCCACATGTCATATTCACATTTTATAAAAAGCATTTTATTTAGTTAAACAACAGTGGGGTCCATCTGTAAGCCACACATGTGCTAATTAAATTCCTGTTTATTTTAACCAAGGGGTAAGTGGTACTGGGCCCACCTGTAAGCCACAGGGGGTTTATTTTTAACACATTTTAATTAACAGGGGGTTATCTCCACTTATCATGTTTTCATTGGCTAAACACCCTGGGGGGCCTACTTGTAAGTGAGGGGGGTTTGCCCACTGGCGTGCCCACGCCGGTGACAGAGGACACGGCGCGACGAGGCCCTTGACGGCCAGGCCGTTCCGGCGAGGTGGCCGTGGTTAGGGGCTCGGCGGGCGGTTGGCCAGGGTGCGCAACGGGGGTGGTTAGAGGAACCAGGCGAGCGGGGCCTGTCGCCAGGGGAGGCCGGAGCCACAACGGCAGGTGGAGGCGTTGAGCGACATGGGCTGGGGCACGACCGCGGTGGCAGGGGCGGGTGGCGCCGCGCATGGCTGGGCACGCAAGGGGCGCGACCCGAGTGCAGCGGGCGTACGCACCGGGGAAGGCTGGGAGTGTCCACGGGGTCACCGAGAGTCACGCGGAGCAAGCTCCGGCCATGGCGGTCGGTGGCTATGGCGTCTACGATTACGGCTAACATGGAACGATGGGGAGGAAGGGGAGGTGGGTGAGCTCACTGGGATGCTCGGCGGCGACTTGTGGAGCGCGGGGTGGTCGGGGGCGCGCCGAATCGGGCGGCGAAGTCGGCGACCGTGGCGGGGGGAAGCGACGTGATTCCGGCGCTGCAGCGCGTCCTGGCCCGATTCTCCGCGTGGGGTGATGAAGACGGGAGTGGTGAGGCGGCTGGACATGGTGGCGCGGCGGTTAGGGCTCTCCGGCCATGCGGCCGACGACGGCGCGGCCACGGGCACGCGGCCGGGGAACAGAGAGGAGGCGGGGGGCTTGGGGTGGGGAGGAGGAGGGGTGGTGGCTTCGATCTTATCGGCAAGGGGGGGGGCAGTTGGGAGGGGGGGCAGGTGAGGGGAGAGGGGCCGGCCGGCTACCACGACGCGCTGGCCATGGCCATGGCGCCACGGGAGCAGAGCAGGTGGGGGTTAGTGGGGAGGAAGAAGACAAGGGGAGGGGTGGGCTGGGCTAGGTGGGCCTCGCCCTGGGCGAGGCTTAGTTTTTTTTTTCTTTGTTTTTGTTCCTTTTAAATTTTCTTGTCTGTTTGTATTTAGTTTAGCTAGGTTTTTATTTTTGTAAAATGTTATAATTGCACCATTATTGTTATACTTTAACATGATGCCACAAAAAGTTTGGCCCGCAATAAAATTCATCTAGATTTTATTCAATGCACAAAATATTAAATTGAGCTATTTTTGCTACTGTTTATATTTTTCTGCATTATATAAATAAGTTAATAAAATATCATTTATCTTTTATATGACCTACTGATTATTAGGTATTTAATAAAAATGGTTTCACAATTTTTAGTGCATTTAAAATTCCTACTTGTTTATTAAATTTACCATGGCAATTCAATAATTCCCAACATTTATTTTTATTTCATATTATTCCTAAAACACTTTAATAAAATATCCATTACTATATTAACATGGCCCCATGATGGCTAGGCAATTCTATTAATAGGTTTCACAACTTTGGTTTGATCTATGATTTCCATTTCCATTTTTAAATTACAAGACAATTTGGATAATCCAACCTTATGGGTTTCATGATTATCATTGACTTGGGATTATGCAAATGACTAAGGTGGTTTTGGTTTAACCATGATCAAATGATGGACAGGAATCCACAAGTCTTGGAGAGAATTTATAATTTACCCAATTTGAAAATTTTATCTGGGTCGGAAAGTGACAGAGCTATGATCAAAGGTGATCATGGCTTGATCATCAACAGTAATGATCACTAACAGTGGAATCACTGTAGTGATTACTGTACTGGATCTAAGGGTGTTACAGCGAGTTCCTACCTGATATCGGAATTCGAGATGAAAGACTTAGGCAAAACCAAGCTCTGCTTAGGTCCGCAACTTGAGCATTCCCTTGCTGGGATTCTAGTGCACCAGTCTGCCGACACCCAGAAGGTGTTGGAAAGATTTGGTTTTGACAGAGCATATCCTTTTAAGACTTCGATGATTTGGAGATCTTTACAGTAGGATATGCTGATGCTCGGTACTTGTCGAATCCGCATACTTCCAAGTCTCAGACTAGGTATGTTTTCCTTTGTGGTGGAATTGCATTTTCCTGGAAATCGTCTAAGCAAAGTCTTGTATCAACTTCGACGAACCACTCAGAAATCATAGCATTATATGAAGCATCATGAGAATGTGTATGGCTTCATCGGATGGTCGGACACATCCAGGTGACATGTGGACTGAACACTATCCAAACCCCCACTATTATCTATGAAGATAATGACGCTTGTGTTGCACAAGTTCAGACGAGTTATGTGAAGAGCAATCTCACGAAGCATATCATTCCCAAGTTCTTCTGTGCACATGAGTTGCAAAAATTGAACGAAGTAAGGATCTTGCATTCTAAGTCGTGTGAAAATCCTGTTGATTCACTCACTAAGTCATCACCGACATCATCTTTTGAGAGGTGTGTGTGGAATCGGTATGATGAGACTTAGAGAGATGCAAGGTTCAGGGGGAGAAACTTCACAAACTCATCGTTAAATCTTGATCCCGATGATCGAGTACTCAACTTAGCGGTTGAGTGGATTGTACTCTTTTTCCCTTGAGTGAGTTTTCAGATGTTTCTCACACGAGGTTTTTAACGAGGCAATTCGTGCAACTCAACAACGTATGCTATGTGCTCTTTCTCCATATTTTTCCCACTGGGTTTTTCGGAGTTTTCGAGGCATGGATATACGGTTAAGTACCCAAGGGGGAGTGTCGGGAAACTCATGGGCCGAAGGAGCCGGCAACGGCCCGACTTGGCCAGGTCCTCCCTTTGACCGAACGTTTCCCCACTTAACGTTAATTGGGCACTTATCTTCTACCCTTAGCCCCCTATATAAACAGAGGAAGAGCACCCATTGTAGATGTTGCTGATCAATGAATAATAAAGAGAGCCCTGCCCCTACATCCTTGTGTCATTTTACTCTTATGTATTGTGTGATGATTGCGCCTTCGACTCATTCGCCTACAATGTACACCCTCGGGACCGGCCAGCCGGCGCAGGTTGTACAACAACTACCACTAGGGTTCACCCCGAGCTGCCCCGCTAGGACTCTAGGGGTGGGAGTGACGCAGACGAGAGCAACGTTAATGCGACACCGTAAGAACCTAAATCTGAGAATAATCAACTTAAATCAGAACAAATTTCTTTTCAAAAATATATATTCTGAACGTATTTAAATTTGCGAGAACCCAATCAGAATGCATTCAAATCTAAGCTCACATCCTACAACAACACACCCCCGATCAGCTTTTGATACATTGCTACCTAAACTTGCAAGAAACTGTCAGTGCTCAATGCCCAACGGGTCAGGATTTTACAAAGTATTTATCTAACACTAGACGATTGTGCAAGAATGCCACAATTCCACAAACCACAATGGACAGAACAAGAAATGCTGTCTTCGTCAATCTTGGCGACAAGCTTGGCAACCATGGGTACGAATCTGGTGGAGGCATGACACAGCTCTCACCATTGAAGTATATGCGTCTCGGAAAGGCCCAGCCCTTCCCGAAAGTGAAGGTCGATGGGTCCTTCCGGAATAGAAGCTCGGATTGCACATTACCCTCTGGCCCAGCTACCATGAGCAGGTCATTGTAGTACTTGAGACCCCACAGCATTGCAGTATCATCTGCAGCAAAATGCTAGTTAATAGCTTACATGCTATGCATTTTAATTTCTAAGTGTATGAATAAAGTACCACTCACTTATTACTCCATAGGGGTTTAATGCTTTGTAGTTGAAACTGAAAATAGTGGTGACATTGTCGAAATTTGGGTGTTGAACAACCAAGTTCCACTGCGAGTAGTTCATCCAGTAGTTCCAATTTGTAATGGTGATCTTCACCCTCCAGTAGTCCCTATAGTTCTGCTTAACATGCCAGTGCACCCTGATTGGGCACATATGGGGTGAGCATTGTACCAGGGGAGTCGAGCTGCTCATGCCAGGTCTATTCACTACTGAAGCCAAATAAGGCGAATTACCCCTATCAAAGTAGCAAATACATTTAGAAATAGTTTCAGAAAGTACAAAAAGTATCTGCCCCCTGAAGAGATTATACTTACTCAACGCAGCTCCCAGGGTTGGTTATGTTATTTTGGCAGCCACATGCACATTTTGGGCAGTCAACTATCGTTTCATTGTAAAATGATGATAGCGAAACACAACAAGCAGGACCTCTTTGAGCAACAAACTGTGAATATGTACATATTACATTCCAAGTCACTGAAAAAAAGAGAACGCTTTCATTAGTCAGAGAGTAGCATATGTCAGATCACTGTTGACCTGTGGTACTAACCATAAGCCCACGACATTTGGTTCTGTCATAATAGCAACTAAACAGAAAAGAGGAATACTGAAACAACATACCATGCGCTTGAGTTGTCCTCCTCCCGTCGAGCGAAATGAACTTAGTGGGAGGTTTTATTTTCTCGGCTACTCCACAGGTATACCCTGGACCTGGGGACTTGAGAGTGAAGTTTTTTGGCGCTTTCACTGTCCTGTTGCTCGTTCCTGCTCGGCCAACAGTGATCTGAAACGATGCCACTGCATTGACTGGATCTTGCACCCATGAGCTAAGAACTCCTCCTTTGCAACAATTTCCCACCTGCATGGTGTTAGCCGCACCAGGAAGCAAGTCAATTATTGTTGGATCCCTCTTGCAGCAGTGTGGTATATTGCCTTTAAATTCAGAGCAATCCCCTTGCTCTATGGTCTGTCCACCGCTCATGCCCCAGATGATCTCCTTCTTTGTCCAAGCCCACCCAAGATGCCACCCAGGTGCTTGGATATGACGGTACTTCTGGTAATTGTTTATGGAAACAACAGCCTGTGACATGCAGATTTTACAGAACATCAACAGGAGAAGAATATATGGTGGAGGTTGTAAGTTGCACAATTATGTAAGGGGTCTTAATGCAGCATTTTGAGTCAATAGAATTCCCTTACAAAAAATAGTATTACCTCCGATCCATATTAATAGACTCTATTTTGTCTAAATTCGTATGTATCTAGTTAAGTACTCCCTCCGTACCGGTTTATTGGGCCTAAAGACCATTTTTCTTATACCAAGGCACATAGTAATTTGCTCACATTAATCACTTTATGTCATTTCCAATGCACTTTCTCATATGCTAGTTTCACATGCAGCCAATGAAAAAGCTTGCATGCAGTGTATTTATTTTCTAGCAATGGGACTAACAACAATAACTCCTCATGCAACCAATGAAAAGAATACATGCACACAATTTTCCAAGATGAGGCCTTATAAAAGGGACATGCTTATTCTGCTTAGGGGCCTAATAAACCGGGACGGAGGGAGTATTTAGACTAGATGCATGTGTATCTAGACAAACTTAAGTCCATTAATATGGATCGGAGGTACTAATATGTAAGAGGTCTTAGTAAGAAGACAAAGGTTGAAGCGAAGTGATGTGCAGGGAATCTTGTTTGCATTGTAGGGGCTCAAGGCAGATTCAGATACTATTTAGTAGTGGTGTACTTACAACATAGCCATCTGAAGTCCACTGAGTGATGTCCCATTTGATTGTGATGTTCCCAGTTGGATCAAGGGGATCGTAAGCTTCTGCATAGAGATAGGCAAGTATACTTAGAACCTCAAGTTCATACATGAGTTGGTTACATGCATTTCAACACACACCCTTGTTCACATCAATTTTCAGTTTATAAACGAAAATAGCGAAACAGCTCAGTTTGAAAACTAGAACAATACGGACCCAGATTTACCATCTTGTTCACACGGCCAACCTTTGCTGAATGAAAATTGAGGCAGAACACTATAACTATGCTTATATATTGTGCTGACCAGGTGTCGAAGTAGAGAAGCCGCTGCTCAAGCAGGTGCATGCAACTCAATACTAGAACAAATTCTTTAAACACTAGCAATCGGTACTGAGTACTCGAAACTAATAATTTACATCTGCATGCCTAATGGGCTGTGTGCAGCTTCTTAGAGAAAGCAGGACGCCCAATGAATTATCCGTAACTTATGACTAGTTTCAAATCGAACGTCACGCAACCCCCTTTCCCACAAGTATTTTCTTAACCGGCCACTACACAAGATTGTACCACGGCCACATTTCGTAATGCTGAAAAATGGCAAGAAACCTAACTGCGGCGGTGATTCGCCCCCGTATGATTTTTCCGCTTATGAATCGCGGATACACGGAGATATACTGCCCCGTCCATACAGCTGCCTAAAAATTCTGCTTCTAAGTTACCAAGATTCTCCGTCTGAATGAACGGGCGTACTTAGAACAAAAAGAAAATAATAATAATAATAATAATAATAATAATAATAATAATAATAATAATAACTCCAGGGAAGGGAAACTTTGATGGAACAGTAGTAGTGCAAGAAAAAAAAACCTCCAAAGAGAAACTGAAAGGCAATGAGAAACTATCGGGAGATGGGGGGAGGCGGATCGAAGCGCCAACTAACCTGTGAAAGGCACCGCCGCACCGGAGAGCAGGAGCAGCGCAAGCGCTGCGGTGGCGGCGGCGGCGCAGAGGCGGCGGAGGAGCAATGCGGCCGCCATGGCGCAGGCGGAGAACAGCTGAGCTCCCTACTAGGCAATGTGATGCAATGCTAGCTGCCACTCCTAGTATTGGGATTAAATGCCTTCCTTTTCCTCGGCGATTGTGATTAATGCCGAGGTGCTGTTTCCAGTAGTGCCTAGTTTTGTATGGGTGCGGGGAGAAAAAGGAGGCCCGGCGAGACGCAACGCATTGGAGAGCGTGTCTCACAGAGGGGGGAGGGCCCAACGAGGGAGGCTGGCTTTCTGGTTCTGGCTGCAGCACTCAACCGAGCTGACGAGGTCCCTTTTCCTCATCAGTCTTTTTTCCTCGCGCGCGTGACTGCGCGGCGTGAGAGGGGGAGGGGTCAGAGCGGCCGTTTCTTTCGGTTGCTTGGGCCGTGGCCGTAGGGGACCAGGCAGAGAGAGGGAGGGAAGTGCATTGGATGGGATGCGCGGTGCAGAGGAGGTTTGAGCCATTGGCGTGGGAAATGGGGTGTGTGAGGAAGGGAGTGAGGCACAGCTTTGTACGCTTTGGTCCTGGGAGCACGTGACGGGGTTTGATAAAGAAAAGAATAGCGAGCGGGGCTGACTGCGCCTGACCTGACCTGACCTGACCGTGGACCGAGATACGGAAAGCATGTCTTTAGTGTTGATAATCTCATGATTCCCCCGTTTAGCTGGACAAGGATACGTGGTGTCGGGTTTCGTACGCACGCCCGCCCGCCCCGCCCGCTCAGTTATCACCCAACAACATCCACCCAAAAGATCCCACGGTGGGGAAAACACTTCGGATCACTAGTCTCAAACGATCGCATGATCCTTGGTTTTTGTTTGCAAATCACTAGGGATGATCCCTAGCATCTCATCGCACCAGTGCCATGCCGTCGGATCAGAGGCTGGTGGGACATTTTTCTTTTAGCGAAGAGACGCTGGTGGGACGTCGGCGCGGTGTTGTCGGGTGTGTGTTAAAGAAGTTACACACCGACTTCTGTCCGTCAACGGATACGTTTTCTATCACTAAAAACATATTTGTGTTTGTAATGAAACATCAAAACGTTAATTCTAAGGTTTGATCTCTGGTGCCATCCCACCACAAGTGAGTTATCTACCGTTTGATTAGAGACTGGTGGCATTTGGATGCATGGATCATTATGATCAAAAGGGAGTTGAAAAACAAACTTTTGTACACCAAACATCCCCTTCTATCGATTCCATCTTTCCTCACTCTTGTATTAATTTAATCATATCAAATTAAATCTTATTAAAATATCAATTAAATAAAAAACCTTACATTTTCCCAACAAAAATCAAATCTCACCAAAACCTAAACTAAATAATTTTCTACCTTTCACTAGCCATAACCAAATCAAATAAAATTAAATCATACCAAAACCTTCACTAAGTAAAAAAGTTTCTTTACCTTTTCCTAGCCATAACCAAATCAAATCAAATCCGACCAAAACCTTAACTATCAAAATTTTCTTTGCCTTTCCCTATTCATGCTCAATTCAATCAAATCTTATCAAAATTTCGACTTTTACCTTATGTCCACCATTTTTTTTAGGGAAAACACTTCATATAAGCATCTCATCGGACCAGTGCTGATGTTGGATCAGAGGCTGGTGGAACGTGGATGCCTAGACTCTATTATTAAAGGGAATTAAAGATTATATGATTTGTACATTGAACTTTTCTCTTCCTCGTTTTCGGACACGAATATATAGCTGCAGGTCGCTCTGGGAGGGGGGCCCAGCGAACGACCAGGTCGCTCCGGGGGTGAGACCGAGCGAACTCGCCCCAGGTTCGCTCCTGGTGCCTCCAGCGTGACTCCCTCCAGCCGGCCTGTTACAAAAACAAGCCCAATTAGCTATTTGAATATAAACAGCCCAACTGGCCTAAAATAATAGAAATATTTATTTTTTAAGAGATGAATGCTAAAGGTTAACACAGTGCCATCACCACATGGCAAATTAGGGATATTTGTTTGCATGTTTTTTGATTTAAACTATTTATCTACAGCATGATGGCAAATATGCTAGGGCGATTCACAAAAAAGGAATTTGTTGTGGCAAAAAAAATATTTGAGACATGGCAAGAAGAATTATTTTTTTGCCATGCTCCAAGTAGTACATTTTCCATGATCTAACAAAATAAATTGACATGGAAACATACACAAAAGTATTTTCATATTGTAGAGATTTGAGATTTGCCATGGTTCATGTAGATAAAAAATCCCATCATCCATAAACTACAATTGCCATGATCTATAAAGAGAAAATGCCATGTTTATGAATTGATGATACCTAAACATCTAGGTAAATATAGTTCATACTTGCCATGTTCATAAAGTACGTTTGCCATGGAAAACGGAAGCTTGTATTTGCCATGGAAAATGAAAGCTTAGTTTTGCCATGGTAAACGTGCAAAATGGTTTTGTTGACATGATCCATAAACTAAAAATGCCATGGAACATGTAATAAAATTTCCATGGTTGCATACAAAAACACATGTTGCAAAGAAGAAATTTGTTCTTGCCACGCTCCATATAATACATTTGTCGGGGTGAATATAGTACATTTGCCATGACCTAAAAAATAAAAAATGCCATGGAAATATAAAAAATTATTTTTGCCATATTGGATTTTTTATATATTTTCCATGGTCTATAAAGGGAAAATGTCATGTAGTATACTTCCCATGGTCTATAAAGGAAAAATGTCATGTCATGAAAGTGATACATAAACATCTAGATATATATGGTTCATACTTGCCATGTTCAATAAAGTACACTTCCCATGGCAAACGGAAACTTGCTTTTTGCTATGGCAAAAGGAATCTTAGTTTTGCCATAACAAACGTACAATCTTTTTGCCATGATCCATAAACTAGACTTGTCATGGTTTCATAACGTACACTTTCCATGGCAACCGAAAGCTTGCTTTTGCCGTGGTTTCATAAAGTACACTTTCCATGGCAACCGGTAGCTTGCTTTTGCCATGGCAAACATATAATTGTTTTTGCCATGACCCATAAACTAGACTTGCAATGGTTTTATAAAGTACACTTGCCATGGCAACCCGAAGCTTGATTTTGCCATGGTAAATGGAATCTTATTTTTGCCATGGTAAACATACAAAATGATTTTTTTCCATAATCCATAAACTAGATTTTCCATGGTTTCATAACGTACACTTTCCATGGCAACCGGAAGCTTGCTTTTGCCATGGTTTCACAAAGTACACTTTCCATGGCAACCGGAAGCTTTCTTTTGCTAAGTTAAACATTTTTACCATGATTCATAAACTAAACTTGCAATGGTTTTATAAAGTACACTTGCCATGGCAACCGGAAGCTTGGTTTTGCCATGGCAAACATACAAAATGTTTTTTTGCCATGATGATCCATAAACTAGACTTGCAATGGTTTTATAAAGTACACTTGCCATGGCAACCGGGAGCTTGGTTTTTCCATGGCAAGTGGAATCTTAGTTTTTCCAGGGCAAACATACAAAAAGTTTTTTCCATGATGACCCATAAGCTAGAAATGTCATGGTTTCATAGAGTACAAAAATGATCCATAAAAATCTTTGTTCCATGGCAAAAATGGGGCTTGGTTTTTCCATGGAAAACGGAATCTTACTTTTGCCATGTCAAACATACAAAATGTTCTTTTGCCATGATGATCCATAAGCTACAAATGCCATGGTTTTATAAAGTACACTTGCCATGGCAAAGGGGAGCTTGGTTTAACCATGAAAAACGAAATCTTAGTTTTGCCATGTCAAACGTACAAAATGTTTTTTTGCCATGACCATAAGCTAGACATGCCATGGGACATGTTATAAAATTGCCATGGTTTCTTAAGAAAACATGTTGCAAAAAAGGATTTTTATTTGCCTTGCCATGCTCCATATATGACATTTGCCATGGTGAATATACTAATTTTGCCATGATCCGAACAAAAAGTTGCCATGGAAATGAATTGATTATGAAGGATCATGGCAAATGTAGTGAAAACTTGCCATGGTTCATAAAGTACACTTGCCATGGCAAACCGAAGATAGAAATTTCCATGTTTACGGATTAACAAACAAAAGTCCATGGCTCAAAAAACTAGATTTTCCATCGCTCGGGAATTAGAATTTGCCATGCTTCATGAGAGTAATTTTCCATGATCTAAAATCTCGCTTTCCATGGCTCTAAATTGTGGTGGATTTGAAACTATGCATGGTTCAACAAAATGCAAACAGTGATACTACAAAAAAAGATTTTAGAGGGCTGGGCGTCCTGACCTTCCGCTGGATGTGCAGCCATTGGTGAATGTAGATCATAGTTGTTGTGTCTCTCCTCAGGTAGAGGTCCTCGACCTCCCATGCTACAGCCTTCGGTGGCCACGCCGGGAATCTTGGAGGTCGGTGAATCATTTCCCGGGTGGAGGCATGGAGTACCGGACCTCTCCTCTATATCAGAGTGGGGCGGGCGGAGGTGGATCTCCCCGTCGCGTCCGCGCAGCTCCCCCGAGTGGAGACGGATCTCCGAGGCCACGGCCTTCCAGATACGCCCCACGCATCTCAACGGACGGAGACGGATCTCCTAGTACACTACCTCCCTGCCGTTCTTGCGCGGCTGGCCCCGACCACCACCGCTGCCTCGCCGCGAAACGGCCGCAGTCACCGTCGTCCGTCGCCGTGCATCCAGCGCATCCCACGGGTGGTGCCGCACCTCGCTACCGTTGTCACATCGTTGCCAGGGAGAGGGCGCGGTAGCAGGCCGTACTCCTCCTCACCGCCGAACGGCTCTGGCGTCCTCGCGACCACGCAGTCGCCGTTGATGTCGGCATGCAGCCGACGCACCATGGGGTGGAGCCGCACCACACCGCGGTCTCAAATCTGGTTGTGCTTTCGCCGTCCCCCCACCTCCTCTTCACTGCGTAATGGCTCCAGCGACCTCGCCTCCTCACTCTCTGTCTCTTCTCTGGATGGATAAGGTAAAGGGCAAAATGACGTCACGCTAGGGAGCCCCGGGAGCGAACACTCAAGCACCTAGTTCTCATATGCTAAGATTCATGTTTTTCGATCAAAGGGCTAACGAGGGGATCGCGCAAGGTGTGGTCTGAGCGACCATTCGCTCCATATACATAGGGTTTCCTTTTTCTTGATGTTATGTATTAACTCAATCAAATGATTTTATTAAAACATTCACTAAATGAAAAAGTAGTACTTTTTCATATCGCTAATGATAGGTGCCAAACGTTCGGGCAGTGACGAGGATCGGCCTCGGCAAATCCCATGGTAAGGTACCCTGGGTTTAGATCGTACAGAGGAGGTGCAGGTTGGCGATACTCGATGGCTAACAGGAGACAGAGATTTACCCAGGTTCAGGACCCTCGATCAGTGAAACCCTTACTTCCTGCTCTTTTGTATTATGATGGAGGCGATTACAGAGGCGGTCGAGGCGAGATCTCTCGGGACCGGTGGTTTTGCTATGAGATTGGATACCTCCTGGCCTTTATATACTAGGCTGGGTCGCAAGGATCTAGGTTTACAGAAGCAGTTGCTTAATCTAACTTTTAGTCTTGGACTCCAAGTCAAAGCTTCCATAACGCGAAGGACTCCTACGTCGGTGCTTCGAGCGGGCCAGTCGTGGGCTGGTCGAAGCTTCCAGTGGACCTTCTGTCTTGACACGCACCAGGTACCCTCATCCGCAAGAGTTGTGGGGACACCCCCTCGTCAGTAGCCCCCGAGTGCCTGGGGGTCTCGAAGAGTCGCGCATGGACTCAAGCCTGTAATCTTCCATAGTTGTGTGTATCGCTTTGATGCGAGTCGTCGGCTGTTAGCCATAAGAGATAGTTTTTTCAAGGGATGCTAAGCTGGAAGGGGCCAATGTACTTGACCGGTCGAGCCTTGCTGAATTGCGCTAGCGGAAAATACCTCATTAGCCCAAACAAATCTGTGTCCCTCGACACGAACTTGGATACAATCGATGTCAAGCAAGGTCCATGCCGCTGCAGGGCTTACAGGATCAATGCCGCCGGTCTCAGCAAATACAGCCTTAACACGCCCGTTATTGTATCAACTTTCTTCATGCATCACGCATGGAACCGTTGAGAGTGAAGTCGCGTTGTGGCAAGTCCCGGCCCGACTGTCTATGCAGCGGGGTCTTACTTACGCGTGAGCTTGTGCGGCATCGGGGGTGCAGTGTGTCGCAGCCCAGGCATTGTTTTGTAGGGGCGTAGTGCCAAAATATAATGCACCCACTCGGAGAACGATCGAGTGGACTAATATCAGTCACTCGCCGAGCGTTTGCGAGCTCAGGCGAGGAAATAGTAAGAGATGCACCCACTCGGAGAGTCTTCGAGTAGGCTAATAGCACGAGCACCCGTGGAGCGTTCGAGTACTCGGGTGGAGTGTCCTTCTGGATGTCTTTTGATTCCTGCTTGGTAGTGCGAGTAGCCACTCGAGCAATTCATCATTTGGGTGAGGGAGCACCCGAACTTTGTAGATGATTTGACTTGGTGAATCTTTCGCTGACAGTGATGACCCGAAGGGTCCCGTCATCTTGAGTTTTAGGTACGCGTAGTGTGGGACTGCCATGAATTGCACGAATGTCGGTCGACCGAGTATGACGTGGTATTGGGACTGCCAGTCGAGCACTTCGAATTCTAGGGTTTCCCTTGCGAAGTTGCCCTTGTTCCCAAAGACTATGTCGAGCTTGATTGTTCCCAATGAGGAAGCTGCTTCTCTTGGTACTATGCTGTAGAGTGACGCCTGAGTTCTTGTAGACTGTTCGTGGGACAGCTGTTGGGAATGTGCCCTAGAGGCAAATAAAATATGTTTTGTTAACATATTCCATTAGTTCATAATATGTTTTATACTGTGCTATAACTGTATTAAGCGGAAACATTAATACACGTGTGGTATAAAAGAACCGGGTCCCTAGTTAACTCTAGTATACTAGTCCATTGGGCAATTGATGATCAAGGTTTCCTGATCATGAGCAATTAAGCTGTTGACAATGGAGTCGTATCATTGGGAGAATGATATGATGGACACACACCCACCAGAAGTGTTGCAATGTGATCGAGTCACATGAGTTCAACATTGCGATAACTACAACGTAGTGACCAGATCCTTAGACCGTAATGATCATACGTAATTACTGTCTATTAGGATGCCTTGATTTGCTACCCACCGCCTGGCTGAAATATGCTGTCCATAAAGGAGTACTTAAGGTATTTCGAATAGATATGTTAATGAGTATGAAAATAGATCAACGCGGGATTTGTCCATCCAAGTGACGGATAGGTACTCTGGGCCCACTCGGTGACATTGCATCATAAAGCTTGCAAACGTGTGACTAGGTCCCGGGGTTGCAATATCACGGGAACGAGTAAAACATGTTTGTCGGTAACGAGGATGAACTAGTTATATTGGATACCTGATACGTCCAAAACGTATCTATAATTTCTGCTTGCTCCATGCATGTTTTGTGTGATATTGCTATGATCTAGATACACTTTCATACACTTTTGATCATATTTGGACTAACCTATTAACTCAGTGCACCCCAGTGCCAGTTCCCGTTTTCTGCTGTTTTTCTATTTCAGTTTTCCCCCATATAAAAAGTGCCAGAAAAATTCGGGAAAATTCAGATAAAAAATCAGAGTGATGGAAGCTTCGCGAAGAGCCCGAGAGGGGCCAGAGGGGAGACAGGGGGGCCCAGACGGCCACCCGGCGCGACCCCACCCCTGGCCGCGCTAGGGGGGCACCTGGGGCCCCTGCCCACCTCTGGATGCCCCCTTCGCCTATTTATCCCCCGTCACGGGAAAACTCCAGAAGGAGAACCCTATTCCGCAAACTCGCCTTTGTTCCGCCGCCGCGCTTCCGAAGATCGGGAGCACCAGAAGACCTCTTCCCGGCACCCTGCCGGAGGGAGGATTGACCTCCGGGAGTCTCCTCTCCACCATGGATGCTCCCCGGATGTCTCGTGAGTAGTTTTCCTTGGACCATGGGTCCGTGATCATTAGCTATGTGATGTTCTCCTCCCCTCTTTGATCTTCATTGTTTAGACCTCGTGAGCTGCCCTACATGATCGAGGCACTTTTGTAATATTTCTGCAATTGCTATGTTGAGTTTGATCAGATCTGATGGATTATGAGATTATGTTCAGATTGTGATAGAGTAATATATTTGGTTCTTATCTTTTATATTTTTGTTCCTAAGTAATTCTTGCATGTTCTCCATTGTTGTTTATTGCTTTGGCCAAGTAGTAGGTAGTGACTCAAAGAGGGAACGTTGTGCTAGATTGTGGGTTCATGCCCCCCCCCCCGATGACATGCTTGAGTGACAGAAACATGAGTCTAGGGGATGTGTTGTTGCCACAAGGGGGAAAACAACGGTGCTTATAACCGCGGTTACAAGGATTGTTTACTTTACGCAGATTTCTTTTTAATGCAGTTGTCTGTTGCTTTGGGTTTACACTTTGGGTGGGGCTCGCAACTTAATACCAGAGAGATGTTCTGGATAGATATCTCAAGGTGGATGATTAGTAGTAGATGCAGTTGGATTTCGGTCTACTTACTTTGGCATACTGCCCGTGCTTTTTAACCTCGTCCTTTCTTTTGTAGCATAGTTAGCATTGCGGTGCGTTCATAATCCTGTCAATTGCCTTTCTGTAATTTGTTTACCTCGCATAGCAGTTTTATCGTCTTTTGGGAGAGAGACATCACTAGTGAACATCACGTATCCCGGTCCATATCCTTATTATTGTTTCCACGCTATATTTACTTTACTGCTTTTTACTTTCAAGTTGCTATCATTATCCCTTGTGTTTTTACCCTTTGTGAACAACAAGACCGGAGAGATTGACAACCTCTCTGAACTTCGTTGGGAACAAAGTTATCTGTGTCTGCGTGCAGGTCCACGTCAGTTGCGCCACTGACACCTACTTATCATCTCCGGAGTCCTACTGGAGACAAACCTTGGTATCTTCACCGAGGGAAACTCGCTGTTGTACTGCATCACGCCTTCCACTTGGGGCCTACCAACGAAGGGCGAGAAGCCATCAAGCGAATTTCTGGCGCCGTTGCCGGGGACTCCAAGTGCTAAGATAGGGGAGTTGCACACTACCCTTTACCTTTGTTTTTTTTCTTGTTAGTTTACCTTTCAGTTTTTATCTCAGTGTCCTTTATGAAAAACCACAAAAATAGTTGCTACCTTTTGCCTTTGTCTTGCTTTGCCTATTTATGCTATCCTCACCATGGGTGATGAACCACCCAAATATGGTAGGATGGACATGTTTCACTTGGATCGTCTTCGATCAATTTGTGCTCGCGCTAAAAACCCAACCGACTTGGTTGAAGGAAAATCATTGGATGAGCATGCTCATTATACGCGGCACCGCCTATCTCAGAAAGGGAAACACTTATGGGATCAAATACATGTTTCTTATTGCCATGCTAAACTTTTGTGCCACATTTATGATTTTACTTGCTGTTCTAATATAGATCATAAACACCTCCCTTTCCAATGTGAGTTTAATGAAAATGAGATCTTATCTTCTTATGCTAAAGGTGTTTATGATTACTTTGATGTTGAAAAGATTGAAGAGTTTGTTGCTTTTAAAGGTGACTATGAGATTGCTTCTTTGATTGAAAAGTATCACGATACTATTTTCGAGTCTGAAAACTTTGCAGTTCTTGCTTATTGCTTCGAGAATTATACTTCCAATTCTTATATTGAGGATTTAAAAAATAAAATGTTTTCTGCCCAAGAAGAGGCAAATGATTGCTATGATGAGGAGTCCTATGATTCCGAGGACTCACTTGATACTGCTCTTTCTGATGATTTTGATACTTGCTTTGTTGATGGCCATGATGCCACTATGGATGATGCCTACGAAGATGAACTTGCTATAGTTCCTTATGTTAAGCATGAAATTATTGTTGTTGCACCCACACTTTATTTCCCTATTATCCTTTTGAAATCTCCAACTATTCCGGAGAATTTTGCCCTTATCAAGGCTCAATGTGATGGGTTGCATCTATCTTATCATCCTACAAACCGTGTTGAAAACAATACACGTGTGCTTGTAGGTCATGAACAACATGATTTATGTGATAGTTATATTCTTGATGTTGTTCATGATGCTACTGAAAATTACTTTGAGAGAGTAAAGTTTGGTTGTAGAAACTTCCATGTTACAAAAACACCTCTCTTCATGTTGAAAGTTTTGAAGTTGTTCTTGTTCTACCTTCCTATGCATGTCACTTTGTGCTTCTTTGATTTATTTTCTTACAAGATGCCTATGCATAGGAAGTGGGTTAGGCTTAAATGTGTTTCACATTTGCTTCTTGATGCTCTCTTTTGCTTCAATTCTTATTCTCTTGTGAGCATCTTTCATAATCTTTAAGCCTAGCTAATGGCTCTAAAAAAGCGCTTTCGGGAGGCAGCCCGCAACGAATTTAGGTTTCTTTTTTATTTTTGTTGTGTCTTGATGTTTGTTACTACTGTAGCTACATCATTGTATCTTTATTTTTCAGCTTTGTGCCAAGTTATAGCCTCTTACGGCAAGGGAAGTAAAAGTTGTGACATGCTGTCCAGAAAACAGATTCTGTCCTCGTGACCAGAAAAATTCCAGAAAAATCCTAGTTCATCTTTTTGAGCTGAAATTTTTACACAGTATGCTCTGTACAATTACGAAACTTCCGTATGTTCTGAGGTTTTTGATTTAAGTTGCAGAAGTGCCCATAAAAAATTATTTACTATCTGCTGTTCTGTTTTTCACAGATTCTGCCACGTTTTGTCTCTCCTAACTTTTGCAAACCTTAAGCTTGCTTTTTCTTTGCAAAAACTTTTTTGCACTCTTGAGAAACATTAGCTCTTCAAGAATATCTTTATATCCAGTGGAGAATTTTTTTATTTATTAAGGGTACTAACCTCTCTAATCAGCTTATGATGAGTTATGTATGAAGGGAGTTTTCAAGTGTGCGATGGAAGATGATGAAAGAAGATCCAGGAGTGTCAAGCGCTCAAGCTTGGGGATGCCCCCATGCATCCCCAATAAATATTCAAGGAGACTCAAGCGTCTAAGCTTGGGATGCCCCCGTGCATCCCCTTCTCCATCAACAATCATCAGTTCGTCCTTCGTCTCACTATATTTTTATCACTTCATGTGTTATGTGCTATGCTTGGAGCGTCTCGCTCTTAGGTTTTGTTTTTAGTTTTCTTTAGCTTTTCTTTCTGTTCATAACAAGTTAGATCCTGTCTTACTTTGTGTGGGAGAGAAACACGCTCCGCTTTCAAAATTTAGAACACATCATAGGATTTTTCCTGCCTATCTTTTTGCTGTTGTGTGTTCTTTATCTTTTCATAGCTACTGCCATGTTTAGTTTTAGTTTTAGTTTGTCTTTAGCAAGAGCCTTGGCTTTTGTTTAGTTTGTTGCTGCAACTCTTTTTAGTTTTCATGTTTATCTTGTTAAAGAGAGTTGGTTGTTGCACTGAGTTGCGTCTTGTTTTGAGAAGTAGGTGATTGAGGTTGCTATTTAATTCTAGTAGTAGCTTGCAATAGTTTTTAGGTATTGATGTGAGTAATGTTTGAACTTTTGGTGTCAAGAGCTCTAGCCTATTAGTGATAGGTGTCGTATTTTGGGCAATCCATGTGTATTTTCAAAACCTACAAAAACTAGTTGAGAACTCTAGCTACTAGATGGATCACTACTCTTCTGAGGGGTCGAATATCAGAGAACACTCACGTACCATGAGTCGAGGATGCGCAAGGATAACCAAAACCTCATACACTCCTCCTCGGGGTACTTGTCTCTTTGTGAACCTCCTTATTAGATTGAGAGTTACCGATAATAAGTGCATGAGTTCTTCGGACTAATGTAAGTATTGAAAGTTGACACTTCCACCTTCCCATATTTTGCTAGCCTTTCCTGTGCCGTGCATTGCCTTCTTCTCACTCCGAGAGTTGGTGTCCACCTTCGTCGGTACATCCAAACCCTTGGCATGATACACTCTGTCATCTTAAGCCTCCTTATATCTTTCCTCAAAACAGCCACCATACCTACCTATCAAGGCATTTCCATAGCCTTTCCGAGTTATATTGCCATGCAACATCCACCTCTTCATGACTTGATCTTCATGTCATAAATGTACCTGCTACACTGGCAAAGGCATACATTGCATACATCATGATAGTCACATCTTCTTTATGTTTTGAGTACCTTGTAAAGTGTGAAAGATCTCCTTTACCTTCTTGTAAAATAGAGTGTTGCCCTTAAGTGAGGAAAAGATCCCAAAGTGGACACATTAAAAGATCCCAAACATGACAAATGAGGCCATTGAGGCCACAAAAAAATACAAAAAAAATACAAAAAAATAGAAAAAGAAATAAAAAGAGAGAAAGGGGCAACACTACTATCCTTTTAAGAGATCCACACTAGTACTTCCTTTATATCTTTGTACTCCATAGAGATGATCATTTTACATATAGTTCCATTGGAGAGCTTCTTAGCTCGTATGTGCATCCTTTGCATGGCAATCCCTACTCCTCACATCATATCTATCATTTGGCATATCTTGCCTATGATTGTCCTCATTGATGTGAGCCTTTCTTATCCTTTTTGTCTTCCTCCTCCACCATATTTTCTCTTTGCATCCTAAGTGTCAACTCTCGTGCTTACGCTCATCCATTGCATGAGTGCTCAAAATATCGAGAAGGAGTGGATCAAATTGACTTGTACCTGGCTAGTGGTCTGGGGACGAGTCAAGATAAGATTCCAAAGAAGACCAAGTGTGAAACTTTAGTAGATTGAGTTCTCAACACAAAAATACTTTTTTCTCGTATTCCCTATCCCCCTTCTTGCACACAAACACCATTTGGAGACATTTGAGTCACGGACAGCGAGAGCTCTTGCACCTTTTGTTCTTTTGTTACTTGTTTCAATGCAAATATAAACTCTTGCCTGTTATGACTTGAATTGAATCTCTAACCTTGATTATTTTACTTTTCAAAGTTCTTTTATGGTTGCTACCATGTCACCACAGAAATTATGTTGTTATCATTTACCTACTCGAGGACGAGCACGAATTAAGATTGGGGACGTTGATACGTCCAAAATGTATCTATAATTTCTGCTTGCTCCATGCATGTTTTGTGTGATATTGCTATGATCTAGATACACTTTCATACACTTTTGATCATATTTGGACTAACCTATTAACTCAGTGTACCCAGTGCCAGTTCATGTTTTCTGCAGTTTTTCTATTTCAGTTTTCCCCCATACAAAAAGTGCCAGGAAAATTCGGGAAAATTCAGATAAAAAATCAGCGTGATGGAAGCTTCGCGAAGAGCCCGAGAGGGTCCAGAGGGGAGCCAGGGGGGCCCAGGAGGCCACCCGGCGCGGCCCCACCCCTGGCCGCGCTGGGGGGGGGCCTGGGGCCCCTGGCCCACCTCTGGCTGCCCCCCTTCGCCTATTTATCCCCCGTCACGGGAAAACTCCAGAAGGAGAACCCTATTCCGCAAACTCGCCTCTGTTCCGCCGCCGCCGCGCTTCCGAAGATCGGGAGCACCAGAAGACCTCTTCCCGGCACCCTGCCGGAGGGAGGATTGACCTCCGGGAGTCTCCTCTCCACCATGGATGCTCCCCGGATGTCTCGTGAGTAGTTTTCCTTGGACCATGGGTCCGTGATCAGTTGCTATGTGATGTTCTCCTCCCCTCTTTGATCTTCATTGTTTAGACCTCGTGAGCTGCCCTACATGATCGAAGCACTTTTGTAATATTTCTGCAATTGCTCTGTTGAGTTTGATCGGATCTGATGGATTATGAGATTATGTTCAGATTGTGATAGAGTAATATATTTGGTTCTTATCTTTTATATTTTTGTTCCTAAGTAATTCTTGCATGTTCTCCATTGTTGTTTATTGCTTGGACAAGTAGTAGGTAGTGACTCCAAGAGGGAACGTTGTGCTAGATTGTGGGTTCATGCCCCCCGATGACATGCTTGAGTGACAGAAACATGAGTCTAGGGGATGTGCTGTTGCCACAAGGGGGAAAACAACGGTGCTTGTAACCGCGGTTACAAGGATTTTTTACTTTACGCAGAGTTCTTTTTAATGCAGTTGTCTGTTGCTTTGGGTTTACACTTTGGGTGGGGCTCGCAACTAATACCAGCGAGATGTTCTGGATAGATATCTCAAGGTGGACGATTATTAGTAGATGCAGTTGGATTTCGGTCTACTTACTTTGGCGTACTGCCCGTGCTTTTTAACCTCGTCCTTTCTTTTGTAGCATAGTTAGCATTGCGGTGCGTTCATAATCCTGTCAATTGCCTTTCTGTAATTTGTTTACCTCGCATAGCAGTTTTATCGTCTTTTGGGAGAGAGACATCACTAGTGAACATCACGTATCGCGGTCCATATCCTTATTATTGTTTCCACGCTATATTTACTTTACTGCTTTTTACTTTCAAGTTGCTATCATTATCCCTTGTGTTTTTACCCTTTGTGAACAACAAGACCGGAGAGATTGACAACCTCTCTGAACTTCGTTGGGAACAAAGTTATCTATGTCT
The DNA here is from genome assembly GCA_950022295.1 of Bromus sterilis. Classification (NCBI taxonomy): domain Eukaryota; kingdom Viridiplantae; phylum Streptophyta; class Magnoliopsida; order Poales; family Poaceae; genus Bromus; species Bromus sterilis. Next base: position 361,479,595 of record OX465595.1, on the reverse strand, counting down.
GTGTGCAGGTCCACGTTAGTTGTGCCACTGACACCTACTTATCATCTCCGGAGTCCTACTGGAGACAAACCTTGGTATCTTCACCGAGGGAAACTCGCTGTTGTACTGCATCACGCCTTCCACTTGGGGCCTACCAACGAAGGGCGAGAATCCATCAATACCGACGATCAAACCTCGGACAAGCAAAGTACCACAGGACAAAGGGATGATGCTCAACGTTAAACGGATCCAACAGCGATGAAGTTTCATTCGATGGAAGCGCAGGGGCCATCTAGGATTGTAACTAGGTCTGATGAATGGTCAATGGTCAAGAGAGTGTCTTGATCATGTCTGATGTTTCCCGGACTGTAGGGTGTCACACTTAAGGGTATTCGACGCATTAAGGATTGATTTAGGATCACCGGAGAAATAAGAGAGAACACCAGAATTGTTTCCGGTGGAGGCCAGAAATTGTTCTGGAAATTTTGAAAGGTTCAAAATGTTATTTAATAATGTTTAAATATAATTATTTAATTATCTGAATTAAATATTAAAATATAATTAAAATAGAAGAAAAAGGCATATGGGGCTAAAGAGGCCCATTAGGGGAAGAGGGAGTCTTCCCCCATGGGCGATGGCACCATGAAGGGGCCCATGCCCCTCCTAGGGGAGCATTTGCCCCCCTCCCCTTTGGTTTAGTACCACATGGGAAGTTGAGGGGAGGTTTCCCCCCTCCTTGGCCTATATAAGGAGGGGTAGGGTGCCCTTTTCTTCACATCCAATTTGAGACAAGTTTCTCATCTCTCTTCTTCTCTCCTTCCTGTGAGCGGACCCCCCTTGTATGCAGTCCGCACTAGGTTGGGGATTTCTCCACCATATGCACGCCGTCGTGCTGCTGGAATCGGGATCCGAATCCATCTTCTTTCCGCTGCTCTTCTGGTTCGGAGCCTGGAGGGACGTCGGGCACACTGTATGTGTGTAATCCCGCGAGGCGCTACACTTGTGGCGCTACTTCATCGTCGTGGCCGTATCGCGACATCTTCACCGACAATGTTCCGGTGGGGACGTAATGTCTTCATCGGTCTCAAGGACCGGGTGGCTATCAGAGTCATCGTGGAGCTGCGCGGCATCAGGGATTGTCGGTACGACTACACCAACCACGTTCACGCGGGAACGTTTCCCGCTTAAACGGCTACATGATGGTATGTGAACCTATCTCTGTCCATTACTTGCATCAGCATAGCATAGGTCTTGGGTTTGGGTATCGTAGGTTATGAAAAAATTGTGTTTTCTACCCCGCACCCCAACAGTGGTATCATGAGCAAGGCTATGCGTAGATGTATTGTACGGATAGAACACATCTAGTATGTGGCATCAATTCTCCAATTGTTACCCTCCCACGTGTACTCGTTTAGCATTGCGGCAATGTGCTGATGAAGCGGCCCCGACCGACCTTACGCGTTTACGCGAGACTGGTTCCACGCTTGACATATGGCTTGTACCATATAAGTGGTTGGGGGAGTCTGTCTCTCTAACATTAGCTTTGCGAAGACGTTTGCAACGGAGGGCCCCGACAGGGGTGTAACAAATACAATTGCAGGATTGGTGTTGTGGCTTGTTTTCGTAGGATAGAAACGGTTCTTTTCTCGAAACCCCTAGCAGCCACGTAAAACTTGCAAAAGATAAAGTAGAAAGGCGTTTTCAACTTTAATTTGCATGTCGGGGGGAATCATGGCATGTATGATTTATATTGTTGCATCCTGTTTTGCTAATATGTTAGATATACGACGGTAGAATTATAGGATGATCCCTCACTAAAACCAACATAGTGTCCTTACCCTAGTGAGCACCATCTGGAAAGTTCTTCATTATGGAGGCATCACGTGTCACACAGATGTCAAATATTTTTACGTTCACAAGAGATGGGTGTAGCAAGCCTAGCATGCCCAGAAGCATGGCCTTGCATGACATAGCAACAAATCACATAGGGTGTGGTGGCGAGCCTGGCATGTGCAAACATGGCCTTGGGACACAAGAGACCGAAAGGTCGAGCACGAGTCACATGGATGATGTGATTGGCATGATGGCCTACCTTGAGAATATATTGATGGTCGTGTCACACGAGGGAGGTATAGTTCTCAAGGATTGTGTAATCACTTAGAATAAACTATGAGGGATGTTGGTCTGAGTGGGAGTTCCAGAATTGTTTTAAGACATGAACTCCATCTTATGAACTTAATCTTCATGTCTTAGCAAATATCATTGTAGATAATGTCATACCCAAATGTTTATAACTATGGCTCTTTTAGTGTGATGTAGAGCTTAAGGAAAATGGGTCTTACTTCATTGATTGTTACCAACACCATTAGATACATACTCCTTAGTAATGACTTACTAAACGTAATACGAGAACTGCTAGGAGATACAACTGATAACTCCGTTGTTAAGGAAGATGATGATGAGTATCGTACTCACCTTCACTTATGAATGACTGTCCAATACATGATACTTCATTCTATGAATCTGAATTGTGAATGCATGTTAACCAACACGTATGACGTGCTAGGTGAACTTGAAAGCACTAGGTCACAAATCAGAGTAATGGAATATGATTATATGGACGGGGTTTCTTTCAACCATGGTGGAAGGAACAACCTGCTGAGAAAGTCACTTGGAAAATTTATAAGATACATGAACACCTTGTGTATAACTTGGACTACTAAATGACTGGTTACTTTGCGATAACTGGGGAGTTGCATCCACTTCCTCTCAGCTAAAAAGACCTCGTCTAGACTATGTCATGAAGGAGAATCGTCCACCTGTCATGAGGTCAAGGTTAAAGTTATGAACTTTGAAGGTAGAACCAATGCAGAATAGTCATTGACGGAAAAGGTATATTTGATATACAAGTTATAAATGTCTTTCCCCACAAAATACTAATTGCGGTTGATTAAGTATTTGATGCTTGAACATGCTGCTTATAGATTGTCTTGGAAGGGATTAGGTGACAATGTGTGATGATGATAATCAAGATAGTTGATGGTCGACAACACTCTCCCTCTACGTCTATCATTTGATTAAATATATGATCATTTGAATGTGAAATTTAATAGTGTGTCTTGCATCTCGTGAAGACAATTATTCATATTAGTGAGGAACAAGTCAGTTGTTCTCCTTTTATGAATGATATCTTTTATGACCACATTACGGTTATGAATGAGTTATTCTTATATTGATGATAGTAGTTTGATCATTTATAAGAAATATTGTAATGCCAAGAATTATCCAAACTTGATAATGACACTACCATTTAAGTCATGAATGGAATGATGGAGTTTTGAGATACTTGATCTCTTGACACATGCAAACCATGCCTTTTAGGTGAGATGACTGAAACGTCGCGTTCTGGTAAAACAGAGTGTGTACTGATTGTTGAATATCATACATAGTGATGTATCGTATTTCAACATGTAGTGAATTTCATTATTCCGTGGACTTCATATGTGGACTTAGATGAATATGTGTATTCAATAATTAAACATATTCTGAAAATAATTTGATATGATCAAAGGGATTTCAGAATGAAGAAGGGTATTAAATTAACAAGAAAAACAAGTCTCTAAGATCTGATTAAAGTGACAAATGTTTTGAGTTAGCCTTGGGCATACAGACTTGTGTGAAAATTGTTCCACAAATTACAATTCTTGGAACACTTCAATATTGTTGATGTGCCTGAACATTATAACCATACTCTATTGAATAGTGTATGGTCTATGTTATCTCTTACCAAGTCATGTTATTATTGTTTAGAGTTATTAATTATTTAATATGCAACCACTCACTTCAGTATAGGGAACCATCTGAGTTCGTGAAAACCAACACTATATATGTCATGGTGTATCGTGGTTTCTAGGAAGCCTAATTTATGTGATAAATTATCTTTGTAGTGTATCCTTAGACAACTATGGATGCATCTTCCACAACTAGAACCAAAAGAGCAAAACTTGTGTTGCTAAGTGTTTTGGTGTTTATCAAGAAATGTTCTTGATGAATGTGTTAATGGAAGAAAGTGAAAGTTCAACCAAGGTAGTTGACCTTGCCTCCAGATGTCAGAGTAACGCAACGAAATATGTTCCGGAAGCAAGGCTCTACAATTAGAGGAGAAACTAATGATGAATGATCATGATGTTTCGATGGAAACTTTTACTGAATAAAGTAGGATTCAAGAATACATATTTGCCCTTGTGCAAAATAATATTCATGATTCACTTGTCAAGTTAATGGAACAAGACATACCTACGAACAACAAAGAAGCGATGGTGGACCTAATTACGAGATATGACTATGAGTCATGAAATCCCATATTGAATCACATTTAAGATTACTTGAATCTTATCAAGTAAGGAGTTTACTTGATATTCTCAATGACTTCAAAGTTATAAGGAGTAACTGTGAACATCAAAGAAGACATCAAGATCGATTTGTCATAAAGTATGTTTCTGACAAATTCAAAAGGTTGACTACAATAAGTAGCGATGCTTGAGTCAATGGGATATTCACTACGATTGATCCAAATTGTTATCAATACCGTGACTTCCTCAAATCCTGCGTTTGAAGAAGTGTTGTAATTGGTACAACAAGAAGGTTTTGAAAACAAATTGATACTAGTGTCTCGTAATCTGTATTCTCAATTTGATGGATGATCAAAGTGATTTTTGGACTTAGCCAAAATATTGAGAAGCATGCATTCGCATGAAACTGAGTGTGAGCTGAATAGTTTCCTAAACTTAATATGTGGACGACATATTTTGAGTGGGAGCTATGGGAGTATTATCCTAGTCTTATATGTGTCTGACATATTTGAGTAGGAGCTATGTGGATGTTATCCTTACCTTATATGTGACTGACATATTTGAGTGGGAGCTATGTGAGTGTTATCCTGAACTTAATATGTGCATGACATATTTGAGTGAGAGCATGACAACATTCTCATATATGGATAACATATTAAGAATGGTGTAGTTGGTATTAATGATTATTGGAATCTTTCATGAATGAAGTTAAGCATTGAAAATCTATTAAGATAGATTAATGTGTTTAATAACATTGAGTCAGAATACTTTCCTGGATAAGATTCTGAAGGAGTTCAGAATGGGACAAGTCAAGAAGAAGTTCTTACTTGTATATCTAAGAGAAGTATCGAGTTGATCTCAGTACAAGAACAATGGTTAACGGTTAAATAAAGGAAAGAAATGGATGTGCTACATCCTCTATACCTCTGTCATAGGTTCTTTCATATAAAACCAGAGTTATGTACTCGACGTAATGTGACCCAAGTTCTTAGCAAGAAGAACATGTTGTGATACGATTTATGAGTAAATCATTGAACAAAGATTTAAGTTTATCCTTCAGTGTCTTGAGAGAAATGAGGATACATCTCTAATTTGTAAAGGATAGTGAACTTGACCATAAATGTTATGCTGGCTCAAGTTGTGACACTAACCTAGAAAATTGAGATATAATATTAATGAATGCCTAAGTTGAAAGAAACATGGTTAGACATCAAAGTTGCATACAATGCACTAAGGATTAAATCTACATTGATGTGGCTGCTTTAGAAGTGGCAGGAGTTATATTTTGGCTTAAGAAGTTCGACTTATGGCTGAGTGAGTTTCAGTGTGCATGACTATGGCAAAGTCCTCGTGACCCACCGGATGTCATTGCTGAAACACAGCAAACGAAGTCTCACTCTACCGCCGGATATATATACCTCGTCATTATAATAGATAATGCAGGAATGTCAAACTAGGTGACATTAATTATTTGCAAAAGACATATGGATCTGAATGGTACCCAGACCGTTGATACAACCTTTTCCACAAGCAAGCATGATCTATAACCATATAGATGGTATGGAGTTACGATCCACAGAAAATGCAGCTAGATTATTTGTACTCTAGTGCAAGTGGAAGACTGTTGGGAATGTGCCCTAGAGGCAAATAAAATTTGTTTTATTAGCATATTCCATTAGTTCATAATACGTTTTATACTATGCTATAACTGTATTAAGCGGAAACATTAATACACGTGTGGTATAAAACAACCAGGTCCCTAGTTAACTCTAGTATACTAGTCCATTGGGAAATTGATGATCAAGGTTTCCTGATCATGAGCAATTAAGCTGTTGACAATGGAGTCGTATCATTGGGAGAATGATATGATGGACACACACCCACCAGAAGTGTTGCAATGTGATCGAGTCACATGAGTTCAACATTGCGATAACTACAACGTAGTGACCAGATCCTTAGACCGTAATGATCATACGCAATTACTATCTATTAGGATGCCTTGATTTGCTACCCACCGCCTGACTGAAATATGCTGGCCATAAGGGAGTACTTAAGGTATTCCGAATAGATATGTTAATGAGTATGCAAATAGATCAACGCGGGATTTTTCCATCCAAGTGACGGATAGGTACTCTGGGCCCACTCGGTGATATTGCATCATAAAGTTTGCAAACGTGTGACTAGGTCACGGGGTTGCAATATCACGGGAACGAGTAAACATGTTTGTCGGTAACGAGGATGAACTAGATATATTGGATACCGATGATCAAACCTCGGACAAGCAAAGTACCATAGGACAAAGGGATAATGCTCAACGTTAAACGGATCCAACAACGATGAAGTTTCATTCAATGGAAGCGCAGGGGCCATCTAGAATTGTAACCAGGTCTGATCGATGGTCATTGGTCAAGAGAGTGTCTTGATCATGTCTGTTGTTTCCCAGATTGTAGGGTGTCACACTTAAGGGTATTCGACGCATTAAGGATTGATTCGGGATCACTGAAGAAATAAGAGAGAACATAGGAATTGTTTCCGGTGGACGCCAGAAACTGTTCTGGAAATTTTGAAAGGTTCAAAATGTTATTGAATAATGTTTAAATATGTTTTATTATTTAATTATCTGAATTAAATATTAAAATATAATTAAAACAGAAGAAAAAGGCATATGGGCCTAAAGAGGCCCATTAGGGGAAGAGGGAGTCTTCCCCCATGGGCCATGGCTCCATGAAGGGGCCCATGCCCCCCCTAGGGGCGCATTTGCCCCCCTCCCCTTTGGTTTAGTACCACATGGGAAGTTGAGGGGAGGTTGCCCCCCTCGGCCTATATAAGGAGGGGTAGGGTGCCCTTTTCTTCACATCCAATTTGAGACAAGTTTCTCATCTCTCTTCCTCCTCTCTCTTTCCTGTGAGCGGACTCCCCTTGTATGGAGTCTGCACTAGGTTGGGGATTTCTCCCCCATACGCATGCCGTCGTGCTACTGGAATCGGGATCCGAATCCATCTTCTTTTTGCTGCTCTTCTGGTTCGGAGCCCAGAGGGAAGTCGGGTACACCGTATGTGTGTAATCCCGCGAGGCGCTACACTTGTGGCGCTACTTCATCGTCGTGTTCGTATCGCAGTGTGTTCACCGACAGCATTCCGACGGGGACGTAATCCTTTCATCGGTCTCAAGGACCGGGTGGCTATCGGATTTATCGTGGAGCTGCGCGGCATCGGTGATTGCCGGTACGACTACACCAACCACGTTCATGCGGGAATGTTTCCCGCTTAAACGACTACATACTGGTATGTGAACCTATCTCTGTCCGTTACTTGCATCAGCATAGCATAGGTCTTGGGTTTGGGTATCGTAGGTTATGAAATTTTTTTGTTTTCTGCCCCGCACCCCAACAACAACATCTTGCGCAAGGTGTCGACGAAGATGATGTTCAGACTGCTCCCCCCGTATATGAATACTCGGGTCATATCATATCCACCAATCTGTGCTTTGGGAACCAAAGGCGCGTGCCTTGGCTTGGAACTATGGGTTGGTGATCGTATTGCGAGAAAGTGATGCTGACTTCCGAATCGCATAAGTAATAGGGCTCTTATGCCAGCAAGTCTTCGGCCGCTCGGGCTTGTAGAGTGTTCGCCGATTGCTTCGTCTTTGAGGGTCGTCCTTCTTGGATCATGCACACCCGTCCATGGGACGGTGGATATTGTTCTTCTGTGTTGGGCGCTGGTGGCTGCACCATTTCTCGGGCTCGCTTGGCTTTGCGCTGCTTTTCTTCTTTTAGTCTATCGGAGAGTTCGATAAACAAGCGCCAGCTCCTCAGGGTTGGCCTGCCCTGAGTCGTCCACAGTCGTATTTGAAACAGTGGATTGTGTAGGGTCCGTCCAGCTGCTCTTTGGGTGTGAGACTGCTCAAGCTGACATGTCTTCTTCTCCTGGCGATGCAATTGGTCCGCGAGTGGTCTTCGGAGCGGGAGTGAAACCTTGTATCGAGCTCGATTCCGTCGTTGATCGATTAGTTGCGGATCATCTTGGCTAACTCGTACGGTCTTTTGTCGGGATCGTAGTATTCACGAGGGCGGGTGGACGAGTCTCTGTCGCGAGTCGCGGCGGGTGCTCGGCTGGTGGCAGGGGTTGCCATGGCGATTGGTGGTTGTTCGAGCGATACTTCAATGTGAAATTCCTACTTCTGGTCTGGCGCCATTGTTAATTTCATGACTGTGACTTGGGATTGTCTTCTGGGTCATCGGGACCTTCGTCGTCGAGCGCGACTTTGGTAGTTCCCGAAAAACTGATCTTGACCCAGCCGCTGGCCAAGCGAGCTTGGCGGCGCGACGGAGAGGCTTGCGATGAACTTGAGTTCTTCGAGTGGGTTGGATCTTGCTCGACCCATTGAATTGTTGGTTGCTGATGACGAAACCGCCGAGATCGTGATTCCAACCTGCGTCTTCCCCACGGTCGGTGCCAATTGACGAGGATCGGCCTTGGCAAATCCCATGGTAAGGTACCCTGGGTTTAGATTGTACAGAGGAGGTGCAGGTTGGCAATACTCGTCGGTAACAGGAGACAGGGATTTACCCAGCTCCAGGGCCCTCGATCGGTGAAACCCCTACTTCCTACTCTTTTTTATTATGATGGAGGCGATTATAGAGGCGGTCGAGGCGAGATCGCTTGGGGCCAGTGGTGTTTCTATGAGATTGGATTCCCTAGACGTTCCCTCTCCCAGCCTTTATATACTAGGCTGGGTCGCAAGGAATCCATCTAGGTTTACAGAAGCAGGTGCTTAATCTAACTTTTAGTCTTGGACGCCAAGTCTCGACTTCCATAACGCCAAGGACTCCTACGTCGGTCCTTCGAGCGGGCCAGTCGTGGGCTGGTCGAAGCTTCCAGTGGGCCTTCTGTCTTGACACGCACCAGGTAACCTCATCCGTAGAAGTCATGGCGACATGATACGCCAGAGATGATAATTGCTTCGCGCCCTTCGTTGGTTAACCCAAGTGGAAGGTGAGATGCATCGTAGCGGCAAGTTTCCCTCGGTGAAGATACCGAGGTTTGTCTCCAGTAGGACTACGGAGTTGATAAGTAGGTGTCAGCGGCGCAACTGACGTTGACCTGCACACAGACACAAATAAATTTGCTCCCAACGAAGTTCAGAGAGGTTGTCAATCTCTCCGGTCTTGTTGTTCACATAGGATCAAAACACAAGGGATAATGATAATGGTAGCAACTGAAAGTAAAAGCAGAAAAGTAAATGAGCGTGTAAACAATGATGAGAATATGGACTGGGGTCCCGTGATGTTCACTAGTGATGTATCTCTCCCAAAAGACGATAAAACTGCTATGCGGGGTAAACAAATTACAGATAGGAAATTGACAGGATTATAAACGCACCGCAATGCTAACTATGCTACAAAAGAAAGGAAGAGGCTCAAAAGCATGGGCAGTATGCCAAAATAATTAGACCGGAATCCAACTGCATCTACTACTAATCATCCACCTTGAGATATCAATCCAGAACATCTCGCTGGTATTAAGTTGCGAGCCCCACACAAAGTGTAAACCCAAAGCAATAGACAACTGCATTAAAAAGCACTTTGCGTAAAGTAAATAATCCTTTTGCAACCGCGGTTACAAGCACCGTTGTTTTCCCCCTTGTGGCAACAACACATCCACTAGACTCATATCTTTGTCACTCAAGTGTGTCATCAGGGGCATGAACCACAATCGAGCATAATGTTCCCTCTTGAAGTTACTACCTACTACCTGGCTAAAGCAATAAACAGCAACGGAGAACATGCAAGAATTACTTAGGAAAAAAATATAAGAGATAAGAACCAAATATATTATTCTATCACAATCTGAACATAATCTCATAATCCATCAGACCCCATCAAACTCAGCATAGCAACAGCAGAAAGATTACATATGTGCATCGATCATGTAGGGCAGCTCACGAGGTCTAAACCATGAAGAACAAAGAGGGGAGAATAACATCACATAGCTACTGATCACGGACCCATGGTCCAAAGGAAACTACTCACGTCACATCCGGGAAGCATCCATGGTGGAGGGAAAGCTCCCGGAGGCCGATCCTCCCTCCGGCATGGTGCCAGGAAGAAGTCTGTTGGCGCTCCCGATCTTGGAAGCGCGGCGGCGGCGGAACAAAGGCTAGATCGCGAAAAAGGGTTCTGTCCTCGGGGGTTTCGCATCACGGGGAATAAATAGGTGAAAGGGGGGGGGGCAGCCAGGGGGGCCACCAGGTGTCCAAGCGGCCACCCGACGCGGCCCCACCCTAGGCCGCGCCACCTTGCCGCCTGAGCACCAGGTGGGCCCCCTCCGGCCCTCCTTCGGGACTCTGGAAGCTTCCGTTACGCTGATTTTTTATCTAAATTTTCCCGGATTTTTGGAGCACTTTTAATATGGGGGAAAACTGAAATAAAAAAACAGCAGAAAACAAAAACTGGCACTGGGGTGCACTGAGTTAATAGGTTAGTCCAAATATGATCAAAAGTGTATGAAAGTGTATCTAGATCATAGCAATATCACACAAAACATGCATGGAGCAAGCATAAATTATCGATATGTTTGGGACGTATCAACATTCCCAAGCTTAATTCCTGCTCGTCCTCGAGTAGGTAAATGATAACAAGCATAATTTCTGTGGTGACATGCTAGCAACCATATAAGAACTTTGAAAAGTAAAGCAATGAAGGTATGTGATTCAATTCAAGTCATAACATGCAAGAGTCTATATTAGCATTGAAACAAGTAACAAAAGAACATTAGGTACAAGAGCTCTTGCTGTCCGTGACTTGAATGTCTCCAAATGGTGTTGATGTCTACGCACGCTTCTATTCTTGTAGACTATGTTGGGCCTCCAAGCGCAGATGTTTGTAGGACAGCAGCAATTTCCCTCAAGTGGATGACCTAAGGTTTATCGAACTCAGGGAAGTAGAGGTTGAAGATGGTCTCTCTCAAGCAACCCTGCAATTAAGATACAAGAAGTCTCTTGTGTCCCCAACACACCTAATACAACTAGGAGTTGAATAGGTGCACTAGTTCGGCGAAGAGATGATAAAATAAGGGTGATAGGTGCGGCAAAGCAAGGTAATATAAATTTGTAATAAAAAGTGCAGCAAGCAAACATGTGGCAAAAGTGAGCACAAACGGTATATCAATGGTGGAAACAAGGCCTAGGCTTCATACTTTCACTAGTGGCAACTCCCAACAATATTAACATAGTCTAATCACATGATATTTCCCATAAAACATGCAATGAAGACGCACTCAGAGGTCATTCCTTTGTGGTCAAGAGAGGACGAGAATTATGTAGGTCTACAAAAGAACACCTCAAAGTTCGTAGTTCTCAATCTATGGATTTCCGAATGTCACCACGGCCATTCAGAGAGAGTACCACAATCACCACAACATATCTCAAGGATAGTCAAATACAAGCACCAAGAGACTCTCAATCTTCAATCAACACACAAAAGAGGAAATCACTCATGAAAATATTCTTCTAATCCATGTCCAATAGACCGCTGTCACCTTGGTCTCGGGGATTATACTAGATAAAGACAAGTGAGTACATCAATACAATACATAGAGGAAGGGGAAATATCATGGGATCACCCTAGATTAACATAGCCTATGATCACAATGAAGATCACATCATGGGAGAGAGAATTGACCACATAGCTACTAGTAGAAACCTCAGCCCCGAGGAGGAACTACTCCCGCTTCATGGAGGGAGGAATAAACGTCGATGAAGATGAATCCGGGGGCACATCCCCGGCCCGGCAGGGTGCCGGCACAGGAATTCTAGTCCCCCGAAGCTTATTGGCGATGGCGGCGGAGATCGGTATTGCTTATGGAGAAAAGGGGTATGCAATCAGGGTTTTTGCGACGGGAGAATAAATAGGAGCCAAATGGGGGCAACTGGGGGGCCACCAGTCGGCCACGAGGCCACCCGGAGCGGCCAAGCTCTGGGCCGCGCCCACTGACCGCCTGGGCACCAAGTGGGGCCCCTCTGGCCCTTCTTCGGTGAATCCGGAAGCTTCCATAATGCTGATTTTTTATCTGATTTTTCCTGAATTTTTGGAGCACTTTTAATATGGGGGAAACCCGAAATAGAAAAACAGAAGAAAACAGGAACTGACACTGGGGTGCACTGAGTTAATAAGTTAGTCCAAATATGATCAAAAGTGTATGAAAGTGTATCTAGATCATAGCAATATCACACAAAACATGCATGGAGCAAGCAGAAATTATCGATACGTTTGGGACGTATCAACATCCCCAAGCTTAATTCCTGCTCGTCCTCTAGTAGGTAAATGATAACATGCATAATTTCTGTGGTGACATGCTAGCAACCATATAAGAACTTTGAAAAGTAAAGCAATCAAGGTATGTGATTCAATTCAAGTCATAACATGCAAGAGTCTATATTAGCATTGAAACAAGTAACAAAAGAACATTAGGTGCAAGAGCTCTCGCTGTCCGTGACTCGAATGTCTCCAAATGGTGTTTGCGTGCAAGAAGAGGGATAGGGAATACGAGAAAAAAGGTATTTTTGTGTTGAGAACTCAATCTACTAAAGTTTCACACTTGGTCTTCTTTGGAATCTTATCTTGACTCGTCCCCAGACCACTAGCCACGTACAAGTCAATTTGATCCACTCCTTTTCAATATTTTGAGCACTCATGCAATGGATGAGTGTAAGCACGAGAGTTGACACTTAGGATGGCAAAGAGAGATATATGGTGGAGGAGGAAGACAAAAAGGTGAGAAAGGCTCACATCAATGAGGACAATCATACGCGAGGAGGCCAAATGATAGATATGATGTGAGGAGTAGGGATTTCCATGCAACGGATGCACATATGAGCTAAGAAAAGATCTCCAATGGAACTAGTGGGGGTGCATCTAACTTGCTCGCTCGTGAAGACCTAGAGCTCTTTTGAGGAGGCTCATCCTTGGAATATGCAAGCCAAGTTCTATAGTGTGAAGGTCCCCACATAGCTATATGCATGTATGATCATCTCTATGGAGTACAAGGATAAGAGGGAGTACTAGTGTGGATCTTTCAAAAGGATAGTAGTGTTGCCCCTTTCTCTCTTGTTATTTTCTTTTTCTCTTTTTTCTATTTTTTGTATTTTTTGGTGGCTTCAATGGCTCTTTCTATTTAACTCTCATTTGTCCTCTTTGGGATCTTTTAAATCTGTCCTCTTTGGGATCTTTTCCTCACTTAAGGGCAACACTCTAATTTACAAGAGGGTATAGAAGATCTTTCACATTTTACAAGGTACTCAAATCATAAATAAGATGTAGCTATCATGATGTATGCAATTTATGCCGCTGCCAGTGTATCAGAAACATGTATGACATGAAGATCAAGTCATGAAGAGGTGGATGTTGCATGGCAATATATCTCGGCAAGGCTATGGAAATGCCTTGATAGGTAGGTATGGTGGCTGTTTTAAGGAAAGATATAAGGAGGCTTATGATGACAGAGCGTATCATGGCAAGGGTTTGGATGTACCGGCGAAGGTTGAACCCAAATCTCGGAGTGAGAAGGAGGCAATGCACGGTACGGAAGAGGCTAGAAAAATATGAGGAGGTGGAAGTGTCAACTTTAAATACTTACATTAGTCCGAAGAAGTCAAGCACTTATTATCGGTAACTCTCAATCTAATGAGGAGGTTCACAAAGAGACAAGTACCCCGAGGAGGAGTGTATGGGGGTTTGGTTATCCTTTCCCATCCTCGACTCATGGTACGTGAGTGTACTCTAATATCCGATCCCTCAAAAGATTAGTGATCCATCTAGTAGCTAGAGTTCTCAACTAGTTTTTGTAGGTTTTGAAAATAAACACGGATTGCCCAAAATAATACACCTATCACTAATAGGCTAGGGCTCTCGACACCAAAAGTTAAAACATTACTCACAACAATACCTCAAAACTATTGCAAGTTACTACTAAAATTAAATAGCAACCTCAATTACCTACTCTCAAGACAAGACATAACTCAGTGCAACAACCAACTCTCTTAACAAGATAAACATGAAAACTAAAGAGAGTTCCAGCAACAAACTAAAAAAAATCCAAGGCTCTTGCTAAATACAAACTAAGACTAAAACTAGACATGGCAGTAGCTATGAAAAGATAAAGAACACACAACAACAAAAAGATAGGCATGAAGAATCCTATGATGTGTTCTAGATTTTGAAAGTGGAGCGTGTTTCTCTCCCACACAAAGTAAGCTGGGGTCTAATTTGTTATGAACAACAAGCAAAGCTAAAGAAAACAAAAAGTAAACCTAAGAGCGAGACGCTCCAAGCAGAGCACATAACGCATGAAGTGATAAAAATATAGTGAGATGAAGGACGAACTAATGATTGTTGATGGAGAAGGGGATGCACGGGGCATCCCCAAGCTTAGACGCTTGAGTCTCCTTGAATATTTATTGGGGATGCATGGGGGCATCCCCAAGCTTGAGCGCTTGACACTTCCGAATCTTCTTTCATCATCTTCCATCCCACACTTGAAAACTCCCTTCATACATAACTCATCATAAGCTGATTAGAGAGGTTAGTACCCTTAATAAATAATTTTTCCCCACTGGATATAAAGATATTCTTGAAGAGCTACTGTTTCTCAAGATTTCCAAAAGGTTTTTGCAAAGAAAAAGCAAGCTTAAGGTTTGCAAAAGTAAGGAGAGACAAAACGTGGCAGAATCTGTGAAAAACAGAACATCAGGGAGTAAAGAATTTTTTAGGGGTACTTCTGCAACTCAAATAAAAAAACTAAGAACATACGAAAGTTCCTCGATTGTATAGAGCACACCGTGTAAAAAATTCAGCTCAAAAGATGAACTTGTGATTTGATCCGATTTTTCCCGTCACGAAGACAGAATATAACTTGGCAGAAAGCTTGAAAATAAAGATACAATGATGTTGCTACAGTAGTAACATTCATCAATACCACTAAAAACAGAAGTAAAAAGTCAAACTAAAGATAACAAGGGTTGTATCCCTAGAGCTCTTTCTTTATAGCCATAAAGATAGGCTTAAGATTTTAATGATGCTCTCGTAGGAATAGGAGTTGAAGAGAAAAAGAGAGCATCACATTTAAGTCTAACATGCTTCCTATGCAAAGGGATCTTGTAGAGAAATAACTCATTGAAGCATAAAGATATTAGCAAAATAAGTGTAACTTGAAAACCTTCAACATAATGAGAGGGAACTTGATATTATTGGAATATCTATAAGCATATGTTCCCCTCTCCTAATAATTTTCAGTGGGATCATGAATAAACTCAACAATTTAACTATCACATAAAAAATTCTTATCATGATCCACAAGCATAGAAAATTTATTACTCTCCACATAAGCAAAATCCTTCTCATTAGTAATAGTGGGTAGCAAACTCAAGAAAAGAGCTATCACATGAATCATTCTTATCATGATACACTTGCAAACATTTATTCTTTATAGCATAAGTGTCATCACAATAATCATCATAGATAGGAGGCAAAGTATAATCAAAATAAATTTCCTCATCAAAACTTGGGGGGCTAAAAAGATCATCTTCATAAAACGTAGCATCCCCAAGCTTATAGCTTTGCATATCATTAGCATCAAAGGTATTCAAAGAAGACAAACTAGTAACATTACAATCATGAAGAGTATGCAAATAAAGTTCCATAGGTTTTTTGATTTTCTCTTCAAACACCTCGTGTCCCAACTCAAGGTAGAGCTCATAAAGCTCTGTCATTTTGTTGTTGTTTTCCATAAGCCTAACTAGTGAAAATAAAAACAAGAAATGAAAAGATTTAATTGCAAGATCTAAAGATATACCTTCAAACCATACCTCCCCGACAACGACGCCAGAAATAGCTTGATGTCTACGCACACTTCTATTCTTGTACACTATGTTGGGCCTCCAAGCGCAGAGGTTTGTAGGACAGCAACTATTTCCCTCAAGTGGATGACCTAAGGTTTATCGAACTCAGGGAAGTAGAGGTTGAAGATGGTCTCTCTCAAGCAACCCTGAAATTAAGATACAAGAAGTCTCTTGTGTCCCCAACACACCTAATACAACTAGGAGTTGTATAGGTGCACTATTTCGGCGAAGAGATGATAAAATATGGGTGATAGGTGTGGCAAAGCAAGGTAATATAAATCTGTAATAAAAAGTGCAGCAAGCAAACATGTGACAAAAGTGAGCACAAACAATATAACAATGGTGGAAACAAGGCCTAGGATTCATACTTTCACTAGTGGCAACTCCCAACAACATTAACATAGTCTAATCACATGATATTTCCCATAAAACATGCAATGAAGACGCACTCAAAGGTCATTCCTTTGTGGTCAAGAGAGGACGAGAATTATGTAGAGCTACAAAAGCACACCTCAAAGTTCATAGTTCTAAATCTATGGATTTCCCAATGTCACCGCGGCCATCCAAAGAGAGTAACAGAATCACCACAACATATCTCAAGGATAGTCAAAGACAAGCACCAAGAGACTATCAATATTCAATCAACACACAAAAGAGGAAATCACTCATGAAAATATTCTTCTAATCCATGTCCAATAGACCGCTGTAACCTTGGTCTCGGGGATTATACTACATAAAGACAAGTGAGTACATGAATCCAATACATAGAGGAAGGGGAAATATTATGGGATCACCCTAGATTAACATAGCCTATGATCACAACGAACATCACATCATGGGAGAGAGAATTGACCACATATCTACTGGTAAAAACCTCAGCCCCGAGGAGGAACTACTCCCGCTTCATGGAGGGAGGAAGCAACGTCGACGGAGATGAATCCGGGGCACTTCCCCGTCCCGGCAGGGTTCCGTCACATGAATTCTGGTCCTCCGAAGCTTGTTGGCGATGGCGGCGGAAATCGGAATTGCTTCTGGAGAAAAGGGGTCTGCAATCAGGGTTTTTGCGACGGGAGAATAAATAGGAGCGAAAGGGGTGCATCGGGGGGGGGGGGGGCACTAGTCGCCCACGAGGCCACCCGGCGCGGCCAAGCCCTGGGCGGCGCCCACTGTCCGCCTGGGCACCAAGTGGGGCCCCTCTGGCCCTTCTTCGGTGAATCCGGAAGCTTCCGGAACACTGATTTTTTATCTGTTTTTTTCCCGAATTTTTGGAGCACTTTTAATATGGGGGAAACCTAAAATAGAAAAACAACAGAAAACAGGAACTGGCACTGGGGTGCACTGCGTTAATAAGTTAGTCCAAATATGATCAAAAGTGTATGAAAGTGTATCTAGATCATAACAATATCACACAAAACATGCATGGAGAAAGCAGAAATTATCGATACGTTTGGGACATATCAGGTGTTTGCGTGCAAGAAGGGGGAATAGGGAATACGAGAAAAAAATTATTTTCATTGAGAACTCAATCTACTAAAGTTTCACACTTGGTCTTCTTTGGAATCTTATCTTGACTCGTCCCAAGACCACTAGCTAGGTACAAGTCAATTTGATCCACTCTTTTTTGATATTTTGAGCACTCATGCAATGGATGAGCATATGCACGAGACTTGACACTTAGGATCGAAAAGAGAGAAATATGGTGGAGGAGGAATACAAAAAGGTGAAAAAGGCTCACATCAATGAGGACAATCATAGGCGAGAAGGACAAATGATAGATATGATGTGAGGAGTAGGGATTACCATGAAACGGATGCTCATATGAGCTAGAAAGTTCTCCAATGGAACTAGTGGGGGGCATCTAACTTGCTCGCTCATGAAGACATAGAGCTCTTTTGGAGAAGCTCATCCTTGGAATATGCAAGCCAAGTTCTATAGTGTGAAGGTCCCCACATAGCTATATGCATGAATGATCATCTCTATGGAGTACAAGGATAAGAGGGAGTACTAGTGTGGATCTTTCAAAAGGATAGTAGTGTTGCCCCTTTCTCTCTTTTTATTTCTTTTTTCTCTTTTTTATATTTTTATATTTTTTTGGTGGCCTAAATGGCTCTTTCTATTTTACTCTCATTTGTCCTCTTTGAGATCTTTTATTTTGTCCACTTTGGGATATTTTCCTCACTTAAGGGAAACACTCTAATTTAAAAGAGGGAATAGAAGATCTTTCACACTTTACAAGGTACTCAAATCATAAAGAAGATGTAGCTATCATGATGTATGCAATGTATGCCGCTGCCAGTGTAGCAGGAACATGTATGACATGAAGATCAAGTCATGAAGAGGTGGATGTTGCATGGCAATATATCCCGGAAAGGCTATGGAAATGCCTTGATAGGTAGGTATGGTGGCTGTTTTGAGGAAAGATATAAGGAGGTTTATGATGATAGAGCGTATCATGCCAAGGGTTTGGATGTACCGGCGAAGGTGGACGCCAACTCTCGGAGTGAGAAGAAGGTAATGCACGACACGGGAGAGGCTAGAAAATATGAGGAGGTGGAAGTGTCAACTTTCAATACTTACATTATTCCGAAGAACTCATGCACTTATTATCGGTAACTCTCAATCTAATAAGGAGGTTCACAAAGAGACAAGTACCCCGATTAGGAGTGTATGGGGGTTTGGTTATCCTTGCGCATCCTCGACTCATGGTACGTGAGTGTACCCTAATATCCGATCCCTCCAAATATTTAGCGACCCATTGATGGCTTCTCGCCCTTCGTTGGTTACCCCAAGTGGAAGGTTGAGATGTAGCGCAGCAGCAAGTTTCCCCCGGTGAAGAAACCAAGGTTTGTCTCTAGTAGGACTCCAGAGATGATAAGTAGGTGTCAGCGGCGCAACTGCCGTTGACCTGCACACAGACACAGATAACTTTGTTCCCAACGAAGTTCAGAGAGGTTGTCAATCTCTCCGGTCTTGTTGTTCACAAAGGGTAAAACACAAAGGATAATGATAGCAATTTGAAGGTAAAAACAGATAAGTAAATATAGCGTGGAAACAGTAATAAGGATATGGACCGGGATACGTGATGTTCACTAGTGATGTCTCTCGCCCAAAAGACGATAAAACTGCTATGCGAGGTAAACAAATTACAGAAGGGAAATTGACAGGATTATGAACGCACCGCAATGCTAACTATGCTACAGAAGAAAGGAAGAGGCTCAAAAGCACGGGCAGTACGCCAAAATAAGTAGACCTTAATCCAACTGCATCTACTACTAATCATCCACCTTGAGATATCTATCCAAAACATCTCGCTGGTATTAAGTTGCGAGCCCCACCCAAAGTGTAAACCCAAAGCAACAGACAACTGCATTAAAAAGAACTTTGCGTAAAGTAAACAATCCTTGTAACCGCGGTTACAAGCACCGTTGTTTTCCCCCTTGTGGCATCAGCACATCCCCTAGAATCATGTTTCTGTCACTCAAGCGTGTCATCGGGGGGCATGAACCCACAATCGAGCACAACGTTCCCTCTTGGAGTCACTACCTACTACTTGGCCAAAGCAATAAACAGCAACAGAGAACATGCAAGAATTACTTAGGAACAAAAATATAAGCGATAAAAACCAAATATATTACTCTATCACAATCTGAACATAATCTCATAATCCATAAGATCCCATCAAACTCTGCATAGCAACAACAGAAATATTACAAAAGTGCCTTGATCATGTAGGGCAGCTCACGAGGTCTAAACCATGAAGAACAAAGAGGGGAGGAGAACATCACATAGCTACTGATCACGGACCCATGGTCCAAGGAAAACTACTCACGAGACATCCGGGGAGCATCCATGGTGGAGAGGAGACTCCCGGAGGTCGGCCCTCCCTCCGGCAGGGTGCCGGGAAGAGGTCTTCTGGTGCTCCCGATCTCGGAAGCGCGGCGGCGGCGGAACAGAGGCGAGTTTGCGAAATAGGGTTCTGTCTTCGGAGTTTCCCCATGACGGAGAATAAATAGGCGAAGGGGGGCAGCCAGAGGTGGACCTGGGGCCCCAGGCGCCCCCCTGGCGCGGCCAGGGGTGGGGCCGTGCCGGGTGGCCACTTGGGCCCCCCTGGCTCCCCTCTGGCCCCTCTCGGGCTCTTCGAGAAGCTTCCTGTAAGCTGATTTTTCCTGTATTTTTCCCGGATTTTTTCTGGCACTTTTTATATGGGGGAAAACTGAAATAGAAAAACAGCAGAAAACAGGAACTGGCACTGGGGTTCACTGAGTTAATAGGTTAGTCCAAATATGATCAAAAGTGTATGAAAGTGTATCTAGATCATAGTAATATAACACAAAACATGCATGGAGCAAGCAGAAATTATCGATACGTTTTGGACGTATCAACATCCCCAAGCTTAATTCCTACTCGTCCTCGAGTAGGTAAATGATAACAGCATAATTTCGGTGGTGACATGCTAGCAACCATAAAAGAACTTTGAAAAGAAAAGCAATCAAGGTTAGAGATTCAATTCAAGTCATAACATGCAAGAGTCTATATTAGCATTGAAACAAGTAACGAAAGAACATTTGGTGCAAGAGATCTCGCTGTCCGTGACTCGAATGTCTCCAAATGGTGTTTGGGTGCAAGAAGGGGGATAGGGAATACGAGAAAAAGTGTTTTTGTGTTGAGAACTCAATCTAATAAAGTTTCACACTTGGTCTTCTTTGGAATCTTATCTTGACTCGTCCCCAGACCACTAGCCAGGTACAAGTCAATTTGATCCACTCCTTTTCGATATTTCGAGCACTCATGCAATGGATGAGCGTAAGCACGAGAGTTGACACTTAGGATGGCAAAGAGAGAAATATGGTGGAGGAGGAAGACAAAAAGGAAGAGAAAGGCTCACATCAATGAGGACAATCATAGGCAAGAGATGCCAAATGATAGATATGATGTGAGGAGTAGGGATTGCCATGCAACGGATGCACATACGAGCTAAGAAGCTCTCCAATGGAACTAGTGGGGGTGCATCTAACTTGCTCGCTCATGAAGACCTAGAGCTCGTCTGAGGAGGCTCATCCTTGGAATATGCAAGCCAAGTTCTATAGTGTGAAGGTCCCCACATAGCTATATGCATAATGATCATCTCTATGGAGTACAAGGATATAAAGGGAGTACTAGTGTGGATCTCTCAAAAGGATAGTAGTGTTGCCCCTTTCTCTCTTTTTATTTCTTTTTCTCTTTTTTCTATTTTTTTGTATTTTTTTGTGGCCTCAATGGCTCTTTCTATTGAACTCTCATTTGTCCTCTTTGGGATCTTTTACTGTGTCCACTTTGGGATCTTTTCCTCACTTAAGGGAAACACTCTATTTTACAAGAAGGTAAAGGAGATCTTTCACACTTTACAAGGTACTCAAAATCATAAAGAAGAAGTAACTATCATGATGTATGCAATGTATGTCACTGCCAGTGTAGCAGGAACATGTGTGACATGAAGATCAAGTCATGAAGAGGTGGATGTTGCATGGCAATATAACTCGGAAAGGCTATGGAAATGCCTTGATAGGTAGGTATGGTGGCTGTTTTGAGGAAAGATATAAGGAGGTTTATGATGACAGAGCGTATCATGCCAAGGGTTTGGATGTACTGGGGAAGGTGGACACCAACTCTCGGAGTGAGAAGAAGGCAATGCACGGCACGGGAGAGGCTAGCAAAATATGGGAAGGTGGAAGTGTCAACTTTCAGTACTTACATTAGTCCGAAGAACTCATGCACTTATTATCGGTAACTCTCAATCTAATAATGAGGTTCAAAAAGAGACAAGTACCCCGAGGAGGAGTGTATGGGGGTTTGGTTATCCTTGCGCATCCTCGACTCATGGTACGTGAGTGTACTCTAATATCCGATCCCTCCAAAGAGTAGTGATCCATCTAGTAGGTAGAGTTCTCAACTAGTTTTGTAGGTTTTGAAAATACACACGGATTTCCCAAAATACGACACCTATCACTAATAGGCTAGAGCTCTTGACACCAAAAGTTCAAACATTACTCACATCAATACCTCAAAACCATTGCAAGTTACTACTAAAATTAAATAGAAACCTCAATTACCTACTTCTCAAAACAAGACACAACTCAGTGCAACAACCAACTCTCTTTAACAAGATAAACATGAAAACTAAAAAGAGTTCCAGCAACAAACTAAACAAAAGCCAAGGCTCTTGCTAAAGACATACTAAGACTAAAACTAAACATGGCAGTAGCTATGGAATGATAAAGAACACACAACAGCAAAAAGATAAGCAGGAAAAATCCTATGATGTGTTCAAGATTTTGGAAGTGGAGCGTGTTTCTCTCACACACAAAGTAAGACGGGATCTATCTTGTTATGAACAGAAAGCAAAGCTAAAGAAAACTAAAAATAAAACCTAAGAGCGAGACGCTCCAAGCATAGCACATAACACATGAAGTGATAAAAATATAGTGAGACGAAGGACGAACTGATGATTGTTGATGGAGAAGGGGATGCACGGGGGCATCCCCAAGCTTAGACGCTTGAGTCTCCTTGAATATCTGTTGGGGATGCATGGGGGCATCCCCAAGCTTGAGCGCTTGACACTCCTGGATCTTCTTTCATCACCTTCCATCGCACACTTGAAAACTCCCTTCATACATAACTCATCATAAGCTGATTAGAGAGGTTAGTACCCTTAATATATAATTTTTCCCCACTCGATATAAAGATATTCTTGAAGAGATACTGTTTCTCAAGAGTGCCAAAAAGTTTTTGCAAAGAAAAAGCAAGCTTAAGGTTTGCAAAAGTTAGGAGAGACAAAACGTGGCAGAATCTGTGAAAAACAGAACAGCAGATAGTAAAGAATTTTTTAGGGTTATTTCTGCAACTCAAATCACAAAACTCAGAACATACAGAAGTTTCGTAATTGTATAGAGCATACTGTTTAAAAATTGCAGCTCAAAAAGATGAACTGGGATTTTTCTGGATTTTTCTGGTCACGAGGACAGAATCTGTTTTCTGGACAGCATGTCACAACTTTTACTTCCCTTGCCGTAAGAGGCTATAACTTGGCACAAATCTGAAAAATAAAGATACAATGATGTTGCTACAGTACTAACAATCATCAAGACACAACAAAAGCAAAAAGAAAAACCTAAATTGATTGCGGGCTGCCTCCCGAAAGCGCTTTCTTTTATGCCTTTTAGCTAGGCATGATGCAAAAAGATCAAGTAGTATCAATCGAATCATTATCAAGATCATCAAAAAGCTCTTCAATTGTACAACTAGTCTTAAGAGGTCTTTCAAATAAAGGCCTAATGAAGATACTTCTAGGGAGAAAACCAAAAGGCGGAAAATCAATGGAAGATTCATTTATAAAATTATCAAAGAGAGGTATTTCTTCCAAAGTTTTCACGGTTTCAACTTCTTTGGCAATAGGTGGTTTAGTTTTAGGTTGGGGAACCTTAGGGACATAATTGAACTTAGGTTCCCTTCTTCCCGAAGTCTCTATCTTTTTTGGTTTGATTGAGGAAAAAGTAGTTCCTAGAGTATTAATGATTTCCTCAATCTTATCTATCCTAGAAAGATCCGTATCACGGGATTTGATGACCTCCAAAGTTTTAATAATTTTAAGCATGGAGCTATCAAGCCTATTCAAATTCCCTTGAATCTTGCGATCCAACTCATTTATCCTAGTTATACTTGGTATTTCTAACTCTATCTTTTCAAGTTTCTTCATAATGTGAGATAGAGTTATATCTTCTTGTATGCTAGCAATAGGGGGATTTCCAACAAGATTTTCAATAACATTAAGAGGCTCCCAAGTCGGGGCTTCTAGAAAATTCCCATTGATAGCAGTATCTAATATGAACCTATTCCAAAGAGTAATCCCGACATAAAAATTTCTAAGCAGGATAGTAGTGGATTGCTTCTTGGTGGCTCTTTTTTGAGAATCATTAATTCTATACCAAGCATCTTTTAAACTTTCTCCACCTTTTTGTTTAAAGGTGAGAACCTCTGTCTCAACAAAGGCAAAAGGGCCAGACATAATGACAACTAACAAGATAAATATTTTTTTTGTAAATTTTGATAAAATACACAAAGATAAAAACTGAAAGATAAACTAACAAGACTAAAAAACAAAGGTAAAGGGTAGTGTGCAACTCCCCTATCTTAGCACTCGGAGTCCCCGGCAACGGCTCCAGAAATTTGCTTGATGGCTTCTCGCCCTTCGTTAGTTACCCCAAGTGGAAGGTTGAGATGTAACGCAGCAGCAAGATTCCCTCGGTGAAGGTTTGTCTCCAGTAGGACTCCAGAGATGATAAGTAGGTGTCAGCGGCGCAACTGACGTGGACCTGCACACAGACACAAATAACTTTGTACCCAACGAAGTTCAGAGAGGTTGTCAATCTCTCCGGTCTTGTTGTTCACAAAGGGTAAAACACAAAGGATAATGATAGCAATTTGAAGGTAAAAACCGATAAGTAAATATAGCGCGGAAACAGTAATAAGGATATGGACCGGGATACGTGTTGTTCACTAGTGATGTCTCTCTCCCAAAAGACGATAAAACTGCTATGCGAGGTAAACAAATTACAGAAGGGCAATTGACAGGATTATGAATGCACCGCAATGCTAACTATGCTACAAAAGAAAGGAAGAGGCTCAAAAGCACGGGCAGTACGCCAAAATAAGTAGACCATAATCGAACTGCATCTACTACTAATCATCCACCTTGAGATATCTATCCAGAACATCTCGCTGGTATTAAGTTGCGAGCCCCACCCAAAGTGTAAACCCAAAGCAACAGACAACTGCATTAATAAGAACTTTGCGTAAAGTAAACAATCCTTGTAACCGCGGTTACAAGCACCGTTGTTTTCCCCCTTGTGGCAACAACACATCCCCTAGACTCATGTTTCTGTCACTCAAGCGTGTCATCGGGGGGCATGAACCCACAATCGAGCACAACGTTCCCTCTTGGAGTCACTACCTACTACTTGGCCAAAGCAATAAACAGCAACAGAGAATATGCAAGAATTACTTAGGAAAAAAAATATAAGAGATAAAAACCAAATATATTACTCTATCATAATCTGAACATAATCTCATAATCCATCAGATCCCATCAAACTCAGCATAGGAACAACGGAAATATTACAAAAGTGCCTCGATCATGTAGGGCAGCTCATGAGGTCTAAACCATGAAGAACAAAGAGGGGAGGAGAACATCACATAGCTAGTGATCACGGACCCATGGTCCAAGGAAAACTACTCACGAGACATCCGGGGAGCATCCATGGTGGAGAGGAGACTCCCGGAGGTCGGACCTCCCTCCGTCAGGGTGCCGGGAAGAGGTCTTCTGGTGCTCCCAATCTCGGAAGCGCGGCGACGGTGGAACAGAGGCGAGTTTGCAAAATAGGGTTCTGTCTTCGGAGTTTCCCCGTGACGGAGAATAAATAGGCGAAGGGGGCAGCCAGAGGTGGACCAGGGGCCCAGGCGCCCCCCTGGCGCGGCCAGGGGTGGGGCCGCGCCGGGTGGCCGCCTGGACCCCCCTGGATCCCCTCTGGCCCCTCTCGGGCTCCTCGCGAAGCTTCCTGTACGCTGATTTTTCCTGATTTTTCCCGGAATTTTTCTGGCACTTTTTATATGGGGGAAAACTGAAGTAGAAAAATAGCAAAAAACAGGAACTGGCACTGGCGTGCACTGAGTTAATAGGTTAGTCCAAATATGATCAAAAATGTATGAAAGTGTATCTAGATCATAGTGATATCACACAAAACATGCATGGAGCAAGCAGAAATTATCGATACGTTTTGGACGTATCACCCATCAAGTAGCTAGAGTTCTCAACTAGTTTTGTAGGTTTGTAAAATACACACGGATTGCCCAAAATACGACACCTATCACTAATAGGCTAGAGCTCTTGACACCAAAAGTTCAAACATCACTCACATCAATACCTCAAAACTATTGCAAGTTACAACAGCAAAAAGATAGGCATGAAGAATCCTATGATGTGTTTTAGATTATGAAAGTGGAGCGTGTTTCTCTCCCACACAAAGTAATCTGAGGTCTAACTTGTTATGAACAACAAGCAAAGCTAAAGAAAATTAAATATAAACCTAAGATCGGGACGCTCCAAGCATATCACATAACGCATGAAGTGATAAAATTATAGTGAGACGAAGGACGAACTGATGATTGTTGATGGATAAGGGGATGCACGGGGGCATCCCCAAGCTTAGACGCTTGAGTCTCCTTGAATATTTATTAGGGATGCATGGAGGCATCCCCAAGCTTGAGCGCTTGACACTCCCGGATCTTCTTTCATCATCTTCCATCGCACACTTGAAAACTCCCTTCATACATAACTTATCATAAGCTGATTAGAGAGGTTAGTACCCTTAAGAAAGTAATTTTCCTCCACTGGATATAAATCTATTATTGAAGAGCTACTGTTTCTCAAGATTTCCAAAAGGTTTTTGCAAAGAAAAAGCAAGCTTAAGGTTTGCAAAAGTAAGGAGAGGAAAAACGTGGCAGAATCTGTGAAAAACAGAATAACAGGTAATAGAGAATTTTTTTCGGGGAACTTCTACAACTCAAATAAAAAAACTCAGAACATACGAAACTTTCACAATTGTATATATCATGCTGTGTAAAAATTTCAGCTCAAAAAGATGAACTGGTGATTTGTTCCGATTTTTCCCGTCAAGAAGACAAAATCTGTTTTCTGGACAACATGTCACAACTTTTGCTTTCCTTATCATAAGAGGCTATAACTTGGCACAAAGCTTGAAAATAAATATACAATGATGTTGCTACAGTAGTAACAATCATCAAGACCACTAAAAACAGAAGTAAAAACATCTTGGGATGCCTCCCAACAAGTGATTTCTTTTACGCCTTTAAGCTAGGCATAAGGCAAAAGAAGAATCAAGTTTTATCAAGAGAAAGAGAATAGCTAGCCCGTGTAACGGACTCAAATGGTAACTTGATTTTCTTTCTAGGGAAGTGTTCCATACCCTTTTTGAGAGGGAACTGAAATTTTATATTCCCCTCTTTCATGTCAATAACAGCACCAACGGTGCGAAGAAAAGGACGTCCCAAAATAATTGGACATAAAGGTTCACACTCTATATCCATAATAATAAAATAAACGGGAACATAGTTTTCATTGACAATGATAAGAACATCATCGATCTTCCCCAATGGTTTCTTCACAGAAGAATAACGACACGAACACCAAAAGAACAAGAATCAAAAGGTTTCGATTCAAACATGTCATACATTCTTTTGGGCATGACGGAGGTACTAGCCCCAACGTCACATAAAGCATAGCAAGAGAAGTTATTTAATTTAATTTTAATCATAGGGTACCAACTGTCATATAGCTTCCTAGGTATGGAGGCTTCTATCCTAAGCTTCTCCTCCCTAGCTTTGATGATAGAATTTGTGATATGCTCCGTGAAGGCAAGATTGAGTGTGCTAGTGTGGGGGTCTCTAGACATTTTGTGTAGCAAGCTAATAACTTCCGAGAGGGTGCAACTATCAAAATCAATATCACTACTATCAAAGGTGGTAGTAGTGTCATCTAGGCTCACTTGTTTGAAACCCTCTATGTTCATAGGAGTTTCTTCTTCTACGGTTGAGGTATTAGCATCACCATTAATAGGTCCAATGGGACCAGGAGTGCATTGGGTGCTAATAGTTTCGGTATCCTCAACAATTTGGATAGTGGCAACTGTGTGGTGTCTAGGAAGGCTCTTAATTCTATCCTCTTCCTCTTTTTCTCTAGCCCATATTTCTTTAAGTTCAGGCATCATCCTATTATTTTCATTAATTTGCAATTGGATAGCATTAATAGGAGTGGCTTTCCTCTCCTCAAGGGGACATGTTCTAATTTTATCATCTCAACATCAAGGGCTAAGCTATCTACCTTCAAAGAGAGATTATCTAACTTAGCTAATTTCTCTTCTACATTCTTGTTGAAGTCTTTTTGGGTAGTGATAAAGTCTCTAAGCATATTTTCTAGTTCAGAAGTGGGGTTCTTGTTGCTAGGATAGGTGTTGTTGTTTAGTTGGATGGAAACGGTGTAGGGTTACTAGCAAAATTTCCCCTATAAGCATTATTATTAAAGTTGTTTCTAGCAATAAAGTTCACATCTACTTGTTCCTGAGCAACCAAAGAATTTAAAGGAACATCATGAGGATCAATAGAGGGTTTCTTGGTAAGTAGAGACATAATTAAGTCAACTTTTTTATTTAGGGAGGTAATCTCCTCGACAGAGTTTACCTTCCTACCTGTTGGAGCGCGTTCGGTGTGCCATTGGGAATAATTGGTCATCATCTCATAGAGAAGCTTTGTGGCAGCACCAAGTGTAGTTGACATAAAGGTTCCTCCCGCGGCCGAATCTAACAGGTTCCTCGAGGTAAATTTCAAGCCTGCATAAAAAGTCTGGATAACCATCCAGGTAGTCAAACCATGTGTAGGGCATTTCTTAACAAGAGATTTCATACGTTCCCAAGCTTGGGCAATGTGTTCATTATCCAATTGCTTAAAATTCATAATGTTACTCCTCAATTGGATGATTTTAGCAGGTGGGTAATATTTCCCAATAAAAGCATCTTTGCACTTATCCCAAGAATCTATGCTATTCCTAGGCAAAGATTGAAACCAGATTTTAGCTTCTCCTCTCAGAGAGAAAGGAAAAATCTTGATCTATACAACATCACCTTCTAGTTCTTTATACTTTTTCATATCACATAACTCAATAAAATTATTTAAGTGTAAAGCATCATCATCTCCAGCACCAGAGAATTGATCTCTCATAACAAGGTTTATGAAAGCAGGTTTAATTTCATAAGAGGTAGCTGAAGTGGCAGGTGTGGCAATAGGAGTGCAGATAAAGTCTTTGTTGTTGTGACTAGTGAATTCACACAACTTGGTGTTTTCAGTGGAACCCATAGTAGCAGCAAGTGCGGCAGATTTTTTTTGTAATTTTTGATATAAGACACAAAGATAAAAACTGAAAGGTAAACTAACAAGACTAAAATGTGAAGGTAAAAGTTAGTGGGCAACTCACCTATCTTAGCACTCGTAGTCCCCGGCAACGGCGCCAGAAATTTGCTTGATACGCGAGAGATGATAATTGCTTCTCGCCCTTCGTTGGTTACCTCAAGTGGAAGGTGAGATGCAGCGTAGTGGAAAGTTTCCCTCGATGAAGATACCGAGGTTTGTCTCCAGTAGGACTCCAGAGATGATAAGTAGGTGTCAGCGGCGCAACTGACGTGGACCTGCACACAGACACAAATAACTTTGCTCCCAACGAAGTTCAGAGAGGTTTTCAATCTCTCCGGTCTTGTTGTTTACAAAGGATCAAAACACAAGGGATAATGATAATGATAGCAAATGAAAGTAAAAGCAGAAAAGTAAATGAGCGTGTAAACAATGATGAGAATATGGACCGGGGTCCCGTGATGTTCACTAGTGATGTCTCTCTCCCAAAAGACGATAAAACTTCTATGCGAGGTAAACAAATTACAGATGGGAAATTAATAGGATTATAAACGCACCGCGATGCTAACTATGCTACAAAGAAAGGAAGAGGCTCAAAAGCATGGGCAGTATGCCAAAATAAGTAGACCGAAATCCAACTGCATCTACTACTAACCATCCACCCTGAGATATCTATCCAGAACATCTCGCTGGTATTAAGTTGCGAGCCCCACCCAAAGTGTAAACCCAAAGCAACAGACAACTGCATTAAAAAGCACTTTGTGTAAAGTAAACAATCCTTGCAACCGCGGTTACAAGCACTGCTGTTTTCCCCCCTTGTGGCAACAACACATCCCCTAGACTCATGTTTCTGTCACTCAAGCATGTCATCAGGGGGCATGAACCCACAATCGAGCATAACATTACCTCTTGAAGTTACTACCTACTACTTGGCCAAAGCAATAAACAGCAACGGAGAACATGAAAGAATTACTTAGGAACAAAAATTAAAAGATAAGAACCAAATATATTACTCTATCACAATCTGAACATAATCTCATAATCCATCAGATCCCATCAAACTCAGCATAGCAACAACAGAAAGATTACATATGTGCCTCGATCATGTAGGGCAGCTCACGAGGTCTAAACCATGAAGAACAAAGAGGAGATGAGAACATCACATAGCTACTGATCACGGACCCATGGTCCAAAGGAAACTACTCACGACACATCCGGGAAGCATCCACTATGGAGGGGAAGCTCTCGAAGGTCGATCCTTTCTCGGACAGGGTGCCTGGAAGAAGTCGGCTGGCGATCCCGATCTTGGAAGCGCGGCGGCGGAACAGAGGCGAGATCGCGAAAAAGGTTTCTGTCCTCGGGGGTTTCGCGTCACATGGAATAAATAAGCGAAGGGGGGCATCCAGGGGGCCCACCAGGTATCCAAGCGGCCACCCAGCGCGGCCCCACCCTAGGCCGCGCCACCTGGCCGCCTGGGCACCAGGTGGGGCCCCTTCGTCCCTCCTTCGGGACTCTGGAAGCTTCCGTTACGCTGATTTTGTATCTGATTTTCCCGGATTTTTGGAGCAATTTTAATATGGGGGAAAAATGAAATAGAAAAACAGCAGAAAACATAAACTGGCACTAGGGTGCACTGAGTTAGTATGTTAGTCCAAATATGATCAAAAGTGTATGAAAGTGTATCTAGATCATAGCAATATCACACAAAACATGCATGCAGCAAGCAAAAATTATCGATACGTTTGGGACGCATCAGGACACCCCCTCGTCAAGCAGGGAAGGTCCGCCCGAACGCACGCGCACCAATATTTATGCACTTAGCATCTATAGTGAGCTTTTGTGTTTTTCGAATTTTAATTTTTTCATTTCTTAAATAAAAATTCCAATTAAAATTATGTTTTCACCATTAAACCCGTTGCGACGAGATCTTCAAAACTAGATGTCATATTGATAAGTTTCAGGTACTTTTTTTGGACCAAAAGTTTCCATGTTGTTTACACTGAAGTTGACATCCTGTTTACACTAAAGTTGTCATGATTTCTTTCATCTATTTTTTTCTTATAGTTTTAAAGCTACCATTGTACTTTAACTCCTTTTAACTCATCGACGAGGACCGGGAGAGCTGCAGTGATGCTCAGTGGACCCCGAGAAGATATATGGCGCGCACGCGGGGGGAGGGGGGTGCGCGACATGGCGGCGTCCTAGGTTACGAGTGCGTTGAGGAGATCCTTCGACGCATATCAACGCGTGACGGCGGGAGAGGGGACATGGATCTTGGGAGAGTTTGTCGACGGTGTGGTGCTGCTCTGGCGACGACAATTTTTTGTGCCATGGAAAATTTGTTATAAAAACCACGACAATTTTCTTCTATCTACATATGGAAAACTCTTTCTTTTTCCAAATGTTAACGACCTGGCATCATGTCCGAGACACCTCACCCTTACATTGTTTGGATGGAAACTTTAAGAATGCGAGGATGGCAATTTTCAGTAAAACGGATAACTTGCCACCCGCGCATGATAAAATTGTCATAAAACGTGCCACACGTGTGGGTGGAAAGATGGAAAAGCCACACGCTTTGGTGGCAACTTTAGCACATGTGAGATGACAACTTATGCTAATACATGACAAATTCACTAAATATATGACAACTTTGGATAATATTTGCCATCTATGTACACCTAAAATTAGCATCTAAAAAATATGTGGACGGTAGTGCCTCCTGTAGATGGAAATTTATTCATAGGGCATGTCAATTCTTATTCATAGGACATGGAAATTCTTATTCGAAGGACTAGCATCTAGAACTTGAAGTTGCCACCCTCACATAACTAAACTTGCCATAAAAAACATCAGGGATTGCCATGTACTCGTGTCACACATGTGGTAGTTATCAACATTGCCATAAAAACGTGCCACACGTGTGGGTGGAAAGATGGCAAGCCCACATTCTTTGGTGGCCACTTTTGCATATGTGAGATGACAACTTCTGCTAATACATGGCAACTTCACAAAATATATGGCAACTTTGGCTAATAATTTCCATCTATGTACACCTAAAATTAGCATCTAAAAAATGTGTGGGCGGAAGTGCCTCCTATATATGGCAATTTTATTCATAGGACATGACAGGTTTTATTCATAGGACATGACAATTCTTATTCGCAGGACTAACGTCTACAACTTGAACTTGCCACCCTCACATAACTAAACTTGCCATAAGAAATATCAGGGATTGCCATGTACTCGTGCCACATGTGTGGTAGTTACCATCATCTCAAGTTTTATCTATCTACCAATGGAAAACTATTTCCTTTTTTTGTCCATGGCAAATTTAACATATCTTTCGTCATGGAAATTTAAGATGTGTTTTTTCCATGGCAAAAAACATGTGTTTACTCAAGGTTAGTTTTAAAAGTTTAATTTTATGAATTACAACAAATTTACTTAGAACGTTGAAGAAAACGTGAAAAAAACGTAGTTGAAGCAAATGACGTTAATTTTAGTGCAAACAACGTGGCAATTTACGTGCAATATACATGACCATTTTTAACACGATTTTTTTTGTCGAAACATATCGATATGGGATCTAGTTTCGAAGATCTCGTCACGACGGATTTAATAGTGAAAACGGTTTTTCAGTTAGATTATTTATTTAAAATATAAAATATTTTAAAAACTGAAAAACCTAAAAAATTCCTGCTGGAGTCATCTGTTTCGTCCCCTTTTGGATGCATGCATGACGTGACGCTAGATGGCTAGAAAATATGTTCGGGTGAAGCTCTTTCTGCCGAACGTTCGACACCTATTATGGTCCTTTCATATTAATAATCAAATCAAATCAAATAATATGAACACCTCAACTAGATAAAAAATCTTGTCTTTTCCTACCCATAACGAAATCAAATCAAAACTTACCAACACCTCAACTAAATAAAAAAATTCCTTACCTCTCCTTACTAATAATCAAATCAAATCAAATCTTACCAAAACCTAAACTAAATAAAAAAAATTGTTGCCTTTCCTTACTCATAACCAAATTAATTAAATCTTATAAAACCCTTAAGTAAATAATAACTTTACTTGTCTTTCCCAATTCATAATCAAATTTTTTAAATCTTATGAAAACGTCAACTAAATAAAAACTTTACCTCAACAAAAATCCTAGGGAAGACACTTGACAACAATAGTATGAAACGATCACATCGCCATACCGCTTGTGATTCGTTAATTTTTCTTTGAAAATCACTATAGATCATACTACTGATCCCTAGCATCTCATCAGACCAGTGTGTTGTCATAGGATTAGAGGCCGGTGGAACGTTGGATGCACATCTTGAGTTGATTTGGAAGCAATTGTGTTTTAATACAGAAGCATTATCCTGTGATTTGAGAAAACTAATCTCGGATTTTTAGGAAACCGAACAGTTTCAAAAAAATAAGTATATACATTCTAAAATTGAATGCAATTTGCTTCCTTTCGAAGGAAAAATAATTTCCAATGTTCCTTAAAATTGCATCAAACATAACTCAAATGTTCTATAATCTACATATTTTTTCCTAGTTAGGAGTTTATCTTGGGCATACGAATTTTTTCCATCCACTAGAAATTTTCCTTCGTATGCATCGAAAATTGCTTCCATATGCTTGTCACAACCCAGATTTTTAGAAGTTAAAAGTGAGCATGCATTCGTAAGCATATCATAAATCTACTATTCTTAAAAAGTTGATCCCTACTACTACCAATTCTCTCTACATGCACACTATATACCTCATCATGCTTGCCACATCAATTCTCTCTACCTGCACACTATCCACCTCATCATGCATGGCACATCAGCGTTTAATTCCTCATGCATCTTTAAAAAACAATTACTAGCTATTATCTCTACATGCACATTGTCCACCTCATCATGCATGCCACATCATCTTTTAATCTTTTATATCTAAATAGCTATCACCCACTAACTATTTTAGAAGACATGCAACTATGCCACCTCATAATTCCATTAATCTTTAGAAATTAATTGCATGTGTGCATGTGTCTTTCATACATAAGTTTATTATTCCACACCTTCTGCGAGTTTTTTTATCTTCCTACCCATAACTTTGTGCACATATTGAAAGTGCAGTATATCGACCAGAGGGGGGGGGGGGGGTGAATGGGATATTTTCAAATTTCTCGAGGAATTTCGAATTCCTCAGGACTGAGGCAATACGAAATTGAGGAAACTAAAACTTCATGAAGCATAGAAATGTTACTGAAACATAGGCATGAATATAAAGAAACATATAGCAGAGCTAAAGTGTGATTGATGCAAGAGATGAGGAATCAGAACAGAGTGAACTCAGAGAGAGAGGCATCAGGACGAGTCATAGTGCATAAACATAAAAGCTGAGGTTGAAGAAATAGCACCAGGGCACTGAAGACACAGATATGATGGACCAGTTCGAGTTGCCGTGACAACTCTACATCTGGTTGGAGAGGTTGAGATTGAACTCAGAATACATAGTCTTCACCTTATTCTCCTTGAACTAAAGTACTCAGACTCCGTCCAATTACTTAGGTGAGTCTTCAAGGTAGACTCCCGAATCCTTCACAGACTCCGTTCACTCAGGGAAGTCACAATTGCATCTTGACTTCCTCAGAACGATGACCTCCACACCGGCTGGAAGATCACAGTCTTCAAGAGTAAAAATCTTCGGATCACTCGAACCGACTTCCTCATAAATTCTCAACTACTCAGGCTGGTGGTTTTCCTCACTTAGGTTCTTCAGTTTATTTAAAGGTGGGTTGCTCTCAAATGACAAGTGTCAGTTTCTCTCTCGGAGCAGCCAACCCACAAATGGGGCTGGGGGAGGCTATTTATAGCCGGGGAGCAACCCCAGGTGAAAGTACATAAATGCCCATGCATGAAATTACCTTCATGCCCACCCTTCGGACCATTGGATGGATCGGTACCAGCACTCTCCACGTGACACGTGGTACGATCGGAACGGACTCTCTCTTTCCTCAGGTGAACTGCACTGGAAGTTTCCTGACTCCTCAACCAAATACAAATTCCTCAGTTTCCTGAAGAACATCGTCTCAGACATCCGAGGAATTGAACTTCTACTGCAGGAGATTCCTCTGGGGTTTCTTCAGGATTTCTATTTGAGCACTTCCTCAGAAATACAGAAATCATTTTCCTCAACCCCTCCAACAATGCAGTGTTTTCCTACGACTCAAGGAGTATAAAAAGTCTTAACGAAGACTACGGTTCAGTCTTTGGCTTCAGCGCGAATTGCCTCAGGATCATGGACTGCTTCTTCAGCTTCAGCAGAATGCATCAGGATCCTGTTTCCTCAGGATTTTGCGCCTCGTCAGTCTTCAGGAAACACCCCAATTTATTCAATGTTCCTCAACATGTTGGGGGGTCGATAATGGTGGTTAACCTCTTCTTCAGGGACTGTTCTCCTGTGTATACTCACAAACACATCAGTTCCTTAACCTTTTTGTCATCAAATACTCTAAAACCTCAAAGAGGGCACTAGATGCACTTACAGTCTCCCCTTTTTTGGTGATTTGATGACAATCAGGTAACGCTTCAACGGGGTAAAATCAGTAATT
Organism: Bromus sterilis; assembly: GCA_950022295.1. Taxonomy (NCBI): domain Eukaryota; kingdom Viridiplantae; phylum Streptophyta; class Magnoliopsida; order Poales; family Poaceae; genus Bromus; species Bromus sterilis. Next base: position 361,443,748 of record OX465595.1, on the reverse strand, counting down.
TTGAGGAATTAAAAACTTGAAGAAAACAATTCATTGTTTCCGGATATAGAGATGCTCCCCCTGAGGATATGCATGTTTTGAAGACTTGGTAGAATATTTTTGAAAAACATGAGGAGCTCCCCCTATATCCCGGATTATTTGAAACAGTGCATCATATGGAATAATTGAGAAATCAAAACTAGCACTGAGTAAGGTGGTTGCTGAGGTATATCATGAGTAATAGATAAACTTGAGGAATATCATGAGGTAGCTTAAAATTATCACACAACCACACAAAATATAAGTATACAACTCATTACAAAAATGGTCTGAAGAACGAGAGTTGTAACTGAGGAACCCCCATGAAAACCCGCTTGAAGACTACCAAATTTCTCCCCCTTTGTCATTAAATGAACAAAAAGGAGAGGCTACAGCTAACGTCCCAAAAGTAGTTCCTCATGGCCGAGGAGAATTAGGTCGAAGGCACGCCATTGTAGTGTGAGGACAAGCCGCAGTGTCTTCAACTTCTTCAGGGGAGAATTCTTGGGCTGAAGAAAAGGAGTCCATCGCCAGAGGTGGTGTCTTGCTTTTGGTGAACTGACAAGGAGACCGAATCTCAGGGAGCTGAGGTTGTTTGAGGCGAAGCTTGGCAAGGTCTTCAGGCGTAATGACTTCGGTCAAAAGAGCATCAAGTCGCTGATATGTATGATGAGCATACTGATGAACCTTCTTCTGGGTAGTATGCACCTGCGCCATGTAGCTAAGGATGTCGCCAATCTGTCACTTTGTCCAGTCATGATTGTGGTCCACTTTCTGATGCAGACTGATGAGGAGCTCGCGGTCAGTCATGATGCGAGCTTGAGTAGTTTCCTCAGTTGAGGCATGTGTGCGTTCCTCATGAGTGGTGCGAGACTGAGGCTGGCGAATATTTCCACCAAGAGAATCCTGAGGAAGGACTTCCTCATAGAAGAGTTCTTTGCCCTTGGCATTTAAGGCAATTGTATGTTGAAGCACTTCAACTGGAGGAACATAAGTGCGATGATTAGCCTGATCAGGCTTGAAGTTGATGCCAGTCTTGGTGCAGATGAGCTTCATAATCCATGGAGCATAGGGCTTCAGAATATGAGGATTCTGGGCAGCATCCACCAAAGTCCTGAAGAAGAAGTCTGAGACATTGATGGGAGCAGACATGTAGAGGCTGTAGAGAATGTTCTTCATGATGCCCACAACTTCTTCAACAGTTGATTCGTAACCCTTGATTGGGCAGAAGGACTTGGCTAGTATTCTGTACATTGTGCTGGTGATGTCTACACACGCTTCTATTCTTGTAGACTATGTTGGGCCTCCAAGCGCAGAGGTTTGTAGGACAGCAGCAATTTCCTTCAAGTGGATGACCTAAGGTTTATCGAACTCAGGGAAGTAGAGGTTGAAGATGGTCTCTCTCCAGCAACCCTGCAATTAAGAAACAAGAAGTCTCTTGTGTACCCAACACACCAAGTACAACTAGGAGTTGTATAGGTGCACTAGTTCGGCGAAGAGATGGTAAAATATGGGTGATAGGTGTGGCAAAGCAAGGTAATATAAATATGTAATAAAAAGTGCAGCAAGAAAACATGTAACAAAAGTGAGTGCAAACGGTGTAACAATGGTGGAAACAAGGCCTAGGCTTCATACTTTCACTAGTGGCCTTGTACTCCATAGAGATGATCTTTTTGCATATAGTTCCATTGGAGAGCTTCCTAGCTCGTATGTGCATCCGTTTCATGGCGATCCCTACTCCTCACATCATATCTATCATTTTATATCTCTTGCCTATGATTGTCCTCATTGATGTGAGCCTTTCTCATCCTTTTTGTCTTCCTCCTCCACCATATTTCCCTCTTTGCCATCCTAAGTGTCAATTCTCGTGCTTACGCTCATCCATTGCATGAGTGCTCAAAATATCGAAAAGGAGTGGATCAAATTGACTTGTACCTGGCTAGTGGACTGGGGACGAGTCAAGATAAGATTCCAAAGAAGACCAAATGTGAAACTTTAGTAGATTGAGTTCTCAACAAAAATACTTTTTTCTCGTATTCCCTATCCCCTTCTTGCACGCAAACACCATTTGGAGACATTCGAGTCACGGACAGCGAGAGCTCTTGCACCTAATGTTATTTTGTTACTTGTTTCAATGCTAATATAGACTCTTGCATGTTATGACTTGAATTGAATCTCTTACTTGATTGCTTTACTTTTCAAAGTTCTTTTATGATTGCTGGCATGTCACCACAGAAATTATGCTGTTATCATTTACCTACTCGAGGACGAACAGGAATTAAGCTTGGGGATGTTGATACGTCCAAAACGTATCTATAATTTCTGCTTGCTCCATGCATGTTTTGTGTGATATTGCTATGATCTAGATACACTTTCATACACTTTTGATCATATTTTGACTAGCCTATAATTTCTGCTTGCTCCATGCATGTGGTGCACTGAGTTAATAGGTTATTCCAAATATGATCAAAAGTGTATGAAAGTGTATCTAGATCATAGCAATATCTCACAAAACATGCATGGAGCAAGCATAAATTATAGATACGTTTGGGACGTATAAACATCCCCAAGCTTAATTCCTGCTCGTCCTCGAGTAGGTAAATGATAACAACATAATTTCTGTGGTGACTGTCAGAACCCCAACTAGGGTAAGTGCTAGGGTTTGTTTGATCCCTTTGCATCATGCAAAAATTCCAATTGAAATTCAAAAATGGGGAAAAGAAAGCCCTGAGAAATTATTTCAAATGGCCAGATAAAAATCTTTTTCCAAAAATCATTTGAATGTTTGGAAAATTCCTAGAATTATTGCTGATCATTGCAAAAGTGGTTTGGGTTCAATCCCAAGCTCATGGATTTTTCTAAAATTCAAATTGTGCTATGGAAATTAAATTTGACCCTTATTTGAATTGAAATTCAAAATATATTGAATTTCAAAAATTCCCAAATTCTATATGTGGCTAGCTAATGGTCACCTAGTATTTATAAAATTATTTGGGAATTTAACTAAAATGCCTAGCTATTTTAAATCTAGGCAAAACAAATGAAACCGAAAAATAAAAAGAAAAGAATAAAGGGGCAGGGTCTACCTGTCGCGTAGGGGCGAGGCCTACCTGGCCCAGTAGCCGGCCCAGCCCAGCCGTGCTGTTGTCGTCTTCTTCCCCCGCGGCTCCAAGCAGCTCGCTGGAGCTGGGAGCGCGGCGAGGACGCCACCGCAACAACCACGCGGCCTAGAACCCCCCAGGCCTCCTCCTCGCGCCACGCAGCTCGCCAAGAAGCCCCCGCACCCTATCCCCCGCTCAGAGCTTGCTTCCCTCCTCTCCCTCTCGCGAATTCGCCGCCGTCAAAGAACTCGCCGGGGCGCAGCGCCGTGAACACCCGTGGCCAACGGCCTCCATCTGCCCCGCCGTGGTGCCCAGAAGAACCGCCGTCGACGGCTACGTCTTCCCGAGCAGCAAATCGAGCCGAGGAGCTCTGTATTAGACGCCATCATCGCCGACGTCCGCTGCAAGCCGCCGGCCGCCGTGGTTGATTGCGCCGCCGTCACGCTTCCTCCAGCCTCCCCGACCCCTCCATCGCGCTCGGGGTGAGCTACTACACGTTTCCCCCTTGTCCACGCTCCTCTCCGCGCCCCAAATCGCCATGCCCGTCGAGCCGAGCTCCGGCTGCCGCCGCACCTCGACGCCGGCGAGGCTCCGGCCATCTTTGGGCCCTTCCGTGTGCACCAAGTGATGCGGACGTGCACGGGCATCCTTTTGGAGCCCTCCCCGCGCCAAATGGTGGACGAGAGCTCAACTCCGGCGAGCCACCGCCGTCTGTTGAGGCCACCGGCGACTAGCCGGAGAGTTTAACCTAACCCCAACCCTAATGACCCCCTTAAGCTAACCTAACCCTCATTGACTAGTGGGCCGAGCCACTAATCTAATCCCTGTTTAAAAACTAACCGCAGGGAATTAACCTACTGAGGCTGATACCCAGGCCCCACCAGTCAGACCCCCCCACGTCATGCTGATGTCAGCATGACGCAGTAAACCTTTTTCCAGAGTTTTAAAATAATCCAGAAATTGCAGAAAATCATATAAACTTTGGAAATTCATAGAAACTTCATTTTAACTCCAAATTAAACATATAATATATGAAAAATTATCAGAAAAATACAAGGATTAAGAATATGCAATTTGTTTTTATGTTTGACCATTTTAAAATGGGGCAACAGTAGCAAATGTGCATATGGCTTAATTTGAATTCAAATTTGAAATTTGAATTTGCATTCCAAATGCAATATACTTCAATTAAATTGAATTTGCCACAAATCAGTACCCTTTACATCATGTCACAACTTAACATGTGCTTGGGCATTGTACTTTATTTGTGTCCCCCTTTGTTGATGATTGTGCCGGTAACAGCTTTGCCGAGACGGTGATCACCCCCGAAGGAGAAGACCACCGTTAAGACCCGTGTATCGTCAGCAAGGAAAGCAAACCCCATTGATCATGTCTATAAAATCCCAATTCCCTCTCAATCTCGCTTATGCATGTTTAGGAGATCACTTTGTATCGATTCTACCGCATAGTTGAACCCATATCCGATGCATGACCTATCATCTTGTCACAGTAGTAAGCAAACCACAATCCTAGCTGACATAGGAGTTGGTTGATATCATATGGCCCCTGCAACTGTTAATGCTTATTGCATGCTTAGTGGTACAATAAGGTTGCTTTTGATGTGAGTCAGGATGATGGTGAACATGGTGTTGATGAAAGTGAAACTGTGTCGGTGAATCCACCCTAATACAAGGTGAACGATGAGAGGCTGTGTAGGAGTACACAGTGGGTTGTCTCGTTGAACGCCGCCTTAAGCACCGAGTTCTTGTATGGTAATCCAAGACAAAGAGTATAACCACACATTGGGCTCACTGACCCCTCTCGGCCTAGTACCTTGATCCGTGTCGACGTCTAGGAGTCACATTAGTTCGGGCTTTCCATTTGACATCTGCATAGAAAAAGAATGAAGGAATGGTTGCATCATATAGATATGTGAGTGCACCTGTGAGGTAGGAAAACCATCTGCCAGAGGTGGCATCTTGGTCACTTACATTGTTTGAGTTCATTTCGTTGATCCGGCCGGGCTCTCGAGCGGAGGCAAACTCAGATAGTCGACTCCTGGAATAGACCGGTTGTGAGCGAAGTGTCGTGGTGAACATCCTCGCTGTCACCTCTTGAACGGTGGCGAGACCTTGCGGTAACCGATGGTCATGTGTGTGTAGCTTACACCCTTGCAAGGTTAACAAAACTATTCGAATAGCCGCGTCCGCGGTTAAGGACTACTTGGAACCTGTACCTGATTATTAGACAACTTGAATGGATACTTATAAAACTCGCAAGATAAGCGTGAGTGCTTTGGTGTGCTTCCTCGTGGGGAAGTCGAGGAAGTAACCATAGTGGCGTATTGGTTGGAGATGTAGTGGACTCGTGTACGCTTCTTACCTCAAGTATGGTACTCGTAGCACAGGACTAGCCAAGTCAAAGATGGCACTTCTGCATGTTGAAACCCCACCTCCCTTACCTTGATACTTGAGCATGAGTAGTGTAGTTCTGATGTAAGTCTTGCTGAGTACGATTTTGTACTCACGTTTGCTTATTCTATGTTTTAGATAAGAACCCGGACCCCGATGGAGTCACCGACCTGAAGCTCGACGTTGACTAAGTTAGCATAGTCCCAGACAACAGTCTGGTCCCTCGTGGAAGGGCATGTTTGTTGTACAAGGCTTCTCTAAGCCATTTGTTAATCTTGTCTGTACTCAAAACTAATTTGCTTCCGTTTCATGATGTAATGTGATCACATACATGTGATCTTTGTATGCTCTATGTGTATATCTATAAAGAGTACTTAGTAGAGTTATGTGATGATACCTGCTGTTCATACTAGGCATGTGTGCTGCGTGTATGTTTATAACATGCATGTCTTAGTATGGGTTTTCGAGACCTTAGTTGTGATCTGGCTGGCGGTCTTTTATACACCAAGTGGCCCTTATATGTGCGCATCTTGGGGCATCGTGATGCGATTTCTCGTGCCTCTGTCACGTGCACACTTTGTTGTATGATCGAGCCCGCCCTAGACCCCGATTAAGTGATCGGGCTTGAGTAAGTCTATGTAAGAGTTAGGATCCAATCGATAACATGGTTGAGGCGACTTGTCTATGAGTATGGGATTCACCACCCATAAGCATTTAGACTTGTGAGCGGACGTTGAGGACCCATCTCAGTTGATCATCCGGCCTGGATGGGATGCCCCTCACGTTTGATGCTTTCCAAGAGCGTTCTGTGCTTGGCCTTGTCTGCTTAGACAAGTGGGTATGGCTCTCGGCTCTCCATGTGATTGTATCATGACTGGAATTACATACGCTAACCCCGGGTTCCGACAGACTTGGTATCAGAGCAGGACTGTCTGTAGGATTATAAAACCCTTGGTCGAAGTCGAGTCTAGCATTCTATAGTTATATAGTTACTCTGGGTATAAGGGAACAACGTAAGGCTTCTTTTTCTCCTTATCCTCATCGATCTGAGTTCTGGGTCACCCTTACCTTTTCTACGGGATGATAGGACTAGGATCATCTATGTCTGACTAGAACATCTCGTTGTTTGCCTCCTTGTAGCCGTAGGACAGTTGTGGTCGTCCAGACTCATCGTTCTGTTGAGTTCCTTGAAGAAGTTCTGTCCAATTTCTTCGAGGTTGTTTCATTTTCCATCCCGGTGTAGCCGTTATGCTGCCCGATTTATCCCGTGTTTCTTGGAATTTTTGCCTTTGCATTACAATCTTTTCCTTCTAGTCAAGTCCTCTTATCTTTGTTTTCCACCGTAAAACCTGTTCTGATTGTTGATTTTTATCACACATGATGTCAGGTGGAACTCGTAGTGCTGTTCTTCGGAATCGAGACCGTGTTCGGAATCGAAATGATGATGCACCTCCACCACCGCCTTCTGCGGCAGAAGTCATGATGGAAGCTAAGAAGAATCAACGCGATCAAACACGTATTCTGGAGCTCATCGAGCAGAATACCGCCCATCATTGCAATGTGGTTGTGAGCATTCAGGACTTCATCCTCCTCAAGCCACCGATATTTCGATGTTCTTCTGAGCCCCTTGAAGCTGATGATTGGCTCCGTTCCATCGAGCGTAAGCTTGACACTGCACATGTTGCTCCCGATGACCGAGTTATATTCGCGGCATACTTTCTAGAAGGTGCTGCTGCTGAATGGTGGGAGAACTATGTTGCGATGCAGCCTGATGGTCACCTAGTGACTTGGCAGGAGTTCCGTGATGCCTTTCGAGGGTACCACCTTCTAGATGAGTTGATGGAGCGCAAGAAGGAAGAGTTTTGCAATCTGACTCAAGGAAAGATGTCCATGCATGAGTATGTGAGAGAGTTCAACCGTCTTGCTCGATATGCCCAAGATGAGATCACCACCGATGCCAGAAAGCAGGCAAGGTTCCGTAAGGGAATTAGCCCCACCCTTCGTCATGATCTCAACCTCATCGAATTTGCCACTATGGAGGATTTAGTCAACAGATGCTTCAGAGCTGAGCATGGAAATGAAATTTTCGAGGAGTCTCGCAAGCATGCTCTTGAGCTTGCTCCTTCTTCAAGTTCAGCCCCTCAGAAACGCCGAATTTGGATTCCAACCAGTGTCATACCTCAAAACCTTCTCCAGAGGCCACCACCAAATATATGCCATCCACCCCAACACATTATTGCACCTCGGAATGATGGTGTGCAACCAAGAAATCCCACTCCCAACAATTCAGACAAGGTATGCTTTAAGTGTGGTCTTCCAGGCCATTACTATCGTCAATGCCCTCAGGTCTTGATGGCACCACGTCATTCTCGACATAAGCCTGCAAAGAAATCAACCACCAAAGCCTTTCTAGCAAAGCCTTCATCCACTAGTAGTATTTGTGTGAACCAAATCTCCGTTGAGGAAGCCACTGATGCTTCTGACGTCATTCTTGGCACACTCCCAGTCAATCATGTTCCTTCCTCCGTTCTTTTCGATCCAGGAGCTTCTCATTCATTCATGTCGGAGAGTTATGCACTTCGGCATGGATTTTCTTTTGAAGAAATGTTTTCTCCAATGATCATTCAAACTCCTGGTTCAAAGTGGCAAACTAATAGAGTAAGCCATGGCAATCAAATTGCAATTGAGGGTTTAGTATTCCTTGCTTCTCTTATAGCCCTCAAGTCTTCGTACATTGATATCATCCTAGGAATGGATTGGTTATCAAGGCAGAATGCTTTCCTTGATTGTAAAGCCAAATCATTCAAACTCACCCATTCTTCAGGCCAGACCATTGACTACACATCACCCAGCTCTAGAATCCAGATGCATACTTTGAATGTGCTTTCCCTTCCAGACCTTGAAGATATTCCAGTGGTTCGTGACTTCCCGGATGTCTTTTCTGAAGAGATGCCGGGAATGCCACCCGACAGGTGTGTAGAATTCATAGTGGATCTTATACCAGGCACAACCCCAATTTCCAGACGCCCATATAGAATGGCCCCACATGAGTTAGCTGAGCTAAAAACCCAACTTGATGCTTCGTTGGCAAAAGGCTTCATCCGCCCTAGCTCATCGCCATGGGGTTGCCCCGTTCTGTTCGTAACGAAGAAAGATGGAACAGAAAGGACGTGCGTAGACTATCGCCCGCTAAATCTAGCGACGATAAAGAACAAGTACCCACTGCCCAGGATCAATGATCTTTATGATCAACTTGCTGGATCCTCTGTCTTCCCCAAGATGGATTTGAGATTAGGCTATCATCAAATCAAAATCCGAAACGAGGACATTCCAAAAACGTCTTTCACTACTCGATATGGTCTTTATGAGTACACCGTCATGTCCTTCGGTTTAACCAATTCTCCCGCCACATTCTCGCGCTTGATGAATTCGATCTTCATGGAGTACCTAGATAAATTTGTTGTAGTTTATATTGATGACATTCTCATCTACTCGAAGAACGAAGAAGAGCACGCAAAACATCTTAGGTTGGTATTGATGAAACTTAGAGAGCACCACCTTTATGCCAAGTTCTCCAAGTGTGAATTTTGGCTACCAGAAGTGACCTACTTAGGCCACGTGATTTCTGCAAAAGGTGTTGCAGTCAATCCCGAGAGAGTTCAGGCCGTCCTTGACTGGACTCCACCTGAATCGGTTAAGCAAGTTAGGAGTTTTCTCGGCCTAGCAAGCTATTGCCGCCGCTTCGTTGAGAATTTCTCCAAAGTTGCAAAGCCTCTTACTGAACTCCTCAAGAAATATAAGAAATTCCAATGGACTCCCAAGTGCGAGGAAAGCTTTCAAGAGCTAAAAAGAAGATTGACTTCTGCACCTGTACTTGCACCTCCAGACACCAAAAGGGATTTCGAGATCTATTGTGATGCTTCACGGCAAGGGTTAGGATGCATACTTATGCAAGATCGACATGTGGTAGCTTATGCTTCACGCCAGTTGCGGCCACATGAAGAGAACTATCCTACCCATGATCTTGAACTCGCTGCCGTAGTTCATGCCCTGAAGACTTGGCGACATTACCTCCTTGGTAATCATTGTGAGATCTATTCTGATCACCAAAGCCTCAAATACATATTCACCCAGCTAGATCTTAATCTCAGGCAAAGACGCTGGATAGAGTTGATAAAAGATTATGACTTAGGAATTTCTTACACCCCAGGCAAAGCCAATGTCATGGATGATGCACTAAGTCGTAAGTCGTATTGTAACAACCTCATGTTACAAAAGTATCAACCACTTCTTCATGAGGAATTTCGACAGCTCAATCTCGAGATTGTTCCTCGTGGATCTCTTTTCAACTTGGTGGCGAAACCAACCCTTGAGGATCAAGTCATAGTTGCCCAAAGACGTGCACAAGGTGTTCGCCGGATCAAGGAGAACATTGCTAGCGGAGTTGCTAAATGTTTCTCCATAGATAGTAAAGGAACGGTATTCTTTGAAAATCGTTTGGTAGTACCTAAGAATAAGGATCTACGGCAACTCATCCTCAAAGAAGCCCATGACACACCCCTCTCAATTCATCCCGGTAGCACAAAAATGTACCGAGATCTACGCCAGAGATTTTGGTGGACCAGGATGAAGAGAGACATTGCTCGATTTGTTGCTGAATGTGATGTTTGTCGTCGCATTAAGGCAGAACACCAAAGACCTGCTGGCACACTTCAACCTTTGCCTATTCCCGAGTGGAAATGGGACAAAGTCGGTATGGACTTCATCACCGGCTTTCCAAAAACCCAGAAAGGAAATGATGCCATCTTCGTGGTCATTGATAAACTTTCCAAAGTTTCTCACTTCCTTCCCGTTCGCGAGTCTATAACTGCTAGCCAGTTAGCGGACTTGTACGTCTCTAGAATCGTGTCTCTTCACGGTGTTCCTTTGGTAATCAATTCTGATCGTGGTAGCCTTTTCACCTCTAGATTCCGGGGAAGCTTTCAGAGTGCTATGGGAACTCATCTATCCTTTAGTACAGCTTTCCATCCTCAGTCTAGCGGTCAAGTCGAAAGGGTTAATCAAATCTTGGAAGACATGCTCAGAGCTTGTGTTATCTCATTCGGAAAGAATTGGGAGAAATCTCTTCCCTTCGTCGAATTTGCTTATAACAATAGCTATCAATCTAGTATGAACATGGCTCCTTTTGAACTCCTCTATGGACGACGATGTCGAACACCCCTAAACTGGTCAGAAACCGGTGAAAGACAACTCTTTGGACCGGATATGATCAAGGAAGCAGAAGAGCAAGTTCGCATTGTTCGTGATCGATTGAAAGCCGCTCAATCTCGTTAAAAAGCTACTATGATCGTCATCATAGGGAAGAGAGCTACAATCTGGATGAGAAGGCTTACCTCCGGGTTACTCCTCTGAAGGGAACCCAACGATTCGGTATCAAAGGCAAGTTGGCCCCACGTTACATCGGACATTTCCGCATTCTCGCTAAACATGGAGAAGTTGCCTACCAACTTGAACTACCCCCTCACCTTTCCCGAGTACATGACGTATTCCATGTGTTACAACTCAGGCGTTGCTTCAAGGACCCCATCCGCGAAGTCGACCATGAAACGCTTGATCTCCAAGATGACCTTTCTTATCGAGAGTACCCTGTTCGTATTCTTGATTCCGCAGAGCGTGTCACTCGCCGTCAGAAGATCAAGTTTCTCAAAGTGCAATGGTCACACCACTCCGAGAAAGAAGCAACATGGGAAAGAGAAGACCGCCTCCGTGCCGAGTACCCCTCCTTCCTCCCGACGACTTCTGAATCTCGGGACGAGATTCTTTTGAGTGGGGACGAGTTGTCAGAACCCCAACTAGGGTAAGTGCTAGGGTTTGTTTGATCCCTTTGCATCATGCAAAAATTCCAATTGAAATTCAAAAATGGGGAAAAGAAAGCCCTGAGAAATTATTTCAAATGGCCAGATAAAAATCTTTTTCCAAAAATCATTTGAATGTTTGGAAAATTCCTAGAATTATTGTTGATCATTGCAAAAGTGGTTTGGGTTCAATCCCAAGCTCATGGAATTTTCTAAAATTCAAATTGTGCTATGGAAATTAAATTTGACCCTTATTTGAATTGAAATTCAAAATATATTGAGTTTGAAAAATTCCCAAATTCTATATGTGGCTAGCTAATGGTCACCTAGTATTTATAAAATTATTTGGGCATTTAACTAAAATGCCTAGCTATTTTAAATCTAGGCAAAACAAATGAAACAGAAAAATAAAAAGAAAAGAATAAAGGGGCAGGGTCTACCTGTCGCCTAGGGGCGAGGCCTACCTAGCCCAGTAGCCGGCCCAGCCTAGCCGCGCTGTTGTCGTCTTCCTCCCCCGTGGCTCCAAGCAGCTCGCTGGAGCTGGGAGCGCGGCGAGGACGCCACCGCGACAACCACGCGGCCTAGAACCCCCCAGGCCTCCTCCTCGCGCCACACAGCTCACCCAGAAGCCCCCGCACCCTATCCCCCTCTCGGAGCTTGCTTCCCTCCTCTCCCTCTCGCGAATTCGCCGCCGTCAGAGAACTCGCCGGGGCGCAGCGCCGTGAACACCCGTGGCCAACGGCCTCCATCTGCCCCGCCGTGGTGCCCAGAAGAACCGCTGTCGACGGCTACGTCTTCCCGAGCAGCCAATCGAGCCGAGGAGCTCTGTATTAGATGCCATCATCGCCGACGTCCGCTGCAAGCCGCCGGCCGCCGTGGTTGATTGCGCCGCCATCACGCTTCCTCCAGCCTCCCCGACCCCTCCATCGCGCTCGGGGTGAGCTACTACACCTTTCCCCCTTGTCCGCGCTCCTCTCCGCGCCCCAAATCGCCATGCCCGTCGAGCCGAGCTCCGGCTGCCGCCGCACCTCGACGCCGGCGAGGCTCCGACCATCTTTGGGCCCTTCCGTGTGCACCAAGTGATGCGGACGTGCACGGGCATCCTTTTGGAGCCCTCCCCGCGCCAAATGGTGGCCGGGAGCTCAACTCCAGCGAGCCACCGCCGTCTGTTGAGGCCACCGGCGACTAGCCGGAGAGTTTAACCTAACCCCAACCCTAATGACCCCCTTAAGCTAACCTAACCCTCACTGACTAGTGGGCCCAGCCACTAATCTAATCCCTGTTTAAAAACTAACCGCAGGGAATTAAGCCACTGAGGCTGACACCCAGGCCCCACTAGTCAGACCCCACCCACGTCATGCTGATGTCAGCATGACGCAGTAAACCTTTTTCCAGAGTTTTATTATAATCCAGAAATTGCATAAAATCATATAAACTTTGGAAATTCATAGAAAATTCATTTTAACTCGAAATTAAACATATAATATATGAAAAATTATCAGAAAAATACAAGGATTAAGAATATGCAATTTTTTTTATGTTTGACCATTTTAAAATGGGGCAACAGTAGCAAATGTGCATATGGCTTAATTTGAATTCAAATTTGAAGTTTGAATTTGCATTCCAAATGCAATATACTTCAATTAAATTGAATTTGCCACAAATCAGTACCCTTTACATCATGTCACAACATAACATGTGCTTGAGCATTGTACTTTATTTGTGTCCCCCTTTGTTGATGATTGTGCCGGTAACAGCTTTGCCGAGACGGTGATCACCCCCGAAGGAGAAGACCACCGTTAAGACCCGTGTATCGTCAGCAAGGCAAGCAAACCCCATTGATCATGTCTATAAAATCCCAATTCCCTCTCAATCTCGCTTATGCATGTTTAGGTGATCACTTTGTATTGATTCTACCGCATAGTTGAACCCATATCCGATGCATGACCTATCATCTCGTCACAGTAGAAAGCAAACCACAATCCTAGCTGACATAGGAATTGGTTGATATCATGTGGCCCCTACAACTGTTAATGCTTATTGCATGCTTAGTGGTACAATAAGGTTGCTTTTGATGTGAGTCGGGATGATGGTGAACATGGTGTTGATGAAAGTGAAACTGTGTCGGTGAATCCACCCTAATACAAGGTGAACGATGAGAGGCTGTGTAGGAGTACACAGTGGGTTGTCTCGTTGAACACCGCCTTAAGCACCGAGTTCTTGTATGGTAATCCAAGACAAAGAGTATAACCACACATTGGGCTCACTGACCCCTGTCAGCCTAGTACCTTGATCCGTGTCGACGTCCAGGAGTCACATTAGTTCGGGCTTTCCATTTGACATCTGCATAGAAAAAGAATGAAGGAATGGTTGCATCATATAGATATGTGAGTGCACCTGTGAGGCAGGAAAACCATCTACCAGAGGTGGCGTCTCGGTCACTTACATTGTTTGAGTCCGTTTCATTGATCCGGCCGGGCTCTCGAGCGGAGGCAAACTCAGATAGTCGACTCCTGGAATAGACCGGTTGTGAGCGAAGTGTCGTGGTGAATATCCTCGCTGTCACCTCTTGAATGGTGGAGAGACCTGGCGGTAACCGATGGTCATGTGTGTGTAGCTTACACCCTTGCAAGGTTAACAAAACTATTCGAATAGCCGCGTCCGCGGTTAAGGACTACTTGGAACCTGTACCTGATTATTAGACAACTTGAATGGATACTTATAAAACTCGCAAGATAAGCGTGAGTGCTATGGTGTGCTTCCTCGTGGGGAAGTCGAGGAAGTAACCATAGTGGCGTATTGGTTGGAGATGTAGTGGACTCGTGTACGCTTCTTACCTCAAGTCTGGTACTCGTAGCACAGGACTAGCCAAGTCAAAGATGACACTTCTGCATGTTGAAACCCCACCTCCCTTACCTTGATACTTGAGCATGAGTAGTGTAGTTCTGATGTAAGTCTTGCTGAGTACGATTTTGTACTCACGTTTGCTTATTCTATGTTTTAGATAAGAACCCGGACCCCGATGGAGTCACCGACCTGAAGCTCGACGTTGACTAAGTTAGCATAGTCCCAGACAGCAGTCTGGTCCCTCGTGGAAGGGCATGTTTGTTGTACAAGGCTTCTCTAAGCCATTTGTTAATCTTGTCTGTACCCAGACCTAATTTGCTTCCGTTGTATGATGTAATGTGATCACAAACATGTGATCTTTGTATGGTCTATGTGTATATCTATAAAGAGTACTTAGTAGAGTTATGTGATGATACCTGCTGTTCATACTAGGCATGTGTGATGCGTGTATGTTTATAACATGCATGTCTTAGTATGGGTGTTCGAGACCTTAGTTGTGATCTGGCTGGCGGTCTTTTATACACCAAGTGGCCCTTAGATGTGCGCAGCTTGGGGCATCGCGATGCGATTGCTCGTGACTCTGTCACGTGCACACTTTGTTGTATGATCGAGCCCGCCCTAGACCCCGACTAAGTGATCGGGCTGGAGTAAGTCTATGTAAGAGTTAGGATCCAATCGATAACATGGTTGAGGTGACTTGTCTATGAGTATGGGATTCACCACCCATAAGCATTTAGACTTGTGAGAGGACGTTGAGGACCCATCTCAGTTGATCATCCGGCCTGGATGGGATGCCCCTCACGTTTGATGCTTTCCGAGAGCGTTCTGTGCTTGGCCTTGTCTTCTTAGACAAGTGGGTACGGCTCTCGGCTCTCCATGTGATTGTATCGTGGCTGGAATTACATACGCTAACCCCGGATCCCGACAGTGACATGCTAGAAACCATATAAGAACTTTGAAAAGTAAAGCAATCAAGGTTAGAGGTTCAATTCAAGTCATAACATGCAAGAGTCTATATTAGCATTGAAACAAGTAACAAAAGAACATTAGGTGCAAGAGCTCTCGCGGTCCGTGACTCGAATGTCTCCAAATGGTGTTTGCGTGCAAGAAGGGGGATAGGGAATACGAGAAAAACATTTATTTGTTGAGAACTCAATCTACTAAAGTTTCACACTTGGTCTTTTTCTGGAATCTTATCTTGACTCGTCCCCAGACCACTAGCCAGGTACAAGTCAATTTGATCCACTCCTTTTCGATATTTTGAGCACTCATGCAATGGATGAGCGTAAGCACGAGAGTTGATGCTTAGGATGGCAAAGAGAGGAGTACGGAGGAGGAAGACAAAAAAAGGATGAGAAAGGCTCACATCAATGAGGACAATCATAGGCAAGAGATGCCAAATGATAGATATGATGTGAGGAGTAGGGATTGCCATGCAACGGATGCACATACGAGCTAGGAAGCTCTCCAATGGAACTAGTGGGGGTGCATCTAACTTGCTCGCTCATGAAGACCTAGAGCTCGTTTGAGGATGCTCATCCTTGGAATATGCAAGCCAAGTTATATAGTGTGAAGGTCCCCACATAGCTATATGCATAATGATCATCTCTATGGAGTACAAGGATATAAAGGGAGTACTAGTGTGGATCTCTCAAAAGGATAGTAGTGTTGCCCCTTTCTCTCTTTTTATTTCTTTTTTTCTCTTTTTTCTATTTTTTTGTATTTTTTTGTGGCCTCAATGGCTCTTTCTATTTAACTCTCATTTGTCCTCTTTGGGATCTTTTATTGTGTCCACTTTGGGATCTTTTCCTCACTTAAGGGCAACACTCTATTTTACAAGAAGGTAAAGGAGATCTTTCACACTTTACAAGGTACTAAAAATCATAAAGAAGATGTAACTATCATGATGTATGCAATGTATGTCGCCGCCAGTGTAGCAGGAACATGTATGACATGAAGATCAAGTCATGAAGAGGTGGATGTTGCATGGCAATATATCTCGGAAAGGCTATGGAAATGCCTTGATAGGTAGGTATGGTGGTTGTTTTGAGGAAAGATATAAGGAGGTTTATGATGACAGAGCGTATCATGCCAAGGGTTTGAATGTACCGGCGAAGGTGGACACCAACTCTCGGAGTGAGAAGAAGGCAATGCACGGCACGGGAGAGGCTAGCAAAATATGGGAAGGTGGAAGTGTCAACTTTCAATACTTACATTAGTCCGAAGAACTCATGCACTTATTATCCGTAACTCTCAATCTAATAAGGAGGTTCACAAAGAGACAAGTACCCCGAGGAGGAGTGTATGGGGGTGTGGTTATCCTTGCGCATCCTTGACTCATGGTACGTGAGTGTACTCTAATATTCGATCCCTCCAAAGATTAGTGATCCATCTAGTAGCTAGAGTTCTGAACTAGTTTTGTAGGTTTTGAAAATACACACGGATTGCCCAAAATACGAGACCTATCACTAATAGGCTAGAGCTCTTGACACCGAAAGTTCATACATTACTCACATCAATACCTCAAAACTATTGAAAGTTACTACTAGAATTAAATAGCAACCTCAATCACCTACTTTCAAGACAAGACACTACTCAGTGCAACAACCAACTCTCTTTAACAAGATAAACATGAAAACTAAAAACAGTTCCAGCAAGAAACTAAAAAAAAGCCAAGGCTCTTGCTAAAGACAAACTAAGACTAAAACTAAACATGGCAGCAGCTACGAAAATATAAAGAACACACAACAGCAAAAAGATAAGCAGGAAAAATCCTATGATGTGTTCTAGATTGGAGTGGAGCGTGTTTCTCTCCAAAACAAAGTAAGATGGGGTCTAACTTGTTATGACCAGCAAGAAAAACTAAAGAAAACTAAAAATAAAACCTAATGCATGAAGTGATAAAAATATAGTGAGACGAAGGACGAACTGATGATTGTTGATGGAGAAGGGGATGCACGGGGGCATCCCCAAGCTTAGACGCTTGAGTCTCCTTGAATATTTGTTGGGGATGCATGGGGGCATCCCCAAGCTTGAGCGCTTGACACTCCCGAATCTTCTTTCATCATCTTCCATCGCTCACTTGAAAACTCCCTTCATACATAACTCATCATAAGCTGATTAGAGAGATTAGTACCCTTAATAAATAATTTTTCCCCACTGGATATAAAGATATTCTTGAAGAGATACTGTTTCTCGAGATTACCAAAAGGTTTTTGCAAAGAAAAAGCAAGCTTAAGGTTTGCCAAAGTTAGGAGAGACAAAACGTGGCAGAATCTGTGAAAAACAGAACAGAAGGTAGTAAAGAATTTTTTAGGGTTATTTCTGCAACTCGAATCAAAAAACTCAGAACATACGCTCGAAAGTTAATTGTATGGAGCATTCTGTCAAAACAATTCAGATCAAAAAGATGATCTGGTGATTTTAGGCTAATTTTTCCGTCCAAGGACAGAATCTGTTTTCTAGACAGCATGTCACAACTTTTGAACTTTCTTGCAATCGGAGGCTAGACTTGGCACAAAGCTTGAAAAAAAAGATACAATGATGTTGCGACAGTAGTAACAATAATCAAGACCACTAAAAACAGAAAGTAAAAAACTCAAAGTGAAGATAACAAGGGTTGTCTCCCTAGAGCTCTTTCTTTATAGCCATAAAGATAGGCTTAAGATTTTAATAATGCTCTCATAGGAATAAGAGTTGAAGAACAAAAGAAAGCATCAAGAAGCAAATACCAAACACATTTAAGTCTAACAGGCTTCCTATGCATAGGAATATTGCAATGAAATAATTTATTGAAGCACAAAGCAATAAGCATAGGAAGACAAAACAAGTGCAACTTCAAAACCTTCAACATAAAAAGAGGGAACTTGATATTATTGAAATATCTATGAGCATATGTTCCTCTCTCATAATAATTTTCAGTGGGATCATGAATAAACTCAACAATATAAAAAATTCTTATCATGATCCACAAGCATAGAAAATTTGTTACTCTCCACATAAGCAAAATCCTTCTCATTAGTAATAGTGGGAGCAAACTCAAGAAAATAGCTATCAAATGAATCATTCTTATCATGATACACTTCCAAACATTCATTCTTTATAGCATAAGTGTCATCACAATAATCATCATAGATAGGAGGCAAAGGATCATCAAAATAAATTTTCTCATCAAAACTTGGGGGGCTAAAAAGATCATCTTCATAAAACGTAGCATCCCCAAGCTTATGGTTTTGCATATCATTAGGATCAAAGGTATTCAAAGAAGACATACTAATAAAATTGCTACTAACATGAGTGTTGTGAAAATAATGAAGCTCCATAGGCTTTTTGATTTTCTCTTCAAACACTTCATGTCCCAACTCAAGGTAGAGCTCATAAAGCTCTCTCATAATATTTTTGTTGTTTTCCATAAGGCCTAACTAGTGAAAATAAAAACAAGAAACAAAAAGAATTAATTGCAAGATCTAAAGATATACCTTCAAGCCTTACCTCCCCGGCAACGGCGCCAGAAATAGCTTGATGTCTACACACGCTTCTCTTCTTGTAGACTATGTTGGGCCTCCAAGCGCAGAGGTTTGTAGGACAGCAGCAATTTCCCTCAAGTGGATGACCTAAGGTTTATCGAACTCAGGGAAGTAGAGGTTGAAGATGGTCTCTCTCCAGCAACCCTGCAATTAAGAAACAAGAAGTCTCTTGTGTCCCCAACACACCTAATACAACTAGGAGTTGTACAGGTGCACTAGTTCGGCGAAGAGATGGTAAAATATGGGTGATAGGTGTGGCAAAGCAAGGTAATATAAATATGTAATAAAAATTGCAGAAAGAAAACATGTAACAAAAGTGAGTGCAAATGATGTAACAATGGTGGAAACAAGGCCTAGGCTTCATACTTTCACTAGTGGCAACTCTCAACAACATTAACATAGTCTAATCACATGATATTTCCCATACACCATGCAATGGAGACGCACTCGGAGGTCATTCCTTTGTGGTCAAGAGAGGATGAGAATTATGTAGGGCTACAAAATCACACCTCAAAGTTCGTAGTTCTCAATCTATGGATTTCCCAATGTCACCGCGGCCATCCAAAGAGTATACCACAATCACCACTACATATCTCAAGGATAGTCAAAGACAAGCACCAAGAGACTCTCAATCTTCAATCCACACACAAAAGAGGAAATCACTCATGATAATATTCTTCTAACCCATGTCCAATAGACCGCTGTCACCTTGGTCTCGGGGATTATACTAGATAAGATCAATTGAGTACATCAATCCAATACATAGAAGAAGGGGAAACATCATGGGATCACCCTAGATTAACATAGCCTATGATCACAACGAAGATCACATCATGGGAGAGAGAGAGAAGAACACATAGCTACTGGTAGAAACCTCAGCCCCAAGGGAGAACTACTCCTGCTTCATGGAGGAGGGAAGCAACGGCGATGGAGATGAATCCGGGGGCACTTCCCCGTCCCGGCAGGGTGCCTGCACAGGAATTCTGTCCCCCCAAAACTTGATGGTGATGGCGGAGGAGATCGGAATTGCTTCTAGAGAAAAAGGGTCTGGAATCAGGGTTTCCGCAACGGGAGAATAAATAGGGGCCAAAGTAGGGCACCAGGGGGCCACCAGGGGTCCAGGCGCCCCCCTGGCGCGGCCAACCCCTGGGGCACGCCACCAGGGCGCCTGGGCCCCTGGTGGTGGCCCTCTGGCCCCACTCAGGTTCTTCCGGAAGGTTATTCTGCGCTGATTTTTTATCTGATTTTTCCCGAATTTTTGGAGCACTTTTTATATGGGGGAAAACTGAAATAGAAAAACAGCAGAAAACAGGAACTGGCCCTGTGGTGCACTGAGTTAATAGGTTAGTCCAAATATGATCAAAAGTGTATGAAAGTGTATCTAGATCATAGCAATATCACACAAAACATGCATGGAGCAAGCAGAAATTATAGAAAGTGTATCTAGATCATAGCAACTTGATACGTCCAAAACGTATCTATAATTTCTGCTTGCTCCATGCATGTTTTGTGTGATATTGCTATGATCTAGATACACTTTCATACACTTTTGATCATATTTTGACTAACCTATTAACTCAGTGCACCCCAGTGCCAGTTCCTGTTTTCTGCTGTTTTTCTATTTCAGTTTTCCCCCATATAAAAAGTGCCAGAAAAATTTCGGGAAAAATATAGGAAAAATCAGCGTACAGGAAGCTTCGCGAAGAGCCAGAGTGGGGCCAGAGGGGATCCAGGGGTGGCCCAGGCTGCCACCCGGCGCGGCCACCCCCTGGGCCGCGCCAGGGGGGGCGTCTGGGGCCCCTGGTCCACCTCTGGCTGCCCCTTCGCCTATATATTCTCCGTCACGGGGAAACTCCGAAGACAAAACCCTTTTTCGCGATCTCTCCTCTGTTCCGTCTCCGCCGCGCTTCCGAGATTGGGAGCACCAAAAGACCTCTTCCCGGCACCCTGCCGGAGGGAGGGCCGACCTCCGGGAGTCTCCTCTCCATCATGGATGCTTCCCGGATGTCTCGTGAGTAGTTTTCCTTGGACCATGGGTCCGTGATCAGTAGCTATGTGATGTTCTTCTCCCCTATTTGTTCTTCATGGTTTAGACCTCATGAGCTGCCCTACATGATCGAGGCACTTTTGTAATATTTCTGCTAGTGCTATGCTAAGTTTGATGGGATCTGATGGATTATGAGATTATGTTCAGATTGTGATTGAGTAATATATTTGCTTTTTATCTCTTATATTTTTGTTCCTAAGTAATTCTTGCATGTTCTTCGTTGTTGTTTATTGCTTTGTCCAAGTAGTAGGTAGTAACCCCAAGAGGGAACGTTATGCTCGATTGTGGGTTGATGCCCCCCGATGACACGCTTGAGTGACAGAAACATGAGTCTAGGGGATGTGCTATTGCCACAAGGGGGAAAACAACAGTGCTTGTAACCGCGGTTGCAAGGATTGTTTACTTTACGCAAAGTGCTTTTTAATGCAGTTGTCTGTTGCTTTGGGTTTACACTTTGGGTGGGGCTCGCAACTTAATACCAGCGAGATGTTCTGGATAGATATATCAAGGTGGATGATTAGTAGTAGATGCAGTTGGATTTCGGTCTACTTATTTTGGCGTACTGCCCGTGCTTTTGAGCCTCTTCCTTTCTTTTGTAGCATAGTTAGCATTGCGGTGCGTTCATAATCCTGTTAATTTCCCTTCTGTAATTTGTTTACATCGCATAGAAGTTTTATCGTCTTTTGGGAGAGAGACATCACTAGTGAACATCACGTATCCCGGTCCATATCCTCATTACTGTTTCCACGCTCATTTACTTTTCTGCTTTGACTTTCAGTTGCTATCATTATCCCTTGTGTTTGATCCTTTGTGAACAACAAGACCGGAGAGATTGACAACCTCTCTGAACTTCGTTGGGAACAAAGTTATTTGTGTCTGTGTGCAGTTCCGCGTCAGTTGCGCCGCTGACACCTACTTATCATCTCTGGAGTCCTACTGGAGACAAACCTTGGTATCTTCACCGAGGGAAACTTGCTGCCGCATTGCATCTCAACCTTCCACTTGGGGTAACCAACGAGGGGCGAGAAGCCATCACAACTCTGCCAAGATCCAATACCTTACTTTTACCTTTATCAGCGAAGGTGATGGTTTTCTTCGAAGAAGGACTCAGAAATGATTCCATGAGAAGGCTTCTGTCACCATTCATGTGATTTGTGCATCCACTGTCCATCACCCATTCAGTCTTTCCCTGCAAATTAATTAGTATCTCATACAGCAAGTTATGAGCCAATCTCAGTTTGAAGAATTTATGGTTCCTCAGAATTAATTCCTCAGGATGTTCCTGAGGATTGATTCTATGAAACCAAAATATATAAATCTCCTTCAACTGACTCAAATGTTATTGTCCTGGGCATATGATCTGCAAAATTTATGATTGCCTCAGAACACGTCCCTGCAATGATGATCAGTTCTTCTTTACCACCCACATCTTAATGGGCGGTTTTGAAGCATATGAGGACTGATGAGAATGATGAGACCTAATGGGACGTGAAATGGTGGTATCAGGATAAACAAATGAATAAGCATTCTTATGAGGAGCTTCCCTTTGGACAAAATGGTTAGCTGAAACATAGTGATAATCATTTCCATTTGAGGTATCGTCCTCAGATGATACCCTCAGCTCATTTGCATCTGCATTCACAGGGATGTTAGTGATGAGGTCCTTCTGAACCCAAATCTGCTTTACGGGAGGACCGTTCCTGCAGTTACTTCCGATGTATCTGGCGAATACCTCACCATTAACATCTTTAAACAGTTTATAGTTTCAGTCAAAAGACTCAATCACCACATCTGAGGAAACAGTATCATAACCAGATAGAGTATAGGGATCAGGAGGAGGCATTTTTGCCAGAACCCAAGTGGTCTTTGGGTATTTCTAAGGTTTCTAGTAAGACCCATCAACATTGAGGTTTAGAGTGAAGCCGACACCTTCTTTCCTCGGATTCCTGTTGAGGATCTGTTTCTTGAGGAGGTCAGAAAGAATCTGATGCCCTTTCAGACTCTTGAACATACCGATTTACAGTAGACTCTTCAACCTAGCATTTTCTTCAGCAATGTCTATGGTATCCTCAGATGAGGGGTTAGATACCACAGAGGCAATTGAAATAACAGAGTCTGAAGACATTGAAGAACTAGGTACAGAAGTGATACGGTCATGTTCAATGCATTTTAAACAGGGAGGATTAAATCCTTCTTCTGGCATGATGATCTGTTGGGAGAGGAGTTAGTTGTTTTCCTTCCTCAAATCGTCATGAGACATCCTCACGCGCTCAAGTTCTTTCTTTCTCATGAGGAACTCATGAGCCAACTTCTCATGATCGGTGAGGAGTGCCTCATGAAGACTGATTAAGTCATCAAACTTTGACTGAAGAATTTTTGATTCATCAGTCAATTTTTGAGTCTTCGTCATTTCCTCAACCAACATATCATCACTCTTGTTTAGTGAGGTCTGAATCTTTTCAAGTGCACGTTGTTGCTTAGACACAAGTTTAGCAAGTTTAGCATAGTTTTCATCAGGTTCTTCATCTGATGGATCATCACATGAAGAGTAAGTAGATACCTTGAAGGACTTGGCCATGAAGCAGAAGGCATGGGTGGTATCTTTAGCTTCATCATCAACATGGAATGTGTTAGATTCCTCAGTGCTGAAGATTGACTTGCAGACAAGCGTTGTGGCAAGAGCCAGACCAGCCACACCCTCAGATTCTTCTTCCTCAGCATTAGGATCGGAACCAGATTCTTGAGAGTCCAATTATTTTCCGAGATATGCGCGAGCCTTACGGGAACTGTTGTTCCTGTATCCAGCAGACTTTGAGGATCTTGAGGATTTCTTCTTTGTCTTTTCATTAGAACTGCCATCTTTCCCTTTCTTCTTCTTCTTTGGCTTAGCTTCCTTTTCCCAGAGATGACACTCAGCGATGTAATGCCCAGGTTTCTTGCATTTGTGGCAGACTCTCTTCCTTGTCTCAACAGAGTCATCATCTTTGCTTCTTCTTGACGAAGATCTTGAGGAATTTCCGAAGCGATTCTTCTATGTGAATCTTTGGAATTTTCTGGTGAGGAGAGCAAGTTACCGACTGAGGGTTTCAGGATCATCAGAATCAGCCTCAGACTCTTCATCAGAGGACACATTTCGTGCCTTAGCTTTTAGCGCGCGGACTTTTGGCGTGGAGCTGTATAAGTCTCGTTTCTCAGAGAGCTTCAGTTCATGAGCATTGAGGCGCTCGAGAATGTCATCAGGATCTAGAGTCTTGAAATCAGGGCTTTCTTGAATCATCAGTGATAGGAACTCAAACGAGTTGTCCAGAGACCTCAGTAGTTTCTTCACCACCTCATGATCTGTGATGTCAATGGCACCCAGTGCTTGAAGTTCATTGGATATGTCAGTGAGTCTGTCAAAGGTTTGCTGCACATTCTCGTTGTCTAGCCTCTTGAACCTGTTGAAGAGACTGCGAAGTGTATCAACTTGAGAGTCTCGTTGTGCAGAAATCCTTCATTAACTTTTGAGAGTCTTGTCCATATCTTCTTTGCATTATCCAGACCACCGATACGGTTAAACTGAGCCTTTTTGAGGTGGCCGCCAATAATGCTTTGAGCTTTTGCATCAAGCTGCCAGTTCTTCTTGACAACTTCAGGGGAAGTCATCAGAGTAGGTTTAGGAATGCCTTGATCAACAATATCCCACAGGTCCTTGTCAATGGCTTCAAGATGCATCCTCATCTTGTTCTTCCAGTACGGGTAGTCTGTCCCGTCGAAGATGGGGCAGTTTGAGGCAACGCTCATTGTACGTGAGGTCGACATAACTAAAACTCCAGGTGGTTAAACCGAATCTCACAGAACAAGGGAGTACCTTGCTCTGATACCAATTAAAAGTGTAGTATATCGACCAGAGGGGGGCTGAATGGGAGATTTTCAAATTTCTCGAGGAATTTCGAATTCCTCAGGACTGAGGCAATACGAAATTGAGGAAACTAAAATTCGATGAAGCACAAAAATGTTGCTAAAACATAGGCATGAATATAAATAAACATATAGCAGTGCTAAAGTGTGACCGATGCAAGAGATGAGTAATCAGAACATAGTGAACTCAGAGAGAGAGAAGCATCAGGATGAGTCATCAGTGCATAAACATAAAAGCTAAGGTTGAAGAAATAGCACCAGGGCACTGAAGACACAGATATGATGGACCAGTTCGAGTTACTGTGACAACTCTACATCTGTTTGGAGAGGCTGAGATTGAACTCAGAAGACATAGTCTTCACCTTATTCTCCTTGAACTAAAGTCCTCAGACTCCGTCCAATTACTCAGGTGAGTCTTCAAGGTAGACTCCAGAAACTTTCACAGACTCCGTTCACTCACGGAAGTCACAATTGCATCTTGACTTCCTCAGAACGATGACCTCTACACCGGCTGGAAGATCACAATCTTCAATAGTAAAAAGCTTCGGATCACTCGAACCGACATCCTCAGAAATGCTAAACTACTCAGGCTGGTGGTTTTCCTCACTTAGGTTCTTCAGTTTCTTCAAAGGTGGGTTGCTCTCAAATGAAAAGTGTCAGTTTTTCTCTCGGAGCAGCCAACCCACAAATTGGGCTGGGGACGACTATTTATAGCAGGGGAGCGACCCCAGGTGAAAGGACATAAATGCCCATGCATGAAATTACCTTCATGCCCACCCTTCGGACCGTTGGCTGGATCGGTACCAACACTCTCCACGTGACACGTGGTACGGTCGAAATGGACTCTCTCTTTCTTCAGGTGAACTGCACTGGCAGTTTCCTGACTCCTCAACTGAATACAAATTCCTCAGTGTCCTGAAGAACATCGTCTCAGACACCCGAGGAATTGAACTTGTACTGCAGGAGATTCCTCTAGGTTTTCTTCAGTATTTCTATTTGAGCACTTCCTCAGAAATACAGAACTCATTTTCCTCAACCCCTCCAATAGTGCGGTGTTTTCCTACGACTTGCCTCAGAAAAAGTCTTAATGAATACTACACTTCAGTCTTCGGCTTCAGCGCGAATTGCCTCAGGATCATGGACTGCTTCTTCAGCTTCAGCAAAATGCTTCAGGATCCTGTTTCCTCAGGATTTCGCGCCTCGCCAGTCTTCAGGAAACACCCCAATTTCTTCAATGTTCCTCAACATGTTGTGGGGGTCGACAACGGTGGTTAACCTCTTCTTCAGGGACTGTTCTCCTGTGTATACTCACAAACACATCCGTAACTTAACCGTTTTGTCATCAAATACTCCAAAACCTCAAAGGGGGCACTAGATGCACTTACACATATGATGTGACAAAACATATGCAACATACCACTATTTTCAATATTCATGTTCATACAAGAAAAAATAATCAAAATATAATGCAACCAATTTCCATGGCAACATGCGAAGTATCAACTAGTACAAAAAATAAAAGGAAATGGAGAGAGAGAGAGACAGAGAGATATAGTAATAACCAAGAGTTCCCAAAATAAAGATCATGGGCCAAACTATGTAGCTAGTTGATGTGCAACGCCCAAGCAATTTGATGCAGAAGCATTAAATAAGTATCGCCATCCAAGGATCCCCTATTTGCACCTATATGCATCAAAATAGCAACATTTTGAACAAGGCGAGTTTGTGTACTGCGGCGTGTCGGGTTTGTGTAACAAACTTATATGAAGTTGTTAATTTTTTTGAAAAATACGAATATTCTTTGAAAGCGATTTTAAAAGAGTATATACCCCCTTCGGCCCATATTAATTCTCATTAAAACAAATGTATCTAGTACTGAAATACGTCTAGATACTTCCGTTTCAACTACGACTAATATGAATCAGAGGAAGTAATATTTTTAATAATAATATTAAAAAAACTCATTTTTTGGAAAACACAAAAAATATTTGAAAATGTGAAGGTTTATTTTAAATATTGATTTTTTTTAAAGTGAATATTTTTACTGAGGAGTCAACCTTCTTGCAATGGGAACATTTTTTCAAATTTGTGGACATTTTTTAAAAACACAGATAATATTTCCTTGAAAAAAAGGTAAACAATTAATTTGTTAAATTATAGTCTTTTTTTTAATGTTAATATTTTGGAAAATGTAAATAATTTTGTCAACATGAACATTTTTCAAGAAACATGATTAATTTTTAAAACGAATATTGTTGCGTTACTGAAAACATTCTAAAAACACAATCATGTTTCCAAAGATAAACCAGAGCAAAGCATTCTAGAATGTTTCCAAAGCAGGTAATGAAACACCTTCCTCAGAGATCTTATCCCGCGTTGACACTCTCGATCACACTCGCAAAGCCGTCTGCAAAATGATCAAAAACTACATGCGTCATCCCATAGACGCCTCCCACGATGATGGGCCCCTGTCCCGATCTTATAACACACAAGCATCTCAGAAGAACCCGATGACACGACGAAATTTAACATGTGCCAATTAACTAAATAAACCCCTCTCCAGCGTTAACATGTTGGACATTTTGAGCCACACATCTCGAGCAACGAGGGCTTTCCCCTTGTAGGGAGATTTGAGAATGCAAATAATTCAAAAATTCTTTAAAAACCTTTTTTGCATATTTATGTAAATTTATTAAATAATAAAGGTAAACATAGTTTTTATTCATGGTATATGTTTTACTAAACTAGGTAATTTCTCATTTGTTGCAACAACAGAATACATACTCTAGTGGTTGAACTCTAATCATGTCTACATTTAGGATTTTCTTGCACATGCACTATTCTTCTTCTTCTTCTTCTTCTTTCTATTTTGGCAATGCCTCTCATCCTCGTTGGGCAGTTTGATCAACAACATGCTAATATTATTATCGATCAAAATCTCGTGCTCCATAAATTGGCTCATGTGTGGGGGGGGGGGGTTCTCAATATCGATGTTGCTGTTGTGACAACGTCGAGCAAGGCCAAGAGGTTTACGACGCTATTGATTAATTCCCTGTGGTCAATGTCGCTTCTGTTTGGGGTGCCTCTCACCAATTCCACCACCACCGCAAACTCATTCATTTTATCCTCCTCCTCCTAATATGCTATATTGTATATTGTAATTCATTACTGAAAACAAAGAAGTATTTGATGCATGTCAGTTGAAAAACTAAGTTGTAGAACCAACATGAGTAAATAATCCCGAGTATTACACCATTAGTCCTCTTGCTTTGAGATCACATCATAACTAAATAATATTGACATATAAATTCTCGCACGCATGTCTTTTAGGAAAAAAAATAGGAGTACAAAAATGCAACCAGATGTTGCTTTGTGATAGAAAATAGAGGAGCAAAACATATGGTGTCAACTAAATCACCTTGACAATTGTTAACCAAACAAACATAACTCGTACATTGGAAAAAAGGAATACAAGTTCTAGAATACCAGAAGTATAAAGTATCAAACATCTAGAACAAAATTGATTAACAATAGAATGTAAAACCTCAACATTGTGGTGTTGCTAGAAGAAAGTTGCCTCTATCTTATCATAAAATCTATAGAGCAAATAAAACATAAACAATCATAGAGAAATTGAGATATATCCAATTTTTTAATGAAATGAACAGACTAAGAATAACATTCCATGATGTCACAAATAAAATAGGAACAACTGTAGAGAGAAAAACATGTATGATTTAATGGTAACACTGAACTAAAATTCTTGCTAAAAGTAAGGGTAACATGTATTTCTAGAGCAGATGCATCCATCAAAAGGGATTAGTCAACATTTAGTTTCCTCTCAAAACCAACACCTTCCTTGTGTGCATTCCTGTGAAGCATCACCTTTTTAAGAATGTTACACATGTACCAATGACCTTCAACCTCAGAATTTCCTCAGTAATTGTAAGATTTTCCTCGTTCTAGTGAACCCAGAAATCCCCACTCGACATGTTGGGGTTCAAAGAAGAAAAAAAATCTAACTAGTGTCTCCCATAACCAAGATTATCTAGCTGTATTACTTTAGAAGAGGAGCTTATGGTAACATACCTCAGGTGTAGTCCGTTGCATGGGAAATTTTCCCACAAACGTGGTTGATGAAGTCATGTAACCTTTACGGCCGTATTAGCACCCTGGTGGGTGAGTGCTGCACGTGAAACACCTCATGTACTCGCACACGTACGTAGCCCGATGATGACCTCCGTTCATCGAACCAGTGAAGGTTGAGGAAGTAGAACTTTCAGAATCGAAATTGCAGCAACACGAAGGCATGTGTATAGTGGAGAATACCCCAACCCAGTACAATTTCCAAACAAGGAGAACCCGACGAGGGAGGGGATAAGAGAGGGAAAGAGATTTGAGACGGTTGTATCAAATTGGGAATTTATCTAATTTTCTGTGTATTAAATAAGTGCACCCCTCCTCATCTATATATGAGAGGGGGGAGGGTGCCAACTCCCCTCCTCTAGCAATATGGTACTAATCCCAAGCTAGGGGGGGGGGGCGCCGGATAAGCGGGGAGTGGCGCCGACCACTTTGGTCTCAAGGCCCATGGCGCCACCCCTCCTTTTTGTTCTTTTCCTTTTTCCTTTTCCCTTAATGGGATTTTTTCCTAAAGAAGGACCATTGCATTTTTTAATTTAAAGTAAAATGTTATTAATTATTAATTCATTTAATTAATAAAGAAAACATATTATTACAATTACTGTTGCTCCGGAACTTCTTCCAGATCACTCCGAACGTCCTTCGGACCAACATCCGGTTTCTTATTCTCTGTTCCCCGACAACTCCGATAGTTCCAAAACGGTCTCCAATGTTCATCGAGCCCTTAAGTGTGTTACC
The DNA here is from genome assembly GCA_950022295.1 of Bromus sterilis. Taxonomy (NCBI): domain Eukaryota; kingdom Viridiplantae; phylum Streptophyta; class Magnoliopsida; order Poales; family Poaceae; genus Bromus; species Bromus sterilis. Next base: position 361,414,162 of record OX465595.1, on the reverse strand, counting down.
CTACTATTCATGAATACTCCAGACATAAATGAGACTTAGCTCTGATCAATGATCATCAGAGGGGCCTGGATGCCCATAATGACCCCTGTGATTCCGAATATAAACCGATTGAACCGTACACATTGTATTCCATTCCCTTTATCATGTGATACTAGATTTGTCCGATATTCGATCTTCGGCATCATGATGCCTAGTTCAATCTCGTTGCTGTCAAATCTGCTTTACTCGTTCCGTGATATTCCATCCCCGTGACCTAGTATCACGCTTCGCGGCTTTATAGATGTAATCTCACTGAGTGGGCCCCGAGTATCTATCCGTCATGTGGATTGACAAATTCCGCTCTTGATTATCACTTCTCAACATATCCCTTTAGAATACTCGATTTGCACCTTTATGGTCACCCTTTTATGGTGCGGCGGTTGATACAATCAAAGCACCCTCCGGAGCTAGAAGTTATATGTGATCTCATGGTCTAAGGAACATGCTACCACGCTCTTTAATTACAACACTAAACTTTCATGACTTTATCATATTGCAATGCTTGCGTTGGCTAATGTTCATCACATCATTCATCTAATGAAGTGACCTCATTGTCAATTGACTTAATTGTCCATGATCGTGAATCCCTGATCATATGTTGACACTTGAACTAGTTATCATGAGACGCTAACTAGGAACTCTGTTTGTTTTTATACCACACGTCTATCATTGTTTCACTAATACAGATCTAGCACAGTATGAAACTTGGTTATGAACTTTTTTAGATATATTACAATAATCAGGTATTATTATTTTCCTCTAGAGCATATATCCACCAGTCTCCCGCTTGCACTAGAGTACAAATAATCTAGTTGCATATTATAATCATAATCACCTATCGCATAAGTGCTTATCGATCATGCTGCTCATGGAAGAGGTTTCGTCAACGGCCTATATCAATTCAGATCCGCATGTTCCTTTGCAACATGGTATTGGTCAGCTTGTTTTGACATACCATTCATTATCACATTATGTTTAAAGTATAAGTTTGGCGGAAGAGTGAGGCTTCGTTTCTCAGTATTCTCTAATGATAATTGTGTGGTCACAATGACTTTCGGTAGTCACGTGTACTAAAAAATACACTCAACCAGAATTCTAAACTTCTTACGCTAAACTTTACCTATTTTCCACTTCTTTAAGTAGATTAATATCTTCATAGAATTTTGATGATGTGATTCATGAAATTCTGGTTCATGTTTCTTTCAATTCTTTGGTGACATCCCTAATCATATAGGCCCATAATGAGACTTGCATTGTAATACAATATTACAGTCAAGTCTATTATCCTCCTATGATTTCGAGAATTGTCCTGAGTTTATCTCAACATACTTGATGTCTACTATGCGCTTCTATTCTTGTAGACTATGTTGGTCCTCCAAGCGTAGAGGTTTATAGGACATCAACAATTTCCCTCAAGTGGATGACCTAAGATTTAGCAAACTTAGGGAAGTAGAGGTTGAAGATGGTCTATCTGAAGCAACCCCGCAATTAAGAAACAAGAAGTCTCTTTTGTCCCCAACACACCTAATAAAACTATGAGTTGCATAGGTGCACTAGTTCGGCGAATAGATGGTAAAATATGGGTGATAGGTGTGGCAAAGCAAGGTAATACAAATCTGTAATTAAAATTCCAGCAAGCATACAAGTAGTAAACGTGAGCACAAACGGTATTACAATGGTGGAAACAAGGCCTAGGATTCATACTTTGCCTAGTGGCAACTCCAACAACATTAAAATAATTGAAACACATGATATTTCCACCAAAAACATGCAAGGAAGACGCAACTCGAAGATCATTCTTTCCGTGGATCAAAAGAGGATGAGAATTGTGTAGGTCTACACAAGCACACCTTGGAATTTGTATTCTACATCTATGGATACCCCACGCTGTCACTGAGAGCATCCAAAGATAGTACTGACAAACACCACAACATATCTCAAGAGTAGTCTCTTTCTAAATTGACAAAGCACCCATCTTGTGAGCGAAGCACTATGAAAACTATACTCAAGACATGCATCAAGAGACTCTAAAAGCCACGATCGAATCCAACAAGAAAAAAAATCCCATCATCAATATCACCATAATAATGGAGTCCTACGCGTTATTGTTGACTCCGGAAATATCACCAAAGGAGTACATCATATCCAATACATAGAAGAAGGGGAAAACTCATGGGAGACAACTAGATTAACATAGCCAATGATCACAATCAAGTTCACATCATGGTAGAGCGAATTAACCACATAGCTACTGGTAGAAACCTCAGCCCCGAGAAGAAACTACTCCCTCATCATTATGGGAAGGAAGAAACATCGATGGAGATGAAACCGGGGCACTTCCCGATCTCGGCAGGGTACCGGAGCAGGAAATATGGTCCCCCAAAGCTTGTTGGCGATGGCGGCGGAGATCAGAATTTATTCTGGAGAAGAGGGTTGGATTTTTTAGGGTTTCCTCGATGGGAGAATAAATAAGATCCAAAGGGGGTCCCGGGAGGTGCCCCCCTGGCCCAAGCAGTCAGGTGGCGCGGCCACCCCCCTCGCCGCGCGCGCCTGGGGGCTGTGGACCACCCCAGGAACTCATCCTCCGGCTAGAGGACTCTTACGGTGAATAAGAATTTAGGTAATTTTTTGGGAAGTGATACGTCTCAAACGTATCTACTTTTCCAAACACTTTTGCTATTGTTTTGACCTCATTCTTGCATGATTTGAACTAAACTAGCCCAGACTGACGTTGTTTTCTGCAGAGCTGCTTGTATGGTTTTATTGTGTGCATGAAAATGGATTTTTAGGTATTTGGGAATATTCCTAGAAAATTCAGGAAAAATCCACGCACCGGAAGCTTCCACGAGCCAGAGGTGGGGCCAGAGGGGAGCCAAGGGGGCTCCAAGCGCCCTGCTGGCGCGGCCCCACCCATGGCCGCGCCGGAAGGCCTCCTGGGGGCCTCCCCCCTCCTCTGGTGCCCTATCGATGCCCCTATTTATTCTCGTGATGGGAAACCCCCAGAAAAGAAGTCGATTTTCCACTTTCCGTCGCGGAGCCGCCGCCACCCTCTGTTCTTCCTCGGGAGGGCTAATCTGGAGGCTGATTTGGCCTCCGGAGAGGGGAGTCGTCGCCATCTTCATCACCATCACCAATCCATCCTCCCTCCATGACTTCTCTTCACATGTGTGAGTAATTCCCTACTGTAGGCAAAGGGGATGGTAGGGATTGGATGAGTTTGATCATGTAAAAGTTTGTCAGATTGTTGGGGGCATGTTGCCTATCATCTACTTTGGTGTTTATCATCTTTGCTACAACTTGTTGCTCTTAATGCTTGTCTTTGGGGACGAGTGCCATGTTTTCAGATCTGAACCACTTGTGTTTTCATGAGTATATTTATGTTCTTGATCCTATCTATGAGTTGTATGCACCTATTATGGTCAGGAACCGGCGATCCGAAAGGTGACATCTTGGGACACCAAAGGGGATGGATTATAATTTGAGGATTTCATGTATCCATTGAGTTTATTACTTTGTTCCGGTGCTTTTTGACAGGAGCACCTTAATCTCCATATGTTCCCTTTGGCCACGTTCGTAGAGGGATGGTAGGACAAAAGATGTTGTGCAAGTTCTTATTGCAAGCACGCACAACTACCTATGCCTAATGTTTGATATTTTCCTAGATGATCATTGCTTTTCTATGTGCCTTGCCCCGTGTTAGAATCTATTACATGTTCCCTCTCATCCATGCAGCGCCCAACCATCCATCTCCCTAGCCTACAGTGTTTTAATCCTACTGGTTACTAGTTGTTGCTTTTGATGTTTTACTTTCGATGTCGCCACTACCACTATCATATCACAGTTGCTATTAATATTTTGTTGCAAGCAAGTATATTTCAGGTGCGGTTGAATTGACAACTCAACTTTCAACTCTTATAAATATTCTTTGGATCCCCTTGTGTTGAATCAATAAGTTGGATTATCTTACCCGCGAAGACTATCTCGATCCCCTACAGTTGAGGGTCATCAAGTACTGTTTTATGGCGCCTTTGTCGGGGAGCATAGCTTTATTTACGAGTCTACTTGAAGTATTCTTCCTGCTACACTTCATCCTCTATGGTTAAGAAAGGAGACCCCAAGGTTCCGATCTTACCATCTACTACAAGAAAAGGTAGCATTTTGAGTACCAGTGCTATGCTTGATTCACCTTCTGTTATAAGTAAGTTCGCTTCACCACCACCACCACATGCTACTTCCACTGAGCCTGTTACTATGTCCGATACTTTTGATGATACTACTTTTCTTGGTCACTATCTTGAAGCTCAGATTGCTAAGATTGCAGCACAGTCCGATACCGGTACTCCTGCTACCTATATTCCTACGTGCAAAGCCTTTGGTTACCCAGACTTAGATAAAATCAGGGAGGGAATCCTTGATGATGATTATATTATTCTTGATGATGATTTTTGCAGGGAACTTATAGAGTGTGCTAACTCTGACCCTGGAGCTATTAAGAAGTTTCTTGAAAAGCACTCTTTGAAAAACAAGATTACTCCTGATCCTGAATTTGCTACATCTTCTATATGCATCACTGATCCTGATTACGATTTCTCTGTTGATCTTTCACTTATATCTGCAGTTGAAGCTGACCCCATTTATGGCAGAGAAAATGATGATGCTACAGCACACCTGACCAAACTCACCAAGTTGGGTGGCTTATTTACTACTGATGAGAGGATACGAAACTTTTATGTGGCTAAGATTTTTTCCTTTTTCTTTGAAGGGAGATGCTAAAGCATGGTATGATGAACTACCTTATGGTTCTATTAAAAGTCCTCAGGACTTAGCTCAATCTTTTGTCGATAATTTTTTCCCTCCTCATATGCAACATGCTGCTTTGCAAAGAATTTACAACTTTAAATATTTACAGGATGAGCACCTCCCTAAATCTTGGGGGAGGTATTGCGGTTTACTTAAGGCTAGACCGAGACATGAAGTCCAAAAGAATGAATTACTTGATATATTGTATGCTGGTTTAACCGATGAATCTCGATCCTATCTGGATAGTTGTGTTGGCTGTGTTTTCATGGAAAGAACACCGGATGACGCTGAAGAATTAATGGGCAAGATTGCCAAGAATCACGAAGATTGGTCCGTCCCTGAAGCACCTCCACCACCAAAGAAGAGGGGCATGCTTTTCCTAAGCCCCGAATATATGCAAGAAGCAAAGAAGTCTATAAAGGAGAAAGGCATTAAAGCCGAAGACGTGAAGAATCTACCCCCTATTGAGAAGTTGTGTGAGCCTACTACTCACCCTCCCTTGGTAGAGGTACACTCTCTTTTAAATTTCAATGAAAGTGGCATCCCTAAAGGTAAGCCTCCTGAACAATGTTTAGATGAGCTTGATAATTTCATTATTAAGAAAGACCATTTTAATCAGAGGATACAAAATCAGTTGCATGATAATTTCCTTGCTATCAAAAGTTTACTTGATGTTTTAGATAGAACAGTTAATGATTTTAAATGTCTTGTTAAGCATTTTCATATGGTTCAAACTCAGCTTGAACATATTTCTAATGTGCAAAAAGATTTGCTTGCTAATAATGCCAAACAGGATATACATGCTTATGGTATAAAGAGTCGGGGTGGAACACACACCCAGTACCCTCTCTATCCCGAGGGGCATCCAAAGAGGATCGAGCAAGATTCTCAAGTGCAGGTAGAAGATGAGATTGTTAGCTCTCCAAAGAAGAAAAAGAGTGGTATATATACGATTATTAGTTATAAGCCCCGGGCATAATCGAGGTTGTTGCTCCACCCTCTCCCCTAGTTTCACCCTACCTAGATGATAGGTGTAGCTAGTTCTTTCCTTCTTAACTCATGCAAGTCATGTAACCCATATGCGTCTCCCATTTGAAAGATTACATTTATAAATATGCATTCATTTGCATATTTATAATTGGATTCTTTCGAATTGTCCAACGTTATCCATGGATAGCCCGAGTATGTGTAGATTGGGTTCATTTCCCCATATATGCTCTCCTCCCGATCGGACGCTGGATTTCGTCAGCGCCACCTTGTTGTTCTCCGGGTACACATCCTCTCGGTTTATGCCGAGACGTGTATCAGGAGAACAATGGGGAGGTGTTGTCGAAATTTTGCGTCGGATCGGGAGGAGAGCATGGGGGAAATGAACCCAATCTGCACATACTCGGGTGGGATTAGGACCTATCTTTACCTATTAGCTGGTAGGTGCATATGTCGTATCACCGTAATTAATTATATGCCTCCTTGTGTTAATTTTTACTAGCTAGCTAGATAGAATGAATGATCGTGCGTGGATATACACTGGTCACCCTAGTCAGAAAGATATGTCTGAGGAATGGTTGACCAAGACCGAGGAGTTCCTAGAGGTCGCATTTAGTGCTGGCCAACCAAGAACATGGTGCCCCTGCACTAGATGTAGGAACTATTCACGGCAGACAAAGGATGTAATGGGTAAACACTTGCAGATGTGTGGTTTCATGCCTGATTATACGTTGTGGACATTTCATGGCGAGTCGTCCCAACATGACAGACACGAGGTAGTGCGTCAGCGCATCGAGGATTGTGGTACAGGGATCGAAGACATGGTCAATTATTACAACAATGCTCGTCATGAGGACGAAGAACCGAAGGAAACTGCCAAGGCCTTTTATGAATGCTGGAGTCTTCAAAACTCCAACTACATGCGCACACCAAGCTTTGTCAGCTAGATTCAGAAACAATGGATCTTAAGGCCCAATTCAACTTGGGAAGAGAGTGCTATGATGCGATGATGATCTTATTCGGGCGCTTTCTACCCGACTATCATATTATGCCTGCAAACCTATACCACTCAGAAAAAATACTCGGTGCACCGAAGATGCCCATCGAGTGGATACATGCTTGTGAGAAAGGATGCGTCTTATTTAGGCATGAGTATGCGGATGAAAATTATTGTCCACGCTGCAAGTCCTCCAGGTAAATTGTCGTAGAAAACTATAACATCCCAAAATTTTCCGAATTTTGGAATGTTACTAAAATTAAATATATAATGATTGTTTGCTTGATGTCTTTGATTTTCTCTGAGATTTAAAACTTTTTGGAGTTTATTGAATATTAAAAAGAGAGTGAATAAAAGGACTTTCTCTAATATTCATAATTGGTGTTTTTGGAATTTATTATTTAAAACAAAACCAACAAAACAAAATGAGAGAAGGTAATATGACTCCTTCAACATATAAAAAGGTTGGAAAATGTTTTAAATCATTATTGGAATTCCTCTGAATATTCAAAACATTTTTCAACTCAAGGAAATCCATTTGAGAGGATATAAAATGACTTATCCCCTTTTTAATAGAGTTGGAACATATTCAGAATATTACTTTAAAGTTTTTAAAATTTATTATGAGTATTATAAATAACTCTAAAATTATTTTAGGGATTTTATAATGCTAAGAGAGTTTTTATTTCATTAAAATGATTTATTAAATATTTTAAAAGAGTTGAAAAAGTATTCCAATGCGATATTTTTATTTTACCAAATTATTTATTGGTGTGACAATTTTAAAATTTATATTTTATTATTTAGAAATGGTTTGTCAATGCATTTGATCAAATAAAAATATTTTTATATAATTTATTGGATTTTATTTGATTTATGAAAAGTATTTTATATTTAAATAAAGTATTTAGAAAATGTTTTTATATTTATTTTCCTTTTTGGAAAATGTATTCATTAAATAAATTTCTTTGTATTATTTGATGAATTTAGAAATTTATTTCATATTTTTCTGATGTGTATTTATTTTTGTATTATTGTTTGAAGTTTCGCTTTTTAAAATAAAAAGAACAACCGTAGCCGGCCCAGTGTGCTATTTATCGCCGCGGCCGAAGTTGGGCCTGAGTCGGTTTCAAAGTTTTTTTTTTCGTTTTCTTGTTGTTCTGTCTATTTAAGGTTTTCTAGAAATTTCTTTTTTCTTCTTATTTTGGAAAACCCCAGTGCCGTTCCCGTCGACCCCGCCGCCGCCACGTCGCCCGACCCCGCCGCCGAGTTCGCCGGCGCCGCCACCCCGGCTGACACGCCGCCCGTCGCCGCCACCCAGGCCGGCCACGCCATCGCGCCGGCCAACCCCGCCGCCGCCCGCTGCGCCCTCCCACCGGCGCCTCGAGCCCGCGCCCGTGCCGCGCCGCCGCCATGCCGCCCGTGCCCGTGCCGCGCCGCCGCCGCAGCCTGGCCGGCTACCAGCCGCCGGCCGCGACGCCACGCCGTTGCCCCGCACGCCGGCGCCCACGCCACCCCAGCCACCTCCACCGCCCCTCGCCGGCCACCTCCCCCACGCGGCCACTAGCCGGCCCCCCCACACTCTCGCCGGAGCAAAACGGAGTTCGCCGGAGCTCCAAATCCGGCCAGATCTGGGACAGGGACCCGATTGCTTTTTTCCAAAGAAAGATATTCGCGGATCAGTCCTTTTGGCAGAAAACACCCCGGCACCGTACCCGCAACATCTTCTACACCGTGCGTCGGATTGAGGTGAAACTTTTTCCTACGCACTCGTGTTGTTCTGTACTTTAGCGTGGTATAATTTTTTGCACACTTTGCACACTTTTGAATTTGAATTTATTTCAAATTCAAATTCAAATTCCGCAGGCCGTATCTTTTAAATCGTTGATCCAATTCGAGTGATTCTTTTTGCGTTGGATCACTCATTCCATGTACTTTCTGTTTCTAGCATGTGTACACAAAAATTCAATTGTTTCTTGATCTGTTGAAATTCAAATTCAATTCAATTTTGCACTTGTTATGACCTGTGTTTTAGTATTCCGTTTCACGTGATTCTTTTTGCATATCGGATCACTTGAGACATGTTATCGGTAAGTTTCACACACTTTTCATGTGGGCATGATATTCACCTTGAATACATAAATGTCCATGATCACAACTACTTACCGATGAATCTTTATCTGTTGACTCTCTCGAGTTCACTTCCACTGATCACCTTTGAGCACATCCACACCTTTGCACTTCAAAGTTTTTGTTTTGTTGCTAAAACCTTTGTGTTTGTTTGTTGATCTTTTGTTTGTCTCGTTGTGATGTGATTTCTTATTTGAGTACCTTCCTTTGCGATAGATTTCTCGAAGTGCGACGAGTAGAGTTGACTGGACCGCGAGAGCGAAGAACTTCACCGAATGGAAGGCAAGTTGCACTTTGACCATACCTCATCCTATATTTTTCATTATTCATGTAGTACTTTATCACCCTATGCATGTGTAGGAAGTTTTATATTATTATTGCTGCAAACCTGGTAGGATAGCCATTTGATCTGATCCTGTATTCTTTGTTTCCCTAGTTCGTGTTGGTTATATATTGCTATGCTTTTAGATGGGGATTGGTTTGAGAATACATTGAGTTGTGTGAGGATTTAATGATTTGACTAGCAACCTTAAATAAAATTCACCTCTGGACGGGCAGGGAGTGCTTCCTGGGGGCTCGTGCCTTATCTAAGGCGAGACCAGGTTGTACCCCTAATGGTTGGTTTTGGTGGTTGACAGTACGTCATGGTGCTACCCTCTGAACGTAAGTGGGCGCCGTCCAGGCTCAAAAAGATCAGACATACTTGGTCACTAGGAGCTTCCATGTATAGTCGCTGGCCATATGGGCTCTGGCTTAGTTGAGTACGATGTAGGAAGCCTCTCCCGTGCAAAGCTAGCAGATGTAGATGTGATAGGTGGTACCGGCTTGTCGTTGGGTGTAGGTGACCTCTTCTGAAAGACTTCGTCTCAATCTTCGGGTTGAGTCCAGCGGGGAAAGTGTACTAACCTCTGCAGAGTAAAAACTAATCATGATTAGCCGTATCCCCGGTTATGGAAATCCTTGAGCTACTAGACATTACTGTTACTGGAGGATCTTGACAGATGACTCACCTTAATAAAACTTGAGTGGGCAAGATTTAATAAAGGGTGTGGATTGGAACTGGTGTGCCCAGTTCAATCTTAAGTAGTAAGTTAAACTAAAATTTTGATTCAGGTAGACTAAGGAAAAATCATCTTTCTGCAAAATAAAACCATAAGCCTTCCTTTGATATACCTTGCATGTAGTGATAGGTCTGTTATAACCTTTTTCGTGTGACTTGCCGTACATTCAAATGTACTGACCCGTTGTCGGGCTGTAACCTTCGGCGTTGCAGGATTGTATACGACGAGTAAGTGATGCGTTGTAGGGTTACGATGTCTATACTCAACTATGCTGGTGGAGTTGATGGACGCCACGAAGCTTTTATTGTTTTTCCGTTGTATTTTATTTGTAAGCTAGCCTTGAGCTATGCATGTATGCTATATTGTAATACTGGATCTTCGATGTAATATATATGACATGTGGTTTATTCTTCATATTACATCATGTACTGTGTGTGCTAGCTATTGATCCAGGGACTAGCACAGAATGCACAGAGACTTGGATTCTTAGTGAATCGGGTCGTTACAACAACGGTCTTGGTGAGAAGACGTAGAGCAAAATACCCGTAAACATTCTTCGTTACCTACCGATCTTTATAAGCTTGTAAATGTAAAAAATGACATATATTTGGCTTATAAAAGCTCCTCAATGACTTTATAAGCTCACAAACCTCAAAAATGATGTTAATAGCTTAGTTACATAAATATTGACTTATACTTGGTTTATAAAAGCTAAGAAATGACTTTATAAGCTTATAAAGCTTAAACTTGGCTTTATAAGCTTATAAAGCTCTCAAAATAATTTAGTAGCTTATTAAGGTCAACAATGACTTGTACTTGGCTTATAAAAGCTCAAAAATGGATTTACTAGCTTAGTTAGATAAAAAATGACTTTAGTAGCCTATGAACCTAAAAAATGACTTATACTTGCCATACTATCTTAGTTAGATCTAAAATGACTTTAAGAAGAAGAAGTACAAGACGGAGAGGAGGAAAAGAAAGAAGAGAAGAAGAAAAAGGTGGAAAATAAAGAGGAAGAAGAAAATGTCTTCTTACTCTTCCTTTTTCTCTTCTTAATTTTTCTCCATCTTCTTCCTATTCTTCTCCTTATTCTTCTTCTTCTCCTTATCCTTCTACTTGTTCTTCTTTTCTTTACTTAGCTTATAAAGGCTATGATGACCTGAAGCAAACCATCCTTCTCCTTCTTTTTCTTTTATTCTTCTTGTTCTTTTGTATACTTAGCTTATAAAGGCCAAAACTGACATATACATAGATAGTTTCAAATATAAACTTCATTAGTGTTTATGTATGCACTTGTGTGATGTTCTGTTTTCATTTTGCCAAAACTGACATTATGTTTTCATTTTGCAGATTTGGCTATATGCATGGATGGATGCTTCTTTGCTTGAGATATAGGTTGTTAGTCTTTAGGTATGCACTTGTGTGATGTTGGGAACTTGTGTGATGTTTAACTATTTGTATGCACTTTGTGGACTTATAGTTATGGAGATTATACATATTGTTGTGGACTTGTGATGTTGGGTGTGCACGATAGTCTTTTCGTAACTATTTGTATGCACTTGTGGACTTGTGATGTTGGCTATGTGCTAGATGATGCACTTCTGGATATATATATATATATATATATATAGACAAAAGCTTGTGTATGTGGGTGACTCTGTGGCAATAGCAATCCACACCGTCGATGCGCTAGAGGATCCGCGCAAGGAGCTTTCCAAGTTTTGACATTCTCTATTTTCTTGAGATTAACCGATTTACCTCTTATAGACGTGGTGGGGCGTAGCCTAGGCTTGCTAGGTCTGAATACCTACTAGCCAACGCATGAAATGTTGTGCAAATGGTGCCAACTTGTAGCCAGGGCTACTTTCCATTTAGTCAGGGCACCCCACTACTAAAAGGGGTAAGTATTGGTTATGGTTAGGTTTGTAATGGCCGAAATGTTTTAACGGTGTAGAGCCATGAGGGCATCAGATGTCGTAAGAACGTGCACGCGTTGGTGGCTATCAAATTTCTTCGTTATAGACGAGGATCAGTTAATACGGTGCTATTATTGCATCTGGTTTAGTGTGCAAAAGGCCTACGTGCATGATGTTATAATGCATAGGGTTGTTTATAACTCCGGTGCAGACTGGATTTATACGTGCGACCAGTTGGCGTCTCTAATTAGATTACTTACACGAGAGAGTCATGTAAGCATTATGCAAACATTTCCATTTATACAAACCCCGGCTCATGCTGGTCGGGAGGATCACCGGGCGTGGGGGCAAAAACAAGCCCCGAAAACGGCAAAGTCAGATGTCTTGGGATTCAGCATTTCATCATTGGTTGACATGTGATTGCCCATTTAGGTGCACTTTCAGAAGCACTCATCATGGGCACACCCATCCTCAACACCACCCTATCCTGGTACGCATGTACTCCTATACTCTCTAGGTTGAAAATCCCATCGTATTAATTCCTGCTATGAACTATTCCATCCTCAAACTGAAATAGAACAAAGTTTGGATTGTTAGAAGCAGACCTTGTACGTGAAATTGAGCTTCACCTGTACGTTGATTACCTTTGATTGAACGCAGCATGCAAGTAGAGGCATGGGTATTGTTTGTTGGTATAGTCTAGCTCACGTCTTGTACTGTTGCACCAGCAGCAGAACTGTAAAATGGCAGGCAGGTTGCAATGTTCTAGCAACACAGCTGTGGCTATCAAATTTCTTCTTTATAGACGAGGATCAGTTAATACGGTGCTATTATTGCACATAGTTTAGTTGGGTAGTCTAAACCACGTTGAGGAGATAAAGAGAGCATGCCACGAGATATTAATCGCCAATATCGAAAGTGTGTGTTTATAGTCTAAGGAAGTGAATTGTCATAAGTATATCCAATGTGCATGCGAAAAAGGCACCTCATTTTATTGTTTGTGTTACCATATAAGCCAAACATATGCACCACAGAGGACGACCATCGGTACCGTATTCCCTCGTATTAGTTTATCGTGTGATTCCGGGCGTGGCACGTCGCGCGACGACTACCGGGTCAGCGCGGTTGGCGTCGAAGGCACTATTAGTTTATGTGAGTTTTACTTTATGTACCAAGCATTGGAACCACGAACGACAACCATCGGCACCTCTTGACCTACGAACGTCAAAGCTCCAGGGAGGATTGTAGCATGACGGGGGGATAGACTGTGTGTGCATGTGCGTGCGTGTGCGAGACAGAGAAATGGTGTTATGTCGTTTCATCGGGGGGGGTGGCGTACACTTTCATCGTTTGTCAACCAGAGGCACCACGGGCGTTAACATTCAGAAGCCCTCGCACCATTCTAGTAGTTACCGTATGATTACAGGCAAAGGCACTGTATGCGACGACTATTGGAACCGATCGACCATCGTCAGCCATGTTCTAGTTTACCGTATGTTTACGACGTAGGCACTATGCGCGACGACTATCAGAACCGACCTCCAATCAATGGGTATAGCAATAGATAATGGTATCGAGGTCGACTGGTTATGACCGTTAGTTTGGTGGTGTGGGGAAGAGAATAGTGAAACAAGCAAGATTTTTGGCGTTTGGACGGGACCTTTATTTTTCGCGCGTTTTACCCTATGACCCAAGCACACGGACCATGGACGACAACCATCGGCACCTCTTGACATGCGGAGGTCAAAGCTCCAGAGGATGGCACCGTTTAAGATAGCGATGTAGAGTAATGGACTAATGGTGTTATATCGAGTACATCGAGGGGGTGCAGTTTTCTGTTAGTTGCATCGTATGATCGAATCTAAGGCATCATGCACGTTGACCTTCAGAACCCTCGCGATCGTTCTAGTTCACCGTATGATCAGGGCATAGGCATTGTGCGCGAAGACTATTGGAACCACTAGATCATTTAGGGTAGTGGGACAAATAAATGGTTTCGAGGTTGAGTGACGAAAACATAGATACTGGTTCTGAGGTCGAGTTTTACCTTATGTCCAAAGCACAGGAACCATGGGCGACAACCGTAGGCACCTCCTGACCTTCGAATGTCAAAGCTCCAGGGAGGATTGTAGAGAGACAGGGGGATAGACTGTGTGTGCGTGCGCGAGACCGACCGTATGATCCAAACATACGCACAACGGGCATTAACCTTCGGAAGCCTCGCACCATTCTAGTTTACCATATGATTATGGCATGGGCACGGTGTGCGACGACTATTGGTACCGATCGATGGGTATAGTTCGCTAAAATTCCATTTTCATTTTTTGTTATTATTACCGTATGATCCAATCAAAGGCACCACGGGCGATAACATTCGGTATCCCCACGTCCGTTCTAGTTTACCGTATGTAGACGGCATAGGCACCACGCGCAACGACTTTCAGAACCGATCGATGGGTATAGTTATAGAGAATGGTATCAAGGTCGAGTGGTTATAACATTTGAGTCTGGTGGTGAGGGAAAGAGAATTACAAAGCGAATCAGAGTTTTGACATTTGAGCGGGACCTTTATTTTTTCGCGCGCTTTCCCCTATGACTCAAGCATAGGAACCATGGACGATATCCATCGGCACCTCTTGACGGGGGGAGGTCAAATATTATCATAGGCACTGCGTGCAACGACTATTGGAACCAATCGACCATTGAGGGGGGTAGGGAGGCAGATAAATGGTTTCGAGGTCGAGTGGCGAGAACACAGGTACTGGTTCCGATGCCGAGATTTACCTCATGGTCAAAGCGCAGGAACCATGGGATACATCCATCGGCACCTGTTGACCTTCGAAGGTCAAAGGTCCACGGAGGATTGTAGCGTGATGAATGGATAGACTGTGTGTGCATGTGCGAGACAGATCAATGGCGTTTTATCGTTTTCATCGAGGGCGTACACTTTAATGGCAATTTCTTTGTTTCCTAGTCTCACCATATGATCCAACCAGAGGCACTACAGGCGTTAACGTTCAGAAACCCTCGCACCGATCTAGTAGTTACCGTATGATTACGGCAAAGGCACTGTATGCGACGACTATTGGAACCGATCGACTATCGAGGGGGGAAATACATAAATAAATGGTTCCGAGGTCGAGTGGCGATAACATAGACACCGGTTGCGGGAGAAAGAGAATTACATAACGTGTCAGAGTTTTGGAGATCAAGGCACCATTTCTTGAGAGTTTTACATTAGGAGATGCCATCATAGGTACCATGGGAGACAACCATTGGCACCTCTTAAAATGGCACTTGCATTTTTTGTTAGTTTTAACGTATGACCCAATCAAGGGCACCACGGGTGTTAGCCTTCGGTATTGCCGTCATGTTCTAGTTTACCGTATTGTTACGACGTAGGCACTATGCGCGACGACTTTCGGAACCGATCGCCAATCGATGGGTATATCAATAGATAATGGTATCGAGGTCGAGTGGTTATGACTGTTAGTCTGGTGGTGTGGGAAAGAGAATGGTGAAACAAGCCAGAGTTATGGCGTTTGGACGGGACCTTTATTTTTCACGCGTTTTACCCTATGACCCAAGCATATGCACGTCGACCATCGGCACCTCTTTGACATGCGGAGTTCAAAGCTCCTGAGGATGGCACCGTTTAGGATAGCGAGGTAGAGTATTGGACTAATGGTGTTATATCGAGTACATCGAGGACGTGCATTTTTTGTTAGTTTCACCGTATGATTGAATCAGAGGCATAATGGGTGTTGACCTTCAGAACCCTCGCGCTCGTTCTAGTTCACCGTATGATCAGGGCATAGGCATTGTGCGCGACGACTATTGGAACCATTAGACCACCTAGGGTAGTGGGGCAGATAAATGGTTTCGAGGTTGAGTGGCGAAAACATAGTTACTGGTTGCGAGGTCGAGTTTTACCTTATGTCCAAAGCACAGGCACCATGGGTGACAACCGTCGGCACCTCTTGACCTTCGAATGTCGAAGCTCTAGGGAGGATTGTAGCGAGACAAGGGGGATAGACTGTGTGTGCGTGCGAGAGAACGATCGTATGATCCAAACATACGCTCAACGGGCATTAACCTTCGGAAGCCTCACATCGTTCTAGTTTACCTATGATTATGGCATGGGCACGGTGTGCGACGACTATTGATACCGATCGATGGGTATAGTTCGCTAAAATGCCACTTTCATTTTTTTGTTATTATTACCGTATGATCCAATCAAAGGCACCACGGGCGATAAAATTCGGTATCCCCACGTCCGTTCTAGTTTACCTTATGTAGACGTCATAGGCACCACGCGCGGCGACTTTCGGAACCGTTCGATGGGTATTGTTATAGAGAATGGTATCGAGGTCGAGTGGTTATAACATTTGAGTATGATGGTGAGGGAAATAGAATTACAAAGCGAATCAGAGTTTTGACATTTGAGCGGGACCTTTATTTTTTTGCGCGTTTTACCCTATGTCTCAAGCATAGGCACCATGGACGACGACTACGGGTACCAATCGACAACATTGAAGGTTAGAGATATAGACAATGGCATCGAGGCCGGGTGAAGATAACATAGAGTACGGTGGTGTGGGAAAAAATCACATAGCAAAAAAGAGAGTTTTTGGCGTTTAAGGCACTATTAGGGTTCTAGAGTCTGAGCATGTGATAGTGATACGAATTAAGACGACAAGTTTGACGGGTGATGACGTAGGGCGTGCGGTGTCAACAGATTTAAGTTGTTTCAGGGAGAAAGTATATGAGGCGAACAAAGATACACAAAAAGAATCACTGGCCATTTACGTCGGTAGATAATTTTACCATATGACATGGGATGGGGATGGTGCCATACCAAATACTAACTCATAGGAATATGAAGCAAACTTAATGGACGGCAGCCACGTTGTGTCAGCACTTATTGCTAGACGGAACACGTAAACGAGTACTTCCAATGGGTTTCATTAAACACCTTGCAGCAGCAGATTACATGCGCGTAAAGCACGTGATCCCCCTTGCACACTCAGGCAAGCCAAACACATGAGACATGACATGCACCGAGAAGAGCTGCTGTGCTGGCCAGGTTCAGCAGCGCAGCTCACGGGAAAGCATAGAGTAGTCTTTGCCACGAGCGGGATCAGGTTCAGCAGCGCCAGTCCAGCACAGCGCATGCGAGCTTGTGTACTGCGAAAACCAGATGAAGACACCAGCACATATAACTTCTGAGCGCGTCGGGCGCTTAAAAACAAAACAGACTGTAAACGACAGCGGGACCAAACGCCACGGAGGTTCTGACCATGCATAAAGGTCTGTTCGTCTCATTGTAAAATCGGCACGGAACCTTGCAGATGTCGATGTAGTATTGCCCAAAACAGACACACCTAGGCGAGAAAGCGGTTCAGAGGCTTTACTAACAATGGAACCGTTATTTTACAAATTCAACAAATGGTCACTTTACTAAAGTGGTGGCACCAATCTTAGGGCAGACGAATGGTGCCGATTGAAGTGTGACCGGAGTTACAACATAACGAATCCATTCTCTCTCTCTCTCATATATATATATATATATATATATATATATATATATATATATATATATATATATATACACAGACGGTCTATTATGACATCAATGTCAGAATAACTATTCTGACAACATTCGGAACTGCATCGTATCGCAAAAAAGAACGGCACTGCTGAATTCGGAGCACTGCAGCTCGGGTAAAAACGAACTGCATGCACCGTTTTTGGTTCAACTTTTTAACCGTTTGTCGGAATTAAGCTCACGGATTGTTGGATTCGTATGGAAAAAGAACATCTTCCATATGTTGAAGACTTTCCCCGATTCTTCACGGATTAAGATCAGTTTTGAAAATGGTGCGGCGACCCACTTTCACAGCTATAGTGTTTTCGCGATTTCTCTTAACCCGTTCATCGCAATGATGCAAATGATATACCGTTGGAAAGATATCGATCAGGCGCTTCATCCATATGTAGAACATTTTGTCTAATTCGCTACGGATTTGAGAGAAATCTAGCCGCAAAAAAACGCAGCAACTCTGTTTTTCGTTTTCGGATCTTGTAGAGAGTAGAACTTTTTAACCGCTTGTCCGATCGATGCTTATGATACACCGTTGGATTCGTATGGAGTACTAGATTAATCCATATGTTGAACATTTTTTTTATATTCCACACGGTTTTGAAGTAATTTCAAAAACAGTGTTGCTGCCCTCTTTTGGACAGAGGGAGTTTTCGCGTAAATTCGTTTGATTCGTTCGTCCGATCGATGCAATTGATACACCAATGGATAGCTTTCGTCGAGGCGCTCCATTTGTATGTAAAACACATCCTCTAATTCCTTACGGTTTAAAAGTTGTGTCAATTTTAGTAAATTGCGGAACTCCATTCTTCGCGGACCCGGAATCGACGAGGTGAACTGCATTTGACCGGGCAACCGCACTGCATTATTTCCAGACGGAACGCAAGTGTTTTTCGCGGAACAAAAAAATCGGCGAGTGAACTGCATCCGCGAGGCACCCGATTGCATCCGACAGTCAAGCGCACTGCATTATCGCCAGACAGAACGCACGTGTTTTTCGCGGAACAAAAAATCGGCAAGTGAACTGCATCCGCGGGGCACCCGATTGCATTTGTCAACAGAAAGTACTGCACGTGATTTTTTCACATAATTTATTTAACGCATTTGTCGATTTATTTAACATTATTTTGTAGTTCGCGCGGGGGAAGTGAACCGCAACACAGACCGGACTGAACTACATTTTTTGTTTTGTTTTTTATAATAAACATATACTGCACTTTTTTCATATTTTTTGCACCACATACATACAGTGAACTACGAATGAATCGGATCCAGTGACTGCACTGCTTTGAAAACAGAAAACCGCACTCTATTTTTATGTGAAGCATGCAACCACATAGTACAACATCATAGGGGGTCGAACTAGATGCCTATTTTTCTTTCCAGTGCACTACTTTTCCACAACCCTATCGATCCGAAAGTGGCCGCCGGCGATAGGATTTAAACCTCAGCAGTTCCCACTGGTCTACATCATGGGGTGACGGACGGTTTTGGAGCTCCCGGACCGGAGTGCGTGGGCGCCCGTGGACGAAACACACTGAAGAGGCGACTGAATCACATCGAAGCAAAAGGTGAACTGCACAGCGCGCGGGGGGGGGGGGGGAGGGCGTGATGCGCGCATCCATGCAGTTGCCAGTTTGCAGAGGAGGGAGATGTCGTCAGGGCGGCGCTGAGTAGCCAGAGGAGGCAGAGGCGCAGTGGCGAGGGTGGACCAGGCGGCCGGTGCTGCTGGCCGGGAGCGGATCCTCGCTGGGATGGCCGCGCCCGTTGAGATCCATGGCGCCACCGCTCGGGTGGACTCCGCCCGGCGAGATCCACGGCGTACCGTGCCGCGCGTGGGAGGCGGTGTGGCGTGGACGGAGGGGGGCGCCGTGGCCGGAGCCGGAGCAGCGTGGCCGGAGGGTGGCCGCGCACGGGAGGCGGTGTGGCGTGGCCGGAAGGGGACGCCGTGGCCAGAGGCGGAGCCATGGCCGCGGTTGGTGGGTGGCCGGGGAGGGGAGAAGCAGTAGATCGAGAGATATCTTGGAACGACGGGGAAGGTGGATCGGGGTGTGGGGTGGTGGGGGGAGGCAGATGGGATCAGGAGAGATGGAGGAGTGGGTCGTGTGTGTGGGGGGGAGTTTTGTTGCGTGTCGGGTTGCTGTTAGTACGTAGCTGCGAGACGGTTCGGGCGCTCCGCGCTAGAAGGTTAGTTAGTAGGGGTGTTGCTAGAATAAGAAGGTGTTGTTAGAATAAGGTCTTAAGGGGTGTTGTTAGAATAGACCCACCCTATATATATATATTGTTGTCATATTGTATTGTTAAAATGCAGAGATTTACAGAAAATAAATATAAATGAAAGATGATGACGGCAACGCCATTGCCGTCGGCAAGCTGATGGCAAAGCGGACACGTGGCAAACATCTGTGCAACCTGGGCTGTGGGAGTGACCATTTGGTCACCGCTTTGCCGTCTGCCCAAGGCCAGCTGACGGCAAAGATCTGACAGGTGTCCCCAGCCAGTCTTTATTCCGTCGTCTGCTCCTAGAGCTGACGGCAAAGATATGACATGGGGGACCCACCAATTTTCTTTGTCGTCAGCCCAACTCGGAGGGCTGACGGCAATGCACACCGTTAGCTCCTTTACGGGGTTAAGTGATGTAAGGCCCGATATGCGGTACTGTTACAGATCTAGATGTTTCCATCCAGATTCGGGGACGAATGACATATCGGTCCCATCGCAACATATGACATAACCATATGCCCCGGATTTCCAACACGATATCACAACATTATAGATACAAGGACACAACATCTCATACAATCGGCATACAACTGCCTTAATACAATACATCAGCGGAAGATACATGTCTGAGTAAAGACTACAAACAAATGCCTAGTGGCAAAGAGAAAATCATCGATCCCCATAACCACACGGGTCCAGGCCCTCCGTCGGGATCCGCCTAACTAGTCGTCGTCGAGTCTCCACGGGAAACGTCGATCACCATACCTGTTGTCGATCAAGAACCCTGAAAAGAGTTTGGGGGGTAGTATCATGAGTACAGAAGTACTCAGCATCCAACTGTAGTGGTCAACTGACCCAACAAGGACTTCATCACTCGTCATTCTAGGACAACTAGTAGTTTACGGTAAGGATGGGGTAAGTGGTGAGGTTGCTGCCACACTAGCATTTATGAAGTGGCTAACGATCTAGAGAGTAAGATAAGAAGCCAAGCATTCGATGAGGAATCGCCTCCAACAAGTGTGCTATCACCTGCTTACGCAAGCATAACACCTATCCTATCCTTGTCCTCCTCTTCGTATCCCGACGAAGAAGAAGCAGTCAAGGCACACACACATTGATCAAGTTATATTAAGATGATTTCAGTTGTTGTTGTTGTTGTTGTTGTTTTTGTTGTTGTTGTTTATGAACAAGGAGTAGGTCTCAAGTCGTCCATAACCGTGGACACGGCTTCTCAAAAATATTTAACCCTGCAGGGGTGTACCAACTGCCCATTACAAGGCTCTGCACGCAAGCCCATCTCTCTCAGTTTCTACCCATCACAGGAAACCATTTTATGATTTAGTTCCAAGAGATCCGAAACGACATGTCCCTCTAGCTAACAACGAACAAATCCGGGTGGCCTCCGGGGAGTCGACACCCAATCCAAAAGATGGCCACGCTCTCGGATCGGACTCTTCCGTCTGGCCAAGGTCGAGGTAACTGATCCCCTCACATCTGGGCAGGCCTCTATCTCACCAGGTGTGGACCAACAGAGGAACTATGTCTTCGCCGGCCCGGGTTATTTTATAGGATATCTGCTAGGAGCGACCCGACAGACATATATGCATGGTTTGAAAATGGTAAATCAGCTTGGGCCACCTCTAGAAATGTTTGAAGCTAGGTAGGTAAGAAAAGGGGACCCCATAAAATCCCACACGCGGTTAGGCACGCTCAGTCTTAAAACCAATACTGGAACTCGGATCCTAGGTGACTCGAATGGAACAAAGCATCGGGGCGGGATATCCTAGACCTTCCATCCTTCGTCGAGTATAGTCAACATTATAATAATCATATCATCAACAACAATATAATAATGTGATAGCCCAAACCAAGGAGTAACAGGTAACATTCATAGCATTCTAAGCATGCATACTAAGCAGGGGCCAAGCAACGAGCAATAGTAACATAGCACTACAAGGTTTGCTGGGAGGGGACATGGCTGTATTGGTTTGAAAGAGGCTATAAACATGTGTAGGATCAAACATCGAACCTAACCTAGACTAGCATGCAAACTGCTGGTTGAAATAGAATGGATCATAAGTAATTTATAGTACTTGCCTATTGATAAGTCGGGTTCCGAAGGTGTAGTTGATCGCAAGATCGCATCGTCTCCGAAGGTACCTGCGGAAGCACACAAGAGGATAAACACTGGAAAGCAATCAACGAGCAAGCATCTATTACTACGAAGCAAACACGAGCAAGCATCAACAAGAAGACAACACGAGACATCGCACCTACCGTCGAGAGCGGTTACTGACAGGTTAAGTGGAGTAACCGTCACACACGACGATACCGCACAATTAGAATGGTTCAAGTTGTTTAGCTACACAAGGTGAGCAAAGGTTATTAACATGACATCTCAATCAAGCATGGCATAACACACAAACATGGCAAGATGTGAAGCATAAGATAAACTATCTATGATAGTCAATTTAAGTGAGGCACAACCTAAACATGGCATACACTAAGTGCCGCACGACAATTAAAATATTTGGTACTTTTCTTCCCTAAACCATATTTTAGATTGGTTAACAAAAGCAAACAATAGCATAAACACAAAGTGCATGAAAAAATAATCAAGTTACATATAAAGAACACTCCAAACGGAGTTACGGTTAAAAAGATATAAGCAAAACAAGTTTGGAACGCAATCTGCCAAACATCAGGAAGCACACTTTAGAGCAATGCATAAACAAGATAATGAATGCAAACATGCTCACACATGATATGCAACTAAATTAGACATGGCATGGAAGGCATGACAAAAGGAATCATGCAAATAGGCGTCATGGTTCAATAGTTATAAGAAACACAAAAAGCTATAAAACATTCCTGGTCAAGGACTTGGTGAAAATCAGGAAAACAGGGCAGACACTGTTATTTTCATGCTGTATAAACAGGAGAAAAACTATATGAAAAAGTGCAGCAACATGACATAGGAATATATGAGCATGGAGTAGGCATGATGGTGATCAGGTACAAACAAGAATCAAGGTCATAGGTATCACAGATCAAAAGATATTAAGCATGCAACATGGCATTGGACAGTTACAGACTTAGAGAAAAACAGAGGTAGCTGCCAAAAACAGTGGCATAACAACTTTGGAGGTGAATATAACTATGACCAGAAATGTAAACATGACAATGCAATACATATAATGGAAGTAGACATGATGCTTAACAGTATGCAACAAGAATCAATGCAATATGCCTCATGGATGTGTCACAATCATCATGCAAACTTGCAATAAAATAACATCAGCAACACATGACAAAAATTAGTAGCAGTTAAACAGTCTGATGCCCACTTCAACACAGATTAACAACATCAAGATGGCCTCAAATCAAAATGCTCACAAAATATGAACTGAAGTACACACAATTCTAAACAATTTTCCTTTTGGGCGCAACGTCATACGAGCTACGGTTTCTTCACAATTAGCGTCGCAAAACAGAATACAACAAGCAGTAAAAAGACTTAGCAGAATTAGAGAAAGGAAAAAAAGCACTGAGAAAAAAAACAGCTCGGGCTGGCTCACCCTAGCGGTCCGAGGCCCATCTGCAGCGGCGGGCCCTGGAGGCTGGCCGGCTCGGCCGTGCGGCTGGGCCGCCTGGGCTTCATCGGCCCAGGGTGCCTGGCTGGAGCCGGTGGAAAGCTCGGGCTGCCCCGAGAAGGCGGCGCCGGCGGCCGCGGTTGCCGCGCTCCCGCGACGGGGAGCAAGGCGGCGCGACGTCTAGGAGGGGGTGCGGGGCGCGGGATCCGGAGGAAGGGGGCGACGGGCGCAGACGTTGGCCTCCGACGCGGGCAAGGCGACCGTCGCGAGCTCTGGCCCGAGCTCGTCCATGGCGCGGGCAGCGGCCGTGGTCGTCCTTGGCCGGCGGCGGGACCTCCACGGGGCGCTGCGAGGAGGGGGAGGGAGAGTTCAGGAGGAGGATGGAAGGAGGAAAGGGGAGAGCGGAAGAGGGGTGGCGACCAGGGCGCGGCGGCCGGCGGCGGCCGGAGCTCGGCGGTGACTCCACGGCAGGGGCGCGGGAAGACGATGGGGGCTCGGCCCGGGCGGTTCCGGTGGCGGCTGCACGGGCCCTGCGGGGCCCGGATCAGCCGGGAGCAACGTGGCCTCTCCAGAGCCACAGATCTGAGGATCTGACGGCTCTGGATAGCCCAGGAGTTAGGGTTTCGAATTTGGGGGATATGAGAGGCAAATTTGGGAAAAGTGGAGGGGGTGGCTGCTATTTTGGACTAGGGAAACCCTACAAAGGGGTGGGGGAGTGGTGGTCTTTATATAGCTCAGGTGGCTGGCATTTTGCAAAAACATCCCCGGTTTTTCTCTTGCGCGCGCGGTGTTTACGCTTCTGACCGCCAGGGGTCCGAAGGACCTCCGATTCGGGTAAAACTTCGAACTGCGTGATCAGCGCGTCGAGCCGGCGGCGTTCACCTCGCGCTGGAACCGTTACGAGAACACTTTCCGGCGCGCTATAAAAATATCCCGTTTACTTATTAAACGGGGTTTTCATTCAGTTGGCTTCGGTTGGTCTTGGGTCGGTTTTCGCGACGGTGATCGGGTGAAAACCGGTGTCGCAAAGGTCGAGTCTCAGGGTGGCAAGGGTCGGTCTCCGTCCGGTACGAGATAAGAGGGGGAAAAATAATCGCCGATCGATAAATCGGGGATGCAAACACCGCAAACAAATTAGACAATCAAACAATTCACACCGAAAACAAAATTTTTAATTTTTGTGAAATCTGGGCTGTTAAGTGAGTGGCTGGCCATACAAGCGGCGTCGCCGTTAGCCAGCACAGAAAGGATGATGACAAAGCCTTTGCCGTCAGTCGATTCTTGGCTGACGGCAACGTCGCTCACTGCCGACTAATCAACTGACAAAAGTGTTGTCGTCCGGAAGCTGACGACGAAGCCTTTGCCGTCAGCTTTTCAATTGTTTGCCATCAGCTATGGCTGACGGAAAACTCCTGTTTCCTGTAGTGTATGCAACTATTATGGTCCGGAACCGGCGATCCCAAAGGTGACATCTTGGGACACCAAAGGGGATGGATTATAATTTGAGGATTCCATGTATCAATTGAGTTTATTGCTTTGTTCCGGTGCTCTTTTACAGGAGCACCTTAATCACCATAAGTTCCCTATGGCCCCGTTCGTAGCGGGATGGTAGGTCAAAAGATGTTGTGCAAGTTCTTATTGCAAGAACGCACAACTACCTACGGGATACATGCCTAATGTTTGATATTTTCCTAGATGATCATTGGTTTTCTGTGTGCCTTTTCCCGTGTTAGAATCTATTACATGTTCACTCTCATCCATGAAGCGCCCAACCATCCATCTCCCTAGCCTACAGTGTTTTAATCCTGCTGGTTACTAGTTGTTGCTTTTTCTGTTTTACTTTCGCTGTCGCCACTACCACTATCATATCACAGTTGCTATTAATATTTTGTTGCAAGCAAGTATATTTCAGGTGCGGTTGAATTGACAACTCAACTGTCAAAGCTTATAAATATTCTTTGGCTCCCCTTGTGTCGAATCAATAAATTGGATTATCTTACCCGTGAAGACTATCTCGATCCCCTACAGTTGAGGGTCATGAAGTACTGTTTTCTGGCGCCGTTGCCGGTGAGCATAGCTTTATTTATAAGTCTACTTGAAGTATTCTGCCTGCTACACTTCATCCGCTATGGATAAGAAAGGAGACCCCAAAGTTCCGATCTTACCATCTACTACAAGAAAAGGTACCGTTCTGACTACTAGTGCTACGCTTGATTCGCCTTCCGTTATAAGTAAGTTTGCTTCACCACCACATGGTACTTCCACTGAGTCTGTTACTATGTCCGATACTTCTGATGATGCTTCCACTAATCTTGCGGAAATTGGTTTTCTTGATCGCTATCTTGAATCTCAAATTGCTAAGGTTGCAACACAGTCCGAGACTAATACTCCTACTACCTATTTCCCCACATGCAAAGCCTTTGGTTACCCAGACTTGGACAAACTCAAGGAGAGACTCCTTGAGGATGATTATATTATTGTTGATTATGATTTATGCAGGGAACTTACAGTGTGCCGACTCTGACCCTGGTGCTGTTAAGAAGCTGCTTGAAAAGCACTCCACGAAGAACAAGATTAGTCCTGATCTTGAATTTGCAACGTCTCTTATATGCATCACTGATCCTGATTATGATTTCTCTGTTGATCTTTCACTTATATCTATAGCTGAAGCTGGCCCCTTTTATGGCAGAGAAAATGATCATGCTATAGCACACCTGACCAAAATGTCACATCCCAACTTTTTCCTTCCTATTTATTAAAATAACCAAAAATTAGGAGCCAACAAAAACCATGCATGAAATGTGATGATGTTTGATTCAATGCTTGAAATTGTGTGAGTTCTTCTTGTACTAGTAATCATGAAAATTGTTGCATGTGCTTAGAAAATATAGTAGTTGGGCAAGATCATTTCTTCCCCACATAAGTAAACCATCTTAAGATGATCACATCAAAACAAACATGATCAAGCATAGTAGTAACTCAAACCCTACTTTCATTTAGCTCCTTTGTATTTTAACTTGCAATTCCTTTTAATTTCTTGTGTTTCTGTTTGTAAGACAAATATATAAGGAATAAAAAACCTTATATATTCTATGTAGTATATTTATATTAAAAATAAATGAATTAATCAACCACCACAAAACCCTTAGGTATTAACCTTGTGTTTGGGTAAATAATTGAAGCTTCAATCAAATCCCTATAAGTCCTACAAACCCTAATAACTTGAATATATGATCATGATAACTTACATGACATTAACATATATTAAAAATTTAAATCAAAATTCTATGGAGGCATTTTCACAAACACCTTATGTGCCTAATCTTGTTTATTGAGCTTTGTACAAAAATAATCATCAAAAATTAATTTAAGCAGCAAATAAAAAAAAGATAACAAACTACCCTAACCACCCATCTAATCTCTTCCCCTAACCTCCATCTCTCTCCCATAGAGAGAGACCCCCCTCTCTCACACATTCTCTCCCTCTCTCCCACGGCTCTCTCTCCCTCACGACTCATCTCTCTCTCTCGTTTCTTTTCCCTCTCAAGCCAAACCCCCACACTGTCAGTCTCCCGTGCCCTCGCTTGCCCAACCAGGGACGATCCCAAGAATCGCTGGCGTGGCCTACCCACATGTACACACCCAGCCGTCGCCCGTTACGTGGTCGAAGACAGCTGCTCACCCACATGCACCCTTGCTGCTCTCTCACGAGCTCGCCGCCGCCCCTCTCGCCCAGCCAGCAGCGAGGCCACGGATCTCCCCCATGGTGTTCCCGCCCGTTGCACCGCGCCCTCCTTCTTGCTCCCACCCGTTGCAGCTCCCCCCTCCGCTCGGCTATAAAAGGAGGACCCGACGTCCTCCTCTGCACACACCAGCATATCCACACTACCCCACTCCGTCGCACACCACCACCTCGCCTCGCCCCGTCCAGAACAGAAGGAAGGAGGAGGAGAGAGGAGGAAAAGAGGACAGGCCGGCGCGCCTCTGCGCCTACGCCAGAGAGCCTGGCGTCCCTCTGCCTCAACTCGCCGGCGATGCTAGGAGGAGACGCTGCCCCGAGTCAACGCCACTGCCCCGAGATGAACCACGACGCCGCCGTCTACCCCGACTCCGTTCGCCTACCCCGACGCCAAAAACGGAACCCCGCCACCAAGCCGCACCTTCGCCGCCCCTCACTGTCGCCCCTAGCCGTCGGGAAGCCCTCCGGTGAGCCCTTGGACCATCCCTGTTCACCATTAGAGAAACGGTCATGCTCCCTGTACTCACGCTAGGTAGAATATGATTGAGGACCGTCAGATTTGCATACCATCCAATGACCCAGAAAGCCCCGTACCCCTTCGTTTTATTTAAAAACAAAACTGAACCAGCGCGCTGCACTCGGGCTTGGCCCACTGGAGAAAAACGCACATGCGCAACCTATAAGCCTGGGCCGGTCCACGTTTTCTTTTTAGTTTAATTAAATCGGAGAAACTAAAAAAATCATATTAAAATAAATATATATCAGAAAAATATGAAACAAATTGTGTTGTGCTCCTAGACTTATGCTCTATTTTTCTGTATAGAAACATTTATTATGCCTAGAAATATTATAATGGTAATTTTTTATTACTATTAATTGTATTGCTTGTTGCTTAGATAATACTCCCTCCATTCCTAAGTATAAGGTGTATAGTTTCTTTAAAAAAGTCAAACTTGGTTAACTTTGACCAGATTTATAGATAAATATATCAATATAAATTATACCAAAATGGTATCATTAGATTCATCATGATACATATTTTCATATTGTATTTATCAAATATTATAGATGTTAATATTTTTTGCTATAAATTTGGTCAAAGTTAAATTTTTTTGAATTTTTTAAGAAAACTATACACCTTATATCAAGGAACGGAGGGAGTATTAATAAACTATCTGTTGATAAATTTAGTTCAGAAAAAAATATTAATATTTTCCTCTGATTAGTCTCTAATTATTGAATAGTTAAATAATAAAAAAAACCATGATCCTTTTATTATTAGATGTTTATATTACTATTTAGTATAAGATTAGTTTAAATGTTTAATAATGAAATAAGTTAGATAAAAATTTCAATAACAATATTATTAGTCACTAGCTATTTATTCTGTTTGTAGATAATTAAAATTGCTTTAGATAAAAATTTCTGTAGGAAGTGACAACAGATCCAATACACACTTGAAACAAGCCCAGCAGCCAGAAAACCATTCACCTGAGCGAGATATACCCTTGAGCTATGCAGAACTGTGTTGTTTTTATTTATTTTGGGATGAACTAAAATAATATTAGATAAATAACCAGACATCGGAAAAATGTGAAATAAATTTTGTTGAGATCCTGTGTTCATGATGTATTTTTTACTATAGGTGGAATTAATATTTACAGAAATAAATTTAAGTGTCATATTATTATTATTCTAACATTTCATGTTTAGGGTAATTTTAGTTTATTCTCTGTTAACAAATTAATTATGTTTAATTTTTTTTATACTTTTCTCTGGACAGTAGCTAATTATGGTTGTTATTGAATTAAATTTATTAAATAAAACATGACCTAAGGTAATTAAAAAAATGACTTGTGTAAAATCCTATGTAGGGTGTTACTTAATGATTGCTTAGCCCTATGACCTTGTTAAACCACCCTTAAAAATTCTGCCCACATGTGTTAATCTGAATATACTTGTTGGCATGACTCATGTGTTGTCCTGATTGAGTGCTAAGTGATTGAGTTGTTGGTTGAATGTTTGCTTTGAATGATGTGATGGTAATTGTGTGCTATTTTTTGCAACGTGTAGACGAGACGCTTGACGTTGCAGGTGAAGACTCCTTCCAAGCCGAAGAAGGCGTACCAGGAGACACTATTGAGGAAGGAAAGCCATCTTCAAAAACTTAACCCTTGTCCTACATTTTTACTTCTTTGTACCTTATTACATATCATTCTATTGATATATCCATTTCGGGTTGGGATTGTATTAGTTTATTAGGTGAACCACCACATACCTTGTAAGCCTACCTATTTGGGAGAAAGAAATTACACATCGATGATCTTGATGTACTATCCCTAGACCTGCTAAAGAACTGATGACAACATAATAATTTGATTAATCTTGCTCCACCCTAATGTGATGGCATACATCTAAGAATATGTGATGGCCAAAATTGTGGTTGTTGGAAGCATCGTTGAACATATTCATAGTCTGGAGGGACTCCCTATAAGTGTCGCCGAAACCTAGACTCACAGTACAACCACAATACTCTGGTATGGGACAGGGCTACTTGGAAGCTTTTTTTTTATCTTAGTACGGGGTCTTATAACTACACATGGATGTTTGATTCCACGAATCTGATAGCCCTCGAAGTCGAGTGGTTAAATTCCTAGGCTTGGTGTCTGAGGGAACCTTGGCGCTCTTCGACTACGGTGCAGGCATGGGTCCAAGAGGAGCATGACCTGGCACGCGGACAGTCCATGCAGTACGCAAGGGGTAGATTCACCTGTACTAGGATAGACATGCGGAAGACTACGGTCGATTATATGAAAACCGCATACTGAGGTATGACGATCCGTGGGGACTCACAGCGGATGTATCGAATGTTGTGGGTAAAGTGTACACCCTCTACAGAGTGAAAACTATTCGAGTAGCCGGAGTCCACGATCATTGACAACTAGTGAGGCCACACTTTGTGGGGAATAGATGAGAAATTCTAGTACTGATATTATGGTTCAAAATGATGATGTTGATATTGTGAAAAAGGGTTGGACATGATCAAATCAAATATAATTGTGGATTAAAATTTGTCAAGGATAAAATGTTGCCAACTTATGTAATGTCGAGTAGTTAGGTTCCCCCATGAAAACCCCACCATATAGCCATCCCATTATTTTTCCTATGCAAAAGTACCTGTTCCTTTCTTTAGGTGGTTTGCGAGTACTTTGTACGTACTCACGGCTTTGTCCCTGGTTATTCAATCGGCCAGGCTTGGAGGAGCAGCTATTTGACGATGACGCGATTGGCGAGTACTAGGATGTGCTATGCTCTGAGCTTTACCTGTGGATTGTGCCGCTGCTATCTATCATGCTTTTGCTTATCCCACTGCCATTTGAGCCCGATGAGGTCATGTTAGACTATGTTGTTGTATGACATTGTATTCGGTACTGTATGAACTTGTGACTGTGATATCCAATGTCGAGTTATCCCATGTGACACTGATCATGGGAGCATGGCGGTTTGCACAGCTGGCCGCTTCGGACATATAGTCTGGGGTGCCCACATTCTTGGTATCAGAGCCCCTGTTCGAACTGTAGCAGCCTAGTTAGAATGGACGATAGATAGGATGGGGGGAATATCAAAAACTATTTTCTAAAATAAAGAGATAGTCAAATGCATAGTATAAAATGCTTACCTCTCTTATCCCCCTATAGTAAAGCATTTATAACTGTTTTGGTATGTTTCAAATATTGCACACTTGTCATCTAACTTAAACTCATAAAAATTTAGATGGCTGGAGTTCCTGTGCACCACATGCAGCTGACTTAGGCTGGGGAGACGCTCTTTGCGAAGGACCTGATTGATCTTCTTGAGATTGTTCACCGCCCGATTGCGGAGTTCTGGGCCTACGAGATCTCCGGAAGGGAGGATCTGGAGGCTCGCCTGGTTGTGCGGTGTGCACTACGAGGATCGGAGGTTACTCCGCGGTCCAACAACCTCGCCTTTGTGTTGTACGCCCGTACTTGGGAGGAGGGTCTGCGTCGAGCTTGTCAGGAGGCGATTGCTCACATTGTGAGGTTCCACCAGTATGAGCTGGGATCCACGCGGTTCCTTCACTACGGGATGCGCGATGACGAGGGAGATCCCACTCCCGGCATTCCTCTCCCGATCATGAGGGATCACCTGATAGCTATGGAGAAGCACTTGGCTTTGAGTGAGGCTCAGCTGGATGAAGTCCGGTTTAAGCACGACTACAACCTCTAGACAGGGGGTCACACTCACGTCGATCTGGAGTCCTGTGATTGGATTATTAAGGAGCTACAGGACCAGGTCGCCCGTTTGGAGGAAAGAAATAAGAAGATCAAGAAGAAGACCAGGAGTCTGAAGCGCAAGTGCGAGGATTTGGAGGACGATATTGCTGCTCTGGATGATGGCGAGGCCATCCAGAAGGAGGATCGTTCTTTTCTTAGTGATGAGGATGACTATGACGAGGCGGAGGACACTCTGAACTCGAGGGATCGTGCTTTCATCAATGACATTGAGGAGAGTGACGCTTAGGAGGTGTCCCATTGAGTAGTTGCCGCTTTTGGGTTTAGTTGCGGATCGGTTCGATTAACTTGTGGTTGTTTACCTGTAAGACTTCATGATGTGTGAGACTTAAGTTATTGCTATGCTACCATGTGATGATTTGCCTATTTGCATGTTTATGCCTGTTTTATCTCTACTTGTGTATGATAACTAGTTTGTTAGAGACTTACCCCCTTTTAGACTAAATTCCCCCTGATCTTACGCAATAACCTTAGGATGTCGAGAAACAACCGCGCCCCCAAGTGGATCCGGTGATATGCCACCGCCATCACCCGACCCAAACATGGCGCAGCTTCTGCAACTGCTGATGGAGGAGCGCCAGGCTGCTCGTGACGAGCGCCAGGTGAACATGGCTGCACTCCAGCAGCTAGTCCAATCCGCCACCAATGCCAGCCAAGGAGGAGCCCAGATCTCGACTCCGAGACTTCCAGAACACCAACCCTCTAGTGTTTTCGCAGACAAAGGAGCCGCTGGATGCTGAGGATTGGCTCCGCACCATGGAGAACAATCTCGGTGTCACTGTTGTTGGCAACAACGAGAAGGTCCTGTACGCCACCCACTCCCTCGTCGGCACTTCCAGGAGGTGGTGGGAAGGAGTGCGTGCCCGTCTTCCATAAGGGAAAGTACTCACTTGGGCTGAGTTCTCTGAGAAGTTCAAGAAGGCGCACATCCCCACCGCACTGATCAGGAGATGAGTTCCGCCACCTCAAGCAAGGGGGTATGACCGTGGTCGGTTATCTTGACCGATTCACTCAGCTGTCATGGTATGCCCCGGAGGAGGTGGACACCGAGGAGAAGCGGAAGGATCGTTTCCTGGATGGACTACATGATGAGATACAGGTTGTTCTGGTGGCCATGCAGTTCCCCGACCTTGAGTCTCTCGCTGATGCTGCTATTATGATGGAGGGCAAGCTCAGGATGGCCGCTCAGAACCGCAAGCGCCGCATGATGCAGCAGGGTGGATCCAACAACCCCCGACCGTGTCCGACACAACCACCAAGGCCAGCACCACAGCCGCAGAGGATCCAGTACCCGATGCCACGCCCCGGTGTTCCTGCCTGCCCTGTTGGAGTTCCGCGTCCAGCAGGCGGAGTTGCCCGCAACCCTGGAGTGATCTGTTTTGGATGTGGTCAGAAGACCCACTATTCGACAGAGTGTCCCAACAAGAAGAATTTTGCCCCACGCCCCAATGCACCAGCACCAGCAAGAGGGAACCCCGGCCGCAACAATACCCAGCGCGATGCGTCTAACGCCGCAAAGGGATGTATGCATCATGTGCAAGCCAAGGAAGCCCAGGGGGCAGCAAACGTCATCTTGAGTACGTTCCTAGTAAATTCAGTACCTGCCATAGTTCTGTTTGATTCTGGTGCATCCCACTCTTTTATTATGGAGCCATTTGTGACTAGAAGTAAGCTGATACCTGGCCAAATGAAGAAGCCCATGATAGTCGAAATACTTGGGTCCAAACTTAGGGCCAGCGTAACTTTCTCAGGATTTCCAATAAAGATCAGCGGAGAAATCTTTCCAGCTGAGTTTATTGTGCTTGGAACAGAAGGGATAGATGTGATACTTGGCATGAGTTGGTTGTCCATGCACAGAGGCCGGTTAGATTGCACCTTGAGGGCAGTCAACCTCACCAGCCCAAAGGGAGTTCGTGTGGAGTACACAGATAAGCCTGAAAAGACACTAGCCTGCTGTCATCAGAGTTTCTCTTGGTGCCATCCCTTGAGGAAGTGAATGTTGTATGTGAATTCCCGGATGTCTTTCCGGAGGAGTTACCCGATATGCCGCCTGATCGGGATATCGTGTTCATCATCGAGTTAGTGCTTGGCACAACCCCAATTGCTCAAAGACCATACCGGATGAATGCCGAAGAGCTGGTTGAGTTGAAGAAACAGCTGAATGATATGCTCCAGAAGGGACTAATTCGACTCAGTGCTTCACCCTAGGGTTCGCCAATTCTCTTTGTGGACAAGAGAGACGGCACCACACACATGTGTGTGGACTACCGAAAGCTGAATGAAGTGACCATCAAGAACAAGTATCTGCTCCCCAAGATCGAGGATCTGTTTGACCAGTTGAACGGAGCCCGAGTCTTCTCCAAGATTGATCTGAGGACCGGATACCACCAGCTGAAGGTCCATGAGTCAGACATCTCCAAGACAGCCTTCAAGACACGCTATGGTTTGTTCGAGTACACTGTGATGTCCTTCGGACTTACCAATGCCCGGCCTATTTCATGAACCTCATGAATAAGATCTTCATGAAGTACCTTGACAAGTTTGTAGTGGTGTTCATTGATGACATCCTGATTTATTCTACGACGGAAGAAGGGCATGCAAAACATCTGTGCTTAGTCCTTGAGACTTTGCGAGAGCACCAATTGTACGCCAAGTTCATCAAGTGCGAATTCTAGCTCAAGGAAGTCGGATTTTTGGGACATGTGTTGTCAAAAGGAGGAATATCCGTTGACCCAGCCGAGATTCAGACCATCATGGACTGGACAGCCCCGACCAACCAGACCGAAGTCAGAGGATTCCTCGGATTAGCGAGATATTATCGCAAATTCATGGAAGGCTTCTCCAACATTGCCCGTACGATGACTCAACTGCTGAAGAAGGACCATAAGTTTGTATGGACAGAGAAGTGTGAAGCTAGTTTCCAGGAGTTGAAGAGGAGATTGGTGTCTGCTCTAGTGTTGACGATGCCTGACCTGACCAAGAGCTTCGATGTGTATTGTGATGCATCGAAAATGGATTGGGTTGTGTTCTGATGCAAGTCGGCAAAGTCATCGAGTACCTGTCCAGGCAGTTGAAGCCGCATGAGGTGAACTACCCTACGCACAACTTGGAGCTAGCCGCTGTTGTGCTTGCTCTCAAGAGATGGAGACACTACTTGATGGGTCTCCGATGTGAAATTTACACGGACCATAAGAGCCTGAAGTATATATTCTCTCAGAAGGAGTTGAACATGAGGCAGAGGAGATGGATCGAGTTGATCAAGGACTACGATCTATAAATCCACTACCATCCTAGCAAGGCCAATGTGGTAGCAGATGCCCTCAGCCGCAAGCCCTGTACACTTAATGCGATGATCAGAGAGAAGCAGCCAGCTTTGCACGAGGAGTTCGAGAAGCTGGGTTTGGAACTTGTTACACCCATTTTTCTTGCGCACCTCGAGCTGAATTCGACTCTATTTGATCAGATCAATTAGGCACAGAAGGGACACGACAGTATCGAGGGAATCAAGAAGAAGATGCCCCTCGGCAAGCCCCCAAAGTTCACGACGGATGATGAAGGAGTTCTTTGGTTTGATGGTCAATTGTGTGTGCCTGATGTGAAAGAGTTGAAGCTCACTATCCTGAAGGAAGATCATGATACACCTTACTCCATCCACCCCAGAGGGACTAATATGTATCAAGACCTGAAGGACTTGTTTTGGTGGCACAGTATAAAGCGTGGGATTGCCTTGTATGTTGCGAAGTGCGACATCTGCCAGAGAGTGAAAGCAGAGACCAGAGACCTGCAAGATTGCTGCAATCGCTCCGAGTTACTGAATGGAAGTGGGAACAAATAAGCATGAACTTCATCACAGGACAACCGAGGTCGAGCAAGGGTCACGAATATATCTGGGTCATCATCGACCGACTCACCAAGGTAGTGCACTTCATTCCAGTGCAAACCACCTATCGAGGACATCAAATGGCAGATTTGTACATGTCGAGGATCATTTATCTGCACGGTGTCCCGAAGGAGATTGTATCTGACCGAGGTAACCAGTTTACCTCAAGGTTCTGGAAGAAAGTTCAGGAGTCACTAGGCACCAAGCTCACATTCAGCACAGCCTATCACTCGCAGACTGGAGGGCAGACCGAGCGAGTGAATCAGATAATGGAGGATATGCTACGCGCATGTGCTCTAGCATATGGTTCCAAGTGGGAGGACTGCTTTCCCTATGCATAATTATCCTACAACAACAACTATCATTCGAATTTGCAGATGGCTCCATTTGAAGCTCTGTACGGACGGAAGTGTCGCACGCCCCTAAACTGGTCTCAGATCGGGGAAAGGAAGTTTTTCGGACCAAATATTTTGAAGGAGGCTGAGTAAAAAGTCTAGTTGATTCGTGAGCGTCTCAAGACCGCTCAGTCTCGTCAGGAGAGCTATGCTGACCCCAAGCGTCGAGAGGTGACTTTTGCAGTTGGATACTTTGTGTATCTCCAACTCACCCCACTAAAGGGAATGCAGCGATTCCATGTGAAAGGGAAGTTAGCACCTCATTATATTGGACCATTTGAGGTGACATCCAGATGAGGCCAGGTTGCTTATCAAGTGAGACTTCCCGAAGGGCTATCTGATGTGCACAACGTCTTCCATGTCTCGCAGCTCCGGAAGTGTCTGGAGGTGCCGGACGAGCTTGATGTTTTCAAAAACATCGATCACCGCATGGTGGATATCAACCAGGATCTCACATACCGCGAGACACCTCTTCGTATCATGTAAGAAGCCACCCGAGTCACCCATAAGCGCGCAATCGAGTTCCATAAGGTCCATTGAACAAACCACTCAGAGGAAGAGGCCACCGGGGAACGGGAGGACTACCTCAAGCGCGAGTTCCCGCATCTCTTCGCTAGCTTGTGAATCTCGGGGACGAGATTCTTTTTAAGGGGGGAAGGTCTGTCACATCCCAACTTTTTCCTTCTTGTTAATTTAGATAACCAAAATCTAGGAGCCAACAAAAACCTTGCATGAAATGTGATGTTGTTTGATTCAATGCTTGAAATTGTTTGAGTTCTTCTTGTAGTAGTGATCATGAAAATTGTTGCATGTGCTTACAAAAGATAGTAGTTAGGCAAGATCATTTCTTCCTCACATAACTAAACCATCTTAAGATGATCACATCAAAACAAACATGATCAAGCACAGTAGTAACTCAAACCCTACTTTCATTTCGCTCCTTTGTATTTTAACTTGCAATTTCTATTAATTTCTTGTGTTTCTGTTTGTAAGACAGATATATAAGAAATATAAAACCTTATATATTCTTTGAAGTATATTTATATTAAAAATAAATAAATTAATCAACCACCACAAAACCCTTAGGCATTAACCTTGTGTTTGGGTAAATAATTTAAGCTTTGATCATTCAAATCCATATAAGTCCTACAAGGCCTAATAACTTGAATATATGATCATGATAACTCACATGACATTAACATATATTAAAAAATTTAAATCAAAATTCTATGGAGGCATTTTCACAAACACCTTATGTGCCTAATCTTATTTGTTGAGCTTTGTACAAAAATAATCATCAAAAATTTATTTAAGCAGCAAATAAAAAAAAGATAACAAACTAGCCTAACCACCCCCTAATCTCTCCCCCTAACCTCCATCTCTCTCCCGTAGAGAGATACCCCCCTCTCTCTCACGTTCTCTCCCTCTCTCCCACGACTCATCCCTCTATCTCTCTCTCTCTCTCTCTCTCGTTTCTTTTCCCTCTCAAGCCAAACACCCCACTGTCAGTCTCCCGTGCCCTCGCTTGCCCAACTAGGGACGATCCCAAGGATTGTTGGCGTGGCCTACTGACGAGGATCAGCCTCGGCAAATCCCATGGTCAGGGACCCTGGTTTAGATCGTAGAGAAGATAATAGGTTGGCGATACTCGTCCGCTAACAGGAGAAGCACTTCCTGCTCAATAGTATTATGCGACGGGGCTATTACAGTGGAAGTCTAGGCGAGTTCGCACAAGACCAAGGGTGTCGATTGTAGATTGGATGTCCTGAGGCATCCCCTCTCCCAGCCTTTAAATACTAGGCTGGGTCTCGGGGTGTCCGTCTTAGGTTACAGGTACGATTGCCTAATTCTAGCCTTGCCTTGAACGCCAAGTCTTGACTTCCATATTGGTCGCGGACTCCTACGTCGGTGCCTAGAGCGGGCCAGTCTTGGGCCTGTCGAAGCTTCCAGGCGGGCCTCTTGTCTTCGTATGCACCAAGTATCCTCACACGCAGGAGTCGTGGGGTCACCCCCCGTCAGTAGCCCCCGAGTACCTGGGGGACTCGACGAGTCGCGCAGGGACTCGAATCGTCTTTTGCTTTCATATGCGCAGCGCGACTGCGGGTCGTTGGCAGTTTTAGCCATGACAAAGTTTACTTCGAGGGATGCTAAGCTGAAAGGGCCCAAGGTAGTCGACTGGTCGAGCCTTGGTGAATTACGCTAGTGGAAAATACCTCAGTAGCCCAATCAAGCCCGTGTCCCTCGACACGAACTTGGGAACGACCGGTGTCTAGCAAAGTTCATACCGCTGCAGGTCTTATAGGATCAATGCTGCCGGCCCCAATAAATAGCCTTAACGCGTCCGTTATCGGCTCATCTTTCTATCATGCGAGCGCATGGAAAACGTCGGGAGTGAAGTCGTGCTGTGGCAAGTCCCGGCCCGGCCGTCTGCGCAGCGGTGTCCTACCTACACGCTAAGCTTGCGTGGCATCTGGGTACATGAAGTTGCAGCCCAGACATCATTTTTATAGAGGCGCGGAGCCTAATTAGAGATGCACCCACTTGGAACAAACAATCAAGTGAGCTATTAGTGGTCACTCATGGAGTTTATGCGAGCTCAGGCGAGGAATCAAATAAGAAAGCACCCACTCAGAAAGTCGTCGAGTGCGCGAGTAGATTGTATTGTAAAACATTAGTTGAGCCCTGCAAGTAGTCACTCGAACACTTTGTTGTCTTCAAGGTGAGGGAGCACCCGAACTCTGTAGATGCGTCGTTTCCTCTAGTGCGAGTGGTTACTTGAGTACATATTTTCCTTCTGGGTGAGGGAGTGTCAGAACCCTCTGTTAGGTAATGTGCTAGGGATTAGCAAGTCTCTTGCATCATGTTAAAATTTCAAAAGAAATCTTTGAAATCAAAATCAAAAGCAAAATGGGAGAAGAAACCCCCCCAGATGAATTAATTCAAAAGGCCAGATAAAAATCTTCTCCAAAAATTCATGTTAGATTTTTGAAAAGTCTTATAAATGAGTGTGATCACATTTCAAGTGATGTGGGACCCATCCCATGCTCATAGATTTTTAAAATATTCAAACAGTGCCTTGGAATTAATTAAAAACCTCTATTTGAGTTAAGATTCAAATTATTTGAATTTTAAAAATGTTGAAACATTATAAGTGGCTAGTCTATATTATTATGAGGCCATATAAAAAATTTCAACATTTAATAAAATGCCTAGCTATTTATTTGCTAAGCAACACAAATTTACAGAAAAGAAAAGAAAGCAGAAAAGGAAAAGGGGCTTACCTGCAAAGGAGCCCAACTCATCCCCCAGCCGGCCCAGCCCACCTCCCGCGCCTATCGTCTTCCTCAAGCAGGGAGCTGCGTGGCGACCATGCCGTGGCCGCCGCCGAGCCCCTGGCCACCTCCTGCTTCCCCCGCGCCACCTGTTCACGCCTGGAGACGCCCAGAGGCTTCCCCGTTCCATTCCTCCTCTCCACGAACTCCCTCCCTGTCTCCCTCGCCGATTCCACCGACACCCGTGAAGAACGCCGGAGCGCGCCGCCACACCTGCGTGGCCAGTGAGCCTGTCGAGTGCCACCGCCGTGTCCATCCTCCTCCCCGTCGTCGTCTACGTCTCCCAGTGCAGCGAATCGAACCCGGAGCCCTCCTAGTCACCGGAATCGAGCTCGAGCCGACGCGGGACCCGAAGGACGCCATCGTCGATTTCGTCGCCGTCGAGCCACCCCAGCCTTCGCCGCCACCTCCGTCGAGTTCCTGGCGAGCAGGCGGTTCAAACCCCTCTCTCCCCGTCCCTTTTTGATGTCTCCTTACTATTCCTCCATGGGAGCCGAAGTTCCTCGCCGCCATGGTCGTCGTAGTTGAGCACCAATAACGCAAACGAGCTCGGGGGCATGTCCATCGTCTTCACCTTGCTCCTCTACGTTGATTGCGAGCATACCCGGTTCAAGAAGAGCACCGCAGCGAGCTTTGCCTCGAGCCCAAACCACGACCGCCGCTAGGGCTTGACGCCGGCGACGCTCCGGTGAGTTCCAGCCCCCCTGGCTGGCTCTGTTCGACGCGGTGTCCTCCCAGCAGCCGTTTGGTGCCTCTGGCGTGCCAAGCGCACGTCCAGAGCGCGATCCCATACGGCGCCGCCGCGTACAGGACCGCCGGCGGTTAGCCGCCGGCCTGTCAGATTAGCCCCGGGCTAATCAACCACTAATGACCCCCCATAGAGGCTGACATGTGGGCCCAGCCCCCTGGATAACCACTGGTTTAAGTTTAAAACGTTTTAAACCGATTTAATCAACACAGTGACACTTACAGGTGGGACCCCCTTGTCAGTGGCCCCCCTGACGCCAGCATGAAGTCATGCTGACGCCATAAATGAATTTCCAGAAATTGAAATGATTTAAAGAAATTCCAGAAAATCCAGAAAATAGCCCAAACTTTGGAAATTCATAGAAAATTCATATCAACTCCAAATTGGACAAATAATATATGAAAAATGATCAGGAGAAAATAAGATATCCAAATATCCAACTTTCAACGTTGTTTGAGTTGATTTTAAATTGGGATCAGTAGCTTTTGCTATTTGATTTAAATGGAATTAAATCAAATTCAATTCAAAAGTTTTTGCAACTTGAACCATGGCAACATGCTACATTTCACTTACACATCAGAGGCATATAATACACATTTCAAAATGATTCAAATTGATCAAACAATGTCACATGTAACTTGGCTAAGTTTGAATTCAAATTGGAGTTTGAATTTGCAATTCAATTTGCAATATACTCCATTTAAATGGAATTGCCTCACACATCAAAGCATATACATCAAGTTTCAACCTTCCATCATGTGATTGTGCAATGTATTTACTTTGCTACCTTGTTTGTTGTTTGTCGAGTAGAGGTGGAACCGGAGCAAGAGGCTGCTCCCTTCGTTGAAGACCCCGAACTCGAACCTCGTCAGCAAGGCAAGCAAACCCCCATTGATCATGTCGATAAAATCCCACTTCCCTCTCATGTCTCGCTTATGCATTGTTTAGGATGATTACCATGATGCGTTTCTACCGCATAGATGAACCCATTCCTTTGCATGACCTATCATTTTGTCACAGTAGTAAGCAAACCACAATCCTAGCAAATGTAGGAGTTGATTGATATCATGTGGCCCCTGCAATTGTTACTGCTTATTGCATGCTTAGAGTGATACCTTGATGATACTGTTATGTGAGTCAGGATGGTAGTGATCATGATGATGATGGTAGAAAAGTGTTGGTGAATCTACCCTAATACAAGGTGAACGATGAGAGGCTGTGTAGGAGTACACGGTGGGTTGTCTCGTTGAACACCGCCCTAAGTTCGAGTTCTTGTGTGGTGATCCAAGATGAAGAGTACAACCACACATTGGGCTCACTGACCCCTCTCAGCTTACTAACTCATCCCTTTCGGTGTCCAGATGTCGCAATAGTTCGGAGTTCTGGTAGGTCTGTGGCCTGGCTGCTAAGTGAGAGAACGGTTCATCCGAGACCGTCTTATGCACCACGCACACATCACTTGGGTCCACTTAGGTAAACCGGCCGGGTTCACGATAGTGGTAGCCAACCCAAGTAGGCGGCTTTCTCGGACTAGATCGGCTATGAGGTAACAGTTGTGGTGAGCATCCTCGCCGACACTTCTTGAACGGTGTCGAGTACAAAGGCGGTAAATGTTGATCATGTGTGTGTAGCGGTACACCCCTGCAGGGTTAACAAAACTATTCGAATAGCCGCGTCCGCGGTTATGGACAGCTTGGAAAGCTTAGCTTGATTATTAGACAACTTGAACTGGATACTTCTAAAACACACCAAGATAAGTGTGAGTGCTATGGCGTGCTTTCTCGTGGGGAAGTCGAGGAAGGCACCATAGTGGTGTAATTGGTTGGAGAAAGTAGTGGAATCGTGTACGCTTCTTACCTCAAGTCTGGTACTCGTTGTTCAGGACTAGCCAAGTCAAAGCTGGCACTTCTGCAAGTGAAACCCCACCTCCCTTTACCTTGATACATATGCATGAGTAGTATAGCTCCTATGTAAGTCTTGCTGAGTACGATTTTTTACTCACGTTTGCTTAATCTATGTTTTAGATGAACCCACCGACCCCGATGGTGACTTCTACCAGAAGCTTGAAGAATGAAGACTCAGACCAAGACCAATCTAGTGTAGTCCCAGTCAGACGACTGGTTCCCTCGTGGAGGGCTTGTTTTTAGATAAGGCTTCTCTAAGCCATTTGTTAAACTTGTCTGTACTCAGACCTACTTTGCTTCCGCTTGTCTGTTGTAATGTTGGATCACATGCTTGTGATCTCTGTGTGCACTCTGTAAGAGTTATCAATAAAGTATATATATACATTGTAGAGAATTGCAATGATACCTGCTGTTCATACAAGGCATGTGTGCTGCGTGTATGGTTATAACATGCATGTCTTAGTATGGGTTTTCAAGACCTTAGTTGTGATCTGGCTGGCGGTCTTTTATACACCAAGTGGCCCTTAGATGTGCGCAGCTTGGGGCATCGCGATGCGATTGTTCGTGACTCCGTCACGTGCACACTTTGATGTATGATCGAGACCGCCCTAGACCCCGACTAAGTGATCGGGCTAGAGTAAGTCTATGTAAGGGTTATAATACAATCGATAGTATGGTTGAGGCGACTTGTCTATGAGTATGGGAGTTCACCACCCATATCAATTAGACTTGTGTGCGGACGATGAGGACCCATCTCAGTGGATCATCCGGCCTGAATGGGATGCCCCTCACGTTCGATGCTTTCCGAGAACGTTCTGTGCTTGGCCTTGTCTGCTTAGACAAGTGGGTACGGTTCTCGGCTCTCCATATGATTGTGTTGTAGCGAGGCTTGCATACGCTAACCCCGGGTCCCGACATACTTGGTATCAGAGCAGGACTGACTGTAGGACTAGTAGCCTTGGACGAAGTCGAGTCTAGTTTGCTATAGTTATATAGTTACTCTGGGTATATAAGGGAACATTGTAAGGCTTCTTTTTTCTCCTTACCCCCTTCATTCTGAGTTCTGAGTCACCCTCATCTTATTCTACGGGAAGATAGGACTAGGCTCTCCTCTGTCTGATTAGAACATCTCGTTGTTTGCTTCCTTGTAACCGTAGGAAAGTTGTGTCCGGTTTCCTAGCATTGTTGTAATGCTGATTTCTTACATCGTATTATGTAAGTGCTGGTTCTACATTGCAAGAAAAGACATTTCTTACAATTACAGCCGTTATGCTGTCCGAGTCATCCCTGGTTTCTACATAATCTGATGCATTTGCAAAATCCTTCTATCTTTTTCGGGTGTCCTTCCAGAAGTTTTCTAGGTGGCATGCCCGATAGTTCCATAGAGTTTATTGTAGGTTTTGTTCTAGAAACCTATAGGGATTCATTTGCAGCTCTTTCTCCCACTTTAGATGTCTTCTAGCCAGAAGAAGCACACTAACCATCGTGTTGGGGTACTTTGCTACTCTAACATATCTGTTGTAGCCCTAGTAAGCCATGGTCATCCTCAGGAAAACCATCCAGTAACCAAAATCCTTAAACCTAGCCACCCGACAGATGTGTAGAGTTTATAGTGGATCTTGTACCAGGAACCGCACCAATTTCTAGACGCCCATACAAAATGGCCCCACGTGAGTTAGCTGAGCTTAAAACCCAACTGGAAGCTTTGTTGGAAAAAGGCTTCATCCGCCCTAGCTCATCGCCATGGGGTTGCCCCGTTCTGTTCGTAACGAAGAAAGATGAAACAGAAAGGATGTGCGTAGACTATCGCCCGCTAAATTTAGCGACGATAAAGAACAATTACCCATTTCCCAGGATCAATGATCTTTATGATCAACTTGCAAGATCCTCTGTCTTCTCCAAGATGGATTTGAGATTAGGCTATCATCAAATCAAAATCCGAACTGAGGACATTCCCAAAACGGCTTTTACTACTCGTTATGGTCTTTACGAGTACACCGTCATGTCCTTTGGTTTAACCAATGCCCCCTCCACTTTCTCAGAGATGATGAATTCGATCTTCATGGAGTACTTAGATAAATTTGTTGTGGTTTATCTCGATGATATTCTCATCTACTCGAAGAACGAAGAAGAACATGCCGAACACCTAAGGCTGGTATTGATGAAACTTATAGAGCATCGCCTGTATGCTAAATTCTCCAAGTGTGAATTTTGGCTACCAGAAGTGACCTACTTAGGCCACGTGATTTCTGCAAAAGGCATTGTTGTGAATCCCGAGAGAGTTCAGGCCGTACTTGACTG
The DNA here is from genome assembly GCA_950022295.1 of Bromus sterilis. Classification (NCBI taxonomy): domain Eukaryota; kingdom Viridiplantae; phylum Streptophyta; class Magnoliopsida; order Poales; family Poaceae; genus Bromus; species Bromus sterilis. Next base: position 361,370,202 of record OX465595.1, on the reverse strand, counting down.
GACTCCACCTGAATCGGTTAAGCAAGTTAGGAGTTTTCTTGGCCTAGCCAGCTATTGCCGTCGCTTCGTCGAGAACTTTTCTAAAGTTGCAAAGCCTCTAACTGAACTCCTCACGAAAGATAAGAAATTCCTATGGACTCCCAAGTGCGGGGAAAGCTTTCAAGAGCTAAAAAGAAGGTTGACTTCTGCACCCGTACTTGCACCTCCAGACACCAAAAAGGATTTTGAGATCTATTGTGGCGCATCACGGCAAGGGTTAGGATGCATACTTCTGCAAGATCGACATGTGGTAGCTTATGCTTCACGCCAGTTGCGGCCACATGAAGAGAACTATCCTACCCATGACCTTGAACTCGCAGCCGTAGTTCATGCCCTAACAACTTGGCGACATTACCTCCTTGGTAATCGTTGTGAGATCTATTCCGACCACCAAAGCCTCAAATACATTTTCACCCAGCCAGATCTTAATCTCAGGAAAAGACGCTGGATTGAGTTGATAAAAGATTACGACGTAGGAATTTCTTACACCCCAGGCAAAGCCAATGTCATGGCTGATGCACTAAGTCGTAAGTCGTATTGTAACAACCTCATGTTGCAACAGTATCAACCACTTCTTGATGAGGACTTCCGCAAGCTCAATCTTGAGATTGTTCCTCATGGCTATCTTTCTACCTTGGTGGCGAAACCAACTCTTGAGGATCAAATCATAGTTGCCCAAAGGCGTGCACGAGGTGTTCGCCGGATCAAGGAGAACATTGCTAGCGGAGTTGCTAAATGTTTCTCCACAGATAGCAAGGGAACAGTATTCTTTGAAAATCGTTTAGTAGTACCTAAGAATAGGGAACTAAGGCAACTCATCCTCAAAGAAGCCCATGACACACCCCTCTCGATTCATCCCGGTAGCACAAAAATGTACCGAGATCTACGCCAGAGATTTTGGTGGACTAGGATGAAGAGAGACATTGCTCAATTTGTTGCCGAATGTGATGTTTGTCGTCACATTAAGGCAGAACATCAAAGACTTGCTGGTACACTTCAACCTTTGTCTATTCCCGAGTGGAAATGGGACAAAGTCGGTATGGACTTCATCACCGGCTTTCCAAAAACCCAGAAAGGAAACAATGCCATCTTCGTTGTCATAGATAGGCTTTCCAAAGTTGCTCACTTCCTTCCGGTTCGCGAGTCTATAACTGCTATCCAGTTAGCGGACTTGTACGTCTCTAGAATTGTATCCCTTCACGGTGTTCCTTTGGAAATCAATTCTGATCGCGGTAGCCTTTTCACCTCTAGATTTTGGGGAAGCTTTCAGAATGCTATGGGAACTCATCTCTCCTTTAGTACAGCTTTCCATCCTCAGTCTAGCGGTCAAGTCGAAAGGGTTAACCAAATTCTTGAAGACATGCTCAGAGCTTGTGTTATCTCATTCGGAAAGAATTGGGAGAAGTCTCTTCCATTCGCCGAATTTTCTTATAACAATAGTTTTCAATCTAGTCTGAACATGGCTCCTTTTGAACTCCTATATGGACGACGATGTCGAACACCACTAAACTGGTCAGAAACCGGTGAAAGACAATTCTTTGGACCGGACATGATCAAGGAAGCAGAAGAGCAAGTTCGCATTGTTCGTGATCAATTGAAAGCAGCTCAGTCTCGTCAGAAAAGCTACTATGATCGTCATCATAGGCAAGAGAGCTACAATCTGGATGAGAAGGCTTACCTTCGGGTTACTCCTCTGAAGGGAACCCAACGTTTCGGTATCAAAGGAAAATTGGCCCCACATTACATCGGACCTTTCCGCATTCTTGCTAAACGTGGAGAAGTTGCCTACCAACTTGAACTACCCCCGCACCTTTCCCGAGTACATGATGTGTTCCAGGTGTCCCAACTCAGGCGTTGCTTCAAGGATCCCATCCGCGAAGTCGACCATGAAACGCTTGATCTCCAAGATGACCTTTCTTATCGAGAATACCCCGTTCGTATTCTTGATTCCGCAGAGCGTGTCACTCGTCGTCAGAAGATTAGGTTTCTGAAAGTGCAATGGTCACACCACTCTGAGAGAGAAGCTACGTGGGAAATAAAAGACCGCCTCCGTGCCGAGTACCCCTCCTTCCTCCCGCAGACTTCTGAATCTCGGGACGAGATTCTGTTGAGTGGGGGCGAGTTGTCAGAACCCTCTGTTAGGTAATGTGCTAGGGATTAGCAAGTCTCTTGCATCATGTTAAAATTTCAAAAGAAATCTTTGAAATCAAAATCAAAAGCAAAATGGGAGAAGAAACCCCCCCAGATGAATTAATTCAAAAGGCCAGATAAAATTCTTCTCCAAAAATTCATGTTAGATTTTTGAAAAGTCTTATAAATGAGTGTGATCACATTTCAAGTGATGTGGGACCCACCCCATGCTCATAGATTTTTCAAATATTCAAATAGTGCCTTGGAATTAATTAAAAACCTCTATTTGAGTTAAGATTCAAATTATTTGAATTTTAAAAATGTTGAAACATTATAAGTGGCTAGTCTATATTATTATGAGGCCATATAAAAAATTTCAGCATTTAATAAAATGCCTAGCTATTTATTTGCTAAGCAAAACAAATTTACAGAAAAGAAAAGAAAGCAGAAAATGAAAAGGGGCTTACCTGCAAAGGAGCGCAACTCATCCCCCAGCCGGCCCAACCCACCTCCCGCGCCTGTCGTCTTCCTCAAGCAGGGAGCTGCGTGGCGACCATGCCGTGGCCGCCGACGAGCCCCTGGCCACCTCCTGCTTCCCCCGCGCCACCTGTTCACTCCTGGAGACGCCCAGAGGCTTCCCCGTTCCATTCCTCCTCTCCACGAACTCCCTCCCTGTCTCCCTCGCCGATTCCACCGACACTCGTGAAGAACGCCAGGGCGCGCCGCCGCACCTGCGTGGCCAGTGAGCCCGTCGAGCGCCACCGCCGTGTCCATCCTCCTCCCCGTCGTCGTCTACGTCTCCCAGTGCAGCGAATCGAACCCGGAGCCCTCCTAGTCGCCGGAATCGAGCTCGAGCCGTCGCGGGACCCGAAGGACGCCATCGTTGATTTCGTCGCCGTCGATCCACCCCAGCCTTCGCCGCCACCTCCGTCGAGTTCCTGGTGATCAGGCGGTTCAAACCCCTCTCTCCCCGTCCCTTTTTGATGTCTCCTTGCTATTCCTCCATGGGAGCCGAAGTTCCTCGCCGCCACGGTCGTCGTAGTAGAGCACCAGTAACGCAAACGAGCTCGGGGGCATGTCCATCGTCTTCACCTTGCTCCTCTGCGTCGATTGCGAGCATCCCCGGTTCAAGAAGAGCACCGCAGCGAGCTTTGCCTCGAGCCCGAGCCACGGCCGCCGCTAAGGCTTGACGTCGGCGACGCTCCGGTGAGTTCCAGCCCCCCTGGATGGCTCCGTTCGACGCGGTGTCCTCCCAGCAGCCGTTTGGTGCCTCTGGCGTGCCAAGCGCACGTCCAGAGCGCGATCCCGTACAGCGCCGCCGCGTATAGGACCGCCGGCGGTTAGCCTCCGGCCTGTCAGATTAGCCCCGGGCTAATCAACCACTAATGACCCCCCATAGAGGCTGACATGTGGGCCCAGCCCCCTGGATAACCACTGGTTTAAGTTTAAAACGTTTTAAACCGATTTAATCAACACAGTGACACTTACAGGTGGGACCCCCTTGTCAGTGGCCCCCCTGACGCCAGCATGAAGTCATGCTGACTCCATAAATGAATTTCCAGAAATTGAAATGATTTAAAGAAATTCCAGAAAATCCAGAAAATAGCCCAAACTTTGGAAATTCATAGAAAATTCATATCAACTCCAAATTGGACAAATAATATATGAAAAATGATCAGGAGAAAATAAGCTATCCAAATATCCAACTTTAACCTTTGTTTGAGTTGATTTTAAATTGGGATCAGTAGCTTTTGCTATTTGATTTAAATGGAATTAAATCAAATTCAATTCAAAAGTTTTTGCAACTTGAACCATGGCAACATGCTACATTTCACTTACACATCAGAGGCATATCATACACATTTCAAAATGATTCAAATTGATCAAACAATGTCACATGTAACTTGGCTAAGTTTGAATTCAAATTGGAGTTTGAATTTGCAATTCCATTTGCAATATACTCCATTTAAATGGAATTGCCTCACACATCAAAGCATATACATCAAGTTTCAACCTTCCATCATGTGATTGTGCAATGTATTTACTTTGCTACCTTGTTTGTTGTTTGTCGAGTAGAGGTGGAACCGGAGCAGGAGGCTGCCCCCTTCGTTGAAGACCCCGAACCCGAACCTCGTCAGCAAGGCAAGCAAACCCCCATTGATCATGTCGATAAAATCCCACTTCCCTCTCATGTCTCGCTTATGCATTGTTTAGGATGATTACCATGATGCGTTTCTACCGCATAGATGAACCCATTCCTTTGCATGACCTATCATTTTATCACAGTAGTAAGCAAACCACAATCCTAGAAAATGTAGGAGTTGATTGATATCATGTGGCCCCTGCAATTGTTACTGCTTATTGCATGCTTAGAGTGATACCTTGATGATACTGTTATGTGAGTCGGGATGGTAGTGATCATGATGATGATGGTAGAAAAGTGTTGGTGAATCTACCCTAATACGAGGTGAACGATGAGAGGCTGTGTAGGAGTACACGGTGGGTTGTCTCGTTGAACACCGCCCTAAGTCCGAGTTCTTGTGTGGTGATCCAAGATGAAGAGTACAACCACACATTGGGCTCACTGACCCCTCTCAGCTTACTAACTCATCCCTTTCGATGTCCAGATGTCGCAATAGTTCGGAGTTCTGGTAGGTCTGTGGCCTGGCTGCTAAGTGAGAGAACGGCTCATCCGAGACCGGCTTATGCACCACGCACACATCACTTGGGTCCACTTCGGTAAACAGGCCGGGTTCACGATAGTGGTAGCCAACCCAAGTAGGCGGCTTTCTCGGACTAGATCGGCTATGAGGTAACAATTGTGGTGAGCATCCTCGCCGACACTTCTTGAACGGTGTCGAGTACAAAGGCGGTAAATGATGATCATGTGTGTGTAGCGGTACACCCCTGCAGGGTTAACAAAACTATTCGAATAGCCGCGTCCGCGGTTATGGACTGCTTGGAAAGCTTAGCTTGATTATTAGACAACTTGAACTTGATACTTCTAAAACACACCAAGATAAGTGTGAGTGCTATGGCGTGCTTTCTCGTGGGGAAGTCGAGGAAGGCACCATAGTGGTGTAATTGGTTGGAGAAAGTAGTGGACTCGTGTATGCTTCTTACCTCAAGTCTGGTACTCGTAGTTCAGGACTAGCCAAGTCAATGCTGGCACTTCTGCAAGTGAAACCCCACCTCCCTTTACCTTGATACATATGCATGAGTAGTATAGCTCCTATGTAAGTCTTGCTGAGTACGATTTTGTACTCACGTTTGCTTAATCTATGTTTTAGATGAACCCACCGACCCCGATGGTGACTTCTACCCGAAGCTTGAAGAATGAAGACTCAGACCAAGACCAAGCTAGTGTAGTCCCAGTTAGACGAATGGTTCCCTCGTGGAGGGCTTGTTTTTAGATAAGGCTTCTCTAAGCCATTTGTTAAACTTTTCTGTACTTAGACCTACTTTGCTTCCGCTTGTCTGTTGTAATGTTGGATCACATGCTTGTGATCTCTGTGTGCACTCTGTAAGAGTTATCAATAAAGTATATATATACATTGTAGAGAATTGCAATGATACCTGCTGTTCATACAAGGCATGTGTGCTGCGTGTATGGTTATAACATGCATGTCTTAGTATGGGTTTTCGAGACCTTAGTTGTGATCTGGCTGGCGGTCTTTTATACACCAAGTGGCCCTTAGATGTGCGCAGCTTGGGGCATCGCGTTGCGATTGTTCGTGACTCCGTCACGTGCACACTTTGATGTATGATTGAGCCCGCCCTAGACCCCGACTAAGTGATCGGGCTGGAGTAAGTCTATGTAAGGGTTATAATACAATCGATAGTATGGTTGAGGCGACTTGTCTATGAGTATGGGAGTTCACCGCCCATATCAATTAGACTTGTGTGCGAACGATGAGGTCCCATCTCAGTGGATCATCCGGCCTGAATGGGATGCCCCTCACGTTCGATGCTTTCCGAGAACATTCTGTGCTTGGCCTTGTCTGCTTAGACAAGTGGGTACGGTTCTCGGCTCTCCATATGATTGTGTTGTAGCGAGGCTTGCATACGCTAACCCCGGGTCCCGACAGGGAGCACCCGAAACTCTGTAGATGCCGTGATTACTGTTGGTGCGAGTGGCCACTCGAGCACATCTTCGTCTTCTGGGTGAGGGAGTGATACAGTGAGGATAGTTCTCTCACTCCTCGTTGGTTACCCCAAGTGGAAGGTGAGATGTAGCGTAGCAGAAAATTTACCTCGGTGAAGATACCAAGGTTTGTCTCCAGTAGGACTCGCAGAAATACAAGAAGGTGACAACGGCGCCAGAAATTACTTCGGCCTAACGGTGCCAGAAATTGGGTGGTTGTCGTGACCTGCACACAGAAACAAATAACTTTTCTCCCAACGAGTACAGAGGACTTGTCAATTCCTCCGTCCTTGTTGTTTAGAAAGGATCAACGCAAGAGATAATAGTGCAAATGAAAGTAAGAACTGAAAGTAAATTGAAGGTGTAAACAATGGCGTGAAGAAGGACCAGCGTCCCGTGATGTTCACTAGTGATGTCTCTCTCCCAAAAGATGATAAAAGTGCTAGCGAGGTAAACAAATCACAGCTGGGCAATTGACAGGATTATAAACGCACCGCAATGCTAACTATGCTGCAAAACAAAGGAAGAGGCTCAACAGCAATAGGCAGTATGCCAAGGTACGTAGATCAAAATCCATCTGCATCTACTACGAATCATCCACCTTCAGATATCTATCCAGAACATCTCGCTGGTATTAAGTTGCGAATCCCACCCAAAGTGTAAACTCAAAGCAACAGACAACTGCATTAAAATAACTATGCGTAAAGTAAACAATCCTTGCACCCGCAAGTACAAGAACCATTGTTTTATCCCTGGTGGCAATAGCACATCCCCTAGTCTCATATTTCTGTCACTCAAGCTAGACATCAAGGGGCTGAACCCACAATCAAGCATAACGCTCCCTCTTGGAGTTGCAACAAATCACTTGGCCAAACTAAAATACGTCAACGGAGAACATGCAAGAATTTACTAAAGAACACAAATATAAAAGAGAACTAAATATATTACTCATCACAATCTAAACATAATCTCATAATCCATCAAATCCCAACAAACTCAGCATAGCAACACATGAAACTACAAAAGTGCCTCGATCAAGTGAGGCAGCTCATGAGGTCTCGAAAGTGAAAGAACAAAGAGGGGAGGAGTACATCACATAGCTACTGGTCACGGACCCATGGTGCAAGGGGGACTACTCATGGTACATCCGGGAGGCGTCCATGGCGATGGATGGTCTCCCGGAGGGGATTCCTCCTTCCGTCAGGGTGCCGGGGCAGCTTCTCCTGGCAGACCCGATCTTGAAATGGCGGCGGCGGCGGTACAGAGACGAGAACGGGAATAACAGATCGATATTAGGGGTTTCCTTCACGGGGGGTAAATATAGGCCAAAGGGGGCACCGAGAGGGGCCACAGGGCAGCCATGAGGCCTCCTGGCGCGACCTAAGGTGGGGCCGCGCCAGGGACCCTCCTGGGGCCCTGGTGCGTCCACCCCCTTCCTTCCTTGGTGATTCGAGAAGCTTCCGGGTAGCTGAATTTTTATATAATTTTTCCGGGTTTTATTTGGCACTTTTGATGGCCGGAAAACCTGAAATACAAAAACAACAGAAAACAGGAACTGGCAACTGGGTGCACTGAGTTAATAGGTTAGTCCAAATATGATAAAAAGTGTATGAAAGTTCAAGAAAAACATGGCAAAGTCACACAAATCATGCATGGAGAAAGCATAAATTATAGATACGTTTGGGAAGTATCAGGGAGCACCCGAACTCTCAGGTCTTTAAGTCTTGCAAGTTACTACTACAAAGAGAATAACAACTTCAACTACCTACTTTCTAGTCAAGACACAAAAATCATTGCAACAGGCAAACTCTCTAACAATATAAAACATGCAACCTATAGAAAGTTCAACCTAAGACAAAACAAAAGCTCTAGAAGAAAACTAAAGCACAATACCTAAACAGGGCAGTAGCTAAGAAAAGAAAAAGAACAACTCACAGCTAAGAGAATAAGCATGCAAATCCTATGAGGAGTTCTAGTTCAAGAGGAGCGTGTTTCTCTCCCACACAAAAGAAAGATGGGATCTAACTTTTTACTACAGCAAACAAAGAAAAAACAAACCTAAGAAAAGTAAAGAGCGAGACACTCCAAGCATAGCACATAACGCATGAAGTGATAAAAATATAGTGCAACGAGGGACGAACTGATAATTGTTGATGGAAGGGGATGCACGGGGGCATCCCCAAGCTTAGACGCTTGAGTCTCATTGAATATTTATTGGGGATGCATGGGGGCATCCTCAAGCTTGAGCGTTTGACACTCCATGATCTTCTTTCATCATCTTCCATCGCACACTTGAAAACTCCCTTCATACATAACTCATTGTAAACTGATTAGAGAGGTTAGTACCCTATTAAAATAATTTTCCTCTACTGCAAATAAAGATATTCTTGAAGATATATTGTTTCTCAAGATTTCCAAAAAGTTTTTGCAAAGAAAAAGCAAGCTTAAGGTTTGCACAAGTTAGGAGAGAAAAACGTGGCAGAATCTGTGAAAAACGGAACAGTAGGTAGTAAAGAATTTTTTTGTGGTACCTCTGCAACTCAAATAGAAAAACTCAGAACATACGACAGTTCCGTGATTGTATAGAGCATGCTGTGTAAAAAAATCAGCTCAAAAAGATGAACTGGTAATTTCCTGTGATTTTTCCCGTCACGAGGACATAATTTGTTTTCTGGACAGCATGTTGATGGTACGAATTAATGCCCCCTCGTTGGTTACCCAAAGTGGACGGTTGAGATGTAGACAGCAGCAAGTTTCCCTTAGCGAAGATGCTAAGGTTGAATGTCGAACCAATAGGACTCCAACAAATACAAGAAGGTGGTGAAGTGCACAATGACGCCGTTTACAACCGAGGTTGCTAACTTCACCTGGACCTGCACACACAGCAAATAACTTTGCTTCCCAACGACTACAGAGGAGGTGTCAATTCCTCCGGCCTTGTTGTTTACACAGGATAAAACACACAGGATAATAATGATATTGATAGCAACGGAAAAGTAAATAAAGCAGTAAATTGATAGTGGGTGTAAACAGTATTAAAAACATCGACCGGGGTCCTATGATGTTCACTAGTGATGTCTCTCTCCCAAAAGACGATAAAATAGCCATGTGAGGTAAACAAATTACAGCTGGGCAATTGACAGGATTATGTGCGCAAACCAATGCTAATTATTCTATAAAGAAAGGAAGATGCTCAAAAGCATGGGCGGTACGCCAAGACAAGTAGACTGAAATCCATCTGCATCTACCTACTAATCATCCACCTTGAGATATCTATCCAGAACATCTCTCTGGTATTAAGTTGCGAATCCCACCCATAGTGTAAACTCAAAGCAACAGACAACTGTATTAAAGAACTTTGCATAAAGTAAACAATCCTTGCACCCGCAAGTACAAGCACCGTTGTTTTCCCCCTTGTGGCAACAACACATCCCCTAGACTCATGTTTCTGTCCCTCAAGCTAGTCATCGGGGGGCATGAACCCACAGTCATGCATAACGCTCCCTCTTGGATTCACTACCTACTACTTGGCCAAAGAAATAAACAGAAACAGAGAACTTGCAAGAATTATTCTAGAAGATAAATATAAAAGAGGAGAATCAAATATATTACTCAAACACAATCTGAACATAATCTCATAATCCATCGGATCCCAGCAAACTCAGCATAGCAACAGCAGAAATATTACATATGTGCCTCGATCATGTAGGGCAGCTCACGAGGTCTAATCCCTGAAGAACAAAGAGGGGAGGAGAACATCACATAGCTACTGATCATAGACCCTTGGTCCAAGGTGGACTACTCATGGTTCATCCGGGAAGCATCCATGGTGGTGGAGAAACTCCCAGAGGTGGTTCCTCCCTCCGGTAGGGTGCCAGGAAGAGGTCTTCTGGTGCTCCCGATCTTGGAAGCGCGGCGGCGGCGAAACAGAGGAGAGATCGCGAAAAAGGGTTCCCGCCACGGGGATTATATGGGCGAAGGGGGGCTGCCAGGGGGGCACCAGGGGTCCAAGCGCCCCCCTGGCGCGGCCCCACCCTAGGGCGCGCCGGCAGGGAGCCTGGGGCCCTGGTGGGTCCCCTCTGGCCCCCCTGGGTGATTCCCGAAGCTTCTTCTATGCTGATTTTTTTATTGGATTTTTCCCGAATTTTTGGAGCACTTTTAATATGGGGGAAACCTGAAATAGAAAAACAGCAAAAAACAAGAACTGGCACTGGGGTGCACTGAATTAACAGGTTAGTCCAAATATGATCAAAAGTGTATGGAAGTTCATCAACATCATAGCAATATCACATAGAAGAGGCATGGAGCAAGCAAAAATTATATATACGTTTTGGACGTATCAACATCCCCAAGCTTAATTCATGCTCGTCCTCGAGTAGCTAAATGATAAAAGCATAATTTCTGTGGTGACATGCTAACAACCATAAAAGAACTTTTTCGTAAAGTAATCAAGGCATGTAATTCAATTGAAGTCGTAACAGGCAAGAGTCTATATCTAGTATTGAAACAAGCAACATAAGAACATAAAGGTTCAAGAGCTCTCGTTGTCCGTGACTCGAATGTCTCCAACTGGTGTTTGCGTGCAAGAAAGGGGATAGGTATATACGAGAAAAAATATTTTTGTGTTGAGAACTCAATCTACTAAAGTTTCACACTTGGTCTTATTTGGAATCTTATCTTGACTCATCCCCAGACCACTAGCTAGGTACAAGTCAAAATGATCCACTCCTTTTCGACATTTTGAGCACTCATGCAATGGATGAGCGTAAGCAAGAAAGTTGACACTTAGGATGGAAAAGAGAGAATATGGTGGAGGAGGAAGACAAAAAGGTGTGAAAGGCTCACATCAATGAAGACAATCATAGATGAGAGAAAGCCAAATGATAGATATGATGTGAGGAGTAGGGATTGCCATGCAACGGATGCACATATGCGCTAAGGTAAGCTCTCCAATGGAACTAGTTGGGGGTCCATCCAACTTTCTTGCTCAAGAAGACCTAGAGCTCATTTGAGGAGGCTCATCATTGGAATATACAAGCCAAGTTCTATAGTGTGAAGGTCCCCACATAGCTATATGCATGAATGATAATCTCTATGGAGTAAAAGATATAAGAGGGAGTACGAGTGTGTATCTCTCAAAAGGAATAGTAATGTGCCCCCTTCTCTCTTTTTATTTATTTTTCTCTTTTTTCTATTTTTTTCTATTTTTTTGGTGGCCTCAATGGCTCTTTCTATTTCTCTCATTTGTCCTCTTTGGGATCTTTTGATTTTTTCCTCTTTGGGATCTTTTAATTTGTCCACTTTGGGATCTTTTCCTCACTTTAGGGGCAACACTATATATATTACAAAAGGTATAGAAGATCTTTCACACTTTACAAAGTACTCAAATCATAAAGAAGATGTAGCTATCATGAAGTATGCAAATGTATGCCTTTGCCAGTGTAGCAGGATATGCAATGATACTAGCGCGTCATGTAGAAATTAGGGCAAGGCACAACTAGCATGCGGCTCATCGATTAAGAAAATAGCATGTATGACATGAATATCGAGTCATGAGAAGATGGATGTTGCATGGCAATATATCTCGGAAAGGCTATGGAAATGCCTTGATAGGTAGGTATGGTGGCTGTTTTGAGGAAGGATATAAGGAGGTGTCTGATGACAGAGCATATCATGCCAAGGGTTTGGATGTACCGGCGAATTTGGACGCCAACTCTCGGAGTGAGAAGAAGGCAATGCACGGCACATGAGAGGCTAGAAAAATATGGGAAGGTGGAAGTGTCAACTTTCGAATACTCACATTAGTCTGAAGAACTCATGCACTTATTATTGGTTACTCTCAATCTAATAAGGAGGTTCACAAAGAGACAAGTACCCCGAGGAGGAGTGTATGGGGGTTTGGTTATCCTTGCGCATCCTCGACTCATGGTATGTGAGTGTACTCTAATATTCGACCCCTCAGAAGAGTAGTGATCCATCTAGTAGCTAAAGTTCTCAACTAATTTGGTAAGTTTTGAAAATAAACATGAATTTCCCAAAATACGACATCTATCACTAATAGGATAAAGCTCTTGACACCAAAAGTCCAAACATTACTCAAAACAATACCTCAAAACTATTGCAAGTTACTACTACAAAAGAATAGCAACCTCAATTACCTACTTCAAGTCAAGACACAAAACTCAGTGCAATAGGCAAACTATCTAAACAAGATAAACATGAAAACTCAAGAGAGTTACATCAACAAACTAAACAAAAGCTCTTTGAAAAGATAAGCATGAAAACTAAGAGCTAAACAAGACAGTAGCTATGAAAAAGATAAAGAACAAACACAACAAAGATAAGCATGAAAAATCCTATGTTGTGTTCTAGATTTTGGAAGTGGAGCGTGTTTCTCTCCCACACAAAGAAAGTTGGGTTCTAACTTGTTATGGGCATAAAGCAAATCTAAATAAAACTAAAAATAAAACCTAAGAGCGAGACGCTCCAAGCATAGCACATAACGCATGAAGTGATAAAAATATAGTGAAACGAGAGACAAACTGATAATTGTTGATGGAGAAGGGGATGCACGGGGGCATCCCCAAGCTTAGACGCTTGAGTCTCCTTGAATATTTCTTGGAGATGCATGGGTCATCCCCAAGCTTGAGCGCTTGACACATCTTAATCTTCTTTCATCATCTTCCCTCGCACACTTGAAAACTCCCTTCATACATAACTCATCATAATCTGATTAGCGAGGTTATTAACCATAATAAAATAATTTTTTATCTACTGGAAATAAAGATATTCTGGAATGTCTACTGTTTCTCAAGATTTCCAAAAAGTTTTTGCAAAGAAAAAGCAAGCTTAAGGTTTGGAAAACGAAGAAAAGGAAAAACATGACAAAATCTGAGACAAACAGACCAGCAGGTAGTAAAGAATTTTTTAGGGATACTTATGCAACTCAAATAAAAAAACTCAGAACATACGAAAGTTCCGTAATTATATAGAGCATGCTGTGTAAAACATTCAGCTCAAAAAGATGAACCGGGATTTTTTTGTGATTTTTCTAGTCACGAGGACAGAATTTGTTTTCTGGACAGCATGTCACAACTTTCACTTCCGTTGTCATATGAGGCTATAAATGGCACAAAGCTTGAAAAGTAAAGATACAATGATGTTGCTACAGTATTAACAATTATTAAGACCACTAAAAACATAAGAAAAACAAAAAGGAAAACCTAAATTCGTTGCGGGCTGCCTCCCGAAAGCGCTTCTTTAAAGCCATTAGCTAGGCTTAATGCAAATAGATCAAGTTTTTTCAAGAAAATAGCTAGCCCGTGTGACGGACTCAAAAGGCAACTTAATCTTTTTCCTAGGGAAGTGTTCCATCCCTTTTTGGAGAGGGAATTGGAATTCTATAATTCCTTCTTTCATATCAAAAACAGCACCCACGGTGCGAAGAAAAGGACGTCCCAAAATAATTGGACAAGAAGGTTCACATTCAATGTGCATAATAGTAAAATCAACGGGAACATAATTGTCATTGACAATGATAAGAACATCATCTATCTTCCCCAAAGGTATCTTTACGAAAGAATCGACAAGACGAACACCAAAAGAACAAGGATCAAAAGGTTTCATTTCAAATATATCATACATTCTTTTGGGCATAACGGAGGTACTAGCTCCAACATCACATAAAGCATAGCAAGAAAAGTTATTCAAATTAATTTTAATCATAGGATCCCAACCATCTTCTAGCTTTATTGGTATGGAGGCTTCTACCCTAAGCTTCTCCTACCTAGCTTTGATGAGAGCATTAGTGATATGCTCCGTGAAGGCAAGATTAAGTGTGCTAGTGTGGGGGTCTCTAGACATCTTGTGAAGGAAACGAATAACTTCAGAAAGGGTGCAATTATCAAAATCAAGTTCACTACTATCAAGTAAAGTGGTAGTGGTGTCCATTAGGCTCACTTGTTTGGTAGCTTCTATAGTCATAGGAATTTCTTCTTCTACGGTTGAGGTCATAGCATCACCATTAATATGTCCTAAGGGACTAGGGGTGCATTGGGTGCTAAGAGTTTGGATATCATCAACCACTTGGATAGTAGCAACAGTATGGTGTGTAGGAAGGCTCTTAATTCTATCTTCTTCCTCCTTTTCTCTAGCCCATCTCTCTTTAAGTTTAGCCATCATCCTAATGTTTTCATTAGTTTGCATTTGGATAGCATTCATAGGAGTGACCTTCCTCTCCTCAAGGGGAGAAGGTCTAATTTTAAGCAATTATACTTCATGGACTAAATTTTCTACCTTTGACGAGAGGTTATCTAATTTTTCTAGTTTTTCCTCTATACTCTTGTTGAAGGATTTTTGGGTAGTGATACAGTCTTTAAACATACTCTCTAAGTCAGAAGTGGAGTTTTTGGTGCTAGGATAAGTGTTCTTGTTCCCGTAGTTGGAGGGGAACGGTCTAGGATTGCTACCAAAATTACTCCTATAAGCATTGTTATTGAAGTTGTTTCTAGAGATAAAGTTCACATCTACTTGATCTTGAGAAATCAAAGAATTTAAAGGTACATCATGAGGATCAATAGGATATTTCTTGGTAAGTAGAGACATAATGAAATCAACTTTTTCGTTTAGGGAGGAGATCTCCTCGACAGAGTTTACCTTCCTACCTATTGGAGCTCTTTCGGTGTGCCATTGGGAATAGTTGGTCATCATCTCATCGAGAAGTTTTGTGGCAGCACCAAGTGTAGTTGACATAAAGGTTCCTCCCGCGGCCGAATCTAACAAGTTCCCCGAGGTAAAGATCAAGCCTGCATAAAAAGTTTAGATAACCATCCAAGTAGTCAAACCATGCGTAGGGCGATTCTTAACAAGAGATTTCATGCGTTCCCAAGCTTGGGCAACGTGTTGATTATCCAATTGCTTAAAATTCATAATATAGCTCCTCAATTGGATAATCTTAGAAGGTGGGTAGTACTTCCCAATAAAATCATCCTTGCACTTATCCCAAGAATCTATGCTATTTCTAGGAAAGGATTGAAACCAGATTTTAGCTTCATCTCTCAAGGAGAAAGGAAAAAGCTTAAGCTTAAAAATATCACCATCTACTTCTTTGTACTTTTGCATATCACAGAGCTCAATAAAATTATTTAAATGCAAAGCAGCATCATCTCTAGCACCGGAGAATTGATCTTTCATAACAAGGTTCAGCAAAGCAGGTTTAATCTCATAAGAAGGTGCTGAAGTAGCAGGTGTAGCAATAGGAGTGCAGATAAAGTCAATGTTGTTGTGACTAGTGAAGTCACACAACTTGGTATTCTCAGAGGAACCCATAGTAGCAGCAAGCAAGATAACTATTTTTTTGATTTTTGATAAAAGACACTAAAGCAAAAACTTAAAGGTCAACAAACAAGACTAAAAAACAAAGATAAAAGATAGTGTGAAACTCCCCTATCTTGAAGAGTGGAGTCCCCGGCAACGGCGCCAGAAATTTCTTTTGATGGTACGAATTAACGCCCCCTCGTTGGTTACCCAAAGTGGAAGGTTGAGATGTAGACAACATAAAGTTTCCCTTAGCGAAGATGATAAGGTTGAATATCGAACCAATAGGACTCCAACAGATACAAGAAGGCGGTGAAGTGAACAATGGCGCCGTTTACAACCGAGATTGCTAACTTCACCTGGACCTGCATACACAGCAAATAACTTTGCTTCCGAACGAGTACAGAGGAGTTGTCAATTCCTCCGGCCTTGTTGTTTACAAAGGATAAAACGCACGGGATAATAATGATAGTGATAGCAACAGAAATATAAATAAAGCAGTAAATTGATAGTGGGTGTAAACAGTATTAAAAATATGGACCGGGGTCCTATGATGTTCACTAGTGATGTCTCTCTCCCAAAAGATGATAAAATAGCCATGCGAGGTAAACAAATTACAGCTAGGCAATTGACAGGATTATGTGCGCAAACCAATGCTAATTATGCTATAAAGAAAGGAAGAGGCTCGAAAGCACGGGCGGTACGCCAAGACAAGTAGAACGAAATTCATCTTCATCTACCTACTAATAATCCACCTTGAGATATCTATCCATAACATCTCGCTGGTATTAAGTTGCGAATCCCACCCATAGTGTAAACTCAAAGCAACGGACAACTGCATTAAAGAACTTTGCGTAAAGTAAACAATCCTTGCACCCGCAAGTACAAGCACCGTTTTTCCCCCTTGTAGCAACATCACATCCCCTAGACTCATGTTTCTGTCACTCAAGCTAGTCATCGGGGGGCATGCACACACAATCATGCATAACGCTCCCTCTTGGAGTCACTACCTACTACTTGGCCAAAGCAATAAACAACAACGGAGAACATGCAAGAATTACTCTAGAACATAAATATAAAAGAGGAGAATCAAATATATTACTCAAACACAATCTGAACATAATCTCATAATCCATCGGATCCCAGCAAACTCAGCATAGCAACAGCAGAAATATTACATATGTGCCTCGATCATGTAGGTCAGCTCACGAGGTCTAATCCATGAAGAACAAAGAGGGGAGTAGAACATCACATATCTACTGATCATAGACCCATGATACAAGGTGCACTACTCACGGTTCATCCGGGAAGCATCCATGGTGGTGGAGAAGCTCCCGGAGGTGGTTCCTCCCTCCGGTAGGGTGCCGGGAAGAGGTCTTCTGGTGCTCCCGATCTTGGAAGCGCGGCGGCGGCGAAATAGAGGAGAGATCGTGAAAAAGGGTTCCCGTCACGGGGGTTTCACGTCACGGGGATTATATGGGCGAAGGGGGCAGCCAGGGGGGCCACCAGGGGTCCAAGCGGCCCCCTTGAGCGGCCCCACCCTAGGGCGCGCCGGGAGGGCGCCTGGGCCCCTGGTGGGTCCCCTCTGCTCCCCCCCCTCGGTGTTTCCCGAAGCTTCTTCTACGCTTATTTTTTATTGGATTTTTCCCGAATTTTTGGAGCAATTTTAATATGGGGGAAACCTGAAATAGAAAAATAGCAGAAAACAGGAACTGGCACTGGGGTGCACTGAGTTAATAGGTTAGTACAAATATGATCAAAAGTGTATGGAAGTTCATAAATATCATAGCAATATCACACAAAAGAGGCATGGAGCAAGAAGAAATTATAGATACGTTTTGGACGTATCAACATCCCCAAGCTTAATTCCTGCTCGTCCTCGAGAAAGTAAATGATAAAAGCATAATGTCACAACCCTAGTTTTGGTATGTGCTTTTATTACTAGAAATAATTGCATCATGTTTAAATTCTTGGTTTAAGAATTGGGGATTTGGAAAAGCCTCAAAAAGTTTTTAAATAAAAGGCCAGATAAAAAGTTTTTCCAAAATTCCTCCAAACAATTTTGAAAAGTCCTATAAATGAGTATGATCATTTTTAAAATGATTTGGAGTCAAACCCATGCTCATGGATTTTTCCAATATTCAAACAGAGGCTTGGAAATTAAATTTAAATGCTATTTGAATTGGATTCAAATAATTTGAATTCCAAAAATCTTCAAATCTTGGGAGTGGCTAGTTCTATGTCACATATGTCCAAGATAAATATTTGGGGATTTTTAAAAATGCTTTGGTATTTTTTCCAGAGCAAAACAAATAAAACAGAAAGCATAAAAGAAAAACAGAAAGCAGCTTACCTCCTCACCTTCAGGCCCAACTTAAGCCCCCACGGCCCAGCCAGCCCAGGCCCGCCGGGGCGCCGTTGTCGTCTTCTCCCCGGGCACGAGCACACAGCTGCGTGCCCGGCATGCCGTGGCCGCCGTGGCCGCCAAGGCCACGCAGCAGCTCCCCCTCGTCCCTATCCAGCACCGAGGAGCCCCTCGAAGCCCCCCTGTTCTTCCCCCTTCCTATGGTTCTTCCCCCCCTCTCTCCCGTGCGTTCCCGCAAGAACCCGAAGGTCGCCGTCGCCGCCATCTCACGCACACGTGGCCAGCGTGCCCCCCTCGCCGAGCAAAGCTATCCAGGAGCTCCTCCTCGTCGTCAGACTCCTCCCCACCGAGCCAATCGTCTCCGGACGCCTCCTACGCGACGCCCGGGTCGTCGTCCTCCGCTGCGGCTGCCGGACCTCGCCGTCAAATTCGTCGCCAACGCCGCCAGTTTTCCCTCCCCGACCACCCAGTTGTGCTCACGGTGAGCTCACGATCTGTTTCCACCTTCTCGCGCCTCTCCCCGTGCGTCGTCGCCGTTTTCCACCCGAGCCCGAGCACAGCCGCCGTGTCCCCTCGTCTCCGGCATGGCTCCAGGCCGCCTCGAGGTCGCTAGCATGCCCCAGTGGGTGCGCGAGGCCATGGGCTTCCTAACGGTGCCCTTGGCGTGGCCTCCCGTGGCCGGAGCCGCTGTCCAGAGCGGGCGCTGCCGCCTCCAGTGGTCGCCGGCGGCTAAACGCCGGCAACTAGGTTAATTAGGGGGCTAACCCCCTGATTAGTTTGGCCCTAGGCCACTGACAGGTGGGGCCAGCCCCCTCTAATTTAAATCAAAATTTAAATAAACAGAGGAGTTTAGCACTGTGCCTATGACAATGCTGGCCCACATGTCAGCCCCCTGATGACATCAGCATTGTACCATGCTGATGCAATAAGTGATTTCTCTGTTTATTAAAAATTCCAGAAATTCCAGAAAACTATTAAATATTTGAAATTCAATAACTTTTAAACCATAACTCAAAATCAAAAGTGTAATATATGAAAAATCATCATAAAAATGCAAGGATTCCAAATATCATATTTTCATGGATGAAAAACACATCTATAATGATGGACCAGTAGCATTTAGCTATTTGGGTTATTTGGAATAATTCAAAATAAATGTTTAAATCATTTCAAATTAAATCTTTGCAATGCCAACCTTATCACATGAACATCGGAGGCATATCATACACATGACAACATGGTTTACCATATCCAAGCATTAGCAAATGCAACTTGGGATAATTTGAACAACATTTGGAGTTTGAATTTGAATTTCTTATTCAAATCAACTTCACTTAACCTGTTGCCAATTGAACCTAGATCACATCAGTACCATGCCGTGATTCATTTCTTGAATGTGCATTCATGTTTACATTGTTGTTGTCTCGGTGTTTGTTTCTTCTCGATAGATCCATCGCCGGACGTAGTCCCTGTTTTCTCCGAAGAGTGGCACCCCCGAGTCTCCACAATAAGGCAAGCAAACCCCCTTTGATCATATCTATAAAAACCCAGTTTCCCTCTTGTTCTCTTATGCATGTTTAGGTGACTCACATGTTACCATTCTTCCGCTAGTTGAACCCATCCTTTGCATGACCTATCATTGCTGCCACAGTATTAAGAAAACCTCAACCTAGCAGATACAAGATTGTTTGTGTTCATCATGTGGCCCTTCATCCATGTTATGCTATGCCATGCTAGAGTTGTTTGCAATGAAGTTGATCCATCTGGGTGATGTATCGGGATGGTAGTGAACACATGCAACAAGGTGGTAACGTGTTGATGAAGTCACCCTAATATAAGTGAACAATGAGAGGTTGTGTAGGAGTACACAGTGGGTTGTCTCATTTACACTGCCCTAGGCCCTGAGTTCTTGTGTTGTGATCCAAGACACAGATTACTACCACATGTTGGGCTCATTGACCCCTCTCGACCTATTAACTCACCCCGACTATGGTCCAGGATTCTCATGGGTTAATTGTTATTCTATTTGCTTTCATAACGTAGCACGGTTTTAGGCAAGCGCAGCACCATCCGTCGAGGTGGGCTTGTCGGACCGTCCATACATCGTCTGGGTCCTGAACGGAAACCCCGGCCGGATTCACGATTGGGGTACATACTCAGATAGGTGATCCCCTGGACTAGAGTTGGAGCCGTGAGGTAAATGTCGTGGTACTATCCTCGCCGACACCGCTTGAAGGTGAAGAGTTCTAGGCGGTAAGTGGTAGCTACGTATGTGAAGAAGTACACCCCTGCAGGGTTAATGAACTATTCGAATAGCCATGTCCGCGGTTATGGACTACATGGAGATCTTTACTTGATTATTAGACAACTCAAATGGATACTCTAAAAATCGCAAGATAAGTGTGAATGCTTTGGGTTGCTTCCTCGTGGGGAAGTCGAGGAAGGATCCATGGTTGTGTATTGATGTGGTGATCGAGATTAGATGGACTCGTGTGTGCCTCTCATCTCAACTCTATGTCGTCGTAGTACAGGATAGCCAAGTCAAAGCTTTCTGCATTACAACCCCAGTTGCCTTTACCTTGATACCTGAGCATGAGTAGTATAGTTCTGACGTAAGTCTTGCTGAGTACGACTTTGTACTCACGTTTTCTTATTCTATGTTTAAAGACGATACCACTGAACCTGATGGTGGCCTCCAACTCAAGCTCGACGTCGACGAAGTAATGTAGTCCCAGGCAGCAGCCTGGTCCCTCTGGAGGGTCGTTGGTGTTTTCTTAAAGGCTTCTTAAGCCATTTGTTAACCTTGTCTTTACTAAGACATAATTTTCTTCCGTTGTTGTATGATGTAATGCTGGATCACAGTGAAGTGATCTCTGCTTGTAACACTACTATATTTGCTCTGTTTAGCAGATGCAATAAAACTATGAGTTCTAGAGTTCATGTTGTGTTACCTGTTGTTTACACTAGACATGTATGCTGTGTGTATGATTATAACGTGCATGTCTTAGTGTGGGATTCGATAGCATATTTGAGTTCTTGCCGACGGTCTTTTATACACCAAGTGCCCCTTAGATGTGCGCAGCTTGGGGCATCGCGATGCGATTGCTCGTGACTCTGTCACGTGGCACACTTTGTTGTATGACTGAGCCCGCCCGAGATCCCGACTAGGTGATCGGGCTGGAGTCTGTTTATGTAAGGGTTAGGATTCAATCGATAATATGGTTTAAGCGACTTGTCTATGAGTATGGGATTTCACCACCCATAATCATTTAGACTTGTGAGCGGGCGATGAGGACCCATCTCAGTTGATCATCCGGCCTGGATGGGATGCCCCTCACGTTCGAGCTTTCCGAGAGTGTCTTGTACTTGGCCTTGTCTGCTTAGACAAGTGGGTATGAATCTCGGCTCTCCATATGATTGAATTGTGAATGGAATTACATACGCATATTACGGGTCCCGACAGACTTGGTATCAGAGCAGGACTGCCTGTAGGATTAGTAAACCTTGGACGAAGTCGAGTCTAGCATTCTATAGTTATATATTTACTTTGGGTATAAGGGGACAACGTAAGGCTTCATTTTCTCCTTACCCTCATCGATCTGAGTTCTGAGTCACCCTCATCTTTTCTACGGGAAGATAGGACTAGGATCTTCTATGTCTATACTAGAACATCTCG
The DNA here is from genome assembly GCA_950022295.1 of Bromus sterilis. Taxonomy (NCBI): domain Eukaryota; kingdom Viridiplantae; phylum Streptophyta; class Magnoliopsida; order Poales; family Poaceae; genus Bromus; species Bromus sterilis. Next base: position 361,348,533 of record OX465595.1, on the reverse strand, counting down.
TTGTTTGTTTCTCAATAGCTGTAGGAATGTTTTGGTCATCTAGAGTCACCATTCCCTCAAGCCTTTTGAGAAGGTTCTGATCATTCTTGCAGATTGATTCATTTTTCCACCCCAGTATAGCCGTTATGCTGTCCGATTTGTCCCGTGTTTCCAGTGTTTTCAATGCTTTTGCATTACAATCTTGTCCGCTCTTAAATTATGTCATCTTGCTTTGATTCCATCATAAATCCTATTCTGATTGTTGATTTTTATCACACAGAATGTCAGGTGGAACTAGATGTGTTGAATCTGGTCACGGTAATCAAAGTGGTGATGATGATCCTCCTTCGCCGCCTTCTTCAGCGGAAATCTTGATGGAGGCTGAGCGAAATCGACGTGATCAAACACGCCTTTTGGAACTCATTGAGAAGAATACTTCTCTTCAGCGAGATGCGGTAATATCCATCCAGGATTTTATCCTTTTGAACCCGCCAGTTTTCCGATGTTCATCTGAGCCCCTTGATGCCGATGAGTGGCTCCGTTCCATCGAGCGTAAGCTTGAGACGGCGCATGTTTCTCCAGATGACCATGTGATGTTCGCGGCATACTTTCTGGAAGGTGCTGCTGGTGAATGGTGGGAAAGTTTTGTTGCAATGCAGCCTGATGGTCACGTAGTGAGTTGGAAGGAGTTCTGTGATGCTTTCCAAGGGTACCACATTCTGGATGAGCTGATGGAAAGAAAGAGGGAAGAGTTCTGCAACCTATCTCCGGGAAATATGGCTGTTCATCAGTAGAGGACTGAGTTCAATCGTCTTTCTCGTTATGCCCCTGAGAAGATATCAACCGATGCCAAGAAGCAAGCAAGGTTCCGCAAGGGACTTAACCCTGTCCTTTGTCATGATCTCAATCTCCTTGAATTCGTCAACTTCGAGGATTTGGTCAATAGATCATTCAGAGCTGAGCATGGAAATGAGGTATTTGAAGAGTCTCGCAAACGTGATCATGATCTTGCTTCCTCTTCTAGTTCAGGTTCTCAGAAACGTCGAATTTGGATCCCAACTAGTGACCTTCCTTCGCACTTGATTCCAAGACCATCTCCACAAAGCAAGAAAGCCCAGAAAGGTAGTAGAGAGCTTGCCATCCAAACTCCACAACCTAACACCCGAGTGTGCTACAAGTGTGGTAATCCTGGCCACATTGCACGACAGTGTTCTTTGCAAGAGAATGTTCCTCCTCGTCCAAAACATAAAGCCAAAGCTAAACCACCAAAGCCTTCCAAAGACAAGTCCGTTATTTTTGAATACGGACGTGTGAACCATGCCACCATCAAAGAAGCCCAAGAGGATACTAAGGTTGTACTCGGTACACTTCCTGTCAACTCCAAACCTGCTTCTGTTCTATTTGATTCTGGAGCCTGTCATTCCTTTTTGTCAGAAAAGTTCGCACTCCTGCATGACATTTCATTTGAGGAGTTGCCTACCCCTTTCATGATTAAAACTCCAGGATCCACATGGCGTACCAGTAGGGTAAGTCATGACAATGAGATTGTTGTTGAGGATGTTGTATTCCTTGATTCTCTCATAGCCCTCAAATCTTCAGATATCGATATCATCTTAGGTATGGATTGGTTGTCAAAACACCGTGCCAAGATTGATTGTGCCACTAAATCAGTTCAACTAGCTCATCCTTCCGGCAAGATAGTCCATTTCACATCTCAAGGTTCAGACACCCAGCTATATTCGTTGAATGAACATCCACTTCCAGACCTTGAAGATATTCCGGTGGTTCGTGACTTCCCGGATGTCTTTCCGGAAGAACTGCCAGGAATGCCACCTGACAGATGTGTAGAATTCATTGTAGATCTTATACCAGGCACAACCCCAATTTCGAGACGCCCATATAGAATGGCCCCACATGAGTTTGCTGAGCTTAAAATCCAACTGGAAGCTTCGTTGGCAAAAGGCTTCATCCGCCCTAGCTCATCACCATGGGGTTTCCCCGTTCTGTTCGTAACGAAGAAAGATGGAACAGAAAGGATGTGCGTAGACTATGGCCCGCTAAATTTAGCGACGATAAAGAACAAGTACCCACTTCCCAGGATCAATGATCTTTATGATCAACTTGCTGGATCCTCTGTCTTCTCCAAGATGGATTTGAGATTAGGTTATCATCAAATCAAAATCAGAAACGAGGACATTCCCAAGACGGCTTTCACTACTCGTTATGGTCTTTATGAGTACACCGTCATGTCCTTCGGTTTAACCAATGCCCCAGCCACTTTTTCGCGCTTGATGAATTCGATCTTCATGGAGTACTTAGATAAATTTGTTGTGGTTTATCTTGATGACATTCTCATCTACTCGAAGAACGAAGAAGTGCACGCAGAACATCTTAGGCTGGTATTGATGAAACTTAGAGAGCATCGCCTTTATGCCAAGTTCTCCAAGTGTGAATTTTGGCTACCAGAAGTGACCTACTTAGGCCACGTGATTTCTGCAAAAGGCATTGCTGTGAATCCCGAGAGAGTTTAGGCCGTCCGTGACTGGACTCCACCTGAATCGGTTAAGCAAGTTAGGAGTTTTCTTGGCCTAGCAAGCTATTGTCGCCGCTTCGTCGAGAACTTTTCTAAAGTTGCAAAGCCTCTAACTGAACTCCTCAAGAAAGATAAGAAATTCCTATGGACTCCCAAGTGCGAGGAAAGCTTTCAAGAGCTAAAAAGAAGATTGACTTCTGCACCCGTACTTGCGCCTCCAGACACCAAAAAGGATTTCGAAATCTATTGTGATGCTTCACGGCAAGGGTTAGGATGCATACTTATGCAAGATCAACATGTGGTAGCATATGCTTCACGCCAGTTGCGTCCACATGAAGAGAACTATCCTACCCATGATCTTGAACTCGCTGCCGTAGTTCATTCCCTGAAGACTTGGCGACATTAACTCCTTGGTAATCGTTGTGAAATCTATACCGATCACCAAAGCCTCAAATACATATTCACCCAGCCAGATCTTAACCTCAGGCAAAGACGCTGGATAGAGTTGATAAAATATTATGACTAAAGTATATCTTACACCCCAGGCAAAGCCAATGTTATGGCTGATGCACTAAGTCGTAAGTCGTATTGTAACAACCTCATGTTACAACAGTATCAACCACTTCTCTATGAGGAATTTCGAAAGATGAATCTCGAGATTGTTCCTCATGGATTCCTTTCCACCTTGATTGTGAAGCCAACCCTTGAGGATCAAATCAAAGTTGTTCAGCAACGTGCTCGAGGTATCCGATATATCAAGCAGAACATTGCTAGCGGTAAGGCCAAATGTTTTACCCTAGACAATGAGGGTACTGTGTACTTCGAGAATAGGATGGTAGTTCCGAAGAATAGGAATCTAAGGCAGCAGATCCTTAAGGAAGCTCATGACACCCCTCTCTCGATTCATCCTGGTAGTACTAAGATGTATCAAGATCTACGCCAGAGATTTTGGTGGACTAGGATGAAGCGAGAAATCGGTCAATTTGTTGCTGAGTACGATGTTTGTCGTCGTGTGAAAGCAGAGCATCAAAGACCTACTGGTACTCTTCAACCTTTAACCATTCCTGAGTGGAAATGGGATAAAGTCAGTATGGATTTCATCACTGGCTTTCCAAAGTCTCAGAAGGGAAACAATTCCATCTTCGTGGCCATTGACCGTCTTTCCAAAGTTGCTCATTTCCTTCCTGTTCGCGAGAGTATAACTGCTAGCCAGTTAGCGGATTTATATGTCTCCCGGATCATTTCTCTCCATGGTGTTCCTTTGGAAATCAATTCAGGCCGAGGAAGTCTTTTCACCTCTCGATTTTGGGAAAGTTTCCAAAATGCTATGGGAACCCATCTCTCCTTTAGCACCGCCTTTCATCCCCAGTCAAGTGGTCAAGTAGAAAGAGTTAATCAAATTCTCGAAGACATGCTCAAAGCCTGTGTTATCTCATTCGGAAAGAGTTGGGAGAAATCTCTTCCATTCGCTGAGTTTGCTTATAACAACAGCTTCCAATCTAGCTTGGGCATGGCACCCTTTGAATTTCTCTATGGACGAAAATGTCGAACACCATTGAACTGGTCAGAAACCGGTGAAAGACAATTCTTTGGACCGGATATGATCCAGGAAGCAGAAGAGAAGGTTCGCATTGTTCGTGATCAATTGAAGACAGCCCAGTCTCGTCAGGAAAGCTACTATGATCGTCATCATAGGCCAGAGAGCTATGAGCTGGACGAGAAGGCTTACCTCCGGGTTACTCCTCTGAAGGGAACCCATCGCTTCGGTATCAAATGCAAATTGGCCCCACGTTACATAGGCCCCTTTCGCATTCTAGCTAAACGTGGAGAAGTTGCCTACCAACTTGAACTACCCCCGCAGCTTTCTCAGGTTCACGATGTCTTCCACGTATCTCAACTCAGGTGTTGCTTCAAGGACCTCATCGCGAAGTAGACCACGAAACGATTGATCTCCAAGAAAACCTGTCATATCGAGAGTATCCCGTCTGTATCCTCGATGAAGCTGAGCGTACCACCTGACGTCAGAAGATCAAGTTCCTTAAAGTGCAGTGGTCCAACCATTCTGAGAAGGAAGCCACCTGGGAACGAGAAGACCGTCTCCGAGTCGAGTACCCCACCCTCTTCCCGACTATTTCTGAATCTCCGGACGAGATTCTTTTGAGTGGGGGCGAGTTGTCACAACCCTAGTTTTGGTATGTGCTTTTATTACTAGAAATAATTGCATCATGTTTAAATTCCTGGTTTAAGAATTGGGGATTTGGAAAAGGCTCAAAAAGTTTTTAAATAAAAGGCCAGATTAAAAGTTTTTCCAAAATTCCTCCAAACAATTTTGAAAAGTCCTATAATTGAGTATGATCATTTTAAAAATGATTTGGAGTCAAACCCATGCTCATGGATTTTTCAAATATTCAAACAGAGGCTTGGAAATTAAATTTAAATGCTATTTGAATTGGATTCAAATAATTTGAATTCCAAAAATCTTCAAATCTTGGGAGTGGCTATTTCTATGTCACATATGTCCAAGATAAATATTTGGGGATTTTTAAAAATGCTTTGGTATTTTTTTCAGAGCAAAACAAATAAAACAGAAAGCATAAAAGAAAAACAGAAAGCAGCTTACCTCCTCACCTTCAGGCCCAACTTAAGCCCCCACGGCCCAGCCAGCCCAGGCCCACCGCGGCGTCGTTGTCGTCTTCCCCCCGGGCACGAGCACACAGCTGCGTTCCCGGCATGCCGTGGCCGCCGAGGCCACGCAGCAGCTCCCCCTCGTCCCTATCCAGCGCCGAGGAGCTCCTCGAAGCCCACCTGTTCTTCGCCCTTCCTCTGGTTCTCCCCCCCTCTCTCCCGTGCGTTCCCGCAAGAACCCGAAGCTCGCCGTCGCCGCCGTCTCGCGCACACGTGGCCACCGTGCCCCCCTCGCCGAACAAAGCTGTCCAGGAGCTCCGCCTCGTCGTCAGGCTCCTCCCCGCCGAGCCAATCGTCTCCGGACGCCTCCTACGCGACGCCCGGGTCGTCGTCCTCCGCTGTGGCCGCCGGACCTCGCCAACAAATTCGTCGCCGACGCCGCCCGTTTGCCCTCCCCGACCACCCAGTTGTGCTCACGGTGAGCTCACGATCTGTTTCCCCCTTCTCGCGCCTCTCCCCGTGCGTTGTCGCTGTTTTCCACCTGAGCCCGAGCACAACCGCCGTGTCCCCTCGTCGCCGGCGTGGCTCCAGGCCGCCTCGAGGTCGCTGGCATGCCCCAGTGGATGCGCGAGGCCATGGGCTTCCTAACGGTGCCCTTAGCGTGGCCTCCCGTGGCCGGAGCCGCCGTCCAGAGCGGGCGCCGCCGCCTCCAGTGGCCGCCGGCGGCTAAATGCCGGCAACTGGGTTAATTAGGGGGCTAACCCCCTGATTAGTTTGGCCCTAGGCCACTGACAGGTTGGGCCAGCCCCCTCTAATTTAAATCAAAATTTAAATAAACAGAGGAGTTTAGCACTGTGCCTATGACAATGCTGGCCCACATGTCAGCCCCCTGATGACATCAGCATTGCATCATGCTGATGCAATAAGTGATTTCTCTGTTTATTAAAAATTCCAGAAATTCCAGAAAACTATTAAATCTTTGAAATTCAATAACTTTTAAACCATAACTCCAAATCAAAAGTGTAATATATGAAAAATCATCAGAAAAATGCAAGGATTCCAAATATCATATTTTCATGGATGAAAAACATATCTATGATGATGGACCAGTAGCATTTAGCTATTTGGGTTATTTGGAATAATTCAAAATAAATGTTTAAATAATTTCAAATTAAATCTTTGCAATGCCAACCTTCTCACATGAACATCAGAGGCATATCATACACATGACAACATGGTTTACCTTATCCAAGCATTAGCAAATGCAACTTGGGATAATTTGAACAACATTTGGAGTTTGAATTTGAATTTCTTATTCAAATCAACTTCACTTAACTTGTTGCAAATTGAACCTAGATCACATCAATACCATGCCATGATTCATTTCTTGAATGTGCATTGCAATGTGATGTTTACATTGTTGTTGTCTCGGTGTTTGTTTCTTCTCGATAGATCCATCGCCGGACGTAGTCCCTGTTTTCTCCGAAGAGTGTCACCCCCGAGTCTCCACAATAAGGCAAGCAAACCCCCTTTGATCATATCTATAAAAACCCAGTTTCCCTCTTGTTCTCTTATGCATGTTTAGGTGATTCACATGTTACCATTCTACCGCTAGTTGAACCCATCCTTTGCATGACCTATCATTGCTGCCACAGTATTAAGCAAACCTCAACCTAGCAGATACAAGATTGTTTGTGTTCATCATGTGGCCCTTCATCCATGTTATGCTATGCCATGCTAGAGTTGTTTCCAATGAAGTTGATCCATCTGGGTGATGTATCGGGATGGTAGTGAACACATGCAACAAGGTGGTAACGTGTTGATGAAGTCACCCTAATATAAGTGAACAATGAGAGGCTGTGTAGGAGTACACAGTGGGTTGTCTCATTTACACTGCCCTAGGCCCCGAGTTCTTGTGTTGTGATCCAAGACACAGATTACTACCACATGTTGGGCTCATTGACCCCTCTCGACCTATTAAGTCACCCCGACTATGGTCCAGGATTCGCATGGGTTAATAGTTATTCTATTTGCTTTCATAACGTAGCACGGTTTTAGGCAAGCGCAGCACCATCCGTCGAGGTGGGCTTGTCGGACCGTCCATACATCGTCTGGGTCCTGAACGGAAACCCCGGTCGGATTCCCGATTGGGGTACATACTCAGATAGGTGATCCCCTGGACTAGAGTTGGAGCCGTGAGGTAAGTGTCGTGGTACTATCCTCGCCGACACCGCTTGAAGGTGACGAGTTCTAGGAGGTAAGTGGTAGCTACGTATGTGAAGAAGTACACCCCTGCAGGGTTAATGAACTATTCGAATAGCCGTGTCCGCGGTTATGGACTACTTGGAGATCTTTACTTGATTATTAGGCAACTCAAATGGATACTCTAAAAATCCCAAGATAAGTGTGAGTGCTTTGGGTTGCTTCCTCGTGGGGAAGTCGAGGAAGGATCCATGGTTGTGTATTGATGTGGTGATCGAGATTAGATGGACTCGTGTGCGCCTCTCATCTCAACTCTATGTAGTCGTAGTACAGGATAGCTAAGTCAAAGCTTTCTGCATTACAACCCCACTTGCCTTTACCTTGATACCTGAGCATGAGTAGTATAGTTCTGACGTAAGTCTTGCTGAGTACGACTTTGTACTCTGCTTTGATTATTCTATGTTTTAGAGACGAGACCACTGAACCTGATGGTGGCCTCCCCCTCAAGCTCGACGTCGACGAAGTAATGTAGTCCCAGACAGCAGCCTGGTCCCTCTGGAGGGTCGTTGTGTTTTATTAAAGGCTTCTTAAGCCATTTGTTAACCTTGTCTTTACTAAGACATATTTTGCTTCCGTTGTTGTATGATGTAATGCTGGATCACCGTGATGTGATCTCTGCTTGTAACACTACTATATCTGCTCTGTTTAGCAGATGCAATAAAAGTATGAGTTGTAGAGTTCATGTTGTGTTACCTACTGTTTACACTAGACATGTATGCTGCGTGTATGATTATAACGTGCATGTCTTAGTGTGGGATTCGATAGCTTAGTTGAGTTCTTGCCGGCGGTCTTTTATACACCAAGTGGCCCTTAGATGTGCGCAGCTTGGGGCATCGCGATGCGATTGCTCGTGACTCTGTCACATGGCACACTTTGTTGTATGATTGAGCCCGCCCGAGATCCCGACTAGGTGATCGGGCTGGAGTCTGTTTATGTAAGGGTTAGGATTCAATCGATAATATGGTTGAGGCGACTTGTCTATGAGTATGGGATTTCACCAACCATAATCATTTAGATTTGTGAGCGGGCGATGAGGACCCATCTCAGTTGATCATCCGGCCTGGATGGGATGCCCCTCACGTTCGAGCTTTCCGAGAGTGTCTTGTACTTGGCCTTGTCTGCTTAGACAAGTGGGTATGGCTCTCGGCTCTCCATATGATTGAATTGTGACTGGAATTACATACGCATATTCCGGGTCCCGACACATAATTTCTGTGGTGACATGCTAACAACCATATAAGAACTTTTAAGTAAATCAATCAAGGCATGTAATTCAATTCAAGTCATAATAGGCAGGAGTCTATATTTAGCATTGAAACAAGCAACATAAGAACATAAAGGTGCAAGAGCTCTCACTGTTCGTGACTCGAATGTCTCCAAATGGTGTTTGCGTGCAAGAATGGGAATAGGGATATACGAGAAAAAAGTATTTTTGTGTTGAGAACTTAATCTACTAAAGTTTCACACTTGGTCTTCTTTGGAACCTTATCTTGACTCATCCCCAGACCACTATCAAGGTACAAGTAAAAATGATTCACTCCTTTTCGATATTTTGAGCACTCATGCAATGGATGAGCGTAAGCAAGAAAGTTGACACTTAGGATGGCAAAGAGAGAAAAGGTGGAGGAGGAAGACAAAAATGGTGTGAAACGCTCACATCAATGAGGACAATCATAGGCGAGAGAAAGCCAAATGATAGATATGATGTGATGAGTAGGGATTGCCATGCAACGGATGCACATATGAGCTAAGGTAAGCTCTCCAATGGAACTAGTGGGGGTGCATCCAACTTGATTTCTCAAGAAGACCTAGAGCTCATTTGAGGAGGCTCATCATTGGAATATACAAGCCAAGTTCTATAGTGTGAAGGTCCCCACATAGCTATATGCATGTGATCATCTCTATGGAGTACAAGGATAAGAGGGAGTACTAGTGTGGATCTTTCAAAATGATAGTAGTGTTGCCCCTTTCTCTCTTTTTATTTTCTTTTTTCTCTTTTTTATTTATTTTTATTTTTTTGGTGGCCTCAATGGCTCTTTCTATTTAACTTTCATTTGTCCTCTTTGGGATCTTTTATTGTGTCCACTTTGGGATCTTTTCCTCACTTAAGGGCAACACTCTATTTTACAAGAAGGTAAAGGAGATCTTTCACACTTACAAGGTACTCAAAATCATAAAGAAGATGTAACTATCATGATGTATGCAATGTATGGCGCTGCCAGTGTAGCAGGAACATGTATGACATGAAGATCAAGTCATCAAGAGGTGGATGTTGCATGGCAATATATCTCGGAAAGGCTATGGAAATGCCTTGATAGGTAGGTATGGTGGCTGTTTTGAGGAAAGATATAAGGAGGTTTATGATGACAGAGCGTATCATGCCAAGGGTTTGGATGTACCGGCGAAGGTGGACGCCAACTCTCGGAGTGAGAAGAAAGAAATGCACGGCACAGGAGAGGCTAGAAAAATATGGGAAGGTGGAAGTGTCAACTTTCGAATACTCACATTAGTCCGAAGAACTCATGCACTTATTATTGGTAACTCTCAATCTAATAAGGAGGTTCACAAAGAGACAAGTACCCCGAGGAGGAGTGTATGGGGGATTGGTTATCCTTGCGCATCCTCGACTCATGGTACGTGAGTGTACTCTAATATCCGATCCCTCCAAAGATTAGCGATCCCTCCAGAGGGTGGTGGCCCTCTGGCCCCACTCAGGTCCTTCCAGAAGGTTCTTCTGTGCTGATTTATCTGATTTTTCCCGAATTTTTGGAGCACTTTTTATATGGAGGAAAACTGAAATAGAAAAACAGCAGAAAACAGGAACTCGCACTGTGGTGCACTGAGTTAATAGGTTATTCCAAATATGATCAAAAGTGTATGAAAGTGTATCTAGATCATAGCAATATCACACAAAACATGCATGGAGCAAGCAGAAATTATAGATACGTTTTGGACGTATCAACATCCCCAAGCTTAATTCCTGCTCGTCCTCGAGTAGGTAAATGATAACAGCATAATTTCTGTGGTGACATGCTAGCAACCATATAAGAACTTTGAAAAGTAAAGCAATCAAGGTTAGAGATTCAATTCAAGTCATAACATGCAAGAGTCTATATTAGCATTGAAACAAGTAACAAAAGAACATAAGGTGCAAGAGCTCTTGCTGTCCGTGACTCGAATGTCTCCAAATGGTGTTTGCGTGCAAGAAAGGGGATAGGGATATACGAGAAAAAATATTTTTGTGTCGAGAATTCAATATACTAAAATTTCACACTTGGTCTTCTTTCGAATCTTATCTTGACTCATCCCCAGACCACTAGCCAGGTACAAGTCCAAATGATCCACTCCTTTTCGACATTTTGAGCACTCATGCAATGCATGAGCGTAAGCAAGAAAGTTGACACTTAGGATGGCAAAGAGAGAAAAGGTGGTGGAGGAAGACAAAAATGGTGTGAAACGCTCACATCAATGAGGACAATCATAGGCGAGAGAAAGCCAAATGATAGATATGATGTGAGGACTAGGGATTTCCATGCAACGGATGCACATATGAGGTAAGGTAAGCTCTCCAATGGAACTAGTGGGGGTGCATCCAACTTGCTTGCTCAAGAAGACCTATAGCTCACTTGAGGAGGCTCGTCATTGGAATAAACAAGCCAAGTTCTATAGTGTGAAGGTCCCCACATAGCTATATGCATAAATGACAATCTCTATGAAGTACAAAATATAAGAGGGAGTACGAGTGTGGATCTCTCAAAAGGAATAGTAGTGTGCCCCTTCTCTCTTTTTATTTCTTTTTCTCTTCTTTCTATTTTTTTGTATTTTTTTGGTGGCCTCAATGGCTCTTTCTATTTCTCTCATTTGTCCTCTTTGGGATCTTTTAATTTCGTCCTCTTTGGGATCTTTTGATTTTTCCTCTTTGGGATCTTTTCCTCACTTTAGGGGAAACACTCTATATATTACAAAAAGCATAGAAGATCTTTCACACTTTACAAAGTACTCAAATCATAAAGAAGATGTAACTATAATGATATATTCAAATGTATGCCTCTGCTAGTGTAGCAGGATATGCAATGATACTAGCGCGTCATGTAGCAATGATTAGGGAAAGGCCCAACTAGCATGCGGCTCATCGATCAAGCAAGTAGCATGTATGACATGAGGATCAAGTCATGAGAAGATGGATGTTGCATGGCAATATATCTCGGAAAGGCTATGGAAATGCCTTGGTAGGTAGGTATGGTGGCTGTTTTGAGGAAGGATATAAGGAGGCTTATGATGACAGAGCGTATCGTGCCAAGGGTTTGGATGTACCGGTGAAGGTGGGCGCCAACTCTCAGAGTGAGAAGAAAGCAATGCACGGCACAGGAGAGGCTAGAAAAATATGGAAAGGTGGAAGTGTCAACTTTCGAATACTCACATTAGTCCGAAAAACTCATGCACTTATTATCGGTAACTCTCAATCTAATAAGGAGGTTTCACAAAGAGACAAGTACCCCGAGGAGGAGTGTATGGGGGTTTGGTTATCCTTGCGCATCCTCGACTCATGGTACGTGAGTGTACTCTAATATTCGACTCCTCAGAAGAGTAGTGATCCATCTAGTAGCTAAAGTTCTTGACATGTATCACTAATAGGCTAAAGCTCTTGACACCAAAAGTCCAAACATTACTCAAAACAATACCTCAAAACTATTCCAAGTTACTAGTACAAAAGAATAGCAACCTCAATTATCTACTTCAAGTCAAGACACAAAACTTAGGCTGTGTTTGGTTCAACTTTAGCTGCCAACTTTTAGGTCCAAAAGCTATAAGCTGAACCAAATGCGTTTTAGAACTGACCAACTTCGTAAGAAGCTGCAACTTCTCGCAACGTAAATTTCGCAGCTAGCCCAACCCAACTTTCCCAGCTTCCAAAGCAACCAAACTAGCTGTCCCCTAGAAGTTGGGTATTATTTACCCATGTTTGCCACTCCGAAGTGAAGAAACCCCTTCGTTTTTTTGACTCCCAGGATTCCTCGCACGGCCGATTCATACCAGCTGCAGCCGGCAGAAGTCCAGCAGCTCCAGCCGGCACGCGCTAAGGTTCGCCGCCGCCAGCAGCTCCAGCCGGACTCCGGCGACCGTCCGGCCCCCGCCGCCGCCCGGAGCTCCACTTTCGTCCCAGGTAGTACCTCCGTCCCTCTCCTCCCTCCTCCCTCGCCCCTCCTTCGTCCCTCCCTCCATCCCCTTCTTCTCTATTTCCGGTGACCGTGGTCCAGCCGGTCGTCAGGTGCCACCGGCGAGCACTGCAGGATGGCCGTTCGGCGCCGCCGGAGCTTTGGCCCCTCCGCCCCACCCTACTCCCTCCTCCCTCCTTCATCCGTCCTCCCTCCTCTCTCTTTTCCAGAATCACACAGATCTGCCAGTCAAAAGGGCCTCCCTTGATTTGTTAATTATTGGATGTTGCTTGTGATATTTGATAGTAATTGCTGCATATTTCTGTGATATTTGATAGTAATTGCTGCATATTTATAGCATGTTGGTTGAGTTTGATGCACATTGTTGGTCGGTGCATATATTTACAATTGTTCATAGCATATTTTTTTGTTAGAATTTGTGATTGGATAGTGTGCACTGCTAGTAGTGCTTTGCTCTTCAGATCTGGTAGATGTGCTATACTTAATTAAATTTATTTTTATTGATTGAAGAATGACTGAAAAAGCGGTATGGGATGATGCACATTTGAAGAAAGTCATAGAAATATTCAGAGAATAGGTTGAAAATGGGAATAGGCCCTTAGGTTATTTAACACCGAAGGGTTGGAAGAATGTTATCGAGAAATGGGAAGCAAGAATGGGAAAGAAGTATCCCAAGGATAAATTCAAGAATAAATGGGATGCAATAAAAAATGACTATGTATTTTTCACGGAGCTGAAAAATGAAGCTACCGGGCTTGGATGGGATGATGCAAAGAGAACCGTTGTTTGCTCTCAAGAATGGTGGGATGAACATGTTGTGGTAAGTGTAGCAACTTTTTTATTTGGCATGCTTTTGAATGATTGCACTACCTGACTTGTACACGGACATTTATTTTCAGAGATGCCAAGAGAGAACATTAAAGAAATTCAATCATTTGAAGTTCAAACGACAGGGTCCGAAGCACCTTGAAGATTTACACGTCATATTTGACAAAGTACATGTCACAGGGGCTAGTGCTTCTTGTGCTGGAGATATATCTTCTGATGAATCAAGTGATGATAATGCGATTCATTTGGAGAAACCCGGTGATAGTGCTGAAATGAAGTTGGCATCTTTGAAGAAACCAAAAGCAAGCAAGAAGTGCAAGCAACCTTCAATCAAAAATGAGGAGAAGGAAGAGAAGAGTCCTTTCTTACGAATGTACAAGCAGACATGCGAGAAGATAGAAAGTGGAGTGGAGAAGATAACCTCTAGTGTTGAAGCATCATCGGCTCGTCCAACCAACCTTGTCCCTACCATTTCGGAGGTCATGAAGTTGGTGAAAGATTGCGGTGTGAAAGAAAAAACTGCTCTCATGCACACAACCCTCACTCTTTTAGTGAAGCCTGACTTTAGGGAAATCTTCAATCTTCTTGAAACAAAATAAGGGAGGCTTGATTATCTGGAGAGGGAGCATGAGAAGGAGATGTTGAAGCACTAGCACGTTGCTTGCGCTTGTGAACCATATTTTCTTCCATTGTAGAACAAGATTTTCTTATATTGTGAACCTTATTTTCTCGTGTTGTGAACCTTATTTTCTTGTGTTGTGAACCTTATTGCTTATATCAATCATATTTTCTTTTGTGAACTATATATGTTTTCATTGTTCTTGTGAGAATATCTTCTTGTGTTGAAGAATGTGTTAACTTTTTAATATTCTTGTGTAGATGGATGCAAGGATGGAAGAAGTGGCAATAAAGGGACAAGAGGGAATGAAGCTTCTTGCTGAACTTGCAAAGCAGGCTGCTATTATGGGAAACCTAGGTAACCTCTATGTTGAGCGGTACTTGAACAAAACATACAGAGATGCTCAACAAACTGGACTTGAATGGGTCATGGAGTGTTACGGTCGGCCCAAATACTTCTATAAAATGTTTCGGATGAATCCTGATGTTTTCATGACACTTCATGATTTGCTTGTTTCTACACATGGTTTGACGTCAACTAGTAATGTTTCATCAATTGAGTCAGTGGCCATGTTTTTATGGATTGTTGGAGGCCCTCAAGCATTTGCTCAAGCCGAGAACCGTTTTTTACGGTCTCTTTGGACAGTTCATACAAAGTTTAAGGAAGTTTTGTTATGTTTGCGCAAGTTAGCGAAAGATATCATCAAACCAAGAGATCCTACGTTTAGCTTTGAGCATCAAAAAATTAAAGAAGAACGTTTTTGGCCTCATTTCAAAGGCGCTATTGGTGCCATAGATGGATCACATGTGCCAGTGACAGTGCTTGCAGATGACGCGGTTAACCATAGATGTCGACATGGTTTTACATCTCAGAATGTGCTTGCAATATGTGACTTTGACATGAGATTTACCTTTGTGGTTGCGGGTTGGCCGGGCTCCGCACATGACTCAAGGATCCTGAATCACTCATTAGCACACTTCTCTTCATTTCCTGTACATCCCAAAGGTATAGCATATTAACACATGTCATCATTCATTATATCCTTATGTGAGACGCTCACTCGGTGATTTGGTGTTCATTTTCAGGGAAATACTATCTTGTGGACTCTGGGTATGCAAACCGAATGGGATATCTTGCTCCTTTTAAGGATAGTATGTACCATCTACCGGAATTTCGTCTTCGTCGTCACCGCCCACCTCAAGGGAAGTATGAGTTGTTCAACTTTTCACATTTGTCCCTTTGGAATGTCATTGAGCGTGCTTTTGGGGTGCTCAAGCAGAAATGGCACATATTGAAAGGGGTCCCAAGTTTTTCACCTCGTATGCAAAAGCATATCATCATTGCTTGCATGGCATTGCACAACTTCATTCGTGATAGCAAGTTGCGTGACAAATGTTTTGATAAATGTGACGCCGATGATGAGTATGTACCTCCAGTGCTACGACATGAAGTAGCACCAACACAAGAGGATCACGTAGAAGAGGAGGAGAACGAAGATACCATGGATACTATTCGTAGTAGGATAGCCGATGCTTGTCTTGCGATAGCAACATAGGTTAGCTATCATGATGGAGGTCATCATCATGTGAACCATATGTATATTCTATGGTGCATGCCTGTTGCAATATTATTATCGGGTCAATATTTATTTATATGTAACATGTAACATGAAATTATAATCGTTGAATATGCATGCGTTAACTATGAATCCTCTAGATTGTCGTAATTTTCCTTTGAAAAACTGACGTTCTATTGCCTACCAATGTACATATCAATATTTTACGGTTAAGTTGCATATAAACATATTCAATCATTGCTCAGGGCATTACAGACAATTCACAGCAAAATCTACAATTTCACAGCCGTTTCAGCCAAACAGCTTCTAGCTTTTTCACAGCTAAAAGTTCACAGCAGCTTTTTCACAGCTCACAGCTCACAACAGCTTTTACAGAATCTGCAGCTCAACCAAACACAACCTTAGTGCAACAGGAAAACTCTCTAAACAAGATAAACATGAAAACTCAAGAGAGTTCCAGCAACAAACTAAAGAAAAGCTCTTTGAAAAGATAAGCCTGAAAACTAAGAGCAAAACATGACAGTAGCTACGAAAAAGATAAAGAACACACACAACAAAGATAAGCATGTAAAATCCTATGTTGTGTTCTAGATTTTGGAAGTGGAGCGTGTTTCTCTCCCACACAAAGAAAGCTGGGTTCTAACTTGTTATGAACAGCAAGCAAAGCTAAAGAAAACTAAAAATAAAACCTAAGAGCGAGACGCTCCAAGCATAGCACATAACGCATGAAGTGACAAAAATATAGTGAAACGAGAGACGAACTGATAATTGTTGATGGAGAAGGGGATGCACGGGGGCATCTGTCGGCGGGATGGATCAGGCCCATAGACCCCGGCATTAGAGACCTCCGGGCCGACTTATATATGAAGTCCCACAAAGAAGACCCGACCAGGAGTCTGACGTGCCAAGCATGAAGATTGAAGCCCTAGAAGGAATTCGACTTACCTTGTATAGCATGTAGTAAACTTGTAAAAGTAGAATAGAACTCCACGTCGTGTAGGAGCCGGACTCTAGGAATCTCGAGACCCGACACATTTATAAGCTGAGGACCACGGGACCCAGAGCCAAAACTTACCTCAAGCCAAGACTAGACAACTCGCGCTATAACCTAGATCTCCACGAGACTAAGGTTGCGAAACATCATCACTGTAATCGATACGATCGACTCTTCCTATTGAAGAGTTGATTCCCCTATAGTCAAAAAGCGGGAGTAGGTCTTTGCCGCACCGTCGGGGCCGAACCTGGGTAACTTGCCGAGTCTTGTGCCTATGTCGACTCTCTCCTCGAATTCGCCTCGCAGCAAAGGTCCCATGATAAGTCCGACTCTACGGACATTTGCCGTGACTTTCCCACGACAGTTGGCACCCACCGTGGGGCCTGCGCTCGCAGGCGTTGAGATTCTAGAGGGAGCTCTGCAAGGTATGGAAGGATTTGTTACCGGACGAATCACCATAAGCCAGAGCGGAATGCTCTGCATTGACGACGCCACATGGGGGCCTGAAGCTGATTTCATTGAGTCAGGCTATCAGGTCCCAATCGACTCCACCCACCTCTTCATCGGCGGATTGAACGGGTCGGAGCCGGAGCCGGATCATTATGCTCCTACTGAAGCAGCAAGAAGGAGACTTGCCGGCTCCGATCGCGCCTTCATCGGATTTATCAACGAACCTCCGAAGTTGACATGCTCTGTCGAAACCTCGATGGGTGATGAGCCGGCAATGCCCCCTGAACAAGAAAAATTCCATATGAAAACACAGAGGCAACCACCAATTAGCCTTTACGGCCTGAAAAACGCAGCAGCCACCTATCCGCAGGTAGGGCGGAGCTACTTTGAGAAGAAGATAAGTCAGAACGTGCACATTTCTGTGGACGACGTATTCGGTTCCCAGTTAACCGACTCACTTAACGGTGACCTACAAATTCCTTTCAAAGAGACGAGTCGGCTTGATACCACCCTCCATCACAACTTCGTCGGGTTTATTGGCGAGCTCCTAGAACAGGAGCACCCTGACGGAACCCCAAACCACGACAAGGATGGTTCCTCCGATGCCGACTCATATCAAGAGAAAGACGAACATTCAAATAACGGACCAATTCGATCCATTGGGAAAGGCAGACTCGGATCCGATCCAGATGCATACGACCCAGGCGCTCCCTACTTCAACAATTAAGCTCATGAGACGCATGACACTACCCAAAATACATCAAAAAACGAAAACGGCTCAGAACTATGAACCACCAACGTGTGGTAGCGACTGAGTCGGAACAGAGCCGACTTTGACGAAGAATTAGACGAAAACCAAAGAAAGGCCTGGGAACATCAAAGTATCACAGAAGCACAAGATCGACTTTCACAGGAGATACGGTGTGACAGGGCTCAAAAACCGACTGGCCACCGGCTTACACCCATAATCAACGCGCTAAGACGCATAATGGAGATAGCCGAGGGCTTAAAGGGACTCGTGGATGCCGTCACCAGATATGCCGAGTCCAGTAAAGCAAAATATGAGGAGTCCCAACATCAATCCCAGACCCACCATAAAAAGCGCAAGTACAACTCGACCTCGCAGGAATACAGTAGCAACCACTCCCAGAGGCAGGGACGGTCACCAAGGAAGGAAAAAAGGCACCGAGATTGCGTCGAAGACATGAAAGAAGCTTTCCCAAAGCATTCCGGACCGGGTCGCCTCGCTAATCACACCTGGGACCAGTGCTACTTCAGACAGGAGTACAGATGCCAAATCGAGAAAAATATTCTAGAGGCAAGTCGATACGATGACGGCCCAACCGGCTCACACAGCCGCAAGAGGCCAAGACACTTGGTGATAAGAACATGGACTCGTTCACAATAAGAAAGCCGATCCGGCTTATCAAACCCAGGAAACAGGTCAAAGGACGAGACATCCCAACACCTCATCACAATAAAGAATAGATACTTCTCATTGAAGCCTGCCGACTCAGGAAGTAAACGAAGAAGCCGGCAGCCCACGTATTTATCAACAAATGAAAGAACATGGGACATCGCCCGACTCCATCCCTACTACACCTAGAGTCGGCCATCATAAAGTCGATTCTCGTTGCATCGGCCCTCGCCACTCTATAAACAGTTGACTCTCATTTACTGGCTCTCGTCACATACAATGAATAAGTCGATTGTAAACAACAATCATCGATTGACTATAGCCTCAACGACTTTTGCATGCATTAAATCCCATACTCACTTTACGACTAATTGCATTATACATATCATACTTTGTATTATTATCTCAGAAACTTGGGGGCTTGATCAACTCTCAATTGTTATCTGAGCACTTATGTGTTTATTTCAGGGATAGCTCAGTGGACTTGATGATACTCATCAAACCTTTAAACTGAGAAAACCCGGCACATATGTGTAATTACATGAATATAGCTTATTTTAGGGAAATCTTGGGGGCTCGATTATACTCATCAAGTCTTAACCAAGAAAACTCGGCATATATATGCGGCACTACACGCCCTATAATCGCCTGTATGTTCGATGCTCATACGATCTGAATACGCGAAACCCGGCTAAAAACTCTCAAAAAGAAGTTTTAAAGCAAACGGAAAAACGCTGATCAATATGAGACGACATACAGAGGAGTTCCAACTCATGGATAACCCAAAAAATTTCTCAACAAAGAGAAGATGAGGAAAAGATGAATCCAGAGTCGACTTCTATATGAGCAATTCATAAATTACCTTTTGGCATACATCATTATAAGTACGTTTTTCATTAAAAAGTTAAAATCTCTAGGGGATTCGGCAATGTACACACGTGCCGACTGCATTATATTTCACATCATTGCATCTCCTGCATTATAAAATCGACTTCGGTCGCATTGGGTCACAACATAAACATATAAGTCGACTTCGGTCGCAACGGCTCTCGCCATATATATAAGTCGACTTCGGTCGCAATGGCTCTCGCCATATATAAATATAAGTCGACCTTCGTCGCACCGACTTTCGCCATATAAAATACAAGTCGACATTCGTCGCACCTGGATCTCGCTGACTTAGCCACTATACTTAGAAGCTGGGAACACAACCATCATGTCATATCTACGTGACTTGGAAGATTTAAAAGATAGACCTATATGACTCGGCACTGCACACAGATGCACACACCGACTCATGGGGACTACTCTTCAAGGTTTCTTCTCGAATAAAAACTCGGTACATCACCCAACTGAGTACACCGACTCTTGAAGAGTAACACTTCCAAAATTCTTCAGAAAATTGTAAATCCCAGGTTGTTGCAGGCAAGACAACCCGACACTTGGGGGCTACATATTCAAGAAGTTCTTCTTTGATATATCGGCTCAAAAATGCCATTATAGTTATACCAACTCTTGAGAAGTAACACTTCTTTAAAGACTCGGTACGACACGTAAACATGACCACACTATCTCATGAGGACTACAAGTTCAGAACTGTCTCGGTGAGTCGGCATAACGCAATGATGATCATATCGACTCATGAGGATTATGTTTCGAAAGTAAAATCAGAATATGGCCCCCTTCTACAACTCATGTCGGAAGGGAAAGCTTCTTTAGGCAAGCAACAAATAAAGCCAAAGACAAAGCCGGATGGCATTATAAAGATTGGCATTCAAAAGCCGAAAAAGGAAAAATTCAACGCCATAAAAGTATCTGACCACACGTTGGTCACAAAGTCATGGGACACGTTTCCCAATATTACAAACCCGGCGCTACGGCCGCACAAATATTATAAAAGTTTTCTTCTCAACAAGAGGCTCACGATTGGACATTGGCCTGACTCTGAGATGACGACCCGGCAACATTTGCTGATGGCAAGATCTCATTGTGACTTCTCATTAAATCCACATCAGCAATGTCATCCATCATCAAGTCATCCTCTTCTCCTCCTGGAAACGGCGCCACAGGGTTCGCCGGATCCGAAGCCACCTTTGAAGTAGGGAGAAGATAAACCTCAACGGGAGTCGGTAGATTGATCCGACGCCTCTTGTTGCTCTCATCATATCCAGTCTCTATCCGGCTCTCGATGTCATCAACAATCTTGGTGGCAAAAGGACGAGTTTCTTTATGTACCTTGATGAAATCCTCCTTGGAAAAATTAGACTCATCTGCTTTAAGCTCCGGGAAGACGGCAGCCAGACGATCCAGCTTCAAACCAGGATGATATGCCTTGGCAAGCTCCAAGCCACGTATCACCCCTATGCAGCAAGCCGATCGCTTCCCCAGCTTCACCCACTCAGGTACAACTGAGAGAGGGGCCATTATATCAGTTATCCTCTTCATGCTTGGGGGCTTGGGTTGAGTCGCATAAATCGCTTTACACGCACCCTCAAACAATTGTTTGACCAGGGAAAACATGCAAGTCAACTTCATAGCAGGCGTCTCACCCAGAATATCATGATCTTTGCCTATTGAAAAGACAAAAAAGAAATCAAAGTTAGCAAGCACCAAAGAAAATTGGAACACCCAGATTAAAAAAAGCAGCTTTGCCGACTCACCAAAGATGGCTGATACAAGCCGGTGAATACTATCCTTGAGTGTCTCCAGCTTCTTTTGTGCCGACTTTACTTTCCTCTCAGCTGTATCACGTTCAGCCGCTGCATCATTTACAGCTCTGGTTAGAACATTTGCGGCTTCAGACATCTCAGCTCTGACGGCTTCCAGTTCTTTGTCCTTTTTTATCAAATCCTCATGGAGCCAGCCAATTTCTTCGTCAGCTCCTTTCAGCTTTGCCGACTCTGCAACGAGCCTTTCCTCCATCTGACCCTTGGATTGCCCAGCGTCCATGGCAACAGCCTACAACTAATGAAATATTACTAAGTATTTACTTAGACCTATTGCCTAAACAAAGTTATTTGGGGACTAAAACTACAAAAAACAAACATGACCCGTAGAAACGCAATCACATTCTTCCGGGTCATGGGGGCTACAACTCAAAAAAATATGATGACTCGGCATACCAGAAAGTTGGTATATCGATTAATGGGGGCTACAGTTCAAAGCTTACTATAACTCGGCATACTACAGAATAGGTATGCTGACTCATGGCTCATACAACTTATTTTTCATAACCCAGCATGGTAATCAATCACCAAGCCGGATTATAGGGGCTACAGGTATATAGCATCAAGGACAGTTCAGGCAAGTACATAACTCATAACGCCCCTGAAGCTGGAGGAAAATATCATGCTTCTCTAAAGAACAAGCTAAAGACCGCTTGAACAAATCTTCAAGAAATGTCTTCTCAGATACTGACTCAGTAGGCTGACTTATCACCTGACTCTTGTCATCCAAAACCTTCATTATGGTTGTACTAGCAGGTGGGTCACCCTTCCGAGTCCCACTGATCCAAACTTCATCAGCAACAGCCTTTTCCTTGGAAGGAGCCGGCACAAAACTTGGTGCAACCACCACCTTTTCAGAAGGAATCGTCGACTTATCGAGGCCGGCTCCAGGAGAATTATCTTTTTATATGTGTGATGGGCTTGACTCGTCTAGACCAGCTTTCTTCAAAGCTTCAGAAACTGAAACCTCTGGCAATTTTTATCAGATATAATAGCCGACTCCTTAGCAAAAGAAGAGTCGGCCAGATCCTTGGGGTCAATTCGAGCTCTGCTCCAAAACAAAAATATAATGTGTTAACAAATCATACATACAAAAGACAAAATTGCCATCTTAAGAAAGAAACACTTACCCACGGTTGATTGGGAAAGCCGACATCTGGAAAGAAGAACCTTCAGAAGAAGGATTACCGACTCCAGAATCGCCACCCTGATGTTGTCCCTTGGAAATCCCTGCCGACTGATGAGAAGGAGCTGCTACTAAAGTCGGTTTCTGTCGGATATTTCGAGGCTCATCGCCCAAAACCACAAGAGGGTCCGCCGAGTTGGAACTACGGGTATGCCCCTTGCGACTTTGTTCCTATAAACAAAAACATAAGACACGAGCTTGTCTGAGAATATCATAAAAAGCCGGAAAAGATATTACCGGTGGATTAACGACTTTGCTCTCTTTACGAGAGTCGGCCCTAACTGGAAGAACTTCCTCTTGTTCTTCTTTATCTTCATCATCCTCCTCCGAGTCATCCTACAGGAACCAAAAGGGTAAGAAAAAGACATCGCAAAAGGAGCAATCAAGTGAATCTTACCGAATGACTCGGACTTTTAGCATCGACTTCTTCCATAGGGAGGTCTTGCCCCACATTCCACCATGGATCATCTTCCTGGAAGTAAGAAGTTGGAAGGTCAAGATCTTTGGACAAATATTACGGTAAGGAGGAATAACCAAATATACATACCGGAAGAGCCAGATTGGCTTTACAGAACGGGAGGAGGCTGACTTTATTGATGTCCTCTATGCGCTCAGCAAGAAATTTCTTGCAATTCGTCACTAGAGTTCCTCCAGAAATCTCCTTCTTCGCAAAACACATGGGGTCATCCGGTCCCGAGTACTCACACATGAGTCGGTCTCTCAAGCTAAGAGGTTGGATTTGCGAACCTATCCAACATTTGATCAGATCTGTTCCGGCAAGACCATGAGCTAACAAGGCCTTTATCCGAGCCATAATCGGCTCATGCTTTTTATTATGAGCATCCGAAGGAAACAAGTTCAAGCCGTCATGAAATTCAAGCCGACTCTCATGAAAGCCAGTGAGAGGATTTTCCTTCTCAGGAGTCACAACGGTGTAGTAAAAGAAATATTTTTTCCATGTTTTCACATGGGAACTCAGCTTGAGTGATGGGTAAATCGACTTGGCGCGCTTTTGAATAGTAACTCCGCCACATTCCAAAGCCGGACCTCCACTATATTCAGTTTGCCTATTGCAGTAATAGAACTCGGAAAATAGAGATAAAGTCGGCCTCATCTGCAGATAAACCTCGCAGAACACTTGGAAATGACAGATATTGAGCATTGAATTAGCACTCATATCCTGAGGATGCAATTTGTGGGAGTGCAGCACATTCCTAAAAACTTAGAGCAGGGAGGACGGAAGCCTCTGGTGATATGATCAGCAAAAACAACGACTTCGTCTCCCTGAGGCTGAGGCCGGGTCTTCTTTCCAGGAGCTCGCCATTTAATTTCAGTTTGGGGAGGCAAAATCGCCTCTGTCTCCATCTCCTTTAAAAAGGCATCTGTGACCCAGCTCTTTGACCAATTGGCCTCTAAAGTCGGCCTTGAAGCTGGGGGTTTAGTCCTATCGGCTGCCTTTTTGCCTTTTTCCGCAACGACTTCTTTCTTGCTCTTATCAGCAGCAGTATTTCGGCCCATTGTGCAGAAGTTGGATCTAGAGAAAAGTAAACTAGAGCCGGTCATAAACCTACTTACAAAGGAAAACTATACAAATAGTTTTCGCAAAATATAGCGGAGCGATTGGATCTAACGAGCCCGAGAAATAGGTGAAAAATGACGAACAAATCTACGCCTTGCGAAAAACTGGGAACGATTGCAAGATAGAAATGGATCTGTAAACTACGGTTGTTCGACAAAGCAATCACTTCTGGAGCTATCCATCATCGATCCTATCCTATCTACCAAACATGCATGGTGCATCTACAGTGGGCCGTGTGGATCTACTAAGTACAGTGGAACTTGAAGCTCGCAACAATGGAGAAGAGTACAGAACTATAAGCACAATGGTGGTGATGAAGAACTTACCTTAATGGCGTGTGAGAATGTCACGGTCCCAGGTCATCTTGCGTAAATGATGAAGGAGGGACTGCACGGACGGAGATGAAGGGAGAGGCTTCCCGTTCTCCGGTGCGCGAGGAAGAAGAAGAGAAGATGCGGATGGGATAATGAGGATGGGTGTAGACGGGGGTCTATTTAGAAAAGGACCTCTACTCGAAAAACGAGGCATCGCCAACCTCCAGCTAAATGGCAGGAGATCCCTCGATTTTTGTGGAAAACCTAGGCAGCATTAATTGTGCCGCTGGAATTGAGGTGGACCATTTGAAATCCCTCAAAGAAACATTTGCATGTCAGATTTATTACGCCGGCTCTGGAAATATTGGTCGACTCGATTAAAGAGGAGTCGATTTCATGGAAGATAAAGGAGCCAAAGACCGATTGAAGAGAGACAACTCCGACTCCCAATCAACGCCAAACATGGAGTCGGCCCCTGATCCATGAAGAGCCGGTGGCAATGAAGAAAATAAAGAAGATTGCTGTGAAGACTGAAGCATCACAACAATCCTGGGGGCTAATGTCGGGGGGATGGATCAGGCCCATAGACCCGGCATTAGAGACCTCCGGGCCGACTTATATATGAAGGCCCAAAAAGAAGACCCGACCAGGAGTCTGACGTGCCAAGCGTGAAGATTGAAGCCCTAGAAGGAATTCGACTTACCTTGCATAGCATGTAGTAAACTTGTAAAAGTAGAATAGAACTCCACATCGTGTAGGAGCCGGACTCTAGGAATCCCGGGACCCAGAACCTTTATAAGCCGAGGACACTGGGAGCCAGAGCCAGAACTTACCTCAAGCCAGGACTAGACAACTCGCGCTATAACCTAGATCTCCACGAGACTAAGGTTGCGAAACATCATCACTGTAATCGATATGATTGACTCTTCCTATTGAAGAGTCGATTCCACTATTGTCAAAAAGAAGGAGTAGGTCTTTACCGCACCGTCGGGTCCGAACCTGGCTAACTCGCCGAGTCTTGTGCCTATGTCGACTCTCTCCTCGAATTCGCCTCGCAGCAAAGGTCCCATGATAAGTCTGACTCTACGGACATCTGCCGTGACTTTCCCACGACAACATCCCCAAGCTTAGATGCTTGACTCTCCTTGAATATTTCTTGGGGATGCATGGGGGCATCCCCAAGCTTGAGTGCTTGACACTTCTTAATCTTATTTCATCATCTTCCCTCGCACACTTGAAAACTCCCTTCATACATAACTCATCATAATCTGATTAGCGAGGTTAGTACCCATAATAAAATAATTTTTCTCTACCGGAAATAAATATATTCTTGAAGGGCTACTGTTTCTCAAGATTGCCAAAAAGTTTTTTTAAATAAAAAACAAGCTTAAGATTTGCAAAACGAAGAAAAGGCAAAACAGGACAGAATCTGTGAAAAACAAACCAGAAGGTAGTAAAGAATTTTTTAGGGATACTTCTGCAACTCAAATAAAAAAACTCAGAACATAAGAAAGTTCCGTAATTTTATAGATCACACTGTATAAAAATTTCAGCTCAAAAACATGGACTGGGGTTTTTCTGTGATTTTTTATAGTCATGAGGACAGAATTTGTTTTCGGGACAGCATGTCACAACTTTCACTTCCCTTGTCATCAAGACCACTAAAAACAGAAGAAAACAAGAAGGTAAATCCTAAATTCGTTGCGGGCTGCCTCCAGAAAGCTCTTCTTTAAAGCCATTAGCTAGGCTTAATGCAAATAGATCATGTCTTTTCAAGAAAATAACTAGCCCGTATAACGGATTCAAAAGGAAACTTAATATTTTTCCTAGGGAAGTGTTCCATCCCTTTCTTGAGAGGGAATTGGAATTTTATAATCCCTACTTTCATATCAATAACAGCACCCACGGTGCGAAGAAAAGGACGTCCCAAAATAATTGGACAAGAAGGTTCACATTCAAAGTCCATAATAGTAAAATCAACTGGAACATAATTGTCATTGACAATGATAACAACATCATCGATCTTCCCCAAAGGTTTCTTTACGGAAGAATCGACAAGACGAACACCAAAAGAACAAGGATCAAAAGGTTTCAATTCAAATATATCATACATTCTTTTGGGCATAACGGAGGTACTAGCTCCAACATCACATAAAGGATAGCAAGAAAAGTTATTCAACTTAATTTTAATCATAGGATCCCAACCATCTTCTAGCTTTCTAGGTATGGAGGCTTCTACCCTAAGATTCTCCTCCATATATTTGATGAGAGCATTAGTGATATGCTCCGTGAAGGCAAGATTAAGTGTGCTAGTGTGGGGGTCTCTAGACATCTTGTGAAGGAAATGAATAACTTCAGAAAGGGTGCAATTACCAAAATCAAGGTCACTACTATCAAGTAAAGTGGTAGTGGTGTCCTTTAGGCTCACTTTTTTGGTAGCTTCTATAGTCATAGGAATTTCTTCTTCTACGGTTGAGGTCATAGCATAACCATTAATAGGTCCTATGGGACTAGGGGTGCATTGGGTGCTAAGAGTTTGGATATCCTCAACCACTTGGATAGTAGCAATGGTATGGTGCGTAGGAAGGCTCTTAGTTCTATCTTCTTCCTCCTTTATAGTCGAAACCACTTCAGGTTTAGCGGCCATTTGGTTTATTAAAGTGGCTTGTGTGCGAGACATATTGGAAACTTGGATTTTCGTGATGGTGATCCTAGCCTGCAGGTTAGAGATTTCAGTGTTCAGACTCTCTAGTTGTTTGCCAATGTCTTTTAAGATAGAAGTGTGCTCATCTAATTGTCTAGAGAAGTTCCTATTTTGTTCATACTGGGTATGCATGTAGTTCTTAGTGGCCTTCTCTATTTCTAAAAGTTTCTCATAAGTAGGCATGTCTCTATCTCTAGGGGTAGAGTTTCTGGGTCTAGGATAAGTGTTGTTGTTCCCATAGTTGTTGTATGGGAACGGTCTAGGATTGCTACCAAAGTTACTCATATAAGCATTGTTATTGTAACAGCCCAGTTTTCATAAAAATAAAAAAAATTTGTTTTTGGTGTGAATTGTTTGATTGTCTGATTTGTTTGCGGTATTTGCATCCCCGATTTATCGATCGGCGACTATTTTTCCCCCTCTTATCTCATATCGGACGGACACCGACCCTTGCCACCCTGACACTCGACCTTTGCGACACCGGGTTTCATCCGATCACCGTCGCGAAAACCGCACGAGACCAGCCGTAGCCAACGGAACAAAACACCCCGTTTAATAATTAAACGGGTTATTTTTATAGCGCGCCGGAAAGTGTTTTCGGAACGGTTCCACCGCGAGATGAATGCCTCCGGCTCGACGCGCTGATCGCGCAGTTCGAAGGTTTACACGAATCGGAGGTACTGCGGACCCCCGGCGGTCAGAAACGTGAGCACTGCGCGCGCGAGAGAAAAAAACCGGAGATGTTTTTGCAAACTGCCAGCCACCGGGGCTATATAAAGACCATCACACTCCTACCCTACTTAGGGTTTTCCCTAAGCACCTAGCCTGCCTCCCAGATCTGGAAATACCCCAATTTTCACAGTTTTAACCCCAAATTCTAGCAAACCCTAGCCCCAAACACTCCTGGCCGTCAGATCAACTGATCCAACGGCTAGGGTGTGCCCAGCCTCCACCTACCTCCAGCCGTGGGCTCACCCACGCGCCGCCGCCGCCTCCCGTGCTGCTCTGCCCCGGCCGCCGCCCTGCTCCGGCCATTGCTGGCAAGCGGTGCCCACCCAGGTCGTGCCCCTCACCGCGCCCCCTTTCTCTCTTCCCTCTTCTCTCTTCTCTAACCTCTCCTCTCTTCCCCGTTCATGCCGCAAGGACACCCACACAGGAGCCGCGCCATGGTTGCCCACGTGGGAGCTCGCCGCGCCGTCCCCTGATGCTCGCCGCCACCTGCCGGATCCGGGCCCTCCTCCGCCTGCGCCCCCTCCTGGTCCTCCTCCGGCCTCAACGCTCGCCGGTCCGCCCCGCTCCGGTGGCCGAAGACCAAGCCGCCGCCGCTGGTCGTCGGGAAGACGAGGCCGAGCGCTCCTGCGCGTGGACGAGCACGAACCGTGCAGCCCCACCTAGGCCGGCGCCTCCCCTCGGCCCACCTCACCAGCCCAGCTCGCCCCAGCCAGGCCGCAGCCCCCTCACCAGGCCACTTGGGCCACGGCCTAGAGGTGAGGCTGCCCGTTTTTTTTATTTTTTTATTAGTTCTGTTTTTTTTCTGTTGGGCCCAATAGCACTAGTTTCGGCCCGTTTAGTTTTTTCTGCTAGTTTTTATTTATTTATTTAGGCAGATTGTGTTATTTTATTGCGATGCTTATAACTTTTCATCGGTAGCTCCGATGGAGACGCTTTCTACATGAAAGTTGCTCCGTTTTGCGCGTAGATTATTAAAATGTTGCTTGTTGCCATGTTTGAGCTTGTTTACTTGTTGTTTACCTGCTAATTACACTGTCTGCCACTGTAAACTGTAATTGCAATAACTTTTTAACCGTTGCTCTGATTAATATGTTCTTTATATGTAACTTGACTAGAATTGCATGTAGGTTGTGTTTTTGCTGATTTTGCTTGCTAATAAAAATAATAAAATATTGTCTAGGGAAAAACAGTACCAAATGCAATAAATATCGTGGGGTCCGCAATAGTTTGCCATGTATAGGTTTTACCCCCACTTAAAGTGACTAGATCAGGTAGTTTATTTATGCTTCACCTCTTGCCATGTTTGTGTGCTATGCCATGCTTGCTTGAGTTGCCATGTTAATAACCGTTGGTTGATCACCTGTAGCTAAGCAACTTGAACCAACGTAAACGTGCGGTATTCGTCGTGTGTGACGAGTACTCCACTTAACCTGTTAGTAACCGTTCTCGACGATAGATCCGAATCGCATTGCCGTGTCGTGTGATGTCTTCTTGATCTTGTGTTTCCTCGTAGTAATAGATGCTTGCTCGTTGATTGCTTTCCAGTGTTTACCCTCTTGTGTGCTTCCGCGGTTACCTCTCGGAGACGATGCGAGCTTGCGATCGACTACACCTTCAGAACCCGACTTATCAACAGGAAAGGACTATGCATTACTTATGATCCATTCTATTTCAACCAGCAGTTTGCATGCTAGTCTAGGTTAGCTTCGATGTTTGACCTACCACATGTTTACAGCCTCTTTCAAACCGATACAGCCATGTCCCCTCCCAGCAAACTTTGTACTGCTATGTTACTATTGCTCGTTGCTCAGCCCCTGCTTAGTATGCATGCTTAGGATGCTACGATGTTACCCTGTTACTCCTTGGTTTGGGATATCACATTATTATTATTATATTTTTGTTGATGATATGATTATTATAATGTTGACTATATTCGACGAAGGATGGAAGGTCTAGGCTATCCCGCCCCGACGCTTTGTTCCATTCGAGTCACCTAGGACCCGAGTTCCGGGTATTGGTTTTAAGATTGAGCGTTCCTAACCGCGTGTGGGATTTTATGGCGTCCCCTTTTCTTACCTACCTAGCTTCAAGAATTTCTAGTGGTGGCCCAAGCTGATTTACCATTTGAAACCGTGTGTGTGCTGGTCGTACGCCAGTAGTTTTCCAACAAACACGGACCAGTGAGAACATAGTTCCCTTCCTGGCCCACCTTGTTCGGCTGAGGACCCGGTTTCCCATGTGTGATTAACCGGCTATCCAAACCCGAGACAGACGGTAGAGACCGATTCGAGAGCGCGGCCGGCTTTTGAGTTGGATGTCGACTCACCGGGGGCCACCCGGATTTGTTCGTTGTTAGTTAGAGGGACCTGTCGTTTCGGATCTCTTGGAACTAAATCATAAAATGGTTGCCTGTGATGGGTAGCAACTGAGAGAGTTGGGCGTGCGTGCGGAGCCTTGTAATGGGCAGTTGGTACACCCCTGTACGGTTAAATCTTTTCGAAAAGTCGTGTCCACGGTTATGGACGACTTGAGACCTACTCCTTGTTCATAGACAACAAAAACTGAGATAATCTTAATATAACTTGATCAACGTGTGTGTGCCTTGACTGCTTCTTCTTCGTCGGGATGCGAAGAGGAGGACAAGGATAGGATAGGTGTTATGCTTGCGTAAGTAGCTGATAGCAAGACTTGTTGGAGACGATTTCTCATCGAATTCTTGGCTTCTTATCTTACTCTATAGATCGTTAGCCACTTCACAAATGCTAGTACGGCAAAAACCTCACCACTTACCCCTTCCTTACCGTAAACTACTAGTTGTCCTAGAATGACGAGTGATGAAGTCCTTGCTGGGTCAGATGACCACTACAGTTGGATGCTGAGTACCTCTGTACTCATGATACTACCCCCAAAATCTTTTCAGGGTTCTGATCGACGACAGGTATGGTGATCGACGTTTCACGTGGAGACTCGACAACGACTAGTTAGGCGGATCCCGGCGGAGGGCCTGGACCCGTGTGGTTATGGGATCGGTGTTTTTCTCTTTGCCACTAGGCATTTGCTTGTAGTCTGTACTCAGACATGTATATTCTGCTGTTGTATTGTATTTGAGGCAGTTGTATGCCGATTTTATGAGATGTTGTATCTTGTATCTATAATGTTGTGATATCATGTTGGAAATCCGGGGCATATGGCTTTGTCATATGTCGCGGTGGGACAGATATGTGCTTCGTCCCCGGATCTAGATGGAAACATCTAGATCTGGAACAGTACCGCATATCGGGCCTTACAGTTATTGAAGTTGTTTCTAGAGATAAAGTCCACATCTACTTGATCTTGAGCAATCAAAGAATTTAAAGGTACATCATGAGGATCAATAGGAGATTGCTTGGTAAGTAGAGACATAATCAAGTCAAATTTTTTCATTTAGGGAGGAGATCTCCTCGACAAAATTTACCTTCCTACCTGTTGGAGCTCTTTCGGTGTGCCATTGGGACTAGTTTGTCATCATCTCATCGAGAAGTTTTGTGGCAGCACCAAGTGTAGTTGACATAAAGGTTCCTCCCGGGGCCGAATCTATCAAGTTCCACGAGGTAAAGTTCAAGCCTGCATAAAAAGTTTGGATAACCATCCAAGTAGTCAAACCATGCGTAGCGCAATTCTTAACAAGAGATTTCATGCGTTCCCAAGCTTGGGCAACGTGTTCATTATCCAACTGCTTAAAATTCATAATAAAACTCCTTAATTGGATAATCTTAGCAGGGGGGTAGTACTTCCCAATAAAAGCATCCTTGCACTTATCCCAAGAATCTATGCTATTCCTAGGCAAGGATTGAAACCAGATTTTAGCTTCATCTCTCAAGGTGAAAGGAAAAAGCTTAAGCTTAACAATATCACCATTTACTTCTTTGTACTTTTGCATATCACAAAGCTCAATAAAATTATTTAAGTGCAAAGCAGCAGCATCTCTAGCACCGGAGAATTGATCTTTCTTAACAAGGTTCAGTAAAGCAGGTTTAATCTCATAATAAGGTGCTGAAGTAGCAGGTCTAGCAATAGGAGTGCAGATAAAGTCACTGTTGTTGTGACTAGTGAAGTCACACAACTTGGTATTCAGCAGCAAGCAAGATAACTATTTTTTTGATTTTTGATAAAGGACACTAAAGAAAAAACTGAAAGGTAAACTGAAAAGACTAAAAAGCAAAGGTAAAAGATACTGTGCAACTCCCCTATCTTGAAGAGTGGAGTCCCCGGCAACGGCGCCAGAAATAGCTTTTGATGGTACGAATTAACGCCCCCTCGTTGGTTACCCAAAGTGGAAGGTTGAGATGTAGATAGCAGCAATTTCCCTTAGCGAAGATGCTAAGGTTGAGATCGAACCAGTAAGACTCCAAGATCGACAAGTAGGTGGTTCGGCAAGTGATGCGCCGTTTGATAATCACTTGCTTCTCCTGGACC
This sequence comes from Bromus sterilis, assembly GCA_950022295.1. NCBI lineage: Eukaryota > Viridiplantae > Streptophyta > Magnoliopsida > Poales > Poaceae > Bromus > Bromus sterilis. The sequence goes on along the minus strand of OX465595.1, from coordinate 361,316,377 downwards.
TGCACACACAACAGATAGATTTGCTCCCAGCGAGTACAGAGGAGTTGTCCATTCCTCCGGCCTTGTTGTTTACCAAGGATAAAACGCACGGGATAATAATGATAGTGATAGAAACTGAAAAGTAAATAAAGGAGTAAATTGATAGTGGTGTAAACAGTATTGGAAATACGGACCGGGGTCCTATGATGTTCACTAGTGATGTCTCTCTCCCAAAAGACGATAAAATAGCCATGCGAGGTAAACAAATTGTTGGGATACGGGGCGGAAAACACAAAATTTTCATACCTACGGTACCCGAACCCAAGATCTATGCTATGGCGATGTAAAGTAACGGAGGGAATCGGTGTTCATACCTTTGAAGACCGAAAGAGGGAAACGTTCTTGCGAACGTGGTTGGCGTAGACTCAGAACTACGACCTCCCTGTCGTGTAGAAGACCACCACCGGCGAGGATGACTCCCGGTAAACCTCCAGCGACGAAGTAGCACCACAGGTGTAGTGCCTCGAAGAGATTATACACGTACGGTACAGTTGATGTTCCTCCCGGGCCCCGAACCAGGCGAGCAGCGGAAGAAAGATGGCTACGGATCCCGACTCCAGCAGAATGACGGCCTGCCTTATGGTGGAGAACTCCAATCCAGGTGCAGACTCCAAACAAGGGGAGTCCACTTCCGGGAAGGAGAAGGAGGAAGAAGGAGATATTGGTGTGTTGGAAAAAAGGGGGGGCTACCCCTCCTTATATAGGCCAAGGGGGGGTGTGATCCTCCTCCCCTCCCCCATGTGGGACTAAACCCCCAAGGGGGGGGGAGGTGCGCCGGCCATAGGGGGGGGATGGGCCCCACCCTTGGCGCCAAGCCCAAGGGGGGAAACCCCTTCCTCCCCGAATGGGCCCCATGGGCCCATATAGCCTTTTTCCCATTTTTTAATTTATTTAATATGTTTTAAAAAATTTATTCAGATAATTAAATAATAAAACATTATTAAAACAATTAAACTTTATTTTGAACTATTCAAAATGTCCGGAAACCATTCCGTCCTCCTCCGGAACTATTCCGGTGATTTCTCCTATTTCACCGATTGATCCCGTAACTGTCCTATGCATCGATTGCCCTTAAGTGTAGCACCCTAACGGTCCGGGAAACAGCAGACATGGTCGAGACTCTTCTCATTGACCAATGACTAGTCAGTTGGACCTGGATACAATCCTTGACAGCCCCTGCGCTTCCATCGAATGAACTTCGATCGCTTTTGGAAACCGTTAACGATACGACGTAATCCCTTTGTGCTGCGGTACTTTGTTTGTCCGAGGTTTGATCGTCGGTATCCTACATACCGTGTTCACATCTCGTTCACAACAAACAAGTTTACTCGTCCATGATCATTGCATCTCTTGTGACCTAGTCACTTACTTGCAAGCTATTGATGCAATATCACCGAGTGGGCCCAGAGTACCTGTCCTGTCACAAGGACTGACAAATCCCGCTCTGATCTATTAACATACTCATCAACCATCTATTTCGGAATACCATAAGTGCACCGTTATAGCCAGCATATTTCAGTCAGACGGTGGGATACAAATCAAAGTCTCCTCATAGATGACAATTACGTATGATCATTACGGTCTAAGGACTAAGCCATATGTTACAAAGTCATAGCAACGCTGAACTATGTGACTCGATCACATTGCAATACTTTAGGTGGGTGTGCGTCCATCACATCATTCCCCTTAACGATATGACCTCATTGTCAATGGACTTAAGTGTCGCCATGATCAGGAAAGCTTGATCAATCAATTGCCCAATGAGATAGTTTACCTGAGTTAAACTATGGACCATGTTTTATACTACACCTGTATTAGTATTTCCAAGTAATACAGTTATAGCACAGTATAAAACGTATTATGAAAAAAACGGATATGTGACAAATATCTTTATTAATTTGTCTAGGGCACATATCCAACAGTCTCCCACTTGCACTAGAGTACAAATTACACTAGTTTACATCAGGTATGTATCTAACACCAATGGTCTCTCGGTGTTCTTCAAACTTTCCCTGTGGAAGAGGTTTAGTCATCGGGTCTGCTGTGTTCAGATCCGTATGTATCTTGTGAATCCTAGTGTGTCCATCCCTGACGTAGTCTCGCGTAAAATGGAACTTTCGGAGGATGTGCTTGGCTGTAGAGTGAGTTCTTGGCTCTTTCACGTTAGCAATGGCACCCGTGTTGTCGCAGAAGATTCCCACGGGGTCAGTGCAGCTGGGAAAGATGCCAAGCTCGATCACGAACTTCTTCAGCCACAGCGCCTCGTTTGACGCTTCGCAAGCGGCAATATACTCCGACTCCATTGTAGATTGGGCGACGACTGACTGTTTGCCGCTCCTGCAGCTAATTGCGCCACCGTTCAACATGAAAACATATCCCATCTGGGATTTCGAGTCATCTAGATCTGAGCCGAGGCTTGCGTCAACGTAACCCTTTACGGTGAGCTCCTCATCAACTCCTCCATAAACGAGAAAGAGATCCTTGGTTCTTCTCAAGTACTTAAGGATGTTATTTACTGCTGTCCAGTGAGCCATTCCCGGGTTATTCTGGTAGCGATTAGTCATACTAATGGCCAGCGCTAAATCCGGTCTGGTACATAACATAGCATACATGAGAGAACCTATGGCTGAGGCATAGGGCTTTGAGGACATCTCCTCCTTCTCTTTTGCTGTGGTTGGGCATTGAGTCACGCTTAATTTGACACCTTTTATAACTGGCAAGAGGCCACTCTTGGAGTTACCCATACTGAACCTTTTCAATATCTTGTCAATATAAGTGTTCTGACTCAAGGCCAACCGTCGATTAGGTCTATCTCTATAGATCTTAATCCCTAATATGTACACAGCTTCACCTAGGTCCTTCATGGAAAATTGTCCATTCAGATATTCCTTTACTTCTTCTAAGAATTTTTTATCGTTCCCTATCAGTAATATGTCATCTACATATAACACAAGGAATGCTACAGAGCTCCCACTTAGTTTCTTATAGACGCAGAACTCTTCGACGTTTTGGACAAATCCAAAAGCTTTAATAACCTCATCAAATCGAAGATTCCAGCTCCGAGATGCTTGCTTCAACCCATAGATGGACCGTTGAAGATTGCACACCTTACCAACATTCCTTGGATCGATAAACCCCTCTGGTTGCATCATATACAACTCTTCCTCAATGTTGCCATTAAGGAACGCAGTTTTCACATCCATATGCCATATCTCGTAATCATGATAGGCAGCTATTGCTAGTAGGATCCGAATAGACTTTATCATCGCTACAGGAGAGAACGTCTCCTCGTAGTCAACTCCTTGAATTTGTCGGAACCCCTTCGCGACAAGTCGAGCTTTGTAGACAGATACGTTTCCGTCTGCGTCAGTCTTTTTCTTGAAAATCCATTTATTCTCGACGGCCTTGCGGTCCTCGGGAATATCCACCAAAGTCCAAACTTTGTTGGTGTACATGGAGTCTATTTCGGATTTCATGGCTTCTAGCCATTTCTCGGACTCGTGTCCCTCCATTGCTTCTTTGTAACTCGTAGGTTCATCCGACTCATCTGCCGAGATTGCATTCACAAGCTGTCCGTAAAACTCGATAGGTTGACGGACTCTTGATGACCTATGGGGCAAAATAGGTTCCTCTTCATTCTCATCATGATCATCATGTATGTCATGATCGTTATGAATGTCTTCCTGGCCATTCTCTTTAGCTCCCACTGTGGAAGAAGGTTTCAGAACAATTTCTGTTGCCGGTTCTTCCATTTGGAGTGATTGGTCAATCACTTCATCGAGGTCTATTTTCCTCCCACTCATTTCTTTCGAGAGAAACTCCTTCTCAAGAAAGTGTCCAGTCTTAGCGACAAACGTTTTGCCCTCAGATTGGTTGTAGAAGGTGTATCCAACAGTTTCCTTTGGATATCCTACAAAGATGCATTTCTCCGCCTTAAATTCGAGTTTGTCAGGCTGAAGTTTCCTAACATAAGCCTCACAACCCCAAATCTTCAGGTGAGACAACTTTGGCTTCTTGCCACACCATTTCTCAATTGGCGTTGTCTCTACGGATTTGGATGGTACCCTATTAAGAACGTAAGCGGCAGTTTCTAATGCATACCCCCAGAATGACGTAGGTAAGTCGGTATGAGACATCATTAACCGTACACTATCCAATAGTGTTCAATTACGTCGCTCGGACACACCATTTCGCTGAGGTGTTCCAGCTGGCGTAAGTTGTGGTACAATACCACAAGTCTTCAGATGAGTGCCAAACTCGTGACTTAAATACTCGCCTCCTCGATCAGATCGAAGGTGCTTGATTTTCTTCCCGAGTTGATTCTCTACCTCACTCTGAAATTCCTTGACTTTTCAAAGGTTTCAGATTTGTGTTTCATTAAATAGATATACCCGTATCTACTTAAGTCATCCGTGAAGGTCACGAAGTAACGAAAACCATTGCGTGCGGTGACATTCATTGGTCCGCATACATCAGTATGTATGATCCCTAATAAGTCCACCGCACGCTCCATTGTCCCATTGAATGGAGTCCTTGTCATTTTGCCCATTAGGCATGGTTCACATGTGTCAAGGGATCCAAAATCCAATGACTCTAGAAGTCCATCTTTATGGAGTTCCTCCATGCGCTTTATACCAATATGACCAAGTCGACAATGCCACATCGTCATGTGTTCTTCGTTACTAGGCTTGAATCTTTTGGCCTCTACGTTATTGATGTGGGAGTCATGATATTCGAGATCCATTAAGAATAAACCATTACGCACCGGTGCATAAACATAGAAGACATTATTCTTATAAATCGAACAACCAGTTGTTTCGGATTTAAAAGAATATTGGTCTCGCATCAAGCAAGAGCCACTCACAATGTTCATACTCAACGCGGGTACATAATAGCAATTATTCAAGACAAGAATCAATCCCGAAGGGAGACTAAGACGAAGCGTGCCAATTGACATTACTTCAACCTTGGCACCGTTCCCAACGCGCATCGTCACTTCATCCTTCCGCAAGAGTCGTTTATTCTGCATCCCCTCCTGGGAGTTACAGATGTGAGCAACTGATCCGGTATCAAATATCCAGACGTTGCTCCGAGCACTTGTCAGGAAAACATCAATAACATGTATATCACATATATCCATGTCTCTTCCGGCAACCTTGCCAGCCTTCTTATCTTCTAGGTACTTGGTGCAGCTGTGCCCCTTCTTGATTTCCATCTCAGCAATTTTGAGTATTGTGAACAATTCAGAAAGGGTCTGAACCATTCCTTGCATGTTGTACTTCAACACAAAACTCTCATAGCTAGGGGGTAGCGACCGCAACACCCTATCAATCGCCACTTCATCTGGAATCTTAAATTCTAGATCATTTAGGCGTTGAACGTAGTCAGACATTTTGACTACGTGCTCAGTCATGCTGGTGTGCTCTTCCATCTTTGCAGAGAAGAAAGCTTCACAAACTTCATTTCTCTCAACCTTGGCTTGAGGTGCAAAGACGGTCTTGAGGTCAGTGATTATCTCATAAGCATTGAAGCTCTCGAACCGTTTCTGCAGTTCAGCCTCCATGGCATGGAGCATACCCTTCTTGACAAGGGAGGAATCATCCAACTTAATGAGATAGACTTTCTTCTCAGCCGGAGTAGCGGTAGTTGCTGGTGCATCTCCTAATGTAGTCTCAAGTACATAGGACATTTTGAGGGGAACGAGGAGAATCCTCAGGGTGAGGAACCAGGAGGTGAAGTTTGACCCATTAGTTTTCAGTTTATCTTTCTCTATGAATGATCCTAAGTTGAACGAGGGGCGTGGTGCTGTCATCTACAAGGTTGATTCACAAAGATACATATTTAGACTTTTGTTCATAATGTGGAGTTCAATTACAATTAATTCTAAAACTCCCACTTAGGAAAACATCTCTCAATTTTACTAAGTGATTACACGATCCTAGAACACCATACCTCCCCGATTGTCACGGCCATCAGTATGTGTTCAAGGTAGGCCATCATGCCAATCACATCATCTATGTGACTCATGCTCGACCTTTCGGTCTCTTGTGTCCCGAGGCCATATCATATACATATGCTAGGCTCGCCATCACACCCTATGTGATTTGTTGCTGTGTCATGCAAGGCCATATCATATACATATGCCAGGCTTGCTACACCCACCTCTTGTGAACGAAAAAATGTTTGACACCCGTGTGACACGTGATGCCTCCATAATGTAGAACTTTCCAGGTGGTGCTCACTAGGGTAAGGACACTGTGTTGGTTTTAGTGAGAGATCATCCTATAATGCTACCGTCGTTATATCAAGTATATTAGAAAAACGAGATGTAAAACTTTAAATCATACAAGCTATGATCCCCCTTCATACAAAGCAAAGTTAAACGCCTTTCTACTTTAGCTTATGCAAGTTTTACGTGGCTGCTAGGGGTTTCGAGAGACAGAACCGATTTCTATCCTGTGAAAACATGCCACAACACCGATCCCCAATCGTCTCTATTACACCCCTGTCGGGGCCCTCCATTGCAAACATCTTCGCATCGCTAATGCAGAGAGACAGACACCCCCCAGCCACTTTATATGGTACAAGCCATATGTCAAGCGTGGAAGCAGTCTCGCATAAACGCGTAAGGTCGGTCGGGGGCCGCTTCATCAAGCATTGCCGCAACGCTAAATGAGTACACGTGGGAGGGTAATGAATGAAGATTCGATGCCCACATCCTAGATGTGTTCTACCCGTACAATACATCTACGCATAGCTAGCTCTGATACCACTATTGGGATACGGGGCAGAAAACACAAAATTTTCATACCTACGGTACCCGAACCCAAGATCTATGCTATGGCGATGTAAAGTAACGGAGGGAATCGGTGTTCATACCTTTCAAGACCGAAAGAGGGAAACGTTCTTGCGAACGTGGTTGGCGTAGACTCAGAACTACGACCTCCCTGTCGTGTAGAATACCACCACCGGCGAGGATGACTCCCGGTAAACCTCCAGCGACGAAGTAGCACCACAGGTGTAGTGCCTCGAAGAGATTATACACGTACGATACAATCGATGTTCCTCCCGGGCCCCGAACCAGGCGAGTAGCGGAAGAAAGATGGCTACGGATCCCGACTCCAGCAGAATGACGGCCTGCCTTATGGTGGAGAACTCCAATCCAGGTGCAGACTCCAAACAAGGGGAGTCCACTTCCGGGAAGGAGAAGGAGGAAGAAGGAGATATTGGTGTGTTGGAAAAAAAGGGGGGGCTACCCCTCCTTATATAGGCCAAGGGGGGGGTGTGATCCTCCTCCCCTCCCCCATGTGGGACTAAACCCCCAAGGGGGGGGAGGTGCGCAGGCCATAGGGGGGGGATGGGCCCCACCCTTGGCGCCAAGCCCAAGGGGGGAAACCCCTTCCTCCCCTAATGGGCCCCATGGGCCCATATAGCCTTTTTCCCATTTTTTAATTTATTTAATATGTTTTAAATATTTAATTCAGATAATTAAATAATAAAACATTATTAAAACAATTAAACTTTATTTTGAACTATTCAAAATGTCCGGAAACCATTCCGTCCTCCTCCGGAACTATTCCGGTGATTTCTCCCATTTCACCGATTGATCCCGTAACTGTCCTATGCATCGATTGCCATATGTTACAAAGTCATAGCAATGCTGAACTATATGACTCGATCACATTGCAATACTTTAGGTGGGTGTACGTCCATCACATCATTCCCCTTAACGATATGACCTCATTGTCAATGGACTTAAGTGTCGCCATGATCAGGAAAGCTTGATCAATCAATTGCCCAATGAGATAGTTTACCCGAGTTAAACTACGGACCATGTTTTATACTACACCTGTATTAGTATTTCCAAGTAATACAGTTATAGCACAGTATAAAACGTATTATGAACAAAATGGATATGTGACAAATATCTTTATTAATTTGTCTCTAGGGCACATATCCAACACAAATTACAGCTGGGCAATTGACAGGATTATGTGCGCAAACCATTGCTAATTATGCTATGAAGAAAGGAAGAGGCTCAAAAGCATGGGCGGTACTCCAAGACAAGTAGACCGAAATCCATCTGCATCTACCTACTAATCATCCACCTTGAGATATCTATCCAGAAAATCTCGCTGGTATTAAGTTGCGAATCGCACCCAAAGTGTAAACTCAAAGCAACGGACAACTACATTAAAGAACTTTGCGTAAATAAACAATCCTTGCACCCGCAAGTACAAGCACCGTTGTTTTCCCCCTTGTGGCAACAGCACATCCCCTAGACTCATGTTTCTGTCACTCAAGCTAGTCATCGGGGGGCATGAACCCACAATCATGCATAACGCTCCCTCTTGGAGTCACTACCTACAACTTGTCCAAAGCAATAAACAGCAACGGAGAACATGCAAGAATTACTCTAGAACATAAATATAAAAGAGGAGAATCAAATATATTACCCAAACACAATCTGAACATAATCTCATAACCCATCGGATCCCAGCGAACTCAGCATAGCAACAACAGAAATATTACATATGTGCCTCGATCATGTAGGGCAGCTCACGAGGTCTAATCCATGAAGAACAAGGAGGGGAGGAGAACATCACATAGCTACTGATCATAGACCCATGGTCCAAGGTGGACTACTCACGGTTCATCCGGGAAGCATCCATGGTGGTGGAGAAGCTCCCGGAGGTGGTTCCTCCCTCCGGCAGGGTGCCGGGAAGAGGTCTTCTGGTTCTCCCGATCTTGGAAGAGTGGCGGTAGAGGAATAGAGGAGAGATCGCGAAAAAGGGTTCCCGTCACGGGGGTTTCACGTCATGAGGATTATATGGGCGAAGGGGGGCAGCCAGGGGGGCCACCAGGGGTCCAGGCGGCCCCCTGGCGCGGCCCCACCCTAGGGCGCGTCGAGAGGGCGCCTGGGGCCCTGGTGGATCCCTTATGCCCCCCCCCCTCGGTGATTCCCGAAGCTTCTTCTATGATGATATTTTTTATTGGATTTTTCCCGAATTTTGGAGCACTTTTAATATGGGGGAAACCTGAAATAGAAAAACAGAAGAAAACAGGAACTGGCACTAGTGTGCACTGATTTAATAGGTTAGTACAAATATGATCAAAAGTGTATGGAAGTTCATCAATATCATAGCAATATCACACAAAAGAGGCATGGAGCAAGCAGAAATTATATATACGTTTTGGACGTATCAGGGGGTCTCTAGACATTTTGTGTAGGAAACCAATAACTTCAGGTAGGGTGCAGTTGTCAAAGTCTAGATCACTACTATCTATAAAGGAGGTAGTGATATCATTTAGGCTCACTTGTTTGAAAGCCTCTATGTTCATAGAGGTTTCTTCATCTATGGTTGAGGTGGTAGCATCACCATTGATAGGTCCAGTGGGACTAGGGGTGTGATGGGTGCTAACAGTTTGGATATCCTCAAAAACTTGGATAGTAGCTACTGTGTGGTAGGTAGGAAGGCTCTTAACTCTCTCTTCTTCCTCCTTTTCTCTAGCCCATCTCTCTTTACGTTTTCCCAACATCCTAATGTTTTCATTAATTTTCACTTGGATAGCATTCATAGGAGTGGTCTTCCTCTCCTCGGGGGGGGGGGGGGGGGTTCTAATCTTAAGCATCTCAACATCATGGGCTATGTTGTCTACCTTCGAAGAGAGGATATCTAATTTGTCTAATTTCTCTTCTACACTCTTGTTGAAGGCCTTTTGGGTAGTGATAAAGTATTTGAGCAAGTTCTCTAGTTCAGAGGTGGAGTTTTTGGTGCTAGGATAAGTGTTGTTGTTCCCATAGTTGTTGGATGGGAACGGTCTAGGATTGTTGCTACGAAAATTACTCCTATAAGCATTATTGTTGAAGTTGTTTCTAGAGATAAAGTTCATATCTACTTGTTCTTGATCAACCAAGGAATTAAAAGGAACATCCTGAGGATCAATAGGAGCTTTCTTGGTAAGTAGAGACATGATCAAGTCAACCTTTTCATTAAGAGAGGAGATCTCCTCGACATAATTTACCTTCTTACCAGTTGGAGATCGTTCGGTGTGCCATTGAGAGTAGTTCAGCATCATCTCATCAAGTAGCTTCGTGGCAGCACCAAGTGTGGTTGACATGAAAGGTCCTCCCACGGCCGAGTCTAATAGATTCCGCGAGGTAAAGTTTAAGCCTGCATAAAAAGTCTGGATAACCATCCAGGTAGTCAAACCATGTGTAGGGCAGTTCTTAACAAGAGATTTCATTCGTTCCCAAGCTTGGGCAACATGTTCATTATCCAATTGCCTAAAATTCATAATGTTACTTCTCAACTAGATAATTTTAGCATGGGGATAGTACTTCCCAATAAAAGCATCCTTACACTTGTCCCAAAAATCGATATTATTCTTAGGTAAGGATTGCAACCACTCCTTGGCTCTTCCTCTCAAGGAGAAAGGAAAAAGCTTCAGCTTGACGATGTCTCCATCTACTTCCTTGTACTTTTGCATATCACAAAGCTCAACAAAATTATTTAAGTGCAAGGCACCATCCTCTCCAGCACCTGAGAATTGATATTTCATAACAAGATTAAGCAAAGAAGGTTTAATTTCATAAGAAGGTGCTGAAGTAGCAGGTGGAGCAATAGGAGTGCAGATAAAGTCACTATTATTGTGACTAGTAAAGTCACACAACTTGGTGTTTTCATTGGAACCCATCGTAGCAGCGGGTACTTTTGGTATTTTTGGTAAGGGACACAAAAGTAAAGACTGAAAGGTAAACTAACAAGACTAAAAAGCAAAGATAAAAGATAGTGTGCAACTCCCCTATCTTGTAGACTGTAGTCCCCGGCAACGGCGCCAGGAATTGGCTTGATACGGTGAGGATAGTTCTCTCACTCCTCGTTGGTTACCCCAAGTGGAAGGTGAGATGTAGCGTAGTAGAAAATTTCCCTCGGTGAAGATACCAAGGTTTGTCTCCAGTAGGACTCGCAGAAATACAAGAAGGTGACAACGGCGCCAGAAATTACTTCGGCCTAACGACGCCAGAAATTGGGCGGTTGTCGTGACCTGCACACAGAAACAAATAACTTTGCTCCCAACGATTATAGAGGAGTTGTCAATTCCTCCGATCTTGCTGTTTACAAAGGATCAACGCAAGAGATAATAGTGCAACTGAAAGTAAGAACTGAAAGTAAATTGAAGGTGTAAACAATGGTGTGAATATGGACTGGGGTCCCGTGATGTTCACTAGTGATGTCTCTCTCCCAAAAGACGATAAAAGTGCTAGCGAGGTAAACAAATCATAGCTAGGCAATTGACAGGATTATAAACGCACCGCAATACTAACTATGCTACAAAAGAAAGGAAGAGGCTCAAAAGCAATGGGCGGTATGCCAAGATAAGTAGACCGAAATCCATCTGCATCTACTACGAATCATCCACCTTCAGATATCTATCCAGAACATCTCGCTGGTATTAAGTTGCGAATCCCACCCAAAGTGTAAACTCAAAGCAATAGACAACTGCATTAAAAGAACTATGCGTAAAGTAAACAATCCTTGCACCCGCAAGTACAAGCACCGTTTTTTTATCCCTGGTGGCAACAACACATCCCCTACTCTATCAAGGGGCTAAAACCACAATCAAGCATAACGCTCCCTCTTGGAGTAGCAACAAATCACTTGGCCAAAGTTAAATACGGCAACGGAGAACATGCAAGAATTTACTAAAGAACACAAATATAAAAGAGAACCAAATATATTAGTCATCACAATCTGAACATAATCTCATAATCCATCAGATCCTAACAAACTCAGCATAGCAACAAAGAAAACTACAAAAGTGCCTCTATCATGTGAGGCAGCTCACGAGGTCTCGAAACTGAAAGCACAAAGAGGGGAGGAGTACATCACATAGCTACTGGTCACGGACCCATGGTCCAAGGGGGACTACTCATGGTACATCCGGGAGGCGTCCATGGCGATGGATGGTCTCCCGGAGGGGATTCCTCCTTCCGGCAGGGTGCAAGGGAAGCTTCTCCTGGCATCCCCGATCTTGAAATAGCGGTGGCAGCGGTACAGAAAGGAGAACGGGAATAGCAGATCGATATTAGGGGTTTCCGTCACGGGGGGGGGGGGGGGGTAAATATAGGCCAAAGGGGGCACCGAGAGGGGCCATAGGGCAGCCAGGAGGCCTCCTGGCGCGGCCTAGGGTGGGGCCACGCCAGGGACCCTCCTAGGGCCCTGGTGGGTCCACCCCCTTCCTTCCTTGGTGAATCTGGAAGCTTCCGGGTTGCTGATTTTTTATGTAAATTTTCCGGGATTTATTTGGCACTTTTAATGGCCGGAAAACCTGAAATACAAAAACAGTATAAAACAGGAACTGGCAACTGGGTGCACTGAGTTAATAGGTTAGTCAAAATATGATAAAAAGTGTATGAAAGTTCAAGAAAAACATGGCAAAGTCACACAAATCATGCATGGAGCAAGAAGAAATTATAGATACGTTTGGGACGTATCAGTCGCTTAGTGGCTTCATCTTATATACATACTCATAGGGATTGGAGCAGCACGCTCTAGCCACTGTATCAATTCGTGTAGTGGTTATCACTCTGCTACAATTCATGGTCTGCGGAAGAATGTGCATATTCCATGTGGTCTCATCCCATATTTGTCACAACCCAAGTTTAGGTATGTTCTAGGGATAGTTTTCTCCTTTGCATCATGCAAAAATTTCAAAAGAAATCCAAGTGGGGAAAAGAAAAGCCCTAAAGAATTTAATTCAAATGGCCAGACAAAATTTGCTTCAGAAAATTCCTCTGTTATTTTTGAAAAGTCTTATATATAAGCATGATCACATATAAAGTGAAGTGGGTCCTACTGCATGCTCCAAGATTTTCCAAAAATTCATAAAAGAGCTTGGAAATTAAATAATAACCCTATTTGAATTGAAATTCAAATAAATTGAATTTCAAAAATTTTCAAATCTTGGGAGTGTCTAACTATATGCCATGTAAGCCAAATAAAAGTTTTGGAGATTTTATAAATTTCCTTGCAATTTAATTCAGGGCAAAACAAATTTACAGAAAAAGAAAAACAGAAAGAATAAAGAATAGGGGCCTTACCTGCTTCTGGCCCAACTTAACCCCAGCCGGCCCAGCCCACCTTACCCGCTTGTCTCTTCCTCCCTGCGCCCCGAAGGTGCTCGGTGGAATGCATGCAGCACTCCACCGACGAGCCGCGACCACGCAGCAGCTTCCCGCAGCCACCTCTTCGCACCTGGAGGCGTCTGGAAGCCTCCCGCTCCATTTCCCCCTCCAGCGCATCTCTCCCTCGCCCTCTCTCGCCGTGCCCGTCGACAGCCGAGCGCCGCCGCAGAGCGCCGCCGTGCGCATGCGTGCCCCCTGACATCCCGATCTCAAGCAAACGTGTCCATCACCCTCTCCATAGTCGACTTCGTCTCCGAGAAGACGATTGCGAGCTGAAGACCCCTAGAGCTTCCAAATCGGGTCGTGTTCTTCGAATACGGCCACCGGAGTTCATTGACGAATTCGTCGCCATCAGAGCACCATCGACCTCTCCGTTGCGTCCTTTGCAATCGCGGTGAGAAGGCGCATTTTCCCCTTGTTTTCCCCTTCCTTTTCTCCCTCTAGAAACGGCCGCCATGGGAGCCGTGGCTCCTCGCCGCCGGTGTTCTCGCCGTCGAGCACAAGAGCCGCCTACGCCACCCTAGCCACGTCCAGTGGATGTGCGACGCTCCCAAGAGCGTAAACCTGTTGGGAATGTGCCCTAGAGGCAAATAAAATATGTTTTATCGAGCATATTCCATTAGTTCATAATACGTTTGATACTATGCTATAACTGTATTAAGCAGAAACATTAATACAGGTGTGGTATACAAACAACCGGGTCCCTAGTCAACCCTAGTATACTAGTCCATTGGGCGATTGATGATCAAGGTTTCCTGATCATGAGACAATGGCGTCTATTAACAATGGAGTCGTATCATTGGATAATGATATGATGGACATACACCCACCAGAAGTGTTGCGATGTGATCAAGTCACATAGTTCGACATTGTGATAACTATAACGTAGTGACCAGATCCTTTGACCGTAATGATCATACGTAATTGTCATCTATGAGGAGACTTTGATTTGTATCCCACCGCCTGACTGAAATATGCTGGCCATAACGGTGCACTTTGGGTATTCCGAAATAGATGGTTGATGAGTATGCAAATAGATCCAAGCGGCATTTCTCCATCCGTGTGATGGATAGGTACTCTGGGCCCACTCGGTGAAATTGCATCATAAAGTTTGCAAACGTGTGACTAGGTCACGGGGTTGTAATATCACGGGAACGAGTAAACTTGTTTGTTGATAACGAGGACGAACTAGGTATATTGGATTCCGATGATCAAACCTCGGACAAGCAAAGTACCATAGGACAAAGGGAACAGGCACACGGTTAACGGATCCAACAGCAAATGAAGTTCATTCGATGGAAGCGCAGGGGCTATCAAGGATTGTAACCAGGTCCAATTGATTAGTCATTGATCAATGAGAATTGTCTCGATCATGTCTACTGTTTCCCTGACCGTAGGGTGCTACACTTAAGGGTAGTCGACGCAGTAAGGATTGATTCGGGATCACCGGAGAAATTGGAGAGAACACCGGAATTGTTCCGATGAAGGCCGGAAGTTGTTCCGGGTGTTTTGAAAGGTTCAAAATATATTTAATAATGTTTAATATATGTTTTATTATTTAATTATCTTAATTAAATATTAAAATATAATTAAATATAATTAAAAATGAATTAAAAGGCATATGGGCCTCATAGGGCCCATTAGGGGGAGAGGGAGACCTCCCCCATGGGCCATGGCGCCATGAGGGGGCCCACCCCCTTATAGGTGCGCCACCCCCTCCCTTGGGATTAGTCCCACCCCGGAAGTGGAGGGGGGTGGCACTCCTCCTTGGCCTATATAAGGAGGGGTAGAGGTGCCCTTTTAATCATGACATTTTTGAGATAAGTTCTCATCTCTCTCTCTCCCTCCTTTCTCCTTCCTCGAGTGGACTCCCCTTGTTTGGAGTCTACACTTGGTTGGGGATTTCTCCACTATACGCACGCCGTCGTGCTACTGGAATCGGGATCCGAATCCATCTTCTTTCTGCTGCTCTACCGGTTCGGAGCCCGGAGGGACGTCGGGTATACTGTATGTGTATAATCCCGCGAGGCACTACACTTGTGGTGCTACTTCATCGTCGTGGACGTATCGCGAGGTCTTCATCGACAACGTTCCGACGGGGACGTAATGCCGTCATCGGTCTACAAGGATCGGGTGGCTACATGAGTCATCGTGGATCTGCGTGGCATCGGAGATTGCCGGTACGACTACACCAACCACGTTCATGCGGGAACGTTTCCCGCTTAACGGACTACATACTGATATGTGATCTATTTCTGTCCATTACTTGCATCATCATAGCATAGGTCTTGGGTATGGGTCTCGTAGGTTATGAAAAAATTTGGGTTTTCTGCCCCGAACCCCAATAGTGGTATCAGAGCAAGGCTATGCGTAGATGTATTGTACGGATAGAACACATCTAGTATGTGGGCATCAATTCTCCAATTGTTACCCTCTCACGTGTACTCATTTAGCATTGTGGCAATGTTTGATGAAGCGGCCCTCGACCGACCTTACACGTTTACGCGAGACTGGTTCCACGCTTGACATATGGCTTGTACCTTATAAAGTGACTGGGGGGTGTCTGTCTCTCTGCATTAGCGATGCGAAGATGTTTGCAACAGAGGGCCCCGACAGGGGTGTAATAGAGACAATTGTGGATTGGTGTTGTGGCTTGTTTTCGTAGGATAGAAACGGCTCTTTTCTCGAAACCCCTAGCAGCCACGTAAAACTTGCAAAAGATAAAGTAGAAAGGCGTTTTTAACTTTAATTTTCATGTAAGGGGGAATCATAGCATGTATGATTTATGTTGCATCCTTTTTGCTAGTATGTTAGATATACGACGGTATCATAATAGGATGATCCCTCACTAAAACCAACATAGTGTCCTTACCCTAGTGAGCACCACCTGGAAAGTTCTACATTATGGAGGCACATGAGGTGCGTGTAGCAAGCCTGGCATATGTATATGATATGGCCTTGCATGACACAACAACAAATCACATAGGGTGTGGTGGCGAGCCTAGCATATGTATATGATATGGCCTCGGGACACAAGAGACCGAAAGGTCGAGCATGAGTCACATGGATGATGTGATTGGCATGATGGCCTACCTTGAACAACATACTGATGGCCGTGACGATCGGGGGGGGGGGGGGTATGTTCTTCAAGGATCATGTAATCACTTAGAACAAACTACGAGGGATGTTTGTCTGAGTGGGAGTTCCAGAATTGTTTTTTTAGAAACATGAACTCCATATTATGAACTTAATCTTCATGCTTTAGCAAATATCATTGTAGATAACGTCATACCAATGTTTAGAACTATGGCTCTTTTAGTATGATAGAACTTAAGGTAAATGGGTCCTACTTCATTGATGTGTACCAACACCGTTAGAGACATACTCATTAGTAATGACTTGCTAAACATAATACGAAGAACTGCTAGGAAATACACCTGACAACTTCGTAATCAAGGAAGATGATGATGAGTACCGCACTCACCGTCACTTATGAATGACTGTCCAATACACCATAATTCATTCTATGGAATCCGAATTGTGAATGCATGTTAACCAACACGTATGACGTGCTAGGTGAACTTGAAAGAACTTGGTCACAAATCAGAGTAATGGAATATGAGTATATGGACGGGGTTTCTTTCAACTATGGTGGAAGGAACAACCTATTGAGAAAGTCACTTGGAAAAAGTATAAGATACATGGAACACCTTGTGTATAACTTGGACTACTGAATGACTGGTTACTTTGCGATAACTGGGGAGTTGCATCCGCTTCCTCCCAGTTACAAAGACCATGTCTGGACTATGTCATGAAGGAGAATCGTTCACCTGTCATGAGGTTATGGTTAAAGTCAAGAACTTTAAGAATAGAACCAATGCAGGAATGGTCATTGACGGAGAAGGTATATTTGATATACGAGTTATAAATGTCTTTCCCAGGAAACACTAATTGCGGTTGATTAAGTATTCGATGCTTGAACTTACTGCTTGAGAGTGGCTTGGAAGGGATGAGGTGACAATGTGTGCTGACGACAATCAAGATAGTTGATGGTCGACAACACTCTCCCTCTACATCTATCAATTGATTAATATATGAATAAATTTTATGATCGTTTGAATGAGGACTTTATTAGTGTGTCTTGCATCTCGCGAAGACAATTATTCATATTAGTGAGAAACAAGTCAGTTGTTCTCCTTTTATGAATGATATCTCTTATGGTCACATTACGATTATGAATGAGTTATTCTTATAATGATGATAGTTGTTTGATCATTTATAAGAAATATTGTAATGCCAAGAAATATCGAGGCTTAATAATGACACTACAGTTTAAGTCATGAATGGTATGATGATGTCTTAAGATACTTGATCTCTTGACACATAGAAACCATGCCTTTTAGGTGAGATGACTAAAACCTCGCATTCTGGTAAACGAAATGTGTACTGATTGTTGAGTATCATACATTGTGATGTATCGTATGTCAGCATATGGTGAATTTCATTATTCGTGAACTTCGTATGTGGACTTAGATGAATATTTGTATTCACTAATGAAACATGAGTCTGAAATAATTTGCTATGATCAAAAGGGATTTCAGAGTAAAGATGGATATTAAATTAACAAGAAAGACAAGTCTCTACGATTTGATCAAAGTGACAAATGTTTTGAGTTAGTCTTGGGCATAAAGACTTGTGTGAAAGTTGTTCCACAAATTGCAATGTCTTGAGACACTTCAATATGATTGACGTGCCTGAACATTGTGATCATATTCTATCGTAAAGTGTATGGTCTAAATTATCTCTTACCAAGTTACGTTATTATTTTTTAGAGTTATTAATTTAATATGCAAACACTCACTTCAGCATAGGGAACCATCTGAGTTCGTGGAAACCAACACTATATATGTCATGGGGTGTTGTGGTTTCTAGGAAGCTTGATTTATGTAAGATAAATTATCTTTGTAGTGTATCCTTAGACAACTATGGATGCATCTTCCACAACTAGAACCAAAAGGAGCAAAACTTGTATTGCTATGTTTGGTGTTTGTCAAGAATTGTTCTTGATAAATGTGGTAATGGCAGAAAAGTGAAAGTTCAACCAAGGTAATTGACCTTGCCTCCAAATGTCAGAGTAGTGCAACGGAATATGTTCTGGAAGCAAAGCTCTACAATAAGAGGAGAAACTAATGATAATGATCATGATCTTCTGATGGGAGATTTTACTGAGAAAGGTATGATTCAAGAATATATATTTGCCCCTGGTGCAAAATGATATTCATGATTCACTTGTCATGTTAATGGAACAAGACATTCCTACAAACTACAAAGAAGCGATGGTGGACCTAAGTACGAGATATGACTACGAGTCATGAAATCCTATGTTGCGTTACATTTAAGATTGCTTGAATCTTATCAAGTAAGGAGGTTACTTGATATTCACAATAACTTCAGAGTTATGAGGAATAAATGTGATAATCAAAGGGACGTCAAGAGTGGTTTGTCACAAAGATTGTTTCTGAAAAATTCAATGGGTTGACTACAATGTGTAGAAATGCTTGAGTCAAGGGGATATTGACTACGATTGATCCAGGATTGTTATCAATACCGTGACTTCCTCAAATCCTGTATTTGAAGAAGTGTTGTAATTGGTACAACAAGAAGGTTTTGGAAAAACATATGGATACTAGTGTCTCGTAAAATGAATTCTCATTTTGATGGATGATCAAAGGATTTTGGACTTAACCAAAATATCGAGGAAACATGCATTTGCACGAAACTGAGTGGGAGCTGAATAGTTTCCTGAAACTTAAATATGTAGACGACATATTTTGAGTGGGAGCTATTCGAGTATTATCCTAGACTTATATGTAAATGACATATTTGAGTAGGAGCCATGTGGTTAGTATCTTAAACTTAATATGTGTCTGACATATCTAAGTGGGAGCCATGTGGATGTTATCCTTGTCTTATATGTGGCCGACATATTTGAGTGGGAGCAATATGAGTGTTATCCTATAACTTAATATGTGCATGACATATTTGTGTGGGAGCATGATAACATTCTCATATATGGATAACATATTATGAATGGTGTAGTTGGTGTTAACGATTATTTGAATCTTTCATAAATGAAGATGAATAAGTATTAAGCATTGAAGATCTATTAAGATAGATATGTGTTTAATAACATTGAGTCGTAATACTTTCCTGGATAAGATTCTGAAGGAGTTCAGAATGGAACAAGTCAAGAAGTGGTCTTTACTTGTATATCCAAGAGAAGTGTTGATTTAATCTCAGTACAAGAACAATGGTTAATGGTTAATAAAAGAAATGGATGTGTTGGATCCTCTATGCCTTTGTCATAGGTTCTTTCATATAAAACCAGAGTTATGTACTCGACGTAATGTGACCCAAGTTCTTAGTAGTAAGAACATGTTGTGATATGATTTATGAGTAAATCATTGAACAAAGAGTTAAGTTTATCCTTCAGTGTCTGAAGAGAACTGAGGATACATCTCAAATTTGTAAAGGATAGTGGACTTGACCATAAATGTTATGCTTGTTCAAGTTTTGACACTAACCTAGAAAATTGAGATATCATACTAATGAATGCCTAAGTTGAAATAAACATGGTTAGACATCAAAGTTGCATACAATGAACAAAGGATTGAATCTACATTGATGTGGCTGCTTTAGAAGTAGCAGGAGTTATATTATGGCTTAAGAAGTTCAACTTCTGATTGAGTGAGTTTCAAGTGTGCATGACTATGGGAAAGTCCGCGTGACCCACCGGATGTCATTGCTATGACACAGCAAACGAAGTCTCACTTCACCGCCAAATATATATACCTCATCATTATAGTGGATAATGAAGGAATGTCAAATTAGGTGACATTATGATTTGCAAAAGGACATACGGTTCTGAATGGTACCCAGACCGCTGATACAACCTCTTCCACGGGCAAGCATGATCAATAAGGAGTAATGATCCAGAGAAAATGCAACTAGATTATTTGTACTCTAGTGCAAGTGGGAGACTGTTGCGAATGTGCCCTAGAGGCAAATAAAATATGTTTTATCGAGCATATTCCATTAGTTCATAATACGTTTGATACTATGCTATAAATGTATTAAGCGAAAACATTAATACAGGTGTGGTATACAAACAACCAGGTCCCTAGTCAACCCTAGTATACTAGTCCATAGGGCGATTGATGATCAAGGTTTCCTGATCATGAGACAATGGCATCTGTTGACAATGGAGTCGTATCATTGGATAATGATATGATGGACATACACCCACCAGAAGTGTTGCGATGTGATCAAGTCACATAGTTCGACATTGCGATAACTATAACGTAGTGACCATATCCTTTGACCGTAATGATCATACGTAATTGTCATCTATGAGGAGACTTTGATTTGTATCCCACCGCCTGACTAAAATATGCTGGCCATAACGGTGCACTTTGGGTATTCCGAAATAGATGGTTGATGAGTATGCAAATAGATCAAAGCGGGATTTGTCCATCCGTGTGACGGATAGGCACTCTGGGCCCACTCGGTGATATTGCATCATAAAGTTTGCAAACGTGTGACTAGGTCACGGAGTTGTAATATCACGGGAACGAGTAAACTTGTTTGTTGAGAACAAGGACGAACTAGGTATATTGGACACCGATGATCAAACCTCGGACAAGCAAAGTACCATAGGACAAAGGGAACAGGCACACGGTTAACGGATCCAACAGCGATTGAAGTTCATTCGATGGAAGCGCAGGGGCTATCAAGGATTGTAACCAGGTCCAATTGATTAGTCATTGATCAATGAGAATTGTCTCGATCATGTTTGTTGTTTCCCGGACCGTAGGGTGGTACACTTAAGGGTACTCGACGCAGTAAGGATTGATTCGGGATCACCGGAGAAATTGGAGAGAACACCGGAATTGTTCCGATGAAGGCAGGAAGTTGTTCCGGGTAATTTGAAAGGTTCAAAATATATTTAATAATGTTTAATATATGTTTTATTATTTAATAATCTGAATTAAATATTAAAATATAATTAAATATAATTAAAAATGAATTAAAAGGCATATGGGCCTCATAGGGCCCATTAGGGGGAGAGGGAGTCCTCCCCCATGGGCCATGGCGCCATGAGGGGGCCCACCCCCTTATAGGTGCGCCACCCCCTCCCTTGGGATTAGTCCCACCCCGGAAGTGGATGGGGGGTGTCACCCCTCCTTGGCCTATATAAGGAGGGGTAGAGGTGCCCTTTTAATCATGATATTCTCGAGATAAGTTCTCATCTCTCTCTCCCTCCTTTCTCCTTCCTCGAGTGGACTCCCCTTGTTTGGAGTCTACACTTGGTTGGGGATTTCTCCACTATACGCACGCCGTCGTGCTGTTGGAATCGGGATCCGAATCCATCTTCTTTCCGCTGCTCTACTGGTTCGGAGCCCGGAGGGGCGTCGGGTATACTGTATGTGTATAATCCCGCAAGGCACTACACTTGTGGTGCTACTTCATCGTCGTGGCCCTATCGCGAGGTATTCATCGACAACGTTCCGACGGGGACGTAATCACGTCATCGGTCTACAAGGATCAGGTGGCTACAGGAGTCATCGTGGATCTGCGCGGCATCGGGTATTGCCGGTACGACTACACCAACCACGTTCATGCGGGAACGTTTCCCGCTTAACGGACTACATACTGGTATGTGATCTATTTCTGTCCGTTACTTGCATCAGCATAGCATAGGTCTTGGGTATGGGTCTCGTAGGTTATGAAAAATTTGTGTTTTCTGCCTCGAACCCCAACAAAACCACCCAGCCCTGCGTCTTTTGGTACACCGTATCACCGTCCCCGTCATCACCAAGCCACGGCCGCCGCCGCACGTCGTTGCCGGCGAGGCTCTGGTGACCCCCAGGGTTTCCTGTGTGCACCCCGCGATGCGGACGAGTCTGGGGAGCAGTCCCATGTCCTCCCCATGCCAAATGGTGGTCGAGAGAAGCGATTCCGTGAGCGCCGCCGGAGACATGCCGCCGGCGTGCCAACGTGGCACGGATTAGCTTAGGCTAATCCCCCCACTAAAGCTCACTGACAGTGGGCCCAGGCCCCCCCTAATGACCCTATTTAGTTTAAACTAAACCGGGTTTTAACCCACTGCCACTGACACCCTGGCCCCACAGGTCATTTCCCCTCCCCCCCACGTCAGCCATGCGTCAGCATGACGTAATAAATTGCTAAATGATTTAAAATAATGCAGAAAAGTCAGAAATAGTATAAACTTTGGAAATTCATAATGAATTCATACTAACTCCAAATTGGACAAATAATATATGAAATATTACCAGAAAAATGCAAGGATTAAGAATATGCAATTTGTTTTCATGTTTGACCATTTTAAAATGGGAAAACAGTAGCAAATGTGCATATGGCTTAATTTGAATTTGAAGTTTGAATTTGCAAATTCTTTGCAATACACTTCAATTAAATGGAATGTGCCACAAACCAGTACCCTATACCTCATGTCGAAACATTAACATGTTCTTGAGCATTGTACTTTATTTGTGCCCCCTTTGTTGATTATTGTTCCGGTAACAGCCTTTCCGAGAGGGAGATCACCCCCGAAGAAGAAGATCGTTAAAACCGTGTATCGTCAGCAAGGCAAGTGATGGCTTCTCGCCCTTCGTTGGTTACCCCAAGTGGAAGGTTGAGATGTAGCAAAACAGCAAGTTTCCCTCGGTGAAGATACCAAGGTTTGTCTCCAGTAGGACTCCAGAGATGATAAGTAGGTGTCAGCGGCGCAAATGACGTGGACCTGCACACAGAGACAGATAACTTTGTTCCCAACAAAGTTCAGAGAGGTTTTCAATCTCTCCAGTCTTGTTGTTCACAAAGGGTAAAACACAAGGTATAATGATAGCAATTTAAAGTAAAAACAGATAAGTAAATATAGCGTGGAAACAGTAATAAGGATATGGACCGGGATACGTGATGTTCACTAGTGATGTCTCCCTCCCAAAAGAAGATAAAACTGCTATGCGAGGTAAACAAATTACAGAAGGGCAATTGACAGGATTATGAACGCACCGCAATGCTAACTATGCTACAAAAGAAAGGAAGAGGTTCAAAAGCACGGGCAGTACGCCAAAATGAGTAGACCGTAATCCAACTACATCTACTACTAATCATCCACCTTGAGATATCTATCCAGAACATCTCGCTGGTATTAAGTTGCGAGCCCCACCCAAAGTGTAAACCCAAAGCAACAGACAACTGCATTAAAAAGAACTTTGCGTAAAGTAAACAATCCTTGTAACCGCGGTTACAAGCACCGTTGTTTTCCCCCTTGTGGCAACAACACATCCCCTAGACTCATGTTTCTGTCACTCAAGCGTGTCATCAGGGAGGCATGAACCCACAATCTAGCACAACGCTCCCTCTTGGAGTCACTACCTACTACTTGGCCAAAGCAATAAACAGCAACGGAGAACATGCAAGAATTACTTAGGAACAAAAATATAAAAGATAAAAACCAAATATATTACTCTATCACAATCTGAACATAATCTCATAATCCATCAGATCCCATCAAACTCAGCATAGCAACATCAGAAATATTACAAATGTGCCTCGATCATGTAGGGCAGCTCACGAGGTCTAAACCATGAAGAACAAAGAGGGGAGGAGAACATCACATAGTTACTGATCACGGACCCATGGTCCAAGGAAAACTACTCACGAGACATCCGGGGAGCATCCATGGTGGAGAGGAGACTCCCGGAGGTCGGCCCTCCCTCCGGCAGGGTGCCGGGAAGAGGTCTTCTGGTGCTCCTGATGTCAGAACCCCAACTAGGGTAAGTGCTAGGGCTTGATTGACCCTTTTGTATCATGAAAAATTCAAAAAGAAATTCAAAAATGGGGAAAAGAAAAGCCCTGAGAAATTATTTGAAATGGCCAGATAAAAATATTTTTCCAAAAATCATTTGAATGTTTGGAAAATTCCTATAAATGATGCTGATCATTTTAAAAGTGGATTGGGTATTTTCCCATACTCATGGAATTTTCTAATATTCAAAAGGTGCTCTGGAAATTAAAGTTTACCCCTATTTGAATTGAAATTCAAATGTTTTGAATTTCAAAAATGCTCAAATGCTGTATGTGGCTAGCTACTGGTCACCTAATATTTATAAAAGTATTTGGGCATTTTTATAAAATGCCTTGCTATTTTATTCAGGGGAAAACATATTTACAGAAAGGAAAAACAGAAGAAATAAAAGGAAAAGAAGCACCTGGCCCAGCCTGGCCCAGTGGACCAGCCCAGCCCACAAGGGCATGGTCGTCTTCTTCCCTGGGCAGGCAAGCACAGAGGTGCGTGGCGGCCATGCCCAGGGCGCCGACGCCACCTCCTGCTTCCCCCTGACCTCCTTCTCCTCCCCGTGGCAGCCTGGAATGCCCCAGGTCATTTCCCCCTTCTCCCTGGCCTTCCTTCTTCCTCCCCGGCAAGAACCGAGCCGACCCGTAGCCCTAGCGGAGCACGCCGCCGTAGAGCTCGTGGCCACCGTGCCCCTTTCGACGCCGCAAGTTGTCCACGAGGCTCCCCGGCATCGACTTCATCGAGCGGCGCCTTCAATTCGGATCAGGAGCCAACGGCGACGACGTCCTCTTCATCGAGCCACCGCCGGGCACAGTGGACACCGGCGAGCGATTCTCCTCCGTCCAGCCACCCTCCGGCCTCCCCGACGGCTCCACTAGCACCAGGGTGAGCTCCCCATTCGCCCCAGCTCCTCTACGCCTCTCGCCGTGGCCCGTAGCGTAGAACCGCCCGCTCCAGTGCTCCGGCCGCCGTCGTCTTCGACCTAGCCGTGGCCCGAGGCCCCTCCTCGTTGCCCAGATGGCTTGAACGAGTGCGCGAGGTTGCGGGCTACGCGCCCAGGCCACCCACGCCACCCCCCGTGCCCGAATCCCAACTCCGGCGAAGCTCCGGCCACACTCCGGCGACGGCGCCATTAGCCCCCCTTAAACACCTCTTAATCCCCCCCTTGAGTCCATGACATGTGGAACCCAGACCCCCCTAACACCCCCTGTTAACTCTAATTAAACGGTTTTTAACCCAGTCTCACTGACCTGCGGGTCCCACACGTCAGGTTGACCAGTCAACAGCCCTGGCGTCAGCATGACACAATGCTGATGCAGAAAATCCTTTTCCAGAGATTTAAAATAATCCAGAAAATTCCAGAAAAAACATTTAAACTTTGGAAATTCATAACTAATTCATATGAACTCCAAATTGGACAAATAATATATGAAAAATGATCAGCATAAAATTCTCTATCCAAACATGCAACTTTCAACCATGTTTGAGTTGATTTTAAAAGGGGACCAGTAGCTTTTGCTATTTGGCTTAAATGGAATTAATTCAAATTTAATTCAAATCCAGTTCAAATTTTAACCATTGAAATGCAACCATGATCACTTGTACTTCAGAAGCTTATCCCACACATGATGACATTGTTTACAATAACGAAACATTAGCAAATGCCAGATGACCTAATATGAATAATATTTGGAGTTTGATTTTGAATTAACTTTTCAAATCAACTTCAATTAACATGTGGCAAATTGAACCTAGATCAAACCAATACCATTCACATCATGAACAACATAATCATGTGATTGTGCATTTCAATTCATGTTATCCCCCTTTATTGATGTTTGTACCGGTAACAGCTTTTCCGAGACGGTGATCACCCCCGAAGAAGATCACCACCGTTAAGACCCGTGTATCGTCAGCAAGGCAAGCAAACCCCATTGATCATGTCTATAAAATCCCAATTCCCTCTCAGTCTCGCTTATGCATGTTTAGGAGATCATCATGTATCGATTCTACCGCATAGTTGAACCCATATCTGATGCATGACCTATCATCTTGTCACAGTAGTAAGCAAACCACAATCCTAGCTGACATAGGAGTTGATTGATATCATGAAGCCCCTGCAACTGTTATAGCTTATTGCATGCTTAGTGTTACATGAGGTTTCTTTTGATGTGAGTCGGGATGATGGTGAATATGGTGTTGATGAAAGTGAAACTGTGTCGGTGAATCCACCCTAATACAAGGTGAACGATGAGAGGCTATGTAGGAGTACACAGTGGGTTGTCTCGTTGAACACTGCCTTAGGCATCGAGTTCTTGTATGGTAATCCAAGACAAAGAGTACAACCACACATTGGGCTCACTGACCCCTCTCGTCCTAGTACCTTGATCCGTGTCGACGTCCAGGAGTCACATTAGTTCGGGCTTTCCATTTAACATGTGCATAGAAAAAGAACGAAGGAACTGGTTGCATCATATAGATATGTGGGTGCACCTGTGAGGCAGGAAAACCATCTGCCAGAGGTGGCGTCTCGGTCACCTACATTGTTTGAGTCTGTTTCGTTTATCCGGCTGGGCTCTCGAGCGGAGGCAAACTCAGATAGTCGACTCCTGGAATAGACCGGTTGTGAGCGAAGTGTCGTGGTGAACATCCTCGCTGTCACCTCTTGAACGGTGGCGAGACCTGGCGGTAACCGATGGTCATGTGTTTGTAGTTTACACCCTTGCAAGGTTAACAAAACTATTCGAATAGCCGCGTCCGCGGTTAAGGACTACTTGGAACCTGTACCTGATTATTAGACAACTTGAACTGGATACTTCTAAAATACACCAAGATAAGTGTGAGTGCTATGGTGTGCCTCCTCGTGGGGAAGTCGAGGAAGTAACCATAGTGGTGTATTGGTTGGAGATGTAGTGGACTCGTGTATGCTTCTTACCTCAAGTCTGGTATTCGTAGTTCAGGATTAGCCAAGTCAAAGCTGGCACTTCTGCATGATGAAACCCCACCTCCCTTTACCTTGATACTTGAGCATGAGTAGTATAGATCTGATGTAAGTCTTGCTGAGTACGACTTGGTACTCACGTTTGCTTATTCTATGTTTTAGATGAGAACCCGGACCCCGATGGAGTCACCGACCTGAAGCTCGACGTTGACTAAGTTAGCATAGTCCCAGACAGCAGTCTGGTCCCTCGTGGAAGGGCATGTTTGTTTACAAGGCTTCTCTAAGCCATTTGTTAAAATTGTCTGTACTCAGACCTAATTCGCTTCCGTTGTATGATGTAATGTTGATCACAGATATGTGATCTTTGTATGATCTATGTGTATATCAATAAAGAGTACTTTGTAGAGTTATGTGATGATACCTGCTGTTCATACTAGGCATGTGTGCTGCGTGTATGTTTATAACATGCATGTCTTAGTATGGGTTTTTGAGACCTTAGTTGTGATCTGGCTGGCGGTCCTTTATACACCAAGTGGCCCTTAGATGTGCGCAGCTTGGGGCATCGCGATGCGATTGTTCGTGACTCTGTCACATGCACACTTTGTTGTATGATCGAGCCTGCCCTAGACCCCGACTAAGTGATCGGGCTGGAGTAAGTTTATGTAAGAGTTAGGATCCAATCGATAACATGGTTGAGGCGACTTGTCTATGAGTATGGGATTCACCACCCATAAGCATTTATACTTGTGAGCGGACGATGAGGATCCATCTCAGTTGATCATCCGGCCTGAATGGGATGCCCCTCATGTTCGATGCTTACAGAGAACGTTCTGTGCTTGGCCTTGTTTGCTTAGACAAGTGGGTACGGTTCTCGGCTCTCCATGTGATTGTATCGTGACTGGAATTACATACGCTAACCCCGGGTCCCGACAGACATGGTATCAGCGCAGGACTGTCTGTAGGCTTATCAAACCCTTGGTCGAAGTCGAGTCTAGCATTCTATAGTTATATAGTTACTTGGGTATATAACAGGAACAACGTAAGGCTTCTTTTTCTCCTTACCCTCATCGATCTATGTTCTGAGTCACCCTTACCTTTTCTACGGGATGATAGGACTAGGCTCATCTATGTCTTACTAGAACATCACGCTGAGTGCTTCCTTGTAGCCGTAGGACAGTTGTGGTCGTCCAGACTCATCGAGTTTTGAGTTCCTTGAGGAAGTTCTGTCCAATCTCCTCAAGGTTGTTTCATTTTCCGTCCCGGTGTAGCCGTTATGCTGCCGGATTTATTCCGAGTTTCTATGAATCATTGCCTTCGCATTTTAATCTTTTCCTCCTTCATCATGTCTTGTTATCCTTGAATCCATCATTCAACCTGTTCTGATTGTTGATTTTTATCACACAGGATGTCAGGTGGAACTCGTAGTACTGTTCGTTGGAATCGAGACCGTGTTCGGAATCGAAATGATGATGAACCTCTACCACCGCCTTCTGCGGCGGAAATCATGATGGAAGCTGAGAAGAATCAACGTGATCAAACACGCCTTCTGGAGCTCATCGAGCAGAATACCTCACGTCATCGTAATGTGGTTGTGAGCATTCAGGACTTCATCCTCCTCAAGCCATCGGTATTCCGATGTTCTTCTGAGCCCCTTGAAGCTGATGATTGGCTCCGTTCCATCGAGCGTAAGCTTGATACTGCACATGTTGCTCCCGATGATCGAGTTATATTCGCGGCATACTTTCTGGAAGGTGCTGCCGCTGAATGGTGGGAGAACTATGTTGCTATGCAGCCAGGTGGTCACGTAGTGACTTGGCCGGAGTTCTGTGTTGCCTTTCGAGGGTACCACCTTCTGGATGAGTTGATGGAGCGCAAGAAGGAAGAGTTCTGCAATCTCACTCAAGGAGAGATGTCCATGCATGAGTATGTGAGAGAGTTCAACCGTCTTGCCCGGTATGCCCAAGATGAGATCACCACCGATGCCAGAAAGCAGGCAAGGTTCCGTAAGGGACTTAGCCCCATCCTTCGTCATGATCTCAACCTCATCGAATTTGCCACCTTTGAGGATTTAGTCAACAGATCCTTCAGAGCTGAGCATGGCAAAGGAATTTTCGAGGAGTCCCGTAAGCATGCTCTTGAGCTTGCTCCTTCTTCAAGTTCAGCCCCTCAGAAATGCCGAATTTGGATTCCAACCAGAGCCATACCTCAAAACCTTCTTCAGAGACCACCACCGAATATATGCCATCCACCCCGACACATTATTCCACCCCGGAATGATGGTGTGCAGCCAAGTAATCCCACTCCCAGCAATTCGGACAGGGTATGCTTTAAGTGTGGTCTTCCAGGCCATTACTATCGTCAATGCCCTCAGGTTTTGATGGCACCACGTCATTCTCGACCCAAGCATCCAAAGAAATCAACCACCAAAGCCTTCCCAGCAAAGCCTTCATCCACTAGTAGTGGATGTGTGAACCAAATCTCAGTTGAGGAAACCACTGCTGCTTTTGACGTCATTCTTGGCACACTCCCAGTCAATCATGTCCCCGCCTCCGTTCTTTTCGATCCAGGAGCTTCTCATTCATTCATGTCGGAGAGTTATGCACTTCGTCATGAGTTCCCCTTTGAAGAAATGTTTTCTCCAATGATCATTCAAACTCCTGGTTCAAAGTGGCAAACTAATAGAGTAAGCCATGGCAATCAAATTGCAATTGAGGGTTTATTATTCCTTGCTTCTCTTATATCCCTCAAGTCTTCGGACATTGATGTCATCCTAGGAATGGATTGGTTATCAAGGCAAAATGCTTTCCTTGATTGTAAAGCCAAATCAGTCAAACTCACCCATCCTTCAGGCCAGACCATTGACTACACATCACCCAACTCTAGAATCCAGATGCATACTTTGAATGTGCTTCCACTTCCAGACCTTGAAGATGTTCCGGTGGTTCGTGACTTTCCGGATGTCTTTCCTGAAGAGCTGCCGGGAATGCCACCCGAAAGGTGTGTAGAATTCATAGTGGATCTTATACCAGGCACAGCCCCAATTTCCAAACGCCCATATAGAATGGCCCCACATGAGTTAGCTGAGCTAAAAACCCAACTTGATGCTTCGTTGGCAAAAGGCTTCATCCTCCCTAGCTCATCGCCATGAGGTTGCCCCGTTCTGTTCGTAACGAAGAAAGATGGAACAGAAAGGATGTGCGTAGACTATCGCCCGCTAAATCTAGCGACGATAAAGAACAAGTACCCACTGCCCAGGATCAATGATCTTTATGATCAACTTGCAGGATCCTCTGTCTTCTCCAAGATGGATTTGAGATTAGGCAATCATCAAATCAAAATCCGAAACGAGGACATACCAAAAACGGCTTTCACTACTCGTTATGGTCTTTACGAGTATACCGTCATGTCCTTTGGTTTAACCAATGCCCCCGCCACATTCTCACGCTTGATGAATTCGATCTTCATGGAGTACCTAGATAAATTTGTTGTGGTTTATCTCGATGATATTCTCATCTACTCGAAGAACGAAGAAGATCATGCCCAACACCTAAGGTTGGTATTGATGAAACTTAGAGAGCACCGCCTGTATGCTAAATTCTCCAAGTGTGAATTTTGGCTACCAGAAGTGACCTACTTAGGCCACGTGATTTCTGCGAAAGGTGTTGCAGTCAATCCCGAGAGAGTTCAGGCCGTCCTTGACTGGACTCCACCTGAATCGGTTAAGCAAGTTAGGAGTTTTCTTGGCTTAACAAGCTATTGCCGCCGCTTCGTCGAGAACTTTTCTAAAGTTGCAAAGCCTCTTACTGAACTCCTCAAGAAAGATAAGAAATTCCAATGGACTCCCAAGTGCGAGGAAAGCTTTCAAGAGCTAAAAAGAAGATTGACTTCTGCACCCGTACTTGCACCTCCAGACACCAAAAGGGATTTCGAGATCTATTGTGATGCTTCACGGCAAGGGTTAGGATGCATACTTATGCAAGATAGACATGTGGTAGCTTATGCTTCACGCCAGTTGCGGTCACATGAAGAGAACTATCCTACCCATGATCTTGAACTCGCTGCCGTAGTTCATGCCCTGAAGACTTGGCGACATTACCTCCTTGGTAATCGTTGTGAGATATATTCTGATCACCAAAGCCTCAAATATATTTTCACCCAGCCAGATCTTAATCTCAGGCAAAGACGCTGGATAGAGTTGATAAAAGATTATGACTTAGGAATTTCTTACACCCCAGGCAAGGCCAATGTCATGGCTGGTGCACTAAGTCGTAAGTCGTATTGTAACAACCTCATGTTACAACAGTATCAACCACTTCTTCATGAGGAATTTCGAAAGCTCAATCTCGAGATTGATCCTCATGGATCTCTTTTCAACTTGGTGGCGAAACCAACCCTTGAGGATCAGATCATAGTTGCCCAAAGGCGTGCACAAAGTGTTCGCCGGATCAAGGAGAACATTGCTAGCGGAGTTGCTAAATGTTTCTCCACAGATAGTATGTCAGATCCCTCTGTTAGGTATGTGCTAGGGTTAGCTAGTACCTTTGCAGCATGCAAAAATTTCAAAAAGAAACCTCAAAAATCAATTCAAAATCCAAATGGGAGAAGGAACACCCCCCAGATGAATTAATTCAAAAGGCCAGATAAAAATATTTTCCAAAAATTCATGTTAGAGTTTTGAAAAGTCTTATAAATGAGTGTGATCACATATGAAGTGATGTGGGACCCATCCCATGCTCATAGATTTTTCAAATATTCAAACAGTACCTTGGAAATAAAGAAATCCCCCTATTTGATTTAAAATTCAAATCATTTGAATTTTAAAAATGTTGAAAGTTTATGAGTGGCTAGTCTATATTATTATGAGGCCACATAAAAAGTTTCAGCATTTAATAAAATGGTTTGGTATTTTATCAGAGCCAAAACAAATAACAGAAAACAGAAAGGAAAGATTAAACAGATTAAAAGGAAAAGACTTACCTGTTGCCCAGGGCGAAGCCCACCTCTCCAGCCGGCCCAGCCCACCTGGACCCTCCCCTGTCGTCTTCCTCCCCACGCCCCGAAGCTGCTCGGTGGAATGCATGCAGCACTCCACCGACGCCGCCGACGAGCCCTGGCCACCTCCTGCTTCCCCCTCGCCACCTCTTCACACCTGGAGACGCCCTGGAGTCGTCCACGTCCATTTCCCCCCTCCTCATCGTCTTCCTCCTCCTCCTGCGCCGATTTCTTCAACGTCCGAGGACCCGCCGGAGCGCGCCACCGTGGAAGACATGGCCATCATGGCCTAGAGCTCAGGCCAACTTGTCCCGTGCGTGCATCGTCGTCGACTTCATCGCCTCGCAGAAGACGGCGCCTTGATTTGATCCAGAGGAGACGCGAGCCTCACCGAATCGCCGCCGGTCGCCGGAGAGCTACCTCGTCGATTCGCCACCACCAGACCCTCCCCGAGCCCGCTGACCACGCCATCGAATTCGTGGTGAGCTCCTGCCCGTTTCCCCCAACCTGGCGCCCTCTCTCTTGGTCTCTAGCCGCCTTCACCATGGACGCCGTAGCTCGTCGCCGCCATGGATGAGCTCGAGGTCACCCCTGTGCCCCTTCGACTCGTCCAGCGCACGCGTTTGGCTCCTGAGCCCGATAGCTTTCGAACGCAAGTGAAATCAACCCGATCCGTGCACGGTAGCGCCGACCACGACCTCGTCGCCGTACTGTTTCCGCCGGAGTCGTCGCCGTCGTCGACTGCGGGCACCCAGTGAACCCCCGATGCCACCAAACGACGCGGAAGACCTCCAGGAGCAAGATGGTGCCCTCCCCGTGCTCTCCCGTGGCCTGTAGCGGATTCCGGCGAGTCGCCGCCGTGGTTCTCGTCGCCGGCGTCAAGCCGCCGGTGGCTTAGCCACTAATCACGAGTTAAGTGACCCCTGTGTCACTGACCAGTGGGCCCAATGGCTTAATTAAGCCACTGGTTTAATTTTAACCACGGGTTTAAACACTAAGTCACAGACAGGTGGGACCCCCTCGTCAGTTTGACTGGTCAAACCCCCCTGCTGACGCAATAAACCAAAAATGATTAAAAAGAAATCCAGAAAATCCAGAAAACACCCAAACTTTGGAAATTCATAATTAATTCATATTAACTCCAAATTGGACAAATAATATATGAAAAATGATCAGGAGAAAATTATCTTTCCAATTATGCAACTTTCAACTCTGTTTGAGTTGATTTTAAAATGGGATCAGTAGCATATATCATTTGCTTTATTTGAATTTATTTCAAATTCAAACCAAATGATTTTGCCACTTGGACCATGAATTTATGTTGCAAATCAACCACACTTCAGAGGCATATCGTACACATTGAAGTTAATTCAAATTGATCAAACTATATCATGTATAACTTGGTTAAGGTTGAATTCAAATGTGGAATTTGAATTTGCATTTTAAAAATGCAATATATTCCACTTAAATGGAATTGCCTCACACATCAAACTTGTACTTCAAGCTTAAACATTCTATCATGTGCTTGAGCATTGCATTCATATTGATTGCTAATTGTACTTGCTTGTCGAGTAGAGGTTGAACCGGAGCAAGAGGTCACCCCCTTCGCTGAAGATCCAGAGCCCGACTCTCGTCAGCAAGGCAAGCAAAACCCCATTGATCATGTCGATAAAATCCCACTTCCCTCTCATGTCTCGCTTATGCATTGTATAGGATGATCACCATGCTTCGTTTCTACCGCATAGATGAACCCATTCCTTTGCATGACCTATCTTTTGTCACAGTAGTAAGCAAACCACAATCCTAGCAACTGTAGGAGTTGTTTGATATCATGTGGCCCCTGCAAATGTTACTGCTTATTGCATGCTTAGTATGTTTCCATGTTGTTACTGTGATGTGAGTCGGGATGGGAATAATCATGTTGTTGATGGTAGAAAAGTGTTGGTGAATCGACCCTAATACTAGGTGAACGATGAGAGGCTGTGTAGGAGTACACGGTGGGTTGTCTCGTTGAACACCGCCCTAAGTCCGAGTTCTTGTGTGGTGATCCAAGTTGAAGAGTACAACCACACATTGGGCTCACTGACCCCTCTCGACTTATTAACTCA
This sequence comes from Bromus sterilis, assembly GCA_950022295.1. Lineage (NCBI taxonomy): Eukaryota > Viridiplantae > Streptophyta > Magnoliopsida > Poales > Poaceae > Bromus > Bromus sterilis. The sequence goes on along the minus strand of OX465595.1, from coordinate 361,282,226 downwards.
TCCCTTTCGATGTCCAGATGTCGCAGTAGTTCGGAGTTCTGGTAGGCTTGTGGCCTGGATGCTAAGTGAGAGAACGGCTCATCCGAGACCGGCTTATGCACCACGCACACATCGCTTGGGTCCACTTCGGTAAACCGGCCGGGTTCACGATTGTGGTAGCCAACCCAAGTAGGCGGCTTTCTTGGACTAGATAGGCTATGAGGTAACAGTTGTGGTGAGCATCCTCGCTGGCACCCCTTGAATGGTGTCGAGATCAAAGGCGGTAAATGATGGTCATGTGTGTGTAGCGGTACACCCTTGCAAGGTTAACAAAACTATTCGAATAGCCGCGTCCGCGGTTATGGACTACTTGGAAAGCTTAGCTTGATTAGTAGATAACTTGAACCGGATACTTCTAAAACACACCAAGATAAGTGTGAGTGCTATGGCGTGCTTTCTCGTGGGGAAGTCGAGGAAGGCATCATAGTGGTGTAATTGGTTGGTGGAAGTAGTGGACTCGTGTACGCTTCTTACCTCAAGTCTGGTACTCGTAGTTCAGGACTAGCCAAGTCAAAGCTGGCATTTCTGCAAGTGAACCCCACCTCCCTTTACCTTGATACATATGCATGAGTAGTATAGCTCCTATGTAAGTCTTGCTGAGTACAACTTTGTACTCACGTTTGCTTAATCTATGTTTTAGATGACGCCACTGACCCCGAAGGTGGCTTCTTCATCGAGTTGGACGACTGAAGTTAAGCTAGTCTAGTCCCAGTCAGCAGACTGGTTCCCTCGTGGAGGGCTTTGTGTTTGAATAAGGCTTCTTAAGCCATTTGTTAAACTTGTCTGTACTCAGACATAATTTGCTTCCGTTCGGTGTTGTAATGTTGGATCACATGTATGTGATCTCTGTTTGTACTCTATAAGAGTTATAAATAAAATGTACACTTTGTAGAGAATTGCAATGGTACCTACTGTTCATACAAGGCGTGTGTGCTGCGTGTATGTTTATAACATGCATGTCTTTGTATGGGTTTTCGAGACCTTAGTTGTGTTCTGGCTGGCGGTCTTTCATACACCAAGTGGCCCTTAGATGTGCGCAGCTTGGGGCATCGCGATGCGATTGTTCGAGACTCGGTCTCGGGCACACTTTGTGGTATGATCGAGCCCGCCCTAGACCCCGACTAAGTGATCGGGCTGGAGTAAGTCTATGTAAGAGTCTAGAGATAGTCGATAGTATGGTTGAGGCGACTTGTCTTTGAATATGGGAGTTCACCACCCATATCAGTAGACTTGTGTGTGTACGATGAGGACCCATTACAGTTGATCATCCGGCCTGGATGGGATGCCCCTCACGTACGATGCTCTCCGAGAATGTTCAGTGCTTGGCCTTGTCTGCTTAGGCAAGTGGGTGCGGTTCTCGGCTCTCCATATGACTATGTCTTAACTGTACTTGCATACGCTAACCCCGGGTCCCGACAGACTTGGTATCAGAGCAGGACTGACTGTAGGACTAGTAGCCTTGGCCGAAGTTGAGTCTAGCTTGCTATAGTTATATAGTTACTCTGGGTATATAAGGGAACAACGTAAGGCTTCATTTTTTCTCCTTACCCCCTTCGTTCTGAGTTCTGAGTCACCCTCATCTTACTCTACGGGAAGATAGGACTAGGCTCTCCTCTGTCTGATTAGCATATCTCGTTGATTGCTTCCTTATAGCCGTAGGAAAGTTGTGTCCAGGTTTTCCTAGCATTTTGATAATGCTGAATTCTTACATCGTATTATGTAAGTGCTGTTTTGCATGATTGAAAGAAATTGTCATTTCTTACAATTACAGCCGTTATGCTGTCCGAGTCATTCCAGGTTCATCATATAATCTGATGCATTTGCAAACTCTTGCTTTCTGTTTCAGATGGCAAATCTTCCCCCTCGGCAGATTGTTCGTTTGACCAGGTGCCTCGGTGTGCGTGGCCACCCCGCCACGTTGATCGAGATGATGTCCTACGTGGGATATCGATGGTACCCTGAGTACACCATCGAGGAGCAGTTCCACGACTTCAACCAGACACAGTTCCACTGCATTGTGCGGATTTACCCACACCACGTTGGAGTCACCCAGCCTATCCACTTTGGACATGGCATCGGCGTTACCGAGAACATGGCTGTGCAGGATGCTGCATACTCATGTATCACACTGCTGAGAGAGGAGCACACTTTGCTGAGAGAGACCTCATTCCGCTATATCCCAGCTGCACTTCCAGGAGAAGAGGGATATTACACCGGACTCTACTCAGATCACTCCGCAGAGGATCCAGCACTTCAGATGACTGCTAGGTTTGCTAGTGACAGAGACCGTGATGCACGTGCTCTCCGTTTTGAGCTCCACACTACTCGTGTTCGTCTGTACCGAGCACTGACGCTCTTGGCACCCTTTGTGAGCGTGGGATCAGTGGAGTACGATGCGATCTATCCAGTGAGGACCCAGATGCCTTCTCGAGTTGCTTGGCCCGAGATTGGAGGAGTTTTTCCACCCCGTGGTCCTTTGCTTCCACCCTACACTGGACCTAGGCCCCATCCTTGCCCAAATGGATATCAGGGTCCACAAGCCTCCGTGTTTTCCGATGGTCACCTCCAGCTACCGGGATACGCGGGTAATTTTTATGAAGATTACTATGGAGATGGAGATGAGTGAGACCTCCTGTGGTCTTACTTAGTGAGGATGTAGTAGTATCCTAGTATATTGTAAGCAAGGTGTCTAAGTTCCAGAGGCTTAGATAAATAATGTATAGGAAGTCAGAGTGCCTCTTAAGGATGTATCATCTTCATCACGTTTGTATTAGCTTGGTGCTTGTACTAAAACGATGTATGGTTTGTATGACAGCTTGTGAATATATGGCTTGTATGCTTTTATCACCATGTTGTCAAGATGATTACTCCCTTTGCTCTGTAATCCTTCCAGTACTTCAATACCTTGATTAGACTCTTGAAATCAACTCTGTTTGACTTTGGTTTTTCACCTTCAGGATGTCTCAAGGAACCCGTGGCCAGGTTGGTCGTAACCAAGGTCGTGGGAACAATCAGGAGGAAGATAACCTTCCACCCCCACCCACAATGGCCCAAGTTCTGATGGAGGTCGAGAGGAACCGCCGTGACTCTCACCACCTGCTGGAAGTCATCGCACGCAACACCACTCAGCAGCGCAATGAGCTGGTGTCTCTGAACGACTTCATCCGGCTTCATCCCCCGGTTTTCCGTTACTCCACCGAGCCCCTTGACGCCGATGACTGGCTTCGCAGCATCGAGAGGAAGCTCCAAGCCGGCCATGTTGCAGATGGCGACAAGGTCAACTATGCCACCTATCACCTTGAAGGTGCAGCAAGTTCTTGGTGGGAGAATTTTCTGAATATGCGCCCAGTTGGACCACCTGCATCTTGGGAGGAGTTCTGCACCTCTTTCCGCGAGCACCACATCCCCAAAGGTCTCATGGACCGTAAGCGTGAGGAGTTCTGTAACCTCACTCAAGGCAGAAGGACCGTTGACGAGTTCAGTCGTGAGTTCAACCGACTTGCTCGTTATGCAATTGAAGAAGTCTCCACCGACTCCAAGAAACAAGAGAGGTTCCGTCGTGGCCTCAACAGTGGACTCCGTCGCGAGCTCAACCTTCATGACTTTGCCACATTTCAGGTCCTTGTCAACAAGGCCATCAAGGCAGAGGACATGAACACCCCCAATGACTTTCGCAAACACCCTAGAGAGGAAGGTTCATCCAGCTCTGGTTCCCAGAAACGCAAGATCTGGATCCCAAATAGCATGTTCCGCCAGAATAACCCACCGAGGCCATCCTATTCGGCGCCTCGTCCACCCACCCAGTTCCACCCAGCTCCACCAAACCACCCAGCTCCACGCACCGTTTTTGGAGCTTGCTACAAGTGTGGTCAGGCAGGCCACTACTCTCGCGAGTGTCCCCAGAACCAGCCCCAACACCAGAGTGTTCCACCACGTGCCGGAGGCAACAACAACAACAATGGTCGTGGCAAGCCACCCCAGAAGGTCTTCACCGCCAAACCCGCTCCTCCCGCCAATCGTGGACGTCTGAACCAGATTGCCGCCGAAGAGACTGACGACACCACTGACGTCATTCTTGGTACGCTCCCAGTCAATTTTGTTCCTACTTCCGTTCTTTTCGACCCAGGAGCATCTCATTCATTCATGTCGGAAAGTTATGCACTTCGTCATGAGTTACCTTTTGTTGAATTGTCCAACCCAATGATTATTCAAACTCCAGGGTCAAGATGGCAAACTAATAGAGTGAGCCATGGTAATCAAATAGCAATTGAGGGTTTAGTATTTCTTGCTTCACTCATAGCCCTCAAGTCTTCAGACATTGATGTCATCCTTGGCATGGATTGGCTATCAAGACAGAATGCCTATCTGGATTGCAAAGGCAAATCCGTGAAACTCACCCACCCTTCAGGCAAAACCATTAGCTATACCTCACCCAGAACAAGAACCCAAGTGCATTCCTTGAATGTACTTCCCCTTCCCGAACTTGAAGATATTCCGGTGGTTCGTGACTTCCCGGATGTCTTTCCTGAAGAGCTGCCGGGTATGCCACCCGACAGATGTGTAGAGTTTATAGTGGATCTTGTTCCAGGAACCGCACCAATTTCCAAACGCCCATACAAAATGGCCCCACATGAGTTAGCAGAGCTAAAAACCCAACTGGATGCTTCGTTGGCAAAAGGCTTCATCCGCCCTAGCTCATCGCCATGGGGTTGCCCCGTTCTGTTCGTGAAGAAGAAAGATGGAACAGAAAGGATGTGCGTAGACTATCGCCCGCTAAATTTAGCGACGATAAAGAACAAATACCCACTGCCCAGGATCAATGATCTTTATGATCAGCTTGCAGGATCCGCCGTCTTCTCAAAGATGGATTTAAGACTAGGTTATCATCAGATCCGAATCCGAAACGAGGACATTCCCAAAACGGCTTTCACTACTCGTTATGGTCTTTACGAGTACACCGTCATGTCCTTTGGTTTAACCAATGCCCCCGCCACATTCTCACGCTTGATGAATTCGATCTTCATGGAGTACCTAGATAAATTTGTTGTGGTTTATCTTGATGATATTCTCATCTACTCGGAGAACGAAGAAAATCATGCCAAACACTTAAGGCTGGTATTGATGAAACTTAGAGAGCATCGCCTGTACGCTAAATTCTCCAAGTGTGAATTCTGGCTACCAGAAGTGACCTACTTAGGCCACGTAATTTCTGCAAAAGGCATTGCTGTGAATCCCGAGAGAGTTCAGGCCGTCCTTGACTGGACTCCACCTGAATCGGTTAAGCAAGTTAGGAGTTTTCTTGGCCTAGCCAGCTATTGCCGTCGCTTCGTCGAGAACTTTTCTAAAGTTGCAAAGCCTCTAACTGAACTCCTCAAGAAAGATAAGAAGTTCCTATGGACTCCCAAGTGCGAGGAAAGCTTTCAGGAGCTAAAAAGAAGATTAACTTCCGCACCCGTGCTTGCACCTCCAGACACAAAAAGGGATTTCGAGATCTATTGTGATGCATCACGGCAAGGGTTAGGATGCATACTTCTGCAAGATCGACATGTGGTAGCTTATGCTTCACGCCAGTTGCGGCCACATGAAGAGAACTATCCTACCCATGACCTTGAACTCGCTGCCGTAGTTCATGCTCTAACAACTTGGCGACATTACCTCCTTGGTAATCGTTGTGAGATTTATTCCGACCACCAAAGCCTCAAATATATTTTCACCCAGCCAGATCTTAATCTCAGGCAAAGACGCTGGATTGAGTTGATAAAAGATTACGACGTAGCAATTTCTTACACCCCAGGCAAAGCCAATGTCATGGCTGATGCCCTAAGTCGTAAGTCGTACTGTAACAACCTCATGTTACAGCAGTATCAACCACTTCTTCATGAGGACTTTCGCAAACTCAATCTTGAGATTGTCCCTCATGGCTATCTTTCAACCTTGGTGGCGAAACCAACTCTTGAGGATCAAATTGTAGTTGCCCAAAGGCGTGCACGAGGTGTTCGCCGGATCAAGGAGAACATTGCTAGCGGAGTTGCTAAATGTTTCTCCACAGATAGCAAGGGAACGGTTTTCTTTGGGAATCGTTTAGTAGTACCTAAGAATAGGGAACTAAGGCAACTCATCCTCAAAGAAGCCCATGACACACCCCTCTCAATTCATCCCGGTAGCACGAAAATGTACCGAGATCTACGCCAGAGATTTTGGTGGACTAGGATGAAGAGAGACATTGCTCAATTTGTTGCCGAATGTGATACTTGTCGTCGCGTTAAGGCAGAACATCAAAGACCTGCTGGTACACTTCAACCTTTGTCTATTCCCGAGTGGAAATGGGACAAAGTCGGTATGGACTTCATCACCGGCTTTCCAAAAACCCAGAAAGGAAACAATGCCATCTTCGTTGTCATAGATAGGCTTTCCAAAGTCGCTCACTTCCTTCCGGTTCGCGAGTCTATAACTGCTAGTCAGTTAGCGGACTTGTACATCTCCAGAATTGTATCACTTCACGGTGTTCCGTTGGAAATCAATTCTGATCGCGGTAGCCTTTTCACCTCTAGATTTTGGGGAAGCTTCCAACGTGCTCTGGGAACTCATCTCTCCTTTAGTACAGCTTTCCATCCTCAGTCTAGCGGTCAAGTCGAAAGGGTTAACCAGATTCTTGAAGACATGCTCAGAGCTTGTGTTATCTCATTCGGAAAGAATTGGGAGAATTCTCTTCCATATGCCGAATTTGCTTATAACAATAGTTTTCAATCTAGTCTGAACATGGCTCCATTTGAACTCCTTTATGGACGACGATGTCGAACACCTTTAAACTGGTCTGAAACCGGTGAAAGACAATTCTTTGGACCGGATATGATCAAGGAAGCAGAAGAGCAAGTTCGTATTATTCGTGATCAATTGAAAGCAGCCCAGTCTCGTCAGAAAAGCTACTATGATCGTCATCATAGGCAAGAGAGCTACAATCTGGATGAGAAGGCTTACCTTCGGGTTACTCCTCTGAAGGGAACCCAACGTTTCGGTATCAAAGGCAAATTGGCCCCACGTTACATCGGTCCTTTCCGCATTATTGCTAAACGTGGAGAAGTTGCCTACCAACTTGAACTACCTCCGCACCTTTCCCGAGTACACGATGTATTCCATGTGTCCCAACTCAGGCGTTGCTTCAAGGACCCCATCCGCGAAGTCGACCATGAAACGCTTGATCTCCAAGATGACCTTTCTTATCGAGAATACCCCATTCATATTCTTGATTCAGCAGAGCGTGTCACTCGTCGTCAGAAGATTAGGTTTCTGAAAGTTCAATGGTCACACCACTCCGAAAGAGAAGCTACGTGGGAGAGAGAAGACCGTCTTAGTGCCGAGTACCCCACCTTCCTCCCGCAGACTTCTGAATCTCGGGACGAGATTCTTTTGAGTGGGGGCGAGTTGTCAGATCCCTCTGTTAGGTATGTGCTAGGGTTAGCTAGTACCTTTGCATCATGCAAAAATTTCAAAAAGAAACCTCAAAAATCAATTCAAAATCCAAATGGGAGAAGGAACACCCCCCAGATGAATTAATTCAAAAGGCCAGATAAAAATATTTTCCAAAAATTCATGTTAGAGTTTTGAAAAGTCTTATAAATGAGTGTGATCACATATGAAGTGATGTGGGACCCATCCCATGCTCATAGATTTTTCAAATATTCAAACAGTACCTTGGAAATAAAGAAATCCCCCTATTTGATTTAAAATTCAAATCATTTGAATTTTAAAAATGTTGAAAGTTTATGAGTGGCTAGTCTATATTATTATGAGGCCACATAAAAAGTTTCAGCATTTAATAAAATGGTTTGGTATTTTATCAGAGCCAAAACAAATAACAGAAAACAGAAAGGAAAGATTAAACAGATTAAAAGGAAAAGACTTACCTGTTGCCCAGGGCGAAGCCCACCTCTCCAGCCGGCCCAGCCCACCTGGACCCTCCCCTGTCGTCTTCCTCCCCACGCCCCGAAGCTGCTCGGTGGAATGCATGCAGCACTCCACCGACGCCGCCGACGAGCCCTGGCCACCTCCTGCTTCCCCCTCGCCACCTCTTCACACCTGGAGACGCCCTGGAGTCGTCCACGTCCATTTCCCCCCTCCTCATCGTCTTCCTCCTCCTCCTGCGCCGATTTCTTCAACGTCCGAGGACCCGCCGGAGCGCGCCACCGTGGAAGACATGGCCATCATGGCCTAGAGCTCAGGCCAACTTGTCCCGTGCGTGCATCGTCGTCGACTTCATCGCCTCGCAGAAGACGGCGCCTTGATTTGATCCAGAGGAGACGCGAGCCTCACCGAATCGCCGCCGGTCGCCGGAGAGCTACCTCGTCGATTCGCCACCACCAGACCCTCCCCGAGCCCGCTGACCACGCCATCGAATTCGTGGTGAGCTCCTGCCCGTTTCCCCCAACCTGGCGCCCTCTCTCTTGGTCTCTAGCCGCCTTCACCATGGACGCCGTAGCTCGTCGCCGCCATGGATGAGCTCGAGGTCACCCCTGTGCCCCTTCGACTCGTCCAGCGCACGCGTTTGGCTCCTGAGCCCGATAGCTTTCGAACGCAAGTGAAATCAACCCGATCCGTGCACGGTAGCGCCGACCACGACCTCGTCGCCGTACTGTTTCCGCCGGAGTCGTCGCCGTCGTCGACTGCGGGCACCCAGTGAACCCCCGATGCCACCAAACGACGCGGAAGACCTCCAGGAGCAAGATGGTGCCCTCCCCGTGCTCTCCCGTGGCCTGTAGCGGATTCCGGCGAGTCGCCGCCGTGGTTCTCGTCGCCGGCGTCAAGCCGCCGGTGGCTTAGCCACTAATCACGAGTTAAGTGACCCCTGTGTCACTGACCAGTGGGCCCAATGGCTTAATTAAGCCACTGGTTTAATTTTAACCACGGGTTTAAACACTAAGTCACAGACAGGTGGGACCCCCTCGTCAGTTTGACTGGTCAAACCCCCCTGCTGACGCAATAAACCAAAAATGATTAAAAAGAAATCCAGAAAATCCAGAAAACACCCAAACTTTGGAAATTCATAATTAATTCATATTAACTCCAAATTGGACAAATAATATATGAAAAATGATCAGGAGAAAATTATCTTTCCAATTATGCAACTTTCAACTCTGTTTGAGTTGATTTTAAAATGGGATCAGTAGCATATATCATTTGCTTTATTTGAATTTATTTCAAATTCAAACCAAATGATTTTGCCACTTGGACCATGAATTTATGTTGCAAATCAACCACACTTCAGAGGCATATCGTACACATTGAAGTTAATTCAAATTGATCAAACTATATCATGTATAACTTGGTTAAGGTTGAATTCAAATGTGGAATTTGAATTTGCATTTTAAAAATGCAATATATTCCACTTAAATGGAATTGCCTCACACATCAAACTTGTACTTCAAGCTTAAACATTCTATCATGTGCTTGAGCATTGCATTCATATTGATTGCTAATTGTACTTGCTTGTCGAGTAGAGGTTGAACCGGAGCAAGAGGTCACCCCCTTCGCTGAAGATCCAGAGCCCGACTCTCGTCAGCAAGGCAAGCAAAACCCCATTGATCATGTCGATAAAATCCCACTTCCCTCTCATGTCTCGCTTATGCATTGTATAGGATGATCACCATGCTTCGTTTCTACCGCATAGATGAACCCATTCCTTTGCATGACCTATCTTTTGTCACAGTAGTAAGCAAACCACAATCCTAGCAACTGTAGGAGTTGTTTGATATCATGTGGCCCCTGCAAATGTTACTGCTTATTGCATGCTTAGTATGTTTCCATGTTGTTACTGTGATGTGAGTCGGGATGGGAATAATCATGTTGTTGATGGTAGAAAAGTGTTGGTGAATCGACCCTAATACTAGGTGAACGATGAGAGGCTGTGTAGGAGTACACGGTGGGTTGTCTCGTTGAACACCGCCCTAAGTCCGAGTTCTTGTGTGGTGATCCAAGTTGAAGAGTACAACCACACATTGGGCTCACTGACCCCTCTCGACTTATTAACTCATCCCTTTCGATGTCCAGATGTCGCAGTAGTTCGGAGTTCTGGTAGGCTTGTGGCCTGGATGCTAAGTGAGAGAACGGCTCATCCGAGACCGGCTTATGCACCACGCACACATCGCTTGGGTCCACTTCGGTAAACCGGCCGGGTTCACGATTGTGGTAGCCAACCCAAGTAGGCGGCTTTCTTGGACTAGATAGGCTATGAGGTAACAGTTGTGGTGAGCATCCTCGCTGGCACCCCTTGAATGGTGTCGAGATCAAAGGCGGTAAATGATGGTCATGTGTGTGTAGCGGTACACCCTTGCAAGGTTAACAAAACTATTCGAATAGCCGCGTCCGCGGTTATGGACTACTTGGAAAGCTTAGCTTGATTAGTAGATAACTTGAACCGGATACTTCTAAAACACACCAAGATAAGTGTGAGTGCTATGGCGTGCTTTCTCGTGGGGAAGTCGAGGAAGGCATCATAGTGGTGTAATTGGTTGGTGGAAGTAGTGGACTCGTGTACGCTTCTTACCTCAAGTCTGGTACTCGTAGTTCAGGACTAGCCAAGTCAAAGCTGGCATTTCTGCAAGTGAACCCCACCTCCCTTTACCTTGATACATATGCATGAGTAGTATAGCTCCTATGTAAGTCTTGCTGAGTACAACTTTGTACTCACGTTTGCTTAATCTATGTTTTAGATGACGCCACTGACCCCGAAGGTGGCTTCTTCATCGAGTTGGACGACTGAAGTTAAGCTAGTCTAGTCCCAGTCAGCAGACTGGTTCCCTCGTGGAGGGCTTTGTGTTTGAATAAGGCTTCTTAAGCCATTTGTTAAACTTGTCTGTACTCAGACATAATTTGCTTCCGTTCGGTGTTGTAATGTTGGATCACATGTATGTGATCTCTGTTTGTACTCTATAAGAGTTATAAATAAAATGTACACTTTGTAGAGAATTGCAATGGTACCTACTGTTCATACAAGGCGTGTGTGCTGCGTGTATGTTTATAACATGCATGTCTTTGTATGGGTTTTCGAGACCTTAGTTGTGTTCTGGCTGGCGGTCTTTCATACACCAAGTGGCCCTTAGATGTGCGCAGCTTGGGGCATCGCGATGCGATTGTTCGAGACTCGGTCTCGGGCACACTTTGTGGTATGATCGAGCCCGCCCTAGACCCCGACTAAGTGATCGGGCTGGAGTAAGTCTATGTAAGAGTCTAGAGATAGTCGATAGTATGGTTGAGGCGACTTGTCTTTGAATATGGGAGTTCACCACCCATATCAGTAGACTTGTGTGTGTACGATGAGGACCCATTACAGTTGATCATCCGGCCTGGATGGGATGCCCCTCACGTACGATGCTCTCCGAGAATGTTCAGTGCTTGGCCTTGTCTGCTTAGACAAGTGGGTGCGGTTCTCGGCTCTCCATATGACTATGTCTTAACTGTACTTGCATACGCTAACCCCGGGTCCCGACATAGTAAAGGAACGGTATTCTTTGAAAATCGTTTGGTAGTACCTAAGAATAGGGATCTAAGGCAACTCATCCTCAAAGAAGCCCATGATACACCCCTCTCAATTCATCCCGGTAGCACAAAAATGTACCGAGATCTACGCCAGAGATTTTGGTGGACCAGGATGAAGAGAGACATTGCTCGATTTGTTGCCGAATGTGATGTTTGTCGTCGCATTAAGGCAGAACACCAAAGACCTGCTGGTACACTTCAACCTTTGCCTATTCCCGAGTGGAAATGGGACAAAGTCGGTATGGACTTCATCACCGGCTTTCCAAAATCCCAGAAAGGAAATGATGCCATCTTCGTTGTCATAGATAGGCTTTCCAAAGTTGCTCACTTCCTTCCCGTTCGCGAGTCTATAACTGCTAGCCAGTTAGCGGACTTGTACATCTCTAGAATTTTTTCTCTTCACGGTGTTCGTTTGGTGATCAATTCTGATCGTGGTAGCCTTTTCACCTCTAGATTTTGGGGAAGCTTTCAAAATGCTATGGGAACTCATCTATCCTTTAGTACAGCTTTCCATCCTCAGTCTAGCGGTCAAGTTGAAAGGGTTAATCAAATCTTGGAAGACATGCTCAGAGCTTGTGTTATCTCTTTCGGAAAGAATTGGGAGAAATCTCTTCCCTTCGCCGAATTTTCTTATAACAATAGCTATCAATCTATTCTGAACATGGCTCCTTTTGAACTCCTATACGGACGACGATGTCGAACACCCCTTAACTGGTCAGAAACCGGTGAAAGACAACTCTTTGGACCGGATATGATCAAGGAAGCAGAAGAGCAAGTTCGCATTGTTCGTGATCGTTTGAAAGCCGCTTAGTCTCGTCAAAAGAGCTACTATGATCGTCATCATAGAGAGGAGAGCTACAACATTGATGAGAAGGCTTACCTCCGGGTTACTCCTCTGAAGGGAACCCAAAGATTCGGTATCAAAGGCAAGTTGGCCCCACGTTACATCGGACCTTTCCGCATTCTTGCTAAACGTGGAGAAGTTGCCTACCAACATAAACTACCCCCTCATATTTCCCGAGTACATGATGTATTCCATGTGTCACAACTCAGGCGTTGCTTCAAGGACCCCATTCGCGAAGTCGACCATGAAACGCTTGATCTCCAAGATGACCTTTCTTATCGAGAGTACCCTGTTCGTATTCTTGATTCAGCAGAGCGTGTCACTCGCCGTCATAAGATCAAGTTCCTCAAAGTGCAATGGTCACATCACTCCGAGAAAGAAGCAACATGGGAGAGAGAAGACCGCCTCCGTGCCGAATACCCCACCTTCCTCTCGACGACTTCTGAATCTCGGGACGAGATTCTTTTGAGTGGGGGCGAGTTGTCAGAACCCCAACTAGGGTAAGTGCTAGGGCTTGATTGACCCTATTGCATCATGAAAAATTCAAAAAGAAATTCAAAAATGGGGAAAAGAAAGCCCTGAGAAATTATTTGAAATGGCCAGATAAAAATATTTTTCCAAAAATCATTTGAATGTTTGGAAAATTCCTATAAATGATGCTGATCATTTTAAAAGTGGATTGGGTATTTTCCCATACTCATGGAATTTTCTAATATTCAAAAGGTGCTCTGGAAATTAAAGTTTACCCCTATTTGAATTGAAATTCAAATGTTTTGAATTTAAAAAATGCTCAAATTCTGTATGTGGCTAGCTACTGGTCACCTAATATTTATAAAAGTATTTGGGCATTTTTATAAAATGCCTTGCTAGTTTATTCAGGGCAAAACATATTTACAGAAAGGAAAAACAGAAGAAATAAAAGGAAAAGAAGCACCTGGCCCAGCCTGGCCCAGGGGACCAGCCCAGCCCACAAGGGCATGGTCGTCTTCTTCCCTGGGCAGGCAAGCACAGAGGTGCGTGGCGGCCATGCCCAGGGCGCCGACGCCACCTCCTGCTTCCCCCTGACCTCCTTCTCCTCCCCGTGGCAGCCTGGAATGCCCCAGGTCATTTCCCCCTTCTCCCTGGCCTTCCTTCTTCCTCCCCGGCGAGAACCGAGCCGACCCGTAGCCCAAGCGGAGCACGCCGCCGTAGAGCTCGTGGCCACCGTGCCCCTTTCGAGGCAGCAAGTTGTCCACGAGGCTCCCCGGCATCGACTTCATCGAGCGGCGCCTTCAATTCGGATCAGGAGCCAACGGCGACGACGTCCTCTTCATCGAGCCACCGTCGGGCACAGTGGACACCGGCGAGCGATTCTCCTTCGTCCAGCCACCCTCCGGCCTCCCCGACGGCTCCACTAGCACCAGGGTGAGCTCCCCGTTCGCCCCAGCTCCTCCGCGCCTCTCGCCGTGGCCCGTAGCGTAGAACCGCCCGCTCCAGTGCTCCGGCCGTCGTCGTCATCGACCTAGCCGTGGCCCGAGGCCCCTCCTCGTTGCCCAGATGGCTTGAACGAGTGCGCGAGGTTGCGGGCTACGCGCCCAGGCCACCCCCCGTGCCCGAATCCCAAGTCCGGCGAAGCTCCGGCCACACTCCGGCGACGGCGCCATTAGCCCCCCTTAAACACCTCTTAATCCCCCCTTGAGTCCATGACATGTGGACCCCAGACCCCCCTAACACCCCCTGTTAACTCTAATTAAAAGGTTTTTAACCCAGTCTCACTGACCTGCGGGTCCCACACGTCAGGTTGACTAGTCTACAGCCCTGGCGTCAGCATGACACAATGCTGATGCAGAAAAGCCTTTTCCAGAGATTTAAAATAATCCAGAAAATTCCAGAAAAACATTTAAACTTTGGAAATTCATAACTAATTCATATGAACTCCAAATTGGACAAATAATATATGAAAAATGATCAGCATAAAATTCTCTATCCAAATATGCAACTTTCAACCATGTTTGAGTTGATTTTAAAAGGGGACCAGTAGCTTTTTCTATTTGTCTTAAATGGAATTAATTCAAATTTAATTCAAATCCAATTCAAATTTTAACCATTGAAATGCAAACATGATCACTTGTACTTCAGAAGCTTATCCCACACATGATGACATTGTTTACAATAACCAAACATTAGCAAATGCCAGATGACCTAATATGAATAATATTTGGAGTTTGATTTTGAATTAACTTTTCAAATCAAGTTCAATTAACATGTGGCAAATTGAACCTAGATCAAACCAATACCATTCACATCATGAACAACATAATCATGTGATTGTGCATTTCAATTCATGTTATCCCCCTTTATTGATGTTTGTACCGGTAACAGCTTTTCCGAGACGGTGATCACCCCCGAAGAAGAACACCACCGTTAAGACTCGTGTATCGTCAGCAAGGCAAGCAAACCCCATTGATCATGTCTATAAAATCCCAATTCCCTCTCAGTCTCGCTTATGCATGTTTAGGAGATCATCTTGTATCGATTCTACCGCATAGTTGAACCCATATCCGATGCATGACCTATCATCTTGTCATAGTAGTAAGAAAACCACAATCCTAGCTGACATAGGAGTTGATTGATATCATGAAGCCCCTGCAACTGTTATAGCTTATTGCATGCTTAGTGTTACATGAGGTTGCTTTTGATGTGAGTCGGGATGATGGTGAATATGGTGTTGATGAAAGTGAAACTGTGTCGGTGAATCCACCCTAATACAAGGTGAACGATGAGAGGCTGTGTAGGAGTACACAGTGGGTTGTCTCGTTGAACACTGCCTTAGGCATCGAGTTCTTGTATGGTAATCCAAGACAAAGAGTACAACCACACATTGGGCTCACTGACCCCTCTCGGCCTAGTACCTTGATCCGTGTCGACGTCCAGGAGTCACATTAGTTCGGGCTTTCCATTTGACATGTGCATAGAAAAAGAACGAAGGAACTGGTTGCATCATATAGATATGTGGGTGCACCTGTGAGGCAGGAAAACCATCTGCCAGAGGTGGCGTCTCGGTCACCTACATTGTTTGAGTCCGTTTCGTTGATCCGGCTGGGCTCTCGAGCGGAGGCAAACTCAGATAGTCGACTCCTGGAATAGACCGGTTGTGAGCGAAGTGTCGTGGTGAACATCCTCGCTGTCACCTCTTGAACGGTGGCGAGACCTGGCAGTAACCGATGGTCATGTGTGTGTAGTTTACACCCTTGCAAGGTTAACAAAACTATTCGAATAGCCGCGTCCGCGGTTAAGGACTACTTGGAACCTGTACCTGAATATTAGACAACTTGAACTGGATACTTCTAAAATACACCAACTTGAACTGGATACTTCTAAAATACACCAACTTGAACTGGATACTTCTAAAATACACCACGAGGAGTGCTATGGTGTGCCTCCTCGTGGGGAAGTCGAGGAAGTAACCATAGTGGTGTATTGGTTGGAGATGTAGTGGACTCGTGTACGCTTCTTACCTCAAGTCTGGTATTCGTAGTTCAGGATTAGCCAAGTCAAAGCTGGCACTTCTGCATGATGAAACCCCACCTCCCTTTACCTTGATACTTGAGCATGAGTAGTATAGATCTGATGTAAGTCTTGCTGAGTACGACTTTGTACTCACGTTTTCTTATTCTATGTTTTAGATTAGAACCCGGACCCCGATGGAGTCACCGACCTGAAGCTCGACGTTGACTAAGTTAGCATAGTCCCAGACAGCAGTCTGGTCCCTCGTGGAAGGGCATGTTTGTTTACAAGGCTTCTCTAAGCCATTTGTTAAAATTGTCTGTACTCAGACCTAATTCGCTTCCGTTGTATGATGTAATGTTGATCACAGATATGTGATCTTTGTATGATCTATGTGTATATCAATAAAGAGTACTTTGTAGAGTTATGTGATGATACCTGCTGTTCATACTAGGCATGTGTGCTGCGTGTATGTTTATAACATGCATGTCTTAGTATGGGTTTTCGAGACCTTAGTTGTGATCTGGCTGGCGGTACTTTATACACCAAGTGACCCTTAGATGTGCGCAGCTTGGGGCATCGCGATGCGATTGTTCGTGACTCTGTCACGTGCACACTTTGTTGTATGATCGAGCCCGCCCTAGACCCCGACTAAGTGATCGGGCTGGAGTAAGTTTATGTAAGAGTTAGGATCCAATCGATAACATGGTTGAGGCGACTTGTCTATGAGTATGGGATTCACCACCCATAAGCATTTAGACTTGTGAGCGGACGATGAGGACCCATCTCAGTTGATCATCCGGCCTGAATGGGATGCCCCTCATGTTCGATGCTTACCGAGAACGTTCTGTGCTTGGCCTTGTCTGCTTAGACAAGTGGGTACGGTTCTCGGCTCTCCATGTGATTGTATCGTGACTGGAATTACATACGCTAACCCCGGGTCCCGACACCCGATCTCGGAAGTGCGGCTGCGGCGGAACAGAGGCGAGTTTGCGAAATAGGGTTCTTCTTCTGGAGTTTCCCCGTGACGGAGAATAAATAGGCGAAGGGGGGCAGCCAGAGGTGGAACAGGGGCCCCAGGAGCCCCCCTGGCGTGGCCAGGGGTGCGGCTGCGCCGGGTGGCCGCCTGGGCCCCCCTGGCTCCCCTCTGGCCCCACTCGGGCTCTTCGCGAAGCTTCCTGTGTGCTGATTTTTCCTGTATTTTTCCCGGAATTTTTCTGGCACTTTTTATATGGGGGAAAACGTAAATAGAAAAACAGCAGAAAACAGGAACTGGCACTGGGGTGCACTGATTTAATAGGTTACTCCAAATATGATCAAAAGTGTATGAAAGTGTATCTAGATCATAGCAATATCACACAAAACATGCATGGAGCAAGCAGAAATTATAGATACGTTTTGGACGTATCAGCAAGCAAACCCTATTGATCATGTCTATAAAATCCCATTTCCCTCTCAGTCTCGCTTATGCATTGATTAGGATGATCACCTTGCTATCAATTCTACCGCATAGTTGAACCCATATCCGATGCATGACCTATCATCTTGTCACAGTAGTAAGCAAACCACAATCCTAGCTGACATAGGAGTTGATTGATATCATGTGGCCCCTGC
The DNA here is from genome assembly GCA_950022295.1 of Bromus sterilis. Lineage (NCBI taxonomy): Eukaryota > Viridiplantae > Streptophyta > Magnoliopsida > Poales > Poaceae > Bromus > Bromus sterilis. The sequence continues at coordinate 361,264,711 of OX465595.1, read as the reverse complement.
AACTGTTAAAGCTTATTGCATGCTTAGAGTTTACAATGAGGGTACTTTTGATGTGAGTCGGGATGATAGTGAACATGGTGTTGATGATGGTGAAACTGTGTTGGTGAATCCACCCTAATACAAGGTGAACGGTGAGAGGCTATGTAGGAGTACACAATGGGTTGTCTCATTGAACACCGCCTTAAGCCCGAGTTCTTGTAAGGTAATACGAGACAAAGAGTACAACCACACATTGGGCTCACTGACCCCTCTCTACCTATCAACTCACCCCGATCAAAGTCCAGGAGTCGCATCTAGTTCGGGTTTTCCATTCGGCATATGCATAGAAAGATGAAGGAAATGAAATGTGGCATTCATGGTAGGGCTTGTAGAACATGGCTTGTCAAGCGGAGAACCATCCGTCGAGGTGGCCTTGTCAGTCGTGCCTACATGGTTTGAGTCCTGACTGGAAGCTCGGCCGGAATTCCAGTTGGGTTTGGAACTCAGACAGTTGACTCCCTGGACTAGAACGGTGCCGTGAGGTAAGTGTCGTGGTGAACATCCTCGCCGGCACCCCTTGAATGGTGACGAGTACTTGGAGGTAACTGATGGTCATGTGTGTGTAGCGGTACACCCCTGCAGGGTTAACAAACTATTCGAATAGCCGCGTCCGCGGTAATGGACTACTTGGAAAGTTGTGCTTGATTATTAGACAACTTGAATGGATACTCTAAAACTGGCAAGATAAGCGTTAGTGCTATGGCGTGCTTCCTCGTGGGGAAGTCGAGGAAGGATCCATAGTGGTGTATTGGTTGGAGACTTGGTAGTGGACTCGTGTACGCTTCTTACCTCAAGTTTGGTACTCATAGTATAGCACTAGCCAAGTCAAAGCTGGCACTTCTGCATGTTGAAACCCCACCTCCCTTTACCTTGAAACTTGAGCATGAGTAGTATAGTTCTGATCTAAGTCTTGCTGAGTACAATTTTGTACTCACGTTTTCTTATTCTATGTTTTAGATGGAAACCCAGACCCCGATGGAGTCACCTTCCTGAAGCTCGACGTTGACTAAGCTAGTATAGTTCCAGACAGCAGTCTGGTCCCTCGTGGAAGGGCATGTATGTTGAACAAGAATTATCTAAGCCATTTGTTAATCTTGTCTGTACTCAGACCTAATTTGCTTCCGTTGTTTGATGTAATGATGGATCATAGTTATATGATCTTTGTGTACTCTATGTGTAAGTCAATAAATATATACTTTGTAGAGTTCATGCAATGTGTACCTGATGTTTACATTGGACATGTATGCTTCCTGTATGGTTATAACATGCATGTCTTAGTGTGGGGTTCGATAGCTTAGTTGTGTTCTTATCGGCTATCTTTTATATACCAAGTGGCCCTTAGATGTGCGCAGCTTGGGGCATCGCGATGCGATTGCTCGTGACTCTGTCACGTGGCACACTTTGTTGTATGATTGAGCCCGCCCGAGACCTCGACTAAGTGATCGGGCTGCAGTCTGTTTATGTAAGTGTTATAATTCAATTGATAATATGGTTTAGGCGACTTGTCTATGAGTATGGGATTTCAGCACCCATAATCATTTAGACTTGTGAGCGGGCGACGAGGACCCATCTCAGTTGATCATCCGGCCTGGATGGGATGCCCCTCACGTACGATGCTTTCCGAGAGTGTTATGTGCTTGGCCTTGTCTACTTAGACAAGTGGGTACGACTCTCGGCTCTCCATATGATTGAGTTGTGACTGGAATTACATACGCATATTCCGGGTCCCGACAATATTTCTTCAATTACAATAAAGTACCTGTAAATTAATTTCATAACAAGTACAATAAGCAGTAGGCATAAATTACAATGTACATGGAGGTATCATCACTTTCTGCTAGTGAATATCAAAGGACTAACGCAAAGAAAAGGCCCTGTTAGCTGAAATTTAAAAGTGCATACGTACTTGCCTAAACAAACATGAGGCATAGCCTCACTTTCTGCAAGTGAATTTTTAAGATAGGCCATGAAAGGCCTAGAGATTCATATATTGAAGGAGCTAGCAGGAGGGCACCATCAGAGAAAAACAACAGATACCGTCCCATATCCATATGACACATGTCTGTGCAGCGCGGCTGATAACCAGCCATCAGCAGCACATGACCTCAAGCACAGCAAACAGTATAGCCAACACCATTGTGTTAAAAGTTGAATAAATTTTGGGATGCTCTTATCTCACAAAGAAGTTTTTAGTTGGTCTTAAAGCATGATCTTTGGACTACTGTCCCAGGTATGGAAACATAGACAGGACAGCATAGAATCGTATGTGATAATTGCAACCATGACATGAGTAACATAGGGCGGGGAGGGGGGCATAAATTTCAAAACCAAGTGAAACATCAAGAAAATACATGCGTAGAAGCCTAAAGTAATTTACTGAGTACTTGAAGTTACGGAATCTCAGGAGATACTTGAGATTTGCTAGGGCACATCTAGATGTGCACTACTTAAAGCACATCTAAGTCGTTCAATCTAACTAGGAAGGAAAAATAATGCCTACACGGATCTCTATATAAAATCAATGGTGTAAGACCTAGATGTGCACTACTTAAAGCACATCTAGATGTGCACTACTTAAAGCACATCTAGATGTGCCCTAGACAAACCCGATACTAATAATGCTGGAGAGAGGAACTTCAAGACAATAATCAATTTTTAGATTCTTGACAATGGATTGATGTTCGGTTCAAGAAACTATGTAATAATGTTTACACACTATTATGGTCTCTCCTGTTATTATAAGGTTGATACATATGCACAAAAACCAAGATCGAGGATCATGATTTCTCTAACTTAGAACCATGATTCCTCCTTCCGGCAGGGTGCCAGGGCAGCTTCTCCTGCCAGCCCCGATCTTGAAACGGCCGCGGCGGTGGTACAGAGAGGAGAATGGGAATAGCATATCGATATTAGGGGTTTCCGTCACGGGGGGTAAATATAGGCCAAAGGGGGCAATGAGAGGGGCCACAGGGCAGCCAGGATGCCTCTTGGCGCCAGGGACCCTCCTGGGGCCCTGGTGGCTCCACCCCCTTCCTTCCTTGGTGATTCGGGAAGCTTCCGGGTCGCTGATTTTTTATATAATTTTTCCAGGATTTATTTGGCACTTTTAATGGCCGGAAAACCTGAAATACAAAAACAGCAGAAAACAGGAACTGGCAACTGGGTGCACTGAGCTAATAGGTTAGTCCAAATATGATAAAAAGTGTATGAAAGTTCAAGAAAAACATGGCAAAGTCACACAAATCATGCATGGAGCAAGCAGAAATTATAGATACGTTTGGGACGTATCAGGGAGCACCCGAACTCTCAGGTTTTTAAGTCTTGCCCTGCTTTTTAATAAAGGTACTCCCGATGGGAGTAAATAATTTGGATCAGAAATCAGAATATTTTGGCACCAAGAGACAGGTGGTTTTTGCCGGTCTTCATTTTTCTCAATTTCTTTTATATTGATCTGTCCTTGTTGGGATGTTGCGATGATAAGTATCGTAAGAATGCTCTTGAGTGACCAATGATGATGCTTGGTCTTTGATCTGTCGCGTCTCTTGGCCAGTCATAATGACGACTTGGATATCGTGCTGCCGCTGCCCGTTGGATTTCCAAGACGTGTATGGGAAACACGCGTGATTTGACGTGTCTATAAATAGTGATGACCATGTGAAGGAATATTGTCTTGGAATTCGTAACGTCCGGCGTGTTTGGTCTTTGAATTAATGATGGCGCCGCCTGGGCTTCTGCGTGTTTTCCTGGTTTGCCCCTGGGTTGCGCTATAAATACCTCATGTTTTTTGCCTGACATCGGCATCCATTCTGCGCTCATCTTTCTCTTCTGCTTCTTCTTCATATGGCGTCCAAGCGTGGTAGTGGTTTGGCTGGTCGAGGTCGTGGCCATCGCGGCCGTGGTAGCCACACTCCTCGTTCTTTGCGCGGTGGACGTCGTGGGGATACGTCGGCGCCTTCCTCTTCTTCCGTCGAGGAGGGTGTTTGGCGCTACAATTTCCTTTTGCGTGTTCTTAGCCGCACCGCTACCTGGATCCCTCTTCCGTTCTCGTTTGCCTCCATTGTTTATGAACTTAACTTGAGGGGTTTTTGGCTCCAGCTTCAAGGGTGTGCTCGGTCTCCTTAGGTGGAGTTGGTTGTTGATAGTTCTTGCTTGATTTTCTTGGATCTAGCTGTAGGTCGTTTTCGCGTCGTCTGAAATTGCGTGATGGGGATAGTCTTTGCTATTGTTTTGATGGCGAAGATACCCTTACCGTTCGTACCTTTGATGATGGTGGCAACCGTCTGGATCCGTATTGGGAGGAAACAAGCAGCGACAGTTCTGATGGGCCAAGGGACCCTTCATCTACTTCTCAAGTGGCTTCGACTTCTTCTGACTCCTCGGCTGGTGGTGCTTGCTATTATAGTTCTAGAGAGGAGCTCGACGTCAAACCACCTGTCAAGCGACTCGATAGGCAAGGTCGCCTTTTAGAAATGGAGGAAGGCGACTTGCAGGGTTAGTTTTACTTTGTCTGTGATGATGCTCGTCAAGTTGTGGGCCGAAAGTGCCAATTATCTCAGCATGAGCACATATGTAGAAGTCATAGTTCCCTGAGATGATTGGCACTGTAATATTTTTGGCGACCGCTCGGGTCCCTTTGTAATCTTCTGTGTGTAGTGGAAGCCTTTGTGATGATATATGTAACTTTGAGGTCTTCGAGTCTTTTGTAATGAGAACTGTACTCGAATCCTTTGTAATGAGAATTGTCCTTGAGTCCTTTGTATGAGAACTGTCCTCGAGTCCTTTGTAATGAGAACTGTCTTCGTGTCCTTTGTATGAGAATTGTCCTTGAGTCCTTTGTAATGAGAACTGTCTTTGAATCCTTTGTATGAGAATTGTCCTTGAGTCCTTTGTAATGAGAACTATCGGGTGTGCTGCAGCGCTCCCGATGGGAGTATCCCCCGAGGCTGCGTTCGATTTGTGGAGTCGGACGTAGCCTGTGAGCTTTATTCGACCAAGATGTCTTCTCTTGCAGCTCCTTGATTGCTCCAAATTTATATCGGGTGCGCGGCCGCGCTCCCGATGGGATTAGCCCCCGAGTGTTTACGTGATCACTTGTGATCGGGTAAGGACTGAAGAATTTTTGTTGTCCTTTATCTTTGGGGAGTAAGAAACTTTGAGTGATTTTTGTGCGGGTGAGATGATGCTTGAGTCCTCGAGGCTTTTTGTTTGTGGTTTCGTAAGTGAAAATAGTGTTTCCTTGGGGGGAGTCTGCGTTCGAACCCCGAATTATTTTGGGTGTCATCGTGTAAAATAGCGTCTCTCGAGGGGGGGGTTGTGCTTGAGCCCCCGAGTTCTTTTAGTAGTGTCGCGTAAGCGAAGATAGTGTCTCTCGGGGGGAGTTTGTGCTCAAGCCCGCGAGTGCTTTAAGTGGCGTCGCGTAAGCGACGATAGCGTCTCTCGGGGGGAGTTTGTGCTCAAGCCCCCGAGTGCTTTAAGGTAGCGTCGCGTAAGCGAAGATAGCGTCTCTCCGGGGGAGTTTGTGCTCGAGCCCCCGAGTGCTTTTAGGTAGCGTCGCGTAAGAGAATATATCGTCTCTCGGGGGGAGTTTGTGCTCGAGCCCCCGAGTGCTTTTAGGTCGCGTCTCGTAAGCGAAGACAGCGTCTCTCGGGGGGAGTTTGTGCTCGATCCCCCGAGTGATTTTAGGTGGATTCGCGTAAGCGAAGATAACATCTCTCGGGGGGAGTTTTTGCTCGATCCCCCGAGTGCTTTTAGTGTTATTATTTGGGCAACAACCTCTTTTATTACTTTGTATTTTACATGAGTTGCCGAGCGGTGCTGCTGCCGATGCTGCCAGTGGAGCCTATAGGTAGACTATGGGTAGAACAGGCGCAAGTTTGCCATGTTCCACGGATTTCCCACGTCTTCGTCGGTCTTCGGGTTATTCAGCCTGTATGCACCTCCTCCTATGACCTCCGAGATTATGAATGGTCCTTCCCACTGCGGGGAAAGTTTGTGTACTTTTTCTTGTATTAGTCGCAGGACGAGATCTCCTTTGCGGAAAGTTCTGGTCCGTAGGCGAATGCTTTGGTACGTGCGTAGTTTGTCCTGGTATCCTTCTGACCTTGCTATGGTTGTGTGAAAGTGCAATATATCGACCAGAGGGGGGTGAATGGGAGATTTTCAATTTTACTACCAGATTTTGGTTTTCTTCAGGACTGAAGCAATACGAAGCTGAAGAAGTAACCAAAATGATGAAGAAATAAAACTTCACAAAATGTAATCATTAGGGCAGCTCATCACAATGCAACAGAAATAAATCAATTCAGATAAGCAGAAGTGCTTCAGATGCATAGTATGAAGACTTAGAGCAGAGGGAGAACTGAAGCATAAGAAGTCAACATAGCAAGTACTGAAGCTTAAGAGGTTGAAGAGATAGCACCAGTTATTGAAGACTTTGGTTTGGTAGACCAGTTCAAGTTGCTGTGCCAACTCTACGTCTAGTTGGAGAGGCTGAGATTCAACTCAGAAGACCTAGTCTTCACCTTGTTCTCCTTGAACTAGAGTCCTCAGACTCCGTCCAATAACTCAGGTGAGTCTTCAAGGTAGACTCCCGAAACCTTTACAGACTCAGTCACTCCGGGAAGTCACAATTGCATCTTGACTTCCTCAGACTGAAGACTTCTACACCGGTTGGAAGATCACAGTCTTCAAGAGTAAAAAGCTTCGGATCACTCGAACCGACTTCCTCAGAAATGCTCAACTACTCAGGCTGGTGGTTTTCCTCACATAGGTTCTTCAGTGTCCTCAGAGGTGGTTTGCTCTCAAATGACAAGTGTTAGTTTTACTCTCGGAGCAGCCAACCCACAAATGGGGCTGGAGGTGGCTATTTATAGCCGCGGAGCAACCCGAGGTGAAAGGACATAAATGCCCATGCATGCAATTACTCTCATGCCCTCGGAAATGACCGTTGCTAGACAAGTTCTAGCCTCTCACCACACAACACGTGGCACGGTCAAAGTATTCTCTCTCCTCACGATTTTCAGAAGAGTCACACTGGCGATCTCCAGACTCCTCAACCGAAGTTCTTTACCTCAGTGTCCTGAAGAACAACGTCTCAGACACCCGAGGACTGAACTTCTACTGCAGGAGATTTCCTCAGGGTTTTTCTTCAGGATTCCTAGTTGAGAAATTCCTCAGACCTTCGGAACTCGTTTTCTTCAACCCCTCCAACAGTACGATGTTTTCCTACGACTCAAGAAATAAAAAGACTTAACGAAGACTACGCTTCAGCTTGATCTTCATCTTGACATGTCTTTAGGATGGCGCAACTTTCTTCAGGATCACAATTCTTCGGGATCCAGTTTCTTCAGGATCCTGTTTCCTCAGGATTTTGCGCCAATACGTTCTTCAGGAAAACCTTCGTTTCTTCATTGTTCCTCAACATTTTGGGGGGTTGACATTGGTGGTTAAACACCTCATCAGGGATTGTTCTCCTGTGTATACTCACAAACACATCAGTCGTTTAACCGTTTTGTCATCAAACTCCAAAACCTCAAGGGGAGGGCACTTGATGCACTTACAATCTCCCCCTTTTTGGTGATTTGATGACACTCAGGTTAAGCTTCAACGGGGATAAAATTATGAGTTTGAAGAATAAAAACTTTGAAGAACATTTCTATCATTAAGCTGGATATAATGAAGCTCCCCCTGAGGATATGCATATGAGTTGAAGAATTTTTAATATCTAAAGCATTTTGAGGTATATGAGGAGCTCCCCCTATATCCAGGCATTTTTGAAGCAGTGCATGTTATGAAGTGTTTGAGGAATTTAAACAACGCACTGAGAGAGGTGTTTGCAGAGATAATCACATGCATATATGATAAACTTGAGGAAATAGCATGAGGTAACTGAGGAATAGTATCAGGCAAACACCCAAATAACAGTTTACAACTCGTTACAAAAAAAATCTGAAGAACGAGAGTTGTAACTGAAGAACATCCTAACTAAAACCCGCTTGAAGACTAACACATTTCTCCCCCTTTGTCATAAAATGAACAAAAAGGGAAAAACTGAAGCTAACGCCCCTTTGAAGATGCTTCAAGGCTGAGGTGAGTCACGCCTGAGGCAATCCGTTGCAGTGTGAGGGTAGGCAGCTGTGTCTTCAGCTTCTTCAGCAGTCATTTCTTGTTTGAAGAATAGGAGTCCATGGCCGGAGGAGGAGTTGTGCAGCGTCTGAATTGCCTCGGGGGTTTGATTGCAGGAATCGGAGGCTTTTGAAGATACAATTTTGCAAGGTCTTCAGCGGTGATTACTTCTCTCATCAAGGCATCGAGATGTTGATATGTATGATGAGTATACCGATGCACTTTCTTCACTGAAGAATGCGTCTGAGCCATGTAGCTGAGTATTTCAGAAAACCGACGCTTCACCCAATCATGATTTCGGTCAACCTTCTGATGAAGACTAATCATAAGCTCTCGGTCAGTCATCACTCGAGCCTGAGTTGTATCCTCAGTAGAGGCATGAGTTCTGGTTTCATCAGTAGTGAGAGACTGAGGATGACGAATGTTTCCACCAAGGGAATTGGTCAAGAGAACTTCTTCATAGAATATGCCTTTGCCCTTATCATTTGAAGCAATCGTATGCTGAAGCACTTCGGCAGGCGGCAGATAGGTCCTGTGATTCGGGTGATCAGGTTGGAAATCAATACCAGTCGTGGCTCGGATGAGCTTCATGATCCATGGCGCGTATGGCTTCAGGATATGAGGATTCTGTGCTGCATCCACCAGAGTTCTGAAGAAGAAGTCAGGAACGTTGATTGGCCCAGACATGCAGAGGTTGTGGAGGATGTTCTTCATGATTCCAATAACTTCTTCAACAGTGGATTCATAGCCTTTAATGGGGCAGAAGGTCTTCGCCAGAATCCGATACAGTGTACTTGGCAGATACAGAATCTCAGAAACTGGAAACTTTGTGCGAGCTGGGGCTTCAGGTGTCTGAGGCTTCATAAGCATGTTCATCAGGTCATCTCAAAAAATTTGAGACCCATAGGAGCAAGCAGTTGGGGAAGTGCACTGAGGCAACTCAAGAATGCCAATTGCTTCAGGAACAGTGATGGTGTAGTGATGATGCTCAGTCATCCACTCGAGGACCCAGGTGGTGATATCCAGAGGATCTCCTGAAACATAAAAGTTGCATAAAACTGAAGTACAAGCTCTTCGTTCCAGTGGATGCATTCGGAGAAGAAATGAAGCAGCTTGGCATGATGTAGATCCTGAAGCACACCGTTGAAGCAGGGAAGGGCTTCCATGTCCATTAGAGGAATATGCTTGTGAGGAAACAATTTGTTTTGCTTATAGAGAACTGAAGCATAATAGTTCTTCTGAGTGGCTGTCCAGAACCTCAGCAGCTTTCGAGGTGGAGCAGAATGATATGGATTTTGAATCCCCTCTTGGAAGAAACTCATGGCATTGAAGAAATCTGAATCATCGAAGCTTGGGGTATCATCAGCTTCAAGGTCACGGAAGAATGGTTGCTTCTGCTTCAGACACAAGGATCGATCTTGAACTGGGCCTTGAGGTGGTGTAGGCGCTTGAGGCACTTCAATCTGAAGAGAGGCTTGAGGCCGAGGCGGAGCCGCTGCAGATTTTGCAGGCACAGACGTGTTGAGGTCCTTGGGAAGACGAGGCGATGTTGCCTGTTTGTCTTCAGAGCCATCCTTTGAGGCTTCAGGATGAGAATTTGTACTGTTTTCTGCTTCAGGAGGAGCATTTGTGCTGTGCTCGATGATTAAGCCGCGTTGAGGATTGGGAGGTGGAGTTGAGGCAGCAGTAATAAGAACAGTGGTATCAGCGGCCTTTGATGCCGGAGGAGCTGAGGAAAGTGGTGTAGCATCAATGGGGTCCTCAACAGTGGGCTTCTTCGCGGCAGGTGGAGTTGAGGGTTGGGCCTCGGGCAGGCGCTTGAGGTTTTTGACAGAGGTAGCAGGGGGTACTAAGGAAGCAGGCTGTCGAAGCTTCATCAACTTTGCCATCTGCTGAGACATCTGTTCCTTGGATTTGCCTATATAAAGACGGTTGGCGGCGCACTCAGTGTTGAGGCGTTGAACTTCACATTGATTCTCTATAAACTCCCGAGGAGTAACATCAGTGATAGGTTTCTTTTTGAAGTCACTGAGGACTTTCTTCAGTTTGGCCTTCAACTGTTTCTGAAGATCACGTTGATGAATCTCATTTATGAGGAAATGTTGAACATAGAACTTGATGTCTTTAGGGATGTCCAAATCATCAAGAGGAGTATCAGGCTTGACAGACCAAATTTCAATGTACTCCAAGATCTTCTTGGGATCAAGGAGAAGCGGGATTTCTAAACCCATTGCTTCAGCTTTGCGTCTGGCCGCAGCACGCACATATTGATTCTTATCAGCTTCAGTGGCGACGAAGCCGGCCAAATCCTCAAATTCATCTTCATCATCAGAGGTTTGAGGAGTATGAGGAATGGCGCCATACATAGCAGTTTTCTTTGGTGAGGGGCGTGGGCCTCGTTGAAGAACAGTTTTGGTCTTCAGCTGAGACTGAGGCATTGTGGTGGAGGCCTCAGGAGTATTACCAGATTCATCAGTGCGAATACGTGAGGAGGGAGCGGCACCATCCATGCGTTGAAATGAGGAACCAATAACTTGAGGCTTAACTGAGGACTTCTGGGAGGGCTTCATGCCAGGAGCCTTTTTGCGGTGCTGAACCTGAGGTTGAGGCTGTTGCTGAGGCTGAGGTGGAAGCTGTACCGAGGCAGCCAAATCACGAGCCAAATTACGGGCGAGATGTGTCGTTCGCTTGAGGTAACGCCGATAAGCCTTAGGGAAGTCATCACGGGTCTTCAAGGTTGAAGGATCAGGAATGACACCAGGTGCAGGGGGAGGACGAGCCTTGATGCTCAAGGTCTTCAGTGGTGGATTGACAGCGAATGATTCCTTATGCCCTTTATTGATCCATTCATAGGCAATCCATCGTTTAGCCCATTCCCGCGTGATCTTCTGAACTCGTTTCTTTCGTTCACCCGCGGTTTCATGTTCGGGAGTCTTCAGCTTCTCATAGAGCTCAGGAGGCAAGTCTTTAGCGGTATCAGTGTGCTTACGCCGAGGAGCCATTTTCTTCAGCGGGGGAGACTGAGGAATTGTACGTTCGAGCTGAGCTGCAAATGAAGTGAGACTATGAGAACCATATGATTCCTCAGCAGACATGTACCTGTGACAGAATTAAGTTGCGAGGGAAGTGGGGTACGGTTATATGCGTTCATGAGGAATAGGCTCAGGAAAGCAAATGAATGAGGCATAGGTATAGGTCTCAGAAAGCTAGCAATACAGTTAAGGATTGAATGGCTTGAGGACACAACAGTACCGAGGAATAAGACGCTGAGGAATAAGCCACTGAGGAATAGGCATACCAGAACTGAGGCGAATGCTGAGGAACCACGAGTTTTCTTCCCCGGCGACGGCGAACTCCGGCGATGTTAGCACGAGAGCTTGAGGAGCTCAAGGGCGGCGTCGCGAGAGTGAGAGAAGCGGTGGGGGGAAATGACCAGGGGGGGTAGAGGGCTATTTATAGAGGGGTGAAAGCTGAGGGGTTGCGAAATTTGTGGACCAGATTGCCCCTGATTGTTGGGAACCTCAGTGGATATCATAATGGTGGATAATCACGACGTGCGGTAAAATCACAACAAATTGAAGACAGTTGTAACCGTAAATCCTTGATTTTAGGAACTTGAGGACAAGGGCTGAGGATGAAGACAAATGATCTGAGGCTGATGATGAAGACTAATGGTCTCATCCTGAGGAATACATGATTTCCGGATGAACGCATATGAGATAGACAGATTAGATAAGTGAGCACAGAGGGACGGGTCCGATCACGTTCACCTAGATGAAGAAGCAAAAGCTGAAGAACAATAACTATAGGTGAACGCTGTTGAGGACAAACACGGTAATCATCAGTAATGAAGACTTCAAATCCTGAGGAAGCTGAGGAACAACAAATCCTGAGGTGTTTGGGAGGTGGCGCTACCCACCTTATAGGGAATGAGACACTTGATACCATACAATTGTCGTATTGGTCTTGAGTCAATTCCACGTTAATTTCTTCACACTTAGCAAGGTAGTTCCTCATGATTTGAGGAGTACGACGCATCATGTGTTGTACATCAGGATTCTTCAATATTGTTTAAGCGTTAGGATGTGTGTCCATTCACTAGACGTTTGAGGAATCTAAGATATTTAGCTCACACCTCAGAGTGCTAAATCTCTTCTCATCCAAAGGCTTAGTGAATATATCAGCAAGTTGGTCTTCAGTCTTCACGTGGCTGATGACGATATCTTCCTTCAATACATGATCCCGAAGAAAGTGATACTGAATCTCAATGTGCTTCGTCCTCGAGTGCTGTACTGGATTCTGAGAGATCTTGATGGCGCTCTCATTGTCACATAGTAGTGGTAATTTCTTCAGGTTGATGCCGTAGTCCTTCAGAGTTTGCTTCATCCAAAGAAGCTGTGAGCAGCTAGCACCAGCAACAATGTATTCAGCTTCAGCAGTGGAGAGGGAGACGCAGTTCTGCTTCTTCGATGACCAGCACACTAGAGAACGTCCGAGGAAATGACATGTTCCTGAGGTAGACTTCCGATCCACTCGATCTCCAGCATAATCTGAGTCTGAGTACCCAACGAGATCTAGCTGTGTGCCTTTTGGATACCATTAGCCTAGCGACGGGGTGTGAGCCAAATATCGAAGAATTTGTTTCACCTCTTGGTGATGCGATTACTTAGGTGCAGCTTGGAATCGGGCACACATGCAAACTCTCAACATTATATCAGGCCTAGATGCACATAGATATAGCAGAAAACCTATCATGGAGCGGTATACCTTTTGATCGTAGTCCTTGCTATTTTCATCAGGGCCAAGTTGTCCATTTGTAGGCATCGGTGTCTTGATGCCCTTGCAGTCTTGCATCCCGAATTTCCTCAGGCACTCCTTGAGGTACTTCTCCTGAGAGATGAAGATGCCATTGCGTTGTTGACGAATTTGGAGCCCTAAGAAGAAATTCAGTTCGCCCATCATGGACATCTGATACTGTTCACTCATCAAGAATGCAAATTCTTCACTGTATTTCTTGTTAGTGCATCCAAATATTATGTCATCAACATAGATTTGACATATGAATAATGCATCATCATATCGTTTTGTGAAAAGATTTGGATCGAGGGAACCAGATTTGAAGCCCTTGCTGATGAGGAAGTCCCTTAGTGTGTCATACCAAGCCCGAGGGGCTTCCTTCAGTCCATAGAGGGCTTTCTTCAATCTGTACACCATATCAGGTTTCTTTGCGTCTTCAAAACCTGGAGGTTGAGCAACATATACTTCTTCCTCGATATTACCATTGAGGAAAGCACTTTTCACATCCATTTGATATAACTTGATATTATGATGGTTAGCGAATGCAAGCATAATACGAATGGACTCAAGTCTAGCAACAGGAGCGAAAGTTTCACCGAAGTCGATCCCCTCGACTTGTGTATATCCTTGAGCTACGAGACGAGCTTTGTTTCTGATGACTTGTCCATCTTCATCGAGTTTGTTGCGGTAGATCCACTTCGTGCCGATGACATTGTGAATTCGAGGATCGGGAAGTTTGACTAATTCCCAAACATCATTCAGTTTAAACTGAAGAAGTTCGTCTTGCATTGCCTGAATCCATTCCGCTTCTTGGAATGCATCGGTGACTTTGGTGGGCTCTGAATTGATACAAATGAGAAATGCCCACAAAAGTTAGCTATACGATTAGCTCTTGCACGAGTAAGAGGACCTGGTAGGTTGACGTCAGCGAGAATTCTGTCCACTTGAACTTCATTTGCCACACGAGGAATTCGAGGAGGATGATCTTGAGGCGCATCTTCGTCACTGCTGTCAGATTCATTTGCATCTGCTTCAGGTGCTTCAGGAGCTTCAGGGGTATCAGGAGCTTCAGGATCAGGATCGTCATTAGGATTATTTGCATCAGGATTTGGATGTTCTTCAGGAGCACGAGGTATGTGGATTTCTTCAGGATGATCCACAGGAATGATATCACCAGCACCCATCTTCTTGATCTGTTCTTCAGGTGGTGCTTCATCTAAATCATGTGGCAGGTGCTCTCTTTGGGAGCCATCAGATTCATCCAATCGCACGTCTACAGTTTCAACAATTTTATAATGACTAATATTGAAGACTCTGTAGGTGTGCGAGTTGATACCATAACCAAGCATGAAACCCTCACGTGCTTTGGGTGCAAATTTGGACTGGTGATGAGGATCACGAATCCATCAAGGTGCACCGAATACCTTGAAGTAACTTACATTGGGTTTCTTACCGACCATTAACTCGTATGATGTTTTTATTGAAGAACTTGTGAAGATACACTCGATTGACGATGTGGCATGCAGTGTTGATTGCTTCAGCCCACCACTTGAGTGGAGTATTGTACTCAGCCAGCATCGTGCGAGTCATCTCGATGAGGGTTCGGTTCTTCCTCTCAACAAATCCATTTTGCTGAGGAGTGTAAGGCGCAGAGAATTCATGAGTGATTCCCAAGTCATCGAGGAATTCTTCCACACCGAAGTTCTTGAACTCAGTGTCGTTGTCGCTTCGAATGTGCTTGATCTTCAGGTTGTAGTTGTTCATGACTCGCAGGGCGAAGCGCTTGAGGATTGCTTGGGTTTCTGACTTATAGAGAAGAAAATGCACCCAAGTGTATCGTGAGAAGTCATCAACAATAACAAGACCATACATATTACCTCCAAAGCTTGAATACTTTGGAGGACCGAATAGATCCATGTGAAGCAATTCCAGAGGTCTTGTAGTAGTCATGATGGTCTTGGCAGGATGTTTGGCCTTGGTCATCTTTCCAGCTTCGCAAGCACCGCACAGCCGGTCCTTTGTGAATCTAAGTTCCTCAATCCCGAGGACATGTTTCTTCAGCACCAGCTTCTGAAGATTTCTCATTCCAGCGTGGCCGAGTCTTCGATGCCATAGCCAGCACTCTGAGGCTCGTGCCATGAGGCATGTAGCGACCTGAGGACCTTCAGAGAAATTACAATATACAGGTCACCTTTCCTAAACCCACTGAAGACAATGGAGTTATCGCTAACCATAAAGACAACACAACCATATTTTCCGAAGAGAACAGCGAGATTAAGATCACATAGCATAGATACAGACATCAAGTTGTATCCAAGGGATTCAACAAGCATGACTTTATCAATGTGTTGGTCTCGAGAGATAGCCACTCTGTCGAGACCCAATACCTTACTTTTACCTTTATCAGCGAAGGTGATGGTTTTCTTTGAAGAAGGACTCAGTGATGATTTCATAAGAAGTCTTCTGTCACCAGTCATGTGATTTGTGCATCCACTGTCCATCACCCATTCAGTCTTTCCCTGCAAAGGAATTAGTATCTCATACAGCAAGTTATGAGCGAGTCTCAGTTTGAGGAATTTATGGTTCCTCAGAATTAATTCCTCAGGACGTTCCTCAGGATTGATTCTATGAAACCAAACAATATAAATATCCTTCAACTAACTCAAATGATGTTTTCCTGGGCATATGATCTGCAGAATTTGTGATTGCCACAGGACATGTCCCTGCAAGGATGATTAGTTCTTCTTTACCACCCACATCTTAATGGGTGGTCTTGAGGTACATGAGGACTGATGAGGGTGATGATACCTAATGGGGTGTGAGATGGTGGCATCAGGATAAACAAAGGAATAAGCATTCTTATGAGGGGCTTCCCTGTGAACAAAATGGTTAGCAGATACATGATTATAATCATTTCCTTTTGAGGTATCGTCCTCAGATGATATCCTCAGCTCATTTGCATCTGCATTCACAGGAAGGTTAGTGATGAGGTCCATCTGAACCCAGATCTTCTTGACTGGAGGACCGTTACTGCAGTTAGTTTCGATGTATCTGGCAAATACCTCACCATTAACATTCTTAAACAGTTTATAGTTTGAGTCAAAAGACTCAATCATCACATCTGAAGAAAGAGCATCATAACCAGATAAAGTATAGGGATCAGGAGGAGGCATCTTTGCCCGAACCCAAGTGGTCTCTGGATATTGTTCAGGTTTCCAGTAAGACCCATCAGGTTTGAGTTTCCGAGTGAATGCGACACCTTCTTTCCTCGGTTTCCTGTTGAGGATCTGTTTCTTGAGGATTTCACAAAGAGTCTGATGTCCTTTCAGACTCTTGAACATGCCGGTTTCCAGTAGACTCTTCAACATTGCATTTTCTTCAGCAATGTCTATGGTATCCTCAGATGAGGGGTTAGCTACCACATAAGCAATAGAAATAACAGAGTCTGAAGACATTGAGGAACTAGGCACAGAGATGATACGGTCATGTTCAATGCATTTTAAACAGGGATGATTAAATCCTTCTTGTGGCATGATGATCTGTTGGGAGAGGAGTGAATCATTTTCTTTCCTCAGATCGTCATGAGACATCCTTACGCGTTCAAGTTCTTGTTTCCTCATGAGGAACTCATGAGCCATCTTTTCATAATCGGTAAGGAGTGCCTCATGACGATTGAACAAGTCATCAAACTTTGACTGAAGAATTTTTGATTCATCAGTCAACTTTTGAGTCTTCGTCATTTCCTCAACCAACATATCATCACTCTTGTTTAGTGAGATCTGGATCTTTTCAAGTGCACGTTGTTGCTTAGATGCAAGATTAGCAAGTTTAGCATAGTTTTCATCAGGTTCTTCATTAGAGGGATCATCTGATGATGAGTAAGAAGATACCTTGGAGGACTTGGCCATGAAGCAGAAGGCAGGGGTTGTGTCTTCAGCTTCATCATCAACATGTGATAGACCAGATTCCTCAGTGCTGAAGATTGACTTGGAGACAAGCGACGTGGCAAGAGCCAGACTGGCCACACCCTCAGATTCTTCAGATTCTTCTTCCTCAACATCAGGGTTGGAACCAGATTCTTCCGAGTCCAATTCTTTGCCGAGATATGCGCGAGCCTTATGGGAATTGCTATTCCTGTATCCAACAGACTTTGAGGATCTTGAGGATTTCTTCTTTGTCTTTTCATCAGAACTGTCATCTTTCCCTTTCTTCTTCTTCTTCTTCTTCAGTCTAGCTTCCTTTTCCCATAGAGGACACTCAGCGATGTAATGCCCAGGTTTCTTGCACTTGTGGAAGACTCTCTTTCTTGCTTCGACAGAGTCATCATCTTTGCTTTTTCTTGAGGAAGATCTTGAGGAATTTCCGAAGCGATTCTTCTACGTGAATCTTTGGAACTTTCTGGTGAGGAGAGCAAGTTCCCGGCTGAGGGTTTCAGGATCATCAGTATCAGCCTCAGACTCTTCATCAGAGGACACTCTTCATGCTCTAGCTTTTAGCGCGCGGACCTTAGGCGTGGAGTTGTATAAATCTCGTTTTTCAGAGAGCTTCAGTTCATGAGCATTGAGGCGCTCGAGAATGTCCGCTGGATCCGGAGTCTTGAAGTTGGGCCTTTCTTGAATCATCAGCGATAGGAACTCAAACGAGTCATCCAGTGACCTCAGTAGTTTCTTCACAACCTCATGATCTGTGATATCAGCGGCACCCAATGCTTGAAGTTCATTGGATATGTCAGTGAGTCTGTCAAAGGTTTGTTGCACGTGCTCATTGTCCAGCCTCTTGAACCTGTTGAAGAGACTACGGAGTGTATCAACTCGTGAGTCTCGTTGAGCAGAGACTCCTTCATTGACTTTTGACAGTCTTGTCCATATCTTCTTTGCAGTATCCATACCACTGATGCGGTTGAACTGAGCCTTGTTAAGATGACCACCAATGATGCTTCGAGCTTTTGCATCAAGCTGCCAGTTTTTCTTGACAACTTCATGAGCAGTCATCAGATTAGCTTCAGGAATGCCTTGATCAACAATATCCCACAGATCCTTGTCAATGGCTTCAAGATGCATCCTCATCTTGTTCTTCCAGTATGGATAGTCTGTCCCGTCGAAGATGGGGCAGTTTGAGGCAACGCTCATTGTACCTGAGGTCGACATAAATAAAACTCCAGGTGGTTAAACCGAATCACACAGAACAAGGGAGTATCTTGCTCTGATACCAATTGAAAGTGCAATATATCGACCATAGGGGGGGGTGAATGGGATATTTTCAATTTTACTAGCAGATTTTGGTTTTCTTCAGGACTGAAGCAATACGAAGCTGAAGAAGTAACCAAAATGATGACGAAATAAAACTTCACAGAATGTAATCATTAGGGCAGCTCATCACAATGCAACAGAAATAAATCAATTCAGATAAGCAGAAGTGCGTCAGATGCATAGTATGAAGACTTAGAGCAGAGGGAGAACTGAAGCATAAGAAGTCAACATAGCAAGTACTGAAGCTTAAGAGGTTGAAGAGATAGCACCAGGGATTGAAGACTTTGGTTTGGTAGACCAGTTCAAGTTGCTGTGACAACTCTACGTCTGGTTGGACAGGCTGAGATTCAACTCAGAAGACATAGTCTTCACCTTGTTCTCCTTGAACTAGAGTCCTCAGACTCCGTCCAATAACTCAGGTGAGTCTTCAAGGTAGACTCCCGAAACCTTCACAGACTCAGTCACTCCGAGAAGTCACAATTGCATCTTGACTTCCTCAGACTGAAGACTTCTACACCGGTTGGAAGATCACAGTCTTCAAGAGTAAAAAGCTTCGGATCACTCGAACCGACTTCCTCAGAAATGCTCAACTACTCAGGCTGGTGGTTTTCCTCACATAGGTTCTTCAGTGTCCTCAGAGGTGGGTTGCTCTCAAATGACAAGTGTCAGTTTTTCTCTCGGAGCAGCCAACCCACAAATGGGGCTGGGCTTGCTATTTATAGCCGCGGAGCAACCCGAGGTGAAAGGACATAAATGCCCATGCATGCAATTACTCTCATGCCCTCGGAAATGACCGTTGCTAGACAAGTTGTAGCCTCTCACCACGCAACACGTGGCATAGTCAAAGTATTCTCTCTCCTCACGATTTTCAGAAGAGTCGCACTGGCGATCTCCAGACTCCTCAACCGAAGTTAGTTACCTCAGTGTCCTGAAGAACAACGTCTCAGACACCCGAGGACTGAACTTCTACTGCAGGAAATTTCCTCAGGGTTTTTCTTCACGATTCCTAGTTGGGCAATTCCTCAGACCTTCGGAACTCATTTTCTTCAACCCCTCCAATAGTACGATGTTTTCCTACGACTCAAGAAAGAAAAAGACTTAACGAAGACTACGCTTCATCTTGATCTTCATCTTGACATGTCTTCAGTATGGCGCAACTTTCTTCAGGATCACAATTCTTCGGGATCCAGTTTCTTCAGGATTCCAAGTCTTCAGGATCCTGTTTCCTCAGGATTTTGCACCAATACGTTCTTCAGGAAAACTTTCGTTTCTTCAATGTTCCTCAACATTTTGGGGGGTCGACATTGGTGGTTAAACACCTCATCAGGGACTGTTCTACTTTGTATACTCACAAACACATCAGTCCCTTACCCGTTTTGTCATCAAACTCCAAAACCTCAAGGGGAGGGCACTTGATGCACTTACATTTTGTCCCTTGCTTCATCTGCGGTGTCTTTATCATCTTGTAGCGCTTCTTTTGCATCTTCTTCTTCATATCCCGAGATTCGGGGAGCTCCAAACTTTAGGTCGTGCGGCAGCACCGCTTCTGCCCCATATACCATGAAAAAAGGTGTGTACTGGGTTAAGGCGTTGGGGGTGGTGCGTAGGCTCCATAGGACTACGGGGAGTTCTTCTATCAAGTTACCTGCGGCTTGTACGAGTGGTGCGAGCAGCCTCTTTTTTATTCCTCCGCATACTAAGTCGTTTGCTTTCTCCACCTGGCCGTTAGAATGCGCGACTGACGCTTAGTTGATTTTACTGCCCAAATCTTGGCAGAAATTCTGAAATTTTGCTGCTGTGAAGTTTGTAACGTTGTCTGTGATGATGTTATGTGGTACGCAGAATCTGAAGATGATGGACTTGATGAATTTAACTGTCGTGAGGGCTGCTGAGCTGGTGATTGGTACTGCCTTGATCCACTTGGTGAACTTGTCTACTGCTACTAGTAGATGTGTTCGGCCTCCTTTTGAGGATTTCTTGAGTGGTCCCACCATGTCGAGTCCCCAAGTGGAGAACGGCCGGGATAACGGTATGGTTTTGAGTTCTGATGCTGGGGCGTGCGGCCTGCTGGCGAACTTTTGGGAAGCGATGCAGCGTCGCACGATGTCTTCCGCGTTTCTCATTGTGGTGGGCCAGTAGAACCCTGCTCGAAAAGCATTAGTCATGAGTGCGCGACTGCTCACGTGATGCCCGCAAGTGCCTTCGTGGATCTCGAGCAGCAGGGCTTTGCCGTCCTCTTCCTCGATGCACTTTTGGAGGACCTGAGAGATGTTGCGCTTTTAGAGCTGTCTGTTGATTACTATGAATGCTTTAGATCGTCGACTGATGCGTCGGGCTTCTGCGACGTCTTGTGGTAAGGTACCTTACATTAGGAATCGAAGGAACGGTTTTGTCCAAGCTGGACCTTCGGGTGCGGCTGGTTCTGCATCTTCGACTGCTTCGTTGCCTGTGTCATCTGTTGGGTTTGCAGCTGCCACTTGTGCTGGTTCGCTTGTGTCATCATCTTCTGCGTCTGCTTCCTGTGCGGGTGGCTTAGTTTTGATTGACCTCTGGTTGATGCTTTCAAGGAAGACGCCTGGATATATTGGTCCCCGGGTTGATCCAATGTTTGCGAGCTCGTCTGCTTCTGTGTTATTTGCTCTGGTGATGTAATTTAGCTCGCAGCCGTCGAATCCTCCTTCCAGGACGTTGTAGAGATTCTGGTAAGACATCATGTTCTCTGCGACTGCTTCACAATCCCTCATTGTCTGCTGGACGACGAGGTTGGAGTCGCCGTAGATTGAGAGACGAGTAGCACGGCAAGCTTTTGCCATGCGCATGCCATCGAGTAGCGCCTCGTATTTTGCTTCATTGTTTGAGGCATTGCTGAAGTTGATCTGGAGCATGTATCTGAGTTTGACTCCTTTGGGCGAGATTAGTACGACGCCTGCTCCGACTCCTTGCTGTCTTTTTGACCCATCGAAGAACATTGTCCATGGGATGGACAGGTCTGGGGGGACGGGTGTTTGCACTTCTGTCCACTCGACCAGGAAGTCTGGGAGTACTTGGGCTTTGATCGCCGTTGGGTGTTTGAACTGTAGGTCGCGGGGGTTGAGCTCGATGTTCCATTCTGCGACACGGCCAGTTGCTCCGGGGTTGTTGAGGATGTCCGCGAGTGGTGCGCTGCTCACAATCGTGATGAGGTGCTCGTCGAAGTAATGTGTTACTTTCCTTGAAGTCATGACGATGGCATATACTAGCTTCTGGTAGTGCGGTTACCGGTGCTGAGATTTTGTGGGGAGCATGCTTAGGTAGTAGATTGGCCTATGTATGCTCTAGATTTTTCCTTCTTCCATGCGCTCGACGACGAGCGTCGTGCTGACTACGCTGTTGCGTGCCGCTATATAGAGGTAGAGGGGTTCTTTCTCCTCGGGCACCGCCAAGATTGGTGGTGTCGAGAGTGTCTTCTTTAGATCTGCGAATGCGTTGCGGGCTTCCTCGGTCCATTCAAAAAATTTCTCCTTTTCTGAGCAACTGGTAGAATGGTAGGGTCCTTTCTTCCAGCCTACTGATAAAGCGGCTCAGTGCTGCGAGTCTTCCTGTCAGTTGTTGTACGCCCTTTATGTTAACTGGTTCTTGCATCTTGATGATTGCTTGGACTTTTTCTGGGTTTGCTTCTGTAACACCCCTAGTGTCATGCTAAAGTAATCACCCTCTTCTAATGACAAGTCACAGTAGTTACCAGTGATTAACCAGTCTTGATCATGCCTAGTTCAAATTCAAATCATGTTGGAATTCGAATTAAATTAAAAACAAAAGTGAAAATAAAACCTTGCCCCAAAAGGATGCAACAAATTTTATTGAATGTCAATTAATCAGTAGGTCATGATAATATGGTAATGGATATTTATTAAATTATTTAAATGAACTAAATAAATCAAAGCAGTAGCAAAAGCACCATATTTAATACTTTTTAAATAGAAAAAATCCAGATGATTTTTCTTAGCAACCAAACTTTGTGTGGCATTGTTATTTTGTGCAACAGTAATATTGGAGCAAGTCCCATATTTTATAAAAAAATATTTGATGTCAAAATAAATATAGACAGCATAAAAAACAAGAAACAAAACAAAATAGAAAAAAAATCCTAACCTACGCCCAGGGCAAAGCCCACCACCACCCCGGCCCACTCAGCTCCCCCCACTGGGCTAAGCCCACCCTGGCTCTCTCCCCTCCCGCTCTCATGTTCATGGCGGGCGTGGCACCCATCCCGCGGTGCCACAACCGCCGGCGTCGCCGTGGCGCCAATCGACGGACGCCGGCAAGGGATAAGTCCCCCGCGCCCTCCCCTCTCGCCCTTGGAAACCCTAGCCCCTCCCCTTTCTCCCCCGCGCATCCCTCTCGTTTTGTCGCAGCTCGTCCGCGCCCTCCCGTCGCCGCTGCCGGTGAACCGCCGCGTCAAACGGCAACGACGGCCCGTGCAAGCTTGTCCGGGAGTCGCCTCGTGGACGTCCACGTCTCCTCACGTCTTGAATCGAGCCCGGACGCCCCGTGGACAGCGCATCTCGACGCCTCTTTCCGCCACGGCCGCTGCGCCTCACCAAGCCATACGTCGCCGCCACCACACCCCGGGCCTCCTCGAGCTCCCCTTCCACCTCACGGTGAGGTCCTCTTCGCTCCCCAATTTCCCGTGCTCCGAATCGAGGCCTCTGTCGACATTTTCCATGGACGCACACTCCGGCCGCCGCGGTACCTCGTCGTGGCCGTCGCTCCGGCCTCCCCCTCGTTCATCGTGCGCCGCCCGTGGATGCGCCATCCCGCCCACATCTGGTTCCCCCTCTCCGTGCGCTGAATGGCCGCCGGAGCTGGCCAGTTTAGCCTCACTGCCGTGGCGCGGTTTGCCGCCGGCGTGCTCATGGGGCAGCCGTGGGCTAAAGCCCCCCCCCCCTCACTGACGCATGGGGCCCTCCCTTTTTTAATTAGCAGTTGATACCTATTAGGAATAAACCCGCCCTGTTAGTTAAACTGCAGGTTAAAATGGACACCCCTTTAGTATCTTACATGTGGGCCAGTCCCACTTAACCCCTTGTTAGTTGAAAATAACTGTTAAGTTAAATTTGTCCCTATGACATGTGGGCCCTGGCTCTTTAACTAATCATTGTATTAACGATAATCATAAATTAACAATGGAGTCTATGACATCTTGGCCCAACTGTCAGTTAGATTAAATTAAATGTTGTATTAAAATACAGTGTATGACAGATGGACCCTACTGGATATTTTATATTAAATCAAATGATTTATATGCCACTGTGTATGACATGTGGGACCCACTGGTCAGTAGGCCCCACATGTCAGTTGACCAATCAACTAGTACTGTTTTGGATAATGTTTGATTTAAAAATAAAAAAATTCCAGAAATTCTTTTAAATTGATTAAAGCTTTGAAATTCAATATCTTTTAATCTGTAACTTCGATGAAAATAATTTATACATGAAATTTGATCAGAAAAATACAACGAACCCGGATACGCTACCCGTATACCCATCGCACCCCTCTAACCTACCGAATGTGGAACATTTGTCCTCTGGTTCATCTGTCTGTCAAACGACCGGAGTCGGTAAAACTTTCCGGATGAAAATGTTCTGTATATGAAAGTTGTTCTGAATTGATCAATGAGCACGACACTATCCACATGTTTGTGAGATTTCTCTAAAACTGCAGACATGGAACTTCCCCCTCCGGATCATCGGTTCGTTAATCAACCGGTACTAATGAGTAATAATTTCCCACTCCGAGCATGACACTTTGAACTGCGTTAGAACACCGCCAACAATGTGTTTGACTTGTCTTGAATTTGTATTGCTATTATTGTTATGTATTTATTGTTTCTTCCCCCTTATTCTTCGATAGATCTCATCACTACCGTCGATGACACCGTTGTCGAGTACGACTACTTCGTCGACGACCGTACCCCCCTACCGCGAGCTTCTAGGCAAGCAGAGCCATTCTCTTCCCCAGATATCGCCTATCTTTTCCGTACATTTCTTGCACTAGGAATTACTGCTGCTGCTACGATTGCAATCCTATTCAATTTCATACCCTATTTTTGTCGCCCCTTGATGTACCTCCTTTATCCTATGTTGCCTATTATAATTATGCATTATTCAGCAGTGAGACATGCGCATTGTTAGCTAGGATTAAATAGCGGGTCGTGACCACTCTGGAGAGTGATGCGGATACAATATTATAACGACAACAAGTATAGTACAATGCAGATACCGTCTAAGGCCCCTAGCTCGGCTCTGCCGAGCCACCATCAAGTGCGAGCTATCAAGGAGTAAACCTTGTACTCCACTCCTTGTTGGCTCTGTATAGCCGCTCTAGGTACCTGAGCAACGGTTGTCATTAAAGGTAAGAGTCGGGGACCCAGTGGTGCCCGCGAGCGGTATTGCGTCGGGAACGACAGGGAGGGTACGACCGACGTTACTGGCGTGCTTGGCCCCTTCTAAAATCTCGCGAGAGTTACCAAACCACGAAAAGTCGAGCTCTACCAAGAGCACACACGAGAAAAAGGAAGGAGACGGTTCACCTTGTTGGTAACCGCAGAGACTTGGTGGGATGACAGGGAAGACACCGAAGTGCTGGTGGTCCTGACTGTTGTCGTTTTCCGCGGGTCAGTTAAGTCGAGGCAACGATAATGGTTGTCACACAGGTTAAATTAAATGATAAATGGTTCGGTGGATGACTTGAGAGGCCTGTTGGTCTGTACACACTACCTACACGTGGGATTACGGTGTGGGCCCTCCGCATCTAGTTTGTCCGAAAGCTCTTCAGACGTCAGCAGTACTGCAGCCTGATCGCCGGGAAGCGGTGTTATCTTCTTTGCTGCAGCAGGTGTGTTTGTATTTGCTTTTGCTTCACCGGCCAGACTCGCACCGTGCAGGAGCACGAAAGGGTGAGGGACCTAGACCCCTGAGCGCATAGGACATAGTCCGGCGGATGGCCTCTCTGCTGAGCCTAGGATGGGCTGCGATGTGTCGGATAGCCTTGGTGGAGCATTCCCTAACAAGGTTCCCGCCACCCTGGAGATCCGAGCGTGCTGGATGAACAGTAGTGCACCCCTGCAGGGAATTTAATCTATTCGAATAGCCGTGTCCACGGTAACAGGACGCTTTATGCTGAAGCTGGACCTTACCACTACAAACTACTACTATTAAACTGTATGGTTCTGGGTTTTCTTCCTCGCCGGGAAGTCGATTAGGGGAACTCGGAGGAATTATTATTATTAATCATTACAACTTACTATTATACAATGTTGCAACAACTTCTGCTTCGTTGTTACTTTATGCTTTATATGAATTATTGGTTGTTCTCTTCTTGTGCTGCAAGATTTGTCAGAAGATGCTAGTCTTCGATAGGCATAGCTTCTTACCCTTACTCTGATATCTACCTTGCAGTCCACTATATACAACCTCCCCTTTCCATTTTATACAAATGCATAAATGCTTACGAGCGGACGTCAGACTAGGGGTTATGCTAGATACTCACCCTTGGTTTATTTTTTCCCTTTATGTGTTTGCCTGATCGGCCGCTGCAGTCGACGTTGTAGATTTGGAGTCCAGGAGCAGGAGATCCCCAATGGCGACCACCGCGACATGAAGATCCCCGTTGCCTTCTGCGACGTCGAGTTCCTCGTTGACGGGGAATATTTTGGAGGTTTCCAGGCAGGAGGCCTCGCCTTTTCGATCTGTTGTTATTTTTGCTAGCCTTCTTAACGCAACCTTGTATTCTTGTGTCTGTACTCAGATACTATTGCTTCCGCTATCTTTGTGCTCTCGAGTTGTTGTATTCGAGCCCTCGTGGCCCCTAGCTTGTATTAAACAGCTTGTATTATTATTTTTTGTAGAGTTGTGTTGTGATATCTCATCGTGAGTCCCTGATCTCGATCGTGTACCTTGCGTGTCTGATTACTGTACACGGCTTGATTTTCAGGGCGTCACAAGTTGGTATCAGAGCCAACTTCCTGTAGGTAACCCCCTTCCAACTCCTTGGTCGAAGTCGAGTCTAGTCTTTGAAAAACTACTTTACTAACAATGATGTTTGGCTTATTGGCCCACGTCGCCAACTGGGTGGTATTAGGATCCTTTTCGTCGCACCTTTAATCTGGGACTCTAACCTCTCTCCTCTTTCGGGTTAATAATTTTTGCTAACACTAACTTTAGGTTCTCGTACCTCCTTCCCTCCGGAGAGCCCTGCATTTCAGATGGTCGCTTACTTCGCCAGAAGATGCCGAAGATACTCCCCGATGAATTGTCGAGACCCTATGTGCCCATCGCCCTTGCAATCCCCTGACACTGATAAGTCCGTATGTATAACCGCATACACCTTCCGTTCATCCATTCAATCCCAGTTGCTCTTGTGTTCACAAGATGCATCGAAATACTTTCCGTTGTTTCGGGAATCCTTTGAGCCTACTACCTTGCAGCTTCTTTTCGCCCTGCGGATAATTCCTCACATTTATCGAGGATCCCTTCATCCTAAGTGGTTCATGTGATTCCCATAATACTCTGAAATACTATCCGATCTCGCGCCAATCCTCAGCATCCTACTGCTTTGGAGATTCTTCTTACCTGCTTGCACTATGATTAATCCCATTTGTCTTGTGGTCTTCGGTGACCTCCCTTGGCATTTTCATTCCGATCTGTTGAATCATCGTGTTCGCGAATGCACGCGGTCATCGGTTAACCCTATGAATTCATTCTTTCAGCTCAGACGTCATTCCGGGCATGAGCTGGAACTCGGTGAGTCAAACCTTCCTTGATTGTCCGTCTTTTGGACATCGTAATTCCTTTGTACTCGAGCGTCGAACTATTCATATGCTTCTATCTCCGATGTCTTTGCATTATTTCTTCTTATGGTTGAGTACCGATACTCACACCGGACTCTCTGTACCCCCCCCCCCACCTGACCTTTTGGTGGATTGCTAACTGCCGTCCCTTTGCGTCCTAAATCATTGACGAGCTTCCCCTGATACAAAATGCCTTTGGTGAACGGTATCATCTGGTCCGTGTCATCAGCCTTCTGTTTTCAAACTTGTATCTCTTGTTCCTGTCGATTGTCGTATATATTCGTAATATGTTCCTTTGGGTTGTATCTATGCTTCATCCATCTGTGTAAGCCCATGAACTTCTATGGGTCTTACTCTACTGTTGTTACGCCAGGTAAATTTTTGAACGCTACAAATTCATCGATAGCGAGAAGTGAATGAAAGGCTATGCATTGAAGAAGTGGGAGTCGACCCTGAACCTTTGTGTTCATGCCCATGGACATGATGTAAAACTTATCATGAAAGCTTCTTGTAAAATGATTATCCCCTTGGCATAAGTTTGTATTACGTCTACGATCTTCCACTCTACCTTCGAGTATTACCCCCTGGTATCTCGAGGATATCGTGCCTTTGCACTACATCTTAAGAATTTTGATGAAACAATACATTTCCCTGTCGTAACCACTCCATGGGTTCTGGGTTGTCGTCAATCGAGAACACCGCTTACCTTTTGTTCCACCACCCCTTCTGTTTAGTGATGTTGCTATTTGATTGCATTCTCTTGAAATCTCTCGACATAAAGTGTCGTGGTCATCATCAGCATTTTTGCTCCTTCCATGTGCCTATTGAATTCATGGTGAGAAATACCATCCTTGCCCCTCGATGATTTGTGTTAACATTGACAACCTCCTTTGACTCCCTGCCAATACAAACTTGGTCATGTATATCTTGCTCTGCTTTCCCTTGGGAAAGATTTCCGCCTGATACTTGTGTATCATCACAATTTCCTTTCCACTGGTCTGTTTAACCTTTCTTGTAATGTGTCATATCTGAGCAGTGATAATTCCCTGCTTATGTAAAACCTTCGGTGTACTACCTTGTCCGTACAACCTGTTACTATTGTTGTTGACTTTTCGGTGACCACCGATGGACAAGAACTTTGCCAATTGGTCGCCTCGTCTTAACGAGCAGGAAAATGGTTCTCTTCATCCCTCGCCCTTGGCACTGATGTTGTTGCCGACATGCTGACAAGTTGTTCTCCATCATACCTTGCATCGTGATCGCATGAAATGTCCCCAAACTTCTTTTTCAATGTGGGCCCATAACCCACAGTTCCACAGGATCGAAACCTAACTCTCTTGTAACTTTATGTTCTCGAGGTTATTCCTCTTGCTTGACCTCGTATACAACTCACGAGTCCTCTACCCTGTGATATTCAGTTCTATATCAGACTCAGTGCTTATGCCTGATGCTCCGGTCCCCGTTTCATCCTCCGTTATCATCGTCGAATGCTTGCATTTCCACTGGAAAACTTCTCACGCCTTCTTTTGTTCCACTCGATGTATCTCCCCCGAGTTTAACTCGTGAGATACTTTGTACCTCATTCCCTTGGACCATGTCGGTTGATTAACCTTGTACCGATCCGATCCCCCTCAAGTTTTCCCCCCTAACCTATTCGTCGGTACGATGCAGCCCCGAAGGAAGGATGAAAACAAGTCGAGATGCACTGATCCAGAGAAATGAAGACATCAACGAGAAGGATTAACTACTTCGAGAAGGACAATTGAAACCGGAAGAATCGTTAGAATACGAAACCAAAACTTTAACCCTTACACTACCTTTTAATTCTCGGGAAGAGAATTCTTTGTAGTGGGGAGATTTGTAACACCCCCAGTGTCATGCTACAGTAATCACCCTCTTCTAATGCCAAGTCACAGTAGTTACCTGTGATTAACCAGTCTTGATCATGCCTAGTTCAAATTCAAACCCTGTTGGAATTCAAATTAAATTAAAAACAAAAGTGAAAATAAAACCTTGCCCAAAAATGATGCAACCAATTTTATTAAATGTCAATTAATCAGTAGGTTATGATAATATGGTAATGGATATTTATTAAAAAATTTAAATGAACTAAATAAATCAAAGCAGTAGCAAAACCACCATATTTAATCCTTTTTAAATACAACAAAATCCAAATATTTTTATTAGCAACCAAACTTTGTGTGGCATTGTTATTTTGTGCAACAGTAATATTGGAGCAAGTCCCATATTTTATAAAAAACTATTTGATGTCCAAATAAATATAAACAGCATAAAAAACAAGAAACAAAACAAAATAGAAAAAAAATCATAACCTACGCCCAGGGCGAAGCCCACCACCACCCCAGCCAACTCCCCTCCCGCTCTCCTGTTCATGGCGGGCGTGGCACCCATCCCACGGTGCCACGGCCTCCAGCGTCGCCATGGCGCCAATCGACGGACGCCGGCAAGGGATAAGTCCCCAGCGCCCTCCCCTCTCGCCCCTGCAAACCCTAGCCCCTCCCCTTTCTCCCCCACGCATCCCTCTCGTTTTTCCGCAGCTCGTCCGCGCCCGCCCGTCGCCGCTGCCGATGAACCTCCGCGGCCAACGGCAACGACGGCCCGCGCGAGCTTGTCCGGGAGTCTCCTCGTGGACGTCCACGTCTCCTCACGTCTTGAATCGAGCCCGGACGCCGCGTGGACAGCGCATCTCGGCGCCTCCTTCCGCCACGGCCGCTGTGCCTCACCGAGCCATACGTCGCCGCCGCCGCACACCGGGCCTCCTCGAGCTCACCTTCCGCTTCACGGTGAGGTCCTCTTCGCTCCCCAATTCACCATGCTCCGAATCGAGCCCTCTGTCGACATTTTCCATGGACGCACACTCCGCCCACCGCTGTAGCTCTTCGTGGTCGTCGCTCTGGCCTCCCCCGCGTTCGTTGAGCGCCGCCCGTGGACGCGCCACCCCGCACGCGTCTGGTTCCCCCTCGCCGTGCGCTGAATGGCCTCCGGAGGCTGCCAATTTGGCCACGCCGCCATGGCACGGTTTGCCGCCGACGTGCTCACGGGGCAGCCGTGGGCTAAAGCCCTCCCGCCCCTCACTGACGCAAGGGGCCCTCCCCTTTTTGATTAGCAGTTAATAACTATTAGGACTAACCCCCCCCCTATTAGTTAAACTGCAGGTTAAAATGGACACCCCTTTAGTAGCTTACATGTGGGCCAGCCCCACTTAACCCCCTGTTAGTTTAAAATAATTGTTAAGTTAAATTTGTCCCTATGACATGTGGGCCCTGGCTCTTTAACTAATCACTGGATTAATGATAATCATAAATTAACACTAGAGTCTATGACATCTTGGCCCCACTTTCTGTTAGATTAAATAAAATGTTGTATTAAAATACAGCGTATGACATGTGGACCCTAATGGATATTTTATATTAAATCAAATGATTTATATGTCACTGTGTATGACATGTGGGACCCACTGGTTAGTAGGCCCCACATATCAGTTGACCAGTCAACTAGTACTGTTTTGGATAATGTTTGATTTAAAAATAAAAGAAATTCTAGAAATTCTTTTAAATTGATTAAAGCTTTGAAATTCAATATCTTTTAATCCGTAACTCCGATGAAAATAATTTATACATGAAATTTGATCAGAAAAATACAATGAGCCCGGATACGCTACCCGTATATCCACTGCACCCCTCTAACCTACTGAATGTGGAACATCTCTCCTCTGGTTCATCTGTCTGTCAGACGACCGAAGCCGGTAAAACTTTCTGGATGAAAATTTTCTGTATATGAAAGTTCTTCTGAATGGATCAACGAGCACGGATACATTATCCACATGCCTGTGAGATTTCTCTAATACTGCAGACATGGAACTTTCCCCCTCCGGATCATCTATTCGATAATCAATCGGTACTTATGAGTAATAATTTCCCACTCCGAGCATAACACTTTGCACTGCGTTAGAACACCGCCAACAATGCGTTTGACTTGTCTTGAATTTGTATTGCTATTATTTTTGTGTATTTATTGTTTCTTCCCCCTTATTCTTCGATAGACCTCGTCACTACCGTCGATGACAATGTTGCCGAGTACGACTACTTCGTCGACGACTGTACCCCCCCCTACCGCGAGCTTCCAGGCAAGCAGAGCCATTCTCTTCCCCAAATATCGCATATATTTTCCGTACATTTCTTGCACTAGGCATTACTGCAACTGCTACGATTACAATCCTATTCAATTGCATAGCCTGTTTTTTGCGCCCCTTGATGTACCTCCTTTATCCTATGCTGCCTATTATAATTACGCATTAATCAGAAGTGAGCCCTGCGCATTGTTAGCTAGGATTAGATAGCGGGTCATGACCACTCTGGGGAGTGACGCGGATACAATATTATAACGGAAACATGTACGGTACAATGCAGACACCGTCTAAGGCCCCTAGCTCGGCTATGTCGAGCCACCAGCAAGTGCGAGCTATCGAGGAGTAATCCTTGTACTCCACTCGTTGCTGGCTCTGTATAGCCGCTCTAGGTACCTGAGCAACGGTTGTCCTTAAAGGTAAGAGTCGGGGGACCCAACGGTGCCTACGAGCGGTATTGCGTAGGGAACGACAGGGAGGGTACGACCGACGTTACTGGCGTGCTTTGCCTCTGCTCGTATCTCGCGAGAGTTACCAAACCACGAAAAGTCAAGCTCTACCAAGAGCACACACGAGACAAAGTAAGGAGACGGTTCACCTTGTTGGTAACCGCAGAGACATGGTGGGACGACAGAGTAGGCACCGATGTACTGGTGGTCCTGACTGTTGTCGTTGTCCGCGGGTCAGTTAAGTCGAGGCAACGATAACGGTTGTCACGCAGGTTAATTAAAATGCTAAATGGTTCGGTGGATGACTTGAGAGGCCCGTTGGTCTGTACGCACTACCTACACATGGGATTACGGTGTGGGTCCTCCGCGTCGTAGTTCGTCCAAAAGCTCTTCAGACGTCAGCAGTACTGCGGCCTGATCACCGGGAAGCGGTGTTGTCTTCTTTGCTGCAGCAGGTGTGTTTGGATTTGCTCTTGCTTCACCGCTAGACTCGCACCGTGCAGGAACGTGGAAGGGTGAGGGACCTAGACCCCTTAGCGCATAGGATATAGTCCGGCGGATGGCCTCTCTGCTGAGCCTAGGATGGGTTGCGATGTGTCGGATAGCCTTGGTGGAGCATTCCCTAACAAGGTTCCCGCCACCCTGGAGATCCGAGCGTGCAGGCTGAACAGTAGTGCACCCCTGCAGGGAGTTGATACGTCCAAAACGTATCTATAATTTCTACTTGCTCCATGCATGTTTTGTGTGATATTGCTATGATCATATTTGGACTAACCTATTAACTCAGTGCACCACAGTGCCAGTTCCTGTTTTCTGCCGTTTTTCTATTTCAGTTTTCCCCCATATAAAAAGTGCAAGAAAAATTCCGGGAAAAATATAGGAAAAATCAGCGTACAGGAAGCTTCACGAAGAGCCCGAGTGGGGCCAGAGGGGAGCCAGGGTGGCCCAGGAGGCCACCCGGCGCGGCCACCCCCTGGGCCGCGCCAGGGGGCGCCTGGGGGCTCTGTTCCACCTCTGGCTGCCCACCTTCTCCTATTTATTCTCTGTCACGGGGAAACTCCAAAGACAGAACCCTTTTTCGCGATCTCTCCTCTGTTCCGCTGCCTCCGCGCTTCCGAGATCGGGAGCACCAGAAGACATCTTCCCGGCACCCTTCCGGAGGGAGGGCCGACCTCCGGGAGTCTCCTCTCCACCATGGATGCTTCCCGGATGTCTCGTGAGTAGTTTCCTTTGGACCATGGGTCCGTGATCAGTAGCTATGTGATGTTCTCCTCCCCTCTTTGTTCTTCATGGCTTAGACCTCGTGAGCTTCCCTACAAGATCGAGGCACTTTTGTAATATTTCTGATGTTGCTATGCTGAGTTTGATGGATCTGATGGATTATGAGATTATGTTCAGATTGTGATTGAGTAATATATTTGGTTCTCATCTCTTATATTTATGTTCTTAAGTAATTCTTGCATGTTCTTCGTTGCTGTTTATTGCTTTGGCCAAGTAGTAGGTAGTAACTCCAAGAGGGAACGTTTTGCTCCATTGTGGGTTCATGCACCCCGATGACTAGCTTGAGTGACAGAAACATGAGTCTAGGGGATGTGCTATTGCCACAAGGGGGAAAACAACGGTGCTTGTAACCGCGGTTACAAGGATTGTTTACTTTACGCAAAGTACTTTTTAATGCAGTTGTCTGTTGCTTTGGGTTAACACTTTGGGTGGGGCTCGCAACTTAATACCAGCGAGATGTTCTAGATATATATCTCAAGGTGGATGATTAGTAGTAGATGCAGTTGGATTTCGGTCTACTTATTTTGGCGTTTCGCCCATGCTTTTGAGCCTCTTCCTTTCTTTTGTAGCATAGTTAGCATTGCGGTGCGTTCATAATCCTGTCAATTGCCCTTCTGTAATTTGTTCACCTCGCATAGCAGTTTTATCGTCTTTTGGGAGAGAGACATCACTAGTGAACATCACGTATCCCGGTCCATATCCTCATCACTGTTTACACGCTCATTTACTTTCCTGCTTTTACTTTCAGTTGCTATCATTATCCCTTGCGTTTGATCCTTTGTGAAAAACAAGACCGGAGAGATTGACAACCTCTCTGAACTTCGTTGGGAACAAAGTTATTTCTGTCTGTGTGTAGGTCCGCGTCAGTTGCGCCGCTGACACCTACTTATCATCTCTGGAGTCCTACTGGAGACAAACCTTGGTATCTTTAATGAGGGAAATTTTCTGTTGTGCTACATCACACCTTCCACTTGGGGTTTACCAACGAAGGGCGAGAAATCACTATCATCACCTCGGACATCAAGAAAAATTTCTGGCGCCGTTTCCGGGGACTCCGAGTGCTAAGATAGGGGAGTTGCACACTATTTTTTACCTTTGCTTTTTAGTCTTGTTAGTTTACCTTTCTGTTTTTATCTTTGTGTCCTTTATCAAAAATCAAAAAATATATATATAGTATGTCTAGTTCCTTACTTGCCAATCAATGTCTAACTTCTTTGAAACTAGATCTTATTGGCATGGAGGATTCACCGAGGATCAACAAGAATATTACAAGGAATACCGCTTGTCTCAAAAAGGGATACACTTATGGAGACTCATACATCAATCGTATGAGTATGCTAAAAACTTGTGCTCAATATATAATATATCTTTCTGCAGGGATGAATCTTGTTGCTTTATGAAGCACAAACACCTTGCTTTCCAATGTGAGTACAATGAGGATGAAACCTTAACTTCTTATGCTAAGGTAAATGATGATTTTTATGATGCAGAACAAATAGAAGAATTTGTTGCTTTACGGGTGCCTATGAAATTACTTCTTTTCTTGAAAATATTGATGACGCCCCTTACAAATCTGAGAGTCTTGCTATACTTAACTATTGTTTGGAAAATTATGATGCAAATTATTATATTACTGATCATCTTGAGAGAATCTCTCGTCCAAAGGAAGAGACTAATGTTTTGCAGGACTCTATGGAAGAAGAAATTACTGAACCTGAAAGATCCTTGGATGAAAAAGAGGAGGAGAGTGACGAACAAGAGGAGGAAGAATGGAGCCATCCATGTCTACCTTCTAATGAGAGTAACTCTTTGACTCTTACCTTATATGAGTGTTATGATCCTATGGATTCTTTTTGAAATATCCCTTTTTGATGAAGTTGACGCCTTCTATGCTTATGGCCGTGATGCCACTATGGATGATGCTTACGGAGATGAACTTGCCATAGTTCCTCATGTTAAGCAGGAAATTGTTTCTATTGCACCCACACTTGATTGTCCTATTATCCTTTTGAAATCTCCAATTCATATTCAGGAGAACTATGCTCTTATCAAGGCTCAATGTGATGGGTTGCATCTATCTTATCATCCTAAAAACCGTGTTGAAAACAATACACGTGTGCTTGTAGGTCATGAACAACATGATTTATGTGATAGTTATATTCTTGATGTTGTTCATGATGCTACTGAAAATTACTTTGAGAGAGGAAATTTTGGTTGTAGAAACTTCCATGTTACAAAAACACCTCTCTTCATGTTGAAAGTTTTGAAGTTGTTCTTGTTCTACCTTCCTATGCATGTCACTTTGTGCTTCTTTGATTTATTTTCTTACAAGATGCCTATGCATAGGAAGTGGGTTAGGCTTAAATGTGTTTCACATTTGCTTCTTGATGCTCTCTTTTGCTTCAAAATTCTTATTCTTGTGAGAGCATCTTCTATAATCTTTAAGCCTAGCTAATGGCTTTAAAGAAGCGCTTTCGGGAGGCAGCCCGCAACGAATTTAGGTTTTTATTTTTGCTTTTGTTGTGTCTTGATGTTTGTTACTACTGTAGCAACATCATTGTATCTTTACTTTTCAAGCTTTGTGCCAAGTTTAGCCTCATACGGCAAGGGAAGTAAAAGTTGTGACATGCTGTCCAGAAAACAGATTCTGTCCTCGTGACCAGAAAAAATCCAGAAAAATCCCAGTTCATCTTTTTGAGCTGAAATTTTTACACAGAATGCTCTATACAATTACAAAACTTCCGTATGTTCTGAGTTTTTTTATTTGAGTTGCAGAAGTATCCCTAAAACTTCTTTACTACCTGCTGTTCTGTTTTTCACAGATTCTGCCACGTTTTGTCTCTCCTAACTTTTGCAAACCTTAAGCTAGCTTTTTCTTTGCAAAAACTTTTTGGCACTCTTGAGAAACAGTAGCTCTTCAAGAATATCTTTATATCCAGTGGGGAAAAATTATTTTATTAAGGGTACTAACCTCTCTAATAAGCTTATGATGAGTTATGTATGAAGGGAGTTTTTAAGTGTGCGATGGAAGATGATGAAAGAAGATCCAGGAGTGTCAAGCGCTCAAGCTTGGGGATGCCCCCATGCATCCCCAATAAATATTAAAGGAGACTCAAGCGTCTAAGATTGGGGATGCCCCCCGTGCATCCCCTTCTCCATCAAAAATCATCAGTTCGTCCTTCGTCTCACTATATTTTTATCACTTCATGCGTTATGTGCTATGCTTGGAGCGTCTCGCTCTTAGGTTTTATTTTTAGTTTTCTTTAGCTTTGCTTGCTGTTCATAACAAGTTAGATCCCGTCTTACTTTGTGTGGGAGAGAAACACGCTCCACTTTCAAAATCTAGAACACATCATAGGATTTTTCCTGCTTATCTTTTTGCTGTTGTGTGTTCTTTATCTTTTCGTAGCTACTGTCATGTTTAGTTTTAGTCTTAGTTTGTCTTTAGCAAGAGCCTTGGCTTTTGTTTAGTTTGTTGCTGGAACTATTTTTAGTTTTCATGTTTATCTTGTTAAAGAGAGTTGGTTGTTGCACTGAGTTGTGTCTTGTCTTGAAAGTAGGTAATTGAGGTTGCTATTTAATTCTAGTAGTAACTTGCAATAGTTTTGAGGTATTGATGTGAGTAATGTTTGAACTTTTGGTGTCAAGAGATCTAGCCTATTAGTGATAGGTGTCGTATTGTGGGCAATCCGTGTGTATTTTCAAAACCTACAAAACTAGTTGAGAACTCTAGCTACTAGATGGATCACTAATCTTTGGAGGGATCGGATATTAGAGAACACTCACGTACCACGAGTCGAGGATGCGCAAGGATAACCAAACCCCCATACACTCCTCCTCGGGGTACTTGTCTCTTTGTGAACCTCCTTATTAGATTGAGAGTTACCGATAATAAGTGCATGAGTTCTTCGGACTAATGAAAGTATGTAGAGTTGACACTTCCACCTTCCCATATTTGCTAGCCTCTCCCGTGCCGTGCATTGCCTTCTTCTCACTCCGAGAGTTGGTGTCCACCTTCGCCAGTACATCCAAACCCTTGGCATGATGCGCTCTGTCATCATAAACCTCCTTATATCTTTCCTCAAAACAGCCACCATACCTACCTATCAAGGCATTTCCATAGCCTTTCCGAGATATATTGCCATGCAACATCCACCTCTTCATGATTTGATCTTCATGTCATACATGTTCCTGCTACACTGGCAGCGACATACATTGCATACACCATGATAGTTACATCTTCTTTATGATTTTGAGTACCTTGTAAAGTGTGAAAGATCTCCTTTACCTTCTTGTAAAATAGAGTGTTGCCCTTAAGTGAGAAAAGATCCCAAAGTGGACACAATAAAAGATCCCAAAGAGGACAAATGAGAGTTAAATAGAAAGAGCCATTGAGGCCACAAAAAAATACAAAAAAATAGAAAAAAGAGAAAAAGAAATAAAAAGAGAGAATGGGGCAACACTACTATCCTTTTGAGAGATCCACACTAGTACTCCCTTTATATCCTTGTACTCCATAGAGATGATCATTATGCATATAGCTATGTGGGGACCTTCACACTCTAGAACTTGGCTTGCATATTCCAAGGATGAGCCTCCTCAAACGAGCTCTAGGTCTTCATGAGCGAGCAAGTTAGATGCACCCCCATTAGTTCCATTGGAGAGCTTCTTAGCTCGTATGTGCATCCGTTGCATGGCAATCCCTACTCCTCACATCATATCTATCATTTGGTATCTCTTGCCTATCATTGTCCTCATTGATGTGAGCCTTTCTCATCTTTTTTTATCTTCCTCCTTCGTACTTCTCTCTTTGCCATCCTAAGTGTCAACTCTCGTGCTTACGCTCATCCATTGCATGAGTGCTCAAAATATCGAAAAGGAGTGGATCAAATTGACTTGTACCTAGCTAGTGGTCTGGGGACGAGTCAAGATAAGATTCCAAAAAAAGAACAAGTGTGAAACTTTAGTAGATTGAGTTCTCAACAAATAAATATTTTTCTCGTATTCCCTATCCCCCTTCTTGCACGCAAACACCATTTGGAGACATTCGAGTCACGGACAGCGAGAGCTCTTGCACCTAATGTTCTTTTGTTACTTGTTTCAATGCTAATATAGACTCTTGCATGTTATGACTTGAATTGAATCTCTAACCTTGATTTCTCTACTATTCAAGGTTCTTATATGGTTGCTAGCATGTCACCACAGAAATTATGCCGTTATCATTTACCTACTCGAGGACGAGCAGGAATTAAGCTTGGGGATATTGATACGTCCAAAACGTATCTATAATTTCTGCTTGCTCCATGCATGTTTTGTGTGATATTTCTATGATCTAGATACACTTTCATACACTTTTGATCATATTTGGACTAACCTATTAACTCAGTGCACCACAGTGCCAGTTCCTGTTTTCTGTTATTTTTCTATTTCAGTTTTCCCCCATATAAAAAGTGCCAGAAAAATTCCGGAAAAAATATAGGAAAAATTAGCGTACAGGAAGCTTCGCGAAGAGCCCGAGTGGGGCCAGAGGGGAGCCAGGGGTGGGGCCAGAGGGGAGCCCTGCGCGGCCACCCCCTGGGGCCCCTGGTCCACCTCTGGCTGCCCCCCTTCGCCTATTTATTCTCTGTCACGGGGAAACTCCGAAGACAGAACCCTTTTTCGCGATCTCTCCTCTTTTCCGCCGCCGCCGCGCTTCCGAGATCGGGAGCACCAGAAGACCTCTTCCCGGCACCCTGCCGGAGGGAGGGCCGACCTCCGGGAGTCTCCTCTCCACCATGGATTCTTCCCGGATGTCTCGTGAGTAGTTTCCTTTGGACCATGGGTCCGTGATCAGTAGCTATGTGATGTTCTCCCCCCACTCTTTGTTCTTCATGGCTTAGACCTCGTGAGCTGCCCTACATGATCGAGGCACTTTTTTAATATTTCAGTTGTTGCTATGCTGAGTTTGATGGGATCTGATGGATTATGATATTATGTTCAGATTGTGATTGAGTAATATATTTGGTTCTTATCTCTTATATTTATGTTCTTAAGTAATTCTTGCATGTTCTCCGTTGCTGTTTATTGCTTTGGCCAAGTAGTAGGTAGTAACTCCAAGAGGGAACGTTTTGCTCGATTGTGGGTTCATGCCCCCGATGACTAGCTTGAGTGACAGAAACATGAGTCTAGGGGATGTGTTGTTGCCACAAGGGGGAAAACAACGGTGCTTGTAACCGCGGTTACAAGGATTGTTTACTTTACACAAAGTACTTTTTAATGCAGTTGTCTGTTGCTTTGGGTTTACACTTTGGGTGGGGCTCGCAACTTAATACTAGCGAGATGTTCTGGATAGATATCTCAAGGTGGATGATTAGTAGTAGATGCAGTTGGATTTCAGTCTACTTATTTTGGCGTTCCGCCCATGCTTTTGAGCCTCTTCCTTTCTTTTGTAGCATAGTTAGCATTGCGGTGCATTCATAATCCTGTTAATTGCCCTTCTGTAATTTGTTCACCTCGCATAGCAGTTTTATCGTCTTTTGGGAGAGAGACATCACTAGTGAACATCACGTATCCCGGTCCATATCCTCATCACTGTTTACACGCTCATTTACTTTTATGCTTTTACTTTCAGTTGCTATCATTATCCCTTGCGTTTGATCCTTTGTGAACAACAAGACCGGAGAGATTGACAACCTCTCTAAACTTCGTTGGGAACAAAGTTATTTGTGTCTGTGTGGAGGTCCGCGTCAGTTGCGCCCCTGACACCTACTTATCATCTCTGGAGTCCTACTGGAGGCAAACCTTGGTATCTTTACTGAGGGAAATTTTCTGTTGTGCTACATCACACCTTCCACTTGGGGTTTACCAACGAAGGGCGAGAAATCACTATCATCACCTCGCACATCAGGAGTTTAATCTATTCGAATAGCCATGTGCACGGTAACAGGACGCTTTATGCTGAAGCTGGACCTTACCACTACAAACTACTACTATTAAACTATATGGTTCCGGGTTTTCTTTCTCGGAGGGAAGTCGAGGAGGGTAACTCGGAGGCATTATTATTATTAATCATTACAACTTACTATTATACAATGTTGCAGAAACTTATGCTTCGTTGTTACTTTATGCTTTATATGAACTGTTGGTTGTTTTCTTCTTGTGCTGCAAGATTCATCAGAAGATGCTAGTCTTCGATAGGCTTAGCTTCTTACCCTTACTCTGATTTCTAACTTGAAGTCCACTATATAAAGCCTCCCATTTCCATTTGATACAAATGCATAAATGCTTAGTAGCGGACGTAAGTGTAAGTCCAAGTATGTGATCAGAGGGGGAGGGGGTGAATGATCACTTCAAATTTTTGCATGAAACTATGAAGTGAAGCATAACTTAGCAGCAGAAGAAATTTAACAGAAAGGTAAACATTGAAGCATAACTGGATTGAAGCATAACATAGCGAATCAAAAGCATCGAATCAATTGCATTGAATAAAATCACTGAAGCAATTGATAAACTGAATGTAAGTGCGGAAAGTAAAACGAACTCTTGACTCGGCGATGTTTGTTCGACCAGTTCACACTCTGCAAAGTGCTACGTCTGGTTGGAGGAACTTGTGATTGAACACAGGAGCTAACCTCTCTCCGTCCGTATCTCCACTGCACCAATCTCCTTGATCTTGGTTAGTTCTTCACTCGTGGTTGATTATTGAGGGAATCACCGAAACCTTTGACAAACTGGACTTCGAGGCGACAATAACTCTTCGCTCTCTGAAGAACAACGCTCTAACCGTCTAGGAGAATTGAAGTTCTCCAAGATAAAAAGGCTAGCAAACTTCTTCCTAAGTCATAATGAATCAACTCAGATCAATAGGACTTATGCTTCGGTGGATGGGTTTTTTGGTTTGCTTCGGTGGGGTTGCTCTTTCTCTTCACTGTCAGAAAATATTCTTTGAGCAGCCACCGGCTAATGAGGCGGGGGTGGCGTATTTATAGGTGGCAATCCCTAGGTGCGAAATGTCTTAAATGACCCGATGCGACAGCTTGACACCTGTCCGCAACGATCATATTTCCAATCAAAGCGCAACTTTACTTGCGTTCCAAGTAAAGCTGACTCACGGACTTGGTTCTGCTTCAGGAGACGAAAGAACGAAGTCTTCGCTGGTGAAGCATTACCTAATGCACATGAGATTTCTCATCTCTGGATTCTCACAGGTTTGGATTCGATCTGAGTCTTTTCACCAAAACCTTCGGAGTACATTTACTAAACCCCTCTTGATAGTACGGTTTTTCCTACGACTCAAACAAGTGAAAAAGAACTACGCAAAAACTACTAAGTCTTGCGCCATCTTGGTCATCTCCTTCGATGAGACGTGCTTCAGGATTCCTTGTCTTTTTAGGGGTCGACATCCGTGATGAGCTTCACTCCAGAGGATATGCTTCAGTAAGTTAGTAAATCTTCGTTGAAGCTTTATCACCAACCTATAACTTCAAGAACCTAACCATCTGTTTTAAACTAGAAAACTTGTTAGTTCCTCTACTGTTTTGCCCAACAATATCCAAAACTCATGGGGGTATAACTTTGGTCTTACAATCTCCCCCTTTTTGGACTATTGTTGACAAAACAGGCATCGATAAGAATATGGAATTTTGAGTTGAGTTGAGAGCAAACTCTAAGATATGAAGCTTTTGACTCCCCCTGAATGCAAGCATCGAAGATTTATATAATCGAAGTGAATTCTTGATGAAGAATATCTTTGATGGGAAGCCTAACACATATCTTAGTGAATCAATTGAAAATAGAGGATATTAATCTTGAAGAATATGCAATCATCCATAGACCTGTGAACTTAAAGGTAACAACCACCTGCAGGATAAAAGATACGAGAGCAACTTGCAAGCACGGGGGTTATTAACACATAACATGTAGCAGTTCACAAACGAAGTAAAACTTAAGTTACAACCCAATCGAA
Organism: Bromus sterilis; assembly: GCA_950022295.1. Taxonomy (NCBI): domain Eukaryota; kingdom Viridiplantae; phylum Streptophyta; class Magnoliopsida; order Poales; family Poaceae; genus Bromus; species Bromus sterilis. The sequence goes on along the minus strand of OX465595.1, from coordinate 361,222,851 downwards.
TCGAATGGAAAGTTTTTTGTAACTTAACACACAAAAAATCGAATCGAAACCCTAAACCCCGCAGTGAATCTAAACTCAATCGATGCTACTTTCTCCCCCTTTTTGTCAATAATTGGACAAAAGGTTGAGAGGTAGATCAAGAGTATTTATGCGTGTGCTGCAACCCGAGGACCCTGCTGATTGTCTTCGCCCGAAGAAGATGCATCTCCTGAAGTGTCTCCTTCGGTTGAAGCAGGCGACTCCATTTCGTCAATGTCCATCAGCGCTTGAAGCAAATCAGGATCGCTGTCGTTGAGAGGGTCATCTTCTTGCTTCGATGTGTGGGAGTCTTCATCGGAGAGAGTATCAGGGCGAATCTGTTCAGCTGGATTAACGAAAAGGACTTCATCAATCTTTTCCAGCGGAGGGATCTTTTGTTTGGGGCGGTCTATCGAATCATTTCTGGAGAAGTGGCGTTGAAGATGTGGATACTCCTTGAAAATCCGATCAGCTTCAAGCTTCTTTATTGAGTTGAACTTCCTTAAACCTTTCCAAGAATGGCGCTTTAAAACCTTCAAGTACTGGTTGTTGTTTAAAGCAATGTTGCCAACTCTATTGATCTCATCAGAACGATGTTGCATTTGGCGTTGATTTCCTTCAATGAAATTTTCAAGCAGTTGTTGGGAGCGAATGACAACCTCAAAGTGATAAACTTCTTTCTGGAATGACTTCGACATGTTGCCTTCATTGACATGCTGCCTGACTCCGACATATGTGGAAAATGGATCATTTGGCCTTCTGAAGATATTCATTGTATCACGCACAGGAGGACAGAACAACTTCGGGTGATGCTTCGCAACGAAGTCTTCACGGCTTCCATGGTTGCAAATGGCTTGGAGCTAGGGATCATATGGCTTCAATTGATGTACGAGTTCAGCAGCTTGGACCATATAGCGAAGAAAACAATTCTCGAAGTCAAACACATGTCTATGAGTAAGCTTCAGCAAAGCATGACGTGTATGATAATGAATGTTGGACTCATCATTTGCAGTGCTGAGAGGCATCAGTGAGTTAGACAAGATGTAAAACCAAGTCTTTGATATGAATACCAGATGCTTCGGGCGAATGTTTTCTGGCATGTGGTCTGCAGTGACTTAGGGATCCAGCAGTGAAGCAAATTCAGCTTCAGTAGGATCAGGCATCAAGTGAACCTTTGCAAGTTTTCCAGTGTGCCTTGGGATGTTCACAATATCCATGAATTCATCAGAATGCATTCGAAAGAATTTTCCTTGAATCATCCACTCAAGTATCCAAGAGCTTGTGTCATCAGGATTTCCAGAGACATAGAGAGTGGCATAGAATTGCTTCACTAGCTCGGAATTGAATGGTGTTTCCATAGCAAACATGCTGGTAAGATTCCGTTCTTTGATGGTTTCCATAATGTTCTGGAAGCATGTTGCAGAAGTTAGACTTCACATATCCAAGTACTTATGCCTGAATAGAATACCCTTCTGGCAGTATAGCTTCGTGTACAGAATCTGTTGCTCGGCTGTCCAGAAGCGAAGGTCATCAGCAGTTCGGGGTGAGTCATAAGGACTTGCGCCAAAGAAGCGAAGCTTCTGGCGATGAACTTCGAGGTCAAACTCAGGACCATGCCTTGAAGAGCAACCATCTCCCAAGAAAATAGGAAAAGTTTCACGTGGGTAGATGGAGTCCAGTTGGGTATCTTGCGCAGGAATGCAGTGCGGAGCTTGCCTTCGAGCAACTATGGCTCGTTCTTGAGGTTGAGTCATAATTGCCAATTCATTGGCCTCGGCTTCTGCATCGGCTTCAGGCTCTTCTGGAACAGCTTGGTCTTTGGCTTCTGATGGCTTCTCGCCCTTCGTTGGTTACCCCAAGTGGAAGGTTGAGATGTAGCGCAGCAGCAAGTTTCCCTCGGTGAAGATACCAAGGTTTGTCTCCAGTAGGACTCCAGATATGATAAGTAGGTGTCAGCGGCGCAACTGATGTGGACCTGCACACAGACACAGATAACTTTGTTCCCAACAAAGTTCAGAGAGGTGGTCAATCTCTCCGGTCTTGTTGTTCACAAAGGGTAAAACACAAGGGATAATGATAGCAATTTGAAAGTAAAAAGCAGAAAAGTAAATATAGCGTGGAAACAATAATGAGGATAAGAACCGGGATACGTGATGTTCACTAGTGATGTCTCTCTCCCAAAAGACGATAAAACTGCTATGCGAGGTAAACAAATTATAGAAGGGCAATTGATAGGATTATGAACGCACCGCAATGCTAACTATGCTACAAAATAAAGGAAGGGGCTCAAAAGCACGGGCAGTACACCAAAATAAGTAGACCGTAATCCAACTGCATCTACTACTAATCATCCACCTTGAGATATCTATCCAGAACATCTCGCTGGTATTAAGTTGCGAGCCCCACCCAAAGTGTAAACCCAAAGCAACAGACAACTGCATTAAAAAGAACTTTGCGTAAAGTAAACAATCCTTGCAACCGCGGTTACAAGCACCATTGTTTTCCCCCTTGTGGCAACAGCACATCCCCTAGACTCATGTTTCTATCACTCAAGCCTGTCATCGGGGGGGCATGAACCCACAATCGAGCATAACGTTCCCTCTTGGAGTCACTACCTACTACTTGCCCAAAGAAATAAACAGCAACGAAGAACATGTAAGAATTACTTAGGAACAAAAATATAAGAGATAAAAACCAAATATATTACTCTATCACAATCTGAACATAATCTCATAATCCATCAGATCCCATCAAACTCAACATAGCAACAGCAGAAATATTACAAAAGTGTCTCGATCATGTAGGGCAACTGACGAGGTCTAAACCATGAAGAACAAAGAGGGGAGGAGAACATCACATAGCTACTGATCACGGACCCATGGTCCAAGGAAAACTACTCACGAGACATCCGGGGAGCATCCATGGTGGAGAGGAGACTCCCGGAGGTCAACCCTCCCTCCGGCAGGGTGCCGGGAAGAGGTCTTCTGGTGCTCCCGATCTCGGAAGCGCGGCGGCGACGGAACAGAGGAGAGATTGCGAAATAGGGTTCTGTCTTCGGAGTTTCCCCGTGAAGGAGAATAAATAGGCGAATGGGGGCAGCCAGAGGTGGACCAGGGGCCCCAGGCGCCCCCTGGCGCGGCCAGGGGTGGGGCCGCGCCGGGTGGCCGCCTGGGCCCCCCCTGGCTCCCCTCTGGCCCCACTCAGGCTCTTCGCGAAGCTTCCTGTACGCTGATTTTTCCTGTATTTTTCCCGGAATTTTTCTGGCACTTTTTATATGGGGGAAAACTGAAATAGAAAAAAAGCAGAAAACAGGAACTGGCACTGGGGTGCACTGAGTTAATAGGTTAGTCCAAATATGATCAAAAGTGTATGAAAGTGTATCTAGATCATAGAAATATCACACAAAACATGCATGGAGCAAGCAGAAATTATAGATACGTTTTGGACGTATTAGCTTCGCCTTCTTGTTCTTCGGACTCATCAGCAGAGTGAGCCGAAGAATAATCCCTTGAAGGAATTGGTATGTCCTGAGCTTGAGGAGAAGGCTCTGGCTCAAAGTTGTCGTGGTGCGACGGTTGAGGAGCGGGTTGAGGAGGAGGTGGAGTTGGAGCATGGGGTGGAATTACTTCGGGAGCGGTTGGCTTTGCAGATAGGGTAGGAAGAGTGATAATTTTGCATCGAGGGGGCGCTTCCTTTGTTGCAGCTGGGGAAGGGGTGAAGCTAGTTGCTTGAGAATTGCTTCGCGTTTCTTGGAATCAAGAGCCATGACCAAAGCATTGTGCGTCTTGCAACATTCTTCAATGGCATATTTTATCTTGCCTTGAAACACTTGAATATTGTGCTTTGTCTTATCATTCACATCAGCAATTTTCTTCGAAGCAGCTTCGACTTCGTTCTTGAAGTCTTCATCTGATTCAGCATCTGCTTTCTTCTTAAACTTTAGAATTTTTGCAGATTCAGATCTGTCCCTAGCATGCAAATCCCTTAGCTGATTGTATAAAGTTTCAATCATGGCAGAAAGAGTTGGTGAAATGTAAACATTCCCAACATCCACAGCTTTGGGATCAACAGCTTCAGCAAGCTGGCAGAATGCATGATTCAGGCTCAAACAGTCCCATAGTTCACCTTCTCTTGCATCTGGGAACTTGTGGTGACTATGCTCGGCTTCTTCATGAGCTTCGGGGTCAGGGGCTGCAACTGGCTTCGGAGTGATATCCTTTGGTGTCATGTCTACAGCAGCTTCCTTCTGAGCGGATCTAGCAGCTTTCTCTACTTTCTTGGTGCGAATGATATCAAGTTGAGCCTGGCGCTTGGCTTCAGCATCACTAAGATGTTTGGCTTCGGCAGCAGCCTTAGCCTCTTGAGTTTTTACTTCAGCAAGCTTGCGCTTCGCTTCAGCTTTCTGATTAGCTTCAGCAAGATCTTTCCTTTGCTTCTCCAACAGAGCATCATCTCTATCTGCCTTTTCCTTTGCTTTAGCTTCTTTATCAGCCTTAGCTTGGGCTTGTGCTTCTGTGTGAAGGCGTTCAGCTTCAGCACGGTCTGTCTTGCGCATATCTGCTTCAGACAGCTTCTTGGTGCCGACCTGGGCATAAGACTGGCCAGGCTTGGCAACAGAGGTTTTTAGCTTCGAAGCTTTGGCTGGTTTAGGAGCTTTAGCTTCGGGCTTTGCAGCAGGCTTTGCCTTCGGGTCATGCCTCTCCTTCGTTCTCTGTTCAGCAGGAACCAGGCGGCGCGGTGGTTTTGAAGCCAAAGTAGCCTCAACCACCAAGTTTGTCATATTAATGGTTGGTTTAGGAACAGGAGGGTCAGATGGATCTTGAATCCTTACGCCTCTTGAAGCAGGCGGTTTCTCTCCAGCCTTCTTCTTCAATGGCTTCCGAAGCTTTTGTCTCTTTGAACTAGGGGGAACAGGGGAGTGCTCAGATTCATCATCAGCATCATCTGCATCATCTGCAGGATCTTCAGGGAGAGGGACTTCAGGCTGTGCGGCAGGTTCAGCTTCGTCATCAGCTTCATTATCACTCTCATCTTAAGAAATAGCAGGAGGCGGTGAAGCACTCAAGTTTCGAAGCTTTCGCCTCTTAGGCTTCGATGCACCTGCTTCAGCTTGCCCTGCAGCATCAAGTGCTTCGGCCTTCTTTTCTTCTCGGATTCTCTTCTTCTCAGCCAATATGGCAAGTCTCTCTTGCTCATCAGGATAGTCATCTGGAGTCTTGAGAGTATTTGGGTGAGGAACAGCAGGAGGCTTCGGGTAGTACTTTTTTCTGTTTGCTGCATTGTATTGGGCGCACATGGAAGTTGTGTACCGATATGGAGGGCTGAACGCAAACTGCATAGCCCACTTCCAGTTTGGAATGCTCTTGTACTTGTACCACCTTATGGCCCAGTAGCGTCGAATCTTTCTCAGTCGAATCTTTCTATCGTGGTCAGATTCTTCAGGAGGTGTGTCATAGCCCATCTTGATTCGAATGGCTTCAGGTATGCCTCGGGCATTTTTGACTTCCTTCGTCTTGCCACCTTTGCCTTTCTGCTTCGGAGGCTCAGGATAGTTCTCAAGTCCTTCAACAATAGGGGACTCATTCCCCATGGCTGCCCCTTCGTCAGACATCCTGTGACCAGAAGGATAGAAAAGAGGGAATAGGAAAGGGAATGAATAAGCACAGGAAAAAGTTTCAACCAAAACCAAATTTTGACAAGAACCCAGAGCAAACTAAGATCAGATGCAAATCTGTCATTCGATTGGGCTAGAACTAGTTCATGAACAAGACCTAACTCAGTCCAAACACAGAATAGATCGAATCTCAATACTGACCTGAGTAGATGGGATTACTTTGATGCTACAAACAGTTTTCCCAAAGAGCAATGATCAACACGGATCAGAACAGTCCTATAAACAGAAAAAAAAAACCCTAACAAATCTTAGATCCAAGCCCTAGATGAAGAACTCGCAGAAAAGTTTGGATCCAAGGGAACTTGCATACCCTAACTCGGTGACGCGAAGCGGCTACGGCGACGGAGTGCGGAGACGTGCTCTTCGTCGACGAGGAACGTCCACGGCGGCGGAGGTCCGACAGTTAAGCGGCGCTGTCGACGTAGGGAATGAGAGCTCTGCGGCGTGCTCGAGGAGGGAGACAGGGAAATCGGGAGGGAATGAACGTGGGGAACGGTTCGCTGGAGGATTTGCCTTATATAGGCCCGATCTGAAACGGTTGCCAGATCGTATCGGACGGCTGCCAGTGAGTGTCTCTTCCGATTCAACGGCTCAGATGAATTGGCGGTTTGTGAGCGAATCTCAACGACCCGAGAAAGACGGGGACTCAACGGCCGAAGAATAAGTCTTGACCGAGAGCAAAAACTTCGATAAAGTTGGAAGCATTTGATTCGGAACTCAATGACGTTCGAAGCAATATGCTTTCCGTTTCAAATTTGCTTAACCATTCAAGACAGAATAGATTGGGAGCAAATCAGAATGGAGGGGAAGGGTCCGAAACTTATCACTTCGAAGAACAACAACAACGAAGCTAAAAGTGATAAGTATAGGGGACAAAAGAAAAGAATACAAGCAACACAGAACTGAAAGCAAATGGCGATCGAAGCTAAACACATAAACTTGGACGAAGGAAAACTCAAACGAAACTAAATAAACAAACACACAACGAAGGTGAATATATACACTGGAAAAGTTTCGATCTTACTGAACATTGTGTGAGTCTAGGATTTTTAGCTCACATCTCAATGCACAAAACCTTTTCTCGTCCAATGGCTTCGTGAATATATCTGCCAATTGATCTTCGGTTCTAACATGGCTGATCTCAATGTCTTCGCGCTGAACATGATCTCGAAGAAAATGGTGACGAATATCGATATGCTTCGTTCGAGAGTGTTGCACAGGATTGTGTGCAATTTTGATAGCACTCTCATTATCACAAAGCAGAGGGATTTTATTCACATAAATACCATAATCTTTCAGCGTCTGCTTAAGCCAAAGTATTTGAGTGCAGCATGAGCCAGCAAGAATGTATTCAGCTTCAGCAGTAGATATTGAGACACAGTTATGTTTCTTTGAAGCCCAACACACAAGAGATCTACCAAGAAAATGACAAGTGCCTGAGGTAGATTTCCTGTCAACTCTATCACCAGCCCAGTATGAATCAGAATATCCAATCAAATAAAACTGAGTTCCTTTGGGATACCAAAGTCCCAAAGAAGGAGTATGTGCTAGATATCGAAGAATTCGCTTCACAGCAGTATGATGTGATTCCTTCGGATTTGCCTGAAAACGAGCACAAATACAAACTGATAGCATAATATCAGGTCTAGAAGCACATAAGTATAAGAGTGAACCTATCATAGACCAATACTTCTTCTGATCGAAGGGTTTCCCTTTCTCATCAGCATCAAGAAAACCATTTGTAGGCATGGGAGTTCTGATGGTCTTGCATTCAACAAGATCAAATTTCTTCAGGCAATCCTTCAAGTATTTCTCTTGTGAAATAAAGGCGCCCTTCTTCTGTTGGCGAATCTGAAGTCCAAGGAAAAACTTCAATTCACCCATCATGGACATCTCATATTTCTTCGACATCATCCTTGCGAATTCTTCGCTGATCTCAGTGTTAGTGCAGCCAAAAATGATATCATCTACAAATATTTGACACACAAATAGATCATTGTTATATGATCGAGTGAAAAGAGTGGGGTCAGTGGTTCCAGGTTTGAAGCCTTTCTTCAGGAGGAAATCCTTCAATGTTTCATACCAAGCACGAGGTGCTTGCTTCAGTCCATACAAAGCTTTGTGAAGCCTGTACACCATATCAGGATTTTTCGAGTCTTCAAAACCTGGTGGCTGCATAACATACACTTCTTCTTCTATCTCACCATTAAGAAAAGCACTTTTGACATCCATTTGATATAGCAATATATTTTTGTGGTTAGCAAAAGCAAGCATGACACGAATGGATTCGAGACGGGCTACTGGAGCATAGGTTTCACCAAAATAAATGCCTTCGATTTGGGTGTAACCTTGTGCTACCAATCTAGCCTTATTTCTTACCACAATACCATCTTCATCTTGCTTGTTGCAAAATATCCACTTTGTGCCAATAACATTATGCTTCGTGGGATCAGGTCTGCCAACAAGTGACCAAACTTTGTTTATTTAAAATTGGTGAAGTTCTTCCATCATAGCCAATAACCAATCTAGATCCTTCATGGCTTCATCATATTTTGAAGGCTCTAGCATGGAAACAAAAGAAAAACTTCCACAGAAGTTAGCCAAACGAGTACGAGATCGAGTAGTGGGACGACCTGGTTGATGAATATCTTCGAGGATTGAATCAACATCAACTCTTCTTCGAACTCGTGATAACGTTGTATCATTTGCTTCAGGCTCAGCTTCTGCTTCAGGATCTGCTTCAACTTCGGGATCTGCTTCACCTTCAGCTTCGGCATTTCCTTCAGGATTAGCATTTCCTTCGTTCCCTTGTCCTTCTTCGTCCTGTTCACCATTAGCTTTAGGATGTTGATCTCCAGTGCCCCGGGCTATGTGTGGGAACATTGGACCATCATCATCCCTAACAGCTTGACAAGGATTGGCTCCAACAGGGCGAATCTCTCCAATATCCATGGACCTGATCACTTCATCAAGTGGAGGTTCATCTAGATCATGAGGCAAATGCCCCTTTTGAGAGCCATTAGTTTCATCAAACCTCACATTTACAGTTTCCATAACTTTCCCGAAGTGAGAGTTATACACTCTGTAAGTGTGAGAGTTTGAGCCATAACCTAAAAGAAAACCTTCATGTGCCTTAGGGGCAAATTTGGAGCTATGATTCATATCTCTAATAAAGCATGGAGCACCAAATACCCTAAGATAAGAAACATTTGGTTTGTTACCAGTGATAAGCTCATGTGAAGTTTTCTTCAGGAATTTGTGAAGGTAAACCTTGTTGATGATGTGACATGCAGTGTTAATTGCTTCGGCCCAGAACCTAATAGGAGTCTTGTATTCAGCAAACATAGTTCTGGCCATTTCAATAAGAGTTCTATTCTTCCTTTCAACTACACCATTTTGTTGAGGTGTATAAGCAGCAGAGAACTCATGAGTAAAACCATGATCATCAAGAAAATCTTCAATATGTATTTTTGAATTCAGTTCCATTATCACTTCGGATATGCTTCAGAGATAATTCATATTCAGTTTGAGCTCTCTTAGCGAATGACTTGAAGATTTCAACAACTTTGCTCTTGTCATCCAAAAAGAAAACCCAAGTATAACGAGAGAAATCATCAACAATAACAAGACCATATTTGTTTCCTCCCAGGCTTGCATAATTTTGAGGACCAAAAAGATCCATATGAAGCAATTCAAGAGGACAAGTGGTAGTCATGATAGTCTTCGCTGAATGATTTTTCTTCGTGATTTTACCAGCTTCACAAGCACTGCAGCGATGATCCTTATCGAATTTTACTTCGCTAAGGCCAATAACATGCTTCTTCTTCACTAGATTATGAAGATTTCTCATCCCTGCATGACCAAGTCTTCGATGCCATAACCAACCAGATGAAGCTTTTGCCATTAAGCATGTGGATACAGCAGGACCCGAAGAAAAATCAACAATGTATAAATCTCCCTTTCGGTAACCCTCTAAGACAAACGTATAGTCATCCTGTGAAAAGACAACACAACGCGAAGCATAAAATAGAACAAGCATACCCATATCGCATAACTTCGAAATAGACATAAGATTATATCCAAGTGATTGGACTAGCATAACCTTGTCAATGTGCTTATCTTTCGATATGGCAACCTTACCCAAGCCTCACACTTTACCCTTATTGCTATCACCGAAGGTAATGTACTTCTGAGAAGATTGAGATAGTTTTTCTTCAGTGAATAACTCCTTGTCTCTGGTCATATGATTTGTACAACCACTGTCCATGACCCATTCGGATCCACCGGAGACAAAGCCCTGCAGAAGAATGAGTTCTTCTTAACCACCCAAAAACGAGGAGGTGACTGAGAAGATGTTGAAGCACTGGTTGAAGCAATATTAAAGCGAACAGGAGTGTATTGCTTCGGTGTACCATCAAGCACACCATAAATGTAAGTCCTCTGCGAATGGTTAGGATAAGAATGAGCATATGCAATCTTAGTATGGTTATTAAGAGGACGATACGTATGACGACCAGTACGATAGTATTGCTTCTGCGGAACATTTGATTCGGGCACCAGTGAATCATTTCTCGTCTCTAGAGAATAGAAATGATTCGGTGGTACCGAAGGCTTTCCCTGCATAGTATGGTTAGCAGGCAGTTTTTCCACGAGCGCTTTCTGCACCCATATCTTCCTCTTATAGAAGCCATTCTTCGGTGGAGTACCTACATACTCAGCTGTAACTTTTCCCTGTTCATCCTTAATGAGTTTGTAGTATGAATCAAGTGATTCATCCACAATGGCTTTGTTCATTTTGTAGTCGAAACCTGAAAGGTTAGCAATGTGAATGGGTTTCTCCTTCGCTAGAACCCAAACAGTCTTAATATACTGCTGAGGTTCCCAATAGGTTCCATCAGAGTTTATCTTTCTCTCGAAACCAACACCCTCATTCCTGGGATTCCTGTGAAGGAGAGCCTTCCTCAGGATATCACATAGATATTGGTGTCCTTGCACACTTTTGAACATGCATGTTTCAAATAAGTTTTTCAACCTGAGGAGTTCCTCGGTAACAGCAGGATTTTCCTCATCAGAGGCATTAGTATCATCAATAACAATAGGAGCTTTCCCTTTGGAATCAGTTTTGCTTCGTTCCAAACAAGTTAAGCAAGGTGATTCAGTTTTATGATTTGCTTCAGAACCTTGTTGAGCCATGAGAGAGAGATTGACATTTTCCAATTCTTCATGAGCCTCTTTCAGTCTTTCGAGAGCCATTTTCCTCTGAAGAAATTCATAGGTGAGCTTCTCATAATCAACTGAAAGAAGATCATGCCGAGAGGATAATTCTTCAAACTTCTCCTTTAGAGCAGCATGCTCATTAGTTAAAGTTTGACCTTTCTCTATCTCATCGATCAACAGAGTTTCTGATTTCTTAATGGTTTTGCTTAGTGAATCAAGTTCATCTTGTTGGATTGAAGCAATTTTAGCAAGTTTAGCATAGCTTATCTTCGAATCACTATCATATGAGGAAAAATCAGAAGTATCATAGTTTGATTTGGATGAAGATACCTTCGCCTTGGCCATGAAGCAATATGCAGGAGTTTCATCTTCACTACTGTTGTTGGTGAAGAATGAGCTCGAAGCGTTGGTTGAAGCATCTGCCGAAGCAAAGGCCAAACCAGCAACACCATCTGATTCGGACCCAGACCCAGACCTCGAGCCTGGTTCAGCTTCGGAGCCAGAGGCTTCGTCTTCAGATTTCATCTCCTTTCCCAGATAGGCCTTGGCACTGTGAGAGCTGCTTCGACGAGACGAGTGAGTCTTCAATGAAGAACCCTCACGCTTATTATGATACCTCTTCCTCTTATCATCATCAAAATCTTTCTTCTTTTCTCTTCTCGAACTGGAATCATGTCTCTTTGACTCATAGCTTCTGGAGGATCTATGGGACTTTGTTGAGGAGTCTCTGAGCGAATGCTTCGATTTGTTCTCAGCTTCCCACAATGGGCAATCAGCAATGTAGTGACTTGGTTTCTTGCACTTGTAGCAGCAGTTGTCCTTCGATGGAGAGCTTCTTGAGGATGAACGGTGAGAAGAATGACTTGAGCTTCTTCAAGGATAACTCTTCTTGGGTGAAGAAAAACCTTTTCTCTGAAAGCGATTGAAGCGTCTCATGATCAATGCTAGATCTTTTCCAATGCTTGCAGGATCATCTGATTCGACACCTGAAGCAGAACTGAATTCGGGTGAAGAATGACGCGAAGCTTTTGCTTTCAAGGCATGAGATCTTCTTCGAGAACCATTTATGTCACGTTTCTCATCTTCTTCCATTTCAAAAGTATTGAGTCTCTCAAGAATATCAGCGGCAACAAGACGTCTGAAATCAGTCCTTTCCTTGATCATCAGCACAATGTGATCAAATGAAACATCCAATGAGCAAAGAAGAGTTCTAACAACTGAGTGAGGAGTAATGTCATCAGCACCGAGGGAAATCAACTCATTTGCAAGAGCAGTGAGTCTGTTGTAAATGGAGCTGACTTTTTCACCCTCGTTTCTCTTGAATCGATAGAATTTGCTTCGAAGTGTGTCAATTCTGGCATCCTTCTGGGTAGAAACACCTTCACCAATCTTCTCAAGATAGTCCCAGACACCTTTGGCAGAAGGAATATTCTTCACTTCATGATACTTCTCTGGTGTCAGATGATTGGTGATGAAACCCAGACTTCAGAATCAAGATCGATCAGCTTCGCTTCTTCAGGAGTGATGGCATTTTTGTCTGCAATTGTAACTCCATACAAGACAACTTGCCAGGCAGTCGAGTTGATAGCCATGATATTTGTCTTCATTTTGTCCTTCCAGTATGGATAGTCCTTTCCATTGAACACGGGTATGGGTTCACCGGAGCGAATGGCTGCGAAAGACATACTTGCAAAACACTCTAGGAGGTTAATCCAAATAAAGAGTGACTAGCTCTAATACCAATTGTAAGTCCAAGTATGTGATCAGATGGGGAGGGGGTGAATGATCACTTCAAATTTTTGCATGAAACTATGAAGTGAAGCATAACTTAGCAGCAGAAGAAATTTAACAGAAAGGTAAACATTGAAGCAGAACTGGATTGAAGCATAACATAGAGAATCAAAAGCATCGAATCAATTGCATTGAATCAAATCACTGAAGCAATTGATAAACTGAATGTAAGTGCGGAAATTAAAACGAACTCTTGACTCGGCGATGTTTGTTCGACCAGTTCACACTCTGCAAAGTGCTACGTCTGGTTGGAGGGACTTGTGATTGAACACAGGAATTAACCTCTCTTCGTCCGTATCTCCACTGCACCAATCTCCTTGAGCTTGGTCAGTTCTTCACTCATGGTTGATTATTGAGGGAATCACCGAAACCTTTGACAAACTGGACTTCGAGGCAACAATAACTCTTCGCTCTCTGAAGAACAACGCTCTAACCGTCTAGGAGAATTGCAGTTCTCCAAGATAAAAAGGCTAGCAAACTTCTTCCTAAGTCATAATGAATCAACTCGGATCAATAGGACTTATGCTTCGGTGGATGGGTTTTTTGGTTTGCTTCGGTAGGGTTGCTCTTTCTCTTCACTGTCAGAAAATATTCTTTGAGCAGCCACCGGCCAATGAGGGCGGGGTGGCATATTTATAGGTGGCAATCCCTAGGTGCGAAATGTCTTAAATGACCCGATGCGACAGCTTGACACCTGTCCGCAACGGTCATATTTCCAATCAAAGCACAACTTTACTTGCGGTCCAAGTAAAGCTGACTCACGGACTTGGTTTTTCTTGAGGAGCCGAAAGAACGAAGTCTTCGCTGGTGAAGCATTACCTAGTGCACATGAGATTTCTCATCTCTGGATTCTCACAGGTTTGGATTCGATCTGAGTCTTTTCACCAAAACCTTCAGAGTACATTTACTAAACCCCTCTTGATAGTACGGTTTTTCCTACGACTCAAAGCAGTGAAAAAGAACTACGCAAAAACTACTAAGTCTTGCGCCATCTTGGTCATCTCCTTCGATGAGACGTGCTTCAGGATTCCTTGTCTTTTTAGGGGTCGACATCCGTGATGAGCTTCACTCCAGAGGATATGCTTCAGTAAGTAAGTAAATCTTCGTTGAAGCTTTATCACCAACCCATAACTTCAGGAACCTAACCATCTGTTTTACACTAGAAAACTTGTTAGTTCCTCTACTGTTTTGCCCAACAATATCCAAAACTCATGGGGGTATAACTTTGCTCTTACAGTAAGACTCACGGGTATGCTAGATACTCACCCTTGCTTTATTTTCCCCCTTTATGTTTTGCCTGATCGGCCGCTGCAGTCGACGTTAGAGCTTTGGAGTCTAGGAGCAGGAGATCCCCGATGCCGACCACCGCAAAATGAAGATCCCCGATGCCTTCTGCGACGTCGAGTACACTGTTGACCAGGAATAGTTTGGAGGTTCCCAGGCAGGAGGCCTCGCCTTTTCGATCTGTTGTTATTTGTGCTACCCTTCTTAAGGCAACCTTGTATTCTTGTGTCTGTAATCAGATACTATTGCTTCCACTAACTTTGTGCTCTCGAGCTGTTGTATTCGAGCCCTCGTGGCCCCTATCTTGTATTAAACAGCTTGCATTATTTTAATTTGTAGATTTGTGTTGTGATATCTCACCGTGAGTCCATGATCTCGATTGTGTACCTTGCGTGTATGATTACTGTACACGGCTTGGTTTTGGGGGCGTCACAGCTTCGACTCCTCGAGCGGAGACCATGTAACCGAGCAGTTTTCCGGCTGGGACGCCGAACACACACTTTTTTGGTTTGAGCTTGATTCTGTATTTGTTGAGAGTTGTGAAGGTTTCGCGGAGGTCATCGAGTAGCGTGCCTGCGCTGTAGATTTTAATGACGATGTCATCGACGTAGACTTGGATGTTTCTGCCGATTTGGTCTCTGAAGCATGCTTGCATCATCCGTTGGTACGTGGCTCTGGCATTTTTCAATCCGAAGGGCATTGTTCTGTAGCAGAATACACCATAGGGGGTGATGAACAAGGTGTTCTTCATCTTCTTCCACCATCCATATTTGGTTGTATCCTTATTAGGCGTCGAGGAAGGATAGGATATCGCATCTTGCGGTGGAGTCGATTATCTGGTCTATCCTTGGCAGGGGAAAGTGATCCTTCGGGCAGTGTTTGTTGACGGGCCCATAGTCGACGCACATCCGTAGTACGTCGGTGTCCTTTTTAGGTACCAAGACTGGGTTTGCGATCCAGGTGGACTTCTTCGTCTCCCGGATGAATTGTGCGTCGAGTAATTGGTTGATCTCTTCTCCAATGGCTCTTCGCTTGGGTTCTGAGAACCGGCGCAGTGTCTGATTTACTGGTTTGGTGTTTGGATGTATGTGCAGTGCGTGTTCTGCAAACTCTCGTGGTATTCCGGGCATGTCGGCCGGGCACCAGGCGAAAATTTTCCACTCTTCGCGGAGGAAGACCATGAGGGAAGCTGCTTGTTCTTCTGGGAGGTGGGCGTATATTCGGACCATCTTGTCTGGGTCTGTTGGGTGTACTTGATGGGTGACTGTGTCACTGTCGACGTTGAAGTCGTGATTGAATTATTTTGATTTGATTCTGCTTGCTAGTGGAAAGATGCTCCTATATTTTACCATGGCTATCTCTTCGAGATGTTGTTGAGCTCCAAAAGTGTCAAAAACTTCGTGAAAATCGCGGTCACACTGGTCTGATTTGATGAAACTTCCATTGACTGTGATGACTGATACGGTGAGGATAGTTCTCTCACTCCTCGTTGGTTACCCCAAGTGGAAGGTGAGATGTAGCGTAGAAGCAAATTTCCCTCAGTGAACATACCAAGGTTTGTCTCCAGTAGGACTCGCAAAAATACAAGAAGGTGACAACGGCCCAAGAAATTACATCGGGCTAATGGCGCCAGAAGCTGGGCAGTTGTCGTGACCTGCACACAGAAACAAATAACTTTGCTCCCAACGAGTACAGAGGAGTTGTCAATTCCTCTGGCCTTGCTGTTTATAAAGGATCAACGCAAGAGATAATAGTGCAACTGAAAGTAAGAACTGAAAGTAAATTGAGGGTGTAAACAATGGTGTGAATATGGAATGGGGTCCCGTGATGTTCACTAGTGATGTCTCTCTCCCAAAAGACGATAAAAGTGCTAGCGAGGTAAACAAATCACATATGGGCAATTGAAAGGTTTATAAACGCACCGCATGCTAACTATGCTACAAAAGAAAGGAAGAGGCTCAAAAGCAATGGGAAGTACGCCAAGATAAGTAGGCCGAAATCCATCTGCATCTACTATGAATCATCCACCTTGAGATATATAAGGCCCGATATGCGGTACTGTTCCAGATCAAGATGTTTTCATCCAGATCCGGGGACGAAGCACATATCGGTCCCACCGCGACATATGACGAAGTCATATGCCTTGGATTTCCAACATGATATCACAACATTACAGATACAAGGATACAACATCTCATACAATCGGCATACAACTGCCGTAAATACAATACATCAGCGGAAGGTACATGTCTGAGTACGGACTACAATCAAATGCCTACTGGCAAAGAGAAAAACATTGATCCCCATAACCACACGGGTCCAGGCCCTCCACCGAAATCTGCCTAACTAGTCATCGCCGAGTCTCCACGTGAAACGTCGATCACCATACCTGTTGTCGATCAAGGACCCTGAAAAGAGTTTGGGGGTAGTATCATGAGTACAGAGGTACTCAGCATCCAACTGTAGTGGTCATCTGACCCAGCAAGGACTTCATCACTCGTCATTCTAGGACAACTAGTAGTTTACGGTAAGGATGGGGTAAGTGGTGAGATTGCTGCCGCACTAGCATTTATGAAGTGGCTAACGATCTAGAGAGTAAGATAAGAAGCCAAGCATTCGATGAGGAATCGCCTCCAACAAGTCTTGTTATCAACTACTACGCAAACATAACACCTATCCTATCATTGTCCTCCTCTTCGCATCCCGACGAAGAAGAAGCAGTCAAGGCACACACACGTTGATCAAATTATATTAAGATTATCTTAGTTGTTGTTGTATATGAACAAGGAGTAGGTCTCAAGTCATCCATAACCGTGGACACAGCTTATCGAAAAGATTTAACCCTGTAGGGGTGTACCAACTGCCCATTACAAGGCTCCGCACGCACGCCCATCTCTCTCAGTTGCTACCCATCATAGGCAACCATTTTATGATTTAGTTCCAAGAGATCTGAAATGACAGGTCCCTCTAACTAAAAACGAACAAATCCGGGTGGCCCCCGGGGAGTCGACACCCAACCCAAAAGCCGGCCACGCTCTCGGATCGGACTCTTCCGTATGGCTAAGGTCGGGTTAGCCTCACCTATATAACATGGGACTTCCCTAGCTCACCAGAGTGGACCAACAAAGGAACTCTGTCTCTGCTGGCCCGAGTTGTTTTTAAATCCACTGGCTGCAGACCAGTTATGCCTGCGGGTTTCAAATGGTAAATCAGCTTGGGCCACCACTAGAAATGTTCGAAACTAGGTAGGTAAGAAGAAGGGACCCCATAGTATCCCACACGCGGTTAGGCACGCTCAGTCTTAAAACCAATACCCGGAACTCGGGTCCTAGGTGACTCGGATGGAACAAAGCGTCGGGGCGGGATAGCCTAGACCTTCCATCCTTCGTTGAATATAGTCAACATTATAATAATCATATCATCAACAATAATATAATAATGTGATATCCCAAACCAGAAGTAACAGGGTAACATCGTAGCCTCCAAAGCATGCATACTAAGCAGGGGCTGAGCAACGAGCAATAGTAACATAGCAGTACAAGGTTTGTTGGGAGGGGACATGGCTGTATCGGTTTGAAAGAGGCTGTAAACATGTGGTAGGATCAAACATCGAACCTAACCTAGACTAGCACGCAAACCGATGGTTGAAATAGAATGGATCATAAGTAATGCATAGTCCTTGCCTGTTGATAAGTCGGGTTCCGAAGGTGTAGTTGATCGCAAGCTCGCATCATCTCCGAGAGATACCCGCGGAAGCACACAGGAAGGTAAACACTGGAAAGCAATCAACGAGCAAGAATCTATTACTACGAAGCAAACACGAGCAAGCATCAACAAGAAGGCAACACGAGACATCGCACCTATCGTCGAGAGTGGTTACTAACAGGTTAAGTGGAGTACCCGTCACACACGACGATGCCGCACATTTAGAATGGTTCAAGTTGTTTAGCTATAGGTGATCAACAAAGTTGTTAACATGGCATCTCACTCAAGCATGGCATAGCACACAAACATGACAAAGGTGAAGCATAAAGTAAACTATATAATCTAGTCATTTTAAGTGGGGGTA
Organism: Bromus sterilis; assembly: GCA_950022295.1. Lineage (NCBI taxonomy): Eukaryota > Viridiplantae > Streptophyta > Magnoliopsida > Poales > Poaceae > Bromus > Bromus sterilis. Next base: position 361,204,798 of record OX465595.1, on the reverse strand, counting down.
AAACCTATACATGAAAACTATTACGAACCCCACGATAATTATTGCATTTGGTACTATTTTTCCCCTAAAAATATTTTATTATCTTTATTAGCAAGCAAGAGCAACATAAACACAATGTACATGCAATTCTAGTCAAGTTACATATAAAGAACATTTTAATCGGAGCAACGGTTAAAAAGTTATTAAAGAAACAGTTTACAGTGGCATGCGATGTAATTACCAATAACAGCATGTAAACAAAGTCAAACATGGCAACAAGCAACATTTCATTAAACTACACGAAAAACTAAGCAAGTCTCATGTTTTACGCGTTGCGATCCGAGCTACCGTTGAAAAGATATCGCCAACGCAAAATAATAATACAATCTGCCATTTTATTAAACTAGAAAAGAAAAAGAAAAAAAACCATCTACCAGGCCAACAGTACTGGGCCGAGCCCACCTAGGGCAACAGGAAAAAAAAGGAAAAAAGAAAAAAAATGGGGCCGCTCACCTCGTGGGCCGCGGCCCAGCTGCGGAGGCGGGCGCGGTGTAGCTGCTGGTCGCCCAGGCGCGAGGACGGGAGGTGGGCCATTCGGGGGGCGCCGACCCACAGCGGTCGAGGGCCCAGCCGGGCGGTTCGAGCGGGAGCGGTCGGGCGTCTCACGATCTGGCCATGGCGGCGGCGCCGGCCGGCCGGCCCGATCTCCGGGGAGGGGAGGCGCTGGCCTCCGGCGAGGCGAAGGGCAGGCCAGGCGGAGGTGGAGGAGGCCTAGGGCGGCGCGGCATCGCCGGATCCGGCCGGATCCATGCGGCTGCGGGGTGGAGGCCGGTGGCCTCGTCCTCCATGCCCATGGCGCGGAGGCGCTTCGACGGGGCTCCGGCGACCTGCGGGGACAGAGGGAGGGCAGCAGAGTTGAGGAGGAGAAAGGAGGAGGACGCGTGGCGGCGGGGCTCACCGGGGTGGCGAGGTGCGGCGGCGCGGCGTGGCTCGGCGGCTCCATGGGCTGCACGGTGGGAGGTGAGAGGAGGGGTTGGGGGGCGACGTGGCGGCCTCTGGGCCGTCGGATCGCGAGGTCTGACGGTCCAGATGGCTTGGGAGGCAAAAATTCAGATCTGGGCTAGGGTTTGGACGAAAATGGGGTAATTTTGGGGCAAAGTGGAGGGGGGTGGCTGCAATTTTGGCTTAGGGGAAACCCTAAGTGGGGGTGGGAGAGTGGTGGTCTTTATATAGCCCAGGTGGCTGGCAGTTTGCAAAAACATCCCCGGTTTTTTTCTCTCTCGCGCGCGGTGTCTACGTTTCTGACCGCCGGGGGTCTGCAGGACCTCTGATTCGGGTAAAACTGTTGGGGTTCGGGGCAGAAAACACAAATTTTTCCTTCACCTACGATACCCAATCCCAAGACCTATGCTATGCAGATGCAAGTAACGGACAGAGATAGGTCACATACCAGTATGTAGTCCGTTAAGCGGGAAACGTTCCCGCATGAACGTGGTTGGTGTAGTCGTACCGGCAATCCCCGATGCCGCGCAGATCCACGATGACTCCTGTAGCCACCCGATCCTCGCAGATCGATGACGGGATTACGTCCCCGTCGGAACGTTGCTGATGAAGACCTCGCGATACGACCACGACGATGAAGTAGCACCACAAGTGTAGTGCCTCGCGGGATTATACACATACAGTATACCTGACGTCCCTCCGGGCTCCGAACCAGTAGAGCAGCGGAAAGAAGATGGATTCGGATCCCGATTCCAGCAGCACGACGGCGTGCGTATAGTGGAGAAATCCCCAACCCAGAGCAGCCTCCAAACAAGGGGAGTCCGCTCAAAGGAAGGAGAAAGGAGGGAGAGAGATGAGAAACTTTTCTCAAAAATTCATGATTAAAAGGGCACCCCTACCCCTCCTTATATAGGCCAAGGAGGGGTGACACCTCCCCTCAACTTCCCATGTGGGACTAATCCCAAGGGGAAGGGGGTGGCGCACCAATAAGGGGGGTGGGCCCCCTCATGGCGCCATGGCCCATGGGGGAGGACTCCCTCTCCCCCTAATGGGCCCTATGAGGCCCATATGCCTTTTAATTCATTTTTAATTATATTTAAATACATTTTAATATTTAATTCAGATAATTAAATAATAAAACATATATTAAACATTATTAAATATATTTTGAACCTTTCAAAATACCCAGAACAACTTCCGGCCTTCATCGGAACAATTCCGGTCATCACCGGAACAATTCCGGTGTTCTCTCCAATTTCTCCGGTGATAACGAATCAATCCTTACTGCGTCGAGTACCCTTAAGTGTAACACCCTACGGTCCGGGAAACAGCAGACATGATCGAGACAATTCTCATTGATCAATGACTAATCAATTGGACCTGGTTACAATCCTTGATAGCCCCTGCGCTTCCATCGAATGAACTTCAATCGTTGTTGGATCCGTTAACCGTGTGCCTGTTCCCTTTGTCCCATGGTACTTTGCTTGTCCGAGGTTTGATCATCGGTATCCAATATACCTAGTTTGTCCTCGTTCTCAACAAACAAGTTTACTCGTTCCCGTGATATTACAACTCCGTGACCTAGTCACACGTTTGCAAACTTTATGATGTAACATCACCGAGTGGGCCCAGAGTACCTGTCGGGACCCGGGGTTAGCGTATGCAAGTACAGTTAAGACATAGTCATATGGAGAGCCGAGAACCGCACCCACTTGTCTAAGCAGACAAGGCCAAGCACTGAACATTCTCGGAAAGCATCGTACGTGAGGGGCATCCCATCCAGGCCGGATGATCAACTGAGATGGGTCCTCATCGTCCGCACACAAGTCAAATGATATGGGTGGTGAACTCCCATATTCAAAGACAAGTCGCCTCAACCATACTACCGACTATCTCAAAACTCTTACATAGACTTACTCCAGCCCGATCACTTAGTCGGGGTCTAGGGCGGGCTCGATCATACCACAAAGTGTGCACGAGACGGAGTCTCGAGCAATCGCATCGCGATGCCCCAAGCTGCGCACATCTAAGGGCCACTTGGTGTATGAAAGACCACCAGCCAGAACACAACTAAGGTCTCGAAAACCCATACAAAGACATGCATGTTATAAACATACACGCAGCACACATGCTTTGTATGAACAGCAGGTACCATTGCAATTCTCTACAAAGTGTACATTTTATTTATAACTCTTATAGAGTACAAACAGAGATCACATACATGTGATCCAACATTACAACACAGTCGGAAGCAAATTATGTCTGAGTACAGACAAGTTTAACAAATGGCTTAAGAAGCCTTATTTAAACACAAAGCCCTCCACGAGGGAACCAGTCGTCTGACTGGGACTAGACTAGTTGGTCTTCAGTTGTCCAGCTCGATGAAGAAGCCACCTTCGGGGTCAGTGGCATCATCTAAAACATAGATTAAGCAAACGTGAGTACAAAGTCGTACTCAGCAAGACTTACATAGGAGCTATACTACTCATGCATATGTGTCAAGGTAAAGGGAGGTGGGGTTCACTTGCAGAAATGCCAGCTTTGACTTGGCTAATCCTGAACTACGAGTACCAGACTTGAGGTAAGAAGCGTACACGAGTCCACTACTTTCACCAACCAATACACCACTATGGTGCCTTCCTCGACTTCCCCACGAGAAAGCACGCCATAGCACTCACACTTATCTTGGTGTATTTTAGAAGTATCCGGTTCAAGTTATCTAATAATCAAGCTAAGCTTTCCAAGTAGTCCATAACCGCGGACGCGGCTATTCGAATAGTTTTGTTAACCCTGCAGGGGTGTACCGCTACACACACATGATCATCATTTACCGCCTTTGATCTCGACACCATTCAAGGGGTGCCAGCGAGGATGCTCACCACAACTGTTACCTCATAGCCTATCTAGTCCAAGAAAGCCGCCTACTTGGGTTGGTTACCACAATCGTGAACCCGGCCGGTTTACCGAAGTGGACCCAAGCGATGTGTGCGTGGTGCATAAGCCAGTCTCGGTTGAGTCGTTCTCTCACTTAGCATCCAGGCCACAAGCCTACCAGAACTCGAAAGGGATGAGTTAATAGGTTGAGAGGGGTCAGTGAGCCCAATGTGTGGTTGTACTCTTCATCTTGGACCACCACACAAGAACTCGGACTTAGGGCGGTGTTCAACGAGACAACCCACCGTGTACTCCTACACAGCCTCTCATCGTTCACCTTGTATTAGGGTCGATTCACCAACACTTTTCTACCATCATCAACATGATCACTACCATCCCGACTCACATCACAGTAACAACATGGTATCATACTAAGCATGCAATAAGCGGTGACATTGCAGGGGCCACATGATATCAAACAACTCCTACAGTTGCTAGGATTGTGGTTTGCTTACTACTGTGACAAAATGATAGGTCATGCAAAGGAATGGATTCATCTATGCGGTAGAAATGAAGCATGGTGATCATCCTAAACAATGCATAAGCGAGACATGAGAGGGAAGTGGGATTTTATCGAAATGATCAATGGGGGTTTGCTTGCCTTGCTGACGAGGTTCGGGTTCGGGGTCTTCCACGAAGGGGGTAGCCTCCTGCTCCGGTTCCACCTCTACTCGACAAACAAAGCACGAAGTAGCAATCAATATGAATGCAATGCTCAAGCACATGAATGAATGTTGAAACTTGAAGTATAAGTTTTGATGTGTGAGGCACTTCCATTTAAGTGGAATATATTGCATTTAAAATGCAAATTCAAACTCCACATTTGAATTCAACATTAACTAAGTTATATGTGATATAGTTTGATCATTTTGAATCATCTTCAAATGTGTATGATATGCCTCTGATGTGTAAGTGAAATGTAGCATGTTGCCATGGTTCAAGTTGCAAAAATATTTGAATTGAATTTGATTTAATTCCATTTAAATCAAATAGCAAATGCTACTGATCACTTTTTAAATTCAACTCAAACAGAGTTGAAAGTTGCATATTTGGAAAGATAATTTTCTCCTGATCATTTTTCATATATTATTTGTCCAATTTGGAGTTAATATGAATTTTCTATGAATTTCCAAAGTTTGGGGTATTTTCTGGAATTTCTGGAATTATTAAACCATTTTTATTTTCTGGAAATTCATTTAATCGGTTTACTGCGTCAGGCTGACGTCAAGCTGGCGTCAGGGGGGGCTGACAAGGGGGTCCCACCTGTCATTGACTGGGTTCACTTAACCCGTGGGTTAAGTTAATCCAGTGGCTTAATTAAGCCACTGGGCCCACTGGTCAGTGACCCAGGGGTCACTTAACACTGGTGATTAAACGCGGGGGGGGGGGGGGGGGGGGGTTAAGAGCTGATTCGCCGGCGGCTAAACGCCGGCGGCCTGGCCACGGCGGCGCAGCACGGGAGCACGATTCCGGCCACGGGAGGGGAAACGGAGGGCACCGGATTGCTCCTGGAGGTCGTCCGCGTCTTATGGAGGCCTCGGGGGTCCACGGGGAGCTCTGTAACGACGACGGCGACGACTCCGGCGGCAGCAGAACCATGGCGAGGTCGCAGTCATCGTTGTGGTGCACGGTTCGGGCTGATTTGTGGCGCGTTCGAGTGCTGGCACACGCGGGAGTCAAACGCGTGCACTGGGGGTTCACGAAAAGCACTGGAGCGAGGAGGACGACGACCATGGCGGCGAGGTGCTCGGGTTCCCATGGTGGATCCGGCTAGAGGAAGCAATCGAGGGGGAGAAGTGAGGGGTTTCACTCGCAAGCTCACCCTGAATCCAGCAGAGGTGGTGGAGAGGTCTGGGGTGGTTCAACGGCGGCGTAATCGACGAAGTCCTCCACGGCGGCCGGCGGGAGCTTGAGGAAGATTCCGGCGTCTACGCGGGCTCCGGGCTCGATTCCTTCTGCAGTTCAACGAAGTCGACGACGACGAAGCGCTTGGACACCTTGGTTCGGCTCCTCGACGTCAGTGGCCACGTGTGTGCTCGACGGCGCTCCGGCTAGTCTACGGTGGCGTCGTTGTTCTTCGCGGGGAGGAAGAACTGGAGGGCGAGGAAGGAAGGGAAAGAAGCCTGGACGTCTCCAGGACACGCGGGCGGTGAGAAGGAGGCAGGGGAGTCGCTGAGGAGCCTCCACCGCGACGGCCACGGCATGCCGGGCACGCAGCTGTGTGCTCGTGCCCGGGGAAGACGACAGGGGAGTTCTCCTGGTGGGCTGGGCCGGCTGGAGAGGTGGGCCTCGCCCCTGGCAAGAGGTAAGCCTTTTCCTTTTTTTCTCTGTTTAATCTTTCCTTTCTTTTTCTGTAATTTGTTTTGGCTCTGATAAAAATTACCAAACCATTTTATTAAATGCTGAAAACTTTTACATGGCCTCATAATAATATAGACTAGCCACTCATAAACTTTCAACATTTTTAAAATTCAAATGATTTGAATTTTAAATCAAATAGGGGGATTTCTTTAATTCCAAGGTACTGTTTGAATATTTGAAAAATCTATGAGCATGGGGTGGGTCCCACATCACTTGATATGTGATCACACTCATTTATAAGACTTTTCAAAAATCTAACATGAATTTTTGGAGAAGATTTTTATCTGGCCTTTTGAATTAATTCATCTGGGGGGTGTTCCTTCTTCCATTTGGATTTTGAAGTTGATTTCCTTTGAAAATTTGACATGATGCAAGGTTACTTGATCCTAGCACATTACCTAACAGAGGGTTCTGACAGTACCTATCCGTCACACGGATGGACAAATCCCGCTTTGATCTATTTGCATACTCATCAACCATCTATTTTGGAATACCCAAAGTGCACCGTTATGGCTAGCATATTTCAGTCAGGCGGTGGGATACAAATCAAAGTCTCCTCATAGATGACAATTACGTATGATCATTACGGTCAAAGGATCTGGTCACTACGTTATAGTTATCGCAATGTCGAACTATGTGACTTGATCACATCGCAACACTTCTGGTGGGTGTATGTCCATCATATCATTATCCAATGATACGACTCCATTGTCAACAGACGCCATTGTCTCATGATCAGGAAACCTTGATCATCAATCGCCCAATGGACTAGTATACTAGGGTTAACTAGGGACCTGGTTGTTTGTATACTACACCTGTATTAATGTTTCCGCTTAATACAGTTCTAGCATAGTATCAAACGTATTATGAACTAATGGAATATGCTCGATAAAACATATTTTATTTGCCTCTAGGGCACATTCCCAACAAAAACTTCGAACTGCGCGATCAACGCGTCGAGCCGGCGGCGTTCACCTTGCGCTGGAACCGTCCCGAGAACACTTTCCGCCGCGCTATAAAAATATCCCGTTTAATTATTAAATGGGGTTTTTGTTTCGTTGGCTATAGCTGGTCTCGTGCGGTTTTCGCGACGGTGATCGGGCGAAACCCGGTGTCGCAAAGGTCGAGTGTCAGGATGGCAAGGGTCGGTATCCGTCCGGTACGAGATAAGAGGGGAAAAATAATCGTCGATCGATAAATCGGGGATGCAAACACCGCAAACAAATCAGACAATCAAACAATTCACACCGAAAACAAATATTTTAATTTTTGTGAAATCTGGGGTGTTACAATACAACAACACCAACAAGGGATCTCGTCCCGAGATCCTGGACGATCCGGGGGAGATGGGGGAAGAGAAAATAGAGTCGACGATTCTTCAACACCACCAACAAGGGACTCAGCTCCATGTCGATGTCGAGCTTCCGTCGAGAAACTTTCCGCAGAGAGACGACATCGTCGGAAAAACAAAACCGTCAGTGACAAGAGGAAGAACGATCGCGAAAACCAGATCAAGGGATAGTGATTTTCGATGCAAGTCGTAAAAACACCGGTAAAAGGAGGGATGGCAATGGATGATCCAGATGATTCCCTAAGTCGGAGAAGCTAAAGGTACTACAGGAATTCCCCCCTGAGATCGGAATCGAGACAATACGCTGCAAGCAAGGCATTGTAACTATTCTGAAACTCCACACACTCGAGATCCTAAAGTTTGAAAGGGGATAAGTCGAGAATAAAACACTTACGACACTTGTCCTGACCAGAGTAAGGGTAAGGAGTAAAAAGATTCCTACTCTCCGATAACTAACTAAGTAACTACAAAATAGTTTTTGTCTAGACTCAACGTCGGCCAGAGAGGGGATCCTACGGTCGGTAAGGCTCTGATACCAAGTTGTAAGGCCTGATATGCGGTACTATTCCAGATCTAGATGTTTCCATCCAGATCCGGGGACGAAGCACATATCGGTCCCACCGCGACATATGACAAAGTCATATGCCCCGGATTTCCAACAAGATATCACAACATTAAAGATACAAGGATAAAACATCTCATACAATCGGCATACAACTGCCGTAAATAAAATACATCAGCGGAAGGTACATGTCTGAGTACAGACTACAATCAAATGCCTACTGGCAAAGAGAAAAACATCGATCCCCATAACCACACGGGTCCAGGCCCTCCGTCGGGATCCGCCTAACTAGTCGTCGTCGAGTCTCAGCGTGAAACGTCGATCACCATACCTGTTGTCGATCAAGGACCCTGAAAAGAGTTTGAGGGTAGTATCATGAGTACAGAGGTACTCAGCATCCAACTATAGTGGTCATCTGACCCAGCAAGGACTTCATCACTCGTCATTCTAGGAAAACTAGTAGTTTACGGTAAGGATGGGGTAAGTGGTGAGGTTGCTGCCGCACTAGCATTTATGAAGTGGCTAACGATCTAGAGAGTAAGATAATAAGCCAAGCATTCGATGAGGAATCGCCACCAACAAGTCTTGTTATCAACTACTACGCAAACATAACACCTATCCTATCCTTGTCCTCCTCTTCGCATCCAGACGAAGAAGAAGCAGTCAAGGCACACACACGTTGATCAAATTATATTAAGATTATCTCAGTTGTTGTTGTATATGAACAAGGAGTAGGTCTCAAGTCGTCCATAACCGTGGACACGGCTTCTCGAAAAGATTTAACCCTGCAGGGGTGTACCAACTGCCCATTACAAGGCTCCGCACGCACGCCCATCTCTCTCAGTTGCTACCCATCACAGGCAACCATTTTATGATTTAGTTCCAAGAGATCCGAAACGACAGGTCCCTCTAACTAACAACAAACAAATCCGGGTGGCCCCCGGGGAGACGACACCCAACCCAAAAGCCGGCCACGCTCTCGGATCGGACTCTTCCATATGGCTACGGTCGGGGTTAGCCTCACCTATATAACAGGGGACTTCCCTAGCTCACTAGAGTGGACCAACAAAGGAACTCTGTCTCTTCTGGCCCGAGTTATTTTTAAATCCACTGGCTGCAGACCAGTTATGCATGCGGGTTTCAAATGGTAAATCAGCTTGGGCCACCACTAGAAATGTTTTTAGCTAGGTAGGTAAGAAGAGGGGACCCCATTTTATCCAACACGTGGTTAGGCACGCTCAGTCTTAAAACCAATACCCGGAACTCGGGTCCTAGGTGACTCGAATGGAACAAAGCGTCGGGCGGGATAGCCTAGACCTTCCATCCTTCCTCGAATATAGTCAACATTATAATAATCATATCATCAACAACAATATAATAATGTGATATCCCAAACCAGAAGTAACAGGGTAACATCGTAGCCTCCTAAGCATGCATACTAAGCAGGGGCTGAGCAACGAGCAATAGTAACATAGCAGTACAAGGTTTGCTGGGAGAGGACATGGCTGTATCGGTTTGAAAGAGGTTGTAAACATGTGGTAGGATCAAACATCGAACCTAACCTAGACTAGCATGCAAACCGCTGGTTGAAATAGAATGGATCATAAGTAATGCATAGTCCTTGCCTGTTGATAAGTCGGGTTCCGAAGGTGTATTTGATCGCAAGCTCGCATCGTCTCCGAGAGGTACCCGCGGGAAGCACACAGGAAGGTAAACACTGGAAAGCAATCAAGGAGCAAGCATCTATTACTACGAAGAAAACACGAGCAAGCATTAACAAGAAGGCAACACGAGACATCGCACCTATCGTCGAGAGCGGTTACTAACAGGTTAAGTGGAGTACCCGTCACACACGACGATACCGCACATTTAGAATAGTTCAGGTTGTTTAGCTACAGGTGATCAACAAAGGTTGTTAACATGGCATCTCACTCAAGCATGGCATAGCACACAAACATGACAAAGGTGAAGCATAAAGTAAACTATATAATCTAGTCATTTTAAGTGGGGGTAAAACCTATACATGACAACTATGACGGACCCCACGATAATTATTGCATTTGGTACTGTTTTGCCCCTAAACATATTTTATTATCTTTATTAGCAAGCAAGAGCGACATAAACACAATCTACATGCAATTCTAGTCAAGTTACATATAAAGAACATTTTAATCGGAGCAACGGTTAAAAAGTTATTAAAGAAACAGTTTACAGTGGCATGCGATGTAATTAGCAATAAACATCATGTAACCAAAGTCAAACATGGCAACAAGCAACATTTTATTAAACTACACGAAAAACTAAGAAAGTTTCACGTTTTCCGCGTTGCGATCCGAGCTACCGTTGAAAAGATATCGCCAACGCAAAATAATAATACAATCTTCCATTTTATTAAACTAGAAAAGAAAAAGAAAAAACCATCTACCGGGCCAACGGTACTGGGCCGAGCCCATCTAGCGCAACAGGAAAAAAAAGGACAAAGAAAAAAATGGGGCCACTCACCTCGTGGGTCGCGGCCCAGCTGCGGAGGCGGGCGCGGTGTAGCTGTTGGTCGCCAAGGCGCGAGGACGGGAGGTGGGCCGCTCGGGGCGCGCCGGCCCACAGCGGCCGAGGGTCCAGCCGGGCGGTTCGAGCGGGAGTGGTCGGGCGGCTCCCGATCTGGCCATGGCGGCGGCGCTGGCCGGCCGGCCCGATCTCCGGTGAGGGGAGGCGCTGGCCTCCAGCGAGGCGAAGGGCTGGCCAGGCGGAGGTGGAGGAGGCCTAGGGCGGCGCGACATCGCCAGATCCGGCCGGATCCATGCGGCTGTGGGGTGGAGGCCGGCAGCCTCGGGCTCCATGGCCATGGCGCGGAGGCACTCCGACGGGGCTCCGGCGACCTGCGGGGACAGAGGGAGGGCAGCAGAGGTGAGGAGGAGAAAGGAGGAGGACGCGTGGCGGCGGGGCTCACCGGGGTGGCGAGGTGCGGAGGCGCGGCGCGGCGTGGCTCGGCGGCTCCATGGGATGCATGGTGGGAGGTGAGAGGAGGGGTTTGGGGGCGACGTGGCGGCCTCTGGGCCGTCGGATCACGAGATCTGACGGTCCAGATGGCTTGGGAGGCAAAAATTCAGATTTGGGCTAGGGTTTGGCGAAAATGGGGTAATTTTGGGGCAAAGTGGAGGGGGGTGGCTGCAATTTTGGCTTAGGGGAATCCCTAAGTGGGGGTGGGAAAGTGGTGGTCTTTATATATCCCAGGTGGCTGGCAGTTTGCAAAAACATCCCCGGTTTTTTCTCTCTCGCGTGTGGTGTCTACGTTTTTGACCGCCGGGGGGTCCGCGGGACCTCAGATTCGGGTAAAACTTCGAACTGCGCGATCAGCGCGTCGAGCCGGCAGCGTTCACCTCGCGCTGGAACCGTTCCGAGAACACTTTCCGGCGCGCTATAAAAATATCCCGTTTAGTTGGCTACGGCTGGTCTCGTGCGGTTTTCGAGACGGTGATCGGGCGAAACCCGGTATCGCAAAGGTCGAGTGTCAGGATGGCAAGGGTCGGTCTCCGTCCGGTATGAGATAAGAGGGGAAAAAATAATCGCTGATCGATAAATCGGGGATGCAAACACCGCAAACATATCAGACAATCAAACAATTCACACCGAAAACAAATTTTTTAATTTTTGTGAAATCTGGGTTGTTACAAGATATCTATCCAGAACATCTCGCTGGCATTAAGTTGCGAATCCCACCCAAAGTGTAAACTTGTAACACCCCGAGTGTCACGCTACAGTGATCACCTTATCTAATGCCAAGTCATCATGATTATGCTAATAATGATCACCCTTGATCATGTCTTGTTTAAATTCAGCTCAGATAAAAATTCCGAATCTATGTGGGGACAAACTTGACCTAAAAATTGTGCAATCAATTTTATAAAATGCATAAAAGTCAGTAGATCAAGATGCTATGGTAGTGGATATTTTATGTAACATTAAATAATTTTAAGCAAATCAAACAGTGCCAAAAATAGCTCATTTGTTCAATTGCATATTCAAAAGAAATACTAAAATAATTTATTTAATCGCCAAACTTTTTGTGGCACTATTATAATTTGCAACACAAATTATGGAACAAGATCTATATTTTACAAAAATATAATGGTTGCAAAAAGGAAAAAATATATTGAAAACTGGAAGTGACAGAAAACAAAAAAAAGGGCAAAAGGCTAAAAATCGCCCTGGGCGTCTAGCAGCCGGCCCATCTCTCTCTCTCCCTCCCACTCATCTTCCTCCCGTGTTCCTCCCTTGCGTGGAGCACATCCATGGAGCCATGGCCGTGGATGGCCAACACCTGCCCCCCTTGGCCTATAAGGAGGCCACCGCAGCCCTCTCCTCAACCCTAGCGTGCCCCCTCTTCTCCCCCCTCGCGCCGCCGTCCTCCCTTGCTCTGCCTCGCTCGCCAGCAACCGCGGTCGTGACCACGCCGCCGTCGTGCTCATGGCCAACGGCCACCTCCGTCCGCTCCGGCATGTCTAGGAGCTCCGCCGTCTATGACTTATTCATCCCCGAGCATCCAACCTTCTGGAGCCGCAACACCACGTCGCCATCGCCGGTCTTCTCGTCCACGGCCGCTGCGGCCATCGCCGTCGATCTCCATCACCAGCGCATCCCGGCCTCGCCGAGCATGTCCACGAGCCTCCCCGTGAGCTCCTCTGCCGATTCCCCTAGTTCTCCTCTTCGATCCGTGCCTATTTATGCCGTGGATCGCCGTAGCCGGAGCTCCCGGCCATGTCCGCGCCCTTGATGCTCATGCCACTGGAGCGGCTGCGTGACACTGCGGCTGCCATGCTGCTGCGCCTCTGCTTAGTTGCTGCCACTGCTTGCTGCTCCATGCTACTTCCGTCGGTGCTCACGCCATGGCCATGGCCGTGTCTACGTGGCGGTGTGCATGTGTGGTGTGTGTACGTACAGTTTGTGTGTGTGCGTGCTTAGTATGTGTGCGTGCCATGTGTGTGTGCCTTGTGTGCACAACCAGCCGCCGCCTGGCTCTGTCCGCCGCTCGCCCGTCGTTGCCGCTGCCGCCGCGTGCTGCTGTTAACTGCTGCCGCTGCTGTTCGTTGATGCGTTTGCTGAATGTTGCTGCCGCTGCTTGAAACTGTCTCTCAAAACAGCAGCAAATAAGTAGCCAAACCAAATTAAAAGTGAAGAAAAATTATATAATGTAAAAGTAGACATAATCAGGTCTATTTTATTCCATTGGACCAACTCCATTAGATGCATGGATTAATTCCTACAAAAATCACAAATTACATATTTATATTATTAGCAAAACAATTATATCACCATGGCTACTTTAGAGCAGAAAATAATGGATGCCATAGGAGCTTGTCATGCATCAAATGACATGGCATGATAGATTTCTCGATTTATATTAAAGCACCTTTAGGTTTCATCTCCATTAGACTTATAAATCCAAGGCTAGCATCAATCAAATTTTGCTATATTTAACAGTTTCTGGAATTTACATCAAGTGGCGCTCTTCTAACAAAGTTTTGGTCGAGTAAATGGATTTTAATAAATTTGGCTTCCGTACCAAATTGGAGATCGCAAGAAATTGCTCAACTTTGATATATGGCACTAATTCGTCGGATGGGAAGAACCCTAAACTGTAGCCTCCCGAACACGCCTAATGGATGTTAAAACCGGAATTCCCAGACTTAGAGAAATTTCAGAAAAAATCCTAGTGGATGACATGTGGGTCCCCTCACTGTTTTAATTAGATAAAAGATTTTATTTGAGACAAGGCAATGACAACTGGGTCCCACCAGTCAGTTGACTGGTCAACAACACTGTTTTGGATAATGTGATATTAAATGAATAAAATAAATCCAGTAAATGCTTTTAAACGATTTAAACTTTAGAAAATCATATTAAATAAACCGCAGCTCAGATCCAAATACTTTCTACATGAAAGTTGATCAGAAAAATATAATAAATACAAATACGCTAACCGTATACCCACCACACCCCTCTAACCTATCGAACGTGGAACATTTCCCCTCCGGTTCATCTGTCAGTCAGACGACCGGAGCCGGTAAAACTTTCCGGATGAAAATGTTCTGAACATGAAAGTTATTCAGAATGAATCAACGAGCACAGATACACAATCCACATGTCTGTCAGATGTCTCTAACACTGCAGACATGGAACCTTCCCCCTCCTGATCATCGGTCCGGTAATCAACCGGTAATGATCAGTCATCCCCGGATAAATTCTCGCTCCGCCTAAAAATACTTAACACTGCGTTAGAACCCCGTTGCTTTGTATCTGATATGTCTTGCATTTGTATTGCTATTATTGTTGTGTATCCATTGTTTCCCCCCTTTATTCTCCGATAGACCCCAACGCTGCCGCCGACTACACCGATGCCGAGTACGACTACATCATCGACGACTGTACCTCTACAGTCGAGCTTCCAGGCAAGCATAGCCATTTTCTTCCCCAGATATCGCCTATCTTTTCCGTACATTTATTGCATTAGGCATTGTTACTGCTGCTGCGACGTTACAATCATATTCAATTGCATAGGCTATTTTTGTCGCCCCTTGATGTACCTCCCTATATCCTTTGCTTCCTTATAAATATATATATATATATATATATATATATATAATATTCAGTAGTAAACCCTGCGCATTGTTAGCTAGGTTTAGAATAGCGGGCCGTGATCACTCTGGTGAGTGAACGCGGATTACAAAATATTATAACTGCAACAGGTACGGATCAATGCAGACGCCCTAGGGAACCCACAACGGCGAGACTCTGCCGAGTCGCTTCGAGTTTGACTTACGAGTGGACGGACTCGTATTTCACTCTCGTCGGCTCAGTAGCGTAGCATCACTGGGATGATACGAGGGTATTCCTCTTTAGTTCATTCCGCTGGTGTCTCGGCACCACCGGGGTGATACGAGAATATTCCTCTTTAGTTCATTCCGCTGATGTCTCTGTCGAACCTCTTCAAGTGTACCATCGAGGGTGATTCCTCCTGGTTTCACTTGATGGTCGGCACTCGAATCAAGTGGTGTCCTTAAAGGTAAGGAGTCGAATGACCCAACGGTGCCCGCGCAGGGTATCTTAGCGGAACGACAGGTCAGGTGTATTCCACCGGTGTGCGGCGGGCCTGGTACTGTTCGTGGCCGACATATATCCTATTGTACGAAAGTCGAGCTCTTCCAAGAGCACTCGCGAGACAAGGTAAGGAGACGGTTCACCTTGTTGGTAACCGCACGAGTTGGTGGGACGTCAGGGCAGGCACCGATATTACTGGTGGTCCTGACTGCTGTAGTTGTCCGCGACTCGTTCAATAAGGGGCAACGATAACGGTTGTCTCGTCAGAAAATTAATAAAATGCTTAACGGGTTTGGCGGATGACTTGAGTAGCCTTTTGGCTTGTACGCACTACCTATACGTGGGATTACGGTGTGGGTCCTCCACGTTGTGGTCTCGTTCGAAAGCTCTGAAAGACGTCCAGTTCAGCATTGTGGCCGGGACTGATCGTCACCTGTGGTGTACGGATCTCCCGCCTCACAACGATTCGGAGAGTGAGGGGTGATAGGCCCATGACCCCCTTGCACTTAGGGCTGTAGACCGGCGGGGACCTCTCTGATGAGCCGTAGGATGGGCCTCGGCGTGTCGGATAGCCTCGGTGGGGTGTTCCCAAACAAGGTGTACGCCACCCTGGAGATCCGAGCGTGTAGTATGACACCAGTGCACCCCTGCAGGGAGTTTAATCTATTCGAATAGCCGTGTCCACGGTAACAGGACGCTTTATGCTGAAGCTTGACTCTACTACTACAAACTACTACTATTAAACTGTTGGTTCTGGTTTCTCTTCCTCGCAAGGAGTCGAGGAGGGGATCTCGGAGGCATATATAATTGTTAAATATTACAACTTACTATTATACAATGTTGCAGCAACTTCTGCTTCATTGTTATTACATTCATGCTATTGAACTGTTGGCTGATCCTTACCTCATGCTTCAAGACTCGTCGGAAGATGCTAGTTTTCGACAGGCCTAGCTTCTTACCCTTATTCTGATTTCTATCTTGCAGTCCACTATATATAGCCTCCCCTTTCCATTTGATACAATGCATAAATGCTTAGTAGCGGATGTAAGACTCGCGGGTATGCTAGATACTCACCTTTGCTTTATTTCCCCATTTTTTTTGCCTGATTGGACGCTACAGTCGACGTTGGAGCCCTGGAGCAGGAGATCCCCGATGCCGACCACCACAACGTGAAGATCCCCGCTGTCTTCTACGACGTCGAGTTCCCCTTTGACCAGGAGTAGTTTGGAGGTTCCCAGGCAGGAGGCCTCGCCTTTTCGATCGTTGTTTCTGTGCTAGCCTTCTTAAGGCAACCATGTATCCTTGTGTCTGTACTCAGATACTATTGTTTCCGCTGACTCGTGATCTCGAGCTGTTGTATTCGAGCTCTCGTGGCCCCTGGCTTGTATTAAACATCTTGTATTATTTTATTTGTAGAGTTGTGTTGTGATATCTCACCGTGAGTCCATGATCTCGATCGTGTACCTTGCGTGTGTGATTACTGTACACGGTCTGATTTTGGGGGCGTCACAAAACTCAAAGCTATACACAACTGTATTAAAAGAACTTTGCGTAAAGTAAACAATCCTTGCACTCGCAGGTAAAAGCACCGTTGTTTTATCCCTGGTGGCAACAGCACATCACCTAGTCTCATGTTTCTGTCACTCAAGCTAGACATCAAGGGGCTGAACCCACAATCAAGCATAACGCTCCATCTTGGAGTTGCAAAAAATCTCTTGGCCAAAGTAAAATATGGCGACGGAGAACATGCAAGAATTTACTAAAGAACAAAAATATAAAAGAGAACCAAATATATTACTCATCACAATCTGAACATAATCTCATAATCCATCGGATCCCAACAAACTCTGCATAGCAACACAGAAAATTACAAAAGTTCCTCGATCATGTGAAACAGCTCACGAGGTCTCGAAAGTGAAAGCACAAAGAGGGGAGGAGTAAATCACATAGATACTGGTCACGGACCCATGGTCCAAGGGGGACTACTCACGGCACATCCGGGAGGCGTCCATGGCGATGGATGGTCTCCCGGAGGGGATTCCTCCTTCCGACAGAGTGCCGGCGCAGCTTCTCCTGGCAGCCCCGATCTTGACATGGCGGCGGCGGCGGTACAGAGAGGATAACGGGAATAGCAGATCGATATTAGGGGTTTCCGTCACGGGGGGTAAATATAGGCCAAAGGGGGCACCGAGAGGGGCCACGGGGCATCCAGGAGGGTGCCCGGCGCGGCCTAGGGTGGGGCCGCGCCTGGGACCCTTCTGGAGTCCCTGTGGTGGCCCTCCCTTCCTTCCTTGGTGATTCCGGAGGCTTCCAGGACGCTGATTTTTTATATAATTTTCTAGAATTTTTGGAGCACTTTTAATGGCCGGAAAACCTCAAATAAAAAAACAGCAGAAAACAGGAACTGGCAATTGGGTGCACTGAGTTAATAGGTTAGTCCAAATATGCCCAAAAGTGTATGAAAGTTCAAGCAAAACATGGCAAAGTCACACAAAACATGCATGGAGCTGGCAGAAATTATAGATACATTTGGGATGTATCAACATCCCCAAGCTTAATTCCTGCTCGTCCTCGAGTAGGGAAATGATAACAAGCATAATTTCTGTGGTGACATGCCACACAACCATATAAGGACTTTTAAGTAAAGCAATCAAAGCATGCAATTCAATTCAAGTCTTAACAAGCAAGAGTCTATATTAGCATTGACACAAGCAACAAAAGAACAAAAGGTGCAAGAGCTCTCGCTTTTTGTGACTCGAGTGTCTCCAGATGGTTTTTGCGTGCAAGCAGGGGACTGGGAAAAAGAGAGAGAAAAGGTTGTTGAGAACTACTCTCTACTAAAGTTTCACACTTGGTATCCTTTGGATTCTTATCTGCACTCGTCCCTAGACCACTAGCCAGGTACAAGTCAAACTGATCCACTCCCTCTCGATATTTTGAGCACTCATGCAATGGATGAGCGTGAGCAAGAAAGTTGACACCTAAAAGGAGAATTAGAAAGAAGGTGGAGGAGGAAGACAAAAAGATGTGAAAGGCTCACATCAAAGAGGACAATCATAGGTGAGAGAAGGCCATATGATAGATATGATGTGAGGAGTAGGGATTTCCATGCAACGGATGCACATGTGAGCTAAAATCTCTCCAGGGGAACTAGTGGGGGTGCATCTAACTTTCTTGCTCATGAAGACCTAGAGCTCTTTTAAGGAGGCTCATCATTGGAATATACAAGCCACGTTCTATAGTGTGAAGGGTCCACACATAGCTATATGCACGTTCTTTTTATTTTTCTTTTTCTCTTTTTTCTATATTTTTTTGTATTTTTTGGTGGCCTCAATGGCTCTTTCTATTTAACTCTCATTTGTCCTCTTTGGGATCTTTTGATTTTGTCCTCTTTGGGATCTTTTCCTCACTTTAGGGGCAACACTCTATATTTTACAAGAATATAGGAGATCTTTCACACTTTACAAAGGTACTCACATGAAGAAGATGTAACTATCATGATGCAAATGTATGCCTCTGCCAGGGTAGCAGGATATGCAATGATACTAGAGCGTCATGTAGCAATGATTAGGGCAAGGCACAGCTAGCATGCGGATCATCGATCAAGCAAGTAGCATGTATGACATGAAGATCAAGTCATGAGAATGAGGATGTTGCATGGCAATGTATCTCGGAAAGGCTATGGAAATGCCTTGTAGGTAGGTATGGTGGCTCTTTTAAGGAAAGATATAAGGAGGCTTATGATGACAGAGCGTATCGTGCCAGGGGTTTGGATGCACCGGCGAAGTATGGGCCAACTCTCGAGATGCTAAAGGCCAATGCACGGTACCGAAGAGGCTAGAAAAAGTATAGGTGGGTGGAAGTGTCAACTTTCGAATACTCACATCAGTCCGAAGAACTCATGCACTGTAACACCCTCAGAATCAGTAACAGTAATCACTACAGTGATTCCACTGTTAGTGATCATTACTGTTGATGATCAAGCCATGATCACCTTTGATCATAGCTCTGTCAATTTCCAACCCAGATAAAATTTTCAAATTGGGTAAATTATAAATTCTCTCCAAGACTTGTGGATTCCTGTCCATCATTTGATCAGGGTTAAACCAAAACCACCTTAGTCATTTGAATAATCACAAGTCAATGATAATTATGAACCCGATGTTGTGGGGTTATCAAATTGTTTTATAAATTAAAATAAAATGGAAATCTTAGATAAACCACAATGATGAAACCTATTAATGGGATGCCTAGCAATCATTAAGCCATGTTACTATGGTACTGGTTATTTTAATTAAAATGATTTATTAATATTAGGGAATAAAACCAGAAACTTAGGAATTATTAAATGGCCATGGTAAAATCAATAAACAAGTAGGAATTTTAAATGCACTAAAAATTGTGAAACCCATTTTATTAAATGCCTAAAAATCAGTAGGTCATATAAATATTGGAATGTGAATTTATTAAGTTATTTAAATAATGCAATTAAATGATAACAGTAGCAAAACAACCCAGAAGGCCTTTTAAAATAAATAACAATATCCAAATGAATTTAATTAATTCCCAAACTTATTGTGGCATTACTTTATGGTTTAACACAATTATTGGGACTATTGTCGCATTTTTCTAAAAACATTTGATACCCAGAAATAATAAAACAGAAAAGAAAACAAAAAGAAAAATAATACAAAAAGGAAAAACCCCTAAGCCTCGCCCCAGGCGAGGCCCACCCCGGGCCCAACCCCCCTTCCCTCCTCCTCCTTCCCACCTGCCCCCTCCCCTGTTCCACTGTCGCCGTGGACAGGGCGCCATGGCCACTGTCGCCGGCACCCCACCCCACCTGCTCCCTCCCCCACCTCACCTGCCCCCACTCTGGATAAGGTCGAAGCCACCCACCCGCTGGAGCCCCCCTGTGCCATTCCCCTCTCCCTCCCCTCTCCTCGCGCCATCTCCCGGACCCCGAGCTCCCCGTCGACGCGCTGCCGCGGTCTGCACGGCCAACCTACTCCCCTAGCCTCGAGACCATGTCCAGGGGCTCCGCCGCGCCCGTCTACGTCGCCCTCGACGAGGAACGCGAGCGCTCGGCCACCGAACGCCGCGAATCGAGCCCCTCCCCAACCTCAACCGCGGCGAACGACGCCGTCGATTACCTCGGCTACGCTATGCCCCGGACCTCCATTCCGCGCCGTCGAGCTCGACGGTGAGCTTCCGCCTCTTCTCCCTCTTCCAAGCGCTCGATCCTGTGCCCTGAGCGCCGCCGCCACCTAGCCACGCTTCGGCCGCCGCTGACACTCGTCGTAGCCGTCACTCAGGCCCGCCCCGGCTCGCACTTGTGGCATGGCTGAATGCGGCGCCTCGCGTAGGTCCCGTAGGGACAAACCGCACCTGAAATGGCCCCTCCTAGCGGGCACACGGTCTCGCCGGAGCAACCCCGGTGGCCGTCGTCGCGCCGGCGTGGTGGCATGCCACTAACCCAAACGCTAACCCCCCCTGGTGTCTCTGACTGGTGGGCCCGAAACCAGAGTTTAGTTAGGATTTCTGTTAACTTAAATTGGATCAGAGAGACTGACAGGTGGGGTCCTCCCCTATGTAATCACCATTTTAGTTTAAGTTATATAGACTCTCTATGACAGATGGGCCCCAGGCCCTTAATTAAATTAAGACTGATTAGTTAGCTCTGTGCCACTTACACATGGGCCCCAGCTGTAAGCTATTAAAAATAAATAGATTTATTAGTGTTGAGTATGACATGTGGGGCCAGTGATTATTTAAATTAAATTAAAATGTTTTTATTATACTGTGAGACTGACAGGTGGGTCCCCTCTGTCAGTTGACCAGTCAAACCTACTGTTGTGGATAATGTTGAATTAAATAATATAATAAATCCAGAAATCGATTTAAAATGATTTAAACTTTCAATTTGAATGTCTTTTAAACCGTAAGTCAGATTCAAAAACTTTATACATGAAAATTGATAAGAAAAATATAACGAATACGAATACGCTATCCGTATGTCTACCACCCCCGTCTAACTTACTGAACATTGACATTCCCCCCTTCGGGCCGTCTGTCGGAAATTCCCGGTACCGATATACGCTGCCCGGATCGAAAAACTTTGTATATCAAAGTTTCTCAGAACGCATCACTGAATACGAATATGATACCCATACCTCCACCACACCCCTCTAACATGCCGAACATCGAACTGTCCCCCTCCGGACCGACGGTCCGGTAAATTGTCCGGTACTGCTAAAGTACCCGGATGAATTTATTTCGAACACGAAAGTTGTTCGGAATAGATCAACTAACCCGGATACACCACCCACACATGTGTCGGATATCCACGACACCTCCGGCATGATATCTCCCCCCCTCCGGACACCTTGTCCGATAATCACCCGGAGCCGGTATTTCATCCCCGGATGAATTCCCGCTCCGAGCATCGTGCATCGTACTGCCTTAGAACCCCGTTTACAATTCATCTGTTATGTCTTGCATTTGTATTGCTATTATTGTTGTGTATTTACTGTTTTATTTCCCCCCTTAATCTCCGGTAGACCCCGCTGCTGCCGTCGACTACACCGTTGCTGAGTACGACTACGTCGTCGACGACCGTACCCCTACCGTCGAGCTTCCAGGCAAGCAGAGCCATTCTCTTCCCCAGATATCGCCTATCTTTCCGTACATTTCTTGCACTAGGCATTGTTACTGCTGCTTCTACGAGTACAATCCTATTCAATTGCATGGCCTGATTTTGTCGCCCCTTGATGTACCTTCCTTTAATCCTATGCTGCCTATTATTACTTATGCATTATTCAGCAGTGAACCCTGCGCATTGTTAGCTAGGTTTAGAATAGAGGGTCATGATCACTCTGGGAGTGATCGCGGAAATGATATATTACAACTGCAACAGGTACGAATCAATGCAGACACCCTAGGGAACCTACAACGGCGAGACTCTGCCGAGTCGCTTCGAGTTTGACTTACGAATGGAATGGACTCGTATTTCACTCTCGTCAGCTCAGTAGCGTAGCATCACCGAGATGATATGAGGTTTACCTCTTTAGTTCATTCCGTTGATATCTCTGTCAAACCTCTTTAAGTGTGCCATCGAGGGTGATTCCTCCTGGTTTCACTTAATGGTAGGAACTCGAACCAACTGGTGTCCTTAAAGGTAAGAAGTCGGCCGACCCAACGGTGCCCGCGAGTGGTATTGCGACGGGACGACAGGGAGGGTACGACCAGTGTACCGGTGTGCTTGGCCCCTGATCATTGGCCGCCAGAGTTACCAAACCACGAAAGTTGAGCTCCTCCAGGAGCACACGCGAGACAAGGTAAGGAGACGGTTCACCTTGTTGGTAACCGCAGTGACTTGGTGGGACGACGGGGCAGGCACCGATGTACTGGTGGTCCTGGCTGCTATCGTTGTCCGCGGGTCAGTTAAGTCGAGGCAACGATAACGGTTGTCACGCAGGTTAATTAAAATGCTAAATGGTTCAGTGAATGTCTTGAGTTGGCTATATGCCATGTACGCAATACCTACCCGTGGGAATTACGAGTTTATGGGCTCCTCTGCTTCGTAGTGTCGTCCGAGGACTCTTCAGACGTCTGCAGTACCGCGGGCTGATTGCCGGGAAGTGCGCTGCCTTCTTGGCTCGAGCTGTGTTGTTTTTGTTACGGCTTCCCGGCCACCCACGCACCGTGCAGGAGTACGTCAGGGTTGGGGTCCAAGGCCCTGGTACTTAGGATTTAGACCGGCGGATGGCCTCTCTGTTGAGTTTGAAAGATGGGCTATGAAGTGTCGGATAGCCTCGGTGGAGCGTTCCCTAACAAGGTTCCCGCCACCCTGGAGATCCGTGCGTGTAGCGTAACACAAGTGCACCCCTGCAGGGAAGATTAATCTATTCGAATAGCCGTGTCCACGGTAACAGGACGCTTTATGCTGAAGCTGGATCTTACCACTACAAACTATTATTATTAAACTATATGGTTCCGGGTTTTCTTCCTCGCGGGGAGGTCGAGGAGGTGAACTCGGAGGCATTGTTAATTATTACAACTTATTATTATACAATGCTGCAGCAACTTCTGCTGCATTGTTACTTTATGCTTTATATAAACGGTTGGCTGATTCTTACCTCATGCTGCAAGACATCGTCGGAAGATGCTAGTCTTCGATAGGTCTAGCTTCTTACCCTTACTCTGGATTTCTGTCTTTCAGTCCACTATATACAGCCTCTTCTTTCCGTTGATACAATGCATAATGCTTAGTAGCGGACGTAAGACTCGCGGGTATGCTAGATACTCAACTGCTTTATTTCCTTTACTGTTTTGCCTGATCGGCCGCTGCAGTTGACGTTGGAGTCCAGGAGCAGGAGATCCCCGATGTCGACCACCGCAACGTGAAGATCCCCGATGCCTTCTACGACGTCGAGTTCCCCGTTGACCAGGAGTAGCTTGGAGGTTCCCAGGCAGGAGGCCTCGCCTTTTCGATCGTGTTGTATTTGTGCTAGCCTTCTTAAGGCAACCTTGTATCTTTGTGTCTGTACTCGGATACTATTGCTTCCGCTGACCTTGTGCTCTCGAGCTGTTGTATTCGAGCCCTCGTGGCCCCTGGCTTGTATTAAACAGCTTGTATTATTTTATTTGTAGAGTTGTGTTGTGATATCTCACCGTGAGTCCCTGATTTTGAACGTGTACCTTGCGTGTATGATTACTGTACACGGTCTGATTTTGGGGGCGTCACAAGTTGGTATCAGAGCTGACTGCCTGTAGGAAGCCCCTAACCACTCCTCGGTCGAAGTCGAGTCTAGCATTTGCAAAACTACTTGCTAACTTAATGTTTGGCTTACGGGCCCACATCGATGTCACTACGTGTGATATCTATGGTATTAGGATCTTTTTCTCCGTACCTATGCTCTGGAACTCTGATCTTTATCCTTGCTGGTAAGTTTTATTAACGCTGACTTTAGGTTCACGTACCTCCTTCCTCCCGGAGACCTCTGCATTCCCGATGATCGCCTGATTCACCTGAAGATTTCGAAGATTACTCTTCGATAAATTCCCGAGAACCTACTTGTTCATCGCCTTTACAATCCCGTGCCACCGATATGTCCGTATGGATAATTACGTCCACCCCCCGATCTGAAAGTCATAATTCCCTTGTACTTAAGCATCAAATTAATTCGATGCTTCTATCACCTGATGCCTTTGCAATCTTTCTCCTTCTGGTAGAGTGTCGATACTCACATCAGATTCTTTGCGAACCACCCGACCTTTGGTGGGTTATTATCTGACTAATCTTAGATGGCTTCTTCCATGTGCCGATTGGATTCATCGTGTGAAATACCATCCTTTCCCCTCGATAATTTGTGTTATCACCGACAACCTCCCTTGACTCTCTGCCAATATAACTTGGTCGTGTATATCGTGTTGTGTTTTTCCTTGGGAAAGATATACACCTGGTACTTGTGTATCATCACCTCTTCCTGTCCATTGGTTTGTTTAACCTTTCTTGTAATATGTATTATTTGAGCAGTGATAATTCACCTGCTTATGAAAACACCTCGGTGTACAACCTCGTCAGTAACCCCTTGTTGACATTGTCGATGACATTTCGGTAACCACCGGGACGAGAACTTTGCCAATTGGTCCGCCTCATATTAACGAGCAGGAAAATGGTTCTCAATGTCCACTGCCCCTGGTATCGATGTTTTTGCCGACATAGCTGACAAGCTAATCTCTGAAAATCCTTGCATCGTGATCGCGTAATATGCCACCACTATAACCCGCAGTTCCACTGGACCGAAAGCTGACACTTGTCATCGACCTTGTGATATTCCGTCCGATATTAGACTCAGTGATTGTGTCTGATGATCGGGGCCCCTTTCCTATCTTCCGTCATCGGCATCGAATACGTGCCTATCCGCTTAAAACTTCTCACGATGTACTTCCCTGAGGTTAAACTCGGAAGGACTTTGTACCCCATACCCTTGAACAACCCCATTTGATGGATCTTGTATCGATCCGACCCCCGTAAGCGTTACCTCTTAACCTGTTCGTAGGTGCGATGAAGCCTCGAAGAAAGGATGAAAACCCATCGAGATGCACCGATGTCGTGCAGTGAAGGCCTCAACGTGAAGGATTAATTTCTTCGAGTAGGACAACAAGAACCAGAAGATTTGATAGAAGGCGAAACCGGAACTCTACCCCTTACACTACTTTTAATTCTCGGGACGAGAATTCTTTGTAGTGGTGGAGATTTGTAACACCCTCAGAATCAGTAACAGTAATCACTACAGTGATTCCACTGTTAGTGATCATTACTGTTGATGATCAAGCCATGATCACCTTTGATCATAGCTCTGTCAATTTCCAACCCAGATAAAATTTTCAAATTGGGTAAATTATGAATTCTCTCCAAGACTTGTGGATTCCTGTACATCATTTGATCAGGGTTAAACCAAAACCACCTTAGTCATTTGAATAATCACAAGTCAATGATAATTATGAACCCGATGTTGTGGGGTTATCAAATTGTTTTATAAATGAAAATAAAATGGAAATCTTAGATAAACCACAATGATGAAACCTATTAATGGGATGCCTAGCAATCATTAAGCCATGTTACTATGGTACTGGTTATTTTAATTAAAATGATTTATTAATATTAGGGAATAAAACCTGAAGCTTAGGAATTATTAAATGGCCATGGTAAAATCAATAAACAAGTAGGAATTTTAAATGCACTAAAAATTGTGAAACCCATTTTATTAAATGCCTAAAAATCAGTAGGTCTTATAAATATTGGAATGTGAATTTATTAAGTTATTTAAATAATGCATTTAAATGATAACAGTAGCAAAACAACCCCAGAAGGCCTTTTAAAATAAATAACAATATCCAAATGAGTTTAATTAATTCCCAAACTTATTGTGGCATTACTTTATGGTTTAACACAATTATTGGGACAGTTGTCGCATTTTTCTAAAAACATTTGATACCCAGAAATAATAAAACAGAAAAGAAAACAAAAAGAAAAAGAATACAAAAAGGAAAAACCACTAAGCCTCGCCCCAGGCGAGGCCCACCCCGAGCCCAACCCCCCTTCTCTCCTCCTCCTTCCCACCTGCCCCCTCCCCTGTTCCACTGTCGCCGTGGACAGGGCGCCATGGCCACTGTCGCCGGCACCCCACCCCACCTGCTTCCTCCCAAACCTCACCTGCCCCCCCTCTGGATAAGGTCGAAGCCACCCACCCGCTTGAGCCCCCCTGTGCCATTCCCTTATCCCTCCCCTCTCCTCGCGCCATCTTCTGGACCCCGAGCTCCCCGTCGACGCGCCGCCGCGGTCTGCGCGGCCAGCCTACTCCCCCAGCCTCGAGACCACGTCCAGGGGCTCCGCCGCGCCCGTCTACGTCGCCCTCGACGAGGAACGCGAGCGCTCGGCCACCGAACGCCGCGAATCGAGCCCCTCCCCATCCTCAACCACGGCGAACGACGCCGTCGATTACCTCGGCTACGCTATGCCCCGGACCTCCATTCCGCGCCGTCGAGCTCCACGGTGAGCTTCCGCCTCTTCTCCCTCTTCCAAGCGCTCGATCCCGTGCCCTGAGAGCCGCCGCCACCTAGCCACGCTTCGGCCGCCCCTGACACTCGTCGTAGCCGTCACTCAGGCCCGCCCCGGCTCGCACTTGTGGCATGGCTGAATGCGGCGCCTCGTGTAGGTCCCGTAGGGACAAACCGCACCTGAAATGGCCCCTCCTAGCGGGCACACGGTCTCGCCGGAGCAACCCTGGTGGCCGTCGTCGCGCCGGCGTGGTGGCATGCCACTAACCCAAACGCTAACCCCCCCTGGTGTCTCTGACTGGTGGGCCCAAAGCCAGAGTTTAGTTAGGATTTCTGTTAACTTAAATTGGATCAGAGAGACTGACAGGTGGGGTCCTCCCCTATGTAATCACCATTTTAGTTTAAGTTATATAGACTCTCTATGACAGATGGGCCCCAGGCCTTTAATTAAATTAAGACTGATTAGTTAGCTCTGTGCCACTTACACATGGGCCCCAGCTGTAAGCTATTAAAAATAAATAGATTTATCAGTGTTGAGTATGACATGTGGGGCCAGTGATTATTTAAATTAAATTAAAATGTTTTTATTATACTGTGAGACTGACAGGTGGGTCCCCTTTGTCAGTTGACCAGTCAAACCTACTGCTGTGGATAATGTTGAATTAAATAATATAATAAATCCAGAAATCGATTTAAAATGATTTAAACTTGTAATTTGAATATCTTTTAAACCGTAAGTCAGATTCAAAAACTTTATACATGAAAATTGATCAAAAAAATATAAAGAATACGAATACGCTATCCGTATGTCTACCACCCCCCTCTAACTTACAGAACATCGACATTCCCCCCTTCGGGCCGTCTGTCGGAAATTCCCGGTACCGATATACGTTGCCCGGATCGAAAAACTTTGTATATGAAAGTTTCTCAGAACGCATCACTGAATACGAATATGATACCCATACCTCCACCACACCCCTCTAACATGCCGAACATCGAACCGTCCCCCTCCGGACCGACGGTCCGGTAAATTGTCCGGTACTGCTAAAGTACCCGGATGAATTTATTTTGAACACGAAAGTTGTTCGGAATAGATCAACTAACCCGGATACACCACCCACACATGTGTCGGATATCCACGACACCTCCGGCATGATAGCTCCCCCCCTTCGGACACCTTGTCCGATAATCACACGGAGCCGGTATTTCATCCCCGGATGAATTCCCGCTCCGAGCATCGTGCATCGTACTGCGTTAGAACCCCGTTTACAATTCATCTGTTATGTCTTGCATTTGTATTGCTATTATTGTTGTGTATTTACTGTTTTCTTTCCCCCCCTTAATCTCCGGTAGACCCCGCTGGTGCCGTCGACTACACCGCTGCTGAGTACGACTACGTCGTCGACGACCGTACCCCTACCGTCGAGCTTCCAGGCAAGCAGAGCCATTCTCTTCCCCAGATATCGCCTATCTTTCCGTACATTTCTTGCACTAGGCATTGTTACTGCTTCTGCTACGAGTACAATCCTATTCAATTGCATGGCCTGATTTTGTCGCCCCTTGATGTACCTTCCTTTAATCCTATGCTGCCTATTATTACTTATGCATTATTCAGCAGTGAACCCTGCGCATTGTTAGCTAGGTTTAGAATAGAGGGTCGTGATCACTCTGGGAGTGATCGCGGAAATGATATATTACAACTGCAACAGGTACGAATCAATGCAGACACCCTAGGGAACCTACAACGGCGAGACTCTGCCGAGTCGCTTAGAGTTTGACTTACGAATGGAATGGACTCGTATTTCACTCTCGTCAGCTCAGTAGCGTAGCATCACCGGGATGATATGAGGTTTACCTCTTTAGTTCATTCCGCTGATATCTCTGTCAAACCTCTTTAAGTGTGCCATCGAGGGTGATTCCTCATGGTTTCACTTAATGGTAGGAACTCGAACCAACTGGTGTCCTTAAAGGTAAGAAGTCGGCCGACCCAACGGTGCCCGCGAGTGGTATTGCGACGGGACGACACGGAGGGTATGACCAGTGTACCGGTGTGCTTGGCCCCTGCTCATTGGTCGCAAGAGTTACCAAACCACGAAAGTCGAGCTCCTCCAGGAGTACACGCGAGACAAGGTAAGGAGACGGTTCACCTTGTTGGTAACCGCAGTGACTTGGTGGGACGACGGGGCAGGCACCGATGTACTGGTGGTCCTGGCTGTTGTCGTTATCCGCGGGTCAGTTATGTCGAGGCAACGATAACGGTTGTCACACAGGTTAATTAAAATGCTAAATGGTTCAGTGAATGTCTTGAGTTGGCTATATGCCATGTACGCACTACCTACCCGTGGGAATTATGAGTTTATGGGCTCCTCTGCTTCGTAGTGTCGTCCGAGGACTCTTCAGACGTCAGCAGTACCGCGGGATGATTGCCGGGAAGTGCGCTGTCTTCTTGGCTCGAGCTGTGTTGTTTTTGTTACGGCTTCCCGGCCACCCACGCACCGTGCAGGAGTACGTCAGGGTTGGGGTCCAAGGCCCTGGTACTTAGGATTTAGACCGGCGGATGGCCTCTCTGTTGAGTTTGAAAGATGGGCTATGAAGTGTCGGATAGTCTCGGTGGAGCGTTCCCTAACAAGGTTCCCGCCACCCTAGAGATCCGTGCGTGTAGCGTAACACAAGTGCACCCCTGCAGGGAAGATTAATCTATTCGAATAGCCGTGTCCACGGTAACAGGACGCTTTATGCTGAAGCTGGATCTTACCACTACAAACTATTATTATTAAACTGTATGGTTCCGGGTTTTCTTCCTCGCGGGGAGGTCGAGGAGGTGAACTCGGAGGCATTGTTAATTATTAGAACATATTATTATACAATGCTGCAGCAACTTCTGCTGCATTGTTACTTTATGCTTTATATAAACTGTTGGCTGATTCTTACCTCATGCTGCAAGACATCGTCGGAAGATGCTAGTCTTCGATAGGTCTAGCCTCTTACCCTTGCTCTGGATTTCTGTCTTTCAGTCCACTATATACAACCTCTTCTTTCCGTTGATACAATGCATAATGCTTAGTAGCGGACGTAAGACTCGCGGGTATGCTAGATACTCACCTGCTTTATTTCCTTTACTGTTTTGCCTGATCGGCCGCTGCAGTCGATGTTGGAGTCCAGGAGCAGGAGATCCCCGATGTCGACCACCGCAACGTGAAGATCCCCGATGCCTTCTACGACATCGAGTTCCCCGTTGACCAGGAGTAGCTTGGAGGTTCCCAGGCAGGAGGCCTCGCCTTTTCGATCGTGTTGTATTTGTGCTACCCTTCCTAAGGCAACCTTGTATCTTTGTGTCTGTACTCGGATACTATTGCTTCCGCTGACCTTGTGCTCTCGAGCTGTTGTATTCGAGCCCTCGTGGCCCCTGGCTTGTATTAAACAGCTTGTATTATTTTATTTGTAGAGTTGTGTTGTGATATCTCACCGTGAGTCCCTGATTTCGAACGTGTACCTTGCGTGTATGATTACTGTACACGGTCTGATTTTGGGGGCGTCACAAGTTGGTATCAGAGCTGACTGCCTGTAGGAAGCCCCTAACCACTCCTCGGTCGAAGTCGAGTCTAGCATTTGCAAAACTACTTGCTAACTTAATGTTTGGCTTACGGGCCCACATCGATGTCACTACGTGTGATATCTATGGTATTAGGATCTTTTTCTCCGTACCTATGCTCTGGAACTCTGATCTTTATCCTTGCTGGTAAGTTTTATTAACGCTGACTTTAGGTTCACGTACCTCCTTCCTCCCGGAGACCTCTGCATTCCCGATGATCGCCTGATTCACCTGAAGATTTCGAAGATTACTCTTCGATAAATTCCCGACAACCTACTTGTTCATCGCCTTCGCAATCCCGTGCCACCGATATGTCCGTATGGATAATTACATCCACCCCCCGATCTGAAAGTCATAATTCCCTTGTACTTAAGCATCAAATTAATTCGATGCTTCTATCACCTGATGCCTTCGCAATCTTTCTCCTTCTGGTAGAGTGTCGATACTCACATCAGATTCTTTGCGAACCACCCGACCTTTGGTGGGTTATTATCTAACTAATCTTACATGGCTTCTTCCATGTGCCGATTGGATTCATCATGTGAAATACCATCCTTTCCCCTCGATGATTTGTGTTATCATCGACAACCTCCCTTGACTCTCTGCCAATATAACTTGGTCCTGTATATCATGTTGTGTTTTTCCTTGGGAAAGATATACACCTGGTACTTGTGTATCATCACCTCTTCCTTTCCATTGGTTTGTTTAACCTTTCTTGTAATATGTATTATTTGAGCAGTGATAATTCACCTGCTTATGAAAACACCTCGGTGTACAACCTCGTCAGTAACCCCTTGTTGACATTGTCGATGACATTTCGGTAACCACCGGGACGAGAACTTTGCCAATTGGTCCGCCTCGTATTAACGAGAAGGAAAATGGTTCTCAATGTCCACTGCCCCTGGTATCGATGTTGTTGCCGACATAGCTGACAAGCTAATCTTGACAATCCTTGCATCGTGATCGCGTAATATGCCACCACTATAACCCACAGTTCCACAGGACCGAAACCTGACTCTTGTCATCGACCTTGTGATATTCCGTCCGATATTAGACTCAGTGATTGTGTCTGATGATCGGGGCCCCTTTCCTATCTTCCGTCATCGGCATCGAATACGTTCCTATCCGCTTAAAACTTCTCACGATGTACTTCCCTGAGGTTAAACTTGGAAGGACTTTGTACCCCATACCCTTGAACAACCCCATTTGATGGATCTTGTATCGATCCGACCCCCGTAAGCGTTACCTCTTAACCTGTTCGTAGGTGCGATGAAGCCTCGAAGAAAGGATGAAAACCCATCGAGATGCACCGATGTCGTGCAGTGAAGGCCTCAACGTGAAGGATTAATTTCTTCGAGTAGGACAACAAGAACCAGAAGATTTTATAGAAGGCGAAACCGAAACTCTACCCCTTACACTACTTTTAATTCTCAGGACGAGAATTCTTTGTAGTGGTGGAGATTTGTAACACCCTCAGAATCAGTAACAGTAATCACTACAGTGATTCCACTGTTAGTGATCATTACTGTTGATGATCAAGCCATGATCACCTTTGATCATAGCTCTGTCAATTTCCAACCCAGATAAAATTTTCAAATTGGGTAAATTATAAATTCTCTCCAAGACTTGTGGATTCCTGTCCATAATTTGATCAGGGTTAAACCAAAACCACCTTAGTCATTTGAATAATCACAAGTCAATGATAATTATGAACCCGATGTTGTGGGGTTATCAAATTGTTTTATAAATTAAAATAAAATGGAAATCTTAGATAAACCACAATGATGAATCCTATTAATGGGATGCCTAGCAATCATTAAGCCATGTTACTATGGTATTGGTTATTTTAATTAAAATGATTTATTAATATTAGGGAATAAAACCAGAAGCTTAGGAATTATTAAATGGCCATGGTAAAATCAATAAACAAGTAGGAATTTTAAATGCACTAAAAATTCTAAAACCCATTTTATTAAATGCCTAAAAATCAGTAGGTCTTATAAATATTGGAATGTGAATTTTTTAAGTTATTTAAATAATGCAATTAAATGGTAACAGTAGCAAAACAACCCAGAAGGCCTTTTAAAATAAATAACAATATCCAAATGAGTTTAATTAATTCCCAAACTTATTGTGGCATTACTTTATGGTTTAACACAATTATTGGGACTGTTGTCGCATTTTTCTAAAAACATTTGATACCCAGAAATAATAAAAAAGAAAACAAAACAAAAAGAAAAAGAATACAAAAAGGAAAAACCCCTAAGCCTCGCCCCAGGCGAGGCCCACCCCGGGCCCAACCCCCCTTCTCTCCTCCTCCTTCCCACCTGCCCCCTCCCTTGTTCCACTTTCGCCGTGGACAGGGCGCCATGGCCACTGTCGCCGGCACCCCACCCCACCTGCTCCCTTCCCCACCTCACCTGCCCCCCCTCTGGATAAGGTCGAAGCCACCCACCCGCTGGAGCACCCCTGTGCCATTCCCCTATCCCTCCCCTCTCCTCGCGCCATCTCCCGGACCCCGAGCTCCCCGTCGACGCGCCGCCGCGGTCTGCGCGGCCAACCTACTCCCCCAGCCCCGAGACCACGTCCAGGGGCTCCGCCGCGCCCGTCTACGTCGCCCTCGACGAGGAACGCGACCGCTCGGCCACCGAACGCCGCGAATCGAGCCCCTCCCCAACCTCAACCGCGGCGAATGACGCCGTCGATTACCTCGGCTACGCTATGCCCCAGACCTCCATTCCGCGCCGTCGAGCTCCACGGTGAGCTTCCGCCTGTTCTCCCTCTTCCAAGCGCTCGATCCCGTGCCCTGAGCGCCGCCGCCACCTAGCCATGCTTCGGCCGCCGCTGACACTCGTCGTAGCCGTCACTCAGGCCCGCCCCGGCTCGCACTTGTGGCATGGCTGAATGCGGCGCCTCGCGTAGGTCCCGTAGGGACAAACCGCACCTGAAATGGCCCCTCCTAGCGGGCACACGGTCTCGCCGGAGCAACCCCGGTGGCCGTCGTCGCGCCGGCGTGGTGGCATGCCACTAACCCAAACGCTAACCCCCCCCTGATGTCTCTGACTGGTGGGCCCGAAACCAGAGTTTAGTTAGGATTTCTGTTAACTTAAATTGATTAGAGAGACTGACAGGTGGGGTCCTCCCCTATGTAATCACCATTTTAGTTTAAGTTATATAGACTCTCTATGACAGATGGGCCCCAGGCCCTTAATTAAATTAAGACTGATTAGTTAGCTCTGTGCCACTTACACATGGGCCCCAGCTGTAAGCTATTAAAAATAAATAGATTTATTAGTGCTGAGTATGACATGTGAGGCCAGTGATTATTTAAATTAAATTAAAATGTTTTTATTATACTGTGAGACTGACAGGTGGGTCCCCTCTGTCAGTTGACCAGTCAAACCTACTGTTGTGGATAATGTTGAATTAAATAATATAATAAATCCAGAAATCGATTTAAAATGATTTAAACTTTGAATTTGAATATCTTTTAAACCGTAAGTCAGATTCAAAAACTTTATACATGAAAATTGATCAGAAAAATATAACGAATACGAATACGCTATCCGTATGTCTACCACCCCCCTCTCACTTACCGAACATCGACATTCCCCCCTTCGGGCCGTCTGTCGGAAATTCCCGGTACCGATATACGTTGCCCGGATCGAAAAACTTTGTATATCAAAGTTTCTCAGAACGCATCACTGAATACGAATATGATACCCATACCTCCACCACACCCCTCTAACATGCCGAACATCGAACCGTCCCCCTCCGGACCGACGGTCCGGTAAATTGTCCGGTACTGCTAAAGTACCCGGATGAATTTATTTCGAACACGAAAGTTGTTCGGAATATATCAACTAACCCGGATACACCACCCACACATGTGTCGGATATCCACGACACCTCCGGCATGATATCTCCCCCCCTCCGGACACCTTGTCCAATAATCACCCGGAGCCGGTATTTCATCCCCGGATGAATTCCCGCTCCGAGCATCGTGCATCGTACTGCGTTAGAACCCCGTTTACAATTCATCTGTTATGTCTTGCATTTGTATTGCTATTATTGTTGTGTATTTACTGTTTTCTTTCCCCCCCCCCTTAATCTCCGGTAGACCCCGCTGCTGTCGTCGACTACACCGATGCTGAGGACGACTACGTCGTCGACGACCGTACCCCTATCGTCGAGCTTCCAGGCAAGCAGAGCCATTCTCTTCCCCAGATATCGCCTATCTTTCCGTACATTTCTTGCACTAGGCATCGTTACTGCTGCTGCTACGAGTACAATCCTATTCAATTGCATGGCCTGATTTTGTCGCCCCTTGATGTACCTTCCTTTAATCCTATGCTGCCTATTATTACTTATGCATTATTCAGCAGTGAACCCTGCGCACTGTTAGCTAGGTTTAGAATAGAGGGTCGTGATCACTCTGGGAGTGATCGCGGAAATGATATATTACAACTGCAACAGGTACGAATCAATGCAGACACCCTAGGGAACCTACAACGGCGAGACTCTGCCGAGTCGCTTCGAGTTTGACTTACGAATGGAATGGACTCGTATTTCACTCTCGTCGGCTCAGTAGCGTAGCATCACCGGGATGATATGAGGTTTACCTCTTTAGTTCATTCCGTTGATATCTCTGTCAAACCTCTTTAAGTGTGCCATCGAGGGTGATTCCTCCTGGTTTCACTTAATGGTAGGAACTCGAACCAACTGGTGTCCTTAAAGGTAAGAAGTCGGGCGACCCAACGGTGCCCGCGAGTGGTATTGCGACGGGACAACAGGGAGGGTACGACCAGTGTACCGGTGTGCTTGGCCCCTGATCGTTGGCCGCGAGGGTTACCAAACCACGAAAGTCGAGCTCCTCCAGAAGCACACGCGATACAAGGTAAGGAGACGGTTCACCTTGTTGGTAACCGCAGTGACTTGGTGGGTCGATGGGGCAGGCACCGATGTACTGGTGGTCCTGGCTGCTGTCGTTGTCCGCGGGTCAGTTAAGTCGAGGCAACGATAACGGTTGTCACGCAGGTTAATTAAAATGCTAAATGGTTCAGTGAATGTCTTGAGTTGGCTATATGCCATGTTCGCACTACCTACCCGTGGGAATTACGAGTTTATGGGCTCCTCTGCTTCGTAGTGTCGTCCGAGGACTCTTCAGACGTCAGCAGTACCGCGGGCTGATTGCCGGGAAGTGCGCTGTCTTCTTGGCTCGAGCTGTGTTGTTTTTGTTACGGCTTCCCGGCCACCCACACACCATGCAGGAGTACGTTAGGGTTGGGGTCCAAGGCCCTGGTACTTAGGATTTAGACCGGCGGATGGCCTCTCTGTTGAGTTTGAAAGATGGGCTATGAAGTGTCAGATAGCCTCGGTGGAGCGTTCCCTAACAAGGTTCCCGCCACCCTGGAGATCCGTGCGTGTAGCGTAACACAAGTGCACCCCTGCAGGGAAGATTAATCTATTCGAATAGCCGTGTCCACGGTAACAGGACGCTTTATGCTGAAGCTGGATCTTACCACTACAAACTATTATTATTAAACTGTATGGTTCCGGGTTTTCTTCCTCGCGGGGAGGTCGAGGAGGTGAACTCGGAGGCATTGTTAATTATTACAACTTATTATTATACAATGCTGCAGCAACTTCTGCTGCATTGTTACTTTATGCTTTATATAAACTGTTGGCTGATTCTTACCTCATGCTGCAAGACATCGTCGGAAGATGCTAGTCTTCGATAGGTCTAGCTTCTTACCCTTGCTCTGGATTTCTGTCTTTCAGTCCACTATATACAGCCTCTTCTTTCCGTTGATACAATGCATAATGCTTAGTAGCGGACGTAAGACTCGCGGGTATGCTAGATACTCACCTGCTTTATTTCCTTTACTGTTTTGCCTGATCGGCCGCTGCAGTCGATGTTGGAGTCCAGGAGCAGGAGATCCCCGATGTCGACCACCGCAACGTGAAGATCCCCGATGCCTTCTACGACGTCGAGTTCCCCGTTGACCAGGAGTAGCTTGGAGGTTCCCAGGCAGGAGGCCTCGCCTTTTCGATCGTGTTGTATTTGTGCTAGCCTTCTTAAGGCAACCTTGTATCTTTGTGTCTGTACTCGGATACTATTGCTTCCGCTGACTTGGTGCTCTCGAGCTGTTGTATTCGAGCCCTCGTGGCCCCTGGCTTGTATTAAACAGCTTGTATTATTTTATTTGTAGAGTTGTGTTGTGATATCTCACCGTGAGTCCCTGATTTCAAACGTGTACCTTGCGTGTATGATTACTGTACACGTTCTGATTTTGGGGGCGTCACAAGTTGGTATCAGAGCTGACTGCCTGTAGGAAGCCCCTAACCACTCCTCGGTCGAAGTCGAGTCTAGTATTTGAAAAACTACTTGCTAACTTAATGTTTCGCTTACGGGCCCACATCGATGTCACTACGTGTGATATCTATGGTATTAGGATCTTTTTCTCCGTACCTATGCTCTGGGACTCTGATCTTTATCCTTGCTGGTAAGTTTTATTAAGGCTGACTTTAGGTTCACGTACCTCCTTCCTCCCGGAGACCTCTGCATTCCCGATGATCGCCTGATTCACCTGAAGATTTCGAAGATTACTCTTCGATAAATTCCCGACAACCTACTTGTTCATCGCCTTTGCAATCCCGTGCCACCGATATGTCCGTATGGATAATTACGTCCACCCCCCGATCTGAAAGTCATAATTCCCTTGTACTTAAGCATCAAATTAATTCGATGCTTCTATCACCTGATGCCTTTGCAATCTTTCTCCTTCTGGTAGAGTGTCGATACTCACATC
This sequence comes from Bromus sterilis, assembly GCA_950022295.1. Taxonomy (NCBI): domain Eukaryota; kingdom Viridiplantae; phylum Streptophyta; class Magnoliopsida; order Poales; family Poaceae; genus Bromus; species Bromus sterilis. Next base: position 361,167,545 of record OX465595.1, on the reverse strand, counting down.
AGATTCTTTGCGAACCACCCGACCTTTGGTGGGTTATTATCTGACTAATCTTACATGGCTTCTTCCATGTGCCGATTGGATTCATGGTGTGAAATACCATCCTTTCCCCTCGATGATTTGTGTTATCATCGACAACCTCCCTTGACTCTCTGCCAATATAACTTGGTCGTGTATATCGTGTTGTGTTTTTCCTTGGGAAAGATATACACCTGGTACTTGTGTATCATCACCTCTTCCTTTCCATTGGTTTGTTTAACCTTTCTTGTAATATGTATTATTTGAGTAGTGATAATTCACCTGCTTATGAAAAGACCTAGGTGTACAACCTCGTCAGTAACCCCTTGTTGACATTGTCGATGACATTTCGGTAACCACCGGGACGAGAACTTTGCCAATTGGTCCGCCTCGTATTAACGAGCAGGAAAATGGTTCTCAATGTCCACTGCCCCTGGTATCGATGTTGTTGCCGACATAGCTGACAAGCTAATCTCTGACAATCCTTGCATCATGATCGCGTAATATGCCACCACTATAACCCACAGTTCCACAGGACCGAAACCTGACTCTTGTCATCGACCTTGTGATATTCCGTTCGATATTAGAACAGTGATTGTGTCTGATGATCGGGGCCCCTTTCCTATCTTCCGTCATCGGCATCGAATACATGCCTATCCGCTTAAAACTTCTCACGATGTACTTCCCTGAGGTTCAACTCGGAAGGACTTTGTACCCCATACCCTTGAGCAACCCCATTTGATGGATCTTGTATCGATCCAACCCCCGTAAGCTTTACCTCTTAACCTGTTCGTAGGTGCGATGAAGCCTCGAAGAAAGGATGAAAACCCATCGAGATGCACCGATGTCGTGCAGTGAAGGCCTCAACGTGAAGGATTAATTTCTTCGAGTAGGACAACAAGAACCAGAAGATTTGATAGAAGGCGAAACCGAAACTCTACCCCTTACACTACTTTTAATTCTCGGGACGAGAATTCTTTGTAGTGGTGGAGATTTGTAACACCCTCAGAATCAGTAAAAGTAATCACTACAGTGATTCCACTGTTAGTGATCATTACTGTTGATGATCAAGCCATGATCACCTTTGATCATAGCTCTGTCAATTTCCAACCCAGATAAAATTTTCAAATTGGGTAAATTATAAATTCTCTCCAAGACTTGTGGATTCCTGTCCATCATTTGATCAGGGTTAAACCAAAACCACCTTAGTCATTTGAATAATCACAAGTCAATGATAATTATGAACCCGATGTTGTGGGGTTATCAAATTGTTTTATAAATTAAAATAAAATTGAAATCTTAGATAAACCACAATGATGAAACCTATTAATGGGATGCCTAGCAATCATTAAGCCATGTTACTATGGTACTGGTTATTTTAAATAAAATGATTTATTAATATTAGGGAATAAAACCAGAAGCTTAGGAATTATTAAATGGCCATGGTAAAATCAATAAACAAGTAGGAATTTTAAATGCACTAAAAATTGTGAAACCCATTTTATTAAATGCCTAAAAATCAATAGGTCTTATAAATATTGGAATGTGAATTTATTAAGTTATTTAAATAATGCAATTAAATGATAATAGTAGCAAAACAACCCCAGAAGGCCTTTTAAAAGAAATAACAATATCCAAATGAATTTAATTAATTCCCAAACTTATTGTGGCATTACTTTATGGTTTAACACAATTATTGGGACTGTTGTCGCATTTTTCTAAAAACATTTGATACCCAGAAATAATAAAACAGAAAAGAAAACAAAAAGAAAAAGAATACAAAAAGGAAAAACCCCTAAGCCTCGCCCCAGGCGAGGCCCACCCCGGGCCCAACCCCCATTCTCTCCTCCTCCTTCCCACCTGCCCCCTCCCCTGTTCCACTTTCGCCGTGGACAGGGCGCCATGGCCACTGTCGCGGCACCCCACCCCACCTGCTCCCTCCCCCACCTCACCTGCCCCCCTCTGGAAAAGGTCGAAGCCACCCACCCGCTGGAGCCCCCTTGTGCCATTCCCCTCTCCCTCCCCTCTCCTCGCGCCATCTCCCGGACCCCGAGCTCCCCGTCGACGCTTCGCCGCGGTCTGCGCGGCCAACCTACTTCCCAGCCTCGAGACCACGTCCAGAGGCTCCGCCGCGCCCGTCTACGTCGCCCTCGACGAGGAACGCGCGCGCTCGACCACCGAACGCCGTGAATCGAGCCCCTCCCCAACCTCAACCGCGGCAAACGACGCCGTCGATTACCTCGGCTACGCTATGCCCCGGACCTCCATTCCGCGCCGTCGAGCTCCACGGTGAGCTTCCGCCTCTTCTCCCTCTTCCAAGCGCTCGATCTCGTGCCCTGAGCGCCGCCGCCACCTAGCCACGCTTCGGCCGCCGCTGACACTCGTCGTAGCCGTCACTCAGGCCCGCCCCGGATCACACTTGTGGCATGGCTGAATGCGGCGCCTCGCGTAGGTCTCGTAGGGACAAACCGCACCTGAAATGGCCCCTCCTAGCGGGCACACGGTCTCGCCGGAGCAACCCCGGTGGCCGTCGTCGCGCCGGCGTGGTGGCATGCCACTAACCCAAACGCTAACCCCCCTTGGTGTCTCTGACTGGTGGGCCCAAAGCCAGAGTTTAGTTAGGATTTCTGTTAACTTAAATTGGATCAGAGAGACTGACAGGTGGGGTCCTCCCCTATGTAATCACCATTTTAGTTTAAGTTATATAGACTCTCTATGACAGATGGGCCCCAGGCCCTTAATTAAATTAAGACTGATTAGTTAGCTCTGTGCCACTTACACATGGGCCCCAGCTGTAAGCTATTAAAAATAAATAGATTTATCAGTGTTGAGTATGACATGTGGGGCCAGTGATTATTAAAATTAAATTAAAATGTTTTTATTATACTGTGAGACTGACAGGTGGGTCCCCACTGTCAGTTGACTAGTCAAACCTACTGCTATGGATAATGGTTAATTAAATAATATAATAAATCCAGAAATCGATTTAAAATGATTTAAACTTTGAATTTGAATATCTTTTAAACCGTAAGTCAGATTTAAAAACTTTATACATGAAAATTGATCAGAAAAATATAACGAATACCAATACGCTATCCGTATGTCTACCACCCCCTCTAACTTACCGAACATCGACATTCCCCCCTTCGGGCCGTCTGTCGGAAATTCCCGGTACCGATATACGTTGCCCGGATCGAAAAACTTTGTATATCAAAGTTGCTCAGAACGCATCACTGAATACGAATATGATACCCATACCCCCACCACACCCCTCTAACATGCCGAACATCGAACCTTCCCCCTCCGGACCGACGGTCCGGTAAATTGTCCGGTACTGCTAAAGTACCCGGATGAATTTATTTCGAACACGAAAGTTGTTCGGAATAGATCAACTAACCCGGATACACCACCCACACATGTGTCGGATATCCACGACACCTCCGGCATGATATCTCTCCCCCTCCGGACACCTTGCCCGATAATCACCCGGAGCCGGTATTTCATCCCTGGATGAATTCCCACTCCGAGCATCGTGCATCGTACTGCGTTAGAACCCCGTTTACAATTCATCTGTTATGTCTTGCATTTGTATTGCTATTATTGTTGTGTATTTACTGTTTTCTTTCCCCCCTTAATCTCCGGTAGACCCCGCTGCTGCCGTCGACTACACCTCTGCTGAGTTGACTACGTCGTTGACGACCGTACCCCTACCGTCGAGCTTCCAGGCAAGCAGAGCCATTCTCTTCCCCAGATATCTCCTATCTTTCCGTACATTTCTTGCACTAGGCATTGTTACTGCTGCTGCTAAGAGTACAATCCTATTCTATTGCATGGCCTGATTTTTTCGCCCCTTGATGTACCTCTCTTTAATCCTATGCTGCCTATTATTACTTATGCATTATTCAGCAGTGAACCCTGCGCATTGTTAGCTAGGTTCAGAATAGAGGGTCGTGATCACTCTGGGAGTGATCGCGGAAATGATATATTACAACTGCAACAGGTACGAATCAATGCAGACACCCTAGGGAACCTACAACGGCGAGACTCTGCCGAGTCGCTTCGAGTTTGACTTACGAATGGAATGGACTCGTATTTCACTCTCGTCGGCTCAGTAGCGTAGCATCACCGGGATGATATGAGGTTTACCTCTTTAGTTCATTCCGTTGATATCTCTGTCAAACCTCTTTAAGTGTGCCATCGAGGGTGATTCCTCCTGGTTTCACTTAATGGTAGGAACTCGAACCAACTGGTGCCCTTAAAGGTAAGAAGTCGGGCGACCCAACGGTGCCCGCGAGTGGTATTGCGACGGGACGACAGGGAGGGTACGACCAGTGTACCGGTGTGCTTGGCCCCTGATCGTTGGCCGCGAGGGTTACCAAACCACGAAAGTCGAGCTCCTCCAGTAGCACGCGCGAGACAATGTAAGGAGACGGTTCACCTTGTTGGTAACCGTAGTGACTTGGTGGGCCGACGGGGCAGGCACCGATGTACTGGTGGTCCTGGCTGCTGTCGTTGTCCGTGGGTCAGTTAAGTCGAGGCAACGATAAAGGTTGTCAAGCAGGTTAATTAAAATGCTAAATGGTTCAGTGAAGGTCTTGAGTTGGCTATATGCCATGTACGCACTACCTACCCGTGGGAATTACGAGTTTATGGGCTCCTCTGCTTCGTAGTGTCGTCCGAGGACTCTTCAGACGTCAGCAGTACCGCGGGCTGATTGCCGGGAAGTGCGATGTCTTCTTGGCTCGAGCTGTGTTGTTTTTGTTACGGTTTCCCGGCCACCCACGCACCGTGCAGGAGTACGTCAGGGTTGGGGTCCAAGGCCCTGAGTACTTAGGATTTAGACCGGCGGATGGCCTCTCTGTTGAGTTTGAAAGATGGGCTATGAAGTGTCGGATAGCCTCGGTGGAGCGTTCCCTAACAAGGTTCTCGCCACCCTGGAGATCCGTGCGTGTAGCGTAACACAAGTGCACCCCTGCAGGGAAGATTAATCTATTTGAATAGCCGTGTCCACGGTAACAGGACGCTTTACGCTGAAGCTGGATCTTACCACTACAAACTATTATTATTAAACTGTATGGTTCCGGGTTTTCTTCCTCGCGGGGAGGTCGAGGAGGTGAACTCGGAGGCATTGTTAATTATTACAACTTATTATTATACAATGCTGCAGCAACTTCTGCTGCATTGTTACTTTATGCTTTATATAAACTGTTGGCTGATTCTTACCTCATGCTGCAAGACATCGTCGGAAGATGCTAGTCTTCGATAGGCCTAGCTTCTTACCCTTGCTCTGGATTTCTGTCTTTCAGTCCACTATATACAGCCTCTTCTTTCCGTTGATACAATGCATAATGCTTAGTAGCGGACGTTAGACTCGCAGGTATGCTAGATACTCACCTGCTTTATTTCCTTTACTGTTTTGCCTGATCGGCCGCTGCAGTCGACGTTGGAGTCCAGGAGCGGGAGATCCCCAATGTCGACCACCGCAACGTGAAGATCCCCGATTCCTTCTACGACGTCGAGTTCCCCGTTGACCAGGAGTAGCTTGGAGGTTCCCAGGTAGGAGGCCTCGCCTTTTCGATCGTGTTGTATTCGTGCTAGCCTTCTTAAGGCAACCTTGTATCTTTGTGTCTGTACTCGGATACTATTGCTTCCGCTGACTTTGTGCTCTCGAGCTGTTGTATTCGAGCCCTCGTGGCCCCTGGCTTGTATTAAACATCTTGTATTATTTTATTTGTAGAGTTGTGTTGTGATATCTCACCGTGAGTCCCTGATTTCGAACGTGTACCTTGCGTGTATGATTACTATACACGGTCTGATTTTGGGGGCGTCACATGCACTTATTATCGGTAACTCTCAATCTAATCAAGAGGTTCACAAAGAGACAATTACCCCGAGGAGGAGTGTATGGGGGTTTGGTTATCCTTGCGCATCCTCGACTCATGGTACGTGAGTGTTCTCTAATATTCGAACCCTCCAGAGGTTAGTGATCCATCTAGTAGCTAGAGTTCTCAACAAGGGTTTTTTTGGTTTTCGAATATCACACGGATTGCCCAAAATACGACATCTATCACTAATAGGCTCTATCTCTTGACACCAAAAGTTCAAACATTACTCTAGTCAATACCTCAAAACTATTGCAACTTACTACTACAAAGAGAATAGCAATTTCAACTACCTATTTTATAGTCAAGACACAAAACTTAGTACAACAGGCAAACTCTCTAACAAGATAAAATATGCAACCTATATAAAGTTCAACCTAAGACAAAACAAAAGCTCTAGAATAAAACTAAAGCACAACAAGTAAACAGGGAAGCAGCTAAGAAAAGAAAAAGAACTACTCACAGCTAAGAGAATAAGCATGCAAATCCTATGAGGAGTTCTAGTTCAAGCGGAGCGTGTTTCTCTCCCACAAAAAAGAAAGTTGGGTTCTAACTTGTTACTACAGAAAACAAAGCAAAAAAACCTAAGAAAAGTAAAGAGCGAGACGCTCCAAGCATAGCACATAACGCATGAAGTGATAAAAATATAGTGAACGAGGGACGAACTGATAATTGTTGATGAAGAAGGGGATGCACGGGGGCATCCCCAAGCTTAGACGCTTGAGTCTCCTTGAATATTTATTGGGGGTGCACATGGGAATCCACAAGCTTGAGCATTTGACACTCCAGGATCTTCTTTCATCATCTTCCATCGCACACTTGAAAACTCCCTTCATACATAACTCATTGTAAACTGATTAGAGAGATTAGTACCCTATTAAGATAATTTTACTCTACTTCAAATCAAGATATTCTTGAAAAGCTACTATTTCTCAAGATTGCCAAAATGTTTTTGCAAATAAAAAGCAAGCCTAAGGTTTGCAAAAATTAGGAGAGACAAAACGTGGCAGAATCTGTGAAAAACAGAATAGCAGGTAGTAAAGAATTTTTTTAAGGTACTATTGCAACTCAAATAAAAAAACTCAGAACATATGAAAGTTCCTTGATTTTATAGAGCACGCTGTGTAAAAAATTCAGCTCAAAAAGATGAACTGGTAATTTTCTACGATTTTTTCCGTCAAGAGGACAAAATTTGTTTTCTCGACAGCATGTCACAACTTTCACTTCCCTTGTCATATGAGGATATAATTGGCACAAAGCTTGAAAAGTAAAGATACAATGATGTTTCCACAGTAGTAAAAATCATCAAGACCACTCAGAACAGAAAAAAAGGAAAAACTAAATTCGTAACGGGCTGCCTCCCTAAAGCGCTTATTTAAAGCCATTAGGTAGGCCTATCCAGAAAATCTCGCTGGTATTAAGTTTCGAATCGCACCCAAAGTGTAAACTCAAAGCAACGGACAACTGCATTAAAGAACTTTGCGTAAAGTAAACAATCCTTGCACCCGCAAGTACAAGCACCGTTGTTTCCCCCTTGTGGCAACAACACATCCCCTAGACTCATGTTTCTGTCACTCAAGCTAGTCATCGGGGGGCATGAACCCACAATCATGCATAAAGCTCCCTCTTGGAGTCACTACCTACTACTTGGCCAAAGCAATAAACAGCAACGAAGAACATGCAAGAATTACTCTAGAACATAAATATAAAAGAGGAGAATCAAATATATTACCCAAACACAATCTGAACATAATCTCATAATCCATCGGATCCCAGCAAACTCAGCATAGCAACAACAGAAATATTACATATGTTCCTCGATCATGTAGGGGAGCTCACGAGGTCTAATCCATGAAGAACAAAAAGGGGAGGAGAACATCACATAGCTACTGATCATAGACCCATGGTCCAAGGTGGACTACTCACGGTTCATCCGGGAAGCATCCATGGTGGTGGAGAAGCTCCCGGAGGTGGTTCCTCCCTCCGGCAGGGTGTCGGGAAGAGGTCTTCTGGTGCTCCCGATCTTGGAAGCGCGGCGGCGGCGGAATAGAGGAGAGATCGCGAAAAAGGGTTCCCGTCACGGGGGTTTCACGTCACGAGGATTATATGGGCAAAGGGGGGCAGCCAGGGGGGCCACCAGGGGTCCAGGCGGCCCCCTGGCGCGGCCCCACCCTAGGGCGCGTCGGGAGGGCGCCTGGGGCCCTGGTGGGTCCCCTCTGCCCCCCCCCCCCCCCCACGGTGATTCCCAAAGCTTCTTCTACGCTGATTTTTATTGGATTTTTCCCGAATTTTTGGAGCAGTTTTAATATGGGGGAAACCTGAAATAGAAAAACAACAAAAAAACAGAAACTGGCACTGGGGTGCACTGAGTTAATAGGTTAGTCCAAATATGATCAAAAGTGTATGGAAGTTCATCAATATCATAGCAATATCACACAAAAGATGCATGGAGCAAGCAGAAGTTATAGATATGTTTTGGACGTATTAGGGGGTCTCTAGACATTTTGTGTAGGAAACCAATAACTTCAGGTAAGGTGCAGTTGTCAAAGTCTAGATCACTACTATCTATCAAGGAGATAGTGATATCATTTAGGCTCACTTGTTTGAAAGCCTCTATGTTCATAGAGGTTTCTTCATCTATGGTTGAGGTGTTAGCATCACCATTGATAGGTCCAGTGGGACTAGGGGTGTGATGGGTGCTAATAGTTTGGACATCCTCAACAACTTGGATAGTAGCTACTGTGTGGTAGGTAGGAAGGCTCTTAACTCTCTCTTCTTCCTCCTTTTCTCTAGCCCATCTCTCTTTAAGTTTTCCCAGCATCCTAATGTTTTCATTAATTTGCACTTGGATAGCATTCATAGGAGTGATCTTCCTCTCCTCGGGGGAGAAGTTCTAATTTTAAGCATATCAACATCATGGGCTATGTTGTCTACCTTCAAAGAGAGAATATCTAATTTGTCTAATTTATCTTCTACACTCTTGTTGAAGGCCTTTTGGGTATGTGACGCCCCCAAAATCAAGCCGTGTACAGTAATCATACACGCAGGGTACACGACCGAAATCAGCGTGCCACGATGATAATATCACAGCACAACACTAGACTCAAATAAGATAAAACTGATATTACAAACAAGGGATCACGAGGATCCGAATACATAAGTTAGACAATCATAATATCTGAGTACAGACATAGTTAGCAAAGTTTTGCCGTAAGAAGGCTAGAAAAAATAACATCAGAGGTACAGATCGAAAAGGCGAGGCCTCCTGCCTGGGATCCACCGAACTACTCCTGGCCAAAGGGGGAACTCGAAGTCGTAGAGAGCTCCGGGGATCTTCTGCTCCTGGACTCCAACGTCGACTGCAGCGGCCGATCAGGCAAAAAGAAAAAGGGAAATAAAGCAAAGGTGAGTATCTAGCATACCCGCGAGTCTTATGTCCGCTACTAAGCATTTATGCATGTATCAAATGGAAAGGGGAGGTTGTATATAGTAGACTGCAAGGTAGAAATCAGAATAAGGATAAGAAACTAGGCCTATCAAAGACTAGCATCTTCCAACAAGTCTTGAAGCACAAGAAGAGAATAGCCAACAGTTCAATAGCATGAATGTAATAACAATGCAGCAGAAGTTGATGCAGAATTGTATAATAGTAAGTTGTATAGATAACAATTATATATGCCAGGATCCCCTCCTCGACGTCCCTGCGAGGAAGAGAAACCGGAACCAACAGTTTAATAGTAGTAGTTTGTAGTAGTAGGCTCTGGCTTCAGCATAAAGCGTCCTGTTACCGTGGACACGGCTATTCGAATAGATCAAACTCCCTGCAGGGGTGCACTACTGTTCATCCTGCACGCTCGGATCTCAAGGGTGGCGTACACCTTGTTAGGGAACACCCCACCGAGGCTATCCGACACGCCGAGGCCCATCCTATGGCTCATCAGAGAGGTCCCCGCCATTATAAATTCCCCAGCGCAAGGGGGTCTTGGACCGTCGCCCCTCACCCTCCGGGTCGTTGTGCGCCAGGTGGATTCCAAGCAAATCTTCTAGGATGCGGATCCGACCCAACCACAATGATGAACTGGATGTCTTTAAGAGCTTTCGAACGAGACCACAACGCGGAGGGCCCACACCGTTATCCCACGTGAAGGTAGTGCGTACAGGCCTTTGCGGCCTCTCAAGTCATCCACCTGAACCGTTAGTCATTTTATTATTTTCTGTCGGGACAACCGTTATCGTTGCCCCTTATTGAATGAGTCGCGGACAACGACAGCAGTCAGGACCACCAGTAACATCGGTGCCTGACCTGTCGTCCCACCAACTCGTGCGGTTACCGACAAGGTGAACCGTCTCCTTACCTTGTCTCGCGTTTGCTCCGAAGAGCTCGACTTTCGTACAACAGGATATCTGTTGGCCACGAACAGTACCAGGCCCTCCTCACACCGGTGGAATACACCTGACCTGTCATTCCGCTAAGATACCCTGCGCGGGCACTGTGGGGTCACCCGACTCCTTACCTATAAGGACAACCGTGGTTCAGTACCCTAGGACGGCTATACAGAGTCAGCAACGAGTGGAGTACAAGGATTACTCCTCGATAGCTCACACTTGAGGTGGCTCGGCAGAGCCGGGGTAGGGCCCTGAATGTAGGAGATATGCCCTAGAGGCAATAATAAATGTTATTATTTATCCCCATGTTCCTAATTATGTTTATATTCCATGCTATAACTGCTATGGTTCTCGAGTCTGCAATAACCACGAGGCTCGGAGGAAGACTCATATGCACGTGTGGAATAATAAACGGATAAAATATATATTCCTAGTCTCGCCTCTAAGACTAGCTCAAGTGTTGCATGATGGTTCTGTTTTCCTGATCATGGGCATGACTATGCCGGCAATTTTGAGGGCACAATGTTAGAAGAACATTTGTGTTGAATCGACCCAGATTGATGTTATGCTATGAGATACATTCGTCGCCAGTTAATGGATTATAACACAGAGAAAGTTGAGCGTTTGCATAATTCCTTAGACCATGAGAGTATCGAGTTTCTTCGTACTTGCTTCGTGAACTTTGGGGTTTGTTAAACGTCATCTGTAAAAGGGTGGCTATTACGGCGGCTTACGGGTTCACGGAAAAGTATGACAAGGAACTAGGTAGCTCAAGATTGGGATTTGCTCCTCCGTCGATGGAGAGATATTCTTCGGGCCCTCTCGGTGTTACGGTATCCACCATCGTCTGGCCAGACACAGTGTGATTTGATCACAGGGATGCCGGAACGCGGGAACGAGAAAAGAGAACAATACCAGTAACGAGGTAACTGGCATAGTGGACAAGTGTTGATCCAAGGGGATGCCGATAAGTCTCACCTCGGGTATTTGTAACATATCGCGTAGCAACAGGAATAGCACACGGCAACTGGAGGTTCACTCGAATATTTATTCGTGTGGGTATAGGGGTCAATATGGGTGTCCACGGCTCCGATGTTGATCATTGATCGGAAAGTGTTCCGGGTCATGTCTATACTTCACCGAACCTATAGGGTCACACGCTTAAGGGTCATCTATCTGCTGAATACTAGACAGGGAGTCTGAGAGAAAGTCACCGGAAAGGTTTCGGAGAAAACGGAAAAGTTCCGGAAAGAGAACACCGGAATAATTTCGGTAAAACCGAAAAGTTGTTTCGGAATATATCATTAAGTCAAAATGGTTTCGGCACACGCTTGGAAATTCTTGGAGGGTGCCAGAATTGTTCTGGGAACTTCTGGGATTTTTTCAGAGAGAAAAAACCGGAAATGTTCCGGAGCTGCCGGAACCGCTTTGGTTGCTTTTCGCAGATGAAAATCACTAATCCGGAATTGTTTCGGAACGCGTCCAAAATCCTTTTAGTGGGTACTGGAATTTTTCTAAGACCTACAAAAAAGTTTTGGATTTTACGGTCGCAGATAAATGTCTTCATGAATAGTGGATACACTATTCATGATGATGCAGGCGATGATGCAGCTTGCATGATGATGCAGGCGATGATGCATCTTGCTTGATGATGCAGGCGATGATGCAGCTTGCATGATGATGCAGGCGATGATGCAGCTTGCATGATGATGCAGGCGATGATGCAGCTTGCATGATGATGCAGGCAATGATGCAGTTTGGAGGGCATTTTGGGTTTTTCCCCATAGCCTCTCACCCTATAAATAGGGGTGGAGAGGGGTCTCTCAAAGAGGATCCAAGTTCTCACTTGAACTCTCAACAAGTGCCATTGCATGATCTGGCTTTCTTCTCTCCCTCCCACGAAATAGTTTCGTAGAGCCGAAAGGCTGTCTGGGTTCCGGCAGGAACTAGTTCTGGACGGCGAAGCCCTGCCGGATAGATGACACCGTATGTGTGCAACCCCGTAGAGAGGTCGTAGTTTCGATCTTTTGCCCGAGGGACTGTTCGAGGGTCCTCCCGAAGGGCTGTCCGAGTTACCGTTCAAGTTTCGAGGGTCCTCCCGAAGGGCTGTCCGTGACATCGTCCGAGGGACTGTCCGACCGCCTCTCGGAGCGCTGTCCGAGGAGCAGACGAGGGAGAACATCCTCGCGGTTGGGAGGTTGTAAATCCTAGCTGCGGGGGTCTGCACCAACGATCTACATCGACTCTACTTCCGCTGCGCTACGAGTCGGTAACGATCAGATCAAAACCTTGTATGGAGTCTCCATAGTGGTCCTGGGCTGTTCGTAGTGCGGAATTTTTTTTGTTTTCTGCCGCGTTCCCCTACAGTGGCATCAAGAGCCGTGCTATGCGTAGATGCATGTTGCGATCTAGAATACATAGAGATGTATGGGTATTGCATAATATAATTTTGGAGTAGATCAGATCTATTGCTGAAAATTATTTATGCGGGTGGCAGATGAAATCTGTTACCCGATGTTCTTGTTGCTTCCCTGGAATTTGTGTATTTCTGATCTCAATAACAGTATGGTGGAGTTTCAAAGTTCTGGAAATCTGCGATCCTGATTGATCAAAGAAGTGCTAACAGTTCGTTGAATTCCACCGTAGTTAGAGAAAGAAGAAATTCTGCAGACTAAAGGGCAATGCAGATATGATCTGCACGGGGATCACGCGTATGACGAAGTTCAGTATGGGGCTCGAGATTTTATTATCTCGTGTTTCATACACCCCACAAAGTTAATCTAGCGACTTGAATAATCATGCTTGATGATAAACGTTGGTAGCTGCGGTTTAAGTCAAAACCTTAGAAGCCACGTAAAATAAAATTTTGCATAAACCGATTAGAGGCGTCTAACTTGGTTTTGCAGGATGTGCATGTGATGTGGTATAGCAAAGCTCATATTAATTTGATTATGTATGAGATGACTATATAATGTAAATTTATTAACATGACCTGCGTGTCATGATTCGGCATGATGGCTGGAGCCATATGATTGTCACTTTAATGACCTGCGTGTCAACCTTATGTAATGCACTTATTTTTATTAGCTATAGAGATAGCAATATTATTTGGTGCATCGACAAGGTGGTGGCAAACTTCGCGAAGGTGAACTCTGACGCAAATGCCAAAGACGAAGAAATACTTGACTTCTCCGTCAGAAGGGGCTATACCATATCATGCAATTATGAATTACCTGAGATGTTTATCCCTTAAGTTGCACCCTTCTTGATTGCGCGGTAGTCGCCTTTTATTAGGGTGATCTCTCACTTAAAATATCAAGTAGTTAGTGTTCTCCCAAATGTAGCACCGTCACAGCATCTATCCTTTCGGGGTGCGCCATGGATGCATGGGTACGAACGATTGGAGAAATGTAAGGCGGGTGAGGTCAGACCTCGCAGCAAGATCACTTGGTTGTCTTGACGTTCATGGCAGGATCGTCCTGAGCTCGGAACACACGCATCGAAAGATGAACAAGAGTCACATAGAGATGTGATCGGCATGTTGGCCTACCAAATCAAAATCCTCGTCATGAGATGATGATTCTATGGCGTTGTATTGATATTTGGATCTTGAATCACTCATAATCAATTTTGAGAGATATTGATTTGAGTGGGAGCGCATTTTAGAATTAACTTGTTTAATTCTGAGTGCAATTAATTATGAACACTGTCTAAGTATAATTTGCTAATAGTTGTAGAATAATGGCTCGCGTTTCCACCTTCCCTATTAAAATTGAATAAGCTGTTAAATATCTGGTTAAAACTTTACGGTTGGTAACGTAATGCGAGGATTGTCCTCAAGAGTGCCGAGAAGGATTTTGTCCTATCGCATGCTTTCGGTGTCCTCCCGCTAATGCTATGGATGATGTGACTCTCGTCCTTCGATCCAAAAGCTAGAATTCCATTGTGGTCAAGTGCAATACGTTTGCTTCCATAAGACCCGAACTTCACAAGTTTGGGATAGTTATGTAATATTCATGGAACTGAAAATTGTTTTCAGATACAGACAAAGGCTAAAAGATATGAGATATCCAAAGCAATATTTGTTTGCAAAGTATTAGTAAAGTGTTTACTGGGCATTTGACTGATAGGAGAGGGATCCAAAAGAACGCCTGTCATATCATGAAGGTGAATAAAACAAACAACTTAAAGAGAAAGGAAATGTCCAAAGGGTGTTAGTGTGACTCACACGCCTAGGAAGTCCGGGGCTAACGCCGCTCTTAAAGTTGGGTGCTTCTTCTGAGAGTAGGAGAAATATTGAAAGTTAAACTGTTAGAAGTATAAAGGCAAAAAGGAAAGAAGACTGGAATATCCAGCTCATGTATGAATGTCATACAAGTTTTTGATGTATAGAAGGCTGGTCAAAAATATAGTTCTTGGGAATTATGGTTAAACATGTTAATCACTAATTCTTGGGTATAGTGAGTTAAATCACAAAGATACCCGCTCGATTGCATTCTGTTGAAACTCGATGTAAGAACTACAACGGCCTAAAAGACTTGCCAGTAATGAGGTTTAGATACGCGCTGGGAACATAGTAAAAGTTACTATACCTTCCATCGGTGTATCACCATCTGTATTTATTTTCATAATTCGTTTTAGAGTTTTATACACTCTAGCCCATTGCATAAAGTATGTTGCAAGAAGGTTGTTCATAAAAGAACAATTGTTGTTCAGTATTATGAATAACATAAAGGGCCATGCTTCCATCGGGGATGGGATGTATGTTACGAATATTGATGGTAATATGATACATCCATAACAATGACGCTAAATGTCGAAAGACTAAAAGAATACCACATATGTGTGGCACTGCATTTGGTCACATTGGAGAAACCCGCATGGAGAAATTCCATAATGATGGATTTTAAAGTCATTTGATTCTGAATCATCTGACACTTGCAACCTTCGTCCGAAAGGTCAAGTGACTGAAATACCGTTCACAGGCCATAAGGAACGAGCAACAAACTTATTCGTGATCATACATTTTGATGTATGTAGTCCGATAAATGTTGTTACTAGTAGTGGAAGTTATTGTAACAAGAAAATTATGTTTCTACAATTCGATTGCAGAAAGGAATATTTTGAGTTACAAGTTTAGCGAATGTCTGATGAGTTATGAAAAGAGTTTTCATAACTTACACCTCCCGGAACACCACTGCAAGTGGAAAGTCCATGAAGAATTAATCGAACCATTCATGACATGGTAAGATCAAAGATGACATAAATAAATTTGCCATTATCCCTTTTAATGTAATGCTTTAGAGACTGCGGATTTACACTGAAAAGAGCGCCATCAGGTCTGTTGAAATGACGCCATGGTATGGTACGCCCAACCATGTTTTATCTTTTCTTAACATTTGGAATATGGGGCTTGTGTAAACTGTTTACAAACCTATTCCAAATCAGACAAGTGCTACTTTGTAGGTTATCCCAAATTATTGGGAATTCCTCCACCACTATACCGAGGCAAAAGGTTTTGCCACAAAGAACGGTATGCTTTTAAAGAGAATGGTTCTTGCAAAAAGGTGAGTGGGAGGACAGTGCAACTCGACGAGATAACAGTATCTTCGTCATCAGATCAAAGGAAAGGAACCTTGGAAGTGATTCCAGAGTTTCCTACTGCGACTGATACGGAAGCTCCTACATGAGACGTATGGACTTCGGTCGAACTTGCAGCTGAACCACGTAGGCAAATCTCATGCAAACCTCTCAGGTGCGCAAACTAGATATTGTTGTTAGACAACAGTATACCTACGATAATCAAGGAAGCGATGATGGGCCCTGACTCCGGAATTGGCTAAATGCCAATACAATCTGAGATAGTTTCCTTATAAATAAGTCAAGATTGTATCTTGATGGACCATTCGGAAGACTTTGAGTCTAACGAATATTAATGGAACTATAAACAGATACGGATAAAAATGTTTTATCCATAAAGCTCGACTTGTTGCTTATAACAAATTCAAGGAATTAACTACAGCGAGATTGTCTCTCCGTAGCGATGCTTAAAGTCGGTTCGGGTTAAACTAGCAATTAATACATATTTCATTCATGAGATATGAAACATGGATGCCAAAAGGATTTCCATAAGATGGAAATACTACCTCGGACTTGCATATGATACAGTCCAAGGTATTTTGTCAGTCCAGAGGATGCTAGTGAGTATGCAAACTTCAGAGTTCCTGCGATGGACAAAAGAGAGCATAATGGAGTTGGAATCTTCGATTTTGATGAAATAGTCAAAAGAGTTTGATTTCATCAATGGATAACGAAGATGCTTGTGGCTACAAGAAAGTAAGTGGGAGCATAATAATATTTCTAAAAACCTTGTGTGCCTGACACATTGTTGATCAGAAATAATATAAACTTCTTGACACGAATTAGGACTTCATTGAAAATAGTCTTTCGATGAAGTGCTTGGGCTAAGTAGCCTTGATATTAGGCATAATTATCTAAGAGATAGAATTGCCTAATAGGGCTAAGCCAAAATACATACTGACAAGATGCCAAAACAATTTAGCATTAAAAACGACAAGGAGTGATTCTTGCCAAAGTCACATGGAAAGAGTTTTTGCAAGACTCAGTGTCCCAAAACACTGATGAGCAAATTACATGATGGAGATTCCACACACCTTCGTGTTGGGATTAATCATGTATTCCATGGTATGTAAACAACCAGATATGTCCAATACTCCAAAGTTGTTGCGAGTATAGATACCAAAGTGATCAAAGAACTGATCGTGGGACAACAGTGAAAAATGTCATTGAGTACTAAAGTAGCACTGATGACATGTTTTCTCGCAAGAAGAGATTATGAAGTACTTGTTGTAAGTAATTACATCAATACGGTCTTCATCAATGCTCCATGCGATTTTCGATTTGAGTTAAAGTTTTTTTGTGTGTAATACACAATATGGTGGCACAGTAAGTTGGAATTGTTCATAACAGGTTACTGTGGCGAAATTCTATAACAAATGGCTATGTATGTTGCTGCTTTAGAAGCAACAAAGAAAATGTTGAATCATATAGTTCATTCATGAACTTAGTATGGTTCCAATATGGCTTTGGTCAATGGAACACTATTGAAGATAGTTGCTCCATAGCTCAGTCTGAGGAATCAATGTTCGACCAGTGATTCGCATATATACAAAGCCAAGTCCACACAAAATATGAATTTTGTGAAAGCGTGAAAACGCGAGGATATGCAAAGATACACACGGAGTTGAAGTTGTCAGATCCGTTGGACATCAGGCTATACCACATGTGAAGCATATTTTACACCAGTATGCCATAGGTGTAAAGTGCATTAGCATTGACTAGATTATTGACTCTAGTGCAAGTGGGAGTCTGTAGGAGATATGCCCTAGAGGCAATAATAAATGTTATTATTTATCCCCATGTTCCTAATTATGTTTATATTCCATGCTATAACTGCTATGGTTCTCGAGTCTGCAATAACCACGAGGCTCGGAGGAAGACTCATATGCACGTGTGGAATAATAAACGGATAAAATATATATTCCTAGTCTCGCCTCTAAGACTAGCTCAAGTGTTGCATGATGGTTCTGTTTTCCTGATCATGGGCATGACTATGCCGGCAATTTTGAGGGCACAATGTTAGAAGAACATTTGTGTTGAATCGACCCAGATTGATGTTATGCTATGAGATACATTCGTCGCCAGTTAATGAATTATAACACAGAGAAAGTTGAGCGTTTGCATAATTCCTTAGACCATGAGAGTATCGAGTTTCTTCGTACTTGCTTCGTGAACTTTGGGATTTGTTAAACGTCATCTGTAAAAGGGTGGCTATTACGGCGGCTTACGGGTTCACGGAAAAGTATGACAAGGAACTAGGTAGCTCAAGATTGGGATTTGCTCCTCCGTCGATGGAGAGATATTCTTCGGGCCCTCTCGGTGTTACGGTATCCACCATCGTCTGGCCAGACACAGTGTGATTTGATCACAGGGATGCCGGAACGCGGGAACGAGAAAAGAGAACAATACCAGTAACGAGGTAACTGGCATAGTGGACAAGTGTTGATCCAAGGGGATGCCGATAAGTCTCACCTCGGGTATTTGTAACATATCGCGTAGCAACAGGAATAGCACACGGCAACTGGAGGTTCACTCGAATATTTATTCGTGTGGGTATAGGGGTCAATATGGGTGTCCACGGCTCCGATGTTGATCATTGATCGGAAAGTGTTCCGGGTCATGTCTATACTTCACCGAACCTATAGGGTCACACGCTTAAGGGTCATCTATCTGCTGAATACTAGACAGGGAGTCTGAGAGAAAGTCACCGGAAAGGTTTCGGAGAAAACGGAAAAGTTCCGGAAAGAGAACACCGGAATAATTTCGGTAAAACCGAAAAGTTGTTTCGGAATATATCATTAAGTCAAAATGGTTTCGGCACACGCTTGGAAATTCTTGGAGGGTGCCAGAATTGTTCTGGGAACTTCTGGGATTTTTTCAGAGAGAAAAAACCGGAAATGTTCCGGAGCTGCCAGAACCGCTTTGGTTGCTTTTCGCAGATGAAAATCGCTAATCCGGAATTGTTTCGGAACGCGTCCAAAATCCTTTTAGTGGGTACTGGAATTTTTCTAAGACCTACAAAAAAGTTTTGGATTTTACGGTCGCAGATAAATGTCTTCATGAATAGTGGATACACTATTCATGATGATGCAGGCGATGATGCAGCTTGCATGATGATGCAGGCGATGATGCAGCTTGCATGATGATGCAGGCGATGATGCAGCTTGCTTGATGATGCAGGCGATGATGCAGCTTGCATGATGATGCAGGCGATGATGCAGCTTGCATGATGATGCAGGCGATGATGCAGCTTGCATGATGATGCAGGCAATGATGCAGTTTGGAGGGCATTTTGGGTTTTTCCCCATAGCCTCTCACCCTATAAATAGGGGTGGAGAGGGGTCTCTCAAAGAGGATCCAAGTTCTCACTTGAACTCTCAACAAGTGCCATTGCATGATCTGGCTTTCTTCTCTCCCTCCCACGAAATAGTTTCGTAGAGCCGAAAGGCTGTCTGGGTTCCGGCAGGAACTAGTTCTGGACGGCGAAGCCCTGCCGGATAGATGACACCGTATGTGTGCAACCCCGTAGAGAGGTCGTAGTTTCGATCTTTTGCCCGAGGGACTGTTCGAGGGTCCTCCCGAAGGGCTGTCCGAGTTACCGTTCAAGTTTCGAGGGTCCTCCCGAAGGGCTGTCCGTGACATCGTCCGAGGGACTGTCCGACCGCCTCTCGGAGCGCTGTCCGAGGAGCAGACGAGGGAGAACATCCTCGCGGTTGGGAGGTTGTAAATCCTAGCTGCGGGGGTCTGCACCAACGATCTACATCGACTCTACTTCCGCTGCGCTACGAGTCGGTAACGATCAGATCAAAACCTTGTATGCAGTCTCCATAGTGGTCCTGGGCTGTTCGTAGTGCGGAATTTTTTTTGTTTTCTGCCGCGTTCCCCTACACTGAAGCGGTGTCTGCTCTAAACCGTACCTGTAGCAGTTTATAATGTATCGTTTCCACGATCACTCCCAGAGTAATCATGGCCCGCTATCTAATCCTATTGACTAACAAGGCGCAGGGCTAACTTCTGATTATAAGACATATATAATAGGCAGCATAGGATAAATGAAGGTACATCAAGGGTGACAATGACAGGTTATGCAATTGAATAGGATTGTAATGTAGCAGCAGCAGCAAATGCCTAGTGCAAGAAATATACGGAAAGATAGGCGATATCTGGGGAAGAGAATGGCTCTGCTTGCCTGGAAGCTCGACGGTAGGGGTAGGGTCGTCGACGTAGTAGTCATACTCAACGGCAGTGTAGTCGGCGGCAGCAGAAGGGTCTACCGGAGAATAAAGGGGGGGAGAAACAGTAAATATAAAGCAAACATAGCAATTAAATGCATGACATGACAGATGAATTGTTATCAGTGCTCTAACGTAGTACGAAGCACTATGCTCGGAGCGGGAATTCATCCGTGGATGAACTGCAAGCTCCGGGTGATTACCGGACAGGTCCGGAGGGGGAAGGTACCATGCTGGAGGCATCGTGGACATCGAACAAACATACGGAGGGTGTATCCGTTATATTTGATCCATTCTGAACAACTTCCGTGTTCAGAATAAATTCATCCGAAGAGTTTTACGGTATCGGGCAATTATCGGACAAACGGCCCGGAGGGGGGGTGTCGATGTTCGTTGTGTTAGAGGGGGTGGTTGACATGCGGATAGAGTATTCGTATTCGTTGTATTTTTCTGATCAATTTTCGTGTATAAAGTTTTTGAATCTGACCTACAGTTTAAAAGATATTGATTCTTTAAGTTTTTAATCATTTTATAGAATTTCTGATTTTCTTTTAATATTAAATAGGCATTATCCATAACAGTACTGGTTGACCAGTCAACTGACATGTGGGACCCACATGTCAGCCTCTGGTTATTAAAACAATTGATTTTCTATTTTAAATAATGCACTGGACCCACATGTCATACTCTAATGATTACATAAATTTATTTTAATTAATTCCAAAAGTTGTGGGACCCAGCTGTCAGTGAGACATGCTTAACTTTAACAGTTTCATTAATCCAGAGGGTTATTTAGAGGCTGGGACCCACATGTAAGTCTAACAGGGTTATTTATATTAACAGTTTTTTATTTTTAACTTAATCCTAATGGCCTCGGGCCCACTTGTCATCTACACAGGGGGGGGTAGTTAAGCAATGGGTTATCTTAGCCGAGGGGCTTATCCCATGGCATGCTCGCCGGCGAGCAGGAACCCGGTGACGACCAAAACGGCGAGGGGGGCCGCGGCGGGAAGTAGCGCGGCGGGGCGGGCAAGCACGTGCGAAGGGGTGGCCAAGGCGCGGCCGGCCTAAGGCCAGGCGCGGCGAGCAGGGCTCGGCCGAGCGCGTCCATGGAGACACGGCGGCGGCCAGAGCGCGCACCATGGGGATGGCGACTAGCGTGGCCAATTCGAGCGCAAAATAGAGCAGAATGGCGAGGAAATCACCAGGGAGCTCGGGAAGTGCTCAGGCGTGAAGGGAAAGGCCGGAGTCGAGGGAATCGCGGCGGGGAAGTCAGCGGCCGCGGACGGCGAGGAAGCAGGGGGAGCGGCGCTTCCAGTCCTTCCCGGAGAAATTGCTCGCGCGCGGTGACGAAGGCGGCGTCGAGGAGTCCCTAGGACAAGGTGACGCGGGCTAGGGCGGCCGGGGGCCACGCCGGTGCGCGGCGGCGCCTACGGCGGAGCTCGGGCGAGCTCAAGAGAGGGAGAGCGGGGCCGCGATGGGGAAAATGGGGGCAAAGGGGCGACCTACGGTTTGGGGCGAGGGAGGGCAGCCTTATCCTCCCCGGCTCCTCCTGTAGCGACCCACCGAACCGGTCCGGCGGCAACGGCCACTGTCGCCATGGCGGCATGGGGCAGGGGAACAGTGGGGAGGGAGGAAGAAGAGGAGGGGGGTGGGCCTTTGCCCATTGCATAGGATAGTTTTATTTCTTTTTTTATTTCTTTTCTGTTAGTATTTTATATACTTTAACATTTTTGTAAATTATGTAATATGTTCAATAATTAACGTTATACCTCATATCAGTGTTACAAAAAGTTTGGGGCATTTATAAATTCCTTTGCATTGTTGTTTTATTTAAAAAGTATTAAATGCCACTGTTTTTATTTGTTTGTAATATTTATTTATTGCAATAAATACACAAGGTTGGTTTAACATGGTCCACTGATTTGTATGCATTTAACAAAATTGGTTTCACAATTTTTGGACCAAGTTTTATTTCAACTTGGTTTTTATAATTTCAATCACAAGAATTTTGAATTTGTTTTGATTTCAAGATGAGCAAGGCATAATCCGCAACAGTGATTATCATTAGTCAAAGTGATTACTATTACAGACACCGAGGGTGTTACAAATCTCCCCCACTACAAGAATTCTCGTCCCGAGAATTTAAGTGGTAGTGAGGAAAAGATCGGGGTATTCATCGCGAAGACGATCTTCGCGTTCCCAGCTGGCTTCATCTTCAGAATAATTTGACCACTGGACTTTGAGGAACTTGATTGTCTTGTTTCGGGTTTTGCGTTCAGACTGACCGAGAATCCGGCTCGGATGTTCTTGATAAGTCAAGTACTGCTGCAGCTCAATCATATCATGTTCCACTTCACGAATAGGGTCCTTGAAGCAGCGACGGAGTTGCGACACGTGGAAGACATCGTGGACTTGGGAGAGGTTCGGCGGCAATTCCAATCGGTATGAAACCGGTCCACTTCTGGAAAGAATGCGGAACGGGCCAATGTAGTGGGGAGCTAACTTGTCCTTGATCCCGAAGCGGTGAGTGTCCCTCATGGGAGTGACACGGAGGTACGCGTATTCATCGGGTTGATAGACCATTTCTTTGTGCTTGCGATCATAGTTGCTTTTCTGGCGGGACTGAGCAGCTTTCAGATGTTCACGGATAATGCGAACTTGATCTTCAGCATGTTGGATAATGTCCGGACCAACAAGTGCTCGTTCCCCAGTTTCTGACCAATTCAGAGGGGTTCGACACTTACGTCCATAAAGAACTTTAAAGGGGGCCATCTTCAGACTAGCTTGATAGCTGTTGTTGTACGAGAATTCAGAAAATGGAAAAGATTCCTCCCATTTCTTACCGAATGAGATGACACAAGCTCGAAGCATGTCTTCAATCACTTGATTTACTCGTTCAACTTGTCCTTGCGACTGAGGGTGATAAGCGGTGCTGAATTTCTGATGAGTGCCCATAGCTTCTTGGAAACTATCCCAGAATCTTGAGGTGAAAATGTTGCCTCGGTCTGAACTGATCTCCAACGGGATACCGTGGAGGGACACAATTCGTGAAACATATAAGTCTGCTAACTGACTAGCAGAGATCGTCTCCTTGACTGGCAGAAAGTGGGCAACCTTGGAGAACCAGTCGACGACGACAAAGATAGCATCATAATCCTTCTGTGATCGCGGAAAACCGGTGACGAAGTCCATTTCAATCTTGTCCCATTTCCATTCAGGAATAGAGAGTGGTTGGAGATTTCCAGCAGGTCTTTGATGTTCGGCTTTGACGCGATGGCAAACGTCACACTCATCAACATATCGAGCGATGTCTTGCTTCATGTTAGTCCACCAGTACCGCTGACGAATGTCTTGGTACATCTTGGTACTGCCAGTGTGGATAGACAAGGGTGTATCATGAGCTTCTTTCATGACATCCGGGGTGTAGTGCAGGTTGGCCTTTTTTGTCGGGACCACTAAGCGACCCTTGAACTACATCGTACCATCATCAGCAACATGGAAGAATGAGGGCTTCCCACTGGCGAGATAGCGCTTAATCTTTGCAATGTCAGAGTCATAACCTTGTATCACCTTTACGCTATCGTCGAGGTCAGATTTAACAACCAGGGAATTCACATGTCCCTGCGGAACAATTACAAGGTCCAACTTGCAAAGCTCTTCATACAAAAGTGGTTGCTGTAACTGGACTTCAAGTTCCGAACAGTAGGCTTTGCGGCTTAGGGCATCAGCCATCACATTAGCTTTGCCAGGAGTATAATGAATATCCATGTTAAAATCGTCTATTGTCTCGAGCCATCTTTGTTGGGGGAGATTCAGGTCAGGATGAGTAAACAGGTATTTCAGGCTTTGGTGGTCGGTGTAGATCTCGCAACGATTACCAACGAGGTAATGTCGCCACAGCTTCAACGCATAAATTACCGCTGCCAATTCAAGATCATGTGTTGGATAGTTTTCTTCGTGAGCACGCAACTGACGAGAGCCATAATCAATCACTTTGCGCTCTTGCATTAGGACACAGCCTAATCCTTGATGAGACGCGTCGCAATATATCACGAAGTTCTTCCGAGTATCAGGGGGAGCAAGCACTGGGGGTGAAGTGAGCTTGTCCTTTGAGATCTTGGAAACTTTCCTGACATTTATCAGTCCACTCAAACTTGACACCTTTGTGAAGCAGATTAGTCTGAGGCTTGGCAATCTTGGAGAAGTTCTCGATGAAACGGCGGCAATAGCTGGCGAGTCCGAGGAAACTTCTGACTTTCTTGACAGCCTGGGGGGAGTCCAATCCAGGATAGCTTGAATATGTTCTGGGTTGACGGCAATGCCATCCTTGGAAATCACGTGACCAAGGTAGGTTACTTCAGCGATCCATAACTCACATTTAGAATACTTAGCGTAGAGTTTGTCTTCTCGAAGCTTTTCCAGTATTAGACGAAGATGTTCAGCATGTTCCTCCTTATTCTTGGATTATACCAAGATATCATCCGAATAAACCACGACGAAGTTGTCTAGGTATTCCATGAATATATAGTTCATCAATCGTGAGAAGGTGGCTAGAGCGTTGGTTAAGCCAAAGGACATGACAATATACTCGTATGAACCATAGCGAGTAATGAAAGCAGTCTTCGGAATGTCCTCCTTACGGACCCAGATCTGATGGTAACCCAACCTCAAGTCGAGTTTAGAGAACACCGTAGATCCAGCAAGTTGATCGTATAGATCATTGATCCGAGGGAGTGGATACTTGTTCTGTATTGTTTCCTGGTTGATAGGTCGGTAATCTTGGACCAACCAGTTCGTGCCATCGCTTTTCTTGACAAAGAGCGAAGGTGCTCCCCAAGCAGAGGAACTGGGGCGAATGAATCCTTTCTGAAGTGCCTTGTCGATTTCCTCCTTAAGCTCAAGGAGTTCATGTGGCGGCATCTTGTTAGGACGCTTGGCAATAGGAATAGTGCCTGGCTTCAAGTCGATGATGAATTCGACATTTCTGGTCGGGGGTATCCCCGGCAGTTCTTCTAGGAAGACATCGGGAAAATCGCAAACGACTGGAATGTTTTCGATCCCTTCGAGAGGTGCAGCGTTCAGGGCATTCAGAGTATATATCTGGTTCTCGACATGTTGAATC
This sequence comes from Bromus sterilis, assembly GCA_950022295.1. NCBI lineage: Eukaryota > Viridiplantae > Streptophyta > Magnoliopsida > Poales > Poaceae > Bromus > Bromus sterilis. Next base: position 361,142,265 of record OX465595.1, on the reverse strand, counting down.
ATCTGGGATGAATAGTAGACTATTTGGCCAGAGGGGTGCGTGAGTCGGACTTCCTTAACGTTGCAATCGATGCGAGCCTTATGTGCTCTCAGCCAATCCATACCAAGAATGACATCTATGGTAGTTACCTTGAGGACCATGAGCGACGCAGGGAACACTAATCCTCCAATTTCAATATGGTTATTGTGGGCTATCATCGAGGTATCCCAACTGGATCCTGGAGAACTAACCTCCAGCGGAGGGTATATGTTTTCGAACGGCAAGTCTTGTTTACGTGAAAACGCCTCAGATATGAAGGAATGCGATGCTCCTGAATCAAACAGAACAGAAGCTGGTACTGAATTGACAGGGAGGGTTCCCATCACGATAGTCGGATCTTTCTTAGCCTTCTCAGAATCAACATGGTTGGCATGGCCTTGTACATAGACGGCTTGGGATTACCACTTCTGAAACGACAGTTTCGACAACTTTTCCTGCAACCAGCAGAGGGAGGTGTCGCATCCTGAGACTGAACCGGGCGACAATTGACAGCACGGTGACCTGGTTGCCCACACTTTTGGCATAAGCCATCATTACGGGGAGGAGCCATAATATTGGGTTGTTCAGTCGGAATCGTTAGCTGTCCCGGAGGCGGAGGCAGACGAGGTGCAACATAAGATGACCTTAGCGTTGGAGCAGGTCGGTGATGGACATTGTGCGGGAAATAGACTCGAAGTTTCTGAGCAGGCCGACCCAAGGATGGGCTAACATCTCTAGTACGCTTGAGGGGTTCTTGGTGATCAGCCAGAGCAGTTTCAACTTGGAATGCCTTGCTGACGAGTGTCGCAAAGTCTGTGAAATCATTAACAGCCAGTGTGAGCTTCATATCGGGATGCAATCCTTCACGGAATTTCTCCTGCTTGCGAGCGTCGGTGTCGACGTAATCCTCATCATAGCGAGACAGTTCAAGGAATCTCCTATGATATTCAACAACAGTTGTAGTGCCTTGTCTAAGTTTGAGGAACTCCTCCTGCTTCTGGTCTACAAGACCTCGAGGAATGTGCCATGCACGGAAAGCTAACTGGAAATCTTGCCAAGTGGTCACAGTCCCAGCAGGCAGCACACGCCTGTGACTTTCCCACCATTGAGCGGCTAAACCCTTCAGATGAAATGCCACAAACGTAACATAACTGGTCGGGGCAACATTAGCTGACTCCATCTCAAACAGGATGTCACGGAGCCAATCATCAGCATCCATCAGATTGGTGGAGTTGCGGAAAACAGACGGGTTGAGTCGCACAAATTCTGGCAGCGTTATTGGGGAATGCCCTTTTAGTGGTGTCCTTTTTTCTGTTTAGTGGCGCATTTAGGATGCGCCACTAACTACAAGCCACTAATAAGGGCTTATAGGTGGCGCATTCTGGATGCGCCACCCCTAAGACCCTTAGGCGTGGCGCATCTCAGAATGCGCCCCCTATAAGCTCTTAGGGGTGGCGCATTCTGAAAATGCGCCACTATTAATTTTTAAAAATTTTGAATTTTGAATCTGGATCTGGTAAAAAAAAATATTTATTTATTATTTTTTCTTAATCTCAGGTTAGTATGCTTAATGTCCGGTCAATATGCTTAATCTCAGGTCAAACCAACCTTCGTGGTCAAACTTCCCCGAGGGTCACCCATCCTAGCACTACTCTAGCCCCAGCACGCTTAACTTCTTCGTTCTATTCAACTCTCACTCCAGCTCAACTAGCAGGCACTTGTTGATATATCTAACATATAAATCCTATTAAACCATGTTGATGTCTAGGACCTTGTTAATGTTCATGGGTGTGCTAAAATTTTCAACATTTTTTTGAAACTTTCTCGATGGGACCATTAGCATATTTTGAACTTTTTTAAAAAAATATTTTTTCTAAAAAAATTCCAATTTTTAAAATTTTAATTTTTTTTAATGTTACTATCTAAAATTTTCAACTTTTTTAACTTCCCGATTTGTCCTCTAGCCTATTTTGAATTTTTAAAAAAATACAAGAAAAAATTAAAAAAAAATCAAAAAAAAATTCTGTTACTAGTGGCGCATTTCATACAAAATGCGCCACTACTAAGTTCAAAAAAAATTTCAATTTTTTCTCTTTTTTTGGGCCTTCAGATCTTCAAACGCCCGTAATTTTTCTGTTAGGTTTTTGAGGATTATAAAAATGTTCAACGGGTTACACCCAGTTGAATTTGGATATAACTTTTCGAGTAGATGATTTTTCATATAAAAAACTTTTTCATCGGAGGTCGTATGCAAAAGTTAAGCCCATTTTACGAAATTCTCGGGAGATTTTGCAAAAAAATTCGAAATTCATATTTGTAAATTTTCCTAACAACTAGACCACATATCATTTGGGAAACTTATTTTCTTTTATTTTTTTGACATTTCTATCATTTTCTTTTATTTTTTTTCAAATTGAATAGGCGGTCCATAGGGGGATTTGGGAATTTTCCCGCGCAGTTTTTTCTTATTAGTGGCACATATGGGAAATGCGCCACCCCTAAGAGCTTATGGGTGGCGCATTCTGGATGCGCCACTAATAATTCCTTAGGGGTGGCGCATTTCCAGAATGCGCCACCTCTAAGCTCTTAGGGGTGGCGCATTTCCAAAATGCGCCACCTATAAGGTTCTTAGGGGTGGCGCATTTCTCCAAATGCGCCACGTATAAGGGGATCCAGGGCTGACCCACTCTTAGGGGTGGCGCATTTTTAAAATTGCGCCACCTATAAGGGCTTATAGGTGGCGCATTTTTTACTAGTGCGCACCCCTTACAACATAGTGGCGCATTACATATAAAATGCGCCACTAATAAGCTTTCCATGTATAGCTATTTCCCTAGTAGTTGGAAGCTGGGCCATTACTCCGGCCATAAACTGGCGGTTCAGATCAAACTGCTGCAGTATTGCGGCCATATAAGGTGGAGGTGGGGGATCATCAGCCATCCTGCTTAGATTTTAACAGGGGTATTTCAGCAGTGAAAATTTAGCGAGATATCGGAAGCAAGCAAGAGTTAATGCGAAATCGAAGAGGAGGCGCGGATATAAAGAAGTAGTCATATAAGACATACACATCCACACATAGAGTCAACCGGAAAATCGGGCAGCGTAACGTCGTAGAAATTAAGGAAAAAGGACACACTAGGCGGCACGCAGACCGCGGTAAGGATTACACGACGCGACATAGATTCCACTATGTCAATCACGCCGCAAGAAAACTGTTGGCCACAGGAGTAAATGCTAGAGGACGGGCGGCCTGCCAAGAATGAGAATGGGATCTGCGATCCGGGACCTGGGGTAGAACTCCTACGACACGACTCAATCAATGGGGTAGCACCAGAACGCCGGGTGGAATCAAGAGAACGTGATCCTAATGTCAAAGTTAGTAAAACTTACCAGCAAGGATAAGAGCGAAGAGTCCCAGAGCATAGGTAAGGAGAAAAGGATCCTAATACCATAGATATCACACGTAGTGACATCGATGTGGGCCCGTAAGCCAAACATTAAATTAGCAAAATAGTTTCTCAAGGACTAGACTCAACTTCGACCAAGTAGTGGTGGGGTGGCTTCCTACTGGCAGTCGGCTCCGATACCAACTTGTGACGCCCCCAAAATCAAGTCGTGTACAGTAATCATACACGCAGGGTACACGACCGAAATCAGGGTGCCACGATGATAATATCACAGTACAACACTAGACTCAAATAAGATAAAACTAATATTACAAACCAGGGATCACGAGGATCCGAATACATAAGTTAGAAAATCATAATATCTGAGTACAGACATAGTTAGCCAAGTTTTTCCTTAAGAAGGCTAGCACAAATAACATCAGAGGTACAGATCGAAAAGGCGAGGCCTCCTGCCTGGGATCCACCGAACTACTCCTGGCCAAAAGGGTAACTCGGCGTCGTAGAGGGCTCCGGGGATCTTCTGCTCCTGTACTCCAACGTCGACTGTAGCGGCCGATCGGGCAAAACGAAAAAGGGAAATAAAGCAAAGGTGAGTATCTAGCATACCCGCGAGTCTTATGTCCGCTACTAAGCATTTATGCATGTATCAAATGGAAAGGGGAGGCTATATATAGTGGACTGCATGGTAGAAATCAGAATAAGGATAAGAAACTAGGCCTATCGAAGACTAGCATCTTCCAATGAGTCTTGAAGCACAAGAAGAGAATAGCCAACAGTTCAATAGCATGAATGTAATAACAATGCAGCAGAAGTTGCTGCAGCATTGTATAAGAGTAAGTTGTATAGATAACAATTATATATGCCTCCAGCATCCCCTCCTCGACGTCCCTGCGAGGAAGAGAAACCGGAACCAATAGTTTAATAGTAGTAGTTTGTAGTAGTAGGATCTGGCTTCAGCATAAAGCGTCCTGTTACCGTGGACACGGCTATTCGAATAGATCAAACTCCCTGCAGGGGTGCACTACTGTTCAGCCTGCACGCTCGGATCTCCAGGGTGGCGTACACCTTGTTAGGGAACACCCCACCGAGGCTATCCGACACGTCGAGGCCCATCCTACGGCTCATCAGAGAGGTCCACGCCGGTCTACAGTCCTAAGCGCAAGGGGGTCTTGGACCGTCGCCCCTCACCCTCCGGGTTGTTGTGCTCCAGGTGGATTCCACACAACTCTTCTAGGATGCGGATCCGACCCAACCACAATGCTGAACTGGACGTCTTTCAGAGCTTTCGAACGAGACCACAACGCGGAGGGCCCACACAGTTATCCCACGTGAAGGTAGTGCGTACAGGACTTTGCGGCCTCTCAAGTCATCCACCTGAACCGTTAGTCATTTTATTATTTTCTGTCGGGACAACCGTTATCGTTGCCCCTTATTGAATGAGTCGCGGACAACGACAACAGTCAGGACCACCAGTAACATCGGTGCCTTCCCTATCATCCCACCAACTCGTGCGGTTACCGACAAGGTGAACCGTCTCCTTACCTTGTCTTGTGTTTGCTCCGAAGAGCTCAACTTTCGTACAACAGGATATCTGTCGGCCACGAACAGTTCCAGGCCTGCCGCACACCGGTGGAATACACCTGACCTGTGGTTCCGCTAAGATACCCTGCGCAGGCACCGTGGGTTCACCCGACTCCTTACCTGTAAGGACAACCGTGGTTCAGTACCCTAGGACGGCTATACAGAGTCAGCAACGAGTGGAGTACAAGGATTACTCCTCGATAGCTCACACTTGAGGTGGCTCGGCAGAGCCGGGTAGGGACCTGAAGCGGTGTCTGCTCTGAACCGTACCTGTAGCATTTTATAATGTATCGTTTCCACGATCACTCCCAGAGTAATCAGGGCCCGCTATCTAATCCTATTGACTAACAAGGTGCAGGGCTAACTTCTGATTATAAGACATATATAATAGGCAGCATAGGATAAATGAAGGTACATCAAGGGGTGACAATGACAGGCTATGCAATTGAATAGGATTGTAACGTAGCAGCAGCAGCAAATGCCTAGTGCAAGAAATATACGGAAATATAGGTGATATCTGGGGAAGAAAATGGCTCTGCTTGCCTGGAAGCTCGACGGTAGGGGTAGGGTCGTCGACGTAGTAGTCGTACTCAGCGGCGGTGTAGTCAGCGGCAGCAGCAGGGTCTACCGGAGTATAAAGGGGGGGAGAAGCAATAAACATAAAGCAAACATAGAAATCAAATGCATGACATGACAGATGAATTGTTATCAGTGCTCTAACGTAGTACGAAGAAATATGCTCGGAGCGGGAATTCATCCGTGGATGAACTGCCAGCTCCGGGTGATTACCGGACAGGGTGTCCGGAGGGGGAAGGTACCATGCCGGAGGTGTCGTGAACATCGGACAAACATACGGAGGGTGTATCCGTGTTATTTGATCCATTCTGAACAACTTTCGTGTTCGGAATAAATTCATCCGAAGAGTTTTACGGTATCGGGCAATTATCGGACAAACGTCCCGGAGGGGGGGTGTCGATGTTCGTTGTGTTAGAGGGGGGTGGTTGACATGCGGATAGCGTATTTGTATTCGTTGTGTTTTTCTGATCAATTTTCATGTATAAAGTTTTTGAATCCGACCTACAGTTTAAAAGATATTGATTTTTTAAGTTTTTAATCATTTTATAGAATTTCTGATTTTCTTTTAATATTAAATAGGCATTATCCAGAACAGTACTGGTTGACCAGTCAACTGACATGTGGGACCCACATGTCAGCCTCTGGTTATTAAAACAATTGATTTTCTATTTTAAATAATGCACTGGACCTACATGTCATACTCTAATGATTACATAAATTTATTTTAATTAATTCCAAAAGTTGTGGGACCCAGCTGTCAGTGAGACATGCTTAACTTTAACAGTTTAATTAATCCAGAGGGTTATTTAGAGGCTGGGACCCACATGTAAGTCTAACAGGGTTATTAATATTAACAGTTTTTATTTTTAATTTTATCCTAATGGCCTCGGGCCCACTTGTCATCTACACAGGGGGGTAGTTAAGCAATGGGTTATCTTAGCCGGGGGGCTTAGCCCATGGCATGCTCGCCGGCGAGCAGGAACCTGGCGACGCAGACCAAAACGGCGAGCGGGCCGCAGCGGGAAGTAGCGCGGCGGGGCGGGCAAGTACGTGCGAAGGGGTGGCCAAGGCGCGGCGAGCAGGGCTCGGCCGAGCGCGTCCATGGAGACACGGCGGCGACCAGAGCGCGCACCACGGGGACGGCGACTAGCGTGGCCAATTCGAGCGCAAAATAGAGCAGAATGGCGAGCAACTCACCAGGGAGCTCGGGAAGTGCTCGGGCGTGAATGGGAAGGTCGGAGTCGAGGGAATCGCGGCGGGGAAGTCAGCGGCCACGGACGGCGAGGAAGCAGGGGGAGCGGCGCCTCCAGTCCTTCCTGGAGCAATTGCTCGCGCGCGGTGACGAAGGCGGCGTCGAGGAGTCCCTAGGACAAGGTGACGCGGGCTGGGGTGGCCGGGGGCCACGCTGGTGCGCGGCGGCGCCCACGGCGGAGCTCGGGCGAGCTCGAGAGAGGGAGAGCGGGGCCGCGATGGGGAAAATGGGGGCAAAGGGGCGACCTAGGGTTTGGGGCGAGGGAGGGCAGCCTTATCCTCCCCGGCTCCTCCTATAGCGACCCACCGAACCGGTCCGGCGGCAACGGCCACTATCGCCATGGCGGCATGGGGCAGGGGAACAGTGGGGAGGGAGGAAGAAGCGGAGGGCGGTGGGCCTTTGCCCATAGCGTAGGATAGTTTTTTTCCTTTTTTTATTTCTTTTCTGTTAGTATTTATTTTATATACTTTAGCATTTTTTAAATTATGTAATATGTTCAATAATTAACGTTATACCTCATATCAGGTTACAAAAAGTTTGGGGCATTTATAAATTCCTTTGCATTGTTGTTTTATTTAAAAAGTATTAAATGCCACTGTTTTTCTACTATTTTCATTTGTTTGTAATATTTATTTATTGCAATAAATACACAAGGTTGGTTTAACATGGTCCACTGATTTTTATGCATTTAACAAAATTGGTTTCACAATTTTTGGACCAAGTTTTATTTCAACTTGGTTTTTATAATTTCAATCACAAGAATTTTGAATTTGTTTTGATTTCAAGATGAGAAAGGCATCATCTGCAATAGTGATTATCATTAGTTAAAGTGATTACTATTACAGACACCGAGGGTGTTACAGGGTAGTGATAAAGTCTTTGAGCAAGGTCTCTAGTTCAGAGGTGGAGTTTTTGGTGCTAGGATAAGTGTTGTTGTTCCCATAGTTGTTGGATGGGAAAGGTCTAGGATTGTTGCTACCAAAATTACTCCTATAAGCATTATTGTTGAAGTTGTTTCTAGAGATCAATTTCACATCTACTTGTTCATGAGAAACAAAGGAATTTAAAGGAACATCCTGAGGATCAATAGGAGCTTGCTTGGTAAGTAGAGACATGATCAAGTCAACCTTTTCGTTAAGAGAGGACATCTCCTCGACAGAATTTACCTTCTTACCAGTTGGAGATCGTTCGGTGTGCCATTGAGAGTAGTTCAGCATCATCTCATCAAGTAGCTTCGTGGCAGCACCAAGTGTGGTTGACATGAAAGTTCCTCCCGCGGTCGAGTCTAACAGATTCCGCGAGGTAAAGTTTAAGCCTGCATAAAAAGTCTGGATAACCATCCAGGTAGTCAAACCATGTGTAGGGCAATTCTTAACAAGAGATTTCATTCGTTCCCAAGCTTGGGCAACTTGTTCATTATCCAATTGCCTAAAATTCATAATGTTACTTCTCAACTGGATAATTTTAGCAGGTGGATAGTACTTCCCAATAAAAGCATCCTTAGACTTGTCCCAAGAATCGATACTATTCTTAGGTAAGGATTGCAGCCACTCCTTGGCTCTTCCTCTCAAGGAGAAAGGAAAAAGCTTCAGCTTGACGATGTCTCCATCTACTTCCTTGTACTTTTTCATATCACAAAGCTCAACAAAATTATTTAAGTGCAAGGCAGAATCCTCTCCAGCACCTAAGAATGGATCTTTCATAACAAGATTAAGCAAAGCAGGTTTAATTTCATAAGAAGGTGTTGAAGTGGCAGGTGGAGAAATAGGAGTGCAGATAAAGCCACTGTTGTTGTGACTAGTGAAGTCACACAACTTGGTGTTTTCATTGGAACCTATAGTAGCAGCAGGTATTTTTGGTATTTTTGATAAGGTAGACAATAGTAAAAACTGAAGGATAAACTAACAAGACTAAAAAGCAAAGCTATTGATAGTGTGCAACTCCCCTATCTTGTAGACTGGAGTCCCCGGCAACGGCGCCCGAAATTGGCTTGATACGGTGAGGATAGTTCTCTCACTCCTTGTTGGTTACCCCAAGTGGAAGGTGAGATGTAGCGTAGCAGAAAATTTCCCTCAGTGAAGATACCAAGGTTTGTCTCCAGTAGGACTCGCAGAAATACAAGAAGGTGACAACGACGCCAGAAATTACTTCGGGCTAACGGCGCCAGAAATTGGGAAGTTGACCTGCACACCAAAACAAATAACTTTGCTCCCAACGAGTAAAGAGGAGTTGTCAATTCCTCCGGCCTTGCTGTTTACAAAGGATCAACGCAAGAGATAATAGTGCAACTGAAAGTAAGAACTGAAAGTAAATTGAGGGTGTAAACAATGGTGTGAATATGGACCGGGGTCCCGTGATGTTCACTAGTGATGTCTCTCTCCCAAAAGTCGATAAAAGTGCTAGAGACGTAAACAAATCACAGCTGGGCAATTGACAAGATTATAAACGCACCGCAATGCTAACTATGCTACAAAAGAAAGGAAGAGGCTCAAAATCAATGGGCAGTACGCCAAGGTAAGTAGACCGAAATCCATCCGCATCTACTACGAATCATCCACCTTGAGATATCTATCCAGAACATCTCGCTGGTATTAAGTTGTGAATCCCACCCAAAATGTAAACTCAAAGCAATAGACAACTGCATTAAAATAACTTTGCGTAAAGTAAACAATCATTACACCCACAGGTACAAGCACCGTTGTTTTATCCCTGGTGGTAACAGCACATCCCCTAGTCTCATGTTTCTGTCACTCAAGCTAGCCATCAAGGGGCTGAACCCACAATCAAGCATAACGCTCCCTCTTGGAGTTGCAACAAATCACTTGGAAAAAGTAAAATACGGCAACGGAGAACATGCAAGAATTTACTAAAGAACACAAATATAAAAGAGAAACAAATATATTACTCATCACAATCTGAACATAATCTCATAATCCATCAGATCCCAACAAACTCAGCATAGCAACACAGAAAATTACAAAAGTGCCTCTATCATGTGAAGCAGATCACGAGGTCTCGAAAGTGAAAGCACAAAGAGGGGAGGAGTAAATCACATAGCTACTGGTCACGGACCCATGGTCCAAGGGGGGCTACTCACGGCACATCCGGGAGGCGTCCATGGCGATGGATGGTCTCCTGGAGGGGATTCCTCCTTCCGGTAGGGTGCTGGGGCAGCTTCTCCTGGAAGCCCCGATCTTGAAACGGCGGGGGCAGCGGTACAGAGAGGAGAACGTGAATAGCAGATCGATATTAGGGGTTTCCATCACGGGGGGTAAATATAGGCCAAAGGGGCACCGAGAGGGGCCACAGGGCAGCCAGGAGGGTGCCTGGCGCTGCCTAGGATGGGGCCGCGCCAGGGACCCTTCTGGATTCCCTGTGGTGGCCCTCCCTTCCTTCCTTGGTGATTCCGGAGGCTTCTGGGACGCTGATTTTTTATATAATTTTTCCGGAATTTTTCGAGCACTTTTAATGGCCGGAAAACCTGAAATACAAAAACAGCATAAAACAGGAACTGGCAACTGGGTGCACTGAGTTAATAGGTTAGTCCAAATATGCTCAAAAGTGTATGAAGGTTCAAGAAAAACATGGCAAAGTCACACAAAACGTGCATGGAGCAAGCAGAAATTATAGATACGTTTGGGACGTATCAATGAACCCTGAAGGTCCTGGCATCTTAAGCTTGAGGTATGCATAGTGCGGGACTGCCATGAATTGCGCAAATGTGGGTCGTCCTAGTATGGGGTGGTATTGGGACTGCCATTCGAGTACTTCGAACTCGAGGACTTCTCTTGCGAAGTTTCCCTTGTTGCCGAAGATGACATTAAGCTCGATTGTTCCGAGGGAGCCGGCTGCTTCGGCTGGAACTACGCCGTAGTTTGTGACACCTTACTTCTTCCAGACTGATCGTGGGATCAGCATCTTGCGTAAGGTGCTGGTGAAGATTATGTTTAAGCTGCTGCCTCCGTCCATGAAATTTTTTTCTATGTCGTAGCCGCCGATCTGAGCGTTGAGGACCAGTGGTGTGTGCCCTGGTCTTGGAATTGCAGGTGGGTGATCGCTTTGTGAAAAGGTGATGTTGGTCTCTGCGCCATACAGTTGGTAGGTTTCTTCTATGTTGAGGTCCTCGGCTGCTCGGGTCTGCAGTGTGTGGGCGTCCTGTTTTGCTTTTGAGGGTCGTCCTTCTTGGATCATGCAGACTTGTCCGTGGGACATGGGTATTGTTCTTCTGTATTATGTGCTGGCGACAGCTTGGTTCCTCGTGCCCGTTTGGCTTCGCGCTGCTTCTTTTCCTTGAGGCTGTTGGAGAGTTCGGTGAACAGACGAAAATCTCTTAGGGTGTGGCTGGCTCTAAGGCCTCCCCAGTCGTCTTCGACCCAGTGGATCGTGCAGGGTCCGTCCAGTTGTTCTTTGGCTGTGAGCTTGCTTGAGCCGGCGTGCCTTCTTCTTCTTGTGACCTGGAATGACTGCGAGTGGTCTTCTGAGCGGGAGTGGAACCTTGGGTAGAGCTCTATTCCATCGTTGATCGAGTGGTTCCGGATAAACTTGGAAAATTCATCTGGTCTTCGATCCGGGTCGTAGTACTCGCCGGTCTGAGTTTCGGAGTCGCAGTCCTGCCCCGCGGCAGGTGTCCGAGTGGCGACGGGTCTTCGAGTGGCTGGCAAGGCTCTCGTCGCATGTTTTGACTCTTCGAGTGGGACCTCTGCGAATAATTGTTGTACTTGTTCCGGCGTCCTGGTTGGCTTCGCGGTCGTGGCTTAAGCTCGCCTTCTGGGTCGTCGAGTTCTTTTTCGACGGTGACGACTTTGGTAGTCGCCAAAATATAGGACTTTGTCCAGCTGCGGGCCAAGTGATCTTGGTGGTGCGATGGAGAGGTTTGCGATGAACTTGAATTCCTCGAGTGGGTTGGATCTTGTTCGAGCCCTTGAGTTGTGACTTCCTGGAGACGGGACCGCCGAGAACGTGATTCCAACCTGTGTAGTTCCCACAGATGGCGCCAATTGACGAAGATCATCCTCGGAAAATCCCATGGTCAGGGACCCTGGGTTAGATCGTAGAGAAGGAAACGGTTCGCGATACTCATCGGCTAACAGGAGAAGCACTTCCTGCTCAATAGTATTATGCGAGGGGGCGATTACAGTGGAAGTCTAGGCGGGTTCGCACAAGACCAAGGGTGTTGATTGTAGATTGGATGTCCTGAGGTGCCCCCCCTCCCAGCCTTTATATACTAGGCTAGGTCTCGGGTTACAGGGACGATTGCCTAATTCTAGCCTTGCCTTGAACGCAAAGTCTTGACTTCCATATTGGTCGCAGACTCCTACGTCGGTGCCTAGAGTGGGCCAGTCATGGGCCTATCGAAGATTCCAGCGGGCCTCTTGTCTTCGTATGCACCAGGTATCCTCACACGCAGGAGTCGTGGGGTCACCCCCTCGTCACTTGATCTAAGGTGACCCCAGTCGTCTTCGAAACAGTGGATCGTACAGGGTCCGTCCAGTTGTTCTTTGGCTGTTAGCTTGCTTGAGCCGACGTGGCTTCTTCTTCTTTTGACCTGGAACGACTGCGTGTGGTCTTCTGAGCGGGAGTGGAACCTTGAGTCGAGCTCTATTCCATCGTTGATCGAATGGTTCCGAATAAATTTGGCGAATTCGTCTGGTCTTCGATCTGGTTCATAGTACTCGCCGGTCTGAGTTTCGGAGTCGATGTCCTGTCCCGCGGCGGGTGTCCGAGTAGCGGCGGATCTTCGAGTGGCTGGCGAGGCTTCTGCCACACGCTGAGACTCCTCGAGTGGGACTTCTACGAAGAATTCTTGTACTTGTTCCAGCGTCGTTGTGGGCTTCGCGGTAGTGGCTTGTGCTCGCCTTCTGGGTCGTCGAGTTCTTTTCCGTCGATGACGACTTTGGTAGTAGCCAAAATATTGGACTTCGTCCAGCTGCAGACCAAGCGATCTTGGTGGTGCGATGGAGAGGTTTGCGATGAACTTGAATTCCTTAAGTGGGTTGGATCTTGTTCGAGCCCTTGAGTTGTGACTTGCTGGAGATGGGGTCGCCGAGATCGTGATTCCAACATGTGTAGTTCCCACAAACGGTGCCAATTGACGAGGATCAGCCTCGGAAAATCCCATGGTCAGGGACCCTGGGTTAGATCGTAGAGAAGGAACAGGTTGGCGATACTCGTCGGCTAACAGGAGAAGCACTTCCTGCTCGGTTATATTATGCGAAGGGGCGATTACAGTGGAAGTCTAGGCGAGTTCTCACAAGACCAGAGGTGTTCATTGTCGATTGGATGTCCTGAGGCGTCCTCCCTCCCAGCCTTTATATACCAGGCTGGGTCTCGGGGAGTCCGTATCAGGTTACAGGGACGATTGCCTAATTCTAGCCTTTCCTTGAACGCCAAGTCTTGACTTCCATAATGGTCGCGGACTCCTACGTCGGTGCTCAGAGCAGGCCAGTCGTGGGCCTGTCGAAGCTTCTAGCAGGCCTCTTGTCTTCGTATGCACCAGGTATCCTCACACGCAGGAGTCGTGGGGTCACCCCCTCGTCACCGCACTACCAGAAGCTAGCATACGCCATCGTCATGACTTCAAGGAAAGTAACACATTACTTCGATGAGCACCTCATCACGATCGTGAGCAGCGCACTACTCGCGGACATCCTCAACAACCCCGGAGAAACTGGCTGAGTCGCCGAATGGAACATCGAGCTCAGTCCCCGCGACCTACAGTTCAAACACCCAACATCGATCAATGCCTAAGTACTCACAGACTTCATGGTCGAGTGGACAGAAGTGCAAACACCCGGCCCCCCAGACCTGTCCAACTCATGGACAATGTTCTTCAACGGGTCAAAAAGACAGCAAGGAGCCAGAGAAAGCGTTGTACTAATCTCGCCCAAAGGAGCCAAACTCAGATATGTGCTCCAGATCAACTTCAGCAATGCCTCAAACATTGAAGAAGAATACGAGGCACTACTCCATGGCATGCGCATGGCAAAAGCTTGCGGCGCCACTCGTCTCTCAATCTACGGCGACTCCAACCTCGTCGTCCAGCAGACAATGAGGGATTGTGAAGCAGTCGCGGAAAACATGATGGCTTACCAGAAGCTCTACAACACCCTAGAAGGAGGATTCGACGGCTGCGAGCTAAACTACGTCACCAGAGCAAATAACATAGAAGCAGACGAGCTCGCAAACATCAGATCAACCCGAGGACCAATCCCTCCAGGCGTCTTTCTCGAAAGCATCAGCCAGAGATCAATCAAAATGAAAGCACTCGCGCCGGAGGCAGTCGCAGAGGACGACGACACAAGTGAACCAGCACAAGTGGCAGCTGCAAACCCAACGGATGACACAGGCACCAAAGCAGTCGAAGAAGCAGAACCAGCCGCACCCGAAGGTCCATCTTGGACAAAACCGTTCCTTCGATTCCTAGTCGAAGGTACCCTACCACAAGACGTTGCAGAAGCCCGACGCATCATTCGACGATCTAAAGCGTTCACAGTAATCAACGGGCAGCTCTACAAGCGCAGCATCTCTCAAGTCCTCCAAAAGTGCATCGAGGAAGAAGACAGTAAAGCCCTGTTGCTCGAAATCCATGAAGGGACTTGCGGGCATCACGCAAGAAGTCGCGCACTCGTGGCCAACGCCTTTCGAGCAGGGTTCTACTGGCCAACCGCAATGAGAAACGCAGAAGACATCGTACGACGCTGTATCGCCTGCAAAAAATTCGCCAACAGGCCGCACGCCCCAGCATCCGAACTCAAAACCATACCGTTATCCTGGCCGTTCGCCACCTGGGGACTCGACATGGTAGGTCCACTCAAGAAATCTTCAAAAGGAGGTCGAACACATCTACTAGTAGCAGTAGACAAGTTCACCAAGTGGATCGAGGCAGTACCAATCACCAACTCAACAGCCCTCACGGCAGTCAACTTCATCAAGTCCATCATCTTAAGATTCGGCGTACCACATAACATCATCACAGACAATGGTACAAACTTCACAGCAGCATAATTTAAGAACTTCTGCCATGATCTGGGCATCAAAATCAACTACGCGTCAGTCGCGCACCCACAATCTAACGGTCAGGTGGAGAAAGCAAACGGCTTAGTGTGCGGAGGAATAAAAAAGCGGCTCCTTGTACCACTCGAACAAGCCGCAAGTAACTGGGTAGAAGAACTCCACGCAGTCCTATGGAGCCTATGCACCACCCCCAATGCCTCAACCCAGTACACACCTTTTTTCATGGTATATGGGGCAGAAGCGGTGCTGCCGCATGACCTAAAGTTTGGAGCTCCCCGAATCTCGGGATATGAAGAAGAAGATGCAGAAGAAGCGCTACAGAATGGTAAATACACTGCAGACGAAGCAAGGGGCACAGCCATAGCAAGGTCAAAAGGATACCAGGACAAACTACGCACGTACCAAAGCAGTCGCCTGCGGACTAAAACTTTTCGCAAAGGAGATCTCGTCCTGCGACTAATACAAGAAAAAGTGCACAAACTTGCCCCGAAGTGGGAAGGACCATTCATAATCTTGGAGGTCATAGGAGGATGCGCATACAGGCTGAAGAACCCGAAGACCGACGAAGACGTGGGAAATCCACGGAACGTGGCAAACTTGCGCCTGTTCTACCCATAGTATACCTATAGGCTCCACTGGCAGTATCGGTAGCAACACTGATCGTCAACTCATGTAAAACTCGAAGCAATAAAAGAAGGTGTTGCCCAAATAATAACACTAATAGCACTCGGGGTCTGGAGCACTAACTCCCCCCGAGAGACGCTATCTTCGCTTACGCGACGTTACTTAAAGCACTCGAGGGCTCGAGCACAAACTCCCTCCGAGAGACGCTATCTTCGCTTACGCGACGCCACTTAAAGCACTCGGAGGATCGAGCACTAACTCCCCCCGAGAGATGCTATCTTCGCTTACGCGACGCTACTTAAAGCACTCGGGGGCTCGAGCACTAACTCCCCCCGAGATACGCTATCTTCGCTTACGCGGCACCACTTAAAGCACTTCGGGGCTCGAGCACAAACTCCTCCCCCCCCCCCCCCGAGAGACGCTATTTTACACGACGCCACCCAAAAGAATTCGGGGGCTCGAACGCAGACTCCCCCTAAGGAAACTCTATTTTCACTTACGGAACCACAGATAAAAAGCCTCGGAGGCTCAAGCATCGTCGCACCCTGATACGTCCAAAATGTATCTATAATTTCTGCTTGCTCCATGCATGTTTTGTGTGATATTGCTATGTTTTAGATACACTTTCATACACCTTTGATCATATTTGGACTAACCTATTAACTCAGTGCACCCCAGTGCCAGTTTCTGTTTTCTGCTGTTTTTATATTTTAGGTTTTCCCATTACTTAAAGTGCCCAATAAATTCCGGGAAAATATATATAAAAAATCAGCGTGAAGGAACCTTCTAGAATCACCGAAGGAGAGCCGGAGGGGGCCACCAGTCACCGAGGCGGCCACCCCGTGCGGCCTAGGGGTAGGCCGCGCCACCAGGCCGGCTAGGCAACTGGGACCTCCCCTGGTGGCCCCCCTTGGCCCTTATTTTTACTCGCGTCGCCAAAACCCTGATTCCAGACCCCTTTTCTCCAGAAGCAATTCCGATCACCGCCGCCATCACCGACAAGCTTCGGGGGACAAGAATTCCTGTGTCGGCACCCTGCCGGGACGTGGAAGTGCCCCCGGATTCATCTCCATCGATGTTGCTTCCTCCCTCCATGAAGCAGGAGTAGTTCTCCCTCGGGGCTGAGGTTTCTACCAGTAGCTATGTGTTCTTCTCTCTCTCCCATGATGTGATCTTCGTTCTGATCATAGGCTATGTTAATCTAGGGTGATCCCATGATATTTCCCCTTCCTCTATGTATTGGATTGATGTACTCAATTGATCTTATCTAGTATAATCCCCGAGACCAAGGTGACAGCGGTCTATTGGATATGGGTTAGAAGAATATTATCATGAGTGATTTCCTCTTTTGTGTGTTGATTGAAGATTGAGAGTCTCTTGGTGCTTGTCTTTGACTATCCTTGAGATATGTTGTGGTGATTGTGGTACTCTCTTTGGATGGCCGTGTGACATTGGGAAATCCATAGATTGAGAACTACGAACTTTAAGGTGTGCTTTTGTAGCCCTACATAATTCTCATCCTCTCTTGACCATAAAGGAATGACCTCCGAGTGCGTCTCCATTGCATGTTTTATGGGAAATATCATGTGATTAGACTATGTTAATGTTGTTGAGAGTTGCCACTAGTGAAAGTATGAAGCCTAGGCCTTGTTTCCACCATTGTTACACCGTTTGTGCTCACTTTAGTTACATGTTTGCTTGCTGCACTTTTTATTACAGATTTATATTACTTCGTTTTACCACACCTATCACCCATATTTTACCATCTCTTCGCCGAACTAGCGCACCTATACAACTCCTAGTTGTATTAGGTGTGTTGGGGACACAAGAGACTTCTTGTTTCTTAATTGCAGGGTTGCTTGAGAGAGACCATCTTCAACCTCTACTTCCCTGAGTTCGATAAACCTTAGGTCATCCACTTGAGGGAAATTGCTGCTGTCCTACAAACCTCTGCGTTGGAGGCCCAACATAGTCTACAAGAATAGAAGCGTGCGTAGACATCAAGCTATTTCTGGCGCCGTTGCCGGGGAGGTGAGTGCTTGAAGGTATATCTTTAGATCTTGAAATTAAATCTTTTCGTTTCTTGTTTTTATTTTCACTAGTTAGGTTTATGGAAAACTGCAATCTTAGTTCGCTGCTTCGGGGAGACCGCTTTGCCACACCTGTGGTAGAGAAGTCTCCGCCACCTACTGAATGTATCCCGTTCCAAATACCACTTGGGATAGTTGAAATAATTATTAATGATTGTTATGATGGGACAGTCAATCCTAGTATTCATTTATTGAAACTTACAGAACTTTGTGAGTTAATTAAAAGATTTCAGGTTTGACAAGAGGTGAAGTCATGAAGAAATTATTTGCCTTGTCACTGAAAGGAAAAGAATTGGAATGGTATAGGCTACTAGATGATTCTCACCTACAGGATTGGGAAGAGATCCAGTCTCTCTTTTACTCCAAGTTTTATCCTCTTCATGAAGTCCATGAGAATAGGAATTATATTTATAATTTATATCCTCATGACGGAGAGAGCATAGATCAAGCTTGGGGGAGACTGAAAACTTTGATGCTAAAATGTCCTAACCATGGGATCCCCAAAGATATGATTATTACTAATTTCTATGCAAGGCTATCTCGACAGGATAAAGACTTGCTCGATGCTTCCTCGATGGGTTCTTTCACAAACGAAAAGATTGATGCTAAATGGGAACTCCTTGAAAGAATCCAACACAACACTGAAGATTGGGAGATCGACAAAGGTAAAGAGTCAGGTATAATTTATGAGTATGATTGCATTAAGTCCTTTGTTGAAACTGCAAGTTTTAATAAATTTAGTGCTAAGTTTGGGCTTGATTCTCAACTCCTTGTTGATTTCCTCAAATCTTTAGCTTCACATCTTAATTTGCCTAAGGAGAATTGGATCAAGCATCATGAACCTTTTAAAGAGATTTGCAAAGGAAATGAAATTGTTAATGATGATTGCAACATGCATGATCCAATTCCTGAAAATGAAGTTTTATATAAGCATGTTAATTTTTGTGGAGTGGATAGACCTTGTGAAAGGCCTATGATTGAAGAAGAGAAGTATTGTAAGCAACATAAGCATGAAAGAACAATCACTTGGGTTAGAGATTTAAATGAAATTGCTAGATAATTTTGTGACCTTTATCCTTTTACTTATGAACTTTGCTGCATAAAGGGTCACTTCAATTTTCAGTGCATGTAATTTCAAAACATAATTGTTAGCCAGTTGTGTGATGACATGATCACCCCTGATCTTTATGATGTGCTTATGTTATTTTTGATGTGTGAAGAGTTATCAGAAAAGACTTCTTGGCTAGATGGTCATGCTTTGGGAATAAATAACACTTTGCAGAAATGTCGTCTCTATTGTGTTGTTAATTGCCATGAGAATGATTACATAAGTAAGATTAGAAAGGAGGGAAAACTACCAAAGTATAAAAATGTCTCTTATATTTCTACTAATAAAAAGGAGAGTTTCTCCCAAGTTTCCCCTATTGTTCCTAATGATAAACCAGGATATGTGGAGAAACTTCCCCTCCAACCACTCCTTCCTAAGGTGAAGAAGAAGAAAAAGAAGAGGAGGAGGAAGAGGAGCAGGAAGGAAGAAGAATGGGTAACAACCTGGCATGAGCATATTCCTCGCATCGATTTTTATCCTAACGGACAGAAATTTATGGAGGATGGTGAGCTTGATTGCATTCATTATTATCTTGAAGATAAGTCTGTAGGTACTATTGAAGATGATTTTGATTATGATATGCATGTTACTTTTTGTGATTGGGAAAATGATGATAATGCTACTTATGACCTTGAAAATCTCTTTGGTACCAACTCTGAGAGTGATGATATGGAAAGCTCCAAGCTTGGGGATGATAGGATTGCAAGTCCTTTACCCATTAGTGATGTGGTAATTGATAATTCTTTTGCTAGTAAGAATAAAGACAACATGTTTACAAATATAGTTTCTAGCAATGATAATGCTCTTATCTACTATGATGATGTTATAACTCCTATTTTTAGTGATTATAAAGGTACCTATGACATAAGGAGAAATTATCCTTATGAAACTTGTCATGATCATGGAGGGAATTACTCCCTTGTTGAACACCATCTTCCTAATACACAATTAATCTATAGTGTTCAAGTTGTTTATGATAGTCCTACTCCCACTATTACCAATGAGAAAGATTATGCTTATGTGGAGAGTAAGAGTACCCTTTTGCATGTGGATCATGGTAACAATTTTTTATGTGATACTTATATTGTTGAGTTTATTCATGATCCCACTGAAAATTATTATGAGAGGGGAACATACGCTTATAGATATTTCAATAATATCAAGTTCCCTCTCTTTATGTTGAAGGCTTTGAAGTTGCACTTATTTTACCTTCCTATGCTAATATCTTTATGCTTCAATGAGTTTTTCCTCTACAAGATCCCTTTGCATAGGAAGCATGTTAGACTTAAATGTGTTTGTTATTTGCTTCTTGATGCTCTCTTTTGTTCTTCAACTCTTATTCCTTATTCCTATGAGAGCATCATTAAAATCTTAAAGCCTATCTTTATGGCTATAAAGAAAGAGCTCTAGGGAGACAACCCTTGTTATCTTTCAATTAAGTTTTTACCTTCTGTTTTTAGTGGTCTTGATGATTGTTACTACTGTAGCAATATCATTGTATCTTTATTTTCAAGCTTTGTGCCAAGTCTAGCCTCCGATTGCAAGAAAGTTCAAAAGTTGTGACATGTTGTCCAGAAAACAGATTCTGTCCTTGGACGGAAAAATTAGCCTAAAATCACCAGATCATCTTTTTGATCTGAATTTTTTTGACAGCATGCTCCATACAATTGACATTCGAGCGTCTGTTCTGAGTTTTTTGATTTGAGTTGCAGAAGTACCCCTAAAAATTATTTACTACCTGCTGTTCTGTTTTTCACAGATTCTGCCACGTTTTGTCTCTCCTAACTTTTTCAAACCTTAAGCTTGCTTTTTCTTTGCAAAAACCTTTTGGCAATCTTGAGAAACAGTAAATCTTCAATAATATCTTTATATCCAGTAGGGAAAAATTATTTATTAAGGGTACTAACCTCTCTAATCAGCTTATGATGAGTTATGTATGAAGGGAGTTTTCAAGTGTGCGATGGAAGATGATGAAAGAAGATTCGGGAGTGTCAAGCGCTCAATCTTGGGGATGCCCCCATGCATCCCCAACAAATATTCAAGGAGACTCAAGCGTCTAAGCTTGGGGATGCCCCCGTGCATCACCTTCTCCATCAACAATCATTAGTTCGTCCTTCGTCTCACTATATTTTTATCACTTCATGCGTTATGTGCTATGCTTGAAGCGTCTCGCTCTTAGGTTTTATTTTTAGTTTTCTTTAGTTTTGCTTGCTGGTCATAACAAGTTAGATCCCGTCTTACTTTGTGTGGGACAGAAACACGCTCCACTTTCAAAATCTAGAACACATCATAGGATTTTTCCTGCTTATCTTTTTGCTGTTGTGTGTTCTTTATCTTTTCATAGCTACTGCCATGTTTAGTTTTAGTTTTAGTTTGTCTTTAGCAAGAGCCTTGGCTTTTATTTAGTTTGTTGCTGCAACTCTTTTTAGTTTTCATGTTTATCTTGTTAAAGAGAGTTGGTTGTTGCACTGAGTTGTGTCTTGTTTTGAGAAGTAGGTAATTGAGGTTACTATTTAATTTTAGTAGTAGCTTGCAATAGTTTTGAAGTATTGATGTGAGTAATGTTTGAACTTTTGGTTTCAAGAGCTCTAGACTATTAGTGATAGGTGTCGTATTTTGGGCAATCCGTGTGTATTTTCAAAACCTACAAAACTAGTTGAGAACTCTAGCTACTAGATGGATCACTACTCTTCTAAGGAGTCGAATATCAGAGAACACTCACGTACCATGAGTCGAGGATGCGCAAGGATATCCAAACCCCCATACACTCCTCCTCGGGGTACTTGTCTCTTTGTGAACCTCCTTATTAGATTGAGAGTTACCAGATAATAAGTGCATGAGTTCTTCGTACTAGTGTAAGTATTGAAAGTTGACACTTCCACCTTCCCATATTTTGCTAACCTCTCCTGTGTCGTGCATTGCCTTCTTCTCACTCCGAGAGTTGGTGTCCACCTTCGCCGGTACATCCAAACCCTTGGCATGATACGCTCTGTCATCATAAGCCTCCTTATATCTTTCCTGAAAACAGCCACCATACCTACCTATCAAGGCATTTCCATAGCCTTTCCGAGTTATATTCCCATGCAACTTCCACCTCTTCATGACTTGATCTTCATGTCATACATGTTCTTGCTACACTGGCAGCGACATACATTGCATACATCATGATATTTACATCTTCTTTATGATTTTGAGTACCTTGTAAAGTGTGAAAGATCTCCTTTATCTTCTTGTAAAATAGAGTGTTGCCCTTAAGTGAGGAAAAGATCCCAAAGTGGACACATTAAAAGATCTCAAAGAGGACAAATGAGAGTTAAATAGAAAGAGCCATTGAGGCCACAAAAAAATACAAAAAAATAGAAAAAGAGAAAAAGAAATAAAAAGAGAGAAAGGGGCAACACTACTATCCTTTTGAGAGATCCACACTAGTACTCCCTTTATACCTTTGTACTCCATAGAGATGATTATCACTACTGGAATTCAGACGTTTGCCGTCTGCCACGGCAGTCGGCAAACATAGGAAAGGCGGACGGCAAAGCTCTTTGCCATCTGCCGTGGGACGGCAAAGCACTCGTTAGCCATTTCTTCGGCAAAGAGGTG
The DNA here is from genome assembly GCA_950022295.1 of Bromus sterilis. Lineage (NCBI taxonomy): Eukaryota > Viridiplantae > Streptophyta > Magnoliopsida > Poales > Poaceae > Bromus > Bromus sterilis. Next base: position 361,119,996 of record OX465595.1, on the reverse strand, counting down.
CTTTGCCGTCTGTTTTTTATCGACGGACGGCAAAGACTTTGCCGTCAGCCAAAGTAAAAAAATTTCCATGAGTGTTATATACGTAGATGGCAAAGAGGTTTTTTTAATATATAAAAAAAACAGTCGTCAGCTCCCTGTGCCGGAGCACCAGCTGCACCTCGTCGGACCACCTCGTCGGAGCATCTCGCCGGAGCACCTCGTTGAACCTCGCGGCGTGGAAGACAGACTGTGTTGCGCGCGCGCCATGGCTGTCGTGTCATTGGAATCGGTAGGAGGAGGCTTCCGGAGCACCTCGCCGGAGTTCCACGGGCTGGTCCGCCACCTAGACACCCTCGTGAGGGCCAGTACCTCCGCCACCGTGGACCCAATCAGACCACAGAGGACCCGCGCGCGGACGGCGAGCTCCAGCCTCAAGGGTATGCCCGTGGAAGCGGGGACCTGTACGAGGGCAACTAGCAAGATGGGGCCGGTGCCGGTGAGGAGGGAGAGGCGTTGCGCCCGACGACGCCGAGGCGAGGCGTCCGGTGAGGCGGGATGCAGGCAAGCCTGCTGAGTAGGCCATCGAGGCGGGTGCAGGCGAGACGCAGGGACGACGGCGGGAGAGCTGGGCGAGGGGGCGGCCGACGAGGGGGGGCAGGGCCGCCGGCAAGGGAGGGCGGCCGGTGAGGCGGGACAGAGCCACCAGCGGGCGATCCAGGGAGGCGGTCCAGAGCCACCAACGGCGAGCCGGGCTAGGACCACCAGCGGGCGAGGCGGGGCAGGGCCGACGGAGGGAGAGCTATATGAGGGGGGCGGCCAGCTAGGCGGGGCGGGGCTGGGCTGCCGGCGAGGCGGAGCGGTCGGCTCCATCCTCATCCATGGCAGCGTATAGGAGGGAGGACAGGATACGTGAGAGAGAGAGAGAAGAGGATAAGGAACGTGTGGTGGGGGAGTACGTGGTGGGGCTAGCAGTTTGGTGCCACGTCACTGATCCGAGGGAGAAGAGCTCAACCAATAGAAAACAAGCAGGTTTTGTGCTTCTTTACACTCATTATTTTGACAAAATAAATATTTTAAACTTTAGCAAAAAACATTACAAAAATACCACGTCTTCTAACCAACATAATTAATACCACGTTTAAATTTCACAATATTTCAACCTTGTTTGCATTTTCAAAAAAATAAGAAATCAACAACTCATTTTTTATAGTTATGCAAAAAAAATTCTTTGCCATGAACTTAATAAAAAACAGATAGCAAACGCATTCTTTGCCGTCTATTTTTTGTTTGGCGGACGGCAAAGCCTGTCTTTGCCTTGGGTGAAAAAAACAGACGGCAAAGGCTGTCTTTGCCATGCGTGAAAAAAAAACGGACGGCAAAGTAATCGTTGCCGTCAGCATTTCTTTGCCTTCCGCAGCGGATGGTAAAAGAGCTCTTTACCGTCCGTCCCGATAATAAACAGACGGCAAAGCACTTGGCGCATGGCAAACTGGTGAATTCCAGTAGTGTATCTTGCATATAGTTCCATTGGAGAGCTTCTTAGCTCATATGTGCATCCTTTGCATGGCAATCCCTACTCCTCGCATCATATCTATCATTTGGCATCTCTTGCCTATGATTGTCCTCATTGATGTGAGCCTTTCTCATCCTTTTTGTCTTCCTCATCATTATTCTCTCTTTGCCGTCCAAAGTGTCAACTTTCGTGCTTACGCTCATCCATTGCATGAGTGCTCAAAATATCGAAAAGGAGTGGATCAAATTGACTTGTACCTGGCTAGTGGTCTGGGGATGAGTCAAGATAAGATTCCAAAGAGGACCAAGTGTGAAACTTTAGTAGATTGAGTTCTCAAAAAATATACTTTTTTCTCGTATTCCCTATCCCCCTTCTTGCACGCAAACACCATTTGGAGACATTCGAGTCACGGACAGCGAGAGCTCTTGCACCTAATGTTCTTTTGTTACTTGTTTCAATGCTAATATAGACTCTTGCATGTTATGACTTGAATTGAATCTCTAACCTTGATTGCTTTACTTTTCAAAGTTCTTATATGGTTGCTAGCATGTCACCACAGAAATTATGCCATTATCATTTACCTACTCGAGGACAAGCAGGAATTAAGCTTGGGGATGTTGATACGTCCAAAACGTATCTATAATTTTTGCTTGCTCCATGCATATTTTGTGTGATATTGCTATGTTTTAGATACACTTTCATACACTTTTGATCATATTTGGACTAACCTATTAACTCAGTGCACCCCAATGCCAGTTTCTGTTTTCTGCTGTTTTTGTATTTTAGGTTTTCCCATTACTTAAAGTGCCCAATAAATTCCGGGAAAATATATAAAAAATCAGCTTGAAGGAACCTTCCAGAATCACCGAAAGAGAGACGGAGGGGGGACACCAGTCACCGAGGCGGCCACCCCGCGCGGCCTAGGGGTAGGTCGCGCCACCAGGCCGCCTAGGCAACTGGGGCCTCCCCTGATGGCCCCCCTTGGCCCTTATTTTTACTCGCGTCGGGAAAACCCTGATTCCAGACCCCTTTTCTCCAGAAGCAATTCCGATCTCCGCCGCCATCGCCGACAAGCTTTGGGGGACCAGAATTCCTGTGCCGGCACCCTGCCGGGACGGGGAAGTGCCTTCGGATTCATCTCCATCGACGTTGCTTCCTCCCTCCATGAAGCGGGAGTAGTTCTCCCTCGGGGATGAGGTTTCTACCAGTAGCTATGTGTTCTTCTCTCTCTCCCATGATGTGATCTTCGTTGTGATCATAGTCTATGTTAATCTAGGGTGATCCCATGATATTTCCCCTTCCTCTATGTATTGGATTGATGTACTCAATTGATCTTATCTAGTATAATCCCCGAGACCAAGGTGACAGCGGTCTATTGGATATGGGTTAGAAGAATATTATCATGAGTGATTTCCTCTTTTGTGTGTTGATTGAAGATTGAGAGTCTCTTGGTGCTTGTCTTTGACTATCCTTGAGATATGTTGTGGTGATTGTGGTACTCTCTTTGGATGGCCGCGGTGACATTGGGAAATCCATAGATTGAGAACTACGAACTTGAAGGTGTGCTTTTGTAGCCCTACATAATTCTCATCCTCTCTTGACCATAAAGGAATGACCTCCGAGTGCGTCTCCATTGCATGTTTTATGGGAAATATCATGTGATTAGACTATGTTAATGTTGTTGAGAGTTTCCACTAGTGAAAGTATGAAGCCTAGGCCTTGTTTCCACCATTGTTACACCGTTTGTGCTCACTTTTGTTACATGTTTGCTTGCTGCACTTTTTATTACAGATTTATATTACTTCTTTTTACCACACCTATCACCCATATTTTACCATCTCTTCGCCGAACTAGTGCACCTATACAACTCCTAGTTGTATTAGGTGTGTTGGGGACACAAGAGACTTCTTGTTTCTTAATTGGAGGGTTGCTTGAGAGAGACCATCTTCAACCTCTACTTCCCTGTGTTCGATAAACCTTAGGTCATCCACTTGAGGGAAATTGCTGCTGTCCTACAAACCTCTGCGCTTGGAGGCCCAACATAGTCTACAAGAATAGAAGCGTGCGTAGACATCACACCCGCACAAGCCTCACTCAAATTTTCTTCTTCGAAGCATAATTTACTCCCCAAAGATAAGGACAAACGAAAATTCTTCAGTCTTTACCTGATTACAAGTGATCACCTAAAGACTCGGGGGCTACTCCCATCGGGAGCGCTGCCGCGCACCCGATAAAAATCTGGAGCAATCAAGGAGCTGCAAGAGAGGACATCATGGTCGAATAAAGCTCACAGGCTACGTCTAACTCTAGAAATCGAACGCAGCCTCAAGGGCTACTCCCATCGGGAGCGCTACCGCGCACCCGATAGTTCTCATTACAAAGGACTCGAGGACAATTCTCATTACAAAGAGCTCGAAGAAGGTTCTCATTACAAAGGACTCGAGGATAATTCTCATTACAAAGAACTCGAGGACAGCTCTCATTACAAAGGACTCGATTACAATTCTCATCACAAAGGATTCGAGTACTGTTCTCATTACAAAAGACTCGAAGACCTCAAAGTTACATATATCAGAACAAAGGCTTCCACTACACACCAAAGTTTACAAAGGGACTCGAGCGGTCGCCAACAGGATTATAGTGCCAATCATCTCAGGGAACTATGACTTCTACATGTGTGCTCATGCTGAGATAATTGGCACTATAGTCCCACAACTTGACGAGCATCATCACAGAGAAAGTAAAAAACCAAGCCCGCGAAGAAGCAAGTCGCCGCCCTCCAGTTCTACAAGGTGCCTTGCCTACCGACGCGCTCACTTGATGGGTGGCTTAACGTCAAGCTCCTCCTTACAACTAGAAGAGCAAGAACCACCAGCCGAGGAGTCGGTAGAAGATGAAGCCACAGGAGAAGCAGGCAAAACATCCCTCGACCCACCAGAATGGTCACTGCTTGTTTCCTCCCAATATGGATCCAGGCGATTGCCACCGGCATCAAATGCAAGAACAATGAGAGTCTCTTCGCCATCAAAACGACACAAAAGACTATCCTCATCACGCAAGTTCAGCCGTCGCGAAAAAGACCTCCATCCAGATCCAAGAAAATTCAAGAAAGAACTATCAACGACAAGCTCCACCCAAGAAGGAGATCGAGTACACCCTTGAAGCCGGAGCCACAGACCCCTCAAATTAAGTTCAGAAATCATGGAGGCAAACGAGAATGGAAGATGGATTTGAGTTGCGGTGCAGCTAAGAACGCGCAGAAGGAAGTCGTAGCGCCAGACACCTTCCTCCGTGTAAGAAGAATAGGGCGTCGGCATAGCTCCACGGAGACCCCCACGCGAAGAACGAGGCGTACGGCCACCACGACCGCTCCGGCCACGACCTCGACCAGCCACACCACCACCATGCTTCGGAGCCATAGGAACAAGAAAAAGAAGGGAAAGATGGGAAAAGAATGGATGCCAAGCCTAGGCAAACAGCAACAGGTATTTATAGCGCAGCCCAGGGGAAAACAAGGAAATCTCAAAAGCCTAGGCAGCACCATCATTAATTCAAAGACCAACACGCTGGGTGTTACGAATTCCAAGACAAGGTGCCTTCACACGGTTAGCACTATTCAAAGGACACATAAAATCTTGCACGTTTCCCATACGCGCCTCTGAAACCCAACAGGCAGCGGCAGCGCGGCATCCAAGTTGTCATTATGAATGGTCAAGAGATGCAACGAATCGAAGACCAAGCATCGTCATATCATCGGTCACTAAAGAGCATTTTTATGATTTTTATCCCCACAACATCTCAAGAAGGACAGATCAAGATAAAAGCAATTGGAAAAAACAAAGACCGGCAAAGACAACCTGTCTCTTGGTGCCAAAATATTTCTGGTTTCCGATCCAAAATCTTTTACTCCCATCGGGAGTACCTTTATTAAAAAGCAGAGCAAGATCTAAAAAACCTAAGAGTTCGGGTACTCCCTCCCCCAGAAGACGAAGGTGTGCTCGAGTGACCACTCGCACCAATAGTAATCACAGCATCTACAGAGTTTCGGGTGCTCCCTCACCCAGAAGGAAAACATATACTCAAGTGACCACTCGCACTAGCAGAAATGACGCATATACAGAGTTCGGGTGCTCCCTCGCCTTGAAGACGGCAAAGCATTCGAGTGGCTCAACTAATATTCGGAAATACAATATACTCGCGCACCCGACGACTCTCCGAGTGGGTGCCTTCTTACTTGATTCCTCGCCTGAGCTCGCATAAACTCTGCAAGTGAACACTAACAGCTCCCTTGATTGTTTGTTCCAAGTGGGTGCTGATACGTCCAAAATGAATTACTATTTTATATTGTAATTTAACCCTATTCATTGATATATTTAACTTTAAAGTATTGTTCTTATGTTGTTTTGGCTTGTTTTACATAGTTTGCAACTTTCCTGTGCCAAAGCAGCAGACGCAGAATTCAGCGCTGAAAAGTGGAGATCAAGTTGCTGAATCAGATCAACTCCAAATTTGACGAAATTTGACGTGGATCATTCTTTTGGAGATTCACTGGAGGAGACCAAATATTGACCAGAGGGGACCCACCAGGGCTCCAGAAGGGTCCCTGGCGCCCCCCCCCCTAGGGCGCGCCAGGCACCCTCCTGGATACCTGATGGCCCTCCTCGGTGCCCCCTCTGGCCTATATTACCCCCATGGGGTAAAAACCCTAAAAGAGGAGGAGTTTCAGAGTTTCGCCGCCGCCTCGTGGCGGCAACCTACAGAGAAGAAAAATCCATCTCCGGTGGGCAGATTCCACCGGGGAGATCACCTCCCGGAAGGGTAGATCATCGCCATCGTCATCGTCATCGTCACGGGCATCATCGAGATCATCAGCAACATCATCCCCAACATCAGCACCATCTCCATCCCCATCCCATCTCATCTCACAATTGCAACTTGTGTTGTAATCCGTACTATCTATCCTCTCTACTATGTTGATGTTGATTACTACTTTGTGGTGAATGCTATTGAGTTTTGTTGGAGAAATATCATTGCGTCTAGATTGTTTGCCACCCATCTATCACCTCTGATCATGATCTCTTTTATGTCTTGTGAGTAGTTACTTTAGTTCTTGAGGACATGGGAGAAGTCTAGTTGTTAGTAGTCATATGATGTAGAAGTATTATGTATTATTTGATACTTAAGTTGTGTTGTTATTTCTCTAGTGGTGTTATGTGAGTCGAACACTTAACACTTCACCTTTCATGGGCCTAGAGGAATACATTGTGCACAAAGGATTCTTATGGTGGGTTGCCGGAGTGATAGAAACCCGAACCCCAGTTCGCACACTTTTACACAAGGGAGTTATGGATCCTCGATCGTAATGTTGTGGTTAGGCTTATGCCTTAATTACTACCTTGTATTTGTGGATGCTTGCAAGGTGTGTAATCATAAGGGTACACTTATCTTAGTCTATAAGGTGTACTAGAATTGATCCACCCACCGACACTTATCGACACAATACATACTACTTGGCGGAATATGGTGAAAGTAACTTGGCTACCTCTCCTGTGTGTCCTCGAGAACGCTTTAGCCTTTATAAGTTTAGTTCCTAGGCTTATCCTTGTGAAAGGATTGGGCCACTTGCTACTCCTCAGTTACCTTGTTTACTTTGCTTGTCTTTTACCTTTCTGTTGCTTAAACCAAAAATCCCTAAATATTTATCTTTTAGTGTTTGCAGACCTTTCCTTATCCAGGGTCACTTGTCAATACCTTCTGCTCCTCGTTGGGATCGACATCCTTATTTATCAAAAAGCTACAATTGATCCCCTAGACTTGTGGGTCATCAAAAATCGTTTATTGGCGCGGTTGATAGGGAAGGCAACCCAACTAAACCTATCAACTTCACCGCCATCAACGAGCTTTTCTGGCGCCGTTGCCGGGGAGTGTAGCGCTATTGGTAAGTGAAGCTGGTAAGGAAAACTTTACTTTATGTTGTTGTTTTTATTTTTTCTGTTGCTACCCTCAGTCCATATGGACCCCTCTATTGTTGGTTCATTGCTGGTGAGGAGCCGCCCCACGACTGTGGTGGTCACTCCTACCCCTACTGAAATTTTGCCCTATAAAATACCAACTGGTATTATTGATTATGTCTTGGCTAATCGTTATACAGGAGAAGGAGATCCGGGAGAACACCTGCTATATTTGTCACAATTATGTTTTTTATTTAAGCTTGCAGGTGTAACGATGGAGTTCGTCATGAAGAAACTATTCTCCGTATCACTTAAAGATAAAGCTTCAGATTGGTATAAGCTACTCGATAACTCTGATTTGCTTGAATGGCAAGAGTTTATGTCTCTCTTTTATGCAAAGTTTTATCCTCTTCGTGAAATTCACCAAGATAGGAACTACATCTACAACTTTTGGTCTCGCAACGGAGAGGGCATCTCTCAAGCTTGGGGGAGACTGAAGTCCTTGATGCTCAAATGCCCCAACCATGAGCTCCCCAAGTAAATTATACTTACAAATTTTTATGCCAGGCTTTCTCGTCAGGACAAGGAAATGTTGGATGCCTCCTCTAGCGGGGTATTCCAGACTAGAAGTATAGAAGAAAAATGGGATCTTATTGAAAGGATCCAGAAGAACACTGAAGACTGGGAAATTGATAAAGGTATTGAACCCGCTATAAACTATGAGCATGACTACATTGAGAGGTATGTGAAAACGGATTACTTTAATACCTTTTGCTCTAAAATTGGTCTTGATTCCCAGCTAATGATTGACTTTTGCAAGGAATTTTCTTCGCATGTTGATTCTTCTAAGAAGAAGGACAGTCAACATCATAAACCTTTCAAGGAGTCACCTATTGAGATTAATGTTACTGATCTTGTTTTACCTGTAGTTGTGTATGAACAGTCTCCTTATTCCGCAAGGATAAAGGAGCACTCTTTTGTTACAGATATTCTAAACAAAAATGGAAGGACCACTGATGAACCTGAGGACCTGATCAAGGTCAAGCCTCAAGTTGCAATGGTTAAGGATCTGGTAACCAATGATGTTGTAGAATCTATTATTAGTTTTTGTGTTGTTTCCACTAACATTGTCACATCCAAGAAAAAAGTCCCAATTTCAGGTATAATAGTTGTATCTGTAAAAATAGGAGATCATAACTACTATGGGCTATGTGATTTGGGATCCAGTATCAGCGCTATTCCTTTCTCACTTTATCAAGAGATCATGCACGAGATTCAGCCATGTAGATCGAAGACATAAATGTCACGATTCATCTTGCAAATAAACAAACAATCTCTCCAGTTGGGATTGTGAGAGATGTTGAAGTTCTCTGCGGGAAGGTAAAATATCCTACTGACTTTCTTGTACTTGGTTCAGTGCAAGATAGTTTTTGCCCTATTATCTTTGGTAGGCCCTTCCTCAGCACTTGTGGAGCGATAACAGATTGCAAGAAAGGTAAAGTTTCAGTTGAATTCGACGGTGATCCGTATGAATTTAACTTCTCTAAGTTTTCTAAGCAGCCTCGTGGTACTGATTTGTCTAGTAATGACAAAATTATTGAAGAAATTGCTTCTATTTCTATTCCTCCTGACGATACTTTGCAGCAATTTATGGAAGACCACGAGAATGACATGCGTATTCAGGAGAGGAATGATCTAGAAGACATATTTTTAAGACAAACTCTTATCCTGAAGCACAACCTCCCGGTTGAACCTTTAGGAATCCTCTTGCAACCAAAAGAAGACCCGGTGTTCGATCTCAAACCACTTCCCGATACGCTCAAGTATGCTTATTTAGATGAAAAGAAAATATATGATGTTATTATTAATTCTAACCTTTCAGGATTCGAAGAAGAGCGATTATTGGAGAAACTCCGCAGACATTGAGGTGCTATTGGCTATACTCTTGACGATCTCAAGGGTATCAGTCCATCCATTTGCCAACATACTATCAATCTCGAGCCCGATGCTAAACCGGTTGTTGATCATCAACGACGGTTTAACCCAAGGATGAAGGACGTGGTTAGGATGGAAGTTCTCAAACTGCTAGCCGCAGGTATTATCTATCCTATAGCTGATAGTAAGTGGGTAAGTCCAGTTCATTGTGTTCTAAGAAGGGAGGCATGACTATTGTTCCTAATGATAAAAATGAACTAATACCTCAGCGGACTATTATTGGATATAGAATGTGTATTGATTTCAGGAAGTTGAACAAGGCCACCAGGAAGGACCATTATCCTCTACCCTTCATTGATCAGATGCTTGAGCGGTTGTCTAAAAACACCCACTTTTGCTATCTTGATGGGTATTCTGGCTTCTCTCAGATTCATGTCAACACTGCGGATCACGAGAAGACCACTTTCACGTGTCATTACGATACTTATGCTTATAGGCGTATGCCTTTTGGTTTGTGTAATGCACCTGCTACTTTTCAGAGGTGTATGTCTGCTATATTTCATGGTTTCTGTAAGGAGATTGTGGAGGTCTTTATGGACGACTTTTCCGTCTATGGAACCTCCTTTGACCACTGTCTCCACAATCTTAATAAAGTTTTGCAGAGATGTGAAGAAACAAATTTGGTGCTCAATTAGGAGAAGTGCCATTTCATGGTTAACGAATGGATAGTTCTTGGTCACGAGATTTCCGAAAGGTGAATTGAAGTGGACAAGGCAAAGATTGAAGCTATTGAAAGGATGCCCTATCCAAGGGACATCAAAGGTATTCGTAGTTTTCTCGGTCATACTGGTTTCTATAGAAGATTTATCAAAGACTTTTCTAAGACCTCGATACCCCTCACCAATCTTCTCCAGAAGGATGTTCCTTTTGTATTTGATGAACATTGTAAGGAAGCCTTCGAAGTTCTTAAGAAAGCCTTGATAACCGCTCCTATAGTACAACTGCCTGACTGGAATTTTCCCTTTGAAATTATGTGTGATGCTAGTGATTTTGCTGTTGGAGCTGTTTTAGGACAAAGGGTTGATAAGAAGTTGAATGTCATACACTATTCTAGCAAAACCCTTGATATTGCTCAAAAGAATTATGCTACTACTGAGAAGGAATTCTTGGCAGTAGTGTTTGCTTGTGATAAGTTGAGGCAGTATATTGTTGATTCTAAGGTTATTATTCATACTGACCATGCTGCCATTAAGTATCTTATGCAGAAGAAGGATGCCAAACCAAGCCTCATAAGATGGGTACTCCTTCAAAAATTTGATTTATAGATTGTCGATAGAAAAGGAGAAGACAATCCGGTAGCGGACAACCTTTCAAGGATGGAAGATATTCCGCACGATCCTATTCCATTCAACGATAGTTTTCCAGATGAACAGCTTGCCGTTGTAAAAGTACAATCTCATTCCGACCCTTGGTTTGCAGATTATGCTAATTTTATCGTTGCAAAGTTTTTGCCTTCAGGTTTTACATTTCAGCAGAGGAAGAAATTCTTCACGGATTTGAGGCATTACTTTTGGGATGACCCACATATTTATAAAGAAGGTGTGGACGGGATCGTAAGAATGTGTATACCGGAGTACGAGCAGAAGGACATTCTTCGACAATGTCATGATAGCCCCTATGGAGGACATCATGCCGGTGAAAGGACCGCACATAAAGTTCTACAATCAGGTTTTTATTGGCCTACTCTTTTTAAGGACGCCAGAAGGTACGTTCTATCTTGTGATAAGTGTCAGAGAGTTGGTAGCATTAGTAGGAGAAATGAGATGCCTATGAATTACTCACTAGTAATGGAACCTTTCGATTGCTGGGATTTAGATTTTATGGGTCCTTTTCCTCCTTCACACAAGTACACACATATCTTAGTTGCAGTTGATTATGTAACCAAGTGGGTTGAAGCAATCCCCACTGAGAGTGATGATCACAAGACATCTTTGAAAATGCTCAAGGATGTAATTTTTCCCAGGTTTGGTGTACCAAGGTACCTCATGACAGATGGAGGGTCACACTTCACGCATGGAGATTTTAGGAAAGCTCTAGCCAAGTACGATGTCAATCATAGAATTGCATCACCGTACCACCATCAAACTAGTGGGAAAGTCGAGCTCACCAATAGAGAGATCGAGTTGATTTTACAGAAAACAGTGAACTGTTCTAGAAAGGACTGGTCAAAGAAGTTAGGAGATGCTTTGTGGGCGTATAGAACTGCTTACAAGGACCCCATGGGCATGTCTCCGTATAAGATGGTCTATGGCAAAGCTTGCCATTTTCCATTAGAATAAGCTTTCTGGGCTGTCAGAGAGCTGAATGCTTACCTAAAGTTAGCTGGTGAAAAGCGTCTTATGAACTTGACTTCTCTAGATGAGTGGAGAAGTGAAGCTTACGAAAGCGCTAAAATGTTCAAGGAAAAGGTAAAGAAGTGGCACGATAAAAGGATTCTGAAACGTGAATTTAATGTTGGTGATGAAGTTTTGTTGTTTAGATCTCGTTTCAGGTTTTCTCCAGGTAAACTACTTTCCAGATGGGAAGGACCTTTTCATATCGAAGAAGTATATCGGTCCGGTGCAATCAAGATTAATAATTTTGAAGGCACCAAACCTCAAGTTGTGAATGGACAAAGACTCAAACATTACATGGAAGGTGATCCTATCAATGTGGATGTGAATATGATATACACAACAACTCATGAAGAACATGTTGCAGCTCAGTTTCAGACACCGGCAGGAGCAGAATAAGAAAAGGTATGTATTACGGTAAGGAAACATCGCGAACGTCAATAAAAGTTTACTTTTCAAGGTTTTTGCAAAATTAGGAAAATTCCAAGCCCAAGTGCAGCTGGAGAGGAGCTCCAGGGGGGCAAGGAGGCCTCCCGGCGCCACCCCCCCCCCCTTCCTGGCCTCGCCGGGCACCCTCCTGGGTGCCCCGGACTCCGACTCCGACCCCACTTTGGCTTGAAACCTTCCTTCTGTTGCAGAATTTTTTTTCTATATATTTGACCGGAGAGTCCCGGCACCGTATCTCGCGATTTCGTGTGTTTTCTTTCTTGGTCTATTTCTGTCAGGAAAACTTTCAGCAGATCTAGGTGCCATGGCTTCCCCAAGTTCCCCCAAGGACAAGTTCGTCGTCAACGTCATCAACCCTTACCTTGCAGAGGTGAGGAAGCACCCCCATATCCTTCATGTGGAGGATGGTGTCCTCCACAAGGAAGATCTGAAGGTACCAGTCAAGGAAGGGAGCACCGAGGAGCGGCTGAAGGAGATGGAACATGTGGTCTTCAAGTTCAAGAAGATGGTGGAGAGTGGTGTTGAAGCTAACTTCAACATCATCAACGAGTTAAAGGCTTTCCACAAGAAGGAGATGAAGGAGATTTTTTCAAGTTTGGCCGCACTAGAAGATAAAGTTTATGAGATTCTAGCACAGATCTATGATCTGCAAAACCAAAACTGTGAGTATGAACTTAACTTCTTACGCATGGGTTTGGCTACTGAGTGCAGGATCTTGGAGACTCAGATGTCCTTCGAGACTGGAGAACCTTTGCCCTGGAAGCGCTTCGCCAAGGAAAACATGGTCAACTTCAACAAGAACAAGGATGAGGAGTAAATCTCCTCGGGTAATGGCACCCCCTCATCTTGTTCCAAGCTTGGGGGAGTGTCCGGTATCTTTATCTTTATCTTTATCTTTGTATTTAGGAGTCAAGTAGAGTCGTATCATGTCTAGGGAAGTTACTTTATGAAATAGGTGTTGCATTGAGGTCTATCACTCCTTTTGTGGAGAGTTTTGTATCCGTGAGTGTGGAGTCGTCTATGAAGGAATATTAATGAGAAGTCTATTGGTTTCTTCGCTGCACTCGGTATTCTCTCCACACAATCGACATTATGAGCTGATTCTTATGGGGAGTATTGACCTTATATCAGGTATGACTTCGAAAACTTTATTTCATCTTGGCAAGTATAGCTTTGGTCATAACAACAAGCATGTTTTTCTCAAAGTAGCGACATAGCCAAAACCTTTGTGTTATTATGCTTGAAGTGTTATGTTGACAAGGAAGACAACTGGATGTGCCATGCTAGTTTTAATGTTTATGCTTTGTATTGCTTGCATCTAAGTCATCATAAATTGTCTGGTCTCTCAAAGCCTTGCTAGCCAAAACTCTGTACCAAGCGGAATTCTTCTTGTACTTCCATACCCTGAAACCAACATCTTCCACTTGAGTCCACCATACCTTCCTATTCGTGGTATTCCACTACCACTCCTAAAGTATATAATTTATGTGCTATCTTTAGATGTTCAAAATCTTCTGCTTTGTGCATCTGATTCAGCTCATGAGGAAGTGGTGGGTAACCCATGATCTTCTTAATTTGGACAAGTTTTATCTTGGGATTGCATGCCTAATCTGCAAACCCCTAACACGAGAAAGGACTGGCTTGAGTGCCCAGCTCGTAAAAGATAAATACTAACACACAAGTTCCTTCGCCCATTTATGAGTGATAAACAAAGGAATGTAAGGGGATGTGATCGTCCCCGCATGGGAGCCGTTCCTCGAAACTTGTCTAAATCATGAAGTGAGTGAGTTATCTATCAGCAGTCGTTGACGGATCATGAACCCCCCAAAAATCTGTTTTTATTCTGTTTGATCTAGATATGGCACATGAGTTTTCCCTGCTTACCCTTTTGCACAGGGTTTATCCTTTATTTTGTGTTGAGTCGGTCCTTCCTACTTCCTTCCTTTCTAAGAGAGAACATACACTTGATGTTGATAAAGATTCTTGCATATAAAGTTGCATTAAGAGTTAGCATGTTACATCTTTGTTGACATTATCTTTTGATAAGTAAGTTGTTTGCAAAAGCTTATGCCTAGTAAACATCTTCCTTTGTGTTAACATGTGTACTTCTTGACTAATAACATGTTGTTTCAAAAGCTTCAACTTGTTTCATTATAAGTGAAAGAGCAAAAGTGAAAGTTATTAGTTGTTCCTTGACCAAGGTTATGTTTCCCATGATTTCATGAGATTTCTTGGCCTTACTTTGTTATAATTATTACTACTTTCTCATAAGGGCCTTATGAGTTGAGGTTGCTGTTGAGGATGCTTCAGTTTAGTGAGAAATCTTGATGCTTCTTGTCCGTATTATTTTATCGACACTTCACTCTCTAAACTTGTGGACAGGTTTGCCGAGCTCAGTAATCGCTTGGGGACAAGAGAGGTCTAAGCTTGGGGGAGTTGATACGTCCAAAATGCATCACTATTTTATATTGTAATTTAACCCTATTCATTGATATATTACACTTTAAAGTATTGTTCTTATGTTGTTTTGGCTTGTTTTACACAGTTTGCAACTTTCCGGTGTCGAAGTAGCAGAAGCAGAATTCAGCGGTGAAAAGTGGACATCAAGTTGCTGAATCAGATCAACTTCAAATTTGATGAAATTTGACGTGGATCATTATTTTGGAGATTCACTGGAGGAGACGAAAGATTGACCAGAGGGGACCCACCAGGGCTCCAGAAGGGTCCCTGGCTCCCCCCCCCTAGGGCGCGCCAGGCACCCTCCTGGATGCCTGGTGGCCCTCCTCGGTGCCCCCTCTGGCCTATATTACCCCCCTGGGGTAAAAAACCTAAAAGAGGAGTTTCGGAGTTTCGCCGCTGCCTCGTGGAGGAAACCTACAGAGAAGAAAAAGCCATCTCCGGCGGGCAGATTTCGCCGGGGAGATCACCTCCCGGAAGGGGAGATCATCGCCATTGTCATCATCATTGTCACGGGCATCATCGAGATCATCATAAACATCATCCCCAACATTAGCACCATCTCCATCTCCATCCCATCTCATCTCACAATTGCATCTTGTGTTGTAATCCGTACTATCTATCCTCTCTACTTTGTTGGTGTTGATTACTACTTTGTGGTGAATGCTATTGAGTTTTGTTGGAGAAATATCATTGTGTCCAGATTGTTTACCACCCATCTATCACCTCTGTTCATGATCTCTTTTATGTCTTGTGAGTAGTTACTTTAGTTCTTGAGGACATGGGAGAAGTCTAGTTGTTAGTAGTCATATGATGTTGAAGTATTATGTATTATTTGATACTTAAGTTGTATTGTTATTTCTCTAGTGGTGTTATGTGAGTCGAACACTTAACACTTCACCTTTCATGGGCCTAGAGGAATACATTGTGCACAAAGGATGCTTATGGTGGGTTGCCGGAGTGACAGAAACCTGAACCCCAGTTCGCACACTTTTACACAAGGGAGTTATGGATCCTCGATCGTAATGTTGTGGTTAGGCTTATGCCTTAATTACTACCTTGTATTTGCGGATGCTTGCAAGGTGTGTAATCATAAGAGTACACTTATCTTAGTCGAGAAGGTGTACTAGAATTGATCCACCCACCGACACAATACATACTACTTGGCGGAATATGGTGAAAGTAACTTGGCTACCTTTCCCGTGTGTCCTCGAGAACGTTTTCTCCTTTATAAGTTCAGTTCCTAGGCTTATCCTTGTGAAAGGATTGGGCCACTTGCTACTCCTCAGTTACCCTGTTTACTATGCTTGTCTTTTACCTTTCTGTTGCTTAAACCAAAAATCCCTAAATATTTATCTTTTAGTGTTTGCAGACCTTTCCTTATCCAGGGTCACTTTTCAATACCTTCTGCTCCTCATTGGGATCGACATTCTTATTTATCGAAAAGCTACAATTGATCCCCTAGACTTGTGGGTCATCAAGAATCGTTTATTGGCGCGGTTGACAGGGAAGGCAACCCAACTAAACCTATCAACTTCACCGCCATCAGGTGCATCTCTAATTAGGCTCCGTGCCTCTGTGAAAAAGGATGTCTGGGCTGCGACTTGCAGTGCCCAGATTCCACGCAAGCTTAGCGTGTAGGTAGGACCCCGCTGCGCAGATGGCCGGGCCGAGACTTTCCACAGAGCGAATTCACTCCCGACGTTTTCCATGCGCTCGCATGATAGAAAGATGAGCCGATAACGGACGCGTTAAGGCTATTTACTGGGGCCGGCAGCATTGATCCTATAAGACCTGCAGCGGCATGAACTTTGCTAGACACCGGTCGTTTCCATGTTCGTGTTGAGGGACACGGGCTTGATTGGACTACTGAGGTATTTGCCACTAGCGCAATTCACCAAGGCTCGACCAGTCGATTAACTTGGGCCCTTTTAGCTTATCATCCCTCGAAATAAACATTGTCATGGCTAAAGCTGCCAACGACTCGCAGCCGCGCTGCGCGTATGAAACCAAAATATGATGAATTTGAGTCCCTGCGCGACTCTTCGAGTCCCCCAGGCAGTCGGGGGCTACTGACGAGGGGGTGACCCCACGGCTCCTACACATGAGGATACCTGGTGCATACGAAGACAAGAGGCCCGCTGGAAGCTTCGACAGGCCCACGACTAGCCCGCTCTAGGCAGCGACGTTGGAGTCCGCGACCAATATGGAAGTCGAGACCTGGTGTTCAAGGCAAGGCTAGAATTAGGCAATCATCCCTGTAACCTGAGACGAACTCCCCGAGACCCAGCCTAGTATATAAAGGCTGGGAGGGGGGCGCCTCAGGACATCCAATCTACAATCAACACCTCTGGTCTTGCGCGAACTCGCCTAGACTTCCACTGTAATCGCCCCCTCGCATAATACAATTGAGCAGGAAGTGCTTCTCTTGTTAGCCGACGAGTATCGCCAACCTGTCCCTTCTCTATGATCTAACCCAGGGTCCCTGAACATGGGATTTGTCGAGGCTGATCCTCGTCACCGACCACTCTCAATTGGTTAACCACCGATTCCATGGTCTGTGCGCCTGGGATCCATTCTGTCCTAACATAGCAACACTAGTATTTTATTCACACTTTCTCCTCACTTGTGCGAACCCGGGATCAACTTCACGGTCGGTCACCCATCCCAAGACTACTCTAAGCCTAGCATGCTTAACCTAGTAGTTATTTCCCGACGGGCTCCTGGAAAAGAAGGTGCACCTTGTTGATATGAGTAGTTTATCATTCCTATTGAGATCGTAGGTTGTTACATACACCACCCCTGAAAGGACCCGGCATCCCCGTCTGCCCAGCGGGAACGTTCTCCTTTGGCACACGTTTTGTGCGCACCAGTTGCAGGCATCCCACATGTACCCTATGTAAGCCTCACCGACAGGCACACATATCATGTAACCTCTAGGGTCAGCTCTGATACCAACTGTAATGCCCCGACCACTCGCAACTGGTTAACCATCGATTCCATGGTCGGTGTGCCTAGGATCCAGAATGTCCTCACATCCCAACGCTAGTCTTTTCTGCACACTTTATCCTCACTCGTGCGCACCTGGGATCAACTTCCCAATCGCTCACCCATCCTAAGACTACTCTAAGCCTAGCACGCTTAACCTTGTAGTTCTTTCCTGATGGACTCCCGGCCCAGAAAAGAAGGTGCACCTTGTTGATATGAATAGTTTATCATTCCTATTGAGATCCTAGGCTCTAACACCATGGTTCATGGGTCAGGATATGGTTAGGTTACCTATGATATGACACCTTGGCACAACTAGAATATGGTTGGAAAGCTCAATTTGCAACATTCTAGCCATTTTTAATAATAAATTTTATATAAATAATAAATTGATGTGCCTTGATTTTGGTTTCTAGGAAATCTAAAATAGTAAATCGAAATAAGTATCAAATATACGAAACATGTGAGAAAAATCTTGAAAAAATATTTGCTCATAAAAAGACATCAATGCATAGAACTAATAAAGTATATTTGATCAAAAGTTCGAATCTTTCTTGGAAATCTGAAATAATAAAACAAAATAAATAACATTTACTTTTATATATCCTTACAGAGGTGCCAATTAATTACATGCCAAATTTTCTTCTAGAACCAATGATACCTACCGCGTGAAATTTTTACGTTACTACAATGGAAGAAAATACCGGGGAAAATATAGTAATCTCCAGCGGTCACATGGCCTTTAAATACCGATAGGTATTGTTGCTCTTCTCCATAGGGGTTCAAAGTTCTTTTCATAGTATTTGTCTTCCTACAAGCTTTCCATCTACTGTTGTGCTTGTAAGCAAGGAGAACAACTGAAGGCAAAGGTATCTCCCCATGTAGTATAATCTTTAAGTTGTTATTTACCTATTGGAGCTTAGTGATGTTAGATCTACGATGTGCAAAGTTGAATGCGATTATTTCGCACAAGTAGAAGTGAATCCGCTTTGTTGGGTAGATTGTATGTAGACTTTTAGATCTACAGGGATCTCTGTCAAGAAATCAACCGCCTAACCATGGCCGGTTAATTTCCATCATGCCGTCACCGAGTAGCCGGTAAACTGGTAAATCGGCCGATTAATTGATTATGGATGATTAGCCGATTAATCTCCTAATCCCTAGCCACCAGAACAGCTACATGGAAATGATTTCCTTGTAAACTTATTCTTCCATATTTGTTTTTAAGGTCTTCTATAGTGGATTAGAAAGTCTTAGTATTACTTATAACTTCTGTATGGGAATTGTGTCTAGTATGTTATCGTTGTATATCCCTTAAGCAAGCTTCAAGATCTCCTTTTAGTTTAATTTGCTATTAATAGTGTTGTGGCTTCTCATATAGATCCAATTGTGTTTTTGTGTCTAAAATAGTAAAAACAACCACATAGAGTTATTGTTGTTTAATTGAACTCGTTTTCTTGTAGGAGCAAACATCAATTGATTTTCTGTATTAGTTGAAGATCTTGTTAGATTTTCATTAACTAATATTACACTTTGGAACTTTTTTAGTTGATTTAAATTAACATCTTGTCTTTGGAGTACTAGGTTCTGGCTTTGCTTGAATAGAGATGCAATGCACCATGTTTTTCATGGAATTTGAAACTCTGAAAAGGAAATAACAAGAGAGAGAGAGAGAGAGACTATGATGTGTAGTGGCAACTATTGCCAAATTTACTATTTGATGGAAATATGTAACAGTTTCTAAGATTATACAATACTATTTACTTGTTGTAGTTATTCTGCAAGGTTCTTTACATGTTGGTTTTAAGTTACTAGGTCACCATGGTTGAAGAGTGGCAGCAACAAGAAGGAGATATGCATCATGAGATCGACCTCAGCACCCCAATCGATGACAATGACTTTTCGTGGAACAATATGGACATGATTGATGATGAAGATGATGTAGCTACCACAGATGAAGACAGTATCGCTGTCGCGAGTGCTAGTAAAAAGAGGGTGAAGGGGGCGAAGGGGAGACAAGCGAAGCGCCATCGCAAAGAGGAGATTCGACAACTTGAAGCGTATAAACATATACTTAATATTGTTTTTTCTTAACTCTAACAATATATGAAACAAATACTTTCTGGTGATATGCAGTGTGTTCCAGGAGTGCCCTCACCCTACTGAGGGTGCACGTATGGAGCTCAGCAAAAGTCTTGGAATGGATCCTCTTAAGGTGAAGTTCTGGTTTCAGAATCGGCGCTCCGCAAAGAAGGTACAAGCCAGTCTTTTCGACCGCAGTTTACATAAGATTACAATACTTGGCTACCAAATCTATCCCATTGTGCTAATTTGTTCTATCAGTATTGCTTGTTTTGACATCTTTTTATTAGGATTAAGTGTTTTTTGTGCCTGTTACCGTCACTAGATGGACTACATTGCTTAGGTTTACGTACGTTGTTTTTTGAAGCGTGTTTACGTACGTTGTTAAGGACTTAAAGTAGTTTGCATCTCAATAAAATTTGTAAATGCATGCAGAACCAGGATGGGCGGCAAGAGAACAAGACGCTCCGCATAGAGAACGAGATGCTAGAAGCTGAGAATCGTGCCATGAAAGAGGCGATGCTGAAGAAGAGGTGCCCCAGATGCACAGGGAAGATGACGGCCAATGAGATGAGCCCGGAGAGCCGGCGCCTACTCATGGAGAGGGTTGCACTTCAGGCCGAAATCCTCCGCGCCAAGTCCTACCTCCACTTTATCTCTGGTGGAAGGGCAACCTCGTCAAGGATCCTCTGCGATCTCAACGCTGATTGCACCGATGACTCACTGGAGGTCGATCCCGTGGTGCCCATGCCGCCACACCATGAGGACCTCGTGGCGGACACCATGGGTCATGGTGGCGCAGCCGAAGCCGGCGACATGGAGCAGGACGCGCTCCAAAGGCACGCACTCGCCGCAATGGTCGAGTTCATGATGCTGGTGAATCAGGGCGAGCCAATGTGGCTGCCAACCCCGGACGGCGAGGTGCTGGACCACCAGGTGTATCGGCAGAGCACTTTCCCAGGTATCCTCGAGCTTCCACCCATGGGGTTTGCAGTGAATGGCACTCGGGATACTGGCATGGTTATGTGCACTGGAGTCGACCTCGTCAAAGTCCTCATGGATGAGGTAACACACCTATATATCTCACCCCGCCATTATAGTAGCAGCCAGCTAGTATATCCTTTCATATAGTGACTTTTATGTGTGTTTTGAGCTGGTGGCAGAACTGTTGGGGTCAGGCGTTTCCCGATATCGTGGCAAGTGTTAGCGCTACCAAGATCGGCACCGGTTGTATTTGCGAGGGGGGACTCCTATTGGTAAGTTCCACATCAAAATAGCTCATGTAGTACTGTATATTATGTGTAGGAGTAGTAGTTTCCTAACATTCATACTTGTTGGTTATGGGTTACTTTACGAAATTGGTGGCATGGGATACTTGCAGATGAATGCAGACCTTAGGGTGCTGTCGCCACACGTACCGAGTTGCAAGGTGAACTTCGTGAGGCAGTGCGAGATGGTAGAGCCAGGCGTTTGGGCAGTGGTGGACGTGTCTCTTGATGGCAGATCTGACCTCACGCCATGGAACAATGGCAGCATGCCGGGGGCTTGCAGACTTCTGCCCAGTGGGTGCCTTATTGAGGACTTGAACAATGGTTCCAGCAAGGTACTTATATCACACCACCACACCACCTTTGTAGTGCAACATGTCAATTTTCATATTTCTTACCAACATAATTTCACAAACAAGTACCGTAATATGTACAATGGATATCATGCTCATGCCTAAACCATAATGAATTTCTCATGCACATTCTGTCATTTCCAGGTCACATGGATCGTGAACGCTGAGTACGACAAGACCTTCGTGCCGCAGCTGTTCCACCCGTTGTTTATCTCAGGACACGCCTTCAGCGCACACCGCTGGCTGGCATCGCTCCAGAGGAGGCGCGAGTACCTTGCGCTA
This sequence comes from Bromus sterilis, assembly GCA_950022295.1. Classification (NCBI taxonomy): domain Eukaryota; kingdom Viridiplantae; phylum Streptophyta; class Magnoliopsida; order Poales; family Poaceae; genus Bromus; species Bromus sterilis. The sequence goes on along the minus strand of OX465595.1, from coordinate 361,098,348 downwards.
CTCTCAAGCCCTGCCTGTGCCCTCGGCAATACAGGTGGGTCACTCACTCACTAGTGATCAAGGAGAAAACGAAACCCCATCATTTTCGTAATATGCATTCCAACTGATGATGCAATTCTTAAATGTTGCAGGAGGTTCTGCTATGCCGCCCCAGGGTACTAGAAACAACGTCCTGGAGCTGGCAAGAAGGATGACAGAGAGCTTCTACGTTGCCATCTCCTCCCCGCCCAGGGGCCAGACCCATGCCTGGAGCAAGGTCAACGAGTGGCGTGCCAACTGTGACGGCGGCAATGAGTGTTTCCAGCTTCCCGTTCGCATGGTGACTCTGTATCCTGCACCGGGAGAGCATGCCGATGCCGGGGTCGTGCTATGCGCTGGAGCGACGGTGAGGCTCCCCGAGGTACCGCCACAGCGCGTGTTCGACTACATCTGTGATGCGGAGCGCCGCGGTGAGTGGGACATGCTTTCCAATGGCGCACCAATGAAGGAGAGCAGCCTTGTTAACAGCGCCCAGTTTCCTCACATTAGCGTCTCCATGCTCCGCTGCACCACTGTAAAGTCTTTCATCCTAGTTCCAAACATTCTTATCACTATTTCAGTCAGGCCCCATTACGAATATGATCGCCCTAATGTAAATTTCTAATGATTGACCGTTTTTCATTGAACTGCAGCAAGTTCCTGATGGAAGCAACAACATGAAGTACATCCTGCAGCAGGCTTGCAGCGACGCGCCATGCATGGTGGTGGCCTATGCTACGGTTGACTCTAGTACCCTCAGGGACGTGGTTAATGGAGGCAGCCATGCATCTCACTCCCTTCTGCCCTCCGGGTTTGCCATCCTTCCTGATGGCAATGGCGACACGCTGATTGATCCAACTGATGCCAATCCCTCCGATGTCGATGCCATGAGCCACCAGAGGAGCCGCGGATCTCTCGTCTCCATGCTGTTGCAGACAAAGATAAATGGACCACTGCTGAAGATCCTCACCCCACAGACCGTCGACAAAATGGGAAATATGTTGGCCAGCTCCCTCCTGAAGATCAAGGATGCAGTCAATGCCAAGAAGGTCATCACTGCCTAATGCGCCTCCTACCATTTTCAGATTGATCATCAGAATAATCACTGAGAGGAGATACTGAGAATATATTTTATGGACTTCATTACAATTTTTGTTTCAATAAGTACGGCATTATAGACATTAGACCGTACCATGGGTTGATTATTTTCCAACTGAATTTATGAACCATTTGGGTTTCCTTTCATAGACATTGAACCATACCAATGGGTTGTTTATTTTCCAACTGAATCTATGAATCACTTTGATTTCCTCTCATAGAACCATACCAATGGGTTGTTTTGTTTTCAACTGAATTTATGAATTACTTTGGTTTCCTTTCCTAGACATTGAACCATACCAATGGGTTGTTTCCTTTCCAACTGAATTTATGAATTACTTTGGTTTCCTTTCCTAGACATTGAACCATACAAATGGGTTGTTTATTTTCCAACTGAATTTATGAATCACTTTGGTTTCCTTTCCTAGACATTGAACCATACCAATGGGGTGTTCCCTTTCCTACTGAATTTATGAATTACTTTGCTTTCCTTTCTAGACATTGAACCATACCAATGGGTTGTTTCTTTTCCAACTGAATTTATGAATCACTTTGGTTTCCTTTCCTAGACACTGAACCATACCAATGGGGTGTTCCCTTTCCAACTGAATTTATGAATTACTTTGGTTTCCTTTCCTAGACATTGAACCATACCAATGGGTTTTTTCTTTTCCAACTGAATTTGTGAATCACTTTGGTTTCCTTTCCTAGACATTGAACCATACCAATGGGTTGTTTCTTTTCCAACTGAATTTATGAATCACTTTGTTTTTTCTTGCCTGGATATGTCTTTTATATGAAAACCCACTAGCACGGATTTTCATTGTGGTTTCATTAGAAAAATACATCTCTCCCTCTTTGATTTATATTAAGAGAAACCATATGGTTCAGTTACGTAGAATTTAGCACTGTCAATAAGTATTTTAAACTTGTTTGAAAAATGGTCGGTTTTTTAATCTAATCGAAAACTGGTTGGCTTGCCTTGCCGCTCGAGAGTCGCCCTATTTCTGCTCTATGGTCTCATGGGCGATGCGCGCAAAGGCTAAGGTTGTACATCCTGGAGGCGTCCAACAGACTCAAGTCGTCGCTTCGCATCGCGGGTTTCTACACCACTCATGGCGTTGTCATCTTCTCTATATATATCGCATCTACCCCCGCTGGCCCTCGCAGACATTGCTGCTTATCATGGTACCCACAAGGGCGAGATCAGTGACATCTTGACCGTGGGTGACACCACAACCCCATGATTTGTTCTACCTCTGCAAAATGCTTTGATTGGCTTTGTCAGCACCAACAAGCCCACCATGGTGCTAGGTGCTTTTGCGTTAGGAGCGCCAAAAATTATAGGTTGTTCTACATTTGGTAAGTTTGCTTTAATCGCGTGGTTTACCTCTCAAAGCTTGCTCATGTATGTCAGCCTCATGATCAACTCCTATGGGTGTGTTGATCATTAATGAATCGCATTTCCCTTTTTATCTATTCGTGAAACATTTGATGCCTTAGTAGCGACAAAAAATGTGCTACCATTCTCTTGGAGCTCATCAGCCTTAAACCCGACACTTTCCTACTCCAAGGAACGAAATTGGACATCGTTAACACTTAAAAACTCAATTCCTATGAGGAAGAGTAATAGCGTGTGCTTTAGAGTACTTTTGTTTATGGTTCTCCCTATGAGGAAGGTAAGGAGGAATTCATTTCTGAGCTTCATACCATTATGATGGATGACTCTCAACCTACCCTGATAGGAGGTAATTTCAATTTAGTTAGATATCATTTAGATAAAAGTAATGGTCATATTGATCCCAAATGGAGTAGGAAATTTAACTCCTGGATTAAAATTTGGGGGCTTCTAGAGATTAAATTAGCTAGTAGACAATTTACTTGGGGGAACAATTAGCAAAACCTGGTAATGTCTATCATAGATATAGTTTTTTGTATCGCTAATCTAGAGACTCACTTCCCTTTATGCTCTCTTACGGCACTGCCTAGAGTCTGTAGTGATCAGACTCCACTTCTGTGAGATTATGAAGTGCCTACCACTTTTATTCCTGCAAGTTAGAAGTTTGAGAAATGGTGGTTGGAGAAATAGGGTTTTGAGGAATTATTTAGGAAAATACGGTGTGCTCCTGTTAAAGGAAAAGGTTGTATTGATAGATGGCAAGAACAGGTGAGAAAATTCTCCAGAGCTTGGAGTAGAAACTTAGAAGCTGCTAGTAGGAAATTGAAAGCTGCGCTAGTGGTTGAATTTGATAAACTTGACATTAAATCTGAGACTGAAAGTCTCTCAGATGATGAGGTAGCTAGGATGAAAAATATTCATGTTCAACTTTCTCAGATCTGGACTAAAGAGGAAATTAAAGCAAGGGGGAGATCTAGAGATAGAGACATTTTAGAAGGTGATAGGAACACCAAATACTATTATTTTGTAGCAAACAAAAGAAGGAGGAAAACTATAATCTCTTATTTAGAAGGGCCTAATGGACACAACTCTGATATTAAAGAGATGACAGACATAGCTTCCTCTTATATTACAAGGACCTTTTTTAAAAGGTAGATAGAAATGGATTTAAACTTAAGGATGTTTTCTTCTCTGATAATGAAAAAATATCACCTGATGATAAGGATTCCTTAGGGGGTGTAAGGCCCGATATGCGGTATTGTTCCAGATCTAGATGTTTCCATCCAGACCCGGGGACGAAGCACATATCGGTCCCACCGCGACATATGACATAGCCATATGCCCCGGATTTCCAACATGATATCACAACATTACAGATACAAGGATACAACATCTCATACAATCGACATACAACTGCCTTAAATACAATACATCAGCGGAAGGTACATGTCTGAGTACAGACTACAATCAAATGCCTAGTGGCAAAAGAAAAACATCGATCCGATAACCACACGGGTCCAGGCCCTCCGTCGGGATCCGCCTAACTAGTCGTCGTCGAGTCTCCACGTGAAACGTCGATCACCATACCTGTTGTCGATCAAGAACCCTAAAAAGAGTTTGGGGGTAGTATCATGAGTACAGAAGTACTCAGCATCCAACTGTAGTGGTCATCTGACCCAGCAAGGACTTCACCACTCGTCATTCTAGGACAACTAGTAGTTTACGGTAAGGATGGGGTAAGTGGTGAGGTTGCTGCCGCACTAGCATTTATGAAGTGGCTAACGATCTAAAGAGTAAGATAAGAAGCCAAGCATTCGATGAGGAATCGCCCCCAAAAAGTCTTGCTATCAACTACTATGCAAACATAACACATATCCTATCCTTGTCCTCCTCTTCGCATCCCGACGAAGAAGAAGCAGTCAAGGCACACACACACACGTTGATCAAGTTATATTAAGATTATCTCAGTTGTTGTTGTCTATGAACAAGGAGTAGGTCTCAAGTCGTCCATAACCGTGGACACGGCTTCTCGAAAAGATTTAACCCTGCAGGGGTGTACCAACTGCCCATTACAAGGCTCCGCACGCACGCCCATCTCTCTCAGTTGCTACCCATCACAGGCAACCATTTTATGATTTAGTTCCGAGAGATCCGAAACGACAGGTCCCTCTAACTAACAACGAACAAATCCGGGTGGCCCCCGGGGAGTCGACACCCAGCCCAAAAGCCGGCCACGCTCTCGGATCGGACTCTTCCGTATGGCCAAGGTCAGGGTTAGCCTCACCTATATAACAGGGGACTTCCCTAGCTCACCAGTGTGGACCAACAAAGGAACTTTGTCTCCGCTGGCCCGAGTTGTTTTAAAACCACTAGCTGCAGACCAGTTACGCACACGGTTTCAAATGGTAAATAACCTTGGGCCACCTCTAGAAATGTTTGAAGCAAGGTAGGTAAGAAAAGGGGACCCCATAAAATCCCACATGCGGTTAGGCACGCTCAGTCTTAAAACCAATACCCGGAACTCGGATCCTAGGTGACTCGAAAGGAACAAAGCGTCGGGGCGGGATAGCCTAGACCTTCCATCCTTCGTCGAGTATAGTCAACATTATAATAATCATATCATCAACAACAATATAATAATGTGATAACCTAAACCAAGGAGTAACAGGGTAACATCGTAGCATCCTAAGCATGCATACTAAGCAGGGGCTGAGCAACGAGCAATAGTAACATAGCAGTACAAGGTTTTCTGGGAAGGGACATGGTTGTATCGGTTTGAAAGAGGTTGTAAACAGGTGGTAGGATCAAACATCAAACCTAACCTAGACTAGCATGCAAACCGCTGGTTGAAATAGAATGGATCATAAGTAATGTATAGTCCTTGCCTGTTGATAAGTCGGGTTTCGAAGGTGTGGTCGATCGCACGCTCGCAACGTCGCCGAAGGTGACCCCAAGAGCACACTAGGCGGTAAACACTGGAAATCAATCAACGACCAAGCATCTATTACTACGAAGCAAACACGAGAAAGCATCAACAAAAAGGCAACACGAGACATCGCACCTACCGTCGAGAGCGGTTACTAACAGGTTAAGTGGAGTACTCGTCACACACGACGATACCGCACATTTAGAATCGGTTCAAGTTGTTTAGCTGCAAGTGATCAACCAATGGTTGTTAACATGGCAAGGCACCCAAGCATGGCATGTCACACAATCATTGCAAAAGGTTAAGCACAAAGTAAACTACCTATACTAGTCAAGTTAAGCGAGGCAACACCCTAAACATGGCATAACACTAAGTGCCTCACGATGATTAAAGGATTTGGTATTGTTCTTCCCTAAACCATATTTTAGGTTGGTTAACAACATAAAAAAAATAGCATAAACACAAAGTACACGAAAAACTAATCAAGTTACATATAAAGAACACCCCAAACAGAGTTACGGTTAAAAAGATACAAGCAAAACAAGTTACGGGCACAATCTGCCAACATCGGGAAGCACACTTTAGGGCAATGCATAAACAGGCTAATGAACGCAAACATGCTCACAAATGATATGCAACTAAAGTAGACATGGCAGGGAAGGCATGACAAAAATAATCATGCAAATAGGCATCATGAACAACTAATTATAGCTCATGCAAAATGCAATAAAACATTTCGGGTCAAGGACTTAGTGAAAATCACGAAAACATGGCAGAAACTATTATTTTTATGCTGTATAAACAGGGGTATAACTATATGCAAAAGTGCAGCAACATGACATAGCAATACATGGGCATGAAGTAGACATGATGCTTAACAATATGCAATTGGAATCACTCAATTCCGATAAACGGTCGTGACACACTCGTCGACCGAAGTTGCAACAAAATATAAACAGCAGCACACTAACAGCAGGGTAGCTACTTTGGAGCAAGATACAATCATGATGCAGCAAGCAATTATGGCATTTGAATGCATGAAACTGAAGTAGAAACAATGCTTAACAGGATGCAAAAGGAATCAATCAATTCCGACGAACGGTTGCGAAGCAATCGTCGCCCGAAGTTGCAATAAAAATAATAGTTCAGCAACAACGGCACAGCCAACAATCTGGTACCCACTTCGACGCAGAATTAAATTATCTAGACGGCCTCAAGCGGAAAAACTTTCTAAATACGAACGCTAGAGCACGCAAAACTGAGCAATTCATCTTTTGGGCGCAACATGATCCGAGCTACAGTTTACTCGTAAATATCAACGCAAAACAGCATCAGCAACAGTTTTATTCCCAGACTTAACAGAAATCTGGAAAAAGTAAAAAAACGTGGAGGAAAAAAAAAGAGGGCGCAGTGGGCTGCTCACGCTAGTGGGCCGTGGCCCAAGTGGCTGGCGGCTCGGCTGGGCTTTGGAAGCCAGGCCGGCCCACCTGGGGCTCCCGTGTCCCGATCCGATCGGGATCGAGCACAGCGGGGCGGTGGCTGGCGCCGGCGGCTGGTGCCGCTCCGGCCGGCGAGGCGAGCGGGCGGAGCTGTGTGAGGAGGCAGGGGCGGCGAGCAGGGGCGTGGAGGTGCGGCTGGATCAGCCGGATCCAGTTCCGTCGGCGGCTGGAGCGAGCAGATCGGGCGGCGCGGCGAGCTCCTCCTCGAGGGCATCCATGGCGGCCCGGCGGCAGCGCCTTCCAGCAGAGGAGGGAGAGCTTAGGGGGGAGGAGGACTAGGAGGAGAGGAGGGGAGGCGACGACCTGGCAGGGGCGATGGTGCGGTGGCTCACCGGTGTGGCGGTGACGGCCACGGGAGGAGGCGCGGGCGGAGGCGGACGGATGGCCGGATGGGCCTGAGCGGACTGGCGGCGGGCCCTGCGGGGCCCGGATCCCTTGGCTGGCTGCTGGATCCCTTCGGGGCGACGTGGAGGCCTTCTGGCCCTCCGATCTTGGATCTGATGGCCAGAATTGACTGGGATTAGGGTTTCGGTGGAGAGATGGATTTGGGGCATATTTGAGTGGAGATCAGGGGTGTGGCTGCAAAATGTTGGCTAGGGAAACCCTAGAAATGGGTGGGAGTGTGGTGGTCTTTATATAGGGAAGGCTGGGTGGTCAGTTTACGCAAATGCCCCCGATACCTCTCTCTCGCATCCGGTAATCGCGTTCGTGATCGCCGAGACTCCGTACGGACTCCAATTCCGACGAAATCTCGATCTACGCGCTCAGCGCGTCGAGCCCGTCGATCGTACCTCACTGCGATGACATTCCGAGAACATTTTTTTTGGCGCCCCACAAAATAATTCGTTTATTAAATAAACGGGGTTTTCGTTCCGGTGGCGATGGCTGGTCCTGTACGGTTTTCGCGACGATGATCGCGACGGTGAATGCGATGCTCCTGTATCAAATAAAACAGTAGCAGGTACGGAATTAACGAGAAGGGTACCCATCACGGTAGCGGGTTGTTGCTGAGCTTCTTCAACATTGACGTTGTTAGCATGTCCACGAGCATAAGCGGCAGACCCAGTATTATAGTTGGGGGTCCTGTTGTTGCCACGACCATTTCCACGGCCAGCGGGGTGAACTACCAGTTGCTTCTGTTTCTGGGGGCACTCTCTGGAAAAATGCCCCGGTTGGCGGCACGTGAAGCATAATCCATCCTGAGGACGAAGTGGGGTAGCATTGGGTGGTGCAGGAAGAGCTCTTGGCAACTGCGGTGGCGGAGGCAGACGGGGTGCAGCATAAGACGGCCTTGGAGCAGGGACAGCTGAATGAGTCACACTGGTAGGGAGCCAGATACGACGCTTCTGCGTTGCGCCCGAAGATGAGCCAACGTCACGATAACGCTTCAGAGAGTTCTTGTGCTCCATCTGGGCAGTCTCGACAGGATAGCCTTGTTCACCATGGTGGCGAAGTTGGCGAAATCATGAACGGCAAGAGCGAGCCTGAGTTCTGGGTTGAGGCCACGACGGAACTTCTGCTGCCTACGAGCATCAGTGGTGATCTCTCCTTCCGCATAGCGAGAGAGGTTGAGGAACTCGCGCTGATAGGCTTCAACAGTCATGTCGCCCTGAGTGAGGTTACGGAATTCTTCCGCCTTACGATCCATGATCCCCTGAGGAATGTAGCAGGAGCGAAAGGCCGACTGAAATTCATCCCAGGTGATGACTTCTCCAATTGGTAGTGAACGCTTGTGGGTATTCCACCACTGAGCAGCGGCGCCTTTCAGATGGTAAGACGCAAAGTTCACATAGTCGGCTGGATCGACATTAGCGGACTCCAGCTCGTGAGTGATGTCGCGAAGCCAGTCATCAGCATCCAGCGGCTGAACAGTGTTGTGGAACATAGTGGGGTTGAGGCGGGTGAAGTCGTGCAGAGTCACGGTGGCATGCTGATGGTGGTGCCCATTCTGGTTCGGCTAGGGGAACTGAGCCATGATATTCTGCATGAACTGACGGTTCATCTCGAACTGCTGCATCATCGCGGCCATGTAATCCGGCGGCGGAGGTGGGTCGTTGGCAGCACGACCACGACCACGACCACCACAACCAGCCATCCTGCTAGAATTTAACAGGGGTATTTCAGCGATGAAAATTTAACGAGATACCGGAATCAAGCCTGAAGTAAAACGACAACGAAAAGGAGGCGCAGATATATAGGAGTAGTCATATATGACATACACATGCACACACAGAGTCAATCGAAAATCGGGCAGCGTAACGTCGTAGAAATTAAGGAAAAAGGACTCACTAGGCGGCGCGCAGACCGCGGTAAGGATTACACGACGCGACATAGATTCCACTATGTCAATCATGCCGCAAGAAAACTGGTGGCCACAGGAGTTGATGCCAGAGAACGCGCGGCCTGCCCAGAATGAGAATGGGATCCGCGGTCCGGGACCTAGGGTACGACTCCTGCGACACGACTCAATCAATGGGGGAAGCACCAAAAACGCCGGGTGGAATCAAGAGAACGTGATCCTAATGTCAGATTTTGTAAAACTTACCAGCAAGGATAAGAGAGCAGATTCCCAGAGCATAGGTAAGGAGAAAAGGATCCTAATACCATAGATATCACACGTAGTGACGTCGATGTGGGCCCGTAAGCCAAATATTAAGTTAGAAAAATAGTTTTTCAAAGTCTAGACTCAACTTCGACCAAGTAGTGGTGGGGTGGCTTCCTACAGGCAGTCGGCTCTGATACCAACTTATGACGCCCCCAAAATCAGACCGTGTACAGTAATCATACACACAGGGTACACGACTAAGATTAGGGTGCCACGGTGATAATATCACAGCACAACACTAAACACAAAAGGATAAACAAATATGTTACAATAGAGGGGGTCACGCGGACCCGAATACATAAGTCATACAAACCATAATATCTGAGTACAGACATAGTTAGTCAAGTTTTGCCTTAAGAAGGCTAGCACAAATCACATCAGAGATACAGATCGAAAAGGTGAGGCCTCCTGCCTGGGATCCACCGAACTACTCCTGGTCGACGGGGAACTCGACGTCGTAGTAGGCGCCTCCGGGGTACTCCTGCTCCTGGGCTCCAACGTCGGCTGCAGCGGCCGATCAGGCAAAACAGTAAAGGAAATAAAGCAGGTGAGTATCTAGTATACCCGTGAGTCTTACGTCCGCTACTAAGCATTTTGCATTGTATCAACGGAAAGAAGAGGTTGTATATAGTGGGCTGAAAGACAGGAATCCAGAGCAAGGATAAGAAGCTAGGCCTATCGAAGACTAGCATCTTCTGACGATGTCTTGCAGCATGAGGTAAGAATCAGCCAACAGTTTATATAAAGCATAAAGTAACAATGCAGCAGAAGTTGCTGCAGCATTGTATAATAATAAGTTGTAATAATTAACAATGCCTCCGAGTTCACCTCATCAACATCCCCGCGAGGAAGAAAACCCGGAACCATACAGTTTAATAATAATAGTTTCTAGTGGTAAGATCCAGCTTCAGCATAAAGCGTCCTATTACAGTGGACACGGCTATTCGAATAGATTAATCTTCCCTGCAGGGGTGCACTTGTGTTACGCTACACGCACGGATCTCCAGGGTGGCGGGAACCTTGTTAGGGAACGCTCCACCGAGGCTATCCGACACTTCATAGCCCATCTTTCAAACTCAACAGAGAGGTCATCCGCCGGACTATATCCTATGTACGCGGGGCTTTGGACCCTAACCCCGACGTACTCCTGCACGGTGCGAGGCTGGCCGGTGAAGTTAAATCAAAGCAAATACAAACCACACTGCCGCGGCAAATAAGACAACACCACTTCCCAGCGCAGGCCGCGGTACTGCTGACGTCTGAAGAGTCCTCGGACGACACTACGAAGCAGAGGAGCCCATAACTCGTAATTCCCACGGGTAGGTAGTGCGTACGTGGCATATAGCCAACTCAAGACATTCACTGAATCATTTAGCATTTTAATTAACCTGCGTGACAACCGTTATCATTGCCTCGACTTAAACGACCCGCGGACAACGACAGCAGCCAGGACCACCAGTACATCGGTGCCTGCCCTGTCGTCCCACCAAGTCACTGCGGTTACCAACAAGGTGAACCGTCTCCTTACCTTGTCTCGCGTGTGCTCCTGGAGGAGCTCGACTTTCGTAGTTTGGTAACTCTCGCGGCCAACGACCAGGGGCCAAGCACACCGGTACACTGGTCGTACCCTCCCTGTCGTCCCGTCGCAATACCTCTCGCGGGCACCGTTGGGTCGCCCGACTTCTCACCTGAAGGACAACCGTCCTTCAAGACCCTATGGCGGTAAGACAAAGTCAGCCTCGAGTGGAGTACAAGGATTACTCCTTGATAGCTCACACTTGAGGTGACCAGGCATAACCCAGATAGGGGCCTAAGGCGGTGTCTGCATTGTACCGTACCTGTGCATTCATAATAATTGTATCCGCGTTCACTCCCCTGAGTGATCACGGCCCTCTATCTAATCCTAGCTAACAATGCGCAGGGCTCACTGCTGGATAGTGCATAATAATAATAATAGGCAGCATAGGATAAAGGAGGCACATCAAGGGGCGACAATGACAGGTTATGCAATTGAATAGGTAAGCAACGTAGCAGCAGCAGTAACAATGCCTAGTGCAAGAAATGTACGGAAAGATAGGCGATATCTGGGGAAGAGAATGGCTCTGCTTGCCTGCAAGCTCGACGGTAGTAGTAGGGTCGTCGACGAAGTAGTCGTACTCAGCAGCGGTGTAGTCGACGGCAGCAGCGGGGTCTACCAGAGATTAAGGGGGGAAGAAACAGTAAATACACATCAAGCATATACAAACAGATGCAAGTCATGACAGATGAAATGTTAACGGTGTTCTAACGCAGTGCAATGCAATATGCTCGGAGCGGGAATTCATCTGGGGATGAACTACCGGCTCCGGGTGATTACCGGACAGGTTGTCCGGAGGGGGAAAGATCAAGCCGGAGGTGTCGTGGGTACCGGAAAAACATAAGGGGGTGTATCCGTGCTAGTTGATCTATTCTGAGAAACATTCGTGTTCAGAATAAATTCATCCGGGCACTCTAACAGTACCGGACAATTTATCGGACCGTCGGTCCGGAGGGGGAACGGTTCGATGTTCGTCGTGTTAGAGGGGTGTGATAGGCATATGGCTAGAGTATTCGTATTCGTTATATTCTTCTGATCAATTTTCATGTATAAAGTTTTTGAATTCGAGTTACGGTTTAAAAGTTATTGAATTTCAAAGTTTTAAATCATTTAAATGATTTTCTGAATTTCTTTTATTATTTATTCAACATTATCCAGAACATTATCCAAAACAATATCCAAAACAGTGCCTGACATGTGGGACCCACATGTCAGCCTCTGTTTACACATAAATCATTTTATTAAATCAGAAATAGCCTCTGGACCCACATGTCAGTGACTAGTTTTTATAATTCTATTTATTTTAAAAAGACTTACAGCTGGGGCCCAGTAGTCAGTGACACATGGGCATAATTAAACTGTTAATTTGATTTAAAAGCCCAGGGGGTCCACTGGTCAGTGACTGGGGCCGAAGTCATTAGGACTAATTACCTAGCTGACGACGGGGGCCCACCGGTCAGTCTCACCGGAGTGCTCACCGGAGCCCGTCGCCGGCGAGGTTGACGGTGGCGACGCTACAGGGCACGGGGGGGGGGGGGCGCGGTTAGTACCATTCAACGCGGACGACCACGGGGAGGAGTTTGGTGGCGGTGCGGTGGCTTGGGGTCGCCGGAATCGTCGACGGCGACGTGCGAGGCGGAGGTGCAGTACGGGAGCTCGACGGCGACGACGCCACAGCCGGAAAACTGGACCATGTACTACGCGAAGCGGTCCCTGGAAGCATCGCGCGCGAAGTGACGCGAGTGGTACGCCAAAAGCGTGAGCTAGGGCGCGGGGAGGAGCTCGCCGGCGGCAGCAAGCTCGCCGCCCTAATGGCGGGGTGGGCTACAGGGCACCATCCGCTCGTCGGGGAGTTGGGGGAGGCGTAGAAGCTCACCAGGAGTGCAGCAGTGGTGGCAGTGGGCTCGACGGCGTATCGACGGCGGCGAATTCCCTCTGCGACGTCGCGGCGGCCGGAGTTGGGGAAGTTGACCGTGCGCTCGACGTAGTGGCTCCGCTCCCGATTCCTTGCGCTCGGAGACGAAGACGACGACGTGGAACACGGAGGACAAGGCGGTGTGGCGACGCGAGCTCACTGGCCGCGTGAGCTCACGGCCATGGCGACGGCGGCGCTCGGGAATTTTTCCCCGACGATGGCGAGAGGAGGAGGAGGGGAATGGGGTGGGGGCGTGTCCAGGGAGTGGGTGGGGGCGTTCTTATCGCGTCCGAGGCGTAGGGGAGGTGGGGGCGGCCGGCAGAGCTCCCGGCCACGGCGAGCTCGCCACGGCGATGGGGCAGGTGACGGATGGGACGGGGGCAGGTGGGGAAGGGGAGATGGGCCGGGGTGGGCCCTCGCACTAGGCGGGGTTTTAGTCCTTTTCTATTTTGTTTTCCTATTCTGTCTTTCCTTTCTGTTAGTAATTAATTTAATGCCTTTTGAATTTTTGTAAAATGTGTTACGTGCCTCAAAATTAGTATACCACTATATAGCAGTGCCACAAATTTTTTTGCAGCAAAATAAAATCATTAGATATTTCTTTTAATTATTAAATGCCCAAAGCAAGGGTTTTAACCTACTGTTTGAATTGTTTGGAATTTTCTGTAAGTTCAAAAATTACCAAAGTTGATCCAACATGATTATAATGATTTTAGGCAATTTACAAAAATAGTTTCATGATTTTTGGAACAACTTTATTTGAGCACTTTTGTTTTATTTTTCATTCAAAGAAGTTTCAACTAGGGTTTGGTTTGTTAGATGAGCAAGGTGCATTTCGCTTTGGGTTTTGATCCCAAGGGCTCAAGTACATGGTGCATGGGGTGTTGATCAACCACAGCAAGGTTTGATCATTAGCATCACAAAGTTTTATCAAGGACAAGGGAGATCAATCAGTGATAATCCAACAGTGATAATCAACAGTGATGATGATTACTGTTACAGAAACTGAGGGTGTTACAAGTACAGACTACAATCAAATGCCTAGTGGCAAAAGAAAAACATCGATCCCATAACCACACGGGTCCAGGCCCTCCGCCGGGATCCGCCTAACTAGTCATCGTCGAGTCTCCACGTGAAACGTCGATCACCATACCTGTTGTCGATCAAGAACCCTGAAAAGAGTTTGGGGGTAGTATCATGAGTACAGAATTACTCAGCATCCAACTGTAGTGGTCATCTGACCCAGCAAGGACTTCATCACTCGTCATTCTAGGACAACTAGTAGTTTACGGTAAGGATGGGGTAAGTGGTGAGGTTGCTTCCGCACTAGCATTTATGAAGTGGCTAACGATCTAGAGAGTAAGATAAGAAGCCAAGCATTCGATGAGGAATCGCCCCCAACAAGTCTTGCTATCAACTACTACGCAAACATAACACCTATCCTATCCTTGTCCTCCTCTTCGCATCCCGACGAAGAAGAAGCAGTCAAGGCACACACACACGTTGATCAAGTTATATTAAGATTATCTCAGTTGTTGTTTTCTATGAACAAGGAGTAGGTCTTAAGTCGTCCATAACCATGGACACGGCTTCTCGAAAAGATTTAACCCTGCAGGGGTGTACCAACTGCCCATTACAAGGCTCCGCACGCACGCCCATCTCTCTGAGTTGCTACCCATCACAGGAAACCATTTTATGATTTAGTTCCGAGAGATCCGAAACGACAGGTCCCTCTAACTAACAACGAACAAATCCGGGTGGCCCCCGGGGAGTCGACACCCAACCCAAAAGCCGGTCACGCTCTCGGATTGGACTCTTCCGTATGTCCAAGGTCGAGGTTAGCCTCACCTATATAACAGGGGACTTCCCTAGCTCACCAGTGTGGACCAACAAAGGAACTCTGTCTCCGCTGGCCCAAGTTGTTTTAAAACCACTGGCTGCAGACCAGTTACGCACACGGTTTTAAATGGTAAATCAGCTTGGGCCACCTCTAGAAATGTTTGAAGCTAGGTAGGTAAGAAAAGGGGACCCCATAAAATCCCACACGCGGTTAGGCACCCTCAGTCTTAAAACCAATACCCACAACTCGGATCCTAGGTGACTCGAATGGAACAAAGCGTCGGGGCGGGATAGCCTAGACCTTCCATCCTTCGTCGAGTATAGTCAACATTATAATAATCATATCATCAACAACAATATAATAATGTGATAACCCAAACCAAGGAGTAACAGGGTAACATCGTAGACCCCTAAGCATGCATACTAAGCAGGGGCTGAGCAACGAGCAATAGTAACATAGCAGTACAAGGTTTGGTTGGAAGGGACATGGCTGTATCGGTTTGAAATAGGTTGTAAACAGGTGGTAGGATCAAACATGGAACCTAACCTAGACTAGCATGCAAACCACTGGTTGAAATAGAATGGATCATAAGTAATGTATAGTCCTTGCCTGTTGATAAGTCGGGTTCCGAAGGTGTAGTCGATCGCACGCTCACAACGTCGCCGAAGGTGACCCCAAGAGCACACAAGGCGGTAAACACTGGAAATCAATCAACGAGCAAGCATCTATTACTACGAAGCAAACACGAGCAAGCATCAACAAAAAGGCAACACGAGACATCGCACCTACCGTCGAGAGCGGTTACTAACAGGTTAAGTGGAGTACTCGTCACACACGACGATACCGCACATTTAGAATCGGTTCAAGTTGTTTAGCTACAAGTGATCAACCAACGGTTGTTAACATGGCAAGGCACCCAAGCATGGCATGTCACACAATCATGACAAAAGGTTAAGCACAAAGTAAACTACCTATATTAGTCAAGTTAAGCGAGGCAACACCCTAAACATGGCATAACACTAAGTGTCTCACGATGATTAAAGGATTTGGTATTGTTCTGTCCTAAACCATATTTTAGGTTGGTGAACAACAGCAAACAATAGCATAAACACAAAGTACACGAAAAACTAATCAAGTTACATATAAAGAAAACCCCAAACGGAGTTACGGTTAAAAAGATACAAGCAAAACAAGTTACGGGCACAATCTGCCAACATCGGGAAGCACACTTTAGAGCAATGCATAAATAGGCTAATGAATGCAAACATGCTCACAAATGATATGCAATTAAAGTAGACATGGCAGGGAAGGCATGACAAAAATAATCATGCAAATAGGCATCATGAACAACTAATTATAGCTCATGCAAAATGCAATAAAACATTTCGGGTCAAGGACTTAATGAAAATCACGAAAACATGGCTGAAACTATTATTTTTATGCTGTATAAACAGGGGTATAACTATATGCAAAAGTGCAGCAACATGACATAGCAATACATGGGCATGAAGTATACATGATGCTTAACAATATGCAATTGGAATCACTCAATTCCGATAAACGGTCGCGACACACTCGTCGACCGAAGTTGCAACAAAATATAAACAGCAGCACACTAACGGCAGGGTAGCTACTTTGGAGCAAGATACAATCATGATGCAGCAAGAAATTATGGCATTTGAATGCATGAAACTGAAGTAGAAACAATGCTTAACAGGATGCAAAAGGAATCAATCAATTCCGACGAACGGTTGCGAAGCAATCGTCGCCCGAAGTTGCAATAAAAATAACAGTTCAGCAACAACAGCACAGCTAACGATCTGGTACCCACTTCGACGCAGAATTAAATTATCTAGACGGCCTCAAACGGAAAAACTTTCTACATACGAACGCTATAGCACGCAAAACTGAGCAATTCATCTTTTGGGCGCAACACGATCCGAGCTACGGTTTACTCGTAAACATCAACGCAAAACAGCATCAGCAACAGTAAAAAAACGTGGAGGAAAAAAAAGAGGGCGCAGTGGGCTGCTCACCCTAGTGGGCCGTGGCCCAAGTGGCTGGCGGCTCGGCTGGGCTGTGGGAGCCACGCCGGCCCACCTGGGGCTCCCGTGTCCCGATCCGATCGGGATCGAGCACAGCGGGGCGGTGGCTGGCGCCGGCGGCTGGTGCCGCTCCGGCCGGCGAGGCGAGCGGGCGGCGCTGGGTGAGGAGGCAGGGGCGGCGAGCAGGGGCGTGGAGGTGTGGCTGGAGCGAGCAGATCGGGCGGCGCGGCGAGCTCCTCCTCGAGGGCATCCATGGTGGCCCGGCGGCGGCGCCTTCCTGCAGAGGAGGGAGAGCTTAGGGGGGAGGAGGACCAGGAGGAGAGGAGGGGAGGCGACGACCTGGCAGGGGCGATGGTGCAGTGGCTCACCGGCGGCTCATCGGTGTGGCGGTGACGGCCACGGGAGGAGGCGCGGGCGGCGGCGCACGGATGGCCGGATGGGCCTGAGCGGGCTGGTGGCGGGCCCTGCGAGGCCCGGATCCCTTGGCTGGCTGGTGGATCCCTTCGGGGCGACGTGGAGGCCTTCTGGCCCTCCGATCATGGATCTGATGGCCAGAATTGACTGGGATTAGGGTTTCGGTGGAGAGACGGATTTGGGGGCAGATTTGAGTGGAGATCAGGGGTGTGGCTGCAAAATGTTGGCTAGGGAAACCCTAGAAATGGGTGGAAGTGTGGTGGTCTTTATATAGGGAAGGCTGGGTGGTCAGTTTACGCAAATGCCCCCGGTACCTCTCTCTCGCGTCCGGTGATCGCGTTCTTGACCGCCGAGACTCCGTACGGACTCCGATTCCGACGAAATCTCGATCTACGCGCTCAGCGCGTCGAGCCCGTCGATCGTACCTCACTGCGGTGACATTCCGAGAACATTTTTTTGGCGCCCCACAAAATAATCCGTTTATTAAATAAACGGGGTTTTCGTTCCGGTGGCGATGGCTGGTTCTGTGCGGTTTTCGCGACGGTGATCGGGCGAAACCCGGTGTCGCAAAGGTCGAGTGTCAGGGTGGCAAAGGTCGGTCTCCGTCTGGTACGAGATAAGAGGGGGAAAAATAATCGCCGATCGATAAATCGGGGATGCAAACACCGCAAACAAATCAGACAATCAAACAATTCACACCGAAAACAAAAATTTTCACAGAGGAATAAATCAAAGTTGTTGTGTTTGGCTCCTACTCTGATGGAGCTCCTGGACCAGATGGCCTTTATGTTTTATCGGAAATTCTGGGAAATTATTAAACAAGATCGTTTGGACATGTTTGATGATTTTCAAACTAGGAAACTAGACATATTTAGATTCAATTTTGTTGTCTTGTCTCTTGTCCCCAAAGAGAAAGATGCTAACAACATTAGGAAATTTAGGCCTATTAGTTTTCTTAACTGTTGTTTCAAGATATTTACCAAAGTGATCACTAATAGACTAGCTAGGTTAATGAATCTGATTACTGCTAGCAACGAGACAACTTTTATAAAAGGCAAATTCATACTTGAGAGTGTTGTGACAACCATGAGATACTTCACTCTGTTCACCAATCTCACTCTGCTGGAGTGGTTCTAAAATTGGATTATGAAAAAATCCTTTGATAAGGTCAGTCTTGATTTCCTTGAGGAGACCCTAATTAAAAGAAACTTTGGCCCTAACTAGATTAACTGGATTAAGATGATTACCCATGGGGGAACTGTAGGTGTGAAAAATAATGGAGTAGAAGGAGTCTTTTTCACTACTAGTAAGGGGCTTAGACAGGGAGATCCCCTTTCTCCTCTTCTCTTCAATCTAGTAGTTGATATCTTGACTAGAATGTTAATTAAAGCATCTACTCATGAGCTTACTGAAGGTTTATGCACTGAACATGTCCCTAGTGGGGTGACTTGTTTGCAATATACTGATGACACCATCCTTTTTGTGAAGAATGATGTTAATAAAGCTAACAACCTCAATTGTATCGTATCCTGCTATGAGTGTGTTTCTCGGATGAAGATCAACTAATCTAAGAATGAATTGAACCCCATGGGATAGAAGAGATTGAGATCGAAAATTACTTAGATATTTTTGGATGTGATGTAGGAAAATTACCTATTAAGTATTTAGGAGTTCCCCTTCATTATAATAAACTTAGGAAAGAGGACATCCAGCCTATTGTTGATAAAATTCTCAAAGGATTTGTTGGCTGGAGAGGAAAACTGATTTATTATGCTGCTAGGATCAACCTTATTAAAGCTTGTCTTAGCAGCATCCCTGTTTACCTTTTATCCTTTTCAAATTTCCCAAATGGGCTTTAGAACTTAATAATACACAGCTAGCCCACTATTTGTGGAGTGATGAAGAGGGTAACAGGAAAATTCACTTAGCTAATTGGCATTTAGTTTGTATGAAAAAAGAATTTGGTGGTCTAGGAATTCCAAACCTAAGAGATGTTAATCTTTGTTTACTTGGGAACTGTATCAAAATATTCTATGATGATGAAGGAAAGATTTGGAGAGATCTGGTAGAACACAAGTATCTTAACAGAACTCCCAACATCTTTACCTGTAAAAACCAATCCCTTTCTAGATTTTGGCAAGGTGTAATGTGGGAAGCCAAGGCTGTCAAGCATGGATATAGATGGGTAGGTGGTAATGGTAGGAAAATTAGGCTCGGGACATTTGGTTTGGGTCCTTACCACTAGTTGTGCAATTTTGGTCTTTGTATCGTTTGTGTCATCAACAAAATGTGACAATTGCTGCTGTGTTGGCTGAAGGGGTTATCAAACTGACTTTTCGTAGGATTTTCTCCCCCAATCTTATAGAATCTTGGTATTGTATTGAACAGATTCTTAAAAGAGTTTCTTTAATAGATGATAGAGATGCTCTAATCTAGCAACATGAGAGCAAAGGGGTCTATTCTTCTAGCTTTTTGTATAGAATTATCAATTTTAGGGGGATTATACCTGTGCTTATTCCCGCTGTGTGGAAAATTACTTCTCCCTCAGAGTGAACATTTTCCTTTGGTTGTTAGCTAATAACAAGCTAATGACCAAAGTTAATCTTCTTAAGGGGTATTGAAAAAGCCCCAGAATGCATGTTTTGCTCTGAATCTGAGAGCATTCATCATTTGTTCTTTGATTGTATGGTAGCCAAAAAGATTTGGGAGCACTTGTCTAATTTCTTTGATCTACATATTGGTACCAATTACTTATTTGTAGCTCAATACTGGTCTGCTCAATCCAAACATGCAAGTCTTAATTCGATCGTTGACTATGTGCTCTAGTGCATATGGAAACTTAGAAATGATCATGTTTTTAACAAGGCATGTTGGACTGACATTAAACAGGTTTGGTGGAGGATTTTGATTTCGCTACAAAGGTGGTAAAAAAATTCAAAGATCGAACGTTGATTAAAGTAGAAGAATTTACTACAACAATCTCCAGGATCATCAAGGCTCCTCACTTGCTTGGGGTGGGCTAACTTAGGGCTCCCTGGAGGCAGAGGTGTTTAACTACTCTCTTCTTGGCCAGCTCTCGTTGCAGTCTGCGCTCCATCCCTGGGAGTTTCAGGCCCCTGTTGATGGAGCGTTACCTGATCCAAGAATCCTGAAGACTACCTCACTGAGACCGGTGACAGCACTGGAGCTGACGTGCTCCCTGGCGCAATCCCCGCTGAAGAAACTGAAGAAGTGGACGGCTACAACTACATTCACTCCCTCGCAAGGAGCCCTGGGTGGCCTAATCTAGGAGCTAGGCTTTGTAGTTTGGTGCCAATGTCTTACCATCTTTCTGTTTCCTAAATTGTAGCTAATATGGAGGCGTAGCAGGGAGAGTCTTCCTAGTTTTTTTACTTCAGTTTAGTCTGCATTGCATTTTCTATGCTTTCAGTTATTTTGGTGCTTGAACATGTCTGAACAATGTTTTGGTTCTGTATTATAAATGAAACCAGGGGGGCAATATGGCTTCCTTTTGCTCTAAAAAAACTTAATCCATTTCTACCTTGATCCCTAAGTCAAGCAGTAACGCTACCTCTGATTAGAGTAATGCTACATCAACAGGGAATTTTTTATGGGTTGAACAGATTATTAATATGGACCAATACGATTCAAGATTAGGGGAGGAAGGGGACTACCCTAGCTGAAATTCTGGGGAGGAGAAAGATTAGTTAGAAGGAGATTTTGTAAAACTCCAGTAAGGATCCAACCGTCTAGGTTTATAGCTCTGATTAAAACTGCAAGGGGGGCCCTCTCGTCCACTAATCCAAAATCTCTTCAACTAATATCCTCTCAAAGTTGCCAGTGCTGGTCCTCCCTTACTCTGTCTTCCTTGACTTACCATCTTCCTATCATCGTAACCAACATTTATGATCCCTCTCAGCGTCACCTTAAACATCTATTTTTGTCAGACAAAAGACTATGTTCCTTTCGGCCTAGAACAAATTTGACGTGATAATCAATCTACAGAGTCAAAATCGCAAAATTGTAATATCACGTAGCACGTATAGTTCCAACCGAACAATCAGATAGATCTAGAGAATATATCACAAACAAACCATGATACCACTCCTCGAAATTTAAATTTACAAGTTTCTAAGAAAAATCGAAAAAATTGTGAGTGCTCAAAAGATGTATATTTACAACCCCTATAATTTTCAGAATCAAATTTAAAATACACAGAGAAATGAAAAAGACAAATTCAATTTCTTTAAGGAGTGGCCACAATATGTTTGGGATCGCGTGATACTTTTAAAACTTGAAACTTCCGTAGCTGTTGAACCAAAAGTTCGATTTCTGAAACGTTTGTATAGTATACTAGGAAACATGCCCGTGCGTTGCAACGGGGATTATTTTTTGTATGCCCCTAGCTAATAAATATCGTTCAACCGTTGTGTCCCATCTATGTTGCTGCTTATCCTCCTTTTCGTATTCTTCGACAATGACCATGATAAATCAACCTAATAGCAATGCGCCCTGGTCAATCGAAACACGATAATCTAAAAACAAAATCGATGAAAATCGAACTCGCACGCATTTAAGAAGAATTTAGAACCTCTGAAAATAATATTAAATGTATTTGAAAAAAAAGTGTACTCATGTAAATGTTCTTCAAAGCTTTAGAAATATGTCCTATTATAAATTTTCAAGATTTGGGATGTCAACACTTTAAATATGAATTATTTAACCATGAGTGCAATTAAATTTCAAATCAAAGATCTATTCAGATACTCTTAAAATAATAGTAGGAGGTGTTGTAATTTCTGATAAATTTAAACAATCAAATACTTCGTCCGTTCAATCACAACTAAATATAATTTTTAATGCACTAAGTCTCACGATTTAAAAGAGATTTTTTTATAGAAAACTAAATTATGAATTCCCTTGCATTTTAATTTTCTATGCGACAATTATTTTTTATGAATGCACAGATCTAGTTGCTATCATTGTTTTAGGTTTAGATAAGGGTGTTATCTTCACTCACTCCAATAAATGTTGTTTTCGTTGTATACGTGTCTCTAGTATATTCTTAAGGCAATAAATTAATAAAAATAAATAACAATCATGTTTGGATCTTTTATTATTTTTTTCATAGTTTTTTACTCTAAACAATATTTTCCAAAAAAATATATTTAATAATTAAATTATACTATGTTTCATGAAATTTCTCATATTTCAAAACGTACCAAAAACATAATCTATAGGTTTCCTAAAAAACCTCAGTTTGATTCAATCTATTAGACACAATAGTCATCACTGATCCAAAAAACTTAATATATAGGATCACAATAATTTATGAGCATTTTTTAAAATACAAAAATTCCTTATCATCTATAGCTACAAAAATGGAATGCTCATCAATTAGTGCGGTCCTTTTTTCAAATAGGTGTTTTTCCATATTTTCTTGAATACGTGTTAAACATTTTTCAGACGCACGTTAAAAGATTTCGTTGATGATACAAAAAATTTTATTTAACCCGATGATTTTTTGTACATCCTATATATGATTTGAAACGTGATATTTTTATAAATGTCACTTACATTATTCTGGATTAGAAACATTTATAGAGAAATTATCTGAACATCTTTATATATTATATAATACTCGATCCGTTTAGAAATATATGATATTTTGGTAGGCTAAAGTAGAGGTAGTACTTTACAAGAATGTGGCACACATTTTTGCGAATAGTCCGAAACAGTAAAAATATACGTGATCAGCTTTTTTCATTTTTTTCAAATATTATGAACATTTTCTCTAAACGTGATACTCCCTCCGATCCATTTTAATTGACGCACACTTAGTATAACTTTAGTACAAAGTTGTACTAAGTATGCGTCAATTAATTTGGATCGGAGGTAGTAATATTTTTTTATGTACATGTTTTTCTATGCAATTAACATTTTTCAATGGTTTATGAACATTATTTTAACACCCCATATTTGTTTTTCACAATACGTGAAAAAATATTTTTTATTTCTAAAAAGTGATTGACAGACTATTTTGCATGCCATTAATATATTTTTTTTAAAAATCTCCAATCTTTTTGTAACTGCATGCATAAACATATTTTTTATGGTTAATGGGCCGGCTTCGTTGTGCAGCATTTTCAGGAACTCAGTTTGCTTCGTTGTTGGGCTCATCTTTCTTCTTGGGCCAGAGGCGAGCGAGCGAGAGGAGGGGACGGACGCTGAGAAATGAAAAAGACAAATTCAATTTCTTTAAGGAGTGGCCACAATATGTTTGGGATCGCGTGATACTTTTAAAACTTGAAACTTCCGTAGCTGTTGAACCAAAAGTTCGATTTCTGAAACGTTTGTATAGTATATTTGAGTGCCTAGTGAAGAGAGATACAAAAATACACATATTCAAAAGAAAGTAAGTAGGAGTACATGGATTTAAACGTATTGTTAATCTGATATACATTTTTTTAATAAATATGCCTCTTTGAAATTTGAATTTGATACTTCTTGCGTCCTAAAAAGGATGTCGCAGATTTTTTCGAATCTAGATGTAACTGAAATGGATGGATGCATGAAAAAAAAAGATTTCATGTATACGCAAATCTCAAAGGAAATCACTTCCTGTCGCAGAGAAAATAAGGGCACGACAAGGGCCCTTGGCCATAAAGATTTTGTGTGCGCGCATATTCATCGATTTGATGTGAGCGATCAGGAGGGTAGAATTCCAACACAGGAACTCAGCGGGAGGCGGTAGAGCGCGGGAGATGGCGCAGGCGTGCGTGGCCACGGTGTGGCCCCAGTGCCTGCACGTCGCGTCGTACTGGACGACGTCGGCGGCGGACCAGGACGCGCGGGACAAGATCCCAGACAGCACGTCGCCGGGTAGGACTAGGACTTCCGCGCCCCTATTCGTCCCTCTCCGGTGGCGGCGGCGGCGGCGACCGTGGCGACACTGCCGCCACCCGTTGTATGGTGATGGCAATGGCATCGCGGCGGGATCCCGTCGAAGCGGCGGCATCGCGTACAGTACGTTATTAGGTTTCCGGTCAGTTTCGTTGCAACGACTGACTATGTCCGTGAGGCTGTGGCCCCGGCCTGTGCCTGTGTGGGGTACCCTGTTTCCTAATCTTCCTACTTTTTCTTTTAACCAAGACCTTAATAATTATATAATGTATATGCACAATTTTTTAAGAAACATAGTACAACTCTGACGCTCACACACATGAGTATACAATTATCCATATGACGTATACACGCACACCCTACCCCTATGAGCATCTTCGCAATACTGAGCCGGTACATCATCTTGAGATTAACGAAGTCACCACCTCGTCTTCGACGGGAATGTCTCCTCCCACTGAAAGCGCATGGTGAGTAATACTCAGCCAATATCAGTTTTATGAAATACCATATAAACTAAAAAAATCTTGGTTTAATTCTGTCATATATTATTAACCAGAAAAATATCTTGTATTTGAGGATGGCTGCATACTTTATCTTGAAGATTTGTGGTGTAGGTTCTTTAGGGAAAATAGCCTGGTATAACTTGGATGATGAAAATCCCTTTCTGCACCATTCATAAGTCCATGAGTCATCTTCAGTGGAGAATTGTGTACTCTCAAGATCAGTGTTTAATTCTTGTAATTGGTTGTATGCAATCAGTGATATTGGAAGGTGAAATTGTTCCTCCAAAACTTGATTCTGACAAAATTGTTGGATGCTGACCATGGGTTTTTTGGCATATGAGAAAAACTCAGGGTATCTTGCTTCGGTACTACCATAGCCCCAGTTGTCTTCCCATATCAGATTGTTGTCCCCTCTGCCCACCTTGCCTATTGTCATAGCTTTGAATTGTGTTAAGTACTTGCTGGTACTTTTCCACCAGAATGATCCTACAAGTTTATTGTGAATGGTGCCATCAGCATAATAGGATCCCCATATCAATTGTACCCATGGAAGATTGCGGTGATTAATCAGCTTGTGAATGAATTTCATCTGTAAACATTTGTTTTGAATATTCAAGTTCAATACTCCAAGTCCTCCATACTTTTTAGGTTTAAATACTTTCTCCCGTTCGATGAGTGCAGTTCCCCTATCTTCCATACCGTATTTGTGCCAAAAACAATGCTTCAGAGACTTGCTGATTTGCTCAATGATGCCCATAGGTAAAGTGAGCTACTTGATGTCGGCCCTCACTGATCTAGTCATTGACGAGCTCCGGAAGGCTCCGTTGGCGATCTTCATTGCGCGCTTGACGCCCGTAGATTGCTGGATCCGATGGAATTCGATCGTGTGCGTCCTATTTCAGCTTGTGCGGCAGTGGGCATGACACAAAGCTTCATTATTGGTTGACATTGTGGGACATTTCGGTATTGCGATTTCCATGGTGAAGACAGTGACGGATAATGTCGTGATGGTCGAGGTCTAAGGTCTAGTAATGGTGGATCAAACCTTTGAAGCGAGGGATTTGCTTGATGATTCGGGACTCTTAGCAGCGACATCGGCAAGTGGAGGCGGCAGCACATGAGAAGTGCAAAGTCTTATCTTTCAGGGTGAAAATCTAAAGTCTAGCCTTAGTTGATTGTGTCTAGTTGTGGCCTTGTTGAAGGTATCGTTATGAGAGTGCGGATTTTTTCAGGGTGAAAATCTAAGATCTAAGATCGGACGATGACGACACTTGGGCATTGTTACCTTCTAGGAGGTGTCGTTTTTTAATTTATGTTTTTGGTTCTGTATTGAAGGTGGATGTGTTGCACCTGCAAGGAATGGATCACTGTAGCGGGGTCTTTTCTTTTTCTTTTTCTGCTTTTTTTTGTTCTTTGTTTTTGGGTTGTGTGCATCTGTAATATCTTTAGGACATTACGTTGTTGGAGAGGATGAATGTAATTGGTATCTCCACGATATTAACATATTCCCTATATAGAAAACATAAGTCTAAGATGTAAGGTTTGTGTGACAACTTTAGGCTGAAAACCAAACAATCCCTTAGGCTTAGCATAGTGTGGCCAGAAAATAAAGAGGCCCTATATCTAAAGCATGTCTTCTAGGCATAAATCTGATACGGCATCATATTTAATGAGGAAAGAGAATACTACTGTATTATATCTTAATCTACATATAGCTCTTAGCATCAAAATCCAAGAAATTTAATACTAGTACATCTTTCCTCACAAAATGTATTAACTGAAAATACTTGTAGATACAACTTTAAGATATAGTCCATTAATTGGAGAAGTTGTATATCTAAATTTATAATCAATGTATAAGATATATGCATTGGGAGTTCCCTAATGCTGCCCATATAACCAAGGTAAAGCACTTGTACAGATAGATATTCGCAAAGCACATCTTTAAGCTCATGTACTGACGTCAAGTATGGCCATGGTGATCACTGCCACATCTCCAGCTCCAGCTACAATTAATGGCCTCGGACATGCACGCTATATCTAAACGTGACTATTTATATATCCCTCCATCCGAGGTACATAGGGCAGACGCAGACCAACCACAGCCCCCACTTACCACACCGATGGCCATGGCGATCAGGATCAGCACTCTCCAATGCATCGTGTTCCTGACGCCGCTGATCATGACCCACCTGATACCGCCTGCCGCTGCCATGGCTAGCTCGGACGCTGGTTCCAGCTTCCGGCTGGTGGCGCACCATGACCACGCGCTGGGCGACGACGGCTTCCTCCAAGTCCAGAGCCGACTGGACGACGCCGACGCCGACGACCTTCTTCCATCCGAGGCGAACGTCACCACCCTCCGCCCACCAGTGGCCTCGCCGATCGACATGGCCTTCAGCGTGGTCGTCGGCTTGGGCTCCGGCAAAGGCCGGCACGACTACAACCTCAAGCTCGACGCCTCGGGCAGCCTGACGTGGCTGCAGTGCAAGCCCTGCAGCCCGAAGCAGCCACAGCGCGGCCCCGTGTTCGATCCCAGGGCCTCGTCGTCCTTCCAGCAGGTTGCGGGCAGGAGCCAGTTCTGCCGCCCGCCGTACCCCATGGAGCCCGCCGGGAAGCAGTGCGCCTTCCACCTGTCCGGCGACGGCGGCATGTCGGTGCACGGCTACGTGGCCACGGAGAGCCTCGCCATGGGGCCGGACGCCATGAAGGGTTTCGTCTTCGGCTGCTCCCACTCGACGGAGCACTTCGACAGCCGGCGCACCTTCGCGGGCGTCGCCGCCATGGGCAAGATGGCGACCTCGCTCGTCATGCAGGTGGCGGCGCGCGGGCAGACGCGGTTCTCCTACTGCCTCTTCTTCCGCGGGGCGAGCCGGCACGGCTTCCTCCGGTTCGGCGCCGACGTGCCGAGCAGGCCGGGCCTCCGGACGACCAAGATCCTCCCGGGGCTGAACGCGGGCGAGTCCCAGTACTACGTGAGCCTCGTCAGCATCAGCCTGGACGCGAAGAGGCTCACGGCGATCACGCCGGCGATGTTCGCCGGGCGTCGCGGCGGGTGCGTGATCGACCCCGGCACGCCGATGACGGTGCTGGTCCAGGACGCGTACCGCGTCGTGGAGGACGCCGTGTGGAGCGAGCTGAAGCGGAACAAGGCCGAGCGCGTGCAGCAGCATGGCTACGGGCTGTGCGTCCGCAAGACGGCGGAGATCAAGCGGCGCCTCCAGTCGCTGTCCTTCCACTTCGCGGAGGAGACGGCGAGGCTGGTCGTCAGACCGGAGCAGTTGTTCGTGGGGGTGGAGAGCATGCTCCATGGCGCCGCCCTGTGCCTTGCCATGAGCCCGGGGGAGCGGACGGTCATCGGCGCGATGCAGCAGGTGGACACGAGGTTCGTGTACGACCTCAAAGGCGCCAAACTGTCCTTTGCGTCGGAGCCGTGCTCTCAGGACACCGCCCTTGTAAATTGAATGAACCGGCAGCAGCAGCGGAATAAATGAATAAACGAATTGCTTGGAAAGTGAAAGCTCCATTGATTTGACTAAATGAATAACCCTAAAGCTAACGAACTGACGTTCTCCAGGAACACTAGGGACATGTTGGTTGAAATCTGTCTTTTATCTGCGTTGCATAGTCTTTTTCACTGATTGAGCTAACGAAGGCAAATTCTCAATTGCAATGTAAGTCATATGAGATAAGTTGTTTGGTTAATCACAAATGTGTTATAGAGGTAAACAGATGCAGACCATGCATATTTAGCTGGAACTCTGTTCCAAACAGAGGTTCTTCTTTGTCTATTTGGCAAAATAAGATTAGGAAAATAAGAAGGGTAACAAAAGGCTGGAACTCTAATGAGGAAGCCTCAATTAGGAGATATAAGAAAATCCTTCTGGAAAAGTATGACCAGCTGGATGTGAAAGCTGAGAGCACTCAACTAAGTGAGGAGGAAGCTATTAGATTCAAATTCATTCACACTGAACTGCAGAAGATCTGGCTGCAGGAAGAGGTGAAAGCTAAGCAAAGGTCTAGAGATATGGACATCAAAGAGGGGGATAGGAACACTGCTTATTTCCATGTTGTAGCCAATCAGAGAAGGAGAAAACTAATATTCACTCTTTAGATGGCCCCTCTGGCCCTGTTACTGAGATCAAAGAGATGATAGATATAGCTAGTAGCTTCTATAAAGACCTTTTTAAACATGAGCCTAGGTCAGGTTTTAAATTAAATTCTAACTTTTACTCTGATGAGGAGAAAGTTAGCAATGTAGAGAATGTGATGTTAGAATCACCCTTCACTGAGAGTGAAATTAAGAAAGCAATATTTGACTCCTACTCAGATGGAGCCTCTGGCCCTGATGGGATCCCCTTTTTATTCTACCAGCACTTTTGGGACCTCATTAAGATTGATCTGATCAAGATGTTTGAGGATTTCTATTGTGGTAAACTGGACATTCATAGACTTAATTTTTCCATGCTTACCCTTATTCCAAAAGAGCCCGAGGCCACCTCAATTAGGAAATTCAGGCCTATCAGTCTCCTAAACTGCAGTTTCAAGATCTTCACCAAAGTTCTAACTAATAGACTAGTTGTTATCCTGCAGAGACTGATTGCTAGTAACCAGTCTGCTTTTTTAAAAGGCAGACTCATTCTTGAGAGTGTGGTAACTGCTCATGAAGTTTTACACTCTGTGCACTCAACCTCCCAACAGGGGCTGGTGCTCAAGTTAGACTATGAGAAAGCTTTTGACAAGGTGAACCTAGATTTCCTTGCTGAGCCTCTGAAAGCTAGAGGTTTTGGAAGCAAGTGGTTGTCATGGATACATGATATCACTCATGGAGGTTCTTTAGGTGTTAAAATTAACTGTACTGAAAGTAGTTTCTTTAACACTGGTAAAGGTCTTAGGCAAAGGGACCCTCTCTCCCCATTGCTTTTTAATCTAGTTGTAGATGTCCTCACTAGAATGTTAGCTAAAGCTGCTAATCATAACCTCATCAAAGGGCTCTGCCCTGAGGTGTGCCAGGGGGGATTATCTGTCTTCAATATGTTGATGACACCATCCTTTTCCTGGACAAAAATCTAGAGCTAGCAAACAATCTTAAGATGGTACTTAGTTGCTTTGAGTAAGTCTCTGGAATGAGGATCAATTACAGCAAGAGTGAACTCATTCCCATCAACATGGATGATGAGGAATTCTCCCCTTTTGCTGATAGACTTGGATGTGCAAAAGGAAGTTTCCCAATTAAATACCTAGGGATTCCCCTACATCATGATAAGCTTAGTAGAGAAGATATCCAGCCTCTAATAGATAAAATCCTTAAAAGGATTGCTGGTTGGAGAGGTAAACTTATTTCATATAGAGGTAGACTCATTTTAATCCAAGCTTGTCTTGCTAGTATCCGTATCTACTTACTTTCTTTCTTCAAGTTCCCCAAGTGGGCCACTGAACTCATTAACACATAGATGGCTAACTGTCTGTGGAATGACTTTGATGGACACAGGAAGCTACACCTAGCTAACTGGAGACTAGTGTGTATGAAGAAAGAGTTTGGGGGCTTAGGTGTTCCTAATTTACAAGAAATCAATCTTTGTCTGCTAGGATCTTGGGTCAAGAGATATATGAAGGGTGATGGTAAACTCTGGAAATTAATCATAGATAAAAAAATACTCCTCTAACAGGAGATCTAATATTTTTGTCCCTAGCTCCAACCCAGCCATTTCCAGGTTCTGGAAGGGGGTGAAGTCAACCTTTCAGGCACTCAAGATGGGATATAGGTGGTCTGTAGGTAATGGCAAAAAATATTAGACTTTTGGAAGATACCTGGTTTGGTAACTCCCCACTCTCTGTACAGTTCTGGCATGTTTATGTTATTTGTAATGAGCAAAATATTTGTCTTGCTGATGCTTGGGATGGTCAATCCCTGAAGCTTACCTTTAGAAGGAACTTCTCCCCAAAACTTATGGAGCAATGGTTCCAATTGCTAGAGATTGCTAGAAGTATCAACGTTACTGATAATATAGATGCCATGGTTTGGCAATTAGAAAACAAAAGCAAATACTCCACTAGCTCCTTATACCATGTTATCAATTTCAGAGGGGTGCAACCTATCTATCCACCTGCAGTATGGAAGATTAGGGTGCCACCCAAGATTCACATCTTCCTTTGGCTGTTAGCCAACAACGGATTAATGACTAGAGATAACCTCAGAAAGAGAATGATAATTAAACCTCTAGATTGTGTTTTTTGTTGTGAAGATGAATCAATTGATCACCTCTTTTTTTATTGCATAGTTGCTAGGAACTGCTGGGCTTTTATTAGTGAGGTATTCCACATTGGTGTAGGGACTGACTTTGAATCAGTAGCCCGATTCTGGTTGTCCAACAACAAGAATTTTGCGTTAAACACGGTTACATCTGCATTGATGTGGTGTTTGTGGAAACACAAAAATTCTTTCATTTTTTACAATGCAATGTGGACCTCCCTAACGCAGGTTTGGAGGATGGTTCTCAAGACTGTCAGGTACTGGGTGCCCTTGTCGAAAGAAAGTCACAGAGAGAAGCTGGACAATTTCATGAAGTCGCTGGAAGAAATGATCAGGCGCCCATTGTTGATCCTGGGTGGTTGAGAGATAGTCTCCTGGCGACTGGAAAGCTCTCTTGCTGCTCTCCTGGGAAAACTACAGTGGGACTCGCGTTGAGCCCGGTGTCGACTCTGGAGGCATGCTGGTCACCCAGGGCAGCGTCGTTTGGCCCCCCGCTGAAGACCAGGAAGTCGTAGTGCTTAAAACAGCTGGGTTGTATGCGTCATGATCGTCTCCTCTCTGTTTTGTTCTAGCTATGAATTGATGTATCCGGATTTGTAGCTCTATCCTTGGTTTCATCCAGCGTACCTTTTCTTAACTGTCTTGTAAGCCAGATTGTTGCTGTGGTTTGGAACTATGTTTGGTTTTATTTCAATGAAATAAAGTTGGGGAGAGGCTCCCTGTTCATCTAAAAAATCCCTTTCAAATATCTTGCAGAGCTAAGCAGAATGGCAGGCCTTAGCTTCTTTGATGATGCTCATCTTATGAAATATTTGGTCAGAACATAATGAGAAGTTTTTCGAAAATGCACTTTGGATCCCGAACTCCATGAAGGCCTCCAATTTTAAACTTAAAAATTCATCAACATTCATATTCTTATGTTTCAAAAAAATGAAAAAAATACAGATATACATGGAGGTATAATGCGCAAGTGTGTAAATTTTTAGAATAAAATACGTTGAAATGAGTTCTGCACAAAAAGAAATCGAGGGCTTGTTAACACATGATACTATTAACCCTAAAAAAGCACATGATACTATTCATCCTCTCAAGACATGAATTTATCTTTTTTGCACAGGCCGTAATTTAAGATATTTCATCATGAATTTTTACACACATATACATTACAACATTACATACTTGCATATATATTTTCAGATTTTTTTGCACATATACATTACAACATTACATACTTGCATATATATTTTCAGATTTTTTTGCAATCAAAAAATTGAATTTCGAATTTTTCAAAAAAACAGAAACCATGAATCACGAGCTTCAAAGCGCCTCACTAGAAGTTGTCTCCCTAGCCGCTGATGGGTACCAAACACTTGAGTTATGTAATGCCGCAAGAGTAAACCTTTTCCTCCTTTTGCCGCTCGATGGCCTTGTGTAAACATTATTCTTTATTAAATGAAATGACAAATCTTTCACCTTGTCAAAAGAAATGAAATATTGTGTAAATGCACAATTGTCACAATCTTAAATAAAGTGAAACCATGTCGGTTCAAACTCATTTGAATCAAGTCGAGTGAAACACTGCAAATTTGTACGACATTACTTTAGACCAAAATTATTGCTTTGCCTACAGAACAATGCTCGGATAAAACTGGATCATCCTCTGACCTAAGGTTTTAGAGAATTCTTCTAGACATTTCAATAGCGAGGAAAAGATAACAGCAAATAATGAGAGACAAGGAAAACCCCAAATCAACCACAGTACATGTTACATCTCATCTGGTCGACATATATCTTAGCAGTGATCATAGGTACAGTTGGATGAGCTCATCGCTCACAACGGATGGTGTCAGAACACCAAGATCAGTCAAAAGAAGTGTGAGATACTGGGGAGGAGTGTAGTCTCTTGCCGATATCTCAACTTCCACACCAGCTGGTATCGGAACTCCAAAATCTATCGGTCGGCGAGCTGGTGCCATGTCCTTCTGGTCCAGGGGATATAGCCGAGCAAACTACAAGAGTCGCATATACAGGGCTATGTTATCAAACACATGAAGCGGTCATCATCATTATATATATAACAAGAGAGACAGAGAGATGAAGATGCAAGATACACCATCATATTAATACACTTGCCTACAATCTAGAACTAATTCACTATGTACCATCAATTGAACTTAAGTTGCGACAGTTTAAAGAAAAATAAACTTTGGTGAATTTCTACTGCGAGAATAATAGAATATAATGAATCCTGAAATAAGACATGCAGGAAGTAGTTGCTCGCAAGTTATGACAGGTAAATCTGCGAAGTGCAGAATACTAAGACAAATTTCCTTCACATGTGCAGAACACATGGTGGATAACAGTGGATGTTTGAAATGATACTCACATCCATATCAAATGGTCTCACATTAATTTCCCCCCAGATGGATGACTGCTCAGTTTAATGATCCATGAAAATTTTCCTCTTAGCAAGAATAAAGTAAATGGCAACACCGTGACAAGTGTGAGTCTCCATGTCAAATGGAGGTCTGTATTAGTTAAAATATACAAGTTTTAACTCACTGTTCTTAATATTCAACAGTTATGTTTCATTTAATTCTATACTCCCTCCGTCCCATAATTCTTTTCATGGTTTTAGTTCAAATTTGAACTAAAACCCTGACAAGAATTATAGGACGGAGGGAGTATTACAGAAAGTAACATGAGAATAGCTTGCAGAACAAAATAGTGAAACAATTTTTAAGTAGACTATCATAGCAGGCAGTACCTTATAACTTTCAGCAGCCACGTATAGAGGTTTATTCATACTATGAGCTACAAGAGCTATCTGGTAAGTCCCCATCATATTAATAATTCCTCCACTTTCAACAACCCCATCAGCACCAACAAATACCATGTCAACTTCATCCATGGAGTAAGCAACAGCTGAATCAATTAGCACCTTAACAGGGATGCCTAATGCAGCAAGTTCATTTGACATTCGTAGGCCAGTTCTGTCTGGTCTGCCCTCTGCAGGTAAATAAATATAACAGACAAACATGAGAAATCACACATAAGGGCATGCTCTTTGCAAGTACACATGAACACAAGTTACCACATTAGTTATCGTGATTACTAGCCATGAGGGAGGTTAACAACAAAACATTAGAACTGCAATTCCCAGATGATGTCATGTTGGCACTTAGAGCATACAATAGGTTTTCGAGTCGCTCGACTAGTCTATTGAGTCGCACTGGCAGGGTCGACTCAGCCTGGCGACTCGACTAATGGGATGAGTCGAGCGACTCGAGTGACTAGTCTAGGTTTCTGGGTCGAACGACTCAATTTTTTGGGGCCCCACCTGTCATATGTTGTTTTTACTGTATTTGCTTGCCCCATCCCACCCTGGAAACCTAGATCGAGCAGTTCCCCCTCCCCCACGACTCAACCCTCTCCTTGGCAGACACCAGCTCCCAGTCCCATGGTTGCTGGGTTGCTGCTCCTCCCCTCCTCCCCTGGTTGCTGTTGTTGCTGGTCTGCTCCTCCCCTGTTTGCTGCTGCTGCTGGTGATCTGCTCCTCCCCTCCTCCCTTGGAGAAGAAGAAGGCTCTGGACATTGTATGGACATGCCCAGGTTTGTATAACATTGTATGGTAATTTTATTGTACCTACTACCTACTGCTTAACTCACGATTCGTCGACCATGAGTCTAGACTAAGTCACGACTAGTCTAGAGTCACCCCCCTCGAGCGACTCGTTGACTCATCTACTCAAAAACCTGCCATACATCCACTCAAGATGTACCCATTGAACACGACATCTAACTGCCGAGATTAAAAAAGGTAAGATATGACTAAAGAACTACTGGATAAAATGAAATTTTCAGTCCAAATACATTAGGATGCAGTTTCATGCATGAATATGATCTCCCAGCCCTCACTGCAGTCTACTTTTCGTACACGGAGAAGTTGTTGAGATCAATCCCAACCCTCACCACCCTCTACTATTCGTACACGAAAAAGGTGTTGAGATCACTCCCAACCCTCACTGCCTTCTACTTTGTACACGAAAAAGGAGTTGAGATAACTCAACCCTCACCGCCGTCTACATGAATATGATCTCACAAGCCCTCATAGTAAAATATCACAATGATGACCCTGAACGGAGAATACACTGCAAGCATGTTCAGATTACTGAATAGAAAAAGGACTAAGCAACATACCTGTGCATAGTACACGGAAGAGTTTGCGATTTGAGGCAGCAAGCTTCAGGATTTCCAACACCACTCTGGAATAACCATGTACCAGCATAGTGCACCCATCTGAGATGAAATCCTGGCTGAGCATTGCAATTGTCTTACGAGCCTACACAAATATTTTCCTACCAATTAGATCAAAGCATAAGCTATCTTAAACAGTAGATAGTAGTTACGGGTAACCTTTAATGATATCTCTCCAAACTTTTCCCCTCGTTCAATTAGGCGTGATTTTGCTGCATCAAATTTCTCATGCTCCAAATGTGATGTTCTTGTTACAAAGCGCATGAACAAATCACAAGCAGCAGACAGAGAAATGGAAGTAGCATCCCAGGACTGAAAAATATACATGTTTTCAGTGTGAGTTCAAGTAGTCAACACCATATGAGGGCTTCCATAATGAAACCTTCAAAAGCTATAAGCAACATGGATGGAATTTTGTACATGCCACTACAAACATACCAAATAGATTTTATGCCATTGCAGAAGTGCCTTTACTACCAAACCACTGAAAACATATAAGATAATGCAAAAAGGCAAAAGTGATTGAACGCAACCGATGTTTCATATTTATATCTTTTCTACAGAAATATTTAGTTGTGAAACAATCAATGTGGAACAGTTGAGGCCATGCCAACCATAATAAGAACCACTACACAATGGATTCCCATAAGCTTCTCATACAACAACAATAAAAACAACAAAGCCTTTCAGTCCCAAACAAGTTGGGGTAGGCTAGAGTTAAAACCCATAAGATCTCAAGACCAAGTCATTGTTCTGGCACGTGGATAGCTAACTTCACGCACCCCTGTCCATGGCTAGTGCTTTGGTGATATTTCAGTCCTTCAGATCTCTCACTTTACGGACGCCTCCCATGTCAAGTTTAGCCTACCCCGAGCTCTCTTGACATTATCAGCACACTTTAACCATCCACTATGTAATTGCGCTTCTGGAGGCCTGTGTTGTATATGCCCAAACCATCTCAAACGATGTTGGACAAGCTTCTCTTCAATCGGCGCTACTCAACTCTTATCATGTACTCCCTCCGCCCCAAATTACTCGTTGAAGATTTATCTAGATATGGACGTATCTAGACTTATTTTTACTTCTAGATACATCCATATTTCAATAAATCTCCCACAAGTAATTTAGGACGGAGGGAGTATATTATCATTCTAGACCCAATTCTTTCTTCTTTGGCCACATATCCATCTCAACATGTGCATCTCCGGCTCTCCGCTATACCCAACTGTTGGACATGTCACCTTTTAGTTGGCCAACTCAGCACCATACAACATCGCAGGTCGAATCATCGTCCTATAGAACTTGATCGTTAGCTTTTCTGGCACTCTCTTATCACATAGGAGGCCAGAAGTTTGGCGCTACTTCATCCGTCCAGCTTGATTCAATGGCTCGCATCTTAATCGATATCACCATCCTTCCACAACATTGACCCAAATATCGAAAGGTGTCCTTTTGATGTACCACCTGCCCATCAAGACCCCCTCTCCTCGTTCCTAGTAGTATTGAAACCACACCTCGTGTACTCAGTTTTAGTTCAAATAAAACCTTCCGATTTCAAACCAAGGCTCTAACTTTCTATTAACCACAGTTAAATTATCGTTGACTAGCACCACACCATCCGCAAAGAGCATACGCCACAGGATATCTCTTTGTATACCCTTGTGACCTCATCCATCACCAAAGTAAAAAGATAAGGGCTCAAAGTTCCCTTGGTTCATTTTAATTGGAAAGTCATCAGTGTGACCATCACTTGCTTGAACATTTGTCACAACATTATCATACTCCCTCCGTCCCAAATTATTTGCCGCTCAAATGGATCTATCTAGGACTATTTTAGTTCTAGATACATCCATTTGAATGACAAGTAATTCGGGACGGGGGAAGTACAACATAAGCTTCTCATAAAGAAAGAAAATATTTTATACAAAATACTACCTCTTCTTTTGAGAGGGGGGGATTAGATGATTTGCCCCAATTTATTGGGGGTTTGATGATTTGCCCCGGTATTGTCCCAATGGCGGGTAGACCCGGGCCCTCTTGTCATTCTAGGGGGGTGACAAATTATCGAATGGGGAAGTAAAGTGGGGCAAATGATCCAATTACTCCTTTTGAGGGTAATATTTGAACCCCTCTAGCATGTAGATTCAGAGAAATGATTTATGCTACCAAAACAGTGGAGTCATAGAGAGCTGAAGGCCCAGTCTGCAATCGTCTACTAAACGTCACTCAAACTAATTTATCACTACGGCCTCTTTGGTTCATACTTCATAATATCATAGGAATAGGAAAACTATAGGAATTGAGATGACATGCATCTCATTTCCTATAGGGAAAAAGATGTCATTTGACTCATAGGATAGGAATTTTTCAACTGAGTCTAGGTTAATGTTTTTTTTTCCTTTGAAATGTGAAGCATTGATTCTTATCCTCCATAGGAATAGGAGTCCATTCCTACAGACCAAAGGGCTTCAAAGGATTATTTTCTTAATTCCTACAAAATTCCTGCCCTTTAGGGCCTCCTTTGGTTCATAGGATAGGATTATCATAGGAATAGGAAATTTGTAGGATTGAGATGACATGTATCTCCAATCCTATGAGTAGGGATAGGAAAAGAGATGTCATTTGGTTCACACCAAAGGAAAATTTCCATTGAGTCTAGGCTCATTTTTATTTTCCTTTGAAATGTGAAGGATAGGAACCAATCCTATGTAGGAATAGGAATCCATTCCTATGAACCAAAGGGCTCTAAAGGAAAAATTCCTATAAGAATCCTATCCTACAAAATTCCTATGATATTCCTTCAAACCAAAGGAAGCCTAGAATTCCTTCAAAATTCCTACAAACTAAAGCAGGCCTACAGTGATGAACTAATAACAATAATTAGCTAATAGCACCAATAAGATAAAAACTACAAGAAAAATCAAGCCAGTTGCAATGCGGTATACAACAATTCAAAGAACCACATAGAAGCGGCCCGGAACAGAGGGGAAGGGGGGCACTGGGCTTTAGGGACCTTGAGCTTGTCGGATGCCTTTTTGAGCTCGATCTCGAGCTCCATCATGGTGGTGGCCCTGCTGAAGCGGATGACGGCGGTGAGCGCCATGATGGCGGCCACTGCCTCGGCGGCCTCCGGCTTGCGGCGCCAGAAGTTGAACTCCTCGATGACGCCGCCGCCGTTACTGACGGGGGAGGGGGGAGGGGCGGCGTCGGCGTCCGCGTCGGGGAGAGGGCCGGCAGCGGCAGCGGCGGCGTGGGCGAGCCAGTCGCTGGAGACGACGGCATGGTGCTCCGCCCGAGTCTGGTAGTAGGCGGAGATGGGAGGGTCGGGGTTAGGGTTTTGGGCGTCGTCGAGCTCCATGGGGGAAGAACGAAGAGGGGAGACAGTGGGGAATCAAAACGTCTACAGTCTACTGGTCGGCGTGGAATGATCTCTGCGGTTGCCTTCCTGATACAAATGAGTTGTAAAATGGGAAAAAGGAAGCTATTTTATATAGTAGGAAAAATGGGAAAAGAAGCTAGTTTCTCTCAAGTGTATCGATTTACTAAAAATATACCCGCGCGTTGCGGTATAAAAAAGTATAAAAAATATAATACATTAAGTTGTCTAAGTGAAAATGCAAAATTCAATTTGTAATAGTCGAGATACTAAATTTATTCGACATGAAACATGTGTGTTTAAAAAATTATTAGCATGGATAATAAAATGATTAAAAGATGATTGATGTGGAGTTTTCATATATAGATTAATAAAATAGATTAGTGAGATGACATGGACAATTGTTTATCTAAGAAAATAGATGATGTGGATAGCTTAAATGTGAAGATAGACGACGTAAATGTTTTTATAGTGGGTATAGTGAGATTTTGCTTTATAAAACAATATAGATTAGAGCATCTTCAACAGGCGCGGGCGCTGTCGTGGAAAAGTCACGGCAGATGTCCGTAGAGTCGGACTTATCGTGGGACCTTTGCTGCGAGGCGAATTCGAGGAGAGAGTCGACATAGACACAGGACTCGGCGAGTTACCCAGGTTTGGCCCCGTCGGTGCGGTAAAGACCTACTCCTGCTTCTTTACTATTGTGGGATCGACTCCTCAATAGGAAGAGCCGATCGTATCGATTACAGTGATGATGTTTCGCAACCTTAGTCTCGTGGAGATCTAGGTTATGGCGCGAGTTGTCTAGTCCTGGCTTGAGGTAAGTTCTCGCTCTGGCTCCCGTGGACCTCAGCTTATAAAGGCGTCGGGTCCCAAGATTCCTAGAGTCCGACTCCTACACGATGTGGAGTCATATTCTACTTTACAAGTTTGCTACGTGCTATACAAGGTAAGTCGAATTCCTTCTAGGGCTTCAATCTTCACGCTTGGCACGTCAGACTCCTGGTCGGGTCTTCTTTGTGGGCCTTCATATAAGTCGGCCCAGAGATTCCTAATGCCGGGTCTATGGGCCTGATCCATTCCCCTGACATTAGCCCCCAGGATT
Source organism: Bromus sterilis (assembly GCA_950022295.1). Classification (NCBI taxonomy): domain Eukaryota; kingdom Viridiplantae; phylum Streptophyta; class Magnoliopsida; order Poales; family Poaceae; genus Bromus; species Bromus sterilis. The sequence goes on along the minus strand of OX465595.1, from coordinate 361,058,616 downwards.
GTTGTGATGCTTTAGTCTTCACAACAATCTTCTTTATTTTCTTCATTGTCGTCGGCTCTTCATGGATCAAGGGTCGACTTTATGCTTGACGTTGATTGGGAGTCAGAGTCGTCTCTCTTCAATCTTATTTCGATTCCTTATCTTCATGAAGTCGGCTCTTCTGGTTGAGTCAGCTATCATCTGATGCTTTACTAGAAGTCGACGCCTAACTCTTTTTGGCTTCTCATTTCCTTTTACTTGAATATTTTTCTTTTGACCTTTGGTCAAAGATCCGGTTTGGTTTTTATGATCACTCTGCCCGAAACGCCGGTTAGAGGCATTGATGTTTGTAGTGGGAATCGAGGAGTCTTTTCATAGATGCTATCTACCATGGGTAGTTATCCCGTATTATTTATGGCATTAATGGATCCTCTCCATGAATCTACTATAAATATCCCTTGGATAGTTTGATCTTTCAAGCGCGACCATCTTCTTCTTCCTCTTCCTGTTTTCCCTATGGCACCTAAGCTAGAAGCCTCTTCTCCTTTGGCATCCAACGAGCCCGATCCCCGTGCAAGTACTCGAGGTCGCGGCCGTGGCCGTGGTCGTGGTCATGGCAGAGGTCGTGGTCGTGGCAGAGGTAGAGGAAGAAATACTCGTGCTACTTCTCCTTCTGAATCTCTCTCTTCTTCTCCTGAGAGAAGTGAGTTCTTGGTTCATATCCGGACGATTCGACGCTGGATCAAACTTCCTGAGTCTTTTTCTCAACTTGTGGTTGACTCGACACCTTCGGGCCTTTGGCTCCGATCTGATGGATGTCCTCATGGGCCTGTCTGGGTGACAGTTAGTTTTTCTAACCATGGCACCATGTTTTTTGAGAAAGGTTGGAAAACTTTTCTTCGCTCCAGGAATATTTCACGAGCAGACATCATTGTCTTCAGATTTGACGGTGAAGACACCTTGTCGGCTAGGATCTTTGACTCGGATGGAGACCGAGCCTGCTGTTGTGTGAAGAGCTCCAGCGATGAAGAACTCCTTAGTGAAGAAGAAGCTTCAATGGAGGATGAAGCCGACTCTGAAGAAGATGTCTGAAGTTGTGGGTTTTTCTTTTTAGTAGTATTTTGCCGAGTTTGGCTTTTTCTTGTAAGGTTGCTTCCTTTGATGTAAAACCCAGTTGGTTTGATGAATGAAATTTATGAACTTTCATTGAGTCCATGAATCTATGAGTCGGTTTTATTCCCGACTTGAAATGTTTTCTCAGAGTGTATGTCGGGGGAAATACCCCCGGGTATACCAAAGTCCCCGATTCGGTGCAACTGGCGTCGGTCGACTGCGCGCCCGCCGACTGCGCGCTTGCTGATTGCACCCTGCAGACTTCTCCCCGCTGACTGCGGCCCAGCTCGGCCGATTCCCGAGGGCTCCGCACCGACTGCCCGCGCACCCGGCCGACTGGTCGTTTGTTGGCTGCCGATTGCTCGCAATTTGGATGCCCGAAAGTCAACCGAAGCATCAAGACAAATAAGACAAGACAAGCATACAGGACAAGAAAGTATATCTTTAGTCACATCATGAATAGTGTGGGTGTGAGATGTCACATTACACAACATCAAGGGGTCACATCACTTGTACCTCCCTTTTGTCATCTTCCCTTTGCCTCCATCCCATGAGTATCTTGGCACCCACTATATAAGGGGCAAGATAGCTCACGGTGGAGGGGATGAGCTCTCTTCCATTCATCCATCCTCCAGGTAGTAGCACTATTAGCTAGCTCACGCACTGGTCAGCTCGGCCAGGCGTGCATACAGCTCGAAGAGCGCCTCTATACAGATATATGCCTATAGTCCAGACAGGCAGGAGTAGGGGTTTTATCTCTACGGAGAGCCCCGAACCTGGGTACCTCTCTGTGTTCATCACCGTGCGTGTACCTAGACCCGTTCGGAGCGCCGGCGTTTGCGCATTGTTCCCCCCTTTTTAGCCATCCTATGGCATCTTCCATTCCCATATCGACTACAGTGTATGAGAGCCGATCACTTATGATAGTGTATGTATCTGTAGCCCCCTGAGTCAATTCAGAATAGTTTAGTATCTGTAATCAACTCATAGGACATATCGACTTGTAGCCTCCATGAGATGGTGTGGTCACGTTTACGTGCCGTACCGGGTCATCAAATAAGAATTTGTTTTTATGAAACTTGCTTCGAAGTAATGTAGCCCCAAAGTGTCGGGTTGTCTTGCCTGCAGCAACCTGGGACTTTACAATTTCTTGCATAATTTCTAAAGAAATTTTGAACTGTTAATCCCCAAGAGTCGGTGTACTCAACTGGGTGATGTACCGAGTCTTTATTTGAGAATAAACCTTGAAGTGTAGTCCCCATGAGTCAGTGTGTGCAGCTGTGTGCAGTGCCGAGTCACATAAGTCTATCTTCTAATCTGCAAGTCACATAGTTATGACACGATGGGTTGTGTTCCCCACTTCCAAATAAGTCGGCGAGAGCCGGTTCGACGAATGTCGATATATGTATATGGCGACAGCCGTTGCGACTGAAGTCGACTTTGTATATGCATAAGATGCAATAAAAAAGGTGTTTTCCCCATGAGTCGGTATGAGCATATTTTGTGTCATACCGAGTCACACAGGTTAGTGCTCAAGATGCATCTTTTGGATGACATATAAAGTGAAAAGAGTATGTGATGATGCTAATGTATGCAGAAAGAAAATATAAAGGCTCATATAGAACTCGACTCTGGATTCACATGCCTCATCTTCTCGTACTTGAGATAGATTATTGGGTTATCCAGGAGTCAGGACTTCCCTGTAAGCTGACTACATATGACTAGTGCTCCCTGCACTTAAGACTAGACTTGGCAGGCATTGTTGCAAGCCCCCAAGGTATGTAGACTAAGTCGGGTACACGTAGATCGTATGAGCTTGAGCTATACAGGCCAAGGCGTGTTTTGCCAGTTTATGTATATGCCGGGATTTCTTCGGATAAGAGTCGATGAATGACATCGAGCCCCCCTACTGCCCCTGAATAAGCTTATACACTCTGATTTTTACATATATATGCCGAGTTTTTGGATAAAGAGTCAATGATTGTCATCGAACTCCCCGATTCCCCTGAATAAGCAATATACATGCTCAGTACCAATAGAGGGGTAGATCAAGCCCCCAGGTCTCTGAGATATAATAATCCAATGTATGCGATGTATGATGCAAAAAATAAATGATATGAAATAAAAAAAGGTAAAGCGGAGTCGATATGGCGAGAGCCGGCGCGACGAATGTCGTCTTAGTTATGTGTGGCGAGGGCCAGTGCGACAAGAGTCGACTTATGTATATTTTGATGGCGAAAGCCAGCGCGACGAAATGTCGGCTTATATATATATATATATATATATATATATATATATATATATATATATCTATATATATATATAAGCGCCTGGTTTTAGGCACGTCAGTCCTGCGGGTCGTGCGTTGGCAAGACTTAGTTTCTGAGCTTCTATCAATTCCGACTCGTGTCGCAAGCGCCTGGTTTCTTGGGCGAGTTGAATTTCTCTTTCCACCATCTGGGCGTTATGGGAGTTAATTTCCCTTCGTATGCTCATCACCTGGGCCTTGAGTCCATTGATCCTGGTCTTCCAGGCTTGCTGGTTTTCCGCGGTCATCGACGCGGATAAGGCTTCGTCCAAGGCGTTTAGGGCATCTGTGAGGGCTTCCGCTTCTGTGAGAAATTCTGGTTGTTCCCTATCTGGATTAGGAGCCGTATTGTGAGCCGTCTCTACGCTCCGGTTCTGCGTCGCACCCTGAGCCGGCTGACTTCCTTGTTCTTCAGTGCCTGCCATGAACACTATCACGCACTATGGTGGCTCGTACTGCGGAAAATCGGGGTTGTATTCAGCTACTCCCGCGCCGAGTTTGTTGCTCTCGGCGGATCGGATGGAGCTAGTATCTGAGAAGCTTGTTTCACTGGGGTGTGAGTCAGTGTCAGACGTTTCTCCCGTGGTGTTGGGCGTCAGAGGCTCGACGGAGCGCGCCGACTCCGGAGATCCAGCGATGAACCCGACAAAAGTGTGCCTTGAGCCGGCATGTCGCCACTCGAGGTTTCCAAGGGGACTTTAGGATCCGATTCTGGCTCAGATCCGTCTGTCTTCCCAATGAAGATATGAATAGATCCGATCGGGACCCGATAACCGGATTCGACGAAATCGGCGTCGGGACTCCAAGTCGAGTCGTCGATGCAGAGCTTTCCACACCGGCTCCTGGTGATTCGTCCGGTCACGAATCCTTCCATGCCTTGCAGAGCTCCCCTTAGAATCTCAACACCTGCGAGCACAGGCCCCACGGTGGGCGCCAACTGTCGTGGGAAAGTCACGGCAGATGTCCGTAGAGTCGGACTTATCGTGGGACCTTTGCTGCGAGGCGAATTCGAGGAGAGAGTCGACATAGACACAGGACTCGGCGAGTTACCCAGGTTCGGCCCCGTCGGTGCGGTAAATACCTACTCCTGCTTCTTGACTATTGTGGGATTGACTCCTCAATAGGAAGAGCCGATCGTATCGATTACAGTGATGATGTTTCGCAACCTTAGTCTCGTGGAGATCTAGGTTATGGCGCGAGTTGTCTAGTCCTGGCTTGAGGTAAGTTCTCGCTCTGGCTCCCGTGGACCTCGGCTTATAAAGGCGTCGGGTCCCGAGATTCCTAGAGTCTGACTCCTACACGATGTGGAGTCCTATTCTACTTTACAAGTTTGCTACGTGCTATACAAGGTAAGTCGAATTCCTTCTAGGGCTTCAATATTCACGCTTGGCACGTCAGACTCCTGGTCGGGTCTTCTTTGTGGGCCTTCATATAAGTTGGCCCAGAGGTTCCTAATGTCGGGTCTATGGGCCTGATCCATTCCCCCGACAGGCGCGCCGCGCGCTAAGATATTTTTAGCGCGCCAAAATAGCGCTTTAGCAACGCATCAACATTTGCTCCAGCGGATGCCCCATATTTTGGCGCGCTCCAGCGGGCGCCAAAAAAACAGCATGCGCACACAAACACATTCATCATGTTTTCCACAAACACGATCAAATATTCAAATACGAGATTCAAACACGCGCAAACCTACAACATTTTATTTTAAAAACATAAAAAAAACTATTCGTCATCTTCGCCGTCATCGTCGGAGACATCATCTTCGGTGTTGGAGATGTCATCCTCCAACGTGCTCCAATGGGGGTCGTCGAGGGGCCAGTTGGTGTTGCCTCTCAGAAGTTCCGCCTCCGTCGTCGCCTTCATGACCCGCCGTTCTTCGCACCATTCATGGTGCTCTTCCCGCCGCTCCGCGCGCTCGGCCTCCCTCGAATCCCAGCACGCCTTCTCTTCTGCTACTTCACGCAGATGACTGGTGTACCACGCTTCGACGGCGCGCTGGTCCCGCTCCTCTACAAGGCGGTGAATCGCACGGCGGCGATGGAGGCGGCGGTCATCGTCAGTGACGAGGCGTGGCGCGGGCGCCCGAGCCCCGCCTTCCGCGCGTTCGGGCAGTCACCGAAGTTCATTTGGGCGCGCGGACGGCCGAGCCTCCACGCCGCCGCGTCGTAGGCGCGGGCAGCCTCCTCCGCCGTCTCGAAGGCGTCGAGCGACACGTTCTCATCGGCGCTCCGTATCTCGGCGGTGAAGGTGCCGTTCGGGCGCGTGCGGACGCCGCGGTAGCTGGATTGAGAGCGGTGACGAGGCGGCGGCGCGACGACATGGCGCGCGGAGGCGGAAGGGAAGCGCGCGGCGGAGCGGAAGGGCAAGCGTGCGGCGCAGAAGGGGAAAAGGGAAAGGAAATGGTGGTTGGCTTCGCGTCAGCGCCTCGCTTTTAACCCCGCGCGCTGGGCGACGCGCGATGCCGCTTTGCCTCGCGCGCGGACTCATTTTTTTAGCGCTCCACGGTTTCCGTGCCTGCTGGAGCGCGCGTTTTTGGCCTTCGCGCGCTATTTGGCGGTTTTTCGCGCGCGGAGCCGCTTTTCACGCGCCTGTTGGAGATGCTCTTACTTGTTTTGCTTTGAAGTCGCAGCACGACCAAAATTTACTGTTGAAGATTATAGTGTTTTGCTCAAATTGTGGTTGAATATAATTATTATCTCTACTGTTTAAAATATTTGTAAGGATCTTTTTCTTCTTGGTAAAGAAATTTTCGTTCAACCTCCTGCCATCTATACGTCTCTTCATAAAAAAATCGTTTTAGCGGGCCTCCCGCCCCTTTTCTTTTCGTCCTTGGTCGCCCCTCGCTCCCATCCTTGGTCGCCCCTCGCTCTCTGATACGTCTCAAACGTAACTATAATTTCTTCTTGCTCCATGCATGTTTTGTGTGATATTGCTATGATCTAGATACACTTTCATACACTTTTAATCATATTTGGACTAACTTATTAACTCAGTGCACCACAGTGCAAGTTCCTGTTTTCTGCTATTTTTCTATTTCAGATTTCCCCCTTATTAAAAATGATCCAAAAATTCGTGAAAATCATATAAAAAATCAGCGCTGCGGAACCTTCCGGAATCACCAAAGTGGGGCCAGAGGGCCACCACCAGGGACCCAGGCGGACACCTGGCACGGCCTAGGGTCTGGCCGCGCCGGGGGGGGGGGCTTGGACCCCTGGTGCCCCCCTGGCTGCCCCCCTTGCTGCCTCCCTTCGCCTATATATTCTCCGTGAAGGGATTCTTCTGAAGACAGAATCCTTTTTCGCGATCTCGCCTCTGTTCCGCCGCCGCCGCGCTTCTAAGATCGGGAGCGCCATCAGACTTCTTCCCGGCACCCTGCCGGAGGGAGGATTGACCTCCGGGAGCTTCCCCTCCACCATGGACGCTTCCCGGATGTGCCGTGAGTAGTTTCCTTTGGACCATGGGTCCGTTATCAGTATCTATGTGATGTTCTCCTCCCCTCTTCGTTCTTCATGGTTTAGTCCTCGTGAGCTGCCCTACATGATCGAGGCACATATGTAATCTTTCTGCTGTTGTTATGCTGAGTTTGTCGGGATCTGATGGATTATGAGATTATGTTCAGATTGTGATTGAGTAATATATTTGGTTCTTATCTTTTATATTGTTGTTCTTAAGTAATTCTTGCATGTTCTCCGTTGATGTTTATTGCTTTGGCCAAGTAGTAGGTAGTAACTCCAAGATGGAATGTTATGCTCGATTGTGGGTTCATGCCCCCCGATGACACGCTTGAGTGATAGAAACATGAGTCTAGGGGATGTGATGTTGCCACAAGGGGGAAAACAACGGTGCTTGTAATCGCGGTTGCAAGGATTGTTTACTTTACGCAAAGTGTTTTTTAATGCAATTGTCTGTTGATTCGGGTTTACACTTTGGGTGGGGCTCGCAACTTAATACCAGCGAGATGTTCTAGATAGATATCTCAAGGTGGATGATTAGTAGTAGATGCAGTTGGATTTCGGTCTACTTATTTTGGCGTACCGCCCATGCTTTTGAACCTCGTCCTTTCTTTGTAGCATAGTTAGCATTGTGGTCCGTTTTTAATCCTGTCAATTGCCCAGCTGCAATTTGTTTATCTCGCATAGCAGTTTTATCGTCTTTTGGGAGAGAGACACCACTAGTGAACATCACGGGACCCCGGTCCATATTCTCATCACTGTTTACACGCTCATTTATTTTCCTGTTTTTACTTTTTAGCTGCTACCATTATCATTATTATTTGTTGCGTTGATCCTTTGTGAACAACAAGGCCTGAGAGATTGACAACCTCTCCGTACTCGTTGGGAAGAAAAGTTATTTGTGTTGTGTGCAGGTCCACGTCAGTTGCGCCCCTGACACCTACTTATCATCTCCGGAGTCCTACTGGAGACAAACCTTGGTATCTTCACCGAGGGAAATTTGCCGCTATCCTACATCTCACCTTCCACTTGGGGTATCAACGAGGGGAGATATATCCACCATCAAGCAAATTTCTGGCGCCTGATACGTCTGAAACGTATCTACTTTTCCAAACTCTTTTGCTATTGTTTTGCCCTCATTCTTGCATGATTTGGATGAAACTAACCCGGACTAACACTGTTTTCAGCAGAGTTGCCTGTATGGTTTTATTGTGCGCAGGAAAATGGATTTTTGGACATCTCAAAAAATTCCTAGAAAAATACCAGAAAATCCACACACCCGAAGGATCTAGATGCCAGAATTGGGACCAGATGGGAGCCCATGGGGGCCCCAGGCGCCCCCCTGGCGCGGCCAGGGGTGGGGCCACGCCCTCTGGACGCCTGGGGGCCTCCCCCTCCTCTGGTGCCCTACCAGGACTCCTATTTATTCCCGTGACGGAGAAACCCCGAAACAGAAGTCGTTGTCCCAATTCACATCGCGGAGCCGCCGCCACCCTCTGTTCTTCTCCGGGAGGGCTAATCTGGAGGCTGTTTTGGCCTCCGGAGAGGGGAGATCATCGTCGTCGTCATCATCATTGCCACTCCATCCTCCCTCCATGACTTCTCCATCCATGTGTGAGTAATTCCTTGCTGTAGGCAAAGGGGTTGGTAGGGATTGGTTGAGTTAGATCATGTAATAGTTTATCAGATTGTTGGGGGCATGTTGCCTATCTTCTAGATTGTTGTTTATCATCTTTGATTCAACTTGTTGCTCTTAATGCTTGCCACTTTGGGCCCGAGTGCCATGATTTCAGATCTGAACCCTTTGTGTTTTCATGAATATATTTGTGTTCTTGATCTTATCTATGAATTGTATGCACCTGTTATAGTCCGGAACCGGTGATCCCAATGGTGACAGCTTGGGACACCAAAGGGGATGGACTATAATTTGAGGATTCCATGTATCCATTGATTGTTAATGCTTTGTTCCGGTGCTCTTTGACAGGAGCACCTTAATCTCCATAAGTTCCTTTTGGCCCCGTTCGTAGCGGGATGGTAGGACAAAAGATGTTGTGCAAGTTCTTATTGCAAGAACGTACAACTACATGTGGGATACATGCCTGATGTTTGATTTATGCCTAGATGATCATTGCTTTTCTGTGTGCCTTGCCCCAAGTTAAATACATGATGTGTCTTATCCATGCAGTGCCCAACCATCCATCTCCCTAGCCTACAGTGTTTTTAATTCTGCTAGTTACTAGTTATTTACTTTCGCTGTTTTACTATTATCGTTGTTATCATCACTTCCATATCGCAGTTACTATTAATATCTTGTTGCAAGTATGTGTATCTCAGGTGCGGTGGAATTGACAACTCCACTGTTAAAGCTTTCGGATATTATTTGCCTCCCCTTGAGTCGAATCTATAAATTGGGTTATTCTTACCCGCGAAGACTATCTCGATCCCCTGCAGTTGTGCGTTATCAAGCCTGTTTTCTGGCGCCGTTGCCGGGGAGTATAGCTTTATTCACAAGTCTATTTGAAGTATTTTACCTGCTGCAATTTATCCGCTATGGGTAAGAAAGAAGATCCCAAGGTCCCGATCTTACCATCCCGTACGAGAAAAGGTACTGTTCTGAACACTAGTGCTACACTTGATTCACCTTCAGTTATGAGTAAGTTTGCTTCACCTTCACCACAAGATGCCTCTACTTAATCTGTTACTATGTCCGATACTTTTGATGATGCTTCTACTACTCTTGATGATATTAGTTCACTTAGTCACACTCTTGAGAAACAGATCGCTGTTGCAAAAAAAATCTGGAATTGAAATTCCTGATACTTGCTATCCTTTTGATGGAACTTACACTTATCCCGATTTGAGTAAACTCAAGGAGAGACTCTTTGATGATGATTATATTATACTTGATGATGATTTATGCAGGGAGCTAACAGAGGTTGTCGACTCTGACCCTGATGCTATTAAGAAGCTTCTCGAAAAACACTCTCTGAAGAACAAGAGCATTCGTGATCCTACTTTTGCTACGTCTCCTATATGCATCAATGATCCTGATTATAATTTCTCTGTTGATCTTTCACTTTATCTATGGTTGAATCTGACCCCTTTTATGGCAGAGAAAATGATGATGCTATTGCACACCTGACCAAACTCACTGAGTTAGGTGGCTTGTTTACTACAGATGAGAAGATACGAAACTTCTATGTTACTAAGCTTTTTTCCTTTCTCTTTAAATGAAGGTGCTAAAGCATGGTACGATGCACTACCATGTGGTTTTATTAGGAGTCCTCAAGACTTAGCTCACTCTTTTGTTGATAAGCATTTTCCTGCTCATATGCAACATGCTGCTTTACGAAGAATTTATAACTTTAAACAGTTGCAGGATGAGAACCTCCCTATTACTTGGAGGAGGTATTGCAGTCTTATCCAGGCTAGACCAGGACATGGAGTTCCTAAGAATGAATTATTTGATATATTTTATGTTGGTCTAACTAATGAATCTAGATCCTACTTGGACAGTTGTGTTGGTTGTGTTTTCAGGAAAAGAACGTCGGACGATGCAGAAGAATTAATGGGCAAGATTGCCAAGAACCACGAAGATTGGTCCGTCCCTGAACCACCTCTTCCACCAAAGAAAAGGGGCATGCTTGTCCTAAGCCCCGAAGATATGCAAGAAGCAAAGAAGTCTATTCAGGAGAAATGTATTAAAATTAAAGACGTGAAGAATCTACCCCCCATCGAGAAGTTGTGTGAGCCTACCACTCACCCTCCTATGGTAGAGGTACACTCTCTTTTAGATTTCAATGCAAGTGACATTCCTCATGGTAAGCCTCCTGATCAATGTTTAGATGAGCTTGATAATTTCATTATGAAGCAAAATCATTTTAATGAGAGGATACAAAGTCAGTTGCATGATACAAAGTCAGTTCCAGCAACAAACTAAACAAAAGCCAAGGCTCTTGCTAAAGACAAACTATGACTAAAACTAGACATGGCAGTAGCTACGAAAAGAAAAAGAACACACAACAGCAAAAGATAGGCATGAAGAATCCTATTATGTGTTCTAGATTTTGAAAGTGGAGCGTGTTTCTCTCCCACACAAAGTAAGACGGGATCTAACTTGTTATGAACAGCAAGCAAAGCTAAAGAAAACTAAAAATAAAACCTAAGAGCGAGACGCTCCAAGCATAGCACATAACGCATGAAGTGATAAAAATATAGTGAGACGAAGGTCGAACTGATGATTGTTGATGGAGAAGGGGATGCACGGGGGCATCCCCAAGCTTAGACGCTTGAGTCTCCTTAAATATTTGTTGGGGATGCATGGGGGCATCCCCAAGCTTGAGCGCTTGACACTCCCGAATCTTCTTTCATCATCTTCCATCGCACACTTGAAAACTCCCTTCATACATAACTCATCATAAGCCGATTAGAGAGGTTAATACCCTTAATAAATAAAAATTTTCCCACTGGATATAAAGATATTTTTGAAGATCTACTGTTTCTCAAGATTGCCAAAAAAAATTTGCAAAGAAAAAGCAAGCTTAAGTTTTGCAAAAGTTAGGAGAGACAAAATGTGGCAGAATCTGTGAAAAACAGAACAACAGGTAGTAAAGAATTCTTTAGGGGTACTTCTGCAACTCGAATCAAAAAACTCAGAACAGACGCTCGAAAGTCAATTGTATGGAGCACGCTGTCAAAAAAAATCAGATCAAAAAGATGATCTGGTGATTTTAGGCTAATTTTTCCGTCCAAGGACAGAATCTGTTTTCTGGACAGCATGTCACAACTTTTGAACTTTCTTGCAATCGGAGGCTAGACTTGGCACAAAGATTGAAAATAAAGATACAATGCTGTTGCTACAGTAGTAAAAATCATCAAGACCACTAAAAACTTAAAGTAAAAACTCAAACTAAAGATAACAAGGGTTGTCTCCCTAGAGCTCTTTCTTTATAGCCATAAAGATAGGCTTAAGATTTTTAATGATGCTCTCATAGGAATAAGGAATAAGAGTTGAAGAACAAAAGAGAGCATCAAGAAGCAAATAACAAACACATTTAAGTCTAACATGCTTCCTATGCATAGGAATATTGCAATAGAATAATTTATTGAAGCACAAAGCAATAAGCATAGGAAGGCAAAACAAGTGCAACTTCAAAATTTTCATCATGAAGAGAGGGAACTTGATATTATTGAAATATCTATAAGCATATGTTCCCCTCTCATAATAATTTTCTGTGGGATCATGAATAAATTCAACAATATAAGTATCACATAAAAAATTCTTATCATGATCCACAAGCATAGAAAATTTGTTACTCTCCACATAAGCAAAATCCTTCTCATTAGTAATAGTGGGAGCAAACTCAAGAAAATAGCTATCACATGAATCATTCTTATCATCATAAACTTCCAAACATTCATTCTTTATAGCATAAGTGTCATCACAATAATCATCATAGATAGGAGGCAAAGTATCATCAAAATAAATTTCCTCATCAAAACTTGGGGGGCTAAAAATATCATCTTCATAAAATGTAGCATCCCCGAGCTTATAACTTTGCATATCAATAGCATCAAAGGTATTCAAAGAAGACATACTAATAACATTGCTACTATCATGAGTGTTGTGCAAATAATAAAGCTCCATAGGCTTTTTGATCTCCTCCTCAAACACTTCATGTCCTAACTCAAGATAGAGCTCATAAAGCTCTGTCATATTTTTTTTGTTGTTTTCCATAAAGCCTAACTAGTGAGAAAAAAGAATTAATTGCAAGATCTAAAGATATACCTTCAAGCACTCACCTCCCCGGCAACGGCGCCAGAAATAGCTTGATCTCATTGCACGCTTCTATTCTTGTAGACTATGTTGGGCCTCCAAGCGCAGAGGTTTGTAGGACAGCAGCAATTTCCCTCAAGTGGATGACCTAAGGTTTATCGAACTCAGGGAAGTAGAGGTTGAAGATGGTCTCTCTCAAGCAACCTTGAAATTAAGATACAAGAAGTCTCTTGTCTCCCCAACACACCTAATACAACTAGGAGTTGTATAGGTGCGCTAGTTCGGCGAAGAGATGGTAAAATATGGGTGATAGGTGTGGTAAAACGAAGTAATATAAATCTGTAATAAAAAGTGCAGCAAGCAAACATGTAACAAAAGTGAGCACAAACGGTGTAACAATGGTGGAAACAAGGCCTAGGCTTCATAATTTCACTAGTGGCAACTCTCAACAACATTAACATAGTCTAATCACATGATATTTCCCATAAAACATGCAATGGAGACGCACTCGGAGGTCATTCCTTTATGGTCAAGAGAGGATGAGAATTATGTAGGGCTACAAAAGCAAACCTTAAAGTTCGTAGTTCTCAATCTATGGATTTCCCAATGTCACCGCGGCCATCCAAAGAGAGTACCACAATCACCACAACATATCTCAAGGATAGTCAAAGACAAGCACCAAGAGACTCTCAATCTTCAATCCACACACAAAAGAGGAAATCACTCATGATAATATTCTTCTAACCCATGTCCAATAGACCGCTGTCACCTTGGTCTCGGAGATTATACTAGATAAGATCAATTGAGTACATTAATCCAATACATAGAGGAAGGGGAAATATCATGGGATCACCCTAGATTAACATAGCCTATGATCACAACAAAGATCACATCATGGGAGAGAGAGAAACCACATAGATCAAGATATAAGCCTTATCCCCGAGGGGAACTACTCACACATGGACATGGTGAGAGGGAGAGTTGTTGATGGAGAGGTGCAGCCCAGAGGAGATGAAGGAGACGGCGACGGCGGCAGCCACGGCGGCGGCGGCGCCCACGGCCACGGCCCTTGGGGGCAGCGGCCCTTGGCCCCTTCTTCTTCCTTGGAGATGGTGCTGCTGTGAAGATTGATCTCCCCCTCAAGACGGCTGCCAAGGGGGAGGAAATTTCGTGGTGCCCTTTGACCTAGGTTTCCTCTCTTTATATAGACTCTCGGATTCCCGTCATCCAGATTACGTCTTCTGTATATCGGGGTTTCTGGAAGCATCCGAACTCCGATTGGGCCAAATGTTATGTCCAAATCCACCGGAAAAAAATTCCCTACAACTTTGTAGTTTTAAGTTTTTCCGGTTGAGGCCTTCTTCTAGCGTTTCCGAGGCGATCTTTAAAACCTGTCTGGTGGGGACAGATTTCGGGAAAGTTAGAGTCCAACTCCTACAAGGCTCCTTTTTGTGATTTTTCCTTTATCCAAGTAATTCCTACACATAAAGTACAAAAACAAGAACTTGTGCACTCTTGCAACCATTAATAGGTTAGTTTCAAAATATGTTATAAAAAGATATGAAAGTGTATCAAAAGCATAGCAATATCACACAAAACATGCATGGAGCAAGCAGAAATAATAGATACGTTTGGAACGTATCAACATCCCAAGCTTAATTCCTGCTCGTCTTCGAGTAGGTAAATGATAACAAGCATAATTTTTGTGTTGACATGCCACACAAACATATAAGGACTTTTAAGTAAAGGAATCAAAACATGCAATTCAATTCAAGTCTTAACAAGCAAGAGTCTATATTAGCATTGACACAAGCAACAAAAGAACAAAGGGTGCAAGAGCTCTCGCTGTCCGTGAATCGAATGTCTCCAAATGGTGTTTGCGTGCAAGAAAGGGGATATGAAATACGAGATGAAAAAGAATTTTTGTTGAGAACTCAATCTACCAAAGTTTCACACTTGGTCTTCTTTGGAATCTTATCTTGACTCGTCCCCAGACCACTAGCCAGGTACAAGTCAATTTGATCCACTCCTTTTCGATATTTTGAGCACTCATGCAATGTATGAGTGTAAGCACGAGAGTTGACACTTTGGATTGCAAAGAGAGAAATATGGTGTAGGAGGAACACAAAAAGGGTGAGAAAGGCTCACATCAATGAGGACAACCATAGGCGAGAGAAGGCCATATGATAGATATGATGTGTGGAGTAGGGATTGCCATGCAACGTATGCACATATGAGCTAGGAAGCTCTCCAATGGAACTAGTGGGGGTGCATCTAACTTGCTCGCTCATGAAGAACTAGAGCTCGTTTGAGGAGGCTCATCCTTGAAATATGCAAGCCAAGTTCTATAGTGTGAAGGTCCCCACATAGCTATATGCATAATGATCATCTCTATGGAGTACAAGGATATAAAGGGAGTACTAGTGTGGATATCTCAAAAGGATAGTAGTGTAGCAGCAAGTTTCCCTCGGTGAAGATACCAAGGTTATCGAACCAGTAGGACTCAGGAGATACAAGTAGGTGGCAATGTCGCCAGAAATTACTTCCTGACTAGGGTATTGTCGTGGACCTGCACACAGCAGCAAATAACTTTGCTCCCAACGAGTACAGAGGAGTTGTCAATTCCTCCGGCCTTGTCGTTTACAAAGGATCAACGCAAGAGATAAAAGGTGCAAAGGAAAGTAAAAACTGAAATTAAATTGAGGGTGTGAACAATAATGTGAAGATGGACCGGGGTCCCGTGATTTTCACTAGTGATGTCTTTCTCCCAAAAGACGATAAAAGTGCTAGCGAGGTAAACAAATCACAGTTAGGCAATTGACAGGATTATGAAGGCACCGCAATGCTAACTATGCTGCAAAGAAAGGAAGGGCTCAAAAGCAATGGGCAGTACGCCAAGGTAAGTAGACCGAAATCCATCTTCATGTACTACGAATCATCCACCTTGAGATATCTATCCAGAACATCTCGTTGGTATTAAGTTGTGAATCCCACCCAAAGTGTAAACTCAAAGCAACAGACAACTGCATTAAAAGAACTTTGCGTAAAGTAAACAATCCTTGCACCCGCAGGTACAAGCACCGTTGTTTTATCCCTGGTGGCAACAACACATCCCCTAGTCTCATGTTTCTGTCACTCAAGCTAGACATCAAGGGGCTGAACCCACAATCGAGCATAACGCTCTCTCTTGGAGTTGCAAATAAAATACTTGGCCAAAGAAAATACCGCAACGGAGAACATGCAAGAATTTACTCAAGAACAAAATATAAAAGAGAAGAACCAAATATATTACTCATCACAATCTGAACATAGTCTCATAATCCATCAGATCCCAACAAACTCAGCATAGCAACAGCAGAAATTACATAGATGCCTCGATCATGTGAGGCAGCTCAGGAGGACTCGAAAGTGGAAGCATAAAGGGGGGAGAGGAACATCACATAGCTACTGGTCACGGACCCATGGTCCAAGGGGGACTACTCACGGTACATACGGGAGGCGTCCATGGCTATGGATGGTCTCCTGGAGGGGGTTCCTCCTTCCGGCAGGGTGCCGGAGCAGCTTCTCCAGGTAGCCCTGATCTTGAAACGGCGGCGGCGGCGGTAAAGAGGGGAGTTCGCGAGAAAGAGATCGATATTAGGGGTTTCCACCACGAGGGGTAAATATAGGCGAAGGGGGGCATCAAGGGGACCCACGAGGCAATCAGGAGGGTCCCTGGCGCGGCCCAGGGTGGGTCCGCGCCACCTGCCCTCCTGGCTACCTGGTGGTGGCCCCCCTTCCCTCTCTTGGTGATTCCAGAAGCTTCTGTTGCGCTGATTTTTTTTATATTTTTCCCGGAATTTTTGGAGCACTTTTAATGACCGAAAAACCTGAAATACAAAAACAGCAGAAAACATAAACTGGCAACTGGGTGCATTGAGTTAATAGGTTAGTCCAAATAGGTTCAAAAGTGTATGAAAGTTTAAGAAAAACATGGCAAAGTCACACAAAACATGCATGGAGCAAGCAGAAATTATAGATACATTTGGGACGTATCAACATCCCCAAGCTTAATTCCTGCTCGTCCTCAAGTAGGTAAATGATAACAAGCATAATTTCTGTGGTGACATGCCACACAACCAAATAAGGACTTTTAAGTAAAGCAATCAAAGCATGCAATTCAATTCAAGTCTTAACAAGCAAGAGTCTATATTAGCATTGACACAAGCAACAAAAGAACAAAAGGTGCAAGAGCTCTCGCTGTCCGTGACTCGAATGTCTCCAAATGGTGTTTGCGTGCAAGCAAGGGACTGGGAAGGAAGAGAAAAAAGGTTGTTGAGAACAACTATCTACTAAAGTTTCACACTTGGTCTCCTTTAGATTCTTATCTGGACTCGTCCCCAGACCACTAGTCAGGTACAAGTCAAACTGATCCACTCCCTTTCAATATTTTGAGCACTCATGCAATGGATGAGCGTGAGCAAGAAAGTTGTCACCTAAAAGGAGAAACAGAAAGAAGGTGGAGAAGGAAGACAAAAAGGTGTGAAAGGCTCACATCAGTGAGGACAATCATAGGTGAGAGAAGGCCATATGATAGATATGATGTGAGGAGTAGGGATTGCCATACAACGGATGCAGATGTGAGCTAAAAGCTCTCCAAGGGAACTAGTGGGGGTGCATCTAACTTGCTTGCTCAAGAAGACCTAGAGCTCATTTGAGGAGGCTCATCATTGGAATATACAAGCCAAGTTCTATAGTGTGAAGGGTCCCCACATAGCTATATGCATGATGATGATCTCTATGGAGTACAAGGGATAGAAGATGAAGTACTAGTGTGGATCTCTCAAAAGGAATAGTAGTATGCCCCCTTCTCTCTTTTTTTATTTTTATTTTTTTGGTGGCCTCAATGGCTCTTTCTATTTAACTCTCATTTGTCCTCTTTGGGATCTTTTGATTTTGTCCTCTTTGGGATCTTTTCCTCACTTTAGGGGCAATACTATATATTTTACAAGAATATAGGAGATCTTTCACACTTTACAAAGGTACTCACATAAAGAAAATGTAACTATCATGATGCAAATGTATGCCTCTGCCAGGGTAGCAGGATATGCAATGATACTAGCGCGTCATGTAGCAATGATTAGGGCAAGACCCAACTAGCATGCGACACATCGATCAAGCAAGTAGCATGTATGACATGAAGATCAAGTCATGAGAAGGTGGATGTTGCATGGCAATGTATCTCGGAAAGGCTATGGAAATGCCTTGTAGGTAGGTATGGTGGTTGTTTTGAGGAAAGATATAAGGAGGCTTATGATGACAGAGCGTATCATGCCAAAGGTTTGGATGCACCGGCGAAGTATGCGCCAATTCTCGAGGTGAGAAAGGGCAATGCACGGTACCGAAGAGGCTAGAAAAAGTATAGGTGGGTGGAAGTGTCAACTTTCGAATACTCACATTAGTCCGAAGAACTCATGCACTTATTATCGGTAACTCTCAATCTAATCAGGAGGTTCACAAAGAGACAGGTACCCCGAGGAGGAGTGTATGGGGGTTTGGTTATCCTTGCGCATCCTCGACTCATGGTACGTGAGTGTACTCTAATATTCGAACCCTCCAGAGGTTAGTGATCCATCTAGTAGCTAAAGTTCTCAACAGGGGTTTTTTGGTTTTCGAAAAACACACGGATTGCCCAAAATACGACCTCTATCACTAGTAGACAAGAGCTCTTGACACCATAAGTTCAAACATTACTCTAGTCAATACCTCAAAACTATTGCAAGTTACTACTACAAAGAGAACAACAACTTTAACTACCTACTTTCAGTCAAGACACAGAACTCAGTGCAACAGGAAAACTCTCTAACAAGATAAAACATGCAACCTATAGAAAGTTCAACCTAAGACAAAAGAAAAGCTCTAGAAAAACTAAAGCACTACAACTAAACAGAACAATAGCTAAGAAAAGAAAAATAACAGCTCACAGCTAAAAGAATAAGCATGCAAATCCTATGAGGAGTTCTAGTTCAAGTGGAGCGTGTATCTCTCCTACACAAAAGAGTAAGTAAGCTGGGATCTAACTTGTTACTACAGCAAACAAATCTAAAGAAAACTAAAAACAAAACAAAACCTAAGAGCGAGACGCTCCAAGAATAGCATATAACGCATGAAGTGATAAAAATATAGTGTAACAAGAGACGAACTGATAATTGTTGATGAAGAAGGGGATGCTCGGGGGCATCCCCAAGCTTAGACGCTTGAGTCTCCTTGAATATTTATTGTGGGTGCACATGGGCATCCCCAAGCTTGAGCGTTTGACACTCCAAAATCTTCTTTCATCATCTTCCATCGCACACTTGAAAACTCCCTTCATACATAACTCATTGTAGACTGAATAGAGAGGTTAGTACTCTATTAAAATAATTTTTCCTCTACTGCAAATAAAGATAATCTTGAAGAGCTACTGTTTCTCAAGATTGCCAAAAAGTTTTTGCAAAGAAAAAGCAAGCTTAAGGTTTGAAAAAGTAAGGAGAGACAAAACGTGGCAGAAGCTGAGAAAAACAGAACAACAGAGAAAGGAGAATTTTTTCGAGGTACTTCTGCAACTCAAATAAAAAAACTTTGAACAGACGCCTGAAAGGTAATTGTATGTAGCATGCTGTCAAAACAATTCAGATCAAAAAGATGATCTGGTGATTTATTGAGAATTTTTCCGTCAAGCAGACATAATCTGTTTCTGGACAGCAAGCACCAACTTTTGACCTTTCTTGCAATCTGAGGCTAAACTTGGCACAAAGCTTGAAAAGTAAAGATACAATGATGTTGCTACAGTAGTAACAATCATCAAGACCACTAAAAACAGAAGAAAAGAAAAAAGAAAAACCTAAATTCGTTGCGGGCTGCCTCCCGAAAGCGCTTCTTTAAAGCCATTAGCTAGGCTTAAAGATTATAGAAGATGCTCTCATGAGAATAAGAATTTGGAGCAAAAGGGAGCATCAAGAAGCAAATATGAGACACATTTAAGCCTAACCCACTTCCTATGCATAGGCATCTTATAAGAAAATAAATCAAAGAAACACAAAGAAACCAGCATAGGAACGTGGAACAAGAACATCAAAACTTTCAACATAAAGAGAGGAGTTTTAGTAATATGGAAGTTTCTACAACCAAACTTCCCTCTCTCAAAATAATTTTCAGTAGTATCATGAACAACATCAAGAATATAACTATCACATAAATCAAGTTGTTCATGACCTACAAGCACACGTGTATTGTTTTCAACACGGTTTTTAGGATGATAAGATAGATGCAACCCATCACATTGAGCGTTGATAAGAGCAAAATTCTCCGGAATAGTTGGAGAATTCAAAAGGATAATAGGGCAATCAAGTGTGGGTGCAACAACAATAATTTCATGCTTAACATAAGGAACTATAGCAAGTTCATCTTCGTAGGCATCATCCATAGTGGCATCATGGCCATCAACAAAGCAAGTATCAAAATCATCAGAAAAGGAAGTATCAAGTGAGTCCTCGGAATCATAAGATTCCTCTTCATAGCAATCATTAGCCTCTTCTTGGGCAACAAGCATTCTATTTTTAAAATCCTCAATATAAGCATTGGAAGTATAATTCTCAAAGCAATAAGCAAGAACAACAAAGTTTTCAGACTTGTGAATAGTATCGTAATACTTTTCAATCAAAGAAGCAATCTCATAAGCACCTTTAAAAGCAACAAACTCTTCAATCTTTTCAACGTCAAAGTAATCATAAACACCTTTGGCATAAGAAGATAGGATCTCATTTTCATTAAACTCACATTGGAAAGGAAGGTGTTTACGCTCTATATTAGAGCAGCAAGTAAAATCATAAATGTGGCATAAACACTCAGCATAGCAATAAGAAACTTGTATTTGATCCCATAAGTGTTTCCCTTTCTGAGATAGGCGGTGCCGCGTATAATGAGCATGCTCATCCAATGATTTTCCCTCAACCAAGTCGGTTGGGTTTTTAGCGCGAGCACAAATTGATCGAAGACGATCCAAGTGAAACATGTCCATCCTACCATATTTGGGTGGTTCCACACCCATGGTGAAGATAGCATCAGTAGATATTTTTGGTATTTTTGATTAGGGACACAAAAGTAAAAACTGAAAGGTAAACTAACAAGACTAAAAAGCAAATGTAAAAGATAGTGTGCAACTCCCCTATCTTGTAGACTTGAGTCCCCGGCAACAGCGCTAGAAATTTGGCGGTTGACGGGACCAGTCTTTTGTAGCTCCTTGAGTCCCCGGCAACGGCGCCAGAAATTTGCTTGATGGCTTCTCGCCCCTCGTTGGTTACACCAAGTGGAAGGTTTGAGATGCAGTGCAACAGCAAGTTTCCCTCGGTGAAGATACCAAGGTTATCGAACCAGTAGGACTCAGGAGATACAAGTAGGTGGCAACGTTGCCAGAAATTACTTCCTGACTAGGGTGTTGTCGTGGACCTGCACACAGCAACAAATAACTTTGCTCCCAACGAGTACAGAGGAGTTGTCAATTCCTCCGGCCTTGTCGTTTACAAAGGATCAACGCAAGAGATAAAAGGTGCAAAGGAAAGTAAAAGTTGAAAGTAAATTGAGGGTGTGAACAATAATGTGAAGATGGACCGGGGTCCCGTGATTTTCACTAGTGATGTCTTTCTCCCAAAAGACGATAAAAGTGCTAGCGAGGGAAACAAATCACAGTTGGGCAATTGACAGGATTATGAAGGCACCGCAATGCTAACTATGCTGCAAAGAAAGGAAGGGCTCAAAAGCAATGGGCAGTACGCCAAGGTAAGTAGACCGAAATCCATCTGCATCTACTATGAGTCATCCACCTTGAGATATCTTTCCAGAATATCTCGCTGGTATTAAGTTGCGAATCCCACCCAAAGTGTAAACTCAAAGCAAGAAAAAACTGCATTAAAAGAACTTTGCGTAAAGTAAACAATCCTTGCACCCGCAGGTACAAGCACCATTGTTTTATCCCTGGTGGCAACAACACATCCCCTAGTCTCATGTTTCTATCACTCAAGCTAGACATCAAGGGGCTGAACCCACAATCGAGCATAACGCTCTCTCTTGGAGTTGCAAATAAAATACTTGGCCAAAGCAAATACCACAACGGAGAACATGCAAGAATTTACTCAAGAACAAAATATAAAAGAGAAGAACCAAATATATTACTCATCACAATCTGAACATAGTCTCATAATCCATCAGATCCCAACAAACTCAGCATAGCAACAGCAGAAATTACATAGATGCCTCGATCATGTGAGGCAGCTCTCGAGGACTCGAAAGTGGAAGCACAAAGGGGGGAGAGGAACATCACATAGCTACTGGTCACGGACCCATGGTCCAAGGGGGACTACTCACGGTACATACGAGAGGCGTCCATGGCTATGGATGGTCTCCTGGAGGGGGTTCCTCCTTCCGGCAGGGTGCCGGAGCAGCTGCTCCAGGCAGCCCCGATCTTGAAACGGCGGCGGCGGCGGTAAAGAGGGGAGTTCGCGAGAAAGAGATCGATATTAGGGGTTTCCACCCCGAGGGGTAAATATAGGCGAAGGGGGGCATCGGGGGGACCCACGAGGCAGTCAGGAGGGTCCCTGGCGCGACCCAGGGTGGGGCCGCGCCACCTGCCCTCCTGGCTGCCTGGTGGTGGCCCCCTTCCCTCTCTTGGTGATTCCGGAAGTTTCTATTGCGCTTATTTTTTATATATTTTTCCCGGAATTTTTGGAGCACTTTTAATGGACGGAAAACCTGAAATACAAAAATAGGAGAAAACAGAAACTGGCAACTGGGTGCACTGAGTTAATAGGTTAGTCCAAATAGGTTGAAAAGTGTATGAAAGTTCAAGAAAAACATGGCAAAGTCACACAAAACATGCATGGAGCAAGCAGAAATTATAGATACATTTGGGACGTATCAGCGCCTGGGGCCCACAGGGCAGCCAGCCAGGTAAGTCTTCTTCCTCCTCCTTCCTCTCTCTTAAAAAACACGAGTTATGCACTTTGTTCTTGTGTTCTTGCTGCTCTCCGTCCAGAATTTTGATCTCTCTCTACGACCCATCATTTGAGCTGAGATTTTGGGAAAATACTCCCTGGTATGTAACTCCTTCACCCCTCCAATTAGATTTTTGATTGGTGGCCTCATTTGTGAGTATTTAGTAGCTCTTGGTGCTGTTCATATGAGCTTGCATGCATGTGTAGAAATTTATTTTCCAAGTTTTGATGCAAGTTTATGCCTTAGGAAAGTGAGTAGAGTAGTTTGGCTCAACTCGCTTTGTTTAAATCCTTGTTTTTGTGAATTGTAAAAAAATTCAGAAATGAGTTTCTTTGGAAAAGCAAAGGGGTGGCTTGGGAAGAAGAAGCCCGAGCGCTCCGATCGATTCACTAGAGTTGCAACATCACCCTTAGCAGTTAGGGTGAGCTACAATGAAGATCATGTGCCCCTCGAGTTGTTGGAAGAAACAAATCCAGCATGCGCAATGATGTATCTGTGCGATGATTTCCTTACAACTGCAGGAATTAAGGAGGAATTTTATGGCCTTTGTGCCAATGCAGGTTTGACACGGCTAACTTTATGCCGTGTGGTACAATACAAAAAGCTTACCTCCTGTTTTGTTAACAGTTTTTGTTATAACCATGATGCTGGAACCGTTGAGTTCAAACTTTATAATGATCTCATAACCATGTCTTTGGCACAATTTTGTGATATAATAGGTGTGCCGAACATTGGTCAGACAGCTAAGATGACCATGCAGCCTTCTGGGTTGAGGACCCTCTTCAACTCCCTTTGCTGTCAGGAGGAGACCGACATTCAGCGCACCAAGATTTCCAGCATCTTGTTTCCACACCTCAGGTATTTTGCGTATTTTGTTGCTAGAGGGGTGTTAGCTCGTGACAACACGAGCAATGGTTCTGCACCATACTTCATTATTTATGCGAACGCCCTCTCTTGTAGGAATGAGTATAATGTGGGTGCCTTGATTGCTCGGTGTCTTGTTACGAACAGTAACAAAGGCGATTTATATGGTGGCGTTTACGCCACACTTATCCTTGAGTCTCTTGAGCGCACCCCACATCCTGATGATGTTCCCTTTTCATACGCGAGTCTCGATCTTGCGGCTATGAAGAGGCATAAGTTTGTTACCATGACTTCTCAGTTTGGTAACCTTGATTATATTTTGAGGTTTGAAAGGACTATTACTCGTGAGATCCGTCTACCTGCACCACTTTTGTTTGATAACACTCGCAGGAAAAGATGGTCCTTCAACGAAATTCAGTTCGATGAGTTCATGGCTAATTACCAGCCGCATAACCCCATGGAGGGGGTTGTGCCCGATGAGGAGGAGCATGTTGAGTTCACACATTTCCAGGGAGATACCTTCACCGAGCATTGCGAGAGATCTTCTTCCGCTTGGAGCGCAGGACCTTCCTCGTGGGAGGATCCGAGGACTTCGGTGTACGCGCCGGAGGGCTCATACGAATCCTAGACTTACCCTTACCCCGGAGCAGGAGGCTCCTGGGGGTAGTAGCTGCTACCGACTTAGGCCAAAAGCCTAAGCTTGGGGGAGTACGTGCTCTTCTCACCTTTCCATTGTATTATTCGTTTTTATTTTGTTTTCTTTGATCTTTTCAAAGTTTTTGCCCGTTCTTCTTTGATCTTTTATCTTGCAAAAACAACAAAAAGATTTCTCTGTTCTTTTTCTTTCTTTTAACCTTTGAAAAATCTAAAAATGTTTGCTTTTCTCTCTTTAGTTTGCTTTGTTGCAGAGTTCAGCTCGAGTCCGTGATGGCATTTGCACTTGATTATATTTTCCTACGTCCAATCGTGCAAGTGAAAAGGCAGTAATGACAAAGATCGACGAAAGGGATACAACCAACAAACCCTCCTTCACTCTTTGTCTATGAGAAATCAGAAAACTTCGGCAGTGATAAAAAAGGAGATTAAGGGGATGTGATCGTCTCCATCTTGGGAGCCGTTCCTCGAAACATGTCTAGCGTAATAGGCGATTGAGTTCTCTACTAGCATTCTTTGGCAAAGCATGCACCTCCTAAAACACTTTTTATCTCTGTTTTCAAAACTAAGAGCTCTGGTACATGTTTAGTCTTTGCTTCCATTCACGGGTTTTCAACCTTTCCATCAAACTCCACGGTTCGAGAGTCTCCACCTTCTTTCTTCAAAGTACCAACTAGGAGAGCATAATTGTCATTCTGAGTGTAATGTGCATTGTCCCAAAGTATTACATTGTCTTTTGCATGATTGTGGTATTTTTTATTCTGAAGTTCTTTGTTCTAGTCTCCTTTAAAACTCCAAAGGAGTTTCTGCCTGTAAGGCCCGATATGCGGTACTGTTCCAGATCTAGGTGTTTCCACCCAGATCCGAGGACGAAGCACATATCGGTCCCACCACGACATATGACAAAGCCATATGCCCCGGATTTCCAACATGATATCACAACATTACAGATACAAGGATATAACATCTCATACAATCGGCATACAACTGCCTTAATACAGTACAACAGCGGAAGATACATGTCTGAGTACAGACTACAAGCAAATGCCTAGTGGCAAAGAGAAAAACATTGATCCCATAATCACACGGGTCCAGGCCCTCCGCCGGGATCCGCCTAACTAGTCGTCGTCGAGTCTCCACGTGAAACGTCAATCACCATACCTGTTGTCGATCAGAACCCTGAAAAGAGTTTGGGGGTAGTATCATGAGTACAGAGGTACTCAGCATCCAACTGTAGTGGTCATCTGACCCAGCAAGGACTTCATCACTCGTCATTCTAGGACAACTAGTAGTTTACGGTAAGGAAGGGTAAGTGGTGAGGTTGCTGCCGCACTAGCATTTATGAAGTGGCTAACGATCTAGAGAGTAAGGTAAGAAGCCAAGCATTCGATGAGGAATCGCCTCCAACAAGTCTGCTATCCACCTACTACGCAAACATAACACCTATCCTATCCTTGTCCTCCTCTTCGCATCCCGACGAAGAAGAAGCAGTCAAGGCACACACACGTTGATCAGGTTATATTAAGATTATCTCAGTTGTTGTTGTTGTCTATGAACAAGGAGTAGGTCTCAAGTCGTCCATAACCGTGGACACGGCTTCTCGAAAAGATTTAACCCTGCAGGGGTGTACCAACTGCCCATTACGAGGCGTCGCATGCTCGCCCATCTGTCTCAGTTGCTACCCATTATAGGCAACCATTTTATGATTTAGTTCCAAGAGATCCGAAACGACAGGTCCCTCTAACTAACAATGAACAAATCCGGGTGGCCCCCGGGGAGTCGACACCCAATCCAAAAGCTGGCCACGCTCTCGGATCAGACTCTTCCGTATGGACAAGGTCGGGTTTAGTCTCGCCTATATAACAGGGGACTTCCCTAGCTCACCAAGTGTGGACCAACAGAGGAACTAAGTCTCCGGTGGCCCGAGTTGTTTGAAAACTACTGGCAGCTGACCAGCACACACACGGTTTCAAATGGTAAATCAGCTTGGGCCACCTCTAGAAATGTTTGAAGCTAGATAGGTAAGAAAATGGGACCCCATAAAATCCCACACGCGATTAGGCACGCTCAGTCTTAAAACCAATACCTGGAACTCGGGTCCTAGGTGACTCAAATGGAACAAAGCGTCGGGGCGGGATAGCCTAGACCTTCCATCCTTCGTCGAATATAGTCAACATTATAATAATCATATCATCAACAACAATATAATAATGATAATGTGATATCCCAAACCAAGAAGTAACAGGGTAACATCGTAGCATCCTAGGCATGCATACTAAGCAGGGGCTGAGCAACGAGAAAAAGTAACATAGCAGTACATGGTTTGCTGGGAGGGGACATGGCTGTATCGGTTTGAAAGAGGCTGTAAACATGTGGTAGGATCAAACATCGAACCTAACCTAGAGTAGCATGCAAACCGCTGGTTGAAATAGAATGGATCATAAGTAATGTATAGTCCTTGCCTGTTGATAAGTCGGGTTCCGAAGGTGTAGTCGATCGCAAGCTCGCATCGTCTCTGAGAGGTACCCGCGGAAGCACACAAGAAGGAAACACTGGAAAGCAATCAACGGTGCACCACTATTACTACGGAGTAATACAAGATCAAAGAGGCAACACAAGGCACGGCAACGCGATACAGATCTATCGTCGAGAATGGTTACTAACGATTTAAGTGGAGTACTCGTCACACACGACGAATACCGCAAGTTTACGGTGGTTCAAGTTGCTTAGCTACAGGTGATCAACCAACGGTTATTAACATGGCAACTCAATCAAGCATGGCATAGCACACAAACAAGTCAAGAGGTGAAGCACAAAGTAAACTATCTATGCTAGTCAATTTAAGTGAGGCACAATCCTAAACATGGCATAACACTAAGTGCCGCACGATGATTAAAACATTTGGTACTGTTCTGCCCTAAACCATATTTTAGGTTGGTTAACAACAACAAACAATAGCATAAACACAAAGTGCACGAAAAACTAATCAAGTTACATATAAGGCACACTCCAAACGGAGTTACGTTAAAAAGATACAAGCAAAACAAGTTACGGGCACAAGCTGTATAAACAGGGGTAAATCTATATGCAAAAGTGCAGAAACATGACATAGCAATACATGGGATGAAAGTAGACATGATGCTTAACAATATGCAATTGGAATCACTCAAATCCGATAAACGGTCGCGACACACTCGTCGACCGAAGTTGCAACAAAATAACAGTTTCAGCAACAGCAGCACAGTAACCTTAGGATAGCTACTTTGGAGCAAGATATAAACATGATGCAGCAAGCAAATATGGCATGTAAATACATGAAACTGAAGTAGAAACATTGCTTAACACAACGCAAAAGGAATCAATGCAATAGGCCTCATGGATTTGTTACAATCATCATGCAAAGTTGCAACAAAACAATAACAACAGCACATAATAGCAATTTGTAGCAGTTTAACGGCCTGATGCCCACTTCAGCACACAATTACACAATCAAGATGAGATCAAATTCAAATGCTCACAAAAGATGAAAGCTAGAGCACGCAATTCTAAACAATTCGTCTTTTGGGCGCGAAGTCATCCGGGCTACGGATCGCTTGCTATCGTCAACGCGGAATCGAATCAGCAGCAAAATAATAAAGGACTTGGCAGAAATTACAGGGCTAGGGAAAAAAAATAACAGAGGCATAAATAAAAAAAAGGGGGGCCTGGGCCTTGAGGCCCAGTGGGCCTCGGCCCATCAGGCTGGAGGTGGCCTGGCGCCTGGCCTTGGGCTGGCTGGCTGGAGGCTGGCGGGCCGCGCTGGAGAGGGCCCAGCCCACCTGGCGGCTGGAGGCAGCCGGCTGCCTCGTGCGCCCGCACCAGCCTGACCGCGGCGGCGGCTCACAGGCCGGCCAACGGCGGCTGTTGGAGGCGGCGGGGCAGGGATCCGATGGAGGCGGCTCCAGGGGCTGAGGGGGGCGACCAGGCGGCGGGGTCCTCCGCGGGAGGCGTCGGTTGGCTCGAGGCGAGCTCGGCCTCCGGCCTCCAATGGCGGCGGCGCTGGGTACCTGCGAGAGAGAGGGAGAGGTGAGGGATGAGGAGGGAAGGAAGAGGAGAGGAAAAGGGGAAGGAGAAGGGGCGCGACAGAGGAGAAGGAGAGTGTGACGCCCCCAAAATCAGACCGTGTACAGTAATCATACACACAGGGTACACGACTGAGATTAGGGTGCCACGGTGATAATATCACAGCACAACACTAAACACAAAAAGATAATCAAATATATTACAATAGAGGGGGTCACGCGGACCCGAATATATAAGTCATACAAGACATAATATCTGAGTACAGACATAGTTAGTCAAGTTTTGCCTTAAGAAGGCTAGCACAAATCACATCAGAGATACAGAACGAAAAGGCGAGGCCTCCTGCCCTGGATCCACCGAACTACTCCTGGTCGACGGGGAACTCGACGTCGTAGTAGGCGCCTCCGGGGTACTCCTGCTCCTGGGCTCCAAGGTCGGCTGCAGCGGCCGATCAGGCAAAACAGTAAAGGAAATAAAGCAGGTGAGTATCTAGTATACCCGCGAGTCTTACGTCCGCTACTAAGCATTATGCATTGTATGAACGGAAAGAAGAGGCTGTATATAGTGGACTGAAAGACAGAAATTCAGAGCAAGGGTAAGAAGCTAGGCCTAACGAAGACTAGCATCTTCCGACGATGTCTTGTAGCATGAGGTAAGAATCAGCCAACAGTTTATATAAAGCATAAAATAACAATGCAGCAGAAGTTGCTGCAACATTGTATAATAATAAGTTGTAATAATTAACAATGCCTCCGAGTTCACCTACTCGACATCCTCGCGAGGAAGAAAACCCGGAACCATACAGTTTAATAATAATAGTTTCTAGTGGTAAGATCCAGCTTCAGCATAAAGCGTCCTGTTACCGTGGACACGGCTATCGATAGATTAATCTTCCCTGCAGGGGTGCACTTGTGTTACGCTACACGCACGGATCTCCAGGGTGGCGGGAACCTTGTTAGGGAACGCTCCACCGAGGCTATCCGACACTTCATAGTCCATCTTTCAAACTCAACAGAGAGGTCATCCGCCGGACTATATCCTATGTACGCGGGGCTTTGGACCCTAACCCCGACGTACTCCTGCACGGTGCGAGGCTGGCCGGTGAAGTTAAATCAAAGCAAATAAAAATCACACTGCCGCGGCAAATAAGACAACACCACTTCCCGGCGCAGGCCGCAGTACTGCTGACGTCTGAAGAGTCCTCAGACGACACTACGGAGCAGAGGAGCCCATAAACTCGTAATTCCCACGGGTAGGTAGTGCGTACATGGCATATAGCCAACTCAAGACATTCACTGAACCATTTAGCATTTTAATTCACCTGCGTGACAACCGTTATCGTTGCCTCGACTTAACCGACCCGCGGACAACGACAGCAGCCAGGACCACTAGTACATCCGTGCCTGCCCCGTCGTCCCACCAAGTCACTGCGGTTACCAACAAGGTGAACCGTCTCCTTACCTTGTCTCGCGTGTGCTCCGGGAGGAGCTCGACTTTCGTAGTTTGGTAACTCTCGCGGCCAACGACCAGGGGCCAAGCACACCGGTACACTGGTCGTACCCTGCCTGTCGTCCCGTCGCAATACCTCTCGCGGGCACCGCTGGGTCGCCCGACTTCTTACCTGAAGGACAACCGTTTACAGGACCCTATGGCGGCAAGACAAAGTCAGCCTCGAGTGGAGTACAAGGATTACTCCTTGATAGCTCACACTTGAGGTGACTAGGCATAACCCAGATAGGGTCCTTTGGCGGTGTCTGCCTTGTACCGTACCTGTGCAGTTATAATATTTGTATCCGCGTTCACTCCCCTGAGTGACCACGGCCCTCTATCTAATCCTAGCTAACAATGCGCAGGGCTCACTGCTGAATAATGCATAATAATAATAGGCAGCATAGGATAAAGGAAGGTACATCAAGGGGCGACAAAAATCAGGCTATGCAGTTGAATAGGATTGTAATCGTAGCAGAAGCAGTAACAATGCCTAGTGCAAGAAAAGTACGGAAAGATAGGCGATATCTGGGGAAGAGAATGGCTCTGCTTGCCTGCAAGCTCGACGGTAGTAGTAGGGTCGTCGACGACGTAGTCGTACTCAGCAGCGGTGTAGTCGACGGCAGCAGTGGGGTCTACCAGAGATTAAGGGGGGAAGAAACAGTAAATACACAGCAAGCATATACAAACAGATGCATGATATGACAGATGAAATGTTAACGGTGTTCTAACGCAGTGCAATGCACGTTGCTCGGAACGGAAATTCATCTGAGGATGAACTACCGGCTCCGGGTGTTTACCGGACAGGGTGTCCGGAGGGGAAGGATCAAGCCGGAGGTGTCGTGTTTACCGGAACAACATAAGGGGGGTGTATCCGTGCTAGTTGATCTATTCCGAGAAACATTCGTGTTCGGAATAAATTCATCCGGGCACTCTAACAGTACCGGACAATTTATCGGACAGTCGGTCCGGAGGGGGAATGTTCGAGGTTCGTCGTGTTAGAGGGGTGTGGTAGACATACGGATAGCGTATTTGTATTCGTTATATATTTCTGGTCAATTTTCATGTATAAAGTTTTTGAATCCGAGTTACGGTTTAAAAGTTATTGAATTTCACAGTTTAAATCAATTTAAATGATTTTCTGGATTTCTTTTATTATTTATTAAACATTATCCAGAACATTATCCACAACATTATCCAGAACAGTGCTGACATGTGGGACCCACATGTCAGCCTCTGTTATTTATAAAACATTTAATTAAATTGGAAAATTACCCTGGACCCACATGTAAGTCACTGGAAATTCTTATTAATTCTTTTAAATAATAAACTGACAGGTGGGACCCCAATGTAAGTGACACAGGGGCATATTTAACCAGTCTAATTAATCCAGAGGCTAACCTAATTACATGGGCCCACTAGTAAGTGACCCAAGGGGGTTTTAATTTTTCTGTTAAGCTAATAAGAGATTAGCCGGGGTGGTTAGTGAGTGGGGCCCGTTGTCAGTGGCCCAGGGGTTTGATTAACCCCTAATTAAGCTGGCTGACACGGGGGGCCCGCCTGTCATCCTCACCGGAGGGTTCACCGGAGCCCGCCGCCGGCGAGGTCGACGGGGAGCTCGCCCCAGGGCACGGGAGGGTGCGCGGCTTGATGCGTTCGAAGCAGAAGACGACGGCGAGTGCACTGGTGGTGGTGGTTGCGCCGAAGACGCGCCGGAGCGACGTCGGCGACGACGAAGGCGGCGGCTGCGCCACGGACCTTGACGGTGTCGACGCTACAGGGGCCCTAGGCGCGCGCAAAGAGCCCCAACGGGAACCACAGCGCGTGGGGATCACGACGGTGACACCTCCGGGACCAATCGGTCACCGTGGCCTCGCCGGCGACGAGTGCGCGCGGCGGCCGGAATGAGTAAAAGGGGGGCGGCGTTTACGGGCTACGCGGGCGTTCACGGGGGTTTGGGGAGGGAGCACTAGCTCACCAGGAGCGCGACGGTGCAGAGAGCGGGCCCGGGGGCGTCGTGGTGGCGCCGGATTTCCTCTGCGACGTCGCGGCGGCCGGAGTTGGGGAAGGTGACCGTGTGCTCGGGGTGGAGGCTTCCGCCTCGATTCCGTGCGCTCGGAGACGAGGACGACGACGAGGAACACGCTGGACAGGTCTTCGGGGCTCGGGGAGGCTGTTGGCCGCGGCGGCTCACCACGGCGGCGAGGCTGCGCTCGGATGATTCTTTCCCCGACGATGGCGAGCTACAGGGGGAGGGGAAAAGATGGTGGGCGTGTCCAGGAGGGAGGGGCGTTGCCCTTATCGCGTCCGCGGTCGCAGGGAGCAGGTGAGGGAGGGGAGGGCTCCAGTGGCGCCCGTGGCCACGGCGGCGCCACGACGTCGAGCAGGTGGCCGACATGACGGGAGCAGGTGGGAGGTGGAAGACGGGCCGGGGTGGCTGGGCTGGGGTGGGCCTCGCCCCAGGCGAGCTTTAAGCCTTTTCCAATTTTCGTTTTTTTTTCTGTTTGCTCAATTTCTTTCTGTAATTGATTTATTAACCCTAGCATTTTTGTAAAAGGTTATTAGTGTTTGTAAATTAGTGTTACATATTACTGAGGTGTCACAAAATATTTTGCTGCAAAATAAAATCATTAGATATTTCTTTTAAATATTAAATGCCCAAAGTAGGGGTTTTAACCCACTGTTTGAATTGTTTGGAATTTTCTGCAACTCCAAAAATTACCAAAGTTGGTCCAACATGATTATAATGATTTTAGGCAATTTACAAAAATAGTTCCATTATTTTTGGAACAACTTTATTTGAGCCCATTTGTTTTAGTTTCCATTTAAAGTAGTTTCAACTAGGGTTTGATTTCTTGATGAGCAAGATGCATTGTGCTTTGGGTTTTGATTACCAACCAGCATGATTTGAAAAGAGTAGAAGCAAAGTTTGATTAGGGACAGGGGATAACAGTGATTAACAAACAGTGATGGTCAACAGTGATGATGATTACTGTTACAGGAACTGAGGGTGTTACAAATCTCCCCCACTACAAGAATTCTCGTCCCGAGAATTTAAGTGGTAGCGAAGAAAAGATCGGGGTATTCATCGCGAAGGCGATCTTCGCGTTCCCAAGTGGCTTCATCTTCAGAATGATTCGACCACTGGACCTTGAGGAACTTGACGGTCTTGTTGCGGGTTCGACTGTCAGACTGATCGAGAATGCGGCTCGGATGTTCTCGATAAGTTAAGTCTTGTTGCAGCTCGATCATATCATGTTCCAGTTCGCGGATAGGATCCTTGAAGCAGCGACGGAGTTGCGACACGTGGAAGACATCGTGGACTTGGGAGAGGTTCGGCGGCAATTCCAACCGGTATGCCACGGGTCCACTCCTGGAAAGGATACGGAACGGGCCAATGTAGCGAGGAGCCAACTTGCCCTTGATACCGAAGCGATGAGTGCCTCTCATGGGAGTGACACGAAGGTATGCATACTCGCCAGGTTGATACACCATTTCTTTGTGCTTGCGGTCATAGTTGCTTTTCTGGCGGG
This sequence comes from Bromus sterilis, assembly GCA_950022295.1. NCBI lineage: Eukaryota > Viridiplantae > Streptophyta > Magnoliopsida > Poales > Poaceae > Bromus > Bromus sterilis. Next base: position 361,025,379 of record OX465595.1, on the reverse strand, counting down.
ACTGAGCGGCTTTCAGGTGTTCACGGATAACGCGAACCTGATCTTCAGCATGCTGTATAATGTCCGGACCAACGAGAGTTCGTTCCCCAGTTTCTGACCAATTCAGAGGGGTTCGACACTTACGTCCATAAAGAACTTCAAAGGGGGCCATCTTCAGACTAGCTTGATAGCTATTGTTATACGAGAATTCTGCAAATGGAAGAGATTCCTCCCACTTCTTGCCGAAGGAGATGACACAAGCTCGAAGTATATCTTCAAGCACTTGATTAACTCGTTCGACTTGTCCTTGCGACTGGGGGTGATAGGCGGTGCTGAAATTCAGATGCGTGCCCATAGCTTCTTGGAAACTATCCCAGAATCTTGAGGTGAAAATGCTGCCACGGTCTGAACTGATCTCCAGCGGAATACCATGGAGGGACACAATTCTGGAAACATACAAGTCTGCTAACTGACTAGCAGAGATCGTCTCCTTGACTGGAAGAAAGTGGGAAACCTTGGAGAATCGGTCGATGACGACAAAGATGGCATCATGACCCTTCTGTGATCGGGGAAAACCGGTGACGAAGTCCATCTCGATCTTGTCCCACTTCCATTCAGGAATAGAGAGTGGTTGTAGAGTCCCAGCAGGCCTTTGATGTTCTGCCTTGACGCGACGGCAAACGTCACATTCAGAAACATATCGGGCAATGTCTTGCTTCATGTTAGGCCACCAGAATTGCTGACGAATGTCTTGGTACATCTTGGTGCTTCCAGGATGAATGGACAACGGGGTATCGTGAGCCGCTCTCATGACCTTCGGGGTCATATCCAGGTTCTCATGCCTGCCCTTGCTGTGAGTAACCACTAAACGGTTCTGGTAGTACGCCGCACCTTTGCTATCAACGGTGAAGGGTGAGGGTCTCCCATTGGCGATATCGCGCTTAATCTTGTGTACGAAATCATCATAAAACTGTATACCCTTGACGGATTTGACGAGATCCGGTTCGATGACCAGGTTATTCGCATAACCTTGAGGAACAATCTCGAGGTTCAACTTTTGAAAGTCTTCATACAGAAGGGGTTGCTGCACCTGAACCTCAAGTTCAGAACAGTACGCTTTGGGGCTCAAGGCATCGGCCATCACGTTAGCCTTGCCAGGGGTGTAATGAATATCCATGTTAAAATCGGCTATTGTCTCGAGCCATCTTTGTTGGCGGAGATTCAGGTCGGGCTGAGTAAACAAGTACTTCAGGCTTTGGTGGTCGGTGTAGATCTCGCAACGGTTACCAACGAGGTAATGTCGCCACAGCTTCAATGCATAAATTACTGCTGCCAATTCGAGATCATGTGTTGGGTATTTGTCTTCGTGAGTACGCAACTGACGAGAGCCATAAGCAATCACCTTGCGCTCTTGCAATAGGACACAGCCTAATCCTTGACAAGATGCGTCGCAATAGATCACGAAGTCCTTCTGAGTATCAGGGGGAGCGAGCACCGGGGGAGAAGTTAGCTTGTCTTTGAGTGCTTGAAAACTTTCTTGACATTTATCTGTCCACTCAAACTTGACACCTTTGTGAAGCAGATTAGTCAGAGGCCTGGCAATCTTGGAGAAATTCTCGATGAAACGGCGGCAATAGCTAGCGAGCCCGAGGAAACTGCGGACTTGCTTGACGGTCTTGGGAGGGGTCCAGTCAAGAATAGCCTGGATACGTTCGGGGGTGATGGCAATGCCATCCTTGGAAATCACATGCCCAAGGTAGGTTACTTCGGGAAGCCAGAACTCACACTTAGAATACTTAGCGTAGAGTTTGTGTTCTCGAAGCTTCTCCAGTATAAGACGAAGATGTTCAGCATGTTCTTCTTCATTCTTGGAATATATCAATATATCATCCAGATAAACCACGACGAACTGGTCGAGGTACTCCATGAAAATATAATTCATCAATCTGGAGAAAGTGGCTGGAGCATTGGTTAAGCCAAAGGACATGACAGTGTACTCGTATGAACCATAGCGAGTAATGAAAGCAGTCTTCGGAATGTCCTCATCACGGACTCGGATTTGGTGATAACCCAACCTCAAGTCGAGTTTAGAAAACACCTTGGATCCGGCAAGTTGATCATACAGATCGTTGATCCGAGGAAGTGGGTATTTGTTCTGGATGGTGGCTTGGTTAATGGGCCGATAATCTTGGACCAATCGGTTTGTCCCATCGCTCTTCTTGACAAAGAGCGAAGGTGCTCCCCAAGCTGAGGAACTGGGGCGAATGAATCCTTTCTGAAGTGCCTTGTCGATTTCCTCCTTAAGGTCAAGGAGTTCATGTGGCGGCATCTTGTAAGGACGCTTGGCAATAGGAACAGTGCCCGGCTTCAAGTCGATGACGAATTCAACTTCTCTGATCGGGGGTATTCCCGGAAGTTCTCCTGGGAAGATGTCGGGAAAATCGCGAACGACCGGAACGTTCTCGATGCCTTTCAAAGGTGAGATATTCAAAGCATTCATCATAAAGATCTGTGTTTCAGCATTACGGGTAACTCGGGAGGTGTGGTTAACAATCCCACCGGAGGGGTGAAAAAGCTGGACAGACTTGGTGCCACAATACAGTGTGGCATCGTGAAATTTCAACCAATCCATTCCCAGAATGAGGTCTATGGTGGAAGACTTCAGGAGGATGGGCGACGCAAAGAATTCAACTCCTTCGATTTCAATGGTGGTGTTTGGCACTATCATGGTGGTTCGGCATTGGCCAATCGGGGTGCGAACGACCATCGGTGGTTTCATCGTTTCGTACTTGAAGTTATGCGAAAATGCAAATGCTTCCGACATGAATGAATGCGATGCTCCTGTATCAAATAAAACAGCAGCAGGTACGGAATTAACGAGAAGGGTACCCATCACGGTAGCGGGTTGTTGCTGAGCTTCTTCAACATTGACGTGGTTAGCATGTGCACGAGCATAAGCAGCAGACCCAGTATTATAGTTGGGGGTCCTGTTGTTGCCACGACCATTTCCACGGCCAACGGGGTGGACTACCAGTTGCTTCTGCTTCTGGGGGCACTCTCTGGAAAAATGCCCAGGTTGGCGGCACGTGAAGCATAGTCCATCCTGAGGACGGAGGGGTGTAGCATTGGGTGGTGCAGGCAGAGCTCTTGGCATCTGCGGGGGTGGAGGCAGACGGGGTGCAGCATAAGACGGCCTTGGAGCAGGGACAACTGAATGGGTCACACTGGTAGGGAGCCAGATACGACGCTTCTGCGTTGCGCTCGAAGATGAGCCAACGTCACGATAACGCTTCAGAGAGTTCTTGTTCTCCATCTGGGCAGTCTCGACGGTGATAGCCTTGTTCACCATAGTGGCGAAGTTGGCGAAATCATGAACGGCAAGAGCGAGCCTGAGTTCTGGGTTGAGGCCACGACGGAACTTCTGCTGCCTGCGAGCATCAGTGGTGATCTCTCCCTCCGCATAGCGAGAGAGGTTGAGGAACTCGCGCTGATAGGCTTCAACAGTCATATCGCCCTGAGTGAGGTTACAGAATTCTTCCGCCTTACGATCCATGATCCCCTGAGGAATGTAGCGGGCGCTGAAGGCAGACTAAAATTCATCCCAAGTGATGACTTCTTCAATTGGCAGGGAACGCTTGTGGGTGCTCCACCACTGAGCAGCGGCGCCTTTCAGATGATAAGACGCAAAGTTCACATAGTCGGCTGGATCGACATTAGCAGACTCCAGCTCGTGAGTGATGTCGCGAAGCCAGTCATCAGCATCCAGCGGCTGAACAGTGTTGCGGAACATAGTGGGGTTGAGGCGGGTGAAGTCGTGTAGAGTCACAGTGGCATGCTGATGGTGGTGCCCATTCTGATTCGGCTGGGGGAACTGAGCCATGATATTCTGCATGAACTGACGATTCATCTTGAACTGCTGCATCATCACGGCCATGTAATCCGGCGGCGGAGGTGGGTCGTTGGCAGTACGACCACGACCACGACCACCACGACCATCCATCCTGCTAGAATTTAACAGGGGTATTTCAGCGATGAAAAATTTAACGAGATACCGGAATCAAGCCTGAAGTAAAACGACAACGAAAAGGAGGCGCAGATATGTAAAGGAGTAGTCATATAAGACATCCACATTCGCACACAGAATCAATCGAAGATCGGACAGCGTAACGTCATAGAAATTAAGGAAAAAGGACTCTCTAGGCGGCGCGCAGACCGCGGTAAGGATTACACGACGCGACATAGATTCCACTATGTCAATCACGCCGCAAGAAAACTGTTGGCCACAGGAGTTGATGCCAGAGAACGCGCGGCCTGCCCAGAATGAGAATGGGATCCGCGGTCTGGGATCTGGCGTACGACGCCTGTGACACGACTCAATCAATGGGGGAAGCACCAAAAACGCCGGGTGGAATCAAGAGAACGTGATCCTAATGTCAGATTTTATAAAACTTACCAGCAAGGATAAGAGAGCAGATTCCCAGAGCATAGGTAAGGAGAAAAGGATCCTAATACCATAGATATCACACGTAGTGATATCGATGTGGGCCCGTAAGCCAAATATTAAGTTAGCAAAATAGTTTTTTCAAAGTCTAGACTCAACTTCGACCAGGTAGTGGTGGGGTGGCTTCCTACAGCCAGTCGGCTCTGATACCAACTTGTGACGACCCCAAAATCAGACCGTGTACAGTAATCATACACACAGGGTACACGACTGAGATTAGGGTGCCACGGTGATAATATCACAGCACAACACTAAACACAAAAAGATAAACAAATATATTACAATAGAGGGGGTCACGCGGACCCGAATATATAAGTCATACAAGACATAATATCTGAGTACAGACATAGTTAGTCAAGTTTTGCCTTAAGAAGGCTAGCACAAATCACATCAGAGATACAGAACGAAAAGGCGAGGCCTCCTGCCCGGGATCCACCGAACTACTCCTGGTCGACGGGGAACTCGACGTCGTAGTAGGCTGCAGCGGCCGATCAGGCAAAACAGTAAAGGAAATAAAGCAGGTGAGTATCTAGTATACCCGCGAGTCTTACGTCCGCTACTAAGCATTATGCATTGTATGAACGGAAAGAAGAGGCTGTATATAGTGGACTGAAAGACAGAAATTCAGAGCAAGGGTAAGAAGCTAGGCCTAACGAAGACTAGCATCTTCCGACGATGTCTTGTAGCATGAGGTAAGAATCAACCAAAAGTTTATATAAAGCATAAAATAACAATGCAGCAGAAGTTGCTGCAGCATTGTATAATAATAAGTTGTAATAATTAACAATGCCTCCGAGTTCACCTCCTCGACATCCCCGCGAGGAAGAAAACCCGGAACCATACAGTTTAATAATAATAGTTTCTAGTGGTAAGATCCAGCTTCAGCATAAAGCGTCCTGTTACCGTGGACACGGCTATCGATAGATTAATCTTCCCTGCAGGGGTGCACTTGTGTTACGCTACACGCACGGATCTCCAGGGTGGCGGGAACCTTGTTAGGGAACTCTCCACCGAGGCTATCCGACACTTCATAGCCCATCTTTCAAACTCAACAGAGAGGTCATCCGCCGGACTATATCCTATGTACGCGGGGCTTTGGACCCTAACCCCGACGTACTCCTGCACGGTGCGAGGCTAGCCGGTGAAGTTAAATCAAAGAAAATAAAAATCACACTGCCGCGGCAAATAAGACAACACCACTTCCCGGCGCAGGCCGCGGTACTGCTGACGTCTGAAGAGTCCTCGGACGACACTACGGAGCAGAGGAGCCCATAAACTCGTAATTCCCACGGGTAGGTAGTGCGTACATGGCATATAGCCAACTCAAGACATTCACTGAACCATTTAGCATTTTAATTAACCTGCGTGACAACCGTTATCGTTGCCTCGACTTAACCGACCCGCGGACAACGACAACAGCCAGGACCACTAGTACATCGGTGCCTGCCCCGTCGTCCCACCAAGTCACTGCGGTTACCAACAAGGTGAACCGTCTCCTTACCTTGTCTCGCGTGTGCTCCGGGAGGAGCTCGACTTTCGTAGTTTGGTAACTCTCGCGGCCAACGACCAGGGGCCAAGCACACCGGTACACTGGTCGTACCCTCCCTGTCGTCCCGTCGCAATACCTCTCGCGGGCACCGCTGGGTCGCCCGACTTCTTACCTGAAGGACAACCGTTTACAGGACCCTATGGCGGCAAGACAAAGTCAGCCTCGAGTGGAGTACAAGGATTACTCCTTGATAGCTCACACTTGAGGTGACTAGGCATAACCCAGATAGGGGCCTTTGGCGGTGTCTGCCTTGTACCGTACCTGTGCAGTTATAATATTTGTATACGCGTTCACTCCCCTGAGTGACCACGGCCCTCTATCTAATCCTAGCTAACAATGCGCAGGGCTCACTGCTGAATAATGCATAATAATAATAGGCAGCATAGGATAAAGGAAGGTACATCAAGGGGCGACAAAAATCAGGCTATGCAGTTGAATAGGATTGTAATCGTAGCAGCAGTAGTAACAATGCCTAGTGCAAGAAAAGTACGGAAAGATAGGCGATATCTGGGGAAGAGAATGGCTCTGCTTGCCTGCAAGCTCGACGGTAGTAGTAGGGTCGTCGACGACGTAGTCGTACTCAGCAGCGGTGTAGTCGACGACAGCAGCGGGGTCTACCGGAGATTAAGGGGGGAAGAAACAGTAAATACACAGCAAGCATATACAAACAGATGCATGATATGACAGATGAAATGTTAACGGTGTTCTAACGCAGTGCAATGCACGTTGCTCGGAACGGAAATTCATCTGAGGATGAACTACCGGCTCCGGGTGTTTACCGGACAGGGTGTCCGGAGGGGAAGGATCAAGCCGGAGGTGTCGTGGTTACCGGAACAACATAAGGGGGGTGTATCCGTGCTAGTTGATCTATTCCGAGAAACATTCGTGTTCGGAATAAATTCATCCGGGCACTCTAACAGTACCGGACAATTTATCGGACAGTCGGTCCGGAGGGGGAATGTTCAAGGTTCGTCGTGTTAGAGGGGTGTGGTAGACATACGGATAGCGTATTTGTTTTCGTTATATATTTCTGATCAATTTTCATGTATAAAGTTTTTGAATCCGAATTACGGTTTAAAAGTTATTGAATTTCAAAGTTTAAATCAATTTAAATGATTTTCTGGATTTCTTTTATTATTTATTAAACATTATCCAGAACATTATCCAGAACAGTGCTGACATGTGGGACCCACATGTCAGCCTCTGTTATTTATAAAACATTTAATTAAATTGGAAAATTACCCTGGACCCACATGTAAGTCACTGGAAATTCTTATTAATTCTTTTAAATAATAAACTGACAGGTGGGACCCCAATGTAAGTGACACAGGGGCATATTTAATCAGTCTAATTAATCCAGAGGCTAACCTAATTACATGGGCCCACTAGTAAGTGACCTAAGGGGGTTTTAATTTTTCTGTTAAGCTAATAAGAGATTAGCCGGGGTGGTTAGTGAGTGGGGCCCGTTGTCAGTGGCCCAGGGGTTTGATTAACCCCTAATTAAGCTGGCTGACACGGGGGGACCGCCTGTCATCCTCACCGGAGGGTTCACCGGAGCCCGCCGCCGGCGAGGTCGACGGGGAGCTCGCCCCAGGGCACGGGAGGGTGCGCGGCTTGATGCGTTCGAAGCAGAAGACGACGACGAGTGCACTGGTGGTGGTGGTTGCGCCGGAGACGCGCCGGAGCGACGTCGGCGACGACGAAGGCGGCGGCTGCGCCATGGACCTTGACGGTGTCGACGCTACAGGGGCCCTAGGCGCGCGCAAAGAGCCCCAACGGGAACCACAACGCGTGGGGATCACGACGGTGACACCTCCGGGACCAATCGGTCACCGTGGCCTCGCCGGCGACGAGTGCGCGCGGCGGCCGGAATGAGTAAAAGGGGGGCGGCGTCTACGGGCTACGCGGGCGTTCACGGGGGTTTGGGGAGGGAGCACTAGCTCACCAGGAGCGCGACGGTGCAGAGAGCGGGCCCGGGGGCGTCGTGGTGGCGCCGGATTTCCTCTGTGACGTCGCGGCGGCCGGAGTTGGGGAAGGTGACCGTGTGCTCGGGGTGGAGGCTTCCGCCTCGATTTCGTGCGCTCGGAGTCGAGGACGACGACGAGGAACACGCTGGACAGGTCTTCGGGGCTCGGGGAGGCTGTTGGCCGCGGCGGCTCACCACGGCGGCGAGGCTGCGCTCGGATGATTCTTTCCCCGACGATGGCGAGCTGCAGGGGGAGGGGAAAAGATGGTGGGCGTGTCCAGGAGGGAGGGGGCGTTGCCCTTATCGCGTCCGCGGTCGCGAGGAGCAGGTGAGGGAGGGGAGGGCTCCAGTGGCGCCCGTGGCCACGGCGGCGCCACGGCGTCGAGCAGGTGGCCGACATGACGGGAGCAGGTGGGAGGTGGAAGACGGGCCGGGGTGGCTGGGCTGGGGTGGGCCTCGCCCTAGGCGAGCTTTAAGCCTTTTCCAATTTTCGTTTTGTTTTCTGTTTGCTCAATTTCTTTCTGTAATTGATTTATTAACCCTAGCATTTTTGTAAAAGGTTATTAGTGTTTGTAAATTAGTGTTACATATTACTGAGGTGTCACAAAATATTTTGCTGCAAAATAAAATCATTAGATATTTCTTTTAAATATTAAATGCCCAAAGTAGGGGTTTTAACCCACTGTTTGAATTGTTTGGAATTTTCTGCAACTCCAAAAATTACCAAAGTTGGTCCAACATGATTATAATGATTTTAGGCAATTTACAAAAATAGTTCCATGATTTTTGGAACAACTTTATTTGAGCCCATTTGTTTTAGTTTCCATTTAAAGTAGTTTCAACTAGGGTTTGATTTCTTGATGAGCAAGATGCATTGTGCTTTGGGTTTTGATTACCAACCAGCATGATTTGAAAAGAGTAGAAGCAAAGTTTGATTAGGGACAGGGGATAACAGTGATGGTCAACAGTGATGATGATTACTGTTACAGGAACTGAGGGTGTTACAGAGAGGTGCGCCGGCGGCGTCCTAGCCGGCTAGCCGGTGGGAGGCGGCGGCGGCACGGCTTGACCACGGGCGTGGATGGAGAGGAGAGAGAGATGGGGAGGCTGGCTGACGTGGCGCGCTCTGGTCCGTCGATCTGCGGATCCGACGGCCAGAGTTGCTCTGGAATTAGGGTTTCGGGATTTGGGGCTCAAAATGGGCAGATCTAGCAAAGTGGAGGGGGGTGGCTGCAATTTTGGCTTAGGGAAACCCTAAGTGGGGGTGGGAGTGTGGTGGTCTTTATATAGCCCCGGTGGCTGGCAGTTTGCAAAAACATCTCCGGTTTTTATCTCGCGCGCGCGGTGCTCACGTTTCTGACTGCCGGGGATCTGCAGTACCTCCGATTCGGGTAAATCTTCGAACTACGAGATCGGTGCGTCGAGCCGGAGGCGTTCACCTCGCGCTGGAACCGTTCCGAAAACACTTTCCGGCACGCTATAAAAATAACTCGTTTAATTATTAAACGGGGTTTTCATTCCGTTGGCTGCGGCTGGTCTCGTGCGGTTTTCGCGACGGTGATCGGGTGAAACCCGGTGTCGCGAAGGTCGAGTGTCAGGGTGGAAAGGGTCGGTCTCCGTCCGATACGAGATAAGAGGGGGAAAAATAATCGCCGATCGATAAATCGGGGATGCAAACACCGCAAAAAAATCAGACAATCAAACAATTCACACCGAAAACAAAAGTTTTAATTTTTGTGAAAACTGGGCTGTTACACTGCCTTTATGTTTTGCTTCACTCATGGAGGCTAGCGAAATACCACTCTAGTATGTTCAAGCTTTGTGCATTGTAATCCTGTCTTGATTTTCAGTAGTATATTATTTGCTTTTAGTTGTTTGTGATTGATCACTTGAAAGAAGGATTGCTTCGTGCATTGTCCTCATAGCATTGTTTTGATACTTGCTAAATTCTTTTCGTAGTACATGCTTATATACATCTATTGAAGCAAAAGAGTTTGTCAAAGTTTTCTTTGTTGCATTCAGTTCGTTGTACTGAATTGCTTGAGGACAAGCAATATGCTAAGCTTGGGGGAGTTGATCCGTCTCAAACGTATCTACTTTTCCAAACACTTTTGCTATTGTTTTGCCCTCATTCTTGCATGATTTGGATGAAACTAACCCGGACTAACGCTGTTTTCAGCAGAGCTGCCTGTATGGTTTTATTGTGCGCAGGAAAATGGATTTTTGGACATCTCAGAAAATTCCCAGAAAATACCAGAAAATCCACGCACCTGAAGTAGCCAGATGCCAGAAGTGGGACCAGAGGGGAGCCCAGGGGGCCCCAGGCGCCCACCCTGGCGCGGCCAGGGGTGGGGCCGCGCCCTCTGGCCGCCTGGGGGCCTCCCCCCTCCTCTGGTGCCCTACCAGGACTCCTATTTATTCCCGTGACGGAGAAACCCCGAAACAGAAGTCGTTGTCCCAATTCTCGTCGCGGAGCCGCCGCCACCCTCTGTTCTTCTCCGGGAGGGCTAACCTGGAGGCTGTTTTGGCCTCCGGAGAGGGGAGATCATCGCCATCGTCATCATCATCGCCACTCCATCCTCCCTCCATGACTTCTCCATCCATGTGTGAGTAATTCCCTGCTGTAGGAAAAGGGGATGGTAGGGATTGGATGAGTTAGATCATGTAATAGTTTATCAGATTGTTGGGGGCATGTTGCCTATCTTCTAGATTGTTTTTATCATCTTTGCTTCAACTTGTTGCTCTTAATGCTTGTCACTTTGGGCCCGAGTGCCATGATTTCAGATCTGAACCCTTTGTGTTTTCATGAATATATTTGTGTTCTTGATCTTATCTATGAATTGTATGCACCTGTTATAGTCCGGAACCGGCGATCCCAATGGTGACAGCTTGGGACACCAAAGGGGATGGACTATAATTTGAGGATTCCATGTATCCATTGATTGTTAATGCTTTGTTCTGGTGCTCTTTGACAGGAGCACCTTAATCTCCATAAGTTCCTTTTGGCCCCGTTCGTAGCGGGATGGTAGGACAAAAGATGTTGCGCAAGTTCTTATTGCAAGCACGTACAACTACATGTGGGATACATGCCTGATGTTTGATTTATGCCTAGATGATCATTGCTTTTCTGTGTGCCTTGCCCCAAGTTAAATACATGATGTGTCTTATCCATGCAGTGCCCAACCATCCATCTCCCTAGCCTACAGTGTTTTTAATTCTGCTGGTTACTAGTTATTTACTTTCGTTGTTTTACTATTATCGTTGCTATCATCTTTTCCATATCGCAGTTACTATTAATATCTTATTGCAAGTATGTGTATCTCAGGTGCGGTGGAATTGACAACTCCACTGTTAAAGCTTGTGGATATTATTTGGCTCCCCTTGAGTCGAATCTATAAATTGGGTTATTCTTACCCGCGAAGACTATCTCGATCCCCTGCAGTTCTGCGTTGTCAGCGCCGTTGCCGGGGATTCCGAGTGCGACAAAAGATTGGTCCCGTCAACCGCCAAATTTTTGGCGCCGTTTCCGGGTACTCCGAGTGCTAAGATAGGGGAGTTTCCCACTACCTTTTACCTTTGATTTTTAGTCTTGTTAGTTTACCTTTCATTTTTTATCTTTGTGTCTTATATAAAAAAACACAAAAAAGTTATTTATCTTGTTAGTAGCTGTTATTATGTCTGGTCCTTTTTCCTTTGTTGAGAAAGAAGTTCTCAACTTTAAACAAAAAGATGGTGAAAGTTTAAAAGATGCTTGGTATAGTATTAATGATTCTCAGAAAAGAGCCCCCAAGAAGCAATCCACTACTATCCTGCTTAGATTTTTTTTTATGTTGGGATTACTCCTTGGAATAGGTTAATTCTAGATAGTTCTATCAATGGGAATTTCTTAGAAGCCCCAATTTGGGAGTCTCTTAATGTTATTGAAAATCTTGTTGGAAATCTCCCTGTTGTTAGCATACAAGAAGATATAACTCTAGCTCACATTATGAAAAAACTTGAAAAGATAGAGTTAGAAATACCAAGTATAACTAGGATAAATGAGGTTAATCACAAGATTCAAGAGAATTTGAATAGACTTGATAGCTCCATGCTTAAAATTATTAAAACTTTGGAGACCATCAAATTCCATGGTTTGGATCCTTCTAGGATAGATAAGATTGAGGAAATCATTAACACTTTAGGAACTACTTTCTCCTCAATTAAACCAAAAAGGTAGAAACTCCGGAAAAAAGGGAACCTAAGTTCAAATATGTCCCTAAGGTTCCGTGACCGAGAAATAATCCACCCATTGCCAAGGAAGTTGAAACCGTGAAAACTTTGGAAGAAATACCTCTTTTTGATAAATTTATAAATAAAACTCTCATCGATTTTCCGCCTTTTGGTTTCTCCCTAGAAGTATCTTCATTGGGCCTTTATTTGAAAGAGCTCTTAAAACTAGTTGTACAATTGAAGAGCTTTTTCATGATCTTGATAATGGTTCAATTGATACAACTTGATTTATCTTTTTTTTTGCTTTATGTCTAGCTTAAAGGCATAAAAGAAAGCGCTTGTTGGGAGGCAACCCAAGATCTTTTTACTTCTGTTTTTAGTGGTCTTGATGAGTGTTTCTACTGTAGCAACATCATTGTACCTTTATTGTCAAGCTTTGTGCCAAGTTATAGCCTCTGATGATAAGGGAAGCAAAAGTTGTGACATGCTGTCCAGAAAACATATTCTGTCTGCTTGACGGAAAAATCGGAACAAATCACCAGTTCGTCTTTTTGAGCTGAATTTTTTTACACAGTATGCTCTATACAATTGTGAAACTTTTGTAAGTTCTGAGTTTTTTTATTTGAGTTGCAGAAGTACCCCAAAAAAATTATTTACTACCTGATGTTTTGTTTTTCAAAGATTCTGCCACGTTTTGCCTTTCCTTACTTTTGCAAACCTTAAACTTGCTTTTTCTTTGCAAAAACTTTTTGGAAATCTTGAGAAACAGGAGCTCTTCAAGAATATCTTTATATCCAGTGGGGAAAAATTATTTTATTAAGGGTAATAACCTCTCTAATCAGCTTATGATGAGTTATGTATGAAGGGAGTTTTCAAGTGTGCAATGGAAGATGATGAAAGAAGATCCGGGAGTGTCAACCGCTCAAGATTGGGGATGCCCCCATGCATACCCAATAAATATTCAAGGAGACTCAAGCGTCTAAGCTTTGGGATGCCCCCGTGCATCCCCTTCTCCATCAACAATCACCAGTTCGTCCTTCGTCTCACTATATTTTTATCACTTCATGCGTTATGTGCTATGCTTGGAGCGTCTCGCTCTTAGGTTTACTTTTTAGTTTTGTTTAGCTTTGTTTGCTGTTCATAACAAGTTAGACCCCAGCTTACTTTGTGTGGGAGAGAAACACGCTCCACTCCAATCTAGAACACATCATAGGATTTTTCATGCTTATCTTTTTACTGTTGTGTGTTCTTTATCTTTTCGTAGCTACTGTCATGTTTAGTTTTAGTCTTATTTTGTCTTTAGCAAGAGCCTTGGATTTTGTTTACTTTGTTGTTGAAAATCTCTTTAGTTTTCATGTTTATCTTGTTAAGAGAGTTGGTTGTTGCACTGAGTTGTGTCTTGTCTTGAAAGTAGGTAATTGAGGTTGATATTTAATTTTGGTAGTAACTTGCAATAGTTTTGTGGTATCGTTGTGAGTAATGTTTGAACTTTTGGTGTCAAGAGCTCCAGCCTATTAGTGATAGGTGTCGTATTTTGGGAAATCCGTGTTTATTTTCAAAACCTACAAAACTAGTTGAGAACTCTAGCTACTAGATGGATCGCAAATCTTTTGAGGGTTCGGATATTAGAGTACACTCACGTAGCACGAGTTGAGGATGCGCAAGGATAACCAAACCCCCATACACTCCTCCTCAGGGTACTTGTCTCTTTATGAACCTCCTCATTAGATTGAGAGTTACCGATAATAAGTGCATGAGTTCTTCGGACTAATGTAAGTATTGAAAGTTGACACTTCCACCTCCTCATATTTGCTAGCCTCTTCCGTACCATGCATTGCCTTCTTCTCACTCCGAGAGTTGGCGTCCACCTTCGCCGGTGCATCCAAACCCTTCGCATGATACGCTCTGCCATCATAAACCTCCTTATATCTTTCCTCAAAACAGCCACCATACCTACCTATCAAGGCATTTCCATAGCCTTTCCGAGATATATTTCCATGCAACACCCACCTCTTCATGACTTTATCTTCATGTCATACATGTTCCTTCTACACTAGCAGAGGCATACATTGCATACATCATGATAGCTACATCTTCTTTATGTTTGAGTACCTTGTAAAGTGTGAAGATCTTCTATACCCTCTTGTAAAATAGAGTGTTGCCCTTAAGTGAGGAAAAGATCCCAAAGTGGACAAAATAAAAGATCCCAAAGAGGACAAATGAGAGTTAAACAGAAAGAGCAATTGAGGCCAGCAAAAAAATTCAAAAAAAGTAAAAAGATAAAAAGAAAATAAAAAGAGAGAAAGGTGCAACACTACTATCCTTTTTGAAAGATCCACACTATGATCATTCATCCATATAGCTATGTGGGGACCTTCACACTATAGAACTTGGCTTGCATATTCCAAGGATGAGCCTCTTCAAACGATCTCTAGGTCTTCATGAGCGAGAAAGTTGGATGCACCCCCACTAGTTCCATTGGAGAGCTTTTCTTAGCTCAAATGTGCATCAGTTGCATGGCAATCCCTACTCCTCACATCATATCTATCATTTGGCTTTCTCTCGCCTATGATTGTCCTCATTGATGTAAGCCCTTCTCACCTTTTTGTTTTCCTCCTCCACCATACTTCTTTCTTTGCCATCCTAAGTGTCAACTTTCGTGCTTACGCTCATCCATTGCATGAGTGCTCAAAGTATCAAAAAGGAGTGGATCAAATTGACTTGTACCTGACTAGTGGTCTGGGGACGAGTCAAGATATGATTCCTAAGAAGACCAAGTGTGAAACTTTAGTAGATTGAGTTCTCAACAAATTTTTTTCTTCTCATATTCCCTATCCCCTTTCTTGCACGCAAACACCATTTAGAGACATTCGAGTCACGGACAGCGAGAGCTCTTACACCTAATGTTCTTTTGTTGCTTGTTTCAATGCTAATATAAACGCTTGTATGTTATGACTTGAATTGAATCACATACCTGTAACATCCCAAGTTTTGTAAAATTTGGATGTTAATAGAATCATTTGTGCATATCATTTTCTTCCCATTGCATATTGGATCTTTTGGATTTTCTTTCCAATTTATTTTAACCCAATAAAAATCAAGAGAGAACATAACATGACTTCTTCAACATAAAAAGGGTTAAGAAAATATTGGAGCATTTTTATTTTATTCTAATAAAGCATTTCGGGAATTTAATAAATCCTAAAATTTCTTTTGGAATTTATTAATTGTCCAAAATGACTTTATAAATAAATTTTCACATTTTATAAAATTGCATTGAGCTAGGAATATTTATCCTAGGCTTTATAATTTTTTTGTTGAGGTTTTATTAGAGTTTTATTAAACTTATTTTGAAATTGATTTTCTGTAGTATTTTATTTTGGCCAGGAAAAATTCATAATATTTTCCTTATATATTTCTAAGATTTTAAAAATTTACTAAGTATTTTTTTAGCGGCATATTATTTCTTCAAAAAACAATCGGCCGCCAGGCCAGCCCAGCAGGCCGGCCCAGTCGCCCAGGCCAACCCCAGGCCCCGTCATCCTCCTGCCTGCGTTACGCACGCAGCAACGCAACGACAGCAACAGCAGCGGGCGCTGCAGCGCTGACAGCGCCACGCCCGGCCACGCCAGCCAGGCGCCCTCCTTGCTTACTTCCCCGCCTCCCCGCGTATCCCGCACCTCCCTTCTCCGCCCCGACACCATTAAGGCCCCCATTAAGCCGCCATTAAAGACCTCGCCGGAGTTTCCGCACTGGCCGGATTTCATCGCCGGGAGCACGCATCTGGACACCCCCTCTCCCTATATAAACCACCCATGCGTGCCTCTCCTCCCACTCGTCCAAATCCCCCAAAAATCTAGCCAAAAGCCGCACCATAGCTCATGAATTTGCTCGCCGAAGTTCGCCGGTCGAGCTCCACCTCGGCGTCGACCACGTCGCCAGTAAGCCATCTCTAGACCCCAAACTCTAGAAATTGTTCGCCCTTGTCGTTGCGCATCTCTTAGACATCGTTTTGCTCTTTTTCGTGCTCTGTAGAGATCTCCCCGGAGTCGCGCGCCCGCCGGAGCTCGCCGGAGCACCGCCTCGCCCCAGCCCTCCCCGACGTCGCCGAAGACCGCCGCCACCGCCCCGCGCCTCCTCACGCCGAGCCGCTCCTCCCCGACATCTTCCTCGCCGCCAATCCCCTCCGGAGCCGCCGCCCCCACGAAGAAACCGCCGCTGGCCAATACTCCATGTACGTGCATGTTCTTCTCTGTGTAGAAGAAGATGAGTTAAAAAATTTCTAAAAAAAAAGTTTTGTAAAAAAAACAGACCGTTTTTTTATTTAGAGAACGTTCACTAGATTAGAATTTTAGCCCCCCTATTCACACGATAGCCAGGGACTTATATCTAATTATTTAATTTTATGTTTTAGCTATTTAGCCCCTAGTCTTATTTTAGCTATATCTTTTTACCCGTTTATTAGTTTTAGACGAAACCAAATCCCACGTTTAAGTTTTTCATCCCTCTATCGCGTGGACACCTATTTTTAAAATTTTAAAATTTTAAAATATTAGTTTGGAAATATTTAAATTCAAACTTTGTTTGGCCATAACTTTATAACCATAGCTCAGTTTTGACCGATTCTGTTTGCAAATCGAAACCCTAAATTATCCCCATCACTTAGGACTTTCATCAACAAGTTTTACACAAAATTTTGTTCTGTTTTACAAAACCTTTTTCATTCTTTCTTTTCAAAGTTTGTCAAAACATTGTTTTCGTTTTCTTTTGTATTATGTTTTGATTGGTTGCACTTGTTTGTTTGCGATAGATTGTCCCGAGTGCGAAGCAGAATACTTCCAGTCCTTAGAGTTTGATCACCAGCAGCGAGGCAAGTCTACCTTTGATCATTTTCCACTTTACCTATGTTTTATTGCATGTAGTACCCCTTTTCTTAGAATGCATAAGTAGAAGTTTACTTT
Source organism: Bromus sterilis (assembly GCA_950022295.1). NCBI lineage: Eukaryota > Viridiplantae > Streptophyta > Magnoliopsida > Poales > Poaceae > Bromus > Bromus sterilis. The sequence goes on along the minus strand of OX465595.1, from coordinate 361,008,214 downwards.
CACGCAAACCCAGTAGTTCAATTTGTGGTAGGTTTAACTTGTCACCATCGTGTAGGAAACTTTAGTGCTTTGCTATTGTAGACGTGCATTGGGGAGTGAATTCACGATGAGATGAGTGACTTTGTAGTAAATCAGGACCAAGTTAAACTCAATGAACTACCTGGGTGGATTGGTTGGAGGCACCCTGGAGGAACCAGTGGAGATGCCTAAGTGACCTGGAGATGGCCAGGGATCACTGCGGAAAGCCACCCAGGCTTAAAGAGATTTTATCATATTGTCATTTCTAGAAGCTTACGTGTGCAGCCACAAGCTATTATGGGCTTTGGCTTGGTTAATTAGTAGTAGTGACTCGTGCTAGGTGGTGCTACGAACGTAATGTTGGTAGGTGGGATGGGCACCGCCAGAGTAAGGGAAACTCTTCTAAAAGACCATGTCTCGACCTTCCTGTTTCCATACAACGTGTAGTGTGGCAAATACCAATGGAGGTGGTCGAGTCTTGTGGGGAAAAGTGCACAAACCTCTGCAGAGCGTATAAATCTAATCGATTAGCCGAGTCCCCGGTATTGGAAAATTTGAGCGTCTAGTTATGGTATTTTTGAGAAATCTCATCATCTTTAATTAATCATGTTGGGTATAATTACCATGGGTTGTCTTGTTCTTATTCTTGTTGAGATTATTTTTAGGAACACTTATTCTATAGGGAAAAATTCAGCTTTATGCAAATTGAAACGTAGAAGCTCCACCAGCCAAATGCATGTATTGTAGGAATTCATTTTCTTCTCCTTGGTATGACTTGCCGTACATTCAAAGTACTGAACCTATTTGGGCTGTACGATTGGTGCAGATTACTCTGACGGTGATTAAGGTGCGAATAGGTTATTGTCCTATACTCAACGTTTTGCCGTGGAGTCGGATGGACCACTACTACTACTATTGCTTCCGCAGTTTTTGATGGCCTTAAGCCATGGTATTGTAATAAAATTTTCTATTTTGAACTCTCCGATGTAATAAAAAGACATGTGATTTATTCTGTTATTCATCGAGTACTGTATGTGCCAGCAAGTTGATCCAGGGAATGGCACAGATCATAGAGACTTTGGACCTATTCGGGATCGTTTCATTACAAGATGGTATCAGAGCACATGTTGACTGTAGGACGTGACCTTAGAAATGGAAAAGCCATAGGACAAAAATTTATTTTTCAAATCTTCTACTTTCGTTGTTCTTGTATCCTTGTCTATTCAAATCTAACTTCTCTCTTTTAAAAATATAGATGTCGACTGCCATGACCCGGTTCACCCAGCCCGATGAGACCATGCCTTTTGGGCGACGCCTGACGAAGATCACCAAGTACATGAACATCGGCTTGCCCAGTTTTACTGGAACCCTCAAGACCTCGACGCCAGAAGATAGATGCTAGAGGATCAACGTCCACATTCCAGGACGCACCTTCGGGAAGAACATCAAGCCTATTGACTTCTTCTTGGAGGCACCAACTTGGAGTTTGGGCCAGAGCATCGCAGCACACACCTCCCTCGGACGCATCCGCGAGGAATACACAGAGGATCTCAAGGGAACCACCTGCATGCCGTGTGGACGTCGAGATCACCATGGGGAGATTGTGCGCACCGTTAAGGACGACACTATATCATCCTATATCCAAGACCTGGAGGAGCACATCCGCAGCTTGGAGAAGGTGATGCACCGTGGCATGAAGACCTCCAGGAAGCTGGCCATCCGCCAAGAGGAGCTAGAGGAGGAACTCATGGAAACCCGTGAAGGGTACGAGGATGAAATCAACACGCTACTGAAGAAGCATGAAGAAGTGAAGCCCCTGCTGGAAGAAGCCGAAGAGAAGCTTTACCATGGAGAAAACATCCAGGACGACAACTCTGATGGAGATTTCGTCATCCAGGATAAGGATCATGAGGGGTCACATGACGTTGAGATGAGCGAGTCTTCTACCGACTCAAATTAGTTACAGAGCACCATCATAGATGATTATCCTTAGCTACTCGAGTAGAGTTTCGATGTATCGTTTCTTTTAGTTACCATGTCGACTTTATGACATGGATTATCTTAGGTTTCTTGTTTGAAACTTGATTTGGGTGAATTGAATTGAAACTTTGCTATCATTTTTGCATATGGGTAGTGTTTTCCCCTTAGACCCTTTTCTCCCTCTATATCTCATCTATTCTAACCCAACAGATGCCACCAAGAAGGGACCCTTCCGGAATTGGATCAGGGAGTGGAATCCCCGGCCTAGATTAGTTTCTTCAGACCAAAAGCCAGTTGATGCAACTTCTGATGCAGAACATGAACAACAACAACAACAACAACAACGCACCACCACCTCCACCACCACCGCCTCCGGTGGATAGTCTCTCCCGTTTCCTGAGATTGAACCCACCATTGTTCTCAAGAAGCCCAGAGCCGATTGTGGCTGATGATTGGCTTCGTAACATGGGAAGGAAGCTGGCAACCGCTGGATGCACTGATGGGGAGAAAGTGAGGTTCGCCTCGCACCAGCTGGATGGACCTGCAGCCGCATGGTGGGATAATTATACCACCACATACCCCATGGCTAATGTGACTTGGGATCAGTTCCAGCAGGCTTTCCGTACGGCTCATGTTTCAGTTGGAGCTATGAGTCTCAAGAAGAGGGAATTCCTCAACTTACGCCAAGGAGGCCGTTCAGTGGCAGAATATGTGGAGGAGTTTAACAAGCTGTCCCGTTATGCTCCAGGAGATGTGGCCTCGGATGCCGTGAAACAAGAGAAGTTTCTGGAAGGACTAAATGATGAGCTTGGCGTTCAGCTGACGGTGGCAACTTTTGCTAATTATCAAGAGATGGTGGACAAGGCTATCATTCTTGAAGGAAAGCATCAGATAATGGAGAATCGCAAGAGGAAGTACGGTCAGGGAAAGCTTCACTCTGGAGCTCAGCAGAAGCCCCGTCCCGCACCATTCTCGGGATACGGTGGATCAGGCCACAACAAGTTTGGAGGACACAACCATCATAACCATGGAGGCCATTCTCAGCATGGGAACCATGGAAACAATCATGGTGGCCCTAGGAATGGAAATGGAGGAAATGGGAATCAACACCGTCCCAACAATACTGCACCAGTGAGGAAGGATCTAAGTCAGATCACCTGCTTCAAGTGCAACAATAAAGGACACTACTCAACAGATTGTCCTGAGAACAAGAATGGAAATGGCAATGGAAATTCTGGAAATAAGAAGCCAAATCCTTTCGCCAAGGGACAAGTGAATCATGTCAATGTGGAGGAAGTCTATGAACAGCCAGATGCAGTGTTTGGTAAGTTTTTCCTAAACTCTCATCCGATATTAGTTCTTTTTGATACTGGTGCATCACATTCATTCATATCAAGGGTAGTTGTGGATAAGTATGGATTTCCTACCAAGACCCTTAGTATGCCCATTATGGTGAGTTCCCTGGGAGCCGAGATGGTGGCATGCATAGGTTGTCCCCAGTTGAACCTCGCCATTGGCAAGCATGATTTCCCCACAGACCTGATCATCCTGAAGTCACAAGGATTAGATGTCATTCTAGGCATGGATTGGATGTCTAAGTATGAAGGAAACATTGACTGTGTTAGAAGATCGATTTCTCTCACCACTCCAGAGGGAAAGAGGATCAAGTATGTGTCCAAGCATAAGCCTAGAAAGGTCCAGGTATACTCACTTAATGGGGTTAGCCTGGAGGAAGTACCGATAGTCAAGGAGTACCCTGATGTATTCCCGGAGGAATTGCCCGGAATGACACCGGATCGAGACATTGAGTTCTTGATTGAGTTGTTGCCAGGCACCGGACCAATATCCAAGAGATCGTATAGAATGCCCGCAAATGACCTGGAAGAAATTAAGAAGAAGATTGAGGAGTTGTTGGAGAAATGGTATATACGTCCGAGTTCATCACCTTGGGGAGCCCCAGTGCTCTTAGTGGCGAAGAAAGATAGAACCCTAAGAATGGTTGTGGATTATCGCTCATTGAATGAGGTGACTATCAAGAACAAGTATCCACTACCAATGATCAATGATTTGTTTGATCAACTCGAAGGAGCTAGTGTTTTCTCCAAGATCGATCTTCGATCTGGATACCACCAGTTGAAGATTCGAGAACAAGATATACCCAAGACCGCTTTCACCACCAGATATGGACTTTATGAGTATACAGTCATGTCTTTTGGTTTGACCAATGCCCCTGCATACTTCATGAGTATGATGAACAAGATATTCATGGAGTTTTTGGACAAGTTTGTTGTGGTATTCATAGATGATATCTTGATCTACTCCAAGAATGAAGAGGAGCATGAAGAACATCTGCGCTTAGTTTTGGAGAAGCTCAGAGAACATCAACTCTATGCTAAGTTCAGTAAATGTGAGTTTTGGTTGAAGGAGGTGGGGTTTCTTGGGCACGTTGTGTCAGGTGAAGGCATAGCAGTGGACCCTTCCAAGGTTGAAGCAGTCACGGAATGGATTGCACCCATATCAGTCACTGAAATCCGTAGTTTTCTTGGACTTGCAGGATATTACCGGAGATTCATTGAGAGTTTCTCCAAGATCGCCAAGCCCATGAAGGAGTTGTTGAAGAAGGAAACCAAGTTCGTGTGGACGGAAGAATGTGAAGCAAGTTTTCAAGAATTGAAGAAAAGGTTGGTTACAGCCCCAGTGCTGATTTTGCCTAATATACACAAGGATTTTCAAGTGTAGTGTGATGCCTCTCGTCAAGGACTTGGAGGTGTCCTTATGCAAGACGGAAAGGTCGTAGCTTACACCTCACGTCAGCTTTGACCTCATGAAGTGAACTATGCCACACATGATTTGGAGTTAGCAGCCGTAGTGCATGCACTCAAGACCTGGAGACATTTCCTTGTTGGGAATAATTGTGATGTGTACACTAATCATAAGAGTTTGAAATATATCTTCACACAGAAGGATTTGAACCTTAGGCAGAGGAGGTGGTTAGATCTCATTAAATATTATGATATGAGATTGCACTATCACCCAGGAAAAGCCAATGTTGTGGCTGATGCCTTGAGCCGGAAGAGTTATGTTAATACTCTCATAGCAAGAGGTTTACCTCAAGAATTATACGATGACCTCAGAGACCTCCGATTGGAGATTGTTCCTCAAGGATTTATCGCCACTCTGGAGATTCAATCCACATTGTTGGAAAAGATCCGCGAGGCTCAGAAGACGGACAAAGACATTTCTGAGATAAAGGAAAGAATGGACAAAAGAAAGGCCAAAGGATTTCGTGAGGATGAACATGGAACCTTATGGTTTGAACAACGTATTTACGTGCCCAATAACCCGGAGATTAGGAAGCTGATTCTTCAGGAAGCTCATGATTCGCCTTACTCCATACACCCAGGCAACACCAAGATGTATTTGGACTTGAAGGAAAAATTCTGGTGGACCGGTATGAAGAAGGATATTGCGGAATATGTAGCAGTGTGTGATGTATGTCAGAGAGTGAAGGCAGAACATCAGAAGTCGACCGGGTTACTTCAGCCTTTGCCGATACCCGATTGGAAATGGGACAAACTTGGCATGGATTTCATCACTGGATTACCCCGGACTCGATCAGGATATGATTCTATCTGGGTAGTGGTGGATCGTTTGACTAAGGTAGCTCACTTCATCCCCGTGAAAACCACCTATACGAGTGCAAAGATGGCAAAGATATATATGTCAAGAATCGTATGTCTGCATGGAGTCCCAAAGAAGATTGTGTCAGATAGAGGCACTCAGTTCACCTAAATATTTTGGCACCAGTTGCATGAAACCTTGGCAACCAGACTGGAATTCAGCACGGCTTTTCACCCGCAGACAGATGGGCAGACAGAGAGAGTGAATCAAATTCTGGAAGACATGTTGAGAGCTTGTGCACTAGATTATGGATCCAGTTGGGATGATAATTTAACTTATGCAGAGTTCTCATACAACAACAGTTATCGAACTAGCTTGAAGATGCCCCCGTTTGAAGCACTCTATGGAAGAAGGTGTAGAACACCGTTAATGTGGGATGAAGTTGGAGATCGTCAATTGTTTGGACCGGACTTGATTAAAGATTCCGAAGAGAAGGGCAAGTTGATCCATGATAGATTGAAGATAGCCCAGTCCAGGCAGAAGAGTTACGCTGATGCAAAACGCAAGGAGGTAATATACGAAGTGGGAGATCGAGCATATCTTCGTGTGTCCCCACTTCGTGGGATCAAGAGATTTGGAGTCAAAGGAAAACTAGCACCTCGGTTTGTGGGGCCATACAAAATTGTGGAACGCAAGGGAGAGGTTGCATACAAGTTGGAATTGCTAGAAGCATTGTCTGGAGTTCACGATGTGTTTCACGTATCTCAGCTGAAGAAGTGTCATGCAGAGATGGAAGATATCCCGTTGAGAGACACGGTACCCTTGGAAGCAATTCAGCTGGGGAGTGACTTGACATAGGAAGAGAAGCCAGTTAAAATTCTTGACACCAAGGACAGAGTCACTCGTACCAAGGTTATCAAGTTTTGCAAGGTTCAGTGGAGTCACCACACTGAGGAAGAAGCCACTTGGGAGCGAGAAGACGAACTCAAGCAGGACCACCCACACCTTTTTGCTGGCCAACCGAAATCTCGAGGGTGAGATTCATCTTAAGGGGGGTAGGTTTGTAACATCCCATTTTTTGTAAAATTTGGATGCTAATAGAATCATTTGTGCATATAATTTTCTTCCCATTGCATATTGGATCTTTTGGATTTTCTTTCCAATTTATTTTAACCCAATAAAAATCAAGAGAGAAGATAACATGACTTCTTCAACATAAAAAGGGTTAAGAAAATATTGGAGCATTTTTATTTTATTCTAATAAAGAATTTCGCGAATTTAATAAATCCTAAAATTTCTATTGGAATTTATTAATTGTCCAAAATGACTTTATAAATAAATTTTCACATTTTATAAAATTGCATTGAGCTAGGAATATTTATCCTAGGCTTTATAAATTTTTTGTTGAGGTTTTATTAGAGTTTTATTAAACTTATTTTGAAATAGATTTTCTGTAGTATTTTATTTTGGCCAGGAAAAATTTATAATATTTTCCTTATATATTTATAAGATTTTAAAAATTTACTAAGTATTTTTTAGCGGTATATTATTTCTTAAAAAAACAATCGGCCGCCAGGCCAGCCCAGCAGGCCGGCCCAGCCGGCCAGGCCCACCCCGCGCCCCGTCTTCCTCCTGCGTGCGTTACGCACGCAGCAACGCAGTGGCAACAACAACAGCGGGCGCTGCAGCGCTGACAGCGCCATGCCCGGCCACGCCAGCCTGGCGCCCTCCTTCCTTCCTTCCCCGCCTCCCCGCATACCCCGCACCTCCCTTCTCCGCCCCGGCACCATTAAGGCCCCCATTAAGCCGCCATTAAAGACCTCGCCGGATTTCGTCGCCGGGAGCACGCATCTGGACACCCCCTCTCCCAATATAAACCACCCCTGCGTGCCTCTCCTCCCACTCGGCCAAAGCCCCCAAAAGTCTAGCCAAAAGCCGCACCGTAGCTCGCGAATTTTCTCGCCGAAGTTCGCCGGTCGAGCTCCGCCTCGGCGTCGATCACGTTGTCGGTAAGCCATCTCTAGACCCCAAACTCTAGAAATTGGTCGCCCTTGTCGTTGCGCATCTCTTAGACATCGTTTTTCTCTTTTTCGTGCTCTGTAGAGCTCTCCCCGAAGTCGCGCGCCCCGGAGCACCGCCTCGCCCCAGCCCTCCCCGACGTCGCCGGAGACCGCCGCCACCACCCCGCGCCGAGCCGCTCCTCCCCGACATCTTCCTCGCCGCCAATCCCCGTCGGAGCCGCCGCCCCCATGAAGAAACCGCCGCCGGCCAATACTCCATGTACGTGCGTGTTCTTCTCTGTGTAGAAGAAGATGAGTTAAAAAAATTCAAAAAAAAGTTTTGTAAAAAAATTGGAACGTTTTTTTTATTTAGAGAACGTTCAATAGATTAGAATTTTAGCCCCCCTATTCACACGATAGCCAGGGACTTATATCTAATTATTTAATTTTCTGTTTTAGCTATTTAGCCCCTAGTCTTATTTTAGCTATATCTTTTTACTCGTTTATTAGTTTTAGACGAAACCAAATCCCATGTTTAAGTTTTTCATCCCTCTATCGCGTGGAAACCTATTTTTAAAATTTTAAAATTTTAAAATATTAGTTTGGACATATTTAAATTCAAACTTCGTTTGGCCATAACTTTAAAACCGTAGCTCGGTTTTGACCGATTCTTTTTGCAAATCGAAACCCTAAATTATCCCTATCACTTAGGACTTTCGTAAACAAGTTTTACACAAATTTTTTTTCTTTTTTACAAAACCTTTTTCATTCTTTCTTTTCAAAGTTTGTCAAAACATTGTTTTCGTTTTTTTTGTATTATGTTTTGATTGGTTGCACTTGTTTGTTTGCGATAGATTGTCCCGAGTGCGAAGCAGAATACTTCCAGTCCTTAGAGTTTGATCACCAGCAGCCAGGAAAGTCTACCTTTGATCATTTTCCACTTTACCTATGTTTTATTGCATGTAGTACCCCTTTTCTTAGAATGCATAAGTAGAAGTTTACTTTCACGCAAACCCAGTAGTTCAATTTGTGGTAGGTTTAACTTGTCACCATCGTGTAGGAAATTGTAGTGCTTTGCTATTGTAGACGTGGATTGGGGAGTGAATTCATGATGAGATGAGTGACTTTGTAGTAAATCAGGACCAAGTTAAACTCAATGAACTATCTGGGTGGATTGGTTGGAGGCACCCTGGAGGAACCAGTGGAGATGCCTAAGTGACCTGGAGATGGCCAGGGATCACTGCGGAAAGCCACCCAGGCTTAAAGAGATTTTATCATATTGTCATTTCTAGAAGCTTACGTGTGCAGCCACAAGCTATTATGGGCTCTGGCTTGGTTAATTAGTAGTAGTGACTCTTGCTAGGTGGTGCTACGAACGTAGTGTTGGTAGGTGGGATGGGCACCGCCAGAGTAAGGGAAACTCTTCTAAAAGACCATGTCTCGACCTTCCTGTTTCCATACAACGTGTAGTGTGGCAAATACCAATGGAGGTGGTCGAGTCTTGTGGGGAAAAGTGCACAAACCTCTGCAGAGCGTATAAATCTAATCGATTAGCCGAGTCCCCGGTATTGGACAAGTTGAGCGTCTAGTTATGGTAATTTTGAGAAATTTCATCATCTTTAATTAATCATGTTGGGTATAATTACCATGGGTTGTCTTGTGCTTATTCTTGTTGAGATTATTTTTAGGAACACTTATTCTATAGGGAAAAATTCAGCTTTATGCAAATTGAAACGTAGAAGCTCCACCAGCCAAATGCATGTATTGTAGGAATTCATTTTCTTCTCCTTGGTATGACTTGCCGTACATTCAAAGTACTGACCCTATTTGGGTTGTACGATTGTTGCAGATTACTCTGACGGTGATTAAGGTGCGAATAGGTTATTGTCCTATACTCAACGTTTTGCCGTGGAGTCGGATGGACCACTACTACTACTATTGCTTCCGCAGTTTTTGATGGCCTTAAGCCATGCTATTGTAATAAAATTTTCAATTTTGAACTCTCCGATGTAATAAAAAGGCTTTTGATTTATTCTGTTATTCATCGAGTACTGTGTGTGCCAGCAAGTTGATCCAGGGACTGGCACATATCATAGAGACATTGGTCCTATTCGGGATCGGGTCGTTACAATACCTTGATTGCTTTACTTTTCAAAGTTCTTATATGGTTGGTAGCATGTCACCACAGAAATTATGCTTGTTATCATTTACCTACTCGAGGACAAGAAGGAATTAAGCTTGGGGATGTTGATGCGTCCCAAACGTATCTATAATTTCTACTTGCTCCATGCATGTTTTGTGTGATATTGCTATGATCTAGATACAATTTCATACACTTTTGATCATATTTGGACTAACTTATTAACTCAGTGCACCACAGTGCCAGTTGCCGTTTTCTGCAGTTTTTCTATTTCAGGTTTCCCCCATATAAAAATTTCTCCAAAATTTTTGGAAAAATCAGATAAAAAATCAGCGCTCCGGAACCTTCCGGAATCACCAAATTGGAGCCAGAGGGCCACCACCAGGGACCCAGGCGGCCACCTGGCGCGGCCTAGGGTCTGGCCCCGTCGGGGGCGCCTGGACCCCTGGTGCCCCCCTGGCTGCCCCCCTTCGCCTCTATATTCTAAGTGACGGGATTCTTTCGAAGAAAAACCATTTTTCGCGATCTCGCCTCTGTTCCGCTGCCGCCACGCTTCCAAGATCGGGATCGCCAGCTGACTTCTTCCCGGCACCCTGCCGGACGGATGATTGACCTCCGGGAGCTTCCCCTCCACCATGGACGCTTCCCGGATGTGCCGTGAGTATTTTCCTTTGGACCATGGGTCCGTGATCAGTAGCTATGTGATGTTCTCCTCCCCTCTTTGTTCTTCATGGTTTAGTCCTCGTGAGCTGTCCTACATGATCGAGGCACATATGTAATCTTTCTGCTGTTGCTATGCTGAGTTTGCCGGGATCTGATGGATTACGGGATTATGTTCAGATTGTGATTGAGTAATATATTTGGTTCTTATCTTTTATATTGTTGTTCTTAAGTAATTCACTCATGTTCTCCATTGTTGTTTATTTCTTTCGCCAAGTAGTAGGTAGTGACTCCAAGAGGGAACGTTATGCTCGATTGTGGGTTCATGCCCCCGATGACACGCTTGAGTGACAGAAACATGAGTCTAGGGGATGTGTTGTTGCCACAAGATGGAAAACAACGGTGCTTGTAGCCGTGTGATACGGTGAGGAAGATAGTCCTCTCACTTCTCGTTGGTTACCCCAAGTCGAAGGTGAGATGTAGCGTAGCAGCAAATTTCCCTTGGTGAAGATACCAAGGTTTGTCTCTAGTAGGACTCCGGATATGATAAGTAGGTGTCAGCGGCGCAACTGACATGGACCTGCACACAACACAAATAACTTTATTTCCCAACGATTACAAAGAGGATGTGATGTTGCCACAAGGGAGAAAACAACGGTGCTTGTAACCGCGGTTGCAAGGATTGTTTACTTTACGCAAAGTGATTTTTAATGCAGTTGTTTGTTGCTTTGGGTTTACACTTTGGGTGGGGCTCGCAACTTAATAGCAGCGAGATGTTATGGATACATATCTCAAGGTGGATGATTAGTAGTAGATGTAGTTGGATTTCGGTCTCCTTATTTTGGCGTACCGCCCATGCTTTTGAGCCTCGTCCTTTCTTTGTAGCATAGTTAGCATTGCGATGCGTTTTTAATCTTGTCAATTGCCCAGCTGTAATTTGTTTACCTTGCATAGCAGTTTTATCGTCTTTTGGGAGAGAGACATCACTAGTGAACATCACGGGACCCCTGTCCATATTCTCATCACTGTTTACACGCTCATTTATTTTTCTGCTTTTACTTTTTAGCTGCTACCATTATCATTATTATCTGCTGCGTTGATCCTTTGTGAACAGCAAGGCCGGAGAGATTGACAACCTCTTTGTACTCGTTGGGAAATAAAGTTATTTGTGTTGTGTGCAGGTCCATGTCAGTTGGGCCGCTGACACCTACTTATCGTATCCGGAGACCTACTGGAGACAAACCTTGGTATCTTCACCGAGGGAAATTTTCCGCTATCCTACATCTCACCTTCCACTTGGGGTAACCAACAAGGGGAGATATATCCACCATCACTTCCATCCTTGGTCGGTCCATAATCCCCTTCACTCCCGTTCTCATTTTCCACGTCGCTCCATGCCCCTCTCCTAGCTAGCCACGACTGTTGTCGCAGTTGTCATCAGTATAAACCAGTTCTTCCTCTCCCTCATGTCTGGTGCCATGTCTCCCTCATTGGACGGCGCACCCTGTCTCCCCCACTAAGTTTGGGACCCTATAGTGTGAGGGAGGAAAGAAACAAAGGGCAACAACAACATGGTTGGGGTTGGACGAACCCCCTTGGACTGATTTGTCTGGTCACCAACTCCAGATCCTCCGCCTAGTGTATCCAACAAGATCGAAGGATAAGGGATTCCTGACAAAGGAGATGCGCTGGTCCAAGTACTCGGTGAAGCGTCCTAACACCATGTCCAAGATTAAGGTATCATCATTTACTCTTCTCCCTAAAATATCACTGACCAAGAGTAGTAATACAACTCAATTTCAGACTAACAAAAATGATGGATAAAAAGTAGGCAACATGTGAGGTTTTGTTTGTGTACATACGCCCTATGGTGAGCGGTGTACGATGGTGAAGTGGTGCCACTTACCCAATTTTTAGTCACAAGCAAGATAGAGATGGTATTGTTATTTGTAATAAGCCAAGACTTGTTGCTCAAGGCTACACACAGATTGAAGGTATTGACCTTGGTGAGACTTATGCTCATGTGGCCCGCTGATACGTCCCAAACGTATCTATAATTTCTGCTTGCTCCATGCATGATTTGTGTGACTTTGCCATGTTTTACTTGAACTTTCATACACTTTTTTTTTCGGGACCCGTGGTTAGCGTATACAAGTCCCGCTACGACATAGTCATATGGAGAGCCGAGAACCGTACCCACTTGTCTAAGCAGACAAGGCCAAGCACAGAACGTTCTCGGAAAGCATCGTACGTGAGGGGCATCCCATCCAGGCCGGATGATCAACTGAGATGGGTCCTCATCGTCCGCACACAAGTCTAATGATATGGGTGATGAACTCCCATATTCACAGACAAGTCGCCTCAACCATACTATCGACTATCTCATAACTCTTACATAGACTTACTCCAGCCCGATCACTTAGTCCGGGTATAGGGCAGGCTCGATCATACCACAAAGTGTGCACGAGACAGAGTCTCGAGCAATCGCATCACGATGCCCCAAGCTGCGCACATCTAAGGGCCACTTGGTGTATGAAAGACCGCCAGCCAGATCACAACTAAGGTCTCGAAAACCCATACAAAGACATGCATGTTATAAACATACACGCAACACACATGCCTTGTATGAATAGCAGGTATCATTGCAATTCTCTACAAAGTATACATTTTATTGATAACTCTTACAGAGTGCACACAGAGATCACAAGTATGTGATCCAACATTACAACAACAAGCGGAAGAAAAGTATGTCTGAGTACAGACAAGTTTAACAAATGGCTTAAGAAGCCTTATTTAAACACAAGCCCTCCACGAGGGAACCAGTCGTTTGACTGGGACTAGACTAGCTTGATCTTCAGTCGTCCAACTCGATGAAGAAGCCACCTTCGGGGTCAGTGGGTTCATCTAAAACATAGATTAAGAAAACGTGAGTACAAAGTCGTACTCAGCAAGACTTACATAGGAGCTATACTACTCATGCACATGTATCAAGGTAAAGGGAGGTGGGGTTTCACTTGCAGAAGTGCCAGCTTTGACTTGGCTAATCCTGATCTACGAGTACCAGACTTGAGGTAAGAAGCGTACACGAGTCCACTACTTTCTCCAACCAATTACACCACTATGGTGCCTTCCTCGACTTCCCCACGAGAAAGCACGCCATAGCACTCACACTTATCTTGGTGTGTTTTAGAAGTATCCAGTTCAAGTTGTCTAATAATCAAGCTAAGCTTTCCAAGTAGTCCTTAACCGCGGACGCGGCTATTCGAATAGTTTTGTTAACCCTGCAGGGGTGTACCGCTACACACACATGATCATCTGTTACCGCCTTTGTACTCGACACAGTTCAAGAAGTGTCGGCGAGGATTCTCACCACAACTGTTACCTCATAGCCGATCTAGTCCGAGAAAGCCGCCTACTTGGGTTGGCTACCACTATCGTGAACCCGGCCGGTTTACCGAAGTGGACCCAAGCGATGTGTGCGTGGTGCATAAGCCGGTCTCGGATGAGCCGTTCTCTCACTTAGCAGCCAGGCCACAGACCTACTAGAACTCTGAACTATTGCGGCATCTGGACATCGAAAGGGATGAGTTAGTAAGTTGAGAGGGGTCAGTGAGCCCAATGTGTGGTTGACCTCTTCATCTTGGATCACCACACAAGAACTCGGACTTAGGGCGGTGTTCAACGAGACAACCCACTGTGTACTCCTACACAGCCTCTCATCGTTCACCTTGTATTAGGGTAGATTCACCAACACCTTTCCACCAACATCATCATGATCACTACCATCCCGACTCACATAACAGTATCAACATGGTATCATTCTAAGCATGCAATAAGCAGTAACAATTGCAGGGGCCACATGATATCAATCAACTCCTACAGTTGCTAGGATTGTGGTTTGCCTACTACTGTGACAAATGATAGGTCATGCAAAGGAATGGGTTCATCTATGCGGTAGAAACGTAGCATGGTAATCATCCTATACAATTAATAAGCGAGACATGAGAGGGAATTGGGATTTTATCGACATGATCAATGGGGGTTTGCTTGCCTTGCTGACGAGGTTCGGGTTCGGGGTCTTCAACGAAGGGGGCAGCCTCCTGTTCCGGTTCCACCTGTACTTGACAAACAACAAACAAGGTAGCAAAGTAAATACAATGCACAATCACATGGTTGAAGGTTGAAACTTGATGTATATGTTTCTGATGTGTGAGGCAATTCCATTTAAATGGAGTATATTGCAAATTGAATTGCAAATTCAAACTCCAATTTGAATTCATTTTAGCCAAGTTACATATAACATTGTTTGATCAAGTTAAACCATTTTGAAATGTGTATGATATGCCTCTGATGTGTAATTGAAATGTAGCATGTTGCCATGGTTCAAGTTGCAAAAGTATTTGAAAAGAATTTGATTTAATTCCATTTAAATCAAATAGCAAATGCTACTGATCACATTTTAAATTCAACTCAAACATGGTTGAAAGTTGGATATTTGGAAAGCTTATTTTCTCCTGATCATTTTTCATATATTATTTGTTAAATTTGGAGTTGATATGAATTTTCTATGAATTTCCAAAGTTTCAGCCTTTTTGTGGACTTTCTGGAAATTCTTGAATTCTTTTTATTCTGGAAAAAATCATTTACTGCATCATGCTTGCGCAAGGATGACGTCAGGGGGGGGGGGGTCTGACCAGTGGGGTCCAGTGGTCAGCCACAGTGGGGTTAATCCCTCTCTGTTTAAAAAATAACAGAGGGGTTAAGGGCTGGGGGCCCCACCTGTAAGCGACCCAGGGGGTGGATTAGTGCGGGGTTAAGGGTTAACCCACCGGCGGCTTGACGCCGGTGGCCTGGCCACGGCGGCGCCCTTGCCAGAATCGGCTAGAGGCCACGGGAGAGGAAGAGGAGACCACCTGATGGGATCGCAACAAGGAAAAACAAAAAAATTCCTACGGATTGCTACAAAACTGCCAAGATCATATCTAGGAGATAACTTGTAACGGTTTGGGAAGGACTCACCCTCGAAGACCGAAAGTGTTCAACGAGAACAATTCTCGTGGGTGATGTAGACGTTCACTTGCCGATCTCAAGATCGTGATGAAGAACGTTGCAAGAGGCAACGCTTCCGTAGTCGGTCACACGTACAGCTTGATGATGACTTCCGTCCCTTGCTCCAGTTGGGCAGCGGAAGTAGTGGATCCTCGGGAACTCCAACAGCACTACGACATGGTGGTGGTGGGGAGAGAAAAACTCAGTAGGGCTTCGCCTAAGCACGTGCTCGAGTAGAGGACAAGCAAGGAGAGGAAGATGTCAACCAAAGGACATGCGAGAAGGAGAGGGAATGAGCTTGTGGAGAGGAGGTCTCCACCTCCTCCTTTTATAGGAGAGGGGGCAGCCCCAAGGGAGGAATGGCGCCCCCATTACCCCCCTCTTCATGGGAGAGGTAACTCCCTCTTAAACTCATTTAATACCTCCTCTTAATTTGGTAGAAAACTTCCACTCATAAATCCCAAGAGTTTATCTCCCATAAATGAATAAAACATTTTTAATTCTATTATTTGAGATTTAATATTTGTTAATTCTTGTAATCAACAAACATTAACATTTAACCCCCTGAACTATTCAGATATCCTGAAACAATTTTAGTGTTGTCCAATATTTTCTCCGGCGTTCCGTATCCATTCAAAAAGCGTCAACAAACCTTAAGTGTGTCACCCTACGGTTCGTGAACAAGATAGACATGACCGAGACATTTCTCCGATCAATAATCAACAGCGGGATCTGGAGATCCATAATGACTCCCATCTATTCAACGATGAACTAGTGATCGTGTGAACCTTCAATGTCGTAACCAATTCCTTTTGTCTCGCGATATTTTTACTCTTCCGAGATCCGATCATCGGTATCAACCATACCTTAGTTCGATCTCGTTACCAACAAGTACTCTTTTCTCGTTTCGTGATATAACATCCCCGTGAGCCAGTCACGTGCTTGCAAGCCATGTCGATGCGATATCACCGAGTGGGCCCAGAGTATATCTCTCCATCATCAGGATGGACAAATCCCACTCTTGATCCCCGAGCCTCAACTAACACTTTCCGACTACCCAACTACACCTTTATAGTCACCCTGTCACGGTGTGATGTTTGATGGAATCAAAGTACTCTTCCGGTGTTAGTGATTTACGTGATCTCATGGTCTAAGGATTAGAGTTACTTCGTATGAGTTTGATATAACAATATAAACTTCATGACATCATCGTATTGTTATACCTATTGTGGGTGTATGTTCATCACATCATTCTTCTAATGATACGACCTTGTTATTAACAACATCCAATGTTCATGATCAGGAAACCTTGATCATCCGTTAATCAACAAGCTAGTATATTGAGAGGCATAACTAGGAACCTATACCTTGTTTATTAAACACACATGTATTAACGTTTCCGATTAATACAATTATAGCATGAGAAATAAACATCTATTATAAATAAGGAATAAGATAATAACCATTTTATTATTGCCTCTCGGGCATATTCCCTTCAGTCTCCCACTTGCACTAGAGTCAATAATCTAGATTACATTGTGATGAATCTAACACCCATAGAGTTCTGGTGTTGATCATGTTTTGCCCTTGGGAGAGCCTTAGTCAACGGATCTGCAACATTCAGATCCGTGTGTACTTTGCAAATCTTTATATCGCCATCTTTGACATAGTCACGGATGGAGTTGAACCGACGCTTAATATGCTTGGAATTCTTGTGAGACCTTGGTTCTCTAGCATTGGCAATGGCACCATTGTTGTCACAATAGATAACCATTGGATCCAAAGCACTTGGAACCACACCTAGTTCAGTTATGAACTCCTTCATCCAAACCGCTTCCTGTGCTGCTTCTGAAGCAGCAACATATTCCTCCTCCGTTGAAGATGCCACCACTACGGGTTGCTTGGAGCTCCTCCAACTCACCGCTGCTCCATTCATGAGGAAAACGTATCCAGATTGTGACTTAGAGTCATCTGTATCGGTGTCAAAGCTAGCATCGACGCAACACTTTACGACGAGCTCTTCTTCACCACCATACACGAGAAACATATCCTTAGTTCTTCTTAAGTACTTAAAGATATTCTTAACCACTGGCCAGTGTTCCAAACCTGGATCAGATTGGTACCTGCTAGTCAAACTAATAGCATGTGCCACATCCGGTCTTGTACACAGCATAGCATACATGATTGAGCCTATCGCTGAGGCATAGGGATTCAAATTCATCACCTCTCTATCTTCTGCTGTAGCTGGACTTTGAGTCTTACTCAACTTCGTACCTTGTAACATGGGTAAGAACCCTTTCTTACTCTCATCCATTCTGAACTTCTTCAGAATCTTGTCAAGGTATGTACTCTGTGATAGCCCAATTAAACGCCTCGATCTATCTCTATAGATCTTGATGCCTAAAATGTAAGCAACTTCACCAAGGTCCTTCATTGAAAACTTACTATTCAAGTAATCCTTTACGCTTTTCAAAAGTTCTACATCATTTCCAATCAATAATATGTCGTCCACATATAATATCAGAAATGCTATAGAGCTCCCACTCACTTTATACAAGCTTCTCTGTAAGTTTGGACAAATCCAAACCCTTTGATCACCTCATCAAAACGGAGATTCCAACTTCTTGATGCTTGCTTCAATCCATAAATGGATCGCTGAAGTTTTCACACCTTGTTAACATCCTTAGGATCAAACAAACCCTTGGGTTGTATCATATACAACTCTTCCTCAATGTTACCATTAAGGAATGCGGTTTTGACATCCATCTGCCAAATTTCATAATTGAAAAATGCAGCAATTGCTAACATAATCCGAACTGACTTTAGCATCGCTACTGGTGAGAAAGTCTCATCGTAGTCAACTCCTTGAATTTGTCGGAACCCTTTCGCGACAAGTCAAGCTTTATAGACGGTCACATTACCATCAGCGTATGTCTTTTTCTTGAAGATCCACTTGTTCTCAACGGCCTTGCGGTCATTGGGTAAGTCTACCAAAGTCCATACTTGGTTTTCGTACATGGATCCCATTTCGGATTGCATGGCTTCAAGACATTTGTCAGAATCTGGGCTCATCATCGCTTCATCATAGGTCGCAGGGTCATCGCTCTCAAATACCATGACACTCATAGAGTGACCAAAAAAGTCAGGAGCTGAACGTATTGTTGACCTGCGAGGTGCGGTAGTGTCCTCTTTCGGAGTTTCATGATCCTCATCATTAGTTCCCTCTTCACTCGGTGAAGTCAACACTGGAACATCTTCCGGTGCTGCGCCACTCGCCGTTTCATGACGAGAAGGTTCAATAACCTCGTCGAGTTCTACCTTCCTATTACTCACCCCTTTTGAGAGAAACTCCTTCTCCAAAAAGGATCCATTCTTGGCAACGAAAACTTTGCCTTCGGATCTGTGATAGAAGGTATACCCAATTGTTTCTTTAGGGTATCCTATGAAGACGCATTTTTCCGCTTTGGGTTCGAGTTTATCAGGCTGAAGTTTCTTCACATAAACATCACATCCCCAAACTTTTAGAAATGACAGCTTAGGTTTGTTGCCAAACCATAATTCATACGGTGTCGTTTCAACGGATTTTGATGGTGCCCTATTTAAAGTGAATGCAGCTGTCTCTAGTGCATGACCCCAAAATGATAGTGGCAAATCGGTAAGGGACATCATAGATCGTACCATATCTAATAAAGTTCGATTACGACGTTCGGAAACACCATTACGTTGTGGTGTTCCGACGGGAGTGAGTTGTGAAACTATTCCACATTGTTTCATATGTTTGCCAAACTCATAACTAAGATACTCTCCTCCACGATCGGATCGTAGAAATTTGATCTTTCTGTTACGATGATTTTCAACTTCACTCTGAAATTCTTTGAACTTTTCAAATGTATCAGACTTGTGTTTCATCAAGTAAATATATCCATATCTACTCAAATCATCCGTGAAATTCACGAAATAATGATATCCACCGCGTGCCGACACACTCATTGGACCGCATACATCAGTATGTATTATTTCCAATAAGTCGGTCGCCCGCTCCATAGAACCGTAAAACGGGGTCCTAGTCATCTTGCCTATAAAGCATGGTTCACATGTCTCAAATGATTCATAATCAAGTGATTCAAGTAGTCCATCGGAATGGAGCTTCTTCATGCGTTTTACACCAATATGACCTAAACGGCAATGCCACAAGTATGCAACAATATCATCATTCAGCTTGATTCTTTTTGCATTCACATTATGAATATGTGTACTACTACTATCAAGATTCAAAAGGAATAAACCATTCTTCTCAGGTGCATGACCATAAAGATATTATTAATATAAAAGGAGCAACCATTGTTCTCAGACATAAATGAATAACCGTCTTGCAATAAAAAAGATCCAGATATAATGTTCATGCTCAACGCAGGCACCAAATAACATTTATTTAGGTTTATCACTAATCCCGATGGTAAATGGAGAGGTAGTGTCCCGACGGCGATCACATCAACCTTTGATCCATTGCCGACGCGCATCGTCACCTCATCCCTTGCAAGTGGTCGACTATTCCTTAGCCCCTGCTTCGAGTTAGATATGTTAGCAACTGAACCGGTATCAAATACCCAGGCGCTACTGCGACTACTAGTAAGGTACACATCAATAACATGTATATCATATATACCTTTGTTCACCTTCCCGTCCTTCTTATCCGCCAGATATTTCGGACAGTTGCGCTTCCAGTGCCCAGTACCCTTGCAGTAGAAACACTCAGTATCGGGCTTAGGGCCAGCCTTGGTCTTCTTCTCAGAACTGGCAACAGACTTGCCGTCCTTCTTGAAGTTACCCTTGGACTTGCCTTTCTTGCCTTTCTTCTTGAAACTGGTGGTCTTATTCACCATCAACACTTGATGTTCTTTCTTGATCTCCACTTCTGCAGTCCTTAGCATTGACAGAAGCTCGGGGAGAGACTTCTTCATGCCCTGCATGTTATAGTTCATCACAAAACTCTTGTAGCTTGGTGGCAGAGACTGGAGAACACGATGAATTCCTAGCTCAATGGGGATCGATATTCCCAGAGCTATGAGCTTCTCGGCGTACCCAGACATTCTGAGTACATGCTCGCTAACGGAGCTGTGTTCCTCCATCATGCAGCTAAAGAACTTTTCTGAAGCTTCATAACTCTCTACAGCAGCATGGCAATCGAAAATCATTTTCAATTCCCGCATTGTATCATAGGCAGTGCTGTTCTCGAAACGCTTTCGGAGTTCAGGCTCAAGTCCATACAATATGCCGCAATGAACCAAACTGTGGTCCTCCTGGCGAGTCAAGAAAACATTTTTCTCTTCGTCGGGAGCGTCATCAGCAGGTGGGGCACCTAGAGGCGCATCAAGCACATAGGTCTTTTGAGCAGCTTTAAGGAGAATCCTCAAGTTGAGGTCCCAGTTGGTGAAATTGCTACCATTGGTAGCTAGTCTCTCTTTCTCCATGAACAAATTGAAATTGAAAGCAGGGGGTGCCATCTACAACAAATTTGCAAAGTTATTTAGACTAAGTTTATAATAGATTGAGTTCAAGCTAATTCATAAAATTTCTATGATAACTCCCACTCAAAAACAACATCCCTCTAGTTGGTTTTAGTGATTACACGAACCAAATTCATTACACCACGACCGATCATCACGTGAGGTGGTGCAACTACAATGGCGAACATCATATGTTCATCATATCATTTATATGATTCATGCTTAACCTTTAGGTCCATGTTCCGAGGCCATGTCTGTACATGCTAGGCTCGCCAAGTAGAACCTTAGTATTCGCATGTGTAAAACTGTCTTACACCCGTTGTATGCGAACGTAGAGTCTATCACACCCGATCATCACGTGGTGCTTCGAAACGACGAACTTTATTAACGGTGCATACTAAGGAAGAACATATTATTATCTTGATATTAAAAAAAAGGGGATCATCTTATAATGCTACCGTCATGATCATATCTAAGCAAAATAAGATGCATAAAAGGATTAACATCACATGCATGATAATGTGATATGATATGGTCCTTCTTGCACTTGATCTCCATCTTGTGCGTCATGGCATGATCTCCATCATTCCACCGGCGTGGCTCCAAGGTCCATGGCGCCTCCATCTTGGTTGACTCTCATCATTACAATATATATTACATGGATATATACATGTATAGCATGCAGGCCATGAAAAGAATAAAACAACCATATGGCTCCTGCCGGTTGTCATAATTTACAAAAGAGATCATTTCATACATCAATTTTGTAACATTAACCATATCACATCACATGCCCCTGCAAAAATAAGTTAGACGTCTCTAATTTATTTTTGCATATTTTACGCGGTTTTGGGCTTTCTAGGATAGAACCGTTCTTACCTACGAACAACAAACCACAACGGTGATAAACATATTATTAGCAAACCGTTGTAGATTAGATCACAACTATAGTGAAAGAAACTGACACCCGCTAGCCACTTATGCAAAGCAAGTTGCATGTCAATCGTGGAAAAAGTCTCATGTGCGCGGACATGTAAGGTTAGTCCGGGTCGCTTCAATTCCACTATGCCACCATGATCCAAAATACACAAAAATTTGCAATAACATGATCATCAACGTCCACATCCATATGTGTTCTAACCGTACAAAAAAATCTACGCATAGACACGGCTCTGATACCACTGATGGGATCGCAACAAGGAAAAACAAAAAATTTCCTACGGATTGCAAAAAAACTGCCAAGATCATATCTAGGAGATAACTTGTAACGGTTTGGGAAGGACTCACCCTCGAAGACCGAAAGTGTTCAACGAGAACAATTCTCGTGGGTGATGTAGACGTTCACTTGCCGATCTCAAGATCGTGATGAAGAACGTTGCAAGAGGCAACACTTCCGTAGTCGGTCACACGGACAGCTTGATGACGACTTCCGTCCCTTGCTCCAGTTGGGCAGCGGAAGTATTGGATCCTCGGGAACTCCAACAGCACTACGACATGGTGGTGGTGGTGGAGAGAAAAACTCAGCAGGGCTTCGCCTAAGCACGTGCTCGAGTAGAGGACAAGCAAGGAGAGGAAGATGTCAACCAAAGGACATGCGAGAAGGAGAGGGAATGAGCTTGTGGAGAGGAGGTCTCCACCTCCTCCTTTTATAGGAGAGGGGGCAGCCCCAAGGGAGGAATGGCGCCCCCATTACTCCCCTCTTCATGGGAGAGGTAACTCCCTCTTAAACTCATTTAATACCTCCTCTTAATTTGGTAGAAAACTTCCACTCATAAATCCCAAAAGTTTATCTCCCATAAATGAATAAAACATTTTTAATTCTTTTATTTGAGATTTAATATTTGTTAATTCTTGTAATCAACAAACATTAACATTTAACCCCCTGAACTATTCAGATATCCTGAAACAATTTCAGTGTTGTCCAATATTTTCTCCGGCGTTCCGTATCCATTCAAAAAGCGTCAACAAACCTTAAGTGTGTCACCCTACGGTTCGTGAACAAGATAGACATGACCGAGACATTTCTCCGATCAATAATCAACAGCGGGATCTGGAGATCCATAATGACTCCCATCTATTCAACGATGAACTAGTGATCGTGTGAACCTTCAACGTCGTAACCAATTCCTTTTGTCACGCGATATTTTTACTCGTCCGAGATCCGATCATCGGTATCAACCATACATTAGTTCGAACTTGTTACCAACAAGTACTCTTTTCTCGTTTCGTGATATAACATCCTCGTGAGCCAGTCACGTGCTTGCAAGCAATGTCGATGCGATATCACCGAGTGGGCCCAGAGTATATCTCTCCGTCATCAGGATGGCCAAATCCCACTCTTGATCCCTGAGCCTCAACTAACACTTTCCGAGTACCCAACTACACCTTTATAGCCACCCTGTCACGGTGTGATGTTTGATGGAATCAAAGTACTCTTCCGGTGTTAGTGATTTACGTGATCTCATGGTCTAAGGATTAGAGTTACTTCGTATGAGTTTGATATAACAATATAAACTTGATGACATGATCGTATTGTTATACCTATTGTGGGTGTATGTTCATCACATCATTCTTCTAATGATACGACCTTGTTATTAACAACATCCAATGTTTATGATCAGGAAACCTTGATCATCCGTTAATCAACAAGCTAGTATATTGAGAGGCATAACTAGGAACCTATACCTTGTTTATTAAACACACATGTATTAACGTTTCCGATTAATACAATTATAGCATGAGAAATAAACATCTATTATAAATAAGGAATAAGATAATAACCATTTTATTATTGCCTCTCGGGCATATTCCCTTCACCACCAACGGGTGCAGCGTCATCGTCCACGTCGATTGGACCTGGCCAGAACTTCAGGGGATCACCGGAGCAACGCCGACGTCGAGGTTGGCGTCGACCGTGGCTAGGGCTGTGTCGGGTTCGCGCTCAAGAGCGTCATTTTGACCGTGGCGTGTTGCAAACGAGGGCTGAGAGCAACGGGATGCTGCTGCGCGCGCTAGTTGAGCCGAAAGGGCACGACGGCGACCTCGACTTCAACTGTGGCGGCGGCAAGCTTCGGCGTTCATGGCGGTCGTGGATAGAGAACGAGAGGGAGGGCGCTAGGTTAGGGGAAACGGTGAGAAGCTCACCACGAACGCGAAGGGATGGCTAGCGGGCTCGGGGAAGCTCGGAGCTGGCCGGAATTCGAGGACGACTCGCGGCGGCCGGAGTTGGGGAAGATGAAGCTAGCGTCACGTCCAGGGGCTCTTCTTCTCGATTGGCGGCGCTCCTTGGCGTAGAGGACGACGGCGAAGCAGATGGACAAGGTGGCGCGGCTTGTTGATGGCGTTGTCCACGCGTTCTTCTCGTCGGTGCTCCGGCGGGGTCTCAGGCGGTGACGAAATCGAGCGAGAGAGGAAGGGGAAGAGCTCCGGAGGGGGGGGATGAAGGAGGCGTGCTCCAGGGCGTCTCCAGGCGCGAGAAGGTGGCACAGGGAGGCCTGGAAGGCCCTCGACGGCGACGTGTCGTCCACGGCTGGCTCGGTGGCATTCCACCGAGAAGCTTGGAGGCGCGGGGCGGGGAAGAAGACCCTGCTGCCCCTGGTGGGCCGGCTGGGCTGGGTGGGCTGCTCTCGCCTGGGCGCCAGGTAAGCTTTTCCTGTTTCTTTTTTTTTTCTTTTCTGTCATTTGTTTTGGCTAGCAAAAATAAATACCTAGCCATTTTCTCAAATGCTGAAATTTTTTATATGGCCTCATAATAATATAGACTAGCCACTTATAAAGTTTGGCACTTTTTAAAATTCAAATAATTTGAATCTTAACTCAAATAGGGGTTTTTGATTAATTCCAAGGCACTGTTTGAATATTTGAAAAATCCATGAGCATGGGGTGGGTCCCACATCACTTGATATGTGACCACACTCATTTATAAGACTTTTCAATAATCTAACATGAATTTTTGGAGAAGATTTTTATCTGGCCTTTTGATTTAATTCATCTCGGAGGGTGGGGTCCTTCTCCCATTTTTTCTTTTGAAATTGATTTCAATGATTTCTTTTGAAACTTTTAACATGATGCAAGTGACTTGCTAACCCTAGCACATTACCTAACAGAGGGTTCTGACATTTTTTATCATATTTGGACTAACCTATTAACTCAGTGCACCTAGTTGCCAGTTATGATTTCTGCTGATTTTATATTTCAGGTTTTCCAGCCATTAAAAGTGCCAAATAAATTCCGGGAAAATTATATAAAAAATCAGCGTCCCGGAAGCTTCCCGAAGAACCAAGGAAGGAAGGGAGTGGACCCACCAGGACCCCAGGAGGGTCCCTGGCGTGGCCCCTCACTAGGGCGCGCCGGGCACCCTCTTGGCTACCCTGTGGCCCCCCTAGGTGCCCCCCTTGGCCTATATTTAGTGCCCGCGGAGAAAACCCCTAAGATCGATCTGCTATTCCCGTTCTCCTCTCTGTACCGCCGCCGTCGCCGTTTCATGATCGGGGATGCTAGGAGAAGTTGCCCCGGCACCCTGCCGGAAGGAGGAACCCCTCCAGGAGACCATCCATCACCATGGACGCCTCCCGGATGTGCTGTGAGTAGTCCCACTTGGACCATGGGTCCATGACCAGTAGTTATGTGATGCTCCCCTCCCCTCTTTGTGCTTCCACTTTCGAGACCTCGTGAGTTGCCTCACATGATCGAGGAACCTTTGTAATTTTCTATATTGCTATGCTGAGTTTGCTGGGATCTGATGGATTATGAGACTGTGTTCAGATTGTGATGAGTAATATATTGGTTCTCTTTTATATTTGTGTTCTTAAGTTAATTCTTGGATGTTCTCCGTTGTCGTATTTTACTTTGGCCAAGTGATTTGTTGCAACTACAAGAGGGAGCGTTATGTTTGATTGTGGGTTTAGCCCCCTGATGTCTAGCTTGAGTGACAGAAACATGAGACTAGGGGATGTGTTGTTGCCACCAGGGATAAAACAACGGTGCTTGTACCTGCGGGTGCAAGGATTGTTTACTTTACGCAAAGTTATTTTAATGCAGTTGTCTGTTGCTTTGAGTTTACACTTTGGGTGGGATTCGCAACTTAATACCAGCTAGATGTTCTGGATAGATATCTCAAGGTGGCTGATTCGTAGTAGATGCAGATGAATTTAGGTCTACTTACCTTGGCGTACTTCCCATTGCTTTTGACCCTCTTCCTTTCTTTTGTAGCATAGTTAGCATTGCGCTGCGTTTATAATCTTGTCAATTGCCCAGTTGTGATTTGTTTACCTCGCTAGCACTTTTATCGTATTTTGGGAGAGAGACATCACTAGTGAACGTCATGGGATCCCGGTCCATATTTCCACCATTGTTTACACCCTCAATTTACTTTCAGTCTTTACTTTTCGTTGCCACTATTATTATCTCTTGCGTTGATCCTTTGTAAACAGCAAGGCCGGAGGAATTGACCACTCCTCTATACTCGTTGGGAGAAAAGTTACTTGTTGTGTGTGCAGGTCCACGTCAAGCGCCGTGACACCTTCTTGTATTTCTGCGGGTCCTACTGGAGACAAACCTTGGTATCTTCAGCGAGGAAAATTTGCTGCTACGCCACATCTCACCTTCCACTTGGGGTAACCAACGAGAAGTGAGAGAACTATCTTCCTCACCGTATATTATAATCCCAAGTTCATTATTAATATTTATATTTATGTGCTATAACTGCAATGGCCTATGTGAAGGTTTGCCAGGTGCATGTTAACCCCTTCGGAGAAAAACCCATATGCATGTGTGCAGCGCCGACCCTGGGGCAAGGCGAACGGGGCGGCCACCCCGGGGCCCCGCCGGTCAAGGGGCCCGCTAGGGTGTGTATATACGTATGTTGTAGCAGTGTGTTAAGGGCTTAAGGCTAATAGGCTGTTAGGTTAACCAATCTGCGTGTACGTACAACCCATACAGTTGGATAAAAAAGGAAGGCTCATGTATTCACGTATACGCATCACACACGCTCAAAAAAACGTATACGCAGCACATGATGAATGCGATCACCGGGTATGTAGAGATCCATTTGTAGACAGATCGTATGGATGAATGCTTTTTCTCCTGTGCGGTGCTACACTAGGTCGCCAGACGTCATACGGCTGAGACGTCGTACTATGCCGCCGCCACCGTCGGACTCCGCTACGCTAGGTCGCTAGACGTACTCCGTCGCCGCTGCCCCGGGGTACATCTTCTCTCCTCGCCTCTATGTCTTTGCCTATTCTTTCTCTCTTTTTTCTAATCTTACATTCTATATTGATTTAACAGGATATTATTGCGTGGATCAATTATATTTACACGCACAATTAAATTATAGACAGATTACAAATAAGTTATTTCTTTGGATCCATACTGTTTGCTGCTCATATGAGTGTTATTAGCATTAAAATACATATAGATAGATCAGTTTCCGTGACAAATAACATGGCGAACCTGAGGATGGTCCAAGGAGACGGTTTGGGTGACTTTGCGGGCGGTGGCCTCGGCGGCGCTCTGCCCCTTCCCATCGTCGTCCCCGCTGCGACTAGCCTGGCCCTCGTGGCTCCCCGGAGCCCCCCTCCCGCGGCTGCAGCGGCGCCGACCTGGGCTCCCTCCCCCGCTCCGTTCCGGTGGACTGACGCCGATGACGACGCGGAGGAATCGGGCCGGCGGGAGGTCCCTGTCTCCCTCGCCCCGCCCAACTTCGGCATGTTTTTGGCCATAGCGCGCCACATCCCTGGACGGCGGTCCATCTCCTCGCCGGTGCCGGCGCGACCCCTCCCTCACCACGAATCCCTCCGGAGGCTGCTGCAGGAAGCGTCAGGCATGTAGGAAGCAATTCTTCGGAAGGGGGCGCCCGCCTCGGCTGATCCCTGGACGGTTGCGTAGATGGAAACCGCTCCCATGGTGGCGTGCTGGCGGCTGGCGGCGTGCCGGCCACCGGTGGCTCGCCGGCGGCGTAGACCCCGGTTCCCCTCCCCCGTCCTGGGAGAGAGCGGTCGCTCCCGTGGACGGGGCCTCGGCATGCTGCTGGGCTGGGCCGTGGCCCCTTGCCCTCTCCGGCCTAGCGTGGAGCCGACGGTGGCCCACGTGGTAGTCGCCCACTGGCTTTGGATTGGGCCGGCCCAGCTGTGGAGATTGCGCAGGTTGCGGCCCAGATGGCCGTGGCCAAGGCCAACCGGCCTGGCTCCTCGCCCCGGCTGATCCAGATCGTTGGATCTGGATCCAGCGGCGCTCGGGCCCCTCCTTCCCTGCGTCGCGGGGAGACATCCGCCGCCACCATTCTCGTGCCCTAACCCTCCCCCGCACTGCACTCGTTCCTCCGCCGCCGCCGCCCCCCCTCTCCCGGACCTTCGCCGATGTCGTCATGGCGTGGGAATCCGGCGACGGCTCGCTGCGCCCCAAGCGCCCCCATCCCTCCTCATCCTTGTCCGCCCTACCTCCTCGCGCCCCTCCGGCCTCCCCGCCCTCTGGCCCGGGCAGATCACCGCCGCCGGCGTCCTCCCGCAGCCGCCTGCCGGCGCCGGCGTCTCGCCACGGCCAGGATGGCCCCTCTTTGCCTGCACGCGACCATCACGGTGGCAACCGGGCTCTCTACTGGCCCCCACCCCGCGACCCCGAGCGTGACCCTAGGCTTCCCCTTCCGGGCTCGACAACCGGCGGCTCGAGGAGGCTCGCCGCCGGGTTGCCGAGCTGGAGCGCGAGGCGGCTCTTCGATAGGAGCTGGTGGCTGCTGACCCCTCCGCGGCGGGTACCCGGCGGCCGGAGCGCCGCTCGGCTTCCCCCTCCCGTCGGGTGAAGGGTCGTGGCGACCGATCCTCCAATTGGAGGGACGACCGGGGCTCCCACCATCGCCGTGACCGGGATTTGCGGGGTCCCTCCGGCTGGGAGGTGATGGAGGATGGCTCTCGACGGCATGGTGGCTCGCCACCACCACGGTACTCCCCCCCCCCCCCGCGCCGCTTTGCGGACGCCCCCGGTATCATGGGCCCGAAGAAGAAGACGCCCGCCGCACGCTTGGATGGGGATGGCGGGGCATGCCCCTCGGTGGATCCTCGGCCACCTGCGACCGTGGCCACCTCTGACGACCTCCCACCCCGCGGCGAGGGGCGGAGCCGCCTCCGCTCCGACCAGATGTGCTTCAACTGTGGGGTGGCCGGTTCTTCCGGTCCGAGTGCGAGGCCCCTCCCCGCTGCCCCATGGTGCTGGAGTTCCTCGGTCACGGGGTGGATGGTGGCTTCTACTTCATCGACATGGAGTCGGCGGAGATCCCCTCCCCACCCCACCAGGCCATCATCACCCTGGTCCCGGACCAGGCTCCTCCTCAGGTGATGGATGTCACTGCGGCGGTCATTCGCGCCGAGCTCTGCGACTACATCGGCGATTACAGTGGCTCGTCGTTCTCTTGGGCCGTCAAGGAGCTCACCCCGTCCACCTTCGCGGTCCCCTTCCCCTCGGCGGAGATGCTCCGCATGTGCTCCCGCTCTGGGGTGATCACCCTTCCAACCAATGGTATTAAGGTCACCATTAGTGAGGCATCGGGGGACCCGCTGGTGACCGCTAGGCTCTACCGCGTCTAGCTCTTCATCCATGGCATTCCTAAGGAGGCTAAGAAGGGCCACATTACGAAGAAAGTCTCCGAGCGCTGCACAAGATTGTGAACGTCGACCTGGACTCTCTCCCTGGGGATGGCCCAGCTCGGATCCAGGTCCTCTGCCCGGATCCCTACAAGATGGATGGGCTGGCCCTCCCCCCGTTCTTCTTCGACACCGTCGGGCGGACTCTCCGCCTCTAGCTCGACCTGGATGCGCTGGAGGCCATGCACGAGGGGTCCCTTCCCATCCACCTGCACCACCCAAAGGATCTGATAGCGAGAGTGACTCTGGGACTAAGGAGAGTCGGGAGGGGGACCCGGCGAGGGATCGAGAGGACCGGAGGTCTCCACGCCCGTCCCCTCGCTCCTCGGGTGGCTCTCCCGCCGATGTCGAGGGTAGCCATCAGCTTACCCTGTCCTCCTCGTCCCCGCCGTCTATGGGGGTCGTTGGCCTGGCGTCGCCTGATCGTGATGTCGAGGATGATGACGGAGACGACTCTCTCAGTGTGGGGATGGAGGTCCTTGCACCCTCATCCCCTCGCTCCCAGGGTGTCTGATACGTCCAAAACGTATCTATAATTTCTGCTTGTTCCATGCCTCTTTTGTGTGATATTGCTATGATATTGATGAACTTTCATACACTTTTGATCATATTTGTACTAACCTATTAACTCAGTGCACCCCAGTGTCAGTTCCTGTTTTCTGCTGTATTTCTATTTCAGGTTTCCCCCTTATTAAAAGTACCAGAAAAATTCCGGGAAAAATATAGGAAAAATCAGCATACCGGAAGCTTCGTGAAGAGCCCAGGAGGGTCCAGAGGGGAGCCAGGGGGGCCAGGCGGCCAGAGGGTGCGACCAGGCCCCTGGCTGCGCCAGGGGGGCGCCTGGAGCCCCTGGCCCACATTTGGCTGCCCCCTTTCGCATATTTATTCCCCGTGACGAGAAACCCTCGGGGACGAAACCCCTTTTCGCGCTCTCTCCTTTGTTCCTCCGCCGCCGCGCTTCCAAGATCGGGAGCACCAGAAGACCTCTTCCCGGCACCCTGCCGGAGGGAGTAATCACCTCCGGGAGCTTCTCCACCACCATGGATGCTTCCCGGATGAACCGTGAGTAGTCCACCTTGGACCATGGGTCCATGATCAGTAGCTATGTGATGTTCTCCTCCCCTCTTTGTTCTTCATGGATTAGACCTCGTGACCTGCCGTACATGATCGAGGCACATATGTAATCTTTCTGCTGTTGCTATGCTGAGTTTGCTGGGATCCAATGGATTATGAGATTATGTTCAGATTGTGATTGAGTTATATATTTGATTATCTTTTTTTATATTTATGTTCTTGATTAACTCTTGCATGTTCTCCGTTGCTGTTTATTGCTTTGGCCAAGTAGTAGGTAGTGACTCCAAGAGGGAGCGTTATGCATGATTGTGGGTTCATGCCCCCCGATGACTAGCTTGAGTGACAGAAACATGAGTCTAGGGGATGTGATGTTGCCACAAGGGGGAAAACACGGTGCTTGTACTTGCGGGTGCAAGGATTGTTTACTTTACGCAAAGTTCTTTAACGCAGTTGTCCGTTGCTTTGAGTTTACACTTTGGGTGGGATTCGCAACTTAATACCAGCGAGATGTTCTGGATAGATATCTCAAGGTGGATGATTAGTGGGTACATGCAGATGGATTTCAGACTACTTGTCTTGGCGTACCGCCCGTGCTTTTGAGCCTCTTCCTTTCTATTTTGCATAATTAGCATTGGTTTGTGCACATAATCCTATCAATTGCCCAACTGTAATTTGTTTACCTCACATGGCTATTTTATCTTCTTTTGGGAGAGAGACATCACTAGTGAACATCATGAGATCCCGGTCCATACTTCCACCACTGTTTACACTATCATTTTACTTTCAGTATTTACTTTTCAGTTGCTATCACTATCATTATTATCCCGTGCGTTTTATCCTTTGTAAACAACAAGGCCGGAGGAATTGAAAACTCCTCTGAACTTGTTGGGAGCAAAGTTATCCGTGTGTGTGCAGGTCCAGGGGAAGTAAGTGATTATCTTCAAACGGCGCCTCACTTGCCGAACCACCTACTTGTCGACCCAGTAGTCCTACGGGTTCTATATTCTTAAACCTTAGCATCTTTGCTAAGGGAAATTTGCCGCTACGCTACATCTCACCTTCCACTTGGGGTAACCAACGAGGGACGAGAAGCTATCTCGTGTATCAAGCTAATTTCTGGCGCCGTTGCCAGGGACTCTACTCTTCAAGATAGGGGAGTTGCACACTATCTTTTATCTTTACATTTTAGTCTTGTTAGTTTACCTTTCAGTTTTTGCTTTAGTGTCTTTTATCAAAAATCAAAAAAATAGTTATCTTGCTTTTAGTTATCCTTTCTGTTTAGTCAAGCATGTTAAGATTTGGTGCCTTGAGGGAGTCTGAGGTATTAGACTTCCATCAAAGGGATGGAGAAAATATGAAGAAGGCTTGGGATAGAATTTCCGATGCACATAGGAGAGTTATGCCTTGGATACCTATAAAAATTGAGCTTAGAATTTTTTACCATGGTCTTTTTAGATGGTGCAAGGACTCTCTTGATATTATAGCTGAAGGGGATTTCTTAGCTTGTGATGAAGCTAGAGCTCTTGAAATTATACATGGTCTATCTAGTTACTTTGTTTATGATCATAGTTTTGATACTGTTATAGATAGACTTGCTACTATTGAAAAAAGATTGGATGCTCTAGACTTGAAAAAGGCATGGAAACCCCAGCCAAATAAGAAAGATGTTTATGAGATAGATGGTGACTGGGAACCCTTTGTTAGAATTAGCATCTCTAACCAAGACTTCCTTGCCTTGTGTGACATTGGATCTATGGTTTCTACTATGCCAAAAGTTGTGTATGATTCTTTAAAATTTAACATGGACAAATTATCATCATATCATGGACATGCTAATGGAGATATTTCTGAGATCCATGGAAGGATAAAAGAGGTACCAGTGACATTCCTTAAGGGGATTGAAATGGTTGATTTCTTTGTCATGAAGCCAAACCAAGGAAACATAGTGCTTGGGAGGGATTTCTTCCGAGCCATGAAAGGCTTCATTGATATAGGTAAGGGACAAATACGCCTACGCGGGAAAGCAAAAGGAGTGTACCCCTTTCCTAAGAGAAACAACAATGAACTTGTTGAGGAACCATTTGAATCATGTTACAACTCCGATTATTATGATGATCTTTGATTCCTTCTATTTGCATTAAGCCTAGCTAATGGCTTTAAAGAAGCGCTTTCGGGAGGCAGCCCGCAACGAATTTAGGTTTTAATTTTTGTTTTTCTTCTGTTTTTAGTGGTCTTGATGATTGTTAATACGGTAGCAACATAATTGTATCTTTACTTTTCAAGCTTTGTGCCTTTTATAGCCTCATACGACAAGGGAAGTGAAAGTTGTGACATGATGTCCAGAAAACAGATTATGTCCTCGTGACTAGAAAAATCATAGAAAAATCCCAGTTCATATTTTTGAGCTGAATTTTTTACACAGCGTTCTCTATACAATTACAAAACTTTCGTATGTTCTGAGTTTTTTGATTTGAGTTGCAGAAGTACCCCTAAAAATTTCTTTACTACCTGCTGGTCTGTTTTTTCACAGATTCTGTCCTGTTTTGCCTTTTCTTCTTTTTGCAAAACTTAAGCTTGCTTTTTCTTTAAAAAAACTTTTTGGCAATCTTGAGAAACAGTAGCTCTTCAATCTTATCCTTATTTCCAGTAGAGAAAAAATTAATTTATTATGGGTACTAACCTCGCTAATGAGATTATGATGAGTTATGTATGAAGGGAGTTTTCAAGTGTGCGAGGGAAGATGATGAAAGAAGATTAAAAAGTGTCAAGAGTTCAAGCTTGGGGATGCCCCCATGCATCCCCAAGAAATATTCAAGGAGAATCAAGCATATAAGCTTGGGGATGCCCCCGTGCATCCCCTTCTCCAGCGACAATTATCAGTTCGTCTCTCGTTTCACTATATTTTTATCACTTCATGCATTATGTGCTATTCTTGGAGCGTCTCGCTCTTAGGTTTTGTTTTTAGTTTTCTTTAGATTTGCTTGATGTTCATAACAAGTTAGAACCCAGCTTTCTTTGTGTGGGAGAGAAACACGCTCCACTTTCAAAATTTAGAACACAACATAGGACTTTTTCCTGCTTATCTTTGCTGTGTTTGTTCTTTATCTTTCCGTAGATACTGTCATGCTTTGCTCTTAGCTTTCATGTTTATCTTCTAAAAGATGTTTAGTTGTTGATGGAACTCTCTTGAGTTTTCGTGTTTATCTTGTTTAGAGAGTTTGCCTGTTGCACTGAGTTTTGTGTCTTGACTTGAAGTAGGTAATTGAGGTTGCTATTCTTTTTGTAGTAGTAACTTGCAAAAGTTTTGAGGTGTTGTTTTGAGTAATGTTTGGACTTTTGGTGTCAAGAGCTTTAGCCTATTAGTGATATATGTCGTATTTTGGGCAATCCGTGTTTATTTTCAAAAACCTACAAATTAGTTGAGAACTTTAGCTACTAGTTGGATCACTACTCTTCTGAGGGGTCGAGTATTAGAGTACACTCACGTACCATGAGTCGAGGATGCGCAAGGATAACCAAACCCCCATACACTCCTCCTCGGGGTACTTGTCTATTTGTGAACCTCCTTATTAGATTGAGAGTTACCGATAATAAGTGCATGAGTTCTTCGGACTAATGTGAGTATTCGAAAGTTGACACTTCCACCTTCCCATATTTTGCTAGCCTTCCCTGTGCCGTTCATTGCTTTCTTCTCACTCCGAGAGTTAGCGTCCACTTTCACCGGTACATCCAAACCCTTGGCATGATATGCTCTGTCATCATAAGCCTCCTTATATCC
Source organism: Bromus sterilis (assembly GCA_950022295.1). Taxonomy (NCBI): domain Eukaryota; kingdom Viridiplantae; phylum Streptophyta; class Magnoliopsida; order Poales; family Poaceae; genus Bromus; species Bromus sterilis. The sequence continues at coordinate 360,973,751 of OX465595.1, read as the reverse complement.
TTCCTCAAAACAACCACCATACCGACCTATCAAGGCATTTCCATAGCCTTTCCGAGATACATTGCCATGCAACATCCATCTCCTCATGACTTGATCTTCATGCCATACATGCTACTTGCTTGATCGATGAGCCGCATACTTGTTGGGCCTTGCCCTAATTATTGCTACATGACGCGCTAGTATCATTGCATATCCTGCTACATTGGCAGAGGCATACATTTGCATACATCATGATAGTTACAATTTCTTTATGATTCGAGTACTTTGTAAAGTGTGAAAGATCTTCTATACTTTTTTTAATATATAGAGTGTGGCCCCTAAAGTGAGGAAAAGATCCCAAAGAGGACAAATGAGAGTTAAATAGAAAGAGCCATTGAGGCCACCAAAAAAATAAAATAAAAAATAGAAAACAAAGAGAAAGAGAAAAAATAAAAAGAGAGAAGGGGGCACACTACTATTCTTTTTGAGAAGATCCACACTCGTACTCCATCTTGTATCTTGTACTCCATAGAGTTTATCATTCATGCATATAACTATGTGGGGACCTTCACACTATAGAACTTGGCTTGTATATTCCAATGATGAGCCTCCTCAAATGAGCTCTAGGTCTTCTTGAGCAAGCAAGTTGGATGCACCCCCACTAGTTCCATTGGAGAGCTTACCTTAGCTCATATGTGCATCCGTTGCATGGCAATCCCTACTCCTCACATCATATCTATCATCTGACTTTCTCTCGCCTATGATTGTCCTCATTGATGTGAGCCTTTCACACCTTTTTGTCTTCCTCCTCCACCTTATTCTCTCTTTGCCATCCTAAGTGTCAACTTTCTTGTTTACGCTCATCCATTGCATGAGTGCTCAAAATGTCGAAAAGGAGTGGATCATTTTGACTTGTACCTGGCTAGTGGTCTGGGGATGAGTCAAGATAAGATTCCAAAGAAGACCAAGTGTGACACTTTAGTAGATTGAGTTCTCAACAATAAAAATACTTTTTCTCGTATATCCCTATCCCCTTTCTTGCACACAAACACCATTTGGAGACATTCGAGTCACGGGCAGCGAGAGCTCTTGCACCTTTATGTTCTTATGTTTCTTATTTCAATGCTAGATATAGACTCTTGCCTGTTATGACTTGAATTGAATTGAATGCTTTGATTGCTTTACTTACGAAGTTCTTATATGGTTGTTAGCATGTCACCATAGAAATTATGCTTGTTATCATTTACCTACTCGAGGACGAGCATGAATTAAGCTTGGGGATGTTGATACGTCCAAAACGTATCTATAATTTCTGCTTGTTCCATGCCTCTTTTGTGTGATATTGCTATTATATTGATGAACTTCCATACACTTTTGATCATATTTGGACTAACCTATTAACTCAGTGCACCCCAGTGCCAGTTCCTGCTTTCTGTTGTTTTTCTATTTCAGGTTTCCCCCTTATTAAAAGTACCAGAAAAATTCCGGGAAAAATATAGGAAAAATCAGCGTACCGGAAGCTTCGCGAAGAGCCCAGGAGGGGCCAGAGGGGAGCCGGGGGGGCCCAGGCGGCCAGAGGGCGTTGCCAGGCCCATGGCTGCGCCAGGGGGTGCGTCTGGAGCCCCTGGCCCACCTCTGGCTGCCCCCTTTCGCCTATTTATTCCCCGTGACGAGAAACCCTCGGGGACGGAACCCTTTTTCGGCATCTCTCCTATGTTCCACCGCCACCGCGCTTCCAAGATCGGGAGCACCAGAAGACCTCTTCCCGGCACCCTGCCGGAGGGAGGAATCACCTCCGGGAGCTTCTCCACCTCCATGGATGCTTCCCGAATGAACCGTGAGTAGTCCACCTTGGATCATGGGTCCATGATCAGTAGCTATGTGATGTTCTCCTCCCCTCTTTGTTCTTCATGGATTAGACCTCGTGAGCTGCCCTACAAGATCGAGGCACATATGTAATCTTTCTGCTGTTGCTATGCTGAGTTTTCTGGGATCCGATGGATTATGAGATTATGTTTAGATTGTGATTGAGTTATATATTTGATTCTCGTCTTTTATATTTATGTTCTTTAGTAACTCTTGCATGTTCTCCGTTGATGTTTATTGCTTTGGCCAAGTAGTAGGTAGTGACTCCAAGAGGGAGCGTTATGCATGATTGTGGGTTCATGCCCCCCGGTGACTAGCTTGAGTGACAGAAACATGAGTCTAGGGGATGTGTTGTTGCCACAAGGGGGAAAACAACGGTGCTTGTACTTGCGGGTGCAAGGATTGTTTACTTTACGCAAAGTTCTTTAATGCAGTTGTCCGTTGCTTTGAGTTTACACTTTGGGTGGGATTCACAACTTAATACCAGCGAGATGTTCTGGATAGATATCTCAAGGTGGATGATTAGTGGGTAGATGCAGATGGATTTCGGTCTACTTGTCTTGGCGTACCGCCCGTGCTTTTGAGCCTCTTCCTTTATGTTTTGCATAATTAACATTGGTTTGCGCACATAATCCTGTCAATTGCCCAGATGTAATTTGTTTACCTCGCATGGCTATTTTATCGTCTTTTGGGAGAGAGACATCACTAGTGAACATCATGAGATTCCGGTCCATACTTCCACCACTGTTTACACTATCAAATTACTTTCAGTATTTACTTTTCAGTTGCCATCACTATCATTATTATCCCGTGCATTTTATCCTTTGTAAACAACAAGGCCGGAGGAATTGACAACTCGTCTGAACTCGTTGGGAGCAAAGTTATCTGTGTGTGTGCAGGTCCAGGGGAAGAAAGTGATTATCTTCAAATGGCGCCTCACTTGCCGAACCACCTACTTTTCGACCCAGGAGTCCTACGGGTTCGATACTCTTAAACCTTAGCATCTTTGCTAAGGGAAATTTGCCGCTACGCTACATCTCACCTTCCACTTGGGGTAACCAATGAGGGACGAGAAGCCATGTCATGTATTAGTGTGGTCTGCTACGGCCTGGCCCCGGAGTCGCTCGCCCTTCCCCGGCTCCGACGTCTCGTCCTCCAACCTGCTCCAACTCCCCTGTGTACAGCCGTCGCCGCACCTCCTCACCGGCCCGCAACGCTCGCCTCAGTGCCCGGCTGGGCGCCTCCGGCGGAGACGAGTCGGTGCCGACGTCGACGATCGCGGAGCGAGCGGCTTCTCGTGCTGCAGCGCGCAACCTGGACCCTAGTACGTCTCTCCCCTCCCCCTCCCTTCGGTGCTCTGGCTCTAGATTTTCGATTCTTGGTGAGGTCCCCTTGGGTCACCTCACCAACCTGGCTGACGATTGCGGTATTGTGTTCCGAGGGGGAAAAGGTCCTAGAACTGAACAAATTGCGGCTATCCAAGCGAAGGAGTTCTTCGAGGGTGCGTTGGCTGTGGCGCGTGCCCAACAGGAGGCGGCGCGGCGGCAGGCCACCCTGGTGGAGGAACCTATGCAAAGAGAGCATGGTCCCTCCACATCTATGGATCCCACCCCGGGGGAGCCGATCCCATCTCCGGGACCGCTCCCTCCTATTCGGTCAACCCCCGCCATTTTTCCTCCACCTCTACCAAGGCGCCGCGGTCGACCCCCAAGGGCGGGGCTTCATACCGGTGAGCCGGGTGTCCCCTGCACGCTGCCGTCTGTCACCCCGGAGATGGGTATCCGTGGCCGCACCCTGTCTAAATCATCCCATCCCTCGTATACCCCTGAGGTGGGCATCCGTGGACGCACCCGCTCTAAGTCGTCCCAACCCTCGACCTCTGGTAGGGCTCATCCGACTCCACGCACGGGGTCCTCCAAGGTTGCTCGATGAAGCTCCTCTGCTGGAACATGCGGGGGTTCGGTCAGCTAGGCCGCCGAAGGCAGCTGATCAACTACATTCGGGATGAGGCGAATGACATCGTTCGCCTTCAAGAGACGATTAGACTTGACTTCTCCATCCAGGAACTGGAAGCGCTCTCCCCCCACTAAATTATCCCGGCAATGGCTCCCTGCTACGGGTCATTCGGGTGGTATTTTGATGGGCATAAAGACGAGAAGTTCGAGATTGAAGACATGGACCGCGGCGAATTCTTCCTTAGTATGACCATAACTGATAGGACCTCCAATTTCTGCTGGGAGGTCATCATTGTCTATGGTCCAGCGGACCATAGTAGGTACGCCGCTTTCCTGGCCGAGCTGCGGGCGAAAGTTTCCCGGTGCCCCACACCGGTGGAGGTGGCCGGGGATTTTAACCTGATCCGGTCATCTTAGGAGATGAGCTCTGAGCGCGCTGACGTCCCCCGGATGCAGGCTTTTAACACATGCATCGCTGACCTCTCCCTTAGAGAGGTTACTCGCGTGGGGGGACGATACACCTGGTCTAATAACCAGCAGAACCCTATTCGTAGTGCTCTTGATAGGGTCCTCGTCTCCATTGATTGGGAGATGAAGTTCCCTCTGTGCTCTCTGCGCTTAGTCACTCGCATCGGCTCTGATCACTCCCCCCTTCTTTTGAATATGGGGGAGGGCACCCCCACCCCGGCCCGTCGCTTCCACTTTGAGTACTCGTGGTTGCTCCATCCGGGGTTCATCGATGCTGTTAAGGACCGCTGGATGACCGCCTGTGCTGCCCCTATCCGCCTCTTCTCTGGCGTGGAACGGTGGCACCATTGTGCTAAGGATGTGCTCCAGTTCATGCGCGGCTGGGGCGCTAACCTCGGGTCCGACCTCCGAGCGTACAAGAAAGCCCTCCTAGATCAGATCAGCACCCTCGACCTCCAGGCTGACACTGGGGGCCTTTCCCCGGATGGTTGGCTCCTTCGCTAATCCCTTGAAGCCTCCCCGACGACGATCTTTGAAGGGGAGGAGTTGTTTTGGCGCCGTAGGGGCAATCAAAACTGGCTCCTCCGGGGTGACTCTAACACTAAATACTTCCATGCCATCGCCAATGGTCGTAGGCGAAAGCATTCCATCCCATGCCTATGGGATGGGGATGTTCTTTTCGAAGACCCCCCCTTATCTCAGATCACATCTACTTCTTCTATAAGGAGCTCTTCACTGCGGAACCCCGATCTGGGGCCTTTTAGCCCCAAACTTCTGGCACGAACCGGAAATGGTTTCGGCGGAGGAGAACGCTGCTCTCACTGGACCCTTCTCTGTGGAGGAAGTGGCGAGAGCCCTGGCTGATATGAAAGCCTCCTCCGCCCCGGGCCCCGATGGCCTTCCGGTCTCCTTCTTCCGCCGTTTCTGGCCCCAGCTTCAGCCCGTTATTATGCCCATGTTCCACGAGTTCTATATTGGGACCTTGGATACGGTTAGGCTGAACTATGGGATTATTACGTTGATCCCCAAGGTTGTGGGGGCTACGGATATCTGGAAATTTCGTCCCATTACGGTTCCCAATGTAATCGAGCCACCTTTTGCGAAGGTGTGTGCCAACAGGCTGGCACCGGTTGCTAACCGCATTGCCCACCCCTTCCAATTTGCTTTTATGAAGGGTCGCTTGATGTGCCAGGTGATGATAGTGATTTCTCGCCCTTCGTTGGTAAACCCCAAGTGGAAGGTGTGATGTAGCACAGAAGAAAATTTCCCTCAGTAAAGATACCAAGGTTTGTCTCCAGTAGGACTCCGGAGATGATAAGTAGGTGTCAGCGGCGCAACTGACGCGGACCTGCACACATACACAAATAACTTTGTTCCCAATGAAGTTCAGAGAGGTTGTCAATCTCTCCGGTCTTGTTGTTCACAAAGGATCAAACACAAGGGATAATGATAGCAACTGAAACTAAAAGCAGAAAAGTAAATGAGCGTGAAAACAGTAATGAGGATATGGACTGGGATACGTGATGTTCACTAGTGATGTCTCTCTCCCAAAAGACGATAAAAGTGCTATGCGAGGTGAACAAATTACAGAAGGGCAATTGACAGGATTATGAACGCACCGCAATGCTAACTATGCTACAAAAGAAAGGAAGAGGCTCAAAAGCATGGGCAGAACGCCAAAATAAGTAGACCGAAATCCAACTGCATCTACTACTAATCATCCACCTTGAGATATCTATCCAGAACATCTCGCTGGTATTAAGTTGTGAGCCCCACCCAAAGTGTAAACCCAAAGCAACAGACAACTGCATTAAAAAGCACTTTGCGTAAAGTAAACAATCCTTGCAACCGCGGTTACAAGCACCGTTGTTTTCCCCCTTGTGGCAACAGCACATCCCCTAGACTCATGTTTCTGTCACTCAAGCGTGTCATCAGGGGGCATGAACCCACAATTGAGCATAACGTTCCCTCTTGGGGTTACTACCTACTACTTGGCCAAAGTAATAAACAGCAACGGAGCACATGAAAGAATTACTTAAGAACAAAAATATAAGAGATAAGAACCAAATATATTACTCAATCACAATCTGAACATAATCTCATAATCCATCAGATCCCATCAAACTCAGCATAGCAACAGCAGAAAGATTACAAAAGTGCCTCGATCATGTAGGGCAGCTCACGAGGTCTAAACCATGAAGAACAAAGAGGGGAGGAGAACATCACATAGCTACTGATCACGGACCCATGTTCCAAAGGAAACTACTCACGAGACATCCGGGAAGCATCCATGGTGGAGAGGAGACTCCTGGAGGTCGGCCCTCCCTCCGTTAGGGTGCCGGGAAGAGGTCTGTTGATGCTCCCGATCTCGGAAGCGCGGCGGCGACGGAACAGAGGCGAGATCGCGAAAAAGGGTAATGTCCTCGAGGGTTTCTCGTCACGGAGAATATATAGGCGAAGGGGGCAGCCAGGGGCCACCAGGGGTCTAGGCGCCCCCCTGGCGCGGCCAGCCCCTACGGCGCGCCACCAGGGCACCTGGGCCCCTGGTGGTGGCCCTCTGGCCCCACTCAGGTTCTTCCGGAAGGTTCCTCTGCGCTGATTTTTTATCTGATTTTTCCCGAATTTTTGGAGCACTTTTTATATGGGGGAAAACTGAAATAGAAAAACAGCAGATATCAGGAACTGGCACTGAGGTGCACTGAGTTAATAGGTTAGGCCAAATATGATCAAAAGTGTATGAAAGTGTATCTAGATCATAGCAATATCACACAAAACATGCATGGAGCAAGCAGAAATTATAGATATGTTTTGGACGTATCAACATCCCCAAACTTAATTCCTGCTCGTCCTCGAGTAGGTAAATGATAACGGCATAAATTCTGTGGTGACATGCTAGCAACCATATAAGAACTTTGAAAAGAAAAGCAATCAAGGTTAGAGATTAGGTGCAAGTAACAAAAGAACATTAGGTGCAAGAGCTCTCGCTGTCCGTGATTCGAATGTCTCCAAATGGTGTTTGCGTGCAAGAATGGGGATAGGGAATACGAGAAAAATATTTATTTGTTGAGAACTCAATCTACTAAAGTTTCACACTTGGTCTTTTTCTGGAATCTTATCTTGACTCGTCCCAGACCACTAGCCTGGTACAAGTCAATTTGATCCACTCCTGTTTCAATATTTTGAGCACTCATGCAATGAATGAGCGTAAGCACGAGAGTTGACACTTAAGATGGCAAAGAGAGGAGTAGGAGGAAGACAAAAAGGAATGAGAAAGGCTCACATCAATGAGGACAATCATAGGCAAGAGATGCCAAATGATAGATATGATGTGAGGAGTAGGGATTGCCATGCAACGGATGCACATGTGAGCTAAGAAGCTCTCCAATGGAACTAGTGGGGGTGCTTCTAACTTGCTCGCTCATGAAGACCTAGAGCTCGTTTGAGGAGGCTCATCCTTGGAATATGCAAGCCAAGTTCTATAGTGTGAAGGTCCCCACATAGCTATATGCATAATGATCATCTCTATGGAGTACAAGGATATAAAGGGAGTACTAGTGTGGATCTCTCAGAAGGATAGTAGTGTTGCCCCTTTCTCTCTTTTTATTTATTTTTTCTCTTTTTTCTATTTTTTGTATTTTTTTGTGGCCTCAATGGCTCTTTCTATTTAACTCTCATTTGTCCTCTTTGGGATCTTTTATTGTGTCCACTTTGGGATCTTTTCCTCACTTAAGGGCAACACTATATTTTACAAGAAGGTAAAGGAGATCTTTCACACTTTACAAGGTACTCAAAATCATAAAGAAGATGTAGCTATCATGATGTATGCAATGTATGTCGCTGCCAGTGTAGCAGGAACATGTATGACATGAAGATCAAGTCATGAAGAGGTGGATGTTGCATGGCAATATATCTCGGAAAGGCTATGGAAATGCCTTGATAGGTAGGTATGGTGGCTGTTTTGAGGAAAGATATAAGGAGGCTTTTGATGAAAGAGTGTATCATGCCAAGGGTTTGGATGTACCGGCGAAGATGGACACCAACTGTCAGAGTGAGAAGAAGGCAATGCACGGCACGGGAGAGGCTAGCAAAATATGGGAAGGTGGAAGTGTCAACTTTCAATACTTACATTAGTCCGAAGAACTCATGCACTTATTATCGGTAACTGTCAATCTAATAAGGAGGTTCACAAAGAGACAAGTACCCCGAGGAGGAGTGTATGGGGTTTGGTTATCCTTGCGCATCCTCGACTCATGGTACGTGAGTGTACTCTAATATTCGATCCCTCCAAAGATTACTGACCCATCTAGTAGCTAGAGTTCTCAACTAGTTTTGTAGGTTTTGAAAATACACACGGATTGCTCAAAATACGACACCTATCACTAATAGGCTAAAGCTCTTGACACCAAAAGTTCAGACATTACTCACATCAATACTTCAAAACCATTGCAACCTACTACTAGAATTAAATAGCAACCTCAATTACCTACTTCCAAGACAAAACACAACTCAGTGCAACAACCAACTATCTTTAACAAGATAAACATGAAAACTAAAAAAGAGTTCCAGCAACAAACTAAACAAAAGCCAAGGCTCTTGCTAAAGACAAACTAAGACTAAAACTAAACATGGCAGCAGCTACGAAAAGATAAAGAACACACAACAACAAAAAGATAAGCAGGAAAAATCCTATGATGTGTTCTAGATTGGAGCGGAGCGTGTTTCTCTCCCACACAAAGTAAGATGGGGTCTAACTTGTTATGACCAACAAACAAAACTAAATTGCTTGAGGACAAGCAATATGCTAAGCTTGGGGGAGTTGATACGTCTCAAACGTATCTACTTTTCCAAACACTTTTGCTATTGTTTTGCCCTCATTCTTGCATGATTTGGACGAAACTAACCCGGACTAACGCTGTTTTCAGCAGAGCTGCCTGTATGGTTTTATTGTGTGCAGGAAAGTGGATTTTTAGATGTTCCAGAAAATTCCCAGAAAAATACCAGAAAATCCACACACCCGAAGGAGCAAGAAGCCAGAAGTGGGACCAGAGGGGAGCCCTGGGGGCCCCTGGCGTCCCCCTGGCACGGCCAGGGGTGGGGCCGCGCCCTCTGGCCGCCTGGAGGCCTCTCCCCTCCTCTGGTGCCCTACCAAGACTCCTATTTATCCCCGTGACGGGAAAACCCCAAAACAGAAGTCACTTTTCCAGTTTCCGTCGCAGAGCCGCCGCCACCCTCTGTTCTTCTTCGGGAGGGCTAATCTGGAGGCTGATTTGGCCTCCGGAGAGGGGAGATCGTCGCCATCATCATCACCATCACCAATCCATCCCTCCTCCATGACTTCTCTTCACATGTGTGAGTAATTCCCTGCTGTAGGCAAAGGGGATGGTAGGGATTGGATGAGTTTGATCATGTAATAGTTCGTCAGATTGTTGGGGGCATGCTGCCTATCATCTAGATTGGTGTTTATCTTCTTTGCTTCAACTTGTTGTTCTTAATGCTTGCCACTTTGGGCCCGAGTGCCATGTTTTCAGATCTGAACCCTATGTGTTTTCATGAATATATTTGTGTTCTAGATCCTATCTATGAGTTGTATGCACCTATTATGGTCCGGAACCGGCGATCCCAAAGGTGACAGCTTGGGACACCAAAGGGGACGGTCCATAATTTGAGGATTCCATGTATCCATTGAGTTTATTGCTTTGTTCCGGTGCTCTTTGACAGGAGCACCTTAATCTCCATAAGTCCCCTTTGGCCCCGTTCGTAGCGGGATGGTAGGACAAAAGATGTTGTGCAAGTTCTTATTGCAAGCACGCACAACTACCTACGGGATACATGCCTATTGTTTGATATTTGCCTAGATGATCATTGCTTTTCTGTGTGCCTTGCCCCGTGTTAGAATCTATTACATGTTCCCTCTCATCCATGCAGCGCCCAACCATCCATCTCCCTAGCCTACAGTATTTTCAATCCTGCTGGTCATTAGCTGTTACTTTTGCTGTTTACTTTTTGCTGTCGTCACCATCACTATCATATTACCATTACCACTTATCTTTTGTTGCAAGCAAGTATATTTCAGGTGCGGTTGAATTGACAACTCAACTGTCAAAGCTTATAAATACTCTTTGGCTCCCCGTGTGTCGAATCAATAAATTGGGTTAACTTACCCGCGAAGACTATCTCGATCCCTTACGCCTGTGGGGCATCAAGCAGCGTTCTCTGGCGCCGTTTCCGGGGAGCATAGAAATATTTACAAGTCTACTTGAAGTATCCTGGCTGCTACACATCATCCGCTATGGTTAAGAAAGGAGACCCCAAGGTTCCGATCTTACCATCCCGTACAAGAAAAGGTACTGTTCTGAACACTAGTGTTACACTTGATTTACCTTCTGTTATGAGTAAGTTTACTTCACCACCACTACATGATGCTTCGACTGAGTCTGTCACTATGTCCGATACTTTTGATGATGCTTCCACTACTCTTGATGATACTACTTTTCTTGGTCACTATATTGAAACTCAGACTGCTAAGGCTGCAGCAGAATCCAAGACCGAGACCCCTGCTACCTATATTCCTACCTGCAAAACCTTTAGTTACCCGTGCTTAGATGAACTCAAGGAGAGAATCCTTGATGATGATTACGTTACTCTTGATGATGATTTTTGCAGGGAACTCATAGAGTGTGTCGACTCTGACCCTGGTGCTGTTAAGGAGTTGCTCAAAAAGCACTCCATGAAGAACAAAGTTACTCCTGATCCTAAATTCGCCACATCTCCTATATGCATCATTGATCCTGATTATGATTTCTCTGTTGATCTTTCACTTATATCTACAGTCGAGGCTGGCCCCTTTTATGGCAGAGAAAATGACGATGCTATAGCACACTTGACCAAACTCGCTGAGTTAGGTAACCTATTCACTACTGATGAGAAGATACGAAACTTCTATGTGGCCAAGCTTTTTCCTTTTTCTTTGAAGGAAGACGCTAAATCATGGTACGATGCACTACCCTATGGTTCCATTAAGAGTCCTCAGGAACTAGCCCAATTGTTTGTTGATAAATATTTCCCAGCTCATATGCAACATGCTGCTTTGCAAAGAATCTATAACTTTAAACAATTGCAGGATGAGCACCTCCCTAAAGCTTGGGGGAGGTTTTGTGATTTACTTAAGGTTATGCCGGGGCATGGAGTCCCCAAGAATGAACTTCTTGATATATTTTACGCTGGTTTAACCGATGAATCCAGATCCTATCTGGATAGTTGTGCTAGTTGTGTTTTCAGGGATAGAACACCGGACGATGCAGAATAATTAATGTGCAAAATTGCCAAGAACTATAAAGATTGGTCCGTTCCTGAACCACTTCTACCACCGAAAAAGAGGGGCATGCTTGCTCTGAGCCCCGAAGATATGCAAGAAGCAAAGAAGTCTATAAAGGAGAAAGGTATTAAAGCCGAAGACGTGAAGAATTTACCGCCTATCGAGAAGTTCTGTGAGCCTACTACTCGCCCTCCCTTGGTAGAGGTACACTCTCTATTAGACTTTACTGAAAGTGACATCCCTAAAGGTAAGCCTCCCAACCAATGCTTAGATGAGCTTGATAATTTTATTATTAAGCAAGACCATTTTAATAGGAGGTTACAAAGTTAGTTGCATGATAACTCTCTTGCTATCAAAAGTTTATGTGGTGTTCTAGAAAGAACAGTTAATGATGTTAAATGTCTTGTTAAGCATTTCCATATGGTTCAAACTCAGCTTGAACAAATTTCTAATGTGCAAAAATATTTGCTTGCTAATAATGCCAAACAGGACATACAAGCTTATGGCATCAAAACTAGGGGTGGAACACACACCCAAGACCCACTCTATCCTGAGGGGCATCCAAATAGGATCGAGCAAGATTCTCAAGTACAAGAAGAAGACGAGACTGTTAGCTCTCCGAAGAAAAAGAAGAAGAAACACAAGGAGGCTGACAATCCCGATGATCCTATTACAAGTGAAAATCCAGCTGTTGATCCTAACAGCATATCTACCTCCGATGCTGAAACAGAAGACGGTGCCGAGCCTGAAGAAAAGGACGCGGAGAAGGATGATTCTCCCAAGGTAAGAGAAGAAGAAGCACCCGATAAACGCAAGAGGTACTCTAGAGAAGACTTCATCGCAAGAAGACATGGGAAGGAAAGAGAACCATGGATAGAGAAACCCATGCCCTTTCCAGGTAAGTCCCTCAAATCTAAAGAAGAAGAGCATTACAATAAGTTTTGTGAATGGATGAAACCTCTTTTTCTTCAAATCCCTTTGACTGATGCTATTAAGTTACCTCCTTATTCGAAATATATGAAAGATATTGTTACAAACAAAAGAAAAGTTCCTAATGAGGCAATATCTACTATGCTTGCTAACTACTCTTTCAGTGGCAAGATTCCTAAGAAGCTCGGTGATCCAGGTATACCCACCATTCCTTGCTCCATAAAGAATAATTACGTCAGAACTGCTTTATGTGATCTTGGTGCAGGAGTGAGTGTTATGCCCTTCTCTCTTTACAAGAGGCTTTTTTTAGAGAAATTGATCCCTACAGATATCTCCCTTCAGATGGCTGACAAATCAACAGCTGTCCCAATAGGTATTTGTGAGGATGTACCCGTTGAAGTTGCTAACTGTTTGATCCTTACAGATTTTGTTGTGCTTGACATGCCCGAGTATGGGAGCATGTCCATTATTCTTGGTAGACCTTTTCCTAACACCGCAGGTGCTATCATTGATTGCAATAAAGGAAAGGTCACTTTCAACGTTGATGATAAAGAACACACTGTGTATTTTCCAAAGAAGATCGACAAAAGGCATGGCCTAAACTCTATAGAGAATGTTGAGACCGTGAAGATTGGAGAATGGGACTGTCCACTACATGTACACCACAAATACAAAACCATTATGGTGGGGACAATGTCCATTAAAGTAAAGGTGCAATGATCACTTCATAAGAGGTGAGACATCTTGTTCTATATATCGCCGGTTTGTTGGTAAGACTTGATCAACCTTACTAGTGAGCTTGTTTTATATAGGTAAAAAGTTAAGCTTGTTATGTTTTCATTTGCTTTAGCTTTTATTCTCTTTGCTGTACCAAGTTTTTGTGTTTTTGAAGCTTCACAATACTAATCACCGCTTTAAGTTTTCAGAAAGTTTTGCAGCTTTTTGAACTCCGAGAAATTTTCAACAGTGAAGTTTTCAGAAAAATTCCATAAAAATAAAAATAAAAATTTCCATGTCGGGAGTGACCCAGAGGCACCTGGGGCTGACCAGGGGGGTCCACCAGTGGCCCAGGCAGCCAGCTGGCACGGCCTGCCCCCTGGCCGCGCCCACAGGGCGCCTGGGGCCCACATGCCCCACTTCCAGGTATGTCTCCTTCCTCCTCCTTCCGCTCTCTCCAAAAACACGAGTTCTGCACTTTGTTCTTGTGTTCTTGCTGCTCACCGTCCAGAATTTCGATCTCTCTCTACGACCCATCATTTGAGCTGAGATTTTGGGCAAATACTCCCTGGTATGTAACTCCTCCACTCCTCCAAATAGATTTTTGGTTGGTGGCTTCATTTGTGAGTTTTTGGTAGTTCTTGGTGTTGTTTAGATGAGCTTGCATGCTTGTGTAGAAATTTATTTTCCAAGTTTTGATGCAAGTTTATGACTTAGGTAAGTGGGTTGAGTATTTTTCCTTAACTCACTTTGTTTAAATCCTTGTTTTTGTAATTTGTCAAAAAAATTCAGAAATGAGTTTGCTAGGAAGAGCAAAGGGGTGGCTTGGGAAGAAGAGGCCCGAGCTCTCCGATCGAGTTACAAGAGCTGCAGCTTCATTCTCGACTGCTAGGGTGAGCTACAATGAAGATCATGTGCCCTTAGGGTTGTTTGACGACACAAATCCAGCATGTGCAATGACTTTCCCGTGCGATGAATTCCTTGAAGCTGCATGAATTAAGGAGGAGTTCTATAATCTTTGTGCTAATGCAGGTCTGACGCGGCTCGCAGCGTGCCGTGTTGCTCAGTATCAAAAACTCACCTCCTGTTTCATTAACAGTTTTAGATATAACCTTGATGCTGGTTCTGTTGAGTTTAAAATTTAGAATGATCTTTTGACCATGCCTTTGGAAAAGTTTTGTGAAATAATAGGTGCGCCGAACGTTGGACTGACGGCGAAGATGAGCTCTCAACCCTCCGAGCTGAGAACCGTCTTCAACTCTCTCTGTAGCATGGATACGAGGGATATTCATCGGTCAAAGATCTCCAGCATCTTATTCCCACACCTCAGGTATTTTGCGTATTTTATTGCTAGAGGGGTGTTAGCTCGTGACAACACGAGCAACATATCTGCGCCGGATATTGCTATCCTGGCAACCGCCCTCTCAGGGAGGTTTGATTATAACGTGGGTGCCTTAATTGCTCGAAGTCTTGCTATGAACGGTAACAAGGTAGATTTATTTGGTGGCGTTTACGCCACACTTATCCTAGAGTCTCTTAATGGCACCCAACACCCCAATGATAAGCCTTTTACTTATTTAAGTTTTGATCTTGCTGCTATGAAAAAGCATAAATTTGTTACCATGACTTCCGAGTTTGGTAACCATGATTATATCTTGCGTTTCGGAGCCACCACGGAACGCAAGATCCGTCTAAGTGCACCTCTTTTGTTCGATTTTTCTCGCAGGAACGGATGGTCATTTGATGCTACCCAGTTCGATGAGTTCGTGATCCAGCATCAGTTTCATAACCCCATGGAGGGGGTTGTGCCCGACGAGGAGGAGCATGGTGAGTTCCCACCTTTCCAGGGGGAGACCGTCGCCCAGTTTGGTGAAGGGTCTTCCTCTGCTTGGAGCGCGGATCCTTCTTCGTGGGAAGATCCGAGGACTTCGGTGTACGCACCGGAAGCCTCATACGACCCTTGGACTCACCAGTACTACCCTGGAGCAGGAGGCTCCTAGGGACATTAGCTACTACCAACTTAGGCCAAAAGCCTAATCTTGGGGGAGTACGTGCCCTTCTCACTTTTCCATTGTATTATCCGTTTTATTTTTGTTCGCTTTGATCTTTTCGACGTTTTTTCTTGTTCTTCTTTGATTCTTTCCTTGCAGAAACAACAAAAAGATTTTCTCTTTTCTTTTTCTCTCGTTTAAACCTTTAGAAAACCCAAAAAGATTTCCTTTCTCTCTTTAGTTTTCTTTGTTTTCAGAGTTCAGCTCAAGTCCGTGATGGCATTTGTTAATATTTCCCACGTTCGATCATGCAAGTGACCAGGCAGTAATAACGAAGATCGACGGAAGGGAAGCAACAAGGAAAACCGATATGAACTCTCCTTGTTTCTAATTTTGTACATATGCATGTACTTATGATCTAGAGACCAGCATGTAGCGACCTAGTGCTATGTTTAAAATTCTTTCCCAGTGTTCATGCTTTCCTTGTGGCTAGTCTCAAATAGCTAGAGTACATAATGTGTTGTTGAAATGATTTACATGCATTGCATTGTTCATGGTTTGGCATACTGAAGTGGTATTTCCCTTCGGAGAATTTTTTGATTGACTTGGCACATGTTCACACATGCCTATGACTAAAAAGTCTATTATGCCTTGATGATCTTTTTGTTTCAGAATAGTTATATCACTTTCATGCCCGATTCAATGTTGCTTTGTCGCTCTGCATGATTATGACAGTTATTGCTCTCTATTTGGTCGCTTCCCAGTCTTTTGCTAGCCTTTACTCGCACTAAGCGGAATTCTGCTAGTGCATCCAAAATCCTTGAAACCAGTTATTCCATTTGAGTCCACCTTACCTACCTATATGTGGTATTTACCGGCCACTCCTAACTTAGACTTTCTTGTGCCATCTCGAAATTTCTTCAAAAGCTTCCATTTTGTAACCGTACAAGCTCATGGTGCGGTGAGGGAAAATTAGTATCTTGCATGCCAAAAATATTTTGACGGAAGTTTTAACTAGTCAAGAGAAAAAAGAAAAAAAAAAGAGAATTACACCTCCCCCATACTTGATGATGGAGTGAAATGGACCAAATGTTGCTTATGATAGATGGAACGATACCCTCCTTCCATACTTGAGGCAAAACAAAAGGTTCCGTAGACCATCAAAGGATTTATGGATAAGGGAATATGTGTAAGCAAAAGGCATTATATATGGTTGGCATGGGAGATATTGAGAGACCTTTACCGTTCACCGTTGACTGGAAAGTTGCACTTCTCAAAAATGTTTTATCTCTGTTTTCAAAACCAAGAGCTCTGGCACATGTTTAGTCTTTGCTTCCTTTCACGGGTTTTCAACCTTGCCATCAAAAGCCACGGTTCGAGAGTCTCCCCTTCTTTCTTCAAAGCACCAACTATGAGAGCATAATTGTCATTCTTAGTGTAACATGCATTGTCCCAAAGTATTACATTGTCTTCTGCATGTTTGTGTTATTGCTAGTCTGAAATACTGAGTTCTAGTCACCTTTAAAACTCTGGAGGAGTTTCTATATTTATGTTTTGCTTCACCCATGGAGGCTAGCGAAATGCCACTCAAGTATGTTCAAGCTATGTGCATTGTGATCCTGTTTTGATTTTCAGTAGCATATTATTTACTTTTAGTTGTTTGTGACTGATCACATGAAAGAAGAATTGCTTCGTGCATTGTCCTTATAGCATTATTTCAATACTTGCTAAACTCTTTTCGTAGTACATGCTTATATACATCTAATGAAGCAAAAGAGTTTGTCAAAGTTTTCTTTGTCACGTCCAGTTCGTTGAACTGAATTGCTTGAGGACAAGCAATATGCTAGGCTTGGGGGAGTTGATACGTCTCAAACGTATCTACTTTTCCAAACACTTTTGCTATTGTTTTGCCCTCATTCTTGCATGATTTGGACGAAACTAACCCGGACTAACGCTGTTTTCAGCAGAGCTGCCTGTATGGTTTTATTGTGTGTAGGAAAGTGGATTTTTAGACGTTCAGAAAATTCCCAGAAAAATACCAGAAAATCCACGCACCCGAAGGAGCCAGAAGCCAGAAGTGGGACCAGAGGGGAGCCCTGGGGGCCCCAGGCGCCCCCCTGGCGCGGCAGGGGTGGGCCGCGCCCTCTGGCCGCCTGGGGGCCTCCCCCTCCTCTGGTGCCCTACCGAGACTCCTATTTATCCCCGTGACGGGAAAACCCCAAAATAGAAGTCGCTTTTCCAGTTTCCGTCGCGGAGCCGCCGCTACCCTCTGTTCTTCTTCGGGAGGGCTAATCTGGAGGCTGATTTGGCCTCCGGAGAGGGGAGATCGTCGCCATCGTCATCACCATCACCAATCCATCCCTACTCCATGACTTCTCTTCACATGTGTGAGTAATTCCCTGCTGTAGGCAAAGGGGATGGTAGGGATTGGATGAGTTTGATCATGTAATAGTTCGTCAGATTGTTGGGGGCA
Organism: Bromus sterilis; assembly: GCA_950022295.1. Classification (NCBI taxonomy): domain Eukaryota; kingdom Viridiplantae; phylum Streptophyta; class Magnoliopsida; order Poales; family Poaceae; genus Bromus; species Bromus sterilis. The sequence continues at coordinate 360,956,057 of OX465595.1, read as the reverse complement.
TGTTGCCTATCATCTAGATTGGTGTTTATCTTCTTTGCTTCAACTTGTTGTTCTTAATGCTTGCCACTTTGGGCCCGAGTGCCATGTTTTCAGATCTGAACCCTATGTGTTTTCATGAATATATTTGTGTTCTAGATCCTATCTATGAGTTGTATGCACCTATTATGGTCCGGAACCGGCGATCCCAAAGGTGACAGCTTGGGACACCAAAGGGGACGGTCCATAATTTGAGGATTCCATGTATCCATTGAGTTTATTGCTTTGTTCCGGTGCTCTTTGACAGGAGCACCTTAATCTCCATAAGTCCCCTTTGGCCCCGTTCGTAGCGGGATGGTAGGACAAAAGATGTTGTGCAAGTTCTTATTGCAAGCACGCACAACTACCTACGGGATACATGCCTATTGTTTGATATTTGCCTAGATGATCATTGCTTTTCTGTGTGCCTTGCCCCGTGTTAGAATCTATTACATGTTCCCTCTCATCCATGCAGCGCCCAACCATCCATCTCCCTAGCCTACAGTGTTTTCAATCCTGCTGGTCATTAGCTGTTACTTTTGCTGTTTACTTTTTGCTGTCATCACCATCACTATCATATTACCATTACCACTTATCTTTTGTTGCAAGCAAGTATATTTCAGGTGCGGTTGAATTGACAACTCAACTGTCAAAGCTTATAAATACTCTTTGGCTCCCCGTGTGTCGAATCAATAAATTGGGTTAACTTACCCGCGAAGACTATCTCGATCCCTTACGCCTGTGGGGCATCATTGACACTCCTGGATCTCCTTTCATCATCTTCCATCGCACACTTGAAAACTCCCTTCAGACATAACTCATCATAAGCTGATTAGAGAGGTTAGTACCCGTAATAAAATAATTTTTCCCCACTGGATATAAAGATATTCTTGAAGAGCTACTGTTTCTCAAGAGTTCCAAAAGGTTTTTGCAAAGAAAAAGCAAGCTTAAGGTTTGCAAAAGTGAAGAGAAGCAAAACGTGGCAGAATCTGTGAAAAACAGAACAGCAGGTAGTAGAGAATTTTTCGGGGCACTTCTGCAACTCAAACCAAAAAACTCAGAACATACGAAAGTTTCACAATTGTATAGAGCATGCTTTCAAAAAAATTCAGATCAAAAAGATGATCTGGTGATTTTATTCGAATTTTTCTGTCAAGGGACAGAATCTGTTTTCTGGAAAGCATGTCACAACTTTTGCTTCCCTTATCATAAGAGGCTATAACTTGGCACACAGCTGAAAAATAAAGATACAATGATGTTGCTACAGTAGTAACAAACATCAAGACACAACAAAAGCAAAAATAAACCTAATTCGTTGTGGGCTGCCTCCCAAAAGCGCTTTCTTTTATGCCTTTAAGCTAGGCATGATGTAAAAGAAGAATCAAGGGTCTCCAAGATCAGAATCATAAAAACCTTCAAATTGATTTTCAATAAGCTCATTCTTCTTCTTCCTAGGAAAGAGGTACTTACCTTTCGCCATACCGCGTAAGCGTATGTGCCCGTTACCAATATCAATGAAGCCTTTCATAGCACGGAGGAAGTCTCTTTCGAGCACAATGTTACTTTGGTTTGGCTCCATGATGAATAAATCCATTGGTGCAGTCCTATGAAGGAATGCAACTTGGACTTCTTTTACCTTTCCTTTAATCTCTAAAATATCTCTATTAGAATGTTCATGATAAGATGATAATCTATCCATATCTAGATTCAAAGAATCATAAACTATTTTTGGCATAGTAGAAACTGTGGATCCAATATCACAAAGAGCAAGGAAGCCTTGGTTAGAGATGCTAATCCTAACAAAGGGCTCCCAATCACCATCTATCTCCAACATTTCTTTCTTGTTGGACTTAAGTTCCTCTACTTTCCTCAAGTCTAGAGCATCCAATATTTTTTCAATAGTGGCAAGTCTATCTATGACAGTATCAATACTACGATCATAAACAATATAACTAGATAGACTATGCAAAATATCAAGAGCCCTAACTTCATCACACTCTAGAAAATCTCCTTCGGCTATAATATCAAGAGAGTGTTTACACCACTTAAAAAGACCATGGTGAAAACTTCTAAGCACAATTTTTATAGGTATCCAAGGCATAATTCTTTTATGCGCTTCAGAAATTCTGTCCCATGCCTTCTTCATATTTTCTCCATCTCTTTGACGGAAATCGAGAACTTCCGATTCCCGCAAAGCACCTAGCCCTAACATGTTCATCTAAACAAGCAGGACTACTAACAACAAGATAAACAATTTTTTTTGTGATTTTTAATATAAGACACAAAGATAAAAACTGAAAGGTAAACTAACAAGACTAAAAAACAAAGGTAAAGGGTAGTGTGAAACTCCCCTATCTTAGCACTCGGAGTCCTCGGCAATGGCGCCAGAAATTTCGCTTGATGTGCGAGGTGATGATAGTGATTTCTCGCCCTTCGTTGGTAAACCCCAAGTGGAAGGTGTGATGTAGCACAGAAGAAAATTTCCCTCAGTAAAGATACCAAGGTTTGTCTCCAGTAGGACTCCGGAGATGATAAGTAGGTGTCAGCGGCGCAACTGACACGGACCTGCACACAGACACAAATAACTTTGTTCCCAACGAAGTTCAGAGAGGTTGTCAATCTCTCCGGTCTTGTTGTTCACAAAGGATCAAACACAAGGGATAATGATAGCAACTGAAAGTAAAAGCAGAAAAGTAAATGAGCGTGAAAACAGTAATGAGGATATGGACTGGGATACGTGATGTTCACTAGTGATGTCTCTCTCCCAAAAGACGATAAAACTGCTATGCGAGGTGAACAAATTACAGAAGGGCAATTGACAGGATTATGAACACACCGCAATGCTAACTATGCTACAAAAGAAAGGAAGAGGCTCAAAAGCATGGGCAGAACGCCAAAATAAGTAGACCAAAATCCAACTGCATCTACTACTAATCATCCACCTTGAGATATCTATCCAGAACATCTCGCTGGTATTAAGTTGCGAGCCGCACCCAAAGTGTAAACCCAAAGCAACAGACAACTGCATTAAAAAGCACTTTGCGTAAAGTAAACAATCCTTGCAACCGCGGTTACAAGCACCGTTGTTTTCCCCCTTGTGGCAACAGCACATCCCCTAGACTCATGTTTCTGTCACTCAAGCGTTTCATCAGGTAGCATGAACCCACAATCGAGCATAACGTTCCCTCTTGGGGTTACTACCTACTACTTGGCCAAAGCAATAAACAGCAATGGAGAACATGCAAGAATTACTTAAGAACAAAAATATAAGAGATAAGAACCAAATATATTACTCAATCACAATCTGAACATAATCTCATAATCCATCAGATCCCATCAAACTCATCATAGCAACAGCAAAAAGATTACAAAAGTGCCTCGATCATGTAGGGCAGCTCACGAGGTCTAAACCATGAAGAACAAAGAGGGGAGGAGAACATCACATAGCTACTGATCACGGACCCATGGTCCAAAGGAAACTACTCAGGAGACATCCGGGAAGAATCCATGGTGGAGAGGAGACTCCCGGAGGTCGGCCCTCCCTCCGGCAGGGTGCCGGGAAGAGGTCTGCTAGTGCTCCCGATCTCGGAAGCGCGGCTGCAGCGGAACAGAGGCGAGATCGCGAAAAAGGGTTCTGTCCTCGAGGGTTTCTCGTCACGGAGAATATATAGGCGAAGGGGGCAGCCAGGGGGGCCATCAGGGGTCCAGGCGCCCCCCTGGCGCGGCCAGCCCCTGGGGCGCGCCACCAGGGCACCTGGGCCCCTGGTGGTGGCCCTCTGGCCCCACTCAGGTTCTTTCGGAAGGTTCCTCTGCGCTGATTTTTTATCTGTTTTTCCCGAATTTTTGGAGCACTTTTTATATGGGCGAAAACTAAAATAGAAAAACAGCAGAAAACAGGAATTGGCACTATGGTGCACTGAGTTAATAGGTTAGTCCAAATATGATCAAAAGTGTATGAAAGTGTATCTAGATCATAGCAATATCACACAAAACATGCATGGAGAAAGCAGAAATTATAGATACGTTTTGGACGTATCATCGCTATATCCATGATGGAATCTTGGCCCTCCATGAAATTGTCCACGAGGTCAAGTCCAAGCACCAGCGAGGTATCTTCCTCAAGTTGGACTACCATAAGGCCTACGATCGGCTCGACTGGGCTTTCCTCCAGCTGGCCCTTGACCGTAGGGGTTTCGATGACCGTTGGTCATGTTGGGTTATGCAGCTGGTCCGCTCGGGGTCCACCGTCATCAATATCAATCGAACTATTGGCCCATATTTTAGGTCGTCTCGTGGTGTTAGACAAGGGGACCTTATCTCCCCCCTCCTTTTTAACCATGCGGTGGACGCCCTCGCGAACATCCTTGACAAATCTAGGACCGCCGGCCACCTCAAGGGTGTCGTGGGGCACCTCATCCCTAGAGGAGGGGTCACCCACCTCCAATATGCCGCCGATACAATGATCGTGGTAGAGGGATCGGGCCTCGATATCATCAACCTGAAGTTCCTTCTCCTCTGCTTTGAGGCTATGTCAGGATTGAAGATCAATTTTGACAAGAGCGAGGTAGTGGTTCTCGAGTACTCTGATGAGGATGCTCAGCGTATCGCGGACAACCTTAACTGTAAGCTGGGGTCATTCCCTCTTACCTATTTGTGCATGCCGATCTCTGGATCCTGCCTCCAGTTCCATGCCTTCGACCCGGTGATGAACCGGGTCGCTTCTAGATCTGAGCCCTGGGTGGGGTGATGTACCTCGAAGGGTAGCAAGACCATCCTCATCGATGCTTGCCTCTCAAGTCTCCTCATGTACCTTATGGGCCCCTTTCTCCTTCCAGAAGGCGTCCATAGTGCCTTTGACCGGGACCTAGCCCGCTTCTTTTGGCAAGGCACCAACGGAAGGCCCAAGTACCACATGGTCAAACGGGCTGACATTTGTCTGCCTAAATCCTTGGGGGGCCTTGGGATCAGCGCCTCCCATTGCATGAACGTAGCTCTGATGCTTCGTTGGGTTTGGCGCATTCTCTTCGGCGATGGTGGCCTTTGGCTTCAACTCATCAGAGTTAAGTACCTTAGGGGCAGACCGCTGCTTTCCTGCCAGTCCCGACAGGGTCCCAGTTCTGGCGGGCCATCCAGGCCATTAAGCCCCAGGTCCGCCTGGGCTTATCCATTTTGATTGGTGACGGATCAGATACTCTCTTTTGGCTTGATGCTTGGGTTGGGGATAGCACCCTCCGATATTCATTCCCTAGCCTCGCGATTTTCTCCAACCCCAATGTATTGGTCGTTGAGGCTGGGGCCAACGACACCTGGGATATCGCCTTTCTGCGGACCTTTGGCCCGGAAGAGACCCAGGCGTGGAATTCCCTTTCGAACATTCTCCCTTCCACCCAGCCCATGCGCTCGCAGAGTCTCCTGGTCACTGACTTCTTCCGAGCACTTCTCTGTGGCCTCCACCTATCGGGCCCTCTGCCAGGATCCATCCATCCCGTGGATGGCCCACTTATGGAAGGCTCCCGTCCCGCAGGAAGATAAGATCTTCCTGTGGTAGTTACTTCGGGACCGCCTCCCCTCCGTAACTGAGGTCCTCAAATGCCAGGGCCCGGGCACTGGTATCTGCCCTCTCTGTGATGTCCCTGAGACTGGACACCACATTTTGTTTTATTGCACGGCTGCCAGGTTCCTCTGGCGCTTTGTCCGTGAGGCTCTGGGACCCGAATGGGAGGCCCCAGACCTCGCCGAGTTCGTGCAATCTAAGGCCAATCAACCCACATTTAGACAACGGTTGTTCTGGCTCATCTTCACGGCGTTGATCTGGACCCTTTGGACGATTAGGAATAAAATGGTGATCGAACGCGTCTTCCTGCGACGGGCCTCTGATATGCTTTTTAAATTCCTGGCTTTTTTATAGCACTGACATCCACTCTCGAGGCACAGGGACAGAGACCGCCTCCTCCAAATGACTGAGGCCCTGACTTCGGAGGCTAGGCGACTGGCTTCTCCATCTTCTGCGGGCTAAGCGTTTTGGCGGAATGACCCTCGTGGCGTCCGCCCTTTTTCTTTTTCTTTTGGGCTTGATGTGCTGTTTCCCCAGCTGGTTTGATTTTCTGAGTGACACTCTTGACTGTTGTTGGATATTTGCTTTATCTATAAAGCGGGCCGAAAGCCTTTTTCGGAAAAATAACATGGATTGAAGAAAATAGTATACTATGCTCTAATAGCCTTTTTATGATATAAGATGAAGATCTTCAATTGATGATTTTTTCTAATATTTTTATAGCTTCGGTAGATCTTACAAGATAATTGTACCTTTCAATGTCAGGATCACCATGTCAAATAAAAAGTATCCATTTGGCAGTGATAAAAGAAGAAGAAAGAGGAAGGAGGTAGATGGGTTGAAAGATCATTGAGAGGATCCCTTCTCAAAGAAAAAACTAAATATCCTTCGGATGAAAGTTCAAGACATTTTTCATATATACAAGAAAAATATGCAATGGAGAGGTATGTGTCATCGTTTAGTAACAACAGATGCCATAGGGATGGCTAAAGAGAGGGGAAGACTCGAGGGAGAATTATGTCGATGGTGCCAGAAACGGGTTCGGCACAAGCACGGTGGAGGACACCACGATGTACCCAGTTTTGGGGCTCTCCGGAGAGATTACACCCCTACTCCTGCTTGTCTGATTGCTATAAATGATCTCACGAACTACAATCAATGCTCCTGGAGTTGTTCAAAGGAAGAAGAGACCTGCCATGGGCATGGTTCTCTCCTGCTTCTCTACGTGAACTACTGTGAGAATTAAATGCGAATGGGGGTGTTTCTCTCGCAGGAGGGGTACCTCGGGCTCTTATAGTGTGAGCTCGGGGTACTACGGTCATTTCAGTCGGGCACTGGCCCCAGCTGTCATCCTTTCGTCGGCTGGGGTCCACCGACTGCAAATCTCCGGTTGATCCGGACTTGTCAAGCAGCTACCCATGCTGTAGCTTCTAGGTAATGATGAGTGAACAGTGGAGCTACGATCTCTGGTCTTGTCGTCCTGTCTCCGTATTCCGAGAAAAAGGGTGAAAACTCTCCTCTGACAGATCGGCGAAGTGACTTAGCTTACTGCCACCCGGATCTCTTGGGATCATGCATTTATGACCTTGTACCAGAGGCTCCGACCTGGACAAGGTCAACTCTTGAGTCGATTGAAGGGTGAGCCGATTGCGCCTGGGCCGACTGCTCGCATTCGGCAGGCAATCGGCCATGCGACTGCCTAGCTCGGCCCAGCAGCAGCCCAATCGGCCTCATCCTTGTCTTGAAATATTGCTTTCGTCTGGGTGACCCTACCTGGGTATCATTCCCCCGACACTAGCCCCTAAAGCTGTAAGGGTCCCGCGGTTGCTTGACTGCGGGGCCTTTGCAGTTTTTCTTTTCTTCTCTTCGTGCTTTGACTGATTTGGCCTCACCGGGTTCCTCAATCCGAGCTGAACGCTCAGCTCGGAGATCAAGCCCAAGCGACCAGCCCAGTACTGCTTTGATTGTTCTGGCCTAATCGGGTTTCTCAACCCGAGCTGAACTCTCAGCTCGGAGATCATGCCTGGCCGACCAGATCAGTACTGGTTCAATATCCTTTCTCCGACCTCGACCATAGCATTTCCGACTGCTCTCATGCTTCTCTGAAAAAACTTTTCTGGAAAAACTTTCATCGAACTGAGATCCAGCTCAGCCGATTGCCCCTCCAATAGTTACTTTTGACCAAAGTCTGACCAACCCACGTCGCACGTCGTTTCCGATTCCCCGGGGCAGTTAATGCTCCGGGCCCCACGACCCACGTGCGACGGGACCTTACTCCGCACGCCTTGTCTTCTGCGCCACGATCCTCTGCGCCGAAACGCCGATTTGCCTCCCGATACACACGGCCACACCGGGCCACACGAACCGCACCCACGATCCCACTCACCCCCGCCGCCCATATAAGCCACAAGGGGGGGGCTCCTCGGGCTCATCTCTCCCACTTCTTATTCCTCATCTTGTCTCTCCTCCTCGCGTCGCCGCAGTTTTCTTGCTCCGGCGACCTCTGTTTCGCGCATCCGTGGAACCGCCGCATCGCACCACCTCTCTGCTTCCCGCTCGCGCACTCCACCGCCGCCGCGCCTCCACCTGCTAGCATTTGCTGCCGGCCTCTCCTTGCCCCTCTTTTCGGTTTCTTCCTCCGCCGCACTGGAAGACACCATGGCCGCCGCGGATGAGAAATCCGCCGCCATCCGTGGCCGGTGGAAGGGCTCCACCGTCAACGAAGGCGAGATCCACCAACTGCTCCATGCACGCAAGATGCCGGTCGGCATCCAATGGCGTGCTTCAGGCGAGGAGATCGTGCCAGAGCCGTGCACCGGTGAGCGCGTGGTCTTCGCTGCGCACTTCGAGCGCGGCTTCGGACTGTCGGTGAGCACATTCTTCCGGGAGTTCCTCGACTTCCACCGATTGCAACCGCATCACCTCGCCGCCAACTTTATTATGATGATGTCGGGATTCGTCACTCTCTGCGAGGGCTACCTTGGCATCCGGCCGAGCATCGGGCTGTGGAAGCGCCTCTTCCACCTTCGAGGTCACATGGCCCCGGACCGGGAACATGCTGCCGAATCCAGAGGGAGAAGATAAACCGCCGATCCATGAGACCACCATGACGATTGTGGCGACTGCATTCTCTACTCCAGAAAGCAGGGCTATGAGTCCCCTGCCATCATCCAATCTATCAAGGACTGGCAAACCACCTTCTTTATGTACGATCTCCGGACCAAGGGCCCGACCTCAGCAATCTGCCCGAATTCCAGCTCGCTCCACCGATTGAGAAATATCAGTGGTCGACCAAGCTCGGAGTCGGCGACTGCGACATCGATTCCCAGTTAGCCCGGATTGCTCAGCTAGAGAAAGATGGCCTGCAGGCCTACGACCTCGTGGCCACCTGGCTTCAGGTCCGAGTGCTCCCGCTTCAGCGCCAAGTGCACCAGATCTGCGACATGGCTACCTGGAGGGATCCCACTCGGATTTGCACCAAGAAGCTGAGCAGCTGAGCGCTGCACCTCCGAGTGAAAGCACTCACCACCACCCCGACGCCGAAACCGTTCCGATTCGGCCTGAAATGCCTTCACCGCGGGGTTCATCCTCCAGAGGTATGCTCCGATTGCTTTCTCTCTTTATCTGATTGCTCGGTTGCTCATTTGCTTTTCTGATACCTTGTTCATCTTCTAGTATTTCATTTCCACCGCCGTGATGCAAGACGACCAGGTTGTCGGCTCCTTCGCACCTGATCGCGAGGAGGACCCCACCGACCTCGAGTATGACGAGTCCCCTGCTTCCGACTCCGACGCCGAGGACGACCCTGTCGACGCCGGCGCTGCAGACCAAGGGGGTATGCATGACTCCTCATTCGAACACTTTCTGGATGAGTGGAGTGATGATGATAGTGCCTCAAAAGTTGAAGGTTCCGGTGCAGATTCGCATCCCGACCCCAAGAAGGCGCCGCTCAAACGACTCCGAGCTGATGGCTCGACCTCTGGTGCTGCAACGAACAAGGGTGCAAAAGCCGCGGTGGCTGTTCCGAAAGGGAAGGCCCCTCAGACTGGGCGCACTCGGGCTCAGATTGGGAAAGCTCCTGGTGTGAAACCCATGGTCGGCCCTGTTCTGCAGGATTCCCCCCTGGACATTGCGCCCCTGCGCTTCCGGATGCCCCGAGGAGCTCCTATGTCCGTTGGGTAATGACATGTCCTTCCTACTCTTCCTTGACATTTTTCTTTTCTCTGTTGCTTATTTCTCTTTTCTACTCAGGGCTGCTATTGACCTGGACAACATCGATCGTGACATTCCTGCCTTCACCGGCCCGATTCCTTCTGCGACCTCTGTCCACGCCTATGGCACCAGAAAAAGGCCGCCGATTGCTCCTCTTTCAACGAAAGACGCCGAGCGCAAGGCCAAGAGAGCCCATGCCGACCTCGCCAAGACTCCGAGCAAGCTTCCAAGCAAGCCTCTGCCCAAGGCTTCTGTGGCTCCCAAGGACATCGTCGACCTGGAGTCCGCCGACGCCGAGGGATTGCACTTGGATCCTCCGATTGCTCCTTCCCCGACGCGGTCCTCCGATCAGGTCCTTCATGCCATTTTCACCACCACTCCGCCAATTGTTACAGTGTATTTTCCTCCCACAACTGCGTCGGCTTCAAGTGCTACTGCCCCGCCAGCGACCTCTGCGCCACCCTCGACTGCTGCTACTTCCAAGGCTCTGATCCCTCAGCCGTCGTCGGCGAAGGCCTCATCTTCTGCTCCTGAATCACAGATGCACTCTGTGGAGCACTTCCGCGTGGCCTACTCTCGCCCTGGTTCTGTTGGCCTTGAGCCTGAATCCTCGCGCCATTTCCCTTTGGCCTCTCACGGCACCATGGCTTCGGCATATGACCGAGTGAAGGCACTCTCCGCCGGTGTGCTTCAGGAGCTCGAGCTCATCGATCGTAATCATACTGTAAGTGCTCTTCTCTAAGTGGGGGCGCGCAAGCGCACCCACTAGGTGCAGTCCCCGAGATTCGGGCCGATTGCTTGCAATCAGATCAGATCTTTTTCTGATTCTTGTTTTCTCGTGCCGTCCTTAGATCGGTGGATCTTCCCTCTAGTGGGTGCGCTTGCGCGCACCCACTCGGTGTAGTCCCCGAGATTTGGGCCGATTGATTTGTAATCAGCTCAGATCTTCTCTCGACTTTTGCTCTCTTTTTTTGCGTCTGACTTTTCTTTCATGCATAGGCTGCCTCCGAGGAGAAGCGCCAAGTCTTTGAGAATTTGCTCGAGTCCTACTCTGCCAGCCTGCGACTCCTCGCCTCTGCTCAGGTCCAAGTGAACCAACAGACCGCAAAGGTCGCCGAGCTAACAACTATTTTTGCTGATCCCCAACCGATTGATTTCATTTTCTAATTTTGACTCTTTCTTCTCAACCATATTGCAGCTGCTGCTGCGTCCTTTCCCACTATCACTGCTCTTTAGGGCCGGGTAGCCGAGATGATGGAGTAGCTCGGTCGTCAAGGCCCCGAGCTTGCCGCTGCTCAGCAGGAACTTGAGCGCCTGCGAGCCGCCGAAACCGATCTGTCTCACACTGCCGAGCGGCTGCGGGGAGAGGTGACTGCACTTAGAGCTAGCCACAAAACCGAGCCGGAGGCGGTGATCTCGGCTCACGCCATGACTGCTGAGGTCTTGCGCTCAGAGCACGATGCTGCGGTGACTGCTCGGACCGCTCTACAAGCAGAACGAGATGACGCAGTGGCCAAGCTGGACGCCATGATGCTGCGCCACAACGACGAACTAACCAAGGCCCGACGCGAGGCCCGAGCTAATCTCGAGGGACTACGCGAAATGGATTCCCTTCTTTCTGGTGAGCTATCCTTCTTGTCTCGGTTTTCTTGCCGATTTCCTCTCTTTTGCATCTTCTCACGCTTAACCCTCTGATGCAGAGCACTGGCCTACTTCCGAGCCCGCTGCTCAGCATGCAGTTACTGAAGAAAGGAAAATCCGAGCAGAAGAGGGCTGGCCGGTGAGGACCGAAGCTGAGGGATGGAATCCTCGGGAATTCATCATTTCCACCGAGGCTCGCATCCCCGTGATTCTTGGCAGCGTCTTCGCATTCAAGCTGGGCGTCCAGAAGCTCGCCGAGCTGCTTTGGAGGCCTGCCGAACTGAAACAAGCACTTGGGCGCCTGCGCCATGGTGAAGGGTCTTCGGCTGGCACCAATGAGTCTGATGAAGAATATTCGGAGCAAGGAGATGCCCCCAATGCTACCCACGACCAGGTGTTGCTGCTGCTAAAGGCTGCTCCCCGCCGAGTCGAGGCTTTTCTTGACTCAGCAGCTCGGACTGGCGCAAAGACGATGCTTCAGACCGTGCTGAGCTGGTATCCCAAGCTAAGCTTAGCTCGGCTTTACACCATGCGAGACGGGGCGTCAGATCTCCTTGAGAGCGCCTATTCCCAGGTAAACCGCCTTGCCACGACCATGGCTGGGTGGTTCCCTCATACTTAGTACACTCCTATCCTTGACAATGCTGGGATGCCAATTGCTCCACTGTTGACAGCCCCTCTGCTGACAGACGCGGCAGAGGAGGTCAGGGCAGTCAGCCGGCTCGCTCCTCGAGCACCCATCTGTACCAAGAAGACTTATCTGGCAGTAGCTCCTCTCATACTTCGCCCAAGGCCACCTCAGGAAGGACTAGCGCCAAGATAGCCTATGCTAAGCCTTCCAAGGCAAAGAAAGATTCGACAGGGCCGAAGCAATCGGAGGCCGCTGTTGTGCAAGAGGGTCCGACTGCGCCGGAGCAAGCAATTTCGGCCATTACAGAAGCGCCATCCATTGCTCCGACTGCCTCGACTGCACCGCCGACAGCTCCGACCATTTCGGCCACACCGCCGACGGCTCCCGTCTCTACTTCTCACGACGCATAGCTAGCTTACTTTATTTCCTTTACTGCAAACTTTCACAAGACTTGCAAGATTCCGAGGACACCCATTGGGGGTGGTTTGATGTAATGAACGTATTCGGCCTTGAGGCTGTTATCTTTGCTTATTGTATGATTTTCTTATGTGATCGACTTCGTGCTTTCTGCTTTTTCGCTTTTGCTCTTTGCCATTTTCCCTTGGGGGAACGATTCCATGTTCGCCGACAGCCGACGTGTGGTCTGATGTCGGCTCACAGGATCGTGCTCCGTTCTGGGTTTGGTCACTGAGGCTGAGCTGCTCAAGCGTTAGCGCAGAAGGATTCTACATAGAATTAGTCATCCGATTGTTCCTTGCCGATTGCTTGGTGCGTCGATCGGGGACGCAATCGGCGAACGGCGCCGTCGGTCGTGGTTCTCTTTCTAGAGTGTTTTTAAGCTCATGAGGTGATACCGCAGGTCCGACCAGCCGTCTCTTCATCGATGCCACTGCCAACTTGTGATATGTGCTCGTGTCACGTGCTAGCTTGGTTCTGAACCTGTAGTTATCGTGGTTTATCAACCTATACTTTGTGACCGTATGGTCGGTCAGTCCCCGAGTGAGATTTCACACATCTCGGGAATGACAAAGCGTTACCGCATGAGGCTTGCTTGACAATGAAATAACCATATAAAGACAATCGAATGCTGTCTCTCAGATGCATGATAACTTTACTGATTGATTGCTAGATAGCATGAATACATTCGTTCGACTCAACTGTAAAACGGGCATAACAGCTCGGTGTTCCAGGGACGCTGCGTTTGTACCAGAGGCTCCGACCTGGACAACGTCAACTCTTGAGCCGATTGAAGGGTGAGCTGATTACTCCTGGGCCGACTGCTCGCATTCGGCATGGCCGATTGCCTGAGGGCAATCGGCCATGCGACTGCCTAGCTCGGCCCAGCAGCAGCCCAGTCAGCCTCATCCTTGTCTTGAAATATTGCTTTCGTCTGGGTGACCCTACCCGGGTATCATTCCCCCGACAGTATGTGATAGAAAATCGTTAGTTTTTTTTTAAAACACGCAAATAAAGCGGTTTGTTTTCTCTTTTTGCGTTTTGTAATGTTAGAATAAAATTTTGAAGGTCATATGTAATATTTGATATGCACTTGCTTGTTTTCTACATACAAATTTATATATGCACTTATCAATTATAATTTATATATTTCCGCAAAAAATATTACTCCCTCCGATCCACAATAAGTGTCGCTCATTTTGTACTAAGTTAGTACAAACTTTGTACTAGATAAGCGACACTTATTATGGATCGGAGGGAGTATATATTTATACTAAAGGCCCTGAGAAACTCTGGGTTATAGTTTCTCCCCGGGCCCCTGAAATCTCAGGACCGTCCCTGCATGTGTGGAGTATAAACACATAGTGTTCTTAGTCTGCCTCTAGGACTAACTCATCATCATCCTTCGATGGGGAAATTAATGATTTTTTTAGGTTTAAAGGGACTGTGGGGGGTAACCCACAGACTTTTGAATTGATAAAATGCGCGGGCGGGGGGGGGGGGTAACATAGTGAGGTTACAAAACAAGAGTTATTTGCAGGGGGAGGATGGAGTTGGGGAACTAAGAGGGCTAGAAAAAAAGAACACATGCACACACAACAATCAGAGAGAGTTCACAAGTTGATAGATGAAAGGTTCTAGACCCTTTCTATCTCTGTGACCAAGCAGGCCAAAATCAGTTTTCAATCTAAGGGTCCAGGAGTCAACCAAAGGACGGACCCCCCTGAAGTGCTTATTATTTCTTTCTTTCCATAAACTCTAAGCACCAACAATGAACACCTCCATAAATATAGGCTTAGTCCACAACATTTTGCTTGCATGGAGCAACTACAACATATTCTCATTTTCAAGCCAAGCAATGTTCAACTTATCTCATCAGCATCTACTAAAAAGACAAGAGAAGAAGAGGTGTTCCACAGTCTCTTCAGGAGGATTTAAACACATGAGACAATTGTAGTCATTGTTTTGCAGGACATAATTCGTCTTCTTCAGCATATTTCTGGTTTTCAATCTATCATCAAACAACAACCAAGCAAACACTTTCCATTTATTTGTGCAACAGGTCTTCCAGATCCAGCAGAAGGCTTGATCCACCAAGACATCCCTGAAGCAGTGAGATAGAACCTTTTCTATGTGAATTTCCCATTGCCCCAGACGCTGCACCACTCATCCTTTTCACAAGCTACTAGTGATGTCTCTCCCCAAAAGACGATAAAACTGATATGCGAGGTAAACAAATTACAGCTGGGCAATTGACAGGATTTAAAACGCACCGCAATGCTAACCATGCTACAAAGAAAGGACGAGGCTCAAAAGCATGGGCGGTACGCCAAAATAAGTAGACCGAAATCCAACTGCATCTACTACTAATCATCCACCTTGAGATATCTATCCAGAACATCTCGCTGGTATTAAGTTGCGAGCCCCACCCAAAGTGTAAACCCAAAGCAACAGACAACTTCATTAAAAAGCACCTTGCGTAAAGTAAACAATCCTTGCAATTGCGGTTACAAGCACCATTGTTTTCCCCCTTGTGGCAACAACACATCCCCTAGACTCATGTTTCTGTCACTCAAGCGTGTCATCGGGGGCATGAACCCACAATCGAGCATAACGTTCCCTCTTGAAGTCAATACCTACTACTTGGCCAAAGCAATAAACAACAACGAATAACATGCAAGAATTACTTAGGAACAAAAATATAAAAGATAAGAACCAAATATATTATTCAATCACAAACTGAACATAGTCTCATAATCCATCAGATCCCAGCAAACTCAGCATAGCAACAGCAAAAAATTACATATGTTCTTTGATCATGTAGGGAAGCTCACGAGGTCTAAACCATGAAGAACAAAGAGGGAAGGAGAACATCACATAGTTACTGATCACGGACCCATGGTCCAAGGGAAACTACTCACGACACATCCGGGAAGCGTCCATGGTGGAGGGGAAGCTCCCGAAGGTCAATCCTCCCTCCGGCAGGGTGCCGGGAAGAGGTCTCCTGGCGTTCCCGACCTTGCAAGCGCGGAGGCGGCGAAACAGAGGCAAGACCGTGAAAAATGGCTTTCTCCTCGGAGGTTTCGCGTCACGGGGAATAAATAGGCGAAGGGGGCAGCCAGGGGGCTACCAGGGGTCCAGGCGCCCCCTGGCGCGGCCAAGCCCTAGGCCGCGCCAGGTGGCCGCCTGGGTCCCTGGTGGTTGTAAGGCCCGATATGCGGTACTGTTCCAGATCTAGGTGTTTCCACCCAGATCCGGGGACGAAGCACATATCGGTCCCACCGCGACATATGACAAAGCCATATGCCCCGGATTTCCAACATGATATCACAACATTACAGATACAAGGATACAACATCTCATACAATCGGCATACAACTGCCTCAAATAAAATACAACAGCGGAAGATACATGTCTGAGTACAGACTACAAGCAAATGCCTACTGGCAAAGAGAAAAACATCGATCCCATAACCACACGGGTCCAGGCCCTCCGACGGGATCCGCCTAACTAGTCGTCGTCGAGTCTCCACGTGAAACGTCGGTCACCATACCTGTTGTCGATCAGAACCCTGAAAAGAGTTTGGGGGTAGTATCATGAGTACAGAAGTACTCAGCATCCAACTGTAGTGGTCATCTGACCCAGCAAGGACTTCATCACTCGTCATTCTAGGACAACTAGTAGTTTACGGTAAGGAAGGGGTAAGTGGTGAGGTTGCTGCCGCACTAGCATTTATGAAGTGGCTAACGATCTAGAGAGTAATGTAAAGCCAAGCATTCGATGAGGAATCGCCTCCAACAAGTCTGCTATCCACCTACTACGCAAACATAACACCTATCCTATCCTTGTCCTCCTCTTCGCATCCCGAAGAAGAAGAAGCAGTCAAGGCACACACACGTTGATCAAGTTATATTAAGATTATCTCAGTTGTTGTTGTCTATGAACAAGGAGTAGGTCTCAAGTCGTCCATAACCGTGGACACGGCTTCTCGAAAAGATTTAACCTTGCAGGGGTGTACTAACTGCCCATTACGAGGCGTCGCATGCTCGCCCATCACTCTCAGTTGCTACCCATTATAGGCAACCATTTTATGATTTAGTTCCAAGAGATCCGAAACGACAGGTCCCTCTAACTAACAACGCACAAATCCGGGTGGCCCCCGGGGAGTCGACACCCAATCCAAAAGCTGGCCACGCTCTCGGATCGGACTCTTCCGTATGGCCAAGGTCGGGTTTAGTCTCACCTATATAACAGGGGACTTCCCTAGCTCACCAGTGTGTGGACCAACAGAGGAACTAAGTCTCCGCTGGCCCGAGTTGTTTGAAAACTACTGGCAGCTGACCAGCACACACACGGGTTTTAAATGGTAAATCAGCTTGGGCCACCTCTAGAAATGTTTGAAGCTAGGTAGGTAAGAAGAGGGGACCCCATAAAATCCCACACGCGATTAGGCACGCTCAGTCTTAAAACCAATACCCGGAACTCGGATCCTAGGTGACTCGAATGGAACAAAGCGTCGGGGCGGGATAGCCTAGACCTTCCATCCTTCGTCGAATATAGTCAACATTTATAATAATCATATCATCAACAACAATATAATAATGTTATATCCCAAACCAAGAAGTAACAGGGTAACATCGTAGCATCCTAAGCATGCATACTAAGCAGGGGCTGAGCAACGAGCAATAGTAACATAGCAGTACAAGGTTTGCTGGGAGGGTACATGGCTGTATCGGTTTTAAAAGAGGCTGTAAACATGTGGTAGGATCAAACATCGAACCTAACCTATACTAGCATGCAAACCGCTGGTTGAAATAGAATGGATCATAAGTAATGTATAGTCCTTGCCTGTTGATAAGTCGGGTTCCGAAGGTGTAGTCGATCGCAAGCTCGCATCGTCTCCGAGAGGTACCCGCGGAAGCACACAAGAAGGAAACACCGGAAAGCAATCAACGGTGCACCACTATTACTACGGAGCAATACAAGATCAAAGAGGCAACACAAGGCACGGCAACGCGATACGGATCTATCGTCGAGAATGGTTACTAACAATTTAAGTGGGGTATTGATCACACACGACGAATACCGCATGTTTACGGTGGTTCAAGTTGCTTAGCTACAGGTGATCAACCAAGGTTGTTAACATGGCAAAGCACAGAAGCATGGCATAGCACACAAACATGTCAAGAGGTGAAGCACAAAGTAAACTATCTATGCTAGTCAATTTAAGTGAGGCACAACCTAAACAAGGCATAACACTAAGTGTCGCATGACAATTAAAACATTTGGTACTGTTCTGTCCTAAACCATATTTTAGGTTGGTTAACAACAGCAAACAATAGCATAAACACAAAGTACACGAAAAACTAATCAAGTTACATATAAGGCACACTCCAAACGGAGTTACGGTTAAAAAGATATAAGCAAAACAAGTTATGCACACATGCTGTATAAACAGGGGTAAATCTATATGAAAAAGTGCAGCAACATGACATAGAAATACATGGGATGAAAGTAGACATGATGCTTAACAATATGCAATTGAAATCACTCAATTCCGATAAACGGTCGTGACACACTCGTCGACCGAAGTTGCAACAAAATAACAGTTTCAGCAACAGCAGCACAATAACATCAGGATAGCTACTTTGGAGTAAGATATAAACATGATGCAGCAAGCAAATATGGCATGTGAATGCATGAAACTGAAGTAGAAACATTTCTTAACGCAACGCAAAAGGAATCAATGCAATAGGCCTCATGGATTTGTTACAATCATCATGCAAAGTTGCAACAAAACAATAACAACAGCACATAATAGCAATTTGTAGCAGTTTAACGGCCTGATGCCCACTTCAGCACACAATTACACAATCAAGATGAGCTCAAATTCAAATGCTCACAAAAGATGAAAGCTAGAGCACGCAATTCTAAACAATTCGTCTTTTGGGCGCGAAGTCATCCGGGCTACGGATCGCTTGCTATCGTCAACGCGGAATCGAATCAGCAGCAGATTTTTCCAACACACGCGGAATCGAATAATAAAAGAGGCTAAATAAAAAAAGGGGGGCGGCCTGGCTCACCCTTAGTGGGCTCGGCCCACTGGCCTGGAGAGGCCGAGGCGGCCCGACGTGGAGGCTGGATTGGGCCGCGGGCGCTCCTGGGCCGAGACGCGCAGGCCCACGTGGGCGCAGCAAGCGGGTGGAGCGGCTAGCGCTCCTGCTCGTCTCCTTCGAGCAGAGCGGCGGCGGTGTCCTGGTCCAGGGAAGAGGAGGAGGGGTGAGGGAAGGAGAGGAGCCGAGGGAGAAGAAGGGGAGGGGGGGCGCGGCTCCCTGCTGCTGCCGGATGCTCCGGCCGGAGGCGCCATCCACAGGAGGAGGTTGGCTGCGCAAGGAGAGAGGAGATTCCAGGGGGTGACGTGGCACTCATCTGGGCGTCCGATCTGGATCCGGCGGCTCAGAACGAGGGGATCGGATCTGATGGGCTAGAGTTGCAAAATTTTGAGCAAGGCTGGGGGTGTGGCTGCAAAATTGTGGCTAGGGAAACCCTAAAAATGGGTGGGAGTGTGGTGGTCTTTATATAGCCCCGGTGGCTGGCAGTTTGCAAAAACATCTCAGGTTTTTCTCTCGCGCGCGCGATGCTCACGTTTCTGACCGCCGGGGGTCCGCAGTACCTCCGATTCGGGTAAAACTTCGAACTACGCGATCAGCGAGTCGAGCCGGCGGCGTTCACCTCGCGCTGGAACCGTTCCGAGAACACTTTCCGGCGCGCTATAAAATAACCCGTTTAATTATTAAACGGGGTTTTCGTTCCGTTGGCTGCGGCTGGTCTCGTGCGGTTTTTCGCGACGGTGATCGGGTGAAACCCGGTGTCGCAAGGTCGAGTGTCAGGGTGGAAAGGGTCGGTCTCCGTCCGATACGAGATAAGAGGGGGAAAAATAATCGCCGATCAATAGATCGGGGATGCAAACACCGTAAACAAATCAGACAATCAAACAAATCACGCCGAAAACAAAAATTTTAATTTTTGTGAAAACTGGGATGTTACAGTGGTGGCCCTCTGTCCCCACTTTGGTGATTCCGGAAGGTTCCGTTGCGCTGGTTTTTTATCCGATTTTCCCAAATTTTTGGAGCATTTTTAATATGGGGGAAACCTGAAATAGAAAAACACCAGAAAACAGGAACTGGCACTGTGGTGCACTGAGTTAATAAGTTAGTCCAAATATGATCAAAAGTGTATGAAAGTGTATCTAGATCATAGCAATATCACACAAAACATGCATGAAGCAAGCCGAAATTATAGATACGTTTGGGACGTATCACCGCACTAGTGTGTCGCGAAAGAGTTCGCTCCATGGTTGTGTGACGTCTCCGACGAGATGTTTCGCTTCGCCACCAAGATAAACCAACATAATACATTCTTGTGCGGCAACATTGTCACTTTAGAATTGATGAGATGGAATGAAGGGAGGTGGGGAGGAGGGGGAGGCGGCAATTAGGGCTTGGATGATGCGGGCACATCAGGACCGGGCTTTTATAGTCGTGGATTGATGTCGTGCAGGCGGCTGTCTCTGCACTCTCCAACTTCACCAACCTTGCTATAGCCTCTGATGCTCAACATCTGTCCTCCACTTCACAACAAGCAGGATTGCCTACTGCATCAAATGCCTTACCGGCTCCTGGATGCAACATTTACTCTGATTTGCTTGTTTTAGGTCCAAAGGTCTTCTCTGATGCGGCTCATTGTTGCTCCAAAATCCGTGGAATCCCCCATAATCACCAAGCAACTGGAATTGGAGTATACCTTTTGTTTTTTGCAGGACAATCGTGACGTCTCAATCAATGTCCAAGGTCATGGACCTGTTGGATCATCTCCGCTGGAAGCCGAAGCTCATGCTCTTTACTTGGCGGCTACAATATTTGAATCTTTGGGCCTCTCTTGCCCCACCTTCCTTACCGATTGCCTCACCTTAGCGAAGATCGCGGCAACCAGGGACATCACTCACCCGACTACCCTTTGGAAAATCAGACCTCTCATTGCTGGTTATATCTCTGTCACTACTTCATCTCAAGCCTCTATTTACCATATCAAGAGGGACATCAACGGAATCGCTCATGAGCAATTTTGTGTGCTATGCTTCATCCCATGTCCACAGCTCTTGTGAATTTCTCTCTAAGATTGTCTCTATCAATCTTCCTGGTTATGTAATCAACACTGTTCAATATTTTTAATTCAATAAAGCCGCATTTACTTTAAAAAAAATGTCGTGTGGCGGCCAGTCGAATGACCACCTCGAGAATCCAAGCTTTCAAGTGTACCATTAATGAACAGGTGGTTATTGTTCATAACTTCATATCGCCACAACATGAGCGATTATTGGTCAAACATATTCATGCACGAGAAGGTAGAAGCTGAAACTTTTCTTCCGTAGAGCAATGTTTATACTCACTTATCTTTTCCTCCAAATATGAAAATCGTGAGATCATTTATAAAGCGAACTACATAAATTATGACGATCGAAAACCATATAGCAACTCTGCTTATCCGCAATGGGAGTATCATAGGTAATATTATGTATGCCAACTAAGCAAATTTGATGATATGACATAGAATTAAATTAACAAAGAGATGGTTGAGTATCAGATTATGATACCGTATTATAATAAATGCTAAGTTAGTATGTATCTTGCATGACAATAAATAATACTCCCTCCATTCCTAGATGTAAGATGTATAAGTTTTTGAGAAAAAGTTCAAAATATAGGGTGTATTGCATTGCATTACTCTAGACAATTTTTTTTATAGATTTGATCATGTTTTCTTATCTCTTGCAAATCACTCTATTTTCTCACGTCAATTAGCTTGATGTAATCCCGTCCAAATTTGGTGTAATTTTTTCTCAAATGTGTTTTTAATTTCTGTGCCAAAAACTATACACCTTATATCAAGGAACGAAAATAGTACTATTTATGATATTAAAATATGATACTATCCATTATGAAGGTAGTATTATACACTAGTGCATGATACTATGTCTTAGAAGACTGACCTCTTTAGGACTGGTTGATTAGCCTGTAGCCAATTAATCATTAGCTGGTGGGTTAGCTCATGTGCACGCTTAGTTAATTCAGTTAGTCGCAGTGTTGGCTGTCAACACGCGGGGGCATGTGTGAGGTGAGGTAGTGACTGGTGGGCAGTGAAGCAAGCAGCACATGGAACCATCCAACTGATAGAGGAATCCCTCCCTTTGTTTCCAGCACATGCATGCCCGACCAGTGGCAAACCCACGACAAGATTAACATACGTTCCTGTGCCAAGAAAGAAGAGTTTAGAGTATAAGGATTGATGTACATTGCTAGCTTCAGATCAGATGGCCTGAAACTTGTGGGATAATGCGGAGCACTAGATGGAAAGATTTGATACTCCTTTGTAGGCAGGTTCAGAGAAGTCATACATTTGTACTTGAAGGATAAAAAGCTCTATGGTTAAGTTAAACTTTACTGCTGTGATGTGTGAGTTTTGAAATTAACGGTTGCTCTCTCCAGTAATCTAAATCCATCGAGGCCAATGGTACTACTACGATTATATACATCTGAAGAAAATCAGCACGTTTATGTTGTAGACGTTCACCATCTAATCTACCGAATACTTTCAAAAAAGAAAAATCTAATCTACCGAATATTCCAGTACAGACAGAGCTGGATGCATAGGCACGTAAAGAAGGAGGTAAAAGTACTACGGGCATCTCCAATCTCGAGGATGAGTCACTCTCAGTCCTCGCAACTGCATCAATAAATACATGGAGCTGCCATTGCTACCTGCAACTGCCACGCACGCAGAGAAACACAGCTCTCCTTCTCTTCTCTTCCCCTGTCTGTCTTTGTCTCTGACTGAACTCCAGTCTCCGGGTGACCGCACAACGTACGCAGAGCAATGGAGGAGCACAGGGAGCAGCTTCAGCCGGAGAAGAAGAGTTCCCAGCTGGAAGGAGAAGCCATGGACATGGCCTCGTCTCCTTCGTTCTTCCTCTCGCACCCGTTCTCTCTGCTGCATCGCGTTACCAGCAGCTGCGCCGGCTACTTGGGCCTCTCTCGCCTCTGCCACGCGTTCAAGGATCTGAAGCCGCGCGCCGCCACTTCACCTCCCGCAGCCACCTCTTCTTCCCAGCCGCATGAAGAGGCCGAAGCAGGAGGCGCTGAGCACGATGCAGATGTAAGTACGGCATGCTCTACTATAATGTTACTAGCTCTGTTTGAGTTTGAGTTCATGTGGTGTGGTGGACTGAATTCTGATTAAATCTCCCTGTGATCTGTTGGCAGGACGGCTGCCCGGCCGTTGAAGTGCGGTCGAGGGGGGTGCCTCAGAGGCCTCGTGAGCTCAGAGAAGGACCAGGAGGAAGACACCACTAATCTACAAACAAGGAGGGGATTATTTCCTATGTACACTTTACCTCACCGGCTATACCATTAACGGTCATGGGGAGTTCTCTTTCTCTGCGTCTGTTCTCTCTGAAACTCTGAAGTCTGAACGAGTTATAAGTCTTACAGTGAGAGCTTCCATTTATTTCTGTTCTGTAGCAGTACAAGTTTATATTTCAGAGTATGTATGTTGTTTGTGTTTCGCACTTCAGCCTACAATGCTAATTCCACACACCTGGGTGGAAGTAGAAGCAAGGAATGAAATGAGACAAGAGCTGAAGATTTTCAGTGGCAAATAGAGTTGTATTTTTTTTCGGTTCTTCTGTATTTAAAGAGCTTAATACTGATAATCATTTCAATCGTTCCTGCTTGTAGTTGCCAAGAATAGTCAACAGCTTACTTGTGACCTTGGTACTGTTGTACTATTATATGTATCCGAAAATAAGGTTTCGCCTCCCCTTTTTATAGATAAAAAATTAAACAAGGTACAGGTCGAATGATACAAGATGATGAGATAACCTTTGTATAAGGTTGATTTTAAGATGATCGGCGTACCCAAACACCTACGCGTACAACAACAAGCATAGGAGAACTAAACACACCCATTCAACAGCCTACCACGCCTAAGCTCCACGACGACCTTTTCAAGAGGAATGACGGCGCAGAGAGTCGCCGTTGCCGAATCCATCCGAACAAAAGTCTTCACCCGGAGTCTTGACACGAAGAGCAGATCCACGACGATGTCTTTAAAAAGATCGCGACACCCATAGGTGTTGCCGCCACCGACGCCAAACCACGGAGCTTTCGCTCGGTAATTTTTTTGATAGAAAGACTGTAAGGGGACCCCTACAGTTAATAGGTGCAATAAACCTAAATTGTAAGTACCGTGCCTTGAACCTGGATGGGTGGGAAGGCATCAGCCCCTTCCTATCACTAGGTTATGTACTGCAAAAAACCTGCTTATGCATGACGGTTTCAATCTGTCATTGAGCAGTAGAAAACCTTCATGAATACATCCGTGCTGGCATGACTTAGTCTGCTCGGTAATTCATCCATGCCACTAGGGGAATACACGGAGGAGGCATGTCTGGGCTACCCACCGGTCTATCATCCGTTACCTACACAATCCGTAAGAGAGCCACCACCACCACAATGATGCATGTTGAAAAGAAACCACGTGGACCGTCATCCGAGGCCGTCGCCCTGACATCCATATCGCCAGATAGCGCCCGCCGATCATATCACAACACCTTCGACCCCCCGTGAGGAGAGCGATGACACGCCATCACCATTTCGCTCGGCATCAGTCCCTGAGTTTGGGTCGGTGCCTCCATCATCGGAGGCATCCACACCTGCATTCCCAACCAGTCCATGTGAACTTGGGAGGGGGGGGGGGTTCAAACTTACGAAAAAAAATAGACGTATAGATCAATCCTCGAATGAATACAGAATCATACTAGATGATAAAACTGATTGAAACAAAATTATTAAAATGGCGAGAAAATTTAAAGATCGATGTTGAAGATGTTTTTACATACTAAAGCAGGCATGCATGAACTGCATACGATCTAGTATCTTACGGTTTGTGCGCTCAGTTTGCTGTAAAAGCAAACGGCCACTTGCTAGACGTGTCCCTGTTTCTTAGGCGCCACCCGGCCGACAGTATCAGACAGCGCACGCCAACATCAGTCACGCACCCTCGGCCCCAAGTCACCGACCCCCGCCGTCGCCGTCGCCGTCGCGATCGCGGCGGCCAGCGGCAATGTCTTGGCTCGCGCGCTCCATCGCCAACTCCCTCCTCTCCTCCGACGGACCCGACGCCGACGGCGAAGACCCCCGCACCTCCGGCTCCACCTCCTCGGGCTCACCCCCTCGCGGCGTCCGCGAGGACCTCTCGGAGCTCACTGACGCCCTCGCCCACCGGTTCCAGGGCCTCGCCTCCTTCCTCGCGGTGCCCGGTACCGCAGGAAGCGGCGGCGCACCCCGTGGTCTGAACCCCGCCGAGATTGCGGGACGCTTCCGCCCGGGGCTCGCGCGGCTCCCGGGCCGCCAGGCCGTGGCAGATCTCGCCAAGATCGCCTCCTCTCTACTGCACCCGGACGAGTACTGGGGCGGGTCGGAGGCCGCCGGGTTTACCGAGGACGTGGTCGCCTTCGCGCGGGACGCCGCCATGCGGCCCGAGCTCTGGCTGGACTTCCCCCTTCTCCCCGACGACGCGGACCCGGACGGTTCGTGCGTTCCTTTGCCTCTAAGGACCTTCCCTCCTCGTACCTACTTCTTGATAATCTTAATTGATTTGTAATTCTCCATTTGTGTTGGTTCAAGTGCAGATTTTGACATTACTGATGCGCAGCAAGACCACGCGCTGGCCGTCGAGAGCGTGGCGCCGGAGCTGGCGGATCTGAGGATCGAACTCTGCCCAAGCCACATGAGCGAGGGCTGCTTCTGGAAGATATACTTTGTGCTTCTGCACCCTAAGCTCACAAAGGAGGAAGCTGAGCTTCTCTCTACTCCTCAGGTGATTTCCCTTGATATCATGCTTCACCTGGGTCACAATGGCATGTGATTTATTAGCCGAGGAGTGCATATGAACGGAAATTAGATGTGAAATCAGATTAGTTGTCATTTGTCAGGCGGGCACTATTATCATTATGGGTGTATATTGATGTCGGCTGTATTTGGGAATCATGAAGTTCGTGGTGACATGCCATTAGGGAGTTTCCTTTTGTTGTGTTGTCATTTGATTGTCTAATCGAGGTCTCGCAATGTTCTTAAACTCTATGCTTATGTGCTTGCTTTGGAACTTCTCTTCTTTGTACAGCTAAGCTTACCAAACCTTACACTTAAACGTTTAATGTGTCAACAAATGCATATTACCATGTTCGTTCTTCATCTGAATTTACCCGTTTTAATTTTTTTGCTAGCATACTGAACAGGCTCTATAAATTGGAACATTATCTTTTCATAATGAGACTGTGAAGTGCTGATGTTCAAACTAGTGTGTATACTAGTTTAAGATATTTTGGTGTTCATATGTTTGCTTGAGAAATAGATATATTGACTGATGGTCGGTGCTTAATTTGTTCATGATTGCACAATAGAGACGTTGACATCATTACGTTTTTTTGGTGGTGAATTTCTGATATCCCATTTTGTTGACTTGGCACAGATTTTAGAAGCTAGAGAGAAGTTGTCACAAAATTTGCAGCATCAGACAAAGCTAGAGAGCAACGAAGACACAGTTGCTCTGACTTTCAGTAATGCAGATGGTACTCTACCTATGCCTGTAGAGGTGCTCAGCGTATCAAAAGATCAAGATGCTTCTGGCAGGCCCACAGCTTTGGGCAACGTAGATTATGGTGTACTCGAATCAATTGATCTGGAAGCGCTATCAAAAGATACAGTCAGTGATGCTGGAGCTGTTCCTTCAGATAAAAGCAGCAGCAGTGTGCCTGTACAACTTGTGCCGGTATTAAGAGATGCCACCGAGTTCTCACAATCAAGGATGGAAGAAAGCATTTACACTTCCTCTAAAGAACATGCCACTGAGTTCTCACAATCTAGCATTGAAGAAAGCACACCCGACATCACTATAGATAATGCTGTAGCAAATGAGCAGTGTGTACCATTTGTAGACAGTGCTCCATCGGAAGAAGATCAACGGAAAAGGTCATCGAATGACCTCAGTGAGCAATCAAGAGTTGTCAATCAGAAGGCCCATAACGATGACTCTGATGATGATGGAGATGAATGGTTGGAAGAGGACACGGGTAGTCCAGGAAGCACACACATTCCTATAGCAGGCGACGATGAGGATGTATCTTTCAGTGACCTGGAGGAAGATGATGATGTAGCATGATATCAATGGTGAGCTTTGGTCATCACCGTCTTGGTGCATCTGGTTCGAACTGATATGTACATAAGTGACCTTGGGTTCTCTCCATTGTATGGTCTCATGGATCTGCTATGATCAATTTCCACTGCAGCAGAATTGTTCACCTTCTGCTCTTATCTCTGCCGTCAACATCAGTTTCGCAATCTAAGGACCCCCTTTGCCATACTTGTTATGTACTGAATTGATCTTGTGGCAACAGTGCCTCTTGTACAGTGTGTAGAGAACACATACATACTTATGTATTTGGTGATTTGGATCAACACTCTGATTCTTGGAGGTTCAACTCTGTATCCTTGAACATTGATGATGGGAACTGGATTAGTATTATGTTTCACTGGAATGAGAAACAATTAATGTCCTTAAACCTTGTCAAACATCCATGCAGGCCCAAAATTTGGTTAAGTATGCGAGTTCATGCCGAAGTTTGGTAAATTTCGGCAAGGCAGAGACCATATTTTCCTGCAGAAGTCATTATCTTTCTCTTGCTCTTTATGTGACAAATTGTTTGGCCTTTGGCCAGTGCGGCTTGATCCATAGTTTAACGCTGGATGCTCTCGATCCAGTGATGAAGTTGAAATAAAATGATTTCGGTGAGCCTGATGCATCATGGGGAATTCGCTGCGTGTGTTCTTTCTGCAACTTTGGATTCAGAGTCTAACAGTGAGTGCTCCCATCTCTTCCTTTCTGTTAGTAATACAAGTTAACTCCAGGGCATTAGGGCATCTCTAGCCCGATCAGAGTTAAGTCCGATCAGATGTTGTTCCCTTAGGAGTAAAACAACATCTAGCTGAACTCTGATCGGGCTTAACTCCTTATAATTTTAATATGCTTGACCAGCATCACTTCTCATCACTTCAGTGGCTTCATGCGCATTGCAGTAATCTTAAGACCCTCCTTAAGACAATGATTCCATCCATTGATCTCTTGTACATCATTTCTAAAAAAATGTCATTTCTTTGAGTGCAAATACTCCAACATCCCATATTTATTCCCTCGGTCCCAAAATGTAAGATCATTTTTAAATTAATAATAGTTGAAAAATGATCTTACATTTCGGGACGGAGGGAATAATAATGATAATGTCCAGACCAACCTCTCTGGGTTGTTCTTAATAGGGCCATATGTACTTCAACGAAGGAGTTACTCGGAATGATCTTTTTTCAGCAATCTTGAGCAAAATTGCAGTCCCAAAATAAATGAAGCGGAGTTGCTTCTTGATTTTATGGCACATGTCCCAACAATAGCTTGGAAGATAAGAGGATTTCATGTTCAGAAGGTTTGTTTTGTTGATTCTGTCATATAAAAGAAGTCAGAAGAAAATCTTTTATCTGAGCATAGCGCCACATTTCCATGGACTGATGGAGTGAACCTGCCTTGGAATCATTCCTCAATTGCTTGTACATCTTTTCTGCTTAGTAGGGACCCCAGGCAGGGACGGAGGCAGGATTGATAGAAGGAGGGGGCCAATTGAACACTAAACTAATTGGAGGGGGCCATATAGACAATTTTCAACAAATTTAGGGGTCCAATCACATATTATATAGGGGGTGTTTTGTAAAAAAATCCAGCATAGGGGGGGCCATGGCCCCTGCTCGCACCCCCCTAGCTCCGTCCCTGACCCCAGGGATATATCCATCTATCATTTTGAGTTTGGTCTTGTCTGGAAATGATAGTGTTGCTCAACTGTAAGAATTGATGGTGAGCTTGAGTGGATAAAAGTACGTATGTAAATATATCTTCTCGATTATCCAGGTTCATAACTTGTAGCAGCAAAATCATTTCTTATTTAGAAAAATAATGAAGTTTAGAAAGTCTGTTCCTCAGAGGATTATCCCACCACCTATCCTCCCCAAAATTAATGGTTTGCCAAAGCCAGCCTCACATTCAGATTTTGGTGTATATGTCTAGGCCAAAAATAGAAAGAAAAAAGGAAGTCGGTGAAGACAAGATCTGAATATCCACCCATTCAGACAAAGTGTCCCGCCATCTTCCACTCGATCCTTCTCCTTTGAAGTTTTTTTTTTGTGAAACTTCTCCTTGGAGGTTGTTTCACTAATTCCCGGACAATTTTTGTTGTTGGATTACTGGACAGGGTACATTCTCGAATGCATTGAATTTGCATCAACCGAGGGAAGCTACACAAGGAAACTAAGAAACTGGGCATCATGAGTTCATTAAACTTCTGGAAATTGAATTTTGTCCCGCTTTATAGATAAAACAACCCTTGGGTCATCGTTAAAACTTGTCATTTGCTACACCATCATCTGCTACAATCAAGGATGTAGCAATTTCCCGATGACTCTGGAAATTCAATTGAATTTTGTCCCGCTTTATCAATCAAGGATTAGTTCTCTCTACTCCACTTGGACAGCAGACCGTTTTGTGACCTTCGGTGCACCTAAACAAAAGTTGAGTGACCGATTTTTTCAAATTTATAGCTAAGTGACTTAACTGCACATACCGGAAAAGTTGAGTGACCAGTGGTGCCATTTACTCCTTCGGCACACACATGTCAGCCCATTTGACCATATGATATTTTTGGCATCCATCCACGGTTTGCCAAAAGAAGCGGGATATACCCTTATCAAAGGAGCTACGCATTCCTTCTGGCAGAAGACACCACCCCATAATGTACATGAGGAGACTAAAGAGACATGCGTCAATAAGAATGGACTTCCTTCCTTTAGAGGTGAATCTTCCACACCACATCTCTGACCGCAAAGTGACCCTTCCCATGAGCTGGTCAAAGTCCTGGATCAGGATTCTAGAGTAAGACAACGACATCTTCATGTAATTAATTGGAAATGTAGACAACCTACAATTAGGTTATCCACGATCCGTTGTTGCTCCTCTTTCGTGTATCCTAGGACCATGACCTCGCTCTTATTGAAGTTGATCTTAAAGACGAACATGACCTCAAAGTAGAGAAGGAAGAACTTCAGGTTAATAAAATAAAGTTTTGACCTCTCAACCATGATCATTGTGTCATCAACATATTGAAGGTGGGCAATCCCTCCAAGGATAATATGCCCCACCGGCCACCACTGAAGACGTGGCTCGCTAACCTAGCATTTTCTAAGATAGAAGCAAGGGCGTTCACCGCAATGTCGAAAAGGAGGGGAGAAACAGGACCCCTTGCCTAAACCCACGAGAGGACCTAAAGTATGGTCCCACCATCCCATTTAATTAATGGCAGTGGAACCACTACTAACTAATTGCATGATCCAAAAACAACACCGGTCATCCGGATCCAAGTCGTTCGAGCACCACGCGAAGGAAAGACCAGTCGAGACAATCATATTCCTTCTGAAAATCCAGTTTTAGAAACACAACTTTGTGGCGCTGAACCTTAACCTCATGAACAGTTTAATGAAGGGACACTATGCCATCGTGGATACGCCCTCCCTTCACGGAGGCGGACTGGAAGGGTTGGGAGATGCAATCCACCACCGGGGCCACACACATCGCACAGACCTTCGAGAACAGACGTTCAATCACATTCAAAACCATGATAGCTCATTAAAGTTCAGGATACAATTAAGTGGCTTGACTTCCTCATACAAACTTCTTCATCGCAACTAGTTTAGATTTCAAACTTGATGCTACAAATAAGGCTGCCACCGAAGTAAGAAATCACAATCTGTTCAAGATTTAGTTACTGGTTGGCCATGCCAGAGAGTGGCCATGCCCGTATCCCACTTGCAGATCACAAAAGCAGCAAGGAGCTCCATCATCAGCAGACAAAATGCCAGTACAAAGAGCAGATACCTCTCTCTCTGCCTCTTCTTAAAGAGTGAAACTAGCAATGCTCACGGCGAATGATATAGACCATCATCTTCAGCCCCCCTTTGTTTTTCACCAGCTCGAAGAGGCTGATGTCCCCCTCCCGCAGGTGGTTGTCACGGACAAAAGTAGTCCAGCCTCTACTTATACACAGGGCACGTCTTCTGTCGCGCAACTCGCCATGCCATAGCTGGCTCTTCCCCTTCTTCTGAAGCACCAAACTCCGGCTCCCCTTCTTAAGGTACTTGACAGAGTATTGTGTGGCAAAGGTCTGTTCGTTCATACACACACAGAGCATATTAGAATATAACATGCAATCTTGCAATCATGTGGAGAACAGGAGAAGTGGTAGATAATGAAATTTCTCTTGATACAGTGGATGGATGGTTTATCTAATTTGGGAGTGTGAAACAACTATGCATTTCTTTTCCTTCTTTTGGCAAGAACTATTGCTGCAGCAGGACTATACATTACATTCCATGCATGATCACGACGTCAATGGGCGACACTGTCGGGGATCACAGATGCTTATATGGACTGATTTCTCTAGAAAGGAAATAACTGTCGACTCAAAATAAGAAGAATATTTTTCTAGACTTACTAGGGCGCTAAGGACACTGTTCCTGCTCATGACTGCGACGTAAATGGGCAGATGTGATGCAATGGCTCCAACTTTCTCCAAAACTATCTTCTCCTGCACTTCTGTTAGACGGGTGCCCAATGGCATCATGTAGGGGGGATCACAACTTGTATCTGCAACATCATGATCGGGATACTTCTCACTGATCCAATGTCCTTCATGTCCTGAAGATAAGGCTTCTTCACCTGTAGAGTTTTCACATAAATCACACAGAAAGATAAGAATTCTTTGCGTGGTAATACTTGTGCAATACTACCATACCGTCATCCGGTTCCTCCTTGATACGGACTGTTGAGGCATTCTTTGAGCTTGCCAAACGATGTTTGAAGAGATTTTCACAGGAGGGATGATCAATACTAGCTTTTCGAAGCAGATGGACCATCACTTTGAATGTTCTTCCCTTACGATTCGTCATCGGTTGAAAGACACACAGATCTCCCTCCATTAAATGATTGTCACGGACAAAGCCACACTCATAAAGTGCGCAGCGACCTCCATGAGATTTGACAAGGAACTCACAGTGCCATTGCTTGCGCTGCCCAGGCAGCTCTAGTGCGATAGTCTGATTTTTGCGTGGAAAGTGTGCGAGCGTGTAATCCTTGGGAATTACCTGATCACAGAAAGTTACAAAATGTGAAACTGATTTAAGTTTTAATCATAAGCATTGAAGAGCAATAAAAGTGCAATCCCCTAATAGCATGATTTCCACTGTATAAGCAAAACGGCATGTTACAACCACAACAAAAGCTAAACTCATCAAGTATACTGAATCTACAATAATAAAGCATATGGTTAACTTTTTGTTATTTCCCCCTTGCAAAAAGTAACAAATGGAAAATGTATTACTAGTATACGGCTAAATTTTTTTCCACAGGGAATTTAGACGATCAACTTAATGTACCAGATCAGGATATGGTTTCACACTAGGCTTGGTCATCATAGCCACAAGCAGAGGCATTTCAGGTTGAATTTCCTGGACAAGTGCAACTATATCGGCCTCCTGTTCTTCTGTTACATAGCACTGCCCTGCTAGCACATAAAAAGGCGTTGGGAGCGTGTGATCATCGGATTCAGACGACTCATGCTCATAAGGACTGTCTTCTCCTGCAAAAAAGTTTCAAGAGTAAGAGTAACAGCAGTAAAATGGTTCCTTATAACGTGATAAAAGTTACTCCCTCCGATCCAAAATAATTGTCGCAGTTTTGAATCCAAAATAATTGTCGCGGTTTTGAACTGGGGTTAGTTCAAAACGGCGGGACTTATTATGGATCGGAGGTAGTAGTACAAGTCAGTTGTAAAGTTAACCTGATAAATCCTCTGACGGAGAAGATATTGTATCTTTCCTTGCTCGTTTTCTATGGTGGCCCGAGCTTCCACTCCAACAATCATCTGATCGTTCTCGTGCTGACGAATGAGTATTATGATCACTGAAACTGGTTGACACGTCTGTAGAATCTGTGCTTGGTTCTTGATCACTAATATTGTTCTGTATGTGAGCACAGGACACCACTTTCTCACAACCACTGGAATCAAAGACCACAACTTTGAAGCGAGAGCTTCCACGGTACCGGAACATCAACGACTCGCCTTCTACTATATGATTGGCATCCACAAACACCTCCCACCCAGATCTGAGCAATGTTCTGTTCCTACGCTCAGTAATTCCAACAGTGTAAAGATTACCATTGGGGGCTTCCAGTGTGATGGTTCCTGGCAGCTTCCATGCGAAACTGTCCACAAAGTTCTCTGGTATGACCTGCAAAATTGTCATTTTGTTAAACCACATATTATTGCTACCAATTCAATGATCAAGGCAACCCACTGAGCTTACCATGCTATGCCTAGAGTTTCTGTCCATGTGTGTGACGAAACACTTGACCTTTCCATGCAAATGAGTCCAGTATCTCTTGCAGTTGCAGCGGCCACAAGAGTTGCTCATATTGCCGCAAATCGATGCCCTGTAAGCAGAAAAGACAGATCATGATTGGCAGCGAAAGAAAATCTTGATATCCTCTACACCAATTTTTGTACGCCGCAACTACTCATCAACTTCTTTTTTTCCGAATCATGCAGGAGGACTGCTTGGGGGTATATGTGAAGATAAGGATCAAGAAACAAAGTGCAGGGAGTTTGTACTTTGTACAGAGCGGAACGACCAGTCCGAGGCAAGAGAAAATTACAGAGGGGGGAGGTCGCCTAAATGCTTATCCCCTGCATGAGCCAATCAAGTTACCTGATCTCCAGCAAGCAAGAAACCTGTATTGCTTCTCCCCGTAGGAGATTCTGAAAGTTTTCTTTGCCTAAGCGGCAGGAAATCTTGGTGAGCCCAACAAAGGACTGAAGCAAAATGCAGCCGTGGGGGGAAAGAGATACGCGAAAGGCTGAGCAGTAAACACAAGTGAAGGACTTAACTGCAATGCGGGCGGGAAGGGAGTGGATGCTCACAAACTCTGAAGTGTTCCTGAAACCCGGAAGAAGGAAGCATGGAGAACACCCGGAAGGCGGAGGGACAGAGCTTGTGTGCGTCCCTTCCGATACTCAAGGGTCCTTTGTCTCTGCTATCGTTGATGGGACTATACACGCCCGTCTTGGGGAAACGGGATGTTTGGTCGAAACGTTGGTAAAAGAGAAAGGTGGCATGATTAGGCGGATGAAAAATAAATCAATTCCATACAGTATTCCCTTTGTGCGGGTTTATTAGTTTCCATCATATTTTAGATCAAAGTTTGACAGCATATTTGACTAGCAAAATATTAACACATATCATTGAAAATTCTATTATTAAATTTCTATTTATATATAACTTTTAGTGATATTATTTTGCTACGTATAACTCATATTTTATTAATTAAAATCATAATCAAAATATGAAGAGACTGGTAAACCCGGAGTCTGTTGATCCAAATTTTAGAGCAAAGATAATTGAAAAATAAATCAAAAGAAGTACTACTGATAATGGAACAAACACAAAAAAGTAGCATCCGCCTACAAATACCAAAAGAAACGTAAGGTAAAACATCATGCTCATTCCCCCTCTCTCGTAGAGAGAAGGAGTTGAGCTCAAATGGTGGCCTCGTAATCGCATAGTATCAAGACGGACTAAATGAAGCACATCACTCAAACATCTAAGTACATCATCATATGCTCACATGTCCCTCAATCTTTAGACATTATTGGCATATCTTCACTCATTTTGTTGCATCTTTGTCATCTTCCCCTTTCTCCTACTAATCTTGGTCTTCTATTAGCTAAACTTACAACTTGCAGGTCTACTAACAGGAATCTGTTTGGGCACCCATCAAAAAACTAGGTGAATCACCTATGCCTTGTTTGACCCCCACTGCACAAACCAAACACACTACAAATGTACTTACCAGCTGAACAACAGCAAAAAGTTGGTTAACAATCTTAGATTCAGAGCAAAACTACAAGATTGATGGCCCTAACAGTTTATCTTCACTAAGTTGTCTTTGGAGGCACAATGGCATTATACCAGATAATCCATAACCAAATTTTGATCTTCAATGGAATTTTGGCAGCTCACAAATGTTGAAATGAATGACCAGGACCCACATCAAATAGCTGATCATATATAGACCTAATTGTAAATTTCCCATTTTTAGACCATCTCCATCTGGAAGTATCCTCATCAGATATATGTATCATGCTAATTTTCCCCCTTAAAACAACTTAACAATATGTTGTTCATCCAACCATCTTCTGTCGCTCCTATTTTCTCATTCATACAAATCAAGAAACTTCTCAGGAAGAGGTTTCTCTCCACACCAACAATCTTGACAAAGATTAGTTAGCTTGCCATTTCCCACCAACATACATATGCTTTCAAATATAATTGTCTAGTCTTCATCAGGTCAACCCAACAGGGTGAGTCTCCCACAGTGATACCTTTATCAACCTCATAATTTTTCTTAACTATCTTTTTCCACGTCCCTTCTTTGTTTTCCAATTTTCACCACCATTTGAAAAGTAAGCTCACGTTAATTTTTTCAAGGTTATGAGTACCAAGCCCTCTCTTTTCCAGTCCGACAAATCACATACCACTTTATCATGTGATATTTTTCTCTTGTCTTCACTACCCTGCCAAACTATATCCTGATGTATTTTCCATTCTTCCCACATTTGTCTTGGGAAATCGATACACTGAGAAATGGTAAGTATGTATGTTGGTTAAACATGCTTTATTTTTTAACTCTACCTCCAAGGAATATGTTACCAACTTCCCAACCCCCCATTCTTTTGCATATCTTATCTTCTACAGGCACCCAGTCAATCACATGAAATCTATTCCCAAAGGAAGGTACACCTAGATATTTTATTGGTTACTTCCCGAATTGATAGTTAAACAAGTCAGCATACATATGCCCCTTTTGCTCATCATTCAACACCATCAAGGTCTCACTTTTTTGAAAGTTTATCTTCAAGCCTGGCATTTGCTCTAAAGGTATAACAGGAGCTCAAGATTTCTAGCACCCTCTAAATTTTCTTGAATGAACAGGATGGTATCATCAGCATATTGTAAAATAGCCACCCCTTTTGTCTATCAGGTGTAGTATCATCCCAAAAAATAATCCACTATCATGATACATTTGTACCATTCCTTGTAGACAATTAGCAACACTTTTAAAAAGGAAATATGAGACAGGGTCATCTTGTCACACCCCTCTAAAGCTGTCAAATTCTTTGTCCACAAAGTCATTAGTTTTCACATTGAGAGTCCCTCCTTTGACCATCTGACCGAACCATATCACTAAATCGTCACTCAGATAAAAATGGAACTAAAAATCCCAATTGAGGTTGTCATCTACTACCTTTGTAAAAAAAGATGTTTTTGCAGCTCAACTGGTGTAAAAATGTCTTATATTTTGATACGGAGGGAGTTGTTTTTCAAAGTTCAGCTTCAGCACCACACCCTATTGATTCTTCATTTTAGATTCATGTAGGATTACATCACTTCATCCATAATGTTTACCCCTTTGATAAAATCATTCTGGCACACAGAGATCGGTTTGTTAAGGGTTTTACTCTCTCATCCATGGCTTTGGCAAAGATTTTGAATAAGACATGCATCAGGCAAATAGGTATGTATTTTTGGATGGTATATGTATCAACACATTTAGGTATAAGGGTAATGGTCCCAAATTAATTATCTTTATCTCAAACCACCCCCGGATCTATCTCCATCGACGTTGCTTCCTCCCCATGATAATGTGGGAGTAGTTCCTCCTCGGGTCTGAGGTCTACTACAATAGCTATGTGGTTATCTCTATCTGTCATGATGTGATCTTGATTTTGATTGACTGTGTTAATCTAGTTGTGTCCCATGATGTTTCCCCTCTTGATCACTTTTATGTATTGGATATGATGTGCTCCTTTGATGATATTGTCGGAGTCCACCGGTGACGTGGTGACTCAATATTAGGGTAATATTGATCATGAGATTGTTCTTCTTATTGGATTGAATGATGGAATCATGAGAGTCTCTGGATGCTTGTGTTGAGTATAATTTTCATAGTGCTTCGGTGAAAGGATGGGTGCTTTGTCATATTAGAAAGAGACTATTCTTGAGATTATTGTGGTGTTTGTTAGTACTATCTTTGGATGGCCGCAGTGACATTGGGACATCCATAGATTTGGAATACGCTATGGTGTGCTTTTGTGGCCTACACAATTCTCATCCTCTTTTGTTCTACGAAAAGGATGATCTCCGAGTAACGTCTTCCTTGCATGCTTTTGGAGGAAATATTATGGGTTTCAATTATGTTAATGTTGTTGAGAGTTTTCACTAGTGAAAATATGAAGCCTAGGCTTTGTTTCCAAGCATTGTTACACCGTTTTTGCTCACTTTTATCACTTTTTACCTTCCTGTAATTTTATTACAGATTTAGATTACCTTGCTTTGCCACACCTCTATCACTCGTATTTTACCATCTTTTCACCAAACTAGTGCACCTATACAACTCCTAGTCGTATTAGGTGTGTTGGGGACACAAGAGACCTCTTGTATCTTAATTGCAGGATTGCTTGAGAGAGACCATATTCAACCTCTACTTCCCTTAGTTTGATAAAACTTAGGTCATCCACTTGAGGGAATTTTTTCTGCTATCCTACAAACCTCTGCACTTGGAGTTCCAACAGAGTCTACGAGAATAGAAGCATGTAGTAGACATCAGATGTTGATAGTCCCAAACCTACTTATAATTTTTTGTTTTTCCATTCTTGTTTCATGACATTGCTATATGATTTTCATACACTTTAACATCATTTAACAACATTTTTTGGACTAACCTATTAACCCAGTGTCAGTTTTTGTCTGTTTTGACTATTGTCTGTGCATTGCGGAAATAGGTCAAAATTCAAAGTGCTAAAAAAATCCAGTAAAATTCCTAAAATTCTTATTCATCGGAAGACTCCCGGAACTAGGAGGGCAAGCCTGGGGGTGTCTCACAACTCCTAGGATGGCAGGTGGCGCGACCAGGCTCAACCCACGCCGCATGCCCGCCTAGGTAGCTTGGACCTTCCCTCGGGTCCATCTTTCACATATAAGTAGCCCGTGACCTAAAACTAATGGAACACCAGATGATTTTTCCAGAAGAAATTCCAATCTCTTCCATGATCGACAACAAACTTCAGCGGGACGGGGGGGGGGGGGGGGGCGGGGGCAGAAGTTCTTGTTCCAGCACCCTATCGGGACGGGATTCACTTTGGACCCATCTTCATCAACGTTGCTTCTTCCCATGATGATGCGAGAGTAGTTCCTCCTCGGGGTTGAAGCTCCTACCAGTAGCTATGTCATTATATCTCTCTCCCATGATGTGATCTTGATTGTGACCATGATCTATGTTAATCTAGTTGAATCACATGATGTTACACCCTCTATTTCCTTTATGTATTGGATATGATGTGTTCACTTGATGATATCTAGTATAATCTTTGGAGACCGCGATGATATTGAGTATGTATCTTTGGACATGGATTAGAAGAATAGTATCATGAGATTATTCTTATTTGGTGTGGATTGAATAATGGAATTGAGTACTCTTGATGCTTGTGTTTAGTAGAATTTTCATAGTGCTTCGGTAATAGGATTGACACTTTGTTATATTAGAAAGAGACTATGCAAAAGATATGTTATGGTGTTTGTTAGTACTATATTTGGATGCTTTCAATGACATCGTGGGGTATCCATAGATGTGGAATACGAACTTTAAGGTGTGTTTTGTAGCCCTACACAATTCTCATCCTCTTTAGGTCCACAAAAGAATGATCTCCGAGTAACGTCCTGCTTGCAGGCTTTTGAGGATTTATCATGAGTTTCAATTATGTCAATATTGTTGACAGTTACCACTAGTGAAAGTATGAAGCCTAGGCCTTGTTTCCAAGCATTGAAACACCATTTTTATTTAATTTTGTTGCTCGTGACCTTGCTATAATTTTTATTACAAATTTATTATGTTAATGTTGTTGAGAGTTGCCACTAGTGAAAGTATGAAGTAGTGCACCTATACAATCCACCATTATATCATGTGTGTTTGGGGCACAAAAGATTTCTTCTATCTCAATTGCTGGATTGTTTGAGATGGATACTTTTCAACCTAGACCTCCCATGTGTTTGAGAAACCTTTGGTCCCATACCTAAGGGAAATTTGATGTTGTTTTACAAACCTCTGTGCTTGAAAGCCCAATATAGTCTACAAAATAGAAGCATGTAGTGGACATCACCGATCCCATACTTTTTGTGTGAACAATCGAAGCAACATGAGATTTTCTTGTGAAACAAACAAAATATCAACATCATTAAATAATCTATCGTTTACTTTAACAATACTTATATATAGGGTCAGAGCATCTCTAGTTGATACCTTAAAAGGCGTTATACGAGTAAAGCATTGATTTTGAGGGTTTGAACCGCTCCTATTCTATCATTTATTGGCGTTAGAAGACTAATTTTTTTACTCCTGGTTGCCTTGACAATTATATTTACGCCGCCCCCGCTCAACGAGTATAATTGTGACACCCTGGATTTTTGAACTATCTTTTTCCAAAAACTTTTCTGATTTATTTCTGGATTTTCCATTTGATTTGATTTTGAGTAGCTCTTTGGACTTGAACTTGAGCATATTTTCTTTCCATGCTGATACGTCCCAAATATATCGATAATTTATGCTTGCTCCGTGCATGTTTTGTGTGATATTGCTATGATCTAGATACACTTTCATACACTTTTGATCATATTTGGACTAACCTATTAACTCAGTGCACCCTAGTGCCAGTTTCTGTTTTCTGCTGTTTTTTTTGTGTTCCAGGTTTCCCCCATATTAAAAGTGTTCCAAAAATTCGGGAAAATCGGAAGCCTCCAGAACCCCGAAGGAGGGCCGGGGGCACCACTAGGTGCCCAGGCGGCCACCTGGCGCGTCCTAGGGCTTGGCCGCGCCAGGGGGGCGCCTGGACTCCTGGTGGCCCCCCTGGATGGCCCCTTCGCCTATAAATTCCCCGTGACGTGAAACTTCCGAGAAGAGAACCCCTTTTCACGATCTCGCCTTTGTTTCACCGCCGCCGCGCTTCCAAGATCGGGAGCGCCAACAGACTTCTTCCCGGCACCCTGCCGAAATGAGGATCGGCCTTTGGGAGCTTCCCCTTCACCATTGACGCTTCCCGGATGTGTCGTGATTAGTTTCTTTTGGACCATGGGTCTGTGATCAGTAGCTATGTGATGTTCTCCTCCCCTCTTTTCTTCATCGTTTAGACCTCGCGAGCTGCCTTACATGATCGAGGCACATATGTAATCTTTCTGCTGTTGCTATGCTGAGCTTGATGGGATCTGATGGATTATGAGATTATGTTCAGATTGTGATAGAGTAATATATTTGGTTCTTATCTTTTATATTTTTGTTCCTAAGTAATTCTTGCATGTTCTCCGTTGCTGTTTATTGCTTTTGCCAAGTAGTAGGTAGTAACTCCAAGAGGGAACGTTATGCTCGATTGTGGGTTCATGCCCCCTGATGACACGCTTAAGTGACAGAAACATGAGTCTAGGGGATGTGTTGTTGCCACAAGGGGGAAAACAATGGTGCTTGTAACCGCGGTTGCAAGGATTGTTTATTTTACGCAAAGTGATTTTTAATGCAGTTGTCTGTTACTTTGGGTTTACACTTTGGGTGGGGCTCGCAACTTAATACCAGCGAGATGTTCTGGATAGATATCTCAAGGTGGATGATTAGTAGTAGATGCAGTTGGATTTCGGTCTACTTATTTTGGCGTACTGCCCATACTTTTGAGCATCTTCCTTTCTTTTGTAGCATAGTTAGCATTGCAGTGCGTTTATAATCCTGTCAATTTCCCATCTGTAATTTGTTTACCTCGCATAGCAGTTTTATCGTCTTTTGGTAGAGAGACATCACTAGTGAACATCACGGGAGCCCGGTCCATATTCTCATCATTGTTTACACGCTTATTTACTTTTCAGCTTTTACTTTCAGTTGCTATCATTATCATTATCCCTTGTGTTTCGATCCTTTGTAAACAACAAGACCGGAGAGATTGACAACCTCTCTGAACTTCGTTGGGAGCAAAGTTATTAGTGTCTGTGTGCAGGTCCAGGTTAAGAGAGCAATATCTCAAACGGTGCGCTGCTTGCTTCACCACCTACTTATCATTGCCGGAGTCCTACGGGAGACAATCTTAAAACCTCGGTATCTTCATCGAGGGAAACTTGCCGCTACACTGCATCTCACCTTCCACTTGGGGTAACCAACGAAGGGCGAGAAGCAATTATCCTCTCTCGCGTATCAAGCAAATTTCTGGCGCCGTTGCCGAGGACTTCGAGTGATAAGATAGGGTAGTTGCCCACTACCTTTTACCTTTACTTTTTAGTCTTGTTAGTTTACCTTTCAGTTTTTATGTTTGTGTCTTATATCAAAAATCACAAAAAAAATATTTATCTTGCCAGTAGATGTCATTATGTCTGGTCCTTTTGCCTTTGTTGAGACAGAGGTTCTGACCTTTAAGCAAAAAGGTGGTGAAAGTTTAAAAGATGCTTGGTATAGAATTAATGATTCTCAGAAGAGAGCCACCAAGAAGCAATCCACTACTATCCTACTTAGAAATTTTTATGTTGGGATTACTCCTTGGAATAGGTTCATATTAGATACTGCTATCAACGGGAACTTTCTAGAAGCCCCAATTTGGGAGTCTCTTAATGTTATTTAAAATTTTGTTGGAAATCTCCCTGTTGCTAGCATACAAGAAGATACAACTCTAGCTCACATTATGAAAAAGCTTGAAAAGATAGAGTTAGAAATACCAAGTATAATTAGGATAAATGAGGTGGATCACAAGATTCA
Source organism: Bromus sterilis (assembly GCA_950022295.1). Lineage (NCBI taxonomy): Eukaryota > Viridiplantae > Streptophyta > Magnoliopsida > Poales > Poaceae > Bromus > Bromus sterilis. Next base: position 360,914,451 of record OX465595.1, on the reverse strand, counting down.
AGGGAATTTGAATAGGCTCGATAGCTCCATGCTTAAAATTATTAAAACTTTGGAGAACATCAAATCCCATGATAAGGATCCTTCTAGGATTGATAAGATTGAGGAAATCATTAATACTCTAGGAACTAATTTCTCCTCAATCAAACAAAAAAGGGTAGAGACTCCGGAAAGAAAGGAACCTAAGTTCAATTATGTCCCTAAGATTCCCCGACCTAAAAATAATCCACCCATTGCCAAAGGAGTTGAAACCGTGAAATATTTGGAAGAAATGCCCTCTTAGATCAATTTATAAATGAAAATCCCATTGATTTTCCGCCTTTTGGTTTTCTTCCTAGAAGTATCTTCATTAGGCCTTTATTTGAAAGACCTCTTAAGACTAGTTGTACAATTGAAGAGCTTTTTGATGATCTTGATGATGGCTCGATTGATACAACTTGATCTTTTGCCTTATGCCTAGCTTAAAGGCGTAAAAGAAAGCGCTTGTTGGGAGGCAACCCAAGATGTTTTGACTTCTGTTTTTAGTGGTCTTGATGATTTTTACTACTGTATCAACATCATTGTATCTTTATTTTCAAGCTTTGTGCCAAGTTATAGCCTCTTATGATAAGGGAAGCAAAAGTTGTGACATGTTGTCTAGAAAATAGATTCTGTCTCCTGACGGAAAAAATCGGATCAATTTACCAGTTCATCTTTTTGAGCTGAATTGTTTACACATCATGCTCTATACAATTGTTAAACTTTCGTATGTTCTGAGTTTTTTGATTTGAGTTGCATAAATATCCCGAAAAAATTCGCTACTACCTGATGTTCTGTTTTTTCACAGATTCAGCCACGTTTTATCTCTCCTTGCTTTTGCAAACCTTAAGCTTGCTTTTTCTTTGCAAAAACCTTTTGGAAATCTTGAGAAAAATTAGTTCTTCAAGATTGTCTTTATATCCAGTGGGAAAAAATTATTTTATTAAGGGTACTAACCTCTCTAATCAGCTTATGATGAGTTATGTATTAAGGGAGTTTTCAAGTGTGCGATGGAAGATGATGAAAGAAGATCCGGGAGTGTCAAGCGCTCAAGCTTGGGGATGCCCCCATGCATCCCCAATAAATATTCAAGGATACTCAAGCGTCTAAGCTTGGGGATGCCCCCGTGCATCCCCTTCTCCATCAACAATCATCAGTTCGTCCTTCGTCTCACTATATTTTTATCACTTCATGCATTATGTGCTATGCTTAGAGCGTCTCGCTCTTAGGTTTTGTTTTTAGTTTTCTTTAGCTTTGATTGCTGTTCATAACAAGTTAGACCCCATCTTACTTTGTATGGGAGAGAAACACGCTCCACTCCAATATAGAACACATCATAGGATTTTTCATGCTTATCTTTTTGCTGTTGTGTGTTCTTTATCTTTTCGTAGCTACTACCATGTTTAGTTTTAGTCTTAGTTTGTCTTTAGCAAGAGCCTTGGATTTTTTTTAGTTTGTTGCTGGAACTCTCTTTAGTTTTCATGTTTATCTTGTTAAGAGAGTTGGTTGTTGCACTGAGTTGTGTCTTGTCTTTAAAGTAGGTAATTGAGGTTGCTATTTAATTTTAGTGGTAACTTGCAATAGTTTTGAGGTATTGATGTGAGTAATGTTTGAACTTTTGGTGTCAAGAGCTCTAGCCTATTAGTGATAGGTGTCGTATTTTGGGCAATCCGTGTGTATTTTCAAAACCTACAAAACTATTTGAGAACTCTAGCTACTAGATGGATCGCTAATCTTTGGAGGGATCAGATATTAGAGTACACTCACATCACATGAGTCGAGGATGCGCAAGGATAACCAAACCCCCATACACTCCTCCTCGGGGTACTTGTCTCTTTGTGAACCTCCTTATTAGATTGAGAGTTATCGATAATAAGTGCATGAGTTCTTCAGACTAATGTAAGTATTGAAAGTTGACACTTCCACCTCCTCATATTTGCTAGCCTCTCCCGTGCCGTGCATTGCCTCCTTCTCACTCCGAGAGTTGGCGTCCACCTTCGCCGGTACATCCAAACCTTTGGCATGATACGCTCTGTCATCATAAACCTCCTTATATCTTTCCTTAAAACAGCCACCACACCTACCTATCAAGGCATTTCCATAGTCTTTACGAGATATATTGCCATGCAACATCCACCTCTTCATGACTTGATCTTCATGTCATACATGTTCCTGCTACACTGGCAGCGGCATACATTGCATACATCATGATAGCTACATCTTTTTTATGATTTGAGTACCTTGTAAAGTGTGAAAGATCTTCTATACCCTCTTGTAAATTAGAGTGTTGCCCTTAAGTGAGGAAAAGATCCCAAAGTGGACAAAATAAAAGATCCCAAAGAGGACAAATGAGAGTTAAATAGAAAGAGCCATTGAGGCCACAAAAAATAGAAAAATAGAAAAAAGAGAAAAAGAAAAATAAAAAGAGAGAAAGGGGCAACACTAATATCCTTTTGAAAGATCCACACTAGTACTCCCTCTTATCCTTGTACTCCATAGAGATGATTATTCATGCATACAGCTATGTGGGGAACTTCACACTATAGAACTTGGCTTGCATATTCCAAGGATGAGCCTCCTCAAAAGATCTCTAGGTCTTCATGAGAGAGCAAGTTAGATGCACCCCCAGTAGTTCCATTGGAGAGCTTTCTTAGCTCATATGTGCATCCGTTGCATGGCAATCCCTACTCCTCACATCATATTTATCATTTGGCCTTCTCGCCTATGATTGTCCCCATTGATGTGAGCCTTTCTCACCCTTTTTGTCTTCCTTCTCCACCTTATTTCTCTCTTTGACATCCTAAGTGTCAACTCTCGTGCTTACGCTCATCCATTGCATGAGTGCTCAAAATATTGAAAAGGAGTGGATCAAATTGACTTGTACCTGGCTAGTGGTCTGGGGACGAGTGAAGATAAGATTCCAAAGAAGACCAAGTATGAAACTTTAGTAGATTGAGTTCTCAACAAAAATACTTTTTTTCTCGTATTCCTTATCCCCCTTCTTGCACGCAAACACCATTTGGAGACATTCGAGTCACGGACAGCGAGATCTCTTGCACCTAATGTTCTTTTGTTACTTGTTTCAATGCTAATATAGACTCTTCCATGTTATGACTTGAATTGAATCACATACCTTGATTGCTTTACTTTCAAAGTTCTTATATCGTTGCTAGCATGTCACACATAAATTATGCTTGCTATCATTTACCTACTCGAGGACGAGCAGGAATTAAGCTTGGGGATGTTGATACGTCCCAAATGTATCGATAATTTCTGCTTGCTCCATGCATGTTTTGTGTGATATTGCTATGATCTAGATACACTTTCATACACTTTTGATCATATTTGGACTAACCTATTAACTCAGTGCACCCTAGTGCCAGTTTCTGTTTTTTGCCGTTTTTTGTTCCAGGTTTCCCCCATATTAAAAGTCCTCCAAAAATTCGGGAAAAATTGAATAAAAAATCAGCGCATTGGAAGCCTCCAGAACCCCGAAGGAGGGCCGAGGGGCCACCACCAGGTGCCCAGGCGGCCACCTGGCGCGGCCTAGGGCTTGGCCGCGCCAGGGGGGCGCCTGGACTCCTGGTGGCCCCCTGGCTGCCCCCTTGGACTATAAATTCCCCGTGACGTGAAACTTCTGAGAAGAGAACCCCTTTTCGCGATCTCTCCTCTGTTCCACCGCTGCTGCGCGCTTGCAAGATCGGGAGCGCCAGCAGACTTCTTCCCGGCACCCTGCCGGAGGGAGGATCGACCTCCAGGAACTTCCCCTTCCCCATGGAAGCTTCCCGTATGTGCCGTGAGTAGTTTCTTTTGGAGCATGGGTCCGTGATCAGTAGCTATGTGATATTCTCCTCTCCTCTTTGTTCTTCATGGTTTAGACCTCGTGAGCTGCCCTACATGATCGAGGCACATATGTAATCTTTCTGTTGTTGCTATGCTGAGTTTGATGGGATCTAATGGATTATGAGATTATGTTCATATTGTGATAGAGTAATATATTTGGTTCTTATCTTTTATATTTTTGTTCCTAAGTAATTCTTGCATGTTCTCCATTGCTGTTTATTGCTTTGGCCAAGTAGTAGGTAGTAACTCCAAGAAGGAACGTTATGCTCGACTGTGGGTTCATGCCCCCTGATGACACGCTTGAGTGACAGAAACATGAGTCTAGGGGATGTGATGTTGCCACAAGGGGGAAAACAACGGTGCTTGTAACCGCGGTTGCAAGGATTTTTTACTTTAAGCAAAGTGCTTTTTAATGCAGTTGTCTGTTGCTTTGGGTTTACACTTTGGGTGGGGCTCGCTACTTAATACCAGCGAGATGTTCTGGATGGATATATCAAGGTTGATGATTAGTATTAGATGCAGTCGGTCTACTTATTTTGGCATACTGCCCATGCTTTTGAGCCTCTTCCTTTCTTTTGTAGCATAGTTAGCATTGCGGTGTGTTTATAATCCTGTCAATTGCCCATCTGTAATGTGTTTACCTCGCATAGCAGTTTTATCGTCTTTTGGGAGAGAGACATCACTAGTGAACATCACGGGACCCCAGTCCATATTCTCATCATTGTTTACACGCTTAGTTACTTTTCTGCTTTTACTTTCAGTTGCTATCATTATTATTATCCCTTGTGTTTTGATCCTTTGTAAACAACAAGACCGGAGAGATTGACAACCTCTCTGAACTTCGTTGGGCGCAAAGTTATTAGTTTCTGTGTGCAGGCCCAGGTTAAGAGAGCAATATCTCAAACGACGCGTTGCTCGCTTCACCACCTACTTATCATTGCCGGAGTCCTACGGGAGACAATCTTAAAACCTCGGTATCTTCACCGAGGGAAACTTGCCGCTATGCTGCATCTCACCTTCCACTTGGGGTAACGAACGAAGGGCCAGAAGCAATTATCCTCTCTCGCGTATGACATGCTCAAGTGGCCCTTGATTCCAAGACCTTCACATGTCATTTATTTGATCCACCTCATCCAAGCCACCATTTTATTCAAGCCATGTATTCCTTTTCCAATAAAAGGAATATTCCTATTATTTGAGGATTGTGAAGCAACCCCTATTTATATAGTTCCATAAATGCCCAAATAATTCCCTCATAGCCTTGATGTTATATCTTTCCAAATTCTCCAAAAATCTTGCATATCCGAAGTGAATTGTTCCTCTAGAAAAATTCATTTGTCTGTGGGGGCAGAATGGCACTTTGTGAAGGAGGTGTTATTTATCCTTGACCATTGCTGGTGAAAGTTTTGTGCAAGATCTTGGGGTCATATCATTGGACTACACCAAATTCCAGCTCATTTTGCTTAGCCAAACTTCCACAATAAATTCCCAAAGATTCCATGCAGAAAGGGGCATTGTGAAGGAAGTGCAAGCCAGGGGACTCCATTTGACTTGAAACTTTTTGTGCTTGATTCCACCACCAAATGACTCCACCAAACCAAATTATAGCCAAAGCCCATCACACATGTGAGTGCATCATCAAGATGAAGTTTCTGACCAGTGGGACACCTTGTGAAGCAAGTGCTAGCTAGGTGTGTCCAATGGCCATGAAATTTTACACACATATGCACACCCCCATATAACCCAGCTACACCAAATTTGAGCCATTTCATTAAGCAGAGAGGATGTGAGCCTCAACAATGTGTTCCTGGCCCAGTTGTGGCTTTACAAAGGAAGTATATTTTTCCTTTGGCCAGTGGGCTCAAACTCTCCAGATCATTAGTCCCTTGTCCCCTAAAGCCAAGAGCCAACATGCCACCCACCCCTACTTCACCATTTTTCCTCAGCTTGCCTCCCAAGTTTGCAACATGAAACTATTCCTTGAGATAGAGATCAACTTAGTGCCTCCCCTTGACCAGTCCTTGCCACCCCAATGATCACCCCTAGAAGGACCACCCCCTAGACAAGGTTGGCCACGCTAACACCCACCCCAGTGCACCAGCCCAGGGTGGCCACACCCCTGGCATGCAGCCGGCATGCTCTCGCTGCGCCCGAGGCCGCCCGAGACGTCGCCATCCCGTTGCAGCACGCCCTCGCCGTCATCACCTTGTCTAGCCGTGCCGCAAGGCTTTTCCCCTCACACGCGTCCCTCCCCTCCGCATTTCCCTCGCCGGAATCGGCTCTGCTGCTCGACGTCGTGCACAATGCGACGGGCACAGTGCCCTGACCCGTCGCCATCGCGCGTGCTCTTCCCCCTGCTCCATGTGCTTCCTCTGCATCTCCGCGTGCTCCTCGACTCCTCCAGAACCCCCTTGAACGCCCCCGAGCACCGCCACCTCACCGCCCCGCCGCAGCTCCTCTGTTTTTCACCGCCCGACCACAGCATCGGCACCAGCCTATAAAAGTCGTGCCCCAAGCTCGCCTAGCCACACCACCAGCTTCACCTCCACCCCAATCGACGCCCAGGGCAGCCAATTGAAGCCGGGGAGGTCTTCTTCCCCAGCTCCGGCAACCTTTGCTGCCGCACTTCCCCTGCCCCTCAAACTAGCACCAGTGCCTCCCCAGCCCCTAGCCCAACTCCTTTCGACTCCCCTAGTCCATATGGTGCTCCATCAACCACCCCCGGCCCGAATCATCGCCGGAATCAACGCCGGCGTCGACGCCCTGATACGTCCAAAATGCATCACTATTTTATATTGTAATTTAACCCTATTCATTGATATATTCCACTTTAAAGTATTGTTCTTATGTTGTTTTGTCTTGTTTTACACAGTTTGCAACTTTCTGGTGCCGAAGCAGCAAAAGCAGAATTCGGCGGTGAAAAGTGGACATCAAGTTGCTGAATCAGATCAACTCCAAATTCGACGAAATTTGACGGAGATTATTTTTATGAAGAATAACTGGAGTTCACTGAAGGGGGACCGGAGGGGACCCACCAGGCAACTAGAAGGGTCCCTGGCGCGCCCCCTAGGGCGCGCCAGGCACCCTCATGGACGCCTGGTGGCCCACCTCGGTGCCCCCTCTGGCCTATATTACCCCCCTGGGGTAGAAACCCTAAAATAGGAGGAGTTTTGGAGTTTCGCCGCCGCCTCGTGGCGGAAACCTATAGAGAAGAAAAAGCCATCTCCGGCGGGCAGATTCCGCCGGGGAGATCACCTCCCGGAAGGGGATATCATCGCCATTGTCATCATTATCATCGTCACAGGCATCATCGAGATCATCATCAACATCATCCCCAACATCAGCACCATCTCCACCTCCATCCCATCTCACCTCACAAGTCTAACTTGTGTTGATTACTACCGTGTGATGAATGCTATTGAGTTGTGTTGGAGAATTATCATTGTGTCCAGATTGTTTATCATATATTTATCCCCTCTGATCATGATCTCTTTTATGTCTTGTGAGTAGTTACTTTAGTTCTTGCGGACATGGGAGAAGTCTAGTTGTTAGTAGTCCTATGATGTTGAAGTATTATGTGTTGTTTGATGCTTAAGTTGTGTTGTTATTTCCCTAGTGGTGTTGTGTGAGTCGAACACCCAACACTTCGCCTTCTTAAGGACCTAGGGGAGTACATTGTGTACAATGGATGCTTATGGTGGGTTGCCAGAGTGACAGAAACCTGAACCCCAGTTCGCACACTTTTGCACAAGGGAGTTATGGATCCTCAATCATAATGTTGTGGTTAGGCTTATGCCTTAATTACTACCTTGTATTTGCGGATGCTTGCAAGGTGTGTAATCATAAGAGTGCACTTATCTTAGTCTAGAAGGTGCACTAGCATTGATCCACCCACCTACACTTATCAACACAATACATACTACTTGGCGGAATATGGTGAAAGTAACTTGACTATCTCTCCCGTGTGCTCTCGAGAACGCTTTAGCTTTTATAAGTTCAGTTCCTAGGCTTATCCTTGTGAAAGGATTGGGCCACTTGCTACTCCTCAGTTACCCTGTTTACTTTGCTTGTCTTTTACCTTTCTGTTGCTTAAACCAAAAAGCCCTAAATATTTACCTTTCAGTGTGTGCAACCTTTTCCTTATCCATAGTCACTTGTCAATACCTTCTTCTCCTCGTGGGATCGACATCCTTATTTATCGACAAGCTACAATTGATCCCCTAGACTTCTGGGTTATCAAGAATCGTTTATTGGCGCGGTTGACAGGGGAGGCATCCCAACTAAACATATTAACTTCACTGCCATCAACAAGATTTTCTGGCGCCGTTGCCGGGGAGGCATCCCAACTAAACCTATTAACTTCACCGCCATCACGCCCTCGTCAAAGTCGAGACCCGTGCCGCTGCGACCCATCTCCCCCCTTCAAACGGCCACCGTTCGTGACGCCTCGAGTACGGGCGTGACCGCTGCGTTGCACCCGACCACCCTGCCCTGGTCCTAGCCCCAGCCGAGGTCCCTCGCCGGAGTTCTATCGCCGGCGAGCTCGCCCTCCTCTGTTTCCCCCTCCCCCTCAGAACATATGACAGGGCTGTCCCACCTGGCAGCCTACCTATCTCACCCGAAGGGGTACGCTAGTGAAGGCGCACTTCTGTTTTACGCCATCGACGTCACCCCTGTTCTTTTCCAAAGAAAATGATTTAAAATCTATTTAAATCATTTATATTTGACCAAATTTTGACTACGAATAACTTTTAAACCCTAAGTACAAATGATTTGATTCTTGTTGCATTGGATTGCTCTTGTTCCCCTCTTCATTTTGGCATAGCTTATGTGCCATGTTCTTCTGTTGTTATTTGTTGGTCAAATCAAAGTGTATTTGACCCCTTTTTCCCCATTGTTTTATTTGAATTTCTTTTCAGGGCTTTGTTGTGTTGAAGATCAGGAGATTCTTCACACTCCCTTGGTGAAGGCAAGCCACAATTTATTTCGCACCCTCGTAAAGCTTTGACATGCTTTATAAATTGCCTTCGGTGATATGACATTCTTGATATGCTTTGATCATGTTATGTTCATATGCTTGGACCGCTTTGGTGATACCGCACTACTATATTATGCTTGACTATGTTAATACCATGCCATGCTTTGACTATGTTATGATCCCGATATGTCCATATGCTTTCATACACGATATGTCATGTTATGTTCATGATAATCTTAGATCATGTTATCACCGTATCATGAGTAGCTACATTCATGGTATTGCTATATTGCATGATAATATCTTGATCATGTTAATATGAAAAAGTTAATCAACTAAATATGATTTGAATAATGATGTGACTATAACCGTATCTTGGCTTGTCCTACTTATGCTGATATGCTTTGGATTTAAATGCTCATGTTGCACCTGATGCTTGTTGGAGACATGCTTTGTGCCAAGTTGATCAGGTGCCAACGAACCGAACTTATCCGTGCAGCCACGCTCGCCTGTATGGGAAGGCCTTGGCTCGGTCTATCGGTGGGTTCTCTTATGCGTATCACCAAGGTGGGAAGGCTATGCGGGCGCGGTTACCCTGCCTCGGTAAGCGGTGATAGTCTTGAGAGCCGGTTATGTTATTGGGATCCCGCCCCCGATTGGGACAAAGTTTATGGACCATGCGATGGTCGGTTTCCATGCGATGGCTGGTGTGTCTGGAGGACACGGGGCTACCCAAGGCATGACTTGCGAAGTATGTCGGGTGATACGATAAGGAAGACACGCGGTAGAATGGTCTCGTTGGAGAAGTCCTAGTCCACTCCTATGGTACGAGTTCCGAGGTTCCTGTGGGACAAGTTCCAAGGTATTGGATGGAGGAAGATCTCCATAGTGTGGGTAAAGTGCACAAACTCTGCAGAGTATTAAAAATCTATTCGAATGGCCCAGTCCACGGTATTGGACACGATTCGTACTAGGTCATACCATGGGATCAACATGAGTTCGGTGGGATGATTGTGCTATGTTGGTGGTCATGCGATGACTCGTGGATCATGCGATGATCGGATTGGTTGGGTGGTAACAGAAGGGCGCCTAACCCGTTGAAGGATTGTGTGACGATCCATATAAGTTGATGGCCATGTGATGGTCGGTACTTGAGTCTGCAAGGACTCCGAGGTAAGCCACGTGATCATCCGATGATCATGTGGGGTCCATGTGACCTTAAACGATGTTTGTTTGTGCATTAGACTTAATGCAAATAATATTCTTGATGAATATCTGCTTGAATTATGATGATGATCATATGGTTAACTAATTAATATACTTTTATCTGCTAATGACAAGTTATTGTTTTTCCTTGGTGCTTTGTTTGTTGTGAGATTGCAAGTACATTCGATGTACTGACCTGGTGTGTCATGCCAGATTTGCAGGCAATTCTTTGGATACGTAGGACGACGTTCCCGGTGTTGAGAGCTAGGAGGTGTCCCAACCAGTGTCCCTGTAGATTGGAGTTCATCACCGTCATCGTTGTTCCGCTGCTGAGTTATATTCCGCTGTTAGAGAGTTATGATGCTGCTTGATGTAGAGCTGTGGTTAGCTTGAGGAGAAAGCTTGTCCTTCGTCTCGCTCCGCCAGCATTGTAATAAACCCCTTGTACCCATATCTTTGGGAATAGAAAGCTATTCAGTTCTATATCAAGAATTTCCGTATTTCCAGAAGACATGATCTCTGGGCTGGAGCACGGGGCGTTCCAGTTTTTGAGCCGGGGTGCCACAAGTCTTGGTATTAAATCAGGACTGGCTGTAGGACACCCTAGTCCGCGCGAACATTAGAAGGACGTTAGAATAACGTTAGAGCTAGAGGTTCTAGCTTGCTTGTTGATACGTCTCAAACGTATCTATAATTTTTGCTCGTTCCATGCCCTTTTTGTGTCATTGCTACATCTTTTTGCCATGCTTTTGAATCATTTATTGGACTAACCTACTAATATAGAGCCCAATGCCAATTTTTGTCTGTTTTGTCTTTGCAATGCAGAAAAAGTCCAAAAATGAAGTTGCTCAAAAAATTCCCAAAAATTCCCAAAAAATATTTACGTCGGAAGAGTCCTCCAACCGGAGGACAGAGTCAGGAGGTGGCCCCAGGCCCCCAGGGGCCCTCCCGGTGCGGCCAGGGCCCACCCATGCGGGGTGGCCGCCTGGGCGACCTGGGCACCGCCTCGGACTCCCCCTTGGCCTATAAATTCACCCGTGATGCAAAAACCCGAGATATCAAGACGTCTTTTCCAGAAGCGGCGATCCCAATGGTGACAGCTTGGCAAACCAAAGGGGATGGACTATAATTTGAGGATCACATGTGTTCATAGAGTGTTAATGCTTTGTTCCGGTGCTCTATGACATGAGCACCTTAATCTCCGTAAGTTCCCTTTGGCCCCGTTCATAGCGGGACAGTAGGACAATAGATGTTGTGCAAGTTCTTATTGCAAGCACGTACAACTACATACGGAACACATGCCTACGTTTGGTTCTTAGACTAGGATTGCTCTAGTTTGTTCTTTGGCTAGAGTTTGTGCAATTTTGTCAATTGCCCAACTGTAATTTGTTCACCCAACACCTGTCTTTTTGCTTGGAGAGTTACCACTAGTGAAACCTTGGACCCCCAGTCCATCTTTCATCTTCATTCCATTCGTTGTTACATTTGCTTTCATCACTGCTGCTACTATTTTGTTACTACTTTGTGGTGTTGGTGATTGGGGATGTCTCTAAGACTACATCCGTCAACACACGTTTGCTACTAAATATATTGTCTAGTGCTTTTTTAGGTGTGGTTGAATTGACAACTCAACTGCTAAGTCTTATAAGTATTCTTTGGCTCCCCTTGTGTCGAATCAATAAATTAGGGTTATACCTACCCGCGAAGACTGTTGCGATCCCCTACACTTGTGGGTTATCAAGACTATTTTCTGGCGCCGTTGCCGGGGACCATAGCTCTACTTATAAGTTCACTTGATAAGTACACTTTATCTTATTACTATGTTTGCTTACAATGGTTAAATTCTTTGAAACTAGATCTTATTGGCAAGGTGAATTCACTGAGGATGAACAAAAATATTATAAGGAATACCGCCTGTCTAAAAAAGGGAAATTTATATGGAGACTTATGTCTCAAGTTAATAGATATGCTAGAAACTTATGCTCTGATTATGATATATCTTATTGCTGTGATGAATCTTGTTGCTGCTTTCTCTTTAAACTCCTTCCTTTCCAATGTTGGTGTAATGATAATGAAACCTTGGTATCTTATACTAGGGGACATTATGATTTCTTTGATGTAGCACAAATAGAAGAATTTTTTGTCTTTAAGGGTGCCTATAAAATTGCTTCCTTTATTGAAAATATCCTCCGCCTTGATGGCCTTGTTGACAAGGATCTTGAATGTGGCGAAGTCATGGAGATTCAATTCGCGACGAAGTCCAGAATTGAGTCCCTTGCGGAACCTCTCTTGCTTCTTGGATTCGGTGGAGACCTCCTCGAGAGCATAGCGGGAAAGACGATTGAACTCCCGACTAAACTCATCAACGGACCTTCTTCCTTGGGTGAGATTGCAAAACTCCTCTCTCTTGCGGTCCATGAGTCCCTTAGGAATGTGATGCTCGCGAAAAGCATCACAGAACTCATTCCACGAAGTCAAATGTCCAGCTGGACGCATGTTCAGAAAGTTCTCCCACCAAGAGCTAGCTGCACCCTCGAGGTGGTAGGTGGCATAGTTGACTCTGTCACCATCTGCAACATGTCCAGAATGGAGCTTTCTCTCGATGTTGCGAAGCCAGTCATCGGCGTCAAGGGGCTCGGTGGAATAGCTGAAAACTGGGGGATGAAGCTGGATGAAGTCATTCAACGACACAAGCTCCTTCCGTTGCTGGGCAGTGTTCCGAGCAATGACCCCCAACAACTCATGAGAGTCCCTTTGGTGTCTTTCAACCTCCATGAGAACTTGATCCATCGTGGGTGACGGTGGAAGATTGCCTTCCTCGGGATCATCCCCACGAGCTTGGGCACGACCAAGGTGGGCACGGGTTCCTTGAGACATCCTGAAGGATAAGATCAATGTCAAACAGAGTTGAATGATTTTTCAAATGCATCAAACATGCGGAAGCAAAGTAGGTCTGAGTACAGACAAGTTTAACAAATGGCTTAGAGAAGCCTTATCTATAAACAAGCCCTTCCACGAGGGACCAGTCGTCTGACTGGGACTACACTAGCTTGATCAGTCGTCGAGCTCCAGGAAGAATCCACCTTCGAGGTCAGTGGGTTCATCTAAAAGATAGAATAAGCAAACGTGAGTACAAGGTCATACTCAGCAAGACTTACGTAGGAGCTAAGCTATACTACGCATGCACATGTATCAAGGCAAAGGGAGCTGGGGTTCATAAGCATAAGTGCCAGCTTTGACTTGGCTAGTCCTGAACTACGAGTACCAGACTTGAGGTAAGAAGCGTACACGAGTCCACTACAATCTCCAACCAAATACACCACTATGGTGCCTTCCTCGACCTCCCACGAGAAAGAACGCCATAGCACTCACGCTTATCTTGGAAAGTTTTATAAGTATCCAGTTCAAGTTGTCTAATAATCAAGCACAGTTTTCCAAGTAGTCCCTTACCGCGGACGCGGCTATTCGAATAGTTTATTAACCCTGCAGGGGTGTACTACTACACACATGAAACTATCAGTTACCGCCGGGATCTCGTCACCCTTCAAGCGGGTTTCGGCGAGGATAATTTCCACAACTTTTACCTCACAGCCAACTCAAATCCAATGGAGACGCCTATCTGGGTTGGAGTTCACATCGTGAACCCGACCGGTTTACCGATGTGGTCCCAGAAGATGTGTGGAGGGTCCCAAGCCGGTCTGAATAGCCGTTCTTCCGCTTCGCAGACCGTGCCACAGACCTACCAGAACTCCGAACTACTGCGACTCATTGAACCGAGAAGGGGTGAGTTAGTAGGTTGAGCGGGGGTCCATGTGCCCAACATGTGGTAGTACTCTTCGTCTTGGATCACCACACAAGAACTCGGGCTTAAGGCGGTGTTCAACGAGACAACCCACTGCGTACTCCTACACAGCCTCTCATCGTTCACCTTGTATTAGGGTAGATTCACCAACACATTTCCACCATCATCAACATGATCACTACCATCCCGACTCACAAAAGAGTAACCTCATTGTAACTCTAAGCATGCAATAAGCAGTAACATTTGCAGGGGCCACATGATATTAAACAACTCCTACATCTTCTAGGATTGTGGTTTGCTTACTACTGTGACAAAATGATAGGTCATGCAAAGGATTGGGTTCAACTATGCAGTAGAAACGTTATCAAGGTAATCATCCTAAACAATGCATAAGCGAGACTGAGAGGGAAGTGGGATTTTATTGACATGATCAATGGGGGTTGCCTTGCTGATGAGGTTCAGTATCGGGGTCTTCAACGAAGGGGTGGCCTCCGGTTCCGGCTCCACTTCTATCCGGACAAACAAAGCATGAAGTAGCAATCAATATGAATGCAATGCTCAAGCACATGATCAAAAGTTATAACATGGTGTAAGGGGTGCTGATGTGTTGTCAATTCCATTTAAATGGAGTGTATTGCATTTGAGTTGCAAATTCAAACTCCACATTTGAATTTAAAAGGGTCAATATGCACATATGTTTATGTTCACCCAATTTTAATTGGTCAAACATGAAAACAAAGTGCATATTCAGAATCCTTGTATTTTTCTGATAATTTTACATATATTATTTGTCCAATTTGGAGTTAAAATGAATTAGTTATGAATTTCCAAAGTTTAAAGTCTTTTCTGCCTTTTCTGGATTATTTTTAATCATTTAACAATTTATTGCGTCAGCATGACGCCAGGCTGACGTGGGGGGGGACTGCTGACATGTGGGGCCTCTCTATTAGTGTCACTGTTAAGTTAAACTGTTAATTTAATTTAAACAGAGGATTAACAGGGGGCAGGGCCCACCTGTAAGTGACACTGGGGGTGGGGTTAAGGGTTAATTAACCCTGGCCACGTGGAGCTCACCGGCGGTGAGTCTCCGGCGACCCACCAGCACGACGGTGTCCACGGGACGACGTTCCAGTGAGCCAATTGGTGCGCTACGACCACCAATTTGAAACCCTGGCTCTCGCGCATCGAATGGGGCAAGGCACAGGTGCTGGGGTTCACCGTAGCGACGCCGGCGTCGAGCCCTAGCGGCGGCCGTGGCTCGGGCTCGTCGGAGAGGTCGCTGCGGAGGGAGAGCTTGGGCTAGCGCTAGTGTTTTGGGACGCTGGGAGCACCAGGAAGACGATGGACATCACGGGAGAGGCAGAGGTGCACTGGAGCTTTCGCGACGACATTCATGGCGGAGGTGCTCCTCTGCTCTCATGGCGGATCGGGCTAGAAGGAGGGCGGGGCTCTATGAGCTTGGGCGAAACGCTCACCAGGCTACGGGGACACGACGAGGCATTCGACGGAGGCGGGGAGGCTCTGTGGGCGGAGTAATCGACGACGAAGTTCGGCGGCCGTAGACGAAGAAGATGACCCGATTCGTCGGCTCCGGGGCGTTCCAGCTCGCGGGACTCTGCAGGGTGGTGAAGAGAACGGCGAGGAATGCGATGGACACGATGGTGTAGCTGCTCGTCGTCGTTGGCTGCGTGGACACGGCGGCGCGCTCCACGGAGGCGCTCAGGCGACGAGGAAATTGAGCAGGAGGAAGAAGGAGAGTGATCCAGAGAAGGGGGACGTGACATGGCGTGCTCTTCTCGTCTCCGTGGCAATAGGGTAAGGCTCGGGGGTGCCTGGAACGTCCTCGACGTTGCGGTGGCGTCCTCGGCGCGCCCTGGCTCGAGACCGAGCTGCTTGAAGAATACGACAGAAGGGGGGCTGGGCTGGGCCAGGCTAGTGGGCTGCTGGGGGTTGAGTTGGGCCTGTTTCCTGGTAAGCTTCCTTTTCCCTTTTCTTTTTATTTTTATTTTCTGTATTTTGTTTTGCCTTGCTGGAAAAAATAGCTAGGCATTTTCTAAAATGCTGAAACTTTTTATATGGCCTCAAAATATAATAGGCTAGCCACTTATAAAGTTTGGGCATTTTTAAAATTCAAATAATTTGAACTTTAATTCAAATAGGGGTTTAAATTTAATTCCATGCTCCTATTTGAATATTTGAAAATATTTGAGCATGGGATTGGTTCCACATCACTTGATATGTGATCACACTCAGTTATGAGACTTTTCAAAAATGCAAAAGGAATTTTTGGAGCAATTTTTATTCTGTCCATTTGAATTAAATTCAACTGGGGGGTTTCTTCTCCCAATTCAATTACTTTTTGAAAATTTTAACATGATGCAAAGTTACTTGCTAACCCTAGCACATACCTAAAAGAAGGTTGTGACAAACTCTTTAACTCTTACTTTATATGATTTCCCTCCATGCTTACCAAAGAAGGATGAATGCTATATTGATTGCTATGATCCTATTGAATCTTTTGGAATATCCCTTTTTGATGAAATTAATGCTTGTGGCCATGATGCCCCTATGAATGAAACTTGCAAGGATGATTTTGATACTGTTATTTATGATAACCCTTGCTATTTTGATAAGTCTTATGATAACCCTCTATTTTTGCCTACTATGGATGTTCTTAATAATGAGGAGTTATGCTTAGAAAGTTTATATGATTATGTGCTAGTAGATCATGACAACCATGCTTTATGTGATGGTTATATTATTGAGTTTGTTCATGATGCTACTGAAAATTATTATGAGAGAGGAAAAATTGGTTGTAGAAATTTTCATGTTAGGAAAACACCTCTCTCCATGCTGAAAATCTTGAAGGTGCTCTTGTTTTACCTTCATATGCTTGATACTTTATGTTTCATTGATTTATGTTCTTACAAGATGCCCATGCATAGGAAGCATGTTAGAATTAAATGTGGTTTATATTTTCTCCTTTGATGCTCTTTTTTGTGCTTCAACTTTTTATTCTTTTGTGAGCATCGTTACACTCATGCCTAGCTAACGGCTTTAAAGAAGCGCTTCTGGGAGGCATCCCAAAACGGATTAGTTTTTTTTATTTTGTTGTGTCTTGGATGTTGTTACTACTGCAGCAACACCATTGTATCTTTACTTTTTTGTGCCAAGTGCTAGCCTCTTATGATAATGGAAGCAAAAGTTTTGACATGCTGTCCAGAAAACAGATTCTGTCTGCTTGACGGAAAAAAATCAAAAAAAATCACCAGTTCATCTTTTTGAGCTGAATTTATTACACGTCATGATCTATACAATTGTGAAACTTTAATATGTTTTGATTTTTCTTATTTGATGAGCAGAAGTGCACCTGAAAAATCAATCTTTACAATCTGTCCTGTTTTGGCAGATTATCTTTTAGTGTACTAACCGCTCTAATAAGTTTATGAGAAGTTTTATGTGAAGGAAGTTTTCAAGTGTGCGAAGGGAGATGATGAAAGAAGATTTAGGAGTGCCAATCTTAAGCTTGGGGATGCCCCCGGCACCCCCACAAAATATTCAAGGAGACTCAAGCATCTAAGCTTGGGGATGCCCCCGTGCATCCCCTTATTCATCAACAATCATCAGTTCGTCCTTCTCCACACTATATTTTTATTGCTTCACATGATATGTGCTGTTCTTGGAGCGTCTGTATATTTGATTTTAGTTTTTTTTGGTTTTATTTGCTGGCATTTACAATGTCGTACCCTTCCATGCTTGATTGGGAGAGATACATGCTCCACCTTTTTTATATAACAGTCTAGAGCTTCACTTATATCTGTTGAGTGTTAAATTTATCTACTGCATGTTTTTCTTGTTAGCTCTTGTGCTTCACTTAGATCTTGTTTGAGAGCATTTAATTTCTTTTGTCGAAAGTTTAGAACTCTCGTGCTTCACTTATATTTGTTTAGAGAGTTGTTTCTGTTGCAATGGTTTATATGTCTCATGGTATGTTTTATATGCGGTGTATAGGTAATCTAGATCACTAGGTCTAGCTTAGGATATCTTGCAATAGTTTTGAGGTATTGAGTGAGTAATGATGAATGTTAGCTTGCGCCCATTAGTGATAGGTGTTGCATCTCGGCTAACTGTGCCTTATTTTCGAAAACTAAAAAAATTAGTTGAGAACTCTAGCTACTAAAAGTATCACAAATCTCTGCGGGGTTGGAATATATAGAGTACCCCCACGTACCATGGGTCGAGGATGCGCAAGGATAACCAAACCCCCATACACTCCTCCTCGGGGTACTTGTCTCTTTGTGAATCTCCTGACTAGATAGAGAGTTACTGATTATCAGTGCATGAGTTCTTTGGACTAATGCGAGTATTCGATTGTTGGCACTTCCACCTTTCCATATTTTGCTAGCCTCTTCGGTACCGTGCATTGCCCTTCTCGTGGGAGTTGGTGCAAACTTCGCCGGTGCATCCAAACCTTTTGCATGATATGCTCTGTCATACATAAACCTCCTTATATCTTCCTCAAAACAACCACCATACCTACCTATCAAGGCATTTCCATAGCCTTTCCGAGATATATTGCCATGCAACATCCATCGTTCTTCATGTTCATATGACGTATCCTTCACTGTCATATTTCCCACTGCTACTGACAGATGCATTCATATAGAGTCATTACTTTTTGATCCAGAGTTGTAAGTAAATAAAAGTGTGTTGATGTTCTTATAGAGTGTTGCCCCTACCAGTGAGGAAAGGAATAAAAGATCCCAAAGTGGATGGAAAAAAAGAGAGAATAAAGAGCCATGGAGGCCAGCCAAAATAAAAAAAATACAAAAAAGGTGAAAAAGGAAAAAAGAACAAAAAAAGAGAGGGGCAACACTACTATCCTTTATTCCACAGTTGTTCTTCAAAGTAGCACCCGTGCTTCATAGAGAGTTTTCATATTACTCTTATATAACTATGTGGGGATCTATACACTATAGAACTTGGCTTGCATATTCCAAGGATGAACCTCCTCAAAAGAGCTCTAGGTCTTCATGAGCAAGCAAGTTGGATGCACCCCCACTAGTTCCACTGGAGGGATTTTTTACACTTATAGCTCTTGTGCATCCGCATGTTGCATGGCAATCCCTACTCCTCACACCATATCTATCATTTGGCTTCTCCCTCCTATGATTGTCCTCATTGGTGTGATACTTTGTCACTTTTTGACTTCCTATCCCCCTCATTTATTCTATTTTCCATCCTAAGTGCCAACGTATCTTGCTCACGCTCATACATTGCATGAGTGCTCAAAGTTGGAAGGGAGAGGATCAGATTGACTTGTACCTGATTAGTGGTCTGGGGACGAGTCATAATAAGATTACAAAGGGACCATGTGTGAAAATTAGTAGATTGAGTTCTCAAAAATTATTCAGTATTTTTATGATCTGAACCTTCCCCTCTCTTGGCATGGGGACTCTAACTGAGACATTCGATTCACGGACAGCAAGAGCTCAATTGTTTATATGTTCTTCATTGCTTGCTTAATATCAACTATAGAATATTGCTTTATATCACTTTGTCGTTGGCTTATCTATCTTCATTACATTAGATTGATTGCCTTTACTCCTAAGTAGCATGTCACAGAAAAAATTATCTTGTTATCATTTACCCACTCGAGGACGAGCAGGAATTAAGCTTGGGGATGTTGATACGTCTCAAACGTATCTATAATTTTTTCTTGTTCCATGCCCTTTTTGTGTCATTGCTACATCTTTTTTCCATGCTTTTGAATCATTTATTGGACTAACCTATTAATATAGAGCCCAGTGCCAGTTTCTGTCTGTTTTGTCTTTGCAATGCAGAAAAAGTCCAAAAATGAAGTTGCTCAGAAAATTCCCAAAAAATATTTACATCGGAAGAGTCCTCCAGCCGGAGGACGGAGTCAGGAGGTGGCCCCAGGCCCCCAGGCGCCCTCCCGGCGCGGAAAGGGCTCATCCGTGCAGGGTGGCCTCCTGGGAGACCTGGGCACCGCCTCAGACTCCCCCTTGGCCTATCAATTCACCCGTGACGCAAAAACCCGAGATATCGAGACGTCTTTTCCAGAAGCGATCCCGATCTCCGCCGTCATCGAAACCTAGCTTCGGAGGTCACCAGGATCCTGCTCCGGCACCCTGCCGAAGAGGGCCTTGGCCCCCGGGGCCATCTTCATGAACTCTTCTTCCCCACATGATGGATCGTGAGTAGTTCCTCCTTGGACTACGGGTTCTTGACAGTAGCTTGTTGGTATGTTCTCCCCCTTGATCTTCAATAAAAATTTCTCATGAGCTGCCCTACATGATTGAGATCCATATGATGTAATTAGTGTTGTGTTTTTTGGGATCCGATGAATTGTTATCTTGTTCAATCCTAAGAGGTTTATGAATTATTGCTGCTGCAATTTGGTTGTTCTTAATGCTTGTTACTAGTGCACGAGTAGCATGATTTCAAATCTGGACACGTTATGGTTGCATGATTATAATTGTTGTTCTAGATCTTATCTACGGTTGTATGCACCTATTATAGTCCGGAACCGGCGATCCCAATGGTGACAGCTTGGGAAACCAAAGGGGATGGGCTATAATTTTAGGATCACATGTGTTCATAGAGTGTGAATTCTTTGTTCCGGTGCTCTTTGACAGGAGCACCTTAATCTCCGTAAGTTCCCTTTGGCCCCGTTCGTAGCGGGACGGTAGGACAATAGATGTTGTGCAAGTTCTTATTGCAAGCACGTACAACTACATACGGAACACATGCCTACGTTTGGTTCTTAGACTAGGGTTGCTCTAGTTTGTTCTTTGGCTAGAGTTTGTGCAATTTTGTCAATTGCCCAACTGTAATTTGTTCACCCAACACCGGTCTTTTTGCTTGGAGAGTTACCACTAGTGAAACCTCGAACCCCGGTCCATCTTTTATCTTCATTGCCTTTGTTGTAACATTTGCTCTCATCACTTTTGCTACTATTTTGTTACTACTTTGTGGTGTTGGTGATTGGGGAAGTCTCTAAGGCTACACCCATCAACACACCGTTGCTACTAAATATATTGTCTAGTGCTTTTTCAGGTGTGGTTGAATTGACAACTCAATTGCTAAGGCTTATAAGTATTATTTGGCTCCCCTTGTGTCGAATCAATAAATTAGGGTTATACCTACCCGCGAAGACTGTTGCGATCCCCTACACTTGTGGGTTATCACTTGTGTGATTGCATTTGATTGTTGCATTTGTTTGCTGCATATAAATAGCATTCTTTTCACTAACGATCTATTCTGCTGAGTGTAGATGGCAGCCATCCTAACGGACCAACTGTCATTCTCCTCCCCACTCAGCTTTGCCTATCTCCTCGCCGAAGTTTGGCGTTGTCTCTATCCCAGTGAAGAGATGACAAGGTACCAGGTGTTCCAAGCGTCGCTCGGAGGAACAGTGCTTGAATACCGTACCGACTTCTTCATGGAAGCCAGCCTTCCCCTTGGTAGGCATATCTACTGCTTCCGTGGTGGACACACCGCTACCACCGATCGGGCTATTCAACTCGCTGCATTGATAGGCCTCACAAGTCTTCGCCACCAGGAAATCATGATGCAGCAGGATCGTGCCTTCCGCATCTACCCTACCTTGGCCACCACCCCTCGACGAGTAAGGTTTCCTCGCCCTCCCGCGAAAGCCGACGTAGAGGTGGTCAGTCTGTCCCGCTATGTGATCGCCGCATACACCCTCGTCTTCGAGCTAGCCCATGATGCAAGGCAGGCAAGAAGAGCTCTTGCTGCAGCCTCGGCTTCGGCAACTCCGCCGCCAGCCTCGTCAGCTTCCGGTGACCTGTCGATGGATCATAGCGCCTAAGTTTCGCGTAGTCCATGTTGCATGTTGCTTGTTGCATAGTGGTTGATGATGTTCTAGCAGTAATTTATGATATGTTTGCATGTAATCACGACGCACATTCGATGCTATAGATCTTTGCTTCGTTGAATTTCCCCGTCGATTCACCATTTGGTTCTTCGGTGTTTAACGAATGGGTTTTGCAGGTAGCACATGACTCGGACGAACCCTTGCTCGCTTTCTTTTGGAGTATGGCACCACGCCTGGTTCAGAGCTGATTCATTTTTGGCCGTCCGTGGTGGATGCCTATTTTATATTTCTCTTTTCAACAGCCGACCCGTGTTCTGAGCTGTTTCTCGGCCGTCTCAGACAGTTGTTGAGTTTCTTTCCGCAGTGGAGACCCTATATTCTGAGCTGTTTTCTCGGCCATCTTCGGGGACCGCTGCATTATTTTTATCAACGTTGTCTCATGCTCTGAGCTGATTCTTGATCAGCCGTCTTGAGCAGTGCTTGAGTTTTGCCAGTAACGTCCCAGATCAGAGTTGTAAAAACCGTTCTGGTGGCTACTGGGTTATTTGCCAGTTTATGCAAGGGATTCAGATGGTCATCGACTACCGCTAAAGCTTTTGAAGTGATTCCTCTGTCGATT
This sequence comes from Bromus sterilis, assembly GCA_950022295.1. Classification (NCBI taxonomy): domain Eukaryota; kingdom Viridiplantae; phylum Streptophyta; class Magnoliopsida; order Poales; family Poaceae; genus Bromus; species Bromus sterilis. The sequence continues at coordinate 360,892,127 of OX465595.1, read as the reverse complement.
GCTGTTGAACTTCGCTCCGTTGGATTTCTTCGTTGGTTTTCATTCAATCTTCGTTTGGTTCTTCGGTGTCGCTTTATCTACCGCGATGAAAAGTTGCTCATAAACCTCCGCATACCTCGAAGAGTCAGTGACAGATCGCAGGGCACCATGAATTCACCAAGTCAAAAGGTTCACACAAGTCACATTAGGAATAGTTGGCTCCAGTATAAGTTCTGCCTGGATGAACCATTCAGATCAAGTCCGCATCCTTCATCATGTGGCTCAAGCATGAGTCTTACAAGGAGCCATCATTTGAATCAAGTCGGCATCAACTTCGACAGTTGTGAAGATTTGAGCAAAGGAAAAATATAAGTTTGACCCATGAACGTGTGCATACAAAGGCAGGACATACCTCAGCCGCGACCTTGTCCCAGGCGAGTCATTACATTTCGGTATATTCTGGAAGACGGTCAGAACGTATCATGAAGCCCATATCCAGCAAATAAATGATTGGAAGAATATTACCCTCTAACGATCCAGCAATCAGTAAATTCTTCAGTTTGGTACATGATATCAGTCTTTCTCGGCCATAAGGAAATAAATGATTGGAAGAATATTACCATGGGAAAGTTTCGGCCATAAGGAACCTCAATCTTCCGTGACAACATACCGGGCACAGCCGAAAAGTACATGATATCAGTCTTTCTCAGTACGCCATATGGATATCTGCTTGGCCGAGACAGTCAGTCTTCTACCACAAGTCACCGAGTGAAGCTTACAGTGCAAGACACCCAGTCGGGCCCAGTACGCCCCATGGATGAGTTCCAGCACAAGCTACCCAGTTGTCTACACTGATCAGCCGCAGAAACTTCCAGTGCAAGGAACCAGTATCTCCACAGTGCAAAGAGGCAAACTTCCAAGGTAAGACAACCCAGTCTTCTTCAGCAAGCTATCAAGACAGCTTCCCGTGTACGACACCCCGCCTTCCTCGATACGCCACCGGAGAAAGCTTCTGAGGTACGACACCTCGTCTTCTCCAGCAAGCTACCCCGACCAAGCTTCACAGACAAGCTACCCAGTCCCCCTCGACACGTCAGCATGCCTGCAACGGTATTGTCAGAAATCCAGTTATTAAAAAGCAGTAAGGGCTTCAGCTTCGTTAGGACCGCAACTCGCGGGAGACAAGTCAGCAGAAGAATCACATACCCACCTCAACCTGGAAGAAAGACTGACAATTCATGAAGGAACACCCTGAGGAAAGGGAGAAATGAAGTATTGATCTTGCCCCAATCACGAGGGTCAGCTCCTCACGCCGACAAGGCCCTGAAGAAGGATAATCTTGAGATCTCATTTATTGCAACCAAGAGTATCATGGTGAGCCAAGAGACAAAAGGTGAAGGTAACTGATGTCCCACAGGCGTAAGGGATAGAGATAGTCTTTGCGGGTAAGTTAACCCAATTTATTGATTCGACACACGGGGAGCCAAAGAGTATTTATAAGCTTTGACAGTTGAGTTGTCAATTCAACCGCACCTGAAATGTACTTGCTTGCAACAAAAGATAAGTGGTAACGGTAATATGATAGTGATGGTGGCAACAACAAAAGTAAACAGCAAAACTAACAACTAATGACCAGCAAGATTGAAAACACTGTAGGCTAGGGAGATGGATGGTTTGGGGCTGCATGGATGAGAGTGAACATGTAATAGATTCTAACACGGGGCAAGGCACACAGAAAAGCAATGATCATCTACGCAAATATCAAACATTAGGCATGTATCCTGTAGGTAGTCGCGCGTGCTTTCAATAAGAACTTGCACAACATCTTTTGTCCTACCATCCCGCTACGAACGGGGCCAAAGGGAACTTACGGAGATTAAGGTGCTCCTGTCAAAGAGCACCGAAACAAAGCAATAAACTCAATGGATACATGGAATCCTCAAATTATGGACCATCCCCTTTGGTGTCCCAAGCTGTCACCTTTGGGATCGCCGGTTCCGGACCATAATAGGTGCATACAACTCATAGATAGGATCTAGAACACAAATATATTCATGAAAACACATAGGGTTCAGATCTGAAAACATGGCACTCGGGCCCAAAGTGACAAGCATTAAGAGCAACAAGTTGAAGCAAAGAAGATAAACACCAAAGTAGATGATAGGCAACATGCCCCCAACAATCTGACAAACTATTACATGATCTAACTCATCCAATCCCTACCATCCCCTTTGCCTACAGAAGGGAATTACTCACACATGTGCAGGGAAGTCATGGAGGAGGGATGGATTGGTGATGGTGATGACGATGGCGACGATCTCCCCTCTCCGGAGGCCAAATCATCCTCCAGATTAGCCTTCCCGAAGAAGAACAGAGAGTGGCGGCGGCTCCGCGACGGAAACTGGAAAAGTGACTCTTCTTCTGGGGTTTTCGGGTCACGGGAATAAATAGGAGTCAAGGTAGGGCACCAGAGGAGGGGGAGGCTCCCAGGCGGCCAGAGGGCGCGCCCCCACCCCTGGCCGCGCCAGGGGGGCGCCTGGGGCCCCCAGAGCTCCCCTCTGGTCCCACTTCTGGCTTCTGGCTCCTTCGGGAGCGTGGATTTTCTGGTATTTTTCTAGGAATTTTCTGGAACGTCTAAAAATCCATTTTCCTGCACACAATAAAACCATACAGGCAGCTCTTCTGAAAACAACGTTAGTCCGGGTTAGTTTCGTCCAAATCATGCAAGAATGAGGGAAAAACAATAGCAAAAGTGTTTGAAAAAGTAGATACGTTTGAGACGTATCAACTCCCCCAAGCTTAGCATATTGCTTGTCTCAAGAAATTCAGTTCAACGAACTGGAAGCGACAAAGAAAACTTTGACAAACTCTTTTGCTTCATTATATGTATATAAGCATGTACTACGAAAAGAGTTTAGCAAGTATCGAAACAATGCTATAAGGACAATGCACGAAGCAATTGTTCCTTCATGTGATCAATCACAAACAACTAAAAGTAAATAATACGCTACTGAAAATCAAGACAGGATCACAATGCACATAGCTTGAACATACTTGAGTGGCATTTCTCTAGCCTCCATGAGTGAAGCAAAACATAAATGCAGAAACTCCTCCGGAGTTTTAAAGGTGACTATAACTCAGTATTTCAGACTAGCAATAACACAAGCATGCAGAAGACAATGTAATACTTTGGGACAATGCATGTTACACTAAGAATGACAATTATGCTCTCATAGTTGGTGCTTTGAAGAAAGAAGGGGAGACTCTCGAACCGTGGCTTTTGATGGCAAGGTTGAAAACCCGTGAAAGGAAGCAAAGACTAAACATGTGCCAGAGCTCTTGGTTTTGAAAACAGAGATACAACTCTTTTGAGAGGTGCAACTTTCCAGTCAACGGTGAACGGTAAAGGTCTCTCACTATCTCCCATGCCAACCATATTAATGCCTTTTGTTTACACATATTCCCTTATCCATAAATCCTTTGATTGTCTATGGAACCTTTTATTTTTCCTCAAGGATGGAAGGAGGATATCGTTCCATCTATCATAAGCAGCATTTGGTCCATTTCACTCCATCATCAAGTATGGGGGAGGTGTAACTCTCATATTTTTTTTTCTGTTTGACCAGTTAAAACTTCCGTCAAAATATTTTTGGCATGAAAGATACTGATTTCCCCTCACCGCACCATGAGCTTGTACGGTCACAAAAGGGAAGCTTTTGAATAAATTTTGAGATGGCACATGAAAGTATAAGTTAGGAGTGGCCGGTAAATACCACATATAGGTAGGTATGGTGGACTCAAACGGAATAAATGGTTTCAAGGATTTTGGATGCACAAGCAGAATTCCGCTTAGTGCGAGCGAAGGCTAGCAAAAGACTGGGAAGCGACCAACTAGAGAGCAATAACTATCATAATCATGCAGAGCGACAAAGCAACATTGAATCGGGCATGAAAGTGATATAACTATTCTGAAACAAAAAGATCATCAAGGCATAATAGACTTTTTAGTCATAAACATGTGCGAACATGTGCCAAGTCAATCCAAAAATTCTCCGAAGGGAAATACCACTTCAGTATGCCAAACCATGAACAATGCAATGCATGTAAATCATTTCAACAACACATTATGTACTCTAGCTATTTGAGACTAGCCACAAGGAAAGCATGAACACTGGGAAAGCATTGTAAACATAGCACTATGTCGCTACAAGATGATCTCTAGATCATAAGTACATGCATATGTACAAAAGTAGAAACAAGAAGAGTTCATACCGGTTTTCCTTGTTGCTTCCCTTCCGTCGATCTTCGTCATTACTACCTGGTCACTTGCACGATCGAACGTGGGAAATATTATCAAATGCCATTACGGACTCGAGCTGAACTCTGAAAACAAAGCAAACTAAAGAGAGAAAGGAAATCTTTTTGTTTTTTTTAAAGGCTTAAACGAGAGCAAAAGAAAAGAGAAAATATTTTTGTTTTTTTTGCAAAGAAAGAAAGAAAGAAAGAAAGAACAAGCAAAAACTTCGAAAAGATCAAAGCAAACAAAAATAAAAACGGATAATACAATGGAAAAGTGAGAAGGGCACGTACTCCCCCAAGCTTAGGCTTTTGGCCTAAGTTGGTAGTAGCTAATGTCCCCAGGAGCCTCCTGCTCCAGGGTAGTACTGGTGAGTCCAAGGGTCGTATGAGTCTTCCGGTGCGTACACCGAAGTCCTCGGATCCTCCCACGAAGAAGGATCCGCGCTCCAAGCAGAGGAAGGCCCTTCACCAAACTGGGTGACGGTCTCCCCCTGGAAAGGTGGGAACTCACCATGCTCCTCCTCGTCGGGCACAACCCCCTCCATGGAGTTATGAAACTGATTCTGGACCACGAACTCATCGAACTGGATAGCATCAAAGGACCATCCGTTCCTGCGAGAAAAATCGAACAAAAGAGGTGCAGGTAGACGGATCTTGCGTTCCGTGGTGGCTCCGAAACGCAAGATATAATCAAGGTTACCAAACTCGGAAGTCATGGTAACAAATTTATGCCTTTTCATAGCAGCAAGATCAAAACTTAAATAAGTAAAAGGCTTATCATCGGGGTGTGGGGTGCCATTAAGAGACTTTAGGATAAGTGTGGCATAAACGCCACCAAATAAGTCTCCCTTGTTACCGTTCATAGCAAGGCGTCGAGCAATTAAGGCACCCACATTATAGTCAAACCTCCCTGAGAGGGCAGTTGCCAGGATAGCAATATCCGGCGCAGATATGTTGCTCGTGTTGTCACGAGCTAACACCCCTCTAGCAATAAAATACGCAAAATACCTGAGGTGTGGGAATAAGAAGCTGGAGATCTTTGACCGATGAATATCCCTTGTATCCATGCTACAGAGAGAGTTGAAGACGGTTCTCAGCTCAGAGGGCTGAGAGCTCATCTTCACCGTCAGTCCAACGTTCAGCACACCTATTATTTCACAAAACCTTTCCAAAGGCATGGTCAAAAGATCATTGTAAATTTTAAACTCAACAGAACCATTATCAAGGTTATATCTAAAACTGTTAATGAAACAGGAGGTGAGTTTTTGATACTGAGCAACTGATACGTCCAAAACGTATCGATAATTTCGGCTTGCTCCATGCATGTTTTGTGTGATATTGCTATGATCTAGATACACTTTCATACATTTTTTTATCATATTTGGACTAACCTATTAACTCAGTGCACCCCAGTGTCAGTTCCTGTTTTCTGCTATTTTTCAATTTCAGTTTTCCCCCATATAAAAAGTGCCAGAAAAATTCGGGAAAATTCAGATAAAAAATCAGCGTGACGGAAGCTTCGAGAAGAGCCTGAGAGGGGCCAGAGGGGAGCCAGGGGGCCCAGGCGGCCACCCAGCGCGGCCCCACCCCTGGTCGCGCCAGGGGGCGCCTGGGGCCCATGGTCCACCTCTGGCTTCCCCCCTTCGCCTATTTATCCTCCATCACGGGAAAACTCCAGAACGAGAACCCTATTCCATGAACTCGCCTCTGTTCTGCCGCCGCCGCGCATCCTAGATTGGGAGCACCAGAAGACCTCTTCCCGGCACCCTTCCGGAGGGAGGATTGACCTCCGGGAGTCTCCTCTCCACCATGGATGCTCCCCGGATGTCTCGTGAGTAGTTTTCCTTGGACCATGGGTCCGTGATCAGTAGCTATGTGATGTTCTCCTCCCCTCTTTGATCTTCATTGTTTAGACCTCGTGAGCTACCCTACATGATCGAGGCACCTTTGTAATATTTCTGCTATTGCTATGTTGAGTTTGATCGGATCTGATGGATTATGAGATTATGTTCAGATTGTGATAGAGTAATATATTTGGTTCTTATCTCTTATATTTTTGTTCTTAAGTAATTCTTTCATGTGCTCCGTTGCTGTTTATTACTTTGGCCAAGTAGTAGGTAGTAACCCCAAGAGGGAACGTTATGCTCAATTGTGGGTTCATGCCCCCTGATGACACGCTTGAGTGACAGAAACATGAGTCTAGGGGATGTGCTGTTGCCACAAGGGGGAAAACAACGGTTCTTGTAACCGCGGTTACAAGGATTGTTTACTTTACGCAAAGTTCTTTTTTATGCAGTTGTCTGTTGCTTTGGGTTTACACTTTGGGTGGGGCTCGCAACTTAATACCAGCGAGATGTTCTGGATAGATATCTCAAGGTGGATGATTAGTAGTAGATGCAGATGGATTTCGGTCTACTTATTTTGGCGTACTGCCCGTGCTTTTGAACCTCTTCCTTTCTTTTGTAGCATAGTTAGCATTGCGGTGCGTTCATAATCCTGTCAATTGCCTTTCTGTAATTTGTTTACCTCGCATAGCAATTTTTATCGTCTGTTGGGAGAGAGACATCACTAGCGAACATCACGTATCCCGGTCCATATCCTCATTATTGTTTCCAAGCTATATTTACTTTTCTGCATTTACTTTCAAGTTGCTATCATTATCCCTTGCGTTTAATCATTTGTGAACAATAAGACCGGAGAGATTGACAACCTCTCTGAACTTTGTTGGGAACAAAGTTATTTGTGTCTGTGTGCAGGTCCGCGTCAGTTGCGCCGCTGACACCTACTTATCATCTCTGGAGTCCTACTGGAGACAAACCTTGGTATCTTTACTGAGGGAAAACTCGCTGCTGTACCGCATCACGCCTTCCACTTGGGGCCTACCAACGAAGGGCGAGAAGCCAATAAGCAGCAACACGGCACGTTGCGAGCCGCATCAGACCTGCATTAGCACAAAGATTATAGAACTCCTCCTTAATTCCTGCTGCTTCAAGGAATTCGTTGCACGGGAAAGACATTGTACGTGCTAGATTTGTGTCCCCAAACAACTCTAAGGGCACATGATCTTCGTTGTAGCTCACCCTAGAAGTCGAGGGTGAAGCTGCAGCTCTTGTAACTCGATCGGAGCGCTCGGGCCTTTTCTTCCCAAGCCACCCCTTTGCTCTTCCTAGCAAACTCATTTCTGAAATTTTTGACAATTTAGAAAAACAAGGATTTAAACAAAGTGAGTTAAGGCAAACTACTCAACTCACTTACCTAAGGCATAAACTTGCATCAAAACTTGGAAAATAAAATTCTACACATGCATGCAAGCTCATCTAAACAGCACCAAGAACTACTAAATGCTCAGAAATGAAGCCACCAACCAAAAATATATTTGGAGGAGTGGAGGAGTTACATACCAGGGAGTATTTGCCCAAAATCTCAGCTCAAATGATGGGTCGTAGAGAGAGATCGAAATTCTGGACGGAGAGCAGCAAGAACACAAGAACAAAGTGCAGAACTCGTGTTTTTGGAGAGAGAGGAAGGAGGAGGAAGAAGACTTACCTGGTTGGCTGCCCTGTGGGCGCAGCCAGGGGTCAGGCCACGCCAGCTGGCCGCCTGGGCCACTGGTGGCCCCCCTGGTCAGCCCCAGGTGCCTCTGGGTCACTCCCGGCATGGAAAATTTTATTTTTATTTTTCTGGAATTTTTCTGAAAACTTCACTGTTGAAAATTTCTCGGAATTCAAAAAGCTGCAAAACTTTCTGAAAACTTAAAGCAGTGATTAGTATTGTGAAGCTTCAAAAACACAAAACTTGGTACAGCAAAGAGAATAAAAGCTAAAGCAAATGAAAACATAGCAAGCTTAACTTTTTCCCTATATAAAACAATCTCACTAGTAAGGTTGATCAAGTCTTACGAACAAACCGGCGATATATAGAACAAGAAGTCTCACCTCTTATGAAGTGATCATTGCACCTTTACTTTAATGGACATCGTCCCCACCATAATGGTTTTGTATTTGTGGTGCACATGTAGTGGACAGTCCCATTCTCAAATCTTCACGGTCTCGATATTCTCTATAGAGTTAAGGCCATGCCTTTTGTCGATCTTCTTTGGAAAATACACCGTGTGTTCTTTATTATCAACGTTGAAAGTGACCTTTCCTTTATTACAATCAATAATAGCACCTGTGGTGTTAAGAAAAGGTCTACCAAGTATAATGGGCATGCTCCCATCCTCGAGCATGTCAAGCACAACAAAATTTGTAAGGATCAAACAGTTAGCAACTTCAACGGGTACATCCTCACAAATACCTATTGGGATAGTTGTTGATTTGTCAGCCATCTGAAGGGAGATATCTGTAGGGATCAGTTTCTCTAAACAAAGCCTCTTGTAAAGAGAGAAAGGCATAACACTCACTCCTGCACCAAGATCACATAAAGCGGTTCTGACGTAATTATTCTTTATGGAGCAAGGAATGGTGGGTATACCTGGATCACCGAGCTTCTTAGGAATCTTGCCACTGAAAGAGTAGTTAGCAAGCATAGTAGATATTGCCTCATTACGAACTTTTCTTTTATTTAATACAATATCTTTCATATATTTCGAATAGGGAGGTAACTTAATAGCATCAGTCAAAGGGATTTAAAGAAAAAGAGGTTTCATCCATTCACAAAATTTATTATAGTGCTCTTCTTCTTTAGATTTGAGGGACTTACCTGGAAAGGGCATGGGTTTCTGTATCCATGGTTCTCTTTCCTTCCCATGTCTTCTTGCGATGAAGTCTTATCTAGAGTACTTCTTGCGTTTATCAGGTGTTTCTTCTTCTCTTACCTCGGGAGAATCATCCTTCTCCGCGTCCTTTTCTTCAGGCTCGGCACCGTCTTCTGTTTCAGCATCGGAGGTAGATATGCTGTTAGGATCAATAGCTGGCTTTTCACTTCTAATAGGATCATAGGGATTGTCAGCCTCCTTGTGTTTCTTCTTCTTCTTTTTCGGAGAGCTAACAGTCTCGTCTTCTTCTTGTACTTGAGAATCTTGATCGATCCTCTTTGGATGCCCCTCAGGATAGAGCGGGTCCTGGGTGTGTGTTCCACCCCTAGTTTTGATGCCATAAGCTTGTATGTACTGTTTGGCATTATTAGCAAGCAAATCTTTTTGCACATTAGAAATTTGTTCAAGCTGAGTTTGAACCATATGAAAATTCTTAACAAGACATTTAACATCATTAACTGTTCTTTCTAGAACACCACAAAACTTTTGATAGCAAGAGAGTTATCATGCAACTGACTTTGTATCCTCCTATTAAAATGGTCTTGCTTAATAATAAAAAGCTCATCTAAACATTGGTCGGGAGGCTTACCTTTAGGGATGTCACTTTCAGTAAAGTCTAATAGAGAGTGTACCTCTACCAAGGGAGGGCGAGTAGTAGGCTCACACAACTTCTCGATAGGCGGTAAATTCTTCAGGTCTTCGGCTTTAATACCTTTCTCCTTATAGACTTATTTTCTTCTTGCATATCTTCGGGGCTCAGAACAAGCATGCCCCTCTTTTTCGGTGGTAGAAGTGGTTCAAGAACGGACCAATCTTCATAGTTCTTGGCAATTTTGCACATTAATTATTCTGCATCGTCCGGTGTTCTTTCCCTGAAAACACAACTAGCACAACTATCCAGGTAGGATCTGGATTCATCGGTTAAACCAGCGTAAAATATATCAAGCAGTTCATTCTTGGGGACTCCATGTCCCGGCATAACCTTAAGTAAATCACAAAACCTCCCCAAAGCTTTAGGGAGGTGCTCATCCTGCAATTGTTTAAAGTTATAGATTCTTTGCAAAGAAGCATGTTGCATATGAGCTGGGAAATATTTATCAACAAAGAATTGGACTAAGTCCTAAGGACTCTTAATGGAACCATAGGGTAGTGCATCGTACCATGATTTAGCGTCTTCCTTCAAAGAAAAAGGAAAAAGCTTGGCCACATAGAAGTTTCGTATCTTATCATCAGTAGTGAATAGGTTACTTAGCTCAGCGAGTTTGGTCAAGTGTGCTATGGCATCATCATTTTCTCTGCCATAAAAGGGGTCAGCCTCGACTGTAGATATAAGTGAAAGATCAACAGAGAAATCATAATCAGGATCAATGATGCATATAGGGGATGTGGCAAATTTAGGATCAGGAATAACTTTGTTCTTCATGGAGTGCTTTTTGAGCAACTCCTTAACAGCACCAGGGTCAGAGTCGACACACTCTATGAGTTCCCTGCAAAAATCATCATCAAGAGTAACATAATCATCATCAAGGATTATCTCTTTGAGTTCATCTAAGCATGGGTAACCAAAGGTTTTGCAGGTAGGAATATAGGTAGCAAGGGTCTCGGTCTTGGATTCTGCTGCAGCCTTAGCAGTCTGAGTTTCAATATAGTGACCAAGAAAGGTAGTATCATCAAGAGTGGTGGAAGCATCATCAAAAGTATCAGACATAGTGACAGACTCAGTAGAAGCATCATGTAGTGGTGGTGAAGTAAACTTACTCATAACAGAAGGTGAATCAAGTGTAGCACTAGTGTTCAGAACATTACCTTTTCTTGTACGGGATGGTAAGATCAGAACCTTGGGGTCTCCTTTCTTACCCATAGCGGATGATGTGCAGCAGGAAGGATACTTCAAGTAGACTTGTAAATATTGCTATGCTCCCCGGCAACGGCGCCAGAAAACGCTGCTTGATGCCCCACAGGCGTAAGGGATCGAGATAGTCTTCGCGGGTAAGTTAACCCAATTTATTGATTCGACACACGGGGAGCCGAGTATTTATAAGCTTTGACAGTTGAGTTGTCAATTCAACCGCACCTGAAATATACTTGCTTGCAACAAAAGATAAGTGGTAACGGTAATATGATAGTGATGGTGGCAACAGCAAAAGTAAACAGCAAAAGTAACAACTAATGACCAGCAAGATTGAAAACACTGTATGCTAGGGAGATGGATGGTTGGGCGCTGCATGGATGAGAGTGAACATGTAATAGATTCTAACACGGGGCAAGGCACACAGAAAAGCAATGATCATCTAGGAAAATATCAAACATTAGGCATGTATCCCGTAGGTAGTTGTGCGTGCTTGCAATAAGAACTTGCACACCATCTTTTGTCCTACCATCCCGCTACGAACGGGGCCAAAGGGAACTTATGGAGATTAAGATGCTCCTGTCAAAGAGCACTGGAACAAAGCAATAAACTCAATGGATACATGGAATCCTCAAATTATGGACCATCCCCTTTGGTGTCCCAAGCTGTCACCTTTGGGATCACCGGTTCCGGACCATAATAGGTGCATACAACTCATAGATAGGATCTAGAACACAAATATATTCATGAAAACACATAGGGTTCAGATCTGAAAACATGGCACTCAGGCCCAAAGTGACAAGCATTAAGAGCAACAAGTTGAAGCAAAGAAGATAAACACCAAAGTAGATGATAGGCAACATGCCCCCAACAATCTGACGAACTATTACATGATCTAACTCATCCAATCCCTACCATCCCCTTTGCCTACAGCAGGGAATTACTCACACATGTGAAGAGAAGTCATGGAGGAGGGATGGATTGGTGATGACGATGGCGACGATCTCCCCTCTCCGGAGGCCAAATCAGCCTCGAGATTAGCTCTCCTGAAGAAGAACAGAGGGTGGCGGCGGCTCCGCGACGGAAACTGGAAAAGCGACTCTTCTTCTGGGGTTTTCGCGTCACGGGAATAAATAGGAGTCGAGGTAGGGCACCAGAGGAGGGGGGAGGCTCCCAGGCGGCCAGAGGGTGCGGCCCCACCCCTGGCCGCGCCAGGGGGGTGCCTGGGGCCCCCAGAGCTCCCCTCTGGTCCCACTTCTGGCTTCTGGCTCCTTCAGGTGCGTGGATTTTCTGGTATTTTTCTGGGAATTTTCTAGAACGTCTAAAAATCCATTTTCCTGCACACAATAAAACCATACAGGCAGGTCTGCTGAAAACAACGTTAGTCCGGGTTAGTTTCGTCCAAATCATGCAAGAATGAGGGCAAAACAATAGCAAAAGTGTTTTAAAAAGTATATACGTTTGAGACGTTTCAGTAACCCGGTTGTCTCAGAGGAAGATCCCGACAGAATAATAAGTCGTTATGAAAGAAGCACAAAGGAAAGAATGTTGACGAGAGTAAAGCCGATATGGGAAGATGATTGTCGCAGTAGCAAGACCCAGTGCAGACAGACATGGCCCTTGTCGAATATCGCTGCAATATATATGCTGCAAGAGTAAGCGTTGCACCTCGCAGACTGTCTAAAGTATGCAACTCTCGTGAGACCGGCGAGTGATGACCCACAACCGTAAGGGATCTATTGCAGAGTTTTCGATAAGTAAGAGTGTCGAACCCAACGAGGAGCGAAAGGTATTGATAAGTGATTTTGGACAAGGAATAACTGCAAGCACTGAAATATAACTTTTTAGGGGTTTTCGATATAAGCAACAATAAGACAAAAGCAAGCAAAGTAAATGGTGCTGAGGAGCAGCAGGTGGCCCAACCCTTTTTGAGCAAAGGATAAGCCTGGCAACTGAACTTATAAGGACTAAAGCGTTATTGAGGACACATGGAGAGGTAGTCATGCGCTTTCGCCATATTCCGCATTGATAACATGCTTTGTGTTGATAAGTGTTGAGTGGGTGGATCTATGCTAGCACACCTTCTAGACTAAGATAAGTGCACTATTATGATTAAACAACTTGCAAGCATCCGCAAATACAAGGTAGAAATTAAGGCAAAGCCTAACCACAGCAATAAGATCAAGGATCCAGTATTCCCTTGTGCAAAAGTGTGCAAACTGGGGTTCAGGTTTCTGTCACTCCGGCAACCCACCGTAAGCATTCTTTATACACAATGTATTCCCCTAGGTCCTTAATAAGGTGAAGTGTTGAGTGTTCGACTCACACAACACCACTAGTAAAATAACAACACAACTTAAATATCAAACAACACATATTACTTCAACATCATATGACTACTAACAACAAGACTTCTCCCATGTCCTCAAGAACTAAAGTAACTACTCACAAGACATAAAAGAGATCATGATCAGAGGTGATAAATAGATGGTAAACAATCTGGTCATAATGATATTTCTCCAACAAAACTCAATAGCATTCTCCACAAAGTAGTAATCAACACCGGTAGAGTAGAGAGGATAGATAGTACGAGTTATAACGCAAGTTGCAATTGTGAGATGAGATTGGATGAAGATGAAGATGGTGCTGATGTTGGGGATGATGTCGATGATGATCTCAATGATGCCGTGACGATGGTGATGACGATGGCGATGATCTCCCCTTCCGGGAGGTGATCTCCTCGGCGGAATCTGCCCGCCGGAGAGCCCTTTTATTCTCTGTAAGCTTCCGCCACGGAGCGGAGGCAAAACACCGTAAAAACTCCTCTTTTTAGGGTTTTCGGATGACGAAGAGTATATAGGCCAGAGGGGGGAGCCTGGGGTGGTCCCAGGGCTCCAGGCGCCCTCCCGGCGCGGCCAGGGTGGGGGCCGCGCCAGGTGGCCGCCTGGGCACCATGTGGCCCCCCTCATGTCCCTCTTTTGCGTGTCTTCGTCAATCCTCTCAAAAACACCCCCCCCCCCCCCGTAGATTTTCAGGTAATTTGGAGGTGTTCTTCTTCAGCAACTCAGCGTCCACTTTTTACCGCTAAATCCTGTGTCTGCTGCTTCGGCACCGAAAAGTTGCAAACTGTGTAAAACAAGCCAAAACAACATAAGAACATCATCGTAATGTGAAATATATCAATGAATAAGGACGAATTACGATATAAAATAGTGATGCACTTTGGACGTATCAACTCCCCCAAGCTTAGACCTCGCTTGTCCCCAAGCGAAACCTGAGCTCGGTAAACCTGTCAACAAGTTTAGAGAGTGAAGTGTCGATAAATAGAATACGGACAAGAAGCATCATGATTTCTTCACCAAACTCAAACATCCTCAACAGCAATCTTCAACTCATAGGGCCCTTATGAAAGAGTAATAACAATTATAATCAAGAGTAGGGCTAAGGAAACTCATCAAATCATGGCAAACATGTCCTTTGGTCAAAGAACAACTAATAGCTTTTACTTTTGCTCTTTCTTTTTATATTTTGATGAGATCAATTGAAGCTTTTGAAAGAACATGTTGTTAGGCACGAAGTGAAAATGTTAACACAAATGAAGATGTTTGCTTCAGCCAGGATTAACAAACAACTTACTTATCAAATGATAATGTCAACAAGGATGCGGTAATACAGATCTTAATGCAGCTTTATATGAATGAATCATTGTCACATCAAGTGTCTGCTCTCTTTAAGAATAGAAAGAAGTAGGAAAAACTGACTCAACCTAAAACTAAAAGATAGGCCCTGCTCTAGGGAAGTAGGGAAAACTCAAGTGCTATCCTTAAATTAAACAGAATGAAAACAAGTTTTGAGAGGTGCATGATTTTTCAACGAATGCTAATAGATAACTCAATTATTTCTCAAATTGGACAAGTTTCGAGGAACGTCTCCCACACGGGGACGATCACATCCCCGCAATATACTTTGTTTATCAGTGCCAAAGTTTTATGATTTCTCATGAACAAAGCGTGAAGGATGATTTGTTTGTTGTATTATCTTTTGTGAGCTGGGCGCACTCATGCCAATTCCTCCTCGTATTAGGGGTTTGCAGATAGACATGCAATCCCGGGATAAAACTTGTCCAACTTAAGAATATCATGAATTAACTACTACTTCCTCATGAGCTAAAACAAGGGCACAAAATAGAAGATTTTGAACATTTAAGGATAACACATAAATTCTATACTTTAGGAGTGGTAGTGGAATACCACAAATAGGAAGGTATGGTGGACTCATATGGGAGATATTGGTTTCAGGGTATGGATGCACAAGCAGAATTCCACTTAGTACAGAGGTTTGGCTAGCAAAGGCTTTGAGAGAACAGACAATTGATGATGAATTAGATGCAAAGCAATATAAAGCATAAACATTAAAATAAGCATAGCACATCAAGTTGTCTTCCTTGTTAACATAACACTTCAAGCATAATAACATAAAGGTTTTGGCTATGTCGCTACTTTGAGAAAACCATGCTTGTTGTTATGACCAAAGCTATGTTTGCCAAGATTAAATAAAGTTTTCAAATCCATACCTGATATAAGGTCAATACTCCCCATAAGAATCATCATAAGGTCGATTGCGTGAAGAGAATACCGAGTGCAGTGAAGGAATCAATAGACTTCTCATTAATATTACATCATAGACGACTCCACACTCACAGATACATAACTCTCCAGAAAGGAGTGAAAGACCTCAATGCAAACACCTATTTTATAGGATAACTTCCCTAGACATGATACGACTCTACTTGACTCTAAAAGACAAAGATAAAGATAAAGATACCGGGCACTCCCCCAAGCTTGGAACAAGCTAAGGGGATGCCATTACCCAAGGAGATTTACTCCTCATTCTTGTTCTTGTTGATCACGTATTCCTTGGAGAAGCGCTTCCAAGGCAGAGGTTCTACAGTCTCGAAAGACATTCTCGTCTCCAGGATCCTGCACTCAGCACCCAAACCTATGTGTAAGAACTTAAGTTCATACTCACAGTTCTGGTTCTGCAAATCATAGATCTGTGCTTGAAGCTCATAAACTTTTTCTTCTAGTGTGGCCAAACTTGACCACATCTCCTTCATATCCTTCTTGTGGGAAGCCTCTATTTCGTTCATGATGTCGAAGTTAGCTTCAACACCACGCTCCACCATCTTCTTGAACTTGAAGACCTCATGTTCCATCTCCTTCAGCTGCTCCTCGGTGCTCCCTTGCTTGACTGGTCCCTTCAGATCCTCCTTGTGGAGGTCACCATCCTCCACACGAAGGATCTGGGGGTGCTTCTTCACCTCAGCGAGGTAAGGGTTGATGACGTTGACGACGAACTTGTCCTTGGTGGAACTTGGGGAAGCCATGGCACCTAGGTCTAGCTGAAAGATTTTCTAGAAGAAACAGATCGAAAATAAAACACACGAAATCGCGAGATACATTGCTGGAACAATCCGGGCAAATATATAGCAAAAATTTCTGCAACAGAAGGAAGGTAACGAGCCAAAGTGGGATCGGAGACGGACTCCTGGGTGCCCAGGCGGCCTCCCGACGTGGCCAGGGGGGTAGGCCGAGCCAGGGGGGCGCCTGGGCCCCCTGGAGCTTGTCTCTGGCTCCACTTAGGCCTCAAATTTTCCTAATTTTACAAAAACTCATAATATGGGATCTTTAGGGCGGTTCGCGACGTTTTCTTACCGTAATACATACCTTTCCTTATTCTTCTTCTGCTGGTGTCTGAAGCAGGGCTGCAACATGTTCTTCATGAGTTGTTGTGTATACTAAATCCACATCAACATTGACAGGGTCTCCTGCTATGTAATTCTTAAGTCTTCGCCCATTCACAACTTGAGGTTTGGTGCCTTCGAAATTGTTAATCTTGATTGCACCCGAGCGGTAGACTTCTTCAATATGAAATGGCCCTTCCCACCTGGAAAGTAGTTTACCTGGACAAAACCCGAAACGGGATATAAACAACAAAACTTTATCACCAACATTAAATTCACGTTTCAGAATCCTCCTATCGTGCCACTTCTTTACCTTTTCCTTGAACATTTTAGCGCTCTCGTAAGCTTCACTTCTCCACTCATCTAGAGAAGTCAAGTTCATGAGACGCTTTTCACCAGCTAATTTCGGGTCAGCATTAAGCTCTCTAATAGCCCAGAAAGCTTTGTGTTCTAATTCTAATGGCAGATGGCAAGCCTTGCCATAAACCATCTTATAGGGATACATGCCCATGGGGTTTTTGTAAGCAGATCTATATGCCCACAAAGCATCTCCTAACTTATTTGACCAATCTTTTCTATTTCTATTAATTGTCTTATGTAAGATCAACTTGATCTCTCTATTGGTGAGCTCAACTTGCCCACTAGTTTGAGGGTGGTACGGTGAAGCAATTCTATGATTGACATCGTACTTGGCTAAAGCTTTTCTAAAAGCTCCATGCGTAAAGTGTGAACCCCCATCAGTCATGAGGTACCTGGGTACTCCAAACCTAGGAAAAATTACATCCTTAAGCATTTTCAAAGATGTCTTGTGATCAGCACTTTCAGTGGGGATTGCCTCTACCCACTTGGTTACATAATCCACAGCAACTAAAATGTGAGTGTACTTGTGCGAGGGAGGAAAAGGACCCATAAAATCAAAACCCTAGCAATCAAAAGGCTCAATCACTAGAGAGTAATTCATAGGCATCTCATTCCTTCTACTAATATTACCAACTCTCTGAGACTTATCACAGGATAAGACATAATTTCTAGCATCCTTAAAGAGAGTAGGCCAATAAAAACCTGATTGAAGAACCTTATGTGCGGTCCTCTCACCGGCATGATGTACTCCATATGGACTATCGTGACATTGTCTGAGAATGTCCTTCTGCTCGTGTTCCGGTATGCATCTCCTCACGATCCCATCTGGACCTTCTTTGAAAAGATGTGGGTCATCCCAAAAGTAATGCCTCAAATCGTGGAAGAACTTCTTCCTTTGCTGAAATGTTAAACCTGGAGGCAAAAACTTTGCAATGATAAAGTTGGCATAATCTCCAAACCAAGGATCGGAGAGAAATTGTACTTTTACAACAGCTAGTTGTTCGTCTGGAAAACTGTCGTTGACTGGGATGGGATCATGCGGTAGATCTTCCATCCTTGAAAGATTATCCGCCACCGGATTGTCTGCTCCTTTCCTATCGACAATCTGCAAATCAAATTCTTGAAGAAGGAGTACCCATCGGATGAGTCTAGGTTTGGCATCCTTCTTCTCCATAAGATACTTAATGGCAGCATGGTCAGTATGAATAATAATCTTAGAATCAACAATATACTGCCTAAACTTATCACAAGAAAACACTACTGCTAAGAATTCCTTCTCAGTAGTAGCGTAATTCTTTTGAGCACTATCAAGGGTTTTGCTAGCATAATATATAACATTCAATTTCTTATCAACCCTTTGCCCTAAAACAGCTCCAACAGCAAAATCACTAGCATCACACATAATTTCAAAAGGTAAATTCCAATAAGATGGTTGTACTATAGGAGCGGTTATTAAAGCTTTCTTAAGAAATTCGAAGGCTTCCTTACAATCTTCATCAAAAACAAAAGGAACGTCCTACTGGAGAAGATTAGTGAGGGGTCTTGAAGTCTTAGAAAAGTCTTTAATAAATCTTCTATAGAAACCAGCATGACCGAGAAAACTATGAATACCTTTGATGTCCCTTGGATAGGGCATCCTTTCAATTGCTTCGATCTTGGCCCTGTCTACCTCGATTACCCTCTCGGAAATCTTGTGGCCAAGAACAATTCCCTCGTTGACCATAAAGTGGCACTTCTCCCAGTTAAGCACAAAATTTTTCTCCTCACATCTCTGCAAAACTTTATTAAGGTTGTGGAGACAATGGTCAAAAGAGGTTCCATAGACGGAGAAATCGTCCATGAATACCTCCACAATTTCTTCACAAAAACCATGAAAGATAGCAGACATACACCTTTGAAAAGTAGCAGGGGCATTACATAAACCAAAAGGCTTACGCCTGCAAGCATAAGTACCATAGGGACAAGTAAAAGTGGTCTTCTCTTGATCAGTAGTGTTAACATGAATTTGAGAGAAGCCAGAATAACCATCAAGATAACAAAAGTGAGTATTTTTGGATAACCTTTCAAGCATTTGGTCGATGAACGGCCACGGGTAGTGGTCCTTCCTGGTTGCCTTGTTCAGCTTCCTGTAATCAATACACATTCTATATCCAATACTAATTCTCTGAGGTATTAGTTCATTCTTATCATTAGCAATCACAGTTGTACCTCCTTTCTTTGGAACACAATGAACCGGGCTTACCCACTTACTATCGGCTATAGGGTAGATAATACATGCGGCTAGAAGCTTCAGAATCTCAGTCCTTATAACATCCATCATTTTCGGATTCAAGCGTCATTGATGATCAACAACTGGTTTAGCATAGGCTCAAGGTTGATGGTATGTTGACAAATAGATGGACTAATCCCCTTAAGGTCATCAAGGGTGTAGCCAATTGCACCTCGATGTTTGCGAAGTACTTCCAATAGTCGCTCTTCTTCATGCCCTGAAAGGTTAGAATTGATAATAACAGGATATGCTTTCTTTTCATCTAAATAAGCATATTTGAGCGTACCAGGAAGAGGTTTAAGATCAAACACTGGATCTTCTTTTGGTTTCGATAAAATTCCCAAAGGCTCAACTGGAAGGTTGTGCTTTAGGATAGCAGGTTGTCTTAAGAATATTTCGTCCAGCTCATTTCTCTCCTGCATATGCAAATCATTCTCGTGGTCCTCCATATATTGCTGCAAAGGATCATTAGGAGGAATAGCAATGGAAGCAATATCTTCAATAATCTTATCGTTACTAGGAAAATTAGTACCACGAGGCTGCTTGGAGAACTTAGAAAAGTTAAATTCATATGGCTCACCATTGAATTCAACAGAAACTTTACCTTTCTTGCAATCTATTATAGCTCCACAAGTTCTGAGAAAAGGTCTACCGAAAATAATAGGACAAAAATTATCCCTTACTGAACCAAGTACTAGAAAGTCGGTAGGATATTTTACCTTTCTGCATAAGACTTCCATGTCTCTCACAATTCCGATAGGAGAGATAGTTGCTCTGTTTGCAAGATGAATAGTAACATCAACTTCTTCAAGTTCACGAGGTGAAATCTCACCCATGATCTCTTGATAAAGTGAATACGGGATAGCACTAGCACTCGATCCCAAATCGCATAGCCCATAATAATTGTGATCTCCTATTTTAATAGATACTACTGGAGTACCTGAAATTGGGCCTTTATTCTTGGTTGTGACAAGGTTAGTGGAAACAACAAAAAAAAATTATATTGGAATATAGAGCATCATTAGTATCAAGATCCTTAAACAATGCAACTTGAGGATCGACCTTGATCTGGTCCTCAGGCTCATCAATTCTTCTCTCACTTTTATTTAATATGCCTGTCACAAAAGAGTGATCCCTTATCCTTGCGGGAAAAAGGGGTTTTCATATATAATTGCAGGCAAAATAGGGTCAGCAACATGAATATCAATAGGTAATTCTTTGAAGGGTTTATGACGCTGATCCTTCTTCTTCTTAGAAGAGTCAATATGAGAGGCAAAGTCCTTACAAAAATCAATCATTAGATGGGAATCAAGACCAATCTTAGAGAAAAAGGTATTAACGTAATCAGTTTTCACATAGCTCTCTATATAATCATGCTCATAATTTATAGTGGGTTCAATACCTGTATCTATTTCTCAATCTTCGGTATTCTTCTGGATCCTTTCAATGAGATCCCATCTTTCTTCAACGATTTTCGTCTGAAATACCCCACTAGAGGAGGCATCCAGCATCTCCTTATCCTGACAAGAAAGTCTAGCATAAAAAATTTTAAGTATAATTTCCTTGGGGAGCTCATGAATAGGACATTTGAGCATTAGGTATTTCAATCTCCCCCAAGCTTGAGCGATGCTTTCTCCGTCACGAGACCTAAAGTTATAGATGTAGTTTCTGTCTCGATGAATTTCATGAAGAGGATAAAACTTGGTATAAAAGAGAGACATAAGCTCTTGCCAATTAAGCAAATGAGAGTTATCGAGAAGCTTATACCAATCTGAAGCTTTATCTATAAGCGATACGGAGAAAAAATTCCTCATGACAAACTCCATTGATACACCTGCAAGCTTAAATAGTGAACATAGTTGTGACAAATATAGCAAGTGTTCACCGGGATGTCTGTATCCTGCATAACGATTAGCCAAAACACAATCGATAATACCAGCTGGTATTTTTTAAGGCACAATTTCAGTAGGGGGAGAAACAACCACCACAGATGTGGGGCGTTTCCCCGCAAGCAATGATCCAATAGCTAGGTTGTCCATATGGACGAAGAGCAGCAACAGCAAAACAAAAACAACAATATAAAAATGTCCTTACCAGCTTCACTTACCAACAGCGCTATGCTCCCTGGCAACGGTGCCAGAAAACGGTACTTGATGACCCACAACCGTAAGGGATCTATTGCAGCGTTTCCGATAAGTAAGAGTGTCGAACCCAACGAGGAGCAAAAGGTATTGATAAGTGATTTTGGACAAGGAATAACTGCAAGCACTGAAAGATAACTTTTTAGGGTTTTTCGATATAAGAAACAATAAGACAAAAGCAAGCAAAGTAAATGGTGCTGAGGAGCAGCAGGTGGCCCAATCCTTTTTGAGCAAAGGATAAGCCTGGCAACTGAACTTATAAGGACTAAAGTGTTCTTGAGGACACATGGAGAGGTAGTCATGCGCTTTCGCCAAATTCCGCATTGATAACATGCTTTGTGTTGATAAGTGTTGAGTGGGTGGATATATGCTAGCATACCTTCTAGACTAAGATAAGTGCACTCTTATGATTAAACAACTTGCAAGCATCCGCAAATAAAAGGTAGAAATTAAGGAAAAGCCTAACCACAGCAATAAGATCAAGGATCCAGTATTCCCTTGTGCAAAAGTGTGCAAACTGGGGTTCAGGTTTCTGTCACTCCGGCAACCCACCGTACGCATTCTTTATACAATTTATTCCACTAGGTCCTTAATAAGGCGAAGTGTTGAGTGTTCGACTCACACAACACCACTAGGAAAATAACAACACAACTTAAATATCAAACAACACATATTACTTCAACATCATATGACTACTAACAACAAGACTTCTCCCATGTCCTCAAGAACTAAAGTAACTACTCGCAAGACATAAAAGAGATCATGATCAGAGGTGATAAATAGGTGGTAAACAATCTGGTCATAATTATATTTCTCCAACAAAACTCAATAGCATTCACCACAAAGTAGTAATCAACACCGGTAGAGTAGAGAGGATAGATAGTACGAGTTACAACGCAAGTTGCAATTGTGAGATGAGATTGGATGAAGATGAAGATGGTGCTGATGTTGGGGATGATATCGATGATGCCCGTGATGATGGTGATGACGATGGCGATGATCTCCCCTTCCGGCAGGTGATCTCCTCGGCGGAATCTGCCCGCCGGAGAGCCCTTTTCTTCTCTGTAAGTTTCCGTCACGGAGCGGCGGCGGAACTCCGTAAAAACTCCTCTTATTAGGGTTTCCGGATGACGAAGAGTATATAGGCCAGAGGCGGGAGCCTGGGGTGGTCCCAGGGCTCCAGGCGCCCTCCCGACGCGGCCAGGGTGGGGGCCGCGCCAGGTGGCCGCCTGGGCACCCTGTGGCCCCCCTTTGGTCCCTCTTTTGCGGGTCTTCGTCAATCCTCTCAAAAACATCCCCGTAGATTTTCAGGTAATTTGGAGGTGTTCTTCTTCAGCAACTCAGCGTCCACTTTTTACCGCTGAATCCTGCGTCTGCTGCTTCGGCACCGGAAAGTTGAAAACTGTGTAAAACAACCCAAAACAACATAAGAAAATCATCGTAATGTGAAATATATCAATGAATAAGGACGAATTACGATATAAAATAGTGATGCATTTTGGACGTATCAGCGAGTAAGGCAAAAGGATGAATTGTATGGACCCCAGGATCAAATTTTCCTCGGTCAATTGCAGCCAGATGGACCACCATAGACACCTACATCGAAGAAATCTCACTCTATGGGCAAAAGACCGCGTACCCATCCCGTCAGCCCGAGCAGTTACCCAAGTTCGGAATTGTCCGCCTTGCCAGGATACCTCAGTCTGCTTCGTTGAAGATCCCCTACCCAGCTTAGCATTTTGACTATAAGAACTGTGTCAGAGCGTAAAATTGTCTATCACCACCCATGGATATGGCAGCATGACAAGTGAATCTCAGCATGAGGAAACGTTCAGACTTTGTTCCCCTGTCAAAATTCATACTCAAGGTGGACGGGCCGAAAGAAAAACGATGCAACCCCAGGTGCATACATCCCAAGTCCCACACAATGGGACACCACGACGGTAAGCATTCTGAGATACCAGGTACCCAGGAAGGCCAAGCCTTTTTCTCTAAGGAGCCAATGCAAAGGATTCAAGACCGTGTCGCGGGTAAGGCCCAAGATACCCCGAGAATAGTATGAGTATCGTCAGCACTCAGCCTACGACAAGACGGCTCGTTATCATACAAGTCAGCAGACACGAGGATGAATGTACCAGGAAAGGATCTGATATATCAAGGAAGAGTATTCAGTCAAAGATATGAATTGGGTGAAGTAAACCCGCTGAGCCAAAATAATTGGATACTACTGAGGGAACAATATGCAGTAAAAAGGAAACCCGAGAAGCAATAAGTTACCTAAGGATGGTAAGTTGTCATTGGTTCCTTGAGAAACCAAATCTCGAGGACGACATTTTTTCTAAGCGGGTAGGTCTGTGACACCCTGGATTTTGGAACTTTCTTTTTCCAAAAAAATTTCTGATTTATTTCTGGATTTGCCATTCGATTTGATTTTGAGCAGCTCTTTGGAAATGAACTTGAGCATATTTTATTTCCATGCTCAAGTGACCCTTGATTCCAAGACCTTCCCATGTCATTTCTTTGATCCACCTCATCCAAGGCACCATTTTATTCAAGCCATGTATTCCTTTTCCAATAAAAGGAATATTCCTATTATTTGAGGATTGTGAAGCAACCCCTATTTATATTGCTCCATAAATCCCCAAATAATTCCCTCATAGCCTTGATGTTATATCTTGCCAAATTCTCCAAAAATCTTGCATAGCCCAAGTGAATTGTTCCTCTAGAAAAATTCATTTGTCTGTGGGGGCAGAATGGCACTTTGTGAAGGAGGTGTTATTTATCCTTGACCATTGTTGGTGAAACTTTTTGTGCAAGATCTTGGGATCATATAATTGGACTACCCAAAATGCTAACTCAATTTGCTTAGTAAAACTTCCACAATAAATTCCCAAAGATTCCATGCAGAAAGGGGCATTGTGAAGTAAGTGCAAGCCAAGGGACTCCATTTGCCTTGAAACTTTTTTTGTGCTTGATTCCACCACCAAATGACTCCACCAAACCAAATTATAGCCAAATCCCATCACCCATGTGAGTGCATCATCAAGATGAAGTTTCTAACCAGTGAGACACCTTGTGAAGAAAGTGCTAGCTTGGTGTGTCACATGGCCATGAAATTTTACACACATATGCACACCCCCATATAACCCAGCTACACCAAATTTGAGCCCATTTCATCAAGAAGAGAGGATGCCAGCTTCAATAATTTCTTCCTGGCCCAGTTGTGGCTTAACAAAGGAAGTATATTTTTTTCCTTTGGCCATGTGGGCTCAAACTCTCCAGATCAGTAGTCCCGTGTAACCTAAAGCCAAGAGACAACATGCCACCCACCCTCACTTCACCATTTTTCCTAGGCTTGCCTCCCAAGTTTGCAACAGGAAATTATTCCTTGAGATAGAGATCAACTCGGTGCCTCCCCTTGACCAGTCCTTGGCACCCCAGTGATCACCCCCAAAAGGACCACCCCCAACTCCTTTCGACTCCTCTAGTCCCACTGGTGCTCCAGCAACCGCCCCGGCCTGAATCGTCGCCGGAATCAACGCCGGTGTCGACGACCTCGTCGGAAACGTGACACGCGTCGTCGCGACCCGTCTCCCCCTTCAAACGGCCAGCGTTTGTGACGCCTCGAGTACGGGCGTGACCGCCGCGTTGCGCCCAACCACCCTGCCCTGGTCCCAGCCCCAGCCGAGGTCCCTCACTGGAGTTCTACCGCCGGTGAGCTCGCCCTCCTCTGTTTCCCCCTCCCCCTCAGAACATATGACATGGCTGGCCCACCTTGCAGCCTGTCTATCTTACCCGAAGGGGTACGCTAGTGAAGGCGCACTTATGGTTTACGCCATCGACGTCACCCCTATTCTTTTCCAAAGAAAATGATTTAAAATGTATTTAAATCATTTATATTTGACCAAACTTTGACCATGAATAACTTCTAAACCCTAAGTCCAAATGATTTGATTCTTGTTGCATTGGATTGCTCTTGTTCCCTCTTCGTTTTGGCATAGCTTATGTGCCATGTTCTTCTCTTGTTATTTGTTGGTCAAATCAAAGTGTATTTGACCCCTTTTTCCCTGTTTTTTATTTGAATTTCTTTTCAGGGCTTTTCTATGTTGAAGATCAGGAGATTCTTCACACTCCCTTGGTGAAGGCAAGCCACAATTTCTTTTTCACCCTCATAAAGCTTTGACATACTTTAAAAATTGCCTTCGGTGATATGACATTCTTGATATGCATTGATCATGTTATGTTCATATGCTTGGACCGCTTTGGTGATACTGCACTGCTATATTATGCTTGACTATGTTAATACCATGCCATGCTTTGACTATGTTATGATCCTAGTATGTCCATATGCTTTCATACATGATATTCCATGTTATGTTCATGATAAGCTTTGATCATGTTAGCACCGTATCATGCGTAGCTACATTCATGGTATTTCTATATTGCATGATAATATCTTGATCATTTTAATATGACCAAGTTAATCAACTACATATGATTTGAATAATGATGTGACTATAACCGTATCTTGGCTTGTCCTACTTATGCTGATATGCTTTGGATTTAAATGATCATGTTTCACCTGATGCATGTTGGAGACATGCTTTGTGCCAAGTTGATCAGGAGCCACCGAACCGAACTTATCCGTGAAGCCACGCTCGCCTGTATGGGAAGGCCTTGGCTCGGTCTATCGGTGGGTTCTCTTATGCGTATCACCAAGGTGGGAAGGCTATGCGTGCGCGGTTACCCTGGCCCGGTAAGAGGCGATAGTCTTGAGAGCCGGTTATGTTATTGGGATCCCGTCCCCGATTGGGACAAAGTTTATGGACCATGCGATGGTCGGTTGCCATGCGATGGATGGTGTGTCTGGAGGACACGGGGCTACCCAAGGCACGACTTGCGAAGTATGTCGGGTGATACGGTAAGGGAGACACGCGGTAGAATGGTCTTGTTGGAGAAGTCCTAGTCCACTCCTATGGTACGAGTTCCGAGGTTCCTGTGGGACAAGTTCCAAGGTATTGGATGCGATGGTCGGTACTTGAGTCTGCAAGGACTCCAAGGTAAGTCACATGATCATGCGATGATCATGTGGGGTCCATGTGACCTTAAACGATGGTTGTTTGTGCATTAGACTTAATGCTGGTAATATGCTTGATGAATATCTGCTTGAATTATGATGATGATCATATGGTTAACTCATTAATATACGTTAACCTGTTAATGACCTGTTATTGTTTTGCCTTGGTGCTTTGGTTGTTGTGAGCTTGCAAGTACATTCGATGTATTGACATGGCGTGTCATGCCAGATTTGCAGGCAATGTTTTGGATGCGTAGGACGACGTTCCCGGTGTTGCGAGCTAGGAGGTGTCCCAACCAGTGTCCCTGTGGATTGGAGTTCATCACCGTCGTCGTTGTTCCGCTGCCGAGTTATATTCTGTTGCTAGAGAGTTATGCTGCTGCTTGATGTAGAGCCGTGGTTAGCTTGAGGAGCAAGGTTGTCCTTCGTCTCGCTCCGCCAGCATTGTAATAAACCCCTTGTACCCGTATCTTTGGGAATAGAAAGTTGTTCAGTTATATATCAAGGAATGTCGTGTTCCAGAAGACTTGATCTCTGGGCTGGAGCACGGGGCGTTCCGGTCCTCTGAGCCTGGGTGCCACAATAATTTCCCCACTCCTCTCTTGGTGTCGTTCTCTCCTACGCGATCGCATCCACTCCGTCGCCGCCCTACTTCCCTCTACTGACCACCACTAACACCCCGTAGAACCCTCCACCCTCCTTCACACGTATATTTGATCGCTTCTCATTGCCTCTTAATAAATCGTCGCATCTATGTGTGTCGTCATCATTTCGAGGCACCCAGAACCGACACCATCAAATTTTGGCAGGATACATCAGAGACCGAATTGCGCATCGACCTCAACCACTTCGTGTCGCCTCGCAGTATGTCCTCCTCCTCTCGGCCCTAACATCCCACCCGTCTACCGACTGCCGACACATCCACGCCCGTCGATCAGCCAAGCTCAGTCCTCATCCAATAGCTCATCAACAATCATCTACCGATCATAAAGTCTAATGATTGTCCGCGGTTTTGGTGCTACGTCTCGTCTCAACCATGATTGAACATCCCAAATGGATTCTCTACAAGTTTAAAATGGATAAACAGAGTGCAATTTTGCAATTCAATTTTTGCTTAAAAATTTATGTAAAAAGGATGTAAGTTTTGGTATTGAAAAAAGAGTACATTGATCTACTGATAAAGAGAAATCTACTAGATGTTGGCGCACTAGTTGCTAGGGATGAGATTATAAAGGACACGATCTCCAGGTTTGATGAGGCAAATAAGAAACAGGTGTGCAAGCTCGAGAAGCCAACAAAGAAGAGCAACAATGTAGACATTGAACATGAGATGAAGAAAATATTGATCGAACTAATAACATCAGTTAAGAAAGTTATGTTTCTACCGAAGTGTGTAATTTTTCTTTTATTTTTTATGGATAAATTCTTGTAGTAAAGAACTGGTGAAATATACGATCAAAATACCATTAATGGAATAATTGAGTTGTGAAGTTTAACTTGATGACCCAAAAGTAAATGAAGTCGTGTTAAAAAAATTAAGGAGTTAATTTGATGGGTTTGGTTATTCTTTAACTAGCAAATCTAAGGAGCTAAAGGATAAAAAAACATACAAAAACCTAAATTTTAAGGGATAAACTAGAGATGGTGTTAGCGCGGCGGAATCAAATGACTTTGCATGTGATGAATCTCGATGCAAAATCAAAGGCTCCATTAGCTGGCCAAGGTTCCTAAAAAAGATGTTAAATGTGAACATTTTGCTTACCAGTTTTAGTTATCCAGGATGACCACTTTAGTTAGTAATACTGTAGCTTCTATTTTTAAAGGTATTTTTCTTAAAAACATTATCGTTTTATCAATCAAACAGTTGCAAATGCATCAGCTGAAAGCTTCTCTCCAACTGATGTTCCCCAGTTAACTTATCACAGATCACACAGCCATTAAGGTTGGAGCCCGGTACCGTTCTTGACTTGATTGGCCAATGATCATATGATCAAAATGGACTACGAACGAAGCACTGAAAAATTAGGCCCCTCGTGTCAACATCTACCATTATTAGGGTATATGTACTTGTCCCCATCACGATTTTATGGCATGCAATAGTGTTTAGCACGTTGAAATCCACAATTTGAAGTGACAAAATTTGAAGGTGACACAATTTGAATTTGAATCGAATCGATTGCTCATAATATATTCATCTCTATCTTCACACAAAAAGATCACGTAATCTATGATATCCACAAGACAACTTAAATGTACTATGATTGTTTCCTTTAATTACTTCTTCCTGACTAGGAAAATGCTGAGCTCCGCGGCTCTATCGCCGCCGCGGCCGCCGGCGCTGTCGCTGCCGTCGTCGGGGTTGATCATGTAGAACGCCTCCGAGTCCTTGGACCCGACGACGCGTTCGACGCGGGCGCGCATGTAGGTGAGCTCGCCATCGGGGCCGTGGGAGGCGTCGGCGGGCGGCGGCGGCAGCACCCCGGCGCCCATGGAGACGCCGCGGAGCAGGCGCAGCACGTGGCGCTCGTCGTCGGACGGGTCCTTGCGGCGGATGGCGTAGCCGGCCTTGCGGCCGTTGCAGTAGACGGCCCACACGTACTCCTCCAGCAGCCGGCGGCGCGCGCTGTGGGTGTCGCTCTCCAGCGCCAGCTTGACGGTGCCGGTGGCCATCTCCCGGTGCAGCGCGGACGCCAGCATGGGCAGCTCGATGAGGAACGCCGGCGGCGCGCGCGTGTCCTCGTGGATGGCCAGGCTGAGCCGGCCGCGGCGGTGCCCGAAGAGCGTCACCGCCGGCGCGTGGTCGGCGAGGAGGGCCCTGCCGCTGCCGCCGTGCCGGCCGAGCAGCGCGGCCATCTTGCAGCCCGTGCTGGTGGTGAGCATCGGCACGAGCTTGAACATCTTGAACAGCCCCACCACGGCGCCGCCGCCTCCGCCGTGCTTGCCACGGCGCTCGTCGGTGACCGGCCGGAGCAGCGACCGCAGCGAGGCCGGGCCGTCGATGAGGGAAGGCATTGTTCACGACGAGTGACGAGCTGGCGGTTGCAGCATTTCTGCTTGGGTGATGGATGGATTGGATCGTGCCCAATTAAGAGATGGGAGTTGAGGGTGCTACGTCGTTATTTAAGGAGGGAGCCAGAGAGGTTGGGAGGTCATCTGAATCTGATTATGTGATTTGGAACCAATTTGGATCCAATACATGTTTGAATGCTCAATCATCTATTTCAATGCATTTTGGGAGTTCAAACGACTGTACGTAAAGCTATCTCCGTGATGTTTAAATTGCATTGCCCCCCTCTTTTGGTAGTAGTACGTGGAAAAACGTTGAATGTTTCGGTTAACCAATTCCGTGGCGCCAAGCTAATTCCAATCGCTTTACAGCTGGTCATCTCCATCGATCAATGCCACAAACGTGCATGCGCAAAATTTTCTCCAACGGTTTGCCTTCAGATTAGCATTGTGCGTCGGAGGCCTTAACTCTCTACTCCAATTGCACGGCTCTCTACTCAACTTCGTCATCGATGTGAACGATCTGCTCTTGTTTTTCTGATATAGTACGGCATCAGTTCAAGTTATACAATGTGGTGATCACCAGTTCTAGTATTGAGTAAACTAATGAATTGATCAACATGTAAAACAAAAACAAATAAAAACCTACAATCTTCATAGTTAGGATGCCTAGTTGCATTTATCGCAAAAAAAAGGATGCCTAGTTGCAATTCTTCACTTGACTAATCGCATAATAATATTTGTTGACGAAGTTGAAGATAGTATAACAGTGACATACTAGTGATTTCGTATTGCAATCAAGGGTCATGTGCAAGTCGTAGTATTCATTGTCCTTTTGCTCATGAAACAATGAATGAACGATTTATCAAAAGCTTGTGACCGCTTGCTTTCTACCTAGGAAGTTTGCAAACACGTACAACCGCGCATCACAGGTCAATTCATCCCCCATCACCAAGTATGTTGTCATCATGATCTATAGAAACAATGATAAGGTTAAAAAACCTTAATATCATTTGACCGAACACCTGTCAGGCATGGTATCCATCATAGAAGGAAAGATCAAGGAAACGCAGTATACCTGGCTGCGGATGGATTCGAGGTGGGCAGTAATGCAGTACTAGCCGAGAGGTGCACTTCTAGACATTGCAATTTCAGTAATGGTGAGTGACGGTCGAAGAATTTAAGAGAAGCCAAGTGTGAATGCAGAGCAATGATGTAACAGCCCAGTTTTCAGAAAAATTAAAAAAAATTGTTTTCGGTGTGAATTGATTGATTGCCTGATTTGTTTGCGGTGTTTGCATCCCTGATTTATCGGTCGGCGATTATTTTCTCCCCCTTATTCTCGTACTGGACGAAGACTGACCCTTGCCACCCTGACACTCGACCTTTGCGACACCGGGTTTCACCCGATCACCGTCGCGAAAACCGCACAAGAAAAGCCGAAGCCAACGGAACGAAAAACCCCGTTTAATAATTAAACGGGTTATTTTTATAGCGCGCCGGAAAGTGTTTTCGGAACGGTTCCAGCGCGAGGTGACCGCCTCCGGCTCGACACGCTGATCGCGCAGTTCGAAGTTTTACCCGAATCGGAGGTACTGCGGACCCCCGGCGGTCAGAAACGTGAGCACCGGACGCGCGAAAGAAAAACCGGGGATGTTTTTGCAAACTGCCAGCCACCGGGGCTATATAAAGACCACCACACTCCCACCCACCTAGGGTTCCCTAGGCAGCCACCAGCCCCAGATCTGGCCCCAAATACCCCAATTTTCGCAACAAACCCTAGCTCCCAGATCTGGAATCAGCCCAATCAGTTTTGAACCGTCAGATCGACAGATCCGACGGCCCCGGAAGCCGCCACGTCACCTCTGGAGTCTCCTCTCTCCTCTCCCCTTGCGCAGCCGCCCGTGGGCATCCCCGCCGAGCGCTGCCCGGCCATGGAGGCCACCGGAGCTCGCCGCCGGCGCCCCATCTCTCCCCGCAGCAGGTCGCCGCGCTCCTCTGCCCTCTCCTTCCCTTCTCTCCCTCACCCCCTTGCTCTCTTCCTCGCAGGTCCGCCGCCGCCATGAAACGAGCTCGGCCAGGAGCTCGGGCCGCCGCGCCCAACTGCCCGCCGCCGGAGCCCCGCGCCCCTCCGGGACCCCTGCCTCGCCCTCCGCCGCTTGCCTCCCCCGCCTGCGCCCCCTGCCTCGCCGCCTTGAGCCGCCCCTCGCCGGCGGGCACAGCAGCCGCCGCCGCTCGGGTGTGCTCGGGGTGGAGCCCGACGCCCCAGCTGCTGCGTGCTGCCAGGTGGGCAGGCCAGCCCCAGGCGGCCCAGCAGCCACGGCAGCCCAGGCCGGCGCCTCCCACCTCCAGCCTCTTGGGCCAGGCCCAGTGGGTGAGCGCCCAGCCCCGTTTTTTTTAGATCTTTTTTTTCCTGTTGGGCCCAAATAGCAGTAGTTTCGGCCCAGTTAGTTTTTTTCTGCTAGTTTGTTTTTATTTATTTAGGCAGATTAGTTGTTTATTTTGCGGTAGCTGTAACTTTTCATCGGTAGCTCCAATGGAGACGCTTTCTACATGAAAGTTGCTCCGTTTTGCGCGTAGATTATTAAAATGTTGCTTGTTGCCATGTTTGAGCTTGTTTACTTGTTGTTTGCCTGCTAATTACACTGCTTGCCACTGTAAACTGTAACTGCTATAACTTTTTATCTGTTGCTCTGTTTAAAATGTTCTTTATATGTAACTTGACTAGAATTGCATGTAGATTGTGTCTATGCTGTTCTTGCTTGCTAATAAAAATAATAAAATATTGTTTAGGGCAAAATAGTACCGAATTCCATTTTTATCGTGGGGTCCGTAATAGTTTGCATGTCTAGGATTTCACCCCACTTAAATTGACTAGCTTAGGTAGTTTATTTATGCTTCACCTCTTGCCATGTTTGAGTGCTATGCCATGCTTG
The DNA here is from genome assembly GCA_950022295.1 of Bromus sterilis. Classification (NCBI taxonomy): domain Eukaryota; kingdom Viridiplantae; phylum Streptophyta; class Magnoliopsida; order Poales; family Poaceae; genus Bromus; species Bromus sterilis. Next base: position 360,859,712 of record OX465595.1, on the reverse strand, counting down.
GGTGCCTTGCCATGTTAACAACCGTTGTTTGGTCACCTGTAGCTAAGCAACTTGAACCACCGTAAATGTGCGGTATCGTCGTGTGTGACGAGTACTCCACTTAAATCGTTAGTAACCGCTCTCGACGGTAGGTGCGATGTCTCGTGTTACTTCTTGTTGATGCTTTCTCTTGTATTGCTCTGTAGTAATAGTGGTGCACCGTTGATTGCTTTCCAGTGTTTACTTCTTGCGTGCTCCCGCGGGTACCTCTCGGAGACGATGCGAGCTTGCGATCGACTACACCTTCGGAACCCGACTTATCAACAGGCAAGGACTATACATTACTTATGATCCATTCTATTTCAACCAGCGGTTTGCATGCTAGTCTAGGTTAGGTTCGATGTTTGATCCTACCACATGTTTACAGCCTCTTTTAAACCGATACAGCCATGTCCCCTCCCAGCAAACCTTGTACTGCTATGTTACTTTTGCTCGTTGCTCAGCCCCTGCTTAGTATGCATGCTTAGGATGCTACGATGTTACCCTGTTACTCTTTGGGTTGGGATATCACCTTATTATATTGTTGTTGATGATATGATTATTATAATGTTGACTCTATTCGACGAAGGATGGAAGGTCTAGGCTATCCCGCCCCGACGCTTTGTTCCATTCGAGTCACCTAGGATCCGAGTTCCGGGTATTGGTTTTAAGACTGAGCGTGCCTAACCGCGTGTGGGATTTTATGGGGTCCCCTTTTCTTACCTATCTAGCTTCAAACATTTCTAGTGGTGGCCCAAGCTGATTTACCATTTGAAAACATGCATATATATCTTGTCGGTTCGCTCCTAGCAGATATCTTTTAAAACAACTTGGACCAGCGGAGACATGGTTTCCCTGTTGGTCCACCTTTGACCGGCGAGGGCCCGAGACCTCACGTGAGGCGTCTCGGTAACCCAAACCCTGTTGAGACGGAAGAGTCCGATCCGAGAGCGTGGCCAGCTTTTGGATTGGGTGTCGACTCCCCGGGGGCCACCCGGATTTGTTCGTTGTTAGTTAGAGGGACCTGTCGTTTCGGATCTCTTGGAACTAAATCATAAAATGGTTGCCTGTGATGGGTAGCAACTGAGAGTGATGGACGTGCGTGCGGAGCCTCGTAATGGGCAGTTGGTACACCCCTACAGGGTTAAATCTTTTCGAGAAGCCGTGTCCACGGTTATGGACGACTTGAGACCTACGTCCTGTTCATAGACAACAACAACTGAGATAATCTTAATATAACTTGATCAACGTGTGCGTGTGCCTTGACTGCTTCTTCTTCGTCGGGATGCGAAGAGGAGGACAAGGATAGGATAGGTGTTATGTTTGCGTAAGTAGTTGATAGGAAGACTTGTTGGAGGCGATTCCTCATCGAATGCTTGGCTTCTTATCTTACTCTCTAGATCGTTAGCCACTTCATAAATGCTAGTGCGGCAGCAACCTCACCACTTACCCCTTCCTTACCGTAAACTACTAGTTTTCCTAGAATGACAAGTGATGAAGTCCTTGCTGGGTCAGATGACCACTACAGTTGGATGTTGAGTACCTCTGTACTCATGATACTACCCCCAAACTCTTTTCAGGGTTCTGATCGACAACAGGTATGGTGATCGACGTTTCACGTGGAGACTCGACGACGACTAGTTAGGCGGATCCCGGCGGAGGGCCTGGACCCGTGTGGTTATGGGATCGATGTTTTTCTCTTTGCCACTAGGCATTTGTTAGTAGTCTGTACTCAGACATGTATCTTCCGCTGTTGTATTGTATTAAGGCAGTTGTATGCCGATTGTATGAGATGTTGCATCCTTGTATCTGTAATGTTGTGATATCATGTTGGAAATCCGGGGCATGTGGCTTTGTCATATGTCGCGGTGGGACCGATATGTGCTTCGTCCCCGGATCTGGGTGAAAACACCTAGATTTGGAACAGTACCGCATATCGGGCCTTACAAATGAGGAGAAGCCGAGATGGAGTGAAAAAACTGATTCAGAAGGAGGATTTGAGTGGACACCTGAAGGAGAATGAGTGGAACGGGGTGTGGGAGTCAAGCATGTTATTTTTTGCTCAGCTCACACCAAAGTATATTTCATCATGAAAAATTACACAAATGTAGTATACATTTATATGTTCATGTGTGTGTATGTTTCAGATTTTATTAAAACTTCAAAAATAAGATTTTCGATTAAAAAAACTCCATTAGCAATTTCGGGGAAGAGATCAACAAAGAAATATGATGTGACATCGGGTCTCTTTCTGTCTGCTTATGTTGCTGTCCGGTGCAGTGAAGCACGCACGTCTATCCGATGGACCACTCACCCTGTACACGGCGCGGCGCAGCATACAAGTGATAAACATCAACTTTGCCATAGGGAAACATTACAAACCAACACCAGTGCAAGACTGCGATTGCGGATGGGCTTACTAGAGCACTGCCAGGAACAACATCACAACGATCACAACAGTGTTTAAACCTCTCAAGTTTCACCTCAACAGGGAATTGAACAACCTCACATCACACATGAACTAACAAAGCTCCATCACCTACAGCTTCCTTCGGGGGCATGGCCAGGATCCGGAAGAAGGTCGGCGCACAACAACCATTTGCGCCCTTTAGTTTTTACATCACATCGACAAGATCAACTCCACGCTCTACAACATACAGAGTACTAGAGGTATGCCTGGCGTTTCTACCAAGATACTACACTGTTATTAGCTGCATACCATCCTCAGAAGATGTACTCGGGTGCTTCCAGAGGGAATGGCGCCACCGTGACGTCGAACAGTTTTCCTTCTGGCCGGGTCACCCTTACCAAATGAAAAATGTGACGATTCGGTTAGTTGTCATACGAACAATTGCTAATGCTTAACAAAACACAATGTAGCTACAAATGCTTAAATGGGTTCATTTTTCCAATTGAAACTTCCCTTGTGAGTTCGAACATGCGTACCTTCCAGGCACAAATGTAAAAGAGCCCTCCACAGATCCACTAGGGCCATTCAGCGGTGTACAACTCTCATAGACAAACTCGTCCTGGCCTGGTAAAAGTAAAGGATACTGCAAAATACACAAAGCCAAATAGACACATTAACTATATGTTTTCTCCACCAGGTTTGAAGATGCAGAATTTAGTTTTCCTTTCTTCTTCCAGCATACCTCCCCAATAACACCTTCCCCATGCACATCCGAAACAACCGTGTCTCCACATCGGATGACCCAGTGGCGTGAGTGAAGCTGGCAGGAAGAATAGTAAACTCCACCTAGCATGCATGCCTCAGGTAGTGACAGGCGGATGGAATAACTGTAGAGATATGTGCCCACAAGCCCCTCGCAATGAGGATGTTCTGGTGCAAAGACAGCAGATGCACGCACCTATAATCATCAGATATGTCAGCCCAACACTCCAACTGGACCATTCAGAAGAAGGATTTATAGAATGTCTACTGCATGTCATTAAAAAATGCTCATGGAAGCAATCAAGTGGGATGAAATGTAGCAAGCGAGGAATAAGAACAGTCAATCAAGTGTTTGAAACAAGATATGCCATTTAGACTTCAAGCTTAATAAAATGATGAGGCAATCTTCAGGAAGTCACGGTTTATCACCTTTACACCATTTGTCACTGCTGACGAACACAATGGGGATGCTTCTGGATATAAGCAGATATACCTCGACGTCTTAAGCGGGCGGATCTTGATCATGCCATTCTGTAAGCGCCTAAGGTGCTCTTCCAACCACAAAAGTAATCCATCTTGGGGCACATCACTATTAGTTGGCTTTATCAATGATTTTGGCACGCATGGCATCATTTCTCCAGTTGATAAGTTGGCAGTGCCAACGTTAAGTTCACCATTTGAACAATTGAGAAGAAATGTTTTAGGATGATACCAAGAACTTGCCACTAATGCAAGGTTGAGCCCAGTGGAATGACCTTGATCCTCCAAATCAAGATTAAATTCTTTTGTCTCTTCAACCATTTGTTCAAGTGATGACAAGTGCACATTTACACTGTGATTATAAAACACATAGCCTCCTATTATGCCAAGAGGAGCCATGCGTACATTCTCAAAGTGGTTTTTACTGAATGGCAGTTGACCGTTGCAAAAGCGGTACAATATCTTTGTGGGCATAGGAAGACTGAAACCAAGATCATCTTCTGCTGATCTTATCTGAGCTTCAGAAGCACCTTTATTCAAAGTTCTGAGTGCTTCAGGAAAGTTTTCAGACATCCAGCTTCTTAATGAGCTCCAAAAAAGTTTCACTCTCTTTACCAGAGGTAATGGATACATACCAAAAGACTCTGACCAAACTTTATATGCATCCTGAAAATTTGATTACAGTTTGTTATCATGGATAAAACCAATTAATATGAAGAGAAGAAGATATGCAGTCAATCGCCAAAATCAGATGAAGTAAAAAATGTAAATAATAATTCCACCGAAAAGAATATTTACAAACAACAAACGAATTGTGACATCTATAAGTGAACAACAGCGAACACAATCAATACAAAATCATTCTCTAGAAGAAAAATAAAATGATTAACAGAATAAGGAGTGTTGTACTACATATAATTCATGTTCACTAGCTCTTAGCTTTTGCAGTTTCTAGTAAGTAAACCAAATAGGGGGCAATTTGTCCATATTAAAGAATAGCTCAAAAGGTCTTGATTGTATTGCACAGCGCCACAGCCAAAGGGTAGATATACAGTAAAATGACTTAGCGACACACTCCAGACCCTGGAATGTAATACATTTGTGTTTATGATACTAACTATAGCTCCAGCAACATAAATTAACAAATTAGTTTTGAAGATTTTACAACAAGGAAAGCCAAAAGGATGTCACATTTCCACTAAAACATAGATTAGTAGTTGGTGTTTTAAGACTTATTTTTTGAAAGACGCAATTCTAAAACACTGTACTACCAGTATGAATAATAAAATAGTATTCAAATTTTTATAGTTGATATTCTTTTACACGGGGCTTAATCTCAGATATCCCTACAGGACACTCGTTTCTCAGGTATGGCTCTGAAGGCCAGCAGGAAGTGGATGAAATTTGAAGTAACGCCATAACAACCAAAGACGACATGTAAAAGTTGAAATTTTAGGTTTCAGACAATTTTAGTACTATTGGGATTATTTGATGACATTGTCTTCTTTGGCAGAGAAACCTATTAAATAGGTACTCATATATTATCATAGAAACGACATATAACCAGCATTTTTCTTCAGTAGCGCGTAAAACGTTACATGCTTACATGCAGACGAAATGTTCTACCTGAGAAATAGATCCCACGAGCAGAACTGTAAAAGTCTCTGATAGTAAGACCACAAATTAAACATCAATAATCGATCTCCATCTCATTTTGGACAAGTTAACTTAAACCCCGAAATAATGATAGCAAACTAACAGCGACAAAAGCATAAACTGAAAACAAAACAAAAAATCATGGTCGGAAGTCATTACAGGTCAAACTCTTTTGACAGACATTAGGACTATGAAATGTTAACTTCATCCACACAACGGCAAGGATATTAGAAGAAGAAAAAATATGGGTGAGAAGTATCGATTTTAGAAAAATTGATACTGTTTATTTTATTCCTCTTATGTTTCAATTTTCCTTTACATTGTAGTTAGTCAGGGTCCTATCTTCCCCAAGCTGCTTTCCTACCTATGTAAACAGTAATCTGATATAATCTAGTTCTACTTTTGACACATCTAGCCTTAATGATCTACAAAATCATAGGTAATTGCTTGGTACTGCGTATTTCTAATTTATCATCTGTTTGGTCATGGGCTCATGGCCATAACAAATGGACTAAGATTAGGACTTCAAGAATGAGATCTTGATCAAAATACAGACCCCGACAAGGACTAAGTAGGTGTAAAGCCACACGCTCTAATCCTAAATTGCAACTAAGTTCATTGAGAACACAGTAATTCTCTGAATTTGCAGTAGGACCGCCCTTGTCAAGCTGAAGAACAAACCACACTAAAGAATTTGCAATAGTACCACTGCAAGTAAGCAATCACCAAGCGATAGATCGTACATTGACTGCTTCTTAATTATTGTGTTTGTGCAAGGGTTAGTGAGGGGAAAGGAACCAGGAGATCAAGCCAGCAACGGACCTTGAAGGAGGGGAGCGGTCGGTCCTCGGGGTCGAGGGGAGTGTCGAGGCCGAGGTCTCGGGAGCAGAAGCTGCGCCAGAGGGCGTCCTCGGCGACGGCAGCGCGCAGGTGCGTGCTGGCGCAGGCGAGCGCAGCCGCAGGGCGCGGGCCGGCCTTGGCGATGATAGTATCCAGGGCGAGTCCCTCCAAGCTCTCCAAACCCGCCGCCACGGCGGGCTCCGTCGGCGGCGAAGCCATCAGCGTGGCGCGGTGGGATTTTGGAGGTGTCACAGGAAAAGGGGGGCGGTGGAGGGGGCGAGAGAGAGAGAGAGGACGGAGGATTTTGCCACGGAGATGCCGAAAGAGGAGAAAGAAAGGGGGCCAAAATGATATTTATTGAATTTTTTTTCTTTAAGGAAATATTTATTGAATCTTAAGAATACTACAGTACAAAGTTTATTTGAAGACATCGTACTCCCTCTGTAAACTAATAATTTATATAACTAAAGTAGTGATCTAAAACATCTTATATTAGTTTGCAGAGTAAGTATTTATAAAATAGGTTATCACCTCACTTTATGCTTTGTTCGGTTAATCCTCTCTTCAAGGGGATTGGTAGGGTTTGATAGGAATTTTAATTTACAACGTATTTAATCCCCTTCAAATCTTCACAAAACCGAACAAAACCTTATAGATAAAGCAACCTCTCGATATAAAATCATACAAAATCACAACCACAAGTCACAATGCTAGGACAAGAAATACAAATAGAAAATAAGAAAATAGAAAAGAAACCCATAAAGTTTAGCAGAATCCTGAGTGTTGCCATCACGATATCATTGTTTAAACAACAGAAACTAATGCTATAGCAAGGTCAAACATCTACAAATTGTGTCAGACACCTTTTTTGTAGTAGCTGAAATGGTGGATTCACCTGCTTCATTACAATACCTCGCTCCTTGTCCAAAATAGGGAAGAGAAAAGTCAGGAAGCCTCTGTCGGGAAACGTAGTAGAAAACAAAAAATTTCGGCCTACGAATCAAGAACCCAAGATCATCGAAGAAGATTGCATACAAGGTTTTAGGTCATGTCTCACCAACCGATGTAGCGGAAGTAGAGTTGGTGAAGCTCGTGGACGTAGTGGAAGTAGATCTCGCAAGTTCTCCCACGAACAGTTCCTCGATCAATCCCACGAAAAAGTCCCGCGATCTAGTCCCACGGACAAGTCCCATGAACAAGCTCCTCGAAGAAGGGTCGAAGGTACGACCCCTCCATTAGTATCCACACATCCCGTAGCAGCAATCCAGCAGCGCTCCGCCGTCCAGAGATGAACGCCACCGAGAAAACTAGAGGGAGAAAACCCTAACGGATTCCGATCTAGAACAGCGTCTAAACCGGGGTCTAAAAGGGGAGCAACGGGGTTTAGAGGAGGGAGGGTGGCGCATAGGCCTTGGGGACAAGTTGTGCTGCGCCCCCCGCCCCTCCCCCACATTATATAGGTGGCCAAGAGGCCCTTGGGGCGCAATAAGGGGGGTGGGGAGTCCAACTTGGACTCCCAAACCTCCCAAATCTTCCCATACCTTCCCACCGGAAACCTGCCATATTTGGGTTTTGGTATTCCCACCTGGAGGGGGATTCCTTCCCCTTGGTGCGCCCCCACCCCTTTGGCCGGCCAGGGCAGCCTAGGTGGCTTGCCCCCCAAGGCCAGGGGCGCAGGGGAGTAGGTGGTACTGCCCGGAACCTTCCGGAACCTTCCATGACCTTCTAGAAGCTTTCAGGACCTTCCGGGACATACCGGGACCGTTTCGGGACATTCCGGACACTTCTGGAGCACTTCCAGGACCTTCCGAGACCGTTCTCGGACGTTCCGGAGCCATCCGGATAGTTTCCAAGACCATCCGAGTTACAGTTTAAGCCACCCGATGACCGCGAAGGTTGTTGGGACGCCCAACGATTATCCGGAAACTATTCCGGTTGATCCAGGACTTCCCCAGTACCATTCTCATATGTTCCGGAATCACCTGGGACTACTCCAGAGTGATCCGGACATAACCTTAAATACCCAGAACTACTTCTGGTGCCTTTATGAACAATTCCATAAATCTCCGGAACTACTTCCGGTACCCGTATGAACTATTCTGCTTTGCTTCCACTAAACCTTCTACCATACTAGTATTCTAACAGACTACTGCTCGTTAAGTGTGTGACCCAATAGGTTCGGTATAATGCGGACATGACTCAGAACATCTTCCGGACATAGGTCAACAGCCTTTTGTCAATAGCCAATAATCAACAGCGGAGCCATGGACACCCATGTTGACTCCCGCACATACACGAAGAAACTTCGAGTGAACCATTATGTTTAGTCATGTACCATTCCCTTTGCTTCGCGATATATGACAAAGTTAGAGGAGAGAAGTTTGGCACCCATGTGTAACAACTTTTGAACACAAGCCACTCGTTATCCTCTTTGCTCGTTTGTCCCTTTTTCTCGTTATCGTATTCCGGTATCCCCGTGACTGAATCACAATGCGTCTGGCCAGACTATAATGGATACTGTCATACCGAGTGGCCCCGAAGTGAATATCTTCTTCATGGTGAAGGAGCAAATCCCATTCTTGAACTATCACAGTCACTAGCCACACCATCTGACATACCCAGAACTTATTTTACTACTTCCCATTTACGGGAGGATTCATCTAAGAACCAAAGCATGTCTTCCTGTGTGAAGCAACTCGATACTCTCATGGTCTAAGGAATTACGTATATGATAACATTTCATGATATGACTTATAACGTAGTTACGATGTGATCTCTAAGTATATCATTCAATACTGGGGTCGGTTCAACATCATTGTTCTGCTAACAATATGTTCCCATTGCTACTGACATCCTTGTTACAAGAACAATGTCCATGATTAAGAAAACGTAATCATCAGTTAGCACATGAGCTGGTCTTAGAGGCTAAACCAGGAACTCTTGGTGTTTACATTTCCACACATGCAAATGAGTTTTCTTCTGAATCTCACAGTCAGGGTCATTGCAATTATAGCACAGAAATATAAACATTAATTACGAACGTGGAAATATATATATAATAACATTTTATTATTGCCTCTAGGGCATATTTCCAACAGTCTCCCACTTGCACTAGAGTCAATAATATTGTCAGTGCTTGAGCACTTTACACCTATGGCATACCGGTGTAATAAATGCCTCATTTGTGGTATAGACCTCATCTTCGGATCTGACGTTTCAGGCCCGTTTGTATCTTGCATATCTTCGCGTTTTCACGCTATCATAAAATTCACTAATTTTATCAGTTTAGCTTTGTATATGTTTGAATCATTTGGTAGGACCTTGGTTCCTTAGAATAAGTCATGAAATCATTCATCAATGTTCCATGAGCTTCAAGCATCTAGGAAACCATACCATGTTCATAAATGAACTGATGATTCAAAATACCCTCCCTTGTTACTTCTTTAAGCAACAATATACTTAGCCTCTGTTATAGAATTCGCCACAGTATCTAACTTTAACACAGTTCCTTCATACTGTGCCACCCTTATGTGTGAAACACATAATCCCAATTAAAATCGAAAATCGATCAGAGTAAGTATGAAGACTGAATTGGTGTAACTGTTTACATCAAAATTCAGCTGGTGTAACTTGTTACAACGAGCTCTTCATTATCTCCATTTTCCGAGAAACATATCTTATCTATCATAAGTTTAACTTTTCACTGTTTGTCCAATGATCAACATATTGATCACTTTGGTATCTTGCTCATAACCTTTTGAAGCACTGGACATATCTGATCGTTTTACATATTATGGTGTACATGATTAATCCAAACACACCGGTGAGTGGAATTCAATTCACGTGTTTTTGCTTATCTGTGTTCATCAACACCGATTTCTGCAAACAACTTTTCACCACGACTTCGGCAAGAACATGTTTCTTGGCATTTCATACTAAACTACTTTAGTATCATGTCAATATGTAGGGTTGGCTTTAGCATGATCAGGCACTTACTATCTTCATAGATCACTATGCTCAATACTAATGCTATATCAGCCCAAGTTCTTCAACTGAAAACTATTTCCAATGAAGTCCTTATTCGTGTCAAGAAATTTATATCATTTCTAATCAACAATATGTCATCTACATAAGGTTTTAGAAATATATTCAGCTCCCACTTACTTTCTTGAATATTCAAGCATCTTCGTTATTCCTGATGAAAACAAACTCTTTTGGCAATTTCATCACAACGAAAATTCCAACTCCATTATGCTAGCTCCAGTCCATCACTGGATATCCAAGGCTCGCATCTATTTTAGCATCCTTTGAATCGACAAAACATTCCGGTCGTATCACGTATATGTCCTTTGTTATATTTCCATGTAGGAACTTTGTTTTGACGTTCATTCTACCATATCCTATAAATGAGATATGTAGTAATTGCTAGTATAACCCGAACTGACTAAAGCATTTCTACGGTCGACACTATTTCGCCGTAGTCAACCTTTGAACTTGCTAGAAAACAATTTTCCAACGAGTTGAGCTTTATGGATAAAACAATTTCATCCGAATCAATTATAGATCCATATATATATTCTTCAGACTTTTAGTCTTTCCGAGGGTCTACCAAGTTCAAAACTTGACTTACTTCCATGGATACTATCTCGGATTATTTGGCATTTAGCCAAATCCCGGAGTCAGGGCCCATCAACGCTTCTTTGTATATCACAGGTTTATCATTGTCGAACAACAATATCTCGTTTTACATATCATGAATGTTTGTACGATTTTTGTCTAACCTGTGTGGTTCAGCTGCGCACTCCTCTGAAGATTCAACAATCTTTGACAAGTTGCACTGTCCTCCCACTCACTCTTTTGTAAGAAACTATTTTTCTTCAAAACACATTGTTCTTAACAGCAAACAGTTTTGCTTTTGTGTAGTGATAGAGGAATACCAAAACTTTTGGCATAACCTTAACAAAGTAGCACTTATCTGATTTGGGGTTTTGAGTATGTCAAACATATGCCTCATATACCCAAATTTTAAGAAAAGACAACATGGTTTTAACAGTCCATACCACATCTAATATGGTGTCATTTCAACAGATTTGATGATGCTCTTTTCAGTGTAAAAGCCGTAGTCACTAACGCATAACTTTAATAAGTATAATGGCAAATTGATAAACGTCATATTTGATCTTTACCATGTCATACATGGCTTGATTACATCTCTCGAACACTTTACTCATAGTGATGTTCCGGGAGACGCAAGTTATGACAGTTCTTCACAACTCATCAGACGTTCACTAAACTTGTAACTAAAATATTACTTTCTAGAATCTAATTTGCAGAAGCTTTATTTTCTTGTTACAATGAATTTCTATTTCACTCTAAAATTCCTTGAACATTTCAAAGATTTCAGACGTATGTCTCTATTGAACAGATATCCACATATCTACTTCAACTCATGAGTGAAGATAGGGAATCCACTGCACACAACTACACTTATTGGACTACACACATCATCATGTATGATTACCAATGGTTTAGTTGCCCGTTCATGTATGGCCTATTAATGGTGTTTTAGTCACATTACTTCGAGACAAAGATCGCAAGCGTCAAGTGATTCATAATCATATGACTCGAAAGTCCATCACTTATGGAAATTCTTCATGCATGTTATGTCACTTGTGATAAACGGCAGTGCCACATCTATGTGGTATTTCTGTCAGTCTTGCGACGTTTAGCGTCAGTGTTATGGATGTTTAGTATTATTATCAAGATTCATAACATACACCCTATTCATAATGGAAGTATGGCCTTTACGTTATTCATAGCTTTGAACAACTCTCTTGCAACAAACATGATTCAAAATGATGTTTTGCAACAAGGCTAAAGTGTAGTAACAATTTACTCAACTCTAAAATGAATGATGAAGATAATCATAGAGTCAACACACGGTATAGTAAACCTTTTACCGTGTTCCCGAGCGTGTCAAAACTCATCATTAGCTAGTCATAAAGGCCATAGTATTTCTTGCATCGAGTTGCAACAATATGCAATCGATGTGATATTCCGGTGATCAACAGTTTAATCACAATATACAGAATCCACAATTAACTGCTTAATCATGATTCCCAAGAATTACATCTCTTGACCAGCAATGAATTCATCTATAACTCCGTATGACTTTCATTTCTGAGCTGGTTATTCCGGTCTTCTTTCGTTTTGCCTTTATACGTATCATAGTTCTATTTCCAATGTCACTCCTACTCACAAAAGATCACACATGATCAAGGGTGGCGCAGGCCATGGACTTTCCGGCGTGTAAGTCTTACTAACACCCTATGGAACTTCCTTTCCCTTAATCCTCATCATCATATGATCATTGTTCTTCTGGATCCCACACTTATCGGTTTTGTTTAGAGCACAATGAACATTTTCACTAATGCTTACAATCATACATTGTACTAGATATCTTATATCCAACATTAATTGTCTTACTACTGAAAACTTATTTTTCAGTTCCATGAATATAACATAACTATCCCAAACTTTTCGAAGTTCGGGTTTCATGGTGGTGAAGACAATGCACTTAGCTGTCGTGGAATTCTAGCATTTTGGATTATGGACATAAGTCACATCATCCATAGCATCAGTGGGAGAGCATCAAAAATTTGCGATAGGACGAGCTCCTTCTCGACACTATTGAGGATAGTCCTCACAATACGGTACCAATCGTAAAGTTTTTACCAGATAAAACAGTTAATCAAAATCAATTGGGAAGGTGGTAACGCGAGCCATTATTCTACAACGATAATGCAAATACTAAGACTTTGTTCATAATTAAGTTGCACTTGTGATTAATCAATTTAATTACTTAGTGCGCTCCCACTCAGATCAATATCTCTCGTAATTGATGCTGGAGTGATTCAAGATCCAACCCAATCGTCCGCCATTGATGTGACATCACTGATGACTTAGACTGGATCGGTAGGCCAACTTGCCAATCACGCCAAAGGTGATTCTTGTTCATCTTTCGATGGGCGTGTTCCGGTAGCAAACTTTTATCCAAACCGTCAAGATAACCAAGTGTAATGTGCTGTATGTTATTTTAACACACCCGTCTTTTATGCGTCACACCGTGTGCACCCATGTGACATGACCTGCTCCGATGTGAAACATAGTATAGACGGTGCTACAGTTGGAAGAACACTATCAACTTGATATTGTTTTGCGAGAGATCACCCTAATAAAATACGACTATCGCGCATCAAACAAGGGTGCATCAAAGGGATAAACATCACAGGCAGTTCATAAAATTTTGTGATATAGTATAGCCCTTTGCTTCGTGAAGTCTTCATTGTCTTCACGTCGTCGTGGTTGAAGTCACCGTGTCCAACAACTTTGTCCTTGGCGCCGGGAACATCACCACGACTTCCGGCATGTGCGTCGGGGTCCACCTCCGCATCGTAGATCATCACCTTTGCATCTATCTATTGCTTTGCCTCGAGCTAATAAACAGTTCTGGCACGCAGGCCATAATTAAGTGACAATCATATGACTCCAGTCATCATGCCGTACCACGACACGCAGGTCGCGAATAAATATTACATAACATATAGCATCTCATACAAACACATTGCAAATCTTGAAGGCTATACCACATCATATGCATACTCTGCAAAAACGAGTTAGATCGCCATCTACACGGGTTGCTGCAACTTTTATCGTGGTTGTTAAGCAGGTTTACAAGGCAAACGAGAAACCCTAGATAAAAGAAAACACGATACTTCTTTTGTTGCTAGTTTAACATACGGGGTGCGTGCAACAACTAATGCCACAAGCCAAACTTCGTTAAACACGTGACCCCCGTGTGGATTTGAGTTCATAAAATCCACAAGCCCCTCCATGTTAAATCTTCTATTGCGAGATTAAGATGAGATCCAAGGAGTTTGATGTAGACCATGATCAAGGCAACCAACATACTGAAAGCAGCATAGAGGGATCGATGGAAAACTCAATCCTTGTAGCAAAACCTCAACTTGCCATCAAGCATAGAAAAAATCACATGACAGGGAAGCAACAAGAAAATCAATGCCTCATATCACACATATGATCTAGACCTAAACATGCATCTAATCAAGGATCGCTCATGATACCACTGTCGGGAAACGTAGTAGAAAACAAAAAATTTCGGCCTACGAATCAAGAACCCAAGATCATCCAAGAAGATTGCATACAAGGTTTTAGGTCATGTCTCACCAACCGATGTAGCGGAAGTAGAGTTGGTGAAGCTCGTGGACGTAGTGGAAGTAGATCTCGCAAGTTCTCCCACGAACAGTCCCTCGATCAATCCCACGAAAAAGTCCCGCGATCTAGTCCCACGGACAAGTCCCATGAACAAGCTCCTCGAAGAAGGGTCGAAGGTACGACCCCTCCATTAGTATCCACACATCCCGTAGCAGCAATCCAGCAGCGCTCCGCCATCCAGAGATGAACGCCACCGAGAAAACTAGAGGGAGAAAACCCTAACGGATTCCGATCTAGAACAGCGTCTAAACCGGGGTCTAAAAGTGGAGCAACGGGGTTTAGAGGAGGGAGGGTGGCGCATAGGCCTTGGGGATAAGTTGTGCTGCGCCCCCCACCCCTCCCCCACATTATATAGGTGGCCAAGAGGCCCTTGGGGCGCAATAAGGGGGGTGGGGAGTCCAACTTGGACCCCCAAACCTCCCAAATCTTCCCATACCTTCCCACCGGAAACCTGCCATATTTGGGTTTTGGTATTCCCACCTGGAGGGGGATTCCTTCCCCTTGGTGCGCCCCCACCCCTTTGGCCGGCCAGGGCAGCCTAGGTGGCTTGCCCCCCAAGGCCAGGGGCGCAGGGGAGTAGGTGGTACTGCCCGGAACCTTCCGGAACCTTCCATGACCTTCTAGAAGCTTTCAGGACCTTCCGGGACATACCGGGACCGTTTCGGGACATTCCGGACACTTTTGGAGCACTTCCAGGACCTTCCGAGACCGTTCTCGGACGTTCCGGAGCCATCCGGATAGTTTCCAAGACCATCCGAGTTACAGTTTAAGCCACCCGATGACCGCGAAGGTTGTTGGGACGCCCAACGATTATCCGGAAACTATTCCGGTTGATCCAGGACTTCCCCAGTACCATTCTCATATGTTCCGGAATCACCTGGGACTACTCCAGAGTGATCCGGACATAACCTTAAATACCCAGAACTACTTCTGGTGCCTTTATGAACAATTCCATAAATCTCCGGAACTACTTCCGGTACCCGTATGAACTATTCTGCTTTGCTTCCACTAAACCTTCTACCATACTAGTATTCTAACAGACTACTGCTCGTTAAGTGTGTGACCCAATAGGTTCGGTATAATGCGGACATGACTCAGAACATCTTCCGGACATAGGTCAACAGCCTTTTGTCAATAGCCAATAATCAACAGCGGAGCCATGGACACCCATGTTGACTCCCGCACATACACGAAGAAACTTTGAGTGAACCATTATGTTTAGTCATGTACCATTCCATTTGCTTCGCGATATATGACAAAGTTAGAGGAGAGAAGTTTGGCACCCATGTGTAACAACTTTTGAACACAAGCCACTCGTTATCCTCTTTGCTCGTTTGTCCCTTTTTCTCGTTATCATATTCCGGTATCCCCGTGACTGAATCACAATGCGTCTGGCCAGACTATAATGGATACCGTCATACCGAGTGGGCCCGAAGTGAATATCTTCTTCATCGTGAAGGAGCAAATCCCATTCTTGAACTATCACAGTCACTAGCCACACCATCTGACATACCCAGAACTTATTTTACTACTTCCCATTTACGGGAGGATTCATCTAAGAACCAAAGCATGTCTTCCTGTGTGAAGCAACTCGATACTCTCATGGTCTAAGGAATTACGTATATGATAACATTTCATGATATGACTTATAACGTAGTTACGATGTGATCTCTAAGTATATCATTCAATACTGGGGTCGGTTCAACATCATTGTTCTGCTAACAATATGTTCCCATTGCTACTGACATCCTTGTTACAAGAACAATGTCCATGATTAAGAAAACGTAATCATCAGTTAGCACATGAGCTGGTCTTAGAGGCTAAACCAGGAACTCTTGGTGTTTACATTTCCACACATGCAAATGAGTTTTCTTCTGAATCTCACAGTCAGGGTCATTGCAATTATAGCACAGAAATATAAACATTAATTACGAACGTGGAAATATATATATAATAACATTTTATTATTGCCTCTAGGGCATTTTATTCTCAAAGCATGATGCCTACTAGGGCATATAATCTCCTCCACTTCACTCATCTAATGTCCTCGATTAATCCTCCACTGATTTATTTTCCTCTTTGTCCACCTTCTTCATTACCAATTTACTTTCCTCTGTATGCATCCTCTATACCAAGGACATCCCCACCAACGACTACCAAAACATACACGGTATCTGTTCGTAGATTGGTCTAGACTAATCCACGGATGTCGGTACGAAAGTGAACCATCCAAATCTATCCTCCTAAAGTTTGCCTCTATTCATGGTTTTTTCCTACTACGTTCCCCTATACCCTCAAGAACCTCACTGGATCGAACTTTATGATTGATGGCTTCTCGCCCCTCGTTGGTTACCCAAAGTGGAAGGTTGAGATGTAGACAGCAGAAAATTTCTCTCGGTGAAGATACCAAGGTTTGTCTTCAGTAGGACTCCGACAACGACAGGAAGGTGACAACGGCGCCAGCAATTAGGCGGTTGACGTGGCCCTGCACACACAACAGATAACTTTGCTCCCAACGAGTACAGAGAGATTGTCAATCCCTCTGGCCTTGTTGTTTACAAAGGATCAAACGTACGGGATAATAATGATGGCGATAGCAACGGAAAAGGAAATAAAGAAGAAAATAAATAGAAGGTGTAAACAGTGGTGGAAATATGGACCGGGGTCCCATGATGTTCACTAGTGATGTCTCTCTCCCAAAAGACGATAAAATAGCCATGCAAGGTAAACAAGTTACAGCTGGGCAATTGACAGGATTATGTGTGCAAACCAATGCTAACTATGCTACTAAGAAAGGAAGAAGCTCAAAAGCTTGGGCGGTACGCCAAGACAAGTAGACCGAAATCCATCTTCATGTACCTACTAATCATCCACGTTGAGATATCTATCCAGAACATCTCGCTGGTATCAGTGTTGCGAATCCTACCCAAAGTGTAAACTCAAAGAAACAGACAACTGCATTAAAGAACTTTGCGTAAAGTAAACAATCCTTGGACCCGCAAGTACAAGCACCGTTGTTTTCTCCCTTGTGGCAACAACACATCCCCTAGACTCATGTTTCTGTCACTCAATCTAGTCATCAGGGGGCATGAACCCACAATCATGCATAACACTCCCTCTTGGAGTTACTACCTACTACTTGGCCAAAGCAATAAACAGCAACGGAGAACAGGCAAGAATTACTCAAGAAGATAAATTTAAAAAAGGAGAATCAAATATATTACTCAAACACAATCTGAACATAGTCTCATAATCCATCAGATCCCAGCAAACTCAGCATAGCAACAGCATAAAGATTACATATGTGCCTCGATCATGTAGGGCAGCTCACAAGGTCTAAACCATGAAGAACAAAGAGGGGAGGAGAACATCACATAGCTACTAATCATGGACCCATGGTCCCAGGTGGACTACTCACGGTTCATCCGGGAAGCATCCATGGTGGTGGAGAAGCTCCCGGAGGTGGTTCCTCCCTCCGGCAGGGTGCCGGGAAGAGGGCTCCTGGTGCTCCCGATCTTGGAAGCGCGGCGGCGGCGGAACAGAGGAGAGATCGCGAAAAAGGGTTCTGTCCTCGAGGGTTTCGGGACGAGAGGGATATATAGGCAAAGGGGGGCAGCCAGAGGTGGACCAGGGGCCCTAGGCGCCCCCTAGCGCGGCCTAGGGGGTGGCCGCCTGGGCCACCCCTGACTCCCCTCTGGCCCCACTTGGGCTCTTTCCGAAGCTTCCTATACGCTGATTTTTCCTATATTTTTCCCGGAATTTTTCCGCCACTTTAAGTAATGGGAAAACCTGAAATACAAAACAGCAGAAAACAGGAACTGGCATTGGGGTGCACTAGGTTTATAGGTTAGTCCAAATTTGATCAAAAGTGTATGGAAGTGCATCAATATCATAGCAATATCACACAAAAGATGCATGGAGCAAGCAGAAATTATAGATACGTTTTGGACGTATCAACATCCCCAATCTTAATTCTTGCTCGTCCTCAAGTAGGTAAATGATAACAAGCATAATTTCTGTGGTGACATGCTACCAACCATATAAGAACTTTTAAGTAAAACAAATAAGGCATGTAATTCAATTCAAGTCATAACAGGCAAGAGTCTATATTAGCATTGAAACAAGCAACATAAGAACATAAAGGTGCAAGAGCTCTCACTGTCCGCGACTCGAATGTCTCCAAATGGTGTTTGCGTGCAAGAAAGGGGATAGGGATATACGAGAGAGTAAAACATAGTTTTTATTGTTGAGAACTTAATCTACTAAAGTTTCACACTTGGTCTTCTTTGGAATCTTATCTTGACTCATCCCCAGACCACTAGCCAGGTACAAGTCAAAATGATCCACTCCTTTTTGATATTTTGAGCACTCATGCTATGGATGAGCGTAAGCAAGAAAGTTGACACTTAGGATGGCAAAGAGAGAAAAATGATGGAGGAGAAAGACAAAAAAGGTGTGAAAGGCTCACATCAATGAGGACAATCATAGGCGAGAGAAAGCCAAATGATAGATATGATGTGAGGAGTAGGGATTGCCATGCAACGGATGCACATATGAGCTAAGGTAAGCTCTCCAATGGAACTAGTGGTGTGCATCCAACTTGCTTGCTCAAGAAGACCTAGAGCTCATTTGAGGAGGCTCATCATTGGAATATACAAGCCAAGTTCTATAGTGTGAAGGTCCCCACATAGCTATATGCATAAATGATAATCTCTATGGAGTACAAGATATAAGATGGAGTATGAGTGTGGATCTCTCAAAAGGGATAGTAGTGTGCCCCCTTCTCTCTTTTTATTTCTTTTTCTCTTTTTTCTATTTTTTTGTATTTTTTTGGTGGCCTCAATGGCTCTTTCTATTCAACTCTCATTTGTCCTCTTTGGGATCTTTTGATTTTGTCCTCTTTGGTATCTTTTCCTCACTTTAGGGGAAACACTCTATATATTACAAGAAGTATAGAAGATCTTTCACACTTTACAAAAGTACTCAACATAAAGAAAATGAAACTATCATGAAGTATGCAAATGTATGCCTCTGCCAGTGTAGTAGGATATGCAATGATACTAGCGCGTCATGTAGCAATGATTAGGGCAAGGCCCAACTAGCATGCGGCTCATCGATCAAGCAAAAGCATGTATGACATGAAGATCAAGTCATGAGAAGGTGGATGTTGCATGGCAATGTATCTCAGAAAGGCTATGGAAATGCCTTGATAGGTAGGTATGGTGGCTGTTTTGAGGAAGGATATAATGAGGCTTATGATGACAGAGCGTATCGTGCCAAGGATTTGGATGCACCGGCGAAGTATGCGCCAACTCTCGAGGTGAGAAAGGGCAATGCACGGTACCGAAGAGGCTAGAAAAATATGGGTAGGTGGAAGTGTCAACTTTCGAATACTCACATTAGTCCGAAGAACTCATGCACTTATTATCGGTAACTCTCAATCTAATTAGGAGGTTCACAAAGAGACAAGTACCCCGAGGAGGAGTGTATGGGGGTTTGGTTATCCTTGCGCATCCTCGACTCATGGTACGTGAGTGTACTCTAATATTCGACCCCTCCAAAGATTAGTGATCCATCTAGTAGCTAAAGTTCTCAACTAATTTTGTAGGTTTTTCGAAAATAAACACGGATTGCCCAAAATACGACATCTATCACTAACAGGCTAAAGCTCTTGACACCAAAAGTTCAAACATTACTCATAGCAATACCTCAAAACTATTGCAAGTTACTACTACAATTGAATAGCAACCTCAATTACCTAGTTCAAGTCAAGACACACAACTCAGTGCAACAAGAAAACTCTCTAAACAAGATAAACATGAAAACTCAAGAGAGTTTCAGCAACAAACTAAACAAAATCTCTTAAAAAGATAAGCATGAAAACTAAGAGCTAAACATGACAGCAGCTACGAAAAAGATAAAGAACACACACAGCAAAGATAAGCATGAAAATTCTATGTTGCGTTCTAGGGTGAAGTGGAGCGTGTTTCTCTCCCACACAAAGAAATCTGGGTTCTAACTTGTTATGAACAGCAATCAAAGCTAAATAAAACTCAAAAGGAAATAAAGAGCAAGACGCCCCAAGCATAGCACATAACGCATGAAGTGATAAAAATATAGTGGAACGAAAGACGAACTGATAATTGTTGATGTAGAAGGGGATGCATGGGGGCATCCCCAAGCTTAGATGCTTGAGTCTTCTTGAATATTTCTTGGGGGCGGGGGCCTCCCCAAGCTTGAGCGTTTGACCCTCCTGAATCTTCTTTTATCATCTTCCCTCGCACACTTGAAAACTCCCTTCATACATAACTCATCATAATCTGATTACCGAGTTAGTACCCATAATAAAATATCTTTTCTCTACTGGAAATAAGGATATTCTTGAAGATACTTCTTCTCAAGATTTCCAAAAAGTTTTTGCCAAGAAAAAGCAAGCTTAAGGTTTGCAAAATGAAGAAAAGGCAAAACAAGACATAATCTGTGAAAAACAGACCAGGAAGTAGTAAATAATATTTTAGGGGTAGTTCTGCAACTCAAATCAAACTCAAAACATACGAAAGTTTCGTGATTGTATAGAGCACGCTGTGTAAAAAATTCAGCTCAAAAAGATGAACTGGGAATTTTCTATGATTTTTTCCGTCACGAGGACAGAATCTGTTTTCTGGACAGCATGTCACAACTTTCACTTCCCTTGTCATATGAGGCTATAAATGGCACAAAGCTTGAAAAGTAAAGATACAATGATATTTCTATAGTAGTAACAATCATTAAGACCACTAATAATAGAAGAAAAACAAAAAGTAAAGCCTAAATTCGTTGCGGACTGCCTCCCGAAAGCGCTTTCTTTTACGCCTTTAAGCTGGGCATAAAGATTATAAAAGGTGCTCTCATAAGAATAAGAATTTGAAGCAAAAGAGAGCATCAAGAAGCAAATTTGAAACACATTTAAGCCTAACCCACTTCCTATGCATAGGCATATTATAAGAAAATAAGTCAAAGAAGCAAAAAGAAACTAGGATAGGAAGGTGGAACAAGAACATCTTCAAAACTTTCAACATAAAGAGAGGAGTCTTAGTAATATGGAAGTTTCTAAAACCAAACTTCCATCTCTAAAAATAATTTTCAGTAGTATCATGAACAACATCAAGAATATAAATATCACATAAATCATGTTGTTCATGACCTACAAGCACACGTGTATAGTTTTCAACACGGTCTTTAGGATTATAAGATAAATAAAACCCATCACATTGAGCCTTAATAAGAGTAAAATTCTCCGGAGTTGGAGATTTCAAAAGGATAATAGGGCAATCAAGTGTGGGTGCAATAGCTACAATTTCATGCTTAACATAAGGAACTATAGCAAGTTCGTCTTTGTAAGCATCATCCATAGTGGCATCATGGCCATCAACAAAGCAAGTATCAAAATCATCAGAAAGGGATGTATCAAGTGAGTCCTCGGAATCATAGGACTCCTCATCATAACAATCATCAGCCTCTTCTCGGGCAGCAAGCATTCTATTTTTAAAATCCTCAATATAAACATTGGAAGTATAATTCTCAAAGCAATAAGCAAGAACAACAAAGTTTTCAGACTTGTGAATAGTATCGTAATACTTTTCAATCAAAGAAGCAATCTCATAAGCACCTTTAAAAGCAACAAACTCTTCAATCTTTTCAACATCAAAGTAATCATAAACACCTTTGGCATAAGAAGATAGGATCTCATTTTCATTAAACTCACATTGGAAAGGAAGGTGTTTATGCTCTATATTAGAGCAGCAAGTAAAATCATAAATGTGGCATAAACAATCATCATAGCAATAAGAAGTTTGTATTTGGTCCCATAAGTGTTTCCCTTTCTGAGATAGTCAGTGCCGCGTATAATGAGCATGCTCATCCAATGATTTTCCCTCAACCAAGTCGGTTGGGTTTTTAGCGCGAGCACAAATTGATCGAAGACGATCCAAGTGAAACATGTACATCCTTCCATATTTGGGTGGTTCCACACCCATGGTGAAGATAGCATCAGTAGGCAGAGAAAGACAAAGAAGAAAGGTCGCAACTATTATTTTAGTTTTTCATAAAGGACACAAAAGCAAACTCTGAAAGGTAAACTAACAAGACTAAAAAGCAAAGATAAAAGATAGTGTGCAACTCCCCTATCTTGAAGAGTGGATTCCCCGGCAGCGGCGCCATAAATTATCTTTGATGGCTTCTCGCCCCTAGTTGGTTACCCAAAGTGGAAGGTTGAGATGTAGACAACAACAAATTTCCCTCAGTGAAGATACCAAGGTTTGTCCCCAGTAGGACTCCGACAACAACAGGAAGGTGACAACGGCGCCAACAATTAGGCGGTTGACGTGGCCCTGCAGACACAACAGATAACTTTGCTCCCAACGAGTACAAAGAGGTTTTCAATCCCTCCGGCCTTGTTGTTTACAAAGGATCAAACGTACAGGATAATAATGATAGCGATAGCAACGAAAAAGGAAATAAAGCAGAAAATAAATAGCAGGTGTAAACAGTGGTGGAAATATGGACCGGGGTCCCATGATGTTCACTAGTGATGTCTCTCTCCCAAAATACGATAAAATAGCCATGCAAGGTAAACAAATTACAGTTGGGAAATTGACAGGATTATGTGCGCAAACCAATGCTAACTATGCTACTAAGAAAGGAAGAGGCTCAAAAGCTTGGGCGGTATGCCAAGACAAGTAGACCGAAATCCATCTGCATCTACCTACTAATCATCCACCTTGAGATATCTATCCAGAACATCTCGCTGGTATTAAGTTGAGAATCCCACCCAAAGTGTAAACTCAAAGCAACAGACAACTGCATTAAAGAACTTTGCGCAAAGTAAACAATCCTTGCACCCGCAAGTACAAGCACCGTTGTTTTCTCCCTTGTGTCAACAACACATCCCCTAGACTCATGTTTTTGTCACTCAAGCTAGTCATCAGGGGGCATGAACCCACAATCATGCATAACGCTCCCTCTTGGAGTTACTACCTACTACTTGGCCAAAGCAATAAACAACAACGGAGAACATGCAAGAATTACTCAAGAACATAAATATAAAAGAGGAGAATCAAATATATTACTCCAACACAGTCTGAACATAGTCTCATAATCCATCAGATCCCAGTAAAGTCAGCATAGCAACAACAGAAAGATTACATATGTGCCTCGATCATGTAGGGCAGCTCACGAGGTCTAAACCATGAAGAACAAAGAGGGGAGGAGAACATCACATAGCTACTGATCATGGACCCATGGTCCAAGGTGGACTACTCACGGTTCATCCGGGAAGCATCCATGGTGGTGGACTGTAAGGCCCAATATGCGGTACTGTTCCAGATCTAGATGTTTTCATCCAGATCCGGGGACGAAGCACATATCGGTTCCACCGCGACATATGACATAGACATATGCCCCGGATTTCCAACATGATATCACAACATTACAGATACAAGGATACAACATCTCATACAATCGACATACAACTGCCTTAAATACAATAGATCAGCGGAAGGTATATGTCTGAGTATATACTACAATCAAATGCCTAGTGGCAAAGAGAAAAACATCGATCCCCATAACCACACGGGTCCAGGCCCTCCGCCGGGATCCGCCTAACTAGTCGTTGTCGAGTCTCCACGTGAAATGTCGATCACCATACCTGTTGTCAATCAAGAACCCTGAAAAGAGTTTGGGGGTAGTATCATGAGTACAGAAGTACTTAGCATCCAACTGTAGTGGTCAACTGACCCAGCAAGGACTTCATCACTCGTCATTCTAGGACAACTAGTAGTTTACGGTAAGGAAGGGGTAAGTGGTGAGGTTGTTGTCGCACTAGCATTTATGAAGTGGCTAACGAACTAGAGAGTAAGATAAGAAGCCAAGAATTCGATGAGGAATCGCCTCCAACAAGTCTTGCTATCACCTACTTACGCAAACATAACACCTATCCTATCCTTGTCCTCCTCTTTGCACCCCGTCGAAGAAGAAGCAGTCAAGGCACACACATGTTGATCAAGTTATATTAAGATTATCATCAGTTGTTGTTGTCTATGAACAAGGAGTAGGTCTCAAGTCGTCCATAACCGTGGACACGGCTTCTCGAAAAGATTTAACCCTGAAGGGGTGTACCAACTTCCCATTACAAGTCTCCGCACGCACGTCTATCTCTCTCAGTTGCTACCCATTATAGGCAACATTTTATGATTTAGTTCCGAGAGATCCAAAACGACAGGTCCCTCTAGCTAAAAACGAAGAAATCTGGGTGGCCCCCGGTGAGTCGACATCCAGCTCAGGAGTCGTCCACGCTCTCGATCTGGTCTCTACCGTCTGTCGCAGGTTTGGATAGCCGGTTAATCACACATGGGAAACCGGGTCCTCAGCCGGACAAGGTGGGCCAGCCAAGGAACAAGTCCTCCTGGTCCAGGGTGGTTTGAAAACTACTGGCGGCCGACCAGCACACACACGATTTCAAATGGTAAATCAGCTTAGGCCACCACTAGAAATGTTTGGAGCTAGGTAGGTAAGAAAAGGGGACCCCATAAAATCCCACACGCGGTTAGGCACGCTCAGTCTTAGAACCAATACCCGGAACTCGGATCCTAGGTGACTCGGATGGAACAAAGCGTCGGGGCGGGATAGCCTAGACCTTCCATGCTTCGTCGAGTATAGTCAACATTTATAATAATCATATCATCAACAGCAATATAATAATGTGATATCCCAAACCAAGGAGTAACAAGGTAACATCGTAGCATCCTAAGCATGCATACTAAGCAGGGGCTGAGCAACGAGCAATAGTAACATAGCAGTACATGGTTTGCTGGGAAGGGACATGGCTGTATCGGTTCGAAAGAGGCTGTAAACATGTGGTAGGATCAAACATCGAACCTATCCTAGACTAGCATGCAAACCGCTGGTTGAAATAGAATGGATCATGAGTAATACATAGTCCTTTCTTGTTGATAATTCAGGTTCCGAAGGTGTAGTTGATCGCAAGCTCGCATCGTCTCCGAGAGGTACCCGCGGAAGCACACAAGACGGTAAACACTGGAAAGCAATGAACGAGCAAGCACTCTATTACTACGAGGCAAACACGATCAAGCATCAACAAGAAGGCAACACGAGACATCGCACCTACCGTCGAGAGTGGTTACTAACAGGTTAAGTGGAGTACTTGTCACACACGACGATACCACACATTTACAAGGGTTCAAGTTGTTTAGCTACTCAAGGTGAGCAAGGTTGTTAACATGGCATATCACTCAAGCATGGCATAGCACACAAACATGACAAGAGGTGAAGCACGAAGTAATCTATCTATACTAGTCAAGTTAAGTGAGGCACAATCCTAAACATGGCATACCACTAAGTGCCGCACGTCAATTAAAACATTTGGTACTGTTCTGGCCTAAACCATATTTTAGGTTGGTTAACAACAGCAAAAAACAACATAAAAACAAATTACACTAAAAACTAATCAAGTTACATATAAAGAACACTCCAAATGGAGTTACGGTTAAAAAGATACAAGCAAAACAAGTTTGGAACACAATCTGCCAACATCGGGAAGCACACTTTAGAGCAATGCATAAACAGGGTAATAAATGCAAACATGCTCACAAATGATATGCAACTAAAGTAGACATGACAAGTAAGGCATGGCAAAAAGAATCATGCAAATAGGCATCATGAACAACTAGTTATAGCTCAAGAAAAATGCAATAAAACATTACTGGTCAAGGACTTAGTAAAAATCAGAGAAACATGGCAGAAACTGTTATTTTTATGCTGTATAAACAGGAGAAAAACTATATGCAAAAGTGCAGCAACATGACATAGCAATATATGAGCATGGAGTAGACATGATGGTGATCAGGTACAAACAAAAATCAAGGTTATAGGCAACTCAGATCAAAAGATATTAACCATGCAACATGGCATCGGAATGTTACAGACTTAGAGAAAAAGATAGGTGGCTGACAAAAACAGTGGCATAGCAACTTTGGAGCTCAATAACTAGATGACCAGCAAGCATATCATGACAATGCAATACATATAATGGAAGTAGACATGATGTTTAACAGTATGCAAAAAGAATCAATGCAATAGGCCTCATGGATGTGTCACAATCATCAATCAAAGTTGCAACAAAATAACAACAGCAGCACTAAACAGGAATTAACAACAGTTAACAGCGTGATGCCCACTTCAACACATATTATCAACATCAAGATGGCCTCAAATAAAAATGCTCACAAAAGATGGATTGAAGTACACACAATTCTAAGCAATTTTCCTTTTGGGCGCAACGTCATCCGAGCTACAGTTTACTCGCAAATAACAACGCAAAATTGAATCAACAACAGTTATTTAACAGACTTAGCAGAAAATAGCTAAAAGAAAAAAAAACAGATAAGAGAAAAAAAAGGTCTCACCCCATTGGGCTTGGCCCAACAGGCCGCTGGACAAGAGGACACGGTTGGCTTGGCTGGCGCTGGGCCACGTGGCTGCTGGGCCTGGGAGCTGGGCCGGCCCACCAGCGGTCGTCGATGGCTGGCGGCTGATACGTCCAAAAAGCATCACTATTTTATATTATTATTTCACCCTATTCATTGATATATTCCACTTTAAAGTATTGTTCTTATCTTGTTTTGTCTTATTTTACACAATTTATAACTTTCCGGTGCCGAAGCAGCAGAACCAGAATTCAGCGGTAAAAATTGGATACCAAGTTGATTAATCAGATCAAGTCCAAATGCGATGAAATTTTATGGGGAGCATTTTTATGAAGATTGACTAGAGATCACCGAAGGAGGAGGTGAGGGGACCCACCAGGCAGCCAGAAGGGTGCCTGGCGCGGCCCCCCTCCTGGCCGCGCCAGGCACCCTCCTGGGTGCCTGGTGGCCCCCCTCGGTGCCCCCTTTCGCCTATATAAACCCCCTGGGGTGGAAACCCCTAAAGAGGAGTCGTTTCCGTGTTTCGCCGCCGCCACGGGGTGGAAACCTACAGAGGAGAAAAGCCATCTCCGGCGGGCAGATTCCGCCGGGGAGATCACCTCCCGGAAGGGAAGATCGTCGCCATCATCATCATCATCGTCACGGGTATCATCGAGATCATCAGCAACATCATCCCCAACATCAGCACCATCTCCATCTCCATCCCATCTCATCTCACATTGCAACTTGTGTTGTAATCCGTACTATCTATCCTCTCAACTATGTTGGTGTTGATTACTATTTTGTGGTGAATGTTGTTGAGTTTTGTTGGAGAAATATCATTGTGTCCAGATTGTTTACCACCCATCTATCACCTCTGATCATGATCTCTTTTATGTCTTGTGAGTAGTTACTTTAGTTCTTGAGAACATGGGAGAAGTCTAGTTGTTAGTAGTCATATGATGCTGAAATATTATGTGTTGTTTGATACTTAAGTTGTGTTGTTATTTCTCTAGTGGTGTTATGTGAGTCGAACACATAACACTTCACCTTTCATGGGCCTAGAGGACTACATTGTGCGCAAAGGATGCTTATGGTGGGTTGCCGGAGTGATAGAAACCTGAACCCCAGTTCGCATACTTTCGCACAAGGGAGTTATGGATCCTTGATCGTAATGCTGTGGTTAGGCTTATGCCTTAATTACTACCTTGTATTTGCGGATGCTTGCAAGGTGTGTAATCATAAGAGTACACTTATATTAGTCTAGAAGGTGTACTAGCATTGATCCACCAACCGACACTTATCAACACGATACATATTACTTGGCGGAGTATGGTGAAAGTGACTTGACTATCTCTCCCGTGTTTTCTCGAGAACGCTTTAGCTTTTATAAGTTCAGTTCCTAGGCTTATCCTTGTGAAAGGATTGGGCCACTTGCTATTCCTCAGTTACCCTATTCACTTTGCATGTCTTTTACTTTTTTGTTGCTTAAACCAAAAACCCCTAAATATTTACATTTGAGTGTTTGCAGCCCTTTCCTTATCCAGTGTCACTTATCAACACCTTCTGCTCCTCGTGGGATCGATACTCTTATTTATCGAAAAGCTACAATTGATCCCCTAGACTTGTGGGTTATCAAGAATCGTTTATTGGCGCGGTTAACAGGGAAGGCAACCCAACTAAACCTATTAACTTCTCCGCCATCAACGAGCTTTTCTGGCGCTGTTGCCGGGGAGTGTAGCGCTATTGGTAAGTGAAGCCGGTAAGAGAACTTTTATTTTCTGTTGTTACTTTCAGTCCTTATGGACTCTTCTGCTGTTGGTTCGTTGCTGGTAAGGAGACGCCCCACGACTTTGGTGGTCACTCCTACCCCTACTGAAATTGTGCCCTATAAAATACCATCTGGTATTATTGATTATGTCTTGGCTAATCGTTATACAGGAGAAGGACATATGGGAGAACACCTGCTATATTTATCACAATTATGTTCTTTATTTAAGCTTGCAGGTGTGACGATGGAGTTCGTCATGAAGAAACTATTCTCCATATCACTCAAAGATAAAGCTTCAGATTGGTATAAGCTACTCGATAACTCTGATCTGCTTGAATGGCCAGAGCTTATGTCTCTCTTTTATGAAAATTTTTAACCTCTTCATGAAATTCACCAAGACAGGAACTACATCTACAACTTTTGGTCTCGCGACGGAGAGAGCATCGCTCAAGCTTGGGGGAGACTGAAGTCCCTGATGCTCAAATGCCCAAACCATCAGCTCCCCAAGGAAATTATACTTACAAATTTTTATGCCAGGCTTTCTCGTCAGGACAAGGAGATGTTGGATGCCTCCTCTAGTTGGGTATTCTAGACCAGAAGTATGGAAGAAAAATGGGATCTTATGGAAAGGATCCAGAAGAACACTAGAGACTGGGAAATCGATAAAGGTATTGAACCCGCTATAAACTATGAGCCTGATTACATTGAGATTTCTGTGAAGACTGATTACTTTTATACCTTTTGCTCTAAAATTGGTCTGGATTCCCAGCTAATGGTTGACTTTTGCAAGGACTTTGCTTCTCATATTGATTCTTCCAGGAAGAAGGAGAGTCAACATCATAAACCTTTCAAGGAGTCACCAATTGAGATTAATGTTACTGATCCTGTTTTACCTGCAGTTGTGTATGAACAACCTCCTTATCCCTCCAGGATAAAGGAGCACTCTTTTGTTACAGGTATTCTAAAAAAGAATAGAAGGACCACTGACGAACCTTAGGACATGATCAAGGTCCAGCCTCAAGTTGCAATGGTCAAGGATCTGGTAACCAGTGATATCGAAGAATCCACTATTAGTTTTTGTGTTGTTGCCACTAACATTGTCATAGCCAGGAACAAAGGCCCAATTTTAGGTGCACCAGTTGTATCTGTCAAAATAGGAGATCATAATTACTATGGGCTATGTGATTTGGGATCTAGCGTCAGCGCTATTCCCTTCACACTTTATCAAGAGATCATGCACGAGATTCAGCCGTGTGAGATCGAGGACATAGATGTCACTATCCATCTTGCAAATAAACAAACAATCTCTCCAGTTGGGATTGTAAGAGATGTTGAAGTACTCTGTGGGAAGGTAAAATATCCTACAGACTTTCTTGTACTTGGTTCAGTGCAAGATAGTTTCTTCCCTATTATCTTTGGTAGGCCCTTCCTCAGCACTTGCGGAGCTATAATAGATTGCAAGAAAGGAAAAGTTTCTGTTGAATTCAACGGTGAGCCGTATGAATTTAATTTTTCTAAGTTTTCTAAGCAGCCTCGTGGTCCTGACCTGTCAAGTAATGACAAAATTATTGAAGAAATTGCTTCCATTGCTATTCCTCCTAATGACACTTTGCAACAATTTATGGAAGACCACGAGAATGATATACATATGCAGGAGAGGGATGAACTAGAAGACATATTTTTAAGACAAACACCCATCCTGAAGCACAACCTCCCGGTTGAACCTTTAGGAATCCTCTCGCAACCGAAAGAAGACCCGGTGTTCGACCTAAAACCACTACCCGATACGCTCAAGTATGCTTATTTAGATAAAAATAAAGTATATCCTGTTATTATCAATCCTAACCTTTCAGGGTATGAAGAAGAGCGATTATTGGAGACACTCCGCAGACACCGAGGTGCTATTGGCTATACTCTTGATGATCTCAAGGGTATTAGTCCATCCATTTGCCAACATACTATCAATCTCGAGCCCGATACTAAACCGGTTGTTGATCATCAACATCGGTTGAACCCAAAGATGAAGGACGTGGTTAGGACGGGGGTTCTCAAACTTCTAGCCGCAGGTATCATCTATCCTATAGCTGATAGTAAGTGGGTAAATCCCGTTCATTGTGTTCCGAAGAAAGGAGGTATGACTGTTGTTCCTAATGATAAAAATGAACTAATACCTCAGAGGACTATTATTGGATATAGAATGTGTATTGATTTCAGGAAGTTAAACAAGGCCACCTGGAAGGACCACTATCCTTTGCCCTTTATTGATTAGATGCTCATGCGGTTGTCTAAAAACACCCACTTCTGCTATCTTGATGGGTACTCTGGTTTCTCCCAGATTCACGTCAACACTGCGGATCAAGAGAAGAGCACTTTCACGTGTCCTTACGGTACTTATGCTTATAGGCGTATGCCTTTCGGTTTGTGTAATGCACCTGCTACTTTTCAGAGGTGTATGTCTGCAATATTTCATGGCTTCTGTGAGGAGATTGTAGAAGTTTTCATGGACGACTTTTCCGTCTATGGAAACTCCTTTGACCACTGTCTCCACAATCTTAATAAAGTTTTGCAGAGATGTGAAGAAACAAATTTGGTGCTCAATTGGGAGAAGTGCCATTTCATGGTTAACGAAGGGATAGTTCTTGGACACAAGATTTCCAAAAGGGGAATTGAAGTGGACAAGGAAAAAATTGAAGCTATTGAAAGGATGCCCTATCCAAGGGACATCAAAGGTATTCGTAGTTTTCTAGGTCATGATGGTTTCTATAGAAGATTTATCAAGGACTTTTCTAAGACCTCGAGACCCCTTACCAATCTTCTCCAGAAGGATGCTCCTTTTGTATTTGATGAAGATTGTAAGGAAGCTTTTGAAGTTCTTAAGAAAGCCTTGATGACCGCTCCTATAATACAACCACCTGACTGGAATTTGCCCTTTTAAATTATGTGTGATGCTAGTGATTTTGCTGTTGGAGCTGTTTTAGGAAAAAGGGTTGACAAGAAGTTGAATGTCATCCACTATGCCAGCAAAACACTTGATAGTGATCAAAGGAATTATGCTACTACCGAGAAGGAATTCTTGGTAGTGGTGTTTGCTTGTGATAAGTTTAGGCAGTATATTGTTGATTCTAAAGTTATTATTCATACTGACCATGTTGCCATTAAGTATCTTATTCAGAAAAAGGATGCCAAACCAAGACTCATTAGGTGGGTACTCCTTCAAGAATTTGATTTGCAGATTGTCGATAGAAAAGGAGAAGACAATCCGGTGGCGGATAATCTTTCAAGGATGGAAGATATCCCGCACGATCCTATTCCAGTCAACGACAGTTTCCCAGATGAACATCTTGCTGTTGTAAAAGTACAATCTCATTCCGACCCTTGGTTTGCAGATTATGCTAATTTTATCGTTGCAAAGTTTTTGCCTCCAGGTTTCACATTTCAGCAGAGGAAGAAATTGTTCACGGATTTGAGGCACTACTTTTGGGATGATCCACATCTTTATAAAGAAGGTGTGGACAGGATCGTAAGAAGGTGTATACCGGAGCACGAGCAGCAGGACATTCTTCGACAATGTCACGATAGTCCCTATGGAGGACATCATGCTGGTGAAAGGACCGCACATAAAGTTTTACAATCAGGTTTTTATTGGACTACTCTCTTTAAGGACGCCCGAAGGTACGTTCTATCGTGTGATAAGTGTCAGAGAGTTGATAACATTAGCAGGAGAAATGAGATGCCTATGAATTAGTCACTAGTGATCGAACCTTTCGATTGCTGGGGTTTTGATTTTATGGGTCCTTTTCCATCTTCACACAAGTACACACACATCTTAGTTGCTGTTGATTATGTAACCAAGTGGGTTGAGGCAATCCCCACTGAGAGTGCTGATCACAAGACATCTTTGAAAATGCTCAAAGATGTAATTTTTCCTAGGTTTGGAGTATCAAGGTACCTCATGACAGATGGAGGGTCACACTTCACGCATGGAGCTTTTAGGAAAGCTCGAGCCAAGTACGATGTCAATCATAGGATTGCATCACCGTACCACCCTCAAACTAGTGGGCAAGTTGAGCTCACCAATAGGGAGATCAAGTTGATCTTGCAGAAAACAGTAAACAGTTCTAGAAAGGACTGGTCAAAGAAGTTAGGAGATGCTTTGTGGGCGTATAGAACTGCTTACAAAAACCCCATGGGCATGTCTCCGTATAAGATGGTCTATGGCAAGGCTTGCCATTTACCATTAGAGTTAGAGCATAAAGCTTTCTGGGCTGTCAGAGAGTTGAATGCTGACCCAAAGTTAGCTGGTGAAAAGCGTCTCATGAACTTGACTTCTCTATATGAGTGGAGGAGTGAAGCTTACGAGAGCGCTAAAATGTTCAAGGAAAAGGTAAAGAAGTGGCACGATAAAAGAATTCTGAAACGTGAATTTAATGTTGGTGATAAAGTTTTGTTGTTTAGATCTCGTTTCAGGTTTTCTCCAGGTAAACTACTTTCCAGATGGGAAGGACCTTTTCATATCGAAGAAGTATATCGGTCCGGTGCTATCAAGATCAATAATTTTGAAGGCACCAAACCTCAAGTTGTGAATGAACAAAGACTCAAACATTATATGGCAGGTGATCCAATCAATGTGGATGCAAACATGATATATACAAGTACTCATGAAGAACATGTTGCAGCCCAGTTTCAGACTCCGGCAGGAGAAGAATTAGAAAAGGTATGAATTATGGTAAGAAAACACCGCGAACGTCAATAAAAGTTAACTTTCAGAGTTTTTGCAAAATCAGGAAAATTCCAAGCCCGAGTGGAGCCGGAGAGGAGCTCCAGGGAGGCCAGGAGGCCCCCTGGCGTGGCCCCCCTCCTGGCTGCCCTGGACTCCGCCTCCGACTCCACCTAGGCTTGAAACCTTCCTTCTGTTGCGGAAATTTTTGCTATATATTTGCCTGGATCGTCCCGACACCGTATCTCGCGATTTCTTGTGTTTTCTTTCTCGGTCTGTTTCTACCAGGAAATCTTTCAGCAGATCTAGGTGCCATGGCTTCTCCAAGTTCCCCCAAGGACAAGTTCGTCGTCAACGTCATCAACCCTTATCTCGCAGAGGTGAAGAAGCACCCCCAGGTCCTTCGTGTGGAGGACGGTGTTCTCCACAAGGAAGATCTGAAGGGACCTGTCAAGGAAGGGAGCACCAAGGATCGGCTGAAGGAGATGGAACATGAGTTCTTCAAGTTCAAGAAGATGGTGGAGCGCGGTGTTGAAGCTAACTTCGACATCATGAATGAGATCGAGGCTTCCCACAAGAAGGAGATGAAGGAGATGTGGTCAAGTTTGGCTGCATTAGAAGAAAAAGTTTATGAACTCCAAGCACAGATCTATGATCTGTAGAACCAGAACTGTGAGTATGAACTAAAGTTTCTACGCATGGGTTTAGGTGCTGAGTGCAGGATCTTGGAGACGGGAATGTCCTTTGAGACTGGAGAACAACTGCCATGGAAGCGCTTTGCCAAGGAGTACCTGACTGAGAAGAACAAGAATGAGGAGTAAAACTCCTCGGGTAATGGAACCCCCTTAGCTTGTTCCAAGCTTGGGGGAGTGCCCAGTATCTTTATCTTTATCTTTGTATTTAGGAGTCAAGTAGAGTCGTATCATGTCTAGGAAAGTTACTTTATGAAATAGGTCTTGATTTGAGGTCTATCACTCCTTTTGTGGAGAGCTTTGTACCCGTGAGTGTGGAGTCGTCTATGAAGGAATATTAATGAGAAGTCTATTGGTTTCTTCGCTGCACTTGGTATTCTCTTCACGCAATCGACATTATGAGCTGATTCTTATGGGGAGTATTGACCTTATATCAGGTATGGCTTCGAAAACTTTATTTAATCTTGGCAAGTATAGCTTTGGTCATAACAACAAACATGTTTTTTCTCAAAGTAGCGACATAGCCAAAACCTTTGTGTTATTATGCTTGAAGTGTTATGTTGACAAGGAAGACAACTTGATGTTTCATGCTAGTTTTAATGTTTATGCCTTGTATTGCTTGCATCTAAGTTGTCATCAATTGTCTGGTCTCTCAAAGCCTTGCTAGCCAAAACTCTGTACTAAGCGGAATTCTGCTTGTACTTCATACCTTGAGACCAACTTATTCCACCTGAGTCCACCATACCTTCCTACTTGTGGTATTCCACTACCACTCCTAAAGTATATAATTTATGTGCTATCTTTAGATGTTCAAAATCTTCTGTTTTGTGCCGCTGATTCAGCTCATGAGGAATTGGTGGTTGACCCATGATCTTCTTAATTTGGACAAGTTTTATCTTGGGATTGCATGTCTAATCTGCAAACCCCTAATACGAGAAGGGACTGGCATGAGTGCCCAACTCGTAAAAGATAAATACTAACACACAAGTTCCTTTGCCCTTTTACGAGTGATAAACAAAGGAATCTAAGGGGATGTGATCGTCCCCACATGGGAGCCGTTCCTCGAAACTTGTCCAAATCATGAAGTGAGTGAGTTATCTATCAGCAGTCGTTGACGGATCATGCACCTCCCAAAAGTTTGTTTTTATTCTGTTTGATCTAGAGATGGCACATAAGTTTTCCCTGCTTACCCTTTTGCACGGGGTTTATGTTTATTTTGTGCTGAGTCAGTCCTTCCTACTTCCTTCCTTTCTAGAGAGAGAACAGACAATCGATGTTGATAAAGATGCTTGCATATAAAGTTGCATTGAAATCTAGCATGTTACATCTTTGTTGACATTATCTTTTGATAAGTGAGTTATTTGCAAAAGCTTATGCTTAGTAAACATCTTCCTTTGTGTTGACATGTGCACTTCTTGACTAATAGCATGTTCTTTCAAAAGCTTCAACTGTTCCATTATAAGTGAAAGAACAAAAGTAAAAGTTATTAGTTGTTCCTTGACCAAGGCTATGTTTGTCATGATTTGATGAGTTTTCCAGGTCCTACTTTGTTATAATTGTTACTACTTTCTCATAAGGACCTTATGAGTTGAGGTTGCTGTTGAGGATGTTTAAGTTTGGTGAGGAATCTTGATGCTTCTTGTTCGTATTCTTTTATCGACACTTCACTCTCTAAACTTGTGGACAGGTTTACCGAGCTCAGCAATCGCTTGGGGACAAGAGGGGTCTAAGCTTGGGGGAGTTGATACGTCCAAAAAGCATCACTATTTTATATTGTTATTTCTCCCTATTCATTGATATATTCCACTTTAAAGTATTGTTCTTATGTTGTTTTGGCTTATTTTACACAGTTTACAACTTTCCGGTGCCGAAGCAGCAGAACCAGAATTCAACGGTAAAAAGTGGATACCAAGTTGCTGAATCAGATCAAGTCCAAATGCGATGAAATTTTACGGGGATAATTTTTATGAAGATTGACTGGAGATCACCGAAGGAGGAGGTGAGGGGACCCACCAGGCAGCCAGAAGGGTGCCTGGTGGCCCCCCTCGGTGCCCCTTTCGCCTATATAAACCCCCTGGGGTGGAAACCCCTAAAGAGGAGTCGTTACCGTGTTTCGCCGCCGCCACGGGGCGGAAACCTACAGAGGAGAAAAGCCATCTCCGGCGGGCAGATTCCGCCGGGGAGATCACCTCCCGGAAGGGGAGATCGTCGCCATCATCATCATCATCGTCACGGGCATCATCGAGATCATCATCAACATCATCCCCAACATCAGCACCATCTCCATCTCCATCCCATCTCATCTCACAATTGCAAGTTGTGTTGTAATCCGTACTATCTATCCTCTCTACTCTATTGGTGTTGATTACTATTTTGTGGTGAATGCTATTGAGTTTTTTTGGAGAAATATCATTGTGTCCAGATTGTTTACCACCCATCTATCACCTCTGATCATGATCTCTTTTATGTCTTGTGAGTAGTTACTTTAGTTCTTGAGAACATGGGAGAAGTCTAGTTGTTCGTAGTCATATGATGCCAAAGTATTATGTGTTGTTTGATACTTAAGTTGTGTTGTTATTTCTCTAGTGGTGTTATGTGAGTCGAACACATAACACTTCACCTTTCATGGGCCTAGAGGAATACATTGTGCACAAAGGATGCTTATGGTGGGTTGCCGGAGTGACAGAAACCTGAACCCCAGTTCGCAGACTTTCGCACAAGGGAATTATGGATCCTTGATCGTAATGCTGTGGTTAGGCTTATGCCTTAATTACTACCTTGTATTTGCGGATGCTTGCAAGGTGTGTAATCATAAGAGTACACTTATCTTATTCTAGAAGGTGTACTAGCATTGATCCACGCACCGACACTTATCAACACGATACATATTACTTGGCGGAGTATGGTGAAAGTGACTTGACTATCTCTCCCGTATTTTCTCGAGAACGCTTTAGATTTTATAAGTTCAGTTCCTAGGCTTATCCTTGTGAAAGGATTGGGCCACTTGCTATTCCTTAGTTACCCTGTTCACTTTGCCTGTCTTTTACTTTTCTGTTGCTTAAACCAAAAACCCCTAAATATTTACCTTTGAGTGTTTGCAGCCCTTTCCTTATCCAGTGTCACTTATCAACACCTTCTGCTCCTCGTGGGATCGATACTCTTATTTATCAAAAAGCTACAA
Organism: Bromus sterilis; assembly: GCA_950022295.1. Lineage (NCBI taxonomy): Eukaryota > Viridiplantae > Streptophyta > Magnoliopsida > Poales > Poaceae > Bromus > Bromus sterilis. Next base: position 360,822,429 of record OX465595.1, on the reverse strand, counting down.
TTGATCCCCTAGACTTGTGAGTTATCAAGAATCGTTTATTGGTGCGGTTAACAGGGAAGGCAACGCAACCTAAACCTATTAACTTCTCCGCCATCAACGAGCTTTTCTGGCGCTGTTGCCGGGGAGTGTAGCGCTATTGGTAAGTGAAGCCGGTAAGGGAACTTTTATTTTCTGTTATTACTTTCAGTCCTTATGGACTCTTCTGCTGTTGGTTCGTTGCTGGTAAGGAGCCGCCCCACGACTGTGGTGGTCACTCCTACCCCTACTGAAATTGTGCCCTATTAAATACCATCTGGTATTGTTGAATATGTCTTGGCTAATCGTTATACAGGAGAAGGACATCCAGGAGAACACCTGCTATATTTATCACAATTATGTTCTTTATTTAAGCTTGCAGGTGTGACGATGGAGTTTGTCATGAAGAAACTATTCTCCATATCACTCAAAGATAAAGCTTCAGATTGGTATAAGCTACTCGATAACTCTGATCTGCTTGAATGGCCAGAGCTTATGTCTCTCTTTTATGCAAAGTTTTATCCTCTTCACGAAATTCACCAAGACAGGAACTACATCTACAACTTTTGGTCTCGCGACGGAGAGAGCATCGCTCAAGCTTGGGGGAGACTGAAGCCCCTGATGTTCAAATGCCCAAACCATCAGCTCCCCAAGGAAATTATACTTACAAATTTTTATGCCAGGCTTTCTCGTCAGGACAAGGAGATGTTGGATGCCTCCTCTAGTGGGGTATTCTAGACACACGGTTTCAAATGGTAAATCAGCTTGGGCCACCACTAGAAATGTTTGGAGCTAGGTAGGTAAGAAAAGGGGACCCCATAAAATCCCACACGCGGTTAGGCACGCTCAGTCTTAGAACCAATACCCGGAACTCGGATCCTAGGTGACTCGGATGGAACAAAGCGTCGGGGCGGGATAGCCTAGACCTTCCATCCTTCGTCGAGTATAGTCAACATTTTTAATAATCATATCATCAACAACAATATAATAATGTGATATCCCAAACCAAGGAGTAAAAGGTAACATCGTAGCATCCTAAGCATGCATACTAAGCAGGGGCTGAGCAACGAGCAATAGTAACATAGCAGTACATGGTTTGCTGGGAAGGGACATGGCTGTATCGGTTCGAAAGAGGCTGTAAACATGTGGTAGGATCAAACATCGAACCTATCCTAGACTAGCATGCAAACCGCTGGTTGAAATAGAATGGATCATGAGTAATACATAGTCCTTGCCTGTTGATAATTCGGGTTCCGAAGGTGTAGTTGATCGCAAGCTCGCATCATCTCCGAGAGGTACCCGCGGAAGCACACAAGACGGTAAACACTGGAAAGCAATGAACGAGCAAGCACTCTATTACTACGAGGCAAACACGATCAAGCATCAACAAGAAGGCAACACGAGACATCGCACCTACCGTCGAGAGCGGTTACTAACAGGTTAAGTGGAGTACTCGTCACACACGACGATACCACACATTTACAAGGGTTCAAGTTGTTTAGCTACTCAAGGTGAGCAAGGTTGTTAACATGGCATATCACTCAAGCATGGCATAGCACACAAACATGGCAAGAGGTGAAGCACGAAGTAATCTATCTATACTAGTCAAGTTAAGTGAGGCACAATCCTAAACATGGCATACCACTAAGTGCCGCACGACAATTAAAACATTTGGTACTGTTCTGCCCTAAACCATATTTTAGGTTGGTTAACAACAGCAAAAAACAACATAAAACCAAAGTACACGAAAAACTAATCAAGTTACATATAAAGAACACTCCAAATGGAGTTACGGTTAAAAAGATACAAGCAAAACAAGTTTGGAACACAATCTGCCAACATCGGGAAGCACACTTTAGAGCAATGCATAAACAGGGTAATAAATTCAAACATGCTCACAAATGATATGCAACTAAAGTAGACATGACAAGTAAGGCATGGCAAAAAGAATCATGCAAATAGGCATCATGAACAACTAGTTATAGCTCAAGCAAAATGCAATAAAACATTACTGGTCAAGGACTTAGTAAAAATCAGAGAAACATGGCAGAAACTGTTATTTTTATGCTGTATAAACAGGAGAAAAACTATATGCAAAAGTGCAGCAACATGACATAGCAATATATGAGCATGGAGTAGACATGATGGTGATCAGGTACAAACAAAAATCAAGGTCATAGACATCACAGATCAAAAGATATTAAGCATGCAACATGGCATCAGAACGTTACAGACTTAGAGAAAAACAGAGGTGGCTGACAAAAACAGTGGCATAGCAACTTTGGAGCTCAATAACTAGATGACCAACAAGCATATCATGACAATGCAATACATATAATGGAAATAGACATGATGTTTAACAGTATGCAAAAAGAATCAATGCAATAGGCCTCATGGATGTGTCACAATCATCAATCAAAGTTGCAACAAAATAACAACAGCAGCACTAAACAGGAATTAACAACAGTTAACAGCGTGATGCCCACTTCAACACATATTATCAACATCAAGATGGCCTCAAATTAAAATGCTCACAAAAGATGGATTGAAGTACACACAATTCTAAACAATTTTCCTTTTGGGCGCAACGTCATCCGAGCTACAGTTTACTCGCAAATAACAATGCAAAATTGAATCAACAATAGTTATTTCACAGACTTTGCAGAAAATAGCTAAAAGGAAAAAAAAAGATAAGAGAAAAAAAAGGTATCACCCCATTGGGCTCGGCCCAACAGGCCGCTGGAGAAGAGGAAAGGGTTGGCTTGGCTGGCGCTGGGCCAGGTCGCTGCTGGGCCTGGGAGCTGGGCCGGCCCACCAGCGGTCATCGGTGGCTGGCGGCTGTGTGCCCGATCCGACCCAGATCGGGTGTCGGCGGCTCCGGTCGGCCTCCCGGCGGCAAGGCGCCGCCGTTGGTGGGAGAAGGCGGCGAGGAGGGGGTCCAGGAGGGCGCGGGAGGGCGGCTCCGGCCCGGATCCGGCGAGGATGCGGCGCGGCGACGTCGCATCGGTGGCAGGCGGCGCCGGCTTGTCCCGGGGCAGAGGTGAGCTCGCCGGAGCTCATGGCGCAGCGGCGGCCGTCCTGTACGGAGGGGAGGAGGAGAGACGTCAGAGGGAGAGGAAGGAGAAGGGTGTGGCGCGGGGAGAGGAGGGTCTCGGCGGCGGCTGGCGGCTCACCGGCGTGGAGGTGCTCGGGCTAGGGATGCCCACGGAGCAGGCGGCTCACCGGCGTGGAGGTGCGCGGTCCCGGGAATTGCTCTGGGGGGTTGTGGAGGGTGATGTGGCGCGTCCTGGAGCGTCAGATCTCAGATCTGACGGCTCCAGAAGGCCAGGGGGCTTGGGTTTAGGGATTGGGGGGACTTGGGGCAGAATTTTGGAGCAAATCTGGGGGGTGGCTGCAATTTTGTGGCGAGGGAAACCCTAGAAGGAGGTGGGAGTGTGGTGCTCTTTATATAGCCCAGGTGGCTGGCAGTTTGCAAAAACATCCCCGGTTTTTCTCTCTCGCGCGCGGTGTTTACGTTTCTGACCGCCGAGGGTCCACAGTACCTCTGATTCGGGTAAAACTTCGAACTGCGCGATCAGCGCGTCGAGCCGGCGGCGTTCACCTAGCGTTGAAACCGTTCCGAGAACACTTTCCCGGCGCGCTATAAAAATATCCCGTTTATTTATTAAACGGGGTTTTTCGTTCCGTTGGTTACACCTGGTCTCGTGCGGATTTCGCGACGGTGATCGGTTGAAACCCGGTGTCGCAAGATCGAGTGTCAGGGTGGCAAGGGTCGGTCTCTGTCGGGTGCGAGATAAGAGGGGGGAAATAATCGCCGATCGATAAATCGGGTGACGAGGGGTTGACCCCTTGATGGCTTCTCGCCCCCTTCGTTGGTTACCCCAAGTGGAAGGTTGAGATGTAGTGCAGCAGGAGTTTTCCCTCGGTGAAGATACCAAGGTTTGTCTCCAGCAGGACTCCAGAGATGATAAGTAGGTACCAGCGGCGCAACTTACGCAGACCTGCACACAAACACAGATAACTTTGTTCCCAACGAAGTTCAGAGAGGTTATCAATCTCTCCGGTCTTGTTGTTCACAAGGATAAAATGCAAGGGATAATGATAGCAAGTAAAAGCAGTAAATATAGCGTGGAAACAGTAATGAGGATATGGACCGGGATATGTGATGTTCGCTAGTGATGTCTCTCTCCCAAAAGATGATAAAATTGCTATGCGAGGTAAACAAATTACACCGCAATGCTAACTATGCTACAAAAGAAAGGACAAGGTTCAAAAGCACGGGCAGTACGCCAAGATAAGTAGACCGAAATCCATCTGCATCTACTACTAACCATCCACCTTGAGATATCTATCCAGAACATCTCGCTGGTATTAAGTTGCGAGCCCCACCCAAAGTGTAAACCCAAAGCAACAGACAACTGCAATAAAAAGAACTTTGCGTAAAGTAAAAAATCCTTGTGACCGCGGTCACAAGCACCGTTGTTTTCCCCCTTGTGGCAACAGCACACCCCCTAGACTCATGTTTCTGTCACTCAAGCATGTCATCGGGGGGGCATGAACCCACAATCTATCACAACGCTCCCTCTTGGAGTCACTACCTACTACTTGGCCAAAGCAATAAACAACAACGGAGAACATGCAAGAATTACTTAGCAACAAAAATTTAAGAGATAAAAACCAAATATATTACTCTATCACAATCTGAACATAATCTCATAATCCATCAGATCCTATCAAACTCAACATAGCAATAGCAGAAATATTACAAAGGTGCCTCGATCATGTAGGGCATCTTACGAGGTCTAAACAATGAAGATCAAAGAGGGGAGGAGAACATCATATAGCTACTGATCACGGACCCATGGTCCAAGGAAAACTACTCACGAGACATCCGGGGAGCATCCATGGTGGAGAGGAGACTCCCGGAGGTCAATCCTCCCTCCGGCAGGGTGCCGGGAAGAGGTCTTCTCGTGCTCCCGATCTTCGGAAGCGCGGCGGCGGCGGAACAGAGGCTAGTTCGCGGAATAGGGTTCGTCTTTTGGAGTTTTCCCATGACGGAGAATAAATAGGCGAAGGGGGGCAGCCAGAGGTGGACCAGGGGTGGGGCCGCGCCGGGTGGCCGCCTGGGCCCCCCTGTCTCCCCTCTGGCCTTTCCCGGGCTCTTCTCGAAGCTTCCATCACGCTGAATTTTTATCTGAATTTTCCCGAATTTTTCTGGCACTTTTTATATGGGGGAAAACTGAAATAGAAAAACAGCAGAAAACGGGAACTGGCACTGGGGTGCACTAGTTAATAGGTTAGTACAAATATGATCAAAAGTGTATGAAAGTGTATCTAGATCATAGCAATAACACACAAAATATGCATGGAGAAAGCAGAAATTATAGATACGTTTTGGACGTATCACCCCACGACTCCTACGGATAAGCCTACTTGGTGTCCCTGAAGACAGAAGGCCCACGAAGATACAGCCTTGGCCCGCTAATTGGCACCGACGTAGGAGTCTGCGACTCACAAGGAAGGTGCGAAGACCTGATGTACGGAGCAAGCTAGGGTTAGGAAAGCTTACCGGTAAACTAGATGAACTCCCCGAGACCTAGCCCAGTATATAAGGGCTAGGAGGGGTGACGCCAAAGGCATCCAATATCATCTGTAACCCTAGCCTTGAGTGCTCCAGCCTCGGCACCCACTATAATCGCATCTCCCTCATCAATAATATCGAGCAGGAACGTGTCCTCCTGTTTGCCGACGAGCTATCGTCCAACCTGTGTCTCTCATGACTAACCCAGGGTCCCTGACCATGGGATTTCCGGGGTTGATCCCCGTCAATTTGCGCCGTCTGTGGGAAACGCGCAGGTTGGGAATGCGATCTCGGCGGCCTCATCATCATCGGCACTCATCGACTCGGCGGCTCCGGCAAGATCTAATCTGTTTGAGTCCCTCGGATTCATGACCAACCTCCTGGCCCTCCAGCCAGTCTTTACCGACCTACACTCCGGCGTCAATCTGATCTTCAGAGCGTATCAGATCTACATCAAGCATTGGGGGACTCTCCACCTCACCGACGGCACCCGCGCACCCACGGCAACACCTGCAACAGTGACCGGAGCGGACGCCGCCCGCACGGCCAACCTATCCGGCAGCCGTAGCTACCCACCCAACCCAAGGCTCCACGCCACTCGCGACCGCTCGAGTGGAGCCCCAACATGGAGAAGCACCATCACACGTATCAGCAAGGAGGCGGCAAGGACACCTTCGCAGGTGTTCATGGCAGAAGTTGGCGCACCAGCGTCAGGCAACAACGGACGAGTCGAAGACCCGGGCACTCGTCAAGACACCCCAACCACCAGCAGGGCGGCAGGTCCCGGCAACACCAGTCAGATGGTCGTAAAGCTAGGAGAACCGGGGTCCATACCAATGAAAGTCCCGGTGGGACAAGGACCCAGCAATCAAAAAAGCAGTCAGCCGCCAAGCAGCAAGCATCAAGCACCAGGCCAAGGCGGCCAGCCATCACGCAGCAGGCAGCAAGCCCCGGTTGCAGCGGCAGACGAACCACCCAGAGAAAAAATATACTTGTCCAAGGAATCAATGGAAATGGTAAAGGAAGCAGTCGCCCTCGGCAGGCTACTACCACCAGATGCCTCAAGGGACGAGCTAAGGGCATACAACAAGCTAGCGGGCGAGCTAACCCAGCAGACGAGACAATGGTGCCTAGCCATGGAGAAGCAAGAGAAGGCAGAACTCGAAAAGAAAAGCAGTCGCAGACAACCTCCCAGAAGTGACTCACCAGGCCGCGACTCCCCCACCCGCAACAGATCAAAACTCAACAATCTGCGGAAGACAGAAAGGGCGAGTGTGGTGCGGAAACTCGAAGAAGACTTCAGATTAGAGGAAGATGACAAAGAAGAAGAGCCCCTCACTCCGGCAGAAGCACTCATAAGCGCACAGGACTGCCTGTCCCGTGCCCAGAAAAGAAGAAAGGGCAAGTCAGATCGCTACACTTCCATTGCTTTGCAGATAATGAAGGACGCCATCGATGCCTCGGTGCCTAAGAAATCCAGCACAAAACGGCAGACTCGCGAGCGAACACCGGACAGGGACCCCAGTTCACCAGATGACGACATCAACGACGACAGGCGCAGACGCTCCGACAGGAACAAGAAGCACGACAGCGACGACAACAACAGGCGCCGCAGCACTCGACGAGATGCGTGAGATGACATCACACAAAACAGAGTCAACCGCAGCAGGCGAAGACGCGCAGCACGCGAGGAGTACTCGGACGAAGATGCTTCCGACGAGGAAATCGAGCCATGTGGAGCACTATGCTTCACACGTGCCATACGTGAGACGCGAATGCCAAACGGGTTCAAACTGAACTCCACGACACTAAAGTACAACGGACTCGAGGAGCCGGAGGCATGGCTCGACGACTACCTAACATCAGTTAAGTTTCAGAGAGGAACCAACGTCACGGCAATGCAGTACGTGCAGCTCATGCTCAAGAGCTCCGCTCGACATTGGCTGAAGAATCTCGGCGCGAATCCATCGGCTCCTGGAGCCAGTTCCGAGGAGCCTTCATAGAAAACTTCAAATCCACATACAAGCGACTAGCCTCACTCGAGGAACTGCGGGCATGCAAACAAGGAATGAGGGAGACCCTGCGAGCATACATCCAGCGATAGACGATACTCAAGAATTCAGCGGAAGACATCTCAGATGAAAATGCGATCGACGCGTTCAGGCGAGGCCTACATCGCGTTGAATTCAAGGAGCGGCTCGGACAGATGAAAGTCCGAACACTCGCACGGCTGTTAGAACTAGCCAACAGCTGGGCGGACGGAGAATATTCTGTTCGTAATGAAACAGAAACCCACACCGCACGATCAGAGTACGACTACGACTACAACGGAGATAGAGGAGCCGACAGAAGAAGGAAGCGACCCAGACGGAACTTCTACGACGACAGAGGACCTGAGATGGTCGCCGCCGGTTTCTCGGACAATTGGAACGGCAGGCACCGCGATGACAACAGATCACAACGAAGAGACAACCCAGAAGACGAGCCCCAGGCTCAGAAACGAGAATGGAGGACAAGTCAGCCGCGCGACGGCACTCGCGCATTCCGCTCCGCTAAAGAACAACTCGACGGGCCGTGTTCTATACATGGATTCAGAAACGAGCGAGGAGAGCTCAGATCGTCCCACACCCTCAGGAACTACAGAAGCTTCAACGAGTTGGCCAAGGAGAAAAGCCGCTCCACGGCCGCAGCAGTACAACCACTCGCAAGCATAGCAGTCGGGCCAGTCGCCCACAACGCTCCACTAGCCCCTCCTCTGCCAACAAGACAGGTGGCCGCCATGCAGGAACGGCAAAGGACACCAGAAGAAGAAGAACAGTACCCAGAAGCCCACGGGAGGATCTACATGATACAAGAAGGCAGGCTTTCCAACAAGCAGCAGAAACAAGTCACCAGACAAGTCTTCCTGGCAACCTCCGCACACCCGGCCGTCCCAGAGTACCTGCGCGGGTCGGAGACATAAATCACTTTCTCCCGGGACGACCACCCGCCAGTCGTTCCCTGACCAGGGCACGCCGCGCTAGTACTCGAGGCCAGAATCGGAAATTACGACATGTCGCGAGTATTCATGGACGGCGACAGTGGGATCAACATCATCTTCACCCGAACACTAGACGACATGCTCATCCAAAACAACGCACTCAAGTCCTCAGGAAAAACCTTCCACGGGATTGTACCAGGAAAAGCAGTCTACCCCCTCGGAAGGATAAGCCTGGAGGTAGTCTTCGGGAACGCGACAAACTTCCGCAAGGAAACGCTGGACTTTGAAGTGGTCGACTGGAAGTCGCAATACCACGCAATCCTCGGGCGACCAGCTTTCGCTCGCTTCATGGCCGTACCCCATTACGCCTACCTCAAGCTGAAGATGCCAGGCCCACACGGGGTCATCACAATCAGCGGCAGTTTCGTCAGATCCGACCGCTACGACAAGGAATTCCACAAGATAGCAGAAGCCTTCGTAGCCCACCAAGGCAGCAGGACCACGGGACTCGCAAAAGAAGCGCTCCCGTAGAAGGAAAGGGACATCGTCCGAAGAACCCAGGCACTCGGAGACAAAGCTACCAGGCCCTTAAGGCCACTACATCATCGTTCTAAGCAAAAGGGATCTGTCTTCAACAGAACCCCCCTTACTCTTTGTAAGAGACAACAGGAAAAGTATTACATAAATATTTTTCCCCAAAATCTGCTAGCACTCGGGGGCTCGCCGAAGCAGCCACCCCCCGAGGCGTCCTCCGCAGTCGCGACACATTAACTTGGCACTCGGGTTCTCGCCAAAGCAGCCATCCCCCGAGGCGTCCTCCGCAGTCGCGGCACATTAACTTGGCACTCGGGGGCTCGCTGAAGCAGCCACCCCCCGAGGCGTCCTCCGCAATCGCGGCACATTAACTTGGCACTCGGGGGCTCGCCAAAGCAGCCACCCCCCGTGGCGTCCTCCGCAATCGCGGCACATTAACTTGGCACTCGAGGGCTCACCAAAGCAGCCACCCCCCGAGGCGTCCTCCGCAATCGCGGCACACTAACTTGGCACTCGGGGGCTCGCCGAAGCAGCCACCCCCTGAGGTGTCCTTCGCAATCGTGGCACATTAACTTGGCACTCGGGGGCTCGCCGAAGCAGCCACCCCCCGAGGCGCTCTTCGCAACAGCGACACATAAAAACTTTTACACTCGGGGGATTACCGCGGCAACCCTCTGGAACGTCCCCCGCAACTACAACACAGACGACCCTCCGCGACAAAACCAAGACAGCATGGAATATATACCACCAAGAAGAAGCATATACAACGAAGGGAAGCACCTAATCTTTAGGCTCCAACTTCGCCTTAATAAGTGCACCCAGATGGCGGTCGTTCTCTTCGCAAACTCGCTACACAACCTGGCGCGCAGGTTTATCTACAACCATGTAGTGCTCATTCATCGGATGATCCCTACCGCCTGGAGGACCTGCCACCACTTGAGCAAAATCCACCCCCGGCCAATGACTATGGACCAAACCCAAAGTACCTCGGGCTCCAGCACGAATCTGATGATCCATCACTCGACGTAGGTCGGCAGGCTGAGAAAATACGCGACAGAGCCTCTCAAAGGACGAAGGAACCACCTCCAGCGGATAGAACTCAGCATGGATACCACCCAATACCCGCTGGCAGTATTTGAGAGCATCCAGCACCCGCTCAACTCGGAGATGAAACAAAGAAAACGCTCGAGCACGAGCCCCATCCTCCCAAAAGGGATTGCTCTCCTGCACTCTGGGATCATCAAGCCGTGACATCTCCGACTGGACGGCCCTCTCTTCATCCCGAGATCGCCCCGCCAGCACTTCGAAAGTCAAAAACCACGATCAAGACAGAGACAGCAAAACCTACTAAACGGAATCGAGCAACCAAGCAGAGGCGAAACTCACCCCGCACGAAGCAAGGTTCTCAACCACGGCCTCGGCACGCTCGCGCCGAGTACGCTGAACGGCTACGGATCCCTTCAGTCGAACAATCTCCCGCTTAGCGTTCTTCAGTCGCAAGCACACGACCTCGTAGGCACCCTCGCGAGCGTCATCCTTGAGCGAATTCCAAGGACGAAGAACGCTCAGAGTGGCCAACCGCAGGATGAACAAAACAAAGAAATCAAAAAGCAGCAAGAGGAACAGCAAAGCAGTCACTCAGACAAAGGTAGCAAAAGATTAACCATCACAACAGAGTCACGAATTACAGAAAAAGTTTCAAAGCAACACAACACTACTGTGCCTCCCCCCTCACCTACGACAGGGGGATCCTGAGCATCTACAACCTGTTGCAGGCGACGAGCCAGTTTATCGGCTCGGTCGATCTACTCATCAGAATAGTCCGGGATGGTCTCAACCAAGGAATCAACAATGGAAATCCCATGCCCCATAAGGACGACAAGGGCCGTGGAAGAACCACTCACCACACTCTCCGCAATTAGCTCCACCATACGCTTCCCATCCGGGCCGAATGCAGCCACCCGAGCGCCCAGGCCATCAGGCACCTTTGAACCCTCCGGCATAAGGTGTTCGTGCGCAAGACCCACAACATCGGAAGCCCGGGTGCATACGTCCCAACCACTGCAACAACACCTGCAACAGCATCTACAACGCCTTGAAGAACTCTAGACCCTGACGCAGCAGCCTCCATCGGTTTCGCACCTATAGCAGCTGCATCAAGCAAAGAAACGTCATCACGGGAAGACAGTAGGAACAACAACACCAATGAATGAATGCCAAACTTACACACAAGCGAGTCCGCCAAGGCGCGAAGAAGTTTGCCCTCGACTGCTTCCACCCGCGCATGCGCGTCCTCAGGCTGACGAAGGCGAACCAGCTCCTCGTTTTGACCATGCAACTCTGCCTCCTTGGAAGCCAAGGTAGCCTTAAGAATGGAAACTGTCCTCCCCGCATTCTCGGCTTGCTTCTCGGCAGCTTGGCGACGGTCTGCGAGGCAAGACAGTACTCAGAACAAAAGACGCAGCGGCCAAAACTCAGCAGCGCAAGAATGAAAACTCACCACTCATAGCAGCCAAAGCATCCTAGGCAGAATCATGGCCCCGTTGCCAACGCTCAGCATCAATCACCAAACGCTCACAGTGTTGGAAAACAGGCTGCAAAATCCAGACAATCAGATGATAAGGAAAGACAAGACTACAAGCAACTGCTAGCAGTTAGTTGTAGCCTCGGGGGCTACTCCCATCGGGAGCACTGCCGTGCCCCCAATGATAAAGTCGCACAGGCACGAATCAACTTACCAGTTTGGAGACGTGATAGAAAACACGAGCCTTGTCTTCAATTTCCAGATCAAGCCGGCCAAAGTACGGGGGACCAATTTCAGTAGGCTTGGACTCAGGAGCAACAAAACTAGGCGCCTCAGAAGAGGGCGCACCAGGAACTACACCCGCAGTCGGAACGGCAGGAGTCGCCGACGACCCAGATTGACAAGCAGCAGCCGAGGGGTCCTCAAGATGCTTGGCTGTCGCCCCAGAGTCCGTCGACTTCAAGTCAGTAGTAGCTGCGCTGGTGCACGAAGCAGCCGGAGCAGTCGCAGCACTACAATATAAGCATTATCAGATGCAGGAACAAGGAAAAGGGAACGGGCAAAATCCAGCAGATTCTTACCCGACACGCGCAGCACGAGGGCGCCCCAACCTCCCAAGCCTGACCCTCTATGGAGCAGCGGCCGGAGTAGCAGCTGAAGGGGAAGGCCCATCAAACGGAGCAGCCGGTGGGACAACATCACTTAATGCATCATGATCTTCAGCGCTCAAGGGGCGCGACCGCTTCACGCGAAAGGGACTCGAATCTTCACTATCTCCAGTTTCCACCAGCACAGCCTCAGCATCAACAGTTGGAGCAGCATCACCAGCTGAGGAAGCACCAGGTTCTTCAAGAATATCAGCGTCCTCCGGCTGCAGAGGATTACACAGCGCCGGAGCATGGCCCTGCAAGGCAAGCAATGTCAACAAGAGAGCAAAACTAGGTACTTGTCCAAACAAACGAAGGAACACGGACACCAACCTGCGGCGGAGAGTGATCAGAAGCATACGGAAGGGCAAGGCGCATTTCCGAAATACTCGAGCACTTGGTCACATGTTGGATGCGAGTCAGTAGGGTGTCAGGTTCAAGCTCTTGAGGCGAGCATCTCCTCGAGTCACCGAGTCCCTCGTACTGCCACATAGGACGAGTTCGATGCTGCAACGGTTGAACTCGCCTCCCCACAAAAACAGAGATGAGCTGACCACCAGTCAAGTTATCCTTCAACACAATAATCCTCTCCAAAAACGGAGTCAGCTCGGACGACTCCACCTCGGTCAAGGAATGAGACCACGAAGGCTGTCTGACCACCCGCGCTTCCGGATTGAAAGGAGCAAGACCAAATTGTTGACCAACAACGCAGCGATCCTTCAGATAAAACCAGCCTTTTCGCCAGCCGCTAACGGAATCGATCTTCTCCAAGTCAAAATACGAATTTTTATCCCCAATGGAGATACCCACCTAAGCCACGGCATAATCAGAGTTCATCCTTTTTATACTAAAAAGGTGCCTCCAAAGTCCCCAATGGGGGTAAATCCTCAGGAAGGCCTCACAAAGAGTGATGAAACACGCAATGTGCAAAATTCCGTTGGGAGTCAGGTCATGCAACTGGAGCCGATAGGAATACAGCAAGCCACGAACGAAAGGATGCAGCGGAAGAGCAAACTTGCGGTGGAAGAAAGCCTAGAAGCATACCCGCTCGTCCGCCGCCGGCGCTGAAATCGACTCATCACCAGGGAGACGCACATCACCCTCCACCACCACGTCGTCAGCAACCAGCGCATCCCGATCTCCGGGCCCGAACGTGGACCGCTCCCACTTGCCGGACATCTTGGCCGACTCTACAGCAGTACGGGGGCGCTTGGTCATAGATCCCGCAGCAGCCCGCAGAGGAGAAAAGATGAAGGCTCAAGAACAAGAAGGAAAGAGAGAAAGAGGAGGAAGGCAATTGCTGGATAAAACCCACAATTTACCCAGCCGCAAGGTATTTAACCCAAGAGCCAAGCAAGAAGGGCCACCGTCCAACCTTATCGCCCAGCAAACGTGGCACGATCCCATAAACAGGCGAAAAGTATGGAAAATCCAACCGGCGCAGTAACAACACCGCCCACTACGCACGCAAAAAGAGGACCATGATCGCGCGACGCGAAAATTTCGGCGGGACAACGCCAAGTCATTTCCTTCGGCAGGCTACAGTGGTCAAAAACACCAAAAGACCACGCCAACGTCATATCACAGCAGGGCGTACTGAGTACGCCATCAAGGCTCAGAGATTCTATCTTTCAGATCTTTTTCCCGATGAAGAAAAACATCTTACTCCCATCGGGAGAGCACATCATGAGAGTCCCAGGTGCTCCCTCACCCAAAGGTCAGCAATGTCCTCGAGTGATCACTCGCACTCACGAGAGTCTCGGGTGCTCCCTCAACCGGACGCAAGACAAACATTCACTCGCCAAGATCATACGGTGCTAGAGTCTTAGGTGCTCCCTCACCTCAAGAGCCGAAACGGCATTCGAGTGACTACTCGCGAAGAACCCCCCGTCTGAGCACTCGAAACAAGCTCCGTGGGTGAATAAGTGAACATATCGCTTGATATTTTGTTCCAAGCGGGTGCAATACTATTAGGCTCCGCGCCTCAAAAATACACATTCTTGGAATACGATACACTGTGCCCAGATGCCACGCAAGATTAGCGTGTAGGTAAGACCCTGCTGCAAATTTCGGTCGGGCTAGGACTTGCCAAAGAGCGATTTCACTCCCAACCTTTTCCATGCGCTGCGCATGATAGAAAAAGCCGGGCGGACGCGCCTTAGGCTATGCACATTACTGGCAGAAAATGAACACCGTAAGACTTGAAGCGGCATGACTTTCTCTCGACACCAGTGTTCCAAGCTCACGTCGAGGGACGTGGGTTTGATTGGGCTACTGCAGTATTTGCCACTAGCACAATTCACCAAGGCTCGACCAGTCGACTCCTTGGGCCCTTTCAGCTTAGCATCCCTCGAAACAGGTTTTGTCATGGCCACCAGACTGCCAGCGACCCGCAGCTGTGCCGCGCATACAAACGACAAACGAATGGATGTACTCGAGTCCCTGTGCGACTCTTCGAGTCCCCCAGGCACCCGGGGGCTACTGACGAGGGGTTGACCCCACGACTCCTACGGATAAGCCTACCTGGTGTCCCTGAAGACAGAAGGCCCACGAAGATACAACCTTGGCCCGCTAATTGGCACTGACGTAGGAGTCTGCGACTCACAAGGAAGGTGCGAAGACCTGACGTACGGAGCAAGCTAGGGTTAGGAAAGCTTACCTGTAAACTAGATGAACTCCCCGAGACCTAGCCCAGTATATAAGGGCTAGGAGGGGCGACGCCAAAGGCATCCAATATCATCTGTAACCCTAGCCATGAGTGCTCCAGCCTTGGCATCCACTATAATCGCATCTCCCTCATCAATAATATCGAGAAGGAACGTGTCCTCCTGTTTGCCGACGAGCTATCGTCCAACCTGTGCCTCTCATGACTAACCCAGGGTCCCTGACCATGGGATTTGCCGGGGTTGATCCCCGTCATCGGGGATGCAAACACCGCAAATAAATCAGACAATCAAACAATTCACACCGAAAACAATTTTTTTGATTTTTGTGAAATCTAGGCTGTTACATGGAGAAGCTCCCGGAGATGGTTCCTCCCTCCGGTAGGGTGCCGGGAAGAGGGCTCTTGGTGCTCCCGATCTTGGAAGTGCGGCGGCGGCGGAACAGAGGAGAGATCGCGAAAAAGGGTTCTGTCCTCGAGGGTTTCGGGATGAGAGGGATATATAGGCGAAGGGGGGCAGCCAGAGGTGGACCAGGGGCCCCAGGCGCCCCCCTGGCGCGGCCTAGGGGGTGGCCGCGCCAGGTGGCCGCCTGGGCCGCCCCTGACTCCCCTCTGACCCCACTTGGGCTCTTTCCGAAGCTTCCTATACGCTGATTTTTCCTATATTTTTCCCGGAATTTTTCCGCCACTTTAAGTAATGGGAAAACCTGAAATACAAAAACAGCAGAAAACAGGAACTGGCATTGGGGTGCACTGGGTTAATAGGTTAGTCCAATTATGATCAAAAGTGTATGGAAGTGCATCAATATCATAGCAATATCACACAAAAGATGCATGGACCAAGCAGAAATTATAGATACATTTTGGACGTATCAATGATCACTAAATGGTTGTGCTTCTCCATCAATTGTTGCATCTCTTTTATTTTCCTTTACCGGTCCTATACTATCATCTCGCCCCTGTTAAGCCTTGTTATTTCATCTTTGTTCCTCCCTGCTTTGTGGCATACAATTTTGCCCTGCCAAACTTACCTGATTTGAGATTTTCACGATGATCTATGCGCACGGTGAATCTGTTGATTTTTTTGTAATCTTGATAGTAATTGAAAGGGCATGTGCCCTCATATTTGGTTTTGGTAATTGATGACAATCGTTTTGGACTAACGGTTTCCTTGAGTTATACTTTATGGTTTGTCCATAGGCAACGCTTGAAGATCATATGGTGGCTTCAAGGTTGTAAGACGAAGATTACATGTTGACCAAGGTGCTCTTCATGGAGCTATCCAAAGATTGGTCAAGTTGATGTGTGCAAGGTCAAGAGGAGCATCACGAAGATATCATATGCTTGGAGCTTTCCGACCATTTGGTGATAATGGTCTTGTGAAGATATGCCTAAAAGAGGCTCACCCATAATGGAGTATGGGGGAGCAATTTACTAGTCTTCATCGAGCCGACGCAACCAACAAAGGTGTTCCAATTTGAGGAGGACATGATCGTCATCATCAAGCTCAAGTGGATTATGCGCAACACAAAGGTTTGACCTTTATAGGTTTCTAGTTTACCGGTCTCATGGTGGTAGTTAGGAGACCGGGTTATAGGCTAGGCCGCATCGTTCGTGGAGAGCTCAAACCTTTGCATTCTTGGCATCATCTTTATTGGTTCTTGTTTGGTTTTTCTCTTTGTGAGTGTTGAAGCTTGAGTTCGTATTCATTACAAGGTCTTCTTCATCGAAAATGGATTTCATATACATTTACTTTTGTGTTTTCGATGTTGGTGTTTTTGTCGGCTCTTATCTTGTGAAGGTTTCACCTTCTACCTTGTTGGCCTTTTAACCTTTCCATGATTTGCATAATTCTTTTTGTTGATCTTGTGTGGTTCTCTATATGAGGACCTAGAGCTTTTCCATAGCTTTAAAACAAGCCCAAGATCATAAAAATCGGAGTTCGTATGGCAAAGTTATGCTTGTTTTGGCCGTGCTGTTTTTTTTCCTGAGAGGTAGAGCGGTAGTACCGCTCGAGCGGTAGTACCGCTTGCTACTACCGCAACTCCTCTGTTCTGGGCGGTAGTAGAGCTATTTTAATGCCCGGTAGTACCGTTTGAGCGGTAGTACCGCTCGGAACGCAGAAAACTGCACATAACGGTTGGATTCGTGGGGACCTATAAAAGGGGGTCTTCTTCCCCATTATCCCCAATGTTCTTGAGCTTGTTTTTCGCCTCCATTGTTGACCTCTTCAAGATTGAGATCTCTCTATTCCTCCCATGATTCTTGCTCCTTTTTGAGGGAAAAGAGAGAGGAGATCTAGATTTACATTCTCCACCAAGTCAACTCTCCTCTTTGTGAGGGGAACCTTGTGGATCTAGATCTTGGAGTTCTTGGTGTTTCTCCTTGTTCATCCTCTCATATAGTTTTTGTTGCTTTGGTGGGATTTGATAGTGGGGTACTTGAGCACTTCATGTGGTCTTGCCATTGCATTTGGTGCATCGGTTTGAGTTCTCTCCGAGGATTCGTTGTAGTAAGTGAAGTTGAGAAGATAGTTACTCGTGAGTGCATTGGCACTCTAGTGCTTGTACTCTTGAGTGCATTGGCACTCTAGAGATTGTTCCTCTTGGGTGTGTTGGCCCCTAGAGGCTTGTTGTTGCGGAGCTCAATCATTGTGGTGTAAAGCTTCGGGACGCTACGGGAGCCTCCAATTCGGTTGTGGAGATTGCCTCGAGCATTTGTACGGGTTCGGTGACCGCCCCCAAGGGTCTCCATTTGTACGGGTTCGGTGACCGCCCTCAAGTGTCCTAATAGTGGAATCACGGTATCTTGCATTGGTAAGAGCGTGAGGAGAAATAGGGTGGCCCTCGTTGGCTTCGTGCGAGCATTGTGCTCCACACCCTCTCCAAACGGAGACGTACTTCTAGGAAGAGAAGGAACTTCAGTAACAAATCCTTGTCTCCATAGGCTCCACTTGCGGTTATCTCTACCCTTACTTTGAGCAAGCTTATTACTTTGTTTATCTTGTGCTTGCTCATATTATTGTACATTGCTTGTCTCATAGGTTGTTCATCTAGTCAACCTATTTACTTGTGCACCTACTTTGGGATAGCCTTAGTGATCTTGTTATATATCTTGCTATCACATAGTTGTTTATCTTGCTTAGTATAAGTTGTTGGTGCACATAGTTGAGCCTAGCTTATTTAGGTTTCTTGCTTGGCAAATTAAACGTTAAGTTTTATTCCGCATTTGTTCAAGCCTAAACCGTAATTATTTTAAGCGCCTATTCACCCCCCCTCTAGGCGACATCCACGCCCTTTCAGTAATCTCTAGCATCTTCAAATGTAGCAAACTGCATCCCAACAACGGGCGGTGCGAGCGGCGCCATCTCCTATTGCTCATCCTTCAATTATGACGGACCTCCGTCTTCTGATTCATGCATCCCCTCAGTTGTGTTTGCACTTTCTATCTCTGAGTTTCTTGCGGCAATCTCTGTTTGCAAGTTGCTCATGGCAATTTCGGTTTGCGAGACAATATGTTATTGTTGCTCGGGATGCGCAGGAGAATAAGGTTCATAGGATCCTCTTATTGAGTTAAAGTAGTAAGACATGCATTTGTTTTGACATATTAGTAAGGTGCCCAGGTAAATGACAACTATTATTTTTGTGTGGTGGCAAATTCAATGAAACTGTCATGGCAATTAGTATGACTTTTACATGGCAACTTTTTATTCTTCATTTTTGTCATTAGCAGTGAATTGAAAGCATTTTCTATTCATATGAATGCATCTTGTATTTACCATCTATGACAATGAGAACATACATTTTTATGATGGCATTTTATAAATATTGTAGTTTTAGTGTCATCTCTTCACTTTGTACATGAGAACTAACACACAATTCCCTATTGCAATTTAAAACCATTCACAATTTCAATCTTTTGGTAGGAGTACTATTTTTTTACATTCTTTATTTGTATGCAAAATGCAACATTATGATTTTTTGTGGCTACCATTTTATTTTTTATACTATTCTTTCTTACCATGGTTTAATTGCTCACCGATGTGAGTTGTGGAGCGTCTGGCATCAATTATTAATTGTTGCAACTCATCATGTCATGTATATGTGAGGTTAGCGTCTTTTTGGTGTCTAGTACTCTAGGTCACATTTTTTGCCATCATGTAATTATGCCCATAAAAATACTTTGCACTTCGTTTTTCATACCTTTGCTTGCATATTTTTTCAAATATGACTGTAACGGGTAAGTTGAAATCAATTCCTCCTATTCTAGTGTGACCCTTGTTAACGTTGTCAATGAGTTTTTGAGCCATGGTTGCCTGTCACCTCAAGAATCCATTGAGTGCTACTATTTTCTAGGAAAAAATAACAAAACCTGCATGCATTTCACACGCTTTATCAAAGGTTGTCCATGTGCGAGCATCCAACAAGATCATATTCCTACTCTTTTTAAGAGTACCAACATACACATGTGAGTTTTATAATATCTAGTATGGCATAGTGTTGTTAGTTAACCTTGCAATTTCATAATAGGTACATTTCAAATACATTTTTACCTAACATGCATAATGTGTGACAAAATATAGCACTGTTCGAACTATAACAAGCTAACATTGCAACATGGCAATGTTTCGTTACTCATTCAGATTACAAAATTTTCATAACAGGTGCACTCTTTCTCTCCAATAATTTATTTTTCAAATCTAGTTAGTAATTCTCATATGGAACACTATTAATAACATACCTAGAAAATATAACACATATGGGTATGCCATTTTTTACTTGCTAAACATGATGGCAACTATATTTACAATCTACATACACTGTCTTTCTTCTCTCAAACATACATAGCAATTTTATTATTTGAGTCAAGGCAGTTTGCTACATTTTTTAATGGCAATCATTCACATGCAACATGGTAAATTTGTAACATCCCATGGAAAATACAACTTATTTTTCATGGAAAGAATAGGTTTTACATTTGTGACACCCTTGTTTTTTCATGATCTAAAAATGTGTGTTGGGGATGGTATATTTCTTTTCCATATTATTTAAATTAGCTTTTCCTAACCAAAGACAAATTACATGAAAATCAAGGAAGGAAAGTGTTTTGTGCTAGGATTCTTACCTTTATCTTTGCTTCCAGGGACGGATCGCTCAATTTCCAAACCCTTGCCATGTCGGATCTAAAGTTTTGAGGATGAACAAAAGAATAGATCAGGGAAGGAGGACATGCGAAAAGAGAGGATCCTAGATAATAACTATGGAGGCGATTGAGAGTCTTTTTGTTACAACTTCCAAATATGGCTTCTCGGCTTTAAAAGTTGGAGCCCAGCCAAATGCCTTTTTTCAAACTAGGTCCAAGCAGCGGTGTTTTCATGGAACGCTCCACAAAAATCAACAGCGGAAGGGAAGCTGCGATTTTGGGTTTTTTTTAGCTGCAACCAGCTCTAAAATTCGAAAAGACAATTTTAGCCCCCACCAAACCACATACTACGTCCAAACTACCCCTACCGGTTGGGCGTGTGTGTTTGTGGTGTACGTGATGTGAGTTGGGTGTGTGCGTGCGAGTGTGTGGTGTGAGTTGGACATGTTCGTGATACGAACGTGTGTGTGCGGGTATGCTGAGATGTGTATACATGGTGTGCTGGGTGATGATACTGGTAGTGATCCTCAACCATGAAAATAAGCAATTTGTAGCAAAACAACTAATAATCAATTCATTTACAATTATAACAATACTTAGACCTAATTTACATAACAACGGAGAACATTATAATCATTTTAGCATGTTTTTGAATCAGTCGCAGCTGCTCCCGCACAACTATCTAACATTTGCATATTGATTCCAAACTTTCAACTGTAACAAGCAACTACAATCGTTTCTTCCATCCGGAGCCATTGCAGCTGTAGATGTAGAAGTTGCGGTTATACCAAAAACACACCCCAAAGGGATGGGGGAGAAAGGTGATGTTTCCGTTTATGAGTTCTGAAAGTTTTTTATTGGACAACATAGGCCCAAGCCGAGCTCATTACATCAGCGCGAACTATTGGTTTGTTTCGGGTGTGGCTCCCAACGAACATCAACCATCTACTATCCAATACTGTTGAGTAATGAGGAAGAAAGAAGAAAGGAAAAAAAGACTCATAATCAATAGCCAACCTTATTACCTTGCATGGTATCTTTTCTAGTGACAGTTTTTTTACACAAAAACTCATCGTTGTTGTACTACCTTCGTCGCATACGGAGGGTGTATGAGTCATTTCTTCAAGATAACTTTGGTACCAATGCAAGTGGTATTTTGTCTATGTCCGTGTGTCTGTAGGTTGGATCGTTTCGATCTATGTTACTCTTCAATTGCGGCGGATGCTATTCTGGTGTGCTGGTTCTATGAGGCATTAGCATCTGTACTTTTTAAGTTCTTGTCGAAACAAAGCTAGCAATCAAAATTAAACGAAAATCAAATTCACAACAGAGTTTTTCTACAGTTAACTCACAATAAAGTTAATTAGTAGATGCACCATAGTTATTGCACATCTAAATAATTTAATCAAACCCAAAAAAAAATCATGAATCTCTGTGTAAAATCAGTATTATAGAACTTGGTCTTAAAGTATTTAGGGATTTAGGGTACATCTAGATGTGCTTTAGCAGAACTGTTAAAAAGTAATTTTAGTTTTACTCCGGTACAGAATATACACGGTCTATTTTCTCCGGTTTGCGGCAACGCCGCCGTTCAACGCGACCACCGCCGACTCGACGTGATCCAGCAGATACCCGAAGATCTTCTCCTTGAGCCGCTCGACGGCGTCCGTCGGCGACCCGACGCCGTCCAGCCAGTCGTTGACCCTCTTGAGCTGCCCGAGCGTGCCGGCCACGTCGGCCTCGAGCAGCCCCTCCACGTGCCCGACGAACCACGCGCACATCTCCTCCCCGAGCTCCCTCGCCGCGGTCTCCAGCCAGGTGGCGGCCTCCTCCGGCCTCGGCGAGGCGGGCACGGCAGGCGCCTCTGTGCCGCCGCGCTTCCTGGACGTGGTGGTGTAGAGGGAGAAAGGCGCCAGGTCGGCGGTGACCGCCGCGTGCAGCCACTCGCTGGCGTGGCCGCTCCGCTGCTGGCTGCCGAGAGCGGCGGTGGAGCGGGCAATCGCGGCCTGGAGCGCGAGGAACTCGTCGACGGCGCTCTGCGGCGACTGCTTGCCGGCGGAGGCGGCCAAATCCGCAAAGGCGCTGCGCAAAGCAAGTCCGTTCAGCTCGTGATCACATCACACCATGGAAATCTGCAAAGGATGAGTGTCAGTGAAGAGAATGCAGCTCACCTGAGGCACCTGAGAACGATCTCCGCGGCAGAAGCCTCCTGCATGGCCTCCACGGCAGCCATCTCCGCGGCGTCCCTGTAACTCATGACCCCCTACAACGCCAATTTTGAAAACTAGTCAAAACCCTGCAACTTTTTCATCCAAATGGAAGTTTCTGAACGAACCATACCGATCCGAGGGTCTGGAGGACCGGCGGAAGCGAGTCCCATGAGGCGCCCATCGTCGTCGCCGACGTCGGGCGGGGAGGAGAGATCTTGTCCATGTTGTCCGGCGATACGCTGCTCGGAGGTCGCTTCTCGGTGGTCTTGGGTGCAAGTGCAACGTTGGGGCTTCTCTGCGTGCCGGGCTTGTGGAGGAGGACGTCTGGTTTCGGAGATGGGTTTGGTTTGGCCTTGGTCCTAGAGATGATGTTGCTCTTGCTCTCTCTTTTCTGCACTGGTTTCTCCTCTGCTGGCCTTCTTCTTGGAACCTGATGGTATTAGCGGTTACAACTTACATCAAATGCCCTACTTCAGCTGTGATGGTGATCAACGATTTAGCAATTGTCGTTTTTATCAACACGATCATCGGCAAACTAAGTAGTTTGGCATGTCTCACTAGTAGAACACGAAGCTCCTGAATTCTACAGATCTACAAGCTTAGAAGACTATTACTTTCTTCATATCGAAATATAGGTAGTTAGGGTTTACTAGTACTTCAACTATCTATATTTAGGTACGAAGAAAGTACTACTCAATGCTTTTCGGTATTTTAGACGGAAGAGTTACTATCTTCAGATTCTCTGTTTTCTCTGTTTTTTTTGACAGAGATGGTAGCACGCTAAGGATTATTCATTGGCGAGGGAAAACGAAGAAGAGACAAATTTGCGGTTGCAGGCAAAAGACCATATGAAAAGGCAGAGATTTGGCTCAGAACCATGAATCTTATTAGGTGCACCTAATTCAGTTTATGTTTCACTCAAAGATGATCCCTCAATCATATTAAAGGTGAATCACTGGATTATAGTAATCATAACAATTTGCCATTAGAAGCATTGTGACTGCTGTGGTTAGGAAAAATGGTTGTGATGTCCATCTCAAGAAAAGTTACATGCGTCACCACTCACCGCAGACCAACCAGTGTCATCTGGTCATGTAGAAAGGGAACGGTTGATGTGAAATTACCAATAATAATACTACTCCTCTAATGAAAGATGTTTTTTAAGATCCTCTAATGATAGAGATGTGAAATTTACTCTTCATATGTACTCTCTCAATTAGATAGTTTCCCCTCTAATGATCTCTCCATTTCCAATAATTGCCTTGGATAGCTTTCTTTCTTGGATAGTTTTCTAATGGAGAAAGTACCATTCTTAAGTTATCACTCATGAAAGAAAACGATCCAAGAAATGTACTCTCTCCATTTCTAAAGAGATGACTTTTCAAAGTTTGCACAATCTCAAATATGAAAGTTTGGCCCTCCTATTTAGCACAAATATATCGATAGAGGATTATTAAACTACGATATTATGGAAGAAAATTAGAGCATTTCTAAAGTTATTATTTCATCACATCAAATGAAAAACTGCATGCTTTGGGGAACGTCTTCTATTTTGGAGCAGAGGCAGTACAAACACTTTCATCTAGGACATTATTCTTACAAATTTGGCAACAAAGAAAGTACTTGATTTATGTACTAATAAAGTGCAAACGAATATAACTTGTGTAAATCGAACTGATCACTGATGACTGTGGGATGAGTGTTGTGGTTGCATCCATGAAACTGTAATTATGTTATGTAACTCAACGCTCTGCCGAATTGAGTGCATGGCAATGGAATATGTTACTGCCTACTAGTGCAATGCATCATGAAAATGCCAGTATTATGTTTGTACAAAACGGAGATCTTACAGGTGAAATATTTCGAAAACTCAGATTTTGTGACAATGAAGGATTTTTCATTTCTCTGGAAAAAAGAGGGCAGAGGTGAACAAGATTTTCTTTCTGACATTGTGGACTCGCACAGTCGCACACTGAAACTTTTGCACTCAAATAAACTCTGAAAAACCCGTACAAACCGACGAACTCACCGAGGAGCTCCGCCCTTGCGTCGCCGTTGACGTTGCCGCCGCCCCCTTGCTCCTCTCCCCACCGACCACACCACCGACCTCCCTCTCCTTCTGATCGCCGGCGCTCCCCGTGCACCCCCAGCTCCTCCTCGTCGCCCTCGGTCCAGACTCCGCAGGCGACGACGACCTGGCCGGCTTCGGTCCGGCAGGCGACGCCGGGCGTGTTACCGTTGCAGTTGCAGGCCTCGCCTTGGGCGCCTGCGGTGGCGCTGGCGCCAAATGCGAGCTCCGCCTTGTCCCCGACGACGAGGACGGACGAGGAAGCGTAGGGGTGGGTGCAAGTGCAAACCTCACGACGGAGGGCCTCCTGCCCGCGTGGGCGCCGGCGGCGACCACCCTGTCCTCCTCGTTGATGCTCCGGAGAGACGACGTGGACATACTGAGCGAAGAAGACGACTTCTTGACGTCCATCGACTCGAATCGCCTGTGCGACGGCAGGTTTGATCTCTTGGGCTTCTCCATGGAATTTGCTGCGTACGGTACGGTGGCTCTTGTTTCTTCGAGGTAGCTGATAGGTAGTACCAGTAGCTTGGTGATTTGATTAGACCTTGGTGGTGGGCGCCGGCCGGAGCTAGTGATCTGCCGGCAGTATTTGAAGCAATGCTTTTTGTGTGGCAAGTGGTGGCTGGCTAGGGTCGTCAGCAACTCACAGGTATGGTCATCATTAATCACACGAATATAGCATTGGTTGAAATTTTGTTAAATCTTAAACAACTGAGATTTAGCAATTCCTTTAATCAAATATCACCCGGCTGGTCTTGGCCCGCTTCGGAGGCAAAAAAAAAAATCTACACCAAACCAGAGGCCTCGTACAAAGCAAACACAAGAGATCGAAAGACTATGCAACAAAATCCAAACATATGCAACAGAAACATTAGATATATGCAACAATAACAAACTTTTTTTGTGTGTGGGTAAACAACAACAAATTGACATGGCTTCATATCTCCAACCGGTGCAACGACTTTCACCACATTAGAGCAATCTGACACAACGCGCAGCCGCCCTAGGTCACGCGCAGCCGCCGCCGCCAGTTCCCTTCGCACGCCGCCGCCTCCTCCCGCCTTCCGCCGGCGCTACTGCTGATCCACCTCGTCTCCGTGGCCTTAGGGACATGGTGATGCGGTAGATCTCGGTTGTTGTCGGTGGGAGGGCATCGTTTTTTAGATATTTCTTCTAAATTTTTTAGGGTTTGTGTCTTGCTCAGAAAGATGAGATGGTGGCGGATTTCTGAAGATGAAATAAAGTTCTCTTCGCCTATCCCCCATCTCGGTGGTGTGTCTAGCATCATCGATGGGCGTGTGGAGGTGTGTCTTCGGCAGATTTATCCTTGGTGGATTTGCTCGGAGCTCGTCGTAGTTCGTCTGCGTTTGTGTGTCTTCAGGTTTGATCCTTCCGATCTACGCTACTCTTCAACGGCGGCGGTTGCTGTTCTGGTGCGTTGGTCCTACGGGGCCTTAGCACGACGACTTCCCGACTGTCTACTACAACAAGTTTTGCCCAACTCCGGTGAGGGAGGGGCGATGACGGCGGCGCGCCTTCGGCTCGCTTAAGTGCTTGTAGTCGTCGCTAGGTGGTCTACGAGTCTAAATTAAATTTTTATTAATTTTAGTATTCGTTGTACTACAATGTTTAAAGATGAATAGATCGGAAGTTTTTTCGCAAAAAAAAAACAAAAAATTGACATTTCTTTAATAATAAAACATTACATATATGCAATAATAACAAATTGAAATATTTGTGGCAAGTGTGTCGACCTGATTCATCTATGAATCGAAATTAATCGAAGATGTTTTTTTTATATTGCTACACAGTAAGTAAGAATTCACAACCTCCACAAAAATGTAAGACTCTCAAAATAAGCTTTCGTCCCCTTTATAGATAAAAAAAATCAAACAATGTACATGATCGAATGATATAAGATGGTAAGGTAGCCCTTTTACAAAATCGATCTTGAGATAATCGACGCACGCAGATTATGCAACCAGCAAAAAGCATTGGATGAACTACACATAACCCCACAATACACCCTAGCACATATAGGTGTTGGGAATGTGCCCTAGAGGCAAATAAAATATGTTTTATCGAGCATATTCCATTAGTTCATAATACGTTTGATACTATGCTAGAACTGTATTAAGCGGAAACATTAATACAGGTGTGGTATACAAACAACCAGGTCCCTAGTTAACCCTAGTATACTAGTCCATTGGGCGATTGATGATCAAGGTTTCCTGATCATGAGACAATTGCGTCTGTTGACAATGGAGTCGTATCATTGGATAATGATATGATGGACATACACCCACCAGAAGTGTTGCGATGTGATCAAGTCACATAGTTCGACATTGCGATAACTATAACGTAGTGACCAGATCCTTTGACCGTAATGATCATACGTAATTGTCATCTATGAGGAGACTTTGATTTGTATCCCACCGCCTGACTGAAATATGCTGGCTATAACGGTGCACTTTGGGTATTCCGAAATAGATGGTTGATGAGTATGCAAATAGATCAAAGCGGCATTTGTCCATCCGTGTGACGGATTGGTACTCTGGGCCCACTCGGTGATGTTACATCATAAAGTTTGCAAACGTGTGACTAGGTCACGGAGTTGTAATATCACGGGAACGAGTAAACTTGTTTGTTGAGAACGAGGACGGACTAGGTATATTGGATACCGATGATCAAACCTCGGACAAGCAAAGTACCATGGGACAAAGGGAACAGGCACACGGTTAACGGATCCAACAGCGATTGAAGTTCATTCGATGGAAGCGCAGGGGCTATCAAGTATTGTAACCAGGTCCAATTGATTAGTCATTGATCAATGAGAATTGTCTCGATCATGTCTGCTGTTTCCCGGACCGTAGGGTGTTACACTTAAGGGTACTCGACGCAGTAAGGATTGATTCGGGATCACTGGAGAAATTGGAGAGAACACCGGAATTGTTCCGGTGATGACCGGAATTGTTCCGATGAAGGCCGGAAGTTGTTCTGGGTATTTTGAAAGGTTCAAAATATATTTAATAATGTTTAATATATGTTTTATTATTTAATTATCTGAATTAAATATTAAAATGTATTTAAATATAATTAAAAATGAATTAAAAGGCATATGGGCCTCATAGGGCCCATTAGGGGGAGAGGGAGTCCTCCCCCATGGGCCATGGCGCCATGAGGGGGCCCACCCCCCTTATTGGTGCGCCACCCCCCTCCTTTGGGATTAGTCCCACATGGGAAGTTGAGGGGAGGTGTCACCCCTCCTTGGCCTATATAAGGAGGGGTAGGGGTGCCCTTTTAATCATGAATTTTTTGAGAAAAGTTTCTCATCTCTCTCCCTCCTTTCTCCTTCCTCTGAGTGGACTCCCCTTGTTTGGAGGCTGCTCTGGGTTGGGGATTTCTCCACTATACGCACGCCGTCGTGCTGCTGGAATCGGGATCCGAATCCATCTTCTTTCCGCTGCTCTACTGGTTCGGAGCCCGGAGGGACGTCGGGTATACTGTATGTGTATAATCCCGCGAGGCACTACACTTGTGGTGCTACTTCATCGTCGTGGTCGTATCGCGAGGTCTTCATCAGCAACGTTCCGACGGGGACGTAATCCCGTCATCGGTCTGCAAGGATCGGGTGGCTACAGGAGTCATCGTGGATCTGCGCGACATCGGGGATTGCCGGTACGACTACACCAACCACGTTCATGCGGGAACGTTTCCCGCTTAACGGACTACATACTAGTATGTGATCTATTTTTGTCCGTTACTTGCATCAACATAGCATAGGTCTTGGGATTGGGTATCGTAGGTCAAGGAAAAATTTGTGTTTTCTGCCCCGAACCCCAACAGTGGTATCAGAGCCAGGCTATGCGTAGATGTATTGTACGGATAGAACACATCTAGTATGTGGGCATAAATTCTCAATTGTTACCCTCTCACGTGTACTCATTTAGTGTTGCGGCAATGTTTGATGAAGCGGCCCCCGACCGACCTTACGCGTTTACGCGAGACTGGTTCCACGCTTGACATATGGCTTGTACCATATAAAGTGGCTGGGGGGGTGTCTGTCTCTCTGCATTAGCGATGCGAAGATGTTTGCAACGGAGGGCCCCGACAGGGGTGTAATAGAGACAATTGCGGGATTGGTGTTGTGGCTTGTTTTCGCAGGATAGAAAGCGGTTCTTTTCTCGAAACCCCTAGCAGCCATGTAAAACTTGCAAAAGATAAAGTAGAAAGGCGTTTTCAACTTTAATTTGCATGTCGGGGGAAATCATAGCATGTATGATTTATGTTGCATCCTGTTTTGCTAATATGTTAGATATACGACGGTAGCATAATAGGATGATCCCTCACTAATC
The DNA here is from genome assembly GCA_950022295.1 of Bromus sterilis. Lineage (NCBI taxonomy): Eukaryota > Viridiplantae > Streptophyta > Magnoliopsida > Poales > Poaceae > Bromus > Bromus sterilis. Next base: position 360,793,708 of record OX465595.1, on the reverse strand, counting down.
CAACAAAGTGTCCTTCCTTAGTGAAGCACCATCTGGAAAGTTCTTCATTATGGAGGCATCACGTGTCACACGGGTGTCAAACATTTTTACGTTCACAAGAGATGGGTGGAGCAAGCCTAGCATGTCCAGAAACATGGCCTTGCATACGCAGCATATACTCACTAAGGTTATTGTGGCGAGCCTGGCATGTGCAGACATGGCCTCGGGACACAAGAGACCGAAAGGTCGAGCATGAGTCACATAGATGATGTGATTGGCATGATGGCCTACCTTGAACAACATACTGATGGTCGTGTCACACGGGGGAGGTATGTTCTTCAAGGATCATGTAATCACTTAGAACAAACTATGAGGGATGTTTGTCTGAGTGGGAGTTCCAGAATTGTTTTTGAAACATGAACTCCATATTATGAACTTAATCTTCATGTCTTTGCAAATATCATTGTAGATAACGTCATACCAATGTTTAGAACTATGGCTCTTTTAGTATGATAGAACTTAAGGTAAATGGGTCTTACTTCATTGATGTGTACCAACACCATTAGAGACATACTCGTTAGTAATGACTTGTTAAACATAATACGAAGAACTGCTAGGAGATACACCTGATAACTCCGTATTCAAGGAAGATGATGATGAGTATCGTACTCACCGTCACTTATGAATGACTGTCCAATACACCATACTTCATTCTATGAGTCTGAATTGTGAATGCATGTTAACCAACACGTATGACGTGCTAGGTGAACTTGAAAGCACTTGGTCACAAATCAGAGAAATGGAATATGAGTATATGGACGGGGTTTCTTTCAACTATGGTGGAAGGAACAACCTGCTGAGAAAGTCACTTGGAAAATGTATAAGATACATGGAACACCTTGTGTATTACTTGGACTACTAAATGACTGGTTACTTTGCGATAACTGGGGAGTTACATCAGCTTCCTCCTAGTTACAAAGACCATGTCTGGACTATGTCATGAAGGAGAATCGTTCACCTGTCATGAGGTCATGGTTAAAGTCGAGAACTTTAAGAGTAGAACCAATGCAGGAATGGTCATTGACGGAGAAGGTATATTTGATATACGATTTATAAATGTCTTTCCCACGAAACACTAATTGCGGTTGATTAAGTATTCGATGCTTGAACTTACTGCTTGAGAGTGGCTTGGAAGGGATGAGGTGACAATGTGTGCTGACGGCAATCAAGATAGTTGATGGTCGACAACACTCTCCCTCTACATCTATCAATTGATTAATATATGAATAAATTTTATGATCGTTTGAATGAGGACTTTATTAGTGTGTCTTGCATCTCGCAAAGACAATTATTCATATTAGTGAGAAACAAGTCAGTTGTTCCCCTTTTATGAATGATATCTATTATGGTCACATTACGATTATGAATGAGTTATTCTTATATTGATGATAGTTGTTTGATCATTTATAAGAAATATTGTAATGCCAAGAAATATCCAGGCTTAATAATGACACTACAGTTTAAGTCATGAATGGTATGATGATGTCTTAAGATACTTGATCTCTTGACATATACAAACCATGCTTTTGAGGTGAGATGACTAAAACCTCGCATTCTGGTAAAACAGATTGTGTACTGATTGTTGAGTATCATACATTGTGATGTATCGTATGTCAGCATGTGGTGAATTTCATTATTTCGTGAACTTCGTATGTGGACTTAGATGAATATTTGTATTCACTAATGAAACATGAGTCTGAAATAGTTTGATATGATCAAAAGGGATTTCAGAGTAAAAATGGATATTAAATTAACAAGAAAGACAAGTCTCTACGATTTGATCAAAGTGACAAATGTTTTGAGTTAGTCTTGGGCATAAAGACTTGTGTGAAAGTTGTTCCACAAATTGCAATGTCTTGAGACACTTCAATATGATTGACGTGCATGAACATTGTGATCATATTCTATGAAAAAGTGTATGGTCTAAGTTATCTCTTACCAAGTTACGTTATTATTGTTTAGAGTTATTAATTTAATATGCAAACACTCACTTCAGCATAGGGAACCATCTGAGTTCGTGGAAACCAACACTATATATGTCATGGTGTATTGTGGTTTCTAGGAAGCTTGATTTATGTAAGATAAATTATCTTTGTAGTGTATCCTTAGACAACTATGGATGCATCTTCCACAACTAGAACCAAAAGATGCAAAACTTGTATTGCTATGTTTGGTGTTTGTCAAGAATTGTTCTTGATAAATGTGGTAATGGAAGAAAAGTGAAAGTTCAACCAAGGTAATTGACCTTGCCTCCAAATGTCAGAGTAGTGCAACGGAATATGTTCTGGAAGCAAAGCTCTACAATAAGAGGAGAAACTAATGATAATGATCATGATTTTTCTGATGGGAGCTTTTACTGAGAAAGGTAGGATTCAAGAATATATATTTGCCCTTGATGCAAAATGATATTCATGATTCACTTGTCATGTTAATGGAACAAGACATTCCTACGAACTACAAAGAAGCGATGGTGGACCTAAGTACGAGATATGACTATGAGTCATAAAATCCTATGTTGAGTTACATTTAAGATTGCTTGAATCTTATCAAGTAAGGAGGTTACTTGATATTCACAATAACTTCAGAGTTATGAGGAATAAATGTGAACATCAAAGGGACGTCAAGATTGGTTTGTCACAAAGATTGTTTCTGACAAATTCAATGGGTTGACTACAATGTGTAGCAATGTTTGAGTCAAAGGGATATTCACTACGATTGATCCAGGATTGTTATCAATACCGTGACTTCCTCAAATCCTGTATTTGAAGAAGTGTTGTAATTGGTACAACCAGAAGGTTTTGGAAAAACATATGGATACTAGTGTCTCGTAAACTGAATTCTCGATTTGATGAATGATCAAAGGATTTTGGACTTAGCCAAAATATCGAGGAAACATGCATTTGCATGAAACTGAGTGGGAGCTGAATAGTTTCCTGAAACTTGATATATGTAGACGACATATTTTGAGTGGGAGCTATGGGAGTATTATCCTAGCCTTATATGTAAATGACATATTTGAGTAGGAGCCATGTGGTTAGTATCCTGAACTTAATATGTGTCTGACATATCTAAGTGGGAGCCATGTGGATGTTATCCTTGTCTTATATGTGGCCGACATATTTGAGTGGGAGCAATATGAGTGTTATCCTATAACTTAATATGTGCATGACATATTTGAGTGGGAGCATGATAACATTCTCATATATGGATAACATATTATGAATGGTGCAGTTTGTGTTAATGATTATTTGAATCGTTCATAAATGAAGATGAATAAAGTATTAAGCATTGAAGATCTATTAAGATAGATATGTGTTTAATAACATTGAGTCGTAATACTTTCCTGGATAAGATTCTGAAGGAGTTCAGAATGGGACAAGTCAAGAAGTGGTCCTTACTTGTATATCCAAGAGAAGTATTGAGTTAATCTCAGTACAAGAACAATGGTTAATGGTTAATGAAAGAAATGGATGTGCTGGATCCTCTATGCCTTTGTCATAGGTTCTTTCATATAAAACCGGAGTTATGTACTCGACGTAATGTGACCCAAGTTCTTAGTAGTAAGAACATGTTGTGATATGATTTATGAGTAAATCATTGAACAAAGAGTTAAGTTTATCCTTCAGTGTCTGGAGAGAACTGAGGATACATCTCAAATTTGTAAAGGATAGTGGACTTGACCATAAATGTTATGCTGGTTCAAGTTTTGACACTAACCTAGAAAATTGAGATATCATATTAATGAATGCCTAAGTTGAAAGAAACATGGTTAGACATCAAAGTTGCATACAATGCACTAAGGATTGAATCTACATTGATGTGGCTGCTTTAGAAGTAGCAGGAGTTATATTATGGCTTAAGAAGTTTGACTTCTGATTGAGTGAGTTTCAAGTGTGCATGACTATGGGAAAGTCCGCGTGACCCACCGGATGTCATTGCTACGACACAGCAAACGAAGTCTCACTTCACCGCCAAATATATATACCTCATCATTATAGTGGATAATGAAGGAATGTCAAATTAGGTGACATTATGATTTGCAAAAGGACGTACGGTTCTGAATGGTACCCAGACCGTTGATACAACCTCTTCCACGGGCAAGCATGATCAATAAGGAGTTATGATCCAGAGAAAATGCAACTAGTTTATTTGTACTCTAGTGCAAGTGGGAGACTGTTGGGAATGTGCCCTAGAGGCAAATAAAATATGTTTTATCGAGCATATTCCATTAGTTCATAATACGTTTGATACTATGCTAGAACTGTATTAAGCGGAAACATTAATACAGGTGTGGTATACAAACAACCAGGTCCCTAGTTAACCCTAGTATACTAGTCCATTGGGCGATTGATGATCAAGGTTTCCTGATCATGAGACAATGGCGTCTGTTGACAATGGAGTCGTATCATTGGATAATTATATGATGGACATACACCCACCAGAAGTGTTGCGATGTGATCAAGTCACATAGTTCGACATTGCGATAACTATAACGTAGTGACCAGATCCTTTGACCGTAATGATCATACGTAATTGTCATCTATGAGGAGACTTTGATTTGTATCCCACCGCCTGACTGAAATATGCTGGCTATAACGGTGCACTTTGGGTATTCCGAAATAGATGGTTGATGAGTATGCAAATAGATCAAAGCGGCATTTGTCCATCCGTGTGACGGATAGGTACTCTGGGCCCACTCGGTGATGTTACATCATAAAGTTTGCAAACGTGTGACTAGGTCACGGAGTTGTAATATCACGGGAACGAGTAAACTTGTTTGTTGAGAACGAGGACGGACTAGGTATATTGGATACCGATGATCAAACCTCGGACAAGCAAAGTACCATGGGACAAAGGGAACAGGCACACGGTTAACGGATCCAACAGCGATTGAAGTTCATTCGATGGAAGCGCAGGGGCTATCAAGTATTGTAACCAGGTCCAATTGATTAGTCATTGATCAATGAGAATTGTCTCGATCATGTCTGCTGTTTCCCGGACCGTAGGGTGTTACACTTAAGGGTACTCGACGCAGTAAGGATTGATTCGGGATCACTGGAGAAATTGGAGAGAACACCGGAATTGTTCCGGTGATGACCGGAATTGTTCCGATGAAGGCCGGAAGTTGTTCTGGGTATTTTGAAAGGTTCAAAATATATTTAATAATGTTTAATATATGTTTTATTATTTAATTATCTGAATTAAATATTAAAATGTATTTAAATATAATTAAAAATGAATTAAAAGGCATATGGGCCTCATAGGGCCCATTAGGGGGAGAGGGAGTCCTCCCCCATGGGCCATGGCGCCATGAGGGGGCCCACCCCCCTTATTGGTGCGCCACCCCCCTCCTTTGGGATTAGTCCCACATGGGAAGTTGAGGGGAGGTGTCACCCCTCCTTGGCCTATATAAGGAGGGGTAGGGGTGCCCTTTTAATCATGAATTTTTTGAGAAAAGTTTCTCATCTCTGTCCCTCCTTTCTCCTTCCTCTGAGTGGACTCCCCTTGTTTGGAGGCTGCTCTGGGTTGGGGATTTCTCCACTATACGCATGCCGTCGTGCTGCTGGAATCGGGATCCGAATCCATCTTCTTTCCGCTACTCTACTGGTTCGGAGCCCGGAGGGACGTCGGGTATACTGTATGTGTATAATCCCGCGAGGCACTACACTTGTGGTGCTACTTCATCGTCGTGGTCGTATTGCGAGGTCTTCATCAGCAACGTTCCGACGGGGACGTAATCCCTTCATCGGTCTGCAAGGATCGGGTGGCTACATGAGTCATCGTGGATCTGCGCGGCATCGGGGATTGCCGGTACGACTACACCAACCACGTTCATGCGGGAACGTTTCCCGCTTAACGGACTACATACTGGTATGTGATCTATTTCTGTCCGTTACTTGCATCAGCATAGCATAGGTCTTGGGATTGGGTATCGTAGGTCAAGGAAAAATTTGTGTTTTCTGCCCCGAACCCCAACAATAGGTTCAGCGACAACGCCATCAAGAGGGAAGACATCGCATAGCGTCACCGCTATCGGGTCCAATCGGACAATGGTCTTCACCCGGGGTCTTGACATGGAGAGAAGAACCACGACGACGTCTTCAAGAAGAGCGTGACACCGATGGGTGTCATCGCCACCGGTGCCAAGGCTAGGAGCTTTCGCTCGGCAACTCACCCATGCAACCGATGCCGCAAGGGGGAGCACTAGGAGTTATAATACCCAAATCCGGATCAGGAACAATGGTGGAAGATGGACCTGGGACCATGATTTCACTAGTGATGTCTCTCCACAAGACGATAAATATGATGGGTAAACAAATTACAATTGGAAAATTGACGGAATTATAAACGCACTGCAATGTTAGTTATGCTAACATAAAGCACAAGGTTTTATCATGTAGGCATTACACCAGAGCAAGTAAACCCAATCCCGAGCATCTACGTATTACTAAAAGTCCACCTTGAGACATCTATCCAGAACATCCCGCTGGTATTAAGTTGCAATCAACAACTAAAAGCTATAATACTTAATGCAACAGACAACTTCTATAAACTCAATGCATAATGTAAGCAGCACAATGAGAAAAATAGCCACAAGTACCACTGTTTTACCCTTAGTGTGGAAACAACACATCCATCATGATTCATGTTTCTTTCACTCAAGCGCAGACACGAAGGGGCATGAACCGACTATCTAGAACTAGCTCCCTCTTAGGAGTTATAAATCATTACTTGACCAAAGTAACAAAGTATAACAAAAATCATGTAAGAACACTCAAGAACATATCTAAAGATATCAAATATATAATCTGAACATAATCTCATAATCCATCGGATCCCAGCAAACACAGCATAGCAACATAGTAATTACATCATAGATACCTTGGTCATGTAAAGCAGCTCACAAGAACTAATTAGTGAAGCACAATATTGGAGAGACATCATGTAGCTACTTCCATGGACCTAAGATCCAAGGTGAAACTACTCACACATCATCCGGGAGGCGGCCATGGTGAGGAAGAGGCCTTCAGGGACGATTTCCCCCCTCCGGTAGGGTGCCGGGATAGAACTCCAGCAGTTCCCAATCTGGGATTCATGATGAAGGAAAAATGATGATGCTTCTGGGTAACCCCCACCCTCCTCCCTCGAGGGTTTTCACGTCTCGAGGAATAAATAGGCGAAAGAAGGTCACCAGGTGCTGGTCCCACCCCCCAAGCAAGCCTAGGGCACAACCTAGCCCTAGTCGTGCTGCGTGGTCGCCTGGGCTAGGGTTGGCCCCCTATGGCTACCCTTCCGGCTCCTGGTGTCTTTTGGTAAGTTATAATTTCTGGATTTTTCCATAATTTTCTAAGCATATTGGTTTTCACCTTTTTCTGCAATGCACAAACAGAAACTAGCACTTCCACCAGGTTAATAGGTTAGTTCTCGAATATGTTGTAAAACGATGTAAAGGTGTATCAAAAGCATGTAGCAATGTCATGAAACAAGCATGGAATAAGCATGCGACATATCATGAGAAAATTCATTATGATGATAACATGCTTCCTGTTTATGATGATTACAATGTTGAATGTGATATTTTCAGTCCAACTGAGGGGAAACTTTATTATGATTATAATATGCCTCATATTTTTATGATTGAAATGATAGCTATGATAGTCTTACTACCACTATTACGAATGAGAAAGATTTTTCTTATGTGGAGAATAATAATACTTTTATGCATGTGGATCATGATAAAAATGATTTAGGTGATAGTTATATTGTTGAGTTTATTCATGATGCTAATGAAAGTTATTATGAGAGGGAGACATGGTTTCACTTAGCTCAATAAATATTAGGTTTTCTCTCTTTATGTTTGAGGTTGCACTTGTTTTGCCATCCTATGCTATTTACTTTGTGCTTCAATGAGTTGTTTCTTTACAAGATCCTTTTGCATAGGAAGTGGGTTTGACTTAAATATGTTTGATATATACTTATGGATCTCTCTTTTGTGTTTCAACTCTTATTCTCATGAGAGTGTCATTAAAATTCTGAGCCTATCTTAATGGCTATAAAGAAAAAATAGTTCGTAGGAGGCATCCCAAGTTGTGCTTATTTTCAGTTTTATTGCTTTTGTGGAGTGTTGGATGTTTTTATCTCTGTAGCAACTCCTTTGTAGCCTTTTACTTTAGTTTTTGTGCCAAGGGGAGCCTCTAATGGTCAGAAAGTGCGAAGTTATCTTGCTTTCTAAAAACAGATTCTCTCCACCTTAGTACAGAAAATCTTACAAATCGCTAGGTTATATTTTCGATTTGATTTTTTTCACAGCAAGCATGGTACTTTTATCTATCTTTCATTAGTTCTGAGTTTTCTTATTTGAGCTACAGAAGTATTTTGAAAAAATCAATCTCACAAATTGTTCTGTTTTGACAGATTGTTGCCTCCAATTGCATTTATCTTTTGGGTTAATTATTGGATTGCCCTTACATGCATCCATGTACTCAGTTTTGCCCTCAGATGCAATTCATGTTCAGTTTTGCCCTTTTTTCGGGCGCATCTACTATGAGGAGGACAAATGCCAAGTTTGGAGTCCATTACGTCTGTTGGCGTTACTGCAGGTGGGTCCGGAGCTTACATGTGGGACCGCAACGACAACTAAGAGGTCTGTCATGTGGGTCCAATCGAACCGGGCACATCCGACGACATCTGTCCGTGCATCGCCCGTGCACCGCCATCTCCTTCGCCCCCGCGACCGTCCTGCGGCGCCGCCACCACCTGCGCCGCCGCAGCCGTCCTGCTCCACCGCCGCCACCTTCCTGCGACGCCACCGGTGGGGCGCTCGTTCCGCCGCTGCGCCCGCCACCTTCTCGACCCGCAGCGAGGAATCCTTCCCTGCGCCCGGTTGGAGCGCTGATAGGGGGCTGGTGCACAAGGAGGGTGAACCCAGGGCGAAATGGCGAGCGGCGGTGACCCCAAATATTTGGCGAGGCAGGCATTTGTCGGACACCCACCGCATCCACGATTGGGTTCCCGCGGGGTAACTCTTCGATTGAGCTAGCTTTTGAATTTCAACATTCGATTCGAGTTGGTTTGCGTTTGATTTTGCTATTGGTGTCCTGATTGCGCCTCTGTTTTTCGTGGGTTAGGATGGAGTTGCGGTTTTCTTTCTTGGTGCACATTAGAAGGGACACATACATCCTGGATGCAAAGAATAAGAGGAAATTCAAAGGAGGTTTCGGTTACCCGTTTCCAATGGATTGTAATTGGAGTTTTAGAAAATTTGGGGTGGTAATTTGCAACCCATATCCTTGGGGTTTGCTTGATTAAGTGGAATACAAATAATACGATCGGGGAAATAAATGGGTGAGAGTTAGCAATGATGCAGAGCTCGCTACCATGTTTTCTAAGCATAAGGAGAAAGATAATTTTCATGTGAGGCTACAAAATGATGTGATTGTGCAAGAAGTTGGGAGGGCGGGTACACCTTCTCGGGCAGGACCATCTCGTCGTAATGTCAGCTCTAGCCAGAACAGTTCGGCTAGTGCACGGCGATGTGATGGCTCGACAAGCGCGGGCATCGACTGAAGGGTCCCCCTTATAGTGGAGCCTGACTAAAATTCTGGGAATGATGAAGAGAGGATATATTCTGATGTTGTTCAGAATTTACGACGTTCATCTCGGCCTGGAAACCAAAATGAGGCTGACAATGGTGTCCATGTGGTTGATGATGAGGTTGGTGAGTACGAGGACCTTGCAGCCGTTGAATGGGATCCTGAGAACCCTCACATGCAAGAAGGTTCCATTTTGCATCCATGAGTGAGTGAAGAAATGCACTTGTGACTTACTGCATCAAGGGAGAACATACTTTCGAAGTTGACAAGAGTGATCCGGTACGTTGCCGAGTGCACTGCCCGACTGAGGGTTGTCCATGATGGATGCTTGCATCTAAAATGCGAAATAGCACGAATGTTCAGGTTAAAGTGAACCCTTTTATGCACACATGCCAGAAATCAACCCTTAGGAAGGAAACAATCAGTAGAGCCAAGTCAAGATGGGTGGTAGAAGAAGTAAAGAAGTGGGTGAAAGAAAACCATCAAGTGGGTGCAAAGTAATTGCAGAAGAACATCAAAGACAAGTTCAACATAGAGTTACCATACATGAGGGTGTTCAATAGTAAACAACATGCTATGGATACTATTTATGGTAACTGGCAGGAAAGCTTTCAATTGTTGTATTCATTCAAAGATGAAGTGGAGAGGACCAGCCCAGGTAGTATTGTAGAGATTGACCACCACACTATGGAGTACACCTTCAGGGGAGTGACAAAAAACAAGGAATGCTTTAGGAGTATTTTTGTCTACTTTGAGGCTTGTCTCCAGGGTTTTTTGGTAGGCTGCAGGCCATATTTGGCTATTGATGCTACTTTTCTCACAGGGAGGTTTAAAGGACAGTTAGTAGCAGCTTGTGCAGTTGATGCACACAGTTTTGTATGTCCAGTTGCGTATGGTGTGCTAGAGACAGAGTCCGAGGAGAGCTGGACTTGGTTTTTGTAGAATCTGTGCCGGTCAATTGCACATCCCAATGGGTTGATAATTCATACAGATGCTTTAAAAGGTTTAGAAGTGGCCGTGGACAATGTGTTCCCTGGAGTAGAACATAGGGAATGCATGTGTCACCTTGCTGCAAATTTCATGAAGAAATACAAAGGAAAGGTATATACCGAAAATTTATGGCCAGCATCATTGATTTTGTAGTGTGAAGAAGTACAACTACCATTTGAGGCAGTTATACACGAATTCCAAGGTGAAGGAATACTTGGAAACACACCACTCCAAGTTATGGGCAAGAAGCCAATTCAGTGCAGTGAGCAAAGTTGACTATGTGCACAATAATCTTGCCGAGTATTTCAACTCAACGATCCAGAAACTAAAGGGTCTTTATTTGGTGGATTTTATTGACAGGATAAGGATAGAATACATGCAGAATTTTGTGTCCGTTCAAAAATAGCCGCGGCAAAAATTCATGGGCCACATTATCATCCCTTCCGTGATGACTGAAGTGAAGCAGAAAACAATAAGCTTGGAAATGGACATGACTCTTTGCTCGCCTACCACAACAAAGGTATCATTTATGGGTAAAGAGAAGAGGGAATGGAGATATCCAGTGGATTTAGAATCTAGAACTTGCCATTGTAGGCAATGGCAGATAATTGGGTTGCCATGTGTTCATGCCCTGTTTTTCATCACCTCTCTTTCAGGTCCAGCAGGCAACAAAAAACATTATGTGCATGATGACTACTCTGTTGCAAGGTTCAAAGCCACATATGCATATGCCTTACTTGCTTTGGAGGGAGAACAACAATGGGACATAGTGGATCCTGGATTCAAGCTTCGCGCTCCAGTTTTGAAGAGAGCAGCAGGTAGACTAAGGAAGGCTCGATTGAGACCTCGCAGTGAAGGAGATGGACTTGGAGCGAGGAGGCGTAAGTGCACAAGGTGTGGTGGGTCTGGCCATTTCGGTAAGTATTATGATAGCACAAGTGATCCAGCGTTCGAAGAGTGTTTCGATGAAGGCTTCGATGAAAATTTTGGTCAGCAGCCGGTTGCAGTAGATGAGGATTTGGACGAGGTTCCAAATGATGATCCGAGTGAGCCTCCAAATGATGATCTAAGTGAGGTTCCAAATGATGATGGTGATGATCCAAGTGAGGTTCCAAGTGAGCCTCCAAATGATGATCCAAGTGAGGCTCCAAATGGTGACCAACCTTCTGTCGTTGTGAGTTCTGCTAGGTATGTAAATCTTGCCAATACTATTGTACATTTATCACTTGACATGATCTCATTAACCTTTATGATTTGTACAACTTTGTGGTATGTTCGAAGAAGACGCTTAAGGTACCGGCAACCAAGAGGAAAAGATAAGAAGCAATGAGCACAAGGATGACAAGGAGCAAAGTGTTGGCAAAAAGCTCAAGGATCAAAAAGAAGCCCAGACGCTATGACTGATGTTGTATTTGTGTTGAATGATGTTGAACCTACCCATGTTAGAACTATTTGTGTGAATGATGTTGTATTTGTTTGAATGATGTTGGACCTATGTTAGAAATTCAAAATGATGTTGAACCAAACTTCAAATTTCAAATGCTATTTGGATGTTGTAGTTCTTTAGAAACTATGGTGAATTTGTTTGGTCTAACTTAGTCATCAATCCAAGCCATTTTGCGAAGTAAAGTCACATTCATGAAAAATGTGCTAATAAAGTGCTCCAAAGGTAGGGTAAACAACCTCATTTCTAAGCAAGTTTTTTTCCGACCTTGTCTAAATCAACAAAACCTGACTTAAATCTTTAGTATATTACATAAAAAGACTATGTGAGCAGGTTTTTCATTTTTTTGATTTTTTTGAATTTATGATGCTCATTTGAATCCTAGTCATACATAACTTTGAGATGTCACATTACATACATGAATTTGTGTCTAAATCAGAAAACCCCAACTTAAATCTTTAGTGTATGACATAAAAATACTATGTGAGCAGGTTTTTCATATATTTTTTTCATTTTTTTTGAATTTATATGCTCATTTGATTTTTGGTCAAACCAATCTTTGACCAACATTTATACAAGTTTAAAACATGAAAATGAAAAACTAAGCCTGGATCCTTCTTAGTAACTCCAAAATGAAACTTTGGTGAGGTTTTGATGGCTTCTCGCCCCTCGTTGGTTACCCAAAGTGGAAGGTTGAGATGTAGACAACAACAAATTTTCCTCGATGAAGATACCAAGGTTTGTCTCCAGTAGGACTCCGACAACGACAGGAAGGTGACAACGGCGCCAGCAATTAGGCGGTTGACGTGGACCTGCACACACAACAGATAACTTTGCTCCCAACAAGTATAGAGAGGTTGTCAGTCCCTCCTGCCTTGTTGTTTACAAAGGATCAAACACACGTGATAATAATGATAGCAATAGCAACAGAAAAGGAAATAAAGCAGAGAAATAAATAGCGGGTGTAAACAGTGGTGGAAGTATGGACCAGGGTCCCATGATGTTCACTAGTGATGTCTCTCTCCCAAAAGACGATAAAATAGTCATGCAAGGTAAACAAATTACAGCTGGGAAATTGACAGGATTATGTGCGCAAACCAATGTTAACTATGCTATAAAGAAAGGAAGAGGCTCAAAAGCTTGGGCGGTACGCCAAGACAAGTAGACCGAAATCCATCTGCATCTACCTACTAATCATCCACCTTGAGATATCTATCCAGAACATCTCGCTGGTATTAAGTTGTGAATCCCACCCAAAGTGTAAACTCAAAGCAACAGACAACTGCATTAAAGAACTTTGCGTAAAGTAAACAATCCTTGCACCCGCAAGTACAAGCACCGTTGTTTTCTCCCTTGTGGCAACATCACATCCCCTAGAATCATGTTTCTGTCACTCAAGCTAGTCATCAGGGGGCATGAACCCACAATCATGCATAACACTCCCTCTTGGAGTCACTACCTACTACTTGGCCAAAGCAATAAACAGCAATGGAGAACATGCAAGAATTACTCAAGAACATAAATATAAAAGAGGAGAATCAAATATATTACTCAAACACAATCTGAACATAGTCTCATAATCCATCAGATCCCAGCAAACTCAGCATAGCAACAGCAAAAAGATTACATATGTGCCTCGATCATGTAGGGCAGCTCACGAGGTCTAAACCATGAAGAACAAAGAGGGGAGGAGACCATCACATAGCTACTGATCATGGACCCATGGTCCAAGGTGGACTACTCACGGTTCATCCCGGAAGCATCCATGATGGTGGAGAAGCTCCCGGAGGTGGTTCCTCCCTCCGTTAGGGTGCCGGGAAGAGGGCTCCTGGTGCTCCCGATCTTGGGAGCACGACGGCGGCGGAACAAAGGAGAGATCGCGAAAAAGGGTTCTGCCCTCGAGGGTTTCGGGACGAGTGGGATATATAGGCGAAGGTGGCAGCCAGAGGTGGCCAGGGGCCCCAGGCGCCCCCTGGCGCGACCTATGGGGTGGCCGCCTGGGCCACCCCTGGCTCACCTCTGGCCCCACTTGGGCTCTTCCCGAAGCTTCCTGTACGCTGATTTTTGCTATATTTTTCCTAGAATTTTTCTGGCATTTTAAGTAATGGGAAAACCTGAAATAGAAAAACAGCAGAAAACAGGAACTGGCACTGGGGTGCACTGAGTTAATTGGTTAGTCCAAATATGATCAAAAGTGTATGAAAGTGCATCAATATCATAGAAATATCACACAAAAGATGCATGGAGCAAGCAGAAAGTATAGATACGTTTTAGACGTATCAGGTTTCTGAAAATTTTATGTTCCAAACCCCCAAACCTCTCATCACTTCATACATACATTCATAAGTGTGTTTTGAGTTACCATATGATGTACATGAAATTTGATGAAATAATTTGAATCAGCCAAACCCCGACTTAAATCATTAGTATATGACATAAAAGGACCATGTGCGGAGGTTTTTCATTTTTTTTAATTTGTAATGCTCATTTGAATTCTGGTCAAACATCTCTTTGACTGACTCCAAACCCCAACACTGAACAAAGACCGTCGATCTAACCCTAGCGCTGAACCATGGCCGTCGATCTACACCTGCTAGAGGGAATCTGGGGGGCGATCCGCGTGAACCTGATTCCTGCCATCTGATTGGCTATTCTTTTTCTTCCTCAATGCCGAGAGAGATGCGCTGGATGGACCGTTGGGCCGTCTCGCGCCGCGTCTCAGCGCTTCCCCGTCCCAACCTTTCAGGGTTGTGTGTGTGCACGTAGGCCTGCCTGCATGGGACAAACGGCGCATGCATGCAGCGATTGGACGTGTGCATGCATGCGCTAGGCCAGCGGCGTGGCCGTGTACCGCAACGATGCAGTGATTCAGATTAAGGCTGAGAGGAGAGAACCAGATCAGATTCACATGTCGTCGATTCAATGTTAAACACATACACACGCATGCGCACGGATACACACGCCCGTTCAATGCCAACCCTCCTCTCTTCCTCTCCTACACACACGTCTATTTAAACGCCTCTCTTCCTCTCCCATCCACCACCAAGCCAGATCCGTCGACACACCCAAGCCATCTCTTCCTCGATCTCTTCCTCACCCAGCTCTCCGTCAAGGATGCCGCCATTCAGTGCACCCACCTTCCGTCCCCCGCCCACCGTGGAGGAGGTACGCTACCCGCCGGGCGTCCTCGTCGAGAGCACGCTCAGGGTGTGGTCGCAATCCATGTGGAGGGGCCCCGTCGAGTTCGCATGCGCCTTCATCATCGCCGGCTATGCCCACCTCCCACGGGGCTTGCCGGTTGTGACGCCCCCAAAATCGAACCGTGTACAGTAATCATACTCGCAAGGTACACGATCGAGATCAGGGACTCACGGTGAGATATCACAACACAACTCTACAAATAAAATAATACAAGATGTTTAATACAAGCCAGGGGCCACGAGGGCTCGAATACAACAGCTCGAAAGCACACAGTTAGCGGAAGAAATAATATCTGAGTAAAGACACAAGGATACAAGGTTGCCTTAAGAAGGCTAGCACAAAATCAACACTCGATCAAAAAGGCAAGGCCTCCTGACTAGGAACCTCCAAACTACTCCTGGTCAAAGGGGAACTCGTCATCGTAGAAGGCATCGGGGATCTTCATGTTGCGGTGGTCGGCATCGGGGATCTCCTGCTCCTGGACTCCAACGTCGACTGCAGCGGCCGATCAGGCAAAACAATAAAAGGGGAAATAAAGCAGGTGAGTATCTAGCATACCCGCGAGTCTTACGTCCGCTACTAAGCATTTATGTATTGTATCAAAATGGAAAGGGGAGGCTATATATAGTGGACTGCAAGGTAGAAATCAGAACAAGGGTAAGAAGCTAGGCCTATCGAAGACTAGCATCTTCCGACGAGTCTTGCAGCATGGGGAGAGAATTAGCCAACAGTTTATATAAAGCATAAAGTAACAATGCAGCAGAAGTTGCTGCAACATTGTATAATAATAAGTTGGAATAATTAACAATGCCTCCGAGTTCCCTCCTCGACTCCCCTGCGAGGAAGCAAACCCGGAACCATACAGTTTAATAATAATAGTTTGTAGTGGTAAGATCCAGCTTCAGCATAAAGCGTCCTGTTACCGTGGACACGGCTATTCGAATATATTAATCTTCCCTGCAGGGATGCACTTGTGTTAAACTATACGCACGGATCTCCAGGGTGGCGGGCACCTTGTTAGGGAACGCTCCATCAAGGCTATCCGACACTCCACAGCCCATCTTTCAAACTCAACATAGAGGTCATCAGTCGGACTATATCCTATGTACGCGGGGCTTTGGACCCTAACCCCGACGTACTCCTGCACGGTGCGAGGCTGGCCGGTGAAGTTAAAGCAAATCCAAATAAGACACCACCGCGCGAGCAAATAAGACAACACCACTTCCCGGCGCAGGCCGCGGTACTGCTCGCGTCTGAAGAGTCCTTGGACGACACTATGAAGCAGGGGAGCCCATAACTCGTAATTCCCACGGGTAGGTAGTGCGTACATGGCATATAGCCAACTCAAGACATCCACTGAACCATTAAGCAGTTTATTTATTTTCTGTCAGAACAACCGTTATCGTTGTCCT
This sequence comes from Bromus sterilis, assembly GCA_950022295.1. Classification (NCBI taxonomy): domain Eukaryota; kingdom Viridiplantae; phylum Streptophyta; class Magnoliopsida; order Poales; family Poaceae; genus Bromus; species Bromus sterilis. The sequence goes on along the minus strand of OX465595.1, from coordinate 360,777,029 downwards.
TATTTAGGTGAGTCGCGGACAACGAAAGCAGTCAGGTCCACCAGTAACATTGGTGCCTGCCCTGACGTCCCACCAACTCGTGCGGTTACCAACAAGGTGAACCGTCTCCTTACCTTGTCTCGTGTTTTCTACGAAGAGCTCGACTTTCGTACAACAGGATATCTGTCGGCCACGAACAGTACCAGGCCCGCCGCACACCGGTGGAATACACCTGACCCGTCGTTCCGCAAAAATACCCTGCGCGGGAACCGTTGGGTCACCCGACTCCTTACCTTTTAAGTACACCAGTTGATTTGAGTGCCTACCATCAAGTGAAACTAGGAGGTATCACCCCGATGGTACACTTGAAGAGGTTCGACAGAGACATCAGTGGAATGAACTAAAGAGGAATATTCTCGTATCGCCCCAGTGGTGCCGAGACACCAGCGGAATGAACTAAAGAGGAATGCCCTCTTATCATCCCAGTGATGCTACGCTACTGAGCCAACGAGAGTGAAATACGAGTTCGTCCACTCGTAAGTCAAACTCGAAGCGACTCGGCAGAGTCTCCCCGTTGTAGGTTCCCTATGGCGTCTGCATTGATCCGTACCTGTTTCAGTTGTAATATACCATTTCCGCGATCACTCCCAGAGTGATCACAGCCCGCTATCTAATCCTAGCTAACAATGCGCAGGGTTCACTGCTGAATCAAATATATATATTTATAGGCATCATAGGATACGGAAAGGTACATCAAGGGGCGACAATGACAGGCTATGCAATTGAATAGGTAAGCAACGTAGTAGCAGCAGTAACCATGCCTAGTGCAAGAAATGTACGGAAAAGATAGGCGATATCTGGGGAAGAGAATGGCTCTGCTTGCCTGTAAGCTCGGTAGTAGCGGTACGATCGTCGACGAAGTAGTCGTACTCGGCAACGGGGTCGTCGACGGCAGCAACGGGGTCTACCAAAGAATAAGGGGGAGAAACAATAAATACACAGCAATAATAGCAATACAAATACAATACAAGGCAGAAGCATGGTTAACGGTGTTCTATCGCGGTGCAAGGTGCTTTGCTCGGAGCAGGAATTTATCCGGGGATGACTCATCAGTACCGATAGATTACTGGACCGATGATCCCGAGGGGGAAGGTTCCATGCCGGAGGTGCCGTGGACATCGAACAAACATACGGAGAGTGTATCCGTGTTAGTTGATCCCTTCCGAACAACTTTCGTGTTCGGAATAAATTCATCCGGAGAGTTTTACGGTATCGGGCAATTATCGGATAGACGGCCCGGAGGGGGGATGTCGATGTTCGTTGTGTTAGAGGGGGGTGGTAGACATACGGATAGCGTATTATTATTCTACGTATTTTTCTGATCAAGTTATATATATAAATTATTTTCATCAGAGTTACAGATTAAAAGATATTGATTTTCAAAGTTTTATTCAATTTAAAAGAATTTCTGGAATTTTTGTTTAATTATTAAATGAACATTATCCACATCCTTATCCAAAACAGTGCACTGACATGTGGGGCCACCCTGTCATAGGTTGATGCCTTTGACTGGTCAACTGACCAGTGGGTCCCACCTGTCATACACACATTATTTATAAATCCATTTTATTTAATTTCTTACAAGTGGGGCCCAGCAGTAAGTGACACAGTCATTTAATTATCTGATTAAATCTAATCAAGGGGTTATTTAGTGCCTGGACCCACATGTAATAGACCCAGGGGGTTAACTACTTTAATTTAAACACAGGTTAATTTAACAGGGGACTGGACCCACATGTCATTGACCAAGTTAATATCCAGTGGGGGATTATCTTCTAATGTTTTGATTAACAAGGGGGGGTATCTCTGAGTGTTAATTCATAGGGGGGTTAGCCAGGGAGTTTGGCCGCGCTGTGCTCGCCGGCGAGCAAGCGCACGATGTCGTTGTCATCCCGGCCAACCCCGGCGAGGGCGGGGGAGGGGGGGCTGGACGCAGGCGTGGCGAGGGCACAGTGCGCAGGGGGCGCATGGTTGCGGCGAGTGGTGAATATTATCGCTTGCTTCACCTGAAGACTCCGAAGATTACTCTCCGATAAATTCCCGAGAACCTACGTGTTCATCGCCTTTGCAATCCCCTTCCACCGATAAGTCCGTGTGGATAATTACATCCACCTCCCAATCTGGGAATCATAATTACAATGTACTTAAGCATTGGATTATTTCGATGCTTCTATCACCCGATGCAATTGCATTCTTTATCCTTCTTGTTGAGTGTTGATACTCACATCAGATTCTTTGCGAACCATCCGACCTTTGGTAGATTGTTATCCGACTAATCTTACATGGCTTCTTCCATGTGTCAATCGGATTCATCGTGTGAAATACCATCCTTGCCCTCGATGATTTGTGTTATCATCGACAACCTCCTTTGACTCCCTGCCAATACAACTTGGTCGTGTATATCGTGCTCTGCTTTCCCTTGGGAAAGATATACACCAGATACTTGTGTATAATCACATTTTCCCTTCCATTGGTCTGTTCAACCTTTCTTGTAAGGTGTCTTATCTGAGCTGTGATAATCCCCTGCTTATGTAAACACTTTGGTGCACTACTCTGTCGGGACAACCTGTTACTATCGTGGATAACCCTTTTGGCTCTTGTCACATACCTTGCGATATTCAGTCCGATACCAGACGCGGTGCTTATGCCTGATGCCCTGGACCACCTTTCCATCATCCGTCATCGGCATCGAATGCATGCCTATCCGCTTGAGATTCTCATACCTTCTTTTGTTTCTCTTGATGTATTCTCCTGAGTATAAACTCGGAAGATACCTTGTACCCCATTCCCTTGGATAACCTCGGTTGATTAACCTTGTACCGATCCGACCCCTTGAGTTTACCCCCAACCTATTCGTAAGTACGATGAAGCCCCGAAGGAAGGATGACAACTCGTCGAGATGCACTGATGCAGAGAAGTGAAGACATCAACGAGAAGGATCAACTCCTTCGAGAGGGTCAACAAGAACCAGAAGATTTGTTAGAATACGAAACCGAAACCTTACCCCTTACACTACTTTTAATTCTCGGGACGAGAATTCTTGTAGTGGGGGAGATTTGTAACACCCCCAGATCCAGTACAGTAATCACTACAGCGATTCTCCAGTTCATGGTCATCACTGTTGCTAATCCAGCCATGATCACCTTGATCAAAGCTTGTTCAAATTCAACCCGATTAAAAATTCCAAAACCATGTGACAATTAATGTTCAACCAAAAATTGTGGAACCAATTTAATAAAATTCCAAATAATCAGTAGGTCATATTAAAAGTGAAATAGGAGTTTATTAAAATGTTTTACTAATTTAATCAAATCAAAACAGTGACAAATCAGTGGCATTTAATCCATTTTAAATATAACAAAAATGCAAATGATTTTATATGAATCCCAAACTTTTTATAGCAGTATACTAAATTACAAATTAAATTATGGAGCAAGTCTTATATAAAACCATTTGTTGAACAAATAAAATAGAAACAGAAAAGAAAATATAAAACAAAAACAAAAAAGGGAAAACACTAAAAATTGCCAATGGGCGAGGCCCACCCCGGGCCCAGCCCCCCCTCTCTCTCTCCCCTCCCCTGTCTGTTCCCCACCTAACCCCCTCTCCCACCCCGACGCGACAGGCAGAGAGGCCATGCCGCCATGGCCCCCCTCCACCTGCTCCCTCTCCCCCACTCCACCTGCTCCCCCTCCTCTCTGTGGATATGGACGTCGCCTTCCCCCACGGACGAGCCCCCACTCCATTCCCCTCTCCCTCGCACCGCCTCCTCCCTAGCTCTCGCCCTCTTACCGCGTCGGGACGGCCATGGCCGCCGCCGCCTGGAGCTTCCCCACGCCCTGCCGCAGCGCCACCAGGACGTCGCCTGCTGCTCGCCCTCAGGCCGCCTCGCCCCCGGGCTCCTCGCCGTCGCCGCCTGCGCCATTGAAGAACGGCGCCATCGCGCTCCCCTCGCCCCTGCCCCTTCGGACCGCTCCGCCCGGCGCTGCCCTGCCCCGCGCCGCAGCGCCGTTCAGCCGTGACGCCCCTGCCCCTTGTGAGCTCTCTGGCCGCGCCCTGTTCCTCTGGCTCCCCCTTCGTGCACTACGGCTGCGGCCACCCGGCGGCCTCGTCACCCTCTGGCCAGAGGCCATGTCCGAGCCCCCTTCCCTATGGCATCTGCATTGATCCGTACCTGTTGCAGTTGTAATATATCATTTCCGCGATCACTCCCAGAGTGATCACAACCCGCTATCTAATCCTAGCTAACAATGCGCAGGGTTCACTGCTGAATAGAATATATATATTTATAGGCAGCATAGGATACGGAAAGGTACATCAAGGGGAGACAATGACAAGCTATGCAATTGAATAGGTAAGCAACGTAGTAGCAGCAGTAACCATGCCTAGTGCAAGAAATGTACGGAAAAGATAGGCGATATCTGGGGAAGAGAATGGCTCTGCTTGCCTGTAAGCTCGGTAGTAGCGGTACGATCGTCGACGAAGTAGTCGTACTCGGCAACGGGGTCGTCGACGGCAGCAACGGGGTCTACCGGAGAATAGGGGGGAGAAACAATAAATACACAGCAATAATAGAAATACAAATACAATACAAGGCAGAAGCATGGTTAACGGTGTTCTATCGCGGTGCAAGGTGCTTTTCTCGGAGCAGGAATTTATCCGGGGATGACTCATCAGTACCGATAGATTACCGGACCGATGATCCGGAGGGGAAAGGTTCCATGCCGGAGGTGCCGTGGACATCGAACAAACATACGAAGAGTGTATCCGTGTTAGTTGATTCATTCTGAACAACTTTCGTGTTCGGAATAAATTCATCCGGAGAGTTTTACGGTATCGGGCAATTATCGGACAGACGGCCCGGAGGGGGGGAATGTCGATGTTCGTTGTGTTAGAGGGGGTGGTAGACATACGAATAGTGTATTATTATTCTACGTATTTTTCTGATCAAGTTTGATATATAAATTATTTTCATCGGAGTTACGGATTAAAAGATATTGATTTACAAAGTTTTATTCAATTTAAGAGAATTTTTGGAATTTATTTTTCATGTGAGAATGTAATTCTTCTTTTGTGTGAGATGGCAATTCTTGTTTGTCGGCTATGACATTTTTTTATTTTACGTGACATGGAATTCGTTATATATGGATATGGTAATTCTTATTTATGCGACATCGCAATTATTATATTGCGGAACATGAACATGGAAAATTTGCCATCGACAATGTAGGCGGCAGCGGCAGCGAGCTACGATGATGGATGCGACGATGGTGGCGAGATACGACGACGACGACAACGGCAAGTTGCGGCGATAACGCCGAGCTGCGGAGATAAGGACGAAAACGTTCGGTACTAGCACCCTTGAACCTGACGTTCGATGATGATGACGACGATGGTTCCAAAGATGGCGGCGAGCTGCGGAGATAACGACGAAAGCGGCAAGTTGCGCGAGCTACGGAAATGACGACGACGGCGAGCTGCAACGAGCGACGATGGCGGCGATGTCGGGGATATAATCCTGACAATAAAGAGGGGGTATGAAAGGAGCTAACTGAATCTGTACGTAGAGTGGTTGACGCAGGGAAATTATACAGGTTAGGCCTCTCCGTAGAGATAAAAACCTTAGTCCTGTCCCAGGCTGACTGGGGTGTTCTTTGCTCAAAGGCTGAGAAGAAAATGTTGCGCGTGCCCATACTGGATTCAGGGGGAGGCTTATATAGAGTGAGCCCCTGCCCCTTTAATGTCTCAGCTTAATGGGTCTTTAATTACAGGGTTAAATGTGTGCTAATTAAAAGAAAACGGTCTACTCATTACTGCTAATAAAGGGGGAGGAATGCCCGCGGTCTTGAATGCTTTCCGTCCGTTGCGTTCCTATCTTCCGAGTAACAAATAGCCCGTCGTTCTTCTTCTCCGAGTAATGGACCATTCGGATCTTGTTTGCCTTCTGAGTGACTGACTAGTCGGAGGTGGTTTTTGTTTTCCGAGTAACATGTTACTCGGGGATACTAGGAGTTGAGCTTCTTCGATTGATAAAGCATTCGTATTCCTTACTGGTGTTTGTTTATTCGGTTAGGTGCGTTGGAAATCCAAGGGCTTAAGGGTACCCCTTTGTTTCCCTTGCCTAAGGGTATACGTTTGGTATGACCACGACAGTAGCCCCCAAGCGCTTTCGGGTGCTTGCGATTGAGGTAGCTGACATTCGTCACGCTTCATGAGGTAAGTGAAGGTTAAACTCAATAAGAGGCCCGGAAGAGCTTTATTGATATTTGGACTTTTCCCTCGAGAGTGGGTTGGGAAGGTTAAAGGGAAAAATTTGGCGACACTCAAACGTCTCTCGGAAGAGGTGGGCTGAGGCCTCGGAAGGCTTGTCTTGGAGTAAAAGGCCTTAAACTCCATATAAACTAGATTTGTAAAGTTCAATATCCTAAGGCATCGTAATGCGCCTTAGGTCATACCGCATGGGATATTGATTCTTTACCCCCCCCCCCCCCCCGCGCCGGGTCATACTAGTAGCCTGGCATTCTTCGTCAGAGACGGGATGCTAGTGAACTGACCACTCGGATTTTTACTTGAGCAGTCGGTGAGCGCAAGATTTTCCTTTTGCGGGGAGCCTCAGGTGGTTCACCTTGTTGTTGTTCCGAGTGACAACTTACTCGGTCGCCTCGAGAGCTCAGTGATTTCTTCCGAGTGATGACTTACTCGGAGAGTTTCGTTGGTCTATGCTATGCTTCGTGTCTTCCGAGTAGTTGAAGTGGTCTCGAGCTTCGAATCGAAATCTGATTCGGTTTTAAATGAAAAAAGATCTTGTCTTGTCAGAGAATCTTCTTATCCAGGAAAGTGGGTGCACTGTTGGGCCTGTCTCCTCGATTCCCGCGGCGGTCTTATAGGATAATAATTAACCGCCCGTGGGGAAGTGGGAGGGATTATGGGGAAGTGGAGAAGTTTTATGGGAAAGGCAACCGGAAAGCCCATAATGGGGCACGTATCTGACGCGTGGCGGTTGCTATCTCAGGCTATAAAACCGTCTCCACTTTCGGCTTGGGGCAGATATGCGTCCACTTTCCCCCGCGCGTCCGCTCCCGTTCTCTCTCTCGTTCTATATCTCTCCTTCTTTCACGCACTTGCCTCCGCCGCCGGGAAACCTTCGTCGGCTGCTCGCGCTTCACCCTGGGAGGCCGCCACTCGCGTTGTTCCTCTGCCGCTTCCGAGACCATGTCTGCGGGGGAGTGGCTCCCGTCGATCGTGACGGAGGATATGCTGCTGGGGTACCAAGACGCCGGCCTGGTTCCCCGCGAGGGCTGTCGCCTTCCTGCTCCTGGAGAAGACAAGCCTGCTCCGCGGGATGGTGAGAGGGTCATTCTGCTTTTGCATGTGGATCGTGGGTTTTCTCTTCCTCCGCATCCCTTCTTCTTGGATTTCCTGGCTTTTACGGGTGCTGAACTTCATCATATTGTCCCCAATGCCATTACTCTCCTCTCTAGCTTCTTCACCCTCTGCGAGGGCTTCTTGGGCATAAAGCCCCACTGGCATCTTTTCCGCACCATATATGCTATTAAGCCTCAGAAGGCGAAGAAGTCTGGAGAGGGTGGTGGCGTGGAGTTCAACCACTTATGCGGCGGTCTGTTCTTGGCTAGGAAGCAGAGGGTGCAGTATTTTTCCTCTAGCTTGCCGGATTCTGTTAAGAATTGGCAAATAGTTGGTTTTATTGCAAGGTGGACGAGGAGCCGGGAGTGCATACCTTGCCTCCTTACTCGGACGTGAGACTAATTTCCTCCCATGGCTGGAATCCTCGAGTTACCAATGCTGAGAAGGAGCAGGTGCTCCCCTTGATGCGTGAGGTCATTAGGCTGAAGAAAAATGGTTTGGACGCCATGGATCTGATAGCCACCTTTGTGATTCGGAAGATTCAGCCTCTTCAAGCCAGGGCTCGGGGAATGTGGGCGTACTCCGGGTTGCAGGATGACACCCGCTATAGCAACACCGAGATGCCTCTAGACGAATTCTAGCTCCAGATGAAGATAATTACCAGTGTGACCCAGGGTATTCAGCCGACTGGCCGAGTGATACCTCTTAGCAGCAAGAATCCTCCAACCTTGGTATGCCATCCTGTGTCATATGTGTCTTGAATGTGTATCGTCCGTTGGCTCTAACTCGGACTCCTCTATTTTTTTGCTAGGATTTTTCTCAGTTCCATTCTTCTATTCCTCTGGCTCTGCAACATCCTGCCGAGGAGGATGAAGATAGTACTGCTGGTGCAGGGGTCGGAGTTGAGGCGGGGGAGGAATTGGAGTCCGAGGTGGCCCGGGCTCAGGCGATGTCCGAGCAGCGCTCAAAGAACAACCAGGACCGCGAGTCGGCGCGAGAAGGCCTTAATCGGACTCGTAAGAGGGCCCATACTCCGAGTGGTGAAGAGGGCAGCGGAAAACTTCCGCCCTTAAGCCTCAGCTCTCGGAAGATTGCACCCATGAAGAAGAAGCTTGTCACACTTGGTGGCCGGGAGGCTAACCCCTCGGGGGGTGCTGCTGTCGAGAAGGCCAAGGGGGCTGGAGCTGGTCCGACCAAGGTTGCTCCCCCGAGGCGTAATTTGAAGACTGTCCATAAGTAATGTCGTTAGTTCTCTTATGGCTTGGTGCTTTATTGATTTCCCAGGTTTTTCCTTAACTATTCCATTTTGCAGTGTTCGTCCGAGTGGTTCTGAGTCGCTGCCCGGGGTTGAGGATCCTGGTGTTGAAGTTTTCGAGGATGTCAGTACCTGCGGTTTGACTGACTTTCCTGTCATGGACACTATTCTAGAAGATGTTGTAGCTGTTGGTAAGGATTCCTCGCTATCTCTGTTGAGGCTCTTACTACTGCCATCTTTCTGTTTTTAATTGTTTGTTGTATCTATCGTAGATATGAATATTGACTCCTCTGCTGGCCCAACTCGGATTGTAACTGAGCCGGCCGTTGCTGGGGTCGCTCCCCCTGAGGTGATTGTCCCTGGGGGAGCAGTATCCTCTGGGTCCGGTCACCGAGCTGCCGGGAGCTTGCCTGCCTCTTCTGCCAGACCTGACGCTCCTGCTGAGGAGGCTGTTAAGGAGACTCCTGTCGCCCCGGCTACTGCTCAAGGGGATGGGCCTGCTGCCTCGGTATCCATTCCAGTCAGTGCCTCGGTTGAGAGTGCCATTATTGGTGGTCTGAAGGAGTCGTTGGTAAAGGCGACTCAATTTGAGTTGCGGCTGCGTGATCTGAACTCCGAGGCCGAGTTGGTGAAGTCCAACATGCACGTAAGTACTTATGTAAGTTTTCTACCCAGTGGGTGTCGGAGTGACCTATGGGCGAATTGTTGTTATTCTGCAGGTTTGAAATCTCCGCTGGGGGCACTTTTTAGTGCACCCAGTGGGTGTAGCTCCTGATACGTCCAAAATGTATCTATAATTTCTGCTTGCTCCATGCATGTTTTGTGTGATATTGCTATGATCTAGATACACTTTCATACACTTTTGATCATATTTGGACTAACCTATTAACTCAGTGCACCACAGTGCCAGTTCCTGTTTTCTGCTGTTTTTCTATTTCAGTTTTCCCCCATATAAAAAGTGGTCCAAAAATTCGGGAAAAATCATATAAAAAATCAGCGCAGAAGAACCTTCCAGATGAACCTAGGTGGGGCCAGAGGGCCACCACCAGGGGCCCAGGCACCCTGGTGGCGCGCCCCAGGGGCTGGCCGCGCCAGGGGGGCGCCTAGACCCCTGGTGGCCCCCTGGCTGCCCCCCTCCCCTTCGCCTATATATTCTCCATGATGAGAAACCCTCGGAAGAAGAACCCTTTTTCGCGATCTCCCCTCTGTTCCGCCGCCGCCGCGCTTCCGAGATCGGGAGCACCAGCAAACCTCTTCCCTGCACCCTGCCGGAGGGAGGGCCGACCTCCGGGAGTCTCCTCTCCACCATGGATGCTTCCCGGATGTGCCATGAGTAGTTTCCTTTGGACCATGGGTCCGTGATCAGTAGCTATGTGATGTTCTCCTCCCCTCTTTGTTCTTCATGGTTTAGACCTCGTGAGCTGCCCTACATGATCGAGGCACTTTTGTAATCTTTCTGCTGTTGCTATGCTGAGTTTGATGGGATCTGATGGATTATGAGATTATGTTCAAATTGTGATTGAGTAATATATTTGGTTCTTATCTCTTATATTTTTGTTCTTAAGTAATTCTTGCATGTTCTCCGTTGTTGTTTATTGCTTTGTCCAAGTAGTAGGTAGTAACCCCAAGAGGGAACGTTATGCTCGATTGTGGGTTCATGCCCCCTGATGACACGCTTGAGTGACAGAAACATGAGTCTAGGGGATGTGCTGTTGCCACAAGGGGGAAAAGAACGGTGCTTGTAACCGCGGTTGCAAGGATTGTTTACTTTACGCAAAGTGCTTTTTAATGCAGTTGTCTATTTCTTTGGGTTTACACTTTGGGTGGGGCTCGTAACTTAATACCAGCGAGATGTTCTGGATAGATATCTCAAGGTGGATGATTAGTAGTAGATTTAGTTGGATTTCGGTCTACTTATTTTGGCGTTCTGCCCATGCTTTTGAGCCTCTTCCTTTCTTTTGTAGCATAGTTAGCATTGCGGTGCGTTCATAATCCTGTCAATTTCCCTTCTGTAATTTTTTCACCTCGCATAGCGGTTTTATCGTCTTTTGGGAGAGAGACATCACTAGTGAACATCACGTATCCCGGTCCATATCTTCATCATTGTTTCCACGCTCATTTACTTTTCTGCTTTTACTTTCAGTTGCTATCATTATCCCTTGTGTTTGATCCTTTGTGAACAACAAGACCGGAGAGATTGACAACCTCTCTGAACTTCGTTGGGAACAAAGTTATTGGTGTCTGTGTGCAGGTCCGCGTCAGTTGCGCCGCTGACACCTACTTACCATCTCCGGAGTCCTACTGGAGACAAACCTTGGTATCTTTACTGAGGAAAATTTGCTGCTGTGCTACATCACACCTTCCACTTGGGGTTTACCAACGAAGGGCAAGAAATCACTATCATCACCTCGCACATCAAGCAAGATTTATGGCGCCGTTGCCGGGGACTCCGAGTGCTAATATAGGGGAGTTGTGCACTACCCTTTACCTTTGGTTTTTTTTGTCTTGTTAGTTTACCTTTCAGTTTTTATCTTTGTGTCCTTTATCAAAAATCACAAAAAAAAATCTGCCACACTTGCTGCTGCTATGGGTTCCACTAAAAACACCAAGTTGTGTGACTTCACTAGTCAAAACAACCAAGACTTTATCTGCACCCCCATTTCCACACCTGCCACTTCAGCTACCTCTTATGAAATTATACCTGCCTTGCTAAACCTTGTTATGAGAGATCAATTCTCTGGTGCTGGATATGATGTTGCTTTACACTTGAACAATTTTGTTGAATTATGTGATATGCAAAAGTATAAAGAAGTAGAAGGTGATATTGTTAATCTCAAGCTCTTTCCTTTCTCTTTAAGGGGAGAAGCTAAAATCTGGTATCAATCTTTGCCTAGGAATAGCATAGATTCTTGGGATAAGTGCAAAGATGCTTTTATAGGGAAGTACTACCCACCTGCTAAAATTATCCAATTAAGGAGTAACATTATGAATTTTAAGCAATTGGATAATTGTAAGGCCCGATATGTGGTACTGTTCCAGATCTAGGTGTTTCCACCCAGATCCGGGGACGAAGCACATATCGGTCCCACCGCGACATATGATGAAGCCATATGCCCTGGATTTCCAACATGATATCACAACATTACAGATACAGGATACAACATCTCATACAATCGGCATACAACTGCCTCAAATACAATACAACAGCGGAAGATACATGTCTGAGTACAGACTACAAGCAAATGCCTAGTGGCAAAGAGAAAGCATCGATACCATAACCACACGGGTCCAGGCCCTCCGCCGGGATCCGCCTAACTAGTCGTCGTCGAGTCTCCACGTGAAACGTCGATCACCATACCTGTTGTCGATCAGAACCCTGAAAAGAGTTTGGGGGTAGTATCATGAGTACAGAGGTACTCAGCATCCAACTGTAGTGGTCATCTGACCCAGCAAGGACTTCATCACTCGTCATTCTAGGACAACTAGTAGTTTACGGTAAGGAAGGGGTAAGTGGTGAGGTTGCTGCCGCACTAGCATTTATGAAGTGGCTAGCGATCTAGAGAGTAAGATAAGAAGCCAAGAATTCGATGAGGAATCGCCTCCAACAAGTCTTGCTATCAACTACTGTCGCAAGCATAACACCTATCCTATCCTTGTCCTCCTCTTCGCATCCCGACGAAGAAGAAGCATTCAAGGCACACGCACACGTTGATCAAATTATATTAAGATTATCTCAGTTGTTGTTGTCTATGAACAAGGAGTAGGTCTCAAGTCGTCCATAACCGCGGACACGGCTTCTCGAAAAGATTTAACCCTGCAGGGGTGTACCAACTGCCCATTACGAGGCGTCGCATGCTCGCCCATCTCTCTCAGTTGCTACCCATTATAGGCAACCATTTTATGATTTAGTTCTAAGAGATCCGAAACGACAGGTCCCTCTAACTAACAACGAACAAATCCGGGTGGCCCCCGGGGAGTCGACACCCAATCCAAAAGCTAGCCACGCTCTCGGATCGTACTCTTCCGTAAGGCTAAGGTCGGGGTTAGTCTCGCCTATATAACAGGGGACTTCCCTAGCTCACCATGTGTGGACCAACAGAGGAACTATGTCTCCGCTGGCCCGAGTTGTTTGAAAAATACTGGCAGCTGACCAACACACACATGGTTTCAAATGGTAAATCAGCTTGGGCCACCTCTAGAAATGTTTGAAACTAGGTAGGTAAGAAAAGGGGACCCCATAAAATCCCACACGCGGTTAGGCACGCTCAGTCTTAAAACCAATACCCGGAACTCGGGTCCTAGGTGACTCGAATGGAACAAAGTGTCGGGGCGGGATAGCCTAGACCTTCCATCCTTCGTCGAATATAGTCAACATATAATAATCATATCATCAACAACAATATAATAATGTGATATCCCAAACCCAGGAGTAACAGGGTAACATCGTAGCATCCTAAGCATGCATACTAAGCAGGGGCTGAGCAACGAGCAATAGTAACATAGCAGTACAAGGTTTGCTGGGAAGGGACATGGCTGTATCGGTTTGAAAGAGGCTGTAAACATGTGGTAGGATCAAACATTGAACCTAACATATACTAGCATGCAAACCGCTGGTTGAAATAGAATGGATCATAAGTAATGTATAGTCCTTGCCTGTTGATAAGTCGGGTTCCGAAGGTGTAGTCGATCGCAAACTCGCATCGTCTCCGAAGGTACCCGCGGAAGCACACAAGACGATAAACACTGGAAAGCAATCAACGGTGCACCACTATTACTACGGAGCAACACAAGATCAAGGAGACATCACACGACACAGCAACGCGATACGGATCTATCGTCGAGAACGGTTACTAACAGTTTAAGTGGGGTATCGATCACACACGACGAATACCGCACGTTTACGGTGGTTCAAGTTGCTTAGCTACAGGTGATCAACCAACGGTTATTAACATGGCAACTCAAGCAAGCATGGCATAGCACACAAACATGGCAAGAGGTGAAGCACAAAGTAAACTACCTAGGCTAGTCAATTTAAGTGAGGCACAACCTAAACATGGCATAACACTAAGTGCCGCACGATGATTAAAACATTTGGTACTGTTCTGCCCTAAACCATATTTTAGGTTGGTTAACAACAGCAAACAATAGCATAAACACAAAGTACACGAAAAACTAATCAAGTTACATATAAAGAACACCCCAAACGGAGTTACGGTTAAAAAGATACAAGCAAAACAAGTTACAGGCACAAGCTGCCAACATCACGAAGCACACTTTAGAGCAATGCATAAACAGGACAATGAATGCAAACATGCTCACAAATGATATGGAACTAAAGTAGACATGACAGGGAAGGCATGGCAAAAGAATCATGCAAAAAGACATCATAGATCAAAAGATATTAAGCAAGCAACATGGCATCGCAAAGTAACAGACTTGGAGAAAAACAGAGGTGGCTGTCAAAAACAGCAGCATAGCAACTTTGTAGCTCAATAACTATATGATCAGCAAGCATATCATGGCAATGCAATACATATAATGAAAGTAGACATGATGCTTAACAATATGCAATTGGAATCACTCAATTCCGATAAACGGTCGCGACACACTCGTCGACCGAAGTTGCAACAAAATAACAGTTTCAGCAACAGCAGCATAATAACAGCAGGGTAGCTACTTTGGAGCAAGATTTAATACAGCTAAAGCACCCAAACATGGCAAGTTAAAGCATGGAATTGGAGTACACATGATGCTTAACACATAGGAGAAAGAATCAATGCAATAGGCCTCATGGATTTGTTACAATCATCATGCAAAGTTGCAACAAAATAATAACAGCAGCACTTAACAGGAAAAAGTAGCAGTTTAACGGCCTGATGCCCTGTTTAGCACACAATTACACAATCAAGATGAGCTCAAATGCAAATGCTCAAAAAAGATGAAAGCTAGAGCACGCAATTCTAAACAATTCGTCTTTTTGGCGCGAAGTCATCCGGGCTACGGATCGCTTGCTATCGTCAACGCGGAATCGAATCAGCAGCAGTTGTTCCAACACTTAGCAAAAAAATTAGTACAAGAAAGAAAAAAACAGAGGCTGGAAAAAATAAAATAAAAGGGGCCTCACGTTTTGGCTTGGCCCAACTGGCCGCTGGCTTGGAGGGGCGCTGGGCTGGAGGCCTGGCTTGGGCCGCTTGGCGCCTGGCCCAGCTGCGGTGGCCGGCCCACCTGGCTGGATCGAGCAGCCGGCTGCTGCCTCGTCCCGAGCGGGCATGCGCGCGCCGGCGCTGGAGCTTGGCTCGCCGGCCGGCGAGGCGCAGCACGGCGGCGCAAGGCGGGGCAGGCGCAGGGAGAAGGAGGGCAGGCGGATCCGGAGGCGGTGGAGGTCGGGCCGCCGGCGGCTTCGAGAGGCAGCGGCCGCGAGCTCGGCTCGGGCGCTAATGGCGGCGGCGGCTTGGTTCCTGCAGGGAAAGGGAGGAGGAGGTGAGGGGGTGAGAGAGGATCGGGAGGAAGAGGAGGAGAGGAAGGAGAGCGCGCAGGAGAGGTGGAGAGGTGCGGGCGGCCTGCCATGGCGTCGGGGTGGCACGGCTTGCCGGCTTCGGCCGGAGAAGAGGAGCTCCAAGGGGGCGGCGGCGGTTGGCGGGCCCGCAGGGCCCAGATCCGGCCCGGCGGCGGGCCGCGACGGCTGGAGGTGGGAGAGGCTCGGTGGGGGCGACGTGAAGGGCATCTGGGCCGTCAGATCCCAGATCTGACGGTCTGGATCGTCCGGGGGCTAGGGTTTCGCGAAAAAGAGGGGTTTAGGGGGCGAATTGGGTGTTTTCTGGGGGTGTGGCTGCATATTTGCCATAGAAGAACCCTAATTGGCTGGTCTGGGAGGTGGGGGTCATTATATAGGCAGGTTGGCTGGCCAGTTTACGCAAACGTCCTCGGTACCCCTCTCGCGTGTCCGGTGATCGCGTTCGTGACCGCCGAGACTCCGTACGGACTCCGATTCCGACGAAATCTCGAACCACGCGCTCAGCGCGTCGAGCCCATTGATCGTACCTCACTCCGGTGACATCCCGATAACATTTTTCGGTGCCCCAATAAAACAATATGTTTATTAAATAAACGGGGTTTTCGTTCCAGTGGCGATGGCTGGACTTGTGCCGGTTGCGACGGTGCTCGGGTGAACCCCGGTGTCGCAAAGGCCGAGTGTCAGGGTTGCAAGGGTCGGTCTCCGTCCGATACGAGATAGGAGGGAAAAATAATCGCCGATCGATAGATCGGGGATGCAAACACCGCAAACAAATCAGACAATCAAACAATTCACACCGAAAACAATTTTTTTAATTTTTTGTGAAAACTGGGCTGTTACAATAATGAACACGTTGCCCAAGCTTGGGAACGAATGAAATCTATTGTTAAGAAATCCCCTACACATGGTTTGACTACCTGGATGGTTATCCAGACTTTTTATGCAGGCTTGAACTTTACCTCGCGGAACCTGTTAGATTCGGCTGCGGGAGGAACCTTTATGTCAACTACACTTGGTGCTGCCACGAAGCTTCTCGATGAGATGATGACCAATTATTCCCAATGGCACACCGAACGCGCTCCAACAGGTAGGAAGGTAAACTCTGTCGAGGAAATTACCTCCCTCAATGAAAAAGTTGACTTAATTATGTCTCTACTTACCAAGCAACCCTCTATTGATCCTCGTGATGTCCCTTTAAATTCTTTGGTTGCCCAAGAACAAGTAGATGTGAGCTTTATTGCTAGAAACAACTTCAACAACAATGCTTATAGGGGTAATTTTGCTAACAATCCTAGACCGTTTCCATCCAACTATGGGAACAACAACACCTACCCTAGCAACAAGAACCCCTCTTCTGAATTAGAAAGCATGCTTAGAGACTTTATCACCACCCAAAAAGCCTTCAATAAAAATGTAGAGGAGAAATTAGCTAAATTAGATAATCTCTCTTTGAAGGTAGAAATATTAGCCCTTGATATTGAGATGCTTAAAATTAGAACCTCTCCCCTTGAGGAGAATAAGGCCACTCCTATTAATGCTATCCAATTGCAAATTAATGAAAATATTTGGATGATGGCTCAACTTAAAGAAAGGTGGGCTAGAGAAAAATAGGAAGAGGATAGAATTAAGAGCCTTCCTACACACCACACAGTTGCCACTATCCAAATTGTTGAGGACACCCAAACTATTAGCACCCAATGCACTCCTAGTCCCGTTGGACCTATTAATGGTGATGCTAATACCTCAACCGAAGATGAAGAAACTCCTATGAACATAGAGGGTTTCAAACAAGTGAGCCTAGACGACACTACTACCACCTTTGATAGTAGTGATATTGATTTTGATAGTTGCACCCTCTCAGAAGTTATTAGCTTGCTACACAAAATGTCTAGAGACCCCCACACTAGCACACTTAATCTTGCCTTCACGGAGCATATCAAAAATGCTCTCATCAAAGCTAGGGAGGAGAAGCTTAGAGTAGAAGCCTCCATACATAGGAAGCTAGATGATGGTTGGGACCCTATGATCAAAATTAAATTAAATAACTTCTCTTGCTATGCTTTATGTGATGTTGGAGCTAGTACCTCCGTTATGCCCAAAAGAATATATGATATGTTTGAATTGAAGCCCTTTGAGCCTTGTTCTTTTCGTGTTTGTCTTGTTGATTCTTCCGTAAAGAAACCTTTGGGGAAGATCGACAATGTTCTTATCATTGTCAATGACAACTATGTTCCCGTTGATTTTATTGTTATGGATATAGAGTGTGAACCTTTGTGTCCAATTATTTTAGGACGTCCTTTTCTTCGCACCGTTGGTGCGGTTATTGACATGAAAGAGGGGAATATAAAATTCCAATTCCCTCTCAAGAAAGGGATGGAACACTTCCCTAGAAAGAAAATCAAGTTACCTTTTGAGTCTGTTACTCGGGCTAGTTATCCTCTTTCTCTTGATAAAACTTGATTCTTCTTTTTGCATCATGCCTAGCTTAAAGGCATAAAAGAAAGCGCTTTTGGGAGGCAGCCCACAACGAATTAGGTTTCTTTTTGCTTTTGTTGTGTCTTGATGTTTGTTACTACTGTAGCAACATCATTGTATCTTTATTTTTCAGCTTTGTGCCAAGTTATAGCCTCTTATGATAAGGGAAGCAAAAGTTGTGACATGCTGTCCAGAAAACAGATTCTGTCCCTTGACAGAAAAATTCGAATAAAATCACCAGATCATCTTTTTGATCTGAATTGTTTTGACAACATGCTCTATACAATTGTGAAACTTTCGTATGTTCTGAGTTTTTTTATTTGAGTTGCAGAAGTGCCCCGAAAAAATTCTCTACTACCTGTTGTTCTGTTTTTCACAGATTCTTCCACGTTTTGCCTCTCTTCACTTTTGCAAACCTTAAGTTTGCTTTTTATTTGCAAAAACTTTTTTCCACTCTTGAGAAACAGTAGCTCTTCAAGAATATCTTTATATCCAGTGGGGGGGAATTATTTTATTAAGGGTACTAACCTCTCTAATCAGCTTATGATGAGTTATGTATGAAGGGAGTTTTCAAGTGTGCGATGGAATTTGATGAAAGAAGATCCAGGAGTGTCAAGCGCTCAAGCTTGGGGATGCCCCCATGCATCCCCAATAAATATTCAAGGAGACTCAAGCGTCTAAGCTTGGGGATGCCCCCGTGCATCCCCTTCTCCATCAACAAGAATCAGTTCGTCCTTCGTCTCACTATATTTTTATCACTTCATGCGTTATGTGCTATGCTTGGAGCGTCTCGCTCTTAGGTTTTATTTTTAGTTTTCTTTAGCTTTGCTTGCTGGTCATAACAAGTTAGACCCCATCTTGCTTTGTGTGGGAGAGAAACACGCTCCACTCTAATCTAGAACACATCATAGGATTTCTCCTGCTTATCTTTTTGCTGTTGTGTGTTCTTTATCTTTTCGTAGCTGCTACCATGTTTAGTTTTAGTCTTAGTTTTTCTTTAGCAAGAGCCTTGGCTTTTGTTTAGTTTGTTGCTGGAAATATCTTTAGTTTTCATGTTTATCTTGTTAAGAGAGTTGGTTGTTGCACTGAGTTGTGTCTTGTCTTGAAAGTAGGTAATTGAGGTTTCTATTTAATTCTAGTAGTAACTTGCAATAGTTTTGAGGTATTGATGTGAGTAATGTCTGAACTTTTGGTGTCAAGAGCTCTAGCCTATTAGTGATAGGTGTCGTATTTTGGGCAATCCGTGTGTATTTTCAAAACCTACAAAAACTAGTTGAGAACTCTAAACTACTAGATGGATCACTAATCTTTGGAGGGATCGAATATTAGAGTACACTCACGTACCATGAGTCGAGGAAGCGCAAGGATAACCAAACCCCCATACACTCCTCCTCGGGGTACTTGTCTCTTTGTGAACCTCCTTATTAGATTGAGAGTTACCGATAATAAGTGCATGAGTTCTTCGGACTAATGTAAGTATTGAAAGTTGACAATTCCACCTTCCCATATTTTGCTAGCCTCTCCCGTGCCGTGCATTTCCTTCTTCTCACTCCGAGAGTTGGTGTCCACCTTCGCCGGTACATCCAAACCCTTGGCATGATACGCTCTGTCATCATAAGCCTTCTTATATCTTTCCTCAAAACAGCCACCATACCTACCTATCAAGGCATTTCCATAGCCTTTCCGAGATATATTGCCATGCAACATCCACCTCTTCATGACTTGATCTTCATGTCATACATGTTCCTGCTACACTGGCAGCGACATACATTGCATACATCATGATAGCTACATCTTCTTTATGATTTCGAGTACCTTGTAAAGTGTGAAATGTCTCCTTTACCTTCTTGTAAAATAGAGTGTTGCCCTTAAGTGAGGAAAAGATCCCAAAGTGGACATAATAAAAGATCCCAAAGAGGACAAATGAGAGTTAAATAGAAAGAGCCATTGAGGCCACACAAAAATACAAAAAAATACAAAAAAGAGAAAAAAAGAAATAAAAAGAGAGAAAGGGGCAACACTACTATCCTTTTGATAGATCCACACTAGTAATCCCTTTATATCCTTGTACTCCATAGAGATGATCATTATGCATATAGCTATGTGGGGACCTTCACACTATAGAACTTGGCTTGCATATTCCAAGGATGAGCCTCCTCAATCGAGCTCTAGGTCTTCATGAGCGAGCAAGTTAGATGCACCCCCACTAGTTCCATTGGAGAGCTTCTTAGCTCGTATGTGCATCCGTTGCATGGCAATCCCTACTCCTCACATCATATCTATCATTTTGCATCTCTTGCCTATGATTTTCCTCATTGATGTGAGCCTTTCTCATTATTTTTTGTCTTCCTCCTCCTCCGTACTTTTCTCTTTGCGATCCTAAGTGTCAACTCTCGTACTTACGCTCATCCATTGCATGAGTGCTCAAAATATTGAAAAAGGAGTGGATCAAATTGGCTTGTACTTGGCTAGTGGTCTGGGGACGAGTCAAGATAAGATTCCAGAAAAAGACCAAGTGTGAAACTTTAGTAGATTGAGTTCTCAACAAATAAATATTTTTCTCGTATTCCCTATCCCCCTTCTTGCACGCAAACACCATTTGGAGACATTCGAGTCACGGACAGCGAGAGCTCTTGCACCTAATGTTCTTTTGTTACTTGTTTCAATGCTAATATAGACTCTTGCATGTTATGACTTGAATTGAATCTCTAACCTTGATTGCTTTACTTTTCAAAGTTCTTATATGGTTGCTAGCATGTCACCACAGAAATTATGCTGTTATCATTTACCTACTCGAGGACGAGCAGGAATTAAGCTTGGGAATGTTGATACGTCCAAAACGTATCTATAATTTCTTCTTGCTCTATGCATGTTTTTTGTGATATTGCTATGATCTAGATACACTTTCATACACTTTTGATCATATTTGGACTAACCTATTAACTCAGTGCACCACAGTGCCAGTTCCTATTTTCTGTTGTTTTTCTATTTCAGTTTTCCCCCATATAAAAAGTGGTCCAAAAATTCGGGAAAAATCAGATAAAAAATCAGTGCAGAAGAACCTTCCAGATGAACCTAGGTGGGGCCAGAGGGCCACCACCAGGGGCCCAGGCGCCCTGGTGGCGCGCCCCAGGGGCTGGCCGCGCCAGGGGGGCGCCAGGACCCCTGGTGGCCCCCCTGGCTGCCCCCCCCCTTCGCCTATATATTCTCCGTGACGAGAAACCCTCGAAAGAAGAACCCTTTTTGCGATCTCGCCTCTGTTCCGCCGCCGCCGCGCTTCCGAGATCGGGAGCACCAGCAGACCTCTTCCCGGCACCCTGCCAGAGGGAGGGCCGACCTCCGAGAGTCTCCTCTCCACCATGGATGCTTCCCGGATGTGCCGTGAGTAGTTTCCTTTGGACCATGGGTCCGTGATCAGTAGCTATGTGATGTTCTCCTCCCCTCTTTGTTCTTCATGGTTTAGACCTCATGAGCTGCCCTACATGATCGAGGCACTTTTGTATTCTTTCTGCTGTTTCTATGTTGAGTTTGATGGGATCTGATGGATTATGAGATTATGTTCAGATTGAGATTGAGTAATATATTTGGTTCTTATCTCTTATATTTTTGTTCTTAAGTAGTTCTTGCATGTTCTCCGTTGCTGTTTATTGCTTTGGCCAAGTAGTAGGTAGTAACCCCAAGAGGGAACGTTATGCTCGATTGTGGGTTCATGCCCCCTGATGACACGCTTGAGTGACAGAAACATGAGTCTAGGGGATGTGCTGTTGCCACAAGGGGGAAAACAACGGTGCTTGTAGGCGAGGTTGCAAGGATTGTTTACTTTACGCAAAGTGCTTTTTAATGCAGTTGTCTGTTGCTTTGGGTTTACACTTTGGGTGGGGCTCGCAACTTAATACCAGCGAGATGTTCTGGATAGATATCTCAAGGTGGATGATTAGTAGTAGATGCAGTTGGATTTCGGTCTACTTATTTTGGCGTTCTGCCCATGCTTTTGAGCCTCTTCCTTTCTTTTGTAGTATAGTTAGCATTGCAGTGCGTTCATAATCCTGTCAATTTCCCTTCTGTAATTTGTTCACCTCGCATAGCGGTTTTATCTTCTTTTGGGAGAGAGACATCACTAGTGAACATCACGTATCCCGGTCCATATCTTCATCACTGTTTCCACGCTCATTTACTTTTCTGCTTTTACTTTCAGGTGCTATCATTATCCCTTGTGTTTGATCCTTTGTGAACAACAAGACCGGAGAGATTGACAACCTCTCTGAACTTCGTTGGGAACAAAGTAATTTGTGTCTGTGTGCAGGTCCGCGTCAGTTGCGCCGCTGACACCTACTTATCATCTCCGGAGTCCTACTGGAGACAAACCTTTGTATCTTTACTGAGGGAAATTTTCTGTTGTGCTACATCACACCTTCCACTTGGGGTTTACCAACGAAGGGCGAGAAAGCACTATCATCACCTCGCACATCAGCTCCCAAGGCTCCGAGTAACTTTTTGAAGCTGTTCGGAGTCTTTTGATAGGAGGTTTTTATTTTGATGAACTTCCAGTGGGAGCACTTCTTAGTGCACCCACTGGGTGTAGCCCCCAAGGCTCCGAGTAACTTCGTGAAGTTATTCGGAGTCTTTTGATAGGAGGTTTTCATTTTGATGAACTTCCAGTGGGAGCACTTCTTAGTGCACCCGCTGGGTGTAGCCCCCAAGGCTCCAAGTAACTTCGTGAAGTTATTCGGAGTCGTTTGATAGGAGGTTTTTATTTTTGATTAACTTCCAGTGGGAGCACTTCTTAGTGCACCCACTGGGTGTAGCCCCCAAGGCTCCGAGTAACTTCTTGAAGTTATTCGGAGTCTTTTGATAGGAGGTTTTTGTTTATAACATGGTGTTTCTTTCTTCTTCATAGGAGGCTTGCAAACTTGGATCGGACTTCGTGAAGTTGCAAAGGGAAAACACTGCTGCCAAGAGTGCGTATGAGGCACTGCTTGAAGAACATAACAAACTTAAGAAGCAACATGCTGAGGACAATGGTAAGGACTCTTGCGCTCCAGCGTTGGTATCTTTCATCTTCCTGTTTTTCCGTTTGGACTTTTG
This sequence comes from Bromus sterilis, assembly GCA_950022295.1. NCBI lineage: Eukaryota > Viridiplantae > Streptophyta > Magnoliopsida > Poales > Poaceae > Bromus > Bromus sterilis. Next base: position 360,754,296 of record OX465595.1, on the reverse strand, counting down.
TTTGCAGAAGCGACGAAGAAGGCCTTTGATGCCAAGGTCAAAGAGAACGATGATTTTGTGGCCAAAATGAAGAAGGAAATAGACCAAGTCGAGAGGCGGGCCAAGAAGAAGAAAGCTTTGGAAACGAGTTTGTACCACTACAAATAGGTGGTGAAGGAGAACGAAGCTTGCATCATGAAGCTGGAGTCTGACTTGGAAAAGCTATCCGAGTTGCGTGCCAAAGATGAAGAAAAACATCAAGCCGAGCTGGAGGCTACTCGGAAGGCGGTGAGGGTAGCTGAGGAGTATTGTGCTGGGCGGTTTGCTATTTTCAGCGAGACCTTGTCTTGTGAGTTGTGTGACTCAATTGCGACGGATAAATGGTCTCGCATCTTTTTATTATATACTCATCTTCCTCGTTGGTGCAGCGTATGGGACCGACCCGAAAGCCGAGCGAGCCCGAATGGCCGAGTTTGCCGAGATGATGAAGAGGGATAATTACACGCCGGTGACGACGAAGTTTTCTCTAGATCGGGGTCTGCTGACCATGAGGTGTGCCAAGGTGAAGAAATTTGCTGAAGAAGTCATGGGCGCTACTCTAGCTTTGAAGAGCAAGTTATCTCCCGGTGAAGGAAGTAGGGTGAAGCTTGACACTGTTGTGCCCATCCTCCATGAGGCCCCTCAGCAGATGGCGCGCTGGAAGCGTTCTGCGGCACGGAGCGGTGCGAACTATGCGCTGGCCTTGACCAAAGCACATTTTTCGGAGCGGGTCCATAATCTTGAGCGGGTTGGCGGTGGTGATCCAAAAGAGGGTCAGAGCTGCACCGCCTTCCTTCCGCGATATGCTGAAACTGCCATTCGGGTTGCCTTGATGCCTCATCTGGACTTCTTCATGGATTCGACTGGCGTAACCAGAGAGTCAGACGAGGCGGGTGAGGAATGAGTGGGCCCGATCGGATTGGGGTGTAGGAAAAACACTGGTGTTAAATTTTCCTCGGAATGCCGAGTGGATCTGTAATAAGTTGCACTGTTTGATGTTGTGATCTAGGTACTGGGCACTCCTTTGTTTTAGTGTTATTTATGAACTCAAATCATGTTTCCTAGTGGGAAACGAATTTATCTGCCGATGCTCGGTTTTATCCTTGTATGAATTTTCTAAGTTCTCGTCCGAGTTGCGCACAGTTCGGAAGAAAACCTGATTTAGTAACTTTAAGCAGCCCCCAAGTCTCCTGAGACTTAAGCAGTACTTAGAAAATGTTCTATTGATGATCTTGTGGACAAGATCCTCAATGCAGATGATGTTGTGCTTCCTCAAGCCTCTTGGGTTTTGGTAAGCGCTTATAATATGTTTTTCTAAGTTCTCGTCCGAGCTGCGCACAGCTCGGATGAAAACTTGATTGTGAGTTCTCGTCCGAGCTGTACACAGCTCAGAAGAAAACCTGATCTTATAACTTTAAGCAGCCCCCAAGACTTCTGAGACTTGAAGAGTACTTAGAAAATTTTCTATTGATGATCTTATGGACAAGATCCTCAATGCAGATGATTTTGTGCTTCCCCAAGCCTCTTGGGTTTTGGCAAGCACTTAGAATATGTTTACTAAGTTCTCGTCCGAGCTGCGCACAACTCGGATGAAAACCTGATTGTGAATTCTCGTCCTAGCTGGGCACAACTCGGAAGAAAACCTGATTTTATAAATTTAAGCAGCCCCCAAGTCTCCTGAGACTTGGAGAGTACTTAGAAAATTTTCTATTGATGATCTTGTGGACAAGATCCTCAATGCAGATGATGTTGTGCTTCCCCAAGCCTCTTGGATTTTGGTAAGTAGTTAGAATATGTTTTCTAAGTTCTCGTCCGAGCTGCGCACAGCTCGGATGAAAACCTGATTGTGAGTTCTCGTCCGAGCTGGGCACAGCTCGGAAGAAAACCTGATTTTATAACTTTAAGCAGCCCCCAAGTATCCTGAGACTTGGAGAGTACTTAGAAAATTTTCTATTGATGATCTTGTGGACAAGATCCTCAATGCAGATGATGTTGTGCTTCCCCAAGCCTCTTGGGTTTTGGCAAGCACTTAGAATATGTTTTCTAAGTTCTCGTTCGAGCTGCGCACAGCTCGGATGAAAACCTGATTGTGAATTCTCGTCCGAGCTGGGCACAGCTCGGAAGAAAGCCTGATTTTATAACTTTAAGCAGCCCTCAAGTCTCCTGAGACTTGGAGAGTACTTAGAAAATTTTCTATTGATGATCTTGTGTACAAGATCCTCAATGCAGATGATGTTGTGCTTCCCCAAGCCACATGGGTTTTGGAATGCACTTAGAATATGTTTTCTAAGTTCTCGTCCGAGATGCACACAGCTCGGATGAAAACCTGATTGTGAATTCTCGTCCGAGCTGGGCACAGCTCGGAAGAAAACCTGATTTTATAACTTTATGCAGCCCCCAAGTCTCCTGAGACTTGGAGAGTACTTAGAAAATTTTCTATTGATGATCTTGTGGAAAAGATCCTCAATGCGGATGATGTTGTGCTTCCCCAAGCCTCTTGGGTTTTGGTAAGCACTTAGAATATGTTTTCTAAGTTCTCGTCCGAGCTGCGCACAGCTCGGATGAAAACCTGATTGTGAGTTCTCGTCCGAGCTGGGCACAGCTCGGAAGAAAACCTGATTTTATAATAAGAATGTAATGGTATACAGATTGAGCAAGGCACACTGTTTGTGCTAAATAATATTTTATTCAGGTCTTACAAACATGCTCATGCATAGAAACGTCGCAATAACTGGGCGTTCCATGCATGAGGCTCTTCTATATTATTAGTTACATCGTACAAGCGATAAGCCCCATTGTGCAGTACTCTGGAGATGACATATGGACCTTCCCATGGGGGAGCTAGTTTGTGGTCCGAAGTTTTCTTGATGCGAAGTACCATGTCACCTTCTTGAAATGAGCGAGCTCGGACATGTCGGTCGTGATATCGGCGAAGATCTTGCTGATAGAACGCCGTGCGGGTGATAGATAGGTTCCGCTCTTCTTCCAAGAGATCAACACCATCCTGTCGTGCTGCTTCGGCTTCAGCTTTTGTGTACTGGCTTACACGGGGGGCATTGTGCTTAAGATCACTCGGGAGAACTTCTTCTGAACCGTAAACGAGGAAGAAGGGGGTTGACCGAGTGGAGCGATTGGGAGTTGTCTGCAATCCCCACAGGACCGAAGGGAATTCGTCGACCCAGGCACCCGCTGCTTCCTTCAGTTCTCGTAGCAGACGGGGTTTGATTCCTTTGAGTATTAATCCATTTGCTCGCTCGACCTGGCCATTGGACTGTGGGTGTGAAAATGAGGCGAAGTTGACCTGAATGCCATTGCTCCAACAGAATTTCTTGAATTCGGCCGAGTTGAAATTTGACCCATTATCAGTGATGATGTCATGTGGTACGCCAAAACGATGTATGATGCCTTTCATAAAGCTGACTGTTGTGGCAGAGTCGAGGGCTTTGATGGGTTTTGCTTCTATCCATTTGGTGAACTTTTCCACTGCGACCAAGATGTGGGTGAAACCATGTTTGCCTATTCTGAGTGGTCCGATCATGTCCAGTCCCCATACTGCGAATGGCCAGGCTAGAGGGATTGTCTTCAGCTCGGAGGCCGGTTTGCGTGGTTGGTTGGCATAAAACTGATAGCCTTCGCACTGGTCTACGATGTACCGAGCATCGCTGAGGGCTTGAGGCCAGAAGAAACCAGCTCGGAAAGCTTTTGCCACCAACGTCCGACTTGAGGCATGGTGGCCACAATCACCCGCATGGATGTCTTGTAGGATACAGCGGCCTTCTTCCTTGGAGATGCATCGCTGGGGGAGCTGAGTGATGTTGTTTCTATATAACTCTCCATTGATCACCGAATAAGACTTCGATTTGCGGACAACTTGCTTAGCTTCTATCTCGTCATCGGGTAACTCTTGTTTTTGCAGATAAGCAAGGATTGGAAGTGTCTACTCGGGAGGAATGACCTCCACGTCAAACACCATGTCGACTACTGCAGGTATATCTTCTTTGTTAGGTATGTTTTTGTCAGGCAGCATGTCTGGATCGGCTTCTAGGAAAGGATCTTCCTTGACTGTTGGAGAGTGCAAGTGCTCCAAATAAATTCCTGGCGGGATCTGACCCCGAGTAGAGCCCAACTTGGCTAGGTCGTCTGTTGCCTGATTTTGAACCCTTGGAATGTGATGGTGCTCTAGTCCATCAAATGTTTTCTCCAATTTTCTCACTGCTGCGCAGTAGGTCGTCATTGCTGGACTCCGAATGTCCCACTCTTTCATTACTTGATTTATCACTAGGTCTGAATCTCCGAATACCATGAGTCTCCTGATTCCGAGTGAAATGGCCATTCTCATGCCGTACAGAAGAGCTTCGTACTCGGCTTCATTATTTGTTGCTAGGAAATGAATTTGGAGGACGTATCTCATCTCGTATTTCCGTGGTGAAACCAGTAACACCCCTGCTCCTGCTCCGTTCAGCATCTTGGATCCATCAAAAAACATTGTCCAATGCTCTGGTGTTGGCTGTAGAGGATGTTGGAACTCGATCCACTCGGCCAGGAAATTCACCAATGCTTGCGACTTGATTGCATTTTTGGGTTGGTAATTGAGGTCAAAGGGCAGTAAGTCCAAACTCCATTTTACAATTCTGCCTGTTGAGTATCTGTTGTTCATGATTTCTGTCAGGGGAGCTTCAGATACCACTGTGATAGAATGATCCTGGAAATAATGTGCGAGCTTCTGTGAAGCCAAGTAAATTCCCATTGCCAGCTTCTGATAGTGGGGATATCTCTGCTTGGATGGTGTGAGGACCTCGGAGATGAAGTACACTGGTCTTTGTACCTTTTGTGACTTTCCTTCTTCTTCTCTTTCCACCACTATAGCTACGCTGACAACCCGGCTTGTGGCTGCAATGTATAATAAGAGCGGTTCTTTTTCTTGAGGTGCTGCCAGGACTGGCCGAGTTGACGGTTGCTTCTTTAGCTCTTCAAACGCCATTTGAGCCTCTTCCGTCCAAACGAAATTTGGCGATTTTTTCATCAGCTGGTAGAGAGGTAAAGCTTTCTGTCCCAGTCTGGAAATGAACCGACTGAGTGCGGCGAGACAGCCTGTCAACTTTTGGACGTCTCGGAGCTGCTTGGGTGGCTTCATGTTTTGGATTGCTGCAATTTTTTCCGGGTTGGCTTCTATCTCACGCTCGGAGACCATGAATCCGAGTAGCTTCCCCGCTGGCACGCCAAAAACTCATTTTTCAGGGTTAAGCTTGATGTTGTAGGCTCGGAGGCTCTGAAAGGTTTCAGCTAAGTCGGCTAGCAAACTACTTCCTTTAACCGATTTGATCACAATGTCATCCACGTAGACCTCCACATTTCTGCCGATTTTCCAGATCAGGCAATTCTGCATCATGCGTTGGTACGTAGCACCTGCATTTTTAGTCCTAATGGCATCGTAACATAGCAAAAACATCTGAATGGGGTTATGATAGCCATTTGCGGATTGATGCCCCACAGGCGTAAGGGATCGAGATAGTCTTCGCGGGTAAGTTAACCCAATTTATTGATTCGACACACGGGGAGCCAAAGAGTATTTATAAGCTTTGACAGTTGAGTTGTCAATTCAACCGCACCTGAAATATACTTGCTTGCAAATAATAGATAAGTAGTAACGATAATATGATAGTGGTGGTAGCAACAGCAAAAGTAAATAGCAAAAAGTAACAACTAATAACCAGCAGGATTAAAAACACTATAGGCTAGGGAGATGGATGGTTGGGCGCTGCATGGATGAGAGTAAACATATAATAGATTCTAACACGGGGCAAGGCACACAGAAAAGCAATGATCATCTAGGAAAATATCAAACAACAGGCATGTATCTCGTAGGTAGTTGTGCGTGCTTGCAATAAGAACTTGCACAACATCTTTTTTCCTACCATCCCGCTACGAACGGGGCCAAAAGGAACTTATGGAGATTAAGGTGCTCCTGTCAAAGAGCACCGGAACAAAGCAATAAACTCAATGGATACATGGAATCCTCAAATTATGGACCGTCCCCTTTGGTGTCCCAAGCTGTCACCTTTGGGATCGCCGGTTCCGGACCATAATAGGTGCATACAACTCATAGATAGGATCTAGAACACAAATATATTCATGAAAACACAAATGGTTCAGATCTGAAAAATTGGCACTCGGGCCCAAAGTGACAAGCATTAAGAACAACAAATTGTAGCAAAGATGATAAACACCAAAGTAGATGATAGGAAACATGCCCCCAACAATCTGACGAACTATTACATGATTAAACTCATCCAATCCCTACCATCCCCTTTGCCTACAGCAGGGAATTACTCACACATATGAAGAGAAGTCATGGAGGATGGATGGAGTGGCGATGGTGATGACGATGGCGACGATCTCCCCTCTCCGGAGGCCAAATCAGCCTCCAGATTAGCCTTCCCGAAGAAGAACAGAAGGTGGCGGCGGCTCCGCGACGGAAACTGGGAAAACGACTTCTGTTCTGGGGTTTTCTCGTCACGGGGATAAATAGGAGCCTCGGTAGGGCACCAGAGGAGGGGGGAGCAGCCCAGGCGGCCAGAGGGCGCGGCCCCACCCTTGGCCGCGCCAGGGGGGTGCCTGGGGCCCCCAGGGCTCCCCTCTGGTCCCACTTCTGTCATCTGGCTCCTTCGGGTGCGTGGATTTTCAGTTAAATTTCTGGGAATTTTCTGGGACGTCTAAAAATCCATTTTCCTGCGCACAAATAAACCATACAGGCAGCTCTGCTAAAAACAGCATTAGTCCGGGTTAGTTTCGTCCAAATCATGCAAGAATGAGGGAAAAACAATAGCAAAAGTGTTTGGAAAAGTAGATACGTTTGAGACGTATCAACTCCCCCAAGCTTAGCATATTGCTTGTCCTCAAGCAATTCAGTTCAACGAACTGGACGCGACAAAGAAAACTTTGACAAACTCTTTTGCTTCAATAGTTGTATATAAGCAAGTACTACGAAAAGAGTTTAGCAAGTATTGAAACAATGCTACAAGGACAATGCACGAAGTAATTCTCTTTCATGTGATCAGTCACAAACAACTAAAAGTAAACAATAAGCTACTGAAAATCAAGACAGGATCACAATGCACATAGCTTGAACATACTTGAGTGGCATTTCGCTAGCCTCCATGAGTGAAGCAAAACATAAATGCAGAAACTCCTCCGGAGTTTAAAGGTGACTAGAACTCAGTATTTCAGACTAGCAATAACACAAGCATGCAGAAGACAATGTAATACTTTGGGACAATGCATGTTACACTAAGAATGAAAATTATGCTCTCATAGTTGGTGCTTTGAAGAAAGAAGGGGATACTCTCGAACCGTGGCTTTTGATTGCAAGGTTGAAAACCCGTGAAAGGAAGCAAAGACTAAACATGTGCCAGAGCTCTTGGTTTTGAAAACAGAGATAAAATATTTTTGAGAAGTGCAACTTTCCAGTCAACGGTGAACGGTAAAGGTCTCTCAATATCTCCCATGCCAACCATATATAAAGCTTTTTGCTTACACATATTCCCTTATCCATAAATCTTCGATGGTCTATGGAACCTTTTATTTTGCCTCAAGGATGGAAGGAGGGTATCGTTCCACCTATCATAAGCAGCATTTGGTCCATTTCACTCCATCATCAAGTATGGGGGAGGTGTAACTCTCATTTTTTTTCTTTTTCTGTTTTGACTAGTTAAAACTTCCGTCAGAATATTTTTGGCATGAAAGATACTGATTTCCCCTCATCGCACCATGAGCTTGTACGGTTACAAAAAGGGAAACTTTTGAATAAATTTTGAGATGGCACAAGAAAGTCTAAGTTAGGAGTGGCCGGTAAATACCACATATAGGTAGGTATGGTGGACTCAAATGGAACAACTGGGTTTGAAAAGGAGTTTGGAAGCACAAGCAGAATTCCGCTTAGTGCGAGCGAAGGCTAGCAAAAGACTGGGAAGCGACCAACTAGAGAGCAATAACTGTCATAATCATGCAGAGCGACAAAGCAAAATTGAATCGGGCATGAAAGTGATATAACTATTCTGAAACAAAAAGATCATCAAGGCAAAAGTAGACTTTTTAGTCATAAGCATGTGTGAACATGTGCCAAGTCAATCCAAAAAAATTCTCCGAAGGGAAATACCACTCCAATATGCCAAACCATGAACAATGTAATGCATGTAAATCATTTCAACAACAAATTATGCACTCGAGCTATTTGAGACTAGCCACAAGGAAAGCATGAACACTCGGAAAGCATTGTAAACATAGCACTATGTCGCTACAAGCTGGTCTCTAGATCATAAGTACAGGCATATGCACAAAAGTAGAAACAAGAAGAGTTCATACCGGTTTTCCCTGTTGCTTCCCTTTCGTCGATCTTCGTCATTACTGCCTTTTCACTTGCACGATCGAACGTAGGAAATATAATCAAATCCCATCACGGACTCGAGCTGATTTCTGAAAACAAAGCAAACTAAAGAGAGAAAGGAAATCTTTTTGTGTTTTTCAAAGGTTAAAAGAAAACAACAAATTGTAGCAAAGATGATAAACACCAAAGTAGATGATAGGCAACATGCCCCCAACAATCTGACGAACTATTACATGATTAAACTCATCCAATCCCTATCATCCCCTTTGCCTACAGCAGGGAATTACTCACACATATGAAGAGAAGTCATGGAGGATGGATGGAGTGGCGATGGTGATGACGATGGCGACGATCTCCCCTCTCCGGAGGCCAAATCAGCCTCCAGATTAGCCCTCCCAAAGAAGAACAGAGGGCGGCGGTGGCTCCGCGACGGAAACCGGGAAAACGACTTTTGTTCTGGGGTTTTCTCCTCACGGGGATAAATAGGAGCCTCAGTAGGGCACCAGAGGAGGGGGGAGCAGCCCAGGCGGCCAGAGGGCGCAACCCCACCCCTGGCCGCGCCAGGGGGCGTCTGGGGCCCCCAGGGCTCCCCTCTGGTCCCACTTCTGGCATCTGGCTCCTTCGGGTGTATGGATTTTCAGGCAATTTTCTGGGAATTTTCCGGGACGTCTAAAAATCCATTTTCCTGCGCACAAATAAACCATACAGGCAGCTCTGCTGAAAACAGCGTTAGTCCGGGTTAGTTTCGTCCAAATCATGCAATAATGAGGGCAAAACAATAGCAAAAGTGTTTGGAAAAGTAGATACGTTTGAGACGTATCACGGATCAGCTATCAGAGATCCCTTCTGTAATAGTTCTTCGGCTTGTTTGTAATCCCCCGAGATAGTGATCACGCCATGCGGGCCAGGCATCTTCAGTTTCAGCTAGACGTAATACGGGATGGCCAAGAATTTTGCATAGGAAGGCCTTCCGAGTAGAGCATGATATGCACTCGGAAAATCCACCACCTCAAAGGTGATCTTTTCTTTCCGGAAGTTACTCGGATTACCAAAGACCACATTGAGGGAGATCATTCCGAGTGAATATGCCTTTTTCCCTGGGATGATCCCATGAAATTCCAGATAGCTTTTGCGGAGATTGGACATTGGAATGTTCATACTCTTCAGAGTGCTTGCATATAGGATATTAATCCCGCTGCCACCATCCATCAGGACGTTTCTGATCCTGAAGTTTCCGTTCCCTGTTTCTACCAGAGGATCAACGATCAGAGCTTGCATTCCTGGGTGAGGGATAAGAGGAGGACGATCTGACTGGTCGAAGGTGATCGGAGTGTCAGCCCACTTCATGTAACTCGGAACTGCCGGAGCTGCCAAATTGACTTCTCTGAACCTTATTGTCGGGACCCGGGGTTTGCTTATGTAATTTCAGTCACAACTCAATCATATGGAGAGCCGAGAGCCGTACCCACTTGTCTAAGCAGACAAGGCCAAGCACAGAACACTCTCAGAAAGCATCGAACGTGAGGGGCATCCCATCCAGGTCGGATGATCAACTGAGATGGGTCCTCATCGCCCGCTCACAAGTCTAAATGATTATGGGTGGTGAAATCCCATACTCATAGACAAGTCTCCTCAACCATATTATCGATTGAATCATAACACTTACATAAACAGACTCCAGCCCGATCTCTTAGTCGGGGTCTCGGGTGGGCTCGATCGTACAACGAAGTGTGCCACATGACGGAGTCACGAGCAATCGCATCGCGATGCCCCAAGCTGTGCACATCTCAGGGCCACTTGGTGTAAGAAAGACCGCCGGCGAGAGCACAACTAAGGTATCGAACCCCACACACGACATGCACGATATAAACATACACGCAGCATGCATGCCAAGTGTATAACAGCAGGTAACACAACATGAACTCTACAAACTCATAGTTTTATTGCATCTGCTATACAGAGCAGATATAGTAGTGTTACAAGCAGAGATCACATAACTGTGACCCAACATTACATCATACAACAACGGAAGCAAATTATGTCTTAGTAAAGACAAGGTTAACAAATGGCTTAAGAAGCCTTTAAGAAAACAGAACGACCCTCCAGAGGGACCAGGCTGCTGTCTGGGACTACATTACTTCGTCGACGTCGAGCTTGAGGGGGAGGCCACCATCGGGATCAGTTGTCTCGTCTCTAAAACATAGAATAAGAAAACGTGAGTACAAAGTCGTACTCAGCAAGACTTACATCAGAACTATACTACTCATGCTCAGGTATCAAGGTAAAGGCAAGTGGGGTTGTAATTCAGAAAGCTTTGACTTGGCTATCCTGTACTACGACTACATAGAGTTGAGATGAGAGGCGCACACGAGTCCATCTAATCTTGATCACCACATCAATACACCACCATGGATCCTCCCTCGACTTCCCCGCGAGGAAGCAACCCAAAGCACTCACACTTATCTTGGAAATTTTAGAGTATCCATTTGAGTTGTCTAATAATCAAGTAAAGATCTCCAAGTAGTCCATAACCGCGGGCACGGCTATTCGAATAGTTCATTAACCCTGCAGGGGTGTACTTCTTCACATACGTAGCTACCACTTACCGCCTAGAACTCGTCACCTTCAAGCGGTGTCTGCGAGGATAGTACCACGACACTTACCTCACGGCTCCAACTCTATTCCAGGGGATCGCCTATCTGAGTATGTACCCCATTCGGGAATCCGGCCGAGGTTTCCGTTCAGGACCCAGACGATGTATGGACGGTCCGACAAGCCCACCTCTACGGATGGTGCTGCGCTTGCCTAAAACCGTGCTACGTTATGAAATCAAATAGAAGAACAATTAACCCATGCGAATCCTGGACCATAGTCGGGGTGAGTTAATAAGTCGAGAGGGGTCAATGAGCCCAACATGTGGTAGTAATCTGTGTCTTGGATCACAACACAAGAACTCAGGGCCTAGGGCAGTGTAAATGAGACAACCCACTGTGTACTCCTACACAGCCTCTCATTGTTCACCTTTGTTAGGATGACTTCACCAACACATTACCATTACATTGCATTGTTCTCTACCATCCCGATACATCACCAGATGGATCAACTTCATTGCAAACAACTCTAGCATGGCATAGCATAACATGGATGAAGGGCCACATGATGAACACAAACAATCTTGTATCTTCTAGGTTGAGGTATGCTTAATACTATGGCAGCAATGATAGGTCATGCAAAGGATGGGTTCAACTAGCGGTAGAACGGTAACATGTGAATCACCTAATCATGCATAAGAGAACAAGAAGGAAATGGGTTTATATAGACATGATCAATGGGGTTTGCTTGCCTTGTTGACGATCACGAGGTGTCACTCTTCAGGGCAGTCGGAAACTACGTCCGGCGATGAAATCTATCGAGAAGAGGCAAACACCGAGACAACAAAGTATAAACATTACTTTGCAATGCACATTCAAGAAATGAATCATGGTATGGTACTGATGCGATCTAGGTTCAATTTGTCACATGTTAATTGAAGTTGATTTGAATAAGAAATTCAAATTCAAACTCCAAATGTTGTTCAAATTAGCCAAAGTTGCATTTGCTAATGTTTGGTCTTTGTAAACTATGTGATCATGTGTATGATATGCCTCTCATGTTCATTTGATAAGGTTGGCATTGCAAAGATTTAATTTGAAATGATTTAAACATTTATTTTGAATTATTCCAAATAACCCAAAATAGCTAAATTCTACTGGTCCATCATCATAGATGTGTTTTTCATCTATGAAAATATGATATTTGGAATCCTTGCATTTTTCTAATGATTTTTCATATATAACACTTTTGATTTGGAGTTACAGATAATTTTCTATGAATTTCTGAAGATTTAAACAATTTCTGGAATTTATGTTAATTAAAGAAATTGATTTATTGCGCCATGCTGATGTCATAATGACGCGGGGGGTTGACCAGTCAACCTGACGACTGGGACCCACCCGTCATTGCCTCTGGGGTTAATCCCCTTTTTGTTTTAATTAAGCATAGGATTAGGGGGGTAAGGGCCCCACTGTCAGTGGCTAGGGCTAGGGATTAGGAGGAGGATTAGAAGGGTTAATGGCCCAGGCCGCCGCCGGCTTGACGCTGGCGCCACTGGACGCGGCGGCGCCCGCTGCGGACGGCGGCTCCGGCCTCGGATGGCTGCGCCAAGGGCACTGGAGAGAAGCCCTCGAACGCGCGCATCCAGTGGGGCACACGGGAGGAAGGAGGAGGTCGGAGGCCTCGCCGGCGTCGAGAGGCGCGGCGGCCAGAGCTCTACTCAGTGGCCACGGCGAATAGGGCCACGAGAGAAGTCGGGGTTAGGGGAAAAATGAGCGTATGCTCACCGTGAGCATGAAGGAGAGGCCGGAGAGCTCGGGTAGGCGTTGTAGGCGGTGTATTTTACGGCGAGGTCCGACAGCCGGCGACGAAATCGACGAAGGGGGCGATGGATCTCGGAGCTCCTCGGTCCAATTGGTTGTGCGGCGTGACGAAGACGGCGTAGGCGGAGCTCCTGGACACGGTAGGGCGGCGTCTCGTCGTCGTTGGCCGCGAGTGTGCGCGTGCGGCGGCGACGGGGAGCTACGAGTGGCGGAGAAAACGGAGAGGGAAGTGAGCTGCGAGACAGGGAGAGAGTTTGGGGCGGCTCGGCGTCTCCGTGGCGCGTTGAGAGGCCTCGAGGGGGGCTAGGGGCTTCTAGACGTCGAGGTGGCGTCCACGGCATGCTCGGCCTCCAGCGAGGTGCTTGGAGCCGAGGGGAAGAAGACGACAAAAGTGGGCTGTGGGCTGGGTCGGCCAGGTAAGTTGGGCCAGGTAGGTGGGCCTCTTCCCTTTTCTAATTTCTTTTCTGTTTAATTCTTCTGACCTTTATTTTGTTGTGGTAAAATAATTACCTAGGCATTTTATAAAATTCTACAAACTTTTATATGGACTTACATGGCATGTTACTAGCCACTCCCAAGTTTTGGGAATTTTAAAATTCAAATAATTTGAATTCAATTCAAATAGCATTTAAATTTAATTTCCAAGCTCTTGCTTGAATTTTTGAAAAAATCTTGGAGCATGCAGTGGGACCCACAACACATGAGATGTGATCATGCCCATTTATAGAGATTTTCAAAAGGTTCAGAAGATTTTTGGAAAAAGATTTTTGTCTGGCCATTTATTTAAATTCTTTTTGAGGCTTTTCCAAATCCCCAATTATTAAATAAAGGAAATTTAAACATGATGCCTTATTTCTAGAAATAAAAAGCACATACCAAACTAGGGTTGTGACAGTTATCTTTTCTACTCTCTTCGATTCCCGTCCTGCAAAGATCACCAGCACTCCGTCTTCTCTTGGGAAGCCTTCGCTGTCCAGATCTGGCTTGGCGCTTTCTTTTTTGCAGTATCTTTATCTTGCTGGGGACCTGTTCTCGCATTCTGAGCTGCTCTTTTGATCAGGCGACATTGCCGAGCTGTGTGCTTTGGAATAACTAACTTTCCCTCGGCATCTCGGGTAGTGTGAAGAGGACAAGGTTGATCCAGGACTTCTTCATCATTCGACGGCTTTTTCTGTCGCGGCTGCCACTCCTTTCGTGCCTGACCCTTGCCATGGATTCCTGAGGCATTTGCTTCTGCAACTAACTCTGCGTCTGTTGGGGCATCTTCTGCTTTCCGCTTGTTGTTGCCTCCAGTCTTCTGTTTTGGGTTAGGTGCCGAGCTGCTGCCTCCTCTGTGCTGCTGGTTCTTCTGCTGAATCTCCTCTTCACCGTTGGCATACTTATTTGCTATCTCCATCAGTCTTCCGAGTGAGGTGACATGAGGTGATCTTGCCAACTTGAGGCTCAGCTCTCTGTACTTGACCCCTTGCTTGAAGGCATGAATGGCCTGGAACTCGGAGACTCCTTCAACCGAGTTATGAGTGTGATCCATCTCTGGATATAATCCCGAGTAGATTCGATGTTGCTCTGTACACACAATTGTAGCTCCGTTAGCCCCCCGGGCCTCTTGTAAGTCCCTTCAAAATTCTTGATGAAAACTTTTTCAAGGTCTTCCCAAATCCAGATGCTACTAGGGGGGAGCTGATTCAACCATGCCCGAGTTGAGCCTTCTAGCATTAACGGCAAGTGCATCATAGCTATCTCATCCCCTCCTCCTCCGATTTTCACGGCTATTCTGTAATCATCTAACCATGTCTGAGGTTTGGCATCACCTCGTTATTTATCCACCCTTGAGCTATCCTGAAGTGAGGCGGAATAGGGGTGGACCGAATTCTTTCGCTGAATCAAACTGGCCCTGTAGCCATTGAGGGACGAGCCTGGTCCTGACGATGTGACCTAGCACGATCGACTCGGCTCTGTACCAGATGGCTTCGGGAATCGTCTTCAGCGTCTAAATGACGGTCGTCTCGGTGCCGAGGGAACTCCTCTCTCCAAGGCGCGGCCCGACCCGTCCCGCGAGCTTCTGCCCTCCGGTGCTCTTCATGCTGGTACTGATCTTGGTGGTGCTCTCCCCGGGGTTCATTCCTGTGCCGAGGGGAATTGTTCCTGTTCCTTCATGCCTCTCCATAAGGCGTATGTACCGACTGTGACGTGCTCGCAGGGGGAACTTGAGAGTGGATTCGCTGCTGTGATTGACTAACAGCGGCGTTTTGATCTACTGCGGCTTGCAATAAAAATGCCAGGTGCTGAATTCCCTCTGTTGCCGATCCACTAGGCTGCAGAGAGTTTGCAATCCGAGTTGCCTCTATGAGATTTTCTAATGGGGTACCCATAGCTCGAAAGGTTCTCAGCCTGGGCCCCGCAGTTGCCGACTTGTTCTGCTTTGCTTGAGCCGAGCTACCTCCCGGGCTTGACGCTCCAGGGTGCTCTCTAGCTCGGCCAGGCGTTCTCGCTCGGCCAAATTAGTTAATCTGGCCGCCTCCAGACCTCGTCCTTCTGGAGTGCTTGTGTCAATGGGGGTGTTTAGCTGCCGCTCAGCCACTTCTACTTCTGCCCGCTCTCCTGAGTAAGGGGTCGGGGCTTCCGACTCGCTTCTCCGAGTTCTAACCTTCTGAAAGCAGATATACGTCGGGCTGGCTCCCGAACGTCGACCCTGGATGGACAGTTAGCCTCATCTCGGGCGTGATTATCCCGAGCTGGTGATGGCTGAGAGGATGGAGTTTCCTCCATGCACACTTCTGCAACTGCAACTGGAGCGCCGCTTCTGCCCTCCTTCTCGGCGCCTGACTCGGGGTCAGATGCCACCATGCCTTCTTCTTCGATCGAGTTAAACAGAGGTAGAAGAGATGCTGAGGAGCCTTCTCTTGCAAATTAATCCAAGGCCTTCTGGGCTGACTCCAACAAGTCAATGATGTTGGATATGTGCCCTAGAGGAAAATTAATAAAGATATTTGTCACATATCTGTTTGTTCATAATACGTTATATATTGTGCTAGAACTGTATTAAGCGGAAACATTAATACACGTGTGATATATAACAACCTGGTCCCTAGTTAAACTCAGGCATACTAGCTCATTGGGCAATTGATGATCAAGGTTTCCTGATCATGAGAACATAATAGTCTATTGACAATGAGGTCATATCATTAGGAGAATGATGTGATGGACACACACCCACCTTAAGCATTGCAGTGTGATCAAGTCACATAAGTTCAGCATTGCGATGACTTAATAACATAGTGACCGAATCCTTAGACCGTGATGATCATACATAATTGTTATCTATTAGGATGCTTTGAGTGCATTAACCGTTACACTGAAACATTGTAACTGAAAAGGTGTATCTTGGGTATTCCGAAGTAGATATGTTGAGGAGTATGAAATAGATCAGAGTGGGATTTTTCAATCCGAGTGACGGATAGGTACTCTGGGCCCACTCGGTGGTGTTGCATCAATAGCTTGCAAGCAAGTGACTAGGTCACAAGAGATGTAATATTCACAGACGAGTAAACATGTTATGTCAGAGACGAGGAAGAACTAGGTATTGGATACCGACGATCATACCTCGGACAAACATAGTACCGAAGAACAAAGGGATCAAGTCATATTGTTAACGGTTCAAGAGCGATGAAGTATATTCGATGGAAGCGTAGGGGCACATCAAGGATTGTAACCAGATCCCACATGATGGTCATTGGTCAGAGAGTGTCTCGATCATGTCTACTGTTTCCCGGACCGTAGGGTGTCACACTTAAGGGCAATCGATGCATTAAGGATTGATTCGGGATCATCGGTGAAAAGAGAGAAAACACCGGAAATGTATCGAGAGGTGCCGGAAGCTGTTCCGGATATTTTGAAAGGTTCAAAATAATATATATTGATGTTTAAATATGTTTTATTATTTAATTGACAAAATTAAATATTAAAGATGATTTAAAAATTAATTAAAAAGGAGAAAAAGGCATATGGGCCTTAAAAGGCCCATGAGGGGAAGGGGGAGCCTCCCCCCTTGGGCTAGGCGCCAAGGGAGGGGCCCATCCCCCCCCCCATGGCCGGCGCACTCCCCCCCCCCCCTTGGGGGGTTTAGTCCCAGATGGGGAGGGGAGGAGAGTTCCCCCCCCCCTCCTTGTCCTATAAAAGGAGGGGTGGGGTGCCTTTTCTCAACACAATATTGAGTTCTTTCTCTCACTCTTTCTCTGACCTAGAGCGGACTCCCTTTGTTTGGAGTTTGCACCTGGTTGGGGGTTTCACCATCATCCAGACGCCGTCGTGCTGCCGGAATCCGGATCCGGATCAATCTTCTTTCCGCTCCTCTTCTGCTTCGGAGCCCAGAGGGACGTCGGTTGCACCGTACGTGTGTAATCCCGCGAGGCACTACACGTGTGGTGCTACTTCATCGTCGGAGGTTCTTCAACACGACAGGGAGGTCGTAGGATCAGAGTCTACGCAAACCACGTGCGAGGAACGTTTCCCTCTTTCGGTCTTCAAAGGTATGAACACCGATTCCTTCCGTTACATACATCAGCATAGCCTAGATCTTGGGTTCGGGACTCGTAGGTAGGAAATTTTTTGTTTTACAGTGGTATCAGAGCAAGGCTATGCGTAGATGTATTGTACGGGTAGAACACATCTAGGATGTGGGCATCAATTCTCCAATTGTTACCCTCCCACGTGTACTCGTTTAGCGTTGCGGCAATGTCCTGATGAAGCGGCCCCGACCGACCTTACGCGTTTACGCGAGACTGGTTCCACGCTTGACATATGGCTTGTACCATATAAGTGGCTGGGGGGTGTCTGTCTCTCTAACATTAGCGACGCGAAGACGTTTGCAACGGAGGGCCCAGACAGGGGTGTAATAGAGATGATTGCAGGATTGGTGTTGTGGCTTGTTTTCGCAGGATAGAAAGCGGTTCTCTCTCGAAACCCCTTAGCAGCCACGTAAAACTTGCAAAAGATAAAGTAGAAGGCGTTTTAACTTTAATTTTCATGTAAAGGGGGATCATAGCTTGTATGATTTACAGTTTTACTTCCTGTCTTGCTAATATGCTAGATATGTGACGGTAGCATGATAGGATAATCTCTCTCAATACCATGATTGTATTCTCCCTTAGTGGGCACTGCCTGGAAGGATATCTTTATGATAGGTAGGCCGTGACGATCGGGTGTCATACATACATTAGCGATCGCATGAGGTTGGGTTTGGCAAGCCTAGCATATGCAGATATTGTAGGGGAACGCAACAGAAAACAAAAATTTCCGCACTACGAACACGCCCAGGACCACTATGGAGACTGCATACAAGGTTTTGATCTGATCGTTACCGACTCGTAGCGCAGCGGAAGTAGAGTCGATGTAGATCGTCGGTGCAGATCCCCGCAGCTAGGATTTACAACCTCCCAACCGCGAGGATGTTCTCCCTCGTCTGCTCCTCGAACAGCACTCCGGGAGGCGGTCGGACAGTCCCTCGGACGGTGTCACGGACAGCCCTTCGGGAGGCCCCTCGAAACTCGATCGGTAACTCGGACAGCCCTTCGGGAGGACCCTTGAAACTCGAACGATAATTTGGACAGCCCTTCGGGCAAAAGATCGAAACTACGACCTCTCTACGGGGTTGCACACATACGGTGTCAGCTATCCGACAGGGCTTCGCCGTCCAGAACTAGTTCCTGCCGGAACCTAGACAGCCTTTCGGCTCTACGAAACTATTTCGCTAGGAGGGAGAGAGAAAGCCAGATCATGCATGGCATTTGTATAGAACTCAAGGGAGAGCTTGGATCAAGGATATGGGGCTGCCCTCACACCTCTATTTATAGGAAACCCAAGGGGGCTTTCTTGGCTCCCAAGTCCTTCTAGAAGGCTTTCCAAAAATATCTCAAGTAGTACTTTTTACTATTCATGACACCACTTTTTCGCGTCCGAAAATTCCAAAAATATTTCTGTGGGTCTTAGAATAATTCCAACACCCACTAAAATGATTTTGGGCGCATTCCGAAACAATTCCGGATTAGTGATTTTCATCTGCGAAAAGCAACCTAAGCATTTTCGGCAGCTCCGGAACATTTCCGGCAGCTCCGAAATATTTCCGAAAAAAATATTTTAATCTTTTCTCCAGAAAAATTCCAGAAGTTACCAGAACAATTCTGGCACTCTCCAAAATTACCAGGTGCTCTCCGAAACCTTTTCGGCTTAGTGGTTTACCCCGAAACAACTTTTTGGTTTTCTCTCTCGGAACTTTTCCGCCGTCTCCGAAACCTTTCCGGTGACTTTATCTCAGACTCCCTGTCTAGTATTCAACAGATAGATGACCCTTAAGCGTGTGACCCTGTAGGTTCGATGAAGTATAGACATGACTGGAACACTTTCCGATCAATGATCAATAGCGGAACCGAGGACATCCATATTGATCCCTATACCCATACGAAGAATTATTCGAGTGAACCTTTAGTTGTTGTGTGCTATTCCTGTTGCTTCGCGATATATTACAAATACCCGAGGTGAGACTTATTGGCATCCCCGTGAATCAACAACTTGTCCACTATGCCAGTTACCTCGTTCCTGGTATTGTTCTCTTTTCTCGTTCCCGCGTTCCGGCATCCCTGTGATCAAATCACACTGTGTCTGGCCAGACGATGGTGGATACCGTAACACCGAGAGGGCCCTAAGAATATCTCTCCAACGACGGAGGAGCAAATCCCAATCTCGAGCTACCTAGTTCCTTGTCATACTTTTCCGTGAACCCGCAAGCTGCCGTAATAGCCACCCTTTTACAGATGACGTTTAACAAAACCCTAAAGTTCACGAAGCAAGTACGAAGGAACTCGATACTCTCATGGTCTAAGGAATTATGAAAACGCACAACTTTCTCTGTGTTATTAACCATTAACTTGTGACGAATGTATCTCATAGCATAACATCAATTCGGGTCGATTCAACACAAATGTTCTTCTAACATTGTGCCCTCAAAATTGCCGGCATAGTCATGCCCATGATCAGGAAAACAGAACCATCATGCAACACTTGAGCTAGTCTTAGAGGCGAGACTAGGAATATATATTTTTTATCCGTTTATTATTCCACACGTGCATATGAGTCTTCCTCCGAGCCTCGTGGTTATTGCAGACTCGAGAACCATAGCAGTTATAGCATGGAATATAAACATAATTAGGAACATGGGGATAAATAATAACATTTATTATTGCCTCTAGGGCATATCTCCTACAGACTCCCACTTGCACTAGAGTCAATAATCTAGTCAATGCTAATGCACTTTACACCTACGGCATACTGGTGTAAAATATGCTTCACATGTGGTATAGCCTGATGTCCAACGGATCTGACAATTTCAACTCCGTGTGTATCTTTGCATATCCTCGCGTTTTCACGCTTTCACAAAATTCATATTTTGTGTGGACTTGGCTTTGTATATATGCGAATCACTGGTCGAACCTTGATTCCTCAGACTGAGCTATGGAGCAACTATCTTCAATAGTGTTCCATTGACCAAAGCCATATTGGAACCATACTAAGTTCATGAATGAACTATATGATTCAACATTTTCTTTGTTGCTTCTAAAGCAGCAACATACATAGCCATTTGTTATAGAATTTCGCCACAGTAACCTGTTATGAACAATTCCAACTTACTGTGCCACCATATTGTGTATTACACACAAAAAAACTTTAACTCAAATCGAAAATCACATGGAGCATTGATGAAGACCGTATCGATGTAATTACTTACAACAAGTACTTCATAATCTCTTCTTGCGAGAAAACATGTCATCAGTGTTACTTTAGTACTCAATGACATTTTTCACTGTTGTCCCACGATCAGTTCTTTGATCACTTTGGTATCTATACTCGCAACAACTTTGGAGTATTGGACATATCTGGTTGTTTTACATACCATGGAATACATGATTAATCCCAACACGAAGGTGTGTGGAATCTCCATCATGTAATTTGCTCATCAGTGTTTTGGGACACTGAGTCTTGCAAAAACTCTTTCCATGTGACTTTGGCAAGAATCACTCCTTGTCGTTTTTAATGCTAAATTGTTTTGGCATCTTGTCAGTATGTATTTTGGCTTAGCCCTATTAGGCAATTCTATCTCTTAGATAATTATGCGTAATATCAAGGCTACTTAACCCAAGCACTTCATCAAAAAACTATTTTCAATGAAGTCCTAATTCATGTCAAGAAATTTATATTATTTCCAATTAACAATGTGTCAAGCACACACAAGGTTTTTAGAAATATTATTATGCTCCCACTTACTTTCTTGCAATCACAAGCATCTTCGTTATCCATTGATGAAATCAAACTCTTTTGACTATTTCATCAAAAACGAAGATTCCAACTCCATTATGCTCTCTTTTGTCCATCGCAGGAACTCTGAAGTTTGCATACTTACTAGCATCCTCTGGACTGACAAAATACCTTGGACTGTATCTCCAAGGCAGTATTTCCATCTCATGGAAATCCTTTTGGCATCCATGTTTCATATCTCATGAATGAAATACGTACTAATTGCTAGTTTAACCCGAACCGACTTTAAGCATCACTACGGAGAGACAATCTCGCCGTAGTTAATTCCTTGAAATTGTTATTAGCAACAAGTCGAGCTTTATGGATAAAACATTTTTATCCGTATCAGTTTATAGTTCCATTAATATTCGTTAGACTCTAAGTCTTCCGAATGGTCCATCAAGATACAATCTTGAATTACGTATATGGAAACTATCTCGGATTTGTATTGGCATTTAGCCAATTCCGGAGTCAGGGCCCATCATCGCTTCCTTGATTATCGTAGGTATGCTGTTGTCTAACAACAATATCTCGTTTGCGCACCTGAGAGGTTTGCACGAGTTTTGCCTACGTGGCTCAGTTGCAAGTTTGACCGAAGTCCATACATCTCATGTAGAGGCTTCCGTATCAGTTGCAGTAGGAAACTCTGGAATCACTTCCAAGGTTCCTTTCCTTTGATCTGATGACGAAGATACTGTTATCTTGTCGAGTTGCACTGTCCTCCCACTCACCTTTTTTCAAGAACCATTCTCTTTAAAAGCATACCGTTCTTTGTGGCAAAACCTTTTGCCTCGGTATAGTGGTGGAGGAATTCCCAATAATATGGGATAACCTACAAAGTAGCACTTGTCTGATTTGGAATAGGTTTGTAAACAGTTTACACAATCCCCATATTCCAAATGTTAAGAAAAGATAAAACATGGTTGGGCGTACCATACCATGGCGTCATTTCAACAGACCTGATGGCGCTCCTTTCAGTGTAAAAGCCGTAGTCTCTAAAGCATTACATTAAAAGGGATAATGGCAAATTGATTTATGTCATCTTTGATCTTACCATGTCATAAATGGTTTGATTACATCTTCAAGGACATTCCACTTGCAGTGGTGTTCCGGGAGGTGCAAGTTATGAAAACTCTTTTCACAACTCATCAGACATTGGCTAAACTTGTAACTCAAAAATTCCTTTCTGCAATCGAATTGTAGAAACATAATTTTCTTGTCACAATAACTTTCACTTCATTTTTGAAAACCTTTCGAATGATTTCAAAAGATCTAGACTTACGTCTCATCAAGTAAATATCCATATATCTACTTGAGTCTTTTCTGAAGATAGATAAATCCACTACTAACAACATTTATCGGACTACACACATCAAATGTATGATCACCAATAAGTTTGTTGTTCGTTCCTCATGGCCTGTGAACGGTATTTCAGTCACTTAACTTTTTGAACGAAAGTTGCAAGTGTGAGATGATTCATAATCAAATGACTTCAAAATCCATCATTATGGAATTTCTCCATGCGGGTTTCTCCAATGTGACCAAATGCAGTGCCACACATATGTGGTATTCTTTTAGTCTTTCGACATTTAGCGTCATTGTTATGGATGTATCATATTACCATCAATATTCGTAACATACATCCCATCCCCGATGGAAGCATGGCCCTTTATGTTATTCATAATACTGAACAACAATTGTTCTTTTATGAACAACCTTCTTGCAACATACTTTATGCAATGGGCTAGAGTGTATAAAACTCTAAAACGAATTATGAAAATAAATACAGATGGTGATACACCGATGGAAGGTATAGTAACTTTTACTATGTTCCCAGCGCGTATCTAAACCTCATTACTGGCAAGTCTTTTAGGCCGTAGTGGTTCTTGCATCGAGTTGCAACAGAATGCAATCGAGCGGGTATTCTTGTGATCAACTTTTAATCATAATACCCAAGAATCATGGACTAACTGTTTAATCACAATTCCCAAGAACTATTTATTTTTTGACCAGCCTTCCATACATCAATAACTTTCATGACTTTTATACATGAGCTGGACATTCCAGTCTTCTTTCTTTTTGCCCTTATACTTTTAACAGTTTAACTTTCAATATATTTCTCCTACTCTCAGAAGAAGCACCCAACTTTAAGAGTGGCGTTAGCCCCGGACTTCCTAGGCGTGTGAGTCATACTAACACCCTTGGGACATTTCCTTTCTCTTTAAGTTGTTTGTTTTATTCACCTTCATCATATGACAGGCGTTCTTCTGGATCCCTCTCTTATCATTCAAATGCCCAGTAAACATTTTACTAATACTTTGCAAACAAATGTTGCTTTGGATATCTCATATCTTTTAGCCTTTGTCTGTATCTGAAAACAATTTTCAGTTCCATGAATATTACATAACTATCCCAAAACTTGTGAAGTTCGGGTTTTATGGAAGCAAACGTATTGCACTTGACCACAATGGAATTCTAGCTTTTGGATCGAAGGATGAGAGTCACATCATCCATAGCATTAGCGGGAGGACACCGAAAGCATGCGATAGGACAAAATCCTTCTCGGCACTCTTGAGGACAATCCTCACATTACGTTACCAACCGTAAAGTTTTGACCAGATATTTAACAACTTATTCAATTTTAATAGGGAAGGTAGAAACGCGAGCCATTATTCTACAACTATTAGCAAATTATACTTAGACAGTGTTCATAATTAATTGCACTCAGAATTAAACAAGTTAATTCTAAAATGCGCTCCCACTCAAATCAATATCTCTCAAAATTGATTATGAGTGATTCAAGATCCAAATATCAATACAACGCCATAGAATCATCATCTCATGACGAGGATTTTGATTTGGTAGGCCAACTTGCCGATCACATCTCTATGTGACTCTTGTTCATCTTTCGATGCGTGTGTTCCGAGCTCAGGACGATCCTGCCATGAACGTCAAGACAACCAAGTGATCTTGCTGCGAGGTCTGACCTCACCCGCCTTACATTTCTCCAATCGTTCGTACCCATGCATCCATGGCGCACCCCGAAAGGATAGATGCTGTGACGGTGTTACATTTGGGAGAACACTAACTACTTGATATTTTAAGTGAGAGATCACCCTAATAAAAAGCGACTACCGCGCAATCAAGAAGGGTGCAACTTAAGGGATAAACATCTCAGGTAATTCATAATTGCATGATATGGTATAGCCCCTTCTGACGGAGAAGTCAAGTATTTTCTTCGTCTTTGGCATTTGCGTCGGAGTTCACCTTCGCGAAGTTTGCCACCACATTGTCGATGCACCAAATAATATTGCTATCTCTATAGCTAATAAAATAAGTGCATTACATAAGGTTGACTCGCAGGTCATTAAAGTGACAATCATATGGCTCCAGCCATCATGCCGAATCATGACACGCAGGTCATGTTAATAAATTTACATTATATAGTCATCTCATACATAATCAAATTAATATGAGCTTTGCTATACCACATCACATGCACATCCTGCAAAACCAAGTTAGACGCCTCTAATCGGTTTATGCAAAATTTTATTTTACGTGGCTTCTAAGGTTTTGACTTAAACCGCAGCTACCAACGTTTATCATCAAGCATGATTATTCAAGTCGCTAGATTAACTTTGCGGGGTGTATGAAACACGAGATAATAAAATCTCGAGCCCCATACTGAACTTCATCATACGCGTGATCCCCGTGCAGATCATATCTGCATTGCCCTTTAGTCTGCAGAATTTCTTCTTTCTCTAACTATGGTGGAATTCAACGAACTGTTAGCACTTCTTTGATCAATCAGGATCGCAGATTGCCAGAACTTTGAAACTCCACCATACTGTTATTGAGATCAGAAATACACAAATTCCAGGGAAGCAACAAGAACATCGAGTAACAGATTTCATCTGCCACCCGCATAAATAATTTTCAGCAATAGATCTAATCTACTCCAAAATTATATTATGCAATACCCATACATCTCTATGTATTCTAGATCGCAACATGCATCTACGCATAGCACGGCTCTGATGCCACTGTAGGGGAACGCAACAGAAAACAAAAATTTCCGCACTACGAACACGCCCAGGACCACTATGGAGACTGCATACAAGGTTTTGAGTTGATCGTTACCGACTCGTAGCGCAGCGGAAGTAGAGTCGATGTAGATCGTCGGTGCAGATCCCCGCAGCTAGGATTTACAACCTCCCAACCGCGAGGATGTTCTCCCTCGTCTGCTCCTCGAACAGCACTCCGGGAGGCGGTCGGACAGTCCCTCGGACGGTGTCACGGACAGCCCTTCGGGAGGCCCCTCGAAACTCGATCGGTAACTCAGACAGCCCTTCGGGAGGACCCTTGAAACTCGAACGATAATTTGGACAGCCCTTCGGGCAAAAGATCGAAACTACGACCTCTCTACGGGGTTGCACACATACGGTGTCAGCTATCCGACAGGGCTTCGCCGTCCAGAACTAGTTCCTGCCGGAACCTAGACAGCCTTTCGGCTCTACGAAACTATTTCGCTGGGAGAGAGAGAGAAAGCCAGATCATGCATGGCATTTGTATAGAACTCAAGGGAGAGCTTGGATCAAGGATATGGGGCTGCCCTCACACCTCTATTTATAGGAAACCCAAGGGGGCTTTCTTGGCTCCCAAGTCCTTCTAGAAGACTTTCCAAAAATATCTCAAGTAGTACTTTTTACTATTCATGACACCACTTTTTCGCGTCCGAAAATTCCGAAAATATTTCTGTGGGTCTTAGAATAATTCCAACACCCACTAAAATGATTTTGGGCGCATTCCGAAACAATTCCGGATTAGTGATTTTCATCTGCGAAAAGCAACCTAAGCATTTCCGGCAGCTCCGGAACATTTCCGGCAGCTCCGAAATATTTCCGAAAAAAATATTTTAATCTTTTCTCCAGAACAAATTCCAGAAGTTACCAGAACAATTCTGGCACTCTCCAAAATTACCAAGTGCTCTCCGAAACCTTTTCGGCTTAGTGGTTTACCCCGAAACAACTTTTTGGTTTTCTCTCTCGGAACTTTTCCGCCGTCTCCGAAACCTTTCCGGTGACTTTATCTCAGACTCCCTGTCTAGTATTCAACAGATAGATGACCCTTAAGCGTGTGACCCTGTAGGTTCGATGAAGTATAGACATGACTGGAACACTTTCCGATCAATGATCAATAGCGGAACCGAGGACATCCATATTGATCCTTATACCCATACGAAGAATTATTCGAGTGAACCTTTAGTTGCTGTGTGCTATTCCTGTTGCTTCGCGATATATTACAAATACCCGAGGTGAGACTTATTGGCATCCCCGTGAATCAACAACTTGTCCACTATGCCAGTTACCTCGTTCCTGGTATTGTTCTCTTTTCTCGTTCCCGCGTTCCGGCATCCCTGTGATCAAATCACACTGTGTCTGGCCAGACGATGGTGGATACCGTAACACCGAGAGGGCCCTAAGAATATCTCTCCAACGACGGAGGAGCAAATCCCAATCTCGAGCTACCTAGTTCCTTGTCATACTTTTTCGTGAACCCGCAAGCTGCCGTAATAGCCACCCTTTTACAGATGACGTTTGAAAAAACCCCAAAGTTCACGAAGCAAGTACGAAGGAACTCGATACTCTCATGGTCTAAGGAATTATGCAAACGCACAACTTTCTCTGTGTTATTAACCATTAACTTGTGACGAATGTATCTCATAGCATAACATCAATTCGGGTCGATTCAACACAAATGTTCTTCTAACATTGTGCCCTCAAAATTGCCGGCATAGTCATGCCCATGATCAGGAAAACAGAACCATCATGCAACACTTGAGCTAGTCTTAGAGGCGAGACTAGGAATATATATTTTTTATCCGTTTATTATTCCACACGTGCATATGAGTCTTCCTCCGAGCCTCGTGGTTATTGCAGACTCGAGAACCATAGCAGTTATAGCATGGAATATAAACATAATTAGGAACATGGGGATAAATAATAACATTTATTATTGCCTCTAGGGCATATCTCCTACAGATATGGCCTTGCTGAACAGCCATACACTAAGGTTTGACTGGCAGGCTTGACATATGTAGATATGAGCTTGGGATACGGATGACCGAAAGGTTAAGCATGAGTCATATAACGGATATGATTGGCATGATGGCCTACCTAGGGAGATGTGTCGTCGGCCGTGGGATATTCGAGGACGATCATTCAAACTAGGATTATGTTAATCACTTAGTAAATTTGGAGAGATGTTTAACTAAGTGGGAGTTTTAGAATTAATTAAAATTGAACTCCAATTATGAACAAAGTCTAAATATGTGTTTTGCAAATAACCATTGTAGATGGCTGCACCTCGCCCCTCATTCAACTTAGGGTTTGTCGGGACCCGGGGTTAGCGTATGCAAGCCTCGCTACAACACAATCATATGGAGAGCCGAGAACCGTACCCACTTGTCTAAGCAGACAAGGCCAAGCAAAGAACGTTCTCGGAAAGCATCGAACGTGAGGGGCATCCCATCCAGGCCGGATGATCAACTGAAATGGATCCTCATCGTCCGCACACAAGTCTAAATGATATGGGTGGCGAACTCCCATACTCATAGACAAGTCGCCTCAACCATACTATCGATTGTATTATAACCCTTACATAGACTTACTCCAGCCCGATCACTTAGTCGGGGTCTAGGGCGGGCTCGATCATACATCAAAGTGTGCACGTGACGGAGTCACGAAAAATCGCATCGCGATGCCCCAAGCTGCGCACATCTAAGGGCCACTTGGTGTATAAAAGACCGCCAGCCAGATCACAACTAAGGTCTCGAAAACCCATACTAAGACATGCATGTTATAATCATACACGCAGCACACATGTCCAGTATGAACAGCATGTATCATTGCAATTCTCTACAAAGTATACAACTTTATTGATAACTCTTACAGAGTGAACACAGAGATCACAAGTCTGTGATTCAACATTACATCAAACATGCGGAAGCAAAGTAGGTCTGAGTACAGACAAGTTTATCAAATGGCTTAAAGAAGCCTTATCTGTAAACAAGCCCTTCCACGAGGGAACAGTCGTCTGACTGGGACTACACTAGCTTGGTCTTGGTCTAAGTCTTCATTCTTCGAGCTTCAGGTAGAAGCCACCATCGGGGTCGGTGGGTTCATCTAAAACATAGAATAAGAAAACGTGAGTACAAAGTCGTACTCAGCAAGACTTACGTAGGAACTATACTACTCATGCACATGTATCAAGGAAAAGGGAGGTGGGGTTTCACTTGCAGAAGTGCCAGCTTTGACTTGGCTAGTCCTGAACTACGAGTACCAGACTTGAGGTAAGAAGCGTACACGAGTCCACTACTTTCTCCAACCAATTACACCACTATGGTGCCTTCCTCGACTTCCCCACGAGAAAGCACGCCATAGCACTCACACTTATCTTGGTGTGTTTTATAAGTATCCAGTTCAAGTTGTCTAATAATCAAGCTAAGCTTTCCAAGCAGTCCTTAACCGCGGACGCGGCTATTCGAATAGTTTTGTTAACCCTGCAGGGGTGTACCTCTACACACACGTGTCATCAGTTACCGCCTTTTGCGTGTCACCGTTCAAGAGGTGACAGCGAGGATGCCACCACAACACTTCGCCCACAGCTCCGTTCTAGTCCAGAGAGTCACCTATCTGAGGGGGATCCGTATGGAAGTCCGGCCGAGGTTCCAGTACAGCCTCAAACGATGTGTGCAGGGTCCCAAGCCGGTCTTGAAAAGTCGTTCATCCACTTCGCAGACCGTGCCACAGCCCTACCAGAACTCCGAACTACTGCGACTTCTGGGGTTCGAACGGGGTG
Source organism: Bromus sterilis (assembly GCA_950022295.1). Lineage (NCBI taxonomy): Eukaryota > Viridiplantae > Streptophyta > Magnoliopsida > Poales > Poaceae > Bromus > Bromus sterilis. The sequence goes on along the minus strand of OX465595.1, from coordinate 360,725,274 downwards.
AGGTACTAGGATGAGAGGGGTCAGTGAGCCCAATGTGTGAGTGTACTCTTCTTCTTGGATCACCACACAAGAACTCGGACTTAAGGCGGTGTTCAACGAGACAACCCACTGTGTACTCCTACACAGCCTCTCATCGTTCACCTTGTATTAGGGTGGATTCACCAACACAGTTTCACTTTCATCAACACCATGTTTACATCATCCCGACTCACATCAAAAGCAACCTCATTGTACCACTAAGCATGCAATAAGCAGTAACAGTTGCAGGGGTCACATGATAGCAACCAACTCCTATATCTGCTAGGATTGTGGTTTGCTTACTACTGTGACAAGATGATAGGTCATGCAAAGGATATGGGTTCAACTATGCGGTAGAATCGATACAACGTGATCTCCTAAACATGCATAAGCGAGACTGAGAGGGAATTGGGATTTTATAGATATGATCAATGGGGGTTTGCTTGCCTTGCTGACGAGGATCAGTCACGGGGTCTTCAACGAAGGGGGTGAACTCGGGTTCCGGCTCCACTTCTATCAGCAACATGACAATCATAGGATCAACATAATTTACAATGCACAATCACATGAATGATATTGTAATGGTGATGTTCATGGTACTGATGTGTTGAGCATTTCATTTAAAAGGAGTATATTGCATTTGAGTTGCAAATTCAAACTCCATTTGATTTATCGATGAATTTCAAATGCATTTGAATGCATGAAAGTTCATTTGAAAAGGTTGATCATGAAGTGATGTTGTAAAGGTGAGGTAAAGCCTCTGATGTGTGGATGAATCCATCTAAAATAAATGTGTTGCAAAGTCATTTGCAAATTCACTCCTAATTTGAATTTGAAAAGGATCCATATGCATGTTTGCTACTGTTCACCCATTTTAAAATGATCAAACATAGAAACAAGTTGCATATTCATAATCCTTGTATTTTTCTGATAATTTTAGACATATTATTTGTCCAAATTGGAGTTAAAATGAATTTTCTATGAATTATTGAAGTTTAAGCTATTTTCTGGAATTACTGAAATTAAATAAAATGATTTAATTGCTTTACTGCGTCAGCATGACGCAGGGCTGACGTCAGGGGGGCCTCTGACGGCTGGGTCCCACTGGTCAGTGAGAGAGGGGGTTAATCCCTCTCTGTTAATTAAACAAAGTTTAATTAACTGGCCTGGGGCCCACTGTCAGTGGCTAAAGGGGGTCATTAGCGCGGTGCTTAGGTCCTAATGACCATGGCGGCCGGCGGTTAGCCACCGGTGCCACTAGGCACGGCGGAGGGCTCGCCGGAGCTCGCTTCCGGCCACTTCTTGGCACGGGGAGGCCACTGTGAGGTGCACCGTGCACACCCGCATCCCGTAGAGCACGAGGGGATCACGGGGGAGCTCCACGGCCAGGTCGGCGTCAACTTGCGCGGCGGCCGGAGCTCGGACATGGTGATGAACGGCGACGGGGCACGAGGAGGAGAACGAGGAGGGGGAGACGACGCGGATGCTCACCCTGGGCGGAAAGGAGAGGTCTAGGGAGACAGAGGAGCTACCACGGCGGCGAATCGGGCAATGGCGCGCGGCGGCCGGCGGCGAGCCTGAGGAAGGGGGCGACCTCCAGGGAGCTTCTTGGCTCGATTCCTTCGAGTAGGAGACGAAGACGACGACGGCGAGCTTGAGGGACACGAAGGTGCGGCGGTTTGTCGTCGTTGGCCGCGCGGATACACGACAGTGAGCGGCGGCGCTCTCGGTTGGCTGTGAAAAACGGCGAGGGAGCGAGGGAGAGGTGAGCTGCGAGAGGAGGGAAGTGGCAGGGGCCTCTCTAGGCGTCTCCGTGGCGTGTAGATGAGGCCCCGGGAGGCCTAGAAGCGCCTCGGTAGCGTGCGCGGCGGCGAGCTCGCCACCGAGCTGCTTGCCGCCGTGGGAGAAGACGACAAGAGCGCCGGGTAGGTTGGGCTGCGGGAGGGTAAGTTGGGCCGGGGGGCCCGGTTGGGTGGGCTCCTTTGCCCTTTTCTTTTTCTCTGTGTTTTTGTTTCTGTTTTCCTTTTCTGTTATTTGTTTTGCCCCAAATAAAAATAGTAAGGCATTTTATAAAATCATGAAATATTTTATGTGGGCTTATAACATATATAGCTAGCCACTCACAAGTTTTGGAGATTTTTGAAATTCAAATAATTTGATTTTCAAATCAAATAGGGGTATTATTTAATTTCCAAGCCCTATTTGGAATTTTTGACAAATCTTGGTGCATGCATGGGACCCACTTCACTTTATATGTGATCATGCATATTTATAAGACTTTTCAAAAATACCAGAGGAATTTTTGGAACAAATTTTTGTCTGGCCATTTGAATTAATTTCTCAGGGCTTTCTGCTTCCCCATTTTTGAATTTCATTTGAATTTTTGCATGATGCAAAGAGCACAAACAAACCCTAGCACTTACCTAAACTTGGGTTGTGACAGGGTCATTCCTAGACAAAGACAAACTAAAAACCGATGGGTCAAACTTCACCAACTGGTTCCGCACTCTGAGGATTCTCTTCGTTCCCCTCAAGATGGCATACGTACTAGAGGCCGCGTTAGGTGACGAACCACTAGCAGACGCTAGTCAGGATGAGAAGAATGTCTACCTCTCCAAGATGGATGATTACAACCTTGTCCAGAGTGGAATGCTTTACTCCATGGAGGCTGAGCTGCAGAAACGCTTTGAGAGGATGGGTGCATATGAGATAATCACCGACCTCAAGGCCGTCTTTGCACCCCAATCCAGGGCTGAACGTTATGAGGCTTCTGAAGCTTTCTTCTCAGCAAAGATGGATGAGCATAGCAGTGTTAGTGAGCACGTGGTCAAGATGTCTGGCTACGTTCAACGCTTGAATGCTCTGGAATGTCAGATTCCAGATGAACTTGCTGTTGATAGGGTGCTGCAGTCGCTGCCCCTAGCTACAAAGGCTTTGTGTTGAACTACAACATGCAGGGGATGACTAAGACCCCTTCTGAGTTGTTCGCCATGCTGAAAACTGCTGAGGTTGAGATCAAGAAGGAGCATGTTGTATTCATGGTCAACAAGACCGTTGAATTCAAGAAGTCTGGCAAGAAGGAAAAGGGAAAGAAGGAAAGCCCGAAGAAGGGTGACAAGCCAGTTGTCACTCCTCGTAAGGCACCCAAACCTGGACCCAAGCCCGGCGTTGAGTGCTTCTACTGCAAGGGTGATGGTCATTGGAAACGCAACTGTCCCAAGTACCTAGAGGATAATAAGGCTGGCAGGATTGTCAGAAGAGACAAAGGTATATTTGATATACACGTTATTGATCTTTTCTTAACAAGCACTGGGAACAAATCCTGGATATTTGATACAGGATATGTTGCTCATATTTCTAACTCCTCTCAGGGGCTACGGAATAGGCAACGCTTGATGAAAGATGAAGTGACGATGCGCGTGGGAAACGGCTGCCGGATTGAAGTGGTGGCGGTCGGCACGAAGCATCTTAGTCTCCCTTCAGGATTAATTTTGATTTTGAATAAGTGCTACTATGTACCCGCATTGAGTGTGAACATCGTTAGTGGTTCTTGCTTGAAGCGAGACCACTATTCTTTTAAGTCAGATATAATTGGTTGTGCGATTTATAAGGATGATGTGCTTTATGTTCACGCACCGGAGAAAAATGACTTATTCATTCTTAATCTCGATTGTGATATACTTCATATTGATAACGTAGAGGCCAAAAGATTAAAACCTAGTGGCAAAGAACACATGACGATGTGGCATTATCGACTTGGTCATATTGGTGAAAAGCGCATGAAGAAGCTTCATGATGATGGACTTCTGGAGTCATCGGATTTTGGATCCCTTGACACATGTGAACCATGCCTTATGGGCAAGATGACAAGGACTCCATTCAATGGAACAATGGAGCATGCGGAAGACTTGTTAGGGATCATACATTCAGATGTATGTGGACCTATGAACGTCCCCACATGCAATGGTCTTCGTTACTTCGTGACCTTCATAGATGACTTAAGAAGATATGGGTATATCTACTTAATGAAACATAAGTCTGAAACCTTTGAAAGGTTCAAGGAATTTCAGAGTGAGGTCGAGAATCAACTCGGGAAGAAAATCAAGAACCTTCGATCCGATCGAGGAGGCGAGTATTTAAGTCACGAGTTTGGCGATCATCTTAAGACTTGTGGCATCGTACCACAACTTATGCCGGCAGGAACACCTCAGCGTAGCAGTGTTTCTGAGCGACGTAATCGAACTCTATTGGATAGCGTACGATCGATGATGTCTCATACCGACTTACCTGTGTCATTCTGGGGGTATGCATTAGAAACTGCCGCTTACATTCTTAATAGGGCACCGTCCAAATCCGTAAAGACAACACCATTTGAGGAATGGCATGGCAAGAAACCAAAGTTGTCTCACTTGAAGATTTGGGGTTGTGAGGCTTATGTTAGGAAACTTCAGCCTGACAAAATCGAATCAAAAGCGGATAAGTGCATCTTTGTGGGATATCCAAGGGAAACCGTTGGATACACCTTCTACAACCAGTCTGAGGGCAAAACGTTTGTCGCCAAGACTGGATGCTTTCTTGAGAAAGAGTTTCTTTCGAAAGAATTGAGTGGGAGGAAAATAGACCTCAACGAGATGATTGACCAATCACTCCAAGTGGAAGAAATGGCAATGGAAGTTGTTCCGGAACCATCTTCCGTAGTGGGAGATGAAGAGAACGGTCATCATGATATTCATAACGATCGTGACATACATGATGATCATGATCAAGATGAAGAGGATCCTATTGTACCCCGCAGGTCATCAAGACCCCGAGTAAAAACTCAGTTTTATGGGCAACTTGTCAATGCAGTCATGTTAAATGAACCTGACGAACCTGCGAACTACAACGAAGCAATGGAGGGACCCGAGTCCGAGAAATGGCTGGAAGCAAATCCGAGATAGACTCCATGTATGCCAACAAAGTATGGACTTTGGTGGATATTCCCAAGGACCGAAAGTCCGTCGAGAATAAGTGGATATTCAAGAAAAAGACTGACGCAGACGGAAACGTATCTGTCTATAAAGCTCGACTTGTCGCAAAAGGTTTCCGACAAATTCAAGGAGTTGACTACGAAGAGACTTTCTCTCCCGTAGCGATGCTAAAGTCTATCCGGATATTGCTAGCAATTGCTGCCAATTACGATTATGAAATATGGCAGATGGATGTGAAAACCGCGTTCCTAAATGGCAACATTGAGGAAGAGTTGTATATGGTACAACCGGAAGGTTTTATTGATCCTAAGGACGTTGGTAAGGTATGCAAACTTCAACGGTCCATTTATGGGTTGAAGCAAGCATCTCGGAGCTGGAATCTTCGTTTTGATGAGGTGATCAAAGCTTTTGGATTTGTCCAAAATGAAGAAGAATTCTGTGTTTATAAGAAAGCGAGTGGGAGCTCTGTGGCATTCCTAGTACTATATGTGGATGACATATTATTGATAGGGAATGATGTGAAATTTCTAGAAGGGGTAAAGGAATATTTGAATGGACAATTTTCCATGAAGGACCTAGGTGAAGCTGCATACATATTAGGCATTAAAATCTATAGAGATAGATCAAGACTCCTATTAGCACTGAGTCAGAGAACTTACCTTGAGAAGATATTGAAGAGGTTCAATATGGATAACGCCAAGAGAGGCCTCTTGCCCGTTATGAAAGGAAGTAAATTGAGTGTGACTCAAAGCCCAACAACAGCAAAAGAAAGGGAGGAAATGTCCTCAAAGCCCTATGCCTCAGCCATAGGTTCTATCATGTATGCTATGCTATGTACTGGACCAGATGTGGCCTTGGCGGTTAGTCTGACTAATAGTTTCCAAAGTAATCCTGGAATGGATCATTGGATTGCAGTGAAGAACGTCCTTAAGTACTTACGAAGAACTAAGGAACTGGTTCTTGTCTATGGAGGATGCGAAGAAGAGCTCGCCGTAACAGGTTACGTCGATGCCAGTCTTGGTACTGATCCCGATGACTCAAAATGGTGGTGCGATTAGCTGGAGGAGCGGCAAGCACTCAGTCGTCGCCCAATCTACGATGGAGTCGGAGTATATTGCCGCTTGTGAAGCGTCAAATGAAGCGCATTGGCTGAAGAAGTTCGTCATCGAGCTTGGCGTATTCCCTAGTTGCACTGACCCTGTTAGCATTTATTGCGACAATACTGGTGCCATTGCTAACGCAAGGGAGCCGAGGACTCACTCTACAACCAAGCATATTCTCTGGCGTTTCCATGTGACGCGGGACTACGTCAAGGATGGTCATACTAGGATTTGAAAAATACATACGGATCTGAATCCGTCAGACCCAATGACTAAACCTCTTCCACAAGCCAAGTTTGAACAACACCGAGAGACTATTGGTGTTAGATACATACCTGATGTAAACTAGTGTAATTTGTACTCTAGTGCAAGTGGGAGATTGTTGGATATGTGCCCTAGAGGAAAATTAATAAAGATATTTGTCACATATCTGTTTGTTCATAATACGTTATATATTGTGCTAGAACTGTATTAAGCGGAAACATTAATACACGTGTGATATATAACAACCTGGTCCCTAGTTAAACTCAGGCATACTAGCTCATTGGGCAATTAATGATCAAGGTTTCTTGATCATGAGAACATAATAGTATATTGACAATGAGGTCATATCATTAGGAGAATGATGTGATGGACACACACCCACCTTAAGCATTGCAGTGTGATCAAGTCACATAAGTTCAGCATTGCGATGACTTAATAACATAGTGACTGAATCCTTAGACCGTGATGATCATACATAATTGCTATCTATTAGGATGCTTTGAGTGCATTAACCGTTACACTGAAACATGGTAACTGAAAAGGTGTATCTTGGGTATTCCGAAGTAGATATGTTGAGGAGTATGAAATAGATTAGAGCGGGATTTGTCAATCCGAGTGACGGATAGGTACTCTGGGCCCACTCGGTGGTGTTGCATCAATAGCTTGCAAGCAAGTGACTAGGTCACAAGAGATGTAATATTCACAGACGAGTAAACATGTTATGTCGGAGACGAGGAAGAACTAGGTATTGGATACCGACGATCATACCTCGGACAAACCTAGTACCAAAGAACAAAGGGATCAAGTCATATTGTTAACGGTTCAACAGCGATGAAGTTTATTCGATGGAAGCGTAGGGGCACATCAAGGATTGTAACCAGATACCACATGATGGTCATTGGTCAGAGAGTGTCTCGATCATGTATACTGTTTCCCGGACCGTAGGGTCTCACACTTAAGGGCAATCGATGCATTAAGGATTGATTCGGGATCATCGGTGAAAAGAGAGAAAACACCGGAAATGTATCGGGAGGTGCCGGAAGCTGTTCTGGATATTTTGAAAGGTTCAAAATAATATATATTGATGTTTAAATATGTTTAATTATTTAATTGAAAGAATTAAATATTAAAAATGATTTAAAAATTAATTAAAAAGGAGAAAAAGGCATATGGGCCTTAAAAGGCCCATGAGGGGAAGGGGGAGCCTCCCCCATTGGGCTAGGCGCCAAGGGAGGGGCCCATCCCCCCCCCCCCATGGCCGGCGCACTCCCCCCCTTGTGGGGTTTAGTCCCACATGGGGAGGGGAGGAGAGTTCCCCCCCCCCTCCTTGGCCTATAAAAGGAGGGGTGGGGGTGCCTTTTCTCAACATAACATTGAGTTATTTCTCTCTCTCTTTCTCCGACCTAGAGAGGACTCCCCTTGTTTGGAGTTTGCACCTGGTTGGGGTTTCACCATCATCCGGACGCCGTCGCGCTGCCGGAATCGGCATCCGGATCAATCTTCTTTCCGCTGCTCTTCTGGTTCGGAGCCCGGAGGGACGTCGGTTGCACCGTACGTGTGTAGTCCCGCGAGGCACTACACGTGTGGTGCTACTTCATCGTCGGAGGTTCTTCAACACGACGGGAAGGTCATAGGATCAGAGTCTACGCCAACCACGTTCGAGGAACGTTTACCTCTTTCGGTCTTCAAAGGTATGAACACCGATTCCTTCCGTTACATACATCAGCATAGCATAGATCTTGGGTTCGGGACTCGTAGGTAGGAAATTTTTTGTTTTCTGCGCCGATCCCCAACAAATGACTGCCACATGTCGCATCTTGACCTGTTTCCCACGATGATGGGCACGCGGGCGGCCCGAGCGCTTCTTCTTATGGCGGACAGATAACTGCGCAGGTGCTTGACGATGGGCCGACAGTTGGAGGCGCAGAGCCCCCGACTCGTCAGCTCGAAAGTGGACGCTGCCTCTTGAAGGCAGAAATTGCGCCTGGAGCGGAGAATCCGCCAACCAGGCCGAATCATCAGCGACGAAAGCCAATGATCCGAAACAGAAAACCTCTCCGACGATGATCTCGGGGCCGTGAACCGGCGAAGAGGATGAAGAAAATGCCATCTCTACGATTGCTGATCAACTCAGCCCCACGGTGGGCGCCAACTGTCGGGGATATAATCCTGACAATAGAGAGGGGGTATGAAAGGAGCTAACTGAATCTGTACGTAGAGTGGTTGACGCAGGGAAATTATACATGTTAGGCCTCTCCGTAGAGATAAAAACCTTAGTCCTGTCCCAGGCTGACTGGGGTGTTCTTTGCTCAAAGGCTGAGAAGAAAATGTTGCGCGTGCCCATACTGGATGGAGGGGGAGGCTTATATAGAGTGCGCCCCTGCCCCTTTAATGTCTCAGCTTAATGGGTCTTTAATTACAGGGTTAAATGCGTACTAATTACAAGAAAACGGTCTACTCATTACTGCTAATAAAGGGGGAGGAACGCCCACGGTCTTGAATGCTTTCCGTCCGTTGCGTTCCTATCTTCCGAGTAACAAATAGCCCGTCGTTCTTCTTTTCCGAGTAATGGACCATTCGGATCTTGTTTGCCTTCCGAGTGACTGACTAGTCGGAGGTGGTTTTTGTCTTCCGAGTAACATGTTACTCGGGGATATTAGGACTTGAGCTTCTTCGATTGATAAAGCATTCGTATTCCTTACTGGTGTTTGTTTATTCGGTTAAGTGCGGCCGAGTTGTGCATACACGGTGAGCTAGCTACGTATCACTGGATGGATCGGACTGTTCGGGCTGCAGGTGCATTTCCACCGAACTAAATCGTTCGCGCGCTGGATGAATCCTACCGAACAAAAACGTTTGGTACCAGCTGCTCTGTCCTGACGTGTGAATATCGACGTCCTAAAAGAATTAGGACGTCGATAGACACCACACGTCAGGACCGAAGGGCTAGTACCGAACGCCCAAAAACTAGCACTAGCAGTTGCATCTAGTGTTAGCTTTTTTGATTTTCTGTTTTCAAAAAGTTTTATCTTTCAAATAAAAATTCCAAATAAAATTCCATTTTCACCATTAACTCCGTCGCGACGAGATCTTCGAAACTAGATCCCATATCGATATGTTTCGACAACTCTTTTTTTCGGGTTAAAAATTGCCATGTCTATTGCACTTAAATTGCCATGGTGTTTGCACTAAAATTACCATCATTTTCTTCAACTATTTTTTTTGCACTTTTTCTTCAACTTCTATGTAAATTTTTCATAATTTATAAAATAAAATTTTATAAACTTACCTTGGGTAAACACATGTTGTTTTTGCCATGACAAAAACACATGTTAAATTGCCATGGCGAAAGATATGTTAAATTTGTCATGGACACAAAAAGAAAATATTTTGCCATTGGTAGATAGAAAAAACTTGGGATGATGATAACTACCACATGTGTGACACGAGTACATGGCAATCCCTGATGTTTTTGATGGCAAGTTTAATTATGTGATGGTGGCAACTTCAAGTTATAGACACTAGTCCTGCGAATAAAAATTGCTATATCCTATGAATAAAAATTGCCATGTCCTATGAATAAAAATTGCCATGTCCTAAGAATAAAAATGCCATATATAGGAGACACTTCCACCCACACGATTTTAGATGCTAATTTTAGGTACACATAGATGTCAATTATTAGCCAAAGTTGTCATGTATTTAGCAAAGTTGTCATGTTTTAGCAGAAGTTGTCATCTCATATGTGTGCTAAAGTTGCCATCAAAGCGTGTGGGCTTGCCATTTTCCACCCACACTTATAGCATGTTTTAGTTATGTGAGAGTGACAACTTCAAGTTGTAGACGCATGTCCTATGAATAAGAATATTAGGTGTACATAGATGACAATTATTATCCAAAGTTGCCATGTATTTAGCGAAGTTGCCATCTCACATGTGCTAAAGTTGCCACCAAAACGTGTGGGCTTGCCATCTGTCCGCCCACACGTGTGGCGCGTTTTTATGGCAATGTTGATAACTACCACATGTGTGACACGAAACATGGCAATCGCTGATATTTTTTATGGCAAGTTTAGTTATGTGAGGGTGGCAACTTGAAGTTGTAGACGCTAGTCTTACGAATAAGATTTGTCATGTCCTATGAATAGAAATTGTCATGTACTATGAATAGAAATTGACATGTCCTATGAATTAGAATTGCCATGTCCTATGAATAGGAATTGTCATGTCCTATATATTAGAATTTCCATGTCCTATAAATAGAAAATTGCCATGTCCTATGAATAAAAATTTCCATGGGCACAAAAAATAGTTGCCTCCAGAGCAGCACCACACCGTCGACAAACTCTCCCCCCGATCCATGTCTCGTCTCCCACCGTCAAGCATTGAGATGCGTCGAAAGATCTCATCGACGCATTCGCAACCTAGGAGACCGCCGTGTCGCACACCCCTCCCCCACCCGCGCCAGATATCTGATTGGGTTCCACTGAGCATCACCGCAGCTCTCCCCGGTCCTTCTATGAATAAGAATTGCCATGTCCTATGAATAGAAAATTTCCATGTCCTATGAATAGAAATTGCCATGGGCACAAAAAATAGTTGCCGCCAGAGCAGCACCACACCGTTGACAAACTCTCCCCCCGATCCATGTCCCCTCTCCCACCGTCATGCGTTGAGATGCATCGGAGGATCTCCTCGACGCATTTGTAACCTAGGAGACAACCATGTCGCGCACCCCCCTCCCCCGTGCCAGATATCTGCTCGGGGTCCACTAAGCATCACCGCAGCTCTCCCCGGTCCTCGGCGATGAGTTAAAAGACGTTAAAATACAATAGTGGCTTTAAATCTAAAAGAAAATAATAGATGAAAGATATCGTGACAACTTTAGTGTAAACAATATGGCAACTTTTGGTCCGGAAAAGAAGTTCTCGAAACATATCAATATGACATCTAGTTGTAAAGATCTCGTCCAGACGGAGTTAATGGTGAAACAGAATTTTAATCGGATTTTTTATTTAGGAAATAAAACTTTTTTAAATGAGAAAAACGCAAAAACTCTCTTTGGATGGATGGATGATTTAATATTCGTGCGTATGGTATATGGGCGTTCGGGTCGTGAGGTGGCCGCCCGAAGCGTGCGGTCTGTACCATTACTCAAGAATTAACCATGCAGCCGTAACAAAGGAAAGAATGGAAGAAAATTCTCTGGGAACGGGCCGCAGCACCTCCCTCTTACGACCCTTTCTATGATTGCGACACGTCATCTCATATCACTAATCTCAAAGCTCCCGTTAACCACCTCAAACCAGGAAAAACGAGGCTACCTGCTCCAGTTGCATCTCGCGGAAGCGCCGGCGCCGGTGCCGGCGAGCATCCGAGTCCTCGCGGCCGATTTTCTGCTTGCCAGCAAGCCTCTCCCTGCATCTCGTCGAAGCGACGGTCCCGTCCATTGCTCGATTTGTCGCTGAACCCGTCCATATCCTTCGCTGGCAAGCAGAAAATCGGCCGCGAGGACTCGGATGCTCGCCGGCACCGGCGCCGGCGCTTCCGCGAGCGGCAGCGACAAATCGAGCAATGGACGGGACCGTCGCTTCGACGAGATGCAGGGAGAGGCTTGCTGGCAAGCAGAAAATCGGCCGCGAGGACTCGGATGCTCGCCGGCACCGGCGCCGGCGCTTCCGCGAGATGCAACTGGAGCAGGTAGCCTCGTTTTTCCTGGTTTGAGGTGGTTAACGGGAGCTTTGAGATTAGTGATATGAGATGACGTGTCGCAATCATAGAAAGGGTCGTAAGAGGGAGGTGCTGCGGCCCGTTCCCAAAGAATTTTCTTCCGGAAAGAATCCGGGAGCCGTGGGCTATCTGGACGTTGAAGGCTCTGAAATATCCTGTTGAGTTCTTTTTTTAAATGCATCTCCGAGTCAGGCCTGATTGCCCTTGATCGAGTTTGTTATCTCCTTTCAGAATCAAAATAAAACTTTTAGGTCTTCCCAGGGGACTTACAATATTTCTTTCGAGGGGGGCCAGGGGACTTACATAAGTAGCCGCCCCGTTTGATCTTTTCCACATCGCCGATCGCCATACCTCCCCAGAAGGCCAGAAGCAGCCGTCTCTTCTCAGCGCTACAAGGTACGTATGGCCGCCATAGCCAGCGTACAGAAGTACATAACCAACTCATAGATCAGCTCCATTACGTAGCACACTTGCATGCATACCAATATCTTCTCTTCAGCATAGATTGTTGAATTGTAGCTCGATCATGTATCGTGCATGCTGATGCGTCTATTTCTTAAGTATAAATAAAATACAGTTTCCCGAGTTCTAGAGTTCCAGTGGCATGACCTACATGCATGCATGCACCTTGGTATTTTGTTAGCACGGATCATAGATCGATTCCAATAGCATGCTCTTATTCATGCATCCTAGTATTTTTCTTCCGCACAAATCAGCACACGCCCACATGTATGCATGATGTTTATTTTACTGATCATAGATTGTTTCCAGTAGCACGTCGGCATGCATGCTACGTCCCTCGCCATCGCCACCAGTGAACTATCGGCCAAAGACCAGCGGGAGCCAAGGGCGGGCATTGAAAAGGGGAAAGTCACTTATGATCGCCCCCCCCCCCCCCAGCCGCTCCCGCGAGCGACCTCGGGGAACCGTAGCCGCCGCCGGCCTCAAGACCCCTCCCCTCCGGCCTCTCCCCCCCCCTCGCCGCCGCCCCGCAGCGCCGCCGGGCGAAGCCTGGTTGGTGCGGGCAGCGGCGGGGTCGCCCTTTCCTCTCTTCGCGGACCCCCGGCCGGTGCGGGACGGCCGCCGCGGGAGGCGCCGGGCTATGGCGGGGCTCGGCGGCGCGGCCTCGAGTACTTCTGCTGGCGGCGCGGCGGTCGTCGTCCCGGGACCTCGAGGTGGCGCGGCGGCTGCTTGGAGGGGCGTGCGTGGGCGCAGTCCGGCGCCAGGCGGGCGGCGGATCTGGCTCCTGGCGGCGCGGGCTGTGGGCGGCGTGGGCGGCACGGGGGTCCGGCTTCGAACTCCCAGCGGCTGTGGATGGCTCTGCCCGTCGCGGGCGCGCGGTGGGTCCTTCTCGGCTGGCGACGGTCCGGCCTCCTAGCGGAGGGGGTCGGCGGCTCGCGCGGTGGTGATGTCGTCTCTTGGCGGCGGGGCGGCATGGTGGTGCTTGGCGGCCGGCGGCGCGACCCCGGCCCAGATCTGGGCCCTTGGGCCCCATCTGGGTCCTAGCGGGTCGGCTCCGGCATGGCTACGCCGTCTTCGGCCCGGTGAAGTGGAGGAGCGGCTTGGACTTGGAGTGACGACACCGACGGCATGCCTTCTGCAGCGCGACGGCAGGTGCTTTACGGGCGTGTAGGGCCAGGCCGGACCCGTGGGCCAACGGGTCTGGTATGCTCCTGCGGTTGCGTCCGGTCGGATCCCGCTGTGTCGGTGGAGGTTGTACCCTCCCGCGTGTGGACGGTGCCGCTTCTTCGAGTCTCGGCTTCTCCGCTTTGCTGTGCAGGTCTCACCTCGCGGTGCCGTGGTGAGACAGCGCAGGATGGTGGGCGGTAGGGTGGCGTGCTCCGGAGCGCTCGGGGAGATGGGTGGGATCGGGAGAAATCCCTGTCGTCTTGGCCGACCCCGACGCGGTGTCGCCTGTGGGTGCCGCCGAACCTTCCTGAAGGGCGTTGGGTGCCACCCTTCCCTTCTCCTTGTCGCGTACCGGGGGAAACTCGTGCAGCAGTATCGTCATCGTCACATCCCTTCTTGAAGGTGTTGCGTGGTACCTGCGCTTCGGAGTCGGAGCTGGACGGAGGTTTCGGTGGGCGCTATGGTTGCGAATCTTCTTTGTTTTTGTTGATCCACCGTTGTTGGCATTTTTTTCTTGTATATTTTCTTTATCTTTTCTTTTGGGCGTGCATGTGTTGCTTCCTCCCCAGCATCTATCGTTGGTTGTATCTGTGATGGTTGCTTTGTAATACAAAGCGGGGGGAAACCCTATTTTCTTTTTTTTTCTTTTTTTTTCTAGATCTGGGGAAGGTTGCAGGAGGAAGACGAAGACTTTCGTGAGCATCAGAGAATATGCGGGTTCTAAACGCTTTGTGGGAGATAAAGAGTTTAATGGAGGTGACATCATTGAATTGGAACCTGACGCACCTCTCGACATCCTGCTGGTACGCTCATCACTTGCATATTTTTAGGACCTTGTGAAGCCTTTGAAATATATTTTCATATTTTTCAGGACAATCTCGAGGTGATAATGAGACATATGATATGGATGTGGAGTAGGGACCGCGTATGTCGTCGACCAAACAATAAACTTGATCTTTTTCGAGGATCTTGATAATACAAAGGAATCATCGTTTGTCGCGACAAGCTCCCGAGTTGGGGTTGCCTTCAGCTGGGGGATGCAAACCTAGAAAGGAGTCTTAAAAGACCTCGCTCATCACTTGGAGGTAATCATCATATCCATTTTTTGTACTCCCTCTGCATCCATACTTTATACTAAATGAGCGACAGTTATTATGGATCGGACGGAGTACATATTTTCTTGTAAGATGGAGCGTTGTATTAACGCCTCCATGTTTTTGTAGTTGAAGCGCTATGGGTGAAATATGATGCAAAGAACTCTGTCGAGCGGGCTAAGGAGATCCACATCACTGCCGAGAAGATCTTCGAGGCGCTAGTATATATCATGCGGATTGCCACTTCCCCTAGACATGATCCCACCCATTCAAGACGATAAGCCGGGTGGAAGCTTAGCCTCCATCTTGTTGTCTTAGACCTTGTGTTTGAGAGAAATGGCAGCATCGTGTGTATGGACCCGAAGGCCATCCATCACCATCGCACCCTGATGACTTGCTGAAATTCGACTCCATATTGAAGACCTTGGGTCATATACAAAGAGAAAGCACGAGGTGAGGCAGGGAAGCACGAGGTTGCAACTCACAACATGAGAGAAGTCATCGTCCGAGCACTTCAAACATATTACCATGCAGTTGCTCGCTCGGCCGAAAGCGTCGGTGCACTGGCACAACGCCGGGAGAAGGTGGATGCCTTCTTGCGTAGTCTTGATAGGCAGACAAAGCTCATCGACCTCGACAACCACTAGAAGTTGCCATTATCTGGGCACACCCTTCAAGCTAGACGTCATTAAAGAAATGATCACCCAAAACAAATGCATGGTGATGGCGTGATGGTTCTCTGATGACATCTATCTTAAAGGGTATGCCAACATCATGTCAGCTTCTGGTGGGTTGTCGAGGTTGACGAGCTTTGTCTTCCTATCAATATCACGCAAGAAGGCCTCCACCTCCTGCTCGCGTTGCACTGACCCTTTCGGTCGAGCGAGCAACTGTTGGTCATACGCTTCAAGTGCTTGGATGGCGACTTCCCTCATGTTGCGAGTTGCAGCCTCGCGCTTCCTCACCTCGGCCGCCAACTTGTCATGCTCCTCCGCCTCCTTCTGAAACTTTTGCACACCGCGCCTCTGGGCGGTCATTTTTGACAAGTGCAAGCTCCCCGGACGCGTCGGAATAGGCAGTCCTAACCATAGAAATCTTTTGAGGAATGGGCACGCCTCCTTTCCAGCAAATGTCACATCTTTCTCCTCATAATCGTCTGGATTCTTTGTACCAGCCAAACGATGACCCAAGGTCTTTAAAATGGAGTCTAGGTTTCAGCAAGTCATCAGGGTACATGACTTTATACATTGACTCTCATGATGTTATTGTCATCTCTATGGTCTTGGACATTTGACTTGGAGAAAGGTTTTTTCTTGAGATGATGTTGTATGGCCTTCACATCCATACACACGATACAGGCATGCCTTTCAGACTAAAGGTTCGTGATTGGAGATGGAGGCTAGGCTTCTTGTTCGGCTTCTCGTCTTGAATCGATGGGATCATATTCAAGGGAAATGGCGTTCCACGTGATACTAGAGCCTCAAAAAACTTCTCGACGGTGATATGGAGCTCCTTTGCCCGCTCGATGGAGGGTGTGGCGTCATCTTTCATTCCCGGCGCTTCTTCTACAAAATAAATGTGAATGCATTAATACAATGATCCATCTTAAAGAAAAAGATGTGTAAAATTGGATATGATTATTACCTTCAAGTGGTGAGCGGGATCTTGTAAGGCTCCCTTCTCGACTACTCGAGAGAGCTTGTCGCGAGAAGTTGTGATTTTTTTTGCATTATCAAGATCCTCATGAAAGATCAAGTTAATGGCTTGATCAACGGCATGATGTCCCTGGTCCGCGTCCATCTTGTATTAATGCTATTTTGACTCTTGTGTCAATGAACTCACTCAAAGTGGAATAGAATTGCTCAGTCATCGATGACACATCATTCAAGAGTCTGTGAGCAAGTATTGTAATCATCTTAAACAACTCATGAATCGATGATTAAGTGAAGCACAAATTAATAAGCAAATAAGACGCGAAGGTGGTGGACGGTGGGCGGTGGGCGATGCCTATTGCTTCTCCGAGAGGAGGAAGAGCGTTTCGTTACCTGGGGATTCCTATCTCCCAGAATCTGGTTTCGGCCAAAAGCTTGGCCCCGCTGGTGCGTAAAGTTGGTAACAGGGTGTTACCTTGGAGGGGTAGACACCATTCTTCCACGGCCAAAGTTTGTCTCATTAATGCGTGTATTTCTTCCCTTCCAACCTATACCATGGGATTCTATAGACTCCCGGGTATTATTCACGAAGGTTTTGATAAGCACCGTAGTGGGTTCTTCTGGAATGCGGCTGATAACCGAAGGAAATACCGTTTTGTTAAATTGAAAAACATGTGTTTACCCAAAGGCATGGGTTCGGGGCAGAAAACAAAAAAAATTCATAACCTACGAGACCCATACCCAAGACCTATGCTATGGCGATGCAAGTAACTGACAGAAATAGATCACATACCAGTATGTAGTCCGTTAAGCGGGAAACGTTCCCGCATGAACGTGGTTGGTGTAGTCGTACCGGCAATCCCCGATGCCGCATAGATCCACGATGACTTCTGTAGCCACCCGATCCTTGTAGACCGATGACGGGATTACGTCCCCGTCGGAACGTTGCTAATGAAGACCTCGCGATACGACCACGACGATGAAGTAGCACCACAAGTGTAGTGCCTCGCGGGATTATACACATACAGTATACCCGACGTCCCTTCGGGCTCCGAACCAGTAGAGCAGCGAAAAGAAGATGGATTCGGATCCTGATTCCAGCAGCACGACGGCGTGCGTATAGTGGAGAAATCCCCAACCAAGTGTAGACTCCAAACAAGGGGAGTCCACTCGAGGAAGGAGAAAGGAGGGAGAAACAGATGAGAGAAACTTGTCTCAAATCAATTTGTATGAAGAAAAAAGGGCACCCTACCCCTCCTTATATAGGCCAAGGAGGGGTGTCACCCCCCCTCCACTTCCGGGGTGGGACTAATCCCAAGGGAGGGGGGTTTTGGCGCAGCCCTAGGGGGGTGGCCCCCCCTCATGGCGCCATGGCCCATGGGGGAGGACTCCCTCTCCCCTTAATGGGCCCTATGAGGCCCATATACCTTTTCTTCCATTTTTAATTATATTTAAATACATTTTAATATTTAATTCAGATAATTAAATAATAAAACATATATTAAACATTATTAAATATATTTTGAACCTTTCAAAATACCCGGAACAACTTCCGGCCTTCATCGGAACAATTCCGGTGTTCTCTCCAATTTCTCTGGTGATCCCGAATCAATCCTTACTGCGTCGAGTACCCTTAAGTGTAACACCCTATGGTCCGGAAAACAGCAGACATGATCGAGACAATTCTCATTGATCAATGACTAATCAATTGGACCTGGTTACAATCCTTGATAGCCCCTGCGCTTCCATCGAATGAACTTCAACCGCTGTTGGATCTGTTAACCGTGTGCCTATTCCCTTTGTCCTATGGTACTTTGCTTGTCCGAGGTTTGATCATCGGTATCCAATATACCTAGTTCGTCCTCGTTCTCAACAAACAAGTTTACTCGTTCCCGTGATATTACAACTCCGTGACCTAGTCACACGTTTGCAAACTTTATGATGTAACATCACCGAGTGGGCCCAGAGTACCTATCCGTCACACGGATGGACAAATCCCGCTTTGATCTATTTGCATACTCATCAACCATCTATTTCGGAATACCCAAAGTGCACCGTTATAGCCAGCATATTTCAGTCAGGCGGTGGGATACAAATCAAAATCTCCTCATAAATGACAATTACGTATGATCATTACGGTCAAAGGATCTGGTCACTACGGTATAGTTATCGCAATGTCGAACTATGTGACTTGATCACATCGCAACACTTCTGGTGGGTGTATGTCCATCATATCATTATCCAATGATACGACTCCATTGTGAACAGATGCCATTGTCTCATGATCAGGAAACCTTGATCATCAATCGCCCAATGGACTAGTATACTAGGGTTAACTAGGGACCTGGTTATTTGTATACCACACCTGTATTAATGTTTCCGCTTAATACAGTTATAGCATAGTATGAAACGTATTATGAACTAATGGAATATGCTCGATAAAACATATTTTATTTTCCTCTAGGGCACATTCCCAACAGTCTCCCACTTGCACTAGAGTACAAATAATCTAGTTGCATTTTCTCTGGATCATAACTCCTTATTGATCATGCTTGCACGTGGAAGAGGTTGTATCAACGGTCTGGGCACCATTCAGAACCGTATGTCCTTTTGCAAATCATAATGTCACCTAATTTGACATTCCTTCATTATCCACTATAATGATGAGGTATATATATATTTGGAGGTGAAGTGAGACTTCGTTTGCTGTGTCATAGCAATGACATCCGGTGGGTCACGCGGACTTTCCCATGGTCATGCACACTTGAAACTCACTCAATCAGAAGTCGAACTTCTTAAGCCATAATATAACTCCTGCTACTTCTAAAGCAGCCACATCAATGTAGATTCAATCCTTAGTGCATTGTATGCAACTTTGATGTCTAACCAAGTTTCTTTCAACTTAGGCATTCATTAGTATGATATCTCAATTTTCTAGGTTAGTGTCAAAACTTGAACCAGCATAACATTTATGGTCAAGTCCACTATCCTTTACAAATTTGAGATGTATCCTCAGTTCTCTTCAGACATTGAAGGATAAACTTAACTCTTTGTTCAGTGATTTACTCATAAATCATATCACAGCATGTTCTTACTACTAAGAACTTGGGTCACATTACGTCGAGTACATAACTCTGGTTTTGTATGAAAGAACCTATGACAAAGGCATAGAGGATCCAACACATCCATTTCTTTCATTAACCATTAACCATTGTTCTTGTACTGAGATTAACTCAACACTTCTCTTGGATATACAAGTAAGGACCACTTCTTGACTTGTCCCATACTGAACTCCTTCAGAATCTTATCCAGGAAAGTATTACGACTCAATGTTATTAAACACATATCTATCTTAATAGATCTTCAATGCTTAATACTTATTCATCTTCATTTATGAAAGATTCAAATAATCATTAACACCAACTACACCATTCATAATATGTTATCTGTCAGAACCCCATTTTAGGTTTGTGTTTAACCTAGCTTGCATTTTTTAGCGTCTTGAAAAAAAATTACACAAGAAAAGGAAATGGGGAAAAGAAAAGCCCTAAATGAATTAAATAAAAGGCCAGAAATAAATCTTTTTCCAAAATTCTTTTGGATGAATTGAAAAATCCTAAAAATGAGTGGAATCATTTTAAAAGTGATTTGGGATTAATCCCATGCTCATAGATTTTTCAGTAATTCAAATAGTGGCTTGGAATTTCAATCAAATGCCTATTTGAATTGAAATTCAAATAAATTGAATTTCAAAAATTCCCAAAACTTGGGGTTGACTTCTATATAGTCACCTAGGTTTTATAAAATTATTTGGGGATTTTATAAAATGCCCTAGCTATTTTATTTTAATGGGCAAAACAGACAACAGAAAAGAAAATAAGAAAACAGAGGAGAATTCTTACCTGGCGCCCACGGGCGAAGGCCCATCTGGCCCAGCCCAGCCCCCTCCTTGTCTTCTTCCTCCTCTGCCAGAAGGAGAGGCAGCCGCGTCGTGCGCCTGCGTGGCATGCATGCCTCCTCTCCTCACCACCTCCGTCTTCCTCCCTCCTCTTCTCCTCGCCGCTGGACACGCCCAGAAGCCCCAGGCCACTCTCCCTCTCCTCGCAACCTTCCTCCTCTCCTCTGCAGCCGTTTCCCGAAGCTGCAGCCGGAGCACGCCGTCGCAGCAGCGCGGCCACCGAGCCCCCCAGGCGCCAAGAACTTGTCCAAGAGATGCCCCGGCGACGACTCCTTCGAGTGGCGCCATCAATTTGGAGCTAGGAACAGCGGAGCCGTCGACATCTTCAACGTGACGCCGCCGGCCGCGACGAACCCCGGCGAGAAATCCCGCTCCTTCAGTCCCTCTCCGGCTTCCCCGAGCACGTCTTCACCCTCCTCGTGAGCTCCCGCTCGTTTCCCCCTTCCTAGCTCCCTCCCCCGTGCTCTGCAGCGCAAGTTCGCCGGAGCCAGTGGCCAGCCGCCGCCTTCCGACGACGTAGCCATGGCTCCAGGCCTCCTCGAAGTCCCCCGCTTGCTCCAGTGGATGCACGACGTCGCGAGCGCTCTTTCCGTGCCCCCAGCCCCCTCCCCCGTGCCCGAAAACCCCCTCCCGTGGAGCGCCGCCGTGCCGGAAAGCCACCGGCGTTTAACCGCCGGTGGATTAAGTTAAGCCGACCCCTAATCCCCTCTCTCTCTCGCTGACAGTGGGCCCAAGCCCCCCACTAATGACCCTGCTTAACTAATCCAACCGGAATTAAACCAGTGAGGCTGACAGGTGGGGCCGCCCTGTCAGTTGACCAGTCAACCCTAGCGCCAGCATGATGTAGTGCTGACGCAATAAAGATTTAATCAATTTAATTAATTCAGTAAATTCCAGAAATTGGCTGAAACTTTGAAAAATCATAATAAATTCATTTTAACTCCAAATTCAACATATAATATATGAAAAATTATCAGGAGAAAATCCTCTATCCAAATATCCAACTTTTAGCTATGTTGGAGTTGATCTTAAAAAGGGATCCGTAGCTTTTGCTATTTGATTTAATTGGAATTATTTCAAATTCAAATCAATTACTATTCCAATTTCAAACATTTAAATGCACCACACATCACTTGTACTTCAGAAGCATTTCACATTTAGAATCTTTTGGTTTCAAATGAACAAACTTTAGCAAATGCAAGTTGACCAAATTTGAATACATTTGGAGTTTGAATTTGAATTTCCTTTTCAAATCAACTTCAATTAAAATGTGGCAATTCAAACATAGGTCACATCAGTACCTTGCCATGCTATGTTTTGCATATTGAATGTGCATTGTATTATATTGATTGTGCTTTACTTCCAGTGCTTCGGTGATTGCATCTTCTCGGTAGAGTTGATCTCGGAGACGAGTTCAACCTCACGTCAGAAGAGTGATACCTCGTGATCGTCAGCAAGGCAAGCAGCCCCCCTTTGATCATGTCTATAAAATCCCAGTTCCCTCTCATTCTCGCAAATGCATGTTTAGGATGTCACCATGATACGTTCTACCGCTAGTTGAACCCATTCCTTTGCATGACCTATCATTTTGTCACAGTAGTAAGCAAACCACAATCCTAGCAGATGTAGGAGTTGGTTGATGTCATGTGGCCCCTGCAACTGTTACAGCTTATTGCATGCTTAGAGTTGTTACCCTAGGCTACTTTGATGTGAGTCGGGATGGTATTGATCATGTGAATGACGGTGGTAACGTGTTGGTGAATCTACCCTAAACAAAGGTGAACGATGAGAGGCTGTGTAGGAGTACACAGTGGGTTGTCTCGTTGAACACTGCCTTACGCCCGAGTTCTTGTGTTGTTATCCAAGACCAAGAGTACGACCACACATTGGGCTCACTGACCCCTCTCGGCCTAGTACCTCACCCCGGACCAGTCCAGGAGTCGCAAGTAGTTCGCCCTTTAACGATCTCAAGCAGGTGGAACCAAGGTAAGTGGTTGGCGTAGGTTGTGGGCACGTTGAATCAAGTGATCATGATCGAGTTGAGCTTGATGGCGGTCACACAACGTTTGAGTCCGCATCGGAACAATCGGCCGGATTCCGACTGTGGTCCCAACTCAAATAGGCGACTCCCTAGGACTAGAGATGGTGCCGTGAGTGAAGTGTCGTGGCAACATCCTCGCCGGTACTCACTTGAAGGGTCCATCCCCAGGCGGTAAATGATGAGGCGTGTGTGTAGCAGTACACCCCTGCAGGGTTAATGAACTATTCGAATAGCCGTGTCCGCGGTTATGGACTACTTGGAGACCTTTACTTGATCATAGATAACTTGAACCGGATACTTCTAAAACACACCAAGATAAGTGTGAGTGTTATGGCGTGCTTCCTCGTGGGGAAGTCGAGGAAGGCACCATCGTGGAGTATTGTTTGGAGACTGTTACTTGGACTCGTGTACGTTCTTACCTCTCTCTGGTACTCGTAGTTCAGGAATAGCCAAGTCAAAGCTGGCACTTCTGCAAGTGAAACCCCACCTCCCTTTGCCTTGATACATGTGCATGAGTAGTATAGTTCCTATGTAAGTCTTGCTGAGTACGACTTTGTACTCACGTTTTCTTATCCTATGTTTTAGAGACGAGACCACTGACCCTGATGGTGGCCTCTACCTCGAGATCGACGTGGACCTTTGTCGTATAGTTCCAGGCAGCAGCCTGTGCCCTCTGGAGGGTCGTTGTACTTTTCTTTCAGGCTTCTTAAGTCATTTGTTAAACTTGTCTTTACTAAGACATAATTTGCTTCCGTTGATGTTTGATGTAATGTTGGATCACATTCATGTGATCTCTGCTTGTAATACAACTACTATGTCTGCTCTGTTTAGCAGAAGTTATAAAGACTGAGTTTGTAGAGTTCATGTTGTGATTACCTGCTGTTTACACTGGACATGTATGCTGCGTGTATGATTATAACATGCATGTCTTAGTGTGGGGTTCGATAGCTTAGTTGTGTTCTTGCCGGCGGTCTTTTATACACCAAGTGGCCCTTAGATGTGCGCAGCTTGGGGCATCGCGATGCGATTGCTCGTGACTCTGTCACGTGGCACATTTTGTTGTATGATTGAGCCCGCCCGAGATCCCGACTAAGTGATCGGGCTGGAGTAAGTCTATGTAAGGGTTATGATCCAATCGATAACATGGTTGAGGCGACTTGTCTGTGAGTATGGGATTCACCACCCATATCATTAGACTTGTGTGCGGACGATGAGGACCCATCTCAGTTGATCATCCGGCCTGAATGGGATGCCCCTCACGTTCGATGCTTACCGAGAGCGATCTGTGCTTGGCCTTGTCTGCTTAGACAAGTGGGTACGGCTCTCGGCTCTCCATGTAATTGTATTATGACCGGAATTACATACGCTAACCCCGGGTCCCGACAGACTTGGTATCAGAGCAGGACTGCCTGTAGGATTATCAAACCTTTGGCCGAAGTCGAGTCTAGCATTCTATAGTTATATAGTTACATTGGGTATAAGGGAACAACGTAAGACTTCTTTTTCTCCTTATCCTCATCGATCTGAGTTCTGAGTCAACCTCATCTTATTCTACGGGAAGATAGGACTAGGCTCATCTATGTCTTTACTAGGACATCTCGTTGATTGCTTCTTTGTAGCTGTAGGAGTGTTGTGGTCTTTTCTGAGCCATCATTCCCTAGTTTTTCTGTGGAAGTGATGTCCGTTATCCTGTAGGTTGTCTCAATTTCCATCCCGGTACAGCCGTTATGCTGTCCATTTGTGGCTTTGATGCTATTGCATTATAGTCTTCTATCTTAGCATAGAATTGTGTCCCAAATCCTATTCTGATTATTGATTCTTATCACACAGAATGTCAGGTGCAAATCAAGGTATTGATCCCAGTTCCAGTTACATAGACGTTGAAGAACCTCCACCACCAACCTCAACGGCAGAAATCATGATGGAGGCTGAACAGAATCGTCGTGATCAGACACGTCTTCTCGAGCGTATTGAGCAGAACACTTCTCGTCAGCATCTTAGTGTTGTCACCATCCAGGACTTCATTCTCCTCAATCCGCTAGTATTCCGATGTCCTTCCGAGCCCCTTGATGCCGATGATTGGCTTCGTTCCCTCGAACGTAAGCTTGAGACAGCCCATGTTGCTCCAGGTGATCGTGTGCTATTCGCGGCATACTTTCTGGAAGGTGCTGCTCTTCAATGGTGGGAAAACTTCGTGGCAATGCAACCAGTTGGTCACGTGGTGACTTGGCAAGAGTTCTGCGATGACTTCCGAGGATATCATATTCCAGATCAGTTGCTGGAATGCAAGAGAGAAGAATTTTGCAATCTGACCCAAGGAAAGATGACTGTTCATGAGTATAGGACTGAGTTCACTCGCCTAGCACGTTATGCCCAAGAAGAAGTATCCACCGACGCCAAGAAACAAGAAAGGTTCCGCAAGGGACTTAACCCCGTCCTTCTTCATGACCTGAATCTTCACGAGTTCGTCAACTTCAGGGACTTGGTCGACAAATCTTTCAAGGCCGAGTATGGAAATGAGTTGTATGAAGAGTCTCGCAAGCGTGATCGTGAGTTTTCCCAATCTTCTGGCCCAGTTTCTCGGAAACGCCGTGTTTGGATTCCCTTCAGTGACGTCAGTCGTGCTGTAAGTGCTTCTAGACCATCAACCACTATATATCGTCCACCTCAACCCAATCTTCCTCCTTGGAATTTTGTTGGACAATCAAGTGCTCAAGTTCCTTTCATTCCACGTGGTGTTTGTTTCCAATGTGGACAATCAGGCCACAATGTTCGAGAGTGTCCCCAAAATCATGTAGCCACCACACCTAAACCAAAGCAAGCCTTTCGTCGTGGCAAGCCACCACCCAAGACTTCCAAGGTCAAGCCTCCTGTTTATGAACATGGTTATGTGAATCATGTATCCATTCTAGATTCCCACAAGTCAACCGATGTTGTACTCGGAACCCTTCCTGTCAATTCCACCCTAGCTTCGGTTCTGTTTGACCCAGGAGCATCTCACTCATTCATATCCCAGGACTTTGCACTGTCACATGACATCTCTTTTTCGATGTTATCCACCCACTTAGTTGTGCAAGCCCCCGGATCCAGATGGCACACCACCATGGTGAGTCATGAGAATGAAATTGCAATTGAGGGTTTAGTATTCCTTGCCTCACTTATAGCCCTCAAGTCTTCAGACATTGATGTGATCTTAGGAATGGATTGGTTATCAAGACAGAATGCTGTCCTTGATTGTAAAGCCAAGTCAGTGAAACTAACCCATCCATCAGGCCAGACAATCAAGTACACCTCACCAAGCTCTAAAAACCAGGTGCATTCTTTAAATGTGCTTCCTCTTCCAGACCTTGAAGATATTCCGGTGGTTCGTGACTTCCCGGATGTCTTTCCAGAAGAGCTGCCAGGAATACCACCTGACAGATATGTAGAGTTTGTGGTAGATCTTATCCCAGGAACCGCACCAATATCCAGACGCCCATATAGAATGGCCCCACGTGAGTTAGCTGAGCTCAAAATCCAACTTGAAGCTTCGTTGGCAAAAGGCTTCATCCGCCCTAGCTCATCGCCATGGGGTTGCCCCGTTCTGTTCGTAACGAAGAAAGATGGAACAGAAAGGATGTGCGTAGACTATCGCCCGCTAAATCTAGCGACGATAAAGAACAAGTACCCACTGCCCAGGATCAATGATCTTTATGATCAACTTGCAGGATCCTCTGTCTTCTCCAAGATGGATTTGAGATTAGGCTATCATCAAATCAAAATCAGAAACGAGGACATTCCCAAAACGGCTTTTACTACTCGTTATGGTCTTTACGAGTACACCGTTATGTCCTTCGGTTTAACCAATGCCCCCGCCACATTCTCGCGCTTGATGAATTCGATCTTCATGGAGTACTTAGATAAATTTGTTGTAGTTTATCTTGATGACATCCTCATCTACTCGAAGAACGAAGAAGATCACGCAGAACATCTTAGGCTGGTATTGATGAAACTTAGAGAGCATTGCCTTTATGCTAAATTCTCCAAGTGTGAATTCTGGCTACCAGAAGTGACCTACTTAGGCCACGTGATTTCTGCAAAAGGCATTGCTGTCAATCCCGAGAGAGTTCAGGCCGTCCTTGACTGGACTCCACCTGAATCGGTTAAGCAAGTTAGGAGTTTTCTTGGCTTAGCAAGCTATTGCCGCCGCTTCGTCGAGAACTTTTCTAAAGTTGCAAAGCCTCTAACTGAACTCCTCAAGAAAGAGAAGAAATTCGAATGGACTCCCAAGTGCGAGGAAAGCTTTCAAGAGCTAAAAAGAAGATTGACTTCTGCACCCGTACTTGCACCTCTAGACACCAAAAAGGATTTCGAGATCTATTGTGATGCCTCACGGCAAGGGTTAGGATGCATACTTCTGCAAGATCGACATGTGGTAGCTTATGCTTCACGCCAGTTGCGGCCACATGAAGAGAACTATCCTACCCATGATCTTGAACTCGCTGCCGTAGTTCATGCCCTAACAACTTGGCGACATTACCTCCTTGGTAATCGTTGTGAGATCTATTCCGACCACCAAAGCCTCAAATACATATTCACCCAGCCAGATCTTAATCTCAGGCAAAGACGCTGGATCGAGTTGATAAAAGATTATGACTTAGGAATTTCTTACACCCCAGGCAAAGCCAATCTCATGGCTGATGCACTAAGTCGTAAGTCGTATTGTAACAACCTCATGTTACAACAGTATCAACCACTTCTTCATGAGGAATTTCGGAAGCTCAATCTCAAGATTGTTCCTCGTGGATCTCTTTTCAACTTGGTGGCGAAACCAACCCTTGAGGATCAAATCATAGTTGCCCAAAGGCGTGCACGAGGTGTTCGCCGGATCAAGGAGAACATTGCTAGCGGAGTTGCTAAATGTTTCTCCACAGATAGTAAAGGAACGGTATTCTTTGAAAATCGCTTGGTAGTACCTAAGAATAGGGAACTAAGGCAACTCATCCTCAAAGAAGCCCATGATACACCCCTCTCGATTCATCCCGGTAGCACAAAAATGTATCGAGATCTACGCCAGAGATTTTGGTGGACTAGGATGAAGAGAGAAATTGCTCAGTTCATTGCTGAATGTGATGTTTGTCGTCGCGTTAAAGCAGAACATCAAAGACCTGCTGGTACTCTTAGACCTTTGCCTATCCCCGAGTGGAAGTGGGACAAAGTCAGTATGGATTTCATCACTGGCTTTCCAAAAACCCAGAAAGGAAATGATGCCATCTTCGTTGTCATTGATCGACTTTCAAAAGTTGCTCACTTCCTTCCAGTTCGAGAGTCTATAACTGCTAGCCAGTTAGCGGACTTGTATGTCTCCCGAATCGTGTCACTTCACGGTGTTCCTTTGGAAATCAATTCAGACCGTGGTAGTCTTTTCACTTCTCGATTTTGGGAAAGTTTTCAGAATGCTATGGGAACCCACCTCTCCTTTAGCACCGCATATCACCCGCAGTCCAGTGGTCAAGTAGAAAGGGTCAATCAAATTCTCGAAGACATGCTCAGAGCTTGTGTTATCTCTTTCGGAAAGAAATGGGAGAATTCTCTTCCTTTTGCTGAATTTGCGTATAACAATAGTTTCCAATCTAGTTTGGGCATGGCTCCTTTTGAATTTCTCTATGGACGGAAATGTCGAACACCCCTAAACTGGTCAGAAACCGGTGAAAGACAATTCTTTGGACCGGATTTGATTCAGGATGCAGAAGAGCAGGTTCGCATTGTTCGTGAGAAATTGAAAACAGCCCAGTCTCGTCAGAAAAGCTATTATGATCGTCATCATAGGGAAGAAAGCTATAATCTGGATGAGAAGGCTTACCTTCGGGTTACTCCTTTGAAGGGTACCCATCGATTCGGTATCAAAGGCAAGTTGGCCCCACGTTATATCGGTCCCTTTCGCATTCTCGCTAAACGTGGAGAAGTTGCCTACCAATTGTAACTACCCCCTCACCTCTCCCAGGTTCATGATGTCTTCCACGTCTCTCAACTCAGGCGTTGCTTCAAGGACCCCATCCGCGAAGTAGACCACGAAACGCTTGATCTCCAAGATAACCTTTCGTATCGAGAGTACCCTGTTCGTATTCTTGATGAATCCGGGCGTAGCACCAGACGTCGGAAGGTCAAATTCCTCAAAGTGCAGTGGTCACACCATTCAGAGCAAGAAGCCACCTGGGAACGAGAGGATCGTCTACGAGCTGAGTACCCCACCTTCCTCCCGACGACTTCTGAATCTCGGGACGAGATTCTTTTGAGTGGGGGCGAGTTGTCAGAACCCCATTTTAGGTTTGTGTTTAACCTAGCTTGCATTTTTTAGCGTCTTGAAAAAAAATTACACAAGAAAAGGAAATGGGGAAAAGAAAAGCCCTAAATGAATTAAATAAAAGGCCAGAAATAAATCTTTTTCCAAAATTCTTTTGGATGAATTGAAAAATCCTAAAAATGAGTGGAATCATTTTAAAAGTGATTTGGGATTAATCCCATGCTCATAGATTTTTCAGTAATTCAAATAGTGGCTTGGAATTTCAATCAAATGCCTATTTGAATTGAAATTCAAATAAATTGAATTTCAAAAATTCCCAAAACTTGGGGTTGATTTCTATATAGTCACCTAGGTTTTATAAAATTATTTGGGGATTTTATAAAATGCCCTAGCTATTTTATTTTAATGGGAAAAACAGACAACAGAAAAGAAAATAAGAAAACAGAGGAGAATTCTTACCTGGCGCCCACGGGCGAAGGCCCATCTGGCCCAGCCCAGCCCCCTCCTTGTCTTCTTCCTCCTCTGCCAGAAGGAGAGGCAGCCGCGTCGTGCGCCTGCGTGGCGTGCATGCCTCCTCTCCTCACCACCTCCGTCTTCCTCCCTCCTCTTCTCCTCGCCGCTGGACACGCCCAGAAGCCCCAGGCCACTCTCCCTCTCCTCGCAACCTTCCTCCTCTCCTCTGCCGCCGTTTCCCGAAGCTGCAGCCGGAGCACGCCGTCGCAGCAGCGCGGCCACCGAGCTCCCCAGGCGCCAAGAACTTGTCCAAGAGATGCCCCGGCGACGACTCCTTCGAGTGGCGCCATCAATTTGGAGCTAGGAACAGCGGAGCCGTCGACATCTTCAACGTGACGCCGCCGGCCGCGACGAACCCCGGCGAGAAATCCCGCTCCCTCAGTCCCTCTCCGGCTTCCCAGAGCACGTCTTCACCCTCCTCGTGAGCTCCCGCTCGTTTCCCCCTTCCTAGCTCCCTCCCCCGTGCTCTGCAGCGCAAGTTCGCCGGAGCCAGTGGCCAGCCGCCGCCTTCCGACGACGTAGCCATGGCTCCAGGCCTCCTCGAAGTCCCCCGCTTGCTCCAGTGGATGCACGACGTCGCGAGCGCTCTTTCCGTGCCCCCAGCCCCCTCCCCCGTGCCCGAAAACCCCCTCCCGTGGAGCGCCGCCGTGCCGGAAAGCCACCGGCGTTTAACCGCCGGTGGATTAAGTTAAGCCGACCCCTAATCCCCTCTCTCTCTCGCTGACAGTGGGCCCAAGCCCCCCACTAATGACCCTGCTTAACTAATCCAACCGGAATTAAACCAGTGAGGCTGACAGGTGGGGCCGCCCTGTCAGTTGACCATTCAACCCTGGCGCCAGCATGATGCAGTGCTGACGCAATAAAGATTTAATCAATTTAATTAATTCAGTAAATTCCAGAAATTGGCTGAAACTTTGAAAAATCATAATAAATTCATTTTAACTCCAAATTCAACATATAATATATGAAAAATTATCAGGAGAAAATCCTCTTTCCAAATATCCAACTTTTAGCTATGTTGGAGTTGATCTTAAAAAGGGATCAGTAGCTTTTACTATTTGATTTAATTGGAATTATTTCAAATTCAAATCAATTACTATTCCAATTTCAAACATTGAAATGCACCACACATCACTTGTACTTCAGAAGCATTTCACATTTAGAATCTTTTGGTTTCAAATGAACAAACTTTAGCAAATGCAAGTTGACCAAATTTGAATACATTTGGAGTTTGAATTTGAATTTCCTTTTCAAATCAACTTCAATTAAAATGTGGCAATTCAAACATAGGTCACATCAGTACCTTGCCATGCTATGTTTTGCATATTGAATGTGCATTGTATTATATTGATTGTGCTTTACTTCCAGTGCTTCGGTGATTGCATCTTCTCGGTAGAGTTGATCTCGGAGACGAGTTCAACCTCACGTCAGAAGAGTGATACCTCGTGATCGTCAGCAAGGCAAGCAGCCCCCCTTTGATCATGTCTATAAAATCCCAGTTCCCTCTCATTCTCGCAAATGCATGTTTAGGATGTCACCATGATACGTTCTACCGCTAGTTGAACCCATTCCTTTGCATGACCTATCATTTTGTCACAGTAGTAAGCAAACCACAATCCTAGCAGATGTAGGAGTTGGTTGATGTCATGTGGCCCCTGCAACTGTTACAGCTTATTGCATGCTTAGAGTTGTTACCTGAGGCTACTTTGATGTGAGTCGGGATGGTATTGATCATGTGAATGATGGTGGTAACGTGTTGGTGAATCTACCCTAAACAAAGGTGAACGATGAGAGGCTGTGTAGGAGTACACAGTGGGTTGTCTCGTTGAACACTGCCTTACGCCCGAGTTCTTGTGTTGTTATCCAAGACCAAGAGTACGACCACACATTGGGCTCACTGACCCCTCTCGGCCTAGTACCTCACCCCGGACCAGTCCAGGAGTCGCAAGTAGTTCGCCCTTTAACAATCTCAAGCAGGTGGAACCAAGGTAAGTGGTTGGCGTAGGTTGTGGGCACGTTGAATCAAGTGATCATGATCGAGTTGAGCTTGATGGCGGTCACACAACGTTTGAGTCCGCATCGGAACAATCGGCCGGATTCCGACTGTGGTCCCAACTCAAATAGGCGACTCCCTAGGACTAGAGATGGTGCCGTGAGTGAAGTGTCGTGGCAGCATCCTCGCCGGTACTCACTTGAAGGGTCCATCCCCAGGCGGTAAATGATGAGGCGTGTGTGTAGCAGTACACCCCTGCAGGGTTAATGAACTATTCGAATAGCCGTGTCCGCGGTTATGGACTACTTGGAGACCTTTACTTGATCATAGATAACTTGAACCGGATACTTCTAAAACACACCAAGATAAGTGTGAGTGCTATGGCGTGCTTCCTCGTGGGGAAGTCGAGGAAGGCACCATCGTGGAGTATTGTTTGGAGACTGTTACTTGGACTCGTGTACGTTCTTACCTCTCTCTGGTACTCGTAGTTCAGGAATAGCCAAGTCAAAGCTGGCACTTCTGCAAGTGAAACCCCACCTCCCTTTGCCTTGATACATGTGCATGAGTAGTATAGTTCCTATGTAAGTCTTGCTGAGTACGACTTTGTACTCACGTTTGCTTATCCTATGTTTTAGAGACGAGACCACTGACCCTGATGGTGGCCTCTACCTCGAGCTCGACGTGGACCTTTGTCGTATAGTTCCAGGCAGCAGCCTGTGCCCTCTGGAGGGTCGTTGTACTTTTCTTTCAGGCTTCTTAAGCCATTTGTTAAACTTGTCTTTACTAAGACATAATTTGCTTTCGTTGATGTTTGATGTAATGTTGGATCACATTCATGTGATCTCTGCTTGTAATACAACTACTATGTTTGCTCTGTTTAGCAGAAGTTATAAAGACTGAGTTTGTAGAGTTCATGTTGTGATTACCTGCTGTCTACACTGGACATGTATGCTGCGTGTATGATTATAACATGCATGTCTTAGTGTGGGGTTCGATAGCTTAGTTGTGTTCTTGCCGGCGGTCTTTTATACACCAAGTGGCCCTTAGATGTGCGCAGCTTGGGGCATCGCGATGCGATTGCTCGTGACTCTGTCACGTGGCACATTTTGTTGTATGATTGAGCCCGCCCGAGATCCCGACTAAGTGATCGGGCTGGAGTAAGTCTATGTAAGGGTTATGATCCAATCGATAACATGGTTGAGGCGACTTGTCTGTGAGTATGGGATTCACCACCCATATCATTAGACTTGTGTGCGGACGATGAGGACCCATCTCAGTTGATCATCCGGCCTGAATGGGATGCCCCTCACGTTCGATGCTTACCGAGAGCGATCTGTGCTTGGCCTTGTCTGCTTAGACAAGTGGGTACGGCTCTCGGCTCTCCATGTAATTGTATTATGACCGGAATTACATACTCTGAAATCCCTTTTGATCATATCAAATTATTTCAGACTCATGTTTCATTAGTGAATACAAATATTCATCTAAGTCCACATACGAAGTTCACGAAATAATGAAATTCACCACATGCTGACATACGATACATCATAATGTATGATACTCAACAATCAGTACACATTCCGTTTACCAGAATGCGAGGTTTTAGTCATCTCACCTAAAAGGCATGGTTTGTATGTGTCAAGAGATCAAGTATCTTAAGACATCATCATACCATTCATGACTTAAACTGTAGTGTCATTATTAAGCCTGGATATTTCTTGGCATTACAATATTTCTTATAAATGATCAAACAACTATCATCAATATAATAATAACTCATTCATAATCGTAATGTGACCATAAGAGATATCATTCATAAAAGGAGAACAACTGACTTGTTTCTCACTAATATGAATAATTGTCTTCGCGAGATGCAAGACACGCTAATAAAGTCCTCATTCAAACGATCATAAAATTTATTCATATATTAATCAATTGATAGATGTAGAGGGAGAGTGTTGTCGACCATCAACTATCTTGATTGCCGTCAGCACACATTGTCACCTCATCCCTTCCAAGCCACTCTCAAGCAGTAAGTTCAAGCATCGAATACTTAATCAACCGCAATTAGTGTTTCGTGGGAAAGACATTTATAACTCGTATATCAAATATACCTTCTCTGTCAATGACCATTACTGCATTGGTTCTACTCTTAAAGTTCTTGACTTTAACCATGACCTCATGACAGGTGAACGATTCTCCTTCATGACATAGTCCAGACATGGTCTTTGTAACTAGGAGGAAGCGGATGCAACTCCCCAGTTATCGCAAAGTAACCAGTCATTCAGTAGTCCAAGTTATACACAAGGTGTTCCATGTATATTATACATTTTCCAAGTGACTTTCTCAGCAGGTTGTTCCTTCCACCATAGTTGAAAGAAACCCCGTCCATATACTCATATTCCATTACTCTGATTTGTGACCAAGTGCTTTCAAGTTCACCTAGCACGTCATACGTGTTGGTTAACATGCATTCACAATTCAGATTCCATAGAATGAATCATGGTGTATTGGACAGTCATTCATAAGTGACGGTGAGTGCGATACTCATCATCATCTTCCTTGATTACGGAGTTGTCAAGTGTATCTCCTAGCAGTTCTTTGTATTATGTTTAGCAAGTCATTACTAATGATTATGTCTCTAAAGGTGTTGGTACACATCAATGAAGTAAGACCCATTTACCTTAAGTTCTATCATACTAAAAGAGCCATAGTTCTAAACATTGGTATGACGTTATCTACAATGATATTTGCTAAGACATGAAGATTAAGTTCATAATGTGGAGTTTCAATTTGATTTCAAAATTCTAGAAAAGCTCCCACTTAGATAAACACCTCTCAATTTAACTAAGTGATTACACAATCCCAGCCCCCATACCTCCCCCGATCGTCACGGCCATCAGTATGCGAACCAGGTAGGCCTCTAAGCCAATCACATCAGGCATGTGACTCGTGCTCGACCTTTCGGTCTCCTGTGTTCCAGGCCCGCATCTACATACGTCAAGCCTGCCAATCGAACCTTGATGTTAGCTGTTCAGCAAGGCCATATCTGCATATGCCAGGCTTGCCGAACCCAACCTCATGCGAACTCTGTTTAATATGTAGGACAACTCTGGTATGTACGGAGCATCAAGCCATATGGGAGAACCTTCCAGGCGGTGCCCACCAAGGGAGAACACAATGTTGGTATTGTGAGAGATGGTCTTGTTTCGTGCTACCGTCGATATATCTAGCATACTAGCATAAAACAGGAAGTAAAACTGTAAATCATACAACCTATGATCCCCCTTCAAGCAAATTAAAGTTAAAAACGCCTTTCTACTTTATCTTTTGCAAGTTTTACGTGGCTGCTAGGGGTTTCGAGAAAAGAAACGCTTTCTATCCTGCAAAAACAAGCCACAACACCAATCCCGCAATTGTCTCTATTACACCCCTGTCGGGGCCCTCCGTTGCAAACATCTTCGCATCGCTAATGCAGAGAGACAGACACCCCCCAGCCACTTTATATGGTACAAGCCATATGTCAAGCGTGGAACCAGTCTCGCGTAAACGCGTAAGGTCGGTCGGGGGCCGCTTCATCAAACATTGCCGCAACGCTAAATGAGTACACGTGAGAGGGTAACAATTTGAGAATTGATGCCCACATACTAGATGTGTTCTATCGGTACAATACATCTACGCATAGCCTTGCTCATGATACCACTGTTGGGGTTCGGGGCAGAAAACACAAATTTTTCATAACCTACGAGACCCATACCCAAGACCTATGCTATGGCGATGCAAGTAACGGACAGAAATAGATCACATACCAGTATGTAGTCCGTTAAGCGGGAAACGTTCCCGCATGAACGTGGTTGGTGTAGTCGTACCGGCAATCCCCGATGCCGCGCAGATCCACGATGACTCCTGTAGCCACCCGATCCTTGTAGACCGATGACGGGATTACGTCCCCGTCGGAACGTTGCTGATGAAGACCTCGCGATACGACCACGACGATGAAGTAGCACCACAAGTGTAGTGCCTCGCGGGATTATACACATACAGTATACCCGACGTCCCTCCGGGCTCCGAACCAGTAGAGCAGCGGAAAGAAGATGGATTCGGATCCCGATTCCAGCAGCACGACGGCGTGCGTATAGTGGAGAAATCCCCAACCAAGTGTAGACTCCAAACAAGGGGAGTCCACTCGAGGAAGGAGAAAGGAGGGAGAGAGAGATGAGAGAAACTTGTCTCAAATCAATTTGTATGAAGAAAAAAGGGCACCCTACCCCTCCTTATATAGGCCAAGGAGGGGTGCCACCCCCCCTCCACTTCCGGGGTGGGACTAATCCCAAGGGAGGGGGGTTTTGGCGCAGCCCTAGGGGGGGTGGGCCCCCCTCATGGCGCCATGGCCCATTGGGGAGGACTCCCTCTCCCCTTAATGGGCCCTATGAGGCCCATATGCCTTTTCTTCCATTTTTAATTATATTTAAATACATTTTAATATTTAATTCATATAATTAAATAATAAAACATATATTAAACATTATTAAATATATTTTGAACCTTTCAAAATACCCGGAACAACTTCCGGCCTTCATCGGAACAATTCCGGTGTTCTCTCCAATTTCTTCGGTGATCCCGAATCAATCCTTACTGCGTCGAGTACCCTTAAGTGTAACACCCTACGGTCCGGGAAACAGCAGACATGATCGAGACAATTCTCATTGATCAATGACTAATCAATTGGACCTGGTTACAATCCTTGATAGCCCCTGCGCTTCCATCGAATGAACTTCAATCGATGTTGGATCCGTTAACCGTGTGCCTGTTCCCTTTGTCCTATGGTACTTTGCTTGTCCGAGGTTTGATCATCGGTATCCAATATACCTAGTTCGTCCTCGTTCTCAACAAACAAGTTTACTCGTTCCCGTGATATTACAACTCCGTGACCTAGTCACACGTTTGCAAACTTTATGATGTAACATCACCGAGTGGGCCCAGAGTACCTATCCGTCACATGGATGGACAAATCCCGCTTTGATCTATTTGCATACTCATCAACCATCTATTTCGGAATACCCAAAGTGCACCGTTATAGCCAGCATATTTCAGTCAGGCGGTGGGATACAAATCAAAGTCTCCTCATAGATGACAATTACGTATGATCATTACGGTCAAAGGATCTGGTCACTACGTTATAGTTATCGCAATGTCGAACTATGTGACTTGATCACATCGCAACACTTCTGGTGGGTGTATGTCCAACATATCATTATCCAATGATACGACTCCATTGTCAACAGACGCCATTGTCTCATGATCAGGAAACCTTGATCATCAATCGCCCAATGGACTAGTATACTAGGGTTAACTAGGGACCTGGTTGTTTGTATACCACATCTGTATTAATGTTTCCGCTTAATACAGTTATAGCATAGTATCAAACGTATTATGAACTAATGGAATGTGCTCGATAAAACATATTTTATTTGCCTCTAGGGCACATTCCCAACATCTTCCACGGCCAAAGTTTGTCTCATTAATGCGTGTATTTCTTCCCTTCCAACCTATACCATGGGATTCTATAGGCTCCCGGGTATTATTCACGAAGGTTTTGATAAGCACCGTAGTGGGTTCTTCTGGAATGCGGCTGATAACCGAAGGAAATACCGTTTTGTTAAATGGAAAAACATGTGTTTACCCAAAGGCATGGGTGGTTTGGGGATCATCAACACTTCGGTTATGAATGATTGTCTCATGGTGAAATGGTGGTGGAAATTTTTTACAGAGAGCTCGGGGGCTCTTTGGCTTAAGATTTTGAAGGCAAAGTATTTCCCTAACTCCTCACCTCTTCTAGCCTCGGCTGCGGGGGGGTCCCAGTTTTGGCGCTCCCTGTGTAGGCTCCGTGACACCTTTTGTCAATTTGTTCGTTTTGTGGTTAAAGATGGGACTGCGGTGCGGTTCTGGAGGGACCTTTTGTCACCTTTGGGTCGCCTTTGTGATGCGTTTCCGATTCTGTTCTCCTTTTGCTCTAAGCCTGACATCTCAATCTCTGAGTTGTTTGCGGAAAATTGGGACTTTGGATTCCGCAGGGTCCTCTCTCCTGTAGAGTTGGAAGACTGGCACCGGATTGTTGCTTGTTTTCCGGTGCTCTCGGAGGGTAGGTATGAGGTGGTCTGGACCCTCTCCAGGTCGGGAGTTTTCTCTGTTAAGTCTCTTTATGCGGTGCTTGTGGATGGGAGATGTACTTCCCATTTCTCTCCGATTTGGAAAGCTCGCATTCCCCCTAAAATTAAAGTGTTTATGTGGCAAGCTTTTAAGTCGAAGCTTCCATCGTCCGATCAGATCAATAAGTGAAATCCTGCGAGATCGGCGAACTGTGTGGTCT
This sequence comes from Bromus sterilis, assembly GCA_950022295.1. Taxonomy (NCBI): domain Eukaryota; kingdom Viridiplantae; phylum Streptophyta; class Magnoliopsida; order Poales; family Poaceae; genus Bromus; species Bromus sterilis. Next base: position 360,687,660 of record OX465595.1, on the reverse strand, counting down.
GTGGAACTAGGGAGGACTCGCCCCATATTCTCTTTCAGTGTCCACTTTCCCGGTTCATGTGGAGTTGTTTCAGAGAGTGACCGGGGAATTCCTGGAACCCTCGATCCTTTGGTGAGGTTCGGGGCCTTGTTCGCCCTCTGTCGCCTCATTTCCGCCGACTCTTTTGGTCGTTTTTTGCTGCGGCTTGTTGGGTGTTGTGGAATATCCGGAATAAACTAACTATTAAACATGTTTTTCCTAAATGTCCGGCGGTCTTTATTTTTAAACTTATTGGTTTTCTACAGATCTGGAAGCCATTGTGTAAGAGCGCTGACCTGGAGGACTTGGAGACGATTATCTCAAAAATGAAGACTACTGCTTCCGTCTGCCTTCCTCCTGATCGGCAGTGACCCTCTCCTCGGTGGTGGCCTGGTCTGCGCTTGCGTCTTCCTCCTTACCCCAGTTAGTTGCTTCGTTCGGCCTGCGTGCCGTGTTGGTCGCTGGGCCTGTATGAACTGCCTTTGCTTCTTTTTAGCTTTAGCTCTAGTTGTGGCTGGAACTACCTGGGATGTCGTTTATGTTGTTACCTTTCTCTGTGGTGTGTGAACTCGTTGGGCCGGTATGGATTTATCTATAAAATCGGGCAATAGCCTTTTATCTAAAAAAGAGCGGGTCGATAGTTCTCCTTCTAACCCTTGCAGACGGGCATGGCGTTCGCGTGCCAGGCGTAGGACGGCGAGGAAGAATATGGGAGGAATATTTGATTTTCTTCATCCGTTTTTACAGCATGTGTTGAAGTTCAGATCGAATTTCAAAAGGCCAGTGATAGGCGTCGGCCGACCGGCGCTAGCTAGGTGCCGGTCAGACCGCAGCCGTCCGATCTCCGCGATTTAACGGTCCAGATTTACGCGTACCCCTTCGTTTTGACTGCAACATTTGCGGTACCTTTGCAACATTTGCGGTACATTTGCAACATTTGCGGTATATGGATGCAACATTTTTTTATTTTTGGTGTTTTTGCAGAAAAAAATTATACTAACAAATTTTAATCGCTGGAGGTAGCATTTTTTACTATCGATTGCAACTTTTTTGTACATGGATGCAACCAAAATTTATTGTGTGCATTTTTTTTCACTGTTGCAAACAAAAAATCTGATAAAAAAATTACGTACCATATTTACCATCAATTTGTGGCAGCAAATTTAATCTACGCTTGTAGCTTTTTTTATAATGGTTGCAACAAAATTTGGAACCGATCACACTTTATTTTTTTGTTGTAGCAAAAATCATTAGTAACATTTTTATATCATGCTACCAAATAAATGCGCTTAACACTAAAATACTATTAAATACATCCGTTTAGCAAAAAGTAACATGGATCAATATAATAATATTAATAGAATAATAGTGCAGATGGTAGCATTTTATACTACATTGCAACATTTATCATATGATAGATGCAACAAAAACAAGAAAGTGAAGATAGATGGGCCTTAGACCGACAGGCGCGTAGGCGGTCGCCGACCACCAACATTAACCATTTCAAAACACGTTTGCATGATCTGTGTATCCGCGTTTTACAGGAAACCCATCGTAAATGCCCAAGGCAAAGAAACACAACCTTAAATTCTCCAGCGACCCACCACTCCCTCGCTCAGCCAAAACGGCAACGAACCGAGGATTCAGAGAATCCAGCCGCCACCGCGGTCCACGCACCCCCCCACTCCAGAGGTCAGAATGCTCCTCCTCTTCGCGCTCCTCGCCGGCGCCGGCGCCGGCGCCTTCCTCCTCTTCAAGTTCGCCACCACCGATGGTAACGCCGCGTCTCCCCTCCCCCCACCCCCCTCCGCGCCCGATCGAACCGAGGCCTTTGTTCCCCTCTGTGCTTCGTTTCCCCCACTCTTCCCTGCTGGGCTGGGTCTAATCGCTCTTGTTTGTTCTTGGCTTGGCGCAGGGGACTTCACCCTCTTGTCGTGCGGCAGGCCGCGGCGGGAGAAAGTGGACGGCAAGGTTGTTGTTGCTACTGCTGCTCTCTTGATTATCATCTCGTTGGATTCATTATCTAAACTCCGTACGCCTGCGTTCTCCTCTCTTTGTTGTCCTTCAGGTTGTGTGGGTCACGGGAGCGAGCCGTGGGATCGGTGAGTTTTGTTCTCCGTCTCTTGAATTGGGTGAAATTTCATCGAAGAGAGAAAAGGAATTCGGTCTAGTAAATTGGATGCTAACTTCTTGGGTAACACCCTTTTGTTGTGGTTGTGATTCAAGAGTGTGGAGCTGTTGAACTTGATCTTTGTTCCATGCCCTGATTGCTGAACTTAGTGGTATTGCTTAGGTTAGGGTGACTGTCACAAAATAAAGAATTGCGCCAAATGATGAGACCATACTATGATACATATATACATTTAGTCTTACTGCTGTATGGATTGCATATTCTCAGGTCATATATGATACATATATATATTTGGTGTTAATGCTGTATAGATTGCATATTCTCTAGTTATAGACAGAGGAAAAACCGAGACAACTTACTTTTTGTGCTAATTTATTAAGGAGGATAGTGATTTCACCATTAAACAGTGTTTAGAAGGTCTTTTGGAAAACCTTCTAATACAACTATCTTGCTTCAAGGACTTTGTTGTGAACATATCTGTGGATCTGCAATGACATTGGTCAATAGTCATAGATGGGGTGTCTGTGTCATAACTGATATTGAGATAACATCAGTGACGATAACACGAGAAAGGAATTCTAGATCTTGGAAGGACTTCTAAGCTGCTTAATATAAGCAGAATTGCACTTCACAATGCTGATTGTATGATTTGTTAAGCGAGATATAGGTGTATTTTGAAGGTTTAATGTCTGCCATATGTTTTTGCAGTGTATTATTATATGTTTAATTCACCTATGACCTATTCATGGATCACTTTCAGTTTTTATAATTTGATATATGCTATTTTAGCTGATAGATGTCGTCCTTTTGCTAAATTTATGGTATGTTTTCTAAATTTAGTATGGTATTCCACCATAACGAGCCATCAATGCATTCTTGTGATGACAGGGGAGGTTCTTTCAATGCAGTTTGCAAGTTTAGGGGCAAAGCTGATATTATCTGCACGTAACAAGGATGAGCTTGAGAGAGTGAAAAATAACATCCTCAGTGAGTTTGAAAAACTCATGTTGTATTCTAGCAGGGTAGTGGAAATCTGAGTTCTGAACCAAATTTGAATTTCATATTTGTCTGTTCTCTTTTTATTCAAAGGCAAGCATCCAGATACCAGAGTTGAAGTGTTACCCATGGATTTATCATCTGATGAAGAATCTCTGAAAGAAATTGTACATTCGGCGGAATCACTCTTTTCCAGTGCAGGCATAGACTATATGATGCACAATGCAGCCTTTGAGCGTCCAGTAATACATTTTCTATCATTCTAAATCCCGCTACACCAATACCAGTCTCGCTAAATAAATTAATAACATTGCAGAAAAGGGGGGCCCTGGAAGAAACTGAGGAAGGTCTTAAGGTATGTGAATCGTCTTTCACTTTGTTTTATACATATTTATCGGCAACGTAACTTCCTGAGCATTATTTTTGTTTGGCAGGCTACTTTTAGTGTCAATGTCTTCGGAACTATTACTTTGACTCGTCTTCTTGCACCTTTCATGTTGGATAGAGGGATGGGTCATTTTGTTGTGGTATGTTGGAACAAGTCTTGCCTGTCAATTGGAATGTATCGTCATCATGATTTCTGTTAGATTGTTAGTGTAGCTAAATCGCTATTCACAGATGAGTAGTGCAGCTGGAAAAGTGCCCACGCCTGGTCAGGCCCTTTACTCTGCTTCCAAACATGCTCTCAATGGCTACTTTGCTTCTCTGCGTTCTGAGGTATTAAATATTGTAAGATTAGCTCATTAAGCTTGCAGCATAATACATTCTGGGTGTGCTAAGTTTATATACATGTGAACTATTCTCTTCTGTTATTGACAAGTTTTCATAAGCAATCTTTCTTCTGTTATCAAGAACATTGTCTGTTGCGTACTCTTCTCAAATGAGATTTCGTGGTTAGATGGCTCTGTATTAAAAAAATTGGTTGTTTCCATGTATATTTTGTTTGTTTGTTCGTGACTAATGTTGCTCCAGCTTTATACGTTTGTGTGATATATCTACTATGTTGCTTGCTGCAGTTATGTACAAAAGGCATTAAGGTCACTATTGTCTGTCCTGGACCTATTGAAACACCAGAATCTTCTGGTGCAACTTCTTCATCACAAAGGCATTCTTCCGAGGTTATCCTTTGTTTATTATACTTCTTATTTTTTTACAAACAAATGATAGTAGTTTGCTAGACAAAGACCTCACCTTAGGTAGGCATAGTTTGCAGTTGCTGTGTCATGCTGCATTTCTTTCTAAATCTTTTGTGAAAATTAAGCAATGTAAAATCTGTTAGCTACCCTTATTTGTATTTCATATTGAAGTTAGATAAATTATTATATCCACACATGTCATCCCATATGTGTTAGAACGAGCCCAATAATTACATTGGCTGAATCAAACAAGTTATCATAATCCAGCAATGTTCTAGAACACAGTTTTGTGTGTCTAGACTTACTTTAATGTTTCTCTTATACTTCCGATATTACATTCTGCTCATGTCCTAACATGTTGTGTCCAACTGCATGCTTATAAATGTTAAAATTTGGTTCTCAGTCCCCTTCTCTAATCCTTGTTTTCTATATTTACCCATCCTTGTTAACCTATGCAGAAACGTGTTTCAGTGGAAAGATGTGCTGAACTGACAATAGTTGCCGCAACTCATGGACTAAAAGAAGCATGGATATCATATCAGGTATATTTCATTTTGAAAATTACTTCTTGGACCATTTAAGAAGCCGAAAGTCTTCATGCTAGAAACTTTTTTTTTACGCTTCTACGGCGGGCTTACGCCGGCCTGAACATCTTATTGAACCAAAAAGAGTGCCATACAGCAGAGGGGTACAGGAGGGGGGGGGGGAGCATCAGTTACAGGCGACAAATAGCAGAAAAAAGTGGTGCAAGAACGAAGAAGGATTACATGAAGAGGTTACATTCTCGCAGCAAGGTGATGCAACATGACAGACCAATCTTTAAGCAGGGAGTGCTTGTGGGGATTGTACACCGGTGGGCCCAGAGGGCAAGGTCATCAGCCGCGGCACTTGCTGCGTGGGAGACGGGGAGGGTCGTGTCTCGGAACTTTGTTCCAGAGAAGGGCGATGATGACAGATGAGCGGACTTTGTTTGTAGGTTCGTCCGCCCATATGCGCGCGAGGCTTTCAGGCGTACCAGCCTGAATGCATTGGAGCTCGTCCCAGAGGGGGGTAACAGTCGGACAGGCGAACAGCAGGTGGTTGATAGACTCTCGCCGTCCGCAAAGAGAGCAGTCTGCGGAGGGGCTGATCCCGCGGCGAAAACGCCGCTCGTTGGTGAAGAGCCGGTCCTTGTTGGCGAGCCAAACAAAAATTCTGCATTTATTAGGGGCGTAGTTCTTCCAGATGGCCGGCGCCAGCGGATCCATGGACTGTCCTTCCCACAAGGAATTGTAGGCAAGCTTGGTGGATATAGGCTTGTCGACATTCCTGCACAATCTCTGGTCCTGGACCTGCAAATTCAAATTGACAGTAGCTAACAAGGCGCGCAAAGTAATCAGTTCATCCTGGGCCACCGAGGTTAGTCGGTTGGGAAGGTCGAGGTTAAGATCGGGCGAAGCCAGGACCCAGGCCACCGGAGCATTTGGCCGGGCTGAGTGAGTGAAGAGGGCCCGGAACTGGGAGGCAAAGGGAGTGAGCGCAGAGGGGAACCAGAGGTCGTTCCAGAAGGAGGTAGTGGACCTGTTCCCGATCTTTACCCGAGTGGTGGAGCGGAGGAGGTCTACACCGGACAGAATATCACGCAGCACAGGAGAGACTAGGCTGGGGGCGTCCCCCATGTCATGGATAGGGGACCAGCCGTAGTTGTGGATCAAGTATGAGTGAGCGGGAGCGGAACCCGAATTGTGCAGAGCAGCGACGTGTTTAAGCAAAAGGCACATATACATGAGCTTAATGGAGAAGAACCCTAGACCCCCGTTTGCGAAAGGCGCACACACTAAATCCCAGGCGACCTTGCACTGTCCGCCAGTCGTCACCTCTTGCCCTGACCAGAAGTTCGCCCGGCAATGTTTCTCGATTTCCAGGATCGTAGTGGCCGGAAGAAGCAGGGCGCTCATGGCGTAGATCGGGAGGGCTCTAAGAACAGCCCTCACAAGGATGGCTCTACCGGCGAGGGAGAGGAGGAGGCCGCGCCAGCCGGCGAGCCTTTTGTCCACCTTATCGATGAGGAAGAAGAACGCGGAAAGGTTTAGCTTAGTCGTGGAGAGCGGGAGCCCGAGATAAGATTGGGGGAAGGCGCCAACCGGGCATCCGAAGATGGCGGCAAGGGAGGCAGCGGTTCGGGGGGGGGGGGGGGGGCGAAGGTGCTTTTGTGGAAGTTGATCTTGAGCCCGGTGGCCTGAGTAAACAGACAGAGGAGAGACTTGAGATGATGCAGCTGATCCGGGCAGGCAGGGAGGACGATAAGAGTGTCGTTAGCGTACTGGAGCACCGGGCAGGGGGGTGAGGTGTCGATGGGGTGGGAGAGAAGGCCGAGGGACGAAGCGTGGTTGATTAAGCGTTGAAGCACGTTGGGCACAATGATAAAAAGGTACGGGGAGAGCGGGTCGCCTTGCCGGAGGCCACGTCGACAGAGAAACCAAGGACCGGGCTTACCGTTAAGCAAGACTGAGGAATTGCTGGAGCTGTTCAGAGAGCTCACCCATTGGACCCAGATGTTAGGAAAGCCTTTGGCAAGCATGATCACGGCCAAGCCGTCCCAAGAGACGGAGTCGAAAGCCTTGTGGAAGTCCAGCTTGAGAACGATGGCAGAAACCTTGCGTTTATGACAGGACTGGACAGTGTCAGCAGCAAGAATGAAGTTGTCGGCGATGCCGCGTCCTCTGATGAAGCCAGATTGGCCGTGGTGGATAATATCCGGGATGATGGGCTGCGCACGGTTGGTCAAACATTTTGAAGCGATTTTTATTGTGCAGTTTTGCAGAGACACTGGGCGGAAGTTTTCAGGGTGGTTGGCGGCCGCCTTCTTGGGGAGGAGAACAACGAAAGCCCGATTAATGCGAGAAAGCTGGGCGGCACCTTTGTGGAAATCATCCATGAGACTGAGCAGATCCATCTTGACAAGATCCCAATTCGACTTGAAGAAGGCCGGACCGAAGCCGTTGGGGCCTGGGCTGGCGTGGTCGTTCATCCCCCACAAGGCCGTCTTGATTTCATGAAGGGAAAACGGCCTGCATATGTCCGAGAGGTGATTCGCCGGGATGGAGGAGCTTGCCAGGAGAGAGATAAGGTCAAAGTTAATGGACGAGGGTGAGGCGGTCCCGATGAGGTTGACGAAGAAATCCTTGAGGATGGCTTCTTTATCAGAGTGGGAGTGAAAGGTGACGTCGTTAATCACAAGGGATTTGATCTGGTTTTTACGGAAGCGCACCGAGGCGCAGACGTGCATATATTCAGAATTTTCATCCCCGAGCACGCACTCCTTGATTTTTGCTCGCTGCCTCCAGTAGGCCGCAATGGAAGCATTGAGGCGGTGCAGGGCCTGCTTAACAGAAGCCCTAAGATTGAGCTCCAGGGATGAGAGGTGTCTAGCTTCTTCAATTTTGTCGAAAAGGGAGATGGTTGTCCGACAATTTTGGGCTCTGATTTTTGCAGGGGTGGAGGAGGCCGCCCATTTTTTTTCAGCATTCCGGGAGCGCTTGATTTTCAGGGAGAGAGTGCCTGCAGAACCAAGGTGGAGGTGGCGTTGCCTGACGCTATTCCAGTTAGTGGTGAGCAAACGTTTAAAGGCCGGGTTTGCAAGTTGGAAGTTATTGAGTCTGAAGACGGATGCCTTAGGGACGCGGGTAGCAGCAGTGAGCAAGATAGGGACATAGTCTGAGGTGGATCGAGTGGAGGCCGTGAGGGAGCTATCCGGGAAACAGAGAGTCCAGGGGACAGAGACAAGGGCACAATCTAAGCGGACCAGGACGGGAACTTGTTGTTGGTTGGACCACGTGAACCGGCGATCTAGCAGCGGGAGGTCTTGCACTTGCAGAGTGTGAATAGCATCAGAAAACAATCGAGCCTCGGCGACGTTGAAGTTAGCGGAAGACTTGTCTGAAGGGCGCAAGGTGAGGTTGAAGTCGCCGATGATCGTCCAAGGGCAGGAGATCGAATTTGCCATCTCTCATGCTAGAAACTTACCACCATGTTTAACTCATTTACACAATAGGAACTATCCCTCCTGGTTCCTCGAAACTTTGTGCCCACTTTTTCTGCTCAGTAACAGTTAGCTAGTGCATGTAATAACATAAAAGCTTCTACTCCCTCCGTTCCTAAATATAAGTCTTTTTAGAGATTTCAATATGGACTGCATACGGAACAAAATGAGTGTATCTATACTCTAAACTATGTCTATAGACATTCGTATGTAGCATCTATTGAAATCTCTAAAAGACTATACTTCCTCTGTAAACTATTATAAGATGTTTTAGATCACTAAAATAGTGATCTAAAACATCTTATATTTATGAACGGAGTATAATATAGTAATGTGTTAAGTACAATCTCTATGTTGGTGACCTGAGGGTTTGTAGCTTCTATCACTATGTTGTAGCAGCAACTTCCATGTTGCTATGTCCACTCTATTACCAAGAGTGTATACCATTGATTCAAGTATCAATGACAAAGTTTCTATTTTATGTCTCGCACTCTGCATATAGTCTATTTTCCATTCTATATTTATATTACACTTTGAATCTGAATTATCATGACTTCCTTTGCAGCCTGTGCTGGCTGTTATGTACCTGGTTCAATACATGCCAACAATTGGGTCCTGGCTCATGGACAAGGTAATCCTTACCATTTTTTTTTTCAAGTTAGGAGTTTCATTTTCCTTGCTGTTTGTGAACTGTCTTTGCAACCCTCAAGTCAGAATAAACTTGTCACTTTTAGAAATCGTGTGGACAAACTTGATCGTGTGGACAACCCTCAAGTTTGTGAACTGACTTAAAATAGGAAAAGGTTTTCATCCCCCAATTACAGGCAGCCCATTTGGAACATATGGTAGGAAACATGCAAGAACGAGAAAAACACATGAATTGGAGTGGCATGCCTAGTCTCACACATCCTGTATGGATTGAAAGCATGTGAATAGATAGGAAAAGCCAGTTGGAATATAGGGTAGGTATAACATGGGAACTTTTGAAGCGGAGAATCACTTGAAAGGAAACATAGGGCAGAGATTTCCTTGGATTTCAGAAAATTTCCATGCGCCATAAAAAATAGTTGATTTCCTCCTAACTGTGTACGAAATTGGATTTCTGGGAGCCATTCCTTTGCTCTGTATTATTTTAGTTCACGTTTCCTTTGTTCGAAGTGGGGCCTTACGTTTCGCCCCACAACCTTCAAACTGGATAAGAGTTTCTGACCGTAAAGGCGTAAACTCTGAAAGTCCTTTTGTGAAATTGAATAGGAAGTTCTTTTGTAACCACGAGACTAATGCAAGGCCTTTTTTTAATGATGTGCAGTGGTTTTTTCACATGAGGAGTATCCCTGTCAACATACATATACCTTTTTAAAGGAATTTCATAAAAAATATAAAATTGCTAAAAAACACATATTTTGGAAACCAGGAATTTTAAAAAAAATACAAATGCAGGCTGCACAATGAATGCAACTGTAAGGCTAAATATGGTGTTTCCACACATTTAACAAATATTTTGATTTTCTTAAAAATTGTTATAAATTATTTGTGAGATTTACTGTGCTATCTTGTTCAGAATACTTATGATTTTCCGCCTAAGGCCGTGCTTGGATTGAACGTAAACTTTACAGGTGTATTTATTTTACAAGTGTATTATACAGGCCGTAGTACAAAATCCGGCCGGAAAGAAAACAATCCAGCGGAGGCATGTATTTTTGCGACGGTTGTATTTAGATCAAAACGGCCAGCCAAGCGGGGCCTAAAGTTTTTTATGATCTTACCATTTCCAAAAAAAAACTCTAATTCTATAGTAAAATTTTAAGAATACTTCTTTTTTGTAAATAGAACTTCCCTTTACTCCTATTTGTTGAATTTTGCAATAATATTTAACCTTTTTAAATTTGTTCCTTGTCTCTTAGAGATTCTTCTATATTTTCTTTTTCTTTCTCTAAATTATTATTAATTTTCCACCATCTTGTCATTTTAATTTTCCTTGACCTTTTCAAGCTTTATTTGTTGCATTTATTGATTGGGTTGTAGCATCGTCCAAAACTAGTCCTCAACTCTTGGACTATTGCAAGCCACATTCAAAGTTTAGCTCTTTACTTTTGGGAAGCAGACCATAATCTAATGGTTATTTGGTTTTTTACCCAGGTTGGCGCAAAGCGAGTGGACGCAGCTGCAAAGAAAGGCAACACCTACAGTTTGAATCTTCTCTTCGGTGGCAAAAAGTCGGCTTGACAACGAAGTTGCTCACTACTCAGTTAATAGAGACTCTGAAACAGTCACACACATCCATCTATATATGCAGAACGGCCAAGGGATAGCATGTAACCCCTTGTAATGTCGGCGTAGTCACGAGTTAAGTATCTTAGAACTCAGGAGCAAGTCAGTGTTACAGCTTCGCATTTTCATGAAAGAATAAATCATGCAAGATGGATTGTTTATTTGTTGTGTTTCCTGTGTAAATCTTTTTAGTGCAGCTATCTGGGTGCTTTCATGTTTCCACTGTTGTACAAGTAGCGCACTCCAAAGGAAACTTGATTCTTCAAACTAAATGCAGCTGTTATTAACCGTTGAGACAAGTAGACAAGAAAGTTCAGGCATCGGGCTGCTTATGAACACCTTGCAAGTTACAACACAGAAATCTGTTCAATACTTTTCAGAGTTGATGTGCATCAATTACATTGTTTGCCACAGCGCAATCTGAGACAGCGCAAGCTAGATTAAGAAAAGAAAAAACTTGCTAGTACTAGAGCACATTACAAACATACTCCTACATGACATACAAAAGACATTTCCTTCACCTTGAACAGGAACTACAAACATATCTTCAGACTTCAGCCCTCTTCAGAACATTTGAAATGGTGCACATCACTCGGATCGTATTCTAGTGCTTCCAACCGTTGAGAAAGCCATCTGGAGTGTACGGCTCCAAGAATCCAATGAACTGCAAACCATATGGTAGGGAATCAACGGTGAGAAAACTGAGCACACACGAGAAACGTGGAGAAGCTGGAGCACACATGATGACCCAGAAATCTTTTACATGTCATGGTCTTCTAATGAGCTTTCATTTCTGACCTTTTTGGCGTCTTACTAGAACACACAGCAAATGTAACGTCACAATTCCTAATCTACACTAAGATTACACAAGTGGACATGGTGTTGTTATTCTGACATTTTTGGCTTATTACTAGATCACATAGCAATTGTAACCTTGTCACAGTGCCTACTCTACACTATGCATTGACTACAGAAGTCAAATGTGACTTCGCCCAAACTTTTACATGGTTTCCAGATTCAAGTTAAATTTGGTACCATTTTGCTTCTCATGTCCAGGTTTGCACTGCATGGTTCGGGAACTAATATTTTGTAAACCTGCTTGGATCAGGTGTCTTGCCCGTCTCGAGTCCAATCTCGAAGGGGCCTTTGGGCAAGTGCGTCCCTCAGCGATCTAGTTTTCTTATATCTGATTTGTAATCCATAAGACAGGAAAGGCAAACAATGAGTAATTTTTTCAAGTGGTTAAAACAATAATAGAAGAACTATCGTGTGGGTTGAGGTGCATCACTTTCTACATTAAAACCCAACAATCAACAAAGAAGCAAGAAGCCCACTGATGTACCTTCAAACCATCATGAGACCATCGGGCACCATAACCTTCATGCACACGAATTTCAAAAACAGGACCATGGGGCTGTGTCAGATGAATATTTATCCAACAGCCCTCACATAACAAACGATCAATGACTTCGGAGGAAATTTGGTTCTTGTTTGGATCTGTAGATACAAATTTCAACTAAATATCCATAAGGGTGTCTTCAACTTGATGAATGTTAAGCCGGAACATATCTTTACCACTTCCATGGAGGCAGCCCCACCATCCATCCCTACTCCTGTGAACATGTTTGGCCAGTGCCCTTGCAGCATCAGTTAAAGAACAACTTTTCACCTCCAATACAATGCAACATCAACCTTAGTTACAAGAATTTTCACAAGGTGGAAGCTTGGTAATATTCAAGAACAGAAAAATGTTGGACAGACAGCATGACAATAAATATGGAAGGTAGTTGTTAAAGCTGCACTTACAGTTGGTTTGTGTAGTTTCATACAAGATGATATCAACACAGATCTTGGAGGAGGTAGTCCATCTGGAACTGTTCCTGATGTGTTTGCCAAACCAAGGAGTCTACCTAATCCATCGTAACCCAATCCCTAGAAAATAACAACAGGTAAGTTCACAAAGCACCGAACCAGCTACTTAAACTAGTACAAGTGCCCATTTATGATTGTTCAACTTAATAAAGCAACTAATGGATCTAAAACGGTACTCCCTAAGTCCACATATAATCGGCCCCGCGAAATCTGAGCTTAACTTGGACCGAAAATATGAGTCATATACCACAAATATTACACAATTGGGAACAACTTTCGTATACGAATCCAACGGTATAACTTTTGTGCCATGTGAGTTATATTTCATTAGTCGAATTCATAGCCAAAGTTTGGTTCAAATATTGACGTGACCTTTTCTATGTTAATGGAGGAAGTATTTATGAATTATGATAACCAGAGCATGAATCCATACAAATATTACTGATTAGAAGAAGCTTTAAGAGCAACTCTAGCGGAACCCGTATCCCGCGGACCCTTAAAAGCGTGATACGGGTCAAGAAAAGCGTGTGATAAGAGCCGGAATCGGCTGCGGAAGAACGGAACCCGCAAACGAGGATATTCCCTTTTAAGGGTCCGGTTTGCGGGTTCCGTTCTGCGCGCAGCTGAACCGGACCTTTATCATAAACCTTAAACAGCAATTTTAGCACATTCTCAATACAAATGTTGATAAAATAAATGTTACAAACATCATCCAAATTATTACAACAATGTTTTGAATCAACAATACAACAATTGTTCCGAATAAAACAATATAATGAAATTGTTCTAAAAAAATAATATAATGAAATGAAAAATTCTATTGCCCATGCCTAGACCAAATATGCTCAACAAGATCCTGCTGAAGTTGTGTGTGGGTATTCCTATCTTCTATCTCTCGGTATTTCTGAAGAAATGCTTGAATATGGTCAGGGTTTCTATCCGGCTTCACACGAGTACCCACATTGTCGTAGACGAGTCTCAAATCCAAGTCTCTCTCATCTTCAATGATCATGTTGTGAAGAATGACACAACATGTCATTATGTTTTGGAGAGTTTTCTTGTCCCAAAACCGAGCAGGACCACGAACAATGGCAAACCTAGCTTGCAAAACACCGAAGGCTCTTTCAATATCCTTTCGGCACCCCTCTTGTGCCTTGGCAAATAAAGCTTGCTTCCTATTGATAGGATTTGAGATGGTTTTCACAAATGTAGACCAAGAAGGATAAATACCATCACAAAGATAGTACCCTTTTGTGTATGCATGCCCATTCACTGTGTAGTTGCAAGCTGGAGCATCACCATTAGCAAGCCTAGCAAACAAATGTGACCTTCGCAATACATTGATGTCATTGAGGGTACCCGGCAAACCAAAAAAGCAATGCCAAATCCATAAATCCTCTGATGCAACCGCCTCAAGCACAATGGTTGCATCACCACCCTTGCCACAATACTGCCCATGCCATGCCTTTGGACAATTTTTCCAAGTCCAATGCATACAATCTAGGCTTCCTAGCATACTCGCCCAACCTCGTTTCTCATTTGTTGCCATCAACCTCACCGTGTCTTCTTCATTGGGTGCCCGAAGATAAACAGGACCGAAGACACGGATCATCACTTTTGCAAACCTACGCACCGACTTCATTGTAGAATCTTCGCCAATGCGAAGATACTCATTGGTATAGTCTGCCGGAACTCCATACGCAATGACTCTCATTGCTGCGGAGATTTTTTGGTACGGTGAGAATCCAAGCAAGTGGGCGGCATCTCTCCATTGGGTAAAATATTTTGAATTGGCCTCGCATGCTTCTACAATCTTTACGAAGAGAGATCGACGCATACAGTACCTTCGTCGGAAGAGATGCGGCGGGTATGTTGGTGACTCGAAGAAGTAATCTCTCATCAACATCTCGTTTCCGAGGATGCAGTTGCGACGGATGCAAAGGCGGCCGACCGTGGAACCACAGCGTTTCTTCTTCTTCCTCTCTTCTAGTTCGTGCACGACGAGAACCACCACCAGTCCACCACCATTTGTTGCCGGTGCCTCTCGAGGAGCGTCTCCACATCCGAGTCATCGGACGAGGAAGAATCCTCGAGCAAAAATTGCTCGCACGGGGTCAAATCCATCTACAAAGCCACAACAAATTAACTACCAAAGGCGACAGCGGGAGGGAGCTTGGCAAAGGCGACGGGGGGAGAGAACGCACCGGCGGGAGGGAGCTTGGCAAAGGCGACGGCGGCGGATCTTGCGGGTGGCACTTCCCTTCCGGCTAGGACTTGGCGGCGGCGAATCCGGCTACGGGCTCGGCGGGCGGGGGATCCGGCGTCTGGCGACTCGTTTCCGGCTTGGGGCGGCGAAACCGTGCCGGAATCGGCGGCGGCGCGGCGGCGGTGCAGCTGGCGGCCGGGAGGGGAAAGGGGGAGGAGAGAGCGTGCGACTGAAATGTCCGTCGCACCAACCGTTTTCGGCGGATACGGGCGAGCTTGAGTCGGGGCAAGGACCCTTGTTTCTACGGGTCGAGTGGGGCGATTTCCTGCGCCCCTTAAATAATTTTACAGGCCGGCGACGTTTAAGGGGCCCATTCTGGCCGTTTTTTCGCCGCAGACCCTTAAACTAGCGGTTATTTTAAGGGTCCGCCGCGGATACGGGTTCCGCTAGAGTTGCTCTAACGAACTTTCAGCAAAACTCAAAGCTACAAAGCTTGTAATTGACATGCAAAGGACAATTGGGAACAGCTTTCGTATACGAATCCAATGGTATAATTTTTGTGCCATGTGACTTATATTTCATTAGTCGAATTCATAGCCAAAGTTTGGCTCAAATATTGACATGACCTTTTCTATGTTAACGGAGGAAGTATTTATGAATTATGATAACCAGAGCATGAATCCATACAAATATTACTGATTAGAAGCTTTAACGAACATTCAGCAAAACTCAAAGCTACAAAGCTGGTAATTGACATGCAAAGGCCAAAGGAGCAAGCAAGCTGGCTTGTTTTGAGTGCATACAAAGTGACATTTAGTGTTGTTGAATGTGTATTTACAAAGTACATACATAATTAATTTAGACATATCAGCCTTGTATACCCCATAAAGATATGTCACTATAAATATGATCATTAATGTTCTAGCAACAGTACAAACTAAAGAAATGCTGAACAAAATGGAAAAGTGTGCTACTCACAGCAAGAAGCTTGGTCATGATTACATAAGGTTGGATTTGTGGCTTTGAAACAGATATTGCCAAGACTCCATAAGAGTTCTCCTTTTCCTCTGTGTAGAAATTTCTATAAACTTTGACACCTGTATATGCAAATAATTTAATTGATTGAACAGGGACCCTTTACAGATGCATATAGAACCTTTTATACCAAACATATAATAATACTAGTGAGTAGTGACCAAGAACATTATGTGATTTATCGCAAAAAAAAAACATTATGTGATATCAACATGGGTATGGATTTAAGATGTTTCAGAAATGTGTACCCATCCACATATCACAAGACCTCAGTAGTGTTTTCTGTGGTACAATATAGTCTGAAGATTAAAGGGGTAGCATGCCTAGCATGCACCCTTGGAGCTTAATTAACTAAGTTTCTTGCCAAACCAAGAATAATCAGTGCATCATCGATTCACAGCAAGCTGTCGAGGGTCCAGCAAGCTTTATAAGAAATATGTACAATGTAGTACAGCTCTATATAAAAGTAGTACTGCCAACTATTGCCTACACATGTTGCTATTCTAGACTACATTGCAAATTTTGGACTGAGAACTGATTCGCGTTTATGCTCAAATTCCAGTCCAGGACCTATAAATTATGTTATGTGCCAGTCATTAATTTAGGCAAAATCATTGTAAGAAAGACAGGGCAAGACAAGAGCCAAAATAAGCTATGCACCATAATAAGAACAGAAGGTTCTTACAATGATTAGCTCATGGATGACCAAAGGTTCAGACTTCATGAGAATTAATCCAGTTATGGAAACAGCACAAGCAAAACTGCAATGATACGATTGTATGAAACAAAGTACCTTCTTCAACTGATGAAATACCAGGAAGAACATTTGAGATCGTCTCTGCTTGCAACATCTCAGAGAACGAACTGTACTTTCTAATCGCCTGAGAAATAAACAAGCAATGGGACTTACAACTCTAGAATAAAAAGTACTCCCTCCGTTCCAAATTACTTGACATGACTTTAGTTCAAGTTTGATTTAAACTTAAACTAAAGCCATGTCAAGTAATTTGGAACGGAGGGAATATATGTGCAGGTCAAGAAGGATTATTTTCCCAATTATGTATTAAGAGTCATAAAACATAGGCACATATTTTAAAGAATCAATAGTAGACTTTTTCTATTTGGCGCTTATGTCAACTGACAGCAAATCCATAATGATCAAATAACTTCCACGATCAAAAAAACAATTATGCACAAACCAGTAGAATCAGAAGTCCGAACTGATGGATAAGGTTGGGCAATCCATATATACTTCATACAGGGTTTTTTTCTTTAAGAAGGAAAATTACTAATTTGAAGACAACGGTACAAAGATATACATAATATATCTAGAAAAGCTAGTTACATAGCAAATAAAATTACCTCAACCTCAAGCAAGAGGCATTTATTGAAGAGCAACAAAGAACCCTGTGTAATTCTGGGACAAAATGACAACAAAACATGATTACATGAATATCATGCACATTGAGTACGGAAATTAATGTGTAACATAAGAAAGCAAGCAGAAGTGCTCATAAAATCAATAAGCTTAGTACAACTTTTATTTGCAACAGCAATATAAGGCTTCCAAGTAGTAGGCCTACACCTAATTGAATGGTCCTTTTAGCAAAACTCACAGTGCATATTGGAGTCGATGAGTTTAAGAATTTAATACATGCTACTTTACTCAACAGATTATTGCAACTGTGTGTATCCTCAAACTGTGAACGAAGAACGAGAATATGGAAGACGAGTGCAACCTAAATATACACCAACACCTAAATAGAACAACATAATGAACTACAGAACTATAATTGTTGACATTTTCATAATGTAACTCCAATAGATGCTCCTAGTTGATAGACATTAAGGCTGTCATGTTTTTACGCCATATATATCAACTTAGAATTTCAGCCATCAAATTCTATAACATTTATAACAAGTTGTGCATACCGGTTGTAATTACCAGCTGCTAACCTCCCTTCAACATTCTTGGATCCAGCTACAGGAGTACATGGTTCAAGTTAGAAAATGTGGTTAACAAAAAAGTTCAAAAAGAATCAATGCAGATTACAATTTTTCTTGAAATACATGAATAGGTGCCCTTCAGCTTTATACTGAAGCCTTTAAAAACTGATTAAGTGGAGAAGGGGTCCAGACATCATTCAAATGAAATTATTCATGTACAGAACTAAATGTAGATCCTTGATTATGTATATTGCACACCAGAGAAAAATCACAAATATATTAAACAAAAAAGTGATAATTGATATACATGTAACTACAAGGAAAGTAAATATGAATATAATTTAGATGTTAAATGAACCACAAGAAAAGGATTCAGAGTTACCGCTGAGTTGAGTGAAGTATGGTTCTTGAACATGTAGCACAAACTCCACTGCATCATACATCTGGTGGATAGAGACAAGAATGAGCTATAGTCAATTGCGAGTGTGTTTCAAATTCTTCAAATAATTCGGCTAAAAATTACATGCACGTTATAGTACACTACTAACTTGCAAAAACATGCACATTATTTTCAATTGTAAATTGCACACAATAAACAAGAAATATGGTCCAAAAGATCAATTATTTGTACACCTGATATATTTTTGCATAGCTCTGAAAATACACAGATTTTCACTAGAATCCACGTGACCACATAACATCAATTCGTACACGTACTATTGTTTTTGGATTTTGTAAATGCAAGAGGCCTGGCTGTAGTAGTTCCGTAGAGCCAATTCTGGTTTCCACTGCAAAGTATTCATATTACAGAAAATAGCTTTCTTTTCAATAGGGAATTTTGCATTACTTCCTTTTCATTAAATTTAGTAATTTGTCAACTAATGCTGACCCCAAAGATACATTGGTGGATATATATACAAGTATCTTTATGGTGCTCATACTTTATGGTCATAATTCATAAGTTCTACAAGTCTAGACACTGCCGGAAATATACGGTTAACTAATTGACAATAGCTTCAGCCATGATCCTCACTTCCAAGCTACAAGATGACTAATGCCTTGAAAATCTTTGTTTTTTCATCCACTTTCCTCATCTGACTACAAATCTCGTGTGCCTATTCAGCTAGAATTCAACCAAAGCCGATTAAAAAGAGAGGAAGAAAGCAAACCGGAGAAAGTTACCCGCTTTAACTCGGCGGCCTTCTCCCGCAGGATCGCCTCCCACTCCCCCTCCCTCTTACGCGAATCATTCTCCTCCGCAGGAGTTCCGACCGCCCCCTCTAATACTGGGGGTTTCGGGATCCGCCCCTCCTCGGCGCACCCCGCAAGCTCCGTGGCCAGCTTATTGTACAGGTCGTCCTCGAGGAGGCGGGAGCAATAAGAGAGGGACAGAGGAAGGGCGGGGTCCGGGGAGGCGACGTGGGAGGAGAGGACGAAGCGGAGTAGTTCGCCGACGGCAGGCAAGAAGGCGACGGCGCCCACGCCGGGGGACGTCGGCTGCGGCGGCGAGATCTGGTTGGTGGTCTCCATCTGTTGTTATGCTGAAGTGACCGGATTCGTGCACACACTGGTGAGGGAATAGAAAGGGGTTGTACCATGTAAAAATTTATTCATAATTTGGCAATACCAATGTTTGGCAAGATCCCCCAAAAAAATATTGACAAGCTTTTAAAAAGTTGTCAGTTTTTCATAGGAGTAAGTTTGCCAGATATTGCCTAGCTCAACTTTTGATAACTAAAGGATACCATGTGTTGACATCAGTTTTTGAAACAGTCATAAACTTATTTGACATTGCATCGGAGGCTTCCGAGGCAATGCCAACCCTGAGGATTGAGCTTCCAAGTTACTGCTAGCCCAAAGGACAGAGCAGTTACCAAGTTGCGTATAGCGCGGAAGACAAAGATTATACCGAGTTACTTGCAACTTAGAAGACTAAGAGCATACCGAGTTACTCGTTGCTCGAAAGATGAGAGTTACCGAGTTAATCGCTACTCGGAAGCTACAGTGTACCGAGTTGGTCGTTATTCGGAAGCCATAGCGTACCGAGTTAATTGCTACTCGTAAGCTACAGTGTACCGAGTTACTCGTTACTCGGAAGCAAGAACGTACCGAGTTACTCGTTAATCGAAAGCGAGAACGTGCCGAGTTACTCGTTACTCGGAAGCGAGACTGTACCAAGTTACTCATCATTCGGAAGCAAAAAAGCATACGGAGTGGTTTTACCGACTAGTTTCATCGAGAGGTTTTACCGAGTTGTTGCCAATTCGGAAGCAAGCACCGAAGCGCGTACCGAGTGGTTCCAACCCTAATGCGGAAGCGGGTCCAACTTTGACGCGGGAGCGGTTCCAACTCTGAAGGAAAGTGTCGAACGCATCGACGTAGCCCGGAACGTTTTTTTCCTTATGCGTGCGATCGTGCAGAGTCCTAGCTCGGCTTGGCGGGGGTGATTTGGAAAGAGGCCCGAGTTCTTTTTCTGTGCGAGGAGACTAGACCGAGTTCTTTTCTTGCACGGGAAGTCCAACCCCCTCATATATATATATATGAGGTGATGGCCGATTGAAAACAACACAACAATCGAAACACATCTACAAACCCTACTTTCGTTTACTTTTCGATCTAATATACCGTGTTCTTTCCTCTCGTTCTTCGTCTACTCTTGTTCTTGTAGGAAGACGAATTGCGAAGCTTCAGGGGCATCCAGGACGACCTAGAGTAGCCAATCGTCGCCGAGTTCTCTGACGCGGTCCCTCCCGAGGGCTTGGGGCGTCTGGTTCAAAAAGAGCTAACCGGATTGTCTTGCGTATCGCGCTTCTGGTCATCCCCCCACGGTGCGAGCTGCGGAGTACCTCCGTTGGCGCTGCGGGTACACGTGACGTGCTCGTGTAAGGCGCGATTCAGCGTCAACGCACTTTTTGGCGACTCCGCTGGGGACCAAGTTTCAAGAATCATCACCAATCATGTCTAAGTCAGCAGAGGTCAGCGTCGATAACATCATCAGGCCAAGTCTTGAGGAATTATCGGAGGAACATCGCTAGATGTATGAGGAGCACAAGAAGGCACGTGAAGAAAAAGAGTTGCAAGAATTACTTGGGAGGTTCAACAAGGATCACCAAGGCAATATCACTCCGGTTGGAGAAATCAAGCTCCCTCCTCTCGATGACAAAATATATGATATCACTGTGAGTGAAGTTTTTTCTAAAGAGCAACATGCTGTGATTGAAAGTATGGTTAGCAAGGGCAATGATATGATATATAATGCATTCTTAGCGAATACCAGTGCTCAAAAAAATACGGCTTTGTCATCTAGTGGTGATGTTGGTGTATCCATTAGCCCGGAAAAACCTAATCCAACTTTACCTATTTCATCGGCACATCCCATGCAACAATATTACAATTTGCCGATGAATTATTATCCTAGCCAAACCAATCAACTTGTGACTACACCTACATACCCTAATCCTATTACGAGTGCAACCAATTCGGTGTCAACACTGAATCACTTTGCCACATCGCCTGTAGGAGCAGGCGCGTTTTGTCTTCCATTGAACTATGGTTCGACGCCCATCTCGCAAGTTGCATCAACAGCTAGTACTCAAGTTGCTCCTATGTCATTGACACAAGCATCATCATCTACTCCGGATCCTATTTTAGTCAAGCTAAGGGAGGATTTGCATAGGATGTTTCAAGATACTTTCGGAGACGAGCCGAAAGTAAAGAGTCGTGTGTATCAAAAGCCTTATCCTGCACACTTCGACAAAGTTTTGTACCCTCAAGGTTACAAGGTTCCTGATTTTGTTAAATTTAGTGGAGAGGGCAAAAAAACAACTCGGGAGCATGTTAGAGTACTTAGCACAGTTGGGTGAGGCTGGTTCCATAGAAGAATTGAAAGTGCGCTTATTTCCATTATCTTTAACTGGCACCGCATTTTCATGGTTTGCTGCTTTACCAGATGGCTCTATTCTTTTATGGTCGCAATTAGAACAGAAATTTCATGATCACTTTTATAGTGGCAAAAATGAGCTTAAGTTGTCACATCTTACATCGGTTAGGCAAAAACATGATGAATCTGTCACTGATTATGTCAAGAGATTTAGAGATATAAAAAACCGATGTTATAGCTTAGTGATAACTGAGAGAGACTTGGAAGATCTTGTCCTTAATGGTTTGAAAGCTCACATTAAAGAGAGGCTAGAAAGTTATGAGTTTTAAAATATTAACCAAGTCTTGCAGAAAGCTTTGGCCCAAGAGAGCCGAAGTAAAGAGGTTCATAGGTCACCAACCGATCGTTCTAGAGTGCATATGGTTGACTACAATGACGAGAACTTGGACGATGAGGTTGATGTCTATACTAATGAATTTGTTTGGTCCTCAAAGGTCAAGCGTTACTCGTGATGAGGAAATAAAATTTACCTTTGATATAGCCAAGTGTGATAGGATATTTGATGATTTTTTGCAAGATAAGATGATTAGAATATCTCACACTTTAAATTTGCTGTCGTTTGAAGAGCTGAAACGGCGTCCTTATTGCAAATATCACAATTCTTTCTCACATGCTACTAATGATTGCAATGTTTTCCGGAGACATATACAATCGGCCATTAATGAAGGAAGATTGAGCTTTTCTAAGATGCAGGTTGACTAGCCACCCTTCCCGATGAACACCATGGACTTGGAAGGAAAAAGGGTGTTGATTCGGCCTGACATAGCCGAATTAGCTAACAAGGAAAATGTGGTCATTGGAGAATCCAGAAAGAAAAAGGATGGCAGCAAGAGCTCGGGGAGACAAGTGGTGCTCGAGAAACAACCCGGTGGAAAAGAAGTAATCAAGATTACCATCAGAAATCCTGCACTCAGGGGGCAACTGATGGCTTCTCGCCCCTCGTTGGGTACCCCAAGTGGAAGGTTGAGATGCAGGATAGTAGCAAATTTCCCTCGGTGAAGATACCAAGGTTATCGAGCCAGTAGGACTCCGAATTCTTCAAGTAGGTGTCAACGGTGCCTGAAATTAAGTTGTCGAATTGGTTCGAAATTGACGTGGACCTGCACACAGAAACAAATAACTTTGCTCCCAACGAGTACATAGAGGTTGTCAATCTCTCTGGTCTTGTTGTTTACAAAGGATCAAACAGCGAACGGTTGTCTAATGGTTGCAGCAAACTTAGTGATGTCTACGCACGCTTCTATTCTTGTAGACTATGTTGGGCCTCCAAGCGCAGAGGTTTGTAGGACAACAACAATTTCCCTCAAGTGGATGACCTAAGGTTTATCGAACTCAGGGAAGTAGAGGTTGAAGATGGTCTCTCTCAAGCAACCCTGCAATTAAGATACAAGAAGTCTCTTGTGTCCCCAACACACCTAATACAACTAGGAGTTGTATAGGTGCACTAGTTCGGCGAAGAGATGGTAAAATATGGGTGATAGGTGTGGCAAAACAAAGTAATATAATTCTGTAATAAAAAGTGCAGCAAGCAAACATGTGACAAAAGTGAGCACAAACGGTGTAACAATGGTGCAAACAAGGCCTAGGCTTCATACTTTCACTAGTGGCAACTCCCAACAACATTAACATAGTTTAATCACATGATATTTCCCATAAAACATGCAATGGGGACGTACTCGGAGGTCATTCCTTTGTGGTCAAGAGAGGACGAGAATTGTGTAGGGCTACAAAAGCACACCTCAAAGTTCGTAGTTCTCAATCTATGGATTTCCCGATGTCACCGCGGCCATCCAAAGAGAGTACCACAATCACCACAACATATCTAAAGGATAGTCAAAGACAAGCACCAAAAGACTCTCAATCTTCAATCCACACACAAAAGAGGAAATCACTCATGAAAATATTCTTCTAATCCATGTGTAATAGACCAGCTGTCACCATGGTATCGGGGATTATACTAGATATGATCAATTGAGTACATCAATCCAATACATAGAAGAAGGGGAAACATCATGGGATCACCCTAGATTAACATAGCCAATGATCACAACAAAGATCACGTCATGGGAGAGAGAGAAACCACATAGATCAAGATACAAGCCTTAGCCCCGAGGGAGAACTACTCCCGCTTCATGGAGGGAGGAAGCAACGTCGATGGAGATGAATCCGGGGGCACTTCCCCGTCCCGGCAGGGTGCCGGCACAGGAATTCTGTCCCCCCAAAACTTGATGGCGATGGCGGTAGAGATCGGAATTGCTTCTGGAGAAAAGGGGTCTGCAATCAGGGTTTTTGCGACGGGAGAATAAATAGGAGCCAGAGTAGGGCACCAGGGGGTGTGGGACCCAGCCATGAGGGCAGGTGGCGCGGCCAGGGGCTGGGCCGCGCTAGGCACCCTCCTGGCTGCCCCCTGATACGTCAAAAACGTATCTATAATTTCTGCTTACTCCATGCATATTTTGTGTGATATTGCTATGATCTAGATACACTTTCATACATTTTTTATCATATTTGGACTAACCTATTAACTCAGTGCACCCCAGTGCCAGTTCCTGTTTTCTGCTGTTTTTCTATTTCAGTTTTCCCCATATAAAAAGTGCCAGAAAAATTCAGGAAAATTCAGATAAAAAATCAGCGTGACGGAAGCTTCGAGAAAAGCCCGGGAGGGGCCAGAGGGGGGTCAGGGGGGGCCAGGCGGCCACCCGGCGTGGCCCCACCCCTGGCCGCGCCAGGGGGGCGCCTGGGGCCCCTGGTCCACCTCTGGCTGCCCCCCTTCGCCTATTTATCCCCCGTCACGGGAAAACTCCAGAAGCAGAACCCTATTCCGCGAACTCGCCTCTGTTCCGCCGCCGCCGCGCTTCCAAGATCGGGAGCACCAGAAGACCTCTTCCCGGCACCCTACCGGAGGGATGATTGACCTCCGGGAGTCTCCTCTCCACCATGGATGCTCCCCGGATGTCCCGTGAGTAGTTTTCCTTGGACCATGGGTCCGTGATCAGTAGCTATGTGATGTTCTCCTCCCCTCTTTGACCTTCATTGTTTAGACCTTGTGAGCTGCCCTACATGATCGAGGCACCTTTGTAATATTTTTGCTATTGCTATGTTGAGTTTGATCGGATCAGATGGATTATGAGATTATGTTCAGATTGTGATAGAGTAATATATTTGGTTTTTATCTCTTATATTTTTGTTCCTAAGTAATTCTTGCATGCTCTCCGTTGCTGTTTATTGCTTTGGCCAAGTAGTAGGTAGTGACTCCAAGAGGGAGCGTTGTGCTAGATTGTGGGTTCATGCCTCCCCGATGACATGCTTGAGTGACAGAAACATGAGTCTAGGGGATGTGCTGTTGCCACAAGGGGGAAAACAACGGTGCTTGTAACCGCGGTTACAAGGATTGTTTACTTTACGCAAAGTTCTTTTTAATGCAGTTGTCTGTTGCTTTGGGTTTACACTTTGGGTGGGGCTCGCAACTTAATACCAGCGAGATGTTCTGGATAGATATCTCAAGGTGGATGATTAGTAGTAGATGCAGATGGATTTCGGTCTACTTACTTTGGTGTACTGCCCGTGCTTTTGAACCTCTTCCTTTCTTTTGTAGCATAGTTAGCATTACGGTGCGTTCATAATCCTGTCAATTGCCTTTTTGTAATTTGTTTACCTCGCATAGCATTTTTATCGTCTTTTGGGAGAGAGACATCACTAGCGAACATCACGTATCCTGGTCCATATCCTCATTATTTTTTCCAAGCTATATTTACTTTTCTGCATTTACTTTCAAGTTGATATCATTATCCCCTTGCGTTTTATCATTTGTGAACAACAAGACCGGAGAGATTGACAACCTCTCTGAACTTCGTTGGGAGCAAAGTTATCTGTGTCTGTGTGCAGGTCCACGCCAGTTGCGCCGCTGACACCTACTTATCATCTCTGGAGTCCTACTGGAGACAAACCTTGGTATCTTTACCGAGGGAAATTTGCTGCTGTGCTACATCACGCCTTCCACTTGGGGCTCACCAACGAAGGGCGAGAAGCCGTCATCACCCCCTGGCTTCCCTGTGGCCCCCCTTTGGACTCGCGGAAGCGTCCGGAACGCTAATTTTTTATATAATTTTTCTGGGATTTATTGGGCACTTTAATTATTGGAAAAACCTGAAATACAAAAACAGCAGAAAACAGGAACTGGCAACTGGGTGCACTGAGTTAATAGGTTAGTCCAAATATGATCAAAAGTGTATGAAAGTTCAAGCAAAACATGGCAAAGCCACACAAATCATGCATGGAGCAAGCAGAAATTATAGATACGTTTGGGACGTATCAACATCCCCAAGCTTAATTCCTGCTCGTCCTCGAGTAGGTAAATGATAAAAAGCATAATTTCTGTGGCGACATGCCACACAACCATATAAGGACTTTTTAAGTAAAGCAATCAAAGCATGCAATTCAATTCAAGTCTTAACAAGCAAGAGTCTATATTAGCATTGACACAAGCAACAAAAGAACAAAAGGTGCAAGAGCTCTCGTTGTCCGTGACTCGAATTTCTCCAAATGGTATTCGTGTGCAAGAAAGGGAATAGGGAATACGAGATGAAAAAGTATTTTTGTTGAGAACTCAATCTACTAAAGTTTCACACTTGGTCTTCTTTGGAATCTTATCTTGACTCGTCCCCAGACCACTAGCCAGGTACAAGTCAAATTGATCCACTCCCTTTCGATAGTTTGAGCACTCATGCAATGGATGAGCGTGAGCAAGAAAGTTGACACCTAAAAGGCGAAACAGAAAGAAGGTGGAGGAGGAAGACAAAAAGGTGTGAAAGGCTCACATCAATGAGGACAATCATAGGCGAGAGAAGGCCATATGATAGATATGATGTGAGGAGTAGGGATTGCCATGCAACGGATGCACATGTGAGCTAAAAGCTCTCCAAGGGAACTAGTGGGGGTGCGTCTAACTTGCTTGCTCAAGAAGACCTAGAGCTCGTTTGAGGAGGCTCATCGGAATATACAAGCCAAGTTCTATAGTGTGAAGGTCCCCACATAGCTATATGCATGATGATAATCTCTATGGATGTAAGGCCCGATATGCGGTACTGTTCCAGATCTAGATGTTTCCATCCAGATCCGGGGACGAAGCACATATCGGTCCCACCGCGACATATGACAAAGCCATATGCCCCGGATTTCCAACATGATATCACAACATTACAGATACAAGGATACAACATCTCATACAATCGACATACAACTGCCTCAAATACAATACAACAGCGGAATATACATGTCTGACTACAGACTACAAACAAATGCCTACTGGCAAAAGAAAAACATCGATCCCATAACCACACGGGTCCAGGCCCTCCGCCGGGATCCGCCTAACAAGTCGTCGTCGAGTCTCCACGTGAGACGTCGATCACCATACCTGTTGTCGATCAGAACCCTGAAAAGAGTTTGGGGGTAGTATCATGAGTACAGAGGTACTCAACATCCAACTGTAGTGGTCATCTGACCCAGCAAGGACTTCATCACTCGTCATTCTAGGACAACTAGTAGTTTACGGTAAGGAAGGGGTAAGTGGTGAGGTTGCTGCCGCACTAGCATTTATGAAGTGGCTAACGATCTAGAGAGTGAGATAAGAAGCCAAGCATTCGATGAGGAATCGCCTCCAACAAGTCTTGCTATTAACTACTTACGCAAACATAACACCTATCCTATCCTTGTCCTCCTCTTTGCATCCCGATGAAGAAGAAGCAGCCAAGGCACACGCACACGTTGATCAAGTTATATTAAGATTATCTCAGTTGTTGTTGTCTATGAACAAGGAGTAGGTCTCAAGTCATCCATAACCGTGGACACGGCTTCTCGAAAAGATTTAACCCTGCATGGGTGTACCAACTGCCCATTACGAGGCTCCGCACGCACGCCCATCTCTCTCAGTTGCTACCCATCACAGGAAACCATTTTATGATTTAGTTCCAAGAGATCCGAAACAACAGGTCCCTCTAACTAACAACGAACAAATCCGGGTGGCCCCCGGTGAGTCGACATCCATCTCAGGAGCCGGCCGCGCTCTCGATCTGGTCTCAACCGTCTGTCGCAGGTTTGGATAGCCGGTTAATCACACATGGGACACCGGGTCCTCAGCCGGACAAGGTGGGACAGCAAGGGAACTATGTCCTCACTGGTCCAGGTTGGTTTGTAAACAACTGGCGGCCGACCAGCACACACATGGTTTCAAATGGTAAATCAGCTTGGGCCACCACTAGAAATGTTTGAAGCTAGGTAGGTAAGAAAAGGGGAACCCATAAAATCCCACACGCGGTTAGGCACGCTCAGTCTTAAAACCAATACCCGGAACTCGGATCCTAAGTGACTCGAATGGAACAAAGCATCGGGGCGGGATAGCCTAGACCTTTCATCCTTCGTCGAATATAGTCAACATTATAATAATCAATTATCAACAACAATATAATAATGTGATATCCCAACCCAAAGAGTAACAGGGTAACATCGTAGCATCCTAAGCATGCATACTAAGCAGGGGCTGAGCAACGAGCAATAGTAACATAGCAGTACAAGGTTTGCTGGGAAGGGACATGGCTGTATCGGTTTGAAAGAGGTAGTAAACATGTGGTAGGATCAAACATCGACCTAACCTAGACTAGCATGCAAACCGCTGGTTGAAATAGAATGGATCATAAGTAATGTATAGTCCTTGCCTGTTGATAAGTCGGGTTCCGAAGGTGTAGTTGATCGCAAGCTCGCATCGTCTCCGAGAGGTACCCGCGGAAGACCCAAGACGGTAAACACTGGAAAGCAATCAACGAGCAAGCATCTATTACTACGAGGCAAACACGAGCAAGCATCAACAAGAAGGCAACACGAGACATCGCACCTACCGTCGAGAGCGGTTACTAACAGGTTAAGTGGAGTACTCGTCACACACGACGATACCGCACATTTACGGTGGTTCAAGTTGTTTAGCTACAGGTGATCAACAAAGGTTGTTAACATGGCATCTCACTCAAGCATGGCATATCACACAAACATGGCAAGAGGTGAAGCATAAATAAACTATCTAATCTAGTCACTTTAAGTGGGGTGAAATCCTAGACATGCCAACTATTGTGGACCCCACGATATTTATTGCATTTGGTACTGTTTTTCCCTAAAAAATATTTTATCATTTTTATTAGCAAGCAAGAACAGCATAAACACAATCTACATGCAATTCTAGTCAAGTTACATATAAGAAACATTTTAAACCGAGCAACGGTTAAAAAGTTATTAAAGAAACAGTTTAGAGTGGCAGGCAGTGTAAGTAGCTGGTAAACACCAGGTAAACAAGCTCAAACATGGCAACAAACAACATTTTAATAATCTACGTGCAAAACGGAGCAACTTTCATGTAGAAAGCATCTCCATCGGAGCTACCGGTGAAAAGTTACGTGCAACGCAAAATAAACAATACAATCTGCCTAAATAAATAAAAAAGAAGAAAAAAACCTAGAAAGAAAAAAAAAGCTCTAACGGGCCGAAACTACTGGACCCAACAACACAACAAGTAATAAAAAAACAAAAGGGAAAAGAAAAAAAGAAAAAAAATGGTTGGGCGTCTCACCCTGCTGGGCCGAGGCCCATCTGGCCTGGTGGCGCTGGAACCGGCTAGGCTGGCCGGCCCACGCGAGCGGCCACGCGTGTGGGCGTCGGGCACGACAGCTTCGTGCTCTCCCTGGACGAAGCCGAGCGGCGGCAGCGCAGTTCCCGTTGACGGCCACGCCGGCGAGGAGGGGCGCGGGGTGGTCCGGCGAGGCAGGTACGCCGGGGCGTGGGGGAGGTGCGGCGGCCGGTGCAGGGTCGCCGGCGACGCTGGTCGCCTCGGTTCCATGCGGGAGGAGGCCGATGTGGTCCTGGCGGCACGGCTCCAAGCTTGTGGCCACGACCATGGCGCTTTCTGACGACGGCGAGCTGCGGGAGGAGGAAGAGGAGGTGAGGGAGGCGCGAGGGAAGGAGGAGAGGGGTCGGAGCAACCTGCAAGGGCGGCGGGCGGCCGGCGGCGCTGGGATCCGGCCGGGGCGAGCTCCATGCTCGTGGCGGCCATGGCGGCTGGGTGGCTCCAACACACAGAGAGAAAAGGGAGGTTAGAGGGAGATGGGGAGAGACGGAGAGGAGAGGGAGGCCACGGGGAAGGAGACTTGCGGCGGCGGCCTGCACGCAGCGGCTCTCCGGAGAGCGACCGGAGGCGGGGCAGCCGGAGGCACGAGGCGGCGGGGTCGGCTCGGGTGTGGGGGCTGGAGGTAGGAGAGAGGTTGGAGGAGGCTGCTGGGGTGGCTAGATCCGATCTGGGCCGTCGGATCTCCGGATCTGACGGTCCAGAACTCATTGGGCAGAAAACTGAGCAAAATTGGGGGTGTGGCTGAAAATTTGGACTAGGGAAACCCTAGAAAGGGGTGGGAGTGTGGTGGTCTTTATATAGCCCAGGTGGCTGGCAGTTTGCAAAAACATCCCCGGTTTTTCTCTCGCGCGCGCGGTGTTTACGTTTCTGACCGCCGGGGGTCCGCAGTACCTCCGATTCGGGTAAAACTTCGAACTGCGCGATCAGCGCGTCGAGCCGGCAGCGTTCACCTCGCGCTGGAACCGTTCCGAAAACACTTTCCGGCGCGCTATAAAAATAACCTGTTTAATTATTAAACGGGGTTTTTCGTTCCGTTGGTTGCGGCTGGTCTCGTGCGGTTTTCACGATGGTGCTCGGGTGAAACCCGGTGTCGCAAAGGTCGAGTGTCAGGGTGGCAAGGGTCGGTCTCCGTCCGATACGAGATAAGAGGAGGAAAAATAATCGCCGATCGATAAATCGGGGATGCAAACACCGCAAACAAATCAGACAATCAAACAATTCACACCGAAAACAAAATTTTTAATTTTTGTGAAAACTGGGCTGTTACAATGGAGTACAAGATATAAGACGGAGTACGAGTGTGGATCTCTCAAAAGGAATAGTAGTGTGCCCCCTTCTCTCTTTTCATTTCTTTATTTTTATTTTTATTTTATTTTTTGGTGGCCTCAATGGCTCTTTCTATTTAACTCTCATTTGTCCTCTTTAGGATCTTTTAATTTTTCCACTTTGGGATCTTTTCCTCACTTTAGGGACAACACTCTATATATTACAAAAAGTATAGAAGATCTTTCACACTTTACAAAAGTACTCAACATAAAGAAAATGTAGCTATCATGATGTATGCAATGTATGGCGCTGCCAGTGTAGCAGGAACATGTATGACATGAAGATCAAGTCATGAAGAGGTGGATGTTGCATGACAATATATCTCGGAAAGGCCATGGAAAAGCCTTGATAGGTAGGTATGGTGGATGTTTTGAGGAAAGATATAAGGAGGTTTATGATGAAAGAGCGTATCATGCCAAGGGTTTGGATGTACCGGCGAAGGTGGACGCCAACTCTCGGAGTGAGAAGAAAGCAATGCACGGCACAGGAGAGGCTAGCAAATATGAGGAGGTGGAAGTGTCAACTTTCAATACTTACATTAGTCCGAAGAACTCATGCACTTATTATCGGTAACTCTCAATCTAGTAAGGAGGTTCACAAAGAGACAAGTACACCGAGGAGGAGTGTATGGGGGTTTGGTTATCCTTGCGCATCCTCGACTCATGGTACGTGAGTGTACTCTAATATCCGACCCCTCAGAAGAGTAGTGATCCATCTAGTAGCTAGAGTTCTCAACTAGTTTTGTAGGTTTTGAAAATAAACACGGATTGCCCAAAATACGACACCTATCACTAATAGGCTAGAGCTCTTGACACCAAAAGTTCAAACATTACTCACATCAATACCTCAAAACCATTGCAAGTTACAACTAGAATAGCAACCTCAATTACCTACTTTCAAGACAAGACACAACTCAGTGCAACAACTAACTCTCTTAACAAGATAAACATGAAAACCAGAGAGACTTCCAGCAATAAACTAAACAAAAGCCAAGGCTCTTGCTAAAGACAAACTATGACTAAAACTAGACATGGCAGTAGCTACGAAAAGATAAAGAACACACAACAGCAAAAGATAGGCATGAAGAATCCTATTATGTGTTCTATATTTTGGAAGTGGAGCGTGTTTATCTCCCACACAAAGTAAGATGGGATCTAACTTGTTATGAACAGCAAGCAAAGCTAAAGAAAACTAAAAATAAAACCTAAGAGCGAGACGCTCCAAGCATAGCACATAACGCATGAAGTGATAAAAATATAGTGAGACGAAGGGCGAACTGATGGTTATTGATGGAGAAGGGGATGCACGGGGGCATCCCCAAGCTTAGACGCTTGAGTCTCCTTGAATATTTATTGGGGATGCATGGGGGCATCCCCAAGCTTGAGTGCTTGACACTCCTGGATCTTCTTTCATCATCTTCCATCGCACACTTGAAAACTCCCTTCATACATAACTCATCATAAGCTGATTAGAGAGGTTAGTACCCTTAATAAATAATTTTTCCCCACTGGATATAAAGATATTATTTAAGAGCTACTGTTTTTCAAGATTGCCAAAAGGTTTTTGCAAAGAAAAAGCAAGCTTAAGGTTTGCAAAAGTTAGGAGAGACAAAACGTGGCAGAATCTGTGGAAAATAGAACAGCAGATAGTAAAGAATTTTTTAGGGGCTCTTCTGCAAATCAAATCAAAAAAATCAGAACATACGAAAGTTCCATGATTGTATAGAGCACTCTTTGTAAAAAAATCAGCTTAAAAAGATGAACTGGGATTTTTCTATGATTTTTCCCGTCACGAGGACAGAATCTGTTTTCTGGACAACATGTCACAACTTTCACTTCCCTTGTCATATGAGGCTATAAATGGCACAAAGCTTGAAAAGTAAATATACAATGATGTTGCTACAATGGTAACAATCATCAAGACCACTAAAAACAGAAGGAAAAAAAATCCTAAATTCGTTGCGGGCTGCCTCCCGAAAGCGCTTCTTTAAAGCCATTAGCTAGGCTTAAGATTTTAATGATGCTCTCGCAGGAATAAGAGTTGAAGAACAAAAGAGAGCATCAAGAAGCAAATACGAAACACATTTAAGCCTAACATGCTTCCTATGCAAAGGGATCTTGTAGAGAAATAACTCATTGAAGCATAAAGATATTAGCATAGGAAGGCAAAATAAGTGCAACTTCAAAACCTTCAACATAAAGAGAGGGAACTTGATATTATTGAAATATGTATAAGCATATGTTCCCCTCTCATAATAATTTTCAGTGGGATCATGAATAAACTCAAAAATATAAGTATCACATAAAGCATTGTTACCATGATCCACAAGCATAGAAAATTTATTACTCTCCACATAAGCAAAATCCTTCTCATTTGTAATAGTGGGAGCAAACTCAAGAAAATAGCTATCGCATGAATCATTCTTATCATGATACACTTGCAAAAATTTATTCTTTATAGCATAAGTGTCATCACAATAATCATCATAGATAGGAGGCAAAGTGTCATCAAAATAAATTTCATCATCAAAACTTGGGGGGCTAAAAAGATCATCTTCATAAAACGTAGCATCCCCAAGCTTATAGCTTTGCATATCATTAGGATCAAATATATTCAAGGAAGATATACTAATAACATTACTACTATCATGATGTTGTGAAAATAATAAAGCTCCATAGGCTTTTTGATTTTCTCTTGAAACACTTCATGTCCCAACTCAAGGTAGAGCTCATAAAGCTCTCTGATAATTTTGTTGTTGTTTTCCATAAAGCCTAACTAGTGAAAATAAAAACAAGAAACAAAAATATTTAATTGCAAGATCTAAAGATATACCTTCAAGCACTCACCTCCCCGACAACGGCGCCAGAAATATCTTGATGTCTACGCACGCTTCTATTCTTGTAGACTATGTTGGGCCTCCAAGCGCAGAGGTTTGTAGGACAACAACAATTTCCCTCAAGTGGATGACCTAAGGTTTATCGAACTCAGGGAAGTAGAGGTTGAAGATGGTCTCTCTCAAGCAACCCTGCAATTAAGATACAAGAAGTCTCTTGTGTCCCCAACACACCTAATACAACTAGGAGTTGTATAGGTGCACTAGTTCGGCGAAGAGATGGTAAAATATGGGTGATAGGTGTGGCAAAACAAAGTAATATAATTCTGTAATAAAAAGTGCAGCAAGCAAACATGTGACAAAAGTGAGCACAAACGGTGTAACAATGGTGCAAACAAGGCCTAGGCTTCATACTTTCACTAGTGGAAACTCCCAACAACATTAACATAGTTTAATCACATGATATTTCCCATAAAACATGCAATGGGGACGTACTCGGAGGTCATTCCTTTGTGGTCAAGAGAGGACGAGAATTGTGTAGGGCTACAAAATCACACCTCAAAGTTCGTAGTTCTCAATCTATGGATGTCCTAATGTCACCGCGGCCATCCAAAGAGAGTACCACAATCACCACAACATATCTAAAGGATAGTCAAAGACAAGCACCAAAAGACTCTCAATCTTCAATCCACACACAAAAGAGGAAATCACTCATGAAAATATTCTTCTAATCCATGTGTAATAGACCAGCTATCACCATGGTCTCGGGGATTATACTAGATAAGATCAATTGAGTACATCAATCCAATACATAGAAGAAGGGGAAACATCATGGGATCACCCTAGATTAACATAGCCAATGATCACAACAAAGATCACATCATGGGAGAGAGAGAAACCACATAGATCAAGATACAAGCCTTAGCCCCGAGGGAGAACTACTCCCGCTTCATGGAGGGAGGAAGCAATGTCGATGGAGATGAATCCGGGGGCACTTCCCCGTCCCGGCAGGGTGCCGGCACAGGAATTCTGTCCCCCCAAAACTTGATGGCGATGGCGGCGGAGATCGGAATTGCTTCTGGAGAAAAGGGGTCTGCAATCAGGGTTTTCGCGACGGGAGAATAAATAGGAGCCAGAGTAGGGCACCAGGGGGTGTGGGACCCAGCCAGAAGGGCAGGTGGTGCGGCCAGGGGCTGGGCCGCACCAGGCACCCTCCTGGCTGCCCCTTGGCTGCCCTGTGGCCCCCCTTTGGACACGCGGAAGCTTCCGGAACCCTGATTTCTTATATAATTTTTCCGGGATTTATTGGGCACTTTAATTATTGGAAAAACCTGAAATACAAAAACAGCAGAAAACAGGAACTGGCAACTGGGTGCACTGAGTTAATTGGTTAGTCCAAATATGATGAAAAGTGTATGAAAGTTCAA
Source organism: Bromus sterilis (assembly GCA_950022295.1). Taxonomy (NCBI): domain Eukaryota; kingdom Viridiplantae; phylum Streptophyta; class Magnoliopsida; order Poales; family Poaceae; genus Bromus; species Bromus sterilis. The sequence continues at coordinate 360,652,835 of OX465595.1, read as the reverse complement.
GCAAAACATGGCAAAGTCACACAAATCATGCATGGAGCAAGCAGAAATTATAGATACGTTTGGGACGTATCACTTAGTAGCACGCCAGGTCCTGGGTTCGACTCTTAGTGGGAGCAAATTTAAATAGGCCTGTGTATAAATTTCTAGAAATAAAATACTGTGGGGTCGTTTTCCTATAGTAAGGTGTAAAAAAAAGGATCAAACACAAGGGTGGAAATAGTAGTGATTGCAACCGAAAAGAAATAAAATAGTAAATGGTTGAGGTGTAAACAGTGATGGAAATATGGACCGGGGTCCCATGATGTTCACTAGTGATGTCTCTCTCCCAAAAGAAGATAAAAAAACTAAGCTGGTGAACAAATTATAGATGGGCAATTGATAGAATTATAAATGCACCGCAATGCTAATTATGCTGCAAAGAAAGTTAGAGGCTCAAAAGTATGGGCAGTACGACAAGACAAGTAGACCTAAATCCAACTGCATCTACTCACTAATCATCCACCTTGAGATATCTATCCAGAACATCTCGCTGAAGTTGCGAGCCTCACCCAAAGTGTAAACCCAAAGCAATAGACAGTTGCATTAACAAACTTTGCGTAAGGTAAACAATCCTCACAACCGCGGTTAAAAGCACCGTTGTTTTCTCCTTGGTGGCAACAACACATTCCCTAGTCTCATGTTTCTGCACTCAAGCTAGACATCGGGGGGCATGAACACACAATCAAGCATAATGCTCCCTTTTGGAGTTACTATCTACTACTTGGCCAAAGCAATAAAAAGCAACAGAGAACATGCAAGAATTACTCAAGAACAAAATATAAAAGGAGAGAACCAAATATATAACTCATCACAAACTGAACATAATCTCATAATACATCGGATCCCAGCAAACATAACATAGCAACAACAGAAAAAATTACATAGATGCCTTGATCATGTAGGGAAACTCACAAGGGCTAAGAATTGAAGCACAAGATTGGAGAGAAGACATCACATAGCTACTAGTCATGGACCCTTGGTCCAAGGAGGACTAATCACGACGCATCCGGGAAGCGCTCATGGTGGTGGAGAAGCTCCCGTAGGTCAATCCTCCCTCCGACAGGATGCCAGGAAGAGGTCTTCTGGTGCTCCCGATCTTGGAAGGGAGGCGGCGGCAGAATAGAGGTGAATATCACAATGCGGGGTTCCTCTCGAGGGTTTCCGTGACGGGGTGTAAATATAGGCCGAAGGGGGCACCAGGGGGTAGCCCCTCCCCCAAGCGCCCTGGTGGCGCGGCTAGGAGGGGGGCCGCGCCACCTGGCCGCCTGGGTGGCGCATGGATCCCCTTCGACTCTCCTTCGGTGTTTCCGGAAGCTTCTGTTGTGCTGTTTTTTTATATATTTTTGTTGGACTTTTTGGAGCTATGTAAATATGGGTAAAAACCTGTAATTCACAGACATCAGCAGACATAAACTGGCATTGGGTGCACTGAGCTTGTAGGTTAGTCCAAATATGTGTACAAAGATATGAAAGTGTAGAAAAACACATAGCAATGTCACCCAAAAGAGCATGGAACAAGCAAAAATTATAGATACGTTTGGGACATATCAGCAACCAACTGAACAGAAGAATACTCGAGCCAACTCGGAAGTGGGAGCTACTGGATTGCAACAGCCAGATCGGAATCAAAAGTCCACCGAGTTACAACAGCCAGCTCGAAATCAATAGTCTACCGAGTTGCAGCCAACTCAGAAGAGCTCACCGAGTAACACCAGTGCTAAATTTGTTAAACCAAAGAATCCATAAGTCGGCAAGTGGAAGGCTAATGAAGCTAAAGTGTGGCACAAGAAAAGCAAGCTGAATTTTGATATGTTTCTATCTAAATATGCCAATCAAGGGGACGGTTCTAGCTCTGGCCGGCCATCAAGTTTGAAGCGCCCAAGATCACCTTCCAAGCAAAGATCTCAGTGTCATGCATGGCCATATGAGTCGTGGGCACCAACACCATTGAAAGGGCATGTCGATAGTGTGAGTCATTGCAATGATGATAGTGAACTTATTGTTGATAACCCTTTATCACTATATTATTGCAATACTTCCTTGTTGGATCTTAACACTTTGAGCAACTTAAATGTCTTACATGCTTGTGTTGATAGTCCATGCATATCATGTAGAAATCATTTGAATAAATCTCATGATGATATGCTTGCCATATCTTGTTGCCATGATAAGAATGCCTTTATTTCCTCTAGTTATCGTGCTAACAATGTAGAGGAAAACCAACGGTCCATGGAACAAGATGTGGTCTTGAATGGTGCCTCAAGAGATCCTACATCATCATCTCGTGTTACTCATTTTTTGCCTTATGGCTAAGGAGTTAAAGGTATCTCCTACTTTGACACCCATATCGAGTGATGGTGATGATGTAGATAATGTTAAGGTAAATAATGTTGAAGAGGATGATAATGTTGCTTCCTTAAAAATTAAGGGAGAATTGATTTTTAAAGCTCTTCATAAGAATAAAATTTCTTGTTCCAACTTCATGGAAATCATGTCTATTTCCATCGAGGGCAAGAAATACATTGAGGAGTTGGAAGCTCATCTCGAGGAGAATGAGGTCGCCATTGAGAAAACGGAAAGCCATGAGCGTGATTATGCTAATGAGATTGTGGAGTTATCTCAAGCTCTTGAGTTTGAACAAACCACCAAGGAATCTCTTGAGGAGAATTTTTCTCTAGAGTTATCTAAAGTAAAGGGATCTCTTGATAGAACCCTTGAGGTGGCTGATACGTCTCAAATGTATCTACTTTTCCAAACACTTTTGCTATTGTTTTGCTCTCATTCTTGCATGATTTGAGCTAAACTAACCCGGACTGACGCTGTTTTCAGCAGAGTTGCATGTATGGTTTTATTGTGCATAGGAAAATGGAATTTTGGATATCTTAGAAAATTCCCAGAAAAATACCAAAAAATCCACGCACCCGAAAGAGCCTGGAGCCAGAAGGGGGGCCAGAGGGCAGCCAGGGGCCCCAGGCGCCCTGCTGGCGCGGCCAGGGGTGGGGCCACGCCAGGCCGCCTAGGCGACTCCCCCTCACCTGGTGCCCTACTTCGACTCCTATTTATTCCCGTGAGGGGGAAACTCCGAAACAGGAGTCTCTTTTCCAGAACCCATCGCGGAGCCGCCGCCAACCTCTGTTCTTCCTCGGGAGGGCTAATCTGGAGGCTGATTTGGCCTCCGGAGAGGGGAGATCGTCACCATCACCATCACTGTCACCACTCCATCCTCCCTCCATGACTTCTCTTCACATGTGTGAGTAATTCCCTGTTGTAGGCAAAGGGGGTGGTAGGGATTGGATGAGATTGATCATGTAATAATTCGTCAGATTGTTGGGGGCATGTTGTCTATCATCTACCTTGGTGTTTATCATCTTTGCTACAACTTGTTGTTCTTAATGCTTGTCACTTTGGGCCCGATTTCCATGTTTTTCAGATCTGAACCACTTATGTTTTCATGAGTTTATTTATGTTCGAGATCCTATCTATGAGTTGTATGCGCCTATTATGGTCCGGAACTGGCAATCCCAAAGGTGACAGCTTGGGACACCAAAGGGGATGGTCCATAATTTGATGATTCCATGTATCCATTGAGTTTATTGCTTTGTTCCGGTGCTCTTTGACAGGAGCACCTTAATCTCCATAAGTTCCTTTTGGCCCCGTTCGTAGCGGGATGGTAGGACAAAATATGTTTTGCCAGTTCTTATTGCAAGCACGCACAACTACCAATGTGACACATGCCTAATGTTTGATATTTGCCTAGATGATCATTGCTTTTCTGTGTGCCTTGCCCCGTGTTAGACTTTATTATATGTTCATTATTATTCATGCAGCGCCCGACCATCCATCTCCCTAGCCTATAGTGCTTTAATCCTGCTGGTCACTAGTTGTTACTTTTCGTTGTTTTACCTTCGCTATCATCACTATTGCTATCATATCACAGTTGCTATTAATACTTTGTTGCAAGCAAGCATATTTCAGGTGCAGTTGAATTGACAACTCAACTGTCAAAGCTTATAAATACTCTTTGGTTCCCCTTGTGTCGAATCAATAAATTGGGTCAACTTACCCGCGAGAACACTACAATTGATCCCCTACAGTTGAGGGTCATCAAGTACTGTTTTCTGGCGCCGTTGCCGGGGACCATAGAAATATTTACAAGTCTACTTGAAGTATCCTTCCTGCCACACTTCATCCGCTATGGGTAAGAAAGGAGACCCCAAGATTCCGATCCTACCATCCAGTACAAGAAAAGGTACCATTCTGAGTACTAGTGCTACGCTTGATTCACCTTCCGTTATAAGTAAGTTTGCTTCACCACTACCACCACATGCTACTTGTACTGAGTCTGTCACTATGTCTGATACTTTTAATGATGCTTCCACTACTCTTGATGATGATAATTTTCTTGGTCACTATATTGAAACTCAGGCTGCTAAGGCTGCAGCAGAACCCGAGACCAAGACTCCTGCTACCTATATTCCTACTTGCAAAACCTTTGGTTGCCCAACCTTAGATGAACTCTAGGAGATGATCCTTGATGATGATTATATTACTCTTGATGATGATCTTTGCAGGGAACTCAGAGAGTGTGCCGACTCTGACCCTGATGCTATTAAGGAGCTGCTTGAAAAGCACTCCATGAAGAACAAGAATATTCCTGATCCTAAATTTGCCACATCTCCTATATGCATCAATGATCCTGATTATGATTTCTCTGTTGATCTTTCACTTATATCTACAGTCGAGGGTGACCCTTTTTATGGCAGAGAAAACGATGATGCTATAGCACACCTGACCAAACTCGCTGAGCTAGGTGACCTATTTACTACTGACGAGAAGATACAAAATTTCTATGTGGCCAAGCTTTTTCCTTTCTCTTTAAAGGGAGACGCTAAATCCTGGTACAATGCACTACCCTTTGGTTCCATTGACAGTCCTCAGGACTTAGTTCAATTTTTTGTTGATAAATATTTTCCTGCTCATATGCAACATGCTGCTTTGCAAAGAATCTATAACTTTAAACAGTTGCAGGATGAGCACCTCCCTAAAGCTTGGGGGAGGTATTGTGACTTAATTAAGGCTAGACCGGGACATGAAATCCCAAAGAATGAATTAATTGATATATTTTATGCTGGCCTGACCGATGAATCCAGGTCATATCTGGATAGTTGTGCTGATTGTGTTTTCAGGGAAAGAACATCGCCGATGCTGAAGAATTAATGGGCAAGATAGCCAAGAACCACGAATATTGGTCCGTCCCTGAACCACCTCCACCACCAAAGAAGAGGGGCCTGCTTGTTCTGAGCCCCGAAGATATGCAAGAAGCAAAGAAGTCTATTAAGGAGAAAGGCATTAAAGCCGAAGACATGAAGAATCTACCGCCTATCGAGAAGTTGTGTGAGCCTACCACTCACCCTCCCTTGGTAGAGGTACACTCTCTATTAGACTTTTCTGAAAGTGACATCCCTAAAGGTAAGCCTACCGACCAATGCTTAGATGAGCTTGATAATTTTATTATTAAGCAAGACAATTTTAATAGGAGGATACAAAGTCAGTTGCATGATAATTCTCTTGCTATCAAAAGTTTACTTGGTGTTCTTGAAAGAACAGTTAATGATGTTAAATGTCTTGTTAAGCATTTTCATATGGTTCAAACTCAGCTTGAACAAATTTCTAATGTGCAAAAAGATTTGATTGCTAACAATGCCAAACAGGACATACAAGCTTATGGCATCAAGACCAGGGGTGGAACACACACCCAGGACCCACTCTATCCTGAGGGGCATCCGAAGAGGATCGAGCAAGATTCTCAAGTACAGGTAGAAGACGAGATTGTTAGCTCTCCAAAGAAGAAAAAGAAGAAGAAGAAACACAAGGAAACTGACAACTCCAATGATCCTATTACAAGTGAAGAACCCGTTGTTGATCCTAACAGCATAGCTACCTTCGATGCTGAAACCGAAGATGGTGCTGAGCCCGGAGAAATTGATAAGGAGAAGAATGATCCTCCCGAGGTGCGAGAAGAAGAAGCACTGGATAAACACAAGTACACAAGAGAAGACTTCATAGCAAGAAGACATGGGAAGGAAAGAGAACCATGGGTACAAAAACCCATGCCCTTTCCAGGTAAGTCTCTCAAATCTAAAGAAGAAGATCATTATAATAAATTTTGTGAATGGATGAAACGTCTTTTTCTTCAAATTCCCTTGACTGATGCTATAAAGTTACCTCCTTACTCCAAATATATGAAAGATATTGTTACTAATAAAAGAAAAGTTCCTAATGAGGCAATATCTACTATGCTTGCTAACTACTCTTTCAGTGGCAAGATTCCTGAGAAGCTTGGTGATCCAGGTATACCCACCATTCCTTTCTCTATAAAAAATAATTATGTTAAGACGGCCTTATGTGATCTCGGAGCAGGGGAGAGTGTTATGCCTTTTTCTCTTTATAAAAGGCTATGTTGAGATAAGATAATCCCTACAGATATCTCTCTTCAGATGGCTGACAAGTCAACAGCCGTCCCGATAGGTATTTATGAGGATGTTCCAGTTGAAGTTGCTAATTGTTTAATTTTTACGGATTTTGTTGTGCTTGACATGCTCGAGGATGGGAGCATGTCCATTATTCTTGGTAGACCTTTTCTTAACACCGCAGGTGCCATTATTGATTGCAATAAAGGAAAGGTCACCTTCAACATAGACGATAAAGAACACACGTTGTATTTTCCAAAGAAGATCGACAAAAGGCATGGCCTTAACTCAATAGAGAATATCGAGACCGTGAAGATCGGAGAGTGGGATTGTCCTCTACACGTGTACCACAAATACAAAACCATCATGGTGGGGACAATGTCCGTTAAAGTAAAGGTGCAATGATCACTTCATAAGAGGTGATACTTTTTGTTCTATATATCGTTGGTTCGTTGGTAAGACTTGATCAACCTTTCAAGTGAGCATGTTTTATATAGGTAAAAAGTAGAGCTTGTTATGTTTTCATTTGCTTTAGCTTTTTTTATCCTTGTTGTACCAAGTTTATATGTTTTTGAAGCTTCACAATTCTAATCACTGCTTCAAGTTTTCAGAAAGTTTCGCAGCTTTTTGAACTCCGGAAATTTTTCAACAGTGAAGTTTTCAGAAAAAATCGAGAAAATTTATAATAAAAATTCCATGCCGGGAGTGACCCAGAGGCACCTGGGGCTGACCAGGGGGGCCACCAGTGGCCCAGGCGGCCAGCTGGCGCGGCCAGCCTCCTAGCCGCGCCCACAGGGCGCCTGGGGCCCACAGGCCCCACCTGCAGGTATTTCTTCTTCCTCTCGCTTCCTCTCTCTTTCTCCAAAAACACGAGTTCTGCTCCAGTTCTTGCGTTCTTGCTGTTCTTGGAGGCGTTTTTCGGTCTCTCTCTACAGCCCACCATTTGAGCTGGGATTTTGAGGAAATACTCCCTGGTATGCAACTCCTCCACCCCTCCAAATAGATTTTTGATTGGTGGCTTCATTTGTGAGTATTTAGTAGTTCTTGGTGCTGTTTAGATGAGCTTGCATGCATGTGTAGAAATTTATTTTCCAAGTTTTGATGCAAGTTTATGCCTTAGGTAAGTGAGTAGAGTAGTTTGCCTCAACTCACTTTGTTTAAATCCTTGTTTTTGTGAATTGTCAAAAATTTCAGAAATGAGTTTGCTAGTAAAAGCAAAGGGGTGGCTTGGGAAGAAGAAGCCCGTGCGCTCCGATCGAGTTACTAGAGATGCAGCTTCACCCTCAGCAGTTAGGGTGAGCTACAATGAAGATCATGTACCCCTGGAGTTGTTGGAAGACACAAGTCCAGCATGCGCAATGATGTATCCGTGCGATGATTTTCTTACAGCTGCAGGAATTAAGGAGGAATTCTATGGGCTTTGTGGCAATGCAGGTTTGACACGGCTAGCACTATGCCGTGTGGTACAATACAAGAATCTCACCTCCTGCTTTGTAAACAGTTTTTGTTATAACCATTCTGCTGGAACCGTCGAGTTCAAACTTTATAATGATCTCATAACCATGTCTTTGGCACAGTTTTGTGATATAATAGGTGTGCCGAGCGTTGGTCAGACGACAAAAATGACCACTCAGCCTTCCGAGTTGAGGACCCTCTTCTACTCCCTTTGTTGCCAGGAGGAGACCGACATTCGGCGTACGAATATTTCCAGCATTCTGTTTCCACACCTCAGGTATTTTGCGTATTTTTTTGCTAGAGGGGTGTTGGCTCGTGACAACACGAGCAATGGTTCTGCACCAGATTTCGCTATTTATGCGAACGCCCTCCCTGATAAGAATGATTATAATGTGGGTGCCTTAATTGCTCGGTGCCTTGTTATGAACAGTAACAAGGGCCATTTATATGGTGGTGTTTACGCCACGCTTATCCTTGAGTCTCTTGACCGCACCCCACATCCTGATGATGTTCCCTTTTCATACACAAGTCTCGATCTTGCTGCTATGAAGAGGCATAAGTTTGTTACCATGACTTCCCAGTTTGGTAACCTTGTTTATATTTTGAGGTTTGAGAGGACCCTTACTCGTGAGATCCGTCTACCTGCACCACTTTTGTTTGATAACACTCGCAGGAACGGATGGTCCTCAACGATATTCAGTTTGATGAGTTCATGGCTCACTACCAGCTGCATAACCCCATGGAGGGGGTTGTGCCCGACGAGGAGGAGCGTGGTGAGTTCCCACCTTTCCAGGGAGAGACCTTCACCGAGCATGGCGAGGGGTCTTCTTTCGCTTGGAGCGTAGGATCTTCCTCATGGGAGGACCCGAGAACATCGGTGTACGCACCGGAGGGCTCATACTACTCCTGGACTTACCATTACCCCGGAGCAGGAGGCTCCTGGGGGCAGTAGCTGCTACCAACTTAGGCCAAAATCCTAAGCTTGGGGGAGTGCGTGCCCTTCTCACCTTTCCATTGTATTATCCGTTTTTATTTTATTTGCTTTGATATTTTTCGAAGTTTTTGCCCGTTCTTATTTGTTCTTTTATTTTGCAAAAAACGACAAAAAGATTTCTCTTTTATTTTTCTTTTATTTAGCCTTTAAAAAACCAATAAGATTTCCTTTCTCTCTTTAGTTTGCTTTGTTTCCAGAGTTCATCTCGAGTCCGTGATGGCATTTGATTATATTTTCCACGTTCGGTCGTGCAAGTGACAAGGCAGTAATGACGAAGATCGACGAAAGGGAAGCAACAAGGAAAACTGGTATGAACTCTTCTTCTTTGTACTTTAGTACATATGCAAGTACTTATGATCTAGAGACCAGCTTGTAGCGACATAGTGCTATGTTTACAATGCTTTCCCAGTGTTCATGCTTTCTTTGTGGCTGATCTCAAATAGATAGGGTGCATAATATGTTGTTGGAATGATTTACATGCATTGTATTGCTCATGGTTTGGCATATTGAAGTGGTATTTCCCTTCGGAGAATTCTTGGATTGACTTGGCACATGTTCACACATGTTTATGACTAAAATGTCTATCATGCCTTGATGACCTTTTTATTTCAGAATAGTCATATCACTTTCATGCCTGATTCAATGTTGCTTTGTCGCTCTGCATGATTATGACAATTATTGCTCTCTATTTGCTCGCTTCCCAGTCTTTTGCTAGCCTTCCCTCACACTAAGCGGAATTCTGCTTGTGCATCCAAACTATTTTTCAAACCAGTTATTCCACTTGAGTCCACCATACCTACCTATATGTGGTATTTACCGGCCACTCCTAACTTAGACTTTCTTGTGCCATCTCGAAATTTATTCAAAAGCTTCCCTTTTGTAACCGTACAAGTGATGGCAAGAGAGTGTTAATACTCTTCAAGCCTCGTTGGTTACCCCAAGTGCAGAGTGAGATATAGTAGAGCGACAAGTTTCCCTTGGCAAAGATACCAAGGTTTGTCTCCCGTAGGACTCCGAAGGATACAAGAAGGTGGTGAAGTGAACAATGGCGCCGGGGTTGCTATCTTCACCTGGACCTGCACACAGATACAAATAACTTTGCTCCCAACGAGTACAAAGGAGTTGTCAATTCCTCCGGCCTTGCTGTTTACAAAGGATCAACGCAAGAGATAATAATAGTGGCTACTGAAAGTAAAGACTGAAAGTAAACTAAGGGTGTAAACAGTGATGTGAAGATGGACCGGGGTCCTGTGATTTTCACTAGTGATGTCTCTCTCCCAAAAGACGATAAAAGTGCTAGCGAGGTAAACAAATCACAGTTGGGCAATTGACAGGATTATGAAGGCACCGCAATGCTAACTATGCTGCAAAGAAAGGAAGGGCTCAAAAGCAATGGGCAGTACGCCAAGGTAAGTAGACCGAAATCCATCTGCATCTACTACGAATCATCCACCTTGAGATATCTATCCAGAACATCTCGCTGGTATTAAGTTGCGAATCCCACCCAAAGTGTAAACTCAAAGCAACAGACAACTGCATTAAAAGAACTTTGCGTAAAGTAAACAATCCTTGCACCCGCAGGTACAAGCACCGTTGTTTTATCCCTGGTGGCAATAGCACATCCCCTAGTCTCATGTTTCTGTCACTCAAACTAGACATCAAGGGGCTGAACCCACAATCGAGCATAACGCTCTCTTTTGGAGTTGCAAATAAAATACTTGGCAAAAGCAAATACCGCAATGGAGAACATGCAAGAATTTACTCAAGAACAAAATATAAAAGAGAAGAACCAAATATATTACTCATAACAATCTGAACATAGTCTCATAATCCATCAGATCCCAACAAACTCAGCTTAGCAACAACAGAAATTACATAGATGCCTCGATCATGTGAAGCAGCTCACGAGGACTTGAAAGTGGAAGCACAAAGAGGGGAGAGATAGATCACATAGCTACTGGTCACGGACCCATGGTCCAAGGGAAACTACTCAAAGTACATACGGGAGGCGTCCATGGCTATGGATGGTCTCCCGGAGGGGGTAGCTTCTTCCGGCAGGGTGCCGGAGCAGCTTCTCCAGGCAGCCCCGATCTTGAAACGCCGGCGGAGGAACAGAGGCGAGATCGCGAAAGAGGAGTCCGTATTAGGGGTTTCCACCCCAAGGGGTAAATATAGGAGAAGGGGGGCGTCGAGGGGACCCACCAGGCAGCCAGGAGGCCTCCTGGCGGGGCCTAGGGTGGGGCCGCGCCAGGGACCCTCCTAGCCTCCTGGTGGTGGCCCCCCTTCGCTGCTTTGGTGTTTCCGGAAGCTTCCGCGACGCTGATTTTTTTATCCGATTTTCCTGGATTTTTTGGAGAACTTTTAATGGCCAGAAAACCTGAAATACAAAAACAACAGAAAATAGCAACTGGCAGCTGGGTGCACTGGGTTAATAGATTAGTCCAAATATGCTCAAAAGTGTATGAAAGTTCAAGCAAAACGTGGCAAAGTCACACAAAACATGCATGGAGTAAGCAGAAACTATAGATACATTTGGGACGTATCAACATCCCCAAGCTTAATTCCTGCTCGTCCTCGAGTAGGTAAATGATAACAAGCATAATTTCTGTGGTGACATGCGACACAACCATAAAAGGACTTTTAAGTAAAGCAATCAAAGCATGCAATTCAATTCAAGTCTTAACAAGCAAGAGTCTATATTAGCATTGACACAAGTAACAAAAGAACAAAAGGTACAAGAGCTCTTGCTGTCCGTGACTCGAATGTCTCCAAATGGTGTTTGCGTGCAAGCAAGGGATAGGGAAATACGAGAGAAAAAGTAAGGTTGTTGAGAACAACTATCTACTAAAGTTTCACACTTGGTCTCCTTTGGATTCTTATCTTGACTCGTCCCCAGACCACTAGCCAGGTACAAGTCAAACTGATCCACTCCCTTTCGATATTTTGAGCACTCATGCAATGGATGAGCGTGAGCAAGAAAGTTGACACCTAAAAGGCTTAACAGAAAGAAGGTGGAGGAGGAAGACAAAAAGGTGTGAAAGGCTCACATCAATGAGGACAATCATAGGCGAGAGAAGGCCATATGATAGATATGATGTGAGGAGTAGGGATTGCCATGCAACAGATGCACATGTGAGCTAAAAGCTCTCCAAGCTCGAAAAACACATGGATTGCCCAAAATACGACATCTATCACTAATAGGCAAGATCTCTTGACACCATAAGTTCAAACATTACTCTAGTCAATACCTCAAAACTATTGCAAGTTACTACTACAAAGAGAACAACAACTTTAACTACCTACTTTCAGTCAAGACACAGAACTCAGTGCAATAGGCAAACTCTCTAACAAGATAAAACATGCAACCTATAGAAAGTTCAACCTAAGACAAAAGAAAAACTCTAGAAAAACTAAAGCACTACAACTAAACAGAACAGCAGCTAAGAAAAGAAAAAGAACAGCTCACAGCTAAAAGAATAAGCATGCAAATCCTATGAGGAGTTCTAGTTCAAGAGGAGCGTGTATCTCTCCCACACAAAAGAGTAAGTAAGCTGGGATCTAACTTGTTACTACAGCAAAGAAAGCAAAACAAACCTAGAAAAGTAAAGAGCGAGACGCTCCAAGCAAAGCACATAACGCATGAAGTGATAAAAATATAGTGCAACGAGAGACGAACTGATAATTGTTGATGAAGAAGGGGATGCATCGCGGGAATCCCCAAGCTTAGCCGCTTGAGTCTCTTTGAATATTTATTGGGGGTGCACATGGGCATCCCCAAGCTTGAGCGTTTGACACTCCTGAATCTTCTTTCATCATCCTCCATCGCGCACTTGAAAACTCCCTTCATACATAACTCATTGTAGGCTGATTAGAGAGGTTAGTACCCTAATAAAATATTTTTTCCCTTACTGGAAATAAAGATAATCTTGAAGAGCTACTGTTTCCCAAGATTTTCAAAAAAAAATTGCAAAGAAAAAGCAAGCTTAAGGTTTGCAAAAGTAAAGAGAGACAAAACATGGAAGAATCTGTGAAAAACAGAGCAGCAGGTAGAAACGAATTTTTTAGGGATACTTCTGCAACTCAAATAAAAAAACTCAGAACATGCGCAAGTTTCGTAATTGTATAGATCACGCTGCGTAAAACTTTCAGCTCAAAAATATGAACTGGGATTTTTCTCTGATTTTTCTAGTCACGAGGACAGAATCTGTTTTCTGGACAGCATGTCACAACTTTCACTTCCCTTGTCGTATGAGGCTAAACTTGGCACAAAGCTTGAAAAGTAAAGATACAATGATGTTGCTACAGTAGTAACAATCATCAAGACCACTAAGAACATAACAAAAGCAAAAATATAAACCTATATTTGTTGCGGGCTGCCTCCCGAAAGCGCTTCTTTAAAGCCATTAGCTAGGCTTAATGCAAACAGATCAAGTTTTTTTAAGAAAATAAATAGCCCGTGTGACGGACTGAAAAGGAAACTTAATCTTTTTCCTAGGAAAGTGTTCCATCCCTTTTTTGTGACGGACCAAATGTGCGAAGAAAAGGACGTCCCAAAATAATTGGACAAGAGGGCTCACACTCAATGTCCATAATAGTAAAATCAACGGGAACATAATTTTCATTGACAATGATAAGAACATCGTCGATCTTCCACAAAGGTTTCTTTACAGAAGAATCAACAAGATGAACAACAAAAGAACAAGGATCAAAAGGTTTCAATTCAAGCATATCATACATTCTTTTGGGCATAACAGAGGTACTTGCTCCAACATCACAAAGAGCATAACAAGAGAAGTTATTCAATTTAATTTTTATCATAGGATCCCAACCATCTTATAGCTTCCTAGGTATGGAGGCTTCTACTCTAAGCTTCTCCTCCCTAACTTTGATTAGAGCATTGGTGATATGCTCTGTGAAGGCAAGATTGAGTGTGCTAGTGTGGGGGTCTCTAGACATCTTGTGTAGGAAACCAATAACTTCTGGTAAAGTGCAGTTGTCAAAGTTTAAATCACTACTATCTATCAAGGAGGTAGTGATATCATTTAAGCTCACTTGTGTGAAAGCCTCTATGTTCATAGAGGTTTCTTCATCTACGGTTGAGGTGGTAGCATCACCATTGATAGGTCCAGTGGGACTAGGGGTGTGATGGGTGCTAATAGTTTGAACATCCTCAACTACTTGGATAGTGGCTACTGTGTGGTAGGTAGGAAGGCTCTTAATTCTCTCTTCTTCCTCCTTTTCTCTAGCCCATCTCTCTTTTAGTTTTCCCAACATCCTAATGTTTTCATTGATTTGGACTTGGATAGCATTAATAGGAGTGACCTTACTCTCCTCAAGGGGAGATGTTCTGATTTTTAATATCTCAACATCAAGGGCTAAGTTGTCTACCTTCAAACAAAGATTATCTAATTTAACTAGTTTTTCTTCCACATTCTTGTTGAAGGACTTTTGGGTAGTGATAAAGTCTCTAAGCATACTCTCTAGTTCTGAAGTGGAGTTTCTGGTCGTAGGATAAGTGTTGTTCCCATAGTTGTTGGATGGGAAAGGCCTAGGATTGTTGCTACCAAAGTTACTCCTATAAGCATTATTGTTGAAGTTGTTTCTAGAGACAAAATTAACATCTACTTGCTCTTGAGCAACCAAAGAATTTAAAGGAACATCTTGAGGATCAATAGAGGGTTGCTTGGTAAGTAGAGACATGATAAGGTCAACCTTTTCATTTAAAGAGGAGATCTCCTCGACAGAGTTTACCTTCTTACCAGTTGGAGATCTCTCGATGTGAAATTGCGAGTAGTTCAACATCATCTAATCAAGTAGCTTTGTGGCAGCACCAAGCGTGGTTGACATAAATGTTCCTCCCGCGGCCGAATCTAACAGGTTTCGCGAGGTGAAGTTCAAGCCTGCATATAAAGTCTGGATAACCATCCAGGTAGTCAGTCCATGTGTGGGGCAGTTCTTGACAAGCGCCTTCATACGTTCCCAAGCCTGGGCAACGTGTTCATTATCCAATTGCCTGAAATTCATAATGTTACTCCGCTATTGAATAATTTTAGCAGGGGGATAGTACCTCCCTATAAAAGCATCTTTGCATTTACTCCAAGAATCGATACTGTTCTTGGGCAAAGATTGTAGCCACTCCTTGGCTCTTCCTCTCAAAGAGAAAGGAAAAAGCTTCAGCTTGACGATGTCTCCATCCACTTCCTTGTACTTCTGCATGTCGCAGAGCTCGATAAAGTTGTTTAGGTGCAAGGAAGCATCTTCTCCTGCTCCTGAGAATTGATCTTTCATGACAAGATTAAGCAGAGCAGGTTTAATCTCATAAGAAGGTGTTGAAGTGGCAGGTGGAGCAATAGGAGTGTAGATAAAGTCACTTTTGTTGTGACTAGTGAAGTCACACAACTTAGTGTTTTCATTGGAACCCATAGTAGCAGGTATTTTTGGTATTCTTGATTAAGGACAAAAAAGTAAAAACTGAAAGGTAAACTAACAAGACTAAAAAGCAAAGGTAAAAGATAGTGTGCAACTCCCCTATCTTGTAGACTGGAGTCCCCAACAACGGCGCCAGAAAACTTGCTGATGGAAAGAGAGTGTTAATACTCTTCAAGCCTCGTTGGTTACCCCAAGTGCAGAGTGAGATATAGTAGAGCGGCAAGTTTTCCCTTGGCAAAGATACCAAGGTTTGTCTCCCGTAGGACTCCGAAGGATACAAGAAGGTGGTGAAGTGAACAATGGCGCCGAGGTTGCTAGCTTCACCTGGACCTGCACACAGATACAAATAACTTTGCTCCCAACGAGTACAGAGGAGTTGTCAATTCCTCCGGCCTTGCTGTTTACAAAGGATCAACGCAAGAGATAATAATAGTGGCTACTGAAAGTAAAGACTGAAAGTAAACTAAGGGTGTAAACAGTGATGTGAAGATGGACCGGGGTCCCGTGATTTTCACTAGTGATGTCTCTCTCCCAAAAGACGATAAAAGTGCTAGCGAGGTAAACAAATCACAGTTGGGCAACTGACAGGATTATGAAGGCACCGCAATGCTAACTATGCTGCAAAGAAAGGAAGGGTTCAAAAGCAATGGGCAGTTGATACGTCCAAAACGTATCTATAATTTCTTCTTGCTCCATGCATGTTTTGTGTGATATTGCTATGACCTAGATACACTTTCATACACTTTTGATCATATTTGGACTAACCTATTAACTCAGTGCACCCCAGTGCCAGTTCCTGTTTTCTGCTGTTTTTCTATTTCAGTTTTCCCCCATATAAAAAGTGCCAAAAAAATTCGGGAAAATTCAGATAAAAAATCAGCATGACGGAAGCTTCGAGAAGAGCCCGGGAGGGGCCAGAGGGGAGCCAGGGGGGCCCAGGCGGCCACCCGGCGCGGCCCCACCCCTGGCCGCGCCAGGGGGGCGCCTGGGTCCCCTGGTCCACCTCTGGCTGCCCCCCTTCGCCTATTTATTCTCCGTCACGGGAAAACTCCAGAAGAAGAACCCTATTCCGCGAACTCGCCTCTGTTCCGCCGCCGCCGCGCTTCCGGGATCGGAGCACCAGAAGACCTCTTCCCGGCACCCTGCCGGAGGGAGGATTGACCTCCGGGAGTCTCCTCTCCACCATGGATGCTCCCCGAATGTCTTGTGAGTAGTTTTCCTTGGACCATGGGTCCGTGATCAGTAGCTATGTGATGTTCTCCTCCCCTCTTTGATCTTCATTGTTTAGACCTCGTGAGCTGCCCTACATGATCGAGGCACCTTTGTAATATTTCTGCTATTGCTATGCTGAGTTTGATGGGATCTAATGGATTATGAGATTATGTTCAGATTGTGATAGAGTAATATATTTGTTTTTTATCTCTTATGTTTTTGTTCCTAAGTAATTCTTGGATGTTCTCCGTTGCTGTTTATTGCTTTGGCCAAGTAGTAGGTAGTGACTCCAAGAGGGAACGTTGTGCTAGATTTTGGGTTCATGCCCCCCGATGACACGCTTGAGTGACAGAAACATGAGTCTAGGGGATGTGCTGTTGCCACAAGGGGGGAAAACAACGGTGCTTCTAACCGCGGTCACAAGGATTGTTTACTTTACGCAAAGTTCTTTTTAATGCAGTTGTCTATTGCTTTGGGTTTACACTTTGGGTGGGGCTCGCAACTTAATACCAGCGAGATGTTCTGGATAGATATCTCAAGGTGGATGATTAGTAGTAGATGCAGATGGATTTCGGTCTACTTATTTTGGCGTTCTGCCCGTGCTTTTGAACCTCTTCCTTTCTTTTGTAGCATAGTTAGCATTGCGGTGCGTTCATAATCCTGTCAATTGCCCTTCTGTAATTTGTTTACCTCGCATAGCAGTTTTATCGTATTTTGGGAGAGAGACATCACTAGTGAACATCACGTATCGCGGTCCATATCCTTATTATTATTTCCACGCTATATTTACTTTACTGCTTTTACTTGCTATCATTATCCCTTGCGTTTTATCATTTGTGAACAACAAGACCGGAGAGATTGAGAACCTCTCTGAACTTCGTTGGGAACAAAGTTATCAGTGTCTGTGTGCAGGTCCGCGTCAGTTGCGCCGCTGACACCTACTTATCATCTCTGGAGTCCTGCTGGAGACAAACCTTGGTATCTTCACCGAGGGAAAACTGTTGCTGCACTACATCTCAACCTTCCACTTGGGGTAACCAACGAAGGGGCGAGAAGCCATCAAGAAAGTTTTCTGGCGCCGTTTCCGGGGACTCCGAGTGCTAAGATAGGGGAGTTGCACACTACCCTTTACCTTTGTTTTTTAGTCTTGTTAGTTTATCTTTCAATTTTTATCTTTGTGTCTTTTATCAAAATTTACAAAAAAATCTGCCACACTTGCTGCTACTATGGGTTCCACTGAAAACACCAAGTTGTGTGACTTCACTAGTCACAACAACCAAGACTTTATCTGCACTCTCATTGCCACACCTGCCACTTCAGCTACCTCTTATGAAATTAAACCTGCTTTGCTAAACCTTGTTATGAGAGATCAATTCTCTGGTGCTGGAGATGCTGCTGCTTTACACTTGAATAATTTTGTTGAATTATGTGATATGCAAAAGTATAAAGAAGTAGAAGATGATGTTGTTAAGCTCAAGCTCTTTCCTTTCTCTTTAAGGGGAGATGCTAAAATCTGTTTTCAATCTTTGCCTAGAAATAGCATAGATGCTTGGGATAAGTGCAAAGATGCTTTTATAGGGAAGTACTACCCTCCTGCTAAGATTATCCAATTGAGGAGTAATATTATGAATTTTAAGCAATTGGATAATGAACACGTTGCCCAAGATTGGGAACGAATGAAATCTCTTGTTAAGAAGTGCCCTACACATGGTTTGACTACTTGGATGGTTATCCAGACTTTTTATGCAGGCTTGAATTTTACCTCGCGGAACCTGTTATATTCGGCCGCGGGAGGAAACTTTATGTCAACTACACTTGGTGCTGCCACGAAGCTTCTCGATGAAATGATGACCAATTATTCCCAATGGCACACCGAACGCGCTCCAACAGGTAGGAAGGTAAATTCTGTCGAGGAAATTACCTCCCTCAATGAAAAAGTTGACTTAATTATGTCTCTACTTACCAAGCAACCCTCTATTGATCCTCATGATGTTCCTTTAAATTCTTTGGTTGCTCAAGAACAAGTAGATGTGAACTTTATTGATAGAAACAACTTCAACAACAATGCTTATAGGGGAAATTTTGCTAGCAATCCTAGACCGTTCCCATCCAACTATGGGAACAACAACACTTACCCTAGCAACAAGAACCCCTCTTCTGAATTAGAAAGCATGCTTAGAGACTTTATCACTACCCAAAAAGCCTTCAACAAAAATGTAGAGGAGAAATTAGCTAAAATAGATAATCTCTCTTTGAAGGTAGAAAGCTTAGCCCTTGATATTGAGATGCTTAAAATTAGAACCTCCCCCTTGAGGAGAATAAAGCCACTCCTATTAATGCTATCCAGTTACAAATAAATGAAAATATTAGGATGATGGCTAAACTTAAAGAAAGATGGGCTAGAGAAAAAGAGGAAGAAGATAGAATTAAGAGCCTTCCTACACACCACATTGTTGCCACTATCCAAATTGTTGAGGACACCCATACTATTAGCACCCAATGCACTCCTAGTCCCGTTGGACCTATTAATGGTGATGCTAATACCTCAACCGTAGATAAAGAAACTCCTATGAACATAGAGGGTTTCAAACAAGTGAGCCTAGATGACACTACTACCACCTTTGATAGTAGTGATATTGATTTTGATAGTTGTACCCTCTCAGAAGTTATTAGCTTGCTACACAAAATGTCTAAAGACCCCCACACTAGCACACTTAATCTTGCCTTCACGGAGCATATCACAAATGCTCTTATCAAAGCTAGGGAGGATAATCTTAGAGTAGAAGCCTCCATACCTAGGAAGCTAGATGATGGTTGGGACCCTATGATCAAAATTAAATTAAATAACTTCTCTTGCTATGCTTTATGTGATATTGGAGCTAGTACCTCCGTTATGCCCAAAAGAATATTTGATATGTTTGAATTGAAGCCTTTTGAGCCTTGTTCTTTTGGTGTTCGTCTTGTTGATTCTTCCATAAAGAAACCTTTGGGGAAGATCGTCGATGTTCTTATCATTGTCAATGACAACTATGTTCCCGTTGATTTTATTGTTATGGATATAGAGTGTGAACCTTTATGTCCAATTATTTTGGGACGTCCTTTTCTTCGCACCGTTGGTGCGGTTATTGACATGAAAGAGGGGAATATAAAATTCCAATTACCAGTCAAAAAGGGGATGGAACACTTCCCTAGAAATAAAATCAAGTTACCTTTTGAGTCCGTTACACCGGCTAGTTATTCTCTTTCTCTTGATAAAACTTGATTCTTCTTTTTTGCATTATGCCTAGCTAATGGCTTTAAAGAAGCGCTTTCGGGAGGCAGCCCGCAACGAATTTAGGTTTTTATTTTTGCTTTTGTTGTGTCTTGATGATTGTTACTACTGCAGCAACATCATTGTATCTTTATTTTTCAGCTTTGTGCAAAGTTATAGCCTCTTACGGCAAGGAAAGTAAAAGTTGTGACATGCTGTCCAGAAAACAGATTCTGTCCTCGTGACCAGAAAAATTCCAGAAAAATCCAAGTTCATCTTTTTGAGCTGAAATTTTTACACAGTATGATCTATGCAATTAAGAAACTTCCGTATGTTCTGAGTTTTTTTAGTTGAGTTTCAGAAGTGCCCCTAAAAAATTCTTTACTATCTTCTGTTCTGTTTTTCACAGATTCTGCCATGTTTTGTCTCTCCTAACTTTTGCAAACCTTAAGCTTGCTTTTTCTTTGCAAAAACTTTTTGGAAGTCTTGAGAAACAGTAGCTCTTCAAGAATATCTTTATATCCAGTGGGGAAAAATTATTTATTAAGGGTACTAACCTCTCTAATCAGCTTATGATGAGTTATGTATGAAGGGAGTTTTCAAGTGTGCGATGGAAGGTGATGAAAGAAGATCCAGGAGTGTCAAGCGCTCAAGCTTGGGGATTCCCCCATGCATCCCCAATAAATATTCAAGGAGACTCAAGCGTCTAAGCTTGGGGATGCCCTCGTGCATCCCCTTCTCCATCAACAATCATCGGTTCGTTCTTCGTCTCACTATATTTTTATCACTTCATGTGTTATGTGCTATGCTTGGAGCGTCTCGCTCTTAGGTTTTGTTTTTAGTTTTCTTTAGCTTTGCTTGATGTTCATAACAAGTTATATTCCTTATTACTTTGTGTGGGAGAGAAACACGCTCCACTTTCAAAATTTAGAACACATCATAGGATTTTTCCTGCTTATCTTTTTGCTGTTGTGTGTTCTTTATCTTTTCATAGCTACTGCCATGTTTAGTTTTAGTCTTAGTTTGTCTTTAGCAAGAGCCTTGGCTTTTGTTTAGTTTGTTGCTGGAACTCTTTTTAGTTTTCATGTTTATCTTGTTAAAGAGAGTTGGTTGTTGCACTGAGTTGTCTTGTCTTGAAAGTAGGTAATTGAGGTTGCTATTTAAATTTTAGTAGTAGCTTGCAATAGTTTTGAGGTATTGTTGTGAGTAATGTTTGAACTTTTGGTGTCAAGCGCTCTAGCCTATTAGTGATAGGTGTCGTATTTTGGGCAATCCGTGTTTATTTTCAAAACCTACAAAACTAGTTGAGAACTCTAGCTACTATATGGATCACTACTCTTCTGAGGGGTCGAATATTAGAGTACACTCACGTACCATGAGTCGAGGATGCGCAAGGATAACCAAACCCCCATACACTCCTCCTCGGGGTACTTGTAGCTTTGTGAACCTCCTCATTAGATTGAGAGTTACCGATAATAAGTGCATGAGTTCTTCGGACTAATGTAAGTATTGAGAGTTGACACTTCCACCTTCCCATATTTTGCTAGCCTTTCCCGTGCCGTGCATTGCCTTCTTCTCACTCCGAGAGTTGGTGTCCACCTTCGCCGGTACATCCAAACCCTTGGCATGATACGCTCTGTCATCATAAGCCTCCTTATATCTTTCCTCAAAACAGCCACCATACCTACCTTCAAGGCATTTCCATAGCCTTTCCGAGTTACATTGCCATGCAACTTCCACCTCTTCATGACTTGATCTTCATGTCATACATGTTCTTGCTACACTGGCAGCGACTGAATTGCATACATCATGATAGTTACATCTTCTTTATGATTTTGAGTACCTTGTAAAGTGTGAAAGATCTCCTTGACCTTCTTGTAAAATAGAGTGCTGCCCTTAAGTGAGGAAAAGATCCCAAAGTGGACACATTAAAAGATCCCAAAGAGGACAAATGAGAGTTAAATAGAAAGAGCCATTGAGGCCACACAAAAAATACAAAAAAATAGAAAAAAGAGAAAAAGAAATAAAAAGAGAGAAACGGGCAACACTACTATCCTTTTGAGAGATCCACACTAGTACTCCCTTTATATCCTTGTACTCCATAGAGATGATCTTCATGAATATAGTTTGGAGAGCTTCTTAGCTCGTATGTGCATCTGTTGCATGGCAATCCCTACTCCTCACATCATACCTATCATTTGGCATCTCTTGCCTATGATTGTCCTCATTGATGTGAGCCTTTCTCATCCTTTTTTTCTTCCTCCTCCGTACTTCTCTCTTTGCCATCCTAAGTGTCAACTTTCGTGCTTACGCTCATCCATTGCATGAGTGCTCAAAATATCGAAAAGGAGTGGATCAAATTGACTTGTACCTAGCTAGTGGTCTGGGGACGAGTCAAGATAAGATTCCAAAGAAGACCAAGTGTGAAACTTTAGTACATGGAGTTCTCAACAATTTTTTTTTCTCGTATTCCCTATCCCCCTTCTTGCACGCAAACACCATTTGGAGACATTCGAGTCACGGACACCGAGAGCTCTTGCACCTAATGTTCTTTTGTTACTTGTTTCAATGCTAATATAGACTCTTGCCTGTTATGACTTGAATTGAATCTCTAACCTTGATTGCTTTACTTTTCAAAGTTGTTTTATGGTTCCTAGCATGTCACCACATAAATTATGCTTGTTATCATTTACCTACTCGAGGACGAGCAAGACTTAAGCTTGGGGATGTTGATACGTCCAAAACGTATCTATAATTTCTGCTTGCTCCATGCATGTTTTGTGTGATATTACTATGATCTAGATACACTTTCATACACTTTTGATCATATTTGGACTAACCTATTAACTCAGTGCACCCCAGTGCCAGTTCCTGTTTTCTGCTGTTTTTCTATTTCAGTTTTCCCCCATATAAAAAGTGTCACAAAAATTCGGGAAAATTCAGATAAAAAATCAACGTGACGGAAGCTTCGAGAAGAGCCCGGGAGGGGCCAGAGAGGAGCCAGGGGGGCCCAGGCGGCCACCCGGCGCGGCCCCACCCCTGGCGCGCCAGGGGGGCGCCTGGGGCCCCTGGTCCACGTCTGGCTGCCCCCCTTTGCCTATTTATTCTCCGTCACGGGAAAACTCCAGAAGAAGAACCCTATTCTGCGAAATCGCCTCTGTTCCGCCGCCTCCGCGTTTCCGAGATCGGGAGCACCAGAAGACCTCTTCCCGGCACCCTGTTGGAGGGAGGATTGACCTCCGGGAGTCTCCTCTCCACCATGGATGCTCCCCGGATGTCTTGTGAGTAGTTTTCCTTGGACCATGGGTCCGTGATCAGTAGCTATGTGATGTTCTCCTCCCCTCTTTGATCTTCATTGTTTAGACCTCGTGAGCTGCCCTACATGATCGAGGCACCTTTGTAATATTTCTGCTATTGCTATGCTGAGTTTGATGGGATCTGAGGGATTATGAGATTATGTTCAAATTTTGATAGAGTAATATATTTGGTTTTTATCTCTTATGTTTTTGTTCCTAAGTAATTCTTGCATGTTCTCCGTTGCTGTTTATTGCTTTGGCCAAGTAGTAGGTAGTGACTCCAAGAGGGAACGTTGTGCTAGATTGTGGGTTCATGCCCCCCGATGACACGCTTGAGTGACAGAAACATGAGTCTAGGGGATGTGTTGTTGCCACAAGGGGGAAAACAACGGTGCTTGTAACCGCGGTTACAAGTATTGTTTACTTTACGCAAAGTTCTTTTTAATGCAGTTGTCTGTTGCTTTGGGTTTACACTTTGGGTGGGGCTCGCAACTTAATACCAGCGAGATGTTCTGGATAGATATCTCAAGGTGGATGATTGGTAGTAGATGCAGATGGATTTCGGTCTACTTATTTTGGCGTACTGCCCGTGCTTTTGAACCTCTTCCTTTCTTTTGTAGCATAGTTAGCATTGCGGTGCGTTCATAATCCTGTCAATTGCCCTTCTGTAATTTGTTTACCTCGCATAGCAGTTTTATCGTCTTTTGGGAGAGAGACATCACTAGTGAACATCACGTATCCCGGTCCATATCCTTATTATTATTTCCACGCTATATTTACTTTACTGCTTTTACTTGCTATCATTATCCCTTGTGTTTTATCATTTGTGAACAACAAGACCGGAGAGATTGAGAACCTCTCTGAACTTCGTTGGGAACAAAGTTATCTGTGTCTGTGTGCAGGTCCGCGTCAGTTGCGCCGCTGACACCTACTTATCATCTGTGGAGTCCTGCTGGAGACAAACCTTGGTATCTTCACCGAGGGAAAACTGCTGCTGCACTGCATCTCAACCTTCCACTTGGGGTAACCAACGAAGGGGTGAGAAGCCATCAGCAGTACGCCAAGGTAAGTAGACCGAAATCCATCTGCATCTACTACGAATCATCCACCTTGAGATATCTATCCAGAACATCTCGCTGGTATTAAGTTGCGAATCCCACCCAAAGTGTAAACTCAAAGCAAGAGACAACTGCATTAAAAGAACTTTGCGTAAAGTAAACAATCCTTGCACCCGCAGGTACAAGCACCGTTGTTTTATCCCTGGTGGGAACAACACATCCCCTAGTCTCATGTTTCTGTCACTCAAGCTAGACATCAAGGGGCTGGACCCACAATCGAGCATAACGCTCTCTCTTGAAGTTGCAAATAAAATACTTGGCCAAAGCAAATACCGCAACGGAGAACATGCAAGAATTTACTCAAGAACAAAATATAAAAGAGAAGAACCAAATATATTACTCATCACAATCTGAACATAGTCTCATAATCCATCAGATCCCAACAAACTCAGCATAGAAACAACAGAAATTACATAGATGCCTCGATCATGTGAAGCGGCTCACGAGGACTCGAAAGTGGAAGCACAAAGAGGGGAGAGATAGATAACATAGCTACTGGTCACGGATCCATGGTCCAAGGGAAACTACTCACAGTACATACGGGAGGCGTCCATGGCTATGGATGGTCTCCCGGAGGGGGTAGCTTCTTCCGGCAGTGTGCCGGAGTAGCTTCTCCAAGCAGCCCCGATCTTGAAACGGCGGCGGCGGAACAGAGGCGAGATCGCGAAAGAGGAGTCCGTATTAGGGTTTTCCACCCCGAGGGGTAAATATAGGCGAAGGGGGGCGTCGAGGGGACCCACCAGGCAGCCAGGAGGCCTCCTGGCGCGGCCTAGAGTGGGGCCGCGCCAGGGACCCTCCTGGCCTCCTAGTGGTGGCCCCCCTTCGCTGCATTGGTGTTTCCGGAAGCTTCCGCGACGCTGATTTTTTATCCGATTTTCCTGGATTTTTTGGAGCACTTTGAATGGCCGGAAAACCTGAAATACGAAAACAGCAGAAAACAGCAACGGGCAGCTGGGTGCACTGGGTTAATAGATTAGTCCAAATATGCTCAAAAGTGTATGAGAGTTCAAGAAAAACATGGCAAAGTCACACAAAACATGCATGGAGCAAGCAGAAATTATAGATACGTTTGGGACATATCAACAAGCTCATGGTGCGGTGAGGGAAAATCAGTATCTACCATGCCAAAAATATTTTGACGGAAGTTTTAACTAGTCAAATTTATAAATATATATATGAGAGTTACACCTTCCCCCATACTTGATGATGGAATGAAATGGACCAGATGCTGCTAATGATAGATGGAACGTTATCCTCCTTCCATACTTGAGGCAAAATACAAGGTTCCGTACACCATCAAAGGATTTATGGATAACGGAACAAGTGTAAGAAAAAAGCATTAATATGGTTGGCATGGGAGATATTGAGAGACCTTTACCGTTCACCGTTGACTGGAAAGTTGCACTTCTCAAAAGAATTTTGTCTCTGTTTTCAAAACCAAGAGCTCTGGCACATGTTTAGTCTTTGTTTCCTTTCACGGGTTTTCAATCTTGCCATAAAAAAGCCACGGTTCGAGAGTCTCACCTTCTTTCTTCAAAGCACCAACTATTGAGAGCATAATTGTCATTCTTAGTGTAACATGCATTGTCCCAAAGTATTACATTGTCTTTTGCATGCTTGTGATATTGCTAGTATGAAATTCTTAGTTCTAGTCTCCATTAAAACTCCAGAGGAGTTTCTGCATTTATGTTTTGCTTCACTCGTGGAGTCTAGCGAGATACCACTCTGATATGTTCAGGCTATGTGCATTGTGATCTTGTCTTGATTTTCGGCATCATATTATTTACTTTAGGTTGTTTGTGATTGGTTACTTGAAAGAAGGATTGCTTCATGCATTGTCCTCATAGCATTGTTTTGATACTTGCTAAACCCTTTTCGTAGTACCGGCTTATATACATCTTATGAAGCAAAAGAGTTTGTCAAAGTTTTCTTTGTCGCATCCATTTCGTTGAACTGAATTTCTTCAGGACAAGTGATACGGTGAGGATCTCTCACTCCTCGTTGGTTACCCCAAGTGGAAGGTGAGATGTAGCGTAGCAGAAAATTTCCCCTATACAGAGGATAGGGTTTGTCTCCCGTAGGACTCGCAGAAATACAAGAAGGTGGTAAAGTGAACAATGGCGCCGTTCACAACCTAGGGTTGTTAACTTCACCTGGACCTGCACATAGATACAAATAACTTTGCTCCCAACGAGTACAGAGGAGTTGTCAATTCCTCCGGCCTTGCTGTTTACAAAGGATTAACACACAAGATAATGATACTGATAGCAACTGAAAAGTAAACTAAGGATGTAAACAATGATATGAAGATGGACCGGGGTCCCGTGATTTTCACTAGTGATGCCTCTCTCCCAAAAGACGATAAAAGTGCTAGCGAGGTAAACAACTCACAGTTGGGCAATTGACAGGATTATGAAGGCACCGCAATGCTAACTATGCTGCAAAGAAAGGAAGGGCTCAAAAGCAATGGGCAGTACGCCAAGGTAAGTAGACCGAAATCCATCTTCATCTACTACGAATCATCCACCTTGAGATATCTATCCAGAACATCTCGCTGGTATTAAGTTGCGAATCCCACCCAAAGTGTAAATCCAAAGCAACAGACAACTGCATTAAAAGAACTTTGCGTAAAGTAAACAATCCTTGCACCCGCGGATACAAGCACCGTTGTTTTATCCCTGGTGGCAACAGCACATCCCCTAGTCTCATGTTTCTGTCACTCAAGCTGGACATCAAGGGGCTGAACCCACAATCAAGTATAACGCTCCCTCTTGGAGTTGCAACAAATCACTTGGCCAAAGTAAAATACGGCAACGGAGAACATGCAAGAATTTACTCAATAACAAAATATAAAAGAGAAACCAAATATATTACTCATCGCAATCTGAACATAGCCTCATAATCCATCAGATCCCAACAAACTCAGCATAGCAACGACAGAAAATTACAAAGGTGCCTCGATCATGTGAGGCAGCTCACGAGGTCTCGAAAGTGGAGCTACAAAGAAGGGAGAGATAGATCACATAGCTACTGGCCACGGACCCATGGTCCAAGGGGAACTAATCACGGTACATACGGGAGGCGTCCATGGCTATGGATGGTCTCCCGGAGGGGGTAGCTTCTCCCGGCAGGGTGCCGGAGCAGCTTCTCCAGGCAGCCCCGATCTAGAAACTGTGGTGGCGGCGGTATAGAGGCGAGATCGCGAAAGAGGGATTCGTCTTAGGGGTTTCCGTCACGGGGGGTAAATATAGGCGAAGGGGGGCACCGAGATGGGCCACAGGGCAGTCAGGATGTTCCCTGGCGCGGCCTAGGGTGGGGCCGCGCCAGCTGCCCTCCTGGCTTCCTTGTGGTGGCCCTCCTTCCCTCCTTTGGTGTTACCGGAAGCTTCCGAGTCGCTGATTTTTTATCTGATTTTTCTGGATTTTTTGGAGCACTTTTAATGGCCGGAAAACCTGAAATACAAAAACAGCAGAAAACAGCAACTGACAGCTGGGTGCACTGGGTTAATAGATTAGTCCAAATATGCTCAAAAGTGTATGAAAGTTCAAGCAAATCATGGCAAAGTCACACAAAACATGCATGGAGCAAGCAGAAATTATAGATACATTTGGGACGTATCAACAAGCAATAGGCTCAGCTTGGGGGAGTTGATACGTCTCAAACGTATCTACTTTTCCAAACACTTTTGCTATTGTTTTGCCCTCATTCTTGCATGATTTGAGCTAAACTAACCCGGACCGACGTTGTTTTCAGCAGAGCTTCCTGTATGGTTTTATTGTGCACAGGAAAATGGATTTTTGGATATCTCAAAAAAAATCCCAGAAAAATACCAAAAAATCCACGCACCCGAAGGAGCCCGGAGCCATAAGGGGGGCCAGAGAGCAGCCAGGGGGGCCCCAGGCGCCCTGCTGGCGCGACCAGGGGTGGGGCCGCGCCAGTTGGCCGCCTGGGCGACTCCCCCCTCCCCTGGTGCCCTACTTCGACTCCTATTTATTCCCGTGACGGGGAAACTCGGAAACAGGAGTCGCTTTTCCAGAACCCGTCGCGGAGCCGCCACCAACCTTTGTTCTTCCTCGCGAGGGCTAATCTGGAGGCTGATTTGGCCTCCGGAGAAGGGAGATCGTCTCCATCACCATCACCGTCACCACTCCATCCTCCCTCCATGACTTCTCTTCACATGTGTGAGTACTTCCCTGCTGTATTGATCATGTAATAGTTCGTCAGATTGTTGGGGGCATGTTGCCTATCATCTACCTTGGTGTTTATCATCTTTGCTAGAACTTGTTGTTCTTAATGCTTGTCACTTTGGGGCCGAGCGCCATGTTTTCAGATCTGTACCACTTATTTTTTTCATGAGTTTATTTATGTTCGAGATCCTATCTATGAGTTGTATGCA
Organism: Bromus sterilis; assembly: GCA_950022295.1. Classification (NCBI taxonomy): domain Eukaryota; kingdom Viridiplantae; phylum Streptophyta; class Magnoliopsida; order Poales; family Poaceae; genus Bromus; species Bromus sterilis. The sequence goes on along the minus strand of OX465595.1, from coordinate 360,624,176 downwards.
CCTATTATGGTCCGGAACCGGCGATCCCAAAGGTGACAGCTTGGGACGCCAAAGGGGATGGTCCATGATTTGAGGATTCCATGTATCCATTGAGTTTATTGCTTTGTTCTGGTGCTCTTTGATAGGAGCACCTTAATCTCCATAAGTTCCTTTTGGCCCCGTTCGTAGCGGGATGGTAGGACAAAAGATGTTGTGCAAGTTCTTATTGCAAGCACACACAACTACCTATGGGATACATGCCTAATTTTTGATATTTTCCTAGATGATGATTGTTTTTCTGTGTTGCCTTGCCCCGTGTTAGACTTTATTACATGTTCATTCTTATTCATGCGCGCCCGACCATCCATCTCCCTAGCCTATAGTGCTTTAATCCTGCTGGTCACTAGTTGTTACTTTTCGCTATTTTACCTTTGCTATCATCACTATTGCTATCATATCACAGTTTCTATTAATACTTTGTTGCAAGCAAGCATATTTCAGGTGCGGTTGAATTGACAACTCAACTGTCAAATCTTATAAATACACTTTGGTTCCCCTTGCGAGAACACTACAACCGATCCCCTACACTTGAGGGTCATCAGTGGCTAATGGTATCAAAACTAAAAATGATAATCTTGAAGTTGCACATGCTAAACTCCTTGAGGATTTTGAGAACCTCAAAAATGGCTCATGGGTCATTAAGGGTGAGCTCATCAAACTCACCGAGTCGCATGTGATACGTCCAAAACGTGTCTATAATTTCTGCTTGCTCCATGCCTCTTTTGTGTGATATTGCTATGATATTGATGAACTTCCATACACTTTTGATCATATTTGGACTAACCTATTAACTCAGTGCACCCCAGTGCCAGTTCCTGTTTTCTACTGTTTTTCTATTTCAGGTTTCCCCCATATAAAAAGTGCTCCAAAAATTCGGGAATAATCCAATAAAAAATCAGCATAGAAGAAGCTTCAGGAATCACCGAGGGGGGGGGGGGGGGCAGAGGGGACCCACCAGGGCCCCAGGCGCCCTCCCGGCGTGCCATAGGGTGGGGCCGCGCCAGGGGGCTTCCTGGACCCCTGGTGGCCCCCCTGGCAGCCCCCTTCGCCTATTTATTCCTCGTGACGATAAACCCCCGGAACGGGAATCTTTTTTCGCGATCTCTCCTCTGTTCCGCCGCCGCCGCACTTCCAAGATCGGGAGCACCAGAAGACCTCTTCCCGGTACCCTGCCGGAGGGAGGAACCACCTCCGAGAGCTTCTCCACCACCATGGATGCTTCCCGGATGAACCGTGAGTAGTCCACCTTGGACCATGGCTCTATGATCAGTAGCTATGTGATGTTCTCCTCCCCTCTTTGTTCTTCATGGATTAGACCTCGTGAGCTGCCCTACATGATCGAGGCACATATGTAATATTTCTGCTGTTGCTATGCTGAGTTTGCTGGGATCCGATGGATTATGAGATTATGTTCCGATTGTGTTTGAGTAATATATTTGATTCTCCTCTTTTATATTTATGTTCTTGAGTAATTATTGCATGTTCTCCGTTGCTGTTTATTGCTTTGGCCAAGTAGTAGGTAGTGACTCCAAGAGGGAGCGTTATGCATGATTGTGGGGTCATGCCCCCCGATGACTAGCTTGAGTGACAGAAACATGAGTCACGGGGATGTGGTGTTGCCACAAGGGGGAAAACAACGGTGCTTGTACTTGCGGGTGCAAGGATTGTTTACTTTACGGAAAGTTCTTTAATGCAGTTGTCCGTTGCTTTGAGTTTACACTTTGGGTGGGATTCGCAACTTAATACCAGCGAGATGTTTTGGATAGATATCTCAAGGTGGATGATTAGTAGGTAGATGCAGATGGATTTCGGTCTACTTGTCTTGGCGTACCGCCCATGCTTTTGAGCCTCTTCCTTTCTTCATAGCATAATTAGCATTGGTTTGCGCACATAATCCTATCAATTGCCCAGCTGTAATTTGTTTACCTCGCATGGCTATTTTATCATCTTTTGGGAGAGAGACATCACTAGTGAACATCATGGGACCCCGGTCCATATTTCTAATATTTTTTACACCCACTATCAATTTACTGCTTTATTTACTTTTCCGTTGGTATCACTATCATTATTATCCTGTGCGTTTTATCCTTTGTAAACAACAAGGCCGGAGGGATTGACAACCTCTTCGTACTCGTTGGGAGCAAAGTTATTTGTTGTGTGTGCAGGTCCATGCCAACCGCTAATCTCTGACGCCGTTGTCACCTTCCTGTCGTTGTCCGAGTCCTATTGGAGACAAACCTTGGTATCTTCACCGACGGAAATTGCCGCTGTCTACATCTCAACCTTCCACTTTAGGTAACCAACGAGGGGGCGTTAATTCGTACCATCAAAAGAAATTTCTGGCGCCGTTGCCGGGGACTCCACTCTTCAAGATAGGGGAGTTGCACACTATCTTTTATCTTTGCTTTTTAGTCTTGTTAGTTTACCTTTCAGTTTTTGCTTCGTGTCCTTTATCAAAAATTCAATTTTTTTTATAGTATGTCTAGTTCCTTACCTGCATATGAATGTATGACTTCTTTGAAACCAGATCTTATTGGCATGGAGGATTTACCGAGGATCAACAAAAGTGATACAAGGAACACCGCTTGTCTCAAAAGGGGATACACTTATGGAAACAAATACACCAGTTGTATGAGTATGATAGAAACTTGTGCTCAATATATAATATATCTTTTTGCATGGATGAATCTTGTTGCTTTATGAGGCAAAAACACCTTTCTTTCCAATGTGAGTACAATGATGATGAAACCTTAGCTTCTTATGCTAAGGGAAACTACGATTTTTATGATGCAGAGCCAATAGAAGAATTTGTTGCTTATAAGGGTGCCTATGAAATTACTTCTCTTCTTAGAAATATTAATGATGCCCGTTACAAATCTGAGAGTCTTGATATACTTAACTATTGTTTGGAAAATTATGACGCAAATTATTATATTACTGATCATCTTGATAGAATCTCTCCCCCAAAGGAAGAGACTAATGTTTTGCAGGACTCTATGAAAGAAATTGATGAAACCGAAAGCTCCTTGGATGAAAAAGAGGAGGAGAGTGACGAACAAAATGAGGAAGAATGGAGCCATCCATGTCTACCTTCTAACGAGAGCAACTCTTTGAATCTTACCTTATATGAGTGTTATGATCCTATGGATTCTTTTGAAATATCCCTTTTTGATGAAGTTGATGCCTTCTATGCTTATGGCCATGATGCCACTATGGATGGTGCTGACGGAGATGAACTTTCTATAGTTCCTCATCTTAAGCATGAAATTGTTGCTATTTCACCCACACTTGATTTTCCTATTATCTTTTTGAAATCTCCAAATATTCCAGAGAGTTTTGTCCTTATTAAACATCAATGTGACGGGTTGCATTTATCTTATGATCCTAAAGACCGTGTTGAAAACTATACACGTGTACTTGCAGGTCATGGACAACATGATTTATGTGATAGTTATATTCTTGATGTCGTTCATGATACTACTGAAAATTACTTTGAGAGAGGAAAGCTAGGTTCTAAAATCTTTCATGTTACAAAACACCTCTCTTTTTGATGATATTTTTAAAGTTACTCTTGTTCCACCTTCCTATGCTTGTCACTTTGTGCTTCTTTGATTTATTTTCTTATAAGATGCCTATGCATAGGAAGTGGGTTAGGCTTAAATGTGTTTCATATTTTCTTCTTGATGTTCTCTGTTGCTTCAAGTCCTTATTCTTATGAGAGCATCTTTTATAATCATTAAGCCTAGCTAATGGCTTTAAAGAAGCGCTTTCGGGAGGCAGCCCACAACGAATTTAGGTTTTCCTTTTTGTTTTTATTCTGTTTTTAGTGGTATTGATGATTGTTACTACTTTAGCAACATCATTGTATCTTTACTTTTCATGCTTTGTGCCAACTATAGCCTCATATGACAAGGGAAGTGAAAGTTGTGACATAATGTCCAGAAAACAGATTCTGTCCTCGTGACTGGAAAAATCACAGAAAAATCCCAGTTCATCTTTTTGAGCTGAAATTTTTACAAAGCGTGCTCTATACAATTACGGAACTTTCGTATGTTCTGAGTTTTTTTATTTGAGTTGCAGAAGTATCCCTAAAAAATTCTTCACTACCTGCTGGTCTGTTTTTCACAGATTCTGTCCTATTTTGCCTTTTCTTCGTTTTGCAAACCTTAAGCTTGCTTTTTCTTTGCAAAAACATTTTTGCAATCTTGAGAAACAATAGCTCTTCAATAATATCCTTATTTCCAGTAGATAAAAAATTATTTTATAATGGGTACTAACCTCGCTCATCAGATTATGATGAGTTATGTATGAAGGGAGTTTTCAAGTGTGCGTGGGAAAATGATGAAAGAAGATTCAGGAGTGTCAAGCGCTCAAGCTTGGGGATGCCCCCATGCATCCCCAAGAAATATTCAAGGAGACTCAAGTGTCTAAGCTTGGGGATGCCCCCGTGCATCCCCTTCTTCATCAACAATTATCAGTTCGTCTCTCGTTTCACTATATTTTTATCACTTCATGCGTTATGTGTTATGCTTGGAGCGTCTCTCTCTTAGGTGTTATTTTTCTTTAGCTTTTCTTGCTGTTCATAACAAGTTAGAACCCAGCTTACTTTGTGTGGGAGAGAAACACGCTCCACTTCCAACATCTAGAACACAACATAGGACTTTTCATGCTTATCTTTGTTGTGTGTGTTCTTTATCTTTTTCATAGCTACTGTCATGTTTAGCTCTTAGTTTTCATGCTTATCTTTTTAAAGAGATTTTTTTTAGTTTGTTGCTAGAACTCTCTTGAGTTTTCGTGTTTATCTTGTTTAGAGAGTTTGCATGTTGCACTGAGTTTTGTGTCTTGACTTGAAGTAGGTAATTGAGGTTCCTATTCTTTTGTAGTAGTAACTTGCAATAGTTTTGAGGTATTGTTTTGAGTAATGTTTGGACTTTTGGTGTCAAGAGCTTTAGCCTATTAGTGATAGATGTCGTATTTTGGGCAATCCGTGTTTATTTTCAAAACTTACAAAATTAGTTGAGAACTTTAGCTACTAGATGGATCACTATTCTTCTGAGGGGTCGAATATTAGAGTACACTCACGTACCATGAGTCGAGGATGCGCAAGGATAACCGAACCCCCATACACTCCTCCTAGGGGTACTTGTCTCTTTATGAACCTCCTTGTTAGATTGAGAGTTACCAATAATAAGTGCATGAGTTCTTCAGACTAATGTGAGTATTCGAAAGTTGACACTTCCACCTTCCCATATTTTTCTAGCCTCCCCTGTGCCGTGCATTGCTTTCTTCTCACTCCGAGAGTTGGCGTACACCTTCGCCTGTACATCCAAACCCTTGGCATGATACGCTCTGTCATCATAAACCTCCTTATATCCTTCCTCAAAACAGCCACCATACCTACCTATCAAGGCATTTCCATAGCCTTTCCGAGATATATTGCCATGCAACATCCATCTTCTCATGACTTGATCTTCATGTCATACATGCTACTTGCTTGATTGATGAGCCGCATGCTAGTTGGGCCTTGCCCTTATCATTGCTAACTGACGCGCTAGTATCATTGCATATCCTGCTACACTGGCAGAGGCATACATTTGCATACATCATGATAGTTATATCTTCTTTATGATTTGAGTACTTTGTAAAGTGTGAAAGATCTTCTATACTTTTTGTAATATATAGAGTGTTCCCCTAAAGTGAGGAAAAGATCCCAAAGTGGACAAATTAAAAGATCCCAAAGAGGACAAAATTAAAAGATCCCAAAGAGGACAAATGAGAGAAATAGAAAGATCCATTGAGGCCACCAAAAAAATACAAAAAAATAGAAAAAAGAGAAAAAGAAAATAAAAAGAGAGAAGTGGGCACACTACTATTCCTTTTGAGAGATCCACACTCGTACTCCCTCTTATATCTTGTACTCCATAGAGATTATCATTCATGCATATAGCTATGTGGGGACCTTCACACTATAGAAATTGGATTGTATCTTCCAATGATGAGCCTCCTCAAATGAGCTCTAGGTCTTCTTGAGCAAGCAAGTTGGATGCACCCCCACTAGTTCCATTGGAGAGCTTGCCTTAGCTCATATGTGCATCCGTTGCATGGAAATCCCTACTCCTGACATCATATCTATCATTTGGCTTTCTCTCGCCTATGATTGTCCTCATTGATGTGAGCCTTTTCACACTTTTTGTCTTCCTCCTCCACCATATTTTCTCTTTGCCATCCTAAGTGTCAACTTTCTTGCTTACGCTCATCCATTGCATGAGTGCTCAAAATGTAGAAAAGGAGTGGATCATTTTGACTTGTACCTGGCTAGTGGTCTGGGGATGAGTCAAGATAAGATTCTAAAGAAGACCAAGTGTGAAACTTTAGTAGATTGATTTCTCAACACAAAAATACTTTTTCTTGTATATCCCTATCCCCTTTCTTGCACGCAAACACCATTTGGAGACATTCGAGTCACGGACAGCGAGAGCTCTTGCACCTTTATGTTCTTATGTTGCTTATTTCAATATTAAATATAGACTCTTGCCTGTTATGACTTGAATTGAATTACATGCCTTGATTGCTTTACTTAAAAGTTCTTTTATGGTTGTTAGCATGTCACCACAGAAATTATTCTTTTATCATTTACCTACTCGAGGACGAGCAGGAATTAAGATTGGGGATGTTGATACGTCCAAAACGTATCTATAATTTATGCTTGCTCCATGCCTCTTTTGTGTGATATTGCTATGATTTTGATGAACTTCCATACACTTTTGATCATATTTGGACTAACCTATTAACTCAGTGCACCCCAGTGCCAGTTCCTGTTTTCTGCTGTTTTTCTATTTCAGTTTTCCCCCATATAAAAAGTGCTCCAAAAATTTGGGAAAAATCCAATAAAAATTAAGCGTAGAAGAAGCTTCGGGAATCGCCGAGGGGGGGCCAGAGGGGACCCACCAGGGCCCCAGGCGCCCTCCCGGCGCACCCTAGGTTGGGACCGCGCCAGGGGGCCGCCTAGACCCCTGGTGGCCCCCCTGGCTGCCCCCCTTCGCCTATTTATTCCTCGTGACGAGAAACCCCCAGAACGGGAACCCTTTTTCGCGATCTCTCCTCTGTTCCGCCGCCGCGCTTCCAAGATCGGGAGCACGAGAAGACCTCTTCCCGGCACCCTGCCGGAGGGAGGAACCACCTCCGGGAGCGTCTCCACCACCATGGATGCTTCCCGGATGAACCGTGAGTAGTCCACCTTGTCCCATGGCTCTATGATCAGTAGCTATGTGATGTTCTCCTCCCCTCTTTGTTTTTCATGGATTAGACCTCGTGAGCTGCCCTACATGATCGAGGCACATATGTAATATTTCTGCTGTTGCTATGCTGAGTTTGCTGGGATCCGATGGATTATGAGATTATGTTCAGATTGTGTTTGAGTAATATATTTGATTCTCCTCTTTTATATTTATGTTCTTGAGTAATTCTTGCATGTTCTCCGTTGCTGTTTATTGCTTTGGCCAAGTAGTAGGTAGTGACTCCAAGAGGGAGCGTTATGCATGATTGTGGGTTCATGCCCCCCGATGACTAGCTTGAGTGACAGAATCATGAGTCTAGGGGATGTGGTGTTGCCACAAGGGGGAAAACAACGGTGCTTGTACTTGCGGGTGCAAGGATTGTTTACTTTACGCAAAGTTCTTTAATGCAGTTGTCCGTTGCTTTGAGTTTACACTTTGGGTGGGATTCGCAACTTAATACCAGCGAGATGTTCTAGATAGATATCTCAAGGTGGATGATTAGTAGATAGATGCAGATGGATTTCGGTCTACTTGTCTTGGCGTACCGCCCATGATTTTGAGCCTCTTCCTTTCTTCATAGCATAATTAGCATTGGTTTGCGCACATAATCCTGTCAATTGCCCAGCTGTAATTTGTTTACCTCGCATGGCTATTTTATCGTCTTTTGGGAGAGAGACATCACTAGTGAACATCATGGGACCCCGGTCCATATTTCTAATACTGTTTACACCCACTATCAATTTATTGCTTTATTTACTTTCATGTCATTGTCGGAGTCCAACTGGAGACAAACCTTGGTATCTTCACCGAGGGAAATTGCCGCTGTCTACATCTCAACCTTCCACTTTGGGTAACTAACGAGGGGGCGTTAATTCGTACCATCAGCATGCTCAACTAAAAGCTTCATCTTTAAAAGAGCTTGCCATGTTGTCTTCTCCATACGTTTTTCTTGATGATGCTTGTGCTACTAACTCTATTTCTTGTGAAGCATCCATACTAAAGGAGAATGTTGAGCTAAAGGCTCAACTTGAGTTGCTAACTACCAAGTATGGGAAATTGGAAGAAAACCATGAAAAGCTCTCAAGCTCTCATGAGGATCTTCTAGTCTCCCATATTGTGCTAAAGTTAGCTCACGAGGCGAAGGTTTCTAATTAGTTTCTCATGTGGACATTAGCACTACTATCTCTCAATATGCTATATTGCCATGTGCTAGTCCTTGTAATTCATACACTCATAATGTTGCTAGATCTTGTGATGAATTACTTTCCTTGCCTTGTTGCTCTAACAATGAAGCTTCTACTTCCTCTAGTACTTGGTTTGTTAATAACCATGTAGAGGAAATCAAAGCGCTCAAGGACCAAGTCACTACTTTGAAGAAAGACTTGGAAAAGGGTCATGAAGGGAAGTCTACACTTGACAAGGTTTTGTGTGGAAAAAATCTCCCAATGACAAGGATGGACTTGGATTCAACTCCAACAATAAGAAGTAAATGATAAACAAGAATAAGGGGCAATCACAAGTCAAGAATTCGGCCAAGATTATTTGCTTCAAGTGCAAGGTTGAAGGGCACCATGTTAGATCTTGCCCTTTGAAGAAGAAGCCCCTTAGTGACAAGCAACTAGGGAAGAGGCCTCAAGTCAACCGCAAGGTGAAGTAAAGCCACTTCCCAAGAAGACTCAAGTCAATGATCTTCATGTTGAGAAATCAACCATGAAGAAAATAAAGAGTAGATGTTGCTACTTATGTCGTGAGAAGGGTCATCTTGCTTCTTCATGCACTAACGGTACCTTATCCAACCCTATTATAGTTGATGATGTTTATTATCTTTGGAAGGATAAGGTTGTCAATGTGTTTGCCAAATTTGTTGGCACTCAAAGTGGTGACAAGAAAAGCACCATTTGGGTTGCCAATCCTAGTGTGACTAACCTCTTAGGACCCAACATGGTTGGGGACCAATGATACGTCCAAAACGTATCTATAATTTCTGCTTGCTCCATGCATGTTTTGTGCGATATTGCTATGATCTAGATACACTTTCATACACTTTTGATCATATTTGGACTAACCTATTAACTCAGTGCACCCCAGTGCCAGTTCCTGTTTTCTGCTGTTTTTCTATTTTAGTTTTCCCCCATATAAAAAGTGCCAGAAAAATTCCGGGAAAAATACAGGAAAAATCAGCATACAGGAAGCTTCGCGAAGAGCCCGAGTGGGGCCAGAGGGGAGCCAGGGGGGCCAGACGGCCACCCGGCGCGGCCCCACCCTGGCCGCGCCAGGGGGGCGCCTGGGGCCCCTGGTCCACCTCTGGCTGCCCCCCTTCGCCTATTTATTCTCCGTCACGGGGAAACTCCGAAGACAGAACCCTATTTCGCAAACTCGCCTCTGTTCCGCCGCCGCCGCCTTGCTGCCAAGATCGGGAGCACCAGAAGACCTCTTTCCGGGATCCCTGCCGGAGGGAGGGCCGACCTCCGGGAGTCTCCTCTCCACCATGGATGCTCCTCGGATGTCTCGTGAGTAGTTTTCCTTGGAGCATGGGTCCGTGATCAGTAGCTATGTGATGTTCTCCTCCCCTCTTTGTTCTTCATGGTTTAGACCTCGTGAGCTGCCCTACATGATCGAGGCACTTTTGTAATATTTCTGCTATTGCTATGCTGAGTTTGAAGGGATCTGATGGATTATGAGATTATGTTCAGATTGTGATAGAGTAATATATTTGGTTTTTATCTCTTATATTTTTGTTCCTAAGTAATTCTTGCATGTTCTCCGTTGCTGTTTATTGCTTTGGCCAAGTAGTAGGTAGTGACTCCAAGAGGGAACGTTGTGCTCGATTGTGGGTTCATGCCCCCCGATGACACACTTGAGTGACAAAAACATGAGTCTAGGGGATGTGTTGTTGCCACAAGGGGGAAAACAACGGTGCTTGTAACCGCGGTTACAAGGATTGTTTACTTTACGCAAAGTTCTTTTTAATGCATTTGTTTGTTGCTTTGGGTTTACACTTTGGGTGGGGCTCGCAACTTAATACCAGCGAGATGTTCTGGATAGATATCTCAAGGTGGATGATTAGTAGTAGATGCAGTTGGATTACAGTCTAATTATTTTGGCGTACTGCCCGTGCTTTTGAGCCTCTTCCTTTCTTTTGTAGCATAGTTAGAATTGCGGTGCGTTCATAATCCTGTCAATTGCCCTTCTGTAATTTGTTTACCTCGCATAGCAGTTTTATCGTCTTTTGGGAGAGAGACATCACTAGTGAACATCACGTATCCCGGTCCATATCCTTATTACTCCTTCCATGATATCTTTACTTTCCTGCTTTTACTTTCAATTGCTATCATTATCCTTTGGGTTTTACCCTTTGTGAACAACAAGACCGGAGAGATTAACAACCTCTCTGAACTTCGTTGGGAACAAAGTTATCTGTGTCTGTGTGCAGGTCCACGTCAGTTGCGCCGCTGACACCTACTTATCATCTCTGGAGTCCTACTGGAGACAAACCTTGGTATCTTCACCGAGGGAAACTTGCTGCTGCGCTACATCTTAACCTTCCACTTGGGGTAACCAACGAAGGGCGAGAAGCCATCAACCAACAAGCTCAAACTTGATCAATAGGTGTTGGTGGAGGGAATTGGAGACTTGGCTACATTACGAAGAATTAAGGGACCTTCATTAATCACATTATATCAAGCCAAGTCATTTGGACTATCATGTGTCTATCTTATATCCAATGTTCCTCCTTACGGTAACTTGTACTTAAATGGTTTACCTTGAAAGTTACTTGCCCCTTTGCATGTTTTGGTTTTGTACCTTGCATGTGCTTGTATATGTTGTGTTTCCAATCTACGTATATTGAGTAATCAATTTTGTGTATGTTGGTTTGCACATCATGTATGTGTGAGTGTTGTGTTGAGCCTATTTTTCGTCTTGTTTGCATCTTAGTTGGCTCTTGTGAAAGATTAATGGATCATCCCATTTTGGGGGAGTGATGTGCCTTGTGCACTTCACGATCCTAAAAATGTGTATACATGAGGAATACCACCTAGTATTGATATTATAAGATTATCTAGTCACTATGTGGTATGTCGTTCTTGTGAGAAATTCCAATTCTAAAGTATCCATTAATTATCTCTTATTGGTATTTGTTTGCCTCTAGTTGTAAATTTTGGGATATCACATTATGGGGGAGTAATATGCTTTGTGTATATTACACGCCTAGAAAATGTGTACATTTGAGGTTTTTCCACTTAGAGTAGATATTGTAAATTATCTAGTTCATATGTGGCATGTTTGCTCCTCGAGTTCCAATTTGCTTAAATTGAATTTATTTCTCATCTTATGGTTCTTGAGTGTATGAGATTCTCTTGGTACGGTTTCCCTCCAACATGTACTTGTATTTCCTATGTGGGAACCGTTTTCTCCAAGCTATTCTAGTCATTGCTTGCATGATTGGATGCATATTTGAATCTATTAAGAATCTCTTTGTAAGCATTGTACTCAATTCTTATCTTACCACATTCTTATGGTTGTTGTTGTGAAGATGATAATATATATTATTGCTATCTACCACCGGGTAGTAATTCCATATACCTCTTGTCCTTAACAATTGGTACTCTTACATGTTGTAGAAATTATTGATCATCTTTACATTGGCTTGTGTGTAATTGGCTTATTACTTGCCAAGATTTTATTGTGGTTTTACCTCTCATTGTCTTACTTGCCACTTGTGGATCATTTGTTTTCGCGATCTCTAATGTTTCTCCAGATATAGTGAAAGTGGTGATCCCATCTTGCGCATTTTGTATTCGAATTAAAATTATATTTAATGCACATCGGGAGCTAGCATCTTATGATCCATATCAAGTGCATGTTATTGGAAGGCATATTATCTTTGGTTCTTTGGGTCATCATAAATTTGTTGGGGGCATGGTTTGTTTGGGATTGTGCTCTTTTTGAGAGTTTGATATCTCCTTCTTTGATTTCTTTTATTTGGTATCATGCTCTCGATCACTTGGTTTGTCAATTGATACCCCATTCCTTGATGTATCTTTTATTTGGTATACTTCAAGTGACAAGTTTATTTTGGAATCTTATTTTCAATTGGGATCTTATTTTGGAATCTTATGTTCACTTGGTATCCTTTTCAATTGTATTCCTATTCAATCATGTGTTCATTGGGTTGGGATTCAATTGGTAGTTCTTCTCATTTGTTCGTGAGTGTAGCAATTGACCATGTGTTGATTGCTACTTGTCTCCTATCATTTGTTAATTTGGATCTTTGATATAATTTGGAAAACCTTATGTTGTGCCACCTTTGGTGTGCCTTCTTGGTTTACTTGGTGTCTTGTCCAAATTGTATTTATTTTTGGTTCTTCGAAGTCTTGTGCATGCATATTTGCTAATTGTGTAGTTCCTATGCCATGTTGTAAGGCCTGCGATGCGGTACCATCTCCAAGTTAGCGCTTTCGCGCCGATCTCAAAGATGGAAGAGCATACCTAGCCATCTGCGCCTTGGCCAAAGCAATAAACAGCAACGGAGAACATGCAAGAATTACTCAAGAACAAAAATATAAAAGATATGAACCAAATATATTACTCAATCACAATTTGAACATAGTCTCATAATCCATCAGATCCCAGCAAACTCAGCATAGCAACAACAGAAATAATTACATATGTGCCTTGATCATGCAGGGCATCTCACAAGGTTTGATCTATGAAGAACAAAGAGGGGAGGAGAACATCATATAGCTACTGATCATGGACCCATGGTCCAAGGTGGACTACTCACGGATCATCCAGGAAGCGTCCATGGTGGTGGAGAAGCTCCCGGAGGTCAATCCTCCCTCCGGCAGGGTGCCGGGAAGAGGTCTGCTGGCGCTCCCGATCTTGGAAGCGCAGCGGCGGCGGAAAAGTGGCGAGATCGCGAAAAAGGGTTCTGTTTTCGGAGGTTTCTCGTGATGGAGAATATATAGGCGAAGGGGGACAGCCAGGGGGCCCACCAGGGGTCCAGGCGACCACCTGGCGCGACCACCCCCTAGGGCGCGCCACCAGGGCGCCAGGGCCCCTGGTGGTGGCCCTCTGGCCCCTCCTTGGCTCTTCTGGAAGCTTCTGTTGCACTGATTTTTTATTGTATTTTTCCAGAATTTTTGGAGCACTTTTAATATGGAGGAAACCTGAAATAGAAAAACATCAGAAAAATAGGAACTGGCACTGGGGTGCACTGAGTTAATAAGTTAGTCCAAATATGATCTAAAGTGTATGAAAGTGTATATAAAACATAGCAATGTCATACAAACACATGCATGGAGCAAGCAGTAATTATAGATACGTTTGGGACGTATCAATGGTGCATTCCTACAAACTTTCGCACCCTCCAAGCCTCCTATCTCCTGTTCATGATCGAGTAAACTTGAGAGCCCTTCAGAACACAACAAAAACAAATATGGTGAAAGGAGGTCCCCTTGTCTCAGTCCCCATGTAGGGATAATTTCATCCGTTTCAGTATTGTAGAATCTAAATGTGTATTTTACTGATGAAACACAATCCATTATTAGCTCCACCCATTCTTCCGAGAAACCCAACTTCAACATATTTTTTGGAGGAAAACCCATTCAACCCTGTCATATGCTTTATTCATATCAAGCTTCACCGCAGACATACCATTAGAACCGTGAGTTTTCTTCTTGATTGAGTGGAATCACTCATACGCCACCAACACATTGTCCATAATTAACCTTCCCAGGAAAAAAGCACTTTGTGTTGGAGAGTGATACGTCTCAAACATATCTACTTTTCCAAACACTTTTGCTATTGTTTTGCCCTCATTTTTGCATGATTTGAGCTAAACTAACCCGGACTGACGCTGTTTTCAGCAGAGCTGCCTGTATGGTTTTATTGTGCGCAGGAAAATGGATTATTGGACATCTCAGAAAATTCACAGAAAAATACCAAAAAATCCACGCACCCGAAGGAGCCCGGAGCTAAAGGGGGGCCAGAGGGCAGCCAGGGGGGCCCAGGCACCTTGCTGGCGCGAGCAGGGGTGGGGCTGCGCCCTCTGGCCGCCTGGATGAATGCCCCTCCCCTGGTGCCCTACTTCGACTCCTATTTATTTCCGTGACGGGGAAACCTGAAACAGAAGTCGATTTTCCAAAACCCGTCGCGGAGCCACCGCCAACCTCTGTTCTCCCTCGGGAGGGCTAATATGGAGGTTGATTTGGCCTTCGGAGAGGGGAGATCGTCGCCATCACCATCACCACTCCATCCTTCCTCCATGAATTCTTTTCACATGTGTTCGTAATTCCCAGCTGTAGGCAAAGGGGATGGTAGGGATTGGATGAGATTGATCATGTAATAGCTCATCTGATTGTTGGGGGCATGTTGCCTATCATCTACTTTGGTGTTTATCATCTTTGCTACAACTTGTTGCTCTTAATGCTTTTCACTTTGGGCCCGAGTACAATGTTTTCAGATCTGAACCACTTATGTTTTCATGAGTATATTTATGTTCGAGATCCTATCTATGAGTTGTATGCACCTATTATGGTTCGAAACCGGCGATCCCAAAGGTGACAGCTTGGGACACCAAAGGGGATGGTCCATAATTTGAGGATTCCATGTATCCATTGAGTTTATTGCTTTGTTCCGGTGCTCTTTGACAGGAGCACCTTAATCTCCATAAGTTCCATTTGGCCCCGTTCGTAGAGGGATGGTAGGACAAAAGATGTTGTGCAAGTTCTTATTGCAAGCACGCACAACTACCTATGGGATACATGCCCAATGTTTGATATTTGCCTAGATGATCATTACTTTTCTGTGTGCCTTGCCCCGTGTTAGAATTTATTACATGTTCATTCTTATTCATGCAGCGTCCGACCATCCATCTCCCTAGCCTACAGTGTTTTAATCCTGCTGGTCACTAGTTGTTACTTTTCGCTGTTTTACTTTCGCTATCATCACTATTGCTATCATATCATAGTTGCTATTAATACTTTGTTGCAAGCAAGCATATTTCAGGTGCGGTTGAATTGACAACTCAACTTTCAAAGCTTATAAATACTCTTTGGTTCCCCTTGTGTCGAATCAATAAATTGGGTCAACTTACCCGCAAGAACAGTACAATCGACCCCCTACAGTTGAGGGTCATCAAGTACTGTTTTCTGGCGCCGTTGCCGGGGACCATAGCAATATTTACAAGTCTACTTGAAGTATCCTTCCTGCCACACTTCATCCGCTATGGGTAAGAAAGGAGACCCGAAGGTTCCGATCCTACCATCTAGTACAAGAAAAGGTACCGTTCTGAGTACTAGTGCTACGCTTGATTCACCTTCCATTATAAGTAATTTTGCTTCACCACTACCACCACATGCTACTTCTACTGAGCCTGTTACTATGTGCGATACATTTGATGATGCTTCCACTACTCTTGATGATGATAATTTTCTTGGTCACTATATTGAAACTCAGACTGCTAAGTCTATAGCAGAACCCGAGACCAAGACTCCTGCTACCTATATTACTACTTGCAAAACCTTTTGTTACCCAACCTTAGATGAACTCAAGGAGATACTCCTTGATGATGATTATATTACTCTTGATGATGATCTTTGCAGGGAACTCAGAGAGTGTACCGACTGTGACCCTAATGCTATTAAGGAGCTGCTCTAAAAGCACTCCATGAAGAACAAGAATATTCCTGATCCTAAATTTTACACATCTCCTATATGCATCAATGATCCTGATTATGATTTCTCTATTGATCTTTCACTTATATCTATAGTCGAAGCTGACCTTTTTTATGGCAGAGAAAATGATGATGCTATAGCACACCTGACCAAACTCGCTGAGTTAGGTAAACTATTTACTACTGATGAGAAGATACAAAATTTCTATGTGGCCAAGGTTTTTTCCTTTTTCTTTGAAGGGAAACGCTAAATCCTGGTATAATGCAGTACCCTATGGTTTCATTGAGAGTCCTCAGGACTTAGTTCAATTTTTCGTTGATAAATATTTTCCTGCTCATATGCAACATGCTGCTTTGCAAAGAATCTATAACTTTAAACAGTTGCAGGATGAGCACCTCCCTAGAGCTTGGGGGAGGTATTGTGACTTAATTAAGGCTAGACCAGGACATGAAGTCCCAAAGAATGAATTACTTGATATATTTTATGCTGGTCTAACCGATGAATCCAGGTCCTATCTGGATAGTTGTCGGGGGAATGACCCCCGGGTAGGGTCACCCAGGGGAAACAATTCATCAAGGCAAAGATCACCGACCTGATGGTCGCCGATCTAGTCAAGGCCGAACTGATCAAGACTACGCAAGAAGTGGGCCGAGCTGGCCAGGTCGGAGGCCGATTGCCCCAAAGAGAGTGCAATCGGCCTCACCAGGAAGCACTCGGCCGAAGTAAACAGATCAACCTCCGAGAAGAGTCCCAGGTCGGACACCTGGTACAAGTGCATTCAATGCGCAATCCCTGAAGATCGGGACTATCAGAGGCGTGCGGTCTCCTCCAGCGCCGATCACGCGGACAGACCGACATGTCTAGAGTCTCTAGCTTCACTATTCATTAGCAAGGTCTACAGAGTAGCGGCATGGTGAGGCGCAAGTCTACACCGGGTCATCCGGGGGAACACGATGTGAGGACCCTAGCTTGTTTGAGGCTGACAGCTGGGCCCTCCCCTTTGTACATTTACCTTTGTACCCCGGGCTCGGCCTATAAGAGCCCCGGGTACCCCTTCTGCGTGAGGGACGACAGAGCACTTATTGCAACTTCAAACACCAGAGAGAGAGCAAGGAGAGAGTTGAGCTTAGATCTCTCTTCCCCTTCATCTCAAACAGCTCAAGGAGCGTTCATTTTAGCCAGAGTTATTGCATATAGCTAGCTCGGCAGGACTAGAGGTGTTATCTCTACGGAGAGCCCCAAACCTGGGTACATCGTGGTGTCTCACCGTGTGTTCCCATTCTCGATTCCGGTACCAGCGATACTAACCTCGGTTTGTCCCCCTCTTTAGCCATCCCCATGGCATCTGTCGTTACATATCGATGACAGTTGGCGCCCACCGTGGGGCAGGCCGAGGCGTCGACTGGAGTTCTGATCCGGACGGGACCATCATCTGCATCGCGCGTGCGCTTCGCCTCCGGCCTGGTCATGAGGAGCGGAGCGTGGGACTACGTCATCGACAACGCTTCGCGGTTTAGGGTAGGAATGCCTCTGTCGCGTGGCGTCATCATTCCTTTCGGCGGACATCGTGTTTTTGTCGCGACACTTCCTAATGTTTTTCCCAGGGGGGTACGAGTGTTTTCTGAGCTCACGGATCCGTTGCCAGGCGGGCCGGATGCCGTGGGAACACAGAGCATGACTGCGCACATCCGTGCGGAGGTCATGATGGCGGGATCATCTAGTCGCAACAGCTCTTCTTCAGCGACCCGAGCCGCGAGGGCAGCAACCACGACACCAGCAGGACCAAGCAACCCACCAGACGTGATCTGCACTCCTGTGGATCTTCATGCCGATCCAGTTGTGGCTCACGCCGAGCTGGAGAAAGTGCGTCAGGCTCTGAAGGGGCAATCAGATCGGATCGACGCTGAAAAGCGCCGTATGGAGGCAACAGTTCGGGAGTACAATGCAGCGCACGGCATCAGGCAGCGCGTTATCCCACCCCTAGTGATTGATGAGCTCCGAGCTGCAGGACGAGAGGTCGGCAAAGAGCTGGGAGGGGCCCAGCAACCAGTAGCATCCACCATCGCTGCTCCGCAGATCTCATACAGTTCTCCTATGAAGAACATGAGGGCTGCCGAGCAGATCGCCACCGAGCTGGAGCACTTGGAGGGAGAAGAGCTGCGGGAGAGGACGCGCTGAATGCGTGATCTCATAACAACAACAAACCAGGAGCAGAAGGCGGCCACCAAGCAGCAAGGGCCAGTGGCATCAAAGTTAGTTCGGGAGACTTCGGGGGCAAACCAGCCGAATGCTCCACCTCGGCAGCAGAGGCAGTCATCTTCGTCGCATGGCAGTTTGCACCACAGTTGGAGAAATCAAGGGGCTGCGGGAGGCAGTCGGAGGGATGAGCCAGCAGTCAACAGCAGGCACAATGAGCAACCGGCGGCGTTAGTCCGCCCGGCAATGAGTCAGCGTCTAGGTCCCCGAGAGATTGTGGACAATGATGCAAGGCACGGAATCGAGCAGTTGCAGCAGGATAAGCAACCAGAAGACGATGTACCAGCGGGTCCGGCATGCTTTGGCCCGCGCATTCGGCAAGAGCAGTCCCCCAAAGGTTTCACATTGCACAGGGACACTGATGTCTACGCACGCTTCTATTCTTGTAGACTATGTTGGGCCTCCAAGCGCAGAGGTTTGTAGGACAGCAGCAATTTCCCTCAAGTGGATGACCTAAGGTTTATCGAACTCAGGGAAGTAGAGGTTGAAGATGGTCTCTCTCAAGCAACCCTGCAATTAAGATACAACAAGTCTCTTGTGTCCCCAACACACCTAATACAACTAGGAGTTGTATAGGTGCACTAGTTCGGCGAAGAGATGGTAAAATACGAGTGATAGGTGTGGCAAAGCAAGGTAATATAAATCTGTAATAAAAAGTGCAGCAAGGAAACAAGTGGTAAACGTGAGCACAAACGGTATTGCAATGGTGGAAACAAGGCCTAGGCTTCATACTTTCACTAGTGGCAACTCCCAACAACATTAACATAGTCTAATCACATGATATTTCCCATAAAACATGCAATGGAGACGCACTCGGAGGTCATTCCTTTGTGGTCAAGAGAGGATGAGAATTATGTAGGGCTACAAAAGCACACCTCAGAGATCGTAGTTCTCAATCTATGGATTTCCCAATGTCACCGCGGCCATCCAAAGAGAGTACCACAATCACCACAACATATCTCAAGGATAGTCAAAGACAAGCACCAAGAGATTCTCAATCTTCAATCCACACACAAAAGAGAAAATCACTCATGATAATATTCTTCTAACCCATGTCCAATAGACCGCTGTCACCTTGGTCTCGGAGATTATACTAGATAAGATCAATTGAGTACATCAATCTAATACATAGAGGAAGGGGAAATATCATTGGGATCACCCTAGATTAACATAGCCAATGATCACAACAAAGATCACATCATGGGAGAGAGAGAAGAACACATAGCTACTGGTAGAAACCTCAGCCCCAATGGACAACTACTCCCGCTTCATGGAGGGAGGAAGCAACGTCGATGGAGATGAATCCGGGGGCACTTCCCCGTCCCGGCAGGGTGCCGGCACAGGAATTCTGTCCCCCCGAAACTTGATGGCGATGGCGGCGGAGATCGGAATTGCTTCTGGAGAAAAAGGGTCTGGAATCAGGGTTTCCGCGACGGGAGAATAAATAGGGGCCAATGTGGGGTACCAGGGGGCCCACCAGGGGTCCAGGCGCCCTCTGGCGCGGCCAACCCCTGGGGCGCGCCACCAGGGCGCATGGGCCCATGGTGGTGGCCCTCTGGCCCCACTCAGGTCCTTCCGGAAGGTTCTTCTGCGCTGATTTTTTATCTGAGTTTTCCCGAATTTTTGGAGAACTTTTTATATGGGGGAAAACTAAAATAGAAAAACAGCAAAAAACAGGAACTGGCACTGTGGTGCACTGAGTTAATAGGTTAGTCCAAATATGATCAAAAGTGTATGAAAGTGTATCTAGATCATAGCAATATCACACAAAACATGCATGGAGCAAGCAAAAATTATAGATATGTTTTGGACGTATCAGACACCCCCAAGTACAATGGATCAGTCAAACCAGAAGATTGGATGGTCGGTTATATGACTGCAGTCGGTAGCGCATGAGGTGGTCGACGCGTAGCTGTACGCTATGCACCGCTCATGCTTCAAAGTTCAGCTCGGTCCTGGTTAAACAGTTTGCCTAGCAATAGCATAAATTGGTAGAAGGATTTTGAGGATGCATTCGTTCGCAACTTCACCAGCACGTATGAGCGCCCAGGTCTGCCTCGGCACCTGGCACTCTGTGTACAAGGAAAGAGCGATCCACTTCGCGATTACCTTCAGTGGTGGATCAAGCTCAGAAACACTTGCGAGGGAGTTCATGAAATCCAAGCCATCCAGTATTTCAGTGACGGTTGCTTGGACGGGTCTTTGTTGAAGCACAAGCTCCTGCGCAAGGAGATAACATCTTTGGCCGATCTGATGAGAATAGCCAATTCATTCGCCGCGTCTGATGCTGCAATGCGCCCGATCACGTTGAGTCCCAGTGGTTTCATCCAAGGGAAACCGTCCGGCCAGCAGCAGCAGTCGGCAGAAGAAAATGGGCCGAATGGTCCCAATCGGCGCGAGAGGCACGAGATCCAGCGGAATATAAACTTTGGCAACAACAACAACACCCCTAATTTCAACAACACCCCCGGTAACTTCAACAACAACAACAACAAAAACAACAACAACAACAACAACAACATAGGCTTCAACAAGAGGAGGATGAGCAGCCGGATGCCCAATATGGCAATCGGCAGGTAGCAGTAGTTCAACAGCGGGAGGAACAAGGGGCTGCGGGAGGCAGTCGGAGGCATAAACCTGCAGAAAGGCCGCAAGGTCAGATCAGGGCCCCCATACACCTTTGAGGACATGATGAACCAGCCCTGCAAAATGCACAGTGGAGTCGGCAAGCCCGCATCTCACACCACTCGGCAGTGCATCTGGGTTAATCGTTTGTCGAAGGGAGGAGCAGGAAACCTTCCCCCACCACCACCCCCACCCCAG
The DNA here is from genome assembly GCA_950022295.1 of Bromus sterilis. Classification (NCBI taxonomy): domain Eukaryota; kingdom Viridiplantae; phylum Streptophyta; class Magnoliopsida; order Poales; family Poaceae; genus Bromus; species Bromus sterilis. Next base: position 360,603,103 of record OX465595.1, on the reverse strand, counting down.
ACCCACCACCAGCAAATGCTCGGTCGTAGTTACCGCGTCAGGCTGCAGCATACATGATCTTCACCAGCGATTCGGATGACAAGGGAAGTCGGAGAGCCCGTGAGCAGGCAGTCAATGCCACTATGTCAACAGTTTCTCAGAGGATGATCTGGTCGGACAATATCATAGCATGGGCCCCAGAAGACCAACCGAGCGTAATGCCCAACTCGGGCAGTTATGCGCTCGTGGTGGATGCAATTGTGGTAGCACCTTTGTACTCATGCAAGTTCACCAGGACTCTCATTGATGGAGGCAGCGCCATCAACATTCTATACAGGGACACAATGATCTGGCTCGGCATCAGTGAAAGCGAGTTGGAACCTAGCAGGACCATCTTTCATGGGATAGTGCCCGGCCTTTCATGTACTCCATTAGGCCGCATTCGGCTGGAGGTAGTGTTTGGTTCGGAGAAAAATTTCCGCCGAGAGCCGATCTGGTTCGAGGTGGCCGATCTGAGCAGCCCATACCATCTTCTGCTTGGATCGCATGCGATAGGCAAGTTCATGTTCAACATAATGCAGCCCTACATAAAGATGAAGCTCCTAGGGTCGAATGGTCCAATCACTGTGTGCGGTGACTACAAGAAGTCACTGGAATGTTCGTCAGCCGGCTCTAGGCTGGCCGATTCTCTGGTCATCGATGCAGAACGGCGCCAGCTCGACAAGGTCGTAGCAATGGCCCAATGTCAGATGAAGGAACCTATGCCGAGCAAGAAGGCCAAGAGATCGGATGATGAGATTGTGTTTCAAGCAGCCAAGGACAACAAGAGGATTGCCCTGGACTCCTCCGACCCTAGTAGTGCGTCATCATTGGGCCCGGGCTCAACAGCAAATATGAAGGCGAGCTCGTCGAGTTCCTCCGTGAGAATCGAGACATCTCTGCATGGTCCCCACATGACATGCCTGGTGTACCGAGGGAACTTGCCGAGCACAAACTTCACATCCGACCTGGATCAGAGCCGATCAAGCAGCCACTTCGGCGCTTTTCAGAGGACAAGAGAAGATCAATCGGCGACGAGATAGCCAAGTTGCTCGCAGCAGGATTCATCAAAGAAGTGTTCTACCCAGACTGGATAGCAAATCCAGTTCTGGTTCTGAAGAAGAATGGAACTTGGCGCATGTGTATAGATTACACTTGCCTGAATAAGGTCTGCCCCAAGGATCTTTTTGCATTGCCCCGTATCGATCAAGTGATTGATTCTACGGCTGGCTGTCAGCTCTTGTGCTTTCTGGATACCACAACAGGCTATCACCAGATTAAGCTTGATGTAAACGATCAAATAAAGACATCATTTATCACCCCGTTCGGGGCTTATTGCTACATCACCATGCCCTTTGGCCTACAAAATGGTGGCACGACTTATCAGCGTACTATGCAACGGTGCGTCCGACCTCAGTTAGGTCGGAACATTCATGTATATGTAGATGACCTTATGGTCAAGTCAGTGCAAGGTTCCACCCTGCCGTACGATCTCAGAGAAACATTCGCAAATTTTCGAGCGTACAAGATCAAGCTCAACACAGAGAAATGTGTGTTCGGCGTACCGGCTGGCAAGTTGCTCGGATTTCTGGTCTCCGAGAGAGGAATAGAGTGTAACCCTGAGAAGATTGCAACAATCGAGAGGATGGGCAAGCCCAGAAATCTCAAAGATGTGCAGAAGTTCACCGGATGCCTAGCATCGCTCATCCGATTCCGCAGTCGGCTGGGAGAGAAAGAAATTCCGCTGTATCAGCTGATGAAGAAAATGTACAAGTTCACTTGGACCCCGCAAGAGGACGAAGCATTCAAGCAGCTCAAGCACATGATGTCTACCGCTCCAGTGCTGGCAGCTCCGAAAGAAAAAGAGCCAATGATGTTATATATTGCAGCAACCACTCGGGTGATCAGTATTGTCATGGTGGTCGAGCGTCCCGAGAAGGACAAGGCACAATCAGTCCAGAGGCCAGTGTATTATGTCAGTGAAGTGCTCTCAACCTCCAAGAAAAACTACCCCCATTATCAGAAGATGTGCTACGGTGTATACATGGCGGCAAGGAAGCTGAAGCCTTACTTCCAGACGCATCCGATCACAGTTGTCAGTTCAGCACCACTGGCAGAAATCATCGGCAATCGGGATGCATCTGGTCGGGTGGCAAAATGGGCTATCGAAATTGCAACACATGGGATCAAGTATGAGCCCCGAACTGCAGTCAAGTCTCAATCTCTGGCAGATTTTTTGGTTGATTGGGCAGAAACTCAGTACACATCCCCCTGTCCGGATCTCAGTTCTGGCAAATGCACTTTGATGGCTCCAAGATGATGACCGAACTAGGGGCTGGCGTTGTTCTTACTTCTCCAAAAGGTGACAAGCTCGAGTATGTGCTGCAGATTCACTTTGCAGCATCAAACAATGTGGCTAAATATGAAGCATTGGTGCACGGTATCCGATTGGCCAAGGAGATCGACATTCGGCGGATTTTGTGTTATGGCGATTCCGATCTGGTGGTGCAGCAATGCACTGGCACTTGGGACGCAAAATATGAAAATATGGCAAGCTACAGATTCCTTGTGCAGCAGTTATCTGGTTTCTTTGAAGGGTGTGAATTCCATCATGTCCCCCGAGCTGAGAATGAAGCGGCAGATGCACTGTCCAAGCTGGGGTCCACCAGAAAGGAAATTCCACCAGGAGTCTCTCTAGAAAACATCCACAGGCCATCTGTCAAGCATTCCCCAGAATCAGAGTCAATCTTTATTCCGGCTGACCTGAAAATGGCAGAGCTCGAAGAAAAGAAGTTGGCCAAGAAGCAAAAGCTGGAGAAGCAGTCGACCGCACTAGGGGCTACCGATTGCGAATCAGGGGCTGCTGTCGTCAACTCGGGGACTGAGGTGGTCGTGCAAGATGTGATCGGCTCCTCCTCCTCCGAACTGCCAGTAGCAGAAGCCGAACAGCCAGCACCAGAAGCAGTTGCGGTAATGGTAATTGTTGTGGCACCATCATGGGCAGAGTCGATCAGAAACTTTTTGGTGGATGGTACACTCCCACAAGATGAAGTAGAAGCTCAGAAAATCCAGCGCCGATCTGGAGCATATACTATCATCAACAACGAGTTAGTTGACTGCAGTACAACGGGAGTCCTTCAGTGTTGTGTGGAAGAGGACAAGGGGCTGGAGTTGCTCCGAGATATCCACCAAGGCGAATGTGGTCAGCATGCATCAACTATAGCAATAGTCGCCAAGGCTTTTCGCCATGGTTTCTATTGGCCGACTGCGAAAGCAGCGGTAGAAGAGTTAGTCAAGCATTGCAATGGGTGTCAAAGATTCAAAGAAAAAAAGTCATTTACCAGCTTCAACACTCAAAGCTATTCCGATCACATGGCCATTTGCAGTCTAGGGTCTGGACATGGTGGGACCATTCAAAACAGCAAGAGGTGGCATGACACATTTATTGGTGGTAGTGGACAAGTTCACCAAGTGGATCGAGGCAATGCCGATCAAGAAGCTAGATGGACCGACTGCGGTCAGATTCATTGTGGACATCACAGTCAGATATGGAGTGCCGAACAACACATCATGGACAATGGAACAAACTTTGCAAAAGGGGCGCTAGCTCAGTATGCTTCCTAGCAGGGCATTCGGCTGGATGTAGCATCCGTAGCTCACCCCCAGTCAAATGGTCAAGCAGAGCGGGAAAATGGTCTCATCTTGTCTGGAATCAAGCCAAGACTGGTGGAACCACTAGAGAGAGCACCTGGCGCATGGCTCGATGAGCTGCCAGCAGTGCTTTGGAGTCTGCGTACCACGCCGAACCGTTCAACTGGATTCACTCCCTTCTTCTTGGTATATGGTGCGGAGGCAATTCTTCCCTGTGATATTGAGTTCGACTCACCTCGTCACGCTATCTATACGGAGGCAGAAGCCAAGGAAGCTCGCGAGGACGGTGTTGATCTGAGAGAAGAAGCATGTCTCTTGGCCTTATCCAGGTCGGCAATATACCAGCAGAAGCTGCGTCACTACCACAACAAGAAGATCCATCCCCTAGATTTTCGTGAGGGTGATTTGGTGTTGCGCCGAATCCAGAAATCGGATGGCCAGCACAAGTTATCCTCTCCTTGGGAATGTCCATTCATCGTCAGTCGGGCACTCAAGAACAATGCATACTACCTTATTGATCTCAGAAAGCCGACCCGATATGTGGATACTTCGGGGCAAGAAATGGAGCGTCCCTGGAACGCCGAGCTGTTGTGTCCGTTTTACAGTTGAGCGGTATTGTTGTATATCCCCCTTGTGAAAATATTATCAATGAGAATAGTCGCGCGTCCATGAGGCTGCATTCGGCATGAGTTACAAAATTTTGTGCATATATTTCCCAGTCCTAAGGTCGGCAAAGGCAGACCCGGGGACTGGCCGGTTGCCCCGAAAAGGGTATACTTAAGAGGAAGAGCAAAACGAGTGATGGGTTTGTGAAGGCTAGTCCGAACCGAATGCAGACCGCAGGTCGGCTGTAATGTCGGGTGGATATGGCTGAGCAGAACCATCGATCAAGAAATTCATACTCCAAAAGTATATTTAGTTCGGAGCTAGCCGGTGGCAGACCCACCAATTGTGACCAGACCGGCTGGCCAACAGTCGGCAGGTTGCAATCGGCCCATCTGTGTAGCCCTACCTTTACGAGCAAAACTGAGAACCTAGAAGTACTTGTCAAAATTTCTTTCAAGCTCTATTATCTGATCCGACCACAGACTGGAGGAATACCGACCAAGAAAGAAAAGAGGCAAAGAAAAAGGCGATCAGTTGAAAAATGCAAAGGCAGAGTAGCATATATAGCTAAGGAAAAGACAAGTTCATAAGAAAGTAGAGCCGATTGGCCGAATGATGTTCATTACATGAAAGTGGCCCTCGACGGGCGCACTTAGAGTTTAACCAGATTGTTTGTAAATCCGACAGGTAAATAAAGGTGTGCCGAGCTCAGGCAGTCGGCGCATCGGCAGCAGAAGGAGCAGGGCTTGAGGCAGGCGGAGCGGTGCCAGTGGCACCCCTCGAAGCCAAAGTGGAGGTGGCACCGGGCTCAGTGCTTGGTGGATCTTGGGCGGCGCTCGCCGAGTGCTCGTTGGAGGAATCCTCGCCCTCACTCGCGTCTTCATCATCAGCATACTCCGAGGAGTGTGAGGGGGCACTTCTGGTGCACCGAGCAGGCCGTGACTGAGCATCGTCTTCGCTGGTAGTGTACAATAGCTCGTTGAGCGATAGCGATTCAATCTGAGCACTAGCACTATCGACGAAGTAGGTGAATTCATAAGGATTCATGGCTTCAGAGAGTTCGTCAGCAAGATGGCATATCTTCACCCAGACCGGAGCAAGGGTTTCTTCCGACCCTTCGCGCATGGCCTTCAGCAGACTGATGTCTACCTCGGGGTACCAGCTCTTATCAATGGACAGCGCAGCCTGAATCCCAGCACAGATCCCGGAGTCGAGCATGATTTTAAGTTGGCGAAGAGAAGCTTTGAGGTTCCGAGCAACATCCTCGGCGGTGGCATCAGCAATTGGCTTGGTTCGTGATCTGAAGAGCTTCTCGTTCAACTTCTAGACACCAGTTTTGTACATGCAGAGTGCACCTTTGACAAGGGGCAGTCGGGCATCCAGAGACACAGCAAGGTCTTTGGCACTCCAACCAGCGTCAACATCAACCACCGCGCCTCTGGTGCGGCGGGCTTCGGCAACAGCTTGCTCGGCAGCAGCAGTGGAGTTGGGCCAGGCATCTGGCAAAAAGCAATCGGAGAAAAAATTAGTTCGGATGGCAACAAGCGCAATCGGAATACGATAGTAAGGGGGAAAAGGGAAACTACCAGCAAGGGCGAGGTCCACTCGGTGGAGGAAAGCAAGGGCAAGGTCGGAGTGCGCTTGGGCAGCTCGGAGATCTTCATGGTGCTGGATAGCCATGTCTTCAATGCGCTTAATAGCCAAGTCCTTCTCCTTCATTAACTGACCCTCTACCTCATGGCGAGCATCGACAAGCCTCTGCATTTCATGATCATGAGCAGTCTTGGCAGCGGCAAGGTCCTTGGTCATTTTGCGGAGTTTGGTTTGCAGATCGGTCTCAACAGCGGCTAGGCGTTGACGTTCTTGCTCGACACTACCGAGCCTGCCATCTTTTTCACCGAGCTGATTCTCCAGTTCGGCGATCCTCTTCTGGGCAGCCTCTAGCTCGGAGGAGCGAGTGGCGATAGCTACAAGTGAACATTCAAGTAAGGAAGGAGCAGCAATCGGAAGTAAGAAAAAAGCAAGCAGAAATATACCTGTCAGTTCTTGGATCTTTGCAGCTTGATCTTCGACATTTTTCTTCAGAGTAGTAATGGACTTTTGGCCGGCTGAATAAGCGGCCAAGAGCTTGTCAAACACAGCTTGTTGTCTATCGCAAATGGCCTGAAAAATGGGTCGGTCAGATCTGACAAGGCACAACAATTAAAAGAAAGGAAGATCCGAGCAGATTGCAGGCAATTGGCCTGAATCTCGGGGACTACACCCACTGAAAGGAAAACTTTCAGAAGAAGAATGCCCGGAGCCGAGAATTTGGCCTAAGGCTCCATCAGCAAAGCGCCTGATATGGGTGGCAAGTCCACCCAGTCGGTTCAATAGATGGACCGGGATTTGATCCTCGGACCCAGGAGGCGGAGGAGTGGCAGAATCATCAGCAGGTCGGACCGGTGAGACATCAAGGGCACCAGTGTACGCTTCACGGAACCGGTCAGCTCGCGAGAGTTGGCGGGTCGGGGCCGGTGGTTGGCGCACAATGGCACTGGAGGATGGAAGTGTGGCAGCGCTAGTTCCAGCAGGGACGTGAGTAGCAAGAGGAAAACTGACCTGAGGATCAGCGGGTGGAGAAGCAGTCAGGTCGGTGGGGGCAGCGCCGACGCTCTCTGATTCGGCCGCAGGAGATGGATTTACTGGAATAGTGTCCTAGGCTGAAGAAGCCTCAGGCTGAGCAACATCAACGTCGGGCCGATCTGGAATCGGCACGTCGAGGTGCGCAACCCCGGATGGGTCCATGAGGATCGGAGTAGGAGCAGCAGCAGCGGCGGAAGGAGTGGCCGACTGCATGCCAGCAGTCGGATGAGGGGCGATTGCAGAAGTCATAAGAGGAGCGGTCAGCCGCGCCTGCTTGGCAGTTGCGGCGGCTTTTTGTTTCTTGGCACGCTCGACCTTGGAGGTATCGGTAGCAGCCCTTTTGCGTGAAGGCGCAAGGGCAGCACCGGTAGTAGTGGAGGTCGCAGGGGGCGCAATCGGAGGAACGCCAGGGGCGGCAGGGGCAACAGGTTGGGTAGCCCTGCGTCGTAAAAAAGCAAGATGAAGAAAGAGGTCGGATACAAAGGGAAGCTTGCAGAGCAAGAATAGAGGAGAGTACCCGGCGGCTCAGGGTAGGCTGGCAGCAAACTTGGCCATGGAGAAGCTCGGGCGAGCAACATTCAGAGGTACGGGAGAGAGCACAGGGCCACCTGGCTTAGGAGCAGTCGGACCTGGAGCAGGGCGCCGTGCGCTATATTTGCCTTTCTTCTTAGCAGCCTTGGAGGTACCGGGGGCATCATCAGTTCGGGGGCATTTTCCTTCAGACACCGTCTTCTCGGCCGGCTCGGACTCTGCACCAAAGTCACTAGGGGCATCAGCATCACTACTCCATTCAGCCATGAAGCGCTTGATGGAGGAATCAGACTCACTCGGCTGGTTGAGGCCTAGCCCGAGAGAAGCAGTCCGAGCTTCGGTTTCGGAGTCCGTCTCTTCTTCGAGCTCTAAGTCCTCGGCGTCCTCTTCTGCGCGGTCGGGATGGTAGCCCGAGGCGGCCTGTCCATCTTGCATAGTGTTGGAGCCAAGGAATTCCTGGGGAGGAGTACCCGATCAGAATCAACAAGAAAGGAAAAAGAGCTAATATGAAAGTGAGAACAAAAGTATACCACAGGGCAGGGCCGGAGTCGGTTTTACGCCGTTTTTCCGAAATGGAAGGGCGCAACAACCTTGACGTCGGCAAGCAGATTCATTCGGCGGATAAATTCAGCATCGTCTATGCGGAACATGGAGATCCGAGTGGGGTCTAGGAGTCGGCACATATCGCAGATGTGATGACATCGGCGTTGTAGAGGCAGCACTCGGCGGCAGAGCCATGTGGCCACCAGGTCGGCAGGTTGCAATCCTTCGGTCATCAGCACTTGGATTTGGGCCATCTGACGATCCAGGTCGGTGTCCCCATCTCCTGGCTTCTCGAACCAATTGTGCTTAGCAATCAGATGCGGCAAGGAGAACTCGGGCAAGTTGAGAAGATCCTTATCTTTTGGAGAGGAGACATAAAAGAACCCCATCTGCCAGTTCTTGATGGATTGTGGTGGCTGGGGATGAGGGTAAAGTCTGGCTTTCCGAGTATAGATGGTGGCGCCACCGCACTCGGCCATCACCTTCACCTCCTCTTTCTTTTGGGTCTTGGGGTTGACAGCAAACACCCCAGTGCCCACTCAGAAGCTGCGGAAATGAAAGATCCGGCACCAGAGGCCAACGGTGGGACGAACTCCGAGGTAGCCCTCGCACAGTGTTACAAATGCGGAGAGCAGCATAATGGCATTCGCCCCAAGGTGGTGTGGCTGTAACCGATAGAAATCCAAGAACTCGCGGAAGAAGTGGCTCACCGGGATCCCGAATCCGTGTTGAAATTTCGTGAGGAAGACAACGCGCTCGCCGGCCTTGGGAACGGGCACAAGCTTAGGGCCGGGGACGCGAAAGTCGAGATCCGCCGGAATCTTGCGCGACCGGCAGAGGAGAGCAATGTGCATCTCGTTGATAATGGAACCCTTCCACGAGCCCTTCTGAGAACCGGCGGCGGCGGCGTCGTCCCCCATGGACGCGACAGTCGAGATCCGCCAGAATCTTGCGTGACCTTCTGAGGTGCTGGTTATGTTTTCAGGGAAAGAGCATCGGTCGATGCTGAAGAATTAATGGGCAAGATTGCCAAGAACCATGAATATTGGTCCGTCCCTGAACCACCTCCACCACCAAAGAAGAGGGGCATGCTTGTTCTGAGCCCCGAAGATATGCAAGAAGCAAAGAAGTCTATTAAGGAGAAATGCATGAAAGCTGACGACGTGAAGAATCTACCGCCTATCGAGAACTTGTGTGAACCTACTACTCACCCTCCATTGGTAGAGGTACACTCTATATTAGACTTTACTGAAAGTGACATCCCTAAAGGTAAGCCTCCCGGCCAATGTTTAGATGAGCTTGATAATTTTATTATTAAGCAAGACAATCTTAATAGGAGGAAAAGTCAGTTACATGATAATTCTCTTGCTATGAAAAGTTTACTTGGTGTTTGATGACCCTCAACTGTAGGGGATTGATTGTAGTGTTCTCGCGGGTAAGTTAACCCAATTTATTGATTCGACACAAGGGGACACAAAGAGTATTTCTAAGCTTTGACAGTTGAGTTGTCAATTCAACCGCAATTGAAATATGCTAGCTTGCAAAAAAGTATTAATAGCAACTATGATATGATAGTTATAATGATAATGGCAAAAGTAAACTAGTAGTAACCAGCAGGATTATAACACTGTAGGCTAGGGAGATGGATGGTTGGGCGCTGCATGAATAAGACAGAACATGTAATAGATAATAACACGGGGCAAGGCACACAGAAAAACAATCATCATCTAGGAAAATATCAAAAATTAGGCATGTATCCCATAGGTAGTTGTGTGTGCTTGCAATAAGAACTTGCACACCATCTTTTGTCCTACCATCCCGCTACGAACGGGGCCAAAAGGAACTTATGGAGATTAAGGTGCTCCTATCAAAGAGCACCGGAACAAAGCAATAAAATCAATGGATACATGGAATCCTCAAATTATGGACCATCCCCTTTGGTGTCCCAAGCTGTCACCTTTGGGGTCACCGGTTCCGGACCATAATAGGTGCATACAACTCACAGATAGGATCTTGAACATAAATAAACTCATGAAAACATAAGTGGTTCAGATTTGAAAACATGGCACTCGGGCCCAAAGTGACAAGCATTAAGAGCAACAAGTTGTAACAAATATGATAAACACCAAAGTAGATGATAGGCAACATGCCCCCAACAATCAGATGAACTATTACATGATCAATCTCATCCAATCCCTACCATCCCCTTTGCCTACAGCACGGAATTACTCACACATGTGAAGAGAAGTCATGGAGGAAGGATGGAGGGGTGATGGTGATGACGATGGCGACGATCTCCCCTCTCCGGAGGCCAAATCAGCCTCCAGATTAGCCCTCCCGAGGAAGAACAGAGGTTGGCGGCGGCTCCACAACGGGTTCTGGAAAAGCGACTTCTGTTTCGGAGTTTTCCCGTCGCGGGAATAAATAGGAGACGAAGTAGGGCACCAGGGGATGGGGAAGTCGCCCCCTGGCCGCGCCCACAGGGCGCCTGGGGCCCCCCTTCTGGCTTCGGGCTCCTTCGGGTGCGTGGATTTTCTGGTATTTTTCTGAGAATTTTCTGAGATGTCAAAAAATCCATTTTCCTGCGCACAATAAAACCATACAGGCAGCTCTGCTGAAAATAGTGTCAGCCTGGGTTAGTTTAGCTCAAATCATGCAAGAATGAGGGAAAAACAATAGCAAAAGTGTTTGGAAAAGTAGATACGTTTGAGGCGTATCAACTCCCCCAAGCTTAGCCTATTGCTTGTCCTCAAGCAATTCAGTTCAACGAACTGGACGCGACAAAGAAAACTTTGACAAACTCTTTTGCTTCATAAGATGTATATAAGCCGGTACTACGAAAAGAGTTTAGCAAGTATCAAAACAATGCTATGAGGACAATGCACGAAGCAATCCTTCTTTCAAGTAACCAATCACAAACAACCTAAAGTGAATAATATGCTGCCGAAAATCAAGACAATTTCACAATGCACATAGCCTGAACATATCAGAGTGGTATCTCGCTAGCCTCCATGAGTGAAGCAAAACATAAATGCAGAATCTCCTCCGGAGTTTTAAAGGAGACTAGAACTAAGAATTTCAGACTAGCAATATAACAAGCATGCAGAAGACAATGTAATACTTTGGGACAATGCATGTTACACTAATAATGACAATTATGCTCTCAATAGTTGGTGCTTTGAGGAAAGAAGGTGAGACTCTCGAACCGTGGATTTTTGATGGCAAGATTGAAAACCCGTTAAAGGAAGCAAAGACTAAACATGTGCCAGAACTCTTAGTTTTGAAAACAGAGAGAAAATTCTTTTGAGAAGTGCAACTTTCCAATCAACGGTTACCGATAAAGGTCTCTCAATATCTCCCATGCCAACCATATTAATGCTTTTGCTTACACTTGTTCCCTTATCCATAAATCCCTTGATGGTCTACGAAACCTTTTATTTTGCCTCAAGTATGGAAGGAGGATATCGTCCCATCTATCATTAGCAGCATTTGGTCCATTTCATTCCATCATCAAGTATGGGGGAAGGTGTAACTCTCTATTTTTTTAAATATTGACTAGTTAAAACTTCCGTCAAAATATTTCTAGCATGGTAGATACTGATTTTCCCTCACCGCACCATGAGCTTGTACAGTTGCAAAAGGGAAGCTTTTGAATAAATTTCGAGATGGCACAAGAAAGTCTAAGTTAGGAGTGGTCGGTAAATACCACATTTAGGTAGGTATGGTGGACTCAAATGGAATAACTGGTTTAAAAAGGAGTTTGGATGCACAAGCAGAATTCCGCTCAGTGCGATGAATGCTAGCAAAAGACTGGGAACCGACCAACTAGAGAGCAATAATTTTCATAATCATGCAAAGCGACAAAGTAACATTGAATCCGGCATGAAAGTGATATGACTATTCTAAAATAAAAAGGTCGTCAAGGAATGATAGACATTTTAGTAATAAACATGTGTGAACATGTGCCAAGTAATTCCAAGAATTTTCCGAAGGGAAATACCACTTCAATATGCCAAACCATGAACAATGCAATGCATGTAAATAATTTCAGCAACATATTAGGAACCCTAGCTATTTGAGATCATCCACAAAGAAAGCATGAACACTTGGAAAGCATTGTAAACATAGCACTATGTCGCTACAAGCTGGTCTCTAGATCATAAGTACAGGCATATGCACAAAAGTAGAAACAAGAAGAGTTCATACCGGTTTTCCTTGTTGCTTCTCTTCCGTTGATCTTCGTCATTACTGCCTTGTCACTTGCACGACCGAACGTGGGAAATATATAATAAAATGCCATCACGGACTCGAGCTGCATTCTGAAAACAAATCAAACTAAAGAGAGAAAGGAAATCTTTTTGGGTTTTTCAAAGGTTTAGCGGAAAAAAAAAGAAAAGTTTTTGTTGTTTTTGCAAAATAAAAGAATAAAGAAGAACGAGCAAAAACTTCGAAAAAGATCAAAGAAAGTAAAATAAAAACGGATAATACAATGGAAAGGTGAGAAGGGCACATACTCCCCCAAGCTTAGGCTTTTGGCCTAAGTTGGTGGCTGCTACTGCCCCCAGGAGCCTCCTGCTCCGGGGTAATGGTAAGTCCAGGAGTCGTATGATCCCTCCGGTGCGTACACCGAAATACTCGGGTCCTCCCATGAGGAAGGTCCTGCGCTCCAAGCAGAGGAAGACCCCTCACCTTGCTCGGTGAAGGTCTACCCCTGGAAAGGTGGGAACTCACCATGCTCCTCCTCGTCGAGCACAACCCCCTCCATGGGGTTATGCGGCTCGTAATGAGCCATGAACTCATCGAACTGAATATCGTTGAAGGAGCATCCGTTCCTGTGACTGTTATCAAACAAAAGTGGTGCAGGTAGACGGATCTCACGAGTAATGGTCTTTTCAAACCTAAAAATATAATCAAGGTTACCAAACTGGGAAGTCATGGTAACAAACTTATGCCTCTTCATAGCAGCAAGATCGAGACTTGCGTATGGAAAGGGAACATCATCAGGATGCGGGGTGCGCTCAAGTGACTCAACGATAAGTGCGGTGTAAACGCCACCATATAAGTCGCCCTTGTTACTTTTCGTAACAAGGCGCCGAGCAATTAAGTCGCCCACATTATAATCATTCTTATCAGAGAGGGCGTTCGCATAAATAGCGGAATCTGGTGCAGAACCACTGTTAGTGTTGTCACGAGCCAACACCCCTCTAGCAACAAAATACGCAAAATACCTGAGGTGTGGAAACAGAATGCTAGAAATCTTTGTGCGCCGAATGTCAGTCTCCTCCTGGCAACAAAGGGAGTTGAAAAGGGTCCTCAACTCGGAAGGCTGAGAAGTCATTTTTGTCGTCTAACCAACGTTCGACACACCTATTATACCACAAACTGTGCCAAAGACATAGTTATGAAATCATTATAAAGTTTGAACTCGACGGTTCTAGCATCATGGTTATAACGGAAAATGTTAACAAAGAGGGAGGTAAGATTCTTGTATTGTACCAAACGACATAATGCTAGCCGTGTCAAACCTGCATTGGCGCAAAGGCCATTAAATTCCTCCTTAATTCATGCAGCTGTAAGAAAATCATCGCACGGATACATCATTGCGCATGCTGGACTTGTGTCTTCCAACAACTCCAGGGGCACATGATCTTCGTTGTAGCTCACCCTAACTGCTGAGGGTGAAGCTGCGGCTCTAGTAACTCGATCGGAGCGCTCGGGCTTCTTCTTCCCAAGCCACCCCTTTGCTTTTCCTAGCAAACTCATTTCTTAAACTTTTGACAATTCACAAAAACAAGGATTTAAACAAAGTGAGTTGAGGCAAACTACTCTACTCACTTACCTAAGGCATAAACTTGCATCAAAACTTGGAAAATAAATTTCTACACATGCATGCAAGCTCATCTAAACAACACCAAGAACTACTAAATACTCACAAATGAAACCACCAATCAAAAATCTAATTGGAGGGGTGAAGGAGTTGCATAGCAGGGAGTATTTGCTCAAAATCTCAGCTCAAATGGTTGGCTGTAGAGAGAGATCGAAAATCGCCTCCAAGAACAGCAAAAACGCAAGAAGAAGTGCAGAACTCGTGTTTTTGGAGAGAGAGGAAGGAGGAGGCAGAAGACTTACCTGGAGGTGGGACCTGTGGGCCCCAGGCGCCCTGTGGGCGCGGCTAGGGGGCTGGCCGCGCTAGCTGGCCACCTGGGCCACTGGTGGCCCCCTTGGTCAGCCCCAGGTGCCTCTGGGTCACTCCCGGCATGGAAATTTTAATTATAATTTTTCTGGAATTTTTCTGAAAACTTCACTGTTGAAAATTTTCCGGAGTTCAAAAAGCTGCGAAACTTTCTGAAAACTTGAAGCAGTGATTAGAATTGTGAAGTTTAAAAAACATATAAACTTGGTACAGCAAAGAGAATAAAAGTTAAAGCAAATGAAAACATAACAAGCTCTACTTTTTGCCTATATAAAACATGCTCACTAGCAAGGTTGATCAAGTCTTACCAACAAACCGACGATATATAGAACAAAAAGTCTCACCTCTTATGAAGTGATCATTGCACCTTTACTTTAATGGACATTATCCCCACCATAATGGTTTTGTATTTGTGGTGCACGTGTAGAGGACAATCCCATTCTCCAATCTTCACGGTTTCGATATTCTCTATTGAGTTAAGGTCATGCCTTTTGTCAAATTTTGTTCGGAAAATACACCGTGTGTTATTTATCGTCTACGTTGAAGGTGACCTTTCCTTTATTGCAATCAATAATGGCACCTGCGGTGTTAATAGAAGGTCTACCAAGAATAATGGACATGCTCCCATCCTCGGGCATGTCAAGAACAACAAAATCAGTAAGAATTAAACAATTAGCAACTACAACTGGAACATCCTCAAAAATACCTATCGGGACGGCTGTTGATTTGTGAGCCATCTGAAGAGAGATATCTGTAGGGACTAGCTTATCTAAACATAGCCTTTTATAAAGAGAAAAAGGCATAACACTCACCCATGCTCCTAGATCACATAAGGCAGTCTTGACATAATTATTTTTTATAGAGCAATGAATGGTGGGTATACCTGGATCACCAAGCTTCTCGGGAATCTTGCCACTGAAAGATTAGTTAGCAAGCATAGTGGATATTGTCTCATTAGGAACTTTTATTTTGTTAGTGACAATATATTTCATGTATTTGTAATAAGGAGGTAACTTGATAGCATCAGTCAAAGGAATTTGCAGAAAAAGAGGCTTCATCCATTCACAAAATTTATTATAATTCTCTTCTTCTTTAGATTTGAGAGACTTGCTTGGAAAGGGCATGGGTATTTATACCCATGATACGTCCAAAACGTATCTATAATTTCTTCTTGCTCCATGCATGATTTGTGTGATATTGCTATGATCTAGACACACTTTCATACACTTTTGATCATATTTGGATTTACCTATTAACTCAGTGCACCACAGTGCCAGTTCCTGTTTTCTGCTGTTTTTCTATTTCAGTTTTCCCCCATATAAAAAGTGCTCCAAAAACTCGGGAAAAATCAGATAAAAAATCAGCGCAGAGGAACCTTCCGGAAGAACCTCAGTGGGGCCAGAGGGCCACCACCAGGGGCCCAGGCGCCCTGGTGGCGCGCCCCAGGGTCTGGCCGCGCCAGGGGGGCTCCTAGACCCCTGGTGGCCCCCATGGCTGCCCCCCTTCGCCTATATATTCTCCGTGAGGACAGAACCCTTTTTCGCGATCTCGCCTCTGTTCCGCCGCCGCCGCGCTTCCGAGATAGGGAGCACCAGCAGACCTCTTCCCGGCACCCTACCGGAGGGAGGGCCGACCTCCGGGAGTCTCCTCTCCACCATGGATGCTTCCCGGATGTCTCATGAGTAGTTTCCTTTGGACCATGGGTCCGTGATCAGTAGCTATGTGATGTTCTCCTCCCCACTTTGTTCTTCATGGTTTAGACCTCGTGAGCTGCCCTACATGATCGAGGCACTTTTGTAATCTTTCTGATGTTTCTATGCTGAGTTTGATGGGATCTGATGGATTATGAGATTATGTTCAGATTGTGATTGAGTAATATATTTCGTTCTTATCTTTTATATTTTTGTTCTTAAGTAATTCTTGCATGTTCTCCGTTGTTGTTTATTGCTTTGGCCAAGTAGTAGGTAGTAACCCCAAGAGGGAACGTTATGCTCGATTGTGGGTTCATGCCCCCTGATGACACGCTTGAGTGACAGAAACATGAGTCTAGGGGATGTGTTGTTGCCACAAGGGGGAAAATAACGGTGCTTGTAACCGCAGTTGCATGGATTGTTTACGCAAAGTGCTTTTTAATGCAGTTGTCTGTTGCTTTGGGTTTACACTTTGGGTGGGGCTCGCAACTTAATACCAGCGAGATGTTCTGGATAGATATCTCAAGGTGGATGATTAGTAGTAGATGCAGTTGGATTTCGGTCTACTTATTTTGGCGTTCTGCCCATGCTTTTGAGCCTCTTCCTTTCTTTTGTAGCATAGTTAGCATTGCGGTGCGTTCATAATCCTGTCAATTGCCCTTCTGTAATTTCTTCACCTCGCATAGCAGTTTTATCGTCTTTTGGGAGAGAGACATCACTAGTGAACATCACGTATCCCGGTCCATATCCTCATTACTGTTTCCACGCTCATTTACTTTTCTGCTTTTACTTTCAGTTGCTATCATTATCCCTTGTGTTTGATCCTTTGTGAACAACAAGACCGGAGAGATTGACAACCTCTCTAAACTTGGTTGGGAACAAAGTTATTTGTGTCTGTGTGCAGGTCCGCGTCAGTTGCGCCGCTGACACCTACTTATCATCTCCGGAGTCCTACTGGAGACAAACCTTGGTATCTTTACTAAGGGAAATTTGCTTCTTTGCTACATCACACCTTCCACTTGGGGTTTACCAACGAAGGGCGAGAAATCACTATCATCACCTCGCACATCAAGCGAAATTTCTGGCGCCGTTGCCGGGGACTCCGAGTGCTAAGATAGGGGAGTTGCACACTACCCTTTACCTTTGTTTTTTAGTATTGTTAGTTTACCTTTCAGTTTTTATCTTTGTGTCTTATAGCAAAAATCACAAAAAAATCTGCCACACTTGCTGCTGCTATGGGTTCCACTGAAAACACCAAGTTGTGTGAATTCACTAGTCACAACAACCAAGACTTTATCTGCACCCCCATTGCCACACCTGCCACTTCAGCTACCTCTTATGAAATTAAACCTGCCTTGCTAAACCTTGTTATGAGAGATCAATTCTCTGGTGCTGGAGATGATGCTGCTTTACACTTGAACAATTTTGTTGAATTATGTGATATGCAAAAGTATAAAGAACCAGAAGGTGATATTGTTAAGCTCAAGCTCTTTCCTTTCTCTTTAAGGGGAGAAGCTAAAATATGGTTTCAATCTTTGCCTAGGAATAGCATAGATTCTTGGGATAAGTGCAAAGATGCTTTTATAGGGAAGTACTACCCACCTGCTAGAATTATCCAAGTAAGGAGTAACATTATGAATTTTCAGCAAATGGATAATGAACACGTTGCCCAAGCTTGGGAATGAATGAAATCTCTTGTTAAGAAATGCCCTGCACATGGTTTGACTAACTGGATGGTTATCCAGACTTTTTATGCAGGCTTGAACTTTACCTCGCGGAACCTGTTAGATTCGGCCGCGGGAGGAACCTTTATGTCAACTACACTTGGTGCTGCCACGAAGCTTCTCGATGAGATGATGACCAATTATTCCCAATGGCACACCGAACGCGCTCCAACAGGTAGGAAGGTAAACTCTGTCGAGGAAATTATCTCCCTCAATGAAAAAGTTGACTTAATTATGTCTCTACTTACCAAGCAACCCTCTATTGATCCTCGTGATGTCCCTTTAAACAACTTCAACAACAATGCTTATAGGGGTAATTTTGCTAGCAATCCTAGACCGTTTCCATCCAACTATGGGAACAACAACACCTACCCTAGCAACAAGAACCCCTCTTATGAATTGGAAAACATGCTTAGAGATTTTATCACTACCCAAAAAGCCTTCAATAAAAATGTAGAGGAGAAATTAGCTAAATTAGATAATCTCTCTTTGAAGGTAGAAAGCTTAGCCCTTGATATTGAGATGCTTAAAATTAGAACCTCTCCCCTTGAGGAGAATGAGGCCACTCCTATTAATGCTATCCAATTGCAAATTAATGAAAATATTAGGATGATGGCTAAACTTAAAGAAAGGTGGGCTAGATAAAAAGAGGAAGAGGATAGAATTAAGAGCCTTCCTACACACCACACAGTTGGCACTATCCAAATTGTTGAGGACACCCAAACTATTAGCACCCAATGCACTCCTAGTCCTGTTGGACCTATTAATGGTGATGCAAATACCTCAACCAAAGATGAAGAAACTCCTATGAACATAGAGGGTTTCAAACAAGTGAGCCTAGACGAGACTACTACCACCTTTGATAGTAGTGATATTGATTTTGATAGTTGCACCCTCTCAGAAGTTATTAGCTTGCTACATGATACGTCTCAAACGTATCTACTTTTCCAAACACTTTTGCTATTGTTTTGCCCTCATTCTTGCATGATTTGGACGAAACTAACCCGGACTAACGCTGTTTTCAGTAGAGCTGCCTGTATGGTTTATTTGTGCGCGGGAAAATGGATTTTTAGACGTCCCAGAAAATTCCCAGAAAAATACCAGAAAATCCACGCACCCGAAGGAGCCAGATGCCAGAAGTGGGAGCAGAGGGGAGCTCTGGGGGCCCCAGGCGCCCCCTGGGGCGGCCAGGGGTGGGGTCGCACCCTCTGGCCGCCTGGGCTGCTCCCCCCTCCTCTGGTGCCCTACCGAGACTCCTATTTATCCCCGTGACGAGAAAAACCCAGAAGAGAAGTCGTTTTCCCAGTTTCCATCGCGGAGCCGCCGCCACCCTCTGTTCTTCTCCGGGAGGGCTAATCTGGAGGCTGATTTGGCCTCCGGAGAGGGGAGATCGTCGCCATCATCATCACCATCACCACTCCATCCATCCTCCATGACTTCTCTTCACATGTGTGAGTAATTCCCTGCTGTAGGCAAAGGGGATGGTAGGGATTGGATGAGTTTAATCATGTAATAGTTCGTCAGATTGTTGGGGGCATGTTGCCTATCATCTAGATTGGTGTTTATCTTTTTTGCTACAACTTTTTGTTCTTAATGCTTGTCACTTTGGGCCCGAGTGCCATGTTTTCAGATCTGAACCCTATGTGTTTTCATGAATATATTTGTGTTCTAGATCCTATCTATGAGTTGTATGCACCTATTATGGTCCGGAACCGGCGATCCCAAAGGTGACAGCTTGGGACACCAAAGGGGATAGTCCATAATTTGTGGATTCCATGTATCCATTGAGTTTATTGCTTTGTTCCGGTGCTCTTTGACAGGAGTACCTTAATCTCCATAAGTTCCTTTTGGCCCCGTTCGTAGCGGGATGGTAGGACAAAAGATGTTGTGCAAGTTCTTATTGCAAGCACGCACAACTACCTACGGGATACATGCCAATTGTTTGATATTTGCCTAGATGATCATTGCTTTTCTGTGTGCGTTGCCCCGTGTTAGAATCTATTATATGATTACTCTCATCCATGCAGCGCCCAACCATCCATCTCCCTAGCCTACAGTGTTTTCAATCCTGCTGGTCATTAGTTGTTACTTTTGTTCTTACTTTTGCTGTTGCCACTATCACTATCATATTATCGTTACTAATTATCTATCGTTGCAAGCAAGTATATTTCAGGTGCGGTTGAATTGACAACTCAACTGTTACAGCTTATAAATACTCTTTGGCTCCCCGTGTGTCGAATCAATAAATTGGGTTAACTTACCCGCGAAGACTATCTCGATCCCTTACGCCTGTGGGGCATCAAGCAGCGTTTTCTGGCGCCGTTGCCGGGGAGCATAGCAATATTTACAAGTCTACTTGAAGTATCTTGCCTGCTGCATATCATCCGCTATGGGTAAGAAAGGAGACCCCAAGGTTCCGATCTTACCATCCCGTACAAGAAAAGGTACCGTTCTGAACACTAGTGCTACACTTGATTCACCTTCTGTTATGAGTAAGTTTACTTCACCACCACTACATGATGCCTCTATTGAGTCTGTCACTATGTCCGATACTTTTGATGATGCTTCCACTACTCTTGATGATGCTACTTTTCTTGGTCACTATATTGAAACTCGAACTGCTAAGGCTGCAGAAAAATCCAAGACCGAGACCCCTACTACCTATATTCCTACCTGCAAAACCTTTGGTTACCCGAGCTTAGATGAACTCAGGGAGAGAATCCTTGATGACGATTATGTTACTCTTGATGATGATTTTTGCAGGGAACTCAGAGATTGTGTCGACTCTGACCCTGGTGCTGTTAAAGAGTTGCTCAAAAGGCACGCCATGAAGAACAAAGTTATTCCTGATCCTCAATTTGCCACATCTCCTATATGCACCACTGATCCGGATTATGATTTCTCTGTTGATCTTTCACTTATTTCTACAGTCGAGGCTAATCCCTTTTATGGCAGAGAAAATGATGATGCTATAGCACACTTGACCAAACTCGCTGAGTTAAGCAACCTATTCACTACTGATGAGAAGATACGAAACTTCTATGTGGCCAAGATTTTCCCTTTTTCTTTGAAGAAAGACGCTAAATCATGGTACGATGCACTACCTTACGGTTCCATTAAAAGTCCTCAAGACTTAGTCAAATTTTTTGTTGATAAGTATTTCCCAGCTCATCTGCAACATGCTGCTTTGCAAAGAATCTATAACTTTAAACAATTGCAGGATGAGCAACTCCCTAAAGCTTGGGGGAGGTTTTGTGATTTACTTAAGGTTATGCCGGGACATGGAATCCCCAAGAATGAACTGCTTGATATACTTTACGCTGGTTTAACAGATGAATCTAGATCCTACCTGGATAGTTGTGCTAGTTGTGTTTTCAGGGAAAGAACACCGGACGATGCAGAAGAATTAATGTGAAAAATCGCCAAGAACCATGAAGATTGGTCCGTTCCTGAGCCACTTCTACCACCAAAAAAAAGGGGCATGCTTGTTCTGAACCCCGAAGATATGCAAGAAGCAAAGAATTCTATAAAGGAGAAAGGTATTAAAGCCGAAGACGTGAAGAATTTACCGCCTATTGAGAAGTTGTGTGAGCCTACTACTCACCTTCCCTTGGTAGAGGTACACTCTCTATTAGACTTTACTGAAAGTGACATCCCTAAAGGTAAGCCTCCCGACCAATGTTTAGATGAGCTTGATAATTTTATTGTTAAGCAAGACCATTTTAATAGGAGATTACAAAGTCAGTTGCATGATAATTCTCTTGCTATCAAAATTTTATGTGATGTTTTAGAATGAACAGTTAATGATGTTAAATGTCTTGTTAAGCATTTTCATATGGTTCAAACTCAGCTTGAACAAATTTCTAATGTGCAAAAAGATTTGCTTGCTAATAATGCCAAACAGGACATACAAGCTTATGGTATTAAAACTAGGGGTGGAACACATACCCAGGACCCACTCTATCCTGAGGGGCATCCAAGGAGGATCGAGCAAGATTCTCAAGTACAAGAAGAAGATGAGGTTGTTAGCTCTCCGAAGAAGAAAAAGAAAAAAAATAAACACAAGGAGGCTGACAATCCCGATGATCCTATTACAAGTGAAAAGCCAGTTGTTGATCCTCACAGCATATCTACCTCCGATGCTGAAACAGAAGACGGTGCCGAGTCTGAAGAAAAGGACGTAGAGAAGGATGATTCTCCCAAGGTAAGAGAAGAAGAAGCACCCGATAAACGCAAGAGGTACTCTAAAGAAGACTTCATCGCAAGAAGACATGGGAAGGAAAGAGAACCATGGATACAAAAACCCATGCCCTTTCCAGGTAAGTCCCTCAAATCCAAAGAAGAAGAGCATTATAATAAATTTTGTGAATGGATGAAACCACTTTTTCTTCAAATTCCTTTGCTGGTGCTATTAAGTTACCTCCTTATTCGAAATATATGAAACATATTGTTACTAATAAAAGAAAAGTTCCCAATGAGGCAATATCTACTATGCTTGCTAACTACTCTTTCAGTGGCAAGGTTCCTAAGAAGCTCGGTGACCTAGGTATACCCACCATTCCTTGCTCCATAAAGAATAATTACGTCAGAACTGCTTTATGTGATCTTGGTGCAGGAGTGAGTGTTATGCATTTCTCTCTTTACAAAAGGCTTTGTTTAGAGAAACTAATCCCTACAGATATCTCCCTTCAGATGGCTGACAAATCAACAGCTGTCCCATTAGGTATTTGTGAGGATGTACCTGTTGAAGTTGCTAACTGTTTGATCCTTACAGATTTTGTTGTGCTTGACATGCCCGAGGATGGGAGCATGTCCATTATTCTTGGTAGACCTTTTCTTAACACCGCAGGTGCTATCATTGATTGCAATAAAGGAAAGGTCACTTTCAACGTTGATGATAAAGAACACACGGTGTATTTTCCAAAGAAGATCGACAAGAGGCATGGCCTTAACTCTATAGAGAATATCGAGACCGTGAAGATTGGAGAATGGGACTGTCCGCTACATGTGCACCACAAATACAAAACCATTATGGTGGGGACAATGTCCATTAAAGTGAAGGTGCAATGATCACTTCATAAGAGGGGAGACTTTTTGTTCTATATATCGCCGGTTTGTTGGTAAGACTTGATCAACCTTGCTAGTGAGCTTGTTTTATATAGGTAAAAAGTTAAAGCTTGTTATGTTTTCATTTGCTTTAGCTTTCATTCTCTTTGTTGTACCAAGTTTATATGTTTTTGAAGCTTCACAATTCTAATCACCGCTTCAAGTTTTCAGAAAGTTTTGCAGCTTTTTGAACTCCGAGAAATTTTCAACAGTGAAGTTTTCAGAAAATTCCAGAAAAATAAGAATAAAATTTTCCATGCCGGGAGTGACCCAGAGGCACCTGGGGCTGACCAGGGGGGGCCACCAGTGGCCCAGGCGGCCAGCTGGCGCGGCCTGCCCCCTGGCCGCGCCCACAGGGCGCCTGGGGCCCACAGGCCCCACTTCCAGGTATGTCTTCTTCCTCCTCCTTCCTCTCTCTCCAAAAACACGAGTTCTGCATTTGGTTCTTGCATTCTTGCTGTTCTTGGAGGCGATTTTCGATCTCTCTCTACAGCCCACCATTCAAGCTGAAATTTTGAGCAAATACTCCCTGGTATGTAACTCCTTCACCCCTCCAATTAGATTTTTGATTGGTGGCTTCATTTTTGAGTATTTAGTAGCTCTTATTGATGTTTATTTGAGCTTGCATGCATGTGTAGAATTTTATTTTCCAAGTTTTGATGCAAGTTTATGCCTTAGGGAAGTGGGTTGAGTAGTTTGCCTTAACTCACTTTGTTTAAATCCTTGTTTTTGTAATTTGTTAAAAATTTCAGAAATGAGTTTGCTAGGAAGAGCAAAGGGGTGGCTTGGGAAGAAAAGGCCCGAGCGCTCCGATCGAGTTACAAGAGCTGCAGCTTCACCCTCGACTGCTAGGGTGAGCTACAACGAAGATCATGTGCCCTTAGAGTTGTTTGAGGACACAAATCCAAACGTGCGATGACTTTCCCGTGCGATGAATTCCTTGAAGCTGCAGGAATTAGGGAGGAGTTCTATAATCTTTGTGCTAATGTAGGTTTGACGCGGCTCGCAACGTGCCGTGTTACCCAGTATCAAAAACTCACCTCCTGTTTCATTAACAGTTTTAGATACAACCTTGATGCTGGTTCTGTTGAGTTTAAAATTTACAATGATCTTTTGACCATGCCTTTGGAAAAGTTTTGTGAAATAATAGGTGTGCCGAACTTGGGACAGACGGCGAAGATGAGCTCTCAGCCCTCCGAGCTGAGAACCGTCTTCAACTCGCTCTGTAGCATGGATACGAGGGATATTCATCGGTCAAAGATCTCTAGCATCTTATTTCCACACCTCAGGTATTTTGCGTATTACATTGCTAGAGGGGTGTTATCTCGTGACAACACGAGCAACATATCTGCGTCGGATATTGCTATCCTGGCAACCGCCCTTTCAGGGAGGTTTGATTATAATGTGGGTGCCTTAATTGCTCGACGCCTTGCTATGAACGGTAACAAGGGAGACTTATTTGGTGGCATTTACGCCACACTTATCCTAGAGTCTCTTAATGGCACCCCACACCCCGATGATAAGCCTTTTACTTATTTAAGTTTTGATCTTGCTGCTATGAAAAAGCATAAGTTTGTTACCATGACTTCCGAGTTTGGTAAACTTGATTATATCTTGCGTTTCGGAGCCACCACGGAACGCAAGATCCGTCTACCTGCACCTCTTTTGTTTGATTTTTCTCGCAGGAACGGATGGTCCTTTGATGCTACCCAGTTCGATGAGTTCGTGGTCCAGCGTCAGTTTCATAACCCCATGGAGGGGGTTGTGCCCGACGAGGAGGAGCATGGTGAGTTCCCACCTTTCCAGGGAGAGACCGCCACCCAGTTTGGTGAAGGGTCTTCCTCTGCTTGGAGCGCGGATCCTTCTGCGTGGGAGGATCCGAGGAATTCGGTGTACGCACCGGAAGCCTCATACGATCCTTGGACTCACCCGTACTACCCTGGAGCAGGAGGCTCCTGGGGACATTAGCTACTACCAACTTAGGCCAAAATCCTAAGCTTGGGGGAGTACGTGCCCTTCTCACTTTTCCATTGTATTATCCATTCTTTTTGCTTTGATATTTTCGAAGCTTTTACCCGTTCTTCTTTCTTACTTTTCAAAAACAACAAAAAGATTTTCTCTTTTCTTTTGCTTTCTTTTAACCTTTCAAAAACCCAAAAAGATTTCCTATCTCTCTTTAGTTTGCTTTGTTTTCAAAGTTCAGCTCGAGTCCGTGATGGCATTTGATTATATTTCCTACGTTCGATCGTGCAAGTGACAAGGCAGTAATGACGAAGGTCGACGAAAGGGAAGCAACAAGGAAAACCGGTATGAACTCTTCTTGTTTCTACTTTTGTACATATGCCTGTACTTATGATCTAGAGACCAGCTTGTAGCGACTTAGTTCTATGTTTACAATGCTTTCCCAGTGTTCATGCTTTCCTTGTGGCCAATCTCAAATAGCTAGAGTACATAATGTGTTGTTGAAATGATTTACATGCATTGCATTGTTCATGGTTTGGCATACTGAAGTGGTATTTCCCTTCGGAGAATTTTTGGATTGACTTGGCACATGTTCACACATTCTTATGAGTAAAAAGTCTACTTTTTTCCTTGATGATCTTTTTGTTTCAGAATAGTTATATCACTTTCATGCCCGATTCAATGTTGCTTTGTCGCTCTGCATGATTATGACAGTTATTGCTGTCTAGTTGGTCGCTTCCCAGTCTTTTGCTAGCCTTCGCTCGCACCAAGCGGATTTCTGCTTGTGCTTCCAAACTCCTTTTCAAACCCAGTTGTTCCATTTGAGTCCACCATACCTACCTATTTGTGGTATTTACCGGCCACTCCTAACTTAGACTTTCTTGTGCCATCTCGAAATTTATTCAAAAGTTTCCCTTTTTTTAACCGTACAAGCTCATGGTACGGTGAGGGGAAATCAGTATCTTTCATGCCAAAAATATTTTGACGGAAGTTTTAACTAGTCAAAACAGAAAAAGAAAAAAATATGAGAGTTACACCTCCCCCATACTTGATGATGGAGTGAAATGGACCAAATGCTGCTTATGATAGGTGGAACGATACCCTCCTTCCATCCTTGAGGCAAAATAAAAGGTTCCATAGACCATCGAAGGATTTATGGATAAGGGAATATGTGTAAGCAAAAGGCATTATATATGGTTGGCATGGGAGAAATTGAGAGACCTTTACCGTTCACCGTTGACTGGAAAGTTGCACTTCTCAAAAATATTTTATCTCTATTTTCAAAACCAAGAGCTCTGGCACATGTTTAGTCTTTGCTTCCTTTCACGGGTTTTCAACCTTGCCATCAAAAGCCACGGTTCGAGAGTCTCCCCTTCTTTCTTCAAAGCACCAACTATGAGAGCATAATTGTCATTCTTAGTGTAACATGCATTGTCCCAAAGTATTACATTGTCTTCTGCATGCTTGTGTTATTGCTAGTCTGAAGTACTGATTTCTAGTCACCTTTTAAACTCCGGAGGAGTTTCTGCATTTATGTTTTGCTTCACTCATGGAGGCTAGCGAAATGCCACTCAAGTATGTTCAAGCTATGTGCATTGTGATCCGGTTTCGATTTTCAGTAGCTTATTATTTACTTTTAGTTGTTTGTGACTGATCACATGAAAGAAGAATTTCTTCGTGCATTGTCCTTATAGCATTGTTTCAATACCTGCTACACTCTTTTGGTAGTACATGCTTATATACATCTATTGAAGAAAAAGAGTTTGTCAAAGTTTTCTTTGTCGCGTCCAGTTCGTTGAACTGAATTGCTTGAGGACAAGCAATATGCTAAGCTTGGGGGAGTTGATACGTCTCAAACCTATCTACTTTTCCAAACACTTTTGCTATTGTTTTGCCCTCATTCTTGCATAATTTGGACGAAACTAACCCGGACTAACGTTGTTTTCAGCAGAGCTGCCTGTATGGTTTATTTGTGCGCAGGAAAATGGATTTTTAGACGTCCCAGAAAATTCCCAGAAAAATACCAGAAAATCCACGCACCCGAAGGAGCCAGATGCCAGAAGTGGGACCAGAGGGGAGCTCTTATGAAATTAAAACTGCCTTGCTAAACATTGTTATGAGAGATCAATTCTCTGGTGCTGGAGATGATGCTGCTTTACAGTTGAACAATTTTGTTGAATTATGTGATATGCAAAAGTATAAAGAAGCAGAAGGTGATATTGTTAAGCTCAAGCTCTTTCCTTTCTCTTTAAGGGGAGAAGCTAAAATATGGTTTCAATCTTTTCCTAGGAATAGCATAGATTCTTGGGATAAGTGCAAAGATGCTTTTATAGGGAAGTACTACCCACCTGCTAGAATTATCCAATTAAGGAGTAACATTATGAATTTTCAGCAATTGGATAATGAACATGTTGCCCAAGCTTGGGAATGAATGAAATCTCTTGTTAAGAAATGCCCTACACATGGTTTGACTACCAGGATGGTTATCCAGACTTTTTATGCAGGCTTGAACTTTACCTCGCGGAACCTGTTAGATTCGGCCGCGGGAGGAACCTTTATGTCAACTACACTTGGTGCTGCCACGAAGCTTCTCGATGAGATGATGACCAATTATTCCCAATGGCACACCGAACGCGCTCCAACAGGTAGGAAGGTAAACTCTGTCGAGGAAATTACCTCCCTCAATGAAAAAGTTCACTTAATTATGTCTCTACTTACCAAGCAACCCTCTATTGATCCTCGTGATGTCCCTTTAAATTCTTTGGTTGCCCAAGAACAAGTAGATGTGAACTTTATTGCTAGAAACAACTTCAACAACAGTTCTTATAGGGGTAATTTTGCTAGCAATCCTAGACCGTTTCCATCCAACTATGGGAACAACAACACCTACCCTAGCAACAAGAACCCCTCTTCTGAATTGGAAAACATGCTTAGAGATTTTATCACTACCCAAAAATCCTACAATAAAAATGTAGAGGAGAAATTAGCTAAATTAGATAATCTCTCTTTGAAGGTAGAAAGTTTAGCCCTTGATATTGAGATGATTAAAATTAGAACCTCTCCCCTTGAGGAGAATAAGGCCACTCCTATTAATGCTATCCAATTGCAAATTAATGAAAATATTAGGATGATGGCTAAACTTAAAGAAAGGTGGGCTAGAGAAAAAGTGGAAGAGGATAGAATTAAGAGCCTTCCTACACACCACACAGTTGCCACTATCCAAATTGTTGAGGACACCCAAACTATTAGCACCCAATGCACTCCTAGTCCTGTTGGACCTATTAATGGTGATGCTAATACCTCAACCAAAGATGAAGAAACTCCTATGAACATAGAGGGTTTCAAACAAGTGAGCCTAGACGACACTACTACCACCTTTGATAGTAGTGATATTGATTTTGATAGCTGCACCCTCTCAGAAGTTATTAGCTTGCTACATGATACGTCTCAAACGTATCTACTTTTCCAAACACTTTTTCTATTGTTTTGCCCTCATTCTTGCATGATTTGGAAGAAACTAACCCGGACTAACGCTGTTTTCAGCAGAGCTGCCTGTATGGTTTATTTGTGCGCAGGAAAATGGATTTTTAGACGTCCCAGAAAATTACCAGAAAAATACCAGAAAATCCACGCACCCGAAGGAGCCAGATCCCAGAAGTGGGAGCAGAGGGGAGCTCTGGGGGCCCCAGGCGCCCCCTCGGCACGGCCAGGGGTGGGGTCGCGCCCTCTGGCCGCCTGGGCTGCTCCCCCCTCCTCTAGTGCCCTACCGAGACTCCTATTTATCCCCGTGACCAGAAAACCCCAGAAGAGAAGTCGTTTTCCCAGTTTCCGTCGCGGAGCCGCCGCCACCCTCTGTTCTTCTCCGGGAGGGCTAATCTGGAGGCTGATTTGGCCTCCGGAGAGGGGAGATCGTCGCCATCATCATCACCATCACCACTCCATCCATCCTCCATGACTTCTCTTCACATGTGAGTAATTCCCTGCTGTAGGCAAAGGGGATGGTAAGGATTGGATGAGTTTAATCATGTAATAGTTCGTCAGATTGTTGGGGGCATGTTGCCTATCATCTAGATTGGTGTTTATCTTCTTTGCTAAAACTTGTTGTTCTTAATGCTTGTCACTTTGGGCCCGAGTGCCATGTTTTCAGATCTGAACCCTATGTGTTTTCATGAATATATTTGTGTTCTAGATCCTATCTATGAGTTGTATGCACCTATTATGGTCCGGAACCGGCGATCCCAAAGGTGACATCTTGGGACACCAAAGGGGATGGTCCATAATTTGTGGATTCCATGTATCCATTGAGTTTATTTCTTTGTTCCGGTGCTCTTTGACAGGAGTACCTTAATCTCCATAAGTTCCTTTTGGCCCCGTTCGTAGCGGGATGGTAGGACAAAAGATGTTGTGCAAGTTCTTATTGCAAGCACGCACAACTACCTACGGGATACAGGCCTATTGTTTGATATTTCCCTAGATGATCATTGCTTTTCTGTGTGCCTTGCCCCGTGTTAGAATCTATTATATGATTACTCTCATCGATGCAGCGCCCAACCATCCATCTCCCTCGCCTACAGTGTTTTCAATCCTGCTGGTCATTAGTTGTTACTTTTGTTGTTACTTTTGCTGTTGCCACTATCACTGTCATATTATCGTTACTACTTATCTATCGTTGCAAGCAAGTATATTTCAGGTGCGGTTGAATTGAAAACTCAACTGTTAAAGCTTATAAATACTCTTTGGCTCCCCGTGTGTCGAATCAATAAATTGGGTTAACTTACCCGCGAAGACTATCTCGACCCCTTACGCCTGTGGGGCATCAAGCAGCGTTTTCTGGCGCCGTTGCCGGGGAGCATAGCAATATTTACAAGTCTACTTGAAGTATCCTGCCTGCTGCATATCATCCGCTATGGGTAAGAAAGGAGACCCCAAGGTTCCGATCTTACCATCCCGTACAAGAAAAGGTACCGTTCTGAACACTAGTGCTACACTTGATTCACCTTCTGTTATGAGTAAGTTTACTTCACCACCACTACATGATGCCTCTATTGAGTCTGTCATTATGTCCGATACTTTTGATGATGCTTCCACTACTCTTGATGATGCTACTTTTCTTGGTCACTATATTGAAACTCGAACTGCTAAGGCTGCAGCAAAATCCAAGACCGAGACCCCTACTACCTATATTCCTACCTGCAAAACCTTTGGTTACCCGAGCTTAGATGAACTTAGGGAGAGAATCCTTGATGACGATTATGTTACTCTTGATGATGATTTTTGCAGGGAACTCAGAGATTGTGTCGACTCTGACCCTGGTGCTGTTAAAGCGTTGCTCAAAAGGCACGCCATGAAGAACAAAGTTATTCCTGATCCTCAATTTGCCACATCTCCTATATGCACCACTGATCCTGATTATGATTTCTCTGTTGATCTTTCACTTATTTCTACAGCGAGGCTAATCCCTTTTATGGCAGAGAAAATGATGATGCTATAGCACACTTGACCAAACTCGCTGAGTTAAGCAACCTATTCACTACTGATGAGAAGATACGAAACTTCTATGTGGCCAAGATTTTCCCTTTTTCTTTGAAGGAAGACGCTAAATCATGGTACGATGCTCTACCTTACGGTTCCATTAAAAGTCCTCAAGACTTAGTCAAATTTTTTGTTGATAAGTATTTCCCAGCTCATCTGCAACATGCGTCTTTGCAAAGAATCTATAACTTTAAACAATTGCAGGATGAGCAACTCCCTAAATCTTGGGGGAGGTTTTGTGATTTACTTAAGGTTATGCCGGGACATGGAATCCCCAAGAATGAATTGCTTGATATACTTTACGCTGGTTTAACAGATGAATCTAGATCCTACCTGGATAGTTGTGCTAGTTGTGTTTTCAGGGAAAGAACACCGGACGATGCAGAAGAATTAATGTGCAAAATCGCCAAGAACCATGAAGATTGGTCCGTTCCTGAGCCACTTCTACCACCAAAACAAAGGGGCATGCTTGTTCTGAACCCCGAAGATATGCAAGAAGCAAAGAAGTCTATAAAGGAGAAAGGTATTAAAGCCGAAGACGTGAAGAATTTACCGCCTATTGAGAAGTTGTGTGAGCCTACTACTCACCCTCCCTTGGTAGAGGTACACTCTCTATTAGACTTTACTGAAAGTGACATCCCTAAAGGTAAGCCTCCCGACCAATGTTTAGATGAGCTTGATAATTTTATTGTTAAGCAAGACCATTTTAATAGGAGATTACAAAGTCAGTTGCATGATAATTCTCTTGCTATCAAAAGTTTATGTGATGTTTTAGAAAGAACAGTTAATGATGTTAAATGTCTTGTTAAGCATTTTCATATGGTTCAAACTCAGCTTGAACAAATTTCTAATGTGCAAAAAGATTTGCTTGCTAATAATGCCAAACAGGACATACAAGCTTATGGAATTAAAACTAGGGGTGGAACACATACCCAGGACCCACTCTATCCTGAGGGGCATCCAAGGAGGATCGAGCCAGATTCTCAAGTACAAGAAGAAGATGAGGCTGTTAGCTCTCCGAAGAAGAAAAAGAAAAAAAAAGAAACACAAGGAGGTTGACAATCCCGATGATCCTATTACAAGTGAAAAGCCAGCTGTTGATCCTAACAGCATATCTACCTCCGATGTTGAAACAGAAGACGGTGCCGAGTCTGAAGAAAAGGACGTAGAGAAGGATGATTCTCCCAAGGTAAGAGAAGAAGAAGCACCCGATAAACGCAAGAGGTACTCTAAAGAAGACTTCGTCGCAAGAAGACATGGGAAGGAAAGAGAACCATGGATACAAAAACCCATGCCCTTTCCAGGTAAGTCCCTCAAATCCAAAGAAGAAGAGCATTATAATAAATTTTGTGAATGGATGAAACCACTTTTTCTTCAAATTCCTTTGACTGATGCTATTAAGTTACCTCCTTATTCGAAATATATGAAAGATATTGTTACTAATAAAAGAAAAGTTCCCAATGAGGCAATATCTACTATGCTTGCTAACTACTCTTTCAGTGGCAAGGTTCCTAAGAAGCTCGGTGACCCAGGTATACCCACCATTCCTTGCTCCATAAAGAATAATTACGTCAGAACTGCTTTATGTGATCTTGGTGCAGGAGTGAGTGTTATGCCTTTCTCTCTTTACAAAAGGCTTTGTTTAGAGAAACTAATCCCTACAGATATCTCCCTTCAGATGGCTGACAAATCAACAGCTGTCCCATTAGGTATTTGTGAGGATGTACCTGTTGAAGTTGCTAACTGTTTGATCCTTACAGATTTTGTTGTGCTTGACATGCCCGAGGATGGGAGCATGTCCATTATTCTTGGTAGACCTTTTCTTAACACCGCAGGTGCTATCATTGATTGCAATAAAGGAAAGGTCACTTTCAACGTTGATGATAAAGAACACATGGTGTATTTTCCAAAGAAGATCGACAAGAGGCATGGCCTTAACTCTATAGAGAATATCGAGACCGTGAAGATTGGAGAATGGGACTGTCCGCTACATGTGCACCACAAATACAAAACCATTATGGTGGGGACAATGTCCATTAAAGTGAAGGTGCAATGATCACTTCATAAGAGGGGAGACTTTTTGTTCTATATATCGCCGGTTTGTTGGTAAGACTTGATCAACCTTGCTAGTGAGCTTGTTTTATATAGGTAAAAAGTTAAAGCTTGTTATGTTTTCATTTGCTTTAGCTTTCATTCTCTTTGTTGTACCAAGTTTATATGTTTTTGAAGCTTCACAATTCTAATCACCGCTTCAAGTTTTCAGAAAGTTTTGCAGCTTTTTGAACTCCGAGAAATTTTCAACAGTGAAGTTTTCAAAAAATTCCAGAAAAATAAGAATAAAATTTTCCATGCCGGGAGTGACCCAGAGGCACCTGGGGCTGACCAGGGGGGGCCACCAGTGGCCCAGGCGGCCAGCTGGCGCGGCCTGCCCCCTGGCCGCGCCCACAGGGCGCCTGGGGCCCACAGGCCCCACTTCCAGGTATGTCTTCTTCCTCCTCCTTCCTCTCTCTCCAAAAACACGAGTTCTGCATTTGGTTCTTGCGTTCTTGCTGTTCTTGGAGGCGATTTTTGATCTCTCTCTACAGCCCATCATTCAAGCTGAAATTTTGAGCAAATACTCCCTGGTATGTAACTCCTTCACCCCTCCAATTAGATTTTTGATTGGTGGCTTCATTTTTGAGTATTTAGTAGCTCTTGGTGATGTTTATTTGAGCTTGCATGCATGTGTAGAATTTTATTTTCCAAGTTTTGATGCAAGTTTATGCCTTAGGGAAGTGGGTTGAGTAGTTTGCCTTAACTCACTTTGTTTAAATCCTTGTTTTTGTAATTTGTTAAAAATTTCAGAAATGAGTTTGCTAGGAAGAGCAAAGGGGTGGCTTAGGAAGAAAAGGCCCGAGCGCTCCGATCGAGTTACAAGAGCTGCAGCTTCACCCTCGACTGCTAGGGTGAGCTACAACGAAGATCATGTGCCCTTAGAGTTGTTTGAGGACACAAATCCAAACGTGCGATGACTTTCCCGTGCGATGAATTCCTTGAAGCTGCAGGAATTAGGGAGGAGTTCTATAATCTTTGTGCTAATGTAGGTTTGACGCTGCTCGCAACGTGCCGTGTTACCCAGTATCAAAAACTCACCTCCTGTTTCATTAACAGTTTTAGATACAACCTTGATGCTGGTTCTGTTGAGTTTAAAATTTACAATGATCTTTTGACCATGCCTTTGGAAAAGTTTTGTGAAATAATAGGTGTGCCGAACGTGGGAGAGACGGCGAGGATGAGGTCTCAGCCCTCCGAGCTAAGAACCGTCTTCAACTCGCTCTGTAGCATGGATACGAGGGATATTCATCGGTCAAAGATCTCTAGCATCTTATTTCCACACCTCAGGTATTTTGCGTATTACATTGCTAGAGGGGTGTTATCTCGTGACAACACGAGCAACATATCTGCGTCGGATATTGCTATCCTGGCAACCGCCCTTTCAGGGAGGTTTGATTATAATGTGGGTGCCTTAATTGCTCGACGCCTTGCTATGAACGGTAACAAGGGAGACTTATTTGGTGGCATTTACGCCACACTTATCCTAGAGTCTCTTAATGGCACCCCACACCCCGATGATAAGCCTTTTACTTATTTAAGTTTTGATCTTGCTGCTATGAAAAAGCATAAGTTTGTTACCATGACTTCCGAGTTTGGTAAACTTGATTATATCTTGCGTTTCGGAGCCACCACGGAACGCAAGATCCGTCTACCTGCACCTCTTTTGTTTGATTTTTCTCGCAGGAACGGATGGTCCTTTGATGCTACCCAGTTCGATGAGTTCGTGGTCCAGCGTCAGTTTCATAACCCCATGGAGGGGGTTGTGCCCGACGAGGAGGAGCATGGTGAGTTCCCACCTTTCCAGGGAGAGACCGCCACCCAGTTTGGTGAAGGGTCTTCCTCTGCTTGGAGCGTGGATCCTTCTGCGTGGGAGGATCCGAGGAATTCGGTGTACGCACCGGAAGCCTCATACGATCCTTGGACTCACCCGTACTACCCTGGAGCAGGAGGCTCCTGGGGACATTAGCTACTACCAACTTAGGCCAAAAGCCTAAGCTTGGGGGAGTACGTGCCCTTCTCACTTTTCCATTGTATTATCCATTCTTTTTGCTTTGATATTTTCGAAGCTTTTACCCGTTCTTCTTTCTTACTTTTCAAAAACAACAAAAAGATTTTCTCTTTTCTTTTGCTTTCTTTTAACCTTTCAAAAACCCAAAAAGATTTCCTTTCTCTCTTTAGTTTGCTTTGTTTTCAGAGTTCAGCTCGAGTCCGTGATGGCATTTGATTATATTTCCTATGTTCGATCGTGCAAGTGACAAGGCAGTAATGACGAAGGTCGACGAAAGGGAAGCAACAAGGAAAACCGGTATGAACTCTTCTTGTTTCTACTTTTGTACATATGCCTGTACTTATGATCTAGAGACCAGCTTGTAGCGACTTAGTTCTATGTTTACAATGCTTTCCCAGTGTTCATGCTTTCCTTGTGGCCAGTCTCAAATAGCTAGAGTACATAATGTGTTGTTGAAATGATTTACATGCATTGCATTGTTCATGGTTTGGCATACTGAAGTGGTATTTCCCTTCGAAGAATTTTTGGATTGACTTGGCACATGTTCACACATGCTTATGAGTAAAAAGTCTACTTTTTTCCTTGATGATCTTTTTGTTTCAGAATAGTTATATCACTTTCATGCCCGATTCAATGTTGCTTTGTCGCTCTGCATGATTATGACAGTTATTGCTGTCTAGTTGGTCGCTTCCCAGTCTTTTGCTAGCCTTCGCTCGCACCAAGCGGATTTCTGCTTGTGCTTCCAAACTCCTTTTCAAACCCAGTTGTTCCATTTGAGTCCACCATACCTACCTATTTGTGGTATTTACCGGCCACTCCTAACTTAGACTTTCTTGTGCCATCTCGAAATTTATTCAAAAGTTTCCCTTTTTTTAACCGTACAAGCTCATGGTACGGTGAGGGGAAATCAGTATCTTTCATGCCAAAAATATGTTGACGGAAGTTTTAACTAGTCAAAACAGAAAAAGAAAAAAATATGAGAGTTACACCTCCCCCATACTTGATGATGGAGTGAAATGGACCAAATGCTGCTTATGATAGGTGGAACGATACCCTCCTTCCATCCTTGAGGCAAAATAAAAGGTTCCATAGACCATCGAAGGATTTATGGATAAGGGAATATGTGTAAGCAAAAGGCATTATATATGGTTGGCATGGGAGATATTGAGAGACCTTTACCGTTCACCGTTGACTGGAAAGTTGCACTTCTCAAAAATATTTTATCTCTGTTTTCAAAACCAAGAGCTCTGGCACATGTTTAGTCTTTGCTTCCTTTCACGGGTTTTCAACCTTGCCATCAAAAGCCACGGTTCGAGAGTCTCCCCTTCTTTCTTCAAAGCACCAACTATGAGAGCATAATTGTCATTCTTAGTGTAACATGCATTGTCCCAAAGTATTACATTGTCTTATGCATGCTTGTGTTATTGCTAGTCTGAAGTACTGATTTCTAGTCACCTTTTAAACTCCGGAGGAGTTTCTGCATTTATGTTTTGCTTCACTCATGGAGGCTAGCGAAATGCCACTCAAGTATGTTCAAGCTATGTGCATTGTGATCCGGTTTCGATTTTCAGTAGCTTATTATTTACTTTTAGTTGTTTGTGACTGATCACATGAAAGAAGAATTTCTTCGTGCATTGTCCTTATAGCATTGTTTCAATACCTGCTACACTCTTTTGGTAGTACATGCTTATATACATCTATTGAAGAAAAAGAGTTTGTCAAAGTTTTCTTTGTCGCGTCCAGTTCGTTGAACTGAATTGCTTGAGGACAAGCAATATGCTAAGATTGGGGGAGTTGATACGTCTCAAACCTATCTACTTTTCCAAACACTTTTGCTATTGTTTTGCCCTCATTCTTGCATAATTTGGACGAAACTAACCCGGACTAACGTTGTTTTCAGCAGAGCTGCCTGTATGGTTTATTTGTGCGCAGGAAAATGGATTTTTAGACGTCCCAGAAAATTCCCAGAAAAATACCAGAAAATCCACGCACCCGAAGGAGCCAGATGCCAGAAGTGGGACCAGAGGGGAGCTCTTATGAAATTAAACCTGCCTTGCTAAACCTTGTTATGAGAGATCAATTCTCTGGTGCTGGAGATGATGCTGCTTTACAGTTGAACAATTTTGTTGAATTATGTGATATGCAAAAGTATAAAGAAGCAGAAGGTGATATTGTTAAGCTCAAGCTCTTTCCTTTCTCTTTAAGGGGAGAAGCTAAAATATGGTTTCAATCTTTTCCTAGGAATAGCATAGATTCTTGGGATAAGTGCAAAGATGCTTTTATAGGGAAGTACTACCCACCTGCTAGAATTATCCAATTAAGGAGTAACATTATGAATTTTCAGCAATTGGATAATGAACATGTTGCCCAAGCTTGGGAATGAATGAAATCTCTTGTTAAGAAATGCCCTACACATGGTTTGACTACCAGGATGGTTATCCAGACTTTTTATGCAGGCTTGAACTTTACCTCGCGGAACCTGTTAGATTCGGCCGCGGGAGGAACCTTTATGTCAACTACACTTGGTGCTGCCACGAAGCTTCTCGATGAGATGATGACCAATTATTCCCAATGGCACACCGAACGCGCTCCAACAGGTAGGAAGGTAAACTCTGTCGAGGAAATTACCTCCCTCAATGAAAAAGTTCACTTAATTATGTCTCTACTTACCAAGCAACCCTCTATTGATCCTCGTGATGTCCCTTTAAATTCTTTGGTTGCCCAAGAACAAGTAGATGTGAACTTTATTGCTAGAAACAACTTCAACAACAGTTCTTATAGGGGTAATTTTGCTAGCAATCCTAGAACGTTTCCATCCAACTATGGGAACAACAACACCTACCCTAGCAACAAGAACCCCTCTTCTGAATTGGAAAACATGCTTAGAGATTTTATCACTACCCAAAAATCCTACAATAAAAATGTAGAGGAGAAATTAGCTAAATTAGATAATCTCTCTTTGAAGGTAGAAAGCTTAGCCCTTGATATTGAGATGATTAAAATTAGAACCTCTCCCCTTGAGGAGAATAAGGCCACTCCTATTAATGCTATCCAATTGCAAATTAATGAAAATATTAGGATGATGGCTAAACTTAAGGAAAGGTGGGCTAGAGAAAAAGTGGAAGAGGATAGAATTAAGAGCCTTCCTACACACCACACAGTTGCCACTATCCAAATTGTTGAGGACACCCAAACTATTAGCACCCAATGCACTCCTAGTCCTGTTGGACCTATTAATGGTGATGCTAATACCTCAACCAAAGATGAAGAAACTCCTATGAACATAGAGGGTTTCAAACAAGTGAGCCTAGACGACACTACTACCACCTTTGATAGTAGTGATATTGATTTTGATAGCTGCACCCTCTCAGAAGTTATTAGCTTGCTACATGATACGTCTCAAACGTATCTAATTTTCCAAACACTTTTTCTATTGTTTTTCCCTCATTCTTGCATGGTTTGGAAGAAACTAACCCGGACTAACGCTGTTTTCAGCAGAGCTGCCTGTATGGTTTATTTGTGCGCAGGAAAATGGATTTTTAGACGTCCCAGAAAATTACCAGAAAAATACCAGAAAATCCACGCACCCGAAGGAGCCAGATCCCAGAAGTGGGAGCAGAGGGGAGCTCTAGGGGCCCCAGGCGCCCCCCCCGGCACGGCCAGGGGTGGGGGCGCGCCCTCTGGCCGCCTGGGCTGCTCCCCCCTCCTCTAGTGCCCTACCGAGACTCCTATTTATCCCCGTGACCAGAAAACCCCAGAAGAGAAGTCGTTTTCCCAGTTTCCGTCGCGGAGCCACCGCCACCCTCTGTTCTTCTCCGGGAGGGCTAATCTGGAGGCTGATTTGGCCTCCGGAGAGGGGAGATCGTCGCCATCATCATCACCATCACCACTCCATCCATCCTCCATGACTTCTCTTCACATGTGTGAGTAATTCCCTGCTGTAGGCAAAGGGGATGGTAAGGATTGGATGAGTTTAATCATGTAATAGTTCGCCAGATTGTTGGGGGCATGT
The DNA here is from genome assembly GCA_950022295.1 of Bromus sterilis. Lineage (NCBI taxonomy): Eukaryota > Viridiplantae > Streptophyta > Magnoliopsida > Poales > Poaceae > Bromus > Bromus sterilis. Next base: position 360,564,807 of record OX465595.1, on the reverse strand, counting down.
TGCCTATCATCTAGATTGGTGTTTATCTTCTTTGCTAAAACTTGTTGTTCTTAATGCTTGTCACTTTGGGCCCGAGTGCCATGTTTTCAGATCTGAACCCTATGTGTTTTCATGAATATATTTGTGTTCTAGATCCTATCTATGAGTTGTATGCACCTATTATGGTCCGGAACCGGCGATCCCAAAGGTGACATCTTGGGACACCAAAGGGGATGGTCCATAATTTGTGGATTCCATGTATCCATTGAGTTTATTGCTTTGTTCCGGTGCCCTTTGACAGGAGTACCTTAATCTCCATAAGTTCCTTTTGGCCCCGTTCGTAGCGGGATGGTAGGACAAAAGATGTTGTGCAAGTTCTTATTGCAAGCACGCACAACTACCTACGGGATACAGGCCTATTGTTTGATATTTCCCTAGATGATCATTGCTTTTCTGTGTGCCTTGCCCCGTGTTAGAATCTATTATATGATTACTCTCATCGATGCAGCGCCCAACCATCCATCTCCCTAGCCTACAGTGTTTTCAATCCTGCTGGTCATTAGTTGTTACTTTTGTTGTTACTTTTGCTGTTGCCACTATCACTGTCATATTATCGTTACTACTTATCTATCGTTGCAAGCAAGTATATTTCAGGTGCGGTTGAATTGACAACTCAACTGTTAAAGCTTATAAATACTCTTTGGCTCCCCGTGTGTCGAATCAATAAATTGGGTTAACTTACCCGCGAAGACTATCTCGACCCCTTACACTTGTGGGGCATCAAGCAGCGTTTTCTGGCGCCGTTGCCGGGGAGCATAGCAATATTTACAAGTCTACTTGAAGTATCCTGCCTGCTGCATATCATCCGCTATGGGTAAGAAAGGAGACCCCAAGGTTCCGATCTTACCATCCCATACAAGAAAAGGTACCGTTCTGAACACTAGTGCTACACTTGATTCACCTTCTGTTATGAGTAAGTTTACTTCACCACCACTACATGATGCCTCTATTGAGTCTGTCATTATGTCCGATACTTTTGATGATGCTTCCACTACTCTTGATGATGCTACTTTTCTTGGTCACTATATTGAAACTTGAACTGCTAAGGCTGCAGCAAAATCCAAGACCGAGACCCCTACTACCTATATTCCTACCTGCAAAACCTTTGGTTACCCGAGCTTAGATGAACTCAGGGAGAGAATCCTTGATGACGATTATGTTACTCTTGATGATGATTTTTGCAGGGAACTCAGAGATTGTGTCGACTCTGACCCTGGTGTTGTTAAAGAGTTGCTCAAAAGGCACGCCATGAAGAACAAAGTTATTCCTGATCCTCAATTTGCCACATTTCCTATATGCACCACTGATCCTGATTATGATTTCGTTGTTGATCTATCACTTATTTCTACAGTCGAGGCTAATCCCTTTTATGGCAGAGAAAATGATGATGCTATAGCACACTTGACCAAACTCGCTGAGTTAAGCAACCTATTCACTACTGATGAGAAGATACGAAACTTCTATGTGGCCAAGATTTTCCCTTTTTCTTTGAAGGAAGACGCTAAATCATGGTACGATGCTCTACCTTACGGTTCCATTAAAAGTCCTCAAGACTTAGTCAAATTTTTTGTTGATAAGTATTTCCCAGCTCATCTGCAACATGCTGCTTTGCAAAGAATCTATAACTTTAAACAATTGCAGGATGACCAACTCCCTAAAGCTTGGGGGAGGTTTTGTGATTTACTTAAGGTTATGCCGGGACATGGAATCCCCAAGAATGAACTGCTTGATATACTTTACGCTGGTTTAACAGATGAATCTAGATCCTACCTGGATAGTTGTGCTAGTTGTGTTTTCAGGGAAAGAACACCGGACGATGCAGAAGAATTAATGTGCAAAATCGCCAAGAACCATGAAGATTGGTCCGTTCCTGAGCCACTTCTACCACCAAAAAAAAGGGGCATGCTTGTTCTGAACCCCGAAGATATGCAAGAAGCAAAGAAGTCTATAAAGGAGAAAGGTATTAAAGCAGAAGACGTGAAGAATTTACCGCCTATTGAGAAGTTGTGTGAGCCTACTACTCACCCTCCCTTGGTAGAGGTACACTCTCTATTAGACTTTACTGAAAGTGACATCCCTAAAGGTAAGCCTCCCGACCAATGTTTAGTTGAGCTTGATAATTTTATTGTTAAGCAAGACCATTTTAATAGGAGATTACAAAGTCAGTTGCATGATAATTCTCTTGCTATCAAAAGTTTATGTGATGTTTTAGAAAGAACAGTTAATGATGTTAAATGTCTTGTTAAGCATTTTCATATGGCTCAAACTCAGCTTGAACAAATTTCTAATGTGCAAAAATATTTGCTTGCTAATAATGCCAAACAGGACATACAAGCTGATGGAATTAAAACTAGGGGTGGAACACATACCCAGGACCCACTCTATCCTGAGGGGCATCCAAGGAGGATCGAGCAAGATTCTCAAGTACAAGAAGAAGATGAGGCTGTTAGCTCTCCGAAGAAGAAAAAGAAAAAAAAGAAACACAAGGAGGCTGACAATCCCGATGATCCTATTACAAGTGAAAAGCCAGCTGTTGATCCTAACAGCATATCTACCTCCGATGCTGAAACAGAAGGCGGTGCCGAGTCTGAAGAAAAGGACGTAGAGAAGGATGATTCTCCCAAGGTAAGAGAAGAAGAAGCACCCGATAAACGCAAGAGGTACTCTAAAGAAGTCTTCGTCACAAGAAGACATGGGAAGGAAAGAGAACCATGGATACAAAAACCCATGCCCTTTCCAGGTAAGTCCCTCAAATCCAAAGAAGAAGAGCATTATAATAAATTTTGTGAATGGATGAAACCACTTTTTCTTCAAATTCCTTTGACTGATGCTATTAAGTTACCTCCTTATTCAAAATATATGAAAGATATTGTTACTAATAAAAGAAAAGTTCCCAATGAGGCAATATCTACTATGCTTGCTAACTACTCTTTCAGTGGTAAGGTTGCTAGCACACTTAATCTTGCCTTCACGGAGCATATCACAAATGCTCTCATCAAAGCTAGGGAGGAGAAGCTTAGAGTAGAAGCCTCCATACCTATGAAGCTAGATGATGGTTGGGACCCTATGATCAAAATTAAATTAAATAACTTCTCTTGCTATGCTTTATGTGATGTTGGAGCTAGTACCTCCGTTATGCCCAAAAGAATATATGATATGTTTGAATTAAAGCCCTTTGAGCCTTGTTCTTTTGGTGTTCGTCTTGTTGATTCTTCCGTAAAGAAACCTTTGGGGAAGATCGACGATGTTCTTATCATTGTCAATGACAACTATTTTCCCGTTGATTTTATTGTTATAGATATAGAGTGTGAACCTTTGTGTCCAATTATTTTGGGACGTCCTTTTCTTCGCACCGTTGGTGCGGTTATCGACATGAAAGAGAGGAATATAAAATTCCAATTCCCTCTCAAGAAATGGATGGAAAACTTCCCTAGAAAGAAAATCAAGTTACCTTTTGAGTCCGTTACTCGGGCTAGTTATTCTCTTTCTCTTGATAAAACTTGATTCTTCTTTTGCATCATGCCTTGCTTAAAGGCATAAAAGAAAGCGCTTTTGGGAGGCAGCCCACAATGAATTAGGTTTCTTTCTGATTTTGTTGTGTCTTTATGTTTGTCACTACTGTAGCAACATCATTGTATCTTTATTTTTCAGCTTTGTGCCAAGTTATAGCCTCTTATGATAAGGGAAGCAAATTGTGACTTGCTGTCCAGAAAACAGATTTTGTCCCTTGACAGAAAAATTCGAATAAAATCACCAGATCATCTTTTTTATATGAATTTTTTTGACAGCATGCTCTATACAATTGTGAAACTTCCGTATGTTCTGAGTTTTTTTATTTGAGTTGCAGAAGTGCCCCGAAAAAAATTCTCTACTATCCGCTGTTCTGTTTTTCACAGATTCTGCCACGTTTTGCCTCTCTTCACTTTTGCAAACCTTAAGCTTGCTTTTTCTTTGCAAAAACCTTTTGGCACTCTTGAGAAACAGTAGCTCTTCAAGAATATCTTTATATCCAGTGGGAAAAATTATTTTATTAAGGGTACTAACCTCTCTAATCAGCTTATGATGAGTTATGTATGAAGGGAGTTTTCAAGTGTGCGATGGAAGATGATGAAAGAAGATCCAGGAGTGTCAAGCGCTGAAGCTTGGGGATGCCCCCATGCCTCCCCAATAAATATTCAAGGAGACTCAAGCGCCTAAGCTTGGGGATGCCCCCGTGCATCCCCTTCTCCATCAACAATCATCAGTTCGTCCTTCGTCTCACTATATTTTTATCACTTCATGCGTTATGTGCTATGCTTGGAGCGTCTCGCTCTTAGGTTTTATTTTTAGTTTTCTTTAGTTTTTCTTGCTGGTCATAACAAGTTAGACCCCATATTACTTTGTGTGGGAGAGAAACACGCTCCACTCCAATCTAGAACACATCATAGGATTTTTCCTGCTTATCTTTTTGTTGTTGTGTGTTCTTTATCTTTTCGTAGATGCTGCCATATTTAGTTTTAGTCTTAGTTTGTATTTGGCAAGAGCCTTGGCTTTTGTTTAGTTTGTTGCTGGAACTCTTTTTAGTTTTCATGTTTATCTTGTTAAAGAGAGTTGGTTGTTGCACTGAATAGTGTCTTGTCTTGAAAGTAGGTAATTGAGGTTGCTATTTAATTCTAGTAGTAACTTGCATTGGTTTTGAAGTATTGATGTGAGTAATGTGTGAACTTTTGGTGTCAAAGCTTTAGCCTATTAGTTATAGGTGTCGTATTTTGGGCAATCCGTGTGTATTTTCAAAACCTACAAAACTAGTCTCTTTGGATCACTAATCTTTGGAGGGATCGGATATTAGAGTACACTCACGTACCATGAGTCGAGGATGCGCAAGGATAACCAAACCCCCATACACTCCTCCTCGGGGTACTTGTCTCTTTGTGAACCTCCTTATTAGATTGAGAGTTACCGATAATAAGTGCATGAGTTCTTCGGACTAATGTAAGTATTGAAAGTTGACACTTCCACCTTCCCATATTTTGCTAGCCTCTCCCGTGCCATGCATTGCCTTCTTCTCACTCTGAGAGTTGGTGTCCACCTTCGCCGGTACATCCAAACCCTTGGCATGATATGCTCTGTCATCATAAACCTCCTTATATCTTTCCTCAAAACAGCCACCATACCTACCTATCAAGGCATTTCCATAGCCTTTCCGAGATATATTGCCATGCAACATCCACCTCTTCATGACTTGATCTTCATGTCATACATGTTCCTGCTACACTGGAAGCGACATACATTGCATACATCATGATAGTTACATATTCTTTATTATTTTTAGTACCTTGTAAAGTGTGAAAGATCTCCTTTAGCTTCTTGTAAAATAGAGTGTTGCCCTTAAGTGAGGAAAAGATCCCAAAGTGGACACAATAAAAGATCCCAAAGAGGACAAATGAGAGTTAAATAGAAAGAGCCATTAAGGCCACACAAAAATACAAAAAATAGGAAAAAGAGAAAAAAGAAATAAAAAGAGATAAAGGGGCAACACTACTATCCTTTTGAGAGATCCACACTAGTACTCCCTTTATATCCTTGTACTCCATAGAGATGATCATTATGCATATAGCTATGTGGGGACCTTCACACTATAGAACTTGGCTTGCATATTCCAAGGATGAGCCTCCTCAAACGAGCTCTAGGTCTTCATGAGCGAGAAAGTTAGATGCACCCTCACTAGTTCCATTGGAGAGCTTCATAGCTCGTATGTGCATCCGTTGCATGGCAATCCCTACTCCTCACATCATATCTATCATTTGGCATCTCTTTCCTATGATTGTCCTCATTGATGTGAGCCTTTCTCCTTCTTTTTTGTCTTCCTCCTCCTCCTCTATTTGCCATCCTAAGTGTCAACTCTCGTTCTTACGCTCATCCATTGCATGAGTGCTCAAAATATTGAAAAAGGAGTGGATCAAATTGACTTGTACCTGGCTAGTGGTCTGGGGACGAGTCAAGATAAGATTCCAGAAAAAGACCAAGTGTGAAACTTTAGTAGATTGAGTTCTCAACAAATAAATATTTTTTTCTCGTATTCCCTATCCCCCTTCTTGCACGCAAACACCATTTGGAGACATTCGAGTCACGGACAGCGAGAGCTCTTGCACCTAATGTTCTTTTGTTACTTGTTTCAATGCTAATATAGACTCTTGCATGTTATGTCTTGAATTGAATCTCTAACCTTGATTGCTTTACTTTTCAAAGTTCTTATATGGTTGCTAGCATGTCACCACAGAAATTATGCTGTTATCATTTACCTATTCGAGGACGAGCAGGAATTAAGCTTGGGGATGTTGATACGTCCAAAACGTATCTATAATTTCTGCTTGCTCCATGCATGATTTGTGTGATATTGCTATGATCTAGATACACTTTCATACACTTTTGATCATATTTGGACTAACCTATTAACTCAGTGCACCACAGTGCCAGTTCCTGTTTTCTGCTGTTTTTCTATTTCAGTTTTCCCCCATATAAAAAGTGCTCCGAAAATTCGGGAAAAATCAGATAAAAAATCAGCACAGAGGAACCTTCCGGAAGAACCTGAGTGGGGCCAGAGGGCCACCACCAGGGGCCCAGGCGCCCTGGTGGAGCGCCCCAGGGTCTGGCCGCGCCAGGGCGGCGTCTGGACCCCTGGTGGCCCCCCTGGCTGCCCCCCCCTTCACCTATATATTCTCCGTGATGAGAAACCCTCGAGGACAGAACCCTTTTTCGCGATCTCGCCTCTGTTCCGCCGCCGCCGCGCTTCCGAGATCGGGAGCACCAGCAGACCTCTTCCCAGCACCCTGCCAGAGGGAGGGCCGACCTCTGGGAGTCTCCTCTCCACCATGGATGCTTCCCGGATGTCTCGTGAGTAGTTTCCTTTGGACCATGGGTCCGTGATCAGTAGCTATGTGATGTTCTCCTCCCCTCTTTGTTCTTCATGGTTTAGACCTCGTGAGCTGCCCTACATGATGGAGGCACTTTTGTAATCTTTCTACTGTTGCTATGCAGAGTTTGATGGGATCTGATGGATTATGAGATTATGTTCAGATTGTGATTGAGTAATATATTTGGTTCTTATCTTTTATATTTTTGTTCTTAAGTAATTCTTGCATGTTCTCCGTTGCTGTTTATTGCTTTGGCCAAGTAGTAGGTAGTAACCCCAAGAGGGAACATTATGCTCGATTGTGGGTTCATGCCCCCTGATGACACGCTTGAGTGACAGAAACATGAGTCTAGGGGATGTGCTGTTGCCACAAGGGGGAAAACAACGGTGCTTGTAACTTCGGTTGCAAGGATTGTTTACTTTACGCAAAGTGCTTTTTAATGCAGTTGTCTGTTGCTTTGGGTTTACACTTTGGGTGGGGCTCGCAACTTAATACCAGCGAGATGTTCTGGATAGATATCTCAAGGTGGATGATTGATACGTCCAAAACGTATCTATAATTTCTGCTTGCTCCATGCATGTTTTGTGTGATATTCCTATGATCTAGATACACTTTCATACACTTTTGAACATATTTGGACTAACCTATTAACTCAGTGCACCACAGTGCCAGTTCCTCTTTTCTGCTATTTTTCTATTTCAGTTTTCCCCCATATAAAAAGTGCTCCAAAAATTCGGGAAAAAGCAGATAAAAAATCAGCGCAGAGGAACCTTCCGGAAGAACCTGAGTGGGGCCAAAGGGCCACCACCAGGGGCCCAGGCGCCCTGGTGGCGTGCCCCAGGGTTTGGCCGCGCCAGGGGGGCGCCTGGACCCCTGTTGGCCCCCCTGGATGCCCCCCTTCGCCTATATATTCTCCGTGACGAGAAACCCTCGAGGACAGAACCCTTTTTCGTGATCTCGCCTCTGTTCCGCCGCCGCCGCGCTTCCGAGATCGGAAGCACCAGCAGACCTCTTCCCGGCACCCTGCCGGAGGGAGGGCCGACCTCCGGGAGTCTCCTCTCCACCATGGATGCTTTCCGGATGACTCGTGAGTAGTTTCCTTTGGACCATGGGTCCATGATCAGTAGCTATGTGATGTTCTCCTCCCCTCTTTGTTCTTCATGGTTTAGACCTCGTGAGCTGCCCTACATGATCGAGGCACTTTTGTAATCTTTCTGCTGTTGCTATGCTGAGTTTGATGGGATCCGAGGGGTTATGAGATTATGTTCAGATTGTGATTGAGTAATATATTTGGTTCTTATCTTTTATATTTTTGTTCTTAAGTAATTCTTGCATGTTCTCCGTTGCTGTTTATTGCTTTGGCCAAGTAGTAGGTAGTAACCCCAAGAGGGAACGTTATGCTCGATTGTGGGTTCATGCCCCCTGATGACACGCTTGAGTGACAGAAACATGAGTCTAGGGGATGTGCTGTTGCCACAAGGGGGAAACAACGGTGCTTGTAACCGCGGTTGCAAGGATTATTTACTTTACGCAAAGTGCTTTTTAATGCAGTTGTCTGTTGCTTTGGGTTTACACTTTGGGTGGGGCTCGCAACTTAATACCAGCGAGATGTTCTGGATAGATATCTCAAGGTGGATGATTAGTAGTAGATGCAGTTGGATTTCGGTCTACTTATTTTGGCGTTCTGCCCATGCTTTTGAGCCGCTTCCTTTCTTTTGTAGCATAGTTAGCATTGCGGTGCGTTCATAATCCTGTCAATTGCTCTTCTGTAATTTGTTCACCTCGCATAGCAGTTTTATCGTCTTTTGGGAGAGAGACATCACTAGTGAACATCACGTATCCCGGTCCATATCCTCATTATTATTTCCACGCTCATTTACTTTTCTGCTTTTACTTTCAGTTGCTATCATTATCCCTTGTGTTTGATCCTTTGTGAACAACAAGACCGGAGAGATTGACAACCTCTCTAAACATCGTTGGGAACAAAGTTATTTGTGTCTGTGTGCAGGTCCGCGTCAGTTGCGCCGCTGACACCTACTTATCATCTCCGGAGTCCTACTGGAGACAAACCTTGGTATCTTTACTGAGGGAAATTTGCTTCTGTGCTACATCACACCTTCCACTTGGGTTTACCAACGAAGGGCGAGAAATCACTATCATCACCTCGCACATCAAGCGAAATTTTTGGCACCGTTGCCGGGGACTCCGAGTGCTAAGATAGGGGAGTTGCACACTACCCTTTACCTTTATTTTTTAGTCTTGTTAGTTTACCTTTCATTTTTTATCTTTGTGTCTTATATCAAAAATCACAAAAAAATCTGCCACACTTGCTGCTGCTATGGGTTCCACTGAAAACACCAAGTTGTGTGACTTCACTAGTCACAACAACCAAGACTTTATCTGCACCCCCATTGCCACACCTGCCACTTCAGCTACCTCTTATGAAATTAAACCTGCCTTGCAAAAACTTGTTATGAGAGATCAATTCTCTGGTGCTGGAGATGATGCTGCTTTATGATACGTCCAAAACGCATCTCTATTTTATATAGTAATTCTTTCTTATTCATTGATATATTTCATGATATGATGCTATTCTTATATTGTTTTGGCTTATTTTACACAGGTTGCAACTTTCCGATGCCGAAGCAGCAGACGCAGGATTCAGCTGTAAAAAGTGGACGCTGAGTTGCTGAAGAAGAACACCTCCAAATTACCTGAAATTTGACGGAGGCAGTTTTTCAGAAGGATAATGAAGGCACGCAGAAGAGCAACCAGAGGGGGGCCACAGGGTGTCCAGGCGGCCACCTGGCGCGGCCCCACCTCTGGCCGCACCGGGAGGGCGCCTAGGCCCCTTGGAGCACTCCCGCCCCCCCTCTGGCCTATATACCCCTCGTCGTCCAAAAACCCTAAAAAGAGAAGAGTTTCCGGAGTTCCGCCGCCGCTCCGTGGCAGAAACCTACAGAGAAGAAAATCCATCTCTGGCGGGCAGATTCCGCCGGGGAGATCACCTCCCGGAAGGGGAAGTCGTCTCCATCGTCATCACCATCGTCACGGGCATCATCGATATCATCATCAACATCATCCCCACCATCAGCACCATCTCCATCTCCATCCAATCTTGTATCACAGTTGCAACTCATGTTGTAATCCGTACTATCTATCCCCTCTACTCTATCAGTGTTGATTACTACTTTGTGGTGAATGCTATTGAGTTTTGTTGGAGAAATATTATTGTGTTCAGATTGTTTATCATCTATTTATCACCACTGATCATGATCTCTTGTATGCCTTGTGAGTAGTTACTTTAGTTCTTGAGGACATGGGAGAAGTCTAGTTGCTAGTAGTCATATGATGTTGAAGTAATATGTGTTGGTTGATATTTAAGTTCTGTTGTTATTTTCCTAGTGGTGTTGTGTGAGTCGAACACTCAACACTTCGCCTTATCAAGGACCTAGGGGAATACATTGTGTACAAAGAATGCTTACGGTGGGTTGCCGGAGTGACAGAAACCTAAACCCCAGTTTGCACGCTTTTGCACAAAGGAATCATGGATCACCGATCGTATTGCTATGGTTAGGATTTTGCCTTAATTACTATCTTGTATTTGCGGATGCTTGCAAGGTGTTTAATCATAAGAGTGCACTCATATTAGTCTAGAGGGTGCACTAGCATAGATCCACCCACCAAACATTTATCAACACAGCACATAGTACCGATACGGAATATGGCGAAAGCACATGACTACCTTTCCTGTGTGTCCTCAAGAACAATTTAGCTTTTATAAGTTCAGTTGCTAGGCCTCTCCTTTGCTAAGAAAGGATTGGGCCACTCTTTGCTGTCAGCATCTTTTACTTTGCTCGTTTTTACTATCCTGTCGCTTATACCACAAAAACCCCTAAACAGTTATCTTTCAGTGCTTGCAGCTATCTCCTTACCAAAATCACTTACTACTACCTTCTGCTCCTCGTTGGGTTCGACACTCTTACTTATCGAAAACACTGCAATAGATCCCATTACGTCGTGGGTCATCAAGCTACGTTTTCTGGCGCCGTTGCCGGGGAGTGTAGCGCTATTAGTAAGTGAAGCTGGTAAGAGAGTTTTTATATTTTTGTTTTAGTTTTGCTGTTGTTGTTTTGTCCTTATGAACACCCCTACTCTTGGATCGTTGTTCCTGGGGAGCCGCCCCACTACTAAGGCAGTCACTCCTACCCCTACTGAAATTGTGCCTTATTAGATACCATCTGGTATTATCGATCATGTCTTAACCAATCGCTATGCAGGAGACGGACATCCAGGTGAACACTTGCTATATTTTTCACAACTATGTTCCCTATTCAAGCTTGCAGGTGTGTCACTGGAGTTTGTTATGAAGAAATTATTCTCCGTATCGCTTACAGACAAAGCTTCAGATTGGTATAAGCTCCTCGATAACCCACACTCTCTTAATTGGGAAGAGCTTAAGTCTCTCTTTTATACAAAGTTTTACCCTCTTCATGAAGTTTATCGAGACAGGAATTACATCTATAACTTTAGGTATCGCGAAGGAGAGAGCATCGCTCAAGCTTGGGGGAGGCTTAAGTCCCGAATGTTCAAATGTCCTATTCATAAGCTCCCCAAAGATTTTATACTTACAAATTTTTATGCCATGCTTTGTAATCAGGACAAGGAAAGGTTGGATGCCTCCTCTAGTGGGGTATTTCAGACAAAGAGCGTGGAGGAGAGATGGGATCTCATCGAAAGAACCCAGAAGAATACTGAAGATTGGGAAATCCATAAAGGTATTGAACCAGATATAAATTATGAGCATGATTATATTGAGAGCTATGTGAAAACTGATTATTTCAATACCTTTTGCTCTAAGATTGGTTTGGATTCCCATCTAATGATTGATTTTTGTAAGGACTTTGCCTCTCATGTTGATTCTTCTAAGAAGAAGAAGGATCAGTACCATAAGCCTTTCAAAGAAGTACCTATTGATATTCACGTTGCTGATCCTATTTTGCCTGCAGTTATCTATGAACAGGCCCCTTTTCCTTCAAGAATAAGGGAGCACTCTTTTGTGACAGGCATCATAAATAAAAGTGAGAGAAGAACAGGAGAACCTGAGGACCAGATCAGAGTCAATCCTCAAGTTGCTATGGTTAAAGATTTAGTTACTGATGATGTTTCAGATTCTATTATAAATTTTTGTGCTGTTTCAACTAACATTGTCACAGCCAAGAATAGCAGCCCAATTTCAGGAACACCAGTTGTATCTGTTAAAATAGGAGATCACAATTATTACGGGCTATGCGATCTGGGATCGAGCGCTAGCGCGATTCCTTATTCGCTTTATCAAGAGATCATGATTGAGATTTCACCTTGTGAACTCGAAGAGAATGATGTTACTATTCATCTTGCAAACAAAGCTACTATCTCTCCTATTGGGATCGTGAGAGATTTTGAAGTCCTATGCGGAAAGGTAAAGTATCCTACTGACTTCCTCATACTTGGTTCAGTACAAGATAGTTTTTGTCCTATTATTTTTGGGAGACCTTTTCTCGGAACTTGTGGAGCTATTATAGATTGCAAGAAAGGTAAAGTTTTTGTTGAATTTAATGGTGAGCCATTTGAATTTAATTTTTCTAAGATTTCCAAGCAGCCTCGTGGTACTGAATTACCTAGTGATGATAAAATTATTGAAAGTATTGCTTCTATTGCTATTCCCCCTAATGATCCTTTGCAGCAATACATGGAGGACCACGAGAATGATACTCATATGCAGGAAAGAAATGAAATTGACGAAATCTTCTTGAGGCAACCTGCTATCCTGAAGCACAACCTTCCGGTTGAACCTTTAGGAATTCTATCCAAACCAAAAGAAGACCCGGTGTTTGATCTCAAACCTCTTCCCGGTACGCTCAAGTATGCTTATTTAGATGAAAATAAAGTATATCCTGTTATTATCAACTCTAACCTTTCAGGACATGAAGAAGAGCGATTATTGGAAGTACTTCGTAAACACCGTGGTGCAATTGGCTATACCCTTGATGACCTTAAGGGGATTAGTCCATCTATCTGTCAACATACTATCAACCTTGAGCCCGATGCTAAACCTGTTGTTGACCATCAACGACGGCTGAATCCAAAGATGATGGATGTTGTGAGGACCGAAATCCTCAAGCTTCTAGCTGCAGGTATTATCTACCCTATAGCCGATAGTAAGTGGGTAAGTCCTGTTCATTGTGTTCCTAAGAAAGGAGGGACAACTGTAGTCCCTAATGATAAGAATGAACTAATACCTCAGAGAATTATTATTGGGTATAGAATGTGTATTGATTACAGGAAGTTGAACAAGGCAACCAGGAAGGACCACTACCCGCTGCCCTTTATCGATCAGATGCTTGAGAGGCTGTCCAAAAACACCCACTTCTGCTATCTTGACGGGTACTCTGGCTTCTCTCAAATTCATGTTAACACTGCCGATCAAGAGAAGACCACTTTTACTTGTCCTTATGGTACTTATGCTTATAGGCGTATGCCTTTTGGTTTATGTAATGCACTTGCTACTTTTCAGAGATGTATGTCTGCTATATTTCATGGTTTCTGTGAGGAGATTGTGGAAGTCTTCATGGACGATTTCTCTGTCTATGGAACTTCCTTTGACCACTGTCTCCACAATCTTAATAAAGTTTTGCAGAGATGCGAGGATACAAACTTAGTTCTAAACTGGGAAAAGTGCCACTTCATGGTTAAAGAAGGGATCGTGCTTGGACACAAGATTTCCGAGAGGGGAATTGAAGTGGACAAGGCGAAGATTGAAGCTATCGAAAGGATGCCCTATCCAAGGGACATTAAAGGTATTCGTAGTTTTCTCGGTCATGCTGGTTTCTATAGAAGATTTATTAAAGACTTTTCTAAAACCTCGAGACCCCTCACTAATCTTGTCTAGAAGGATGTTCCTTTTGTATTTGATGAAGATTGTAAGGAGGCTTTCGAAGTTCTTAAGAAAGCTTTAATAACCGCTCCTATAGTACAACCGCCTGACTGGAATTTTCCCTTTGAAATTATGTGTGATGCTAGTGATTTTGTTGTTGGAGCTATTTTAGGACAAAGGGTTGATAAGAAGTTGAATGTTATTTATTATGCTAGTAAGACCCTTGATAGTGCTCAAAAGAATTACGCTACTACTGAGAAGGAATTCTTAGCAGTAGTGTTTGCTTGTGATAAGTTTAGGCAGTATATTGTTGATTCTAAAGTTATTATTCATACTGACCATGCTGCCATTAAGTATCTTATGACGAAGAAGGATGCCAAACCAAGACACATCAGATGGGTACTCCTTCTTCAAGAATTTGATTTGCAGATTGTTGATAGAAAAGGAGCAGACAACCCTGTAGCGGACAATCTTTCAAGAATGGAAGATATTCCGCATGATCCCATCCCAGTCAACGACAGTTTTCCAGATGAACAACTTGCCGTTGTTAAAGTACAATCTCTTTCCGATCCTTGGTTTGCAGATTATGCTAATTTTATCGTTGCAAAGTATTTGCCTCCAGGTTTAACATTTCAGCAAAGGAATAAATTCTTCCATGATTTGAGGCATTACTTTTGGGATGACCCACATCTTTTCAAAGAAGGTCCAGATGGGATCGTGAGAAGATGCGTACCGGAACACGAGCAGAAGGACATTCTCAAGCAATGTCACGATAGTCCCTATGGAGGACATCACGCCGGTGAGAGGACCGCACATAAGGTTCTCCAATCAGGTTTTTATTGGCCTACTCTCTTTAAAGATGCTAGAAGTTATGTTTTAGCCTGTGATAAATGCCAGAGAGTTGGTAATATTAGTAGGAGGAATGAGATGCCTATGAATTACTCACTAGTGATTGAGCCTTTTGATTGCTGGGGTTTTGATTTTATGGGTCCTTTTCCTTCTTCACATAAGTACACTCACATTTTAGTTGTTGTTGATTATGTAACCAAGTGGGTTGAAGCAATCCCCACTGAGAGTGCTGATCACAAAACATCTTTGAAAATGCTCAAAGATGTAATTTTCCCTAGGTTTGGTGTACCTAGGTATCTCATGACTGATGGAGGATCACACTTCACGCATGGAGCTTTTAGGAAAGCTTTAGCCAAGTACGATGTCAATCATAGAATTGCATCACCGTACCATCCTCAAACCAGTGGGCAAGTTGAACTCGCCAATAGGGAGATCAAGTTGATCTTGCAAAAGACAGTTAACAGAAATAGGAAGGACTGGTCGAATAAGTTAGGAGATGCTTTGTGGGCGTATAGAACTGCTTACAAAAACCCCATGGGCATGTCTCCCTATAAAATGGTCTATTGCAAGGCTTGCCATTTTCCATTAGAGTTAGAGCACAAAGCTTTCTGGGCTGTTAGAGAGCTTAATGCTGACCCAAAGTTAGCTGGTGAAAAGCGTCTCATGAACTTGACTTCTCTAGATGAGTGGAGAAGTGAAGCTTACGAGAGCGCTAAAATGTTCAAGGAAAAGGTAAAGAAGTGGCATGACAGGAGGATTCTGAAACGTGAATTTAATGTTGGTGATAAAGTTTTATTGTTCAGATCCCGTTTCAGGTTTTCTCCAGGTAAACTACTTTCCAGGTGGGAAGGGCCATTTCATATCAAAGAAGTCTACCGGTCTGGTGCAATTAAGATTAACAATTTTGAAGGCACCAAACCTCAAGTTGTGAACGGGCAAAGACTCAAGCATTAAATAGCGGGAGATCCCGTCAATGTTAATGTAAATATAATACGCACAACAACTCATGAAGAACATGTTGAAGCCCTGTTTCAGACACTGACAGAAGCAGAATAAGAAAAGGTATGTATTACGGTAAGGAAACATCGCGAACCGCCATAAAAGTTCCATATTACGAGTTTTTGCAAAATTAGGAAAATTCGAAGCCTAAGTGGAGCCGGAGACGAGCTCCATGGGGCCCAGGCGCCCCCCTGGCGCGCCCTACCTCCTGGCCGCGCCGGGAGGCCTCCTGGGCACCTAGGACTCCGTCTCCGACCCCACTTTGGCTCGTTACCTTCCTTTTGTTGCAGAAATTTTTGCTATATATTCACCCGGATCGTTCCGGCAACATATCTCGTGATTTCGTGTGTTTTCTCTTCGATCTGTTTCTGCCAGGAAATCTTTTAGCTAAACCTAGGTGCCATGGCTTCCCCAAGTTCCCCCAAGGACAAGTTCGTCGTCAACGTCATCAACCCTTACCTCGATGAGGTGAACAAGCACCCCCAGGTCCTTCGTGTGGAGGACGGTGTCCTCCACAAGGAAGATCTGAAGGGACCAGTCATGGAGGGGAGCACCGAGGAGCGGATGAAGGAGATGGAACATGAGGTCTTCAAGTGCAAGAAGATGGTGGAGCGTGGTGTTGAAGCCAACTTCGACATCAGTAACGAGATCGAGGCTTCCCATAAAAAAGAGATGAAGGAGATGTGGTCAAGTTTGTCCGCATTAGAAGAAAAAGTCTACCAGCTTCAAGCACAAATCTATGATCTGCACAACCAGAACTGTGAGTATGAACTAAAGTTTTTGCGCATGGGTTTAGGTGCTGAGTGTAGGATCCTGGAGACTGGACTGTCCTTCGAGACTGGAGAGGAGCTACCATGGAAGCGCTTCGCCAAGGAGTATTTGATTGAGAAGAAAAAGAATGAGGAGTAAATCTCCTCGGGTAATGGCACCCCCTCAGCTTGTTCAAAGCTTGGGGGAGTGCGCGGTATCTTTATCTTTATCTTAGTCTTTTAGAGTCAAGTAGAGTCGTATCATGTCTAGGGAGTTTATTATATGAAATAGGTGTTTGCATTGAGGTCTATCACTCCGTCTGTGGAGAGATTGTATCCGTGAGTGTGGAGTCATCTATAATGGAATATTAATGAGAAGTCTATTGGTTCCTTCGCTGCACTCGGTATTCTCTTCACGCAATCGGCATCATATGACGATTCTTATGGGGAGTATTGACCTTATATCAGGTATGGCTCTGAAAACTTTATTTAAATTTTGGCAAACATAGCTTTGGTCTTGACAACATGCATGTTTTCTCAAGTAGCGACATAGCCAAAACCTTTATGTTATTATGCTTGAAGTGTTATGTTGACAAGGAAGACAACTTGATGTGTTATGCTTACCTTAATGTTTATGCCTTATATGTTTTGCATCTAAGTTAGCATCAATTGTCTGTTCTCTCAAAGCCTTTGCTAGCCAAACTCTTTGCCAAGTAGATTTCTTCTTGTGCATCCATACCCTGAAACCATTACCTTCCATATGAGTCCACCATACCTTCCTATTCGTGGTATTCCCTTACCACTCCTATAAGTATAGAATTCATGTGTTGTCCTTAAATGTTCAAAATCTTCTGTTTTGTGCCTCTTGTTTAGCTCATGAGGAAGTAGTGGGTAATTCATGATCTTCTTAAGTTGGACAAGTTTTACCCCGGGATTGCATGTCTAACCTGCAAACCCATAATACGAGGAGGAACTGGCATGGGTGCGCCCAGCTCGAAAGATAATATAAACAAACAAACCCTCCTTCACGCTGGTCTATGAGAAATCAGAAACTTTGGCAGTGATAAACAAAGGAGATTAAGGGGATGTGATCGTCCCCACTTGGGAGCCGTTCCTCGAAACGTGTCCATCTTGAGAAGTAATTGAGCTATCTATTAGCATTCGTTGACAAACTATGCACCGTCCCAAAATCTATCTTTATTCTGTTTGATTTAAGGATAGCACATGAGTTTTCCCTGCTTGCCCTTAAACAAGGCTTTCTTTTACTTTCATGTTGAGTCAGTTGTCCTACATCTTTCTTTTCCCTAAGAGAACAGACATTTGATGTTGATGAGGATTCATCCATATGAAGCTGCATTAAGTTCTGCCATGCCATATCCTTGTTGACATTATCCTTTGATAAGTAAGTTGTTTGCGAAAGCTTTTTCCTAGCAAGCATCTTCCTTTGTGTTAGCATTTGCACTTCATGACTATTAACATGTCCTTTCAAAAGCCTCAAATTGTTTGTAGTTGTCCTTTGACCAAGGTCATGTTTGCCATAATTTGATGAGTTTCCTCAGCCCTACTTTTGATTATAATTGTTATTACTTTCTCATAAGGACCTTATGAGTTGAGGTTGCTGTTGAGGATGCTTGAGTTTGATGAAGTAACCTTGATGCTTCTTGTCCGTATTTTATTTATCGACACTTCACTCTCTAAACTTGTGGACAGGTTTGCCGAGCTCAGTATTCGCTTGGGGACAAGCGAGGTCTAAGCTTGGGGGACTTGATACGTCCAAAATGCATCACTATTTTATATAGTAATTCTTTCTTATTCATTGATATATTCCATGATATGATGCTATTCTTATGTTTTTTTGGCTTATTTTACACAGTTTGCAACTTTCCGATGCCGAAGCAGCAGACGCAGGATTCAGCGGTAAAAAGTGGACGCTGAGTTGCTGAAGAAGAACACCTCCAAATTACCTGAAATTTGACGGAGGCGGTTTTTCAGAAGGATAACGAAGGCACGCAGAAGAGCAACCAGAGGGGGGCCACAGGGTGTCCAGGCGGCCACCTGGCGCGGCCCCACCTCTGGCCGCGCCGGGAGGGCGCCTGGGCCCCCTGGAGCACTCCCGGCCCCCCCTCTGGCCTATATACTCCTCATCGTCCAAAATCCCTAAAAAGAGAAGAGTTTCCGGAGTTCCGCCGCCGCTCCGTGGCGGAAACCTACAGAGAAGAAAATCCATCTCTGGCGGGAAGATTCCGCCGGGGAGATCACCTCCCGGAAGGGGAAGTCGTCTCCATCGTCATCACCATCGTCACGGGCATCATCGATATCATCATCAACATCATCCCCACCATCAGCACCATCTCCATCTCCATCCAATCTTGTATCACAGTTGCAACTCATGTTGTAATCCGTACTATCTATCCCCTCTACTCTATCAGTGTTGATTACTACTTTGTGGTGAATGCTATTGAGTTTTGTTGGAGAAATATTATTGTGTTCAGATTGTTTATCATCTATTTATCACCACTGATCATGATCTCTTGTATGCCTTGTGAGTAGTTACTTTAGTTCTTGAGGACATGGGAGAAGTCTAGTTGCTAGTAGTCATATGATGTTGAAGTAATATGTGTTGGTTGATATTTAAGTTCTGTTGTTATTTTCCTAGTGGTGTTGTGTGAGTCGAACACTCAACACTTCGCCTTATCAAGGACCTAGGGGAATACATTGTGTACAAAGAATGCTTACGGTGGGTTGCCGGAGTGACAGAAACCTAAACCCCAGTTTGCACGCTTTTGCACAAAGGAATCATGGATCACCGATCGTATTGCTATGGTTAGGATTTTGCCTTAATTACTATCTTGTATTTGCGGATGCTTGCAAGGTGTTTAATCATAAGAGTGCACTCATATTAGTCTAGAGGGTGCACTAGCATAGATCCACCCACCAAACATTTATCAACACAACACATAGTACCGATACGGAATATGGCGAAGGCACATGACTACCTTTCCTGTGTGTCCTCAAGAACACTTTAGCTTTTATAAGTTCAGTTGCTAGGCCTCTCCTTTGCTAAGAAAGGATTGGGCCACTCTTTGCTCTCAGCATCTTTTACTTTGCTCGTTTTTACTATCCTGTCGCTTATACCACGAAAACCCCTAAACAGTTATCTTTCAGTGCTTGCAGCTATCTCCTTACCAAAATCACTTACTACTACCTTCTGCTCCTCGTTGGGTTCGACACTCTTACTTATCGAAAACACTGCAATAGATCCCATTACGTCGTGGGTCATCAAGCTACGTTTTCTGGCGCCGTTGCCGGGGAGTGTAGCGCTATTAGTAAGTGAAGCTGGTAAGAGAGTTTTTATATTTTTGTTTTAGTTTTGTTGTTGTTGTTTTGTCCTTATGAACACCCCTACTCTTGGATCGTTGTTCCTGGGGAGCCGCCCCACTACTAAGGCAGTCACTCCTACCCCTACTGAAATTGTGCCTTATAAGATACCATCTGGTATTATCGATCATGTCTTAACCAATCGCTATGCAGGAGACAGACATCCAGGTGAACACTTGCTATATTTATCACAACTATGTTCCCTATTCAAGCTTGCAGGTGTGTCACTGGAGTTCGTTATGAAGAAATTATTCTCCGTATCGCTTACAGACAAAGCTTCAGATTGGTATAAGCTCCTCGATAACCCACACTCTCTTAATTGGGAAGAGCTTAAGTCTCTCTTTTATACAAAGTTTTACCCTCTTCATGAAGTTTATCGAGACAGGAATTACATCTATAACTTTAGGTATCGCGAAGGAGAGAGCATCGCTCAAGCTTGGGGGAGGCTTAAGTCCCTAATGTTCAAATGTCCTATTCATAAGCTCCCCAAAGATGTTATACTTACAAATTTTTATGCCATGCTTTCTAATCAGGACAAGGAAAGGTTGGATGCCTCCTCTAGTGGGGTATTTCAGACAAAGAGCATGGAGGAGAGATGGGACCTCATCGAAAGAATCCAGAAGAATACTGAAGATTGGGAAATCGATAAAGGTATTGAACCAGATATAAATTATGAGCATGATTATATTGAGAGCTATGTGAAAACTGATTATTTCAATACCTTTTGCTCTAAGATTGGTTTGGATTCCCATCTAATGATTGATTTTTGTAAGGACTTTGCCTCTCATGTTGATTCTTCTAAGAAGAAGAAGGATCAGTACCATAAGCCTTTCAAAGAAGTACCTATTGATATTCACGTTGCTGATCCTATTTTGCCTGCAGTTATCTATGAACAGGCCCCTTTTCCTTCAAGAATAAGGGAGCACTCTTTTGTGACAGGCATCATAAATAAAAGTGAGAGAAGAACAGGAGAACCTGAGGACCAGATCAGAGTCAATCCTCAAGTTGCTATGGTTAAAGATTTAGTTACTGATGATGTTTCAGATTCTATTATAATTTTTTGTGCTGTTTCAACTAACATTGTCACAGCCAAGAATAGCAGCCCAATTTCAGGAACACCAGTTGTATCTGTTAAAATAGGAGATCACAATTATTACGGGCTATGCGATCTGGGATCGAGCGCTAGCGCGATTCCTTATTCGCTTTATCAAGAGATCATGACTGAGATTTCACCTTGTGAACTCGAAGAGAATGATGTTACTATTCATCTTGCAAACAAAGCTACTATCTCTCCTATTGGAATCGTGAGAGATGTTGAAGTCCTATGCGGAAAGGTAATGTATCCTACTGACTTCCTCATACTTGGTTCAGTACAAGATAGTTTTTGTCCTATTATTTTTGGGAGACCTTTTCTCGGAACTTGTGGAGCTATTATAGATTGCAAGAAAGGTAAAGTTTCTGTTGAATTCAATGGTGAGCCATATGAATTTAATTTTTCTAAGATTTCCAAGCAGCCTCGTGGTACTGAATTACCTAGTGATGATAAAATTATTGAAAGTATTGCTTCTATTGCTATTCCCCCTAATGATCCTTTGCAGCAATACATGGAGGACCACGAGAATGATACTCATATGCAGGAAAGAAATGAAATTGACGAAATCTTCTTGAGGCAACCTGCTATCCTGAAGCACAACCTTCCAGTTGAACCTTTAGGAATTCTATCCAAACCAAAAGAAGACCCGGTGTTTGATCTCAAACCTCTTCCCGGTACGCTCAAGTATGCTTATTTAGATGAAAATAAAGTATATCCTGTTATTATCAACTCTAACCTTTCAGGACATGAAGAAGAGCGATTATTGGAAGTACTTCGTAAACACCGTGGTGCAATTGGCTATACCCTTGATGACCTTAAGGGGATTAGTCCATCTATCTGTCAACATACTATCAACCTTGAGCCCGATGCTAAACCTGTTGTTGACCATCAACGACGGCTGAATCCAAAGATGATGGATGTTGTGAGGACCGAAATCCTCAAGCTTCTAGCTGCAGGTATTATCTACCCTATAGCCGATAGTAAGTGGGTAAGTCCTGTTCATTGTGTTCCTAAGAAAGGAGGGACAACTGTAGTCCCTAATGATAAGAATGAACTAATACCTCAGAGAATTATTATTGGGTATAGAATGTGTATTGATTACAGGAAGTTGAACAAGGCAACCAGGAAGGACCACTACCCGCTGCCCTTTATCGATCAGATGCTTGAGAGGCTGTCCAAAAACACCCACTTCTGCTATCTTGACGGGTACTCTGGCTTCTCTCAAATTCATGTTAACACTGCCGATCAAGAGAAGACCACTTTTACTTGTCCTTATGGTACTTATGCTTATAGGCGTATGCCTTTTGGTTTATGTAATGCACTTGCTACTTTTCAGAGATGTATGTCTGCTATATTTCATGGTTTCTGTGAGGAGATTGTGGAAGTCTTCATGGACGATTTCTCTGTCTATGGAACTTCCTTTGACCACTGTCTCCACAATCTTAATAAAGTTTTGCAGAGATGCGAGGATACAAACTTAGTTCTAAACTGGGAAAAGTGCCACTTCATGGTTAAAGAAGGGATCGTGCTTGGACACAAGATTTCCGAGAGGGGAATTGAAGTGGACAAGGCGAAGATTGAAGCTATCGAAAGGATGCCCTATCCAAGGGACATTAAAGGTATTCGTAGTTTTCTCGGTCATGCTGGTTTCTATAGAAGATTTATTAAAGACTTTTCTAAAACCTCGAGACCCCTCACTAATCTTGTCTAGAAGGATGTTCCTTTTGTATTTGATGAAGATTGTAAGGAGGCTTTCGAAGTTCTTAAGAAAGCTTTAATAACCGCTCCTATAGTACAACCGCCTGACTGGAATTTTCCCTTTGAAATTATGTGTGATGCTAGTGATTTTGGTGTTGGAGCTATTTTAGGACAAAGGGTTGATAAGAAGTTGAATGTTATTTATTATGCTAGTAAGACCCTTGATAGTGCTCAAAAGAATTACGCTACTACTGAGAAGGAATTCTTAGCAGTAGTGTTTGCTTGTGATAAGTTTAGGCAGTATATTGTTGATTCTAAAGTTATTATTCATACTGACCATGCTGCCATTAAGTATCTTATGACGAAGAAGGATGCCAAACCAAGACACATCAGATGGGTACTCCTTCTTCAAGAATTTGATTTGCAGATTGTTGATAGAAAAGGAGCAGACAACCCTGTAGCGGACAATCTTTCAAGAATGGAAGATATTCCGCATGATCCCATCCCAGTCAACGACAGTTTTCCAGATGAACAACTTGCCGTTGTTAAAGTACAATCTCTTTCCGATCCTTGGTTTGCAGATTATGCTAATTTTATCGTTGCAAAGTATTTGCCTCCAGGTTTAACATTTCAGCAAAGGAATAAATTCTTCCATGATTTGAGGCATTACTTTTGGGATGACCCACATCTTTTCAAAGAAGGTCCAGACGGGATCGTGAGAAGATGCGTACCGGAACACGAGCAGAAGGACATTCTCAAGCAATGTCACGATAGTCCCTATGGAGGACATCACGCCGGTGAGAGGACCGCACATAAGGTTCTCCAATCAGGTTTTTATTGGCCTACTCTCTTTAAAGATGCTAGAAGTTATGTTTTAGCCTGTGATAAATGCCAGAGAGTTGGTAATATTAGTAGGAGGAATGAGATGCCTATGAATTACTCACTAGTGATTGAGCCTTTTGATTGCTGGGGTTTTGATTTTATGGGTCCTTTTCCTTCTTCACATAAGTACACTCACATTTTAGTTGCTGTTGATTATGTAACCAAGTGGGTTGAAGCAATCCCCACTGAGAGTGTTGATCACAAAACATCTTTGAAAATGCTCAAAGATGTAATTTTCCCTAGGTTTGTGTTGGGATACGGGGCAGAAAACACAAATTTTTCACACCTACGGTACCCGAACCCAAGATCTATTCTATGGCGATGTAAAGTAACGGAGGGAATCGGTGTTAGACTCAGAACTACGACCTCCCTGTCGTGTAGAAGACCACCACCGGCGAGGATGACTCCCGGTAGACCTCCAGCGATGAAGCAGCACCACAGGTGTAGTGCCTCGAAGAGATTATACACGTACGGCACAATCGATGTTCCTCCCGGGCTCCGAACCAGGCGAGCAGCGGAAAGAAGACGGCTATGGATCCCGACTCCGGCAGAGCGACGGCCTGCCTTATGGTGGAGAACTCCAATCCTGGTGCAGACTCCAAACAAGGGGAGTCCACTTCCGGAAATGGAGAAGGAAGAAGAAGGAGATCAATTGTTGTATGGAAAAAGGGGGGTCTACCCCTCTATATAAAGGCCAAGGGGGGGTGTGATCCCTCTTCCCTCCCCCATGTGGGACTAAACCCCCAAGGGGGGAGGGGTGCGCCGGCCAAGGGGGGGTTGGGCCCCACCCCTTGGCGCCAAGCCCAAGGGGGGGAACCCCCTCCTCCCCTAATGGGCCTCTAAGGCCCATATAGCCATTTTTCCATTATTTTAATTATTTAATAAGTTTTAAATATTTAATTCAGATAATTAAATAATAAAAACATTATTAAAACAATTAAACTTTATTTTGAACTATTCAAAATGTCCGGAAACCATTCCGTCCTCCCCCGGAACTATTCCGGTGATTTCTCCTATTTCACCGATTGATCCCGTAACTGTCCTATGCATCGATTGCCCTTAAGTGTAACACCCTAACGGTCCGGGAAACAGCAGACATGGTCGAGACCCTTCTCATTGACCAATGACTAGTCAGTTGGACCTGGTTACAATCCTTGACAGCCCCTGCGCTTCCATCGAATGAGCTTCGATCGCTTTTGGAAACCGTTAACGATACGACGTAATCCCTTTGTTCTGCGGTACCTTGTTTGTCCGAGGTTTGATCGTCGGTATCCCACATACCGTGTTCACATCTCGTTCATGACAAACAACTTCTCTCGTCCATGATCATTGCATCTCTTTGTGACCTAGTCACGTCCTTGCAAGGGGTTGATGCAATATCACCGAGTGGGCCCAGAGTACCTGTCCTGTCATAAGGACTGACAAATCCCGCTTTGATCTATTAACATACTCATCAACCATCTATTTCGGAATACCCAAAGTGCACCGTTATAGCCAGCATATTTCAGTCAGGCGGTGGGATACAAATCAAAGTCTCCTCATAGATCGTGATTACGTATGATCATTACGGTCTAAGGACTAAGCCATACGTTACAAAGTCATAGCAACGCTGAACTATGTGACTCGATCACATTGCATTACTTTTAGGTGGGTGTCTGTCCATCACATCATTCCCCTAATGATATGACCTCATTGTCAATGGACTTAAGTGTCGCCATGATCAGGAAAGCTTGATCAATCAATTGCCCAATGAGATAGTTTACCCGAGTTAAACTACGGACCATGTTTTATACTACACCTGTATTAGTATTTCCAAGTAATACAGTTATAGCACAGTATAAAACGTATTATGAACAAAACGGATATGTGACGGATATCTTTATTAATTTGTCTCTAGGGCACATATCCAACAGTCTCCCACTTGCACTAGAGTACAAATTACACTAGTTTACATCAGGTATGTATCTAACACCAATGGTCTCTCGGTGTTCTTCAAACTTGCCTTGTGGAAGAGGTTTAGTCATTGGGTCTGCTGCGTTCAGATCCATATGTATCTTGTAAATCCTAGTGTGTCCATCCCTGACGTAGTCTCGCGTCACATGGAACTTTCGGAGGATGTGCTTGGCTGTAGAGTGAGTTCTTGGCTCCTTCGCGTTAGCAATGGCACCCGTGTTGTCGCAGAAGATTCCCACGGGGTCAGTGCAACTGGGAAAGACGTCAAGCTCGATCACGAACTTCTTCAGCCATAGCGCCTCGTTTGACGCTTCGCAAGCGGCAATATACTCCGACTCCATTGAAGATTAAGCGACGACTGACTGTTTGCCACTCCTCCAGCTAATCGCGCCACCATTCAACATGAAAACATATCCCGTCTGGGATTTCGAGTCATCTAGGTCTGAGCCGAGGCTTGCGTCAACGTAACCCTTTACAGTGAGCTCCTCATCAACTCCTCCATAAACAAGAAAGAGATCCTTGGTTCTTCTTAAGTACTTAAGGATGTTCTTTACTGCTTTCCAATGGGCCATTCCCGGATTACTCTGGTAGCGATTAGTCATACTAATGGCCAGCGCTAAATCCGGTCTGGTACATAACATAGCATACATGAGAGAACCTATGGCTGAGGCATAGGGCTTTGAGGACATCTCCTCTTTCTCTTCAGCTGTGGTCGGGCATTGAGTCACGCTTAGTTTGACACCTTTTATGACTGGCAAGAGACCTCTCT
Organism: Bromus sterilis; assembly: GCA_950022295.1. Taxonomy (NCBI): domain Eukaryota; kingdom Viridiplantae; phylum Streptophyta; class Magnoliopsida; order Poales; family Poaceae; genus Bromus; species Bromus sterilis. The sequence goes on along the minus strand of OX465595.1, from coordinate 360,538,589 downwards.
TGGAGTCATCCATTTTGAACCTTTTCAAAATCTTGTCAATATAAGTGTTCTGACTCAAGGCCAACCTCCGATTAGGTCTATCTCTATAGATCTTAATCCCCAGTATGTACGCAGCTTCACCAAGGTCCTTCATGGAAAATTGTCCATTCAGATATTCCTTCACTTCCTCTAAGAATTTCTTATCGTTCCCTATTAGTAATATGTCATCCACATATAACACAAGGAATGCTACAGAGCTCCCACTCAGTTTCTTATAGACGCAGAACTCTTCGACGTTTTGGACAAATCCAAAAGCTTTAATGACCTCATCAAATCGAAGATTCCAGCTCCGAGATGCTTGCTTCAACCCATATATGGACCGTTGAAGCTTGCAAACCATACCAGCATTCCTTGGATCGACAAACCCCTCTGGTTGCATCATATACAACTCTTCCTCAATGTTGCCATTTAGGAATGCAGTTTTCACATCCATCTGCCATATCTCGTAATCATGATATGCAGCTATTGCTAGTAGGATCCGAATAGACTTTATCATCGCTACAGGAGAGAATGTCTCCTCGTAGTCAACTCCTTGAATTTGTCGGAAACCCTTCGCGACAAGTCGAGCTTTGTAGACAGATACGTTTCCGTCTGCGTCAGTCTTTTTCTTGAAAATCCATTTATTCTCGACGGCCTTGCGGTCCTCGGGAATATCCACCAAAGTCCATACTTTGTTGGTGTACATGGAGTCTATTTCGGATTTCATGGCTTCAAGCAATTTCTCGGACTCGGGTCCCTCCATTGCTTCTTTGTAACTCGTAGGTTCATCCGACTCAACAGCCGAGATTGCATTCACAAATTGTCCGTAAAACTCAGTAGGTTGACGGACTCTTGATGACCTACGGGGCATAAAAGGTTCCTCTTCATTCTCATCATGATCATCGTGAATGTCATGATCGTTATGAATGTTGTTCTGGCCATTCTCTTCAACTCCCACTGTGGAAGATGGTTCCAGAATAAATTCCGTAGCCAATTCATCCAATTGGAGTGATTGGTCAGTTACTTCATCGAGGTCTATTTTCCTCCCACTCAACTCTTTCGTGAGAAACTCCTTCTCAAGAAAGTGTCCCATCTTGGCAACAAACGTTTTGCTGTCAGACTTGTTGTAGAAGGTGTACCCACAAGTTTCCTTGGGATAGCCCACAAAGATGCACTTATCCGCCTTGGATTCAAGTTTGTCAGGCTGTAGTTTCCTAACATAAGCCTCACAACCCCAAATCTTCAGGTGAGACAACTCAGGTTTAGTGCCATGCCATTGTTCAAATGGTGTTGTCTTTACGGATTTGGATGGTGCCCTATTAAGAATATGAATGGCGGTCTCTAATGCATACCCCCAGAATGACACAGGCAAATCAGTATGAGACATCATCGATCGCACGCTATCCAATAGGGTTCGATTACGTCGCTCAGCTACACCGTTTCTCTGAGGTGTGCCTGCCGGCGTAAGCTGTGGTATTATGCCACAAGACTTCAGATGATTGCCAAACTCGTGACTCAAATACTCGCCACCTCGATCCGACCGAAGGTGCTTGATTTTCCTTCCGAGTTGATTTTCGACCTCATTCTGAAATTCCTTGAACTTTTTAAAGGTTTCAGACTTGTGCTTCATCAAGCAAATATACCCATATCTACTCAAGTCATCAGTAAAGGTCACGAAGTAACGAAGATCATTGCGAGTGGGGACGTTCATGGGTCCACATACATCCGTATGTATGATCCCCAATAAGACATCCGCACGCTCCATCACACCATTGAATGGAGTCCTTGTCATTTTGCCCATGAGGCATTGTTCACATGTATCAAGGGATCCAAAATCCACTGACTTAAGAAGTCCATCCTTATGGAGCTTCTCCATGCGTTTTATACCAATATGACCAAGTCGGCAATGCCACATCATCATGTGATCTTCATTATTCTTCAATCTTTTGGCCTCAATATTGTTAACGTGACACACGTCACCATCGAGATTAAGTATGAATAAACCATGCGACTCCGGTGCGTGAACATAAAACATATCATCCTTATAAATCGAACAACCAATTGTATCGGACTTAAAAGAATAGTGGTCTCGCTTCAAGCAAGAACCACTCACGATGTTCACACTCAACGCGGGTACATAGTAACATTTATTCAAAACTAAAACCAATCCCGAAGGGAGACTAAGATGCTTCGTGCCAACCGCCAAGACTTCAATCCGGCAGCCATTCCCCACGCGCATCGTCACTTCATCTTTGACCAAGCGTCTCCTATTCCTTAGTCCCTGAATGGAATTAGAAATATGAGCGACAGACCCTGTATCAAATATCCAGGATGTGTTCCCAGCACTTGTCAAGAGAAGATCAACAATATGTATATCAAATATACCTTTGTCTCTCTTGGCGACCTTGCCAGCCTTCTTGTCCTTTAGGTACTTGGGACAGTTGCGCTTCCAGTGACCTTCACCCTTGCAGTAGAAGCACTCCACTCCGAGTTTAGGCTTGGGTGCCTTGGGAGGAGCGGCAACTGACTTGCCATCCCTCTTAGGGCCACCTCTCCTGGCCTTCTCCCGTCTGCTTAACTTCTTGAAGTCAGTGGTCTTGTTGACCATGAAGACGGCGTGCTCCTTCTTGATCTCAACCTCAGCGCTCTTTAGCATGGCGAACAACTCAGAAGGGGTTTTGGTCATCCCCTGCATGTTGTAGTTCAGCACAAAGCCTTTGTAGCTAGGGGGAAGCGACTGCAACACCCTATCAACCGCAAGTTCATCTGGAATCTGACATTCCAGAGCATTCAAGCGCTGAACGTAGCCAGACATTTTGACCACGTGCTCACTCACGCTGCCGTGCTCATCCATCTTTGCTGAGAAGAAGGCTTCAGAAGCCTCGTACCGTTCAGCCCTGGCTTGAGGTGCGAAGACCGCCTTGAGGTCGGTGATAATCTCATATGCACCCATCCTCTCAAAGCGTTTCTGCCGCTCAGCCTCCATGGAGTAGAGCATGCCACTCTGGACAAGGTTGTAATCATCAGTCCTGGAGAGATAGACATTCTTCTCGTCCTGACTGGCATCATCTGCTGGTGCGTCACCTAACGCGTCCTCTAGTACGTATGCCATTTTGAGGGGACCGAGGAGAATCCTCAGGGTGCGGAACCAGTTGGTGAAGTTTGTCCCATCTGTTTTTAGCTTATCTTTCTCTAGGAATGATCCTAAGTTGAACGAGGGGCGAGGTGCTGCCATCTACAAGGTTGGATTCACAATGATACAATTTAGACTTTTGTTCATAATGTGGAGTTTCAATTTACTCTTAAAATTCTAGAAAGCTCCCACTTAGATAAACACCTCTCAATTTAACTAAGTGATTACACAATCCCAGCCCCCATACCTCCCCCGATATGTACGGCCCAGTATGCGAACCAGGTAGGCCTCTAAGCCAATCACATCAGGCATGTGACTCGTGCTCGACCTTTCGGTCTTCTGTGTTCCAGGCCCGCATCTACATACGTCAAGCCTGCCAATCGAACCTTGATGTTAGCTGGTCAGGCAAGGCCATATCTGCATATGCCAGGCTCGCCGAACCCAACCTCATGCGAGCTCCGTTGAATATGTAGGACAACTCCGGTATGTACGGAGCGTCATGCCATATGGGAGAACCTTCCAGGTGGTGCCCATCAAAAGGGAGAACACAATGTTGGTATTGTGAGAGATGGTCCTGTTTCGTGCTACCGTCGATATATCTAGCATACTAGCATAAAACAGGAAGTAAAACTTTAAATCATTCAACCTATGATCCCCCTTCATGCAAAGCAAAGTTAAAACGTCTTTCTACTTTAGCTTGTGCAAGTTTTACGTGGCTGCTAGGGGTTTCGATAGAGAGAACCGATTTCTATCCTGCGAAAAACATGCCACAACACCGTCTCTTATCCGTCTCTATTACACCCCTGTCGGGACCCTCCGTTGCAAACATCTTTGCATCGCTAATGCAGAGAGACAGACACCCCCCCAGCCACTTTATATGGTACAAGCCATATGTCAAGCGTGGAACCAGTCTCGCGTAAACGCGTAATGTCGGTCGGGGGCCGCTTCATCAAACATTGCCGCAATGCTCAATGAGTACACGTGGGAGGGTAACGAATGAAGATTCGATGCCCACATCCTAGATGTGTTCTATCCGTACAATACATCTACGCATAGCTAGCTCACGATACCACTGTTGGGATACGGGGCAGAAAACACAAATTTTTCACACCTACGGTACCCGAACCCAAGATCTATGCTATGGCGATGTAAAGTAACGGAGGGAATCGGTGTTCATACCTTTGAAGACCGAAAGCGGGAAACGTTCTTACGAACGTGGTTGGCGTAGACTCAGAACTACAACCTCCCTGTCGTGTAGAAGACCACCACCGGCGAGGATGACTCCCGGTAGACCTCCAGCGATGAAGCAGCACCACAGGTGTAGTGCCTCGAAGAGATTATACACGTACGGCACAATCGATGTTCCTCCCGGGCTCCGAACCAGGCGAGCAGCGGAAAGAAGACGGCTACGGATCCCGACTCCGGCAGAGCGACGTCCTGCCTTATGGTGGAGAACTCCAATCCTGGTGCAGACTCCAAACAAGGGGAGTCCACTTCCGGAAATGGAGAAGGAAGAAGAAGGAGATCAATTGTTGTATGGAAAAAGGGGGGTCTACCCCTCTATATAAAGGCCAAGGGGGGGTGTGATCCCTCTTCCCTCCCCCATGTGGGACTAAACCCCCAAGGGGGGAGGGGTGCGCCGGCCAAGGGGGGGTTGGGCCCCACCCCTTGGCGCCAAGCCCAAGGGGGGAACCCCCTCCTCCCCTAATGGGCCTCTAAGGCCCATATAGCCATTTTTTCATTATTTTAATTATTTAATAAGTTTTAAATATTTAATTCAGATAATTAAATAATAAAAACATTATTAAAACAATTAAACTTTATTTTGAACTATTCAAAATGTCCGGAAACCATTCCGTCCTCCTCCGGAACTATTCCGGTGATTTCTCCTATTTCACTGATTGATCCCGTAACTGTCCTATGCATCGATTGCCCTTAAGTGTAACACCCTAACGGTCTGGGAAATAGCAGACATGGTCGAGACTCTTCTCATTGACCAATGACTAGTCAGTTGGACCTGGTTACAATCCTTGACAGCCCCTGCGCTTCCATCGAATGAGCTTCGATCGCTTTTGGAAACCGTTAACGATACGACGTAATCCCTTTGTTCTGCGGTACCTTGTTTGTCCGGGGTTTGATCATCGGTATCCCACATACCGTGTTCACATCTCGTTCATGACAAACAACTTCTCTCGTCCATGATCATTGCATCTCTTTGTGACCTAGTCACGTCCTTGCAAGGGGTTGATGCAATATCACCGAGTGGGCCCAGAGTACCTGTCCTGTCATAAGGACTGACAAATCCCGCTTTGATCTATTAACATACTCATCAACCATCTATTTCGGAATACCCAAAGTGCACCGTTATAGCCAGCATATTTCAGTCAGGCGGTGGGATACAAATCAAAGTCTCCTCATAGATCGTGATTACGTATGATCATTACGGTCTAAGGACTAAGCCATACGTTACAAAGTCATAGCAACGCTGAACTATGTGACTCGATCACATTGCATTACTTTTAGGTGGGTGTTTGTCCATCACATCATTCCCCTAATGATATGACCTCATTGTCAATGGACTTAAGTGTCGCCATGATCAGGAAAGCTTGATCAATCAATTGCCCAATGAGATAATTTACCCGAGTTAAACTACGGACCATGTTTTATACTACACCTGTATTAGTATTTCCAAGTAATACAGTTATAGCACAGTATAAAACGTATTATGAACAAAACGGATATGTGACAAATATCTTTATTAATTTGTCTCTAGGGCACATATCCAACAGTTTGGTGTACCTAGGTATCTCATGACTGATGGAGGATCACACTTCACGCATGGAGCTTTTAGGAAAGCTTTAGCCAAGTACGATGTCAATCATAGAATTGCGTCACCGTACCATCCTCAAACCAGTGGGCAAGTTGAACTCACCAATAGGGAGATCAAGTTGATCTTGCAAAAGACAGTTAACAGAAATAGGAAGGACTGGTCGAATAAGTTAGGAGATGCTTTGTGGGCGTATAGAACTGCTTACAAAAACCCCATGGGCATGTCTCCCTATAAAATGGTCTATGGCAAGGCTTGCCATATCCTTGTTGACATTATCCTTTGATAAGTAAGTTGTTTGCGAAAGCTTTTTCCTAGCAAGCATCTTCCTTTGTGTTAGCATTTGCACTTCATGACTATTAACATGTCCTTTCAAAAGCCTCAAATTGTTTGTAGTTGTCCTTTGACCAAGGTCATGTTTGCCATAATTTGATGAGTTTTCTCAGCCCTACTTTTGATTATAATTGTTATTACTTTCTCATAAGGACCTTATGAGTTGAGGTTGCTGTTGAGGATGCTTGAGTTTGATGAAGTAACCTTGATGCTTCTTGTCCGTATTTTATTTATCGACACTTCACTCTCTAAACTTGTGGACAGGTTTGCCGAGCTCAGTATTCGCTTGGGGACAAGCGAGGTCTAAGCTTGGGGGACTTGATACGTCCAAAATGCATCACTATTTTATATAGTAATTCTTTCTTATCCATTGATATATTTCATGATATGATGCTATTCTTATGTTTTTTTGGCTTATTTTACACAGTTTGCAACTTTCCGATGCCGAAGCAGCAGACGCAGGATTCAGCGGTAAAAAGTGGACGCTGAGTTGCTGAAGAAGAACACCTCCAAATTACCTGAAATTTGACGGAGGCGGTTTTTCAGAAGGATAACGAAGGCACGCAGAAGAGCAACCAGAGGGGGGCCACAGGGTGTCCAGGCGGCCACCTGGCGCGGCCCCACCTCTGGCTGCGCCGGGAGGGCGCCTGGGCCCCCTGGAGCACTCCCGGCCCCCCCTCTGGCCTATATACCCCTCGTCGTCCAAAATCCCTAAAAAGAGAAGAGTTTCCGGAGTTCCGCCGCCGCTCCGTGGCGGAAACCTACAGAGAAGAAAATCCATCTCTGGCGGGCAGATTCCGCCGGGGAGATCACCTCCCAGAAGGGGAAGTCGTCTCCATCGTCATCACCATCGTCACGGGCATCATCGATATCATCATCAACATCATCCCCACCATCAGCACCATCTCCATCTCCATCCAATCTTGTATCAAAGTTGCAACTCATGTTGTAATCCGTACTATCTATCCCCTCTACTCTATCAGTGTTGATTACTACTTTGTGGTGAATGCTATTGAGTTTTGTTGGAGAAATATTATTGTGTTCAGATTGTTTATCATCTATTTATCACCACTGATCATGATCTCTTTTATGCCTTGTGAGTAGTTACTTTAGTTCTTGAGGACATGGGAGAAGTCTAGTTGCTAGTAGTCATATGATGTTGAAGTAATATGTGTTGGTTGATATTTAAGTTCTGTTGTTATTTTCCTAGTGGTGTTGTGTGAGTCGAACACTCAACACTTCGCCTTATCAAGGACCTAGGGGAATACATTGTGTACAAAGAATGCTTACGGTGGGTTGCCGGAGTGACAGAAACCTAAACCCCAGTTTGCACGCTTTTGCACAAGGGAATCATGGATCACCGATCGTATTGCTATGGTTAGGATTTTGCCTTAATTACTATCTTGTATTTGCGGATGCTTGCAAGGTGTTTAATCATAAGAGTGCACTCATCTTAGTCTAGAGGGTGCACTAGCATAGATCCACCCACCAAACATTTATCAACACAGCACATAGTACCGATACGGAATATGGCGAAAGCACATGACTACCTTTCCCTTGTGTCCTCAAGAACACTTTAGCTTTTATAAGTTCAGTTGCTAGGCCTCTCCTTTGCTAAGAAAGGATTGGGCCACTCTTTGCTCTCGGCATCTTTTACTTTGCTCGTTTTTACTAACTTGTCGCTTATACCACAAAAACCCCTAAACAGTTATCTTTCAGTGCTTGCAGCTATCTCCTTACCAAAATCACTTACTACTACCTTCCGCTCCTCGTTGGGTTCGACACTCTTACTTATCGAAAACACTGCAATAGATCCCATTACGTCGTGGGTCATCACTTTACACTTGAACAATTTTGTTGAATTATGTGATATGCAAAAGTATAAAGAAGTAGAAGGTGATATTTTTAAGCTCAAGCTCTTTCCTTTCTCTTTAAGGGGAGAAGCTAAAATCTGGTTTCAATCTTTGCCTAGGAATAGCATAGATTCTTGGGATAAGTGCAAAGATGCTTTTATAGGGAAGTACTACCCACCTGCTAGAATTATCCAATTAAGGAGTAACATTATGAATTTTAAGCAATTGGATAATGAACACGTTGCCCAAGCTTGGGAATGAATGAAGGCTTGAACTTTACCTCGCGGAACCTACACATGGTTTGACTACCTGGATGGTTATCCAGACTTTTTATGCAGGCTTGAACTTTACATCGCGGAACCTGTTAGATTCGGTCGCGGGAGGAACCTTTATGTCAACTGCACTTGGTGCTGCCACGAAGCTTCTCGATGAGATGATGACCAATTATTCCCAATGGCACACCGAACGCGCTCCAACAGGTAGGAAGGTAAACTCTGTCGAGGAAATTACCTCCCTCAATGAAAAAGTTGACTTAATTATGTCTCTACTTACCAAGCAACCCTCTATTGATCCTCGTGATGTCCCTTTAAATTCTTTGGTTGCCCAAGAACAAGTAGATGTGAACTTTATTGCTAGAAACAACTTCAACAACAATGCTTATAGGGGTAATTTTGCTAGCAATCCTAGACGGTTTCCATCCAACTATGGGAACAACAACACCTACCCTAGCAACAAGAACCCCTCTTCTGAATTGGAAAACATGCTTAGAGATTTTATCACTACCCAAAAATCCTTCAATAAAAATGTAGAGAAGAAATTAGCTAAATTAGATAATCTCTCTTTGAAGGTAGAAAGCTTAGCCCTTGATATTGAGATGCTTAAAATTAGAACCTCTCCCCTTGAGGAGAATAAGGCCACTCCTATTAATGCTATCCAATTACAAATTAATGAAAATATTAGGATGATGGCTAAACTTAAAGAAAGGTCGGCTAGAGAAAAAGAGGAAGAGGATAGAATTAAGAGCCTTCCTACACACCACACAGTTGCCACTATCCAAATTGTTGAGGACACCCAAACTATTAGCACCCAATGCACTCCTAGTCCCGTTGGACCTATTAATGGTGATGCTAATACCTCAACCGAAGATGAAGAAACTCCTATGAACATAGAGGGTTTCAAACAAATGAGCCTAGACGACACTACCACCACCTTTGATAGTAGTGATATTGATTTTGATAGTTGTACCCTCTCAGAATTTATTAGCTTGCTACACAAAATGTCTAGAGACCCCCACACTAGCACACTTAATCTTGCCTTCACGGAGCATATCACAAATGCTCTCATCAAAGCTAGGGAGGAGAAGCTTAGAGTAGAAGCCTCCATACCTAGGAAGCTAGATGATGGTTGGGACCCTATGATCAAAATTAAATTAAATAACTTCTCTTGCTATGCTTTATGTGATGTTGGAACTAGTACCTCCGTTATGCCCAAAATAATATATGATATGTTTGAATTGAAGCCCTTTGAGCCTTGTTCTTTTGGTGTTCGTCTTGTTGATTCTTCCGTAAAGAAACCTTTGGGGAAGATCGACGATGTTCTTATCCTTGTCAATGACAACTATGTTCCCGTTGATTTTATTGTTATGGATATAGAGTGTGAACCTTTGTGTCCAATTATTTTGGGACGTCCTTTTCTTCGCACCGTTGGTGCGGTTATTGACATGAAAGAGGGGAATATAAAATTCCAATTCCCTCTCAAGAAAGGGATGGAACACTTCCCTAGAAAGAAAATCAAGTTACCTTTTGAGTCCGTTACGCGGGCTAGTTATTCTCTTTCTCTTGATAAAACTTGATTCTTCTTTTGCATCATGCCTAGCTTAAAGGCATAAAAGAAAGCGCTTTTCGGAGGCAGCCCACAACGAATTAGGTTTCTTTTTGCTTTTCTTGTGTCTTGATGTTTTTTACTACTGTAGCAACATCATTGTATCTTTATTTTTCAGCTTTGTTCCAATTTATAGCCTCTTATGATAAGGGAAGCAAAAGTTGTGACATGTTGTCCAGAAAACAGATTCTGTCCCTGGACAGACAAATTCGAATAAAATCACCAGATCATCTTTTTGATCTGAATTTTTTTGACAGCATGCTCTATACAATTGTGAAACTTTCGTATGTTCTGAGTTTTTTGATTTGAGTTGCAGAAGTTCCCCGAAAAAATTCTCTACTACCTGATGTTCTGTTTTTCGCAGATTCTGCCATGTTTTGCCTCTCTTCACTTTTGCAAACCTTAAGCTTTCTTTTTCTTTGCAAAAATCTTTTGGCACTCTTGAGAAACAGTAGCTCTTCAAGAATATCTTTATATCCAGCGGGAAAAATTATTTTATTAAGGGTACTAACCTCTCTAATCAGCTTATGATGAGTTATGTATGAAGGGAGTTTTCAAGTGTGCGATGGAAGATGATGAAAGAAGATCCAGGAGTGTCAATCGCTCAAGCTTGGGGATGCCCCCATGCATCCCCAATAAATATTCAAGGAGACTCAAGCGTCTAAGCTTGGGGATGTCCCCGTGCATCCCCTTCTCCATCAACAATCATCAGTTCGTCCTTCGTCTCACTATATTTTTATCACTTCATGCGTTATGTGCTATGCTTGGAGCGTCTCGCTCTTAGGTTTTATTTTTTAGGTTTCCTTAGCTTTGCTTGCTGTTCATAACAAGTTAGATCCGGTCTTACTTTGTGTGGGAGAGAAACACGCTCCACTCCAATCTAGAACACATCATAGGATTTTTCCTGCTTATCTTTCTGCTGTTGTGTGTTCTTTACCTTTTCGTAGCTACTGCCATGTTTAGTTTTAGTCTTAGTTTGTCTTTAGCACGAGCTTTGGCTTTTGTTTAGTTTGTTGCTGGAACTATTTTTAGTTTTCATGTTTATCTTGTTAAAGAGAGTTGGTTGTTGCACTGAGTAGTGTCTTGTCTTGAAAGTAGGTAATTAAGGTTGCTATTTAATTCTAGTAGTAACTTGCAATGGTTTTGAAATATTGATGTGAGTAATGTCTGAACTTTTGGTGTCAAGAGCTTTAGCCTATTAGTGATAGGTGTCGTATTTTGGGCAATCCGTGTGTATTTTCAAAACCTACAAAACTAGTTGATAACTCTAGCTACTAGATGGATCACTAATCTTTGGAGGGATCGAATATTAGAGTACACTCACGTACCATGAGTCGAGGATGCGCAAGGATAACCAAACCCCCATACACTCCTCCTCAGGGTACTTGTCTCTTTGTGAACCTCCTTATTAGATTGAGAGTTACCGATAATAAGTGCATGAGTTCTTCGGACTAATGTAAGTATTGAAAGTTGACACTTCCACCTTCCCATATTTTGCTAGCCTCTCCCGTGTCGTGCATTGCCTTCTTCTCACTCCAAGAGTTGGTGTCCACCTTCATCGGTACTTCCAAACCCTTGGCATGATACGCTCTGTCATCATAAGCCTCCTTATATCTTTCCTCAAAACAGCCACCATACCTACCTATCAAGGCATTTCCATAGCCTTTCCGAGATATATTGTCATGCAACATCCACCTCTTCATGACTTTATCTTCATGTCATACATGTTCCTGCTACACTGGCAGCGACTTACATTGCATACATCCTGATAGTTACATCTTCTTTATGATTTTGAGTACCTTGTAAAGTGTGAAAGATCTCCTTTACCTTCTTGTAAAATAGAGTGTTGCCCTTAAGTGAGGAAAAGATCCCAAAGTGGACACAATAAAAGATCCCAAAGAGGACAAATGAGAGTTAAATAGAAAGAACCATTGAGGCCACAAAAAAATACAGAAAAATAGAAAAAAGAGAAAAAAGAAATAAAAAGAGAGAAAGGGGCAACACTACTATCCTTTTGAGAGATCCACACTAGTACTCCCTCTATATCCTTATACTCCATAGAGATGATCATTATGCATATAGCTATGTGGGGACCTTCACACTATAGAACTTGGCTTGCATATTCCAAGGATGAGCCTCCTCAAACGAGCTCTAGGTCTTCATGAGCGAGCAAGTTAGATGCACCCCCACTAGTTCCATTGGAGAGCTTCTTAGCTCGTATGTGCATCTGTTGCATGGCAATCCCTACTCCTCACATCATATCTATCATTTGGCATCTCTTGCCTATGATTGTCCTCATTGATGTGAGCCTTTCTCATTCTTTTTTGTCTTCCTCCTCCTCCTCTCTTTGCCATCCTAAGTGTCAACTCTGGTGCTTACGCTCATCCATTGCATGAGTGCTCAAAATATTGAAAAAGGAGTGGATCAAATTGACTTGTACCTGGCTAGTGGTCTGGGGACGAGTCAAGATAAGATTCCAGAAAAAGACCAAGTGTGAAACTTTAGTAGATTGAGTTCTCAACAAATAAATATTTTCCTCGTATTCCCTATCCCCCTTCTTGCACGCAAACACCATTTGGAGACATTCGAGTCACGGACAGCGAGGGCTCTTGCACCTAATGTTCTTTTGTTACTTGTTTCAATGCTAATATAGACTCTTGCATGTTATGAATTGAAATGAATCTCTAACCTTGATTGCTTTACTTTTCAAAGTTCTTATATGGTTGCTAGCATGTCACCACAGAAGTTATGCTGTTATCATTTACCTACTCGAGGACGAGCAGGAATTAAGCTTGGGGATATTGAATCGTCCAAAACGTATCTATAATTTCTGCTTGCTCCATGCATGTTTTGTGTGATATTTCTATGATATAGATACACTTTCATACACTTTTGATCATATTTGGACTAACCTATTAACTCAGTGCACCACAGTGCCAGTTCCTGTTTTCTGCTGTTTTTCTATTTCAGTTTTCCCCCATATAAAAAGTGCTCCAAAAATTCTGGAAAATCAGATAAAAAATCAGCGCACAGGAACCTTCCGGAAGAACCTGAGTGGGGCCAGAGGGCCACCACCAGGGGCCCAGGCGCCCTGGTGGCGCGCCCTAGGGTCTGGCCGCGCCAGGGGGCGCCTGGACCCCTGGTGGCCCCCCTGGCTGCCCCCCTTCGCCTATATATTCTCCGTGATGAGAAACCCTTGAGGACAGAACCCTTTTTCGCGATCTCGCCTCTGTTCCGCCGCCGCCGCGCTTCCGAGATCGGGAGCACCATCAGACCTCTTCCCGGCACCCTGTCGGAGGGAGGGCCGACCTCCGGGAGTCTCCTCTCCACCATGGATACTTCCCGGATGACTCGGGAGTAGTTTCCTTTGGACCATGGGTCCGTGATCAGTAGCTATGTGATGTTCTCCTCCCCTCTTTGTTCTTCATGGTTTAGACCTCGTGAGCTGCCCTACATGATCGAGGCACTTTTGTAATCTTTCTGCTGTTGCTATGCTAAGTTTGATGGGATTTGATGGATTATGAGATTATGTTCAGATTGTGATTGAGTAATATATTTGGTTCTTATCTTTTATATTTTTGTTCTTAAGTAATTCTTGCATGTTCTCCATTGTTGTTTATTGCTTTGGCCAAGTAGTAGGTAGTAACCCCAAGAGGGAACGTTATGCTCGATTGTGGGTTCATGCCCCCTGATGACACGCTTGAGTGACAGAAACATGAGTCTAGGGGATGTGTTGTTGCCACAAGGAGGAAAACAACGGTGCTTGTAACCGCGGTTGCAAGGATTGTTTACTTTACGCAAAGTGCTTTTTAATGCAGTTGTCTGTTTCTTTGGGTTTACACTTTGGGTGGGGCTCGCAACTTAATACCAGCGAGATGTTCTGGATAGATATCTCAAGGTGGATGATTAGTAGTAGATGCAGTTGGATTTCCGTCTACTTATTTTGGTGTTCTGTCCATGCTTTTGAGCCTCTTCCTTTCTTTTGTAGCATAGTTAGCATTGCGGTGCGTTCATAATCCTGTCAATCGCCCTTCTGTAATTTGTTCACCTCGCATAGCAGTTTTATCGTCTTTTGGGAGAGAGACATCACTAGTGAACATCACGTATCCCGGTCCATATCCTCATTACTGTTTCCACGCTCATTTACTTTTCTTCTTTTACTTTCAGTTGCTATGATTATCCCTTGTGTTTGATCCTTTGTGAACAACAAGACCAGAGAGATTGACAACCTCTCTGAACTTCGTTGGGCACAAAGTTATTTGTGTCTGTGTGCAGGTCCGTGTCAGTTGCGCCGCTGACACCTACTTATCATCTCCGGAGTCCTACTGGAGACAAACCTTGGTATCTTTACTGAGGGAAATTTGCTTCTGTGCTACATCACACCTTCCACTTGGGGTTTACCAACGAAGGGCGAGAAATCACTATCATCACCTCGCATATCAACCCATGGTTCTCTTTACTTCCCATGTCTTCTTGCTATGAAGTCTTCTCTTGTGTACTTCTTGCGTTTATCCGGTGCTTCTTCTTCTCGCACCTCGGGAGGATCATTCTTCTCCTTATCATTTTCTTCGGGCTCAGCACCGTCTTCAGTTTCAGCATCAGAGGTAGATATGTTGTTAGGATCAACAGTCGGTTCTTCACTTTTAATAGGATCATTGGATTTGTCAGCTTCCTTGTGTTTCTTCTTCTTCTTTCGAGAGCTAACAATCTCATCTTCTACTTGCACTTGATAATCTTGCTCGATCCTCTTCGGATGCCCCTCAGGATAGAGTGGGTCCTGGGTGTGTGTTCCACCCCTCGTTTTGATGCCTTAAGCTTGTTTGTCCAATTTGGCATTGTTAGCAAGCAAATCTTTTTGCACATTAGAAATTTGTTCAAGCTGAGTTTGAACCATATGGAAATGCTTAACAAGACATTTAACATCATTAGTTGTTCTTTCAAGAACACCAAGTAAACTTTTGATAGCAAGAGAATTATCATGCAACTGACTTTGTATCCTCCTATTAAAGTTGTCTTGCTTAATAATAAAATTATCAAGCTCATCTAAGCATTGGTCGGGAGGTTTACCTTTAGGGATGTCACTTTCAGTAAATTCTAATAGAGAGTGTACCTCTACTAAGGGAAGGTGAGTAGGCTCACACAACTTCTCGATAGGCGGTAGATTCTTCACGTCTTCGGCTTTAATGCCCTTCTCCTTAATAGACTTCTTTGCTTCTTGCATATCTTCGGGGCTCAGAACAAGCATGCCCCTCTTCTTTGGTGGTGGAGGTGGTTCAGGGATGGACCAATATTCATGGTTCTTGGCAATCTTGCCCATTAATTCTTCAGCATCGGCTGACGTTCTTTCCCTGAAAACACAACAAGCATGTAACACCCTGGGTGTCACGCTACAGTAACCCAATAGTAATCACTGTTGTTGGAACAGTAATCCTTTTGCTACAGTCAAATCACTGTTGCTAATTTCACTTTGATCACCTTTGCATTGATCCTTTCAATAATCATGTTGGGTGATATTCAAAAGCAATGTGATCATGGACCTTGCTCATCATGAATCAATAAAAAGTCCAACCCTTTTCATTTGAATTCAAATCAAATCTTGAAATGCCTTGGGTGCAATATTAAAACCTAGGTGACAATTAAAGTTTGTCCAAAAATTGCCCAACCACTTTTATAAATTCACTAATAATCTCTGGACCAGGTTGGTATAGTTGTTGTTATTTATTGTGCTATAAAATAATGCAAACAAATAAAACAGTAGATTAAAAAGTCCAAATTAAATAATTATTATTTAAATAAATGATGAATGATTTTATTTACAGTTCAAACTTTAAGTAGCCACTGTATATTACCTAACACTAATATTGGAGCAACTTTTAAGTTTTACAAAAATGCCTATGCATTTAATTTAATACCAAAAAAGCCGTCTGGGCAACTCCCCCCACCGGCCCACCCAGCCCACCTTGCCCCAGGCCCACCCCCCCCCCCACTTCCCCTGTCTTAACCCCCCCCCCCCCCGGGGTCAACGCCCCCTCTCCTACCTCCCGATCCCCCTCTCCCTGGACGCCGAACGGGACCCCGATCCCGACCCCGCCCCGACCTCCCTCCGGCCGCCGCCGGCCAGGCCACCGCCGGCGACCCCGGCCCCGCCCCCGACCTCCCTCCACCCCGGCGGACCGCCACGGCTCCTCGACGCGCCGCCGCACCCCTGGCTCCGGCGCCAACCCCCACGCCCCTGCGACCCCGGTGCTCATCGCCAAGACCCGCCGCTACCCGCCCTCGCCCTCCTCTAGCTCCAAACCGGTGAGGCCCCCCCTCCCTGCAGGACCTCCTCCTCGACCACCCCTCCCCCCTTCGACTCCCTCGGCGCCCTGGCCGCCCCGCTACCTCCGCCGCGATGCCCACTCCCTCACCGTGAGCTCCTCCTCCCATTTTGCCCCTTTCCCGCCTCGATCCATCGCCGTAGGTCATCGTCGATGTCGATCTCGTTCTTGCCGTGGCCATGGTCGTGTGCCTGTGAACGTGTGTGTGTACTGTGTGTGTGTGCTCGTGAGCAGAGCCGGCCCGGCCGTCCCCTGGCCGCCCCCGCATCAAGCCCCCGTGCCCAACCTCCCTGGCCGTCTGCCCCTACTGCTCCCCGGCTACACTCGCTGCCGCCGTGGCCGAGCCCGTGTGTAACAGCCCAGTTTTCACAAAAATTAAAAATTTGTTTTCGGTGTGAATTGTTTGATTCTCTGAGTTGTTTGCAGTGTTTGCTTCACCGAAATAATAATCGGTAAATATTTCTCCCCCTTATTCTCGTATCGGACGGAGACCGACCCTTGCCACCCTGACACTCGACCTTTGCGACACCGGGTTCCACCCGATCACCGTCGCGAAAACCGCACGAGACCAGCCGAAGCCAACGGAACGAAAAACCCCGTTTAATAATTAAACGGGATATTTTTATAGCGCGCCGGAAAATGTTGTCAGAATGTCACCGCAGTGAGGTACGATCGACGGGCTCGACGCGCTGAGCGCGTGGTTCGAGATTTCGTCGGAATCGGAGTCCGTATGGAGTCTCGGCGGTCACGAACGCGATCACTGGACACGCGAGAGGGGTACCGAGGGCGTTTGCGTCAACTGGCCAGCCAACCAGCCCTATATAAAGACCACCAGCCTCCCACACCAGATTAGGGTTTACCCCATGGAAAATTTGCAGCCACCCCCCTCACAAACCTCCAGATCTGCAAAAAAAAACCCTCCAGCTCAAAACCCTAGCCCCCACCCTCGATCTGGACCGTTAGATCCAGATCAGAGGGCTCTCAATGCCTCCACGTAGCCCCAACAGCCTCCACCAGGGAACCGGGCCCCGCAGGGCCCTCCTCTGCCGCCGCGGCCCGCCCAGGGCCCGGATCGGGCCGAGCCGCCTTCGCCTCCCACGCCATGGCCGTGGAGGAGCCGCCTCGCACGCCGGCGAGCGCGCCGCCGGCTGGCCACCGCGCGCCGAGCCGCCCCGGCCAGGTCTCCCCGCGTCGCGCCCCTCTCCCTTCTCCTCTTCCCTCACCGCCTCCTCCATCATCTCCCCGCAGGTTCCCGCCGGCGTCCTCCGCGCCATGGACGAGCTCGGCCAAGCTCGGGCCGCCGTGCCCCACCGCCTGAAGCCACGGGAGGCTGCCCCGCCGCCTGGATCCGGCGAGGGCCGACCGGATCCGCGCCGCCTGCGCCCCCTCCGCCGCTCCTTGGCTCGCCGGAGCCGCGGCAACGGCTGCCGCGACCGCAGCCTCGCCATGGCTGAGCCGCTCGGGAGGCTCCTCCAACCCAGCCGGCCAGGTGGGCCGCCTCCAGGCCCAGGCGCCCCGGCCCGAAGGCCAGAGCCCAGCAAGCCCGAGGCCAGCCGCCAGGGCCCCCCCTCCAGCCAGGCCAGATGGACCCCGAGGCCCATAGTGAGCATTTTGGCCCGAACCCTTTTTTTTTTACTGTTGGACGACCTACGAATTTTGCTAAGTCCTTTATTTTTGTGCTGCTGATTCAATTTTGCAACGACAATAGCAAGCGATCTGTAGCTCCGATGAACGTGCCCCCAAAACGAAAGTTGCTCAGAATTGCGTGTACTTCAATTAATCTTTTGTGAGCATTTGCATTTGAGCTCATCTTGATTGTGTAATTGTGTGCTGAACAGGGCATCAGGCCGTTAAACTGCTAGTTTTTGCTATTATGTGCTGCTGTTGTTATTTTGTTGCAACTTTGCATGATGATTGTGAGTAATCCATGAGGCCTATTGCATTGATTCCTTTTGCGTTGCGTTAAGCAATGTTTCTACTTCAGTTTCATGCATTCACATGCCATATTTGCTTGCTGCATCATGTTTATATCTTGCTCCAAAGTAGCTATCATGATGTTATTGTGCTGCTATTGCTGAAACTGTTATTTAGTTGCAACTTCGGTCGACGATTGCTTCGCAACCGTTTATCGGAATTGAGTGACTCCAATTGCATATTGTTAAGCATCATGTCTACTTTCATCCCATGTATTGCTATGTCATGTTGCTGCACTTTTTCATATAGATTTACCCCTATTTTTACAGCATGTGTGCATAAATTGTTTTGCTTATATCTTTTTAACCGTAACTTCGTTTGGGGTGTTCTTTATATGTAACTTGATTAGTTTTTCGTGTTCTTTGTGTTTATGCTATTGTTTGCTGTTGTTAACCAAGATAAAATATGGTTTAGGACAGAACAGTACCAAATCTTTTAATCATCGTGCGGCACCTAGTGTTATGCCATGTTTGAGTGAGATGCCATGTTAACAACCTTTGTTGGTCACCTGTAGCTAAGCAACTTGAACCACCGTAAACGTGCGGTATTCGTCGTGTGTGACCGATACCTCACTTAAATCGTTAGTAACCGCTCTCGACGGTAGGTGCGATGTCTCGTGTTACTTCTTGTTGATGCTTGCTCGTGTTTGCTCCGTAGTAATAGTGGTGCACCGTTGATTGCTTTCCAGTGTTTACTTCTTGTGTGCTTCCGCGGGTACCTCTCGGAGATGATGCGAGCTTGCGATCAACTACACCTTTGGAACCCGACTTATCAACATGCAAGGACTATACATTACTTATGATCCATTCTATTTCAACCAGCGGTTTGCATGCTAGTCTAGGTTAGGTTCGATGTTTGATCCTACCACATGTTTACAGCCTTTTTCAAACCGATACAGCCATGTCCCCTCCCAGCAAACCTTGTACTGCTATGTTACTTTTGCTCGTTGCTCAGCCCCTTCTTAGTATGCATGCTTAGGATGCTACGATGTTACCCTGTTACTCTTTGGGTTGGGATATCACCTTATTATATTGTTGTTGATGATATGATTATTATTATAATGTTGACTATATTCGACGAAGGATGGAAGGTCTAGGCTATCCCGCCCCGACGCTTTGTTCCATTCGAGTCACCTAGGATCCGAGTTTCGGGTATTGGTTTTAAGACTGAGCGTGCCTAACCGCGTGTGGGATTTTATGGGGTCCCCTCTTCTTACCTACCTAGCTTCAAACATTTCTAGTGGTGGCCCAAGCTGATTTACCATTTGCAAACCGTGTGTGTGTCTGTTGGGTCGCTCCAGGCAGATATTATTTAAAACAACCCGGACCAGTGAGGACATAGTTCCCTTGCTGGCCCACTTTGTCCGGCTGAGGACCCGGTTTCCCAATGTGTGATTAATCGGGTATCCAAACCTGCGACAGACGGTAGAGACCAGATCGAGAGAGCGGCCGGCTCCTGAGATGGATGTCGACTCACCGGGGGCCACCCGGATTTGTTCGTTGTTAGTTAGAGGGACCTGTCGTTTCGGATCTCTTGGAACTAAATCATAAAATGGTTGCCTATAATGGGTAGCAACTGAGAGTGATGGACGTGCGTGCGGAGCCTTGTAATGGGCAGTTGGTACACCCCTGCAGGGTTAAATCTTTTCGAGAAGCTGTGTCCACGATTATGGATGACTTGAGACCTACTCCTTGTTCATAGACAACAACAACTGAGATAATCTTAATATAACTTGATCAACGTGTGTGTGCCTTGACTGCTTCTTCTTCGTTGGGATGCGAAGAGGAGGACAAGGATAGGATAGGTGTTATGTTTGCGTAAGTAGTTGATAGCAAGACTTGTTGGAGGCGATTCCTCATCGAATGCTTGGCTTCTTATCTTACTCTCTAGATCGTTAGCCACTTCATAAATGCTAGTGCGGCAGCAATCTCACCACTTACCCCTTCCTTACCGTAAACTACTAGTTGTCCTAGAATGACGAGTGATGAAGTCCTTGCTGGCTCAGTTGACCACTACAGTTGGATGCTGAGTACTTCTGTACTCATGATACTACCCCCAAACTCTTTTCAGGGTTCTTGGTCGACGACAGGTATGGTGATCGACGTTTCACGTGGAGACTCGACGACGACTAGTTAGGCGGATCCCGGCGGAGGGCCTGGACCCGTGTGGTTATGGGATCGATGCTTTTCTCTTTGCCAGTAGGCATTTGCTTGTAGTCTGCACTCAGACATATATCTTCCGCTGTTGTATTATATTTAAGGCAGTTGTATGCCGCTTGTATGAGATGTTGTATCCTTGTATCTGTAATGTTGTGATATCATGTTGGAAATCAGGGGCATATGACTTCGTCATATGTCGCGGTGGGACCGATATGTGCTTCGTCCCCGGATCTGGATGGAAACATCTAGATCTGGAACAGTACCGCATATCGGGCCTCACACCGTGCGTGCTGGCTGTTGAACCTGCTAGCTGAAGATTTTCTAAGGGCTGCATATTGCTGTTGAAACCCTCCCCTTTGGTCAGCCACAAAACCGAAGCAAAGCAACGGCTAAACACAGTTTAATGTGGATAAAAATTATATTTGTAGAAAGTACATGTAACCATCTACATTTTATACCATTGGACCATCTTCAAATATTGCACGAAATAATTCCTACAAAATTCGCAAAATGTGGATTTATATTAATCGGCAAAACTGAGTTTGCCCGATGGCCACTTTAGCGCAGTAGATAGACCTGCCACAGGTATCCGTCATGCCATCGAAGGGCATGGCATGATTGTACACTTGATATATTGCAAAACACGTGTTGGATGCATCTCCATCCGAGCTACGGATCTACGGCAATCATCGAACGAACTTGGCATCTTTTAACGATTTCTGGAATTAGCCTCGAGTAGTACTTTTCGTACCGAGTTTTATTTAAGTAAATGGGCTCTACTAAAAAATTCTATACGTACCGGATCCGAGATCACCGAGAATTGATAAAGATTGGTATAGGACACAAATTCGTCGGAGGAGTGGAACCCTAAATCGTAGCCTTCCGAAAACTGCTAATTGATGTTTAAGACAAAAATTCCCAGACTTAGCCAAATTCCAGAGAAATCCAAAAATGAGACGATGACACATGGCCCCCACATTGACCCTGTTGACCAGTCAACCTTGACTAGTCAACTGGTGGCTGGGCCCGACGGCCCCACATGTCATTGACTATGGCTGGCTCAGTCTGAATATAAAAAGTATTTACCGTTATTAATTTGAATTAAAATATTCTTGAAAATCTTTTAAAACTTTAGAAAATCATATAAAATAAACCGTAGGTCAGATCAAAATATTTTATACATCAAAGTTGCTCAGAAAGATATCGCGAACCCGGATACGCTACCCATACCCCCACCGCACCTCTCTGGCATACCGAACGTGGAACATTTCCCCTCCGGTTCATCTGTCTGTCAGACGACCGGAGCCGGTAAAACTTTCCGGATGAAATTGTTCTGAACATGAAAGTTGTTCAGAATGGATCAACGATCACGGATACACTATCCACATGTCTGTCAGATGTCTCTAACACTACAGACATGGAACCTTCCCCTCCGGATCATTTGTCCGGTAATCAACCGGTACTTACGAATCATCACCGGATAAATTCCCGCTCCGACTAAAATACTTAACACTGCATTAGAGACCCGTTGCTTTGTATCTACCATGTCATATTTTTGTGTTGCTATTATTGCCGTGTATTTATTGTTTCTTCCCCCCTCTCTTATTGTCCGATAGTATCGACGTTCGTTGCCGATGCCCCTGTGATCGACTACGTCGACGACGACTGTACCCCTACCATCAAGCTTCCAGGCTAGCAGAGCCATTTTCCTTCCCCAGATATCGCCTATATTTCCGTACATTTCTTGCACTAGGCATGGTTACTGCTGCTGCTACGTTACAATCCTATTCAATTGCATAGCATGTTTTTGTCGCCCCTTGATGTACCTTTCATTTGTCCTATGCTGCCTTATAAATATAGATATAATATCCAGAAGTAAACCCTGCGCATTGTTAGCTAGGTTTAGAATAGCGGGTCGTGATCACTCTGGTGAGTGAACGCGGATTACAAAATATTATAACTGCAACAGGTACGGATCAATGCAGACGCCCTAGGGAACCTACAACGGCGAGACTCTGCCGAGTCGCTTCGAGTTTTACTTACGAGTGGACGGACTCGTATTTCACTCTCGTCGGCTCAATAGCGTAGCATCACTGGGATGATACGAGGGTATTCCTCTTTAGTTCATTTCGCTGATGTCTCTGTCGAACCTCTTCAAGTGAACCATCGAGGGTGATTCCTCCTGGTTTCACTTGATGGTAGGCACTCGAATCAACTGGTGTCCTTACAGGTAAGGAGTCGGGTGACCCAACGGTTCCCGCGCAGGGTATCTTAGCGGAACGACAGGTCAGGTGTATTCCACCAGTGTGCAGCGGGCCTGGTACTGTTCGTGGCCGAAGGATTTCCTGTTGTACGAAAGTCGAGCTCTTCGGAGCAAACGCGAGACAAGGTAAGGAGACGGTTCACCTTGTTGGTAACCGCACGAGTTGGTGGGACGTCAGGGCGGGCACCGACGTTACTGGTGGTCCTGACTGCTGTCGTTGTCCGCGACTCATTCAATAAGGGGCAACGATAACGGTTGTCTCGACAGAAAATTAATAAAATGCTTAACGGGTTCGGCGGATGACTTGAGTAGCCTTTTGGCTTGTACGCACTACATATACGTGGGATTACGCGTTTGGGCGCCTCCGCAATGTAGCCTCGTTCGAAAGCTCAGAAAGACGTCCAGTTCAGCATTGCGGCAGGGACGGATCGCGCTGCGGCGTTGGAATTCACCCTCCTCGCAACGACCCGGAGAGCGAGGGGTGATAGGCCCATGACCCCCTTGCACTTAGGGCTGTAGACCGGCGGGGACCTCTCTGATGAGCCTTAGGATGGACTGCATTGTGCCGGATAGCCTCGGTGGGGTGCTCCCTAACCAGGTGTACGCCACCCTGGAGATTCGAGCGTGTAGTGTCACACTAGTGCACCCCTGCAGGGAAGATTAATCTATCGATAGCCGTGTCCACGGTAACAGGACGCTTTATGCTGAAGCCAGATCCTACCACTACAAACTACTACTATTAAACTGTTGGTTCCGGGTTTTCTCCCTCGCGGGGATGTCGAGGGAGGGAACTCGGAGGCATTGTTAATTATGATTACAACTTATTATTATGCAATGCTGCAGCAACTTCTGCTGCATTGTTACTTTCATTACTGTTATATGAAACTATTGGATGATTCTTACCTCATGCTGCAAGACTCGTTGGAAGATGCTAGTCTTCGATAGGCCTAGCTTCTTATCCTTATTCTGATTTCTACCTTGCAGTCCACTATATACAACCTCCCTTTTCCGTTTGATACAAATGCATAAATGCTTAGTAGCGGACGTAAGACTCGCGGGTATGCTAGATACTCACCTGCTTTATTTTCCCCCTTTTTGTTTTGCCTGATCGGCCGCTGCAGTCGACGTTGGAGCCCAGGAGCAGGAGATCCCCGATGCCGACCACCGCAACATGAAGATCCCCGATGCCTTCTACGACATCGAGTTCCCCTTTGACCAGGAGTAGTTTGGAGGTTCCCATGCAGGAGGCCTCGCCTTTTCGATCGTTGTTGATATTTGTGCTAGCCTTCTTAAGGCAACCTTGTATCCTTGTGTTTGTACTCAGATACTATTGCTTCCGCTGACTTTGTGCTCTCGAGCTGTTGTATTCGAGCCCTCGTGGCCCCTGGCTTGTATTAAACAGCTTGTATTATTTTTATTTGTAGAGTTGTGTTGTGATATCTCACCGTGAGTCCCTGATCTCGATCGTGTACCTTGCGTGTATGATTACTGTACACGGTCTGATTTTGGGGGCGTCACAAGTTGGTATCAGAGCCGACTGCCTGTAGGACACCCCTTCCAACTCCTTGGTCGAAGTCGAGTCTACTCTTTGAAAAACTACTTTACTAACAGTGTCGTGTGGCTTATCAACCCACGTCGCAAATTGGGTGGTATTAGGATCCTTTTTCTTCGTACCTTTACTCTGGGATTCTACTCTCTTATCCTTTCGGGAAATTTTGCTAACTCTGACATTAGGATCTCGTGGTCGCGTCTACCCGGAGAGCCCTTCACCCAAGATGATCGCTGGCTTCACCTGAAGATTCCGAAGATTACTCCCCGATAAATTACCGACAACCTACGTGTTCATCGCCTTTGCAATCCCCGGCCACCGATAAGTCTGTGTGGATGATTACATCCACCTCCCGATCTAGAAATCGTAATTCATGTTACTTAAGCATCGAATTATTCTGATGCTTCTACCATCTCATGCCTTTGCATTCTTTCTTCTTGGTTGAGTACCGGTACTCATACCAGACTCTCTGTACACCACCCGACCTTTGGTGGATTATTATCCGACTAATCTTACATGGCTTCTTCCATGTGTCGGTTGGATTCATCGTGTGAAATACCATCCTTGCCCTCGATGATTTGTGTTATCATCGACAACCTCCCTTGACTCTTTGCCATTACAACTTGGTCGAGTATATCGTGCTTTGCTTTCCCTTGGGAAAGATATACACCTGATACTTGCGTATCATCACATTTTCCTTTACATTGGTCTGTTTAACCTCCCTTGTAATATAACATATCTGAGCAATGATAATTCCCTGCTTATGAAAACACATCGATGCGCTACTCAGTCAGTATAACCTGTTTCTATTGTTGATGGCATTTCAATAACCACCTATGGATGAGAACCTTGCCAATTGGTACGCCTCGTCTTAACGAGCGGGAAAATGGTTCTCAGTGTCCCTCGCCCTTGGTATCGACGTTGTTGCCAAAATTGTTGACAAGCTATTCTTTAACAAACCTTGCGTCGTGATCGCATAAAATGTCACCACCCCCTGTGGGCCCATAAACCACAGTTCCATAGGATCGAAACCTGAATCTTGTCACCTGCTTTGTGATGTTCATTCGGTATCAGACTCAGTGCTTATGCCTGATGCTCTGGACCCCTTTTCATCATCCGTTATCGGAATCGAATGCATGCATATCCGCCTGAGACTTCTCATGCGTTCTTTTATTATCTCGATGTACTACGCATACCCCGGTAATCCTTCATGACCCTCGGATGCATCCGCCGTTGTCCTAATGGCTCCTAACATCACCCTTGGAGTTGAAGGAGTTGGGCTCCTTGCTACCCCCACCCACATAGTCTCAAGTCGGCCACCATCAACCTTGTTTTGGTGATGGTTTGGTTGAAAACCACACGGCTGCAATCTATTGACACACTAGAGTTGTTCAAGTTTTCACCCTTCGGTGAGATGGTGAACTCTACCATGACCTCTAAAACACAGTTGAGTTCGTTAAGGTTCGGTGGTTAAATCATGTTGAGCATGAAGCCACTCCTGAACGTGAAGTTCGCCTTCGCGAAAAATACGGAATTTTTTTTCTTCTACCACTCAAATTCTCGGGACGAGAATTCTTGTAGTGGGGGAGATTTGTAACACCCTGGGTGTCACGCTACAGTAACCCAACAGTAATCACTCTTGTTGGAACATTAATCCTTTTGCTACAGTCAAATCACTGTTGCTAATTTCACTTTCATCACCTTTGCATTGATCCTTTCAATAATCATGTTGGGTGATATTCAAAAGCAATGTGATCATGGACCTTGCTCATCATGAATCAATAAAAAGTCCAACCCTTTTCATTTGAATTCAAATCAAATCTTGAAATTCCTTGGGTGCAATATTAAAACCTAGGTGACAATTAAAGTTTGTCCAAAAATTGCCCAACTACTTTTATAAATTCACTAATAATCTATGGACCAGGTTGGTATAGTTGTTGTTATTTATTGTGCTATAAAATAATGCAAACAAATAAAACAGTAGATTAAAAATTCCAAATTAAATAATTATTATTTAAATAAATGATGAATGATTTTATTTACAGTTCAAACTTTAAGTAGCCACTGTATATTACCTAACACTAATATTGGAGCAACTTTCAAGTTTTACAAAAATGCCTATGCATTTAATTTAATACCAAAAAAGCCGTCTGGGCAACTCCCCCCACCGGCCCACCCAGCCCACCTTGCCCTAGGCCCACCCCCCCACTTCCCCTGTCTTAACCCCCCCCTCGGGGTCAACGCCCCCTCTCCTACCTCCCGATCCCCCTCTCCCTGGACGCCGAACGGGACCCCGATCCCGACCCCGCCCCGACCTCCCTCCGGCCGCCGCCGGCCAGGCCACCGCCGGCGACCCCGGCCCCGCCCCCGACCTCCCTCCACCCCGGCGGACCGCCACGGCTCCTCGACGCGCCGCCGCACCCCTGGCTCGGCGCCGGCCCCAACGCCCCTGCGACCCCGGTGCTCATCGCCAAGACCCGCCGCTACCCGCCCTCGCCCTCCTCTAGCTCCAAACCGGCGAGGCCCCCTCCCTGCAGGACCTCCTCCTCGACCACCCCGCCCCCCTTCGACTCCCTCGGCGCCCTGGCCGCCCCGCTACCTCCGCCGCGACGCCCACTCCCTCACCGTGAGCTCCTCCTCCCATTTTGCCCCTTTCCCGCCTCGATCCGTCGCCGTAGGTCATCGTCGATGTCGATCCCGTTCTTGCCGTGGCCATGGTCGTGTGCCTGTGAATGTGTGTGTGTACTGTGTGTGTGTGTGTGCTCGTGAGCAGAGCCGGCCCGGCCGTCCCCTGGCCGCCCCCGCATCAAGCCCCCGTGCCCAACCTCCCTGGCCGTCTGCCCCTACTGCTCCCCGGCTACACTCGCTGCCGCTGTGGCCGAGCCCGTGCGTGCTGGCTGTTGAACCTGCTAGCTGAAGATTTTCTAAGGGATGCATATTGTTGTTGAAGCCCTCCCCTTTGGTCAGCCACAAAACCGAAGCAAAGCAACGGCTAAACACAGTTTAATGTGGATAAAAATTATATGTGTAGAAAGTACATGTAACCATCTACATTTTATACCATTGGACCATCTTCAAATATTGCACGAAATAATTCCTACAAAAGTCGCAAAATGTGGATTTATGTTAATCGGCAAAACTGAGTTTGCCCGATGGCCACTTTAGCGCAGTAGATAGACCTGCCACAGGTATCTGTCATGCCATCGAAGGGCATGGCATGATTGTACACTTGATATATTGCAAAACACGTGTTGGATGCATCTCCATCCGAGCTACGGATCTACGGCAATCATCGAACGAACTTGGCATCTTTTAACGATTTCTGGAATTAGCCTCGAGTAGTACTTTTCGTACCGAGTTTTATTTAAGTAAATGGGCTCTACTAAAAAATTCTATCTGTACCGGATCCGAGATCACCGAGAATTGATAAAGATTGGTATAGGACACAAATTCATCGGAGGAGTGGAACCCTAAATCGTAGCCTTCCGAAAACTGCTAATTGATGTTTAAGACAAAAATTCCCAGACTTAGCCAAATTCCAGAGAAATCCAGAAATGAGACGATGACACATGGCCCCCACATTGACCCTGTTGACCAGTCAACCTTGACTAGTCAACTGGTGGCTGCGCCCCAACGGCCCCACATGTCATTGACTATGGCTGGCTCAGTCTGAATATAAAAAGTATGTGCCGTTATTAATTTGGATTAAAATATTCTTGAAAATCTTTTAAAACTTTAGAAAATCATATAAAATAAACCGTAGGTCAGATCAAAATATTTTATACATCAAAGTTGCTCAGAAAGATATCGCGAACCCGGATACGCTACCCATACCCCCACCGCACCTCTCTGGCATACCGAACGTGGAACATTTCCCCTCCGGTTCATCTATCTGTCAAACGACCGGAGCCGGTAAAACTTTCCGGATAAAATTGTTCTGAACATGAAAGTTGTTCAGAATGGATCAACGATCACGGATACACTATCCACATGTCTGTCTGATGTCTCTAACACTACAGACATGGAACCTTCCACCTCCGGATCATCTGTCCGGTAATCAACCGGTACTGACGAATCATCATCGGATAAATTCCCGCTCCGACTAAAATACTTAACACTGCATTAGAGACCCGTTGCTTTGTATCTACTATGTCATATTTTTGTGTTGCTATTATTGCCGTGTATTTATTGTTTCTTCCCCCCTCTCTTATTGTCCGATAGTATCGACGTTCGTTGCCGATGCCCCTGTGATCGACTACGTCGACGACGACTGTACCCCTACCGTCAAGCTTCCAGGCTAGCAGAGCCATTTTCCTTCCCCAGATATCGCCTATCTTTCCGTACATTTCTTGCACTAGGCATGGTTACTGTTGCTGCTACGTTACAATCCTATTCAATTGCATAGCATGTTTTTGTCGCCCCTTGATGTACCTTTCCTTTGTCCTATGCTGCCTTATCAATATATATATAATATTCAGCAGTAAACCCTGCGCATTGTTAGCTAGGTTTAGAATAGCGGGCCGTGATCACTCTGGTGAGTGAACGCGGATTACAAAATATTATAACTGCAACAGGTACGGATCAATGCGGACGCCCTAGGGAACCTACAACGGCGAGACTCTGCCGAGTCGCTTCGAGTTTGACTTACGAGTGGACGGACTCGTATTTCACTCTCGTCGGCTCAATAGCGTAGCATCACTGGGATGATACGAGGGTATCCCTCTTTAGTTCATTCCGCTGGTGTCTCGGCACCACCGGGGTGATACGAGAATATTCCTCTTTAGTTCATTTCGCTGATGTCTCTGTCGAACCTCTTCAAGTGTACCATCGAGGGTGATTCCTCCTGGTTTCACTTGATGGTAGGCACTCGAATCAACTGGTGTCCTTACAGGTAAGGAGTCGGGTGACCCAACGGTTCCCGCGCAGGGTATCTTAGCGGAACGACGGGTCAGGTGTATTCCACCGGTGTGCGGCGGGCCTGGTACTGTTCGTGGCCGAAGGATTTCCTGTTGTACGAAAGTCGAGCTCTTCGGAGCAAACGCGAGACAAGGTAAGGAGACGGTTCACCTTGTTGGT
This sequence comes from Bromus sterilis, assembly GCA_950022295.1. Lineage (NCBI taxonomy): Eukaryota > Viridiplantae > Streptophyta > Magnoliopsida > Poales > Poaceae > Bromus > Bromus sterilis. Next base: position 360,509,203 of record OX465595.1, on the reverse strand, counting down.
AACCGCACGAGTTGGTGGGACGTTAGGGCGGGCACCGACGTTACTGGTGGTCCTGACTGCTGTCGTTGTCCGCGACTCATTCAATAAGGGGCAACGATAACGGTTGTCTCGACAGAAAATTAATAAAATGCTTAACGGGTTCGGCGGATGACTTGAGTAGCCTTTTGGCTTGTACACACTACCTATACGTGGGATTACGCGTTTGGGCGCCTCCGCAATGTAGCCTCGTTCGAAAGCTCTGAAAGACGTCCAATTCAGCATTGCGGCAGGGACGGATCACGCTGCGGCGTTGGAATTCACCCTCCTCGCAACGACCCGGAGAGCGAGGGGTGATAGGCCCATGACCCCCTTGCACTTAGGGTTGTAGACCGGCGGGGACCTCTCTGATGAGCCGTAGGATGGACTGCGTTGTGTCGGATAGCCTCGGTGGGGTGCTCCCTAACCAGGTGTACGCCACCCTGGAGATCCGAGCGTGTAGTGTCACACTAGTGCACCCCTGCAGGGAAGATTAATCTATCGATAGCCGTGTCCACGGTAACAGGACGCTTTATGCTGAAGCCAGATCCTACCACTACAAACTACTACTATTAAACTGTTGGTTCCGGGTTTTCTCCCTCGCGGGGATGTCGAGGGAGGGAACTCGGAGGCATTGTTAATTATGATTACAACTTATTATTATGCAATGCTGCAGCAACTTCTGCTGCATTGTTACTTTCATTACTGTTATATTAAACTATTGGCTGATTCTTACCTCATGCTGCAAGACTCGTTGGAAGATGCTAGTCTTCGATAGGCCTAGCTTCTTATCCTTATTCTGATTTCTACCTTGCAGTCCACTATATACAACCTCCCTTTTCCGTTTGATACAAATGCATAAATGCTTAGTAGCGGACGTCAGACTCGCGGGTATGCTAGATACTCACCTGCTTTATTTTCCCCCTTTTTGTTTTGCCTGATCGGCCGTTGCAGTCGACGTTGGAGCCCAGGAGCAGGAGATCCCCGATGCCGACCACCGCAACATGAAGATCCCCGATGCCTTCTACGACGTCGAGTTCCCCTTTGACCAGGAGTAGTTTGGAGGTTCCCATGCAGGAGGCCTCGCCTTTTCGATCGTTGTTGATATTTGTGCTAGCCTTCTTAAGGCAACCTTGTATCCTTGTGTCTGTACTCAGATATTATTGCTTCCGCTGACTTTGTGCTCTCGAGCTGTTGTATTCGAGCCCTCGTGGCCCCTGGCTTGTATTAAACAGCTTGTATTATTTTTATTTGTAGAGTTATGTTGTGATATCTCACCGTGAGTCCCTGATCTCGATCGTGTACCTTGCGTGTATGATTACTGTACACGGTCTGATTTCGGGGGCGTCACAAAGCACAACTATCTAGATAACACCTGGATTCATCGGTTAGACCAGCATAAAATATATCAAGTAACTCATTCTTATGGACTTCATGTCCTGGTCTAGCCTTGATTAAGTCACAATACCTCCCCCAAGATTTAGGGAGGTGCTCATCCTGCAAATGTTTAAAGTTATAGATTCTTTGAAAAGAAGCGTGTTGCATATGAGCAGGAATGTATTTATCAACGAAAAATTGAACCAACTCCTGAGGACTCTCAATGGAACCATAGGGTAGTGCATCATACCAAGATTTAGCGTCTCCCTTCAAAGAAAAAGGAAAAAGCTTGGTAACATAGAAGTTTCGTATCTTCTCATCAGTAGTAAATAGGTCACCTAACTCAGCAAGTTTGGTCAGGTGTGTTATAGCATCATCATTTTCTCTCCCATAAAAAGGGTCAGCCTCGACTGTAGATATAAGTGAAAGATCAACAGAGAAATCATAATCAGGATCAGTGATGTATATAGGAGATGTGGAAAATTTAGGATCAGGAACATTCTTGTTCTTCATGGAGTGCTTATTGAGCAACTCCTTAACAGCTCCAGGGTCAGAGTCGGCACACTCTCTGATTTCCCTGCAAAGATCATCATCGAGAATAATATAATCATCATCAAGGATTCTCTCCTTGAGTTCATCCAGGTCTGGGTAACCAAAGTTTTTGCAAGTAGGAATATAGGTAGCAGGCATCTCTCTCTCGGGCTCTGCTGCAGCTTTAGCAGTCTCAGTTTCAGTATATAGTGACCAAGAAAATTATCATCATCAAGAGTAGTGGAAGCATCATCAAAAGTATCGGACATAGTAACAGAGTCGGTAGAAGTAGCATGTGGTTGTAGTGGCGAACCAAACTTACTTATAACGGAAGGTGAATCAAGCGTAGCACTGGTACTCAGAACGGTACCTTTTCTTGTAGTGGATGGTAGGATCGGAACCTTCGGGTCTCCTTTCTTACCCATAACGGACGAAGTGTGGCAGGCAGGATACTTCAAGTAGACTTGTAAATATTGCTATGGTCCCCGGCAACGGCGCCAGAAAACAGTACTTGATGACCCTCAACTGTAGGGGATCGATTGTAGTGTTCTCGCGGGTAAGTTAACCCAATTTATTAATTCGACACAAGGGGACACAAAGATTATTTATAAGCTTTGACAGTTGAGTTGTCAATTCAACCACACCTGAAATATGCTTGCTTGCAACAAAGTATTAATAGCAACTATGATATGATAGTGATAATGATAACGGCAAAAGTAAACTAGTAGTAACCAGCAGGATTAAAACACTGTAGGCTAGGGAGATGGATGGTTGGGCGCTGCATGAATAATACAAAACATGTAATAAGTTCTAACATGGGGCAAGGCACATAGAAAAGTAATGATCATCTAGGCAAATATCAAACATTAGGCATGTATCCCATAGGTTGTTGTGCGTGCTTGCAATAAGAACTTGCACAACATCTTTTGTCTTACCATCCCGCTACGAACGGGGCCAAAAGGAACTTATGGAGATTAAGATGATCCTGTCAAACAGCACCGGAACAAAGCAATAAACTCAATGCATACATGGAATTATCAAATTATGGACCACCCACTTTGGTGTCCCAAGCTGTCACCTTTGGAATTGCCGGTTCCGGACCATAATAGGTGCATACAACTCATAGATGGGATCTTGAACATAAATAAACTCATGAAAACATAAGTGGTTCAGATCTGAAAACATGGCACTCGGGCCCAAAGTGACAAGCATTAAGACCAACAAGTTGTAACAAAGATGATAAACACCAAAGTAGATGATACGCAACATGCCCCTAACAATCTGACAAACTATTACATGATCAATCTCATCCAATCCCTACCATCCCTTTTGCCTACAACGGGGAATTACTCACACATGTGAAGAGAAGTCATGGAGGAAGGATGGAGTGGTGATGGTGATGACGATGGCGACGATCTCCCCTCTCCGGAGGCCAAATCAACCTCCAGATTAGCCCTCCCGAGGAAGAACAGAGGTTGGCGGCGGCTCCGCGACGGGTTCTGGAAAAGCGACTTTTGTTTCGGAGTTTTCCCGACACGGGAATAAATAGGAGACGAAGTAGGGCAACAGGGGAGGGGGCAGTCGCCTAGGCGGCCAGAGGGCGCGGCCCCACCCCTGGTCGCGCACACAGGGCACCTGGGCCCCCCTGGCTGCCCTCTGGCCTCCCTTATGGCTTCGGGCTCCTTCAGGTGCGTGGATTTTCTGGGAATTTTCTGAGATGTCCAAAAATCCATTTTCCTGTGCACAATAAAACCATACAGACAGCTCTGCTGAAAACAACATCAGTCTAGGTTAGTTTAGCTCAAATCATGCAAGAATGAGGGAAAAATAATAGCAAAAGTGTTTGGAAAAGTATATATGTTTGAGACGTATCAGTGTTCTTGAAAGGACAGTCAATGATGTTAAATGTCTTGTTAAGCATTTTCATATGGTTCAAACTCATCTTGAACAAATTTCTAATGTGCAAAAAGATTTGCTTGCTAACAATGCTAAACATGACATACAAGCTTATGGCATCAAGACCAGGGGTGGAACACACACCCAGGACCCACTCTATCCCGAGGGGCATCCAAAGAGGATCGAGCAAGATTCTCAAGTACAAGTAGAAGACGAGATTGTTAACTCTCCTAAGAAGAAAAAGAAGAAGAAGAAACACAAGGAAGCTGACAACTCCAATGATCCTATTACAAGTGAAGAACCTGTTGTTGATCCTAATAGCATATCTACCTCTGATGCTGATACTGAAGACGATGCTGAACCCGAAGAAAATGATAAGGAGAAGAATGATCCTCCCGAGGTGCGAGAAGAAGAAGCACCGGATAAACGCAAAAGTACACAAGATAAGACTTCATAGCAAGAAGACATGGGAAGGAAATAGAACCATGGGTACAAAAACCCATGCCCTTCCCAGTTAAGTCTGTCAAATCTAAAGAAGAAGAGCATTATAATAAATTTTGTGAATGGATGAAACCTCTTTTTCTGCAAATTCCTTTGACTGATGCTATCAAGTTACCTCCTTATTCCAAATATATGAAAGATATTGTCGCTAACAAAAGAAAAGTCCTAATGAGGCAATATCCACTATGCTTGCTAACTACTCTTTCAGTGGCAAGATTCCCGAGAAGCTTGGTGGTCCAGGTATACCCACCATTCCTTGTTCCATAAAAAATAATTATGTCAAGACTGCCTTATGTGATCTCGGAGCAGGGGTGAGTGCTATGCCTTTTTCTCTTTACAAAAGGCTATGTTTAGATAAGCTAATCCCTGCAGATATCTCTCTTCAGATGGATGACACATAAACAACCGTCCCGATAGGTATTTGTGAGGATGTTCCAGTAGAAGTTGATAATTGTTTAATTATGACTGATTTTGTTGTGCTTGACATGCCCAAGGATGGGAGCATGTCCATTATTCTTGGTAGACCTTTTATTAACACCGCAGGTGCCATTATTGATTGCAATAAAGGAAAGGTCACCTTACATGTAGACGATAAAGAACACACAGTGTATTTTCCAATGAAGATCGACAAAAGGCATGGCCTTAACTCAATAGAGAATATCGAGACCGTGAAGATTGAAGAATGGGATTGTCCTTTACACGTGCACCACAAATAAAAAACCATCATGGTGGGCACAATGTCCATTAAAGTGAAGGTGCAATGATCACTTCATAAGAGGTGAGACTTTTTGTCCTATATATCGCCGGTTCGTTGGTAAGACTTGATCAACCTTGCTAACTAGCATGTTTTATATAGGTAAAAAGTGGAGCTTATTATGTTTTCTTTTGCTTTATCTTTTATTCTCCTTGATGTACCAAGTTAATATATTTTTGAAGCTTCACAATTCTAATCACTGCTTCAAGTTTTCAGAAAGTTTCACAGCTTTTTGAACTCCGGAAAATTTTCAACAGTGAAGTTTTAAAAAATTCCAGAAAAATTATATTAAAAATTTCCATGCCGGGAGTGACCCAGAGGCACCTGAGGCTGACCAGGGGGGCTAGCCGCGCCAGCTGGCCACCTGGGCCACTGGTTGTTACCATGACTTCCTAGTTTGGTAACCTTGTTTATATTTTGAGGTTTGAAAAGACCATTACTCGTGAGATCCGTCTACCTGCACCACTTTTGTTTGATAACACTCGCAGGAACGGATGGTCCTTCAACGATATTCAGTTCGATGAGTTCATGGCTCGGTACCAGCTGCATAACGTCATGGAGGGGGTTGTGCCCGACGAGGAGGAGCATGGTGAGTTCCCACCTTTCCAGGGAGAGACCTTCACCGAGCATGGTGAGGGGTCTTCTTCTGCTTGGAGCGCAGACCCTTCCTCATGGGAGGACCCGAGGACTTCGGTGTATGCACCGGAGGGCTCATACGACTCCTGGACTTACCATTACCCCGGAGCAGGAGGCTTCTGGGGGCAGTAGCTGCTGCCAACTTAGGCCAAAAGCCTAAGCTTGGGGGAGTACGTGCCCTTCTCACCTTTCCATTGTATTATCCGTTTTTATTTTATCTTCTTTGATTTTTTTCGAAGTTTTTTCCCTTTCTTCTTTGCTCTTTTATTTTGCAAAAACACCAAAAAGATTTCTCTTTTCTTTTTCTTTTATTTAGCCTTTAAAAAACCCAAAAAGATTTCCTTTCTCTCTTTAGTTTACTTTGTTTTCAGAGTTCAACTCGAGTCTGTAATGACGTTTGATTATATTTCCCACGTTCAGTCGTGCAAGTGACAAGGCAGTAATGACGAAGATCGACAGAAGGGAAGCAGCAAGGAAAACCGGTATGAACTCTTCTTGTTTCTACTTTTGTACATATGCCTGTACTTATGATATAGAGACCATCTTGTAGCGACATAGTGCTATGTTTACAATGCTTTCCCAGTGTTCATGTTTTCTTTGTGGCTGATTTCAAATATCTAGGGTGCATAATACATTGTTGGAATGATTTACATGCACTGCATGCTCATGGTTTGACATATTGAAGTGGTATTTCCCTTCGGAGAATTCTTGGATTGACTTGGCACATGTTCACACACGTTTATGATTGATATGTCTATCGTGCCTTGATGACCTTTTTATTTCAGAATAGTCATATCACTTTCATGCCCGATTCAATGTTGCTTTGTCGCTCTGCATGATTATGACAATTATTTCTCTCTAGTTGGTCGCTTCCCAGTCTTTTGCTAGCCTTCGCTCACACTAAGCGGAATTCTGCTTGTGTATCCAAACTCCTTTTCAAACCAGTTATTCCACTTGAGTCCACCATACCTTCGTATATGTGGTGGTTACCGACCACTCGTAACTTAGACTTTCTTGTGCCATCTCGAAATTTATTCAAAAGCTTCCCTTTTTCAATCGTACAAGCTCATGGTGCGGTGAGGGAAAATCAGTATCTACCATGCCAAAAATATTTTGACGGAAGTTTTAACTAGTCAATATTAAAAAAAAAATATATAGAGAGTTACACCTTCCCCCATACTTGATGATGGAATGAAATGGACCAAATGTTGCTAATGATAGATGGAACGATATCCTCCTTCCATACTTGAGGCAAAATAAAAGGTTTCGTAGACCATGCAAAAGCATTAATATGGTTGGCATGGGAGATATTGAGAGACCTTTACCTGTAACCGTTGACTGGAAAGTTGTACTTCTCAAAACAATTTTCTCTCTGTTTTCAAAACTAAGAGTTCTGGCACATGTTTAGTCTTTGCTTCCTTTCACGGGTTTTCAATCTTGCCATCAAAAATCCACGGTTCGAGAGTCTCACCTTCTTTCCTCAAAGCACCAACTATTGAGAGCATAATTGTCATTCTTAGTGTAACATGCATTGTCCCAAAGTATTACATTGTCTTCTGCATGATTGTTATATTGCTAGTCTGAAATTCTTAGTTCTAGTCTCCTTTAAAACTCCGGAGGAGTTTCTGCATTTATGTTTTGCTTCACTCATGGAGGCTAGCGAGATACCACTCTAATATGTTCAGGCTATGTGCATTGTGATCTTGTCTTGATTTTCGGAAGCATATTATTCACTTTAGGTTGTTTGTGATTGGTTACTTGAAAGAAGGATTGCTTCGTGCATTGTCCTCGTAGCATTGTTTTGATACTTGCTAAACTCTTTTCGTAGTACTGGCTTATATACATCTTATGAAGCAAAAGAGTTTGTCAAAGTTTTCTTTGTCGCGTCCAGTTCGTTGAACTGAATTGCTTGAGGACAAGCAATAGGCTAAGCTTGGGGGAGTTGATACGCCTCAAACGTATCTACTTTTCCAAACACTTTTGCTATTGTTTTGCCCTCATTCTTGCATGATTTGAGCTAAACTAACCCGGGCTGACGCTGTTTTCAGCAGAGCTGCCTGTATGGTTTTATTGTGCGCAGGAAAATGGATTTTTGGACATCTCAGAATATTCATAGAAAAATACCAAAAAATCCACGCACCCGAAAGAGCCCGGAGCCAGAAGGGGGGCGAGAGGGCATCCAGGGGCCCCCAGGCGCCCTGTTGGCGCGCGTGGCCAGGGGTGGGGCCGCGCCCTCTGGCCGCCTGGGCGACTGCCCCCTCCCCTTGTGCCCTACTTCGACTCCTATTTATTCCCGTGACGGGGAAACTCCGAAACAGTAGTCGCTTTTCCAGAACCCGACGCAGAGCCGCCGCCAACCTCTGTTCTTCCTCGGGAGGGCTAATCTGAAGGCTAATTTGGCCTCCGGAGAGGGGAGATCGTCGCCATCGCCATCACCATCACCACTCCATCCTTCCTCCATGACTTCTCTTCACATGTGTGAGTAATTCCCTGCTGTAGGCAAAGGGGGTGGTAGGGATTGGATTAGATTGATCATGTAATAGTTCGTCAGATTGTGTGCGGCATGTTGCCTATCATCTACTTTGGTGTTTATCATCTTTGCTACAACTTGTTTCTCTTAATGCTTGTCACTTTGGGCCCGAGTGCCATGTTTTCAGATCTGAACCACTTATGTTTTCATGAGTATATTTATGTTCGAGATCCTATCTATGAGTTGTATGCACCTATTATGGTCCAGAACCGGCAATCCCAAAGGTGACAGATTGGGACAGCAAAGGGGATGGTCCATAATTTGAGGATTCCATGTATCCATTGAGTTTATTGCTTTGTTTCGGTGCTCTTTGACAGGAGCACCTTAATCTCCATAAGTTCCTTTTGGCCTCGTTCGTAGCGGGATGGTAGGATAAAAGATGTTGTGCAAGTTCTTATTGCAAGCACACACAACTACCTATGGGATACATGCCTAATGTTTGATATTTGCCTAGATGATCATTACTTTTCTGTGTGCCTTGCCCCGTGTTAGAATTTATTACATGTTCATTCTTAGTCATGCAGCGCACGACCATCCATCTCCCTAGCCTACAGTGCTTTTATCCAGCTGGTCACTAGTTGTTACTTTTCGATGTTTTACTTTCGCTATCATCACTATTGCTATCATATCACAGTTGCTATTAATACTTTGTTGCAAGTAAGCATATTTCAGGTGTGGTTGAATTGACAACTCAACTGTCAAAGCTTATAAATACTCTGTGGTTCCCCTTGTGTCGAATCAATAAATTGGGTTAACTTACCCGCGAGAACACTACGATCGATCCCCTACAGTTGAGGGTCATCAGAGAAATAATTTTCGAAAGGATTTTCTTGAGCCGGTTCGCAAGCATCTTGGAGATCACTTTGTAAACTACGTTACATGAACTGATAGGCATGTATTGTGTAATCATCTCCAGGCTTGCTACCTTTGAGATAAGTACAACATACGTATCATTCCAACCCTACGGTATTTTGCTCCTTTAATAGCATCAAGAATTTCATCTGTCAGCTCATCCCCAAGGATATGCTAGAAACGTTTGAAGAATATTGCATGTAAACCGTCCGGCCCAGGGGCCTTCATATCTCCAATTTGAAACATAGATTTTTTTAACTTCCTCCCTAGTATACTCAGCCAACAACAGAGTGTTCATTGCTCGACTCACCGGTGGTTTAACTGAGTTCAGCACGGTCTCGTCCACTTCTACTGAATCTGAAGAAAAAAAGACTACGAAAGTAGTCTCTGATATGTGGCTTCAGGTCTGAATTCCCTTCAACCCATTGTCCCGAAACATTCTTCAATTTTTTAATCAAGTTACTCCGCCTTCGGGCCGAGGCTTGATGATGAAAGTATGAAGTATTTCAATCACCTTTTTGTAACCAACTGACCCGTCCTCGTTGCGCCCAGTAAATTTCATCTTGGCCTAACAGGTTCTCGATCAGAAGAGATAATTCTTTCTGCTTCAACCTCGTATCAACAGTAGGAATAGACTTCATACTTCTCTCTAGTTCAGCTTGTGCATTCCTCAACCTAGTCCTCGGCTCCTTCAAAACTGACCTATCCCACTTGTGTAAATCTTTGTGGATTACTGAGAGATTTGACGAGGTACCCCGGCCATTATCGCATGCTTGCGCCTTCCTCCATGCCGTTTTGACTACCTCCTCTACAGTCTCTTCAGAGAGTCATCTCACCTCAAATTTCCGCCCATACTGTGGGCAATTATGAGCCACCGCTTCTAGATATGAAGTGTCTAAACATATTGGTCGGTGATCGGATTTTCCCATCTCCAGATTGCACAGTCCTGCCAACGGGAATAAGACCACCATTCACTATTCATGACTGAACGATCCAGGCGCTCACGTAAACCACCTCTGAACCAGGTAAATACATCTCCCGTATACCCAATATCCTCGAGTCCACAATTTGTTAGTGCATCTTGGAAAGATTGCATGCGCCTTTGTGGGCGTGGAGCTCCTCCATCTTTTTCAAAAGAAAAAAGAATCTCACTGAAGTCGCCAATAACAGTCCATGGGAGACTCGACTGTATTTTAAGGTCATGGAGAATCTTGTAGGTGCGCTCTTTGTTATCCTAGCTGGGCTCACCATAGATGCCCGTCATTCTCTAGATATCTCCATTTTCCTCTGCCACGTTAACATCAATGTAATCAAGCGTTGCTTGCCGGAAGTAGATCTTCACCTCCTTCTTCTATACTAGCAATAGACCACCTTTTCTTCCATCCTCACTCGGAGAAACAATCATGTGATCCATTTTCAATTTCTTCCTCAAAACTTCCGCCTTCTACTTATCCAAATGCGTCTCAGACAGGAAAAACGCATCCTATTCCTGCCGCCTCCGGATATCCAGAAGCGAGCGAACTGTCGGGGCCCCAAGGATGCCCCGCCAGTTCCAGCTTATGAGTTTCATTGCTCCCAGCGGTCCTCCTCTAAGGAGGCCACTGAAATCACATTGTTTTCATTACCCACAGTAACACTGCTATCACATGTAAAGAGGGGTTGCTGATTGTCCACTTCCATGGTATCCTCCTCTTGTCTCTGCTGATTGCACACAAGAAGGAAAGACTTGAAAAGGCAATCGATGAGCAAGCATCTATTACTATGAAGCAATCACGAGCAAGCATCAACAAGAAGGCAACACGAGACAACGCACTACGGTATCGTATCTATCGTCAAGAGCGGTTACTAACAGGTTAAGTGGAGTACTCGTCACACATGACGATACCGCACATTTAGAATGGTTCAAGTTGTTTAGCTACACAACAGGATCAAGGTTGTTAACATGGCATCTCACTCAAGCATGGCATATCACACAATCATGGCGAGAGGTGAAGCATAAGGGTAAATTATCTATGCTAGTCAAGTTAAGTGGGGTAAATTCCTAAACATGGCATATCACTAAGTACCCCACGACAATTAAAGCATTTGGTTAACAACATAAAACAAAGGCATAAACACAAAGTACATGAAATTCTAGTCAAGTTACATGTAAAGAACACCCTAAACGGAGTTACGGTTAAAAAGATACAAGCATCACAAGTTATGGGCACATGATGTTAACATCAGGGAGCATACTTGGGAGCAATGCAACAACAAGCTACTGAATGCAAACATAAACCAAGATGATGTGGATCAACAGTAGACATGACAAGCATGACATGGCAACAAAGTTTCATGTATACGAACATCAAGAACAATTAATTGTAGCTCATGCAAAAGCAAGAAAATACTACTGGTCTAGGGACTTACACTTCGTTTGGCACCCCTCATTTCATTTCCTTTCATTTGCTAGAAATGAAATGAAATGAATTCCTCATGGTCATTTCATTTGGTTGGAATGGAAATCCAGTGGCAAAAATCACGTTTGGCTGCCACAGGATTTCTAGATTGAAATGACTACAATATCCTGTTTGGCTACCATTTGCAAGAATTGATGCACCTACTCATATTTTGACTTCAAAAATGAACTTCAGGATGGACAAACATAATCTTTACAAATATTTAACAATCATGCTAACATTAAACAAGTACGGCACACTGTCTATCATATAAGAGGCAGCTCCATAGAGCATATAGTGGAGTCAAACACAAGCAAAGCAACGGTTACAATCTTGATATTCAACGGCTACAATAGAGCAATAAAAACAGAAATTTTTTCATCATCAGGTAAAGCTTGAAGAGACATGATGGTGTGACTTCCTTGTACTGTATATACACAAACAACAGAAAAACTAATGTTCGAATGAAAACTGAGGACTTCCATCTGATGACATGTGCTACTAAAACAGAGGATATATATAGAGCATGTATATATGGCGACATTTCTCCGAGGTAATCTGATGTATCATGATAACAGATGGCAATGGACAAATCTTTGTGAAGATGTAATCAAATGAGGCAAATATGATTCATGCGTCAGGAAAAATTGAAAATACCTTGTATTAGATTTAGCATCAGAAATATAATGTGAGACACACAATAAAGATTTCTCTCACAACCTCTCAAAACAGTGGTGACAGATTGTGCGTGGCTACTAGTCAAGTCTATAAGCAATTATGTAGCAGTATGTCACAATTATGTGACAAATCATTTTGGGAACAGGATGCTCAATTATGAGCGACATGCTAAAACAGATTACAAGCTTCACTGTCAGAATAGCATATGTAGCAATGAACAATTCTTTTTTGAGAATACGCAATGGGACAAATAATGTTTGTCAAAGACAAGAGTTACTGTTTCCATGCGAAAAGAGATAGAATTGCTGAATATATTTCATCATTTCTATAACACCACAAAAGCTGGAGCAGATTTCCAAAAATCACTGTCAGCTTGGCTCAAGTACACGCTAGTTGTGAACATTGCAGCAAGTAAATGCATAACCATTCAGACTTGCACGATGAAATTTCAGAAACTAGGAGTCATAGGCTGAAAATCAGATGGCACACATAGTATTACTGCTACTAGGGCATAGACATGGGCAAACTAGGAATTGATGAGCAATTTTGGAACATGCCTACTTATTGTCTCGAGCCCCCACTTATATGTGCTTTCAATTAACCGATATTTCATCCCATGGCTTAACACAAGAAGAAACATTGTGACCGATTCTTCAACTGATACATAGAATGTATCCCTCAAACCAGACCTTTCGCGCAAGATAGCGCATAGGTTCGCGAAGGACCGTTTAGTTAGGCGCAAACTATCATAACAATATTTATTAGAACCATGATAAATTGACCTAAGCATTTGCTTTCTAATTCTAATCTCTGCCTCATCCTCACTGAAATCATCAATCTCTCTAATCCGCCTTCGACATTAAGTATGTTGAACTATTGCAACAACTGAAACAAAAAATCCAACTGCTGCCCTCTTTCTTTTCCTCCTCCTCTCATTATCATGCAATGTGACATGCAAGTCTGCCATCTATAATAAGAAAAAGATACAAGGAGAAAAAGGAAATAAAGTAGTTGAATTTTTTTTTAAAATGAAACAAGAGCTAATTGATCACTAACTTAGGGTGGTGGTGCATCACACTAACACTCAGTTACACTGCTACCTCACAATATATCACATAGCACTACTCCAACTAAACATAGGTACAGGAGATAGCAGCACAACCTAGTCAAAATAAACTACACAGCCATGTTATTGCAAAGATGGTGGTGTTCTTGCACAGCATAGTATGTTCAGCACCTCCCCCCTCCCCAGCCATCAGAGGCAGCAGCCGGCGCCGTGTGTGAGGCAGATCGGGAAGATAATAAACTGGAGGACGGGAGGAAGAAGAAGTTGTACGGGGAGGGGCGGAGGACGGGCGGGCGACGGAGAAGGTCGGTCACCTGGACGCGTTGGCCCGTGCTGGTGAAGCTCTCGGCGAGGGTGGTGTTGGGATGCCGCGCGATGTAGCCCGAGACGTCGAGGAGGACCCAGGTCGGTACGACGTCGTGGGATGGAGCGGTGGTGGGCTCGAGATGATCCAGGCGGCGGCGGTGGAGGGGAGGGAGCGGGATGGAGAGGGCTGCGTTGGGTGAGAGCGTGGCGTCGGGCTGAAATCCGAGGAAAAGATAGGGTTACAGGAGGGGTTTCGATTAGGTGGGCTTTCCTTTCTCTGGAAATGGCAAATGAATTCTATGGGCCGAAATCTAAACAACCAAACATGTTTGGGTCGGAATTCGCAAATGAATTCTATCAATTCCGGCCCAAGTCTAGGGAGCCAAACGAGCTGTTAGTGAAAAATCAGGGCATGTGACAGCAAACAACAGGATTGCACTTTGGGATCTTGATAACTATATGAACAACAACCATATCATGGCAACTCAAAGCATGGAATCAAATTACACATAACAAGGAGCAAATAATTACATTGGAGCTAATGCATACGAAGCATGGATCAATAGCTATAAGGCAGCAAAGTAGAAACTTTATATAAACAACATCACATGTTATCAGGGTCACCACTTTGGAGCAAGAAATAAAATATCTACAACAGGCAAACATGACAAAGGAATGCATCTAATTGAAGTACATATGATGCTTAACACATACAAGAAAGAATCAATAGCATATGCCTCATGGACGTGACACAAGCATCAACCAAACTTGCAAGAATATAACAACAACAACAGTGAACGATCTAGTGCCCACTTCAACAGTGATTTACATCAACTAGATGGCCTCAAATCAACTAACTCACTAAAGCAGAACAATAGAGAACATAAAACTGAGCAATTTTAAATGTTGGGCGCATTTCCATACGATCTACTCCCTCCGTGTCAAAATATATGACGTTTTAGGATTTTCCGACAGCATGAAAAACTGGTTCAATGTACGAAAATACCCCCGCACACTGTCGGAATCCTTCCGCAGCCTGGCCGGAATATCGCGTGCATTGCCCAGCTTACCCAGCCCGCGCATCTCCCAACAGTATCGATTCTCCAGGGATTCTCGCGTGTAGGCTAGCTCGCCCAGATCGCTGGAAGCACATCGCCGGCATCGATCCCTCCCAGAATCAATCCCCCCGGACAAGTTGAATCTATCCCTCCCGTAATCAATCGCTAGCAGCTCGTCCAACACCTCGCCGCCCTTCTTCCCCGTGTGCTCGCTCAGCACCTCGGCCTCGATCTGGTCATCCAGGGCAGCCGGTGATCTTTTCTGCTGGGGGCGTCCGGCAATCTCGTCTGCTGGGGGACATCGGAGGTGCTCAGCTGTCAGCTGCCCAGCCATCAGGCTATTCAAGATGACATTATCATCCATGAAGAAGAACAAAAAAAAAGAACACCTGAACCTGAACCTGAATACACCTGAAGAAGATGACATTATCATCCATGAAGAAGAACAAGAAGAACAAGATGCATGTTGTGATACTCTCGTCTTCGGTATATGCATGACTCACAACACAAGAAATTACAACAAAATTGATTTAGCCATAACTTTGCCTAGAATTACATGTTTATCATATTCCATACAAGCTTATCAAATTGGCTAAATAACTTGGCCTAGAACACCAATCTTAAAGTGAATTTATGAGAGCAGTACATATCATCAAGTGTACTTTGAATTTAACTTTCTCTGAATTTTCTGCAGCAGGGTAATATCTCAACAGAAAACAACACTGCAAACAGGCAATTTAGTAAACAGAAAACAACACGGTAATATCTGAATTTCTGCAGACAACACTGTAATATCTGAATTTCTGCAGCAGGGTACTTCTAACAGCTTAAGTCACTAGCAATTGGCATTGCATAGACGACAATCCCTTGAAGTACACCTAAATTTATACTGAATTCCTTGCTCTATGACTAAAACCCGGAGTACTAAGATAAGGAATTGAAATGCCTGCATTATTTTCAGCAAGCAAACTATACTCTATCTTGGAGGATGGAGTACTAAGATTAATGACTAGCTTAATCAGAAGGGCCTAGCAAGATAGCAGAAGCATCAACAACTATGTTAATCAATCAGAACGGCAGGAGAATAATTTCATTCCATGCCCTTATCTGTGAATTGCATGTAGGAATTGATCTTGGAGGTTGGCGATTGGCGTTGGGCTCTTGGCGGCGGCGCCACTCCCAGCAGGCGAACCTGCTGCCTTCCCTAGGGGCTTGAGCAGGCTGTCGACTCCTTGTAGTACGCCATCTTGGCGGAGCCGTTCCCTCCGGCGAAGGTGCTGCTTCGGCCGTGGCTGCACGCCCTCTTAAACTCCTTGAGGAGTGTTCGCCACTTGTCGGTGCACATGGTCGGGGAGCGATCGAAGCCCTGCTCGCGCATCTGGGCAGAGACTCTGAGAGTCCTGTTTGTGGGCGCCGACGCCTCCGTCCTCGCCGCTGCACTCTGAGAGAAGAAGCGAAGGATCCAGCCCATCCGCTCGCAGATCCGCCGCCCATAGCCAGAAAAATCCGACCTTGGCCTCACCATCTTCTCCACGGACCAACTGAGGTGGTAACGCGACAGTGGAATAGAGGAGGGATACAAGGCATGCGGGAGCAAGGCGGCGGCGGTGGCGGCATGGGGGAGCAAGGCGGCGGCAGCGTGGTGGAGCGCAGTGAGGAAGACGCCAATGGTGGTGGGTGCGAGAGGAAGAAGGTGAGAAAGGAAGAGGGCGAGCTGTCTGCCATCTGTTAGAGGCGACCTGTTCGTAACGCGAGCGAGGCTAATTTTGGAAACTTCGAAAATTTCGTAGCCTAAACAAATTTGACTAGGATTTCCTTTAACGTCTTATATTAAGACACAGAGGGAGTACAGATTACTCGCAAATCTACTCCCAAACAGGCATCGGCAACAGGAAATTACAGACTTAGCAGAAATAACAACAAACAAACAACAACAACAAAGGTTGTCAGTCCCAAACAAGTTGGGCCATACCAGCACTAAAGCACCGGATCCCATCAGAACTCCGAAGTTAAGCGTGCTTGAACGAGAGTAGTACTAGGATGGGTGACCTCCTGGGAAGTCCTCGTGTTGCATTCCTTTGACTCCGCCTATGTTTTTTTATACGTAGCCGGTCCCAAGCCCGGATAAAGGAGGAGGGTTGTGTTAGGCTTGGCGAGCCAACGTGAAAACCCAACCACTCTTATGGATATGAAACCCAAAAGAACTTAGCAGAAATAACACTAAGAAAAAAAGGCATGTGCCCTCACCAAAATGGGTCGATCCCAGTTTGGGCGGTGGCGCTATCTCTCGCGCAGGGCGAGGGGAGGCGAGCAAGCTGGGGTGGCGAGCAGGCTGGGGTGGCGAGGTGGGCCGACCCACGCGGCCTCGGCAGCTGGCTGGCTGGCGCTGGATCGGGAGGTCGATCCCGATCGGCCGTCGGGTGGCGGCGCCGGATCTCCGGTGAGATGCGGCGACGCCAGGGTGCAGGTGCGGCGGCGGAGGCGGATCCGGGCCCGACGGCGCGGATCTGGTTGCGGGACGGCCGTCGACGAGGTCGTGGGGAGAGGGCGGCGCGGTGGGGCGAAGGTCCTCGGGCGGCGACCATGGAGCCGGCGGCGGCGAGCCCCTCGTGGCCACGACGGGGCGGCGAAGTCCTATGCAGTGGAGGGGGAAAGACGGCGAGAGAGGAGAGGGAGGAGGAGGTGCGGCGCGGCGACTGACCTTGAGGTGCGGCGGCTCGGCGAGCTCGCCGGAGCAACGGCGACGACGACATGGTGGACAGAAGCTCCAGGGCGAGGAGCGGCGGTGCGCGGGCCTGGGCGGGCCTGGCGATGGAGGAGCGGGACCGCGAGGCCCGAACTGGCTGGGGGGCTACATGGCACCTCCAGGGCCCTCAGATCTCAGATCTGACGGTCCTGGATGGCTAGGATGGCTAGGGTTTCAGGTAGGAGGGCTTTGCGGGCAAATTTTGGGGCATATCTGAGGGGGTGGCTGCAATTTTGTGTTAGTGGAAACCCTAGAAGGGCTAGGATAATGTGGTGGTCTATATATAGGTGGCCTGACTAGCAAGTTTACACAAACGCCCTCGGCTTCTCTCTCGCGTGTCCGGTACTTCACATTTCTGACTGCCGGGAGTCCATACGACCTCCGATTCGGGCGAAATCTCGAACCACGCACTTAGCGCGGCGATCCCGTCGATTCAACCTCACTTCGATAACGTTCCGAGAACATTTTTCGGGCGCCCAATAAAATAATCCATTTAATTATTAAATGGAGTTTCTTGTTCCGATGGCTGGTCTCGTGCCGAAAGTTGCGACGGTGCTCGGGTGAACCCGGTGTCGCAACGGTCGTGTGCCGTGGTGGAAATGGGTTGGTCACGCATGCTGGTACGAGAAGGAGGGGGAAATATAATCAGCGACTAATAAATCGGCGAAGAAAATACTGCAAATAATTATAGCAATCAACAAAATAATGCAACAAACAATTTTTTTAATTTGGGTGAAAATCCTGGGCTGTTACATCAATCTTCCCAGGTGATCTTCAACAGCCTGATGCCGCCCCTGCCTCTAACTAGAACCATCCGCGCCCGCCATCTCGTCCAGATCAATACTTCTCACAGTGCAAAAACTTTCCAAACCCTAGACCGGGAAGAGAGACTCCCGCCGGGCCAGAGCAACCAAACCTTAGGTCAGACAAAAAACTTCTGCCAGGGGAGAGTGGGATCCGATCGAGAGAGCCCTCCATTGTTGTGTGTTTTTGTTACTACCGGCAAAGGTTTTTGCTATATCCAGCACGACGGGGGGAGGCGATAATTTTGTTGCAACCGTTGTTTTTATTCGCTACATCCATTCAATCGGCGACGACAACAACTATTTGGGGATTTTCTCTCTCAAAAATACTACAACAATGTACCCCGTTTATAAGGGAAACCAGGCCGGAAAACCGCACAAGAGGGAAGATTACATGGGGTGAGAACATATGGGCGCCCCAAGGAAGGCACTACCTAGCTAGCAAAATCAAGAGACCATCAACATGAGAGCCGGTGAAAATGGTGTGTCACCGAAGGATCACAATACCACCACAAAAACCAACTATCCTAACGCAATACACCTGCGTGCGTGACGACCTCTTGGCACACGGGAGCCGCACCAATCAACGAGTGACCCATCACGAACCTTGACTGGAGCCTCCGCCATAGCAAGCCGACACGATTAGCAAGGCAAGGAGGCATCATTGCGTCGTAGATGAGCAAAGAAGAGCCGAGATGACACCAAGAGCACGAAGCTCACCATAATAGACGAAAACCAAGAGAGGATCTTGAGCAGGCATAGCATAGGATGACCAACCGCAGGGGCAACAGAGAATGAACAGCGTCAAAGAGCTCCCCAGTGACGCCTTCAAGAAGGTAAATGACATCCAAAGACGACATCGTCACAGAGCTTTCGCCTGGAGCATAACCGGTTAAATTCCCAAGAACGACAGAGCCGATCATGCGAATCCGGATCGAAGGACAAGACTAGCATATGGACCACACCCCCAAGAGGGTAAATGACGCCGGAGTAGCGCCACCGTGGTCAGCTGACATAAATCAGTGGGGATTTCTCCCTAGCACATCCATCCTCGGTGAACCGCTATTCAAAAATGAACGAGGGAGGTGACAATGGGTATACCGAGGCGTATGGGGGTTCGGATCAGATGGAGGCGGGGGCGTGGAAGCCGGGAGAAGATGATGCAGGGCGTCCCCAGGCCGGATTCATCGGAGGCAGAGGCGGGCAGGGAGGGCGACGACGGGCAGGGTCAGAGGAGGCATTCCCCGGCCGGATCCAGAGGCAGTGCAGGCGGGACGAGGTGTGGAGGCACCCCCAGCCCGGGCGGCGGAGGCCAGGAGGGGGCACATCCAGCGAAATCCGGCAGCGGCAGAGGCAGGGAGCCGAGAGGATGTGGGCAGGGCGTGTCGGCCGGCGGCGATGAACTGGATGAAGGCGGGGCGCCGGTGCAGGTGGCGCGAGATCCGTCGGGGCGGGGCGGGCCAGCCGTCGTCGACGAACTGGATGGAGGCGGGGCGTCGGTGCTTGCCGGGGCAGGGGCGCACGAGATCCATCGGGGAGGGGTGGGTCAGCCCGGATCCGGCGGAGACAACCCCGCCGCCACCATCCCGGGGGACGCGCGGCTTAGCCCGCGTCTCCTCCGGTGGCGGCAAAGCAGGGGAGGAGGGGAGGGGAGGGGCACCGGCGGCGCGCTAGGGGTTGCCCCCGAGTCGCCTGGGAGGGGGCGACGGGGGGCTACTTTATCTCCTACAAGCTTTAGAATGCTCACAGTAAAAGGGCTACTCAGTAATCTGGATCATCGGATCACCGCGATCGGACGATTGCGCGGTGATTGATCGGAACTGAACCGGTCGACCAACGCCTAGCTGTCACCCTAATACATTCTCCTTTTCAGCTCTAGCCCAGCTACGTGTCTTTTGCGGATAGAGTGCCCGAATGCGATCGTCTGAACCCTAAAATTTCCATCCAACGGCTCAAACAAACAAGGAACAAGCCGAGGAGCTCAACTCAACAGCAGCGCCGGCGTCCCAAAGAGCAGAACCCTCGCCCCCCTCCCTTCCCGTTCGCCCGAGCTCCTCTGCTGCCGCTCTCCACTCCCCTAGTCCCCTCCCCACCGGACGGAATCCACTCTCGTCGGCAGGCAAGTCGAATCCCCCCCCCCCCCCCCCCCCCCCAACACCATGGACGACATAAGCTCAAGGTACGAGATCCCGCGGACGGCCGAGTTCCTACGGGGCCGCGCCTACACCAGGGTCTCTCTCCAGGTAATTTCCCCTCCCCCCTTCTTCATTCCTCGAGGTTAATTCGTTGCTTTATTACTTGTATATGTCAATCCCCTTGATCCCGACGCCTTTTGCCTTAGTCATTCGTCTCGGCTTTCTTGTCGCTTTAGTTCCCCGATGAGCTGCTCAAGGACGCCGCTGCGGTGGCGCGGGCGCTGCGGACGGAGCTCGGCGGCGGGACCAAGCTGTTCGTGATGGCCGACACCGCGTACAACTCGTGCTGCGTCGACGAGGTGGGGGCGTCCCACATCGACGCCCAGTGCGTCGTCCACTACGGCCACTCCTGCATGAGCCCGTGAGCGCTTCTTTGCCCCCTCATCCTCAGTTGGATTACCGATTGGATGCTTCAGCTTATCCTTTTAGGGCATTATAAAAATCTAGTCAATCATTTCAGAGATGGTCTGGTCTCTGGTGTCTAGCATAGTCATTGTCAGCTCTGAATTTAGCAGGAAGCTGTTGATAATTAAACTGAAGGTGTTTCCCATTTTTGTTTGGCATGATGTTAATGGGAGATGCTTATCATATAAATATTTTGATTTTATGTGTTTATGCACTTGTAAAATAAAACAATTTCCAATCATTATGAAGTTTTTTATTGGAAGTCATTACCTTTTAGTTTTCTCATATCAAAATTGTGTGCTGACAAAACCAAATCTAAATGCAGAACATCGAATTTGCCAGCTTTCTTCGTATTTGGGAAGGCACCACTGGATGTCAGTGCGTGTTGCCGCTCATTGCTGGATTGCTCGAGAGAAAGCAATAAACCCATTCTTGTATGCCTCAAACTTTTCCTTATATGCTGAAAATTGTGCTTTAGTTTACAGAATACACATAAATTATGTTCCTTGTAATTGAATTCTCGATTCTGGAGTTTACTAAACTTTTCTAAACTACATTACAAAATCAATACTGAAAACGGTTGCAGCTCATTACTAAATTTATCGAGAGAAAGCAGTAAACCTCTTGTTTGTCTCAAACTATTTCTTACGAAAATGGTGCTTCAGTTTATGGAATAAACATCAATTTGGTCCTTATCATTGATTCTGGAGTTCATATCTTTTCTAAACTAGTACATAACAAGATCGTACTGAAAACGTTTGCCTTTCCTACTGAAATAAAATCACCCTTCTGAAGAATGTTAAATAAAATTAAGTTAGATAATGTGGCATTTCGGATATAACATTTTCTTTCTAAGTTCATTTTTTTTACTTAGAACAATATACTTTGCTGGTAAGCTTAAATGTAATACTCCCTCCGTTCACAAATAGGTGACGTGGTCTTAGTTCAAGTTTACTAAAACCACTTCATCTATTGTGAACGGAGGAAGTACCAGTTAGACCATATCCTTTTTAAGGAAGTACACACAATTGATTTAGGTAATGAATCTAATTTAGAGTAGTTAGAACAAAAATTTTAAGTTGACTGTGGTGTTAGGCTTAGTAGAACTAAAACTGAGTACATGAGGTGCGGTTTTAGTACTACTAACCATGGGGAAGAGGAGGAAGTTAGCCTTGAGGGGCAAGTGGTACCTCAGAAGGACACCTTTCGATATTTGGGGTCAATGCTGCAGAAGGATGGTGATATTGATGAAGACGTTAGCCATTGAATCAAAGTTGGATGGCTAAAGTGGCGCCAAGCTTCTGGTGTTCTCTGTGATAAGAGAGTACCACAAAAGCTAAAAGGCAAGTTCTATAGAACGGCGATTCGACCTGCGATGTTGTATGGTGCTGAATGTTGGCCAACTAAAAGGCGACATGTCCAACAACTAGGTGTGGCAGAGCTGCGCATGTTGAGATGGGCATGTGGCCACACAAGGAAGGATCGGATCCGGAATGATGTTATGCGGGAGAGAGTTGGGGTGGCACCAATTGAAGAGAAGCTTGTTCAACATCGTCTGAGATGGTTTGGGCATATCCAGCGTAGGCCTTCTGAAGCGCCTGTGCATATCGGGCGGTTAAGGCGTGCTGATAATGTCAAGAGAGGTCGGGGGAGGCCAAACTTGACTTGGGAGGAGTCTGTGAAGAGAGACCTGAAGGACTGGGCTATCAACAAAGATCTAGCTCTGGACAGGGGTGCGTGGAAGTTAACTATCCACGTGCCAGAACCGTGATTTGGTTACGATATCTTTTGGGTTTCAGCTCTAGCTTACCCCAACTTGTTTGGGACTGACAGGCTTTGTTGTTGTTGTTGTTGTTGTTGTTGACTGTGGTGTTAAAACCTACATCTGCATGAAATTACCCTATTTCCAGTAATCATTATGTAATTCATGTATAGGGGGTTTAATTTATCTGCTCATCATTTCTTTCTGTTGCATCATGTTTCAAGCATTACTAGCATTTCCTTGTTTGAGCATGAAGTAGCTGATAAAATATCTTGAGCTATCAACTATTATATTTATTACTCCTACTTCTAATAGTATTTTGCTGATCGGACATATTAAATAGGTGTTATGTGGATTAGAGTATGCACATGCCTTGGACGATCTTAAAGGAGCATCTGTGGAATTATGCAAATCGGATTGTCACAATTCTGAAATCCATTATGCAGACGTTTTGTGTTCGGAAATGAGCCCGTCATCAAGTTCTACTGCAGAAAAACAGAGTTCTCAATCCAATGGAAGCACTCTTAGTGATGATTTGCCTGCACGCGATGATGATTTGGCAACATTCGTGAATAGTTGCTGTAATGTGGAAGGGTCCATACGCAAGTATAATCTTGGGGGCCTTACATGGCATATATCCATAGATGAGAAAATGGATGACTATTTGTTATATTGGATTGGACAAGATAACTCTGCTTTTGCCAACATTGCACTTACTTTCAATAAATGTGATATAGGTTTGTTTTCCTCTTCCTCATTTTACAGCTAGTTGGAGAACTGCTTCGAATTCATGCAAGTCACGTTTTGCCTAATTTTCTAGTTTGGCTCTAGAATATATCAGTATACAACTCAGTTTGCTTCTCTTGACGTGTGTGTAAACAATTATAGTACTATATGGAAACTACACATGGACAGCATGCTCATTTGACTTTTAGGAATGTATTCATGAACCTGCTAAATGATTTGTGTTTGCTAACATATAATAGCCAGTTGGTTCCTGCATTTTATTATGGGCCTGGCACCCTGGCATGCAGTACATGATTCAAGTACCATGTCATAGCATTAATTCGAACATCCTTTATTCAATGTTTGCTCCAAAGAGAAGATATTTTTCTAATGAAATGTATTTGGATATTAATGGAATATTTGTATGCAGTTAGATATGACACAGTAGCTAATGAATCGTCAAGGGATGTCTCTCATCTGATGAAAATTCTTAGGCGCAGGTACATTTTTGTAAAGCATATTTATGCTTTTACTTTGCTGTGAAATGTAGGTATGTGTTATCTGTGTATTATTAACTACATACATACAAACTATTTGTAGATATTACCTTGTGGAGAAGGCAAAGGATGCAAATATTGTTGGCATTTTGGTGGGAACTCTAGGTGTTGGTATGTACATTGCTACCTTTGATATTAATAATAGTTATACTAATGTTAGGTAGGTGGCCTTAGAAAGCAAAGCTACCCGTGCTTGGCTCTGCGACTTGGTATTGACGAACTGTTTGAGTTTGACTTAAGAATCTAGTATTGCTTTCCTGAGTATTTCAGTGTAAACATGACATATGTTGAGCAACAAATATCTTGTGCATGTTGAGTTTAATTGGTTTGATCTGGTCCGGTCTGATTGTTTCAGGCCAAGGTGATTTGACTGGTTTGAAGCATTTCAAAACAGGATATATGCATTAAATTTCTAATTTCTTTGGTGGTTTGTCTGGATAAGGCCCTGGTTATGTTTTGTTTTTCAAGTTAAACTTCCTTTGTTTTTTCATGATTAGGAATTCATTCACTGAACTTGATTACAACTATTCCCTTATTGTATGATATTTATGCTTACCACTTTGGTACAGACATATAATTATTGTTATGTGGCACATTGAATTGTTGATGCAGCTGGTTACCTTCACATAATCGAGCAAATGAAAAATCTGATCAAAGCCGCTGGAAAGAAATCTTATACGCTGGTCATGGGACGGCCTAATTCTGCGAAGCTTGCCAATTTTCCTGAGGTGCTATTGAATTCTAAATTGCTTACTCTGCTTCTCGTATGAAAATTAACTGACATATTTTTCCTGCGGCAGTGTGAAGTTTTTGTATATGTTTCTTGTGCCCAAACTGCACTATTGGATAGCAAAGAGTTTCTAGCCCCAGTCATCACACCATTTGAAGCTGTATTAGCTTTTAGCAGGTACATGGCATGATTGACACCAGTATTCCCCTTTACACACTACTCATGGATGAATTACAAATTTATAGGAAGTTGTGTTACGTGTGGCATTAAGTTTGAAAAATATCTTCTTTATCCTTAATTCCTTATTATTATTCTGTGAAAAAAAAATCAGTGGAAGAGAATGGACTGGAGAATATCTTTTGGATTTCAAGGATTTGATCACTTCGGAGAAACCAGAAGTTGCAAGCAGAAGTGAAGAAGCACGTTTTTCTTTTATCAAAGGCGGCTATGTGGAAGATGATTGTCCTCAAGGTATTATGCACTTGGATCTATATATCGGTCACTGCATGCACTAGTTTATTTACCTACTGAAATTCCTGCAACGTTAATGTGTTATTTTTGTAGTTCCATCTCTCATTTGGAAACCCTAATAGAAAACCCCATGCACGTTAGTAGTCATGGCCTCTTGATTCATGCTTTCCTTTCCTTTTCCTTTTCTAAATTATACGTGTTTCCCACCATTTGGCCCCACAGAAAACGAGGAGCAATCAGAAACATCACTTGCACTGGCTGAACTAACGGAGAAGGCGCTAAGCACCCGAAACCAAAACAGTGATGCAATTCTTTACCAAGGTGGTGCGAAATCTGCCATTGAATACCTCAAGGCGCGGTCCTACCAAGGTATGACTGGAGAATACGAGGGTCCAGCGCCGGACACTGTCTTGATAGGCAGGACAGGGAGGGCCGCTGGCTACTCTGATGAGAAAACGAAGAGCCCACAATGAAGGAATGTTGCGTGCGGTGCTGCAGGCATAGGCATCGTGGATAGTTTGCCTTTGGCTGTTGATTCATTTTAGTGGGAAAATTTTGACCTTTGGTTGGCGTTTTACTCACTTTAGGGCTTTGTTTGCCTGTTTTCCTAGTTTTGTATACTAGAAACTAGTGTATTCACAGGGTCAGTTTTGTTGTGAGCCATGAGCCTTGTGAAAAAACTCTTTTCCCTTGTGGAAATCTGTGTACAACTCTGGCAGTTTGCCGATGAAGTTGGGATATATGCACTTTGCCAATTCAAGTAGATTTTGGTGCCGGGCGTTCTATTGTCTGTTGCCCTGTCTGACCAAACTTTCTCAAAAATTTCCTTGAACACGTTAATCTGGAGTGATGCCTGCAGGGGAACTGTATGGAGGCCCCGGCAATACAATTTTATTCAGTGAAACAGAAGGTTATCTGCAAGGTACATATTGGGAATGCACATCAAGGGGACAGTGGAATGTGCAAAGCTTGGAACCAAGTTAAACACGCAGAACATAAATATCCTTTTCCAATTTGACTATAAATGTTCAGGAGCTCCTTAGACTAGGATTATTGTTGTGAAAAACCTTGGTGTTTCCTTGACTCCAGAGACCTTCCATGCAGCCAGCTCCAAGACTTCCGTGAATAATGGCGAGAGAAAGGAGATCCTGGCGTCCCTATCCAGGTGATGGGAATTGGGCAGAAGCTTCAGTGTAATATGCTTGCAGGTTTATTGGCCAAACAGTCAAGTTTGAGATGATAATATATAGTCGAAATGGAGTCCAGGCTTGGCTGCCAAGGCACCTTTGAGCCTTTGACCGGCCGG
Source organism: Bromus sterilis (assembly GCA_950022295.1). Taxonomy (NCBI): domain Eukaryota; kingdom Viridiplantae; phylum Streptophyta; class Magnoliopsida; order Poales; family Poaceae; genus Bromus; species Bromus sterilis. Next base: position 360,482,864 of record OX465595.1, on the reverse strand, counting down.
CCGGCCGATCGCATCGTCCTCGCCAAGAAAATGATCTGCATTCTAGTGAACCAACCACCCCAAGTCCATGGGTCCGTGGGTGTGACGACGAACCTGGAGTCAACTAGCATGGAAAACAGAGGACGGTAGGCGTCACAGAATGAGTTCTAAATAGAGTCGCCTTGACTTACTAGTTGATAGCGGAGTTTAAAAACGAGAGAAGCAATGGGCACTCAGCTCACCTCACCTCCATCGGCTCACTGACCCAGCTCCTCGCCCGCCGTCGCCGTTGCCTCACCGCGCCACCGCTGGGGTAGCCAACCGCCGGCCGTAAGCAAGTAAGCTTCACTTGCTTAAGCATCTGTTCGTCTCATTCATTTAGCTTTTGCTCCACTTCACAAACTGACAGTTGAAACTCCCTCTGTTATCCGGATTCGACCAGAGTATAACACAATGAAGGATGCTGTGACCGGGCAGTTTCTCCTGGTGCTCATAACAGCTTGCAGTGCTGCTGCTGTACAGGCCGTCGTCAGCTCCACTCACGGCAACGAAACGGACCGGCTTTCCCTTCTCGAATTCAAGAAGGCGATCGCCCTCGACCCGCTGCGAGCCTTGGCGTCCTGGAACGAGAGCACGCACCTCTGCGACTGGGAGGGCGTCTCCTGCAGGACCAAGGACCCGCGCCGCGTCGTCTCTCTTCGCCTTGCCAACCTCGGTTTAGTAGGGCACATCTCTCCTTGGCTTGGGAACCTAACATTCCTCAGAAATCTGGCCCTGCCGACGAACGGTTTCACGGGGGAGATCCCTTTGTCCCTTGGCCGCCTTCGTCGCCTCCAGACCCTCTACTTGAGCAACAACACTCTGCAGGGGAGCATTCCCACCAGCCTTGCAAACTGTTCCAGCCTCAAGGTCGTGTGGCTGAACAACAATAATCTGGTTGGCCAAATCCCTGCAGATTTTCCTCCAAACCTTCAGCAGCTGCAGCTCTCGGCTAATGGTATTGGTGGAACTATCCCTCCTTCCATCGCCAATGTCACAACTCTGAGGAAGTTCAGCTGTGCGTTTAATCTTATCAAGGGCAGCATCCCTGATGAGCTTGCAAAACTGGACGGGCTAGAGATTCTTTATCTGGGCAGCAATCAGTTGGTAGGCAAGTTTCCACCAGCCATCCTCAATCTTTCTAGTCTCACTGACCTCGCACTTAATACAAATATGTTAACTGGTGAGGTGCCTTCTGATCTCGGCAACTCTCTTCCTGGTCTACAAACACTTACGCTCGCCGATAACTTCTTTCATGGGCAAATGCCACATTCATTCACAAATGCATCCAATCTACAGCGCATAGATATATCAACAAATAATTTTTCCGGGGTTGTGCCTAGCTCCCTCGGCAAACTCTCCAAACTTGTCAGGTTAAATGTTGAGGCGAATAAACTCCAAGCACGCAACAAGCAAGAATGGGCATTTATGAGTAGCTTAGCAAACTGTACTGACCTACAAGGCATCTCGTTAGCAAGGAATCATCTGGAAGGTCAGGTACCAAATTCATTGGGTAACCTTTCCATTCAACTTCAGTATCTATTTCTGGGGCAAAATCAGTTGGCAGGGAGCTTTCCTTCCGGCATAGCAAACCTTCCCAACCTGATCATTTTAGGATTGGACTACAATCGATTTGCAGGTGTGGTACCACATTGGCTGGGAGCTTCCAAAAATTTGCAAAAACTAAGTTTAGCCACCAACATGTTTACAGGCTACATTCCTTCATCCCTTTCCAATTTATCCCAATTAATAGAACTCCTTCTAGACACAAACCAATTCATTGGGAACATACCGACAAGCTTGGGAAACCTTCAATCGCTTGAAACACTGAGCCTTTCCAATAATAATCTTCATGGTATGGTACCAGAGGGGATCTTCGGCATTCCAACAATAAGGGGAATTGGATTATCGTCCAACAACCTTCACGGCCAACTTCCTGCAGAAGTAGGCAATGCCAAGCAACTTGTGATTTTGTTGCTTTCATCCAACAAGTTATCTGGAGATATTCCAAGTTCCGTGGGTGATTGCAAAAGTTTGGAAGACATCGAGTTGGACAAGAATATTTTCAACGGCAGCATCCGCACTTCATTTGGCAAGCTATTTGGCCTAAAACTCCTCAACTTTTCTTACAATAACTTAACCGGATCAGTACCAGCATCTCTTGGGAACCTTCAACTTCTTGAACAACTAGATTTGTCGTTCAACCATCTTGAGGGTAAGGTTCCTATAGATGGAATATTCAAGAACGCAACTGCTGTACATATTGACGGAAATCAAGGACTTTGTGGTGGGGCGGCGGACTTACACCTGCCTGCATGTTCTGTTATGTCTTCAAATTTATCTAAACACATACCTGTAGTACTCAAAATAGCTATCCCACTCGTTTGCCTGCTTTCACTGCTTGCTGTGGTGATCTTTGTGTTACTTTGGCGGAGGAAAAACCATATGAGAAGATCTATGTCTTTTCTCTCATTTGATAGCAAATTCCTCAAAGTTTCTTATAAGGATCTTGCTAGGGCAACTGATGGATTCTCAGTATCCAATTTGATTGGTACGGGAAGATACAGTTCAGTATATAGAGGCAAGATACCCGAAGAAGAAAATGTGGTTGCTGTGAAAGTATTTTGCTTAGAGGTAAGGGGAGCACAGAGGAGCTTCATTGCAGAGTGCAATGCTTTGAGAAGTATCCGACACCGCAATCTGGTCCGGATCTTAACTGCATGCTCTAGCATTGATTCTAATGGAAATGATTTCAAAGCGCTAGTGTATGAGTTCATGCCAGGAGGGGATTTGCATAACTTGCTATACTCAACTGAAGACAACGGCAACTCTTCAAAGCTGAGGTACATTTCACTTGCTCAAAGGTTAAGCATTGTGGTGGACATGTCAGATGCAATGGCGTACCTACACCATAATCACCCCGGAAGTATGGTTCATTGTGATCTCAAACCTAGCAACATTCTTCTGGATGATGACATGGGAGCTCATGTTGGGGACTTTGGACTCGCAAGGTTGCAAGTCTATCCCGCGTCATCATCCTTTGCTGATTCGGCATCGGTTTCTTCTGCTGCAATCAAGGGAACCATAGGATATGTTGCTCCAGGTATTTTCCATTTATTTTTCTTCCTGCTTAACTTGGAAGTGTGAGATTAAAACTGATCTCTCAATATGTGCAATCCACAGAATATGGAGGGGGTGGTCAAGTTTCTACCACCGCAGATGTTTACAGCTTCGGGGTCGTTCTCCTCGAGATATTCATCCGAAGGAGCCCAACAGATGGCATGTTCAAGGACGGATTGAGCATTGCAAAGTTTGCTGAGATCAACTTCCCTGATAAGATGTTGCAGATTGTCGATCCACAACTGGTACAAGAGTTGGGCCAAGATGCTCTAGTGGCGGAGGACAATGGAGTGCATTGTTTACTTTCTGTGCTGAATGTTGGCCTTTGCTGCACCAAGTCTTCTCCAAGTGAACGCATCAGCATGGAGGAGGTCTCTGCCAAGCTGCATAGAATCAGGGATGCATATATCGGAGGCTAGGCACCGTTCTTGAGCTGCACATTAATTTTTTTTGGCGTCGATGGTGTGCCGCATGCCGGTGACAATACATAATTTCGGTATCCCCGTCTTTAAGCGAGGAGACGAGGGAACATTGCCTAGTCATTGTGCATTGAAGAACAGATCCAAGATGCTCATCATGTAAGGAGGGGAATGAATCCTGGCGTGCTTATGGTTGTTGGGGCCTTGCAGATTGTCTTCTTTAATTGTGATGAACTGGCTATGTGCCAGTGGAATTAAACACGAAGATGCATAGTTGGTGAGTCACCGAGTATATAGCAGACTGCATATATGTTGGCAATATCTCGTGTAAACTTACTCGGCGATTGTAGGATTGGAGAGGCATTCCGTGTGCCTGGTGTAGCCATTCCTCAGAATACGCGGGGGCGGGATTGAGAGGATTCGGGAATGGATGTAGAACCTGTCGGTTGTCAGTGGGTCTTCCATTGGGGGGACGGGTCTGCATGTGAGAGAGAGTTCTTGAGAGGAAGAGAGTGAAGGAAAGGGAAGAGGAAGGGGAAATTACGTCCAGAAATCATTCCCTAGACGATCAAACTCCTTTGACCAGACAGAAACTGCGCGGAAGGGTACTTTCATAACGGCACTAATGGAAGAGGGGCATAATTAAGCACTCATTTTCTAGGTTAAAGATGAGATTGGGTGACAATTAGAAAAAAGCATGTCAATCTCTCAATAGAAAAATACAAGAGTATCATGGCATATCCTCCAGGCATAGTTAACTGGAGTAGTACCAGTGTCTTTTGGGAACTTGCAACTTCTTGAACAACTAAAATTTTCATTCAACCATCTTGAGGGCATGGCAATTTGATGATGTCTAATGAAACAACTCTAGCTAGTCAATTTAAGCGAAGTGCGAAGCTAGCTCATTAAGAAGAAAGCATTTAATGTGGTTCAACTTCTAATTCAATTTTAATGTATCAAAACGTGGATGAAAGTGAAGTGGTTGGAATCTACATATTTTCTAGTTGGAACGGCCTATTACATATGATGATCCGAGTAGCAATTACTTAATTACGATGAAATTAATTAATTAAATCAATTTGATAAATTAAACAAATTAGTAAATTTAGTGCAATGTAACGTGAGTGCAAATGACATAACCAGTCTCATCACATATTTCTTAGGAAATTTCATATATAACTCGTTTTTATCCAAGCTAATAATTAATTTGTGTGATTTAAACATGATTAAGCTCATTCTTATAATTATGAATTAATTCAGAGAGGCAAATCATCTCAATAAGCCAAAATAACGAACTGACCCATTAAACATCAGGGCACAAAATAATATACAACAACTTCCGGGCCACAGTTGACAACACCGGTAGCTAGGCCGTATATATGTGGGTCAGGGAACCTCTGAAGTAAAAAAGGTTTCTCCACTAACGATGATAAGGGTTCAGTTAGGGAACGTGGACGTCCTGCACACGCGGCATCTGCCCCGGGCAATTGTCCAAGCGTGATAGGGTCAGTTGTGGTGGGCTATAGTGAATTAGATCCGGTATAAAAATGTAAATGTATTGTATTTCAAAGCGTATAATGTGTGTGGAGCCCTCATGGGGTCATATTTTCCATCCATAATCTCTTATAAGTCAGACGCGGCCCTCACACTCTCTCACCCATGGTCTTTTGGTGCTTCATTTTTCTTCAACCAAACGCGTGAGGAGCTCGAGCCAATCATTAACTTTGGTTTTTTACCTAGGCATGGGTTGGTGAACAGTAAAAACGTACCACAGTTACGGTGTGACTAATCGGTGCAGATAGATTTAATCTTATTATGTGTTTTAAGTTTAGAGAACATGGTTAGTTATTTATCAGTTCTATCGCTTGGATTGTTGGGTGTATAATTTAGAAACATATTTAGTTCTTTGTCAGTTTTTTATCAGTTCTTTGTCAGTTGTATAAACTTTGCAAACATGTTTAGCTCCTTGTTAGTTGTATCAATTACGAGTTCCCTGACACCTTGTGAGTTAGTATTTTTCATGTATGCGTGTTTTATTGTTACTTTAACAAGGTGGGCAGTTTGTATGTGAAATGGGTCTCAAAAGTCATCAAAATACGATTGTGCGTTTAGAAAGTCTTCGTGCGGGCCTTGATAATCTTCCATGTCAGTTACGGTACTCTGCAAACTACGTGTGCAATACATTCTATACACCAATTTCTGCTTGTATATACGATTGGACGTGCTATGGGGTTATCGCCACGCTGACCAATCGAACGACAACAAGTGTCAGGTGCAGCTGCCGCCCATGGCAGATGATGATTTACCTTCAGTTAGGTGCCATTTAGAGGAGGAAAATGGAATTTATACTCCTCCTAAGCATTGCTCGCTCGCCTCTCGTCTTGGGCGAAGGCGTTCAGTCATCCCCGGCCTCGCCCCGGGGACGCCGTCAGGGCACCTCTGAAGTAAAAAAGGTTTCTCCACTAACGATGATAAAGGTTCAGTTAGGTGCCATTTAGAGGAGGAAAATGGAATTTATCTCGGTATGCACTTTGTAGTCTGCCCCCTCTACAAGCCACCATTGCCAGCCGATCATCGGCATGCTACGTGTGGTCGCTGATAAGCCAGTCCAACCCTCTCTTCTCCTCCATCTGTGTAGTGGGACGACCTAGCTAAAAGTTTTGGCCTTTCCACCCGCGTTTGCGACGTGTCGTCGACGATGTTGCTTCTAGTGACCATGTATCTCCTTTGCTGCCTCCGCCGCCCTCCTTCCCCACTCCGGCATTGACGGAATCGATCTCTATTTTCGCCGCTACTGCATTAATCTCATCGCCAAAAGGACGAACTAGATTGAAAGTAAATGGGATGGATCTGCCAAAATAGGAAGGAGGGGAGAATTTATAAATAACATGTCTGTGTCGGTCTGAAATGGATTGTGGACAAGAAATGGACATGGGCTACTACCCTAATAGATAGTTTTATATGTAAATTGCTTTATTGTTTTAACCGACTATACCGACTCCCCATATGACCGTTAGGATATCAAACACACTTCGATTGACCCGGAAGTTTAAATGTACCCTCCCAACGTTATATGAAGTCCACACAAAATATCTGAGTCATTTTGAGCTCGCAATTTTAATTATAAAATTAATTAATTTAATTAATAAACGAGGTTTACTCGACAGTGATGACTAGGATTGTGCAATAAAATACGATATCGCTTGGTTGAGTCCCAAATATTACGAATGGGTTGTGTATCATTATGGGGTTGAGGTCTAGGAATGAATACCATAAATAGTGGATGGATTAATATTCACCATTTAAGAAATTAATAACTTAAATATTCAAATTAATTAAGTAGTCAATACAAATTATGCGAATGCGATGCACATGATGCATAAACAATATAAGAGGGGAATATAGATAGGGTATTACTCTTGCGGTGTTACATATCGGCTGGCGGATGACCATCGGAAGAGCAGACATTCAACCGGGCATCGCGAGATGGTTGCGACGGACCCATGCATCATGGATGGGAAGCAGACGATGCCCAAATCTATGCACACCACTCACACCATCCACTACGAGCGGTGTCTACTCCGCATGAACGAGGCGAAGAACAACCGCCTCTTTGAGGAGCCAGAGACAGAGCCCGACGACACAATGGACCAACACGTCTTCGATTTCATCTTCAGTGTTTTTGCGTTGTTCGCATCGTGCCGCAAAAAACGACAAGGTCGGATTGTTTGACCCAATTTCCAACCTCACCCCGGCAACGACATACGTGACAACGTACATCGAAGAGTAGAAACTAGGGACCGGTCCTTTTGCAATGTAAAAATCATTTCAAAAGCTTATGATTTGATAGTCGCTTTTATTTGATGACTCTTGTTCGATGACGTTCGTCTCTATCTGTATCCATGGCCATTTGATGATGTACATTTTAATGAACCATATTGAAGTTGTCTCAATCAAACCACTAAAAACACACCAAAGCAATGATCAGGCGACTGCCAATGCAAATGACATGTGAGATGTGGAAAATTGCACGATTTTAATGTCTTCGAATACACAATGACGTGTGCATCCATGTGAGAAAAGTAGCGGAGACTAAAGAGAAACCAAAGTATCAATTTGATGGTTGCATCTTGGAGATTTTCTCTTTTGCGAAATTATGTCTTGCTTAACATTATTCTTTGCTGAACTTGCTCATCATTCTTGTTCAAGAAAAGATAAGTGTCAATGTGACATGGATAAAGTACACAATGATACAATACTTCCAAATCCTCTTGCCATTCAATCCTTCGATGATGGGGTGATGTCCAAATGTGTAGATGTGTAGAGAGCCATTATGCTAGTATGATATGCAAATGACGAGTAACATGTGGGGAGGGCGATTAATTCTAGCATGCTTTGGGTTGGTAGGGCATTGCACATTTTATTCATTGTCATGAACTCATTCTGTGCCAAAGGAATTGAATGCGAATACAAATAGCTGGTGATTCACCACTATATAGCAGACCTTGCATATATTGCTAGTGACAATATCTCATGTAAACTTACTTGAGAATGGCAGGATTGAAAAGTGTTCCATGCATTCATCAAAACACGTAGGGTTGATAGGAATCAGGAATGGATGCAAAACATGTCAGTCATGAGGCCAAGGAGTTATCTATGCTGCTCGTCCCAGATTTGAAGCATCTCATAATGGTCTTGAAGGACCTTGTGCATAAGGCTTCATGATTTTAAGATCTACGAAATGGACGAGAAGCAGACGATGCCCAATTCTATGGAAGAAAAGCAGACGATGCCCAATTCTATGCACACCACTCACACCATTCACTATGAGCGGTGTCTACTCCGCATGAACGAGGCAAAGAACAACCACCTCTTTGAGGAGCTGGAGACAGAGCCTGACGACGCAATGGACCAACACGTCTTTGATTCCATCTTCGGCATTTTTTCGTTGTTCGCATCGGGCCGCAAAAAACGGCAAGGTCGGATTGTCTGACTCAATTGCCAACCTCACCCCGACAACGACATACGTGACAACGTACGACGAAGAGTAGAAACTAGGGATCGATCCTTTTGCAATGTAAAAATTATTTCAAAAGCTTATGATTTGATGTTCGCTTTTATTTGATGACTCTTGTTCGATGACGTTCGTCTCTATCTGTATCCATGTCCATTTGATGATGTACGTTTTAATGAACCATATTGAAGTTGTCTCAATCAAACCACTATAAACACACCAAAGCAATGATCAGGCGACTGTCAATGCAAATGACATGTGAGATGTGGAAAATTGTTTAATTTCTTCAAACACACAATGACGTGTGCATCTATGTGAGAAAAGTAGCGGAGACTAAGGAGAAACCGAAGAATCAGTTTGATGGTTGCATCTTGGAGATTTTCTCTTTTGCGAAATTATGTCTTGCTTAACATTATTCTTTGCTAAACTTGTTCATCATTCTTGTTCGAGAAAAGATAAGTGTCAATGTGACATGGATGAAGTACACAACGATACGATACTTCCAAATCCTCTTGCCATTCAATCCTTCGATGACGGGGTGATGTCCAAATGTGTAGATGTGTAGAGAGCCATTATGCTAGTATGATATGCAAAAGACGAGTAACATGTGGGGAGGGCGATGAATTCTAGCATGCTTTGGGTTGGTAGGGCATTGCACATTTTATTCATTGTCATGAAATCATTTCGTGCCAAAGGAATTGAATGCGAATACAGATAGCTGGTGATTCACCACTATATAGCAGACCTTGCATATATTGCTAGTGACAATATCTCGTCGAAACTTACTCGAGAATGGCAGGATTGAGAAGTGTTCCATGCATTCATCAAAACACGTAGGGTTGATAGGATTCAGAAATGGATGCAAAACATGTTGGTCATGAGGCCAAGGAGTTATCTATGCTGCTCGTCCCATATTTGAAGAATCTCATAATGGTGTTGAAGGACCTTGTGCATAAGGCTTCATGATTTTAAGATTTACAAAAATCCCAAATATATAACAATTAGGATTTTGTTCAACGACGATGGAGGGTAGTGCTTGCAATTCTCCTACAAGGAGCGCCGTGGTAGAAGTTCAATGTAGAGGTGAGTGACAAAGAATGAACCAAAGTCTACGGTAATATGTAGCTGATCCTTCAAGACATTTAAAGAATGAAAATGAACAACTAACCACATCTATTTGAACTTTTGAATGTTTAAAGAATAACAATTTAATTAGTTATCCCAAAAAGGTAGTTCAAAAATGAACTTTTTCTTAAAGTGAACTGTAATAATTCGGTTATTTTATCCATCAATGTCCTCGATGAAAGTATCCCTCTCCTCATTGAAATATTGGGATGCCAAAATGGATCCTTGACTTTCATATACTTAGGGTTGACCATGAGCACTTCTAAGTCCAAAGTGGAGGATTACTCTATTAGTGCAAAGAATTGAAAGAAACTTGCATGCTGCTCTACCATGCTTTCTGATGATGGAAGACTATTTCTCATTACAGTAGTGTTTGCTTCACTTCACACATTCTACATGTGTACTTCATCTCTTCCCGTTGTGTTTGTTCACCAAATCAACAAAAACTTGATTTATTAAGAAAAAAAATGACATTGAAGATAAGGGTCTGATTTGATTTCCTGGAAAAGGTTTGACTAGCAAAAGAACAAGAAGGTTTGGGAATCCTAGACATTGCTACACAAAAAAATCCCTGCTCCTTCAAACTTTTCACAAATTCTTTGGAGAAAAAAAAATCCATGGATTAATCTATAAGGGAAACTCTATATCAATCAGGAGCCAGGACCACTTTCTGACAAACTATATTGATATTTTTGGTGGAAAGCTAATATTACTCTTATTTCAATTTATAAACAACAAGATACTTGTAGAATTGAAAAAGAAACACCTTTATAATTTGGCAAGACAATTGGCCGAAAACTCTACTCAAGATCACCTTCCTAGAATTATTATGATTTTTCAAGTTTGTCCAAATTAGTAGAAATTTTTGTTAATGCAAGTGAGAAGCATAAAACCACCACATTTTCTAGTCCTCTGGACAACATTTTTCCAGGTCAAATTCATGGTCAAGCAGCATGTAGTATTTTTTGTCTCGGGTTAGCAATATGTTTAAACGCTAGTCAAAAGAAAAGTGGTGGCAGTTTGCTAATGATACATGTATTGTGGTGGTTCTATGCTTTTTAAAGACGCTATTATTAACTTAAAATGTAGCATCGAGCACATACAAAGCATAATGAGTGAGAGTTTGTCTCTGCGTAGCTAAGATGCACACAACCATCAAACGAACTGCCTGATCTTTAAAAAAAAGTCAACTAGTTGGCAAAAGTAAAGCCATATAAGACTAAAACTATGCCTATGTTGATGGAGAAGATGAACCGATATGGAGATTATGTTGCCTTCCATGTTAGGTCAAAACCTTTCTGGCCACCTGCTCTGGCCGCATATACACCGTCTTAAACATTGATTGGTAATCCATTCGATGTAGCATAGATGACACAAAATTAGTGCACATACAACATAAAACTGAGAAATAGGAAAAATACATAATTGTAATGGCATGTCCTTCAAGCATAGTTAACTTGACCAACACCAGTATCTCTTGCGAACTTCCAATCTCTTGAATAATTAGATTTGTCATCCAACCATCTTGAGGACAAGGTCCGAGTACATGGAATATTTAAGAATGCAACTACCCCATACATCTTGATGGAAATCACGCCCTTTATGGTGGCCTTAGGCACTGGACTTACTCCTTGCAGATTTTGTTATGTATTCAAGTTCATCTAAACTAAGGCTATCTGTAAGAGCATTTACAGCCGCTCCCCCAAGAGGCCCCCAAGCCGGCGCTATTTGCGCCGGACGGACGAATTTCGCCCAGTCACGCCCCAAGGGCCCAAATAGCGCCGGATTTGGCCAAAAGTGAGTGCAACGATCCCAAGACGCCCCTAGCGCGCTGGGGGGCTCTTGGGGGTGCCGGATGAAACGAAACAACGTGTGGGACCGCGGTGTCGGCGACAGAGGACGCTTCTCCCGCCGTTCTCCTCCCTTTTCCTCACTCCCACCCCGCTGCTCCCGTCATTTCCTCTAGATTCTCCCTCCATGCCACCGAAGAAGACAGGATATGTGCCCCCCTGCCGTGCCGATGCACAACCGCCGGCCCCCAAGCAGAGGAAACAGATAGCCCTCAAGGCCATGCCGGAGGGTTTGAAGGATGGCGAGTGGAAGGTCGACCAAGAGCGCCGCTTGTGGTCGACAACCGACCGACGCAGGAGGCTCTCCACGGCGATAGTCCGGGACGCGATGGCCGTCGCGGAGAAGAACCTGGAGGCCATCCAAGAGGCGGCGACAGTGGCGGAGAAGAAGCTGGAGGCCATCCAAGAGGCAATGCCTCGGGCGAGCGGCACGCCGCTGTTCCGCTCCCCAACACGGCAGAGCGTCGCCTCTCCCGTCGCCGGCAACTTCTCCCCATCGACGCCTTCGGCATGGGGCGCGTACACGTCGTCGCCTGACCACAACGGCTTCGACCCCAACCTCGCCTTCCCGCACGTGGCGTCCGCCCTGCGACCAGCTTCGGTCACCAACTCGCCGGCATACGCGTTCGCACCATCGCCGTCCCTGCGCGGCGGAGCCATCCCCTACGCAGCGGATATGGAGGACATCATCACCGAAGGCTCCGAGGCGTACGCCGCTGACGGCGTCGGCTTCACCCAGGAGGGAGATGGGGCCGAACTGGGGGGGGGGGCGTCGGGGAGGACGCCGAAGAAGAGACCCAGGAAGCGCCGGAGGAACCTGAGGAGCAGGAGCAGGCCGCCGCCAAAGGAAAGAAGAAGAGGAAATACGGTGAGGTTCCGCTGAACCGCGTCAAGTGGACACCCAAAGAAGACGAGTGCCTGGCCGAGGCATGGAAGACGGTGAGCTTGGACCCCATCACCGGCGCCAACCAGAACGGCGACACGTACTGGACGAGGGTCAAGGCGGCGTTCGACGAAAGGAAGATGGTCGACACCTATTTCACCGGCGTCTACATGAAGCGTGGCCCGAAAGCCATGGCCTCCCACTGGTCGGCCATCCAGGAGGCGTGCAATAAGTGGCACGACATCCAGGAGGAGGTGCATGCCCGGCCGGAAAGCGGCGCAAGCAACGACCAAAAGGTACGCGCTCTCGTCTTGAACTCGCCATGAACTCGTCTGTCCTGACCTCGCCGTGCAGATCGCGCGAATGTTCGCCATGTTTCGTGAGGACAATGGCGTCGAGTTCAAGTTCATCACCGTCTTTAGCCGGCTCGAGTTATGCGAAAAATGGAAAGAGATCCGCCTCTAGCTCTCGAAGACCAAGAACGACATCTACGAACCAGACACGCCGCCACCGGCGGCGTCCGAGGGCCTCCCTTCGGAGGTAAACAAAAGGAGAAAGCGTCGAAGGCGGCGGCGCTGGATGCCGAGAGGCTGCAATCGGCCATCGAGAAGTGCATCGCCTACGTCGCAAGCAATGCCGCAATCAGGGAGGACAAGGCCCAGACGAGGTGGTCTGAGTTGCTGACGAAGCAAGTGATACGTCCAAAATGTATCTATAATTTATGCTTGCTCCATGCTTCATTTGTGTGATATTGCTATGATATTGATGCACTTCCATACACTTTTGATCATATTTGGATTAACCTATTAACTCAGTGCACCCCAGTGTCAGTTCCTGTTTTATGCTGTTTTTGTATTTCAGGTTTTCCCATTACTTAAAGTGCCAGAAAAATTCCGGGAAAAATATAGGAAAAAATAGCGTACAGGAATTTTTGCGAAGATCCCAAGTGGGGCCAGAGGGGAGCCAGGGATGGCCCAGGCGGCCACCTGGCGCGACCACCCCCTAGGCCGCGCCAGGGGGGCACCTGGGCCCCTGGTCCACCTCTGGCTGCCCCCTTCGCCTATATATCCCTCTCGTCCCGAAACCCTCGAGGACAGAACCCTTTTTCGCGATCTCTCCCCTGTTTCGCCGCCGCCGCGCTTCCAAGGTCGGGAGCTCCAGGAGACCTCTTCCCGGAACCCTGCCGGAGGGAGGAACCACCTCTGGGAGCTTCTCCACCACCATGGATGCTTCCTGGATGAACCGTGAGTAATCCACCTTGGACCATGGGTCCATGATCAGTAGCTATGTGATGTTCTCCTACCCTCTTTGTTCTTCATGGTTTAGACCTCGTGAGCTGCCCTACATGATCGAGGCACATATGTAATATTTCTGCTGTTGCTATGTTGAGTTTTCTGGGATCAGATGGATTATGAGACTATGTTCAGATTGTGTTTGAGTAATATATTTGATTCTCCTCTTTTATATTTATGTTCTTGAGTAACTCTTGCATGTTCTCCCTTGCTGTTTATTGCTTTGGCCAAGTAGTAGGTAGTGACTCCAAGAGGGAGCGTTATGCATGATTGTGGGTTCATGCCCCCCCGATGACTAGCTTGAGTGACAGAAACATGAGTCTAGGTGATGTGTTGTTGCCACAAGGGGAAAACAACGGTGCTTGTACTTGCGGGTGCAAGGATTGTTTACTTTACGCAAAGTTCTTTAATGCAGTTGTCCGTTGCTTTGAGTTTACACTTTTGGTGGGATTCACAACTTAATACCAGCGAGATGTTCTGGATAGATATCTCAAGGTGGATGATTAGTAGGTAGATGCAGATGGATTTTGGTCTACTTGTCTTGGCGTACCGCCCATGCTTTTGAGGCTCTTCCAATATTTATAGCATAGTTAGCATTGGTTTGCGCATATAATCCTGTCAATTGCCCAGCTGTAATTTGTTTACCTCGCATGGCTATTTTATCGTCTTTTGGGAGAGAGACATCACTAGTGGACATCATGGGACCCTGGTCTATATTTCCATTACTGTTTACACCCTCTATTTATTTTCTGCTTTATTTCCGTTGCTATTGCTATCATTATTATCCCATGCATTTGATACTTTGTAAACAACAATGCCGGAGGGATTGACAACCTCTCTGAACTCGTTGGGAGCAAAGTTATCTGTTGTGTGTGCAGGTCCACGTCAACCGCCTAATTGCTGGCACCGTTGTCACCTTCCTGTCGTTGTCGGAGTCCTACTGGAGACAAACCTTGGTATCTTCACCGAGGGAAATTTTCTGCTGTCTACATCTCAACCTTCCCCTTTGGGTAACCAACGAGGGGCGAGAAGCCATCAAAGCTAATTTCTGGCGGCGTTGCCGGGGACTCCGCTCTTCAAGATAGGGGAGTTGCACACTATCTTTTATCTTTGCTTTTTAGTCTTGTTAGTTTACTTTTTAGTTTTTGCTTTAGTGTCCTTTATCAAAAATCAAAAAAATAGTTACCTTGCTTGCTGCTGTTATGGGTTCCTCCGAGAACACCAAGTTGTGTGACTTCACTAGTCATAACAATAGTGACTTTATCTGCACTCCTATTGCTCCACCTGCCACTTCAACACCTTCTTATGAGATTAAACCTGCTTTGCTGAACCTTGTTATGAAAGATCAATTCTCCGGTGCTGGAGATGATGCTGCTTTGCACTTAAATAATTTTGTTGAGCTCTGTGATATGCAAAAGTACAAAGAAGTAGATGGTGATATTGTTAAGCTTAAGCTTTTTCCTTTCTCCTTGAGAGGAGGAGCTAAAATCTGGTTTCAATCCTTGCCTAGAAATAGCATAGATTCTTGGGATAAGTGCAAGGATGCTTTTATTGGGAAGTACTACCCCCCAGCTAAGATTATCCAATTGAGGAGTAACATTATGAATTTTAAGCAATTGGATAATGAGCACGTTTCCCAATCTTGGGAACGCATGAAATCTCTTGTTAATAATTTCCCTACGCATAGTTTGACTACTTGGATGGTTATCCAAACTTTTTATGCAGGCTTGAACTTTACCTCGCGGAACTTGCTAGATTCGGCCGCGGGAGGAACCTTTATGTCAACAACGCTTGGTGCTGCCAAAAAACTACTCGATGAGTTGATGACCAACTATTCCCAATGGCACACCGAAAGAGCTCCAACAGGTAGAAAGGTAAACTCTGTCGAGGAGATCTCCTCCCTAAATGAAAAAGTTGACTTGATTATGTCTTTACTTACCAAGCAATCTCCTATTGATCCTCATGATGTTCCTTTAAATTCTTTGATTGCTCAAGATCAAGTAGATGTGAACTTTATCTCTAGAAACAACTTCGATAACAATGCTTATAGGAGTAATTTTGGTAGCAATCCTAGACCGTTCCCCTCCAACAACTATGGGAACAACAACACTTATCCTAGCACCAGAAACTCTACCCCTAGAGATAGAGACATGCCTAGTTATGAGAAACTTTTGGAAATAGAGAAGGCCACTAAGAACTACATGCAGACCCAATATGAACAAAATAGGACCTTCTCTAGACAACTAGATGAGCATACTTCTATCTTGAAAGACATTGGTAGACAACTAGAGAGTCTGAACATTGAGATTTCTAACCTTCAGACTAGGCCCACCACCACGGAAACCCAAGTTTCCAATATGTCTCACACTCAGGGTACTTTGATAAACCAAATGGCAGCTAAACCTGAAGTGGTTTCGACTATAAAGGAGGAGGAAGATAGAATTAAGAGCCTTCCTACACACCATACCGTTGCTACTATCTAGGTAGTTGAGGATATCCAAACTCTTAGCACCCAATGCACCCCTAGTCCCATAGGACCTATTAATGGTGATGCTATGACCTCAACCTTAGAAGAAGAAACTCCGATGATTATAGAAGCTACCAAACAAGTGAGCCTAAAGGACACCACTACCACTTTACTTGATAGTAGTGACCTTGATTTTGATAATTGCACCCTTTCTAAAGTTATTCGTTTCCTTCACAAGATGTCTAGAGACCCCCACACTAGCACACTTAATCTTGCCTTCACAGAGCATATCACTAATGCTCTCATTAAAGCTAGGGAGGAGAATCTTAGGGTAGAAGCCTATATACCTAGAAAGCTATAAGATGGTTGGGATGCTATGATTAAAATTATGTTGAATAACTTCTCTTGCTAGGATTTATGTGATGTTGGAGCTAGTACCTCCGTTATGCCCAAAAGAACGTATGATATATTTGAATTGAAACCTTTTGATCCTTGTTCTTTTGGTGTTCGTATTGTTGAATCTTCTGTAAAGAAACCTTTGGGGAAGATCGATGATGTTCTTATCATTGCCAATGACAATTATGTTCCCGTTGATTTTACTATTATGGACATTGAATGTGAACCTTCTTGTACAATTATTTTGAGACGCCCTTTTCTTCGCACCGTGGGTGCTGTTATTGATATGAAAGAAGGGATTATAAAATTCCAATTCCCTCTCAAGAAAGGTATGGAACATTTCCCTAGAAATAAGATTAATTTACCTTTTGAGTCCGTCACACGGGCTAGTTATTTTCTTGATAAAACTTGATCTTATTGCATTAAGCCTAGCTAATGGCTTTAAAGAAGCGCTTTTGGGAGGCAGGCCGCAACGAATTTAGGTTTTCCTTTTTGTTTTTCTTCTGTTTTTAGTGGTCTTGATGATTGTTACTACTGTAGCAACATCATTGTATCTTTACTTTTCAAGCTTTGTGCCATTTATAGCCTCATATGACAAGGGAAGTGAAAGTTGTGACATGCTGTCCAGAAAACAGATTCTGTCCTCGTGACGGAAAAAATCATAGAAAAATCCCAGTTCATCTTTTTGAGCTGAATTTTTTGCACAGCGTGCTCTATACAATTATGGAAATTTCGTATGTTCTGAGTTTTTTTATTTGAGTTTCAGAAGTATCCCTAAAATATTCTTTACTACCTGCTGGTCTGTTTTTCACAGATTCTGTCCTGTTTTGCCTTTTCTTCGTTTTGCAAACCTTAAGCTTGCTTTTTCTTTGCAAAAACTTTTTGGCAATCTTGATAAACAGTAGATATTCAATAATATCCTTATTTCCAGTGGAGGAAAAATTATTTTATAATGGGTACTAACCTCGCTAATCAGATTGTGATGAGTTATGTATGAAGGGAGTTTTCAAGTGTGCGAGGGAAGATGATAAAAGAAGATTCAGGAGTGTCAACGCTCAAGCTTGGGGATGCCCCCATGCATCCCCAAGAAATATTCAAGGAGACTCAAACGTCTAATCTTGGGGATGACCCCATGCATCCCCTTCTCCATCAACAATTATCAGTTCGTCTTTCGTTCCACTATATTTTTATCACTTCATGCGTTATGTGCTATGCTTGGAGCGTCTTGCTCTTTATTTCATTTTTAGTTTTCTTTAGCTTTGCTTTCTGTTCATAACAAGTTAGAACCCAGCTTTCTTTGTGTGAGAGAGAAACACGCTCCACTTTCAAAACCTAGAACACATCATAGGATTCTTCATGCTTATCTTTGTTGTGTGTGTTCTTTATCTTTTTCGTAGCTGCTATCATGTTTAGCTCTTAGTTTTCATGCTTATCTTTTTAAGAGCTTCTGTTTAGTTTGTTGCTGGAACTCTCTTGAGTTTTCTTGTTTATCTTGTGTAGAGAGTTTTCCTGTTGCACTGAGTTTTGTGTCTTGACTTGAAGTAGGTAATTGAGGTTGCTATTCGATTGTAGTAGTAACTTGCGATAGTTTTGAGGTATTTCCATGAGTAATGTTTGAACTGTTGGTGTCAAGAGCTTTAGCCTATTAGTGACAGGCGTCGTATTTTGGGCAATCCGTGTTTATTTCTGAAAAACCTACAAAATTAGTTGAGAACTTTAGCTACTAGATGGATCACTAATCTTTGGAGGGATCGAATATTAGAGTACACTCACGTACCATGAGTCGAGGATGCGCAAGGATAACAAAACCCCCATACACTCCTCCTCGGGGTACTTGTCTCTTTGTGAACCTCCTATTAGATCGAGAGTTACCGATAATAAGTGCATGAGTTCTTCGAACTAATGTGAGTATTCGAAATTTGACACTTCCACCTCCTCATATTTGCTAGCCTCTCCTGTGCCGTGCATTGCCTCCTTCTCACTCCGAGAGTTGGCGTCCACCTTCGCCAGTACATCCAAATCCTTGGCACGATACGCTCTTTCATCATAAGCCTCATTATATCCTTCCTCAAAACAGCCACCATACCTACCTATCAAGGCATTTCCATAGCCTTTCCGAGATACATTGCCATGCAACATTACTTGATCTTCATGTCTTACATGCTTTTGCTTGATCGATGAGCCGCATGCTAGTTGGGCCTTGCCCTAATCATTGCTACCTAGTGCGCTAGTATCACTGCATATCCTGCTACACTGGCAGAGGCATACATTTGCATACTTCATGATTGTTTCATTCTCTTTATGTTGAGTACTTTTGTAAAGTGTGAAAGATCTTCTATACTTCTTGTAATATATAGTGTTACCCCTAAAGTGAGGAAAAGATCCCAAAGCGGACAAAATCAAAAGATCCCAAAGAGGACAAAATCAAAAGATCCCAAAGAGGAAAAATGAGAGAAATAGAAAGAGCCATTGAGGCCACCAAAAAAATACAAAAAAATAGAAAAAGAAGAAAAAGAAATAAAAAGAGAGAAGGGGGCACACTACTATTCCTTTTGAGAGATCCACACTCGTACTCCATATTATATCTTGTACTCCAAAGAGATTATCATTCATGCATATAGCTATGTGGGGACCTTCCCACTATAGAACTTGGCTTGTATATTCCAATGATGAGCCTCCTCAAATGAGCTCTAGGTCTTCTTAAGCAAGCAAGTTGGATGCAACCCCACTAGTTCCATTGGAGAGCTTACCTTAGCTCATATGTGCATCCGTTGCATGGCAATCCCTACTCCTCACATCATATCTATCATTTGGATTTCTCTCACCTATGATTGTCCTCATTGATGTGAGCCTTTCACACCTTTTTTGTCTTCGTCCCCCATCATTTTTCTCTCTTTGCCATCCTAAGTGTCAACTTTCTTGCTTACGCTCATCCATTGAATGAGTGCTCAAAATGTCAAAAAGGAGTGGATCATTTTGACTTGTACCTGGCTAGTGCTCTGGGGATGAGTCAAGATAAGATTCAAAAGAAGACCAAGTGTGAAACTTTAGCAGATTGAGTTCTCAACAAAAAAATACTTTTTTCTCGTATATCCCTATCCCTTTCTTGCACGCAAACACCATTTGGAGACATTCGAGTCACGGACAATGAGAGCTCTTGCACCTTTATGTTCTTATGTTGCTTGTTTTAATGCTAATATAGACTCTTGCCTTTTATGACTTGAACTGAATTACATGACTTGATTGCATTACTTAAAAGTTCTTATATGGTTGATAGCAGGTCACCACAGAAATTATGTTTGTTATCATTTACCTACTCGAGGACGATCAGGAATTAAGCTTTGGGTATCTATAATTTCTGCTTGCTCCATGCTTCTTTTGTGTGATATTGCTATGATATTGATGCACTTACATACACTTTTGATCATATTTGGACTAACCTATTAACTCAGTGCACCCCAGTGCCAGTTCCTGTTTTCTGCTGTTTTTGTATTTCAGGTTTTCCCATTACTTAAAGTGCCAGAAAAATTCCGGGAAAAATATAAGAAAAAACAGCGTACAGGAAGCTTCGTGAATAGCCCAAGTGGGGCCAGAGGGGAGCCAGGGGTGGCCCAGGCGGCCACCTGGAGCGGCCACCCCCTAGGCTCCGCCAGGGGGGCGCCTGGGGCCCCTGGTCCACCTCTGGCTGCCCCCCTTCGCCTATATATCCCTCTCGTCCCGAAACCCTCGAGGACAGAACCTTTTTTCGCGATCTCTCCTCTGTTCCGCCGCCACCGCGCTTCCAAGATCGGGAGCACCAGGAGACCTCTTCCCGGCACCCTGCCGGAGGGAGGAACCACCTCCGGGAGCTTCTCCACCACCATGGATGCTTTCCGGATGAACCGTGAGTAGTCCACCTTGGACCATGGGTCTATGATCAGTAGCTATGTAATGTTCTCCTCCCCTCTTTGTTCTTCATGGTTTAGACCTCGTGAGCTGCCCTACATGATCGAGGCACATATGTAATCTTTCTGTTGTTGCTATGCTGAGTTTGCTGGGATCAGATGGATTATGAGACTATGTTCAGATTGTGTTTGAGTAATATATTTGATTCTCCTCTTTTATATTTATGTTCTTGAGTAATTCTTGCATGTTCTCCGTTGCTGTTTATTGCTTTGGCCAAGTAGTAGGTAGTGACTCCAAGAGGGAGCGTTATGCATGATTGTGGGTTCATGCCCCCCGATGACTAGCTTGAGTGACATAAACATGAGTCTAGGGGATGTGCTGTTGCCACAAGGGAGAAAACAACGGTGCTTGTACTTGCGGGTGCAAGGATTGTTTACTTTACACAATGTTCTTAATGCAGTTGTCTGTTGCTTTGAGTTTACACTTTGGGTGGGATTCGCAACTTAATACCAGCGAGATGTTCTGGATATATATCTCAAGGTGGATGATTAGTAGGTAGATGCAGATGGATTTTGGTCTACTTGTCTTGGCGTACCGCCCATGCTTTTGAGCCTCTTCCTTTATTTATAGCATAGTTAGCATTGGTTTGCGCACATAATCCTGTCAATTGCCCAGCTGTAATTTTTTTACCTCGCATGACTATTTTATCGTCTTTTGGGAGAGAGACATCACTAGTGAACATCATGGGACCCCGATCCATATTTCCAACACTGTTTACACCCGCTATTTATTTTCTGCTTTATTTCCGTTGCTATTTCTATCATTATTATCCCGTGCATTTGATCCTTTGTAAACAACAAGGCCGGAGGGATTGACAACCTCTCTGAACTCGTTGGGAGCAAAGTTATCTGTTGTGTGTGCATGTCCACGTCAACCGCCTAATTGCTGGCGCCGTTGTCACCTTCATGTCGTTGTCGGAGTCCTACTGGAGACAAATCTTGGTATCTTCACCGAGGGAAATTTGCTGCTGTATACATCTCAACCTTCCACTTTGGGTAACCAACGAGGGGCGAGAAGCCATCAGCAAGACGCCAAGATCGACCTCCTCAGGACGAGCGCCGCCGCAAAGAGGAGGAACACCGACCTCACATTTCTGGCGACGATGGCGTCGATGGACCTGGCGGTGATGGACGCGCCGGTCAGGGAGTGGTTCGTCTCCGAGCGCGCCAAGATCTTGGCTCAAATGGCACCGTCCGTGACCACGCCGCCCGCGCCGTCCATTGGCTCGCCTACGCCGACTACGGCACCGTCCACGCCCAGGAGCACGCCGTCCACTCCAGAAACTCCATGCACGCCGGACGAAGAACTCGGTGAGCCACTGGCGTCTCCCGTCGAACTCGATGGCCCCCTTTGAGGCACATATCGGCCCACTTTTTGTTCCCCGCGTAGATCACGCCGCCTGTGACATGTTCGATATCCGAAACTTGGCATGTTGATCGCCGAACTTTGCAATTTTTTGAAGCGGGAAGACAGGTTTTCGAAATTCGCCGTTTGTTTGGGGAAGGCGGTCGCCCCAAGCCACTTTCTCCGCCCGAGCGCCCCCCAAGCGGCGCTAAAATAGAGTCGAAAAACGACTTGGGGGACCGAACGACTGGAGATGCTCGAATACTCAAAGTAGAGATGCCAAGATGAAAGAATTTACTCATATACTTAATGGAATTGAAAATAGGCTTACTGAGTGGGATATTCAATTCGGCTCTAGGGTGCACGTGCTCCTGTGTGATAAAAACAAATTTGACAAATGTCAAAAAATTGGCAAAAAAATATATGTGTTCATTGTCACAACCAAGTGGTACATGCAAATTTCAGGTGTAAAACTTAAGCTATTTGACCTGGGCAAAAATGACAAATCGAACGCCAAACGTTGCCTCAAAATGTAGCAAAATGTCACACTTGACTTTTTTTTACCATCGAAGCACTATTGCGCCATATGGCGTCAAAATTGCCAAGCACACTTGCCACACTAATACAAACATCCATAAAAATTTCTAGTTTTTTGTTATTTTTTTCCATTTGTTTTGATTTTACTGATGAATAAGCGCGTCATGTAGCAATGATTAGGGCAAGGCCCAACTAGCATGCGGCTCCTCGATCAAGCAAAAGCATGCATGACATGAAGATCAAATCATGAGATGATGGATGTTGCATGGCAATGTATCTCGGAAAGGCTATGGAAATGCCTTGATAGGTGGGTATGGTGGCTGTTTTGAGGAAGATATAAGGAGGTTTATGATGACAGAGCGTATGATGCCAAGGGTTTGGATGCACCAACAAAGTTTTCACCGACTCTCAAGATGAGAAAGGGAAATGCACGATACCGAAGAGGCTAGCAAAATATGGAAGGTGGAAGTGCCAACAATCGAATACTCACATTAGTCCGAATAACTCATGCACTTATTATCGGTAACTCTCTATCTAATCAGGAGGTTCACAAAGAGACAATATCCCGAGGAGGAGTGTATGGGGGTTTGGTTATCCGTGCGCATCCTTGACCCATGGTACGTGAGGGTACTCTATATATTCCAACCCCTCTAGAGGTTAGCGATCCATCTAGTAGCTAGGAGTTCTCATTTTTTTTGTAGTTTTCTAAAATAAGAACGGATTGCCCAAAATATGATACCTATCACTAATAGTCTCAAGCCCTTGGTATTAAAAGTACAAACATTACTCAAATCAATACCTCAAAACTATTGCAAGTTACTACTACACTTATAATAGCAACCTAAATTACCTACTCATGCAAGCACTCAACTTAGTGCAATAGACCAACTCTCTAAACAAGATAAGCATGATAACACAAGAGATCTCCAAAAGAAACAACCTAAATAAAAGCTCTTAAAAAGATAAGCATGAAAACTAAGAGCTAAGCATGACAACAACTATGAAAAGATAAAGAACACAAAAAGGATAAGCATGCAAACCTATGTTGTGTTCTGGGGTGAAGTGGAGCGTGTTTCTCTCCCAAACAATGAAGGATAGGATCCAACTTGTTATGAACAACAAACAAAACTAAAACGAACTAAAAAGTAAAGAGCGAGACGCTCCAAGCATAGCACATAACATATGAAGAGATAAAATATAGCATGGAGAAGGACGAACTTATGATTGTTGATGGAGAAGGGGATGCACAGGGGCATCCCCAAGCTTAGACGCTTGTGTCTCCTTGGATATTTATTGGGGGTGCATGGGGGCATCCCCAAGCTTGAGCGTTTGACACTCCCGGATCTTCTTTCATCATCTTGTTTCACATACTTGAAAACTCCGTTCATACGAAACTCATCATAAGCTGATTAGAGTGGTTAGTACCCTTAAATAAATTATTTACCTATACTGGAAATAAATATTTTCATGAAGAGCTACTGTTTCTCAAGATTTCCAAAAGGTTTTTGGAAAGAAAAATCAAGCTTAAGATTTTCAAAATGATGAAAACGTAAAACGTGGCAGAATCTGTGAAAACAGACCAACAGGTAGTAAATAATTTTTTGGGGGTACTTCTGCAACTCAAATAAAAAAACTCAGAACAAATGCTAGAAAGTAAATTGTATAGAGCATACTGTCAAACAAATTCAGATCAAGAAGATGATATGGTGATTTATGATGAATTTTTCCTTCAAGAAGACATAATCTGTTTCTGGACAGCATGTCACAACTTTTAAACTTTCTTGCAATCGGATGCTGAAATTTGGCACAAAGCTTGAAAATAAAGATACAATGATGTTGCTACAGTAGTAACAAACATCAAGACCAAAAAAAATGAAAGTAAAAACATTTTGGGTTGCCTCCCAATGTGTGCTTTATTTTATGCCTTTTAGCTAGGCATGAAGCAAAAATATCAAGTTTTATCAACTCCAAAAGAATAGCTTGCCCGTGTAACGGGCTCATAAGGTAACTTCATATTTTTTCAAGTGAAGTGTTACATTCCCTTTTTTAGGGGGAATTGGAATCTAATGATCCCTTCTTTCATGTCAATGATATCACCAACAGTGCGGATAAAAGGACGTCCCAAAATAATTGGACATGAGGGATCACACTCAATGTCCATGACAAGAAAATCAATGGGAACATAATTATCATTGACAACAATAAGTCCATCATACATCCTCCCTAAAGGTTCTTTACGAAAGTATCAACAAGACAAACACCAAAAGAACATGGATCAAATGGTTTCAATTCAAGCATATCATACATTCTTTTGGATAAGACGGAGGCACTAGCTCCAACATCACATAAAGCAAAGCAAGAAAAATTATTCAGTTTGATTTTGACCATAGGATCCCAACCATATTCTAGTTTTCTAGGAATATAAGCCTCTAACTTAAGTGTCTCGTCCCTAGCTTTGATAAGAGCATTGGTAATATGCTCGGTGAAGGCAATGTTAAGTGAACTACTATGGGGGTCTTTAGGCATTCTTTGCAAAAAGGTGATAACATCAGGAAGAGCGCAATTATCAAAATAATTTTCCTTGCTATTAATCAAGGCTGTTGTGTCATCCTCTACATTTTATTTGCTTTCTATTATGAACGTTTCGACATCCTCCCAAGTATGAGGACGTTTAGGAGCAACTTCAAACCAAAGGTCTGATTCTTTCCCTGGGAGACCATGCCATGGGCATAATTCCCCGTTGTAACTGGTGTAGTCACAAGGCCTATTACTTGTATAAGTACCCATAGTAACATCAGCAAGCAAGAGCAAAGTAACTAGTTTTGATGTTGTTTTTTGTATAAGACTCTAAAGAAAAAACTAGAAAGTAAACTAACAAGACTAAAAAGCAAAGGTAAAAGATAGTGTGCAACTCCCCTATCTTGAAGATTGGAGTCCCCGGAAACGGCGCCAGAAATTGTCTTGATGGCTTCTCGCCCCTCGTTGGTTACCCGAAGTGGAAGGTTGAGATGTAGCTAGCAGTAAATTTCCCTCGGTGAAGATACCAAGGGTTGTGTCTCCGGCGGACTCCGAATTCTTCAAGTAGGTGTCAACGGTGCCAGAAATTAAGTTGCCGGATGGAGACAAGGTTGACGTGTACCTGCACACATAAACAAATAACTTTGCTCCCAACAAGTTCAGAGAGATAGTCAATCTCTCCGGCCTTGTTGTTTACAAAGGATCAAATGCACGGTGGAAATAGTGATAGTGATTGCAACTGAAAATGAAATAAAGAAGTAAAGATTTGAGGTGTAAACAATGGTGGAAATATGGACCGGGGTACCATGATGTTCACTAGTGACGTCTCTCTCCCAAAATACGATAAAACAGCTAAGCTGGGTGAACAAATTACAGCTGGGAAATTGACCGAATTATAAACGCACCGCAATGCAAATAATGCCACAATAAAGTTAGAGACTCAAAAGTATGGGTAGTATGCCAAAACAAGTAGACCGTTTATTCATCAGCATCTACTTACTAATCATCCACCTTGAGATATCTATCCAAAACATCTCGCTGGTATTAAGTTGTGAGCCCCACCCAAAGTGTAGACCCAGAGTAATAGACAACTGCATTAACAAACTTTGCGTAAGGTAAATAATCCTTGCAACCGCGGTTACAAGCACAGTTGTTTTCTCCCTAGTGGCAACAATACATCCCCTAGTCTCATGTTTCTGTCACTCAAGCTAGACATCGGGGGGCATGAACCCAGAATCAAGCATAACGCTACCTCTTGGAGTTACTATCTACTACTTGGACAAAGCAATAAAAAGAAACGGAGAAAATGCTAGAATTACTCAAGAAAATATATATAAAAGGAGAGCCAAATATATAACTCATCACGACCTGAACATAATCTCATAATCCATCGGATCCCAGCTAACACAACATAACAATAGTAGAAAGATTACATAGGTGCTTTGATCAGGTAGGGCAGCTCATGATGGCTTCTCGCCCCTTGTTGGTTACCCCAAGTGGAAGGTTTGAGATGCAATGCAGCAACAAGTTTCCCTCGGTGAAGATACCAAGGTTATCGAACCAGTAGGACTCAGGAGATACAAGTAGGTGGCAACGTCGCCAGAAATTGCTTCCTGACTAGGGTGTTGTCGTGGACCTGCACACAGCAACAAATAACTTTGCTCCCAACGAGTACAGAGGAGTTGTCAATTCCTCCGGCCTTGTCGTTTACAAGGGATCAACGCAAGAGATAAAAGGTGCAAAGGAAAGTAAAAGCTGAAAGTAAATTGAGGGTGTGAACAATAATGTGAAGATGGACGGGGGTCCCGTGATTTTCCCTAGTGATGTCTCTCTCCCAAAAGACGATAAAAGTGCTAGCGAGGTAAACAAATCATAGTTGGGAAATTGACAGGATTATGAAGGCACCGCAATGCTAATTATGCTGCAAAGAAAGGAAGGACTCAAAAGCAATGGGCAGTACGCCAAGGTAAGTAGACCGAAATCCATCTGCATCTACTACGAATCATCCACCTTGAGATATCTATCCAGAACATCTCGCTGGTATTAAGTTGCGAATCCCACCCAAAGTGTAAACTCAAAGCAACAGACAACTGCATTAAAAGAACTTTGCGTAAAGTAAACAATCCTTGCACCCGCAGGTACAAGCACCGTTGTTTTATCCCTGGTGGCAACAACACATCCCCTAGTCTCATGTTTCTGTCACTCAAGCTAGACATCAAGGGGCTGAACCCACAATCGAGCATAACGCTCTCTCTTGGAGTTGCAAATAAAATACTTAGCCAAATCAAATACCGCAACGGAGAACATGCAAGAATTTACTCAAGAACAAAATATAAAAGAGAAGAACCAAATATATTACTCATCACAATCTGAACATAGTCTCATAATCCATCAGATCCCAAAAAACTCAGCATAGCAACAGCAGAAATTACATAGATGCCTCGATCATGTGAGGCAGCTCACGAGGACTCGAAAGTGGAAGCACAAAAGGGGGAGAGATAGATCACATAGCTACTGGTCACGGACCCATGGTCCAAGGGGGACTACTCACGGTACATACGGGAGACGTCCATGGCTATGGATGGTCTCCCGGAGGGGGTTCCTCCTCCCGGCAGGGTGCCGGGGCAGCTTCTCCAGGCAACCCCGATCTTGAAACGGCGGCGGCGGCGGTACAGAGGGGAGTTCGTGAGAAAGAGATCGATATTAGGGGTTTCCACCCCGAGGGGTAAATATAGGCGAAGGGGGGCATCGAGGGGACCCACTGTTGGGGTTCGGGGCAGAAAACACAAATTTTTCCTTGACCTACGATACCCAATCCAAGGACCTATGCTATGCTGATGCAATTAACGGACAGAGATAGGTCACATACCAGTATGTAGCCCGTTAAGCGGGAAACGTTCCCGCATGAACGTGGTTGGTGTAGTCGTACCGGCAATCCCCGATGCCGCACAGATCCACGATGACTCCTGTAGCCACCCGATCCTTGCAGACCGATGACGGGATTACGTCCCCGTCGGAACGTTGCTGATGAAGACCTCGCGATCCGGCCACGACGATGAAGTAGCACCACAAGTGTAGTGCCTCGCGGGATTATACACATACAGTATACCCGACGTCCCTCCGGGCTCCGAACCAGTAGAGCAGCGGAAAGAAGATGGATTCGGATCCCGATTCCAGCAGCACGACAGCGTGCGTATAGTGGAGAAATCCCCAACCCAGAGCAGCCTCCAAACAAGGGGAGTCCGCTCAAAGGAAGGAGAAAGAAGGGAGAGAGATGAGAAACTTTTCTCAAAAAATTCATGATTAAAAGGGCACCTCTACCCCTCCTTATATAGGCCAAGGAGGGGTGACACCCCCCTTCCCCTTCCGGGGTGGGACTAATCCCAAAGGGGGGTTATGGCGCACCAATAAGGGGGGTGGGCCCCCTCATGGCGCCATGGCCCATGGGGGAGGACTCCCTCTCCCCCTAATGGGCCCTATGAGGCCCATATGCCTTTTAATTCATTTTTAATTATATTTAATTATATTTTAATATTTAATTCAGATAATTAAATAATAAAACATTAATTAAACATTATTAAATATATTTTGAACCTTTCAAAATACCCAGAACAACTTCCGGCCTTCATCGGAACAATTCCGGTCATCACCGGAACAATTCCGGTGTTCTCTCCAATTTCTCCAGTGATCCCGAATCAATCCTTACTGCGTCGAGTACCCTTAAGTGTAACACCCTACGGTCCGGGAAACAGCAGACATGATCGAGACAATTCTCATTGATCAATGACTAATCAATTGGACCTGGTTACAATCCTTGATAGCCCCTGCGCTTCCATCGAATGAACTTCAATCGCTGTTGGATCCGTTAACCGTGTGCCTGTTCCCTTTGTCCTGTGGTACTTTGCTTGTCCGAGGTTTGATCATCGGTATCCAATATACCTAGTTCTTCCTCGTTCTCAACAAAAAAGTTTACTCGTTCCCGTGATATTACAACTCCGTGACCTAGTCACACGTTTGCAAACTTTATGATGTAACATCACCGAGTGGGCCCAGAGTACCTATCTGTCACACGGATGGACAAATCCCGCTTTGATCTATTTTCATACTCATTAACCATCTATTTCGGAATACCCAAAGTGCACCGTTATAGCCAACATATTTCAGTCAGGCGGTGGGATACAAATCAAAGCATCCTAATAGATCGTAATTACGTATGATCATTACGGTCAAAGGATCTGGTCACTACGTTATAGTTATCGCAATGTCGAACTATGTGACTTGATCACATCGCAACACTTCTGGTGGGTGTATGTCCATCATATCATTATCCAATGATACGACTCCATTGTCAACAGACGCCATTGTCTCATGATCAGGAAACCTTGATCATCAATCGCCCAATGGACTAGTATACTAGGGTTAACTAGGGACCTGGTTGTTTGTATACCACACCTGTATTAATGTTTCTGCTTAATACAGTTCTAGCATAGTATCAAACGTATTATGAACTAATGGAATATGCTCGATAAAACATATTTTATTTGCCTCTAGGGCACATTCCTAACAGTCTCCCACTTGCACTAGAGTACAAATAAACTAGTTGCATTTTCTCTGGATCATAACTCCTTATTGATCATGCTTGCCCGTGGAAGAGGTTGTATCAACGGTCTGGGTACCATTCAGAACCGTATGTCCTTTTGCAAATCATAATGTCACCTAATTTGACATTCCTTCATTATCCACAATAATGATGAGGTATATATATTTGGCGGTGAAGTGAGACTTCGTTTGCTGTGTCATAGCAATGACATATGGTGGGTCAGCGGACTTTCCCATAGTCATGCACACTTGAAACTCACTCAATCAGAAGTCGAACTTCTTAAGCCATAATATAACTCCTGCTACTTCTAAAGCAGCCACATCAATGTAGATTCAATCCTTAGTGCATTGTATGCAACTTTGATGTCTAACCATGTTTCTTTCAACTTAGGCATTCATTAGTATGATATCTCAATTTTCTAGGTTAGTGTCAAAACTTGAACCAGCATAACATTTATGGTCAAGTCCACTATCCTTTGCAAATTTGAGATGTATCCTCAGTTCTCTTCAGATACTGAAGGATAAACTTAACTCTTTGTTCAATGATTTACTCATAAATCATGTCACAACATGTTCTTACTACTAAGAACTTGGGTCACATTACGTCGAGTACAAAACTCTGGTTTTATATGAAAGAACCTATGACAAAGGCATAGAGGATCCAGCACATCCATTTCTTTCATTAACCATTAACCATTGTTCTTGTACTGAGATTAACTCAACACTTCTCTTGGATATACAAGTAAGGACCACTTCTTGACTTGTCCCATTCTGAACTCCTTCAGAATCTTATCCAGGAAAGTATTCCGACTCAATGTTATTAAACACATATCTATCTTAATAGATCTTCAATGCTTAATACTTATTCATCTTCATTTATGAAAGATTCAAATAATCATTAACACCAACTGCACCATTCATAATATGTTATCCATATATGAGAATGTTATCATGCTCCCACTCAAATATGTCATGCACATATTAAGTCTTTAGATAACACTCATATTGCTACCACTCAAATATGTCGGCCACATATAAGACAAGGATAACATCCACATGGCTCCCACTTAGATATGTCAGACACATATTAAGTTCAGGATACTAACCACATGGCTCCTACTCAAATATGTCATTTACATATAAGGCTAGGATAATACTCCCATAGCTCCCACTCAAAATATGTTGTCTACATATATAAAGTTTCAGGAAACTATTCAGCTCCCACTCAGTTTCATGCAAATGCATGTTTCCTCGATATTTTGGTTAAGTCCAAAATCCTTTGATCATCCATCAAAATGAGAATTCAGTTTACGAGACACTAGTATCCATATGTTTTTCAAAACCTTCTTGTTGTACCAGTTACAACACTTCTTCAAATACAGGATTTGAGGAAGTCACGGTATTGATAACAATCCTGGATCAATCGTAGTGAATATCCCTTTGACTCAAGCATTGCTACACATTGTAGTCAACCCATTGAATTTGTCAGAAACAATCTTTGTGACAAACCAATCTTGACGTCCCTTTGATGTTCACATTTATTCCTCATAACTCTGAAGTTATTATGAATATCAAGTAACCTCCTTACTTGATAAGATTCAAGCAATCTTAAATGTAACTCAACATAGGATTTCAAGACTCATAGTCATATATCGTACTTAGGTCCACCATCGCTTCTTTGTAGTTCGTAGGAATGTCTTGTTCCATTAACATGACAAGTGAATCATGAATATCATTTTGCACCAGGGGCAAATATATATTCTTGAATCCTACCTTTCTCGGTAAAAGTTTTCATCAAAACATCATGATCATTATCATTAGTTTCTCCTCTTATTGTAGAGCTTTGCTTCCAGAACATATTCCGTTGCACTACTCTGACATTTGGAGGCAAGGTCAATTACCTTGGTTGAACTTTCACTTTTCTTCCATTACCACATTTATCAAGAACAATTCTTGACAAACACCAAACATAGCAATACAAGTTTTTCTCCTTTTGGTTCTAGTTGTGGAAGATGCATCCATAGTTGTCTAAGGATACACTACAAAGATAATTTATCTTACATAAATCAAGCTTCCTAGAAACCACAATACACCATGACATATATAGTGTTGGTTTCCACGAACTCAGATGGTTCCCTATGCTGAAGTGAGTGTTTGCATATTAAATTAATAACTCTAAACAATAATAACGTAACTTGGTAAGAGATAACTTAGACCATACACTTTTCGATAGAATATGATCACAATGTTCAGGCACGTCAATCATATTGAAGTGTCTCAAGACATTGCAATTTGTGGAACAACTTTCACACAAGTCTTTATGCCCAAGACTAACTCAAAACATTTGTCACTTTGATCAAATCGTAGAGACTTGTCTTTCTTGTTAATTTAATATCCATCTTTAATCTGAAATCCCTTTTGATCATATCAAATTATTTCAGACTCATGTTTCATTAGTGAATACATATATTCATCTAAGTCCACATACGAAGTTCATGAAATAATGAAATTCACCACATGCTGACATACGATACATCACAATGTATGATACTCAACAATCAGTACACATTCCGTTTTACCAGAATGCGATGTTTTAGTCATCTCACCTCAAAGGCATGGTTTGTATATGTCAAGAGATCAAGTATCTTAAGACATCATCATACCATTCATGACTTAAACTGTAGTGTCATTATTAAGCCTGGATATTTCTTGGCATTACAATATTTCTTATAAATGATCAAACAACTATCATCAATATAAGAATAGCTCATTCATAATCGTAATGTGACCATAATAGATATCATTCATAAAAGGAGAACAACTGACTTGTTTCTCACTAATATGAATAATTGTCTTCGCAAGATGCAAGACACACTAATAAAGTCCTCATTCAAACGATCATAAAATTTATTCATATATTAATCAATTGATAGATGTAGAGGGAGAGTGTTGTCGACCATCAACTATCTTGATTACCGTCAGCACACATTGTCACCTCATCCCTTCCAAGCCACTCTCAAGCAGTAAGTTCAAGCATCGAATACTTAATCAACCGCAATTAGTGTTTCGTGGGAAAGACATTTATAACTCGTATATCAAATATACCTTCTCCGTCAATGACCATTCCTGCATTGGTTCTACTCTTAAAGTTCTTAACTTTAACCATGACCTCATGACAGGTGAACGATTCTCCTTCATGACATAGTCCAGACATGGTCTTTGTAACTGGGAGGAAGCGGATGCAACTCCCTAGTTATCGCAAAGTAACCAGTCATTCAGTAGTCAAAGTTATACACAAGGTGTTCCATGTATCTTATACATTTTCCAAGTGACTTTCTCAGCAGGTTGTTCCTTCCACCATAGTTGAAAGAAACCCCGTCCATATACTCATATTCCATTACTCTGATTTGTGACCAAGTGCTTTTAAGTTCACCTAGCACGTCATACGTGTTGGTTAACATGCATTCACAATTCAGACTCATAGAATGAAGTATGGTGTATTGGACAGTCATTCATAAGTGACGGTGAGTACGATAATCATCATCATCTTCCTTGAATACGGAGTTAACAGGTGTATCTCCTAGCAGTTTTTCGTATTATGTTTAGCAAGTCATTACTAATGAGTATGTCTCTAATGGTGTTGGTACACATCAATGAAGTAGGACCCATTTACCTTAAGTTCTATCTTACTAAAAGAGCCATAGTTCTAAACATTGGTATGACGTTATCTACAATGATATTTGCAAAGACATGAAGATTAAGTTCATAATATGGAGTTCATGTTTCAAAAACAATTCTGGAACTCCCACTCAGACAAACATCCCTCATAGTTTGTTCTAAGTGATTACACGATCCTTGAAGAACATACCTCCCCCGTGTGACACGACCATCAGTATGTTGTTCAAGGTAGGCCATCATGCCAATCACATCATCCATGTGACTCATGCTCGACCTTTCGGTCTCTTGTGTCCCGAGGCCATGTCTGCACATGCCAGGCTCGCCACAATAACCTTAGTGAGTATATGCTGCGTATGCAAGGCCATGTTTCTGGACATGCTAGGCTTGCTCCACCCATCTCTTGTGAACGTAAAAATGTTTGACACCCGTGTGACACGTGATGCCTCCATAATGAAGAACTTTCCAGATGGTGCTTCACTAAGGAAGGACACTTTGTTGGATTGGTGAGGGATCATCCTATTATGCTACCGTCGTATATCTAACATATTAGCAAAACAGGATGCAACAGTATAAATCATACATGCTATGATTCCCCCCGACATGCAAATTAAAGTTGAAAACGCCTTTCTACTTTATCTTTTGCAAGTTTTACATGGCTGCTAGGGGTTTCGAGAAAAGAACCGCTTTCTATCCTACGAAAACAAGCCACAACACCAATCCCGCAATTGTCTCTATTACACCCCTGTCGGGGCCCTCCGTTGCAAACATCTTCGCATCGCTAATCCAAAGAGACAGACACCCCCCCAGCCACTTTATATGGTACAAGCCATATGTCAAGCATGGAACCAGTCTCGCGTAAACGCGTAAGGTCGGTCGGGGGCCGCTTCATCAAACATTGCCGCAATGCTAAATGAGTACACGTGAGAGGGTAACAATTGAGAATTTATGCCCACATACTAGATGTGTTCTATCCGTACAATACATCTACGCATAGCCTTGCTCTTGATACCACTGTTGGGGTTCGGGGCAGAAAACACAAAATTTTCCTTGACCTACGATACCCAATCCCAAGACCTATGCTATGCTGATGCAATTAACGGGCAGAGATAGGTCACATACCAGTATGTAGTCCGTTAAGCGGGAAACGTTCCCGCATGAACGTGGTTGGTGTAGTCGTACCGGCAATCCCCGATGCCGCGCAGATCCACGATGACTCCTGTAGCCACCCGATCCTTGCAGACCGATGACGGGATTACGTCCCCGTCGGAACGTTGCTGATGAAGACCTCGCGATCCGGCCACGACGATGAAGTAGCACCACAAGTGTAGTGCCTCGCAGGATTATACACATACAGTATACCCGACGTCCCTCCGGGCTCCGAACCAGTAGAGCAGCGGAAAGAAGATGGATTCGGATCCCGATTCCAGCAGCACGACGGCGTGCGTATAGTGGAGAAATCCCCAACCCAGAGCAGCCTCCAAACAAGGGGAGTCCGCTCAAAGGAAGGAGAAAGAAGGGAGAGAGATGAGAAACTTTTCTCAAAAAATTCATGATTAAAAGGGCACCTCTACCCCTCCTTATATAGGCCAAGGAGGGGTGACACCCCCCCTTCCCCTTCCGGGGTGGGACTAATCCCAAAGGGGGGTTATGGCGCACCAATAAGGGGGGTGGGCCCCCTCATGGCGCCATGGCCCATGGGGGAGGACTCCCTCTCCCCCTAATGGGCCCTATGAGGCCCATATGCCTTTTAATTCATTTTTAATTATATTTAATTATATTTTAATATTTAATTCAGATAATTAAATAATAAAACATTAATTAAACATTATTAAATATATTTTGAACCTTTCAAAATACCCAGAACAACTTCCGGCCTTCATCGGAACAATTCCGGTCATCACCGGAACAATTCCGGTGTTCTCTCCAATTTCTCCAGTGATCCCGAATCAATCCTTACTGCGTCGAGTACCCTTAAGTGTAACACCCTACGGTCCGGGAAACAGCAGACATGATCGAGACAATTCTCATTGATCAATGACTAATCAATTGGACCTGGTTACAATCCTTGATAGCCCCTGCGCTTCCATCGAATGAACTTCAATCGCTGTTGGATCCGTTAACCGTGTGCCTGTTCCCTTTGTCCTGTGGTACTTTGCTTGTCCGAGGTTTGATCATCGGTATCCAATATACCTAGTTCGTCCTCGTTCTCAACAAACAAGTTTACTCGTTCCCGTGATATTACAACTCCGTGACCTAGTCACACGTTTGCAAACTTTATGATGTAACATCACCGAGTGGGCCCAGAGTACCTATCCGTCACACGGATGGACAAATCCCGCTTTGATCTATTTGCATACTCATTAACCATCTATTTCGGAATACCCAAAGTGCACCGTTATAGCCAGCATATTTCAGTCAGGCGGTGGGATACAAATCAAAGCATCCTAATAGATCGTAATTACGTATGATCATTACGGTCAAAGGATCTGGTCACTACGTTATAGTTATCGCAATGTCGAACTATGTGACTTGATCACATCGCAACACTTGTGGTGGGTGTATGTCCATCATATCATTATCCAATGATACGACTCCATTGTCAACAGACGCCATTGTCTCATGATCATGAAACCTTGATCATCAATCGCCCAATGGACTAGTATACTAGGGTTAACTAGGGACCTGGTTGTTTGTATACCACACCTGTATTAATGTTTCCGCTTAATACAGTTCTAGCATAGTATCAAACGTATTATGAACTAATGGAATATGCTCGATAAAACATATTTTATTTGCCTCTAGGGCACATTCCCAACACCCACGAGGCAGTCAGGAGGGTCCCTGGCGCGACCCAGGGTGGGGCCGCGCCACCTGCCCTCCTGGCTGCCTGGTGGTGGCCCCCTTCCCTCTCTTGGTGATTCCGGAAGCTTCTGTTGCGCTGATTTTTTATATATTTTTCCCGGAATTTTTGGAGCACTTTTAATGGCCGGAAAACCTGAAATACAAAAACAGCAGAAAACAGAAACTGGCAACTGGGTGCACTGAGTTAATAGGTTAGTCCACATAGGTTCAAAAGTGTATGAAAGTTCAAGCAAACCATGTCAAAGTCACACAAAACATGCATGGAGCAAGCATAAATTATAGATACGTTTGGGACGTATCAACATCCCCAAGCTTAATTCCTGCTCGTCCTCTAGTAGGTAAATGATAACAAGCATAATTTCTGTGGTGACATGCCACACAACCATAAAAGGAATTTTAAGTCAAGCAATCAAGGCATGCAATTCAATTCAAGTCTTAACAAGCAAGAGTCTATATTAGCATTGACACAAGCAACGAAAGAACAAAAGGTGCAAGAGCTCTTGCTGTCCGTGACTCGAATGTCTCCAAATGGTGTTTGTATGCAAGCAAGGGACTGGGAAGAAAGAGAAAAAAGGTTGTTGAGAACAACTATCTACTAAAGTTCCACACTTGGTCTCCTTTGGATTCTTATCTGGACTCGTCCCCAGACCACTAGCCAGGTACAAGTCAAACTGATCCACTCCCTTTCGATATTTTGAGCACTCATGCAATGGATGAGCGTGAGCAAGAAAGTTGACACCTAAAAGGAGAAACAGAAATAAGGTGGAGGAGGAAGACAAAAAGGTGTGAAAGGCTCACATCAATGAGGACAATCATAGGCGAGAGAAGGCCATATGATAGATATGATATGAGGAGTAGGGATTGCCATACAACGGATGCAAATGTGAGCTAAAAGCTCTCCAAGGGAATTAGTGGGGGTGCATCTAACTTGCTTGCTCAAGAAGACCTAGAGCTCGTTTGAGGAGGCTCATCATTGGAATATACAAGCCAAGTTCTATAGTGTGAAGGGTCCCCACATAGCTATATGCATGATGATGATCTCTATGGAGTACAAGGGATAGAAGATGAAGTACTAGTGTGGATCTCTCAAAAGGAATAGTAGTATGCCCCCTTCTCTCTTTTTATTTTTTTCTTTTTTCTCCTTTTATTTTTATTTTTTTGGTGGCCTCAATGGCTCTTTCTATTTAACTCTCATTTTTCCTCTTTGGGATCTTTTGATTTTGTCCTCGTTGGGATCTTTTCCTCACTTTAGGGGCAATAATCTATATTTTACAAGAATATAGGAGATCTTTCACACTTTACAAAGGTACTCACATAAAGAAAATGTAACTATCATGATGAAAATGTATGCCTCTGCCAGGGTAGCAGGATATGCAATGATACTAGCGCGTCATGTAGCAATGATTAGGGCAAGGCCCAACTAGCATGTGGCTCATCGATTAGACAAGTAGCATGTATGACATGAAGATCAAGTCATGAGAAGGTGGATGTTGCATGGCAATGTATCTCGGAAAGGCTATGGAAATGCCTTGTAGGTAGGTATGGTGGCTGTTTTGAGGAAAGATATAAGGAGGTTTATGATGACATAGCGTATCGTGCCAAGGGTTTGGATGCACCGGCGAAGTATGCGCTAACTCTCGAGGTGAGAAAGGGCAATGCACGGTACCGAAGAGGCTAGAAAAAGTATAGGTGGGTGGAAGTGTCAACTTTCGAATACTCACATTAGTCCGAAGAACTCTTGAACTTATTATCGGTAACTCTCAATCTAATCAGGAGGTTCACAAAGAGACAGGTACCCCGAGGAGGAGTGTATGGGGGTTTGATTATCCTTGCGCATCCTCGACTCATGGTACGTGAGTGTACTCTAATATTCGAACCCTCCAGAGGTTAGTGATCCATCTAGTAGCTAGAGTTCTCAACAGGGGTTTTTTGGTTTTCGAAAAACACACAGATTTCCCAAAATACGACATCTATCACTAATAGGCAAGAGCTCTTGACACCATAAGTTCAAACATTACTCTAGTCAATACCTCAAAACTATTGCAAGTTACTACTACAAAGAGAATAGCAACTTTAACTACCTACTTTCAGTCAAGACACATAACTCAGTGCAACAGGCAAACTCTCTAACAAGATAAAACATGCAACCTATAGAAAGTTCAACCTAAGACAAAAGAAAAGCTCTAGAAATACTAAAGCACTACAACTAAACAGAACAACAGCTAAGAAAAGAAAATGAACAACTCACAGCTAAAAGAATAAGCATGCAAATCCTATTAGGAGTCCTAGTTCAAGCGGAGCGTGAATCTCTCCCACACAAAAGAGTAAGTTGGGGTCTAACTTGTTACTACAGAAAAAAAGCTAAATAAAACTAAAAAAGTAAAGAGCGAGACGCTCCAAGCATAGCACATAACGCATGAAGTGATAAAAATATAGTGCAACGAGGGACAAACTGATGATTGTTGATGAAGAAGGGGATGCATCGGGGGCATCCCCAAGCTTAGACGCTTGAGGCTCCTTGAATATTTATTGGGGGTGCACATGGGCATCCCCAAGCTTGAGCGTTTGACACTCCTGAATCTTCTTTCATCACCTTCCATCGCGCACTTGAAAACTCTCTTCATACATAACTCATTGTAGGCTGATTAGAGAGGTTAGTACCCTAATTAAATAATTTTCCTCTACTGCAAATAAAGATATTCTTGAAGAGCTACTGTTTTTCAAGATTGCCAAAAAGTTTTTGCAAAGAAAAAGAAAGCTTAAGGTTTGCAAAAGTAAAGAGATACAAAACGTGGCAGAATCTGTGAAAAACAGAACAACAGGTAGTAAAGAATTTTTTAGGGATACTTCTGCAACTCAAATAAAAAAATCAGCACATACGCAAATTTCGTAATTGTATAGAGCATGCTGTGTAAAATTTTTATCTCAAAAAGATGAATTGGGATTTTTCTCTGATTTTTCTAGTCACCAGGACAGAATCTGTTTTCTGGACAACATGTCACAACTTTCACTTCCCTTGTCGTATGAGGCTAAACTTGGCACAAAGCTTGAAAAGTAAAGATACAATGATGTTGCTACAGTAGTAACAATCATCAAGACCACTAAGAACAGAACAAAAGCAAAAATAAAAACCTAAATTCGTTGCGGGCTGCCTCCCGAAAGCGCTTCTTTAGAGCCATTAGCTAGGCTTAAAGCAGAAGATCAAGTCTTTTCAAGAGAATAACTAGCCCGTGTGACGGACTCAAAAGGTAACTTAATTTTTTTCCTAGGGAAATGTTCCATCCCTTTCTTGAGAGGGAATTGGAATTTGATAGTTCCCTCTTTCATGTCAATGATAGCACCAACTGTGCGAAGAAAAGGACGTCCCAAAATAATTGGACAAGAAGGTTCACATTCAATGTCCATAATAGTAAAATCAACGGGAACATAATTGTCATTGCCAATGATAAGAACATCGTCTATCTTCCCCAAAGGTTTCTTTACGGAAGAATCAACAAGACGAACACCAAAAGAACAAGGATCAAAAGGTTTCAATTCAAGCATATCATACATTCTTTTGGGCATAACAGAGGTACTTGCTCCAACATCACAAAGAGCATAACAAGAGAAGTTATTCAATTTAATTTTTATCATAGGATCCCAACCATCTTCTAGCTTCCTAGGTATGGAGGCTTCTAGTCTAAGCTTCTCCTCCCTAACTTTGATTAGAGCATTGGTGATATGCTCTATGAAGGCAAGATTGAGTGTGCTAGTGTGGGGGTCTCTAGACATCTTGTGTAGGAAACCAATAACTTCTGGTAAAGTGCAGTTGTCAAAGTCTAAGTCACTTCTATCTATCAAGGAGGTAGTGATATCACTTAGGTTCACTTGTTTTAAAGCCTCTATGTTCATAGAGGTTTCTTCATCTATGGTTGAGGTGGTAGCATCACCATTGATAGGTCCAGTGGGACTAGGGGTGTGATGGGTGCTAACAGTTTGGACATCCTCAACTACTTGGATAGTAGCTACTGTGTGGTAGGTAGGAAGGCTCTTAACTCTCTCTTCTTCCTCCTTTTCTCTAGCCCATCTCTCTTTAAGTTTAGCCATCATCCTAATATTTTCATTGATTTGTAACTGGATAACATTAATAGGAGTGACCTTACTCTCCTCAAGGGGAGAGGTTCTAATTATTATCATCTCAACATCAAGGGATAAGTTGTCTACCTTCAAACAAAGATTATCTAATTTAGCTAGTTTTTCTTCCACATTCTTGTTGAAGGCCTTTTGGGTAGTGATAAAGTCTCTAAGCAAGGTCTCTAGCTCTGAAGTGGAGTTTCTGGTGGTAGGATAAGTGTTGTTCCCATAGTTGTTGGATGGGAAAGGCCTAGGATTGTTGCTACCAAAGTTACTCCTATAAGCATTATTGTTGAAGTTGTTTCTAGAGACAAAATTAACATCTACTTGCTCCTGAGCAACCAAAGAATTTAAAGGAACATCTTGAGGATCAATAGAGGGTTTCTTGGTAAGTAGAGACATGATAAGGTCAACCTTTTCATTTAAAGAGGAGATCTCCTCGACAGAGTTTACCTTCTTACCGGTTGGAGATCTCTTGGTGTGCCATTGTGAGTAGTTCAGCATCATCTCATCAAGTAGTTTTGTGGCAGCACCAAGCGTGGTTGACATGAGAGTTCCTCCCGCGGCCGAATCTAACAGGTTCCGCGAGGTGAAGTTCAAGCCTGCATAAAAAGTCTGGATAACCATCCAGGTAGTCAGTCCATGTGTGGGGCAGTTCTTGACAAGCGTCTTCATACGTTCCCAAGCCTGGGCAACGTGTTCATTATCCAATTGCCTGAAATTCATAATGTTACTCCTCAATTGAATAATTTTAGCAGGGGGATAGTACTTCCCTATAAAAGCATCTTTGCATTTACTCCAAGAATCGATACTGTTCTTGGGCAAATATTGTAGCCACTCCTTGGCTCTTCCTCTCAAAGAGAAAGGAAAAAGCTTCAGCTTGACGATGTCTCCATCCACTTCCTTGTACTCTGCATGTCGCAGAGCTCAATAAAGTTGTTTAGGTGCAAGGCAGCATCTTCTCTTGCTCCTTAGAATCGATCTTTCATGACAAGGTTAAGCAGAGCAGGTTTAATCTCATAAGAAGGTGCTGAAGTGGCAGGTGGAGCAATAGGAGTGCAGATAAAGTCACTGTTGTTGTGACTAGTGAAGTAACACAACTTAGTGTTTTCATTGGAACCCATAGTAGCAGCAGGTAATTTTGGTATTTTTGATTAGGGATACAAAAGTAAAAACTGAAAGGTAAACTAACAAGACTAAAAAGCAAAGGTAAAAGATAGTGTGCAACTCCCCTATCTTGTAGACTTGAGTCCCCGGCAACGGCGCCAGAAATTTGCTTGATGGCTTCTCGCCCCTCGTTGGTTACCCCAAGTGGAAGGTTTGAGATGCAGTGCAGCAGCAAGTTTCCCTCGGTGAAGATACCAAGGTTATCGAACCAGAAGGACTCATGAGATACAAGTAGGTGGCAACGTCGCCAGAAATTGCTTCCTGACTAGGGTGTTGTCGTGGACCTGCACACAACAACAAATAGCTTTTCTCCCAACGAGTACAGAGGAGTTGTCAATTCCTCCGGCCTTGTCGTTACAAAGGATCAACGCAAGAGATAAAAGGTGCAAAGGAAAGTAAAAGCTGAAAGTAAACTGAGGGTGTGAACAATAATGTGAAGATGGACCGGGGTCCCGTGATTTTCACTAGTGATGTATCTCTCCCAAAAGACGATAAAAGTGCTAGCGAGGTAAACAAATCACAGTTGGGCAATTGACATGATTATTAAGGCACCGCAATGCTAACTATGCCGCAAAGAAAGGAAGGGATCAAAAGCAATGGGAAGTATGCCAAGGTAAGTAGACCGAAATCCACCTGCATCTACTACGAATCATCCACCTTGAGATATCTATCCAGAACATCTCGCTGGTATTAAGTTGCGAATCCCACCCAAAGTGTAAACTCAAAGCAACAGACAACTGCATTAAAAGAACTTTGCGTAAAGTAAACAATCCTTGCACCCGCAGGTACAAGCACCGTTGTTTTATCCCTGGTGGCAACAACACATCCCCTAGTCTCATGTTTCTGTCACTCAAGCTAGACATCAAGGGGCTGAACCCACAATCGAGCATAACGCTCTCTCTTGGAGTTGCAAATAAAATACTTGGCCAAAGCAAATACCGCAACGGAGAACATGCAAGAATTTACTCAAGAACAAAATATAAAAGAGAAGAACCAAATATATTACTCATCACAATCTAAACATAGTCTCATAATCCATCAGATCCCAACAAACTCAGCATAGCAACAGCAGAAATTACATAGATGCCTCGATCATGTGAGGCAGCTCACGAGGACTCGAAAGTGGAAGCACAAAAGGGGGAGAGATAGATCACATAGCTACTGGTCACGGACCCATGGTCCAAGGGGGACTACTCACGGTATATACGGGAGGTGTCCATGGCTATGGATGGTCTCCCGGAGGGGGTTCCTCCTCCCGGCAGGGTGCCAAAGCAGCTTCTCCAGGCAGCCCCGATCTTGAAACAGCGGCAACGACGGTACAGAGGGGAGTTCACGAGAAAGAGATCGGTATTAGGGGTTTGCACCCCGAGGGGTAAATATAGGCTAAGGGGGGCATCGAGGGGACCCACGAGGCAGTCAGGAGGGTCCCTGGCGAGGCCTAGGGTGGTGCCGCGCCACCTGCCCTCCTGGCTGCCTGGTGGTGGCCCCCCTTCCCTCTCTTGGTGATTCCGGAAGCTTCTGTTGCGCTGACTTTTTATATATTTTCCCGGAATTTTTGGAGCACTTTTAATGGCCGGAAAACCTGAAATACAAAAACAACAGAAAACAGAAACTGGCAAATGGGTGCACTGAGTTAATAGGTTAGTCCAAATAGGTTCAAAATTGTATGAAAGTTCAAGCAAAACATGGCAAAGTCACACAAAACATGCATGGAGCAAGCAGAAATTATAGATACGTTTGGGACATATCAGCTCACAATGGCTAAGAATTGAAGCACAAGATTGGAGAGAAGACATCACATAGTTACTGGTCATGGACCCATGGTCCAAGGGGGACTACTCACGACACATCCGGGAAGCGCTCATGGTGGTGGAGAAGCTCCCAGAGGTCAATCCTCCCTCCGGCAGGGTGCCGGGACGAGGTGTTCTGGTGATCCCGATCTAGGGATCACGGCGGCGGTGCAACAGAGGTGAAAATTGCGATGCGGGGTCTCTTTTTCAGGGTTTTTGCATCGAGGGGGAAATATAGGCCGAAGGGGGCACCAGGGGAGGGCCCCACCTCTCAGGCAGCCTCCTAGCGTGGCCAGGAGTGGGGCCGCCCCCCCTGTCCTCCTGGGAGGGGGGTGGACCCCCTGGGGCTGCCCTTCGGTCTTCTGGAAGCTTCCATCATGCTGATTGTTTTATATATTTTTCTTGGAATTTTTTGGGAACTGTAAATATGGGTAAAAACCTGCAATTGACAAACATCAGCTGACTGAAACTGGCACTGGGTGCATTGAGCTAGTAGGTTAGTCCAAATATGTGTAAAAAGGTATGAAAGTGTAGCAAAACACATAACATTGTTACCCAAATGAGCAAGTAACAAGCAGAAATTATAGATATGTTTTGGACGTATCAGTTGCACAATATCTTTTACCTTTGCTTTTTAGTCTTGTTAATTTACTTTCTAGTTTTTGCTTTAGAGTCTTATACCAAAAAAACCACAAAAAATTTATTTATCTTTTTCTAGTTTGGTTTCTTGTTTTTGTCTGTTTGCTTTGTTTGTCTTTGCCTAGTGATTCTATGTTACCATGGGTATGGAACCACCCAAATATGGTAGGTTGGACATTTTTCACTTGGATCGTCTCCAATCTATTTGTGCTCGTGCTAAAAACGCAACCGACTTGGTTGAGGGAAAATCATTGGATGAGCATGCCCATTATACGCGGCACCGCCTATCTCAGAAAGGGAAATACTTATGGGATCAAATACAAGTTTCTTATTGCTATGCTGAGAGTTTATGCCACATTTATGATTTTACTTGTTGTTCTGATATAGATCGTAAACACCCTCCTTTCCAATGCGAGTTTAATGAAAATGAGATCCTATCTTATTATGCTAAAGGTGATTATGATTACTTTGATGTTGAAAAGATTGAAGAGTTTGTTGCCTTCAAGGGTGCTTATGTGATTGCTTCTTCGATTGAAAAATATTATGATACTATTTACAAGTTTATTTTTTTTGAAGTGCTTCAATATTTCTTTGAGAATTTTGTTTGCAATGATTATATTGAGGATTTTAAAAATAAATTGTTTGCTGCCCAAGAAGAGGCCAATGATTGTTATGATGAGGAATCTTATGATTCCGGGGACTCACTTGATACATCCCTTTCTGATAAACCTGATACTTGCTTTGTTGATGGTCAAGATGCCACTATGGATGATGCTTGCAAAGATGAAATTGCTATAGTTCCTTTATGATAAGCATGAAATGTCATAATTTCCCCCACACTTTATTGCCCTATTATCCTTTTGAAATCTCCAACTCATATTCCGGAGAATTTTTCTCTTATTAAAGCTCAATGTGATGGGATGCATCTATCTTATGTTCCTAAAGACCGTGTTGAAAACTATACACGTGTGCTTGTAGGTCATGAACAACATGCTTTATGTGATATTTATATTCTTGATGTTGTTCATGATGCTACTGAAAACTATTTTGAGAGAGGAAAGCTTGATTGTAGAAACTTTCATGTTACAAAAACACCTCTCTTTATGATGAAAGTTTTGAAGTTGCTCTTCTTCTACCTTCCTATGCTTGTTACTTTGTGATTTCATGATTTATTTGTTTTCAAATTTCCCATGCATAGGAAGTGGGTTAGGATTAAATGTG
The DNA here is from genome assembly GCA_950022295.1 of Bromus sterilis. Classification (NCBI taxonomy): domain Eukaryota; kingdom Viridiplantae; phylum Streptophyta; class Magnoliopsida; order Poales; family Poaceae; genus Bromus; species Bromus sterilis. The sequence continues at coordinate 360,437,868 of OX465595.1, read as the reverse complement.
TTTCATGTTTGGTAATTGATGCTCTCTTTTGCTTCAAGTCCTTATTCTTATGAGAGCATCTTCTATAATCATCATGCCTAGCTAAATGGCATAAAAGAAAGTGCTTATTGGGAGGCAACCCAAAATGTTTTTACTTTCTATTTTAGTGGTCTTATGCTTGTTACTACTGTAGAAACATCATTCTATCTTTATTTCCAAGCTTTGTGCCAAGTTTTAGCCTCCGATTGCAAGAAAGTTCAAAAGTTGTGACATGCTGTCCAGAAACAGATTCTGTCTGCTTTACGGAAAAGTTCACAGAAAATCACTAGATCATCTTTTTGATCTGAATTATTTTGACAATATGATCTATACAATTGAATTTCTAGCTTCTGTTCTAAGTTTTTTTATTTGAGTTGCAGAAGTGCCCCGAAGAAATTGTTTACTACCTGCTGGTCTATTTTTCACAGATTCTGCCATGTTTTGCGTTTTCACTGTTTTGAAAATCTTAAGCTTGCCTTTTCTTTGAAAAAACCTTTTGGCAATCTTGAGGAACAGTAGATCTTCATGAAAATCTTTATTTCTAGTATAGGTGAATTATTTATTTAAGGGTACTAACCACTCTAATCAGCTTATGATGAGTTTCGTATGAAGGGAGTTTTCAAGTATGCGAAGGAAGACGATGAAAGAATATCTGGAAGTGTCAAGAGCTCAAGCTTGGGGATGCCCTCATGCACCCCAAGAAATATCCAAGAAGACTCAAGCGTCTAAGCTTGGGGATGCCCCCATGCATCCCCTTCTTCACCAAAAATCATCATTTCGTCCTTCTCCATGCTATATTTTTATCACTTCATATGTTATGTGCTATGCTTGGAGTGTCCCGCTCTTTAATTTTTAGTTTGTTTTAGTTTGGCTTTCTGTTCATAACAAGTTGGACCCTAGGCCCTAACCTTCATTCTTTGGGAGAGAAACATGCGCCACTTCACCCTAGAACACAACATAGGTTTGCATGCTTATCCTTTTTGTGTGTTCTTTATCTTTTCATAGATGCTGTCATGCTTAACTCTTAGTTTTCATGCTTATATTTTTAAGAGCTTTATTTAGGTTGTGATTTTGGAACTCTCTTGAGTTTTCATGCTTATCTTGTTTAGAGAGTTGGTCTGTTGTACTGAGTCGTGTGTATTGCATGAGTAGGTAATTGAGGTTGCTATTATAAGTGTAGTAGTAACTTGCAATAGTTTTGAGGTATTGATTTGAGTAATGTTTGGACTTTTGGTGCCAAGAGCATGAGCCCATTAGTGATAGGTGTCTTATTTTGGGCAATCCGTGCTTATTTTCAAAAACTACAAAAGTTAGTTGAGAACTCTAGCTACTAGATGGATCGCTAACCTCTGGAGGGGTTGGAATATATAGAGTACCCTCACGTACCATGGGTCGAGGATGCACAAGGATAACCAAACCCCCATACACACCTCCTCGGGGTAATTGTCTCTTTGTGAACCTTCTCATTAGATAGAGAGTTACCAATAATAAGTGCATGAGTGCTTCGGACAAATGCGAGTATTAGATTGTTGGCACTTCCACCTTCCATATTTTGCTAACCTCTTAGGTATTGTGCATTTCCTTTCTCATCTTGAGAGTTGGTGCAAACTTCATTGGTGCATCCAAACCCTTGGCATGATACACTCTGTCATCATAAACCTCCTTATATCTTCCTCAAAACAACCACCATACCTACCTATCAAGGCATTTCCATACCCTTTCCGAGATACATTGCCATGCAACATCCATCATCTCATGACTTGATCTTCGTGTCATACATGCTTTTGCTTGATCGAGGAGCCACATTCTAGTTGGGCCTTCCCTCATAATTGCTACCTGACGTGCTAGTATCATTGCATATCCTGTTACACTGGCAGAGGCATACATTTGCATATATCATGATAGTTTTTCAGTTTTCTTTATGTTGAGTACTTCTTGTAAAGTGTGAATATCTTCTATAATCTTGTAAAATATAGAGTGTTGCCCTTAAGTGAGGAAAAGATCCCAAAGTGGACAAAATTAAAGATCCCAAAAGAGGACAAATTAAAGATCCCAAAAGAGGACAAATTAAAAGATCCCAAAGAGGACAAATGAGAGATAAAGATCCCAAAATAGGACAAATTAAAAGATCCCAAAGAGGACAAATGAGAGATAAAGATCCCAAAAGAGGACAAATTAAAATATCCCAAAGAGGACAAATGAGAGATAAATAGAAAGAGCCAATGAGGCCACAAAAATACAAAAAATAGAAAAAAGAAAGAAAAAAAGAAATAAAAAGACAGAAGGGGGCAACACTACTATTCCTTTTGAAGTATCCACACTCGTACTCCATAGTCATATATGTACTCCATAAAGATTTTCATATCATTCATGCATAACTATGTGGGGATCCTTACACTATAGAACTTGGCTTGCATATTCCAAGGATGAGCCTCCTCAAATGAACTCTAGGTCTTCATGAGCAAGCAAGTTGCATACACACCCAGTAGTTTCATTGGAGAGCTTACCTTAGCTCATATGTGCATCCGTTGCATGGCAATCCCTACTCCTCACATCATATCTATCATTTGGCTTTCTCTCGCCTACGATTGTCCTCATTAATGTGAGCCCTTCACACCTTTTTGTCTTCCTTCCCCCATCATTTTTATCTATGCCATCCTAAGTGCCAACATATCTTGCTTGCGCCCATCCATTGCATGAGTGCTCAAAGTCAAAAGGGAGAGGATCAGTTTGATTTGTGCCTGACTAGTGGTCTGGGGACGAGTCAAAATATGATTCCGAAGGAGACCAAGTGTGAAGTTTTAGTAGATTGAGTTCTCAATTAAACTATATAGTATTTTTATGCTCTAAACCCATCTCCCACTTCTTGCACGCAAACCCACTTTATGTTCTTACTTTTCTAGTTTCAATAATTGATATAGACTCTTTCTTGTTATTGTCTTGACTTGAATTGCATATCTTACTTGCTTTACTTTGAAGTTCTTATATGCGTGTTAGCATGTCGACGTAGAAATTATCTGTGTTATCATTTACCTACTCGAGGACGAGCAGGAATTAAGCTTGGGGATGTTGATACTTCCCGAACGTATCTATAATTTCTGCTTGTTAAATTCTTATTTTGGTGACATTGCTATGTGTTTTGCTACACTTTCATACCTTTTTACACATATTTTGTGGCACCTCGGCTCAGAGTACTGGAACTCCCCGTGCTCCAGCCCAGAGATCATGTCTTCTGGAACACGACACTTCTTGATATAGAACTGAACAACTTTCTATTGCCAATGAATTGGGTACAAGGGGTCTATTACAATGCTAGAGGGGCGAGACAGAGAACAAGCTTGCTCCTAATGCTGGCAACGGGACTACATCAAGCAGCGGACTAACTCTATAGCTGCAGAATAGATCTTAGCACCCGAACAACGGCGATGGTGATGGACTCCACTCCAAAGGGACACTGCTGGGACACCTTCTAGGTCGCATACACCGGGAACGTCGTCTTACGCAATCACAACACTGCCTGCAAATCTGGCATGACACACCAGGTCAGTACATTGAATGTACTTGCAAGCTCACAAAAACCAAAGCATCAAGGCAAAACAATAACATGGCAATAATAGTTCAACGTGATGAAACTAGCATAATAACAAGATTAAGACTAGTGCAAGAATAACCATCATTTAAGGTCACATGGATCACTTACTCATCTCATGATCATGCAACCTACCTCAGAGTCCTTGCAGAATCAACAATCGGGTTACGGGTCATCGCATGACCAATCAACTTGTACGGGTCGTCGCACGACCACTCAACGAGTTAGGGGTCATCGCATGACCACCCAACTTATCAGGTCATCGCATGACCAACAACTTATACGGGTCGTTGCACGACCGCCAATTTGCATGGGTCATCGCATGACCACCAACTTACACGGGTCATCGCATGACCACCAACTTAGCACGATCATCAAACCGGGTTCATGTTGATCCATAGTGTGACCTAGTATGAACTGTGTCCAATACGGTGGACTCGGCTATTCGAATAGATTCATACCCTCTACAGAGGTCGCACTTTACCCACACTGTGGAGTTCTTCCGCCATCCAGTACCTTGGAAGTTGTCCCACTGGAACCTCGGAACTCGTACCATAGGAGTGGACTAGGACTTCTCCAACGAGACCGTTCTATCACGTGCCTACCTTACCGTATCACCCGAGATACTTCGCAAGTCATGCCGTGGGTAGCCCTGTGTCCTCCAGACACCTGCCATCTCATGGAAAAAAACATTGTCCCAAATAGGGACTGGATCCATATAACCAAACCGGCTCTAAAGACTATCGCCGTTTATCGGGCCAGGGTAATCACGCGGGCATAGCCTTCCCTCCTTGGTGATACTAATAAGAGAGCGCACCGATAGACCGATCCAAGGCATTCCCATATAGGCGAGTGTGGCTGCACTGATAAGTCCGGTTCGGTGGCACCTAACAACTTGGCATAAAGCATGTATCCAAAGGCATAGTCATCAAGTATCAGGTGCAACATGAAAGTCTAAGTCCAAGCCATAGAAATATATGTAGAACAATCCAAGGTACGATCGCGGTCACATCATAATCCCAAGCATGATTATAAGATTAACTTAGCCATGCCAAGATGATCAAGATAGTAACATGAAACATAGCAAGATCATGAACATAACTAGGCTTATGATGCATACAATCATATTCATGGCAATGACATGATAATAATTCAAACATATCCGGAGAAATCATTATGATATTCGAAGTTAAAGCAAGTTTTACAAAGATCCAAATGGGGTTGTGTCTTTCCTTTCACCAAGGGAGTGGGAAATACTCCTGGTCTTCAACACAAAGAAACCCTGATTTTTTTAAAAGGCAATAGAAAAAGATCACATAAAGCATTTCTTTTAACCATAAAATATAAACAGAACAACACGGCTCAAAAGTTATGCCAAATTAAAGAGGGGCTCAAGACAAAACTAGGGGAAAAATAATGAACTCATTTGGACTTGTGGTTTAGAAGATAATCAAGGTCAAAGTTTTGTCAATATAATCAATTTAAAATGGATTTATTTTGATTTTCTGGAAATTCCAGATGGGGTGACATCGAAAGCGGTTTTCTGGAATACGCTTTCACTTAAGTAACAGTTTAGGATGGGGAGTGGGGCTGACTGGTGGGGCCATCATGTAAGGTGAGAGAGACAGAAAGGACGAGCCAGAGGACGACGAGCTCACCGGTGTTGGATCTTCGACGAGGAGGCCTCGCTTCGGCTCGGGGTGGGTGTGGCTGGAACAGGAGAGCCACGTCGCACCTTCCTGTACCCGTGGCACACCGGGAGGTGGCCGGACGGTGAGGCTATCCTCCTCTCCGGCGGCTGCAGGCGGCGATGCTCGTCGGGGGTTGACCACCTCGTCGATTGCGGTAGCAATCCGGCAGGGGCGGGTCCGGGGAAGCACCAGGGTGGCAAGGGGAGTGCGGTGGAGGTCTTGGATCAGCCGAAGGGGCACTGGAGTGAGGGGGAGTTGGCTGCAACGCCGAGCGGCGGAGCTCATTGGAGGCGGGGAAGAAAAGTCCCTGGGGCTCGATACTTGGTTCTGCGAGTCGATTGAGAGGTGGAGGAGTGTGCTGGTGCAGAGAGGAGTGCAAGGGCACGACTTTTTATAGACGGGGAGAGATGCCGTGGCCAGCAGCCATCATGGACACGCTGCCAAGCTCCATTGTGAGCTAGCGGTGCTCTGGTGAGTTCGAGGGGGTTCAAGGGGCGACGGACGAGGGAGAGAAGTAGCCCTGGGGCAGGTAGGGCCAGGGCGCCACTAATGGCGACGAGGACGGGTCGGCGGTGTACTATGGTTTTCGGGTCTTGCATGGCGGCGAGCGGCAGAGCGCGAATCCGGCGAGGGAAAGGAGGGGGAAGGGGACGCGTGGAAAGGGAGGCCATGCAGCGCGGGTGGACATGAGCTAGCCGACGAGGGCATGCTGTAGGTCGAGGCCGACAGGTCCAGTACATGCGCAGAGCACGCCGAGTGCAGCCAAAGGCGTGCTTACCAAGTGGCTTGGTGCACACGATGAGATTTCTCGTGGCCTTTTATGTCTAGCGTGTAGTGCTCTCATTGATGATCACTGTGGCGTCTTTGAATGGTCAAGGGGAGCAACCGAGTGAGCTTGGCTTCTCTTCAAATTTTGAAGCAGTAAACTTGGGGAAGAAGTAGTGGCCAAATTTTGTAGAGGGCGAGGGGGCTATGTTGTCAGATTGTCTTGTGGTTGGAAGGACTACAGTCCTATGACATTTGAACTCAAATTGACAAAGGATTAATGCACCTCCTTTGTAAGTGCCCAAATGGTTCAGAAATTCATTGGTGAAGTTGGCATCACCTTAGCTTGATGAATTGGGCTCAAATTTTGTGGAGAGGGGTTATTTGGGGGTGTTCACAAGTGTGCAAAATTTCAGAGTTAGGGGATGTACCTAACTATCACTTGCTTCACAGGGTACCCTGCTGGTCAGAAATTTGATCTTGATGGTTCCCTCACATGGATGGTTGGATTTGGCTAAAACTTGGTTTAGGGGAGTCATTTGGAGGTGGTAACATGTGGGACAGATCTCAGAGCAATGGGTGCTCCTATCTTGCACTTGCTTCACAATGCTCCTTTCTGCATACAAACTTTGGGAATTCTGTGAGGGAGTTTGGCTAGTCCCCTAGAGCTAAAAATTAGCATAGACTAATGATATGGTTATGATAGCTTGCACAAAAAGTTTAAGAGGAAAGGGAGAAAGATAAATAGCAGTTCCTTCACAAAGTGCTATTCTGCCCGCACTGACAAATGAATTTCTCTAGGTGAAAAATCCACTTGGGCCATGCAATGTTTATCGATATTTTGGAAAGATATGATATCAATTAAGGACATGTGGAAATTATTTGGGGATTTATGGAGCAATATAAATAGGGGTTGCTTCATGATGGCAAGAGAGTGTTATACTCTTCAAGCCCTCGTTGATTACCCCAAGTGCAGGGTTGGATATAGTGCATCAGCAAATTTTCCCTTGGCAAAGATACCAAGGTTTGTCTCCCGTAGGACTCCGAAGGATACAAGAAGGTGGAAAAGTGAACAATGGCACCGAGGTTGCTACTTCACCTGGACCTGCACACAGATACAAATAACTTTGCTCCCAACGAGTACAAAGGAGTTGTCAATTCCTCCGGCCTTGCCATTTACAAAGGGTCAACGCAAAATATAATGATAGTGGAAACTGAAAGTAAAGACGGAAAGTAAATTGAAGGTGTAAACAATGATATGAAGATGGACCAATGTCACATGATTTTCACTAGTGATGTCTCTCTTCCAAAAGACGATAAAAGTGCTAGCGAGGTAAACAAATCACAGTTGGGAAATTGACAGGATTATGAAGGCACCGCAATGCTAACTATGCTGCAAAGAAAGGAAGGGTTCAAAAGCAATGGGCAGTACGCCAAGGTAAGTAGACCGAAATCCATCTGCATCTACTACGAATCATCCACCTTGAGATATCTATCCAGAACATCTTGCTGGTATTAAGTTGCGAATCCCACCCAAAGTGCAAACTCAAAGCAACAAACAACTGCATAAAAAGAACTTTGCGTAAAGTAAAAAATCCTTGCATCCGCTGATACAAGCACCGTTGTTTTTTCCCTGGTGGCAACAGCACACCCCCTAGTCTCATGTTTCTGTCACTCAAGCTAGACATCAAGGGGCTGAACCCACAATCAAGCATAACGCTCCCTCTTGGAGTTGCAACAAATCACTTGGCCAAAGTAAAATACGGCAACGGAGAACATGCAAGAATTTACTCAAGAAAAAAATACAAAAGATAAGAACCAAATATATTACTCATCACAATCTGAACATAGTCTCATAATCCATCAGATCCCAACAAACTCAGCATAGCAACGGCAGAAAATTACAAAGGTGCCTCGATCATGTGAGGCAGCTCACGAGGTCTCGAAAGTGGAGGCACAAAGAAGGGAGAGATAGATCACATAGCTACTGGTCACGGACCCATGGTCCAAGGGAAACTACTCACGGTACATACGGGAGGCGTCCATGGCATAAGGGAAAATACTCACGGTACATAAGGGAAAATAAAGCAAGGGTGAGTATCTAACATACCCGCGAGTCTTAGGTCCGCTACTAAGCATTTATGCATGTATCAAATGGAAAAGGGAGGCTGTATATAGTGGACTACAAGGTAGAAATCAGAGTAAAGGTAAGAAGCTAGGCCGATCGAAGACTAGCATCTTCCGACGAGTCTTGCAGCATGAGGTAAGAATCAGCCAACAGTTTAATATAACAGTAATGAATGTAACAATGCAGCAGAAGTTGCTGCAGCATTGTATAATAATAAGTTGTAATCATAATTAACAATTCCTCCGAGTTCCCCTCCTCGACATCCCCGCGAGGAAGAAAACCCGGAACCAAAAGTTTAATAGTAGTAGTTTGTAGTGATAGGATCTGGCTTCAGCATAAAGCGTCCTGTTACCGTGGACACGGCTATCGATAGATTAATCTTCCCTACAGGGGTGCACTAGTGTGACACTACACGCTCGGATCTCCAGGGTGGCGTACACCTGGTTAGGGAGCACCCCACCGAGGCTATCCGACACAACGCAGTCCATCCTATGACTCATCAGAGAGGTCCCCGCCGGTCTACAGCCCTAAGTGCAAGGGGGTCATGGGCCTATCACCCCTCGCTCTCCGGGTCGTTGCGAGGAGGGTGAATTCCAACGCCGCAGCGCGATCCGTCCCTGCCGCAATGCTGAACTGGACGTCTTTCAGAGCTTTCGAACGAGGCTACATTGCGGAGGCGCACAAACGTGTAATCCCACGTATAGGTAGTGCGTACAAGCGAAAAGGCTACTCAAGTCATCCGCCGAACCTGTTGAGCATTTTATTAATTTTCTGTCGAGACAACCGTTATCGTTGCCCCTTATTGAATGAGTCGCGGACAACGACAGCAGCCAGGACCACCAGTAACGTCGGTGCCTGCCCTGTCGTCCCACCAACTCGTGCGGTTACCAACAAGGTGAACCGTCTCCTTACCTTGTCTCGCGTTTGCTCCGAAAAGCTCGACTTTCGTACAACAGGAAATCCTTCGGCCACGAACAGTACCAGGCCCGCCGCACACCGGTGGAATACACCTGACCTGTCGTTCCGCTAAGATAACCTGCGCGGGCACCGTTGGGTCACCCGACTCCTTACCTGTAAGGACAACCGTGGTTCAGAACCCTAAGACGGATATACAGAGTCGACCACGAGTGGAGTACGGGGATTTCTCCCCGATCGCTCACACTTGAGGTGGCTCGGCAGATCCGACGTAGGGGGCTGAGTCGGTGTCTGCTTTGAACCGTACCTGTAGCAGTTGTAATGGATCGTATCCGCGATCATCCCAGAGTGATCACGGCCCGCTATCTAATCCTATTGACTAACAAGGCGCAGGGTTCACTGCTGAATATAATATATATAATAGGCAGCATGGGATAGCAGAAGGTACATCAAGGGGCGACAAAAACAAGCTATGCAATTGAGTAGGATTATAACGTAGCAGCAGCAGCATATGCCTAGTGCAAGAAAGTACGGAAAGATAGGCGATATCTGGGGAAGGAAATGGCTCTGCTTGCCTGTAAGCTCGATGGTAGAGGTACGGTCGTCGACGAAGTAGTTGATCACAGGGGCATCAGCAGCGGACGTCGAGACTACCGGACAATAAGAGAGGGGGGAGAAACAATAAATACACAGCAATAATAGCAATACAAATAGAAGACATGACATATGAAATGTTAACGGTACTCTAACGTTGTACGATACACATTGCTCGGAACGGAAATTCATCCGGGGATGAACTGCCAGTTCCGGGTGATTACCGGACAGGGTGTCCGGAGGGGGAAAGATCATGCCGGAGGTGTCATGGACATCCGACAACCAGGTGAAGGGTGTATCCGTGTTAGTTGATCCATTCTAAACAACTTTCGCGTTCAGAATAAATTCATCCGGGGAGTTCTACGGTATCGGGCAATTATCGGACAGATGGCCCGGAGGGGGGGGATGTCGATGTTCGTTGTGTTAGAGGGGCGTGGTGGGTATCCGGGTAACGTATTCTTAACCGACATAATTTTCTGATCAACTTTCATATATAAAGTTTTTTAATCCGACTTACGGTTTAAAAGATATTGATTTTGAAAGTTTTAATCATATTTAAATCAATTTTGGATTTTATTTTTAATATTTAATACAACATTATCCATAAGGGTTTTGACTGGTCAAACCTGACAAGTGGGACCTACTGACCAGTGGGTCCCACATATCAGCCTCACATATAATAAAAACATTTTAATTAATTAAATGATAGTGGGGTCCCACATGTCATTGACTCATTTTATAATTGTAATTAATTAAACAAATAACCCAGTGGGGCCCAGCTGGAAGTGACACAGTGTTAAACTAACAGTTAGTTAATCTAATTAACAGCTAGGGCCCACAGATCAGTCAAACAGGTTTATAATTAACAGTTTCTTTTTTTTGTGTGATTAGGGGGGCCTAATTGGGGGTGGGGCCCCTTGTCAGTGGGTTATCCCCACGATTAGAACAGAGGAGGGCCTCTCCATGGCGAGAGCTCGCCGGGGAGGCAGGGGCGCCGACCAGGCAGCGAGCGGCTGCTGGTCCGCGGCCTGGACATGGGCGTGCGGGGGGGGGGGGGGGGCTGCAGTGCGGCGCGGCGAGCAGTGAAGAGCTCGGGAGCTCAAGCTCGCCATTAATGGCGGACCGACGAGGGGCGCGACTCTACGGAGCCGATTCGGCAGCGGAAAAACAGGGGAACGGACGGGAGAGCTCACCCCAAGCTCGTGGGCGTTGTCCGGTGGAGCGAGGCGGCCGGAGCATGGCGAATTTGACGCCGGGGTGCCGCGGCCGTGGCGGGGAACTCGCCCGATTCCGCGAGCTCAAGGCGGTCCGGCGGCGATTGATGCGGTGGGGTGGCGAATGCGACGTCGAGGAGGCTCTGGGACAAGGTGGCGCAGGCTGGGGCGGCCGGTGGCCACGACTGTGCGCGGCGGCGCCCACGACGGAGCTCGCCCAGAGAAGAGCGGTGCGGGGGAGGGAGAGATGGGAGGGCGCAGCTAGGTTAGGGTTCACGCCGGGACGCGGGGTGGCCCGGGGTTCTTATCCCTGCCGGCGGTGGCCTGGATGGCCTCCACGGCGTCCGTGGCCGCGCCCTGGCCATGGGATGGGTGCCACGCCTCCCCTGTACGGAGGTAGGAGATGAGTGGGGGGGGGGCGTGGTGGGCCGGGCCCAGGAGGGAAAAGAGAGGGGTGGGTGGGCTGCGCCCAGTGCGGTAGATAGGTTTTTTATTTATTGTTGTTTTCTTTCATTTTTCTTTTCTATTTCCAATTATTTTAGTTGATTTAATATTTTTGTAAAACTTGTAACCTGCTCCAATATTATTGTTCCATTTTAGACTACTGCTACAAAAAGTTTGAAGCTTTTATAAAATCATTTAATATTTGTTTCAAATTTTTAATGGTTAATTGGTGCTGTTTTGGCTCTGGTTTGGATTGTTTGCAATATTTAAATATTACAATAATTATTCAATATTGGTTTATCATGGTCCACTGATTTTTAGGCATTTAATAAAATTGGTTCCATAATTTTTGGACAAAGTTTTATTTATCACTTTGTTTTTAATATCAACCAAAAGGATTTTTGGAGTGATCAAATGCAAAGATGCTCAAAGTGAGATTAGCAACAGTAATTATCATTAATCAAAAGTGATTACTGTTACATGACACTGAGGGTGTTACAAATCTCCCCCACTACAAGAATTCTCGTCCCGAGAATTTAAGCGGTAGAGGGGAAAAGATCGGGGTATTCTTCTCGAAGACGATCTTCGCTTTCCCGGCTTCCTCTTCAGAGTGATTCGACCACTGAACCTTGAGGAACTTGACTGTCTTGTTGCGGGTTCAACGTTCAGACTGATCAAGAATGCGGCTCGGATGTTCTTGATAAGTCAAATCCTGTTGCAGCTCAATCATATCATGTTCCAATTCACGGATAGGGTCCTTGAAGCAGCGTCGGAGTTGCGACACGTGAAAGACATCGTGGACTTGGGAGAGGTTTGGCGGCAATTCCAATCGGTATGCCACTAGTCCACTCCTGGAAAGGATACGGAACGGGCCAATGTAGCGAGGAGCTAACTTGCCTTTGATACCGAAACGATGAGTGCCCCTCATGGGAGTGACACAAAGGTAAGCATATTCGCCAGGTTGATAGACCATTTCCTTGTGGTTGCGATCATAGTTGCTCTTCTGACGAGACTGAGCGGCCTTAAGATGTTCACGGATAACGTGAACCTGATCTTCAGCATGCTGAATAATTTGCGGACCAATGAGAGTTCGTTCCCCAGTTTCTGACCAATTCAAAGGGGTTCGACACTTACGTCCATAGAGAACTTCAAAGGGTGCCATCTTCAGACTAGCTTGGTAGCTATTGTTGTACGAGAATTCAGCAAATGGAAGGGATTCCTCCCATTTCTTACCGAATGAGATGACACGAGCTCGAAGCATGTCTTCAAGCACTTGATTGACGCGTTCAACTTGGCCTTGCGACTGGGGGTGATAAGCGGTGCTGAAGTTTAGGTGAGTGCCCATAGCTTCTTGGAAACTATCCCAGAATCTTGAGGTGAAAATGCTGCCACGGTCAGAACTGATCTCCAACGGAATACCATGGAGGGACACAATTCTGGAAACATACAAGTCTGCTAACTGACTAGCAGAGATCGTCTCCTTGACTAGCAGAAAGTGGGCAACCTTGGAGAATCGGTCGATGACGACAAAGATAGCATCATGACCCTTCTGTGATCGGGGAAAACTAGTGACGAAGTCCATTTCGATTTTGTCCCATTTCCATTCAGGAATAGAGAGTGGTTGCTGAGTTCCGGCGGGTCTTTGATGTTCTGCCTTGACGCGACGGCAAACGTCACATTCAGAGACATACCGGGCAATGTCTTGCTTCATGTTAGGCCACCAGAACTGCGGACGAATGTCTTGGTACATCTTGGTGCTTCCAGGATGAATGGACAACGGGGTATCGTGAGCCGCTTTCATGACCTTCGGGGTCATATCCAGGTTCTCATGCCTTCCCTTGCTGTGAGTAACCACTAAACGGTTCTGGTAGAACACCGCACCTTCGCTATTAATAGTAAAGGGTGAGGGTCTTCCATTTGCAATATCGCCCTTAATCTTGTGTACGAAATCATCATAAAACTGTATACCCTTGACGGATTTGACGAGATCCGGTTCGATAACCAGGTTATTTACATAACCTTGAGGAACAATCTCGAGGTTCAGCTTTTGAAACTCTTCATACATAGGTGGTTGTTCTAGTTGCACCTCAAGTTCACTACAGTAAGCTTTACGGCTCAGGGCATCAGCCATCACATTAGCTTTGCCAGGAGTATAATGAATATCCATGTTGAAATCGGCTATTGTCTTGAGCCATCTCTGTTGGCGGAGGTTCAGGTCGGGCTGAGTAAACAAGTACTTCAGGCTTTGGTGATCGGTGTAGATCTCGCAACGATTACCAACGAGGTAATGTCGCCACAGCTTCAATGCATAAATTACTGCTGCCAATTCGAGATCATGCGTTGGATACTTATCTTCGTGAGAACGCAACTGACGAGAGCCATAAGCAATCACTTTGCACTCTTGCATTAGGACACAGCCTAATCCTTTACGAGACGCGTCGCAGTATATCACGAAGTCCTTCTTGGTATCAGGGGGAGCAAGCACTGGGGGAGAAGTGAGCTTGTCCTTGAGAGCTTGAAAACTTTCCTGGCATTTGTCTGTCCACTCGAACTTAACGCCTTTGTGAAGCAGATTAGTCAGAGGCTTGGCAATCTTGGAGAAGTTCTCGACGAAACGGCGACAATAGCTAGCGAGGCCGAGGTAACTTCTGACTTGCTTTACAGTCCTGGGAGGAGTCCAGTCAAGAATAGCCTGAATACGTTCAGGGTTGACGGCAACGCCATCCTTGGAAATCACATGACCAAGGTAAGTCACTTTGGGAAGCCAGAATTCACACTTAGAATACTTAGCATAGAGTTTGTGTTCTCGAAGCCTTTCTAGTATAAGACGAAGGTGTTCAGCATGTTCTTCTTCATTCTTGAAGTATACCAAGATATCATCCAGATAAACCACGACGAACTTGTCGAGGTATTCCATGAATATATAGTTCATCAACCGAGAGAAGGTGGTTGGGGCATTGGTCAGGCCAAAGAACATGACGGTGTACTCGTAAGAACCATAACGAGTAATGAAGGCGGTCTTCGGGATGTCCTCTTCGCGGACCCGGATCTGATGGTAACCCAACCTCAAGTCGAGTTTCGAGAACACCGTAGATCCAGCAAGTTGATCATATAGATCATTGATCCGAGGGAGCGGATACTTGTTCTGTATTGTTGCCTGGTTGATAGGTCGGTAATCTTGGACCAAACGGTTCGTTCCATCACTCTTCTTGACAAAGAGCGAAGGTGCTCCCCAAGCAGAGGAACTTGGACGGATGAAGCCCTTTTGAAGTGCTGTGTCGATCTCCTTTTTCAGTTCAAGGAGGTGGTGAGGCGTCATCTTATAAGGGCGCTTAGCAATAGGGACGGTGCCAGGCTTCAAGTCGATGACGAATTCGACATCTCTGATCGGGGGTATTCCCGGTAGTTCTTCTGGGAAGACGTCGAGAAAATCGCGAACAACTGGAACATTCTCGATCCCTTCAAGAGGTGAGGTATTCAAAGCATTCAGGGCATATATCTGGCCTTCGGCATGCTGAGCTGTTCGGGCCGAGTACAGAATCTTTTGGTCCGAAGGGTGCGTGAGTTGAACTGTCTTAGTGGCACAGTGGATACGGGCATCATGTGCCGCCAACCAATCCATACCGAGTATGACATCAATGTTGGACGACTTCAGGACAATAAGAGGAGCAGGGAACAACAGACCCACGATTGCAATGGTGGTATCGGGGCTCATCATGGTGGCACGGCTCTGAGATCCAACAGCATTTACCGCTAAAGGAGTGGCCAAGGGTTTCGTAGATATACCATGCAACTGAGCAAACGATTGGGACATAAAGGAATGCGATGCCCCGGAATCAAAAAGAACAGAAGCTGGCGTTGAATTGACGAGTAAAGTGCCCATCACTATTTTTGGGGACTCGCGAGCTTCTTCCATCTTGACATGAGTGACCTGAGCACAACTCATAGTACACTGTTTGGTGTTGCGGTTACTGGAATGACGGCTTCTACAGCTTCTCTTTCTGCTAACAGGAGGACAAGGTGCGCGATGACCTGGATGTCCACACTGGCGACATAAGCCATCGTTCTGGGGCGGAGCCATAATATTGGGCTGTTCAGTCGGAATCGTTAGCTGTCTCGGAGGCGGAGGCAGACGAGGTGCGGCATAAGACGGCCTCGGCGTTGGAGAAGACCGGTGAAAAACATTGTGCGGGAGACAGACTCAAAGTTTCTGAACGGGCCGACCCGAAGATGGGCCAGCATCTCGAGCACGCTTGAGCGACTCGTGGTGCTTAGTTAGAGCAGTTTCAACTTGAAAAGGCTTGCTGACAAGGGTCGCCAAGTCCGCACAATCGTGAAGGACAAGTGCGAGCTTTATATCAGGACGCAGTCCTTCTCGGAATTTCTCTTGTTTGCGAGCGTCGGTGGCGACGTCTCTCGCAGCATAGCGGGACAACTCAAGGAATTTCCTATGATATTCATCAACAGTCGTCTGGTCCTGACGGAGTTTGCGGAACTCCTCCTTCTTCTGGTCCATCAGACCTTGAGGAAGGTGCCATGCACGGAAGGCTAACTGGAATTCTTGCCAAGTGGTTACAGTTCCATCTGGCAACGCAAGCCGGTGGCTTTCCCACAACTGAGCAGCTGGACCCCTCAGATGATACGTCGCAAAGGTGAGGTAACTGGCAGGGGCAACGTCAGCTGACTCCATCTGAAAAGCAATATCACGGAGCCAATCATCGGCATCCATAGGATTGGCGGAGCTGCGGAAGGTGGACGGACTGAGGCGCACGAACTCCTGCAGTGTTATTGGGGAATTATGAGTTGAAAGCTGGGTCATTACTCCGGCCATAAACTGACGGTTCAGATCAAACTGTTGTAGTACTACGGACATATAAGGCGGAGGTGGGGGATCGTCAGCCATCCTGCCTGAACAGCAGGGGTTAGTTCAGACAAAGCGTTTTCAAGGATAAGAAGTCATACATGATGTAGTATGAGCAAAAAATGAGAAGTGCAGTAGATACACAATAGTAGTCATATAGACATACAAATCTTTGTACACAGTCGGTCAAAATCGGACAGCGTAACGTCGTAGAAATTAAGGAAAAAGGACTCAGTAGGCGGCGCGCAGACCGCGGTAAGGATTACACGACGCGACATAGATTCCACTATGTAAATCACGCCGCAAGAAAACTGTTGGCCACAGGAGTTAATGCCAGAGGACGCGCGGCCTGTCCAGAATGAGAATGGGATCCGCGGTCCAGGACCTGGGGTATGACTCCTGCGACACGACTCAATCATTGGGGGAAGCACCAGAATGCCGGGTGGAATCAAGAGAACGTGATCCTAATGTTAGAGTTTGTAAAACTTACCAGCAAGGATAAGAGAGCAGATTCCCAGAGCATAGGTACGAAGAAAAGGATCCTAATACCATAGATATCACACGTAGTGACATTGATGTGGGCCCGTAAGCCAAATATTAAGTTAGCAAAATAGTTTTTCAAAGTCTAGACTCAACTTCGACCAGGTAGTGGTTGGGTGGCTTCCTACAGGCAGTCGGCTCTGATACCAACTTGTGACGCCCTCGATTTACGATCATGTACAGTAATCATACACGCAGGGTACATGATCGAGATCAAGGTGCCACGGTGAGAATATCACAGCACAACACTAAACACAAAAGGATAAACCAAAAATATTACAATGAAGGGGGGTCACACAGACCCGAATACATAAGTCATACAATCATAATATCTGAGTACAGACATAGTTAGTCAAGTTTTGCCTTAAGAAGGCTAGCACAAATAACATCAGAGGTACAGATCGAAAAGGCGAGGCCTCTTGCCTGGGATCCACCGAATTACACCTAGTCAATGGGAACTCGACTTGGGCCATGCAATGTTTATCGATATTTTGGAAAGATATGATATCAATTAAGGACATGTGGAAATTATTTGGGGATTTATGGAGCAATATAAATAGGGGTTGCTTCATGATGGAAAGAGAGTGTTATACTCTTCAAGCCCTCGTTGATTACCCCAAGTGCAGGGTTGGATATAGTGCATCAGCAAATTTTCCCTTGGCAAAGATACCAAGGTTTGTCTCCCGTAGGACTCCGAAGGATACAAGAAGGTGGAAAAGTGAACAATGGCACCGAGGTTGCTACTTCACCTGGACCTGCACACAGATACAAATAACTTTGCTCCCAACGAGTACAAAGGAGTTGTCAATTCCTCCAGCCTTTCCATTTACAAAGGGTCAACGCAAAATATAATGATAGTGGAAACTGAAAGTAAAGACGGAAAGTAAATTGAAGGTGTAAACAATGATATGAAGATGGACCAATGTCACATGATTTTCACTAGTGATGTCTCTCTGCCAAAAGACGATAAAAGTGCTAGCGAGGTAAACAAATCACAGTTGGGAAATTGACAGGATTATGAAGGCACCGCAATGCTAACTATGCTGCAAAGAAAGGAAGGGTTCAAAAGCAATGGGCAGTACGCCAAGGTAAGTAGACCGAAATCCATCTGCATCTACTACGAATCATCCACCTTGAGATATCTATCCAGAACATCTTGCTGGTATTAAGTTGCGAATCCCACCCAAAGTGCAAACTCAAAGCAACAAACAACTGCATAAAAAGAACTTTGCGTAAAGTAAAAAATCCTTGCATCCGCAGATACAAGCACCGTTGTTTTTTCCCTGGTGGCAACAGCACACCCCCTAGTCTCATGTTTCTGTCACTCAAGCTAGACATCAAGGGGCTGAACCCACAATCAAGCATAACGCTCCCTCTTGGAGTTGCAACAAATCACTTGGCCAAAGTAAAATACGGCAACGGAGAACATGCAAGAATTTACTCAAGAAAAAAATACAAAAGATAAGAACCAAATATATTACTCATCACAATCTGAACATAGTCTCATAATCCATCAGATCCCAACAAACTCAGCATAGCAACGGCAGAAAATTACAAAGGTGCCTCGATCATGTGAGGCAGCTCACGAGGTCTCGAAAGTGGAGGCACAAAGAAGGGAGAGATAGATCACATAGCTACTGGTCACGGACCCATGGTCCAAGGGAAACTACTCACGGTACATACGGGAGGCGTCCATGGCTATGGAGGGTCTCCCAGAGGGGGTAGCTTATCCCGGCAGGGTGCCGGAGCAGCTTCTCTAGGCAGCCCCGATCTTGAAATGGCAGCGGCGGCGGCGGAACAGAGGCGAGATCGCGAAAGAGGAGTCCGTATTAGGGGTTTCCACCCCGAGGGGTAAATATAGGCGAAGGGGGTGTCGAGGGGACCCAAGAGGCAGTCAGGAGGGTCCCTGGCACGGCCTAGGGTGGGGCCGCGCCACCTGCCCTCCTGGCTGCCTGGTGGTGGCCCCCCTTCGCTACTTTGGTGTTTCCGGAAGCTTCCGCGACGCTGATTTTTTATCTGATTTTCCTAGATTTTTTGGAGAACTTTGTGACGCCCTCGATTTACGATCATGTACAGTAATCATACACGCAGGGTACATGATCGAGATCAAGGTGCCACGGTGAGAATATCACAGCACAACACTAAACATAGAAGGATAAACAAAAAATATTACAATGAAGGGGGGTCACACGGACCCGAATACATAAGTCATACAATCATAATATCTGAGTACAAACATAGTTAGTCAAGTTTTGCCTTAAGAAGGCTAGCACAAATAACATCAGAGGTACAGATCGAAAAGGCGAGGCCTCCTGCCTGGGATCCACCGAATTACACCTAGTCAACGGGAACTCGACGTCATAGTAGGCTCCTCCTGGAATCTTCTGCTCCTGGGCTCCAACGTCGACTGCAGTGGCCGATCAGGCAAAGCGAAAAGGGAAAATAAAGCAAGGGTGAGTATCTAACATACCCGCGAGTCTTAGGTCCGCTACTAAGCATTTATGCATGTATCAAATGGAAAAGGGAGGCTGTATATAGTGGACTACAAGGTAGAAATCAGAGTAAAGGTAAGAAGCTAGGCCTATCGAAGACTAGCATCTTCCGACGAGTCTTGCAGCATGAGGTAAGAATCAGCCAACAATTTAATATAACAGTAATGAATGTAACAATGCAGCAGAAGTTGCTGCAGCATTGTATAATAATAAGTTGTAATCATAATTAACAATGCCTCCGAGTTCCCCTCCTCGACATCCCCGCGAGGAAGAAAACCCGGAACCAACAGTTTAATAGTAGTAGTTTGTAGTGATAGGATCTGGCTTCAGCATAAAGCGTCTTGTTACCGTGGACACGGCTATCGATAGATTAATCTTCCCTGCAGGGGTGCACTAGTGTGACACTACACGCTCGGATCTCCAGGGTGGCGTACACCTGGTTAGGGAGCACCCCACCGAGGCTATCCGACACAACACAGTCCATCCTATGACTCATCAGAGAGGTCCCCGCCGGTCTACAACCCTAAGTGCAAGGGGGTCATGGGACTATCACCCCTCGCTCTCCGGGTCGTTGCGAGGAGGGTGAATTCCAACGCCGCAGCGTGATCCGTCCCTGCCGCAATGCTGAACTGGACATCTTTCAGAGCTTTCGAACGAGGCTACATTGCGGAGGCGCCCAAACGCGGAATCCCACGTATAGGTAGTGCGTACAAGCCAAAAGGCTACTCAAGTCATCCGCCGAACCCGTTGAGCATTTTATTAATTTTCTGTCGAGACAACCGTTATCGTTGCCCCTTATTGAATGAGTCAAGGACAACGACAGCAGCCAGGACCACCAGTAACGTCGGTGCCTGCCCTGTCGTCCCACCAACTCGTGCGGTTACCAACAAGGTGAACCGTCTCCTTACCTTGTCTCGCGTTTACTCTGAAAAGCTCGACTTTCATACAACAGGAAATCCTTCGGCCACAAACAGTACCAGGCCCGCCGCACACCGGTGGAATACACCTGACCTGTCGTTCCGCTAAGATAACCTGCGCGGGCACCGTTGGGTCACCCGACTCCTTACCTGTAAGGACAATCGTGGTTCAGAACCCTAAGACGGATATACAGAGTCGACCACGAGTGGAGTACGGGGATTTCTCCCCGATCGCTCACACTTGAGGTGGCTCGGCAGATCCAACGTAGGGGGCTGAGTCGGTGTCTGCTCTGAACCGTACCTGTAGCAGTTGTAATGGATCGTATCCGCGATCATCCCAGAGTGATCACGGCCCGCTATCTAATCTTATTGACTAACAAGGCGCAGGGTTCACTGCTGAATATAATATATATAATAGGCAGCATGGGATAACAGAAGGTACATCAAGGGGCGACAAAAACAAGCTATGCAATTGAGTAGGATTATAACGTAGCAGCAGCAGCATATGCCTAGTGCAAGAAAGTACGGAAAGATAGGCGATATCTGGGGAAGGAAATGGCCCTGCTTGCCTGTAAGCTCGACGGTAGAGGTACGGTCGTCGACGAAGTAGTTGATCACAGGGGCATCAGCAGCGGACGTCGAGACTACCAGACAATAAGAGAGGGGGGGGGAGAAACAATAAATACACAGAAATAATAGCAATACAAATACAAGACATGACATATGAAATGTTAACGGTACTCTAACGTTGTACGATACACATTGCTCGGAACGGAAATTCATCCGGGGATGAACTGCCAGTTCCGGGTGATTACCGGACAGGGTGTCCGGAGGGGGAAAGATCATGCCGGAGGTGTCATGGACATCCGACAACCAGGTGAAGGGTGTATCCGTGTTAGTCCGGCAATTATCGGACAGATGGCCCGGAGGGGGGGATGTCGATGTTCGTTGTGTTAGAGGGGGGTGGTGGGTATCCGGGTAGCGTATTCTTAACCGACATAATTTTCTGACCAACTTTCATATATAAAGTTTTTTAATCCGACTTATGGTTTAAAAGATATTGATTTTCAAAGTTTTAATCATATTTAAATCAATTTTGGATTTTATTTTTAATATTTAATACAACATTATCCATAAGGGTTTTGGCTGGTCAAACCTGACAAGTGGGACCTACTGACCAGTGGGTCCCACATTTCAGCCTCACATATAATAAAAACATTTTAATTAATTAAATGACAGTGGGGTCCCACATGTCATTGACTCATTTTATAATTGTAATTAATTAAACAAATAACCCAGTGGGGCCCAGCTGGAAGTGACACAGTGTTAAACTAACAGTTAGTTAATCTAATTAACAGCTAGGGCCCACAGGTCAGTCAAACATGTTTATAATTAACATTTTCTTTTTTTTGTGTGATTAGGGGGGGCCTAATCGGGGGTGGGGCCCCTTGTCAGTGGGGTATCCCCACGATTAGAACAGAGGAGGGCCTCTCCATGGCAAGAGCTCGCCGGGGAGGCAGGGGCGCCGACCACGTAGCGAGTGGCGGCTGGTCCGCGGCCTGGATGTGGGCGCGCGGGGGGGGGGGGGGGGGGGCTGTAGTGCGGCGCGGCGAGCAGTGAAGAGCTCGGGAGCTCAAGCTCGCCATTAATGGCTGACCGACGAGGGGCGCGACTCTACGGAGCCGATTCGGCGGCGGAAAAACAGGGGAACGGACGGGAGAGCTCACCCCAAGCTCGTGGGCGTTGTCCGGTGGAGCGAGGCAGCCGGAGCACGGCGAATTTGACGCCGGGGTGCCGCGGCCGTGGCGGGGAACTCGCCCGATTCCGCGAGCTCGAGGCGGTCCGGCGGCGATTGACGCGGTGGGGTGGCGAAGGCGACGTCGAGGAGGCTCTGGGACAAGGTGGCGCAGGCTGGGGCGGCCGGTGGCCACGGCTGTGCGCGGCGGCGCCCACGACGAAGCTCGCCCAGAGAAGAGCGGCGCGGGGGAGGGAGAGATGGGAGGGCACAGCTAGGTTAGGGTTCACGCCGGGACGCGGGGTGGCCCGGGGTTCTTATCCCCGCCGGCGGTGGCCTGGATGGCCTCCACGGCGTCCGTGGCCGCGCCCTGGCCATGGGATGGGTGCCACGCCTCCCCTGTACGGAGGTAGGAGATGAGTGGGGGGGGGCGTGGTGGGCCGGGCCCAGGTGGGAAAAGAGAGGGGTGGGTGGGCTGCGCCCAGTGCGGTAGATAGGTTTTTTATTTATTGTTGTTTTCTTTCATTTTTCTTTTCTGTTTCCAATTATTTTAGTTGATTTAATATTTTTGTAAAACTTGTAACCTGCTCCAATATTATTGTTCCATTTTAGACTACTGCTACAAAAAGTTTGAAGCTTTTATAAAATCATTTAATATTTGTTTCAAATTTTTAATGGTTAATTGGTGCTGTTTTGGCTCTGGTTTGGATTGTTTGCAATATTTAAATATTACAATAATTATTCAATATTGGTTTAACATGGTCCACTGATTTTTAGGCATTTAATAAAATTGGTTCCATAATTTTTGGACAAAGTTTTATTTATCACTTTGTTTTTAATATCAACCAAAAGGATTTTTGGAGTGATCAAATGCAAAGATGCTCAAAGTGAGATTAGCAACAGTAATTATCATTAATCAAAAGTGATTACTGTTACATGACACTGAGGGTGTTACAACTTTTAATGGCCAGAAAACCTGAAATACAAAACAGCAGAAAACAGGAACTAGCATCTGGGTGCACTAGGTTAATAGATTAGTCCAAATATGCTCAAAAGTGTATGAAAGTTCAAGCAAAACATTGCAAAGTCACACAAAACATGCATGGAGCAAGCAGAAATTATAGATACGTTTTGGACGTATCAACATCCCCAAGCTTAATTCCTGCTCGTCCTCGAGTAGGTAAATGATAACAAGCATAATTTCTGTGGTGACATGCCACACAACCATAAAAGGACTTTTAAGTAAAGCAATCAAAGCATGCAATTCAATTCAAGTCTTAACAAGCAAGAGTCTATATTAGTATTGACACAAGCAACAAAAGAACAAAAGGTGCAAGAGCTCTCGCTGTCTGTGACTCGAATGTCTCCAGATGGTGTTTGCATGCAAGCAGGGTATAGGGAAATACGAGAGAAAAAAGTAAGGTTGTTTAGAACAACTATCTACTAAAGTTTCACACTTAGTCTCCTTTGGATTCTTATCTTGACTCGTCCCCAGACTAGTAGTCAGGTACAAGTCAAACTGATCCACTCCCTTTCGATATTTTGAGCACTCATGCAATGGATGAGCGTGAGCAAGAAAGTTGACACCTAAAAGGTGAAATAGAAAGAAGGTGGAGGAGGAAGACAAAAAGGTGTGAAAGGCTCACATCAATGAGGACAATCATAGGCGAGAGAACGCCATATGATAGTTATGATGTGAGGAGTAGGGATTGCCATGCAACGGACGCACATGTGAGCTAAAAGCTCTCCAAGGGAACTAGTGGGGGTGCATCCAACTTGCTTGCTCAAGAAGACCTAGAGCTCGTTTGAGGAGGCTCATCATTGGAATATACAAGACAAGTTCTATAGTGTGAAGGTCCCCACATATCTATATGCATGATGATGATCTCTATGGAGTACAAGAGATAGAGGATGAAGTACTAGTGTGGATCTCTCAAAAGGAATAGTAGTGTGCCCCCTTCTCTCTTTTTATTTTTCTTTTTCTCTTTTTTCTATTTTTTTGTATTTTTTGGTGGCCTCAATGGCTCTTTCTATTTAACTCTCATTTGTCCTCTTTGGGATCTTTTCATTTTGTCCTCTTTGGGATCTTTTCATCACTTTAGGGGCAACACTCTATATTTTACAAGAATATAGGAGATCTTTCACACTTTACAAAGGTACTCACATAAAGAAGATATAACTATCATGATGCAAATGTATGCTTCTGCCAGAATAGCAGGAACATGTATGACATGAAGATTAAGTCATGAGAAGATGGATGTTGCATGGCAATGTATCTCGGAAAGGATATGGAAATGCCTTGTAGGTAGGTATGGTGGCTGTTTTGAGGAAAGATATAAGGAGGTTTATGATGACAGAGCGTATCGTGCCAAGGGTTTGGATGCACTGGCGAAGTATGCGCCAATTCTCAAGATGAGAAAGGGCAATGCACGGTACCGAAGAGGCTAGAGAAAGTATAGGTGGGTGGAAGTGTCAACTTTCGAATGCTCACATTAGTCCGAAGAACTCATGCACTTACTATCGGTAACTCTCAATCTAATCAGGAGGTTCACAAAGAGACAAGTACCCCGAGGAGGAGTGTATGGGGGTTTGGTTATCCTTGCGCATCCTCGACTCATGGTACGTGAGTGTACTCTAATATTCGAACCCTCCAGAGGTTAGTGATCCATCTAGTAGCTAGAGTTCTCAACAGGGGTTTTTGGTTTTCGAAAAACACACGGATTTCCCAAAATACGACATCTATCACTAATAGGCTCGAGCTCTTGACACCAAAAGTTCAAACATTACTCTAGTCAATACCTCAAAACTATTGCAAGTTACTACTACAAAGAGAAAAGCAATTTCAACTACCTACTTCTAGTCAAGACACAAAACTCAGTGCAACAGGCAAACTCTCTAACAAGATAAAACATGCAACCTATAGAAAGTTCATCCTAAAACAAAAGTAAATCTCTAGTAAAACTAAAGCACTACAACTAAATAGACCAGCAGCTAAGAAAAGAAAAAGAACAACTCACAGCTAAAAGAATAAGCATGCAAATCCTATGAGTTCTAGTTCAAACGGAGCGTGTATCTCTCCCACACAAAAGATTAAGTAAGCTAGGATCTAACTTGTTACTACAGCAAACAAAGAAAAACAAACCTACAAAAGTAAAGAGCGAGACGCTCCAAGTATAGCACACAACGCATGAAGCGATAAAAATATAGTGCAACGAGAGACGAACAGATAATTTTTGATGAAGAAGGGGATGCACGGGGGCATCCCCAAGCTTAGACGCTTGAGTCTCCTTGAATATTTATTGGGGGTGCACATGGGCATCCCCAAGCTTGAGCGTTTGACACTCCAAGATCTTCTTTCATCATCTTCCATCGCACACTTGAAAACTCCCTTCATACATAACTCATTGTAGACTGATTAGAGAGGTTAGTACCCTAATAAAATAATTTTTTTCTCCACTGGAAATAAAGAAAACCTTGAAGAGCTACTGTTTCTCAAGATTGCTAAAAAGTTTTTGCAAAGAAAAAGCAAGCTTAAGGTTTGCAAAATTAAGGAGAGACAAAACATGGCAGAATCTATGAAAAAAAGAACAACAGATAGAAAAGAATTTTTTAGGGGTACTTCTGCAACTCAAATCAAAAAACTCAGAACATACGCAAGTTTCGTAATTGTATAGAGCATGCTGTGTAAACAATTCAGCTCAAAAAGATGAACTGGGATTTTTCCATGATTTTTCTAGTAACGAGGACAGAATCTATTTTCCGGACAACATGTCACAACTTTCACTTCCCTTGTCGTATGAGGCTATAAAAGGCACAAATCTTGAAAAGCAAAGATACAATGATGTTGCTACAGTAGTAACAATCATCAAGACCACTAAAAACAGAAGAAAAGCAAAAAGAAAAACCTAAATTCGTTGCGGGCTGCCTCCCGAAAACGCTTCTTTAAAGCCATTAGCTAGGCTTAATGCAAAAGATCAAGTCTTTTCAAGAGAATAACTAGCCCGTGTGACGGACTCAAAAAGTAACTTAATCTTTTTCCTAGGGAAATGTTCTATCCCTTTCTTGAGAGGGAATTGTAATTTGATATTCCCCTCTTTCATGTCAATAACAGCACCAACTGTGCGATGAAAAGGACGTCCCAAAATAATTGGACAAGAAGGTTCACATTCAGTGTCCATAATAGTAAAATCAACAGGAACATAATTGTCATTTACAATGATAAGAACATCGTCGATCTTCCACAAAGGTTTCTTTACGGAAGAATCAACAAGACGAACACCAAAAGAACAAGCATCAAAAGGTTTCAATTCAAGCATATCATACATTCTTTTGGGCATAACAGAGGTACTTGCTCCAACATCACAAAGAGCATGACAAGAGAAGTTATTCAATTTGATTTTTATCATAGGATCCCAACCATATTCTAGCTTCCTAGGTATGGAGGCTTCTATTCTGAGCTTCTCCTCCCTAACTTTGATTAGAGCATTGGTGATATGCTCTGTGAAGGCAAGATTAAGTGTGCTAGTGTGGAGGTCTCTAGACATCTTGTGTAAAAAACAAATAACTTCAGATAAGGTGCAGTCGTCAAAGTCTAAGTCACTACTATCTATCAAGGCGGTAGTGATATCATTTAAGCTCACTTGTTTGAAAGCCTTTATGTTCATAGAGGTTTCTTCATCTATGGTTGAGGTGGTAGCATCACCATTGATAGGTCCAGTGGGACTAGGGGTGTGATGGGTGCTAACAGTTTGGACATCCTCAACTACTTGGATAGTAGCTACTGTGTGGTAGGTAGGAAGGCTCTTAATTCTATCCTCTTCCTCTTTTTCTCTAGCCCATCTCTCTTTAAGTTTAGCCATCATCCTAATATTTTCATTGATTTGTAACTGGATAGCATTAATAGGAGTGACCTTACTCTCCTCAAGGGGAGAGGTTCTAATTTTTAGCATCTCAACATCAAGGGCTAAGTTATCTACCTTCAAACAAAGATTATCAAATTTAACTAGTTTTTCTTCCACAGTCTCGTTGAAGGCTTTTTGGGTAGTGATAAAGTCTCTAAGCATACTCTCTAGTTCAGAGGTGGGGTTCTTGTTGCTAGGGTAGGTGTTGTTGTTCCCATAAGTGGATGGAAACGGTCTAGGATTTCTAGCAAAGTTGCCCCTATAAGAATTATTATTAAAGTTGTTTCTAGAGATAAAGTTCACATCTACTTGATCCTGAGCAATCAAAGAATTTAAAGGAACATTTTGAGGATCAATAGGAGCTTGCTTGTAAGTAGAGACATGATAAGGTCAACCTTTTCATTTAGAGAGGAGATCTCCTCGACAGAGTTTACCTTCTTACCAGTTGGAGATCTTTCGGTGTGCCACTGAGAGTAGTTCAGCATCATCTCGTCAAGTAGCTTTGTGGCAGCACCAAGTGTGGTCGACATAAAGGTTCCTCCCGCGGCCGAATCTAACAGGTTCAGCGAGGTAAAGTTCAAGCCTGCATAAAAAGTCTGGATAACCATCCAGGTAGTTAGTCCATGTGTAGGGCAGTTCTTGACAAGCGTCTTCATACGTTCCCATGCCTGGGCAACGTGTTCATTATCCAATTGCCTGAAATTCATAATGTTACTCCTCAATTGAATTTTTTTAGCAGGGGGATAGTACTTCCCGATAAAAGCATCCTTGCACTTATCCCAAGAATCTATGCTATTCTTAGGCAAGGATTGAAACCTGATTTTAGCTTCACCCCTTAAAGAGAAAGGAAAAAGCTTAAGCTTAACAATTTCACCATCTACTTCTTTGTACTTTTGCATATCACAAAGCTTAATAAAATTATTTAAATGCAAAGCAGCATCATCTCTAGCACCAGAGAATTGATCTTTCATAACAAGGTTTAGCAAAGCAGGTTTAATCTCATAAGAAGGTGCTGAAGTAGCAGGTGTAGCAATAGCAGTGCAGATAAAGTCACTGTTGTTGTGACTAGTGAAGTCACACAACTTAGTGTTTTCATTGGAACCCATAGTAGTAGCAGGTATTTTTGGTATTTTTGATAAGGGACACAAAGGTAAAAACTGAAAGGTAAACTAACAAGACTAAAAAGAAAAGATAAAAGATAGTGTGAAACTCCCCTATCTTGTAGGCTGGAGTCCCCGGCGACGGCGCCAGAAAACTTGGTGATGGAAAGAGAGTGTTATACTCTTAAAGCCCTCGTTGATTACCCCAAGTTCAGGGTTGGATATAGTGCAGCAGCAAGTTTTCCCTTGGCAAAGATACCAAGGTTTGTCTCCCGTAGGACTCCGAAGGATACAAGAAGGTTGTAAAGTGAACAATGGCGCCGAGGTTTCTACTTCACCTGGACCTGCACACAGATACAAATAACTTTGCTCCCAACGAGTACAGAGGAGTTGACAATTCCTCCGGCCTTTCCATTTACAAATGGTCAACGCAAAAGATAATGATAGTGGCAACTGAAAGTAAAGACAGAAAGTAAATTGAAGGTGTAAACAATGATATGAAGATGGACCAAGGTCACGTGATTTTCACTAGTGATGTCTCTCTCCCAAAAGACGATAAAAGTGCTAGCGAGGTAAAGAAATCACAGTTGGGCAATTGACAGGATTATGAAGGCACCGCAATGCTAACTATGCTGCAAAGAAAGGAAGGGTTCAAAAGCAATGGGCAGTACGCCAAGGTAAGTAGACCGAAATCCATCTGCATCTACTACGAATCATCCACCTTGAGATATCTATCCAGAACATCTCGCTGGTATTAAGTTGCGAATCCCGCCCAAAGTGTAAACTCAAAGCAACAGACAACTGCATTAAAATAACTGTGCGTAAATAAACAACCCTTGCATCCGCGGATACAAGCACCGTTGTTTTATCCCTGGTGGCAACAGCACATCCCCTAGTCTCATGTTTCTGTCACTCAAGCTAGAAATCAAGGGGCTGAACCCACAATCAAGCATAACGCTCCCTCTTGGAGTTGCAACAAATCACTTGGCCAAAGTAAAATACGGCAACGGTGAACATGCAGGAATTTACTCAAGAACAAAATACAAAAGATAAGAACCAAATATATTACTCATCACAATCTGAACATAGTCTCATAATCCATCAGATCCCAACAAACTCAGCATAGCAACGACATAAAATTACAAATGTGCCTCGATCATGTGAGGTAGCTCACGAGGTGTCGAAAGTGGAGGCACAAAGAAGGGAGAGATAGATCCCATAGCTACTGGTCACGGACCCATGGTCTAAGGGAAACTACTCACGGTACATATGGGAGGCGTCCATGGCTATGGAGGGTCTCCTGGAGGGGGTAGCTTCTCCCGGCAGGGTGCCGGAGCAGCTTCTCCAGGCAGCCCCGATCTTGAAACGGCGGTGGCGGCGGAACAGAGGCGAGATCGCGAAAGAGGAGTCCGTATTAGGGGTTTCCACCCCGAGGGTTAAATATAGGCAAAGGGGGTGTCGAGGGGACCTACGAGGCAGTCAGGAGGGTCCCTGGCGCGGCCTAGGGTGGGGCCGCGCCACCTGCCCTCCTGGCTGCATGGTGGTGGCCCCCCTTCGCTACTTTGGTGTTTCCGGAAGCTTCCGCGACGCTGATTTTTTATCTGATTTTCCTGGATTTTTTGGAGCACTTTTAATGGCCGGAAAACCTGAAATACAAAAACAGTAGAAAACAGGAACTGGCAGATGGGTGCACTGGGTTAATAGATTAGTTCAAATATGCTCAAAAGTGTATGAAAGTTCAAGCAAAACTTGGCAAAGTCACACAAAACATGCATGGAGCAAGCAGAAATTATAGATACGTTTTGGACGTATCACTTCACAATCCTCAAATAAAGTGAGTATTCATTAAATATGGCATGAAGAAAAATGTGGCTTGGAGGCGATGGATCAAGGAAATATTCTTGGAAAGGTTTAGAGAATCATGGGTCACTTGAGAAAGGAAAGAAAATATGCTCAAGTTTCAAGTCCGAACAGTTTCTTAAAATCAAACCAACTGGCAAATCTAGAAATAAACCAGAAAAGTTTTTGAAAATAAAAAGTTGCAAAATCCAGGGTGTCACAAACCTACGCCCCCTTAGGAAAATCTCGTCCTCGAGATTTGGTTGCTCAGGGAACCATTGGAAACATACCGTCTCAAGGAAACATGCTGCTTCTCGGGTTTCCTTTTTACTGCATAGTGTTCCCTCGGTAGCATCCAAGTAATTTTGGCTCATGGGGTATGCTTCACCCAATCCATATTTCTGACGGGTTATTTCCCTTTATGTATTAGACCCTTTCCTGCTGACTTCCATCCTCATGTCGGTTGACTTGTATGATAACGAGGTATCCTGTCATAGGTTGAATGCTAACGACATCCGTACTATCCTCAGGGATATCTCAGGCCGTATCTGCGGCCTATTCTTGAATCCTTTGTATTGGCCTCTTCGAGAATAGACTTAGCTTCCATGGGTAGCTGGTAAACTCACGGTGCTAATCATCGTGATATCCCATTGTGCGGAACTTTGACTGTCTGCACATGGTGTTGCATCTCTTTGCTTTTGGCTCGTCTATCTTGAGCATTAACTCTGACCAGGGGGCACAAGCTTTGAACTTTTACTCCTGCGGAGGTTTACTTGACACGTTTCTATATCCGTGCGTGGCGATAGACCGTGTTGTGCTTCAACACGGTCCTTGTAGCCAAAATGCGGAGCTGGGTAGGGGATCTTTAGCGGAGCAAACTTGGGTAGTCCAGCAAGTACTGATAATTCCAAACATGTGTAACTGCACAAGCTGACGGGCCAAGTACTTGATCTTTTCCTGTATAAAGTGATATCCCTTAGGTTTAGGTGTCCATGGTGATCCGTATGGAAGCATGGTTCCGGTTGATCGAGGCAAATTTGACCATGAAGTCCATATAATTTCCCTTTTTCCTTACGTGTCATCTCGCAAGGGTTGCATACTTTTGGCAGCCTATGGGTGTAGTGCTATCTCTTGTCGCACACATCATAGAAAGATTCGACGTACGACATGTCTGTCTGCCTTGGTCCTTCTACGGCAACAATTGACTTTCCTCCTGTTGGAATCCTTTCTTTGGGAAAATCATGATTACTCTTTGTTGCAGTAGTATGGCCTCAAGACTATCCGTCTTCGGGGCCTTATCGGATGTGAGGCGCTGAACCTCCTAGTTGTGGTCAAGACCAAAGGACTCATCATTTCTTTTCCTTAGGGTATTCCTTCATGGCTTGTCGATCTTTATGCCCGGCTGAGGATGGGTATCTGATCCTTCTGCTTGCTTTTCTGCAAGATTTTTGACTTACTGCTTTCCATGTGTCTAACTCACTTGATTACTAGCATGATTGTATCCATACAGGAGTAGCTTGCATAAATTGGGAAGCATGCCCGTAAAATGTGCAGATCCATATGTAACTGTCTATGTTGAAATCTCGATTCTGAACAATCGGATTTCTGACAACACTGTTGCAGGCACGACGGCGTGTCGGAGAATACTGGGTAGCTTATCCTCGAAGCTTTGCTGGGGTAGCGTGCTGAAGAAGATTGGGTATCGTGTCTCAGAAGCTTTGCTTCAATGGTGTGAAGCCCCCAAAATCAGACCGTGTACAGTAATCATACACACAAGGTACATGATCGAGATCAGGGACTCACGGTAAGATATCACAACACAACGCTACAAATAAAATAATACAAGCTAGGGGCCACGAGGCCTCGAATACAATAGCTCAAAAGCACAAAGTTAGCGGAAGCAATAGTATCTGAGTACAGACACTAGAATACAAGGTTGCCTTAAGAATGCTAGCACAAATAAAAAAAGATCGAAAAGGCGATGCCTCCTTCCTGGGAACCTCCAAACTACTCCTGGTCAACGGGGAACTCGACGTCGTAGAAGGCATCGAGGATATTCATGTTGCGATGGTCGACATCGGGGATCTCCTGCTCCTGGACTCCAAGGCTCCAACATCGACTGCAGCGGCCGATCAGGCAAAACAAAAAGGGGGAAATAAAGCAAGGGTGAGTATCTAGCATACACGCGAGTCTTACGTCCGCTACGAAGCATTTATGCATTTGTATCAAATGGAAAGGGGGGCTGTATATAGTGGACTGCAAGGTAGAAATCAGAATAAGGATGAGAAGCTAGGCCTAACGAAGACTAGCATCTTCTGATGAGTCTTGCAGCACAAGAAGAGAACAACCAACGGTTCATATAAAGCATAAAGTAACAATGAAGCAGAAGTTGCTGCAACATTGTATAATAGTAAGTTGTAATAATTAACAATAATAAATGCCTCCGAGTTCCCCTCCTCGACTTCCTTGTGAGGAAGAAGACCCGGAACCATAAAGTTTAATAGTAGTAGTTTGTAGTGGTAAGATCCAGCTTCATCATAAAGCGTCCTGTTACCGTGAACACGACTATTCAAATAGATTAAACTCCCTACAGGGGTGCACTACTGTTCAGCCTGCACGCTCGGATCTCCAGGGTGGTGGGAACCTTGTTATGGAACGCTCCACCAAAGCTATCCGACATGGCTCAGCCCATCCTAGGCTCAGCAGAGAGGCTATTTGCCGGACTATATCCTATGTGCTCAGGGGTCTAGGTCCCTCACCCTTCCACGCTCCTGCACGGTGCGAGTCTGGTCGGTGAAGCAAAAATAAAATCCAAATACACCGTCCGGACGAAGAAGACACACCACTTCCCGGTGATCAGGCCGCAATACTGATGACGTCTGAAGAGATTTCGGACAAACTACGACGCAGGGGAGCCCATAACTCCTTATCCCACGTGAAGGTAGTGCGTAAAGGCCTTTGCAGCCTCTCAAGTCATCCACCGAACCATTTAGCATTTTATTATTATCTCGCAGACAACTGTTATCGTTGTCTGACTAAAAACACAACGGACAACGAACAACAACAAGGACCACCAGTAATGTCGGGGCCTTCCCTGTCGTCCCATCAAAGTGCGCGTGTACCAACAAGGTGAACCGTCTCCTTACCTTGTCTCGCGTGTGCTCTTGGTAGAGCTCGACTTTTCGTGGTTTGGTAACTATCGCGAGATACGAGCAGGGGCCAAGGACGCCAGTAACGTCGGTCGTACCCTCCCTGTCGTTCCCGGCGCAATATCGCTCGCGGGCACCGTTGGGTCACCCGACTACTTACCTTTAAGGACACCAGTTGATCCGAGTGCCTACCATTAAGTGAAACCAGGAGGTATCACCCTCGATGGTACACTTAAAGAGGTTCGACAGAGACATCAGCGAAATGAACTAAAGAGGTAAACCCCGTATCATCCCGGTGATGCTACGCTACTGAGCCGACGAGAGTGAAATACGAGTCCGTCCACTCGTAAGTCAAACTCGAAGCGACTCAGCAGAGTCTCGCAGTTGTAGGTTCCCTAGGGTGTTTGCATTGATCCGTACCTGTTACAGTTATAATATTTTGTAACTCGTGTTCACTCACCAGAGTGATCATGGCCCACTATTCTAAACCTAGCTAACAAAGCGGAGGGCTCACTGCTGAATATAATATATATTTATGTGCAACATAGGATAACGGAAGGTACATCAAGTGGCGACAGTGACAGGCTATGCAATTGAATAGGTAAGCAACGTAGCAGCAGCAGTAACAATGCCTAGTGCAAGAAATGTACGGAAAATATAGGCGATATCTGGGGAAGAGAATGGCTCTGCTTGCCTGGAAGCTCGATGGTAGAGCTACGGTCGTCGACGAAGTAGTCGATCACAGGGGCATGGGCAGCGGACGTCGAGACTATCAGACAATAAGAGAGGGGGAAGAAACAATAAATACACGGCAATAAAAGAAATACAATTACAAGACATGGCAAACGCTAAGCTAGAGGTGAACTAACGCGATGCTACACGTTGCAGACGAAATGGGAATTTTAACCGGCAATTTTACCGTCTCTGGGCAATTACCGGACGGTGCAATCGGAGGGGAATGTCCCGTGTTCGGTATGTTAGAGGGGGTGGTGGGTGTACGGGTAGCATATTCTAATTCGTGGCAACTTTCTGAGAAACTTTCATGTATAAAGTTTTTGAATCTGACTTACGGTTTAAAAGATATTCAAATTCAAAGTTTAAATAAAATTTAAATCATTTTCTGAATTATTTTTATTATTTAAAACCCAACATTATCCACAACAGTGATCTTTGACTGGTCAAACCCGACAGAGGGGACCCACTTATAAGGTTGACTGGTCAACTGACCAGTGGGTCCCACATGTCATACACAGTACTAATAAACCCGATTTAATTTAATCTAAATAACCCAGGGGGCTCACTTGTCATTGAGACAGAGACTATTATCAGTTATCTAATTTAACTAAAATGCCTAGGGTCCACATGTCATTGTATCATTGCACTAACAGTGGGCTTATCGTGTTTAATTAAATCAACAGTTTAATTAAGGGGCATGACCCACAAGTAACTCACCCAGGGGGGGGGGGGTTAGGTTTAATCAGGGATTAGCCCCCTGGCCACCCATGCGTGTGCACACCGGCGGGGGCCGAGGCATGGCGGCGCCAAGCCGTCACGGCCAAGGCCATTAGGGAGGGCGGGGATGCCCGGCCAGCGCGGCGAGTCGGGCACATGCCGCAGCTGCTGCAATGCAGCGCACAGGGAGGAGCAGGGCGCAGCCGGCGCGCCATGGCCATGGCGGCCCCGGCGTCGAAGTATGGTGGGAGGGGAGCTCCGGCAGCTAACGCGTGCGCGGTATGGAGGAATCGAGCACGGGTCTTGCCACGCATCTACTGGA
Source organism: Bromus sterilis (assembly GCA_950022295.1). NCBI lineage: Eukaryota > Viridiplantae > Streptophyta > Magnoliopsida > Poales > Poaceae > Bromus > Bromus sterilis. The sequence continues at coordinate 360,403,202 of OX465595.1, read as the reverse complement.
ACACTCGATGGACGACGGGGAGGACCACATCGACGGCCACAGTGAGCGCCCACGGCGGCCGGCGGCGATGGCATCGAGGGGGCGGCGTTCCACGGCCTTGAATCAAGCGCGAAGGGCTGGGGAATAAGGAGAAGCTCACCAGGAGCTTGATTCCGTGCTCGGGGAAGCCGGAGGAGGTTTGTAGGCGCGGCAATCGACGATGACGTGCGCCGCGGCCGCGTATGGGGAACGGGTCGATTCCGGCGAGGTAGTCCGTCTCGGCTCGAGTACCCGCAGAGGATGACAAAGACCGCGATGGCGGTTCTCCTAGACACGGCGGGTCGGGTTGATTCGTCCGGTGGCCGCGTGGGCTCACGGAGGTGCGCCCATGGTGGCTTCGGGCGTGAGGTTGGGCGACGAGGACGAGCAGTGCAGAGGGGGGAAAAGATCCTAGGTGTGTCCAACGTGTCTACGGGCTCGTTTTTATCTGCGAGGAGCAGCACTGTAGCGGCTCGATGAGCAGGCTCGACGGGGACGAGTGCCTCGGCCGCCATGGCCTCGGGTCGGAGGAACAGTGGAGAGGAAGAAGGAGGAGGGAGGTGGTTGGGCCAAGAGAGCATTGCACCGCGCGAGGTTTAGTGATTTTTAATTTTTACATTTTGTGTTACACTACACTTCTCGTTTTATTTTATTAAGGCTAGCAATTAATTTTAGAAAAATGTGCATCTAGCTTCAATATTTATGTTGGATTATAATTTACTGCTACAAAAAGTTAGGGGCCTAAATAAATCCATTTGAATTTTTGTTTTATTTAAAACGGAGTAAATGTGGTTGTTTTACTACTATTTTTATTTATTTACACTAATAAAACATTTTAATAAACCCCACTTAATTTTTAATATGACATACTGATATTTAGGCATTCAACAAAACTGCTTACCTAATTTTTGGGCAAGGTTTTATTTCCACTTGGTTTTGGAATTTTATTTTGGTTTAATTTGAATAGGTCATGGTCAAAGGTGATTATCACATGCCAAAGCCAGATGACTTGGCCTTTAACAAGGTGATTACTATTGCGTGACACCCGGGGCGTTACAAATGGCGTAGCTAGGAAGGCTGGGTGTCGTACGTGGGAAGCTTCTTCGATATCTTACTAAAGAAGACTGGGTGCCTTGTCTCAAAAGTTTGCCTCTTTGTACTGTGGATGAACCGGTTTCTTGTGCAGGAAGTTTCTGCGGTAGTTCACTGCAGACCATTGGGTAGCTTGTGCTGGAATCCATCAATGTAGCGTACTAAGCACGATTGGGTGCCTTGCGCCGTAAGCTCCTCTCGGGGGTTTGTAGTAGAAGGCTGGACATCTTGGCCGAGAAGCTATCCAGATAGCGTACCGGGGAACGTTGATGCACTTTATATGTCGGCTATGTTCGATATCTTACCAAAGAAGGCTGGGGTTCCTTATGTCCGAAGTTTTCCCATGCTAGCGTGTGGACAAAATTGAACACTGTGCTTGGTGATTCACTAATTTACTGACCACTGACTCATTAGGGGAGATCATTGTTCCAATCATTTCTTTGATGGGTACTAATTCATGACACATTCTGACTTTCTACCGGAGTATACCATAATCAAACAACTTGCTTATAACAAGATTGCAATTTGTAGGTGTCATACCTTTGACTGCATATGTTCATGGGTTATGAACACAACTTATCATTTTCCTTTGATTGAATCCTCTTAACTATAACAGTTGATGCAAACTTGATTGAAATGATGGATCCTTGTAGAATTCATATTTGAACCAAATACTTCCAATGCAATCAGGCATGGATCCTTCTTGACTTGATGATTTCCCAATTCATTGCAGCCTTTCACTAATTCTTCACGGTATGCGGGGGTTGGTGAGAAACTTTCCATCAGGGGAAAATAAGGCGACACCAAACAAAGACCGAATGAAAAATAAGGCGAACAAAACAGTTTCATGGCAAAAAAGTAGAAGATATCATGACTGGTACTGCCCACACGACAATTGAAAACATGCATAGAACTGCGATGGAAGCGATGCATGCTCATACGATAGAAAGTTCACCACGTCACAAGTTTTAAGTCGATGACCATCTGAACCCCTTGCATGAAACCAACAAATAAACCAGTAGCCACCAAAATGGTCTTTACAACTCAAATCTAGGACGTTACTGGAATAACTCAACTACTGCTCAGGACGGCTGAAAAGCAGCTTAGAGCATGAGACAACGTTGATAAAAAGAATGCAGAGGTCCCCTAAGACGGCCAAAAAGCAGATCAGAGCATAGGGTCTCCACTGCGAAAAGAAACTGAACAACTGCCCGAGACGGTCGAAAAGAAGCTCAAAACACGGGCTGGATGTTGAAAAGAGAAATATAAAGTTGGCATCCACGCCGAACAGCCGGAAGTAGCTCAGAACACATGTGTGGTGCCGATATCAAAGAAAAGCAAGAAAGGGACCATCCGAGTGACATACCACCTACAAAAACATATTCATTAAACACACAAAAATATCGAAGAACCAAATAAGGAATCGACGAAGAAATCCAACAAAGAAAAGATCAATAGCTCTGAAAATGCATCGAGATCATACACAAGCAAGGTCATATCTCACAAAAACATGCAACAAGAAACATGCAAGACTACTGCTACTTATGCAACATGAACTACGCGAAAGCTTAGGCACTACGGTCTAACGACGGGTTGCCGAAGGCTGAAGGAGTTGGCGGGGGAGTTGACGGAGCCAAGGCTGTAGCAAGAGCTCTTCTTGCATGCCTTGCATCACAGACTAGCTCGACGATGAGGGCGTACTCGGCGATCATGTAGCGGGACATGCCAATCACCGTTGCGTCAGCTTCCGCAAGAGGACGAGGAAACCTTACTCGTTGAGGTGTGGTGGACAAGGTGGGATAGAAATGGAAGGCACGATTCTGCTGCGTCGCGCTTTCTTGGTGGCGAAGACCTGTGAGGCCTGCCAAAGCTACAAGCTGAACGACTGATCTGGGGTAGAGGCGTATCCACCATGGATGTTGTAGGTATGCATGCCGATGGGGAGGTTGACTGCCATGAAGACCTTGGCATGGTACTCAAGTACCGGTCCTCCGAGTGGCGTCTGGAAAACTTGGTACATTGGCATTTCTCCACTTGGATAGAGACAATGCTAAACATCGGCAAGAAGATAGGAAAAGCTAAGTGGTGAAAGGGTTGATTGGTAGCCAATCGAATACTCTGCCATCTACACTCATCATATCAGATCGTTAGCGAACAAGGATGCTATCTATATGCATTCTATGCGGCAAACAAATGAAGCAATCAAATTCATCACACAAGCAAGCTATATACTCTAGCTCTAACGTTCTTCTAACGTTTGTGCTAACTAGGGTGTCCTACAGCAGTTCCGCTCTGATAGCAAGCGTTGTGGCACCCCGGATTAGAGTACCAGAACGCCCCGTGCTCCAGCAGAGATCATGTCTTCTAGAACACGACACTGCTTGATATAGAACTGAACAACTTTCTATTGCCAATGATATGGGTACAAAGGGTATATTACAATACTAACGGAGCGAAACGGAGAACAAGCTTGCTCCTAATGCTGGCAACGAGACTACATCAAGCAGCGGAATAACTCTATAGCTGCGGAATAAATCTTAGCAGCGGAACAACGACGATGGTGATGGACTCCACTCCAATGGGACACTGCTGGGACACCTTCTAGCTCGCATACACCGGGAACGTCCTCCTACGCAATCACATCATTGCCTGCAAATCTGGCATGACACGCCATGAGAGTACACTGAATGTACTTGCAAGCTCACAACAACCAAAGCATCAAGGCAAAACAATAACATGGCAATAACAGTTCAACATGTTGAAACTAGCATAATACCAAGATTAAGAGTAGTGGAAGAACAACCATCGTTTAAGGTCACATGGATCACTTACTCATCTCATGATCATCGCATGATCATGCAGCCTACCTCAGAGTCCTTGCAGACTCAACAATCGGGTTACGGGTTATCGCATGGCCAATCAACTTTTACGGGTTGTCGCACGACCACTCAACGGGTTAGGGGTCATCACATGACCACCCAACATATCAGGTCATTGCATGACCAACAACGTATACGGTTCGTCGCATGACCAGCAACTTGCACGGGTCATCGCATGACCACCAACTTACACGGGTCATCGCATGACCACCAACTTAGCACGATCATCAAACCGGGTTCATGTTGATCCATAGTGTGACCTAGTACGAATTGTGTCCAATACCGTGGACTCGGCTATTCGAATAGATTCATACCCTCTGTAGAGGTCGCGCACTTTACCCACACTGTGGAGTTCTTCCTCCATCCAGTACCTTGGAACTTGTCACACAGGAACCTCAAAACTCGTACCATAGGATTGGACTAGGACTTCGCCAACGAGACCGTTCTATCACATGCCTCCCTTACCGTATCACCCGACATATTTCAAAAGTCATGCCGTGGGTAGCCCTGTGTCCTCCAGACACCTGCCATCGCATGGTGTAACACCCCGGATGTCACACTACAGTAATCACTTTTGTTCAACGTCAAGTCACCATGAATAGGCTTGTGATGATCACCCTTGATCGTGGTTTATTCAAATTCAACCCAATTAAAAATTCCAAAACAAAGTGCAAACAAAAGTGAAACCAAAAAAGTTGCAATTTTTTTTATAAAATGTCAAAAAATCATTAGGCCATATTAAAATACAAATGGTATTTTATTACAATATTTAAATATTTTAAACAAATCAAACAGTAGCAAAACAACCACCTTTGTTCCATTTTAAATAAATCAAAAATGCAAATGAATTTATTTTGCAACCAAACTTTTTGTGGTGGTGTTATAATGTATAAGAGCAATATTGGAACAAGTGCCACATTTTACAAAAATCAATGGCTAGCCAAACTAAAAAGAAACCAGAGGACAGAAAATGTTAGAAATAAGAAAATAGGAAAGGAGCTAAGTTTCGCCCAGGGCAACGCCAACTAGGCCCAGCCCGACCCATCCATCCATGTCTTCTTCCCCTCCGCTGTTCACCATGTCGTGGCCCGCATCCATGCAGCCGTCCACGCCGTGGAGGCCATATGCCGGCTAGCCGGCGAGGTTAAGACCCCGAGACCCTCGCGCGCCTCTGGAACCCTAGTGCCCCTCCCCTTTCTTCCTTGCACCGCCGCTCCAATCTCCCGCTGCTCGGACCGAGTGCAGCATCGCCGCGCCGTCGTAGTAGTCGCGGACAACGGCGACGGCAAGCCGTGCCGCCTGGTCCGGCCTCCTCCCCGGCCTCTTCCTCGACGCCTCACGCACTCCTTCGTCGTCGTCGTCCACTGCATGCAGCTGATACGTCCCAAACGTATCTATAATTTCTGCTTGCTCCATGCATGTTTTGTGTGATATTGCTATGTTTTAGATACACTTTCATACACTTTTGAACATATTTTGACTAACCTATTAACTCAGTGCACCCCAGTGTTAGTTTCTGTTTTCTGCTGTTTTTGTATTTCAAGTTTTCCCATTACTTAAAGTGTCCAAAAAATTCTGGGAAAACTATATAAAAAATCAGCGTTCCAAAAGACTCCAGACGGCCGAAGGAGAGCCGGAGGGGGGCCACCCGGCGTGGCCTAGGGTGGGGCTGTGTCGAGAGGCTGCCTGGGCGACTGGGACCTCCCCTGGTGGCCCCCCTTGGTTCTTATTTTACTCGCGTCACGAAAACCCTAATTTCAGACCCCTTTTCTCCAGAAGCAATTCCGATCTCCGCCGCCATCGCCGACAAGCTTCGGGGGACCAGAATTCCTGTGCCGGCACCGAAGTGCCCCCGGATTCATCTGCATCGACGTTGCTTCCTCCCTCCAGGATGCGGGAGTAGTTCCTCCTCGGGGCTGAGGTTTCTACCAGTAGTTATGTGGTCTTCTCTCTCTCCCATGATTAGATCTTCATTGTGATCATAGGCTATGTGAATCTAGGGTGATCCCATGATATTTCCCTTTCCTCTATGTATTGGATTGACGTACTCACTTGATCTTATCTAGTATAATCGCCGAGACCATGGTGACAACGGTCTATTGGAGATGGGTTAGAAGAATAATATCATGAGTGACTTCCTCTTTTGTCAATTGATTGAAGATTGAGAGTCTCTTGGTGCTTGTCTTTGACTATCCTTGAGATATGTTGTGGTGATTGTGGTCCTCTCTTTGGATGGCCGCGGTGACATTGGGAAATCCATAGATGAGAACTACGAACTCTGAGGTCTTCTTTTGTAGCCCTAAATAATTCTCGTCCTCTCTTGATCGCAAAGGAATGAACTCTGAGTACGTCTCCAATGCATGTTTTAGTGGAAATATCATGTGATTAGACTATGTTAATGTTGTTGGGAGTTGCCACTAGTGAAAGTATGAAGCCTAGGCCTTGTTTCCACCTTTGCAATACCGTTTGTTCTCACGTTTACCACTTGTTTGCTTGCTGCACTTTTTATAACAGATTTATATTACTTTGTTTTTCGACACCTATCACCCATATTTTACCATCTCTTCGCCGAACTAGTGCACCTATACAACTCCTAGTTGTATTAGGTGTGTTGGGGACACAAGAAACTTCTTTTATCTTAATTGAAGGGTTGCTTGAGAGAGCCCATCTTCAACCTCTACTTTCGTGAGTTCGATAAACCTTAGGTCATCCACTTGAGAGAAATAGCTGTTGTCCTACAAACCTCTGCTCTTGGACGCCCAACATAGTCTACAAGAATAGAAGCGTGCGTAGACATCATGCTATTTCTGGCGCAGTTGACGGGGAGGTAAGGTTTGAAGGTATATCTTTAGATCTTGGAATTAAATCTTTTCGTTTCTTTTTTTTATTTTCACTAGTTAGGTTTTATGGAAAACAATAAATTTTTTATGAGAGAGCTTTATGAGCTCTATCTTGAGTTAGGACATGAAGTGTTTGAGGAGGAAATCAAAAAGCCTATTGAGCTTTATTATTAGCATAACCCTCATGTAAGTAGCAATGTTATTAGTATGTCTTCTTTGAATAATCTTGATGCTAATGATATGCAAAGCTATAAGCTTGGGTATGCTACATTTTATGAAGATGATCTTTTTAGCCCCCTTAGTTTTGATGAGGAAATTTATTTTGATGATACTTTTGTTGGGAATGTGCCCTAGAGGCAAATAAAATATGTTTTATTGAGCATATTCCATTCGTTCATAATACGTTTTAAGTGGAAACCTTAATACTGGTGTGGTATACAAACAACCAGGTCCCTAGTTAACTCTAGTATACTAGTCCATTGGGAGATTGATGATCAAGGTTTCCTGATCATGAGACAAATAAGTCTGTTAGCAATGTAGTCGTATCATTGAGATAATGATATGATGGACATACACCCACCAGAAGAGTTGCGATGTGATCAAGTCGCATAGTTCGACATTGCGATAACTATAACATAGTGAACAGATCCTTTGACCGTAATAATCATACGTAATTGTCATCTATGAGGAGACTTTGATTTGTATCCCACCGCCTGACTGAAATATGCTTCCATAACGATGCACTTTGGGTATTCCGAAATTTATGATTGATGAGTATGCAAATAGATCAAAGCGGGATTTGTCCTTCCGAGTGACGAATAGGTACTCTGGGCCCACTCAGTGATATTGCATCATAAGGTTTGCGCAAACATGTGACTAGGTCACGGAGTTGTAATATCACGGGAACGAGTAAATTTTTTTGTTGAGAACGAGGACGAACTAGGTATATTGGATACCGATGATCAAACCTCGGACAAGAAAAGTACCGTAGGACAAAGGGAACATGCACATGGTTAACGGATTCAACAAAGATTGAAGTTCATTCGATGGAAGCGCAGGGGCCATCTAGGATTGTAACCAGATCTGATCAATGGTCATTGATCAACAAAGTGTCTTGATCATGTCTGCTGTTTCCCGGACCATAGGGTGTAACACTTAAGGGTATTCGAAGCATTAAGGATATAGTCGGGATCGCCGGAGAAATAAGAGAGATCTCCGAAATCGTTTCGGAGGAGAGACGGAAAGGTTTCCGTGGTTTTCGAATTGTTCGGAAAGTTATTTCAATATGTTTTATTATTTAATTAATTGAATTAAATATTAAAATATAATTTTAATAATTAATGGAATAGTTTTCCTTTTACCTTTTGTTCTTTCAATATAGAAAGAAGAAAGAAAAAAGGAAAAATAAAAAAGGGAGCATGGCGCCATGGGCTTGACCCATGTGGGCCACTTGGCCACTTGGTGGCCATGTGCGCTACGACCATATGCATGGCCGGCCACATGCATGGTGCATGCATGCCCACGGCTAGCACAATGTGGTTTAGTACCACATTGCTAGTTGTGGGTACTGCGTACCCCCTTTCCCCCCTATACATAGATTTGGAGGGTGCCCTTTTTTAAACACAGAAAATTCCAGTAAAATACAGATAAATTATGTTGATCTCTCTCTCCCTCTTTCTCCCTCCTATGAGTGGAGTCCCCTTGTATGGAGTCTGATGTGCGAGGTGATGATAGTGATTTCTCGCCCTTCGTTGGTAAACCCCAAGTGGAAGGCCTGATGTAGCACAACAGAAAATTTCCCTCAGTAAAGATACCAAGGTTTGTCGCCAGTAGGACTCCGGAGATGATAAGTAGGTGTCAGCAGCGCAACTGACGCGGACCTGCACACAGACACAAATAACTTTCTTCCCAACGAAGTTCAGAGAGGTTGTCAATCTCTCCGGCCTTGTTGTTTACAAAGGATCAAACACAAGGGATAATGATAGCAACTGAAAGTAAAAGCAGAAAAGTAAATGAGCGTGGAAACAGTGATGAAGATATGGACCGGGATACGTGATGTTCACTAGTGATGTCTCTCTCCCAAAAGACGATAAAACTACTATGCGAGGTGAACAAATTACAGAAGGGCAATTGACAGGATTATGAACGCACCGCAATGCTAACTATGCTACAAAAGAAAGGAAGAGGCTCAAAAGCATGGGCAGAACGCCAAAATAAGTAGACCGAAATCCAACTACATCTACTACTAATCATCCACCTTGAGATATCTATCCAGAACATCCCGCTGGTATTAAGTTGCGAGCCCCACCCAAAGTGTAAACCCAAAGCAACAGACAACTGCATTATAAAGCACTTTGCGTAAAGTAAACAATCCTTGCAACCGCGGTTACAAGCACCGTTGTTTTCCCCCTTGTGGCAACATCACATCCCCTAGACTCATGTTTCTGTCACTCAAGCGTGTCATCAGGGGGCATGAACCCACAATCGAGCATAACGTTCCCTCTTGGGGTTACTACCTACTACTTGTCCAAAGCAATAAACAACAACGAAGAACATGCAAGAATTACTTAAGAACAAAAATATCAGAGATAAGAACCAAATATATTACTCAATCACAATCTGAACATAATCTCATAATCCATCAGATCCCATCAAACTCAGCATAGCAACAGCAGAAAGATTACAAAAGTGCCTCGATCATGTAGGGCAGCTCACGAGGTCTAAACCATGAAGAACAAAGAGGGGAGGAGAACATCACATAGCTACTGATCACGGACCCATGGTCCAAAGAAAACTACTCACGGCACATCCGGGAAGCATCCATGGTGGAGAGGAGACTCCCGGAGGTCGGCCCTCCGTCCGGCAGGGTGCCAGGAAGAGGTCTGCTGGTGCTCCCGATCTCGGAAGCGCGGCGGCGGCGGAACAGAGGCGAGATCGCGAAAAAGGGTTCTTCTTCTGAGGGTTTCTCATCACGGAGAATATATAGGCGAAGGGGGCAGCCAGGGGGGCCACCAGGGGTCCAGGCGCCCCCCTGGCGCGGCCAGCCCCTAGGGCGCCTGTGCCCTTGGTGGTGGCCCTCTGGCCCCACCTAGGTTCATCTGGAAGGTTCTTCTGCGCTGATTTTTTATCTGATTTTTCCTGAATTTTTGGAGCACTTTTTATATGGGGGAAAACTGAAATAGAAAAACAGCAGAAAACAGGAACTGGCACTGTGGTGCACTGAGTTAATAGGTTAGTCCAAATATGATCAAAAGTGTATGAAAGTGTATCTAGATCATAGCAATATCACCGAAAACATGCATGGAGCAAGCAGAAATTATAGATACGTTTTGGATGTATCAACATCCCCAAGCTTAATTCCTGCTCGTCCTCGAGTAGGTAAATGATAACAACATAATTTCTGTGGTGACATGCTAGCAACCATATAAGAACTTTGAAAAGTAAAGCAATCAAGGTTAGAGATTCTATTCAAGTCATAACATGCAAGAGTCTATATTAGCATTGAAACAAGTAACAAAAGAACATTAGGTGCAAGAGCTCTCGCTGTCCATGACTCGAATGTCTCCAAATGGTGTTTGCGTGCAAGAAGGGGGATAGGGAATACGAGAAAAATATTTATTTGTTGAGAACTCAATCTACTAAAGTTTCACACTTGGTCTTTTTCTGGAATCTTATCTTGACTCGCCTCCAGACAACTAGCCAGGTACAAGTCAATTTGATCCACTCCTTTTTCAATATTTTGAGCACTCATGCAATGGATGAGCGTAAGCACGAGAGTTGACACTTAGGATGGCAAAGAGAGAAGTACGGAGGAGGACGAGGAAGACAAAAAAGAAAGAGAAAGGCTCACATCAATGAGGACAATCATAGGCAAGAGATGCCAAATGATAGATATGATGTGAGGAGTAGGGATTGCCATGCAACGGATGCACATATGAGCTAAGAAGCTCTCCAATGGAACTAGTGGGGGTGCATCTAACTTGCTCGCTCATGAAGACCTAGAGCTCGTTTGAGGAGGCTCATCCTTGGAATATGCAAGCCGAGTTCTGTAGTGTGAAGGTCCCCACATAGCTATATGCATAATGATCATCTCTATGGAGTACAAGGATATAAAGGGAGTACTAGTGTGGATCTCTCAAAAGGATAGTAGTGTTGCCCCATTCTCTCTTTTTATTTCTTTTTCTCTTTTTTCTATTTTTTGTATTTTTTTGTGGCCTTAATGGCTCTTTCTATTTAACTCTCATTTGTCCTCTTTGGGATCTTTTATTGTGTCCACTTTGGGATCTTTTCCTCACTTAAGGGCAACACTCTATTTTACAAGAAGGTAAAGGAGATCTTTCACACTTTACAAGGTACTCAAAATCATAAAGAAGATGTAGCTATCATGATGTTTGCAATGTATGTCGCTGCCAGTGTAGCAGGAACATGTATGACATGAAGATCAAGTCATGAAGAGGTGGATGTTGCATGGCAATATATCTCGGAAAGGCTATGGAAATGCCTTGATAGGTAGGTATGGTGGCTGTTTTGAGGAAATATATAAGGAGGATTATGATGACAGAGCGTATCTTGCCAAGGGTTTGGATGTACCGGCGAAGGTGGACACCAACTCTCGGAGTGAGAAGAAGGCAATGCACGGCATGGGAGAGGCTAGCAAAATATGGGAAGGTGGAAGTGTCAACTTTCAATACTTACATTAGTCCGAAGAACTCATGCACTTATTATCGATAACTCTCAATGTAATAAGGAGGTTCACAAAGAGACAAGTACCCCGAGGAGGAGTGTATGGGGGTTTGGTTATCCTTGCGTATCCTCGACTCATGATACGTGAGTCTACTCTAATATTCGATCCCTCCAAAGATTAGTGATCCATCTAGTAGTTTAGAGTTCTCAACTAGTTTTTTTAGGTTTTGAAAATACACACGGATTGCCCAAAATATGACACCTATCACTAATAAGCTAGAGCTCTTGACACCAAAAGTTCAGACATTACTCACATCAATACCTCAAAACTATTGCAAGTTACTACTAGAATTAAATAGAAACCTCAACTACCTACTTTCAAGACAAGACACAACCCAGTGCAACAACCAACTCTATAAACAAGATAAACATGAAAACTAAAGAGAGTTCCAGCAACAAACTAAACAAAAGCCAAGGCTCTTGCCAAAGACAAACTAAGACTAAAACTAAACATGGCAGCAGCTACGAAAAGATAAAGAACACACAACAGCATAAAGATAAGCAGGAAAAATCCTATGATGTGTTCTAGATTAGAGTGGAGAGTGTTTCTCTCCCACACAAAGCAAGATGGGGTCTAACTTGTTATGACCAGCAAGCAAAACTAAAGAAAACTAAAAATGAAACCTAAGAGCGAGACACTCCAAGCATAGCACATAACGCATGAAGTGATAAAAATATGTTGAGACGAAGGACGAACTGATGATTGTTGATGGAGAAGGGGATGCACGGGGGCATCCCCAAGCTTAGCGCTTGAGTCTCCTTGAATATTTATTGGGGATGCACGGGGGCATCCCCAAGCTTGAGCGCTTGACACTCCTGGATCTTCTTTCATCATCTTCCATCGCATACTTGAAAACTCCCTTCATACATAACTCATCATAAGCTGATTAGAGAGATTAGTACCCTTAATAAAATAATTTTTCCCCACTGTATATAAAGATATTCTTGAAGAGCTACTGTTTCTCAAGAGTGCCAAATTTTTTTTTGCAAATAAAAAGCAAGCTTAAGGTTTGCAAAAGTGAAGAGAGGCAAAACGTGGCAGAATCTGTGTAAAACAGAACAGCAGGTAGTAGAGAATTTTTTCGGGGCACTTCTGCAACTCAAATAAAAAAACTCAGAACATACGAAAGTTTCACAATTGTATAGAGCATGCTGTCAAAAAAATTCAGATAAAAAAAAGATGATCTGGTGATTTTATTTGAATTTTTCTGTCAAGGGACATAATCTGTTTTCTGGACAGCATGTCACAACTTTTGCTTCCCTTATCATAGGAGGCTATAACTTGGCACAAAGCTGAAAAATAAAGATACAATGATTTTGCTACAGTAGTAACAAACATCAAGACACAACAAAAGCAAAAAGAAACCTAAATTCGTTGCGGGCTGCCTCCCGAAAGCGCTTCTTTAGAGCCATTAGCTAGGCTTAAAGATTATAGAAGATGCTCTCACAAGAATAAGAATTTTGAAGCAAAAGAGAGCATCAAGAAGAAAATATGAAACGCATTTAAGCCTAACCCACTTCCTATGCATAGGCATATTGTAAGAAAATAAATCAAAGAAGCACAAAGTGACATGCATAGGAAGGTAGAACAAGAACAACTTCAAAACTTTCAACATGAAGAGAGGTGTTTTTGTAACATGGAAGTTTCTACAACCAAACTTTCCTCTCTCAAAATAATTTTCAGTAGTATCATGAACAACATCAAGAATATAACTATCACATAAATCATGTTGTTCATGATCTACAAGCACACGTGTGTAGTTTTCAGCACGGTCTTTAGGAACATAAGATAAATGCATCCCAACACATTGAGCCTCAATAAGAGCACAGTTCTCCAAAATATGAGTTGGAGATTTCAAAAGGATAATAGGAGAATCAAGTGTGGGTGCAATAGAAAAAATTTCATGCTTAACATGAGGAACTATGGCAAGTTCATCTCCGTAAGCATCATCCATAGTGGCATCACGGCCATAAGCATAGAAGGCATCAACTTCATCAAAAAGGGATATTTCAAAAGAATCCATGGGATCATAACACTCATATAAGTTAAGAGTCAAAGAGTTACTCTCATTAGAAGGTAGACGTGGATGGCTCCATTCTTCCTCCTTTTGTTCGTCACTCTCCTCCTCTTTTTCATCCAAGGAGCTTTCAGGTTCAGCAATTTCTTCTTCCATAGAGTCCTGCAAATCATTAGTCTCTTCCTTTGGGGGAGAGATTCTCTCAAGATGATCAGTAATATAATAGTTTGCATCATAATTTTCCAAACAATAGTTAAGTATAGCAAGACTCTCAGATTTGTAAGGGGCATCATTAATATTTCTAAGAAGAGAAGTAATTTCATAGGCACCCTTATAAGCAATAAATTCTTCTATTGGCTCTGCATCATAAAAATCATAGTTTCTCTTAGCATAAGAAGCTAAAGTTTCATCATCATTGTACTCACATTGGAAAGCAAGGTGTTTGTGCCTCATAAAGCAACAAGATTCATCCCTGCAGAAAGATATATTATATATTGAGCACAAGTTTCTAGCATACTCATACAACTGATTTATGTGTTTCCATAAGTGTATCCCCTTTTGACACAAGCGGTGTTCCTTGTACCACTTTTTTTGATCCTCTGTGAATCCTCCATGCCAATTAGATCTGGTTTCAAAGAAGTCAGACATTGATTGGCAAGTAAGGAACTAGACATACTATATATATTTTTGGATTTTTGATAAAGGACACAAAGATAAAAACTGAAAGGTAAACTAACAAGACTAAAAAAACAAAGGTAAAGGGTAGTGTGCAACTCCCCTATCTTAGCACTCGGAGTCCCCGACAACGGCGACAGAAATCTTGCTTGATGTGTGAGGTGATGATAGTGATTTCTCGCCCTTCGTTGGTAAACCCCAAGTGGAAGGCGTGATGTAGCACGGCAGCAAATTTCCCTCAGTAAAGATACCAAGGTTTGTCTCCAGTAGGACTCCGGAGATGATAAGTAGGTGTCAGCGGCGCAACTGACGCAGACCTGCACACAGACACAAATAACTTTGTTCCCAACGAAGTTCAGAGAGGTTGTCAATCTCTCCGGTCTTGTTGTTTACAAAGGATCAAACACAAGGGATAATGATAGCAACTGAAAGTAAAAGCAGAAAAGTAAATGAGCGTGGAAACAGTGATGAAGATATGGACCGGGATACGTGATGTTCACTAGTGATGTCTCTCTCCCAAAAGACGATAAAACTGCTATGCGAGGTGAACAAATTACAGAAGGACAATTGACAGGATTATGAACGCACTGCAATGCTAACTATGCTACAAAAGAAAGGAAGAGGATCAAAAGCATGGGCAGAACGCCAAAATAAGTAGACCGAAATCCAACTGCATCTACTACTAATCATCCACCTTGAGATATCTATCCAGAACATCTCGCTGGAATTAAGTTGCGAGCCCCACCCAAAGTGTAAACCCAAAGGAACAGACAACTGCATTAAAAAGCACTTTGCGTAAAGTAAACAATCCTTGCAACCGCGATTACAAGCACCGTTGTTTTCCCCCTTGTGGCAACATCACATCCCCTAGACTCATGTTTCTGTCACTCAAGCGTGTCATCAGGGGGCATGCACCCACAATCGAGCATAACGTTCCCTCTTGGGGTTACTACCTACTACTTGGCCAAAGCAATAAACAGCAACGAAGAACATGCAAGAGTTACTTAAAAACAAAAATATAAGAGATAAGAACCAAATATATTACTCAGTCACAATCTGAACATAATCTCATAATCCATCAGATCCCATCAAACTCAACATAGCAACAGCAGAAAGATTACAAAAATTCCTCGATCATGTAGGGCAGCTCACGAGTTCTAAACCATGAAGAACAAAGAGGGGAGGAGAACATCACATAGCTACTGATCACGGACCCATGGTCCAAAGTAAACTACTCACGGAACATCCGGGAAGCATCCATGGTGGAGAGGAGAGTCCCGGAGGTCGGCCCTCCCTCCGGCAGGGTGCCGGGAAGAGGTCTTCTGGTGCTCCCGATCTCGGAAGCGCGGCGGCGGCGGAACAGAGGAGAGATCGCAAAAAAGGGTTCTTCTTCTGAGGGTTTCTCGTCACGGAGAATATATAGGCGAAGGGGGGCAGCTAGGGGGGCCACCAGGGGTCCAGCCGCCCCCCTGGCGTGGCCAGCCCCTAGGGCGCGCCACCAGGGCGCCTGGGCCCCTGGTGGTGGCCCTCTGGCCCCACCTAGGTTCATCTGGAAGGTTCTTCTGCGCTGATTTTTTATCTGATTTTTCCCGAATTTTTGGAGCACTTTTTATATGGGGGAAAACTGAAATAGAAAAACAGCAAAAAACAGGAACTGACACTGTGGTGCACTGAGTTAATAGGTTAGTCCAAATATGATCAAAAGTGTATGAAAGTGTATCTAGATCATAGCAATATCACACAAAACATGCATGGAGCAAGAAGAAATTATAGATACATTTTGGACGTATCAGAGTCTGCACTAGGTTGGAGGCTTCTCCACTATACGCACGCCGTCGTGCTGCTCGGAATCCGAATCCATCTTCTTTCCGCTGCTCGCCTGGTTCGGAGCCCGAAGGGACGTCGGGTACACCGTATGTGTGTAATCCCGCGAGGCGCTACACTTGTGGCGCTACTTCATCGTCGTGGCCGTATCGCGGCGTCTTCACCGACAACGTTCCGACGGGGACGTAATCCCGTCATCGGTCTCAAGGACCGGGTGGCTACTGGAGTCATCATGGAGCTGCGTGGCATCGGGGATTGCCGGTACGACTACACCAACCACGTTCACACGGGAATGTTTTTCGCTTAACATACTACATACTGGTATGTGACCTATTCCATCCGTTACTTGCATCGCCATAGCATAGGTCTTGGGATTGGGTATCGTAGGTTATGGAAAAAATTGTGTTTTTTGCCCCGAACCCAACAACTTTGCCTCCTATCTATGATGATTATTGTGATGACACTTATGCTATAAATAATAAATGTTTGCAATTGTATCATGATAAGAATGATTCATGTGATAGCTATTTTCTTGAGTTTTCTCCCACTATTTCTAATGAGAAGGATTCTGCTTATGTGGAGAGTAATAAATTTTCTATGCTTGTGGATCATGATAAGAATTTTTTATGTGATACTTATATTGTTGAGTTTATTCATGATACCACTGAAAATTATTATGAGCAGGGAACAAATGCTCATAGATATTTCAATAATATCAAGTTTCCTCTCTTTATGTTGAAGGTTTTGAAGCTGCACTTGTTTTGCCTTCCTATGCTTATTTCTTTGTGCTTCAATGAATTATTCTATTGCAAGACCCCTTTGCATAGGAAGCATGTTAGACTTAAATTTGTTTGTCATTTTCTTCTTGATGCTCTCTTTTGTTCTTCAACTCTTATTCCTATGAGAGCATCATTAAAATCTTAAGCCTATCTTTATGGATATAAAGAAAGAGCTCTAGGGAGACAACCCTTGTTATCTTTACTCCGAGTATCCACTTTCAGTTTTTAGTAGTCTTGATGATTTTTACTACTGTAGAAACATCATTGTATGTTTATTTTCAAGCTTTGTACCAAGTTTAGCCTCCGATCGCAAGAAAGTTCAAGAGTTGCGACATGCTCTCAAGAAAACAGATTCTGTCCTTGGACGGAAAAATTAGCCTAAAATCACCAGATCATCTTTTTGATCTGATTTTTTTAAAGCGTGGTCCATACAATTGACTTTCGAGCGTCTGTTTTGAGTTTTTTGATTTGAGTTGCAGAAGTACCCCGAAAAAATTATTTACTACCTACTGTTCTTTTTTTCACAGATTCTGCCACGTTTTGCCTTTCCTTACTTTTGCAAGTCTTGAGCTAGCTTTTTCTTTGCAAAAACTTTTGGGAAATCTTGAGAAACATTAGCCCTTCAAGAAAATATTTATTTCTAGTAGAGGCCAATTATTTTATTAAGGGTACTAACCTCTCTAATCAGCTTATGATGAGTTATGTATGAAGGGAGTTTTTAAGTGTGCGAGGGAAGATGATGAAAGAAGATCCGGGAGTGTCAAACACTCAAGCTTGGGGATGCCCCCGTGTATCCCCAATAAATATTCAAGGAGACTTAAGCGTCTAAGCTTGGGGATGCCCCCGTGCATCCCCTTCTCCATCAACAATCATCAGTTCGTCCTCCATCTCACTATATTTTTATCACTTCTTGTGTTATGTGCTATGCTTGGAGCGTCTCGCTCTTAGGTTTACTTTTTAGTTTTCTTTAGATTTGTTTGCTGTTCATTACAAGTTAGAACCCAACTTTCTTTGTGTGGGAGAGAAACATGCTCCACTTTAAACTAGAACACATCATACGATTTTCATGTTTATCTTTCTTTTGTTGTGTGTTCTTTATCTTTTCGTAGCTGCTGTCATGTTTAGCTCTTAGTCATCATGCTTATCTTTTTAAAAGAGCTTTTATTTAGTTTGTTGCTGGAACTCTCTTGAGTTTTCATGTTTATCTTGTTAAGGGAGTTGGTTGTTGCACTGAGTTGTGTCTTGGCTTTAAGTAGGTAATTGAAGTTTCTATTCAATTGTAGTAGTAACTTGCAATAGTTTTGAGGTATTGTTATGAGTAATGTTTGAACTTTTGGGGTCAAGAGATCTAGCCTATTAGTGATTGGTGTCGTATTTTGGGCAATCTGTGTTTATTTTCAAAAACTACAAAAAAATTGTTGAGAACTCTAGCTACTGGATGGATCGCTAATCTTTGGAGGGATTGGATATTAGAGTACTCATGTACCATGAGTCGAGGATGCGCAAGGATAACCAAACCCCCATACACTCCTCCTCGGGGGTACTTGTCTCTTGTGAATTAGATTGAGAGTTACCTATAATAAGTGCATGAGTTCTTCGGACTAATGTAAGTATTCGAAAGTTGATACTTCCACCTTCCCATATCTGCTAGCCTCTTCGGTACCGTGCATTGCCCTTTCTCATCTCGAGAGTTGGCGCATACTTCACCGGTGCATCCAAACCCTTGGCATGATACGCTCTGTCATCATAAACCTCCTTATATCCTTCCTCAAAACAGCCACCATACCTACCTATCAAGGCATTTCCATAGCCTTTCCGAGATATATTTCCATGCAACTTCCATCTTCTCATGACTTGATCTTCATGTCATACATGTTCCTGCTACACTGGCAGAGGTATACATTTGCATACATCATGATAGCTTCATCTTCTTTATGCTGAGTAATTTTGTAAGGTGTGAAAGATCTTCTATACTTCTTGTAAAATAGAGTGTTTCCCCTAAAGTGAGGAAAAGATCCCAAAGAGGACAAAATTAAAAGATTCCAAAGAGGACAAATGAGATTAAATAGAAAGAGCCATTGAGGCCACAAAAAAATACAAAAACTAGAAAAAATAGAAAAAAGAAAATAAAAAGAGAGAAGGGGACACACTACTATTCCTTTTGAGAGACCCACACTCGTACTCCCTCTTGTATCTTGTACTCCATAGAGATGATCATATATGCATATAGCTATGTGGGGAAATTCACACTATAGAACTTGGCTTGTATATGCCAATGACGAGCCTCCACAAATGAGCTCTAGCTCTTCTTGAGCAACCACGTTGGATGCACCTCCACAAGTTCCATTGGAGAGCTTTCCATAGCTCATATGTGCATCCGTTGCATGGAAATACCTACTCCTCACATCATATCTATCATTTGGCTTTCTTTCGCCTATGATTGTCCTTATTGATGTGAGCCTTTCACACCTTTTTGTCTTCCTCCTCCACCATATCTCTCTCTTTTCCATCCTAAGTATCAACTTTCTTGCTTACGCTCATCCATTGCATGAGTGCTCAAAATGTCGAAAGGGAGTGGATCATTTTGACTTGTACCTGGCTAGTGGTCTGGGGACGAGTCAAGCTAAGATTACAAAGAGGACTAAGTGTGAAACTTTAGTAGATTGAGTTCTCAACCAAAAAAATATATTATGTTTTTCTCTCTCGTATTCCCATCCCCCAGTTCTTGCACGCAAACACCATCTGGAGACATTCGAGTCACGGACAGCGAGAGCTCTTGCACCTTTATGTTCTTATGTTTCTTGTTTCAATGCTAACATAGACTCTTGCTTGTTATGACTTGAATTGAATTACATACCTTGATTGCTTTACTTAAAAGTTCTTATATGGTTGGTAGCATGGCACCATAGAAATTATGCCTATCATTTACCTAATCGAGGACGAGAAGGAATTAAGCTTGGGGATGTTGATACGTCCCAAACGTATCTATAATTTCTGCTTCCTCCATGTACGTTTTGTGTGATATTGCTATGTTTTAGATACACTTTCATACACTTTTGATCATATTTGGACTAACCTATTAACTCAGTGCACCCCAGTGCCAGTTTCTGTTTTCTGCTGTTCTTTGTATTTCAGGTTTTCCCATTACTTAAAGTGCCCGAAAAATTCCGGGAAAAATATATAAAAAATCAGCGTTCCAGAAGACTCCAAACGTCCGAAGGAGAGCCGGAGGGGGGCTACCTGTCACCGAGGCGGCCACCTGGCGCGACCTAGTGTGGGGCCGCGTTGGGAGGCCGCCTGGGTGACTGGGACCTCCCCTAGTGGCCCCCCTTGGCCCTTATTTTTACTCGCGTCGCGAAAACCCTGATTCCAGACCCTTTTTCTCCAGAAGCAATTCCGATCTCTGCCTCCATCGCCGACAAGCTTCAGGGGAGCATAATTCGTATGCAGGCACCCTGCCGGGGCGGGGAAGTGCCCCCGGATTCATCTCCATCGACGTTGCTTCCTCCCTCCATGATGCAGGAGTAGTTCCTCCTCGGGGATGAGGTTTCTACCAGTAGCTATGTGGTCTTCTCTCTCTCCCATGATGTGATTTTCATTGTGATCATAGGCTATGTTAATCTAGGGTGATCCCATGATATTTCCCCTTCCTCTATGTATTGGATTGATGTACTCACTTGATCTTATCTAGTATAATCCTCGAGACCATGGTGACAGCGGTCTATTGGACATGGGTTAGAAGAATATTATCCTGAGTGATTTCCTCTTTTGTGAACTGATTGAAGATTGAGAGTCTCTTGGTGCTTGTCTTTGACTATCCTTGAGATATGTTGTGGTGATTGTGGTACTCTCTTTGGATGGCCGCGGTGACATTGGGAAACCCATAGATGAGAACTACGAACATTGATATGTGCTTTTATAGCCCTACATAATTCTCGTCCTCTCTTGATCACAAAGTAATGTACTCCGAGTACGTCTCCAACGCATGTTTTAGTGGAAATATCGTGTGATTAGACTATGTTAATGTTGTTGGGAGTTGCCACTAGTGAAAGTATGAAGCCTAGGCCTTGTTTCCACCTTTGCAATACCGTTTGTGCTCACGTTTACCACTTGTTGGCTTGCTGCAATTTTTATTACAGATTTATATTACTTTGTTTTGCCACACCTATCACCCATATTTTACCATCGCTTCGCCAAACTAGTGCACCTATACAACTCCTAGTTGTATTAGGTGTTTTGGGGACACAAGAGACTTCTTGTATCTTAATTGCAGGGTTGCTTGAGAGAGACCATCTTCAACCTCTACTTCCCTGAGTTCGATAAACCTTAGGTCATACACTTGAGGGAAATTGTTGCGGTCCTACAAACCTCACTACAGGAAACAGGAGTTTTGCCGTCAGCCAAAGCTGACGGCAAACATATGAAACGCGGACGGCAAAGGCTTTGCCGTCAGCTCAACGACGGCAAACCTGTTGTCAGCTCATCAGTCGGCAGTGAGCTGCTTTGCCGTCAGCTCAAGATCGACCGACGACAAAGCCTTGCCGTCAGCCTTTTTGTACTGGCTGACGGCAAAGCCGCTCGTACGGCCAGCTCTGACTTAACCCCCGTGGGCTGAGTTAACGGCGTGCATTGCCGTCAGCTAGCATTTTTCCGTCAGCCATCCCTACTCGTTGCCGTCAGCCTGTTGAAGGCCGACGGCAAAGCCGTGACCAAATGGTCACTGCCACAGTCCAGATTGCACAGGCTGCCGCCACGTGTCCGCTTTGCCGTCAGCTTGCCGACGGCAACGACGTTGCCGTCAGCCAGCTGATGGCAAAGCTCTCTGTTTCTTTCTTTTTTGTTTGTTTTCTTTAATTCCCTGCATTTACACAAATAACATATATATATATACATACATCACTGGCCCAACATCACAACAATATATCACAACATGAAACAAGTTGGTGCAACACTGGCCCAACATCACAACAATATATCACAACATGAAACAATAGAGTGCACATGTATCTACAAGTCATTTACATACCACTAGTCCACTAGTGCATACAAAAAGTTCAAAACAACAACAATCATCATCTACATAACCACAAGCGTCTACAAAGTTCCCAACATCTCGCAAATTCATATATAAAGACTAACATCCTATATCTTGAAAACGAAGAAGCATCCATCCATGCATATAGGCAAATCTGCAAAATGAAAACATAATCATATGTTAGTTATGGAAAAGAAGAAATCCAAAATGATTATATATGGAACTAGTTAGTATGAAATGAAGCTAAGTACATATCAATTTTGGCCTTTATTACAAGCTACGTATAAAAAAGAAATGGAAGAAAAGAAGAACAAGGATAAGAAGATTAAGGAGAAGAAGAGGAAGAATAAGAACAAGATGAAAAGAAGAGAGAAGATGGAGAAAAAGAAAGAAGAGAAAAAGTAAGAATAAGAAGATCTTTTCTTCTTTTACTTTCTTTTTCACCTCTTTCTTCTTCACTTCTTTCTTTTCCTCCTATCCTTCTTCTTATTCTACAATACTTGTTCTTCTTAGACCTCAAGAGCTAAATATATCTCATTTTAGATCTAACTAAGTCCTTAATTCATTTTTGAGCTTTATATGCGAAGTATAAGTCATTTTTAGGTTTATAAGCCACTTAAGCTAGTAAATTCATTATTGAGTTTTTATAAGACAAGTATAAGTCATTGTTGAACTTAATAAGCTTATAAAATCTAATTTGAGCTTTAAAAGCTTATAAAGCCAAGTTTGAGCTTTATAAGCTTATAAATTCACTATTGAGCTTTTAGAAGCCAAGAATAACTCAATTTTCATCGAACTACGCTATTAACATCATTTTTCAGCTTTATGAGCTGATGAAGTCATTGAGGAGCAATTATAAGCCAAGTATAATTCATTTTTTAGGTTTACAAGCTTATAAAGCCAAGTATAAGTTTTATAAGCTTATATAGTCATTTTTTAGCTTTTATAAGCCAAGTATAATTCATTTTTTAGGTTTACAAGATTATAAAGCCAAGTATAAGTTTTATAAGCTTATATAGTCATTTTTTAGCTATTATAAGCCAAGTATAATTCATTTTTTAGGTTTACAAGCTTATAAAGCCAAGTATAAGTTTTATAAGCTTATATAGTCATTTTTTAGCTTTTATAAGCCAAGTATAATTCATTTTTTAGGTTTACAAGCTTATAAAGCCAAGTATAAGTTTTATAAGCTTATATAGTCATTTTTAGCTATTATAAGCCAAGTATAATTCATTTTTTAGGTTTACAAGCTTATAAAGCCAAGTATAAGTTTTATAAGCTTATATAGTCATTTTTTAGCTTTTATAAGCCAAGTATAATTCATTTTTTAGGTTTACAAGCTTATAAAGCCAAGTATAAGTTTTATAAGCTTACATAGTCATTTTTTAGCTTTTATAAGCCAAGTATAATTCAGTTTTTAGGTTTACAAGCTTATAAAGCCAAGTATAATTTTTATAAGCTTATATAGTCCTTTTTTAGCTTTTATAAGCCAAGTATAATTCATTTTTTAGGTTTACAAGCTTATAAAGCCAAGTATAAGTTTCATAAGCTTATATAGTCATTTTTTAGCTTTTATAAGCCAAGAATAAGTAAATATTTATGTAACTAAGCTATTACTACCATTATTGAGCTTTATGAGCATATAAAGTCATTGATAAGCTTTATGTAACTTACCGGAGGCCACCTCAAGGCTGAGAAGCGCCGCCACGTGGGTTGCTCGGGGATTCACTAGGAGATTCTTGTGGGTTGTGAGATGCAGCTCCGGAATTATGCTGCAACAAAGGATGAGTTGCAATGTGGTAAGCATGATGACACTTGATGGTATAAGACCGGGATATATTGATCATTGAAAGAAACTTACCGTTCCGGGAGGAGAAACGATAGGCGTCGGCATCGGTGGAGGGGTAAGACCTTGCTTCTCCCACATACTCTGCGAGTTAGGTTTTGAGGACTCGAGCATATTAGCAAGTGAACCAAACATATGCATATGCATTCTTGGCGGATATATGCAAAAGTAGTAACTTACCGAGAAGAGGTCGTAGATGGCCTTCGTCTGGGCATTATTGCGTGCCCTCTCCTCCTCGAGTATCCTCTGGGTCCTCTCCTCCGCCAGCCGGTCCCTCTCCGCAAGCTGCTCCGACAACATCTCTTGTGTCGCCTGTCTCTCCCTCTGAATGGCGTCCTGAGAACACTCAACAATATAGCAATTATTGTCATCATCGCTACGTAGTCTAAAGAACGGAAAGAAAAATTGAGACAAAGTTATACCTGGATAGCAATGTCCACTGGCCGCGGGCGAGGTCGTACAGCAGGAGCGGAGCTCGTTTGCCTCGCCTTGATCTGAGGTAGAGTCTCCGGGCAATGTACGAAGCCATTGCACATGGAGGTGCTGCCATGATGCTTACCGCCACCAGAAATCATCAAGGCCTCCGGATCAATCTCCTCCTCGCTCGGGTCAAACTGAGGACCGCGTAGCTCTTTCGCCACCTCAGAATAGGCCATCATCTTGTGGTAGGCTGCAGCGCTGGTGTACGCCTCAACACCGTCGCCCTCGGAATATGCCGTCACCGTTTTGTACTTTCCCTTATGGGCCATGGCAAATGAGCGAAATCCCTTAGGCACAGGCTGATTATGGTGCTTCGCCTACAATGAAAAGCAAAGAAAAGGCATGAAACAAATCAATTGATTAATGATGAAAGGACATGAAACTTAAAACAAAAAGGCACATACCCATTTTTTTGCTTACTCGTTGACGTTGAGATTGCCTTGGTGGTGTGCCACACCTACCATTTGTGCACGCCTAGCCTTGGCGCTTTTGTGGGTGGACAGCCAGGCATCACTGAGCCATTTGTCCACTATCGCCTCAAAGCAATCCATCTTATTTGCACACCATCTCGGGGGCGCCTATGAATTAATAATCTTATAAAGTCATTGAATATCTTTTTTAAGCCAAGTACAAGTCAAGTTTTATGTAACTAAGCTATTATTATCATTTTTTAGTTTTACAAGCTTATAGAGCCAAGTTTGACCTTTATAAACTTATAAAGCCAAGTTTGACACTTATAAGCTTATAAAGCCAAGTTTGAGCTTCATAAGCTTATAAAGAAAAGTTTGACACTTATAAGCTTATAAAGCCAAGTTTGAGCTTCATAAGCTTATAAAGAAAAGTTTGACACTTCTAAGCTTATAAAGCCAAGTTTGAGCTTCATAAGCTTATAAAGAAAAGTTTGACACTTCTAAGCTTATAAAGCCAAGTTTGAGCTTCATAAGCTTATAAAGAAAAGTTTGACACTTATAAGCTTATAAAGCCAAGTTTGAGCTTCATAAGCTTATAAAGAAAAGTTGGAGCTAACTAGGCCTTACTTATAAGTGTAGGAATTTACCTCCAAGTATTCATCCTTCTTAAGGAAAACTTTTCTACACTTCTTCTTGGCCTTCTTCACGCCCTTCTTGGCGTACCAATCTCGAACACACTGAACACGCATCTCGTGCCTAGTGTTCGTGAGTAGCCTCACTATCTCCTTCTCGAGATTCTTATGGGCCGCCGGCTCCATCCCCTCCTCAACCCTATAGTAGCACTGAAAAATGCATCGAACATATGAAAAGATGAGTGAAATGATTCCAACACTAATAAATGATTGCAATGCTTAGAATACTTACCCAAAAAGTAGCCACCACCATGTCGGCTTTGGTACGGCATTCAACGTTGTTGATGCGTTCATCTGGCGGGGCCGGGGCGGCTTTGTAGTGTGGCCAAGTGAGGCCGGGCTCAGGAACCCTACCCCCAATAGGCAACTGGACTAGCCCGGGGAACTGCTCCTTAAGCACGACACCAAGGAGGCAGTTCGGATTCCGAGCACCTTCCGGGTAAGTCCACGCCCTGCAAAATAAGAACACAAAGACATTAGTTCTTGTTGGACCATATGTACATGTATGATATATATATACAAGGAACACAAAAAATTCATCAACTTACTTCTCCCCATCTGGCGCAATCAATACCCTCTGCGCAGGGTCCGGACGTGGTGGGACCCGTTTCATACCACGCTGGTACACCGGCTTCTTGTAAGAGGAGCTCCCCTCACCCCCATCATCCCCCTCACCCCCCTCATCCCCGTCGTCATCTCTATCATCATCCTCATCAGCATCATCATCATCCGTGCGAGCACGCTCCTCCCAAGGATCATCCCAACGAGGCTCCGTCGACTGCCTCGGTGCCTCAGGTGTCTCTGACTGCACCGGTGGTGTCCTCTGCTCCGGTGCCTCCGACTGCATCGGCGGTGGCCGCTGCTCTGGTGCCTCCGACTGCACCGGCGGTGGCTCCTGCACCGGTGAGACTGTCCTGTGAGTGGGTGACTCGGCTAGGGCGCCACCTGCTCCTCGACCACCGGGTTTAGCTCTCTTTGGGCCTTTTGCCCGACCTCTCCCACGAGGCTGCTCAGCACGCGCCGGCGGCGAGCTGGCTGCGACAATACCCGCCAGCAACTCTCTCCGTAGAGGTAGAGGTGGTCGAGACTCCACCGGTGGGTCCCTACGGCTCGCCATGTGTCAACACCTGTTACGGAGTAAAGATGAATTAGTAAAGTAAGGAAATAAATAATACAAATTCATATATACAAAAAACAAACATATGCATATAAAGATGAATTAGTACATTAAGGAAATAAATAATACAAATTCATATATACAAAAAACAAAAGAAAGTTGGGATGCATACAACTAATAGTCGGGATCATCTGTATCTTCTCCAGGATCAATAAAAACATCATCGTCACTATCACGCGTGTCGTCATGAATGATCTCTTCTCCGGGATCGGGTTCAGCGTCAACCACATTTCGAAAGCCTTTTTGTAACCGGTCAAGCAATGATAGGTCATCCGCATCGGTAACCTCTTCGTGTTCCACTTCTTCATCTTCCTCCTCATCATCATCGGTAACCTCTTCGTGTTCCACTTCTTCCTCTTCCTCCGCATTGTCATTCTCTACTTCCATGTTTTGACCAAACGTAGAGGTTTTTCCGAAATGTTTTTTGGCCACACGTGTTTCTTGGAAGAATTCTCCGTCATATGTGTCTGGGTCTATGTGAGGTTGATAATCCTCATCTTCATTGGGGGCAAGTAGTTTACCATGTGGCGGCACGTCATAGATGACATAACAATCTTCGAGATTCTTTACACTTTGGCAGGCCCATGGAAGATAGAAAACCTGTGTGGCCTGTTGAGCCACAATATAAACTTCGGCAACATTTAAACGGTTCTTCTGTTTAATTTCAACTAGCCCAACATGCTCATGAGTTCGTCTAGTGTCCTTCGGATCGAACCAATGACATTTGAAGGCAACGGCATTCGGAGGATTTTCACCATAATATAGCAGTTCGTATATTTCTTCAACTATTCCATAATACTCGACTCCTCCATCTATAGCGGACACACCGGAATTTGTTGTTTTCCGATCGGGCAGAGTTTGCTCTTTCATACCAGTAAGAAAGCGATACCCATTGATGTCGTATTTTTCATATGTATGGACCTTAAAGTCAAAACCATTTGCGATTTGTCTCAATTCAGTGTCCATCGACTCTGAATTAGCCTACAAGTTGAAACGGAAAGGCTTGTTGTATTAGTCGGTACTGAGACGACGAAGAAATAACAATGGCCTGTATATCATATAAGAAGTACCGTTTGTGTAAACCAAGAGATGAAACCGGGATTTCCGCCTCCCCGCTTCTCAAGAAGATTAATCTCTTCGATGGAGTCTTTTTCGATCGCCACTCCATTCGAGAATTGCGCGACGAATCGACTGTATCAAATAATTAAGAGAAGTTAGACACACAACTCGTCAAGAAGTTGCAGAACAATTAATATGTACCGCGCACTTACTCGATGTATGGCCGCACTTCTGTCATGTTGGTCAAGATATACAATGTAATGATGCTCCATTCCTCGAAGGTCAACGTCTTTGTCTTCATAACCCCACAAGGTGCGAGGCTCCCTTTAAAGAGTTTGAACTTGGATTCATGTCGCTCGGGGTCGCCAGTATTGTACCGAGGCTTTGGATTATGCAAACTGTAATTAGTGGCAGCATAGTGTGCTGTCACGAAGTTTGCCGCTTCCTCGACAACGAATGCCTCAGCCATTGATGCTTCAATTCTCCTTTTATTTTTACATTTTGCTCGAAGCGTCGTCTGCATTCTCTCGGTTGGATAGCACCAACGGTTTTGCACAGGGCCACCCAATCTTGCCTCCATCGGTAGATGCAAAATCATATGCTGCATCGGATTAAAGAAACCCGGTGGAAAGATCTTCTCTAACTTGCATTTCAACTCCGGCGCCAGTTTTTCCATCTCTTCTATCACAATAGGCGATAATTCTTTAGCACAAAGAACACGGAAGAAATAGCTTAGCTCTGCCATTACTAGCCATTCATCCTCGGGGATGTAGCCGCACAACATCACCGGCATTATCCGCTCAAGCCATATGTGCCAATCGTGACTCTTCAGCCCAAAGATTTTCAACTTTTCAAGACTTGCTCCCCTTGCTAGATTCGCTGCATACCCATCGGGGAACATCAACTTTTTTTTCACCCAGATGAGGATTTCCCTCATGTGTTCCCTTTTAAGATTGAACCATGCCTTTGGCTTCTCCCAATTCTTCTTCCCTTTCGGTTGTCGCATGTTCAGTGACTTCCTATTACACAGACTCTCCTGATCGACTCTAGCCTTAACATTATCTTTCCCTTTATCAGTGCCGAACAATGTACCAAAAAGGGCCTCACCCATATTTTTTTCAGTGTGCATCATGTCAATGTTGTGTGGAAGAGCAAGGTCTTTGAAATACGGGAGATCCCAAAAGCATGGCTTGTGGGTCCAGGCGTGTTCCGTATTATATCCCAAGAAATACCCTGGCCGGTTCGGATCAGGCTCTAGTGAGTTCAACTGATCAAGAATTTGTGCGCCCGTCATCATAGGTGGTGCCTCGTGCTCGACAACTTTACCTTTGGTGAAATTCTTCTTGTCTTTTCTGAATCCATGGTCCAGAGGCAGGAATTGTCTATGCAAGTCGAAGCAAGAATACTTGCGACCCTCCGGCAGCCAATGAAACTTAAGAGCAGACTTGCATTGCGGGCATGGGAACCTTCCGTGCACGCACCATGCAACAAAAAGTGCAAACGCCGGCAGGTCATGCATGGAGTACATCAACCAAGCATGCAGTTGGAAGTTTGTTTTGCTAGCTGTGTCATATGTCTGGATCCCATTATCCCAAGCTTCTTTCAACTCATCCATCAGTGGTTGCAAGTACACATTCATATTTTTTCCGGGATAGTTGGGCCCCGGAACTATCAACGTCAAGAAGATGTGCTTTCTTTGCATAAGTACTCCAGGGGGCAGATTGAGGGGCATGATGAATACGGGCCAACAACTATACTGGGTTGCCGTCATACCGAAAGGATTGAACCCATCGAGGCTAATGGCGAGTGCCACGTTTCTTGGGTCTTTGGCTTTACCTTCTTTATGTATTTCATTGAACATCTTCCACGCTTCACCATCAGAGGGGTGGGTCAACATCAAATTCCCGTATTCATCTGTAGCACGTCTAATTCCATCTCTGTGCCATGTCATTTGTTTTGCTGTTTCTTCAAGCATGTAAAGCCGTTGAAGTCTTGGTAAGATCGGTAGGTACCGAAGAATGTTTACGGGTATTTTGCTCTGCATGTTCTCACCAAGACCGTTGTCTACGACAATATACCTAGAGGACTTGCAGCGTGGACAATAATTATCATCCGCATACTCATGCCTAAATAAGACGCATCCTTTCTCACAAGCATGTATCCGCTCGATGGGCATCTTCAATGCACCGAGTATTTTTTCTGAGTGGTATAGGTTTGCAGGCATAATATGACCGTCCGGTAGAAAGCGCCCGAATAAGGTCATCATCGCATCATAGCACTCTCTGGACAAGTTGAATTGTGCCTTAAGAGCCATTGTTTGTGCGATGGCATCTAGTTGACAAAGCTTGGTGTGTGCATGCAGTGGGAGTTTTGAAGACTCTAGCATGGCATAAAAGGCCTTGGCAGTTTCCTCCGGTTCTTCGTCCTCAAGACGAGCATCGTTGTAGTCATTGACCATGTCTTCGATCCCTGTACCACAATCCTCAATGCGCTGACGCACTACCTCATGTCTGTCACGTTGGGCCGACTCGCCATGAAATGACCACAACGTATAATCAGGCATGAAACCACGTATTTGCAGGTGTTTACCCATTACATCCTTTGTCTGTTGTGAATAGTTCTTATATCTAGTGCAGGGGCACCATGTTCTTGGTTGGCCAGCACTAAATGCAACCTCTAGGAACTCCTCGGTCTTGGCCAACCATTCCTCAGTCATATTTTTTTGACTAGGGTGACCGGTGTACATCCACGCACGATCATTCATTTTGGCTAGCTAGCTAGTACAAATTAACACCAGAAGGCATATAATTAATTACGGTGATACGACATATGCACACTAGCTAATAGGTAAAGATAGGTCCTAATCCCACCCGAGTATGTGCAGATTGGATTCATTTCCCCATGCTCTCCTCCCGATCCGACGCAAAATTTCGACAGCACCTCCCCGCTGTTCTCCTGATACACGTCTCAGCATAAACCGAGAGGATGTGTACCCGGAGAACAACAAGGTGGCGCTGACGAAATCCTGCGTCCGATCCGGAGGAGAGCATATATGGGGAAATGAATCCAATCTACACATACTCGGGCTGTCCATGGATAACGTTGGACAATTCGAAAGAATCCAATTATAAATATGCAAATGAATGCATATTTATAAATGGATTATTTCGAACGGGAGACGCATGGGTTACGCAATGGAACCTTACATCTAAATTTTAATTCTACCTAACTAGTTTCATTGGCATTAAGTCCGGAACATAGCAAAGGAAAGGGGAGAAATTTTTTAATTATATTTCTTTTCTAACTTCTTCTCTTCTTCTTTCTTCTTTCTTCTATTTCTTTTTACTCTTCTATATCTTCATCTCCTCCTCCGATACTTCATCTCCTCCTCTTACACAAGGCCAGGCCAACCCTAAGCCACAAGATAACTAGCCCTAACTAATTTTACTTTACTTTTCATTTCATTTTACTTTTTTTACTTTTCATTACATTCCATTTTCTTTCAATTCATTAACAATCTAACAACTGATTTTCAATAACTAACTAACTAACTATTGTCTTTAACTAACTACAAACTAACTAAATAATCTTAACTATAACTAGCTAACTAGAACCTAACTACTGATTTTAACTATCTTAATAATTTTAACTAACTAACTAACTACTGATTTTTACTAAATAACTAACTAACTAATGATATTAAATAAATAAATAAATATTGATTCTAACTAACTACAATGTAACTAATGTTTTTAATATAACTAGCTAATTAAAATCTAACTATTGATTTTAACAATAACTAACTAACTAAATATCTACTGATTTGAACTAACTAGAACCTAACTATATCTCTTTTCCACCCCTCTAATTAAAATCTGTTTTTCTATCTTTCTTTATCTCTTTTCCATTCCTTTCATTTTACTTTTCCTTCCTTTTCAAATATGTTATTTCAATTCTACTTCTTTTCTTCTTTCCTCTACTTCTCTTTTCTTTTCTCTTCCTAATGTCTCTCATTCTCTTCATATTTTCTCTACTTCTCTCTTCTTTCTATTCCTAATTTCTTTTTTCTCTTCTCTTTTCTCTACTTCTGTCTTCTTTCTTCACAAATATTTTCTTTCATATTTTTCTCTACTTTCATTAGCTAGCTAATATAACAACTAAAAACTAATAGTTTTCCTAATCTAACTAAAATCTAACAACTAACTAAAATATATAGAAACTAACTACTTGTAGAAAAGACTAGCTTTCCTAAGCCAACTAAAATCTAAGTAATATAACAACTAAAAACTATTAGGTAGCTATTTTTTCCTAAGCTAACTAATATAACAACTAACTACTTTCCTAAGCTATTTTTTATTTTTATTAGCTAGGTAATATAACTACTGACTACTTTATTTTTATTAGTTGTATAGTTTTTATTAGTTGCATTGTTCTAAAAATAAATAAAATTGATAAATAACAAAAAACAGAGAAAAGAGGAGCTCACCTGCAGAGGAGGGCGGAGGAGGTGGTGGTGGTAGCCGGCGAGGAGGCCACTGCCACCGGAGCCGAGGAGGACGGGCAGGCGGCCGGCGAGGGAGGGGGCCGCGGCGGTGACGGGGGCGGCGACGTCGTGTAGAGGCGCGGCGGCGGGCTGGACCTGCAGAGGAGGAGAGGATGAGCGGGAGAGAGAGAGAGAATGGGGAGTGGGGGAAGGGGCGGCCGGGGTGGCCGCGGCTCACCGGACGCGGCCGGCGCGGCGGGGGAGGCGGCGGCGGCTTGGAGGGGAGGGGTTGAGAGCGGTGTGTGAGAGAGAGAGAAGTGGCGGCTAGGTCTGCCCGGGCCGAGATAACGGCCCGCCAGCTGACGGCCAAGCGGCGGGCCGTTATCCCACAGCCGCGTGGTGGGGTCTGGGGAAACGTTGCCGTCAGTGGGGCTTTGCCGTCAGCTGTTCTGCGCGTTGCCGTCAGCTAACTGACGGCGTTGCACGGGCTGACGTCTAAAGTTTCTTTTGCCTACAGTTGTTTCTTTGCCGTCAGCATTTTTACTAGCTGACGGCAAAACATGGTTTGTCGTCAGCCCCGACGGAAAGCTAACGGCAAAGCACAAAGCTGACGGCAAAACTCCTGTTTCCTGTAGTGCCTCTGCGCTTGGACGCCCAACATAGTCTACAAGAATAGAAGCGCGCGTATACATCAGCAGCAAATCGAGCTCCCCCGTCCACCACGGCCAGCGCGCTCCGCCGCCCGAATTCGCGCGCTCTGGCCAACCCCTTGCTCGCCGAACCCTCCGTCACGCTCCCCGGTGAGCTGCTCGCCAAATCCCCATGTTTTCCCCTCAAATTTGTCGCCGTAGAACTCCCCGTCCGAGCTCGACGCCGCCGTGCACCCATGGCTGTGGCGTGCGCTTGCTTGGTCCTGGCCGCGCTCGGGCTCGCCCCTGGCACCCCTGGCCGCGCACGCCCGCGCACCGTTGCACCCCGCAAGCCGTGCCTGACGTGCCCCTGCCCCATACGCGTGCTCCCATGGGCGGCGTCGCTACCGCCGGCTGACCTCGACCGCGTGTCGGTTGTCCAGTGGACGCGCTCACACGCGCCCGCATGGCCGCGTCTCCCTCACCGCACTCGCCCGCTGCACGCCGGTGCCCTGGCGCGCATGCTCGCCCGCGTGGTCGCGCCCTCCCACCGCCCCGGCTGCCCTCTCCCCGCTCGCCGCCGTGACACGCCTCACTGCCGGCGTGCTGTCCGTGGGCAAACCCCCCTAACCACCACTGACCCATGGGCCCCTGTCCTGTTAATTATCCTTTAGTTAAATAAAGAGTAACCCCCACTAAGACTGACAGATGGACCCCGCCCATAATTAGACTAATTATATGACCTGTTAAAGAGAATGGCCCTATGAAAAGTGGGCCCAGCCCACTTAACCTCCTCTTAGATTAAAAGAAATGGTTATTTAATTCTATCCCAATGACATGTGGGAGCTGATGGCAAGAGACTGTTAATACTCTTCAAGCCTCGTTGGTTACCCCAAGTGCAGAGTGAGATATAGTGAAGCGGCAAGTTTTCCCTTGGCAAAGATACCAAGGTTTGTCTCCCGTAGGACTCCGAAGGATCCAAGAAGGTGGTAAAGTGAACAATGGCGCCGAGGTTGCTAACTTCACCTGGACCTGCACATAGATACAAATAACTTTGCTCCCAACGAGTACAGAGGAGTTGTCAATTCCTCCGGCCTTGCCGTTTACAAAGGATCAACGCAAGAGATAATGATAGTGGCAACTGAAAGTAAAGACTGAAAGTAAATTTAGGGCGTAAACAATGATATGAAGATGGACCAAGGTCACGTGATTTTCACTAGTGATGTCTCTCTCCCAAAAGACGATAAAAGTGCTAGCGAGGTAAACAAATCACAGTTGGGCAATTGACAAGATTATGAAGGCACCGCAATGCTAACTATGCTGCAAAGAAAGGAAGGGCTCAAAAACAATGGGCAGTACGCCAAGGTAAGTATACCGAAATCCATCTGCATCTACTACGAATCATCCACCTTGAGATATCTATCCAGAACATCTCGTTGGTATTCAGTTGCGAATCCCACCCAAAGTGTAAACTCAAAGCAACAGACAACTGCATTAAAATAACTTTGCGTAAAGTAAACAATCCTTGCACCCGAAGATACAAGCACCGTTGTTTTATCCCTGGTGGCAACAGCACAGCCCCTAGTCTCATGTTTCTGTCACTCAAGCTAGATATCACGGGGCTGAACCCACAATCAAGCATAATGCTCCCTCTTGGAGTTGCAATAAATCACTTGGCCAAAGTAAAATACGGCAACGGAGAACATGCAAGAATTTACTCAAGAACAAAATATAAAAGAGAAGAACCAAATATATTACTCCTCACAATCTGAACATAGTCTCATAATCCATCAGATCCCAACAAACTCAGCATAGCAACAACATAAAATTACAAAGGTGCCTCGATCATGTGAGGCAGCTCACGAGGTCTCGAAAGTGGAAGCACAAAGAAGGGAGAGATAGATCACATAGCTACTGGTCACGGACCCATGGTCCAAGGGAAACTACTCACGGTACATATGGGAGGCGTCCATGGCTATGGATGGTCTCCCGAAGGGGGTAGCTTCTCCCGGCAGGGTGGCGAAGCAGCTTCTCTAGGTAACCCCGATCTTGAAACGGCGGCGGCGGCTGTACAGAGGCGAGATCGCGAAAGAGGGATTGATATTAGGGGTTTCCGTCACGGGAGGTAAATATAGGCGAAGGGGGGGCACCGAGAGGGGCCACAGGGCAGCCAGGAGGCTCCCTGGCATGACCTAGGTTGGGGCCGCGCCAGGGACCCTTCTGGAGTCCCTGTGGTGGCCCCCTTCCCTCCTTTGGTGTTTCCGGAATCTTCCGAGTCGCTGATTTTTTATTTGTTTTTTACGGATTTTTTGGAGCACTATTAATGGCCGGAAAAACTGAAATACAAAACAGCAGAAAACAACAACTGGCAGCTGGGTGCACTGGGTTAATAGATTAGTCCAATTATGCTCAAAAGTGTATGAAAGTTCAAGCAAAACATGGCAAAGTCACACAAAACATGCATGGAGCAAGCAGAAATTATAGATACGTTTGGGACGTATCAACATCCCCAAGCTTAATTCCTTCTTGTCCTCGAGTAGGTAGATGATAACAAGCATAATTTCTGTGGTGACATGCCACACAACCATATAAGGACTTTTAAGTAAAGCAATGAAAGCATGCAATTCAACTCAAGTCTTAACAAGCAAGAGTCTATATTAGCATTGACATAAGCAACAAAAGAACAAAAGGTGCAAGAGCTCTCGCTGTCCGTGATTCGAATGTCTCCAGATGGTGTTTGCGTGCAAGCAGGGGATAGGGAAATACGAGATAAAAAAGTAATTGTTGAGAACAACTATCTACTAAAGTTTCACACTTAGTCTCCTTTGGATCCTTATCTTGACTCGTCCCCAGACCACTAGCCAGGTACAAGTCAAACTGATCCACTCATTTTCGATATTTTGAGAAATCATGCAATGGATGAGCGTGAGCAAGAAAGTTGACACCTAAAAGGTGAATCAGAAAGAAGGTGGAGGAGGAAGACAAAAAGGTGTGGAAGGCTCACATCAATGAGGACAATCATAGGCAAGTGAAGGCCATGCAACGGATGCACATGTGAGCTAAAATCTCTCCAATGGAACTAGTGGGGGTACATCTAACTTGCTTGCTCAAGAAAACCTAGAGCTCTTTTGAGGAGGCTCATCATTGGAATATACAAGCCAAGTTCTATAGTGTGAAGGTCCCCACATAGCTATATGCATGATGATGATCTCTATGGATTACAAGGGATAGAAGATGAAGTACTAGTGTGGATCTCTCAAAAGGAATAGTAGTGTGCCCCCTTCTCTCTTTTTATTTCTTTTTCTCTTTTTTCTATTTTTTGTATTTTTTTGGTGGCCTCAATGGCTCTTTCTATTTAACTCTCATTTGTCCTCTTTGGGATCTTTTGATTTTGTCCTCTTTGGGATCTTTTCCTCACTTTAGGGGCAACACTCTATATTTTACAAGAATATAGGGGATCTTTCACACTTTACAAAGGTACTCACATAAAGAAGATGTAACTATCATGATGCAAATGTATGACATGAAGATCAAGTCATGAGAAGATGGATGTTGCATGGCAATGTATCTCGGAAAGGCTATGGAAATGCCTTGTAGGTAGGTATGGTGGCTGTTTTGAGGAATGATATAAGGAGGTTTATGATGACAGAGCGTATCGTGCCAAGGGTTTGGATGCACCGGCGAAGTATGCGCCAACTCTCAAGATGACAAAGGGAAATGCACGGTACCGAAGAGGCTAGAGAATGTATAGGTGGGTGGAAGTGTCAACTTTCGAATACTCACATTAGTCTGAAGAACTCATGCACTTATTATCAGTAACTCTCAATCTAATCAGGAGCTTCACAAAGAGACAAGTACCCCGAGGAGGAGTGTATGAGAGTTTGGTTATCCTTGTGCATCCTCGACTCATGGTACGTGAGTGTACTCTAATATTCGAACCCTCCAGAGGTTAGTGATCCATCTAGTAGCTAGAGTTCTCAACAGGATTTAGTGGTTGTCGAAAAACACACGGATTGCCCAAAATACGACATCTATCACTAATAGGCTCAAGCTCTTGACACCAAAAGTTCAAACATTACTCTAGTCAATACCTCAAAACTTTTGCAAGTTACTACTACAAAGAGAACAACAACTTCAACTACCTACTTCTAGTCAAGACACAAAACTCAGTGCAACAGGCAAACTCTCTAACAAGATAAAACATGCAACCTATAGAAAGTTCAACCTAAAACAAAAGAAAATCTCTAGAAAAACTAAAGCACTACAACTAAACAGAGCAGCAGCTAAGAAATGAAAAAGAACAACTCACAACTAAAAGAATAAGCATGCAAATCCTATGAGGAGTTCTAATTCAAGCGGAGCGTGTATCTCTCCCACACAAAAGAGTAAGTAAGCTGGGATCTAACTTGTTACTACAGCAAAAAAATAAAAAACAAACCTAGAAAAGTAAAGAGCGAGACGCTCCAAGTATAGCACATAACGCATGAAGTGATAAAAATATAGTGCAACGAGAGACGATTTGATAATTGTTGATGAAGAAGGTGATGCACGGGGGCATCACCAAGCTTAGACTCTTGAGTCTCCTTGAATATTTATTGGGGGTGCAGATGGGCATCCCCAAGCTTGAGCGTTTGACACTCCAAGATCTTCTTTCATCATCTTCCATCGCGCACTTGAAAACTCCCTTCATACATAACTCATTGTAGACTGATTAGAGAGGTTAGTACCCTAATAAAATAATTTTCTCCACTGGAAATAAAGATAATCTTGAAGAGCTACTGTTTCTCAAGATTGCCAACAAGTTTTTGCAAAGAAAAAGCAAGCTTAAGGTTTGCAAAAGTAAGGAGAGACAAAACGTGGCAGAATCTGTGAAAAACAGAATAGTATATAGAAAAGAATTTTTTAGGGATACTTCTGCAACTCAAATAAAAAAAAGTCAGAACATATGCAAGTTTCATAATTGTATAGAGCACGCTATGTAAAAGATCAAGTTGTATCCATTGAACCATCAAGATCATCAAAAAGCTCTTCAATAGTACAACTAGTCTTAATAGGTTTCTCAAAGAAAGGACGAATAAAAATGCTTCTTGGAATAAAATCAAAAGGAGGGAAATCAATTGGAGTTTCATTAAAGTTAAAGATAGGTGTCTCCTCCAAAGTTTTCACCGTTTCAACTCTCTCGACAATGGGTGTGTGTGCTTTAGCTCGAGGAACCTTGGGGACGTAAACGAACTTAGGTTCCTTCTTTGCCGGAGTTTCATCCTTTTTGATTTTGATTGAGGAAAAGGTAGTTCCTAGAGTTTCAATAACTTCCTCAATTTTTTCTATCCTAGAAGACTTCTCATCAAGGGATTTGATAGTCTCCAAAGTTTTGATAATTTTCTGCATGGAGTTATCTAACCTGTTCAAATTCCTTTGAATCTTACGCTCCAACTCATTCACCCTATCGATACTTGGCATCTCTAGCTCTATTTTTTCAAGTTTTCTCATAATGTGAGCTAAAGTAATGTCCTCTTTAATACTAACAACTGGGAGACTTCCAACAAGATTTTCAATAACATTAAGGGCTTCCCAAACTGGGGCCTCTACGAAGTTCCCATTGATAGCAGTGTCTAAAAGAAACCTATTCCGAGAAGTGATCCCCACATAAAAATTTCTAAGCAAGATAGTAGTGGATTGCTTCTTGGTGGCTCTTTTTTGAGAATCA
This sequence comes from Bromus sterilis, assembly GCA_950022295.1. Classification (NCBI taxonomy): domain Eukaryota; kingdom Viridiplantae; phylum Streptophyta; class Magnoliopsida; order Poales; family Poaceae; genus Bromus; species Bromus sterilis. Next base: position 360,364,816 of record OX465595.1, on the reverse strand, counting down.
TTAATTATATACCAAGCATCTTTCAAACTTTCTCCACCTCTTTGAGTAAAGGTAAGTACTTCTGCCTCCACAAAGGAAAAAAGGACCAGCCATAGTGGTAACTACTGACAAGGTAACAAGTATTTTTGGTATTTTTGATAAGGGACACAAAGGTAAAAAATGAAAGGTAAACTAACAAGACTAAAAAGCAAAGATAAAAGATAGTGTGCAACTCCCCTATCTTGTAGGCTGGAGACCCCGGCAACGGCGCCAGACACTTGCTGATGGCAAGAGAGTGTTAATACTCTTCAAGCCTCGTTGGTTACCCCAAGTGCAGAGTGAGATATAGTGCAGCGGCAAGTTTTCTGTGACGCCCCCAAAATTAGACCGTGTAGAGTAATCATACACACAGGGTACACGACTGAGATTAGGGTGCCACGGTGATAATATCACAGCACAACACTAAACACAAAAGGATAAACAAATATGTTACAATAGAGGGGGTCACTCGGACCCGAATACATAAGTCATACAAACCATAATATCTGAGTACAGACATAGTTAGTCAAGTTTTGCCTTAAGAAGGCTAGCACAAATCACATCAGAGATACAGATCGAAAAGGCGAGGCCTCCTTCCTGGGATCCACCGAACTACTCCTGGTCAACGGGGAACTCGACGTCGTAGTAGGCGCCTCCGGGGTACTCCTGCTCCTGGGCTCCAACGTCGGCTGCAGCGGCCGATCAGGCAAAACAGTAAAGGAAATAAACAAGGTGAGTATCTAGTATACCCGCGAGTCTTACGTCCGCTACTAAGCATTATGCATTGTATCAACGGAAAGAAGAGGCTGTATATAGTGGAATGCAAGGTAGAAATCCAGAGCAAGGGTAAGAAGCTAGGCCTATCGAAGACTAGCATCTTCCGACGATGTCTTGCAGCATGGGGTAAGAATCAGCCAACAGTTTATATAAAGCATAAAGTAACAATGCAGCAGAAGTTGCTGCAGCATTGTATAATAATAAGTTGTAATAATTAACAATGCCTCCGAGTTCACCTCCTCGACATCCCCGCGAGGAAGAGAACCCGGAACCATACAGTTTAATAATAGTTTCTAGTGGTAAGATCCAGCTTCAGCATAAAGCGTCCTGTTACCGTGGACACGGCTATTCGAATAGATTATCTTCCCTGCAGGGGTGCACTTGTGTTACGCTACACGCACGGATCTCCAGGGTGGCGGGAACCTTGTTAGGGAACGCTCCACCGAGGCTATACGACACTTCATAGACCATCTTTTAAACTCAACAGAGAGGTCATCCGCCGGACTATATCCTATGTACGCGGGGCTTTGGACCCTAACCCCGACGTACTCCTGCACGGTGCGAGGCTGGCCGGTGAAGTTAAATCAAAGCAAATACAAACCTCACTGCCGCGGAAAATAAGACAACACCACTTCCCGGCGCAGGCCGCGGTACTGCTGACGTCTGAAGAGTCCTCGGACGACACTACGAAGCAGAGGAGCCCATAACTCGTAATCCCCACGGGTAGGTAGTGCGTACATGGCATATAGCCAACTCAAGACATTCACTGAACCATTTAGCATTTTAATTAACCGGCGTGGCAACCGTTATCGTTGCCTCGACTTAACCGACCCGCGGACAACGACAGCAGCCAGGACCACCAGTACATCGGTGCCTGCCCCGTCGTCCCACCAAGTCACTGCGGTTACCAACAAGGTGAACCGTCTCCTTACCTTGTCTCGCGTGTGCTCCTAGAGGAGCTCGACTTTCGTAGTTTGGTAACTCTCGCGGCCAACGATCAGGGGCCAAGCATGCCGGTACACTGGTCGTACCCTCCCTGCCGTCCCGTCGCAATACCTCTCGCGGGCACCGTTGGGTCGCCCGACTTCTTACCTGAAGGACAACCGTTGTTCAAGACCCTAAGGCGGTAAGACAAAGTCAGCCTCGAGTGGAGTACAAGGATTACTCCTTGATAGCTCACACTTTAGGTGACTAGGCATAACCCAGATAGGGGCCTTAGACGATGTCTGCATTGTACCGTACCTATGAAGTTATAATATTTGTAACCGCGTTCACCCCCCCTGAGTGATCACGGCCCTCTATCTAATCCTAGCTAACAATGCGCAGGGCTCACTGCTGAATAATGCATAATAATAATAATAGGCAGCATAGGATAAAGGAAGGCACATCAAGGGGCGACAAAAATCAGGCTATGCAGTTGAATAGGATTGTAATCGTAGCAGGAGCAGTAATAATGCCTAGTACAAGAAAAGTACGGAAAGATAGGCGATATCTGGGGAAGAGAATGGCTCTGCTTGCCTGCAAGCTCGACGGTAGTAGTAGGGTCATCGACGAAGTAGTCGTACTCAGCAGCGGTGTAGTCGACGACAGCAGCGGGGTCTACCGGAGATTAAGGGGGGAAGAAACAGTAAATACACAGCAAGCATATACAAACAGATGCATGTCATGACAGATGAAATGTTAACGGTGTTCTAACGCAGTGCAATGCAATATGCTCGGAGCGGGAATTCATCTGGGGATGAACTACCGGCTCCGGGTGATTACCGGACAGGTTGTCCGGAGGGGGAAAGATCAAGCCGGAGGTGTCGTGGGTACCGGAAAAACATAAGGGGGTGTATCCGTGCTAGTTGATCTATTCTGAGAAACATTCGTGTTCAGAATAAATTCATCCGGGCACTCTAACAGTACCGGACAATTTATCGGACCGTCGGTCCGAAGGGGGAACGGTTCGATGTTCGTCGTGTTAGAGGGGTGTGATAGGCATACGGCTAGCGTATTCGTATTCGTTATATTCTTCTGATGAATTTTCATGTATAAAGTTTTTGAATCCGAGTTACGGTTTAAAAGTTATTGAATTTCAAAGTTTTAAATCATTTAAATGATTTTTTGAATTTCTTTTATTATTTATTCAACATTATCCAGATCATTATCCAAAACATTATCCAAAACAGTGCCTGACATGTGGGACCCACATGTCAGCCTCTGTTTATACATAAATCATTTTATTAAATCAGAAATACCTCTGGACCCACATGTTAGTGACTGGATTTTTAATAAACCCTTTTAATAAACAAAATGACAGGTGGGGCCCAGGTGCCATTGACTCCAATGCTAACTAAGCATGTTTAATTAATTTAATGACCAGGGGACCCACATGTCAGTGACTGTGGGGGTTTATTATTCAGTTAAAATTCTTAGTTAAATTAACAGAGTAATTAGCCAGGGGGGTCCACTGTCAGTGGCCCATTAGGGGTGGGATTAACCCCTAACGATAGATCTGACGAGGGGGGCCCGTCTGTCATCCTCACCGGAGGGCTCACCGGAGCCCGTCGCCGGCGAGGTCGACGGCGCACGCGCTACAGGCCACGGGAGAGGGCGTGGGGGGCGCAATCGAAAGCTGGGAGAAAGCCGCGTCCAATGGTGATGAGGTTTGTCCCGGGGGGCGCCGGAATCGGTGCCGACGTCGAGGTTTGGAGGCGGGCGGAGGCTGCGAAGTCGACGATGACGTTTCTGCGCGAAAACTCGAGCGTGTGCTAGCGCGTGAATTAAGTGGGAGCGTCCTAAGTCGAACGACACGTTTGGCGCGCCATAAGCGTGAGCTAGACCACGGTGGCGATGACAGCCGGCGGCGAGGAGCTACGGCTCCAATGGCGCGGGAGGCTACGGCGAACGGGAGGCCACGGGAATACTAGGAGGGGTAGAGGAGCTCACGACGGAGGCGTAGGGGAGGGAAGCAAGCTTGGGGGAGGCGCGACGAGGCCGGAATCGACGACGAGGTCGCGGCGGCCGGAGCGGGGAACGAAGACGAGGGCGAGGCGAGGGAGGGCTCCCGGCTCGATTCCTTGCTGGACTTGACGAAGACGACGACGGTGCAGAGGTTGGACACGGTGGCGTAGGCGACGGCGGCGCTCGGGATTTTTTCCCCGACAATGGCGAGAGGAGGAGGAGGGGAATGGGGTGGGGGGCGTGTCCAGGGAGTGGGTGGGGGCGTTCTTATCGCGTTCGAGGCGTAGGGGAGGTGGGGGCGGCCGGCAGAGCTCCCGGCCACGGCGAGCTCGCCACGGCGATGGGGCAGGTGACGGAGGGGACGGGGGCAGGTGGGGAAGGGGAGATGGGCTGGGGTGGGCCCTCGCACTAGGCGGGGTTTTAGTCCTTTTCTATTTTGTTTTCCTATTCTGTCTTTCCTTTCTGTTAGTAATTAATTTAATGCCTTTTGCATTTTTGTAAAATGTGTTAGGTGCCTCAAAATTAGTATACCACTATATAGCAGTGCCACAAAAGTTTTTGCAGCAAAATAAAATCATTAGATATTTCTTTTAATTATTAAATGCCCAAGGTAAGGGTTTTAACCTACTGTTTGAATTGTTTGGAATTTTCCATAACTTCAAAAATTTCCAAAGTTGGTCCAACATGATTGTAATGATTTTAGGCAATTTACAAAAATGGTTCCAGGATTTATGGAACAACTTTATTTGAACACATTTGTTTTAATTTTTATTCAAAGCAGTTTCAACTAAGGTTTGGTTTCTTGATGAGAAAGATGCATTGGGATTTGGGTTTTGATTACCAACCGGCATGTTTTGAAAAGAGCAGAAGCAAAGTTTGATTAAGGACAGGGGATAACAGTGATTAACCAACAGTGATGGTCAACAGTGATGTTGATTACTGTTACAGAAACTGAGGGTGTTACAAATCTCCCCCACTACAAGAATTCTCGTCCCGAGAATTTAAGCGGTAGCGAGGAAAAGATCGGGGTATTCATCGCGAAGGCGATCTTCGCGTTCCCAGGTGGCTTCATCTTCAGAATGATTCGACCACTGAACCTTGAGAAACTTGACGGTCTTGTTGCGGGTTCGACGTTCAGACTGATCAAGAATGCGGCTCGGATGTTCCCGATAAGTCAAGTCTTGCTGCAGCTCAATCATATCATGCTCCACTTCGCGGATAGGGTCCTTGAAGCAGCAACGGAGTTGCGACACGTGGAAGACATTGTGGACTTGGGAGAGGTTCGGCGGCCATTCCAACCGGTATGCCACGGGTCCACTCCTGGAAAGGATACGGAACGGGCCAATGTAGCGGGGAGCCAACTTGCCCTTGATACCGAAGCGATGAGTGCCCCTCATGGGAGTGACACGGAGGTACGCGTATTCACCAGGTTGATACTCCATTTCACGGTGTTTGCGGTCATAATTGCTCTTCTGACGAGACTGTGCGGCCTTGAGATTTTCTTGCACAATGTGAACTTGTTCTTCAGCTTCTTGGACAAGATCCGGTCCGAAGTAGGGTCGTTCCCCAGTTCCTGACCAATTCAGGGGGGTTCGACATTTACGTCCGTATAGAACTTTGAAGGGGGCCATCTTCAAGCTAGCCTGATAGCTATTGTTGTACGAGAATTCCGCGTACGGGAGGGCATCCTCCCATTTCATGCCGAAAGAAAGGACACAAGCGTGAAGCATGTCTTCCAGCACTTGATTAACTCGTTCAACTTGGCCTTGCGACTGGGGGTGATAAGCGGTGCTGAGATTCAGACGAGTCCCGAAAGCTTCCATGAAACTATTCCAGTATCGTGAGGTGAAAATGCTGCCACGGTCTGAACTGATCTCCATCGGAATACCGTGGAGTGACACAATTCGGGAGATATACAAGTGTGCTAACTGACTAGCAGTGATCGTCTCCTTGACCGGCAGGAAGTGTGCAATCTTGGAGAATCGGTCGATGACGACAAAGATGGCATCGTTACCTTTCTGTGACTTAGGAAAACCGGTGACGAAGTCCATCTTGACTTTGTCCCACTTCCAATAAGGAGGAGGGAGTGGTCGCAACCAACCAGCAGGTTTCTGATGTCCGGCTTTGACGCGACTGCAAACGTCACACTGAGAAACATAGCGGGCGATGTCTTGCTTCATGTAAGGCCACCAGTACTGTTGACGAAGGTATTTATACATCTTGGTACTGCCAGGGTGGATTGACAAGGGAGAATTATGGGCTTCTTCCATGATATCCGGACCATAGTTAATGAGGGCCGGGCTCACAGGAACTACTAAGCGGCCCTTGAAGTACACAGTACCACCATCATTGGCATCAATGGTAAAAGAGGAGGGCTTTCCTTCTGCGATGTCCTGCTTGATCTTCACAATGTCAGGGGCCAGAGATTGTCTACTCTTAATGAGGGCGTCGAGTTTTGACTCGAGAACCAGGTTATTGACGTAACCTTGAGGAACAATCTCGAGATTCAACTTGCGAAACTCTTCATACAGAAGTGGTTGCTGCACCTGAACCTCAAGTTCAGAACAGTAAGCTTTGCGGCTCAAGGCATCGGCCATCACATTAGCCTTTCGAGGGGTATACGAAATATCCATGTTGAAGTCGGCTATTGTCTCGAGCCATCGTTGTTGACGAAGATTCGGGTCTGGCTGAGTAAACAGGTACTTCAGACTTTGGTGGTCGGTGTAGACCTCGCAACGATTACCGACGAGGTAATGTCGCCACAGCTTCAATGCATAAATTACTGCTGCCAATTCGAGATCATGTGTTGGGTAATTGTCTTCGTGAGCACGCAACTGTCGAGAGCCATAAGCAATCACCTTGCGCTCTTGCAATAGGACACAGCCTAATCCTTGACGAGACGCGTCGCAATATATCACGAAGCCCTTCTGAGTATCAGGGGGAGCGAGCACCGGGGGAGAAGTTAGCTTGTCCTTGAGTGCTTGAAAACTTTCTTGACATTTATCTGTCCACTCCAACTTGACGCCTTTGTGAAGCAGATTAGTCAGCGGCCTGGCAATCTTGGAGAAATTCTCGACGAAACGGCGGCAATAGCTAGCGAGCCCGAGGAAACTGCGGAATTGCTTGACGGTCTTGGGGGGAGTCCAGTCAAGAATAGCCTGGATACGTTCTGGGGTGACGGCAATGCCATCCTTGGAAATCACATGTCCAAGGTAGGTTACTTCGGGAAGCCAGAACTCACACTTAGAATACTTAGCGTAGAGTTTGTGTTCTCGAAGCTTCTCCAGTATAAGACGAAGATGTTCAGCATGTTCTTCTTCATTCTTGGAATATATCAAAATATCATCCAGATAAACCACGACGAACTGGTCGAGGTACTCCATGAAAATATAATTCATCAATCTGGAGAAGGTGGCTGGAGCATTGGTTAAGCCAAAGGACATGACGGTGTACTCGTATGAACCAAAGCGAGTAATGAAGGCAGTTTTCGGAATGTCCTCATCACGGACTCGGATTTGGTGATAACCCAACCTCAAGTCGAGTTTAGAAAACACCTTGGATCCGGCAAGTTGATCATACAGGTCGTTGATCCGGGGAAGGGGGTATTTGTTCTGGATGGTGGCTTGGTTGATGGGCCGATAATCTTGGACCAATCGGTTTGTCCCATCGCTCTTCTTGACAAAGAGCGAAGGTGCTCCCCAAGCTGAGGAACTGGGGCGAATGAATCCTTTCTGAAGTGCCTTGTCGATTTCCTCCTTAAGTTCAAGGAGTTCATGTGGCGGCATCTTGTAAGGACGCTTGGCAATAGGAACAGTGCCTGGCTTCAAGTCGATGACGAATTCAACTTCTCTGATCGGGGGTATTCCCGGCAGTTCTTCGGGGAAGACGTCGGGAAAATCGCGAACGACTGGAACGCTTTCAATTCCTTCCAGAGGTGAGATATTCAAAGCATTCATCATAAAGATCTGTGTTTCCGCATTACGGGTAACTCGGGGGTTGTGTTTAACAATCTCGCCGGAGGGGTGAAAAAGTAGGACAGACTTGGTGCCACAATAGAGTGCGGCATCGTGAAATTTCAACCAATCCATTCCCAGGATGTGGTCTATGGTGGAAGACTTCAGGAGGATGGGCGAAGCAAAGAATTCAACTCCTTCGATTTCAATGGTGGTGTTTGGCACCAACATGGTGGTTCGGCATTGGCCAATCGGGGTGCGAACAACCATCGGTGGCTTCATCGTTTCGTACTTGAAGTTATGCGAAATGCAAATGCTTCCGACATGAATGAATGCGATGCTCCTGTATCAAATAAAACAGTAGCAGGTACGGAATTAACGAGAAGGGTACCCATCACGGTAGCGGGTTGTTGCTGAGCTTCTTCGACATTGACGTTGTTAGCATGTCCACGAGCATAAGCAGCAGACCCAGTATTATAGTTGGGGGTCCTGTTGTTGCCACGACCATTTCCACGGCCAGTGGGGTGAACTACCAGTTGCTTCTGTTTCTGGGGGCACTCTCTGGAAAAATGCCCAGGTTGGCGGCACGTGAAGCATAAGCCATCCTGAGGACGGAGGGGTGTAGCATTGGGTGGTGCAGGCAGAGCTCTTGGCATCTGCGGAGGCGGAGGCAGACGGGGTGTAGCATAAGACGGCCTTGGAGCAGGGACAACTGAATGAGTCACACTGGTAGGGAGCCAGATACAACGCTTCTGCGTTGCGCCCGAAGATGAGCCAACGTCACGATAACGCTTCAGAGAGTTCTTGTGCTCCATCTGGGCAGTCTCGACGGTGATAGCCTTGTTCACCATGGTGGCGAAGTTGGCGAAATCATGAACGGCAAGAGCGAGCCTGAGTTCTGGGTTGAGGCCACGACGGAACTTCTGCTGCCTGCGAGCATCAGTGGTGATCTCTCCTTCCGCATAGCGAGAGAGGTTGAGGAACTCGCGCTGATAGGCTTCAACAGTCATGTCGCCCTGAGTGAGGTTACGAAATTCTTCCGCCTTACGATCCATGATCCCCTGAGGAATGTAGCGGGCGCGGAAGGCAGACTGAAATTCATCCCAAGTGATGACTTCTTCAACTGGCAGAGAACGCTTGTGGGTGCTCCACCACTGAGCAGCGGCGCCTTTCAGATGGTAAGACGCAAAGTTCACATAGTCGGTGGGATCGACATTAGCAGACTCCAGCTCGTGAGTGATGTCGCGAAGCCAGTCATCAGCATCCAACGGCTGAACAGTGTTGCGGAACATAGTGGGGTTGAGGCGGGTGAAGTCGTGCAGAGTCACGGTGGCATGCTGATGGTGGTGCCCATTCTGATTCGGCTGGGGGAACTGAGCCATGATATTCTGCATGAACTGACGGTTCATCTCGAACTGCTGCATCATCGCGGCCATGTAATCCGGCGGCGGAGGTGGGTCGTTGGCAGCACGACCACGACCACGACCACCACGACCAGCCATCCTGCTAGAATTTAACAGGGGTATCTCAGCGATGAAAATTTAACGGGATACTGGAATCAAGCCTGAAGTAAAACGACAACGAAAAGGAGGCGCAGATATATATAGGAGTAGTCATATAAGACATACACATTCGCACACAGGGTCAATCGAAAATCGGGCAGCGTAACGTCGTAGAAATTAAGGAAAAAGGACTCACTAGGCGGCGCGCAGAACGCGGTAAGGATTACACGACGCGACATAGATTCCACTATGTCAATCACGCCGCAAGAAAACTGTTGGCCACAGGAGTTAATGCCAGAGAACGCGCGGCCTGCCCAGAATGAGAATGGGATCCGCGGTCTGGGACCTGGGGTACGACTCCTGCCACACGACTCAATCAATGGGGGAAGCACCAAAAACGCCGGGTGGAATCAAGAGAACGTGATCCTAATGTCAGATTTTGTAAAACTTACCAGCAAGGATAAGAGAGCAGATTCCCAGAGCATAGGTAAGGAGAAAAGGATCCTAATACCATACATATCACACGTAGTGACATCGATGTGGGCTCGTCAGCCAAATATTAAGTTAGCCAAATAGTTTTTTCCAAGTCTAGACTCAACTTCGACCAAGTAGTGGTGGGGTGGCTTCCTACAGGCAGTCGGCTCTGATACCAACTTGTGACGCCCCCAAAATCAGACCGTGTACAGTAATCATACACACAGGGTACACGACTGAGATTAGGGTGCCACGGTGATAATATCACAGCACAACACTAAACACAAAAGGATAAACAAATATGTTACAATAGAGGGGGTCACTCGGACCCGAATACATAAGTCATACAAACCATAATATCTGAGTACAGACATAGTTAGTCAAGTTTTTCCTTAAGAAGGCTAGCACAAATCACATCAGAGATACAGATCAAAAAGGCGAGGCCTCCTGCCTGGGATCCACCGAACTACTCCTGGTCAACGGGGAACTCGACGTCGTAGTAGGCGCCTCCGGGGTACTCCTGCTCCTGTGCTCCAACGTCGGCTGCAGCGGCCGATCAGGCAAAACAGTAAAGGAAATAAAGCAGGTGAGTATCTAGTATACCCGCGAGTCTTACGTCCGCTACTAAGCATTATGCATTGTATCAACGGAAAGAAGAGGCTGTATATAGTGGACTTCAAGGTAGAAATCCAGAGCAAGGGTAAGAAGCTAGGCCTATCGAAGACTAGCATCTTCCGACGATGTCTTGCAGCATGGGGTAAGAATCAGCCAACAGTTTATATAAAGCATAAAGTAACAATGCAGGAGAAGTTGCTGCAGCATTGTATAATAATAAGTTGTAATAATTAACAATGCCTCCGAGTTCACCTCCTCGACATCCCCGCGAGGAAGAGAACCCGGAACCATACAGTTTAATAATAGTTTCTAGTGGTAAGATCCAGCTTCAGCATAAAGCGTCCTGTTACCGTGGACACGGCTATTCGAATAGATTATCTTCCCTGCAGGGGTGCACTTGTGTTACGCTACACGCACGGATCTCCAGGGTGGCGGGAACCTTGTTAGGGAACGCTCCACCGAGGCTATCCGACACTTCATAGACCATCTTTCAAACTCAACAGAGAGGTCATCCGCCGGACTATATCCTATGTACGCGGGGCTTTGGACCCTAACCCCGACGTACTCCTGCATGGTGCGAGGCCGGCCGGTGAAGTTAAATCAAAGCAAATACAAACCACACTGCCGCGGCAAATAAGACAACACCACTTCCCGGCGCAGGCCGCGGTACTGCTGACGTCTGAAGAGTCCTCGGACGACACTACGAAGCAGAGGAGCCCATAACTCGTAATTCCCACGGGTAGGTAGTGCGTACATGGCATATAGCCAACTCAAGACATTCACTGAACCATTTAGCATTTTAATTAACCGGCGTGGCAACCGTTATCGTTGCCTCGACTTAACCGACCCGCGGACAACGACAGCAGCCAGGACCACCAGTACATCGGTGCCTGCCCCGTCGTCCCACCAAGTCACTACGGTTACCAACAAGGTGAACCGTCTCCTTACCTTGTCTCGCGTGTGCTCCTGGAGGAGCTCGACTTTCGTAGTTTGGTAACTATCGCGGCCAACGAACAGGGGCCAAGCACGCCGGTACACTGGTCGTACCCTCCCTGCCGTCCCGTCGCAATACCTCTCGCGGGCACCGTTGGGTCGCCCGACTTCTTACCTGAAGGACAACCGTTGTTCAAGACCCTAAGGCGGTAAGACAAAGTCAGCCTCGAGTGGAGTACAAGGATTACTCCTTGATAGCTCACACTTGAGGTGACTAGGCATAACCCAGATAGGGGCCTTAGACGATGTCTGCATTGTACCGTACCTGTGAAGTTATAATATTTGTATCCGCGTTCACCCCCCCTGAGTGATCACGGCCCTCTATCTAATCCTAGCTAACAATGCGCAGGGCTCACTGCTGAATAATGCATAATAATAATAATAGGCAGCATAGGATAAAGGAAGGCACATCAAGGGGCGACAAAAATCAGGCTATGCAGTTGAATAGGATTGTAATCGTAGCAGCAGCAGTAACAATGCCTAGTGCAAGAAAAGTACGGAAAGATAGGCGATATCTAGGGAAGAGAATGGCTCTGCTTGCCTGCAAGCTCGACGGTAGTAGTAGGGTTGTCGACGAAGTAGTCGTACTCAGCAGCGGTGTAGTCGATGGCAGCAGCGGGGTCTACCGGAGATTAAATGGGGAAGAAACAGTAAATACACAGCAAGCATATACAAACAGATGCATGTCATGACAGATGAAATGTTAACGGTGTTCTAACGCAGTCCAATGCAATATGCTCGGAGCGGGAATTCATCTGGGGATGAACTACCGGCTCCGGGTGATTACCGGACAGGTTTTCCGGAGGGGGAAAGATCAAGCCGGAGGTGTCGTGGGTACCGGCGAAACATAAGGGGGTGTATCCGTGCTAGTTGATCTATTCTGAGAAACATTCGTGTTCAAAATAAATTCATCCGGGCACTCTAACAGTACCGGACAATTTATCGGACCGTCGGTCCGGAGGGGGAACGGTTCGATGTTCGTCGTGTTAGAGGGGTGTGATAGGCATACGGCTAGCGTATTCGTATTCGTTATATTCTTCTGATGAATTTTCATGTATAAAGTTTTTGAATCCGAGTTACGGTTTAAAAGTTATTGAATTTCAAAGTTTTAAATCATTTAAATGATTTTTTGAATTTCTTTTATTATTTATTCAACATTATCCAGATCATTATCCAAAACATTATCCAAACAGTGCCTGACATGTGGGACCCACATGTCAGCCTCTGTTTATACATAAATCATTTTATTAAATCAGAAATACCTCTGGACCCACATGTCAGTGACTGGATTTTTAATAAACCCTTTTAATAAACAAAATGACAGGTGGGGCCCAGGTGCCATTGACTCCAGTGCTAACTAAGCATGTTTAATTAATTTAATGACCAGGGGACCCACATGTCAGTGACTGTGGGGGTTTATTATTCAGTTAAACTTCTTAGTTAAATTAACAGAGTAATTAGCCGGGGGGGGGGGGGGTCCACTGTCAGTGGCCCATTAGGGGTGGGATTAACCCCTAACGATAGATCTGACGAGGGGTGCCCGTCTGTCATCCTCACCGGAGTCGGTCGCCGGCGAGGTCGACGGCGCACGCGCTACAGGCTACGGGAGAGGGCGTGGGGGGGGGGGGGGGGCGCAATCGAAAGCTGGGAGAAAGCCGCGTCCAATGGTGGTGAGGTTTGTCCCGGGGGGCGCCGGAATCGGTGCCGGCGTCGAGGTTTGGCGGCGGGCGGAGGCTGCAAAGTCGACGATGATGTTTCTGCGCGAAAACTCGAGCGTGTGCTAGCGCGTGAATTAAATGGGAGCGTCCTATGTCGAACGGCACGCTTGGCGCGCCATAAGCGTGAGCTAGACCACGGTGGCGACGACAGCCGGCGGCGAGGAGCTACGACTCCAATGGCTGGGGAGGCTACTGCGAACGGGAGGCCACGGGAAGACTAGGAGGGGGTAGAGGAGCTCACGACGGAGGCGTAGGGGAGGGCAGCAAGCTTGGAGGAGGCGCGACGAGGCCGGAATCGACGACGAGGTCGCGGCGGCCGGAGCGGGGAACGAAGACGAGGGCGAGGCGAGGGAGGGCTCCCGGCTCGATTCCTTGCTGGACTTGATGAAGACGACGACGGTGCAGAGGTTGGACACGGTGGCGTAGGTGGTAGTGGCCGTTGGCCGCGTGCGGCCACGGCAACGGCGACGACGGCGCTCGGGAATTTTTCCCCGACGATGGCGAGAGGAGGAGGAGGGGAATGGGCTGGGGGCGTGTCCAAGGAGTGGGTGGGGGCGTTCTTATCGCGTCCGAGGCATAGGGGAGGTGGGGGCGGCCGACAGAGCTCCCGGCCACGACGAGCTCGCCACGGCGACGGGGCAGGTGACGGAGGGGACGGGGGCAGGTGGGGAAGGGGAGATGGGCCGGGGTGGGCCCTCGCACTAGGCGGGGTTTTAGTCCTTTTCTATTTTGTTTTCCTATTCTGTCTTTCCTTTCTGTTAGTAATTAATTTAATGCCTTTTGCATTTTTGTAAAATGTGTTAGGTGCCTCAAAATTAGTATACCACTATATAGCAGTGCCACAAAAGTTTTTGCAGAAAAATAAAATCATTAGATATTTCTTTTAATTATTAAATGCCCAAGGTAAGGGTTTTAACCTACTGTTTGAATTGTTTGGAATTTTCCATAACTTCAAAAATTTCCAAAGTTGGTCCAACATGATTGTAATGATTTTAGGCAATTTACAAAAATGGTTCCAGGATTTATGGAACAACTTTATTTGAACACATTTGTTTTAATTTTTATTCAAAGCAGTTTCAACTAGGGTTTGGTTTCTTGATGAGAAAGATGCATTGGGATTTGGGTTTTGATTACCAACCAGCATGTTTTGAAAAGAGCAGAAGCAAAGTTTGATTAAGGACAGGGGATAACAGTGATTAACCAACAGTGATGGTCAACAGTGATGTTGATTACTGTTATAGAAACTGAGGGTGTTACATTTTCCCTTGGCAAAGATACCAAGGTTTGTCTCCCGTAGGACTCCGAAGGATACAAGAAGGTGGTAAAGTGAACAATGGCGCCGAGGTTGCTAACTTCACCTGGACCTGCACACAGATACAAATAACTTTGCTCCCAACGAGTACAGAGGAGTTGTCAATTTCTCCGGCCTTGCCGTTTACAAAGGATCAAGGCAAGAGATAATGATAGTGGCAACTGAAAGTAAAGACTGAAAGTAAATTTAGGGCGTAAACAATGATATGAAGATGGACCAAGGTCACGTGATTTTCATTAGTGATGTCTCTCTCCCAAAAGACGATAAAAGTGCTAGCGAGGTAAACAAATCACAGTTGGGCAATTGACAGGATTATGAAGGCACTGCAATCCTAACTATGCTGCAAAGAAAGGAAGGGCTCAAAAGCAATGGGCAGTACGCCAAGGTAAGTAGACCGAAATCCATCTGCATCTACTACGAATCATCCACCTTGAGATATCTATCCAGAACATCTCGCTGGTATTAGGTTGCGAATCCCACCCAAAGTGTAAACTCAAAGCAACAGACAACTGCATTAAAATAACTTTGCGTAAAGTAAACAATCCTTGCACCCGCAGATACATGCACCGTTGTTTTATCCCTGGTGGCAACAGCACGTCCCCTAGTCTCATGTTTCTGTCACTCAAGCTAGACATCAAGGGGCTGAACCCACAATCAAGCATAACGCTCCCTCTTGGAGTTGCAATAAATCACTTGGCCAAAGTAAAATACGGCAACGGAGAACATGCAAGAATTTACTCAAGAACAAAATATAAAAGAGAAGAACCAAATATATTACTCATCACAATCTGAACATAGTCTGATAATCCATCAGATCCCAACAAACACAGCATAGCAACAGCAGAAAATTAGAAAGGTGCCTCGATCATGTGAGGCAGCTCACGAGGTCTCGAAAGTGGAAGCACAAAGAAGGGAGAGATAGATCACATAGCTACTGGTCACGGACCCATGGTCCAAGGGAAACCACTCACGGTACATACGGGAGGCGTCCATGGCTATGGATGGTCTCCCGGAGGGGGTAGATTCTCCCGGCAGGGTGCCCGAGCAGCTTCTCCAGGCAGCCCCGATCTTGAAACGGCGGCGGCGGCGGTACAGAGGTGAGATCGCGAAAGAGGGATTAATATTAGGGGTTTCCGTCACGGGGGGTAAATATAAGCGAAGGGGGGCACCGAGAGGGGCCACAGGGCAGCCAGGAGGCTCCCTGGCGCGTCCTAGGGTGGGGCCGCGCCAGAGACCCTTCTGGAGTCCCTGTGGTGGCCCCCCTTCCCTCGTTTGGTGTTTTCGGAAGCTTCCGAGTCGGTGATTTTTTATCTGTTTTTTCTGGATTTTTTGGAGCACTTTTAATGGCCGAAAAACCTGAAATACAAAACAGCAGAAAACAACAATTGGCAGCTGGGTGCACTGGGTTAATATATTAGTCCAAATATGCTCAAAAGTGTATGAAAGTTCAAGCAAAACATGGCAAAGTCACACAAAACATGCATGGAGCAAGCAAAAATTATAGATACGTTTGGGACATATCAGGAGCCCACTATCATCTGATTAATAAAATTGAATTGTTAAAATGTGAGGCTGACCAGTGGGACCCACTGGTCAGGTTTGACCAGTCAAATATCACTGTTGTGGACAATGTAGATTTATCAATAAAAGAAATCCAGTAATTTATTTAAAAATGAATAAAACTTTGAAAATCAATATCTTTTAATCCATATGTGAGATGAAAATATTTTATACATGAAACTTCATAAAAAAATTCCACGAATACGAATATGTTACCCGTATACCTACCGCACCCCTCTAACATACCGAACATGGAACCTTTCCCCTTCGGTTCGTTTGGAGCGTTAGAACACCGCCAACAATGTGTTTGCCATGTCTTGAATTTGTATTGCTATTATTGCTGAGTTTTTATTGTTTCTCCCCCCTTATTCTCCGATAGACCTCGACACTTGATGACCCACAACCGTAAGGGATATATTTCAGCATTTTCGATAAGTAAGAGTGTCGAACCCAACGAGGAGCAGAAGGTAATAGCAAGTGACTTTGGCAAGGAGATAACTGCAAGCACTGAAAGATAACTTTTTAGGGGTTTTCTTGGTATAAGCAACAGGAAAGTAAAAACGAGCAAAGTAGAAGGCACTGGAGAGTGACGAGTGGCCCAATCCTTTCTGAGCAAAGGAGAGGCCTAACAACTGAACTTATAAAGGCTAAAGTGTTCTTGAGGACACACAGGAGAGGGAGTCATGTGCTTTCGCCATATTCCGTATCGGCACTATGTGATGGGTTGATAAGTGTTGAGTGGGTGGATCTATGCTAGTACACCCTCTAGACTAAGATAAGTGCACTCTTATGATTAAACACCTTGCAAGCATCCGCAAATACAAGATATTAATTAAGGCAAAAGCCTAACCATAGAAATACGATCGGTGATCCATTGTTCCCTTGTGCAAAAGCATGCAAACTGGGGTTTAGGTTTCTGTCACTCCGGCAACCCACCGTAAGCATTCTTTATACACAATGTATTCCCCTAGGTCCTTGATAAGGCGAAGTGTTGAGTGTTCGACTCACACTACACCACTAGGAAAATAACAACACAACTTAAATATCAAACAACACATATTACTTCAACATCATATGACTACTAACAACTAGACTTCTCCCATGTCCTCAAGAACTAAAGTAACTACTCACAAGACATAAAAGAGATCATGATCAGTGGGGATAAATAGATGATAAACAATCTGGACACAATGATATTTCTCCAACAAAACTCAATAGAATTCACCACAAAGTAGTAATCAACACCGATAGAGTAGAGAGGATAGATAGTACGGATTACAACACAAGTTGCTATTGTGAGATGAGATTGGATGGAGGTGGAGATGGTGCTGATGATGGGGATGATGTTGATGATGATCTCGATTATGCCCGTGACGATGGTGATGACGATGGCGATGATCTCCCCTTCCGGGAGGTGATCTCCCCAGCGGAATCTGCCCGCCAGAGATGGTTTTTCTTCTCTGTAGGTTTCCGCCACGGACCGGCGGCGGAACTCCGTAAACTCCCCCCTTTTTAGGTTTTTTGGATGATGTGTGTTATATAGGCCAGAGGGGGGAACCGGGAGTGCTCCCAGGGGTCTAGGCGCCCTCCCGGCGCGGCCAGGGTGGGGGCCGCGCCAGGTGGCCGCCTAGGCACCCCGTGGCCCCCCTCTGGTCGCTCTTTTGCGTGTCTTCGTGATCCTTCTGGAAAATAGCCTCCGTCAATTTTCAGGTAATTTGGAGGTATTCTTCTTCAGAAACTCAGCGTCCACTTTTTACCGCTGAACCCTGCGTCTGCTGCTTCGGCACCGGAAAGTTGAAAACTGTGTAAAATAAGCCAAAACAACATAAGGATAGCATCATATCATGAAATATATCAATGAATAAGAAAGATTTACTATATAAAATAGTGATGCATTTTGGACGTATCAACTCCCCCAAGCTTAGACCTCGCTTGTCCCCAAGCGAATACTGATCTCGGTAAACCTGTCCACAAGTTTAGAGAGTGAAGTGTCGATAAATAGAATACGCACAAGAAGCATCAAGGTTTCTTCATCAAACTTAAGCATCCTCAACAGCAACCTCAACTCATAAGGCCCTTATGAGAAAGTAGTAACAATTATAATCAAAAGTAGGGCTGAGGAAACTCATCAAATTATGGCAAACATATCCTTGGTCAAAGGACAACTAATAACTTTTACTCTTGCTCTTTCTTTTTAATGAAACAATTTGAAGCTTTTGAAAGAACATGTTATTAGTCATGAAGTGCAAATGCTAACACAAAGGAAGATGCTCGCTAGGCAAAAGCTTTCGCAAACAACTTACTTATCAAAAGATAATGTCAACAAGGATGTGGCATGGCAAAACTTAATGCAGCTTTATATGGATGAATCCTCATCAACATCAAATGTCTGTTCTCTTAGAGAAAAGAAGGAAGTGGGACAACTCACTCAACATGAAGGTGGATGAAAGGCCTTGTTAAGGGCAAGCATGGAAAACTCATGTGCTATCCTTAAATCAAACAGAATAAAAATAGATTTTGGGGCGGTGCATAGTTTGTCAACGAATGCTAATAGATAGCTCAATTACTTCTCAAGATGGACAAGTTTCGAGGAACGGCTCCCAAGTGGGGACGATCACATCCCCTGAATCTCCTTTGTTTATCACTGCCAAAGTTTCTGATTTCTCATAGACCAAGCATGAAGGAGGGTTTGTTTGTTATATTATCTTTCGAGCTGGGCGCACCCATGCCAGTTCCTCCTCGTATTATGGGTTTGCAGATTAGACATGCAATCCCGGGGTAAAACTTGTCCAACTTAAGAAGATCATGAATTACCTACTACTTCCTCATGAACTAAACAAGAGGCACAAAACAGAAGATTTTGAACATTTAAGGATAACACATAAATTTTATACTTATAGGAGTGGTAGGGGAATACCACGAATAGGAAGGTATGGTGGACTCATAGGAAAATATTGGTTTCAGGGTATGGATGCACAAGCAGAAATCTACTTGCCAAAGAGTTTGGCTAGCAAAGGCTTTGAGAGAACAGACAATTCATGCTAATTTAGACGCAAAACATATAAGGCATAAACATTAGGATAAGCATAACACATCAAGTTGTCTTCCTTGTCAACATAACACTTCAAGCATAGTAACATAAAGGTTTTGGCTATGTCGCTACTTTTGAAAACATGCATGTTGTCATGACCAGAGCTATGTTTGCCAAAATTAAATAAAGTTTTCAAAACCATACCTGTTATAAGGTCAATACTCCCCATAAGAATCGTCATATGAGGCCGATTGACGAGGGGGTGACCCCACGACTCCTACGGAAAAGCCTACTTGGTGTCCATGAAGACAGAAGGCCCATGAAGATACGGCCTCGGCCCGCTAGTTGGCACCGACGTAGGAGTCCACGACTCATAAGGAAGGTGCGAAGACCTGCCGTACGGAGCAAGCTAGGGTTAGGAAAGTTTACCTGTACACGTAGATGAACTCCCTGAGACCTAGCCCGGTATATAAGGGCTAGGAGGGGCGACGCCAAAGACATCTAATATCGCCTGTAAACCCTAGCCTTGAGCGCTCCAGCCTTGGCCTCCACTGTAATCGCATCTCCCCCATCAATAATATCGAGCAGGAGCGAGCCTTCCTGTTTGCCGACGAGCTATCGTCAAACCTGTGCATCTCATGACTAACCCAGGGTCCTTGACCATGGGATTTGCCGGGGTTGATCCCCGTCAATTGGCGCCGTCTGTGGGAACTACACAGGTTGGGTTCACGATCTCGGCGGTCCTGTCTTCAGCAAGCTACAACTCAAGGGCAAGAACCAGATCTAGCCCACTCGACGGATTCAAGATCACGGCGGACATCTCCGCCACCCCATCAAGACCACTCGAGCTACAGTTGTGCCAGGACCGATACTACGGTAACGGCCAAGTGCAGCGCCAGCACCGAAGGAGTCGACGACCCAGAAGAACGGCGAGGGGCCTCTACGAAGGAATTCCACTCGACGAACCGCGACGCGCAGCGGAGGACTCGCAAATCTTTCGACAATCCACCACTGCCCGGGCACCCGCCGCACATCAAGACGATGACTACGAGATCGAATCCATCGATCAGCAGAACCCCCGCCAAGGAAGAAGGAATCTACGACCCAAATGCGCGCATGGGAGATCTACGGCGAGGCCCCAATGAACAAGCCACGCCACGCAGCCGTACAACCGACGATCACTCGACGACACGCCGTCGCACGAGCACCTGCCGCCAACCAGGACAGCGACTCCGAGACACCTGTGGGCGAGTACTATGACCAAGATCGAAGGCCGGAAGAATTCGCCAACCTCATCAAGAACCAAGACATGAGAAGAGGAATCGAAACCGACCCTCGCTTCCACGAACACCCGGAGGATCACGAGCAAATCTTTAGAATCTCAAGAAGGAAGAAGCACGCCGGATCTAGCAAACTCACGGCTAGAGAGCAGCTAGCAGGACCCTGCACGATCCACAGCTTCGAAGATGACTGGGGATGCATCAGGTCAGGTCACACTTTGAGAGACTGCCGCCTGTTCAACGAGCTAGCCGACGACCTCAAGAAGGAGAAGCAGAAAGAAGACAGACGCAACCGGTGACCCAAGCAATCGCCGACCTCAAGCCCGGAAGGACGTCACAGCCCGCTGCAAGAACAGGTGCTCATGATCCAAGAAGGAAGGGTACCGCAAGCACAACGGGACGCCCACACCCTGCAGGCTAGAGCAGCTGAGAGCATAAACATAGTCGAAGTCTACCAGCTACATGACACGGAGACCAGCATCACGTTCTCACAGGACGACCATCCACCCGCAGTCCCAAGATCGGGGCATGCGCCCCTAGTACTCGATGCACAAATTGGAGGGTACGACATGGATAGGGTCTTCATGGATGGAGGCAGCATCATGAACATCATCTTCGCCAGCACCCTTCAAAAGATGCTGATCCCACGATCAGTATGGAGAAAATCAAGCACCGAGTTACACGGGGTAGTCCGAGGAGAAGCAGCCACATCCCTCGGAGTCATCGAACTTGAAGTTGTCTTCGGCAACCGATGCAACTTCGCAAAGCACGTCCTCGAGTTCGAGGTACTCGACTGGCAATCGCAGTATCACGCCATATTGGGACGGCCAGCATTCGCGCAGTTCATGGCGGTCCCATACTACGCCTACCTCAAGCTCAAAATGCCAGGATCATCAGGAGTCCTCACGATCAACGGAAGCTTCATCAAATCGGATCAATGTGATCGTGACTTCCACAGAATCTCCGACACATTCGGAGCCGAACAAGAACTCAGAGAAATAGCCATGGTGACAGACAAGAGTACCTTCCCATTGGTGAACCGAAGCAAATCCAGGGACTACGGACGCGACTTCAGCATCGACAGCGACACAGTCACTCACCAAGTGCACCCGACGGACCCGGACAAAACAGTCCGCGTGTACGCCCACCTACCAGAGGAGCAGGCGACGATTCTCGTCGCTTTCCTTCGAGACGAGTGGGAAATATTCTCCTGGTGCCCAGCCGACATGCCTGGGATACCACGTGAATTCGCGGAACACGCCCTACGCATCAAGCAAAACACGAAGCCGGTGAAGCAAGCGCTGAGACGATTATCGGAGCCCAAGCGCAGAGCAATCAGAGAGGAAGTCAACTGGTTACTCGACGCTCAGTTCATCCGAGAAACAAAGAAAGCCACCTGGATAGCCAACCCAGTGCTGGTGCCCAAGAAAGACACGACCGTGCTGCGCATGTGTGTTGACCACAGACCAATCAACAAGCATTGCCCGAAGGATCACTTCCCCCTTCCTAGAATCGATCAGATAATCGACTCAACAGCAGGGTGCGATCTACTTTCCTTTCTCGACGCTTACTCAGGATACACCCAGATCAGGATGAAGGAAGAAGAAGAAGAGCACACATCGTTCATCGCCCCCTATGGCGTATTCTGCTACAGAACCATGCCCTTCGGGCTCAAAAACGCAGGCGCCACTTACCAACGAATGATGCAGGCCTGCCTGAAGGAGCAAATCGGAAGAAACGTGCAAGTCTACGTGGACGACATCGTCATCAATACCTACAAAGCAGCCACACTACTCGACGACCTGCGCAAAACCTTCGCAGCACTCAACAAATACAGAATCAAACTCAACCCAAAGACGTGCGCATTCGGCGTACCGGCGGAAAGCTGCTTGGCTATATGGTCTCTTCCACAGAAATCGAGGCAAATCCTGAGAAAGTCGAAGCCATCACCCGCATGAAAGAACCAACCGACGTCAAAGGAGTACAGCAGCTCACTGGAAAACTCGCAGCCCTAAGCCGCTTCATCAGCAGGCTGGGAGAACGCACGCTGCCTTTCTATCAGCTGCTCAGGAAAGGAGAGAAATTCGAGTGGACGGAGGAAGCCCTCCAAGCATTCGCGGACCTGAAAAATACACTCTCGACCCCACCAATCCTGGCGGTACCCAAGGAACGAGAGAAGCTATACCTCTACGTGGCAGAACGTAGCAGTGTAGTAAGCACAGCGCTCGTTGTCGAACGCGCAGAAGAAGGAAAGGTCCAGAGCATCCAGAGACCAATCTACTACCTCAGCATGCTCCTGACCAAATCCCAGCAGCGGTACCCGCACTATCAGAAGCTACTACTGGCCATCGTCATGACCTCAAGAAAGGTGTCCCACTACTTCGACGAGCACCCTATCACAATCGTGAGCAGCGCACCACTCGCTGACATACTCAACAACCCTGGAGCAATCGGGCGAGTCGCCGAGTGGAATATTGAGCTGAGCCCACGGGACCTGCAGTTCAAGCACCCAACAGCCATCAAAGCCCAAGTACTCCCAGATTTCCTGGTCGAGTGGACGGAGGTTCAGACACCAGGCCCCCTAGACCTATCAAGCTCATGGTCAATGGTCTTCGATGGTTCCAAGAGACAACAAGGAGCTGGGGCATGAGTCATGCTCATCTCCCCTAAAGGAACAAAGCTGAAATATGTCCTCCAGATCAACTTCAGTTACGCCTCCAACAACGAAGCAGAATACGAGGCACTCCTCCATGGCATGCGCATGGCCAAAACATGCGGAGCCACTCGCCTCATAATTTACGGGGACTCCAATCTCGTCGTCCAACAGACGATGAGAAACTGCAACGCAATAGCCAACAACATGGTGGCCTACCAAAAGCTCTACAACAAACTCGAAGGAAGTTTCGATGGTTGCGAGCTCAACTACATCACCAGGGACAACAACACAGAAGCTGACGAGCTCGCGAACATCGGTTCAACCCGGGGGCCTGCACCACCCGGCGTTTTTCTCGAAAGCATCAGCCGGAGATCCATCAAGGTACATGCAGCAACACCTGAAGCAGTCGTGGACGACAAAGATGCAATAGAAATGGCGTAGGTGGCAGCACCAACCCCATCAGAAGGCACAAGCACCAGCACAACTCCGACAGAGCTCGAAGGACCCGCCTGGACAAAACCGTTCCTCCGATTCCTAATCGAAGGCACGCTACCACAAGACGTAGCCGAAGCACGACGCATCAGCCGACGATCCAAGGCGTTCACGGTGATCAACAGACAACTATACAAGCGCAACATCACACAGATACTCCAAAGGTGCATCGACGAAGAGGACGGCAAAGCCCTACTGCTCGAAATCCACGAAGGCACTTGCGGGCACCACGCGAGCAGTCGAGTACTCGTGTCTAAAGCATTCCGATCTGGGTTCTACTGGCCCACAGCCATGAAAAACGCAGAGGAAATCGTGCGACGTTGTGTCGCTTGCCAGAAATTCGCCAACAGGCCACACGCTCCCGCATCAGAGCTCAAGACCATACCACTATCCTGGCCGTTCGCCACCTGGTGACTCGACATGGTAGGCCCACTCAAGAAATCATCAAAGGGCGGAAGGACACACCTTCTCATCGCAGTCGACAAGTTCACTAAATGGATTGAAGCAGTGCCCATCACCAGCTCCACAGCCCTCACGGCTGTCAACTTCATCAAGTCGATCATCTTCAGATTCGGAGTGCCACACAACATCATAACGGACAATGGCACGAACTTCACAGCTGCAGATTTTCAGAACTTCTGCGAAGAACTGGGCATCAAAATCAATTATGCATCAGTCGCGCACCCGCAGTCCAACGACCAGGTGGAAAAAGCAAACGGCCTTGTCTGTGGGGGAATCAAGAAACGGCTCCTCGCACCACTCGAGCAAGCCGCAGGCAACTGGGTAGAATAGCTCCCCGCGGTCCTATGGAGCCTACGTACTACACCAAACACCGCAACCCAGTACACTCCCTTCTTCATGGTGTACGGGGCAGAGGCAGTCCTACCACATGACCTCAAGTTCGGAGCACCTCGGGTCACTGGATACAAAGAACAAGAAGCAGAAGAAGCACTACAAGATGACAAAGATACGGATGACAAAGCAAGAGATGCAACCCTGGAAAAGTCAGAGGGGTACCAGGACAAACTACGTACCTACCAAAGCAGTCGATTGCGCACTAGAACCTTGAACAAAGGTGACCTAGTCCTACGACTAATACAAGAGAAGGTCCATAAAATTGCCCCCAAACGGGAAGGACCATTCATAGTCTCCGAAGTCATCGGAGGTGGCGCCTACAGGCTGAGGAACCCGAAGACAGACGAGGACGTGGGCAACCCATGGAACGTAGCAAACTTGCGACTGTTCTATCCATAGCCCCTATCGGTCGGACATGATTGGAAACTAATGTAACCGCTTGACCGCAATAAAATAAATCTTGCCCAAATATTGCCATCTCAAAAAGCACTCAGGGGCTTAAGAATAAAATCCCCCCGAGAGACGCTATCACCTACGCGATTGTAATCAAAGCACTCGGGGGATTAAGAGCAAAATCCCCCCGAGCAACGCTATCGCCTACGCGATCTTAACCAAAGCACTCGGGGGCTTAAGAGCAAAATCCCCCCGAGCAACGTTATCGCCTACGCGATCTTAACCAAAGCACTCGGGGGCTTAAGAGCAAAATTCCCCCGAGCAACGCTATCGC
Source organism: Bromus sterilis (assembly GCA_950022295.1). NCBI lineage: Eukaryota > Viridiplantae > Streptophyta > Magnoliopsida > Poales > Poaceae > Bromus > Bromus sterilis. The sequence goes on along the minus strand of OX465595.1, from coordinate 360,339,907 downwards.
CTACGGGATCTTAACCAAAGCACTCGGGGGCTTAAGAGCAAAATCCCCCCGAGCAACGCTATCGCCTATGCGATCTTAACCAAAGCACTCAGGGGCTTAAGAGAAAAATCCCCCAGAGCAACGCTATCGCCTACGCGATCTTAACCAAAGCACTCAGGGGCTTAAGAGAAAAATCCCCCCAAGACATGCTATCGCCTACGCGATCTTCATCAAAAGCACTCGGGGTCTCGAGTACAACCCCCACCCGAAGGACGCTATCGTCACCCACGCAACCTCTACATCCAAGAACTCGGGAGCTCGAGGAACATCGCCTCCCGAAGACCGTTCGCACAGTCTGAAGCTTAAAAAACGCTCAAGCAAAAAATACCCGGCCAGCCCCACCTGCTGAAAACAAGGCTCGAAAGACATGGCAACAATCAGATGGAGCACCAAGTACTCTGAAGAAACTTTGGAGGAAGCACAGGACACAGGCTCATTTAGTCTTCACCCGATCGCCAACGATCACCTAAGGACTCGGGGGCTACTCCCATCAGGAGCGCTGCCGCGCACCCGATAAAAGACAGAAACTAACGACAAAGGAAACAAATTTTAGCCTACGCTCGACCCTTCGACTCAAGCTTAGCCTCGGGGGCTACTCCCATCGGGAGCGCTGTCGCGCACCCGATAGAACCCACAATGCAAAGTATTGGACGGACTCGAAGATAGCTCTCGGCCGCACAGGACTTGAACACAAATCTCGGTTCCAAAGAAATCGAAGACAACCCCTGATCGTCAAGGACTCGAACACAGTTTTCGGTCGCATAAAGGACCAAATATAAATTCCATTGCAAAGGATCAAGCACAGTTTACATCACAAGGATCATCTTCAGTACAAAAAGACTCAACTACATTTGGATAGAAGGCAGCTCCTATTACAAGAGGGAATCACCCAAGGAATTATGACTTCTACATGTGTGCCCATGAGGGGTAATCGACTCTAGTACAAGAGCATCATCACAGACAAAGGAGGAGTCGAAGCAGCAGGCTCATGATGTCAATGACATAACAAAAGGTGAAGCTCGACTTATTTGCGGAGCCATTGAAGACGATGCTCCACCAGCTTCTTCTCCTGCTCCTCTAGCTTCTTCTCCAACTCCGCCCAAGCTGCCGGCGAAGATGACGCCGCTGCCTCCAGTTCTACAAGGTCGCCTGCCGCGATCGTTTAACCGGTGGCTTGACATCGAGGCCTTCTTCAGAGCCAGAGAGGGAAGCAGTTGAAGACAGCTCGCCACCAGCACGAGAAGAGTCCCTGGAGGAAGAAGCAGTCGAAGACGCAGGCGAAAGACTCCTTGACTTTGTGGAGCTGTCGCTGCTCAACTCCTGCCCGCGCGGATCCATGCTGTTGCCGCTCGGGTCGAATGCGCGGACAGTGACAGTTCTTTCGCCGTCAAAACGACAGCTGAGCACATCGCCATCTCGAAAATTCAATCGCCGAGCAACCAGAGCCAAGAAAAATCAAGCGGGAACTATCAACCTCCAAGTCAACATAAGAAGGAGATCGACAACTCCCTTGAAGACGCAGAAGCAAGCCATCCAAGCCACGTTTAGCGACAATGGCGGAAAAAGCAGAAGGAAGAAGAACGTGATTGGCACTTTGGCCACGAACATGTAAAAGAAAGTCATAGCGCCAGAATCCCTCCTCCAAGGGAGAAGAGGAAGGCACTGTGGCGACCACCAAGGCATGAGCGTGGTGTACGGCCACCACGGCCACGACCAACACCCCGCTTGGGAGCCATGAGAGGAACAAGAGAAGAAGGAAGAGGCAAAGTAGCAAGCTGGATAGAGGCGGAACGCTGTGGAATAGAAAGGCTTATTTGTAGAACAACAAACCTCAAGCACAGAGAAGCCAAGACGACAACAACAATTAATTCAAAGACTAAAACGTCGCAGATGTCTTGGACTCCAAGACCAAGATGCTCTCCCACGGGACGCACTGCACGCAAGACGCGTCAATTCACGCGCGTTTCCAACGCGTGTATCGGAAACTCAACCGGCGCCTACCGCATGCCACAATGGCCATCATTATGACCGGTCGTGAAGACGTGACGGTTCACTGACGGAGCATCCCTGACAGCCATCAAACAGAGGCATTGCTATCCCTGACAAGCGGCAAAGAAAACGGAAAAGACATCAAGGCCCTGAGATTCCATCTCTCAGATCTTTTTTCCGATGAAGAAAAAACATCTTACTCCCATCGGGAGAGTATATCATAAGAGTCCCGGGTGCTCCCTCACCTAAAGGTCAGCCATGTGCTCGAGTGACCACTCGCACTTATGAGAGTCTTGGGTGCTCCCTCAACCCGACGTAAGACAAACATGCATTCGCCAAGACCATACGGCGCTAAGAGTCTCAGGTGCTCCCTCACCTCAAGAGCCGAAACGGCATTCGAGTGATTACTCGCGAAAAACCCCCGACTGAGCACTCGAAACAAAGCTCCTCGGGTGAATGAGTGAACAGCTCTCTTGATGTTTTGTTCCAAGCGGGTGCAATACTATAAGGCTCCGCGCCTCAAAAACACACATTCCTGGAACACGATACACTGTGCCCAGATGCCACGCAAGATTAGCGTGTAGGTAAGACCCCGCTGCGAAGTACGGCCGGGCTGGGACTTGCCGAAGAGCGATTTCACTCCCAACCTTTCCCATGCGCTGTGCATGATAGAAAAGCCGGGCGGACGCGCCTTAGGCTATGCACATTACTGGCGGCAAATGAACACCGTAAGACCTGAAGGGGCCGGACTTTTGCTCGACACCAGTGTTCCAAGCTCACGTCGAGGGACCTGGGTTTGATTGGGCTACTGTGGTATTTTCCCTAGCGCAATTCACCAAGGCTCGACCCGTCGACTCCTTGGGCCCTTTCAGCTTAGCATCCCTCGAAACAGGTTTTGTCATGGCCACCAGACTGCCAGCGACCCGCGGATGAACCGCGCATACCAATAACCGACAAATGAATGTACTCGAGTCCCCCAGGAACTCGGGGGCTACTGACGAGGGGGTGACCCCACGACTCCTACAGATAAGCCTACCTGGTGTCCATGAAGACAGAAGGCCCATGAAGATACGGCCTCGGCCCGCTAGTTGGCACCGACGTAGGAGTCCACGACTCATAAGGAAGGTGCGAAGACCTGCCGTACGGAGCAAGCTAGGGTTAGGAAAGTTTACCTATACACGTAGATGAACTCCCTGAGACCTAGCCCGGTATATAAGGGCTAGGAGGGGCGATGCCAAAGACATCTAATATCGCCTGTAAACCCTAGACTGGAGCGCTCCAGCCTTGGCCTCCACCGTAATCGCATCTCCCCCATCAATAATATCGAGCAGGAGCGAGCCTTTCTGTTTGCCGATGAGCTATCGTCCAACCTGTGCATCTCATGACTAACCCAGGGTCCCTGACCATGGGATTTGCCGGGGTTGATCCCCGTCACCGATTGCACGAAGAGAATACCGAGTGCAGCGAAGGAACTAATAGACTTCTCATTAATATTCCAGACGAATCCACACCCACGGATACAATTTCTCCACAGAAGGAGTGATAGACTTTGATGTAAACACCTATTTCATATAAGAACCTCCCTAGACATGATATGACTCTACTTGACTCTAAAATACTATGATAAAGATAAAGATACCGGGCACTCCCCCAAGCTTGGAACAATCCAAGGGGATGCCATTACCCAAGAAGATTTCACTCCTCATTCCTGTTGTTGTTGATTCTTCAAATATCTGATGACACGGCGAAGGGTTTGGTTTTCCTCCTCCAAAATATCCACTTGCACCTTTAGTACACGGAAATCTTCACATAGTTGATTTGTGATGCGGTAAGCTTCGAAGATGGTGGAAATCGTATGTTGATTTTCAAGTGCAGGGGATGTTCCTGAAAGGTTAAGGGAAAGATCATAATAAGGTTGGACACTGACGGGGATCAACCCCGGATAATCCCATGGTCAGGGACCCTGGGTTAGTCATGAGAGGCGCAGGTTGGACGATAGCTCGTCGGCAAACAGGAAGGCTCGCTCCTGCTCGATATTATTGATTAGGGAGATGCGATTACAGAGGAAGCCAAGGCTGGAGCGCTCAGGGCTAGGGTTACAGGTGAGATTGGATGGCTTTGGTGTCGCCCCTCCTAGCCCTTATATACCGGGCTAGGTCTCGGGGAGTTCATCTACGTGTATAGGTAAACTTTCCTAACCCTAGCTTGCTCCGTACGGCAGGTCTTCGCACCTTCCTTGTGAGTCGAGGACTTCTACGTCGGTGCAATCTAGTGGGACGAGGCCGTATCTTCATGGGCCTTCTGCCTTCATGGACACCAGGTAGGCTCATCCGTAGGAGTCGTGGGGTCACCCTCTCGTCAGTAGCCCCCGAGTGCCTGGGGGAATCAAAGAGTCGCGCAGGGACTCGAGTACATTCATGTGTCATTTATTGATATGCACGGTTCATCCGTGGGTCGCTGGCAGTCCGGTGGACATGACAAAACCTGTTTTGAGGGAAACTAAGTTGAAAGGGCCCAAAGAATCGACGGGTCGAGCCTTGGTGAATTGCACTAGGACAAATACCACAGTAGCCCAATCAAACCCACGTCCCTCGACGTGAGCTTGGAACACTGGTGTCGAGCAAAAGTCCGGCCGCTTCAGGTCTTACGGTGTTCATTTGCCGCCAGTAATGTGTGTAGCCTAAGGCGCGTCCGCTCGGCTTATCTATCATGCTCTGCGCATGGGAAAGGTTGGGAGTGAAATCGCTCTTCGGCAAGTCCCAGCCCGGCCGTACTTCGCAGCGGGGTCTTACCTACACGCTAATCTTGCGTGGCATCTGGGCATAGTGTATCGTGTTCCAGGAAAGTGTGTTTTTGAGGCGCGGAGCCTTATAGTATTGCACCCGCTTGGAACAAAACATCAAGCAAGCTGTTCACTCATTCACCCGAGGAGCTTAGTTTCGAGTGCCCAGTCGGTGTTTTTTTTGCGAGTAATCACTCGAATGCCGTTTTCGGCTCTTGAGGTGAGGGAGCACCTGAGACTCTTAGCGCCGTATGGTCCTGGCGAGTTCCTCTTTGTCTTACGTCGGGTTGAGGGAGCACCCGAGACTCTTATTGGTCCGAGTGTTCACTTGAGCACGCGGTTGGCCTTTAGGTGAGGGAGCACCCGGGACTCTTATGATGTACGCTCCCGATGGGAGTAAGATGTTTTTCTTCCTTGGGAAAAAGATCCAAAAGATGGGATCTCTGGGCCTTGATAGCTTACTGAGTACGCCTTGCTGTGATATGACGTTGGCGTGGTCTTCTGCAATTTGTTGACCGTTGCGGTCTATCGTGTGAAATGACTTGGCGCTTTCCTGCCGAAATTTTCACGTCGCGCGATCATGGTCCTCTTTTTGCGCATGTAGTGGGCGGTATTGTTACTGCGCCGGTTGGATTTTCCATGCTTTTCGCCTCTGTGCGGGATCGTGGCACGTTTTACTGGGCGAAAAGGTTGGACGGTGGCCCTTCTTGCCAAGCTCTTGAGTTAAATACCATGTGGCCGGGTGAATTGTAGGTTTTACCCAACCATTGCCTTCCTTCTCTTTCTCTGTTCTCCTTCGTGTTCCTGAGCCTTCATCTTTTCTCTTCTGCGTGCTGCTGTGAGATCTATGTCCAAGCGCTCCCGTGCTGCTATCGAGTCGGCCAAGATGTCCGGCAAGTGGGATCGGTCTTCGTTCGGGGCTGAAGATCTGGATGCGCTAGTTGCTGATGGCATGTTGGTGGCGAGCGATGCCCGTCTTCCTGGCGATGAGTCGACTCCAGCGCCGGCGGCGGACGAGCGGGTATGCTTCCAGGCTTTCTTCCACCGTGGGTTTGCTCTTCCGCTGCATCCTTTCGTTCGGGGGTTGCTGTATTCTTACCGGCTCCATTTGCATGACCTTACTCCCAATGGGATTTTGCACATTGCGTGTTTCATCACTCTTTGTGAGGCTTTCCTGGGGATTTATCCCCATTGGGGACTTTGGAGACGCCTTTTTAATATAAAAAGGACGAACTATGAGTACGCCGTGGGTCGAGTGGGTATCTCCATTGGGGATAAACATTCATACTTTGACTTGGAGAAGATCGATTCTGTTAGTGGCTGGCGGAGAGGCTGGTTTTATCTGAAGGATCGCTTCATTGTTGGTCAGCAATTTGGTCTTGCTTCTTTCAATCCGGGAACACGGGTGGTCAGACAGTCTTCGTGGTCTCATTCTTTGACCGAGGTGGAGTCGTCTGAACTGACTCCATTTTTGGAGAGGATTTCTGTGTTGAAGGATAACTTGGCTGGTGGTCAACTTATCTCTGTTTTTGTGGGGAGGCGAGTTCAACCGTTGCAGCATCGAGATCACCCTATGTGGCAGTACGAGGGACTCGATGACTAAGCTCCTCAAGAGCTTTCCCGCCGAAATTTTCACGTCGCGCGATCATGGTCCTCTTTTTGCGCATGTAGTGGGCGGTATTGTTACTGCGCCGGTTGGATTTTCCATGCTTTTCGCCTCTGTGCGGGATCGTGGCACGTTTTACTGGGCGAAAAGGTTGGACGGTGGCCCTTCTTGCCAAGCTCTTGAGTTAAATACCATGTGGCCGGGTGAATTGTAGGTTTTACCCAACCATTGCCTTCCTTCTCTTTCTCTGTTCTCCTTCGTGTTCCTGAGCCTTCATCTTTTCTCTTCTGCGTGCTGCTGTGAGATCTATGTCCAAGCGCTCCCGTGCTGCTATCGAGTCGGCCAAGATGTCCGGCAAGTGGGATCGGTCTTCGTTCGGGGCTGAAGATCTGGATGCGCTAGTTGCTGATGGCATGTTGGTGGCGGGCGATGCCCTTCTTCCTGGCGATGAGTCGACTCCAGCGCCGGCGGTGGACGAGCGGGTATGCTTCCAGGCTTTCTTCCACCGTGGGTTTGCTCTTCCGCTGCATCCTTTCGTTCGGGGTTTGCTGTATTCTTACCGGCTCCATTTGCATGACCTTACTCCCAATGGGATTTTGCACATTGCGTGTTTCATCACTCTTTGTGAGGCTTTCCTGGGGATTTATCCCCATTGGGGACTTTGGAGACGCCTTTTTAATATAAAAAGGATGAACTGTGAGTACGCCGTGGGTCGAGTGGGTATCTCCATTGGGGATAAACATTCATACTTTGACTTGGAGAAGATCGATTCTGTTAGTGGCTGGCGGAGAGGCTGGTTTTATCTGAAGGATCGCTTCATTGTTGGTCAGCAATTTGGTCTTGCTTCTTTCAATCCGGGAACACGGGTGGTCAGACAGTCTTCGTGGTCTCATTCTTTGACCGAGGTCGAGTCGTCTAAACTGACTCCATTTTTGGAGAGGATTTCTGTGTTGAAGGATAACTTGGCTGGTGGTCAACTTATCTCTGTTTTTGTGGGGAGGCGAGTTCAACCGTTGCAGCATCGAGATCACCCTATGTGGCAGTACGAGGGACTCGATGACTCGACGAGATGCTCGCCTGAAGAGCTAGAACCTGATGCCCTGCTGGCTCGCATCCAGCATGTGACCAAGTGCTCTAGTATTTCCGAGATGCGCCTTGTCCTTCTATATGCTTCTGATCATCCTCCGCCGCCGGTTGGTTCCCATGCTCCTTCATCTGTTTGGACGAGTACCTAGTTTTGTTTTGTTGTTGATATTGCTTGTCTTCCAGGGCCATGCTCCAGTGCCGTGTAACCCTCCGCAACCGGAAGACGCCGATATTCAAGAAGAGCCTGATGCTTCCGCAACCAATAATGCTGCACCGGTTGTTAATGCTGAGATTGTGCTGGTGGAGACCGGAGATAGTGTGGACTCGAGTCCCTTCCGTGTGAGGCGGTCGCGCCCCTTGGATGTTGAAGATCATGCCGCGTTAGGTGACGTTGTCCCTTCCGCTGCTCCTTTGGCTGGGCCTTCCCCTTCGGTTGTTGCTCCGGCCCCTCCTCCGAAGAGGGCCAGGCTTGGGATGTTGATGCGTCCTCGTGGTGCGCATGCCGGGTAAGATTCTGCTGAATTAGTGCCCATTTTCTTTTCCTTGTTCTTGTGACTAATTCCTACTTTTATTTTGTAGTGTTGCGCCTGCGCTGGCTACTTCGTGCACCAACGCAGCTGCTACTGAGTTGAAGTCAACGAGTTCTGGGGTGGCAGCCAAGCATCTTGAGGGCCACTCGGCTGCCGCTAGCCAGTCTGGGCCAGCGGCGACTCTTGTTGTTTCGACTGCCGGTGTAGTTCCCGGTGTACCTTCTTCTGGGGGGCCTGGTACTACTGCTTCTGAGCCTAGGCCGACCGAACTTGGTCCTCCGTACTTTGGCCGTCCTGGTCTGGCGATTGAAGAAAAGGCCCGTGCTTTCGACCATGTCTCCAAGCTGGTAAGATGATTCGTGTCTGTGTCGTTTTATCATCCGGGGCACGGCAGTGCTCCCGATGGGAGTAGCCCCCGAGGCTAGAAGTAACTGTTTGCAGTTTCTTGTAGTCTTGTCTTTAATTAACACCTGATTGCCTGGTTTTTGCAGCTTGTTTTCCAACACTGTGAGCGTTTGGTTCTTGATGCTGAGCGTTGGCAGCGGGCCCATGAGTCTGCTCAGGATGCCTTATCTGCTATGGAGGGTGAGTTTTATTCTTGTGCTGTTGAGCTTTTGGGTGCTTCGTCTTTTGTTCTGAGTATTGTCTTTGCCTCGCAGGTCGTCGCCAGGCTCCCGAGAAACGAGCCGAAAAAGCGGAGAAGACTGCTTCCGTTCTCGAGGCTGCCTTGGCTTCCAAGAAGGCGGAGTTTCATGGTCAACATGAGGAGCTGGTTCGCCTTCGCCAGGCTGAGGACGCGCGTGCGCAGGTGGAGGCACTCGAGGGCAAGCGTCTTCGCGCCTTGGCGGGCTCACTTGTGTGTAAGTTCGGTGTTCGACTATTGTTGTTTCCACTGTTTGCCCTTGGTGACGTTTCTTTGTTGGGTGCAGCTGCTGTAGGTGCGAAGCCGATGGAAGCTGCTGCATCGGGGTCTAGGATTCTCCAAGGTGCTGTTGATGCTATTGCGGATGCTGTTGCAGTGGTCAAAGACGTATGCGCCCGGGCTTCCAATGTTGTGGGTCTTGCATACGAGCACCTTATGCCGGAGGGTACGAAGGTGCCTGATGGCCTGGGTGCTCGGGTTGCTGCGTTCGGTCCTGATGGCAAAGATATGGTGGAACTGGTGGCGGAGAGCTTGGTGAGTGGTTCTTCCACGGCCCTGGTCGTCCTTATAGGGCATGGGGTTTCCTTTGATGATTCCTTGGTTGAGACCATCCTGCGATATTCTGGTGAGCAGGACGACCGAGCTGATAGGCTGGCTCGCCGCCTGCAACAGGTTGTGGATGCTAAGGGTCCTCCTGCATTAGGTGAAGGGCAGGTGCAGTAGTATTGCGCCGTTTTTGGAAACTTTTGTCTGTAATTCGCGACTCTGTTGGGACGATTTATCTTTTGCAACTTCTATCTGAATGTCTGCTTGGCTATTCTTCTTGTTTGTTTTTTATTTGTTTTTGTTCATCCTGCGGTAGGCCGCTCCGGGCTTTCTTTGTTCGTGGAGTTCACTGAAGGACGACGCTCGCGAGGGTGCGTACGAGTCCGTTTTCTTGCGGCTGAAGGACGCTGAGCGGGATGTTGTCCGACTGAAGGGGTCCGTGGCCGTTCATCGTACTCGGCGTGAGCGTGCCGAGTCCGTGGTTGAGGGCTTTGCTTCGTGGGTGGTGATGTTGTCTGACCTCCTGCAGGGTGAGTCTTGCCTCTGCTTGTTTACTTAGTTCCGTGTGGTGGGTTTTCGCCGTCTCTGTTTTGATCGTAGTTCTTGACTTTCAAAGTGCTGGCAGGGCAAACTCGGGATGAAGAGAGGGTCGTTCAGTCGGAGATGTCGCGGCTTGATGATCCTAGTGTGCAGGCGAGCAATCCTTTTTGGGCAGATGGGGCTCGTGCTCGAGCGTTTGCGTTGCTTCGTCGCCGAGTTGAGCGGGTTCCGGAAGCTCTCAGTTACTTCCAGCGGGTATTGGGTGGTATCCATGCTGAGTTCTATCCGTTGGAGGTAGTTCCTTCGTCCCTTGAGAGGCTTTGTCGCATATTTTCTCAGCCTGCCGAGTTGCGTCGAGTGATGGATCACCAGATTCGTGCTGGAGCCCGCGCTGCTTTGGGCTTGGTCCATAGTCATTGGCCAGGGATGGATTTTGCTCAGGTGGTGGCGGGTCCTCCAGGTGGTAGGGATCACCCGATGAATGAGCACTACGTGGCTGTAGATAGGCATGCGCTCCAAGTTGTGAGGCGAGTTTGCGAAGAGAACGACCGCCATCTGGGTGCACTTATTAAGGCAAAGTTGGAGCCTAAAGATTAGGTGCTTTCCTTTGTTGTATATGATTCTTCTTGATTGTATATATCATCTGCATTTGTAGTTGCGTGTGGCGCCCCGGGGGGTGGCTGCTTTGGCGAGCCACCGAGTGCTGAGTTAACTTGCCGCGATTGCGGAGGACGCCTCGGGGGGTTGCTGCTTTGGCGAGCCCCCGAGTGCTAGGTTAATTTGCCGCGATTTCGGAGGACGCCTCGGGGGGTGGCTTCTTTGGCGAGCCCCCCGAGTGCTAGGTTAATTTGCCGCGATTGCCGAGGACGCCTCGGGGGTGGCTGCTTTGGCGAGCCCCCGAGTGCTAGGTTAATTTGCCGCGATTGCGGAGGACGCCTCGGGGGGTGGCTGGTTTGGCGAGCCCCCGAGTGCTAGGTTAATTTTCCGCGATTGCGGAGGACGCCTCGGGGGGTGGCTGCTTTGGCGAGCCCCTGAGTGCCGGGTTAATTTTCCGCGATTGCAGAGGATGCCTCGGGGGGAGGCTTCTTTGGCGAGCCCCCGAGTGCCGGGTTAATTTGCCGCGATTGCGGAGGATGCCTCGGGGGGAGGCTGCTTTGGCGAGCCCCCGAGTGCCGGGTTAATTTGCCGCGATTGCGGAGGACGCCTCAGGGGGAGGCTGCTTTGGCGAGCCTCCGAGTGCCGGGTTAATTTGCCGCGATTGCGGAGGACACCTCGGGGGGACGCTGCTTTGGCGAGCCCCCGAGTGCCGGGTTAATTTTCCGCGATTGCGGAGGACACCTCGGGGGAGGCTTCTCTGGCGAGCCCCCGAGTGCCAAGTAATTTTGTGGAAAAATATTTATGTAATATCTTTCCCGTGGTCCTGCTGTCTTGGTGGGCCACGAATGATTTTGCTATCTTGTGGAATTCTTTGTCGCAGCGGTCGGATCTGACGAAACTGCCGCTGATTGTGATGACCCCGTTTGGGCCTGGCATCTTCAGTTTGAGGTAGGCGTAGTGGGGTACGGCCATGAAGCGAGCGAAAGCTGGCCGCCCGAGAATTGCGTGGTATTGCGACTTCCAATCGACCACTTCAAAGTCAAGGGTTTCCTTGCGGAAGTTCGTCGCGTCCTCGAAGACTACCTCCAGGCTTATCCTTCCGAGTGGATAGACTGCTTTTCCTGGTACGATCCCGTGGAAGGTTGTGCCTGAGGATTTGAGTGCGTTGTTTTCGATGAGCATGTCGTCGAGTGTTCGGGTGAAGATGATGTTGATCCCCCTGCCGCCATCCATGAATACTCGCGACATGTCGTAATTTCCTATTCTGGCCTCGAGTACCAACGCGGCGTGCCCTGGTTGGGGGACGACTGGCGGGTGGTCGTCCCGGGAGAAGGAGATTTCTGTCTCCGACCCGCGCAGGTACTCTGGGACGGCCGGGTGTGCGGAGGTTGCCAGGAAGACTTGTCTGGTGACTTGCTTCTGCTGCCTGTTGGAAGGTCTGCCTTCTTGTATCATGTAGATCCTCCCGTGGGCTTCTGGGTATTGGTTTTCTTCTTCCGGCGTCCTTTGCCATTCCTGGATGGTGGCCACTTGTCTTGTTGGCAGAGGTGGGGCTGGTGGTGCGCCGTGGGCGACTGGCCCAACTGCTATTCTTGCAAGTGGTCGTGCTACTGCGACCGAGGAGCGGCTTTTCTCTTCGGCCAACTCGTTGAAGCTTCGACAGCTCCTGAGGGTGTGGGATGATTTGAGCTCTCCTCGCTCGTTTCTGAATCCGTGTAAAGAGCACGGTCCGTCGAGTTGTTCTTTGGCGGAGCGGAATGCGCAAGTGCCGTCGCGTGGCTATCTTGTCCTCCATTCTCGTCTTTGAGCCTGGGGCTCGTCTTCTGGGTTGTCTCGGCGCTGTGGTCTGTTGTCATCACGGTGCCTCCCGTTCCGGTCGTCTGAGAAACCGGCGGCGACCATGTCAGGTCCTCTGTCGTTGTAGAAGTTCCGTCTGGGTTGCTTCCTTCTTCTGTTGTCTCCTCTATCTCCGTTGTAGTCGTAGTCGTACTCTGATCCTGCAGTGTGGGTTTCTGTTTCATTACGAACGGAGTCTTCTCCGTCCGCCCAGCTGTTGGCTAGTTCTACCAGCCGTGCGAGTGTTCGGACTTTCATCTGTCCGAGCTGCTCTTTGAATTCAAAGCGCTGAAGACCTCGCCTGAATGCGTCGATCGCACTCTTGTCCGAGATGTCTTCTGCTGAATTCTTGAGTATCGTCCATCGCTGGATGTATGCTCGCATGGCCTCCCTTGTTCCTTTTTTGCATGCCCGCAGCTCCTCGAGTGAGGCTGGTCGTTTGTATGTTGATTTGAAGTTTTCTATGAAGGCTCCTCGAAACTGGCTCCAGGAGCTGATGGATCCGCGTCGGAGATTTTTCAGCCAGTGTCGAGCGGAGCTCTCGAGCATGAGCTGTACGTACTGCATCGCCGTGACATTGGTCCCTCTTTGAAACTTGACTGCTGTTAGGTAGTCATCGAGCCATGCCTCCGGCTCCTCGAGTCCGTTGTACTTTAGAGTCGTGGAGTTCAGTTTGAACCCGTTGGGCATGCGCGTCTCACGTATGGCACGTGTGAAGCAAAGTGCTCCACATGGCTCGATTTCCTCATCGGAAGTCTCTTCCTCCGAGTACTCCTCGCGTGATGCGCGTCTTCACCTGCTGCGGTTGACTCTGTTTTGCGTGATATCGTCTCGCGCGTCTCACCGAGTGCTGCGGCGTCTGCCGCTGTCATCGCTGTCGCGTTTCTTGTGCTTGTCGGAGCGCCTGCGTCTGTTGTCGTTACTGTCGTTGTCGTCGTCGTCGTCTGGCGAACTGGGGTCCCTGTACGGTGTCCGCTCGCGAGTCTGCCGCTTTGCGCTGGATATTTTTAGGTACCGAGGCGTCGATAGCGTCCTTCATTATTTGCAGAGCTATGGAAGTGTAGCGATCCGTTTTGTCCTTTCTGCTTTTCTGGGCACGGGACAGGTAGTCTTGGGCGCTTATGAGTGCTTGATGGCTTCTCGCCCCTCGTTGGTTACCCCAAGTGGAAGGTTGCGATGCAGCGTAGCGGTAATTTCCCTCAGTAAAGATACCAAGGTTTGTCTCCAGTAGGACTCAACGATAAGTACGATAGGTGGCAACGGTGCCAGAAATTATTCTGATGCGTGGAGTTGCCGTGGACCTGCACAAAACAAATAACTTTGCTCCCAACGAGTTCAGAGGAGTTGTCAATTCCTCCGTCCTTGTCGTTTACAAAGGATCAAACGCAAGAGATAAAAAGGTACTAGTAAAAGTAAAAACTGAAAGGTAAATAGTGGGTGTGAACAATGGTATGAAGATGGACCGGAGTCCCGTGATTTTCACTAGTGATGTCTCTCTCCCAAAAGACTATAAAAATGCTAGCGAGGTAAACAAATCACAGTTGGGCAATTGACAGGATTATGAAGGCACCGCAATGCTGACTATGCTACAAAGAAAGGAAGGGCTCAAAAGCAATGGGCAGTACGCCAAGGTAAGTAGACCGAAATCCATCTGCATCTACTACGAATCATCCACCTTGAGATACCTATCCAGAACATCTCGCTGGTATTAAGTTGCGAATCCCACCCAAAGTGTAAACTAAAAGCAACAGACAACTGCATTAAAAGAACTTTGCGTAAAGTAAACAATTCTTGCACCAATAGGCACAATCACCGTTGTTTTATCCCTGGTGGCAACAGCACATCCCCTAGTCTCATGTTTCTGTCACTCAAGCTAGACATCAGGGGGCTGAACCCACAATCGAGCATAACGCTCTCTCTTGGAGTTGCAAGCAAATAACTTGGCCAAAGCAAATATTGCAACGGAGAACATGCAAGAATTTACTCAAGAACAAAATATAAAAGGGCAAACCAAATATATTACTGATCACAATCTGAACATAGTCTCATAATCCATCAGATCCCAACAAACTCAGCATAGCAACAGCAGAAAATTACATAGGTGCCTCGATCATGTGAGGCAGCTCACGAGGTCTCGAAAGTAAAAGCACAAAAGAGGGAGAGGACATCACATAGCTACTGATCACGGACCCATGGTCCAAGGGGGACTACTCACGGCACATACGGGAGGCGTCCATGGCTATGGATGGTCTCCCAGAGGGGTGATCTCCTTCCGGCAGGGTGCCGGGGCAGCTTCTCCAGGCAGCCCCGATCTGAAAACGGCGGCGGCGGCGGAACAGAGAGGTTTCCGCGAAAAAGAGTTCTTTTTAGGGGTTTCTACCCCGAGGGGGTTATATAGGCGAAGGGGGGCGTCGAGGGGCCACCCAGGGCAGCCAGGAGGGTGCCTGACGCGCCCTAGGGTTGGGGCCGCGCCAGGGACCCTTCTGGCTCCCTGGTGGTGGTCCCGGCTCTCTCCCTTGGTTATTCCGGAAGCTTCCTGCCCGCTGATTTTTAATATAATTTTTGCGGAATTTTTTGGGCACTTTAATCAGCTGGAAAACCTGAAAACAAAAACAGCAGAAAACCAGAAGCTGGCAACTGGGTGCACTGAGTTAGTAGGTTAGTCCAAATTGGTTTAAAAGTGTATTAAAGTTCAACCAAAACATGGCAAAGTCACACAAAACATGCATGGAGCAAGCAGAAATTATAGATACGTTTGGGAGGTATCAGTGCTTCCGCCGGAGTGAGAGGCTCCTCTTCGTCGTCGTCTTCCTCTGACCTGAAGTCGTCTTCCAGTTTCCGCACTACTCTCGCCCTTTCTGTTTTCCGCAGGTTGTTGAGTTTCGATCTATTGCGGATGGGGGAGTCGTGACCTGGCGAGTCACTTCTGGGAGATTGTCTGCGGCTGCTTTTCCTTTCGGGTTCCGCTTTGGCTTGCTTCTCCATGGCTAGGCGCCACTGTCTCGTCTGCTTTGTTAGCTCTCCCGCTAGCTTGTTGTATGCCCTTAGCTCGTCTCTTGAGGCGTCTGATGGTAGTAACCCGCCGCGGGCGACTGCTTCTTTTACCATTGCCATCGATTCCTTGGAAAAGTATATTTTTTCTTTGGGTGGTTCTCCCGCCGCTGCAACCAGGGTTTGCTGCCTGCTGCGCGATGGCTGGATGCCTTGGCCAGGTGCTTGCTGTTTGTTGCTTGTCGGCTGATTGCTTTTTTGATTGCTTGGTCCTTGCTCCACCGGGACTTTCTTTGGTATGGTCCCCGGTTCTCCTAGCTATACGATCATCTGACTGGTGTTGCCAGGGCCAGCCGCCTTGTTGGTGGTTGGGGTGTCTTGTCGAGTGCCCAGGTCGTCGGTTTGCCCGTTTTTTCCTGACGTTGATGTGCCAACTTCTGCCATGAACACCTGTGATGGTGCCCTTGTCGTTTCCTTGCTGATGCGTGCGATCGTGCTTTTCCATGCTGGGGCTTCACTCGAGCGGTCGTGAGTAGCGTGGAGCCATGAGTTGGGTGCGTAACTACAACCGCCAGATAGATCGTCCGTGTGGGCGACGTCTACTATGGTCGCTGCTGTAGATGTTGCCATGGGCGCACGGGTGTCGTCGATGAGGCGAAGGGTACCCCAATGGTTGATGTAGATCCGGTACTCTCCGAAGATCAGATTGACGCTGGAGTGTAGGTCGGTGAAGACTGGTTTGAGGGCCGGGAGGTGGGCCGTAAATCCGAGGGACTCGAATAGGTTGGATCTTGCTGGAGCCGCCGAGTCGATGAGTGCTGGTGATGATGAGGCCGCCGAGATCGCTTTCCCAACCTGCGCGGTTCCCACAGACGGCGCCAATTGACGGGGATCAACCCCGGCAAATCCCATGGTCAGGGACCCTGGGTTAGTCATGAGAGGCGCAGGTTGGATGATAGCTCATCGGCAAACAGGAAGGCTCGCTCCTGCTCGATATTATTGATTAGGGAGATGCGATTATAGAGGAAGCCAAGGCTGGAGCGCTCAGGGCTAGGGTTACAGGTGAGATTGGATGGCTTTGGTGTCGCCCCTCCTAGCCCTTATATACCGGGCTAGGTCTCGGGGAGTTCATCTACGTGTATAGGTAAACTTTCCTAACCCTAGCTTGCTCCGTACGGCAGGTCTTTGCACCTTCCTTGTGAGTCAAGGACTTCTACGTCGGTGCCATCTAGTGGGCCGAGGCCGTATCTTCATGGGCCTTCTGCCTTCATCGACACCAGGTAGGCTCATCCGTAGGAGTCGTGGGGTCACCCCCTCGTCAGACACTCCCCACCATGATGGGGTTGCTTGATCTTTCTCCTTGTGTTGATGGACCCCCTAATTGCTCGGCGGTGATAATCTTGACTTCTTCTCTCACGGAATGCTCCATCTCCGCTTGCCTTGCAGCGATTTCTTCTTCCGTGGCCCAATCTATGTATTTCCCTTGCTTGAGATCTTTCTGAACTTCACGTAGACTTCGTACCATGAAGTCTTCTCCAGTTGAGCCACAAGAAGACATCTCTAACAATAACTTTTTACCCTTGCAGAAACAGATTGAAAAGAAAACACACGAAATCGCGAGATACGTTGCCGGAACGATCCGGAAAAATATATAGCAAAAATTTCTGCAACAGAAGGAAGGTAACGAGCCAAAGTGGGGTCGGAGATGGACTCCTGGGTGCCCAGGCGGCCTCCCGGCGCGGCCAGGAGGTAGGCCGCTCCAGGGGGGCGCCTGGGCCCCTTGGAGCTCCTCTCCGCCTCCACTTAGGCCTCAAATTTTCCTAATTTTGCAAAAACTCATAATATGGAACTTTTATGGCGGTTCACGATGTTTCCTTACTGTAATACATACCTTTTCTTATTCTGCTTTTGTCGGTGTCTCAAACAGGGCTTCAACATGTTCTTCATGAGTTGTTGTGCGTATTATATTTACATCAACATTGACGGGATCTCCCGCCATGTAATGGTTGAGTCTTTGCCCATTCACAACATGAGGTTTGGTGCCTTCAAAATTGTTAATCTTGATTGCGCCAGACCGGTAGATTTCTTTGATATGAAATGGCCCTTCCCACCTGGAAAGTAGTTTACCTGGAGAAAACCTGAAACGGGATCTAAACAATAAAACTTTATCACCAACATTAAATTCACGTTTCAGAATCCTCCTGTCATGCCACTTCTTTACCTTTTCCTTGAACATTTTAGCGCTCACGTAAGCTTCACTTCTCCACTCCTCTAGAGAAGTCAAGTTCATGAGACGCTTTTCACCAGCTAACTTTGGGTCAACATTAAGCTCTCTAACAGCCCAGAAAGCTTTGTGCTCTAACTCTAATGGAAAATGGCAAGCCTTGTCATAGACCATTTTATAGGGAGACATGCCCATGGGGTTTTTGTAAGCAGTTCTATACGCCCACAAAGCATCTCCTAACTTATTTGACCAGTCCTTACTATTTCTGTTAACTGTCTTTTGCAAGATCAACTTGATCTCTCTATTGGTGAGATCAACTTCCCCACTATGATTGACGTCGTACTTGGCTAAAGCTTTTCTAAAAGCTCCATGCGTGAAGTGTGATCCTCCATCAGTCATGAGATACCTAGGTACACCAAACCTAGGGAAAATTACATCTTTGAGCATTTTCAAATATGTTTTGTGATCAGCGCTCTCAGTGGGGATTGCTTCAACCCACTTGGTTACATAATCAACAGCAACTAATATGTGAGTGTACTTGTGCGAAGAAGGAAAATGACCCATAAAATCAAAACCCCAGCAATCAAAAGGCTCAATCACTAGAGAGTAATTCATAGGCATCTCATTCCTTCTACTAATATTACCAACTCTCTGACATTTATCACATGCTAAAACATAATTTCTAGCATCTTTAAAGAGAGTAGGCCAATAAAAACCTGATTGGAGAACCTTATGTGCGGTTCTCTCACCGGCATGATGTCCTCCATAGGGACTATCGTGACATTGCTTGAGAATGTCCTTCTGCTCGTGTTCCGGTATGCATCTTCTTTCGATCCCGTCTGGACCTTCTTTGAAAAGATGTGGGTCATCCCAAAAGTAATGCCTCAAATCATGGAAGAACTTCTTCCTTTGCTGAAATGTTAAACCTGGAGGCAAATACTTTGCAACGATAAAATTAGCATAATCTGCAAACCAAGGATCGGAAAGAGATTGTACTTTAACAATGGGAAGTTGTTCGTTTGGAAAACTGTCGTTGACTGGGATGGGATCATGCGGTATATCTTCCATCCTTGAATGATTGTCCGCTACAGGGTTGTCTGCTCCTTTTCTATCAACAATCTTCAATCAAATTTTGAAGGAGGAGTACCCATCTGATGAGTCTTGGCTTGGCATCCTTCTTCGTCATAAGATACTTAATGGAAGCATGGTCAGTATGAATAATAACTTTAGAATCAACAATATACTACCTAAACTTATCACAAGCAAACACTACTGCTAAGAATTACTTCTCAGTAGTAGCATAATTCTTTTGAGCACTATCAAGGGTTTTACTAGCATAATGTATAACATTCAATTTTTTATCAACCCTTTGTCTTAAAACAGCTCCAACAGCAAAATCACTAGCATCACACATAATTTCAAAGGGCAAACCCCAGTCAGGCGGTTGTACTATAGGAGCGGTTATTAAAGCTTTCTTAAGAACTTCGAAAGCCTCCTTACAATCTTCATCAAATACAAAAGGAACATCCTTCTGGAGAAGATTAGTGAGGGGTCTCGAGGTCTTAGAAAAGTCTTTAATAAATCTTCTATAGAAACCAGCATGACCGAGAAAACTACGAATACCTTTAATGTCCCTTGGATAGGGCATCCTTTCGATAGCTTCAATCTTCGCTTTGTCCACTTCAATTCCCCTCTCAGAAATCTTGTGGCCAAGCACGATCCCCTCGTTAACCATGAAGTGGCACTTTTCCCAGTTTAGAACTAAGTTTGTATCCTCGCATCTCTGCAAAACTTTATTAAGATTGTGGAGACAATGGTCAAAGGAAGTTCCATAGACGGAGAAATCGTCCATGAAGACTTCCACAATCTCCTCACAGAAACCATGAAATATTGCAGACATACATCTCTGAAAAGTAGAAGGGGCATTGCATAAACCAAAAGGCATACGCCTATAAGCATAAGTACCATAAGGACAAGTGAAAATGGTCTTCTCTTGATCAGCAGTGTTAACATGAATTTGAGAGAAGCCTGAATACCCGTCAAGATAGCAAAAGTGGGTGTTTTTGGACAGCCTCTCAAGCATCTGATCGATAAAGGGCAGCGGGTAGTGGTCCTTCCTAGTTGCCTTGTTCAACTT
The DNA here is from genome assembly GCA_950022295.1 of Bromus sterilis. NCBI lineage: Eukaryota > Viridiplantae > Streptophyta > Magnoliopsida > Poales > Poaceae > Bromus > Bromus sterilis. The sequence continues at coordinate 360,320,361 of OX465595.1, read as the reverse complement.
CCTGTAATCAATACACATTCTATATCCAATAATAATTCTCTGAGGTATTAGTTCATTCTTATCATTAGGGACTACAGTTGTCCCTCCTTTCTTAGGAACACAATGAACTGGACTTACCCACTTACTATCAGCTATAGGGTAGATAATACCTGCGGCTAGAAGCTTGAGAATTTCGGTCCTCACAACATCCATCATCTTTGGGTTCAACCGTCGTTGATGGTCAACAACTGGTTTAGCATCGGGCTCGAGATTGATAGTATGTTGACAGATAGATGGACTAATTCCCTTAAGGTCATCAAGGGTATAGCCAATTGCACCACGGTGTTTACGAAGTATCTCCAATAATCGCTCTTCTTCATATCCTGAAATGTTAGAGTTGATAATAACAGGATATACTTTCTTTTCATCTAAATAAGCATACTTGAGCGTATCGGGAAGAGGTATGAGATCAAACACCGGGTCTTCTTTTTGTTTGGATAGAATTCCTAAAGGATCAACCGGAAGGTTGTGCTTCAGGATAGCAGGTTGTCTCAAGAAGATTTCATCAATTTCATTTCTTTCCTGCATATGAGTATCATTCTCGTGGTTTTCCATGTATTGCTGCAAAGGATCATTAGGGGGAATAGCAATAGAAGCAATACTTTCAATAATTTTATCATCACTAGGTAATTCAGTACCATGAGGCTGCTTAGAGATCTTCGAAACGTTAAATTCATATGGCTCACCATTGAATTCAACAGAAACTTTACCTTTCTTGCAATCTATAATAGCTCCACAGGTTCTGAGAAAAGGTCTACAAAAAATAATCGGACAAAAACTATCTTGCACTGAACCAAGTACGAGAAAGTCGGTAGGATACTTTACCTTTCCACATAGGACTTCAACATCTCTCACAATCCCAATAGGAGAGATAGTAGCTTTGTTTGCAAGATGAATAGTAACATCAATCTCTTCGAGTTCACAAGGTGAAATCTCAGTCATGATCTCTTGATAAATACCCCGCTAGAGGAGGCATCCAGCATTTCCTTATCCTGACGAGAAAGCCTGGCATAAAAATTTGTAAGTATAATTTCCTTGGGGAGCTTATGGATAGGACATTTGAACATTAGGGATTTAAGTCTCCCCCAAGCTTGAGCGATGCTCTCTCCGTCGCGAGACCTAAAGTTATAGATGTAATTCCTGTCTCGATGAACTTCATGAAGAGGGTAAAACTTTGTATAAAAGAGAGACATAAGCTCTTCCCAATTAAGAGAATGTGAGTTATCGAGGAGCTTATACCAAGCTGAAGCTTTGTCCGTAAGAGATATGGAGAATAATTTCTTCATAACGAACTCCAGTGACACACCTGCAAGCTGGAATAATGAACATAGTTGTGATAAATATAGCAAGTGTTCACATGGATGTCTGTCTCCTGCATAGCGATTAGCTAAGACATAATCGATAATACCAGATGGTATCTTATAAGGCACAATTTCAGAAGGGGCAGGAGTGACTACCTTAGTTGTGGGGCCGTTCCCTAAGAACAACGATCCAAGAGTAGGGGTGTCCATAAGGACAAAAGAAGCAACAGCAAAACTAAAAACAGAAATATAAAAACTTCCTTACCAGCTTCACTTACTAATAGCGCTACGCTCCCTGGCAACGGCGCCAGAAAATGGTACTTGATGACCCACAACCGTAAGGGATTTATTGCAGCGTTTTCGATAAGTAAGAGTTTCGAACCCAACGAGGAGCAGAAGGTAATAGCAAGTGACTTTGGCAAGGAGATAACTGCAAGCACTGAAAGATAACTTTTTAGGGGTTTTCTTGGTATAAGCAACAGGAAAGTAAAAACGAGCAAAGTAGAAGGCACTGGAGAGTGACGAGTGGCCCAATCCTTTCTGAGCAAAGGAGAGGCCTAACAACTGAACTTATAAAGGCTAAAGTGTTCTTGAGGACACACAGGAGAGGGAGTCATGTGCTTTCGCCATATTCCGTATCAGCACTATGTGCTGGGTTGATAAGTGTTGAGTGGGTGGATCTATGCTAGTACACCCTCTATACTAAGATAAGTGCACTCTTATGATTAAACACCTTGCAAGCATCCGCAAATACAAGATAGTAATTAAGGAAAAAGCCTAACCATAGCAATACGATCGGTGATCCATTGTTCCCTTGTGCAAAACCGTGCAAACTGGGGTTTAGGTTTCTGTCACTCCGGAACCCACCGTAAGCATTCTTTATACACAATGTATTCCCCTAGGTCCTTGATAAGGCGAAGTGTTGAGTGTTTGACTCACACAACACCACTAGGAAAATAACAACACAACTTAAATATCAAACAACACATATTACTTCAACATCATATGACTACTAACAACTAGACTTCTCCCATGTCCTCAAGAACTAAAGTAACTACTCACAAGACATAAAAGAGATCATGATCAGTGGGGATAAATAGATGATAAAAAATCTGGACACAATGATATTTCTCCAACAAAACTCAATAGCATTCACCACAAAGTAGTAATCAACACCGATAGAGTAGAGAGGATAGATAGTACGGATTACAACAAAAGTTGCAATTGTGAGATGAGATTGGATGGAGGTGGAGATGGTGCTGATGATGGGGATGATGTTGATGATGATCTCGATGATGCCCGTGACGATGGTGATGACGATGGCGATGATCTCCCCTTCCGGGAGGTGATCTCCCCGGTGGAATCTGCCCGCCAGAGATGGCCTTTCTTCTTTGTAGGTTTCCGCCACGGAGCGGCGGCAGAACTCCGTAAACTCCCCCCTTTTTAGGGTTTCTGGATGATGTGTGTTATATAGGCCAGAGGGGGAACCGGGAGTGGTCCCAGGGGTCTAGGTGCCCTCCCGGCGCGGCCAGGGTGGGGGCCGCGCCAGGTGGCCGCCTAGGCACCCTGTGGCCCCCCTCTGGTCGCTCTTTTGCGTGTCTTCGTGATCCTTCTGGAAAATAGCCTCCGTCGATTTTCAGGTAATTTGGAGGTATTCTTCTTCAGCAACTCAGCGTCCACTTTTTACCGCTGAACCCTGCGTCTGCTGCTTCGGCACCGAAAAGTTGCAAACTGTGTAAAATAAGCCAAAACAACATAAGGATAGCATCATATCATGAAATATATCAATGAATAAGAAAGATTTACTATATAAAATAGTGATGCATTTTGGACGTATCAACACTGCCGCCGACGACACCATTGCCGAGTACGACTACTACATCGACGACCGTACCCCTATTACCGAGCTTCCAGGCAAGCAGAGCCATTTTCCTTCCCCATATATCGCCTATCTTTCCATACATTTCTTGCACTAGGCAATGCTGCTTCTATGTTGCTTACCTATTCAATTGTATAGTCTGTCATTGTCGCCCTTGATGTACCTTCCTTTATCCTATGTTTTCTATTAAATATATATATTATTTCCATCAGTAAACCCTGCGCATTGCTAGTCAAATAGGATTAGATAGCGGGTCGTGATCACTCTTGGGAGTGACACATATACAATTTATTATAACTGCAACAGGTATGGTACAGAACAGACGCCCAAGGGAACCTACAACGGCGAGACTCTCCCGAGTCGCTTCAAGTTTAACTTAGGAGTGGATGGACACGTATTTCACTATCCTCGCCGGCTCGGTAGCGTAGTACCATCGGGATGATACGAGGATATTCCTCTTTAGTTCATTCCGCTGATGTCTCGGTCGAACCTCTTCAAGTGTACCATCAAGGATGATTCCTCCTGCTTTCACTTGATGGTAGACATTTGAATCAACTGGTGTCCTTAAAGGTAAGTAGTCGGGTGACCCAACGGTGCCCGCGAGAGGTATTGTATCGGGACGGCATGACAGGCGAATACCATCGTGGGCCCGGTCTTTTCCCGTTGGCCGTGATATACCAAACCACAAAAATCGAGCTCCTCCAGGAGCACATGCAAGATAATGTAAGGAGACGGTTCACCTTGTCGGTAACCGCAGAGCTTTGACGGGACGACAGGGCATGCACCGATTCACTGGTGGTCCTGACTGCTGCTCGTTGTCCGTTGTGTTAACTAGTCAGGCAACGATAACGGTTTCCCGCGAGATAATAATAAAACGACTAATGGTTCAGGTGGATGACTTGAGAGGCCACAAAGGTCTGTACGCACTACCTTCAGGTTGGATTACGATTGTGGGACCTCAATGACCTTAAACTGTAGGGGATCGAGATAGTCTTCGCGGGTAAGACAACTTATATGCGAGAGAGGACAATTGCTTCTCGTCCTTCGTTGGTTACCCCAAGTGGAAGGTGAGATGCAGCGTAGTGGCAAATTTCCCTTGGTGAGGACACCAAGGTTGAGTATCGACCAGTAGGACTCGGAAGACGATAAGTAGGTGGTGAAGCGAACAATGGCGCCATTCACAACTCAGGGTCGCTTAATTCACCTGGACCTGCACACAGACACAATTAACTTTGCTCCAAACTAAGTTTAGAGAGGCTGTCAATCTCTCCGGTCTTGTTTTTTACAAAGGATCAAAACACAAGGGATAATGATAGCAACTGAATGTTGATAACCCTCAACTATAGGGGGTCGAGATAGTCTTCACGGGCAAGATAACCCAATTTATTGATTCGACACTTGGGGACACAAAGAATACGTACAGGCTTTGACAATTGAGTTGTCAATTCAACCGCACCTGAAATACACACTTGCTTGCGCAAATGTATTAGTAGCAACTGTGATATGGTGGTGGTAGTGGTGATGATAATAGTGGTGATAGTGATAGTGGAACAGCAAAGGTAAACAACTAGTAACCAGCAGAAGGAAAACACTGTAGGCTAGGGAGATGGATGGTTGGGCGCTGCTTGGATGAGAACGAACATGTAACAGATTCTAACTTGGGCAAGGCTCACAGAAAACAAAGGATCATCTAGGCAAATATCAAACATCAGGCATGTATCCCAAGGTAGTTGTACGTGCTTGCAATAAGAACTTTGCACAACATCTTTTGTCCTACCCTCCCGCTACAAACGGGGCCAAAAGGAACTTAGGGAGATTAAGGCACTCCTATCAAAGAGCACCGGAACAAAGCATTAACAATTCATGGATACACGGAATCCTCAAATTATAGTCCATCCCCTTTGGTGTCCCAAGATTTCACCATTGGGATCGCCGGTTCCGGACTATAATAGGTGCCTACAACTCATAGATAGGATCAAGAACACCACAAACTCAAGAAACAAAAGGGTGATCAGATCTGAAATCATGGCGCTCGGGCCCAAAGTGACAAGCATTAAGAGCAACAAGTTGTAACAGAGATGATAAACACCAAGTAGATGATCGGCAACATGCCCCCAACAATCTGATTGAACTATTACATGATCTAACTCATCCAATCCCTACCATCCCCTTTGCCTACAGCAGGGAATTACTCACACATGAGAGGAGAAGTCATGGAGGGGTGATGGAGAGGCGATGATGATGACGATGGCGATGATTTCCCCCTCACCGGAGGCCAATTCAGCCTCCAGATTAGCTCTCCGAGGAAGAACAGAGGGTTGCGGCGGCTCCGCGACATAGATTGGAAAAGTGACTTCTGTTTCGGGGTTTCCTCGACGGGGGAATAAATAGGGCCAAAGTAGGGCCCCAGGGGGTGTGGGACCCACCCATGAGGGCAGGTGGCACGGCCAGGAGCTGGGCCGCGCCAGGCACCCTCCTGGCTTCCCCCTGGCTGCCCTGTTGCCCCCCTTTGGCCTGGTGGAAGCTTCCAGAACGCTGATTTTTTATATATTTTTTTGGGATTTTTCCAGCGTACCTAAATATCCAGAAACCTGCACAAAATAAAACAACACTGGTAGCTCTGCTAAAAACAGCGTCAGTCCGGGTTAGTTTCGTTCAAATCATGCAAGAATGAAGGCAAAACAATAGCAAAAGTGTTTGGAAAAGTAGATACGTTTAGGACGTATCAACTCCCCCAAGCTTAGCTATTGCTTGTCCTCAAGCAATTCAATTCAACGAACTGGACGCGACAAAGAAAACTTTGACAAACTCTTTTGCTTCATTAGATGTATATAAGCATGTACTACGAAAGAGTTTAGCAAGTTTTGACATCATGCTACAAGGACAATGCACGAAGCAATCCTTCTTTCATGTAATCAGTCACAAACAAACGTAAAGTAAATAATATGCTGCTGAAATCAATTCAAGATCACAATGCACATAGCATGAACATATCAGAGTGGTATTTCGCTAGCCTCCATGAGTGAAGAAAAACATAAATGCAGAAACTCCTCCGGAGTTTTAGAGGAGACTAGAACTCAGAGTAAGAAACATCACACTCATGCAGAAGACAATGTGGTACTTTGGGACAATGCATGTTACACTAAGAATGACAATTATGCTCTCATAGTTGGTGCTTTGGATAAAGGAAGGTGGAGACTCTCGAACCGTGGCTTTTGATGGCAAGGTTGAAAACCCGTGAAAGGAAGCAAAGACTAAACATGTGCCAGAGCTCTTGGTTTTGAAAACAGAGATAAAACTCTTTTGAGAGGTGCAACTTTCCAATCAACCGTGAACGGTAAAGGTCTCTCAATATCTCCCATGCCAACCATATTAATGCCTTTTTCTTACACATATTCCCTTATCCATAAATCCTTTGATGGTCTACGGAACCTTTTATTTTGCCTCAAGGATGGAAGGAGGGTATCGTTCCATCTATCATAAGCAGCATTTGGTCCATTTCACTCCATCATCAAGTATGGGGGAGGTGTAACTTCTCTTTTTTTTCTTGACTAGTTAGAACTTCCGTCAAAATATTTTTGGCATGAAAGATACTGATTTCCCCTCACCGCACCATGAGCTTGTACGGTTACAAAGGAGAAGCTTTTGAATAAATTTCGAGATGGCACATGAAAGTCTAAGTTAGGAGTGGCCAGTAAATACCACATATAGGTAGGTATGGTGGACTCAAATGGAACAACTGGGTTTAAAAAGGAGTTTGGAAGCACAAGCAGAATTCCGCTTGGTGCTGGAGGAAGGCTAGCAAAAGACGGGGAAGCGACCAACTAGAGAGCATAACAGTCATTATCATGCAGAGCGACAAAGCAACATTGAATCGGGCATGAAAGTGATATAGCTCACTCTGAAGTAAAAAGATCATCAAGGCAAAACAGACTTTTTAGTCTTAACATGCGTGAACATGTGCCAAGTCAATCCAAGAATCCCCCGGAGGGAAATACCACTTCAATATGCCACACCATGAACAATGCAATGCATGTCAATCATTTCAAGCAACACATTATAAACTCTAGCTATTTGAGACTAACCACAAAGAAAGCATGAACCACTAGGAAAGCATTGTAAACATAGCACTATGTCGCTACAAGCTGGTCTCTAATCACAAGTACAGGCACATGTACAAAAGTAGAAACAAAAAGAGTTCATACCGGCTTTCCTTGTTGCATCCCTTCCGTCGATCTTCGTCATTACTGCCTTGTCAATTGCACGATCGAACGTAGGAAATTATAATCATCACGGACTCGAGCTGAAATCTGAAAACAAAGCAAACTAAAGAGCAAAGGAAACATATTTTTGGGGTTTTTAAGGTTTAACGAAAGCAAAAGACAGGATAAATATTTTTTGGGTTTTTGCAAACTAAAAGATCAAAGAAGAACAGGCAAAAACTACAAAAAGATATAAGCGAACCAACGGAAGATACAATGAAAGGGGAGGATAGCACGTACTCCCCCAAGCTTAGGCTTTTGGCCTAAGTTGGGCTCTTCTACTGTGGTCCCGAGGAGCCTCCTGCTCCCGGGTAGTACTGGTGCGTCCATGGGTCGTAGGGGAAGTCGGGAGCATACACTGACGTCCTGGGATTCTCCCACGCGGAGGAGGAAGGTCCCGACCCCCATCCAGAGGAAGACCCTTCACCCTAGGGGGTGACGGTCTCCTCCTGGACTGGTGCATACACCTCGTGCCCCTCCTGAACGAGTGGATACACGACACGCTCCTCCTCATCTGGCTCGGCCCCCTCTGTGGGGTCGTGATACTGGTATCTCCCTGTGATCTCATCGAATTCGGCCACTGAAAATCGATATCCGTTCCTGCGAGAAAAATCAAACACAAGTGGTGCAGGTAGACGGACAGTGCATGTCACACCATCTTTGAACCGCAAAATATAATCAAGTGTAAAGCGGTCAGAGGCCTTAGTAACAAAGAAATGCCTCTTCATGGCAGCCAGGTCAAGACTAACAAAAGGAAAGATAGCATCATCTGTGCGCGGTTCTCCTTGGAGAAACTGCAAAAGAAGTGTGGAATAGACGCCACCAAAAATGTCCCCCTTGCTACTGTTAGTAGCAAGGCGTTTCGCAATAAGCGAACCCACATGATGCTCATGCTTCCCTGAGAGAGCATTTTCCATGATGGCAGTATCAGGCGTGGAAGTGCTGCTCGTGTTGTCTCGAGCCAACACTCCCCTAGCAATATAATAGGAGAAATACCTGAGGTGAGGAAACATAATGTTGGAGATCTTCTGCCGGTTGGATGGCCTCACTTCGGTGTTGCAGAATGAGTCGAGGAGGGTGTTAATTTCAACAGTCGGGATATTTTTCCTCTTCTTCTTCTCGACCAAGCCTGGCAAACCTAAAACTTCACAAAATTTACTCATAGGCATGGTCAGCAACCTTTCATAAAGTCGAAAACCACAGTATCATTGTCAGAATAAAATCTGAAACTGTTAACAAAAATAGCGGTGAGTGTCTCATACTGTGGTACACGGCTTGTAACAAGCCGTGTCAAACCTGCATTCTCACACAGAGCATAAAACTCTTCTTTTATGCCGGCATTCTCCCTAAAATCATCGCATGGAAATGCCATGGCCTTCGCGGGTAACACGTCCAACATCTCTACGGGTATGATATCTTCATTGTAGCTTGTCCTTGTGGTAGAAGGCGAAGCTGCGGAACGCGTGACACGGCTAGAGCGCTCGGGTTTCTTCTTCCCAAGCCACTTCCCCAGTTTCTCCATTTCTGAAATTTTTTAAAATTCACAAAAACGAAGATTTAAGCAAAACTAGTTTGGGCATAACATTATACTTACTTAACCAAGGCTCAAACTAGCATCAAAACTTGAAAAATAAATTTCTACACAAACATTTAAGCTTAACTAAACAGCACCAAGAACCACTAAATACTCACTAATGAAGCCACCAACTAGAAAACTAATTGGAGGGGTAAGGGAGTCACATACCAGGGAGCACTTGTTCCAAAAATCAGCTCAAACAAGTGGCTAAATGGAGAGATCAAAGGTACATGCTCAAGAGCAGCAAGAACGAAGAAACCAGAGGAAGAAATCGTGTTTTTGGGAAGAAGGAGAGAGAGTGAGAGGAGAGATGCCACCAGGGGGCATGGGACCCACCCAGGAGGGTGGGTGGCGCGACCAGGAGCTGGTCCGCGCCACCTAGCCTTCTGGCCTAGTGGTGGCCCCCCCTGGTCAGCCAAAGGTGCCCCCTGATGACTTTTTACCTGAAAACTTTGAATATAATTTTTTTGGAATTTTCTGGGCAACTTTACTGTAGAGATTTTTTCAAAGTTCAAGAAGCTGCAAAAACTTTCGTGAACTTGAGGCAAAAGTTAGAACAGGTGAAGCTTTTAAACACAAAAACTTTGGTACAGCAAGGAGAATAAAAACTAAAGGAAATGAAAACATAACAAGCTCAACTTTTTACCTATATAAAACTTGCTAGTTAGCAAGGTTGATCAAGTCTTACCAACACACCGGTGATATATAGCGCAGAAAGTCTCGCCTCTTATGAAGTGATCAATGCACTCTCACTTTAATGGACATTGTCCCCACCATAATTGTTTTGTATTTGTGGTATACATGTAGTGGACAATCCCATTCTCCATTCTTCACGGTCTCGATATTCTCAATGGAGTTAAGGCCATGCCTTTTGTCGATTTTCTTCGGAAAATACACCGTGTGTTCTTTGTCATTTACGTTGAAGGTAACCTTCCCTTTATTGCAATCAATAACGGCACCTGCGGTGTTAAGAAAAGGTATACCAAGGATAATGGACATGCTCCCATCCTCAGGCATGTCAAGCACAACAAAATCAGTAAGTATTAAGCAATTGGCAACTTCAACAGGAACATCCTCACAAATACCGATCGGGACGGCCGTGGACTTGTCGGCCATCTGAAGGGAGATATCTGTAGGAATTAGTTTCTCTAAACAAAGCCTTTTGTAGAGAGAGAAAGGCATAACACTCACTCCTGCACCAAGATCACATAAGGCAGTTCTAACATAATTATTCTTTATGGAGCAAGGAATGGTGGGTATACCTGGATCACCGAGCTTCTCAGGAATCTTGCCACTGAAAGAGTAGTTAGCAAGCATAGTAGATATTGCCTCATTAGGGACTTTTCTTTTATTAGTAACAATATCTTTCATATATTTTGAGTAAGGAGGTAATTTAATAGCATCAGTCAAAGGAAATTGAAGAAAAAGAGGTTTCATCCACTCACAAAACTTGTTGTTGTGCTATTCTTCTTTGGATTTGACGGACTTGCTTGGGAAAGGCATGGGTTTCCGTACCCATGGTTCTCGTTCCTTCTCGTGTCTCCTTGCAAGGAAGTCTTCTCTAGTATACTTCTTGCGCATATCGGGTGCTTCTTCTTCACGAACCTCGGGTGGATCATTCTTTTCAGTATCTTTTTCAGGTTCAGCAATGTCTTCAGTCTCAGCATCTGATGGCTTCTCGCCCCTCGTTGGTTACCCCAAGTGGAAGGTTGAGATGAAGCGTAGCGGTAATTTCCCTCAGTAAAGATACCAAGGTTTGTCTCCAGTAGGACTCAACGATAAGTACGATAGGTGGCAACGGCGCCAGAAATTATTCTGATGCGTGGAGTTGTCATTTAGGGGTTTCTACCCCGAGGGGGTTATATAGGCGAAGGGGGGCGTCGAGGGGCCACCCAGGGCAGCCAGGAGGGTGCCTGGCGCGCCCTAGGGTTGGGGCCGCGCCAGGGACCCTTCTGGCTCCCTGGTGGTGGTCCCGACTCTCTCCCTTGGTTATTCCGGAAGCTTCCTGCCCGCTGATTTTTAATATAATTTTTGCGGAATTTTTTGGGCACTTTAATCAGTCGGAAAACCTGAAAAACAAAAACAGCAGAAAACCAGAAGCTGGCAACTGGGTGCACTGAGTTAGTAGGTTAGTCCAAATTGGTTTAAAAGTGTAATAAAGTTCAACCAAAACATGTCAAAGTCACACAAAACATGCATGGAGCAAGCAGAAATTATAGATACGTTTGGGACGTATCAACATCCCCAAGATTAATTCCTTCTCGTCCTCGAGTAGGTAAATGATAATAAGCATAATTTCTGTGGTGACATGCCACACAACCAAATAAGGACTGTTAAGTAAAGCAATCAAAGCATGCAATTCAATTCAAGTCTTAACAGGCAAGAGTCTATATTGGCATTAACACAAGCAACAAAAGAACAAAAGGTGCAAGAGCTCTTGCTGTCCGTGACTCGAATGGCTCCAGATGGTGTTTGCGTGCAAGCAAGGGACTGGGAAGAAAGATAAAAAAGGTTGTTGAGAACAACTATCTACTAAAGTTTCACACTTAGTCTCCTTTGGATTCTTATCTGGACTCGTCCCCAGACCACTAGCCAGGTACAACCCAAACTGATCCACTCCCTTTCGATATTTTGAGCACTCATGCAATGGATGAGCGTGAGCAAGAAAGTTGACACCTAAAAGGCGAAACAGAAAGAAGAGGTGGAGGAGGAAGAAAAAAAGGTGTGTGAAAGGCTCACATCAACGAGGACAATCATAGGCGAGAGAAGCCATATGATAGATATGATGTGAGGAGTAGGGATTGCCATACAACGGATGCACATGTGAGCTAAAAGCTCTCCAATGGAACTAGTGGGGGTGCATCTAACTTGCTTGCTCAAGAAGACCTAGAGCTCGTTTGAGGAGGCTCATCATTGGAATATACAAGCCAAGTTCTATAGTGTAAAAGTTCCCCACATAGCTATATGCATGATGATAATCTCTATGGAGTACAAGGGATAGAAGATGAAGTACTAGTGTGGATCTCTCAAAAGGAATAGTAGTATGCCCCTTCTCTATTTTTATTTTTCTTTTTCTCTTTTTCTCTTTTTCTCTTTTTTTTGGTGGCCTCAATGGCTCTTTCTATTTAACTCTCATTTGTCCTCTTTGGGATCTTTTGATTTTGTCCTCTTTGGGATCTTTTCCTCACTTTAGGCGCAATACTCTATATTTTACAAGAATATAAGAGATCTTTCACACTTTACAAAGGTACTCACAAAAATAAAATGTAACTAATCATGATGCAAATGTATGCCTCTGCCAGGATAGCAGGATATGCAATGATACTAGCGCGTCATGTAGGAATGATTAGGGCAAGGCCCAACTAGCATGCGGCTCATCGATCAAGCAAGTGGCATGTATGACATGAGGATCAAGTCATGAGAGGGTGGATGTTGCATGGCAATGTATCTCGGAAAGGCTATGGAAATGCCTTGTAGGTAGGTATGGTGGTTGTTTTGAGGAAAGATATAATGAGGCTTATGATGACAGAGCGTATCATGCCAAGGGTTTGGATGCACCGGCGAAGTATGCGCTAACTCTCGAGGTGAGAAAGGGCAATGCACGGTACCGAAGAGGCTAGAAAAAGTATGGGTAGGTGGAAGTGTCAACTTTCGAATACTCACATTAGTCCGAAGAACTCATGCACTTATTATCGGTAACTCTCAATCTAATAGGAGGTTCACAAAGAGACAGATACCCCGAGGAGGAGCTTATGGGGGTTTGGTTATCCTTATGCATCCTCAACTCATGGTACGTGAGTGTACTCTAATATTCGAACCCTCCAGAGGTTAGTGATCCATCTAGTAGCTAGAGTTCTCAACAGGGGTTTTTGGTTTTCGAAAAACACACGGATTGCCCAAAATACGACATCTATCACTAATAGGCAAGAGCTCTTGAGACCAAAAGTTCAAACATTACTCTATTCAATACCTTAAAACTATTGCAAGTTACTACTTCAAAGAGAAAAGCAACTTTAACTACCTACTTTCTAGTCAAGACACAGAACTCAGTGCAACAGGAAAACTCTCTAACGAGATAAAACATGCAACCTATAGAAATTTCAACCTGAAAAGAAAAGCTCTAGAAAAACTAAAGCACTACAGCTAAACAGACCAGCAGCTAAGAAAAGAAAAAGAACAACTCACAACTAAAAGAAATAAGCATGCAAATCCTATGAGGAGTTCTAGTTCAAGTGGAGCGTGTTTTATCTTGTTACTACAGAAAAGAAAGAAAAACAAACCTAAAAAAGTAAAGAGCGAGACGCTCCAAGCAAAGCACATAACGCATGAAGTGATAAAAATATAGTGCAACGAAAGACAGACCGATGATTGTTGATGAAGAAGGGGATGCACCGGGGGCATCCCCAAGCTTAGACGCTTGAGTCTCCTTGAATATTTATTGGGGGTGCACTTGGGCATCCCCAAGCTTGAGCGCTTGACACTCCTGGATCTTCTTTCATCATCTTCCATCGCGCACTTGAAAACTCCCTTCATACATAACTCATTGTAGGCTGATTAGAGAGGTTAGTACCCTAATAAAATAATTTTACTCTACTGCAAATAAAGATTTCCAGGAGGAGCTACTGTTTCTCTTGCCTGCCCAAAAAATTTTGCAAAGAAAAAGCAAGCTTAAGGATTGCAAAACTGCGAAAAGAAAAACTGGGGCAGAAGCTGAGAAAAACAGAACAGCAGAGAAAGGGGAATTTTTTCGAGGTACTTCTGCAACTCAAATCAAAAAACTTTGAACAGGGGCTAGCAAGCCAATTGTATGGATCATGCTGTCAAAACATTTCAGATCAAAAAGATGATCTGGTGATTTATCGCGAATTTTCCCGTCAAGAAGACAGAATCTGTTTCTGGACAGCAAGCTCCAACTTTTGAACTTTCAAGCACTCTGAGGCTAAACTTGGCACAAAGCTTGAAAAAGAAAGATACAATGATGCTGCTACAGTAGTAACAATCATCAAGACCACTAAGAACAGAAAAAAAGCAAAAAGAAAAACCTAAATTCGTTGCGGGCTGCCTCCCGAAAGCCCTTCTTTAGAGCCATTAGCTAGGCTTAAAGCAGAAGATCAAGTTTTTTCCAGAGAATAACTAGCCCGTGTGACGGAATCAAAAGGTAACTTAATCTTTTTCCTAGGGAAATGTTCCATCCCTTTCCTGAGAGGGAATTGGAACTTGATAGTTCCCTCTTTCATGTCAATGATAGCACCAACTGTGCGAAGAAAAGGACGTCCCAAAATAATTGGACAAGAGGGCTCACACTCAATGTCCATAATAGTGAAATCAACGGGAACATAATTGTCATTGACAATGATAAGAACATCGTCGATCCTCCCCAAAGGCTTTTTTACAGAAGAATCAACAAGACGAACACCAAAAGAACAGGGATCAAAAGGTTTCAAATCAAGCATATCATACATTCTTTTGGGCATAACAGAGGTACTTGCTCCAACATCACAAAGAGCAAAACAAGAGAAGTTATTCAATTTAATTTTAATCATAGGATCCCAACCATCTTCTAGCTTCCTAGGTATGGAGGCTTCTAGTCTAAGATTCTCCTCCCTAACTTTAATTAGAGCATTGGTGATATGCTCCGTGAAGGAAAGATTTAGTGTGCTAGTGTGGGGGTCTCTAGACATCTTGTGTAGGAAACCAATAACTTCTGGTAAGGTGCAGTTATCAAAGTCTAGTTCACTACTATCTATAAGGGAAGTAGTGATATCATTTAAGCTCACTTGTTTGAAAGCCTCTATGTTCATAGAGGTTTCCTCTTCTATGGTTGAGGGTGTAGCATCACCATTGATAGGTCCAGTGGGACTAGGGGTGTGATGGGTGCTAGCAGTTTGGATCTCCTCAACTACTTGGATAGTGGCTACTGTGTGGTAGGTAGGAAGGCTCTTAATTCTATCTTCTTCCTCCTTCTCTCTAGCCCATCTCTCTTTAAGTTTTCCCAGCATCCTAATGTTTTCATTAATTTGGACCTGAATGTCATTCATAGGAGTGACCTGCCTCTCCTTAGGGGGAGAGGTTCTAATCTTCAGCATCTCTACGTCGTGGGCTATATTGTCTACCTTCGAAGAGAGGATATCTAGTTTATCTATTTTTTCTTCCACACTCTTGTTGAAGGACTTCTGGGTAGTGATAAAGTCTTTGAGCATAGTCTCTAGTTCTGAAGTGGAGTTTCTAGTGGTAGGATAAGTGTTGTTCCCATAGTTGTTGGATGGGAAAGGCCTAGGATTGTTGCTACCAAAGTTACTCCTATAAGAATTATTGTTGAAGTTGTTCCTAGAGACAAAATTGACATCTACTTGCTCCTGAGCAACCAAAGAATTTAAAGGAACATCTTGAGGATCAATAGAGGGTTGCTTGGTAAGTAGAGACATCATAAGGTCAACCTTTTCATTTAAAGAGGAAATCTCCTCGACAGAGTTTACCTTCTTACCAGTTGGAGCTCTCTCGGTGTGCCATTGTGAATAATTTAGCATCATCTCATCTAGTAGTTTTGTAGCAGCACCAAGTGTGGTTGACATAAAGGTACCTCCCGCGGCCGAATCCAACAGGTTCCGCGAGGTGAAGTTCAAGCCTGCATAAAAAGTATGGATAACCATCCAGGTAGTCAGTCCATGTGTAGGGCAGTTCTTGACGAGCGTCTTCATACGTTCCCAAGCCTGGGCAACGTGTTCGTTATCCAATTGCCTGAAATTCATAATGTTACTCCGCAATTGAATAATTTTAGCAGGGGGATAATACATCCCTATAAAAGCATCCTTGCATTTACTCCAAGAATCAATACTATTCTTGGGTAGAGACTGTAGCCACTCCTTGGCTCTCCCTCTCAAGGAGAAAGGGAAAAGCTTCAGCTTGACGATGTCTCCGTCCACCTCCTTGTATTTCTGCATGTCGCAGAGCTCGATAAAGTTGTTTAGGTGCAAAGCAGCATCTTCTCCTGCTCCTGAAAATTGATCTTTCATGACAAGGTTAAGCAGAGCAGGTTTAATCTCATAAGAAGGTGCTGAAGTGGCAGGTGGAGCAATAGGAGTGCAGATAAAGTCACTGTTGTTGTGACTGGTGAAGTCACACAACTTAGTGTATTCATTGGAACCCATAGTAGCAGCAGGTATTTTTGGTATTTTTGATTAGGGACACAAAAGTAAAAACTGAAAGGTAAACTAACAAAACTAAAAAGCAAAGGTAAAAGATAGCGTGTAACTCCCATATTTTTGATATAGGAGTCCGACAACGGCGCCAGAAATTGGCGGTTATCAGGACTCGCGTATTTGTACTTCCTTTGAGTCCCCGGCAACGGCGCCAGAAATTAGCTTGATGGCTTCTCGCCCCTCGTTGGTTACCCCAAGTGGAAGGTTGAGATGCAGCGTAGCGGTAATTTCCCTCAGTAAAGATACCAAGGTTTGTCTCCAGTAGGACTCAACGATAAGTACGATAGGTGGCAACGGCGCCAGAAATTATTTTGATGCGTGGAGTTGTCGTTTAGGGGTTTCTACCTGTCGAGGGATTGGTACCCGGGTAGGCTAACCCAAGCGGAAGCAACCTTTCAAGACAAGGATGGACCGATTGGGCCGCAGCTGGGCCGAGCTGGGCAGATGTACGGCCGATTGCTCCAAGGCAATCAGCCGTACCGAATGCCAGCAGTCGGCCCAGGCGCAATCGGTCCACCCTTCCTTCACCAAGATGATCGTCCGGTTGGTCCGCAGCTGGGCCGAGATAGGCACTTGGAAGGCCGATTGCCCAGAGCAATCGACCTTACCAAGAACTAACAGTCGGCCCAGGCGCAATCGGAACAACCTATTACCCTTGGAGGAAGTCGACCCCGACACGAGTCGGGGGTATGATTACGAGGTCATAAATACCATATCCCAAGATATCTGGGTGGCAGGAAGGCCAAGTCATGTCGAAGATCTGGTGGAGATACGGTGTCGACCTCTCCGCCGATTCCGCGGACAGGGCGACAAGACCGCACCTCCTAGCTCCACTGTTCATCCCTATGCCCTATGGGTCTACAGCATGGGCCGCCGCTCGTAGGATCCGGATCACCCGGAGAGGAGCAGTCGGTGGGCCCAGGACGATTAGAGGATGACAGCTGGGCCCATTCGGCAATGAAGTTACCGAAGTACCCTGGGCTCACACTATAAGAGCCAGGGTACCCCTCCTGCGTGAGGCACGACCCGCTCTAGATCACCACTACTCAACTTCCTATCAGTTCATTCACTGCTTGTAGTTACTCCTCAGGGACGCAGGAGAGAGCCTTGCCCACGGCGGCGGCGCTCACCTTCCCCTGAGAAGATAGAGAAGCAGTTATTGTAGCCAGAGCATTGATATATAAGAGACAAGCAGGAGTAGGGGTGTTATCTCTCCGGAGAGCCCCGAACCTGGGTATATCGTGGTGTCCACCACCGTGTTTGTGCCCAACCCGATTCCGGCACCATCGACATTCTCTCCCTCGCGTCTTCCCCTCACTTTAGCCATCCCATGGCATCTGATGTCACATATCGACGACATTTGGCGCCCATCGTGGGGCAGACCGAGGCGTCGACTGGAGTAAAGATCCGGACGGGATTTTCCTCTGCATCGGGCGGAAGCCATGCCTCTGGCCTGATTCTAAGGCGTGGGGCAATCGATTATGTGGTGGACTACTCGGCGCGGTACAGGGCTGGAGCACCCCTGCCGCCCGGTGTGTCGCTGCAGGTCGGCAGTCATCGCCTCTTCATCGGCAGCTACCCCGAGGCGTATCCCAGAGAGATTCGCATCTTCTCGTGCGCAACGGACCCGCTCTCGACTAGGGGCTGCAGTGCAGCACCCGGCAGAGAGGAGGGCCGAGTGCACGCCGCCGTCATGATGGAGGGAGCATCCTCATCAACCAACCGCGACCCTGCAAGTGCAGCAAGAAAGGCTAAGGAGGTAGCTGACGCTGCAGAGCGAATCGGCACCAGTGCGTTACGGGATGTGTTATACACACCCGTGAACAGGAATGGTGATCCGGAGCAAGTGCACACGGAGCTGGAAACGGCACGGCTCGCTATGGCCCGCAGAGCGGAGCAAGTGCTGGCAGAAGAGCGCAGGCTGGGAGCCATCGCAAGGGAATACAATGCAGCGCATGCAGGACCGCGCCGGCCGATTGAGCCCGCAGTCCTGGAAGATCTGAGAAGCCGGGGCAGGGCAGTCAACCAGCAGCTGTCGGGAGCCGAGCAGCCGGAGCGTCCGAGAAGGCATGTGCAACCGGAGCAACCGGCGCAATCAGCATTCGTCCAGAGACCGACGTACAGCACGCCAGACAAGAACCTGAGAGCAGCCGAGCAGATAGCCCTTGATCTAGAAGACCTGGAAGGAGATGAGCGGCGCGAGCAGTCGCGCCGAATGCGTGAGCTGTTGGCAGCCACAAAGGAGCAGAGGATCGTTGCAATGGATCATCAAAATGCAGAACCTGGGGTGTCGAGAGGGACTGTGAGGCCGAATGCGGGAGCTAGCCAGCGACCGAATGCATCGCGCCAGAACAGACATCAACCCGCTCCATCTCGGCACGAGAGCAAGGTCAGAAGCAATCGGCCAACCCCAGCAACAAGCAGAAGAATGGAAGAGCCAGCGGTTAACAGCAGGCGCAATGACATGCCACAGCAGTCGGCACCAAGACCAGCAATCAGCGCTCGACTTGGCCCTCGTCAAATCGGTCAGAACGATGCAAGGCATCGCATTGAGCTCCTGGAGAAGGAGGCTCAGGAAGATGAAGAAGGAGAAGCTGGCCCATCATGTTTTGGTCATCGCATTCGGACGAAAAGTTTCCCAAAGGCTTCACGCTGCCGAGAGACACTCCCAAGTACAATGGGTTGGTGAAGCCTGAAGACTGGTTGTCCGATTACCTGACGGAAGTCCGCATTGCAGGAAGCAATCGGCGTGTAGCAGTCCACTATGCACCTTTGATGCTGCAGGGTTCAGCTCGGACGTGGTTGAATAGTTTTCCCAAGGACAGTGTGAACTGCTGGGAAGATTTCACGAGTGCATTTATCCACAACTTCACAAGCACGTATGAGAGGCCCAACCTCCCGCGGCAGCTAGCTCTGTGTGTGCAAGGAAAGGATGAGCCCCTCCGAGATTACTTATCTCGGTGGATCAAGCTGAAGAATTCATGCGAAGGAGTCCATGAGATCCAGGCCATTCAGTACTTCACAGATGGATGCCTGGCCGATTCAATGTTGAAGCACAAGCTGCTGCGCAAAGACTTCACGTCGCTCGCCGAGCTCATGAAGGTGTCAAATGCGTTCGCTATGTCCGATTCTACGATGCGCCCTATCCAGCTCGGAGTTGGAGGTGTAATCCAGTCACCAGGGGCTCCGCAGTCGGACACAGGGAACCAAGGCCTTAGTCGGAAGGAAAGGAGAGAGAACAACCGCAACAACAACAACAACAACAACCACAACCAGCAGAACAATGGCAAGCGCAAGGACGAACAGCTCGATACCTAGTATGGCAGTCGGCAGGTGGCTGCTGTCCAGAATGAAGAAGATCCAGCGGCTGCAGGAGGCAGTCGGAAGATGAGACCAAATGTGAGACCCCCAGGGCAGATGAAGCCCAAGTACACGTTCGAGGATATGCTGGACGCGCCGTGCAAGTTGCATAGCACGCCGGGCAGGCCGTCTGCGCACTCCACTCGGCAGTGCGATTTTGTGAGAAGGATTGCGAAGGGAGAAGCTTTACCACCTCCACCCCCACCACCACCCTAGAACAGAGGACCGCCTCAGCAGCAAAACCAGTTCCCACAGCAAGATGCCGCCTACATGATTTTCACCAGCGAGTCCACAGACAAGGGCAGTCGGAGAGCTCGAGCTCAGGAGGTTAATGCCACTACGCCACCGGTTCCCCAGTTTATGCATTGGTCCGAGTGTCCTATATCCTGGGACAGAGCAGATCATCCCACCATTTTGCCGAATCCGGGCAACTATCCGCTGGTGGTGGACGCTTTGTTCGAAGGACCAAGGTTTTCATCCAAGTTCTCTAGAGTGCTCGTTGATGGAGGAAGCACAATCAACATTCTGTATTGAGATACAATGGTCAAGTTAGGGCTCACAGAGAGAGACCTGGAGCGCAGTCGGACGATTTTCCATGGGATTGTTCCTGGATTGTCTTGCACCCCCATGGGACGCATTCGGCTGGATGTTATATTTGGCACAGAAGAAAATTTCAGGAGGGAGCCGATTTGGTTTGAGGTCGCCGACCTCAGTAGTCCTTACCATGCTCTGTTGGGATTGCCGGCGTTTGCCAAGTTCATGATCAACGCACAGTAGACATACCTGAAAATAAAGATCCCAGGGCCAAACGGCGTCATCACTGTCACCGGGGACTTCAGGAAGTCCCTCGAGTGCACATCCGCTGGCAGCAGTTTGGCTGATTCGTTAGTGGTTGAGACGGAGAAGCGTCAGCTCAGCAAGGTGATTGCAATGGCGCAAGCACAGAACAAGAATCCACTTCCAGTCGGCCCAGCAAAGAGAGTAGATGAGGAATCGGCTTTTCAGTCGGCCAAGGACAGCAAGAAAATCGCTCTAGATCCCTTCGACTCAACCAAGTTTGTTGTAGTCGGAGCTGGACTTAGCGATAAATAGGAAAGCGAGCTCGTCGAGTTTCTCCGTGAGAATCGGGACATCTTTGCATGGTCTCCACAGGACATGCCTGGTGTGCCGAGAGAACTCGCCGAGCACAAGCTGCACATTCGGCCAGGCTCGAAGCCGGTCAAGCAACCCCTGAGAAGTTTTTCTGAAGACAAGAGAAGGGCAATCGGTGAAGAGATTGCGAAGCTGCAAGCTGCAGGTTTCATCATGGAAGTATTTTACCCCGAATGGCTAGCGAATCCAGTCCTCGTCATGAAGAAGAACAAGACCTGGCGCATGTGTATAGATTACACCTGCCTGAACAAGGCGTGCCCAAAAGATCTGTTTGCTCTGCCCCGTATTGATCAAGTGATTGATTCTACGGCCGGCTGCGAGCTGTTGTCCTTTCTGGATGCTACTGCTGGCTATCACCAGATCAAACTTGTTGTGGAGGATCAGATAAAAACTGCATTTATAACCCCTTTCGGGGCTTACTACTATATCACCATGCCGTTTGGTTTGAAGAATGGAGGTGCCACTTATCAGCGCACAATTCAGAGATGCACACACTCCCAGCTCGGCAGAAATTTCCACGTTTACGTGGACGACCTAGTGGTGAAGTCGGCAAAAGGAGTCACACTGTTGGATGACCTCAGAGAAACATTTGCAAACTTGAGAACTTATCAGATCAAGCTCAACCCGGAGAAGTGCGTGTTTCGAGTCCAGGCTGGCAAGCTCTTGGGATTTCTCGTTTCCGAGAGAGGAATCGAATGCAATCCCGAGAAGATAGCGGCAATAGAGCGCATGGAACAACCCAAGACCCTGAAGCAAGTACAGAAGTTCACCGGTTGCCTCGCATCGCTCAGCCGATTCCTTAGTCGTCTGGGTGAGAAAGCAATCCCGTTGTATTAGTTGATGAAGAAGACAGAGAAGTTCACCTGGACCCCCCAAGCGAATGAAGCATTCCGAGAGCTGAAGCGCATGCTCTCCACGGCACCGATTCTGGCTGCCCCGATTGAGAAGGAGCCAATGATGTTATACATTGCGGCAACCAATCGGGTGATCAGTGCAGTTATGGTGGTGGAGCGGCCTGAGAAGGACAAGGCGCAGCAAATTCAGCGTCCAGTATATTACATCAGCGAAGTGCTCTCGGCATCCAAGCAGAACTACCCTCACTATCAGAAGATGTGCTATGGAGTGTACATGGCAGCCAAGAGGTTGAAGCCATACTTTCAAGCTCACTTGATCACTGTCGTTAGTTCGGCTCCATTGGCCGACATCATGGGAAGCAGAGATGCAACCGGAAGAGTGGAAAAATGGGCAATCGAAGTCGCTAGCCATGGCATCCAGTATGAGCCGAGAACGGCAATCAAGTCACAAGCGTTAGCCGATTTCCTGGTGGACTGGGCTGAAACTCAGTACATGCCGCAGCTGCCAGTGTCGGATTTTTAGCGAATGCACTTTAGCGGCTCCAAGATGAAGAATGGCCTAGGGGCTGGTGTGGTACTGACTTCACCAAGAGGAGATCAACTGCAATATGTGCTCCAGATTCACTTTGCAGCATCAAACAACGTCGCCGAGTACGAAGCCCTTGTGCATGGTATCAAGCTTGCCAAGGAAATCGGTATTCGGAATATTGAGTGCTTTGGTGATTCCGACCTGGTTGTACAGCAATGCTCAGGCACCTGGGATGCAAAGGACGCAAACATGGCAAGTTATCGCTTCTTGGTGCAGCAAATCAGCGGGTACTTTGAAGGTTGCGAGTTCCATCATGTGCCAAGAGCATACAACGAGGCAACAGATGCGTTGTCCAAGCTCGGATCAACAAGGCAAGCTATCCCACCAGGTGTGTCTTTGGAGCACATCAAGAAGCGATCCATCATACCATCCCCAGAGTCTGAGTCCATTTTTATCTCGGAGACTGACCTTGAAGCATTGAAGAAGGCAAAATAGGCTCAACCGGCAAAACTTGCAACCGTGAAGAAGCAGTCCAGCGCCCAAGGTATCTCGGCAGCAGCACCAGGGGCTGCCGAGTGCGAGCCAGGGGCTGCCAAAGGATGTGAGAAGAGCAAAGATTTAGGGAAGCAAGCAGAAGTCGCGCCAGAAGGCACAACCTCCGAAGAACCAATGATATCATAAGTTGCCGATTGCAATGATGAAGCTCTAGCTCTGAATGAGAAGTCGCCACCAGGGGCTGCCGAATGCGTGACAGGCGCCGCAATCGGCAGTTCAGGGGCAGAAGCAGAAATGATAGAAGTCCAAGAGGCCGAGATCCAGGGGGCCAATGGCCAAGGAGCTGTGATCCAAGAAGAAGTCCCACCCCAGCATGCAGTGGTAATGGCAGTCGTCAGCGCGCCATCATGGGCATAGCCGATCAGAGATTTCCTAGAAGACGGAGTCCTCCTAGAAGACGAAGCAGAGTCACGGCAAATCAGCCGCCGATCTTGGGCGTACACAATAATCAACAATGAGCTAGTGCGCAAGAGTGCAACTGGTATCCTCCAGAGATGTGTAGAAGAGGACAGAGGCTTGGAGCTGCTCAGAGACATTCATCAAGGTGAATGCGGTCATCATGCATCAGCAAAGGCAATCGCTAGCAAAGCTTTCCGACATGGTTTCTACTGGCCGACTGCGCTTGCAGCGGCTAAGAATTTGGTGAAGTACTGCAAGGGCTGTTAGCGGTTCAAGGCAAGAAGTCATCAGCCAGCATCGGCGCTGAAGACAATCCTAATAGCATGGCCGTTTGCAGTATGGGGTTTGGACATGGTTGGACCATTCCAGAGAGCTCGCAGTGGCATGACACATCTTCTAGTCGCAGTGGACAAGTTTACCAAGTGGATTGAAGCCAGACCGATCAAGAAGTTGGATGGGCCGACTGTGGTTCGATTTGTGGCCGACATTGTGTGCAGATATGGTGTGCCTAACAGCATCATCACCGACAACGGCACAAATTTTGCGAAGGGTGCACTGGCTCGATATGCATCTCAGCAGGGCATTCGGCTTGATCTGGCATCGGTGGCGCACCCGCAATCAAATGGTCAAGTCGAAAGAGAAAATGGACTAATCCTATCGGGTATCAGGCCCAGATTGGCAGAACCACTTGAGAGGGCACCCGGAGCATGGATTGAGGAGCTCCCCGCAGTACTGTTCAGTCTGAGGACCACACCAAACAGGTCGACTGGATTCACTCCCTTCTTCCTGGTGTATGGTTCAGAAGCATTCATCCCATCTGACATCGAGTTCGATTCACCTCGGCATGCCCTATACACCGAAGAAGAAGCCAGATTGGCACGAGAAGACGGCATCGACCTCAAAGAAGAAGCTAGTCTGTTGGCCTTGTCCAGGTCGGTAGTTTATCAGCAGAAGTTGCGGCACTACCATAGCAAGAAGATCCGTCCTCTCGCCTTCCGAGAGGGAGACATGGTGCTACGCAGAATTCAGAAGTCAGACGGACAGCACAAGCTATCCTCACCTTGGGAAGGGCCATTCGTCATCATCCGAGCGCTCAAGAACAACTCCTATTATATGATCGACTACACCAAGGGCACTCAGCATAAGGACACATCGGGAGTAGAGACGGAGCGGCCGTGGAACGCCGAGTTGTTATGCCCGTTCTATAGCTGAACGGCAGAAACTTATGTAAGCCATTCGGCAAACAATCAGTAAAAGTTATCATGCCTCTGAAAATGAGCATTCGATTACCTTTGCATAATTTCATTCGAAGAGCTAGCCTCAATTGGCGACGCTCAGTCATACCCGAGGCGTGTATAACACACCCGGGGACTGACCGACCACGAGGTCAAGCGAATAGGCCATCGAGGCACGGGGACTGCGGGCTGGCAATCAACTCGGCACTCAGCTCAAGCGCGAACCACTAAATGGTTTGTGGCGTTGAGAAGGGTCGCATCTGAGGCAGCCGACAGTACGAATTCCCGGGAAACAATTCGAAACGCGCTACTAAGGGCATATTCGATAAGACAAAGTCGCCGATTGCGCCGCGAACCTAGGCGTCGAGCCCGGTAGCGAGCAATCGGCGCCTACTGTTGCAGAATCCTTTGCGTTAAAATCTTGTCGTGTAAAATATGAAAAACTTATCGAACCTTGGCTGGTAAGCTACCGTTGATCCGATTGCGGACCGCATGACGGCAGCAAAGTTGACACGGTAGACATCCCCAAGTGCAGCCGATAAAGGAAACCGACAAAGACGTAAAGTTGATCGCACAAGTAAAATCAAAGACCAAGCAATCGGATTGCATCAAAAGTAGCAGGCCCAAGGCCGAATATGTTCATTACATCGAGGACACACCCAGTGGGTGTCGACAGACTTAAAATTATGTCTTACAAGCAGATAGTCGGAAGACAAAATAAGATAAAACCGATCCAGTATCAGCAAGCTACAACAAGTAACATAGTTGGCGGCATGGCTCAGGAAGTCGGAGGCACGGAGCTTGAAGATGGAGCAGTCGGATCCGATTGCGCTTCAGAAAATGTGGCACCAGTCTTCTTGGATCTCGGAGATGTTTGAGATGAGACGCTATCAGAAAGCTCCTCGGCCAGGCCAGAGATTGAAGGTGCAGCGAGCGGGTTCCCTCCCTCGTCGAGATACGGAGTGTACTCGTAGGGAGAGAACCAGTTCACCATAGCGCTGGCTAGCTGATTCACCTCGGTATAGGTCTTCTCCAGCAGGTCAGAGGCATTTTCTCGGAGGCTGTAAAGTTGGGAGAGCTTCACCTGAGGGTACCAGCTCAGCACAGTCTAGAGGGCGGTTTCCGCGCCAGTCCGACCCGCAGAGTTCGGCAAGACGTCGATCCGACGTGGGATGGCCTTCAGAAGAGTCCGAGTCTGTTCCGTGGTAGCATTCGGAGCCTCTCCCTTGTCAGAATCCTCTTCATCTTGTGCTTCAGCATCTTGGGTTCCGGCGGAGGAGCCAGCGGCGTGTTTCATCTTTTGGAGTCCGACCTTGAGCTCAGTCAGTGACCACAGAGATTCGGCAATTTTCAAGATTCCGAGCTTGAATGACAAGGCAATTCCTTTGATAACAGGAATGCGGGCTTCGGTGCCAATAAGGTATTCGTGCCGGGTCCAGACGTTATCTTCGAGTTGGCAGGTCCCCCCGGCAGCAACGGTTTCTACTCGGGATTTGGCTACGGCTGCGTAGGCAGCTGCTTCGGATTCGGGCCAGGCTTCTGTGTCATGAAAGGAAATATGAGCAACAAGATAAAAGAGGAAACCAATCGGAAAATGCACTTGGATGCAGGAAACACTCACCGCTAAGGAGGACGTCCATCTCGGTCATTGTCTCGCAGAATCCTTTGGCTCGGCGGCGCAGTCGGGTGGTCTCTTCGTAGCTGCGTGTCTCTAGCTCTTCAAACCTGGCGACGTGTTCATCACGGTCCCGCCGAATGGAATCCCGTGCGGCAATTGCTTCGTCCCTCTCGATTTGCAAGGCTTCTCGGGCGGCGACGGCAGCATCTCGCTCGGCAAGGAGACCATCACCAGTAGCCGTCACGGCAGCTATGTCGGCCAGATGTTTTCTTTCGAGGGCAGCCATCTCAGAGCGAAGGCCTTGGATAGTCCGAGTGAGATCAGTTTCTACCCCCTGCAGTCGGATCATTTCGTCTTTGGCCTTGGCGAGTGCTGGGCTGTGCTGGTTGAGTTCTGCAGTCAATTCAGCAATTCGGCCCTGAAGGTCATCTATCATGGGAACAGAAGCTAGAAGAGAACGTGAAGATATGAGTACAAGAGTAAACGTCAAGCGGAGAGAAAACAGAAAAAGTATAGAGGTTACCTTTCAGTTTAGTGATCTCGGCCGATTGATTGTTGACCTGCAGCTGGGCCTGGGCGAGAGTTCGGAGGCTGGCAGTGTAAGCGTCAAGAAGCTTTTCGAAGACCTCACGCTTTTCTTCCATGACAGCCTGAGGAGAATAACAAGATGGAGTTAGAGATACAGCAGTCAGCAGAAGATCCGACTCGATTGCAAGCAATCGGCCCGAATCTCGGGGACTACACCCAGTGGGTGCGCTTGCGCACACCCACCGGAAGAAAAGTCTCCCGATTGAAGGAAGGCAAACGATAAAGCAAAAAGTGTGAAAGATCCGAACCGATTGCTGCCAATCGGCCGGAATCTCGGGGACTACACCCAGTGGGTGCGCTTGCGCGCACCCACTTGGAAGAAAAGCCTCCCGAGTAAAGGAAATACATAAAAGGAAAGTCAAGAGTTTACCGTGTGGTGAGAAGTGAGCTGTTCGAGGTCCCGAGCAAGGGCATCGGCAAATTCATTCACCCGACTCAGAGTAGTTGTCACAAGGTCTTGAGGACGATGCGAGGCGTCAGGCCCGGTGCCGACATGACGGGCGCGAGAATACTCGGCCCGGAACTGGTCCACCGAGCGCATAAGAATTTCCGACGCAGAGGAGGTCGGCGTTGGCACTAAAGCTTGAGCGGCGGTGGAAGCAGTAGAGGGAATGGCTAGTGGCACCGGCGTCACCTGAGGGCCAGAAGTACTCGGTGGTGGTGGCGGCGCAGTCGGATGAGGTGAAGCGGAGGTGATAATTGCGACTGGCAGCAAGGTCGTCGTCGTCGGTGGCACGGGCAGACCAACCGGTGGCACAGTTGTGGCAGTCGGTGGCGCCGACACCACGATTGGCGGCGGGCTTGTCACCATCGGTGGCTCGAATATGGCAGTCGGAGCAGGTGTAGTCGCGACAGTGGAGACCGGGTCGGAGCGGCGTGGCGGAGACGGGGCAATCGGATCGACCGATTGCGTTCCTCCGCCACCAGGAGCCCCCCGATCAGCTGCGCCCTTGGAGGTCTTAGAAGAAAGGGAAGAAGAAGAAGTCTTCTTAGTCGTCTCAAGGCGGGCCTTCTTGGCAGCACGCTCGGCGTCCTTGGAGGAGCGATGAGAAGAAGGTGGCCGTTTGTGGGTGGCGGCGGCAGATGCGGCAGGCGAGATGACGACGCCAGATCGGACCGGAATGTCGGCATCAACGTCATCAAGCCCAATCGGTTCCCTGAAAGAAGAGAGAGGAAGGGAATCAGCATAAGGAAGGACAGCAAAGCGCAAGGCACGAAGATAAGAGCATACCCGACTGTTCTTGGTGCTCCAGAGGGCATCCGGCATCTCAGCGGGGCGACATCCAGCGGCGCCTCGGAAGTCGGCCTTCGGGTGGTCGTCACCTGGGGGTGTTTGCCTTTGCTGGCATTCGGCGTGGCTTTAGCAACCTTGCTGGGAGAAGTACCAGCGGAGGAGCTGGTGGTCGAGGTGCGCTTAGCCGGCACCTTTGGAGGTTTGGCACGAGGAGCTGCATCAGAACCATCAGCCTTTAAGACACTATCATCATCACTCCATTCGGCCAAAAATTGCTCAAGGCAAGGGTCCGGCGTACCCCCTTGAGCTGGCGGTTGGGTGTCAGTCCTCGGAGGGTCGGCGGCTCCGGCATCAGCGAAGTCGGCATCCATGGAGTCGGAGGATTCTCCGGAAGACTCGTCGTCATCATCGTCATCATCACCGGACTCGGCGGAAGGAACCTCGCCGTTGTACTCAAAGTCGGCGGGGTCATCCTCCGCGCGGTCGGGGGCATACACGCCAGCTTCCTGGCCGTCTTCCATCAGGCCGGACTGAATAAAATGCTGGAAAGAAGATAAAAGTAATTAGAGAAGCTGAGAGAAAAAGCAATCGGAAGAAGAGGGAAATCGGATCATACCACAGGCGGTTTCTGCTGGCGAGTGAGGCAGTCAAGCCCGAAGCGGAAAGGGTCGGGCAAAGGGCTAGATGTAATAGCCCTCACTCTGGCGCAGAGGTCTTCTTTCTTCACCCGCCACGTGCAGAGCCGAGTGGGATCTCGAGGACCCGACATATCGCACAGGCGGTGCACTCGGCGCTGCAGGGGGAGAATCCGAGCTTGAAGCCAAGCGGCTACCAGGTCGGTCGGGAGAAGTCCTTCTTGCTCTAGCTGGGCGACCCTGACGACCTGGGCATCAACATCACAAACTCCGACGCCATGCTTCAGCGACCACTGGTGCTTGTCAGTCGGCTGGGCGAGGGAGAACTCGGGCAGATTCAGGAGATCGGGCCCTTGGTCAGGTGACTTGACGTAGAAGAATGAGGTCTGCCAATTCTTGCATGATTGGACGATCTTGGGACTCTTGTACCTCGGCTTGGCGGCTGCGACAAGGAAACTGCCGCAGTCGGTCATGTCAGTCGGGTACGTCGGTTCGCCGCCTT
This sequence comes from Bromus sterilis, assembly GCA_950022295.1. NCBI lineage: Eukaryota > Viridiplantae > Streptophyta > Magnoliopsida > Poales > Poaceae > Bromus > Bromus sterilis. The sequence goes on along the minus strand of OX465595.1, from coordinate 360,291,444 downwards.
CGATGGTGGAGGGCACCACAGTTCCCGTCCGAGCATTGTGAGCTCGGAGATTGAAGAATCGCTTCCAGAGAGCGATGCTTGGACGGCAGCCGAGATACCCCTCGCAGAGTGTCACGAAACCGGAAAGAATCATGATGAAGTTGGCTGCGAGGTGGTGAGGCTGCAATCGGTGGAAGTCGAGTAACCCGCGGAAGAAGGTGCTGGCGGGAAGGCCGAATCCACGCTCGAAGTGAGCGAGGAATACAACCCTCTCGCCAGCACGCGCGCTGGGCACGACCTCGGCGCCGGTAATGCGCCATTCAATCTCCGCGAGCATCTTCCGGGCGCGAATTAGGGACTGAACGGCGCCGGCGGTGGCCTGAGAGCCTTTCCAGCACCCCCGGCTCGCCTGTGAGATGTCTCGCCGTGGCTCCATGGCGTTCACGGGCGGAGAGAAGACGAGGGACGAGGAGCACGAGAGCAAAGTAGAAGAGTTACCGCGGAGGCGGCGGAGCGCACGGGTCCGTGGCCGGGGCGGATCTGAAGCGCAGAGGTTGGGTCGCAGGGGCGGCAGAGAGCTTTGAGCTGGAGCGGTAATGGCGCAGAGGAGCGAGAGCTGGAGGTTGAAGATGGCGTTTGGAAGAAGGAAGAGGCGAAGGCCCTCCCCTGTGGCTTATATGGGAGGCGGGGGAGGGGAGTGGGATGCAGTTGCGGCTGTGTGGCTTGGTGTGGCCTAGGGCACAGGAAGGGCAACCGGAAAACCAGCGCAAAGAATCCTGGTGCAAAAGGCGAGGCGTGCGACGTGGGGGTCAAGACCTGCAGTTATGTCAAGTCGCGCGTGGGTCGTGGGTCCCGGCTCATTGATCACATCCCGGAAGAATCGGAGGTAACCGTTGGAATGAAATCGGCGAAAGATGTCTTTCTCGAAAAAGTGAAGACACGAATTGGGAGCAAACCAAATCCAATCGGACGAAAATTTGGCCAGCCGAGTGTGATCTCCGAGTCGGTCAACGAACTCGGAATGACGCACTCGATGAGGCCATAGCAGTCGGAGGATATCAAGAGAGAGATTAAAAACTGCAAAGGCCCCGCGGTCAAATGACCGTGGGACCTTTACAGCTTTAGGGGCTACTGTCGGGGGATTGGTACCCGGGTAGGCTAACCCAAGCGGAAGCAACCTTTCAAGACAAGGATGGACCGATTGGGCCCCAGCTGGGCCGAGCTGGGCAGATGTACGGCCGATTGCTCCAAGGCAATCAGCCGTACCGAATGCCAGCAGTCGGCCCAGGCGCAATCGGTCCACCCTTCCTTCACCAAGATGATCGTCCGGTTGGTCCGCAGCTGGGCCGAGATAGGCACTTGGAAGGCCGATTGCCCAGAGCAATCGACCTTACCAAGAACTAACAGTCGGACCAGGCGCAATCGGAACAACCTATTACCCTTGGAGGAAGTCGACCCCGACACGAGTCGGGGGTATGATTACGAGGTCATAAATACCATATCCCGAGATATCTGGGTGGCAGGAAGGCCAAGTCATGTCGAAGATCTGGTGGAGATACGGTGTCGACCTCTCCGCCGATTCCGCGGACAGGGCGACAAGACCGCACCTCCTAGCTCCACTGTTCATCCCTATGCCCTATGGGTCTACAGCATGGGCCGCCGCTCGTAGGATCCGGATCACCCGGAGAGGAGCAGTCGGTGGGCCCAGGCCGATTAGAGGATGACAGCTGGGCCCATTCGGCAATGAAGTTACCGAAGTACCCTAGGCTCACACTATAAGAGCCAGGGTACCCCTCCTGCGTGAGGCACGACCCGCTCTAGATCACCACTACTCACCTTCCCATCAGTTCATTCACTCCTTGTAGTTACTCCTCAGGGACGCAGGAGATAGCCTTGCCCACGGCGTCGGCGCTCACCTTCTCCTGAGAAGATAGAGAAGCAGTTATTGTAGCCAGAGCATTGATATATAAGAGACAAGCAGGAGTAGGGGTGTTATCTCTCCGGAGAGCCCCGAACCTGGGTACATCGTGGTGTCCACCACCGTGTTTGTGCCCAACCCAATTCCGGCACCATCGACATTCTCTCCCTCGCGTCTTCCCCTCACTTTAGCCATCCCATGGCATATGACGTCACATATCGACGACACTACCCCGAGGGGGTTATATAGGCGAAGGGGGGCGTCGAGGGGCCACCCAGGGCAACCAGGAGGGTGCTTGGCGCGCCCTAGGGTTGGGGCCGCGCTAGGGACCCTTCTGGCTCCCTAGTGGTGGTCTCGTCTCTCTCTCTTGGTTATTCCGGAAGCTTCCTGCCCGCTGATTTTTAATATAATTTTTGCGGAATTTTTTGGGCACTTTAATCAGCCGGAAAACCTGAAAAACAAAAATAGCAGAAAACCAGAAGCTGGCAACTGGGTGCACTGAGTTAGTAGGTTAGTCCAAATTGGTTTAAAAGTGTAATAAAGTTCAACCAAAACATGGCAAAGTCACACAAAACATGCATCGAGCAAGCAGAAATTATAGATACGTTTGGGACGTATCGGCATCGGATGTAGATATGCTGTTTGGATCCACAACTTGTTCTTCTTCTTCTATAGGATCATTGGATTTGTCAGCTTCCTTGTGTTTCTTCTTCTTTGGGGAGCTAACAATTTCTTCTTCCTTCACTTGAGAATCTTTCTCGATCCTCTTTGGATGCCCCTCTGGATAGAGAGGGTCCTGGGTGTGTGTGCCACCCCGGGTCTTTATACCTAAGCTTGTAAATTGTCCTGTTTGGCATTATTAGCAAGCAAATCTTTTTGCACATTAGGAATTTGTTCAAGCTGAGTTTGAACCATATGAAAGTGCTTCACAAGACATTTAACATCATTAACTGTTCTACCTAGAACATCAAGCAAACTTTTGATAGCAAGAGTATTATCATGCAACTGACCTTGTACCTTCTCATTGAAGTGATTCTGCTTCATAATAAAATTATCAAGCTCATCTAAACATTGGTCAGGAGGTTTACCTTTAGGGATGTCACTTGCATTGAAATCTAAAAGAGAGTGTACTTCTACCATAGGTGGGTGAGTTGTAGGCTCACACAGCTTCTCAATTGGAGGTAGATTGTTCACGTCGTTAGCTTTAATACCTTTTTCTCTTATGTACTTCTTTGCTTCTTGCATATCTTCCGGGCTTAGGACTAGCTTGCCCCTCTTCTTTGGTGGTGGAGGTGGTTCAGGCATGGACCAATCTTCATGGTTTTTGGCAATTTTGCCCATCAATTCTTCCGCATCGTCCGGTGTTCTTTGCTTGAAAGCACAACCAGCACAACTATCTAGGTAGGATTTAGACCCATCGGTTAGGCCAGCATAAAATATATCAAGTAATTCATTTTTATGGATTTCATGTCCCGGTCTAGCCTTTAGCAAACTGCAAAATCTCCCCCAAGCTTTAGGGAGATGCTCATCCTGCAACTGTTTAAAGTTATAAATTCTTTGTAAAGCAGCATGTTGCATATGAGCAGGAAAATACTTATCAACGAAAGATATAGCCATATCTTGAGGACTCTGAATGGAACCACATGGTAGTGCATCGTACCATGCTCTAGCATCTCCTTTCAAGGAAAAAGGAAGAAGCTTGGTAACATAAAAGTTCCGGATCCTTTCATCTGTGGTAAACAAGCCGCCTAACTCAGTGAGTTTGGTCAGGTGCCCGATAGCATCATCATTTTCTCTTCCATAAAAGGGATCAGCTTCAACTGTGGATATAAGTGAAAGGTCAACAGAGAAATCATAATCAGGATCAGTGATGCGTATAGGAGACGTAGAAAAAGTAGGATCAGGAGTAAACTTGTTCTTCAGGGAGTGTTTTTCTAGCAACTTATTTATAGTAGCACGGTCGGAATTAGCACATTCATTAAGTTCCCTACAAAAATCATCATCAAGTGTAATATAATCATCCTCAAGGAGTTTCTCCTTAAGGTCAGCAAAGTTATGAGTTTTCCCAATAGGAGTTTGGATAACAGGAATTTCAACACCCGAGAGTCGGGCAGCAGCAACAATCTGTTCGTCTATAAAAGAACCAAGTGAACCTATAGTCTCAAAAGTAGTAGAAGCATCATCAAAAGTATCTGACGTATTGCCAGACTCAGCAGAACTAGCATGTAACTGAGGTGAATCAAACTGACTCATAACCGAAGGTGAATCAAGTTTAGCACTAGTGCTAAGAGCAGTACCTCGTCTCGTACGGGATGGTAAGATCGGAACTTTAGGGTCTCCTTTCTTACCCATAGTGGATAACGTGCAGCAGGTAGGATACTTCGAGTAGACCTGTAAATAAAGCTATGGTCCCCGGCAACGGTGCCAGAAAACAGTATTTGATAACCCTCAACTGTAGGGGATCGAGATAGTCTTCGCGGGCAAGATAACCCAATTTATTGATTCGACACTTAGGGACACAAAGAATACGTACAGGCTTTGACAATTGATTTGTCAATTCAACCGCACCTGAAATAAACACTTGCTTGCACAAAGGTATTAGTAGCAACTGTGATATGGTGGTGGTAGTGGTGATGATAATAGTGGTGATAGTGATAGTGGAACAGCAAAGGTAAACAACTAGTAACCAGCAGAAGGAAAACACTGTAGGCTAGGGAGATGGATGGTTGGGCGCTGCTTGGATGAGAACGAACATGTAACAGATTCTAACTTGGGCAAGGCTCACAGAAAACAAAGGATCATCTAGGAAAATATCAAACATCAGGCACGTATCCCAAGGTAGTTGTACGTTCTTGCAATAAGAACTTTGCACAACATCTTTTGTCCTACCCTCCCGCTACAAACGGGGCCAAAAGGAACTTAGGGAGATTAAGGCACTCCTGTCATAGAGCACCGGAACAAAGCATTAACAATTCATGGATACACGGAATCCTCAAATTATAGTCCATACCCTTTGGTGTCCCAAGATGTCACCATTGGGATCGCCGGTTCCGGACTATAATAGGTGCATACAACTCATAGATAGGATCAAGAACACCACAAACTCAAGAAACAAAAGGGTGATCAGATCTTAAATCATGGCACTCGGGCCCAAAGTGACAAGCATTAAGAGCAACAAGTTGTAACAGAGATGATAAACACCAAGTAGATGATAGGCAACATGCCCCCAACAATCTGATTGAACTATTACATGATCTAACTCATCCAATCCCTACCATCCCCTTTGCCTACAGCAGGGAATTACTCACACATGAGAGGAGAAGTCATGGAGGGGTGATGGAGAGGTGATGATGATGATGATGGCGATGATTTCCCCCTCACCGGAGGCCAATTCAGCCTCCAGATTAGCTCTCCGAGGAAGAACAGAGGGTTGCGGCGGCTCCGCGACGTAGATTGGAAAAGCGACTTCTGTTTCGGGGTTTCCTCGATGGGGGAATAAATAGGGCCAAAGTAGGGCACCAGGGGGTGTGGGACCTACCCAGGAGGGCAGGTGGCACGACCAGGAGCTGGGCCGCGCCAGGCACCCTCCTGGCTGCCCTGTGGCCCCCTTTCTCCTGGTGGAAGCTTCCGGAACGCTGATTGTTTATATATTTTTTTGGGATTTTTCCAGCGTACCAAAATATCCAGAAACCTGCACAAAAGAAAATAGCACTGGTAGCTCTGCTGAAAACAGCGTCAGTCCGGGTTTGTTTCGTTCAAATCATGCAAGAATGAAGGAAAAACAATAGCAAAAGTGTTTGGAAAAGTAGATACGTTTAGGACGTATCAAATGTAAATACTAAAAAGTAAATAAGCGTGTAAACAGTGATGAGAATATGGACCGGGGTCCCGTGTTGTTCACTAGTATGTCTCTCTCCCAAAAGATGATAAAACAGCTATGCGAGCTAAACAAAATTACAGATGGGAAATTGACAGGGTTATAAACGCACCGCGATGCTAACTATGCTACAAAAGAAAGGAAGAGGCTCAAAAGCATGGGAAGTACGTCAAAATAAGTAGACCCAAATCCAACTGCATCTACTACTAATCATCCACCTTGAGATATCTATCTAGAACATCTCGCTCGTATTAATTTGCGAGCCCCACCCAAAGTGTAAACCCAAAGCAACAGACAACTGCATTAAAAAGAACTTTCCGTAAAGTAAACAATACTTGCAACCACGGTTACAAGCACCGATGTTTTCCCCCTTGTTGCAACATCACATCCCCTAGACTCATGTTTCTGTCACTCAAGCGTGTCATAAGGGGGCATGAACCCTAAATCGAGCATAACGTTCCCTACCTACTACTTGGCCAAAGCAATAAACAGCAACGGAGAACATGCAAGAATTATTTAGGAACAAAAATATAAAAGATAAGAATCGAATATATTACTCTATCACAATTTGAACATAATCTCACAATCCATCAGATCTTATCAAACTCAGCATAGCAAAAGAAGAAAGATTACATATGTGCCTCGATCATGTAGGGCAGCTCACGAGATCTAAACCATGAAGAACAAACAGGGGAGGAGAACATCACATAGCTACTGATCACGGACCCATGGTCCAAAGGAAACTACTCACGGCACATCCGGGAAGCGTCCATGGTGGAGGGGAAGCTCCCGGAGGTCGATCCTCCCTCCGGCAAGGTGCCGGGAAGGGATCTGCAGGTGTTCCCGATCTTGGAAGCGCGGCGGCGGCAGAACGGAGGAGAGATCGTGGAAAAAGGTTCTGTTTTCGGAAGTTTTACGTCACGGTTGATATATAGGCGAAGGGGGCAGCCAGGGGGCCACCAGGGGTCCAGGCGCCCCCCTAGCGTGACCAAGCCCTAGGCCGCGCCAGCTAGCCGCCTGGGCCCCTGGTGGGTCCCTGCTGGCCCCCCTTCGGGACTCCGGAAGGTTCTTCACGCTGATTTTTCCAAAAAAATTGGAGCACTTTTTATATGGGGGAAAACTGAAATAAAAAGCAGCAGAAAACAGAAACCGGCACTGAGGTGCACTGAGTTAATAGGTTAGTCCAAATATGATCAAAAGTGTATGAAAGTGTATCTAGATCATAGAAATAGCACACAAAACATGCATGGAGCAAGCAGAAATTATCGATACATTTGGGAGGTATCAACATCCCCAATCTTATCATGCTCTTCCTCGAGTAGGTAAATGTTAACAAGCATAATTTCTATGGTGACATGCTAGCAACCATATAAGAACTTTGAAAAGTAAATCAATCAAGGTATGTGATTCAATTCAAGTCATAACATGCAAGAGTCTATATGAGCATTGAAACAACTAACAAAAGAACATTAGGTGCAAGAGCTCTCGCTCTCCGTGACTCGAATGTCTCCAAATGGTGTTTGCGTGCAAGAAGAGGGATAGGGAATACGAGAAAAAGTATTTTTGTTGAGAACTCAACTTCCTAAAGTTTCACACTTGGTCTTCTTCTGGAGTCTTATCTTGACTCGTCCCCAGACCACTAGCTAGGTACAAGTCAATTTGATCCACTCATTTTCGATATTTTGAGCACTCATGCAATGGATGAACGTAAGCACAAGAGTTGACACTTAGGATGGCAAAGAGAGAAATAAGGTGGAAGAGAAATAAAAAAAGGGTGATAAAGGCTCACTTCAATGAGGACAATCATAGGCGAGAAGGCAAAATGATAGATATGATGCGAGGAGTAGGGATTGCCATGCAACGGATGCAGATATGAGCTGAAAAACTCTCCAATGGAACTAGTGGGGGTGCATCCAACTTGCTCGCTCATGAAGACCTAGAGCTCTTTTGAGGAGGCTCATCCTCGGAATATGCAAGCCAAGTTCTATAGTGTGAAGGTCCCCACATAGCTATATGCATGAATGATCATCTCTATGGAGTACAAGGATAAGAGAGAATACTACTGTGGATCTTTCAAAAGGATAGTAGTGTTTCCCCTTTCTCTCTTTTCATTTTTTATTTTTTATTTATTTTTTTATTTTTTTATTTTTTGGTGGCCTCAATGGCTCTTTCTATTTAAATCTCATTTGTCCTCTTTGGGATCTTTTATTTTGTCCACTTTGGGATATTTTCCTCACTTAAGGGCAACACTCTAATTTACAAGAGGGTATAGAAGAGGTTTCACACTTTACAAGGTACTCAAATCATAAAGAACATGTAGCTATCATGATGTATGCAATGTGTTCCTCTGCCAGTGTAGCAGGAACATGTATGACATGAAGATCAAGTCATGAAGAGGTGGATGTTGCATGGCAATATATCTCGGAAAGGCTATGGAAATGCCTTGATACATAGGTATGGTGGCTATTTTGAGGAAAGATATAAGGAGGTTTATGATGACAGGGCGTATCATGCCAAGGGTTTGGATGTACCGGCGAAGGTGGACGCCAACTCTCGGAATGAGAAAAAAGCAATGCACGGCACGGGAGAGGCTAGCAAATATGAGGAGGTGGAAGTGTCAACTTTCAATACTTAAATTAGTCCAAAGAACTCATGCACTTATTATATGTAACTCTCAATCTAATAAGGAGGTTCACAAAGAGACAAGTACCCCGAGGAGGACTGTATGGGGGTTTGGTTATCCTTGCGCATCCTCGACTCATGGTACGTGAGCGTACTCTAATATTCGATCCCTCCAAAGATTAGCGATCCATCTAGTAGCTAGAGTTCTCAACTAGTTTTGTAGGTTTTGAAAATACACACAGATTGCCCAAAATACGACACCTATCACTAATAGGCTAGAGATATTGACACCAAAAGTTCAAACATTACTCACATCAATACCTCAAAACTATTGCAAGTTACTACTAAAATTAAATAGCAACCTCAATTACCTACTTTCAAGACAAGACACAACTTAGTGCAACAACCAACTCTCTTAACAAGATAAACATGAAAACTAAAGAGAGTACCAGCAACAAACTAAAAAAAATCCAAGGCTCTTGCTAAAGACAAACTAAAACTAAAAACTAAGCATGGCAGTAGCTACGAAAAGATAAAGAACACACAACAGCAAAAAGATAAGCATGAAAAATCCTATGATGTGTTCTAGAATTTGAAAGTGGAGCCTGTTTATTCCCACACAAGTAAGACGGGGTCTAACTTGTTATGAACAGAAATCAAAGCTAAAGAAAACTAAAAATAAAACCTAAGAGCGGGATGCTACAAGCATAGCACATAACGCATGAAGTGATAAAAATATAATGAGACGAAGGATGAACTGATGATTGTTGATGGAGAAGGGGATGCACGGGGGCATCCCCAAGCTTAGACGCTTGAGTCTCCTTGAATATTTATTGGGGATGCATGGGGGCATCCCCAAGCTTGAGCGCTTGACTCTCCTGGATCTTCTTTCATCATCTTCTATCGCGCACTTGAAAACTCCCTTCATACATAACTCATCATAAGCTGATTAGAGAGGTTAGTACCCTTCATAAAATAATTTCCCCCCACTGGATCTAAAGATATTCTTGAAGATCTACTGTTTCTCAAGATTTACAAAAGGTTTTTGCAAACAAAAAGTAAGCTTAAGGTTTGCAAAAGTAAGGAGAGACAAAACGTGGCAGAATCTGTGAAAAACAGAACAACAGGTAGTAGAGAATTTTTTCGTGGTACTTATGCAACTCAAATAAAAAAACTCAGAACATACAAAAGTTCCTCCATTGAATAGAGCATGCTGTGTAAATAATTCAGCTCAAAAAGATGAACTGGTGATTTGATCAGATTTTTTCCGCCAAGAGGACAGAATCTGTTTTCTGGACATCATGTCACAACTTTCGCTTCCCTTATCATAAGAGGCTATAACTTGGCACAAAGCTTGAAAATGAAGATACAATGATGTTGCTAAAGTAGTAAAAATCATCAAGACCACTAAAAACATAAGTAAAAACATCTTGGGTTGCCTCCCAACAAGCGCTTTCTTTTATGCCTTTAAGCTATGCATAAGGCAAAAGAAGAACCAAGTTTTATCAAGAGAAAGAGAATAGCTAGCCCGTGTAACGGACTCAAAAGGTAACTTGATTTTCTTTCTATGGAAGTGTTCCATCCCCTTTTTGAGAGGGAATTGAAATTTTATATTCCCCTCTTTCATGTCAATGATAGCACCAATGGTGCGAAGAAAAGGACGTCCCAAAATAATTGGACATAAAGGTTCACACTCTATATCCATGACAATAAAATCAACGGGAACATATTTGTCATTGAAAATGATAAGAAAATCATCAATCTTCCCCAAAGGTTTCTTTACATAAGAATCGACAAGATGAACACCAAAAGAACAAGAATCAAAAGGTTTCAATTCAAACATATCATACATTCTTTTGGGCATGACGGAGGTACTAGCTCCAACGTCACATAAAGCATAGCAAGAGAAGTTATTTATTTTAATTTTGATCATAGGGTCCCAATCATCATCTAGCTTCCTAGGTATGGAGGCTTATATCCTAAGCTTCTCCTCCCTAGTTTTGATGAGAGAATTTGTGATATGCTCCGTGAAGGCAAGATTAAGTGTGCTAGTGTTGGGGTCTCTAGACATTTTGTGTAGTAAGCTTATAACTTCTAAGAGGGTGCAACTATCAAAATCAATATCACTACTATCAAAGGTGGTCGTAGTGTCATCTAGGCTCACTTGTTTGAAACCCTCTATGTTCATAGGAGTTTCTTCGTATTAGCATCACCATTAATAGGTCCAATGGGACCAGGAGTGCATTGGGTGCTAATAGTTTCGGTATCCTCAACAATTTGGATAGTGGCAACTGTGTGGTGTGTAGGAAGGCTCTTAATTCTATCCTCTTCCTCTTTTTCTCTAGCCCATCTTTCTTTAAGTTTAGCCATCATCCTAATATTTTCATTAATTTTTAATTGGATAGCATTAATAGGGGTGGCCTTCCTCTCCTCAAGGGGAGAGGTTCTAATTTTTAACATCTCAACATCAAGGGCTAAGCTGTCTACCTTCAAACAAATATTATCTAATTTATCTAACTTTTCTTCTACATTCTTGTTGAAGGCTTTTTGGGTAGTGATAAAGTCTCTAAGCATGCTTTCTAATTCAGAAGTGGGGTTCTTATTGCTAGGGTAAGTGTTATTGTTCCCATAGATGGATGGAAACAGTCTAGGATTACTAGCAAAATTGCCCCTATAAGCATTATTGTTGAAGTTGTTTCTAGCAATGAAGTTCACATCTACTTGTTCTTGAGGAACCAAAGAATTTAAAGGAACGGCATGAGGATCAATAGAGGGTTGCTTGGAAAGTAGAGACATAATCATGTCAAGTTTTTCATTTAGGGAGGTAATTTCCTCAACATAATTTACCTTCCTACCTGTTGAAGCGCGTTCGGTGTGCCATTGGGAATAATTTTTCATCATCTCCTCGAGAAATTTTGTGGCAGCACCAAGTGTAGTTGACATAAAGGATCCTCCCGCGGCCGAATCTAATAGGTTCCGCGAGGTAAAGTTCAAGCCTGCATAAAAAGTCTGGATAACCATCGAGGTAGTCAAACCATGTGTAGGGAATTTCTTAACAAGAGATTTCATACGTTCCCAAGATTGGGAAACATGTTCATTATCCAATTGCTTAAAATTCATAATGTTACTCCTCAATTGGATGATTTTAGTAGGTGGGTAATACTACCCAATAAAAGCATCTTTGCACTTATCCCAAGAATCTATGTTATTCCTAGGAAAAGATTGAAACCATATTTTAGCTCCTTCCCTCAAAGAGAAAGGAAAAAGCTTGAGCTTAACAACATCACCTTCTACTTCTTTATACTTTTGCATATCACATAATTCAACAAAATTGTTCAAGTGTAAAGCAACAGCATCTCCAGCACCAGAGAATTGATCTCTCATAACAAGGTTTAGTAAAGCAGGTTTAATTTCATACGAGGTAGCTGAAGTGGCAGGTGTGGCAATAGGAGTGCAGATAAAGTCTTTGTTGTTGTGACTAGTGAAGTCACACAACTTGGTGTTTTTAGAGTAACCCATAGTAGCAGCAACTTTGGCAGATTTCTTTGTAATTTTTGATATAAGACACAAAGATAAAAACTGCAAGGTAAACTAACAAGACTAAAAAGTAAAGGTAAAAGGTAGTGGACAACTCCCCTATCTTATCACTCGGAGTCCCCGGCAACGGCACCAGGAATTTTCTTGATACGCGAGAGAGGATAATTGCTTCTCGCCCTTCGTTGGTTACCCCAAGTGGAAGGTGAGATGCAGCGTAGCGGCAAGTTCCCCTTGGTGAGGACACCAAGGTTGAGTATCGACCAGTAGGACTCCGAAGACGATAAGTAGGTGGTGAAGCGAAAAATGACGCCGTTCACAACTCAGGGTTGCTTACTTCACCTGGACCTGCACACATACACAATTAACTTTGCTCCCAACAGAGTTCAGAGAGGTTGTTAATCTCTCCGGTCTTGTTTTTTACAAAGGATCAAAACACAAGGGATAATGATAATTATAGCAACTGAAATTAAATACTGAAAATTAAATAAGCGTGTAAACAGTGATGAGAATATGGACCAGGGTCCCGTGATGTTCACTAGTGATGTTTCTCTCCCAAAAGATGATAAAACTGCTATGCGAGGTAAACAAATTACAGATGGGCAATTGACAGGATTATAAACGCACTGCAATGCTAACTATGCTATAAAAGAAAGGAAGAGGCTCAAAAGCATGGGCAGTACGCCAAAATAAGTAGACCTAAATCCAACTGCATCTACTACTAATCATCCACCTTGAGATATCTATCTAGAACATCTCGCTGGTATTAAGTTGCGAGCCCCACCCAAAGTGTAAACCCAAAGCAACAGACAACTTCATTAAAAAGAACTTTGCGTAAAGTAAACAATCCTTGCAACCGCGATTACAAGCACCGTTGTTTTCCCCCTTGTGGCAACATCACATCCCATAGACTCATGTTTCTTTCACTCAAGCGTGTCATCAGGGGCATGAACCCACAATCGAGCATGAAGTTCCCTCTTGGCGTCACTACCTACTACTTGGCCAAAGCAATAAACAACAACGAAGAACATGCAAGAATTACTTAGGAACAAAAATATATAAGATAAGAACCAAATATATTACTCTATCAAAATCTGAACATAATCTCATAATCCATCAGATCCCATCAAACTTAGCATAGAAAAAGCAGAAAGATTACATATGTGCCTCGATCATGTAGGGCAGCTCACGAGGTCTGAACCATGAAGAACAAAGAGGGGAGGAGAACATCACATAGCTATTGATCACGGACCCATGGTCCAAAGGAAAGAACTCACGACACATCCGGGAAGCGTCCATGGTGGAGGGGAAGCTCCCGGAGGTCGATCCTCCCTCCGGCAGGGTGACGGGAAGGGGTCTGCAGGTGCTCCTGATCTTGGAAGCGCGGCGGCGGCGGAGCAGAGGCGAGATCATGGAAAAGGGTTCTGTCTTCAGAAGTTTCACGTCACGGGGGATATATAGGCGAAGGGGGGCAGCTAGGGGGGCACCAGGGGTTCAAGCGCCCCCTGGCGCGGCCAAGCCCTAGGCCGCGTCAGCTAGGCGCCTGGGGCCCTTGTGGGTCCCACCTGGCCCCCTTCGGGACTCCGAAAGGTTCCTTCATGCTGAATTTTTTATATTATTTTTCACGAATTTTTGGAGCACTTTTTATTGTGGGGAAAACTCAAATAAAAAAACAGCAGAACACAGAAACTGGCACTGAGGTGCACTGGGTTAATAGGTTAGTCCAAATATGATCAAAAGTGTATGAAAGTGTATCTAGATCATAGCAATATCACACAAAACATGCATGGAGCAAGCAAAAATTATCGATACATTTGGGACGTATCAATCACCCAATTTATTGATTCGACACAAGGGGAGCCAAAGAATACTTATAAGCTTTTACAGTTGAGATGTCAATTCAACTGCACCTGAAATATACTTGCTTGAAACAAAATATTAATAGGAACGGTGATATGAAAGTGATAGTGGAAACATCAAAAATAAAACAGCGAAAGTAAACTACTAGTAACCAACAGGATTAAAACACTGTAGGCTAGGGAGATGGTTGGTTGGGCGCTGCTTGGATGAGAGTGAACATGTAATAGATTCTAACATGGGGCAAGGCACATAGAAAAGCAAGGATCATCTAGGAAAATATCAAACATTAGGCATGTATCCCGTAGGTAGTTGTGCGTGCTTGCAATAAGAATTTGCACAACATCTTTTGTCCTACGATCCCGCTATGAGCGGAGCCAAAAGGAACTTATGGATATTAAGGTGCTCTTGTCAAATTAGAGCACCGGAAAAAAGCATTAACACTAAATGGATACATGAAATCCTCATATTATAGTCCATCCCCTTTGGTGTCCCAAGCTGTCACCTTTGGTATCGCCGGTTCCGGACCATAATAGGTGCATACAACTCATAGATAGGATCAAGAACATAAATAAACTCATGAAACACAAGTGGTTCATATCTGAAAACATGGCACTTGGGCCAGAAGTGACAAGCATTAAGAGCAACAAGTTGTAGCAAAGATGATAAACACCAAAGTAGATGATAGGCAAGATGCCCCCAACAATCTGACAAACTATTACAAGATCTAAATCATCCAATCCCTACCACCCCCTTTTCCTACAGCAGAGAATTAGTCACACATGAGAGGAGAAGTCATGGAGGGAGGATGGAGTGGTGATGATGATGACGATGGCGATGATCTCCCCTCAACGGAGGCCAAAACAGCCTCAAGATTAGCCCTCCCGGAGAAGAACAGAGGGTGGAGGCAGCTCCGCGATGGAAACTGAGAAAACGACTTCTGTTCTAAGGTTGCCATGGGAATAAATAGGGGCTTAGGTAGGGCACCAGAGGGGGAGGACCCATCCAAGCGGCCTCCCGGCGCGGCCAGGAGTGGGGCCGCGCCAGCAGGGCGTCTGGGCCCCCTGGCTTCCCTTTGGCCCCACTTCTGGCACAATGGCCCTTCGGGTGCGTGGATTTTCTGTGAATTTTCCTGGAATTTTCTGAGAGACCTAAAAATCCATTTTCCTGCACATAAGAAAACCATACAGGAAGCTCTGCTGAAAACAACGTCAATCCGGGTTAGTTTAGTTCAAATCATGCAAGAATGAGGTCAAAACAATAGCAAAAGTGTTTGGAAAAGTAGATACGTTTGAGACGTATCAGCCCTCCGCATTGTTCTCTCGTTCGAAAGGTCTAAATGACGTCCAGTTCAACATTGTGGCCGAGACTGATCGTCACCTGTGGTGTTCGGATCTCCCGCCTCACACCGACCCGGAGAGCGTGGGGTGACGGCCCAAGACCCCCTTGCGCTTAGGACTTTGGACAGGCGGGGACCTCCCTGATGAGTCGTAGGATGGGCCTCGGCGTGTCGGATAGCCTCGATGGGGCATTCCCTAACAAGGTGTATGCCACCCTGGAGATCCGAGCGTGCAGGCTGAACAATAGTGCACCCCTGCAGGGAAGATGATCTATTCGAATAGCCGTGTCCACGGTAACAGGACGCTTTATGCTGAAGCCAGAGCCTACTACTACAAACTATTACTATTAAACTATTGGTTCCGGTTTCTTTTCCTCGCAGGGAAGTCGAGGAAGGGATCTCAGAGGTATTGATAATTGTTAATAATTACAACTTGCTATTATACAATGTTGCAGCAACTTCTATTGCATTGTTACTTTATATGCTTTATATGAACTGTTGGCTATTCTCTTCTTGTGCTTCAAGAATCGTCGGAAGATGCTAGTCTTCTATAGGCCTAGCTTCTCATCCTTATTCTGACTTTCTACAATTCAGTCCACTATATAGCCTCCCCTTTCTATTGATACAAATGCATAAATGTTTAGTAGCGGACGTAAGACTCGCGGGTATGCTAGATAGTTACCCTTGCTTTATTTCCCCCCTTTGTTTTATATACCCGGTTGCTATCATCAAACGTTGGAGCCCAAGAGTAGGAGTACCCCGGAGGCGCCTACTATGACGTCGAGTTCCCCATCGGCCAGGAGTAGTTTGGAGGTTCCCAGGTAGGAGGCCTTGCCTTCTCGATCTGTATCTGTGATGTATTTGTGCTAGCCTTCTTAAGGCAAAACTTGACTAACTATGTTTGTACTCAGATATTATGATTGTATGACTTATGTATTCGGGTCCGTGCGACAACCTTTCTTGTAACTTATTGGTTTATCCTTTTGAGTTTAGTGTTGTGATGTGATATTCCCACTGTGTCACCTTGATCTTGATCATGTACCCTGCGTGTATGATTACTATACATGATCGTAAATCAGGGGCATCACAAGTTGGTATCAGAGACGACTGCCTGTAAGACACCCCTTACAACTCCTTGATCGAAGTCGAGTCTAGACAAACAAAAAACTATTTTACTAACTTGTTGTGTGGCTTATGGGCCCACATCGATACCACCGAGTTGTAATATCTATGGTATTAGGATCTTTTTCTCCGTACCTTTAACTCTGGGATTCTACTCTCTTATCCTTTCGGGTAAAATTTTGCTAACTCTGACATTAGGTTCTCGTGACTACTTCCTTCCGGATTTCCCCTCATCGCAGATGGTCGCCTGATCCACCAGAAGATCCCGAAGACGCTCTCCGATAAATTGCTGACACCCTGTGTGCCCATCACCCTTGCTATGCTCTACCACCGTTAAGTTAATATGGATAACTTCATGCACCTTCCGTTCATCCATACCATCCCAGTGGCGCTTGTTATTACAAGGTACCCTGAAATACTCTCCGTTATCTTGTGAATCCTCTGTAGCCTACTGATTTGGAGATTCTTCTGACCTGCTTGCATTAGGGTTAATTCCATATGTCCAATAGTCCTCGTTGACGACCCTTGTTATTGACATTTTGATCCTAATAATTCAATGTGTGCGAATGCACGCGATCATGGGGTAACCCCTATGAATCCATTCTTCCGGCTGAGACGTCATTCCAGACATGATATGGATCTCGATAAATCAAACCTTGATTGATTAACCGTCAAGCTTCTATTCAAATTATCCATGTTTGATCGATGTATCTGAATCTGATACACCGATATGGAAATCATAATTTCTTTGTACTTAAGCATCGAATTATTCCGATGTTACTATAATCTGATGCCTTTGCAACCTTTATCCTTCTGGTTGAGTGCCGATACTCACATCAGATTCTTTGCGAACCACCCGACTTTTGGTGGATTATTATCCGACTAATCTTACATGGCTTCTTCCATGTGTCAATTGGATTCATCGTGTGAAATACCATCCATGCCCCTCGATGATTTGTGTTATCATCACCAACTTCCCTTTACTCCCTGCCAATACAGACTTGGTCATGTATGTCTTTCTCTACTTTCCCTTGGGAAGGATATACACCTAATACTTGTGTATAAACACCTTTACCTTTCTATTGGTCCGATTAATCAGATAATCACATCTTCCTTTCCATTGGTCTGCCTCGTCTTGGCGAGCAGGAAAATGGTTCTCTTCGTACCTCGCCCTTGGTACCGACGTCGTTGCTGAGATAACTGACGATCTGTTCTCTGACAAACCTTGCATCGCGATCGCATGGGATGTCGCCACCCTTATTATTCAATGTGGGCCCATAACCCACAGTTGCACATGATCGAAACCTGACTCTCTTGTACCTTTCTGTTCTCAAATTATTCCTCGCGCTTGGCCTCGTATGAAATTCACCAGTTATCTACCTTGTGTTATTCAGTCCGGTATCAGACGCATTACTTATGCCTGATGCTCTGGACCCCTTTCCGTCATGGACATCGAATGCTTGCATTTCCGCTTGAAAACTTCGCCTACCTTCTTTTATTTCTCTCGATGTATTCCCCTGAGTTTAAACTCGGGAGATACTTTGCACCCCATTCCCTTGGTCAGCCTTGGTTCAATAACCTTGTACCGATCCGACCCCCTTAAGTTTTTCCTCCTAGCCTATTCGTAAGTACGATGAAGCCCCCAAAGGAAGGATGAAAACTCGTCGTGAGCAAAGAAATGAAGACATCAACGATAAGGGCAACAAGAACCAGAAGACTCGTTAGAATACAAAACCAAGACTTTAACCCTTACACTACCTTTAATTCTGGGGACGAGAATTCTTTGTAATGGGGGAGATTTGTAACACCCCAGATGTCACACTACAATAATCACTTTTGATTAATGTAAGTCACCATGAATAGGGTTGTGATCATCACCCTTGATCGTGGCTTATTCAAATTCAACCAAATTAAAAATTCCAAAACAAAGTGGAAATAAAAGTGAAATAAAAAATGTTGCAAACAATTTTATAAAATGTCAAAAAAATCATTACGCCATATTAAAATACAAATGGTATTTTATTACAATATTTAAATATTTTAAAGAAATCAAACAGTAGCAAAACAACCACCTTTGTTCTATTTTAAATAAATAAAAAATGCAAATGAATTTATTTTGGAACCAAACTTTTTGTGGTGTTGTTATAATGTATAAGAGAAATATTGGAACAAGTGCCACATTTAAAAAAAATTGTAGGTAGCCAAACTAAAAAGAAACCAGAGGACGAAAAATGTTAGTAATAAGAAAATGGGAAAGGAGCTAAGTTTCGCCCAAGGCAACGCCAACTGGGCCCAGCCCGACCCAACCATCCATGTATTCTTCCCCTCCCATGTTCACCATGTCGTGGCGCGCATCCATGGTGCCGGCCACGCCGTGACGGTCATCCTCCGGCTAGCCGACGAGGTTAAGACCCCAAGACCCCGCGCGCCTCTGGAACCCTAGAGCCCCTCCCCTTTCTTCCTTGCACCGCCGCTCCCATGTCCCACTGCTCAAACCGAGTGTAGCGTCGTTGCGCCGTCGTAGTCGTCGCGTCCAACGGCGATGGCAAGCCATGCTTCCTGGTCCGACCGCCTCCCCGGGCTCCTCCTCGACGCCCCACGTACTCCTTCGTCGTCGTCGTCCACTCAGAAAATCGAGCTCCCTCGTCCGCCACGGCCGGCGAGATAAGCCGCCCGAATTCGCGCGCTCTGGCCAACCCCGTGCTCGCCGAGCCCTCTGTCGCGCTCCCCGGTGAGCTTCTCGCCAAATCCCCATGTTTTCCCCTCGAATCCATCTCCGTAGCACTCCCCGTCCGAGCTCGACGCCGACGTGCACCCATGGCTGTGGCGTGCGCTTGCCTGGCCCAGCTGGCCGCGCTCGGGCTCGCCCCTGGCACCCCAGACCGCGCACGCCCGCGCACCGTCGCGCCCCCGCAAGCCGTGCTGGATGCGCCCCTGCCCCATACGCGTGCTCCCACGGGCGGTGTCGCTACCGCCGGCTGACCCCGGCCGCGTGCCGGCTCTCCCGTGGTCGCGCTCATACGTGCATGCGTGGCCGCGTCGCCCTCATTGCATCTTCCGCTGCACGCTGGTGACCTTGTGCGCCCTCCTGCCTCTCCTAAGATTGTTTACCAGATCCAGATTCAAAATTCAAAATTTAAAAAAATTAATAGTGGCGCATTTTCAGAATGCGCCACCCCTAAGAGCTTATAGGTGGCACATTCTGAGATGCGCCACGCCTAAGGGTCTTATGGGTGGCGCATCCAGAATGTGCCACCTATAAGCCCTTATTAGTGGCTTGTAGTTAGTGGCGCATCCATAATGCGCCACTAAACAGAAAAAAAGGACGCCACTAAAAGGGCATTCCCTAGTAGTGTTGGATGTATCAACATCCCCAAGCTTAATTCCTGCTCGTCCTCGAGTAGGTAAATGATAAAAGCATAATTTTTGTGGTGACATGCTAGCAACCATATAAGAACTTTGAAAAGTAAAGCAATCAAGGTTAGAGATTCAATTCAATTCATAACATGCAAGAGTCTATATTAGCATTGAAACAAGTAACCAAAGAACATTAGGTGCAAGAGCTCTCGCTGTCCGTGACTCGAATGTCTCCAAATGGTGTTTGCGTGCAAGAAGGGGGATAGGGAATATGAGAAAAATATTTATTTGTTGAGAACTCAATCTACTAAAGTTTCACACTTGGTCTTTTTCTGGAATCTTATCTTGACTCGTCCCCAGACCACTAGCCAGGTACAAGTCAATTTGATCCACTCCTTTTTCAATATTTTGAGCACTCATGCAATGGATGAGCGTAAGCACGAGAGTTGACACTTAGGATGGCAAAGAGAGGAGGAGGAGGAAGAATAAAAAGAAGGAGAAAGGCTCACATCAATGAGGACAATCATAGGCAAGAGGTCCCAAATGATAGATATGATGTGAGGAGTAGGGATTTCCATGCAACGGATGCACATACGAGCTAAGAAGCTCTCCAATGGAACTAGTGGGGGTGCATCTAACTTGCTCGCTCATGAAGACCTAGAGCTCGTTTGAGGAGGCTCATCCTTGGAATATGCAAGCCAAGTTCTATAGTGTGAAGGTCCCCACATAGCTATATGCATAATGATCATCTCTATGGAGTACAAGGATATAAAGGGAGTACTAGTGTGGATCTCTCAAAAGGATAGTAGTGTTGCCCCTTTCTCTCTTTTCATTTTTTTATTTAACTCAATGGCTCTTTCTATTTAACTCTCATTTGTCCTCTTTGGGATCTTTTATTGTGTCCACTTTGGGATCTTTTCCTCACTTAAGGGCAACACTCTATTTTACAAGAAAGTGTAGGAAATCTTTCACACTTTACAAGGTACTCAAAATCATAAAGAAGATGTAACTATCATGATGTATGCAATGTATGCGTCTGCCAGTGTAGAAGAAACATGTATGACATGAAGATCAAGTCATGAAGAGGTGGACGTTGCATGGCAATATATCTCGGAAAGGCTATGGAAATGCCTTGATAGGTAGGTATGGTGGCTGTTTTGAGGAAAGATATAAGGAGGTTTATGATGACAGAGCGTATCATGCCAAGGGTTTGGATGTACCGGCGAAGGTGGACACGAACTCTCGGAGTGAGAAGAAGGCAATGCACGGCACATGAGAGGCTAGCAAAATATGGGAAGGTGGAAGTGTCAACTTTCAATACTTACATTAGTCCGAAGAACTCATGGACTTATTATCGGTAACTCTCAATCTAATAAGGAGGTTCACAAAGAGACAAGTACCCCGAGGAGGATTGTATGGGTGTTTGGTTATCCTTGCGCATCCTCGACTCATGGTACGTGAGTGTACTCTAATATTCGATCCCTCCAAAGATTAGTGATCCATCTAGTAGCTAGAGTTCTCAACTAGTTTTGTAGGTTTTGAAAATACACACGGATTGCCCAAAATACGACACCTATCACTAATAGGCTAAAGCTCTTGACACCAAAAGTTCAGACATTACTCACATCAATACCTCAAAACTATTGCAAGTTACTACTAGAATTAAATAGCAACCTGAATTACCTACTTTCAAGACAAGACACTACTCAGTGCAACAACCAACTCTCTTTAACAAGATAAACATGAAAACTAAAAAGAGTTCCAGCAACAAACTAAACAAAATCCAAGGCTCTTGCTAAAGACAAACTAAGACTAAAACTAAACACGGCAGCAACTACGAAAAGATAAAGAACACACAGCAGCAAAAAGATAAGTAGGAAAAATCCTATGATGTGTTCTAGATTGGAGTGGAGCGTGTTTCTCTCCCACACAAAGTAAGATGGGGTCTACCTTTTTATGACCAGCAAGCAAAACTAAAGAAAACTAAAAATAAAACCTAAGAGCGAGACGCTCCAAGCATAGCACATAACGCATGAAGTGATAAAAATATAGTGAGACGAAGGACGAACTGATGATTGTTGATGGAGAAGGGGATGCACCGGGGCATCCCCAAGCTTAGACGCTTGAGTCTCCTTGAATATTTATTGGGGATGCATGGGGGAATCCCCAATCTTGAGCGCTTGACACTCCTGGATCTTCTTTCATCATCTTCCATCGCACACTTGAAAACTCCCTTCATACGTAACTCATCATAAGCTGATTAGAGAGGTTAGTACCCTTAACAAAATAATTTTTCCCCACTGGATATAAAGATATTCTTGAAGAGATACTGTTTCTCAAGAGTGCCAAAAAAAATTGCAAAGAAAAAGCAAGCTTAAGGTTTGCAAAAGTGAAGAGAGGCAAAACGTGGCAGAATCTGTGAAAAACAGAACAGCAAGATATTCTTAAGGTTTTTCTGTCAAGGGACAGAATCTGTTTTCTGGACAGCATGTCACAACTTTTGCTTCCCTTATCATAAGAGGCTATAACTTGGCACAAAGCTGAAAAATAAAGATACAATGATGTTGCTACAGTAGTAACAAACATCAAGACACAAAAAAAGCAAAAAGAAACCTAATTCGTTGTGGGATGCCTCCCAAAAGCGCTTTCTTTTATGCCTTTGAGCTAGGCATGATGCAAAAGAAGAATCAAGTTTTATCAAGAGAAAGAGAATAACTAGCCAGAGTAACGGACTCAAAAGGTAACTTGATTTTCTTTCTAGGGAAGTGTTCCATCCCTTTCTTGAGAGGGAATTGGAATTTTATATTCCCCTCTTTTATGTCAATAACCGCACCAACGGTGCGAAGAAAAGGACGTCCCAAAATAATTGGACACAAAGGTTCACACTCTATATCCATAACAATAAAATCAACGGGAACATAGTTGTCATTGACAATGATAAGAACATCGTCGATCTTCCCCAAAGGTTTCTTTACGGAAGAATAAACAAGACGAACACCAAAAGAACAAGGCTCAAAGGGCTTCAATTCAAACATATCATATATTCTTTTGGGCATAACAGAGGTACTAGCTCCAACATCACATAAAGCATAGCAAGAGAAGTTATTAAATTTAATTTTGATCATAGGGTCCCAACCATCATCTAGCTTCCTAGGCATGGAGGCTTCTACTATAAGCTTCTCCTCCCTAGCTTTGATGAGACCATTTGTGATATGCTTCGTGAAGGCAAGATTAAGTGTGCTAGTGTGGGGGTCTCTAGACATTTTGTGTAGCAAGCTATTAACTTCTGAGAGGGTGCAACTATCAAAATCAATATCACTACTATCAAAGGTGGTAGTAGTGTCGTCTAGGCTCACTTGTTTGAACCCCTCTATGTTCATAGGAGTTTCTTCATCTTCGGTTGAGGTATTAGCATCACCATTAATAGGTCCAACGGGACTAGGAGTGCATTGGGTGCTAATAGTTTGGGTGTCCTCAACAATTTGGATAGTGGCAACTGTGTGGTGTGTAGGAAGGCTCTTAAGTCTATCCTCTTCCTCTTTTTCTCTAGCCCACCTTTCTTTAAGTTTAGCCATCATCCTAATATTTTCATTAATTTGTAATTGGATAGCATTAATAGGAGTGGCCTTATTCTCCTCAAGGGGAGAGGTTCTAATTTTAAGCATCTCAATATCAAGGGCTAAGCTTTCTACCTTCAAAGAGAGATTATCTAATTTAGCTAATTTCTCCTCTACATCTTTATTGAAGGCTTTTGGGGTAGTGATAAAATCTCTAAGCATGTTTTCCAATTCAGAAGAGGGGTTCTTGTTGTTAGGGTAGTTGTTGTTGTTCCCATAATTGGATGGAAACGGTCTAGGATTGCAAGCAAAATGACCCCTATAAGCATTGTTGTTGAAGTTGTTTCTAGCAATAAAGTTCACATCTACTTGTTCTTGGGCAACCAAAGAATTTAAAGGGACATCACGAGGATCAATAGATGGTTGCTTGGTAAGTAGAGACATAATTAAGTCAACTTTTTCATTGAGGGAGGTAATTTCCTCGACAGAGTTTACCTTCCTACCTGTTGGAGCGCGTTCGGTGTGCCATTGGGAATAATTGGTCATCATCTCATCGAGAAGCTTCGTGGCAGCACCAAGTGTAGTTGACATAAAGGTTCCTCCCACGGCCGAATCTAACAGGTTCCGCGAGGTAAAGTTCAAGCCTGCATAAAAATTCTGGATAACCATCCAGGTAGTCAAACCATGTGTAGGGATTTCTTAACAAGAGATTTCATTCGTTCCCAAGCTTGGGCAACGTGTTCATTATCCAATTGCTTAAAATTCATAATGTTACTCCTTAATTGGATAATTTTAGCAGGTGGGTAGTACTTCCCTATAAAATCATCTTTGCACTTATCCCAAGAATCTATGCTATTCGTAGGCAAAGATTGAAACCAGATTTTAGCTTCTCCCCTTAAAGAGAAAGGAAAGAGCTTGAGCTTAACAATATCACCTTCTACTTCTTTATACTTTTGCATATCACATAATTCAACAAAATTGTTCAAGTGTAAAGCAGCATCATCTCCAGCACCAGAGAACTGATCTCTCATAACAAGGTTTAGCAAGGCAGGTTCAATTTCATAAGAGGTAGCTGAAGTGGCAGGTGTGGCAATGGGGGTGCAGATAAAGTCTTCGTTGTTGTGACTAGTGAAGTCACACAACTTGGTGTTTTCAGTGGAACCCATAGCAGCAGCAAGTGTGGCAGATTTTTTTTTGTGATTTTTGATATAAGACTCAAAGATAAAAACTGAAAGGTAAACTAACAAGACTAAAAAACAAAGGTAAAGGGTAGTGTGAAACTCCCCTATCTTAGCACTCGGAGTCCCCGGCAACGGCGCCAGAAATTTCGCTTGATGTGCGAGGTGATGATAGTGATTTCTCGCCCTTCGTTAGTAAACCCCAAGTGGAATGTGTGATGTAGCACAGAAGCAAATTTCCCTCAGTAAAGATACCAAGGTTTGTCTCCAGTAGGACGCCGGAGATGATAAGTAGGTGTCAGCGGCGCAACTGACGCGGACCTGCACACAGACACAAATAACTTTGTTCCCAACGAAGTTCAGAGAGGTTGTCAATCTCCCCGGTCTTGTTGTTCACAAAGGATCAAACACAAGGGATAATGATAGCAACTGAAAGTAAAAGCAGAAAAGTAAATGAGCGTGGAAACAGTAATGAGGATATGGACCGGTATACGTGATGTTCACTAGTGATGTCTCTCTCCCAAAAGACGATAAAACTGCTATGCAAGGTGAACAAATTACAGAAGGGCAATTGACAGGATTATGAACGCACCGCAATGCTAACTATGCTACAAAAGAAAGGAAGAGGCTCAAAAGCATGGGCTGAACGCCAAAATAAGTAGACCGAAATCCAACTGCATCTACTACTAATCATCCACCTTGAGATATCTATCCAGAACATCTCGCTGGTATTAAGTTGCGAGCCCCACCCAAAGTGTAAACCCAAAGCAACAGACAACTGCATTAAAAAGCACTTTGCGTAAAGTAAACAATCCTTGCAACCGCGGTTACAAGCACTGTTGTTTTCCCCCTTGTGGCAACAACACATCCCCTAGACTCATGTTTCTGTCACTCAAGCGTGTCATCAGGGGGCATGAACCCACAATCGAGCATAATGTTCCCTCTTGGGGTTACTACCTACTACTTTGCCAAAGAAATAAACAGCAATGGAAAACATGCAAGAATTACTTAGGAACAAAAATATAAGAGATAAGAACCAAATACATTACTCAATCACAATCTGAACATAATCTCATAATCCATCAGATCCCATCAAACTCAGCATAGCAACAGCAGAAAGATTACAAAAGTGCCTCGATCATGTAGGGCAGCTCACGAGGTCTAAACCATGAAGAACAAAGAGGGGAGGAGAACATCACATAGATACTGATCACGGACCCATGATCCAAAGGAAACTGCTCACGATACATCCGGGAAGCATCCATGGTGGAGAGGAGACTCCCGGAGGTCGGCCCTCCCTTCGGCAGGGTGCCGGGAAGAGGTCTTCTGGTGCTCCCGATCTCAAAAGCGCGGCGGCGGCGGAATAGAGGCGAGATCGCGAAAAAGAGTTCTGTCCTCGAGGGTTTCTCGTCACAGAGAATATATAGGAGAAGGGTGGCAGCCAAGGGGGCCATCAGGGGTCTAGGCACCCCCCCTGGCGCGGCCAGCCCCTGGGGCGCGCCACCAGGGCGCTGATACGTCCCAAACATATCTATAATTTCTGCTTGCTCCATGCATTTTTTGTGTGACTTTGCCATGTTTTGGTTGAACTTTATTACACTTTTAAACCAATTTGGACTAACCTACTAACTCAGTGCACCCAGTTGCCAGCTTCTGGTTTTCTTCTGTTTTTGTTTTTCAGGTTTTCCGGCTGATTAAAGTGCCCAAAAAATTCCGCAAAAATTATATTAAAAATCAGCGGGCAGGAAGCTTCCGGAATAACCAAGGGAGAGAGCCTGGACCACCACCAGGGAGCCAGAAGGGTCCCTGGCGCGGCCCCAACCCTAGGGCGCGCCAGGCACCCTCCTGGCTGCCCTGGGTGGCCCCTCGACGCCCCCCTTCGCCTATATAACCCCCTCGGGGTAGAAACCCCTAAAAAAGAACTCCTTTTCGCGGAAACCTCTTTGTTCCGCCGCCGCCGCCGTTTTCAGATCGGGGCTGCCTGGAGAAGCTTCCCCGGCACCCTGCCGGAAGGAGATCACCCCTCCGGGAGACCATCCATAGCCATGGACGCCTCCCGTATGTTCCGTGAGTAGTCCCCCTTGGACCATGGGTCCGTGATCAGTAGCTATGTGATGTCCTCTCCCTCTTTTGTGCTTTCACTTTCGAGACCTCGTGAGCTGCCTCACATGATCGAGGCACCTATGTAATTTTCTGCTGTTGCTATGCTGAGTTTGTTGGGATCTGATGGATTATGAGACTATGTTCAGATTGTGATGAGTAATATATTTGGTTTGCCCTTTTATATTTTGTTCTTCAGTAAATTCTTGCATGTTCTCCGTTGCAGTATTTGCTTTGGCCAAGTTATTTGCTTGCAACTCCAAGAGAGAGCGTTATGCTCGATTGTGGGTTCAGCCCCCTGATGTCTAGCTTGAGTGACAGAAATATGAGACTAGGGGATGTGCTGTTGCCACCAGGGATAAAACAACGGTGATTGTGCCTATTGTTGCAAGAATTGTTTACTTTACGCAAAGTTCTTTTAATGCAGTTGTCTGTTGCTTTGAGTTTACACTTTGGGTGGGATTCGCAACTTAATACCAGCGAGATGTTCTGGATAGATATCTCAAGGTGGATGATTCGTAGTAGATGCAGATGGATTTAGGTCTACTTACCTTGGCGTACTGCCAATTGCTTTTGAGCCCTTCCTTTCTTTGCAGCATAGTTAGCATTGTGGTGCCTTCATAATCCTGTCAATTTCCCAACTGTGATTTGTTTACCTCGCTAGCATTTTTATCGTCTTTTGGGAGAGAGACATCACTAGTGAAAATCACGGGACTCCGGTCCATCTTCATACCATTGTTCACACCCACTATTTACCTTTCTGTTTTTACTTTTACTAGTACATGTTTATCTCTTGTGTTTGATCCTTTGTAAACGACAAGGCCGGAGGAATTGACAACTCCTCTGAACTCGTTGGGAGCAAACTTATTTGTTTTGTGCAGGTCCACGACAACTCCACGCATCAGAATAATTTCTGGCGCCGTTGCCACCTATCGTACTTATCGTTGAGTCCTACTGGAGACAAAGCTTGGTATCTTTACTGAGGGAAATTACCGCTACGCTGCATCTCAACCTTCCACTTGGGGTAACCAACGAGGGGCGAGAATCCATCAGGCGCCTGGGCCCCTGGTGGTGGCCCTCTGGCCCCACTCAGGTTCTTCCGGAAGGTTCTTCTGCGCTGATTTTTTATCTGATTTTTCCCGAATTTTTGGAGCACTTTTTATATGGGGGAAAACTGAAATAGAAAAACAACAGAAAACAGGAACTGGCACTGTGGTGCACTGAGTTAATAGGTTAGTCCAAATATGATCAAATGTGTATGAAAGTGTATCTAGATCATAGCAATATCACACAAAACATGCATGGAGCGAGCAGAAATTATAGATACGTTTTGGACGTATCAGCCTTCTTAAGGCAAAACTTGACTAACTATGTATGTACTCAGATATTATGGCTTGTATAACTTATGTATTCGGGTCCGCGTGACCCCCTTTTATTGTAACATATTGGTTTATCCTTTTGTGTTTAGTGTTGTGCTGTGATATTCTCACCGTGGCACCCTAATCTCAGCCGTGTACCCTGCGTGTATGATTACTGTACACGGATTGATTTTGGGGGCGTCACACTTACCTCGGAGTCCTTACAGACTCAAGCACTGGGTCACTTCGTGACCAATCACTTCCACAGGTCGTCGCATGACCAAATGGGTCATCGCATGACCATTCAACTGGTTAGGTGTCCTTCGTTACCACCCAAACAATCCGGTCATCGCATGACCATCCACTTACCACAGACATACCACCGAACTCATGTTGATCATATAGTGTGACCTAGTACGAACTGTGTCCATTACCGTAGACGCGACTATTCGAATAGATTTGTGTGACTCTGCAGAGTTTGTGCACGTTACCCACACTATGGAGTTCTTCCTTCATCCAGTACCGTGGAACCTGTCCCACAGGATCCTTGGAACTCGTACCGCAGGAGTGAACTAGTACTTCTCCAACGATACTGAGCTACCGTGTGTCTCCCTTACCGTATCACCGACATCTTGTCTTGGGTAGCCCGGGTGTCCTCTCGACACCGGCCAACCTATTGGAAAACGGCCACCATGTGGCAAATACTGTCCCGAACGGGGACTGAGCTGTAACAACTCAGTTTTCACAAAAATTAAAAATTTTGTTTTCGGTGTGAATTGTTTGATTGTCTGAATTGTTTGCGGTGTTTGCATCCCCGATTTATCGATCAACGATTATTTTTCCCCCTCTTATCTCGTACCGGACGAAGACCGCCCCTTGCCACCTTGACACTTGACCTTTGCGACACCGGGTTACGCCCGATAACCGTCGCGAAAACTGCATGAGAACAGCCGCAGCCAACAGAACGAAAACCCCATTTAATAAGTAAATGGGATATTTTTATTGCGCGCCGGAAAGTGTTCTTGGAATGGTTCCAACGCGAGGTGAACGCCACCGGCTCGATGTGCTGATCGCGCAGTTCGAAGTTTTAGCCGAATCGGAGGTACTGCGGACCCTCGGCGGTCAGAAACGTGAGAAAACCCGGGGATGTTTTTGCAAACTTCCAGCCACCTGGGCTATATAAAGACCACCACACTCCCACCCCTTTCTAGGGTTTCTCTAGCCATAAAATTGCAGCCACCCCCTGAGTTTGCTCAGATCTTCCCAATTGATCCCAAAATCCCGAAAATTTTGCTCCCCTGCGGTCTGGACCGTCAGATCTCGCGATCCGACGGCCCAGATCCACCCAGCCTACCCACCTCTCTCTCCTCTCTCCTGCCCGTGTAGAAGCAACCGCGCTGCCGCCGTCTTCCTCCGGCGACCGGCCGCCGCCCCGGCGACCACGGCGCCCCGCCCGCGCCCTTCCTTCTCCTCTCTCTTTCCCTCTCCTCCCTCTCATCTCTCACCCTCACCTCCCTCTCATTCTCCTCTGCAAGAACACGGCGGAGCCGCCATGGCCATGGCCTCTGGCCCGAGCTCTGCGCGCCGCCCGATCCGCTCGCTCCAACCACCGCAGGCCGCCGCTGGAACCGGATCCGCCCCCTGCCGCGTCCCCTTCGCCCCCTTGCGCTTCACCCTGACGGCCTCCCCATGGCGCCGCCGTGCCGGAGCACAGCCGCCGCCGCCGACTCCAGTCGGGAGTGGCCCGAGCCAGGCCGGCCCCCAGGTGAGCCCGCGCCACCAGCGGCCCATTTCCAGCCCAGATCTGCAGCCCACGCGCCAGCCGTCATGGGCTCGGCCCAGCTAGGGTGAGAGCCCAGGCCGCCCCTTTTTTCTATTTGTTGTTTTTTTATCTATTTCTGTTATTTTGGCTAAGTCTGTGAAAATTGTTGCTGTGATCTGTTTTGCGCGTAGTTTTACGGTAGATCTGTACCTCGGATGAACTTGCGCCCAAAATAAATTTTGGTGTTGTTGATGTGATCTATCATAATGCTTTTGGGAGTTAATCCATTTGAGGCCATCTTGAATGTGTAATTGTGTGATGAACAGGGAATCAGTACGTTAACTGTTACAAATTGTTGTTATGTGCTGCTGTTATTATTTTATCGCAACTTTGATTGATGATTGTGACACATCCATGAGGCTTATTGCATTAATTATTTTTCCTATGAGTTAATCATCATTTGTACTTCATTTCCATACTTTAACTTGTCATATTTGGGTACTCTAGCTATATTAAATCTTGCTCCAAAGTGGTGACCCTGATGTTAATGTGCTGCTGTGCTGAAAACTGTTATTTTGTTGCAACTTCGGGTGACGGTTGTGTCGCAACCGTTTATCGGAATTGAGTGATTCCAATTGCATATTGTTAAGCATCATGTGTACTTACATTATGTGTATTGCATTGTCATGATATGCTTGCTGGTCATATAGTTATTGAGCTCCAAAGTTGCTATCCCGTTGTTTTTGACAGCCACCTCTGTTTTTCTCTGAGTCTGTAACGTCCCGATGCCATGTTGCATGCTTAATATCTTTTGATCTGTGATGCCTTTTTGTATGATCCTTTTTTCCATGCCTTACCTGTCATGTCTACTTTAATTGTTATCATTTGTGAGCATGTTTAATTCACTATGTTGTTTATGCATTGCTCTAAAGTGTGCTTCGTGATGTTGGCAGATTGTGCCCGTAACTTGTTTTGCTTCTATCTTTTTAACCGTAACTCCGTTTGGGGTGTTCTTTATATGTAACTTGATTAGTTTTTCGTGTATTTTGTTTTTATGCTATTGTTTTCTGCTGTTAACCAACCTAAAATATGGTTTAAGGCAGAACAGTACCAAATGCTTTAATTGTCGTGGGGCACTTAGTGATATGCCATGTTTAGGTTGTGCCTCACTTAAATTGACTAGCATAGATAGTTTATCTTATGATTCACCTCTTTTCATGTTTATGTGCTATGCCATTCTTCCGTGCTTTACCATGTTAACAA
Source organism: Bromus sterilis (assembly GCA_950022295.1). Taxonomy (NCBI): domain Eukaryota; kingdom Viridiplantae; phylum Streptophyta; class Magnoliopsida; order Poales; family Poaceae; genus Bromus; species Bromus sterilis. The sequence continues at coordinate 360,260,621 of OX465595.1, read as the reverse complement.
CCTTTGTTGATCACCTGTAGCTAAACAACTTGAACCCTTCTAAATGTGTTGTATCGTCGTGTGTGACGAGTACTCCACTTAACCTGTTAGTAACCGCTCTCGACGGTAGGTGCGATGTCTCGTGTTTCCATCTTGTTGATGCTTTCTCATGTTTGCTTCGTAGTAATAGATGCTTGCTCGTTGATTGCTTTACAGTGTTTACCGTCTTGTGTGCTTCCACGGGTACCTTCGGAGACGATGCGAGCTTGCGATCAACTACACCTTCGGAACCCGACTTATCAACAGGCAAGGACTATACATTACTTATGATCCATTCTATTTCAACCAGCGGTTTGCATGCTAGTCTAGGATAGGCTCGATGTTTGATCCTACCACATGTTTACAGCCTCTTTCAAACCGATACAGCCATGTCCCCTCCCAGCAAACCTTGTACTTCTATGTTACTATTGCTCATTGCTCAGCCCCTGCTTAGTATGCATGCATAGGATGCTATGATGTTACCCTGTTACTCCTTGGTTTGGGATATCACATTATTATTATATTGTTTTTGATGATATGATTATTATTATAATGTTGACTATATTCGACGAAGGATGGAAGGTCTAGGTTATCCCGCCCCGACGCTTTGTTCCATTCGAGTCACCTAGGACCCGAGTTCCGGGTATTGGTTTTAAGACCGAGCGTGCCTAACCGCGTGTGGGATTTTATGGGGTCCCCTTTTCTTACCTACCTAGCTTCAAACATTTCCAGTGGTGGCCCAAGCTGATTTACCATTTGAAACCGTGTGTGTGTTGGTCGGCCGACAGTAGTTTTCAAACAATCCGGGCCAGCGGAGACATGGTTTCTCTTGTTGTTCCACCCCGGGGAGCTAGGGGGTTGTCCACATCTGTTTGGGCAACTAACCCGACCTCATCTATACGGTAGAGGCCGATTCGAGAGCGCGGCCGGCTTTTGAGTTGGGTGTCGACTCACAGGGGGCCACCCGGATTTGTTCGTTGTTAGCTAGAGGGACCTGTCGTTTCGGATCTCTTGGAACTAAATCATAAAATGGTTGCCTGTGATGGGTAGCAACTAAGAGAGATGGGCGTGCGTGCGGAGCCTTGTAATGGGCAGTTGGTACACCCCTGCAGGGTTAAATCTTTTCGAGAAGCCGTGTCCACGGTTATGGACGACTTGAGACCTACTCCTTGTTCATAGACAACAACGACTGAGATAATCTTAATATAACTTGATCAATGTGTGTGTGCCTTGACTGCTTCTTCTTCGTCGGGATGCGAAGAGGAGGACAAGGATAGGATAGGAGTTATGATTGCGTAAGTAGTTGATAGCAAGACTTGTTGGAGGCGATTCCTCATCGAATGTTTGGCTTCTTACCCTACTCTCTAGATCGTTAGCCACTTCATAAATGCTAGTGCGGCAGCAACCTCACCACTTACCCCATCCTTACCGTAAACTACTAGTTGTCCTAGAATGACGAGTGATGAAGTCCTTGCTGGGTCAGTTGACCACTACAGTTGGATGCTGAGTACTTCTGTACTCATGATACTACCCCCAAACTCTTTTCAGGGTTCTTGATTGACAACAGGTATGGTGATCGACGTTTCACGTGGAGACTCGACGACGACTAGTTAGGCGGATCCCGGCGGAGGGCCTGGACCCGTGTGGTTATGGAATCGATGTTTTTCTCTTTGCCACTAGGCATTTGATTGTTGTCTGTACTCAGACATATATCTTCTGTTGTTGTATTGTATTAAGGCAGTTCTATGCCGAATTGTATGAGATGTTGTATCATGTATCTGTAATGTTGTGATATCATGTTGGAAATCCGGGGCATATGACTTCGTCATATGTCGCGGTGGGACCGATATGTGCTTCGTCCCCGGATCTGGATGGAAACATCTAGATCTGGAACAGTACCGCATATCGGGCCTTACATGAGCTCATATCAACAAACTGGCTGTCAAGACTATCGCCGTTTACCCGGCCAAAGGAAACTGTCGCGCATAGCATTCCCTCTTTGGTGATACGCATATGAGACGCCCACTGGTAGACCGAATCAAGGCCTGCCCATACAGGCAAATGTGGCTGCACGGATAAGTTCGGTTCTGTGGCACCTGATCAACTTGTCATGAAGCATGTCTCCAACAGCAAACACAAGTATCAGGTGCAACATGAGTATCAGGTCATAACAATGCATAGCATATTAACATGACAGTTTCAGATATGATCAAACACATTTTAGATGGCGAACTTATCCGTGTTATAACGATTAAGTTATCAACATGGCAACATTATGAATGCAGTTGAGCATAACTTAGGCATAGCATGGACTAGCATAGAGATAACATGAGCATCTTAACATGGTGTTGGTATGTCATGGCTACGATGATGCAGAGCATAACATGGCAATGACATGATCAAAGCTTAGCATGGATGTAACATGACAAAACATAGTATAGTAGTAGCATATTCAAGGATAGCGTGGCAATGATAACATCAAACATAACATGGCAACATGATCATGATTATCGATATAAGAATATCACTGTAAAGAAACTTTTAAAATCATGTCAAAGCTTTTCAAAGGTGCAAAGGGTATCGTGGCTTGCCTTCACCAAAAGGGGATGCGAAGAAGCTCCGGGTCTTCAACACAAGCAAAGCCTTGAAAAATATTTTGAAATAAAGCAACGGAGAAAAAGTCAAACACCATCTTTTGTTTGACTAGCAAAGAACAAAATAAAAACATGGCATGAAACCTATGCCAAAAGCGAAGAGGAGCTCGATACAAAAACAACGCAAAAAGAATCGCCTCATTTGTACTTACGGTTCCGAAGATATGATCGAAACGGTGTCGGGGGCTGATTTTGGGTGGAAATACGCTTTCTGTAAGTGAAAGCGCATTTCTCGCCGCAGAAGAGAGAAATACGCCTTCTGTGACTGAAAGCGTATTATTGGCCAAGGGAACGAGGAGTACGTTTCCAGTGAATGAAAACGTATTTCTTTGCGTGCGTTTCCACTTGAAAAAAACGGCCCGGACCGCGCCCACTTACAGGGGGGCCCACCCGTCAGGGCCTTCCTTTGTTCTCTCCTTCCTCTTTTTCAACCGAGCCGCAGAGCAGGGGAGGCAGGGGAGGCCCGCCCGCGAATGGCGTTGGCGAGGCGGGGCGCAGCGGCTGGCCGAGCAGGGGGCACCCGCGGGGCGCGTCTGGTCGGGACACGGCTGTCGGAGCCCTGGGGGTCACGCAGGGCGGCCGGAGCGTTGCCTGTCCGGCTGGGAACGGCGATCGTGGCTGCCTCGGGCGAGCTGAGCCGGCGGCGGATGCCTGGCCGTCCTGAGCGCGGCGGCGGGGCTCTGGACCCTCGGGAGGCAGCAGCCGCGGCTTAGAGGAGGGGAAGGCTTGGAGGCGCGGGCGGAATTTCGGCCGGGAAATCTTGCGGACGTGGCGGCAATGGAGAGCAATGCGGCGCTCCGAGGAGAAACTGGAGTGGGGGAAGTGGCTAGGAGAGCACGTGGGAGCTCTGGTTGTGCTCTGCGAGGCTCGGGAGGGTGGCTTATATAGGGGGGATGACGATTCCGAGCTCAGGCTGCGACAAGTGGGGTGCGGCCATGTCGTGGGCTAGCTGGCGAGCTCGAGAGGATTCGTGAGGGGTGGCGTGGCGCACGCGGGCTGAGGAAAGTCGTGCGGCGCGGGGAGACACGAGCTAGACGACGGGAATGCACTGGAGCGCGAGTTGGACGTGACGGGCACGCGCGGGGCGCGGCCAGAGCATGCCATGTGCTTGCTCCCCACGCGCACTGGTGCAAGAGATAAGGATTCACATGGCCAAAGTTGTATAAAGTGAAGTCCTTTCATTCCTGATGACAACAGTGCAAAAATATTGGCCAAAGTAGCCCTGGTGTGACAAAACCATCACTGGAAAGTTTGATACAGCAAACTTGGAAAAGAAGCAGTGCTCACATGGTGGGGTTTGGGTGGAGCCAGGTTGTCACATGGATTTGGGGTACAAAGGACTAGAGTACTGTGGAGTTTGGGCTCAAATGGATCAATGTACATGGTACTTCCTTTGCAAATGCACCATGGTGTCTGAAGGTGTTTGTACTGTGGTGTGGCTTGTACATTGCTCCCCTAGGCATGATATTTGGCATGGCTTAATAATACACTAGGGTGAGTATGTCTTCCAAATTTCAGCTCAAATGGATCAAGCTAGCTAGCATTTCCTTTGCAAATGTCCAATTAGGCCAGAATACAAAGTTGAAGCTAGCATCTCATAGGATTGGTGGAATTGGCTGAAAATTGGTGTACCTTGGTCATTTGGCATTGTGCACATGTGTATAGAATTTCATAGCCGTTGGACACACATAGCTAGCACTTGCTTCACAATGTGGCCCACTGACCAGAAAATTAAACATGACAATGCACTCACATGCGTAATGGGATTTGGCTCCAACTTGGTTTGGTGTAGTTATCTGGTGGCAGGATCATGCTCAAAAATTTTCAAGGCAAATGGGATCCCCTATCATGCACTTGCTTCACAATGCCCCTTTGCTGCACCCAAACTTTGGGAATTCAATGTGGGAGTTTGCTAAGCAAATGGTGGTGGAATTTGGTATATATCAATGATATGATCATATGAGTCTGCACAAAAAGTTTCACCAGCAATGGAGCAATAGAAATATCACTCCCTTCACAAAGCTCCATTCTGCCCCCACAGACAAATGAATTTTTCTAGACGAAAAATCCACTTGGGCTATGAAATGTTTTTGGAGAATTTGGCAAGATATGACATCAATGACATGTGGGAATTATTTGGGGATTTATGGAGCAATATAAATAGGGGTTTCTTCACAAACCTCAAATAATAGGAATATCCCTTTTATTGGAAAAAGGAATATAAGGCTTGAATATATGGTTGCTTGGCTGGGGTGGATCAATGGAATGGCAATGGCAATGATTGTATTCAAGGTCCCCTTGAGCATGGAAATAAAATATGCTCAAGTTTCAAGTCCAACGAGGTGCTCAAAATCAAATCCAATAGCAAATCCAGAAATAAATCCGAAAAGTTTTTGGAAAAAGAAAGTTCCAAAATCCAGGGTGTCACAAACCTACCCCTCTTAGAAAAATCTCGTCCTCGAGATTTGGTTGCTCAGGGAACCATCGCAAACTTACCGTCCTTCGGAAACTTGCTGCTTCTCGGATTTCCTTTTTACCGCATACTGTTCCCATGGTAGCATCCAATATATCTACTGAGGGGGTTTACTTCACCCGGTTCGTAGTTCTGACAGAATGTTCTTCCTTGATACCTCACATCCTTTCATGCTGATTTCCATCCTCATCTCTTCTGACTTGTATGGAAATGGGATGTCTTGTCATAGGCTGAATGCTGACGATACCCATACTGTTTCTGGGGTACCTCGGGTTTTGTTCGTGGTACGGTCTTGAATCCTTTGCATTGGCCTCTTCGACAAGAGCTTGGCATTCATCGGTAGTGGGTATCTTAGAATGTTTACTATCGGGACCTTGAATGACGGCACGTGGGGTTGCCCCGCATTTCTTTTGGCCTGTCCACCGTGCTCAAGGATTCGGAGCGGGCACAAATTCTGAACATTCGCTTATGCTGAGATTTTCCTGACATGTGACCCTATCCGGGTGGTGATAGGTCATGATATACTTCAATCCAGTTCTTGTATTTAAAATGCCGAGCTGAGCGGGTGACCTTTAATGAAGTAGACTGGGGTATCTCAGCAAAACAGACGATTCCGAACTTGAGTAATTGCCCGGGCTGACGGGTTGGGTACTCGGTACTTTGCCCATACTACATGGGATTTCTTTGCTGCAGGCATCCATGGTGGTCCACCTGGAGTCAACTAGTCGAGGCAATTTTGACTTGAGGTCCATATAGTGCATCCCTTGGTCTTACCCGTCGGTTTGCATACTTTTGACTGCTTACAAGGTGCAATGCTCACTCCGGGGGTATACATTGCAACAAGGTTTGACATATGCCATGTCTGTCAGCCCTGGGTCTTGCTCCTGTGGCAATCACTTTTCTTGTACTGGATTTTCTTTAGTCAGGGTTCTTTTATTCTTGCATCACGACTTATTATTCTGTCGAAATCTTCCTCTGAGATAGACAGGTTACCATCACCTTTTTTCTCTGGGATTACCATGATAATATTGACTTCCATGAAGGGTATCTCAAGATCATCCTTTTTCTGGGCCTTGTCGGACGGGAAAAGCTGACCGTCGCCATCGGGGCGAGATTCAATGCTCTACTACTTCCGGTCTTTAGGGGGTGCTTTCATTACCTTGTCATTCTTCCGTCCAGGCTGAAGTGTGTATCTGATTCTTCTGCTGACTTGTCTCCCAAGAGTTGCGGTTCTACACCGTCGTGCATGTGCATAATTCTTCCTTGATTACGAGCATGGTGGTATCCGCACCGGGGTAGCTTTCATACTTGATAAGAATACCCATAACCATATGCGGGTCCTGACGATGCGGAAGTCTTCACTGTCCTGCATGGCTGGATTTCTGATAATACTGTTGCAGGTATCATGACGCATCGAGGAAGGCTGGTATCTTGTCCGCAAAGCTTGGGGTAGCTTGCTGGGGAAGGTTGGGTACCGTACCCCGGAAGCTTGCTCCGGTGGCGTATCGAGTAAGGCAGGGTGTCGTACACGGGAAGCTGCCTTGATAGCTTGTTGAAGAAGACTAGGTGTCTTGCCTTGGAAGCTTTCTTAATAACTCACTGACGAAGATGGGTTGTCTTGCCCCAGAAGTTTGCCTCTTTATACTATGGATGCATCGGTTCCTTCTGCTGGAAGTTTCTGTGGCAGTTCACGTTAGACAACCGAGCGGCTTATGCTGGAGTCCATCCATGTGGCGTACCGAGCACGATCGAGTGTCTTTCACTGTAAGCTTTTGTCGGTGGCTTGTGGAGGAAGGCTGACTGTCTTGACTGAGGAGATATCCCGGTAGCGTACTGAGGAAGGGTGATACACTGTACAAGTCGGCTGTGCCTGGTACCTTGTCACGGAAGGCTGAGGTTCCTTATGTCCGAAGCTTTCCCTGAATGACGTGGAGACAGATCTGACCACGGTGTCTGACAGGCTTCTGACTGCCGGCTGGTGAGGGGGAAACATTCTTCCGATCATCTGGGCTTTAGGATATGTCTTGGCCACCTTCCAGAATATACTAATATAATTTGTATTGCATAGGACTGTAGCTGGTGTTTGTCCTGCCTTGGGTGCATATGTTCGTGGGTCACAGTTTCTGCTTATCTTTGCATGAATCTTTGCGGCTGTCGTAGTCGATGTAGCCGGGACTCAATGGATAGCTTGGGTAGCATCCATTCGTGAGCCACTTGCTTCCAACTCAATTGGGTAAAAGTCCTGTTTGACTTGATGATTTCCCGCATCATTGCGGCCTTTAACTGTCTGAGTCTTCAGGCTGTTCTGGTTACAGAAGAAATGCAGGCCTGATGGTTGCCGCATGATTCACACTTGATAAAAATGTGTGAGATGCCACCGGGTATGCGTCATTCATGTCTGGTTGATTTTCCTTCATTTCTCTGTGGTCTTCTGCTTATTGGCTTCTCGCCCTTCGTTGGTAGGCCCCAAGTGGAAGGCGTGATGCCGTACAGCAGCGAGTTTTCCCTCGGTGAAGATACCAGGGTTTGTCTCCAGTAGGACTCCAGAGATGATAAGTAGGTGTCAGCGGCGCAACTGACGCGGACCTGCACACAGACACAGATAACTTTGTTCCCAACGAAGTTCAGAGAGGTTGTCAATCTCTCCGGTCTTGTTGTTCACAAATGATAAAACGCAAGGGATAATGATAGCAACTTGAAAGTAAATGCAGAAAAATAAATATAGCTTGGAAACAATAATGAGGATATGGACCGGGATACGTGATGTTCGCTAGTGATGTCTCTCTCCCAAAAGACGATAAAAATTGCTATGCGAGGTAAACAAATTACAGAAAGGCAATTGACAGGATTATGAACGCACCACAATGCTAACTATGCTACAAAAGAAAGGAAGAGGTTCAAAAGCACGGGCAGTATGCCAAAATAAATAGACCGAAATCCATCTGCATCTACTACTAATCATCCACCTTGAGATATCTATCCAGAACATCTCGCTGGTATTAAGTTGCGAGCCCCACCCAAAGTGTAAACCCAAAGCAACAGACAACTGCATTAAAAAGAACTTTGCGTAAAGTAAACAATCCTTGTAACCGCGGTTACAGGCACTGTTGTTTTCCCCCTAGTGGCAACAGCACATCCCCTAGACTCATGTTTCTGTCACTCAAGCGTGTCATCGGGGGGCATGAACCCACAATCTAGCACAACGCTCCCTCTTGGAGTCACTACCTACTACTTGGCCAAAGCAATAAACAGCAACGGAGAACATGCAAGAATTACTTAGGAACAAAAATATAAGAGATAAGAACCAAATATATTACTCTATCACAATCTGAACATAATCTCATAATCCATCAGATCCGATCAAACTGAACATAGCAATAGCAGAAATATTACAAAGGTGCCTCGATCATGTAGGGCAGCTCACGAGGTCTAAACAATGAAGATCAAAGAGGGGAGGAGAACATCACATAGCTACTGATCATGGACCCATGGTCCAAGGAAAACTACTCACGAGACATCCGGGGAGCATCCATGGTGGAGAGGAGACTCCCGGAGGTCAATCCTCCCTCCGGCAGGGTGCCCGGAAGAGGTCTTCTGGTGCTCCCGATCTCGGAAGCGTGGCGGCGGCGGAACAGAGGCGAGTTTGCGGAATAGGGTTCTACTTCTGGAGTTTTCCCGTGACGGGGGATAAATAGGCGAAGTGGGGTAGCCAGAGGTGGATCAGGGGCCCCAGGCGCCCCCCTGGCGCGGCCAGGGGTGGGGCCGCGCCGGGTGGCCGCCTGGGGCCCCCTGGCTCCCCTCTGGCCCCTCCCGGGCTCTTCTCGAAGCTTCCATCACGCTGATTTTTTTTCTGAATTTTCCCGAATTTTTTTGGCACTTTTTATATGGGGGAAAACTGAAATAGAAAAACAGCAGAAAACAGGAACTGGCACTGGGGTGCACTGAGTTAATAGGTTAGTCCAAATATGATCAAAAGTGTATGAAAGGACGTCCCAAAATAATTGGACACAAAGGTTCACACTCTATATCCATAACAATAAAATCAACGGGAACATAGTTGTCGTTGACAATGATAAGAATATTGTCGATCTTCCCCAAAGGTTTCTTTATGGAAGAATCACTAAGACGAACACCAAAAGAACAAGGCTCAAAAGGCTTCAATTCAAACATATCAAATATTCTTTTGGGCATAACTGAGGTACTAGATCCAACATCACATAAAACATAGCAAGAAAAGTTATTTAATTTAATTTTGATCATAGGATCCCAACCATCATCTAGCTTCCTAGGTATGGAGGCTTCTACTCTAAGCTTCTCCTCCCTAGCTTTGATAAGAGCATTTGTGATATGCTCCGTGAAGGCAAGATTAAGTGTGCTAGTGTGGGGGTCTCTAGAAATTTTGTGTAACAAGCTAATAACTTCTGAGAGGGTGCAACTATCAAAATCAATATCACTACTACCAAAGGTGGTAGTAGTGTCATCTAGGCTCACTTGTTTGAAACCCTCTATGTTCTTAGGAGTTTCTTTTTCTACGGTTGAGGTATTAGAATCACCATTAATAGGTCCAACGGGACTAGGAGTGCATTGGGTGCTAATAGTTTGGGTGTCCTCAACAATTTGGATAGTGGCAACTGTGTGGTGTGTAGGAAGGATCTTAATTCTATCCTCTTCCTCTTTTTCTCTAGCCCATCTTTCTTTAAGTTTAGCCATCATCCTAATATTTTCATTGATTTGTAACTGGATAGCATTAATAGGAGTGTCCTCATTCTCCTCAAGGGGGGAGGTTCTAATTTTAAGCATCTCAATATCAAGGGATAAGCTTTCTACCTTCAAAGAGAGATTATCAATTTTAGATAATTTCTCTTCTACATTTTTGTTGAAGGCTTTTTGGGTATTGATAAAGTCTCTAAGCATGCTTTCTAATTCAGAAGGGGGGTTCTTGTTGCTAGGGTAAGTGTTGTTGTTCCCATAGTTGGATGGGAATGGTCTAGGATTGCTAGCAAAATTTCCACTATAAGAATTGTTGTTCAAGTTGTTTCTAGCAATAAAGTTCACATCTACTTGTTCTTGAGCAACCAAAGAATTTAAAGGAACATCATGAGGATCAATAGAGGGTTGCTTGGTAAGTAGAGACATAATTAAGTCAACTTTTTCATTGAGGGAGGTAATTACCTCGACAGAGTTTACCTTCCTACATGTTGGAGCGCGTTCGGTGTGCCATTGGGAATAATTGGTCATCATTTCATCGAGAAGCTTCGTGGCAGCACCAAGTGTAGTTGACATAATGGTTCCTCCCGCGGCCGAATCTAATAGGTTCCGCGAGGTAAAGTTCAAGCCTGCATAAAAAGTCTGGATAACCATCCAGGTAGTCAAACCATGTGTAGGGAATTTCTTAACAAGAGATTTCATTCGTTCCCAAGCTTGGGCAACGTGTTCATTATCCAATTTCTTAAAATTCATAATATTACTCCTCAATTGGATAATCTTAGCAGGAGGGTAGTGCTTCCCTATAAAAGCATCTTTGCACTTATCCCAAGAATCTATGTTGTTTCTAGGCAAAGATTGAAACCAGATTTTAGCATCTCCCCTTAAAGAGAAAGGAAAGAGCTTGAGCTTAACAACATCACCTTCTACTTCTTTATATTTTTGCATATCACATAATTCAACAAAATTATTCAAGTGTAAAGAAGCATCATCTCCAGCACCAGAGAATTGATCTCTCATAACAAGGTTTAGCAAAACAGGTTTAATTTCATAAGAGGTAGCTAAAGTGGCAGGTGTGGCAATGGGAGTGCAGATAAAGTCCTGGTTGTTGTGACTAGTGAAGTCACACAACTTGGTGTTTTCAGTGGAACCCATAGTAGCAGCATGTGTGGCAGATTTTTTTGTAGTTTTTGATAAAAGACACAAAGATAAAAACTGAAAGATAAACTAACAAGACTAAAAAACAAAGGTAAAGGGTAGTGTGCTACTCCCCTATCTTAGCACTTGGATTCCCCGGCAACGGCACCAGAAATACTCTTGCTTATTGGCTTCTCGCCCTTCGTTGGTAGGCCCCAAGTGGAAGGCGTGATGCAGTACAGCAGTGAGTTTTCCCTAGGTGAAGATACCAAGGTTTGTCTCCAGTAGGACTCCAGAGATGATAAGTAGGTGTCAGCGGCGCAACTGGCGCGGACCTGCACACAGACATAGATAACTTTGTTCCCAACGAAGTTCAGAGATGTTGTCAATCTCTCCGGTCTTGTTGTTCACAAATGGTAAAACGCAAGGGATAATGATAGCAACTTGAAAGTAAATGCAGAAAAATAAATATAGCTTGGAAACAATAATGAGGATATGGACCGGGATACGTGATGTTCGCTAGTGATGTCTCTCTCCCAAAAGACGATAAAAATTTCTATGCGAGGTAAACAAATTACAGAAAGGCAATTGACAGGATTATGAACGCACCGCAATGCTAACTATGCTACAAAAGAAAGGAAGAGGTTCAAAAGCACGGGCAGTACGCCAAAATAAGTAGAACGAAATCCATCTGCATCTACTACTAATCATCCACCTTGAGATATCTATCCAGAACATCTCGCTGGTATTAAGTTGCGAGCCCCACCCAAAGTGTAAACCCAAAGCAACAGACAACTGCATTAAAAAGAACTTTGCGTAAAGTACACAATCCTTCTACCGCGGTTACGAGCACTGTTGTTTTCCCCCTTGTGGCAACAGCACATCCCCTAGAATCATGTTTCTGTCACTCAACCATGTCATCGGGGGGCATGAACCCCCAATCTAGCACAACGCTCCCTCTTGGAATCACTACCTACTACTTGGCCAAAGTAATAAACAGCAACGGAGAACATGCAAGAATTACTTAGGAACAAAAATATAAGAGATAAGAACCAAATATATTACTCTATCACAATCTGAACATAATCTCATAATCCATCAGATCCGATCAAACTCAACATAGCAATAGCGGAAATATTACAAAGGTGCCTCGATCATGTAGGGCAGCTCACGAGGTCTAAACAATGAAGATCAAAGAGGGGAGGAGAACATCACATAGCTACTGATCACGGACCCATGGTCCAAGGAAAACTACTCACGAGACATCCGGGGAGCATCCATGGTGGAGAGGAGACTCCCGGAGGTCAATCCTCCCTCCAGCAGGGTGTCGGGAAGAGGTCTTCTGGTGCTCCCGATCTCGGAAGCACGGCGGCGGCGGAACAGAGGAGAGTTTGCGGAATAGGGTTCTGCTTCTGGAGTTTTCCCGTGACGGGGGATAAATAGGAGAAGGTGGGCAGCCAGAGGTGGACCAGGGGCCCTAGGCGCCCCCCTGGCGCGGCCAAGGGTGGGGCCGCGCCGGGTGGCCGCCTGGGCCCCCCTGGCTCCCCTCTGGCCCCTCCCGGGCTCTTCTCGAAGCTTCCGTCACGCTGATTTTTTATCTGAATTTTCCCGAATTTTTCTGGCACTTTTTATATGGGGGAAAACTGAAATAGAAAAACAGCAGAAAACCGGAACTGGCACTGGGGTGCACTGGGTTAATAGGTTAGTCCAAATTTGATCAAAAGTGTATGAAAGTGTATCTAGATCATAGCAATATCACACAAAACATGCATGGAGCAAGCAGAAATTATCGATACGTTTTGGACGTATCATCTTCCACCGATGGAATCTTCATGGCCATACGATTGCCGGAATAATGCTGACTTGGTTCATTCAAGCAGAACTCATATGAGGTTGAATACTCCTGCTGCAAGCTGGTGTGGGTCCTTGACTTGGTGTCTTCACGCTGCTCTGCGGTATTGCACTGGTCCTTCGAGGTATGCAGGGTTATGAGCAACTTTCCATTGAGGTGCGGCAAGTGACACCAAAGAACCAAAAAGAGAACCAACGAAGAAAACCACGGGGCAAAAGAAAACGAGAAGCGGCTTGCTACTTCATCAGTTTTAGTGGTGGTCGATGACTATCCGGGCTCCTTGCAAAGAAAACAGCGAATAACCCAGTAGCCACCAGATCGGTTTTTACAACTCTGACCTGGGACTTGTACTGGAAAATCTCAAGCATTGCTCACAACGGCCGACTGAAATCAGCTCAGAGCATGAGACAATGTTGATAAAAAGAATGCAGAGGTCCCCTAAGACGGCCAAAAAGCAGCTCAGAGCATAGGGTCCCCACTTGCGAAAAGAATCTCAACAACTGCCCGAGATGGCCGAAAAGCAGCTCAGAACACGGGGCGGTTTTTGAAAAGAGAAATGCAAAATAGGCATCCACTCCGGACGGCTGACGATGCATCAGCTCAGAACCAGACACGGTGACACTGCAGAACAACAAGCAAGGGTCCGTCCAAGTCATCTAACACCTGCCAAAACAGAGTTAGTAGCTGCCGAAGAAACTGAACAAAGAACCAACAACGAGAACCAACTAAGCAGGAAAAGAAATACTGAACAAGCACTGAGATCACACGCATGATCTTAACTTATTGCTACTCACATCAACATGCAACAGGAAACATGCAACACTACTACTCATGCATTACGTACTACGCGAAGCTCAGGCGCTCTGATCTGACGGTGGGTTGCCGGGGGTCGCGGGAGTGGGCGGAGGAATCGACAACGATAAGGCTGCAGCAAGATCCTGTGTAGCCCAACGGGTTCCGCCATCTACACTCTTTAGATCAGATCGTTAGCGAAAACATACTGTCTATATGCAGCAAACAAATGACACAGGCAATAGCATCACACAAGCAAGCTATACTCTAGATCTAACGTCAGTCTAACATCCTTCTAACGTTCGCGCGGGCTAGCGGGTCCTACAGTCAGTCCTGCTCTGATACCAAGCGTTGTGGCACCCCGGCTCAGAGGACCGGAACACCCCGTGCACCAGCCCAGAGATCAAGTCTTCTGGAACACGGCACTGCTTGATATAGAACTGAACAGATTTCTATTACCGAAGATAGGGGTACACGAGGTCTATTACAACGCTAGCGGAGACACAGTTTGCTCCTCAGGCTAGCCTCAGCTCTACACCAAGCAGAAGCATAACTCTCTAGCAGTGGAATAACGACGGCAGCGGAACAATAACGGCGGTGATGAACTCCAATCCACAGGGACACTGGCTGGGACACCTCCTAGCTCGCAAACACCGGGGACGTCGTCCTACGCATCCAAAGCACGGCCTGCAAATCTGGCATGACATACCAGGTCAGTACGTTGAATGTACTTGCAAGCTCACAACAACAAGAGCACCAAGGCAAAACAATAACATGGCAATAGCAGGTTCAAGTATCTTAGTGAGTTAAACAGGTGAGAAACCATATCATGCATGCAGATAATCATCAAGCATATTATCAACATTAAGACTAATACACACACAATGGACCCCACATGATCGTCGCATGATCACGTAGCTTACCTCGGAGTCCTTACAGACTCAAGCACCGGGTCACTTCGTGACCAATCACTGCCACGGGTCGTCGCATGACCAAACGGGTCATCGCATGACCATTCAACTGGTTAGGTGTCCTTCGTTACCACCCAACCAATCCGGTCATCGCATGACCATCCACTTACCACATACATACCACCAAACTCATGTTGATCATATGGTGTGACCTAGTACGAACTGTGTCCATTACCGTGGACGCGGCTATTCGAATAGATTTGTGTGACTCTACAGAGTTTGTGCACGTTACCCACACTATGGAGTTCTTCCTTCATCCAGTACCTCGAAACTTGTCCCACAGGATCCTTGGAACTCGTACCGCAGGAGTGAACTAGGACTTCTCCAACGAGACCGAGCTACCGGGTGTCTCCCTTACCTTATCACCGACATCTTGTCTTGGGTAGCCCGGGTGTCCTCTGGACACCGGCCAACCTATTGGCAAACGGCCACCATGTGGCAAATACTGTCCCGAACGGGGACTGAGCTCATATCAACAAACTGGTTGTCAAGACTATCGCCGTTTACCCGGCCAAAGGCAACTGCCGCGCATAGCCTTCCCTCTTTGGTGATACGCATAAGAGACACCCACCGGTAGACCGAATCAAGGCCTGCCCATATATGCAAATGTGGCTGCACGGATAAGTTCGGTTCGGTGGCACCTGATCAACTTGTCATGAAGAATGTCTCCAACAGCAAACACAAGTATCAGGTGCAACATGAGTATCAGATCATACCAATGCATAGAATATTAACATGACAGTTTCAGATATGATCAAACACATTTTAGATGGTGAACTTATTCTTGTTACAAAGATTAAGTTATCAACATGGCAACATTATGAATGCAGTTGAGCATAACTTAGGCATAGCATGGACTAGCATAGAGATAACATGAGCATCTGAACATGGTGTTGGTATGTCATCGCTACGATGATGCAGAGCATAACATGGCAATGACATGATCAAAGAATAGCATGGATGTAACATGAAAAAACATAGTATAGTAGTAGCATATTCAAGGATAGCATGGCAATGATAACATCAAACATAACACGGCAACATGATCATGATCACCGATATAAGCATATCACTATAAAGCAATTTTTAAAAGCACGTCAAAGCTTTGCAAATGTGCAAAGGGTATTGTGGCTTGCCTTCACCAAAAGGGGGTGTGAAGAAGCTCCGGGTCTTCAACACAAGCAAAGCCCTGAAAAATATTTTGAAATAAAGCAACGGAGAAAAAGTCAAACACCATCTTTTGTTTGACCAGCAAAGAAAAATATAAAAACATGGCATGAAACATATGCCAAATCGACGAGGAGATCGTTACGAAAACAACGCAAAAAGAATCGCCTCGTTGGAATTACGGTTGCGAAGATATGATCGAAACGGTGTCGGGGGCTGATTTTGGGTGGAAATACGCTTTCTGTAAGTGAAAGCGCATTTCTGGACGCAGAAGAGAGAAATATGTCTTCTGTGATTGAAAGCGTATTATCGGCTGAGGGAACGAGGATTACGTTTCCAGTAAATGAAAACGTATTTTTCTGCGTGCGTGTCCACTTGAAAAAAACTGCCCGGACCGCGCCCACTTACAGGCGGGGCCCACCCGTCAGGGCCTTCCTCTGTTCTCTCCTTCCTCGTCTTCAACCGAGCCGCAGAGCAGGGGAGGCCCACCGCGAATGGCATCGGCGAGGCGGTGCGCAGCGGCCGACCGAGCAGGGGGCACCCGCCGGGCGCGTCTGGCCGGGGCACCGCTGCCGGAGCCCTAGGGGTCACGCGGGGCGGCCAGAGCGTTGCCTTCCCGGCTGGGCACGGCGGCCGTGGCTGCCTCGGGCGAGCTGGGTCGGCAGCGGATGCCTGGTCATTCTGAGTGCGGCGGCGGGGCTCTGGACCCTGGGGAAGCAGCAGCCGCGGCTGAGAGGAGGGGAAGGCTTGGAGGCGCGGGCGGAATTTCGGCCGGGGAAGCTTGCGGCCGTGGCGGCAATGGAGAGAAATGTGGCGCTCCGGGGAGAAATTGGAGTGGGGGAAGTGGATAGGAGAGTGTGTGGGAGCTCTGGGTGTGCTCTGCGAGGTTCGGGAGCGTGGCTTATATAGGGGGGAGGCCGATTCCGAGCTCGGGCTGCAACAAGTGGGGAGCGGCCATGTCGTCGGCTAGCTGGCGAGCTCGAGAGGATTCAAGAGGGGGTGGCATGGCGCACGCGGGCTGAGGAAAGCTGTGCAGCGCGGGGAGATACGAGCTAGACGACGGGGATGCACTGGAGCGCGAGGTGGACGTGACGGGCACGCGCGGAGCGCGGCCAGAGCACGCCATGTCCTTGCTCCCCACGCGCACTGGTGCAAGAGATAAGGATTCGCATGGCCAAAGTTGTCTAAAGTGAATTCCTTTCATTCCTGATGACAACAGTGCAAAAATATTGGCCAAAGTAGCACTGGTGTGACCACACCATCACTGGAAAGTTTGATACAGCAAACTAGGAAAAGAAGCAGTGCTCACATGGTGGGGTTTGGGGTGGAGCCAGGTTGTCACATGGCTTTGGGGTACAAAGAACTAGAGTACTGTGGAGTTTGGGCTCAAATGGATCAATGTACATGGTACTTCCTTTGCAAATGCACCATGGTGGCTAAAGGTGTTTGTACTATGGTGTGGCTTGTACATTGCTCCCCTAGGCATGATATTTGGCATGGCTTAATAATACACTAGGGTGAGTATGTGTGCCAAATTTCAGCTCAAATGGATTAAACTAGCTATCACTTCCTTTGCAAATGACCAATTAGGCCAGAATACAAAGTTGAAGCTAGCATCTCATAGGATTGGTGGAATTGGCTGAAAATTGGTGTAGCTTGGTTATTTGGCATTGTGCACATGTGTATAGAATTTCATAGCCGTTGGACACACATAGCTAGCACTTGCTGCACAATGTGGCCCACTGACCATAAACTTAAACATGACAGTGCACTCACATGGGTAATGGGATTTGGCTCCAACTTGGTTTGGTGTAGTTATCTGGTGGCAGGATCATGCTCAAAAAGTTTCAAGGCTAATGGGATCACATATCATGAACTTGCTTCACAATGCCCCTTTGCTGCACCCAAACTTTGGGAATTTAATGTGGGAGTTTGGCTAAGTAAATGGTGGTGGAATTTGGTGTAAATCAATGATATGATCATATGAGCCTGCGCCAAAAGTTTCACCAGCAATGGGTCAATATAAATAGCACTCCCTTCACAAAGCTCCATTCTGCCCCCATAGACAAATGAATTTTTCTAGAGGAAAAATCCACTTGGGCTATGAAATGTTTTTGGAGAATTTGGCAAGATATTACATCAATGACATGTGGGAATTATTTGGGGATTTATGGAGCAATATAAATAGGGGTTGCTTCACAAACCTCAAATAATAGGAATATCCCTTTTATTGGAAAACGGAATATAAAGCTGGAATATATGGTTGCTTGGCTGGGGTGGATCAATGGAATGGCAATGGCAAGGATTGGATTCAAGGTACACTTGAGCATGGAAAGAAAATATGATCAAGTTTCAAGTCCAACGAGGTGCTCAAGATCAAATCCAATAGCAAATCCAGAAATAAATCCGAAAAGTTTTTGGAAAAAGAAAGTTCAAAATCCAGGGTGTCACACAAAGGCTTTGAGAGAACAGACAAAAGATGCTAACTCAGATTCAAAGCATATAAAGAATAAACATAAAGGTGCGCATAACACATCAAGTTGTCTTCCTTGTCAACATAACACTTCAAGCATAATGACATAAAGGTTTTGGCTATGTCGCTACTGGAGAAAACATGCATGTTGTCATGACCAAAGCTATGTTTGCCAAAATTTAAATAAAGTTTTCAAAGCTATACCTAATATAAGGTCAATACTCCCCATAAGAATCATCATATAAGGCCGATTGCGTGAAGAGAATACCGAGTGCAGCAAAGGAGCCAATAGACTTCTCATTAATATTCCATCATAGACGACTCCACACTCACGGATACAAACTCTCCACAGAAGGAGTGATAGACCTCAATTCAAACACCTATTTCATATAATAACTTCCCTGGACATGACACAACTCTACTTGACTCTAAAAGACTAAGATAAAGATAAAGATATCGATCACCCCCCAAGCTTGGAACAAGCTAAGGGATGCCATTTCCCGAGGAGATTTAATCCTCATTCCTGTTGTTGTTCATTCTCCAGATCCCTGATGACATGGCGAAGGGTTCGGTTTTATAATTCCAAGAGTTCCACTTGTACTTTCAGTACACGGAAATCTTCACACAGTTGATTGGTGATGCGGTAGGCCTCGGAGATGGTGGATATCGTATGTTGATCTTCAAGTGAAAGGGGAGTTCCTGAAAGGTTAAGAGAAAGATCATACTGAGGTCGGACAGATTCCACTATGATGGAATTTCTTGGACCTCCTTGTTGTTGGGCAGTGATAATCTTGACTTCCTCTCTCACAGAGCGCTCCATCTCCGCTTGTCTTGCGACAATTTCTTCTTCTGTAGCCCAATAAACATGCTTCCCTCGGTTTAGATCCTGTTGAACTTGGCGTAGACGTAGCCCCAAGAAATCTTCTTCGCTCGAGCCACAAGAAGACATCTCTAATAGTCAACTTTTGTCCTGGCAGAAGCAGCTCGAAAAGAAAACACACGAAATCGTGAGATACGGTGCCGGGACTATCCGGGCAAATATATAGCAAAAATTTCTGCAACAAAAGGAAGGTAACAAGCCAAAGAGGGGTCGGAGACGGACTCTGGGGTGCCCAGGCGGCCACCCGGCGCGGCCAGGAGGTAGGCCGCGCCAGGGGAGGCGCCTGGGCCCCCTGGAGCTCCTCTCCGGCTCCAATCAGGCTTCAAATTTTCCTAATTTTGCAGAAACTCGTAATATGGAACTTTTATGGCGGTCGCGATGTTTCCTTACCGTAATACATAACTTTTCCTATTCTACTTCTTCTGGTGTGTGAAATCGGGCCGCAATATATTCTTCATGAGTTGTTGTGTGTGTATTAAATTCACATCAACATTGACGGGGTCTCCCACCATGTAATGCTTGAGTGTTTTCCCATTCATAACTTGAGGTTTGGTTCCACCAAAATTGTTAATCTTAATTTCACCGGAGTGGTATACTTATTCGATATGAAATGGTCCTTCCCATCTTGACAGTAGTTTACCTGGAGAAAACCTGAAACGATATCTAAACAACAAAACTTTATCACCAACATTAAATTCACGTTTCAGAATCCCTCTATCATGCCACTTCTTTACCTTTTACTTATACATTTTAGCACTCTCGTAAGCTTCACTTCTCCACTTATCTAGAGAAGTCAAGTTCGTGAGATGCTTTTCACCAGCTAGTTTTGGGTCAACATTGAGCTCTCTAACAGCCCAGAAAGCTTTGTGTTCTAATTCTAATGGCAGATGCCAAGCCTTGCCATAGACCATCTTATAGGGAGACATGCCCATGGGGTTTTTGTAAGCAGTTCTATATTCCCACAAAGCATCTCCTAACTTCTTTGACCAGTCCTTCCTAGAACTGTTGACTGTCTTTTGCAAGATCAACTTGATCTCCCTATTGGTGAGCTCAACTTGCCCACTAGTTTGAGGATGGTACGGTGAAGCAATTCTATGATTGACATCGTACTTGGCTAGAGCTTTTCTAAAAGCTCCATGCGTGAAGTGTGATCCTCCATCATTCATAAGATAGCTAGGTACACCAAACCTAGGGAAAATTACATTTTTGAGAATTTTCAAAGATGTCTTGTGATCAACACTCTCAGTGGGGATTTCTTCAACCCACTTGGTTACATAATCAACTTCCACTAAAATGTGAGTGTACTTGTGTGAGGGAGGAAAAGGACCCATAAAATCAAAGCCCCAACAATCAAAAGGCTCAATCACTAGAGAGTAATTCATAGGAATCTCATTCCTCCTACTAATATTACCAACTCTCTGATACTTATCACAAGATAAAACATATTTTCTAGCATCTTTAAAGAGAGTAGGCCAATAAAAACCTGATTGGAGAACCTTATGTGCGGTCCTCTCACCGGCATGATGTCCTCCGTAAGGACTATCGTGACATTGTCTGAGAATGTCCTTCTGATCGTGCTCCGGTATGGATCTTCTCACGATCCCGTCCGGACATTCCTTGAAAAGATGAGGGTCAGCCTAAAAATAATGCCTCAAATCGTGGAAGAACTTCTTCCTTTGCTGAAATGTTAAACCCGGAGGCAAATACTTTGCAACGATAAAATTAGCATAATCTGCAAACCAAGGTTCGGAAAGAGATTGTACTTTTACAATGGCAAGTTGTTCGTCTGGAAAGTTGTCGTTGACTGGGATGGGGTCGTGCGGTATATCTTCCATTCTTGAAATATTGTCCGCCGTCGGATTATCTGCTCCTTTTCTATCAATAATCTATAAATCAAACTCTTGTAGAAGGAGTACCCACATGATGAGTCTTGATTTGGCATCCTATTTCGCCATGAGGTACTTAATGGCAGCATGGTAAGTAAGAATAATGAATTTTGAATCAACAATATAAGGTCTAAACTTATCACAAGTAAACACTACTGCTAAGAATTCCTTCTCAGTAGTAGCATAATTATTTCGAGCACTATCAAGGGTTTTGGTAGCATAATGTATAATATTAAATTTCTTATCAACCCTTTGCCCTAAAACAGCTCCAACTGCAAAATCACTAGCATCACACATAATTTCAAAGGGCAATTTCCAATCAGGTGGTTCTACTATAGGAGCGGTTATTAAAGCTTTCTTAAGAACTTCGAAGGATTCCTTACAATATTCATCAAATACAAAAGGAACATCCTTCTAGAGAAGATTAGTGAGGGGTCTAGAAGTCTTAGAAAAGTCTTTATTAAATCTTCTATAGAAACTAGCATGACCGAGAAAACTGCGAATACCTTTGATGTCCCTTGGATAGGGCATCCTTTCAATAGCTTCAATCTTCGCCTTGTCTACTTAAATTCCCCTCTCGGAAATCTTGTGACCAAGAACGATCCCTTGATTAACCATGAAGTGGCATTTTCCCCATTTTAGGACTAAATTTGTATCCTCGCATCTCTGCAAAACTTTATTAAGATTGTGGAGACAATGGTCAAAGGAAGTTCCGTAGACAGAGAAATCGTCCATGAAGACTTCCAGAATCTCCTCACAGAAACCATGAAAAATAGCAGACATACATCTCTGGAAAGTAGCAGGTGCATTGCATAAACCAAAAGGCATACACCTATAAGCATAATTACCACAAGGACATGTGAAAGTGGTATTCTCTTGATCGACAGTGTTAACATTAATTTGAGAGAAGCCAGAGTACCCGTAAACATAGCAAAAGTGAGTATTTTAGGAAAACCTCTCAAGCATCTGATCAATAAAGGGCAGCGGGTAGTGGTCCTTCCTGGTTGCCTTGTTCAACTTCCTGTAATCAATACACATTCTATATCCAACAACAACTCTTTGAGGTATTAGTTCATTTTTATCATTAGGAACAACAATCATACCCCCTTTCTTAGGAACACAATGAACTATACTTACCCACCTACTATCAGCTATAGGATAGATGATACATGCGGCTAGAAGCTTGAGAATCTCTGTCCTAACCACGTCCTTCATCCTTGGGTTCAGCTGTCGTTGATGGTCAACAACTAGCTTAGCATCGGGCTCAAGATTGATAGTGTGTTGGCAAAATCGATGGACTAATCCCCTTAAGGTCATCAAGGGTATAGCCAAGGGCACCATGGTGTCTGCGAAGTGTCTCCAATAACCGCTCTTCTTCAAATCCTGAAAGGTTAGCATTGATAATAAAAGGATATATTTTCTTTTCATCTAAATAAGCATACTAGAGCGTATCGGGAAGTGGTTTGAGGTCAAACACCGGGTCTTCTTTTGGTTGTGCTAGGATTCCTAAAGGTTCAACCGGAAGGTTGTGCTTCAGGATAGCGGTTTGTCTTGTGAATATTTCGTCTAACTCATTTCTCTCCTGCATATGCATATCATTCTCGTGGTCTTCCATATATTGCTACAAAGGATCATTAGGAGGAAAAGCAATAGAAGCAATATCTTCAATAATTTTATCATCACTAGGTAAATCAGTACCACGAGGTTGCTTGGAGAACTTAGAAAAGTTAAATTCATATGGCACAACATTAAATTAAATAGAAACTTTAATTTTTTACAGTCTATAATAGCTCCACAAGTTCTGAGGAAAGGCCTACCAAAACTAATAGGGCAAAAACTATCTTGCACTGAACCAAGTACTAGAAAGTCGGTAGGATACTTTACCTTTCCACATAGGACTTCAACATCTCTCACAATTCCAATGGGAGAGATAGTTTCTTTATTTGCTAGATAAATAGTAACATCAATCTCCTCACGTTCACAGGGTGAAATCTCACCCATGATCTCCTGATAGAGTGAATAAGGAATAGCGCTAGCACTGGATCCCAAATCGCATAGCCCGTAATAATTATGATCTCCTATTTTGACAGATACAACTGGTGTACCTAAAATTGGGATTTTATTCTTGGCAGTAACAATGTTAGTTGAAACAGCACAAAAATTTATATTGGAATCTAAAACATCATCAGTAAATAAATCTTTAACCACCGCAACTTGAGGATCGACCTTGATCTGGTCCTCAGGTTCGTCAGTTCTTCTCTCACTTTTATTTATTATGCCTGTCACAAAAGAGTGCTCCCTTATCCTTGTAGGAAAAGGGGGCTTTTCATATAAAACTGCAGGCAGAATAGGGTCAACAACATGAATATCAACAGGTAATTCTTTAAAGGGCTTATGACACTGATCCTTCTCTTCCTTAGAAGAGTCAATGTGAGAGGAAAAGTTCTTACAAAAATCAATCATAAGCTGGGAATCAAGACCAATCTTAGAGAAAAAGGTATTAAAATAATCAGTTTTCACATAGCTCTCAATGTAATCATGCTCATAATTTATAGCGGGTTCAATACCTTTGTCGATTTCCCAGTCTTCAGTATTCTTCTGGATCCTCTCAATGAGATCCCACTTTTCTTCAATGCTCGTTGTTTGGAATACCCCACTAGAGGAGGCATCCAACATTTCCTTATCGTGACGAGAAAGCCTGGCATAAAAATTTGTAAGTATAATATCTTTGGGGAGTTCATGGATAGGACATTTTAACATTAGGTACTTCAATCACCCCCAAGCTTGAGCGATGCTCTCTCCGTCACGAGACCAAAATTTATAGATGTAATTCATGTCTCGATGAATTTCATGAAGAGGATAAATCTTTGTATAAAAGAGAGACATGAGCTCTTGCCAATTAAGCAAGTGTGAGTTATCGAGGAGCTTATACCAATCTAAAGCTTTATCTGAAAGCGATACGGAGAATAATTTCTTCATAACCAAAATCCCTTGACACACCTGCAAGCTTGAATAATGAACATAGTTGTGATAAATATAGCAGGTGCTCACCTAGATGTCTGTCTCCTGCATAACGATTAGCCAAGACATAATCGATAATACCATTTGGTATTTTGTTAGCCACAATTTCAATAGGTGTAGGATTGACCACCACAGTTGTACGGAATTTCCCCATAAACAACGAACCAAGAGTAGAGGTGTCCATAAGGACAAAGAGCAGCAAAACAAAAACAGAAAAATAAAAACTTCCTTACGAGCTTCACTTACTAATAGCGCTACGCTCCCCGGCAACGGCGCCAGAAAACAGTACTTGATGACCCTCAAATGTAGGGAATCGTTTGTAGAGTTTTCGATAAATAAGAGTGTCGAACCCAACGAGGAGCAGAAGGTATTGGTAATTGACTTTGGAAAAGAAGTAACTACAGGAACTGAAAGATAACTTTTTAGGGGTTTTCGATATAGGAACAAAAAGGTAAAAGCAAGCAAAGTAAAAGGCACTGAGGAGTAACAAGTGGCCCAATCCTTTTGAGCAAAGGATAGGCCTAGCAACTAAACTTATAAAGGCTAAAGCGTTCTTGAGGACACACGGGAGAAATAGTCACGTGCTTTCTCCATATTCCGCATCGGTACTATGTACTGCGCTGATAAGTGTTGAGTGGGTGGATCTATGCTAGTACACCCTCTAGACTAAGATAAGTGCACTCTTATGATTAAAAATATTGCAAGCATCCGCAAATGCAAGATAGTAATTAAGGCAAAAGCCTAACCATAGCAATACGATCGATGATCCATTGTTCCCTTGTGCAAAAGCGTGCCAACTGGGGTTCAGGTTTCTGTCACTCCGGAAACCCACTGTAAGCATTCTTTATACACGATGCATTCCCCTAGGTCCTTAGGAAGTCGAAGTTTTGAGTGTTCGACTCACACAACACCACTAGGAAAATAACAACACAACTTAAATATCAAACAACACATATTACTTCAACATCATATGAATACTAACAACTAGACTTCTCCCATGTCCTCAAGAACTAAAGTAACTACTCACAAAACATAAAAGATATCATGATCAGAGTGGATGAATAGGTGGTAAACAATCTAGACACAATGATATTTCTCCAACAAAACTCAATAGCATTCATCACACAATAGCAATCAACACTGGTAGCGTAGAGAGGATAGATAGTACGGATTACAACACAAGTTGAACTTGTGATGTGAGATGAGATGAAGATGGAGATGGTGCTGGTGTTGGGGATGATGTTGATGATGATCTCGATGATGCCCGTGACGATGGTGATGAAAATGGCGATGATCTCCCCTTCCGGGAGGTGTTCTCCCTGGCGGAATCTGCCCGCCGGAGATGTCTTTTCTTCTCTATAGGTTTTCGCCACGGAGAAGCGGCGGAACTCGCGTAACTCCTCTTCTTTTAGGTTTTTCAGATAATGGGTGATATATAGGCCAGAGGGGGGAGCCGGGAGTGGCCCCAGGGGTCCAGGCGGCCTCACGGCGCGGCCAAGGTGGGGGTCGCGCCAGGTGGCTGATACGAGAGAGATGATAATTGCTTCTCGCCCTTCGTTGGTTACCCCAAGTGGAAGATGAGACGCAGTGTAGCGGCAAGTTTCCCTTGGTGAAGATACCAAGGTTGAGAGTATCGACCAGTGATACGTCCAAAACGTATCTATAATTTCTGCTTGCTCCATGCATCTTTTGTGTGATATTGCTATGATATTGATGCACTTCTACACACTTTTGATCATATTTGGACTAACCTATTAACTCAGTGCACCCTAGTGCTAGTTTCTGTTTTCTGCTGTTTTTGTATTTCAGGTTTTCTCATTATTAAAAGTGCTCAGAAAATTCCGGGAAAATATATAAAAAAATCAGCGTTCCAGAAGCTTCATTACGCTCGAAGGGGGGCCAGAGGGGCCCCACCTGGTGCCTAGGCGGCCAGTGGGCGCGGCCTAGGGGGTGGCCGTGCCAGGAGGCCGCCTAGACTCCTGGTGCCCCCCCTGGCTGCCCCCCTTGGCCCTTATTTTTACTCGCGTCGCGAAAACCGTGATTCCGAACCCCTTTTCTCTAGAAGCAATTCCGATCTCCGATGCCATCGTCGACAAGATTCGGGGGACCAGAATTCCTGTGCCCGGATTCATCTCCATCGACGTTGCTTCCTCCCTCCATGATGCGGGAGTAGTTCCTCCCCGGGGCTAAGGTTTCTACCAGTAGCTATGTGGTCTTCTCTCTCTCCCATGATTTGATCTTGATTGTGATCATAGGCTATGTTAATCTAGGATGATCCCATGATGTTTCCCCTTCCTTCTATGAATTGGATTGATGTACTCACTTGATCTTATCTAGTATAATCCCCGAGACCATGGTGACAGCGGTCTACTGGACATGGGTTAGAAGAATATTTTCATGAGTGATTTCCCCTTTTGTGTGTGGATTGAAGATTGAGAGTCTCTTGGTGCTTCTCTTTGACTATCCTTTAGATATGTTGTGGTGATTGTGGTACTCTCTTTGGATGGCCGCGGTGACATTGGGAAATCCATAGATGAGAACTACGAAGTCTAAGGTGTGCTTTTGTATCCCTACACAATTTTCGTCCTCTCTTGACCACAAAGGAATGACCTCCGAGTACGTCTCCATTGCATGTTTTATGAGGAATAACATGTGATTAGACTATGTTAATGTTGTTGGGAGTTGCTACTAGTGAAAGTATGAAGCCTAGGCCTTATTTCCACCATTGTTACACCGTTTGTGGTCACTATTAATACATGTTTGCTTGCTTCAATTTTTATTACAGATTTATATTACCTTGTTTTGCCACACCTATCACCCATATTTTATCATCTCTTCGCCGAACTAGTGCACCTATACAACTCCGAATTGTATTAGGTGTGTTGGGGACACAAGAGACTTCTTGTATCTTAATTGCAGAGTTTCTTGAGAGAGACCATCTTCAACCTCTACTTCCCTGAGTTCGATAAGCCTTAGTGTCACAACCCCAATTTAGGCATGTGCAAGGATCAAGTGCTCCTTTGCATCATGTAAAAAAAATCAAAAAGAAAATCAAAATTGGGGGAAAAGAAAAGCCCTGAGAATTTAAATCAAATGGCCAGATAAAAATCTTTTTCCAAAAATCATTTGAACATTTGGAAAATTCCTATAAATGGTGCTGATCATTTTAAAAATGGTTTGGGAGCAATCCCATGCTCATGGAATTTTCTAATATTCAAACAGTGGCTTTGGAAATTAAATAAAACCCTATTTGATTTGAAATTCAAATTATTTGAATTTCAAAATGCCCAAAAGTTATGAGTGGCTAGCTCTCTATTTTATGAGACCACATAAAAATTTGGGGCATTTAATAAAATGCCTAGGTATTTTTTTTCTAGGCAGAACAAATAGAACAGAATTAAATAAAAAGAAAAGGGCAGGGAAAGCTTACCTCTCGCCCAGGGCGAGGCCCAGCAGACGGCCCAGCAGCCTTCTCCGTTGTCTTCTTCCTCCCCGCGCCCCTAAGGTGCTCGGTGGAAAGCCACCGACGCCACCGACGACGCCACCGCGACGCCTCGCGGCTTCCAGAGCCTCCCCCTCCTCCTAAGCGTGCCACGGAGCTTCACACGACGCCCCCGTTCCTTTCCCCCTCCTCTGGCTCTCTCTCCACCCCTCCCTCGTCAGAAATCCGCAACGCCCGACCGCTGCCGCGGAGCGCGACGCCGTTCCCACGCGGCCAACGACGGCAGGACGCTGCACCGCCATGTCCCTCGTCTTCGCCGTGGTCGTCTTCATCTCGGAGCGCAAGGAATCGGACCCTTAAGCCTCGAGCACGCCGTCCCCTTCATCTTCTTCACCGCCGGCCGCCGCGGAGTCTTCGCCGGAATTCGTCGCCGAGGAACCCTCTTCAACCTCGCCGTCCATTCCAGTAGCTCCAGGGTGAGCAGCTTTACGTTTCCCCCAACTGGTCGCCTCCCCGTTTGGCCCCTAGCTCGATCCGCCATGGGAGCCGAGCGAGCTCGCCGCCATGGTCAACGAATTGCTCGCTCACGTGCTCCCAAGTCCTGCCCAGCGCGCGCGTTTGGCTCCTGGAGTTCGTAGAAGTCGAATGCAACCCTCCCGGCTTCAAACCGTGCCCTCTAGTTCCACTTCCGAGCTCGCCGTTGTTCTGCTTCCGCCGGGGAAGACGCCGCCGTCCCTCTGGTCCTCCTCTCGACCCCCAGCTGCTTCCATTCGACGCGCGGAAGCACAAGGAACAAGCCCGTGCTCTCTGTTGTCCTCCCCGTGGCCTCCTTCGCCATCGCCGTAGTGCTCCGTCTCCGGCCGCCGCGAACGTCGTCGTAGCCATGGCCATAGACCTCCCCGCGTTGCTCCGATGGCACCAGTGGACGCGCGCGAACCCCAGCTTCCTCCCCGTACCACCCACGCCTCTCCCCGTGGCCAAAACACCACTCCGACGAGACGCCGCCGTCCTCTGGGTCGCCGTCGTCATGTCGCCGGCGGGTCCGTTTAGGTTAGGACTAAACCCTTGCACTAATCAGCCACCCAGCCACTGACAGTGGGACCCACAGCCCCCTAACCCTCTGTTTAACTTATTTTGAACCGGGTTTAACCCCACTGTGGATGACAGGTGGGGTCCCCTAGTCAGTTTGACTGGTCAGCCCCCTGCTGACGCCATGCTGGCGCAGTGCTGACGCAGTAAAGGTTTTAAATCGATTTAATAAAACAGAGAAATTCCAAAAAATACAATAAACTTTGGAAATTCATAATTAATTCATCCTAACTCCAAATATAGCAAATAATATGTCTAAAATTATCAGAAAAATACAAGGATTAAGAATATGCAATTTTTTTCATGTTTGACCATTTTAAAATGGGTGAAAAGTAGCAAACATGCATATGGATCCTTTTCAAATTCAAATTTGGGGTGATTTTGCAAATGATTTTCCAACACCCTTAATTCCAATGGTTTCATCCACACATCAGAAGCTTTACTTCAACTATACCACATCACTTCATGATCAAACTTTTCAAATGAACTTTCATGCATTCAAATGCATTTGAAATTCATCGATAAATCAAATGGAGTTTGAATTTGCATTACAAATGCAATATACTCCTTTTAAATGGAATGCTCAACACATCAGTACCTTGAACATCACCATTACAATCTTATTCATGTGATTGTGCATTGTACATTATGTTGATCCTATGATTGTCATGTTGCTGATAGAAGTGGAGCCGGAATCGGAGATCATCCCCTTCGTTGAAGACCTCGTGACCGAACCTCGTCAGCAAGGCAAGCAAACCCCCATTGATCATGTCGATAAAATCCCACTTCCCTCTCATGTCTCGCTTATGCATTGTTTAGGATGATCACCATGATAACGTTTCTATCGCATAGTTGAACCCATGTCCTTTGCATGACCTATCATCTTGTCACAGTAGTAAGCAAACCAAAATCCTAGCAGATGTAGGAGTTGGTTGATTTCATGTCGCCCCTGCAAATGTTATCGCTTATTGCATGCTTAGTATGATACCATGATGTTACTGTGATGTGAGTCGCGATGATGATAAACATGGTGTTGATGAAAGTGAAACGTGTTGGTGAATCCACCCTAATACAAGGTGAACGATGAGAGGCTGTGTAGGAGTACACAGTGGGTTGTCTCGTTGAACACCGCCCTAGTACGAGTTCTTGTGTGGTGATCCAAGATGAAGAGTACAACCACACATTGGGCTCACTGACCCCTCTCGGCTTACTAACTCATCCCTTTCGATGTCCAGATGTCGCAGTAGTTCGGATTTCTGTAGGTATTGTGGCCTGGTAGCCAAGTGAGAGAACGGCTCATCCGAGACCGGCTTTCGCACCACGCACACATCGTCTGGGTCCACTTCGGTAAACTGGCCGGGTTCACGATAGTGGCAGACAACCCAGATAGGCGGCTTTCATGGACTAGATCGGCTATGAGGTAACGGTTGTGGTGGCATCCTCGCTGTCATCTCTTGAACGGTGACACGCAAAAGGCGGTAACTGATGGCACGTGTGTGTAGCGGTACACCCCTGCAGGGTTAACAAAACTATTCGAATAGCCGCGTCCGCGGTTATGGACTGCTTGGAAAGCTTAGCTTGATTATTAGATAACTTGAACCGGATACTTCTAAAATACACCAAGATAAGTGTGAGTGCTATGGTGTGCTTCTCGTGGGTAAGTCGAGGAAGTAACCATAGTGGTGTATTGGTTGAAGAGATGTAGTGGACTCGTGTACGCTTCTTACCTCAAAAGTCTGGTACTCGTAGTTCAGGATTAGCCAAGTCAAAGCTGGCACTTCTGCAAGTGAACCCCACCTCCCTTTACCTTGATACATATGCATGAGTAGTATAGTTCCTATGTAAGTTTTGCTGAGTACGATTTTGTACTCACGTTTGCTTAATATATGTTTTAGATGAACCCACCAACCCCGATGGTGGCTTCTAACCGAAGCTCGAAGAATGAAGACTCCGACCAAGACCAAGCTAGTGTAGTCCCAGTCAGACGACTGGTTCCCTCGTGGAGGGCTTGTTTTTAGATAAGGCTTCTCTAAGCCATTTGTTAAACTTGTCTGTACTCAGACCTACTTGCTTCCGCTTGTTTGTTGTAATGTTGGATCACATGCTTGTGATCTCTGTGTGCACTCTGTAAGAATTATTAATAAAGATATATACTTTGTAGAGAATTGCAATGATACCTACTGTTCATACAAGGCATGTGTGTTGCGTGTATGTTTATAACATGCATGTCTTTGTATGGGTTTTCGAGACCTTAGTTGTGATCTGGCTGGCGGTCTTTTATACACCAAGTGGCCCTTAGATGTGCGCAGGTTGGGGCATCGCGATGCGATTGTTCGAGACTCTGTCTCGTGCACACTTTGATGTATGATGGAGCCCGCCCTAGACCCCGACTAAGTGATCGGGCTGGAGTAACTCTATGTAAGGGTTATAATACAATCGATAGTATGGTTGAGGCGACTTGTCTATGAGTATGGGAGTTCACCACCCATATCATTTAGACTTGTGTGCGGACGATGAGGACCCATTTCAGTTGATCATCCGGCCTGGATGGGACGCCCATCACGTTCGATGCTTTCCGAGAACGTTCTGTGCTTGGCCTTGTCTGCTTAGACAAGTGGGTACGGTTCTCGGCTCTCCATATGATTGTGTTGTAGCGAGGCTTGCATACGCTAACCTCGGGTCCCGACAGACTTGGTATCAGAGCAGGACTGACTGTAGGATTATCAGCCTTGGCCGAAGTCGAGTCTAGCACTCTATAGTTATATAGTTACTCTGGGTATATAAGGGAACAACGTAAGGCTTCTTTTTCTCCTTACCCTCATCAATCTGAGTTCTGAGTCACCCTCATCTTATTCTACGGGAAAATAGGACTAGGCTCTCCTCTGTCTTACTAGAACATCTCGTTGATTGCTTCCTTATAGCCGTAGGAAAGTTGTGTCCGGTTTTCCTAGCATTGTTGTAATGTTGATTTCTTACATCGTATTATGTAAGTGATGTATCTACATTGAAAGAAAATTGTTTTCTTGCAATTACAGCCGTTATGCTGTCCGAGTCATTCCAGGTTTCTTCATAATCTGATGCGTTTGCAAAATCTTTCCCTCTATTTCGGATGTTCTTCCAGAAGTTTTTCTAGGTGGCATGCCCGACCGTTCCATAGAATTTGATGTAGGTTTTCTTCTAGAAACCTATAGTGTTTCATTTGCAGCTCTTTCTCCCACTTTAGATGTCTTCTAGTGAGAAGAACCACACTAACTATCGTGTTGGGGTACTTTGCTACTCTGACATATCTGTTGTAGCCCCTAGTAAACATTGGTCCTCCTCAGGAAAACCATCTAGTAACCAAAATCCTTAAACCTAGCCACCCGATAGATGTGTAGAGTTTATAGTGGATCTTGCCCCAGGAACCGCACCAATTTCCAGACGCCCATACAAAATGGCCCCACGTGAGTTAGCTGAGCTTAAAACCCAACGGGAAGCTTTGTTGGAAAAAGGCTTCATCCGCCCTAGCTCATCGCCATGGGGTTGCCCCGTTCTGTTCGTAACGAAGAAAGATGGAACAGAAAGGATGTGCGTAGACTATCGCCCGCTAAATTTAGCGACGATAAAGAACAAATACCCATTGCCCAGGATCAATGATCTTTATGATCAACTTGCAGGATCCTCTGTCTTTTCCAAGATGGATTTGAGATTAGGCTATCATCAAATCAAAATCCAAAACGAGGACATTCCCAAAACGGCTTTTACTACTCGTTATGGTCTTTACAAGTACACCGTCATGTCCTTTGGTTTAACCAATGCCCCCGCCACTTTCGCACGCATGATGAATTCGATCTTCATGGAGTATTTGGACCAGTTCGTCGTGGTTTACCTCGATGAAATCCTTATATACTCAAAGAACGAAGAAGAACATGCCGAACACCTAAGGCTGGTATTGATGAAACTTAGAGAGCATCGCCTGTATGCTAAATTCTCCAAGTGTGAATTTTGGCTACCAGAAGTGACCTACTTAGGCCACGTGATTTCTGCAAAAGGCATTGCTGTGAATCCCGAGAGAGTTTAGGCCGTCCTTGACTGGACTCCAGCTGAATCGGTTAAGCAAGTTAGGAGTTTTCTTGGCCTAGCCAGCTATTGCCGTCGCTTCGTCGAGAACTTTTCTAAAGTTGCAAAGCCTCTAACTGAACTCCTCAAGAAAGATAAGAAATTCCTATGGACTCCCAAGTGAGAGGAAAGCTTTCAAGAGCTAAAAAGAAGATTGACTTCTGCACCTGTACTTGCACCTCCAGACACCAAAAAGGATTTCGAGATCTATTGTGATGCATCACGGCAAGGGTTAGGATGCATACTTCTGCAAGATCGACATGTGGTAGCTTATGCTTCACGCCAGTTGCGGCCACATGAAGAGAACTATCCTACCCATGACCTTGAACTCGCTGCCGTAGTTCATGCCCTAACAACTTGGCGACATTACCTCCTTGGTAACCGTTGCGCGATCTATTCCGACCACGAAAGCCTCAAATATATTTTCACCCAGCCAGATGTTAATCTCAGGCAAAGACGCTGGATTGAGTTGATAAAAGATTACGACGTAGTAATTTCTTACACCCCAGGCAAAGCCAATGTCATGGCTGATGCACTAAGTCGTAAGTCGTACTGTAACAACCCCATGTTACAGCAGTATCAACCATTTCTTCATGAGGAATTTCGAAAGCTCAATCTTGAGATAGTTCCTCGTGGATCTCTTTTCAACTTGGTGGCGAAACCAACCCTTGAGGATCAAATCATAGTTGCCCAAAGACGTGCACGAGGTGTACGCCGGATTAAGGAGAACATTGCTAGCGGAGTTGCTAAATGTTTCTCCACAGATAGTAAAGGAACGGTATTCTTTGGAAATCGTTTGGTAGTACCTAAGAATAGGGAACTAAGGCAACTCATCCTCAAGGAATCCCATGACACACCCCTCTCGATTCATCCCGGTAGCACAAAATTGTACCGAGATCTATGCCAGAGATTTTGGTGGACTAGGATGAAGAGAGACATTGCTCACTTTGTTGCCGAATGTGATGTTTGTCGTCGCATTAAGGCAGAACATCAAAGACCTGCTGGTACACTTCAACCTTTGTCTATTCCCGAGTGGAAATGGGACAAAGTCGGTATGGACTTCATCACCGGCTTTCCAAAAACCCAGAAAGGAAACAATGCCATCTTCGTCGTCATAGATAGGCTTTCCAAAGTTGCTCACTTCCTTCCGGTTCGCGAGTCTATAACTGCTAGCCAGTTAGCAGACTTGTACATC
Organism: Bromus sterilis; assembly: GCA_950022295.1. Lineage (NCBI taxonomy): Eukaryota > Viridiplantae > Streptophyta > Magnoliopsida > Poales > Poaceae > Bromus > Bromus sterilis. The sequence continues at coordinate 360,226,769 of OX465595.1, read as the reverse complement.
TCTAGAATTGTATCCCTTCATGGTGTTCCTTTGGAAATCAATTCTGATCGTGGTAGCCTTTTTACCTCTAGATTTTGGGGAAGCTTTCAGAATGCTATGGGAACTCATCTCTCCTTTAGTACGGCTTTCCATCCTCAGTCTAGCGGTCAAGTCGAAAGGGTTAACCAAATTCTTGAAGACATGCTCAGATCTTGTGTTATCTCATTCGGAAAGAATTGGGAGAAGTCTCTTCCATTTGCCGAATTTGCTTATAACAATAGTTTTCAATCTAGTCTGAACATGGCTCCTTTTGAACTCCTTTATGGACGACGATGTCGAACACCACTAAACTGGTCAGAAACCGGTGAAAGACAATTCTTTGGACCATACATGATCAAGGAAACAGAAGAGCAAGTTTGCATTGTTCGTGATCAATTGAACGCCGCACAGTCTCGTCATAAAAGCTACTATGATCGTCATCATAGGCAAGAGAGCTACAATCTGGATGAGAAGGCTTACCTTCGGGTTACTCCTCTGAAGGGAACCCAACATTTCGGTATCAAAGGCAAGTTGGCCCCACGTTACATCGGACCTTTCCGCATTCTTGCTAAACGTGGAGAAGTTGCCTACCAACTTGAACTACCTCCGCACCTCTCCCGAGTACATGATGTATTCCATGTGTCCCTAACTCAGGCGTTGCTTCAAGGACCCCATCCGCGAAGTCGACCATGAAACGCTTGATCTCCAAGATGACCTTTCTTATCGAGAATACCATGTTCGTATTCTTGATTCAGCAGAGCGTGTCAATCGCCGAAAGAAGATTAAGTTTCTGAAAGTTCAGTGGTCACACCACTCAGAGAAAGAAGCCACGTGGGAAAGAGAAGACCGTCTCCGTGCCGAGTACCCCTCCTTCCTCCCGCAGACTTCTGAATCTCGGGACGAGATTCTGTTGAGTGGGGGCAAGTTGTCACAACCCCAATTTAGGCATGTGCTAGGATCAAGTGCTCCTTTGCATCATGTAAAAAAAATCAAAAAGAAAATCAAAATTGGGGGAAAAGAAAAGCCCTGAGAATTTAAATCAAATGGCCAGATAAAAATCTTTTTCCAAAAATCATTTGAACATTTGGAAAATTCCTATAAATGGTGCTGATCATTTTAAAAATGGTTTGGGAGCAATCCCATGCTAATGGAATTTTCTAATATTCAAACAGTGGCTTTGGAAATTAAATAAAACCCTATTTGATTTGAAATTCAAATTATTTGAATTTCAAAAATGCCCAAAAGTTATGAGTGGCTAGCTCTCTATTTTATGAGACCACATAAAAATTTGGGGCATTTAATAAAATTCCTAGGTATTTTTTTTCTAGGCAGAACAAATAGAACAGAATTAAATAAAAAGAAAAGGGCAGGGAAAGTTTACCTCTCGCCCAGGGCGAGGCCTAGCAGCCTTCTCCGTTGTCTTCTTCCTCCCCGCGCCCCTAAGGTGCTCGGTGGAAAGCCACCGACGCCACCGACGACGCCACCGCGACGCCTCGCGGCTTCCAGAGCCTCCCCCTCCTCCTAAGCGCGCCACGGAGCTTCACACGACGCCCCCGTTCCTTTCCCCCTCCTCTGGCTCTCTCGCCACCCCTCCCTCGTCGGAAATCCGCAACGCCCGAGCGCTGCCGCGGAGCGCGACGCCGTTCCCACGCGGCCAACGACGGCAGGACGTTGCACCGCCATGTCCCTCGTCTTCGCCGTGGTCGTCTTCATCTCGGAGCGCAAGGAATCGGACCCTTAAGCCTCGAGCACGCCGTCCCCTTCATCTTCTTCACCGCCGGCCGCCGCGGAGTCTTCGCCAGAATTCGTCGCCGAGGAACCCTCTTCAACCTCGCCGTCCATTCCAGTAGCTCCAGGGTGAGCAGCTTTACGTTTCCCCCAACTGGTCGCCTCCCCGTTTGGCCCCTAGCTCGATCCGCCATGGGAGACGAGCGAGCTCGCCGCCATGGTCAACGAATTGCTCGCTCACGTGCTCCCAAGTCCTGCCCAGCGCGCGCGTTTGGCTCCTGGAGTTCGTAGCAGTCGAATGCAACCCTCCCGGCTTCAAACCGTGCCCTCTAGTTCCACTTCCGAGCTCGCCGTTGTTCTGCTTCCGCCGGGGAAGACGCCGCCGTCCCTCTGGTCCTCCTCTCGACCCCCAGCTGCGTCCATTCGACGCGCGGAAGCACAAGGAACACGCCCGTGCTCTCCGTTGTCCTCCCCGTGGCCTCCTTCGCCATCGCCGTAGTGCTCCGTCTCCGGCCGCCGCGAACGTCGTCGTAGCCATGGCCACAGACCTCCCCGCGTTGCTCCGATGGCACCAGTGGACGCGCGCGAACCCCAGCTTCCTCCCCGTACCACCCACGCCTCTCCCCGTGGCCAAAACACCACTCCGACGAGACGCCGCCGTCCTCTGGGTCGCCGTCGTCATGTCGCCGGCGGGTCCGTTTTGGTTAGGACTAAACCCTCGCACTAATCAGCCACCCAGCCACTGACAGTGGGACCCACAGCCCCCTAACCCTCTGTTTAACTTATTTTGAACCGGGTTTAACCCCACTGTGGATGACAGGTGGGGTCCCCTAGTCAGTTTGACTGGTCAGCCCCCTGCTGACGCCATGCTGGCGCAGTGCTGACGCAGTAAAGGTTTTAAATCAATTTAATAAATCAGAGAAATTCCAGAAAATACAATAAACTTTGGAAATTCATAATTAATTCATCCTAACTCCAAATATAGCAAATAATATGTCTAAAATTATCAGAAAAATACAAGGATTAAGAATATGCAATTTTTTTCATGTTTGACCATTTTAAAATGGGTGAACAGTAGCAAACATGCATATGGATCCTTTTCAAATTCAAATTTGGGGTGATTTTGCAAATGATTTTGCAACACCCTTAATTCCAATGGTTTCATCCACACATCAGAAGCTTTACTTCAACTATGCCACATCACTTCATGATCAAACTTTTCAAATGAACTTTTATGCATTCAAATGCATTTGAAATTCATCGATAAATCAAATGGAGTTTGAATTTGCATTACAAATGCAATATACTCCTTTTAAATGGAATGCTCAACACATCAGTACCTTGAACATCACCATTACAATCTTATTCATGTGATTGTGCATTGTACATTATGTTGATCCTATGATTGTCATGTTGCTGATAGAAGTGGAGCCGGAATCCGAGATCATCCCCTTCGTTGAAGACCTCGTGACCGAACCTCGTCAGCAAGGCAAGCAAACCCCCATTGATCATGTCGATAAAATCCCACTTCCCTCTCATGTCTCTCTTATGCATTGTTTAGGATGATCACCATGATAACGTTTCTATCGCATAGTTGAACCCATGTCCTTTGCATGACCTATCATCTTGTCACAGTAGTAAGCAAACCAAAATCCTAGCAGATGTAGGAGTTGGTTGATATCATGTGGCCCTTGCAAATGTTATCGCTTATTGCATGCTTAGTATGATACCATGATGTTACTGTGATGTGAGTCGGGATGATGATAAACATGGTGTTGATGAAAGTGAAACGTGTTGGTGAATCCACCCTAATACAAGGTGAACGATGAGAGGCTGTGTAGGAGTACACAGTGGGTTGTCTCGTTGAACACCGCCCTAGTACGAGTTCTTGTGTGGTGATCCAAGATGAAGAGTACAACCACACATTGGGCTCACTGACCCCTCTCGGCTTACTAACTCATCCCTTTCGATGTCCAGATGTCACAGTAGTTCGGATTTCTGTAGGTATTGTGGCCTGGTAGCCAAGTGAGAGAACGGCTCATCCGAGACCGGCTTTCGCACCACGCACACATCGTCTGGGTCCACTTCGGTAAACCGGCCAGGTTCACGATAGTGGCAGACAACCCAGATAGGCGGCTTTCATGGACTAGATCGGCTATGAGGTAACGGTTGTGGTGGCATCCTCGCTGTCATCTCTTGAACGGTGACACGCAAAACGCGGTAACTGATGGCAGGTGTGTGTAGCGGTACACCCCTGCAGGGTTGACAAAACTATTCGAATAGCCGCGTCCGCGGTTATGGACTGCTTGGAAAGTTTAGCTTGATTATTAGATAACTTGAACCGGATACTTCTAAAATACACCAAGATAAGTGTGAGTGCTATGGTGTGCTTCTCGTGGGTAAGTCGAGGAAGTAACCATAGTGGTGTATTGGTTGAAGAGATGTAGTGGACTCGTGTACGCTTCTTACCTCAAAAGTCTGGTACTCGTAGTTCAGGATTAGCCAAGTCAAAGCTGGCACTTCTGCAAGTGAACCCCACCTCCCTTTACCTTGATACATATGCATGATTAGTATAGTTCCTATGTAAGTCTTGCTGAGTACGATTTTGTACTCACGTTTGCTTAATCTATGTTTTAGATGAACCCACCAACCCCGATGGTGGCTTCTAACCGAAGCTCGAAGAATGAAGACTCCGACCAAGACCAAGCTAGTGTAGTCCCAGTCAGAAGACTGGTTCCCTCGTGGAGGGCTTGTTTTTAGATAAGGCTTCTCTAAGCCATTTGTTAAACTTTTCTGTACTCAGACCTACTTGCTTCCGCTTGTTTGTTGTAATGTTGGATCACATGCTTGTGATCTCTGTGTGCACTCTGTAAGAATTATTAATAAAGATATATACTTTGTAGAGAATAGCAATGATACCTGCTGTTCATACAAGGCATGTGTGTTGCGTGTATGTTTATAACATGCATGTCTTTGTATGGGTTTTCGAGACCTTAGTTGTGATCTGGCTGGCGGTCTTTTATACACCCAGTGGCCCTTAGATGTGCGCAGCTTGGGGCATCGCGATGCGATTGTTCGAGACTCTGTCTCGTGCACACTTTGATGTATGATCGAGCCCGCCCTAGACCCCGACTAAGTGATCGGGCTGGAGTAAGTCTATGTAAGGGTTATAATACAATCGATAGTATGGTTGAGGCGACTTGTCTATGAGTATGGGAGTTCACCACCCATATCATTTAGACTTGTGTGCGGACGATGAGGACCCATTTCAGTTGATCATCCGGCCTGGATGGGACGCCCCTCACGTTCGATGCTTTCCGAGAATGTTATGTGCTTGGCCTTGTCTGCTTAGACAAGTGGGTACGGTTCTCGGCTCTCCATATGATTGTGTTGTAGCGAGGCTTGAATACGCTAATCCCGGGTCCCGACACTTAGGCCATCCACTTGAGGGAAATTGCTGCTATCCTACAAACCTCTGCGCTTGGAGGCCCAACATAGTCTACAATAATAGAAGCGTGGGTTGACATCAAGCTATTTCTGGCGCCGTTGCCGGGGAAGTAAGTGTTTGAAGGTATATCTTTAGATGTTGAAATTAAATCTTTTCATTTCTTGTTTTTATTTTCACTAGTTATGTTTATGGAAAACTGCTCTCTTAGTTCGCTGCTTGGGGGAGCCGCTTTGCCACACCTGTGGTAGAGAAGTCTCCGCCACCTACTGAATGTATCCCGTTCCAAATACCAGTTGGGATAATTGAAATAATTAGGAATGATTGTTATGGTGGAACAGTCAATCCTAGTATTCATTTGTCGAAACTTACAGAACTTTGTGATTTGTTCAAGATTTCAGGTTTGACAAGAGGTGACGTCATGAAGAAATTATTTGCCTTGTCACTAAAAGGAAAAGCATTGGAATGGTATAGGCTACTAGATGATTCTCACCTACGGGATTGGGAAGAGATCTGGTCTCTCTTTTACTCCAAGTTTTATCCTCTTCATGAAGTTCATGAGAATAGTAATTATGTTTATAATTTCTATCCTCATGACGGAGAGAGCATAGCTCAAGCTTGGGGGAGACTGAAAACTTTAATGCTAAAATGTCCTAACCATGGGCTCCCCAAAGATATAATTATTACCAGTTTTACGCAAGGGTCTCTCGACAGGATAAAGACTTGCTCTATGCTTCCTCTATGGGTTCTTTCACAAACGAAAAGATTGATGCTAAATGGGAACTCCTTGAAAGAATTCAATGCAACACTGAATATTAGGAGATCGACAAAGGTAAAGAGTCAGGTATAATTTATGAGTATGATTGCATTAAGTCCTTTGTTGAAACTTCAAGTTTTAATAAGTTTAGTGCTAAGTTTGGGCTTGATTCTCAACTCCTTGTTGATTTCCTCAAATCTTTTGCTTCACATCTTAATATGCCTAAGGAGGATTGGATCAAGCATCATGAACCTTTTAAAGAGATTTGCAAAGAAAATAAAATTGTTCATGATGATTGCAACATGCATGATCCAATTCCTGAAAATGAAGTTTTATATAGGCATGTTAATTTTTGTGGAGTGGATAGACCTTGTGAAAGGCCTATGATTGAAGAAGAGAAGTAGTGTAAGCAACGTAAGCTTGAAATAACAATCACTTGGGTCAAAGATTTAAATGAAATTGCTAGAGAATTGTGTGACCTTTATCCTTTTACTTGTGAACTTTGTGGTATAGAGGGTAACTTTAATTTTCAATGCATGAACTTTCAAGACGTAATTGTTAACCAGTTGTGTGATAACATGATCACCCCTGATCTTTATGATGAACTTATGTTATTTTTGATGTGTGAAGATTTATCCGGAAAGACTTCTTGGCTAGATGTTAATGCCTACGGAATAAACAACACTTTGCAAAATTTCCATCTCTATTGTGTTGTTAATTGCCATGAAAATGATTACATAAGTAAGATTAGAAAGGAGGGAACTTTACCAAAGTATAAAAATGTCTCTTATATTTCTACTAATAAAAAGGAGAGTTTCTCCCAAGTTTCCCCTATTGTTTCTAATGATAAAACATGATATATGGAGGAACTTCATCTCCAACCACTCCCTCCTAAGGTGAAGAAGAAGAAAAAGAAGAGGAGGAGGAAGAGGAGCAAGAAGGAAGAAGAATGGGTATCAACCTGGCCTGAGTATATTCCTCGCATCAATTTTTATCCTAACGGAGATAAATTTATGGAGGATGGTGAGCTTGATTGCATTCATTATTATCCTGATGTTAAGTCCGTAGGCACTATTGAAGGTGATTTTGATTATGATATGCATGTTACTTATTGTGATTGGGAAGATGATAATAATGCCACTTATGATCTTGAAAATCTTTTTGGTGCCAACTCTGAAAATGATGATATGGAAAGCTCTAAGCTTGGGGATGATAGGATTGCAAATCCTTTACCCATTAGTGATGTGATAATTGATAATTCTTTTTCTAGTAAGAATAAAGACAACATGATTGCAAATATAGTTGCTAGCAATGATAATGCTCTTCTCTACTATGATGATGTTATAACTCCTATCTACAGTGATTGTAAAGGTACCTATGACATAAGGAGAAATTATCCTTATGAAACTTGTCATAATCATGGAGGGGATTACTCCCTTGCTGAAAACCATCTTCCTAATACACATTTAATCTATAGTGTTCAAGTTTTTTTATGATAGTCCTACTCCCACTATTACCAATGAGAAAGATTATGCTTATGTGGAGAGTAAGAGTACCTTTTTGCATGTGAATCATGGTAACAATGCTTTATGTGATACTTATATTGTTGAGTTTATTCATGATCCCACTGGAAATTATTATGAGAAGGGAACACATGCTTATAGATATTTCAATACTACCAAGTTCGCTCTCTTTATGTTGAAGGCTTTGAAGCTGCACTTGTTTTTCCTTCCTATGATTATTGCTTTGTGCTTCAATGAATTATTCTATTGCAATATTCCTATGCATAGGAAGCATGTTAGGCTTAAACGTGTTTCGTATTTGCTTCTTGATGCTCTCTTTTGTTCTTCAACTCTTATTCCTGCGAGAGCATCATTAAAATCTTAAGCCTAGCTAATGGCTTTAAAGAAGCGCTTTCGGGAGGCAGCCCGCAACGAATTTAGGCTTTCCTTTTCGTTTTTCTTCTGTTTTTAGTGGTCTTGATCATTTTTACTACTTTAGGAACATCATTGTATCTTTACTTTTCAAGCTTTGTGCCATTTATATCCTCATATGACAAGGGAAGTGAAAGTTGTGACATGCTGTCCAGAAAACAGATTTTGTCCTCGTGACTAGAAAAATCACAGAAAAATCCCAGTTCATCTTTTTGAGCTGAAATGTTTACACAGCGTGCTCTGTACAATTACGGAACTTTCGTATGTTCTGAGTTTTTTGATTTGATTTGCAGAAGTATCCCTAAAAAAATCTTTACTACCTGCTGGTCTGTTTTTCACAGATTCTGTCCTGTTTTCCCTTTCCTTCATTTTGCGAACCTTAAGATTGCTTGTTCTTTGCAAAAACTTTTTGGAAATCTTGAGAAACAGTAGCTCTTCAAGAATATCCTTGTTTCCAGTAGATAAAAAATTATTTAATTACGGGTACTAACCTCGCTAATCAGATTATGATGAGTTCTGTATGAAGGGAGTTTTCAAGTGTGCGAGGGAAGATGATGAAAGAAGATTCAGGAGTGTCAAGCGCTCAAACATGGGGATGCCCCCATGCATCCCCAAGACATATTCAAGGAGACTCAAGCATCTAAGCTTGGGTATGCCCCCATGCATCCCCTTATCCATCAACAATTATCAGTTCGTCTTTCGTTTCACTATATTTTTATCACTTCATGCGTTATGTGCTATGCTTGGAGCGTCTCGCTCTTAGGTTTTATTTTTTAGTTTTCTTTAGCTTTGCTTGCTGTTCATAACAAGTTAGAACCCAGTTTTCTTTGTGTGGGAGAGAAACACGCTCCACTTTCTAAACCTAGAACACATCATAGGATTTTTCATATCTATATCTTTGCTGTGAGTGTTATTTATCTTTTTCATAGCTACTGTCATGTTTAGCTCTTAGTTTTCATGCTTATCTTTTTAAGAGCTTTTGTTTAGTTTGTTGCTGTAACTCTCTTGAGTTTTCATGTTTATCTTGTTTAGAGAGTTTTCTTGTTGCACTGAGTTGTGTGTCTTGACTTGAAGTAGGTAATTGAGGTTGCTATTCAGTTGTAGTAGTAACTTGCAAAAGTTTTTAGGTATTGCCATGAGTAATGTTTGGACTTTTGGTGTCAAGAGCTTTAGCCTAGTAGTAATAGATGTCGTATTTTGGGCAATCCGTGTTTATTTTCAAAACTTAAAAAATTAGTTGAGAACTTTAGCTACTAGATGGATCACTACTCTTTGGAGGGATCGAATATTAGATTACACTCACGTACCATGATTCGAGGATGCGCAAGGATAACCAAACCCCCATACACTCCTCATCGGGGTACTTGTCTCTTTGAGAACCTCCTTAATATATTGAGAGTTACCGATAATAATTGCATGAGTTCTTCGGACTAATGTGAGTATTCGAAAGTTGACACTTCCACCTACCCATATTTTTCTAGCCTCTCTTGTGTCGTGCATTGTCTTCTTCTCACTCCGAGAGTTGGCGTGCACCTTCGCCGGTACATACAAATCCTTTGCACGATACGCTCTATCATCATAAGCCTCATTATATCCTTCCTCCGAACAGCCACCATACCTACCTATCAAGGCATTTCCATAGCCTTTCCGAGATACATTGCCATGCAACATCCACCTTCTCATGACTTGATCTTCATGTCTTACATGCTACTTGCTTGATCGATGAGCCGCATGCTAGTTGGGCCTTTCCCTATTCATAGCTACATGACGCGCTAGTATCATTGCATATCCTGCTACACTGGCAGAGGCATACATTTGCATACTTCATGATAGTTTCATTTTCTTTATGATTTGAGTACCTTTGTAAAGTTTGAAAGAACTTCTATACTTCTTTTAATATATAGAGTGTTGCCCCTAAAGTGAGTAAAAGATCCCAAAGAGGACAAAATCAAAAGATTTCAAAGAGGACAAATGAGAGAAATAGAAAGAGCCATTGAGGCCACCAAAAAAAATACAAAAAATAGAAAAAGGAGAAAAATAAATAAAAAGAGAGAAGGGGGCACACTACTATTCCTTTTGAGAGATCCACACTCGTACTCCATCTTATATCTTGTACTCCATAGAGATTATCATTTATGCATATAGCTATGTGGGGACCTTCACACTATAGAACTTGGCTTGTACATTCCAATGATGAGCCTCCTCAAATGAGCTCTAGGTCTTCTTGAGCAAGCAAGTTGGCTGCACCCCCACTAGTTCCATTGGAGAGCATACCTTAACTCACATGTGCATCCGTTGCATGGAAATCCCTACTCCTCACATCATATCTATCATTTGGCTTTCTCTCGCCTATGATTGTCCTCATTGATGTGAGCCTTTCACACCCTTTTGTCTTCCTCCTCCACCATATTCTCTCTTTGCCATCCTAATTGTCAACTTTCTTGCTTACGCTCATCCATTGCATGAGTGCTCAAAATATCGAAAAGGAGTAGATCATTTTGACTTGTACCTGGCTAGTGGTCTGGGGATGAGTCAAGATAAGATTCCAAAGAAGACCAAGTGTGAAACTTTAGTAGATTGAGTTCTCAACACAAAAATACTTTTTACCGTATATCCCTATCCCCTTTCTTGCACGCAAACACCATTTGGAGACATTCGAGTCACGGACAGCGAGAGCTCTTACACCTTTATGTTCTTATGTTTCTTGTTTCAATGCTGAATATAGACTCTTGCCTGTTATGACTTGAATTGAATTACATGTCTTGATTTCTTTACTTAAAATTTCTTATATGGTTGTTAGCATGTCACCCTAGAAATTAGGCTTGTTATCATTTACCTAGTCGAGGACGAGCAGGAATTAAGCTTGGGGATGTTGATACGTCCAAAACGTATCTATAATTTCTGCTTGCTCCATGCATCTTTTGTGTGATATTGCTATGATATTGATGCAATTCTTATACACTATTGATCATATTTGGACTAACCTATTAACTCAGTGCACCCTAGTGCCAGTTTCTGCTTTCTGCTGTTTTTGTATTTCAGGTTTTCCCATATTAAAAGTGCTCAGAAAATTCCGGGAAAAATATATAAAAAATCAGCGTTCCAAAATCTTCATTACGCCCGAAGGGGGGCCAGAGGGGCCCCACCTAGTGCCTAGGCGGCCAGTGGGCGCGACCTAGGGGGTGGCCGCGCCGGGAGTCCGCCTAGACTCCTGGTGGCCCCCCTGGCTGCCCCCCTTGGCCCTTATTTTTACTCGCGTCGCGAAAACCCTGATTCCGAACCTCTTTTCTCCAGAAGCAATTCCGATCTCCGCTGCCATCGCCGATAAGCTTCGGGGGACCAGAATTCCTGTGTCGGCACCCTGCCAGGACGGGGAAGTGCCCCCAGATTCATCTCCATCGACGTTGCTTCCTCCCTTCATGATGCCGGAGTAGTTCCTCCCCGGGGCTGAGGTTTCTACCAGTAGCTATGTGGTCTTCTCTCTCTCCCATGATGTGATCTTGATTGTGATCATAGGCTATGTTAATCTAGGATGATCCCATGATGTTTCCCCTTCTTCTATGTATTGGATTGATGTACTCACTTCATCTTATCTAGTATAATCCCCGAGTCCATGGTGACAGCGGTCTATTGGACATGGGTTAGAAGAATATTTTCATGAGTGATTTTCCCTTTTGTGTGTGGATTGAAGATTGAGAGTCTCTTTGTGCTTGTCTTTGACTATCCTTTAGATATGTTGTGGTGATTGTGGTACTCTCTTTGGATGGCCGCGGTGACATTGGGAAATCCATAGATGAGAACTACGAACTCTAAGGTGTGCTTTTGCAGCCCTACACAATTCTCGTCCTCTCTTGACCACAAAGGAATGACCTCCGATTACGTCTCCATTGCATGTTTTATGAGGAATATCATGTGATTAGACTATGTTAATGTTGTTGGGAGTTTCCACTAGTGAAAGTATGAAGCCTAGGCCTTGTTTACACCATTGCAATACTGTTTGTGCTCACGTTTACCACTTGTTTCTTTGCTGCACTTTTTATTACAGATTTATATTACCTTGCTTTGCTACACCTATCACCCATATTTTACCATCTCTTCGCCGAACTAGTGCACCTATACAACTCCTAGTTGTATTAGGTGTGTTGGGGACACAAGAGACTTCTTGTATCTTAATTGCAGGGTTGCTTGAGAGATACCATCTTCAACCTCTACTTCCCTGAGTTCGATAAACCTTAGTTCATCCACTTGAGGGAAATTGCTTCTGTCCTACAAACCTCTGCGCTTGGAGGCCCAACATAGTCTACAAGAATAGAAGTGTGCGTTGAAGTCAACCCGTAGGACTCCGGCAACGATAAGTAGGTGTCAGCGGCGCAACTGACGTGGACCTGTACACTACACAAATAACTTTGCTCCCAACGAAGTTCAGACAGGTTCTCAATCTCTCCGGTCTTGTTGTTTACGAAGGATCAAACGCAAGGGATAATGATAATGATAGCAACTAGAAAGTAAAAGAAGGAAAGTATATAAGCGTGTAAAGAGTGATGAGAATATGGACCGGGGTCCTGTGATTTTCACTAGCGATGTTTCTCTGCCAAAAGACGATAAAACTTCTATGCGAGGTAACAAAATTACAGCTGGGCAATTGATAGGATCATAAATGCACCGCAATGCTAACTATGCTATGAATAAAGGAAGAGGCTCAAAAGCATGGGAAGTACGCCAAAATAAGTAGACCGAAATTCAACTGCATCTAATACTAATCATCCACCTTGAGATATCTATCCAGAACATCTCGCTGGTATTAATTTGCGAGCCCCATTCAAATTGTAAACCCAAAGCAACAGACAACTGCATTAAAAAGAACTTTGCGTAAAGTAAACAATCCTTGCAACCGCGGTTACAAGCACAGTTGTTTTCCCCCTTGTGGCAACATCACATCCCCTAGACTCATGTTTCTGTCACTCAAGCGTGTCATCGGGGGCATGAACCCACAATCGAGCATAACGTTCCCTCTTGGAGTTACTACCTACTACTTGGCCAAAGCAATAAACAGCAATGGAGAACATGCAAGAATTACTTAGGAACAAAAATATAAAAGATAAGAACCAAATATATTATTCTATCACAATCTGAACATAATCTCATAATCCATCAGATCCCATCAAACTCAGCATAGCAACAACAGAAAGATTATATATGTGCCTCGATCATGTAGGGCAGCTCACGAGGTCTAAACCATGAAGAACAAAGAGGGGAGGAGAACATCACATAGCTACTGATCACGGACCCATGGTCCAAAGGAAACTACTCACAACACATCTGGGTTGCGTCCATGGTGGAGGGTAAGCTCCCAGAGATCGATCCTCCCTCCGGCAGGGTGCCTGGAAGAAGTCTGTTGGCGCTCTCGATCTTGGAAGCGTGGCGGAGGCGGAACAGAGGCGAGATCGGAAAAAAGGGTTTTGTCTTCGGGGGTTTCACGTCAGTGGGAATAAATAGGCGAACGGGGGTAGCCAGGGGTCCATGCGCCCCCTGGCGCGGCCAGACCCTAGGCCGCGCCAGGTGGCCGCCTGGGTCCCTGGTGGTGGCCCTCTGGCCCCACTTTGGTGATTCTCGAAGGTTCCGTTACGCTGATTTTTTTATCCGATTTTTCCTGAATTTTTGGAGCACTTTTAATATGCGGGAAACCTGGAATAGAAAAATAGCAAAAAGCAGGAACTGGAACCGTGGTGCACTGAGTTAATAAGTTAGTCCAAATATGATCAAAAGTGTATGAAAGTGTATCTAGATCATAGCAATATCACAGAAAACATGCATGGAGCAAGCAAAAATTATAGATACGTTTGGGACGTATCAACATCCCCAAGCTTAATTCCTGCTCGTCCTCGAGTAGGTAAATGATAACAACCATAATTTCTATGGTGACATGCTAGCAACCATATATGAACTTTGAAAAGTAAAGCAATCAAGGCATGTGATTCAATTCAAGTCATAACATGCAAGAGTCTATATTAGCATTGAAACAAGCAACGAAAGAACATTAGGTGCAAGAGCTCTCGCTGTCCGTGACTCGAATGTCTCCAAATGGTGTTTGTGTGCAAGAAGGGGGATAGGGAATACGAGAGATAAAGTATTTTTTTTTGAGAACTCAATCTACTAAAGTTTCACACTTGGTCTTCTTTGGAATCTTATCTTGACTCGTCCCCAGACCACTAGCCAAGTACAAGTCAATTTTATCCACTCCTTTTCAGTATTTTGAGCACTGATGCAATGGATGAGAGTAAGCACGAAAGTTGACACTTAGGATGGAAAAGATAGAAATATGGTGGAGGAAGAAGACAAAAAGGTGAGAAAGGCTCACATCAATGAGGACAATCAAAGGCGAGAAGGCCAAATGATAGATATGATGTGAGGAGTAGGGATTGCCATGCAACTGATGCACATATGAGCTGTAAAGCTCTCCAATGAAACTAGTGGGGGTGCATCTAACTTGCTCGCTCATGAAGACCTAGAGCTCTTTTGAGGAGGCTCATCCAGTGTGAAGGTCCCCACATAGCTATATGCATAAATGATCATCTCTATGGTGTACAAGGATAAGAGGGAGTACTAGTGTGGATGTGGATCTTTCAAAAGGATAGTAGTGTTGCCCCTTTCTCTCTTTTTATTTCTTTTTCTCTTTTTTCAATTTTTTTATTTTTTTGGTGGCCTCAATGGCTCTTTCTATTTAACTCTAATTTGTCCTCTTTGGGATATTTTATTTTGTCCACTTTGGGATCTTTTCCTCACTTAAGGGCAACACTCTAATTTACAAGAGGTTATAGAAGATCTTTCACACTTTACAAGGTACTCAAAACATAAAGAAGATGTAGCTATCATGATGTATGCAATGTATGCCTCTGCCTGTGTAGCAGGAACATGTATGACATGAAGATCAAGTCATGAAGAGGTGGATGTTGCATGGAAATATATCTCGGAAAGGCTATGGAAATGCCTTGATAGGTAGGTATGGTCGCTGTTTTGAGGAAAGATATAAGGAGGTTTATGATGACAAAGCGTATCATGCCAAGGATTTGGATGTACCGGCGAAGGTGGACGCCAACTCTCGGGGTGAGAAGAAGGCAACGCGCGATACGGGAGAGGCTAGCAAATATGAGGAGGTGGAAGTGTCAACTTTCAATACTTACATTAGTCCGAAGAACTCATGCACTTATTATCGGTAACTCTCAATCTAATGAGGAGGTTCACAAAGAGTCAAGTACCCCGAGGAGGAGTGTATGGGGGTTTGGTTATCCTTGCGCATCCTCGACTCATGGTACTTGAGTGTACTCTAATATCCGATCCCTCCAAAGATTAGTGATCCATCTAGTAGCTAGAGTTCTCAACTAGTTTTTGTAGGTTTTGAAAATAAACTCGGATTTCCCAAAATACGACATCTATCACTAATAGGCTAGAGCTCTTGACACCAAAATTTCAAACATTAGTCACAACAATACCTCAAAACTATTGCAAGTTACTAAAAAAATTAAATAGCAACCTCAATTACCTACTCTCAAGACAAGACAGAACTCAGTGCAACAACCAAATCTCTTAACAAGATAAACATGAAAACTAAAGAGAGATCTAGCAACAAACTAAACAAAATCCAAGGCTCTTGCTAGAGACAAACTAAAACTAAAACTAAACATGGCAGTAGCTACGAAAAGATAAAGAACACACAACAGCAAAAAGATAAGCATGAAAAATCCTATGATGTGTTCTATATTGGAATGGAGCGTGTTTCTCTCCCACACAAAGTAAGACAGGATCTAACTTTTTATGAACAGCAAGGAAAGCTAAATAAAACTAAAAATAAAATCTAAGAGAGAGACGCTCCAAGCATAGCACATAACGCATGAAGTGATAAAAATATAGTGAGACGAAGGACGAACTGATGATTGTTGATGGAGAAGGGGATGCACAGGGGCATCCCCAATCTTAGACGCTTGATTCTCCTTGAATATTTATTGGGGATGCATGGGGGCATCACCAAGCTTGAGCCTTGACACTCCCGGATCTTCTTTCATCATCTTCCATCGCACACTTGAAAACTCCCTTCATACATAATTCATCATAAGCTGATTAGAGAGGTTAGTACCCTTAATAAAATAATTTTTCCCCACTGGATATAAAGATAAACTTGAAGAGCTACTGTTTCTCAAGATTTCCAAAAGGTTTTTGCAAAGAAAAAGCAAGCTTAAGGTTTGCAAAAGTAAGGAGAGGAAAAACGTGGCAGAATCTGTGAAAATAACTCATGTTTTCTGGACAGAATGTCACAACTTTTGCTTCCCTTATGATAAGAGGCTATTACTTGGCAGAAAGCTTGAAAATAAAGATACAATGATGTTGCTATAGTAGTAACAATCATCAATACCACTAAAAACAGAAGTAAAAACATCTTGGATTGCCTCCCAACAAGCGCTTTCTTTTACGCCTTTAAGCTAGGCATAAGGGAAAAGAAGAATCAAAGGTCTCCAAGATCATCGGAATCATAAAAACCTTCAAATTGATTTTCAATAAGCTCATTCTTCTTCTTCCTAGGAAAGAGGTACTTACCTTTCGCCTTACCGCGTAAGCGTATCTGCCCATTACCAATATAAATGAAGCCTTTCATAGCTCGGAGGAAGTCCCTCCCAAGTATGATGTTGCTTTGGTTTGGCTCCATGATGAAGAAATCCATCGGTGCAACTGATACACGAGATACTTCTCGCCCTCATTGGTTACCCCAAGGGGAAGGTGAGATGTAGATAGCGACAAATTTCCCTTGGCAAAGATGCCAAGGTTGAAAAGATCGTCTCCCGTAGGACTCCAACAGATACAAGTAGGTGGTGAAGTGAACAACTGGTACCGTTGACAATCTAAGGATTGTTAACTTCACCTGGACCTGCACACACAATATATAGCTTTTCTCCCAACGAGTACAGAGGAGTTGTCAATTCCTCTGGCCTTGTTGTTTACAAAGGATAAAACGCACGGGATAATAATGATAGTGATAGCTACGGAAAAGTAAATACTGAAAGTAAATTGATAGTGTAAACAGTGGTGGTAATATGGACCGGGGTCTCATGATGTTCACTAGTGATGTCTCTCTCCCAAAAGACGATAAAATAGCCATCCGAGGTAAACAAATCACAGCTGGGCAATTGACAGGATTATGTGCACAAACCAATGCTAATTATGCAAAACAGAAAGGAAGAGGCTCAAAAGTACGGGCGGTACGCCAAGACAAGTATACCGAAATCCATCTGCATCTACCCACTAATCATCCACCTTGAGATATCTATCCAGAACATCTCGCTGGTATTAAGTTGTGAATCCCACCAAAAGTGTAAACTCAAAGCAACGGACAACTGTATTAAAGAACTTTGCGTAAAGTAAACAATCCTTGCACCCGCAAGTACAAGCACCGTTGTTTTCCCCCTTGTGGCAACAACACATCACCTAGACTCATGTTTCTGTCACTCAAGCTAGTCATCGGGGGGCCATGAACCCACAATCATGCATAACGCTCCCTCTTGGAGTCACTACCTACTACTTTGCCAAAGCAATAAACAGCAAGGGAGAACATGCAAGAGTTACTCAAGAACATAAATATAAAAGAAGAGAATCAAATATATAACTCAATCACAATCTGAACATAATCTCAGCAAACTCAGCATAGCAACAGCAGAAAGATGACATATGTGCCTCGATCATGTAGGGCAGCTCACGAGGTCTAATCCATGAAGAACAAAGAGGGGAGGAG
This sequence comes from Bromus sterilis, assembly GCA_950022295.1. Taxonomy (NCBI): domain Eukaryota; kingdom Viridiplantae; phylum Streptophyta; class Magnoliopsida; order Poales; family Poaceae; genus Bromus; species Bromus sterilis. The sequence continues at coordinate 360,209,109 of OX465595.1, read as the reverse complement.
AACATCACATAGGTACTGATCATGGACCCATGGTCCAAGGTGGACTACTCACGGTTCATCCGGGAAGCATCCATGGTGGTGGAGAAGCTCCCGGAGGTGATTCCTCCCTCCGGCAGGGTGCCGGGAAGAGGTCTTCTGGTGCTCCCGATCTTTGAAGCGCGGCGGCGGCGGAACAGAGGAGAGATCGCGAAAAAGGGTTCCGTTCCCGAGGATTTCTCGTCACGGGGAATAAATAGGAAAAAAGGGGAAGCCAGGGGCTCCACGCGCCCCCCTGGCGCGGCCAGGGGCCTGGCCGCCTGGGGGCCCCTGGCTCCGCTCTGGCCCCTCCTGGGCTCTTCGCGAAACTTCCGGTACGCTGATTTTTCCTATATTTTTTCCGGAATTTTTCTGGTACTTTTAATAAGGGGGAACCTGAAATAGAAAAACAACAGAAAACAGGAACTGGCACTGGGGTGCACTGAGTTAATAGGTTAGTCCAAATATGATCAAAAGTGTATGGAAGTTCATCAATATCATAGCAATATCACACAAAAGAGGCATGGAGCAAGCAGAAATTATAGATACGTTTTGGACGTATCAACATCCCAAAGCTTAATTCCTGCTCGTCCTCGAGTAAGTAAATGATAACAAGCATAATTTTTGTGGTGACATGCTAACAACCATATAAGAACTTTGTAAGTAAAGTAATCAAAGCATGCAATTCAATTCAAGTCATAACAACCAAGAGTCTATATCTAGTATTGAAATAAGCAACATAAGAACATAAAGGTGCAAGAGCTCTCGCTGTCCGTGACTCGAATGTCTCCAAATGGTGTTTGCGTGCAAGCAAGGGGATAGGGATATACGAGAAAAAGTATTTTTATTGTTGAGAACTCAATCTACTAAAGTGTCACACTTGGCCTTCTTTGGAATCTTATCTTGAATCATGCCCAGACCACTAGCCAGGTACAAGTCAAAATGATCCACTCCTTTTCGACATTTTGAGCACTCATGCAATGGATGAGCGTAAGAAAGAAAGTTGACACTTAGGATGGCAAAGAGAGAATAAGGTGGAGGAGGAAGACAAAAAGGTGTGAAAGGCTCACATCAATGAGGACAATCATAGGCGAGAGAAAGCCAAATGATAGATATGATGTGAGGAGTAGGGATTGCCATGCAACGGATGCACATATGAGCTAAGGTAAGCTCTCCAATGGAACTAGTGGGGGTGCATCCAACTTGCTTTCTCAAGAAGACCTAGAGCTCATTTGAGGAGGCTCGTCATTGGAATATACAAACCAAGTTCTATAGTGTGAAGGTCCCCATATAGTTATATGCATAAATGATAATCTCTATGGAGTACAAGATACAAGATGGAGTACGAGTGTGGATCTTCTCAAAAATAATAGTAGTGTGCCCCCTTCTCTCTTTTTTTCTAATTTTTTTTCTTTTTTTTGTATTTTTTGGTGGCCTCAATGGCTCTTTCTATCTGACTCTCATTTGTCCTCTTTGGGATCCTTTAATTTGTCCACTTTGGGATCTTTTCCTCACTTAGGGGCAACACTCTATATATTACAAAAAGTATAGAAGATCTTTCACACTTTACAAAGTACTCAAATCATAAAGAAAATGTAACTATCATGATATATGCAAATGTATGCCTCTACCAGTGTAGCAGGATATGCAATGATACTAGCGCATCATGTAGCAATGATTAGGGCAAGGCCCAACTAGCAAGCGGCTCATCGATCAAGCAACTAGAATGTATGACATGTAGATCAAGTCATGAGAAGATGGATGTTGCATGGAAATGTATCTCGAAAAGGCTATGGAAATGCCTTGATAGGTAGGTATGGTGGCTGTTTTGAGGAAGGATATAAGGAGGCTTATGATGACAGAGTGTATCGTGCCAAGGGTTTGGATGTACCGTCGAAAGTGGACGCTAACTCTCGGAGTGAGAAGAAAGCAATGCACGGCACAAGGAAGGCTAGCAAAATATGGGATGGTGGAAGTGTCAACTTTCGAATACTCACATTAGTCCGAAGAACTCATGCACTTATTATCGGTAACTATCAATATAATAAGGAGGTTCACAAAGATACAAGTACCCCGAGGAGGAGTGTATGGGGGTTTGGTTATCCTTGCGCATCCTCGACTCATGGTACGTGAGTATACTCTAATATTCGACCCCTCAGAAGAGTAGTGATCCAACTAGTTGCTAAAGTTCTCAACTAATTTGTAGGTTTTTGAAAATAAACACGGATTGCCCAAAATACGACATCTATCACTAATAGGCTAAAGCTCTTGACACCAAAAGTCCAAACATTACTCAAGACAACACCTCAAAACTTTTTCAAGTTACTACTACAAAAAGAATAGCAACCTCAATTACCTACTTTAAGTCAAGACACAAAACTCAGTGCAACAGGCAAACTCTCTAAACAAGATAAACATGAAAACTCAAGAGAGTTCCAGCAACAAACTAAGCAAAAGCTCTTTTAAAAGATAAACATGAAAGCTAAGAGCAAAGCATGACAGCAGCTACGGAAAGATAAAGAACAAACACAGCAAAGATAAGCAGGAAAAAGTCCTATGTTGTGTTCTAAATTTTGGAAGTGGAGCGTGTTTCTCTCCCACACAAAGAAAGCTGGGTTCTAACTTGTTATAAACAGCAAGCAAATCTAAAGAAAACTAAAAACAAAACCTAAGAGCGAGACACTCCAAGAATAGCACATAACGCATGAAGTGATAAAAATATAGTGAAACGAGAGACGAACTGATAATTGTCGATGGAGAAGGGGATGCACGGGGGCATCTGATACGTCTCAAACGTATCTACTTTTGTTATTGTTTTGCCCTCATTCTTGCATGATTTGGACGAAACTAACCCGGACTAACGCTGTTTTCAGCAGAGCTGCCTGTATGGTTTATTTGTGCGCAGGAAAATGGATTTTTAGACGTCCCAGAAAATTCCCAGATAAATACCAGAAAATCCACGCACCCGAAGGAGCCAGGAGCCAGAAGTGGGACCAGAGGGGAGCCCTGGGGGCCCCAGGCGCCCCCCTGGCGCGGCCAGGGGTGGGGCCGCGCCCTCAGGTCGCCTGGGCTGCTCCCCCCTCCTCTGGTGCCCTACCGAGACTCCTATTTATCCCCGTGACGAGAAAACCCCAGAACAGAAGTCGTTTTCCCAGTTTCCGTCGCGGAGCCGCCGCCAACCTCTGTTCTTCTTCGGGGGGCTAATATGGAGGCTCATTTGGCCTACGGAGAGGGGAGATCATCGCCATCGTCATCACCATCGCCACTCCATCCATCCTCCATGACTTCTCTTCATATGTGTGAGTAATTCCCTGCTGTAGGCAAAGGGGATGGTAGGGATTGGATGAGTTTAATCATGTAATAGTTCGTCAGATTGTTGGGGGCATGTTGCCTATCATCTACTTTTGTGTTTATCATCTTTGCTACAATTTGTTGTTCTTAATGCTTGTCACTTTGGGCCCGAGTGCCATGTTTTCAGATCTGAACCCTATGTGTTTTCATGAATATATTTGTGTTCTAGATCCTATTTATGAGTTGTATGCACCTATTATGGTCCGGAACGGGCGATCCCAAAGGTGACAGCTTGGGACACCAAAGGGGGCGGTCCATAATTTGAGGATTCCATGTATCCATTGAGTTTATTGCTTTGTTCCGGTGCTCTTTGACAGGAGCACCTTAATCTCCATAAGTTCCTTTTGGCCCCGTTCGTAGCGGGATGGTAGGACAAAAGATGTTGTGCAAGTTCTTATTGCAAGCACGCACAACTACCTACGGGATACATGCCTATTGTTTGATATTTGCCTAGATGATCATTGCTTTTCTATGTGCCTTGCCCCGTGTTAGAATCTATTATATGTTCACTCTCATCTATGCAGCGCCCAACCATCCATCTCCCTATCCTACAGTGTTTTCAATCCTTCTAGTTATTAGTTGTTACTTTTGTGGTTACTTTTACTGTCGCTATCATCACTATCATGTTACCGTTACTACTTATCTATCGTTGCAAGCAAGTATATTTCAGGTGCGGTTGAATTGACAACTCAACTGTCAAAGCTTATAAATACTCTTTGGCTCCCCGTGTGTCAAATCAATAAATTGGGTTAGCTTACCCGCGAAGACTATCTCGATCCCTTACGCCTGTGGGGCATCAAGCAGTGTTTTCTGGCGTCGTTGCCGGGGAGCATAGCAATATTTACAAGTCTACTTGAAGTATCCTGCCTGCTGCATATCATCCGCTATGGGTAAGAAAGGAGACCCCAAGGTTCCGATCTTACCATCCCGTACAAGAAAAGGTATTGTTCTAAACACTAGTGCTACACTTGATTCACCTTCTATTATGAGTAAGTTTACTTCACCACCACTACATGATGCTTCTATTGAGTCTGTTACTATATCCGATACTTTTGATGATGCTTCCACTACTCCTGATGATGCTACTTTTCTTGGTCACCATATTGAAACTCAGACTGCTGAAGCTGCAGCAAAATCCAAGACCAAGACCCCTGCTACCTATATTCCTACCTGCAAAACCTTTGGTTACCCGAGCTTCGATGAACTCAGGGAGAGAATCCTTAATGATGATTATGTTACTCTTGATGATGATTTTTGCAGGGAACTCAGAGAGTGTGTCGACTCTGACCCTGGTGCTGTTAAAGAGTTGCTCAAAAGGCGCGCCATAAAGAACAAAGTTATTCCTGATCCTCAATTTGCCACATCTCCTATATGCATCACTGATCCTGATTATGATTTCTCTGTTGATCTTTCACTTATATCTACGGTCGAGGCTGATCCCTTTTATGGCAGAAAAAATGATGATGCTATAGCACACTTGACCAAACTTGCTGAGTTAAGCAACCTATTCACTAATGATGAGAAGATACGAAACTTCTATGTGGCCAAGCTTTTTCCTTTTCTTTGAAGGAAGACGCTAAATCATGGTACAATGCACTACCTTATGGTTCCATTAAAAGTCCTCAGGACTTAGTCCAATTGTTTGTTGATAAATATTTCCCAGCTCATCTGCAACATGCTGCTTTGCAAAGAATCTATAAGTTTAAACAATTGCAGGATGAGCAACTCGCTAAAGCTTGGGGGAGGTTTTGTGATTTACTTAATGTTATGCCGGGACATAGAATCCCCAAGAATGAACTGCTTGATATATTTATCGCTGGTTTAACCGATGAATCCAGATCCTACCTGGACAGTTGTGCTAGTTGTGTTTTCAGGGAAAGAACACCGGACGATGCAGAAGAATTAATTTGCAAAATTGCCACGAACTATGAAGACTGGTCCGTTCCTGAACCACTTCTACCACCGAAAAAGAGGGGAGTGCTTGTTCTGAACGCCGAAGATATGCAAGAAGCAAAGAAGTCTATAAAGGAGAAAGGTATTAAAGCCGAAGACGTGAAGAATTTACCGCCTATTGAGAAGTTGTGTGAGCCTACTACTCACCCTCCCTTGGTAGAGTTACACTCTCTATTAGACTTTACTGAAAGTGACATCCCTAAAGGTAAGCCTCCCGACCAATGTTTAGATGAGCTTGATAATTTTATTATTAAGCAAGACCATTTTAATAGGAAGTTACAAAGTCAGTTGCATGATAATTCTCTTGCTATGAAAAGTTTGTGTGATGTTCTAGAAAGAACAGTTAATGATGTTAAATGTCTTGTTAAGCATTTTCATATGGTTCAAACTCAGCTTGAACAAATTTCTAATGTGCAAAAATATTTGCTTGCTAACAATTCCAAACAGGACATACAAGCTTATGGAATCAAAACTAGGGGTGGAACACACACCCAGGACCCACTCTATCCTGAGGGGAATCCAAAGAGGATCGAGCAAGATTCTCAAGTACAAGAAGAAGACGAGATTGTTAGCTCTCCGAGCAAGAAAAAGAAGAAAAAGAAACACAAGGAGGCTGAAAATCCCGATGATCCTATTACAAGTGAAAAGCCAGCTGTTGATCCTAACAGCATATCTACCTCTGATGCTGAAACAGAAGACGGTGCTGAGCCTGAAGAAAAGGACGTAGAGAAGGATGATTCTCTCAAGATAAGAGAAGAAGAAGCACCCGATAAACGCGAGAGGTACTCTAAAGAAGACTTCATCGCAAGAAGACATGGGAAGGAAAGAGAACCATGGATACAAAAACCCATGCCCTTTCCAGGTAAGTCCCTCAAATCCAAAGAAGAAGAGCATTATAATAAATTTTGTGAATGGATGAAACCTCTTTTTCTTCAAATTCCTTTGACTGATGCTATTAAGTTACCTCCTTATTCCAAATATATGAAAGATATTGTCAAAAATAAAATAAAAGTTCCTAATGAGGCAATATCTACTATGCTTGCTAACTACTCTTTCAGTGGGAAGATCCCTAAGAAGCTCGGTAACCCAGGTATACCCACCATTCCTTGCTCCATAAAGAATAATTACGTCAAAACTGCTTTATGTGATCTTGGGGCAGGAGTGAGTGTTATGCCTCTCTCTCTCTTTACAAGAGGCTTTGTTTAGAGAAACTGATCCCTACAGATATCTCCCTTCAGATGGCTGACAAGTCAACAGCTGTCCCAATAGGTATTTGTGAGGATGTACCCGTTGAAGTTGCTAACTGTTTGATCCTTACAGATTTTGTTGTGCTTGACATGCCCGAGGATGGGAGCATGTCCATTATTCTTGGTAGACCTTTTCTAAACACCGCAGGTGCTATCATTGATTGCAATAAAGGAAAGGTCACTTTCAACGTTGATGATAAAGAACACACGGTGTATTTTCCAAAGAAGATCGACAAGAGGCATGGCCTTAACTCTATAGAGAATATCGAGACCGTGAAGATTGGAGAATGGGACTGTCCACTACATGTGCACCACAAATACAAAACCATTATGGTGGGGACAATGTCCATCAAAGTAAAGGGGCAATGATCACTTCATAAGAGGGGAGACTTCTTGCTCTATATATCGCCGGTTTGTTGGTAAGACTTGATCAACCTTACTAGTGAAGCTTGTTTTATATAGGTAAAAAGTTAAGCTTCTTATGTTTTCATTTTCTTTAGTTTTCATTCTCTTTGCTGTACCAAGTCTTTATACTTTTGAAGCTTCATAATACTAATCACTGCTTTAAGTTTTCAGAAGGTTTTGCAGCTTTTTGAACTCCGAGAAATTTTCAACAGTGAAGTTTTCAGAAAAAATCCAGAAAAATTAAAATAAAAATTTTCATGCCGGGAGTGACCCAGAGGCACCTGGGGCTGACCAGGGGGGGCCACCAGTGGCCCAGGCGGCTAGCTGGCGCGGCATGCCCCCTGGTCGCGCCCACAGGGCGCTTGGGGCCCACAGGCCCCACTTCCAGGTATGTCTTCTTCCTCCTCCTTCCTCTCTCTCCAAAAACACGAGTTCTGCTCCAGTTCTTGCGTTCTTGCTGTTCTTGGAGGCGATTTTCAATCTCTCTCTACAGCCCACCATTCAAGATGAAATTTTGGGCAAATACTCCCTGAAATGAGTTTGCTAGGAAGAGCAAAGGGGTGGCTTGGGAAGAAAAGGCCCGAGCGCTCCGATCGAGTTACAAGAGTTGCAGCTTCACCCTCGACTGCTAGGGTGAGCTACAACGAAGATCATGTGCCCTTAGAGTTGTTGGAGGACACAAATCAAGCACGTGCAATGACTTTCACGTGCGATGAATTTCTTGAAGCTGCAGGAATCAGGGAGGAGTTCTATAATCTTTGTGCTAATGCAGGTTTGACGCGGCTCGCAACGTGTCGTGTTACCCAGTATCAAAAACTCACCTTCTGTTTCATTAACAGTTTTAGATATAACCTTGATGCTGGTTCTGTTGATTTTAAAATTTACAGTGATCTTTTGACCATGCCTTTGGAAAGGTTTTGTGAAATAATAGGTGTGCCGAATGTGGGACTGACATCGAAGATGAGCTCTCAGCCCTCCAAGCTGAGAACCGTCTTCAACTCACTCTGTAGCATGGATACGAGGGATATTCATCGGTCAAAGATCTCCAGCATCTTATTTCCACACCTCAGGTATTTTGCGTATTATATTGCTAGAGGGGTGTTAGCTCGTGACAACACGAGCAACATATCTGCGCCGGATATTGCTATCCTGGCAACCGCCCTTTCAGGGAGGTTTGATTATAATGTGGGTGCCTTAATTGCTCGACACCTTGCTATGAACGGTAACAAGGGAGATTTATTTGGTGGCGTTTACGCCACACTTATCCTAGAGTCTATTAATGGCACCCCACACCCCGATGATAAGACTTTTACTTATATAATTTTTGATCTTGCTGCTATGAAAAGGCATAAGTTTGTTACCATGACTTCCGAGTTTGGTAACCTTGATTATATCTTGCGCTTCGGAGCTACCACGGAACGCAAGATCCGTCTACCTGCAGCTCTTTTGTTTGATTTTTCTCGCAGGAACGGATGGTCCTTTGATGTTATCCAGTTCGATGAGTTCGTGGTCCAGCATTAGTTTCATAACCCCATGGAGGGGGTTGTGCCCGACGAGGAGGAGCATGGTGAGTTCCCACCTTTCCAGGGAGAGACCGTCACCCAGTTTGGTGAAGGGTCTTCCTCTGCTTGGAGCGCGGATCCTTCTTCGTGGGAGGATCCGAGGACTTCGGTGTACGCACCGAATACGACCCTTGGACTCACCCGCACTACCCTGGAGCAGGAGGCTCCTCAGGACATTATCTACTACCAACTTAGGCCAAAAGCCTAAGCTTGGGGGAGTACGTGCCCTTCTCACTTTTCCATTGTATTATCCGTTCCATTTTATTCACTTCAATCTTTTCAAAGCTTTTGCCCGTTTCTTCTTTCTTTATTTCTTTGCAAAAGCAACAAAAAGATTTTCTCTTTTCTTTTGTTTTCTTTTAACCTTTGAAAAACACAAAAAGATTTCCTTTCTCTCTTTAGTTTGCTTTGTTTTCAGAGTTCAGCTCGAGTCCGTGATGGCATTTGATTATATTTCCTACGTTCGATTGTGCAAGTGACAAGGCAGTAATGACGAAGATCGACGGAAGGGAAGCAACAAGGAAAATCGGTATGAACTCTTCTTGTTTCTAATTTTTTACATATGCCTGTACTTATGATCTAGAGACCAGCTTGTAGCGACATAGTGCTATGTTTACAATGCTTTCCCAGTGTTCATGCTTTCCTTGTGGCTAGTCTCAAATAGCTAGAGTACATAATGTGTTGTTGAAATGATTTACATGCATTGCATTGTTCATGATTTGGCATACTGGAGTGGTATTTCCCTTCGGAGAATTTTTGGATTGCCTTGGCACATGTTCACACATGCTTACGACTACAAAGTCTATTTTTGCCTTGATGATCTTTTTATTTCAGAATAGTTATATCACTTTCATGCCCGATTCAATGTTGCTTTGTCGCTCTGCATGATTATGACAGTTATTGCTCTCTAGTTGGTCGCTTCCCAGTCTTTTGCTAGCCTTCTCTCCCACCAAGCGGAATTCTGCTTGTGCTTCCAAACTCCTTTTCAAACCCAGTTGTTCCATTTCAGTCCACCATACCTACCTATATGTGGTATTTACCGGCCACTCCTAACTTAGACTTTCTTGTGCCATCTCGAAATTTATTCAAAAGTTTCCCTTTTTGTAACCGTACAAGCTCATGGTACGGTGAGGGGAAATCAGTATCTTTCATGCCAAAAATATATTGACGGAAGTTTTAACTAGTCAAAGCAGAAAAATAAAAAAAATATAAGAGTTACACCTCCCCCATACTTGATGATGGAGTGAAATGGACCAAATGCTGCTTATGATAGGTGGAACAATACCCTCCTTCCATCCTTGAGGCGAAATAAAAGGTTCCATAGACCATCGAAGATTTATGGATAAGGGAATATGTGTAAGCAAAAGGCATTATATATGGTTGGCATGGGAGATATTGAGAGACCTTTACCGTTCACCGTTGACTGGAAAGTTGCACTTCTCAAAAATATTGTATCTCTGTCTTCAAAACCAAGAGCTCTGGCACATGTTTAGTCTTTGCTTCCTTTCACGGATTTTCAACCTTGCCATCAAAAGCCACAGTTCGAGAGCCTCCCCTTCTTTCTTCAAAGCACCAACTATGAGAGCATAATTGTCATTCTTAGTGTAACATGCATGCTTCTTTCTTCTGCATGCTTGTGTTATTGCTAGTCTGAAATACTGAGTTCTAGTCACCTTTAAAACTCCGAAGGAGTTTCTGCATTTATGTTTTGCTTCACTCATGGAGGCTAGCGAAATGCCACTCAAGTATGTTCAAGCTATGAGCATTGTGATCCTGTTTTGATTTTCAGTAGCTTATTATTTACTTTTAGTTGTTTGTGACTGATCACATGAAAGAAGAATTGCTTCGTGCATTGTCTTTATAGCATTGTTTCAATACTTGCTAAACTCTTTTCGTAGTACATGCTTATTTACATCTAATGAAGCAAAAGAGTTTGTCAAAGTTTTCTTTGTCGCGTCCAGTTCGTTGAACTGAACTGCTTGAGGACAAGCAATATGCTAAGCTTGGGGGAGTTGATACGTCTCAAACGTATCTACTTTTCCAAACACTTTTGCTATTCTTTTTCCCTCATTCTTGCATGATTTGGACGAAACTAACCCGGACTAACGCTGCTTTCAGCAGAGCTGCCTGTATGGTTTATTTGTGCGCAGGAAAATGGAATTTTAGACGTCCCAGAAAATTCCCAGAAAAATACCAGAAAATCCACGCACCAGAAGGAGCCAGGAGCCAGAAGTGGGATCAGAGGGGAGCCCTGGGGGGCCCAGGCGCTCCCCCTGGCGCGGCCAGGGGTGGGGCCGCGGCCTCAGGCCGCCTGGGCTGCTCCCCCCTCCTCTGCCCTACCGAGACTCCTATTTATCCCCGTGACGAGAAAACCCCAGAACAGAAGTCGTTTTCCCAGTTTCCGTCGCGGAGCCGCCGCCACCCTCTGTTCTTCTTCGGGGGGGCTAATATGGAGGCTCATTTGGCCTACGGAGAGGGGAGATCGTCGCCATCGTCATCACCATCGCCACTCCATCCATCCTCCATGATTTCTCTTCATATGTGTGAGTAATTCCCTGCTGTAGGCAAAGGGGATGGTAGGGATTGGATGAATTTAATCATTTAATAGTTCGTCAGATTGTTGGGGGCATGTTGCCTATCATCTACTTTGGTGTTTATCATCTTTGCTACAATTTTTTGTTCTTAATGCTTGTCACTTTGGGCCCGACTGCCATGTTTTCAGATCTGAACCCTATGTGTTTTCATGAATATATTTGTGTTCTAGATCCTATCTATGAGTTGTATGCACCTATTATGGTCCGGAACCGGCGATCCCAAAGGTGACAGCTTGGGACACCAAAGGGGACGGTCCATAATTTGAGGATTCCATGTATCCATTGAGTTTATTGCTTTGTTCCGGTGCTCTTTGACAGGAGCACCTTAATCTCCATAAGTTCCTTTTGGCCCCGTTCATAGCGGGATGGTAGGAAAAAAGATGTTGTGCAAGTTCTTATTGCAAGCACGCACAACTACCTACGGGATACATGCCTATTGTTTGATATTTGCCTAGATGATCATTGCTTTTCTGTGTGCCTTGCCCTGTGTTAGAATCTATTATATGTTCACACTCATCCATGCAGCGCCCAACCATCCATCTCCCTAGCCTACAGTGTTTTCAATCCTGCTGGTTATTAGTTGTTACTTTTGTGGTTACTTTTACTGTTGCTATTATCACTATCATATTACCGTTACTACTTATATATCGTTGCAAGCAAGTATATTTCAGGTGCGGTTGAATTGACAACTCAACTGTCAAAGCTTATAAATACTCTTTGGCTCCCCGTGTGTCGAATCAATAAATTGGGTTAGCTTACCCGCGAAGACTATCTCGATCCCTTACGCCTGTGGGGCATCAGCATCCCCAAGCTTAGACGCTTGAGTCTCCTTGAATATTTCTTGGGGATGTGTGGGGGCATCCCCAAGCTTGAACGCTTGACACTTCTTAATCTTCTTTCATCATCTTCCCTCGCACACTTGAAAACTCCCTTCATACATAACTCATCATAATCTGATTAGCGAGGTTAGTACCCATAATAAAATATATTTTTCTCTACTGGAAATAAGGATAACCTTGAAGAGCTACTGTTTCTCAAGATTTCCAAAAAGTTTTTGCAAAGAAAAGGCAAGCTTAAGGTTTGCAAAACGAAGAAAAGGCAAAACAGTACAGAATATGTGAAAAACAAACCCGCAGGTAGTAAAGAATTTTTTAGGGGTACTTCTGCAACTCAAATCAAAAAAACTCGGAACATACGAAAGTTTCGTAATTGTATAGAGCACGCTGTGTAAAAAATTCAGCTCAAAAAGATGAACTGGGATTTTTCTCTGATTTTTCTAGTCACGAGGACAGAATCTGTTTTCTGGACATCATGTCACAACTTTCACTTCCCTTGTCGTATGAGGCTATAAAAGGCACAAAGCTTGAAAAGTAACGATACAATGATGTTGCTACAGTAGTAACAATCATCAAGACCACTAAAAACAGAAGAAAAACAAAAAGGAAATCATAAATTCGTTGCGGGCTGCCTCCCGAAAGCGCTTCTTTAAAGCCATTAGCTAGGCTTAATGCAAAAAGAAGGAATCAAAGATCATCATAATAATCAGAGTTGTAGTATGATTCAAATGGTTCCTCAACAAGTTCAGCCTTGTTATTTTTAGGAAAGGGGTACACACCTTTTTCCTTCCCGCTTAGGCGTATTTGTCCCTTACCTATATCAATGAAGCCTTTCATGGCTCGGAGGAAATCCCTACCGAGCACTATGTTTCCTTGGTTTAGCTTCATCACAAAGAAATCAACCATTGCAATCCCTTTAAGGAATGTCACTGGTACATCTTTTATCCTTCCCTGGATCTCAGAAGTATCTCCATTAGCATGTTCATGATAGGATGATAATTTGTCCATGTTAAATTTTAAAGAATCATAAACAACTTTTGGCATAGTAGAAACCATAGATCCAATGTTAGCCAAGGCAAGGAAGTCTTGGTTAGAGATGCTAATTCTAACAAAGGGTTCTCAGTCACCATCTACCTCATAAACATCTTTCTTATTTGGCTGGGGTTTCTTTGCCTTTTTCCATTCTAGAGCATTCAATCTCTTTTCAGTAGTAGCAAGTCTATCTATAACAGTATCAAAAGTATGATCATAAAAAAAGTAACTAGATAGACCATGTATAATTTCAAGAGCTATAGCTTCATCACAAGATAAGAAATCCCCTTCAGCTATAATATCAAGAGAGTGCTTACACCATCTAAAAATACCATGGTAAAAATGTCTAAGCACAATTTTTATAGGTATCCAAGGCATAACTCTCCTATGTGCATCGAAAATTCTATCCCAAGCCTTCTTCATATTTTCTCCATCCCTTTGATGGAAGTCTAAGACCTCAAACTCCTTCAAGGCACCAAATCCTAACATGCTTGACTAAACAGAAAGGATAACTAAAAGCAAGATAACTATTTTTTTGATTTTTGATAAAAGACACTAAAGCAAAAACTGAAAGGTAAACTAACAAGACTAAAAAGCAAAGATAAATGATAGTGTGCAACTCCCCTATCTTGAAGAGTGGAGTCCCCGGCAACGGTGCCAGAAATTTTCTTGATACACGAGATACTTCTCGCCCTCGTTGGTTACCCCAAGTGGAAGGTGAGATGTAGATAGCGGCAAATTTCCCTTGGCAAAGATGCCAAGGTTGAAAAGATCGTCTCCCTTAGGACTCCAACAGATACAAGTAGGTGGTGAAGTGAACAACTGGCGTCGTTGACAATCTAAGGATTGTTAACTTCACCTGGACCTGCACACACAACAGATAGCTTTGCTCCCAGCGAGTACAGAGGAGTTGTCAATTCCTCCGGCCTTGTTGTTTACAAAGAATAAAACGCACGGGATAATAATGATAGTGATAGCTACAGAAAAGTAAATACTAAAAGTAAATTGATAGTGTAAACAGTGGTCGTAATATGGACCGGGGTCTCATGATGTTCACTAGTGATGTCTCTCTCCCAAAAGACGATAAAATAGCCATGCGAGGTAAACAAATCACAGCTGGGCAATTGACAGGCTTATGTGTGCAAACCAATGCTAATTATGCAAAACAGAAAGGAAGAGGCTCAAAGCACGGGCAGTACGCCAAGACAAGTAGACCGAAATCCATCTGCATCTACCCACTAATCATCCACCTTGAGATATCTATCCAGAACATCTCGTTGGTATTAAGTTGCGAATCCCACCCAAAGTGTAAACTCAAAGCAACGGACAACTGCATTAAGAACTTTGCGTAAAGTAAACAATCCTTGCACCTGCAAGTACAAGCACCGTTGTTTTCCCCCTTGTGGCAACAGCACATCCCCTAGACTCATATTTCTGTCACTCAAGCTAGTCATCGGGGGGCATGAACCCACAATCATGCATAACGCTCCCTCTTGGAGTCACTACCTACTACTTGGCCAAAGCAATAAACAGCAACGGAGAACATGCAAGAGTTACTCAAGAACATAAATATAAAAGAAGAGAATCAAATATATAACTCAATCACAATCTGAACATAATATCATAATCCATCGGATCCCTGCAAACTCAGCATAGCAACAGCAGAAAGATTACATATGTGCCTCGATCATGTAGGGCAACTCACGAGGTCTAATCCATGAAGAACAAAGAGGAGAGGAGAACATCTGTAAGGCCCGATATGCGGTACTGTTCCAGATCTAGATGTTTCCATCCCGATCCGGGGACGAAGCACATATCGGTCCCACCGCGACATATGACAAAGTCATATGCCCCGGATTTCCAACATGATATCACAACATTACAGATACAAGGATACAACATCTCATACAATCGGCATACAACTACCTTAATACAATACAACAGCGGAAGATACTTGTCTGAGTACAGACTACAATCAATTGCCTAGTGGCAAAGAGAAAAACATCGATCCCAATAACCACACGGGTCCAGGCCCTCCACCGGGATCCGCCTAACTAGTCGTCGTCGAGTCCCCACGTGAAACGTCGATCACTGTACCTGTTGTCGATCAAGAACCCTGAAAAGAGTTTGGGGGTAGTATCATGAGTACAGAAGTACTCGGCATCCAACTGTAGTGGTCAACTGACCCAGCAAGGACTTCATCACTCGTCATTCTAGGACAACTAGTAGTTTACGGTAAGGATGGGGTAAGTGGTGAGGTTCCTGCCGCACTAGCATTTATGAAGTGGCTAACGATCTAGAGAGTAACATAAGAAGCCAAGCAGTCAATGAGGAATCGCCTCCAACAAGTCTTTCTATCAACTACTTACACAATCATAACACCTATCCTATCCTTGTCCTCCTCTTCGCATCCCGACGAAGAAGAAGCAATCAAGGACCACACATACGTTGATCAAATTATATTAAGATTATATCACTTGTTGTTGTCTATGAACAAGGAGTAGGTCTCAAGTCGTCCATAACCGTGGACACGGCTTCTCGAAAATATTTAACCCTGCAGGGGTGTACCAACTGCCCATTACAAGGCTCCGCACGCACGTCCATCTCTCTCAGTTGCTACCCATCACAGGCAACCATTTTATGATTTAGTTCCAAGAGATCTGAAACGACAGGTCCCTCTAACTAACAACGAACAAATCCGGGTGGCCCCCGGGGAGTCGACACCCAATCCAAAATCCGTCCACGCTCTCGGATCGGACTCTTCCGTATGGCCAAGGTCTGGGTTAGCCTCACCTATATAACAGGGGACTTCCCTAGCTCACCAGTGTGGACCAACAGGGAAACCATGTCTCTGCTGGCCCGAGTTGTTTTAAAACCACTGGATGCAGACCAGTTACGCACACGGTTTCAAATGGTAAATCATCTTGGGCCACCTCTAGAAATGTTTGAAGCTAGGTAGGTAAGAAAGGGGACCCCATAAAATCCCACACGCGGTTAGGCACGCTCAGTCTTAAAACCAATACACGGAACTCGGGTCCTAGATGACTCGAATGGAACAAAGCGTCGAGGCGGGATAGCCTAGACCTTCCATCCTTCGTCGAGTAAAGTCAACATTATAATAATCATATCATCAACAACAATAATAATAATGTGATATCCCAAACCAAGGAGTAACAGAGTAACATCGTAGCATCCTAAGCATGCATACTAAGAAGGGGCTGAGCAAGGAGCAATAGTAACATAGCAGTACAAGGTTTGCTGGGAAGGGACATGGCTGTATCGGTTTGAAAGAGGTTGTAAACATGTGGTAGGATCAAACATCGAACCTAACCTAGACTAGCATGCAAACCGTTGGTTGAAATAGAATGGATCATAAGTAATGTATAGTCCTTGCCTGTTGATAAGTCGGGTTCCGAAGGTGTAGTTGATCGCAAGCTCGCATCGCCTCCGAGAGGTACCCGCGGAAGCACACAAGAGGGAAACACTGGAAAGCAATCAACGGAGATGCAACTATTACTACGAAGCAATCACGAGCAAGCAATGAACAAACAAGCACGATCAAGTATGATGCATGTCGTTTTAATATCATGGCTTGAACATAAGAATAGGCAAGTTTAAATGAAGCATCGGGAAACAAGGGTGCAATGCTACCGACAACCCTCTTATGCATTAGGTAGGTGATTAATGAATCCGGGGGATCCTTATGTAGAAGTTGTTACGATGCATGATCATGGCAGATGCAAAAGACTAGAACATAATATTAGCAAGAATTGCCCACACATGAGAATAAACCTCGAGGTGGGGTTCCTCAACATAACATATATGAAAAATGGCATGGCATATTATGATGCAACTAATGCAATCTATTACAAGCAACGAAATAAAGAGCAAGACAACCTTATCGGCAAGCTACGGTCATCACGGAACTACGGTGATCGAAACACGCGAAGCCAAGTGCAACATGTGAGGGGTTTACATGCAAAATGCTATATCACCAAAATAAAGCATGCCCATTTACCAAAATGGACAGCACCATCACCTTCCTCACATTTTCCTGCCCCGAAATCATATATGACATGACATGTTCGGAGCAAGGTCGCACTTAGTACAAACATATCAAAATGGGGCAAAAGAAAATATTTAAATAAATACAAACACGCTGCAAAATAAAAGAGAAAAGGGAAAATTGATTCCAAGTGGATTCGATCCCCTGACCTCCTGGATAGAACCACTGGTGCGGCAGCACTGGGCTAGCCAGTCAGTTTTGAAAGAAATCGATCAGCAGCTGAACATCTAACATATCTCGGCAAAAAAGAGGCACCTTGCGCCGGCTAGGAATTGAACTAGGTACCTCCTGGTTACAACCAAGCGCCCACACCAATGCGCTAACTGCAGCTGCTTGACGGAAAGAGGAGTCTAACAGATAAATAGCTAACCAGCGCGGCTATCTGAAACTGAAGAAAACTACGCAAGCTGCAACTGAACCTGAGACGCGATCTGAAAACGAAGAGAAAGAAGGGAAGGCTTCGGGGCTGCACGACGAGGGACGACGTTGGGCGTGGCCTAGGTGCCACACGCACGCGCTGGTGAGGCTCTTGACACGAGCGTATGCCACGGACATGCCTCGGGACGGACGGCGTCGGCGGCGAGGTGCACGGCGGGGACACGACGAGGACGAAACACATCGGCCACTACGCGAGGGCGAGAGAGAGGGTATTGAGGGAGACGAGGCTCACGAGGGGGAAGTCGACGGAGATGACCAGGCTCGGGGCGGTGCAGGCTTGACGGCGCAGGAGGTCACCGGCTTGATCGCGAGGAAGGAGACGAGGCAAATGGCGCTACGGGAAGAAAATGACGACGGGACAAACCAGGGATCACCTCCTATTATTCCTGTCACTCGGGGGCGCATACATGGACGAAGAGGACGAGGAAGATTCCGACGTCGACGATTGGCTCGGGCTCGGGCTCGCGCTCCTCGAGCTCCTGGAAGAAAACCATGGTAGCCAGAGGAAAACAGAGGAGGGGGAAGGAGGTGGAGAGAAAAAAAATTGGCGGCGGAGTGAGGGAGGAAGGGAGCTAGGTTTCCAAGAGGGAGAGGGCTGGCTATAAGGGACGGCGCCGGAGACACTGGAGGAGGGGCTCCACGCCGTCCTCTCCTCCTCTGCTTTCTCTGCCGTGAGGGGAAAAGGTGAGGAAGGAGAAGATGACAGGTGGGGCCAGGGGTGAGGAGAAAAAAACAAATGGGACTTGGTTGGGTTGCGGTTTAGGAGGAGTTTGGGCTGGAGAAAAGAGAAAGGGTCCAAGAGCTAGAGGAATTTCCCTGCGTCTTATTCATTAAAAAAATGAGAGCAGAGAAAGGCAACAAAAGAAATAGACAAGAAGAAGATAAAATCATACAAAAATATGATTACACATCCTCAGGAATTATAGGATTTTTAGAAAATGAATTGGGTCCAAATGTTTAAGTAATAAAAATGTCATTTAAATTAATTCAAATGCAATTTGAACCACAACCCTATTTTCGGGGCATGATAAAATCATGGGAATTGGCATGGGTCTTTCTCATGGAAAAACATGATGAAACCCGAAAGATCTTGCTTGGATGATCAATGGTGAGGCTTGAGAAAAAGGCAAAGGCAAGAAAAGAAGAAGAGATATAATTGGGAATAATCCTTTTACATAACTTTGAAAAATGGCTGGGCATTTTTCTGTCACATGGATTATTGCAAAGAATAAAATTGCAAATTTTCATCCCCAATGAGAAAAATAAAAATGCAAATTTATATGGAATTTGTTAGTTTTGGATGTTACAACATCACATAGCTACTGATCATGGACGCATGGTCCAAGGTGGACTACTCACGGTTCATCCGGGAAGCATCCACGATGGTGGAGATGCTCCCGGAGGTGATTCCTCCCTCCGGCAGGGTGCCGGGAAGAGGTCTTCTGGTGCTCCCGATCTTGGAAGCGCGGCGGCGGCGGAACAGAGGAGAGATCGCGAAAAAGTGTTCCGTCCCCGAGGGTTTCTCGTCACGGGGAATAAATAGGCGAAAGGGGCAGCCACAGGTGGGCCAAGGTCTCCAGGCGCCCCCCTGGCGTGGTCAAGGGCCTGGCCGCGCCCTCTGGCTGCCTGAGACCCCCTTGGCTCCCCTCTGGCCCCTCCTGGGCTCTTCGTGAAGCTTCCGGTACGCTGATTTTTCCTATATTTTTCCTGGAATTTTTCTTGTACTTTTAATAAGGGGGAAACCTGAAATAGAAAAACAGCAGAAAATAGGAACTGGCACTGGGGTGCACTGAGTTAATAGGTTAGTCCAAATATGATCAAAAGTGTATGGAAGTTCATCAATATCATAGCAATATCACACAAAAGAGGCATGGAGCAACCAGAATTTATAGATACGTTTTGGACGTATCAGCAACCCTATGGAGGAATGCAACTTGGATTTCTTTTACCTTTCCTTTAACCTCTGAAATATCTCCATTAGCATGTTTATGATAAGATGACAATTTATCGAGATCTAGTTTCAACGAATCATAAGCTATTTTTGGAATAGTAGAAACCATGGATCCAATATCACAAAAAGCAAGGAAGTCTTGGTTAGAGATGCTAATCCTAACAAAGGCTCCCAATCATCATCTATCTCCAACATTTCTTTCTTGTTGGACTTAAGTTCTTCTACCTTCCTCAATTATAGAGCATCCATCGTCTTTTCAATAGTGGAAAGTCTATCTATAACAGTATCAATACTACGATCATAAAAAAATAACTAGATATACTATGCAAAATATCAAGAGCTCTAGCTTCATCACACTCTAAAAAGTCTCCTTCAGCTATAATATCAAGAGAGTGTTTACACCACTTAAAAAGAACATGGTAAAAATTTATAAGCACAATTTTTATAGGTATCCAAGGCATAATTCTTTTATGTGCTTCAGAATTATGTCCCATGCCTTCTTCATATTTTCTCCATCCCTTTGGCGGAAATCGAGAACCTCCGATTCCCGCAAAGCACCAAGTCCTAACATATTCATCTAAACAAGGAGGACTACTAAAAGCAAGATAAATAAATTTTTTATTATTTTTGATATAAGACACAAAGATAAAAACTGAAAGGTAAACTAACAAGATTAAAAAGCAAAGGTAAAAGGTAGTGGGAAACTCCCCTATCTTAGCAATCAGAGTCCCCGGCAACGGCGCCAGAAATTTGCTTGATACGTGACAGATGATAATTGCTTCTCGCCCTTCGTTGGTTACCCCAAGTGGAAGGTGAGATGCAGCGTAGCGGCAAGTTTCCCTTGGTGAAGATACCAAGGTTGATAGTATCGACCAGTCGGACTCCGGAAATGATAAGTAGGTGTCAGCGGCGCAACTGACGTGGACCTGCACACAACACAAATAAATTTCCTCCCAACAAAGTTCAGAGAGGTTGTCAATCTCTCCGGTCTTGTTGTTTACAAAGGATCAAACGTAAGGGATAATGATAGCAACTAGAAAGTAAAAGCAGGAAAGTAAATAAGCGTGTAAACAGTGATGAGAATATGGACCGGGGTCCCATGATGTTCACTAGTGATGTCTCTCTCCCAAAAGATGATAAAACTGCTATGCGAGGTAAAAAATTACAGCTGGCCAATTGACAGGATTATAAATGCACCGCAATGCTAACTATGCTACGAAGAAAGGAAGAGGCTCAAAAGCATGGGAAGTACGCCAAAATAAGTAGACCGAAATCCAACTGCATCTACTACTAATCATCCACCTTGAAATATCTATCCAGAACATCTCGCTGGTATTAAGTTGCGAGCCCCACCCAAAGTGTAAACCCAAAGCAACCGATAATACGCGAGAGAGGATTGCTTCTCGCCCTTTGTTGGTTACCCCAAGTGGAAGGTAAGATGCAGCGTAGCAGCAAGTTTCCCTCGGTGAAGATACCGAGGTTGATTATCGACCAGTAGGACTCCATCGATGATAAGTAGGTGTCAGCGGCGCACCTGACGTGTACCTGCACACAACACAATTAACTTTGCTCCCAACGAAGTTCAGAGAGGTTGTCAATTTCTCCGGTCTTGTTGTTTACAAAGGATCAAAGACACAGGATAATGATAATGATAGAAACTGAAAGTAAAAAAGCAAGAAAATAAATTAGCGTGTAAACAGTGATGAGAATATGGACCGGGGTCCCGTGATGTTCACTAGTGATGTCTCTCTCCCAAAAATACGATAAGATTGCTATGCGAGGTAAACAAATTACAGAAGGGAAATTGACAGGATTATAAACGCACCGCAATGCTAACTATGCTACAAAAGAAAAGAAGAGGCTCAAAAGCATGGGCAGTACGCCAAAATAAGTAGACCAAAATCCATCTGCATCTACTACTAATCATCCACCTTGAGATCTCTATCCAGAACATCTCGCTGGTATTAAGTTCCAAGCCCGACCTAAAGTGTAAACCCAAAGCAATAGACAACTGCATTAAAAAGTACTTTTCGTAAAGTAAACAATCCTTGTAACCACGGTTACAAGCACCGTTGTTTTCCCCCTTGTGACCACAGCACATCCCCAAGACTCATGCTTCTGTCATTCAAGCGTGTCATCAGGGGGCATATACCCACAGTCGAGCATAACGTTCCCTCTTGGAGTTACTACCTACCACTTGGCCAAAGAAATAAATAGCAACGGACAACATGCAAGAATTACTTCAGAACAAAAATACAAAAGATAAGAACCAATTATATTGCTCTATCACGATCCGAACATAATCTCATAATCCATCAGATCCCATCAAACTCAGCATAGCAAAAGCAGTAAGAATTACATATGTGCCTCGATCATGTAGGGAAGCTCTCGAGGTCTAAACCATGAAGAACAAAGAGGGGAGGAGAACATCACATAGCTACTGATCACGGACCCATGGTCCAAGGTAGACTACTCACGGCACATCCGGGAAGCGTCCATGGTGGAGGGGAAGCTCCTAGAGGTCGATCCTCCCTCCGGCAGGGTGCCGGGAAGGGTCCTGACGGTGCTCCAGATCTTGGAAGCGCGGCGGCAGCGAAATAGAGGAGAATTTGTGAAGTAGGGTTCTGTCTTCGGATTTTCCCCGTGACGGATAATAAATAAGCGAAGGGGGCAGCGAGGGGGGCCACCAGGGGTGCAGGCACCCCCTGGAGCGGCCAGGCCCCTAGCCGCGCCAGGTGGCCGCCTGGGGCCCTGGTGGTGGCCCTCTGGCCCCACTTCGGGCTTCTGGAGGCTTCCGACATGCTGATTTTTTATCTGATTTTTGCCGGATTTTTGGAGCACTTTTTATATGGGGAAAACTGAAATAGAAAAACAACAAAAAACAGGAACTGACACTGGGGTGCACTGAGTTAGTAGGTTAGTCCAAATATGATCAAAAGTGTATGAAAGTGTATCTAGATCATAGCAATATCACACAAAACATGCATGGAGCGAGCAGAAATTATCGATACGTTTGAGACGTATCAACAGACAAGTGCATTAAAAAGAACTTTGTATAAAGTAAACAATCCTTGCAACCGCGGTTACAAGCACCGTTGTTTTCCCCCTTGTGGCAACAACACATCCCCTAGACTCATGTTTCTGTCACTCAAGCGTGTCATCGGGGGGCATGAACCCATAATCGAGCATAACGTTCCCTCTTGGAACTACTACCTACTACTTTGCCAAGGCAATAAACAACAACGGAGAACATGCAAGAATTACTTAGGAACAAAAATATAAAAGATAAGAACCAAATATATTCTCTATCACAATCTGAACATAATCTCATAATCCATCAAATCCCATCAAACTCAGCATATCAACAACAGAAAGATTACATATCTGCCTCGATCATGTAGAGCAGCTCACGAGGTCTAAACCATGAAGAACAAAGAGGGGAGGAGAACATCACATAGCTACTGATCACGGACCCATGGTCCAAAGGAAACTACTCACGGCACATCCAGGAAGCGTCCATGGTGGAGGGGAAGCTCCCGGAGGTCGATCCTCCCTCCGGTAGTGTGCCGGGAAGATGTCTGTTGGCGCTCCCAATCTTGGAAGCGCGGCGGCGACGGAATAGAGGCGAGATCGTGACAAAGGATTCTGTCTTCGGGGGTTTCGCGTCACGGGGAATAAATAGGCGAATGGGGTCAGCCAGGGGGCACCGGCGCTCCAGGCGCCCCCCCTGGCGCGGCCAGACCCTAGGCCGCGCCAGGTGGCCGGCTGGGTCCCTGGTGGTGGCCCTCTGGCCCCACCCAGGTGATTTTGGACGGTTCCGTTGCGCTGATTTTTTATCCGATTTTCCCCAATTTTTGGAGCACTTTTAATATGGGGGAAACCTGGAATAGAAAAACAACAAAAAGCAGGAACTGGCACTGTGGTGCACTGAGTTAATAAGTTAGTCCAAATATGATCAAAAGTGTATGAAAGTGTATCTAGATCATAGCAATATAACATAACGCATGTATGGAGCAAGCAGAAATTATAGATACGTTTGGGACGTATCAGTGGCCGCCGGGGGACCCTGTGGCCCCCCTTTTGCTCTTCTTTTGCGTGTCCTCGTCATCCTTCTGGAAAACGGCCTCTGTCGATTTTCAGGTAATTTGGAGGTCTATTGTTTCAGCAACTCAGCATCCACTTTTTACCGCTGAATCATGCGTCTGCTGCTTCGGCATCGGAAAGTTGAAAACTGTGTAACAAGCCAAAACAACATAAGAATAGCATCATAACGTGAAATATATCAATGAATAGGAAAGAATTACTATATAAAATAGTGACGCATTTTGGACGTATCAACGGTGAGGCTAGCCTCCTCTCCGACGGCTGCAGGCGGCGAGGCTTGTTGGGGGTTAACCACCACATCGATTCCGGAAGCAATCCGGTGGGGGCGGGGGCGGGGAAGCACCAGGGAGGCAAGGGGAGTGTGGTGGCGGTCTTGGCTCGGCCGGAAGGGAACTGGAGAGAAGGTGAGTTGGCTGCAACGCTGATACGTCCAAAACGTTTCTATAATTTCTGCTTGCTCCATGCATATTTTGTGTGATATTGCTATGATATAGATACACTTTCATACATTTTTTATCATACTTGGACTAACCTATTGACTCAGTGCACCCCAGTGCCAGTTCCTATTTTCTGCTGTTTTTCTATTTCAGTTTTCCCCCATATAAAAAGTGCCAGAAAAATTCGAGAAAATTCAGATAAAAAATCAGCGTGACGGAAGCTTCGAGAAAAGCCCGGGAGGCGCCAGAGGGGGGCCAG
Organism: Bromus sterilis; assembly: GCA_950022295.1. Lineage (NCBI taxonomy): Eukaryota > Viridiplantae > Streptophyta > Magnoliopsida > Poales > Poaceae > Bromus > Bromus sterilis. Next base: position 360,184,859 of record OX465595.1, on the reverse strand, counting down.
GGGGGCCCAGGCGGCCACCCGGCGCGGCCCCACCCCTGGCCGCGCCAAGGGGCGCCTGGGGCCCCTGGTCCACCTCTGGCTGCCCCCCCTTCGCCTATTTATCCCCCGTCACGGGAAAACTCCTGAAGCAGAACCCTATTCCGCGAACTCGCCTCTGTTCCGCCGCCGCCGCGCTTCCAAGATCGGGAGCACCAGAAGACCTCTTCCCGGCACCCTGCCGGAGGGAGGATTGACCTCCGGGAGTCTCCTCTCCACCATGGATGCTCCCCGGATGTCCCGTTAGTAGTTTTCCTTGGAACATGGGTCCGTGATCAGTAGCTATGTGATGTTCTCCTCCCCTCTTTGATTTTCATTGTTTGTCGGGACCCGGGGTTAGCGTATGTAATTCCGGTCACAATGCAATCACATGGAGAGCCGAGAGCCGTACCCACTTGTCTAAGTAGACAAGGCCAAGCACAGATCACTCTCGGTAAGCATCGAACGTGAGGGGCATCCCATCCAGGCCGGATGATCAACTGAGATGGGTCCTCTTCATCCGCTCACAAGTCCAAATGCTTATGGGTGGTGAATCCCATACTCATAGACAAGTCGCCTCAACCATGTTATCGATTGAATCATAACCCTTACATAGACTTACTCCAGCCCGATCACTTAGTCGGGATCTCGGGCGGGCTCGATCATACTACAAAGTGTGCCACGTGACAGAGTCACAAGCAATCGCATCGCGATGCCCCAAGCTGTGCACATCTAAGGGCCACTTGGTGTATAAAAGACCGCCGGCAAGAACACAACTAAGCTATCGAACCCCACACTAAGACATGCATGTTATAATCATACACGCAGCATACATGTCCAGTGTAAACAGCAGGTAATCACAACATGAACTCTAAAAACTCATAGTCTTTATAACTTCTGCTAAACAGAGCAGACATAGTAGTTGTATCACAAGCAGAGATCACATGGATGTGATCCAACATTACATCAAGCATCAACGGAAGCAAATTATGTCTTAGTAAAGACAAGGTTAACAAATGGCTTAACAAGCCTGAAAGAAAAATACAACGACCCTCCAAAGGGCACAGGCTGCTGTCTGGGACTATACGACTTGGTCCACGTCGAGCTCGAGGTCGAGGCCACCATCAGGGTCAGTGGTCTCGTCTCTAAAACATAGAATAAGCAAACGTGAGTACAAAGTCGTATTCGGCAAGACTTACATAGGAACTATACTACTCATGCACATGTATCAAGGCAAAGGGAGGTGGGGTTTCACTTGCAGAAAATCCAGCTTTGACTTGGCTAGTCCTGTACTACGAATACCAGAGAGAGGTAAGAACATACACGAGTCCAAGTAACAATCTCCAACCAATACACCACTATGGTTACTTCCCCGACTTCCCCACGAGGAAGCACGCCACAGCACTCACACTTATCTTGGTGTGTTTTAGAAATATCCAGTTCAAGTTATCTATGATCAAGTAAAGGTCTCCAAGTAGTCCATAACCGTGGACACGGCTATTCGAATAGTTCATTAACCCTGCAGGGGTGTACTTCTACACACACGCCTCATCAGTTACCGCCTAGGGATGGACCCTTCAAATGAGTACCGGCGAGGATGCTGCCACGACACTTCACTCACGGCACCATCTCTAGTCCTAGGGAGTCGCTTATTTGAGTTGGGACCACGATCGGAATCCGGCCGATTGTTCCGATGCGGACTCAAACGTTGTGTGACCGCCATCAAGCTCAACTCGATCATGATCACTTGATTCAACGTGCCCACAACCTACGCCAACCACTTACCTTGGTTCCACCTGCTTGAGATCGTAAAAGGGCGAACTACTTGCGACTCCTGGACAGGTCCGGGGTGAGGTACTAGGCCGAGAGGGGTCAGTGAGCCCAATGTGTGGTCGTACTCTTAGTCTTGGATAACAACACAAGAACTCGGGCTTAAGGCAGTGTTCAACAAGACAACCCACTGTGTACTCCTACACAGCCTCTCATCGTTCACCTTTGTTTAGGGTAGATTCACCAACACGTTACCACCATCATTTACATGATCACTACCATCCCGACTCACAACAGAGTAGCCTCAGGTTACAACTCTAAGCAATGCAATAAGCTGTAACAGTTGCAGGGGCCACAAGATATCAACCAACTCCTACAGCTGCTAGGATTGTGGTTTGCTTACTACTGTGACAAAATGATAGGTCATGCAAAGGAATGGGTTCAACTAGCGGTAGAACGTATCATGGTGACATCCTAAACATGCATTTGCGAGAATGAGAGGGAACTGGGATTTTATCGACATGATCAAAGAGGGGGTGCTTGCCTTGCTGACGATCACAATGTAACACTCTTCTGACGTGAGGTTGAACTCGTCTCCGAGATCAACTCTACCGAGAAGAAGCAATCACCGAAGCACTGGAAGTAAAGCACAATCAAGATAATACAATGCACAATCAATATGTAAAACAAAGCATGGCAAGGTGTTGATGTGACTTAGGTTTAATTTGCAACATGTTAATTGAAGTTGATTTGAAAAGCAATTTCAAATTCAAACTCCAAATGGTATTCAAATTTGTACAAGTTGCATTGGCTAATGTTTGTTCATTATAAACCAATTGGTCAAGTATGTGAAATGCTTCTGAAGTACATGTGAAGTGTGGTGCATTTCAATGGTTGAAGTTGGAATAGCTTTTGAATTGAATTTGAAATAATTCCAATTAAATCAAATAGCAAAAGCTACTGATCCATTTTTAAGATCAACTCCAACATAGCTGAAAGTTGGAAATTTGGATAGAGGATTTTCTCCTGATCATTTTTCATATATTACACTTTGAATTTGGAGTTATAGTTTAAAAGATATTCAATTTCAAAGTTTTTCTTATTTTCTGGAATTTACTGAATTTCTTTAATTATTTTTCTAAAACCTAGGTGACTCTATAGAAGTCAACCCCAAGTTTTGGGAATTTTTGAAATTCAAAATATTTGAATTTCAATTCAAATAGGCAATTGATTTAATTTCCAAGCCATTATTTGGATTATTGAAAATTCTATGAGCATGGGATTAATCCCAAATCACTTTTAAAATGATCACACTCATTTTTAGGATTTTTCAACATATCCAAAAGAATTTTGGAAAAAGATTTATTTCTGGCCTTTTTATTTAATTCATTTAGGGCTTTTCTTTTCCCCAATTCTTTTTCTTTTGCAATTTTTTTCAAGATGCAAAAATGCAAGCTTGGAAAACACAAACCTAAATTAGGGTTCTGACAACTCGCCCCCACTCAAAAGAATCTCGTCCCGAGATTCAGAAGTCGTCGGGAAGAGGGTGGGGTACTCAGCTTGTAGACGATCCTCTCGTTCCCAGGTGGCTTCTTTCTCTGAATGATTTGACCACTGCACTTTGAAGAATCTGATCTTCTGACGTCTGGTGCTACGCTCGGCTTCATCAAGAATACGAACAGGGTACTCTCGATATGAAAGGTTATCTTGGAGATCAAGCGTCTCATGGTCTACTTCGCGGATGGGGTCCTTGAAGCAACGCCTGAGTTGAGAGACGTGGAAGACATCATGAACCTGGGAGACGTGAGGGGGTAGTTCCAATTGGTAGGCAACTTCTCCACGTTTAGCGAGAATGCGAAAGGGACCGATGTAACGTGGGGCCAACTTGTCTTTGATACCGAAGCGATGGGTACCCTTCAGAGGAGTAACCCGAAGGTAAGCCTTCTCATCCAGATTATAGCTTTCTTCCCTATGATGACGATCATAATAGCTTTTCTGACGAGACTGGGTTGTTTTCAATTTCTCACGAACAATGCGAACCTGCTCTTCTGCATCCTGAATCATATCCGGTCCAAAGAATTGTCTTTCACCGGTTTCTGACCAGTTTAGGGGTGTTCGACATTTCCGTCCATAGAGAAATTCAAAAGGAGCCATGCCCAAGCTAGATTGGAAGCTATTGTTATACGCAAATTCGGCAAAAGGAAGAGAATTCTCCCATTTCTTTCCGAAAGAGATAACACAAGCTCTGAGCATGTCTTCGAGAATTTGATTGACCCTTTCTACTTGACCACTGGACTGCGGGTGATAAGCGGTGCTAAAGGAGAGGTGGGTTCCCATATCATTCTGGAAACTTTCCCAAAATCGAGAAGTGAAAAGACTACCACGGTCTGAATTGATTTCCAAAGGATCACCGTGAAGTGACACGATTCGGGAGACATACAAGTCCGCTAACTGGCTAGCAGTTATAGACTCACGAACGGGAAGGAAGTGAGCAACTTTGGAAAGTCTATCTATGACAACGAAGATGGCATCATTTCCTTTCTGGGTTTTTGGAAAGCCGGTGATGAAGTCCATACTGACTTTATCCCATTTCCACTCGGGGATAGGCAAAGGTCTAAGAGTACCAGCAGGTCTTTGATGTTCTGCCTTAACGCGACGACAAACATCACATTCAGCAATGAACTGAGAAATTTCTCTCTTCATCCTAGTCCACCAAAATCTCTGGCGTAGATCTCGGTACATTTTTGTGCTACCGGGATGAATGGAGAGGGGTGTATCATGAGCTTCTTGGAGGATGAGTTGCCTTAGATCCCTATTCTTAGGAACTACCAAACGATTTTCAAAGAATACCGTTCCTTTACTATCGGTGGAGAAACATTTAGCAACTCCGCTGGCAATGTTCTCCTTGATCCGGCGAACACCTCGTGCACGCCTTTGGGCAACTATGATTTTATCCTCAAGGGTTGGTTTCGCCACCACGTTGAAAAGTGATCCACGAGGAACAATCTCGAGATTGAGCTTTCGAAATTCCTCATGAAGAAGTGGTTGATACTGTTGTAACATGAGGTTGTTACAATACGACTTACGACTTAGTGCATCAGCCATGACATTGGCTTTGCCTGGGGTGTAAGAAATTCCTAAGTCATAATCTTTTATCAACTCTATCCAACGTCTTTGCCTGAGATTAAGATCTGGCTGGGTGAAAATATATTTGAGGCTTTCGTGGTCGGAATAGATCTCACAACGATTACCAAGGAGGTAATGTCGCCAAGTTGTCAGGGCATGAACTACGGCAGCGAGTTCAAGATCATGGGTAGGATAGTTCCCTTCATGTGGCCGCAACTGGCGTGAATCATAAGCTACCACATGTCGATCTTGCAGAAGTATGCATCCTAACCCTTGCCGTGAGGCATCACAAAAGATCTCGAAATCCTTTTTGGTGTCTGGAGGCGCAAGTACTGGTGCAGAAGTCAATCTTCTTTTTAGCTCTTGAAAGCTTTCCTCGCACTTGGGAGTCCATTCGAATTTCTTCTCTTTCTTGAGGAGTTCAGTTAGAGGCTTTGCAACTTTAGAAAAGTTCTCGACGAAGCGGCGGCAATAGCTTGCTAAGCCAAGAAAACTCCTAACTTGCTTAACCGATTGAGGTGGAGTCCAGTCAAGGACAGCCTGAACTCTCTCGGGATTGACAGCAATGCCTTTTGCAGAAATCACGTGGCCTAAGTAGGTCACTTCTGGTAGCCAAAATTCACACTTGGAGAACTTAGCATAAAGGCGGTGCTCTCTAAGTTTCATCAATACCAGCCTAAGATGTTCTGCGTGCTCTTCTTCGTTCTTCGAGTAGATGAGAATGTCATCAAGATAAACTACAACAAATTTATCTAGGTACTCCATGAAGATTGAATTCATCAAGCGCGAGAATGTGGCGGGGGCATTGGTTAAACCGAAGGACATAACGGTGTACTCATAAAGACCATAACGAGTAGTAAAAGCCGTTTTGGGAATGTCCTCGTTTCTGATTTTGATTTGATGATAGCCTAATCTCAAATCCATCTTGGAGAAGACAGAGGATCCTGCAAGTGGATCATAAAGATCATTGATCCTGGGCAGTGGGTACTTGTTCTTTATCGTCGCTAGATTTAGCGGGCGATAGTCTACGCACATCCTTTCTGTTCCATCTTTCTTCGTTACGAACAGAACGGGGCAACCCCATGCCGATGAGCTAGGGCGGATGAAGCCTTTTGCCAACGAAGCTTCAAGTTGGATTTTGAGCTCAGCTAACTCACGTGGGGCCATTCTATATGGGCGTCTGGATATTGGGGCGGTTCCTGGGATAAGATCTACCACAAACTCTACAGATCTGTCAGGTGGCATGCCCGGCAGCTCTTCAGAAAAGACATCCGGGAAGTCACGAACCACCGGAACATCTTCAAGGTCGGGAAGGGGAAGCTCATTCAAAGAATGCACCTGGGTTTTAGAGCTTGGTGAGGTGTACTTGATTGTCTGGCCTGATGGATGGGTTAGTTTAACTGATTTGGCTTTACAATCAAGGACAGCATTCTGTCTTGATAACCAATCCATACCTAAGATCACATCAATGTCTGAAGACTTGAGGGCTATAAGTGAGGCAAGGAATACTAAACCCTGAATAGCAACTTCATTTTCATGACTCGCCATGGTGGTGTGCCATCTGGATCCAGGGGCTTGCACAACTAAGGGTGTGGATAACATCAAAAAAGAGATGTCATGTGACAGTGCAAAGTCCTGGGATATGAATGAGTGAGATGCTCCTGGGTCAAAAAGAACCGAAGCTGGGGTGGAATTGACAGGAAGGGTCCCGAGTACAACATCGGTTGACTTGTGGGAATCTAGAATGGATACATGATTCACATAACCATGTTCATAAACAGGAGTCTTGACATTGGAAGTCTTGTGTGGTGGCTTGCTACGACGAAAAGCTTGCTTGGGATTAGGTGTGGTGGCTACATGATTTTGGGGACACTCTCGAACATTGTGGCCTGATTGTCCACATTGGAAACAAACACCACGTGGAATAAAAGGAACTTGAGCACTTGATTGTCCAACAAAATTCCAAGGAGGAAGTTTGGGTTGAGGTGGACGATATATGGTGGTTGGTGGTCTAGAAGCACTTACAGCATGACTGACGTCACTGAAGGGAATCCATACACAGCGTTTCCGGGAAACTGGGCCAGAAGATTGTGCAAACTCACGATCACGCTTGCGAGACTCTTCATACAACTCATTTCCATACTCGGCCTTGAAGGATTTGTCGACCAAGTCCTTGAAGTTGATGAACTCGTGAAGATTCAGGTCATGACGTAGAACGGGGCTAAGTCCATTGCGGAACCTTGCTTGTTTCTTGGCATCGGTGGATACTTCTTCTTGGGCATAACGTGCTAGACGAGTGAACTCAGTCCTATACTCATGAACAGTCATCTTTCCTTGGGTCAGATTGAAAAATTGTTCTCTCTTGCGCTCCATCAGCTGATCCGGAATATGGTAACCTCGGAAGTCATCACAGAACTCTTGCCAAGTCACCACGTGACCAACTGGTTGCATTGCCACGAAGTTCTCCCACCACTGAAGAGAAGCACCTTCTAGAAAATATGCCGCGAATAGCACACGATCACCTGGAGCAACATGGGCTGTCTCAAGCTTACGCTCGAGGGAACGAAGCCAATCATCGGCATCAAGGGGCTCGGAAGAACATCGGAATACTGGCGGGTTGAGGAGAATGAAGTCTTGGATGGTGACAACACTATGATGCTGACGAGAAGTGTTCTGCTCAATACGCTCGAGAAGACGTGTTTGATCACGACGATTCTGTTCAGCCTCCATCATGATTTCTGCCGTTGAGGTTGGTGGTGGAGGTTCTTCACCGTCTATGTTACCGAAACTGGGGTCAACACCTTGATTTGCACCTGACATTCTGTGTGATAAGAATCAACAATCAGAATAGGATTTAGGACACAATTCTATGCTAAGATAGAAGACTATAATGCAATAGCATCAAAGCCACAAACGGACAACATAACGGATGTACCGGGATGGAAATTGAGACAACCTACAGAATAACGGACATCACTTCCACAGAAACACTATGGAATGATGGCTCAGAAAGATCACAATACTCCTACAGCTACAAAGAAGCAATCAACGAGATGTCCTAGTAAAGACATAGATGAGCCTAGTCCTATCTTCCCATAGAATAAGATGAGGATGACTCAGAACTCAGATCGATGAGGGTAAGGAAAAAAAGAAGCCTTACGTTGTTCCCTTATACCCAAGTAGCTATATAACTATAGAATGCTAGACTCGACATCGTCCAAGGGTTTGATAATCCTACAGGCAGTCCTGCTCTGATACCAAGTCTGTCGGGACCCGGGGTTAGCGTATGTAATTCCGGTCACAATGCAATCACACGGAGAGCCGAGAGCCGTACCAACTTGTCTAAGCAGACAAGGCCAAGCACAGATCACTCTCGGTAAGCATCGAACGTGAGGGGCATCCCATCCAGGCTGGATGATCAACTGAGATGGGTCCTCATCGTCCGCTCACAAGTCCAAATGCTTATGGGTGGTGAATCCCATACTCATAGACAAGTCGCCTCAACCATGTTATCGATTGAATCATAACCCTTACATAGACTTACTCCAGCCCGATCACTTAGTCGGGATCTCGGGCGGGCTCGATCATACAACAAAGTGTGCCACGTGACAGAGTCACGAGCAATCGCATCGCGATGCCCCAAGCTGCGCACATCTAAGGGCCACTTGGTGTATAAAAGACCGCCGGCAAGAACACAACTAAGATATCGAACCCCACACTAAGACATGCATGTTATAATCATACACGCATCATACATGTCCAGTGTAAACAGCAGGTAATCACAACATGAACTCTACAAACTCATAGTCTTTATAACTTATGCTAAATAGAGCAGACATAGTAGTTGTATTACAAGCAGAGATCACATGGATGTGATCCAACATTACATCAAGCATCAACGGAAGCAAAGTATGTCTTAGTAAAGACAAGGTTAAAAAATGGCTTAAGAAGCCTGAAAGAAAAATACAACGACCCTCCAAAGGGCACAGGCTGCTGTCTGGGACTATACGACTTGGTCCACGTCGAGCTCGAGGTCGAGGCCACCATCAGGGTCAGTGGTCTCGTCTCTAAAACATAGAATAAGCAAACGTGAGTACAAAGTCGTACTCAGCAAGACTTACATAGGAACTATACTACTCATGCACATGTATCAAGGCAAAGGAAGCTGGGGTTTCACTTGCAGAAAAGCCAGCTTTGACTTGGCTAGTCATGTACTACGAATACCAGAGAGAGGTAAGAATGTACACGACTCCAAGTAACAGTCTCCAACCAATACACCACTATGGTTACTTCCCCGACTTCCCCACGAGGAAGCACGCCACAGCACTCACACTTATCTTGGTGTGTTTTAGAAGTATCCAGTTCAAGTTATCTATGATCAAGTAAAGGTCTCCAAGTAGTCCATAACAGCGGACACGGCTATTCGAATAGTTCATTAACCCTGCAGGGGTGTACTGCTACACACACGCCTCATCAGTTACCGCTTGGGGATGGACCCTTCGAATGAGTACCGGCGAGGATGCTGCCACGACACTTCACTCACGGCACCATCTCTAGTCCTAGGGAGTCGCCTATTTGAGTTGGGACCACGATCGGAATCCGGCCGATTGTTCCGATGCGGACTCAAACGTTGTGTGACCGCCATCAAGCTCAACTCGATCATGATCACTTGATTCAACGTGCCCACAACCTACACCAACCACTTACCTTGGTTCCACCTTCTTGAGATCGTAAAAGGGCGAACTACTTGCGACTCCTGGACAGGTCCGGGGTGAGGTACTAGGCCGAGAGGGGTCAGTGAGCCCAATGTGTGGTCGTACTCTTAGTCTTGGATAACAACACAAGAACTCGGGCTTAAGGCAGTGTTCAACGAGACAACCCACTATGTACTCCTGCACAGCCTCTCATCGTTCACCTTTGTTTAGGGTAGATTCACCAACACGTTACCATCATCATTTACATGATCACTACCATCCCGACTCACAACAGAGTAGCCTCAGGTAACAACTCTAAGCAATGCAATAAGCTGTAACAGTTGCAGGGGCCACAAGATATCAACCAACTCCTACATTTGCTAGGATTGTGGTTTGTTTACTACTGTGACAAAATGATAGGTCATGCAAAGGAATGGGTTCAACTAGCGGTAGAACGTATCATGGTGAAATCCTAAACATGCATTTGCGAGAATGAGAGGGAACTGGGATTTTATCGACATGATCAAAGAGGGGGTGCTTGCCTTGCTGACGATCACAATGTAACACTCTTCTGACGTGAGGTTGAACTCGTCTCCGAGATCATCTCTACCGAGAAGAAGCAATCACCGAAGCACTGGAAGTAAAGCACAATCAAGATAATACAATGCACAATCAATATGTAAAACAAAGCATGGCAAGGTGCTGATGTGACTTAGGTTTAATTTGCAACATGTTAATTGAAGTTGATTTGAAAAGCAATTTCAAATTCAAACTCCAAATGGTATTCAAATTTGTACAAGTTGCATTGGCTAATGTTTGTTCATTATAAACCAATTGGTCAAGTATGTGAAATGCTTCTGAAGTACATGTGAAGTGTGGTGCATTTCAATGGTTGAAGTTGGAATAGCTTTTGAATTGAATTTGAAATAATTCCAATTAAATCAAATAGCAAAAGGTACTGATCCATTTTTAAGATCAACTCCAACATATCTGAAAGTTGGAAATTTGGATAGAGGATTTTCTCCTGATCATTTTTCATATATTACACTTTGAATTTGGAGTTATAGTTTAAAAGATATTCAATTTCAAAGTTTTGCTTATTTTCTGGAATTTACTGAATTTCTTTAATTCTTTTAAAAGGTTTTTCTGTTTATTGCGTCATTAAGACGTCAGCATGACGCAAGGGGGGGCTGACCAGTGGGTCCTGGCTGTAAGTGAGAGAGGGGGTTAAAACCAAGTTTAATTAACCCACGGGTTAATTAGGGGGCCCCTAGTCCCACCTGTCAGCGAGAGAGGGGAGGGGTTAGGCGCTGGGTTAGGGGCTAACCGGCCGGCGGCTAGACGCCGGTGGCCTAGCCACGGCGGCGCCCTCGCCGGAATCGGCTAGGGGCCACGGGGAGGGGAACGGAGGGCACGGGCATGATGCCCGCGACGTCGCGCGTCGGGTGAGGCTACTGGGGCTTCAAGGAGGCGCTCGGGGCCACGGCAACGACGACGAAGGCGGCGGCTGAAGCTCCTGGTCATGGCGAAATGGCACGGAGAGCATGGGGAGAAGCACAAATAGGGGGGGACGAAGCTCCGTTCTCACCTGAGCACGAAGGCGAGCTTGGGGCGGCCGGGGAGGAGCTGGACGAGGCGGATTTCTCGCCGGAGTTTGTTGCGGCCGGCGGCGAGGATGTGAAGGGGGCGACGCCTCTGGTGAAGCTCTACTCAAATTGACGTGGGGGATCGGCGTAGTCGTCGACGGCGGATCTCCTGGACACCTCAGCTCAACGAGAAGGGGCCGGTGGCCACGCGCGGGCACGACGGCGGCGAGGAGAGCTCATGGGATTGCGCGGAAAACAGCGAGAGAGGGAGAGGGATGAACTGGGAGAGGGGGAAGAAGGACCTGGGGTCTTCCAGGCGTCGTCCAGCGCGAAGGAGTAGAGGGGGGAGAGCAGGAGGTGGCGAGTAGGTGGAGGTGGCGGCCATGCGCAGTGCACGGCGCCTCCGTCTCTCCTTCTGGCAAGGAGGAAGACGACAGGGAGGTGTGGCTGGGCTGGGCCGAGGCCAGCTAAGTGGGCCTCGCCCTGGGCGCAAGGTAAGGCTCTGCCTTTTGTTTTCTTTTTATCTGTTTTCTGTTCTTTTTTTTCCCTAAAAATAAATAGCCAGGGCATTTTATAAAATCCCCAATTATTTTTATAAAACCTAGGTGACTCTATAGAAGTCAACCCCAAGTTTTGGGAATTTTTGAAATTCAAAATATTTGAATTTCAATTCAAATAGGCAATTGATTTAATTTCCAAGCCACTATTTGGATTATTGAAAATTCTGTGAGCATGGGATTAATCCCAAATCACTTTTAAAATGATCACACTCATTTTTAGGATTTTTCAACATATCCAAAAGAATTTTGGAAAAAGATTTATTTCTAGCCTTTTTATTTAATTTATTTAGGGCTTTTCTTTTCCCCAATTCTTTTTCTTTTGCAATTTTTTTCAAGATGCAAAAATGCAAGCTTGGAAAAGCACAAACCTAAATTAGGGTTCTGACATTGTTTAGACCTCGTGAGCTTCCCTACATGATCGAGGCACCTTTGTAATATTTCTGCTATTGCTACGTTGAGTTTGATCGGATCTGATGGATTATGAGATTATGTTCAGATTGTGATAGAGTAATATATTTCGTTTTTATCTCTTATATTTTTGTTCCTAAGTAATTCTTGCATGCTCTCCGTTGTTGTTTATTGCTTTGGCCAAGTAGTAGGTAGTGACTCCAAGAGGGAGCGTTGTGCTAGATTGTGGGTTCATGCCTCCCCGATGACATGCTTGAGTGACTGAAACATGAGTCTAGGGGATGTGCTGTTGCCACAAGGGGGAAAACAACGGTGCTTGTAACTGCGGTTACAAGGATTGTTTACTTTACGCAAAGTTCTTTTTAATGCAGTTGTCTGTTGCTTTGGGTTTACACTTTGGGTGGGGCTCGCAACTTAATACCAGCGAGATGTTCTGGATAGATATCTCAAGGTGGATGATTAGTAGTAGATGCAGATGGATTTCGGTCTACTTACTTTGGCATACTGCCCGTGCTTTTGAACCTCTTCCTTTCTTTTGTAGCATAGTTAGCATTGCGGTGCGTTCTTAATCCTGTCAATTTCCTTTCTGTAATTTGTTTACCTCGCATAGCATTTTTATCGTCTTTTGGGAGAGAGACATCACTAGCGAACATCACGTATCCCGGTCCATATCCTCATTATTGTTTCCAAGCTATATTTACTTTTCTGCATTTACTTTCAAGTTGCTATCATTATCCCCTTGCTTTTTATCATTTGTGAACAACAAGACCGGAGAGATTGACAACCTCTCTGAACTTCGTTGGGAGCAAAGTTATCTGTGTCTGTGTGCAGGTCCACGTCAGTTGCGCCGCTGACACCTACTTATCATCTCTGGAGTCCTACTGGAGACAAACCTTGGTATCTTTACCGAGGTAAATTTGCTGATGTGCTACATCATGCCTTCCACTTGGGGCTCACCAACGAAGGGCGAGAAGCCGTCATCAAGACCAATTTCTGGCGCCGTTGCCGGGGAATCCAAGTGCTAAGATAGGGGAGTTGCACACTACCCTTTACCTTTGTTTTTTAGTCTTGTTAGTTTACCTTTCAGTTTTTATCTTTGTGTCTTTTATCAAAAACTACAAAAATACCTGCCACACTTGCTGCTACTATGGGTTCCACTGAAAACACCAAGTTGTGTGACTTCACTAGTCACAACAACCAAGACTTTATCTGCACTCCCATTGCCACACCTGCCACTTCATCTACCTCTTATGAAATTAAACCTGCTTTGCTAAACCTTGTTATGAGAGATCAATTCTCTGGTGCTGGAGATGATGCTGCTTTACACTTGAACAATTTTGTTGAATTATGTTATATGCAAAAGTATAAAGAAGTAGAAGGTGATGTTGTTAAGCTCAAGCTCTTTCCTTTCTCTTTAAGGGGAGATGCTAAAATCTGGTTTCAATCTTTGCCTAGAAATAGCATAGATTCTTGGGATAAGTGCAAAGATGCTTTTGTAGGGAAGTACTACCCTCCTGCTAAGATTATCCAATTGAGGAGTAATATTATGAATTTTAAGCAATTGGATAATGAACACGTTGCCCAAGCTTGGGAACGAATGAAATCTCTTGTTAAGAAATGCCCTACACATGGTTTGACTACTTGGATGGTTATCCAGACTTTTTATGCAGGCTTGAACTTTACCTCGCGGAACCTGTTAGATTCGGCCGCGGGATGAACCTTTATGTCAACTACACATGGTGCTGCCACAAAGCTTCTCGATGAGATGATGACCAATTATTCCCAATGGCACACCGAACGCGCTCCAACAGGTAGGAAGGTAAACTATGTCGAGGAAATTACCTCCCTCAATGAAAAAGTTGATTTAATTATGTCTCTACTTACCAAGCAACCTTCTATTGATCCTCATGATGTTCCTTTAAATTCTTTGGTTGCTCAAGAACAAGTAGATGTGAACTTTATTGCTAGAAACAACTTCAACAACAGTGCTTATAGGGGAAATTTTGCTAGCAATCCTAGACCGTTCCCATCTAACTATGGGAACAACAACACTTACCCTAGCAACAAGAACCCCTCTTCTGAATTAGAAAGCATGCTTAGAGACTTTATCACTACCCAAAAAGCCTTCAACAAAAATGTAGAAGAGAAATTAGCTAAAATAGATAATCTCTCTTTGAAGGTAGAAAGCTTAGCCCTTGATATTGAGATGCTTAAAATTAGAACCTCTCCCCTTGAGGAGAATAAAGCCACTCCTATTAATGCTATCCCGTTGCAAATCAATGAAAATATTAGGATGATGGCTAAACTTAAAGAAAGATGGGCTAGAGAAAAAGAGGAAGAGGATAGAATTAAGAGCCTTCCTACACACCACACAGTTGCCACTATCCAAATTGTTGACGACACTCAAACTATTAGCACTGAATGCACTCCTAGTCCCGTTGGACCTATTAATGGTGATGCTAATACCTCAACCATAGAAAAAGAAACTCCTATGAACATAGAGGGTTTCAAACAAGTGATCCTAGATGAAACTACTACCACCTTTGATAGTAGTGATATTGATTTTGATAGTTGCACCCTCTCAGAAGTTATTAGCTTGTTACACAAAATGTCTAGAGACCCCCACACTAGCACACTTAATCTTGCCTTCACGGAGCATATCACAAATGCTCTTATCAAAGATAGGGAGGAGAAGCTTAGAGTGGAAGCCTCCATACCTAGGAAGCTAGATGATGGTTGGGATCCTATGATCAAAGTTAAATTAAATAACTTCTCTTGCTATGCTTTATGTGATGTTGGAGCTAGTACCTCTGTTATGCCCAAAAGAATATTTGATATGTTTGAATTGAAGCCTCTTGAGCCTTGTTCTTTTGGTGTTCGTCTTGTTGATTCTTCCATAAAGAAACCTTTGGGGAAGATCAACGATGTTCTTATCATTGTCAATGACAACTATGTTCCCGTTGATTTTATTGTTATGGATATAGAGTGTGAACCTCTATGTCCAATTATTTTGGGACGTCCTTTTCTTCGCACCGTTGGTGCGGTTATTGACATGAAAGAGGGGAATATAAAATTTCAATTCCCATTCGAAAAGGTGATGGAACACTTCCCTAGAAAGAAAATCAAGATACCTTTTGAGTCCGTTACACGGGCTAGTTATTCTCTTTCTCTTGATAAAACTTGATTCTTCTTTTTGCATCATGCCTAGCTAATGGCTTTAAAGAAGCGCTTTCGGGAGGCAGCCCGCAAAGAATTTAGGTTTTTATTTTTGCTTTTGTTGTGTCTTGATGATTTTTACTACTGTATCAACATCATTGTATCTTTATTTTTCAGCTTTGTGCCAAGTTATAGCCTCTTACGGCAAGTGAAATAAAAGTTCTGACATGCTGTCCAGAAAACAGATTCTGTCCTCGTGACCAGAAAAATTCCAGAAAACTCCCAGTTCATATTTTTGAGCTTAATTTTTTACACAGTATGCTCTATACAATTACGAAACTTCCGTATGTTCTGAGTTTTTTTATTTGAGTTGCAGAAGAGCCCCTAAAAAATTCTTTACTATCTGCTGTTCTGTTTTTCACAGATTCTGCCACGTTTTGTCTCTCCTAACTTTTGCAAACCTTAAGCTTGCTTTTTCTTTGCAAAAACTTTTTGGCACTCTTGAGAAACAGTAGATATTCAATATTATCTTTATATACAGTGGAGAAAAATTATTTATTAAGGGTACTAACCTCTCTAATCAGCTTATGATGAGTTATGTATGAAGGGAGTTTTCAAGTGTGCATTGGGAGATGATGAAAGAAGATCCAGGAGTGTCAAGCGCTCAAGATTGGGGATGCCCCCATGCATACCCAATAAATATTCAAGGAGACTCAAGCATCTAAGCTTGGGGATGCCCCCGTGCATCCCCTTCTCCATCGACAATCATCAGTTCGTCCTTCGTCTCACTATATTTTTATCACTTCATGTGTTATGTGCTATGCTTGGAGCGTCTCGCTCTTAGGTTTTGTTTTTAGTTTTCTTTAGCTTTGCTTGCTGTTCATAACAAGTTAGATCCCTTCTTACTTTGTGTGGGAGAGAAACACGCTCCACTTTCAAAATTTAGAACACATCATAGGATTCTTCATGCCTATCTTTTTGCTGTTGTGTGTTCTTTATCTTTTCATAGCTACTGCCTTGTTTAGTTTTATTCTTAGTTTGTCTTTAGCAAGAGCTATGGCTTTTGTTTAGTTTGTTTCTGCAACTCGTGTTAGTTTTCATGTTTATCTTGTTAAGAGAGTTGGTTGTTGCACTGAGTTGTGTTTTGTCTTGAAAGTAGGTAGTTGAGGTTGCTATTTAATTTTAGTAGTAGCTTGCAATAGTTTTGAGGCATTGTTGTGAGTAATGTTTGGACTTTTGGTGTCAAGAGATCTTGCCTATTAGTGATAGGTGTCGTATTTTGGGAAATCCGTGTTTATTTTCAAAACCTACAAAACTAGTTGAGAACTCTAGCTACTAGATAGATCACTACTCTTCTGAGGAGTCGAATATTAGAGTACACTCACGTACCATGACTCGAGGATGCGCAAGGATAACCAAACCCCCATACACTCCTCCTCGGGGTACTTGTCTCTTTGTGAAACTCCTCATTAGATTAAGAGTTACCGATAATAAGTGCATGAGTTCTTCGGACTAATGTAAGTATTGAGAGTTGACACTTCCACCTTCCCATATTTTGCTAGCCTTTCCCGTGCCGTGCATTGCCTTCTTCTCACTCCGAGAGTTGGTGCCCACCTTCGCCGGTACATCCAAACCCTTGGCATGATACGCTCTGTCATCATAAGCCTCCCTTTATCCTCCCTCAAAACAGCCACCATACCTACCTATCAAAGCATTTCCATAGCCTTTCCGAGTTACATTGCCATGCAACTTCCACCTCTTCATGACTTGATCTTCATGTCATACATGTTCCTGCTACACTGGCAGAGGCATACATTTGCATACATCATGATAGCTACATCTTCTTTATGTTTTGAGTACCTTGTAAAAGTGTGAAAGATCTCCTTTACCTTCTTGTAAAATCGAGTGTTGCCCTTAAGTGAGGAAAAGATCCCAAAGTGGACACATTAAAAGATCCCAAAGAGGACAAATGGGAGTTAAATAGAAAGAGACATTGAGGCCACCAAAAAAATAGAAAAAAGAGAAAAAGAAATAAAAAGAGAGAAAGGGGCAACACTACTATCCTTTTGAGAGATCCACACTAGTACTCCCTTTATATCCTTGTACTCCATAGAGAGGATCTTCATGCACATAGTTTGGAGAGCTTCCTAGCTCGTATGTACATCCGTTGCATGTCAATCCCTACTCCTCACATCATATCTATCATTTGGCATCTCTTGCCTATGATTGTCCTCATTGATGTGATCCTTTCTCATCCTTTTTGTCTTCCTCCTCCACCATATTTCTCTCTTTGCCATCCTAAGCGTCAACTCTCGTGCTTACGCTCATCCATTGCATAAGTGCTCGAAATATCGACAAGGAGTGGATCAAATTGACTTGTACCTGGATAGTGGTCTGGGGACGAGTCAAGATAAGATTCCAAAGAGGACCAAGTGTGAAACTTTAGTAGTTTGAGTTCTCAACAAAAATACTTTTTTCTCTCGTATTCCCTATCCCCTTTCTTGCACGCAAACACCATTTGGAGACATACGAGTCACGGACAGCGAGAGCTCTTGCACCTTTTGTTCTTTTGTTACTTGTTTCAATGCTAATATAGACTCTTACCTGTTATGACTTGAATTGAATCTCTGACCTTGATTGCTTTACTTTTCAAAGTTCTTTTATGGTTGCTAGCATGTCACCACAGAAATTATGCTTGTTATCATTTACCTACTCGAGGACGAGCAGGAATTAAGCTTGGGGATGTTGATACGTCCAAAACGTATCTATAATTTCTGCTTGCTCCATGCATATTTTGTGTGATATTGCTATGATCTAGATACACTTTCATACATTTTTTATCATATTTGGACCAACCTATTAACTCAGTGCACCCCAGTGCCAGTTCCTGTTTTCTGCTGTTTTTCTATTTCAGTTTTCCCCCATATAAAAAGTGCCAGAAAAATTTGGGAAAATTCAGATAAAAAATCAGCGTGATGGAAGCTTCGAGAAAATCCCGGGAGGGGCCAGAGGGGGGCCAGGGGGGCCCAGGAGGCCACCCGGCGCGGCCCCACCCCTGGCCGCGCCAGGGGGGCGCCTGGGGCCCCTGGTCCACCTCTGGCTGCCCCCCTTCGCCTATTTATCCCCCGTCACGGGAAAACTCCAGAAGAAGAACCCTATTCCGCGAACTCACCTCTGTTCCGCCGCCGCCGCGCTTCCAAGATCGGGAGCACCAAAAGACCTCTTCCTGGCACCCTGCCGGAGGGAGGATTGACCTCCGGGAGTCTCCTCTCCACCATGGATGCTCCTCGGATGTCCCGTGAGTAGTTTTCCTTGGACCATGGGTCCGTGATCAGTAGCTATGTGATGTTCTCCTCCCCTCTTTGATCTTCATTGTTTAGACCTCGTGAGCTGCCCTACATGATCGAGGCACCTTTTTAATATTTCTGCTATTGCTATGTTGAGTTTGATCGGATCTGATGGATTATGAGATTATGTTCAGATTGTGATAGAGTAATATATTTGGTTTTTATCTCTTATATTTTTGTTCCTAAGTAATTCTTGCATGCTCTCCGTTGCTGTTTATTGCTTTGGCCAAGTAGTAGGTAGTGACTCCAAGAGGGAGCGTTGTGCTAGATTGTGGGTTCATGCCTCCTCGATGACATGCTTGAGTGACTGAAACATGAGTCTAGGGGATGTGTTGTTGCCACAAGGGGGAAAACAACGGTGCTTGTAACTGTGGTTACAAGGATTGTTTACTTTACGCAAAGTTCTTTTTAATGCAGTTGTCTGTTGCTTTGGGTTTACACTTTGGGTGGGGCTCGCAACTTAATACCAGCGAGATGTTCTGGATAGATATCTCAAGGTGGATGATTAGTAGTAGATGCAGATGGATTTCGGTCTACTTACTTTGGCGTACTGCCCGTGCTTTTGAACCTCTTCCTTTCTTTTGTAGCATAGTTAGCATTGCGGTGCGTTCTTAATCATGTCAATTGCCTTTCTGTAATTTGTTTACCTCGCATAGCATTTTTATCGTCTTTTGGGAGAGAGACATCACTAGCGAACATCACGTATCCCGGTCCATATCCTCATTATTGTTTCCAAGCTATATTTACTTTTCTGCATTTACTTTCAAGTTGCTATCATTATCCCCTTGCTTTTTATCATTTGTGAACAACAAGACCGGAGAGATTGACAACCTCTCTGAACTTCGTTGGGAGCAAAGTTATCTGTGTCTATGTGCAGGTCCACGTCAGTTGCGCCGCTGACACCTACTTATCATCTCTGGAGTCCTACTGGAGACAAACCTTGGTATCTTTACCGAGGGGAATTTGTTGTTGTGCTACATCACGCCTTCCACTTGGGGCTCACCAACGAAGGGCGAGAAGCCGTCATCAAACGCTGAGCGGCAGAGCTCGCTGGAGGCGAGGAAGAAAATCCCCCGGGGCTCGATACTTGGTTCTGCGGGTCGATTGAGAGGTGGAGAGGTTTGCTGGTGCAGAGAGGAGCGCAAGGGAACACCTTTTTATAGACGGGGCGAGATGTCGTGGCCACCAGCCGCCATGGACACGCTGCCAAGCTCCATGGTGATCTGGTGAGTACGAGGGGGTTCGAAGGGAGACGGGCGAGGGGGAGCAGTAGCCCTGGGGCAGCTAGGGCCAGGGCGCCACTAATGGCGATGGGGACAGGTCGGCGGCGTACTGTGGTTGTTGGGTCTTGCATGGCGGCGAGCGGCAGAGCGCGAATCCGGCGAGGGAAAGGAGGGGGAAGGGGACGCGTGGAAAGGGAGGCCATGCAGCGCGGGTGGACACGAGCTAGCCGACGAGGGCATGTTGTAGGTCGAGGCCGACAGGTCCAGTACATGCGCAGAGCACGCCGAGTGCAGCCAAAGGCGTGCTCACCAAGTGGCTTGGTGCACACGATGAGATTTCTCGTGGCCTTTTATGTCTAGCGTGTAGTGCTCTCATTGATGATCATTGTGGCGTCTTTGAATGGTCAAGGGGAGCAACCGAGTGAGATTGGCTTCTCTAGAGAGGTTGGATTTGGAAAGTCCCCTAGAGATGAAAATTGGAATAGGCTAATGATATGGTTATGAGAGGTTGAACAAAAAGTTTCAGCGGAAAGGGAGAAAGATATATAGTACTTCCTTCACAAAGTGCTATTCTTCCCCCACTTACAAATGAATTTCTCTAGGTGAAAAATCCACTTTGGCCATGCAATGTTTCTGGCTATTTTGTGAAGATATGATATCAAGGACATGTGGGAATTATTTTGGGATTTATGGAGCAATATAAATAGGGGTTGCTTCACATTCTTCAAATAAAGTGAATATTCCTTTTAATGGAAAAAGGAATATATGGCATGAAGAAAAATGTGGCTTGGAGGGGATGGATCAAGGAAAGATTCTTGTAAAGGTTTAGGGAATCATGGGTCACTTGAGCGAGGAAAGAAAATATGCTCAAGTTTGATGTCCAAAGAGTTTCTTAATATCAAACCAACTGGAAAATCCGTAAATAAACCAAAAAAGATTTTGAAAATAAAAAGTTGCAAAATCCAGGGTGTCACATATTTGGACTAACCTACTAACTCAGTGCACCCAGTGCCAATTTCTGTCTGCTGATGTCTATGAATTGCAGGTTTTTACCTATATTTACAATGCCCAAAAAATTCCAAGAAAAATATACAAAAAATCAGCGTAACGAAAGCTTCCATAAGACCGAAGGACAGTCGGAGGGGGGACACCCCCTCTCATACGGCCACCTGGCATGGCCAAGGGTGGGGTCACGCCCACAGGCCGCCTGGGAGGTGGGCACCTCACCTGGTGCCCCCCCCCCTTCGGCCTATATTTACCTCCTAATGTAGAAACCCCGAAAAGAGCTCCCGCATCACGAATTTCACCACTGTTTTGCCGCCGCTGCGATCCCGAGATTGGGACCGCCAGAAGACCTCGTCCCGGCACCCTGCCAGAGGGAGGATTGATCTCCGGGAGCTTCTCCACCACCATGAGAGCTTCCCGGATGTGCCGTGAGTAGTCCCCCTTGGACCATGGATCCATGACCAGTAGCTATGTGATGTCTTCTCTCCAATCTTGTGCTTCAATTTTTAGACCTTGTGAGTTTCCCTACATGTGTTGTTGCAATGCTGTATTTTCTAGAATCCGACGGATTATGAGACTATGTTCAGATCGTGATGAGTTATATATTTTGTTCTCCTTTTATATTTTGTTCTTGAGTAATTCTTGCATGTTCTCTGTTCCTTTTTGTTTCTTTGGCCAAGTAGTAGATAGTAACTCCAAGAGGGAGCGTTTATGCTTGATTGTAGGTTCATGCCCCCCGATGTCTAGCTTGAGTGACAGAAACATGAGACTAGGGGATGTGTCGTTGCCACCAGGGAGAAAACAACGGTTCTTGTAACCGCGGTTGCAAGGATTGTTTACCTTACTCAAAGTTTGTTAGTGCAGTTGTCTGTTGCTTTGGGTTTACACTTTAGGTGGGGCTCGCAACTTAATACCAGCAAGATGTTCTGGATTGATATCTCAAGGTGGATGATTAGTGAGTAGATGTTGGTGAATAAACGGTTTACTTGTCTTGGCGTACTGCCCATACTTTTGAGCCTCTAACTTTCTTGTGGCATAGTTAGCATTGCGGTGCATTTATAATTCTGTCGATTTCCCAGCTGTAATTTGTTCACCCAGCTTAGCTGTTTTATCGTCTTTTGGGAGAGAGACATCACTAGTGAACATCATGGGCCCTCGGTCATATTTCCACCATTATTTACACCTCAAATCTTTACTACTTTGTTTCCTTTCAGTTGCAATCATCATCACTATTTCTACCGTGCGTTTGACCCTTTGTAAACGACGAGGCCGAAGAGATTGACAACCTCTCTGTACTCGTTGGGAGCAAAGTTATTTGTTTTGTGTGCAGGTCCACGTCTTCTGTAAGCGCCAGAGCAGCAGACACCTTCTTGTTGATCCTCGGCGCCTCCTCGTCCTTCTCCTTCCGCACGAGCTCCGTGAGAACCTCGTCCAGATCCATGACTTCCTGCCTGATGAAGCGGTGGTTCGCATCCGCCTCTGATTTGATGGAGGCGAGGATTGTGTGCGGCTCGTCCGCCTCCTCCACAGAGAGCGCTAGCGCGTCCTTCGTCTCAAAAGTGCTCGCTCCTCAACTTGGGAGGGTTCCTCATCGCTCTCCTCCTCCGACTATGACTGCGGCTTTGGACCTCCTCCTCCGACTATGACTGCGGCTTTGGACCTCCTCCTCCTCCACCACACCACCTCCATCGAATATGTGTTATCTAGAGGCAACCCCGCCGCAATGTGTGTGGCGCAGAACTCCTCACGGGCCTCCTCCGCAGATTGCATCTTTGCTAGACCTCTGCTCGACACTCGTGCATGAGCATTTTGTAGTACATAATCTTGCTCCGAACCATGGTGGAAGCTACTCCGGCTTGGAAAGGGGAGAGGGGGAGAAGAGGAGGCGGAGGAGAAGGACGGAAATGGGACGGACGGAAGAGGGTTACCTCGCCGCCCACACAATAAAAATGGACGACCTTTATCGGGCAGCACACCAGAGCGTCACCATAAATGTGTTTGCACCTGCCAAAGAGGGGTCCGTCGAGCCGAAGAATTTTAGGTAGGGCCCATTCATCAATCAAACGTGGCGGATATGCTCGGGCAAGCTCGGGCGTCCCATATCCATCCAACATTTGGGCTGGATATTAGGCAGCTGGTCAGCCGCGTATATTTAGATTGGTCACTTATTTAGAGAAGTCGATTTTACGATCTCTAATAGGTATTCGTGTGCTGAAATAACTAGAAGAAACCCAATTCTTGCCTCTTGGTCACATTTGTTGGTCAGATGAACCCGCTTTTCATATCTATGTACAACACAATCAATACGATGCTTTTGATCATGTTTGCGCCAGAGCGAAGGTGGGGGCGGGCTCCAACTCCTTGACCGCCTTCTTTACCGCCTGGATGTCAATGTCGGCCAGCTTGCCCGTCGCCGACGCGACAACAGTGCAGCTCTTATTTTCCTCCGCGTACGGCAGGAACAGCCTCGCCTTCGCCGTGGAGGAGAAGAGCGCCACACTGCACAAGAACACAAGAAATGTCGCATGGCGCGTGAGCATTTCATGTTCCGCAAGATTAAGTGAACAACCGAGGCAAAATGGTAATGAAGAAAAGCTCGATCTCGTGAGCCCGCCTACCATGGCTTCTCACGGGCGTTGGCGAGCTGGACGGCGGCGGTGTTGGTCGCGACGACGCCGGCAGAGTCGTTGATGAGGCAGGTAAGCTGAAGGGATCACAGAAAACAGAGTGTCAAAACGATGATCGGCGGACATTGAAAAATATTTGTTCTGAACAATCAAAGCAAGCGCAGGAGGATCAATGTCCAACCTGTCCTGGAGTGGTGATGAACAGGTAGTTGGTCTCCTCGCCGACGATGTCCTCGATCTCTTCCCTGTGCTTCTCATGCGGCATCACGAACAGAGGCCTCAGCCCATTGCCTCCAGAGCTGCATTATGCCGAGAGAAATGAGATCACCGTCACTCACCGGTCAGGTCTCAGGCGAGCTGCCTACGATGCCAAGTTGGTTTTAGGAGCTGAAACCTGATCTCCTTGGCGATCTCCGCCCATTGCTCGAGGGGGAGGAGGCAGTCGTCGTCTCCCCTGGACGTCATGTTGGCGACGGAGTCGGATTCGATGCCGTGGATGACGACGAACTTCCCCTTCTCCACGCCGGCGCGGTTGTACTTGTCCTCCACGATCGCCCTCAGCTTCTTGGAGATGGACACCTTGAGCGGCGGGATCGGCTGCTGCGGCACGCCCTTCCCCGGCCGGCCTAGCCACTCCAGCATGTCCTGGTACCTAATTGATTCAACGTCTCATTTTAGAATTGGGGGGAGAGTGAGTTCTTCTCTTCTTGGTGATTGATTATAGGGGAGCTCGGCTCACATGTTGTAGCCGCCGTCGGCGAGGTTGGTGGTCGGCGGCTTGAACATCTCGTTGAGGAACAGCCCGGCGCCGGCGCCGTTGACGTTCGGGTAGACGTAGCCGACCTTCTCCCGCGCCGACGACATGAAGAGGAACAGCGCGTGCCCCGTCCCCGCCAGCTTGGTCGACAGGACCATATCGTAGTACCTATTCTGCAGCAGAGAAATCAATTCATCTTCAGCTTCAGTTAGTCTCGAATTAATGGATGGATGAACCAAGAGATCATCATCGCCGGCGGCGGCGTACTGACTTTCATGACGCCGAGCTGGTGGGTGTACTCGGCGGGCTCTGGCCACTCGTCGTCGGGGTCGTACACGTTGGCGTAGCGCACGTTCTTGCACATCTCGTACACCTGCTTCCCGCGCGCCGACGCCACCACGTCGACGAGCACGCCGGGGTACCGGTCCTTGAGCATCTGCACCACGGGGAAGAAGAGCACGTTCTCGTACACCCCGCCGGCGACCACGCAGCAGGCGCGGCGCACGTCGCCGCGCGCCTTGGACGCCAGGCTGTCCAGCTCCGGCATGTACCCCATGGGGAACCGGAGGAAGCCGTAGGGGTTCGCCGGGTCCTCGGGCGGCCGCGGGTCCTCCTCCTGCTTGCCGCCGGAGTAGACGCCCGTGTAGTCGAACTCCTCGTCGGGCCCGTCGTCGAACGGGTCCAGCCACGGGTTCTTCTTCTTGGACGACGCCGAGGGGGCGACGCCGCCGCGTGCCAGCCCTGCCCGGCGGCCTGGAAGGAGGTAGCATTGCCGCGGGGACGGTGCGGGGAGCTTCGCCGCCATTGACGACGACGTAGGTGTGGCCATGGGCGTCGTCATTGTTGGTGTCTGCATTTGTTGTTCTTCAGTGCAAGTGTGTTGCTGGGCTGGTTTTTTCCGTCTCGGCTGAGGCTGAGAGGGTAAGGGAAGAGAGGAGGGAGGAGGGTTTGGATCTTGGTCTGGGATGTGTGGAGGCGGAGGGAAGGGGATGATGATGTTGCATTTGTGTGTGGTTTCCTTGTCCTCTTCCTATGTTTCTAGGTTTTTTTTAGAGCATCTCCAACAGGCAGACGCCCGGCGCGCTAAAACTTTTTTAGAGCGTTGAAATAGCGTTTTACAGCGCGCGACAGCGGAAGTGCTATTCCAGAGGCGCTAAAACTTAGCGCGCGGATGTAGCGCTCCAGCAGGCGGTCTGTCCAGCGCGCGGAAAGAGCAACATATCGAAGATGCAAATAAATTTTCGGAGTTCAATCATAGTTCGGAATTAGATCTCACAAGCAAAATATTACATGGTTCGAAATCATTTCACCACAAACAAAAGAAAGCATCGTTTTCGTGGTTCACCACAAATTTTTATGCATCGTCTTCAAGCTTGTTCCTACTCCACTTCCGTTTCCTCCTCTTCCTCCTCCTCTTCATTCTTCTCTTCCTCCTTCTCTTCCTCGTCCTTCTCCGCATCGGTAGCCATGTGTGCCCGAGGTGCTCCCATGCCTCCCATGAGCGATCCAAAATTCATGCCTCCCATCGAGGTCATGCCTCCATAGCCTCCCATGGCTCCCATCGAGGCCATAGCACCCATGGATCCCATCGAGGCCATGCCTCCCATGGCTCCCACAGAGGTCATGTAACACCCTCAGAATCAGTAACAGTAATCACTACAGTGATTCCACTGTTAGTGATCATTACTGTTGATGATCAAGTCATGATCACCTTTGATCATAGCTCTGTCAATTTCCAACCCAGATAAATTTTTCAAATTGGGTAAATTATAAAACTTTGCTCCAAGAATTGTGGATGCCAGTCAATCAACATGATCATGGTTAAACCAAGTCACCCTTAGTCCTTAGAATAATCACAACTCTATGTTGATTGTGAAACCAATCTTGTGGTGTCATCAAAAAGTATTTTGAAAGTTAATATAAAAATGAAATCATAGTTAAACCAAATGATGGAATCTATTTATAAAATGCCTAGCAATCATTAGGCCATGATAATGTAGCAATGGATATTTTATTAAAGTGATTTAGTAATATTATGAAATAAAATAATTGCTTGGGGATTATTAAGTTGCCATGAAATTTTTAATAAACATATGGGAATTTTAAATGCACTAAAAATTATGAGACCAATTTTATAAAATTCCTAAATAACAGTAAGCTATATTAAAAGTGGAATGGGATTTTATTACCATGTTTAAAAATGTTAAACAAATAAAACAGTAGCAAAACAATACCATTTAATATCTTTTTAAATAAAACAAAATGCAAATGTGTTTATAAATGTCCCAAACTTTTTGTAGCACTGATATGGAGCATAACACTAATTATGAAACCTATTACATATTTTACAAAAATACAAAAAAAATTAAAATATATAAACAGTAAGAAAATAAAATAAAATAAATGAAAAACCCCTAAGCCTCGCCCCAGGCGAGGCCCACCCCGGCCCATCCGCCCACTCCTCTCATCTCTCTCCCCCATCCAACCACCCTCACCTGCCCCCCCCCCCTCCCGTGGCAGCATGGCCATGGCCAGGGCAAGCCATGCCGGGGCCCCTCCACCTGCCCCCCCTACCTGCTCCCCCCATGTGCTCTGGATAAGCCCCCGGTCTGCCGCCCCCTTGGCCATTTTCCCCCCTCCCCTCCTCTGTGTTTCCCCTTTCCCCACCCCCACCCGAGCCGCCATGGGCGTGCCTTCGGGAGCTCGCACCTCCACGGTGACAGGGAGCTTGTCCGTGCGCCTCCCAGCGTTCGACTCCGCCGCCTCGGGCAGTCAATCGGCGCCGGGACGAACTGCAACGCCGAAATCGCGCCACTCCCTCCACCTCTGTCGCCGGCAACCGACGGCGAGTTCCTCGCCTCCGCTGCACACCGGCCTCCCCGAGCACGCGGCCACCCCCTTGCAACCCGCCGTGAGCGCCTCCCCTCGAATCCCCCTCCCCCCTTGCGTTTCAGTCGTCGTCGGGATGTGCCCCGCCGGGCCGCCATTGCCGGACCCGTGCTCGCCGCTGCCTCAGGCCGCGTCCAGTGCGTGCCTTTTGGCCGCCTCGCGCGCGCACGCCTGCTCTGGCCGCGCGCCCCCCGCAATCACTGCTCGCCCCGGGCCTCTACTCGCTAGGCTCTCCACGCCCATTGTGGCCAAGGCCATGGCCGGGCCGTGCTGCGTGCCGCGGGCGGGCACGTCGTTCTTTTGCCCGCGCCACGCCCCTCACCGGCGCCGCCGGCCACGCCGGCTGCGACCACCGCAGCCCGCACCCTCGTCGCGGCTCCCCACGTTGGTATGGCCAATGCCGCCGTGCTGCTGGTCGCCGGCGACCACGCCGTGGGATTAACCCCCCTATTAGCAGTAATACCCCTCCCCAGGTCATTGACGAATGGGCCCATGCCCCTAATTTTAATGGTAGCTAAATTAAGCAATGTTTAATATAATGGAAATAACCCTTGAGTGGCTTACATGTGGGTCCAGCCCAATTAAATATCCTTTGAATTAATATAACTGTTAATTATAACCTGTCTCTATGACACCTGGGCCCCACTGGAATAATTAGATTTAATAAATCATTTTATTAACAGTTCCTATGACAGGCCTGGCCCACTGGTCAGTTTGACCAGTCAACTCTCCTGTTCTGGATAAGGTTTAGATAAATATAAAAGAAATTCCAGAAATTCTTTTTAAATTGATTAAAACTTTGAAATTAAATATCTTTTAAACCGTAACTCTGATGAAAATAATTTATATATCAAACTTGATCAGAAAAATATAAAGAATACAAATACGCTATCCGTATGTCTATCACACCCCTCTAACACAACGAACATCGAACCATCCCCTCCGGACCGACTGTCCGATAAATTGTCCGGTACTGTTAGAGTGCCCGGATGAATTTATTCCGAACACGAATGTTTCTCAGAACAGATCAACTAGCACGGATACACCCCCCCCCCTTATGTTTTTTCGGTACCCACGACACCTCCGGCTTGATCTTTCCCCCTCCGGACACCTTGTCCGATAATCACCCGGAGCCGGTAGTTCATCCTCAGATGAATTTCCGTTCCGAGCAATGTGCATTGCACTGCGTTAGAATACCATTAACATTTCATCTTTCATGTCATGCATCTGTTTGTATATGCTTGATGTGTATTTACTGTTTCTTCCCCCCCCCCTTAATCTCCGGTAGACCCCGCTGCTGTCGTCGACTACACCGCTGGTGAGTACGACTACTTCGTCGACGACCCTACTACTACCGTCGAGCTTCCAGGCAAGCAGAGCCATTCTCTTCCCCAGATATCGCCTATCTTTCCGTACATTTCTTGCACTAGGCATTGTTACTGCTGCTGCTACGATGCTTACCTATTCAATTGCATAACCTGTCATTGTCGCCCCTTTATGTGCCTCCTTTATCCTATGCTGCCTATTATTATTATGCATTATTCAGCAGTGAGCCCTGCACATTGTTAGCTAGGATTAGATAGAGGGCCGTGATCACTCAGGGGAGTGAACGCGGATACAATTATTATAACTACACAGGTACGGTACAATGCAGACACCGCCTCAGGCCCCTATCTGGGTTATGCCTAGTCACCTCAAGTGTGAGCTATCAAGGAGTAATCCTTGTACTCCACTTGAGGCTGACTTTGTCTTACCGCCATAGGGTCTTGAAAACAGTTGTCCTTCAGGTGAGAAGTCGGGCGACCCAACGGTGCCCGCGAGAGGTATTGCAACGGGATGACAGGGAGGGTACGACCATTGTACCGGTGTGCTTGGCCCCTGGTCGTTGGCCGCGAGAGTTACCAAACCCCGAAAGTCGAGCTCCTCCAGGAGCACACGCGAGACAAGGTAAGGAGACGGTTCACCTTGTTGGTAACCGCAGTGACTTGGTGGGACGACGGGGCCGGCACCGATGTACTGGTGGTCCTGGCTGCTGTCGTTGTCCGCGGGTCAGTTAAGTCGAGGGAACGATAACGGTTGTCACGCAGGTTAATTATAATACTAAATGGTTCAGTGAATGTCTTGAGTTGGCTATATGCCATGTACGCACTACCTACCCGTGGGAATTACGAGTTATGGGCTCCTCTGCTTCGTAGTGTCGTCCGAGGACTTTTCAGACGTCAGCAGTACCGCGGCCTGCGCCGGGAAGTGGTGTTGTCTTATTTGCTCGCGCGGTGGTGTCTTATTTGGATTTGCTTTAACTTCACCGGCCAGCCTCGCACCGTGCAGGAGTACGTCGGGGTTAGGGTCCAAAGCCCCGCGTACATAGGATATAGTCCGGCGGATGACCTCTCTGTTGAGTTTGAAAGATGGGCTATGAAGTGTCGGATAGCCTCGGTGGAGCGTTCCCTGACAAGGTTCCCGCCACCCTGGAGATCCGTGCGTGTAGCGTAACACAAGTGCACCCCTGCAGGGAAGATTAATCTATTCGAATAGCCGTGTCCACGGTAACAGGACGCTTTATGCTGAAGCTGGATCTTACCACTAGAAACTATTATTATTAAAATGTATGGTTCCGGGTTCTCTTCCTCGCGGGGATGTCGAGGAGGTGAACTCGGAGGCATTGCTAATTATTACAACTTATTATTATACAATGCTGCAGCAACTTCTGCTGCATTGTTACTTTATGCTTTATATAAACTGTTGGTTGATTCTTACCTCTTGCTGCAAGACACCGTCGGAAGATGCTAGTCTTCGTTAGGCCTAACTTCTTACCCTTGCTCTGGATTTCTGTCTTTCAGTCCACTATATACAGCCTCTTCTTTCCGTTGATACAATGCATAATGCTTAGTAGCGGACGTAAGACTCGCGGGTATACTAGATACTCACCTGCTTTATTTCCTTTACTGTTTTGCCTGATCGGCCGCTGCAGTCGACGTTGGAGTCCAGGAGTAGGAGATCCCCGATGTCGACCACCGCAACGTGAAGATCCCCGATGCTTTGTACGACGTCGAGTTCCCCGTTGACCAGGAGTAGCTTGGAGGTTCCCAGGTAGGAGGCCTCGCCTTTTCGATGTGTTGTTATTTGTGCTAGCCTTCTTAAGGCAACCTTGTATCTTTGTGTCTGTACTCAGATACTATTGCTTCCGCTGACTTTGTGCTCTCGAGCTATTGTATTCGACCCCTCGTGGCCCCTGGCTTGTATTAGACAGCTTGTATTATGATATTTGTAGAGTTGTGTTGTGATATCTCACCGTGAGTCCCTGATCTCGATCGTGTACCTTGCGTGTATGATTACTGTACACGGTTTGATTTTGGGGGTGTCACAAGTTGGTATCAGAGACGACTGCCTGTAAGAAGCCCCTAACCACTCCTCGATCGAAGTTGAGTCTAGACTTTGAAAAACTATTTTGCTAACTTAATGTTTGGCTCACGGGCCCACATCGATGTCACTACGTGTGATATCTATGGTATTAGGATCTTTTTCTCCGTACCTATGCTCTGGGACTCTGCTCTCTTATCCTTGACGGTAAAGTTTTAATAACTCTGACTTAGGTTCACGTACCTCCTTCCTCCCGGAGAGCTCTGCATTCTCGATGATCGCCATATCCACCTGAAGATTTCGACGATTACTCTCTGATCAATTCCCGAGATCCTACGTGTTCATCGCCTTTGCAATCCCATGCAACCGATAAGTCCGTGTGGATAATTGCATCCACCTCCCGATCTGAAAGACACGATTCCCTGGTACTTAAGCATCAAATTATTCCGATGCCACCATCACCCGATGCCTTTGCATTCTTTCTCCTTCTGGTTGAGTGCCGATACTCACACCAGATTCTTTGCGAACCACCCGACCTTTGGTGGATTATTATCCGAATAATCTTACATGGCTTCTTCCATGTGTCAATTGGATTCATCATTTGTAATACCATCCTTGCCATTCGATGATTTGCGTTATCATCGACAACCTCCCTTGGCTCCTTGCCAGTACAACTTGGTCGTGTATATCGTGCTCTGCTTTCCCTTGTGAAAGATATACACCTGATACTTGTGTATCATCACATTTTCCTTTCCATTGGTTTGTTTAATCTTTCTTTAATATAAATTATCTGGGCAGTGATAATTCCCTGCTTAGGTAAACACTTTGGTGTGCTACATTGTCTGTACAACTAGTTACGATTGTTGATGACTTTTCGGTGACCACCGATGGACGAGAACTTTGTCAATTGGTCTGCCTCATCTTAACGAGCAGGAAAATGGTTCTCTTCGTCCCTCGCCCTTGGCACTGATGTTGTTGCCAACATAGTTTACAAGTTGATCTCCGCCATACCCTTCCAACTTGATCGCATTGAATGTCACCACCCTGGTTCAATGGGGCCCATAACCCACAGTTCCACAGGACCGAAACCTGACTCTTGTCCTCTACCTTGTGATATTCCGTCCGATATCAAACTCAGTGCTTGTGTTTGATGATCGGGGCCCTTTTCCCATCTTCCGTCATCGGCATCGAATACGTGCCCAACCGCTTGAAACTTCTCACGATGTACTTCCCTGATGTTAAACTCGGAAGGACTTTGTACCCCATAACCTTGAGCAACCCCATTTGATTAACCTTGTATCGATCCTACCCCCTTAAGCCTTACCTCTTACCCTGTTCGTAAGTTCGATGAAGCCCCCAACGAAAGGATGAAACCCCATCGAGAAGCACCGATACAGTCCAGTGAAGGCCTCAACGTGAAGAATTAATTTCTTCGTGTACGACAACCAGGACCAGAAGATTTGTTAGAAGGCGAAACCGGAACCTTGCCCCTCACACTACTTTTAATTCTCGGGACGAGAATTCCTTGTAGTGGTGGAGATTTGTAACACCCTCAGAATCAGTAACAGTAATCACTACAGTGATTCCACTGTTAGTGATCATTACTGTTGATGATCAAGTCATGATCACCTTTGATCATAGCTCTGTCAATTTCCAACCCAGATAAATTTTTCAAATTGGGTAAATTATAAAACTTTGCTCCAAGAATTGTGGATGCCAGTCAATCAACATGATCATGGTTAAACCAAGTCACCCTTAGTCCTTAGAATAATCACAAGTCTATGTTGATTGTGAAACCAATCTTGTGGTGTCATCAAAAAGTATTTTGAAAGTTAATATAAAAATGAAATCATAGTTAAACCAAATGATGGAATCTATTTATAAAATGCCTAGCAATCATTA
Organism: Bromus sterilis; assembly: GCA_950022295.1. Classification (NCBI taxonomy): domain Eukaryota; kingdom Viridiplantae; phylum Streptophyta; class Magnoliopsida; order Poales; family Poaceae; genus Bromus; species Bromus sterilis. The sequence goes on along the minus strand of OX465595.1, from coordinate 360,152,434 downwards.
GGCCATGATAATGTAGTAATGGATATTTTATTAAAGTGATTTAGTAATATTATGAAATAAAATAATTGCTTGGGGATTATTAAGTTGCCATGAAATTTTTAATAAACATATGGGAATTTTAAATGCACTAAAAATTATGAGACCAATTTTATAAAATTCCTAAATAACAGTAAGCTATATTAAAAGTGGAATGGGATTTTATTACCATGTTTAAAAATGTTAAACAAATAAAACAGTAGCAAAACAATACCATTTAATATCTTTTTAAGTAAAACAAAATGAAAATGAGTTTATAAATGTCCCAAACTTTTTGTAGCACTGATATGGAGCATAACACTAATTATGGAACCTATTACATATTTTACAAAAATACAAAAAAATTTAAAATATATAAACAGTAAGAAAATAAAATAAAATAAAATAAATGAAAAACCCCTAAGCCTCGCCCCAGGCGAGGCCCACCCCAGCCCATCCGCCCACTCCTCTCTTCTCTCTCCCCCATCCAACCACCCTCACCTGCCCCCCCCCCCTCCCTTGGCAGCATGGCCATGGCCAGGGCAAGCCATGCCGGCCCCCCTCCACCTGCCCCCCCCTACCTGCTCCCTACCCATGTGCTCTGGATAAGCCCCCGGTCTGCCGCCCCCTTGGCCATTTGCCCCCCTCCCCTCCTCTGCAATTCCCCTTTCCCCACCCCCACCCGAGCCGCCATGGGCGTGCCTTCGGGAGCTCGCACCTCCACGGTGACAGGGAGCTTGTCCGTGCGCCTCCCAGCGTTCGACTCCGCCGCCTCGGGCAGTCAATCGGCGTCGGGACGAACTGCAACGCCGCAATCGCACCACTCCCTCCACCTCTGTCGCCGGCAACCGACGGCGAGTTCCTCGCCTCCGCTGCACACCGGCCTCCCCGAGCACGCGGCCACCCCCTTGCAACCCGCCGTGAGCGCCTGCCCTCGAATCCCCCTCCCCCCCTTGCGTTTCAGTCGTCGTCGGGATTTGCCCCGCCGGGCCGCCATTGCCGGACCCGTGCTCGCCGCTGCCTCAGGCCGCGTCCAGTGCGTGCCTTTTGGCCGCCCCGCGCGCGCACGCCTGCTCTGGCCGCGCGCCCCCGCAATCACTGCTCGCCTCGGGCCTCTACTCGCTAGGCTCGCCACGCCCAGTTGTGGCCAAGGCCATGGCCGGGCCGTGCTGCATGCCGCGGGCGGGCACGTCGTTCTTTTGCCCGCGCCACGCCCCTCACCGGCGCCGCCGGCCACGCCGGCTGCGACCACCGCAGCCCGCACCCTCGTCGCGGCTCCCCACGTTGGTATGGCCAATGCCGCCGTGCTGCTGGTCGCCGGCGACCACACCGTGGGATTAACCCCCCTATTAGCAGTAATACCCCTCCCCAGGTCACTGACGAATGGGCCCATGCCCCTAATTTTAATGGTAGCTAAATTAAGCAATGTTTAATATAATGGAAATAACCCTTGAGTGGCTTACATGTGGGTCCAGCCCAATTAAATATCCTTTGAATTAATATAACTGTTAATTATAACATGTCTCTATGACACCTGGGCCCCACTGGAATAATTAGATTTAATAAATCATTTTATTAACAGTTTCTATGACAGGCCTGGCCCACTGGTCAGTTTGACCAGTCAACTCTGCTGTTCTGGATAAGGTTTAGATAAATATAAAAGAAATTCCAGAAATTCTTTTTAAATTGATTAAAACTTTGAAACTGAATATCTTTTAAACCGTAACTCTGATGAAAATAATTTATATATCAAACTTGGTCAGCAAAATATAAAGAATATGAATACGCTATCCGTATGTCTATCACACCCCTCTAACACAACGAACATCGAACCATCCCCTCCGGACCGACTGTCCGATAAATTGTCCGGTACTGTTAGAGTGCCCGGATGAATTTATTCCGAACACGAATGTTTCTCAGAACAGATCAACTAGCACGGATACACCCCCCTTATGTTTTTCCCGTACCCATGACACCTCCGGCTTGATCTTTCCCCCTCCGGACACCTTGTCCGATAATCACCCGGAGCCGGTAGTTCATCCTCAGATGAATTTCCGTTCCGAGCAATGTGCATTGCACTGCGTTAGAATACCATTAACATTTCATCTTTCATGTCATGCATCTGTTTGTATATGCTTGATGTGTATTTACTGTTTCTTCCCCCCCCCCTTAATCTCCGGTAGACCTCGCTGCTGCCGTCGACTACACCGCTGGTGAGTACGACTACTTCGTCGACGACCCTACTACTACCGTCGAGCTTCCAGGCAAGCAGAGCCATTCTCTTCCCCAGATATCGCCTATTTTTCCGTACATTTCTTGCACTAGGCATTGTTACTGCTGCTGCTACGTTGCTTACCTATTCAATTGCATAACCTGTCATTGTCGCCCCTTTATGTTCCTCCTTTATCCTATGTTGCCTATTATTATTATGCATTATTCAGCAGTGAGCCCTGCACATTGTTAGCTAGGATTAGATAGAGGGCCGTGATCACTCAGGGGAGTGAACGCGGATACAATTATTATAACTACACAGGTACGGTACAATGCAGACACCGCCTCAGGCCCCTATCTGGGTTATGCCTAGTCACCTCAAGTGTGAGCTATCAAGGAGTAATCCTTGTACTCCACTTGAGGCTGACTTTGTCTTACCGCCATAGGGTCTTGAAAACAGTTGTCCTTCAGGTGAGAAGTCGGGCGACCCAACGGTGCCCGCGAGAGGTATTGCAACGGGATGACAGGGAGGGTACGACCATTGTACTGGTGTGCTTGGCCCCTGGTCGTTGGCCGCGAGAGTTACCAAACCCCGAAAGTCGAGCTCCTCCAGGAGCACACGCGAGACAAGGTAAGGAGACGGTTCACCTTGTTGGTAACCGCAGTGACTTGGTGGGACGACGGGGCCGGCACCGATGTACTGGTGGTCCTGGCTGCTGTCGTTGTCCGCGGGTCAGTTAAGTCGAGGGAACGATAACGGTTGTCACGCAGGTTAATTATAATACTAAATGGTTCAGTGAATGTCTTGAGTTGTCTATATGCCATGTACGCACTACCTACCCGTGGGAATTACGAGTTATGGGCTCCTCTGCTTCGTAGTGTCGTCCGAGGACTTTTCAGACGTCAGCAGTACCGCGGCCTGCGCCGGGAAGTGGTGTTGTCTTATTTGCTCGCGCGGTGGTGTCTTATTTGGATTTGCTTTAACTTCACCGGCCAGCCTCGCACCGTGCAGGAGTACGTCGGGGTTAGGGTCCAAAGCCCCGCGTACATAGGATATAGTCCGGCGGATGACCTCTCTGTTGAGTTTGAAAGATGGGCTATGAAGTGTCGGATAGCCTCGGTGGAGCGTTCCCTGACAAGGTTCCCGCCACCCTGGAGATCCGTGCGTGTAGCGTAACACAAGTGCACCCCTGCAGGGAAGATTAATCTATTCGAATAGCCGTGTCCACGGTAACAGGACGCTTTATGCTGAAGCTGGATCTTACCACTAGAAACTATTATTATTAAAATGTATGGTTCCGGGTTCTCTTCCTCGCGGGGATGTCGAGGAGGTGAACTCGGAGGCATTGCTAATTATTACAACTTATTATTATACAATGCTGCAGCAACTTCTGCTGCATTGTTACTTTATGCTTTATATAAACTGTTGGTTGATTCTTACCTCTTGCTGCAAGACACCGTCGGAAGATGCTAGTCTTCGTTAGGCCTAACTTCTTACCCTTGCTCTGGATTTCTGTCTTTCAGTCCACTATATACAGCCTCTTCTTTCCGTTGATACAATGCATAATGCTTAGTAGCGGACGTAAGACTCGTGGGTATACTAGATACTCACCTGCTTTATTTCCTTTACTGTTTTGCCTGATCGGCCGCTGCAGTCGACGTTGGAGTCCAGGAGTAGGAGATCCCCGATGTCGACCACCGCAACATGAAGATCCCCGATGCTTTGTACGACGTCGAGTTCCCCGTTGACCAGGAGTAGCTTGGAGGTTCCCAGGCAGGAGACCTCGCCTTTTCGATCTGTTTTGATTTGTGCTAGCCTTCTTAAGGCAACCTTGTATCTTTGTGTCTGTACTCAGATACTATTGCTTCCGCTGACTTTGTGCTCTCGAGATGTTGTATTCGACCCCTCGTGGCCCCTGGCTTGTATTAAACAGCTTGTATTATGATATTTGTAGAGTTGTGTTGTGATATCTCACCGTGAGTCCCTGATCTCGATCGTGTACCTTGCGTGTATGATTACTGTACACGGTTTGATTTTGGGGGCGTCACAGGTCATGCCTCCACCCATGGGTCCCATAGAGGCCATGCCTCCACCCATGCCGCCCATGGCTCCCATTGAGGTCATGCCTCCACCCATGCCGCCCATGCCTCCCATGGCGCCCATGAATCCACCCATTGAGGCCATGCCTCCCATAGCTCCACCCATGGCGCCCATGGCTCCACTCATCGAGGCCATGCCTCCCATAGCTCCACCCATCGAGGCCATGCCTCCCATAGCTCCACCCATCGAGTTCATGCCTCCCATAGCTCCTCCCATTACGGCCATACCTCCACCCAAGCCCATCAACCTTTTTTTGAATCAAGATTTGATCACGGCAAAGGTTGATGTAATCCATTTGCTTTTGATCAAAGTTTGATATATCCATGAAGAAGATAAACTTCTCATATTGCATCAATTTTTCATGCTCCATAGCCATAGCCAATTTCTCATCCATGGCCAATTTATTCTCCTCCAAATCCAACCTCCTCTCCTCGGCCGTGGTCACTTGGCTCCTTGCCAACCTCCTATACTCATTTGCTTCTATTCTTGCCTTGATAATTGCATCCATTGCATTTTTTATCTCAATGTCGCCACCCTTCTTCTTCTTTTCTTTTGCTTGCTTGCCTCCATTTGGTCTTATTGGATTGGAGTAGGCAACCGAGTTTGGAGTAGGGCTCCTCTTTCCATCTTCTTCACTTGATGCTTCGTCCTCCTCATCCAAGATCACCGCGTCAATGTTTTTCTTGCTTTTCTTTGGCACCTCTAGTCCATCACGTGTCTTCCACTTCTCTTCTTCCTTCAACACATCAAAACAATGGGCCAACAAAAATACCCGGCCTTTCTTGATCTTCCCATTCTTGGACTTTATGTCTTCTCCTCGGAACAAGTTTTGTGCAATGTTGAGCTACAAAAAAAACCCGTTAGTACAATGAGTGGAAAACATGAAGCATGAACAAGCATGAACAAGCAAGTGCAAAAATGGTATTTACCCTATCTCTATCATTAGTGCCACTCGGGTTGAGGGTATCAACCGCTGTCAAAGACGCCGCCCACTTCTGACAATCACCATTGATCACCGACCACCGGGAACGAAGAGATCTAGCGGTGCGGTCATTCCCACTAGTATTGTGTGCATCAAAGTACTCTTTCATTCTAGACCAATATGTATCTCTTGTTTGATCCGTTGCAACGGTGGCATCCATAGACACATGCAACCATGTCTTGCATAGCAAAACGTCTTCATGCACGGTGTAGTTCGAAGCCCTTCCTTTCGCCGGTGCACAGACCATACCCTCACCATCCTCATCCACCTCATATTTTTGATCATCACCTTCATTGGTTTGAGGCCAATTGTTGGAACCAACATCCATATGTGACAAATATACTTCATCGGCCATACTACAACATTTGAATAAACTTTGTTGGTCCAAATGTTGCACATTGAGCAAACAAAAGAGAAGATGGAATTTTTTTACCTTGTGGGCATTTCATCATACACTTGGTGCGCGTCGGTCGCCGGCTCAAAGTTGAGCGCTTCCATCTCCTCCGCGGTGGAGGAGGGGCTGCGGGTGCGCTTGCGGCCGCGCTGCGGGCTTCTTATTCAGTAGCTTCGCCGTCTCAGCGCCCGTCGCTCCCGTCTTCTTCGCCGCTGCCGCCGCATTCCGCTTGACGAGCGCGGTGCTGCGCGGGATCGCCACCGCCGGCCGAGGCGACGAGAACATCCCGTGCGCGAGATTGATGGTCGGAGTTGGCACGGCGTCGTCGAAAGAGACTAGGGTTGCCGCCGTCGCGCGCGCGCTGGGGTAGCCGCCCGGAACGGAAAGAGAGGGGTCGCGCGGGTCGCGCCTGTACGGCGGCGTCAATGGGCTCTTCGAGTTCTCCATCGCGCGGGCGGCGATGGCGCGGGCAAGGCGTGGGGAGGAGTGCAGGCGGGAGCGGCGGCGGTGGAGCGCGGGCGGGAAGGGGCAGTTGTGTTCATGCGTTCGCAATTTCGTTGTCCAGCGCGCTGGCTCGGGCGCCCCAAATACACCGCGCGGCAGGCAGCACGCTGGGCCTTTTTACCGCGCGCGTTCGGTTAGCGCTTCTGCTGGAGGACTGCGTTTTGCTCCACATGCGTTATATGACCTTTTTAGCGTGCGGAAGCACGTATAGCGCACCTGTTGGAGATGCTCTTACAACCCGTGGAAGTCTGATACCACAGTCACACAAACCAATCCTAATCCCACCATGTTTTTGGGAAATCTTACAAGTATAGAACTGAGTATGTGGAAATCCGGTCTGGGTACAAAGGGAAAAGAGGATGAGCAGAGTAGCTGAGATTCAGTTTTATTTACAAGGTGAGGAATAATTTCTTCTTCAGGTTCTTGTTCAACGACGACACTCGCGGATGGGCTACTCAGCACATTTTGACAATGGAGCTACAATGGCAGGAATCATAAGATTAGCGCTTAGGGCAAAGTCAAAATGTCCTTGTTTTTTATTTGTTTGGATCGTTAAATGTACGGCCATCCGCCCCTGATGTGTCCTTTACATATGATTGCACTTAAGGAGGCGACCCATTTTGTGCGATAAAGGCGTTTTTCACGCAATACATGTCTAAACATGATGGCACAGTTCATGTAAAAAAATACGGGCATGCCCCATGCCGCACAATCCATGCCAAAAAGAGAGGCCAGGGCATTGCTTCAAATCTCACAGTTCATGCTAGAAGATGCTGGGAGCCTGGGACATACCTCATGCTGCATAATTCATGCTAAAAAGGAAGCTCGAACAAAGCCCCAGGTCGCATGGTTCGTGCCAAAAGGAGGCCCGGACATGCCCCAGGACGTGTAGTTCAAGCCAAAGGGAGGCCTGAGCATTGTCCCCGACCGCGTAGATTAAACGAAGTCCTTCATTTTTTTTGGTCTTTGAGCACCGTCCAACAATGTGTCAACGTAAATGTCTTGCCCTTACTTTTGCACCTTGAATGTGTCCAAAGCACTCCTGCTTGTGAACACTCTCTTTCCCCTTAATATATTGACACGCAGTCCTCCCGCGTGTTCTCCAAAAAAAAGTGTCCAAAGCTTGAAATGCCTACGCATAGAAACGAAACCAATATATGCATAAAAGAGGATGGTGCATGAACATGTGAAGAAAGGAAAGATGTAACAAAGAATGTACCAAGTCATCGACACCAACACCACTCATGGGACGATGGAGGACACTATCGTATTCACCACAAAATGTGTTGCACTCCGATTGAATTGTGCACCACCACTTTTGAAGTGACATGGTGTTTCGGCCGCTCTCAAAATTTTGGGTACCGAACCTCCTATGCTCATGGAAGTAATCATGTATGCTCTTCCAAAAAGCTTGTCCGGTTTGCTCGCCCCGCTTTGATGCGTCAAGACTAATTACTAGCCAAGCCTCGCAAAGCATTTTGTCCTCCTCCTCCATGTATGATCCGGTCCTTTGGCTTTGCTTCCTCTTTTGCCCACGAGCTTATACATTGAGCTTGTCCACGAACAAAGGTTCATCACCGATGTACATGGTTTCTTGCCCTTGAATGTTTTCCCTTGCATCACTTTCCATTGCGTCTCTTGACCTTGGTCTTGATCATCTCGGCCTTGAGTATAGATGCCACTATCATGTATCATGTTGGTCATGATATCCACGGGTAGCGGAAGTAGCTTAGGTGCGTGGGCGTTGGGGTCGGCATATCAGCGAACAGCTCGCGAGTATCAGCGACATTGGCCATGGATGGCAGCCGTTGGCCCCTCCGCTGCATCATGGGCAAGTGATGGGTGTAGATAACACCTCCTCGTTGGTTACCCCAAGTGGAAGGTTGTGATGTAGATAGCAGCAAATTTCCCCTAACTTGAGAGGATAGGGTTATGTCTTCCGTAGTACTCCAAGAGATACAAGTAGGTGATGAAGTAAACAATGGCGTCGTTTACAACCTTGAGGGTTGTTTCCTTCACCTGGACCTGCACACAAAAGTAAATAACTTTTCTCCAAACGAATTCAGAGAGGTTGTCAATCTCTCCGGTCTTGTTGTTTACAAAGGATCAAAACACAAAAGGGAATGATAATAGTGATGGTGATTGCAACGGAAAGGAAATAAAAGCAATAAACTGGAGCGGTGTAAACTATGATGGAAATATGGACCTGGGTCCCACGAATTTCACTAGTGATGTCTCCCTCCCAAAAGAAGATAAACAAATATGTTGGACGAACAAATTACAGCTGGTCAATTGACAGAATTATAAACGCACCGCAATGCTAATTATGCTACAAGAAAGCTAGAGGCTCAGTTGTATGGGCAGTACTCCAAGACGAGCAGACCGTTTATTCATCAGCATCTACTCACTAATCATCCACCTTGAGATATCTATCCAGAACATCTCACTGGTATTAAGTTTTGAACCCCAGCCAAACTGTAGGATCAAAGAAAGAGACAACTGCATTAACATACTATGCGTAACATAAACAATCCTTGCAACCGCAGTTACAAGCACCGTTGTTTTCCCCCTGGTGGCAACATCAGATCCCCTAGTCTCATGTTTCTGTCACTAAAGCTAGACATCGGGGGGCATGAACCCACAATCAAGCATAACGCTCCCTCTTGGAGTCACGATCTACTAATTGGACAAAGCAATAAAAAGCAACAGAGAACATGCAAGAATACTCAGGAACTAATACATAAAAGGTAAACCAAATATATTACTCACCACAATCTGAACATAATCTCATAATCCATCGGATCCCAGCAAACACAGCAAAGCAACAAAGAAACTAATACATAGATGCCTTGATCATTTAGGGCAGCTCACAAGGGCTAAGAATTGAGGCACAAGATTGGAGATAAAACATCACATAGCTACTGATCATGGGCCCATGTTCTAAGCGGGACTACTCACGGCACATCCGGGAAACGCTCATGGTGGTGGAGAATCTCCCGGAGATCAATCCTCCCTCCGGCAGGGTGCCGGGACAGGGTCTTCTAGCGATCCCGATCTCGGGATCGCGGCGACGGCGGAAGAATGGTGAAAACGCGTAATGGAGGGCCTCCCGAGGGTTTTCGGAGCAAGAGATAAATATAGGCGGAAGGGGGCACCAGGGGGCCCGCCTGACCAGGGGGCCCGCCTGACCAGGCGGCCAGGTGGCACGGCCCCACCCTAGGTCGTGCCAGGGGCCCGCCTGGTGAGGGGGGCACCCCTCCGGATCCCCTTCGGGTTATTGGAGTCTTCCTGACTGCTGATTTTCTATATGATTTTCCCAATTTTTCTGAGCACTTTAATAATTGGTATTCCTACAATGCACGAACAACAACAGACAGAAACTGGCACTAGGCACTGAGTTAGTAGGTTAGTCCAAATATGTTGAAAATGTATGAAAGTGTAGCAAAACATATAGCAAAGTCACCAATATAAGCATGGAACAAGCAGAAATTATAGATAAGTTTGGGACGTATCAACATCCCCAAAATTAATTCATGCTCGTCCTCGAGTAGGTAAATAATAACAAAGATAATTTCTGTGGTCACAAGCTACCAAAAATAAATTAAATTTTAAAGTAAAGCAAGAAAGATGTGCAATTCAAGTCAAGACAATAAAAAGCAAGAGTCTATATCTAATATTTTATATACCCGGTTGATGCAATCAGACGTCGGAGCCCAGGAGCAGGAGTACCTCCGGAGGTGCCTACTACGACGTCGAGTTCCCCGTCGACCAGGAGTAGTTCGGAGGTTCCCAGGCAAGAGGCCTCTCTTTTTCGATCTGTTGTTGTTAAACAGCTTGTATTATTTTATTTGTAGAGTTGTGTTGTGATATCTTACCGTGAGTCCCTGATCTGATCGTGTACCTTCTGTGTATGATTACTGTACATGATCGTAAATCGGGGGCGTCACACTTCTGTCCAGCTTCCTGGACCGTGAGACGCACTCTCTTCCATTCAGATATGCTCCGCCGTCGTTCAGTAGCGTCCTCGTTCTCAACAAATATTGAGCTTGATCTTCCCGTGAAGGAGGTAGGTGTTCCCTATCTAACCGACCGCTACCAAGCTTCTCGATCTCAAAACTACATCGGTGGATAGAAGCTTTCCTAACCTATATAGCAACATGTATGCGGCATTTTCACCATCCCTGGGCACCATGCATTCCCTCACTTTCTTCAAGATCTATGCAGTCTCCTTGACGTTCTGGTCGAACTCTTCATCATCCAAACCCATGGTAGCACCCTCATCATCATTTGTAAGTGGTTGTTCCTCAGCATCGGGGCTCACAGAGCCATCCTTCCAGAAGCATCATCAACTTAACACATAAGAAGAGGACTCCTTGTTATTCCATAATTGTAGGTCGTTCATCCATGTACCCTAGGCCTCGTCTCCCATATATAAGGCGAGGCCGATGATAGCTAGGCCCACATTAACATCTAGTCATAGATATCAATAGCTTAGACACAATTGTAACCCCTACTCATAATCAAACCAAAGCAAGAGTAGGGTATTACCTCAACAATGAGGGCCCGAACCCGGGTAAATTCTCCGCGAGCTCTCCTCTTTGGTACCTCTGTTCCCTCGATTCATCCTATCGGGATATTTATCGGTTTTGTGCATCGTCCACTGAAATGGGAAGTCAGTTTTCCTTTTCATACTCTTTTCTAATTTTCTTGATCTTTATCTTTACATCTCCAAACTATTTTTTATTGTGATCCATAATATGGACTTGCATATGAATTAGAGCCTCATTGAGACCTAGCAAATCTTGTGCACCTACACTGTTACGCTAGCCAGCTAGAACGATCGCGTCTTAGGACTCCTCCCTCTGCCATGCTTCCTCGTACATGAAACGATGTTGCTTAACACCATCACCATAAATCGATCTTCTCAACATAGTTGTGAGCATGCAGCGGACAGACGAAGGAGTACAAATGTGATAAACAAAAGCCCTTAAATACATATCCATCATTGCCTGACAAACAAAAGTTTTTTTTTTGCGAGGATAAAGGTGTTTTTCCAAATTGATAAGAGTTACAATCAAAAGATCATAAGTCCTCGATACATGGTGGTACCGCATGTAGCCACATAGTTGTGGTACATTCAGTTCGGCTATGACTGGCCAGTCGATCTGTTACATCCTATTGACACACGAACATGTCACGTGTACCCTCAACGCCAGCGCGGTATGCAAGACAACCGGTGAACACTTTTGAGGACCCAAAACCCCACACGCCCAGGAGGGACTCCGTTTGGATGAACGGGGGCAATGGGTTGCCCTAGGTCGATTCGCTCGCCCCTAGAGCCTCGAGGATCGCTGCCCTTCATGAAGAACGAGAAAGAAAGAACAAGGAAGAGAGATAAAAGTAGGGTAAAAAGATGTAAATGTGTTTGTTAAATTGTGTGTTGTTTAATCGATCGTCATCTCTCATCTATTTATGAGGCGGTTGAATTTCCCGTACAACAAACAGACTCAGATTTCCATCCATAGCGTCAAACCCTACACAAATTCAGACTCTCCTGATCCAAGTCGAACGTTCGGACATCTTCCCGGACGGCCTGGCTCCAACAGTTGAGCTTTTTGTGATTTTTGTCATAGTCCGGACGGTCCGTGTTGCATCCCGAATGGTCCAGGTGATGGTCGGATGATTGCCCGGACGGTCCGACCTGATGGTCCAACGTTTGACCAATGTTTCTGTAATCCTTGGACTTAATTCAGACGACCCGGTTTTCAACCCGGACGGTTCGGCCATGTTCTGCAGCAGTGCACAAATTTGGCTCTAACTTCTTTATACGAATTCGGATTTAGACGTTTCAAATGTCAAAATCGACCGACTCGACGAAAGGAAGACAATTCATGTACTCCCTCCGATCCATATTAATGGACTTAAGTTTGTCTAGATACACATGCATCTAGTCTAAATACTTAACTAGATATATATGAATCTAAACAAAGTTGAGTCCATTAATATGGATCGGAGGTAATACAACATTTTTCAATTGGATGCTATCTTGAGGGAATAATTGGCATAATAATGCCTTGAATGCCAGAATTACATTGCTTCGAACATAGTTTGGACTCTCGAGATGAAATCGGATGACTATGACTGAAATCTCAAAGATGTTTATATTGATACCATAAAAAAAATTCATGCAGAACACTTTTTTATTCAAGATTATATTATATACATTCATTGTCGTGCCAAAAATGAATGTCAACACATTCAACGAACCTGATTGGATTTTGTGTACGCTACCAAACACGTTTACAAATATTTAGAGGTTTATTGAATTAAAGGTGTAGAGGATGACCGATATGGATATCGGACAATGGCCTAGAGATGAACATCAAGCTACGACATGTAAACCAGCAAAATACGGTGCAAGAAAATGACACATTTTATCTGCGTTTTGTTCACTTTTCCGGTGCACATTTTTTTTCAGCATGACGCACGAAAGAAACTGATAAGTACTCCCTCCATGCTAAAATAAATGTTGTACTAGATTTATCTAAATATAGATGTATTCACAGATGCATCCATTTTAATTAAATCTACGAATCTATTCTGAAATGAAGGGAGTATTTATTAAAGGAAAATGATACGCACAACACGTGTGGACGGAGCGCTTTCGTCCGCACATTTTTAAATTACAATTTTAGTTATATATAGATGGCAATTATAAGCCAAAATTACTATGTTGAAGCAAAAGTTGTCATGTATGTTTCAACATGCCAATTTTAACTTATAATTGTCATCTATATATAACTAAAATTACCATCTAAAAACGTGTAACGGAAGCACTACGTCCACACGTGTGGCAACTATCGGGGTCCTTATTAAAACATTGAAGAAAACTTTATGATTATTTCAATACCCAACGCGCCAGGACGAACAGAACGGCATAGGGTGTGTTTGGTTTGAAGGATAAAATTTAATGGATATGGGTATCCTCATCCATCCGGTTAGTGATATCCATTTTTTTGTTTGGCTAAGCAAAATAGAGAAGTGGATGAAGATATTCAAATAGCTGATGGATAGAGCATGCCGTAGCTGCACATGGCTGGATGCCTGGAGCCGCCGTGCCACCGCTCCTCGGCCGGCTCCTATGCCGCCGCGCCATGGGTTGCTCCTCTGCTGTCGCGCCGTCGCGCCGCCGCTTCGTCGCTCAGCCGCGTCATGGCTGGTTCTTTTGCCGTTGCGTCGCCGAGCCTTAGCCTGTTCCTTTGCCGCCACGCCTCTGCCGCTGGGCTGCAACACCATGGCTGGCTCCTTTGCCGCCACTCCACCGCGTCATGGTCGGCCTCGCCGTCAAGCGTCCTGGCCTCTCCATCTAGCGCCGAGCCTTGGCCTTCTCCTTTGCCGCCGTGCCTCTGCTGCCGGGCTGCCCCATGGCTGGCTCCTTTGCTGCCCCTCCGCCGCTTCATGGTCGGCCTCGCCGCCGTTGGCTTCGCCGTCTAGGAAGAAGATGAAGAAGGAGAGAGCCATGGCGCCGTCCCGCTCTGTGCAGCCGTTGGGGAGATTCATGACTTTCGGGAAGGGGAACAAACTAGGGAAAGAGGAGTCCGCAAAAAACGTTTCGCCTGGGATGAGCAGATCCGTGACTTTTTCGCTGCGCTGCCGAGCCTGATTTTGAGGGAATATTCGGCGAATCTGGCTAGTCTTATCCCAGCTTGTCCAAGAACCAAACAAGTGGCATCCACCAAAAAAAAGGCTATCCCTATCCCAAGGTGGGATAGCCCAGTAACCAAACACACCCATATGCGTCGGGCCTGCCGTCCAAGCAGAACATCGATGTCGCCCATTTCTATGTGGGTGCAGAATCACGTGCACCATGTCCATAGACCACTTTTGGCTATCGCTCGTGCTCATCGCCATATACAAATCTCATAATATCAAGTAAATAAAAGCAGCATGTTGATGTGATCTATAATACTATAATAGTTCATCCCACTAACCTATTTATCTTGACATGCAAGCTATCCACATCATCAAATAGGTCCACCATACAAAAACTCTTCCACTAACTTTTCATGCACATGCTCCCATTAACTTTGCATGTGCATGCAATCTCTCACAACTAAATAATAACTTTGTATGTACTCAACCTCACAATTTATAAGTAAGTATTTTTTATAAAAAAACACATTATAAGTTACATCGCATTTTATTTTCTATGTAACATTTTTTATATATACACATCCATAATTGCTATGATTGTTTTAGATTTAGCCAAGGGTGGACACGTCTTCACTTTCTCTACTCAACTATGTTTTCGCCTCATATCCTCTCGCCGGTATATTGTCAAGTATCTAAATTAACAAAACAAAAATCAAACTCATTTTTGGATTTTTCATCAAAAATTCTTAAAAAAATTAATTTAAACAATATTTATTTTAAAAAATAATTTATAATTAAATTATACTATGTTTCATAAATTTTCACATGTTTTATTTCTCAACGGTTCCCGCAGCAACGCGCGGGGTATCATCTAGTTTCACAAAGAGATACAACCATCCTTTTCATCATAGAGTTAAGGTATTTTTCCCTAAGTAATATATGTGCAACGTAAATAATATCAATAAATGATAGGTGGAAAGAAAGCATTTGGGTGCACTGTCTAATCCCATCCAATAACAACTCTTTAAGACGGTACTGTGTATTAGTTCATGCAGCCAAACAGGAAAACAAGATGGTCTCACCAAGAAAATGTTAATGTCATCTTCACAAGAGGCTCACCATATCATGTGCAATCACAATACAGATACATAATAATTGAAACAAAAATCCAAGTGGACAAACTTTTTTGAGTTGTTTCTGATGTATACTACTCCCCCCGTTTTTAAATATAAGACATTTTAGAGATTTCAATATGAACTACAAAGAAAAATGAATGAATCTACATTTTAAAATATATCTATATATGTATGTAGTTTGTATTTGAAAACTCTAAAAGGTCTTATGTTTAAAAACGAAGGGAGTATTAAACAGTGTATATAGTATCCAACTATCCATGATGCAGAGGGTGTGGCATATTCTATCTTCCATTTTCTAAAAATATAAATTGGAGTGAAGCCATTGGAGTCATCTTTCCCAAAAGAAAAAGGTCCCAAAACCAGAGCATTACCCAAAAAAACAGAAAATCTGATACGTGGATAAGAAAAATGCATAAGTTCCAAGTTTTTATGTGGAAAAACAAAATGAAGCAGTGGAATATAACAAGAATGTTCTACAGGCTCACTCAGCCTGCCCAGTGCCCACCCTCACCGTCCCTCCCCTCCCGTCCCGTGTAAACACCTGTGTCGAGCTGTGATAGCCAGTATCCTCATCTCACCCAGAACCCGCCAATCACAGCGTTCCTTTGTATTCTCCCCGAGATGCACCCCTACAAAACCACAGCCAGAATTTTTCACAACGCAAAGGCCAAACAGACAACACGCGCCCACAGCCTCACCCTCAGCCTCAGTCTCCCTCCGCGCACCACAAAGTACACTCCCCCGACAAAACCCCATCCACTACTTTATCAGCATCCATTTCCCTCCCTTTCCTCCCCCTCTTCCATTCATCCATCCTCAGCCGCCTCCTTGCTTCTCTCCAGCCATGGCCAATGCTTCTCTCCAGTCCTTCCTTCCTCAGCACCACCATTCTTTCCTCAGCAGCGGAACCCATGAGGGCTCCCCTTCCGCGGTCCTCAGGCTCACCACCACCAACGCCAGCAACAGCATTTCATTCAAGCTCTTCGCCAGCAGCTCCTCCTCGGTGACCACCACGGCGACGACCGCCAACTCGTCGGCTCCGACTCCAGCCGCTTCCGCCGCGAAAACCAAGCCGCCTACCCCCTCCCTGGAGCTCCTGGGCCAGCAGCTCGCGGAGGCGGACTACCGCCAGGCCGACGAGACCACCCGCGCCCTCCTCATCGTCCTCGCGGGCGAGGCCGCGCGACGCCGAGGGTACGTTTTCTTCTCGGAGGTCCAGTTCATCTCCGTGGAGGACCTCCGGGCCATCGACACGCTCTGGCTGGAGCACAGCAACGGCAGGTTCGGGTACAGCGTGCAGCGCCGGATTTGGGAGAAGTCGCTGCGCGAGTTCACCCGCTTCTTCATCAAGATTGGCTGGATGAAGAAGCTGGACACCGAGGTGGAGCAGTTCAACTACAGGGCCTTCCCTGATGAGTTCATATGGGAGCTGAATGATGACACGCCAGAGGGCCATCTGCCTCTCACCAATGCCCTCAGGGGGACACGGCTCCTGGAGAACATTTTCACTCACCCTGCCTTTGACTGCGAAGAAGAGGAATCAGAAGCAGAGGAGGAGATCGACACACCTAAGAATAAGGATGACAACAAAGGCAGGGGAAGGCCAAAGATTCTGACAGATTTCAAGCCTGACTACTCCTTTTAAGGAGCATGGAAGTTTGTGATGCTGCCATGGGGCAGTCGATTTAAAAAAGTCATGTTTCTGTAGTTCGTTTTGGTTGTTTTGTACTAAACATGCATGGAAATTTGTGACCATATATATTATAAAGATAAGTGTTTTGAGAAGCTGCTTGCTCTGCACACCAATGGTTGCATCCAGGCATGCAGAAGATAAACAGCATGCACAGGACAAAGCTAAAATATAAAAAATTAGCGAAAACATGGATGCTATGCTTCTTGCAATCCATGGCATGTGAGCAATGGCCCTATTGATGAATGCAAATGCCGTAGGAAGATTTGCAGGTACTTGTTCCCTTTTCATCCGCGATATGAAATGGCCATGCCACTTTGAGGCAACCACCATGTAGGAAAAAATAATGTTCACGACACAGAGCCGTCCGTTTTCAGCAGATTAACTCCACTTGTTTCCTGGCAAGTGACTATGACTGATGTGAGCAGCAACAATTTTGGTGATGAGCCATTTGAGAAAAGAAAAAAAATACCTCTCTTATAAGTTATAACTGCGACTATTTTTCTCCCGTTTCATGCACAAGGACAGAGCCTTCGGGTATGTTGATGTGAGCCATCACACGTCAGGCGCTCATCCATCTGCATGTACAAGCATGCTCCTGGATTCTGAAACAGCGGCCAAACGAAAATTTGTTCATACACTGAATGACTATGAGATTGAGAGGATAATTCATGGTACACGCTTAAGCCAGCGAAAACTTGTCTGTGCCCATTGAATGGTCAACTGCCCCCACCCCATATGACACTATACTTAGCCTTTAAAATTTATAATGTTACCAAAATGAGTACTTCACTAGGTAAACGCAAACAATCATAGCTAACTACTCACTGAAATGTTTTGACTAAGCCTTCAAACGCGGAACGGTTAGGAAGGTTTGAATTAATGACTGGGAATCTAAATTTAGTAGGCCGCACAAAGATCTTTTGGCACAAATTTCTAGAAGGCAACAAAACTTGTTTTCCATTCAAGGTAGGAAAGTTAGATCCAGGTGAGTGTTGCTTTTTGCAGTTATGGCACTAGATGTGTTGGTTCCCTCTGCAGTCTGAACATCCAAAGGTCTAAAGGCAAATGACTGAGTGTGGCCCATGTGTGTTTCCCACATGCACAAAAGTGATTAACCTTTCTATATAATCATGAATTTCTACATCCAGGAATAGCAATCACGACAATATACAAGAACTATGGTGTTGTAAGTCATGAAGTCATGTGCATAGATGGCCACTTAGCTGAGTCAAAAGGGCAAGGAAAATAATATTTTCAGGGTTGGTTCTCAGCACCGAGTTGTTACTATAATAGTGAGTGGCTAATATCAGCTAAGTATGTATGCAAGTCGAGTGCAGCATATCTTCCGTGGATACTGCTGAGAGAAAACATTCTGGAGATAAAGAGATCGAAAGAAATCATGTTGGTTGACTATTTTGAGGGGTGGTCGGCACAGTTGGGGACACTTGTGAGTTTGCATATGGCCAGAAGTATACATAAAAAAATGTATTTTATGCATAGCAAACTTCCTTTTTCTAGAGATTCTAGAAAAAGTAAGAATAAGATTTTAAGGATAATTAAGAGAGGATTTTTTTTTGGTATATTATAAGTAGACTAGTACATCTAGTTTGCTGTTCTTTCCTGAACTTGTGCATCCAGTGGTGTAATTCTACATGATAACTGTACTGCTGCAGTGATTAACAAACTATACATTCTAATCTGCTCATTTGAACCCCAGGGTCTAAATTTTGATTCGCACATGGCCTCTGATTTCCTAGGTACGGCCCTGCTAGAGACTGTTAACAGTCTGTGTGTGGTCAAACAACATAATTATACAGGAGATAACCATTACATGGAAAATTGACTCTTACAAAATAATGCATTAGTCATACCAAAATTTTTGGTGCTTCATCTACAACTTCGGCCGGTTGATCAGGTCCAAGACTGGGAAAGCAACCACTTTTGCATCTCATATATTTCTGCAAACTGGTTTCAACAACAAAACATGAGCAAGCAAATGCTGTTTCTTTTTCCTGAATTAATAAATAATCAGAAAAAAGGTCAACACAACTCTATTTCAAATCAGACTACACCAAACTGTTCAAGCTGATTTGCAACATGAGAGAATTTGTGTAAAATAAAAGCGCGGCAAAGATGGTTTTAAAGCAAGAACCATACACAAGTATGTATAGATGAATAACGATAAACAAGACTAAGTAACATTGTTTCATAAAAAAATACTAACAAAACAACGGGATATTCAAAGATGAGCCCAGGCTCATATGCTCCTGCATAAGAGAACCTTGAAAAGACATTCAAAAAAAGTTCAAAAAATTCCAAATTTTGTTATGGAGAAAGATGCTTAGGGGGGTAGATGTTCATGTTAAATTTGAGCTTCTTTGAACATCTAGGGAGCTCGCGGCAAAAAAGACAAATTCAGTCTGAAATAGTGCATGAACAGTGCCGTTCAAAGAAACTGCAAATTTGTCTTTTTTGCCGAACACACTCCAGATGTCCGAACTTCTCCAAAATTTACATAAACATCTCGCACGTAAGAATCTTCAACCACAAAAAAGTTTGGAAATTTTTGAGTTTTTCTCATATTTTTTCAAAAAAAATTAGTCTCCCTGGGTGCAGATGCACCCGGGCACCGAATCGCCACTTCCCAAAACAACCAAAATCACACTGGTAACAGCAAAGCCTCCTTTGAGGTCCAGAATGATTAGTTCCTGGAGAATCTACATGTTAACAATAATGAT
Organism: Bromus sterilis; assembly: GCA_950022295.1. Lineage (NCBI taxonomy): Eukaryota > Viridiplantae > Streptophyta > Magnoliopsida > Poales > Poaceae > Bromus > Bromus sterilis. Next base: position 360,133,007 of record OX465595.1, on the reverse strand, counting down.
GTCAGTAATTATAGGCACTATACAACTAAACGTGATTCACCGCTTTAGTTTTGGTAATTACGCAGGATATGAAATCCACCTCATATGGATAACTACAACGTGAAAATTAAAATTTGGATCCTGCACAAAATAGGCCGCAGACTTGTAGTGAGAGATAAGGTGTTTTTCTTAGCTTCCATCACTCCAGTACTGGACAATACAGATCGCATCATAGTCCTGTCTCTTCTCCAGTTAAGTGTTTTGCTTTGTAATTTACAAACTTCTGCTAGCTTGGAAGACTAGATATCTGAAACTTCTCCAACAAAGAGAATGCTTCCAGATTCAAATTGAGTAACTGGATATGGGATCGAGCAAAACAGCTGATTAGAACCACACACCACAGCCTGCTTTAAGACCCAGCAGGCCCAAAACTAATGTAAATATGGACTCACCCTTAATATACAAATTCATAACAACTTTACAAAATATCAGGTCATCGTCAACTTTCGTCTAAAGAACTGTGTCGTGCTCTCCAGACTATTAGACAAAACAATTAATTGGGTGTGCATGCAATCATGCAAAAGAAGTTGTTGTTTCCATTAAAGCACTCAGCATAATCACAATGGAACTTGCTACTTGACTGGTCATTTAGACTAAGATATTCTATCAGGAAAAAGATCTGAGGATAATCATCAAACAGCAATATCTACAATGACATAATATTCGAATAGAAATCAAAGGAAGGTTAGATATTTCAAATAAACTTACATCTGACATTTGTTCAGCTCAGAAAGCCTGGTTAGAACACACGATTGTCCTTTTACTCTGCACGTGGAACTACACGACTCCCCCTGCCTAAATTTCAGGTTTGATTTCATAAAGAAACTCCCATGGGCTTCATTCACTGACCTACATTTAGAGCTTAAATTGGAAAGACCTTACCTTCCCAAAATGACGTTAATGCCATCCAACCTTGATCCGGAACTAAATTCAGTTGATCCTGGTAAATAGTTATACATAGTAATTAACTAATGCATAACCCAAGAACTTGGCATGTGGGCTCTAGTAGTGAAGAAGAAGCTAGCAGCTTGTCCACTGAGTGAGCTCAGCCCAGACTAAACTTGAAACTGGAAAGAGAGTGATCAGAGGTCTAGTTCTTATTTCCTCCAACAGACCCAAGAAGTCAACAGCAAAAGTAGTCCGCGATCAATACCAGGAAATCTCAGGTTCCCATCCTGCCATGAAACTCCAGCAAATCTTCCTACCCACGCAATATTATCTTCCCCATCAAGCTCAACATACGAATATCTAACAGAGGATAACTAATTGGTTGAATCTAACTAACAGATAACAAGTTAATGAACTGAGTCAATGAAATGATAAAATGCCGACAGACTAACTATCTAATTTGCTTTATCTCTTCATGTACCCACTATGGGGGAGTGGGGGGCTGATTGTTACAGTGATCTAACAATATTTGTCTATAAATGGTCAGAGCACCTAAATTCGGAAACTCAGATGTCAAGATTAAGTACAGATCTTTTATATCTGGATTCTGACATATAAACACAAGTTTAGTAGCTTCAGAAGCAGTAGTAATGATGATCTTCTAGTCATCAGCTTCAGCTACAATACACAATTGTAGTGTATCTCCTATATTTTGTTTTAGTGTGACTAGTGCTGGCTGCTGTTAAACGGTCAAGCCCATAAGCCAAACTGAACTAGCTTGGCCTTTGTGAACCGGGCTAAGCAATTACTTCTGACGAATAGCATGTAGTAGCATCGAGTGAGCCGAACCAAGTAGAGCTTGGCTCGTACCTCGTATCCACTCCTAATGGGTGGTTGAATTTGAATCACACGAGGAAATAGTAATAGCATTAGCTAAATAATTTAGGAACACTAGAAATGATGGTGAACGAACTTGGCTCGTATCCACTCCTAATGGGCTGTTGAATTTCAATCACATGAGGAAATAGTAATAGCATTAACTAAATAATTTAGGTACACTAGAAATGATGGTGAACGAATGCTATAACTAGAGAACATGGTAACTTAGCCAAGATGCAAGAATATTATGCTTACCCGAAGAATTTTGCTGCACCATGAAGCAATGATGGAAATCACTCACATATGCATTTTCATGGACCTGGTAGATCCAAAGAACAACTTAGATTGAAAGACAGAGTTGTTTACCAGATAACTTTAACTTGTAATTGTTGTATTCCATGCCAGATTGCCAACAACAAGACACTGTCAGGATGAAAATAAACTGGAGCTATGTTCCTTATTTTGGATATTCTTGTAAAATGTGTACTGAAACTTCATATTAGCAGGCTGAGAAAGAACCAGTACCAGGCTCGCAGAACTATGGCGGCATCTTCCCATGCAGAAATCGAAGGTGTTGGTGTAAGTTCCTAGAAGATAATAAGCTGTTAACTTCTTCCGACACATTAAACTATAACTATTCAAGATAGACCAAACAAAATCTACAAGCATCTTACCAGCGGTAACTGGCTTAGCTACCTTCAACTTTAGCACATCTCCTTCATTGGTCTGTCAGAGGGTGAGTAAATAACTTAAGAAACTAGATGATACCCCGCGTGTTGCTGCGGGAATCAGTTGCAATATAATTTGAATGATTGATTGCATGAAACATGAATAGTTGAATTAATAGTATATAAAGTAAAGTATAAAAATACATTTTATGTATTTTATTATTGTGTAGTTAAAAATATTTATTAAATATAAGTAATGTAATATAATGAAAAAAATCCATGCATGTTGAGTGAGTTGGCATGTGTCATTATATTGATGTATGCATGAGATCAACTAATAACGAAGAACTTGTTCTCATGCATATTGTGGTGAGTCTTTGATGATGTGACATGCTTGCATGTTAAAAGTGATGTAATATAATAGGAAAAAAATCCATGCATGTTAAGGGAGGTTGCATGTGGCATTAAATGGACGTGTGCATGAGATCAACTAATAATGAAGAACTTGTTCTCGTGCATATTGTGGTCGGCCTTTGATGAGGTGGCATGCTTGCATGTTGAGATAAATAAGATAGTGGGGATGATCTATTATAGTATTATAGATAACTCATTTATTCGATTTTTGTATGCCAAATCCAGGACTACTAGTAAGGATGTAAGATTTACCCTAGAAGGATCCAAGCAGCAAGAAACACAATACTCATAAGAATTACAGCACTGTAAATCAAGCTTGCAGCCCCTGCATGGTGTCATGAACTGTGTTAGATTTACAATGTTGACATCTTTTTATGATACACTGCTATTATTGATATTTGTGCAACAAAAGGTAAGAAACTCACTGACAGGAAAAGCGTTCTCCTGTTCGTGGGCAACAGCGAGACCATGGGTCGATCGAAAGGGCAGAACATACATAACCTAAGAATGTATCACAAGGGAGCATAAGTTTACAAGACAGTATTTCTAAGCAAGAAAGAGGCACAGGTGTACTACCATTATCATCTGATATCAAATGCCGTCCTTGAACAGTTCTCCTGCACATAATGGATGCAGCAAAACCAATGTCCTTCCTGAACAAGAAGTAAAATCAAGCTGTGTATTCAGATGTAGTGAGTAACATCCAGATTCAAGGTTACATCTGTAACTGTGCTAACACTAGAATGGAGAAACGGATGATCAACGAAACACTCATGGTGCGATGTGCAATGAAACCTTTGCCTTGTCACAGAGCACCATTTGAATAGATTTATTAGCATATATTTACCTCAATGCTTGTCACTTCATAAAAAATCTTGTATAATCATTTGTTCCGATGTTTTGATAGTAGTAAATATAAACCAACAAAATTAGAACATTATCACATCAAACATCACGATCCGGGATCCCAACCCCAAAATCATAATTCAACAAATTATAATTGAGCATGAGGCCTAATTCCACAAACATAATCATATACAACAATGAGAGCATGTCACTAAAGTACTTCAGAGCTGCAAAGCAACTGGTGAGGCTCCCAACCGTGCCAAACCGCAGCAAACACGGAAGAACTACCACGGATACAGATGGATGCCCAAATAATTTAGAGCTGCGGACAGCGACGACGAGAGCACTCGCATTTCTAGGACGCGATGCTGGACCGGGGAGGCGGGGGGTACGGAGTTATACGGGGAACGGATCTCACTCGCGGACTCACCGGATGGCGGAGACGGGGGCGGGGAGGGAAGCGCAGATGGCGGCGGCGGCGGCGCTGAGGATCCTGGCGAGCAGGCGCAGGCGCGGGCTGGTCATTGGTTTTTCTCACGCTCACAGAAAACAGAGTGGCGAGGGGAGAGGCAGGGAGTCAGGAGGGAAGAGGATTCTTCAACAGCCCCTCGCCTCCAAAATATAACGTGTATTTTGGATTTGTGGGAATAAATTTTGATCAACACTTACTTTGATGCGAATTACATGGCATAAATTCGATTTCATTAAATTCGTATTTGAAAGCATTTACTTCTGGATATCACACAAATCACATCTTAATGGACTGATGTTTGATGGAAGCCTTGTCTCAACGAAATAAATGTACTAGTAAGCACTACACTTATTATATTTTGGAAACGAAGGAGTACAATGCACCCCAATGCTATATAAAAAGCCAGGCAGAGGCACCCCAAAGACAACTAACCAACTTGAGGCACAACTCGAAGGCCCACAGGCGAGATCATATCTCACCGCCATAGTCATCACGGCGACTTTGTAACCTCTACATAATACATAATCAGACAATCAACATATAGAGTTTTTCTTCCGAGGGCCTGCTGCTGGGTAAATCGTGTCACATATGTTGCTTGTTAGTCGTCTGAATCTACCAGCGCGCCATCTTCCTCCTCCACTATGAAACCCTAGGTACCTCATCATGGGATTTGTCATGACCACACCACGTCACATTGACTTCAGCGTCCTAAAGAATTTCATTTCTAACACTGAAGAAAATGAAACTTTGCCGTAGGAGATTTTCAAAGTCTTCACTTGAAGGAATAGGAATGTTTGAACATTTTCTTCGGAAAATACATTTTCGTATTCCTCGACCCCAACAAAATACGGTGATTCCTAGGACTCAAGAAATAATGAAATGAACTACTGGAGACTAATCTCCGGTCCAAATTCATCCTTGATCATCCTACGACCGCAAGCATCCTACGACTTCAAGAAAGCACGAAACAATGCATTTCATCGACCTAATTGAAAATGCAATTTTTTACCTTGACGACATTTCATCGACCACTTGGCGGTGATGGATGTGGATAACACCTCCTTGTTGGTTATCCCAAGTAGGTTATGATGCAGATAGTAGCAAATTTCTCTCATTGAAGATACCAAGGTTTATGTCTCCCGTAGGATTCCGAAAATGACAAGAAGGTGGTAAACAATGGCGCCAAAATTATTCGCCTAGATCTGCACACAAGACACAAATAACTTTGCTCCTGACGAGTTCAAAGAGGTTGTCAATCTCTCCGGCCTTGTTGTTTACAATAGTTAAAACGCAAGGGTAATATGAATTGCAACGGAAAAGTAAAGTAAAGCAGTAAATAGCAACGGTGTAAACTTATGATGAGACTATGGACTGGGGCGTCATGGTGCTCAGTAGTGATGTCTTTCTCCCAAAATACGGTAAAAACTATGTTGGGTGAACAAATTATAGCTGGTCAATTCACAAAATTATAAACGCACCACAATGCGAATCATGCTGACAGAGAATGCAAGGGTCAATCCTATGGGCATTACACTAAGACAAGTAGATCGTTTATTCATCGTCATCTACTTACTAATCATCCACCTTGAGATATCTCTCAAAAGCACCTCGCTGGTATTAAGTTGTGGTCTACAACCATAGGTTACGAACTCAAATCAACGGGCAACTGCATTAACACTCTATGCGTAATGTAAGCAATCCTTGTGACACGCAGTCACAAGCACCGTTGTTTTACCCCTAATGGCAACAACACATTTCCTAGTCTCATGTTTCTATCATTCAAGCCAAACATCAGGAGACATGAACCCATTATCTAGCACAACGCTCTTTCTTGAAGTTACAACTTACTATTTGGCCAAAGCAACAAACTATAATAAAGAACATGTATGAATACTCAACAACACAATATAAAATAGATCAAAGTATACTACTTCCACAAACTGAACACAATCTCATAATCCATCGGACCCCAGCAAACACAACATAACAACATGGAAACTATAACATATATGCCATGATCATGATATGCAGCTCACAAGGACTAAACATTGAAGCACAAGATTGAAGAGAATACATCAAATAGCTTCTTGCCATGAACCCTAGGTCCAAGGAGGAACTACTCACGAAGCATCTCAGAGGCAAGTGTACGTAGTCATATGTCACATTGCTCCTGCGTCGGTCTAGAGTCTTCCCAGGCTCGATAATTTTCACATACAGACTTTCACAAAACAAGTATTTGCCCGTACAAATAGAAGACTATTGATCATCTTCAGTATTTTCCAAATAAAGCACAAGGCTAACTTGGTCAGTAAACTACGCACAACCTTGATGCTAACTTGGTCAGTATGCTTACTACAGTAGTTCCAAAACAACTGCTTACTCATGAAATTTGCCGCTAAAATTTTCCAAACTCCTCACCCGCCCTGGGTAGATTGATTCCACCCTCAATACCCCCTAGATTCAAACCGCATGCCTAATACCACCTCCTTCCTCTGGAAGATCGTTCACGACCACTTACCCACCCTTCGGAACATCTCTTTTGTCCTCATCAACAATGGAACCTGTACTGTGTTCTGGCTTGACTCCTGGCTTATAAGCCAACCCCTTGCGACAACCTACCCACATCTCTTCTCGCACACCACTAATGCTTTTGTCTGGATCTGCCATGTCATGCATAATGGTTTGCTAGCTTACTTGCGGGATTACCTATTTACAACCGGCAACAGCCTAGGTATGGCTATTGCTAGGTATCGACGCTTCGACGATCATTTACGACATCTGGGAAGCCCGCACTCCGCCGGGTCTGGACTGCTACGTCTGGCCTTCCATCGTTCTCACCATCCTGTGGAAGTTGTGGGACTTTCGTAATGCTCTCATCTTTAGGGGGAGCGCCATGACGCCGCGACTACTCTGCGAAACATTGTTTTAGATTTCTATCTTTGGACCCAACATTTTACGCCCCTGCATGTAAAGAGGCTGTCATGTCTTGGGAAACTACCTCTCCTCTCTTTCTTTTTTTTTGCGCATAACTACCTCTCCTCTCAACCCTTATTCTAATATAACACGGTCTGTGAACGTAGTTCGCTATCTAAAAAAAACGTAGTTCACAGGCACTTTGAGTAATATATTCTGGTGAAGAGCTTTTTCCTCATATGATTGTTCAAAAAAAAAACTCAATCACGTTGAGGTTGAGTATATTTGAACGAGTTTAGACCAATATTAACACGACCCTCGTCAGGAACACAAGCTCCAATCGAACCGGATTACGAGAGGCGATGCAGTATCCCACGACGCAGACCTGGCCACCACAAGAAGGAAGCCACGCATCGCCGTCGGACGCCACTCGCCACAGGTGCCTATGGAATGGAAGACCCCACCAAACACAGGGGAAAAGTGGGAAAGCGACCAGGCAGCAGCCAAGAACGCACACCACGACCTTGTTCCTCCCTCCTGTTGCCGTTAAAACCCTAACGCGCATCAGCTGCCCATGCCCTTTCACCTCCTCCCCTCCCGCATTGGCCTCTTCTCGTCGATCTGCTCCATGTCCAGCACGCGGTCCGCCTCCAGGCTCATCCGCGCCTCCCGCTCGGAGCTCAACCCTGTCAAAAGTTCGCCTCTTGCTCTGTTTTCCCCACTTTTAATCCAGTTTCGTACCCGCATATTTCCTTGCTCCATTTGCTGCTATTATGTCATTTATTTGGTTACTTGTTTTATCCCGTGGAGAAAGAGCTAAAATTTCTGTCATTTCTCCCTTAAAACAGTATGGGCACCGGAAACCATTTTTTTTCCCTTGAGTCGGGAACCGTTAATTTCAATTGGCACTTGACATATTGTGTGAAATCAGTGTCTTCTCTTGAAGATATATTCTTGTGCATCATGGACTTTTCGTTATCAAGTGCTTGTTTCCTGAATGCAAGGAAAACAATATTTTTAAGAGTCATCTCACTTATTTCTGTATGTTCATGTAGCCTGAAGCTTTAATTCCAACGCATAAATGCGATCTGAATTGTGATTTTTAATATGGCTGTATGCATCGGATGATGCAGAGGCGGGGTAAACCCTCCTTTTCAATTTTTTTTTTGCAAGAAGTTTGCTTGTCAATTATCTTATTATTGACAAGAACAAAAGCTCAAGTGTGACCACTAACATCTTTTCAGCCTAACTACACATCGATCCACTTCAACTACGACTTAATACTTTCCATTCTTATTCTTATCTTTGGTCGTTAAAATCTACATGTCTTATCCAAAATGTGTAGTGTATTATTTATCGTTTTATCTAAAGCGTGAGTTGATGCATTTTCAGGTGTAAGGGAAGTGAAGTGTGAGTCCAGTGTTTCTTCTGACTACTCCAAGTCTGAAATGAATTCGGTGAAGAGGAAAAGGCTAAACCGGGTACTTGATGTAAACGCGGATCATCCTAAGAAGCAGGTGTGTGCTGACTAACCCTAATGTTTTTCTTCATATTAAAAAGGAAGTGTTGTGGATCTTTAATTTTCAATCTGGACTTCTCAAATCCTTGGTTTGAATTACTGTCTGTTTGAGTGTTCATTTATTCTGAGACGTAACTGTAGCTTCTGTTTAATTCTTTCAGTACATTTGTGCATTCCTGCTCTCGCTTTAGTAGTGCTTCCTTTCCTACTGTTGGTTTTTGGTCCAATTCAGGCACACTAAAGAAATATTTACACATATGCAGGTTGGTATTGTTCCTGACATTGAAGATTTTCGATATGTAAAAACTGAGGCAAACACATCATTAACATCTACAAAGGGGGTACAAGCATCAAGTAAGAACAGTTCAGCAGAGAAGTTTCAATGTTTCATCTAAATGGTGTGATCCATAATCATAGCAAAAACACACGACCGGCAGCCAAGAACACGCAACCTTGTTTCTCTCGTAAAATACAAGAAGTTTGCATGTCATTTATCTTAATATTGATAAGAAGGAAAGCTCAAGCATGACTATTAACTATTTTTCAGCCTAATTACACATCGATCCACTTCAACTATGACATGATACTTTCCATTGTTAGCCATACCTATGACTGTTAAAATTTACATGCCTTAATTCCGAAGTGTGTTTAGTATTATTAATCTTTTTGTCTCAAGCATGAATTGATGCATTTTCAGGTGTAAGGGAAGTGAAGTGTGAACCCAGTGTATCTTTTGACCACTCCAAGTCTGAAATGAATTCGGTGGAGAGGAAAAGGCTGAACCGGGTGCTTGAAGTAAAGGAGGAGCATCCTAAGAACCAGGTATCTGCTGACTATCTATAATACTTCGTCTGTTCACAATTATAAGATGTTTTAGCTTTCTTCTGAATCGGATGTATATAGACGCGTTTTAATGTGTTTGTTCACTCTTTTATGTTCGTACGTAGTCCATATTAAAACATTGAAAACATCATATATTTGTGAATGGATGGAGCAATGTTTTTCTTCATATTAAAAAGGAAGTATTGTGCATCTTTAAATTTTCCTTCTGGACTTCTCTCAAATCCTTGGTTTAAATTATTGTCTGCTTGAGTGTTCATTTCTTCTGAGATTGTAATTGTACAGCTGCAGTTTCCCTCTTTCAATGCATTTGTGCTCTCACTTTAGTTGTGCTTCCTTTTCTACTGTTGGTTTTGCCCTATTCAGGTCTCACTCAAGAAAATATTTACACATATGCAGGTTGGTATTGTTCCTGACATTAATGATTTCCGTTATGTAAAGACCGAGGCAAAAGCATCAACATCTACAAAGGTGGTACCACAATCATCAAGTAAGACTAGTTCACCAGGCAAGTTTCAATGTTTCATCTAAATGATTTGATTCATAATCGTAGTTCGTCATTCAATTGCTCTACATGTAGCATGTGCTTATATTTTTCCTTACTTAAAAAAAAGGACTATCATGAATGACTTAAAATTCAGTTGTTGTGTGTTTGTATGTGATGTTGGGTTTTCGATATCCTGCATATGGTTAAGCTTTTTGTAATCTACATGTGTCATTTTATTGTAGGTGTAAATTTTGCCCTTATGTCCTATGAAAAGCTTAACCCCTTTCACTTCTTCAGTCAGGTTGAAGAAAACAATCAGAGTTTCATCTGTTGTGAAAGTTGAAGGTAATCAGACGTCAGAAGATTACCAGAAAAGAGAAATTATGCCATATTTTTTGTCTAATTATGTCCCTATATTCTTACTATTGTAAGTTGCAACCTGATTTTTAGGAAGACGGTAGTTTCCCCTACTGTATGTATTTAGTACAGGGCCACACGCCCTTTACTTTACTAGTATACACCAAGTCAGATGAACTAGCAAGCCCAATGTTTGCACCCTGGAGTATGCTTTCCTGTTAGCTCTGTGAACTAGCAATCTCATTTCCTCCTTAAATCTCTTCCTGTGTCTATAGATTTGGCTGCAGGCCTTTGAAAGTGAAGTAATTTCTGGTGTTCCAGGTGGCCCATGTTACTAAAATGATGATCTCCATTAAAAAAGACAGATGCAGACCTGATATTAAGTCAAACCTGTTCAATCAATACCAACAATATTTCTTTGTTTTTCGAATTAGTGAACTGCATCATCTTGGCCATGGAGTGCTTAAGTTCTTTGTGCACACTTCATTACAATAATGATTGTGCTGAGGATTTGTATTCTTGTAGCATGAAATTAATTTAACCATACATGTTGGCTCCTACATTTCCTGCAGACATCTTTATTGGGATGTCTAACTTTCACGGATTTCAAACTCTTTGAACTTAGGTTCTTGATACATTCGGTTCACTTCACACATCACTACATATGTGCCACTTGAATACTAAAGTGTTGCAGCATGCGAAGCAATTGCGTCAAAACCAGATATTTTGACTACTCTATTAAGAGTTTTTGCTTCTACATGTAACTGTGTAATGATCCTCATACTCATTTGCTTATGAAGAAGCTAACATAGTAGTGTATGCAGTTGCAGCTCCAGAAAATTGGGAAGCAGTTCTTGGAGGTATTAAAAACATGCGGTTATCTGGTGAGGCCCCTGTAGATACAATGGGCTGTGAAAAGGCTGGTTCTCTTCTTCCACCCAAGGTATTTGTCAGAGAGTTGTTTACCCTGGACTTCAACGGAGAAATGCTTTGGACTCGTTAGAAGTGTAGTTTACAAAGTCCATTTACTATGAACAGTTAACATGAGGATGTGATCCTCTTGAGCTTAATATTTCATACATAGGGAGAGTGTGGTTTTATGTAGTTCGCACATTCCCCTAATGTTCTTGTGCTATGTTGCCATTTGAAAATGTGTTCCCATTTACTAGCTAGGCAGAAAATGCAGTCTGTACACAGGATGGGGTTCATGGCTAATGGCTAATGCATTGCAGATTGGCCATGGATTTGAGCCTATTGATCCACTAGTTTTCGATAGATCTCATATCACTGCATATTTGTCATAAACAAAGTTTTGCACATTGATCTGCTATATTATAGGTGGATCTAATATTTGTTTTCCACTGGTAAAAGCTTTGGCTCTAGTTGCATTCAATAGGGCTATGCAACATTATTGATCGTCATTATTTAACAAACCATAAACTAGATTTCTTCCTGTACAGGAAAGAAGGTTTGCGGTTTTGATATCAACTATGATGTCAAGCCAAACAAAAGATGAAGTTACGCACGGTATGCCTTAGGAAGTAGAGTATCTCTTTTTTGCAATAGGTTATCACTATTTTTTTCATTATATCTTTTAATTTTATAATGGTGTTGGAAGTAACTGAACCAGTAGTTCACTTAGTTTTGTTTGTTGAAAACCCTCGAGAATTCGAATAAATTTCAGTTCAGTTGCCACAACCGTGAAATTATGGCCTCAGCATATGCATTTGAGACTTGGTTCTCTTGCAATTTCTGCTCGGAGTGGAAATTGGCTCAACTTATCATTTCTTGCCTAGTAGTGATAGCCTGGGAATGCTGAAACTGGAGTTCTTACGAAGATGGTTCAACAGCGAGTCCAAATCATTTCTGGAACACACACTCCTCTGTTCCTTATCCTCTCCCCATCTCTCCAGAAGCGTTTAGTTTGACCCTGTCTTGACATTTGTTAGAAATGTAAGTTTGTAAACAATTAGCAGATGACAGTGGTCTTATTGTTTGTCTCGTTTGCTCATCCCTTGGTGGTAGAAAATACTTAGTACATGAATTTGAGCAGTAATGTACATGTGCTTTACCCTTGGATGAAGTAGGGCCCTGGGGAAGATTTGAGCACGCTTACACAGTTACACTTGCTCGTCTCTTTCATTATTCTATGTGTATTTGATTTTGTTTTTACTGAAATATGAATCTGAATTTGATAGGAATCTGTTATATGGTATTTATATAGATTAGTGAATGGCAGTTCAGATTTCCAACTTGAGGTGGACTTTCCAGTTGTTTGTCCATTGAATTGAATTAATCTTGTCATGAAAATGTCCAACTCTGTACTAAGTTGTTTTCCGTAGCTATAACTGTACTTAGTATTGTTTATCCTTCAGAAAATGATGATTGTATTTTGGTCTGAATTGTTATCAGCTGCCGTGGAGCGCCTTGGCAAGAACGGTTTACTTGACCCTGATGCTATCGTCAGAACAGATGAGGCCACACTAGCAAATCTTATCAAACCTGTAAGTTGCCAGGGCCTTTGCCTTAGGCAGGATCAAAACTGATGGAACCTTCCCAATCTAGTTGAAACGATAATTGTTACATTATTAGTACCTGAAGCTATAAACATGAAGATAGAATTTGATACATGTACTTTTGCTGTCACATCATAGGCAGAGCGAATGCCAATAGATAATAGACTAGACCCATATAATATAACCCTGCTTTAGACTTAAATACTAGCCCATCTGGGTAATTCCAGTTGTTGCTAAATGAGCTAATCGGAGGCAAGTGCCTTACCGGTTTTGTTAGCTTCTACTGTCATTTTGCATCGCTTTAGGTTAAGCTATTGAGTTCAGCTATTTATAAAACACTTTATAATTTATTCAGGTTGGATTCTATCAGAGAAAGGCCCAATTCATAAAAGAAGCTTCAAAAATTTGCATTGAACGATTTGGAGGAGATATTCCGGATTCTTTGACGGATCTGCTTGCTCTGAAAGGAGTCGGCCCTAAAATGGCTCATCTGGTAATTTATCTACTAATTATATCCTTCGTAGTTGGAATTTAAACTCAAGTCTCTTCGCAGCTAATTTTTCGCTGAACAGGTGATGAGCATTGCATGGAAGAATACTCAAGGGATCTGCGTGGACACTCATGTGCATCGTATTTCTAACCGCCTTGGATGGGTCTTCCGAGAAGGAACAAAGCAGGTTGTTTGTTAAGTTCGCATTGTCTACCTCTTTCTGCTTGGAAACAAGTTATCTTTACCATGTATTTTTGCACAGAAAACTACCACGCCAGAACAGACAAGGATGTCTCTTGAGAAGTGGTTACCGAAGGATGAGTGGGAGCCTATAAACCCACTACTGGTAATACTCCACTGAACTGATTCAACCTTGATTACCAGAAATGTTTTCTTTCCTAGTATTTCCCAAGTAACTACAAGTTCTCTCTTTTTTTCCGGCTCAGAGCAGAACACGTTTGGATTATACCTTCTTAAATCCCAGAAAATTCTAATCTTAATCTGAAACTGAAAATATCTTGTAGGTTGGATTTGGCCAGACGATCTGTACTCCGTTGAGGCCCAAATGCGGCGGCTGTGGCATAAACACCATATGCCCATCAGCTTTTAAGGAAGCAGCAAGTCCCATTCCTAAGCAGAAGAAACGAGGTCTAGGTAGAACTTAATCTGGGGGTGCTCCCTGAGCATTTTAACATGCGTTGGTAACTGATGTGGTATGGAAAGTTCTTTTGGTTGGCCGATGTTGTTTGGATAGACTCCTTTGGTAGTGTCATTGGAGGACCATATAGTATCATCATTTTGTATATATAGAAGCAGTATATTCAAGGTGGTGCGCAGCAACATGTCGACCCTATCATGCTATCAAGTTGAAAATATTATTTGCACGCAATTGAAGATAGCCTGGAAAACCATCGGAGTTTTATGCCATTCTCTATGCGTCAAGTGTCTTTTCCACTTTCTTAGTGATCACCATATTCTTTGATTTATGAGATATATGTATTTGATTGAGAATTTTGCACAGTAGCTATTTTGATGCAATTGATTTTCATATCCCTAGTAAACAAGGTATGAGCATTGGCCATCAAAATTGGGTGAGAAATAAAATTACACCGTATGTACTCCCTCCACTCATAATATAAGATGTCTTCATTTTTTTGAATCGAATGTATATAGATGTGTTTTATGTGTTTATTCATTCATTTCAGTCCATATGTAATCCATGTTGAAATATCCAAAACATATTATATTTGTGAATGTAGGAAGTGCAATTTAGGGCCCACCAGATTTATCTTTGAATCATTGCCCTATCATAATGCAGAACGCTACTGTCAGAAAAACCAAAAAATCCCGTAATTAGGAATCAGTACGATTCATCAAGAGACCTCTGTTTCATCGTAATTATACTTTTTTGCAATGTAATTTTTATACTCTCTCCGTTCCTAAATATAAAGGCATATAACTTTTTTGAAAAGTCAAACTTGTTTAACTTTGACCAGATTTGTAGAGAAATGTATCAACATCAATTATATCAAATCGGTATCATGAGGTTCGACTTGTAATGTATTTTTATATTGTATTTAGTTAATATTATAGATGTTGATAGTTTTTGTTATAAATTTGATCAAAGTTAAAGAAGTTTGACTTTAATTTTTTTTATACGCCTTATATTTAGAAATGGAGGAAGTATTTTACTGCTCGTTCTATGTGCAATTGTCTATCCATTGCATTGGCTATTGTTTTACTTGATATTTATCAGATCTAAGATGCTCTTTAGGTGTCTTTCCTTAAGAAAAATCTTTGCTTCAAACATTGTATACGAAAGTGCTAAAACAGAAGTCCATATTACTACCCACCAAAGTCTAAGGAACAATCTCAAACTTCAAAATGGTCTACTTTACAACCTCGTGCTTCCAAAATCGGACAAAAACCAACTTTGGACTGCTTCATCCTTGTTTTGACTGGTTCTGACCTGTCATCATCATCGTCACCCGACTAGTCAGCATCTCTTAAAAAATCTCTCTCTCCTCACTCATCTCACCTTGAGCCCCTCACCTTTTTTTGAACCGGACCAAAGTCCCCTTTCCATTTACTCACATAAACAAAGATACAAGCAGTTCCAGCAGAGAGTAGGGGGGAGGCAGAGGTTCAAAGATCCAGTGGGAAACCCTACGATGAAGGCTCGAAGTCAAAACCTTCACCCTGGGGTGAAAACCACTGGTCTAAAATACTAGTCATATTACAGTCCCAAACCGGCAAAAGCCAAAAGAGGTAAAGAGCAGGCATCCCAACATGCATGGGGAAGAAGTAGAGTTTCAGGTAGATGAAGTGTAGAACAAGCATCTTCGCGCAGATTTGGCAACCAACGATCTTCAACCCACCCGATCGACGTGAGCCTTCTCGCAGATCCGAAGCATGTTGACGGCATTGGCCTTGAGCAGTTTAGCACCCCTCTCCAGGTGCTCCTTGTCGCCGCTCTTCCAGAGACCTGCCC
This sequence comes from Bromus sterilis, assembly GCA_950022295.1. Classification (NCBI taxonomy): domain Eukaryota; kingdom Viridiplantae; phylum Streptophyta; class Magnoliopsida; order Poales; family Poaceae; genus Bromus; species Bromus sterilis. The sequence continues at coordinate 360,117,188 of OX465595.1, read as the reverse complement.
ATGAATTGAGAAAAACAACAACAAAGAACACAATTTCAAAAGGCGATTTGAGAGATTTGAATTCAAAGGTGGCTTTGTTCCTACTGGTCCAAATAGCCCAGCATATGGCAGCAAGACCAATAGTGTAAAAACGTTCACCATCAGGAAAAAACGAGTAGCACCAGACATAAAATTGCAATAGGTTCACTGGGCAAAGATCCGTGCCCAGTACCGAACCAAGAACTCTCCATACCACTCTAGCAACCGGACAGTCGAAGAAGAGATGAGTAGATGTTTCTCTCGAGTGGCAGAAGGAGCAGCGAGGATTACCCATCCAATTTCGCCTACTCATCACATCACGAGTTAACACCGCATCCTGCGATAACTGCCACAGGAAAATCTGGTTTTTTAATGGCATTTTAGTCTTCCAAATCCAATTAAAGTGACAACCAGAAATAGAATTTTCAAGAAAAGAGTAAACCAATCTCATAGTATTTTTTTCTTAACTCCTAGGTTTAAACCAACCTTATCAGGTTCCTCTATCAAGGTCAAACCCATCATAACCTCACTCATCTCCCTCCATTGATCAATCAGAGGAGGTGACATCCGTCTGCGAAATAAATCAGGGGAAAAGCCCCTCCAATCTTTAACGACCATATCAAGGGAATTACAAAAACTAAACAATAGGGGAAACTGTTCACGGAAAGGAGGATTCCCCTCAATGGGATCTTTCCAAACTCTAACCAGGTCACCAGATCTTAAGGTTACAGATCTACCCGCCAAGTAATGATTTCTGACTTTCATAATAGCTTTCCAAACAGGAGAATCGTTGAATCTACTATTCACAGAAGTCACCGAGCCTTCTTGATGTATCTGCCAGAGCCCACTATGGGTCTCCAACTTTCACCACCATTTAACCAGCAAGCTATTATTTTTCTTGTGAAGGTCTTTCACCCCAGACCCCCTTTGTTTTGGATTTGCAAACACGTGACCATTTGACCCAGTGTGGTGTAGCTGGATGAAACTTTTTCTCTATAATGGCACGGTCAGTGTCAAACCCCTCACCTTAGTCGACACATTGCTGCCAACACCTTTGACCCCGACGATCGGCCATGCCGCTCGACGCTGGGGACCAAAACCCTCCCTAGATGCACATACCTAGTGCCAGTGGCTCGCTCATCCTTGATGACGGTGGCTTCCCTCGGCAGTGCGGGACTGAACGATGACCCCGATGGTCGTGAGGTCAACATTGAGGTAGTCGCTCCTCGATGGTGTGTTCCTTAGTGGCGGTCCTCAACATCGTAGCTTTGGTGATGCGGACCCCATCGATGTGGCGCTTGTCCCCTTCTCGACTGTGCGACCTCCAACTTATCCCTGGTAGAAGTTTCACCCGATGACATAATCCTCACGACTTTCGACAATGCAACGCCTCCCCAGCAGAGTCCTCTCCAGATGGTGACCCTCCCCCTACGCTCCACTGTTGTGCTTCTCCCCGGGGCCACAAGATTGTTGGGGAGGGGATATAATTGATCCCCGTATGTGTCTCCCCTGTGTGGCCTAGATCCTTAGGAGGTCTTTGGTCGCCAACGTCGAGCGGCATGTGAAACGAGTGAGAGAAAGAGATAGATGTTTTTTTTGAAACCGAAGAGATAGATGACGTGGTGGGGTGATTGGAATGCCGACTAGTCACTGACTGGTCAAAACCAATCAAAGCCGGGACGAAACCGGTCCAAGGTTAGTTTTGTGCAGTTTTAAGAGTTTGAAGGGAGCTTGAGGTTGTAAGTAGATGGTTTTGTAGTTCGGGATTATTTTTTAAAGGAAAAGTGTTTAAATCAATCGGTTGATCCACGCAATTCTTAAGCCTCCTTAAACCTCCCGGCCCCGTGTGGGAAGATCCTTTCCTCCTTTCCCCTTTCTTCCTCCTTCGTTCCTGCCTTCTTGGCCTCACATTTTATTCCGCCACAAATCCATCTCCCTCCACCTCGCCTTGCGTTCAATTTTTTTGCCTCCACGGGACTGCTTCGAGCGGGCGGTATGCTGCAAGCCGCTACGACGGGAGGCCGGTGCCGCGGCGGAGAACCACCGCGCCGGTGTTCGCGTCGCAATGAAGCGAACGCTACTGCAGTATGCAGGCACCGGCGCACTGCCACAAGTCGAGGACGGTGATGTTTCCATGAAGCGGGCGTGGCTACCGGCAACGCTGCAATGAAGCCGGCACTGCTTCCGGCGGCGTGACAAGTCGACCACGTCACCAGGACGACACGACGACGCTGCAATGAAGCTGGCGTGCTGCTTCTGGTGGCGCGACAAGTCAACGACGGTGATGGCGCGATGCTGCAATGAAGCCGGCTGCTTCTGGTGATGGGATAAGTCGACGACGGCGACGCTGTAATGAAGCCGACATGATGCCGGCGATGGGATAAGTCGACGGGCGACGCTGTAATGAAGCGGACGTGTTGCCGGCGGCGCGAGAAGTTGATGACGATGAGGCTGCAATGAAGCGGACGTGCTGCCGACGACACTGCTTCTAATGAAGCGATAAGTTGACGATGACGACGTTGCTTCCGGCGGCGTTAACAAGTTGACAACGACAACGTTGCAATGAAGCGGGCTGCCGGCGATGACCGTAGCGAGGTGTAACACCCTCAGTTGCTTGTAACAGTAATCACTTTTACTGTGGACTAATCACTGTTGCTAATCACTATGCAAACCTTGCCATGATCCACTTCCTTTTGATCATATTCAAAAATGCCTTTTGGTTGCTATGAAAAAATATGTTGCAATTAAACTTTGCCCAAAAATCATGGGCCACTTTTATAAAATCCCTAATAATCATTGGGTCATGCCCATGTGGTTATGGTATATTATTTTGCCACTGGAAAATTCAAACAATTCAAACACCAAGCAAAACAGCCCCATTTGACAATTGAATATTATAAAGAAATAGTAAATGGTTTTATTTTAAGCCTAAACTTTTTGTGGCACTCTGGAAATATACAAGACTAATTATGGGCCAGGTTACACATTTTACAAAAATGCAAAAGGCACTAAATTAAAATACAAACAAAAAGACAGAAAAAAAGCAAAAGAAAATACAAAACCCTAAGCCTCGCCCCAGGCGAGGCCCACCCCGGCCCACTCCCTCTCTCCTTCCCCTGTCCCTCCCCCCACCTACTCCCGTACCCCCGGCGTGAACACGCCGTGGCCATGGCCACTGTGGCCGTGCGCCCCCACCTCTCACCTGCTCCCCCTCCACCTCGACGCCGGGGAGCGGATAAGGAAGCCCCCCGCACACTCTGGATCTCACCTGCCCCTTTTCCCCTTCCCCTGCATCTCACACTCGTCGGGGCAAAACTTTCCGACGCCGCCATGGCCACCTCGACGAACCCCCGTGGCTATTGACCACCTTAGCCCCCGCAACCGTGCCCGGAGTGCTCGAAGACGACGTCCTCGCCATCACGCAGAAGCTCCCGTGCCCGGAGCCACCACTGCGCGCGCGATTGCTTCGTCTTCAACCTCGGCGCCGGCGAGGTCCCCGACCGATTCCGGCCGCTCCGAGTCACCATCGAGTCCACTATCTCGGCTACAACACCCCGGTGAGCAGTCGCACCTTCCCCAACCCCCCATAGACGCCCGCCTAGCCTGTAGCCGTTATCCCCAATTGCGTGAGTTCTGGCCGCCGCCATTGATGCCGTGGCCGAGCTCTCAGGGCACCGTAGCGCACGCCTGTGACACCCGCGGGTTAGTGGTAGACCGTAGGCTCGATCTCGCGCTTCGGAGTGGACGAAAACACCGCGTGCTGCATTCTGCCATGGGAGCCCGACGTCGGTTCCGCCATCGACGACCTAGCGCTCGACTCCGGCTGCCCCCGCCACTGCCACGGCTACCAGTCGACGCAGCGCTGTCTTCCAGTTCGAATGCATCAAACCCCGCGACGAACGGTGTCCCCTAGCCCATTTCCGACGCCCTTCCCGTAGCCTTCCGCCGTCTGGAGCACGCCGGCGACTCGCCGCCGTTGCCCCTGACGTGGCACACCTGGGACACCCCCCTGGGTCACTGCCTGTGGGTCCCATGGTCCAGTTGACTGGGTTGACCAGTCAACTGTGCTGACTGGACAACCCCAGTCACTTACATGCGGGTCCCACGCCCTTGATTCTGTTAAGTTAATTAAACTTAATTAAAATTGGTTAATTAGCTTAACAAGTCACTGACAGGTGGGTCCAGGCATTTTTGTTTAATTAGAAAAACTGTTGGTTAAGTTACTGTGAATGACATGTGGGACCCCACTGTCATATAAATAGATTAAATAATTTTATTAAAACTAAGTCACTGACAGGTGGGACCCTCTGTCAGGTTTGACCAGTCAACTGCCTATGGATAATGTAGGATTTTTTATAATAAAATAATTCCAGAAAATCATTTAAATGATTTAAAACTTTGAAATTGAATATCTTTTAAACCGTAACTCGGATTCAAAAACTTTATACATGAAAATTGATCAGAAAAATATAACGAATACGAATACGCTATCCGTATGTCTATCACTCCCCTCTATCACAACGAACATCGAACCGTCCCCCTCCGGACCGGCTGTCCGATAAATTGTCCGGTACTGCTAAAGTACCCGGATGAATTTATTCCGAACACGAATGTTTCTCGGAATAGATCAACTAGCACGGATACACCCCCCTTATGTTTGTCCGGTACCCACGACACCTCCGGCTTGATCCTTCCCCCTCCGGACACCCTGTCCGGTAATCATCCAGAGCCGGTAGTTCATCCTCAGATGAATTTCCGCTCCAAGAAACGTGCATTGCACTGCGTTAGAACACCGTTAACATTTCATCCTTCTTGTCATGCATCTGTTTGTATATGCTTGCTGTGTATTTACTGTTTCTCCCCCCCCTTAATCTCCGATAGACCCCGCTGCTGCCGTCGACTACACCGCTGCTGAGTACGACTACTTCGTCGACGACCCTACTACTACCGTCGAGCTTCCAGGCAAGCAGAGCCATTCTCTTCCCCAGATATCGCCTACCTTTCCGTACTTTCTTGCACTAGGCATTGTCACTGCTGCTGCTACGATTACAATCCTATTCAATTGCATAGCCTGATTTTGTCGCCCCTTGATGTACCTTTCTTATCCTATGCTGCCTGTTATAATTATGCATATATTCAGCAGTGAGCCCTGCGCATTGTTAGCTAGGATTAGATAGAGGGTCGTGATCACTCAGGGGAGTGAACGCAGGTACAAATATTATAACTGCACAGGTACGGTACAAAGCAGACACCGCCAAAGGCCCCTATCTGGGTTATGCCTAGTCACCTCAAGTGTGAGCTATCAAGGAGTAATCCTTGTACTCCACTCGAGGCTGACTTTGTCTTACCGCCATAGGGCCCTGAACGGCGATTGTCCTTCAGGTAAGAAGTCGGGCGACCCAACGGTGCCCGCGAGAGGTATTGCGACGGGACGACAGGGAGGGTACGACCAGTGTACCGGTGTGCTTGGCCCCTGATCGTTGGCCGTGAGAGTTACCAAAACCATGAAAGTCGAGCTCCTCTAGGAGCACACGCGAGACAAGGTAAGGAGACGGTTCACCTTGTTGGTAACCGCAGTGACTTGGTGGGACGACAGGGCAGGCACCGATGTACTGGTGGTCCTGGCTGCTGTCGTTGTCCGCGGGTCAGTTAAGTCGAGGCAACGATAACGGTTGTCTCGCAGGTTAATAAAATGCTAAATGGTTCAGTGAATGTCTTGAGTTGGCTATATGCCATGTACGCACTACCTACCCGTGGGAATTACGAGTTATGGGCTCCTCTGCTTCGTAGTGTCGTCCGAGGACTCTTCAGACGTCAGCAGTACCGCGGCCTGCGCTGGGAAGTGGTGTTGTCTTATTTGCCGCGGCAATGTGATTTGTATTTGCTTTGATTTAACTTCACCGGCCAGCCTCGCACCGTGCAGGAGCACGTCGGGGTTAGGGTCCAAAGCCCCGCGTACATAGGATATAGTCCGGCGGATGACCTCTCTGTTGAGTTTGAAAGATGGGCTATGAAGTGTCGGATAACCTCGGTGGAGCGTTCCCTAACAAGGTTCCCGCCACCCTGGAGATCCGTGCGTGTAGCGTAACACAAGTGCACCCCTGCAGGGAAGATTAATCTATTCGGATAGCCGTGTCCACGGTAATAGGACGCTTTATGCTGAAGCTGGATCTTACCACTAGAAACTATTATTATTAAACTGTATGGTTCCGGGTTTTCTTCCTCGCGGGGATGTCGAGGAGGTGAACTCGGAGGCATTGTTAATTGTTACAACTTATTATTATACAATGCTGCAGCAACTTCTGCTGCATTGTTACTTTATGCTTTATATAAACTGTTGGCTGATTCTTACCTCATGCTGCAAGACATCGTCGGAAGATGCTAGTCTTCGTTAGGCCTAGCTTCTTACCCTTGCTCTGGATTTCTGTCTTTCTGTCCACCATATATAGCCTCTTTTTTCCGTTGATACAATGCATAATGCTTAGTAGCGGACGTAAGACTCGCGGGTATACTAGATACTCACCTGCTTTATTTCCTTTACTGTTTTGCCTGATCGGCCGCTGCAGCCGACGTTGGAGCCCAGGAGCAGGAGTACTCTGGAGGCGCCTACTACGACGTCGAGTTCCCCGTTGACCAGGAGTAGTTCGGTGGATCCTAGGCAGGAGGCCTCGCCTTTTCGATCTGTATCTCTGAGGTGATTTGTGCTAGCCTTCTTAAGGCAAAACTTGACTAACTATGTCTGTACTCAGATATTATGGCTTGTATGACTTATGTATTCGGGTCCGCGTGACCCCCTCTATTGTAACATATTTGTTTATCCTTTTGTGTTTAGTGTTGTGCTGTGATATTATCCCCGTGGCACCCTAATCTCAGCCTTGTACCCTGCGTGTATGATTACTGTACACAGATTGATTTTGGGGGCGCCACACGAGGATGGATGGCTACATGACGCGGCAGTGGGCAGTAGCAGCGCTAGCAACGCAGTAGATGTGGATGCGACGATGTGCGTTGCGTCCATTGACCAATCCAACGGCTGCGAAAGAACGAATCGGATGGCTTGCGGCCCGGTTTATCTATACCTAAAGACTTCAAAGCGCAGCTGCGCTCGTTTGCAAGATCAAGCGCACCCTTCCACGCATGCACTAGTATATAATTCAAGGTGATTTACTGTTGAAAGTGACAGCTAAGGGGGGCACGTTCCATAAATGCGGATGAGATAGCTAACATGCATGCATGCCCTGACACATTTCTTTATTCCGTCTCGTTTTTTTTCAAAAAGCAATAACTTTTGAACCGAGCGTCGAAACGCAGATCCGTTTTCACCGTTATGTTTCTCGCGACGAGATCTTCAAAACTAGATCCCATATGACCATGTTTTGATGATTTTTTAAAAAGGAGCAACTTTGGTGCTAAACAAGACAACTTTAATGCTGAACATAAGCAACTTTATTACATTATATTTATTAATGGATTTATCAAGCAAGTATATCATAGACCACTTAGAAATCACGGAAAATAATGGGAAACTAAGCATCATCGGTATGTAACTTTGTTGATGACACTGTATTTTGATACCATCATTTTGTATTTTGCTTTTTAATAATGTAGGTGCTTGGATTTCCAAGAACATTTGCTTGGTTTCTATAGGACAGTTGTTTGGTTTTTGCTAGGATAGTTGCTTGGTTTTGTAAAGATAGTTGATTTGCTAGGACAGTTGCTTATTTTTGCTACATAGTTGTTTGGTATTCTTAGGACAGTTTCTTGGTTTTAGTGTGACAGTTGCTTGATTTTTGCTAGGGTAGTTGCTTGGTTTTGTAAAGATATAGTTGTTTGATTTGCTAGGACAGTTGCTTATTTTTGCTACATAGTTGTTTGGTATTCTTAGGACAGTTGCTTGGTTTTAGTGTGACAGTTGCTTGATTTTTGCTAGGATAGTTGCTTGGTTTTGTAAAGATATTTGCTTGATTTGCTAGGACAGTTACTTATTTTTGTTACATAGTTGTTTGGTATTCTTAGGATAGTTGCCTGGTTTTAGTGTGACAGTTGCTTGATTTTTTCTAGGATAGTTGTTGGTTTTATTAGGATGGTTGCTTGGTTTGCTAGGTCGGTTGCTTGATTTTATTATGACACTTGCTTGGTTTTCTAGGACTATTTTGCATTGTTTTTTTTGGTATTGTGGTTGCTTGAATTTACTAAGATATTTGCTTGGTTTTGCTAAAAAAATTGCTTGATTTTTGCTAGAACATTTTTACATTGTGTTTTTGGTAATACAATTGTTTCAATTTTGTAGGTTAGTTGTGTATTTGGTTTTGCTACAAACAATTATTTTGAATCTTGCTAGAATAATTTTGTATGCAATTGAGCATCAATAGTAAACAACTAACTATCAACAATAGGCAACCGAATGGCTTATATGTTGCTCAGTTGCTTATATTAGATAGTCAATTTGAGATCATATTAGAGAAATTCTTTGATGCACATAGTGAAACAAAGTTGCTCATATGTAGCACTAAAAACATTCCATGTTTTATATTATTTTCTCGATTTTACACAAATCAAGCTAATAACTGGTCATACTAGACAAATAAGAAGAGTTGCTCACTTATAGCACTAAAGTTGCCTACATATCACACAAAGTTGCTCAAAAACAAAAGTTCGTCGAAACCTATGCATATGAGATCTAGTTTTGAAGAACTCATCGCGAGAAACCTAACGGTGAAAACGGATCTGAATTCTAACACTCGAATAAAAAGTTATGACTTTTTGAAATTTCTGAAACTACAAAAAATGCACGCACGTGTGACTATGGATAAAGTGATGAGAAAGAGGACAGCAAGATTTCCTATTCTCGTACTATCATTTGATTAGATGATATTTTTTACTAAAAACGGAAAGGCTGCCCGATAAAACAAACGAGCGCGTATGCGCTTCGTAGCCACGTCCTTATCTATATCTATACCACTATATAGTGTAGGAATAATTTTGAATATCGATCGTTGGATGAGGTCGATCCAATGGTTGAAATGTGGTAAATCCGAGTAGTCTTGGCCGTTGAATATTCTCTCTATCACATTAGATTTTGCCATGTGTACCAATCCAGAAGGTTCCATAATTATGCTTATGCACAAACCTGGAAATAAAGACACTTCTCTTCTTTCTAGACTCTTCCATATTTTAGGTCCTCAAGTGTTTCTCTGTTAAAAAATAATCATTCACGTCTGTTACACATACACTTCTCATTTGTTCTAGATACTTCCATAATTTATTGCTCCTATGTGTTTTTCTTTGAAAAGAATTGATATCTATTTTTATTTTATTTTTGTTCTGTTTCATTTCAAACCTAATACAACATCTTCCCAAAGTCCAACTTTCTTTGCAAATGGATTACTCAACTGTTTTTATGTATTTCACAAAAGTTTTCGTCAAATATTATATGTTATAGTTTGATTTTGATTGAGATGGATGATGATCTTAAATTTTTTTTGTTTGTGATTCTAAATTTATATGTTTGTTTATTATAATGTGGTATAGTGATATTTTGTCACACTTCACTCTCACTTGCATGGCTGGTTAACTTACTAGTATTTCTAGAAAATCAGTCGGTTGATTCCTGGCACTGACCTTTTTTAAACTTTGATGACAATCCAAGACTGTAATATGGGCTCAGATGCTAAACATTGCTGACACGCGACAGCTTAACTATGCAACTGCTTAATCCCCTATACAAACAAAGTAAAGAAAAATCACAAAAAGTAAGTAAAAACAAAAAAACGAGCTGCTTGATTAAACCCCACTACGCAGGAAACGCCATGTGCTGGTGCTCCGGCAAGTCGCTGTGCCGGCTGAGGACGGCGACGTTCCCCGCCTCGTCTGCGTCGACGATGACGCAGTCTCCCTCCTTGAACTCCTCGGCGAGCATCCTGTCCGCGAGCGTGTCCTCGAGCAGCCTCATGATGGCCCTCCTCAGCGGCCGCGCGCCGTAGCTGGGGTCGTAGCCTTCCTCCACCACCAGCTCCTTGAAGCTCTCCGTCACCAGCAGCTCGATCCCCTTGGCCTTCATCCGGCAGGCCACCTCCGCGAGCATGATGGCGGCGATCTCCTTCACCTCCATCTTGGTGAGCTGCCGGAACACGATCATCTCGTCCAGCCGGTTCAGGAACTCGGGCCGGAAGTACTGCTTCATCTCCTCGTCCACCAGGCTCTTGATCCTGCCGTAGCTGCTGCCGGCCTCGGTTCCGTCGTGGTCGAAGCCCAGCTGCTTGCCGCCCTTCTCGATGACGCTGCTGCCGACGTTGGAGGTCATGATGATGAGCGTGTTCTTGAAGTCCGCCGTCCGGCCCTTGCTGTCCGTCAGCCGGCCGTCCTCCATGATCTGCAGCATCAGGTTGAACACGTCCGGGTGCGCCTTCTCGATCTCGTCCAGGAGCACCACGGTGTAGGGCCGCCGCCGGACGGCCTCCGTCAGCTGCCCGCCCTCCGCGTACCCGACGTAGCCGGGAGGGGAGCCAATGAGCTTGGCCACCGTGTGCCGCTCCATGAACTCGCTCATGTCCAGCCGGACCATGGCCTCCTCCGACCCGTAGTAGCTGGCCGCCAGCGCCTTGGCGAGCTCCGACTTGCCGACGCCCGTCGGTCCAGCGAATATGAAGCTCGCCACCGGCCGGCGGGGGTCCCTGAGCCCGACGCGCGCGCGGCGGATGGCGCGGCCGATGGCCCTGACGGCCTCGTCCTGGCCGATGACGCGGCCGTGCAGTGTCTCCTCCATCTTGAGCAGCCGGTCAGACTCGTCCACGGAGACCTTCTCCACGGGGACGCTGGTCCACGACGCCACGATGCGCTGGATGTCCGCCTCCGTCACCATCGGTCCGGTCGACGTGCCCGACTCCACCTCCGCCTTGCTCACCTCCTTGTTCTTGTCCACCAGCGACATGATCTGGTTCTTGAGCTCCACCTCTTCGCTGCGAAGATCTCCGGCCTATAAACATTCAGACGATTAACATTCTCCAATAAGATAAGATGCGGATTTCAGGCCAATTTTCACCGAAACATAGATGAGAGGATTACAATCTCGAAATGCTGGGAACGGATGGCGTCGTTCTTCTGCTTGATGATCTCCTTGAGCTTCTTGTCGAGCTCCTTAGCTTCGTTAGGTAGCTGCCACAGCGTAGTTTAAAATTCAGATTCAAACTTTGGAAAGTAAACTGCATGCTGTACAACTTGGAAAAAGTTTAGGTGCATCATTCAAGAACATCTGTACTACCTTGGCATGGCGTAGCCTGACAAGAGATCCCGCCTCATCAACCAAGTCTATCGCTTTGTCTGGGAGGAAACGATCACTGCAAATAAAAGAGGACTATCAGGAAACTAATCTAATTCCAATGAAATTTGCAGGCGTTGGGAATTCACAAACCTGATGTATTGGTATGAGAGCTGAGCAGCGGCGACCAGCGCTTCGTCTGTGTATCGGAGTTTGTGGTGGATCTCATACCGCTCCCGGAGCCCTCTGAGAATCCCTATGGTTTCATCAACTGTGGGCTCTGGAACTTTCACAGGCTGGAAACGCCTCTCCAGCGCAGGGTCTTTCTCAATGTGCTTTCTGTATTCGTCGATTGTAGTGGCTCCAAGACACTGTTAAAAATTTGAAATTAGTAATTGAATTCGGAATTGTTGATACTTCAGATGAGTAAAGTGGGGCATTCTGTTTCCTTGATTATGACTTTTTAATTTTACTGTTTGTACCTGAAGTTCACCTCTTGCCAATGCTGGCTTGAGAATGTTAGCAGCGTCAATAGCACCTTCTGCTGCTCCTGCTCCTACCAGAGTGTGAACTTCATCAAGGAAGAGTATGATGTCTCCACTCTGCTTGATCTCTTCCATCAGTTTCTTCAACCTTTCTTCAAACTCTCCACGGTATTTGGTGCCAGCAACAAGAAGTCCCATATCTAGGGTGATAACCTACCATAACAAGAAAATGTAATTATTCATCTCACCTAGTGATGCCAAACAAAATTCAGGACAGCTCAAGCAAAGGAAAACATGGCCAATGGTGATCATCATGATTCATAGAGAATTTGCTTTATTGTATCAGACATAGAGCCAAAAGAAAAGATACACAGAGCCAATATCATTGCAAATTTATATTTAGAACAAGGGATGTGATGAACACAAACCGTTTTCCCTTCAACTGTTTCAGGCACATCACCGGTGGCAATGCGCTGCGCAAGGCCTTCCGCGATAGCCGTCTTCCCAACACCAGGTTCTCCAATTAGGCAGGGATTGTTCTTCGTCCGTCTCCCCAAAATCTGCAGCACGCGCTCGATCTGCTTTTTCCTTCCCACAACGGGATCTAGCTTCCCCTACAGAAAATATAAAGGCTTACCAGTAATTAATCTATTTCCTTGTATTCCCATTCACACAGAAAAACCCCCCTACTACTATTACTAATATGATGGGCCTTGTTTAGCACCTCCATTGCTAATTCTGTTAGATTAGTCCCATACTCCTCCAGTGTTGGCATCTTGTTGCCACTGCTTCCTCCCCCAACGCCAGCACCAACAGTTTGATCTTCAGACATTTCAGTAATCATTTTGATGACCTAAGAGAAGCAACATAATTCATAGGTGTGAGGTTGCCAACTGAGTGGAAGTAACAAGACTAACCGTTTGGTTTACAGTTGTCAATGTAAATTTACCTCATTCCGGATGCTGCCGAGATCAGCCTGAAAGCTCTGAAGTATAATGGCTGCCGCACCATCATCATCACGGATCAACCCAAGAAGCAAGTGTTCCGATCCGATGTAGTTATGCCCTGGGAAGTTTTAAGGAACTTTAGTGCTAGAAAGATAACAGGCTGTCTAAGATTCTTTAAGAAAATATAATGTACAACAACGATAACAATATGTAACAATGATAAAGAGAACTAAAGAAGTCAGAATTGTTAATAATGCCCTAATAATATTCTGTCACGACTCACGAGAGAATACAGTTAACCATAATGCACTTTGCATCAATGGAATGCCGTGCAAATTCTTAGTTTCGATCAGAATTGGGTCATTGCTGAAATCACCAACGTTGTTATTTGAATTTTCAGTTTGGTTGAATGACAAAATGTTCCCCTTGAATTTGACTGAAATACAAGCAAATCAGATGAAAATTGGGTTCTATTTAAATTCTGATTGAATGCAAGTGCACTAAAATATTTTGACGGCATTCTGATTTTTTTTGACAGCGACACAATTTTTCACTGAAATACAAATGTTCTTACGCCTACTGAAATATCTGCCATCTTGCTGAAATTTCATTAAAAATTTAGAATGAGAACAATATATGTGTGGATAATGTCATGTGTTAAGAAGCAGAGAAAAAAAGAGCAGAGTCATAATGTTTGCAAAAAACAGTCCATGTTGTTTGTGCGCATAAATCGATTGTGCGTCAACATTAAATCAAAGAAATTAACTACTGCAAGAACATCTTCTTTGGATGAACTTGGCAATGGGGCATACAGATACGTACCTAGCTGGCGCGATTCTTCAGCTGAGGTCTCGATCACCTTCTTGGCCGAGGAGGTGAAGGGGATCTCGATGGGGATGATGCCAGGGCCCCTCCCGAGGACCTTCTCCACCTCGGCGCGAGCGTCCTTGAGGTTGAGCCCGGCGGACCTGAGCACCTTGGCGGCGATGCCGGTGCCTTCGCCGACGAGGCCCAGGAGGATCTGCTCGCTGCCGACCGTGTGGTGCCCCAGGCGCCGCGTCTCCTCCTGCGCCAGCATTATCACCTTGATGGCCTTCTCGGTGAACCTGTCGAACATGGCCCTGGTGACGAGGCGACGGCGGCCTCTCATCGACGATCCCCGAGACGACGACGACGGTCCGAAGCCGGCACCGCCGATGAGCGAAGGCGTGAGCATGGCGGCCACAGGAGTGTGTAAATCTCGCCGGTGACCGGCCAGCGCTGACATCTTGACGGGGCGGCAGCGTGCCGGCGTTGGAAGCGCACGGACCACGGAGGGAGGCCTCGACCTCCAACTGGCCGCGCTCCGTCCAAGCCCGGCGGGTGATCCCAGAGAGGATGACCTCAGCAAGGTGCTTTCCATGGCGGTGGCGGATTGCTAGGTAGATAAGGTAGCTTCAGGGTTCCGGCGACCTGCGTACACAGAGCAGATTAATAACTCGATCGAGAGGATTAATTGGCGGAAGAAAAAGACCTGGTTATCAAACAAAAAAAACTGATCCTCAGCATTGTTTCGTAGGCGATAGGAATTGGATTTGGAATCTTGGGTAAGAAAATTAACAGCGTGATCTGCGGGATCGATTTTTTAAGAGGATGAACGCAACGGAACCATGCATGGATGGATGGGATTCGACCTGTTCACGTACCCAAGGAAGAAGGATCGAGGGGATTAGGGCTTCGCGAGAACTGCAAGAAGGGATCGCGTCCACCGGATGGGGGTTTCAATTTCGATCCGCGACAGTCCGGTGCGAGGGGAGGAGGAGTTCCGGCGAGGGTGGCGCGCTTTCGTGGAAGGGGGGCCCAGTTGTGGGCCGGAGTCTTTGAGACGAACACCAGCTCAGGTGGACCGCGGACATCGGTTTTATACGAGGAGGCAGGGTGAGGAAGAAGGTTTGCTTTGAGATTGGTGACGATGCCGTGGCAAGAGCAGGACACCTTGCCTAGGAACATCATAAAGTTTTTGCTGCTCTGTTTCTGGAGAAGATGTCGGACCTTTCGATCAACTTCAACAAGAGCGAAGTCACATGGTATCTGGGGTACCTCGAGAACAATTGGTAGCGGATTGCCGACCTCTTCAACTGTCGACTAGGGTCCTTCCCTACTAGTTACTTGGGCATTTCGATTAGCGACTCCTGAATGCAGATTAAGGACCTTCGCCCCATCGTTGCTAGGGTGCAATACCGGGTGGAGCCCTAGTAGGGAGACTCCTATCTAACGCGGCACGTACGGTGCTCATAATTTCCTCCATGTCTAGTCTAGTGATACATGTGATTGGGTTCTATAGCCTCCCTGAGACCATACATCATGAGATTGCTGAATATTAGTCGCGTTTTTCCGAGCCGGCAAAGGCGGGAAACAAAAATATCATATGGTCAAGTGGTCAGAGATGTGCAAACGTAAAGACCGTGAGGGTCTGTGGCTCATCTCCACCAAGTGTATGAACATCGCCTTAATGACTAAATGGCTCTGGCGGATCGTGGCTGGCGAGGGGGGCCTCTGGCTCTCAATCATTCGAGCCAAATACATGCGGGGGTTGGCCTCTGGTCTTTTGTTCTCGCTCCGGGGGCTCGCAATTTTGGGCAGTTGGTGGTTCAACTAATTTTGGTCCTTAGGCTTGGGTCCTCGATCGCAGTGGGGTCCGGGTCGTCGATGATATTTTGGTTGGATAGGTGGTGTGGCTCCCAACCGCTCCCTAGACGGTTTCAAGCTCGCTTCGTTATTTGTGCACTGCCGCTGATCTCGGTGGAGGCGGCACTAAATCAGCTCGATAGGCTACCCTTTGGCGGGTGTTTGGCCCTATTGAGGTGCCTCAATGGGATGAGCTACTGAATAAAGTGGCACTCCACACCCCACCCGTCATCCCGGATAGCATTTCCTGGCATCTGGAGTCGCGTGGGAGATTTTCCATTGCCTCGATGTATGCCACGATTGCATTATTACCCACTCCCTGGAGCCTGGAGTTGTCCATGTTGTGGAACATCAAACGTCCTCTCAGGATTCAGATATTCCAGAGCACATATTTTTTCAGGGTGAAAACCTAAAATCATGCGACGACGGCGCTTGTGCACTGTTTCGTTCTTCAAGGCATCGCATTTGGAGAATTTGGACTCCGAGTATTATCTTGATAGGGATTTGTGTTGCAGCTAAAAAGTTACTTAAGATGATTTTACTTTAACCCAAAATGCCTAAAATAACATTTTTTGCATTGTGACTGTATTTGGGTTGTTCGAAGCTCACAATTTTTATTTTTGGAATGATAGATAACCAAATGGAAACTTGGGCCTCGTCTCTCTAGAAAAATACTTGGGCTCATGTGCTTGCCGTATTTGGAAATATTGCTGGACTGGACACAAACTATCCGGTGCTTCTAAAAAAAACTATCCGGCGCCACCCTGACCCTCACCGGCGGCGCCGCCTCAGGACTAAGCTCCGGCTGCCCTTGTCGCACCTATCACGCCGCCAGCTCACCGTCGTCCTCCCGTCACGTACTTCCCTCTTACTCCCACCGCCTCAAACTAATGGTGCGGTAGGAGTATAAAAGAGAGCCAACTCGCAACGCGGCCATCGTTTTTGATACTGTAAGTCCATGGATCTCGGTGAATTGTTCGGATCGATGCTTTTGAACTTCATATGTTTTGGGGATTTACCCAATGATCTATACTAGATGCAAGCGACCGTTCTCATACCTCTAGTTGCTTTCGCGCCTTGCAAACTAGCGAGTTAACTCTTGAAAATCAAAGTTTACACTATTGAGCAACTTAGTATCATGGGATATCGCGTTGTGGTCCATACTCATAGTCACAATGATGAATTAGCAGGAGACACCAGCATATTACTGGATCCCAACTCAACACTACACAAGAGGATTTTCACAGTACGCAAGTAATATATCTAGCTGTTGTGCTAGGAGATATATACCGCCCATGGATTACTGATGCCTCCCGGTCCTACATGCGCTCTTACACCACAACATGCACGGATTGCTGCTATTTCATATGAACGAATTTGGCTGTTTTCTTTTCCAGTTTCATTCGTTGGGCTTAATTTTGTGTTCTTTACTATATATAGTTCCTCTACTGATGTACTTTTGTCTTGAGTTGCACTATTTATCTCAGTCAATGTCCAAGATTTGATTGTACCAGTTGGTAGGTACATTGCAAAATGGAAGGACGAGAAGGAAGATGTGAATTGATTTATTGTTGATGTGGATAAAACACATATCAGGGACAGAACATTAATTGCTATAGTGGGGATCACTTATATAGACACAATACATGTTTGTATTTAATGTCATATCATTGGTAGAAACATATTTGGGGGCCTAGATAAAATCAAATAATCATGCATGCGAATATTAGATGCATCATGTCCCTATATGTTGGATTGTCTTGAAACTGAAGTGCTAGGATTTACCATATTTATAAGAGTCGGATAGTCCAGGTAGAAAATCAAACCCTAGATATTATGTCATGTTCGTATCATTATCTATTTCTTGGAAGTGAAAAGTGAAGTTCGATCCTGTTAAGAGTGCGGTGTCAATAGTTCGTCAATCTCAAAGCTTTATGACTCCAGTCACGTGCGTGTTACATTGTAGTTGGTGTTTATTAAAAATTCGGGAGGGGGGGGGGGGTAAATCATGCTCTTTATGATAGAATACCAAACCTAGACTGTGAAAACCATCAATCCAATTAATGAATCAACTAGTTTGAATCCTATAAGAAAAAACATCTTCATTGTTTGTTCATTCAACGATACAGAGGCTGAGAGATTTGCCTCCCTTTTTCACAAAAATGATCAACTTGTTTGAATCCACTCATGACTATGGAAGCATCACACAATTTCACACAACACCGAAGCATCCCAAACACATTCAACTAAAGGTTCATTGTCCAACATAGGATGATGTACAAACACAAAAAAACTTGCCGATTATTGATAGCAAGAGATAGTGGAAACATGATTGTTGGCAACTTCCTTTAAAATAAATATGTGGCATTGTCACATAAGTGTATTTACCACACAAAGACATTATTAACATGGTTGACTTATGAGAAAGTGAAGGAATGGAATGGGGACATTTCAGATGACGACACTTTAATGAACATGACGCCCGTATTCAATGATACCATATGACGATAGGAATCTCTATAAAGGGTTTGGATCTAGATGTCAAACATGTTTACCTAGTATACGACTTTCTTTTTTGTGGTGAATGCTTAATGATTCACCCCGTTAATGTTTTACCTTTGCGTAACTGGACAATTTTTTTATCAAATTTCGATCCATATTTTTGGTACAAATTATAATAAAATCCACATATGAACAAAGTTTGATGAGATAACTTGAAGTATATTCTCCTGGGAGTGTCATTTAATGGTCCCTTTAGTTATCACTTGTACCTTGAAAGATTTATTTTTACTAGTAGTAGAAGCATCACTGCCAATAAACACACACTGTGGCAATATTTGATGTGGTAGTTCATCCAACAAGGAATCGTCATGTAGTGGTAGAATAAAAGTAGATCACACCCTTGCTTACCATCATCGAGGTGCATTCCTTCATCAACTAGTGGTCAAACTTACATACCATTTTGGTTTCAAGTTGTCATTCCTAAATATGTACACTAAATGAAAAAACAAGCACTACAATATTAGGCTTAATTCGTGCCATAGTAGTGGTAGAACAAAGATTTCTCCATCTAAGCCATCAAGGTGATGCTAGTGTCCACAATCGTAGTGGTACTTCATTTATCCCTCATGCCACCAAGTCAAAGCCATCAAATATTCTAATGAAAGAAACAACTCCATCATTTGCGAGAAATTGGTTGTTAGAAATCATATGGTCATCTAGAGCATCATGTATGCCCATAAATCCACTTTAGGTCAAAGCATGATCATTGAGGAATCATAATTTGTCTCCTGATCTCTACCATTCCTATTGTAGATGTAGTGACACTCCCTCATGCAAGCATTTTTGCATGAATTATCTCGTGCTATATGCATAAGATTGTGTTAAGATGGGGTATAGTGAGAACTTGGTTCTAGATAGGTTTTGGGAGCCCATCCATGGCTTTCCATCCACTAGAGTTCAAACCTTATGGTAGTGGATTTAACCAACCAACATTGAGATCTTGCATAGTATGTATACACGAACATATGTGGAGATTTGAATTGTGGTAGTTGGACGTGGAGGATGAGGGAACTTATTTTTAATCAATTTTTTGATGCTCAGAACCAACACATGTAGTGCAGTGGAAATCTTTAATGTGGTCTAACATAACTTTGATGCTTCTCTTACACATATAACCGAACACAAATATAGCACTCTTCACATTTACAAGTATAGTTTTATTATTTTTGTATGGCATTGTGATCTACCATATGTATGCTAAATGTGAACTCCAAGATGTTTATTACACAATTCCTACTTTGTAAATTGATTGTACAGTGATCCACTAGACATCGTAGTTAAATTTCACTTGAATATTGCATCTTCCAGAGTGCGTATTTTTTCAGGCTGAAAACCTAAGATCGGGGCGGCGACGGTGCGTGTGCACTGTTTCGTTCTTCAAGGCGTCGCATTTTGGAGAATTTGTATTCCGGGTATTGTCTTGGTAGGGATTTGTGTTGCAGCTACAAAGTTACTTAAGATGATTTTATTTTAACCCCAAATGCCTCAACTAACATTTTTTTTGCACTGTGACTGTTTTTGGGCTGTTCGAAGCTCACAATTTTTATTTTTGGAATGATAGATAACCAAATGGGAACTTGGGCCTCATCTCTCTGGAAAAATACTTGGGCTCATCTTCTTCCCGTATTTGAGAATATTGCTGGGCTGGACACAAACTATCCGATGCTTCTAAAAAACTATCCAGTGCCACCCTTGCGACTAATCTTCGACTTCCCTTACTCGCACCTATCACGCTTCCGGCTCGCCATCCTCCTCCCGCCGCGTACCGCCCTGCCACTCCTACCGCCTCAATCTAATGGCACAGTAGGAGGATAAAAGAGAGCCAACTCGCAACGCGACCATCGTTTTTGATATTGTAAGTCCATGGATCTCGACAAATTGTTCAGATCGATGCTTTTGAACTTCATATGTTTTGGGGATTTGCCCAATGATCTATACTAGATGCAAGCGAACTTTCTCATAGCTCTATGTACTTTCGCTCCATTGCAAACTAGTGAGTTAACTCTTGAAAATGGAAGCTTACACTATTAAGCAACTAAGTACCATGGGATATCGCGTTGTGGTCCATGCTCATAGTCACAATGGTAAACTAGCAGGAGACACCAGCATATTACTGGATCCCAACTCAACACCACACAAGAGGATTTTCATAGTAGGCAAGTAATGCATCTAGCTGTTGTGCTAGGAGATATATACCGCCCATGGATTACTAATGCCTCTCATTCCTACACACACTCTTACACCACAACATGCACGAATTGATGTCGATTCATATGAACGAATTTGGATGTTTTATTTTCAAGTTTCATTCGTTGGGCTTAATTTTCTGTTCTTTACTATATATAGTTCCTCTACTGATGTACTTTTGTCTTGAGTTGCACTATTTATCTCAATCAATGTCCAATATTTGATTGTTTCAGCTGGTAGGTACATGGAAAAATGAAACGACGAGAAGGAAGATGAGAATTAATTTATTGATGATGTGGATAAAACACATATCAGGGACAAAACAATAATTTCTATAGTGGGGATCACTTATATAGACCATATACATGTTTTTTATTTAATATCACATCATTGGTAGAAACATATTTTGGGGCCCAGATAAAATCAAATAATCATGCCTGCGGATATTAGATGCATCATGTCCCTATATGTTGGATTGTCTTGAAACTGAAGTGCTAGGATTTACCATATTTACAAGAGTCGGATAGTCCAGGTAGAAAATCAAACCCTAGATATTATGTCATGTTCGTCTCATTAAAATGGATCATCTATTTCTTGGAAGCGAAGTTCGATCCTATTGATAGTGATGCGCCAATAGTTCATCAATCTCAAAGCTTTGTGACTCCAGTCACGTGTGCGTTACATTGTAGTTGGTGTTTACAAAAAAATTGAGGGGGGGGGGGGGGGTAAATCATGCTCTTTATGATAGAATACCAAACCTAGACTGGTAAAACCATCAATCCAATTTATGAATCAACCAGTTTGCATCCTATAAGATAAAACATCTTCATTGTGTGTTCATTCAAGGATACAAAGACGATGGGATTTGCCTCGTTTTTTCACAAAATGATCAACTTGTTTGAATCCACTTATGTATATGGAAACATCATGAAATTTCACACAACACCGAAGCATCCCTAACACATTCAACTAAAGGTTCATTGTCCAACATAGGATGATGTACAAACACACAAAAAAGACTTGCCGATTATTGATAGCAAGAGATAGTGGAAACATGACTGTTGGTAACTTCCTTTAAAATAAATATGTGGCATTGTCACATAAGTGTATCACCACACAAATGCATTATTAACATGGTTGACTTATGAGAAAGTGAAGGATTGTAATGGGGCCATTTCACATGACGACACTTTAATGAACATGACTCCCGTATTCAATGATACCATAGGACGATAGGCATATCTATAAAGGGTTTGGATCTAGATGTGAAACATATTTACCTAGTATACGACTTTCTTTTTGTGGTGAATGCTTAATTATTCACCCCGTGAATGTTTTACCTTTGGGTAACAGGACCATTTTTTATCAAAGTTTGTTACATATTTTTGGTACATATTATAATACAATCCACATATGAACAAAGTTTGATGAGATAAGTGGAAGCATATTATCCTAGGAGTGTCATTTAATGGTCCCCTTTAGTTATCACTTGTACCTTGAAAGGTTTATTTTTACTAGTAGTAGAAGCACCACTACCAATAAACACACACCGTGGCAACATTTGATGTGGTAATTGATCCAAAAAGGACTCATCATATAGTGGTAGAACAAAAGTAGATCACACCGTTGCTTACGATCATCGAGGTGCATTCCTTCATCAACTAGTGGTCAAACTTACATACCGTTTTGGTTTCAAGTTGTCATTCCTAAATATGCACACTAAATGAAAAAACAAACACTACAATATTAGGCTTAATTTGTGCCATAGTAGTGGTAGAACAAAGATATCTCCATCCAAGCCATCAAGGTGATGCTAGTATCCACAATCGTAGTCGTACTTCGTTTATCCCTCGTGCCACTAAGTCAAAGCCGTCAAATATTCTATTGAATGAAACAACTCCATCATTTGCGAGAAATTGGTTGTCAGAAATCATATGGTCATCTAGAGCGTCATGTATGCCCAGAACTCCACTTTAGGTCAAAGCATGATGATTGAAGAATCATAATTTATCTCCTGATCTCTACCATTCCTATTGTATATGTCGTGACACTCCCTCTTGCAAGCATTTTGCATGACTTCTCTCGTGCTATATGCGTAAGATTGTGTTAAGATGGGGTATAGGGAGAACTTGTTTCTAGATAAGTTTTGTGAGCCCATCCATGGCTTTCCATCCACTAGGGTTCAAACCTTATGGTCGTGGTTTTAACCAGCCAACATTGAGATTGTGCATAGTAGGTATACGCCAACACATGTGGAGATTTGAATTGTGGTAGTTGGATGTCGAGGATGGGGGAACTTAGCTTTCATCAATTTTTTATGCTCAGAACCAACACATGTAGTGAAGTGGAAACCTTTAATGTGGTCTAACATAACTTTGATGCTTCTCTTACTTATATAATCGAACACAAATATAACACTCTTCACATTTACAAGTATAGTTGTATTATTTTGTATGGCAATGTGATCTACCATATTGTATGCTAAATGTGAACTCCAAGATGTTCATTACACAATTCCTACTTTGTAATTTGATTGTACACTGACCCACTAGACATCGTAGTTAACTCTCAGTAGAATATTGCATCTTCCAGAGTGCGGATTTTTCCAGGCTGTAAACCTAAGATCGGGCGGCGATGGTGCTTCTGCACTTTTCGTTCTTCAAGGCATCGCATTTTGGAGAATTTGGACTCTGGGTATTGTCTTGGTAGGGATTTTTGTTGCAGCTACAAAGTTACTTAAGATGATTTTATTTTAACCCAAAATGCCTCAAATAACATTTTTTTGCATTGTGACTTTTTTGGGAAGTTCGAAGATCACAATTTTTATTTTTTGAATGATAGATAACCAAATGAAAACTTGGGCCTCATCTCTTTGGAAAAATACTTGGGCTCATCTTCTTGCCGTATCTGAAAATATTGTTGGGCTGGACGCAAACTATTCGGTGCTTCTAAATAAACTATCCGGTGCCACCCAGACCCTCACCGGCGGCGCCGCCTCGTGACTAAGCTCTGGCTGCCCTTGCACGCACCTATCATGCCGTCGGCTCGCTGTTGTCCTCTCGTCGTGTACCGCCCTCCCACTCCCACCTCCTCAATCTAATGGCGCAGTTGGAGGATAAAAGAGAGCAAAATCGCAATGTGGCCATCGTTTTTGATACTGTAAGTTCATGGATCTTGACAAATTATTCATATAGATGCTTTTGAACTTCATATGTTTTGGGGATTTGCCCAATGATCTATACTAGATGCAAGCGACCGTTCTCATAGCTCTAGTTTCTTTCGCACCATTGCAAACTAGTGAGTTAACTCTTGAAAATTGCAGTTTACACTATTGAGCAACTAAGTACCATGGGCTATCGTGTTGTGGTCCATGCTCAGAGTCACAATGATAAACTAGCAGGAGACACCAGCATATTACTGGATCCCAATTCAACACTACACAAGAGGATTTTCACAGTACGCAAGTAATGTATCTAGCTGTTGTGCTAGGAGATATATACCGCCCATGGATTACTGATGCCTCTCAGTCCTACATACGCTCTTACTCCACAACATGCACGGATTGATGCTGATTCATATGAACGAATTTGACTGTTTTCTTTTCTAGTTTCATTCGTTGGGCTTAATTTTGTGTTCTTTACTATATATAGTTCTTATACTGATTTACTTTTGTCTTGAGTTGCACTATTTATCTCAATCAATGTCCAAGAATTGATTGTACCAGATGGTAGGTACATGCGAATTAATTTATTGATGATGTGGAAAAACACATATCAGGGACATAACACTAATTGGTATAGTGGGGATCACTTATATAGACCATATACATGTTTGTATTTAATGTCACATCATTGATAGAAATATATTTGGGGGCCTAGATAAAATCAAATAATCATGCATGCGGATATTAGATGCATCATGTCCCCATATGTTGGATTGTCTTGAAACTGAAGTGCTAGGATTTACCATATTTATAAGAGTTGGATAGTCCATGTAGAAAATAAAACCCTAGATATTTTGTCATGTTCGTCTAACTAAAATTGATTATCTATTTCTTGGAAGCAAAGTTTGATCCTGTTGATAGTGCGGCGCCAATTGTTCGTCAAGCTCAAAGCTTTGTGAATCCAGTCACGTGTGTGTTACATTCTAGTTGGTGTTTATTTAAAATTCGGGAGGGGGGGGGGAAGTCATGCTCTTTATGATAGAATACCAAACCTAGACTGGGAAAACCATCAATCCAATTTATGAATCAACTAGTCTGAATCCTATAAGAAAAAACATCTTCATTGCGTATTCATTCAAGGATACAAAGGCTGTGGGGTTTGCCTCCTTTTTTCACAAAAAATGAACAACTTGTTTGAATCCACTCATGACTATGGAAGCATCACGAAATTTCACACAACACCGAAGCATCCCTAACACATTCAACTAAAGGCTCATTGTCCAACATGGAATGATGTACAAACACAAAAAAGACTTGCCGATTATTGATAGCCAGAGATAGTGGAAACATGATTGTTGGCAATTTCCTTTAAATTAAATATGTGGCATTGTCACATAAGTGTATCACCACACAAAGACATTGTTAACATGGTTGACTTATGAGAAATTGAAGGAATGGAATGGGGCCATTTCACATGTCGACACTTTAATGAACATGACACCCTTATTCAATGATACCGTAGGACGAGAGGCATCTCTATGAAGGGTTTGGATCTGTATGGGAAACATGTTTACCTAGTATACGAATTTATTTTTTGTGGTGAATGCTTAATGATTCACCCCGTGAATGTTTTACCTTTGGGTAACGGGACATTTTTTTTATCAAAGTTTGTTCCATATTTTTGGTACAAATCATAATAAAATCCCCATATGAACAAAGTTTGATGATATAACTGGAAGTATATTCTCCTGGGAGTGTCATTTAATGGTTCCCTTTAGTTATCACTTGTACCTTGAAAGATTTATTTTTACTAGTAGTAGAAGCACCACTACCAATAAACACACACTGTGGCAACATTTGATGTGGTAGTTGATCCAACAAGGACTCGTCATATAGTGGTAGAACAAAAGTAGACCGCACCCTTGCTTACCATCATCGAGGTGCATTCCTTCATCAACTAGTGGTCAAACTTACATACCGTTTTTCTTTCAAGTTGTCATTCCTAAGTATGTACACCAAATGGAAAAAACACTATAATATTAGGCTTAATTCATGCCATAATAGTGGTATGACAAAGATTTCTCCATCCAAGCCACCAAGGTGATGCTAGTGTCCACAATCATATTTGTACTTCGTTTATCCCTCATGCCACTAAGTCTAAGCCGTCAAATATTCTAATGAATGAAACAACTCCATCATTTGCGAGCAATTGGTTATTAGAAATCATATGGTCATCTAGAGTGTCATGCATGCCCATAACTCCACTTTAGGTCAAAGCATGATCATTGAGGAATCATAATTTGTCTCCTGATCTCTACCATTCCTATTGTAGATGTTGTGACACTCCCTCTTGCAAGCATTTTTGCATGACTTCTTGCGTGTGATACGTCCCAAACGTATCGATAATTTCTGCTTGCTCCATGCATTTTGTGTGATATTGCTATGATCTAGATACACTTTCATACACTTTTGATCATATTTGGACTAACCTATTAACTCAGTGCACCCCAGTGCCAGTTTATGTTTTCTGCTGTTTTTCTATTTCAGTTTTCCTCCATATTAAAAGTGCTCAAAAAATTCGGGAAAAATCAGATAAAAAAATCAGCGTGAAGGAACCTTTTGGAGTCCCGAAGGGGGACCAGGTGGGACCCACCAGGGCCCCAGGCGCCTAGCTGGCGCGGCCTAGGGCTTCCGAAGACAGAACCCTTTTTTTGCGATCTCTCTTCTGTTCCGCCGCTGTCGCGCTTCCAAGATCGGGAGCACCAGCAGGACCCTTCCCGGCACCCTGCCGGAGGGAGGATCGACCTCCGGGAGCTTCCCCTCCACCATGGACGCTTCCCGGATATGCCGTGAGTAGTTTCCTTTGGACCATGGGTCCGTGATCAGTAGCTATGTCATTTTCTCCTCCCCTCTTTGTTCTTCATGGTTTAGACCTCGTGAGATGCCTACATGATCGAGGCACATATGTAATCTTTCTGCTTTTGCTATGCTGAGTTTGATGGGATCTGATGGATTATGAGATTATGTTCAGATTGTGATAGAGTAATATATTTGGTTCTTATCTCTTATATTTTTGTTCCTAAGTAATTTTTGCATGTTCTCCGTTTTTGTTTATTGCTTTGGCCAAGTAGTAGGTAGTAACTCCAAGAGGGAACGTTATGCTCGATTGTGGGTTCATGCCCCCTGATGACACACTTGAGTGACAGAAACATGAGTCTAGGGGATGTGCTGTTGCCACAAGGGGGGAAAACAACGGTGCTTGTAACCGCGGTTGCAAAGATTGTTTACTTTACGCAAAGTTCTTTTTAATGCAGTTGTCTGTTGCTTTGGGTTTACACTTTGGGTGGGGCTCACAACTTAATACCAGTGAGATGTTCTGGATAGATATCTCAAGGTGGATGATTAGTAGTTGATGCAGTTGGATTTCGGTCTACTTATTTTGGCGTACTGCCCATGCTTATGAGCCTCTTCCTTTCTTTGTAGCATAGTTAGCATTGCGATGCGTTTATAATCCTGTCAATTGCCCATCTGTAATTTGTTTACCTGGCATAGCAGTTTTATCGTCTTTTGGGAGAGAGACATCACTAGTGAACATCACGGGACCCCGGTCCATATTCTCATCATTGTTTACACGCTCATTTACTTTTCAGTATTTACTTTCACTTGCTATCATCATTATCATTATCCCTGGTGTTTTTGATCCTTTGTAAACAACAAGACCGGAGAGATTGATAACCTCTCTGAACTTCGTTAGGAGCAAAGTTATTTGTGTTGTGTGCAGGTCCAGGTCAAGGAAGCAACGTTTGTCGTAAACGGTGCCATTGTTTTCTTGCCACCTACTTATTATTGCTGGAGTCCTATGGGAGACAAACCCTATCTTCTACATAGGGGAAATTTGCTGCTATCCTACATCTCACCTTCCACTTAGGGTAACTAACGAAGGGCGAGAAACCATTATCATCATCTCGCACATCAAGCAAATTTCTGGCGCCGTTGCCGGGGACTCCGAGTGATAAGATAGGGGAGTTGTCCACTACCTTTTACATTTACTTTTTAGTCTTGTTAGTTTACCTTTCAGTTTTTATCTTTGTGCCTTATATCAAAAATTACAAAAAAATCTGCCACACTTGCTGCTACTATGGGTTCCACTAAAAACACCAAGTTGTGTGACTTCACTAGTCACAACAACAAAGACTTTATCTGCACTCCTATTGCCACACCTGCCACTTCATCCACCTCTTATGAAATTAAACCTGCTTTGCTAAACCTTGTTATGAGAGATCAATTCTCTGGTGCTGGAGATGCTGCTGCTTTACACTTGAATAATTTTGTGGAATTATGTGATATGCAAAAGTATAAAGAAGTAGAAGGTGATGTTGTTAAGCTGAAGCTTTTTCCTTTCTCTTTGAGGGAAGGAGCTAAAATCTGGTTTCAATCTTTGCCTAGGAATAGCATAGATTCTTGGGATAAGTGCAAAGATGATTTTATTGGGAAGTATTACCCATCTGCTAAAATTATCCAATTGAGGAGTAACATTATGAATTTTAAGCAATTGGATAATGAACACGTTGCCCAAGCTTGGGAACGTATGAAATCTCTTGTCAAGAAATGCCCTAGACATGGTTTGACTACCTGGATGGTTATCCAGACTTTTTTATGCAGGCTTGAACTTTACCTCGCGGAACCTGTTAGATTCGGCCACGGGAGGAACCTTTATGTCAACTACACTTGGTGCTGCCACAAAACTTCTCGATGAGATGATGACCAATTATTCCCAATGGCACACCGAACGCGCTCCAACAGGTAGGAAGGTAAACTCTGTCGAGGAGATTACCTCCCTAAATGAAAAAGTTGACTTAATTATTTCTCTACTTACCAAGAAACCCTCTATTGATCCTCATGATGTTCCTTTAAATTCTTTGGTTTCTCAAGAACAAGTAGATGTGAATTTCATTGCTAGAAACAACTTCAACAACAATGTTTATAGGGGAAATTTTGCTAGCAATCCTAGACCGTTTCCATCCAACTATGGGAACAACAACACTTATCCTAGCAACAAGAACCCCACTTCTGAACTAGAAAGTATACTTAGAGACTTTATCACTACCCAAAAATCCTTCAACAAGAATGTGAAGAAAAATTAGCTAAATTAGATAATCTTTGTTTGAAGGTAGATAGCTTAGCCCTTGATGTTGAGATGCTGAAAATTAGAACCTCTCCCCTTGAGGAGAGGACTTCCACCCCTATTAATGCTATCCAATTACAAATTAATGAAAATATTAGGATGATGGCTAAACTTAAAGAAAGATGGGATAGAGAAAAAGAGGAAGAAGATAGAATTAAGAGCCTTCCTACACACCACACAGTTGCCACTATCCAAATTGTTGAGGATACCGAAACTATTAGCACCCAATGCACTCCTAGTCCCATTGGACCTATTAATGGTGATGATAATACCTCAACCGTAGAAGAAGAAACTCCTATGAACATAGAGGGTTTCAAACAAGTGAGCTTAGATGAAACTACTTACCACCTTTGATAGTAGTGATATTGATTTTGATAATTGCACCCTCTCAGATGTTATTAGCTTGCTACACAAAATGTCTAGAGACCCCCACACTAGCACACTTAATCTTGCCTTCACGGAGCATATCACAAATGCTCTCATCAAATCTAGGGAGGAGAAGCTTAGGATAGAAGCCTCCATACCTAGGAAACTAGACGATGGTTGGGACCCTATGATCAAAATTGAATTAAATAACTTCTCTTTCTATGCTTTATGTGACGTTGGAGCTAGTACCTCCATCATGACCAAAAGAATGTATGACATGTTTGAATTAAAACCTTTTGATTCGTGTTCTTTTGGTGTTCGTCTTGTCGATTCTTCCGTAAAGAAACCTTTGGGGAAGATCGACGATGTTCTTATCATTGTCAATGACAACTATGTTCCCGTTAATTTTATTATTATGGATATAGAGTGTGAACCTTTATGTCCTATTATTTTCGGACGTCCTTTTCTTTGCACCGTTGGTGCTATCATTGAGATGAAAGAGGGGAATATAAAATTTCAATTCCCTCTCAAAAAGGGGATGGAACACTTCCCTAGAAATAAAATCAAGTTACCATTTGAGTCCGTTACACGGGCTAGCTATTCTCTTTCTCTTGATAAAACTTGATTCTTCTTTTTCTTTATGCCTAGCTTAAAGGCGTAAAAGAAATCGCTTGTTGGGAGGCAACCCAAGATGGTTTTACTTCTGTTTTTAGTGGTCTTGATGATTGTTACTACTGTAGCAACATCATTGTATCTTTATTTTCAAGCTTTGTGCCAAGTTATAGCCTCATATGACAAGGGAAGCAAAAGTTGTGACATGCTGTCCAGAAAACAGATTATGTCTTCGTGACAGGAAAAATCGGATCAAATCACAAGTTCATATTTTTGAGCTGATTTTTTACACAGCGTGCTCTATACAATTGCGGAACTTTCATATGTTCAGAGTTTTTTGATTTGAGCTGCAGAAGTACCCCTAAAAAATTCTTTACTACCTGTTGTTCTGTTTTTCACAGATTCTGCCATGTTTTGTCTCTCCTTACTTTTCCAAACCTTAAGCTTGCTTTTTCTTTGAAAAACCCTTTTGGAAATCTTGAGAAACAATAGCTCTTCAAAAATACATTTATATCCAGTGGGGAAAAAATATTTTATTAAGGGTACTAACCTCTCTAATCAGCTTATGATGAGTTATGTATGAAGGGAGTTTTCAAGTGCGCAATGGAAAATGATGAAAGAAGATCCGGGAGTGTCAGGGACTCAAGCTTGGGGATGCCCGCATGCATCCCTAATAAATATTCAAGGAGACTCAAGAATCTAAGCTTGGGGATGCCCCGTGCATCCCCTTCTCCATCAACAATCATCAGTTTGTCCTTCGTCTCACTATATTTTTATAACTTCATGCGTTACGTGCTATGCTTGGAGCTGATACGTCCAAAATGCATCACTATTTTATATTGTAATTTCATACTATTCATTGATATATTCCACTTTAAAGTATTGTTCTTATGTTGTTTTGGCTTGTTTTACACAGTTACAACTTTCCGGTGCCGAAGCAGCTGATACGTTCCAAACGTATCTATAATTTCTGCTTGCTCCATGCATGTTTTGTGTGATATTGATATGCTTTCGATACACTTTCATATCTTTTGATAACATATTTTGGAACTAACCTATTAATGGCTGCAAGAGTGCACAAGTTCTTGTTTTTGTACTTTATGTGTAGGAATTACTTGGATAAAGGAAAAATCACAAAAAGGAGCCTTGCAGGAGTTGGACTTTAACTCTCCCGAAATTTGTCCGCACCAGACAGGTTTTAAAGATCGCCTCGGAAACGCTAGAAGACGGCCTCAAATGGAAAACCTTAAAACTAAAAAGTTGTAGGGAATTTTTTTTTCCGGTGGATTTAGACATAAAACTCGGCCCAATCGGAGTTCGGATGCTTTCAGAATTCCCGAAATACAGAAGACGTAATCTGGATGACGGGAATCCGAGAGTCTATGTAAAGAGACGACACCTAGGTCAAATGGTACCATGAAATTTCCTACCCTTGGCAGCCGTCTTGAGGGGGAGATCAATCTCCACAGCAACACCATCTCCAAGGAAGAAGAAGGGGGCCAAGGGCCGCTGCCCCCAAGGGCCGTGGCCGTGGGCGCCGCCGCCGTCGCCGTCTCCTTCATCTCCTCCGGGCTGCACCTCTCCATCAACAACTCTCCCTCTCACCATGTCCATGTGTGAGTAGTTCCCCCTCGGGGCTAAGGCTTGTATCTTGAGCTATGTGTTCTTCTCTCTCTCCCATGATGTGATCTTCGTTGTGATCATAGGCTATGTTAATCTAGGGTGATCCCATGATATTTCCCATTCCTCTATGTATTGGATTGATGTACTCAATTGATATTATCTAGTATAATCCACGAGACCAAGGTGACAGCGGTCTATTGGACATGGGTTAGAAGAATATTATCATGAGTGATTTCCTCTTTTGTGTGTTGATTGAAGATTGAGAGTCTCTTGGTGCTTGTCTTTGACTATCCTTGAGGTATGTTGTGGTGATTGTTGTACTCTCTTTGGATGGCCGCGGTGACATTGGGAAATCCATAGATGAGAACTACGAACTTTGAGGTGTGATTTTGTAGCCCTACATAATTCTCGTCCTCTCTTGACCACAAAGGAATGACCTCCGAGTGCGTCTTCATTGCATGTTTTATGGGAAGTATCATGTGATTAGACTATGTTAATGTTGTTGTGAGTTGCCACTAGTGAAAGTATGAAGCCTAGGCCTTGCTTCCATCATTGTTACACCGTTTTCACTCACTTTTGTTACATGTTTCCTTGCTGCACTTTTTGTTACAGATTTATATTACTTTGTTTTGCCACACCTATCACCCATATTTTACCATCTCTTCGCCGAACTAGTGCACCTATACAACTCCTAGTTGTATTAGGTGTGTTGGGGACACAAGAGACTTCTTGTGGTTGCTTGAGAGAGACCATCTTTGACCTCTACTTCCCTGAGTTTGATAAACCTTAGGTCATCCACTTGAGGGAAATTGCTGCTGTCCTACAAATCTTTGCGCTTGGAGGCCCAACATAGTCTACAAGAATAGAAGCGTGCGTAGACATCAAGCTATTTCTGGCGCCGTTGCCGGGGAGGTAAGCTATTTCTGGCGCCGTTGCAATTAAATCTTTTCGTTTCTTGTTTTTACTTTTCACTAGTTATGCTTATGGAAACCCGCACTCTTAGTTCGTTGTTTGGGGAAGGCCGCTTTACCACGCCCGTGGTAGAGAAGTCTCCTCCACCTACTGAATGTATCCCGTTCAAAATACCACTTGGGATAGTTGAAATAATTATTAATGATTGTTATGATGGGACAATCAATCCTAGTATTCATTTGTTGAAACTTACAGAACTTTGTGAGTTATTTAAGATTTCAGGTTTGACAAGAGGTGAAGTCATGAAGAAATTATTTGCCTTGTCACTGAAAGGAAAAGCATTGGAATGGTATAGGCTACTAGATGATTCTCACCTACGACATTGGGAAGAGATCCAGTCTCTCTTTTACTCCAAGTTTTATCCTCTTCATGAAGTCCATGAGAATAGGAATTATGTTTATTATTTCTATCCTCATGACGGAGAGAGCATATCTCAAGCTTGGGGGAGACTGAAAACTTTAATGCTAAAATTTCCTAACCATGGGCTCCCCAAAGATAAAATATTACTAATTTTTATGCAAGGCTCTCTCGACAGGGTAGATACTTGCTCGATGCTTCCTCTATGGGTTCTTTCACAAACGAAAAGATTGATTCTAAATGGGAACTCCTTGAAAGAATTCAATGCAATACTGAAGATTGGGAGATCGACAAAGGTAAAGAGTCAGGTATAAGTTATGAGTATGATTTCATTAAGTCCTTTGTTGAAACTGCAAGTTTTAATAAGTTTAGTGCTAAGTCTGGGCTTGATTCTCAACTCCTTGTTGATTTCCTCAAATATTTTGCTTCACATCTTAATATGCATATGGAGAATTGGATCAAGCATCATGAACCTTTTAAAGAGATTTGCAAAGAAAATAAATTTGTTCATGATGATTGCAACATGCATGATCCAATTCCTGAAAATGAAGTTTTATATAAGCATGTTAAATTTTGTGGAGTGGATAGACCTTGTGAAAGGCCTATGATTGAAGAAGAGAAGTATTGTAAGCAACATAAGCATGAAAGAACAATCGTTTGGGTCAAAGATTTAAATGAAATTGCTAGAGAATTGTGTGACCTTTATCCTATTACTTGTGAACTTTGCTGCATAGAGGGTCACTTTAATTTTCAATGCATGAACTTTCAAAGCATAACTGTTAATCAGTTGTGTGATAACATGATCACTTCTGATATTTATGATGAACTTATGTTATTTTTGATGTGTGAAGAGTTATCAGAAAAGACTTCTTGGCTAGATGTTAATGCCTTAGGAATTAGCAACACTTTGCAAAATTGCCATCTCTATTGTGTGGTTAATTGCCATGAAAATGATTACATAAGTAAGATTAGGAAGGAGGGAACTTTACCAAAGTATAAAAATGTCTCTTATATCTCTACTAATAAAAAGGAGAGTTTCTCCCAAGTTTCCCCTATTGTTTCTAATGATAAATCAGGATATGTGGAGAAACATCATCTCCAACCACTCCCTCCTAAGGTGAAGAAGAAGAAAACGAAGAGGAGGAGGAAGAGGAGCAAGAAGGAAGAAGAATGGGTATCAACCTGGCCTGAGCATATTCCTCGCATCAATTTTTATCCTAACGGACAAAAAAATTTGGAGGACGGTGAGCTTGATTGCATTCATTATTATCCTGATGTTAATTCCGTAGGCACTATTGAAGATGATTTTGATTATCATATGCATGTTACTTTTTGTGATTGGGAAAATGATGATAATGCTACCTATGATCTTGAAAATCTTTTTGGTACTAACTCTGAGAGTGATGATATGGAAAGCTCTAAGCTTGGGGATGATAGGATTGCAAGTCCTTTACCCATTGGCGATGTGGTAATTGATAATTCTTTTGCTAGTAAGAATAAAGACAACATGCTTACAAATATAGTTTCTAGCAATAATAATGCTCTTATCTACTATGATGATGTTATAACTCCTATCTTTAGTGATTATAAAGGTACCTATGACATAAGGAGAAATTATCCTTATGAAACTTGTCATGATCATGGAGGGAATTACTCCCTTGTTGAACACCTTCTTCCTAATACACAATTAATCTATAGTGTTCAAGTTGTTTATGATAGTCCTACTCCCACTATTACTAGTGAGAAAGATTATGCTTATGTGGAGAGTAAGAGTACCCTTTTGCATGTGTATCATGGTAACAATGCTTTATGTGATACTTATATTGTTGAGTTTATTCATGATCCCACTGAAAATTATTATGAGAGGGGAACATATGCTTATAGATATTTCAATAATATCAAGTTCCCTCTCTTTATGTTGAAGGTTTCGAAGTTGCACTTATTTTGGCTTCCTATGCTAATATCTTTATGCTTCAATGAGTTTTTTCTCTACAAGATCCCTTTGCATAGGAAGCATGTTAGATTTAAATGTGTTTGTTATTTGCTTCTTGATGCTCTCTTTTGTTCTTCAACTCTTATTCCTTATTCCTATGAGAGCATCATTAAAATCTTAAGCCTATCTTTATGGCTATAAAG
The DNA here is from genome assembly GCA_950022295.1 of Bromus sterilis. NCBI lineage: Eukaryota > Viridiplantae > Streptophyta > Magnoliopsida > Poales > Poaceae > Bromus > Bromus sterilis. Next base: position 360,082,651 of record OX465595.1, on the reverse strand, counting down.
AAAGAGCTCTAGGGAGACAACCCTTGTTATCTTTAGTTTGAGTTTTTACTTTCAGTTTTTAGTGGTCTTGATGATTGTTACTACTGTAGCAACATCATTGTATCTTTATTTTAAAGCTTTGTGCCAAGTCTAGCCTCTGATTGCAAGAAAGTTCAAAAGTTGTGACATGCTGTCCAGAAAATAGATTCTGTCCTTGGACGAAAAAATTAGCCTAAAATCACCACATCATCTTTTTGATCTGAATTTTTTGACATCATGCTCCATACAATTGACTTTCGAGCGTCTGTTCTGAGTTTTTTGATTTGAGTTGCAGAAGTACCCCTAAAAAATTCTTTACTACCTGCTGTTCTGTTTTTCACAGATTCTGCCACGTTTTGTCTCTCCTAACTTTTGCAAACTTTAAGCTTGCTTTTTCTTTGCAAATTTTTTTTGGAAATCTTGAGAAACAGTATCTCTTCAAGACTATCTTTATATCCAGTAGGAAAAAACTTATTTATTAAGGGTACTAACCTCTATAATCAGCTTATGATGAGTTATGTATGAAGGGAGTTTTCAAGTGTGCGATGGAAGATGATGAAAGAATTTTCGGGAGTGTCAAGCGCTCAAGCTTGGGGATGCCCCCGTGCATCCCCTTATCCATCAACAATCATCAGTTCGTCCTTCGTCTCACTATATTTTTATCACTTCATGCGTTATGTGCTATGCTTGGAGCGTCTCGCTCTTAGGTTTTATTTTTAGTTTTCTTTAGCTTTGCTTGCTGTTCATGACAAGTTAGATCCCGTCTTACTTTGTGTGGGGGAGAAACACGCTCCGCTTGAACTAGAACTCCTCATAGGATTTGCATGCTTATTCTTTTAGCTGTGAGTTGTTCTTTTTCTTTGCTTAGCTGCTGCTCTGTTTAGTTGTAGTGCTTTAGTTTTTCTAGGGCTTTTCTTTTGGTTTAGGTTGAACTTTCTATAGGTTGCATGTTTTATCTTGTTAGAGAGTTTGCATGTTGCACTGAGTTTTGTGTCTTGACTAGAAGTAGGTAGTTGAAGTTGCTATTCTCTTTGAAGTAGTAACTTGCAATAGTTTTGAGGTATTGACTAGAGTAATGTTTGAACTTTTGGTGTCAAGAGCTCGAGCCTATTAGTGATAGATGTCGTATTTTGGGCAATCCGTGTGTTTTTCGAAAACCAAAAACCCTGTTGAGAACTCTAGCTACTAGATGGATCACTAACCTCTGGAGGGTTCGAATATTAGAGTACACTCACGTACCATGAGTCGAGGATGCACAAGGATAACCAAACCCCCATACACTCCTCCTCGGGGTACTTGTCTCTTTGTGAACCTCCTGATTAGATTGAGAGTTACCGATAATAAGTGCATGAGTTCTTCGGACTAATGTGAGTATTCGAAAGTTGACACTTCCACCCACCTATACTTTTTCTTGCCTCTTCGGTACCGTGCATTGCCCTTTCTCACCTTGAGAGTTGGCGCATACTTCGCCGGTGCATCCAAACCCTTGGAACGATACGCTCTGTCATCATAAGCCTCCTTATATCTTTCCTCAAAACAGCCACCATACCTACCTACAAGGCATTTCCATAGCCTTTCCGAGATACATTTCCATGCAACATCCACCTTCTTATGACTTGATCCTCATGTCATACATGCTACTTGCTTGATCGATGAGCCGCTTGCTAGTTGGGCCTTGCCCTAATCATTGCTACATGACGCGCTAGTATCATTGCATATCCTGCTATCCTGGCAGAGGCATACATTTGCATCATGATAGTTATATCTTCTTTATGTGAGTACCTTTGTAAAGTGTGAAAGATCTCCTATATTCTTGTAAAATATAGAGTGTTGCCCCTAAAGTGAGGAAAAGATCCCAAAGAGGACAAAATCAAAAGATCCCAAAGAGGACAAATGAGAGTTAAATAGAAAGAGCCATTGAGGCCACCAAAAAATAGAAAAAATAGAAAAAATAGAAAAAAGAAAAATAAAAAGAGAGAAGGGGAACACTACTATTCCTTTTGAGAGATCCACACTAGTACTTCATCCTCTATGCCTTGTACTCCATAGAGATCATCATTATGCATATAGCTATGTGGGGACCTTCACACTATTGAACTTGGCTTGTATATTTCAATGATGAGCCTCCTCAAACGAGCTCTAGGTGTTCTTGAGAAAGCAAGTTAGATGCACCCCCACTAGTTCCCTTGGAGAGCTTTTAGCTCACATGTGCATCCGTTGCATGGCAATCCCTACTCCTCACATCATATCTATCATATGGCCTTTTCTCGCCTATGATTGTCCTCATTGATGTGAGCCTTTCTCACCTTTTTGTCTTCCTCCTCCACCTTCTTTCTGTTTCGCCTTTTAGGTGTCAACTTTCTTGCTCACGCTCATCCATTGCATGAGTGCTCAAAATATCGAAAGGGAGTGGATCAGTTTGACTTGTACATGACTAGTGGTCTGGGGACGAGTCCAGATAAGAATCCAAAGGAGACTAAGTGTGAAACTTTAGTAGATAGTAGTTCTCAACAACCTTTTCTCTCTCTTTTTCCTAGTCCCCTGCTTGCACACAAACACCATCTGGAGACATTCGAGTCACGGACAGCGAGAGATCTTGCACCTTTTGTTATTTTGTTGCTTGTGTCAATGCTAATATAAACTCTTGCTTGTTAAGACTTTAATTGAATTGCATGGTTTGATTGTTTTACTTAAAAGTCCTTATATGGTTGTGTGGCATGCCAGCACAGAAATTATGCTTGTTATCATTTAGCTACTCGAGGACGAGCAGTAATTAAGCTTGGGGATGTTGATACGTTCCAAACGTATCTATAATTTCTGCTTGCTCCATGCATGTTTTGTGTGATATTGCTATGCTTTTGATACACTTTCATATCTTTTGATAACATATTTTGGAACTAACCTATTAATGGTTGCAAGAGTGCACAAGTTCTTGTTTTTGTACTTTATGTGTAGGAATTACTTGGATAAAGGAAAAATCACAAAAAGGAGCCTTGTAGGAGTTGGACTCTAACTCTCCCGAAATCTGTCCCCACCAGACAAGTTTTAAAGATCGCCTCGGAAACGCTAAAATACGGCCTCAAATGGAAAAACATAAAACTACAAAGTTGCAGGGAATTGTATTCCGGTGGATTTAGACATAAAATTCGGCCCAATCGGAGTTCGGATGTTTCCAGAAACCCTGAAATACAAAAGATGAAATCTGGATGACGGGAATCCGAGAGTCTATATAAAGAGACGAAACCTAGGTCAAAGTGTACCACGAAATTTCCTCCCCCTTGACAACCGTCTTGAGGGGGAGATCAATATCCACAGCAGCACCATCTACAAGGAAGAAGAAGGGGGCCAAGGGCCGCGGCCACCACCGTGGCCGTGGCCGTGGCCATGGGCGCCGCTGCCGCCGTGGCCGCCGCCGTCGCCGTCTCCTTCATCTCCTCCGAGATGCACCTCTCCATCAACAACTCTCCCTCTCACAATTTCCATGTGTGAGTAGTTCCCCCTCGGGGCTAAGGCTTGTATCTTGAGCTATGTGTTCTTCTCTCTCTCCCATGATGTGATCTTCGTTGTGATCATAGGCTATGTTAATCTAGGATGATCCCATGATATTTCCAATTCCTCTATGTATTGGATTGATGTAATCAATTGATCTTATCTAGTATAATCCCCGAGACCAAGGTGACAGCGGTCTATTGGACATGGGTTAGAAGAATATTATCATGAGTGATTTCCTTTTTTGTGTGTTGATTGAAGATTGAGAGTCTCTTGGTGCTTGTCTTTGACTATCCTTGAGATATGTTGTGGTGATTGTGGTACTCTCTTTGGATGGCCGCGGTGACATTGGGAAATCCATAGATGAGAACTACGAACTTTGAGGTGTGCTTTTGTAGCCCTACATAATTCTCGTCCTCTCTTGACCACAAAGGAATGACCTCCGAGTGCGTCTTCATTGCATGTTTTATGGGAAGTATCATGTGATTAGACTATGTTAATGTTGTTGTGAGTTGCCACTAGGGAAAGTATGAAGCCTAGGCCTTGTTTCCATCATTGTTACACCGTTTGCACTCACTTTTGTTACATATTTCCTTGCTGCACTTTTTGTTACAGATTTATATTATTTTGTTTTGCCACACCTATCACCCATATTTTACCATCTCTTCGCCGAACTAGTGCACCTATACAACTCCTAGTTGTATTAGGTGTGTTGGGGACACAATAGACTTCTTGTATCTTAATTGCAGGGTTGCTTGAGAGAGACCATCTTCAACCTCTACTTCCCCGAGTTTGATAAACCTTAGGTCATCCACTTGAGGGAAATTGCTGCTGTCCTACAAACCTCTGCGCTTGGAGGCCCAACATAGTCTACAAGAATAGAAGCGTGCGTAGACATCAGCAGCAGAACGAGAATTCAGCGGTGAAAAGTGGACACCAAGTTGCTTAATCAGATCAAGTCCAAATGCGATGAAAATTTACGGGGAGATTTTTTATGAAGATTGACTTGGGATCACCGAGGATGGAGGTGAGGGGACCCACCAGGCAGCCAGAAGGGTGCCTGGCGCGGGCCCCCTCCTGGCCGCGCCAGGCACCCTCCTGGATGCTTGGTGGCCCCCTCGGTGCCCCCTCTCGCCTATAAGACCCCCCTGGGGCGAAAATCCTAAAAGAAGAAGAGTTTTCGTGTTTCGCCGCCGCCACGGGGCGGAAACTTACAAAGGAGAAAAGCCATCTCCGGCGGGCAGATTCCGCCGGGGAGATCACCTCCCGGAAGGGGAGATCGTCGCCATCATCATCATCATCGTCACGGGCATCATCGAGATCATCACCAACATCATCCCCAACATCAGCACCATCTTCATCACCATCCCATCTCATCTCACAATTGCAACTTGTGTTGTAATCCGTACTATCTATCCTCTCTACTCTGTTGGTGTTGATTACTACTTTGTGGTGAATGCTATTGAGTTTTGTTGGAGAAATATCATTGTGTCCAGATTGTTTGCCACCCATCTATCACCTCTGATCATGATCTCTTTTATGTCTTGTGAGTAGTTACTTTAGTTCTTGAGAACATGGGAGAAGTCTAGTTGTTAGTAGTCATATGATGTCGAAGTATTATGTGTTGTTTGATACTTAAGTTGTGTTGTTATTTCTCTAGTGGTGTTGTGTGAGTCGAACACTTAACACTTCACCTTTCATGGGCCTAGAGGAATACATTGTGCACAAAGGATGCTTATGGTGGGTTGCCGGAGTGACAGAAACCTGAACCCCAGTTCGCACACTTTTGCATAAGGGAGTTATGGATCCTTGATCGTAATGCTGTGGTTAGGCTTATGCCTTAATTACTACCTTGTATTTGCGGATGCTTGCAAGGTGTGTAATCATAAGAGTACACTTATCTTAGTCTAGAAGGTGTACTAGCATTGATCCACCCACCAACACTTATCAACACAATACATATTACTTGGCGGAGTATGGTGAAAGTAACTTGGCTATCTCTCCCGTGTGTTCTCGAGAACGCTTTAGCTTTTATAAGTTTAGTTCCTAGGCTTATCCTTGTTAAAGGATTGGGCCACTTGCTACTCCTCAATTACCCTGTTTACTTTGCTTGTATTTTACTTTTCTGTTGCTTAAACCAAAACCCCCTAAATATTTACCTTTGAGTGTGTGCAGCCTTTCCTTATCCAGTGTCACTTATCAGCACCTTCCGCTCCTCGCTGGGATCGACATCCTTATTTATCGAAAAGCTACAATTGATCCCCTAGACTTGTGGGTTATCAAGAATCGTTTATTGGCACGGTTAACAGGGGAGGCAACCCAATTAAACCTATTAACTTCACCGCCATCAACGAGCTTTTCTGGCGCCGTTGCCGGGGAGTGTAGCGCTATTGGTAAGTGAAGCCGGTAAGGAAACCTTTATTTTCTGTTGTTACCTTCAGTCCTTATGGACTCTTCTACTGTTGGTTTGTTGCTGGTAAGTAGCCGCCCCACGACTGTGGTGGTCACTCCTACCCCTACTGAAATTGTTCCCTATAAAATACCATCTGGTATTGTTGATTATGTCTTGGCTAATCGTTATACAGGAGAAGGACATCCGGGAGAACACCTTCTATATTTATCACAATTATGTTCTTTATTTAAGCTTGCAGGTGTAACGATGGAGTTCGTCATGAAGAAACTATTCTCCGTATCACTCAAAGATAAAGCTTCAGATTGGTATAAGCTACTCGATAACTCTGATCTTCTTGAATGGCCAGAGCTTATGTCTCTCTTTTATGCAAAGTTTTATCCTCTTCGTGAAATTCACCAAGACAGGAACTACATCTACAAATTTTGGTCTCGCGACGGAGAGAACATCGCTCAAGCTCGGGGGAGACTGAAGTCCCTGATGCTCAAATGCCCAAACCATGAGCTCCCCAAGGAAATTATACTTACAAATTTTTATGCCAGGCTTTCTCGTCAGAACAGGGAGATGTTGGATGCCTCCTCTAGCGGGGTATTCCAGACCAGAAGTATGGAAGAAAAATGGGATCTTATAGAAAGGATCTAGAAGAACACTGAAGACTGGGAAATTGATAAAGGTATTGAACCCGCTATAAACTATGAGCATGACTACATTGAGAGTTATGTGAAGACTGATTACTTTAATACCTTTTGCTCTAAAATTGGTCTTGATTCCCAGCTAATGGTTGACTTTTGCAAGTACTTTGCTTCGCATATTGATTCTTCTAAGAAGAAGGAGAGTCAACATCATAAACCTTTCAAGGAGTCACCTATTGAGATTAATCTTACTGGTCCTGTTTTACCTGCAGTTGTGTATGAACAGCCTCCTTATCCCTCAAGGATAAAGGAGCACTCTTTTGTTACAGGTATTCTAAACAAAAACGGAAGGATCACTGACGAACCTGAGGACATGATCAAGGTCAAGCCTCAAGTTGCAATGGTCAAGGATTTGGTAACCAGGGATATTGAAGAATCCACTATTAGTTTTTCTGCTGTTTCCACTAACATTGCCACAACCAAGAACAAAGGTCCAATTTCAGGTACACCAGTTGTATCTGTCAAAATAGGAGATCATAATTACTATGGGCTATGGGATTTGGGATCTAGCGTCAGCGCTATTCCCTTCACACTTTATCAAGAGATCATGCACGAGATTCAGCCGTGTGAGATCGAGGACATTGATGTCACGATTCATCTTGCAAATAAACAAACAATCTCTCCAGTTGGGATTGTGAGAGATGTTGAAGTACTCTGCGGGAAGGTAAAATATCCTACTGACTTTCTTGTACTTGGTTCAGTGCAAGATAGTTTTTGCCCTATTATCTTTGGTAGGCCCTTCCTCGGCACTTGTGGAGCTATAATAGATTGCAAGAAAGGTAAAGTTTCTGTTGAATTCAACGGTGAGCCGTATGAATTTAGTTTTTCTAAGTTTTCTAAGCAGCCTCGTGGTACTGACTTGTCAAGTAATGACAAAATTATTGAAGAAATTGCTTCTATTGCTATTCCTCCTGATGATACTTTGCAGCAATTTATGGAAGACCACGAGAATGACATACATATGCAGGAGAAGGATGAACTAGAAGACATATTTTTAAGACAAACTCCTATCCTAAAGCACAACCTCTCGGTTGAACCTTTAGGAATCCTCTCGCAACCAAAAGAAGACCCGGTGTTTGATCTAAAAGCACTACCCGATACGCTCAAGTATGCTTATTTAGATGAAAATAAAGTATATCCTGTTATTATCAATTCTAACCTTTCAGGGTATGAAGTAGAGCGATTATTGGAGACACTCCGCAGACACCGAGGTGCTATTGGCTATACTCTTGATGATCTCAAGGGTATTAGTCCATCCATTTGCCAATATACTATCAATCTCGAGCCCGATGCTAAACCAGTTATTGATCATCAACGACGGTTGAACCCAAGGATGAAGGACGTGGTTAGGACGGAGGTTCTCAAACTTCTAGCCGCAGGTATCATCTATCCTATAGATGATAGTAAGTGGGTAAGTCCCGTTCATTGTGTTCCTAAGAAAGGAGGTATGACTGTTGTTCCTAATGATAAAAATGAACTAATACCTCAGAGGACTATTATTGGATATAGAATGTCTATTGATTTCAGGAAGTTGAACAAGGCCACCAGGAAGTACCATTATCCTCTGCCCTTTATTGATCAGATGCTCGAGCGGCTTTCTAAAAACACCCACTTCTGCTATCTTGATGGGTATTCTGGATTCTCCCAGATTCACGTTAACACCGCGGATCAAGAGAAGACCACCTTTACGTGTCCTTACGGTACTTATGCTTATAGGCGTATGCCTTTTGGTTTGTGTAATGCACCTGCTACTTTTCAGAGGTGTATGTCTACAATATTTCATGGTTTCTGTGAGGAGATTGTAGAAGTTTTCATGGACGAATTTTCCGTCTATGGAAACTCCTTTGACCACTGTCTCCACAATCTTAATAAAGTTTTACAGAGATGTGAAGAAACGAATTTGGCGCTCAATTGGGAGAAGTTCCATTTCATGGTTAACGAAGGGATAGTTCTTGGACACAAGATTTCCGAAAGGGGAATTGAAGTGGACAAGGCAAAGATTGAAGCTATTGAAAGGATGCCTTATCCAAGGGACATCAAAGGTATTCGTAGTTTTATAGGTCATGCTGGTTTCTATAGAAGATTTATCAAGGACTTTTCTAAGACCTCGATACCCCTTACCAATCTTCTCTAGAAGGATGCTCCTTTTGTATTTGATGAAGATTGTAAGGAAGCTTTTGAAGTTCTTAAGAAAGCCTTGATAACCGCTCCTATAGTACAACCCCCTGACTGAAATTTGCCCTTTGAAATTATGTGTGCTGCTAGTGATTTTGCTGTTGGAGCTGTTTTAGGACAAAGGGTTGACAAGAAGTTGAATGTCATCTACTATGCCAGCAAGACACTTGATAGTGCTCAAAAGAATTATGCTACTACCGAGAAGGAATTCTTGGTAGTGGTGTTTGCTTGTGATAAGTTTAGGCAGTATATTATTGATTCTAAAGTTATTATTCATACTGACCATGCTGCCATTAAGTATCTTATGCAGAAAAAGGACGCCAAACCAAGACTCATTAGATGGGTACTCCTTCTTCAATAATTTGATTTGCAGATTGTCGATAGAAAAGGATGTTGGGGATGCCGGTGAAAGGACCGCACATAAAGTTTTACAATCAGGTTTTTATTGGCCTACTCTTTTTAAGGACGCCCGAAGGTATGTTCTATCTTGTGATAAGTGTCAGAGAGTTGGTAACATTAGCAGAAGAAATGAGATGCCTATGAATTACTCACTAGTGATCGAACCTTTCGATTGCTGGGGTTTTGATTTTATGGGTCCTTATCCTCCTTCACACAAGTACACACACATATTAGTTGTTGTTGATTATGTAACCAAGTGGGTTGAAGCAATCCCCACTGAGAGTGTTGATCACAAGACATCTTTGAAAATGCTCAAGGATGTAATTTTTCCTAGGTTTGGAGTACCAAGGTACCTCATGACAGATGGAGGGTCACACTTCACGCATGGAGCTTTTAGGAAAGTTCTAGCCAAGTACGATGTCAGTCATAGAAAAGCCATCTCCGGCGGGCAGATTCCGCCGGGGAGATCACCTCCCGGAAGGGGAGATCGTCGCCATCATCATCATCATCGTCACGGGCATCATCGAGATCATCGTCAACATCATCCCCAACATCAGCACCATGTCCATGACCATCACATCTCATCTCACAATTGCAACTTGTGTTGTAATCCGTACTATCTATCCTCTCTACTCTGTTGGTGTTGATTGCTACTTTCTGGTGAATGCTATTGAGTTTTGTTGGAGAAATATCATTGTGTCCAGATTGTTTGCCACCCATCTATCACCTCTGATCATGATCTCTTTTATGTCTTGTGAGTAGTTACTTTAGTTCTTGAGAACATGGGAGAAGTCTAGTTGTTAGTAGTCATATGATGTTGAAGTGTTATGTGTTGTTTGATACTTAAGTTGTGTTGTTATTTCTCTAGTGGTGTTATATGAGTCGTGTTGGATATGTGCCCTAGAGGCAAATTAATACAGATATTTGTCACATATCTGTTTGTTCATAATACGTTATATATTGTGCTAGAACTGTATTAAGCGGAAACATTAATACACGTGTGATATATAACAACCTGGTCCCTAGTTAAACTCAGGCATACTAGCTCATTGGGAAATTGATGATCAAGGTTTCCTGATCATGAGAACATAATAGTATATTGACAATGAGGTCATATCATTAGGAGAATGATGTGATGGACACACACCCACCTTAAGCATTGAAGTGTGATCAAGTCACATAAGTTCAGCATTGCGATGACTTAATAACATAGTGACTGAATCCTTAGACCGTGATGATCATACATAATTTCTATCTATTAGGATGCTTTGAGTGCATTAACCGTTACACTGAAACATGGTAACTGAAAAGGTGTATCTTGGGTATTCCGAAGTAGATATGTTGAGGAGTATGAAATAGATCAGAGCGGGATTTGTCAATCCAAGTGACAGATAGGTACTCTGGGCCCACTCGGTGGTGTTGCATCAATAGCTTGCAAGCAAGTGACTAGGTGACAAGAGATGTAATATTCACAGACGAGTAAACATGTTATGTCGATGACGAGGAAGAACTAGGTATTGGATACCGATGATCATACCTCGGACAAACATAGTACCGAAGCACAAAGGGATCAAGTCATATTGTTAACGGTTCAACATCGATGAAGTTTATTCGATGGAAGCGTAGGGGCACATCAAGCATTGTAACCAGATCCCACATGATGGTCATTGGTCAGAGAGTGTCTCGATCATGTCTACTGTTCCCTGGACCATAGGGTGTCACACTTAAGGGCAATCCATGCATTAAGGATTGATTCGGGATCATCAGCGAAAAGAGAGAAAACACCGGAAATGTACCGGGAGGTGCCGGAAGCTGTTCCGAATATTTTGAAAGGTTCAAAATAATATATATTAATGTTCAAATATGTTTTATTATTTAATTGACAGAATTAAATGTTAAAAATGATTTAAATAATTAATTAAAAAGGTGAAAAGGTATTTAGTCCTTAAAAGGCCCATGAGGGGAAGGGTGAGCCCCCCCCCTTGGGCTTGGCGCCAAGGGAGGGGCCCATTCCCCCTCCTAGCCGCACCACTCCCCCCCTTGGGGGGTTTAGTCCCACATGGGGGAAGGGGAGGGGGTGGAGCCCCTCCTTGGCCTATATAAGGAGGGGTGGGGGTGCCTTTTTCAACATAACATTGCGTTTCTCTCTCTCTCTTTCTCCGACCTAGAGCGGACTCCCCTGGTTTGGAGTTTGCACCTAGTTGGGGGTTTCACCATCATCCGGACGCCGTCGCTCTGCCGTAATCGGGATCCAGATCAATCTTATTTCCGCTGCTCTTCTGGTTCGGAGCCCGGAGGGACGTCGGTTGCACCGTACGTGTGTAATCCCGCGAGGCACTACACATGTGGTGATACTTCATCGTCGGAGGTTCTTCAACACGACAGGGAGGTCGTAGGATCAGAGTCTACGCCAACCACGTTCGAAAATTTGGAGTGATGTTTAACTAAGTGGGAGTTTTATAACTAATTAAAATTGAACTCCAATTATGAACAAAGTCTAAATATGTGTTTTGCAAATAACCATTGTATATGGATGCACCTCGCCCCTCATTCAACTTAGGGTCATTCCTAGACAAAGACAAACTGAAAACCGATGGGTCAAACTTCACCAACTGGTTCCGCACTCTGAGGATTCTCCTCGTTCCCCTCAAGATGACATACGTACTAGAGGCCGCGTTAGGTGATGAACCACCAGCAGACGCTAGTCAGGATGAGAAGAATGTCTACCTCTCCAAGACGGATGATTACAACCTTGTCCATATTGGAATGCTTTAGTCCATGGAGGCTGAGCTGCAGAAACGCTTTGAGAGGATGGGTGCATATGAGATAATCACCGACCTCAAGGCCGTCTTTCCACCCCAAGCCAGGGCTGAACGTTATGAGGCTTCTGAAGCTTTCTTCTCAGCAAAGATGGATGAACATAGCAGTGTTAGTGAGGACGTGGTCAAGATGTATGGCTACGTTCAACGCTTGAATGCTATGGAATGTCAGATTCCAGATGAACTTGCTGTTGATAGGGTGCTGCAGTCGCTGCCCCCTAGCTACAAAGGCTTTGTGTTGAACTACAAGATGCAGGGGATGACTAAGACCCCTTCTGAGTTGTTCGCCATGCTGAAAACTGCTGAGGTTGAGATCAAGAAGGAGCATGTTGTATTCATGGTCAACAAGACCGTTGAATTCAAGAAGTCTGGCAAGAAGGAGAAGGGAAAGAAGGGAAGCCCGAAGAAGGGTGACAAGCCAGTTGTCACTCCTCGTAAGGCACCAAAACCTGGACCCAAGACCGGCGTTGAGTGCTTCTACTGCAAGGGTGATGGTCACTGGAAACGCAACTGCCCCAAGAACCTAGAGGATAAGAAGGCTGGCAAGATTGTCAGAAGAGACAAAGGTATATTTGATATACACGTTATTGATATTTTCTTAACAAGCGCTGGGAACAAATCCTGGATATTTGATACAGGATCTGTTGCTCATATTTCTAACTCCTCTCAGGGGCTACGGAATAGGCGACGCTTGATGAAAGATGAAGTGATGATGCGCTTGGGAAACGGCTGCCGGATTGAAGTGGTGGCGGTCGGCACGAAGCATCTTAGTCTCCCTTCGGGATTAGTTTTGATTTTGAATAAGTGCTACTATGTACCCGCATTGAGTGTGAACATCGTTAGTGGTTCTTGCTTGAAGCGAGACCACTATTCTTTTAAGTCAGATACAATTGGTTGTGCGATTTATAAGGATGATGTGTTTTATGTTCACGCACCGGAGAAAAATGGCTTATTCATTCTTAATCTCGATTGTGATATACTTCATATTGATAACGTAGAGGCCAAAAGATTAAAACCTAGTGGCGAAGAACACATGACGATGTGGCATTGTCGACTTGGTCATATTGGTGAAAAGCGCAGGAAGAAGCTTCATGATGATGGACTTCTGGAGTCATTGGATTTTGGATCCCTTGACACATGTGAACCATGCCTTATGGGCAAGATGACAAGGACTCCATTCAATGGAACAATGGAGCGTGCGGAAGACTTGTTAGGGATCATACATTCAGATGTATGTGGACCTATGAACGTCCCCACACGCAATGGTCTTCGTTACTTTGTGACCTTCACAGATGACTTAAGCAGATATGGGTATATCTACTTAATGAAACATAAGTCTGAAACCTTTGAAAGGTTCAAGGAATTTCAGAGTGAGTTCGAGAATCAACTCGGGAAGAAAATCAAGCACCTTCGATCCGATCGAGGAGGCGAGTATTTCAGTCACGAGTTTGGCGATCATCTTAAGACTTGTGGCATCGTACCACAACTTACGCCGGCAGGAACACCTCAGCATAACGGTGTTTTTGAGCGACGTAATTGAACTCTATTGGATAGAGTACGATCGATGATGTCTCATACCGACTTACCTGAGTCATTCTTGGGGTATGCATTAGAAACTGCCGCTTACATTCTTAATAGGGCACCGTCCAAATCCGTAAAGACAACACCATTTGAGGAATGGCATGGCAAGAAACCAAAGTTGTCTCACTTAAAGATTTGGGGTTGTGAGGCTTATGTTAGGAAACTTCATCCTGACAAACTCAAATCAAAAGCGGATAAGTGCATCTTTGTGGGATATCCAAGGGAAACCGTTGGATACACCTTCTACAACCAGTCTGAGGGCAAAACGTTTGTCACCAAGACTGGATGCTTTCTTGAGAAAGAGTTTCTTTCGAAAGAATTGAGTGGGAGGAAAATAGACCTCAACGAGATGATTGAACAATCACTCCAAGTGGAAGAAATGGCAATGGAAGTTGTTCTGGAACCATCTTCCGTAGTGGGAGCTGAAGAGAACGGTCATCATGATATTCATAACGATCGTGACATACATGGTGATCATGATCAAGATGAAGAGGATCCTATTGTACCCCGCAGGTGATCAAGAGCCCGAGTGACGAGGGGGTGACCCCACGACTCCTACGGATAAACCTACCTGGTGTCCTAAAGACAGAAGGCCCATGAAGATATAGCCTCGGCCCGCTAATTGGCACCGACGTAGGAGTCTGCGACTCACAAGGAAGGTGCGAGAACCTGCCGTATGGAGCAAGCTTGGGTTAGGAAAGCTTACCTGTAAACGTAGGTGAACTCCCCGAGACCTAGCCAAGTATATAAGGGCTAGGAGGGGCGACGAAAAGAACGACCAATATCATCTGTAACCCTAGCCTTGAGCGCTCCAGCCTTGGCATCCACTGTAATCGCATCTCCCCCATCAATAATATCGAGAAGGAGAGTGCCTTCCTGTTTGCCGACGAGCTATCGTCCAACCTGTGCCTCTCATGACTAACCAAGGGTCCCTGACCATGGGATTTTCCGGGGTTGATCCCCGTTAATTGGCGCCGTCTGTGGGAACTACACAGGTTGGGATCACGATCTCGGCAGTCCCGTCTTCAGCAAGCTACAACTCAAGGGCAAGAACCAGATCTACCCCACTCGAAGGATTCAAGATCACGGCGGACATCTCTGCCGCCCCATCAAGACTGCTCGGGCTACAGCTGTGCCAGGACCGATACTACGGTAACGGCCAAGTGCAGCGTCAGCGCCGAAGGAACCGACGACCCAGAAGAACGGCGAGGGGCTTCTACGAAGGAATTCCACTCGACGAACCGTGACACGCAGCGGAGGACTCGCAAATCTTTCGACAACCCACTGCCGCCCGGGCACCCGCCGCACATCAAGACGACGACTACGAGATCGAAACCAGCGATCAGCAGAACCATCACCAAGGAAGAAGGAATCGACGACCCAAAAAGGCGCGCACGGGAGATCTACGACGAGGCTCCAACGAACGAGCCACGTCACGCAGCCGTACAACCGACGACCACTCGACGACACGCCGTCGCACGAGCACCTGCCGCCAACCAGGACAGCCACTCCGAGACACCTGTGGGCGAGTACTATGACCCAGATCGAAGGCCGGATGAATTCTCCAACCTCATCAAGAACCAAGACATGAGCTGAGGAATCGAAACCGACCCTCGCTTCCACGAACACCCGGAAGATCACGAGCAAATCTTCAGAATCTCAAGAAGGAAGAGGAACGCCGGATCTAGCAAACTCACGGCTAGAGAGCAGCTAGCAGGACCCTGCACGATCCACAGCTTCGAGGATGATAGGGGACGTGTCAGTTCAGGCCACACTTTGAGAGACTGCCGCCTGTTTAACGAGCTAGCCGACGACCTCAAGAAGGAGAAGAAGAAAGAAGACAGGCGCAACCGGCGACCCGAACAATCGCCGCCCTCAAGCCCGGAAGGACGTCACAGCCCGCTGCAAGGACAGGTGCTCATGATCCAAGAGGGAAGGGTGCCGCAAACACAACGCGGCGCCTACACCCTGCAAGCTAGAGCAGCCGAGAGCATAAACATAGTCGAAGTCTACCAGCTACATGATACGGAGACCAGCATCACGTTCTCACAGGACGACCATCCACCCGCAATCCGAAGACCGGGGCACGCGCCCCTGGTGCTCGATGCACAAATCGGAGGGCATGACATGGATAGGGTCTTCATGGACGGAGGCAGCAGCATGAATATCATCTTCGCCAGCACCGTGCAAAATATGTTGATCCCACGATCAATATGGAGAAAATCGAGCACCGAGTTACACGGGGTAGTCCCAGGAGAAGCAGCCACATCCCTCGGAGTCATCGAACTCGAAGTTGTCTTCGGCAACCGACGCAACTTTGCAAAGCACGTCCTCGAGTTCGAGGTACTCGACTGGAAATCGCAGTACCACGCCATATTGGGACGGCCAACATTCGCGTAGTTCATGGCGGTCCCACACTACGCCTACCTCAAGCTCAAGATGCCAGGATCAGCAGGAGTCCTCACGATCAACGGAAGCTTCATCAAATCAGATCAATGTGATCGTGACTTCCACAGAATCTCCGACACATTCGGAGCCGAACAAGAACTCAGAGAAATAGCCATGGTGACGGACAAGAGTACCTTCCCATTGGTGAACAGAAGAGAATCCAAGGAGTACGGACGCGACTTCAGCATCGACAGCGACACAGTCACTCACTAAGTGCACCCGACGGACCCGGACAAAACAGTCCGCGTGTACGCCCACCTACCAGAGGAGCAGGCGACGGCTCTCGTCGCTTTCCTTCGAGACGAGTGGGAAATATTCGCCTGGTGCCCAGCCGACATGCCTGGGATACCACGCGAATTTGCGGAACACGCCCTACGCATCAAGCAAAACATGAAGCCGGTGAAGCAAGCGCTAAGTCAACCGGTTACTCGACGCCCAGTTCATCCGAGAAACGAAGAAAGCCACCTGGATAGCCAACCCAGTGCTGGTGCCCAAGAAAGACACGACCGTGCTGCGCATGTGTGTCGACTACGGACTAGTCAACAAGCATTGCCCGAAGGACCACTCCCCCATGCCTAGAATCGATCAGATAATCGACTCGACAACAGGGTGCGATCTACTTTCCTTTCTTGATGCTTACTCAGGATACAACCAGATCAGGATGAAGGAAGAAGACGAAGAGCACACATCGTTCATCACCCCCTATGGCATATTCTGCTACAGGACCATGCCCTTCGGGCTCAAAAATGTAGGCGCCACTTACCAGCGAATGATGCAGGCCTACCTGAAGGAGCAAATCGGAAAAAACGTGCAAGTCTACGTGGACGACATCCTCATCAAGACCTACAAAGCAGCCACACTACTCGACGACCTGCGCGAAACCTTCGCGGCGCTCAACAAATACAGAATCAAACTCAACCCAAAGAAGTGCGCATTCGGCGTACCGGCGGGGAAGCTGCTTGGCTATATGGTCTCTTCCCGAGGAATCGAGGCAAACCCTGAGAAAGTCCAAGCCATCACCCGAATGCAAGAACCAACCGACGTCAAAGGAGTACATCAGCTCACTGGAAAACTCGCAGCCCTAATCCGCTTCATCAGCAGGCTGGGAGAACGCACGCTGCCTTTCTATCAGCTGCTCAGGAAAGGAGAGAAATTCGAGTGGATGGAGGAAGCCCGCCAAGCATTCGCGGACCTGAAAAAGATACTCTCGACCCCACCAATCCTGGCGGTACCCAAGGAACGAGAGAAGCTATACCTCTACGTGGCAACACGTAACAATGTAGTAAGCACAACGCTCGTTGTCGAACGCGCAGAAGAAGGCAAGGTCCAGAGCATCCAGAGACCAATCTACTACCTCAGCATGCTCCTGACCCAATCCCAGCAGCGGTACCCGCACTATCAGAAGCTACTACTGGTCATCGTCATGACCTCAAGAAAGGTGTCCCACTACTTCGACGAGCACCCTATCACAATCGTGAGCAGCGCACCACTCGCCGACATACTCAACAACCCTGGAGCGACTGGACGAGTCGCCGAGTGGAACATTGAGCTCAGCCCACGGGACCTACAGTTCAAGCACCCAACAGCCATCAAAGCCCAAGTACTCCCAGATTTCCTGGTCGAGTGGACGGAGGTTCAGACACCAGGCCCCCCAGACCTATCAAGTTCATGGTCAATGTTCTTCGAAGGGTCCAAGAGACAACAAGGAGCTGGGGAAGGAGTTGTGCTCATCTCCCCTAAAGGAACAAAGCTGAAATATGTCCTCCAGATTAACTTCAGTCACGCCTCCAACAACGAAGCAAAATACGAGGCACTCCTCCATGGCATGCGCATGGCCAAAATGTTCGGAGCCACTCGCCTCATAATTTATGGGGACTCCAATCTCGTCGTCCAGCAGACGATGAGAAACTGCGACGCAATAGCCGACAACATGGCGGCCTACCAGAAGCTCTACAACGAACTCGAAGGAAGTTTCGACGGTTGCGAGCTCAACTACATCACCAGGGCCAACAACACAGAAGCTGACGAGCTCGCGAACATCGGTTCGACCCGGGGACCTGTACCACCCGGCGTTTTTCTCGAAAGCATCAGCCGGAGATCCATCAAGGTACAGGCAGCAACACCTGAAGCAGTCGTGGACGGCGAAGACGCAACAGAACTGGCGCAGGTGGCAGCAGCAACCCCATCAGAAGGCACAAGCACCAGCACATCCGACAGCACAGCTCCGACAGATCTCGAAGGACCTGTCTGGACAAAACCGTTCCTCCGATTCCTAATCGAAGGTACGCTACCACAAGATGTGGCCGAAGCACGACGCATCAGCCGACGATCCAAGGCGTTCACGGTGATCAACAAACAACTATACAAGCGCAACATCACCCAGATACTCCAAAGGTGCATCGATGAAGAGGATGGCAAAGCCCTACTGCTCGAAATCCACGAAGGCACCTGCGGGCACCATGCGAGTAGTCGAGTACTCGTGTCCAAAGCATTCCGAGCCGGGTTCTATTGGCCCACAGCCATGAAAAACGCAGAGGAAATCGTGCGACGTTGTGTCGCCTGCTAGAAATTCGCAAACAGGCCACACGCTCCCGCATCAGAGCTCAAGACCATATCACTATCCTGGCCGTTCGCCACCTGGGGACTCGACATGGTGGGCCCACTCAAGAAATCATCAAAGGGCGGAAGGACACATCTGCTCGTCGCGGTCAACAAGTTCACTAAATGGATCAAAGCAGTGCCCATCACCAGCTCCACAACCCTCACGGTTGTCAACTTCATCAAATCGATCATCTTCAGGTTCGGAGTGCCACACAACATCATCACGGACAACGGCACGAACTTCACAGCCGCAGAATTCCAGAACTTCTGCGAAGAACTGGGCATCAAAATCAATTATGCATCAGTCGCGCACTCGTAGTCCAACGACCAGGTGGAAAAAGCAAACGGCCTTGTGTGCGGGGGAATCAAAAAACGGCTCCTCGCACCACTCGAGCAATCCGACGGCAACTGGGTAGAAGAACTCCCCGCGGTATTATGGAGCCTACAAACTACACCAAACACCGCGACCCAGTACACACCCTTCTTCATGGTGTACGGGGCAGAGGCAGTCCTACCACATGACCTCAAGTTCGGAGCACCTCGGGTCACCGGATACGATTAAGAAGAAGCATAAGAAGCACTACAAGATGACAAAAATACGGCTGACGAAGCAAGAGATACAGCCCTGGCAAAATCAGAGGGGTACCAGGACAAGCTACGCACCTACCAAAGCAGTCGCTTGCGCACTAGAACCTTCAACAAAGGTGACCTAGTCCTACGGATGATACAAGAGAAGGTCCATAAACTTGCCCCCCAATGGGAAGGACCATTCATACTCTCAGAAGTCATCGGAGGTGGCGCCTACAGGCTGAAGAACCCGAAGACAGACGAGGACGTGGGCAACCCATGGAACGTAGCAAACTTGCGACTGTTCTATCCATAGTCCCCATCGGGAAGACATGACTGGCAACTCATGTAGCCGCTCGACCGCAATAAAATAAATGGTGCCCAAATACTGCCATCTCAAAGCACTCGGGGGATTAAGCATAAAAGCCCCCTGAGATACGCTATCGCCTACGCGATCTTTACCACAACACTCGGGGGCTTAAGCATAAAATCCCCCCGAGAGACGCTATCACCTACGCGATCTTTACCACTGTACTCGGGGGCTTAAGCATAAAATCCCCCCGAGAGACGCTATCGCCTACACAATCTTTACCACAACACTCGGGGGCTTAAACATAAAATCCCCCCGAGAGACGCTATCGCCTACGCGATCTTAACCACAGCACTCGGGGGCTTAAGAATAAAATCCCCCCGAGAGACGCTATCGCCACTCAAGCGATCTTAACCAAAATCACTCGGGTGATTAAGAATAAAATCCCCCCCCCCGAGAGACGCTATCGCCACTCAAGCGATCTTAAACACAAACACTCGGGGGCTCGAGCACAAAAACTCCCCCCGAAAGACGCTATCGTCGCTCACGCGATCTCTACATCCAAGCACTCGGGGGCTCGAGCACCACCTCCTCCCGAAGACCGCTTGCGCAGTCCGAAGCTTAAAAAGCCCAAGCAAAAATATCCGGCCAGCCCCACCTGCTGAGAGCAAGGCTCGAAAGACATGGCCACAATCAGATGGAGCACCAAGTACTCTGAAGAAACTTTGGAGGAAGCACAGGACACAGACTCATTTAGTCTTCATCCGATCGCCAACGATCACCTAAAGACTCGGGGGCTACTCCCATCGGGAGCGCTGTCGCGCACCCAATAAAAGACACAAATTAACAGAAGAACAGCAAGGGAAACAAATCTCAGCCTACGCTCGACCCTCCGACTCAAGCGTAGCCTCGGGGGCTACTCCCATCGGGAGCGCTATCGCGCACCCGATACAACCCACAGTGCAAAGTTTGGACGGAGTCGAGAACAGCTCTCGATCGCAAAGGACCCGAACACAGCTCTCGGTTGCAAAGAACTCAACGACAGTTCCTGATCGCCAAGGACTCGAATAAAGTTCTCGGCTGCAGAAGGCCCAAAGATAAATTGCATTGCAAAGGCTCAAGCATAGTTACATCATAAGGATCATTTTCAGTACAAAAGGACTCAACTACATTTGGATAGAAGGCAACTCCTGTTACAAAAGGGAATCACCCAAAGAATTATGACTTCTACATATGCGCCCATGTTGGGATGATTGGCACTAAGACATCAAGCATCATCACAGACAAAGGAGGAGTCAAAGAAGCAGGCTCATGGTGTCAATGACATAACAAAAGGTGAAACTCACTTATTTGCAGAGCAGTTGAAGACGATGCTCCACCAGCTTCTTCTCCTTCTCCACCAGCTTCTTCTCCAGCTGCAGCTGCACGCCTTCTTCTCCGGATGCACAGCCTCTTCCCCAAGTTGCCAGCGAAGATGAGGCCGCCTCCAGTTCTACAAGGTCGCATGGCACGCCCACTTGATCGATGGCTTGACGTCGATGTCCCCTTCGGAGCTGATGGAGACGGCACCACCACCTGAGGAGTCGCCAGAAGACGGAGCTGTAGAAGATGCAGGTGTAGGACTCCTCGACCTTGTGGAGCTGTCGCTGCTCGACTCCTGCCAGTGTGGATCCATGCTATTTCCGCTCGGATCGAACGCACGGACAGTGATAGTGCTTTCGCCGTCAAAACGACAGCTGAGCATATCGTTATCTCGCAGATTCAACCGCCGAGCAAAAAAACTCCAACCAGAGCCAAGAAAAATCAAGCGGGAGCTATCAACCTCCAAGTCAACATAAGAAGGAGATCGACAGCTCCCTTGAAGATGCAGAAGCAAGCCATCCAAGCCACGTTCAGAGACAATGGCGGAAAAAGCAGAGGGAAGAAGAACGCGATTGGCACTCTGGCCACGAACACGTAAAAGAAAGTCATAGCGCCAGAATCCCTCCTCCAAGGGAGAAGAGGAAGGCACTGGCGCCGTACCATGGCGACCACCACGGCATGAGCGTGGTGTACGGCCACCACGGCCACGACCAACACGGCCACGACCAACACCCCGCTTGGGAGCCATGCGAGGAAAAAGAGAAGAAAGAAGAGGCAAAGCAGCAAGCCGGATGGAGGTGAAACGCTGTGGAAAAGAAAGGCTTATTTATAGAACAAAAATCTCCCAGCACGGAGAAGCCGAGACGACAGCAGCAATTAATTCAAAGACCAAACGTCGCAGACGTCTCAGATTCCAAGACCAAGATGCTTTCCCACGGGACGCACTGTGCGTGAGACGCGTCAATTCACGCGCGTTTCCAACGCGCGTATCGGAAACTCAACCAGCGCCTGCCGCACGCCACAACGGTCATCATTATGACCGGTCATGAAGACGTGACGGCTCACTGGCGAGGCATCCCTGACAGCCATCAAACAGAGGCATCGTTATCCTGACAAGCGGCGAAGAAAACCAACAGACATCAAGGCTCAAAGATTCCATCTTTCAGATCTTTTTCCCGATGAAGAAAAACATCTTACTCCCATCGGGAGAGTACATCATAAGAGTCTCGGGTGCTCCCTCACCTAAAGGTCCGCAATGTGCTCGAGTGACCACTCGCACTCACGAGAGTCTCGGGTGCTCCCTCACCTAAAGGTCAGCAATGTTCTCGAGTGACCACTCGCACTCACGAGAGTCTTGGGTGCTCCCTCACCTAAAGGTCAGCAATGTGCTCGAGTGACCACTCGCACTCACGAGAGTCTCGGGTGCTCCCTCAACCCGACGCAAGACAAACATGCATTCGCCAATATCATACTGCGCTAAGAGTCTCAGGTGCTCCCTCACCTCAAGAACAAAAATGGCATTCGAGTAACTACTCGCGAAAAAAATCCCGTCTGAGAACTCGAAACAAGCTCCACGGGTGAATGAGTGAACAGCTCGCTTGATGTTTTGTTCCAAGCGGGTGCAATGCTATAAGGCTCCGCGCCTCAAAAACACACATTCCTGGAACACGATACACTGTGCCTAGATGCCATGCAAGATTAGCGTGTAGCTAAGACCCCGCTGCGAAGTTCAGCCGGGCTGGGACTTTCCAAAGAGAGATTTCACTCCCAACCTTTTCCATGCGCTGCGCATGATAGAAAAAGCCGGGCGGACGCGCCTTAGGCTACGCACATTACTGGCGGCAAATGAACACCGTAAGGCCTGAAGCGACATGACTTTTGCTCGACACCAGTGTTCCAAGCTCACGTCGAGGGACGTGGGTTTGATTGGGCTACTGCGGTATTTGCCCTAGTGCAATTCACCAAGGCTCGACCATTCGACTCCTTGGGCCCTTTCAGCTTAGCATCCCTCGAAACAGGTTTTGTCATGGCCACCAGACTGCCAGCGACCCACGGATGTACCGCGCATACCAATAATCGACAAATGAATGTACTCGAGTCCCTGCGCGACTCTTCGAGTCCCCCAGGCACTCGGGGGCTACTGACGAGGGGGTGACCCCACGACTCCTACGGATAAACCTACCTGGTGTCCCTGAAGACAGAAGGCCCATGAAGATACAGCCTCGGCCCGCTAATTGGCACCGACGTAGGAGTCTGCGACTCACAAGGAAGGTGCGAGAACCTGCCGTATGGAGCAAGCTAGGGTTAGGAAAGCTTACCTGTAAACGTAGGTGAACTCCCCGAGACCTAGCCCGGTATATAAGGGCTAGGAGGGGCGACGAAAAGAACGACCAATATCATCTGTAACCCTAGCCTTGAGCCCTCCGGCCTTCTCATCCACTGTAATCGCATCTCCCCCATCAATAATATCGAGCAGGAGCGTGCCTTCCTGTTTGCCGACAAGCTATCGTCCAACCTGTGCCTCTCATGACTAACCCAGGGTCCCTGACCATGGGATTTGCCGGGGTTGATCCCCGTCACCGAGTAAAAATTCAGTTTTATGGGCAACTTGTCAATGCAGTCATGTTAAATGAACCTGACGAACCTGCGAACTACAAAGAAGAAATGGAGGGACCCGAGTCCGAGAAATGGCTGGAAGCCATGAAATCCGAGATAGACTCCATGTATGCCAACAAAGTATGGACTTTGGTGGATATTCCCGAGGACCGAAAGGCCATCGAGAATAAGTGGATATTCAAGAAAAAGACTGACGCAGACGGAAACGTATCTGTCTATAAAGCTCGACTTGTAGCAAAAGGTTTTCGACAAATTCAAGGAGTTGACTACGAAGAGATTTTCTCTCCCTTGGCGATGCTAAAGTCTATCCGGATATTGCTAGCAATTGCTGCCTATTACGATTCTGAAATATGGCTTGGATGTGCAAACCGCGTTCCTAAATGGCAACATTGAGGAAGAGTTGTATATGGTAGAACCGGAAGGTTTTATTGATCCTAAGGACGCTGGTAAGGTATGCAAACTTCAACGGTCCATTTATGGGTTGAAGCAAGCATCTCGGAGCTGGAATCTTCGTTTTGATGAGGTGATCAAAGCTTTTGGATTTGTCCAAAATGAAGAAGAATTATGTGTTTATAAGAAAGCGAGTGGGAGCTCTGTGGCATTCCTAGTACTATATGTGGATCACATATTATTGATAGGGAATGATGTGAAATTTCTAGAGGGGGTAAAGGAATATTTGAATGGACAATTTTCCATGAAGGACCTAGGTGAAGCTTCATACATATTAGGCATTAAAATCTATAGAGATAGATCAAGACGCATATTAGCACTGAGTCAGAGAACTTACCTTGAGAAGATATTGAAGAGGTTCAATATGGATAACGCCAATAGAGGCCTCTTGCCCGTTATGAAAGGAAGTAAATTGAGTGTGACTCAATGCCCAGCAACAGCAAAAGAAAGGGAGGAAACGTCCTCAAAGCCCTATGCCTCAGCCATAGATTCTATCATGTATGCTATGCTATGTACTCGACCAGATGTGGCCCTGGCGGTTAGTCTGACTAATTGTTTCCAAAGAAATCCTGGAATGGATCATTGGATTGCAGTGAAGAACGTCCTTAAGTACTTACGAAGAACTAAGGATCTGGTTCTTGTCTATGGAGGATGTGAAGAAGAGCTCGCCGTAACAGGTTACGTCGATGCCAGTCTTGGTACTGATCCCGATGACTCAAATGCCAGACGGGATACGTGTTTATGTTGAATGGTCGTGCGATTAGCTGGAACAGCGGCAAGCAGTCAGTCGTCGCCCAATATACGATGGAGTCGGAGTATATTGCCGCTTGCGAAGCGTCAAATGAAGCGCATTGGCTGAAGAAGTTCGTCATCGAGCTTGGCGTATTCCCTAGTTGCACTGACCCTGTTAGCATTTATTGCGACAATACGGGTGCCATTGCTAACGCAAGGGAGCCGAGGACTCACTCTACAGCCAAGCATATTCTCCGGCGTTTCCATGTGACGCGGGACTACGTCAAGGATGGTCGTACTAGGATTTGCAAAATACATACGGATCTGAATCCGTCAGACCCAATGACTAAACCTCTTCCACAAGCCAAGTTTGAACAACACCGAGAGACTATTGGTGTTAGATACATACCTGATGTAAACTAGTGTAATTTGTACTCTAGTGCAAGTGGGAGACTGTTGGATATGTGCCCTAGAGGCAAATTAATAAAGATATTTGTCACATATTTGTTTGTTCATAATACGCTATATATTGTGCTAGAACTGTATTAAGTGGAAACATTAATACACGTGTGATATATAACAACCTGGTCCCTAGTTAAACTCAGGCATATTAGCTCATTGGGCAATTGATGATCAAGGTTTCCTGATCATGAGAACATAATAGTACAATGAGGTCATATCATTAGGAGAATGATGTGATGGACACACACCCACCTTAAGCATTGCAGTGTGATCAAGTCACATAAGTTCAGCATTGCGATGACTTAATAACATAGTGACTGAATCCTTAGACCGTGATGATCATACATAATTGCTATCTATTAGGATGCTTTGATTGCATTAACCGTTACACTGAAACATGGTAACTGAAAAGGTGTATCTTGGGTATTCCGAAGTAGATATGTTGAGGAGTATGAAATAGATCAGAGCGGTATTTGTCAATCCAAGTGACAGATAGGTACTCTGGGCCCACTCGGTGGTGTTGCATCAATAGCTTGCAAGCAAGTGACTAGGTCACAAGAGATGCAATATTCACAGACGAGTAAACATGTTATGTCGGAGACGAGGAAGAACTAGGTATTGGATACCGACGATCATACCTCGGACAAACATAGTACCGAAGCACAAAGGGATCAAGTCATATTGTTAAAGGTTCAACATCGATGAAGTTTATTCGATGGAAGCGTAGGGGCACATCAAGGATTGTAACCAGATCCCACATGATGGTGATACGTCTCAAATGTATCTACTTTTCCAAACACTTTTGCTATTGTTTTGCCCTCATTCTTGCATGATTTGGACGAAACTAACCCGTACTAACGTTGTTTCCAGCAGAGCCGCCTGTATGGTTTATTTGTGCGCAGGAAAATGGATTTTTAGACGTCCCAGAAAATTCCCAGAAAATTACCTGAAAATCCACGCACCCGAAGGAGCCAGGAGCCAGAATTGGGACCAGAGGGGAGCCCTGGGGGCCCCAGGCGCCCCCCTGGCGCGGCCAGGGGCGGGGCCGCGCCCTCTGGCCGCCTGGGCTGCTCCCCCCTCCTCTGGTGCCCTACCGAGGCTCCTATTTATCCCCGTGACGAGAAAACCCCAGAACAGAAGTCGTTTTCCCAGTTTCCGTCGCGGAGCCGCCGACACCCTCTGTTCTTCTCCGGGAGGGCTAATCTGGAGGCTGATTTGGCCTCCGGAGAGGGGAGATCGTCGCCATCGTCATCACCATCGCCACTCCATCCATCCTCCATGACTTCTCTTCATATGTGTGAGTAATTCCTGTTGTAGGCAAAGGGGATGGTAGGGATTGGATGAGTTTAATCATGTAATAGTTCGTCAGATTGTTGGGGGCATGTTGCCTATCATCTAGATTGGTGTTTATCTTCTTTGCTTCAACTTGTTGCTCTTAATGCTTGTCACTTTGGGCCCGAGTGCCATGTTTTCAGATCTGAACCCTATGTGTTTTCATGAATATATTTGTGTTCTAGATCCTATCTATGAGTTGTATGCACCTATTATGGCCCGGAACCGGCGATCCCAAAGGTGACAGCTTGGGACACCAAAGGGGATGGTCCATGATTTGAGGATTCCATGTATCCATTGAGTTTATTGCTTTGTTCCGGTGCTCTTTGACATGAGCACCTTAATCTCCATAAGTTCCTTTTGGCCCCGTTCGTAGCAGGATGGTAGGACAAAAGATGTTGTGCAAGTTCTTATTGCAAGCACGCACAACTACCTACGGGATACATGCCTAATGTTTGATATTTGCCTAGATGATCATTGCTTTTCTGTGTGCCTTGCCCCGTGTTAGAATCTATTATATGTTTACTCTCATCCATGCAGCGCCCAACCATCCATCTCCCTAGCCTACAGTGTTTTCAATCCTGCTGGTCTTTAGTTGTTACTTTTCGCTATTTACTTTTGCTGTTGCTATCATCACTATCATATTATTGTTACCACTTACCTATCGTTGCAAGCAAGTATAATTCAGGTGCGGTTGAATTGACAACTCAACTGTCAAAGCTTATAAATACTCTTTGGCTCCCCGTGTGTCGAATCAATAAATTGGGTTAACTTACCCGCGAAGACTATCTCGATCCCTTACGCATGTGGGGCATCAAGCAGAGTTTTCTGGCGCCGTTGCCGGGGAGCATTGCAATATTTACAAGTCTACTCGAAGTATCCTGCCTGCTGCATATCATCCGCTATGGGTAAGAAAGGAGACCCCAAGGTTCCGATCTTACCATCCCGTACAAGAAAAGGTACTGTTCTGAACACTAGTGCTACACTTGATTCACCTTCTGTTATGAGTAAGTTTACTTCACCACCACTACATGATGCTTCTATTGAGTCTGTTACTATGTCCGATACTTTTGATGATGCTTCCACTACTCTTGATGATGCTGCTTTTCTTGGTCACCATATTGAAACTCAGACTGCTAAGGCTGCAGAAAAATCCAAGACCAAGACCCCTGCTACCTATATTCCTACCTGCAAAACCTTTGGTTACCCGAGCTTAGATGAACTCAGGGAGAAAATCCTTGATGATGATTATGTTACTCTTGATGATGATTTTTGCAGGGAAATCAAAGAGTGTGTTGACTCTGACCCTGGTGCTGTTAAAGAGTTGCTCAAAAGGCACGCCATGAAGAACAAAGTTATTCCTGACCCTCAATTTGCCACATCTCCTATATGCATCACTGATCCTGATTATGATTTCTCTGTTGATCTTTCACTTATATCTACAGTCGAGGCTGACCCCTTTTATGGCAGAGAAAATGATGATGCTATAGCACACTTGACCAAACTCGCTGAGTTAAGCAACCTGTTCACTACTGATGAGAAGATACGAAACTTCTATGTGGCCAAGCTTTTTCCTTTTTCTTTGAAGGAAGACGCTAAATCATGGTACGATGCACTACCTTATGGTTCTGTTAAAAGTCCTCAGGACTTAGTCAAATTCTTTGTTGATAAATATTTCCCAGCTCATCTGCAACATGCTGCTTTGCAAAGAATCTATAACTTTAAACAATTGCAGGATGAGCAACTCCCTAAAGCTTGGGGGTGGTTTTGTGATTTACTTAAGGTTATGCCGGGACATGGAATCCCCAAGAATGAACTGCTTGATATATTTTATGCTGGTTTAACCGATGACTCCAGAACCTATTTGGATAGTTGTGCTAGTTGTGTTTTCAGGGAAAGGACCCCGGACGATGCAGAAGAATTAATGTGCAAAATTGCCAAGAACTATGAAGACTGGTCCATCCCTGAACCACTTCTGCCACCGAAAAAGAGGGGCATGCTTGTTCTGAACCCCGAAGATATGCAAGAAGCAAAGAAGTCTATAAAGAAGAAAGATATTAAAGCCGAAGACGTGAAGAATTTACCGCCTATTGAGAAGTTGTGTGAGCCTACTACTCACCCTCCCTTGGTAGAGGTACACTCTCTATTAGACTTTACTGAAAGTGACATCCCTAAAGGTAAGCCTCCTGACCAATGTTTAGATGAGCTTGATAATTTTATTGTCACGCAAGACCGTTTTAATAGGAAGTTACATAGTCAGTTTCATGATAATTCTCTTGCTATCAAAAGTTTATGTGATGTTTTAGAAAGAACAGTTAATGATGTTAAATGTCTTGCTAAGCATTTTCATATGGTTCAAACTCAGCTTGAACAAATTTCTAATGTGCAAAAAGATTTGCTTGCTAATAATGCCAAACAGGACATACAAGCTTATGGAATTAAAACTAGAGGTGGAACACACACCCAGGACCCACTCTATCCCGAGGGACATCCAAAGAGGATCGAGCAAGATTCTCAAGTACAAGAAAAATACGAGATTGTTAGCTCTCCAAAGAAGAAAAAGAAGAAGAAGAAACACAAGGAAGCTGACAATCCCGATGATCCTATTACAAGTGAAAAGCCAGCTGTTGATCCCAACAGCATATCTACCTCCGATGCTGAAACAGAAGACGATGCCAAGCCTGAAGAAAAAGACGCTGAGAAGGATGATTCTCCCAAGGTAAGAGAAGAAGAAGCACCCGATAAACGCAAGAGGTACTTTAAAGAAGACTTCATCGCAAGGAGACATGGGAAGGAAAGAGAACCATGGATACAGAAACCCATGCCCTTTCCAGGTAAGTCCCTCAAATCCAAAGAAGAAGAGCATTATAATAAATTTTGTGAATGGATGAAACCTCTCTTTCTTCAAATTCCTTTGACTGATGCTATTAAGTTACCTCCTTATTCGAAATATATGAAAAATATTGTTACTAATAAAAGAAAAGTTCCTAATGAGGCAATATCTACTATGCTTGCTAACTACTCTTTCAGTGGCAAGATTCCTAAGAAGCTCGGCGATCCAGGTATACCCACCATTCCTTTCTCCATAAAAAATAATTATGTCAGAACTGATTTATGTGATCTTGGTGCAGAAGTGAGTGTTATGCCCTTCTCTCTTTACAAGAGGCTTTGTTTAGAGAAACTAATCCCTACAGATATCTCCCTTCAGATGGCTGACAAGTCAACAGTTGTCCCAATAGGTATTTGTGAGGATGTACCCGTTGAAGTTGCTAATTGTTTGATCCTTACAGATTTTGTTGTGCTAGACATGCCCGAGGATGGGAGCATGTCCATTATTCTTGGTAGACCTTTTCTTAACACCGCAGGTGCTATCATTGATTGCAATAAAGGAAAGGTCACCTTCAACGTTGATGATAAAGAACACACGGTGTATTTTCCAAAGAAGATCGACAAGAGGCATGGCCTTAATTCTATAGAGAATATGGAGACCGTGAAGATTGGAGAATGGGACTGTCCACTACATGTGCACCACAAATACAAAACCATTATGGTGGGGAAAATGTCCATTAAAGTGAAGGTGCAATGACCCCTTCATAAGAGGGGAGACTTTTTGTTCTATATATCGTCGGTTTGTTGGTAAGACTTGATCAACCTTGCTAGTGGGCTTGTTTTATATAGGTAAAAAGTTAAGCTTGTTATGTTTTCATTTGCTTTAGCTTTCATTCCCTTTGCTGTACCAAGTTTTTTTATGTTTTTGAAGCTTCACAATACTAATCACTGCTTTAAGTTTTCAGAAAGTTTTGCAGCTTTTTGAACTCCGAGAAATTTTCAACAGTGAAGTTTTCAGAAAAATTCCAGAAAAATAAAAATAAAAATTTCCATGCCGGGAGTGACCCAGAGGCACCTGGGGCTGACGAGGGGGGCCACCAGTGGCCCAGGCGGCCAGCTGGCGTGGCCTACCCCCTGGCCGCGCACACAGGGCGCCTGGGGCCCACAGGGCAGCCAGCCAGGTATGTCTTCTTCCTCCTCCTTCCTCTCTCTCCAAAAACACGAGTTCTGCTCCAGTTCAGGCGTTCTTGCTGTTCTTGGAGGCGATTTTCGATCTCTCTCTACAGCCCACCATTCGAGCTGAAATTTTGAGCAAATACTCCCTGGTATGTAACTCCTTCACCCCTCCAATTAGATTTTTGATTGGTGGCTTCATTTGTGAGTATTTAGTAGTTTTTTGTGCTGTTTATATGAACTTGCATGCATGTGTAGAATTTTATTTTCCAAGTTTTGATGCAAGTTTATGCCTTAGGTAAGTGAGTTGAATAGTTTGCCTTAACTCACTTTGTTTAAATCCTTGTTTTTGTAATTTGTCAAAAATTTCATAAATGAGTTTGCTAGGAAGAGCAAAGGGGTGGCTTGGGAAGAAAAGGCCCGAGCGCTCCGATCGAGTTACAAGAGCTTCAGCTTCACCCTCGACTGCTAGGGTGAGATACAACAAAGATCATGTGCCCTTGGAGTTGTTGGAGGACACAAATCAAGCAGGTGCAATGACTTTCCCGTGCGATGAATTCCTTGAAGCTGCAGGAATCAGGGAGGAGTTTTATAATCTTTGTGCTAATGCAGGTTTGACGCGGCTCGCAACGTGCCGTGTTACCCAGTATCAAAAACTCACCTCCTGTTTCATTAACAGTTTTAGATATAACCTTGATGCTAGTTCTGTTGAGTTTAAAATTTATAATGATCTTTTGACCATGCCTTTGGAAAGGTTTTGTGAAATAATATGTGTGCCGAACGTGGGACAGACGGCGAAGATGAGCTCTCAGCCCTCCGAGCTGAGAACCGTCTTCAACTCGCTCTGTAGCATGGATACGAGGGATATTCATCGGTCAAAGATCTCCAGCATCTTATTTCCACACCTCAGGTATTTTGCGTATTATATTGCTAGAGGGGTGTTAGCTCGTGACAACACGAGCAACATATCTGCGCCAGATATTTCTATCCTGGCAACCGCCCTTTCAGGGAGGTTTGATTATAATGTGGGTGCCTTATTTACTCGACGCCTTGCTATGAACGGTAACAAGGGAGACTTATTTGGTGGCGTTTACGCCACACTTATCCTAGAGTCTATTAATGGCACCCCACACCCCGATGATAAGACTTTTACTTATTTAAGTTTTGATCTTGCTGCTATGAAAGGGCATAAGTTTGTTACCATGACTTCCGAGTTTGGTAACCTTGATTATATCTTACGTTTCGGAGCTACCACGGAATGCAAGATCCGTCTACCTGCACCTCTTTTGTTCGATTTTTCTCGCAGGAACGGATGGTCCTTTGATGTTATCCAGTTCGATGAGTTCGTGGTCCAGCATCAGTTTCAAAACCCCATGGAGGGGGTTGTGCCCGACGAGGAGGAGCATGGTGAGTTCCCACCTTTCCAGGGAGAGACCGTCACCCAGTTTGGTGAAGGGTCTTCCTCTGCTTGGAGCGTGGATCCTTCTTCGTGGGAGGATCCGAGGACTTCGGTGCATGCGCCGGAAGCCTCATACGACCCTTGGACTCATCCGTACTACCCTGGAGCAGGAGGCTCCTAGGGACATTAGCCGCTACCAACTTAGGCCAAAAGCCTAAGCTTGGGGGAGTACGTGCCCTTCTAACTTTTCCATTGTATTATCCCTTTTATTTGCTTTGATCTTTTTGAAGCTTTTTCCCGTTTTTCTTTCTTTCTTTCTTTGCAAAAAAAACAACAAAAAGATTTTCTCTTTTCGTTTGCTTTCTTTTAACCTTTGAAAAAACCCAAAAAGATTTCCTTTCTCTCTTTAGTTTGCTTTGTTTTCAGAGAACAACTCGAGTCCGTGATGGTATTTGATTATATTTCCTACGTTTGATCGTGCAAGTGACGAGGCATTAATGACGAAGATCGACGGAAGGGAAGCAACAAGGAAAACCGGTATGAACTCTTCTTGTTTCTACTTTTGTACATATGCCTGTACTTATGATCTAGAGACCAGCTTGTAGCGACATAGTGCTATGTTTACAATGCTTTCCCAGTGTTCATGCTTTCCTTGTGGCTAGTCTCAAATAGCTAGAGTACATAATGTGTTGTTGAAATGATTTACATGCATTGCATTGTTCATGATTTGGCATACTGAAGTGGTATTTCCCTTCGGAGAATTTTTGCATTGACTTGGCACATGTTCACACATGCTTATGACTAAAAAGTCTACTTTTGCCTTCATGATCTTTTTGTTTCAGAAAAGTTATATCACTTTCATGCCCGATTCAATGTTGCTTTGTCGCTCTGCATGATTATGACAGTTATTGCTCTCTAGTTGGTCACTTCCCAGTCTTTTGCTAGCCTTCGCTCGCACTAAAAGGAATTCTGCTTGTGCTTCCAAACTCCTTTTCAAACCCAGTTGTTCCATTTGAGTCCACCATACCTACCTATATGTGGTATTTACCGGCCACTCCTAACTTAGACTTTCTTGTGCCATCTCGAAATTTATTCAAAAGTTTCCATTTTTTTAACCGTACAAGCTCATGGTGCGGTGAGGGGAAATCAGTATCTTTCATGCCAAAAATATTTTGACGGAAGTTTTAACTAGTCAAAACAGAAAAAGAAAAAAATATGAGAGTTACACCTCCCCCATACTTGATGATGGAGTGAAATGGACCAAATGCTGCTTATGATAGGTGGAATGATACCCTCCTTCCATCCTTGAGGCAAAATAAAAGGTTCCATAGACCATCGAAGATTAATGGATAAGGGAATATGTGTAAGCAAAAAGCATTATATATGGTTGGCATGGGAGATATTGAGAGACCTTTACCGTTCACCGTTGACTGGAAAGTTGCACTTCTCAAAAATATTTTATCTCTGTTTTCAAAACCAAGAGCTCTGGCACATGTTTAGTCTTTGCTTCCTTTCACGGGTTTTCAACCTTGCCATCAAAAGCCACGGTTCGAGAGTCTCCCCTTCTTTCTTCAAAGCACCAACTATGAGAGCATAATTGTCATGCTTAGTGTAACATGCATTGTCCCAAAGTATTACATTGTCTTCTGCATGCTTGTGTTATTGCTAGTTTGAAATACTGAGTTCTAGTCACCTTTAAAACTCCGGAGGAGTTTCTGCATTTATGTTTTGCTTCACTCATGGACGGTAGCGAAATGCCACTCAAGTATGTTCAAGCTATGTGCATTGTGATCCTGTTTTGATTTTCAGCAGCTCATTATATACTTTTAGTTGTTTGTGACTGATCACATGAAAGAGAATTGCTTCATGCATTGTCCTTGTAGCATTGTTTCAATACTTGTTGAACTCTTTTGGTAGTACATGCTTATATACATCTGTTGAAGCAAAAGAGTTTGTCAAAGTTTTCTTTGTTGCGTCCAGTTCATTGAACTGAATTGCTTGAGGACAAGCAATATGCTAAGCTTGGGGGAGTTGATACGTCTCAAACGTATCTACTTTTCCAAACACTTTTGCTATTGTTTTGCCCTCATTCTTGCATGATTTGGAGGAAACTAACCCGGACTAACGCCGTTTTCAGCAGAGCTACCTGTATGGTTTATTTGTGCGTAGGAAAATGGATTTTTAGACGTCCCAGAAAATTCCCAGAAAATTACCTAAAAATCCACGCACCCGAAGGAGCCAGGAGCCAGAAGTAGGACCAGAGGGGAGCCCGGGAAGGCTAATCTGGAGGCTGATTTGGCCTCCGGAGAGGGGAGATCGTCGCCATCGTCATCACCATCGCCACTCCATCCATCCTCCATGACTTCTCTTCATATGTGTGAGTAATTCCTGTTGTAGGCAAAGGGGATGGTAGGGATTGGATGAGTTTAATCATGTAATAGTTCGTCAGATTGTTGGGGGCATGTTGCCTATCATCTAGATTGGTGTTTATCTTCTTTGCTTCAACTTGTTTCTCTTAATGCTTGTCACTTTGGGCCCGAGTGCCATGTTTTCAGATCTGAACCCTATGTGTTTTCATGAATATATTTGTGTTCTAGATCCTATCTATGAGTTGTATGCACCTATTATGGCCCGGAACCGGCGATCCCAAAGGTGACAGCTTGGGACACGAAAGGGGATGGTCCATGATTTGAGGATTCCATGTATCCATTGAGTTTATTGCTTTGTTCCGGTGCTCTTTCACAGGAGCACCTTAATCTCCATAAGTTCCTTTTGGCCCCGTTATTAGCGGGATGGTAGGACAAAAGATGTTGTGCAAGTTCTTATTGCAAGCACGCACAACTACCTACGGGATACATGCCTAATGTTTGATATTTGCCTAGATGATCATTGCTTTTCTGTGTGCCTTGCCCCGTGTTAGAATCTATTATATGTTTACTCACATCCATGCAACGCCCAACCATCCATCTCCCTAGCCTACAGTGTTTTCAATCCTGCTGGTCTTTGTTGTTACTTTTCGCTATTTACTTTTGCTGTTGCTATCATCACTATCATATTATTGTTACCACTTATCTATCGTTTCAAGTAAGTATATTTCAGGTACGGTTGAATTGACAACTCAACTGTCAAAGCTTATAAATACTCTTTGGCTCCCCGTGTGTTGAATCAATAAATTGGGTTAACTTACCCGCGAAGACTATCTCAATCCCTTACGCCTGTGGGGCATCAGATGGTCATTGGTCAGAGAGTGTCTAGATCATGTCTACTGTTTCCCGGACCGTAGGGTGTCACACTTAAGGGCAATCGATGCATTAAGGATTGATTCGGGATCATCGGTGAAAAGAGAGAAAACACCGGAAATGTACCGGAAGGTGCCGGAAGCTGTTCCGGATATTTTGAAAGGTTCAAAAAAATATATATTAATGTTTAAATATGTTTTATTATTTAATTGATAGAATTAAATATTAAAAATGATTTAAATAATTAATTAAAAAGGTGAAAAGGTATTTGGGCCTTAAAAGGCCCATGAGGGGAAGGGGGAGCCTCCCCCCATGGGCTTGGCGCCAAGGGAGGGGGCCATCCCCCCTCCTAGCCGCACCACTCCCCCCTTGGGGGTTTAGTCCCACATGGGGGAAGGGGAGGGGGTGGAGCCCCTCCTTGGCCTATATAAGGAGGGGTGGGGTGCCTTTTTCAACATAACATTGAGTTTCTCTCTCTCTCTTTCTCCGACCTAGAGTTGACTCCCCTGGTTTGGAATTTTCACCTGGTTGGGGGTTTCACCATCATCCGGACACTGTCGCGCTGCCGGAATCGGAATCCGGATCAATCTTCTTTCCGCTGCTCTTCTGGTTCGGAGCTCGGAGGGACGTCGGTTGCATCGTACGTGTGTAATCCCGCGAGGCACTACACGTGTGGTGTGTCACAACCCCAAGTTAGGTATGTGCTAGGATTAGCAAGAACCTTTGCATCATGATAAAAATTTCAAAAGAAATCAAAATGGGAGAGAGAACACCCCCCAGATGAATTAATTCAAAAGGCCAGATAAAAATCTTCTCCAAAAATTCATGTTAGATTTTTGAAAAGTCTTATAAATGAGTGTGATCACATATCAAGTGATGTGGGACCCACCCCATGCTCATGGATTTTTCAAATATTCAAACAGTGCCTTGGAATTAATTAAAAACCCCTATTTGAGTTAAGATTCAAATTATTTGAATTTTAAAAATATTGAAACTTTTTAAGTGGCTAGTCCATATTATTATGAGGCCATATAAAAAATTTCAGCATTTAATAAAATGCCTAGCTATTTATTTGTTAAGCAAAAAAAAATTACAGAAAAGAAAAAGAAAGCGGAAAAGGAAAAAGAGCTTACCTGTTGCCCAGGGGCGAGGCCCACCTTCCCAGCCGGCCTAGCCCACCAGGGGGCTCTCCTGTCGTCTTCTCCGGGAACGAGCACACAGCTGCGTGCGCGGCATGCCGCAGCCGTCGCGGTGGCAGCTCCCCAGCCACGCCCCTGCCTCCTTCTTGACGCCACGCACGCCAGGAGACGCCCCGCGCTTTCTTTCCCCAATCCCTGGCCTCCATTCCTCCTCACCGGCGAAGAACTGCAAGGTCCCAAAACCCTAGCCGGCCATGGAGCTGCTCCGCCGTGGCCACTGAGCGAACCAGCGCGCGCCTTCGTGTCCAGTCGACGCGCAGCCGAGGTCTCCTTCGAATCCCCCTCCCAATTTGAGCAAGGGCACGACTGCGGCGACGTGGGCTTCGTCTTCTTCACCGCCGGCCGCCACGACTCCGACGTCAAATCCCGCGTCCTCCAGCTCCGCTCCGGCTCTGACGAGCTCGTCAACAAGTTTGGGGTGAGCTTCCGCTTCGTTTGCCCCCTCTCGTGACTCTCCTCGTGCTCTCCCTCGCGAATTCGCCGTTGCCCGAGCTCAGCCGCCGCCATGGCTGATGCCCCCGAGCTCTGGAGCACGCCAGTGACCCCCCAATGGGTCCACTGGACGCGCGGGAGCACGAGCGATGTGCTGGTGCACTCCAATCCCTCCCCCGAGCCCTGTAGAGGAATTCCGGCGAGGCGCCGCCGTCTGGAAGCCACCAGCGTTGAGCCCCACCATTAGACCCCCCCCCCTTAAGCTAATCCACCTCCTAATTGACCCCAAGGGTCAATGACAAGTGGGCCCAAGGCCACTAACTAACCCCCTGGTTAGTTTAACTAACCCCCTGGTTAGTTTAACTAACCGGGTTATTTAACCCCCCACTGACAGCCCGGACCCACTCGTCGGCTGCCCCCTGATGTCAGCACTGCGCCAGGCTGACGCAGTAAAAGATTTAAATCGAATTAAAGAAATTCCAGAAAATCCAGAAAATAGCCCAAACTTTGGAAATTCATAGAAAATTCATATTAACTCCAAATTGGACAAATAATATATGAAAAATGATCAGGAGAAAATAAGCTATCCAAATATCCAACTTTCAAATTTTTTGAGTTGAATTTAAAATGTGATCAGTAGCATTTGCTATTTGATTTAAATGGAATTAATTCAAATTCTTTTCAAATTCTTTTCAAATGCTTTTGCATTTTGAACCATATCAACATACTACATTTCAATCACACATCAGAGGCATATCATAAGCATTTCAAAATGGTTTAACTTGATCAAATAATGTCATATGCAACTTGACTAAATTGAATTCAAATTGGAGTTTGAATTTTCAATTCAATTTGCAATATACTCCATTTAAATGGAATTGCCCAAACACATCAGAAACATATACATCAAGTTTCAACCTTCAACCATGTGTTTGTGCATTGTATTTATATTGCTTCCTTGTTTGTTGTTTGTCGAGTAGAGGTGGAACCGGAGCAGGAGGCTGCCCCCTTCGTTGAAGACACCGTTATCGAAACCTCGTCAGCAAGGCAAGCAAACCCCCATTGATCATGTCGATAAAATCCCACTTCCCTCTCATGTCTCGCTTATGCATTGTTTAGGATGATCACCATGATAACGTTTCTACCGCATAGTTGAACCCATGACCATTGCATGACCTATCATCTTGTCACAGTAGTAAGCAAACCACAATCCTAGCAGATGTAGGAGTTGGTTGATATCATGTGGCCCCTGCAATTGTTACTGCTTATTGCATGCTTATAGTGATACCATGATGATACTGTTATGTGAGTCGGGATGGTAGTGATCATGATAATGATGGTAGAAAAGTGTTGGTGAATCTACCCTAATACAAGGTGAATGATGAGAGGTTGTGTAGGAGTACACAGTGGGTTGTCTCGTTGAACACCTCCTTAAGTCCGAGTTCTTGTGTGGTGATCCAAGAAGAAGAGTACAACCACACATTGGGCTCACTGACCCCTCTCATCCTAGTACCTCACCCCGTTCGAACCCCAAGAGTCGCAGTAGTTCGGAGTTCTGGTCGGGCTGTGGCACGGTCTGCGAAGTGGATGAACGGCTTTTCAAGACCGGCTTGGGACCCTGCACACATCGTTTGAGGCTGTACTGGAACCTCGGCCGGACTTCCATACGGATCCCCCTCAGATAGGCGACTCTCTGGACTAGAACGGAGCTGTGGGCAAAGTGTTGTGGTGGCATCCTCGCTGTCACCTCTTGAACGGTGACATGCAAAAGGCGGTAAATGATGACACGTGTGTGTAGAGGTACACCCCTGCAGGGTTAACAAAACTATTCGAATAGCCGCGTCCGCGGTTAAGGACTGCTTGGAGAGCTGTGCTCGATTATTAGACAACTTGAACTGGTTACTTCTAAAACACACCAAGATAAGCGTGAGTGCTATGGTGTGCTTCTCGTGGGGAAGTCGAGGAAGTAACCATAGTGGTGTAATTGGTTGAAGAGATGTAGTGGACTCGTGTACGCTTCTTACCTCAAGTCTGGTACTCGTAGTTCAGGACTAGCCAAGTCAAAGCTGGCACTTCTGCAAGTGGAACCCCACCTCCCTTTACCTTGATACATGTGCATGAGTAGTATAGTTCCTACGTAAGTCTTGCTGAGTACGATTTTGTACTCACATTTTCTTAATCTATCTTTTAGATGAACCCACCGACCCCGATGGTGACTTCTACCTGAAGCTCAAAGAATGAAGACTCAGACCAAGACCAAGCTAGTGTAATCCCAGTCAGACGACTGGTTCCCTCGTGGAGGGCTTGTTTTTAGATAAGGCTTCTCTAAGCCATTTGTTAAACTTGTCTGTACTCAGACCTACTTTTCTTCCGCATGTTTGTTGTAATGTTGGATCACATGCTTGTGATCTCTGTGTGCACTCTGTAAGAGTTATTAATAAAGTTGTATACTTTGTAGAGAATTGCAATGATACCTGCTGTTCATACAAGGCATGTGTGTTGCGTGTATGTTTATAACATGCATGTCTCTGTATGGGTTTTCGAGACCTTAGTTGTGATCTGGCTGGCGGTCTTTTATACACCAAGTGGACCTTAGATGTGCGCAGCTTGGGGCATCGCGATGCGATTGGTCGAGACTCCGTCTCGTGCACACTTTGATGTATGATCGAGCCCGCCCTAGACCCCGACTAAGTGATCGGGCTGGAGTAAGTCTATGTAAGGGTTATAATACAATCGATAGTATGGTTGAGGCGACTTGTCTATGAGTATGGGAGTTCACCACCCATATCATTTAGACTTATGTGCGGACGATGAGGACCCATTTCAGTTGATCATCCGGCCTGGATGGGATGCCCCTCACGTTCGATGCTTTCCGAGAACGTTCTGTGCTTGGCCTTGTCTGCTTAGACAAGTGGGTACGGTTCTCGGCTCTCCATATGATTGTGTTGTAGCGAGGCTTGCATACGCTAACCCCGGGTCCCGACAGACTTGGTATCAGAGCAGGACTGACTGTAGGATTATCAGCCTTGGCCGAAGTCGAGTCTAGCCTTCTATAGTTATATAGTTACTCTGGGTATATAAGGGAACAACGTAAGGCTTCTTTTTTCTCCTTACCCTCATCGATCTGAGTTTTGAGTCACCCTTATCTTTTCTACGGGATGATAGGACTAGGCTCATCTATGTCTGAATAGAACATCTCGTTGATTGCCTCCTTATAGCCGTAGGATTGTTGTGGTTGTCCAGAGTCTCCGTATTTTGAGTTCCTTGAGGAAGTTCTGTCCAATCTCCTCGAGGTTGTCTTGTTTTCCATCCCGGTGTAGCCGTTATGCTGCCGGAATTATCCCGTGTTTCTTTGAATCATTGCCTTTGCATTATAGTCTTCTCCTTCTGAAATCATATCCTTTTATCCTTGCCTCCATCGTACAACCTGTTCTGATTGTTGATTTTTATCACACAGGATGTCAGGTGGAACTCGTAGTGCTGTTCTTCGGAATCGAGACCGTGATCGGAATCGAAATGATGATGAACATCCACCACCGCCTTCTGCGGCGGAAATCATGATGGAAGCTGAGCGGAATAGACGTGATCATACACGCCTTCTGGTGCTCATCAAGCAGAATACCGCCCACCATCGTAATGTGGTGGTCAGCATTCAGGACTTCATCCTCCTCAAGCCACCGGTATTCCGATGTTCTTCTGAGCCCCTTTAAGCTGATGATTGGCTCCGTTCCATCGAGCGTAAGCTTGACACTGCACATGTTGCTCCCGATCACCGAGTTGTTTTCGCGGTATACTTCTTGGAAGGTGCTGCTCTTCAGTGGTGGGAGAACTATGTTGCAATGCAGCCAGATGGTCACGTAGTGACTTGGCAATAGTACTGTGTTGCCTTTCGAGGGTACCACGTTCTGGATGAGTTGATGGAGCGCAAGAAGGAAGAGTTCTGTAATCTGAATCAAGGAGAGATGTCCATCCATGAGTATATGAGAGAGTTCCACCGTCTTGCTCGTTATGCCCAAGATGAGATCACCACCGATACCAGAAAGCAGGCAAGGTTCCGTAATGGACTTAGCCCCATCCTTCATCGTGATCTCAACCTCCTTGAGTTTGCCACCTTTGAGGATTTAGTCAACAGATCCTTCAGAGCTGAGCATGGCAATGAAGTTTTCGAGAAGTTTCGCAAACATGCTCTTGAGCTTGCCCCTTCTTCCAGTTCACGCCCTCAGAAGCGCATGATCTGGATTCCTAACAGTTTGTTTTCCCAAAACAACCCACCGAGGCCATCCCTTGTGCCACCTCGTCCACAAGCTCCACCAAACAACCCAGCTCCCCGCACTATCTTTGGAGCCTGCTTTAGATGTGGCCAGCCTGGTCACTATTCTCGTGAGTGCCCCGTCAACCAAAATGCTCCACCCCATGCCAAAGGAAACCCCACTGTTCGTTCCAAGCCACCCCCGAAGGTTTCCACCGCTAAGCCATCCACCTCAGAAAATCTTGGACGTGTGAACCAAATCTCAGCTGAGGAAACTGATAGTACTTCTGACGTCATTCTTGGTACGCTCCCAGTCAATTTTGTTCCCACTTCTGTTCTTTTCGACCCAGGAGCATCTCACTCATTAATGTCGGAGAGTTATGCACTTCGGCATGAGATATCCTTTGATGAAATGTTCACCCCTATGATCATTCAAACTCCTGGTTCCAAATGGCAAACTAATAGAGTAAGCCATGGCAATCAAATTGCAATTGAGGGTTTAGTATTCCTTGCTTCACTCATAGCCCTCAAGTCTTCCGACATTGATGTCATCCTTGGTATGGATTGGTTATCAAGACAACATGCTTTTCTTGATTGTAAAGACAAGTCAGTTAGACTTACACATCCTTCAGGCCAGACAATAGTTTACTCCTCACCAAGAACAAGAACCCAGGTGCATTCTTTGAATGTGCTTCCCCTTCCCGACCTCGAAGATGTTCCGGTGGTTCGTGACTTCCCGGATGTCTTTTCTGAAGAGCTGCCGGCCATGCCACCCGACAGATGTGTAGAATTCATTGTA
The DNA here is from genome assembly GCA_950022295.1 of Bromus sterilis. Classification (NCBI taxonomy): domain Eukaryota; kingdom Viridiplantae; phylum Streptophyta; class Magnoliopsida; order Poales; family Poaceae; genus Bromus; species Bromus sterilis. The sequence continues at coordinate 360,040,869 of OX465595.1, read as the reverse complement.
GATCTTTCCCCAGGAACTGCACCAATTTCTAGACGCCCATACAAAATGGCCCCACGTGAGTTAGCTGAGCTTAAAACCCAACTAGAAGCTTTGTTGGAAAAAGGCTTCATCCGCCCTAGCTCATCGCCATGGGTTTGCCCCGTTCTGTTCGTAACGAAGAAAGATGGAACAGAAAGGATGTGCGTAGACTATCGCCCGCTAAATCTAGCGACGATAAAGAACAAGTACCCACTGCCCAGGATCAATGATCTTTATGATCAACTTGCAGGATCCTCTGTCTTCTCCAAGATGGATTTGAGATTAGGTTATCATCAAATCAAGATCCGAAGCGAGGACATTCCCAAGACGGCTTTCACTACTCGTTATGGTATTTACGAGTTCACCGTCATGTCCTTCGGTCTAACCAATGCCCCGCCACTTTTTCACGCATGATGAACTCGATCTTCATGGAGTATTTGGACCAGTTCGTCGTGGTTTACCTCGATGACATCCTTATATACTCGAAGAACGAAGAAGAACATGCCGAACACCTAAGGCTGGTATTGATGAAACTTAGAGAGCATCGCCTGTATGCTAAATTCTCCAAGTGTGAATTTTGGCTACCAGAAGTGACCTACTTAGGCCACGTGATTTCTGCAAAAGGCATTGCTGTGAATCCCGAGAGAGTTCAGGCCGTCCTTGACTGGCCTCCACCTGAATCGGTTAAGCAAGTTAGGAGTTTTCTTGGCTTAGCAAGCTATTGCCGCCGATTCGTCGAGAACTTTTCTAAAGTTGCAAAGCCTCTGACTGAACTCCTCAAGAAAGATAAGAAATTCCTATGGACTTCCAAGTGCGAGGAAAGATTTCAAGAGCTAAAAAGAAGATTGACTTCTGCACCCGTACTTGCACCTCCAGACACCAAAAAGGATTTCGAGATCTATTGTGACGCATCACGGCAAGGGTTAGGATGCATACTTCTGCAAGATCGACATGTGGTAGCTTATGCTTCACGCCAATTGCGGCCACATGAAGAGAACTATCCTACCCACGATCTTGAACTCGCTGCCGTAGTTCATGCCCTAACAACTTGGCGACATTACCTCCTTGGTAATCGTTGTGAGATCTTTTCCGAGCACCAAAGCCTCAAATACATTTTCACCCAGCCAGATCTTAATCTCAGGCAAAGACGCTGGATTGAGTTGATAAAAGATTACGACGTAGTAATTTCTTACACCCCAGGCAAAGCCAATGTCATGGCTGATGCACTAAGTCGTAAGTCGTATTGTAAAAACCTCATGTTACAACAGTATCAACCACTTCTTCATGAGGAATTTCGAAAGCTCAATCTCGAGATTGTTCCTCGTGGATCTCTTTTCAACTTGGTGGCGAAACCAACCCTTGAGGATCAAATCATAGTTGCCCAAAGGCGTGCACGAGGTGTTCGCCGGATCAAGGAGAACATTGCTAGCGGAGTTGCTAAATGTTTCTCCACAGATAGTAAAGGAACGGTATTCTTTGGAAATTGTTTGGTAGTACCTAAGAATAGGGAACTAAGGCAACTCATCCTCAAAGAAGCCCATGACACACCCCTCTCGATTCATCCCGGTAGCACAAAAATGTACCGAGATCTACGCCAGAGATTTTGGTGGACCAGGATGAAGAGAGACATTGCTTAATTTGTTGCCGAATGTGATGTTTGTCGTCGTATTAAGGCAGAACATCAAAGACCTGCTGGTACACTTCAACCTTTGCCTATTCCCGAGTGGAAATGGGACAAAGTCGGTATGGACTTCATCACCGGCTTTCCAAAACCCAGAAAGGAAATGATGCCATCTTCGTGGTCATTGACCGACTTTCCAAAGTTGCTCACTTCCTTCCCGTTCGCGAGTCTATAACTGCTAGTCAGTTAGCGGACTTGTATGTCTCTAGAATTGTATCCCTTCACGGTGTTCCTTTGGAAATCAATTCTGATCGTGGTAGCCTTTTCACCTCTAGATTTTGGGGAAGCTTCCAACATGCTATGGGAACTCATCTCTCCTTTAGTACGGCTTTCCATCCTCAGTCTAGCGGTCAAGTCGAAAGGGTTAACCAAATTCTTGAAGACATGCTCAGAGCTTGTGTTATCTCATTTGGAAAGAATTGGGAGAAATCTCTTCCATTTGCCGAATTTTCTTATAACAATAGTTTTCAATCTAGTCTGAACATGGCTCCTTTTGAATTCCTTTATGGACGACAATGTCGAACACCCCTTAACTGGTCAGAAACCGGTGAAAGACAATTCTTTGGACCGGACATGATCAAGGAAGCAGAAGAGCAAGTTCGCATTGTTCGTGATCAATTGAAAGCAGCCCAGTCTCGTCAGAAAAGCTACTATGATCGTCATCATAGGCAAGAAAGCTACAATCTGGATGAGAAGGCTTACCTTCGGGTTACTCCTCTGAAGGGAACCCAAAGATTCGGTATCAAAGGCAAATTGGCCCCACGTTACAACCGACCTTTCCGCATTCTTGCTAAACGTGGAGAAGTTGCCTACCAACTTGAACTACCCTCGCACCTTTCCCGAGTACATGATGTATTCCATGTGTCACAACTCAGGCGTTGCTTCAAGGACCCCATCCGCGAAGTCGACCATAAAACGCTTGATCTCCAAGATGACCTTTCTTATCGAGAATACCCCGTTCGTATTCTTGATTCCGCAGAGCGTGTCACTCGTCGTCAGAAGATTAGGTTTCTGAAAGTTCAGTGGTCACACCACTCTGAGAGAGAAGCTACATGGGAAAGAGAAGACCGTCTCAGTGCCGAGTACCCCACCTTCCTCCCGCAGACTTCTGAATCTCGGGACGTGATTCTACTGAGTGGGGGCGAGTTGTCACAACCCCAAGTTAGGTATGTGCTAGGATTAGCAAGAACCTTTGCATCATGATAAAAATTTCAAAAGAAATCAAAATGCGAGAGAGAACACCCCCCAGATGAATTAATTCAAAAGGCCTGATAAAAATCTTCTCCAAAAATTCATGTTAGATTTTTGAAAAGTCTTATAAATGAGTGTGATCACATATCAAGTGATGTGGGACCCACCCCATGATCATGGATTTTTCAAATATTCAAACATTGCCTTGGAATTAATTAAAAACCCCTATTTGAGTTAAGATTCAAATTATTTGAATTTTAAAAATGTTGAAACTTTATAAGTGGCTAGTCCATATTATTATGAGGCCATATAAAAAATTTCAGCATTTAATAAAATGCCTAGCTATTTATTTGCTAAGAAAAACAAATTTACTGAAAAGAAAAAGAAAGCAGAAAAGGAAAAAGAGCTTACCTGTTGCCCAGGGGCGAGGCCCACCTTCCCAGCCGGCCCAGCCCATCAGGGGCTCCCCTGTCGTCTTCCCCGGGCACGAGCACACAGCTGCGTGCCCGGCATGCCGCAGCCATCGCGGTGGCAGCTCCCCAGCCACGCCCCTGCCTCCTTCTCGACGCCACGCACGCCAGGAGACGCCCCGCGCTTTCTTTCCCCCATCCCTGGCCTCCATTCCTCCTCACCGGCGAAGAACTGCAAGGTCCCGAAACCCTAGCCGGCCATGGAGCTGCTCTGGCGTGGCCACTGAGCGAACCAGCGCGCGCCTTCGTGTCCAGTCGACGCGCAGCCGAGGTGTCCTTCGAATCCCCCTCCCAATTTGAGCAAGGGCACGACTCCGGCGATGTGGGCTTCGTCTTCTTCACCGCCGGCCGCCACGACTCCGACGTCAAATCCCGCGTCCTCCAGCTCCGCTCCGGCTCCAACGAGCTCGTCAACAAGTTTGGGGTGAGCTTCTGCTTCGTTTGCCCCCTCTCGTGACTCTCCTCGTGCTCTCCCTCGCGAATTCGCCGTTGCCCGAGCCCAGCCGCCGCCATGGCGCCGCCGTCTAGAAGCCACCGGCTTTGAGCCCCACCATTAGGCCCCCCCCCCCTTAAGCTAATCCACCTCCTAATTGACCCCAAGGGTCAATGACAAGTGGGCCCAAGGCCACTAACTAACCCCCTGGTTAGTTTAACTAACCGGGTTATTTAACCCCCCCACTGACAGCCCGGACCCACTCGTCAGCTGCCCCCTGACGTCAGCACTGCGCCAGGCTGACACAGTAAAAGATTTAAATCGAATTAAAGAAATTCCAGAAAATCCAGAAAATAGCCCAAACTTTGGAAATTCATAGAAAATTCATATTAACTCAAAATTGGACAAATAATATATGAAAAATGATCAGGAGAAAATAAGCTATCCAAATATCCAACTTTCAAATTTGTTTGAGTTGAATTTAAAATGTGATCAGTAGCATTTGCTATTTGATTTAAATGGAATTAATTCAAATTCTTTTCAAATGCTTTTGCATTTTGAACCATATCAACATACTACATTTCAAACACACATCAGAGGCATATCATAACCATTTAAAAATGGTTTAACTTGATCAAATAATGTCATATGCAACTTGACTAAATTGAATTCAAATTGGAGTTTGAATTTGCAATTCAATTTGCAATATACTCCATTTAAATGGAATTGCCCAAACACATCAGAAACATATACATCAAGTTTCAACCTTCAACCATGTGTTTGTGCATTGTATTTATATTGCTTCCTTGTTTGTTGTTTGTCGAGTAGAGGTGGAACCGGAGCAGGAGGTTGCCCCCTTCGTTGAAGACACCGTTATCAAAACCTCGTCAGCAAGGCAAGCAAACCCCCATTGATCATGTCGATAAAATCCCACTTCCCTCTCATGTCTCGCTTATGCATTGTTTAGGATGATCACCATGATAACGTTTCTACCGCATAGTTGAACCCATGTCCTTTGCATGACCTATCATCTTGTCACAGTAGTAAGCAAACCACAATCCTAGCAGATGTAGGAGTTGGTTGATATCATGTGGCCCCTGCAATTGTTACTGCTTATTGCATGCTTATAGTGATACCATGATGATACTGTTATGTGAGTCGGGATGGTAGTGATCATGATAATGATGGTAGAAAAGTGTTGGTGAATCTACCCTAATACAAGGTGAATGATGAGAGGTTGTGTAGGAGTACATAGTGGGTTGTCTCGTTGAACACCTCCTTAAGTCCGAGTTCTTGTGTGGTGATCCAAGAAGAAGAGTACAACCACACATTGGGCTCACTGACCCCTCTCATCCTAGTACCTCACCCCGTTCGAACCCCAAGAGTCGCAGTAGTTCGGAGTTCTGGTCGGGCTGTGGCACGGTCTGCGAAGTGGATGAACGGCTTTTCAAGACCGGCTTGGGACCCTGCACACATCGTTTGAGGCTGTACTGGAACCTCGGCCGGAATTCCATACGGATCCCCCTCAGATAGGCGACTCTCTGGACTAGAACGGAGCTGTGGGCAAAGTGTTGTGGTGGCATCCTCGCTGTCACCTCTTGAACGGTGACATGCAAAAGGCGGTAAATGATGACACGTGTGTGTAGCGGTACACCCCTGCAGGGTTAACAAAACTATTCGAATAGCCGCGTCCGCGGTTAAGGACTGCTTGGAGAGCTGTGCTCGATTATTAGAAAACTTGAACTGGTTACTTCTAAAACACACCAAGATAAGCGTGAGTGCTATGGTGTGCTTCTCGTGGGGCAGTCGAGGAAGTAACCATAGTGGTGTAATTGGTTGAAGAGATGTAGTGGACTCGTGTACGCTTCTTACCTCAAGTCTGGTACTCGTAGTTCAGGACTAGCCAAGTCAAAGCTGGCACTTCTGCAAGTGGAACCCACCTCCCTTTACCTTGATACATGTGCATGAGTAGTATAGTTCCTACGTAAGTCTTGCTGAGTACGATTTTGTACTCACGTTTTCTTAATCTATGTTTTAGATGAACCCACCGACCCCGATGGTGACTTCTACCTGAAGCTCGAAGAATGAAGACTCAGACCAAGACCAAGCTAGTGTAATCCCAGTCAGACGACTGGTTCCCTCGTGGAGGGCTTGTTTTTAGATAAGGCTTCTCTAAGCCATTTGTTAAACTTGTCTGTACTCAGACCTACTTTTCTTCCGCATGTTTGTTGTAATGTTGGATCACATGCTTGTGATCTCTGTGTGCACTCTGTAAGAGTTATTAATAAAGTTGTATACTTTGTAGAGAATTGCAATGATACCTGCTGTTCATACAAGGCATGTGTGTTGCGTGTATGTTTATAACATGTATGTCTCTGTATGGGTTTTCGAGACCTTAGTTGTGATCTGGCTGGCGGTCTTTTAAACACCAAGTGGCCCTTAGATGTGCGCAGCTTGGGGCATCGCGATGCGATTGCTTGAGACTCCGTCTCGTGCACACTTTGATGTATGATCGAGCCCTCCCTAGACCCCGACTAAGTGATCGGGCTGGAGTAAGTCTATGTAAGGGTTATAATACAATCGATAGTATGGTTGAGGCGACTTGTCTATGAGTATGGGAGTTCACCACCCATATCATTTAGACTTGTGTGCGGACGATGAGGACCCATTTCAGTTGATCATCCGGCCTGGATGGGATGCCCCTCACGTTCGATGCTTTCCGAGAACGTTCTGTGCTTGGCCTTGTCTGCTTAGACAAGTGGGTACGGTTCTCGGCTCTCCATATGATTGTGTTGTAGCAAGGCTTGCATACGCTAACCCCGGGTCCCGACATGGTTCTACTTCATCGTCGGAGGTTCTTCAACACGACAGGGGGTCGTAGGATCAGATTATACGCCAACCACGTTCGAGGAACGTTTCCCTCTTTCGGTCTTCAAAGGTATGAACACCGATTCCTTCCGTTACATACATCAGCATAGCATAGATCTTGGGTTCGGGACTCGTAGGTAGGAATTTTTTTGTTTTCTGCGCCGATCCCCAACAAGTCGAACACTTAACACTTCACCTTTCATGGGCCTAGAGGAATACATTGTGCACAAAGGATGCTTATGGTGGGTTGCCGGAGTGACAGAAACCTGAACCCCAGTTCGCATAATTTTGCATAAGGGAGTTATGGATCCTTGATCGTAATGTTGTGGTTAGGCTTATGCCTTAATTACTACCTTGTATTTGCGGATGCTTGCAAGGTGTGTAATCATAAGAGTACACTTATCTTAGTCTAGAAGGTGTACTAGCATTGATCCACCCACCAACACTTATCAACACAATACATATTACTTGGCGGAGTATGGTGAAAGTAACTTGGCTATCTCTTCCGTGTGTTCTCGAGAACGCTTTAGCTTTTATAAGTTTAGTTCTTGTGCTTATCCTTGTGAAAGGATTGGGCCACTTGCTACTTCTCAATTACCCTGTTTACTTTGCTTGTCTTTTACTTATCTGTTGCTTAAACCAAAAACCCCTAAATATTTACCTTTGAGTGTATGCAGCCTTTCCTTATCCAGTGTCACTTATCAGCACCTTCTGCTCCTCGCTGGGATCGACATCTTTATTTATCGAAAAGCTACAATTGATCCCCTAGACTTGTGGGTTATCAAGAATCCTTTATTGGCGCGGTTAACAGGGGAGGCAACCCAATTAAACCTATTAACTTCACCGCCATCAGGAGCGTCCCGCTCTTAGGTTTTATTTTTAGTTTTCTTTAGCTTTGCTTGCTGTTCATAACAAGTTAGACCCCGTCTTACATTGTGTGGGAGAGAAACACGCTCCACTTTCAAAATCTAGAACACACCATAGGATTTTTCATGCCTATCTTTTACTGTTGTGTGTTCTTTATCTTTTCATAGCTATTGCCATGTTTAGTTTTAGTTTTAGTTTGTGTTTAGCAAGAGCGTTGACTTTTGTTTAGTTTGTTGCTGGAACTCTCTTTAGTTTTCATGTTTATCTTGTTAAGAGAGTTGGTTGTTGCACTGAGTTGTATCTTGTCTTGAAAGTAGGTAATTGAGGTTGCTATTTAATTTTAGTAGTAACTTGCAATAGTTTTGAGGTATTGATGTGAGTGATGTTTGAAATTTTGGTGTCAAGAGCTCTAGCCTATTAGTGATAGGTGTCGTATTTTGGGCAATCCGTGTTTATTTTCAAAACCTACTAAACTAGTTGAGAACTCTAGCTACTAGATGAATCGCTAATCTTTGAAGGGATCGGATATTAGAGTACACTCATGTACCATGAGTCGAGGATGCGCAAGGATAACCAAACCCCCATACACTCCTCATCGCGGTACTTGTCTCTTTCGGAACATCCTTATTAGATTGAGAGTTACCGATAATAAGTGCATGAGTTCTTCGGACTAATGTAAGTATTCAAAGTTGACACTTCCACCTCCTCATATTTGCTAGCCTCTCCCGCGCCGTGCATTTCCTCCTTCTCACTCCGAGAGTTGGCGTCCACCTTCAGCGGTACTTCCAAACCCTTGGCATGATACGCTCTGTCATCATAAACCTCCTTATATCCTTCCTCAAAACAGCCACCATACCTACCTATCAAGGCATTTCCATAGCCTTTCTGAGATATATTGCCATGCAACATCCACCTCTTCATGACTTGATCTTCATGTGATACATGTTCCTGCTACACTGGCAACGGCATACATTGCATACATCATGATAGCTACATCTTCTTTATGTTTTGAGTACCTTGTAAAGTGTGAAAGATCTTCTATACCCTTTTGTAAATTAGAGTGTTTCCCTTAAGTGAGGAAAATATCCCAAAGTGGACCAAATAAAAGATCCCAAAGAGGAAAAATGAGAGTTAAATAGAAATAACCATTGAGGCCACCAAAAAATACAAAAAAATAGAAAAAGGAGAAAAAGAAAAATAAAAAGAGAGAAAGGGGCAACACTACTATCCTTTTGGAAGATCCACACTAGTAATCCCTCTTATCCTTGTACTCCATAGATATGATCATTCATGCATATAGCTCTGTGGGGACCTTCACACTATAGAACTTGGCTTGCATATTCCAAGGATGAGCCTCCTCAAAAGAGCTCTAGGTCTTAATGAGCGAGTAAGTTGGATGCACTCCCACTAGTTCCATTAGAGAGATTTCTTAGCTCATATGTGCATCCGTTGCATGGAAATCCCTACTCCTCACATCATATCTATCATTTGGTCTTCTCTCCTATGATTGTCCTCATTGATGTGAGCCTTTCTCACCCTTTTTGTCTTCCTCCTCCACCATATTCTCTCTTTTCCATCTTAAGTGTCAAATTTCTTGCTTACGCTCATCCATTGCATGAGTGCTCAAAATATCGAAAAGGAGTGTATCAAATTGACTTGTACCTGGCTAGTGGTCTGGGGACAAGTCAAGATAAGATTCCAAAGAAAACCAAGTGTGAAACTTTAGAAGATTGAGTTCTCAACACAAAAATACTTTTTTTCTCGTATTCCCTATCCCCTTTCTTGCACGCAAACACCATTTGGAGACATTCTAGTCACGGACAGCGAGAGCTCTTGCACCTAATGTTCTTTTGTTACTTGTTTCAATGCTAATATAGACTCTTGCATGTTATGACTTGAACTGAATCACATACCTTGATTGCTTTACTTTTCAAAGTTCTTATATGGTTGCTAGCATGTCACCACAGAAATTATGTTTGTTGTCATTTACCTACTCGAGGAAGAGCAGGAATTAAGATTGGGGATGTTGATACGTCCCAAATGTATCGATAATTTCTGCTTGCTCCATGCATGTTTTGTGTGATATTTCTATGATCTAGATACACTTTCATACACTTTTGATCATATTTGGACTAACCTATTAACTCAATGCACCCCAGTGCCAGTTTCTGTTTTCTGATGTTTTTATATTTCAGTTTCCCCCATATTAAAAGTGCTCAAAAAATTCGGGAAAATCCGATAAAAAAATCAGCGTGAAGGAACCTTCTGGAGTCCCGAAGGGGGACCAGGTGGGACCCACCAGGGCCCCAGGCGCCTAGCTGGCGTGGCATAGGGCTTGGCCGCGCCAAGGGGGCGCCTGGACCCCTGGTGTCCCTCCTGGCTGCCCTCCTTCGGCTATATATCTCCCGTGACGTGGAACTTCCGAAGACAGAACCCTTTTTCGTGATCTCGCCTCTGTTCCGCCGCCGCCGCTCTTCCAAGATCGGGAGCACCAGAAGGACCCTTCCCGTAACCCTTCCGGTGGGAGGATCGACCTCCGGGAGCTTCCCCTCCATCATGGACGCTTCTCGGATGTGCCGTGAGTAGTTTCCTTTGGACCATGGGTCTGTGATCAGTAGCTATGTGATGTTCTCCTCCCCTCTTTGTTCTTCATGGTTTAGACCTCGTGAGCTGCCCTACATGATCAAGGCACATATGTAATCTTTCTGCTTTTGCTATGCTGAGTTTGATGGGATCTGATGGATTATGAGATTATGTTCAGATTGTGATAGAGTAATATATTTGGTTCTTATCTCTTATATTTTTGTTCCTAAGTAATTCTTGCATGTTCTCCGTTGTTGTTTATTGCTTTGGCCAAGTAGTAGGTAGTAACGCCAAGAGGGAATGTTATGCTCGATTGTGGGTTCATGCCCCCTGATGACACGCTTGAGTGACAGAAACATGAGTCTAGGGGATGTGTTGTTGCCACAAGGGGGAAAACAATGGTGCTTGTAAACGCGGTTGCAAGGATTGTTTACTTTACACAAAGTTCTTTTTAATGCAGTTGTCTGTTGCTTTGGGTTTACACTTTGGGTGGGGCCCGCAACTTAATACCAGCGAGATGTTCTGGATAGATATCTCATGGTGGATGATTAGTATTAGATGCAGTTGGATTTCAGTCTATTTATTTTGTCGTACTGCCCATGCTTATGAGCCTCTTCCTTTCTTTGTAGCATAGTTAGCATTGCGGTGCGTTTATAATCCTGTCAATTGCCCATATGTAATTTGTTTACCTCGCATAGGAGTTTTATCGTCTTTTGGGAGAGAGACATCACTAGTGAACATCACGGGACCCCGGTCCATATTCTCATCATTGTTTACACGCTCATTTACTTTTCAGTATTTACTTTGAGTTGCTATCACCATTATCATTATCCCTTGTGTTTTTGATTCTTTGTAAACAACAAGACCGGAGAGATTGACAACCTCTCTGAACTTCGTTGGGAGCAAAGTTATTTGTGTTGTGTGCAGGTCCAGGTCAAGGAAGCAACGTTTGTCGTAAACGGTGTCATTGTTTTCTTTCCACCTATTTATCATTGTCGGAGTCCTACGGGAGACAAACCCTATCCTCTACATAGGGGAAATTTGCTGCTATCCTACATCTCACCTTCCACTTGGGGTAACCAACGAAGGACGAGAAACCATTATCATCATCTCGCACATCAGCGTGCCATATGCATAAGATTTTGTTAAGACGAGGTATAGTGAGAACTTGGATCTAGATAAGTTTTGGGAGCCCATCAGTAGGGTTCAAACATTAAGATTGTGCATAGTATGTATACGCGAACACATGTAAAGATTTGAATTGTGGTAGTTGGACGTGGAGGATGAGGGAACTTAGTTTTCATCAATTTTCTGATGCTCAGAACCAACACATCTAGTGCAATAGAAACTTTCAATGTGATCTAACATAACTTTAGTACTTCTCTTACACATATAACCGAGCACAAATATATCACTCTTCATATTTACAAGTGTAGTTTTATTATTTTTGTTTGCCATTGTGATCTACCATATGTATGCTAAATGTGAACTCCATGATATTTATTACATAATTCCTACTTTGTAAATTGATTGTACACTGGCCCACTAGACATCGTAGTTAACTCTCACTTGAATATTGCATCTACCAAAGCCCATATATTATCAGGGTGAAAACCTAAGATCAGGCTGCGGCGGTGCTTCTGCGCTGTTTCGTCCTTCAAGGCATCGCATTTTAGAGAATTTGGACTCTGGGTATTGTCTTGGTAGGGATTTGTGTTGCAGCTAAAAAGTTACTTAAAATGATTTTATTTTAAATAACATTTTTTTGCATTGTAACTATTTTTGGGATGGTCGAAGCTCACATTTTTTATTTTTGGAATGATAGATAACCAAATGGAAAGTTGGCCTCATCTCTTTGGAAAAATACTTGGGCTCATCTGCTTGTCGTATTTGAAAATATTGCTAGGTTGGACGCAAACTATCCGGTGCCACTCTGATCCTCACCGGCGGCACCACCTCGCGACTAATCTCTGGCTGCCCTTGCCCACACATATCACGCCGTCGGCTCGCCGTCGTCCCCCCGCCTCAAACTAATGGCTCCGGAGGAGGATAAAAGAGAGACAACTCGCAACGAGGCCATCTTTTTTTATACTATAAGTCCATGGATCTCGAATAATTGTTCGGATCGATGCTTTTAATCTTCATGTTTTGGGGGATTTTGTTGGGGTTCGTGGCAAAAAACACAAATTTTTCCTTGACCTACGATACCCAATCCCAAGACCTATGCTATGCTGATGCAAGTAACGGATAGAGATAGGTCACATACCAGTATGTAGTCCGTTAAGCGGGAAACGTTCCCGCATGAACGTGGTTGGTGTAGTCGTACCGGCAATCCCCGATGCCGCGCAGATCCACGATGACTCCTGTAGCCACCCGATCCTCGCAGACCGATGACGGGATTACGTCCCCGTCGGAACGTTGCTGATGAAGACCTCACGATACGGCCACGACGATGAAGTAGCACCACAATTGTAGTGCCTCGCGGGATTATACACATACAGTATACCCGACGTCCCTCCGGGCTCCGAACCAGTAGAGCAGCGGAAAGAAGATGGATTCGGATCCCGATTCCAGCAGCACGACGGTGTGCGTATAGTGGAGAAATCTCCAACCCAGAGCAGCCTCCAAACAAGGGGAGTCCACTCAGAGGAAGGAGAAAGGAGGGAGAGAGATGAGAAACTTTTCTCAAAAAATTCATGATTAAAAGGGCACCCCTACCCCTCCTTATATAGGCCAAGGAGGGGGGGCAACCTCCCCTCAACTTCCCATGTGGGACTAATCCCAAGGGGAGGGGGGGCGCACCAATAAGGGGGGTGGGCCCCCTCATGGCGCCATGGCCCATGGGGGAGGACTCCCTCTCCCCCTAATGGGCCCTATGAGGCCCATATGCCTTTTAATTCATTTTTAATTATATTTAATTATATTTTAATATTTAATTCAGATAATTAAATAATAAAACATTAATTAAACATTATTAAATATATTTTGAACCTTTCAAAATACCCAGAACAACTTCCGGCCTTCATCGGAACAATTCCGGTCATCACCGGAACAATTCCGGTGTTCTCTCCAATTTCTCCGGTGATCCCGAATCAATCCTTACTGCGTCGAGTACCCTTAAGTGTAACACCCTGCGGTCCGGGAAACAGCAGACATGATCGAGACAATTCTCATTGATCAATGACTAATCAATTGGACCTGGTTACAATCCTTGATAGCCCCTGCGCTTCCATCGAATGAACTTCAATCGCTGTTGGATCCGTTAACCGTGTGCCTGTTCCCTTTGTCCCATGGTACTTTGCTTGTCCGAGGTTTGATCATCGGTATCCAATATACCTAGTCCGTCCTCGTTCTCAACAAACAAGTTTACTCGTTCCCGTGATATTACAACTCCGTGACCTAGTCACACGTTTGCAAACTTTATGATGCAATATCACCGAGTGGGCCCAGAGTACCTATCCGTCACACGGATGGACAAATCCCGCTTTGATCTATTTGCATACTCATCAACCATCTATTTCGGAATACCCAAAGTGCACCGTATTAGCCAGCATATTTCAGTCAGGCGGTGGGATACAAATCAAAGTCTCCTCATAGATGACAATTACGTATGATCATTACGGTCAAAGGATCTGGTCACTACGTTATAGTTATCGCAATGTCGAACTATGTGACTTGATCACATCGCAACACTTCTGGTGGGTGTATGTCCATCATATCATTATCCAATGATACGACTCCATTGTCAACAGACGCCATTGTCTCATGATCAGGAAACCTTGATCATCAATCGCCCAATGGACTAGTATACTAGGGTTAACTAGGGACCTGGTTGTTTGTATACCACACCTGTATTAATGTTTCCGCTTAATACAGTTCTAGCATAGTATCAAACGTATTATGAACTAATGGAATATGCTCGATAAAACATATTTTATTTGCCTCTAGGGTACATTCCCAACAGATTTTCCCAATGATCTATATAGATGAAAGTTGTCGTTCTCATAGCTCTAGTTGCTTTCACACCATTGCAAATTAGTAACTCTTGAAAATTTCAGTTTACACTATTCAGAAAGTAAGTACCATGGGATATCTTGTTGTGGTACATGGTCATGGTGATGAACTAGCAGGAGACACCAACATATTACTGAATCACAACTCAGTGCTACACAAGAGGATTTTCACAGTACGCAAGTAATGTATCTAGTTGTTGTGCCAATAGATATATACCCCAATGGATTACTGATGCCTCTCAGTCCTAAATATGATTTTACACCACAACATGCATGGATTGATGCTGATTCATATGAATTTGGCAGTTTTCTTTTCTAGTTTCATTCGTTGAGCTTAATTTTGTGTTCTTTACTGTATAGTTCCTCTACTGATGCCCTTTTGTCTTGGGTTGCACTATTTATCTCAATCAATGTGCAAGATTTAATTGTATCGGCTCGTAGATACATGGAAAAGTGAAACGACTAGAAGGAATATGTGAATTAATTTGAAGATGATGTTGATAAAAGACATATCAGCGACAAAACGGTCATTGATGATAGTGGGGATCACTTATATAGACCATATACACGTTAGTATTTAATGTCACATCACTTGTAGAAACATATTTGGGAGAGCTAGGTAAAATCAAATAATTATGCCTGCAGATATTAGATTCATCATGTCCCTAATACATTGGATTGTCTTGAAACTAAAGTGCTAGGATTTACTATATTTATAAGAGCCGGATTGAATAGGTAGAAAATCAAAAAAAGGAGTGGAGAAAGACGTGAATCTATGTGCAATGCCGAGTGGATGTACCCGACTTTGATATGATGGTGTTTGTTGACCAAAGTAAGGGCAAGGTCCCCTCTGTTTGAAACTCCCTCCTTTACTTGATGACATGTATACTCTTGATGAAAAACAAACAAGGCATGTATACTCTTGACGACACTCCATCGTACGTAGTATATGATGTTGAAAAAATGTCCTTAGATATTGAATGAGAGGTTTATACAAAGGAAGAAAAAACAATGAAGGTGTGTCATAATCATAGAATGGAATGCACTCGAGAGTAGAGAGTGCACTATTATGAAAACACAAAGAGCTGCATCATTTCTAAAAATTAGAAGACATATATAACAAATACAGTAATGTGTTGTCAACTTCCTCTGCTAAAACTACTAGATCTGTTTATTCAAAATTACCAATTGAGTTTTCTGGTCGTTTGAGCTTTGCACATTATATTAATCCTCTAAGAAGGTGGGACCAAAATGCAAGGTTCTCTTTAAACATCACCATCATCCAAAAATCATTTCCGGAATCAAAACGATAATCTCAAAATAGATAAAAGAAAGTGTACAAGTGAGTACATGCTCTTGTTTTAGGTTTTGCTTTGAACTGCATTCTGTAAACACTAGACATGCAATACATATGCAACAGAGAGCCACACTAACTTTTAATAACCAATAGTTGGGACATTATTATGTCTCTTTTGTGAAAATTGTAACTCGCGGTATAAAATTATTAATCTAGAGTTTGCTACTTAGATGCTAATGCAACCATATTTTGTAACTGTTGATCAAATAAGTTTTCTACTATGCATGCTCGCACTGCACATGAACAATCTTGCTCGTATGGTTGATGATTTAAGGTTTAGTTTTTGTTTTCTTAATGGAACATCTATATGACTTTCCATGGTCGAAGATCTGTGGCACACTTGTCGATCTGGAAATTTTTGAACACATTAAATACCTAGATGCTTCTATGATACATGAGATAGATAATGAATCTTTTTATTGTTCATTTTGTTTCATTGTTATTACTCAGTGTCAAATTGGCAATCCCATTAGTTTGACTTTTCAACTAAAATATGTTCATTTTTTTAATGCAAGTATTTAACTATACTGTGTTGCAACTGATGTTTACAGTAGTTTCCTAGTGTATGGATATTGCTTGCGATTTGGTATTACAAGGCATTTGAACCTAAGTATGTTTATGTGCTAACATGCAAATATGCGCAACAATGAATGCAAAATCACCTATAGAGAGTGTTGGTTCTACTATGCAGTTCACAATTAGTAGACAAAACATATTTATGCAACACAAGAAAAAAAATCTAGTTCATACCATTTGTGTAGCACTGTTGTGAGGCATTCATGACAATATTCTTCGTATGCTCCTGTTTGGTATGTTGGTATCATCATCGATTTCAATAACTGGTACATGAGAAATTTTACGCCAATCTCTTCCACTCTTTTCTTGGCAACTCTGCGATAGAAACGAGCATTCTTTAATGTATAGTTCTTTCAATGACTTTGTAGGGCACCGTGGCAAGCATGGTATGAGAGGACATTTCAAGATGATTATAGTTGTTAGACATGATGCATCTTCTAGACCATCATGCAAGTAGATCAGATTACTGCAATTGAGGATCTCTAGTTTTTGCAGAGTGGCAGGGAGCTTTACTGGAAAAGACTGAAGGCTAGCACAATCATCAATGTGAGATGGGTCAGCGAGGAGAGCTCATTAAGCTCTTGAAGAAGAGGGTTAATAAGATCTGAGCATGAGCGGATTGGCAAGTCTTCAAGCTTGGAGGGTAGTAAGGTATGTTGTCCTGATGGTGCTAGCCTTGGACAATCATAGATCCGAAGACTCTTAAGATCAGTTAGGGATCTGAATCCTTCAACAGGCAGGTCAATAAGGTCTAAACAGTGAGTGATGGTTAACTGCTGGAGTGCTAATAATTGTTGGCTAAGCATTCCTTCCTTTAAGGATGTGAGATTCGAGCATTGATGAATCTGCAAGCATTCTAAAGACGATGGAAACTGGGAGTTTGGAATATGGACTTCTGGAAAAACATCAAACCCCGTTTCAGAAATTTTGAGCTTCACTAGCATTGATGGGAGGGGTGGGAACTCTATTATTTTCGGGCAGTCCTGTTGGATATATGCTCTAGAGGCAAATAATATATGATTATTCCAATATATATCTAAGCAAGTTCATAACCAGTTTCATACCGTGCTAGAACTGCATCAGTGAAACAATGATGCAGGTGTGGTATAGAAACACCCAGAGTTCCTAGTTAGCCTCTACATCGATAACTAGTTCATGGTCAACATGATGATCGTGGTTTCGCGATCATGGACAATTAAGTCTCTTGACTATGAGGTCACCTCACTGGTTAAGTGACGTGATGAACATTACCCAAAGAAAGCATTACAGCATGATCAAATCTTATGAAGGTTCAATGTTATAATTACAGAACGTGGTAGACCGTTCCTTTGACCGTGAGTACGTGCATAATCACTATCTTCCCGGATGCTTTGACTTACATCCCACCACCTGACTGAAATATGCGGGTCATAACGGTTGTATCTTAGGTATTCCGTGGAGATACGTTGAGGAGTATTGTTTACAAGAGCGGGATTTTTCAATCCATATAATGGATAGATACTCAGGGCCCACTCGGTGAGATTCCATCCATAAAGCTGCGCAGCGTGTGACTAGGTCACGGGGATGAATATCACGGGAACGAGTGTATAAGGATTTAGTTCGGAACGAGGTTGAACCAGACATAGGATGTCATTGATCGAATCTCGGAACAATCCAGTATCGCTGACAAAGGGAATGCTATACGGCGTAAGGTCCAATCGGTATTGATATCCGGAATGCACAGGGGTCATTATGGGCATCCAGGTCCCGCTGATGATCATTGACTGTTGCCTCTGCTCGGTCATGACTGGAGTGTTCTCGGACCGTAGGGTAACACACTTAAGGGCTCGATGAAATCGGAGACCTTTTCGGAACCATCGGAGCAACCAGAGAATTAAGGAAACAATATCGGAGGAGTACCGTATTGAACCGAAACAAGTTCGGAGTGAGCCGGAAGTGTTTCCGGAGCACCGGGAGATGAAATAATATGTTTTAGTTATTAATTAATTGAATTAATAATTAAAATCATTTTATTTCTAATTAATATGTGCTATGGGCCTTAGTGGAGAAAAAGGCCCATTAAGGAATTAAAGGGAAAAGAAAAAAGAAAAGAAAAAGGGGGGGAGGCGCCATGGGCCCTAGGGCCCATGAGGGGTGCGCCCCCTCTCCCCCCTTGGCCGGCCAACTCCCCCCTAGCAAAGGGTTTAGTCCCACATTGCTAGGGGACGTGGGTTGACTCCCTTCCCCAGCCTATATAAAGACAGGCAGGGTGCACATAAATAATACACAGAAATTCGTGAGAAAATAAATATAACTCCGAATTGAGATCGGTTTTCTCCGGTCTCCTCCCCTCTCTGGTCTCTTCCACGGTGGGCTCCCTAGTGTGAGCCTGTAGTGGAATTGAGACCTCTCTGCTAGAATCGGAGGCCGTCGTGCTGCCGAAGCTCCGTCCGGAGGTCTGCTTCCGCCCCCTCCGCTGGATCGGAGAACGGAGGTCGTCATCGAGTCTCGTACGTGTGCGAGTACTACGAGGTGCTGCACGTGTGGCACTACACCCATCCGGGTGCTCAACACAGCCAGGGGGCTGTGAAACTTGATCGGCTACATCAACCACGTTTGCGGGAACGTTTCCCGCGCAACGGACTACACCCCGAGGTATGTTATTTCCGCACTACTGTTCGTTACGGTAATACGGCTAGCTAGATCTTGGGTTAAGGGAACGCTAGTTAGAAAAATTTGTGTTTTCTGCTACGAACCCTAACAGTGGTATCAGAGCTAGGTCTATGCTTAGTATTACTGTACGGATAGAACACATCGGGGATGTGGGCGTTGATTGTATGATTGTTACCCTCTCACGTGTACTTGTTCACATCTGCGGCATTGTTTGATGAAGCGGCCCCCGACCGACTTTACGCGTACTCTTACGCGAGACTGGTTCCACGCTTGACATGCGGCTTGTACCGTATAAAGTGGCTAGGGGGTGTCTGTCTCTCTACTTTAGCGGATGTGGCATTTGCAACGGAGGGCCCCGTGCGGGGTGTAATAGAGACAATCGTATGGTTGACGTTGTGGTTGACTCGTAGGTTAAAACCTGTTTAACTATGAAAGCCCTAGCAGCCACGTAAAACTTGCAATATACAACTAGACCGTCTAAACCTTGTATTGCAAAGTGGGGGCTATCGTTTGTTTGTTTGTGATGTAGTGATAGCTTTGCTATGTGTTACTAATAAGTAGTAATCGTCATCATAAAACAAACTAAAATGGAGACACTATAGACTTAGTGTTGCCATAGCTCAGACATCTTAAAACTTGCTAGTATAGGATACACGACGGTAGCATGTGATAAGATGATCCCTTAACAAAGCCAAACATAAGTATTCTACCGAAGTGTGCACCACCTGGAAGGTTCTCCCATATAGCCTGATGCTCCGTACATACCGGAGTTTTCCTACATATTCAATGGAGTTCGCATGAGGTTGGGTTCGGCAAGCCTGGCATATGAAAATATGGCCTTGCTGAGCAGCATATAACATGGAGGTTAATTTGGCGAGCCTAGCATATGCAGATATGGCCTCGGAATACTAGAGATCGAAAGATCGAGCATGAATCACAGTACATATAAGATAATGTGATCGCACAAGTTGTTGGCTACCTTTGAAACTGACCCGTCGGCCGTGTGATATTCGAGGTCGGGCAGTGAATCTGGATCATGTAATCACTAAAACTTCTTAGGGATGAAATGTTTTGGTGCGAGCTCATATGATTATATGAACTCATTTGTTGTGAACTAGTCTTAATTGTGTTCCTTGCAATTATGTTTGTAGAAAAATGGATAATACCCAGCACCTTGAAATGGTTTCCTTCTTACATGGTGAAAGACTTAAAGAAAATGGGTCAAACTTCATTAGTTGGTACTTACGCCTTAGAGCCGTGCTCAAAAGAATCAACCTTTCATTCTTAACTAAAAGGCATGTGGGAAACCCTCCAGAAAACGACATGGATGCACAAGCGGCGATTGATTATCATTATCGTCGTAGGACATATGCCATAGCTAAGGGTATCATAGAAACCAGCATTCCGCAACCTTTGCGTGAGGAGTATGCTGATTTGGATACATACGATATGATCGATGAGCTGAAGTCATCAAACTTGCATCAGTTTAGAGTTGCCAGATTTGAGTTAGAAAGTGAGTTTCTCTCTACAAAGCTGGAAGAAGGCTCTTGCCTGAAAGCACACTTGGCCAAGATGCATGAGATACATCTGAGCCTCGTAGATGATTTTGACTATGATACCACACATGAGTCTGCGATATACACGGTGTTACACTCGCTTCCACCGAGCTATACAGACCATGTCTATGGCTATGTCGGCAGAGGTGAAAGCCTCGAGTTCTCTGACTTCATGGATAGACTTCAGTACCTGGAGGTCGAACCCATTGAAGGAGAAGTTGTCGATGGAGAAGGTATATACTTGATATACATTATAAATGTTCATTCCCTTATACAACAAGTGCAGTAAATGAGTATTTGATACTTATTCTGTTTTATGAAAACAGGACCTGCCGTTGCATGGACGGGAAGAGGTGAAATCGAGGATTCATGGATATCAAGTCAGTTGATGGCCAGCATGGATTCCACCGAGACATCTATCATAGGAGATACTTAGAGTATTAGATAAATCTTATGTAATCATTATAGTATGAACACTTAGTTGTATGTCTTGCATCTCGCGAGACAAAGTTATTCATGTAATGAGACAAGTCAGTTGTTCCATCTTTATGAATAAAAGTGTGCTTATACTTTGACTACGTCTTGATTTATGATATGATAGAAAACATTTATAATACTACTATTATTGTCAATAAATATTCAATGTTTAATGATAAAGTTGTCCTGATTATAACAAGTCAAAGATTTGATTGCATGAGGTGACTTCATAACGGATGAATTCATTAAATGTATGATCTATTAACTTGTGAGTTCATTATCGAATGAAAATCATAACTTGATTGCATGAGATGGATTAGATACACGATCTATGAACCTCTGCAATAAATATAATCATGACAAGGTTCTAGCAAGTAGAACTTGTGCCAATCATTATACATAAATGATGTAGAATGGGCACGTGAGTTATCATTAAAAACTTCATATGATTAATTGAAAGTTGTATTCAATTGAGATCATAAAACTGAGATCTGGGAATCACAGTGAGAAGTGAGAACACAAGGATACATATCACTACGCTACGATCCGAAGTGATAAGTATTGATATTGACATAATGGGAGACTTGTGGAAGTTGTACCACAAACTACGATGGAAGTTGAAAGTGCTAGACTACTTAAACCATTTGTAGTCATACTAAACCGTAGTATGGTCTAAACGTTCTTTCCCCTAGCACTATAGTTATTGTCGAATAAGATTGTTTAATTCATTAAGTTAAAACACCCACTTCATGAATAGGAAACCATCCTGATTCTAAACGAGACATGATAGCTCCATAACTGATGGTGTTATAAGGTTTCTTAAAAGAAAGAATTTCTTTGTAATAAAACTACAAGCAATTGAAATTACATATTCTCCCGAATAGCAAATTGTGTGTTGCTTAATTGGTAATACGAGAAAAGTCTCTCGACACGAATCCAATGGGAGATAATGGAAACTTTGACCGGGGTATTGGACCTTGCCTTCAGAATATCAGAGTATTGCAACGGAAGCATGTTCAGCTGTAATGACGCTATATAAGGAAGGATATGCCAAAGATGATTGATCTTGGTATATGAGTTGAAGCCATTGTTGAATTTAGAAGGTTATCATGAATACGTTCTGTACAGAACAATAATCATGAGTCTTCTTAATAAAACAATAAGGGAATAATATTGCTTGAAGACACAAAGGAATGATGGTAGCCTAGAACACGAGGAGAAATGAAAAAAAAATATTGAATTACATTAAGGATGGCTCACGTCCTGTGAAATAAATCGGTTATTTCATATTCTCGACAAACTGGAAAGTTATTGAGAAAAATGTAATGGGCATAAGGCATTATTTGGTTATGACCAAAGTTCAATGGTGATTGACTGCGGAAACGTAGGAATGCTTTAATCAATAAAATATTTCATTTACACTACGATAGACCATAGCCTGAAATTGCATCTCAGTCAAATTTGGGATTTGAAAGAGAATTGCAATGGGCATGAAGAAGGTTACTTCGTTAAAAGGATGGACTATAGTACCTCAAGACAGAAACCCTCAACCTTGATTTGATCAAGTGATTTTGTGATGACCAAAATATTGAGTGGGCCTGCAGTTTCATGAAACTGAGTGGGAGCTTTGAAAACTTCCCAGAAACTTGGAATGCAGAGGGCATTTTCTGAGTGGGAGCTTTGGAAGCATTGTCATTATGTAAGACATAATAAACAATAAAATGACTTGATGAAAGCTGAACCACAAATATATGAGTATATGATGGATATATTTGAGTGGGAGCATGATCATTGTCTCAAACATATATGCACTGATATGTGTGAAGAATGATCTCATATGTATATATATGGATATGCATTGATTGTGTATATAGAGAATCGTCTTATATACATATGTGCATTATGATATATATATAGAGCATAAGGCAAATAAAATACAAGATTGCAAGAATCTTCTTTTATATGAAATACCAACACATTACACGTTGAAATCTATATGAGTAGATTAAGACACGGATAATGAAACGAAGTGAAGGTTGGAATAATCTTCTAGACAAGAAACAGGTTCTTGTGGCTAGAAATTATATAATGGATGAAATCCAAATATCACAAGCAATGTCTTGATGGAAGAATAGAGATGCACCATGTACTGGACATGTGATCTCATATGTTCTTGACATATGATTCTACCATATAACATGCATTGTGAATCCAACAACAAAATGACTCAAAAGTTCTTGGAAGAAGAACAGATTCCGATGTGCTTTAGGAGTAAAACACAGAATCTGAATAAAGTCCATGCATTCAGTATATGAGAGGCATACTGAGGACTATTCTCTAAAATATAGAAAGGATAATAGACTTGAATGTAATGCAAGATTACAATTGCAAGCCATATTATGGGTCTATATGGAATTAGAGACATCACCAAAGACATGAAAGAAATGTGAGCTAAATTCACGGTACTACAAACATAATACTACTTAAGAAAGTAGACGTATGGATAAAAGTTTAGCGTTAGAAGTATTGGACTTCTGGCTGAGTGTATTTCCCAGTATATATGACTATGGATGAGTCTTCTAAAGACTGAACCAAGAGATCATTGGAGGATACTGTGAAATAATAGTCTCACTCTCCCGCGAAACTTATATCCAACCATTATATGATAATGAGTGGTATGTCAAAAGAGCTTTTGACCTGTACCAGTTGCAAAGGAAACATACGAATCTGAATTGGTGTAGTTCGTTGACGAACCCTCTTCCATGAGCATGCATGATCAATGAAACACTTATGTGATAAGATGATTATGATCGAGAAAATGCGGCTAGATTATTAGCACTCTAGTGCAAGTGGGAGACTGTTGGATATATGCTCTAGAGGCAAATAATATATGATTATTCCAATATATATCTAAGCAAGTTCATAACCAGTTTCATACCGTGCTAGAACTGCATCAGTGAAACAATGATGCAGGTGTGGTATAGAAACACCCAGAGTTCCTAGTTAGCCTCTACATCGATAACTAGTTCATGGTCAACATGATGATCGTGGTTTCGCGATCATGGACAATTAAGTCTCTTGACTATGAGGTCACCTCACTGGTTAAGTGACGTGATGAACATTACCCAAAGAAAGCATTACAGCATGATCAAATCTTATGAAGGTTCAGTGTTATAATTACAGAACGTGGTAGACCGTTCCTTTGACCGTGAGTACGTGCATAATCACTATCTTCCCGGATGCTTTGACTTACATCCCACCACCTGACTGAAATATGCGGGTCATAACGGTTGTATCTTAGGTATTCCGTGGAGATACGTTGAGGAGTATTGTTTACAAGAGCGGTATTTGTCAATCCATATAATGGATAGATACTCAGGGCCCACTCGGTGAGATTCCATCCATAAAGCTGCGCAGCGTGTGACTAGGTCACGGGGATGAATATCACGGGAACGAGTGTATAAGGATTTAGTTCGGAACGAGGTTGAACCAGACATAGGATGTCATTGATCGAATCTCGGAACAATCCAGTATCGCTGACAAAGGGAATGCTATACGGCGTAAGGTCCAATCGGTATTGATATCCGGAATGCACAGGGGTCATTATGGGCATCCAGGTCCCGCTGATGATCATTGACTGTTGCCTCTGCTCGGTCATGACTGGAGTGTTCTCGGACCGTAGGGTAACACACTTAAGGGCTCGATGAAATCGGAGACCTTTTCGGAACCATCGGAGCAACCAGAGAATTAAGGAAACAATATCGGAGGAGTACCGTATTGAACCGAAACAAGTTCGGAGTGAGCCGGAAGTGTTTCCGGAGCACCGGGAGATGAAATAATATGTTTTAGTTATTAATTAATTGAATTAATAATTAAAATCATTTTATTTCTAATTAATATGTGCTATGGGCCTTAGTGGAGAAAAAGGCCCATTAAGGAATTAAAGGGAAAAGAAAAAAGAAAAGAAAAAGGGGGGAGGCGCCATGGGCCCTAGGGCCCATGAGGGGTGCGCCCCCTCTCCCCCCTTGGCCGGCCAACTCCCCCCTAGCAAAGGGTTTAGTCCCACATTGCTAGGGGACGTGGGTTGACTCCCTTCCCCAGCCTATATAAAGACAGGCAGGGTGCACATAAATAATACACAGAAATTCGTGAGAAAATAAATATAACTCCGAATTGAGATCGGTTTTCTCCGGTCTCCTCCCCTCTCTGGTCTCTTCCACGGTGGGCTCCCTAGTGTGAGCCTGTAGTGGAATTGAGACCTCTCTGCTAGAATCGGAGGCCGTCGTGCTGCCGAAGCTCCGTCCGGAGGTCTGCTTCCGCCCCCTCCGCTGGATCGGAGAACGGAGGTCGTCATCGAGTCTCGTACGTGTGCGAGTACTACGAGGTGCTGCACGTGTGGCACTACACCCATCCGGGTGCTCAACACAGCCAGGGGGCTGTGAAACTTGATCGGCTACATCAACCACGTTTGCGGGAACGTTTCCCGCGCAACGGACTACACCCCGAGGTATGTTATTTCCGCACTACTGTTCGTTACGGTAATACGGCTAGCTAGATCTTGGGTTAAGGGAACGCTAGTTAGAAAAATTTGTGTTTTCTGCTACGAACCCTAACAAGTCCATCACTGCAAGATCTGTGAGGGACGGAAGAAATTCACCATCTTGTACAAAAGCCCATGATACGTCTCAAACGTATCTATAATTTTTGCTTGCTCCATTCTTATTTTGGTGATATTGCTATATGTTTTGATGCACTTTCATACCATTTACAATATATTTTGGACTAGCCTACTCATTCAGTGCCCAGTGCCAGATTTTGTTTGTTATTGTCCGTGCATTGCAAAAAAAAGATAAATATAAAAGTGCTCGGAAAATTCCAGAAAAAATACAAAAAAAATATCCAAGTTGGAAGACTCCATAAGCCCGAAGGGGGCCCCGAGAGGGCCACCCCGCAGCAAGGCGCCTCGGCCACGCCACCTGGCCACCTGGGCCAGGGGGCACCACTCATGCCCTCCTTTTGCATATATGTAGCCCCTCGAGGAGTTCCCCCGTTACGTGATTTCGTCCACTGTTCCGTCGCCGCCGCGATTCCAATCTCGGGATCGCTAGAAGAACCTGTCCCGACACCCTGCCGGAGGGAGGATTGACCTTCGGAGGCCTCTCCGTCACCATGATCGCCTCCAGGATCAGCGGTGAGTAGTCCCCCTTGGACCATGGGTCCATGATTAGTAGCTAGATGATTTATTCTCTCCAATTTTGTGCTTTAATGTTTAGCCCTTGTGAGTTGCCTATCATGATCAAGGCACCTGTGTATTAGTTCCTGTTTTGCTATGATGTGTTTGCTAGGATCCGATGGATTATGAGGTTATGTTCAGTTTGTGATGAGTAATATATTTGGTTTACCTTTATATTTTTGTTCTTGAGTGTTCTTGCATGTTCCCCGTTGCGTTTGTTGCTTTGGCCAAGTAGTAGATTGCAACTCCGAGAGGGAGCGTTATGCTTAACCCACAAGTCTAGCTTGAGTGACATAGACATGAGACTAGGGGATGTGATGTTGCCACCAGGGAGAAAACATCGGTGCTTGTGACTGCGTCTCGCAAGGATTGCTTACATACACATAGAGTGTTAAGGCAGTTGTCCGTTTCTTTGAGCCTACAATTTGGTTGGGGTTCGCAAATTAATACCAGCGATATGTTCTGGATAGACATCTCAAGGTGGATGATTAGTGAGTAGATGCTGACGAATAAACAAACCAGTTGTTTTGGTGTAATCCCATACGATTGAGCCTCTTTACGCATAATTAACATTGCGATGCGTTTATAATTCTGTCAATTTCCCAATTGTAATTTGTTCACCCAACATAGTTGTTTATCGTCTTTTGGGAGAGAGACATCGCTAGTGAAAGTCATGACACCCGGTCCATATTTCCATCATAGTTTACACCGTTCACTTTTACTGTTTTTACTTTCCTTTCAGCCGCACAATTATTATTCCCCCTATGTGTTGATCTTTGGAAACAGTAAGGCCGGAGAGATTGAGAACCTCTCTGAAATCGTTGGGAGCAAAGTTATTTGTGTTCTTGTGTGCAGATCCAGGTCAAGTAAGCAACCTCAAGGTTGTAAGTGGCGCCATTGTTTTCTTGCCACCTTCTTATCGAGCTTGGAATCCTACTGGAGACACAAACCTTGGTATCTTCACCGAGAGAAATTTACCACTATCTGCATCATAACCTTCCACTTGGGGTAACCAACGAGGATGTGTTATATGCACCCGTCATCCCACCTTTTGAAATTACTCATGTCTTCAAATATGAGCTCTTTCAGTGCTGGAAACCCCTTGATTTCACTGGTTCCTGAAAAATCTTGGCTGGTTTGAATAATGGCCGAAAAACCACCAATATTTAAATACTTGAGTTGGGGAAGCTCTCCCAGTGCTGGTAGAATCGAACATTTCGTGCAATCAGACAAGTGGATGGTTTGCAAGTGGGAAATACTACTAAACCAGTTTGGGAAGGAGGAGCCTGCAAATGCCTTGACAGTTAGCTCACTTAGTTCATGATGTGGCCGGAGGACTTCAAGTATCTCATTTTCTTGATTTGCTTCTTCAGGTGTTATGTTCCTGTTATCGGACCATATAAGGTCTAGGTTGTTGATGAATGTCTTCTCGCTTAGAAAAGCTTCAATTGCTTCCTCTGTGCTAGCCACACATTCCATATTCTTAATACAAATATGCCCTCTAATTTCCTTCATTGCCTTCAATTCACTGATCTTGTATCCTTTATCTGCATGGACCACAAATTCATCCAACTGTTGAAGACATGTGAAACTACCCATTCTGGTTGCCTGTGATCCACTTTGTTCTTGCTTCTAGCCATCGAAGATTTACAAGATTGGTTATGCTTTGTGGGAGGTAATCCAATTCATGGCAGTTTTTCAACTTCAGTATTTGCAGGCTGAAGAGCCTACCAATTGATGAAGGCAACTTTGCTATACCAGTGCCTGAGAGATTCAAATATCAAAGAATTTTTAAGCTTCCAATAGAATCTGACAACTCAGTAATGTCTCGCCGGTTCAAATCGACACATGGAGGTACCTTAACATGAGGAACATATCACTGGGGATAGGCTTTGTCATGGATTTATATCCACTTAGCGGTAGAAGTGCCACGTGCTCTCTTAAATCCAAGAAATGCTTCAAATGAAGTCTGGCTTCTATTGTCATAAGAGAAAGAGAGGTGCTTGACACTTCTTGGAGAGCTGCTACTGTTTGCAAGGTCATCTAGTCTAAGACATTCATGAATTGAGACCGACCGTGCTAGGTCATGCATAGCATCATGCATCACATATCTACCTTTGTGATGTTGGAAGAAGGACCTGCTTAGCAACTCAACAAAATAGCTACTTCCAATCTCTTCCATTCTTGTCCTCCGCCGAGGCTGAATAAAGCCAAGGGCCATCCATATTTGGACCAACCTATCTTTATCAAACACATAATCTTTGTGAAAGACTAAGCAAAATGAAAAACATCTCTTCAGTATGGCAGGCAAATGATTGTAACTCAATCTTAGAGATGGTAATATATTGTTCTTATCTGATGGCAGTTCCCATATTTCACTCCTTAATACATTTTCCCAGTCATCCTCACTATTCTGGGAACATAGTAAGTTGCATATTGCTTTTGCAGCCAGTGGTAAGCCTTTCAACTTCTTCACAATTTCGATGCCTATCATTTCCAAATTTGGGTGTGCACTGGAGTTACCATCCACAAATGCATAGCTCCTGAACAAAGACCAGCAATCATGTCGGGTAACTGATTTAGATAGTATGGAGTCATCGGGCCCATTAGTTTCCCCACATTTTTTTCCTTGTGGTTACTACTATTCTGCTCCCCCTTCCCCCAGTAAGTAGAGCACGACGATATGTCTCCCACTTTTCAGGGTCCTCATTCCATACATCATCAAGTACTAGAAGAAAACTTTTCCCTGTTAACTTATTTGAGAGGTCTTCTTGGAGAAAGTTCATGTTAGGCGTGACAGATGAAACCCCACTGATGACTGATTCAAACTCACTGGCAACTGATTCAATGGTTTCCTTGGTAAGCTTCATTTGACAAAAATTTCCAGAAACACACAACCAGACCCTTAACTGGAAATGTTCCTTTATTCTCGTATCATTGTAGATAAGCTGTGTAGTCATTTTCCCTAGTCCGCCCATACCCACTATGGGAATAATAGAAAGGTTGGCATGGTTAGAGTTCTGATCAAGCAACATCTTCACTATGATCTCTTTATCTTCTTCTCTCCCAAACACAATTGAGTCATCGATTATCGAACTGGTCTCGGGCGTCCCCCTTGGTTCCATTTTTTTGTTGATGCAACCACAAAACGATCACGGTTTACATAGTATTAAGGTAGTACAGGCAAAACGGGATAAGACCCACGCCAACTTATTACAGGGGAAACAAGCAACAGGGGTAGTTCAGAGAGGAGACAGGAACTGAAAACATCAGCTACTAGCTACTCAACTAGGAACCCAGCCTCACGAAGGAAGTTGTTCCGATCGACCTCTGTCGCCCCCGTTGGAAGTATCCTCACCAGGCTATCCTCAGGAGCTCGCCACAGTGGTGATCGAGTAGAAACAAGTTCCTCTTCAGAAGAGCGGATTGGGTGTCGACACACAGGATCTTCCATTGGTGCAGCAAGGAGGACATTCTGCCAAGAGCCCATCGTGCATCTCGCCAAACCACACCCTGAAAACATAATTCATTCCTTAATGTCCACAAACTCCACAAGGAGGCAGTACCGAAAATATTAAAAACAGCTCTAGCTTTATCCATCCAGTATTTATGCAAATACTCAAAAGAGGTAACAGCAGGCAATTCAAAGATATTAGCAATGGTGTCCCAAAAATTTCTAGCTAAAATATAGTGAAAAAAGAGATGCTAGCAGGATTCCAATTCAGAACATAACAGACAAGTTTTATCCTCCACATGACTTCTCTTGGCAAGATTATCTCTAGTCAGGATTTTGTTGTTCATAGCAAGCCAAATGAACACATGAATTTTAGGAGGAACAACCAATTTCCAAATTGCATCCCTAATTGGGTGAACCACACCACCAAAGTTAATGGTGTCATAAAAAGATTTGACTGAGAAAATCCCATATGGCTTCAGCAACCATACATGGGAGTCAGGAACAGGGGAAAATCTACAACATCTAACCAAATCCACTAACTCAATCCATTTTCCAAAGATAGTAGCATCCACACTCCTCCAAAAGTTGAGGAGAAGGTTAGTGACATCCCAAGCATTGGCCATAGTAATGGATTGTTGGTGGCAAATATAAAAAAGATCCCAGAATTGTGTTTTGAGGGAAGAATCCCCTAACCAAATATCATTCCAGAAATCAATGTTTCTGCCATTCCCCACTTTCCATTTATAGAAACATTTGGCAGAGGATAGGGCCCAAGAGATCCCTTTCTAAAAAGGGGAATCGGCTTGGCTTCTACCATGAAACAGGTTAGTTTTATTTTGTAGATACTTATGGTGGATGATGAGTTTCCAACCTTTCTCAGTCCCATCATAGTTTCTATTACTCAAGAGGCTAGCAGAGCAAGATTAAAATCTCTAAGGTTAGGCACCCCTAGTCCACCAAAGATCTTCTTCCTGATCACCAGACCCCAATGTGCAAGGTGGTACTTATGAACATCACACAAATTTCCCCAAAAGAAATTGGCCATTTGAGAGGTAATAGAATTAATAGCCCACTTGGGAAATTTAATTAGAAACATTAAGTAAGTAGGAATACTAGTAACACATGTACATAGCAAAATCATTTTTTCTCTGTAGGAAAGACATTTACCACTCCAACCAGTAATTTTCTTAATGATTCTATCAATGATGGGTTGCAGGTCCTCTCTTCTAAGTTTGGTATGGTGAAGGGGGACCCCAAGATATTTGAAAGGAAAACTACCTATTTTACAACAAAAGATCCGAGCAAATGGGCAAACCACAGGCTCGAGAAGATTAATAGGCATTAAATCAATCTTATGGAAATTAATTTTCAAACTAGACAGGGCCTCAAAACAGGCCAAAATCCATTTGAGGTTCCTAGCATGATCAAGATTATTTTCCATGAAGATAACAGTGTCATCAGCATACTGTAAACTAATAACATCACCAGGAACAATCACAGGAAAAACCCCACTAATCAGACCTAATCTAGCAGCTTTCTCAAGCATTTTGGTGAACACATCAGCAACTAGATTGAAAAGAATTGGAGAGAGAGAGGATCACCCTGTTTCAGCCCTTTACCACTAACAAAATAAGGGCCATTCAAATCATTAATCCTCACACAAGAGGAGCTATAGATAAGAAATGATCTAACCCAGTTAATCCAGACATCTCCAAAGCCTCTAGATTTTAACATCTCTGCTAGGAAATCCCAGCTCACCCTGTCATAAGCTTTCTCATAATCAAGATTAAGAATGAGAGCAGAAGAGTGGGAAGAATGGATTTCATGAATCACTTCATGAGCCATAACCACACTCTCCAGGATAAATCTCTCCCTAATAAAAGTTGTTTGGTTAGGTGATATTAATCTATCTCCCACAAGGGACACTCTATTGGTCAAAGCTTTAGAGAAAAATTTAATGCTGCAATTCCTCAAGCTGATAGGCCTGAACTTAATAAGAACTTTAGCATCAGGTTCCTTAAGGATAAGAATAATGGTAGAAAAATTAGGCCTGACAATATCCAAATTACCCATTTCAAAGTCATGAACCAGAGCCATGAAATCTTTTTAAGTCAGCTCCCAGAAAGTTTGGTAAAAGAGAAAGGAAAGACCATCAGGGGACAGGGGCTCCATGGGCATAAGAGCCCATGATTGCGTCCTTAATTTCTTTCTCAGAAAAAGGTTTCTGTAAAATATTGTTTTCCTCACTGGTAACTAAGTCATCAGGGTCCCAAAAAACCCTCTCCCAAATATACATTAGGCTTATTCTCATGGCCAAAAAGATTCTTATAAAACTTAGTGGCCACCTCCACAATCTCGTGAACATCTTTTAGATTTAAAAAAATTGAGTTCACATTTTTTAAAATTATAAATTCTGAAGTGTGGTCATTTTTAAAAGTTTAATCATGAATTTTTCTTTCTATTTGCTAAAAATTATAAATGAAAAAAAATAAAAAAGCAGAGGAGACCTAGTGCGGGTGAGCGAGCACGCTAATGGGGCAGCCCAAGCCGGTCAGTCGGATCGAGATTTTTTTTTTTGTTGTAAGGTTTGATTTAGACTGAGATTTCATAGGGGACGACAGGGATTTAAAAATTAAGGTTTGATTCACTGAACTTCTACAAGTGTAAGGTTTAAAATGAACTTTTTACTTGTTGAAATCACGGACTAAAACCAAACACGCAGCTCAGCCAGCCCGTCGGGTGTGGACGACCACGTTCCCTTCCGTGTCAGCGTCTACAGTGAAGGAATCACCTTCCTTGGCCTCCCCGGCGAGCATCATCTCCGCGAGCTTGTCCTCCAGCAGCCTCTCGACGGCCCTCCGCACCGGCCGTGCGCCGTACCTGCGGTCGTCGCCTTCCTCGGCCACGAGCTCCTTGAACCTCTCCGTCACAGTAATCTCGATCCTCTTCTCCCTCATCCGGCGAACCACCTCCTCCATGTTAGCAGCCCAGGCCCAGCTCCCGGTCCGTCGGCATACGTTTGGACGTTTTCGGGGCGCATCGCACTCTCCAGTACAAGCAGAGAGCCCACCACATCCCAAAAGACCGGCCTGAAGGGAGTGTGGCACTCTCCCTTATAAGGAGGTGCTAGCCTCCTCCCGTATCCGAGGTGGGACTAAAGTCACTGGCACTGCTTTGGCCAGGTTCCTGACACTCCATCCCCCTAAACAGGGTGGACTGGGGCCCAGCTCTGATACCAATTGTTAGCAGCCCAGGCCCAGCTCCCGGTCCGTCGGCATACGTTCGGACATTTTCGGGGCGCATCGCACTCTCCAGTACAAGCAGAGAGCCCACCACATCCCAAAAGACCGGCCTGAAGGGAGTGTGGCACTCTCCCTTATAAGGAGGTGCTAGCCTCCTCCCGTATCCGAGGTGGGACTAAAGTCACTGGCACTGCTTTGGCCAGGTTCCTGACACTCCAGCATGACGGAGGCGATCTCCTTAACTTCATCCTTGGTGAGCTGCCGGAAGACGATCACCTCGTCAAGCCGGTTCAGGAACTCGGGCCGGAACCCGTGCTTCTCCAACATCTCCTTCTCCACCATCGCGCCGGTGATCTCATTCTCCCCGTCGTCGACGAGGCCGCTGCCGACGTTGGACGTCATGACGATGATCGTGTTCCTGAAGTCCACTGTCCTCCCCTTGCCGTCCGTCAGCCTGCCGTCCTCCATCACCTGCAGCAGTAAGTTTAACACGTCCCTGTGCGCCTTCTCGATCTCGTCCAGCAGCACCACCGTGTACGGCCGCCGGCGCACCGCCTCCGTCAGCTGCCCGCCCTCCTCGTACCCGACGTAGCCCGGGGACGCTCCGACCAGCCTGGCTGCCGCGTGCCGCTCGCTGAACTCGCTCATGTCGAGCCGGACCATGGCCTCCTCAGAGCCGTAGTGGCAGGCGGCGAGCTCCTTTACGAGCTTCGTCTTGCCGACGCCAGTCGGACCAGCGAATACGAAGCTGCCAATAGGCCGGCTGGGGTCCCGAAGGCCGGCACGCGAGCGGCGAATGGCGCCCGCTTAAGGCCTTGACGGCCCTGTCCTGGCCAATGATGCGGCGGTGCAGGGTCTCCTCCATCTTTCGCAGCCCGGCCGACTCGTCCACAGAGACCTTCTCCACGGGGATGCCTGTCCACGAGGAGACGATGCGCTGGATGTCCGCCTCCGTGACGACCGGCTCGGCAGACCTGATCTGGGACCTGACATCGAGCTCTTTCATGCCAAGCTCTACCGCCTGTAATCACATTCACATAGCATTGGATATTTAGAATGAAAATTGTAAATGAAATGTGAACTGAAAATTGACTAAGTTGCAGCTTGATTGTTTGATTGATTTGAAGAGTAGACAATTACCAGCTCGAAATTCTGGCAACGGACAGCGTCGTCCCTCTGTATGATGATTTCGCCGCGCTTCTTGTAGAGATCTTTGACTTCTTCAGGTATCTGTCAGTGTGGGTACAGTTTGAAATTCAGATTCTCGGATCATGAGAAATGTGTGCAAGATTATGTTCAGGTGCATCATCGTCATGGGAGAGGAAATGTTTACCTTGCCATGTCGTATCCTGACTTGAGATCCCGCCTCATCAATCAAGTCGATGGCTTTATCTGGGAGGAAACGATTACTGCAAACAAAAGATAGTGTTAACAAAGACATCATGGAAACATTGGAACCATGAACCTAGCTAGGTGGATGATATGCAAGAAAATCAGATACACCAGTGCATGATACTACTAGCCTTACTGGAATTCACAAACCTGATGTACTGGTGCAAGAGCCGAGCAGCAGCGATCAGCGCTTCCTTGCTATATTTGACTTTGTGGTGATCATCGTACCGCTCCACGAGCCCATTGAGAATTTCTATGGTTTCATCAACATTGGGCTCCAGAACTTTCACAGGCTGGAAGCGCCTCTCCAGTGCAGGGTCCTTCTCAATGTGCTTTCGGTATTCGTCGAATGTGGTGGCTCCGATACACTTGACAACCAAAGTTACGGTGAACAATTTCGCGAAACAAAACGATCAGGAGCCACACATTTTATTACTGACAAATGTCAACAGACTACATAAGAACATTGTCGAGACTGAAAATAAGGCAGGAATCACAGGGCTGCCATGGCATCTGCGTACCTGAATTTCACCTCTTGCCAGTGCTGGCTTCAAAATATTGGCAGCATCGATAGGACCTTCTGCTGCTCCAGCTCCTACCAGTGTGTGAACTTCATCGAGGAACAATATTATCTCACCACTCTGTTTGATTTCTTCCATCAAGTTCTTCAGCCTTTCTTCAAACTCTCCACGGTATTTGGTACCAGCTATTAGAAGCCCCATATCAAGGCTCATAACCTGCAATGATAGATTATATTTATAACAGGAGCAGCTAATTGTTCATCTCACATCAAAATTTCAAAAGTGCATGACTGCTAAAATATAGAGAAATTCAATATCACAACATTTTTAGTTGCAAGAGGGGTCATTAATTTCGTCAAAGAGAAGAGATGTCATCGGAACGAGCACGGACCGTTTTCCCTTCAATTGTTGCAGGCACATCCCCGGCAGCGATGCGCAGAGCAAGCCCTTCGACTATCACCGTCTTCCCAACACCAGGCTCCCCAATCAGGCAGGGGTTCCTCTTCATTTTGCCCAAGATTTGTATGACACTCTCGATCTCCTTTTCCCTTCCGATAGCATGTTGTAACTTCCCCTGTAGAAATATGGCATGTATTCTCCTTTAACATTGTCATTTCTGTTGAAATTAATTTGCAATGCAGTGTCAGCCTAGTATAGTACCTCCTGTGCTAATTTTGTAAGATTCGTCCCATACTGCTCAAGTATTGGCATCTTAGTTTCGCTGCTTCCTGCCCCAACACGAGCACCAACAGCTTGACCATGTGTGGCTTGAAAAATCATTCTGAAGATCTGCGATGCAAGACATGTTTACGACAATCAAGCACGAACTCACAGCTAGAGCTAGTGAGCTACACATATCTGAATGCACTTTACCTCATCAAGCGCATAGCCCACGGCAACTATAACAATGGCGTGTGCGATGAGATGTGCTATGTTTGCAAGGTTTTGCTGTTCTAAAACATGTCGCGCCTCCTCTTGTGCGAGAGCGAAGACATCTAACACTTGCTCAGTCAGATGCTCAGTGAAACCCTCAAGCATTGCTCTGGTGACGAAACGAGCATTCTTTTTCCCTCTAGGCGATGAATTCCTCAAACATTGCTCCGTTGATGATATGAAGCCGAGGCCAGGAGTAACAGCGGGAGCGTGTGCTGCTCGTAGACCCGGCATCTTAGCATTGTGGCGTTGAGCCATCGAAACCACCGAGGGACGCCTCCTGGTTATGTGGGTTGATCGAAGAGAAGGTGGCCCAAGAAAGGTTCCTCCTGCCACAATTGCAAGTGCAGTTCCATAACCTGTGGATTGCAGATAATTAGATCAAGTGCAGTTCATGCATTCTGATGATCAGATCACATCCAGACACCAATTCTTTTTATGCAGAATCCTGGAAAGTCTTCTTCCAGTTTGGGTAGAAAGTCTCTCGGAACAAAGTGTATTTTGAAACATGGAAAATTTATAGTTCAACTGTATCCAGCTAGGTTTACATATTTTTCAAGTAAGCAACAGTTAGCATTATTAAGATGACACATGAACCCCCCTATGGAACTAAAAAAAGAAACAGTTTATTTGAATACAGCATACAGATCCAAACGTCAGCCTTGTTTGGATTGAATGTAATTTTGGTGTGCTCCCCATTATTTATAGCTCAATGTAACAACATGCACTATATATTATACAGCAAGCATATTGGTGCGAGGCAAACCTGCAATCTGTATGGCGTTCAGAGAAGGGCTCCCCATTATTTATAGCTCAGTGTATGATTTCTCGCCAAATCATACACTGTTCTAAATTTCTATTTGACCAATCTTCCCTTACATAAATTTCCATTTTAAGCAACGATCCCTAAAATCCGCTACACTCCTCCAACATACACTAAAATGGGCGGCACACACAAAGTTATCAGGCATGATGAAAGTAGGATGGAAGATGAAAAATGACCAGAGGTTTATTATTATTATGCAGCAAGCATATTGGTGTGAGGCAAACCTGCAATCTGTATGGCGTTCAGAGAAGGGCTGGCCAAGACTTGGGCCAGTTGGGGCTTCAACAGAGGGGCGCAGCACTTACTCTGTAAGGCCATGATCTCGTGTATATTCAGAGAACCTGTCAATGCCAGATAGTAAGATGAACTAGTCATAAGCCAATTCTTCCACACGTGCTATATGATTTTTTTCCTGAAAAGTACACGTGCTATATGATGATATTACAAGATGTTTAACACTTAAAATCCGCATGGCTACTACTCAAGCATACACTAAAATTTGGACAGAGCTGGAAGGAAAACATATGAACTATACCATCCAGACCCTCGATCAATCAGAACGAGCAGATTAGTGTGAGGCAAACCTGGAATCTGTATTGTGTTAAGGGAGGGGCTGACCAGCTGGGGCTTCAGAAGAGGCGTGTACAGCGGTTGCCATGGTTGCCACTTGGGATTATATATTTAGAAAACCTGTCCATGCAATATGATTAGATCAACCAGTCGTAAAACCAGCGCACCCACAAATGCATGCTACATATATGATGATATTACAAGTGTTTGTACGATTGAGGAAGAGAAGAGCAGAATCAAGGGACTGAAATTTTGGGTTAGAATAACGTTGTTGGAAAATCTATCTAGCTGTGAGCCTGTGACCAGCCCCGCGACGGACAAAACTTCTATGAGACCAGGTCTCATTTCGCAATATATTAGACCCATCTAATTCGCTGACACGTGTGCAATACGAATCTTGAAGTAAGCCCGTGTCTTCTTCCCCAGAATACCTATCTAATCTATTCTTAGTCATACCGAGTTTCAGACGAGGGAGAGATTACCACAACTCTGAACGATATGAAGCATGATCGCCATGGCTGCAAGCCTGCAAGGCCAGCAAAACGTTGGCTTCTCCCGTGAACAGTTGACCATGTTACATGAAGGAAAAAATGCAGAAAAAATAGACAGAAGTAATGGCCAGAGATTAGATGAGATTGGATTTGGCTAATGTTTAGGTTTAATCATCAAGCAGAATCAATGTTTCGGCAATGGCTTCGTTCATATTCATACAAAGCAATCTACGCTGGCCGTCGGCTCATGTCGATCCTACCTGCAGTTCGGCTGTGGTGCGTTCGTGCGGCTATGCAAGTGGTGACAGTAGGCAAAGGCACCGACGGGCGCACCTCGTCATGAAGTTCAGCGGGGCGGCGACAAACTGGGTTTGGACTTTGGATTGGATATGCGTGCGGGGAAGAAGCTCCTTCCATTATGGATCGCAATAGGAAACCTGTCAATGCAATACATCTCTACTGTTAATCAGTTGGTAAGTCCTGGAACTTTCCTTTGCCTAGGGAAATCACAAGATAAATCGTAACTTTCATTAACAATTAAACCAAATCAGTACTTTCCTTCTGCCTGCACATTCCCTCTCTTCATCAAAACAATCAGATTCTCGCAATAGTCAACAAATACTTACTACGAAATCATCAAGCCTCCAAGGAGCGTTGGTGGAGGTCACCGGTGACGAATCCTGGGCGGCGGCGAGCCCTCTGCTTGGCCATGGTGTCAAGCATCCAGCGAGGATCTTCGAGCTCAGTTCTGTGCGCCGGCTATCCCTGCTTTGCCATGGTTTTAAGC
Organism: Bromus sterilis; assembly: GCA_950022295.1. Classification (NCBI taxonomy): domain Eukaryota; kingdom Viridiplantae; phylum Streptophyta; class Magnoliopsida; order Poales; family Poaceae; genus Bromus; species Bromus sterilis. The sequence continues at coordinate 360,002,675 of OX465595.1, read as the reverse complement.
ATCCAGCGAGGATCTTCTAGATATCCTCCGTCGTTGCTCCTGTCATCACGACTGCTGATCTTCACAGTCCTGCAGAAGAATGAGATACATTCGGCTGTCAGGTTGTGAGCAAGAAAGAGTTCAGAACAAGGTACAGTAATTGTTTTCGTTCTAGAATGTACATATGAATAGCTCTTGCCAAACTATAGTCGGCTACATTTAAATAGAGTGTACATATGGAATAAGGTTTTGTAAGACATTATCATTTTAAGCACTGGTTTCAGCCGGTACTGAATTCAGAACAAAACAATATAGAAATACCGTTTAACAACCAAACAGCTAATGCTAAAAACATGCGAAGATTGCAACAAATCCTTTGGATACAACCTTTGGATTTGTATCATCTCACAAAGAAACCTCGAGCTGAAAAAGTTGATTGCTTTCAAGAGAATGATGATGTTGTAGAAACTCAAGTACAAATTGATCTTGCTCATAGGAAGTGCAAGTCTAGCATATGTTTTTGAAACCCTCGCAATATAGCATTCTTATTCATGTGAGCATTACTATTCATTACTACATGCTAAATAATGCCTTATGCAGCAACAAAATGATGATGGTGCAGAAGCACTAGTACCAATGGATAATGCTCACAAGGCGCACAATACCTTCACTAGCTTCACAGAATTGTTGACGGTAGTTTTAACATTGCCCTGTTTCAATTTCTTCAAACTAGTTATAATATTACCTTGTTTAAATTTTTCTTTTATCTTTGCAGGGTACTAGTCAAGTTGATTTTGTGAATCTTCAAGATTTTCTTTAGGGCCATATTTTAGTAGCTGCGAAATGGCTGGTATTTTGTTATTTTGGGATGATCGTTTAGCACTTGATGTGCTAATTGATGGCTTTTGGTGGATATTCAACTAATTGATGGCTTGTATACGCTTCTGAATTATATGGTATTGCTAAACTGTACCAGGCTAAATCCTTTTTGTATCTATGCCTGTACTAAACTGAATCCTCTCTGTTCTTGAATTTTCTGTATCTTTGCAGGGTACTAGAGGAGCTGATTATATGAATCTTTAGGATCTTGTTTAGGGCCCTATTTTATTAGTTGTTGCTACTTATACGACAGCCTATTTTGTTCTTTTGGGGTGAATGTGTTGAGCACTTGTTAAAAAAAATCATTCCCTAATTTTTCTTGTATGTACTGTTGTGCCAAAACTGAGTCACTGTCTATATAAATCTGTGCTAATTGATAGATTATGTTGGGTATTATCAGTTTGGATACATGGACCATGAGACTTTCCAAAACACTGAAGTGAAAAAGCTTATTTAGTTATTCTTGCACGTACTGCATTGCTAAAACTGAATATATGTGCTTGTACGAAAATTGAATCTTCCCTATACATGTGTTCCAAACTGAAGTAGTGCCTTTGCTGGAGGTTAAGTGATGTGAAACGGTGGTTCAATCCTGACTAAAACACTTTGCCTGTACATGTTTCTGAACGGAATAAGCACGCATATATCTACCTGTTCCTGTCCTCTGTTCCATAAACGACGGCATCGGGCATAGGTAGAACGTCAGGCTGTGACTTGGTACAGCCAAGTTAGAGATTCCGTGCCGGTCTGATTGTGCTTCCCGGGACTGAGTGTCTCCCCATCCTGGCACTAGTCCAGTCCATTCAGGCCTTGTTGCATTTTGGAGGTCTCTGGGATCCAATGCTCCACACAAATTAAACAACCTGTAAAATTCAGAAGATTTGACTAAATGACTGGGTTTCAATCACCACTTGTAAACAGCAGTTGTTGTTTACTGTACTCTCGTAACTCAACAGCCAAAACGAAATGCATCAACAATGCAGCCAGGACTGTTCAGATACCTCGGGCGAATGGCACTGCGTATGCTGCATCGACCCTTCGTCCACGCCGACGGGGTCACCAGGTTGATCTCCGGCGCAGGCAGAGGCTCATTGTGGACCTCGACCTCCCGTAGCATAGCATTTCGTCGACGGTCAGCCGCCGCAGCGGCGACGGGTCGAAGATGGCTTCTCCCAATCGTCCTCCGCCGTATGCTGCGGTTACTCGTCGACCTCCTCCAACCCCATGAGGGCTCCGGGGAACTCAGCCTCCGCCATAGCAACGGGAAACCCAGCCTCGATGGGGACGGCGTCGGCCGGCAGAGGTGGACCTTGTGGGCGTCCGTGCCGTTTTCCATGCGGCCGCCGGACAGGGGAAACAGAGGACATCCGCGGCCGCGACGGTGCCTCGCAAGCTCGGCGCGCGAGAGAAAAGAGGATCTCCTATCCGCGGCCGTCTCCACCGCCACCCACGCCGCCGGGAAGACAACGCCGCTCCCCCTCCTTCTACTGTGCCTCCGGCAATATCCTTCTCCTCTGCTCAACCTTGCTTCTCACGGACGAGAACGGCGACGAGCCGGCGACCAGAGCGACGGGGAGTGAGTAGGATGGGGGAGTGAGGGAAGGGATAGGAACAACTCTAGCAGATCCTCGTCCTAAAAGAAAATGCAAATACAAAATCGATGGCGACAGAATAGATCCGAGAAAATCAATACATTCATCACAGACCCTTCCGAAGAATACTACTCCGCTTCTGCATATAAAAAAGGGATAAGTATATTTTTAGTCCTTAAACTTTTTCAAAAGTATAGAATTGGTCCCTCAACTTTAAAAAGTATAGAATTGATCCCTTAACTTTTAAAATCGGTTACTTTTAGTCCCTCATATCGCTTCAGATGATTTTTTACCGGCGCAGATTGTTAAAAATAAAAAAAGAGCTGCAAGGGAAGGTTGTGCGCTACCTACGGCACTCGCCGCCTACCATCGACAAAGTACGACATGCATATGACGCAGCCAGCACGAACAAACATGCAGTGTTGCTGCTTTGCTTGTCCATCAATGAGACGACGTCATAAATGGCGAAGAGGAGTGTGGTGAGGGTCATAGACAGCGCACAACCTTCCCCCGCTTATCTCTTTTTATTTATAACATTCCATGTTAGTAGAAAGTCAGTTGAAGCGGCACGAGAGACTAAAAGTAACCGATTTTTAAAGTTGAGGGACCAATTCTATACTTTTTAAAGTTAAGGGACCAATTCTATACTTTCGAAAGAGTTTAGGGACTAATAATATACTTATCCCTATAAAAAAGGGGTTTTTGATTTTTTTGCCACAACTTTCTTTGGGCTTTGACAATTTGTCACCCCTTAGATTGTAATTGATCAGTTGCCACTCTTTACATAAAATTTTGCTATCTTGCCCTCTGTCAGGTGGGTCCTACAACAAATGTCCAACATACCCCTCCCCTGGATTTACCACGAAAAGGTCTCGGCCCTGCACTCGCCGTCGGAGCGCGCTCGTCCACCCGTCACCGTCCTCGCCGCCGGCAATCTCCTGGCGAGCCGCACTGGCACGCCCGTCCTCCTCCTCCTTCCTCCCTCATTCTTCTTCTCTCCTTCTTCTCTCCCTCCTCAGGCCTCTCTCTCTCTCTTTCTGCAGGTCACGCCCGCCATGGCCATGGTCGCCATGGACCTTGGCTCCGGTGACCGCCGCCGCCCAGCCACCGGATCCGGCCGGCCACGCCCATCCCCAGCCTTCCCCGTCGGCCACTGCATCGGCCCAGGGCGGCGCAGCGGCCACAGTCCCGGCACCGGGCAGGCGCAGCGGCCACGGTCCCCGCCATGGGCGGGAGCACCGCCGTGGGGGGGAGGAGGGAGGGGGAGCATGGCTGGGCGTGGGTGGGTGGCTCGTCGGGAGCTCGCCGGCGTCGAGGATGGCGACGAGCGCTCGATTTGATTTCAATGGGTGAATTTGCACAAAGGGTAATTTCGTCCACTCTTGTATGGGTACATTATGTTAATTATTAGCAAGTATTGTTTTTCTGTGAAAAAGTGGCAAAAGATCAAAGTTCAATGTAAAGAGTGGCAACCGACCAATTACAATATAAGGAGTGGCAAATTGTCAAAGTGCAAAGTAATTGGTGGCAAAAAAATCAAATGCCCTATAAAAAACAACGGTTTTGCTAATTCTCATGTAGAGTACATGAGAATTAGTTAAGTCACATGCAAAAAATATTAAGTTTTAAATTAAATATGCTTATCCTGTTTTTTTTAACATGTACGTGATTTCGCTTAAACGAAGCTTGCAGCAGAGAGAGGCGGGCCGGCCCACTTAATGTTTTTTCCTATTTTTTTCTGTTTCGATTTTTTTGGTTATTCTGTTGTTTTGTTTTTTATTTTCAGTTTCTGATTTTAATGCATTTTTATTTTGTTTACAATTTTTATTAATTTTCATGATAAATGGTGAATATTTTATTAAATACATAGAAATAAATTTATTATGTTGAACTAATTTTAAATATAGCCTATTTTATTTATGTATAATGAACATTTTAAAATTCATTAATTTTTTATGTTATATGAAAAATATTTTTTAATAGTCACTGAACATTTTTTAAACATAGAATAAAGTTTTTTAATACGAAATTGTTAAAACACATGTACACACGAAATATCAAAGTTTTGTATGAATCTGCTGCCGTTTCATTTTCTGTTTTGAAAAACTGTATGAGAGTTGATTAAGGGTTGATTTATCTTGTTTGTCGTACGGAAGTTGAGCGCAAGCTGTTTCAACTTTTTTGGTTGTCTTTTTTGTTTTTATCATGCGATGTTTATAGGTTGTCCTTTTTAGTCGATGGCCCCCTCTGTTTTTTTTTGTTTTTTTTTCTCGGTTGTAAATCCCCCAACGAGTCACAACTGGTTTTGATTTTTTTTCTCAGTTTAATCCATCAAGGAGTCGCAACTAGGTCCGATTTATTTTTTTTAGTTGTAAATTCACCAACGAGTCGCAACTGGGTCCGATTTTTCTCTCAGTTGCAAGCCCACTAACGAGTCGCAAGTGGGTCCGAGTTTTTTACTCAGTTGCAAGTCCGCCAACGAGTCGCGACTGCGTCCGATTTTTTTTCTCAGTTGCAAGCCCACCAACGAGTCGCAAGTGGGTCCGAATTATTTTTTCTCAATTGCAAGTCCACCAACGAGTCGCAATTGGGTCTGATTTGTTTCTAAGTTGCAAGTCCGCCAACGAGTCACAACTGAGTTCGATTTTTTTCTCAGTTGCAAGCCCATCAACGAGTCGCAAGTGGGTCCGATTTTTTTTCTCAGTTGCAAGTCTAACAACGAGTCGCAACTGGATTCGATTTTTTTCTCAGTTGCAAGTCCACCAACGAGTTGCAACTAGGTCCGATTTTTTTCTCAGTTGCAAGTCCACCAACGAGACGCAACCGACTCCGATTTTTTTCTCAGTTGCAAGCTCACCAACGAGTCGCAACTGAGTCCAACTTTTTTTCTCAATTGCAAGTCCACCGAGTTGCAACTGAATTTGTTTTTTTTTCAGTTGCAAGTCCACCAACGAGTCGCAACTCGGTCTGACTTTTTTTTCTTAGTTGTAAGTTCACCAACGAGTCGCAACTATTCCGACATTAGCTTACAATTTTTAAAATTAACCTTTTTACATTTATTATAGTAATTTATTTTGTATGACAGTGTTTTTTCTTGTCCATTGAAGCTCATTAGATAATTATCAAATTCAAACAAACGAACAAAAGCCTAGTTAAAAAAACATGCGGGCTGACGTCAGCGCATGTGACTTAACTAAGTTATATGCACATGCGTCCTAGTCACTCAAAAAAAATTCAACGACACTCACCACTCAATCATGAAATTGTCCGTGTGAAGCAATTGGGTGCCGCCCGAGATGATTTTTTGCACGGCTTATCCTGAAAAACAAAATTTGGACTGCCGTTTACTATGGCTCGTGCAAGCTTTGCAACAGAATTACATAATCAGCCACGGTGTACATTAGTTGAAACAGGTGGCATTTGGGTGCATGTCATGTTTCTTTACTGGCCGCCCCGCAAAAAGCCCATTATACCTTATACCGTGTACTTCTTCCGTTTCAAATTACTTCGACATGATCTTAATTTAAATTTAATCTAAATTTAAATTAAAACCATATCGAGTAATTCGAAACGGAAGGTGTATATCACTGAAATGATGTGTATTTCACGTACTTGTGGTGGTACAGATGTGTTGATGATCGATCACGATTGATAAATACTAGAATTGCAATGCACACTTTGCCACATCGTTTTCGTATTTTAAATTGTATAAGTTTTACTATAAACTCACAATAAATTCACTATATCATCAATGTACGAAGCGTACAAAAAGTAACACTCATTTTTCTAGAAAAGACAAATATTAATGATGTTCATGCACTCATTTTTTCAAATAAGATAAATTTAATAATAAATAATGATTTACATACTAAGTGTGTGCCCATTAATATGGATCAGAGGTAGTAAATCATCAAATTAAAATTGAATTCTTAATTGACTCTCATAGGTTTCATCTTAGGCGATCCAGTGATATAGAAAAGATATCATAAAACTTCACCCAACGATTTTTGAAGTGTGATCAATAAACTGGCTAAACATTTTGCACCAATCATAAAGAAGATATTATAATATTCTAAAGATGTGCCAAAGGACAAGGCGCTGCCACCACGTGATGACTTTCTTGATCATGAAACAATAAAGAACGTTGTCACTTTTTTCTCTCAAATTTTCACATAGATAAACTACTTTTCAGGAGCAGCTAATAAAAAAAGGGCGTCAAGGAGAATGATGGCCAATTCAAACAAATGTTTTTGAGGTAAAAAACCAACGCGTAAATATATGCCTCCAAATTACACCCATGTACTTGTATGAAATTACATTACAATGGCATAGTACTTAGATGTGCAACATATATGATACATTTAAACGTGCTTTAGCAAAACCGAAATTATATAGTACATTCTGTGAATGAAAACCTAATACAATCATTCACGCTATCACCAAAGTATTACACGTGTTGCCAAGATTCATAAAAAGAAAAGGCAAATGAGAAGTGTCCAACGTCAGGTCGAAAACCCCTTTGTCCTGGTGTTTTTGTTTTTGAACTAGAATGGTCACCTAAAAGAAAAGAAAAAAAAAAGGAAAAATTGTCTTCCCTATAAATTTTTTTGTCATATGCCTACAACTAAAGTTGTCAACCACGCTTAACTAAAATTGCTAACCAAATTATTCGAAATTGCTATCCCTTTCGCCCTGATGTTTGGCACTTATTAGGATAAAAAAAGAGCTCACAAGAGAACCGTTTCAATGAAGGGAACATTACCATAGAATCATCAGTACAACTAATATTGCTGGGTCAGGAACATCTCTCAACTCCCAATATTAACAGTTGAACTGATGAGGAATTTCTCTTTCAGTGCACACCACCATTGGCTGCACTGCAACAAATCGATTGTTCATGCATCTTACAATGCACCATCGATCCGCAGAATCAAATCACACATTTGAGGCTAAGGGATCCAAAACCATACAAAGGCTAGCTTACAAAGGATGAAGAACTGACAGAACCCACACTAGCTAGATCGAATTTTGTCCTGCAGAAGATGACGTACCGTCACTGCCGCCGGATCGTGATCAGCCAGCCAGCCGCCCGCCGGAGCTTCAGGCGGAAGCGCGCCGTTCCGGAATGTCGCGTCGGACAGGAAGAACCAAATCCACGGCGAGCAGTTCGACGGAGGACCTCGTGGGAAGCAGCGCACCACGTCCTGGTTGAAGTAGAACATACCGCCGGTCTCGCTGCAGCGGTACGGCGGGTTCCCGGCCGTCCAGAGGTGGCCGTTGGGGCTCCTGCCGTCGTCCAGGAAGTAGATGTATAGTGGGGAGGAACACCTCATGTCGACGGCCACGGAGCAGCCCCGCCCGAGGAAGATCTTCCGGCCACGCAGAGTACTCGTGTCCCTCCAGCAACGTCTCCAAGAAGCCAAGACTTGGGGGTCGTCTTCTCCCTCGATGATCTCCTGCTCCTCCAGCATGAACACTTGGAAGCTCGTGCGGTGCTCGGGACCATCGAACCTCACGATCATCAGCAGCTTCCCGCGGGACACGACGAGGTAGCGGGAGACCGTCTGCCCCGGCGCCGGCTCGCGCGCACGGTGGTCGGGGAAGCTGTACCTCACCGTGTAGGTGGAAATCGGCGCTTCGTCGCCATCGTGATCCGGCCAGAACATCAGGAGGTTCTCCTTGTCGGTGAGGACGTAGAAGCCCACGAAGAACTCGCCGGAGTAGTATATCACGTCCTCGATCTTGTTCTTGGGTAAGAAATCGTGCCACGATTCGTCGCTGGCGTCCTCCAGCCACATCGGTGGAAACCAGCAGCGGTTCTCGGCGTGCGGGCACCAGAACGCGATATTGGACTCGCCAGACACTATGGCGGCGGCGTAGCAGGGCTGGCCGGCGCCGGGTTCGGCGGTCGGCGCGGCGGAGAGGGTGACGGCGAGGAGAACGGCGGGGCACATCTTGCCGTAACCGCGGCCGGGGACGAAGAGGCGATTCGGGAGGGGGACGCGCGTGCCCGTGAGGAGGTTGAGCAAGGCGTAGTGGCCGCGCGGCTGCGGGAGTTCGGTGACGAGCCAGCCGCCCGGAAACGAGCCGCACAAGCGCCCGCCGCGGGCGTCCGCCGGCAGCCTGGGGCGGTGGTGGGTGTCGTTGCAGGCGACGCAGAAGAAGGGGTTGGCGGCGGTGGATGGCATCATCAGCCACGGGAAAGGGTTCGCCCACGCCGTCGGGCACACCTGGGGGAGTTCAGCCCACGGCAGCCCCTCCGGGGGAGGCTGCGCCATGGGAGGAGAGGTTCTTGAGTTTCTGGAAACTTCTTGGTGGGGTGGCGAGGGGGCCGAGGGAGAGAGGCGAACTGAGAGTTTATTCGTTGACATGCGGACTGAAAGGTTAGCGGTATTTATAGAAAAATCGTATAGGCCACAAATCCCAATCATTTAGAATAGCTTCATAACATATGCACATAGGGACAAACTTATGCAACAAAAATGCAAAAATGAAATTCTGAAATATCGCACAAACACATTTGCTACTTAAATGGGAAAATACCTCCTTTGCAACATGGTAAAAGTACCTTGCAAAATGAACAATCCAATACTACTAACCCTTCATAATCATTTTTTTTTCAAACCAGGAAGGTACAATTCCTTGCCGAAGTCACAGAGAGACTGCTCCTCCTCTCGCGAGTCACGGCCTAGGGTTTCGCCGTCCCTGTCACCGCGCTGCCAAGCTCGCCGCCGGCTATCCACTACAAGAAACCTGCTTATCTGTGACGGATTTCTGATGACAGTCTGGGATTCTGTCACGGACTATGACGGCCCATAGCATACTGTCATTGAAACCGTCACCGATTAGCAAGCCGCGGATGGGCCTACGAAGGGCTACAACTCGATGACGGCCGTGCAGGAACTGTCACACAAATCGTCAAGGATTGAACAACTGGGCCAAATTGGGCTTAGTATTTATTTTATATAGAATAGACATACCGTCATGGATTACCACTTGCGCTGATGTGGCGTGCCTCACCTTGTTTGACCCACATGTCAGTTGGATTAATAGAAACTGGACTTAAGAAAAAAAGTTCTTATACTTCTTCAAGCCGCGGAGACAAAAAAAACACCCGCTCAATCGATCCCCCCGCCGGTCACTGGTCGCCGCCGCCGTCGATTTCCCAAGCGAGGGTGCTTAGATCTGGCGTGTTGGTGTGGCGCCATCTTCTAGATCCTGTCGGAGTCGTCTCTGCCTGGGGTTTCCGTGCCCAACTGTCGACGAGCCGGCCACCGGCCTCCATTGCCGCGGTGACGAGCCGATGGCCGCCCACCATTGTTGTGTGTAAGAGCCAGCCACCGCCCACATTTGCTTCAGCAGCCACTCCTCGTTGTTCCCCGACTCAACGCCGGCCAGCAGCTAGGTACGTCTCAGGCAAAAAACTGAATCTGTTCGTTTTTTGAATGGTTGAGCATACAGATTTCTCATCCTTAGTATTGTTATTCCATTGTAGTTAAATTGGTTGAGCTGAATGTCTTTTGGGGTATTACAAATTCAAGTGGTGCCATTGAAAAACAATTTCCCGTGGTTTGGTGTGTTCCTGGTATTGGACCTCTGAACCTGTAGGTGATGCACGCTTGTGTTGTGAATTTTCTATACGTTATGCAAGTGGTGCACATGGTAGTAGACTCATAAACATGTCAATTTTTCTATATGTTTGTGTTGTGATTTTGTACATTATGTAACAGTATAGCTTTTGCTGCTGTGTGCAAGTTGTTTTTGTAGGTCATGTATCTTGTAGGGAATTGATGTTTTGCACAACATGTTTCCTAGGAAATGCTAGTAAACATGTTTCCTCAATGATTATTTTCCTTTGATTAAGTTGGTCTTTTCTGCAATGCAGATGGATAGACGTTGGATTTGTGGCACACTGTTCTCTCGGGAGTACATCGATGGTGTCAAATAGTTTATGAACTTCATTCAAGCAAAATTCAGTGAGGATGAAGAAATACTCTGCCCATGTAGACAATGCCTTAATCACAAATAGTGGCATCAGGTCATTGTGAACAAGCACATATTGACGAATGGCATGGAAAGTACATATACCCGCTGGATATATCATGGAGAAGACTTCAATGCAAATGTTATTGAGCATCGTGTTGATGTGCATGACTCCGAGGATGGTAACAATGGTGGTGATGACCGATTTGAAGAGATGTTTGGAGACCTACGCACATCACTAGAACAAGATCAGAATGAAAATGTAAATGAAGATGGTAACAATGATGCAAACCCTTCTGAGAATGAGTCATTTCTAGAGAATGTGAGGAAAGAGGCAAAGCGGCACCTTTATCATGGTTGTACCAAGTTTTCAAAGTTCTCATTTGTGGTAAAGCTTCTTCATTTGAAGTCATGCCATAGGATCACAAATAGTGCATTTACTGATATTTTGAAGTTGTTGGTTGAAGCATTCCCTCAACCCAATACACTCCCAAAATCGTATGCCGAAGCAAAGAATCTTCTAAAGGAATTAGGCCTTGGGTATGAGTCTATACATGTGTGCATCAATAATTGTGTTTTGTTTAGAAAGCAATATGCCAAGCATGACAATTGCCCAGTTTGTGGCATGTCAAGATGGAAAGACCCTGCTAGAAAGAAGATACCACATAAAGTTTTGAGACATTTTCCATTGGTGCCTAGGCTGAAGAGGATGTTTCTTTCCAAAAAATCATCAGAAGAAGCACAGTGGCACAAGCTAAATAGGGAGCCCAGTGAGAAGGAAATGAGTCATCCAACTGACGGTGATGCGTGGCAACACTTTGATAAAAAGTATAAGGAATTTGCTAAGGATGCCAGAAACATCAGGCTTGGCATCGCCACCGATGGGTTCAATCCTTTCGGAAACTTTAACACAAACTATAGTATGTGGCCAGTGTTTGTTGTGCCATACAACCTTCCACCTTGGGCATGCATGGATCAGTCAAATTTCATGATGGTTCTATTAATTCCAGGTCCTAAATCACCAGGAAAGCACTTTGATGTCTTTCTACAGCCACTTGTAGAAGATTTAATTGAGCTTTGGAAGGGTGTGCGTACATATGATGCTGGTGAAGGAAAAATGTTTGATCTTCATGCTGCAGTTCTATGGTGCATTCATGATTACCCAGCTCTGAGCACCCTTTCAGGGCGTACCACAAGAGTCTATGCTGCATGTATTCATTGTGACAAACACCCTCTTTCGTATAGCCTAAGGAACAAAATTGGCTATATTGGGCATTATCGTTTCCTTCCAAAGGGACATCATTTGCGAAGAAACAATGAACTTGTTGGTCTTCATGAACGCAATGATGAGCCCGGTAAATTATCCAAGGAAGAGCTGCAAGCAGAACTAGAGAAGATTAGACCTGGGCGACAGAAAGAAAGCATGAAAAGGAAGCGTTCTGACTTGGGCAGCAAGAAGGCTCGTGTGCCAATTTGGAGTCGGAGGGTTTATTTGTGGGATTTAGATTATTGGGATAATTTGAAGCTGAGACATAATCTTGATGTCATGCACATCGAGAAAACACATATGTGAAAATCTCATTGGGACAATTTTGAACATGGAGGGGAAGACGAAGGACACACTTAATGCAAGGCTTGATCTCCAAGATCTGAATATTAAAGAGGAGTTGCATTTGAGGAAGGATGGAAACTCATATATGATGCCTCCGGCCCGGTATACCTTGTCTAAAGAACAAGTGATTGCATTTTGTCAATTTTTACGAGAGTTAAAGTTTCCAGATGGGTTTGCTTCCAACATATCAAGATGTACAAGTGTTGATGGAACCAAGATCCAAGGCCTGAAAACACATGATTGTCACATTCTTTTGCAAAGAATCTTACCTGCTGGCATGAGAGGATTTCTGGACAATGATATATATGAAGCAATAGCTGAGTTAGGAAAGTTATTCAGGGAATTTTGCAGCAAAACTCTTAACAGGGATGTGTTGGCTGAAATGAAGAAAGAAATCCCTGTAATTTTGTGCAAGCTAGAGAAAATTTCCCCCCTGCTTTCTTTGATGTGATGGTGCACCTGGCCGTACATTTACTCGAAGAGTGTGACGCCCCCAAAATCAGACCGTGTACAGTAATCATACACGCAAGGTACACGATCGAGATCAGGGTGCCACGGTGAGATATCACAACACAACTCTACAAATAAAATAATACAAGTTGTTTAATACAAGCCAGGGGCCACGAGGGCTCGAATACAACAGCTCGAGAGCACAAGTCAGCGGAAGCAAATAGTATCTGAGTACAGACACAAGGATACAAGGTTGCCTTAAGAAGGCTAGCACAAATATCAACAACGATCGAAAAGGCAAGGCCTCCTGCCTGGGAACCTCCAAACTACTCCTGGTCTTGGTCATCGGGGATCTTCACGTTGCGGTGGTCGGCATCGGGAACTCCTGCTCCTGGGCTCCAACGTCGACTGCAGCGGCCGATCAGGCAAAACAGTAAAGGAAATAAAGCAGGTGAGTATCTAGTATACCCGCGAGTCTTACGTCCGCTACTAAGCATTATACATTGTATCAATGGAAAGGGGAGGCTGTATATATAGTGGACTGCAAGATAGAAATCAGAATAAGGGTAAGAAGCTAGGCCTATCGAAGACTAGCATCTTCTGACGTGTCTTGCAGCATGAGAAGAGAAACAACCAACAGTTATATAAAGCAATAAAGTAACAATGAAGCAGAAGTTGTTGCAACATTGTATAATATAAGTTGTAATGATTAATAATAATAATGCCTCCGAGTTCCCCTCCTCGACTTCCCTGCGAGGAAGAAAACCCGGAACCATACAGTTTAATAGTAGTAGTTTGTAGTGGTAAGATCCAGCTTCAGCATAAAGCGTCCTGTTACCGTGGACACGGCTATTCGAATAGATTAAACTCCCTGCAGGGGTGCACTACTGTTCAGCCTGCACGCTCGGATCTCCAGGGTGGCGTGAACCTTGTTAGGGAACGCCCCACCGAGGCTATCCGACACGACGCAGCCCATCCTAGGCTCAGCAGAGAGGCCATCCGTCGGACTATATCCTATGCGCCAAGGGGTCTAGGTCCCTCACCCTTGCACGCTCCTGCACGGTGCGAGTCTGGCCGGTGAAGCAAAAGCAAATCCAAACACACCTGCTGCAGCAAAAAGACAAGACCACTTCCCGGCGATCAGGCCACAGTACTGCTGACGTCTGAAGAGCTTTCGGACGAACTATGACGCGGAGGGCCCACACCGTAATCCCACGTGTAGGTAGTGCGTACAGACCAACGGGTCTCTCAAGTCATCCGCCGAACCATTTAGCATTTTAATATTATCTCGCAGACAACCGTTATCGCTGTCTGACTAACAACACAACGGACAACGAACAGCAACAAGGCCCACCGGTAACGTCGGGGCCTGCCCTGTCGTCCCGTCAAAGCGCGTGGTTACCGACAAGGTGAACCGTCTCCTTACCTTGTCTCGCGTGTGCTCTTGGTAGAGCTCGACTTTTGCGTGGTTTGGTAACTCTCGCGAGATACGAGCAGGGGCCAAGCACGCCAGTAACGTCGGTCGTACCCTCCCTGTCGTTCCCGACACAATACCGCTCGCGGGCACCGTTGGGTCGCCCGACTTCTTACCTTAAGGACAACCGTGCTCAGGACCCTATGGCGGCAAGACAAAGTCAGCCTCGAGTGGAGTACAAGGATTACTCCTTGATAGCTCACACTTGAGGGTGACTAGGCATAACCCAGATAGGGGCCTTTGGCGGTGTCTGCATTGTACCGTACCTGTGCAGTTGTATTTAATGTATCCGCGATCGCTCCCATAGTGATCACGACCCGCTATCTAACCCTAGCTAACAATGCGCAGGGCTCACTGCTGAATAATGCGTAAGTATAACAGGCAGCATAGGATAAGAAAGGTACATCAAGGGGCGACAAAATCAGGCTATGCAATTGAATAGGATTGTAATCGTAGCAGCAGCAGTAACAATGCCTAATGCAAGTAAGTACGGAAAGGTAGGCGATATCTGGGGAAGAGAATGGCTCTGCTTGCCTGGAAGCTTGTGACATCCTGGCTTAATAGGAATGATATACTACTCATATCACAAGGTGCACCTTCTTTTCCGGAAGCACATCTTCAAAGAACTCCAAAGTTAACCGTGCTTGGCTTGGAGCAATTTGAGGATGGGTGACCGACTGGGAAGTAGCTCCCAGGTGCACACGAGTGAGGACAAAGTGCGGAGGAAAGACTAGTGTTGGTCTGTGGGGACAGTCTAGATCCCGCCAGGCGTACGCCAGGAACCGGTGGCTGTGGCCGGGGCGTAACAAAGCTCGACGGTAGGGGTAGGGTCGTCGACGAAGTAGTCGTACTCGGGTCATCGGCGGCAGCAACGGGGTCTCCCGGAGAATAAGGGGGGGGGAGAAACAGTAAATACACAACAATAATAGCAATACAAAAATATGACATAGCAGATATAAAGCAACGGGGCTCTAACGCAGTGTTCGGTGATTTGCTCGGAGCAGGAATTTATCCGGGGATGACTCATCAGTACCGGTTGATTACCGGACCGATGATCCGGAGGGGAAGGTTCCATGTCTGCAGTGTTAGAAACATCTGACAGACATGTGGATAGTGTATCCGTGCTCGTTGATAGATTCTGAACAACTTTTATGTTCAGAACCATTTCATCCGGCAAAGTTCTACCGGCTCCGATCGTCTGACAAACAGATGAACCGGAGGGGAAATGTTCCACGTTCAGTATGTTAGAGAGGTGCGGTGGGGGTATGGGTAGCGTATCTGTATTCGTGATATTTTTCTGATTAAGTTTCATATATAAAGTTTTTGATCTGACTTACGAATTAAAAGATATTGATTTTTAAAGATTTAATCATTTTAATGATTTTTTGAAAATTATTTATTATTAATAATTCAACATTATCTACAATAGTGATCTTGACTAGTCAAACTAACGCAGAGGGCCCACCTGTCAGTGACTGAGAGTTAAAGTGTTTAAATAAAACATTTCTTATAATTAAAAAGGCTAGGGCCCACTTGTCATAGACATAAATTTTGGAACCCACTGAATTTTTGCTAAGTCTGGGATTTTTGTTTCTAAACAACATTTAGCCTTTTTTGAGAGCCTACGGTTTGATGTTCTGCTCAACCAACGATTTAGTGTCTTATATCAAATTTAACAGTTTTCTATGATCTACAATTCTGTATGGATGGCAAATGTATTAGAGTTCATTAACTTAATTAAAACTTGGTATGAAAGGTGTTACTCGAGGTTAATCCCAGAAATTGTTAAAGTGTATAAAGTTTGCTACATAATTACGATTGATCCATAGCTCAAATGGAGATGTTTCCAACACATGTTTTTCTCTACATCATGTGTACTATCATGCTATGCCCTCAGATGGCATGACAGATACCTACAACAAGTTCATCCACAGCGCCAAATTGGCCATCGGGTAAACTCCGTTTTGCGGCTTAACATAAATCCGCATTTTGCGAATTTGGTAGGAATTAATCCGTGCATCGAATGGACTTGGTCCAATGGCGAAAATCGAAGCTCGTTAGGTGTACTACATATCTACATAACTTTTATTCATGATAAAATCTATTTTCTTGCTGCTTGTTGTTGTCCAAGGTGGTGCATCAGTATGGTATTCAGAGGAGCAGCAACAACATTCAGTGGTAGTAGCAGACTAACAACTTCAGCAGCAGTATCAATTAACAACAGCTGCGGCTCAGCTCCAGCAGAGCATCGGCGAGGAGCAGCATAGAAGGAAAGAGTAGCAGGGTGTGGCCAGATGGCGGTGAGCACGAGCAGGGCCCAACCGGGCATGACCAAGACGAACACGACGGGCACGGGCGACGGAAATTGATGACAGGACGAGGGGGGAGCACGGGCATCAGGCGAGGAGCTCACAGGGGGGAGCGGCGTCGCGGCTGGAGCTCGGGGAGCTGATGGAGCGGGGGTTCGACGAGGGAGTAGAGGAGGAGTACGGCGACTCGGTGATGAGGAGTAAGCCTGCATCCTTGGTGGAAGAGGACCGGGACAGCGCTGCCAACATCGGGCCATGGACCTCCTGTCCATGGCGGCGGGAAAGAGAGGGGGAAGAGGAGATGGCGGCCAAGGCGGCCGGCGCGTCGCGGAGCCGTGGCGGTCCGCCGGGGTGGAGGGAGGTCGGGGGCGGGGCCGGGGTCGCCGGTTCCCTTGCTCTGGATCGAGCAGGGGGAGGGGGCACAGGCGTGAGGGAGTTAGGGGAGGGGAGGGTGTCGGTGGGGAAAAGAGAGAGGGAGGGAGGGAGGTGGGCTGGGCCTGGGGAGCAGGGGGGTATGGGCTTCATTTGCTTTTATTATTTTTGTACTTTCTTTTCTGTTTCTAAATAGTTTAGTAGATTTATATTTTTGTAAAACATGGAACTTGCTCCATAATTAGTATTGCACCATATTGAAGTGCCCCATAAAGTTTGGTACTTTCTAAAGTCATTTGATATTTTATTTAAATAATAAATGATTAAAATGGGTTGTTTAAGCTATTGTTTGAATTGTTTGATTTAATTAATAGCTTAATAAATTCCAAAAAACCACATGGACATGATCCACTGAATATTTGGCATTTTACAAAAATGGTTGCAAAGTTTTTGGTTGAACTTTTATTAGCAACATTGTTTTTATTATCCAGATCAAGAAGGGGGGTTGGACTTTGATTTGTATGATGATGATCAAGGCACAGTTGGCACATGGTCTATTGATATCAACCATTATGATACAGAACGATCAACTGCAAAGTTTGATCAGGGCATGATGGGTACATTGGATTCAATACCCCATCATGATCTGAAGATTAACAAAAACCAAAATTTTGATCAAGGCCAGTTTGAGCAATAGAGATTATCAACAGTGATTAACAACAGTAATCCTGATTACTATAGGTGATTACTGTAGTGTTACACCCGGGGTGTTACAAAGAGGCATTGCTCCGAGGTCCCATACAATATGGGTGGATGTACCTAGCTGAAAGGAGGTTGTATACTTTGAAGCGGTACGTGAGGAATAGGGCAAGACTAGAAGGTTCTATTGCTGAGGCATACATTGCCGATGAATTCCTGACATTTTGTTCCAAGTACATGGATGATTTCGATGACCGATGACCAGTGGAATGAGCTTGTAGAAAGCTGGAAGGATCCCAAAAAGATGGTATGTTTCTCTTTGGAGACAAATCTCTTGCCTTCTAGGAGTACATGATAATCCAGAAAGTGCCTTACATGTATTCGGTCTCTTGATGCAGGAGATATCTGAAATTAACAAAAATAACCGTGCTCAAGTTAAGTTTCACCAAACTACTGGTTCACGCAGCTACCCTGTGCACGTCGATAATCTGGTAAGTCAAACATGTTTCTTTGGATGTGCAACCTGCAATTGTTTTCCTGAGATTTTTCTGTGTGGTCTTGAGAAATATTATTGACCATAAGTTCATGTAAACCTTACCATTGCAACTATTTTTCTTCTCTATATTAAATTTTTGAACTGGCAGCATGTTAAGGTTCAGTGTTTTGGGCTTGAAATATATCTCACCTCTGCTGCCCCTGCTATTTTTCTTGTCTACAATAATTTCTGATCCTTGTACTTTATTAGGTATGATAGTTTCATAGTTTGCTAGAAGTAATGTATATAACTGTACATGATGCTCCCTTGCTTACAGCCAATAAATGCCTTTACCCCTTAGTGGTATCTCGTCAGGAATAAATGAATAAAGTAGAGTTCAATATTGGTGCTATACATGTTGTTTCTTCACAAATGTTAACTTGCTCCTTATCTGTTGTTTCCAGGGAGACAAATACAAGGAGAAAGAACCCACTGCACTTGATTTATTCAAGGAGTGCCACTACAGCAGCAAAAAGAAATGCTACACCGATGTTGTGCAAGCTGAAATTGTGAGTAAGCTTTAAAAGATTACAAACCATCAAAATGTTAACCTTTTGCTACAGATCCAGTAGTAGGGTAATAAATATTACAAAAAATACTTGCCATCTTCTATCCTTGTGCTAAAATACTACCTATGTCCTGTCCTTGTGCAATAATTCTTGCCACATTTTGTCGTTGTTTAAAGTACTTGCTATTTTTTGTCCTTGTGCTAAAATACTTGATGTCCTTGGCCCATAGTACTTGCAACATCCATGTAGTGACTAAATATAACTACATGTCTACATCTGTACATGGAAATGCGGAATACATATATGCAAATAACCTATGTGTTTGTTACCTGTTGTGCTCACCTTGTTCGTTTCTTGTATTGGTAGAATGAAATGGAAAGCAAAGTCTCTCAACCTACAGAAGATGGCCAACAATCGAACTCTCCAACCAAGGTTGTCGCTGAAGTTCTTACTAAGCATACTAAGAAGCCAACGTTTCTTAAGCATGTGGGGATCCAACACGTGCATGAGAGATCTAGTCGCAGCGACCGTGAAGCAGAACTGGCAGCGCGGAACAGGGGAAATGCTGAGATTCGGGCGCTTGTTGAGACCTTGACCAATAAGTTAAAGGAATCAGAAGAAGCAAGGACCAAGCAAGAAGAGGAGAACAGGAAACAAGAAGCTGAGAAGAATGCTAAATTGGACTTTTTACTAAGTCAGGTTCCATCAAGATCAACTGAAGAGTAAGTTGTTTGTCCATGCTGGAAGCTGTGAAAATGCTGGAACTTGCCTTAAGTTAGAAGTTATTTTTTAGCAAACTGTGTATGATCTTGTTGGATGCAAACTAAGATGTATTTCGCTGGTAGATGCAACTTGTGCTGGATGGTTAGTGAATCTGGTATTTTGCTGTTAGATGGAACTCGTGTTGGATGTGTTATGTTGGATGGTTAGTGCATCTGGACATGGAAGTTTACCTATGTTGGATGTGTAATGCTGGATCGGAACTTATATTATTTTAATTTTGGAGTTTAATTTGTGTTCTGTGATGATGTGCTTCTTTTCTGTTTAATTGATAAAGTTGTTGTACAAAAATTGGTTATTAAGACCAAGCAAAAAACAGGTTGTTGAGCACTAATGGGCCGGATACGGTAAAGCCAGCACCAGCAAATAAGAGAATAATGGCCCAACGGTATTTTTTTGCCTATTCGGCCTGCTGGTTAAAATTAACTGGGCAAAAATTACATAGGCCCAAAGGCTAAACAGGCCTATTTGATGCCACATCAGATCCACGTCGATGCCACGCAAGCCACCACGACATGCCGATTCATGACGGATTTGGCCGTCATAGTAAAACGGGCCTGAGGGCGGGCCGAGAGGGCCGATGGGCTGGTCAGTGACGGTACGTACCGTCATAAATCTGTGACGGTTTCACCTCTCCGTCATGGAACGTACGGCTGGAAAATTATGACGCGCAATACATGACAGATTGGAAATCCGTCATAGGCTTGCTTGCATGACGGTTCTGTGCTCGGCTGTGATAGCTATTGTCCGTCACAGTTAAGCATGTTTCTTGTAGTGATCCCCTCTTCCCGGCCTCCCCTCGCTCCTCCACCCTCTCCCCCACCGCTTCCCAGGTCGCACGCGCGTGCGGTTCTGGAGGCCCCCCATCCCTTGCGCCCGAGCTCCCGATATGGGGCTCCCCAGCCGCTGTCCCCGCCGGCGCCGCCAGCGGCGCCCGGACGTCAAACGTGGCGGGCGGGGTGGCGCGCCCCAACACACCTCCTTCGCATGGGGAGCTGCGTCTGGCAGGCGGCCCGGCGGTTTGCGGCCCGGCGGCATGCGATCAAGGTGCGGGCGGCGCAGTGACGCGCAGGCCAGGCGCGGGCGGCGCGGCGGCAAGCTGGCAAGGCGTGGCGGTTCAGTCTAGTGTGGCGCGGCTGCTCGCGGTTGGAGGCACTGCGGGGGCACGACGAGGGCGCTCGCAGGATCCTGGCGAGGAGTACTACTGGTTGGCAGTTGCAGGTGGGGCGCCAGCTCCGGCGGCAGCGACGACGTTGGATCTGCCATGGGGGCGGCGCCGCCAAGATGGCCCTTCTAGGAAGGTGTCCTGGTGGGCAGCAGGCTTCTGGCCGCCTCCATGTGAGGGGATAGCGGCGATGCCCCGGTGGAGATGGCATCGGAGTGAGGTTGGAGGAGCGGGTCAAATCCAATCTGATGGCAGTCTCTCGGTGTAGATGAAGGCCGTTGTAGCGGATCTGGCTTTTGCTCTACTTGGTGGATGTGGTTGCTTCTCGACGACGATGTTGGTGGAGGTCTGATTCATGCTCTTTTGGCAGTGTGGGTGGTGTTGGACCACGGCTACGCGGCTTCGACAGTGATTTGTTGCGGTGACGACGGTGCGAGGCTACAGGAGCGGTGTTGGCCGGTACCTCGTCGAAGTGGAGATGCCCAACATTACGAATGAAAATCCTGTTGGGTTTTGCAGGGCCGGCGTCGATGGCACACGCGGGTGTTGTTCCCCTCCTTTGAGGCGTCGTCGAGTGTGTCGCCATCTCCCACGTTCTTGGTGTTGGCAGTTTTCTCCGGGCGAAAGCCTTGGTCCTCTGAAGCGGCACGATGGCGGCGTCTGCGACATCGTTTCTCTGTTGGGAGCATCGTACGTGGAGAATGATTTTTCTGTTGGCGCTCCTCCGATGTTCGCCGTGGCCCTCTATGGTCCTCGCGGCTGAATCCAGAGGAAGCTAGAGTTGCTGTTCTTCGGAGTTTTTCGGTGTCGATCAAGACGCGGCGAGGCTTTTTGGTTTTGGGCAAGATTTTCGATGTTGTGGTTGTGTTGTCGTATGTGGTTGTCCCTAGGATAGACGGTTGTGGTGTTGTGCTACATTTGTTTTTCGCAGCGAGTGGTAGATATCATGTACTAATTTTCTCTCCTTCCATAAAGTTATGGTACGCAATTTGCGTACCCCCGAATAAAAATTCAAACCGATCTAATTGCAAAACGACTTTGACTACCTAGAACACTAGCATCGTCAAATCTGACGAGGTCCGAACCTTCCACCCCAAGCCTGGAGTTGTCACGTGCTCCTACGCTCTAACTCAAGGTTCGCCATGAGGTCATCCACGCATGCAAGTTCCGCAACATCCACATCGCTCGTGAAGAGAGTGGGTGGGAGCAGTGATGGAAAAGGGGGGGAGAGAAGAAAAGATGAAGGGATAATCCTTGTAAATTTGATTTTAACATTGTCACAACATATCACTAAGAAAATTGATACCTTTTCATGATAATTTATACTGTGTGTTTTCATTTTGGTGAGAGTCATTAGCCTGGGTGTCACAGAATATGCTCTTTGTTGGGACTGATTCAATTTTTCCAAGCGCCATCCACTTTTTCTAGTTTTCTTGTTTAGCTTTAATTCTACAATTAGACATAGCCAATGAAAGATAAAGTAGGATGTACTCCCTCCGTACCGAAATATAGGTAGTTCGGAAGAGTTGTACGAAAGAAACCCAACAACCTATATTTCGGTATGGAGGAAGTAGTTTATATGTGCAATAGAATAATGAATAATTAAATATGGTTTCTCATTACATTGATCACCAAGTGTAATTCATGTAAGAATTCAAGCAAGTTATTGTAAAAAAGTTTGCCTATTGTTTGAATGTCTTTTTCTCTGTAATGTGTATAAAAGTTATTTTGTCACTATACATCCCTTTTGCTTGCCTTCTTCACTTTTCGAGTTCATGTTGTGTCTTGTGGGTTTTGATACATAAGAAAATCGTTTCATGGCATGCTTTCACAATGTTTGTAGTTGTAACAATGTTTTGTATAACAATGTCTTGTTACATTAATTATGGAGGGGTTCACAGCAGAAAACAATAATTTTTCTAACTAGCATACACTCAAACCCAAGATCTATCTAGGAGTAATGATGTAACGGGGAGGATTCAGTGACGTATGTAGACCGCTAAGCAGGAAATGTTCCCGTGTGAACGTGGTTGATTTATTCGCACACATCCAACCTAGATGTCGTGTAGTCCTTACGACTCCAGTTGCCACTCGACCCTCGAAGTTCGAAGACATGATCATGTCCCCGTTCAAACATTGTCGATGATGGCGTACATCCACACTGACCTCAAGGTTGTGCAGACGTATCGATGATGCCGAGTGCCACAAAAGGCAACACCTCGTAGCTCTACACACATCTGGTGTATACAACGGCCCCGGACTCTGGTCCAGCAAAGCAGCGGAAGAAGATAGATCTGGACCGGGAGTCCAGCAACACGATGACGTGCGTATGGCGGTGCTCTCAAATACTAGGAGAGAAAAGATCATCTATGGAGTTTTTGGAAATATGCCCTAGAGGCAATAATAAATTGTTATTATATATATATATATTTCCGCATTCATAATTAATATTTATATTTATGTGCTATAATTGCAATGACCCTGACTGTGAGATTCATAAGAAAACTCATTTGCATGTGTGGAAATGTAAACACCAAGAGTTCCTGGTTTAGCCTCTAAGACCATCTCATGGGCTAACTGATGATTATGTTTTCTTAATCATGGACATTGTTCTTGTAACAAGGATGTCAATGGCGATGCGAACATATTGTTAGCAGAACAGTGATGTTGAACCGACCCAATATTGAATGATATACTTAGAGCTCAAATCGTAACTGCGTTATAAGTCATATCATGAAGTGTTATCATATAAGTAATTCCTTAGACCATGAGAGTATCGAATTGCTTCACGCAGAAAGATGTACTTTTGTTCTTAGACGAATCTTCCCCTCTCTAGGTTGTAGTAAGATAAGTTTCAGGTACACCGGATAGTGTGTCTAGTAACTGTGATAGTTCAAGACTGGGATTTTCTCCTTCACGATGAAGAGATATTTACTACGTGACCACTCGATATTACGATATCCATAATAGTTTGGCCAGACGTAGTGTGACTTAGTCACGGGGATACCGGAATACGATAACGAGTAAAAGTGACAAATGTGCAAAGAGGTTAACGATTGGCTTATGTTCAAAAAGTTTCTACACATGGGTGCCAAACTTCTCGCCTCTAACTTTGTCGTATATCATGAAGAAAAGGTAATGTAAATGACTAAACATAAATGTTCACTCGAAGCTTCTTCGTGTATGTGCGGGAGTCATTATGGGTGTCCATGGCTCTGATGGGTGTAGATAACACGTCCTTGTTGGTTACCCCAAGGGAAAGGTTATGATGTAGATAGCAGCAATTTTCTCTCAGTAAAGATACCAAGGTTATCGATCAAGTATGATTCCAGGGTTGAGAATACCGGTTGATGTGGACCTGCACACAAGAACACAAGTAACTTTTCTCTCAATGAGTTCAGAAAGGTTATCAATCTCTCTAGTCTTGTTATTTACAAAGGATCAAACACAAGGGAGAAATAATAATTGTGCGACTGAAATGAAATAAAGAAATAAATAAAAGGGTGTAAAGTATGATGAGAATATGGAACGGGGTGCCATGACTTTCAATAGTGATGTCTCTTTCCCAAAACACAGTAAACAACTATGTTAGTTAAATAAATTACAACTAAGCAATTGATATAATTCTAAACGCACCGCAATGCTAATTATGCTGCTGGAAAGTAAAGAGACTCAATTGTATGAGCATTATACCAAAACAAGTAGATTTTTTATTCATCAACATCTACTCACTAATCATCCACCTTGAGATATTTATCGAAAACATCTCGCTGATATTAAGTTGCGAACCTCAACAAAATTGTAAGCTCAAAGCAATGTACAACTGCCTTAACACTCTATGCGTAATGTAAGCATTCCTTATAACACGCAGTATAAAACAGCGATGTTTTATCCCTAGTGGCAACCACACATTCCCAAGTCTCATATTTCTGTCACTCAAGCTAGACATTGGGAGGGATGAACACACAATCAAGCATAACATTCTCTCTTGAAATTGAAATCTACTATTTGGCCAAAATAACAAACGCAAAGGAGAGAACATGCAAGAATACTCAAAAACATAAATATAAAGGTAAACCAAATATATTATTAAACACAATATGAAGATAATCTTATAATCCATCGGATCTCAGCAAACACAACATAGCAAAATAGAAATTATAACATAGATGTCTTGATCATCTAGGGTAACTGACAAGGGCTAAACATTGAAGCACAAGATTGGAGAGAAGACATTATCTAGGTACTGATCATGGACCCATGGTCCAAGTGAGACTACTTATTTGGGCTCGAAGCAGAAAACAATAATTTTCTGTTACCTACGAAGCCCAAACCCAAACCTAATCTATGCTGATGCAATAGTAACGAAAAGAAATAGGTGACATACCAGTATGTAGTCCGTTCAGGCCTTCTTGCATTTTTAGAGTTCTCTGGGATCCAGTCCAATGGTTCACACGAATAAAACAACCCGTAAAAGTCAGCAAAGTTCAGCAGATTTGACCACTGTACAAGAACCATGTTAAGAAAAATTAAAGCGGCAACTCTTAATCACAATTTACTCTAAATGACTGGGTTTAAAATTTTCAATCAACACTTATAATATATAGTTGTTGTTTACTGTGCTCTCGTTAGCAGCACTCCCCTTTCTCCTCCTCGTTCTCTCCTCCAGCCCCCTTGAGAGTCTGCTTCTCAGATCCGGGCCGATCCCTAGCCTTAACCGGCGGCTTGGCCGTCCGGCCAAGTGAAGGAGAAGCACCGGAGCTCCTTTCCTTAGTAGTTTGTTGGTTTGGCTTCTTGCCGGGAGTATGGTGCCAGACCCGTTGGGCTGGATCTGGTGCTGGCCTTTTCGCTTTGTGCTAGTGGTGGTGCTCCGGTGGCCAGAACCGTAGACGACGGCGCACGAAGTGTTTGGCATCTCCAATAATAAAGTCCTTCTCTGCAGATTGGTGCTAGCGGTGGAAGGGGCTGGTTGCATCTCCTTGGCCGGCAGAGGTTGCCGTGAAGGGAGGTCGCAGGTGGCTGCTTTCAAAGCTGGTGTTTATCTGTTCTTCGGCTTGTTCTTAGCGCCTCAAAACTGCGCTACGATGGGAAGGTGGCTAATCCTGTTCCGGAGTCCATGGTGGCCGGCGGACCATCTTGCTTCTAACCAGAGCCTCCTAAATAAGCATGCTAGGTGTTGGGTTGCTCTGTGGAGAGTTGATCTTCCCCTGTTTCTCTCTAGCCATCATGGTGATGGAGGAGAGGCTCAAGTGGTTGATTCTCAAGGCCGGGCTACTCGACGGGGAAGTCTTGCTGCAGCCCTTTCTTTGTGCTTATTCTCGACGGTGATTGGAAGATGGCCTAGAGCCACCTCATCGTCGATATTTCTGGCCGAAAGGTGGCCGATTCGTGCCAAGGCGTGCGCGGCAGCTTGCCGGCGTCTGCACAGTTTTAACCTCCTGGCCGTTGTGCCAAAAGGGAGGCCTTGTTACTTCAGAAGCTCGGCGTTCTTCGGTGCTATCGTCCCAAGTGGTGCTGTCCTCGGCGATGATGGTGCTGGCCGTGACTGGAGAAGAAATCGACGCTTTCTCTGTGGTCAAGGACCTAATGGCTTTTTTCATATTAGCGTTAGGGTCTTTATTGTAATCTTTAAGCCTCTGGTTGCCATTGTTTTCTTTTTGAGGGGCCAAATTGTAATCTGTACCACCGACTTGTTTTAATGCAGCAGGGTCTTCGGGACCCTTCCTTATAGTTCAAAGAAAAAAAACTGAACAACCAAAACGAAATACATCAACAATGCAGCCAGGACTGTTCATATACCTCGGGCAAATGGCACTACCACTGCGTATGTTGCATCGACCCTGTTGGCCCAATCCTCCGACGCCGGCCTGCGACGAGTACTTTCCGTCGATCACGCGCGCGTACAGAACTTGCACCAAGACTGGATGGATGCTCCCGTATGAGAGTACTAGCTAATTAACTTTAAGCCAGCACGTCCATGTCCAAGGTCCAACTCGCCGGTTTCTAGCGCAATGAGACACAGGTTTGGCTAAAGGACCTTGTCGGTCCTTGATTGTATTATTGATCTGGTGATTTGATTACAAGGGGATACACAGGTATATAAAGGAGCAAAACCAGCCTAAGCTATACCTATTCGATGACTGATTCCTATCCGTATCGGACAGGACAATGTGGTTAATTCCAACAATCACCCCCCTAAACACGATGTCCTCACTTCACAGCTTGGACGCCGATTCTCTCACGCATCTCCGTGAACTTCAGTCGTCCCAAAGACTTGGTCAGGATATCTGCAAGCTGGTCTTCGGTGCAAACATAGTTGACTTCAATCTTGCCTTCTTCCACGCACTCCCATATGTGATGATACTTCGTATCGATGTGCTTACTTCTGTCATGATGCACTGGATTTTTACATAGGGAAATTGCAGACTTGTTGTCAACGTTAAGCACCACCCTTTCTGGTTCCTTATCCATGAGGTCACCGAGTAGCCTTCCTAGCCACACGCCTTGACACGCCGCGGTTGCAGCTGCAATATACTCAGCTTCACACGATGACAATGCGACCACCTTCAACTTTTGTGACAGCCAGCTCACTATGCTTCCTCCCAAGAAATATGTCACGCCCGAGGTACTTTTACGGTCGTCCACATCTCCTGCCTGGTCGCTGTCACTATAGCCAAGTAGCTCCACCATCTCCTTCTCCTTTTCTCTCAAATAGGCCAAACCGAAATTTGTTGTCCCTTTGATGTACCTGCGTATATGCTTCACAGCTGTCCAATGGTCCATCGTGGGTGCTTCCATGAAGCGACTCACTATGCCAACGGAATAGGCCAAGTCCGGTTGTGTATTCACAAGATACCTTAAGCTTCCGACCACACTTCTATACTCCGTTGCATCAACCGCGGGTGCTTGGCTCTTCTTGCTAAGTTTAAGACGAGGTTCCATCGGAGCATAAGTTGGTTTGCAATCCTCCATGCTACAGCTTTCAAGTACCTTCTTTGCATATGCCTCCTGGCATAGCGTGATCCCTTCCGGCTTTTGCTGTACCTCGATCCCAAGGTAGTAACTCAAGAGCCCTAGATCACTCATCTTGAATAACTCTTTCATTTGTAGCTTGAACTTAGCAACCTCTTCTTCAGTTGCTCCAATTATCAATAGATCATCAACATAAATGCCAACTAAGAGACGATCCTTGCCTTTACCTCGCTTATACATAGCATGCTCTAGTGGACTCTTCTCGAATCCGAGAGATTTTAATGTACGACCAAGCTTGATGTTCCATGCCCGAGGAGCTTGTCGTAGCCCATACAATGCCTTGTGTAACCTTAAAACCTTGTGTTCCTCTCCTTCTTTGGTGTATCCTGGTGGCTGCTTCACATATACTTCCTCTTCCAACTCTCCGTTTAAAAAAGCGGATTTTACATCCATGTGATGTAGCCTCCAAGATTCCTGAGCCGCGAGAGCAATAAGTAGCCTCACCGATTCCATCCTTGCAACTGGAGCAAACACTTCTTCAAAGTCCACACCTTGCTCTTGCACGTATCCTTTAGCTACGAGCCTTGCTTTATGCTTTACCAGTTTTCCTTCGGCATCTTTCTTGATTTTGTACACCCACTTGAGTCCTATGACTTTATGGCCGTTGGGAAGATCCACAAGTTCCCATGTCTTGTTGTCTTGGATCGATCCCAATTCTTCATCCATCGCACGGAGCCAACACTCCTCCGTATTTGCGTCTTCAAACTTCACCGGTTCCTCAATATTTAGAAGACATTGTTTTCCTCGCCCTCGTCGCTTTATCTTCACCGGATTTATTTTTATCGGATTTATCGTCTCCAGTGCTTCCTTTGGATAAAAATCCAACACCGCATACGTACTGGTGTTGGTGGCCTTTGTCTTTCTTCCTGTACAGTTGGAGAAGACATATTTCTTGATAATTCAGTCTCTGCCGTATTATTTGTAGGTCCATCAGCAGCATAAGATATTTCTGTTACTTTATTTCCACGGACTGTTGATCCTTCTGACGGCGTGAGTGGGCTGCTTTGCAGCTGCTGCCGACTGCCTTGGCTAGCACGTGGTGGGGAGCTAGCCTCGTCCAGTGTAGCTGCTGCCCTCGTGCCCTTTGGCACGTTCTGGTGGATACCTGAACTAGTACTAGTTCGTGCGCTGCTGGGCACAACGTATTCAGGTGCATCGCAAGCTGCGTTTTCCTTTGCCCCTGAAAGTCCTGCGGCATCTTCCGCGCTGCTCACTGCATCCGTGCGTACCACTGTATCATCCGCGCTGCTAACTGCATCCGAACCTACGTCAGGTGCCGGTAGCTTCTCTAGTTGATCATCTGCACGTTCATAATCGTTGTAGACTACATGAAAGATTTCATCAGCACTTGGATATACCGGCTCGGCGGAGTTTCAATTCCATGACCTTGCTTCTTCAAAAACCACGTCGCGCGTCACAACCACCTTATTGTTTGAGGGGTTGCACGTACGGTACGCCTTCGTGCCTGCTTCATAGCCAACTAATACCATTGGTGTACTTTGATCCTCCAATTTGCTAGTATGTCCAGCCACCGTTTTCACATGCGCCACGCATTTGAAAAGTGCGAAGATGATCAACCGCGGGTTTGTGTCCGTACCATGCTTCGTACGGCGTCATCCCAACCACACTCTTGGTTGGAGCCCGATTCAGCAGGTAAACAGCCGTTTTGACCGCCTCACCCAGAACTTGCCCGGCATGCCTTTACTTTTCAACATACTTCGTGCCATCGCCACCACGGTTTGATTCCTCCGCTCCACAACACCGTTTTGCTGCGGTGAATATGGCGCCGTAAGGTACCGCTTGATCCCATGTGCTCCGCAGAATTTTGTGAATTCACTTGACCTAAACTCACCCCCCGATCGTTACGGAGGGCCTTCAGCTTGGCCTCAGACTCAACTTCGGCCGCCATCTTGACTATTCTGAAGGCTTGCAAATCTTGATCCTTCGTCTTCAACAACACAATCCACATGTATCTGCTGAAGTCGTCGACGATGAGCAAGAAGTATTTGTTCTCGACGAGGGTAGCCGGTGTAATAGGCCCGCACAAATCTCCATGGACCAACTCAAGAGCTTTACTCGCTCTAAAGTTTCCCTCTCGTGGGAACGGGGCTCGCCTTTGTTTCCCAACGAGGCAACCGTCGCACACTTGGTCGACATGATTGATGCACGGTAGGCCACGTACCATCTCCTTCTGTCCAAGTTGCCGAAGAGCCTGGAAATTTAGATGACCGTAGCGCGCGTGCCACTTCCATGCCGAGTCATCCATGCTTGACAAGAGACACACTGGATCCACACGATCCAAGTTGAGAATGTAGAGTCTGTTCGCCGCTCTCGGCACCTTCATAATCAATATCCTCTGACGATCATACCCCCATAGAAAGCCGTCTTCGAGCACAATCTTGCAGCCACGCTCCTCGAGCTGTCCAAGACTTATGATATTGCTCTTTAGCTTGGGGATATAGTACACATCCGTGAGCACCTTGTGACCGCCGTTGTCCAACTCAAACAGGACAGTGCCTCGTCCTGCGATTTCAGCAGTTCGGCCGTCTCGAAACCGAACCGTGCCACCCACCAAAGGATTAAGCTCAGAAAACTGGTCCTTGTCACCGGTCATGTGGTTGCTCGCGCCCGTGTCGAGGTACCACACGTGCCTCGCAGAGTTCGTCCTCTTCTTATCATGGAGGTAAAACTTCTCTTCCACGAGCATGACAATCTCAATTG
This sequence comes from Bromus sterilis, assembly GCA_950022295.1. Lineage (NCBI taxonomy): Eukaryota > Viridiplantae > Streptophyta > Magnoliopsida > Poales > Poaceae > Bromus > Bromus sterilis. The sequence goes on along the minus strand of OX465595.1, from coordinate 359,972,584 downwards.
TCGGCGCCTTTGGAGCTGGACTGTGCTCGTCCATAAGCTCGCATACTTCGACCATGAGCGTCATGTCTGCCGCCTTCCTTGGCCATAAGAGCAGTTTCCTTCGGCGGCTTTTTGCACTCAAGACTTAAAGTGCCCCATGATGCCACAATTGTGACACTTGATCTTGCGCTTATCGAACTTCTTCTTCTTCGGAGCGCCATCACCGGCGTTGTTCTTATGTTGTTGCTTTGGCGCACGATCTTGACGAGTGTTGCTGCTAGAGCCCTCGCCTCCTCTCCTCGAGTTCAATGACTCCCATTGAGCCTTCGTGAGCATTACGTGCTCATAGTTCCTCCCATCCCCGATACTGTGAAGCATACTCTCGTCGTGAGCCTTGTACCTTCCGACAAGATCATCCACGGTGAGAGTTGCGAGGTCGATGCACTGCTCGATTGCTGTCACAATTTGCAGATACCGGGGAGGGGCCGCGCGCAAGAACCGACGGACGACCGATGCCTCCGTGAGATTTTCTCCAAGCGCGCGTATTCCATTGACGAGAGTTTCTACACGTGAAGCGAACGCATCCACGGACTCATCGTCGCCCATAACCAAAGTCTCATAGTTCCTTAAGAGAGTCTGGAGATTGGCTTGCTTGACACGGGTATGTCCCTCGAACAGGATCTTCAACGTATCTCACGCCTCTTTCGCCGTTGCTTTGGCGATCAGGTGTTGGAGGACATCTATCGGCATCACCGAATAAATCGCCGACGCCGCCTGTCTATCTTTGCGGTACTCGGCTCCCTCCTTCTTGAACGCGTCGCCACCTGGATCGACCGCGTCCCACAGCTCGTTGGCGCGGAGAGCGCACTCCATCAGCGTCTGCCAGATCCCGAAGTTTCCGCGATCGAATCGTGGATACTCCGATCTTCCCGGAGCAGCAATTAATTTAGCCGCACCGGAATACACTGCCACCTGCTTGTCCTTCTCGTCGCCCGACATGATCTCCCGTTACTAGAAGATCAACCTTGGCTCTAGATAACAATTGTTGGCCGACGCCGGCCTGCCACGAGTACTTTCGGTCGATCACGCGCGCGTACAGAACTTGCACCAAGACTGGATGGATGCTCCCGTACGAGAGTACTAGCTAATTAGCTTTAAGCCAGCACATCCACGTCCAAGGTCCAACTCGCCGGTTTCTAGCACAACGAGACACAGGTTTGGCTAAAGGACCTTGTCGGTCCTTGATTGTATTATTGATCTGGTGATTTGATTACAAGGGGATACACAGGTATATAAAGGAGCAAAACCAGCCTAAGCTATACCTATTCGATGACTGATTTCTATCCGTACCGCACAGGACAATGTGGTTAATTCCAACAGACCCTTCGTCCTCGCCGACGGGGTCGGCGGGAGCAACAGGTTGATCTCCGGCGCAGGCATTTACTGTACTCTCGTGAGAAGCATTGACTGAACAGCCAAAACAGAATGCATAAAAGATGCAGGACTGTTGAGAATTCAGATACCTAGGGCGGATGACACTCGCAAAAAAACTAGGATTTGCACGCAAGCGTGCCCGCGAAGCAGCATCAGTGGTGACTGGTGAGCATGCCGCTCGTACAATCCCTCGCCGTTCGTGGCTTCCTCCACCTTCGCTCGCACAAGAGCAAGACGACAACTCTTTAGTTGGATCTCCGCCGTAGGCAGAGGCTCGTTGTGGACCTCAACCACCCGTAGCATTTCGTAAACGGTCAGCTGCCGCCGCAGCGACGGGTCGAAGATGGCTTCTCCTAGTCTTCCTCCGCCGTACGCTGCGGTTACTCGTCGACCTCCACCCCCATGAGAGCTCTGAGGAACTCAGCCTACGCCACAGCGATAGGAAACTCAACCTGACAGAGGAGGTCCTTCGCGAGTTTCTGCATGTGTGGGGTCGGGCGGCCCAGGTGACTCTGAATCCTACGACCCCGGACAAGCTGATTTGGTCCTGAGGGCCCGCGGTGACTTTTCTGTTAGCTCGGCATATGCGGCACAGTTTGTGGGACGTGTGACCAACCCGGCGGCGGAGTTTGTGTGGCAATCCAAAGCCCCCCTCGGATGCAAATTCTTTGCCTGGCTGGTTCTGAAGAATAGGTGTTGGACCTCGGACAGGCTCGCGACCCGTGGGTTGCCACACCAGGATTGCTGCCCGTTTTGCAGCCAGTGCGAGGAGTCCATCAGCCAACTGCTTGTGGCGTGTGTGTTCGCAAGGCAAGTGTGGCATGAGGTATGTACGTCGCTGGGTAAGCCGAAATGGGAGCCGTCAGCGTTGTCTTCCCTCAATGGGTGGTGTGAGCACGGGACGGGGTTGAATAAGGGGATCAGGACTATCCTGACCCTGGTTTTGTGGGAATTATGGAACCACAGAAACAACATAGTGTTTGACGGCGCGTCTCCCTCCATCCCGGAGGTCCGTAGGAGAATCTTGGAGGAGGGTAGGACCTGGCGGCAAGCGGGCCTTCTCAAGGAGGACATGGAAGCTTTCTTTCAGGCAGTCGCGAGGTGGGCGAGTCGAGAGTAATCTTGTAAGCGTGTGTTAGTGGTTGTGGGATGTGGGTGGGTGTGTTGTAAAACGTGGAGGGGCTCTTTATCCCCTTTCTGTCTTTAAACGATGATACGCATGCTATGCGTATTCGAGAAAAAAAAACTCAACCTGGATGTGGACGGCAGGACCTTGTGGGCGTCCGTGCCGTCTTCCATGCGGCCGCCGTACAGGGGAAATAAAGGACGTCCACGGTGTCTCGCAATCTCGACGCACGAGAGAAGAGAGGATCTCCTCTCCACCGCCACCCACGCCGCTCCCCCTCCTTTTCCTTTGCGTCCGGCTACATCCTTCTCTTGTTCTCAACATCGCTTGTCACGAACAAGAAACGCGACAAGCCGACGACCAAAGTGAATGGGAAATGAAGGAAGGGATAAGGGCAACCTCAAGTGTCGAGAAGTACAATAAGGATGAGTCAGCAGGTTATAAGAGATAAAATAATGGATATAAAATACGGAAATGATACACACTATACGTGTGGGTGGAGTGCTTCCGCTCACACGTTTTTAGATGGTAAATTTTTTTGACAATGGTTGTCATGTATTATTTAACATGTCAATTTTGGCTCATAATTTTCATCTATACATAACTAAAATTGCCATCTAAAAACGTGTAGGCGTAACGCTCCGCTCACACCTGTGGCAACTATCGGGGTTCATAAAATAACGGGCCTGGAGGGATGACCCAAATGCTACATATGCATGCATGCAGGACAAAAAAAAAGAGATGATCTCAACAGATTTTTTTGCGTTTTTTGAACTATTTTTTTATCTTTTAAATAAAAATTCTGAGTTAATTTCTGTTTTCACCATTAAATTCGTCGCGACAAGATCTTCAAAACTAGATGTCATATTGATATGTTTCGAGAACTTTCTTTTGGACCAAAAGTTGTCATGATATTTACACTGAAGTTGTCATTCTGTTTACACTAAAGTTGTCATGATTTCTTTCATCTATTTTTCTACTAGATTTGAAGCTACCATTGTATTTTAACGCCTTTTGACTCATCGGCGAGGACCGAGAGAGCTGCGATGATGCTCAGTGGACCCCGAGCAGATATCTTGCGTCGGGAGGGGGGGGGGGGTGCGCGACATGGCGGTCTCTTTGGTTACGGATGCGTCGAGGAGATCCTCTGACGCATCTTAACGTGTGACGGTGGGAGAGGTGGCATGGATCGGAGGGAGAGTTTGTCGATGGTGTGGTGCTGCTCTGGCGACGACTCTTTTTTGTGCCATGGAAAATCTGTTATACAAACCATGATAATTTTCTTCTATCTACATATGGAAAACTCTTTTTCTTTTTCCAAATGTTAATGACCTCGAATTAAGGCCGAGACACCTCGCCCTTACATTTTTTTGGATGGAAACTTTAAAAATGCGAGGATGGCAATTTTCAGTAAAACGGATAACTTGCCATCCGCGCATGATAAAATTGCCATAGAAACGTCCCACACTTGTGTGTGGTAAGATGGCAAGCCCACACGCTTTGGTGGCAACTTTAGCACATGTGAGATGACAACTTCTGCTAATAGATGGCAACTTCACTAAATATATGGCAACTTTGGCTAACAATTGCCATCAATGTACACCTAAAATTAGCATCTAAAAACGTGTGGGTGGAAGTGCCTCCTATATATGAAAATTTTATTCATAGGACATGGAAATTCTTATCCGTAGGACATGGAAATTTCTATTCATAGGATATGACAATTTTTATTCGCAGGACTAGCGTCTACAACTTGAAGTTGCCACACATAACTAAACTTGCCATAAAAAACATCAGGGATTGCGATGTACTCGTGTCACACATGTGGTAGTTATCAGCATCCCAAGTTTTTTCTATCTACCAATGGAAAACTATTTCCTTTTTTGTGTCCATGGCAAATTAAACATATCATTTGCCATGGCAATTTAAGATGTGTTTTTCCATGGCAAAAAGACATGTGTTTACCCAAGGTAAGTTTTTAAAGTTTAGTTTTATGAATTACGACAAATTTATTTAGAACGTTGGAGTAAACGTGCAGTAGTTGAAGCAATGACGATAATTTTAATGCAAACAACATGACAATTTATGTGTAATAGACATGGAAATTTTTAACCCGAAAAACAAAAGTTGGCGAAACATATCGACATGGGCTCTAGTTTCGAAGATCTCGTCGCGGCGAATTTAATAGTGAAAACGGAAATTTATTTGGAATTTTCATTTGAAAGATAAAACATTTTGAAAACTGAAAAACACAAAAACTTGTTGTAGATGCAAGTGCATCAATATTGGTGCGCGGGCCTTTGGTGCTAGCTGCTCCGTCCGAACATTCGGCAGCTATCGGGGTCCTAAAATAATGTAATTTTGTTCAGTTGGATACGAGAGAAGAGGAGAAGGAAGGTAAACGGGCTATTGATGAAGAGCCAGCTCTAGCACGTGCTCCTATATGCTTTGTGAGAATAAATGATGGGCCACATATGATAGAAGTAGTACTCTTTTGTAGCTAATTATAATACATGTTAGCTATAAGATGACTATAAGCTGGCTTATAACCAGCAGTTGGCTATATTATTAACCATGCTCTTAGGTGCGAAACATGTGGTTGAGTTGGTTGGAGGGACAGTGGTATCCCCAGCACACCAAAGTTCAGAACCCAAATTTGACATTGGTGGTCGCACTTGTTGGATTTATTCCAGACGTTCCCGTCGAAGACGAGGTGGTGACTTCGTTAATTTCAAGATGATGTGCTGTCTCAGTATTGCGAAGATGCTCAAAGGAGTAGGGTTTGCGTGTGTGTGTTTATAAGAGTGAGTGTATGCTCGTATATGTGAGTGTCTATGTTGTACTGTGTTCTTAAAAAAATCATGTCCACTTAGGTCATCTCCAACAACTACCCTATAATAAATCGATAGTCATTTTTATCTAAATGGTATTAAAAACATAACTTCAACAACTGTTTAAGGTGCCCAAATTTTTTTAGGCAGGTGCCAAAACACACAGCGCACTGTGACACATATTTGCAGCACGATCGTGCGTGCCCAAAAAGTTTCTACCTCTGATTTCCTATTGCTCGCCTCCTTCCACCACACGCTGAGCACCCGCACCTCGCCGCCGCTGTCTGTCGGCGACCATGGAGTGGTCGACCGATGCTACGGCAAACCTCGAGGACCTCGCCGCCATCGCATCCTACGGGCTACGACGATCCTCAACACCCCAATCGTCATGTCGGTTGAGATCCGCCTCGACTCATCGGTGATGGAGGAGAGTGCGCCATGACGACGGCGAAGGCGAAAGGAAAATCAAATTCACGCGTGAAGTGACCGCCGGTAATGGGAAATGGAGGAATGGGAGGTAGAGGCATGGGTAGTGCTACCATGGGAGGTGAAGGCATGAGTGGTGTAGGCATTGATGGTGGTACCATGGGAGGTGAAAGTTCCATGAAAGCAATAATGAAATCTATGGGTGGTAGTGCTATGGATGATACATCTCAAATGTATCGATAATTTCTGTTTGCTCCATGCATGTTTTGTGTGATATTGTTATGATCAAGATACACTTTCATACACTTTTGATCATCTTTGGACTAAGTTATTAACTTAGTGCACCCCAGTGCCAGTTTTTTTCTGTTTTTCTATTTTAGGTTTCCCCCATATTAAAAGTGCTCCAAAAATTCGGGAAAAATCAGATAAAAAATCAGCGTTTTGGAAGCTTCCAGATTCACCAAAGAAGGGCCAGAGGGGCCCCACCTGGTGCCCAAGCGGCTAGGTGGCGCGACCTAGGGTGGGTTCGCGCCAGGTGTCACACTACAGTAACCCAACAGTAATCACTTTGATTAAAGCCAAGACCTCTTGATTAGGCACGTGATAATCACCTTTACCATGGCTTGTTCAAATTCAATCCAATTAAAAATTCCAAAACAAAGTGACAATTAATGTTGCTCCAAAAATTGTGGAACCAATTTTATAAAATTCCTAAAAGTCAGTAGATCAAGATACAACGGTAATGGATATTTATTATGGCATATACATATTTAAACAATTCAAACAACAACCAAAAAATCCCTTTTTAATCGTTGCATATTCAAATGGAATCCTAAAGGATTTTATTTTGAGCCCTTACTTTTTGTGGTGTTGCTTTAAGGTGCAACACAAATAACTGAACAAGTTTCACTTCTTGCAAAAATCCTAATAATAGGTAAATAAATAAAACAGTAGCAACACAGTGAGACTTAATACCTTTTAAATAAAATAGAAATGCAAATGAATTTGTAAAAGTCCCAAGATTTTTGTGGCACTTAATTATGATGCAACAATAATTTTGGAACAAATTTCATGTTTTAGAAAATTATAAAAGATATTAAACTAATTACAAACAGAAAAGAAAACAAAAAAAGAAAACCCTAAAAAACACCCTGGGCAACCCTTCCCCCAGGCCCACCCCTCCCTCCTCTCTCTCTCCTCCCACCTGCCCCCTCCCTCTGCTCACCTTACGCCATGGACAGGGGCGCGCACGTCGCACCAGTGCCCCCCCACCTTCCCTGCCCTCACCTGCCCTCGGTGGAGATAAGGCCGAAGTCACCCACCCCCTGGAGCTCCCCTGTGCCATTCCCCCCTCCCCCGCTCTCCATCTTCTCAGGCCCGAGCTCGCCCGTGCCCCACTGTGGGCGCGCCGCCATGCCTGCGCGGCCAACGGCCCCCTTCGGCCCGTCCATCATGTCCTGGAGTTGTCCCGCCTTCGACCTCGTCAACCCCAGGCGTCAATTCGAACCGAGCCGCACAACATACGTCGCCTTTGTCGTCTTCCCCGCCGCCGGCCGCCGCGTGCCTTCGCCCGATTTGCCACCGTCGCTGCATCCACGGCCTCCTCGAGCTCCCCATCCGCACCACAGTGAGCTACTCCCCCGATTCCCCTCCTTTTCCCGTTCGGTTGGTCGTCGTAGCCCCACCCCGTTGGTCGCCGGAGCTGCCGCCCATCATGGCCACGAGCGCGCCTTGGCCGCATGATGGCGTGGAAGTGGTAATGGCTTCTTGCCCTTCGTTGGTTACCACAAGTGGAAGGTGAGATGTAGGATAGCAGCAAGTTTCCCCTATGTAGTGGTTAGGGCTTGTCTCCCGTAGGACTCTGGAAATGAAAAGTAGGTGTCAGCGGCGCACCTGACGCGGACCTGTAGACGATACAATTAACTTTGCTCCCAACGAAGTTCAAAGAGGATGTCAATCTCTCCGGTCTAGTTGTTTACAAAGGGTCAAACACACAAGGGATAATGATAATGATAGTGGTAGCAACTGAAAGTAAATACTGAAAAGTAAATAGGTTGTAAACAATGACGGGAATATGGACCGGGGTCCCGTGATGTTCACTAGTGATGTCTCTCTCCCAAAAGACGATAAAACTGCTATGCGAGGTAAAAAAATTACAGATGGGAAAGTGAGAGGATTATGAACGCACCGCAATGCTAACTATGCTACAAAAGAAAGGAAGAGGCTCAAAAGCATGGGCAGTACGCCAAAATAAGTAGACCAAAATCCATCTACATCTACTACTAATCATCCACCTTGAGATATCTATCCAGAACATCTCGCTGGTATTAAGTTGCGAGTCCCACCCAAGGTGTAAACCCAAAGCAACAGACCACTGCATTAAAAGAACTTTGCGTAAAGTAAACAATCCTTGCAACCGCGGTTACAAGCACCGTTGTTTCCCCCCTTGTGGAAACATCACATCCCCTAATTCATGTTTCTGTCACTCAAGCGTGTCATCAGGGGGCATGTTCCCTCTTGGAGTTACTATCCACCACTTGGCCAAAGCAATAAAAAACAACGGAGAACATGCAAGAATTACATAGGAACAAAAATATAAGAGATCAAAACCAAATATATTACTCTATCACAATCTGAACATAATCTCATAATACATCGGATCCCATCAAACACAACATAGCAATAACAAAAGAATTACATATGTGCCTCGATCATGTAGGGCAGCTCACGAGGTCTAAACCATGAAGAACAAAGAGGGGAAAAGAGCATCACATAGCTACTGATCACGGACCCATGGTCCAAGGTAGACTACTCACGGCACATCCGGGAAGCGTCCATGGTGGAGGAGAATCTCCCGGAGGTCGATCCTCCCTCCGGCAGGGTGCCAGGAAGGGTCCTGATGGTGCTCCCAATCTTGGAAGTGCGGCGGCGGCAGAACAGAGGCGAGATTGTGAAATAGGGTTCTGTCTTCGGAGTTTCTCCGTCACGAGAAATAAATAGGCGAAAGGGGGCACCCAGGGGTCCAGGCACCCCCCGGGCCCCTAGTGGTGGCCCTCAGGCCCCACTTGGGTGCTTCTGGAAGACTCCATTACGCTGATTTTTTATCCGATTTTCCCGAATTTTTGGAGCACTTTTAATATGGGGGAAACCTGGAATAGAAAACAGCAGAAAACAGGAACTGGCACTGGGGTGCACTGAGTTAGTAGGTTAGTCCAAATATGATCAAAAGTATATGAAAGTGTATCTAGATCATAGCAATATCACACCAAACATGCATGGAGCGAGCACAAATTATCGATACGTTTGAGACGTATCACCGCGCTCTGCCTCGCGCTCGGCCACGCCCGAGCTCCCCTGCTCGCGCCCTACGTGCCTCCCTGGTGATACATCTCAAACGTATCGATAATTTCCGCTCGCTCCATGCATGTGTTGTGTCATATTGCTGTGATCTAGATACACTTTCATATACTTTTGATCATATTTATACTAACCTAGTAACTCAGTGCAACCAGTTCCAATTCCTGTTTTCTGCCTTTTTTCTATTCCAGGTTTCCCCCATATTAAAAGTGCTCCAAAAATTCGGGAAAAATCGGATAAAAAATCAGCGTAACGGAGTCTTCCAGAAGCACCCAAGTGGGGCCAGAGGGCCACCACCAGGGGCCCAGGCGACCACCTGGCGTGGCCAGGGGCCTGGCCGCGCCAGGGGGGCGCTGATGGCGTAGAAGTGATAATGGATTCTCGCCCTTCGTTGGTTATCCCAAGTGGAAGGTGAGATGCAGCGTAGCGGAAAATTTCCCTCGGTGAAGATACCGATGTTGAGATCGACCAGTAGGACTCCGACAATGATAAGTAGGTGGTGAAGTGAACAATGGCGCCGTTCACAACTCAGGGTTGCTTACTTCAAGTGGACCTGCACACGATACAATTAACTTTGCTCCCAACGAAGTTCAGAGAGGTTGTCAATCTCTCCGGTCTTGTTGTTTACAAAGGGTCAAACACACGAGGGATAATGATAATGATAATGATAATGGTAACTGAAAGTAAATACTGAAAAGGAAATAGGCTTGTAAACAATGATGAGGATATGGACCGGGGTCCCGTGATGTTCACTAGTGATGTCTCTCTCCCAAAATACGATAAAACTGCTATGCGAGGTAAAAAAATTATAGATGGGCAATTGACAGGATTATAAACGCACCGCAATGCTAACTATGTTACAAAAGAAAGGAAGAGGCTCATAAGCATGGGCAGTACTCCAAAATAAGTAGACCGAAATCCATCTACATCTACTACTAATCATCCACCTTGAGATATCTATCCAGAACTTCTCGCTGGTATTAAGTTGCGAGTCCCACCCAAAGTGTAAACCCAAAGCAACAGACAACTGCATTAAAAGAACTTTGCGTAAAGTAAACAATCCTTGCAATCGCGGTTACAAGCACCGTTGTTTTTCCCCTTGTGGACACAACACATCCCCTAGACTCATGTTTCTGTCACTCAAGCGTGTCATCAGGGGGCATGTACCCACAATTGAGCATAACGTTCCCCCTTGGAGTTACTATCCACCACTTGGCCAAAGCAATAAACAACAACGGAGAACATGCAAGAATTACTTAGGAACAAAAATATAAGAGATCAAAACCAAATATATTACTCTATCACGATCTGAACATAATCTCATAATCCATCGGATCCCATCAAACTCAACATAGCAAAAGCAGAAGAATTACATATGTGCCTCGATCATGTAGGGAATCTCACGAGGTCTAAACCATGAAGAACAAAGAGAGGAGGAGAACATCACATAGCCACTGATCACAGACCTATGGTCCAAGGTAGACTACTCACGACACATCCGGGAAGCGTCCATGGTGGAGGAGAAGCTCTCGGAGGTCGATCCTCCCTCCGGCAGGGTGCCGGAAAGGGTCCTGACGGTGCTCCCGATCTTGGAAGCGCGGCGGCGACGGAACAGAGGCGAGATTATGAATTAGTGTTCTGTCTTCGGAGTTTCCTCGTCACAAGAAATAAATAGGCGAAGGGGGCCATCCAGGGGGGCCACCAGGGGTCCAGGCGCCCCCCTTGCGCGGCCAGCCCCTGGCCGCGCCAGGTGGCCTGCTGGGCCCCTGGTGGTGGCCCTCTGGCCCCACTTGGGTGCTTCTGGAAGACTCCGTTACGCTGATTTTTTATCCGATTTTTCCCGAATTTTTGGAGCACTTTTAATATGGGGGAAACCTGGAATAGAAAAACAGCAGAAAACAGGAACTAGCACTGGGGTGCACTGAGTTAGTAGGTTAGTCCAAATATGATCAAAAGTGTATGAAAGTGTATCTAGATCATAGCAATATCACACAAAATATGCATGGAGTGAGCAGAAATTATCAATACGTTTGAGACGTATCAACATCCCCAAGCTTAATTCCTGCTCGTCCTCGAGTAGGTAAATGATAACAGGCATAATTTCTGTGGTGACATGCTACACTACTCGAAAAAAGGTCATTAGTGGCGCACCTATTTTGGGTACTAATGGCGCACATATGGTGCGCCATTACTAGCACGCCATTAGTAAGTGATAGTAATGGCGCACATTCGGTGCGCCATTACTACCTCTGACACTAATGGCGCACCGGGAGTGCGCCATTACTGACGGCTAATGGCTTCTCGCCCTTCGTTGGTTACCCCAAGTGGAAGGTTTGAGATGTAGTGCAGCAGCAGTTTTCCCTTGGAGAAGATACCAAGGTTTGTCTCCAGTAGCACTCCAGAGATGATAAGTAGGTGTCAGCGGCGCAACTGACGCGGACCTGCACACAGACACAGATAAATTTGTTCCCAACGAAGTTCAGAGAGGTTGTCAATCTCTCCAGTCTTGTTGTTCACAAAGGATAAAACGCAAGGGATAATGATAGCAAGTAAAAGCAGTAAAGTAAATATAGCTTGGAAATAATAATGAGGATATGGAACGGGATACATGATGTTCACTAGTGATGTCTCTCTCCCAAAAGACGATAAAACTGCTATGCGAGGTAAACAAATTACAGAAGGGAAATTGACAGGATTATGAACGCACCGCAATGCTAACTATGCTACAAAATAAAGGAAGAGGCTCAAAAGCACGGGCAGTACGCAAAAATAAGTAGACCGAAATCCATCTGCATCTACTACTAATCATCCACCTTGAGATATCTATCCAGAACATCTCGCTGGTATTAAGTTGCGAGCCCCACCCAAAGTGTAAACCCAAAGCAACAGACAACTGCATTAAAAATAACTTTGCGTAAAGTAAACAATCCTTATAACCGACGTTACAAGCACCGTTGTTTTACCCCTTGTGGCAATAGCACATCCCCTAGACTCATGTTTCTGTCACTCAAGCGTGTCATCGAGGGGCATGAACCCACAATCTAGCACAACATTCCCTCTTGGAGTCACTACCTACTACTTGGCCAAAGCAATAAACAACAACGGAGAACATGCAAGAATTACTTAGGAACAAAAATATAAGAGATAAAAACCAAATATATTACTCTATTACAATCTGAACATAATCTCATAATCCACCAGATCCCTCCAAACTCAGCATAGCAACAACAGAAATATTACAAAGGTGCCTCGATCATGTAGGGCAGCTCACGAGGTCTAAACAATGAAGATCAAAGAGGGGAGGAGAGCATCACATAGCTACTGATCACGGACCCATGGTCCAAGGAAAACTACTCACGAGACATCCGGGGAGCATCCATGGTGGAGAGGAGACTCCCGGAGGTCAATCCTCCCTCCGGCAGGGTGCCGGGAAGAGGTCTTCTGGTGCTCCCGATCTCGGAAGCGCGGCGGCGGCGGAACAGAGGCGAGTTTGCGGAATAGGGTTCCTCTTCTGGATTTTTCCCGTGACGGAGAATAAATAGGCGAAGGGGGGCAGCCAGAGGTGGACCAGGGGCAGTACTCCAAAATAAGTATACCTGGGCCCCCCTGGCTCCCCTCTGGCCCCTCCCGGGCTCTTCTCGAAGCTTCCTGTACGCTGATTTTTCCTGTATTTTTCCCGGATTTTTTGTGGCACTTTTTATATGGGGGAAAACTGAAATCGAAAAACAGCAGAAAACAGGAAATGGAACTGGGGTGCACTGAGTTAGTAGGTTAGTCCAAATATGATCAAAAGTGTATGAAAGTGTATCTAGATCATAGCAATATCACACAAAACATGCATGGAGCAAGCAGAAATTATAGACACGTTTTGGGCGTATCAACATCCCCAAGCTTAATTCCTGCTCGTCCTCGAGTAGGTAAATGATAACAACATAATTTCTGTGGTGACATGCTAGCAACCATAAAATAATTTTGAAAAGTAAAGCAATCAAGGTTAGAGATTCAATTCAAGTCATAACATGCAAGAGTCTATATTAGCATTGAAACAAGTAACAAAAGAACAATAGGTGCAAGAGCTCTCGCTGTCCGTGACTCGAATGTCTCCAAATGGTGTTTGCGTGCAAGAAGGGGGATAGGGAATACGAGAAAAAGTAATTTTTGTGTTGAGAACTCAATCTACTAAAGTTTCACACTTGGTCTTCTTTGGAATCTTATCTTGACTCGTCCCCAGACCACTAGCCAGGTACAAGTCAATTTGATCCACTCCTTTTCGATATTTTGAGCACTCATGCAATGGATGAGCGTAAGCACGAGAGTTGACACTTAGGATGGCAAAGAGAGAAATATGGTGGAAGAGGAAGACAAAAAGGATGAGAAAGGCTCACATCAATGAGGACAATCATAGGCAAGGGATGCCAAATGATAGATATGATGTGAGGAGTAGGGATTGCCATGCAACGGAGTCACATACGAGCTAAGAAGCTCTCCAAAGGAACTAGTGGGGTTGCATCTAACTTGCTCGCTCATGAATACCTAGAGCTCGTTTGAGGAGGCTCATCCTTTGAATATGCAAGCCAAGTTCTATAGTGTGAAGGTCCCCACATAGCTATATGCATAATGATCATCTCTATGGAGTACAAGGATATAAAGGGAGTACTAGTGTGGATCTCTCAAAAGGATAATAGTGTTGCCCCTTTCTCTCTTTTTATTTCTTTTTCCCTTTTATATATTTTTTTAATTTTTTGTGGCCTCAATCGCTCTTTCTATTTAACTCTCATTTGTCCTCTTTGGGATCTTTTAATGTGTCCACTTTGGGATCATTTCCTCACTTAAGGGCAACACTCTATTTTACAAGAAGGTAAAGGAGATCTTTCACACTTTACAAGGTACTCAAAACATAAAGAAGATGTAACTAACATGATGTATGCAATGTATGTCGCTGCCAGTGTAGCAGGAACATGTATGACATGAAGATCAAGTCATGAAGAGGTGGAAGTTGCATGGCAATATAACTCGGAAAGGCTATGGAAATGCCTTGATAGGTAGGTATGGTGGCTGTTTTGAGGAAAGATATAATGAGGCTTATGATGACAGAGCGTATCATGCCAAGGGTTTGGATGTACCGGAGAAGGTGGACACCAACTCTTGGAGTGAGAAGAAGGCAATGCACGGCACGGAAGAGGCTAGCAAAATATGGGAAGGTGGAAGTGTCAACTTTCAATACTTACATTAGTCCGAAGAACTCATGCACTTGTTATCGGTAACTCTCAATCTAATAAGGAGGTTCACAAAGAGACAAGTACCCCGAGGAGGAGTGTATGGGGTTTGGTTATCCTTGCGCATCCTCGACTCATGGTACGTGAGTGTTCTCTGATATTCGACCCCTCAGAAGAGTAGTGATCCATCTAGTAGCTAGAGTTCTCAACTAGTTTCGTAGGTTTTGAAAATACACACGGATGGCCGAAAATACGACACCTATCACTAACAGGAAAGAGCTCTTGACACCAAAAGTTCAAACATTAGTCACAACAATACCTCAAAACTATTGCAAGTTACTACTAAAATTAAATAGCAACCTCAATTACCTACTTTCAAGACAAGACACGAATCGGTGCAACAACCAACTCTCTTTAACAAGATAAAAATGAAAACTAAAAAGAGTTCCAGAAACAAATGAAACAAAAGCCAAGGCTCTTGCTAAAGAAAAACTAAGACTAAGACTAAACATGGCAGCAGCTACGGAAAGATAAAGAACACACAACAGCAAAAAGGTAAGCAGGAAAAATCCTATGATGTGTTCTAGATTTTGAAAGTCGAGCGTGTTTCTCTCCCACACAAAGTAAGACGGGATCTAACTTGTTATGAACAGCGAGAAAAGCTAAAGAAAACTAAAAATAAAACCTAAGAGCGAGACGCTCCAAGCATAGCACATAACGCATGAAGTGATAAAAATATAGTGAGACGAAGGACGAACTGATGATTGTTGATGGAGAAGGGGATGCACGGGGGCATCCCCAAGATTAGACGCTTGAGTCTCCTTGAATATTTATTGGGGATGCATGAGGGCATCCCCAAGCTTGAGCGCTTGACACTCCTGGATCTTCTTTCATCATCTTCCATCGCACACTTGAAAACTCCCTTCATACATAACTCATCATAAGCTGATTAGAGAGGTTAGTACGCTTAATAAAATAATTTTTCCCACTGGATATAAAGATATTCTTGAAGAGCTATTGTTTCTCAAGAGTGCCAAAAAGTTTTTGCAAAGAAAAAGCAAGCTTAAGGTTTGCAAAAGTTAGGAGAGACAAAACGTGGCAGAATCTGTGAAAAACAGAACAGCAGGTAGTAAATAATTGTTTAGGGGCACTTCTGCAACTCAAATAAAAAAACTCAGAACATACGAAAGTCTCAAAATTTTATAGAGCACGCTGTAAAAAAAATTCAGATCAAAAAGATGATCTTGTGATTTGATTCGAATTTTTCTGTCAAGGGACATAATCTGTTTTCTGGACAGCATGTCACAACTTTTGCTTCCCTTGTCATAAGAGGCTATAACTTGGCACAAAGCTGAAAAATAAAGACACAATGATGTTGCTACAGTAGTAACAATCATCAAGACACAACAAAAGCAAAAAGAAAAACCTAAATTCGTTGCGGGCCACCTCCTGAAAGCGCTTCTTTAGAGCCATTAGCTAGGCATAAAGATTTTAAAATGTGCTCTCATAAGAATAAGGATTTGAAGCAAAAGAGAGCATCAAGAAGCAAATATGAAACACATTTAAGCCGAACCCACTTCCTATGCATAGGCATCTTGTAATAAAATAAATCAAAGAAGCACAAAGAAACTAACATAGGAAGGTGGAACAAGAACATCTTCAAAACTTTCAACATAAAGAGAGTAGTTTTAGTAATATGGAAGTTTCTACAACCAAAATTTCCTCTCTCAAAATAATTTTCAGTAGTATCATGAACAACATCAAGAATATAACTATCACATAAATCATGTTGTTCATGAACTGCAAGCACACGTGTATAGTTCTCAACACGGTCTTTAGGATTATAAGATAAATGCAACCCATCACATTGAGCCTTGATAAGAGCAAAGTTCTCCGGAGTTGGAGATTTCAAAAGGATAATAGGACAATCAAGTGTGGGTGCAATAGCAACAATTTCATGCTTAACATAAGGAACTATAGAGAGTTCATTTTTGTCAGCATCATCCATAGTGGCATCTTGGCCATCAACAAAGCAAGTATCAAAATTTTCAGAAAGGGATATTTCAAGTGAGTCCTCGGAATCATGGGATTCCTCCTCAATGCAATAATTGGCCTCTTCTTGGGCAGCAAAAATTTTATTTTAAAAATCCTCAATATAAGAATTAGAAGTATAATTCTCGAAGCAATAAGCAAGAATTGCAAAGTTTTCAGACTCGAAAATAGTATCGTGATATTTTTCAATCAAAGAAGCAATCTCATAGGCACCTTTAAAAGCAACAAACTCTTCAATCTTTTCAACATCAAAGTAATCATAAACACCTTTAGCATAAGAAGATAAGATCTCATTTTCATTAAACTCTCATTGGAAAGGGAGGTGTTTATGATCTATATTAGAACAACAAGTAAAATCATAAATGTGGCACAAAAGTTTAGCATGGCAATAAGAAACATGTATTTGATCCCATAAGTGTTTCCCTTTCTGAGATAGGCGGTGCCGCGTATAATGAGCATGCTCATCCAATGATTTTCCCTCAACCAAGTCGGTTGGGTTTTTAGCGCGAGCACAAATTGATCGAAGACGATCCAAGTGAAACATGTCCATCCTACCATATTTGGGTGGTTCCACACCCATGGTGAAGATAGCATCAGTAGGTATTTTTTGTATTTTTGATAAGGGACACAAAAGTAAAAACTGAAAGGTAAACTAACAAGACTAAAAAAACAAAGGTAAAGGGTAGTGTGCAACTCCCCTATCTTAGCACTCGGAGTCCCCGGCAACGGCGCCAGAAAACTTGCTTGATGGCTTCTCGCCCTTCGTTGGTTACCCCAAGTGGATGGTTTGAGATGTAGTGCAGCAGCAGTTTTCCCTCGGTGAAGATACCAAGGTTTGTCTCCAGTAGGACTCCAGAGATGATAAGTAGGTGCCAGCGGCGCAACTGACGCGGACCTGCATACAGACACAGATAACTTTGTTCCCAACGAAGTTCAGAGAGGTTGTCAATCTCTCCGGTCTTGTTGTTCACAAAGGATAAAACGCAAGGGATAATGATAGCAATTAAAAGCAGTAAAGTAAATATAGCTTGGAAATAATAATGAGGATATGGACCGGGATACGTGATGTTCACTAGTGATGTCTCTCTCCCAAAAGACGATAAAACTGCTATGCGAGGTAAACAAATTACAGAAGGGCAATTGACAGGATTATGAACGCACCGCAATGCTAACTATGCTACAAAAGAAAGGAAGAGGCTCAAAAGCACGGGCAGTACGCCAAAATAAGTAGACCGAAATCCATCTGCATCTACTACTAATCATCCACCTTGAGATATCTATCCAGAACATCTCGCTGGTATTAAGTTGCGAGCCCCACCCAAAGTGTAAACCCAAAGCAACAGACAACTGCATTAAAAAGAACTTTGCGTAAAGTAAACAATCCTTGTAACCGCGGTTACAAGCACCGTTGTTTTCCCCCTTGTGTCAACAACACATGCCCTAGACTCATGTTTCTGTCACTCAAGCGTGTCATCGGGGGGCATGAACCCACAATCTAGCACAACGTTCCCTCTTGGAGTCACTACCTACTACTTGGCCAAAGCAATAAACAACAACGGAGAACATGCAAGAATTACTTAGGAACAAAAATATAAGAGATAAAAACCAAATATATTACTCTATCACAATCTGAACATAATCTCATAATCCATCAGACCCCTCCAAACTCAGCATAGCAACAACAGAAATATTACAAAGGTGCCTCGATCATGTAGGGCAGCTCACGAGGTCTAAACAATGAAGATCAAAGAGGGGAGGAGAACATCACATAGCTACTGATCACGGACCCATGGTCCAAGGAAAACTACTCACGAGACATCCGGGGAGCATCCATGGTGGAGAGGAGACTCCCGGAGGTCAATCCTCCCTCCGGCAGGGTGCCGGGAAGAGGTCTTCTGGTGCTCCCGATCTCGGAAGCACGGTGGTGGAGGAATAGAGGCGAGTTTGCGGAATAGGGTTCCTCTTCTGGAGTTTTCCCGCGACGGAGAATAAATAGGCGAAGGGGGGCAGGCAGAGGTGGACCAGGGGCCCCAGGCGCCCCCCTGGCGCGGCCAGGGGTGGGGCCGCGCCGGGTGGCCGCCTGGGCCCCCTGGCTCCCCTCTGGCCCCTCCCGGGCTCTTCTCGAAGCTTCTTGTACGCTGATTTTTCCTGTATTTTTCCCGGAATTTTTCTGGCACTTTTTATATGGGGGAAAACTGAAATAGTAAAATAGCAGAAAACAGGAACTGGCACTGGGGTGCACTGAGTTAGTAGGTTAGTCCAAATATGATCAAAAGTGTATGAAAGTGTATCTAGATCATAGCAATATCACACAAAACATGCACGGAGCAAGCAGAAATTATAGATACGTTTTGGGCGTATCAACGGCAGAGGTGCGTTATTACTACTGTGAATATTTGTAAAAAATTGCTTCTTCCGTATTTGCAGAGGGGTTGTAAAATACATCACCCATATAATTAAACAGCAGCATCAACATGACAGTTATAACATGACATCATCATAATATGAACGACCACATCAGAATTCTTAACCAACACCATTTATTAACAAGAGGGCAAATCAACAAGAATAGCATGAGAGAGTTCACACATTCTTAACCAACATATTATAGATTACACTAAAGACGCTTCACTCCTCGTCGTCAGAAGACGAAATGACGATGAGCTTGTTCTCTTTTTCGGCCGGAGCTGCTTCCCATACAACCGCTTGGCGCGCCAGGTCTGGTATGCCCACCGGGTACTTGCGCTCCCAGACGACATTGAACTCCGCTTCCTCTGCTGCGTCCTCCTCTTCTATCTCTCGCCTATTTCGAGACAACTCTGAAGCAGTGGGCTGAATGTCAGAGCTAGACGTCGAAAAGCCAGAGACATCCGAGGACGCCGTCGATTCAGAGAGGCGCGAGCCCGTGGAGCAGCTCGACAAGGAGGGCACGGGCGCGGGCGTGGGTGCGGGCGGCGCTGGCACGGGCGCGGGCGGCGCTGGCACGGGCGCGGTCTCCGGCTCGGGGGTGGCGGCTCGAGGGTGGGGTGGTATACGGATGCCGGTGGTGATACGGTAGGTTTGGCGAGAGCGAACCATTTCTGCAAGATAAGATGATTAGGCAGATAACTGACATGAGAAAAATCACAGCATCAATTAAAGTAGAGTGCCAAAATTAAAGCATCACTTCTAGATATATTTAGAAAATCTAGATGTGCCAGTTCCAGAAGATGTGCAGTTTTTCACATGTGTCAGTTCGAGAAGATGTATAATTTTGTAGTATAAATGTGCAGTATAGATGTGCAAAAGCAAAAATTAACCAAAACATCTATTGTGTAGTATAGATGTGCAGTTTTTAATAGAACGAGTCCTAGCTACATTGTTCAGACTATGGCATGATTAGTGATTGGGGATCAAAAATGAGAAGCAAAGTGTTTGCTCAAAAACTTTTTTAAAATCACAGAACTTGATACGTGATTAAAATACTTCTACAGGTCAACTGGATTTTAAAAAAACATCGATATCCTGAGGGATCTCCTATCTTAGTAACATGTCGATCAAGCTGCCTGTTGTCAACTAGTTCCTGTTATGATCTCGTATCTTGATAATGCTAGTATCCAACATGCTAGTATAATAGTTGCTTCCCAGGCCAAACCAAATAGATAATGCAACATAAATGAATATGAAGACTTAAGAACAAGCACTCATTACTGGTTTCAAAAACTTGGAACATGAGTATGTATTTTGCAAACAAAGTGTTGCCACTGTACAGATTTTGACCCTTGATAAAAAATGTGAGAAATATTAATACTTTGGTCATAACATTGCACGCAGAGCACAACCCAAGGAGGAGGAAGAAGAGAATCAATCACCTAGGATTGTTTGTTCGTTCATTAGAGGTAAAAGAATCCTTGGAGGAACCGAGCAGAAGCGATGGGAGAAAACTTCCTGCACAAACCACAAGTATGTAAGAGAAGCAGTTGACCAAGGATATTCAACACAAGTGCATGCAAAAGGAAGGCCTCTGAAAGAAATTTCGTAACAACAGGTGAATGCACATGCACTTCCAAAGAAACTGAATGGGTCAATAACATTACATGTTAGAATATTCACATGAAAATTTAGGAAAACATGAGTGCATGAGCGATGAAGGGAGAGTATACTACCATTTTTGCATAACCATTGGATTAAAGATTTCAGATGGTTCATACCAACAATATCCCATCCTATAAAGGTATTTATTACATAGATTAATCAGTTAGGAATAATTAGTGATTAAATTAATTTATTTCAAAAAAAATTCCTTCAAATAATTCTTCTCATATACTCAGACAAAATATTTTTCTCACATGAAAGCATGTTTTTAAGCTCTGAAGAAATAGTTCTAAGAAATATATATTTACTAAGTACTCAGGAATCTATACTACTTATTCTGGTGGTAGCTTTATTTGCAGGTTGGTGACAATAACCGTGAGGGTAAAAAGAGCAGAAAGATGGCATTCGAATTTACACAGGGAAGAATGATACACACAGAGTGACCTAGCAATTTTAGCTTAATTTAAGGCTCTACCAACACCCTAAGAGTTGTTGGATTGTCAGTTATTTCACAACTGGATAAGATTGTCTGAAAACACAATTTTCACTTAATCAGACTACTTCAAATGAACACTTTACTTATATGATCATTCAGGACAGCTTTATTCCATATCGCCAATGGCGAAGTTGTACCGAACGCCTGTAGGATCTCACGTGGAACGGATCCTGGATGGACGCTGCGGTCAACATGAACGGCTGGGAGCTCGGCCTGAATGAATGTCTGAACTGAAACACTGGAAGTGTAAACTAGTTTCAGACAGAGTTAAGTAGGACAAGTGTAGCAGTGATCTATGCGTGCTTAGATTTTGTTCTTCAGACATGTTGTTCATTTAAAAATATATTTACCAATAGAACAAGTGTTCTGGTGTTCTCATCTTAGCCTTTCTTATTTTTACACATGTAGTAGATCATTCTCATTTTTTCTTGAAGGCCAGCAGGAGAGCTGCTGATTTTCATTGAAGGGGGATGAACTATACAAGGTCCAATGAAATTTCAGGGGAGAACAGAGATGACGGAAACAATAACACAAAAAAACAATGAGGTCTACTCTCGTAAAGGTAGGTACCATAAACAGGCCAATGACCAGATGGAACATTTGTCCATGATCAGCCTCACCAAGTCCATGCTCGTGCCCCCAAATTAAAGTAACAAAGCGCAAATACATGAGCAGCAACAATCAGCCGCGCGGGCGTCAACGCAGAACTAGTACGATTGGGGAAATCGGCGGAGCAAGTTACCTTTTTTACAGGTCGCAATAATGGAAGAAGAAGGAGGAGGAGCTGCAAGAACCCTTCGCGCTCCACTTTATCAAGCCGGAGCGAAAGGAAGCGGGAGGCGGCGGCTCTTGTCTCCTGCGATGTGGAATCAGGCGGCCGAAATGCCCGTCAGCACCAAACCCTAGGAGTGATGACGATGGGGAAGCGGGCGCTAACCTGGGGGTTCGTGTGGCGGCGGGGCAGCGGCTGGATCTGGGCTAGAGAAGTGTGGGGGGCGGGGGGGGGGGGGATAGGGTTTGCAGCGGCGGTGGCTGGATCGATCTGGAGAAGTGTGGGGGGCGGGGGGATAGCTAGGGTTGTATACGGCTCCACGTTGAGTGACAGGTGGGCCAAATTATGTTGACTGACAGGTGGGCCCAGATAAGTAATGGCGCAAGGCTCCAGGGTGCGCCATTGCTAACTCTGGGGAGAGGCGGGCCCAGGTCTGGTGAGCCAGGTGGGCCAAGTAAAACAGAATATCTATGGCGCACCTCAAAGATATGCGCCATTAGCGTGCGGGAATACTAATGGCGCACGGTGCCATGAAGCGCCATAGCTAAACCGGGGAAGGGGTGCTAGTCCAGGAATAGCTAATCAATGGCGCACGTTAGGAGGAATGCGCCATTAGGAACAAGGGCACTAATGGCGCACCAGGAAAAAGTGCGCCATTGCTATTTAGTAATGGCGCACCTAATGTGCAGTGCGCCATTAGTTCCAATATTATCTATAGCTATTTTTCCAGTAGTGCTAGCAACCATATAAGAACTTTGAAAAAGTAAAGAAATCAAGGTATGTAATTCAATTCAAGTCATAACATGGAAGAGTCTATATTAGCATTGAAACAAGCAACAACAGAACATTAGGTGCAAGAGCTCTCGCTGTCCGTGACTCGAATGTCTCCAGATGGTGTTTGCGTGCAAGAAGGGGGATAGGGAATACGAGAAGAAAAAGTATTTTTGTGTTGAGAACTCAATCTACAAAAGTGTCACACTTGGTCTTCTTTGAAATCTTATCTTGATTCGTCCCCAGACCACTAGAGATGTACAAGTCAATTTGATCCACTCCTTTTCGATATTTTGAGCACTCATGCAATGGATGAGCGTAAGCACGATAGTTGACACTTAGGATGGAAAAGAGAGAATATGGTGGAGGAGGAAGAGAAAAAGGATAAGAAAGGCTCACATCAATGAGGACAATCATAGGCGAGAAGGCCAAATGATAGATATGATGTGAGGAGTAGGGATTGCCATGCAACGGATGCACATATGAGCAGAAAAGGTCTCTAATGGAACTAGTGGGGGTGCATCTAACTTGCTCGCTCATAAAGACCTAGAGCTCTTTTGAGGAGGCTCATCCTCGGAATATGCAAGCCAAGTTCTATTGTGTGAAGGTCCCCACATAGCTATATGCATGATCATCTCTATGGAGTACAAGGATAAAAGGGAGTACTAGTGTGGATATTTCGAAAGGATAGTAGTGTTGTCCCTCTCTCTCTTTTTATTTCTTTTTCTCTTTTTTCTATTTTTTCTATTTTTTTGGTTGCCTCAATGGCTCTTTCTATTTAACTCTCATTTTTCCTCTTTGGGATCTTTTATTTTGTCCACATTGGGATATTTTCCTCACTTAAGGGCAACACTCTAATTTACAATATGGTATAGAAGATCTTTCACACTTTACAAGGTACTCAAATCATAAAGAAGATGTAGCTATCATGATGTATGCAATGTATGCCGCTGCCAGTATAGCAGGAACATGTATGACATGAAGATCAAGTCATGAAGAGGTGGAAGTTGCATGGCAATATATCTCGGAAAGGCTATGGAAATGCCTTGATAGGTAGGTATGGTGGTTGTTTTGAGGAAATATATAAGGAGGTTTATGATGACAGAGCGTATCATGCCAAGGGTTTGGATGTACCGGCGAAGGTGGACGCCATCTCTCGGACTGAGAAGGAGGCAATGCACGGCACAGGAGAGGCTAGGAAATATGACGAGGTGGAAGTGTCAACTTTCAATACTCACATTAGTCCGAAGAACTCATGCACTTATTATCGGTAACTCTCAATATAATGAGGAGGTTCACAAAGAGACAAGTACCCCAAGGAGGAGTGTATGGGGGTTTGGTTATCCTTGCGCATCCTCGACTCATGGTACGTGAGTGTACTCTAATATTCGACCCCTCAGAAGAGTAGTGATCCATCTAGTAGCTAGTGTTCTCAACTAGTTTTGTAGGTTTTTGAAAATAACACATGGATTGCCCAAAATACGACACCTATCACTAATAGGCTAGAGTTCTTGACACCAAAACTTCAAACATTACTCACAGATGGCGCGAGGGTTGACTGGTGTAGTCTTCTCGCCCTTCGTTGGTGAGCCCCAAGTGGAAGGCGTGATGCAGCACAGAAGCAAATTTCCCTCGGTAAAGATACAAAGGTTTGTCTCCAGTAGGACTCCAGAGATGATAAGTAGGTGTCAGCGGCGCAACTGACGCGGACCTGCACACAGACACAGATAACTTTGTTCCCAACGAAGTTCAGAGAGATTGTCAATCTCTCCGGTCTTGTTGTTTACAAAGGATAAAACGCAAGGGATAATAATAGCAACTTGAAAGTAAATGCAGAAAAGTAAATAAAGCGTGAAACAATGATAAGGATATGGACCGGGATACGTGATGTTCGCTAGTGACGTCTCTCTCCCAAAATACGATAAAATTGCTATGCGAGGTAAACAAATTACAAAAAGGCAATTGACAGGATTATGAACGCACCGCAATGCTAACTATGCTACAAAAGAAAGGAAGAGGTTCAAAAGCACAGGAAGTACGCCAAGGTAAGTAGACCGAAATCCATCTGCGTCTACTACTAATCATCCACCTTGAGATATCTATCCAGAACATCTCGCTGGTATTAAGTTGCGAGCCCCACCCAAAGTGTAAACCCAAAGCAACAGACAACTGCATTAAAAAGAACTCTGTGTAAAGTAAACAATCCTTGTAACCGCGGTTACAAGCACCGTTGTTTTCCCCCTTGTGGCAACAACACATCCCCTAGACTCATGTTTCTGTCACTCAAGCATGTCATCGGGGGGGGGGGCATGAACCCACAATCTAGCACAACGCTCCCTCTTGGAGTCACTACCTACTACTTGGCCAAAGCAATAAACAGCAATGGGGAACATGCAAGAATTACTTAGGAACAAAATTATAAGAGATAAAAACAAAATATACTACTCTATCACAATCTGAACATAATCTCATAATCCATCAGATCCTATCAAACTCAACATAGCAATAGCAGAAATATTACAAAGGTGCCTCGATCATGTTGGGCAACTCACGAGGTCTAAACAATGAAGATGAAAGAGGGGAGAAGAGCATCACATAGCTACTGATCACGGACCCATGGTCCAAGGAAAACTACTCACGAGACATCCGGGGAGCATCCATGGTGGAGAGGAGACTCCCGGAGGTCAATCCTCCCTCCGGCAGGGTGCCGGGAAGAGGTCTTCTGGTGCTCCCGATCTTCGGAAGCGCGGCGGCGGCGGAACAGAGGCGAGTTCGCGGAATAGGGTTTTTCTTTTGGGGTTTTCCCGTGACGGGGTATAAATAGGCGAAAGGGGGCAGCCAGAGGTGGGCCAGGGGCCCCAGGCGCCCCCTGGCGCGGCCAGGGGTGGGGCCGCGCCGGGTGGCCGCCCGGGCCCCCCTGGCTCCCCTCTGGCCCCTCCTGGGCTCTTCTCGAAGCTTCCGTCACGCTGATTTTTTATCTGAATATTCCCGAATTTTCTGGCACTTTTTATATGGGGGAAAACAAAAATAGAAAAACAGCAGAAAACAGGAACTGGCATTGGGGTGCACTGAGTTAATAGGTTAGCCCAAATATGATCAAAAGTGTATGAAAGTGTATCTAGATCATAGAAATATCACACAAAACATGCATGGATCAAGCAGAAATTATAGATATGTTTTGGACGTATCAACATCCCCAAGCTTAATTCCTGCTCGTCCTCGAGTAGGTAAATGATAACAACATAATTTCTGTGGTGACATGTTAGCAACCATATAAGAACTTTGAAAAGTAAAGCAATCAAGGTTAGAGATTCAATTCAAGTCATAACATGCAAGAGTCTATATTAGCATTGAAATAAGTAACAAAAGAACAAAAGGTGCAAGAGCTCTCGCTGTCCGTGACTCGAATGTCTCCAAATGGTGTTTGCGTGCAAGAAGGGGGATAGGAATACGAGAAAAAAGTAATTTTTTGTTGAGAACTCAATCTACTAAAGTTTCACACTTGGTCTTCTCTGGAATCTTATCTTGACTCGTCCCCAGACCACTAGCCAGGTACAAGTCAATTTGATCCACTCATTTTCGATATTTCGACCACTCATGCAATGGATGAGCGTAAGCACGAGAGTTGACACTTAGGATGGCAAAGAGAGAAATATGGTGGAGGAGGAAGACAAAAAGGATGAGAAAGGCTCACATCAATGAGGATAATCATAGGCAAGAGATGCCAAATGATAGATATGACGTGAGGAGTAGGGATTGCCATGCGACGGATGCACATACGAGCTAGGAAGCTGTCCAATGGAACTAGTGGGGGTGCATCTAACTTGCTCGCTCATGAAGACCTAGAGCTCTTTTGAGGAGGCTCATCCTTGGAATATGCAAGCCAAGTTCTATAGTGTGAAGGTCCCCACATAGCTATATGCATAATGATCATCTCTATGGAGTACAAGGATATAAAGGGAGTACTAGTGTGGATCTCTCAAAAGGATAGTAGTGTTGCCCCTTTCTCTCTTTTTATTTCTTTTTTCTCTTTTTTCTATTTTTTGGTGGCCTCAATGGCTCTTTCTATCTAACTCTCATTTGTCCTCTTTGGGATCTTTTAATGTGTCCACTTTGGGATCTTTTCCTCACTTAAGGGCAACACTCTATTTTACAAGAAGGTAAAGGAAATCTTCACACTTTACAAGGTACTCAAAATCATAAAGAAGATGTAACTATCATGATGTATGCAATGTATGCTGCTGCCAGTGTAGCAGGAACATGTATGACATGAAGATCAAGTCATGAAGAGGTGGAAGTTGCATGGCAATGTAACTCGGAAAGGTTATTAAAATGCCTTGATAGGTAGGTATGGTGGCTGTTTTGAGGGAAGAAATAAGGAGGCTTATGATGACAACGCGTATCATGCCAAGGGTTTGGAAGTACCGGCGAAGGTGGACACCAACTCTCGGAGTGAGAAGAAGGCAATGCACGGCACGGGAAAGGCTAGCAAAATATGGGAAAGTGGAAGTGTCAACTCTCAATACTTACATTAGTCCGAAGAACTCATGCACTTATTATTGGTAACTCTCAATCTAGTAAGGAGGTTCACAAAGAGACAAGTACCCCGAGGAGGAGTGTATGGGGGTTTGGTTATCCTTGCGCATCCTCGACTCATGGTACGTGAGTGTACTCTAATATTCGACTCCTCAGAAGAGTAGTGATCCATCTAGTAGCTGGAGTTCTCAACTAGTTTTGTAGGTTTTGAAAATAAACACAGATTGCCCAAAATAAGACACCTATCACTAATAGGCAAGAGCTCTTGACACCAACAGTTCAAACATTACTCACATCAATACCTCAAAACTATTGCAAGCTACTACTAAAATTAAATAGCAACCTCAATTACCTACTTTCAAGACAAGACACAACTCAGTGCAACAACCAACTCTCTTAACAAGATAAACATGAAAACTAAAGAGAGTTCCAGCAACAGACTAAACAAAAGCCAAGGCTCTTGCTAAAGACAAACTAAGACTAAAACTAAACAAGGCAGTAGCTATGAAAAGATAAAGAACACACAACAGCAAAAAGATAGGCAGGAAAAATCCTATGATGTGTTCTAAATTTTGAAAGTGGAGCGTGTTTCTCTCCCACACAAAGTAAGAAAGTATCTAACTTGTTATGAACAGCAAGGAAAGCTAAAGAAACTAAAAATAAAACCTAAGAGCGAGACGCTCCAAGCATAGCACATAACGCATGAAGTGATAAAAATATAGTGAGACGAAGGACGAACTGATGATTGTTGATGGAGAAGGGGATGCACGGGGGCGTCCCCAAGCTTATACGCTTGAGTCTCCTTGAATATTTATTGGGGATGCATGGGGGCATCCCCAAGCTTGAGCGCTTGACACTCCTGGATCTTCTTTCATCATCTTCCATCACACACTTGAAAACTCCCTTCATACATAACTCATCACAAGCTGATTAGAGAGGTTAGTACCCTTAATAAATAATTTTTCTCCACTGGATATAAAGGTATTATTGAAGAGCTACTGTTTATCAAGAGTGCCAAAAAGTTTTTGCAAATAAAAAGCAAGCTTAAGGTTTGCAAAAGTAAGGAGAGACAAAACGTGGCAGAATCTGTGAAAAACAGAACAGAAGATAGTAAAGAATTTTTTGGGGGTACTTCTGCAACTCGAATAAAAAAACTCAGAACATACGGAAGTTTCGTAATTGTATAGATCATACTGTATAAAAATTTCAGCTCAAAAAGATGAACTGGGATTTTTCTGGAATTTTTCTGGTCATGAGGACAGAATCTGTTTTCTGGACAGCATGTCACAACTTTTACTTCCCTTGCCGTAAGAGGCTATAACTTGGCACAAAGCTGAAAAATAAAGATACAATGATGTTGCTACAGAATTAACAATCATCAAGACACAACAAAAACAAAAAATAAAACTCCAAAATTCGTTGCGGGCTGCCTCCCGAAAGCGCTTCTTTAAAGCCATTAGCTAGGCTTAATGCAAAAGAAGAATCAAGTTTTATCAAGAGAAAGAGAATAACTAGCCCGAGTAACGGAGTCAAAAGGTAACTTGATTTTCTTTCTAGGGAAGTGTTCCATCCCCTTTTTAAATGGGAATTGGAGTTTTATATTCCCCTCTTTCATGTCAATAACCGTACCAACGGTGCGAAGAAAAGGACGTCCCAAAATAATTGGACATAAAGGTTCACACTCTATATCCATAACAATAAAATCAACGGGAACATAGTTGTCATTGACAATGATAAGAACATCGTCGATCTTCCCCAAAGTTTTTTTTACGGAAGAATCAACAAGACGAACACCAAAAGAACAAGGCTCAAAGGGCTTCAAATCAAACATATCAAATATTCTTTTGGGCATAACGGAGGTACTAGCTCCAACATCACATAAAGCATAGCAAGAGAAGTTATTTAATTTAATTTTGATCATAGGGTCCCAACCATCCTCTAGCTTCCTAGGTATGGAGGCTTCTACTCTAAGCTTCTCCTCCCTAGCTTTGATGAGAGAATTTGTGATATGCTTCGTGAAGGCAAGATTAAGTGTGCTAGTGTGGGGGTCCCTAGACATTTTGTGTAGTAAACTGATAACTTCTGAGAGGGTACAACTATCAAAATCAATATCACTACTATCAAAGGTGGTAGTAGTGTCATCTAGGCTCACTTGTTTGAAACCCTCTATGTTCATAGGAGTTTCTTTATCTATGGTTGAGGTATTAGCATCACCATTAATAGGTCCAACGGGACTAGGAGTGCATTGGGTGCTAATAGTTTGAGTGTCCTCAACAATTTGGATAGTGGCAACTGTGTGGTGTGTAGGAAGGCTCTTAATTCTATCCTCTTCCTCTTTTTCTCTAGCCCATATTTCTTTAAGTTTAGCCATCATCCTAATGTTTTCATTGATTTGTAACTGGATGGCATTAATAGGAGTGGCCTTATTCTCCTCAAGGGGGGAGGTTCTAATTTTGAGCATCTCAATATCAAGGGCTAAGCTTTCTACCTTCAAAGAGAGATTATCTATTTTAGATAATTTCTCTTCTACATTTTTGTTGAAGGCTTTTTGGGTAGTGATAAAGTCTCTAAGCATGCTTTCTAATTCAGAGGAGGGGTTCTTGTTGCTAGGATAAGTGTTGTTGTTACCATAGTTGGATGGAAACGGTCTAGGATTGCTAGCAAAATTTCCCCTATAAGCATTGTTGTTGAAGTTGTTTCTAGCAATAAAGTTCACATCTACTTGTTCTTGAGCAACCAATGAATTTAAAGGAACATCATGAGGATGAATAGAGGGTTGCTTGGTAAGTAGAGACATAATTAAGTCAACTTTTTAATTGAGGGAGGTAATTTCCTCGACAGAATTTACCTTCCTACCTGTTGGAGCGCGTTCGGTGTGCCATTGGGAATAATTGGTCATCATTTCATCGAGAAGCTTCGTGGAAGCACCAAGTGTAGTTGACATAAAGGTTCCTCCCGCGGCCGAATCTAACAGGTTCCGCGAGGTAAAGTTCAAGCCTGCATAAAAAGTCTGGATAACCATCCAGGTAGTCAAACCATGTGTAGGGCATTTCTTAACAAGAGATTTCATCCGTTCCCAATCTTGGGCAACGTGTTCATTGTCCAATTGCTTAAAATTCATAATATTACTCCTCAATTGGATAATCTTAGCAGGAGGGTAGTACTTCCCTATAAAAGCATCTTTGCACTTATCCCAAGAATCTATGCTATTTCTAGGCAAAGATTGATACAAGATTTTAGCATCTCCCCTTAAAGAGAAGGGAAAGAGCTTGATCTTAACAACATCACCTTCTACTTCCTTATACTTTTGCAAATCACATAATTCAACAAAATTATTCAAGTGTAAAGCAGCATCATCTCCAGCAACAGAGAATTGATCTCTCATAACAAGGTTTAGCAAAGCAGGTTTAATTTCATAAGAGGTACCTGAAGTGGTAGGTGTGGCAATGGGAGTGCAGATAAAGTCTTGGTTGTTGTGACTAGTGAAGTCACACAACTTGGTGTTTTCATTGGAACCCATAGTAGCAGCAAGTGTGGCAGATTTTTTTTTGTAGTTTTTGATAAAAGACACAAAGATAAAAACTGAAAGATAAACTAACAAGACTAAAAAACAAAGGTAAAGGGTAATGTGCAACTCCCCTATCTTAGCACATGGAGTCCCCGGCAACGGCGCCAGAAATTTGCTTGATGGCGCGAGGGTTGACTGGTGTAGTCTTCTCGCCTTTCGTTGGTGAGCCCCAAGTGGAAGGCGTAATGCAGCACAACAACAAATTTCCCTCGGTAAAGATACCAAGGTTTGTCTCCAGTAGGACTCCAGAGATGATAAGTAGGTGTCAGCGGCGCAACTGACGCGGACCTGCACACAGACACAGATAACTTTGTTCCCAACGAAGTTCAGAGAGGTTGTCAATCTCTCCGGTCTTGTTGTTTACAAAGGATAAAACGCAAGGGATAATAATAGCAACTTGAAAGTAAATGCAGAAAAGTAAATAAAGCGTGAAACAATGATAAGGATATGGACCGGGATACGTGATGTTCGCTAGTGATGTCTCTCTCCCAAAAGACGATAAAATTGCTATGCGAGGTAAACAAATTACAGAAAGGCAATTGATAGGATTATGAACGCACCGCAATGCTAACTATGCTACAAAAGAAAGGAAGAGGTTAAAAAGCACAGGAAGTACGCCAAGGTAAGTAGACCGAAATCCATCTGCATCTACTACGAATCATCCACCTTGAGATATCTATCCAGAACATCTCGCTGATATTAAGTTGCGAGCCCCACCCAAAGTGTAAACCCAAAGCAACAGACAACTGCATTAAAACGAACTCTGCGTAAAGTAAACAATCCTTGTAACCGCGGTTACAAGCACCGTTGTTTTCCCCCTTGTGGCAACAACACATCCCCTAGACTCATGTTTCTGTCACTCAAGCATGTCATCAGGGGGGGGGCATGAACCCACAATCTAGCACAACGTTCCCTCTTGGAGTCACTACCTACTACTTGGCCAAAGCAATAAACAGCAACGGAGAACATGCAAGAATTACTTAGAAACAAAAATATAAGAGATAAAAACAAAATATATTACTCTATCACAATCTGAACATAATCTCATAATCCATCAGATCCTATCAAACTCAACATAGCAACAGCAGAAATATTACAAAGGTGCCTCGATCATGTAGGGCAGCTCACGAGGTCTAAACAATGAAGATCAAAGAGGGGAGGAGAACATCACATAGCTAATGATCACGGACCCATGGTCCAAGGAAAACTACTCACGAGACATCCGGGGAGCATCCATGGTGGAGAGGAGACTCCCGGAGGTCAATCCTTGCTCCGGCAGGGTGCCGGGAAGAGGTCTTCTGGTGCTCCCGATCTCGGAAGCGCCGCGGCGGCGGAACAGAGGCGAGTTTGCGGAATAGGGTTCCTCCTCTGGAGTTTTCCCGTGACGGAGAATAAATAGGCGAAGGGGGGCAGCCAGAGGTGGACCAGGGGCCCCAGGCGCCCCCCTGGCGCGGCTAGGGGTGGGGCCGCGCCGGGTGGCCGCCTGGGCCCCCTGGCTCCCCTCTGGCCCCTGCCGGGCTCTTCTCGAAGCTTCCTGTACGCTGATTTTTCCTGTAATTTGCTCGGAATTTTTCTGGCACTTTTTATATGGGGGAAAACTGAAATAGAAAAATAGCATCAAACAGGAACTGGCACTGGGGTGCACTGAGTTAGTAGGTTAGTCCAAATATGATCAAAAGTGTATGAAAGTGTATCTAGATCATAGCAATATCACACAAAACATGCATGGAGCAAGCAGAAATTATAGATACGTTTTGGACGTTTCAACATCCCCAAGCATAATTCCTGCTCGTCCTTGAGTAGGTAAATGATAACAACATAATTTCTGTGGTGACATGCTAGAAACCATAAAAGAACTTTGAAAAGTAAAGCAATTAAGGTTATAGATTCAATTCAAGTCATAACATGCAAGAGTCTATATTAGCATTGAAACAAGTAACTAAAGAACAATAGGTGCAAGAGCTCTCGCCGTCTGTGACTCGGATGTCTCCAAATGTTGTTTGCGTGCAAGAAGGGGGATAGGGAATACGAGAAAAAGTAATTTTTGTGTTGAGAACTCAATCTACTAAAGTTTCACACTTGGTCTTCTTTGGAATCTTATCTTGACTCGTCCCCAGACCACTAGCCAGGTACAAGTCAATTTGATCCACTCCTTTTCGATATTTTGAGCACTCATGCAATGGATGAGCGTAGGCAGGAGAGTTGACACTAAGGATGGCAAAGAGAGAAATATGGTGGAGGAGGAAGACAAAAAGGATAAGAAAGGCTCACATTAATGAGGACAATCATAGGCAAGAGATGCCCAATGATAGATATGATGTGAGGAGTAGGGATTGCCATGCAACGGATGCACATACGAGCTAAGAAGCTCTCCAATGGAACTAGTGGGGGTGCATCTAAGTTTCTCTCTCTTGAAGACCTAGAGCTCGTTTGAGGAGGCTCATCCTTGGAATATGCAAGCCCAGTTCTATAGTGTGACGGTCCCCACATAGCTATATGCATAATGAACATCTCTATGGAGTACAAGGATATAGAGGGAGTACTAGTGTGGATCTCTCAAAAGGATAGTAGTGTTTCCCCTTTCTCTCTTTTTATTTCTTTTTCTCTTTTTTATATTTTTTGTATTTTTGTGTGGCCTCAATGGCTCTTTCTATTTAACTCTCATTTGTCCTCATTGGGATCTCTTAATGTGTCCACTTTGGGATCTTTTCCTCACTTAAGGGCAACACTCTATTTTACAAGAAGGTAAAGGAGATCTTTCACACTTTACAAGGTACTCAAAACATAAAGAAGATGTAACTAACATGATGTATGCAATGTATGTCGCTGCCAGTGTAGCAAGAACATGTATGACATGAATATCAAGTCATGAAGAGGTGGAAGTTGCATGGCAATGTAACTCGGAAAGGCTATGGAAATGCCTTGGTAGGTAGGTATGGTGGATGTTTTGAGCAAAGATATAAGGAGGCTTATGATGACGGAGCGTATCATGCCAAGGGTTTGGATGTACCGGCGAAGGTGGACACCAACTCTCGGAGTGAGAAGAAGGCAATGCACGGCACGGAAGAGGCTAGCAAAAATATGGGAAGGTGGAAGTGTCAACTTTCAATACTTACATTAGTCCGAAGAACTCATGCACTTATTATCGGTAACTCTCAATCTAATAAGGAGGTTCACAAAGAGACAAGTACCCCGAGGAGGAGTGTATGGGGGTTTGGTTATCCTTGCGCATCCTCGACTCATGGTACGTGAGTGTTCTCTGATATTCGACCCCTCAGAAGAGTAGTGATCCATCTAGCAGCTAGAGTTCTCAACTAGTTTTGTAGGTTTTGAAAATACACACAGATTTCCCAAAATACGACACCTATCACCAAGAGGAAAGATCTCTTGACACCATAAGTTCAAACATTACTCACAACAATACCTCAAAACTATTGCAAGTTACTACTAAATTAAATAGCAACCTCAATTACCTACTTTCAAGACAAGACACAACTCAGTGCAACAACCAACTCTCTTTAACAAGATAAAAATGAAAACTAAAAAGAGTTCCAGAAACAAATGAAACAAAAGCCAAGGCTCTTGCTAAAGAAAAACTAAGACTAAGACTAAACATGGCAGCAGCTACGGAAAGATAAAGAACACACAACAGCAAAAAGGTAAGCAGGAAAAATCCTATGATGTGTTCTAGATTTTGAAAGTCGAGCGTGTTTCTCTCCCACACAAAGTAAGACGGGATCTAACTTGTTATGAACAGCGAGAAAAGCTAAAGAAAACTAAAAATAAAACCTAAGAGCGAGACGCTCCAAGCATAGCACATAACGCATGAAGTGATAAAAATATAGTGAGACGAAGGACGAACTGATGATTGTTGATGGAGAAGGGGATGCACGGGGGCATCCCCAAGCTTAGACGCTTGAGTCTACTTGAATATTTTTTGGGGGTGCATGGGGGCATCCCAAAGCTTGAGCGCTTGACACTCCTGGATCTTCTTTCATCATCTTCCATCACACACTTGAAAACTCCCTTCATACATAACTCATCATAAGTTGATTAGAGAGGTTAGTACCCTTAATAAATTATTTTTCCCACTGGTTATAAAGATAATCTTGAAGAGCTACTGTTTCTCAAGAGTTACAAAAAGTTTTTTCAAATAAAAAGCAAGCTTAAGGTTTGCAAAAGTTAGGAGAGATAAAACGTGGCAGAATCTGTGAAAAACAGAGCAGCAGATAGTAAAGAATTTTTTAGGGGCACTTCTGCAACTCAAATAAAAAAACTCAGAACATACGGAAGTTTCGTAATTGTATATAGAATACTGTGTAAAAATTTCAGCTCAAAAAGATGAACTGGGATTTTTTAGGAATTTTTCTGGTCACGAGGACAGAACCTGTTTTCTGGACAGCATGTCAAGACTTTTACTTCCCTTGCCGTAAGAGGCTATAACTTGGCACAAAGCTGAAAAATAAAGATACAATGATGTTGATACAGAAGTAAAAATCATCAAGACACAACAAAAGCAAAAAGAAAACACCTAAATTCGTTGCGGGCTGCCTCCCGAAAGCGCTTCTTTAAAGCCATTAGCTAGGCTTAAAGATTGCAAAAGATGCTCTCACAAGAGAATTGGAGTTGAAGCAAAAGAGAACATCGAGAAGCAAATGTGAAACACATTTAAGCCTAACCCACTTCCTATTCCTAGGAAACTTGTAAGAAAATAAATCATGAAAGCACAAAGTAACGAGCTTAGGAAGGTACAAGGAGAACAACTTCAAAACTTTCAACATAAAGAGAGGTGTTTTTGTAACATGGAAGTTTCTACAACCAAACTTTCCTCTCTCAAAGTAATTCTCAGTAGCATCATGAACAAAATGAAGAATATAACTATCACATAAATCATGTTGTTCATGACCTACAAGCACACGTGTGTTGTTTTCAACACGGTTTTTAGGATGATAAGATAGATTCAACCCATCACATTGAGCTTTGATAAGAGGAAAATTCTCCGGAATATGAGTTGGAGATTTCAACATGATAATAGGACAATAAATTGTGGGTGCAACAGCAACAATTTCATGCTTAACATAAGGAACTATAGAGAGTTCATTTTTGTCAGCATCATCCATAGTGGCATGTTGGCCATCAACAAAGCAAGTATCAAAATTTTCAGAAATGGATATTTCAAGCGAGTCCTCGGAATCATGGGATTCCTCCTCAAAGCAATCATTGGCCTCTTCTTGG
Source organism: Bromus sterilis (assembly GCA_950022295.1). NCBI lineage: Eukaryota > Viridiplantae > Streptophyta > Magnoliopsida > Poales > Poaceae > Bromus > Bromus sterilis. The sequence goes on along the minus strand of OX465595.1, from coordinate 359,936,711 downwards.
GCAGCATACATTTTATTTTTAAAATCCTCAATATAAGAATTGGAAGTATAATTCTCGAAGCAATAAGCAAGAACTGCAAAGTTTTCAGACTCGAAAATAGTATCGTGATACTTTTCAATCAAAGAAGCAATCTCATAGGCACCTATAAAAGCAACAAACTCTTCAATCTTTTCCACATCAAAGTAATCATAAACACCTTTAGCATAAGAAGATAAGATCTCATTTTCATTAAACTCACATTGGAAAGGGAGGTGTTTATGATCTATATTAGAACAGCAAGTGAAATCATAAATGTGGCACAAAAGTTTAGCATGGCAATAAGAAACATTTATTTGATCCCATAAGTGTTTCCCTTTCTGAGATAGGCGGTGCCGCGTATAATGAGCATGCTCATCCAATGATTTTCCCTCAACCAAGTCGGTCGGGTTTTTAGCGCGAGCACAAATTGATCGAAGATGATCCAAGTGAAACATGTCCATCCTACCATATTTGGGTGGTTCATCACCCATGGTGAGGATAGCATAAATAGGAAAAGCAAGACAAAGGCAAAAGGTAGCAACTATTTTTGTGGTTTTTCATAAAGGACACTGAGATAAAAACTGAAAGGTAAACTAACAAGACTAAAAAACAAAGGTAAAGGGTAGTGTGCAACTCCCCTATCTTAGCACTCAGAGTCCCCGGCAACGGCGCCAGAAAACTTTCTTGATGGCTTCTCGCCCTTCGTTGGTTACCCCAAGTGGAAGGTTTGAGATGTAGTGCAACAGCAGTTTTCCCTCGGTGAAGATACCAAGGTTTGTCTCTAGTAGGACTCCAGAGATGATAAGTAGGTGTCAGCAGCGCAAATGACGCGGAACTGCACACAGACACAAATAACTTTGTTCCCAAGGAAGTTCAGAGAGGTTGTCTATCTCTCCGGTCTTGTTGTTCACAAAGGATAAAACGCATGGGATAATGATAGCAAGTAAAAGCAGTATAGTAAATATAGCTTGGAAATAATAATGAGGATATGGACCGGGATACGTGATGTTCACTAGTGATGTCTCTCTCCCAAAAGACGATAAAATTGCTATGCGAGGTAAACAAATTACAGAAGGGCAATTGACAGGATTATGAACGCACCGCAATGCTAACTATGCTACAAAAGAAAGGAAGAGGCTCAAAAGCACGGGCAGTACACCAAAATAAGTAGACCGAAATCCATCTGCATCTACTACTAATCATCCACCTTGAGATATCTATCCAGAACATCTCGCTGGTATTAAGTTGCGAGCCCCACCCAAAGTGTAAAACCAAAGCAACAGACAACCGCATTAAAAAGAACTTTGCGTAGAATAAACAATCCTTGTAACCGCGGTTACAAGAACCGTTGTTTTCCCCCTTGTGGCAACAACACATCCCCTAGACTCATGTTTCTGTCACTCAAGCGTGTCATCGGGGGGCATGAACCCACAATCTAGCACAACGTTCCCTCTTGGAGTCACTACCTACTACTTGGCCAAAGAAATAAACAGCAATGGAGAACATGCAAGAATTACTTAGGAACAAAAATATAAGAGATAAAAACCAAATATATTACTCTATCACAATCTGAACATAATCTCATAATCCATCAGATCCCTCCAAACTCAGCATAGCAACAACAGAAATATTACAAAGGTGCCTCGATCATGTTGGGCAGCTCACGAGGTCTAAACAATGAAGATCAAAGAGGGGAGGAGAACATCACATAGCTACTGATCACAGACCCATGGTCCAAGGAAATCTACTCACGAGACATCCGGAGAGCATCTATGGTGGAGAGGAGACTCCCGGAGGTTAATCCTCCCTCCGGCAGGGTGCCGGGAAGAGGTCTTCTGGTGCTCCCGATCTCGTAAGCGCGGCGGCGGCGGAACAGAGGCGAGTTTGCGGAATAGGGTTCCACCTCTGGAGTTTTTCCGTGATGGAGAATAAATAGGCGAAGGGGGGCAGCCAGAGGTGGACCAGGGGCCCCAGGCGCCCCCCTGGGGCGTCCAGGGGTGGGGCCGCGCCGGGTGGCCGCCTGGGCCCCCCTGGCCCCTCCCGGGCTCTTCTCGAAGCTTCCTGTACGCTGATTTTTCCTGTATTTTTCCCGGAATTTTTCTGGCACTTTTTATATGGGGGAAAACTGAAATAGAAAAACAGCAGAAAACAGGAACTGGTACTGGGGTGCACTGAGTTAGTAGGTTAGTCCAAATATGATCAAAAGTGTATGAAAGTGTATCTAGATCATAGCAATATCACACAAAACATGCATGGAGCAAGCAGAAATTATAGATACGTTTTGGACGTACCATGCACAAAGGATGCTTATGGTGGGTTGCCGGAGTGACAGAAACCTGAACCCCAGTTCGCACACTTTTGCACAAGGGAGTTATGGATCCTTGATCGTAATGCTGTGGTTAGGCTTATGTCTTAATTACTACCTTGTATTTGCGGATGCTTGCAAGGTGTGTAATCATATGAGTGCACTTATCTTAGTCTAGAAGGTGTACCAGCATTGATCCACCCACCAATACTTATCAACACAATACATATTACTTGGCAGAGTATGGTGAAAGTAACTTGGCTATTTCTCCCGTGTTTTCTCTTGAACGCTTTAGCTTTTATAAGTTTGTTCTTAGGCTTATCCTTGTGAAAGGATTGGGCCACTTTCTACTCCTCAGTTACCCTGTTTACTTTGCTTGCTTTTACTTTTCTGTTGCTTAAACCAAAAACTCCTAAATATTTACCTTTGAGTGTGTGCAACCTTTCCTTATCCAGGGTCACTTATCAACACCTTCTGCTCCTCGTGGGATCGACATCCTTATTTATCGAAAAGCTACAATTGATCCCCTAGACTTGTGGGTTATCAAGAATCGTTTATTGGCGCGGTTAACGGGGGAGGCAACCCAACTAAACCTATTAACTTCTCCGCCATCAACGAGCTTTTCTGGTGCCGTTGCCGGGGAGTGTAGTGCTATTGGTAAGTGAAGCCGGTAAGGAAACCTTTATTTTCTGTTGTTACTTTCAGTCCTTATGGACTCTGTTACTGTTGGTTCGTTGCTGGTAAGGATCCGCCCCACGACTGTGGTGGTCACTCCTACCCCTACTGAAATTGTGCCCTATAAAATACCACTTGGTATTATTGATCATGTCTTGTCTAATCGTTATACAGGAGAAGGGCATCCGGGAGAACACCTGCTATATTTATCACGATTATGTTCTTTATTTAAGCTTGGAGGTGTAACGATGGAGTTCTTCATGAAGAAACTATTCTCCATATCACTCAAAGATAAGGCTTCAGATTGGTATAAGTTGCTTGATAACTCTGATCTGCTTGAATGGCCAGAGCTTATGTCTCTCTTTTATGCAAAGTTTTATCCTCTTCGTGAAATTCACCAAGACAGGAACTACATCTACAACTTTTGGTCTCGCGACGGAGAGAGCATCGCTCAAGCTTGGGGGAGATTGAAGTCCCTGATGCTCAAATGCCCAAACCATGAGCTCCCCAAGGAAATTATACTTACAAATTTTTATGCCAGGCTTTCTCGTCAGGTCAGGGAGATGTTGGATGCCTCCTCTAGCGGGGTATTCCAGACCAGAAGTATGGAAGAAAAATGGGATCTTATAGAAAGGATCCAGAAGAACACTGAAGATTGGGAAATTGATAAAGGTATTGAACCCGCTATAAACTATGAGCATGATTACATTGAGAGTTATGTAAAGACTGGTTACTTTAATACCTTTTTCTCTAAAATTGGTCTTGATTCCTAGCTAATGGTTGACTTTTGTAAGGACTTTGCTTCTCATATTGATTCTTCTAAGAAGAAGGAGAGACAACATCATAAACCTTTCAAGGAGTCACCTATTGAGCTTAATGTTACTGATCCTGTTTTACCTGTAGTTGTGTATGAACAGCCTCCTTATCCCTCAAGGATAAAGGACCACTCTTTTGTTACAGGTATTGTAAACAAAAACGGAAGGACGGCTGACGAACCTGAGGAAATGATCAAGGTGAAGCCTCAAGTTGCAATGGTCAAGGATCTGGTAACCAGTGATATTAAAGAATTCACTATTAGTTTTTGTGTTGTTTCCACTAACATTGTCACAGCCAAGAACAAAGGCCCAATTTCAGGCACACCAGTTGTATCTGTCAAAATAGGAGATCATAATTACTATGGGCTATGTAATTTTGGATCTAGCGTCAGCGCTATTCCCTTCACACTTTATCAAGAGATCATGCACGAGATTCAGCCGTGTGAGATCGAGGACATTGATGTCACGATTCATCTTGCAAATAGACAAACGATCTCTCCAGTTGGGATTGTGAGAGATGTTGAAGTACTCTGCGGGAAGGTAAAACATCCTACTGACTTTCTTGTGCTTGGTTCAGTGCAAGATAGTTTTTGCCCTATTATCTTTGGTAGGCCCTTCCTCAGCACCTGTGGAGCTATAATAGATTGCAAGAAAGGTAAAGTTTCTGTTGAATTTAACGGTAATACGTATGAATTTAATTTTTCTAAGTTTTCTAAGCAGCCTCGTGGTACTGACTTGTCAAGTAATGACAAAATTATTGAAGAAATTGCTTCTATTGCTGTCCCTCCTAAAGATACTTTGCAGCAATTTATGGAAGACCACGAGAATGACATACATATGCAGGAGAGGGATGAACTAGAAGACATATTTTTAAGACAAACTCCTATCCTGAAGCACAACCTCCCGGTTGAACCTTTAGGAATCCTCTCACAACCAAAAGAAGACCCGGTGTTTGATCTAAAACCACTACCCGATACGCTCAAGTATGCTTATTTAGATGAAAAGAAAGTATATCCTGTTATTATCAATTAAAACCTTTCAGGGTATGAAGAAGAGCGATTATTGGAGACACTCTGCAGACACCGAGGTGCTATTGGCTATACTCTTGATGATCTTAAGGGAATTAGTCCATCCATTTGCCAACGTACTATCAATCTCGAGCCCGATGCTAAACCAGTTGTTGATCATCAACGACGGTTGAATCCAAAGATGAAGGACGTGGTTAGGACGGAGGTTCTCAAACTTCTAGCCGCAGGTATCATCTATCCTATAGCTGATAGTAAGTGGGTAAGTCCTGTTGATACGTCCCAAACGTATCTATAATTTCTGCTTGCTCCATGCATGTTTTGTGTGACTTTGCCATGTTTTGCTTGAACTTTCATACACTTTTGAACCTATTTGGACTAACCTATTAACTCAGTGCACCCAGTTGCCAGTTCCTATTTTCTGCTGTTTTTGTATTTCAGGTTTTCTGGCCATTAAAAGTGCTCCAAAAACTCCGAGAAAAATATATAAAAAATCAGCGCAATAGAAGCTTCCGGAATCACCAAGAGAGGGAAGGGGGGCCACCACCAGGCAGCCAGGAGGGCAGGTGGCGCGACCCCACCCTGGGCCGCGCCAGGGACCCTCCTGACTGCCTCGTGGGTCCCCTCGATGCCCCCTTCGCCTATATTTACCCCTCGGGGTGGAAACCCCTAATATCGATGTCTTTCTCGCGAACTCCCCTCTGTACCGCCGCCGCCGCCGTTTCAAGATCGGGGCTGCCTGGAGAAGCTGCCCCGGCACCCTGCCGGAAGGAGGAACCCCCTCCGGGAGACCATCCATAGCCATGGACGCCTCCCGGATGTGCCGTGAGTAGTTTCCCTTGGACCATGGGTCCGTGACCAGTAGCTATGTGATGAATCTCTCCCCCTTTGTGCTTCCACTTTCGAGTCCTCGTGAGCTGCCTCACATGATCGAGGTATCTATGTAATTTCTGCTATTGCTATGCTGAGTTTGTTGGGATCTGATGGATTATGAGACTATGTTCAGATTGTGATGAGTAATATATTTTGTTCTTCTCTTTTATATTTTGTTCTTGAGTAAATTCTTGCATGTTCTCCGTTGCGGTATTTGCTTTGGCCAAGTATTTTATTTGCAACTCCAAGAGAGAGCATTATGCTCGATTGTGGGTTCAGCCCCCAGATGTCTAGCTTGAGTGACAGAAACATGAGACTAGGGGATGTGTTGTTGCCACCAGGGAGAAAACAACGGTGCTTGTACCTGCGGGTGCAAGGATTGTTTACTTTACGCAAAGTTCTTTTAATGCAGTTGTCTATTGCTTTGAGTTTACACTTTGGGTGGGATTCGCAACCTAATACCAGCGAGATGTTCTGGATAGATATCTCAAGGTGGATGATTCGTAGTAGATGCAGATGGATTTCGGTCTACTTACCTTGGTGTACTGCCCATTGCTTTTGATCCCTTCCTTTCTTTGCAGCATAGTTAGCATTGCGGTGCCTTCATAATCCTGTCAATTGCCCAACTGTGATTTGTTTACCTCGCTAGCACTTTTATCGTCTTTTGGGAGAGAGACATCAGTAGTGAAAATCACGGGACCCCGGTCCATCTTCACATTATTGTTCACACCCTCAATTTACTTTCAGCTTTTACTTTCCTTTGCACCTTGATATGTCCAAAACGTATCTATAGTTTCTTCTTGCTCCATGCATGTTTTGTGTGATATTGCTATGATCTAGATACACTTTCATACACTTTTGATCATATTTGGACTAACCTATTAACTCAGTGCACCACAGTGCCAGTTCCTGTTTTCTGCTGTTTTTCTATTTCAGTTTTCCCCCATATAAAAAGTGCCAGAAAAATTCCGGGAAAAATATAGGAAAAATCAGCGTACAGGAAGCTTCGCGAAGAGCCCGAGTGGGGCCAGAGGGGAGCCAGAGGTGGCCCAGGCAGACACCCGGTGCGGCCCCACCCCTGGCCGCGCCAGGGGGGCGCCTGGGGCCCCTGGTCCACCTCTGGCTGCCCCCTTCGCCTATATATTCTCCGTCACGGGAAACTTCCGAGGGGAGAACCCTTTTTCGCGATCTCTCCTCTGTTCCTCCTCCGCGCTTCCGAGATCGGGAGCACCAGAAGACCTCTTCCCGGCACCCTGCCGGAGGGAGGACCGACCTCCGGGAGTCTCCTCTCCACCATGGATGCTCCCCGGATGTCTTGTGAGTAGTTTTCCTTGGACCATGGGTCCGTGATCAGTAGCTATGTGATGTTCTCCTCCCCTCTTTGTTCTTCATGGTTTAGACCTCGTGAGCTGCCCTACATGATCGAGGCACTTTTGTAATCTTTCTGCTATTGCTATGCTGAGTTTGATGGGATCTGATGGATTATGAGATTATGTTCAGATTGTGATTGAGTAATATATTTGGTTTTTATCTCTTATATTTTTGTTCCTAAGTAATTCTTGCATGTTCTCCGTTGCTGTTTATTGCTTTGGCGAAGTAGTAGGTAGTAACCCCAAGAGGGAACGTTATGCTCGATTGTGGGTTCATCCCCCCCGATGACACGATTGAGTGACAGGAACATGAGTCTAGGGGATGTGCTGTTGCCACAAGGGGGAAAACAACGGTGCTTGTAACCGCGGTTGAAAGGATTGTTTACTTTACGCAAAGTGATTTTTAATGCAATTGTCTGTTGCTTTGGGTTTACACTTTGGGTGGGGCTCGCAACTTAATACGAGCGAGATGTTCTGGATAGATATCTAAAGGTGGATGATTAGTAGTAGATGCAGTTGGATTTCGGTCTACTTATTTTGGCATACTGCTCGTGCTTTTGAGCCTCTTCCTTTCTTTTGTAGCATAGTTAGCATTGCGGTGCGTTCATAATCCTTTCAATTGCCCTTCTGTAATTTGTTTACCCCGCATAGCAGCTTTATTGTCTTTTGGGAGAGAGACATCACTAGTGAACATCACGTATCCCGGTCCATATCCCCATTACTGTTTCCACGCTCATTTAGTTTTCTGCTTTTACTTGCAGTTGCTATCATTATCCCTTGTGTTTGATCCTTTGTGAACAACAAGACCGGAGAGATTGACAACCTCTTTGAACTTCGTTGGGAACAAAGTTATTTGTGTCTTTGTGTAGGTCCGCGTCAGTTGCGCCGCTGACACCTACTTATCATCTCTGGAGTCCTACTGGAGACAAACCTTGGTATCTTTACTGAGGGAAATTTTCTGCTGTGCTACATCACGCCTTCCACTTGGGGCTCACAAACGAAGGGCGAGAAGACTACACCCGTCAACTCTCGCGCCATCACACCTTTTATCTCTTGCGTTGATCCTTTGTAAACGACAAGTCCGGAGGAATTGACAACTCCTCTGTACTCGTTGGAAGCAAAATTATTTGTCGCTGTGTGCAGGTCCACGACAACACCCTAGTCAGGAAGCAATTTCTGGCGACGTTGCCAGCTACTTGTATCTCCTGAGTCCTACTGGTTCGATAACCTTGGTATCTTCACCGAGGGAAACTTGCTGCTGCACTGCATCTCAAACCTTCCACTTGGGGTAACCAACGAGGGGCGAGAATCCATCAAGCAAATTTCTGGCGCCGTTGCCGGGGACTCAAGTCTACAAGATAGGGGAGTTGTACACTATCTTTTATCTTTTATTTTTAGTCTTGTTAGTTTACCTTTCAGTTTTTTACTTTTGTGTCCCTAATCAAAAATACCAAAAATACCTGCTGCTACTATGGGTTCCAATGAAAACACTAAGTTGTGTGACTTCACTAGTCACAACAACAGTGACTTTATCTGCACTCCTATTGCTCCACCTGCCACTTCAGCACCTTCTTATGAGATTAAACCTGCTCTTTTTAACCTTGTCATGAAAGATCAATTCTCAGGAGCAGGAGAAGATGCTGCCTTGCACCTAAACAACTTTATCGAGCTCTACGACATGCAGGAGTACAAGGAAGTGGATGGAGACATCGTCAAGCTGAAGCTTTTTCCTTTCTCTTTGAGAGGAAGAGTCAAGGAGTGGCTACAATCTTTTCCCAAGAACAGTATCGATTCTTGGAGTAAATGCAAAGATGCTTTTATAGGGAAGTACTATCCCCCTGCTAAAATTATTCAATTGCGGAGTAACATTATGAATTTCAGGCAATTGGATAATGAACATGTTGCCCAGGCTTGGGAACGTATGAAGACGCTTGTCAAGAACTGCCCCACACATGGACTGACTACCTGGATGGTTATCCAGACTTTTTATGCAGGCTTGAACTTCACCTCACGGAACCTGTTAGATTCGGCCACAGGAGGAACTTTTATGTCAACCACGCTTGGTGCTGCCACAAAGCTACTTGATGAGATGATGCTGAACTACTCGCAATGGCACACCGAGAGATCTCCAACCGGTAAGAAGGTAAACTCTGTCGAGGAGATCTCCTCTTTAAATGAAAAGGTTGACCTTATCATGTCTCTACTTACCAATCAACCTTCTATTGATCCTCAAGATGTTCCTTTAAATTCTTTGGTTGCTCAGGAGCAAGTAGATCTTAATTTTGTCTCTAGAAACAACTTCAACAATAATGCTTATAGGAGTAACTTTGGCAACAATCCTAGGCCTTTCCCATCCAACAACTATGGGAACAACACTTATCCTACCACCAGCAACTCCTACAGCCAGAACTATAGGGAAAAAGACCTGCCCAGCTATGAGAAACTTGTAGAAATAGAAAAGGCCACCAAAAGCTATATGCACACTCAGTTTGAACAAAACAAGGCCTTTTCTAGACAATTAGATGAGCACTCCTCTATCCTGCAAAACATTAGCAAACAGCTTGAGAGCCCGAACGGTGACATTTCCAGTCTCCAAACTAGACTCACTTCCATCGAGACTTATGTTTCAAACATGTCTCATACCCAATCTACCTTGATAAACCAAATGGCAGCTAAACCCGAAGTTGTACCCATGGAAGAAGAGAGAATTAAGAGCCTTCCTACCTACCACACAGTAGCCATTATCCAAGTAGTTGAGGATGTTCAAACTGTTAGCACCCATCACACCCCTAGTCCCACTGGACCTATCAATGGTGATGCTACCACCTCAACCTTAGAAGAGGAAACCTCTATGAACATAGAGGATTTCAAACAAGTGAGCTTAAATGATATCACTACTTCCTTGGTAGATAGTAGTGACTTAGACTTTGACAACTGCACTTTACCAGAAGTTATTGGTTTCCTACACAAGATGTCTAGAGACCCCCACACTAGCACACTCAATCTTGCCTTCACAGAGCATATCACCAATGCTCTAATCAAAGTTAGGGAGGAGAAGCTTAGACTAGAAGCCTCCATACCTAGGAAGCTAGAAGATGGTTGGGATCCTATGATAAAAATTAAATTGAATAACTTCTCTTGTTATGCTCTTTGTGATGTTGGAGCAAGTACCTCTGTTATGCCCAAATAATGTATGATATGCTTGAATTGAAACCTTTTGATCCGTGTTCTTTTGGTGTTCGTCTTGTTGATTCTTCCATAAAGAAACCTTTGGGGAAGATCGACGATGTTCTTATCATTGTCAATGACAATTATGTTCCCGTTGATTTCACTATTATGGACATTGAGTTTGAGCCCTCTTGTCCAACTATTTTGGGACGTCCTTTTCTTCGCATAGTTGGTGCTATCATTGACATGAAAGAGGGAACTATCAAATTCCAATTCCCTCTCAAGAAAGGGATGGAACATTTCCCTAGAAAAAAGATTAAGTTACCTTTTGAGTCCGTCACACGGGCTAGTTATTCTCTTGAAAAGACTTGATCTTCTGCTTTAAGCCTAGCTAATGGCTCTAAAGAAGCGCTTTCGGGAGGCAGCCCGCAACGAATTTAGGTTTTTCTTTTTTCTTATGTTCTGTTCTTAGTGGTCTTGATGATTGTTATTACTGTAGCAACATCAGTGTATCTTTATTTTTCAAGCTTTGTGCCAAGTTTAGCCTCAGATTGGAAGAAAGGTCAAAAGTTGGTGCTTGCTGTCCAGAAACAGATTCTGTCTTCTTGACGGAAAAATTCTCAATGAATCACCAGATCATCTTTTTGATCTGAATTTTTTTGACAGCATGCTCCATACAATTACCTTTCAGGCGTCTGTTCAAATTTTTTTTGATTTGAGTTGCAGAAGTACCTCGAAAAAATTCTCCTTTCTCTGTTGTTCTGTTTTTTCAGCTTCTGCCCCGGTTTTTCTTTTCGCAGTTTTGAAATCCTTAAGCTTGCTTTTTGTATGCAAACTTTTTTGGGCAGGCAAGAGAAACAGCAGCTCTTCCTGGAAATCTTTATTTGCAGTAGAGGAAAATTATTTTATTAGGGTACTAACCTCTCTAATCAGCCTACAATCAGTTATGTATGAAGGGAGTTTTCAAGTGCGCGATGGAAGGTGATGAAAGAAGATTCAGGAGTGTCAAATGCTCAAGCTTGGGGATGCCCATGTGCACCCCCAATAAATATTCAAGGATACTCAAGCGTCTAAGCTTGGGGATGCCCGATGCATCCCCTTCTTCATCAACAATCATCAGTTTGTCCCTCGTCGCACTATATTTTTATCACTTCATGCGTTATGTGCTTTGCTTGGAGCGTCTCGCTCTTTACTTTTCTAGGTTTGTTTTTCTTTCTTTGCTGTAGTAACAAGTTAGACCCCAACTTACTCTTTTGTGCGGGAGAGATTCACGCTCCTCTTGAACTAGAACTCCTCATAGGATTTGCATGCTTATTCTTTTAGCTGTGAGCTGTTCTTTTTATTTTCTTAGCTGTTGTTCTGTTTAGTTGTAGTGCTTTAGTTTTTCTAGAGCTTTTCTTTTGTCTTAGGTTGAACTTTCTATAGGTTGCATGTTTTATCTTGTTAGAGAGTTTGCCTGTTGCACTGAGTTCTGTGTCTTGACTGAAAGTAGGTAGTTAAAGTTGCTATTCTCTTTGTAGTATTAACTTGCAATAGTTTTGAGGTATTGACTAGAGTAATGTTTGAACTTATGGTGTCAAGAGCTCTTGCCTATTAGTGATAGATGTTGTATTTTGGGCAATCCGTGTGTTTTTAGAAAACCAAAAAACCCTTGTTGAGAACTCTAGCTACTAGATGGATCACTAACCTCTAGAGGGTTCGAATATTAGAGTACACTCACATACCATGAGCCGAGGATGCGCAAGGATAACCAAACCCCCATACACTCCTCCTCGGGGTACCTGTCTCTTTGTGAACCTCCTGATTAGATTGAGAGTTACCGATAATAAGTGCATGAGTTCTTCGGACTAATGTGAGTATTCGAAAGTTGACACTTCCACCCACCTATACTTTTTCTAGCCTCTTCGGTACCGTGCATTGCCCTTTCTCACCTCGAGAGTTGGCGCATACTTCGCCTGTGCATCCAAACCCTTGGCATGATACGCTCTGTCATCATAAGCCTCCTTATATCTTTCCTCAAAACAGACACCATACCTACCTACAAGGCATTTCCATAGCCTTTCTGAGATACATTGCCATGCAACATCCACCTTCTCATGACTTGATCTTCATGTCATACATGCTACTTGCTTGATCGATGAGACACATGCTAGTTGGGCCTTGCCCTAATCATTGCTACATGACGCGCTAGTATCATTGCATATCCTGCTACCCTGGCAGAGGCATACATTTGCATCATGATAGTTACATTTTCTTTATGTGAGTACCTTTGTAAAGTGTGAAAGATCTCCTATATTCTTGTACAATATAGAGTATTGCCCCTAAAGTGAGGAAAAGATCCCAAAGAGGACAAAATCAAAAGATCCCAAAGAGAACAAATGAGAGTTAAATAGAAAGAGCCATTGAGGCCACCAAAAAATAAAAAAAAGAGCAAAGAGAAAATAAAAAATAAAAAGAGAGAAGGCGGCATACTACTATTCCTTTTGAGAGATCCACACTAGTACTTCATCTTCTATCCCTTGTACTCCATAGAGATCATCATCATGCATATAGCTATGTGGGGACCCTTCACACTATAGAACTTGGCTTGTATATTCCAATGATGAGCCTCCTCAAACGAGCTCTAGGTCTTCTTGAGCAAGCAAGTTAGATGCACCCCCACTAGTTCCCTTGGAGAGCTTTTAGCTCACATGTGCATCCGTTGTATGGAAATCCCTACTCCTCACATCATATCTATCATATGGCCTTCTCTCGCCTATGATTGTCCTCATTGATGTGAGCCTTACACACCTTTTTGTCTTCCTCCTCCACCTTCTTTCTGTTTCGCCTTTTAGGTGTCAACTTTCTTGCTCACGCTCATCCATTGCATGAGTGCTCAAAATATCGAAAGGGAGTGGATCAATTTGACTTGTACCTGGCTAGTGGTCTGGGGACGAGTCCAGATAAGAATCCAAAGGAGACCAAGTGGGAAACTTTAGTAGATAGTTATTCTCAACAACCTTTTTTATCTTTCTTCCCAGTCCCTTGCTTGCACGCAAACACCATTTGGAGACATTCGAGTCACGGACAGCGAGAGCTCTTGCACCCTTTGTTCTTTTGTTGCTTGTGTCAATGCTAATATAGACTCTTGCTTGTTAAGACTTGAATTGAATTGCATGCTTTGATTGCTTTACTTAAAAGTCCTTATTTGGTTGTGTGGCATGTCACCACATAAAATATGCTTGTTATCATTTACCTACTCGAGGTCGAGCAAGAATTAAGCTTGGGGATGTTGATACGTCCCAAACATATCTATAATTTCTGCTTGCTCCATGCATGTTTTGTATGACTTTGCCATGTTTTTCTTGAACTTTCATACACTTTTGAACCTATTTGGACTAACCTATTAACTCAGTGCACCCAGTTGCCAGTTTTTGTTTTTTGCTGTTTTTGTATTTCAGGTTTTCCGGCCATTAAAAGTGCTCCAAAAATTCCGGGAAAAATATATAAAAAATCAGCGCAACAGAAGCTTCCGGAATCACCAAGAGAGGGAAGGGGGGCCACCACAAGGCAGCCAGGAGGGCAGGTGGCGCGACCCCACCCTGGGCCGCGCCAGGGACCCTCCTGACTGCCTCGTGGGTCCCTTCGATTCCCCCTTCGCCTATATTTACCCCTCGGGGTGGAAACCCCTAATATCGATCTCTTTCTCGCGAACTCCCCTCTGTACCGCCGCCGCCGCCATTTCAAGATCAGGGCTGCCTGGAGAAGCTGCCCCGGCACCCTGCCGGAAGGAGGAACCCCCTCTGGGAGACCATCCATAGCCATTGACGCCTCCCGGATGTGCCGTGTGTAGTTCCCCTTGGACCATGGGTCTGTGACCAGTAGCTATGTGATGAATCTCTCCCCCTTTGTGCTTCCACTTTCGATTCCTCGTGAGTTGCCTCACATGATCGAGGTATCTATGTAATTTCTACTGTTGCTATGCTGAGTTTGTTGGGATCTGTTGGATTATGAGACTATGTTCAGATTGTGATGAGTAATATATTTTGTTCTTCTCTTTTATATTTTGTTCTTGAGTAAATTCTTTCATGTTCTCCGTTGCGGTATTTGCTTTGGCCAAGTATTTTATTTGCAACTCCAAGAGAGAGCGTTATGCTCGATTGTGGGTTCAGCCCCCTGATGTCTAGCTTGCGTGACAAAAACATGAGACTAGGGGATGTGCTGTTGCCACCAGGGAGAAAACAACGGTTCTTGTACCTGCGGGTGAAAGGATTGTTTACTTTACGCAAAGTTCTTTTAATGCAGTTGTCTGTTGCTTTGAGTTTACACTTTGGGTGGGATTCACAACTTAATACCAGCGAGATGTTCTGGATCGATATCTCAAGGTGGATGATTCGTAGTAGATGCAGATGGATTTCGGTCTACTTACCTTGGCGTACTGCCCATTGCTTTTAAGCCCTTCCTTTCTTTGCAGCATAGTTAGCATTGCGGTGCCTTCATAATCATGTCAATTGCCCAACTATGATTTGTTTACCTCGCTAGCACTTTTATCGTCTTTTGGGAGAGAGACATCACTAGTGAAAATCACGGGACCCCGGTCCATCTTCACATTATTGTTCACACCCTCAATTTACTTTTAGCTTTTACTTTCCTTTGCACCTTTTATCTCTTGCGTTGATCCTTTGTAAACGACAAGGCCGGAGGAATTGACAACTACTCTGTACTCGTTGGGAGCAAAGTTATTTGTTGCTGTGTGCGGGTCCACGACAACACCCTAGTCAGGAAGAAATTTCTGGCGACGTTTCCACCTACTTGTATCTCCTGAGTCCTACTGGTTCGATAACCTTGGTATCTTCACCGAGGGAAACTTGCTGCTGCACTGCATCTCAAACCTTCCACTTGGGGTAACCAACGAGGGGCGAGAAGCCATCACCTATTCATTGTGTTCCTAAGAAAGGAGGTATAACTGTTGTTCCTAATGATAAAAATGAACTAATACCTCTGATGTCTACGCACGCTTCTGTTCTTGTAGACTATGTTGGGCCTCCAAGCGCAGAGGTTTGTAGGACAGCAGCAATTTCCCTCAAGTGGATGACCTAAGGTTTATCGAACTCAGGGAAGTAGAGGTTGAAGATGGTCTCTCTCAAGAAACCCTGCAATTAAGATACAAGAAGTCTCTTGTGTCCCCAACACACCTAATACAACTAGGAGTTGTATAGGTGCACTAGTTTGGCTAAGAGATGGTAAAATATGGGTGATAGGTGTGGTAAAACAAAGTAATATAAATCTGTAATAAAAAGTGCAGCAAGCAAACAAGTAGTAAACGTGAGCGCAAACGGTATTGCAATGGTGGAAACAAGGCCTAGGCTTCCTACTTTCACTAGTGGCAACTCCAACCAACATTAACATAGTCTAATCACATGATATTTTCCATAAAACATGCAATGGAGACGTACTCGGAGGTCATTACTTTGTGGTCAAGAGAGGACGAGAATTGTGTAGGGCTACCAAAGCACACATCAAAGTTCGTAGTTCTCAATCTATGGATTTCCAAATGTCACCGCGGCCATCCAAAGAGAGTACCACAATCACCACAACATATCTAAAGGATAGTCAAAGACAAGCACCAAAAGACTCTCAATCTTCAATCCACACACAAAAGAGGAAATCACTCATGAAAATATTCTTCTAATCCATGTGTAATAGACCAGCTGTCACCATGGTCTCGGGGATTATACTAGATAAGATCAATTGAGTACATCAATCCAATACATAGAGGAAGGGGAAACATCATGGGATCACCCTAGATTAACATAGCCAATGATCACAACAAAGATCACATCATGGGAGAGAGAGAAACCACATAGATCAAGATACAAGCCTTATCCCCGAGGGGAACTACTCACACATGGACATGGTGAGAGTGAGAGTTGTTGATGGAGAGGTGCAGCCCGGAGGAGATGAAGGAGACGGCAACGGCGGCGGCGGCGCCCACGGCCACGGCCCTTGGGGCAGCGGCCCTTGGCCCCTTATTCTTCCTTGGAGATGATTTTGCTGTGGAGATTGATCTCCCCCTCAAGACGGCTGCCAAGGGGGAGGAAATGTTGTGGTACCCTTTGACCTAGGTTTCCTCTCTTTATATAGACTCTCGGATTTCCGTCATGCATATTACGTCTTATGTATTTCGGGGTTTCTGGAAGCATCCGAACTCCGATTGGGCCGAATTTTATGTTTAAATCCACCAGAAAAAAAATTCCCTACAACTTTGTAGTTTTAAGTTTTTCCGTTTGAGACCGTCTTCTAGCGTTTCCGAGGCGATATTTGAAACCTGTCTGGTGGGGACAGATTTCGGGAGAGTTAAAGTCCAACTCCTACAAGGCTCCTTTTTGTGATTTTTCCTTTATCCAAGTAATTCCTACACATAAAGTACAAAACCAAGAACTTGTGCACTCTTGCAACCATTAATAGGTTAGTTCCAAAATATGTTATAAAGATATATGAAAGTATATAAAAAATATAGCAATATCATACAAAACATGCATGGATCAAGCAGAAATTATAGATACGTTTGGGACGTATCAACCTCAGAGGACTATTATTGGATATAGAATGTGTATTGATTTCAGGAAGTTGAACAAGGCCACCAGGAAGGACCACTATCCTTTGCCCTTTATTGATCAGATGCTCGAGCGGCTCTCTAAAAACACCCACTTCTGCTATATTGATGGGTATTCTGGCTTCTCCCAGATTCACGTTAACACTGCAGATCAAGAGAAGACCACCTTTACGTGTCCTTACGGTACTTATGCTTATAGGCGTATGCCTTTTGGTTTGTATAATGCACCTGCTACTTTTCAGAGGTGTATGTCTGCAATATTTCATGGTTTCTGTGAGGAGATTGTAGAAGTTTTCATGGAAGACTTTTCCGTCTATGGAAACTCCTTTGACCACTGTCTCCACAATCTTAATAAAGTTTTGCAGAGATGTGAAGAAACTAATTTGTGCTCAATTGGGAGAAGTGCCATTTCATGGTTAACGAAGGGATAGTTCTTGGACACAAGATTTCCGAAAGGGGAATTGAAGTGGACAAGGCAAAAAATGAAGCTATTGAAAAGATGCCCTATCCAAGGGACATCAAAGGTATTCGTAGTTTTCTAGGTCATGTTGGTTTATATAGAAGATTTATCAAGGACTTTTCTAAGACCTCGAGACCCCTTACCAATCTTCTCCAGAAGTAGTCTCCTTTTGTATTTGATGAATATTGTAAGGAAGCTTTTGAAGTTCTTAAGAAATCCTTGATAACCGCTCCTATAGTACAACCACCTGACTGGAATTTGCCCTTTGAAATTATGTGTGATGCTATTGATTTTGCTGTTGGAGCTGTTTTAGGAAAAAGGGTTGACAAGAAGCTGAATGTCATCCGCTATGCCAGCAAGTCACTTGATAGTGCTCAAAAGAATTATGCTACTACCGAGAAGGAATTCTTGGGAGTGGTGTTTTCTTGTGATAAGTTTAGACCGTATATTGTTGATTCTAAAGTCATTATTCATATTGACCATGCTGCCACTAAGTATCTTATGCAGAAAAAGGATGCCAAACCAAGACTCATTAGATGGGTACTCCTTCTTATAGAATTTGAGTTCAGATTGTCGATAGAAAAGGAGAAGATAATCCGGTGGTGGATAATATTTCAAGGATGGAAGATATCCCGCACGATCCTATTCCAGTCAACGACAGTTTCCCAGATGAACAGCTTGCTGTTGTAAAAGTACAATCTCATTCCGACCCTTGGTTTGCAGATTATGCTAATTTTATCGTTGCAAAGTTTTTGCCTCCAGGTTTTACATTTCAGCAGAGGAAGAAATTGTTCACGGATTTGATGAACTATTTTTGGGATGATCCACATCTTTTCAAAGAAGGTCCAGATGGGATTGTGAGAAGATGTATACCGGAGCACGAGTAGCAGGACGTTCTTCGACAATGTCACGATAGTCCCTATGGAGGACATCATGCCGGTGAAAGGACCGCACACAAAGTTTTACAATCAGGTTTTTATTGGCCTACTCTTTTTAAGGACGCTCGAAGGTACGTTCTATCTTGTGATAAGTGTCAGAGAGTTGGTAACATTAGCAGGAGAAATGAGATGCCTATGAATTACTCACTAGTGATCGAACCTTTCGATTGCTGGGGTTTTGATTTTATGGGTCCTTTTCCTCCTTCACACAAGTACACACACATGTTAGTTGCTGTTGATTATGTAACCAAGTGGGTTGAAGCAATCCCCACTAAGAGTGCTGATCACAAGACATCTTTGAAAATGCTTAAGGATGTAATTTCTCCTAGGTTTGGAGTACCAAGGTACCTCATGACAGATGGAGGGTCACACTTCAAGGATGGAGCTTTTAGGAAAGCTCTAGCCAAGTACGATGTCAATCATAGGATTGCATCACCGTACCACCCTCAAACTAGTGGGCAAGTTGAGCTCACCAATAGAGAGATCAAGTTGATCTTACAAAAGACAGTAAAAAGTTCTAGAAAGGACTGGTCAAAGAAGTTAGGAGATGCTTTGTGGGCGTATAGAACTGCTTACAAAAACCCCATGGGCATGTCTCCGTATAAAATGGTCTATGGCAAGGCTTTCCATTTACCATTAGAGTTAGAGCACAAGGCTTTCTGGGCTGTCAGAGAGATAAATGCTGACCTAAAGTTAGCTGGTGAAAAGCGTCTCATGAACTTGACTTCTCTAGATGAGTGGAGGAGTGAAGCTTACGAGAGCGCTAAAATGTTCAAGGAAAAGGTAAAGAAGTGGCACGATAAAAGAATTCTGAAACGTGAATTTAATGCTGGTAATAAGGTTTTGTTGTTTAGATCTCGTTTCAGGTTTTCTCCAGGTAAACTACTGTCCAGATGGGAAGGACCTTTTCTTATCGAAGAAGTATATCGGCCTGGTGCAATCAAGATCAACAATTTCGAAGGCACCAAACCTCAAGTTGGGAATGGACAAAGACTCAAACATTACATGGCAGGTCATCCAATCAACGTGGATGTAAACATGATATATATAAGAACTCATGAAGAGCATGTTGCAGCCCAGTTTCAGACTCTGGCAGGAGCAGAATAAGAAAAGGTATGTATTACGGTAAGGAAACATCGCGAACATGAATAAAAGTTTACTTTTCAAAGTTTTTGCAAAATTAGGAAAATTCCAAGCCCGAGTGGAGCCGGAAAGGAACTCCAGGGGCCCCAGGAGGCCTCTTGGCGCGCCCCCCCTCCTGGCCGTGCCAGACACCCTCCTGGGTGCCCTGGACTCCGACTCCGACTCCACCTAGGCTTGAAATCTTTCTTCTGTTGCGGAATTTTTTTCTATATATTTGCCCGGATAGTTCCGGCACCGTATCTCTCGATTTCGCGTGTTTTCTTTTTCGGTCTATTTCTGCCAGGAAAACTTTCAGTAGATCTAGGTGCCATGGCTTCCCCAAGTTCCCCCAAGGACAAGTTCGTTGTCAACGTCATCAACCCTTACCTCGCTGAGGTGAGGAAGCACCCCCAGGTACTTCGTGTGGAGGACGGTGTTCTCCACAAGGAGGATCTGAAGGGACCTGTCAAGGAAGGGAGTACCGAGGAGCGGCTGAAGGAGATGGAACATGAAGTCTTCAAGTTCAAGAAGATGGTGGAGCGCGGTGTTGAAGATAACTTCGACATCATGAACGAGATCGAGACTTCCCACAAGAAGGAGATGAAGGAGATGTGGTCAAGTTTGGCCGCATTAGAAGAAAAAGTTTATGAACTCCAAGCACAGATCTATGATCTGCAGAACCAGAACTGTGAGTATGAACTAAAGTTTCTACACATGGGTTTAGGTGCTGAATGCAGGATCTTGGAGACGGGAATGTCCTTCGAGACTGGAGAACAACTACCATGGAAGTGCTTCGCCAAGGAGTACGTGACTGAGAAGAACAAGAATGATGAGTAAATCTCCTCGGGTAATGGCATCCCCTTAGCTTGTTCCAAGCTTGGGGGAGTGCCAGGTATCTTTATCTTTATCTTTGTCTTTAGGAGTCCAGTAGAGTCGTATCATGTCTAGGGAAGTTACTTTATGAAATAGGTGTTGCTTTGAGGTATATCACTCCTTTTTGTGAAGAGCTTTGTATCCGTGAGTGTGGGGTCGTCTATGAAGGAATATTAATGACAAGTCTATTGGTTTCTTCGCTGCACTCAGTATTCTCTTCACGCAATCGACATTATGAGCGGATTCTTATTGGGAGTATTGACCTTATATTAGGTATGGCTTCAAAAACTTTATTCAAATCTTGGCAAGTATAGCTTTGGTCATAACAACAAGCATGTTTTCTCAAAGTAGCGACATAGCCAAAACCTTTATGTTATTATGCTTGAAGTGTTATGTTGACAAGGAAGACAACTTGATGTTTCATGCTAGTTTTAATGTTTATGCTTTGTATTGCTTGCATCTAAGTTGTCATCAATTGTCTGGTCTCTCAAATCCTTGCTAGCCAAAACTCTGTACTAAGCGGAATTCTGCTTGTACTTCCATACCCTGAAACCAACATCTTCCACTTGAGTCCACCTTACCTTCCTATTTGTGGTATTCCACTACCACTCCTAAAGTATATAATTTGTGTGCTATCTCTAGATGTTCAAAATCTTCTGTTTTGTGCCGCTGATTCAGCTCATGAGGAAGTGGTGGGTAACCCATGATCTTCTTAATTTGGACAAGTTTTATCTTGGGATTGCATGCCTAATCTGCAAACCCCTAATACGAGAAGGGATTGACATGAGTGCCCAGCTCGTAAAAGATAAATACTAACGCACAAGTTCCTTCGCCCATTTATGAGTGATAAACAAAGGAATTTAAGGGGATGTGATCGTCCCCACATGGGAGCCGTTCCTCGAAACTTGTCCAAATCATGAAGTGAGTGAGTTATCTATCAACAATCGTTGACGGATCATGCACCTCCCAAAAGTCTGCTTTTATTCTGTTTGATCTAGAGATGGCACATGAGTTTTCCCTGCTTACCCTTTTGCACAGGGTTTATCCTATATTTTGTGCTGAGCAGTCCTTCCTACTTCCTTCCTTCTTAAGAGAGAACGAACATTTGATGTTAACAAAGATTCTTGCATACAAAGCTGCATTGAAAGTTAGCATGTTACATCTTTGTTGACATTATCTTTTGATAAGTGAGTTGTTTGCAAAAGCTTGCTTAGTAAACATCTTCCTTTGTGTTAACATGTGCACTTCTTGACTAATAACATGTTCTTTCCAAAGCTTCAACTGGTTCCTTTATAAGTGAAAGAGCAAAAGTAAAAGTTATTACTTGTTCCTTGACCAAGGCTATGTTTGCCATGATTTGATGAGTTTTCCAGGTCCTACTTTGTTATAATTGTTACTGCTTTCTCATAAGGACCTTATGAGTTGAGGTTGCTGTTGAGGATGCTTCCGTTTGGTGAGAAATCTTGATGCTTCTTATCCCTATTCTTTTATCGACACTTCACTCTCTAAACTTGTGGACAAGTTTACCGATCTCAGTAATCGCTTGTGGACAAGCGAGGTCTAAGCTTGGGGGAGTTGATACGTCCAAAAAGCATCACTATTTTATATCGTAATTTCATCCTATTCATTGATATATTCCACTTTAAAGTATTGTTCTTACGTTGTTTTGGCTTGTTTTACACAGTTTACGACTTTCCGATGCCGAAGAAGCAGAACCAGGGTTCAGCGGTGAAAAGTGGACACCAAGTTGCTGAATCAGATCAAGTCCAAATGCGATGAAAATTTATGGGGAGTATTTTTACGAAGATTGACTAGGGATCATCAAGGAAGGAGGTGAGGGGACCCACCAGGCAGCCAGAAGGGTGCCTGGCGTGGCCCCCTCCTGGCCGCGCCAGGCACCCTCCTGGATGCCTGGTGGCCCCCCTCGGTGCCCCCTCTCGCCTATAAACCCCCCCGGGTGAAAACCCTAAATATAGAGGAGTTTTCGTGTTTCGCTGCCGCCACGAGGCGGAAACCTACAGAGAAGAAAATCCATCTCCGGTGGGCAGATTCCGCCGGGGAGATCACCTCCCGGAAGGGGAGATCGTCGCCATCATCATCATCATCATCGTCGTCACGGGAATCATCGAGATCATCATCAACATCATCCCCAACATCAGCACCATCTCCATCTCCATCCCATCTCATCTCACAATTTCAACTTGTGTTGTAATCCGTACTATCTATCCTCTCTACTCTGTTGGTGTTGATTACTACTTTGTGGTGAATGCTATTGAGTTTTGTTGGAGAAATATCATTGTGTCCAGATTGTTTTCCACCCATCTATCACCTCTGATCATGATCTCTTTTATGTCTTGTGAGTAGTTAGTTTAGTTCTTGAGAACATGGGAGAAGTCTAGTTGTTAGTAGTCATATGATGTTGAAGTTTTATGTGTTTTTTGATACTTAAGTTGTGTTGTTATTTCTCTAGTGGTGTCATGTGGGTCGAAAACTTAACACTTCACCTTTCATGGGCCTAGAGGAATACATTGTGCGCAAAGGATGCTTATGGTGGGTTGCCGGAGTGACAGAAACCTAAACCCCAGTTCGCACACTTTTGCACAAGGGAGTTATGGATCCTTGATCGTAATGTTGTGGTTAGGCTTATGCCTTAATTACTACCTTGTATTTGCGGATGCTTGCAAGGTGTGTAATCATAAGAGTGCACTTATCTTAGTCTAGAAGGTGTACTAGCATTGATCCACCCACCAACACTTATCAACACAATACATATTACTTGGCAGAGTATGGTGAAAGTAACTTGGCTATCTCTCCTGTGTTTTCTCGAGAACGCTTTAGCTTTTATAAGTTAAGTTCCTAGGCTTATCCTTGTGAAAGGATTGGGCCACTTGCTACTCCTCAGTTACCCTGTTTACTTTGCTTGTCTTTTACTTTTCTGTTGCTTAAACCAAAAACCCCTAAATATTTACCTTTGAGTGTGTGCAACCTTTCCTTATCCAGTGTCACTTATCAACACCTTCTGCTCCTCGTGGGATCGACATCCTTATTTATCGAAAAGCTACAATTGATCCCCTAGACTTGTGGGTTATCAAGAATCGTTTATTTGCGCGGTTAACGGGGGAGGCAACCCAACTAAACCTATTAACTTCTCCGCCATCACATACCTTGATTGCTTTACTTTTAAAAGTTCTTATATGGCTGCTAGCATGTCACCACATAAATTATGCCTGTTATCATCTACCTACTCGAGGACGAGCAGGAATTAAGCTTGGGGATGTTGATATGTCTCAAACGTATCGATAATTTCTGCTCGCTCCATGCGTGTTTTGTGTGATATTGCTATGATCTAGATACCCTTTCATATACTTTTGATCATATTTGGTCTAACCTTTTAACTCAGTGCACCCCAGTGCCAGTTCCTGTTTTCTGCAGTTTTTCTATTCTTGGTTTCCCCCATACTAAAAGTGCTTCAAAAATTCGAGAAAAATCGGATAAAAAATCAGCGTAACGGAGTCTTCCAGAAGCACCCAGTGGGGCCAGAGGGCCACCACCAGGGGCCCAGGCGGCCACCTGGCGCGGCCAGGGGCCTGGCCGCGCCATGGGGGCGCCTGGACCCCTCCCTCGCGAGCCTGAGGTCTCGCCCTCCATATCTGTCACAAACCTGCCAAGAATTAAAATAAAATAATTAGTACAATGAGAAAAAGAATTAATAATACAAAAGTAATTACTGCAATAATGAGAATATATATATATATAATTAAAGTTGACATGCATACAACTAACAATAGTCGGGGTCATCGGTATCTTCTCCGCGATCAATTGATGGATCGTCATCACTATCACGCGTGTCGTCGATAATGACGGCCTCATCAGGTTCAACAACACCAACATTTGGAAGGCCTTTATGTAAACGGTCAAGCATGGACAGGTCATCTGGAGCAGTAACCTCTTCTTCTTCAGGCTCTTCAACATCGTCGTTAGCGGGTTCACTCTCATTGTCTTCTTCCATGTTTTGGGGTTGCGTAGAGCGGTTTCGGAAACGTTTTTTTTATCACGCGTGTTTCTTGGAAGAATTCTCCTTCATATGTCTCTGGGTCAATGTGGGGTACATAATCCTCTTCATTTGGGGGAGGTGGTCTAATATGAGGTGGCACATCATAAACGACATCCCAACCTTTCAGGTTTTCAACCGTTTGGCAGGGGTAGGATAGATAGAAAACCTGGGTGGCCTGTTGAGCCGTAATATAGACATCGGGGACATTAAAATGGGTGTCTTGTCGAATTTCGACTAGACCTACATGTTCATGAGTTCGTCTAGTCCTCGACGGGAGAAACCAATGACATTTGAAGACAACGACGTTGGGAGGATTTTCACCATAGAATAGAAGTTCATATATTGCTTCAACTCTTCCATACTCAATACCTCCGTCGCCGACAGCAGAGACACCCGAATTTGTACTTTTTCGATCGGCCATTTTTCGCTCTTTATCAACGGTACGAAAGCGATACCCGTTGATGTCGTATTTCTCAAATACACGGACCTTATTGTCAAAACCATTAGCGACTTGTCTCAATTCGGCGTCCATAGGCTCCTCATTTGCCTATAAGTTTTATAGGAAAGGATTGTTATATTAGTGAAAAATAGGTCGAACCAACAAATGATAGTTACCGTTCGTTTGAACCAAGAGATGAAACCAGGATTGCCGTCTCCTTGATTGGAAAGAAGCTCATATTCTGCGATGGAATCACTTTCAATAACCACTCCATTCGAGAATTTGGCGACGTATCGACTGTATGAATTCAGGGGAATCAATAAGAAACAAGAATTATTAGAAGTTGCGAAACAATGTACGTACCGAGCACTTACTCGATGTACGGTCGCACTTCTGTTAGGTTGGTGAAGATATACAGTGTAAGAGTCTGCAATTCTTTGATATCCAAAATCTTATTTCTCGAAGCACCAAAAGTTCCGAGCTTCCCTTTGAATAGGCTGAGGTTGGATTGACGCCGTTGGGGGTCGCCAGTATTGTATCGAAGCTTTGGATTATGCACATGGCGATTTTTGGCTTCATAATGTGCTTTCACGAAGTTTGCCGCCTCCTCGGTAATGAAAGCCTCGGCCATCGATGCTTCAATTCTACGTTTACTTTTACATTTTTCTCGAAGCGTCTTCTGCATTCTCTCCGTTGAATAGCACCAACGATTTTGCACAGGGCCCCCTAATCTTGCCTCGGTCGGGAGATGCAATATCAAATGCTGCATCGGATTAAAAAAACCCGGTGGAAAGATCTTCTCTAACTTGCAGAGCAACTCCGGCGCCATATCTTCCATGTCTTCTAGCACGCCATATGATAGTTCTTTAGCACAAAGAACACGAAAGAAATAGCTCAGTTCTGCCAGTACTAGCCACTCTTCCTCGGGGATATAGCCGCGCAACATCACCGGCATTACCCGCTCAAGCCATATGTGCCAATCATGACTCTTCAACCCAAATATTTTATGTTTTTCAGGACTCGCTCCCCTCCTCAGATTCGCTGCATACCCATCGGGGAACATCAAACTGTTTTGCACCCACAAGAGAATTTCCCTGATATGCCCCCTTTCAAGATTGAACCAAGCCCTTGGCTTGGACCAATTCTTCTTTCCTTTCGGCTGTCGCATGTTCTGTGAGGGGCTATCACATAGAGTCTCCTGGTCGACTCTAGCTTTAGGATTATCCTTTGACTTCCCATCTATGCCGAAAAATGTACCAAACAGGGCCTCGCCGATATTTTTTTCAGTGTGCATCACGTCAATATTGTGTGGAAGTTCGAGGTCTTGGAAGTAGGGGAGATCCCAGAAGCATGTCTTGTGAGTCCAGGCGTGTTCCGAATTATATCCCTTAAAATACCCGGGACGTTCTGGATCAGGCTCGAGAGAGTTCAACTGTGCCAAGACATGTTCGCCCGTCATCGTTGGTGCTGCCAGGTTTTTGACAACTTTGCCTTTGATGAAGTTCTTCTTGTCTTTTCTAAAAGGATGCTTAGGAGGCAGAAACTGTCTATGCAAGTCGAAGCAGGAATACTTGCCACCCGCCTTCAGCCAATGAAACTGAAGAGCAGCCTTGCATGTTGGGCACCCGAACTTTCCATGAACACAGAAGCCAGCGAAAAGCGCATACGCCGGCAAGTCATGCATCGAGTACTGGTACCAAACATGCATTTTGAAGGTCTTTTTGCTAGCTGCATCGTATGTCTTGAACCCTTCGTCCCAAACTTGTTGCAATTCCTCCTTAAGCGGTTGCATGTACACATCCATATTCTTCCCCGGATATTTGGGCCCTGGTATTATCAACGTCAGGAAAATGTTCTTCATTTTCATAATCTCTGGGGGGGGGAGATTGAGTGGCATGACAAATACAGGCCAACAACTGTATGAGGCTGCCATCAGACCGAAAGGATTGAACCCATCTGTGCGGCGATTCGGCAATTCCTTGGCTCCTTAGCTTTTTCCGAATGTTTTTCATCAAAGTGCTTCCATGCGGAACCATCCGATGGGTGAGTCAACATCGGCTTCCCATCTGCATCAAATTCTGTTCTCTTCCCATGTTTGTGCCATGTCATCTGTCTGGTTGTCTCTTCCATCATGTAAAGGCGTTGAATTCTTGGTATCACTGGAAGATACCGAAGAACATTTACGGGTATTTTGGTCTGCGTCTTCTCACCTTGACCATTGTCTACCACAACATATCTGGATGACTTGCATTTGGGACAATAGTCTTCGTCCGCATACTCTTTCCTAAATAAAGCACATCCATTTTTACAAGCATGTATCTGCTCATAGGGCATCTTAAGTACCTTGAGGATTTTATCCGATTGGTACAGGTTTGTAGGCATAACATGATCTTTTGGTAGAAACCGCCCAATTAGGGTAGTGATCGCATTGTAGCAATCTGTGCCCAAGTTGAATTGTGCCTTCAAAGCCATCAACTGTGCGATGGCATCGAGCTGACAAAGCTCAGTGTGAGCGTGCAGCGGACGTTTCGAAGACTCCAACATCTCATAGAAGGCCTTCGCAGATTCCTCCATCTCATCGTCCTCATCCCGCGCATCGTCAAAGTCCTGCACCATGTCTTCGATCCCGGTTCCGTACTCATCCGTGCGCTGACGGACCACCTCCTCTCTCCGTCGTCCGCCAGACTCGCCATGGAAGCTCCACACCGTATAACCAGGCTTATAACCCCACTTCTGCAAGTGTTTACCCATATCCACCTCTGTCGCCTGTTTATAATTGTCGCACCTAACACAGGGGCACCAGATTTTTCTCTGCCCATTTGCAAACGCCGCTCTCAGAAACTCCTTGGTTTTCATTGCCCATTCATTGCTGATCTCTTTCTGATTAGGGCGACCAGTGTACATCCACGCACGATCATCGCTCATCTTGTCGCTACAGCTAGCTACTAAACAACAAATATACCATTTTATTACGTCCACTTTTTATTGCTTTTATCATACATAGCTACGGCATATGCAATTAACCTACACACTAATAGGTAAAGATAGGTCCTAATCCCACCCGAGTATGTGTAGATTGGGTCGATTTCCCATGCTTTGGTCCTGATCCGACGCGGTATTTCGGCAGCACCTCCCCGCTGTTCTCCTAATACACGTCTCGACAACAAGCCGAGAGGTTGTGTATCCGGAGAACAACAGGGAGGCGCTGACAAAATACCGCGTCGGATCGGGACCAAAGCATGGGAAACCGACTCAATCTACACATACTCGGGCTGTCCATGGATAACGTTGGACAATTCAAAAGAATCACTATTATAAATATGCAAATGAATGCATATTTATAATTGTAACCCTTTCGAACGGGAGACGCATACTGGTTACGCGACTGCATATTGAAACTCTATAGCTAGCTAGTGTCATCGGCACAAAGGCCGGAACAGAGCAAAGGAAGGGGGTCAGGAGGATAGGACGTGTTTTGCATACCCTCGAGTGCAGGGGAGATCGTCGAACACAAGGAGAGGTCGTCGAACACCAGACTTGCGACGGATTGAGGTGAAGGGGAACAACTGCACATTAAAAACCAATAAGCTATTCTGCGGTGTGCTAGAGATATTTTTTGGTTTCAGGTTATGCTAGAGATGCTCTTCGGTCAAGATTCATTTGTACTCCTCTACTTTCTACTCTTCTCCTCCTCCAGACTCATCCTTCTCCGTTTCTCATCCTCCTTATTCTACTTTCTACTCTTCTCCTCCTCTGACCTCCACCTTCTCTCCTCCCGGCCTCCTCCTCCGGCCTTCACCTTCTCTCCTCCCAGCCTCCTCCTCCGGCCTCCACCTTCTCTTCTCCCGGCCTCCTCCTCCGGCCTCCACCTTCTCTCCTCCTCTTTCTTCTTATTTTACATATTATTTCTTTTTTCCTTTACACTTCTTCTTTTATTTACATTTACTCTTTATTATCATTTAAATTTTCTGCATATTGTAATTATGCATCTTATCATTTAAATTTTCTGCATATTGCAATTAACAGAAAAAATAAAAATATTGCAATTAACTAAAAATCTAGAACCTAAAACCTAATATCTACAATTACTAACTAAATCCTAACACTAACTAATTACTAACTAAAATCGTAACACTAACTAATTACTAACTAAAATCCTACAACTATAGAAATTACAGAGAAAAAAAAAGAGGAGGAGCGGGCTCACCGGAGTAGGGGGGCAGAGGAGGAGGCCGGGAGGTGGGCGCGGAGGGCGGGGAGGGATCCGGCGGGCGGCGGAGGGCGGCCGGGAGGTGGGGGGCGGAGGGCGACCGGGGAGGTGGGGGGCGGAGGGCGGCCGGGAGGTGGGGGCCGGAGGGCGGCCGGGGAGGGATCCGGCGGGGGCGCAGGGCGGGGAGGTGGAGGACGGGGAGGTGGAGGACGGGGAGGGACGGCTCGGCGGCGGCGTGTGGGAGGGTTGCGAGTGGGAGTGGGAGTGGGAGAGGGACCGTGCGGGGGGTTAACGGCCCACCGCTTTGCCGTCTGCCGACAGACGGCAATGGCAGGTATGCCGTCCGTCGACAGACGGCAAAGCGGTGGGTCGTTAGCCAGGACGCGTGCCTCGCTTGGGTGGGCCCCATCTGAGGGTTTGCCGTCTGTCGACGGACGGCATAGGTGTCTTTGACGTCTGCCTGCAACCAGGCAGACGACAAACATGTGGTTTGTCGTATGTCCACGTTTTACCGTCTGTACTTAGGGCAGCAGACGGCATACCACTGCTTTGCCGTCCGCCCCGATGAAATGCAGACGGCAAAGCCACTGACCCATGGCAAACTGGTGAATTCCAGTAGTGAGGGGATGTGTTGTGGCCACAAGGGGGAAAACAAAGGTGCTTGTAACTGCAGTTGCAAGGATTGTTTACTTTACGCAAAGTTCTTTTAATGCAGTTGTTTGTTGCTTTGGGTTTACACTTTGGGTGGGACTCACTACTTAATACCAGCGAGATGTTCTGGATATTTATCTCAAGGTGGATGATTAGTAGTAGATGTAGATGGATTTCGGTCTACTTATTTTGGCGTACTGCCCATGCTTATAAGCCTCTTCCTTTATTTTGTAGCATAGTTAGCATTGCGGTGCGTTCATAATCCTGTCAATTGCCCATCTGTAATTTGTTTACCTCGCATAGCAGTTTTATCGTCTTTTGGGAGAGATACATCACTAGTGAACATCACGAGACCCCGATCCATATTCCCATCATTTCTTACAAGCTCATTTATTTTCTCGCATTTACTTTCAGTTGCTACCATTATCATTATCCCTTGTGTGTTTGACCCTTTGTAAACAACAAGAACGGAGAGATTGACAACCTCTCTGAACTTCGTTGAGAGCAAAGTTAATTGTATCGTGTGGAGGTCCGCGCCAGGTGCGCCACTGACACCTACTTATCATTGCCGGAGTCCTACGGGAGACAAACTCTATCCTCTACATAGGGGAAATTTGCTTCTATTCTACATCTCACCTTCCACTTGGGGTAACCAACTAAGGGCGAGAAGCCATTATCACTTCCACGCCATCACCTGGCCACACACCCTCGCTTCCCCTCGCCGGAACGGCCTCACGGCCTTGGCCCTCGCCGCCGGCGTGCATGGCGTGCCCGTGCTGTGGCTAAGCCACTGTCCAGTGGGGGCTAGCCCATTTTAAAAAAAGGAATGAAAGGAATTAGAAAAGCAGATAAAACCCCCTCTAATAGTCATTTACATATGAGCCAGTAGCTTATTAGGTATTTTAAACAAATAAGCAACCCCTACTGTATGACACATGGGCCCCACCAATAATTAGGCTAATTGATTAATCTGTTAGAAATGGCTCTATAACATGTGGGCCCATGTGCTTATTGAATAAATAAAATGAATTAATTATGTCTCTTTGTATGACAGAGGGCCCCCACTGGTCAGTTGACCAGTCAACCTTACAGGTTGGCCCCACCTGTCAATTGACCAGTCAACTGTACTGTTTTGGATATTTTTTTATTTAATAATAAAAGTAATTCAAGAAATGATTTAAAATGATTTAAACTTTGAAATTCAATATATTTTAAACCGTAAGTCGGATCAAAATAATTTATACGTGAAACTTGATCAGAAAAATATCACGAATCCGAATACGCAACCCGTATACTCACCTCACCCCTCTAACATACCGAACGTGGAACATTTCTCCTCCGGTTCATCTGTCTGTCAGACGACCGGAGCCGATAAAACTTTCCGGATGAAAATGTTCTGTATATGAAAGTTGCTCTAAATGGATCAACGAGAACGGATACGCTATCCACATGTCTGTCTGATGTATCTAACACTGCAGACATTGAACCTTCCCCCTCCGGATCATCGGTCCGGTAATCAACCGGTACTGATGAGTTATCCCCGGATAACTTCCCGCTCCACCGAAAATACTTAACACTGCGTTAGAACACCGCCACCAATGCGTTTGCCATGTCTTGAATTGTATTTCTATTATTGCTATGTATTTATTGTTTCTTCCCCCTTGTTCTCTGGTAGACCTTGACACTGCCGATGACGACACCGCTGCTGAGTGCGACTACGTCGTCGACGACCGTACCCCTACTACCGAGCTTCCAGGCAAGCAGAGCCATTTTACTTCCCCAGATATCGCCAATCTTTCCGTACTTTTCTTGCACTAGGCATTGTTACTTTTCTTGCTATGTTTGATGTACCTTCCTTTCAGTTTCATAGGCTTTCATTGTTGCCCCTTGATGTACCTTCCTTTATCCTATGCTGCCTAGATATATATATATATATATATATATATATATATATATATATATATATATATGTTATTCAGCAGTGAGCCCTGCGCATTGTTAGTCAATTAAGATTAGATAGCGGGCCGTGATCACTCTGGGGAGTGAACGCGGATACGATGATTATAACTGCACAGGTACGGTACAATGCAGACACCGCCTAAGGACTCTACCTCGGCTCTGCTGAGCCACATCAAGTGGAGTTATCGAGGAGTAATTGATGGCGTGGAAGTGGTAATGGCTTCTCGCCCTTCGTTGGTTACCCCAAGTGGAAGGTGAGATGTAGAATAGTAGCAAATTTCCCCTATGTAGAGGATAGGGTTTGTCTCTTGTAGGAATCCGACAATGATAAGTAGGTGTCAGCGGCGCACCTGACGCGGACCTGCACATGATACAATTAAATTTGCTCCCAACGAAGTTCAGAGAGGTTGTCAGTCTCTCCGGTCTTGTTGTTTACAAAGGGTCAAACACACAAGGGATAATGCTAATGATAATGGTAGCAACTGAAAGTAAATACTGAAAAAGAAATAGGCTTGTAAACAGTGATGAGGATATGGACCGGGGTCCCGTGATGTTCACTAGTGATGTCTCTCTCCCAAAAGACGATAAAAGTGCTATGCGAGGTAAACAAATTACAGATGGGCAATTGACAGGATTATAAACGCACCGTAATGCTAACTATGTTACAAAAGAAAGGAAGAGGCTCATAAGCATGGGCAGTACGCACAAATAAGTAGACCGAAATCCATCTACATCTACTACTAATCATCCACCTTGAGATATCTATCCAGAACATCTCGCTGGTATTAAGTTGCGAGTCCCACCCAAAGTGTAAACCCAAAGCAACAAACAAATGCATTAAAAGAACTTTGCGTAAAGTAAACAATCCTTGCAACCGCGGTTACAAGCACCATTGTTTTCCCCCTTGTGGCCACAACACATCCCCTAGACTCATGTTTCTGTTGTTGGAGATATGCCCTAGAGGCAATCCTGTTATGATGTTATCTCCTTATGTATTCATGAGTTATTTTTATTTTCCTTGAACATCATCACTGATATGTATCAATAAGTATGTGACTTGTTTGTGAGACTATATATTCTATAATGATTATTCTAATGGTCCCTAGTTGATAAGGTTATGCGGACACATATCCTTGACTAGTATATGATTCGATTGATGACTATGTTTCACAAGTCATGAGCATGGAGATGCTACCGATAGTATGGACTTAGTGATGGGATGACTAAGTTGGACAGAGACCCACTTTGAGACGCAGCGAGATATTTTCATCTGTTAGTCTCAATACAATGTATATGCCATGTCCTAGACCTGAGGTCCTCGCATGTTCTCGGGATGAGGAATGACTCACTTAGGGACTATCAAACGCTACACCATAACTGGGTAGTTATAAAGGTAGCTTACGGGTGAGTCATGATACATGCCGCGAGACATGGTTGATCAAGATGGGATTTGCCCCTCCACTTTGGAGAGATATTCTCTGGGCCCTCTCGAGTGATAAGATTTAGCAAGCATGGCCATGCGATATGGGTTAAGTGTTAACCTGGTTCAGAAATCTGTATCACGGTTTCGAGAAGAGAGGTCAAGCTATCACAAGGGTGACAAGTACTCGCCTTGAGCTTGACAACATATATCGTGAGGCAAAAGGAATGTTGCATATGACACTTTGTAATGGTTCATCTTATGAATTTACGCATATATGGGAGTCGGCACACTCTTCTAGGAACCGCTACCGACTATCGAACCGGATGTGATTCGGGACGTGTCCATGTGTATGTGAACCTATAGGGTCGCACGCTTAAGAGGAAAGGATCACATTCGGGTGTGATCCGAATGGAATATGGATGGAGGTTCCGGATTGCCTCAAGGGTTGAGGCCATTCCACGGGCACCTATATAAGGGCTAGGGTGAACCCCGAAGGGTAGAGGTTAGACCAAAAACCCTAGTCGCCATTCCACCTCCAGGCCGAGCCGTCGGACCTAGCAGTCTGCCGCTCGACGCTCCTCCTTGTACGTGCGCATCCCTTGGAGGCGCTGCACCTGCGGCGCTTGGACGAACTGTTCGCGGGATCGGATCACGAGACTCCGTTCGTGGGATCGGTATGAGGGGCCGGTTCGAGGGATTCGAGTAGCAGCCGCCGACGCGCATCACCAACTCTCCTTCCGCTGCCGTGACTGCACGTCTAGTGGTAAACCCTAATCATGTAGTTCATCTCCAGTAGCAGTGATCTTGGTTGTGCGCGGTAGAAAATTTTGATTTAGCGCTAGCGTAGCGGACTGCGTGCCCCAACATTGGTATCAGAGCCTCTGCTGCGTGGTGATGAATTCGTGATAGAATTTCATATGGGGATATGTAGATCGGATCATGTGATGGTAGATCAGATTGATTTTGCATGTATGTTTGAGGTTCTTGATTTCATGATCTGTCCCGAGGCATGAGATACTTAGGTCGTGCCACAAATTATCCCTAGAGGTCGGTTATCCGCCATTGGGATAGACAGTGTGCCGTAAACCCTATTGTGGCATGCGGATATCACTAGGTGATTGATCCAAGACACGGATCAGGACACGGCGTATATATGATCTGCGATGTCCAGAAATCTGTGAGCCGGTTCGGTTCAGAGGCCATATCTTGGTCATATGAACTCCGATTGAGCTCTGTGACCTACCAAACGATGCAGAATGAAAAGATATGAAAAACTGGTTTTAGTTAATTCGGCGATTTTTCGCAGACCTAATTTGACTAGTGCTAAAAGAGGTTTAGACGGTGGTAGAACGTCTAACTTGGTTTTGCAGGGAATGATTGTGATCTGGTATAGCCCATTGTGTATGTTATTATTCATGACCTACGTGTCAAGCTTTGACAACTGGCTGGAGCCATATGGTTGTCTCATTATTGTATTAATGACCTGCGTATCAACTTGTGGAGCCATGTAATGTAATTTACTTTCATAGCTGTTAGTTTGTAATAGCATAGTAACTTATGTAACACTTGGCGGTTGACACTACGGCGTGGAGATGGAGATCACCACGAGGAAAACCGTACATGGAGATGGAGATCGCCATGGGAGGTTTGCGCACATGGAGATGGAGATCACCATGCGCTATGATAAAGGGGCTATACCATATCACTTGTATAAACTGTATGTGAAAGTTTATCCCTTTATGCATCCTTCTTTGACATGGTAGATGTTTTAAGTAGGATGATCCCTCAAAGAATGTCAAGTAAAATTTGCCTCCCCAATTGCTGCACATCACATGTCATGTATGTTTAGTAGTAGGCCTATAAAATTAGGGTGCTGCTAGATCTCCTTGGCGTGATGGTATGTGTCGGACACTTACACGCATAGCACTTGGTTAACTTGTCGAGGTTATCAAAACAGTTTTGGGCTTCGGGGCATATGTGTTGGTGTGTATGTGATGCGCATCAACAAACAGGAGTCGCATGGTTGATGCGATTAGCAAGGAGTTGCTTACCGGTAGGTCGAGTCGGCTAGCAGTGATGCAAAAGATCACTAGTCAATTTGCCCCATCGGATCCTGAATCACTTAGTGTCAACTAGAGGGATGTTGAATTTAGTGGGAGTAATTTTATTAAAGCGTTTAATATGAATTTCTCTTCATGAATACATGTCTTAGTATTTTGCATTTTATGTTGTAGATCAATGGCACCACCTTCTCTAGTTACCAATTTTGCGCTGAAATCCATCCTTGAGAAAGATAAACTGAATGGAACAAACTTTACCACCTGGTATAGAAATCTGAGAATTGTTCTCAAGCATGATAAAAAGGAAAATGTTCTAGAAGAACCGCTTCTAGAGGAACTAGCTGATAATGTCACCGTTGCTGCTAAGAATGCCTATCAGAAACTCAAGGATGAGTCTACTGAGATCAGCTGCCTCATGCTGGCTTCTATGGAGCCCGAGCTGCAACAGCAGTTCGAAGACATTAGGGCTTTCGATATGATCGAGAGTCTTAAGGGCATGTTTCAGGTTTAGGCTAGGATCGAAAGGTTCAATGTCTGGCGATCCCTGATGGATTGCAAGCTGAAAGAGGGTGATCCACTGAGCCCGCATGTCATCAAAATGATGGGATACATGCAAGCTTTGGATCGTCTTGGGCATCCGTTGACTCCTGAGTCACCTACAGATACAATTATGGGTTCTCTTCCGCCAAGCTATAACTCGTTCATTACGAACTTTCATATGCATGGCATGGAAAAGAAGCCCACTGAATTGCATGGGATGCTTAAGATAGCAGAGCAGGACATTAATAAGGGCACACATCAAGTGTTGATGGTGCATAACACGACCAAGTTCAAGAAGTCATGGACCAAGAAGAAGGCTAACGCAAAGGGAAAGGACAAGGATGTGATACCGACTCCAGCCCCGGCGCCTAAGCCTGGACCTGACGCGGAGACCATTTGATTCTATTGCAAGGAGAATGGTCACTGGAAGAGGAACTGCAACAAGTGGCTCGCCAGCAAGGGCAAGAGCAGTGGGAGTACGTCTTCTACATGTACACTTGTTGTATATGTTATAGACATTTATCTTGCAGATATTTCTAATAGTTGTTGGGTATATGATACCGGATCGGTTGTTCACATTTGCAACTCGATGCAGGGACTAAAAAGAAGTAGAGATGTCGCAAGAGGAGAAGTTGACATTCGTGTCGGGAATAAAGCAAGAGTTGCTGCATTAGCCGTCGGCACCATGCAACTTAATTTACCTTCTGGATTTGTAATGGAGCTTGATAATTGTTATTATGTTCCATCGTTAAGTCGAAACATTATTTCTGCCTCATGTTTGATAAGACAAGGTTATGAATTCATTATTAAGGACAATAGTTGTTTTATATATTTGAATAAGATGTTTTATGGCTTGGCGCCCATTGTGAATGGGTTATTCATTTTGAATCTTGAAGGTGAATCTGTCTATAATATAAATACCAAGAGGCTTAAACCTAACGATCTGAATACAACTTACTTTTGGCACTGTCGGCTTGGTCATATTAGTGAAAAGCGCATAAAGAAGCTCCATGATGATGGATTTTTAATTTTGTTTGATTTTGAATCATTCGAGACATGCGAATCGTGCCTACTCGGCAAGATGACCAAGAAACCTTTTGCAAAGAGTTGCGAGAGGGCATCCGACTTGTTGGAACTCATACATACTGATGTGTGTGGACCAATGAGCACGACTGCTAGAGGTGGTTACCGGTACTTCGTGACTTTCACCGACGACTTGAGCAGATATGGATATATCTACTTGATGAGGCAAAAGTCGGAAACCTTTGAAAAGTTCAAGGAGTTTCAGAATGAAGTAGAGAATCAACTCGGAAAGACGATCAAACTTCTATGATTAGATCATGGAGGTGAATATCTGAGTCAAGAGTTTGATTATCATCTCAAGAGTCGTGGAATAGTTCCACAACTTACTCCTCCTGGAACGCCTCAAAGAAATGGTGTATCAGAACGGAGGAATCGCACCTTGTTGGACATGGTTCGATTGATGATGAGTCAGTCAGATCTACCGTTGTCATTTTGGGGTCATGCTCTAGACACTGCAGCTTTCACACTAAACAGAGTACCATCTAAATCCGTAGATAAAACACCATATGAGATATGGACTGGGAAGCGTCACAGTTTTTCTTTTCTAAAGATTTGGGGTTGTGAAGCGTTTGTCAAGCGACTTCAGTCGGAAAAGCTCGCACCCAAATCGGATAAGTGCATATTCGTGGGATACCCAAGGGAAACCTTAGGGTATTACTTCTACAACCGACAAGAGGGCAAAGTGTTTGTCGCTCGACATGGTACCTTCCTTGAGAAAGAGTTTCTCACTAGGAAGGCTAGTGGGAGGACGGTGCAACTCGAAGAGGTTCGAGATAAACCATTCGGGGAAGACACGGCTAGTGATGCCATTATGGCAGAGCCAGTCAGTGAACTCGTGGTTGAAGTAGCACCCGCACCACGAAGGTCAGAAAGGCTGCGTAATGCAAAAAATGTATTGTTGTTGGACAACGATGAGCCTTTGACATATGCGGAAGTGATGGTGAATCCATATTCCAAGTTATGTCTTGAGGCCATGAGATCCGAGTTAAAGTCCATGGATGACAATCAAGTTTGGAACTTGGTTGTTCTGCCAAATGGTGCAAGAACCATTGAGTGCAAATGGTTCTTTAAGAAGGAAACTGATATGGATGGAAATGTTCAAATCCATAAAGTTCGACTTGTCGCGAAGGGGTTTCGACAAGTTCAAGGAATTGACTACAACGAGACCTTCTCGCCTGTAGGGATGCTTAAATCAGTTCGGATTATTCTAGCTATAGCAGCCTATCTCGATTATGAGATATGGAAAATGGATGTCAAAACAGCTTTCCTTAATGGAAATCTAGAAGAGGACGTGTATATGATACAGCCCGAGGGTTTTGTCGATCCAGAGAATGCTAGTAAGGTATGCAAACTTCAGAAATCCATTTATGGATTGAAGCAAGCATCTCGGAGTTGGAATATTCGTTTTAAAGAGGTTGTCAAATCGTTTGGCTTCATCGAGAACGAAAAGGAACCTTGTGTGTTCAAGAAGTTTAGTGGGAGCTCAATCGTATTTCTAATCTTATATGTGGATGACATATTACTGATTGGGAATGACATTCCAATGCTTGAAGCTGTCAAGGACTCATTGAAAAATAGTTTTGCAATGAAGGACTTGGGAGAAGCAGCTTAGATTTTGGGAATCAAGATCTATAGAGATAGATCAAGGAGGCTTATTGGATTAAGCCAGTGTACGTATATTGACAAGGTGTTGAAAAGGTTCAACATGCATGAGGCTAAGAAAGGGTTCTTGCCTATGTCACATGGCATTCATCTAAGCAAGAATCAGGGTCCATCGACTCCTGATGAGCAAAGACGCATGGATAAGATTCCGTATGCTTCGGCCATCGGGTCTATCATGTATGCTATGGTATGTACTCGTCCAAATGTTTCCTATGCTCTAAGCGCTACAAGCAGATACCAGGCTAATCCAGGCGAGAGCCACTGGACAGCAATTAAGAGCATCCTAAAGTACCTAAAAAGGACTAAGGATATGTTCCTAATTTATGGAGGTGAGGAGGAGCTCATTGTAACCGATGCTAGTTTCCAAACCGAGAAGGATGACTTTCGTTCGCAATCTGGTTATGTGTTCATTCTGAACGGAGGTGCAGTGAGCTGGAAGAGTTCCAAGCAAGAGACGGTAGCTGATTCTGCAACAGAGGCCGAGTACCTTGCAGCTTCTGAAGCTTCAAAGGAAGGTGTTTGGATAAGGGATTTCATTACCCTACTTGGTGTGGTTCCAGACTCGGAAAACCCGTTGGACCTCTATTGTGATAATAATGGTGCCATCGCATAGGCCAGGGAGCCAAGTCATCACCAGAAATCCAAGCACATATAAAGGCGTTATCATCTCATACGACAATTCGTAGATGATGGTAATATAAATGTATGCAAAGTACACACGGATGCAAATGTTGCTGATCCTTTGACGAAGCCTCTCCCGATGCCGAAGCATGAGGCGCACGTAAGAGCCATGGGCCTTAGATGCCTAAATGATTGACTCTAGTGCAAGTGGGAGAATGTTGGAGATATGCCCTAGAGGCAATCATTTTATGATGTTATCTCCTTATGTATTCATGAGTTATTTTTATTTTCCTTGAACATCATCACTGATATGTATCAATAAGTATGTGACTTGTTTGTGAGACTATATATTCTATAATGATTGTTCTAATGGTCCCTAGTTGATAAGGTTATGCGGACACATATCCTTGACTAGTATATGATTCGATTGATGACTATGTTTCACAAGTCATCAGCATGGAGATGCTACCGATAGTATGGACTTAGTGATGGGATCACTGAGTTGGACAGAGACCCACTTTGTGACGCAGCGAGATATTTTCATCTGTTAGTCTCAATACAATGTATATGCCATGTCCTAGACCTGAGGTCCTCGCATGTTCTCGGGATGAGGAATGACTCACTTAGGGACTATCAAACGCTACACCGTAACTGGGTAGTTATAAAGGTAGCTTACGGGTGAGTCATGATACATGCCGCGAGACATGGTTGAGCAAGATGGGATTTACCCCTCCACTTTGGAGAGATATTCTCTGGGCCCTCTCGAGTGATAAGATTTAGAAAGCATGGCCATGCGATATGGGTTAAGTGTTAACCCGGTTCAGGAATCTGTATCACAGTTTCGAGAAGAGAGGTCAAGCTATCACAAGGGTGACAACTACTCGCCTTGAGCTTGACAACATATATCGTGAGGCAAAAGGAATGTTGCATATGACACTTTGTAATGGTTCATCTTATGACTTTACGCATATATGGGAGTCGGCACGTTCTGCTAGGAACCACTACCGACTATCGAACCGGATGTGATTCAGGACGTGTCCATGTGTACGTGAACCTATAGGGTCGCGCGCTTAAGAGGAAAGGAGCCCATTCGGATGTGATCCGAATGGAATATGGATGGAGGGTCCGGATTGCCTCAAGGGTTGAGGCCATTCCACGGGCGCCTATATAAGGGTTAGGGTGAACCCCGAAGGGGTAGAGGTTAGACAAAAAACCCTAGTCGCCACTCCACCTCCAGGACGAGCCGTCGGACCTAGAAGTCCGCCGCCCGGCGGTCCTCCTTGTACGTGCGCATCCCTTGGAGGCACTGCACCTGTGGCGCTTGGACAAACTGTTCGCGGGATCGGATCACAGGACTCCGTTGGTGGGATCTGTACGAGGGGTCGGTTCGAGGGATTCGAGCAGCAGCCGCCGACGCGCATCACCAACTCTCCTTCCGTTGCCGTGACTGCACGTCTAGTGGTAAACCCTAATCATGTAGTTCATCTCCAGTAGCAGTGATCTTGGTTGTGCGCGGTAGAAATTTTTGATTTAGCGCTAGCGTAGCAGACCTCGTGCCCCAACATCTGTCACTCAAGCGTGTCATCAAGGGGCATGTATCCACAATCGAGCATAACGTTCCCTCTTGGAGTTACTATCCACCACTTGGCCAAAGCAATAAACAGCAACGAAGAACATGCAAGAATTACTTAGGAACAAAAATGTAAGAGATCAAAACCAAATATATTAATCTATCACAATCTGAACATAATCTCATAATCCATCGGATCCCATCAAACTCAACATAGCAAAAGCAGAAGAATTACATATGTGCCTCGATCATGTAGGGCAGCTCACGAGGTCTAAACCATGAAGAACAAAGAGGAGAGGAGAACATCACATAGCTACTGATACGTCCCAAAGGTATCTATAATTTCTACTTGCTCCATGCATGTTCTGTGTGACTTTGCCATGATTTGCTTGAACTTTCATACGCTTTTGAGCATATTTGGACTAATCTATTAACCCAGTGCACCCAGCTGCCAGTTGCTGTTTTCTGCTGTTTTTGTATTTCAGGTTTTCCGGCCATTAAAAGTGCTCCAAAAAATCCGGAAAAATCAGATAAAAAAATCAGCGACCCGGAAGCTTCCGGAATCACCAAGGTAGTGGAGGGGGGCCACCACCAGGAGACCAGGAGGGTCTCTGGCGCGGCCCCACCCTAGGCCGCGCCAGGAAGCCTCCTGTCTGCCTGGTGGGTCCCCTCGACACCCCCTCCGCCTATATTTAGCCCTCGGGGTGGAAACCCCTAATATCGAAGTACATTTTCCAGAAGCGATTCCGATCTCCGCCGCCATCGCCGACAAGCTTCGGCGGACCAGAATTCCTGTGACGGCACCCTTCCGAGACGGGGAAGTGCCCTCGGATTCATATCCATCGACGTTGCTTCCTCCCTCCTTGAAGCGGGAGTAGTTCTCCCTCGGGGCTGAGGTTTGTACCAGTAGCTATGTGTTCTTCTCTCTCTCCCATGATGTGATCTTCGTTGTGATCATCGGCTATGTTAATCTAGGGTGATCCCATGATATTTCCCCTTCCTCTATGTATTGGATTGATGTACTCAATTGATTTTATCTAGTATAATCCCCGAGACCAAGGTGACAGCGGTCTATTGGACATGGGTTAGAAGAATATTATCATTAGTGATTTCCTCTTTTGTGTGTTGGTTGAAGATTGAGAGTCTCTTGGTGCTTGTCTTTGACTATCCTTAAGATATGTTGTGGTGATTGTGGTACTCTGTTTGGATGGCCGTGGTGACATTGAGAAATCCATAGATTGAGAACTACGAACTTTGAGGTGTGCTTTTTTAGCCCTACATAATTCTCATCCTCTCTTGACCACAAAGGAATGACCTCCGAGTGCGTCTCCATTGCATGTTTTATGGGAAATATCATGTGATTAGACTATGTTAATGTTGTTGAGAGTTTCCACTAGTGAAAGTATGAACCCTAGGCCTTGTTTCCACCATTGTTACACCGTTTGTGCTCACTTTTGTCACATGTTTGCTTACTGCACTTTTTATTACATTATATTACCTTGCTTTGCCACACCTATCACTC
The DNA here is from genome assembly GCA_950022295.1 of Bromus sterilis. Lineage (NCBI taxonomy): Eukaryota > Viridiplantae > Streptophyta > Magnoliopsida > Poales > Poaceae > Bromus > Bromus sterilis. Next base: position 359,894,680 of record OX465595.1, on the reverse strand, counting down.
GTATTTTACCATCTCTACGCCGAACTAGTGCACCTATGCAACTCCTAGTTGTATTAGGTGTGTTGGGGACATAAGAGACTTCTTGTATCTTAATTGCAGGGTTGCTTGAGAGAGACCATCTTCAACCTCTACTTCCCTGAGTTCGATAAACCTTAGGTCATCCACTTGAGGAAAATTGCTGCTGTCTTACAAACCTCTGCGCTTGGAGGCCCAACATAGTCTACAAGAATAGAAGCGTGCGTAGACATCAAGCTATCTCTGGCGCCGTTGCCGGGGAGGTAAGCGTTGAAGGGATATCTTTAGATCTTGCAATTAAATCTTTTCGTTTCTTGTTTTTATTTTCACTAGTTATGCTTATGGAAAACTGCACTCTTAGTTCGCTGTTTGGGGAAGGCCGCTTTACCACGCCCGTGGTAGAGAAGTCTCCTCCACCTACTGAATTATCCCGTTCAAAATACCACTTGGGATAATTGAAATAATTAGGAATGATTGTTATTTAGGGGATGGAACAGTCCATCCTAGTAATGATTTGTTGAAACTTACAAAACTTTGTGAGTTGTTTAAGATTTCAGGTTTGACAAGAGGTGAAGTCATGAAGAAATTATTTGCCTTGTCACTGAAAGGAAAAGCATTGGAATGCTATAGGATACTAGATGATTCTCATCTACATGATTGGGAAGAGATCCAGTCTCTCTTTTACTCCAAGTTTTATTCTCTTCATGAAGTCCACGAGAATAGGAATTATGTTTATAATTTCTATCCTCATGACGGAGAGAGCATATCTCAAGCTTGGGGGAGACTGATAACTTTAATGCTAAAATGTCGTAACCATGGGCTCCCCAAAGATATAATAGTTACTAATTTTTATGCGAGGCTCTCTCGACAGGATAAAGACTAACTCAATGCTTCCTCTATGGGTTCTTTCACAAACGAAAAGATTGATGCTAAATGGGAACTCCTTGAAATAATTCAACGCAATACTGAAGATTGGGAGATCGACAAAGGTAAAGAGTCAGGTATAAATTATGAGTATGATTACATTAAGTCCTTTTTTGAAACTGCAAGTTTTAATAAGTTTAGTGCTAAGTTTGGGCTTGATTCTCAGCTCCTTATTGATTTCCTCAAATCTTTTGCTTCACATCTTAATATGCCTAAGGAGAATTGTATCAAGCATCATGAAACTTTTAAAGAGATTTGCAAAGAAAATGAAATTGTTCATGATGATTGCAACATGCATGATCCAATTCCTGAAAATGAAGTTTTATATAAGCATGTTAATTTTTGTGGAGTGGATAGACCTTGTGAAAGGCCTATGATTGAAGAAAAGAAGTATTGTAAGCAACATAAGCATGAAAGAACAATCACTTGGGTCAAAGATTTAAATGAAATTGCTAGAGAATTGTGTGACCTTTATCCTTTTACTTGTGAACTTTGCTGCATAGAGGGTCACTTTAATTTTCAATGCATGAACTTTCAAAACATAACTGTTAACCAGTTGTGTGATAACATGATCACTTCTGATCTTTATGATGAACTTATGTTATTTTTGATGTGTGAAGAGTTATCAGAAAATATTTCTTGGCTAGATGTTAATACCTTAGGAATTAGCAACACTTTGCAAAATTGCCATCTCTATTGTGTTGTTAATTGCCGTGAAAATGATTACATAAGTAAGATTAGAAAGGAGGGAACTTTACCAAAGTATAAAAATGCCTCTTATATCTCTACTAATAAAAAGGAGAGTTTCTCTCAAGTTTCCCCTATTGTTTCAGATGATAAACTAGGATATGTGGAGAAACATCATCTTCAACCACTCCCTCCTAAGGTGAATAAGAAGAAAAAGAAGAGGAGGAGGAAGAGGATCAAGAAGGAAGAAGAATGGGTATCAACCTGGCCTGAGCATATTCCTCACATCAATTTTTATCCTAACGGGCAGAAATTTTTGGAGGACGGTGAGCTTGATTGCATTCATTATTATCCTGATGTTAAGTCCATAGGCACTATTTAAGATGATTTTGATTATGATATGCATGTTGCTTTTTTTGATTGGGAAAATGATGATAATGCTACTTATGACCTTGAAAATCTTTTTGGTACCAACTCTGAGAGTGATGATATGGAAAGCTCCAAGCTTGGGGATGATAGGATTGCAAGTCCTTTAACCATTAGTGATGTGGTAATTGATAATTCTTTTGCTAGTAAGAATAAAGACATCATGTTTACAAATATAGTTGCTAGCAATGATAATGCTCTTCTCTACTATGATGATGTTATAAATCCTATCTATAGTGATTTTAAAGGTACCTATGACATAAGGAGAAATTATCTTTATGAAACTTTTCATAATCATGGAGGTAATTACTCCCTTGTTGAACACCATCTTCCTAATACACAATTAATCTATAGTGTTCAAGTTGTTTATGATAGTCCTACTCCCACTATTACCAATGAGAAAGATTATGCTTATGTGGAGAGTAAGAGTACCCTTTTGCATGTGGATCATGGTAACAATGCTTTATGTGATGCTTATATTGTTGAGTTTATTCATGATCCTACTGGAAATTATTATGAGAAGGGAACATATTCTTATATATATTTCAATAATATCAAGTTCCCTCTCTTTATGTTGAAGGTTTTGAAGTTGCACTTATTTTGCCTTCCTATGCTAATATCTTTATGCTTCAATGACTTTTTCCTCTACAAGATCCCTTTGCATAGGAAGCATGTTAGAATTAAATGTGTTTGTTATTTGCTTCTTGATGCTCTCTTTTGTTCTTCAACTCTTATTCCTTATCCCTATGAGAGCATCAAGCCTATCTTTATGGCTATAAAGAAAGAGCTCTAGGGAGACAACCCTTGTTATCTTTAGTTTGAGTTTTTACTTTCAGTTTTTATTGGACTTGATGATTTCTACTACTGTTTCAACATCATTGTATCTTTATTTTCAATCTTTGTGCCAAGTCTAGCCTCCGATTGCAAGAAAGTTCAAAAGTTGTGACATGCCGTCCAGAAAACAGATTCTGTCCTTGGACGGAAAAATTAGCCTAAAATCACCAGATCATCTTTTTTATCTGAGTTTTTTTGACAGAGTGCTCCATACAATTTAATTTCGAGCGTCTGTTCTGAGTTTTTTGATTCGAGTTGCAGAAGTACCCCTAAAAAATTCTTTACTACCTGCTGTTCTGTTTTTCACAGATTCTGCCACGTTTTGTCTCTCCTAACTTTTGCAAACCTTAAGCTTGCTTTTTCTTTGCAAAAACTTTTTGGAAATCTTGAGAAACAGTAGTTATTCAAGAATATCTTTATATCCAGTGAAATTTATTTATTTATTAAGGGTACTAACCTCTCTAATCAGCTTATGATGAGTTATGTATGAAGGGAGTTTTCAAGTGTGCGATGGAAGATGATAAAAGAAGATTCGGGAGTGTCAAGCGCTCAAGCTTGGGGATGCCCCCATGCATCCCCAAAAAATATTCAAGGAGACTCAAGCGTCTAAGCTTTGGGATGCCCCGTGCATCCCCTTCTTCATCAACAAGTATCAGTTCGTCCCTCGTTGCACTATATTTTTATCACTTCATGCGTTGTGTGCTATGCTTGGAGTGTCTCGCTCTTTACTTTTCTAGGTTTGTTTTTGCTTGGTTTGATGTAGTAACAAGTTAGACCCCAGCTTACTCTTTTTTGTGGGAGATTTACACGCTCCGCTTGAACTAGAACTCCTCATAGGATTTGCATGCTTATTCTTTTAGCTGTGAGTTGTTCTTTTTCTTTTCTTAGCTGCTGCTCTGTTTAGTTGTAGTGATTTAGTTTTTCTAGAGATTTTATTTTGTTTTAGGTTGAACTTTCTATAGGTTGCATGTTTTATCTTGTTAGAGAGTTTGCCTGTTGCACTGAGTTCTGTGTCTTGACTAGGAAGTAGGTAGTTGAAGTTGCTATTCTCTTTGTAGTAGTAACTTGCAATAGTTTTGAGGTATTGACTAGAGTAATGTTTGAACTTTTGGTGTCAACAGCACGAGCCTATTAGTGATAGATGTCGTATTTTGGGCAATCCGTGTGTTTTTCGAAAACCAAAAACCCCTGTTGAGAACTCTAGCTACTAGATGGATCACTAACCTCTGGAGGGTTCGAATATTAGAGTACACTCACGTACCATGAGTCGAGGATGCGCAAGGATAACCAAACCCCCATACACTCCTCCTCGGGGTACTTGTCTCTTTGTGAACCTCCTGATTAGATTAAGAATTACTGATAATAAGTGCATGATTTCTTCGGACTAATGTGAGTATTCGAAAGTTGACACTTCCACCCACCTATACTTTTTCTAGCCTCTTCGGTACCGTGCATTGCCCTTTCTCACCTTGAGAGTTGGCGCATACTTCGCCGGTGCATCCAAACCCTTGGCACGATACACTCTGTCATCATAAGCCTCCTTATATCTTTCCTCAAAACATCCACCATACCTACCTACGAGGCATTTCCATAGCCTTTCCGAGATACATTGCCATGCAACATCCACCTTCTCATGACTTGATCCTCATGTCATACATGCTACTTGCTTGACCGATGAGCCGCATGCTAGTTGGGCTTTGCCCTAATCATTGCTACATGACGCGCTAGTATCATTGCATATCCTGCTATCCTGGCAGAGGCATACATTTAAATCATGATAGTTATATCTTCTTTATGTGAGTACCTTTGTAAAGTGCGAAAGATCTCCTATATTCTTGTAAAATATAGAGTGTTGCCCCTAAAGTGAGGAAAAGATCCCAAAGAGGACAAAATTAAAAGATCCCAAAGAGGACAAATGAGAGTTAAATATAAAGAGCCATTGAGGCCACCGAAAAATACAAAAAAATAGAAAAAAGAGAAAAAGAAAAATAAAAAGAGAGATGGGGGCACACTACTATTCCTTTTGAGATATCCACACTAGTACTTCATCCTCTATCCCTTATACTGCATAGAGATCATCATCATGCATATAGCTATGTGGGGACCTTCACACTATAGAACTTGGCTTGCATATTCCAAGGATGAGCCTCCTCAAAATAGCTCTAGGCCTTCATGAGCGAGCAAGTTAGATGCACCCCCACTAGTTCCATTGGAGGGCTTTCTAGCTCATATGTGCATCTGTTGCATGGCAATCCGTACTCCTCACATCATATCTATCATTTGGCCTTCTCGCCTATGATTGTCCTCATTTATGTGAGCCTTTCTCACCCTTTTTGTTTTCTCCTCCACCATATTTCTTTCTTTGCCATCCTAAGTGTCAACTTACATGCTTACGCTCATCCATTGCATGAGTGCTCAAAATATCGAAAAGGAGTGGATCAAATTGACTTGTACCTGGCTAGTGGTCTGGGGACGAGTCAAGATAAGAATGCAAAGGAGACCAAGTGTGGAACTTTAGTAGATAGTTGTTCTCAACAACCTTTTTTCTCTCTTTTTCCCAGTCCCCTGCTTGCATGCAAACACCATCTGGAGACATTCGAGTCACGGACAACGAGAGCTCTTGCACCTTTTGTTCTTTTGTTGCTTGTGTCAATGCTAATATAGACTCTTGCTTGTTAAGACTTGAATTCAATTGCATGCTTTAATTGCTTTACTTAAAAGTCCTTATATGGTCGTGTCCATGTGTACGTGAACCTATAGGGTGGCGCGCTTAAAAGGAAAGGAGCCCATTTAGATGTGATCCGAATGGAATCTGGATGGAGGGTCCGGATTGCCTCAAGGGTTGAGGCCATTCCACGGGCGCCTATATAAGGGCTAGGGTGAACCCCGAAGGGGTAGAGGTTAGACCAAAAACCCTAGTCGCCACTCCACCTCCAGGCCGAGCCGTCGGACCTAGCAGTCCGCCACCCGGCGCTCCTCCTTGTACGTGCGCATCCCTTGGAGGCTCTACACCTGCGGCGCTTGGACGAACTGTTCGCATCACCAACTCTCCTTCCACTGCCGTGACTGCACGTCTAGTGGTAAACCCTAAACATGTAGTTCATCTCCAGTAGCAGTGATCTTGGTTGTGCGCGGTAGAAAATTTTGATTTAGCGCTAGCATAGCGGATCGCATGCCCCAACATCTGTCACTCAAGCGTGTCATCAGGGCGCATGTACCCACAATATAGCATAACGTTCCTGATGGCTTCTCGCCCCTCGTTGGTTACTCCAAGTGGAAGGTTTGAGATGCAGTGCAGCAGCAAGTTTCACTCGGTGAAGATACCAAGGTTATCGAACTAGTAGGACTCAGGAGATACAAGTAGGTGGCAACGTCGCCAGAAATTGCTTCCTGACTAGGGTGTTGTCGTGGACCTGCACACAGCAACAAATAACTTTTCTCCCAACGAGTACAAAGGAGTTTTCAATTCCTCCGACCTTGTCGTTTACAAAGGATCAACGCAAGAGATAAAAGGTGCAAAGGAAAGTAAAAGCTGAAAGTAAATTGAGGGTGTGAACAATAATGTGAAGATGGACCGGGGTCCCGTGATTTTCACTAGTGATGTCTCTCTCCCAAAAGACGATAAAAGTGCTAGCGAGGTAAACAAATCACAGTTGGGCAATTGACAGGATTATGAAGGCACCGCAATGCTAACTATGCTGCAAAGAAAGGAAGGGCTCAAAAGAAATGGGCAGTACGCCAAGGTAAGTAGACCGAAATCCATCTGCATCTACTACGAATCATCCACCTTGAGATATCTATCCAGAACATCTCGCTGGTATTAAGTTGCGAATCCCACCGAAAGTGTAAACTCAAAGCAACAGACAACTGCATTAAAAGAACTTTGCGTAAAGTAAACAATCCTTGCACCCGCAGGTACAAGCACTGTTGTTTTATCCCTGGTGGCAACAACACATCCCCTAGTCTCATGTTTCTGTCACTCAAGCTAGACATCAAGGGGCTGAACCCACAATCGAGCATAACACTCTCTCTTGGAGTTGCAAATAAAATACTTGGCCAAAGCAAATACCGCAACGGAGAACATGCAAGAATTTACTCAAGAACAAAATTTAAAAGAGAAGAACCAAATATATTACTCATCACAATCTTAACATAGTCTCATAATCCATCAGATCCCAACAAACTCAGCATAGCAACAACAGAAATTACATAGATATCTCGATCATGTGAGGCAGCTCACGAGGACTCGAAAGTGGAAGCACAAAGGGGGAGAGATTCATCACATAGCTACTGGTCACGGACCCATGGTCCAAGGGGAACTACTCACGGCACATCCGGGAGGCGTCCATGGTTATGGATGGTCTCCCGGAGGGGGTTCCTCCTTCCGGCAGGGTGCCTGGGCAGCTTCTCCAGGCAGCCCCGATCTTGAAACGGCGGCAGCGGCGGTACAGAGGGGAGTTCGCGAGAAAGAGATCGATATTAGGGGTTTCCACCCCGAGGGGTAAATATAGGCGAAGGGGGGCATCAAGGGGACCCACGAGGCAGTCAGGAGGGTCCCTGGCGCGGCCCAGGGTGGGGACGCGCCACCTGCCCTCCTGGCTGCCTAGTGGTGGGCCCCCTTCCCTCTCTTGGTGATTCCGGAAGCTTCTGTTGCGCTGATTTTTTATATATTTTTCTCGGAATTTTTGGAGCACTTTTAATGGCCGGAAAACCTTAAATACAAAAACAGCAGAAAACAGAAATTGGCAACTGGGTGCATTGAGTTAATAGGTTAGTCCAAATAGGTTCAAAAGTGTATGAAAGTTCAAGCAAAACATGGCAAAGTCACACAAAACATGCATGGAGCAAGCAGAAATTATAGATACGTTTGGGACGTATCAGTTCCCTCTTGGAGTTACTATCCACCACTTGGCCAAAGCAATAAACAACAACGGAGAACATGCAAGAATTACTTAGGAACAAAAATATAAGAGATCAAAACCAAATATATTAATATATCACAATCTGAACATAATCTCATAATCCATCAGATCCCATCAAACTCAACATAGCAAAAGCAGAAGAATTACATATGTGCCTCGATCATGTAGGGCAGCTCACGAGGTCTAAACCATGAAGAACAAAGAGGAGAGGAGAACATCACATAGCTACTGATACGTCCCAAACGTATCTATAATTTATGCTTGCTCCATGCATGTTTTGTGTGACTTTGCCATGATTTGTTTGAACTTTCATACACTTTTGAGCATATTTGGACTAATCTATTAACCCAGTGCACCCAGCTGTCAGTTGCTGTTTTCTGCTGTTTTTGTATTTCAGGTTTTCTGGCAATTAAAAGTGCTCCAAAAAATCCAGAAAAATCAGATAAAAAATCAACGACCCGGAAGCTTCCGGAATCACCAAGGTAGCGGAGGGGGGCCACCACCAGGAGACCAGGAGGGTCCCTGGCGCGGCCCCACCCTAGGGCGCGCCAGGAGGCCTCCTGGCTGCCTGGTGGGTCCCGTCGACACCCCCCTCCGCCTATATTTAGCCCTCGGGTGGAAACCCCTAATATCGAAGTACTTTTTCCAGAAGTGATTCCGATCTCCGCCGCCATCGCCGACAAGCTTCGGGGGACCAGAATTCCTGTGCCGGCACCCTACCGGGACGGGGAAGTGCCCCCGGATTAATCTCCATCGACGTTGCTTCCTCCCTCCATGAAGCGGGAGTAGTTCCCTCTCGGGGCTGAGGTTTCTACCAGTAACTATGTGTTCTCTCTCTCCCATGATGTGATCTTCGTTGTGATCATAGGCTATGTTAATCTAGGGTGATCCCATGATATTTCCCCTTCCTCTATGTATTGGATTGATGTACTCAATTTATCTTATCTAGTATAATCCCCTAGACCAAGGTGACAACGGTCTATTGGATATGGGTTAGAAGAATATTATCATGAGTGTTTCCTCTTTTGTGTGTTGATTGAAGATTGAGAGTCTCTTGGTGCTTGTCTTTGACTATCCTTGAGATATGTTGTGGTGATTGTGGTACTCTCTTTGGATGGCCGCGGTGACATTGGGAAATCCATAGATTGAGAACTACGAACTTTGAGGTGTGCTTTTGTAGCCCTACATAATTCTCATCCTCTCTTGACCACAAAGGAATGACCTCCGAGTGCGTCTCCATTGCATGTTTTATGGGAAATATCATGTGATTAGACTATGTTAATGTTGTTGAGAGTTGCCACTAGTGAAAGTATGAAGCCTAGGCCTTGTTTCCACCATTGTTACACCGTTTGTGCTCACTTTTGTCACATGTTTGCTTACTGCACTTTTTATTACAGATTTATATTACCTTGCTTTTCCACACCTATCACTCTATTTTACCATCTCTTCGCCAAACTAGTGCACCTATACAACTCCTAGTTGTATTAGGTGTGTTGGGGGCACAAGAGACTTCTTGTATCTTAATTGCAGGGTTGCTTGAGAGAGACCATCTTCAACCTCTACTTCCCTGAGTTCGATAAACCTTAGGTCATCCACTTGAGGGAAATTCCTGGTGTCTTACAAACCTCTGCGCTTGGAGGCCCAACATAGTCTACAAGAATAGAAGCGTGCGTAGATATCAGCTACTGATCACAGACCCACGGTCCAAGGTAGACTACTCATGGCACATCCGGGAAGCGTCCATGGTGGAGGAGAAGCTCCCGGAGGTCGATCCTCACTCCGGCAGGGTGCCGGGAATGGTCCTGACGGTGCTCCCGATCTTGGAAGTGCGGCAGCGGCGGAATAGAGGCGAGATTGCGAATTAGGGTTCTGTTTTCAGAGTTTCCCCGTCACGAGAAATAAATAGGCGAAGGGGGGCACCCAGGGGGGCCACCAGGGGTCCAGGCGCCCCCTTGGTGCGGCCAGGCCCCTGGCGGAGCCAGGTGGCCGCTTGGGCCCCTGGTGGTGGCCCTCTGGCCCCACTTGGTTGCTTTTGAAAGACTGTGTTACGCTGATTTTTTATCCGATTTTCCTGAATTTTTGGAGCACTTTTAATATGGGGGAAACCTGGAATAGAAAAACAGCAGAAAACAGGAACTGGCACTGGGGTGCACTCAGTTACTAGGTTAGTCCAAATATGATAAAAAGTGTATGAAAGTGTATCTAGATCATAGCAATATCACACAAAATATGCATGGAGAGAGCAGAAATTATCGATACGTTTGAGACGTATCAACATCCCCAAGCTTAATTCCTGCTCGTCCTCGAGTAGGTAAATGATAACAGGCATAATTTCTGTGGTGACATGTTAGCAACCATATAAGAACTTTGAAAAAGTAAAGAAATCAAGGATTGTAATTCAATTCAATTCATAACATGCAAGAGTCTATATTAGCATTGAAACAAGCAATGAAAGAACATTAGGTGCAAGATCTCTCGCTGTCCGTGACTCGAATGTCTCCAGATGGTGTTTGCGTGCAAGAAGGGGGATAGGGAATACGAGAAGAAAAAGTATTTTTGTGTTGAGAACTCAATCTCCTAAAGTTTCACACTTGGTCTTCTTTGTAACCTTATCTTGACTCGTCCCTAGACCACTAGCTAGGTACAAGTAAATTTGATCCACTCCTTTTTGATAATTTGAGCACTCATGCAATGGATGAGCGTAAGCACGAGAGTTGACACTTAGGATGGCAAAGAGATAATATGGTGGAGGAGGAAGACAAAAAGGATGAGAAAGGCTCACATCAATGAGGACAATCATAGGCGAGAAGGCCAAATGATAGATATGATGTGAGGAGTAGGGATTGCCATGCAACGGATGCACATATGAGCTGAAAAGCTCTCCAATGGAACTAGTGGGGGTGCATCTAACTTGCTCTCTCATGAAGAGCTAGAGCTCTTTTGATGAGGCTCATCCTTGGAATATGCAGGCCAAGTTCTATAGTGTGAAGATCCCCACATAGCTATATGCATGATCATTTCTATGGAGTACAAGGATAAGAGGGAGTACTAGTGTGGATCTTTCAAAAGGATACTACTGTTGCCCCTTTCTCTCTTTATTTCTTTTTCTCTTTTTTCTATTTTTTGTATTTTTTTGGTGGCCTCAATGTATCTTTCTATTTAACTCTCATTTGTCCTCTTTGGGATCTTTTATTTTGTCCACTTTGGGATCTTTTCCTCACTTAAGGTCAACACTCTAATTTACAAAAAGTTGTGACATGATGTTGAGAAAACAGATTCGGTCCTCGTGACGGGAAAAATCAGAATAAATCACCAGTTCATCTTTTGAGCTGAATTTTTTACACAGCGTGCTCTATACAATCACGGAATTTTCGTATGTTCTGAGTTTTTTGAGTGGAGTTGAGGAAGTACCCCTAAAAAATTCTTTACTACCTGCTGTTCTGTTTTTCACAGATTCTGCCACGTTTTGTCTCTCCTAACTTTTGCAAACCTTAAGCTTGCTTTTTCTTTGCAAAAACCTTTTTGCAATCTTGAGAAACAATAGATCTTCAAGAATATCTTTATATCCAGTGGGGAAAAATATTTATTAAGGGTACTAACCTCTCTAATCAGCTTATGATGAGTTGTGTATGAAGGGAGTTTTCAAGTGTGCGATGGAAGATGATGAAAGAAGATTCGGGAGTGTCAAGCTCTCAAGCTTGGGGATTCCCCCATGCATCCCCAACAAATATTCAAGGAGAATCAAGCATCTAAGCTTGGGGATGCCCCCGATCATCCCCTTCTCCATCAACAATCATCAAGACCACTAAAAACAGAAGTAAAAACATCTTGGGTTGCCTCCCAACAAGCGCTTTCTTTTACGCCTTTAAGCTAGGCATAAGGCAAAAGAGAATCAAGTTTTATCAAGAGAAAAAGAATAGCTAGCCCATGTATTGGACTCGAAAGGTAACTTGACTTTCTTTCTTTCTAGGGAAGTGTTCCATCCCCTTTTTTAGAGGGAATTGGAATTTTATATTCCCTTCTATCATGTCAATAACAACACCAACGGTGCGAAGAAAAGGGCGTCCCAAAATAATTGGACATAATGGTTCACACTCTATATCCATTATGATAAAATCGACGGGAACATAGTTGTCATTGACAATGATAAGAACATCGTCGAACTTCCCCAAGGTTTCTTTACGGAAGAGGCGACAAGGCGAACACCAAAAGAACATGAATCAAAAGGTTTCAATTCAAACATATCATACATTATTTTGCGCATGACGGAGGTACTAGCTCCTACGTCACATAAAGCATAGGAAGAGAAGTTATTTAATTTAATTTTGATCATAGGGTCCCAACCATCATCTAGATTCCTAGGTATGGAGGCTTCTATCCTAAGCTTCTCCTCCCTAGCTTTGATGAGAGCATTTGTGATATGCTCTGTGAAGGCAAGATTAAGTGTGCTAGTCTGGGGGTCTCTAGACATTTTGTGTAATAAGCTGATAAATCCTGAGAGGGTGCAACTATCAAAATCAATATCACTACTACCAAAGGTGGTAGTAGTGTCTTCTAGGCTCACTTGTTTGAAACCCTCTATGTTCATAGGAGTTTCTTCTTCTACGGTTGACGTATTAGCATCACCATTAATAGGTCCAATGGGACCAGTGGTGCATTGGGTGCTAATAGTTTCAGTGTCCTCAACAATTTGGATAGTGGCAACTGTGTGGTGTGTAGGAAGGCTCTTAATTCTATCCTCTTCCTCTTTTTCTCTAGCCCATCTTTCTTTAAGTTTAGCCATCATCCTAATATTTTCATTGATTTGTAACTGGATAGCATTAATAGGAGTGGCCTTGCTCTCCTCAAGGGGAGAGGTTCTAATTTTTAACATCTCAACATCAAGGCTAAGTTGTCTACCTTCAAACAAAGATTATCTAATTTAGCTAGTTTTTCTTCCACATTCTTGTTGAAGGCTTTTTGGGTAGTGATGAAGTCTCTAAGCATACTCTCTAGTTCAGAGGTGGGGTTCTTGTTGCTAGGGTAGGTGTTGTTGTTCCCATAAGTGAATGGAAACGGTCTAGGATTACTAGAAAAGTTGCCCCTATAAGCATTATTATTAAAATTGTTTCTAGCAATGAAATTCACATCTACTTGTTCCTGAGCAACAAAATAATTTAAAGGAAAACATCATGAGGATCAATAGAGGGTTTCTTGGTAAGTAGGGACATAATTAAGTAAACTTTATCATTTAGGGAGGTAATTTCCTCGACAAAATTTACCTTCCTACCTGTTGGAGCGCGTTCGGTGTGCCATTGGGAATAGTTGGTCATCATCTCATCGAGAAGTTTTGTGGCAGCACCAAGTGTAGTTGACATAAAGGTTCCTCCCGCATCCGAATCTAACAGGTTCCGTGAGGTAAGTTCAAGCCTGCATAAAAAGTCTGGATAACCATCCAGGTAGTCAAGCCATGTGTAGGGCATTTCTTAACAAGAGATTTCATACGTTCCCAAGCTAGGGCAACGTGTTCATTATCCAATTGCCTAAAATTTATAATGTTACTCCTCAATTGAATAATTTTAGTAGGTGGGTAGTGCTTCCCAATAAAAGCATCTTTGCACTTATGCCAAGAACCTATCCTATTCCTAGGCAAAGATTGAAACCAGATTTTAGCTCCGTCCCTCAAAGAGAAAGGAAAAAGCTTGAGCTTAACAACATCACCTTCTACTTCTTTATACTTTTGCGTATCACATAATTCAACAAAATTATTCAAGTGTAAAGCAGCATCATCTCCAGCACCAGAGAATTGATCTCTCATAACAAGATTCAGTAAAGCAGGTTTAATTTCATAAGAGGTAGCTGAAGTGGCAGGTGCGGCAATAGGAGTGCAGATAAAGTCAATGTTGTTGTGACTGGTGAAGTCACACAACTTGGTGTTTTCAGTGGAACTCATAGTAGTAGCAAGTGTGGCAGATTTTTTTTGTAATTTTTGATATAAGACACAAAGATAAAAAAGAGAAAGGTAAACAAACAAGACTAAAAAGTAAAGGTAAAAGATAGTGGGCAACTCCCCTATCTTATCACTCGGAGTCCCCGGCAACGGCGCCAGAAATTTTCTTGATGGCGTGGAAGTGGTAATGGATTCTCGCCCTTTGTTGGTTACCCCAAGTGGAAAGTGAGATGTAGAATAGCAGCAAATTTCCCCTATGTAGAGGATAGGGTTTGTCTCCCGTACAACTCCGACAATGATAAGTAGGTGTCAGCGGCGCACCTGACGCGGACCTGCACACGATACATTTAACTTTGCTCCCAACGAAGTTCAGAGAGGTTGTCAATCTCTCCAGTCTTGTTGTTTACAAAGGGTCAAACACACAAGGGATAATGATAATAATAGTGGTAGCAACTAAAAGTACATACTGAAAAGGAAATAGGCTTGTAAACAATGATGGGAATATGGACCGGGGTCCCGTGATGTTCACCAGTGATGTCTCTCTCCTAAAATACGATAAAACTGCTATGCGAGGTAAAAAAATTACAGATGGGAAATTGACAGGATTATGAACGCACCGCAATGCTAACTATGCTACAAAAGAAAGGAAGAGGCTCAAAAGCATGGGCAGTACGCCAAAATAAGTAGACCGAAATCCATCTACATCTACTACTAATCATCCACCTTGAGATATCTATCCAAAACATCTCGCTGGTATTAAGTTGCGAGTCCCACCCAAAGTGTAAACCCAAAGCAATAGACAACTGCATTAAAAGAACTTTGCGTAAAGTAAACAATCCTTGCAACCGCAGTTACAAGCACCATTGTTTTCCCCCTTGTGGCCACAGCACATCCCCTAGACTCATGTTTCTGTCACTCAAGCATGTCATCAGGGGGCATGTACCCACAATCGAGCATAACGTTCCCTCTTGGAGTTATTATCCGTCACTTGGCCAAAGCAATAAACAGCAATGGAGAACATGCAAGAATTACTTGGGAACAAAATATAAGAGATCAAAACCAAATATATTACTCTATCACGATCTTAACATAATCTCATAATCCGTCGGATCCGATCAAACTCAACATAGCAACAACAGAAGAATTACATATGTGCATCGATCATGTAGGGCAGCTCACGAGGTCTAAACCATGAGGAACAAAGAGGGGAGGAGAACATCACATATCTACTGATCACGCACCCATGGTCCAAGGTAGACTACTCACAGCACATCCGGGAAGCGTCCATGTTGGAGGAGAAGCTCCCGGAGGTCGATCCTCCCTCTGGCAGGGTGTCGGGAAGGGTCATAACGGTTGATGGTACGAATTAACGCCCCCTCGTTGGTTACCCAAAGTGGAAGGTTGAGATGTATACAGCAGCAAGTTTTCCTTAGCGAAGATGCTAAGGTTTAGTATCGAACCAGTAGGACTCCAACAGATACAAGAAGGTGGTTAGGCAAGTGATGCGCCGTTTGATAATCACTTGCTTCTCCTGGACCTGCACTCACAACAAATAACTTTGCTTCCCAACGAGTACAGAGGAGTTGTCAATTCCTCCGGCCTTGTTGTTTACAAAGGATAAAACGCACGGGATAATAATGATAGTGATAGCAATGGAAAAGTAAATAAAGCAGTAAATTGATAGTGGGTCTAAACAGTATTGGAAATATGGATCGGGGTCCTATGATGTTTACTAGTGATGTCTCTCTCCCAAAAGATGATAAAATAACCATGCGAGGTAAACAAATTACAGCTGGGAAATTGACAGGATTATGTGCGCAAACCAATGCTAATTATGCTATGAAGAAAGGAAGAGGCTCAAAAGCATGGGCGGTACACCAAGACAAGTAGACCGAAATCCATCTGCATCTACCTACTAATCATCCACCTTGAGATATCTATCCAGAACATCTCGCTGGTATTAAGTTGTGAATCCCACCCAAAGTGTAAACTCAAAGAAACGGACAACTGCATTAAAGAACTTTGCATAAAGTAAACAATCCTTGCACCCGCAAGTACAAGCACCGTTGTTTTCCCCCTTGTGGCAACAGCACATCCCCTAGACTCATGTTTCTGTCACTCAAGCTAGTCATCGGGGGGCATGAACCCACAATCATGCATAAAGCTCCCTCTTGGAGTCACTACCTACTACTTGGCCAAAGCAATAAACAGCAACGGATAACATGCAAGAATTACTCTAGAACATAAATATAAAAGACGAGAATCAAATATATTACTCAAACACAATCTGAACATAATCTCATAATCCATCGGATCCCAGCAAACTCAGCATAGCAACAGCAGAAATATTAGATATGTGCCTCGATCATGTAGGGCAAATCACGATGTCTAATTCATGAAGAACTAAGAGGGGAGGATGTGACGCCCCCAAAATCAGACCGTGTAGAGTAATCATACACGCAAGGTACACTATCGAGATCAGGGACTCACGGTGAGATATCACAACACAACTCTAGAAATAAAATAATACAAGTTGTTTAATGCAAGCCAGGGGCCTCGAGGGCTCGAATACAACAGCTCAAGAGCACAAAGTCAGCGGAAGCAATAGTATATGAGTACAGACACGAGGATACAAGGTTTCCTTAAGAAGGCTAGCACAAATATCAACAACGATCGAAAAGGCGAGGCCTCCTGCCTGGGAACTTCCAAACTACTCCTGGTCAATGGGGAACTCGACGTCATAGAAGGCATCGGGGATCTTCTACTCTTGGACTCCAAGGCTCCAACGTCGACTGCAGCGGCCGATCAGGCAAAACAAAAAGGGGAAATAAAGAAAAGGTGAGTATCTAGCATACCCGCGAGTCTTACGTCCGCTACTAAGCATTATGCATTGTATCAAATGGAAACGGTAGGCTATATATAGTGGAATGCAAGGTAGAAATCAGAATAAGGGTAAGAAGCTAGGGCTATCGAAGACTAGCATCTTCTGACGATGTCTTGCAGCATGAGAAGAGAAACAACCAACAGTTCATATAAAGCAATAAAGTAACAATGAAGCAGAAGTTGTTGCAACATTGTATAATAGTAAGTTGTAATAATTAATAATAATAATGCCTTCGAGTTCCCCTCCTCGACTTCCCTGCGAGGAAGAAAACCCGAAACCATACAATTTAATAGTAATAGTTTGTAGTGGTAAGATCCAGCTTCAGCATAAAGCGTCCTGTTACCGTGGACACGGCTATTCGAATAGATTAAACTCCCTGCGGGGGTGCACTACTGTTCAGCCTGCACGCTCGGATCTCCAGGGTGGCGTGAACCTTGTTAGGGAACGCCCCACCGAGGCTATCCGACACGACGCAACCCATCCTAGGCTCGGCAGAGAGGCCATCCGCTGGACTATATCCTATGCGCCAAGGGGTCTAGGTCCCTCAGCCTTGCACGCTCCTGCACGGTACGAGACTGGTCGGTGAAGCAAAAGCAAATCCAAAACACACCTGCTGCAGCAAAGAAGACAAGACCGCTTCCCGGCTATCAGCCCGTGGTACTGCTGACGTCTGAAGAGCTTTCAGACAAACTACGACGCAGGGGAGCCCATAACTCCTTATCCCACGTGAAGGTAGTGCGTACATACCAACGGGTCTCTCAAGTCATCCGCCGAACCATTTAGCATTTTAATTAACCTGCGTGAAAACTGTTATCATTGCCTCGACTTAACTGACCCGCGGTCAACGACAACAGTCAGGACCACCAGTACATCGGTGCCTGCCCTGTCGTCCCACCAAGTCTCTGCGGTTACCAACAAGGTGAATCGTCTCCTTACCTTATCTCGCGTGTGCTCTTGGTAGAGATCGACTTTCGTGGTTTGGTAACTCTCGCGAGATACGAGCAGGGGCCAAGTACGCCAGTAATGTCGGTCGTACCCTCCCTGTCGTTCCCGACGCAATACCGCTCGCGGGCACCGTTGGGTCGCCCGACTTCTTACCTTAAGAACAACCGTTGCGCAGGTACCTAGAGCGGCTATACCGAGTCAACAATGAGTGAAGGTACGAGGATTACTCCTCGGTAGCTCCACTTGAAGGTGGCTCGGCAGAGCCGAGCTAGGGGCCTTAGGCGGTGTCTGCATTGTACCGTACCTATGCAGTTTATAATTATCGTATCCGCGTTCACTCCCCAGAGTGTTCACGGCCCTGCTATCTAATCCTAGCTAACAATGCGCAGGGGTCACTGCTGAATAATGCATAAATATAATAGGCAACATAGGATAAAGGAGGTACATCAAGGGGCGACCAAATCAGGCTATGCAACTGAATAGGATTGTAACGTAGCAGCAGCAGTAACAATGCCTAGTGCAAGAAAATACGGAAAAGATAGGCGATATCTGGGGAAGAGAATGGCTCTGCTTGCCTGGAAGATCGCGATAGGGGTACGGTCGTCGACGACGTAGTCGATCACAGGGGCATCGACATCGGTCGTCGGGACTATCGGACAATAAGAAGGGGGAAGAAACAATAAATACACGGCAATAATAGCAATACAAATACAAGACAAGGCAATGCATTGTCGGCGGTGTTCTAACGCGGTACAATGTATTAGGCTCGGAGCGGGAATTCATCCGGGGATGAAATACCGGCTCCCGGGTAATTACCGGACATGGTGTTCGGAGGGGGGAAGGTACCATGCCGGAGGTGTCGTGGAAATCTGATAAGCATATGGATGGTGTATCCGTGTTAGTTGATCCATTCCGAACAACATTCTTGTTCAGAATAAATTCATTCGGATACTTTAACAATACCGGACAAATCATCGGATAGACGGTCCGGAAGGGGACGGTTCGATGTTCGGTATTATAGAGGGATGTGGTTGGTATACAGATAGCGTATTTGTATTCATTGCATTTTTCTGATCAAGTTTCATGTATAAATTATTTTCATCGGAGTTACGGATTAAAAGATATTGATTTTAAAGGTTTAATCATCTTAATCATTTTCTAAATTTCTTTTATTTATTAAATCCAAACCTTATCCAGAACAGTGATTTTGACCTGGTCAACCCTGACAGAGGGGACCCACATGTCATAGGCTGAGGCCTTTGACTGTTCAAACTGACCAGTGGGTCACATGTGTCATCCTAACATTTTTAATTTTCTGTTTAATCAACTAATAAACAACAGGGGCCCACATGTCATACTCAGGACAACTACAGTTTATTTAAACTAGTTAATTAGGGTGGGGGCCCCATTGGTCATAGAAACAGTTTATCTAACTGATTTAATTAATGGGGGGGGGGGGGTTAGTGCTAATGGGGAATAGCCCCTTGACAAAAACAGGGCCTGGTCGGCTGTCCACGCACGGGCACAGGGACGCCGGCGGGAAGCTCGTCGGGGGGTTCCGGCGAGGAGCTGTGGGGGGGGGGGGGTTGGGGGCAGGGCGCGGCCACGCACGGCCGGGCGCGCGCACGGGGAGCCCGAGGCGTGGCCAGCGATGCGGCGCGCGCGGCCAGGGCATGTCTATGGCGGCCAGCGGCTCGGGCACGCACATGAGCAGGGAGCTCCGGCGGCTACGGCCAGGAGCAGCCACGGCAGCGGCGGCCGGAGGTGGGCAGAGGTAGACGCGACCAAGAGAGGCAAGGCTCGCACACGGGCGAGCAGTTGCATTGGGGGCGCGCGGTGCTCGGCCAAGGCGAGCTCGGTGCAGCGAGGGCGCATGGCAGAGGCACGGCCGAGGGTGTGCCCACGTGCGTGTGTGTGTGTCCAGTGCGCGGCCAAGGGGAGGCAGTGCGCAGCCGGAGCGCGGTCAATGCGGGGCGAACACGAGCGCGGTGGCACGATGACCACGGCGACGTGCGGCGTGCTGACGGAGCCACGGCCTCGCAGGGACAAAGACCTATGGTGCAAAAGCGAGAACTGGGAGAGGGGGGACGCGGCGGCTCACATCGGAGACGGGGAGCTGCTCGGGGAGGCCGTGGAGGTAGTTACGGTGGCGAATCGGAGCGGGCGTCGGCGGCGGCCATGGCGGAGAGGAAGGCACGATTCCGGCGATGCGGGGGCCTCCAGCGTCGATGGCTAGCTGGGTAGACGAGGGCGACGATGGGGAGCCTCCTAGACGAGCTTGTGGTCACCGGGGAGGCCCGTGGCCACGGCCATGCGCGGCGGGCGGCGACGGCTGCGCCTGGCGAGCCCAGGGAGGGGCAGCAGAGAGGGAGGGGAGGCAGCGGCGCGAGTGATGAGGAGCAGGGGGCGTTGGGGTTCGTGGGTGGGCACGGGTGCCTTATCAACGCCGGTGGCCGTGGGATGGCCGCCACAGCGACAACCATGGCTACGGCAACCCGGATGCACGCCACGCACGTCGAACAGGTGAGGGAGGGAGAGGAAAAGGGGAGGGGAATTGGGTCGGCCCAGTGGGGGGGCTTGACCTGGGCGAGGGGTAGTTTGTTTTCCCCTTTTTGGTTTTCTTTTCTTTTATTCTTTTCTGTTGCATTTTGTTTCCATTTAAATTAGCCATCATTTGACTTTACAGAAATGTGAAACTTGTTCCATTAATAATGTTGCATTATATATTAATGTTAATAAAAGTTTGAGACCTAACAAAAGTCATTGGAACATTATGTATTCATTAATGAATTAAATGGGGTTGTTTTGCTACTGTTTTAATTTATTTAACTTATTTAAACTTTTAATAAATCTTCATTTCTATATTATCATGACCTACTCTTTATTAGCCATTTTATAAAATGGGTTGCACCATTTATTGTTTAACTTTAATTTCCACTATAATTTTTATGGAGTTTAGTTGAGTTGGAATTTGAATGATCATGATCAAGCATTGCTAAACATAGTGACTTGGCATTTAACAAGATTGATTACTGTAGCACGAACACCGGGGTGTTAGAGGGGAGAACATCACATAGCTACTGATCATAGACCCATGGTCCAAGGTGGACTACTCACGGTTCATTCGGGAAGCGTCCATGGTGGTGGAGAAGCTCCTGGAGGTGGTTCCTCCCTCCGGCAGGGTGCCGGGAAGAGATCTTCTCGTGCTCCCAATCTTGGAAGCGCGGCGGCGGCGGAGCAGAGGAGAGATCGCGAAAAAGGGTTCCCTTCACGGGGATTTCATGTCACGAGGATTATATGGGCGAAGGGGGCAGCCAGGGGGGCCACCAGGGGTCCAGGCGGCCCCCTGGCGCAGTCATATGAGGTCAATGCTCCCCATAAGAATCATCATAAGGTCAATGCTCCCCATAATAATCATCATAAGGTCGATTGCGTGAAGAGAATACCGAGTGCAACGAAGGGATCAATAGACTTCTCATTAATATTCCATCATAGACGACTCCACACTCATGGATACATAACTCTCCAAAAAGGAGTGATAGACCTCAAAGCAAACACCTATTTTATAAGATAACTTCCCTAGACATGATACGACTCTACTTGACTCTAAAAGACATAGATAAAGATAAAAAATACTCGGCACTCCCCCAAGCTTGGAACAAGCTAAGGGGATACCATTACCCGAGGAGATTTACTCCTCATCCTTGTTCTTGTTGGTCACGTACTCCTTGGCGAAGCGCTTCATGGCAGCTTTTCTCCAGTCTCAACCGTCTCCAGGATCCTGCACTCAGCACCCAAACCCATGCGCAGGAACTTTAGTTCATACTCACAGTTCTGGTTCTGCAGATCCTAGATCTGTGCCTGAAGTTCATAGACTTTTTCTTCTAGTGCGGCCAAACTTGACCACATCTCCTTCATCTCCTTACTGTGGGAAGCCTCTATCTCGTTCATGGTGTCGAATTTAGCTTCAAAACCACGCTCCACCATCTTCTTGAACTTAAAGACCTCATGTTCCATCTCCTTCAGCCGCTCCTCGGTGCTCCCCTCCTTGACTAGTCCATTCAGATCCTCCTTATGTAGGTCACCATCCTCCACACGAAGGATCTGGGGGTGCTTCTTCACCTGAGCGAGGTAAGGGTTTATGACGTTGACGATGAACTTGTCCTTCGGGGAACTTGGGGAAGCCATGGCACCTAGGTCTAGCTGAAAGCTTTCCTGGAAGAAACAACTCGAAAAGAAAACACACGAAATCGCGAGATACGTTGCCGGAATGATCCGGGAAAATATATAGCAAAATTTTCTGCACAGAAAGGAAGGTAACGAGCCAAATTGGGGTCGGAGACGGACTCCGGGGTGCCAGGCGGCCTCCCGGCGCGGCCAGGGGTGGGGCCGCGCCAGGGGCGCGCCTGGGCCCCCTGGAGCTGGTCTCCGGCTCCACTTCAGCCTCAAATTTTCTATATTTTGCAAAAACTCGTAATCTGGAACTTTTATGGCGGTTTCGCGATGTTTCCTTACCGTAATACATACCTTTCCTTATTCTGCTCCTACTGGTGTCTGAAACAGGGCTGCAACATGTTCTTCATGAGTTGTTGTGTATACCAAACTACATCAACATTGACAGGATCTCCTGCTATGTAATGCTTAAGTCTTTGCCCATTCACCACTTGAGGTTTGGTGCCTTCGAAATTGTTAATCTTGATCGCACCCGAGCGGTAGACTTCCTCAATATGAAATGGCCCTTCCCACCTGGAAGTAGTTTACCTAGGGAAAACCTGAAATGGGATCTAAACAACAAAATTTTATCACCAACATTAAATTCACGTTTCAGAATCCTCCTATCGTGCCACTTCTTTACCTTTTCTTTGAACATTTTAGCGCTATGGTAAGCTTCACTTCTCCACTCATCTAGAGAAGTCAAGTTCATGAGACGCTTTTCACCAGCTAATTTCGGGTCAGCATTAAGCTCTCTAATAGCCCAGAAAGCTTTGTGTTCTAATTCTAATGGCAGATGGCAAGCCTTGCCATAGACCATCTTATAGGGAGACATGCCCATGGGGTTTTTGTAAGCAGTTCTATACGCCCACAAGGCATCTCCTAACTTATTTGACCAATCTTTTCTATTTCTATTGACTGTCTTCTGTAAGATCAACTTGATCTCTCTATTGGTGAGCTCAACTTTCCCGCTAGTTTGAGGGTGGTACGGTGAAGCAATTCTATGATTGACATCGTACTTGGCTAAAGCTTTTCTAAAAGCTCCATGTGTAAAGTGCGAACCCCCATCAGTCATGAGGTACTTGGGTACTCCAAACCTAGGAAAAATTACATCCTTGAGAATTTTCAAAGATGTCTTGTGATCAGCACTTTCAGTGGGGATTGTTTCTACCCACTTGGTTACATAATCCACAACAACTAAAATGTGAGTGTACTTGTGAGAGGAAGGAAAAGGACCCATAAAATCAAAACCCCAATAATAAAAAGGCTCAATCACTAGAGAGTAATTCATAGGCATCTCATTCCTTCTACTAATATTACCAACTCTCTGACACTTATCACAGGATAAAACGTAATTTCTAGCATCCTTAAAGAGAGTAGGCCAATAAAAACCTGATTGAAGAACCTTATGTGCGGTCCTCTCACCAGCATGATGTCCTCCATATGGACTGTTGTGACATTGCTTAAGAATGTCGTTCTGCTCGTGTTCCGGTACGCATCTTCTCACGATCCCATCTGGACCTTCTTTGAAAAGATGTGGGTCATCCCAAAAGTAATGCCTCAAATCATGAAATAACTTCTTCCTTTGCTGAAATGTTAAACCTGGAGGCAAAAACTTTGCAACGATAAAGTTAGCATAATCTACAAACCAAGGAACGAAGAGAGATTGTACTTTTACAACAGCTAGTTGTTCGTCTGGAAAATTGTCGTTGACTGGAATGGGATCATGCGGTATATCTTCCATCCTTGAAAGATTATACGCCACCGGATTGTCTGCTCCTTTCCTATCGACAATCTGTAAATAAAATTCTTAAAGAAGGAGTACCCATCGGATGAGCCTTGGTTTGGCATCCTTCTTCTCCATAAGATACTTAATGGCAGCATGGTCAGTATGAACAATAATCTTACAATCAACAATATACTGCCTAAACTTATCACAAGCAAGCACTACTGCTAAGAATTCCTTCTCACTAGTAGCATTATTCTTTTGAGCACTATCAAGGGTTTTGCTAGCATAATATATAACATTCAACTTCTTATCAGTCCTCTTCCCTAAAGCAGCTCCAACAGCAAAATCATTAGCATCACACATAATTTCAAAAGGTAAATTCCAATCAGGTGGTTGTACTATAGGAGCAGTTATTAAAGCTTTCTTAAGAACTTCGAAGGCTACCTTACAATCTTCATCAAAAACAAAAGGAACATCCTTCTGGAGAAGATTAGTGAGGGGTCTCGAAGTCTTAGAAAAGTCTTTAATAAATCTTCTATAGAAACCAGCATGACCGAGAAAACTACGAATACCTTTGATGTCCCTTGGGCAGGGCATCCTTTCAATTGCTTCGATCTTGGCCCTGTCCACCTCAATTCCCCTCTCGTAAATCTTGTGGCCAAGAACAATTCCCTCGTTGACCATAAAGTGGCACTTCTCCCAGTTAAGCACCAGATTTGTCTCCTCACATCTCCGCAAAACTTTATTAAGGTTGTGGAGACAATGGTCAAAAGAGGTTCCATAGACGGAGAAATCGTCCATGAATACCTCCACAATTTCTTCACAAAAACCATGAAAGATAGCAGACATACACCTTTGAAAACTAGCAGGGGCATTACATAAACCAAAAGGCATACGTCTATAAGCATAAGTACCATACGGACAAGTAAAAGTGGTCTTCTCTTGATCAGCAGTGTTAACATGAATTTGAGAGAAGACAGAATAACCATCAAGATAACAAAAGTGAGTATTTTTGGATAACCTTTCAAGCATTTGCTCGATGAACAACAACGGGTAGTGGTCCTTCCTGGTTGCCTTGTTCAGCTTCCTGTAATCAATACACATTCTATATCCAATAATAATTCTTAGAGGTATTAGTTCATTCTTATCATTAGGAACCACAGTTGTTCCTCCTTTCTTTGGAACACAATGAACCGGGTTTACCCACTCACTATCAGCTATAGGGTAGATTATACCTGCGGCTAGAAGCTTGAGAATCTCAATCCTTACAACATCCATTATTTTCGGATTCAACCGTCGTTGATGATCAACAACTGGTTTAGCATCAGGCTCAAGGTTGATGGTATGTTGACAAATAGATGGACTAATCCCCTTAAGGTCATCAAGGGTATAGCAAATTGCACCTCGATGTTTGCAAAGTACTTCCAATAGTCGCTCTTCTTCATACCCTAAAAGGTTAGAATTGATAATAACAGGATATACTTTCTTTTCATCTAAATCAGCATATTTGAGCGTATCGGGAAGAGGTTTAAGATCAAACACTGGATCTTCTTTTGGTTTTGATAAAATTCCCAAAGGCTCAACTAGAAGGTTGTGCTTTAGGATAGCAGGTTGTCTTAAGAATATTTCATCTAGCTCATTTCTCTCCTGCATATGAAAATCATTCTCGTCGTCCACCATATATTGCTGCAAAGGATAATTATGAGGAATAGCAATGGAAGCAATATCTTCAATAATCTTATCATTACTAGGCAAATCAGTACCACGAGGCTTCTTAGAGAACTTAGAAAAGTTAAATTCATATGGCTCACCATTGAATTCAACAGAAACTTTACCTTTCTTGCAATCTATTATAGCTCCACAAGTTCTGAGAAAAGGTCTACCGAAAATAATTGGACAAAAATTATCCCTTTCTGAACCAAGTACTAGAAAGTCGGTAGAATACTTTACCTTTCCGCATAAAACTTCAACGTCTCTCACAATTCCGATAGGAGAGATAGTTGCTCTGTGTGCAAGATGAATATTAACATCAACTTCTTCAAGTTCACAAGGTGAAATTTCACCCATGATCTCTTGATAAAGTGAGTATGGGATAGCACTAGCACTCGATCCCAAATCGCATAGCCAATAATAATTGTGATCTCCTATTTTAACAGATACTACTGGAGTACCTGAAATTGGGCCTTTATTCTTGGCTCTGACAAGGTTAGTGGAAACAGCACAAAAATTTATATTGGAATCTAAAGCATCATTAGTAATAAGACCCTTAACCAATGCAACTCGAGGATCGACCTTAATCTGGTCCTCAGGCTCATCAATTATTCTCTCACTCTTGTTCATTATGCTTGTCACGAAAGAGTGCTCCCTTATTCTTACGGGAAAATGGGGCTTTTCATATATAACTGCAGGCACAATAGGGTCAGCAACATGAATATCAATAGGTGATTCTTTGAAGGGTTTATGATGCCGATCCTTCTTCTTCTTAGAAGAGTCAATATGAGAGGCAAAGTCCTTACAAAAATCAATCATTAGATGGGAATCAAGACCAATCTTAGAGCAAAAGGTATTAAAGTAATCAGTTTTCACATAGCTCTCTATATAATCATGCTCATAGTTTATAGTGGGTTCAATACCTTTGTCTATTTCCCAATCTTCGGTATTCTTCTGGATCCTTTCAAGGAGATCCCATCTTTCTTCAACGCTTTTTGTCTGAAATACCCCACTAGAGGAGGCATCCAACATCTCCTTATCCTGACGAGAAAGTCTAGCATAAAAATTTGTAAGTATAGTTTTCTTGGGGAGCTCATGAATAGGACATTTGAGCATTAGAGATTTCAATCTCCCCCAAGCTTGAGCGATGCTTTCTCCGTCACGATACCTAAAGTTATAGATATAATTTCTGTCTCGATGAATTTCATGAAGAGGATAAAACTTGGTATAAAAGGGAGACATAAGCTCTTGCCAATCAAGCAAATGAGAGTTATCGAGAAGCTTATACCAATCTGAAGCTTTATCTGTAAGCAATACGGAGAACAATTTCTTCATGAAAAACTCCTTTGATACACCTTCAAGCTTAAATAGTGAACATAGTTGTGATAAATATAGCAAGTGTTCACGGGGATGTCTGTCTCCTGCATAACGATTAGCCAAAATATAATCGATAATACCAGCTGGTATTTTATAAGGCACAATTTCAGTAGGGGGAGGAACAACCACCACAGATGTGGGGTGTTTCCCCATAAGCAACGATCCAATAGTTAGGTTGTCCATACGGACAAAGAGCAGCAACAGAAAAATAAAAATAACAATATAAAAAATTCCTTAATAGCTTCACTTACCAATTGCGCTATGCTCCCCGGCAACGGCGCCAGAAAACGTTACTTGATGACCCAGAACGTAAGGGATCTGTGGCAGCATTTTCGATAAGTAAGAGTGTCGAACCCAATGAGGAGCGAAAGGTATTGATAGGTGATTTTGGACAAGGAATAACTGCAAGCACTGAAAGATAACTTTTTAGGGGTTTTCGATATAAGCAACAATAAGATAAAAGCAAGCAAAGTAAATAGTACTGAGGAGCAGCAAGTGGCCCAATCCTTTTGAGCAAAGTATAAGCCTGGCAACTGAACTTATAAAGACTAAAGCGTTCTTGAGGACACATGGGGAGGTAGTCACGTGTTTTCGCCATACTCCATATCGATAACAAGTGTTGTGCTGATAAGTGTTGAGTTGGTGGTTCTATGCTAGCACACCTTCTAGACTAAGATAAGTGCACTCTTATGATTAAACATCTTGCAAGCATCCGCAAATACAAGATAGAAATTAAGGCGAAGCCTAACCACAACAATAAGATCAAGGATCCATTAGTCCCTTGTGCAAAAGTGTGCAAACTGGGGTTCAGGTTTCTGTCACTCCGGCAACCCACCATATGTGTTCTTTATACACAATGTATCCCCCTAGGTACTTAATAAGGCGAAGTGTTGAGTGTTCGACTCACACAACACCACTAGGAAAATAACAACACAACTTAAATATCAAACAACACAAATTACTTCAACATCATATGACTACTAACAACTAGACTTCTCCCATGTCCTCAAGAACTAAAGTAACTACTCACAAGACATAAAAGAGATCATGATCAGAGGTGATAAATATAGGATAAACAATCTGGAAATAATGATATTTCTCCAACAAAACTCAATAGCATTCACCACAAAGTAGTAATCAACACCGATAGAGTAGAGAGGATAGATAGTATGGATTACAACACAAGATAAACTTGTGAGGTGAGATTAGATGGTGGTGCAGATGGTGCTGATGTTGGGGATGATGTTGATGATGATCTCGATGATGCCCGTGACGATGGTGATGACGATGGCGATGATCTCCCCTTCCGGGAGGTGATCTCCTCGGCGGAATCTGCCCACCGGCGAGCCCTTTTCTTCTCAGTAGGTTTCCTCCACGGAGCGGCGGTGGAACTCCGTAAAAGCTTCTCTTTTTTAGGTTTTCGCTTAATGAGGAGTATATAGGCCAGAGGGGGGAGCCGGGAGTGGCCCCAAGGCTCCAGGCGCCCTCCCGGCGCGGCCAGGGGTGTGGCCGCGCCAGGTGGCCGCCTGGGGCTCCTGTGGCCCCCCTTTGTCCCCTCTTCGTCGTGTCTTCGTTAATCTTCTGGAAAATACCCTCCGTCGATTTTCAGGTAATTTGGAGGTATTCTTTTTCAGCAACTCGGCGTCCACTTTTTACCGCTGAATCCTGCGTCTGCTGCTTCGGCACAGGAAAGTTGAAAACTGTGTAAAATAAGCCAAATATAATAAGAACATCATTGTAATGCGAAATATATCAATGAATAAGGATGAATTATGATATAAAATAGTAATGCAATTTGGACGTATCAGATGTATCAGTAATCCTCGTACTCCACTCGTTGTTGACTCTGTATAGCCGCCCTAGGGTCCTGAACAACGGTTGTCCTTAAAGGTAAGAAGTCGGGTGACCCAACGGTGCCCGCGAGCAGTATTGCGACGGGATGACAGGGAGGGTACGACCAGTGTGCCGGTGTGCTTGGCCTCTGATCATTGGCCGCGAGAGTTACCAAACCACAAAATTTGAGCTCCTCCAGGAGCACACGCGAGACAAGGTAAGGAGTCGGTTCACCTTGTTGGTAACCACAGAGACTTGGTGGGGCGACAGGGCAGGCACCGATGTACTGGTGGTCCTGACAGCTGTCGTTGTCCACGGGTCAGTTAAGTTGAGGAAACGATAACGGTTGTCCCGCAAGTTAATAAAATGACTAAGGGTTTGGCGGATGACTTGAGTAGCCTTTTGGCTTATACGCGCTGCCTACACGTGGGAATTACGAGTTATGGGCTCCCCTGCTTCATAGTCTTGTTCGAGGACTCTTCAGACGTCAGCAGTACTGCGGCCTGCGTTGGGAAGTGGTGTTGTCTTCTTTGCTCGAGCAGTGTGATTTCTATTTGCTTTAACTTCACCGGCCAGCCCCGCACCATGCAGGAGTACGTCGGGGTTAGGGTCTGATACGGTGAGGATAGTTCTCACTCCTCGTTGGTCACCCCAAGTGGAAGGTGAGATGTAGCGTAGCAGCAAATTTCCATCGGTAAAGATACCATGGTTATCGAACCAGTAGGACTCCAAGAGATACAAGTAGGTGACAATGGCACCATAAATTACTTCGGTCTAGGGAGTTGACATGGACCTGTACACAGAAACAAATAACTTTGCTCCCAACGAGTACAGAGGAGTTGTCAATTCCTCCGGCCTTGCTGTTTACAAAGGATCAACGCAAGAGATAATAATAGGGGCAACTGAAAGTAAAGACTGAAAGTAAATTGATGGTGTAAACAATGGTGTGAATATGGACCGGGGTCCCGTGATGTTCACTAGTGATGTCTCCCTCCCAAAAGACGATAAAAGTGCTAGCGAGGTAAAAAAATCACAGCTGGGCAATTGACAGGATTATAAACGCACCGCAATGCTAACTATGCTACAAAATAAATGAAGAGGCTCAAAAGAAATGGGCAGTACGCCAAAGTAAGTAGACCGAAATCCAACTACATCTACTACGAATCATCCACCTTGAGATATCTATCCAGAACATCTCGCTGGTATTAAGTTGCGAATCCCACCCAAAGTGTAAACTCAAAGCAACAGACAACTGCATTAAAAGAACTATGCGTAAAGTAAACAATCCTTGCACCCGCAAGTACAAGCACCGTTGTTTTATCCCTGGTGGCAACAACACATCCCCTAGTCTCATGTTTCTGTCACTCAAGCTAGACATCAAGGGGCTGAACCCACAATCAAGCATAACGCTCCCTCTTGGAGTTGCAACAAATCACTTGGCCAAAGTAAAATACGGCAAAGGAGAACATGCAAGAATTTACCAAAGAACACAAATATAAAAGAGAACCAAATATATTACTCATCACAATCTGAACATAATCTCATAATCCATCATATCCCAACAAACTCAGCATAGCAACATAGAAAACGAAAAAAGTGCCTCGATCATGTAAGGCAGCTCACGAGGTCTCGAAAGTGGAAGTACAAAGAGGGGAGAGGTACATCACATAGCTACTGGTCACGGACCCATGGTCGAAGGGGGACTACTCACGGCATATACGGGAGGCGTCCATGGCAATGGATGGCATCCCGGAGGGGATTCCTCCTTCCGGTAGGGTGCCGGGGCAGCTTCTCCTGGCAGCCCCGATCTTGAAACAGCGGCGGCAGTGGAACAGAGAGGAGAACGGGAATAGCAGTTTGATATTAGGGGTTTCCGTCACGGGGGGTAAATATAGGCGAAGGGGGCACCGAGAGGGGCCACAGGGCACCCAGGAGGTCTCCTGGCGCGGCCTAGGGTGGGGCCGCGCCAGGGACCCTCCTGGGGCCCTGGTGGGTCCACCCCCTTCCCCTCTTGATGATTCGGGAAGCTTCCGGGTCGCTGATTTTTTATTGGATTTTTCCGGAATTTATTTGGCAGTTTTAATGGCCGGAAAACCTGAAATACACAAACAACAGAAAAACAGGAACTGGCAACTGGGTGCACTGAGTTAATAGGTTATTCCAAATATGATAAAAAGAGTATGAAAGTTCAAGCAAAACATGGCAAAGTCACACAAATCATGCATGGAGCAAGCAGAAATTATAGATACGTTTTGGACGTATCAACAGCTTAATTCCTGCTCATCTTCGAGTAGGGAAATGATAACAAGCATAATTTCTGTGGTGACATGCCACACAACCATGTAAGGACTTTTAAGTAAAAATCGAAGCATGCAATTCAATTCAAGTCTTAACAAGCAAGAGTCTATATTAGCATTGACACAAGTAACAAAAGAACAAAAGGTGCAAGAGCTCTCGCTATCCGTGACTCGAATGTCTCCAAATGGTGTTTGCGTGCAAGAAAGGGGATAGGGAATACAAGATAAAAAAAATTGTTGTTGAGAACTACTATCTACTAAAGTTTCACACTTGGTCTCCTTTGGATTCTTATCTACACTCGTCCCCAGACCACTAGTCAGGTACAAGTCAAACTGATCCTCTCCGTTTCGATATTTTGAGCAATCATGCAATGGATGAGCGTTAGCAAGAAAGTTGACACCTAAAAGGCGAAACAGAAAGAAGGTGGAGGAGGAAGACAAAAAGGTGTGAAAGGCTCACATCAATGAGGACAGCCATAGGCGATAGAAGGCCATATGATAGATATGATCTGAGGAGTAGGGATTGCCATGCAACGGATGCACATGTGAGCTAAAAGCTCTCGAAATGAACTAGTGGGGGTGCATCCAACTTGCTTGCTCAAGAAGATTTAGAGCTCTTTTGAGGAGGCTCATCATTGGAATATACAAGCCAAGTTCTATAGTGTGAAGGGTCCCCACATAGCTATATGCATGTATGATGATCTCTATGGAGCACAAGGGATAGAGGATGAAGTACTAGTGTGGATCTCTCAAAAGAACTAGTAGTGTGCCACCTTCTCTCTTTTTATTTTCTTTTTCTCTTTTTTCTATTTTTTTATTTTTTTGGTGGCCTCAATGGCTCTTTCTATTTCTCTCATTTGTCCTCTTTGGGATCTTTTGATTTTTTCCTCTTTGGGATCTTTTCCTCACTTTAGGGGAAAGACTCTATATTTTACAAGAATATATGAGATCTTTCACACTTTACAAAGGTACTCACATAAAGAAAATGTAACTATCATAATACAAATGTATGCCTCTGCCAGGGTAGCAGGATATGAAATGATACTAGCGCATCATGTAGCAATGATTAGGGAAAGGCCCAACTAGCATGCGGCTCATCGATCAAGCAAGTAGCATGTATGACATGAAGAATCAAGTCATGAGAAGGTGGATGTTGCATGGCAATTTATCTCGGAAAGGCTATGGAAATGCCTTGATAGGTAGGTATGGTGGCCGTTTTGAGGAAAGATATAAGGAGGTTTATGATGACAGAGTGTATCGTGCCAAGGGTTTGTATGTACCGGCGAAGGTGGACGCCAACTCTCGGAGTGAGAAGGAGGCAATGCACGGCACGGGAGAGGCTAGAAAATATGGGAAGGTGGAAGTGTCAACTTTCGAATACTCACATTAGTCCGAAGAGTTCATGCGCTTAGTATCGGTAACTCTCAATCTAATCAGGTGGTTCACAAAGAGACAAGTACCCCGAGGAGGAGTGTATGGGGTTTTGGTTATCTTTGCGCATCCTCGACTCATGGTACGTGAGTGTACTCTAATATTCGAACTCTTCAGAGGTTAGTGATCCATCTAGTAGCTAGAGTTCTCAACAGGGGTTTTGGTTTTCGAAAATCACACGGATTGCCCAAAATACGACATCTATCACTAATAGGCTCGAGCTCTTGACACCAAAAGTTCAAACATTACTCTAATCAATACCTCAAAACTATTGCAAGTTACTACTACAAAGAGAATAGCAACTTCAATTACCTACTTTCTAGTCAAGACACAAAATTCAGTGCAACATGCAAACTTTCTAACAAGATAAAACATGTGATACCCCACAGGCGTAAGGGATCGAGATAGTCTTCGCGGGTAAGTTAACCCAATTTATTGATTCGACACACGGGGAGCCAAAGAGTATTTATAAGCTTTGACAGTTGAGTTGTCAATTCAACTGCACCTGAAATATACTTGCTTGCAACAATAGATAAGTGGTAATGGTAATATGATAGTGATGGTGGTAACAGCAAAAGTAACAACAAAAGTAACAACTAATGACCAGCAGGATTGAAAACACTGTAGGCTAGGGAGATGGATGGTTGGGCGCTTCATGGATGAGACTGAACATATAATAGATTCTAACACGGGGCAAGGCACACAGAAAAGCAATGATCATCTAGGCATATATCAAACAATAGGCATGTATCCCGTAGGTAGTTGTGCATGCTTGCAATAAGAACTTGCACAATATCTTTTGTCCTACCATCCCGCTACGAACGGGGCCAAAGGGAACTTATGGAGATTAAGGTGCTCCTGTCAAAGAGCACCGGAACAAAGCAATAAACTCAATGGATACATGGAATCCTCAAATTATGGACCATCCCCTTTGGTGTCCCAAGCTGTCACCTTTGGGATCGCCGGTTCCGGGCCATAATAGTTGCATCCAACTCATAGATAGGATCTAGAACACAAATATATTCATGAAAACACATAGGGTTCAGATCTGAAAACATGGCACTCGGGCCCAAAGTGACAAGCATTAAGAGAAACAAGTTGAAGCAAAGAAGATAAACACCAATCTAGATGATAGGCAACATGCCCCCAACAATATGACGAACTATTACATGATCAAACTCGCCCAATCCCTACCATCCCCTTTGCCTACAACAGGGAATTACTCACACATGTGAAGAGAATTCATGGAGGATGGATGGAGTGGTGATGGTGATGACGATGGCGACGATCTCCCCTCTCCGGAGGCCAAGTCAACCTCCAGATTAGCCCTCCCGAAGAAGAACAGTGGGTGGCGGAGGCTCCGCGGCGGAAACTGGAAAAGCGACTCTTCTTCTGGGGTTTTCCCGTCACGGGGATAAATAGGAGTCTCGGTACGGCACCAGAGGAGGGGGGAGGCGCTCAGGCGACCAGAGGGCGCGGCCCCACCCCTGGCCGCACCAGGGGGCGCCTGGGCCCCCCAGGGCTCCCCTCTGGTCCCACTTCTGGATTCTGGCTCCTTCGGGTGCGTGGATTTTCTGGTATTTTTCTGGGAATTTTCTGGAACGTCTAAAAATCTATTTTCCTACACACAATAAAACCATACAGGTAGCTCTGCTGAAAACAACGTTAGTCCGGGTTAGTTTCGTCAAAATCATGCAAGAATGAGGGCAAAACAATAGCAAAAGTGTTTGGAAAAGTAGATACGTTTGAGACGTATCAACATGCAACCTATAGAACGTTCAACCTGAGACAAAAGAAAAGCTCTAGAAGAAAATTAAAGCACTATAACTAAAAAGAGCAGTAGCTAAGAAAAGAAAAAGAACAACTCACAGATAAAGAAATAAGCATGAAAATCCCATGAGGAGTTCTAATTCAAGCGGAGCGTGTTTCTCTCCCACACAAAAGAAAGCTGGGATCTAACTTGTTATGAACAGCAAACTGTTGACGAAGAAAATTGCACCTGCGCAACACAATTAGGCGATGATAAGATTAAGGAGTCACCAATCGCACTCTCGTGTACGATGAACGGATGCTTTTCAACGCAAAGCAACAAAGATGATTCCCTCGTTAACGTGGAAGGAGAACGACTGATTTTCAGTGCAAATCAGCAAAGATGAACTAGAAACCCTAAAGAAACAGAAAAGGTAAAGGTACGAATAAAAAGTAGATTGATATTGGATGTATGTCGATTGTATCTTCTTTCAATCGGCTGTCACCTCATCTATATATGAGGAGGCTAGACTTTCCGTACAAGAAAAGGAATCCAAATCCCGTCCAAATCCTTCCATACAGAACCGAACTCGGATTACAGGTGGGTCTGGGACAGCAGTTCGGTTTTTGGGCATTTCGGGGCTGAAAACGACCTCGGATGAAAAAAGTCAAAACATCAAAATTGCATCCCTCGAAATTTCCAAGGATTTTCATGTTGAACGTTTTTTTGATTTGGAGCCCTCTTGAGGGCCGAAAACCTCACGCTTTCCATCAGACATCAATTGTATAGGTATCTGGCTCCGGGCGTCAGTTTTTCCTCTTTGACACGTATACATTGTGATGGCTATAACTTTTGCATACGAACTCGAATTGAGATGATCCAAAAACCAAAATCGACCGGTTCGACGAGACCAAGCCGCCCCACATTTTTCCATTTGATGATGTCTTGAATACCTAATTGGCATAATATTGCTTCACATGCTAGGATCTTACCGCGTCAAACAGAGTTTGAGCCTTCGAGATAGAATCGGACAGCGACGGCTCAAACTACAAAGATGTCCACCTCGATAATACCCAACTTTTTTAGGTAGGACACTTATCTAGTTGATGTCATCCTATATAGGTTTATTGTCCTGCCAAAAACAGATGTCAACACATGCCCCCCCTGTTTTTCAGTAAAGCTTGTGTACCGAAAAATACTTTGTACCATATTTTTTCTAAGGACGATGTCGACAGTTCATCGGCCATGTGTTTTCTAAGGGCGATAATTGAATATCGGCCATGTGTGGTTTCTTAGGGTGATAATTGTATATCGGCCATAACATGCTCAAGCTTCTAAATCGGGTGCACGGAACTCGGCGGACAATGAAAAAATCATGTTGATATCCATAGCACTGACCTCATTGTTGCCACTTTCTGAGTTGGTAATATTTGCCAAGTTGATAACACTTTCCGAATTGTTGCCAGAGTCATCTTCCGCCATGTCATCCTCTGAGTTGTTGACGGCGTCTTCCGAGTTGCAGCCACCATCCTCCGAGCTATAGCCACCATCCGAGTTGTGGCCACTATTTTTCGAGTTGTGGATTGCTGTAAACTCATCATCCATCAGGTCTTCCTTCAGATAATCTGTAGCCGCTGAATTAACCAAGTCATCAGTGGCCGCATCCGAGTTGTTTGTGAATACGAGCTTTCTCTTCCAAGTCAAACGAGGTATCATTGGCTCCTATTTATTGAACTGCTCATCATACTTCTTCTTGGATGTTCCCTCTTTGATCTCCAGTGCCCGCAACCATTGTACTCGGTGCTTCTGAGTACAAGTTAATCCCATCGGACACCATCGCGGATCTGGTTGAGTTTTTTGGGCGAGAGATTTGTTGCCCCCCGAGCTACTCGGTCTGAACCGAGTAGTATAAATATTCCCCCGCTGTTGAGATGCAGCCCCTATTGCAATTTTCTGGCTTCCATTGGTATTCGGGTTTCCACTTCGATTGAATGAGAAAAAAATAACTGAAGACTGATCAGAGGGTGTATGCGAGTTGTTCTCTTTGATGAGTGGATCAATAATTACACCAACCGATCCATCTTTCCGAGTAACACTAGAGGGGGCAACACTGTTCACCTCCGATTCAGCTGTAACTCGGCGCGTGTTTGTTTCATCAAACCGAGTCCTTTTCTCATGTGTTTGTCCACTGCACATAGTACTCGGCTGATCCCATCTTGATTTAATGTAAATCAGAGGGCCCATAGGGTATGGTGCCAAAGGATTGAAACTCCATGGGAAAAAATGTGGATGCATGTGTGGTGTACATCCCCAATAAGCCGATTCCATTGGGAAACACGGCTGTTGTTCATAGTGGTTTCTCCACCAATGCTCCTGATTTCTAAGTCTAGTGGGAGATCTCGTGCGCTTATCCTCTACAAGCCGACTACACACGTTGTCGTCCATGCGTGAAGTATACTTTTCCAACAACATGCTCACTATTGGCTTGGGCTTTGGCGCCCGCTTCTTCTGGCCTTTAAATTTCCATACTCCTACCTCTGGATTTTTTGACTCAATCATCCTTGGTTGAGCATCATCATCATCGACAAATGTTCTTTTCTTTTGCTGACTCGGTCTGATCTGACCGAATTAGCATTTTTTTGCCCTCAAGCTCAATCACATTGATAGGAAAAGGATCGATATCTAACTTCATCATGTCCCCATCTGTGAACGTCAATCGTCCGTCATCTATGACCGATTGAACCTGTCGCCGAAACACATTACAGTCATTGGTAGCATGCGAAAAAGAGTTATGCCACTTATAGTACACTTTTCTCCTCAACTCTTCTGGAGATGGAAATATGTGGCCTCTTCTCAACCGAATCTGTTTCTCTTGCAACAACATGTCAAAGATTTTATCACACTTGCTAATATAAAAAGTAAACTTCACTTTCTCTCTTAGCAGGTGTAGGTTTTAGAGCAGGACAAGAATGGTTTAGACTTTGGCGTGTGCACCCACTCGGCTACACATATTTCTACGTCATCATCACTAGCCGAGTCACTATCTGTAAGAGCAAAGTTTTGCCCCCGTGTGTTTTGGATATTGTTGGACAAGACAGTAGAGGAACTAACAATGTTTTCTAGTATAAACAGCTGCATAGGTTCCTGAAGGACAAGCTAAGTGATAAAGCTTCAGTGAAGGTCTTCAAGTTATCGAAGCATATCCTACGGAGCGAAGCTTAATCACGAAGGATGACCCCCAAAAATGAAGGTATCCTGAAGCTCTACTCATTGAAGGAAATGAAGAGGACGACGCAAGACTTAGATGTTTTTGTGTAGTTCTTTTTCGGTTCTTTGAGTCATAGGATAAACCGTTCTATCAAGAGGGGTATTTAGTTTGTGGACACCGAAGTCATTGAGAATAGCTCAGATCAAATCCAAACCAAGTGAGAAGCCTGAGTGAAGAAATCTCATGTGCACTAAGTTAAGTTTCGGTAGCAAAGACTTCGTTCTTTGGCTTCTGAAGCAGAACTAAGTCCGTGAGTCAGCTTTACTTGTTCCTCAAGTAAAGTTGCGCATTGATGACAAATCCGACCATTGTGGACACGTGTCAAGCTGTCACCTTGGGTCAGTTTGGTCATTCCGCACCTCGGGATCGCCAACTATAAATACGCTGCCCCCGCTTTCATTTGTGGGTGGCTGCTCTGAGATCATTCCAAGAGAGACTGAAGAGAGCAACCCCAAAACGCCACCAAAGCAAAACCCAAAATCCAGATACTGAAACCTAAGTCCCTTTGATCTGAGTAGATTTGAGATGACTTAGGTGAAAGCTTACTAGCCTTTTTATCTTGGAGAACTGCAATTCTCCTAGACGGTTAGAGAGTTGTTCTTCAGAGAGCGAAGAGTAATTGTCGCCTCGAAGTCCTTAATAATCAACCACGAGTGAAGTACTGACCAAGCTCAAGGAGTTTGGTGCAGTGGAGCAACGGACGGAGAGAGTTTTGCTCCAGGTGTTCAATCACCAGTCCCTCCAACTAGACGTAGCGCTTTGCAGAGCGTGAACTGGTCGAACAAACATCGCCGAGTCTCAGTTCGTTTTACTTCAAGCATTTACCTTCAGTACTGCATTTGCTTCACTGTTATGCTTCAATGTGTTTTGATTCGCTGCATTTAGTTTCGCTTCCAGTCTTACTTCACTTTTCCGCACTACTTATGCCTCACTTCAAAAGTTTCAGTCGAAATTTTTGAAGTGATCATTCACCCCCTCCCCCTCTGATCACATACTTGGACTTTCAAAAGGTATCAGAGCTAGTCACTCCCTACACTCTGTGTGTTTTGGATTAACCTCCTGGAGTGTCTTCAAGTATGTCTTTTGCAGCTATTCGCTCCGGCGAACCTATTCCTATTTTTAATGGGAAGGACTACTCGTACTGGAAGGACAAGATGAAGAGAAATATCATGGCTATCAACTCTATCGCCTGGCAAGTTGTCTTGTATGGTGTCACTGTTGCAGACGAGAACGCCATCACTCCTGAAGAAGCAAAACTGATTGATCTTGATTCTGTAGTTTGGGTTTTCATTACCAATCACTTGACACCAAAAAAGTATCATGAAGTGAAGAATATTCCTACTGCCAAAGGTGTCTGGGACTATCTTGAAAAGATTGGTGAAGGTGTTTCTACCCAAAAAGATGCCAGAATTGACACACTCCAAAGCAAATTCTATCGGTTCAAGAGAATCGAGGGTGAAAAAGTCAGCTCAATTTACAGCAGACTCACAGCTCTTGCAAATGAGTTGATTTCCCTCGGTGCTGATGACATTACTCCTCACTCTGTTGTAAGAACTTTGCTTCGCTCATTAGATGACTCGTTTGATCACATTGTGCTGATGATCAAGGAAAGGACTGATTTCAGACGTCTTGTTGCCGCTGATATTCTTGAGAGACTCACTACCTTTGAAATGGAAGAAGATGAGAAACTGACATAAATGGTTCTCGAACAAAAACTCATGCTTTGAAAGCAAAAGCTTCACGTCATTCTTCACCTGAAGTCAGTTCTGCTTCAGGTGTCGAATCAGATGATCCTGCAAGTATTGGAAAGGATTTGGCATTGATCATGAGACGCTTCAACCGCTTCCAAAGAAAAGGCTTTTCTTCACCGAAAAAGGGTTATTCTTCAAGAAGCTCCACTCACTCATCTCACCGTTCATCCTCAAGAAGCTCTCCATCAAAAGACAACTGTTGCTACAAATGCAAGAAACCAGGTCACTACATTGCTGATTGTCCTCTGTGGGAAGCTCAGAACAAAGCAAAGCATTCGCTCAGAGACTCCTCATCCAAGTCCCACAGATCTTCCAGAAGCTATTGTAACACCCTGGGTGTCACGCTACAGTAATCACCTACAGTAATCAGGGTTACTGTTGATCATTACTGTTCCAAAACTTTGCTTTGATCAAACTTGGTTCAGTTCAAACTCAGATACCTTTCGATGTTGTTAAAGCAAGTGATCATGAACCTTGGTCATCATGAATGAAAACAAGTCCAAGCTCAAGTCAATTTCCTTTGAATTAAAAATCAAATCAAATGCTCATAATGCTTTTGGTGGTATATTAAAACCAAAGTGCAAAAATAAACTTTCTCCAAAAATTGTGAAACCACTTTCATAAAATCACAAATATTCAGTGGACCCTGCTCCCCCAACTTGGGTATTTTTATGAGCTATAAATGAATTCAAATAAATCCAATAGCAGTTGAAAAACCCCATATTAGTCATTTAATATTTAAATCAAATATTAAATGACTTTTAATATTGCCCAAACTTCTTGTGGCACTGACCTTAGGTGAAACCTTAATTTTGGGTCACATGAAACATTTTACAAGAATACAAAAGTGTATAAAATAATTAAAACAGAATGGAAACAATAAAAAAAAGACAAAAACTAATCTAACCTACACCTATGGGCACAACCCACCTAACTGGGCTGGCCAGACCCCACCCCGAGCCCACCACGGCCCAGCCCCCTCACTCATCCCCTTCCTCTGTTCACAGGGGGGGGGGGCGCATCCTGCGGCCAGCCATGCCGTGGCCGCGCCGTGGAGGGAATCCGGCGGCTAGCCGGCGGGTAGAAGACCCCGAGCCCCCTCTGGAAACCCTAGTTCCACCCCTCTCTCCATTCCCTCCTCCTCCTCCGCTACCTTGGCCGCCTGTCGCGGTAGTCTCCACCATGGCAGAGCTTCAAACCCCCCCCTGCGAGTTGTGTGTGGCCATCTAGGAGATGCGGGAGGAAGCCCGCTTCGTCCTCCTCGACGCGCGCGAAGAGGCGCGCCCTCGAGCTGGCGCGTCCGACGAATGTCCTCGGCGGCCCCCGCCACTTCTCACCGTGATGTGCTCCGCCCCGATCCCTCCGGTCTCCCCCGAGCCCCTAGTCGCCCTGTTGCCTCCTCGTGAGCATCCTCCCCCCCCCCCCCCCAATCCCCCATTCCTTCGCCATTTTTCGCCGTAGGTGCTCCCGACACCCGCTGTTCGCCATGGCCGGGAGCACGAGCTCCCGTGGTGCTCGCCGCCGTCGCTGATTGCGGCCTGGCTTGGCCGCGGCCCTGTGTGCGTCTTGCCACCCATGCACGCCGACCCGCCGCGCGACACCCCCCTCCCACCGCGCCTTCCCCTCACCTCGCCGGAGCATCTCCGGCCGCCGTGGCCTAGCCGGGGCAAATCCCCCTCCTGAATAACCCCCACTCTAATCACAGGATTAGGAATAACCCCCCCCCCCCCTTGTGAGGCTTACTAATGGGCCCATGCCCTTCTAATTAATTTATTTGCCTAATTAATCTTCTGTGTCAATGACACCTGGGCCCACTGCCTTTTATTAATAGAAACAATTTCAGATTTATTCCAGTGTATGACATGTGGGCCCTGGCTCTATTTTAATTAATAAAATAAATAAATAAAACATGTGAGGCTGACCAGTGGGACCCACTGGTCAGGTTTGACCAGTCAACACTGTTCTGGATAATGTTACTAAAAATAATAAAATAAATTATTAAAACGGATTTTTAATGTTTTAAAATTGATTAAACTTATAAAATCAATATCTTTTAATCCGTATATCGGATCAAAAAACTTTATACATGAAAATTGATCAGAAAAATATAACGAATACGAATACGCTATCCGTATGTCTACCCCACCCCCCTAGCACACCGATCATCGACATTCCCCCCCCCCTCCGGGCTGTATGTCGATAATTTCCGGTACCGATAAAAAGTATCCGGATGAATTTATTCCGAACACGAAAGTTGTCCGGAATAGTTCAACTAACACGGATACACCCCCCTTGTCTTTGCCGGATGTCCACGACACCTCCGGCATGATACCTTCCCCCTCCGAATCATCTGTCCGGAAATCAACCGGTACTGATGAGTCATCCCCGGATAAATTCCTGCTCCGATCAAATCACCGAACACTGCGTTAGAGCCCCGTTGCTTTGTATCTTCTATGTTATGCATTTGTATTGCTATTATTGCTGTGTATTTATTGTTTCTCCCCCCTTTTATTCTCCGATAGACCCCGTTGCTGCCGTCAATGACACCATCGAGTACGACTACTTCGTCGACGACCGTGTACCCCTACCGTCGAGCTTCCAGGCAAGCAGAGCCATTCTCTTCCCCAGATATCGCCTACCTTTCCGTACTTTCTTGCACTAGGCATTGTTACTGCTGCTGCTACGATTACAATCCTATTCAATTGCATAGCCTGCTTTTGTCGCACCTTGATGTACCTTCCTTTATCCTATGCTGCCTATTATTACTTATGCATTATTCAGCAGTAAGCCCTGCGCATTGTTAGCTAGGACTAGATAGCGGGACGTGATCACTCAGGGGAGTGAACACGGATACAATATATAGAACTGCACAGGTACGAAGCAAAGCAGACACCGCCAAAGGCCCCTATCTGGGTTATGCCTAGTCACCTCAAGTGTGGGTTATCAAGGAGTAATCCTTGTACTCCACTCGAGGCTGACTTTGTCTTGCCGCCATAGGGTCCTGGACAGCGGTTGTCCTTAAAGGTAAGAAAGTCGGGTGACCCCACGGTGCCCGCGAGAGGTATATCGTCGAGAACGACAGGGAGGGTACGACCGACGTTACTGGCGTGCTTGGCCCCTGCTCGTATCTCGCGAGAGTTACCAAACCACGAAAGTCGAGCTCTACCAAGAGCAAACGCGAGACAAGGTAAGGAGACGGTTCACCTTGTTGGTAACCGCAGTGACTTGGTGGGACGACAGGGCAGGCACCGATGTACTGGTGGTCCTGACTGCTGTCGTTGACCGCGGGTCGGTTAAGTCGAGACAACGATAACGGTTGTCACGCAGGTTAATTAAAATGCTAAATGGTTCAGCGGATGTCTTGAGTAGCCTTTTGGCTTGTACGCACTACCTACACGTGGGATAAGGAGTGTGGGCTCCCCTGCATCGTAGTCTCGTTCGAGGGTCTTCAGACGTCAGCAGTACCGCGGGCTGATTGCCGGGAAGTTGTGTTGTCTTCTCTTGCTCGAGCGGTGTATTTGTATTTGCTTTGATTTTGCTTCACCGGCCAGTCACGCACCGTGCAGGAGTACGTTCGGGTTAGGGTCCAAAGCCCGGCGTACATAGGATATAGTCCGGCGGATGACCTCTCTGTTGATTGCCGAAGGATGGGCTACTTTGTGTCGGATAGCTTTGGTGGAGCGTTCCCTAACAAGGTTCCCGCCACCCTGGAGATCCGAGCGTCGTAGAGTCACGCCAGTGCACCCCTGCAGGGAAGATTAATCTATCGATAGCCGTGTCCACGGTAACAGGACGCTTTATGCTGAAGCTGGATCTTACCACTAGAAACTATTATTATTAAACTGTATGGTTCCGGATCTTCTTCCTCGCAGGGAGTCTAGGAGGGGAACTCGGAGGCATTATTATTATTGTTAATCATTACAACTTATATTATACAATGTTGCAGCAACTTCTGCTTCGTTGTTACCTTATGCTTTATATGAACTGTTGGCTGATTCTTACCTCATGCTGCAAGACATCGTCGGAAGATGCTAGTCGTCGATAGGCCTAGCTTCTTACCCTTGCTCTGGATTTCTGTCTTTCAGTCCACTATATACAGCCTCTTCTTTCCGTTGATACAATGCATAATGCTTAGTAGCGGACGTAAGACTCGCGGGTATACTAGATACTCACCTGCTTTATTTCCTTTACTGTTTTGCCTGATCGGCCGCTGCAGTCGACGTTGGAGCCCAGGAGCAGGAGTACCCCGGAGGCGGATACTACTACGTCGAGACCCCCGCTGACCAGGACCAGGAGTAGTTTCGGAGGCTCCCAGGCAGGAGGCCTTGCCTTTTCG
This sequence comes from Bromus sterilis, assembly GCA_950022295.1. NCBI lineage: Eukaryota > Viridiplantae > Streptophyta > Magnoliopsida > Poales > Poaceae > Bromus > Bromus sterilis. The sequence goes on along the minus strand of OX465595.1, from coordinate 359,851,420 downwards.
ATTTGTATCTCTGATGTTATTTGTGCTAGCCTTCTTAAGGCAAAACTTGACTAACTATGTCTGTACTCAGATATTATGGTTTGTATAACTTATGTATTCGGGTCCGCGTGACCCCCCTTTATTGTAACATATTGGTTTATCCTTTTGTGTTTAGTGTTGTGCTGTGATATTCTCACCGTGGCACCCTAATCTCAGCCGTGTACCCTGCGTGTATGATTACCGTACACGGATTGATTTTGGGGGCGTCACAGCTATGAATCCAAGAGACATGATTCCAGTTCGAGAAGAGATAAGAAGAAAGATTCTGATGATGACAAGAAGAAGAAGTATCACAAGAAGCGTGAGGGTTCTTCATCGAAGACTCACTCGTCTCGTCGAAGCAGCTCTCACCGAGCCAAGGCCTATCTGGGAAAGGAGATGAACTCCGAAGACGAAGCCTCTGGGTCCGAAGCTCATTCCGACTCAAGGTCTGGGTCAGGATCCGAATCAGATGGTGTTGCTGGTTTGGCATTCGCTTCAGCAGATGCTTCGGCAAAAGCTTCGAGCTCATTCTTCACCAACAACAGTAGTGAAGATGAATCACCTGCATATTGCTTCATGGCCAAGGCGAAGGTATCCTCATCTAAGTCTAACTATGATACTTCTGATTGTTCTTCATATGACAGTGATTCAAAGATAAGCTATGCTAAACTTTCTAAAATTGCTTCAATCCAACAAGATGAACTTGATTCTCTAAGCAAAACCATTAAGAAATCAGAAACTTTGTTGATCGATGAGATAGAGAAAGGTCAAACTTTGACTAATGAGCATGAAGCTCTGAAAGAAAAGTTTGAAGAGTTATCTTCTTGGCATGATCTTCTTTCAGTTGATTATGAGAAGCTCACCTATGAAATTCTTCAAAGGAAAATGGCTCTCGAAAAACTGAAAGAGGCTCATGAAGAGTTGGAAAATGCCAATCTCTCTCTCATGACTCAACAAGGTTCTGAAGCAAATAATGAAACTGAATCACCTTGTTTGGATTGTTTGGAACGAAGCAAAATTGATTCCAAAGTCAAAGCTCCCATTGTTATTGATGATACTAATGCCTCTGATGAGGAAAATCCTGCTGTTACCGAGGAACTCCTCAGGTTGAAAAACTTATTTGAAACAGGGATGTTCAAGAGTGTGCAAGGTCACCAGTATCTCTGTGATATCCTGAGGAAGGCTCTCCTTCACAGGAATCCCAGGAATGAAGGTGTTGGTTTTCGAAAGAAAGATAAACCCTGATGTCACTTATTGGGAACCTGAGCAGTATCCTAAGACTGTTTGGGTCCTTGCGAAGGGGAACCCCATTGATATAGCTAACCTTTCAGGTTTTGATTGCAAGATGAACAAAGCTATTGTAGACGAATCACTTGATTCTGACTACAAGCTCATCAAAGATGAACAGGGAAAGGTTAGAGCTGAGTATGTTGGTACTCCTCCTAAGAATGGCTTCTATAAGAGGCAAATATGGGTGCAGAAAGCACTTGTGGAAAAACTGCCTGCTAACCATACCATGCAGGGAAAGTCTTCGGTACCACCGAATCATTTCTATTCTCTTGAAACGAGAAATGATCCTCTGGTGACCGAATCAAATGTTCCGCAGAAGCAATACTATTGTACTGGTCGTCAAACTTATCGTCCTCATAATAATCATACTAAGATTGCATATGCTCATTCTTATGCCAACCATTCGCAGAGGACTTACATTTATGGTGTGCTTGATGGTACACCGAAGCAATACACTCCTGTTCGCTTTAATATTGCTTCAACTAGTGCTTCAACATCTTCTCAGTCACCTGCTCGTTTGTGGGTGGTTAAGAAGAACTAATTCTTCTGCAGGGCTATGTCTCCGGTGGATCCGAATGGGTCATGGATAGTGGTTGTACAAATCATATGACCGGAGACAAGGAGTTATTCACCGAAGAAAAACTATCTCACTCTTCTCAGAAGTATATTACCTTCGGTGATAACAACAAGGGTAAAGTTTTAGGTTTGGGTAAGGTTGCCATATCGAAGGATAAGCACATTGACAAGGTTATGCTAGTCCAATCACTTGGATATAATCTTATGTCTATTTCTAAGTTATGTGATATGGGTATGCTTGTTCTATTTTCTGCTTCGCGCTGTGTTGTCTTTTCACAGGATGACTATACGTTTGTCTTCGAGGGTTAGCGAAAAGGAGATTTATACATTGTTGATTTTTCTTCGGGCCCTGCTGTATCCACATGCTTAATGGCAAAAGCTTCATCTGGATGGTTATGGCATCGAAGACTTGGTCATGCAGGGATGAGAAATCTTCATAATCTAGTGAAGAAGAATCATGTTATTGGCCTTAACGAAGTAAAATTCGATAAGGATCGTCTCTGCAGTGCTTGTGAAGCTGGTAAAATTACGAAGAAACATCATTCAGCGAAGACTATCATGACTACCACTCGTCCTCTTGAATTGCTTCATATGGATCTTTTTGGTCCTCAAAATTATGCAAGCCTAGGAGGAAATAAGTATGGTCTAGTTATTGTTGATGACTTCTCTCGGTATACTTGGGTTTTCTTTTTGGATGACAAGAGCAAGGTTGTTGAAATCTTCAAGTCATTCGCACAGAGAGCTCAAACTGTATATGAATTATCTCTGAAGCATATCCGAAGTGATAATGGAGCTGAATTCAAAAATACTCATATTGAAGATTTTCTTGATGATCATGGTTTTACTCATGAATTCTCTGCTGCTTATACACCTCAACAGAATGGTGTTGTTGAAAGGAAGAATAGAACTCTCATTGAAATGGCCAGAACTATGCTTGCTGAATACAAGACTCCTATTAGGTTCTGGGCCGAAGCAATTAACACAGCTTGTCATATCATCAACAAGGTTTACCTTCACAAATTTCTAAAGAAAACTTCACATGAGCTTATCACTGGTAACAAACCTAATGTTTCGTACCTTAGGGTATTTGGTGCTCCATGCTTTATCAGAGATATGAATCATAGCTCAAAGTTTGCCCCTAAGGCACATGAAGGTTTTCTTTTAGGTTATGGCTCAAACTCTCATACTTACAGAGTCTATAACTCTCACTTTGGGAAAGTTATGGAAACTGTGAATGTGAGATTTGATGAAACTAATGGCTCTCAAAAAGAGCATTTGCCTCATGATCTAGATGAACCTCCTCTTGATGAAGTGATCAGGTCCATGGCTATTGGAGATATTCGCCCTGTTGAAGCCTATGCTCATCATGCTAATAGGGATGATGATGGTCCAATGTTCCCACACATAGCCCGGGGCGCTGGAGATCAACATCCTGAAGCTAATGATGAACAGGACGAAGAAGAGACAAGGGACGAAGGAAATGCTGATGCTGAAGGTGAAGTAGATCTTGAAGCTGAAGCAGATTATGAAGCAGAAGCTGAGCCGGAAGCAAATGATTCAACTTTATCACGAGTTCGAAGAAGAGTTGATGTTGACTCGATTCTTGAAGAAATTCATCAACCAGGTCGTCCTACAACTCGTTCTCGTACTCGTTTGGCTAACTTCTGTGGAAATTTTTCGTTTGTCTCCATGTTAGAACCGTCAAAGTTTGATGAAGCCATGAAGGATCCAGATTGGTTAACTGCCATGCTCGAAGAACTTAACCAATTCGAGCGAAACAAAGTCTGGTCCTTAGTTGATAGACCTGATCCCACGAAGCACAACATCATTGGTACAAAGTGGATTTTTCCAATAAGCAAGATGAAGATGGTATAGTGGTAAGAAACAAAGCACGACTGGTAGCACAAGGTTACACCCAAATTGAAGGTATCTATTTCGGTGAAACTTATGCTCCAGTTGCTCGTCTCGAATCCATTCGTGTTATGCTTGCTTTTGCAAATTTCAATGGCATTCTACTTTATCAAATGGATGTGAAAAGTGCTTTTCTTAACGGAGAAATCGAGGAAGAAGTGTATGTTATGCAGCCTCCAGGTTTTGAAGACCCGAAGAAACCCGACATGGTGTACAGGTTACATAAGGCTCTTTATGGGTTGAAGCAAGCACCTCGTGCTTGGTACGACACTTTGAAGGATTTCCTTCTGAAGAAAGGCTTCAAACCAGGAACCACTGACCCAACACTTTTCACTCGATCTTATAATGGTGATTTGTTTGTATGTCAAATATATGTAGATGATATCATTTTTGGATGCACTAACACTGAAATCAGCGAAGAATTTGCCAAGATGATGTCGAAGAAATATGAGATGTCTATGATGGGTGAATTGAATTTCTTTCTTGGACTTCAAATCCGTCAACAGAAGAATGGCACATTTATTTCTCAAGAAAAATATCTCAAGGATTGCCTGAAGAAGTTTGGTCTTACTGAATGCAAAACTATCAAGACGCCTATGCCTACCAATGGCTTCTTAGATGCAGATGAGAAGGGGAAAGCCTTCGACCAGAAGAAATATTGGTCTATGATTGGATCCCTTTTATATCTTTGTGCATCTAGACCTGACATTATGCTTTCAGTATGTATTTGTGCTCGTTTTTAGGCCAATCCAAAGGAATCACATCATACTGCCGTAAAGAGAATTCTTCGTTATCTTGCTCACACACCTACCTTGGGCTTGTGGTATCCCAAGGGAGCTCAGTTTGATCTCATTGGCTATTCTGACTCAGACTGAGCTGGTGATCGTGTGGATAGGAAATCAACTTCAGGGACTTGTCATTTCCTTGGAAGATCACTTGTGTGTTGGGCTTCAAAGAAGCAAAACTGTGTTTCAATATCTACTGCTGAAGCCGAATACATTGCTGCTGGGTCATGTTATACTCAAATTCTATGGCTGAAGCAGACGCTGAAGGATTATGGTATTCATGTGAAGAAAATTCCACTCCTATGTGATAATGAGAGTGCAATCAAAATTTCTCACAATCCTGTGCAGCACTCTCGCACAAAGCATATTGACATTCGCCATCATTTTCTTCGTGATCATGTTCAGCGTGAAGATATTGTGATCAGTCATGTCAGGACTGAAGATCAACTGGCAGACATTTTCACGAAACCATTGTATGAGAAAAGGTTCTGTACGTTAAGGTGTGAGCTCAATATATTGGACTCACGACATGTACTGTAAGACCGAACCTTTTACTTATGTAAATATTCATTTACTTCGTTACTTACCTATTCTGTTTCGTTGTCTGTTTTTGCTTCGCTTTCTTTATCTTATTTCTTTTGGATTTAGTCCTCTATGCTTATCACCTTTTGCTTCGTTTGGTTTTTCTTCGAGGTGATAAGTTTCGGACCCTACCCCTTCTGTTCTTCTTCTTTCTTACTCTATCTGTCCAAAATGGTTGAGCACAATTGAAACGGAAAGTATTTTTCTTCGAACGTCATTGAGTTCCGAAGCAAATGCTTCCAATTCCCATCGAAGTTTTACTCAAGTCGAGGAATTATTCTTCGGTCGTGGAGATCCCGTCAAATCCGGGTCGTTGAGATTCTCTCGCGATTCGCCACGAAATCCTCGCCGTAGAATCCGGAGAGACAGTCGCTGGGGGCCGTTCGATCTGATCTGACAGTTCCTGTCAGACCGGCCTATATAAGGCATCCCACCCCAGCGAAGCCGACTCACCTCCTCATTCGCATCTCCCCGGAAACCTCTCTCTCTCGAGCGTCGCCGAGCTCCTCGTCTCCGTCGCCGCTCTCGCCGCTTCACTGCCGGAAGAGCGCCGCCGTGGACTTCACGCCGTCGACGAGCACATCCTCTCCGCTCTTCGCCGCCGTAGTTGCTTGACGCCACCGAGATAGGGTACGCCAAGCCTCAGTCCAATCTCCATCTCTAGTGTTCTTATGTTTCTAGATTGGATCCGAGTTCATAGTTTGTTTGTTTTTGGATGATTTCCGTAGGTTTGCTTGATCCGTTGGATCGTTGCACCGTTGCGAAACCTGTTTCTGCTAGTCAAGGTTTCCTCCTCGATTGAGGTTAGAAGTTAGGGTTAGTATCTATCTGTTCTGTGTTAGGGTTTCTGTTCGTCATTGTGTGAGGTTAAGTCTAGCTCAGAACAGACCATAATATTTACCCAAAATTCTTCACTGAATCTCTTGTCAAAAATGTTTTTGGATCGAAACTTTTGCTGGTGCTCATTCCATACTCGCCTTTTCCCTCGCTACCTTTATGCTTTTCACAGGATGTCTGCTGAATTAGACTTCGGTAATGAGTCACCAAACCTTGATCACATCAACGAAGCAGAACGTACTGCTCCGAAGAAGAAAGGAGGAAGAACAAAGGAAACCAACAACGCCAGAGGCATCCCCGAATCAATTCGCATTGCTCTGGGTTATGACACACCTCTTGAAGAGACCAAGGAGCAGCGCAAGAACCGCTTGCAAAACATTCGCAGGTACTGGGCTGTTCGGTGGTACAAGTACAAGAGCATCCCTACCTGGAAGTGGACTATGCAGTTTGCCTTTAGTCCGCCCTTTCGGTACACTTCAACCATGTGCAGTCAGTACACTGAAGAGAATCGTCACCTGTACTACCCTGTTCCACCGAAGCTTCCTCACCCCAACACCCTCAAGACACCAGATGATTACCCAGAAGAGAAAGAACGACTGAGAATTGCAGATGAAGCCAAGAGGCTGAAAGATGAGAAAAAGGCAGCCAAGTTGGCTGAAGCTGAAGCCCAAGGTGAAGGGCCTAGCAAGAAGAAGAAGAAGCTGAAGAAGAAATCTGCTTCTCCACCCCATGCTACAACAGAAGATGAAGAACATGCCAGATTAGAGCAAGCTGCTCTGGAAGATTCCATCATGGATGAATCCAATGCTGCTGACGACGAATCAGAATTCGAAGAAGATGATGAATCTGATGATCCTGCTCCCCCCAAGAAACAAAGACTTCAGATCCCACTGAAGAAAAAGCCAGGAGAGAAACCTGCTGCTAAGGTCAAGCCTTCTGCTCGTCCCACCATTGATCTCTCCAACTTGGTTGTCACGAAGCCCTTGGCCTCCAAGCCACCGGCTGATGCCCCCGACTCTGAGAGGTGATCAAAGCAGAAGCACGACCCCGCCAAGAGACAACCTGCAAAGGCTTCAGCACCAACGAAGCCCAAGCAGTCTGCTGCAACAAACCCTTCAGCGAAGCACAAGCTCACTGAAGAAGAATTGAGACAAAAAGACCTCGCGGAGGCACTTGAGCGCAACATCCATGCCAGAAGCGCAGCTGAGAAGAAGAAGACATATGAGGATGCTGCCAGACAGAAAAAGGAGTTGGACTCAGCCAAGATGGTTGCAGAGAAGGCTGAGACGAAGCGCAAGCTCGCCGAAGCCGCAAAGAACGAAGAGAAAGCTGCTGCTAAAGCTAAACAGCTAGCTGACCATGAAGCTAAACGCAAGGCTTCATTAGAAAACCTCAGAACGAAGAAAGATGAGAAAGCTGCTAGGGCAGGCCAGAAGAAGCCTGTAGTTGATATGACTCCCTCAGCTATTCCATTGAAGCAGAAAGGCAATATCTTTGCCTGAAGCTCAAGCTGAAGCTGATCGTCAGAGTGACCATCAATTCCCTGACCCTCGTGAAGGCGAACTCTGGGATCAGTTGGGCATCACTGAAGCCCTTTGGGAGAAGTGTGCAGCTGAAGATCCTGATGCTGTTGATCTTGGAGAAGTCTACATTTCCAGATCTATCGAAGCAATGATCACCACCATGATCAGTCAGCTGAAGGATTTGCATTCAAGAGATAGGGCTGAAATGAAAAAGATTCACAACTATCAGAAGCGAGCTGAATCCGAACCTGATGAAGAATTCAAACAGCACGCCCTGAAGTTGCTTCAGCAAGTGTCAGGTGTCAATTCCACCACCAAGGACAATATCAAAATCTTCAAAGGCAAAATCAAGGCCGATGTAGATGACATGGTGAAGACCCATAATGCATCCATTATGGAAAGGGATTCAAGGAAACGCAAGGCTTCGCCCGAAGCTGAACGTGTTGTTGTTGCACCAACATCTCCTAAGCCTGCTGCATCAAAGGCAACAGGACCCTCACCCAAGAAGAAAACCACCAAGAAACGCAAGGTTACTTTGGCCTCAGCCGCAGACATGGATACAAGTGATGAACAGCCACCGGAATCTCCTGAAGCCGTTCCCACTCCTGCACCGAAGCCAAAGCCATCCAAGCCCGCATCAAAGTCTTCAGCTCCACCCACCAAGACTCCCACACCTCCTCCTCCTACCAGAACCATCCCCAAGCAAACTCCTCCACAAAGAGCTCCTAACCCCACTCCAACGCCTGCACGAAACCCCTCACCCATACCACATCGAGTTCCCACACCCATCCGTGCTCCAACCCCCGAACCACAAAGGATTCCCACTCCACCAGTTGCTCCCGCACCACCTGCATCACCTCCCCGTGAAGCTAATGCACCATCCTCGACCCACTCCAGAACTCAAGTAACCCGAGATTTTTCCCCCGCCAGAACAGTTCAAGATTCCGAAGCAAATGTGCCCCATTCCGAAGCACATGATGATGAAGACGAACAAGTACAAATTCTGAATCTGTCACAAGAGCAAGCGCTAATAGTCGCTCAATCTGCTGGCACTTCAAGAGCCAATCAAATTGCTCCTTTGCAAAGAATTCGTGAGCGTTCGCGCCCCTGCCAAGATACCCAGCTTGACTCCAATTACCCGCGTGAAACTTTTCCTATATTCAAGGGTGCTGGTTATTCTTCAAGGCATGGCCCGGAATTCAACCTGGAACAACATAGGAAGCGGCGTCGTTTCTTTGGTGTTAGTCCTTATGCTTCTGACCGCACAGCGGATGATCTTCGTTTTTGGACTTCTGAACAACAAGTCTTATACACCAAAGTCTTCTGCCAGCAAGGAGTTCTGTTTAGGCACAAGTTTCTGGACTTGCGAAGTCTTTCCACTGCATCCTGCTTTCAGAACGTCCTCGAAACTATTGAAAATCAGAATTTGACTCGGTTATTTGCATTGAGCACTCCTTTCAACTCTGAGCTCAACAAGAAATTCTATGCAACCTTTTATGTGTCTGGTGATGCCAATGAACCCAGCTCATGGACGCTGGAATGGATGATTCAAGGCAAAGTCTTCAGGATGTCCTCTGCCGAATTCATGGAAATTGTTAACATCCCAAGGCATTATGGAGTTCATGAAAAGATTCATGCTGAACCTGATCTGTCTGAAGAAGAATTTGCAACTCTGTTGGATCCTGAAGCCACTGATAACCATATTCCTCAAAACATTCGCCCGAAGCACTTGAACTTCATTTCAAGGACTTGGTTCTTCATCCTGTCAAACTCATTGCTTCCTTTGAGTACAGCTTCGGAAGAATCGAATCTTTATCCTGAAACAAGGCATGCTATTATGAAGCTCACTCATGGTCTTCTCTTCGACTTTGAAGACTGCTTCATTAGGAATTTGGTTCATGCAGCGGAGTTACCTTTCACACTGAAACCCTATGCTCCCTGGCTGCCAGTAGTATGTAACTATGGTTGGAACGAAGACTTTGTGGCACGCCATCATCCGAAGCTTTTCCTCCCACCAGTGCGTGACTCCTTGGAACTGCTACGGAAACCCAATGATCCATTTGCCACATATATTGGTGTGCGCCATGAAGTCAATGAGCGAAACTTATCCAAGACGTTCCAGAAAGACTGCCATCATTTTGAAGTTAATCTTCGCACGCAGCAACTGCTTGACAACTTTATTGAAGCAAATCAACGTCAGATGCAGTTTCTTGATGATGAGATCAACCGTGTTGGCAATATAGCACTCAACAACAATCAGTACTTGCGTGTGCTCAAGCGTCATTCCTGGAAAGGGCTCAGGAAGTTCAACTCTGTCAAAGGCCTTCGTAAAGATCGCATCTACAAAGAGTATGAGCACCTCCAGCGAAACTTTTCACGTGATGACTCAGTGGACTGCCCGAATCAGAAGATCCCTCCCCTGCACAAGATTGATGAAGTATTCTTCGTCAACGAGCCTGAACCCATCCGGCCTGACACCGTCTCCGAGAATGACTCCATCACTTCAAAGGACGACGACGGCCTCGACGACAGCGACCTCGACATCAACCTCATCACTCAGACACACCACGAAGCTATTCCTACGTCTTCCTCCGAAGAAGAATCCTCAGGCGATCAGTCTTCATCGGATGAGTCTTCGTCAAGCACTGCTTCATCGGGTTCTCAGGGTGTGATGCTGCGTAATAGATCTCTCGAACCTCTTCTCAACCTTTTGTCCAATCATTGAAAAAAGGGGGAGAATGAGGGCATCGATGAGTTAGTTTTGCATCGGGGAAAGGGTTTGCTATTTGCTTTCGTTTGGTTAAGTTACAACAAACATTCCATTTTCTTCGATTGGGTTGTAACTTAAGTTTAACTTCGGTCATGCTACTCCTGTGCTACGTTTAAGTTTTAATAACCCCTTTGCTTGCAAGTATTTCTTCGTATCTTCTATCTTGCAGGTGGTTATTATTTCTAAGTCATAGGTCATTGGAAGCAATTGCATACTTCCTGGATATATATCTTCAAATGCAATTGTTTTCACTAAGATATTTTGTTTTGCTCTCCACCGAAGAAAATCTTCTCAAGCATTAACTTCGATTATAAATCTTCGATGCTTGCATTCAGGGGGAGCCAAAAACTTCATATCTTAGAGTTTGTCTCATCACTTCACAAAAACTTCAATATCTTTTATCGATGCCTGTTTTGTCAACAATAGTCCAAAAAGGGGAGATTGTAAGAGCAAAGTTTTGCCCCCGTGTGTTTTGGATATTGTTGGACAAGACAGTAGAGGAACTAACAATTTTTTCTAGTATAAACAGCTGCATAGGTTCCTGAAGGACAAGCTAAGTGATAAAGCTTCAGTGAAGGTCTTCAAGTTATCGAAGCATATCCTGCGGAGCGAAGCTTAATCACGAAGGATGACCCCCAAAAATGAAGGTGTCCTGAAGCTCTACTCATTGAAGGAAATGAAGAGGACGACGCAAGACTTAGATGTTTTTGTGTAGTTCTTTTTCGGTTCTTTGAGTCATAGGATAAACCGTTCTATCAAGAGGGGTATTTAGTTTGTGGACACCGAAGTCATTGAGAATTGCTCAGATCAAATCCAAACCAAGTGAGAAGCCTGAGTGAAGAAATCTCATGTGCACTAAGTTAAGTTTCGGTAGAAAAGACTTCGTTCTTTGGCTTCTGAAGCAGAACTAAGTCCATGAGTCAGCTTTACTTGTTCCTCAAGTAAAGTTGCGCATTGATGACAAATCCGACCGTTGTGGACACGTGTCAAGCTGTCACCTCGGGTCAGTTTGGTCATTCCGCACCTCGGGATCGCCAACTATAAATACGCCGCCCCCGCCTTCATTTGTGGGTGGCTGCTCTGAGATCATTCCAAGAGAGACTGAAGAGAGCAACCCCAAAACGCCACCGAAGCAAAACCCAAAATCCAGATACTGAAACCTAAGTCCCTTTGATCTGAGTATATTTGAGATGACTTAGGTGAAAGCTTACTAGCCTTTTTATCTTGGAGAACTGCAATTCTCCTAGACGGTTAGAGAGTTGTTCTTCAGAGAGCGAAGAGTAATTGTCGCCTCGAAATCCAGTTTGTCAAAGGTTTCGGTGATTTCCTTAATAATCAACCACGAGTGAAGTACTGACCAAGCTCAAGGAGTTTGGTGCAGTGGAGCAACGGACGGAGAGAGTTTTTCTCCAGGTGTTCAATCACCAGTCCCTCCAACCAGACGTAGCGCTTTGCAGAGCGTGAACTGGTCGAACAAACATCGCCGAGTCTCAGTTCGTTTTACTTCAAGCATTTACCTTCAGTACTGCATTTGCTTCACTGTTATGCTTCAATGTGTTTTGATTCGCTGCATTTAGTTTCGCTTCCAGTCTTACTTCACTTTTCCGCACTACTTATGCCTCACTTCAAAAGTTTCAGTCGAAACTTTTGAAGTGATCATTCACCCCCTCCCCCTCTGATCACATACTTGGACTTTCACTATCATATTCTAAAGTGTTAACCGTTGGGCCAACCGTTTCTTTGTGATGATTAAACCGAGTAGATTGTTTGACCTCCCTAACTCGGTTTTCCTGTACCAACGCCTTTTGCAATACTTGGCTAACGTCTAAAAATTCCTGCACTTCCAATTTATCTTTGATGTGAGCAAGAAAACCTCAAAAGGCAAGATCAGAAAGATCTCTTTCGGTTATAACTACATTAAAGCAACGGTTTTTTACATCTCGAAATCTTCTAATATAATCGTGCACCGGCTCATTATATGTTTGCTTGACCATAGTTAAGTTAGAAAGCCGAAGCTCGGATTCACCACTATAAAAATAATCATGGAACTTCTCCTCCAATTGCGCCCATGAGGTAATAGAATTAGGAGCCAACAAAGTAAACCATGTGAATGCAGTGCTAGATAGAGACAAAGGAAACAACCTAACTCTATAAATATCTGAATTGCCAAACTCAGTGCATTGTGCTAAGAATTGTCCCACATGCTCATAAGTAGTCCTACCATGCTCCCCGGTGAATTTGACAAATTCAGGGATCCTAACACCACGAGGATAAGGTGTGGAATCAAAGTATTCTGGGTACGGCTTTTGATAAGCACGAGCCCTACCCTTAGGTCGTAGACCATACCCTTTCAGTAGGTCATCCACATGATCTCTCAAACTAGATGGTGTAGATTTTACTTGTGGAGCAGATGGAAAAGCATTACCCAATTGAGTGTAACTCGGTGGTGTATCTGTACCGAGTTGAATGCAACCCTGTTGTGGAAGTGTACCGAGTTGTGTGTGACTCGGTTGAAGGTTTGTACCGAATTGGGTGTAACTCTGTTGCGGGTTTGTACCGAGTTGAGTGTAACTCGGTTGAGGGTTGTACGCTGAAGTTTGATAATAAGGCTGCTGCAAATTAAGGTTTAAGGCGCCACTTCGGTTATTGCTGCTGTGATATTGGGCAACCGAAGTAGCAACAGTAGGAGGAGCAGCGCTAGGAGTAAAATTGTTAGCCGAACCACTTGCATAGTTCAGGCTACCTTGATTGTTATCTAAAGGAACTTGAGTATTTGGTGTAACACTAACCGATGCACATGGCGTAGACATATGATCAAGTAATTTGCCACTATCATTAGGCATCGACTTCTTACCAAGAGCTTCATCATTAACCTGTAATACTGCTGAACGAAAAAGACGAGATATACTTTCTTCGAGCTTCCCTTGTATCTTATCAAATTTACACTCTACAGCTACGGTAATTAGGCGTGACATCTCTTCTAAATCCGAACCGTATTTACTGGCTAAGGATGTATCAACTAAATGAGCAAGGTTTTCGATAGAATCTTTCACCTCAGTACCGAGTGGTTTGGAGGCACTCGGCATAATTGGCTTCTTGATGACGCCATTCCTTGTCTTCTGAAAACAGGCCAGCTTGATCTTCACTTGTTCCTCTATCTCCCGTTCCAACTCGCGCCGATCGTCTTCATGTAGATCTTCTAGCGTGACGGCTATGATGTTGTCCGAGTCGATGTCACTGGCGTTCTTGAGATTGGGATCCATGGCTCCCGTGTTGGAGGTGTTCTTGTCGCCGAGATCAGAAGAGCTCGGCATCATTGTCCGAGTTAGATTTAACTCGGCCTCGTCCCCAGCGGAGTCGCCAATTTGTGTTGACGAAGAAAATTGCACCTGCACAACACAACTAGGCGATGATAAGATTAAGGAGTCGCCAATCGCACTCTCGTGTACGATGAACGGATGCTTTTCAGTGCAAAGCAACAAAGATGATTCCCTCGTTAACGTGGAAGGAGAACGACTAATTTTTAGTGCAAATCAGCAAAGATGAACTAGAAACCCTAAAGAAACAGAAAAGGTAAAGGTACGAACAAAAGTAGATTGATATTGGATGTATGGCGATTGTATCTTCTTTCAATCGAACGTCACCTCATCTATATATGAGGAGGCTGGACTTTCCGTACAAAGAAAGGACTTCAAATCCTGTCCAAATCCTTCCATACAGAATCGAACTCGGATTACAGGTGGGCCTGGGACAGCAGTTCGGTTTTTGGGCGTTTCGGGGCTGAAAACGACTCGGATGAAAAAAGTCAAAACATCAAAATTGTAGCCCTCAAAATTTCTAAGGATTTTCGTGTTGAACGTTTTTTGATTCAGAGCACTCTTGAGGGCCGAAATCTTCACGCTTTCCATCAGACGTCAATTGTATAGGTGTCTGGCTCCGGGCGTCAGGTTTTCCTCTTTGACAGGTATACATTGTGATAGCTATAACTTTTGCATACGAACTCGGATTGAGATGATCCAAAAACCAAAATCGACCGGTTCGACGAGACCAAGCCGCCCCATGTAGAACATTTTTCCATTTGATGATGTCTTTAAGACCTAATTGTCATAATATTGCTTCACATGCTAGGATCTTACCGCGTCAAACAGAGTTTCAGCCTTCGAGATAGAATCGGATAGCGACGGCTCGAACTACAAAGATGTCCACCTCGATAATACCCAACTTTTTCATATACGACACTTCTCTATTTGATTTCATATTATATAGGTTTATTGTCCTGCCAAAAACCGGTGTCAACACAAAGAAAGCTAAGGAAAACTAAAAATAAAAACCCAAGAGCGAGACGCTCAAAGCATAGCACATAACGCATGAAATGATAAAAATATAGTGAAACGAGGGACGAACTGATAATTGTTGATGAAGAAGGGGATGCATGGGGGCATCCCCAAGCTTAGACGCTTGAGTCTCCTTCAATATTTATTGGGGTGCACATGGGCATCCCCAAGCTTGAGCGTTTGACACTCCAGGATCTTCTTTCATCATCTTCCATCGCACACTTGAAAACTCCCTTCATACACAACTCATCATAAGCTGATTAAAAAGGTTAGTACCCTATTAAAATAATTTTCCCTTACTGGAAATAAAGATATTCTTTAAGAGCTACTGTTTCTCAAGATCGCCAAAAAGTTTTTGCAAAGAAAAAGCAAGCTTAAAGTTTGCAAAAGTAAGGAGAGACAAAACGTGGCAGAATCTGTGAAAAACAGAAAAGCAGGTAGTAAAGAATTTTTTAGGGATACTTCTGCAACTCAAATCAAAAAACTCAGAACATACAAAAGTTCCGTGATTGTATAGAGCACGCTGTGTAAAAACATCAGCTCAAAAAGATGAACTTGGATTTTTCTATGATTTTTCCCGTCACGAGGACAGAATATGTTTTCTGGACAGCATGTCACAACTTTCACTTCCCTTGTCATATGAGGCTATAAATGGCACAAAGCTTGAAAAGTAAAGATACAATGATGTTGCTACAGTAGTAACAATCATCAAGACCACTAAGAACAGAAGAAAAACAAAAAGGAAAACCTAAATTCTTTGCAGGATGCCTCCCGAAAGCGCTTCTTTAAAGCCATCAGCTAGGCTTAAAGCAAAAGATCAAGTCTTATCAAGAAAATAACTAGCCCATGTGACGGACTCAAAAGGCAACTTAATCTTTTTCCTAGGGAAATGTTCCATCCCTTTCTTTATTGGAATTTGATATTCCCCTTTTTCATATCAATAACAGAACCCACGGTGGATAGAAAAGAATGTCCCAAAATAATTGGACAAGAGGGCTCACACGCAATGTCCATAATAGTAAAATCAACGGGAACATAATTATCATTGACAATGATAAGAACATCGTCGATCTTCCCCAAAGGTTTCTTTATGGAAGAATCGACAAGACGAACACCAAAAGAATAAGGATCAAAAGGTTTCAATTCAAGCATATCATACATTCTTTTGGGCATAACGGAGGTACTAGCTCCAACATCACAAAGAGCAAAGAAAGAGAAGTTATTCAATTTGATTTTTATCATAGGATCCCAACCATCTTCTAGCTTCATAGGTATGGAGGCTTCTAGTCTAAGATTCTCCTCCCTAACTTTGATTAGAGCATTGGTGATATGCTCTGTGAAGGCAAGATTAAGTGTGCTAGTGTGGGGGTCTCTAGACAATTTGTGTAGGAAACCAATAACTTCAGGTAAGGTGCAGTTGTCAAAGTCTAGATCACTACTACCTATCAAGGAGGTAGTGATATAATTTAGGCTCACTTGTTTGAAAGCCTCTATGTTCATAGAGGTTTCTTCATCTATGGTTGAGGTGGTAGCATCACCATTGATAGGTCCAGTGGGACTAGGGGTGTGATGGGTGCTAACAGTTTGGTCATCCTCAACAACTTGGATAGTAGCTACTGTGTGGTAGGTAGGAAGGCTCTTAACTCTCTCCTCTTCCTCCTTTTCTCTAGCCCATCTCTCTTTAAGTTTGCCCAACATCCTATTGTTTTCATTAATTTGCACTTGGATAGCATTCATACGAGTGGTCTTCCTCTCCTCGGGGGGAGAAGTTCTAATCTTAAGCATCTCAACGTCATGGGCTATGTTGTCTACCTTCAAAGAGAGGATATCTAATTTGTCTAATTTCTCTTCTACACTCTTGTTGAATGCTTTTTGGGTAGTGATAAAGTCTTTAAGCATACTCTCTAGTTCAGAAGTGGGGTTCTTGTTGCTAGGATAAATGTTGTTGTTCCCATAAGTGGATGGAAACGGCCTAGGATTACTAGCAAAGTTGCCCCTATAAGCATTATTATTGAAGTTGTTTCTAGAGATAAAATTCACATCTACTTGTTCTTGAACAACCAAAGAATTTAAAGGAACATCCTGAGGATCAATAGGAGCTTGCTTGGTAAGTAGAGACATGATCAAGTCAACCTTTTCATTTAGAGAGGAGATCTCCTCGCCAGAATTTACCTTCTTACCAGTTGGAGATTGTTCGGTGTGCCACTTAGAGTAGTTCAGCATCATCTCATCAAGTAGCTTTGTGGCAGCACCAAGTGTGGTTGACATGAAAGTTCCTCCCGTGGCCGAGTCTAACAGATTTCGCGAGGTAAAGTTTAGGCCTGCATAAAAAGTCTGGATAACCATCCAATTAGTCAAACCATGTGTAGGGCAGTTCTTAACAAGAGATTTGATTCGTTCCCAAGCTTGGGCAACGTGTTCATTATCCAATTGCCTAAAATTCATAATATTACTTCTTAACTGGATAATTCTAGCAGGGGGATAATAGTTCCCAATAAAAGCATCCTTACACTTGTCCCAAGAATCGATACTATTCCTAGGTAGAGATTGCAGCCACTCCTTGACTCTTCCTATCAAGGAGAAAGGAAAAAGCTTCAGCTTGACGATGTCTCCATCTAATTCCTTGTACTTTTCTATCACAAATCTCAACAAAATTATTTAACTGCAACGCAGCATCCTCTCCAGCACCTGAGAATTGATCTTTCATAACAATATTAAGCAAGGCAGGTTTAATTTCATAAGAAGGTGCTGAAGTGGCAGGTGGAGCAATAGGAGTGCAGATAAATTCACTGTTGTTGTGACTAGTGAAGTCACAAAACTTGGTGTTTTCATTGGAACCCATAGTAGCAGCAGGTATTTTTGGTATTTTTGACAAGGGACACAAAAGTAAAAACTGATAGATAAACTAGCAAGACTAAAAAGCAAAGATAAAAGATAGTGTGCAAATCCCCTATCTTGTAGACTGGAGTCCCCGGCAACGGCGCCAAAAACTAGCTTGATACGGTGAGGATAGTTCTCACTCCTCGTTGGTTACCCCAAGTGGAAGGTGAGATGTAGCGTAGCAGCAAATTTCCCTCGGTGGAGATACCAAGGTTATCGAACCAGTAGAACTCCAAGAGATACAAGTAGGTGACAACAGCGCCAGAAATTACTTCGGGCTAGGGAGTTGACGTGGACTTGCACACAGAAACAAATAACTGTGCTCCCAACGAGTACAGAGGAGGTGTCAATTCCTCCGGCCTTGCTGTTTACAAAGGATCAACGCAAGAGATAATAATAGTGGCAACTGAAAGTAAAGGCTGAAAGTAAATTGATGATGTAAACAATGGTGTGAATATGGACCGGGGTCCCATGATGTTCACTAGTGATGTCTCTCTCCCAAAAGACGATAAAAGTGCTAGCGAGGTAAACAAATCACAACTGGGCAATTGATAGGATTATAAACGCACCGCAATGCTAACTATGCTACAAAAGAAAAGGAAGAGGCTCAAAAGCAATGGGCAGTATGCCAAAGTAAGTAGACCGAAATCCAACTGCATCTACTACGAATCATCCACCTTGAGATATCTATCCAAAACATATCGCTGGTATGAAGTTACGAATCCCACCCAAAGTGTAAACTCAAAGCAACAGACAACTGCATTAAAAGAACTATGCGTAAAGTAAACAATCCTTGCACCCGCAAGTACAAACACCATTGTTTTATCCTTGGTGGCAATAGCACATCCCCTAGTCTCATGTTTCTGTCACTCAAGGTAGACATCAAGGGGCTGAACCCACAATCAAGCATAACGCTCCCTCTTGGAGTTGCAACAAATCACTTGGCCAAAGTAAAATACGGCAACGGAGAACATGCAAGAATTTACTAAAGAACACAAATATAAAAGAGAACCAAATATATTACTCATCACAACCTGAACATAATCTCATAATCCATCATATCCCAACAAACTCAGTGTAGCAACATAGAAAACTACAAAAGTTCCTCGATGATGTGAGGCAGCTCACGAGGTTTCGAAAGTCGAAGCACAAAGAGGGGAGAGGTACATCACATAGCTACTGGTCACGGACCCATGGTCCAAGGGGGACTACTCACGGCACATACGGGAGGCGTCCATGGCTATAGATGGTCTCCGGGAGGGGATTCCTCCTTCCGGCAGGGTGCCTGTAACAGCCCAGATTTCACAAAAATTAAAAATTTTATTTTCGGTGTGAATTGTTTGATTGTCTGATTTATTTGCGGTGTTTGCACCCCGATTTATCGATCGGCGATTATTTCCCCCCTCTTATCTCGTACCGGACGGAGACCGACCCTAGCCACCCTGACACTCGACCTTTGCGACACCGGGTTTCACCGATCACCGTCGCGAAAACCGCACGAGACCAGCTGTAGCCAACGGAACACAAAAACCCCGTTTAATAATTAAACGGGTTATTTTTATAGCGCGCAGGAAAGTGTTCTCATAACGGTTCCAGCGCGAGGTGAACGCCGCCGGCTCAACACGCTGATCGTGCAGTTTGAGGTTTTACCCGAATCGGAGGTCCTGCGCACCCCCGACGGTCAGAAACGTAAACACCGCATGCGCGAGAGAAAAACCGGGGATGTTTTTGCAAACTGCCAGCCACCTGGGCTATATAAAGACCACCCCTTTCTAGGGTTTCCCAAGCCTAAAATTTGCAGCAACCCCCCTGAAATTGTCTCAGATTTAGCCCCAAACAAACCCACACCCGAAACCCTAGCTGCCAGCCACCCCGGGTCGTTGGATCGCAAGATCGGTGGCTCACAACCATCCACGTCGCCCAGCCAGCTCCTCCTCCCGCTTCGGGCCCCGCAAGGCCTGGAGATCCTCCGCTGGCCCGCTTCGGGCCCTATCTGGGCCGAGCGCCACCGCGCCCGTGCTCCAAGCCGCCGTCCAGCCGCACGCCGGCGAGCGCCGCCTCGCCACGGCGAGCTCCTCCTCTCCCCGCGCCTCGTCCTTTCCCTCTTGTCCCTCTCCTCTCCCTCCTTCCTCCCTCACCTTCGTTCCTCCTCACAGGGCGGCCGACGCACGCCATGGACGCCGGAATCCAGCGCCGGCCCGAACCTCGCCGCGCGCCGCCCTCGTCGCCAACAGGAACCGGCCGGCCTCGTCGACCCAGCGCCTCCTGCGGATCCACCCGCGCCGCCCGAGACCTCCTTCCACCTTGCCTCGCCGGCGCAGCCGCCGCCGTCGGCCTGACCGGGATCGGGCGGGATCCCGATCCGGCCACCAACCGCCAGTGTCATGTGGGCCGGCCCACCTCTAGCGCCGACCCCGACCACTCCAGCCCAGCGCCCCGCCAGGCCCATGGCCGATCCCTCGCCCACGGGCGAGGATCTGCTATCCGTCGCCAACCAGCAGATGGGCCGAGCCCATCAGGGGTGAGACCTTTTTTTACTTGTTTTTTATTCCTGGATGTTATTTTTTTCTAAGTCTGAGTAATTTGTGTTGCTGATTCAGTTTTGCGACGTACATTGCGAACAAACCGTAGCCAGGATGAACGTGCGCCCAAAAGGAAAATTGTTTAGAATTGTGTGTACTTCAATCCATCTTTTGTGAGCATTTTGATTTGAGGCCATCTTGATGTTGTTAATCACTGATGAAGTGGGCATCAGGCTATTAACTGCTACTATTTTCTGCCATGTGTTGCTGCTGTTATTTTATTGCAAGTTTTCATGATGATTGTGACTCATCCATGAGGCCTATTGCATTGATTCTTGTTGCATATTGTTAAGCATCATGTCTACTTCCATTATGTGTATTGCATTGTCATGTTTACATTCCTGGTCATAGATATGTTTAGCTCCAAAGTTGCTATGTCACTGTTTTTGACAGCCACCTTTGTTTTTCACTAAGTCTGTAACTTTCCGATGCCATGTTGCTTGCTTAATATCTTTTGATCTGTTATGCCTATGACCATGATTCTTGTTTGTACCTGATCACCATCATGTCTACTCCATGCTCATCTATTGCTATGTCATGTTGCTGCACATTTGCATATAGTTTTACTCCTGTTAGTATGGAATAAAAATAACAGTTTATGCCCTGTTTTCTTGATTTTCACTAAATCCTAGACCAGTAATGTTTTATAGCTTTTTGTGTTGCTTATAACTAGTGATCCATGATGTCTTTTTGCATGATTCCTTTTGCCATGCCTTCCCTGCCATGTCTAATTTAGTTGCATATCATTTCTGAGCATGTTTGCATTCATTATCCTGTTTATGCATTTCTCTAAAGTGTGCTTCCCGATGTTGGCAGATTGTGTTCCAAACTTGTTTTGCTTGTATCTTTTTAACCGTAACTCCGTTTGTAGTGTGCTTTATATGTAACTTGATTAGTTTTTTGTGTACTTTGTGTTTATGCTATTTTTTGATGCTGTTAAACAACCTAAAATATGGTTTAGGGCAGAACAGTACCAAAACTTTTAATTGTCGTGGGGTACTTAGTGATATGCCATGTTTAGGTTGTGCCTCACTTAAATTGACTAGCATAGATAGTTTATTTTATGCTTCACCTCTTGTCATGTTTGTGTGATATGCCATGCTTGAGTGAGATGTCATGTTAACAACCTTTGCTCATCTTGTGTAGCTAAACAATTTTAACCTTTCTAAATGTGTGGTATCGTCGTGTGTGACGAGTACTCCACTTAACCTGTTAGTAACACTCTCGACGGTAGGTGCGATGTCTCGTGTTGCCTTCTTGTTGATGCTTGCTCGTGTTTTCTTCGTAGTAATATATGCTTGCTTGTTGATTGTCTTTTCCAGTGTTTTCTTCTTGTGTGCTTCCGCGGGTACCTCTCGGAGACGTTGCGAGCTTGCGATCGACTTTACCTTCGGTTTCGTCTTCTCATCAGGTAAGGGGGGGGGCATATATCATGCTTATAACTTTCAGCTCACTCGCGCCAAGGTGTAGGATAGAACGATTGCTTGATCCTACCACTTTATATACATGCCTCTCAAATAAACCCAAACAACCATGTCCTCCACATCCCAGCAAACCTTGTTCGGCTATGTTACTTTTGCTCGCTGCTCAGCCACTGCTTAGTATGCATGCTAGGATGTTATCAACTGTTACCTCCTGTTACTCCTTGGATTTGGGATATCACATTATTATATTGTTGTTGATGATATGATTATTATAATGTTGACTATATTCGACGAAGGATGGAAGGTCTAGGCTATCCCGCCCCGACGCTTTGTTCCATTCGAGTCACCTAGGATCCGAGTTCCGGGTATTGGTTTTAAGATTGAGCGTGCCTAACCGCGTGTGGGATACTATGGGGTCCCCTCTTCTTACCTACCTAGCTTCAAACATTTCTAGTGGTGGCCCAAGCTAATTTACCATTTGCAAACCATGCATATATGTCTGTCGGGTCGCTCCTAGCAGATATCCTTTTAAAACAACTTGGGCCAGCGGAGACATGGTTCCTCTGTTGGTCCACACTTGTGAGCTAGGGGGCTTCCCACATGTGAGGGGATCAGTTACCTCGACCTTGGCCAACTTTTGGATTGGGTGTCGACTCCCCGGGGGCCACCCGGATTTGTTCGTTGTTAGCTAGAGGGACCTGTCGTTTCAGATATCTCAGAACTAAATCATAAAATGGTTGCCTATGATGGGTAGAAACTGAGAGAGATGGGCGTGCGTGCGAAGCCTTGAAATGGGCAGTTGGTACACCCCTGTAGGGTTAAATCTTTTCGAGAAGCCGTGTCCACGGTTATGGACGACTTGGAACCTACGTCTTGTTCATAGATAACATCAACTGAATCATATTTAATAACTTGATCAACGTGTGTGTGCCTTGACTGCTTCTTCTTTGTCGGGATGCGAAGAGGAGGACAAAGATAGGATAGGTGTTATTGATGGTACGAATTAACGCCCCCTCGTTGCTTACCCAAAGTGGAAGGTTGAGATGTAGACAACAGCAAGTTTCCCTTAGAGAAGATGCTAAGGTTTGAGTGTCTACCAGTAGGACTCCAACAGATAAAAGAAGGTGGTGAAGTGAACAATGGCGCCGTTTACAACCGAGGTTGCTAACTTCACCTGGACCTGCACACACAGCAAATAACTTTGCTTCCCAACGAGGACAGAGGAGTTGTCAATTCCTACGGGCTTGTTGTTTACAAAGGATAAAACGCACGGGATAATAATGATAGTGATAGCAACAGAAAAGTAAATAAAGCAGTAAATTGATAGTGGGTGTAAACAGTATTGGAAATATGGACCGGGGTCCTATGATGTTCACAAGTGATGTCTCTCTCCCAAAATAAGATAAAATAACCATGCGAGGAAAACAAATTACAGGTGGGCAATTGACAGGGTTACTTGCGCAAACCAATGCTAACTATGCTATAAAGAAAGGAAGAGGCTCAAAAGCATGGGCGGTACGCCAAGACAAGTAGACCGAAATCCATCTGCATCTACCTACTAATCATCCACCTTGAGATATCTATCCAGAACATCTCTCTAGTATTAAGTTGCGAATCCCACCCAAAGTGTAAACTCAAAGCAACGGACAACTGCATTAAAGAACTTTGCATAAAGTAAAAAATCCTTGCACCCGCAAGTACAAGCACCGTTGTTTTCCCCCTTGTGGCAACAGCACATCCCATAGACTCGTGTTTCTGTCACTCAAGCTAGTCATCGGGGGGCATGAACCCACAATTATGCATAACGCTCCCTCTTTGAGTCACTACCTACTATTTGGCCAAAGCAATAAACAACAACGGAGAACATGCAAGAATTACTCTAGAACATAAATATAAAAGAGGAGAATCAAATATATTACTCAAACACAATCTGAACATAATCTCATAATCCATCGGATCCCAGCAAACTCAGCATAGCAACAGCAGAAATATTACATATGTGCCTCGATCGTGTAGGGAAGCTCACGAGGTCTAATCCATGAAGAACAAAGAGGGGAGGAGAACATCACATAGCTAATGATCATAGACCCATGGTCCAAGGTGGACTACTCACGGTTCATCCGGGAAGCATCCATGGTGGTGGAGAAGCTCCCGGAGGTGGTTCCTCCCTCCGGCAGGGTTCCCGGAAGAGGTATTCTGGTGCTCCCAATCTTGGAAGCGCGTCGGCGGCGGAACAGACGAGAGATCGCGAAAAAGGGATCCCGTCACGGAGGTTTCACGTCACGAGGATTATATGGGAGAAGGGGGGCAGCCAGGGGGCACCAGGGGTCCAGGCGGCCCCCTGGCGCGGCCCCACCCTAGGTCGCGCTGGGAGGGCGCCTGGGGCCCTGGTGGGTCCCATATCGCCCCCCCCCCCTCGGTGATTCCCGAAGCTTCTTCTACGCTGATTTTTTATTGGATTTTTCCCGAATTTTTGGAGCACTTTTAATATGGAGGAAACCTGAAATAGAAAAACAACAGAAAACAGGAATTGGCACTGGGGTGCACTGAGTTAATAGGTTAGTCCAAATATGATCCAAAGTGTATGGAAGTTCATCAATATCATAGCAATATCACACAAAAGAGGCATGGAGCAAGCAGAAATTATAGATACGTTTTGGACGTATCAACATCCCCAAGCTTAATTCCTGCTCTTTCTCGAGTAGGTAAATGATAAAAGCATTATTTCTGTGGTGACATGCTAACAACCATATAAGAACTTTTAAGTAAAGCAATCAAGGTATGCAATTCAATTCAAGTCATAACAGGCAAGAGTCTATATTTAGCATTGAAACAAGCAACATAAGAACATAAAGGTGCAAGAGCTCTCGCTGTCCGTGACTCGAATGTCTCCAAATGGTGTTTGTGTGCAAGAAAGGGGATATGGATATATGAGAGAAAAATTATTTATGTGTTGAGAACTTAATCTACTAAAGTTTCACACTTGGTCTTCTTTGGAATCTTATCTTGACTCATGCCCAAACCTCAAGCTAGGTACAGGTCAAAATGATCCACTCCTTTTTGAAATTTTGAGCACCCATGCAATGGATGAGCGTAAGCAAGAAAGTTAACACTTAGGATGGCAAAGAGAGAATATGGTGGAGGAGGAAGACAAAAAAGGTGTGAAGGGCTCACATCAATGAGGACAATCATAGGCGAGAGAAAGCCAAATGATACATATGATGTGAGGAGTAGGGATTGCCATGCAACAGATGCACATATGAGCTAAGGTAAGCTCTCCAATGGAACTACTGGGGGTGCATCCAACTTGCTTGCTCAAGAAGACCTAGAGCTCATTTGAGGAGGCTCATCATTGGAATATACAAGCCAAGTTCTATAGTGTGAAGGTCCCCACATAGCTATATGCATGAATGATAATCTCTATGGAGTACAAGATATAAGATGGAGTACGAGTGTGGATCTCTCAAAAGGAATAGTAGTGTGCCCCCTTCTCTCTTTTTATTTTCTTTTTCTCACTTTTTTATTTTTTTGTATTTTTTTGGTGGCCTCAATGGCTCTTTCTATTTCTCTCATTTATCCTCTTTGGGATCTTTTGATTTTGTCCTCTTTGGGATCTTTTCCTCACTTTAGGGGCAACACTCTATATATTACAAGAGGTATAGAAGATCTTTCACACTTTACAAAAGTACTCATATCATAAAGAAGATGTAACTATCATGAAGTATGCAAATGTATGCCTCTGCCAGTGTAGCAGGATATGCAATGATACTAGCGCGTCATGTAGCAATGATTAGGGCAAGGCCCAACTAGCATGCGGCTCATCGATCAAGCAAGTAGCATGTATGACATGAAGATCAAGTCATGAGAAGGTGGATGTTGCATGGCAATATATCTCGGAAAGGCTATGGAAATGCCTTGATAGGTAGGTATGGTGGCTGTTTTGAGGAAGGATATAAGGAGGTTTATGATGACAGACCGTATCATGCCAAGGGTTTGGATGTACTGGCGAAGTTGTACTCCAACTCTCAGAGTGAGAAGAAAGCAATGCACGACACAGGAGAGGCTAGAAAAATATGGGAAGGTGGAAGTGTCAACTTTCGAATACTCACATTAGTCCGAAGAACTCATGCACTTATTATCGGTAACTCTCAATCTAATAAGGAGTTTCACAAAGAGACAAGTACCCCGAGGAGGAGTGTATGGGGTTTTGGTTATCCTTGCGCATCCTCGACTCATGGTACGTGAGTGTACTCTAATATTCGACCCCTCAGAAGAGTAGTGATCCATCTAGTAGCTAAAGTTCCCAACTAATTTTGTAAGTTTTGAAAATAAACACGGATTGCCCAAAATACGACCTCTATCACTAATAGGCTAAAGCTCTTGACACCAAAAGTCCAAACATTACTCAAAACAATACCTCAAAACTATTGCAAGTTACTACTACAAAAGAATAGCAACCTAAATTACCTACTTCAAGTCAAGACACAAAACTCAGTGCAACAGGCAAACTCTCTAAACAAGATAAACATGAAAACTCAAGAGAGTTCCAGCAATAAACTAAACAAAAGCTCTTTAAAAAGATAAGCAATAAACTAAACAAGAGCTAAACATGGCAGTAGCTATGAAAAAGATAAAGAACACACACAACAAAGATACGCATGAAAAGTCTTATGTTGTGTTCTAGATTTTGGAAGTGGAGCGTGTTTCTCTCCCACACAAAGAAAGATGGGTTCTAACTTGTTATGAACAGAAAGAAAAGCTAAAGAAAACTAGAAAATAAAACCTGAGAGCGAGACGCTCCAAGCATAGCACATAACGCATGAAGTGATAAAAATATAGCGAAACGAGAGACGAACTGATAATTGTTGATGGAGAAGGGGATGCACGGGGGCATCCCCAAGCTTAGACACTTGTGTCTCCTTGAATATTTCTTGGGGATGCATGAGGGCATCCCCAAGATTGAGCGCTTGACACTCCTGAATCTTCTTTCATCATCTTCCCTCGCACACTTGAAAACTCCCTTCATACATAACTCATCATAATCTGATTAGCGAGGTTAGTACCCATAATAAAATAATTTTTTATCTACTGGAAATAAAGATATTATTGAATTTCTACTGTTTCTCAAGATTTCCAAAAAAAATTTGCAAAGAAAAAGCAAGCTTAAGGTTTGCAAAACGAAGAAAAGGCAAAACAGGACAGAATCTGTGAAAAAGAGACCAGCAGGTAATAAAGAATTTTTTAGGGATACTTCTGCAACTCAAATAAACAAACTCAGAACATACGAAAGTTCCGTAATTGTATATATCACACTGTGTAAAAATTTCAGCTCAAAACGATGAACTGGGATTATTCTGTGATTTTTCTAGTCACGAGGAGAGAATCTGTTTTTTGGACAGCATGTCACAACTTTCACTTCCCTTGTCATATGAGGCTATAAATGGCACAAAGCTTGAAAAGTAAAGATACAATGATGTTGCTACAGTAGTAACAATCATCAAGACCACTAAGAACAGAAGAAAAACAAAAGGGAAATCCTAAATTCGTTGCGGGCTGCCTCCCGAAAGCGCTTCTTTAAAGCCATTAGCTAGGCTTAATGCAAACAGATCAAGTTTTTTTAAGAAAATAACTAGCCCGTGTGACGGACTGAAAAGGAAACTTAATCTTTTTCCTAGGAAAGTGTTCCATCCCTTTTTTGAGAGGGAATTGGAACTTTATAATCCCTTCTTTCACATCAATAACAGCACCCACGGTGCGAAGAAAAGGACGTCCCAAAATAGTTGGACAAGAAGGTTCACATTCAATGTCCATAATAGTAAAATCAACGGGAACATAATTGTCATTGACAATGATAAGAACATCGTCGATATTCCCGAAAGGTTTCTTTATGGAAGAATCGACAAGACGAACACCAAAAGAACAAGGATCAAAAGGTTTCAATTCAAATATATCATTCATTCTTTTGGGCATAACAGAGGTACTAGCTCCAACATCACATAAAGCATAGCAAGAAAAGTTATTCAAATTAATTTTAATCATAGGATCCCAACCATCTTCTAGCTTTCTAGGTATGGAGGCTTCTACCCTAAGCTTCTCCTCCCTAGCTTTAATGAGAGCATTAGTGATATGCTCCGTGAAGGCAAGATTAAGTGTGCTAGTGTGGGGGTCTCTAGACATCTTGTGAAGGAAACGAATAACTTCAGAAAGGGTGGAATTTTCAAAATCAAGGTCACTACCATCAAGTAAAGTAGTAGTGGTGTCCTTTAGGCTCACTTGTTTGGTAGCTTCTATAGTCATAGGAATTTCTTCTTCTATGGTTGAGGTCATAGCATCACCATTAATAGGTCCTATGGGACTAGGGGTGCATTGGGTGCTAAGAGTTTGGATATCCTCAACCACTTGGATAGTAGCAATAGTATGGTGTGTAGGAAGGCTCTTAATTCTATATTCTTCCTCCTTTCTCTAGCCCATCTCTCTTTAAGTTTAGCCATCATCCTAATGTTTTCATTAATTTGCACTAGGATGGCATTCATAGGAGTGACCTTCCTCTCCTCAAGAGGAGAAGTTCTAATTTTAAGCAATTCTACTTCATGGGCTAAATTGTCTACCTTCGACGAGAGGTTATCTAATTTGTCTAGTTTTTCCTCTACACTCTTGTTGAATGATTTTTGGGTAGTGATAAAGTCTTTAAGCATACTCTCTAATTCAGAAGTGGAGTTTGGTGTGCTAGGATAAGTGTTGTTGTTCCCATAGTTGTTGGAGGGGGGAACGGTCTAGGATTACTACCAAAGTTACTCCTATAAGCATTGTTATTGAAGTTGTTTCTAGAGATAAAGTTCACATCCACTTTATCTTGAGCAATCAAGGAATTTAAAGGTACATCATGAGGATCAATAGGAGATTGCATGGTAAGTAGAGACATAATCAAGTCAACTTTTTCATTTAGGGAGGAGATCTCCTCGACCGAGTTTACCTTCCTACCTGTTGGAGCTATTTCGGTGTGCGAGTGGGAATAGTTGGTCATCATATCATCGAGAAGTTTTGTGGCAGCACCAAGTGTAGTTGACATAATTGTTCCTCCCGCGGCCGAATCTAGCAAGTTCCGCGAGGTAAAGTTCAAGCCTGCATAAAAAGTTTGGATAACCATCCAAGTAGTCAAACCATGCGTAGGGCAATTCTTAACAAGAGATTTCATGCGTTCCCAAGCTTGGGCAACGTGTTCATTATCCAATTGTTTAAAATTCATAATATAACTCCTCAATTGGATAATCTTAGCAGGGGGTAGTACTTCCCGATAAAAGCATCCTTGCACTTATCCCAAGAATCTATGCTATTCCTAGGCAATGATTGAAACCAGATTTTAGCTTCATCTCTCAAGGAGAAAGGAAAAATCTTAAGCTTAACAATATCACCATCTACTTCTTTGTACTTTTGCATATCACAAAGCTCAATAAAATTATTTAAGTGCAAATCAGCAGCATCTCTACCACCGGAGAATTGATCTTTCATGACAAGATTCAGCAAAGCAAGTTTAGTCTCATAAGAAGGTGTTGAAGTAGCAGGTGTAGCAATAGGAGTGCAGATAAAGTCACTGTTGTTGTGACTAGTGAAGTCACACAACTTGGTGTTCTCGGAGTAACCCATAGTAGCAGCAAGCAAGATAACTATTTTTTTATTTTTGATAAAGCACACTAAAGCAAAAACTGAAAGGTAAACTAACAAGACTAAAAAGCAAAGATAAAAGATAGTGTGCAACTCCCCTCTCTTGAAGAGTGGAGTCCCCGGCAACGGCGCCAGAAATTTCTTTTGATGGTACGAATTAACGCCCCCTTATTGGTTACCCAAAGTGGAAGGTTGAGATGTAGACAGCAGCAAGTTTTCCTTAGCGAAGATGCTAAGGTTTGAGTGTCGACCAGTAGGACTCCAACAGATACAAGAAGGTGGTGAAGTGAACAATGGCGTCGTTTACAACCGAGGTTGCTAACTTCACTTGGAACTTTACACAAAGCAAATAACTTTTCTTCCCAACGAATACAGAGGAGTTGTCAATTCCTCCGGCCTTGTTGTTTACAAAGGATAAAACGCACGGGATAATAATGATAGTGATAGCAACGGAAAAGTAAATAAAGCAGTAAATTGATAATGGGTGTAAACAGTATTGGAAATATGGACCGGGGTCCTATGATGTTCACTAGTGATGTCTCTCTCCCAAAAGACGATAAAATATCCATGCGAGGTAAACAAATTACAGCTGGGCAATTGACAGGATTATGTGCGCAAACCAATGCTAACTATGCTATAAAGAAAGGAAGAGGCTCAAAAACATGGGCGATACGCCAAGACAAGTAGACCGAAATCCATCTGCATCTACCTACTAATCATCCACCTTGAGATATCTATCTAGAACATCTCGCTAGTATTAAGTTGCGAATCCCACCCAAAGTGTAAACTCAAAGCAACGGACAACTGCATTAAAGAACTTTGCGTAAAGTAAAAAATCCTTGCACCCGCAAGTACAAGCACCGTTGTTTTCCCCCTTGTGGCAACAGCAAATCCCCTAGGCTCATGTTTCTGTCACTCAAGCTAGTCATCGGGGGGCATGAACCTACAATCATGCATAACGCTCCCTCTTTGAGTCACTACCTACTACTTGGCCAAAGCAATAAACAGCAACGGAGAACATGCAAGAATTACTCTAGAACATAAAAATAAAAGAGGAGAATCAAATATATTACTCAAACACAATCTGAACATAATCTCATAATCCATCGGATCCTAGCAAACTCAGCATAGCAACAGCAGAAATATTACATATGTGCCTCGATCATGTAGGGCAGCTCACGAGGTCTAATCCATGAAGAACAAAGAGGGGAGGAGAACATCACATAGCTACTGATCATAGACCCATGGTCCAAGGTGGACTACTCACGATTCATCCGGGAAGCATCCATGGTGGTGGAGAAGCTCCCGGAGGTGGTTCCTCCCTCCGGCAGGGTGCCGGGAAGAGGTCTTCTGGTGCTCCCGATCTTGGAAGCGCGGCGACGGCGGAACAGAGGAGAGATCGCGAAAAAGGGTTCCCGTCACGGGGGTTTCACGTCACGAGGATTATATTGGCGAAGGGGGGCAGCCAGGGGGGCCACCAGGGGTCCAGGCGGCCCCCTTGCGCGGCCCCACCCGAGGGCGCGCCGGGAGGGCCCCTGGTGGGTCCCCTCTGCCCCCCCCCCCCCTCGGTGATTCCCGAAGCTTCTTCTATGCTGATTTTTTATTGGATTTTCCCGAATTTTTGGAGAACTTTTAATATGGGGGAAACCTGAAATAGAAAAACAGCAGAAAACAGGAACTGG
Organism: Bromus sterilis; assembly: GCA_950022295.1. Classification (NCBI taxonomy): domain Eukaryota; kingdom Viridiplantae; phylum Streptophyta; class Magnoliopsida; order Poales; family Poaceae; genus Bromus; species Bromus sterilis. The sequence goes on along the minus strand of OX465595.1, from coordinate 359,820,561 downwards.
CACTGGGGTGCACTGAGTTAATAGGTTAGTCCAAATATGATCAAAAGTGTATGGAAGTTCATCAATATCATAGCAATATCACACAAAAGAGGCATGGAGCAAGCAGAAATTATAGATACATTTTGGACGTATCAGTTATGTTTGCGTAAGTAGTTGATAGCAAGACTTGTTGGAGGTGATTCCTCATCGAATGCTTGGTTCCCATCTTACTCTAAATTAGACCGTTAGCCACGCATATATTGCTAGTGCATCTTCAACCTCACCACTACCCCCATCTTACCCGTGAGAAGTTAGTTACAAAACTTTTGATATATTCTCACCGCCTGCTTTTCTTTTCCCTTTTATGTTTTGCCTGATCGGCCACTGCAGTTGAATTACCACCTCGACTCTTCTTCTGGACGCCTTCGTGGAGACTCGACGAAGACTAGTTAGGCCGATCCCGGCGGAGAGCTTGGACCCGTGTGGTTACAGGGATGGTGTGTTTTACCTTTTGCCGGTAGGCATTTGAATGTAGTTTGTACTCAGACATGTATCTTCCACTGATGTATTATATTAAGGCAGTTGTATGCTTCGTCCCCGGATCTGGATGGAAACATCTAGATCTGGAACAGTACCGCATATCGGGCCTTACAGTGCCGGGGCATCTTCTCTTGGCAGCCCCGATCTTGAAACGGCGGTGGCGGCGGAATAGAGAGGAGAACGGGAATAGCAGATCGATATTAGGGGTTTCCGTCACGGGGGGTAAATATAGGCGAAGGGGGGCACCGAGAGGGGCCACAGGGCACCCAGGAGGTCTCTTGGCGCGGCCTAGGGTGGGGCCGCGCCAGGGACCCTCCTGGGGCCCTGGTGGGTCCACCCCCTTCCCCTCTTGATGATTCGGGAAGCTTCCGGGTCGCTGATTTTTTATTGGATTTTTCCGGAATTTATTTGGCACTTTTAATGGCCGAAAAACCCCAAATACAAAAACAGCAGAAAAACAGGAACTGGCAACTGGGTGCACTGAGTTAATAGATTAGTCCAAATATGATAAAAAAGTGTATGAAAGTTCAAGAAAAACATGGCAAAGTCACACAAATCATGCATGGAGCAAGCAGAAATTATAGATACGTTAGGGACATATCAGGGTCCAAAGCCCCGCGTACATAGGATTTAGTCCGGCGGATGACCTCTCTGTTGAATTTGAAAGATGGGCTACGGAGTGTCGGATAGCCTCGGTGGAGCGTTCCCTAACAAGGTGCCCGCCACCCTGGAGATTGTGCGTTGTAGTGTAACACAAGTGCCCCTCTGCAGGGAAGATTAATCTATTCGAATAGCCGTGTCCACGGTAACAGGACGCTTTATGCTGAAGCCAGATCCTACTACTACAAACTACTACATTACTAAACTATTGGTTCCGGGTTTTCTTCCTCGCAGGGAAGTCGAGGAAGGGTTCTCGGAGGCATTGCTAAATATTACAACTTACTATTATACAATGCTGCAGCAACCTCTGCTGCATTGTTACTTTATGCTTTATATAAACTGTTGGCTATTCTCCCCTCATGCTGCCAGACTCGTCGGAAGATGCTAGTCTTCGATAGGCCTAGCTTCTATTCCTTATTCTAGTTTCTGCCTTTCAGTCCACTATATAAAGCCTCCCCTTTCCATTTGCTACCAATGCATAAATGCTTAGTAGCGGACATAAGACTCGCGGGTATGCTAGATACTCACCCTTGCTTTATTTCCCCCTTTTTGTTTAGCCTGATTGGCCGCTGCAGTCGACGTTGAAGCCTTGGAGTCCAGGAGCAGGAGATCCCCGATGCCTTCTACGACGTCGAGTTCCCCATTGACCAGGAGTAGTTTGGAGGTTCCCAGGAAAGAGGCCTTGCCTTTTCGATCTGTTGTTATTCGTGGTAGCCTTCTTAAGGCAGATCATGTGTAACTTGTGTCTGTACTCAGATACTATTGCTTCCGCTAACTTTGTGTTGTCGAGCTGTGTATTCGAGCCCTCGTGGCCCCTGGCTTGTATTAAACATTTTGTATTATTTTATTTGTAGAGTTGTGTTGTGATATCTTACCGTGAGTCCCTGATCTCGATCGTGTACCTTGCGTGTATGATTACTGTACACAGTTCGATTTTGGGGGCGTCACACCGGGTGGCCGCCTGGACTCCTGGTGCCCCCCCCCCCCCGGTGTCCCCCTTTGGCTCTTATTTATACTCCCGTCGCGAAAACCCTGATTCCAGACCCCTTTTCTCCAGAAGCTATTCCGATCTCCGCCGCCATCGCCAACAAGCTTCGGGGGACCATAATTCCTGTGTCGGCACCCTGCCGGGATGGGGAAGTGCCCCCGGATTCATCTCCATCGACGTTGCTTCCTACCTCCATGATGCGGGAGTAGTCCCTCCTCGGGGCTAAGGTTTCTACCAGTAGCTATGTGGTCAATTCTCTCTCCCATGATGTGATCTTCGTTTTGATCATAGGCTATGTTAATCTAGGGTGATCCCATGATATTTCCCCTTCCTCTATGTATTGGATTTGTTGTACTCACTTGACCTTATCTAGTATAATCCCCGAGACCATGGTGATAGTGGTCTATTGTACATGGGTTAGAAGAATATTTTCATGAGTGATTTCCTCTTTTGTGTGTTGATTGAAGATTGAGATTCTCTTGGTGCGTGTCTTTGACTATCCTTAAGATATGTTGTGGTGATTGTGGTACTCTCTTTGGATGGCTGCGGTGACATTGGGAAATCCATAGATTTAGAACTACGAACTTTGAGGTGTGGTTTTGTAGCCCTACATAATTCGCGTCCTCTCTTGACCACAAAGGAATGACCTCCGAGTGTGTCTCCATTGCATGTTTTATGGGAAATATCATATGATTAGACTATGTTAATGTTGTTGGGAGTTCCCACTAGTGAAAGTATAAAGCCTAGGCCTTGTTTCCACCATTGTTACATTGTTTGTGCTCACTTTTGTCACATGTTTGCTTGCTGCACTTTTTATTACAGATTTATATTACTTTGTTTTGCCACACATATCACTCGTATTTTACCATCTCTTCGCCGAACTAGTGCACCTATACAACTCCTAGTTGTATTAGGTGTGTTGGGGACACAAGAGACTTCTTGTATCTTAATTGTAGGGTTTATTGAGAGAGACCATCTTCAACCTCTACTTCCCTGAGTCCGATCAACCTTAGGTCATCCACTTGAGGGAAATTGCTGATGTCCTACAAACCTCTGCGCTTGGAGGCCCAACATAGTCTACAAGAATAGAAGCGTGCGTAGACATTAATGGACAAAGGAGTTGAGAGGAGTGATGCCATGGAAGATGAAGGTGTTTTTTTTTGCTTCACCACCACCCATCATATCCTACTGTTCTTTTGGGCAGCTGTTGAAGATGCTTTTATTTAGTTTGTGTGTGTTCGTTTGGGCTATTATGTCGGTCAAAAACTGTGATTCAATTCAAATGATTTATGATGGCAAATGTATTCGCCTAGTGTTTATATGAACATAAATTCAACACAAAATTGCATTGTGTAGCTTCCGTATGGACATTGAATGAATGTTTTTCACATCCTTTCGTGTTCGCTCCGGCTCCACGCGCCAACGACCCAGCTTTCCTCTAGTCCTCATTAAATAATGGTGTATGCGAATAGGAACATCGACATTGTTGTCCCTCTTCCTTCTACCTAGCTACCTAGACGGTTGAAAGGACTGAGATGTTGCCTGGAGAGGGGGGGTTAATAGGCGTTTTGAAACTTGTATGGATTTAGCTTTATCCTGATGCGAAATCAAACTTAACGAATACTTTACAAGCTTAAATCCTAAATGTGCTAGGATCAACTAAGCGCGCCAAAAAACCTATGCTAAACAAGATAAGCAGTTAAAGAAACTAGCAATCATAATATATATCACAAGATATGGAAATGAAATAGACAACTACACAATTCAAACTAGCACAATATATATCAAATATGAGCAAGTATGAATTGCGGAAAGTAAAGAGTGTGGGAATGAGATAACCACAAGTGAGTCCGGGATACAGATTTATCCTGAATTTCATACTCATTTTTGAGGGAGTGCTAATCGCCATTGGAGCGGTGCAAAAGCCAAGGCTCTGAAGGGCTACCAAGTAGCTCACCGTATTATCCCTTGCGATTCATCCCCAACGTATGAGCCTCGAATCACCCGGGGTTGGTACTGAAGACGACTACCACACTTTTACAAACTTTTCCGGAGCACACCACAAGTACGGAAGCTTCCAGAGAAACCTTGACCACCTAGGCCACTTCACACCCTTTCCCGGAGCACACCACAAATGGAAGCTTCCGGGGGAACCTCGACCATCTAGGTCTCTTCACAAACTTCTCAAAGCTATCACCAAATCAATACCACCAAACCATCTAGGAGGAGGTGGCCTCCAAAAGATTAATGAACTCACGAACTCTCACTCAGACAAATCGATGCGGGGAGCTCAAACCAATTCAACAAGTGCAAAACTACGTCAATCAACGGATGCTCAAATCACTCACTCAATCTCACAAGATGCAACTCAAGAAGGTAGAAGATTGAAGAGAGGGAAAATAATGAAGGAGATCAGTAAATGGCTCCAAGATCCATCCACAATCCCCACCCTTCATATAGAGGGGAGATAGGGGGTTTGGAGAGGTGGTAAGGGACTCGAAGGAGGTTCCAAGGAACAATCTGATAGTTGTTTGATTCGATGACATTTCCTAACAAACTTTTAGGTATTTTTTCCTTTCCGCGAGTTTTTTTATTTTGATCATGGAAAGTTTAAGAAAAAGTTCAAAACGAACCCTGAACTTGTAGACGACACCTCAATCAAACCCTAAACTTTGAATCCGTGAAATCAACACTCCGAACTATCTATGTGACCTCGGTCTATTTTAAACATTGAGCGCATTCCCAAACAAGGATTACATACGTGGCAGTTCAACCCCGGGATCCTTTACTTCTATCAGTTTAAAAAATAATTCCATTTTTTTAAAGTATTAGCGGTTTAAAAAAATGTTCATGTTTTCAAAAAATACTTTGTATTTTTATAAAGTAATTGCATTTAAAAAAATCCGAGGACTTAAAGGGTTCGTGTTTTCAAAAAATAGTTCATTTTTCCGAAAGTATTTGCATTTTTTTAAAAGGAAGGACTTCAAAATGGTTCGCTTTTTCAAAAGTTGTTTGTTTTTTCAGAAAGTATTTGCATTTAAAAAAATCGGTGATTTAAAAATGGTTTGGTGTTTTTGAAAATTGTTTAAAAATTATTATTATTTTCATAAAATATTAGAGGTTTAATTGTTTTTCATGTTTTCATTTTTTCCAGAAAGTATTCACACTTTATAAAATATAGGAGATATTTTTTTAAATAATGTTTTCAAAAAATTGTTCATTTTTTCAGAAGATATTCACACTTCTATGAAATATCTAGGATTTAAAAAATGGTTCATGTTCTCCAGAAAATGTTTTGAAAATAGTAAAAGTTGTTTGATTCCTTGTGAATATTATTTTTTGGTTAATTTAAATCGCGTGCCACGATGAAGAATAATACACCTCACGCTTGATGGACTGGACCGATCGCGTTTGGCTGCAGTGTTTCTTTCATATTAGCATTTCCTTTAAAAACTATTTTAAAAAGCATTTCCTTTAAAATCACGCTCAAGGTTTAAAATAAATCGGAAACAAATAGTTTAGAGTGTTGAATTCTGGGATTCAGAGTTTACGTTTTTTTAGGATCCAGTGTTTATGGTTTGATTTAGTTTTCGTCTATAAGTTAAAAGAAATTCCGCAAGTATTATAAAGTTGCCATGACAGCTTTAATTAAAATCGCATGACAATTCGATGGAGAAAATGCTTGCAGGAAATGCTCCCGTTATTGGCGTCCAATTTTACAGGCGTGACCGCGTGCGGATCGGATCCATGAACGGGCGATGCATGCGCAGTGATCGGCCAACGATGGATGCCACAACAATTCCAAACATGGAGGTGTGTTGGCAGCCCAACTTTAGCCCAAGAAGTCCAACACGTGTGAGCCGTTGATCCTCGCTGCATCCAACGGTTGAGTTGTCTCAAAGAGAGGCAAAGAGAAGAAAACCCTAGCCACCCTTGTGGCTGTGTAAGAAAGGAAGAGATAGAAGCCAGCACGTGGCTGCTGCTGTGTGTGAGTGAGAGAACACATAAGAACACCACAACCTAGTGAGAAGAGAGGAAGAAGAAGGAGAGGTGTTTTCTGTCAGGATTTGGCGCATCTGACCAGTCTGTCTTCAAGCCTGTGTTCGGAGGGTCAAACGTGCTTGGATCAACTCCATACTTGGTGAGCTCGTTCCTTACTTTGAGTACTTCGATCTGGATAGCTGGTTTGAGGTTTGGGTCAGAGTAGCATCAGATTCAAGAGTGGTTTTGTCAGCTCTGACTGCTGTAGTTTCAGAACAGAGTAGTTTTGGGAGACGAACAGTTTGGGTAGGCAAATGGTGTTCGATTGAGCTGAAATTTTGAGGGGATCTCAGGAACTCTTGTGTCTATTTGTCTGCCAAATTTGGTGTTGTTTCGTTCAGCGGTTTAAGAGCAGTTTGCTGATTACTGAAGAGGACAGAATCTATTATACTCTGCTTTGCTGAAATCTTGACTCTTGTAGTAGTTGTTGTTGTTGCCGGTGGGCAACGAGCTGAGGTGTGTGTTGTAATCCCTAGATGTTCTAGAGAAGACTCTTGCTCATAGTGAAGCTTGTGTGGACCGGTTGGTCCACAGCCGTGGTTTTTCTTTCTCACGTTGAGGAGGTTTTCCACGTAAATCCTTGTGTCACATCTGCATGTGATTGTTTATATTTCCGCTGCATATCTCTGCTGGTTGAACCTATCCTCGAAGTTCATTGCAGGCTGGAGGCAATTGGAGTTGTGTATCTTCTCCCCTTTGCCTCAACAAAGTGGTATCAGAGCTGAGGTTCAGTTTGTACTTAAGTTTCAAAGCAAGGTTTGTTTTGGGCTGAGTGCAGTTTGCTTGTGTTGAAAGATGGAAGTGAATACCAGCAGGATGATATCTTTGAATGGTACAAATTATCAAGCATGGAAAAGCAAGATGGAGGACTTGTTATATGTCAAAGAATACTGGAAGCCAGTGTTCTCCACTGAGATGCCGGAGGGCATTGAGGAAGGTCAATGGAAGGTACTTCATCGCCAAGCTTGTGGGTTTATTCGGCAATGGGTCGATGACAATGTTTTGAACCATATCATTGATGAGACACATGCACGCACCTTATGGCAGAAATTGGAAGAGTTGTTTGCCCGAAAAGAAGGTACAAACAAGATGTTCTTGATCAAACAATTGATGTGTTTGAGGTACAAAGAGGGCATTCTAATTGCAGATCATGTGAATACATTCCAAGGCATTATAAATCAGCTTTCTTCAATGGGAATAACATTTGAAGATGAAGTGAGAGCCTTGCTGCTACTAGGCTCATTACCGGACACCTGGGAGACCTTTAAGGTCACGGTTTGCAATTCAGCGCCTAATGGAGTTGTCACTTGGAATCTTGTGAAAACCAGGGTACTAAATGAAGAATCCAGAAAGGTGGCTGAAGCCAGTTCTTCCTCACATTCAGAGGTGCTGGTCACTCAGTCCAGGGGGAGAAGCAAGAGCAGAGGTCCAGGTAAAGGTTCAGAAAGAGGTAGGAGCAAATCAAGAGGCAAGTATGCTGATTATGAGTGCCATCACTGCCATCAGAAGGGCCACATTAAGTGGCAATGTGACAAGTGGAAGAAAGACAAAAAGAAAAAGAAGAAACAAGATCAGAAGCAAGCTGACAGTGATAATGACACAGAGGGCAACCGAGTTAGTGCAATAGAAGAGGACATCATGCTTGCTATGCATGAAGAAAATAAGGGAAGATTTGGTTCCACTGTTGAGGAGAGGATCACTGTTGTTTTTGATGAAACCGTCAACCTTGTGGATGGTGACGAGATGGTTTGGATATCGGACAGCGGTGCTACCATTCATGCTACATCTCGCAGAGAGCTCTTCACTAACTATATATCCGGTGATTTTGGTGTTGTGAAGATGGGGAACAATGATAGGGCAGCCATCATTGGAAAAGGAGATGTACATTTGGAGACCACAAATGGTACAAGGTTAGTCCTCAAGTCTGTGAGGCATGTTGAGGCACTTCGTCTCAATATTATCTCAGTTAGTTTGCTTGATGGAGATGATTACTTGAGCAGTTTTGGAAAAGGGCAGTACAAGCTCACCAAAGGCAACATGATTGTTGCAAGAGGTAAAATGGTCTCAGTTTTGTATCATGTTCATACTAAGCCCTTTAGTGCTTCTGTCAATGCACTAGAGAAGGATGATCATTGTGCTCTATGGCACAAGAGACTTGGGCACATGAGTGAGAAGGGGATGACAGTGCTAGTGAAGAAAAATTTGTTGAAGGGTGTGAAAGGAGTTCACATCAAGAAATGTTCAGATTGTCTGGCAGGGAAGCAACACAGAGTTGCCTTCAGGACTCTACCTCCTCACAAGAAGCCTGAGAAGCTGGACTTGATACATTCCGATGTTTGCAAAATGTCGGTCAGATCTCTTGGTGGTGCTAAGTACTTTGTGACTTTTATTGATGACTTTTCCAGAAAAGTTTGGGCCTTCACTTTGAGGACCAAAGATCAAGTACTAGGTGTATTCAAGCAATTCCAAGCCTCAGTTGAGAGAGAAACAGAGAAGAAGATCAAGTGCATTCGCACTGATAATGGAGGAGAGTATATTGGGCCATTTGATGCATATTGCAAGCAGCAAGGTATTAGACATCAATTTACTCCCTCGAAGACACCACAACTGAATGGTCTTGCTGAGAGGATGAACAGGACAATTGTGGAGAGAGTTAGATGCTTGCTGTCAAGTGCAAAGCTACGTAAACACTTTTGGGGTGAGGCTTTGATGACTGCAATTTATCTTATTAATATCTCACCAAGTTATCCTTTGCAGGGAGATGTTCCAAACAGAGTTTGGTGTGACAAGGACGTCTCATATGACCACCTGAAAGTTTTTGGGTGCAAGGCCTTTGTTCATATTCCTCAAGATGAAAGGTCAAAGCTTGATTCGAAGACACGACAGTGCATCTTTCTTGGCTATGGTGGTAATGAGTTTGGTTACAAGCTGTTTGACCCTATGGCAAGGAAAGTTGTGAGAAGTCGTGATGTTGTGTTTGTAGAAGACCAAACAATTGAGGATATTGTGAAGACAAAGGGGCAGGTTCCTCCTCAGCAGCAGCAAGACATGATTGATTCTGACCCAATTCCTGCAGCTCCATCTCCTGTGCAAGTTGAAGCAGATGCAGAAGATGTACAAGATGATGTACATGGTGGTGCAGGTGAAGAAGATGCCCCCCAACAGCAGCAAGAGTATGATGCTGAAGTTGATGATCCGGATCAGCAGGAAGCACCAGCACCAGAAAGTCCACCAGTCGCTCCACTTAGAAGATCCAACAGGGGTCGAATTCCTTCCAGCAGGTATTCCTCAGATCAATACGTGGTGTTATTATCTGATGATTCAGAACCTGAATGCTTTGCAGACACAATGGAAGATGAGCACAGGGAGGAGTGGAAAAATGCTATGCAAGAAGAGATGGATTCCTTGCATAAGAATCATACTTATGAGTTGGTGAAGTTGCCCAAAGGCAAGAAAATTTTGAAGAACAAGTGGGTCTACAGAATCAAGCAAGATGAGCACACATCACATCCAAGGTACAAGGCCAGGCTAGTTGTAAAAGGATTCGGCCAGAGAAAAGGCATTGACTATGATGAGATCTTTTCTCCGGTTGTGAAGATGACATCCATTAGAGTAATCCTTGGCATGGCAGCAAGTCTCAACTTGGAGGTTGAGCAAATGGATGTGAAGACTGCATTCCTTCATAGTGAGTTGGAGGAAGAAATATACATGGAGCAACCTGAGGGTTTTCTTGTGAAAGGCAAAGAAGACTATGTGTGCAAGCTGAAGAAAAGTCTCTATGGCCTAAAGCAAGCACCAAGACAATGGTACATGAAGTTTGAAACTGTCATGGGGGAGCAAGGCTACAAGAAGTGTAGCTCTGACCATTGTGTGTTTATTCACAGGTTCTCAGGTGATGATTTCATCATATTATTGCTCTATGTTGATGATATCCTGATTGTTGGCAAGAATGTCTCTAGGATTGCTAAGTTGAAGAAGGAGTTGAGCAAATGTTTTGCTATGAAAGACTTAGGTCCAGCAAAGAACATTCTTGGAATGAGAATTGAGCGAGACAGAAATTCCAACAAGTTGTACTTGTCTCAAGAGAAGTATATTGAGAAGGTACTTCAGAAGTTCAGGATGGAGAATGCTAAAGTTGTGAGTTGTCCACTAGCAGCCCATTTCAAGTTGAGCAAAAAGCAATGTCCTACCACTGATGAGAAGAAAAAGGAAATGCATCATGTTCCTTATGCTTCAGCGGTTGGGAGTTTGATGTATGCTATGGTGTGTACAAGGCCTGATATTGCTCATGCAGTTAGTACTGTAAGCAGATTTATGTCTAATCCAGGAAGACCTCATTGGGAAGCCGTGAAGTGGATTTTGAGATATCTTCGGGGCAGCACAAATCTGAAGCTTTGCTTTGGTGGTGGTGAGGCCAAGCTGATTGTTTTTTCAGATTCTGACTTGGCTGGAGATGTTGACAGAAGGAAGTCTACTTCAGGTTACTTGGTTACCTATGCAGGGGGAGCAGTGTCATGGCAAAGCAGGCTGCAAAAGTGTGTGGCACTGAATACAACTGAAGTTGAATTCATTGCAATAACAGAGGCGAGAAAAGAGCTATTGTGGTTGAAACGGTTGGCTTGTGAGCTTGGTTTTAAGCAAGACAAGTATGTGTTGTTTTGTGACAACCAAAGTGCTATCCACTTGAGTAAGAATGCAAGTTTTCATTCAAGGTCTAAGCATATAGAAGTCCGCTATCATTGGATTCAAGATGTGTTGTATTCCAAGCAAACGCAACTTGAGAAGGTTCACACCGATGACAATGGGGCTGATATGTTGACTAAAGTGGTGACGAGGAAGAAGCTCGAAGTATGCCGCCGGCTCGCTGGCATGGCTGCCGGTAGGCAGTGAAACCCTCCATGATGTCGGGAGGGGGAGTTTGTTGGGCCATGTCCCTCCACATGGAGGTGTGTTGGAAGCCCAACTTTAGCCCAAGAAGTCCAACACGTGTGAGCCGTTGATCCTCGCTGCATCCAACGGTTGAGTTGTCTCAAAGAGAGGCAAAGAGAAGAAAACCCTAGCCACCCTTGTGGCTGTGTAAGAAAGGAAGAGATAGAAGCCAGCACGTGGCTGCTGCTGTGTGTGAGTGAGAGAACACATAAGAACACCACAACCTAGTGAGAAGAGAGGAAGAAGAAGGAGAGGTGTTTTCTGTCAGGATTTGGCGCATCTGACCAGTCTGTCTTCAAGCCTGTGTTCGGAGGGTCAAACGTGCTTGGATCAACTCCATACTTGGTGAGCTCGTTCCTTACTTTGAGTACTTCGATCTGGATAGCTGGTTTGAGGTTTGGGTCAGAGTAGCATCAGATTCAAGAGTGGTTTTGTCAGCTCTGACTGCTGTAGTTTCAGAACAGAGTAGTTTTGGGAGACGAACAGTTTGGGTAGGCAAATGGTGTTCGATTGAGCTGAAATTTTGAGGGGATCTCAGGAACTCTTGTGTCTATTTGTCTGCCAAATTTGGTGTTGTTTCGTTCAGCGGTTTAAGAGAAGTTTGCTGATTACTGAAGAGGACAGAATCTATTATACTCTGCTTTGCTGAAATCTTGACTCTTGTAGTAGTTGTTGTTGTTGCCGGTGGGCAACGAGCTGAGGTGTGTGTTGTAATCCCTAGATGTTCTAGAGAAGACTCTTGCTCATAGTGAAGCTTGTGTGGACCGGTTGGTCCACAGCCGTGGTTTTTCTTTCTCACGTTGAGGAGGTTTTCCACGTAAATCCTTGTGTCACATCTGCATGTGATTGTTTATATTTCCGCTGCATATCTCTGCTGGTTGAACCTATCCTCGAAGTTCATTGCAGGCTGGAGGCAATTGGAGTTGTGTATCTTCTCCCCTTTGCCTCAACAAAGTGGTATCAGAGCTGAGGTTCAGTTTGTACTTAAGTTTCAAAGCAAGGTTTGTTTTGGGCTGAGTGCAGTTTGCTTGTGTTGAAAGATGGAAGTGAATACCAGCAGGATGATATCTTTGAATGGTACAAATTATCAAGCATGGAAAAGCAAGATGGAGGACTTGTTATATGTCAAAGAATACTGGAAGCCAGTGTTCTCCACTGAGATGCCGGAGGGCATTGAGGAAGGTCAATGGAAGGTACTTCATCGCCAAGCTTGTGGGTTTATTCGGCAATGGGTCGATGACAATGTTTTGAACCATATCATTGATGAGACACATGCACGCACCTTATGGCAGAAATTGGAAGAGTTGTTTGCCCGAAAAGAAGGTACAAACAAGATGTTCTTGATCAAACAATTGATGTGTTTGAGGTACAAAGAGGGCATTCTAATTGCAGATCATGTGAATACATTCCAAGGCATTATAAATCAGCTTTCTTCAATGGGAATAACATTTGAAGATGAAGTGAGAGCCTTGCTGCTACTAGGCTCATTACCGGACACCTGGGAGACCTTTAAGGTCACGGTTTGCAATTCAGCGCCTAATGGAGTTGTCACTTGGAATCTTGTGAAAACGAGGGTACTAAATGAAGAATCCAGAAAGGTGGCTGAAGCCAGTTCTTCCTCACATTCAGAGGTGCTGGTCACTCAGTCCAGGGGGAGAAGCAAGAGCAGAGGTCCAGGTAAAGGGTCAGAAAGAGGTAGGAGCAAATCAAGAGGCAAGTATGCTGATTATGAGTGCCATCACTGCCATCAGAAGGGCCACATTAAGTGGCAATGTGACAAGTGGAAGAAAGACAAAAAGAAAAAGAAGAAACAAGATCAGAAGCAAGCTGACAGTGATAATGACACAGAGGGCAACCGAGTTAGTGCAATAGAAGAGGACATCATGCTTGCTATGCATGAAGAAAATAAGGGAAGATTTGGTTCCACTGTTGAGGAGAGGATCACTGTTGTTTTTGATGAAACCGTCAACCTTGTGGATGGTGACGAGATGGTTTGGATATCGGACAGCGGTGCTACCATTCATGCTACATCTCGCAGAGAGCTCTTCACTAACTATATATCCGGTGATTTTGGTGTTGTGAAGATGGGGAACAATGATAGGGCAGCCATCATTGGAAAAGGAGATGTACATTTGGAGACCACAAATGGTACAAGGTTAGTCCTCAAGTCTGTGAGGCATGTTGAGGCACTTCGTCTCAATATTATCTCAGTTAGTTTGCTTGATGGAGATGATTACTTGAGCAGTTTTGGAAAAGGGCAGTACAAGCTCACCAAAGGCAACATGATTGTTGCAAGAGGTAAAATGGTCTCAGTTTTGTATCATGTTCATACTAAGCCCTTTAGTGCTTCTGTCAATGCACTAGAGAAGGATGATCATTGTGCTCTATGGCACAAGAGACTTGGGCACATGAGTGAGAAGGGGATGACAGTGCTAGTGAAGAAAAATTTGTTGAAGGGTGTGAAAGGAGTTCACATCAAGAAATGTTCAGATTGTCTGGCAGGGAAGCAACACAGAGTTGCCTTCAGGACTCTACCTCCTCACAAGAAGCCTGAGAAGCTGGACTTGATACATTCCGATGTTTGCAAAATGTCGGTCAGATCTCTTGGTGGTGCTAAGTACTTTGTGACTTTTATTGATGACTTTTCCAGAAAAGTTTGGGCCTTCACTTTGAGGACCAAAGATCAAGTACTAGGTGTATTCAAGCAATTCCAAGCCTCAGTTGAGAGAGAAACAGAGAAGAAGATCAAGTGCATTCGCACTGATAATGGAGGAGAGTATATTGGGCCATTTGATGCATATTGCAAGCAGCAAGGTATTAGACATCAATTTACTCCCTCGAAGACACCACAACTGAATGGTCTTGCTGAGAGGATGAACAGGACAATTGTGGAGAGAGTTAGATGCTTGCTGTCAAGTGCAAAGCTACGTAAACACTTTTGGGGTGAGGCTTTGATGACTGCAATTTATCTTATTAATATCTCACCAAGTTATCCTTTGCAGGGAGATGTTCCAAACAGAGTTTGGTGTGACAAGGACGTCTCATATGACCACCTGAAAGTTTTTGGGTGCAAGGCCTTTGTTCATATTCCTCAAGATGAAAGGTCAAAGCTTGATTCGAAGACACGACAGTGCATCTTTCTTGGCTATGGTGGTAATGAGTTTGGTTACAAGCTGTTTGACCCTATGGCAAGGAAAGTTGTGAGAAGTCGTGATGTTGTGTTTGTAGAAGACCAAACAATTGAGGATATTGTGAAGACAAAGGGGCAGGTTCCTCCTCAGCAGCAGCAAGACATGATTGATTCTGACCCAATTCCTGCAGCTCCATCTCCTGTGCAAGTTGAAGCAGATGCAGAAGATGTACAAGATGATGTACATGGTGGTGCAGGTGAAGAAGATGCCCCCCAACAGCAGCAAGAGTATGATGCTGAAGTTGATGATCCGGATCAGCAGGAAGCACCAGCACCAGAAAGTCCACCAGTCGCTCCACTTAGAAGATCCAACAGGGGTCGAATTCCTTCCAGCAGGTATTCCTCAGATCAATACGTGGTGTTATTATCTGATGATTCAGAACCTGAATGCTTTGCAGACACAATGGAAGATGAGCACAGGGAGGAGTGGAAAAATGCTATGCAAGAAGAGATGGATTCCTTGCATAAGAATCATACTTATGAGTTGGTGAAGTTGCCCAAAGGCAAGAAAATTTTGAAGAACAAGTGGGTCTACAGAATCAAGCAAGATGAGCACACATCACATCCAAGGTACAAGGCCAGGCTAGTTGTAAAAGGATTCGGCCAGAGAAAAGGCATTGACTATGATGAGATCTTTTCTCCGGTTGTGAAGATGACATCCATTAGAGTAATCCTTGGCATGGCAGCAAGTCTCAACTTGGAGGTTGAGCAAATGGATGTGAAGACTGCATTCCTTCATAGTGAGTTGGAGGAAGAAATATACATGGAGCAACCTGAGGGTTTTCTTGTGAAAGGCAAAGAAGACTATGTGTGCAAGCTGAAGAAAAGTCTCTATGGCCTAAAGCAAGCACCAAGACAATGGTACATGAAGTTTGAAACTGTCATGGGGGAGCAAGGCTACAAGAAGTGTAGCTCTGACCATTGTGTGTTTATTCACAGGTTCTCAGGTGATGATTTCATCATATTATTGCTCTATGTTGATGATATCCTGATTGTTGGCAAGAATGTCTCTAGGATTGCTAAGTTGAAGAAGGAGTTGAGCAAATGTTTTGCTATGAAAGACTTAGGTCCAGCAAAGAACATTCTTGGAATGAGAATTGAGCGAGACAGAAATTCCAACAAGTTGTACTTGTCTCAAGAGAAGTATATTGAGAAGGTACTTCAGAAGTTCAGGATGGAGAATGCTAAAGTTGTGAGTTGTCCACTAGCAGCCCATTTCAAGTTGAGCAAAAAGCAATGTCCTACCACTGATGAGAAGAAAAAGGAAATGCATCATGTTCCTTATGCTTCAGCGGTTGGGAGTTTGATGTATGCTATGGTGTGTACAAGGCCTGATATTGCTCATGCAGTTAGTACTGTAAGCAGATTTATGTCTAATCCAGGAAGACCTCATTGGGAAGCCGTGAAGTGGATTTTGAGATATCTTCGGGGCAGCACAAATCTGAAGCTTTGCTTTGGTGGTGGTGAGGCCAAGCTGATTGTTTTTTCAGATTCTGACTTGGCTGGAGATGTTGACAGAAGGAAGTCTACTTCAGGTTACTTGGTTACCTATGCAGGGGGAGCAGTGTCATGGCAAAGCAGGCTGCAAAAGTGTGTGGCACTGAATACAACTGAAGTTGAATTCATTGCAATAACAGAGGCGAGAAAAGAGCTATTGTGGTTGAAACGGTTGGCTTGTGAGCTTGGTTTTAAGCAAGACAAGTATGTGTTGTTTTGTGACAACCAAAGTGCTATCCACTTGAGTAAGAATGCAAGTTTTCATTCAAGGTCTAAGCATATAGAAGTCCGCTATCATTGGATTCGAGATGTGTTGTATTCCAAGCAAACGCAACTTGAGAAGGTTCACACCGATGACAATGGGGCTGATATGTTGACTAAAGTGGTGACGAGGAAGAAGCTTGAAGTATGCCGCCGGCTCGCTGGCATGGCTGCCGGTAGGCAGTGAAACCCTCCATGATGTCGGGAGGGGGAGTTTGTTGGGCCATGTCCCTCCACATGGAGGTGTGTTGGCAGCCCAACTTTAGCCCAAGAAGTCCAACACGTGTGAGCCGTTGATCCTCGCTGCATCCAACGGTTGAGTTGTCTCAAAGAGAGGCAAAGAGAAGAAAACCCTAGCCACCCTTGTGGCTGTGTAAGAAAGGAAGAGATAGAAGCCAGCACGTGGCTGCTGCTGTGTGTGAGTGAGAGAACACATAAGAACACCACAACCTAGTGAGAAGAGAGGAAGAAGAAGGAGAGGTGTTTTCAGTCAGGATTTGGCGCATCTGACCAGTCTGTCTTCAAGCCTGTGTTCGGAGGGTCAAACGTGCTTGGATCAACTCCATACTTGGTGAGATCGTTCCTTACTTTGAGTACTTCGATCTGGATAGCTGGTTTGAGGTTTGGGTCAGAGTAGCATCAGATTCAAGAGTGGTTTTGTCAGCTCTGACTGCTGTAGTTTCAGAACAGAGTAGTTTTGGGAGACGAACAGTTTGGGTAGGCAAATGGTGTTCGATTGAGCTGAAATTTTGAGGGGATCTCAGGAACTCTTGTGTCTATTTGTCTGCCAAATTTGGTGTTGTTTCGTTCAGCGGTTTAAGAGCAGTTTGCTGATTACTGAAGAGGACAGAATCTATTATACTCTGCTTTGCTGAAATCTTGACTCTTGTAGTAGTTGTTGTTGTTGCCGGTGGGCAACGAGCTGAGGTGTGTGTTGTAATCCCTAGATGTTCTAGAGAAGACTCTTGCTCATAGTGAAGCTTGTGTGGACCGGTTGGTCCACAGCCGTGGTTTTTCTTTCTCACGTTGAGGAGGTTTTCCACGTAAATCCTTGTGTCACATCTGCATGTGATTGTTTATATTTCCGCTGCATATCTCTGCTGGTTGAACCTATCCTCGAAGTTCATTGCAGGCTGGAGGCAATTGGAGTTGTGTATCTTCTCCCCTTTGCCTCAACATCTTCGTCCCTTCCTCGCCGGCGGTGGACAGCCGCCACTTCTCCCTCGACTTCCTCCCCGGCGGCGGCGGTCCGTGGGAGCTCCTGGACAGCTCCCGCAGCGTCCTGCTCCTGGCCAAGAGGAAGACGGGGTGGATGCGCCGCTGCTTCCCGGACCTCGTGCTCTGCGAGCCGACCACGCGCCGCTACCAGCTGATCCGGCGCATGGAGAAGCTGAAGCGCCACCGCTACTTCGGCGCCTTCCTCTACGACGGACCCAGAGGGACGAGCGTGGGATCATGGGAGAAGAAAAGCTACAACCAATCCACGTTCAAGGTGGTCTGCCTGCTCTACCAAGGGTACGCCGGCGTATCCGACGACGTCGGCAGGCCCATGGTTTGCGTGTTCCACTACCATGGCTCTCATGGTGGCAGATTAGAACTAGATCCTCCACCACCGGTGTGGCACCTTCTCAAAAAGGTCCATGGATCGTCATCTCCCCATCTTCATGGTCCGGATTCTCTCTATTTCTTGGGTCGTACAGCACATTTTCTGTATTGGGGCGTCAGGCAACATGATGATCGAGCACTGCTACTTTTTGATAATGGATATACCCAAGACTACACTCTGCCCGACGTTGCTCGAGGCTCGGTCTTCCGTCTTGTTGATCATAGCAGTCAGGACGACAAGATTCGTGTTGTTTGCTTGAACGGAAGCACTCTCCGAATCTTTTCGGCGTTGTATCGTTACATGGATGAGTCGGTGCTTGAAAAGAGCATCCGGTTAATGGAGGCTACATGTGGGCTGGTAGGCTACAAAGAGGAGTACTTTGATGTTAGCGGTGCTCTGGAAATTGTCGCGGCAGATAAGAGCTCTGTAATCCTCGCCGCAGCAGCGAAGACATTGCTTTTCTCTGTTGACCTTGAGACCATGGAGGTGTTGGAATACAAGTACAAGAAGAATGACCACACCAACGTCGTGGCCTATCCTTGTGAGCTTCCGTGGCCGCCTACCCTGAATGCTTGTAAAGTTCGGTGTAGGAGAAACTCGTGGAATGACAAACGATGTTTTTCTCATATCTGTACTTGCTTTTGAATATCTGTGAAAATAATATTTGAATGTAATGTGTAGCGGGATGAATGCTTGGTGTACTGGTGTTGTAATAGCATGCATGGCATAATTCAGAAAAGATGTGTGAAGTCCGAATCTGTGAGACATTGCACTTTGTCATAGCACTATATATGCATCCTGGCATTTTCTTGCTCCTTGCTAAAATGCATTCAATGATTCAAACATGCCATTAATCATAACCATGGATTCACCGTTAGTCACCATAATAGCAGGAGCCATCCAAAACTAAGTGTTTCCTCTGTGTTCCTACACTGATCAACTGATGTTGCTTCGCATCTTACTCGATGTTCAGGATAGGTTTGTGTATCAATGGAGCTTTCCAGCTTTTTTTCTCTTGGAAATGTACTGCCGGTCGTGAATCTGTCATGCACAAGTACACATATTGAATCTGCCGGAGTATGATTGTTTATCGCCAAGCCAGGAATACTACACTCAAATTATTGGGCACTCTCCGCTTATCACCTGGAGCTTTGCGGCTCGTGCGTGCAGTTGAGGAGGATTCGCACGAACTCACCGATCTGACACCTGGAGAAAAAAATCTCAAAGCAGCCGCTCCCATTAGAGCATGGTTAATAGTATAGCCAGCTGCTAGCTATAAGGTGTTGCCTCATTTATAGTCAACCTTATAGTTAACAAGTACAATAGATAGATGTAATATGTACTATTTTATTCATATATGGCCCACATGTTAGACTCACAAAGTGTCTAGGAGCACGTGTTGCAGCCGGCTGTTAACTAGTAACCCGCTTCTCTTCTCTCTCCTCTTCTCTCTTCCAACTCATCAAAAATATAATATTTTATGTCTTATAGTCTGCCTACATCACCTTATAGCAAGTACAATAGTGCCTAGTCAGCTGGCTATAAGAAATTAAATAGTATATTTGTGCTTAGTTGAAGGAGAGAGAAGAGGAGAGAGAAGAAAAGCGGGCTACTAATTAGTAGCCAGCTGCAACACGTGCTCCTAGGCACTTTGTGAGATAGACATGTGGGTAATATGTTGATAAAGTAGTACTCCATATAGCCTTACTATTGTACTTGTTGACTATAAAGTTAATTATAGATGACATGGCATCTCCTTATAACCAGCAGCTGGCTATATTATTAACCATGCTCTAAAGTTAACTATAGATGGCATGGCATCTCCTTATAGCCAGTACTATTAACCATGCTGTTATTGTACTTTCTCTTAGTAAATCCTGTCGTAGGCGACCAGACACAACGAGCCTTGTAAACACACAGGCGGCGAGAATCTTGGCCGAGGAGCCGGCAAGCGGAGGTGCCCAGGAGCATCGTCGTGGCCGGCGAGGACAAGCACCTGGGGCGGTGCCGCGAGCAGGGTCACCGAAGGACGTGGGCGTTGCCGGCGGGGCTGGAGCGCGACGAGCTGCGTGGTGTGCTTGGCGTCGATGAGGATATCGGCGGCGATATGCAAACAACCGATACTAGCACATCGGCGGCTGGAGTTTGGTTGCGTTGAAAAAATTAAACTGGCTAAGAAATCGTGATTTGGAAACAAGAAAGTGGGGGAAAGGGATGGTTTTCCACGCGTCGCAAGCGGGATAGGGTTTCACAATCTGCTCTATACGACCCGATGCGTATAGGATTTTTTCCCTGGCATACCCTTAACAGCCTTCTTTCAAATGAACCATGGGCTAGCCCGGGATCGGATGGATTTGGTCCAACCTTCAATCGAAAATTCTGGACTACGATTAAACCTATTATCCTACTCTTTCTCGATGATCTCTTTCAACTTCAGGCTCATCCGGAGCGCCTTAACCAGGCTCACATTGTGTCCTTCTACCTAAAAAGGACTCAGCTGCCACTCCAGACTCATTTCGCCCGGACTCCAAAGATCAAGGTGTTCGCCTGGCTGCTATATATTCAATCCGTGGCTTACCTGTAAAACCAGTAGCGGACCTCGTCACAAGAAACGCCCCAGGCAAACAGGTTTTCTATAGTGTCAAACAGTAACAATTACTGTAGCTTCTTCTATATACAACGAAGGGAGAGCCGGCCACGTCCCAGGCCAAGGTCCTGGCTGCCTGGGGCCTGGGTGCGCCACTGTGTAAAACCAACCTGCCACGGAAACATATCTCTCTAGACATGACATGCATGCCCACGTTGTGGGATCGACAACGAAGATACCGACCACATCTTCATCAGCTACCTATTGGCGAACAGAATATGGCCGTGGATTTCTGCATGGATGACTTATGGTGTATCCAAGATCATGTTCGACCGGAGCTTGGCAATATGGCCATTTATCCTTCTCCTCATTGTGTGAAAATTTTTGGATGCGCGTATTGCCCTAGAACTTAGACAGATAGACACTCACTCTGTATCATCCATTAGGTTTACGATAGAGGACATGGATCTATGGGCTCACCGGTTATGTAAAGCTTCACGTAAGGAGGCTTCCTTCTCGTGGCGGCTCATCCTCTCCTCATGCCTCTGTGTGCCTATGTAATTCTATAATACTATAATTCGTTGTGGATGCATTACCCTTTGAGCAATATATTCAGTTGGGGACCCTTCAGGAAACATACATTACATGAGTAATCAATTCACTCATGTGCTAGTCTCACTATCTCAAATAATAAGGGTTTATCTTGCTACTATTAATGGAGATTACACATGTATTGGAACTTGGAAGAAGCATCACCTTTTGACTTTTGCAATCCACAATGACATGATATACACGGTTGATTCTTTTCAATTGAAAGTTTTGGAATTACAATTAACTCGGTGTATAGCTGTATATTATATATTATGGATCAAATGCAAAATGAAAATTTGATTCCCAATCACATTTCTTCGCGTAAAATGAGTTAGGAATGACAACAAGTATTTCAAAAGTGAGGCCGGTGAATTGCAACAAAATTATCAAATATAAGAGCAGCAAAAAATAATTGAGAA
Source organism: Bromus sterilis (assembly GCA_950022295.1). NCBI lineage: Eukaryota > Viridiplantae > Streptophyta > Magnoliopsida > Poales > Poaceae > Bromus > Bromus sterilis. The sequence continues at coordinate 359,799,273 of OX465595.1, read as the reverse complement.
CATGAAACCAAGAAGGGAAACAAGAAAGGGGTAGGTGAAGAAATAGGAAGATCATCAGGAGGAGTAATATGTCGTGGCACTGAAGGGAGGATGAGCTCTCGCAAGACCCCCACCATTCTATGGATGATTCGCCCACATTCAACAAATGTGTGGGCTGGACACTGTACATACCCCCACCGTCATCTATGGACATAATGCAGCTTGTCTTGCACAAGTTCAATCAGGGTATGTGAAGAGTAATCTCAAAAACATATCAATATCAGGTTTTATATGCGCATGAGTTGCACATGAATTCAGATTGCCATAAAAATTCTGAATTCAGATTTCACCTTGTAATCTGCACAAAGTTTTTTGTTTGCAGATATGTTTGCAAACATGTTACTTCAGAGGTATTTGCAGAACAACTCTCAACTTAATAGGTATTTACTTCGACGGAATCCCACACATCTCTCAACTAACATTCCAAAATGTTGTTCTGCAAATACCTCTGAAGTAACATGTCTGCAAACATATCTGCAAACAAAAAACTTTGTGCAGATTACAAGGTGCAATCTGAATTCAGAATTTTTTATGGCAATCTGAATTCAGACTAGACTTGAATCTGATTCAGTAATTGTAGTCAAACTTAATAGCAATTCACATGTCAAACTAAATTTCAGTTTGCAATTTCAAGACTAGACTAGAATCTGATTCGGTATTTTTTCTTGAAATTGCATTAACAAACAACTTGGTGGAAGGTAGTTGTAGTTTTAAGCTAACTTGGTGTAATTGAATCTGATTCAGTAATTTTTGTTGACAAACAACTTGGTGTAATTAACAGACAACACTTAACTGAAGATTTTGCACTTAACTGAAGACATCCAGGATTCTGAACAGGGGCCGCCGCCGCCCAGCCCAGCAAGCTGCTCGGCGAGGTCTGCTATGCTAGCACCGATGCCGCTGCCGATGCTAGCCCGCCCCTCGCGCCGCCAGCCCCGATGCCGCTGCCGATGCTAGCCCGCCCCTCACGCCGCCAGCCCCGACGCCGCTGCCGTCTTCTCCCGCGCCCGCAACAGCAGTAGCAAAGGCCTCCCGCCGCCAAGGCCTAGAGGGGATCTACCGCACCGTCCTCTTCGCTGGGATGTACTGCGTCGCCAAGGCCACAGCCGGCGGTGCCAACAGCCTTCTCCGGCGGAGAAAAGTGAGGATTTTTTTAGCAAACTGATGCTTTTAGTGACAGAGAGGGGAAAACAGGGGAGCTGCGCGGGGGAGATGGCGCAGCGTCGCGGGGGAGCACGATAGCGGGGTCACGGGGGAGCGGTGGAGCAGCGCGGCCTCGCGGGGGGAGCAGCGCGGCGTCACCGGGGAGCGGCGTGGTCAAGCGGTGCGAGAGAACGGCGCGAGTGGACTGCGGGTTTGGTCGGAGTAACTTTGAGGGGGTTTTCGCAAAATAGTCAGTGCGGCAAGAATTTTTGGACGGTGGAAGTATATAGACATCCGGCTTGCATATTCCGTAAATCACAAACAAATATATTACCTTCGATCTATACTAATAGACTTAACTTTGTCTAAATTTATACATATCTAATTAAGTATTTAGACTAAATGAAGGCGTCATATCCTATGCATCCGAGACATTCATGTATCCGTGCATCCAAAGTACGTATGACCGGCCGATCTGAATCGTAGCGTTAGAGCTGGTTCCGATGTAATCTTGCAAAAACAGGCCCGCAGCCTCTCTCTGTTAGCCCTGCTAATTTGCGCGGGCACCCCTCCACGACCTCTCCTTGATCGATCGCAGTTCAGATTTCCAATAGGTCACTAGGGCGGCGACCTTGCCCGCGTCTAGAGACGAAGAACTCTCGCGTACGCCCTAAATTTTGATTGCACGGGATCCGATCGATTCAGCACGACATCCTGAAGCGGCCGCGTTCTCCTAGAGCCGGTGCCTCACGTATAGGAACCACCAAAAGTATCTAGCTTGCTATGACGCAACTGGTAATCACGCATGCAAAATGGGTGTGAAAACATCAAACAAATCCATCCATTATTTCAGTATCACAAATCCTGAGCTGATTAGGGAAAGACAAATTAGCTGTGACAGTAACGTGGTTAGCTAGATTACCAAAGCCATTGCTCGAGATTGTACCCTCTGTATGATTTAATAAATTTTCTTTCCCACACAGAAAAAGAACTGGTCTGGATTTCCAAAGGATTGATTAGTATGTTGTACATGAGTGCTTCTCGGTACAAAGGCTAATTATTCTGTTTCTGTCTTTCTGCAGCAATGCAATCTACGAACAGCTTGCAAATGCAGATGAACGAGGAGCGATTCAACACACCCGTAAAGAAAACAAGTGTCTTCTTCCTGTAAGTCAAATACTTCCTGGTTGTATTCAGTTCAGTTAATTGTACATAAATGATGCTTACTGATTCATTGATTTTTGTTGAAGTGTTTGTATTTTACACAAGAACGTGAAGAGAATTTGAAGCCTAAATTAGGGATGGCATTTAAAGGACTGGAGGCTGTTGAGAAGTTTTACAAGTATTATGCACATGAATCTGGTTTTGGAGCTCGTGTTGGACAACAGAAAATGTTAGACAATGAGCTAGTTCGCACTAAAAGATACTTCCTCCGTAAACTAATACTATAAGATATTCGTCGAGTTAGTGAGAGGGCAAAGAATGCATTGTACTGTTGTACACATGTAACAAAGCAAGCATAGGCACCTGTCAGGCATACAGACTTCTTCAAGTTATGAATCTGAACATGTACTTCTTCCATATGTGCTCAATCTTAATTTTCAATGTTCCTTATAGCATTCATTTTAATGTGAACATGTCAGAATGTTTCTCTGATTTGATTCAGTTATATTAAGTCACATAATAACACCTCAAATTGCTAGTACGAAAATGACAACACAAAATTGTTTCTTTCTGTATTTCCATTCACAACAACGCTTACAATTCACTCTGGAGAAACAAATATTCACCAATGATGTGTATTCACATTATAAACTCTCTCTTGCTACAGGCACAACAATTGATACATTGCATCTAAGAAACAACTGGATACATCAGACATAAGCAAGGAAATTCAGAGATATGGTCATCGTTCCTCTCCAATGAATCCCCTATTGTGCTCTCAGCCCAAGTGAGTTTGTCGATTCTATCGAATCTGCAGCCAAGTGATTCTGTCGAGTCTGCATCCAAGTGAATCAGGTTACAGTGGTCTGTGTGCTAGCTGTCGTAGAAAAGTTTGTTCAGGTTTCTGCGAAGCAAGTTTTGAATCACTGGCAAGCCAGTGCCTCCGCTTCATCGGTGTTGGAACATACTTCCAGAACTGAACTAGCATTGACCATCACTGGCCAACTTCACTCATCACAAACTGCAAGTTAATTGGTACACAAATTCCTCACAAATGCAGAAGCAATTTGAGGCCGACACCTACAGCGGCGACGGGACCTGAGGTCGAGGCCAACTACGTGTTGCTCCATGGCGCACATCCTCCACTGGATACACATCGCCTTGCCGCCTTACATGTCGGTGGCGCCCCTCAGCGACTCCTCTGGCAGCAGCTCGCCGTCGCCGGCGGTGAAGCCTAGACTCTTCGGCTCGCTGCGCCAGCGGAGGGTCTTGCAGAGCACGTCGAAGGAGGCGCGCGCAGACGAACTTGAGGAGCACAGCGGTGGCCGTGGTCTCCTCGCCCTTGGTCGGCAGCAGGGAAAAACGAGGCCGCGAGCCCTAGATTGGAGCAGGGGAGCACGGGTCAGATCAAGTTTTGGGGATTAGGGAGTTAGGGGGGTTTACAAAAAAGACGTGGTTAAATTCGGAAGCGGGCATGTAATTGCAAATTTTCTTTTGACTCGACGTGAGGCTCTAGATTTTGATCGTTGGGTTTAGATTGGAGGGATGCATGGATACACGGAATGTCTCGGATGCATAGGATATGACGCCCTAAATGAATATGTATCTGGACAGACTTATGTCCATTAATATGGATCGTAAAGGAATACTATTAAAGACAGGCTGTCAAGGTTGGCCATGGACCTGGTGGCAGCAGCACGGACACTCACCTCCTTCCACTCGGCCGCCTTGCGCCTCATCTCCCTCCCAGCTCCCTCGCCCCCCATCACCTCCCTGATCCTCTCCTCCACCACCCGGCGGATCACCTCGTCGCCGACGTCCATCCCGACGCCCCACTCGATGCACGCGTAGCGGGAGTTGGTCTGCTGCTCCGAGAAGAAGGGCCAGCAGAGCATGGGCACCCCGGCGCAGAGCCCCGCGAAGGCGGAGTTCCAGCCGCAGTGCGTGAGGAAGGCGCCGACGGCCGGGTGCTGCAGCACCGCCTCCTGCTCGCACCAGCTCGTCAGCAGGCACCTCTCCTTGGTGGCCTCCAGGAACTCGGTAGGCAGCTGCATGGCGGCGTCGCCGCCGCCGCCCTTGACGAGAAGGTCCTTCCGCACGATCCACAGGAAGGGGTGGCCGCAGTTGGCCAGGCCCCAGGCGAACTCCACCAGCTCCTCGCCGGACATGGTGGTGATGCTCCCGAAGTTGACGTACACCACGGACCAGGGCTCTCTGCCGTGGAGCCACTCGGTGCAGGACAGGTCCTCTCTCCAGAGGCTGGCCCGTATCTCCGGGAGCAGCCGCTCGTGCTGGGCGAGGAGGTGGAGCGGGCCGATCGTGTAGACCGCGCATGCCGGCGGGAGGATGGCGCGCATGGCGTCCAACGCCGGCTGCTCCAGCTCGTCGAGGGTGTTGACGATGACGGCGGCGGCTCGGCCCGCCTGCTCCACCTCGTGCAGCACGAAGTTTAGCAACACGTCGCCGCGGTCCGTGGTGCAGATGAAGGAGGGGAAGTCCCGGAGGCGCATGTGCCGGCTCATCCCGGGAGCCTCCGGCACCGGCGTGTCTAGGTACCCGTCCCTCAGCTGCGCTTCATCTACGTACAAGGAGTCAAGGAGCATATTAGGTCACACTAAAATGGATTTCTCTAGGAACGTAATACATACGTACCTTTCAGGGGAGCGACGCCATTGTCCATGAGGAACCGGAAGTTGCGGTAGCCCATGTAGCCGCAGGCGCTGGCGGTCCAGACGAGCACGCACGGCACGCCGACGGCCGCGGCCGCGTCCACGCTGAAGCTCATCACGTTGTCCGCCACCACGCACGTCACCAGCGGCGCCCCGGCCGCCGCGCAGTTGAGCTCCTCCAGCAGCTTCTTCAAGTAGGGAAGGCAGGTGGTCATCGTGGAGTAGCAGATGGCCGGCGGGTCCTGCGTGGCGTCCTCGTCGGACGGGGGCAGCCCGTCGGGGATGGTGGCGAAGCGGAAGCCAGGGGCGCCCGCCACGGCCTCGGGGCCCCGGGACCGGACCAGGCGGCGGTGGTTGTACTCGCTGTGAACGAAGGTGACGTGGAAGCCCTTGCGGTGGAGGAGCTTGGCCAGCTTCAGCATCGGGGTAACGTGCCCCTGCGTCGGGAATGGCACGCACACCGCATGAGGCTGCTTCTTCTCCATCTCGTCGTCAACGCCAGGAATGATGAATCTCTTCTTCTTCGTGCTACCACCTGCTTATGTATAGTGGAAATTAATGGCCAGGTAGCCACATTTTGGGATCTGGGTGTTTTTTTTTTTTTTGAATTTCAAACACACAGAGTTTAAACTAATACAGGGGTCTCAGCAGCTAAAATACTGCTAATAGAATCAGGAGGAGCTTCACTCCAGGAATTACAAGAATTAAGGCTAAGACCGATCTTTGCAAGTACATGCGCTGCTGTGTTAGCTGACCTCCGAACCCAGGAAATTTTATATGCATTGAAGCTGCTCAACTTGGTCTTGATTGCCTCAACCACGGGTCCAAACATTGACATGTTCTTGTTAGGATCAGAGATCATACGCACCACGGCTAGGGAGTCCAGTTCGATATGCAGATTTTGAATCCCCATATCCTCCGCCAAGAGAACAGCCGATTGGCACGCTAGAATCTCAGAAGCCTCCGGCGACACCACATTAGGTAGAGGAGCGCTTGCCGCTCGCACAAACACCCCCTGGTCGGTTCTGAAGATCACTCCAGCTCCTGCAAAACAACGATTCCTATCAAAAGCACCATCAGAGTTAGCTTTGGTCCACCCAGCATCAGGAGGAACCCACTTTTCCATCTGGACAGGGCTCTTCTTGAAAGGATCCTTGCTATGCACCATCTTCCATTCATTGTGGTAGTGAAGGACAGACTTAACGATGACCAATGGCTCAGCAATTTTCTTGCCATCCCGCGTCTCATTTCGTGCTAGCCAAAGAGCATAAACAGCTTGAATCATAATACCTCTTTCCTCGACGCCAGCCGCAGCAAACCACTGGAGCAACCAGTCCGCCAGCAAGCTCTGGGAGCAGCAAGTTCTCCGTGGTATTGCCACCGAAACTCCCAATTCCGAGCTTAGCAATTTCCAGAACAAAATCGAATGATGGCAACCCCAGAATCTGTGAAAAATCGTCTCCTCACGACCACATGCCGTGCAGAAAATACCATGCTTAATCTTCCTGTGGTGCAGCTCACTGCCAACCGCAAGCCCATTACATATCACACGCCACATGTGAATCTTTGCCTTTCCTGGAGACTGGGAGTCCCACGGTCCTAGCCAGCCTTGGTGATTAGCTACACTAGACGAGGACTCCGCCCTGCTTCTCTTTGACTTTTTCATTGACATGCATAGGTGGTAGCCCGATCGAACAGAATAGATTCCTGACTTTGTGAAGTTCCAAGCCAGGTAGTCCTCAGCTCCTAAACCCCCAGTTTTAATCTGCATAATGTCAGTCGCATCCGAGGGGCTGAACATTTGTCTCACAAGCTGCTCATTCCATGACACCCCATCAGTATGGAGTAGGTCATCCACCCTAGACACCCCATGGATGTAGTCTTGACCCAGTGGTGACGAACATCCATCTCTCGGTATCCAGTTATCGTGGTGAATTTTGATCTTAGATCCGTCGCCAATACGCCAGATTAGACCTTTGAGGAGAAGATTTCTTCCATGAAGAATACTACGAAAGGTATATGATCCCGCTGCTGGACATGTAGCATTTAGGATGGAGTTCTCGCTAAAATATCTAGCCTTCAGAGTCCGAGCACACAAAGATGAGGGATTTTTCAAAATACTCCATGCTTGCTTCGCAAGTAGAGCTTGATTAAAAGCCTCAGGATCCCTAAAACCAAGTCCTCCGTCAGCTTTCCTCTTACACATTTATCCCAGGCCACCCAGTGCACCTTCTTTGAGCCGTTTGTCGCACCCCACCAGAAGTTTGAAGAGATAGATGAAAAGTTCCCGCACAATTTCTTCGTCAGGTGAAAACAACTCATAGTGTACGTCGGAGTAGCTTGCAAGACAGACTTGATGAGAACTTCCCTCGCTGCCTTAGAGAGACCTTGCCCCTTCCACCCACCAACCTTACCAGCAGAGCTCTCCCTCACATGTTTGAAAGTACCTTCCTTTGAGCGTCCAACAGCAGTAGGAAGCCCAAGGTATCTTTCGCTCAGGGCCTCAGACTCAATTCCGATAACTTGTTTCAACAAGCCTTTTTGTTCCTCCCCACTACCTTTCCCAAAGAAGATAGCTGACTTCTGGAAATTAACTCTTTGCCCAGACGCAATCTCATAGTCATGGAGGATGGAGTGAAGGGTCGCAAAATTTTCCTGAGAACCCTCAAGAAAGACAATGCTATCATCGGCGAACAACAAGTGAGTGATTGTGGGGCCATTGCATCCAAAAGATACCCCCTTGATAGCCTTGGATTCCTCCGCCTTTTTTAAAAGCACGGAGAAGCCCTCCACACAAAAAATAGAAAGAGATAGGGAGACAAAGGATCCCCCTGCCGCAAGCCCCTAGAAGGAGTGAACATCCTGGAAAGGCCACTGTTAAGCTTAACCGAGAACTTGGCTGTGGTGACACATCTCATAATCATCGTGATCCACTGATCCACAAAACCCAGCTTCCTCATCATCTTCTCCAGAAAAATCCACTCAACACGGTCATAGGCCTTCATCATGTCAAGCTTAACCGCACAAAAAGGCTTTCTCCTCTTTCTATTTCGGATTGCATGTATACACTCATAAGCCACCAGCACGTTGTCCGTAATCATCCTCCCTGGAACGAAGGCACTTTGCTCCTCTGAAATCATCACAGGGAGATAGCATTTCAATCTATTTGCTAGCACTTTTGCAGCAATTTTATACAAGACGTTGCATAAACTAATAGGTCGGAACTGGGCCATCAACTCCGGAGAGTTGATTTTAGGAATCATCACAATGATAGTGTCATTAAAAGCTTCAGGGGCTGCCACACCCGAGATAAAATCCCGCACTGCTCCACACACGTCCGCCTTGAGCAACGCCCAGTGCCGTTGGTAGAAAAGCGCAGGTAGTCCATCAGGGCCTGGAGACTTAGTAGGTCCCATTTGGAAAAGGGCTCGTTCTACTTCAAGATCAGAGACTGGGGCAATGAGTTTGGAATTTATCTCCGAAGAGACAAGCTGATTGACATGTTGAAGCAATTGTTCCGCCCCTGAGGAGCCCTCGGAAGAGAATAAATTTTCATAGAAGACAGCCGCAACCTCCCTCATACCATCATCATCACAACATTTGGTCCCATCTTCCCTGAGCAACGCTTTGACGGTGTTCTTACGCTTCCTGTGAGAGGCTCTGTTCTGAAAATAGTGTGTATTTTGGTCACCCCACTGGAGAGAATCCGTTCTGGCCCGCTGCTTGAAATAGATCTCTTCACGTTCATACATTTCGTGGAGGTTGTCCTCAATCATCTTGATCTCTTGACGAAACCCAGTTACCAAAGCACGCTTCTTTGCATCAACCAGATCAGCTTTGAGAGATTTGATTCTGCGTTGGATAGACCCAAAAACCTCTTTGCTCCACGTTGCAATTCTGTTGGAGACCACTGCCAGTTTTGAACATGTAGACTGAATACCGCAGGCCCCATGTGCAGCTTCCTGGCAGGCGGCCTCCACCATTGAATCATATTGCTCATGGCGAGTCCATGCTTCCTCAAACATAAACTGGCGAGGAGGTCTGTTGGCCGTCGAAGACAGAGTCTCCCGAGCTCTAACAACAATTGCCGAGTGATCCGATTCCTCAGTGATAATATTCTCCACAACTGCACCAGGGAATAGAGCCATAAAACCGTCATTGCAAGTGGCCCGGTCGAGCCGCACCTGGATATTATCCGGCCCATCCCTCTTATTATCCCATGTGAACTTGTAGCCCGAGAACCCCATATCAACTAACTCACAATCTGTCAAGCAATCCCTGAACATGTCCATCTGCATAAAGGGTCTTGGGTTGCCACCTTGTTGCTCCCCTTGAAGTAAAACTTCATTAAAATCCCCCATGCAGATCCAAGGTTGATTGTCTTGTCTTCTCAAGTACCGGATAGCATCCCAAGTTTTCTTCCTTTGGTCAACACACGGCTCGCCATATATTCCAGTGAATCGCCAAGCTTTACCATCACAATTGATATCTGCATCCATATAGTACTGACACCAAGGCCTCAAAGTAACATCTACATAATCTCTCCACCATAAAGCAAGGCCTCCCTTTTGACCCACACAGGAAACAGCAGCACCATTTTTGAAGCCCAAAGACCACTTTAATCTATCCATAGCTTTAGCACTCTTCTTAGTTTCACACAAAAAGACCACCGCTGGGTTGTAGGACCTCACCATGTCCCGGAGCTCGCCAACTGTCGGGTCCAACCCCAGTCCCCGACAGTTCCAGGCAAGGAGATTCATTGCACTCGGCGGCTCTGCCCTGCAGAGCTCGCCGCTTCATCATCCCTAACTTGGATCCGATCAAAGACTAAGGCTGTTTGTTCATGGTGAGGCATGCACATCAAGTCTCACCTGCTCTTTGTACCCAATGAATATTTTTTTCTGCATATTACACTGCAGAAAATCAGATGTAGGGCCACACGAAGGAGGGAATATCTAGTGCTGCCACTAGTTTAGGTGCTACAAGTACTACCATTCAAAAAAACATTTTAAAAAGTTTCAAAAAAATCCGCGAAAAAGTGTGGTAGCTGACAAGACATTCTTGAGCATGTTCTAAAATTTTCAGTTCAAAATTCGAAATGTGCATTCAGAAACAAAAAAGACAAATCTAAGATGAATAGTGTCACTAGTGTCACAAAAAGACAAAAGCAAGAAAATGCCACTATTCATCCTAGATTTGTCTTTTTTGTTTCCGAATGCACATTTTGAATTTTGAACTGAAAATTTTAGAACATGCTCAAGCATATCTTGTCAACTACCACACTTTTTCGCGGAATTTTTTAAAACTTTTCAAAATGTTTTTTCGAATGGTAGCACTTGTAGCACCTAAACTAGTGGTAGCACTAGATATTCCCTCCCACACGAAGGACATGGCCCGTACCCAGGAGATTTCTCTCCCTCTTGGAGTGGAGTGCAACCAAAGTTTCAACGAGATTGCTAAATCTCACTGAGATTTTTGGACTGTTCTGCTATTTTTCTGATTGATGGTCGCTTTGTCTCCTCTAATTTGATATTTTACTTACAGCTGACAAGATGTAAAAGAAAACATCATGGAACCACTAAGACGTCACTCACAGAAAGAATTGTTTGTAGGTACACACTTTGCTGCAAGACCGGTAAACTGAACTTTCAAAGATTCTGAAAAAAAATCAAAGATTCTGATTGGTGGCCGAGTAACCTATTATCTTTTCTTTTGAACAAGAAAGGCGCTCAAAGCGCCGAATGTGAGCGCCGAATTTATAGAACTAGCTGATACCCCGCGCGTTGCTGCGAAAATGCGTAGATACATATTTATAGAATTACATATACAATCATATGTGTAACATTGAGTACAAAAGAAAAATATTAAAAAGAAAATTTTGGTAGGTGCCTCTTGGATTGCGGTGTGCGCAAAATGAATCACATGCATAAGTCTCAAAGACAAAGAAAGTGACACTAAGCATTAGATTAAAAAAGTGGTTTGAATACTTGCAAAATATGGCTCATTGTTACATTTTTTCCTGGTCCCTACCACTCCATAAGAATAACCGTCCTCATCAATAGGATTTTTTTGTTATCTATAAAATAATGAAAAGTTCTAATTGCTAATGTAGAATCTATACAAATAATCGTCAAACTTAATTTCAAATTGCGTTAGCCACAAAATGATAATCTTCAAGTTTGCAACTACATCTTACAAAGTAATGTGGAATGGAATTAATAAAGCGTGTGCGTGCATAAGAAAACTAAGAAAAATATTATTTTTACTGTATAATTAACTGAAGCGTGTGACCGTTGTGAAGGAGCAACAATGGAGTATCGCCTAGAGCATCTTCAACAAATAGGTAGAAGAAAAGTCTCACCTTAGCTACAGAGCCTCACAAACAAATGATGAATGGGTCACCTCAGCTTCCTGAGTAGGTTATCTTTGTATAATAAAAAACATAGTATCTTTTGATATATCTTGCCACCTTCCGCTAGGAATAAATAAGTATAAGAAAAAAGCACCAAAGAAATAAAGAACATGGCATAAAATTAACGAACTTGCTAAAACTCAGTCGACTGAGATTTAGCTAGGTCTCAGTCGACTTTGCAACATTTTGTTTCATTGTTTGCAATATTTTTTATATCGGTTGCAACATTTATTTTGACGGTTGTAGCATGTCATTTTTTATCGGTTGTAGCACATCGTCACATCGGTTGCAACATTTGTCATTCACGGTTGTAGCATTTTTGTCACATCGGTCGTAACATTAGTTGTCGTTACTGACAAATTCATCGCAATATTTTTTACCACCAGTTGTAACATTTAGTCGTGCTGCTTGCAGCAAAAAATCTGTGCTGACGTCACTCGACTGAGACATGGTTAATTCTAGGTCGATTGAGACCTAGACACTCCCTAAAATTAATTTACCCATGCCTTGTCCAAATGGGCAAGATGCATCAGCCAAGAATGCATGGAGAAATGAAATATCAAAATCAATCAGTACAATTTTACAATAATAAGTCAAACTATTAACAGAGAAAAAGGAAGCACATATATGTACTCTACTTCAGGAATATTTTGGCCACCCACCTCAATGGATTATTTCTGATTCAGTTAACGTGCAAATAAAAATAGCATGTAAACAAACCATTTTTAACATGGGCATTTATTTAATTTTGTTGCTTCCATATGTAGCATAGATTGTGCAAATACATATAAGTCAATGGCTTAAATTTTCAGGTGTTATATAATGACAGTTGTAGAAAATTGCATACTTGTAGTACTAATAGCTCTTGTAAACAACACAGTTCCAAATTCAGAGGAAAGGAAAATTCCAAATGACCCGACCACAGACAAGAATGTCAACTGTTACCATGGTATTCGTCATATCGGCCTCATCCTTCAGGTACGATCCAAATTTTGGGTGGCCGGTTACTGAACGACAACCCAACGACAAAAAGGCGCAGGTAGTCAGACCGACGGCGTGTTGGAGGAGGTCTGGAGTAGAGCAATTGTGCCTTCCACGACGAACTTGGTGGCTGGCGATAGAACGGCAACCCGACCCGCGTAGAGAGGTCTCAGCGGCGAGGCGGACATGCATTGTGTGGGAGGAGAAGACCTTACGTTAAGATCACCTGTTGTTCGCCAGTGGACTACTGTAGCTACGGGAAAAAGTGGGAGATTCCTTTTTGTTGAGCGAGAGAGGTAAGGCCTTCCCCGGTTGTATGTGCGGGTAGAGGAAAGGCCAACCATTTGAAGTGGGAAGGAAGATAGACTGTTCAGCAGTTACTAAGGAGTAATGGGAAACGAAGCTGCTATGTTGGAAACGGAACAACTAATGGAGTAATTGGGAACAAAGCTATTACAGGATTCTACGACATTCACTTGAGTATGCATGACGTGGCATATACGCTGATCTGGCATAGCTGCATATTGAGATAATACAAGTAGTGGGGAGCAACTTCTTAAGAATGTTAGATGTTAGATTTAGAAGCAGTGTACAACGATAATTACATAACCCAGGGGGTTTAGAGACGATAGCTTAGCTGTGAAGGAGCAAGAATCCGAAACATGGGATGAGGGATAGCAAGCAAATTCAGGAAGAGGAGATCGTCTAAGATTTTGGTGAGCTAAGTTATGCGCCACACCATTACTTCCTCTTTTAACATGATAGATTTGATGCTCCAAATTTCGAGAGGTAGTGAAGAAGGAAGCAAGCGTGGATCTGATATTCCAGTTTGCTTGATTGTCCCTCATATCTTTGGCTGCAACCGCCTTCGTTAGAGCAAGGAAATCAGAGAAGAAGGTAGGCCGAGGGAGTTCAAGATCAGCAACAATTTTAGCAGCAAAGAGGAGCACCTGAGCTTCAGCTTGTAAAGGAGTGGATGTTGCAGGTGCATAGGCCTGAATGAAAATGGAGATCTCCGTGTAGTCCTGCATACACGAAATAAACACACCAATACTAGTGGCAGCTTGGCCATTAGTCATGCCAGGAATTTTGTTGCACTGAAATGCAGCATCAGAGAAAAATTTAGGGCCATTGATTAAGGCATCATTGATTAAAGTACATCCCTGTTTAGGTAAATCATTAGAGGGTGGACTGGCAATGAGTTGATCAGAAATAGCAGACGCAGTACCAGAAGTTAAAACATTGAGGATATACACTTCTGCTCCGGTGCTCCCCCCTTGGTGAAAGCGAGCAAGATCAAATTAGCACGGACGGCTGAGATTAGAGGATAACCCTTCGCAATTAGGGCCGCCGCGGGTCTCCTCATTAGCACTAAACCCATACGGGCCGCGCGGGGCTGAGGGAATTCGCACCGGAGCCGACGTGGCAAAGCTGACTGTACCGCGGACGTGGCATTATGTGAAGAGAAAAGAAAAAGGTGAAACACAAGCGACGTCGTGGGCGGAGCGGCGCGTTCACACTAGAACCGAATCGTCAAGCGGTATAAAAGGCTTCGCCCTAACCTCTCCACCCTCACGCTCTCATTCTCCCCCAATTCGTCAAATACCACCTCTCCACCGCCCATCCTCTCCAGTCTCCGACGAGCGCAATGTCGGGAGCCCTCAAAGCGGCGGAGGCAAGGGTCAAAGCGGCGAGGAAAGGGTCGCGGCGGCCAAGGCCGAGGTTGCAGCAGCGGAGGCGGAGGTTGCAGCGGCCACCGCCCTAGTGGCGGCGGAGGAAGCAACGGCCGCGAGCGCCGTGGTGGCCGCGGACATTGCCACCGCCGCGGTCGCCGACGCAGGGCCATCGGAGAAGCCCCAGGTGAGAATCTTTAGAATCATCGGTGGTCGATTCCTCTGCTTTTTTAGTTAGGGTTCTTATTTTGTAGTTGGATTGACCCCAAATTTGCTTGCGTGAGCGTAGCGTGCGGGAACGTTAGGGTTTCGTATTGTGCAGTTGGCATTAACCCAAACTTGCTTGCGTGAGCGTCGCCGGTGGGGACGTTAGGGTTTTCCCGTTATTTTGATGACTATTGTTCTTTATTAGTTGACTGTACTTTTGTTCAGTATTAAGCCCTGATTGGATTGCTGGTTTGGTGTTAGTAAGTTAACTTTGCTTCTTGGATTTGAATTGTTGTATGAACATATATATGCATTTTTTAACTGAACTTGTGCAACTTAAACCTGGAAAGATTATGTGCTAGTTTGGTTAATCCATGCTTCTAAGATAACTGAATTAGAGTGAAGTTAATGGATTGAAGATGGAAGTTGGTGAAGAATATCTCCTAGGCTCTGTTTACTTGATTTATGTTGTTCCTCCCTTGAACTTAAGGAAAGTTATGTTTCTTTCAATATCATGTTTATTCAACTTGTTGAGATGCATGCATGATTGTGGTGTTTCAGTAGTGTACATGTTTATTCATCTTTATTCATCCTAATTGGTTAACCCATGCTTCTGACAGCTGTTTCTTTCTTCCACTTTGTTAATTAGTGGAAGCATTAATGTATATCCTATTATTGGAATTCTCTCTATTTTGGATGTTCAATATCATGTTTATTCATCTTCTTGAGATGCATGTTGGATAGTGGTCTTGGATGGAATAGATATGCATTTGTTTGAACTTGTGCTAGTTAAACATTAAGATTATGTGCTACTTTAGTTATGGCATGTTTGTGATATAACAGAATTTGAATGAAATGATATTGAACAATGGAAATAGATATGCATTTTTTTAACCTAAAGTTGTGCAGGTTAAACCTGAAAAGATTATGTGGTAGCTTGTTTAATTTATGATTGTGATATAACTGGATTTGAATGTAATGAAATTGTTGTTTGAAATAGATATGCATATTTAAAACCTGAACTTGTGCACAATTGTGATATCTTAGCTCCCATGGAATGAATTGCTCCTTGTCACGTATACTTTCATGCCATGCATTCGTATGCAATGATATCCTTCTTGTTCATATAGTTATTGGGCTCCCAAATTCTGGAATATGTTTTACCTGTTTTGCATGCTTGCTACATAGTTATCCATGGGTCCTTTGACCACAAGTGTTGTGTATGAATTGTTGAGCATCATGTAGGCTTGCTGTTGATATATTGCATGTTAAATTTGGTGATTGTTTGATATTAGTTTACCTGTTGTTAAGTAAGCATGTTGTTAACCTTTGGCCATGTTTTCCTGTTTGCACTAAGTCCTAAACCAGTAGTACAATTTAGCATTTTGAATGGGTTATAATTATTTATTGTTGATGCTATTGTACATGAAACCTTTATGCCATCTCATGCTTTTCATGTGTACTGTTAATCCATATCATTTATGTGCATGTTCACAATCTCTAGCATTTTGTTTCTTTGCCCTCTAGTGTGGTACCTGTTGTTGGCAGATTGTGTTCATAACTTGCGTTGATTCTATCTTGTTAACCAATTTCTGACGGCTGTTTCTTTCTTCAAGCTAAGTTAATTAGTGGAAGCATTAATGTACATCCTATTTGAGAAGTGTTTCATTAGTGTTTAGCATTTACCATTTACCCATGTTTTAATTTTATTTTATCATTTGATTCAATATAATTGATTCCATTGAACCATACATGTAATCCTAGATTATGTATTGATTGTTATATCTGTGTATCACTTATCTCTGCTTTAATTATTGTTTCATAATAGCTATTCACATCTATTTTTAAATTAGCATTTTCCATTTAACCCTGCTTTAATTATCCTTGATTTTGCTATTTATAATTTAGATCTTTGCAATTCAAATCCATTTATAAATTATATCTTTGCAATTGACACCCATTTTTAAATTAGATCGTTGCAATTAACATCCATTTATAATTGCAGATAACCAATTAGTTTGTTCGATCATTCATATGAACTGTGCATGATTGTACATCTTTTCTTTATTAAAAAGTGTTCCATAATAGCTTGGACAGTTATATATTTATGTCATCAGTAATTAGATCTTTGGAAATAACATCCATTCATAATTGCAGATAACATCCATTTAGATTTATCAAATTGACATTCATTTATAATTGCATATACATCCATTCATTTATATCTCCTCCTCAAATTTAGATGTTTGCAATTAACTCCATGTGGAATGAGCTAGGACAGTGTACATCCTCTTTAACAAGTGTTTAATAATTTTATGATAATAGTGTGCTATAATATAACTTGATTCCCCATGTTCCTGAAACAGGTTGCCAAGAGAGGCGAGAAGAGGAAGCAGCCCTATTCTGACTCGGAGAGCAGCGATGACGATCATCCGGTGAGTTTGTTAAAACATGCAGGTCATCTTATTGTCTTGGTCATGAGATGGATGATGGATGAATACTAAACATTTTCATGTATGTTTGATGCTGGATTTGTGCAGTACAAGTTTGTATATGACTCTGAAGGGGAGCTGCCTGACGTCGAGAAGTACAACTACAAGTCCTTCACGGCGCAGGTGGGGGCCCAGCTCTGGGAGGAGGGCACTAAAGCCTACCTGAAAACGGATGGTCGCTACTATTGCAAGTTCCACACTGCAGGCATGAATGTCCCTAGGGACGGCCTTAGGACTGGACTGCTAGCACATGTCAGGGTTGTCGCTAGTGGTGTTGGTGCTAAAAATCTTCGTGAGCAGGGCCATCATGCTGCACTCCTAACTGTGCTTACGGAGTATGGCAACTAATATGTATCAGCTTCTAGATGGATGTGTAGTGACGTAGTGGTGAACTATGTAGTCGTAACAAAGTACTATGTTTATGTGTGGTTGTTGGCAACATTAAGCGTGGTGAATGCTGAACTTATTAATTAATGTTAGCTAGTATGTTCTAAGTTCACTGTTTGGCACATATTTGTATGTTGGCATTAGACTTCATCTCAGCATTCTAGGTTACATTTTGATTTAAAACAAATCATTTGCCATTTTTTTGCAGTAGAGAATCAACTAGAGTCCTTGATCTTGTGTTTAAATTTTTTCCAAAAAATCATATTTAGGTAGACAATTGGTTGTTACATCTTCGAAAAGTTCTTACTTTAAAAAAAATTACAAACCTTAGTACAATATGATAGTTTGAACCAGTTCATTTCAAAAATGCATATATATGTTCAGTCAAAAATGCATATGAGCCATGTTGTAAATATGCCTCATATGTTCAAACTACCTCCTTTGCCTCATATTTTTCAAAAAAATTTGCCCTTAAAGAAGCATCATTTTGTGAAGGGGATTCATCAAATACTTGCCAAAGGTGCAACCAGGCAATTTTCACACAAACTAGATCATAATTGAGGGATGCTGTCAAAATTTTATGAATTTTGTCCATGTGTAGCTAATTTCCCACATTTAATGGAGTTTGCAATGATTTTCCCAGATTAATTCAAATTTGAACTACAAGTCCTTGATCTTGTGTTTAAATCTTTTCCAAAAAAATCATATTGAGGTGGGCAATTGGTGGTTATGTCATAGAAATGTTCTTACCTTTCAAAAATTTCAAACCTTTCAACTAATTTGCTTGGTCTCAAATTTGGCCAGTTTTTCAAAAAAATATGAAAAATTGAAAAATAAGTCAAATAAAGGATTACCCTTGCATGGAGTCATCATTTTATGTACTAGTGTCCATGAAAAATTGTAGACATGACTTTTGATAAACATTTGAAAATGATCCTTCACAAGGAGGTCCATGAGTCATGAACATCTATAGGGTTTCAAGTCAAAGTAGGTAGTTTGAACCATCCCCAAGTCATGTTTCATGATATTTCTCCCAAATTTGGCACATTGGTGTATTGTGGCATGGGAAACAATGCCATGCAATTGAGGTTTCAATTTGTCTTTTAAAAAATATTTTTCAATTTTTTTTGCCCTTAAAGAAGCAGCATTTTGTGAAGGGGGTGCATCAAATACTTGCCAAAGGTGCAACCAGGCAATTTTCACACAAACTAGATCATATTTGAGGGATGTTGTCCAAATTTTATGAATTTTTTCCATGTGTAGCTAATTTCCCACATTTAATGGAGTTTGCGATGATTTTCCCAGATTAATTCAAATTTGAACTACAAGTCCTTGATCTTGTGTTTAAATATTTTCCAAAAAATCATATTGAGGTGGGCAATTGGTGGTTATGTCATAGAAATGTTCTTACCTTTCCAAAATTTCAAACCTTTCGACTAATTTGCTTGGTCTCAAATTTGGCCAGTTTTTGAAAAAAATCTGAAAAATTGAAAAATAAGTCAAAAAAAGGATTACCCTTGCATGGAGTCATCATTTATGTACTAGTGTCCATGAAAAATTGTAGACATGACTTTTGATAAACATTTGAAAATGTTCCTTCACAAGGAGGTCCATGAGGCATGAACATCTATAGGTTTCAAGTCAAAGTAGTTAGTTTGAACCATCCCCAAGTCATGTTTCATGATATTTCTCCCAAATTTGGCACATTGGTGTATTGTGGCATGGGAAACAATGCCATGCAACTGAGGTTTCATAAACTTTTGAAAATGATCCTTCACAACGAGGTGTATCAGGTATGAATTTTTTTGAGGCATGAACATCTATAGGTTTCAAGCCAAAAGAGCTCGTTTTTGAGCAATCCCATGGCATGGTTTCTGATATTGACCCCAAACTTGGAGCATTGGTGCATGTTGGCATGGGAAACAATGTCATGCAACTTTTGTTTCATTTTGTTTTAAAAAAAATCATTTTTCTTTTTTTTTGCCCTACAGAAGCAACTTTTTGTGAAGGAGGTGCAAGAAATAATTGGCAAAAGTGCAACCAGACAATTTTCACACAAACTAGGTCATATTTGAGGGATGGTGCCCAAATTTTATGAATTTTCTCCATGTGTAGCTAATTTCCCACATTTAATGGAGTTTACGATGATTTTCCCACAGTAATTCAAATTTGAACTACAAGTGGTTGATATTGTGTTTAAATGTTTTCCAAAAAATCATTTGGGGTAGATAAGTAGTGCTTATATCATAGAAAAGTTGTTACTTTTCAAAAATCCAAATCTTTCAAGTAATTGCCATGCTATCAAATTTGGCCAGTTTTTGAAAAAATGAAAAAAAGTCAGAAAAACAAATCCCATTGCATGGAGTCATCATTTATGTACTAGTGGCAATGAAAAATAGTACACATGAGTTTTGATGGAGTTTAAGATGATTTTATCAAAATAATTAAAATTTGAAATAGGGGTAGTTGCCCAAATAATATATGGAATAGACTTTTTTTGAGCGGTATATGCAATTGTTTTTTTGATCGTGCCGTCATACGTACATGGGCCAGCCCAACCGCGCACCACAATCTAGGGTTTGTTGCCGATATGTCATAAAGGTAGGATTTCGTCCCGCAAATCATGTAACCACGTAATCCACGACTCCTCGATGACCTAGAGCGCATCTTGGTCATCTTCAACACCTCCGCCGACAGACGACCATCACTATCTTCGCCTATAGTCGTCATCGGAGACCGCATACGCACATGGATCAGGTATGTTCTCGTCTTCAGTAGTCCGCTGTCGTACACTAGATGATCCTCCCGTTGTCTCCTATTTTGCAACCATTAAGATGTAGGTTAACCTAATTATCCTGGCGTTTCATAATGATCTTGAGACAGGTGGTGATGTCTGCTCGGGCTCATCGTCTTAGTGTTTCTCGTTTGCCGGGTGGAAAGCAGCACATAAGAGGTACGTATCATTCATAAAATACGTATGCATTAAATTCAGTTAATTGTACTCCTCCTGCTTACGTTCGACTGTGTTTTCTTAAGGTCCTGTAATTAATGACGAGGAAGACTTTGAATGTTTCTGCCAGTACGGCAACCGTGTATCGATGGATGATTCAGAATTTGCTACACTCAAGGCGATGGTTGATAAGCACCTGCCAAGAAAACCATTCTATGTGTGCACAATTAATAAATAAAATATAGTCAAAGGCAAAGGAAAAATGGTAAAGATTTCATTTTCACTACATATGACTTGTCACATATACATTACTACTTCAGGGATTGACATAGAAAAATTCATGATGCATGCAGTACTTTTCGAGGAGCTTCAGCATGCAGCACATTGTACCACATCTTCAACTACCAGGATTCATTCAAGTCTATTCCAATAATACAGAACTACTGAAAGTTAAGGTTGTAATGAGCAAGTCAAAGGTGAAAGGAAAACTGACAAGTGGTGTCATGTTAACAACAAACTGGATGGAGGTTGTGAAGAAGATTGATATGAGAGTTGGTGAAAACTATGTGTTTTGGTTCCGAGGAAGCCGGGATGGTCTTAAGCTTCTTGTTTATCATCTCTGAAGTCAACAGTGATAGCATACATTATTCGAGTCACTTAGTTGAACCAAGTTGTCGTGTAATTTCGTTTACAATACTTGTTTACATCTTATGTGCTGGACCAGAATATGTTTTTCTGGCATATTGAAACACTCAGAATAATGCGAAAATATGAAACACTTCCTATGGGTTATGCATTTTCTACATTTTTTTCCTCCTGAAATGCCTGTAAAACGGCCAGCAGCGACAAATCTTGCCACATTTGTTGAAAATGGTTGAAACTTGGCATGTATCCCTTAAATGGCATCAACAAGTGACCACCGAAATTTGGGATAATTATGAGTTGGTCAAAAAAACCACTTGTCTAAAAAGAGAGTCCCAGACTAGCCCGGAAGGCTCCGTATCGGAACACCTCCATTTTTTCACATTCATGAAATCAACCCATATTTTTGTTGGATATGTGCCCTAGAGACAAATTAATAAAGATATTTGGCACATATCCGTTTTGTTCATAATACGTTTTATACTGTGCTATAACTGTATTACTTGGAAATACTAATATAGGTGTAGTATAAAACATGGTCCGTAGTTTAACTCGGGTAAACTATCTCATTGGGCAATTGATTGATCAAGCTTTCCTGATCATGGCGACACTTAAGTCCATTGACAATGAGGTCATATCATTAGGGGAATGATGTGATGGACAGACACCCACCTAAAGTAATGCAATGTGATCGAGTCACATAGTTCAGCGTTGCTATGACTTTGTAACGTATGGCTTAGTCCTTAGACCGTAATGATCATACGTAATCACGATCTATGAGGAGACTTTGATTTGTATCCCACCGCCTGACTGAAATATGCTGGCTATAACGGTGCACTTTGGGTATTCCTAAATATATGGTTGATGAGTATGTTAATAGATCAAAGCGGGATTTGTCAGTCCTTATGACAGGACAGGTACTCTGGGCCCACTCGGTGATATTGCATCAACCCTTGCAAGGACGTGACTAGGTCACAAGAGATGCAATGATCATGGACGAGAGAAGTTGTTTGTCATGAACGAGATGTGAACACGGTATGTGGGATACCGACGATCAAACCTCGAACAAACAAGGTACCGCAGAACAAAGGGATTACGTCGTATCGTTAACGGTTTCCAAAAGCGATCGAAGCTCATTCGATGGAAGCGCAGGGGCTGTCAAGGATTGTAACCAAGTCCAACTGACTAGTCATTGGTCAATGAGAAGAGTCTCGACCATGTCTTCTGTTTCCCGGACCGTTAGGGTGTTACACTTAAGGGCAATCGATGCATAGGACAGTTACAGGATCAATCGGTGAAATAGGAGAAATCACCGGAATAGTTCCGGAGGAGGACGGAATGGTTTCCGGACATTTTGAATAGTTCAAAATAAAGTTTAATTGTTTTAATAATGTTTTTTATTATTTAATTATCTGAATTAAATATTTAAAACTTATTAAATAATTAAAATAATGGAAAAATGGCTATATGGGCCTTAGAGGCCCATTAGGGGAGGAGGGCGTTTCCCCCCTTGGGCTTGGCGCCAAGGGGTGGGGCCCAACCCCCCCTTGGCCGGCGCACCCCTCCCCCCTTGGGGGTTTAGTCCCACATGGGGGAGGGAAGAGGGATCACACCCCCCCCTTGTCCTTTATATAGAGGGGTAGACCCCCCTTTTTCCAGACAACAATTGATCTCCTTCTTCTTCCTTCTCCATTTCCGGAAGTGGACTCCCCTTGTTTGGAGTCTGCACCAGGATTGGAGTTCTCCACCATAAGGCAGGCCGTCGCTCTGCCGGAGTCGGGATCCGTAGCCGTCTTCTTTCCGCTGCTCGCCTGGTTCGGAGCCCGGGAGGAACATCGATTGTGCCGTACGTGTATAATCTCTTCGAGGCACTACACCTGTGGTGCTGCTTCGTCGCTGGAGGTTTACCGGGAGTCATCCTCGCCGGTGGTGGTCTTCTACACGACAGGGAGGTCGTAGTTCTGAGTCTACGCCAACCACGTTCGTAAGAACGTTTCCCGCTTTCGGTCTTCAAAGGTATGAACACCGATTCCCTCCGTTACTTTACATCGCCATAGCATAGAACTTGGGTTCGGGTACCGTAGGTGTGAAAAAATTGTGTTTTCTGCCCCGTATCCCAACAGTGGTATCAGAGCTAGCTATGCGTAGATGTATTGTACGGATAGAACACATCTAGGATGTGGGCATCGAATCTTCATTCGTTACCCTCCCACGTGTACTCGTTGAGCATTGCGGCAATGTTTGATGAAGCGGCCCCCGACCGACATTACGCGTTTACGCGAGACTGGTTCCACGCTTGACATATGGCTTGTACCATATAAAGTGGCTGGGGGGGTGTCTGTCTCTCTGCATTAGCGATGCAAAGATGTTTGCAACGGAGGGCCCCGACAGGGGTGTAATAGAGACGGATAAGAGATGGTGTTGTGGCATGTTTTTCGCAGGATAGAAATCGGTTCTCTCTCTCGAAACCCCTAGCAGCCACGTAAAACTTGCACAAGCTAAAGTAGAAAGACGTTTTAACTTTGCTTTGCATGAAGGGGGATCATAGGTTGTATGATTTAAAGTTTTACTTCCTGTTTTATGCTAGTATGCTAGATATATCGACGGTAGCACGAAACAGGACCATCTCTCACAATACCAACATTGTGTTCTCCCTTTTGATGGGCACCACCTGGAAGGTTCTCCCATATGGCCTGACGCTCCGTACATACCGGAGTTGTCCTACATATTCAACGGAGCTCGCATGAGGTTGGGTTCGGCGAGCCTGGCATATGCAGATATGGCCTTGCCTGAACAGCTAACATCAAGGTTCGATTGGCAGGCTTGACGTATGTAGATGCGGGCCTGGAACACAGAAGACCGAAAGGTCGAGCATGAGTCACATGCCTGATGTGATTGGCTTAGAGGCCTACCTGGTTCGCATACTGGGCCGTACATATCGGGGGAGGTATGGGGGCTGGGATTGTGTAATCACTTAGTTAAATTGAGAGGTGTTTATCTAAGTGGGAGCTTTCTAGAATTTCAAGATTAAATTGAAACTCCACATTATGAACAAAAGTCTAAATATGTATCGTTGTGAATCCAACCTTGTAGATGGCAGCACCTCGCCCCTCGTTCAACTTAGGATCATTCCTAGAGAAAGATAAGCTAAAAACAGATGGGACAAATTTCACCAACTGGTTCCGCACCCTAAGGATTCTCCTCGTTCCCCTCAAAATGGCATACGTACTAGAGGACACGTTAGGTGACGCACCAGCAGATGATGCCAGTCAGGACGAGAAGAATGTCTATCTCTCCAGGACTGATGATTACAACCTTGTCCAGAGTGGCATGCTCTACTCCATGGAGGCTGAGCTGCAGAAACGCTTTGAGAGGATGGGTGCATATGAGATTATCACCGACCTCAAGGCGGTCTTCGCACCTCAAGCCAGGGATGAACGGTACGAGGCTTCTGAAGCCTTCTTCTCAGCAAAGATGGATGAGCACGGCAGCGTGAGTGAGCACGTGGTCAAAATGTCTGGCTATGTTCAGCGATTGAATGCTCTGGAATGTCAGATTCCAGATGAACTTGCGGTTGATAGGGTGTTGCAGTCGCTTCCCCCTAGCTACAAAGGCTTTGTGCTGAACTACAACATGCAGGGGATGACCAAAACCCCTTCTGAGTTGTTCGCCATGCTAAAAAGCGCTGAGGTTGAGATCAAGAAGGAGCACGCCGTCTTCATGGTCAACAAGACCACTGACTTCAAGAAGTCAAGCAGACGGGAGAAGGCCAAGAGAGGTGGCCCTAAGAGGGATGGAAATTCAGTTGCCGCTCCTCCCAAGGCACCCAAGCCTAAACTCGGAGTGGAGTGCTTCTACTGCAAGGGTGAAGGTCACTGGAAGCGCAACTGTCCCAAGTACCTAAAGGACAAGAAGGCTGGCAAGGTCGCCAAGAGAGACGAAGGTATATTTGATATACATATTGTTGATATTCTCTTGACAAGCGCTGGGAACACATCCTGGATATTTGATACAGGGTCTGTCGCTCATATTTCTAATTCCATTCAGGGACTAAGGAATAGGAGACGCTTGGTCAAAGATGAAGTGACGATGCGCGTGGGGAATGGCTGCCGGATTGAAGACTTGGCGGTCGGCACGAAGCATCTTAGTCTCCTTCGGGATTGGTTTTAGTTCTGAATAAATGTTACTATGTACCCGCGTTGAGTGTGAACATCGTGACTGGTTCTTTCTTGAAGCGAGAGCACTATTCTTTTAAGTCCGATACAATTGGTTGTTCGATTTATAAGAATGATATGTTTTATGTTCACGCACCGGAGTTGCATGGTTTATTCGTACTTAATCTCGATGGTGACGTGTGTCATGTTAACAATATTGAGGCCAAAAAGATTGAAGAATAATGAAGATCACATGATGATGTGGCATTGCCGACTTGGTCATATTGGTGTAAAACGCATGGAGAAGCTCCATAAGGATGGACTTCTTAAGTCATTGGATTTTGGATCCCTTGATACATGTGAACAATGCCTCATGGGCAAAATGACAAGGACTCCATTCAATGGTGTGATGGAGTGTGCAGATGTCTTATTGGGGATCATACACACGGATGTATGTGGACCCATGAACGTCCCCACTCGCAATGATCTTCGTTACTTCGTGACCTTTACTGATGACTTGAGTAGATATGGGTATATTTACTTGATGAAGCACAAGTCTGAAACTTTTGAAAAGTTCAAGGAATTTCAGAATGAGGTCGAAAATCAACTCGGAAGGAAAATCAAGCACCTTCGATCGGATCGAGGTGGCGAGTATTTGAGTCACGAGTTTGGCAATCATCTGAAGTCTTGTGGCATAGTACCACAGCTTACGCCGGCAGGTACACCTCAGAGAAACGGTGTGGCTGAGCGACGTAATCGAACCCTATTGGATAGCGTACGATCGATGATGTCTCATACTGATTTGCCTGTGTCATTCTGGGGGTATGCATTAGAAACCGCCATTCATATTCTTAATAGGGCACCATCCAAATCCGTAAAGACAACACCATTTGAAGAATGGCATGGCACTAAACCTGAGTTGTCTCACCTGAAGATTTGGGGTTGTGAGGCTTATGTTAGGAAACTACAGCCTGACAAACTTGAATCCAAGGCGGATAAGTGCATCTTTGTGGGCTATCCCAAGGAAACTTGTGGGTACACCTTCTACAACAAGTCTGACAGCAAAACATTTGTTGCCAAGACGGGACACTTTCTTGAGAAGGAGTTTCTCGCGAAAGAGTTGAGTGGGAGGAAAATAGACCTCGATGAAGTAACTGACCAATCACTCCAATTGGATGAAATGGCTACGGAATTTGTTCTGGAACCATCTTCCACAGTGGGAGTTGAAGAGAATGGCCAGAACGACATTCATAACGATCATGACATTCATGATGATCATGATGAGAATGAAGAGGAACCTTTTATGCCCCGTAGGTCATCAAGAGTCCGTCAACCTACTGAGTTTTACGGACAGCTTGTGAATGCAATCTCGGCTGTTGAGTCGGATGAACCTACGAGTTACAAAGAAGCAATGGAGGGACCCGAGTCCGAGAAATGGCTTGAAGCCATGAAATCCGAAATAGACTCCATGTACACCAACAAAGTATGGACTTTGGTGGATATTCCCGAGGACCGCAAGGCCGTCGAGAATAAATGGATTTTCAAGAAAAAGACTGACGCAGACGGAAACGTATCTGTCTACAAAGCTCGACTTGTCGCGAAGGGTTTCCGACAAATTCAAGGAGTTGACTACGAGGAGACATTCTCTCCTGTAGCGATGATAAAGTCTATTCGGATCCTACTAGCAATAGCTGCATATCATGATTACGAGATATGGCAGATGGATGTGAAAACTGCATTCCTAAATGGCAACATTGAGGAAGAGTTGTATATGATGCAACCAGAGGGGTTTGTCGATCCAAGGAATGCTGGTATGGTTTGCAAGCTTCAACGGTCCATATATGGGTTGAAGCAAGCATCTCGGAGCTGGAATCTTCGATTTGATGAGGTCATTAAAGCTTTTGGATTTGTCCAAAACGTCGAAGAGTTCTGCGTCTATAAGAAACTGAGTGGGAGCTCTATAGCATTCCTTGTGTTATATGTAGATGACATATTGCTAATAGGGAACGATAAGAAATTCTTAGAGGAAGTGAAGGAATATCTGAATGGACAATTTTCCATGAAGGACCTAGGTGAAGCTGCGTACATACTGGGGATTAAGATCTATAGAGATAGACCTAATCGGAGGTTGGCCTTGAGTCAGAATACTTATATTGACAAGATTTTGAAAAAGGTTCAAAATGGATGACTCCAAGAGAGGTCTCTTGCCAGTTATAAAAGGTGTCAAATTAAGCGTGACCCAATGCCCAACCACAGCTAAAGAGAAAGAGGAGATGTCCTCAAAGCCCTATGCCTCAGCCATAGGTTCTCTCATGTATGCTATGTTATGTACCAGACCGGATTTAGCGTTGGCCATTAGTATGACTAATCGTTACCAGAGTAATCCAGGAATGGCCCATTGGACAGCAGTAAAGAACATCCTTAAGTACTTGAGAAGAACCAAGGATTTCTTTCTCGTTTATGGAGGAGTTGATGAGGAGCTCACCGTAAAGGGTTACGTTGACGCAAGCCTCGGCTCAGACCTAGATGACTCGAAATCCCAGACGGGATATGTTTTCATGTTGAACGGTGGCGCGATTAGCTGGAGGAGCGGCAAACAGTCAGTCGTCGCTCAATCTTCAATGGAGTCGGAGTATATTGCCGCTTGCGAAGCGTCAAACGAGGCGCTATGGCTGAAGAAGTTCGTGATCGAGCTTGACGTCTTTCCCAGTTGCACTGACCCCGTAGGAATCTTCTGCGACAACACGGGTGCCATTGCTAACGCGAAGGAGCCAAGAACTCACTCTACTGCCAAGCACATCCTCCGAAAGTTCCATGTGACGCGAGACTACGTCAGGGATGGACACACTAGGATTCACAAGATACATACGGATCTGAACGCAGCAGACCCGATGACTAAACCTCTTCCACAGGGCAAGTTTGAAGAACACCGAGAGACCATTGGTGTTAGATACATACCTGATGTAAACTAGTGTAATTTGTACTCTAGTGCAAGTGGGAGACTGTTGGATATGTGCCCTAGAGACAAATTAATAAAGATATTTGTCACATATCCGTTTTGTTCATAATACGTTTTATACTGTGCTATAACTGTATTACTTGGAAATACTAATACAGGTGTAGTATAAAACATGGTCCGTAGTTTAACTCGGGTAAACTATCTCATTGGGCAATTGATTGATCAAGCTTTCCTGATCATGGCGACACTTAAGTCCATTGACAATGAGGTCATATCATTAGGGGAATGATGTGATGGAAAGACACCCACCTAAAGTAATGCAATGTGATCGAGTCACATAGTTCAGCGTTGCTATGACTTTGTAACGTATGGCTTCGTCCTTAGACCGTAATGATCATAAGTAATCACGATCTATGAGGAGACTTTGATTTGTATCCCACCGCCTGACTGAAATATGCTGGCTATAACGGTGCACTTTGGGTATTCCTAAATAGATGGTTGATGAGTATGTTAATAGATCAAAGCGGGATTTGTCAGTCCTTATGACAGGACAGGTACTCTGGGCCCACTCGGTGATATTGCATCAACCCTTGCAAGGACGTGACTAGGTCACAAGAGATGCAATGATCATGGACGAGAGAAGTTGTTTGTCATGAACGAGATGTGAACACGGTATGTGGGATACCGACGATCAAACCTCGAACAAACAAGGTACCGCAGAACAAAGGGATTACGTCGTATCGTTAACGGTTTCCAAAAGCGATCGAAGCTCATTCGATGGAAGCGCAGGGGCTGTCAAGGATTGTAACCAGGTCCAACTGACTAGTCATTGGTCAATGAGAAGAGTCTCGACCATGTCTGCTGTTTCCCGGACTGTTAGGGTGTTACACTTAAGGGCAATCGATGCATAGGACAGTTACGGGATCAATCGGTGAAATAGGAGAAATCACCGAAATAGTTCCGGAGGAGGACGGAATGGTTTCCGGACATTTTGAATAGTTCAAAATAAAGTTTAATTGTTTTAATAATGTTTTTTATTATTTAATTATCTGAATTAAATATTTAAAACTTATTAAATAATTAAAATAATGGAAAAATGGCTATATGGGCCTTAGAGGCCCATTAGGGGAGGAGGGGGTTTCCCCCCTTGGGCTTGGCGCCAAGGGGTGGGGCCCAACCCCCCCTTGGCCGGCGCACCCCTCCCCCCTTGGGGGTTTAGTCCCACATGGGGGAGGGAAGAGGGATCACACCCCCCCTTGGCCTTTATATAGAGGGGTGACCCCCCTTTTTCCAGACAACAATTGATCTCCTTCTTCTTCCTTCTCCATTTCCGGAAGTGGACTCCCCTTGTTTGGAGTCTGCACCAGGATTGGAGTTCTCCACCATAAGGCAGGCCGTCGCTCTGCCGGAGTCGGGATCCGTAGCCGTCTTCTTTCCGCTGCTCGCCTGGTTCGGAGCCCGGGAGGAACATCGATTGTGCCGTACGTGTATAATCTCTTCGAGGCACTACACCTGTGGTGCTGCTTCGTCGCTGGAGGTTTACCGGGAGTCATCCTCGCCGGTGGTGGTCTTCTACACGACAGGGAGGTCGTAGTTCTGAGTCTACGCCAACCACGTTCGTAAGAACGTTTCCCGCTTTCGGTCTTCAAAGGTATGAACACCGATTCCCTCCGTTACTTTACATCGCCATAGCATAGATCTTGGGTTCGGGTACCGTAGGTGTGAAAAATTTGTGTTTTCTGCCCCGTATCCCAACAATTTTTTTTATGGACTCACATGATCAAAACAGCATGAAATGCACAATTGTATGCAAATTTTACATTATTACACATAATTCATTTTTCCGGTCAAAAAATCCCGGAAAATGGCCCCCGACGGTCTACCCCCCTAGACTTTCACTCACTGGGGTAGAGGCTGGTTGGTTAAAGCTCCTACATGACAGGCAACAACTTATGAACACCCCAATCCATCATGCACCCATGATGACCTAATGTGTGCATCACCGCGCACTCCACACCGAAACCTTTCTCCTACGGCTTCCACTTTGTGAAGCAAGTCCATCTTCAAACACTCAGAATGATCCCAACTTTTTTGCACGGCTTAACTACACCATACCAACCACACATGCAAAATTCCAAACATTTCCTATGGGTTATGCATTTTCTATTTTTTTCCTCCTGAAATGCCTGTAAAACGGCCAGCAGCGACAAATCTTGCCACATTTGTTCAAAATGGTTGAAACTTGGCATGTATCCCTTAAATGGCATCAACAAGTGACCACCGAAATTTGGGATAATTCTGAGTTGGTCAAAAAAACCACTTGTCTAAAAAGAGGGTCCCAGACTAGCCCGGAAGGCTCCGTATCGGAACCCCTCCATTTTTTCACATTCATGAAATCAACCCAAAAAATTTTTATGGACTAACATGATCAAAACAACATGAAATGCACAATTGTATGCAAATTTTACATTATTTACACATAATTCATTTTTCCGGTCGAAAAATCCCGGAAAAATGGCCCCCGACGGTCTACCCCCCCTAGACTTTCACTCACTGGGGTAGAGGCTGGTTGGTTAAAGCTCGTACATGACAGGCAACAACTTATGAACACCCCAACCCATCATGCACCCATGATGACCTAATGTGTGCATCACCGCGCACTCCACACCGGAACCTTTCTCCTACGGCTTCCACTTTGTGAAGCAAGTCCATCTTCAAACACTCAGAATGATCCCAACTTTTTTGCACGGCTTAACTACACCATACCAACCACACATGCAAAATTCTAAACATTTCCTATGGGTTATGCATTTTCTACATTATCATTTGAAAATCAATTTGTTTTTGAGATTAACAGAAAATAAGTGTTTTTTCACTGGGCCACTACGAATAGGGGCAGCCCACGCGGTCGACGTCTGGTCTCACTGCCCACGGTGGAAGAAGCCGGGCCCATCCTGCATGCGTGATATATACGGTAAATTCGGTAGGTTGCGTCTTTCACGGAGGTCGTGCGACGTGATA
The DNA here is from genome assembly GCA_950022295.1 of Bromus sterilis. Taxonomy (NCBI): domain Eukaryota; kingdom Viridiplantae; phylum Streptophyta; class Magnoliopsida; order Poales; family Poaceae; genus Bromus; species Bromus sterilis. The sequence goes on along the minus strand of OX465595.1, from coordinate 359,768,380 downwards.
ACCTAAACACGCTCCTACTAGATCCGATCCACCTCTCCAAATCCTGAGTCCACAGCAGTATTCTCCGTCGTCGGTGGTCATAGGCGGCAACTCCGCACGTCGGCGGCGACCTCTGTCGGTGCTCATAGACAGCAACTCCGCACGTCGGCGTCAACTCCATCGAGCGATCTGTATGTTACCCGCCCTATTCCCTCCTCCTAATCCACATGTTTCGCCGCATACGTATGTTTGGTTTAGGAGCAGTGTTGGTTTAGTTCGTATAGCAACCAATTCATAAGCCTTGAACCTGTGCGATCTGGACATGAAAGACATATTTATTTTAGTTTAGTTAGATTAGTTTAATAGGTGTGATATGCATGCAGCTGTAGCATGCGGTGCTAGCCTCATAAGCCTTCATTGCCTTTTTAATTGCCTGCATTAAAAAAAGGATCACTGTTAATACAAGAAATTTGAAGCTCATCCTCTAGCTTTGCACCTTGGTCGCACTGTAAGGTGTAGTAAGCCCTTCACACCGGAACGTAGGTACTATGTTTTATTTTAGCACATGTAACATGGACAATTTTATGTGTTCATGCATCATGTCTTTTTTTTTGCAGAATGGAGGACCCTCTCGGGGAAATTGCTTGCAACGTAGAGAAGTGGTGTAAACTAGTTGCATCTATGACTGTCGACCAGCGCGGCAAACTTGGCAGCACATCACTGCGGTGTATGATGCAGATACCCCCAATCAAGATGCGAACTACTTTGCTTAGCTATATGTTGGAGGCCTATGAATTATCCTCTGGGAAATTCATCATTGAAGAACGTGTTGGCGAAATTTCATTAACTTCAGTTGATGTTGAGTGCATCACGGGGCTTAACAATACAGGACTGAGCGCCTCATCTATCTTAGATGAGGAAGGAGAGGTGGCAAAGGATCGTATCCCACCACACTTTCTGAGCAAAACAACTGGCAATATCAATATCGATGACTTGATCGAATATATTATGACAAATGAAGCTGCAGATGATGATTTCGTTCGTATGTCCGTCCTCGTTCTACTGGGGACAGTGTTGGCGCCATCAGCTACTAAGATTGTTCAGAAGCAGATGTACGCGTTAGTTGAGGATGTTGTGCGGATTAATAAAATTAATTGGAATGTGTTCACACTAGGTTATCTTATGGCTAATATCAAGTTTGTCAAGAAAGGTAGAAAGATTAGGCAGTGGCCGAAAGGGAACTTGCCACTACTGCAGGTACACTATGGTTTTCCATCACATGAAATTCCCAAATGCATTAAAATTATGAATCTAAGTTGTACTGTTTTTTTGTATGCAGTATCTCTATTGGGAGAAGGTGCAGCCACAGGACGAGCCTTCATTAGCTATGGGTGTGTCCTCTCGTCCCCTTATGAGGAACTGGACCGAGGCGGCCGCAAATAAGCGAGATACATATGACGCCGACAATGGGCGTGGTGTCAGTCTTGGCCGTGTGAAGGTTATGCATTCTGTGCAATCCATACTTATTTTGTGCATATAGTAATTCATACCTACTTACTAGTTTCTAAACGTTATTAATCTGCAGATTGAAGATAATATAACGGAGGAGTATAGGAATGAGCCATCAACAAAGTCACCTCATCTTTCTAGGCACAAGGGACACTCTTCGAAGAGACAAGTCCAGCCGCGTAAGACTGTCGTCAGAAAAGATTCACAAACTGATATTCTGCTCAAACAGCTCATCCAGGAGATGAGGGACTTTAGAGGAGACATCCAACTTATTCCTGAGGTGAAGCACACGATATGTTATGAAGATTGTAGATGCAGTTTTTAAATTGAAACAACACATGACTTTCATTTTCAATTGCAGAATGTTCTTTCAATTATGAATAAGACTAGCGTCGCATACAAACCATCAGCAGATTGTTCGTCCCAGGATGTTGAAGACGAGGATGTAGGCGAGTCTTACCAGAATGGCCCCAGACATGGGCAAGTCAAACAAGAAAAAAAAGAATTTATGTACAAGCCGGGAAGTGAGTCGCTTGAAGAGCAAGAGAAGAATGCTTGTTATATTGCACCTGTCAAATTAGAACCCAATGCCATGAAAGACTTTCTCACACCTGCCAAAGAGAAATATAAGATCATGCAGAAAGGATGGGAAGGCAATGGCACTCCCGAAGATCCATGGACTTTGCATGATGAGGAATTTCCTTACGCACCGGACGTGCCTATCTCTTCACCGGAGGTGCACAAAGAGATATTGGAAGCCGCCCTACGCACGGTTCGTCGCGGTGGTAAATCAGGCGGGAGTAAGAAAGAACATGAAAAACGACAGTCTAAGGTACCGGTTCGCTATGATTCATATGTGATTCAAAAACCTGTAAAGCGTCAGACTCGTAGTGGTATCAAGAAAGGTACTGGCCATGACATTATTATTAATTGAGGAGTGTTATTAATTTATCTTTGTTGCATCTATGAGATTACTAACGAACAACATATCACATGTCTTGCAGGTTTGTTTGGCACGGAAAATGATATGCCTGAAGGCTCCTCGGCGTTATCACCGACTCTTATTTCTACGGCGGTGCACTACGTTGAAACAGTGGCAAATCACAAGGACCATGCGGACCTAGAGGTTTATGTGAATGCCCATAATGATGCAGTGGACTGTAGAAGACTTAAGGCTATCCTCCACCATAAGTGGTTATCGGAAAATGTAAGTCATACAGTTAACTACTACTAAACTAGTCTCTTCACAATATTGATTCCGTTGACAAAAACCGTTATTCCTTGCAGGTTCTTGATGCTTACATTACGGATTTGTCTCTACGTGTTGGAGATGACCGGCACTTATCTACGGCATGGAGGACAAGATTCCTGTTAAGGAAGCATACAAATGGGTATAAACCTCGAAAGTCAAAGCAGACCATTCCTGTTGAGAAGAATGGACTTGTTCTAAGAGTTACAGAGGAATATTTCATCCGTGACTAGGTAAACATTGCATGTACGCACAATGCACAACATGTACATGGTAATAATGAATGCTAATAAATTGATTTCCCTCCCCATGTGTAGGCATACTTCCCGCTGAATATAGCCAATACTCACTGGGCGACTGTTGTTATGCATACACCAAAGGAGCAGTTCCAAGTTCTGGACTCTCTATATGAATTAAGTCAGATACAAAGCGTAGTCAATGAACTGGTATGATTTTATGCATCCTTTTGAATGCCACCTATCCTGACGTGTCAAATCATATTTAGTTCCAAGTCCGACAATATGATTTTATGCATTTGACTTAAAGTTCAAAATATTTCAGATAACATCCATCGCAGATGACATACTGGACACAAACATCATTTTGAATACCAACTATCCTGACGTGTTAACATGGCCAATTGTACAAGTTGATGATATGCCAAAGCAAACAGATGAGTGAGTTTCTGGTGCATGCTATTATTTTCGTTATAGCAAGGATAGTGAATTAGCATAACTTATTTTTCCAATAATTTTATTGCAGTAACTCATGTGGACTTTTCGTGACGGAGTGCATGGATCACTGGGATGGGGATCGTTGGACTGCAGAAGTAAACCAGGTTCTTTTTTGATGGATTCGTAAACATCTACTTAATTTGTTCCTTCATATATAACTGTCCATGTTTTAAATAAATATATTTTTTGTAGGAAAAGGTGAATGGCTCTAGGAGTCTTAAAGCTGCCCAAATTCTTCTATCAAGTACAAACAATCTCGAGGAAGTTAAAAAGACGGTCGTCACCCTCTCGGAGAAAATGATCAAATGAGGAGCCTTATGTAGTTTAGGCGGTAGGTAGTGGTAGGTTTTTTGTCCCGTGGTGTACTAGCTAGACACAGCGGGTTTTCCTACCGGAGTTTGGATTGAAATACTTTGATCGAATTTGTCCACAAGTACTTTTTGTGGTGGAATTTTTCCACCAGTACCAGGCGTGGTTTTTATCCCCGTGGAATTAAGTGGATACAATCCTCTATGTCCTCATACTCGAAAAATGGGGGTATCTGGTTTCCTTTTTATTTTCTGCTGCCTGTAATATCAAGACATATGATTTCTTTTTATTAAATCGGAAGGGTACCCTTCTTTTGTTCAAAAAAAATTACAATAAAAATGACACAAGGAATAACTTTATGCATTGCCATATGGACCTGGCCCAGTGCCATCAATCTTGCCTCGCCAAGTTTTGAATTTGTGCTTGCGGCTCAGGTCTTCACCTTCTCCTGGAAGATAATCGTCATGCAAATCTTCAACTAGCAAAGGACCATGATCAACGACCTCCTTCACATGAATGATAACTGAAAATTCAAAAGTTGCACGGTCTCTTGGAGAGCTGGGTACAGGAGGCGAATGCAAATTCTCATCGTCCGAGTCTGGCTTCCATTCTTCATTAGGTGGTGCAGGAATAGACACAGTCAACACCTTGGGTACATCACTAGGATTGCGTAGCCACGCAGTTAAGGGAAGCACCCACTTATCACTAGCCGGGAGCATTTGTATTAGCTCACCGTCCACACCAGAGAGGACTAAGTTGACAGTGTCATGATCCCAGCACTCTTTCGGGATCCCCTCCAAACTGAGCAGCGCCTTGTACTTGAAATTCACCTTTGTACCACGAGATGATCGATGCCACCGCTGGAAAATAACCCAAGCTCCTGCGCACTTCAACTTCTCCGACACGTGCACCACACGAGTGCAGTCGGCCTCCGACTCGAATTGCAGGAAAAAGTTATATGGTGGGCAAGCAACTTGTACCTTCACCCGACGGACGGCGCAGTGAGCATCAATGGCCGCAGCCAGTGCCGCCGGCGTCGCCAGGACACGAGCATCTCCAAGAAGCGTGGCATACAATGCACAGTTGCGGAACTCCTTCTCCAAAGCAGCCATGCCAACCGTGCGCGCAATGACGGCACGCCCACGGGCAGGGCGCATCTCTGGCTCGCCATGCTGCCATACTTCCTGCGGGAACACGCGCGAGTCGGGGATGCAGGGCCAGGGATCCGCAGGCACGCAGTCACCGGCGACAGGTCCTTGCGAAGGGACGGCGCCGCGTCTCCCTTTTTCGCCGCCAGTCATCGCCGCGTAGTAGATTTGGAATTTTGGATCTTTAGGGTTCCGGCCCGTTATTTTATGTATATGGTAACCACCGCGCGCGCCTGGTCGCCTACACTCAGCGCGCGCGCGTCACGCCAGAGGCGATCACGCCCCGCTCGAATGGCCCCGCGGGCCAGGCCTGGGACGGGGACGGCTGCACATGTGCATGGGCCTACGGGTCCCGCTTCCGTTCTGTGCACGTGCCTGCCGAGACGGCCTATCCGAGGAGGATCCTGGCGTCTGATCGAAGGCGGATCCTGACGCATAATCAACACGAGATTACCGCCAGGAAGAAAATTTTGTCCTGGAAGATTTTTCATGTCATTTCAAAAATATTCAAAGCACTTATATTTGGTGATGAGCAATGCACATCATTTTATGTAATAATTCTGAAAGCATTACACTTATTCTGTCTGTCGCAATACCATATTGTATGAAATACATCTTATTAAAAACATAGGTAGTCTTAGTAAAATGCTATTGCATGTCCACCAGCAATGCAGCTCTTCTATTGTTGTAGCTCTTCCACAATCCTGGACATGTAAAGAAAAAAGGTCGAGCACTTATATATTAGTATTGTCAAATTTGAAATATTGATTTTTTTGAATAAAGAGAACATATATTGCTTACTTCTGGTTTAACTTGCATCTCTTGCTGCGTCTGTTGTGTCCTCGCTCTCTGCAAGCGCCGCACCGGTTTTTGATCTCGTCGAATGATAGTGGTCGGCCATTTTTGGTCACAATGAGGTTGTCATGCACTTGTTTACTGCTTTTCTTTGGAGCACCTTTTGAAGATACTTTAATAGGATCCCCAACTACAGGTAGGATGCTTTCAGTATTTTCTGTCTTTTTCCTTGCAAAACTACTCTGCCCAGCTGAGGCTGCATCATACTCATAGCTCTTAGTAATTATGTCCCTTAAAACTGTCTTGCAGCTGTTGGAACAACGCCGGGTGTCTACATGAAGCATGCAAAGCTTGTGACACTAAAACACTTACCTGGCTATATCTCATTCGTTCAACTGCCCCAAACCAACCAAATGAAAACAGGTCGCTCTGCCGCCTAGCAGGCATGCCGCCCCTGGCATCTTTTGAGAATCGACGAAGAACAACACATTTCGGTATCTCAGTAAATTTGAGGACCTTCAGTACGTGGAGAATATGCTTGCAAGGAAGACCCTTTCGAACCATCCTTTTGCAGCTGCAACTAATCACATCATCCAAATTTGTAGGTCTATATTGCACGTAAAACTTACTCTTGTGGTTATTTCTCCATGCCACCAAGAACGTCACCGACTCTCCCCCAATGTTTCGTTCTAAAATTTCTATGCCGCTGATTTTCTTGAGCTCATCTTGCAACATGTAAAAGTTTGCTGCAGTGAATACTTTGGCAGCAGCTATCTCAAGTTCCTTGGAGCTAGTAACCGGCACTGGTAAAGTCTGTGAATCTGTGCAATCATCACGTGCCTCGTTCTCACGGATACGGACATTGGCAACCTCGAAGTGCACAGCCATATCCACTAGGGTCATTTCTCCGTCAAGGTGTAGGTGAACACATGAGTTCAAACTCTCACTCCTTTGGTTACTTTTCATCCCTAACCAATATCCTCCGGCCAGATACGAGGCCGCCCACAGCCTCCTCTTCCTGTACATACGCCTTAACCAAGTTTTTGTGGATTTCGTCTGCCATTTCCTTACAAACGCGTGCCATCTTTCCTCCCACATGTTAGTCGACGTGGTGTAGTACAACAGACTTCTGAACTCATTTAGTGACTTGTGACAAAGGTGTATCTTCATATTCTTTTCAACATGCCAAGAGCAAATACGGTGCCACACATCAGGTAGGACTTTCAGAATAGATTTGATCATCGCATTGTCGGCATCCGTGATTACACTCTTTGGCTTCCGCTGACACATTGCTTTAAGGAATGTTCTTAGCAGCCACACATACGTCTCTTCGGTCTCATCTGAAACAATGCCACATCCAAAAACCGTTGTCTTCCGGTGATGGTTTAAACCAACAAAAGGTATGAAAGGCATGTCGTACCTATTCATCTTATACGTGCTGTCAAAAACCATCACATCACCGAAATCATTATAATCTTGATGGGATTGGGCATCACACCACAACACTCTGTTCAGACGTCCTTCGGCATCTAACTCGTGCTCAAAAAAACTGGGGTCATTCTTCTTCCGGGTCATCATAATACCTATGACAGTGGAACCATCACCTTGTGAAAGCAGCTTCCTCTTCTCCTTGGCACAGGAGTTGTATAGATCCCGCCTGACGAACCCTACACCGTCGTACCATCCACTTTTGCCAATAAATGAATCCATGATCGCACTCTTTCTTACCCCTTGAGCTATCAAAGATTGTATCTCAGCTTTCTGTTACTCATTGATTTTTCTATGTGACCAAAGAAATGGTACCTCGTCCTGACTTGCTAGTGTGTGATTGTGATTGTCATCAAAACTTGAAACATACCAAACCATCTTCTCTTTATCAAATTTTATGGTAAGATGTGCGTTGCATCCGCAACGAGACAGTCCTCTGAGCCTACGGGAGCGTCCCTCACCGGTACACAACTTTGGGTCACGTTTCCCTTCCTTTGAACATACATATCGCCTGGACCTCCATTCTCTCGAACCACCTTTGCTCCTCCGAATCTTATCCCTCCTAATGCTAAATCCATTATCTCTTGCGTAGTTGTTGTAGAACACATAAGCAGCTGGTTCAGCAACAAAAGTCATTTGCATTATCTTTCATACTGTTTCCCTCTTGTCTTCTGCATGCCCTCTCATAATGACTTTTTCATTACTACCAACCTCTGTCACCTACACATTCAGAACAGTTGCATTAATTGTAAGATGTTATTATGAATCAATCCATCCATTGATATGCATAATTTGAATTTTTTTTCTCAGCTACTGGTGAGGATGCATACCTCACTCATATTAACCGAGGACTCCCCTGAATCATGTGTGTCTAGTGTATCTTCTTCGTAACCACTCTCCATGTCGGAATCACCGTAATAGTCATTTGCATCACTATCTTCCGGAAATAGCTGAAAGTTTGAATAATTTACCCATGCCTTGTCCAAATGGTTAATTTTGTGCGGACGTCACTCGACTGAGACATATGGTTAATTCTAGGTCGATTGAGACCTAGACACTCCCTAAAATTAATTTACCCATGCCTTGTCCAAATGGGCAAGATGCATCAGCCAAGAATGCATGGAGAAATGAAATATCAAAATCAATCAGTACAATTTTACAATAATAAGTCAAACTATTAACAGAGAAAAAGGAAGCACATATATGTACTCTACTCCAGGAATATTTTGGCCACCCACCTCAATGGATTATTTCTGATTCAGTTAACGTGCAAATAAAAATAGCATATAAACAAACCATTTTTAACATGGGCATTTATTTAATTTTGTTGCTTCCATATGTAGCATAGATTGTGCAAATACATATAAGTCAATGGCTTCAATTTTTAGGTGTTATATAATGACAGTTGTAGAAAATTGCATACTTGTAGTACTAATAGCTCTTGTAAACAACACAGTTCCAAATTCAGAGGAAAGGCAAATTCCAAATGACCCGACCACAGACAAGAATGTCAACTGTTACCATGGTATTCGTCATATCGGCCTCATCCTTCAGGTACGATCCAAATTTTGGGTGGCCGGTTACTGAACGACAACCCAACGACAAAAAGGCGCAGGTAGTCAGACCGACGGCGTGTTGGAGGAGGTCTGGAGTAGAGCAATTGTGCCTTCCACGACGAACTTGGTGGCTGGCGATAGAACGGCAACCAGACCCGCGTAGAGAGGTCTCAGCGGCGAGGCTGACATGCATTGTGTGGGAGGAGAAGACCTTACTTTAAGATCACCTGCTGTTCGCCAGTGGACTACTGTAGCTACGGGAAAAGTGGGAGATTCCTTTTTGTCGAGCGAGAGAGGTAAGGCCTTCCCCGGTTGTATGTGCGGGTAGAGGAAAGGCCAACCATTTGAAGTGGGAAGGAAGATAGACTGTTCAGCTGTTACTAAGGAGTAATGGGAAATGAAGCTGCTATGTTGGAAACGGAACAACTAATGGAGTAATTGGGAACGAAGCTATTACAGGATTCTACGACATTCACTTGAGTATGCATGACGTGGCATATACGCTGATCTGGCATAGCTGCATATTGAGATAATACAAGTAGTGGGGAGCAACTTCTTAAGAATGTTAGATGTTAGATTTAGAAGCAGTGTACAACGATAATTACATAACCCGGGGGGTTTAGAGACGATAGCTTAGCTGTGAAGGAGCAAGAATCTGAAACATGGGATGAGGGATAGCAAGCAAATTCAGGAAGAGGAGATCGTCTAAGATTTTGGTGAGCTAAGTTATGCGCCACACCATTACTTCCTCTTTTAACATGATAGATTTGATGCTCCAAATTTCGAGAGGTAGTGAAGAAGGAAGCCAGCGTGGATCTGATATTCCAGTTTGCTTGATTGTCCCTCATATCTTTGGCTGCAACCGCCTTCGTTAGAGCAAGGAAATCAGAGAAGAAGGTAGGCCGAGGGAGTTCAAGATCAGCAACAATTTTAGCAGCAAAGAGGAGCACCTGAGCTTCAGCTTGTAAAGGAGTGGATGTTGCAGGTGCATAGGCCTGAATGAAAATGGAGATCTCCATGTAGTCCCGCATAAACGAAATAAACACACCAATACTAGTGGCAGCTTCGCCATTAGTCATGCCAGGAATTTTGTTGCACTGAAATGCAGCATCAGAGAAAAAATTTCGGCCATTGATTAAGGCATCATTGATTAAAGTACATCCCTGTTTAGGTAAATCATTAGAGGGTGGACTGGCAATGAGTTGATCAGAAATAGCAGACGCAGTACCAGAAGTTAAAACATTAGTATTTTCAGAAGTATTGAGATGAGAAAAAATCCTTTAGGATAGAAACAGCAACACGAATCTGGTGAGGCAGAGAACACTTCCTGTTGAAAAGGGCATCATTACAAGCCTTCCAAATGCACCACAAACTATTAAAGATATTTGACATAGATGCATTAGGATGGCCAGAAGAAATGAGGGTATTGAGCACAGATTGCATAGAGGGATCATTATGCAGAAGTAAATCAGTTTTAATATGCCAAGGAGAATGAAACCAAACTGCTCTAGGAAAACTGCAGAGGAAGAAGATATGCATTTCATGAGTTAATTGCAGAAAACCACGACAATTCGGGTGAGTATTGCAGAAAACACAAATTTTCACATTTTCTGCAGATTACACTATTTTTTTGCTATTTTTTTTGCAAAAAACACAGATCGGACGATTAGCTCGTTTTAACCCGTTTTCTGACAGATGGGGCCCGTTTTTGGTGACGTGGCACGACGGAGCGGAGAGACGGCGTAAGACGGCCGTTCCAAACAAAACAGAGTGGAGAGGCCGTTTCTCTCCATTCTCTCCCCCCGTGCCCCTCACTTCTCAGCCTCTCCTCTCTCGCGCGCGCGCTACTGTCGCTGCCGCCGGCACCTCCCGGAGCATCTCTCGCCTCCTCTCGCCGGACAATGCCGTCATGGCATGACGGGAGAGAAAGCAGTGAAGGGGAGGAGCACTCCTTCATGAACATCTCCTCTGATGCTGACGAGGATTTCGTCCCGGTGAGTTAGTAGCTGGGGTTAGGGTTAGGGTTCTTGGCGATTATTGTAGTTTGGTCGATTTAATCTTGTTTTTGCTTAAGGGTTGATTGCATTTTGCTATTTGATTCCTCTCACAGCTCCCTGCTATGATGCGCGATGGTTTTTTCAGTGGCCTTGAGTCGGATGTGAATGGTGTGAGTGTGCTTTGCAAACATGGAAAACCGGCTGAGAGATGCATTTCTTTTGAAGGAGCAGCTACTGGCAGGAGGTTCTTGGCTTGTGCAGAGAAGGTTAGTAATTAGACAGCTAGGGTTCATCTCTCTGTTTTAATCTGGTCACAATTGTGCAGATAGTTTAGTGTTTAATTAAGGTTTGACTTGATTCCAACAACAGTATTGTGCTATGTCAATGATTGGTTGAACTTGTGCTATGTTTGTCAGCTTTGTACTTGTAGTCTTAATTAAATCTATGCACAATTGTTTAGTGGAGTAACTATTGTTTAGTGTCACCACATGGCAATATTTTAAATGTGTGAGCATTGTTTAACTTGTCAATTGAGTACTCTCTAGCTGCAGCATTGTACTTGTAGGCTTAATTAAATCTGTGATAATTGTGCATTGTTTACTGTGTTTTTTGTTACTTTCAGTCTTTATTTAATCTGTGAAGATTGTGAAGTGCTTGTTAACCTTTATTAAATCTGTGACCACATGGCAATATTTTATTGTGTTGTTAGCCTGCTACATTGTTTAGTGCTTGCTTGTATTACATTTGAATAATATAAGAAAAAGAGCAGATTCTCTAGTGACTAGTCCCTCCGGGAGACCATCCATAGCCATGGACGCCTCCCTGATGTGCCGTGAGTAGTCCCCCTTGGACCATGGGTCCTTGACCAGTAGCTATGTGATGTACCTCTCCCCTCTTTGTGCTTCCACTTTCGAGACCTCGTGAGCTGCCTCACATGATCGAGGCATGTTTGTAATTTCTGTTGTTGTTATGCTGAGTTTGCTGGGATCTGATGGATTATGAGACTATGTTCAGATTGTGATGAGTAATATATTTGGTTCTTCTCTTTTATATTTTGTTCTTGAGTAAATTCTTGCATGTTCTCTGTTTCAGTATTTTGCTTTGGCCAAGTAGTTTGCTTGCAACTCCAAGAGGGAGCGTTATGCTTGATTGTGGGTTCAGCCCCCTGATGTCTAGCTTGAGTGACAGAAACATGAGACTAGGGGATGTGTTGTTGCCACCAGGGATAAAACAACGGTGTTTGTACCCACGGGTGCAAGGATTGTTTACTTTACGCAAAGTTCTTTTAATGCAGTTGTCTGTTGCTTTGAGTTTACACTTTGGGTGGGATTCGCAACTTAATACCAGCGAGATGTTATAGATAGATATCTCAAGGTGGATGATTCGTAGTAGATGCAGTTGAATTTCGATCTACTTACCTTGGCGTACTTCCCATTGCTTTTGAGCCCTTCCTTTCTTTGCAGCATAGTTAGCATTGCGGTGCCTTCATAATTATGTCAATTGCCCAGCTGTGATTTGTTTACCTCGCTAGCACTTTTATCATCTTTTGGGAGAGAGACATCACTAGTGAAAATCACGGGACCCCGGTCCATCTTCACATTATTGTTTACACCCTTAGTTTACTTTCAGTCTTTACTTTCAGTTCCACTTTTATCTCTTGCGTTGATCCTTTGTAAATAGCAAGGCCGGAGGAATTGACAACTCCTCTGTACTCGTTGGGAGCAAAGTTATTTGTATCTGTGTGCAGGTCCACGTCAAGCGTCGTGACACCTACTTGTATCTCTTGGAGTCCTACTGGTTCGATACTCAACCTTAGCATATTTGCTAAAGGAAACTTGCTGCTACACTGCATCTCACCTTCCACTTGGGGTAACCAATGAGGAGAGTTTCCACTCTGTATCATCTCCAAACAAAGGTTTTTACCTTAGGAATAACAGATTTCTCTTTCCAGGTTGCCTTGAGCAAACATTTGATCTGATAGAAACAGCAGCATGACAATGGGGGGAACCAGAATGTCAACAAAGTGGACAACATTTCCAACTTGTGGGACAAAAAATCAAGCACAAGAGAAATAAAAAATTAGATAATGCCAAAAAAAGAAGACACGAAGGAATAAATTTGATTGTTATTGAAAAAAATTAAGATAGTTTGGAATTAAATTTTGGGACTCAAAAGAACAAACCACAACTATACGTGGAAACATGAAAAATAACAAAAATATGCTTTAAAATGTGCATGCACCGACTCTTATCCAAGGTGTCACCCGAAGGGCACTACAGGGAAAATGCGCCTAGCCTAGTGTTTGGTCGTAAGCCATGTGCTATTTATCAAGGTACTCGGCACAGTAATGTATAAGCCGAGTGTTTTTTAAATGGACTCAGTAACTGCAAGACACTCGGCATAGCCACGTATAAGCCAAGTACTCCCCAAAAAACACTCGGCTTACAAATGACCTCGGTATAGATAGCCAAAAACACCGGGCTTATAGAAGTGGCTCGGCAAAGCACTTGCCACATGGCCGTCTTCGTCACAGATTATAGCTGCGTGACGGCAGATGCTATTAGTCGAGTGTTTGCTAACGGTGTACTTGGTCTATACATTTAACTTTTAATTTTACAAAATAATTTAAAGTAATCCAAGTGCTATTTCTCACGGTACTCGGCTTACGTATTTTCTAATTTTAAAAAAGAGCAAAAGATAAGCCAAATGTTACACTCGGCATACTCAGTTTATGTACTTTTCTAGATGAGTTAAAGTAAACTTGATTTGTGTACTTTAAAAAAATTATGCTAAAGTAAGTCGAGTATAACCCTGGGCTTATACTAGTTTATTCCCTTTATAGTGTCTTACAAAGCTAACTTAATTTTTTGAAATCATATCAAGTTAAATGTTTGTATGTGTTTAATATGAAGCATTGAAAGTGACATGCTTAAATTTCAACCTGTTCTAACTTCATATGTTAAATTTAATGCATGCCTTTAATGAATTTTTGCAAGCAAAATGATCCTTAAATGCAAAAAAAAATACACCATAAATGAGCTCTGGAAAATATGTAACTTAGCATGCTTTTATTATTTCACCCACATAGCATGGGGTACAAATTTGAGAGGGTCACGAAAAAACTAGATGCACTTCATGTATAAACTGAACCATCTATTTCGAAGTATTAAGGTTTCAGATGAAAACTTATATGTTACCAAGACAACTCAATATTTTGAAATAATTTCAAGTTCAAACTTTTCATTTGTTCAATATGAAGCATTGAAAGTGGCATTCCCTAATTTTTTGAAATAATTTCGAGTTCAAACTTTTTTTTTGTTCAATGTGTGGCGGCCGCTTCGCGTGCAGGAAGAATTTCTGACGCAAATCGATTTTAGGTGGGGCCAGTTAGTCGGAGAAGGACGTTTCTGATGTCCAAACACCCGCAAATTCCCTCCGATTTTCATCTGATTTCCTAGAAAACGGACAGGAAGATTAGCTTGAACTGGTCTGAACAATCCAATAAATGAATCGATATGGGAGGTTTGATGGTTCACATGGGAGAATCCCTTACACACATTTTAAAATGACCAACTTTTTTTAGGGGATTTAAAACGTGAAATCATTAATTGAGAAGTACTCCTTGAAACGAACACCACCACCTCTTCCGTGCTTGATAAGTGACATATTGTACGTGCGGCAAGATTCGTGCCTCAAAAAAGGAGGCATGAGTCGTGCCTCGTGCACCCGCGAGAGGTACGATAGTGCCTCAAAAAAGGAGGCACGATTCATGCCTCAAAAAAGGAGGCACGAGAGGCACTATTGTACCTCTGCGAAAGGCACTCGTGTCTTTCTGAAAAGGCATTATCGTGCCTTCGCAAGAGGCATCATCATGCATCCCGCGAAAGGTACTATCATACCTCTAAGAAATAGGAAAAAAAAAGCACCAGAACGCGCCACTTGACACGCGTGAAGGGAACGGGGGCACTCGTTGCTACGACTACTCTAAATTTTGATTTCGTCCTTCCGAAGCACCTAAGGATTTTTTTTATGTGCTGAGAGAGCGGCGGTCTTTAATTAAAACGAAGAAAGCGCCAATGGGCCGGCCCACCTCACGCAGACATGTTTATTTCTTTCTCTCTCTGAGGAGGAGGAGGAAGGAGGAGGACGGAATGAAAATCAAGTAAATGCTAAAGCAACGCGGCCCAGCTCTGTTTCTTCCCTTCTTTATGGCCAAGCCCTAGACACGCACCGCCCTAAGCCACCGCAACATCAAAGGAGGCCGCTGCGGCTCTGTCACCGGAGCTCGTCGGCCGCCGCCACAGGACGCCTTGCAGGCTGGCGCTGATCGAACTTCCGCCGCTGTTTGGTTAGTTTTTGGCCTCCTTAATTTGCGATTCATGCATCCGTGTAGGTCCAGGTACAAAGATTACAGTACGTACGCTGCATTGAACAATTTGATCGGTTATGACCGACAGAATTTCGGGAGTTTTGGTCTAATTGCTCCTCGCCAATCTATCTGCTAGGATAACCAATTCTGACATGTATATATACAGAAAAAGAAAGGTTTCATGATTAATTATGATAGCAGGTCAAGACTATACATCTCAATGCAGGAATAATTGGTTTTGCACGACTATATGAATGTTGTTAGTTATGTTTTACTGAGTGGGGATGGTTTGCTAAGATGGCCGTGCGTCTCACAGTCCGAGCAGAGTCGGCAATGCATCGTTCTGCTCCATAGGGATAGATGCACGTGCATGACGAACCAGTGTTTCTATATATATTATTTTTTTACCGAAAATGTGTTTCTCCCTCCGCTTCATAGATAAAGCCATCACCGCATAACAACCGCGACATTAATACAAACACACGCCACTACCACCCATGACACACACACACCCAAGACAAGATACAAAGTGCCGGACACTCCACAACGAAGCTTGGCCTCCAAGGCGGTGCCTCAGATAGCCGCCATCACCCAATCCCGTAGATCGAGCTTTCACTCAGAGCAAGACGGGAGGAGAGGGACACCGTGGCGAAGCCTTTACGAAGGATACGACATCCGTGGATGCCGCCTCCGTCGGACAAACCAGGGTTGTACAGTTGATATACCCCAGCGCCCGCGTCACTCCGTGAACGGCCAAACCAGGGCTGGACAGTTGATATACCCCAGCGCCCGCATAACTCCGTGAAACCCAACCTTTGTCATCCGCACGTAGCCAAGACACCCACGTGGTCATGGTTGCTCACCCGCACCTAAGACACATGCCCCACCCACAGACATCACACCTCCTGCCGTCAAGGCCGCCGCCCTGCATCCAAACCACCCAAGACCAGCAAAAGTGACCGGCTTTGGTTCGAGGGGACGCCCATGGCCAATGAAATCGCTACCCACATCCCTCCTTGAACATCGTCGGAACTGTCACCATGCACAGACGAACGGGAAATTTGGAGGGGGAGCGGACGCATCCGCGACTGGCACACCGTACCCCGTGCCGGCGAAGGGCAGCCCAACTGTGGCGGACGAAGCAGATCCACGCAAGGCCACTGATGTCGACCCGTCCAATGGCTAGGGTACTCCAGGGACCGCCGCCCACCATCGAGGTTGCTCACCGGGAAGCCCATCCATGCCGAACACCGCCGTCTAGCTGCAAGGGCCTGATCGGACGGCAGTCGCCCGCAACCACCTATTGTCGTGCCGCCTCCCCCACCACCACGCCCCTGCGAGGAAGGCCCCCGCGACCCGCAGCACCCGGCCAGATTTGACGTGCTACCGCCATGAAGACGTTGTCGCCGCCACCACCGCCGTCTGCCCCACCACCGCGCTCCCCGCCCCATCGTTGGCAAAAGTCAGGAGGGCCGCCGCGCCGTTGCGGCTGGCGCCCGTGCGGCGCTCCGGCGAGCGATGCTGGCCCGCACCAACGCCTGGCAGCGGGAGGGCGAAGGGCCTGGCCGTGCCCTCTGGCGGTGAGGGAGGACGGAGGAGGAGGGGGAACCTAGCGGCGGTGGCGCTAGGTTTCCCCGGGCGCCAATGCAGGGGTGACGCGGGAGGAGAGGAGGGGATATCGGCAACAATGATGCCCCTCGTTGTCACCAGTGTTTCTATATGGTTTTGCCCATTGTGGGATCATTTGAGCATATATCTCTTTTGTTCGGTTTGATATTTTTGTGTTAATTTGAATAGTTCACTTTGGACTTATATATCTCCTTTCCTAGTTACCATAGTTTGCTTATTACTATTTTGTGATCTATTTTCAGTTTAGCCCAGTTGGTCCTCCACAACTTGCTCATTTCATGCAATGGAACCTGTGCGGCAACCCTTTCAACTTGTTGATCAGGCCATGACAGAACCTAACATGGGGATGTCAGAGCAGATGCCACATTTTCCACAACTTGGGCACCATATGCCTCACTCGGTTTTTGTTGTACCTGCGGCACGAGCTATGTTACCTGGTGGTTATATGCCAAACATGGGCGCCCCTATGCAGCCTCCGGTTTATACTGTATGTGCTTCGCTGTTTTACTTAGCTGTGTACATATGGAATGCTTCTCCCTCGCAGTAGTATATATCTAGAATAATCTTCTTTGCTGACAAGTTATTAATTCTACATTTCAGTATCAACAAATGTGGGTTCCTGTTCTAGTTCAATCCTTGGGCGCAACTCGGCATCAGACCATGCCTGCTTCGTTGCCCTCAGTAAGTACCGCAGGACCTTGGGTTCATTTCCATCAGTTGATTTCTGTGTACAACATATGATTAAGACGTTTGCCACTTCATTCCATTTTCTCTACCACATAATTGGAAAACCTTTTCCATGCATATACTCAGTCTGCAAACTTGCAGGTTAGCTCATCCGAGCCTAGCCCTTCGGATTGGAAAGAGCACATGACATATGATGGGAAAAAGTAAGTCATCTTTGTAATTATTTGTATTTTTACTAATAACAATTCTCTTGTGATGCATGGCGGCGTGATTCAATGGTTGCATGCTTTGGTATATTTTCCTGTTTGGCTTTGCTTGATATCATTATTTACCTAGGTACTATTACAATAAGAGGACAAAGCAATCAAGTTGGTACAAACCTTTCGAGCTGATGACACCTTTGGAGGTCAGTTGTGATGTGTACTTATGTTGGCTTTCCTACTGTTGTCTTTTCTCTCATTAAGTCTTGACTTCATTTTCTATTTTCTGCATATTGTTCTTAATTTCATCAACCTCTAAATTTTATGGCTATCATTTGATTTTACCTTGTACAGTACACCTGTGATATTGCTACTTTCGATGATGTCAACTTAACTAATCAAACTTCAGAACTATTATTTTTTGAAAAAAACAGAACTTCGCTTGTTTAATCTGACTATTTATCGGCAGTAGTAGCATATGGAACTTCTGCAGTGTGTACCTGTGTTTTATGCACTTGTTATTTTCACATGACTGATCTAAATATAAACAAATTATGGACACAATGGAACAATACTTCATAATTATGCTTTCTTGCATGTACACCATTAGCAATGCAACACCCTTCTTGCATATGATACGCGCAGTTTTTTTTCCCGCATTTTATTTACCTTTGTTATATTTCTGTATCTTAAATATCTTGCAACTATTGTCCAGGATTTTGTATTTTTATTCCTGTAGAGGGCAGTGCATACGATATCTGATGAATCATTTTAGTATCTTGCGGTACAATTTCACTTCAATGTTTGCTTTTTATTCTTTTGTTTATATTAAATTGGCTGTTATGTCTTCCATTACTTACATTTGGTGATATGACAGAGGGCTGATGCAACAACTGACTGGAAAGAATATACTACGGCCGAAGGACGGAAGTAAGTTCATACCGGATTTATTTTTCCGCAACTAGTGTTTTCTTGTTTGGTCAAGAGTCATTTGATTTTATTTATTCCGAAGTCTCACTATTCTACTTCTCCAGGTACTACCACAACAAAGTGACCGAGAAATCTAAATGGACTATTCCTGATGAGCTAAAGGTTATTCTTTTTTACGTGACATCCATCATCACTATTTTTAAAAAGATCTGAAAATTTTGACAGAGTATTTTGGCTTTCTGTCCAGATTGCACGTGAACAGGCAGAGAATGCATCATCAGGTCAACAGCTTGCTTGGGACGCTCAAACCGCGGCTGGTGCCTCTGTTGGATCCTCCTATGTTTCTACAGGGCTTTCATCTATGGTAGGAACAGGTGCTTCAAGCAGACATGAAGCGCTGGCTGTCGTTTCTGAAAGATTGGATCTAGAGTTGAGGATTTGAGTCTTTCACCAAGAGTAGCAACAGTTGCTTCAGCCTTCAGGCGCGCATGTTGCTGTTACCAGTGGTTATCTATGGGAAATTAGATCAAAAGTTGTTCGATTTGAGACAAAATGTTGGAGATTATACCGAACTGGTATGACGTATCCTGAGTTAATAGTTTTAACTAGTGCTACCTCTGATCACTAATGTAAGATGTTTTGGCAGTTTAAAAAATATAGGTACTACTATATTTTTGAACTGTCAAAACGTCTTACATTAATAAACAAAGGGTGTATTATCTTCGATCCATATTAATGGGCTCAACTTTGTCTAGATTCGTATGTATCTAGTTAAGTATTTGGATTAGATACATGTGTATCTAGACAAACTTAAGTCCATTAATATGGATCGGAGGGAGTACTATATTTACTCTTTTGGGTAGTAACAACATGTTTACACTGCCGATAGCCCCAGGTTACTCTTCTGCAGTTATTCAAACATCACCTTACTACCCTTTCACGCTTCGAAGTGGGCGGGAGTGGTTTTTCCCTCTTCCTAAAAATCATTCGATTGGAATCCTGGAGTTCCACCTGTGAATTCGGACATCAGCAAAGCGGCAATGATGTCAATCAGAATAAACTCAGGCAATCAATCCTTAGACTCTGTTATATCGATGGATATGTTGTTGAATTGTCTATGCACATCCCAAATCAGTTGCCGTTGACAGTGATCTTAGTCGCATTGCTCCAGTGGAATCAGTGCCACTGCCACTCCAGGCAAAGTGTGTTGTCGATAGTGATCTTAGTCGCATTGCTCCAGTGGAATCAATACTATTTTTTACCCAAGCCAAAATCCCCTTTCCATTACTTTTCATAACAGAAATACTAAAGCTATAGCAAGCAGGAAATGAGAAAGAAGAGGCGAGATCAAGCATCAATGGAAAACCTGCTGCAACTACTCGTAATCAAAATAGCTACTGTGGGGCGAAAACCCATTGACACACAGAATATCAGTACTAAGAAAAAGGTTAAACAGTTTGGGCCATCCCACACACGGAGGAAAGGAGAACAAAGGATAGGCATGAACAAACTAAGCCTTTGGTAACAGAACAGGTAGGTATATTGTTCACAAAAAAGAGGCATATTCAGAAAATATGCCAAATGGTTATGTTAGAGCACACATCATCCAAATTTGATGGATATCAACTTGACAGAGACAACACTGCCACGTACAAGCTAACCTAAAGCCCTCACTACAAAGCAATCATAAAGATATTCTATATAGCCCAAACCAGGTGCGAGGAATAACAGTAAACATATCACAAATGTAAATCCCACACATGACACATGGGTAGATAACCCGAGCAACTGCCAAGCGCAACAACAATCAGACATCAAACACCGAATCAACATGAGAAGCAACACAGATCCTCGTCAGGGTGGATGCGTTGTTTTTCAACATCAACGCTCCTTTCTCCAAGATCCCCCTATCGCCCCCTTCAACAAACCTGCCCAAGAAGATAGCAAAGCAACATCGTTGTAAACGATTTCAAAAGGGGATCCGAGAAACTTAAACTTAAATGTTGCCCGGTAATTTCAAATTGCCGAACAAATTACCACTAAACCGACAATATAAAAAGTACAAATCTAGCATCTTCCGGCACAGAAAAATGACTTGTCTTATACTACTTGCATGCATGTTTTCTGTTTGAGTTGGAGTGAATTGCGAAAAACCACCACATTAAAGCGAAGGTTTGCAGAAAATACTCTTTTACGGGTTTATTTTGCAGGAACCATTGATTTTGGACTTAATTTTTTTGAGAAAACACTGATCGTTCAGTTTGAGCAATTTAAGCACGTTTATAACAGGTGGGGCTCGATTCTGTCGACGTGGCCTAACGCCCAGCACGTGCCGCCGTTAGATGGCGCGGAACGGCGCTACAGTGCGCGCGTCGACGCCGCAAGGTGAAAAGGCGAGGCCGTCGTACCCACTCGCTCTCATCCTCATTCTCTCTCGATCTCTCACTCTGTTCTCCTTCCCCTGCCACCCCAGCGACCGCCGACTTTCATTGCGCCGCCGCGCCATGGTTTCTTGGGATGACGACGAGAACAACAGTGAAGATTCCTTGGTGTTCTCGTCGTCCTCCGACGGCAACAATGAGAAGGTAAATCAAATTGCTGAAACTAGGGTTTGTGATTTGGGGATTTGGGGTTTGAGCTCGATTTGAAGCTAGGGTTTGTTTCTTTGCTCCAGTAGCTGCCTGCTACCATCCATGACTCGGATTTCTGCGGCATTGACCAAGATGTTTCTATGGTGTGCGACCACGGCAAGCCAACAGAGCGATATGTTGCATTTGAAGAGAAGAACACCGGGAGAAAGTTTCCTGGCTGTGCTGAGAAGGTAATCTTTGGTGGTAGATACTCATAGTGTTAATCTGTAGTACTAGATGGTGAAATGGTCTATTTTGTGCTCAAATGTTTGGTCAGGGGTAGATGCATTTCAAGCCCAGATGCTAAAATACTCTGTGTGTGCTCAGATTATTTGTTTCTCCTGTCCTTGATGATTTGTTTAGCTTGGTTTATGTGTTTGGTTAGTGTTTTACTGTTAGTGGTCATTGATTATTTACTGAACTCAAGGTTGCTTAATAAAATATATTTTACTGTCAGTGATCATTGCTTACTCAATGTTGCTTAATTAAATAGGTTCTAATTGTCAGTGGTCATTGTTTATTCAGGTTTGCTAGTTGTTGATTGTTTACTCAAGGTTGCTTATGTTATTTCTTATTATTTTCAGTGGTCATTGTATATTTGCTAGTGTTTATTTTTTATTTTCTTATGCTTTACAGTAGCAGACGTGC
The DNA here is from genome assembly GCA_950022295.1 of Bromus sterilis. NCBI lineage: Eukaryota > Viridiplantae > Streptophyta > Magnoliopsida > Poales > Poaceae > Bromus > Bromus sterilis. The sequence goes on along the minus strand of OX465595.1, from coordinate 359,746,523 downwards.
TTTACAATTAGTGCAAGTCATATTTATTTATTGTTTAGTGGATTGATGGTGAATGGCCAGCCTCAATGGAGAAGACATTGTACAAGTTGTGGGATATGTATAATGGTACCAGGGCATCTAGGACCGGTGACAATCTTGAGAGTTCATTCACCATTCACAACCTGACAGAACAAAAGAAGAAATTGCAGGGAGAATATGACAAGTTATAGTTAGTGATGTCCATGAACTCTTGGATGCACAGGAGAATAAGGTTGTTCTGAACTTCACCAATCATCAAAGGCACAAGGAGACTGGGAGTGAGCTAGATGTCATGAAGGCAAAGCTAGCAAAGAAAGAGGAGGAGAATCATAAACTGGTGGGAAAGTACGAGACTTTGAAGAATCTCACAATTGCTCAAGCCAATGTGATTAGGACTCTGAAGTTCAATCATCTGAAGAAGAAGGAACACCTGTCACATGAGAGGCAAAACCTGAAGCTTCACATTTCCGAGCTGCAGAAGTCTGAGAAAGAGTTGAAGCTTCACTTGATGGTTTCAAGGAAAGCATTAAGGCAATGTTAGAGTAGGTTGCTTCTACTATGCACTATGTGTTGGATGCAGCAGTGTTGTAATGTAGATGATAATCATCTATGCACTATTGTAATTTAAATTTGTGAACCAAGTACTTTTAAGTATGTATTTTGTGCACTATGGTGTTGGATCTAGATGTGAACTTTAGGTGATGAATTTGTGAACCTAAGTACTTGAAGTATCTATTTAAGTAATTTGTGATGAATTTGTGCACTATATTTGATCCATATGTGAACTTTAGGGAGTAATTTGTGATGAATTTGTGTTCCTGTTGTACTTCAAGTATCTTTGTTAAGTAATTTGTGATGGATTTGATTCTTCGATGACTCGAGAAAAGGGTATATTCTTCGATGACTCGAGAAAAGGGTAGATTTCTTTACTCCAGCAACATAAACATTAAAAGGTCCTTGCACTCCAGCAACATGGACGATCAGTGTTTACTATAAAAAAACGTAAAAGAGTGTTTTCTGCAAACCTTTGCTTCAATGTGGTGGTTTTTTGCAATTCACTCGTTTAAGTTGTGAAAACGTAATCTTTTTGAAATGTATAAACCGCAAAATGTCTTCTCTCTTCCGTCTCTCACTCTCTCCTGCATGCGTGATTCGTAACAAGATCTCTCCCTCTCTCCCTTCTCCTCCTCCTCCTGAAAAAATGGCGAGAGCCACAAATAGAGAAAGAAGGAGAAGGAAACGGGCATCACGAGCCCCCGTCCATGCAGGGATCCACCAGTTGATCGGTTACACGAACCAGGAGGATCGAGGAAACCAAATTAAACAAGATCCCTCGTCAGTTCACCGCCACCGCCAGTACCATTCCACGGCGATCCTGCCATCCGATCCCATCCGCCCGACGGCGATCGTCAGGGATTTAATCCACCGCCGGCGGCGACAGAGAATCCGACCGACCGATCCTCCCCGCCGCCGCCAGCCATGGCGCGTTCGAGCGCGGACGACATGGAGCTGAAGCGCGCGTGCGAGGCCGGCATCCTGAGCAAGGAGAAGGCCCCCGAGAAGGTGGTGATGTGCATGCGCGTGGCCAAGGGCCGCAGCAGCGGCGGCACCTGGGCCGGGAAGGCCGGCAAGCTCGCCACCCGCCACAGCAACATGGCCAAGCCCCGCGTCCTCGCCGTCACCAGTCAGCTCCTCCATCCATCCATCCATCCATCAATCCATCTATGAATGAATGATCCATGCATCATCTTCATCGTCTTGTTGTTTCCCCTTGTGGCAGCCAAGCCGAAAGGGCAGAAGACCAAGGCGTTCCTGCGGGTTCTCAAGTACTCCAATGGCGGGATCCTCGAGGTGACCATTTCTCTCATCACAGCCTAATCCATCAATTTCCCAAGCAAGAATGTCTGATCGGTTCCTGATATACATTGTTGCCCCCCTTAACGGTCCATCATCAGCCAGCAAAAGTGTACAAGATAAAGCATCTCCACAAAGTGGAGGTCGCTCCCAGTGATCCCAGCGGCTGCACCTTCATCTTGGTACATACATACACATCATTCCATTCCTCGCCTGATAAACTCGGCAACCTCTTCATTTCACACGAAAATGGTGTGCGCGTGCAGGGGTTTGATAACCTGAGGAGCCAGAGTGTCTCGCCTCCTCAGTGGACCATGCGCAACAAGGACGACAGGTGATGCGTCAGTCCATCCATCAGTTCGTTCGTTCATGTGTGTATATGTTCACCATCTTGTTTTCGAACCATTGACTTGTGCATATTGTATACATCTTTCAGGAACCGTATTCTGATGTGCGTCCTCAACCTGTGCAAAGAGCTGCTGGGTGGCATCCCCAAAGTTGTTGGCATGGACATCGTCGAGATGGCTATCTGGGCCAAGGTATATGCAGATGATTGATTTCTCGCTGTTTCTATGAAAAACCTCCAAAATGTGACTAATAGTATGCCTTCCGGACTCCCGTGCCTCCTCCTCTCCGCGGTATATGACAACAATGTGGCTGCCCGCGTCGGACCAAAGTAAATTTTGATGACAAATCCAATAACCGCTGATGAATTTCACTCCACTCCACTCCACTACTAGCAAACACATATATACGATGAACAGACGGTCAATGGGTGAAATGATATGCCACATAGGCAGAATACGAAGCCAGAGCATATGGGGTGACCATCCGTGTCACTACTCACTAATGTGACTTTCGTAACCGTATCCCAGATATTCTTAAGTCTAGTGACCGAAGTGAAATTCAGGGACGGAATCCTGTGACCTCCGGTGAATTTAACTCATTCAGAGAGGAGGGCATTGAGTTTTGGGTTCAGTTAGTCGTGTTCGGATGGATGGGAATTTCAAATACTCCTGAGTGTTCCAAGCGTAGGGAAGAGCAGACTCACGCATCCAAAAGCTCCCACTCGCAGTCGAGCTCATCCTTGCCATCCAACGCGTCCATGTCAACGGCGCGAGGTCAGGCCGGAGTATGCGGCGTGAGCACTGGAACTGCAACGGTTTTTTCGTTCCTGGCGTGCTGGCCTTCCCCTAGACGCCGCCGATATCGCCGACCAAGGCTATAGCGATGGGAGCCTCACACCTTCCTTGTCACCACCGCCTTGAAACTGTTCGACGAAATGCCCATGAGAGCAAACCGACCAATTAATGGAGTGACGCAGTGAATCGCATCTTGCGTGAGGTTTGCTGACTTTGGGAATCATAAAGTAGTCATATTTGCACCCACTCCAAGCCAGCTGACCTTTTTCAGCATGCCATATTCACATGAAACCAATAGGCTTTATACTTGTGACCTTTTTCAGCATTTTGATTTACAAAGTATTAAGTGTAGGCATGACATTTTCAGCACCATGTTGTCTTTCATTTGCATTTTGCATTTTGAAGAAAATAATCTCTTCTGTCATGAATAAGTAAGTGTGGGAGTAGTCTAGCCGTCCTTAGACTGCACATATGTTTGAAGTTGCCTAGGACACATTATCCATAGTCCTCATGTTCAAGATTAACATAGTCTTGTATATTTACCTGTACCTCGACTGTTTTGGCTGTTCATCTTCATCGAAGATGTATTGTTTTAGACTTGAAACTTCCTATATAATATTTGTATATAACATGAAGTGCAATATTAAATTACAATGCAGGAGAACACTACAACAAAGGATACACAGGTGGCCACGAGAGATAGCCTCTTTGACACAATGCTAGTGATGGAGGGCGATTCACAAGTTGCCGTAGAAAAGGACCTGGTTTCGCAAGCGGAGGAAGAGGAGATTGAGGCTCTCCTTGGCACGTAAGTTACCGAACTGGTAGGGGCATACTTAGACATCTACGAGGCACAGCAAACATCTATTTCGCATGAAAACTATGATACTGATGCCGGACATTTTATCGGTGCAGCTATGTCATGGCCATTGGTGAAGCAGAGGCATTTTCAGAAAGGATGAAGCGTGAACTTGTAGCTCTTGAATCTGCAAACGTTTATGCCCTTGTGGAAACAGAATCTGTTGTGGAAGAGGTATGTGAGCATTTTTCGCTATTCTGTAGATGCACTCTCATCATCTGCATGCCGATTGGAGCATTACTGTTCTTTTATGTAGCATGCAACATCAATTCAGTATCTGAGTTTTGTCTAGTTTAATCTCGTATCGAAATGAACTAGCACGTTTTACTTATCTCCCATTATCATGAGGTTCCCACCCAAATGTTAGTTATTTTAATTTATATCTATTTTCAACTTACCCTTGCTTGGAGGACCAAATTAATTAGCTGTATACACACCTCCTAAAAGTAGTCACGCTATTTTCCCATCTCGTCATTAGTAGATAAAGCTCATCCTGAGTTGCTTCAAAAGGTTATTCACAGCAGGTCATTTGACATGGCAACGATGCATACAGTAATTGCATATTTTAGCATTACATGTATCATTGGATAAGTGTGCTCAAAAAATTAACCTGGGAAACATAACAAATGCTTGTACTGTTTTTCACCCTCCTGTTTAAACTTCGTTCATGAGAATGGATTGGATTTTTACATCCACGGGTTAATTGCTATATCTTATTTTATGAATCATTTGCATATGATTATTGTTAGTAGCCACATTTGTATGTCTCAGTTGTAAACTGTTTTTATGCATTGTTATTTGTTATGCATCTTTGTGTACCCCTTACCTCTTTGGAGGATTGTAAGTGTACTTCTACCTTTGTGTTTTCTCATAAATTTGTTATACATATTATGAATAGGAGAAATTTAAGGCCTTATGACTGCAAGTTTTGGGTTCTACAGGTATTGCAGGGCTTAGAAGTAGCTACTATATGTGTTGAAGATATGGATGAGTGGCTTGGCATTTTCAATATCAAGCTCAGGCATATGAGGGAGGATATACAATCTGTAATTTCCCTTACCTCTCGTAGTCCATTTAATTTCAGGATTACCATAAGCTAAAATAAAGTTTAACTATATTCGTTTGAATATTGCTATCACAAACTCACAGGTTCACAACTTTGGTTTTCATACTAACCAATAGTATCATGAATTTTAACTGTCAGTACCTAATTACCTATGGTAGGGTTTCTTTTCCTTGAAAGAGAGTAAATATCAAGGAACCACAACCATTGGGGCGAGAGCCAGTTTCGAGAACGGATACAACCCATCCAAAATGCCCGGTTCATCTCAGTTGACAAGGAATCTGACATGTTGGGGCCACCATCGAGTGCATACATTTTGAAAAGAAGGCACACATCGAGGACACGCTCATCGGAGCCGCTAGGTCAGAGTTATTAAAGGATGAGCCTAATGAGTTGGTGGAGCTTCTAGCGACCAACAACTTGATTCTGGCGCATCACGAGGTCATGTTCCTCCCAATGAAGGACATGATGACCATGCATCGACAAGAAGCCGCTGGTGCTCCAGCGCAACCGCTCTTCCCGCAATTGCTCCCGCGTTAGCCGATGCAGAGGCTCATCAACTTGGCCGACTACATTGTTCGGCTTGTCATCACTGTGTTGCATCGGGTGGCCACCACCGACAACCGGACCATTTCCAATCTGAACTAGCTGCTCGGCCTTGTCCGAGTCAGCAAGTGAGGAGGCAGATACAACTCACTCCTTTTTCGCACGTATGCACTGGCTGGTGGGCTCCATGGGTCAGATTCCTTATTAATTGAGCTGAAACGGGCAAGTTGGGCATGCTCTGAAACCTGCGGCCCAATGGTTATCGTTCCTTGATATTTGCTCGTTTTTGATAAACGGGCAAGTGTGAGTCCCCAGGCTTCCAAAGTATTCAGGCTGGCCCCAATGGGGAGTAACTTCAGCAGTAACATAGAGTCCAACTCAGCAATTTTGCTTATGTGGCAATGAGTTAGTGAGGAGAGAGATGTTTGTGGTAACTTAGCTAGTTACTTGCTCTTTAAGTAACATCACACATACCAAGACAATATGAGTCTATAATCTAATAAATAAAGTCTTATATGACACTACATATATGTTACTACCCATTGTGGAGGTAGTAACATAGACTCGTAATCCGTGTATGTTACTAGTCTAAGTTACTCCCCATTGTGACCAGCCTTAGGATATTGCTTTTGGTCCCACCTATTTCCTCCTAAGGGGGTTTGCCGTACACCTTCCTCAGACAAGAGTTTAAATACCCATTTGCCTAAGAGAGCTGAGTTTTTGACCTCAAGGTCATGGATTCCTAAGCCTCCTTGATCCTTGGGTTTGCAAACCACACTCCATTTCGCTAGTCGATATTTCCTCTTCTCGTTATCTCCATGCAAAAGAATCTAGATCGGAGATAGTTCAATTTGTGTAAGACTCCTTTTGGAAGTTGGAAGAATGATACATATATAGTACCATATTGCTCAGTACTGAATTTATGAGAACCAATCTTCCACAAAGAGATGAGATTTTTCCTTTCAACTGCTTAGCCTCTTTTGTAGTCTCTCCTTGACATGTTTCCATTCAGCATTGGTTAGTCCCCAATAATGAATATGTATTCCAAATAGCTAATAGGAAATTGTCCTTGCCCAGAGCCGTATAATTCTGCATACAAGTGTGCATTGTGTTGGGCCTCGCCAAAACAATACAAGTCACTTTTATGAAAAAATATTTTCAGACTCAAAAGTTGCTCGAAAGCTGACAATATAAGTTCCATATTTCTTGCTTTCTCCAGTATATGTTCCATAAAGAGAATTGTATCGCCCGCATATTGGAGAATAGATAGTCCATCGTCCATGAGATGGTTAATTACTCCCTCAATTTTCCCATCAACTTTTGCATGCTCGATCACCACAGTCAACATATCAACCACTATATTAAATAGTATGGGTTATAGAGGGTCTCCTTGTCGTAATCCCTTTTCTTTGTCTGGAAGTAGTTGTCAATGTCATCATTGACTTTAATAGCCACAATACCTTCAAAAACGAAATTATGGATCAGAGCCCACCACTATGCAGAAAATCCTTTCATTCTGAGAGTTTGTTGGAGAAAAGACCAGTCGACTTTATCATAAGTTTTTTCAAAAGCAATCTTAAGGATAACCCCATTCAGCTTTTTCCGATGAAGTTCGTTATTGTTTCATGCAGGATTACAACTCATGACTACCTTGCATGAAAGTAGTCTGCGAGGGACGAACTACATGGTCAGTCACCGTGTTCAATCGAATCATCGCCACCTTCATGAAAATTTTAAAGCTAACATTAAGGAGGATATAGGTGTTGAATCCTTTCATCCTCATTAACTTAGGTAGTAATATTATTTAACCGAAGTTTAGACGAAACAATTCTAGTTGTCCAACATGAAGATATCCGAACAAATCTAGAAGATCCGATTTGATAACCTCCCAAAAGTTCTGATAGAAATCCGTGGGAAAGCCATCGGGCCTTGGTGCCTTGTTATGTTCCATTTGGAAAAACGACTTCTTTACCTCCTCCTCAATATATGGAGCAGTAAGCTGGTTATCTTCCTCCTCGAAAACCTGGGAAATATCCTCCGTTCGGGACTCATCCATCGAGAAGTTTCCTTCTCCTGATGCTCCAAACATAGTCTTATAATAACTAGTAATGTAGGGAGTACGGTTTTAGTTGTTCATGACCCTCAATCCTACCGTCGTCCCGAATGAGGGAATGAATAAGTTTCTTCCAGTGTCTTCCATTGGCTATACCCTGGAAGTATCTCGTGTTTGAATATCCTTTCAATAGAAAAGTAGACTTTGATTGTTGGCACCATTTTATTTCCTCTTCTCTAAAATCATGGCCAACTACGCATTCTCCTGATTTTAGTCTTGATTTCTTGCGCCGTAAGCGGTCGGTTCTCAGTTAAAGTGTAACGCCCCGACCAAACCCACTAGTTAACCACCGATTCCATGGTCGGCGCGCCTGGGATCCAGACTGTCCTCACATACCCAACACTAGTATTTTCTGCACACTTTGTTCTCACTCGTGCGCATCCGGGATCAACTTCCCGGTCGGTCACCCATCCCAAGACTACTCCAAGCCTAGCACGCTTAACCTGGTAGTTCTTTACCAATGGGCTCCCGGAAAAAAGGTGCACTTTGTTGATATGAGTAGTTTATCATTCCTATTGAGATCCTGGGTTGTTACATACACCATCCCTCAAAGGAACTGGCGTACCCGTTGGCCCAGCAGGAACGTTCCCCTTTGACACACGTCTATGTGTGCCAGTGCAGGTATCCTACATGTACCCCATGTAAGCATCACTGGCCCTCATATGCACCGTGTAACCGTCAAGGTCGGCTCTGATACCAACTATAACACCCCGACCAAACTCACCAGTTAACAACCGATTCCATGGTTGGTGCGCGTGGAATCCAGACTGTCCTCACATACCAACACTAGTATTTTCTACATACTTTGTCCTCACTCGTGTGCACCCGGGATCGACTTTCTGGTCGGTCACCCATCCCAAGACTACTCCAAACCTAGCACACTTATCCTAGTAGTTCTTTCCTATGGGCTTCCAGAAAAGAAGGTGCACCTTGTTGACATGAGTAGTCTATCATTCCTATTGAGATCCTGGGCTATTACATAAAGCTTCTATTTTGTCAATAAAATAGACGACAGTCAAAGTTTTTCTTGTTTGAGGATACCAACGGTGTACCTAGACCAACCTCCAAGGAATTTATGTGTGACACGTATTTTATTATTCCACATGTGTCTAGCAACGGGCTGCTCCCGTGTCTCCTTCACTATATCGTGGAAGCCATCACGGTGTAACCATCCTAGTTCAAATTTGAACTTGCGTTTACACTGTGGCGTGGTGTATCGGTGGTGAGGAGGATGGTGCATGGTCTGCTAGAGCCTCTGTATATATGTGTTAGCGCTCTCACGGACACCATGGGGAATTTCGTTGTTTCCCAATTGGTGTCCATTAAAACACGGTCTAGCTTTTCGTACGTCGGTTCTGGAAGACTGTTCGCCCAGATGAATTATCTTCCGATCATGGAAACTTCTGGCAAATCAAGGTTGTCAATTACAATGTTGAATAGGAAAGGCCAATGATTATCAAAACCGGCCACGACTCTTTTCGTGTTGGAATCTCAACAGATTAAAATCCCATCCTATTAAGATATCGTATGGATTATCTATAGCCACATTCACCAACTCACGAAGAAAGTAAGATTTCAATTCATCTTGGGCAGCTCCATATACGGCTACGAGAGACCAAATAAATTTATCGGCCTTGTTACAGTATGGAGTTTTATATGGTACTCTCCATCCTCACTGGCCAACACATTCATGGTATATGCTCTCACACTAACAAGAAAGCCCCCAAAACGTCCTCTTGGGGGATGAGAAATCCACGTGAAGTCTATCCCACTAGATATGCGATCAAGCAAACGTGACGAGAAATCTTGTTTCCCCGTTTTTGAGATTGCCAATAAAATCTAACCTATGATCCCTACTACATTTCGCAATGAATAGATGTTTAGCCAAATCACCAAGACTTCTGCTATTGTCAAATATGCGATTCATTGGGAAACAATAAGGGTGTAGATATTTTGATTCTCCTAGAGGACCTTTTTACCTTTCTTCGAATGTTTGGCTTTTGATTTGCGTTTGGATGTTGTTAGTTCGCAAAATGAAAAAGTCTGGGTTTATCTAAGCCTACCTCCGAGACTTCTCCAATTAAATGAGAAAGAAGTTGACCATCTATTGTGGCGTGTAACTCCTCATATAAAAGGGGAGTCAAAGTTTTGCTACAGACATGTAGAGTGACCTTTAGTCTTTCAAACTCCATACGTCTCAAAGCGTTAGAAGAAACAAAATTTTCTTTCTCACTACTCCCAAGTTTAACACCAATGTTATTTAGTTTATAATTCAAAACAATAATAGACAAAGATAAAAAAGGATTTGAATGAAGATGATGTACCTTCCCCGTACAGGTTGTTCATAGCATTGCGACGCATCACCTTAACCAGGGAATCATCATCCGTATCTGTACACTCGGCCGGGTCTACCGCATGCCTGCTGTTGCGGCGTAACAGTGTGACCAATATCAAAGGATCGTGCGCGCGCTCGATAGATGGGTGTAGACAGCCCCACTCTAACAGCGCCGGCCTCATCAGATGGTGACTCATGAGACTCCACTGTCGAAGAGGTCCACGACAGCTGGTGCATGGAGGCTGGGGTTGGTCGGTGAGGAGCACCGCGTCAACACCTGCTTGGAGGCCGCATCAGTGGAGGGAAAGTCCATATGTCGGGGGTGGTCGGCGAGGAGCACCACGTCAGCACCTTGAGCTTAACGATCACATCAGTGGAGGCAAAAGGGCCATTGTCGTCCGTTTGATTAGCCAGAATATTAATGTTATTCATCGCCACTAGAATACGGACAACGCCGCGGCACCTCAAAGTGATGAGATCGACATCCACAGTCTTGCCCACGAGAGTTCCTACTATCCATAACATAAGGAAGTATCGAACAGTGTGCGGAACTTCCTCAACGTGAAGCCAAATCTGCGAAGTTCCAATTTCCGTGGTATCTCCTGGGTCCTCCAAGAAGAAATTTTTAGCGTAACATTCACTGAAGGTAGTGCCACCTGAATACCGTCCACTCTATCTAAATCCTCAAAGGTGGGGAAGCTGACGAGAAAACCATCATTACCATGTGGAATGGCCTTCCACTTCCACTGAGAGTGAACCGGAGATCTCCGAGCAATTTGACTCTCGATGATAACATTAGGTACCATAGTCCCGCTAACCTGAACAAAAGCGGTCGAAGACAAAGTAGGAACCAAATGTTCCTTCACAACGTTGTTCGGCAGCTGCGTAAAGTATGTATCATTAGTACCGAGCCCGAAAACAAAAGCACTGGGTTTGGAGATCTTCAATACCGGGCACCTTAGCGTCGGATGAGCATCATTACCACAAATGTAGCAATATTGTTTTGCCTTGCAGTATTTCACCGCGTGTGTATCAACGGTGCACTTCCAACACCGTGCACCTTTCTTGGCCTTGCCCAGGCAACAACGTCTCCTTGCACCGGACATCTCTGGGCAACACTGGTCGAAGCACTCATGGTCGCTACCAAATTCTTATCCAGCTGATACATCGGCGTCTGCTCATGCTGAGGGCCCTGAGGCTGTGTCCCGGGCTGCTCGTACTGGCCGGGATGCTGCTGCTGAAGCGGGTGTTGGGTTCAGATATTGCGGTTGAGTCATCAAGTTCCGCCGAGTTGTTGCTATTGATTTTGTTGTTTCTTTTTCTTCTTGCTTTTAGGTGCAGCACCTTGCCTCCGATACGCGAAAGAGGCTGGTTGCTGCCCTGGACGCCTGCAGGAACATAAGGCGAACCTTTCGTTTTCTGTTTTTTATTGGACCTGAGCGAAATGGACGAACGAACGAACTTCAGCATTTCATAAAATTCTGAATGAAAAACACAAACTGAAATTTGAAATGAAATATGGCCAAAATTTGATAAAAAATTTACCAATTTTTTTTAGAATTAAGCAAAACAAAAACTGCATACCATAATCTTTAACAAAATATGTATGTAAACGTCAATATTACACTTTCATATGTTTGGAAGGATATATTGGGATTATTATCGAGCATAGATTGAGCTCAAAATTTAAAAATGATCAGTTTTTCCGGTCGGGTTACCCAACCAGAACGGATGGATTTCGGCCGAAATTCGTTTTTTTAGTCGTGCTATACACACAATAAATTTCGTACGATACTTGTACGATCCTACATGGCTATGCTCTCGCGCGAGGCAACGGAAGGCAAAGGTGGTTCGGGTTTGTGCTGGGCTGAGAATTGGATAATGGGATCGGACCATCTCCTCCTCTTTTTTTACTGTGCTCGTTGGTGCTCACGATTTACATAAAATTCAAAGATGATGCTGGAAGCAAGCTCTAAGGGCAATTCCAACGCGTCGATGCAAAGTAACGCGCGATTTCTTTGGTTTTTGTACGTTTGCGTCGAAGCGTGAACAATTGTTCGTACGTGTCCGTGTTTATCTGAACGCGTCGTCCAACGCCTAAACGCATTCCGTCTGCGTCAACAAAAAGACAATGTCATTTTAATGCTAGCGGCCATGTCAGTGCCCATGCCAGGGCGCGTGCTGGCAACAAATAATACAGAGGACGCAGCCCATGGGGAGCGATGTGACCCACCTGTCAGAGACCGAGGCCGCGTTCCACGCCGCGCATGGTCGACGACGCGAGGGGCGGGGGACCCTGTGGGGGAGCGCGGCAGCCTCGGTCTCCGGCGTTCTGGCGGCGCACGGCCAGCTCGTGCCGGTCCACGGCATGCTTGCGCTCTCCGGACCTGGGCGAGCTCTGCGAGGAGCGACTGGCGACGCCCCGCCGGCGATGCAAACTAACGCGTGATTTCCTTGAATTTTGTATGTTTGCATCGACGCGTGGACAATTGTTCGCGCATGTCCGTGTTTATCTAGACGCGTCGTCCAACGCCTAAACGCATTTCGTCCGCTTCAACAAAAGGACAATGTCATTTTCATGCTAGCGACCATGTCAGTGCCCATGTCAGGGCGCGTGCTGGCAACAAATAATACAAAGGATGCAGCCCATGCGGAGGGACGTGACCCGCCTGTCGGAGACCGAGGCCGCGTTCCATGCTGCGCATGGCCGGCGGCGCGAGGGGCGGGGGACCCTGCAGGAGAGCGCGGCGGCCTCGGTCTCTGGCGTTCTGGCGGCACACGGCCAGCTCGTGCCGGTCCACGGCGTGCTTGCGCTCCCCGGACATGGGCGAGCTCTGCAAGGATTGACGGGCGGCTACGAGCAGCGACGGGCGGCAGGAGCGAGCGAACCGAAGTGCGGCCGGCGCGCAAGCAGACGGGCGACAGACGACTTCTTTCGGCGAACCCATAATTTGGTCATGCCGCCCCCGTTGGACAACAATTTTTTTGGGACGTTCGGTGTCCGTTTTGCTCGTCAAAACGGACAAAAAAAAGGAACAAAATACGTATATACCGTTGGAGTTGCTCTAATGGTAGAGGTGGGTGTCGGTTATTTTCTACTCATTTTCGTGTGCAAGCACTCCCCTGTCGTCAGCTTGGGTGGGGCTGGTACATTGGGCAAGCCTTGGTCAAGGGGCACAGGAATTAATTAGCGTTGTGTTTTTCCTATCGGATGGAGTTTATCATGTGTGAAGCAATTTCGGTTTTTTTTCGGACGAAAGTCAAAACCACAGCTAACCCGCCGCCTTGCACGAAGCCGGGGGCAGCGGAACATGTGGCGCCGCAGGTCCGTACCTGGATATCCAGCCGCGGCGCACGCGACAGGAGGAGCAGGCACCCGCCGCCACCCGCGAGGCCTTCTCCAGAAACTGGCCCAGAACCGGCGGCGGAGTGATGCTCCTCGGAGGCAGTGGCCCCCTCCATCTTCCCATCCGAGGCGGTCGAGGAGCAACTCGCACACCGACCGGTGACCAAGGTGTGCTCCGGCGAGGGGGTCCAGACTCCGACGGATCCACCGGCGACGCAGCTGGTCCTGACCGCTCCCCATCCGAGACCCTGCAAAACGAACGAGACTCCCCGATATTTGCTCTTAAAGTAACAATAATATGGTTTTGTCTTCACATTATATTTGGTACTAGAGTTTTGAAGCCATACTTAGCAGCAAATCTATTGAAGATAATTAGACTAGATTATACGTAATATCCAATTGGTGTTTTGAGTGTGAGTTCAAGTGGATGATTTGAATATTTCTTTCATCACCTTGATTATAAGCTTCGCTAATTCCTTTGTTTGATTTTCCAGATAGAATGGCGTAATAACAGGTTGGAAATGCAATCTGTAAGTAATGTGGCATTAAGCGAAGAGCTAGACAAATTGCTTGTATTCTTGCAAATACCACCTGAGGTGGGCACTGAATACGCTTATCACTCTTGCACTATATCCATCTATAATTTGGTGATTACAATATTCATTTGATTAATCATGTTGTAGTATGAGGTATCATTGACCGGAGGCTCATTCGACGAGGGAAATATGGTCAAGAATATAGAAGCCTGTGAATGGTTAACCAGTGCTATAAAGAACCTAGAAGCGTCCAATCTGGATCCATGCTATGCAAAACTGCGTGCTGTATGTTTTTTCTTTTCCTTGTGTCATAATTTTCTGTCTTGATGATTATATTGCTCAGGTTTTTCCTTAATAGTTATTGTTCATTATTATTTAGATTAAACCGAAAATTTTCAAAGAACTCCACTGTCTGGTAAGCTCCCACTAATCCGGGGCACATAGAATACATGGAAGTTTATTTTTAGATAAACAGGGGCCCTGCCCCCGGTTTCATTTCAATGAAATCAAACCACCCAAACATCAGTATGATTCACTGGTCTCAAGCCAATCGGAAGAGTACCAGCTGCATATTATTACAGACCAAAAGTAAACATAGAAGCAGGATATAAGTATAACTACCAAGAACTAAGCAGCAAGCTATCTAGCTCTGCCCAGCCTCACAAGCAACATGATCCGCAGCAGTCGAAGCCCTCATGGTCTTCAGTGGGGGGCCAGCCAACCTCGCCATAGGTGACCAGCAGACCTCCAGGGGCGACACCGGGCTAGCCATGACAAGGGAAAGCAGGATAGGGAGAAAGGAGCCGCCGAGTCTTGCCGTGATCCACTGGATGCGTTCCTCTTCGTCTTGGTTGGTTTAAGTAGTTTGGTGCTTGGTCATCCATTCAGGTCCGCTGTAGCGAACGCTGGGTGCGCGTGCACGGCTGGGGCGTGCATCGCGGGCGCCTGTAGGTGGGCCTGTTGTGCCAGAGATGCTAACATCCCCCTCTCCTTGGCCTGAGGCTTGCCCCCAAGCCTCTGCATGTGGAAAGCGGTCCTGCAACGCGGCCTTGTCTTCCCAGGTAGATCCCATGGTAGTATCACCGGACCACCGTATTTTGACCTGCTCGATCATCGCTCCATTGCGTTTGCGCCAACGAGTCTGGAGAACTTCCAAGGGAATGGCGAGTTCATCAGTACAGATAGGAAGGTCAGAATGAACCTGCATACCAGGGAGGAGAGCTTGCCGCAGCTGGGACACGTGAAAAACTGGATGCACAGTCGCGTGGGTAGGCAGCTGCAGCTTGTAGGCGACATCATTGATGCGTTGAATGATCGGGAATGGTCCGTAGAACTTGAAAGACAACTTGTGGTTGGCCCTGGGAGCCACCGAGGTCTGGATGTAAGGTTGGAGCTTCAAGAAAACTTGGTCACCCACTTGGAAGGTACGGGATGAGCGCTTCTTATCTGCTTGCGACTTCATGTATTGTTGCGCTCGATTGAGATGTTGTTGAAGCAGATTTTGGACCACCGTTCTCTCCTCAAGCCAGGTTTGCAAAGAGGGCACTGAACAAGATGATGTGGCAGTCAGCCCCCAGTGTCTTGGTTCATGTCCAAACATAGCCATGAATGGTGTCATGCCAATGGCAGAGTGGTGCGTTGAATTGTACCAAAATTGAGCTAGGGGAATCCAAAAACTCCAACGCTTGGGGCAGGCATGAGTGAAGCAACGCAGAAAGGTTTCGAGACATTGATTCACACGTTCAGTCTGGCCGTCAGTCTGCGGATGATTAGCAGTGCTCAAGCGCAACTCTGTACCAGCATACTTGAAGAGCTCTTGCCAGAAATGACTAGTAAAGACTGGGTCACGATCGGAGATGATTGCGCCGGGAAAACCATGGATGCGATAAATTTGATGCATATATAACTGAGCCACTTTCGCTGCTGTATAGGGATGTGCCAAAGCCAGAAAATGGGCGAATTTGGTTCTTTTGTCAACTAAGACCAGCAAGCAATTGAAATTCCCGGACTGAGGCAAGCCGTCAATAAAGTCCATTGATATCATCTCCCAGGACTCACCAGGTATCGGCAATGGTTGGAGAAGACCAGGGGAAGCCGCTCTGTCAGGTTTGGCCTGTTGACATATGGTACAACAGCGAACATAGTGCCGAACATGGCTCTTCATCTTGGGCCAAGCAAAAAGACGTCGGATACGAGAATAAGTTGCGGGGAACCCCGAATGCCCACCCATGGCACTATCATGAAAAGAGGAGATAATCTTCTGCTGTAAAGACATCGAACCGCCCAGCCAAATTCGATTGCGAAAACGGAGAATACCTTGCTGTAATGTAAAACGCCCCTTTGGGTCAGCCCGAACAGCCAGCTGCTCCAATAGCTTGAGTGCTTGTGGATTAGAATTGTAGCTTGCGACGATATCATCCAACCATGCAGGCTGACAAGAAGTGATGGCTGAGAGAAACTCCTTGGCTGGTGCACGGGAGAGAGCATCGGCGGCATTATTTTCAGTCCCCTTACGATAACGGATCTGATACTGTAACCCCAGAAGTTTGGTAAAGGCCTTTTGTTGCCATGGAGTGGTCAGGCGCTGCTCCGAAAGATGGATTAAGCTGCGCTGGTCCGTCTGAATAATAAACTCAGCATGTTGTAAGTATGGTCGCCATTGATCAACTGCCACAATCACTGCCAAGTACTCTTTCTCATAAGTGGAAAGACCTTGATAACGAGGAGATAACGCCTTGCTCATGAATGCGATGGGATGGCCCTTTTGTTGCAATACAGCGCCAATGCCCTTGTCACTGGCATCAGTTTCGACAGTAAAAGGCTGGGTGAAATCCGGAAGTGCGAGAACAGGTGCAGATATAAGTTGTTGTTTAAGGAGTTGGAAAGCCGTTTCAGTTGCTGCAGTCCACACAAAAGGAATACCCTTCTTGAGCAGATTGAACAAAGGTTTGGCTATGACACCAAAGTTACGCACGAAGCGTCGGTAATAGCCTGCTAGACCCAGAAAACTGCGCACCGCTTTGACATCCGTGGGTGTCTGCCAATTAGCCACCGCAGTGATCTTGCCGGGCTCGGTGGCCACACCTGAAGAGCTGATGACATGCCCCAAGTAAGATAACTGTCGCTGCCCAAAAGCACATTTGGTCATCTTCACTTTCCAATTGTCGCGGCGCAAGAGTTCCAGAACCTGATGCAGATGACGTTGGTGGTCCTCCAGTGTGCGGCTGTATACGAGGATGTCATCATAGAAGACGAGAACAAAGCGACGGAGTGCCGGTTTCAGAATATCATTCATCGCGCCCAAAAATGTAGCAGGAGCTCCAGCTAAACCAAATGGTACGACCTTATATTCGAACAGGCCAGAATGTGTTTGGAAAGCTGTCTTATATTCCTCCCCCTCTGCCAACTTGATTTGATGATAACCGGCCCGAAGATCCAATTTGGAAAACCAGACAGCCCCATTGAGTTCATCCAATAGTTCCTCGATTACCGGCACTGGGTACTTGCTGATAGAAGTGAGTGCATTCAAATGGCGGTAATCTATGCAGAGGCGCCAAGTCCCATCTTTCTTCTTCACCAGAATAGCAGGAGATGAAAATGGGCTGGAACTGCGCTGAATGACACCAGTGCGGATCAATTCAGTAACCTGCGACTCAATCTCATCCTTGTGATCCGGCTTATGACGATAAGGTCGAATATTCACCGGTTGAGCACCAGGAAGCAAAGGAATACGGTGATCACATGCACGCCGAGGGGGTAATTCAGTCGGAGTAGCAAACACATCAGGGAAAGTGTCAAGCACTCGCTGAATGCATTCAGGAATTGGTGTGGACATGTCCTCCTCACTGACCATCGCACAAACGTGCACCACATGAGAAATGGCCCTGTTCTTGCACAAACTCTTGAGTTGAATTGAGTTGACGACGAGGCATGAATCTGAAGAAGCAGAATGGCCATGTAAGCAGACTGTACCGGTGGATGTTGATAACTCCAGGTACTTAGCGCGCCAGTCGACCTTCATGGGACTGTGCGCCTCCAACCAGTCCATGCCCAAAATGGCATCGTAAGTGCCCAGTGATAAAACCTTCATATCAGTACTGAATTCACAGCCTTGTGTGTACCAGATACAACAAGGGATAGATGCAATGCAGCATAATTCTCCCCCATCTGCCACACGTACCTTGCAAGCACGGGGCAATTGCTGAACTCCGATTAAACGACCTGCCAAGTCTTGATTGATGAAGGAAGTGGAACTCCCAGAATCCACCAACATAAGGACCTCATTGCCTTGAATCCATGCCCGAAGCTGAAAAGCTGTGGCGGAAACTCCACCGGAAAGTGCAGAACGGGAGATAGCATGACAGATCTCCTGAGCTGGGTTTGGTGTAGAGTTGTCGTCCAAATCGAAGACAGTGTCGAGGCCGAATAATTCCAGCAGCTCCTCCACAACGTGCAGTTGCACAGAAGTCGGGCAGACATGATCCTGCCCCCAGCGTTCGCCGCACTTGAAACACAAGCCGCGAGACCGCCTGTAATCGCGCAGAGCCTTGAGTTTGGAAGAATCCACTCGACCACCTTCCGCACGGGCGCCGTCGGTGACGCGGCGATCTGTCGGTGCAGGCGGAGGAGGAAGACGTGGCGGTGGAGGAAGAGGCCATGGTACATTGCCGCGCGACGATGACTCGGGAGGACGGGACGGCGATGGAAGACGCGCGTCGCCGAACACACCATGAATCACCTCCTCCTGAAGTAACGCCAGAGAACAGGCCGTGTCCAGATCCGGTGGTCGTTGCACGAGAACCACCGCGCGAATATCCGAGCGCAAACCTTCCACAAAACGAGTAAGGAAGTAGTAGGGGTGAATCGAATCGGAATAAGAGCTCAGATGATTAGTAATCAGTTCAAATTTCTCAATGTAATCCGTCACAGTGGAGGACTGACGGATGGTGTAAAATTGACGAATCAAGAGCTGGTGGCGATCACGACCAAAACGGGTACATAGAAGAGAGGAAAATGACTCCCAATCGAATTCAGACAACTTCTTCTGAACAGACTGCAACCAGATGGATGCAGAGCCAGAGAAATTGAGGGAAGCCATCGGGACCCAAAATGAAGGATGGATCCCAAACATCTGGAAATATTGTTCGCACAAAGTTTTCCAGAGACGCGGATTTTCACCCGAGAAAACTGGGAAAATCACAGACGGATGAGCCTGACCGAGCCCCGCCAGGAGCTGGCTGGCATGTGCGAAGGGAGAGAAAGTAGTAGGAAAGGGTTGGGATACGAGCTGACCATTAGCCGGGAGAAGCGGCGGCGCCTGGGAAGGCACCGCCAACGACTCCCGTGGAAGCTTGAACCCGCCGTGGTCCGCAGACCCGTGAGGAAGTTGGCCCGCGCTCGCAGCAGTCGATGAAGACGCGCTGAGCGGAGCCGAAGTCGATGGAGGTAGACGCGCCCCGTCCTCACCCGGGGGCGTCCCCGCTGCCGGCTGCGCCAGCTGCAGAGCCGCGACGGCGGCGCCGAGTTCCTCGACGCGCCGCTCCAGCGTTGGACGCCACGCGCACAGATCGTCGATCTTCGTAGACTGGGCCTTGACGGTGGCGGTGTTGGCACGCAGATCCGTGCGGATCTCTTCGAAAGACTGCTGAAATCGGTCGAAATACTCTTTGAAACTGGGATCCATGGCTTCGATTTGAAGACGTGTTTGGCGGCGATGACGGGTCTCCACGAATCGGGCCAGGGCGGAAAGGTAGTGGGTGGCTATCTGATACCAAGTGTTAGGTACGAGAGGGAGTAGTAGGCGAGGCACTCGATCTATATCTCAATCACACGAGTTCATGGCGATTACAAATTCCCGAGACGGGTTTGTTCTGTTTTGGTAAGGAAGAAAGGAATTACAAGGGAAAGCAGGATAGGGAGAAAGGAGCCGCCGAGTCTTGCCGTGATCCACTGGATGCGTTCCTCTTCGTCTTGGTTGGTTTAAGTAGTTTGGTGCTTGGTCATCCATTCAGGTCCGCTGTAGCGAACGCTGGGTGCGCGTGCACGGCTGGGGCGTGCATCGCGGGCGCCTGTAGGTGGCCTAACATGGTAGTTCCCAACTTCACAGGTGAGGTGAAGCAACTCCTGGAGTCTAGTGTAGCTTTCAGGCTATCTTTCAGCCACCCAGGATCAACAAAGGCTGCCTGATGAGGGCCTCCACCATGTTGACAAAGCTCTCCAACCTCTCCCTGCAGATTTCTATGTACATGTAAATACATCTAGTAGAGACTAGGAGAAACTTACAGCAAACAAGCTGATCTCTTCAAAATAGAAGGTTCCTGTAATGAAATTTAATTACGGCAAAGAAACCTCGAAGGGCCGTTGGCCGAATTTATTGATTGAAAGAAAGAGAGAATACAGAGGGAAAACAGTCTAGGAGCGCTAGAGCTGGTTTTCCGAAAGTCCTGCGTGAAACCTACATGAACGTTTTTGGAATCGCTTCAAATCTGTGCACTGTCTTTTTGTACCTTATCAGAGCAGAAAGCAGATAGTCTTCTGAACCTCGGCCTGTTGAGGCTGGTATTCGGCCCCTTCACAAGCTAAATTTCAAAAAAAATTCTTGCTAGTTAACTTTACTATGACTTTCCGGTAGCGATTGTACATCCTATCAACATGAAAAGATCTTCTATTTGCAAGCTGAGTTATAGATAATTGGCAAGCTGCAATGTCTCTAGTACCAAGATAATACTTCTCAGCCAATGTGCACTTTCTGTTGAAATTCGCTACAGGTTAGAGAAAAACGTGCAGAATTTGTACTTCTAAAGTGCACATTTGTTCGGAGGGCGTCAGAATTTTTAAGGAATTACTTTCCAAGTTTGATTGATTTTATGATAAATGATAAAGGCAACTTCTCTCAGGTAAAACCGTATCCAATAATTGCAATGAGTAAGTTTTGGATGAAACGACTTGTATGAACATTTTGTAGACACTTGCAGAGAGGGCAACTGCAGAGGCCTGACCATGCTGATATGAGGTACAAATGCAGGACTTATGCTCGGCTTCTACAATTCATCAAGGTTACTTGCATGTTCTCTTGGTGTAAGATTATGATCCTTCTGCAAATAGGGAATGGTTAGTCTACTTCATGCTCACTTTATACTACATTTTTGTAGAGTCTGGACAAAAGTTGTTTGACTCCTCTACGGAAAGCATACTGCCATTCTCTGAACTTGCTAATTCGACGGGAGGTAAGGTTCTTTCTGTACTTTCTCAAATCCTAATGTGATTATATTTCAAGATACTGTCATACTGATGCATTGATTTGGTTGAGCTGCCATGGCCGTGCAAAAACAACAACTCTGTTTAGCTATTTTGATAAATACAAATTGACTTTGTTGAAAGAAGAATCAACTAACTCAGTGGCCACTCACATATTTCAGCATGTGGCAAATAGCCTATGGGCAGCTATCCTCCAGAATTACTAACTATTTCTGTAAATGTAAAGTGCAACATTAGCTTTTTTTGTGGGTGTCTTATCGAGAGATGCAGCAAAACAAAATTCAAAACTGTACATGACATGTGTATTCTTTCTGTAGGCCCGTGAATATTCTAATGAGCTCCGAACTAGTTCGAAAGCGTCAAAAAGCAGCACACCATTGTTTGAGGGTCCCGCAGGTGCAAATCAGCCAGCTGGTATTACAGATAGTCCTGCAGATGCGTACTCCAAAATGATTACTGTCTTTATTCCTCTTCTTGTTGACGAGGTGCCTCTATTTCTATGCATTTTATGTGAAATTTCAAAGTAAATCCTGCTATATTATTATAATTCAAATGTAACATTTTTTATCATGGATATCTATGATGTAGAGCTTGTTCTTGGCTCATTTTATGTGCTTCGAAGTTCCTACATCGGATGATGGTTCAGATAGTGAGGATAATTCTCCGAGCACTTCTCGAGCCTCTGGGAGTAGTGCTAACCCAAGTTAATGGACCACCGACACTGAAGTTGAACAATGTTCTCACGATGATAAAATTGTTCTTGTTTTTTGCATGATATAAAACTATCATCTTACTAAAATAATTTCCAGGTAACAGTTCAGCTGATTTGGGAGTGCTAAACGAATGCTTACAGGAGATGCTCGATGGTATTCAGGTCGATGTTCTTGTCTTTTTTTCTTGTAAATATTGGAGACATAGTAATTACAAAAGAAAAATGAGAAATATAAAGCTATCAAGCTTGCAGGCTTCACATGTTTTACATGCCATACTTTCAGGAGGACTTCTATGCTTTAGTTGACTGGGCATTCAAGCTAGATCCACTGAGTTGTATATCAATGCATGGCATAACAGATCGTTATATTGCTGGTCAGAAAGCAGAGGTTGCAGGATATGTTTCGGTGCTGCTTGATGACTTGGAGACAAGAATAACCATTTTGTTTAGCAGGGTCTGACACTTCGACTCTACCTGTAGGCAGAGATCTGTTGTGCTCTTACTTTGTTCTTTACTGTTTCAATTTTCTTGGGCAGCACAGTTCGTTGATGATGCCTGTTACCAGATCGAAAAGTATGAGCGTAACGTACGACAAATTGGAGTCGTGCCATATATTCCCAGGTACATTGTTACTACCTCTGTATCAAAATATAAGATGTTTTTGTAGGCTTCTTTAGCTTAAAAAACTTCTTATATTTTGATACGGAGGGAGTATTTGTTTCGTAATACTTATGTAGAATCCAGAAAGACCACTATCTTGCTCAACGTGATGCATAGCTTATGCCTATTATATCCATGTAGTTTCATTTTTTCTTTTTATATAGGTTTTCTCAACTTGCAGCACGAATGGAGCAGTATATCAATGGATCAAGGGATCTAGTTGATCAGGCATATACGAAAATTGTAAGACCTTACTGCACTGGAGAACCTTTGTTTCTTAACGAACAAAAAGAAAATTTATCCATGTATAAATTCTGTAGGATGATAATCAGTGATACTTCTTTTCAATATACTCCAATAGAGATATAATTACACTATCAACCATGTTCCTGGTATACATAATATTATGCTGTGTCTGAAATAGGTGACCATTATGTTTGTGACTCTGGAGAAAATTGCTCTAGTGGAGCCCAAATATGCTGATATTGTACTGTTGGAGAATTATGCAGCTTTCCAGCACAGGTTCTTCTCTCTTTTGTTTCCTTCATTGGTGCACCTTCAACGTACAACATTTCTCAAGAGTTTACACAACTTCTATTGAAATGCTGGATATGTACCTATGATTATCCGGAATACCTGATGGTCGTTATATTTCATATGATGTACAGTCTATATGATTTAGCGAATGTTGTGCCAACACTTGCTAAATATTATCATCAAGCCAGTGAATCTTATGAATCAGCTTGCTCACGCCATATTAATCTTGTCATATATATTGTAAGTTGTTCACAACTTCTTTTGGTCCCATACTGCCTTTAGCCATGAAATACACTGAGGCATTTATACTACGACATTCCAAGATTTGTTTTTGCATCTTTTTTCAGCACTTCGAAAAGTTATTTCAATATGCTCGGAGAATCGAGGAACTGATGTATAACATGAGTCCTGAGGAGGTAAGTAGTGGCGTTTGGCCCTTCACTTCAGTTTGAAATTTGATATCATTTATTTATTGTAATTTCCAAGCATTCATTTTCTCTGGACCTAATTCAACATTTGCTAATATAATTCTGTGCACTTAATTTTTTCTAACCCATTCCAATCGCTAACATGTTTTTGCTTCCAGACACGTACACATACATTCCACCTAACTATTTAACTTTTAAAATGTTTACATACTCAAGGTGTAGTTCCCATTGATCCTTTTGCTAATATTTCTTCCATGGATCTCTGGTATGACATGATTGTACAGATACCCTTCCAAGTTGGAATGGGGAAGGTAGATTTCCGAAAGATGCTGAAGTCCAGCCTAACTGGTGTATGTAAAGAGTAGAATCAGTTTTCTTCTCTTTCCTATGAATTATATGAATTTTTATCAAATATATTCTTTTTTTCATATTTATTTTAATTTTATGGCAGCTGGACAAAACAATCAATGCAATGTATAAGAAACTACAGAAAAATATAACCGCGGAAGAGTTGCTACCTTCTCTATGGGAAAAATGCAAGGTATTCCATCTTCTTAAATTTAAGACTAAAAGGTGATCCAGGAATCCCTCTTCAATTGCAATTTGCACAGTAGGAGAAACATGGTTCCTTTGGACAGATGTCTTGACTGAAATAATGAAAGTATTGGTGCTATAAGTGCCAGTTCCATTGATACATATTAGTTTCGTCTGACCTGGTGCATTTGATCACTGATGGTAGTAAAGTTTAATTAGAAGATCATGAGTAGTTCATTCCGGTTAGTAATATCTTGCTAATCTTTGTTGGGTAATCTGTTGATTGCAGAAGGAGTTTCTCGATAAGTACACAACCTTCCTCAAATTGATTGCCAAAATATATCCCAACGAAGCGGTTACATCTGTGAATGACATGAGAGACATCCTAGCTAATCTGTAGGAACTTTTCTCTTGTATAAAATTTACAAGGTAACTTTGTGCACTTCGATTTTGGCTGTTGCATATTGCTACTTATTGATTTTTTATGCAACTTATTGGTATTAGCTGTTCTTTTCGTATGGTGTATGATTTGTTCTGTTTTTTTCTTGGTTCGATGAATTTGGTTTTTAGCGATCTCTCTCTTTCTCTCTAAGATACTAACATGTGAGTATATTTGTTTTACAAAACCCATCCTCTAGGCGTTCCGGCAGTTTGTTATAGTGAAGAATGAGCAGATCTGGCCTCGAGTCCAAGGCGAGTGGTGTTGGTCGACGGGGCGCTTCACCAACCACTCAGTGCTATGTAAAAGTATGTCTAAATTAACCGCAAAAACCGAACACTCTTTTTTATTTGCCTATTGACCAAATGTAGTGCAGTGTTCCTACCATTCTTGCATGTATGTATGTAAGAATAATAAAAATAATACAATGTAGATTTTGAGAAACATATGTCCCTACATTAGGTTGGTGAATGCGCTTGCTAAATTATTTTCACAAATCAATCTCCAGAAAAATAATCATATGTTGCTTTTTATTTGGGGTGCTATCCTAGGTTTCTTATGGAAAAACACTACCTACTTGTGTATTTCTGTAGCCAAGATGGATCAGAATTTCAGAAGTTGGAATCATATTTAAACAGGACTTAAATAATTTTTTAAGGTGTTTCTAAAAGCACGTCAGACGTTCTAGTCTGTTCACTCCTACTTTCACCGTGATGAAAAAAAAGAGGCTTGTCCTACTTTGACCCATGTAGGCAGCCACCAGAATAGCCGCATGACTTGTCCAAGTGTCAATGATGTGACCAAATTTCGATCACCGAGCGAGAGCAATATGATAGAAAACGTTTTCATCGGCATAACCACATATAATTGATATCAGTTTTGGAAGTCCGTGCCTCGAGCACTTTGTCGCGAGATGCTTGGCCGGCAATATTGCACATGTTTGCATTATTTTATTGAGCTTCGCGTCTTCCTCGCCCCTAGGGGAGTGACACAGGGAACCCTACCATTGTCGCCACTTTTCCCCGCTCTCATCACCAGTCACCAGTCAACAGAGTAGGACTCCTCCCTCGAACAACAACGATGCGAAGACCTAGGATAGTGTAGTGCTCGTGTTGGAGCATCGAGCTTGGGGCTGACAGCCTTGGGTTCTTTCATCTGCAATGGCGATGGCTACATGCCAGCTTGAGCTAGAGGAACAACGGCCTGCGACCTAGCGGTGCTCGACGTGGATAATGTGTGATGCTTATGGTTTAGCGCATCAAGAGAGGGGGTGAAAGGATCGATATGGTCAACTAAGGGGGGTGAATAGGTGATTAACAAATTTAAACTTAATTACCAAGATTTAGGGTTTAGCGGATAAATAAGATTCTCTAGATGTGCTCTAGATGAACAACCCTATGTAGCAAGCAAGCTTAAACTCAAATGCTAGGAAACAACTACAATAGCAAGCCAACAAGCATATGAAGCTAGTACAAATAAAGATGCGGGAAAGGATAAATCACAAGTGAGAAGGAGACACGGAGATTCGTTCTATCGAAGTTCACACTCTTTTGAGGGAGTGCTAATATCCATTGGAGCGGTGTTTAATCCTTGAGAGCGCTACCAAGTACGTATCTCGCCGTATTCTCCTTTCGAGTCACCCCAAAGGATGAGCCTCGATTCCCTCAGGGTTGGTCTTGAAGGCGGTCACCACACGTTTACAAACTTCCCGAAGCACACCACAAAGAAGGAAGCTTCCGGGACGTACACCTAGCCGTCTAGGAGCCAATCTCCAAGAGTAACAAAGTCAACGGAGTAGAAATCTTGAGGGGAACTCAAATCAGTTTGGTGGAAGTGTAGATCGGGCCTTGCTCTCTCAAATCCCAAAAGATCAACAAGTTTGGGTGGAGGAGATGAGAGTATTGAGCAATATGGTGTTCTAGAAATGGAGCTCAAGCAAGGGGAGAAGAATTAGGGTTGGAGGAAGAAGAAGGGGGCTTTTATAGCACTTGGGTCGGGGTAGGTGAGATCTGCCCGTTGGACCCCGTATGCACGGGCTAAAGCTCGTGTGCACGGGGTCTACAGTTAAAATCCCACACAACCCCATGAGCACGGCCCCAGGACCCATGTGCACGGCCATGCACCCCGTGTGCACGGGCCTTACCGCAGGAAATTCCCTCGGATGGCCAAGTCTCACACCATCCCGTGTGCACGGGGGCCCGTGTACACGTCACCAAGGCCGTGTGCACGGGGTTGGAAGTGACCTGACCCCAAGAGCATTTCCTTCGTAAGGCCTATGCACACACAAAAGCACTTCTTCCAGGCTATATGATGGGTGGCATTTGGCATGGGAAAAATGTGCTCCCACACATACTCGAAGCTCGTTGACGCCCCTTGATAGTGCGATTTTCCTATGACTCAAATCAAACCGAAATAAATCATTTGAGCCGCCGAAGAACCATGGCTTTTATCTTTTTGTAGCGGGGTCAATCATCCTTCAAAATTAATAATCCTCTACGAGACAAATGACCTGAGATACATCTTTTAAGACCCGTCATTAGTCCCACTAACCACATTGTCACAATACCAAAACACCATTTTTTGGAGTAAATGCACTTTCAATCTCCCCCTTTTTGGTGAATTGATGACAATATGATTAGAGTATGACAATAAGATATACAATTTGAAAAGGCCACGCAAACTATTTAGCATAGAGAGCTCCCCCTTGATTTATGCATATAATAGAATGATTGTTTTTGAATGCAATACACATACAACAAGAAGTCGATCTCCCCTTATGTAAATAGCAAAGTGCAATGATATGAGTGAAGCATGTGAACTAAGATGATCATTGCACAAGAACCTATCATGTGATCTCCAGAAGTAAACATGACAAGCATATATCACATGAAGGAAAATGAGGATGTGAGCAAATAATTATGCAAGACATATGAATAACAATGACATGATGTAAAAAAACATGCAACAAAGCATATGAAACATCAAGTCAACGATAGCCATAAAACACATAGTCTCACACATAATAGATAAGGTGGCTCACATCCACACAAGAGTATGGAAAGGTAAATACTTAAAAGTACCAACAAGACAACATAACATAAACACAAGAGACTCACTAATGGCTTGCAACCTAACCAACAAACGAAGCCTAAATAGAACTCTTCTCCCACTTTGGCATCAAGACGCCAAAAAGGGGAAAGGTGATGCTAACGAGGCTAGAAAACCGGAGGCGCGCTCGCCGCCTCATCATCATCTTCAAATCGCCAGTTGGCCAGCGAGAAGTAAACCTCAGACATCTCACTTTCACGATCCTCTGGTCCATAGACAACAGGCACGCCCTACTTCTCAGCGTTCTTCGCCTTGTAGGCACGATGTCCGGCCTTAACGCGGTTGATATCCTTGACTTGCTTCCTCTAGATGGACTGGCACATCTTGAAGAAGTTGGCCACGGTCTTAAAGAGAGTCTTCTTCTCGCGTCACATGAAAGTGGCAGGAGCATCAAGAGCAGAAGCAGAACCACACCGATGAGGAGCACGGGCCGAAGAGGAGGCACCAGCAGTAGAAACAACATGGGCAGCTGCCCTCGGGTTACGCCCCTTATTGGGCGGAACATACTCATTAGGAACAGGAGGCTGGTAGTTAAGATCTAGCTTCGGCACTCTGACAGGATAGGTGGTACGGTCAATGTCCTCAGGTCTGCACACTGACTCAAGCAAGGCATGCATGAGGGGATCATAGATGAGTGACTTCTAGAGACACACACACTCCCTCATCTCATGATACATAGTATCCAGAACATCAACCTTCTTGCCCTCATGGGTCATCATGAACAAGTCAAACATAGAGGACCTCAGGTTATGGGAGTCACCTGCTTTCGGAGTGATAGAATACCTGAGAATGTGTCAAACCGTATCATATACATGAAGCAGGAACTGAGCAGTACTAAGCTCAAAGGTCTCACCAAGCTTGTACGCAAAATAAATCTCATCCTTGGAGTGAGTGAGCTCAGAAATCCGTGCATAATTAGGATGCACCTCAGGATAATACTGATAGGGGATGATCTCTGAGAACTTGCTGAAGGGATCAGAGTACTTTGAAGTGCCAGACATCCAAGTCAAGGAATGCCCATCATTCTGCTCAAAGAACACGGTAGCATAGAACTGCATGACAAGGTCTTCATTGAACGGACGCGAGAAAACCACAAATGGAATGAGCCCCAACTGTCCAAAGCAGCATACACACCGGGGTATAGATGGGCATTCTCCTGCAGATACCCAACATCCAATTGCTTCTGAGCAGCAAACTTGGTCTTCTTTGCAGCCAACAACTGATGATAGACATTGTACTGAAACATTGTCTTGAAGCGGGCATTTGGAACACAGTCTGTCGAACGAAGATAGGGAGTTACCCGACGATGCTCCAAAATCTCATTCTTGTTCCACTCAAATAACGGACGGTTAAGGCGGTGGACGGGAGTTGCAAGCTTCTCATGAATAAGGGGAGACTCATCCTCATCCTCATCCTCTTCCTCACCTCCAGACTCATACTCAGCATTGGGAT
This sequence comes from Bromus sterilis, assembly GCA_950022295.1. Taxonomy (NCBI): domain Eukaryota; kingdom Viridiplantae; phylum Streptophyta; class Magnoliopsida; order Poales; family Poaceae; genus Bromus; species Bromus sterilis. The sequence continues at coordinate 359,717,584 of OX465595.1, read as the reverse complement.
CCTCTTCTTCATCATCACTCGAACTGCTGATGTGCCAGATCACTGGTTTCTTGGATGTTTCATGAGGAGAGCGAGCGGCATGGGAGCCCTTTCCCAAACCCTCTCATGGATGAGGACGACTGACCACGGTCTCATCACCGGCCTTCGCGCGCTTGCGACGAGCATACCTCATGGTCTCGGGGGAACCTATAGACGAAAGACAAGGAATGCATGCGAGTTCTCAAGATAATGGCATGAAAATGGATACAAGATGAAGAATCGGTGTCAAGGTGTACTGGATAGACCATGTGCACGGGTTGGTTGCCCATGTGCATGGGGTCCCGTGTGCACGACACAGGGCCGTGGACACGGGGCTCTGCCCAGCAGTCGCTCGTGGTCTCGCGAGAAGTGGAGGGACGGACCAGGCGGATCTATCCCACCGCAAGCCGAGCACGGAATCGATCTTGCGGAGCAAAAAGGAACTACCAAGCACGAAACGGGAAAACCTAAGTGGAAATTGGAGAGGAACCAAAGGGATTCCTTACCAGAGTACATGGCGGCGCCGGGAAGGAAGGGAGGGGTTACCAAAGTAGGTCACGGCCGAGGGGGAGAGAAGTGGCGGTTGTTGGGAATGTGCCCTAGAGGCAAATAAAATATGTTTTATCGAGCATATTCCATTAGTTCATAATACATTTGATACTATGCTATAACTGTATTAAGCGGAAACATTAATATAGGTGTGGTATACAAACAACCAGGTCCCTAGTAAACCCTAGTATACTAGTCCATTGGGCGATTGATGATCAAGGTTTCCTGATCATGAGACAATGGCGTCTGTTGACAATGGAGTCGTATCATTGGATAATGATATGATGGACATACACCCACCAGAAGTGTTGCGATGTGATCAAGTCACATAGTTCGACATTGCGATAACTATAACGTAGTGACCAGATCCTTTGACCGTAATGATCATACGTAATTGTCATCTATGAGGAGACTTTGATTTGTATCCCACCGCCTGACTGAAATATGTTGGCCATAACGGTGCACTTCGGGTATTCCGAAATAGATGGTTGATAAGTATGAAAATAGATCAAAGCGGGATTTGTCCATCCGTGTGACGGATAGGTACTCTGGGCCCACTCGGTGATGTTACATCATAAAGTTTGCAAACGTGTGACTAGGTCATGGAGTTGTAATATCACGGGAACGAGTAAACTTGTTTGTTGATAACGAGGATGAACTAAGTATATTGGATACCGATGATCAAACCTCGGACAAGCAAAGTACCGCAGGACAAAGGGAACAGGCACACGGTTAACGGATCCAACAACGATTGAAGTTCATTCGATGGAAGCGCAGGGGCTATCAAGGATTGTAACCAGGTCCAATTGATTAGTCATTGATCAATGAGAATTGTCTCGATCATGTCTGCTGTTTCCCGGACCGTAGGGTGTTACACTTAAGGGTACTCGACGCAGTAAGGATTGATTCGGGATCACCGGAGAAATTGGAGAGAACACCGGAATTATTCCGGTGATGACCGGAATTGTTCCGATGAAGGCCGGAAGTTGTTCCAGGTATTTTGAAAGGTTCAAAATATATTTAATAATGTTTAATATATGTTTTATTATTTAATTATCTGAATTAAATATTAAAATGTATTTAAATATAATTAAAATTGGAAGAAAAGGCACATGGGCCTCAAAGGGCCCATTAGGGGGAGAGGGAGTCCTCCCCCATGGGCCATGGCGCCATGAAGGGGGCCCACCCCCCTAGGGCTGCGCCATTTGCCCTCCCCTTGGGATTAGTCCCACCCCGGAAGTGGAGGGGAGGGTGGCACCCCTCCTTGGCCTATATTAGGAGGGGTAGGGTGCCCTTTTTCTTCATAAAAAAATTGATTTGAGACAAGTTTCTCTCATCTCTCTCTCCCTCCTTTCTCCTTCCTCGAGTGGAATCCCCTTGTTTGGAGTCTACACTTGGTTGGGGATTTCTCCACTATATGCACGCCGTCATGCTGCTGGAATCGGGATCCGAATCCATCTTCTTTCCGCTGCTCTACTGGTTCGGAGCCCGGAGGGACGTCGGGTATACTGTATGTGTATAATCCCGCGAGGCACTACACTTGTGGTGCTACTTCATCGTCGTGGTCGTATCGCGATGTCTTCATCAGCAACGTTCCGACGGGGACGTAATACCGTCATCGGTCTACAAGGATCGGGTGGCTACAGGAGTCATCGTGGATCTGCGCGGCATCGGGGATTGCCGGTACGACTACACCAACCACGTTCATGCGGGAACGTTTCCCGCTTAACGGACTACATACTGGTATGTGATCTATTTCTGCCCGTTACTTGCATCAGCATAGCATAGGTCTTGGGTATGGGTCTCGTAGGTTATGAAAATTTTGTGTTTTCTGCCCCGAACCCCAACAGTGATATCATGAGCAAGGCTATGCGTAGATGTATTGTACGGATAGAACACATCTAGTATGTGGGCATCAATTCTCCAATTGTTACCCTCTCACGTGTACTCATTTAGCGTTGCGGCAATGTTTGATGAAGCGGCCCCCGACCGACCTTACGCGTTTACGCGAGACTGGTTCCACGCTTGACATATGACTTGTACCATATAAAGTGGCTGGGGGGTGTCTGTCTCTCTGCATTAGCGATGCGAAGATGTTTGCAACGGAGGGCCCCGACATGGGTGTAATAGAGACAATTGCGGGATTGGTGTTGTGGCTTGTTTTCGCAGGATAGAATGCGGTTCTTTTCTCGAAACCCCTAGCAGCCACGTAAAACTTGCAAAAGATAAAGTAGAAAGGCGTTTTCAACTTTAATTTGCATGTCGGGGGGAATCATAGCATGTATGATTTATACTATTACATCCTGTTTTGCTAATATGTTAGATATACGACGGTAGCATAATAGGATGATCCCTCACTAAAACCAACTTAGTGTCCTTACCCTAGTGAGCACCACCTGGAAAGTTCTACATTATGGAGGCACCACGTGTCACACGTGTGTCAAACATTTTTTCGTTCACATGAGGTGGGTGTAGCAAGCCTGGCATATGTATATGATATGGCCTTGCATGACACAGCAACAAATCACATAGGGTGTCGTGGCGAGCCTGACATATGTATATGATATGGCCTCGGGACACAAGAGACCGAAAGGTCGAGCATGAGTCACATGGATGATGTGATTGGCATGATGGCCTACCTTGAACAACATACTGATGGCCGTGACGATCGGGGGAGGTATGGTGTTCAAGGATCGTGTAATCACTTAGAACAAACTATGAGGGATGTTTGTCTGAGTGGGAGTTCCAGAATTTTTTTTGAAACATGAACTCCATATTATGAACTTAATCTTCATGTCTTAGCAAATATCATTGTAGATAACGTCATACCAATGTTTAGAACTATGGCTCTTTTAGTATGATAGAACTTAAGGTAAATGGGTCATACTTCATTGATGTGTACCAACACCATTAGAGACATACTCGTTAGTAATGACTTCCTAAACATAATACGAAGAACTGCTAGGAGATACACCTGTTAAATCCGTATTCAAGGAAGATGATGATGAGTATCGTACTCACCGTCACTTATGAATGACTGTCCAATACACCATACTTCATTCTATGAGTCTGAATTGTGAATGCATGTTAACCAACACGTATGACGTGCTAGGTGAACTTGAAAGCACTTGGTCACAAATCAGAGTAATGGAATATGAGTATATGGACGGGGTTTCTTTCAACCATGGTGGAAGGAACAACCTGCTGAGAAAGTCACTTGGAAAATGTATAAGATACATGGAACACCTTGTGTATAACTTGGACTACTAGATGACTGGTTACTTTGCGATAACTGGGGAGTTGCATCTGCTTCCTCCCAGTTACAAAGACCATGTCTGGACTATGTCATGAAGGAGAATCGTTCACCTGTCATGAGGTCATGGTTAAAGTTAAGAACTTTAAGAGTAGAACCAATGCAGGAATGGTCATTGACGGAGAAGGTATATTTGATATACGAGTTATAAATGTCTTTCCCACGAAACACTAATTGCGGCTGATTAAGTATTCGATGCTTGAACTTACTGCTTGAGAGTGGCTTGGAAGGGATGAGGTGACAATGTGTGCTGACGACAATCAAGATAGTTGATGGTCGACAACACTCTCCCTCTACATCTATCAATTGATTAATATATGAATAAATTTTATGATCGTTTGAATGAGGACTTTATTAGTGTGTCTTGCATCTCGCGAAGACAATTATTCATATTAGTGAGAAACAAGTCAGTTGTTCTCCTTTTATGAATGATATCTCTTATGGTCACATTACGATTATGAATGAGTTATTCTTATATTGATGATAGTTGTTTGATCATTTATAAGAAATATTGTAATGCCAGGAAATATCCAGGCTTAATAATGACACTACAGTTTAAGTCATGAATGGTATGATGATGTCTTAAGATACTTGATCTCTTGACACATACAAACCATGCCTTTTAGGTGAGATGACTAAAACCTCGCATTCTGGTAAACGGAATGTGTACTGATTGTTGAGTATCATACATTGTGATGTATCGTATGTCAGCATGTGGTGAATTTCATTATTTCGTGAACTTCGTATGTGGACTTAGATGAATATTTGTATTCACTAATGAAACATGAGTCTGAAATAATTTGATATGATCAAAAGGGATTTCAGAGTAAAAGATGGATATTAAATTAACAAGAAAGACAAGTCTCTACGATTTGATCAAAGTGACAAATGTTTTGAATTAGTCTTGGGAATAAAGACTTGTGTGAAAGTTGTTCCACAAATTGCAATGTCTTGAGACACTTCAATATGATTGACGTGCCTGAACATTGTGATCATATTCTATCGAAAAGTGTATGGTCTAAGTTATCTCTTACCAAGTTACGTTATTATTGTTTAGAGTTATTAATTTAATATGCAAACACTCACTTCAGCATAGGGAACCATCTGAGTTCGTGGAAACCAACACTATATATGTCATGGTGTGTTGTGGTTTCTAGGAAGCTTGATTTATGTAAGATAAATTATCTTTGTAGTGTATCCTTAGACAACTATGGATTCATCTTCCACAACTAGAACCAAAAGGAGCAAAACTTGTATTGCTATGTTTGGTGTTTGTCAAGAATTGTTCTTGATAAATGTGGTAATGGAAGAAAAGTGAAAGTTCAACCAAGGTAATTGACCTTGCCTCCAAATGTTAGAGTAGTGCAACGGAATATGTTCTGGCAGCAAAGCTCTACAATAAGAGGAGAAACTAATGATAATGACCATGATCTTTTGATGGGAGCTTTTACTGAGAAAGGTAGGATTCAAGAATATATATTTGCCCCTGGTGCAAAATGATATTCATGATTCACTTGTCATGTTAATGGAACAAGACATTCCTACGAACTACAAAGAAGCGATGGTGGACCTAAGTACGAGATATGACTACGAGTCATGAAATCCTGTGTTGAGTTACATTTAAGATTGCTTGAATCTTATCAAGTAAGGAGGTTACTTGATATTCATAATAACTTCAGAGTTATGAGGAATAAATGTGAACATCAAAGGGACGTCAAGATTGGTTTGTCACAAAGATTGTTTCTGTCAAATTCAATGGGTTGACTACAATGTGTAGCAATGCTTGAGTCAAAGGGATATTCACTACGATTGATCCAGGATTGTTATCAATACCGTGACTTCCTCAAATCCTGTATTTGAAGAAGTGTTGTAATTGGTACAACAAGAAGGTTTTGGAAAAACATATGAATACTAGTGTCTCGTAAACTGAATTCTCATTTTGATGGATGATCAAAGGATTTTGGACTTAACCAAAATATCGAGGAAACATGCATTTGCATGAAACTGAGTGGGAGCTGAATAGTTTCTTGAAACTTAATATGTAGACGACATATTTTGAGTGGGAGCTATGGGAGTATTATCCTAGACTTATATGTAAATGACATATTTGAGTAGGAGCCATGTGGTTAGTATCCTGAACTTAATATGTGTCTGACATATCTAAGTGGGAGCCATGTGGATGTTATCCTTATCTTATATGTGGCCGACATATTTGAGTGGGAGCAATATGAGTGTTATCCTATAACTTAATATGTGAATGACATATTTGAGTGGGAGCATGATAACATTCTCATATATGGATAACATATTATGAATGGTGCAGTTGGTGTTAATGATTATTTGAATCTTTCATAAATGAAAATGAATAAGTATTAAGCATTGAAGATCTATTAAGATAGATATGTGTTTAATAACATTGAGTCGTAATACTTTCCTGGATAAGATTCTGAAGGAGTTCAGAATGGTACAAGTCAAGAAGTGGTCCTTACTTGTATATCCAAGAGAAGTGTTGAGTTAATCTCAGTACAAGAACAATGGTTAATGGTTAATGAAAGAAATGGATGTGTTGGATCCCCTATGCCTTTGTCATAGGTTCTTTCATATAAAACCAGAGTTATGTACTCGACGTAATGTGACCCAAGTTCTTAGTAGTAAGAACATGTTGTGATATGATTTATGAGTAAATCATTGAACAAAGAGTTAAGTTTATCCTTCAGTGTCTGACGAGAACTGAGGATACATCTCAAATTTGTAAAGGATAGTGGACTTGACCATAAATGTTATGCTGGTTCAAGTTTTGACACTAACCTAGAAAATTGAGATATCATACTAATGAATGCCTAAGTTGAAAGAAACATGGTTAGACATCAAAGTTGCATACAATGCACTAAGGATTGAATCTACATTGATGTGGCTGCTTTAGAAGTAGCAGGAGTTATATTATGGCTTAAGAAGTTCGACTTCTGATTGAGTGAGTTTCAAGTGTGCATGACTATGGGAAAGTCCGCGTGACCCACCGGATGTCATTGCTATGACACAGAAAACGAAGTCTCACTTCACCGCCAAATATATATACCTCATCATTATAGTGGATAATGAAGGAATGTCAAATTAGGTGACATTATGATTTGCAAAAGGACATACGGTTCTGAATGGTACCCAGACCGTTGATACAACCTCTTCCACGGGCAAGTATGATCAATAAGGAGTTATGATCCAGAGAAAATGCAACTAGATTATTTGTACTCTAGTGCAATGGGAGACTGTTGGGAATGTGCCCTAGAGGCAAATAAAATATGTTTTATCGAGCATATTTCATTAGTTCATAATACGTTTGATACTATGCTATAACTGTATTAAGAGGAAACATTAATACAGGTGTGGTATACAAACAACCAGGTCCCTAGTAAACCCTAGTATACTAGTCCATTGGGCGATTGATGATCAAGGTTTCCTGATCATGAGACAATGGCGTCTGTTGACAATGGAGTCGTATCATTGGATAATGATATGATGGACATACACCCACCAGAAGTGTTGCGATGTGATCAAGTCACATAGTTCGACATTGCGATAACTATAACGTAGTGACCAGATCCTTTGACCGTCATGATCATACGTAATTGTCATCTATGAGGAGACTTTGATTTGTATCCCACCGCCTGACTGAAATATGCTGGCCATAACGGTGCACTTTGGGTATTCCGAAATAGATGGTTGATGAGTATGCAAATAGATCAAAGCGGGATTTGTCCATCCGTGTGACGGATAGGTACTCTGGGCCCACTCGGTGATGTTACATCATAAAGTTTGCAAACGTGTGACTAGGTCATGGAGTTGTAATATCACGGGAACGAGTAAACTTGTTTGTTGAGAACGAGGATGAACTAGGTATATTGGATACCGATGATCAAACCTCGGACAAGCAAAGTACCGCAGGACAAAGGGAACAGGCACACGGTTAACGGATCCAACAATGATTGAAGTTCATTCGATGGAAGCACATGGGCTATCAAGGATTGTAACCAGGTCCAATTGATTAGTCATTGATCAATGAGAATTTTCTCGATCATGTCTGCTGTTTCCCGGACCGTAGGGTGTTACACTTAAGGGTACTCGACACAGTAAGGATTGATTCGGGATCACCGGAGAAATTGGAGAGAACACCGGAATTGTTCCGGTGATGACCGGAATTGTTCCGATGAAGGCCGGAAGTTGTTCCGGGTATTTTGAAAGGTTCAAAATATATTTAATAATGTTTAATATATGTTTTATTATTTAATTATCTGAATTAAATATTAAAATGTACTTAAATATAATTAAAATTGGAAGAAAAGGCACATGGGCCTCAAAGGGCCCATTAGGGGGAGAGGGAGTCCTCCCCCATGGGCCATGGCGCCATGAAGGGGGCCCACCCCCCTAGGGCTGCGCCATTTGCCCTCCCCTTGGGATTAGTCCCACCCCGGAAGTGGAGGGGAGGGTGGCACCCCTCCTTGGCCTATATAAGGAGGGGTAGGGTGCCCTTTTTCTTCATAAAAAAATTGATTTGAGACAAGTTTCCCTCATCTCTCTCTCCCTCCTTTCTCCTTCCTCGAGTGGAATCCCCTTGTTTGGAGTCTACACTTGGTTGGGGATTTCTCCACTATACGCACGCCGTCGTGCTGCTGGAATCGGGATCCGAATCCATCTTCTTTCCGCTGCTCTACTGGTTCGGAGCCCGGAGGGACGTCGGGTATACTGTATGTGTATAATCCCGCGAGGCACTACACTTGGGGTGCTACTTCATCGTCGTGATCGTATCGCGATGTCTTCATCAGCAACGTTCCGACGGGGACGTAATCCCGTCATCGGTCTACAAGGATCAGGTGGCTACAGGAGTCATCGTGGATCTGCGCGGCATCGGGGATTGCCGGTACGACTACACCAACCACGTTCATGCGGGAACGTTTCCCGCTTAACGGACTACATACTGGTATGTGATCTATTTATGTCCGTTACTTGCATCAGCATAGCATAGGTCTTGGGTATGGGTCTCGTAGGTTATGAAAAAATTGTGTTTTCTGCCCCGAACCCCAACAGCGGCAACACTATAGGCGACGGCAGCGGCGACCTTGGAGACGCACGGAGGCAAGCATGGGCGTGGAAGGCAAATGGGACTGAATGGAACTGCCTCCATGCCTGATCCCCTTTAGGTCACCAGAACCGTACCCGCGTGGGCACGGCCCCTAGGCTGTGTGCACGGGGCTTCAGTGAAATATGCATAAATTTCTCACAGAGGGAGGGTGTTGGTTGGCCTAAAGACCATACTTACTCCTTCCCTTGGTGAAAACCACACTCATTCACTGAAACACGTCGCAACGAAATCCCTATTCTATGGATAGGTGTATATGGAGAGCACTTGCATAGATAGAATTTAAAGCATGTATTACAAAGATAAGAGTGGAATGAGATAGGGCAAAATAAGGACACAAGGTAATCTATTCCTATGCAAGGGGAAACACAAGGGTCTCAACAACCCGAAAAACAACCAACGCAATTAAGCGGAAAAGGGTTGTGGCCCGGAGGCCACCATGTTCGAGTAATGTGGTACGGAACCGCGAAGATTTGAACCTTGGGCCCATCTCCACTACTCATCTTTGAAGCACAAGTACCATCTTTAAATGGAGAATGTGAAAGATTTTGATCATTTTATGCACAAGTAGGGTTATGTCAGAATCATTGATTGAATTCTACTCCCCCTACTTATGTTCCTACATTTAAGCACGATATAATAAATCTAGTATGTGTATGAAATATCATCAACCCATGTTACTAAGATCCATGATATTTAGTTCATGTCTTAACTCACGGAACCTTGCTTCATCAAGTGGCTTCGTGAAAATATCCGCAAGTTGTTTCTTGGTGCCCACATGAAATATCTCAATGTCTTCTCGTGCCACATGATCCTGAAGAAAATAATGACGAATATCAATATGCTTCATTCGGCTATGTTGCACGGGATTATCCGCAATCTTGATTGCACTTTCATTGTCACATAATAGATGCACCTTTCACATTTGACACCATAATCCATCAAAGTTTGCCTCATCCATAATAATTGGGCACAACAACTTCCAGCGGCAATGTACTCAGCTTCGGCGGTTGATAGAGAAACACAATTTTGCTTCTTGGAGGACCAACTCACTAAGGACCTCCCCAAGAATTAATATAGGCCGTATGTGGATTTACGATCCACCTTGTCACTGGCCCAATCCGAATCTTAATATCCCACCAACTTGAATGATGATCCTTTGGGGTACCAAAGTCCTAAGTTTGGGGTATAAACCAAATATAGAAGGATCCGTTTCATAGCCATATGATGGCTTTCTTTGAGGGCAGATTGAAATCTTGCACACATACACACACTTAACGTAATATCCGGACTAGATGCACAAAGGTAAAGCAAAGAATCGATCATAGAGCGATATACCCTTTGATCCACGTCTTTACCATTGGGATCGAGATCAAGTTGTCCATTGGTTGGCATTGGAGTCTTCATAGGCTTGGCATCATCTAATGCGAACCGTTTGAGCATGTATTGAATATACTATGCTTGGTTAATAAAAGTCCCTCCTCTCAATTGCTTGACTTGAAACCCGAGGAAGAACTTCAACTCACCCATCATAGACATGGCAAACTCTTTGGTCATAAGATTTTGAAACTCAACATTGCAAGCATGGTTAGTAGACCCAAAAATAATATCATCAACATATATTTGGCATAAAAACAAATCTCATTTTACTCTCTTGGTGAAGAGAATGGAATCTATTAACCCGATCTCAAACCCCTTCTCGATTATAAACATCGTAAGGTGATCATACCAAGCACGAGGTGCTTGCTTAAGACCATGTAATGCCTTATGAAGTTGATAAATGTGATTGGGGCGTTCGGGGTATTCGAAACCGGAAGGTTCCTTGACATACACTAACTCACTCAAATGACCATTTATAAATGCACTCTTAACATCCATTTTATATAACTTAAAATCATGATGAGAGGCAAATGCAAGTAAGATACGGATGGACTCAAGACGGGCAACAAGGGCAAAGGTTTCACCAAAATCCAAACCTTAAATTTGGGTGAACCCTTGTGCAACTGACCTTGCCTTGTTACGTGTGACTTGTCCATGCTCATCTTGCTTGTTCTTGAAAACCCAATTGGTCCCAATGACATTATAATTTCTCTTAGGTCTTGTATCAAGTGACAAAACTTTATTGCGAGTAAAGTTGTTGAGTTCTCCATGCATAGCTTCTACCCAATCCGGGTCATCAAGGGCTTCTTCTACCTTGAGGGGCTCAATACAAGAGACAAACGAGTGATGTTCACAAAAGTTTGCCAAACGTTTACGAGTAGTTACCCCTTTCATGATGCTTCCAAGGATATTGTCGGTGGAGTGTTGAAGCAATTGAAGTCTCAATGCTGCTTTTTGTCTCTTCTTTTCAAGTTCTTCTTCATTTGGTTTAATTCTTCGTGGAGAAGCTCGAACTTGTTTTTGCTTTGCTTGTGGAGAGACAATTTCTTATACTTGATCTTGACCACTTTCTTGAGCTTGATCTTGGGCCTCAATGAGAGGCTCGTCACCATTTGGTTGAGCTTGCCCTTGATCTTGCTCGGGGGGTTGAGGGACCTCATCTTGTTCTGGGATAGGTGCTTACGCTCCCGAAGCATCTTGCTCTTGTGATGGAGATGATGACTTCCCGTGAGGGGGTTCCTCAAGAGGGGCTCTTAATCCTTATTTGATTACTTCGACTTGGGGTGTTTCTTGTGGAAGAATGTGGCCTATCCACACGGTCCTTTTAACTTGAGAAGGAGCCTCATCATCTACAACACTTGGAACAATTTGCTTGGCTTGGGAGCCGTTATCCTCGTCAAACTCCACATTCGATGACTCCTCAACACATCTCGTGCATTTATTGAGAACTCAATAAGAATGGGAGTTTGATGCATATCCAACAAATATTCTCTCATCAGTTTTACTCTTAAATTTAGCTAACCGGGTTTTCTTGTTGAGAATGAAACACTTACAACCGAATACTTGGAAGTAATTGACATTCGCTTCTTCCCGGTCAATTGTTCATAAGGTGTCTTGTTCTTGAGCTTGCGGAGATATAGCCTATTAGAGGCATGACACGCGGTGTTGATGAATTCGGCCCAAAGCTTGTATGGAGACTTGTACTCATCAAGCAGTGTCCTTGCCATCTCAATGAGAGTCATATTCTTCCTCTCCACAACACCGCTTGGTTGAGGAGTATAGGCCGCTGAATATTGATGTTTGATCCCCTCATCACTAAAGAACTCATCCATAGTTTAATTCTTTAACTCGGTGCCATTGCCACTTCGAATAGCCAAAATCTCACATTGATGTTGACGTTGAGATTATTTGGCAAATGATATAAAGGTCTCTTGAGTCTCATCTTTAGTCTTGAGAAAGAAACCCCATGTATATCTTGTATAGTCGTCGACAATGACAAGGAAATGCCTCCTCCCTCCCAAACTAGCATAAGATGGAGGCCCAAGAAGATCCAAATGAAGGAGCTCAAGAGGCCTCGTCGATGTGATTATAGTCTTCACCTTGTGTTGCTTCTCATGTTGCTTTCCCGCAATGCAAGCATTACAAACACGATCTTTGGCAAAAGATACATCGCTTAGTCCAACAATATGCTCCCCCTTTAAAAGAGATTGTCAATTTCTCATACCAACGTGGGCTAGCTTATGATGCCATAGCCACCCCACGCCGGCCTTGGCCATTAGGCATGTTTCAAGATGAGTTCTCTCTTTCAATAAATCAACCACATAAAGGTTGCCTTCAACATGCCCAAGAAAAACCACTTTGAGAGTATCCGTTTTGAAGACGGTCACATGAAATTCACTAAAATGCGAGTCATAACTGGCACATGCCAATTGGATAGTGGAAAGTAGATTGTAGTGAAGGGATTGGACAAGCATGACATTTTTTAGTGAGGCGTCACTCGAGATGACAAACTTTCCTAATCCAAATACCTTGCCTTTACTATTGTTGTCAAAGGATACGTCTGAGGATAACTTGAGCGAGTCAACGAGATCCACGAGCATATCCTTTCCTCCGGTCATATGATTGGTGCAACCACTATCAATCACCCATTGTGTGCCACCGGAGGCATAGTCCTGCGAGAATCAAGCTTTGTTTTTAGGCCCCCATTATTCAATGGGTCCTAGGGAGTTAGCAACAAGGGTCTTTGGTACCCAAATAGTCCATGCATAATCATTATAATTAGTGCCGACAAATTTAGCAAAAGTATAACCATCATCCCTTCTCAAAAGGACATAAGATGGATTGTTCATGCCGGCATAATTAGGGGAGGGGCCATCTCTTTGGTGATGACTCCCTCTCCAACTTTCTCCTTTCCCTTTTCCTTCTCCTTGTGCCTTTCTTGCTCAAATACAACTTATTGTTGAGGAGGAGTAGCTTGGTGCTTCTTCTTCTTGTTCTTCTTCCTGCGCTTGTTATTCTTCTTATTTTGGGAGGGATCAAAGTCGATACCCTCCTTGGCCACACATTCCTTTTGATTGCTCAAAAGTTCATTCAAGTTATTTTTGCCTTGAATGCAAGACACAAGACCTTTCTCAATTTCATCTTTTAACTTCTTGTTCTCATCAAGTATAGATGCATAATCAATGGAGTTAGAAGCATATGCATCGTTAGGAGAGAAAGTAGCAAGAGATTTAAGAGTTGAAGCCTTAAGTTGATTGTAAGCCTTAGTGAGATTTATAAGCTCCCCTTTGATGAGCTTGTGGCTCTTTTCAAGGAGTTTATACTCCTCACCGAGTTCACCTTGAACAACCTTAAGCTTCGCAATTTTATCCAGGAGATCATGTTTAATTTCAAGTGAGAGTTCTAAAACATCATTGACCTTAACAAATTCTATCTCATGTGAAGTGATGGTTTCCTCAAGAGAGGCCTTCATGGTCTCCACTTCATGGAGATTTCCCTCAAGGAGGTCATTTCATTCTCTCTTTTCCTCTATTAGGGGGGTTTCCACATTATCGATGTAGTCATAAGTTTCGGTGAGTGACTTCATCATGTTGAGGAAACGAGCAAGGGATTCTCCCTTAAGTGTCTTCATGAAAGCCAATGAGGCTTCCTCACTATAATCAACACCATCATCTTCACACTCATCCTCCAACTCCTCATTTGAAGAGTTGGGAGCGGGATATGATGGCTTAGGGGTAGTAGACTTTGATATTACCTCTTTAGCCATGAGGCATCGGTGGGAGTTGGGGTTCTTATCATTGGGGGATTCGAAGACGCTTGGTATGGAGGAGGACTTGGAATGCATGGCTATGGCGGCCACGCCCACTTTCTCATCATCACCATCTTCTTCTTCCTCGGACAAGTATTCTTCATGAACAAGCGCCTTGTAACCACGCCTCTTGACAAACTTGTTGAATGTCTTCTTCTTGAACACGAGCTTCTCGGATTTCTCTTCTCCTCTCTCATAAGGAAAAACCGCAACAAAGTGCTTTGGACTATCATAATTGTAGAACTTTATTCTTCCAAAGGTTTTTCCCTTCAAGTTTCTTCATTTGGTAGCCATGGTGCCCGTGTACTTCTTGACCAAGAGGGCCAAGTCTTCTTCAAAGTAATTTTCCGGGTAAGAGGCTTCCTCTTCATCCTCATTGCATTATTCCACTTCTTCAATATCTATATCTTGGAGGAGTGAACCGTCTTCCTGGCCTTCAAAGCAAGGTTGTTGGTGCTATTTATCCCTTGAACAAGATCATGGGTTTGCTTGGACTTAGCTTTCAACAACGAATTGGTGGTGAAGGATGACACAATTTAATTTGGAGTCAATTGATCAAAGTCCGTTCATTGATGAATCATAGTGACCATGGTGTCATCCTATAGGATCATGTCACACATGAACTTTTCCTTGATGAAGTTGTCATCCGCCCAAGTGCATCCAGAGTTTCTCAAATCCAACACGATGGACTTCAGTATACGGTATACTTGATCCACAGTCTCACCATTCTTCCTAACGAACATGTTAACTTCTTGCTTGAGAAGAGACAATCGAGATTTTTGCACATTGATGTCTCCTTCAAATATTTCTTGGAGAGTACTCCAAATTTCTTTGGTCGTCTTCAATAGAGCAATGGAGTCTTTGTAATCCTCGGGCACGGCCAACCGAAGCATGTGACAGGCATTATCATTGAGTTGTTCATCAACCACTTCTCTTGGAGATAGACTTGATGGATCTTCAGGATGATGGCCTCTCATGATGACCCACCACAGTTGGGTGGATGCGCTCCAAATATGTGACTCCATAGCTAATTTAGACTTACCAAAAGTGTCAGGATTCAAACGGGGGGGGGGGGGGGTCACCAATATGATTAATATGCGGCATAGGAATATGAGGACGAGCATATGAAGGATCAACAACATTATATAACAGTGCAATGTTGATAGCGGGGCATTGAGGTGACTCCTTTACTCCATCAACATCTATAATTGTATGAGGCTTAAATGTTGATGAGGTAGAAGGATTTTGTGAGAATGAAGCAAGTTCCTTGTCAACTTCTTCACCAACCAAGACCTTCATTGAGTTTTCCATGGAGCTTTTAAAGACATCCATGAATTCCTTGAATTCAGTCATGGTTAGTGACCCGGAGGTGCTAGAGCTAGCCCCTCTATTCTCTTGAAGTGGATCAGTGTTTAGTGGGTTTGGTGGAATGGTCGGATTATGAACGGGTGCAACAAGTGCACCAAGATCTCCTCCGACCACTAGAAGGTTTTCACCTTCAATCTCTTGGTCTTCCATATCCTCTTAGGCGGTAAAGCCCTTAATAAGAACCCGGCTCTGAGACCAATTGAAATAAACGATATGGTCAACTAGAGGGGGGTGAATAGGTGACTAAGAAATTTAAACTTAATTACCAAGATTTAGGGTTTAGCGGATAAATAAGATTCTCTAGATGTTCTCTAGATGAACAACCCTATGCGGCAAGCAAACTTAAACTCAAATGCTAGGAAACAACTACAATAGCAAGCCAACAAGCATATGAAGCTAGTACAAATAAAGATGCAGGAAAGGATAGACCATAAGTGACAAGGATACACGGAGATTTGTTCTACCAAAGTTCACACTCTTTTGAGGGAGTGCTAATCTCCGTTGGAACGGTGCTCAATCCTTGAGTTCTACCAAGTACGTAGCTCACCGTATTCTCCTTTCGAGTCACCCCCAAAGGATGATCCTCGATTCACTCGGGGTTGGTCTTTAAGGAGACCACCACACCTTTACAAACTTCCCGGAGCACACCACAAGCAAGTAAGCTTCTGGGACGGACACCTAGCCGCCTAGGAGCCAAAGCTCCAAGAGTAACAAAGTCAACGGAGTATAAATCTTGAGGGGAACACAAATCGGTTGGCGGAAGTGTAGATCCGACATTGCTCTCCCAAATCCCAAAAGATCAACAAGTTTGGGTGGAGGAGATGAGAGTATTGAGGAATATGGTGTTATAGCAATGGATCTCAAACAAGGGGAGAAGAAAAAGGGTTGGAGGAAGAAGAAGGGGGCTTTATAGCACTTCGGTCGGGGTAGGTGAGATCTACCCGTTGGACCCCGTGTGCATGGGGTCTGCAGTCAAAATCCCACACAACCCCGTGTGCACGGCCATGCACCCCGTGTGCACGGGCCTTACCGCAAGGAATTCCCTCGGATGGCCAAGTCGGACACCACCCCGTGTGCACGGGCCATAGGCCCCGTGTGCACGGGGTTGGCAGTGACCTGGCCCCAAGAGCATTTCCTTCGTAAGGCCGATCCACACACAAAAGCACTTCTTCCGGGCTATATTGTGGGTGGCATTTGGCATAGGAAAATGTGTTCCCACACATACTTGAACCTCGTTGACCCTCTTGATAGTGCGGTTTTCCTATGACTCAAATCAAACCGAAATAAATCCTTCGAGCCGCTGAAGAACCACGCCTTTTATCTTTTTGTAGCGGGAACAATCATCCTTCAAAATTAATAATCCTCCACGAGACAAAGGACCTGAGATACTTCTTTTAACACCCATAATTAGTCCCACTAACCACATTGTCATAATACCAAAACATCATTTAGGAGTAAATGCACTTTCGGGGGACTCTGGGCCCGTGGCGTTTTTGGGTGAAGTGTAGGGTCTAGAACCTTACATTTTTTAAGTTGTAGAGATTGATGAGAAGTTTGGTAAGTAAATTAAAGTAAAATTGATTCAGAAGGTAAGTAAATTAGGTTGATTGATTATCATACGGGAAAGGTTGGACGAAGGGGTGGTTAAAAGAAAAGTTAAACATG
The DNA here is from genome assembly GCA_950022295.1 of Bromus sterilis. Taxonomy (NCBI): domain Eukaryota; kingdom Viridiplantae; phylum Streptophyta; class Magnoliopsida; order Poales; family Poaceae; genus Bromus; species Bromus sterilis. Next base: position 359,700,352 of record OX465595.1, on the reverse strand, counting down.
AAATCGTACATTCCTTTTAAGTAGTATAATAATATAGATATTTCATACATTTTCATAGAAAAAGGGGAATATAAGTTTCCATGTGTGCAGGCCCCACCTACTGAGAGGGTTGGGGATGGTGTGTGGAGTCACGAGGGTAGGACTCCCCCCCCCCACACACACACCATCTCATGTGCGTCCCAATAGAGCACCGCGTCCCAGCGCACACGGTCACCCACTGAGGATGTCCTGCACTAATTTTCATCGAAGACAACGATGGGCTAGCTCATTATCGTTAACTTCCTCGCTCAATCCCTTTCCATTTGTAAGTGCATCTAGTGCCCCCTTTGAGGTTTTGGAGTATTTGATGACAAAACGGTTAAGGGATTGATGTGTTTGTGAGTATACATAGGAAACAGTCCCTGAGGATGAGGTTAATCACCGTTGTCGACCACCCAAAATGTTGAGGAACATGGGAGAAATCGGTGCGTTTCCATAAGACTGAAGTTGTGCGAAATCCTGAGGAATTAGGATCCTGAAGCGTTCGGCTGAAGCTGAAGCAGTACCTGATCCTGAGGACGTTCGCGCTGAAGACGAAGTCGAAGCGTAGTCCTCTCTAAGACTTTTTATACTTCTTGAGTCGTAGGAAAACACCGCACTGTTGGTGGGGTTGAGGAAAATGAGTTATGTATTTCTGAGGAAGTGCTCAATTAGAAATCCTGGAGAAAACCCTGAGAAATCTCCTGCAGTAGAAGTTCAATTCCTCGGGTGTCTGAGACGATGTTCTTCAGGACACTGAGGAATTTGTCTTCCGTTGAGGATTCAGGAAACTTCCAGTGCAGTTCGCCTGAAGAAAGAGAGAGAGAGATTCCGACCGTGCCACGTGTCACGTGGTGAGCGCTGGTACAGATCCAGCCAACGGTCCGAAGGGTGGGCATGGTAGTAATTTCATGCATGGGCATTTGTGTCCTTTCACCTGGGATTGCTCTGCGCCTATAAATAGCCACCTCCAGCCCCATTTATGGGTCGGCTGCTCCGACAGAAAAACTGACACTTGTCATTTGAGAGCAACCCACCTCTGAGGATACTGAAGAACCTAAGTGAGGAAAACCACCAGCCTGAGTAGTTGAGCATTTCTAAGGAAGTCGGTTCGAGTGATCCGAAGCTCTTTACTCTTGAAGACTGTGATCTTTCAGCCGGTGTAGAAGTCTTCAGTCTGAGGAGGTCAAGATGCAATTGTGACTTACCTGAGTGACTGAGTCTGTAAAGGTTTCGGGAGTCTACCTTGAAGACTCACCTGAGTTATTGGACGGAGTCTGAGGACTCTAGTTCAAGGAGAATAAGGTGAAGACTATGTCTTCTGAGTTCAATCTCAGCCTCTCCAACCAGACGTAGAGTTTTCACAACAACTCGAACTGGTTCATCAAGTCTATGTCTTCAGTGCCCTGGTGCTATTTCTTCAACCTCAGCTATTATGTTTTCGTACTGATGACTTATCCTGATGCCTTACCTTCTGAGCTTACTCTTCACTGATTCCTCAGTTCTTGCTTCGGTCATACTTTAGCTATGCAATAGGTTGATTTACATTCACGCTATTGCTTTTGTATTGCATCTGCTCTTCCTCGTGCTTCAACTTCCTCAATCTCGTATTGCCTCAGTCCTGAGGAAATCGAAATTCCTCAAGATATTTGAAAATCTCCCATTCACCCCCCCCCCTGGTCGGTATATTGCACTTTCACCATTTATTAAATATAGGTAGAGATGAGAGATCGACATATGGATGTGCCAGTCAACTACGAGCTCAAGGCCCTCTCGGGTAAAGACCAAGCTCGTGTCCTCGGTCAGCTAGTTCTCGGGGTGTGACGACATCTTAGAAGACATGGGAGGATCTGGATGACAGCATAGAACACGGGCTAGTGTGTTCCTTTGGGATGAGCCCGCCAATAGTCTGAACTGATCCATATTACCCTAGGTTGACCAGGTTTATAGAGCAAGCTATATGGGACCTTTTTGCGAAATCGAACACCTTTCATATCAACCTAGAGATAGGGTTTCCATCTACCATCATCTTCTTCCTCTCCGCTGCAAGGTAGGGAGCTTGTAACCAAAGGAATATATCTCTCTTGTGATCTCCTAAGCAATAGAAACACTAGAGACATGAATCGGGTCTTACCACTCCCATAGAGCATGAACCTCGGTAAATCTCATGTTCCATGTCTCACCATATCGATCTATGACTCACATGCCCCTCAAAACAAATCAATATCATTTCACGACACTGTAGGTACAAACATTGATAAGTAGAAGCTACAAATTTATGTTTATGCTCAAGCGTTGGTCCAAGGGGCTGTTGTGTGTGACTCTTGTGGAGCTTCACTAATGCAGGGCTCTCTTGTGGGCCATATGAGTGAAGGATGGCACACATACACACACCATTTTCTCACCACTTTAAGAGTCTGGCTCATCGAACTTGCAGGACCAATGTGTTTTGATCTATACGTTGAGGCCAAGGAGGGTGTAGGATAGAGAGGGCACAAAAGAGGATCAGGCGGTGATGATGTTGTAGAGGTTTATGCCGGTTACAACTTTATGCACCAGACCCAGTGCAAATGCCACCATGGAATGTCTTCATGCTAATTGTGGCCATCCCCGAGCATGATGCACTCTTGACACCAGGTCACTACGTGTGTCAACTTTGTCATTTCCTCGCCTCCACCACCATGACACGCCATCTTTTGTTCCACCAAACTCCACGACATCGCATCCCTTATCTGCCATGCTACATCCTACCCCAAGTCAACTATATGTGCCTTCGTCAACCTTTTCACAATACCCATATGATTGAGGATAATCCTCTTGTAATTGGGTTACAATATCCCCAAACTAAATTAACTTTTAGCATTTTCTTATTTCAAATGTCTAGGCCTTATCCATATTTCACGGATTACCAAGACCCTCTTGTGATCTGTCCTTTGGGAACTTGATGTCTGAGTCCATGTATTTTCCATAACTTCATTTTCACCAGTCATTGTAGTCTATGGAACTTTTTGTCGTAAAATGTGTGCCAAATTTTTCTGAATAATACAATGACAACCGCAAGTAGCAAAAAGCAAGTGAGGAAAAAATGCATGGGCCTCTCGATGGGAAAAGCAATGGTAGTAGGAAGAATTAGATATGTATTTAGAGCTAATAGTGATTTAGGAAGGGCCCATGCAATATTAAGATATTAAAAAGTTTGATTATACTACCAGACACTGATCATCACATGGTTTACCACAAACACACTGCGAACACAAATATTGAGCAATCCATAAAAATGTAGCATGGTCAAAACAATGTAAAGATTGCCTATATTGAAGAACTAAGTTAAAAGAAACTTAGAAGAAACAAAAGGTATGAGTGGCACATTGTCATACATTCAAGAGACTAAGTGAAATATTGATTTGTATGTCACGGGATAAAAATAGATGTTGAAAGATGATCCATGTCATAATCTTTGATGTTGTATAGACCATACATCAAGTGCATATGGTGGCTACCATGTGAAGGGTCGCCCTCTCCTCTAAATTTAAAGATCAATATTGGTAAATCTGGAAGGAAAATGACCTTTTCAAGTTAATATTATCCATATGACTTTGGTATATGCAACAGACGTAATAATTCAAGTATTTTTATGTTCAACATGAGAAGTAGTTTTCATGTTGTTATTTGTATGTTCACATAATCCCTCCATATATGCTAATTTTCATAATTTTTGGTGTATTACCTAACTTTATAGAGGACCATGGATTCATCCCATTCATTAATATGATGGACGATGAATCGACTGCATATGAGGCAGGCTATGGTGTGAACTACAATAATTTGAGTGGAAGAGGAGGATATGAAATAGAGGATAACGATGAATAAAGCGGTAGCAAGCGACTAAAATGGACTGAAGAGAACAACATACAACTCGTAACTATTTGTGTTCCATTATATATTTTTATTATAACTTGTCAATTACACGTGTTTCTAATGTACTGCATTGAACATGTAGATTTTTTCTTCTTTAATCAACTGTTTCAATTCTATCAATGAAAATTCAAAGAAAGGTAAGATTTATTAGAAGCGGATAACCAAAATTATAACAATAACAATAGCTCTGCACATTGGAGGAGGAAGGTTATTAACTGCAAAGATCATTGGGTGAAATGAACCCCAAGGTTGTGTTGTTCAACGTCATATGGTATTAGTTGAAGGAAGTGTTCGTGAGTGGTCAATGTGACGACTAACTCATGAATAGAGCTTCAGATACGTACAATTGTAAGTAGAAGCAATGTTTCATATTGGAGAATTTGTGGAGGGAGCTATGGCATGAACCAAAATGGAATGTGCTATATGCAGAACAAAGGACTGCTAGCACTATTGATACGATAAACCGGTTTTAGAAGTAGTTAGGCAAGAAACGCTAAATCATGAAAAAAGGAGGAACTGAACAGGTAAATGTGCATCTAACTGTTTTTCGGGTCTTTCGCATGATGGTGTTTAAGTATATTATGATACAAATGTCCTATGGCCTCGCACAATATAAGATGAATGTTGCCCAGTGTAACACCCCGACCAAACGCACCGCTTAACTACCAATTTCATGGCCGGTGCGTCTGGGATCCAGAATGTCCTCACATACCAACACTAATATTTTTTGCACACTTTGTCCTCACTCATGCGCACCTGGGGGTCAACTTCTCGGTCGATCACCTTCATTCCTATTGAGATCATGGGTTGTTACATACACCACCCTCAAAGGAACCGACGTCCCCGTCGGCCCAACAGGAACATTCCCATTTGGCACAAGTCTGTGTGCGCCAATGTAGGCATCCCATATGTACCCCATGTAAGCCTCACTGGCCCGCACACGCACCATGTAACCGCCAGGGTCGGCTTTGGTAACAACTGTAACGCCCCGACCAAACCCACCGGTTAACCACTGATTCCATGGTCGGTGCGTCTGGGATCTAAACTGTCCTCACATACCAACACTAGTCTTTTCTGCACGCTTTGTCCTCACTCATGCGCACCTGCGATCAACTTCCTAGTCGGTCACCCATCCCAAGACTACTCCATGCCTAGAGCGCTTAACCTGGTAGTTCTTTCCCAATGGGCTCCCGAAAAAGAAGATGCACCTTGTTGATATAAGTAGTCTATTATTCCTATTGAGATCATGTGTTGTTACATCTAGCTTGAGGTCTCCAAGAAAAAATGTGATGCATCCGAAGAAGGGGAGAGGGAAATAGTAAGCATAGAACTTGGAAGTATGAAAAATGGAACTAATGATGTCACACACGGCTAGCATGTATGTTTTAAATAGGACGGAGCATGAGAGGTTCTATAATTTTAAATTTCTCCGCGAAAGGTAGTGGGTGCGAAATACAAAAATTGATGGATACTCGCACTTAACATTTCATATGTTCTTTTGAATATTATATTTTTTTCTTTCTCACTTTGAGCCAGAGGAATACTTCTCATAATTGCTTCCCATCGATTGTTGTATTCTGCACCCATTACTGTATCACCAAGGAAATATAAAATGTAGTGCCCTCATACTCCATCACATGAAGATAAGATGTGCCAATTGTGCTGGCTATCATCAGTTACATGTAAAAAACATACTTGAGTGATCTTTACTTACTATGGCTAACCTCTCACATGCTTTGGTTGCAGCATAATTTTGCCTCGGAGACCCAAAAGTGGATATTATTCATTTTATCTTGTGTGGAGAGTCCTATGTCATTAGTATCATAGTACAGTTGAATATCATCATGTGAAAGACCTGGAGAATATTCATATGCACTTTTACCTTTTCCATTCCTTCTTTGTTTTTCATGAATAGTTTCATTTCGACCCAATTTCTTCTTCAATTTTCTTATGCATATAACATGTTCAATTTTGTCTACTCCCGCGGATCTCTCCACACATCAATGTGAAACATTGCTTCTACTCAGACTTGAACATATTGTTATTCAATATGCACATATGTTGTTGAATAGCACAATATTGCAGTTCATTTCCCCAAATAATCCTTGTGGTCGGTGGAATTTTTCTTCTGATACACGATTATTGTTCTACTGATTGCTTACCTCCTTCCAATAAATCTCACCTTTGTTTCGAGTTTCCATCGATAGAATTGATAGAGTTGTTTAACCAGGCACTGATCTACATGTTTAATGCAGTTCATTAGAAACAAGTATGTGATGGTCAAGTTGCGATAAAATAGAAAATATAAAGCAAATAATTACCAATCGTATGTTATCATCTTCGATCCATTTTAGTCGGCTACTACCTTTTTATTCATCGTTGTTATCAGGTTCCTATCCTCTTCTTATTCTACCTGAATTATTGCAGTTCATACCATAACCGAACTCATATGCAGATGATTCATCATCCATAAAAAATTATGAAGGGGATGTTAGAATCCTTGAAGTTATATAAAGTTGGGTATTACACACAAAAAATATAAAAGTAACCTCTATAGAAAGAGTATGCGATTTAACATGACTTCTTCCCATGTTGCATGTAAAAATACTTGAACGGTTCTAACTGTTGCATATCCCATGTCATATGGAAAATATTAACTTGAAAAGTTCCTTTGCCTTGCGAGTGTTTTAGTATTGATATCAACTTCGGAGCAGATGCACTTAATAAATGGACTATGCAACTCTGGAGCTTATGTCATCCATCATCGGTCAACGGGCACCTATATTTTGATCACGACATGCACACCAATTTTTTGCTTGAACTGTTGGATGTATGACATTGTGTTGGTCATAGATTTTACTTTCTTTTAAGTTGTGTTTTATTACTTGTTACTTGATTCATCTTGAATATAGGTAGTCTTTTAATATTTTGTTGACTTTGTTGCCTTTTCAGTTTTGTTGGACTGCTTGACTATTTTTCTAGTTAGTGTGTTTGTGATAAGCATGTGACTTCAATGCTTGGTAGTAGCAAGATTGTTTTTATATCTTGGTATCGCATGAGATAGAAATGTCTGGTACTATACCATTGAATCCCTCTCGATACTGACTACATATCTAATTCCCCTTGCTGCCATTTCAGCACACACGTTAGAAATGACATTTGTGTATATTATTGTAACGTGTCTGCTAATTTGGTACGAAGAATAACTAGTGTGATTTTGAAAAACTGGATCCAAGCTTCATCTTCCAATTTATAATACAGGGCATCAATTATTTATGACTCCATATTTCGCTTGTGTTCACTAGTTTCTCAAACGTTTCATTGATGCTGGTGTTCATCATGAGGAGAATAATATCTACTTGTGGTGATGCTTGGATTGAGACATTTTGTTGAAACACCTTTCATGGGAGGAGAGTGGTTATCTCCTGCTAGCAGCGTAAGCACCGGTGCTCTTCCAAAGAACATATGCAAACGGATTTCCCAAAAGAATATTGTACTTTTCTTTTGAGGCGCTTGTGTAAGCACTTGCATTGTGCATGACCTTAAGAATAGTCATGCATGTTAGTGCCTTTAGCCAGCAACCTGTGATCAAGTAGAGACAGTTCTAGTAGCCTGGAAAATTAAGGGTGTCTTATATACACTATGTAAGCTCCCTAGGACAATGATGCACGTGTGGGCTAACCTTTTAGCTGGTGAGAGGGTGTGATTTAACATGTGGAGACACATTCCATTTACCCATGTCATATGTGGGTTTCCTTGTTCAGCAATCATCGATGCGTGATAAATTGGGGAAAGGGGTAATAACTACCATGAGAGGTGTGTATGTGACTAACAAAGTGTTTCGTCTCCCTGGTGGTGTTACGGATGTGGTCATGGACGCTTGCTAGGGGTTGGGGTCGCTCAGAGGAGGCATTTCTTCGGTCATCGGGTTGCTTCTCCACTTTGAGTCCTATCTTATAAGTCTGCACCTATATGTTCTTCTCTTCCCGCTTAGTTCAATGTGTTGCGATTGGTGTCGTTTTTGTGGTTTGGGTTTGTAGGACATGTGGAAGATGGATTGGCGGTGTTCTGGGAATTCTTGAGTGGAGGAATGCGCGAGGGTTACGTATTTGCTTTATATGTGTTGTCTGCGCAACTTAAGAGGTCATGGTTTTGTGTTTTCGCGTCTAGGTGGGCTATGTTCACCTTTATGTTACAATTTTGTCGGCGTTGTTCACATAGGGGTGTTAATAGGCGGTTTCTTCTTTGTTGCCCACGTGAGGTTGGTGTAGTCATTGGGGAGGAATTGGTGGCTTGTTATATGATTCTGCCATTCCGATATGCCATGTCATTATGTGGTTATGTTGTGCATTGTTTGGTTTCACATCATATGGGGAGTGGTGTGTGGTGTATGTGTTTTCTTTGATTTCACATCAGATGGGGGCTATGGTGCCTCATCATGGGTGTCTTGGTCCTAAGCATGCTTGTATGGTCATTCTTTCCAGACAATCTTTTAGTAGTGCTAAGAGCATATACAACAGAGTTGTAAACAACAGTCGTGCCCAAAAAGTTGTCGTTTGGGGGATATTTGGGCCAAAAATATTGCTTCGACATATGATTTATCTCTATTTGGTGCCCAAAAAATTTCACAACAACCCCAAATTTTAGATCAAAATGTTGCAACTTGGTAGCACCTCCAACTGATGTCGCAAAAGCAAAAGCAGTTGCGCACAACCCAACCAATGATCTAAAATATCCCCGTCCCTTTCTGATGCCAATTCCGACAGAATCTCATCATCGCACTCCACCGTTGCAACTCCTGCATTCACCCTTGGCCTCGTCGCCACCCCACCACTAAATGGCCACTGTTACGCTTCCATGAACGTCGTCGAGCTCGTGCCACCACCGTCATATTTGGACTGATCCCATCTATCACTGAATAGAATCGTTGTAGCAATGATTCTCTCTGTGGAGATAGATTATCATCCACCATGACCCCCACGAGCACCACCGATCGCTGCTTCTTTTAAGCTCTCGGTTATCGATTAACGTGGTGATAGTGGCTCTATCTACAACCCTCGATTCCTTCGATACACCAAGAAGACCCCAAGCACATTCCTAGTCAGCCCGGCGACCGCCTCTGCCTTGACGAGCTACGATGGTCGACATTCACCTCCGTGCCAATTAGGCCGGTGTCCAACGAAAAGCCTCCAAGGTAATTGTTTTTCTTTTTTTGTTACGATATTGGAGTGGATTGTGATGGAAGATGTTGTGTAGATGAGTTTGTATGTATCCTTTTCGCGGGATGATTCCTCTTTCGAAGAGGAATATGAGTGGGAGAAAAATGAGGACATTGCCATGATCATTATGATCCACATGGACAAGAACAAGTGGTTGAAGCATGGTTGTTCCGTTTTCTGTCGGGGGGTTATTCATAGGAGGATTTAGATGGGAAAAAAGGTTGATGCTCGATTAATTTTGTCCAATCTGATGTATCCAAAGTGATATTGTCGAAGTTGGTTAAGGATATCGTCGGGTTTCTTCCGTCATATTGCCAATTGCATGAAAGAGCATGATTTATTCTTCATGCAAACACTACAGGAAATAAGAAATTTACCTACAGCTCAGGGCTTTGTCGTCTGCTTTCTTTTGGGGTTGACGACAAAGAGGTGATTTGTCGTCAGCTAACCTAAAAACAGATGGGAAAGAAAAAGCAGTCAACAAAGAAAATGAAAATTGACGACAAAGAAAAATCAGTTGGCAAAGAGAAAAAAACATACAGTAAAGAAAAGCTATCGACAAAGAACAAATAAAACAGATGGCAAAGACGAATAGATGGCAAAGCGAGAGACATGTGTCATGCCGAACGGAAGTCGAACGGTGGGCAGATGGCAAAGTTGAAACCTAAAAGAGAAAAGAAAATATATACCCTGATTCCCCACCTCCCTCCCTCCCTCTCTCTCTCTCTCTCTCTCTCTCGCCCCCTCCCTCGTGCTCCCATCCTCCCCAGATCTCAACGTCGCCACGCCCCCACCATCCTCCCTAGATCCCCGCCCAGCCCCGCCTCCACCTTCTCCTTCGATCCCGGCGCTGTCGAGCTCGCCCCAAACCTCCATCTCCGTCTCCATGGCCCCATCTCCCGTCGAGCTTGACCCAGATCTAGCCCGATGCGATAAGAGGAGATGTGTCGAAGCCGCGGCGGCTCACCCACGCGCTCAACTTCGGCTTCGGCGTCCCCAACGAAGTGCTGCCCCTTGTCATGGCTGATGGCAAAACTTATGTTTCATGTAGTGAAAGGGTGAATTGTACCAAAGATTTTGGGCACAACACCATCCATAAGGTGACGTCTGCATTGCACATGATGGCGTATGGTACCCCACCCCCCCTAGATTTTATTGATTATCACTTGGCAATGGGAAAGAGCACTTCGGTTAAGTGTGTGAAGCAATTTGCAAAGGCAATGGTTGAAGTGCTTGGGCTCAAGTATTTGAGAACACCCAATATTCGGGACACTCACAAGCTTCTGAAGATGAACAAAGTATGTGTGTCTCTAAGTATGCTCGGCTCTATTGAATGCATGTACTGGGGGTGGAAAACTATCCTACAACACAACATGGACAATTCAAAGGCCATGTGAAGGATGCCACCATCATTTTTCAAGTCATGGTTGACCAGTAAAACATGATTTTGGCATGCCTAATGTGGGGTGTCTTGATCTTGCAATGACGTCAATGTGCTTCACCAAGCACCACTCTTGCATGGTTAGCCAATGATGACTCATCACGGGTGGAATTTCAAGCAAACATACAATATGAGCTACCACCCAACAGACAAGATATATTCAAAGTGGGCAACCTTTATGAAGCCAATTTGAGCCCCCCCCCCCCCCCCCCCCGCCAAAGATTTGAAACAACTTCAATTCCATAAAACTCAAGCAGCTGCTAGGAAAGATGTGGAGAGAACATTTGAAATTTCACAACTCCAATTTGCTATTGTGCGAGAATCGGTTAGGTTTTGGGATCAAGAGATCCTAACATTATGATAGTTTGTGATCTTGCACAACATAATCATTGAGCATGAGTGTGACCAAAATTTGGATTTTATAACTATTATAACTTCATGGGAGGATGGTCCATCCAATTAGAAAGGGAGACTGCATCTGGCACTTTCTCCAAGTTCAACATTAAATTTGGGATGCAAATACTCATGAAGATCTTCAAAGAGATCCCATCGAGGAGTGGTTGACGTGAAATAGACAATAAAACCACTAGTTCTACCTCTACATTTCATGTCGTGTGTACTCTGTTATGTTATGGACAATAAGACCACTAGTTTTGCCTCTATGTTTCATGTAAATGTGTTGTACCGTGTTATGTTTCATGTTATGTTTGAGAACAAGTGTGTTGAATTTGAACTTGTCGAGTAATGAACTATGTGATAATTAAGTATGATTTGTGTTTTGTTGTTTTAATTTATCTAACATGAATTTGATATTATTTATTTTATACTCCCTTCAATCCATAATAAATGTCGTTCATCTAGTACAAAGTTTATACTAGTTTAGTACGAAATGAGCGACACTAATTATGGATCGGAGGGAGTATTAACTATGTTCAAATGCTTAAAAAAGTTTGATATTAGAAGAACAAATTTTGGGCATCTAAAAAAGCAACAACCTTCATGCCCAAAAATCTTCTCACCTATCCTAAAACCATTTTAGGGCGTCAAATTTTTACATCTAGGTCTCCAATTTTTTACACTATTGTGTTTAAGATGATTTAAGTGTGTTTGTAGTGGCAGTTACATCCTTTTTACGTCTTCTGAAGGTCCTCATTGTAGGAAAGTTATCCGACCGTGTCTATTCCTTTCTCAATCCATGCATGAATACAAAGAAAACAATCACAGAAAAACGGAGAGCACAACTACTTCTAGTAAAGTTCAATTTCTGAACAGCGGTGACACACAACAGAGGCATACCATCCAAGGATCGGCGTCCTCTTCTTACTAGCGATATATGTACATAACCATGGTGATAATGCAATCCTAAAAACAGGGTCAACATTATTGTAGAATGCAGAGACGCAGCTCCGGTATTATGGTAAGGACCCACAAGAACCTACCGCCCAGCAGGGGAGATATCTTCCAAGCTGCAACAAGGGAAAGAAATTTTCAATTGAAAAGCCATCATGCAAGCTGAAAATCTAGTGCGGGGATGTTTGGTGGCTTGGCAGAGGGTTTGTCGGCCCAAAACTTTCGGTGGGCTAAGGTTGATTGACCTCCAGATTCAGGGGCTGGTGTTAAGGCTGCGTTGGGAATGGCTGAAGCGCACGGAACCACCAGAGAGACCCTGGCAAGGCTTAAAACTTCACCTCTGACCCAAAAGTGCAGGCAGTCTTTGATAGCTTGGTTCACTGGGAAATTGGGAATGGAGAGCAAGCGCTGTTTTGGAGGGATAGATGGATATATGGGGCTCGTGTGCGGGACATTGCCCCCCTGATCTGGGCACATGTCCGCCGCACGCAGACGGTGAATCGACGCACAGTTAGACAAGGGTTGCTTGATCACAACTGGGTTCTGGATGTTGCGGGCGATATCCCCACGGAGGCGCTAGTGCAGTTGATCAGACTCTGGGAGATCCTCATCCCTATTCAGGTCCGAAAGAAGTCCACATAACCCCATGAAGTTTCGCAAATCGATTACTTAACCCCCTCTACTACAAAACCGGGTATCTAGCCCCCTCAACTTCACAAAACCGATCAAATAACCCCCTAGAAGCTTCGAAAGTGGTTTTGGAGAGTGGTTTTTCCACATAGCGTCCTTCTTTGTCCCCACCCGCTATTGCCATCTTCCCCGCACCCCTTCACAACAGTAGCACGAAGTACCATGCACGTGTACAAGGTGCCGCCATGGCCTACAGATTTATCTTCAGGCAGTGCACGAGGTGCAACCATGGCCGGTTTACCTCTAGGTTGCGAGGAGACTGCCTGATGGATGGCTCGCCTTGCTGACGTGAAGCCCGGTCGTACGCCGCCCGTCGACAGCTAACCTGCTCCTGTACGCGGAGAGGAGCAGAGGAGGCCACGCCACTCGTGCCCAAGCCGGCCGCTCGCCACTGCGTCCCGACGCCTGCACTCCTCCGCCTCGAACCCGCGCGCCCACAAGCGGGCTACCGACAGGTTGTCGTGTCCGTCTCGTACATAGTCCGTGTTGCGCGTGTCCGTCCAGTCGGAGATCAATCGATCAGGCTAGCTTAGAGTTAGCTCTTCCATGCGTGCATACTTAATTTCTTCCAATTGTCCAGCTGCCTGTTTGGACTGGATTCATGTACGTCCATTATATGGCCAACTGTACCAGCCAATAACGCATGCATCAGGAAGCCCTCGTCGCCCTCTCCTCTCCCCCTCAGGAAGATGGCCGGTGAGCAGAACATGCTACTATCGTGAAGGGGTGCGGGGATGATGGCAATAGCGGGTGGGGACAGAGAAGGACGCCACGTGGAAAACCACTCTCCAAAACCACTTCCTAAGCTTCTAGGGGGTTATTTGACCGGTTTTGTGAAGTTGAGGGGGCTAGGTACCCGGTTTTGTAGTTGAGGGGGTTAAGTAGTCGATTCGCGAAACTTCAGGGGCATATGTGGACTTCTTTCATTCAGGTCCAGCAAGGAGGCCGGGACAAGGTGGTTTGGCCATGGAATGACGCCGGAATCTACACAGCTAAGTCAGCATACACGATGATGACCATGGGAGCTATCGACTCTCTCTGCGCTGAGGTGATATGGCAATGCTGGCCCCCTCTCAACTGCAAGATTTTCATGTGGCTAGCCCTGCAGGGCAGGATTTGACTTCTGACAGGAGGGTGCGCCATGGCCTCCAAGAGGAGACCTCAGTCTGTTTTCTCTGTGACCAGGAGGAGGACACTACAGATCACATTCTGGTGCAGTGTGTCTATGCCAGGCAGGTTTGGCTCGGATGCTTTGGCAGGGCAAAGATCCCACCTGAACTAACCCCACGGTATATGATCGGATTGAAACTTGGTGGCACCAGTCGCGCGCTGTAATTCCTCGTCAGTATCGCAAAGGGTTTGACTCCCTGGTGTCCATTATTTGCTAGATCCTCTGGAAGCAAAGGAATGGAAGGGTGTTTGGGAATGGTACGGTCTATTGCCAAATGGGCCCTCACATCTAGGATTTGGGCTGATTTCAAGCTCTGGGCGATAGCAGGAGCAAGAGGAGTTGCTAGATTATGTGGGAGTAGCACAAGTGTGTTGGAGTTGGAGGAGGGTGTGGCACTTTAGGTAGTTCAAGTGCCACCCAAACCTTCTTGTATGTTACTAACTCTCTGCCTTCTATTAAACTTAGCACGCTTTTTGCATACTCTCGAAAAAAAATCTAGTGCGGGCACAACAGACCTTTGGCCCAAGAACTCGATGATGTCAGTAGTGACGGTCGATCTCTTGTTCTTCTCAAATGCAAGCGCCGCAGCTTTTCTGAGCAATAGAGAGCCAGCTATGCACCCAAGAACCATAGGATTCACACTGCATTGCATGAAAACAAAAGCAAAGGTTGTCTAAATGAGAGTTAGATCACTGAGGAACAGGAATAAGTATATCTTACCTTTTTTCTGTATGTTGCTCATTTGACAAGAGAAAGTGACGTGCCCACGATGAAAATACTGCCACACTATCACAAAAAAACGAGATTAAACAACAAATCAACATGGTTAAACTATCTTCAATACGAGTGTATTTCAGATACAGGAAACATAAACCATCTTCATGGTTAAAGAAATTATACGTACTATTTTTCTTTTGTACAAAAACTACACTATAGAACAGCCAAAAAACCACACATAAGATGTTGAAACAAGACTAATACTTCAGTGATGTACGAAATTTAATGTAGACCTATCATTATGATACTTTGTACTAACTAAGCACATTACAAGTTTACAGCGGGTCAGAATTATCAGAAGGAAGTTATCCAATCAATTATGGTAAAAGTGCAACTGTTAAAAGAAGTCGAAGTGTGAGCAACACACAAAGGTGGATATCTCGTAATTAACTACAACAATTATAATCCTGTGAAGCAATTATGGATCCGGTACATATATTCCCAACATTAGATGAAGACGTGCTGAGCAAACCTCAACACATATCTCCTACATGATGAGCTCAATAGAAGTATGCTTGTGTGGAATGGCTTTGGTCTATTTTCTGTAGAAAATATACCCTAGGTACACATATTGAACTTTTAGAAGTGTCAAGCATGTCCGTGATTTGACATCGACTGCGATTACAATCATAAAGACTTTAACATCTAGAAGGAAAGCTGGTTAAAATAACCACTCTGGTTAAAAATAGGGAAATGATATGCACCACACGTGTGGGTGGAGCGCTTCCGCCCACACGGTTTTAGATGGCAATTTTAGTTATGTATAGATGACAATTATGAACCAAAATTACCATGTTGAAACAAAAGTTGCCATGTATGATTCAACATGGCAATTTTAGCTCATAATTGCCATCTATACATAAACTAAAATTGCCATCTAAAAACGTGTGGGTGGAAGCGCCCCGCCCACACATGTGGCAACTATCGGGGTCCTAAAAATAACCACTCTCATAATGTTAGTTCATTTGGTTAACCTAAAAACAAATCTAAAGTTGTACAAAACACAATTAGAGATAGACAGTCAGCATGACATTAGGGTACAGGGTGGAATATTCAGCACCGAAAAGGCAACAGACCTTCCAGAGAGAATGTCGCCTTGACCACCACATCGCCTTGGAGAACCAAAGGTACTCACTTGTGTGACTTCAGGAAAAGAAATATCCAGTAGTTTAAACAAAAAGTAGTTAGTATGGTCCCAATAAGAATTGCAGCATTGCACACAAAAGGATGAGCTCAATAAGAGTAAGCACATGTACTTCAAGCAAGAGCTTTGCAGTTATGTAAAGTATACCTTTTTTACCATCACTAATTAGATCTTCTTTTCCTTTCCTCATGATGGTTACACCACCAATTCTGAAAGAAAAGTAGATTACAGATGAACATCAAAGAAAAATATACTATGTATTCCACTCATACTTTTGGCAAAGTGCAGTCAGTTGCTCAGAAGCATTTTCCTCATTTACTTCACAGTTAAGAACCTTCTGGACAAGACGCTTGTACTCGTACACATTTGGTGTTAAGATGGCAAGAGAGTTATCTTCAACAAGACCAATGTTACTGGTTATAAGGAAAAGGCCATCCTGCAGAACATACAAAACAAATTCAAGTTTCACCCCTAATTTGAAGTACAAAAAGTAATTAAATAAGTCCAAGTCATACCCCATCAACAACAGTTGGGATATTAGCCTGCCGTGCATGCCTCATGATATTACTTACACAATCCTAGAAATAGGCAAAGTGAAGTAAAAGTAAGGCAGAGGAGAACATAATACTATCTTACTGTACTTAAACCTAGATGACAGAATCTAAACAACAAATTATTAGTGTGATTGTGAGACAGTGATACAAAATGGAAACTTCTATCATATCAAACATTATTGAATTATTATACTTCTTCTAGTCTCGACAACATAACAATGTAACTTCTGTGACTAGAGATTCAGGACCAAGTTTTGTGCATATTAACTCCACCCTACAAAGAATATACCCCTCAAATTCCACACCTAAAGATTCAGGACCGAGTACATGTGTATATAAACTCCACCCTACAAATCTAGCAACATTATCCTTGCAAACATCTTTACAAATATTGGAAACATCATCAAATCAGATTAGAATTTGATAGAAGATTTTGACTTAAACTAGCATAAATACACATATAAATGACACCTGATTCAAGACTCAAGCTGGCCTCAAAATAACAAATGCAAAAGGAACAGAATTTTCTGAATATGAAGATGTTTGAGGAGTCAATAGTAAGTACTACAATGCAGCAGCAACTAGCAACCAATGAAAAGCAAAAAAAAAACTAAACAGGGCAGAATATTTATTATATTTTTGGAACATGTTAAAGTATGGAAGCAAACCATAAGAAATGAGTCCCTTCCGAGGCCTGGGCCAACAACAATGCAATCAAAGCGTTCCATCCACTTTATAACTTCAGTGAGAATGGTAGAAGAAACAGATTCTCTTTCATCATCCCTACAAAATCAGATTTGAGGTTATCCAAACCATCATACTGATATTACAGTATAATGTGCTACAGTACCAAAAAATCGTCTGAAATTACCTTACGCTGTAGGACTCCTCTAATATTGGATGCACAATCAACTCAGGACTATAGCTCTTGATTACTGTTGCAGCATCTTTTGTGCAGAAAACATGTGAGAGATCTGCGCCCTGAACAACAATATGTGAAATATGAGCATCAACGTGCAATTCATGTAGGTAAATTTTAGAAGATACTGACAACTTTCAACGCAGAGATAGCGGCAAAATAAGGAGCACCAGTGTACTCGCGACATCCACCAATTATAGCTATCTTCCCTGAAAGCAATAATGAGATATTACCAATAAGTTTGAAAGATTTTTTTTTGTTGCGATTCGAGAACATCCAAGAACAAACTGGAATGCAGAAGCCACAACTTGAAATAAGATGCAACACCCCTTAGGAATGTCCCATCCCGGAAGTTACAACTGTTCCACTTTTATTAGGGCTGGGACACTAGAAAAGGATAAGATAAGGTTAACTGTGTGCGCAGGATCTCCTCGAAAGGTTGCATATGTATAATTATATTATTTTTCATAAATCTATGCCCCATCACCAGAGATGCTCACAAGAGTTGCAAGTTTTCCAACGAAAACATAAGAAATTTAACATCCACACAATGTTCTAGTTTTGTATCCCTGAATGTAGGGTCAAAGAAAAGTACACTGCATCTGTCAATTGTGGATCCCATGTATTTACTATTTAGCATTGTCCACTTGATATTTTAATTAGTTGGATCCTATTTTCCTATTCCTTTTTGAAAACTATGTTTCAAAGAACACATGCCACAATTTTCCTGTATTCTCTAATCCTCTGCTTTGCTCATGAATTGATATCAAAATCCTTCCTATGAAGTAGACCCTTATATGATGGTGCTTGTCAGTTGTGGCCATGGATCATATTCATGTGAGTAAAATTTAGAAGATGGTAAGTTTTCCTATTCTCTACCCACACATATACTGCTAGCACTGTGTGCCCACCCGAGCAAACACCGCATCGTATGAGTTCATTCGTCCTCATCCTGGCCACCATGGATATTGTTGTGGGCAGGCAGTGGGCACACTCGCAGGTTCTGGTATGGGTTTGGTAAATGTCGAGTCAAAGGAGTTCAACCCAAGAACCATCTTTGGTTCACACTCACAGATGAGTGGAACCGGTGCTGAGGCGATGGCAGAGGCTAGGACGGCATAGGGCTGGAGATTGAAGAGGAGATCCCGGGGATCGCAATCCGATGGTGGCTGAAAATCGGCTTCGATTTCACAAATTCTCAGTCGACTGTCCTACAGGAGCTCCCAATATGTTCCCCAATAGCTTGCCTAGCCTAGGTGGTCAACTTTCGTCCCCCCCTCTCTATACCTGAATGCTGGCTCGGCCACTGTTGATACAATTCACAGGTTACGGAAACAATCTGCTTCAACCCCCAAGACTCTACCTACTTCCGGGATCCACAATCCAATATCACTCCTCACTGGGGCATTCCAACGAACACAGAGTGCGCGTGAGCATCGCCCGCCCAATTCATTCACGAAGACGCGCGCGCGGACACAGACACGGGCAGATAGCGCAGGCAAGAAACCAAGACGGGCGGCTCATTTACCTGCCTGACCCTTGTGCCTTGCGCGGTCGAGCGGCGGCGTGATTCGCCGGACCACCGCTTCCGCGTCCGCCTCGTACACCGGCCCAGCAGCCGCCGACGCCGCGTGCATCGCGTGGAGCCGAAGAGAGCTGGAGGGGGCGCGGCCGCCGTCTACGCAGGTCTGCGCGAGAGAGCGGAGCAGGACGAGCTGCCTGCGGAAGGCCGGGGAGGCGGCCCACATGCGCCCGCGGTGCTCTAGATGGTGGTGCTGCTGCTGCCACGCGTGGGGGCACGCGCCCATTGACAGGCTCATCGTCGCCTCACACTGTTTGGCATCTAACATCTAACATTCTTAAGAAGTTGCTCCCAATTCTCTCAACATGCAAGGTGTCCACCTTAATGTCCCACTAAGCAATGCAATTAAGTCATTCACACATGTCAACTCAGCTATCATGCCAACTCATCAAGCATGCAATTAAACTATGATTTTTTCCTCATTATATTGACATTGCATTCCCACTATCTATCTTTGACATGGAAGACAAAAACATGGCATCTCCATCTTCCATCCAATATCTCATAGGCCCTCCATCTCTCACATGGGATTCACTACCACAAAGCGCTACATACTTAGCAAGAGATTATCTTTTTAGCTCTTTCTCTGTTACTCGATATGTGCTTATGTATATCCATCTTTGACATGAAGACGAAAACATGACATCTCCATCTTCCATTCACTATTACATAGGCCCTTATCTCTCACATGGGATTCGCTACCACAAAGCACTAGTACGTACTTAGCACGAGATTATCTTTTTAGCTCTTTCTTTATTACTCGATATGTGCTCATGTATTTATGTTACAATTCTCTAAAAATATAAATAAAAGTATCCGCAGCAACGCGCGGGGTATTATCTAGTTATATATATTTCAGGTCGCACTCCGTCCAGTCGACGAGTCATGGTTTCGTCTTTTTTCTCTTTTGCAAACCACGTGTGCAAAAGCTAAAATTAAACTCAACAAACATCGACTAACATCAATACCAATCTTACCAAGTTTGCTTATAGAGGTAGAATGTATATGCGCATTTATAAAAATAAATATATGTATTTATTTGTGAACGTCTGCATCTATATTGTTCTTTTAAATAAATAAAACTCTTGTAGAGTCATCGGATTCACCAAAAAAAAATACAGTAACGTTTTGGGCGACTAAAGAGGCTATGGGTTGGGGGTGGGGGGGATTGCTGGGACGTTGCTGGGCTTTGAGCGGTGGAATGGGCGACATGCTGCATGGACCATTAACCATGTCGGTTTCCTTTCCTGTTGTGGGTCGAGCCATGACATGAAGAAGGTTGTTACCCTGAAGAAGACAATAATGTCATCGACGTGTGTAGCGGTGAGATCAGGTAGTCGGGGATCGTCTTAATCTCCGACATATGGCAAGGTTTCGAGTGAAGCTGTTTGTGTCACGACGGGAATAAATAATGTGCTTTCAGCATAAAAAGAGGCGACCATTCTAATCTTCCATGACCCGGGACCAGCTCTACCCAAGGTAAGTCAATGGTCAAGGACATGATCATCAGAAGGCACTGGAACATTGAGGATGGGCCAGAATGTGTGTTATGCCCCACTCAGCACCTGGAGACCCGAGATCATTTATTCTTCAAATGTAACTTCAGTGCTAGGATCTGGACATATCTTCAAATCGACTGGTCATTGGGGACTGATATGGTGCAGGTGGCAAGAAAGGCTAGAGAGGCTTTTCAGAAACCTTTCTTTGTTGAGGTTGTGTTCACTGCCTGGTGGAATATCTGGATGGTCAGAAATGCCAAATGTTTCAAACATGAGAGGCCATCATTTGCAAAGTGGGAAATGGGCTTCACCCATGACCTCACTTTGCTTAGCTACAGGATCAAGTCTAGGTTTAAAGATGAACTACTTAGATAGATTGACTTTCTGCCCCCTTGAGGGCCAATTTTTTTGAAGCTTTGTTGTAAATCTTGTAAATATTGTGTGGCATTAATAATATGCTGGGGGGTGTTCTACCCTTCAGTCTTAAAGCTTCA
This sequence comes from Bromus sterilis, assembly GCA_950022295.1. Lineage (NCBI taxonomy): Eukaryota > Viridiplantae > Streptophyta > Magnoliopsida > Poales > Poaceae > Bromus > Bromus sterilis. The sequence goes on along the minus strand of OX465595.1, from coordinate 359,679,576 downwards.
AAAAAAAGGGTATGTCAATGGTCTGCGGTGGAAAAAGTCTGTTTTGCAAGGTCGTTAAACAACCATGTTTTGGAGTATGATACGTCCAAAACGTATCTATAATTTCTGCTTGCTCCATGCATGTTTTGTGTGATATTGCTATGATCTAGATACACTTTCATACACTTTTGATCATATTTGGACTAACCTATTAACTCAGTGCACCCCAGTGCCAGTTCCTGTTTTCTGCTGTTTTTCTATTTCAGTTTTCCCCCATATAAAAAGTGACAGAAAAATTCCGGGAAAAATACAGGAAAAATCAGCGTACAGGAAGCTTCGCGAAGAGCCTGAGTGGGGCCAGAGGGGAGCCAGGGGGCCCAGGCGGCCACCCGGCGCGGCCCCACCCCTGGCCGCGCCAGGGGGCGCCTGGGGCCCCTGGTCCACCTCTGGCTGCCCCCCTTCTCCTATTTATTCTCCGTCACGGGGAAACTCCGAAGACAGAACCCTATTTCGCAAACTCGCCTCTGTTCCGCCGCGGCCGCGCTTCCGAGATCAGGAGCACCAGAAGACCCCTTCCCGACACCCTGCCGGAGGGAGGGCCGACCTCCAGGAGTCTCCTCTCCACCATGGATGCTCCCCGGATGTCTCGTGAGTAGTTTTCCTTGGACCATGGGTCCGTGATCAGTAGCTATGCGATGTTCTCCTCCCCTCTTTGTTCTTCATGGTTTAGACCTCGTGAGCTGCCCTACATGATCGAGGCACTTTTGTAATATTTCTGCTGTTGCTATGTTGAGTTTGATGGGATCTGATGGATTATGAGATTATGTTCAGATTGTGATAGAGTAATATATTTGGTTTTTATCTCTTATATTTTTGTTCCTAAGTAACTCTTGCATGTTCTCCGTTGCTGTTTATTGCTTTGCCCAAGTAGTAGGTAGTGACTCCAAGAGGGAACGTTATGCTCGATTGTGGGTTCATGCCCCCCGATGACACGCTTGAGTGACAGAAACATGAGTCTAGGGGATGTGCTGTTGCCACAAGGGGGAAAACAACGGTGCTTGTAACCGCGGTTACAAGGATTGTTTACTTTACGCAAAGTTCTTTTTAATGCAGTTGTATGTTGCTTTGGGTTTACACTTTGGGTGGGGCTCGCAACTTAATACCAGCGAGATGTTCTGGATAGATATCTCAAGGTGGATGATTAGTAGTAGATGCAGTTGGATTACGGTCTACTTATTTTGGCGTACTGCCCGTGCTTTTGAGCCTCTTCCTTTCTTTTGCAGCATAGTTAGCATTGCGGTGCGTTCATAATCCTGTCAATTGCCCTTCTGTAATTTGTTTACCTCGCATAACAGTTTTATCGTCTTTTGGGAGAGAGACATCACTAGTGAACATCACGTATCCCGGTCCATGTCCTTATTACTGTTTCCACGCTATCTTTACTTTCCTGCTTTTACTTTCAATTGCTATCATTATCCTTTGTGTTTTACCCTTTGTGAACAACAAGATCGGAGAGATTGACAGCCTCTCTGAACTTCGTTGGGAACAAAGTTATCTGTGTGTGTGTGCAGGTCCACGCCAGTTGCGCCGCTGACACCTACTTATCATCTCTGGAGTCCTACTGGAGACAAACCTTGGTATCTTCACCGAGGGAAACTTGCTGCTACGCTACATCTCAACCTTCCACTTGGGGTAACCGACGAAGGGCGAGAAGCCATCAGAGTACATGATGCAAAGGGTCTAGGTTCATGGAGGCACACTTCCAGGATATTGGGGGCAACATCATTGTTGTTCACTTGGACAATAAGGATGACTAGAAACATGTTTTGAACAACGGTCATGGAGTTCGATTTCAACGTAATTGCCTTGCAAGATTATAAAGGGAAAACAAGTCCATTCGAGATGATTTGTGATTCAACTAAAACTTGTATTCGGGTTACTAATTTGCCTTTGGATAAGAGGACCGAAGATTTTGGCAAAGTATTAGGCAATTGGATTGCAGAGGTTGTAAGAGTTGATGTTGAGAAGGATGGGATAGCTAGAGGCAAACACCTAAGGGTTTGTGCGGAAATATTTCATTATGGGCCTCTAGTATGAGGGTTTTTCTTGAAGTCCTTGTTGTAGAACGAAGACGGATTTTGTGTGATTTCTTGAAGTCCTTGTTGTAGGAAGGTCCTGAACCGACGCCTTTTGAGAGAGGCATAAGAGTGCACGCGTCGGTTCAGGACCTTCCTACCAAAAGGAATTTAAATAGGTATTTCACACAATATGAGGACTCTCGCGCGCGGTGAAACTCAAAGATGAAACTCACCAAGGAGATCAGCATTCCAAACAAGTTTTGGCACAAACAAGATGTAACAAAGGAGAAAGACTTAAGGAACGAGCTAGAACGTGAGAGAGAGAAGGATTTGAGGGATGAGCTACACCAACAACCAACTCAAAGGTATTGGGAGAGGGACCAGTACAATACTTACCATGGGGAAGAGGTGCCATTGAACTCCAAACACATGCAACAGGTATGAGGACACGAAGGAGAAAGAAACAACTTTGCACTATTTAGTTGGATATGATGGAACATGGAAGTGTACGATAGAGTGGAGTGGAGTTTTATGGAGCATTAGATTGCTGGGACGTTGCTGGGTTTTGAGCGGTGGAATGGGCGACATGCTGCATGGAGCATTAACCATGTCGGTTTCCTTTCCTGTTGTGGGTCGAGCCATGACACGGAGAAGGTTGTTACCCTAAAGAAGACAGTAATGCCATCAACGTGTGTTGCGTGAGATCAGGCAGTCAGGGATCGTCTTCATCTCCGACATATGGCAAGGTTTTGAGTGAAGTTGTTTGTGTCACAACGAGAATAAATAATGTTCTTTTAGCATAAAAAGAGGCGACCATTCTAATCTTCCATGACCCGGGACCAGCTCTATCCAAGGTATGTCAATGGTCTGCGATGAAAAAAGTATGTTTTGCAAGGTCGTTAAACACCCACGTTGGTTGCTTGTCCACATCATATATGAAACCTCTGCCTTGGTTCTAGGATGTGAAACAGATGAGGTTGTCCTACCCAAAGCACTTGAATCTCTCATCAGACAACCTCAAACGAGCCATGTAGTAATTGGGCGGCATCGTACTTATCTTCACTTAGACATCCCTACCAGGATCCATGTCCCAGATCCTCTCATCCTTACGAGTAAATAGCAAGAAAACCACCACAACAGGGGTTAGGGTTGCAGAAAAGTATCCCTTTTCTTAACCTCTCAAAAAACTATCACTTTTCTGATAACCTATGGCAAAAAACTCAAATCTCAAAACGGTTTAAATTAAATGTGGTTTATAACATGTGTGGCCCATCTGTCAAGAGCTCATGTGGCATAAAAGCAACACCGTTAGCTTGGACCATTATGACAAATGAAACCCACACCTCGGTCCTTTCATTTCAAAAAAATAATATTTTCAACAAAAATAAAAATATTGCCAAAAAAATCGATGAGAAATTATAATTTTCCGTGAGAAAATTAATTTTTATTGCGAAAATAAATTTTGTCCAAAAATAAAAAAATTCCCGAATAAATAATTATCGGAAAAATTATTTCATCACAAGGAAAATTATTTTCCTACCAAAAAATAAGTTTTGGTCCAAAGAACCCAATTTTTTCCTGAAAAAAACCTTTTCGTGAGGAAAACTTATTTTTGATGAAAAACTAATTTTTCACCTCGGAAGAATTATTTTTCGGGAAAATGATTTTCGGCAAAAAAAATTTTGTTTTTCTGAAAATTTTGGGTTGTTCTAGGGTAAAAATGATTTTTTCAAGGGAAAAAATCTCGGGAAAATGGTTTTTTTTTTGGGGGAAATATTCTTTTGCTGAATTTTTTTATTTTTTGAGAAAATGGGGGGTTTGGGCCTGATACGTCTCAAACGTATCTACTTTTTACAAACACTTTTGCTATTGTTTTGCCCTCATTCTTGCATGATTTGGACGAAACTAACACGGACTAACGATGTTTTCAGCAGAGCTGTCTGTATGGTTTATTGTGTGCAGGAAAATGGATTTTTAGGTGTCTCAGAAAATTCCAGGAAAAATCACAGAAAATCCATGCACCCGAAGGACCAATGTGCCAGAAGTGGGGCTAGAGGGCAGCCAGGGGGGCCCCAGGCGCCCTGCTGGCGCGGCCCCACCCCTGGCCGCGCCAGGAGGCCGCCTGGGAGGGTCCTCCCCCCTTTGGTGCCCTACTTCGACTCCTATTTATTCCCGTGGCGAGAAAACCCCAGAACAGAAGTCGTTTTCCTAATTCTCGTCGCGGAGCCGCCACCACCCTCTGTTCTTCTCCGAGAGGGCTAATCAGGAGGCTGTTTTGGCCTCCAGTGAGGGGGGATCATCGCCATCGTCATCATCATCACCACTCCATCCTCCCTCCATGACTTCTCCTTTCATGTGTGAGTAATTCCCTGTTGTAGGCAAAGGGGATGGTAGGGATTGGATGAGTTATATCATGTAATAGTTTATCAGATTGTTGGGGGCATGTTGCCTATCATCTAGATTGGTGTTTATCATCTTTGCTTCAACTTGTTGCTCTTAATGCTTGTCACTTTGGGCCCGAGTGCCATGTTTTCAGATCTGAACCCTATGTGTTTGCATGAATATATTTGTGTTCTTGATCCTATCTACAAGTTGTATGCACCTGTTATAGTCCGGAACTGGGGATCCCAAAGGTGAAAGCTTGGGAAACCAAAGGGGATGGACTATAGTTTTAGGATTCCGTGTATCCATTGATTGTTAATGCTTTGTTCCGGTGCTCTTTGATAGGAGCACCTTAATCTCCGTAAGTTCCTTTTGGCCCCGTTCGTAGCGGGATGGTAGGACAAAAGATGTTGTGCAAGTTCTTATTGCAAGCACGTACAACTACCTGTGGGGTACATGCCTAATGTTTGATATTTTCCTAGATGATTATTGCTTTTCTGTGTGCCTTGCCCCAAGTTAAATACATTATGTATCTTATCCATGCAACACCCAACCATCCATCTCCCTAGCCTGCAGTGCTTTTAATTCTGCTGGTTACTAGTTGTTTGCTTTCGCTGTTTTACTGTCGTTGTTTCACCACCACTATTTCCATTGCCACCATCACTTCCATATCACAGTTACTATTAACATCTTGTTGCAAGTAAGTGATATGGGGTGGCCCGATCTTCTCAGTAAGAGAACGGTGAATATGAGGGCGTTGATAGATAACTTGTATGTAGCCGATGAACTCTCCTCGCTAGATCCCTGTTGCCAATGCGACAACTCTCTACCCTTTGGATATTCACAACTTCACACGCTTGCGCAACGTAGCCGTCGACCACGAGACGGTAATTTGCAATCTACTAATTCCCAGTGGAACAACAGATCACACAAAACTTGCAGTAGCAACACTTCAGATCGATACGAATTGAAGTATATGATTCAAGATGAAAGCTTGGAGCTATTCTCAAGAACTAGGGTTTATCTAAACGTGGTCTAACCCTAAAACTCGCAGGGGTTCCGGTATTTATATGCTAGGGGGTGTCAAACTCGGATACAAGGCCGCACCCCTTCAGATCTGCGCGCAGGCAGTTTCGTGTCGGACGTCCGAACCGTGTCGGATGTCCGGCTGTTTTGACATCGGTACTGTACTCGGGGGCGTCGCGAAGATCTTCGTGTCGGACGTCCGTTTCATGTCGGACGTCCGTCGTGTCGGATGTCTGAATCCCGTCGGATATCCGCCGAAAATAGGAACCCTTCTATAACTTGAAGTCGTCGAGGCGTCGTAGCTCCTGGCCTCCGATGTCGGACGTCTGAAATGCGTCGGACGTCCGAAAGTTGGAGCTTCTTTTATCTTCTCCTCCTTCTGGATCCTCATCTTCGTCATGATACCTGATAATGCAAATATACAAAGATTGAGGTAGTATAAAGTTCTCAGTACATGACATATCAGAATCTATTAAGAGCGAGTTCACCTGTTGTTCTATCAATTTTGCACGAGCTCTTGTAACAGGCCCAATTCTGATTTCATTATCCTTCTTCTTTGTTGAATCAACTTGTTCTTCATGACGAACTGGAGATGTGTTGGTAGTAGGGATGTCTTCATCATCTCCCCTCCCCTTCAAAAGGCATCGACCTCGACGCTCCAAGGTCATCTCCCATGTATGGTGATAAATCAGCAACGTTGAAACTGTTGCTAGCGCCACCAAACTCGGCAATGGGAATATCAATCGAGTAGGCATTGTCATTGATCTTGGCTAACACCTTGTAAGGACCAGCACCATGTGGCTTCAACTTGGAATCCCTCATCCCTGGAAATCTATCCTTGCGCAAATGCACCCAAACTATATCTCCAGGCTGAAATAGAACTTGCTTCCGTGACTGGTTCCTTGCAGCAGCAACATTCTTGCCTTGCTTCTCAATAGCCTCGCGGGTCTTCTCATGGATCTTCTTCACATAATCTGCTCGTTTGGATGCCTCCATATTAACTCGTTCCTGCAATGGAAGAGGCAGCAAATCAAGAGGTGTAATAGGCTTAAAACCATATACCACTTCAAAAGGACAAAGATGAGTAGTAGTGTGTACTGCCCTGTTATAAGCAAATTCTACATGTGGCAAACACTCCTCCCACTCGCGCAGATTTTTCTTTATCATAGCTCGCAATAATTGTGACAATGTTCTATTGACCACCTATGTTTGACCATCAGTTTGGGGATGACATGTAGTGCTAAACATCAACTTTGTCCCCAACTTTCCCCAAAGTGTCTTCCAGAAGTAGCTCACAAACTTCACATCCCTGTCAGAAACAATTGTCTTGGGCACTCCATGCAAGCGTACAATCTCCCTGAAAAATAGGTTAGCAACATGCGACACATTGTCGCTCTTATGGCATGCAATAAAATGTTCCATCTTAGAAAACCTATCCACTACCACAAATATACAATCATGACCATATTTAGTGTGTGGCAATCCTAACACAAAGTCCATACTAATATATTACCAAGGTGTGGTAGGAGCCGATAGTGGAGTATACAAACCGTGAGGCTTCAGCTTGGACTTGGATGTGTTGCATAAAATGCAGCGTCGAACAAACTTGTCCACGTCACGCCTCATCCTGGGCCAATAAAAATTATCAGCAAGCATGAGTAATGTCTTCTCACGCCCAAAGTGACACATCAATCCTCCTGCATGTGATTCCTGCAACAATAGCAAACGCACAGAAGATTCTGGAACACAAAGTTTGTTAGCTCGAAACAAAAATCTATCATGGATGTGGAAGTTATCCCATGCAGTTCGAAGCAAACACAAACGATATGGTTCAGCAAAATCATGATCAGTTGCATATAAATCACACAAACTTTCTAATCCACGAATTTTAACATCAAGATGTGTCAATAACATGTTCTTCCTAGAGAGAGCATCAGCAACAACATTATCTTTCCCTTTCTTATATGTGATGATGTAGGGAAAAGACTCAATGAACTCAACCCACTTAGCTAGGCGTCTATGCAAATTAGATTGAGCTTTCAGATATTTCAAAGCTTCATGATCAGAATGTATGATAAATTCTTTTGGCCACAAGTAATGTTGCCAAACTTCAAGAACTCTAACAAGTGCATACAATTCTTTATCATAAACAGGATAATTTAATCTAGCACCAGATAGCTTCTTACTGAAATAAGCTATAGGTCTACCTTCTTGCATCAAGACACCACCAATGCCTATACCACTAGCATCACATTCAACTTCAAATTGCTTAGTAAAATCTGGTAAAGCAAGTAATGGTGCAGAAGTAAGAAAACGTTTCAACTCATCAAATGCAAGGTCTTGGGCAATGCCCCAAACAAAAGGCACACCTTTCTTAGTCAATTCATTCAACAGTGCAACAATAGTACTAAAGTCTTTCACAAAACGTCTATAAAAACCGGCAAGACCGTGAAAACTTTTTACTTGACTAACATTCATGGGAGTAGGCCAGTTTTGAATTGCTTCAATTTTAGAAGAATCTACTTCTACCCCATGCTTAGATACAACATATCCCAGAAATATGACCTTGTCTTTTGCAAATGTGCACTTCTCAAGATTAGCATATAATTTAGCATCACGCAACACTTGCAAAACTTGTCTAATATGATCAGCATGTTCAAATTCATTGCGGCTGTAAATAAGTATATCATCAAAATACACAACCACAAAATGTCCAATAAACTGTCGCAAAACATGGTTCATTAATCTCATGAAAGTACTAGGAGCATTAGTAAGACCAAAAGGCATAACTAACCACTCATATAATCTGAACTTAGTTTTGAAAGCAGTTTTCCATTCATCCCCTTCTTTCATCCTAATTTGATGGTATCCACTACGCAAATCAATTTTAGAGAAAATAGCAGCATCACTCAATTCATCAAGCATATCCTCTAAACGTGGAATAGGATGGCGATATCGAATAGTGATATTATTTATAGCTCTACAATCTACGCACATACGCCATGTACCATCTTTCTTAGGAACCAAAATAACAGGAACAACACAAGGGCTAAGACTAACACGAATATACCCTTTATCCAGAAGCGCTTGTACTTGTTGCTGAATTTCCTTCGTCTCTTGGGGATTGGTCCTGTATGGTGCCCGGTTGGGAAGTGTAGCTCCTGGAATAAGATCAATTTGGTGCTCAATACCACGCAAGGGTGGTAATCCTACTGGAACCTCCGCCGGAAACACATCATCATAATCCTGCAAAACAGTAGACACACTAGAAGAAAGAGGATGATTATCATTAGAAAGCAAAACCTCGCCTTTGTACATAAGCAGAAGTGGCATGGCTGCAGGATCCTCACTAAATTCTCTCATGTCTTCTTTGGTGGCTAATGTAAGCAAACTAGTCTCTCTCGCACTTTTCGTTATATTATCACTCACAGCTATTACATTGTTCTCTCGTGTTGGTTCTACATTCACCTCTACCTTCTGACGAGACTCATTCACAATTTGTTGTGGGGACATAGGATGGAGATTAACTTTCTTACCCTTGAACTCTAAATGATATGTATTGGCTCGGCCATTGTGTTGCACATGGCGATCATATAACCATGGCCGACCCAATAAGAGATGGCAAACTGTCATAGGCACCACATCAAAATCGATGGAATCCTTGTATGGGCCTATCTCAAAATTTACGCGTACCATGTGATTCACCTTCATCTCACCACTGTCACTCAACCATTGGACATAATAAGGATTTGGGTGAGGTAAGTATTTCAGATTTAGCTTGGCACATAACTCCTTGCTTGCGAGGTTGCGGCAGCTACCTCCATCAATGATCACTTTGCAAGCTTTGTTGGGGCCAACTAATGCTTTGGTTTGGAACAAATTGCAGCGCTGAGACTCAGATATGGGCTGCACGGTAAGAGCACGCCGTGACACAATAATAGTAGGAGCATGCAATGGAAAAGCATCCATACCTTCACTATTGTATCCCTCGTCATTGAATGCGTCGGGGTCTTCATCATCACCGGTTTCATACTCGCCGGTGTCTTCATTAATGAACATGACCTTTCGGTTTGGGCAATCTCTCTTAAAGTGACCTGGATTACCGCAAGAGTGACAAGTCATCTCGCGATTGCGAGCGGTGGACATGTTGGAGCCTGCACTAGTGGCAGGAGCCGCTGGCTTCTTGGCCATAGAACCATTGGAGGCTAGCTTGGAAAATGAAGAAGAAGCCCGAGTATTGGCACCATAGCTCTCCATAGGCGTGTCAGACGGTGTCCTTGGAGAAAATCTGCTAGATGATGTATATTTGGCCTTCAGTTGTGCCTCTTCTGCAAGCTGTGATTCAGCCTCCCTTGCAAGATGCAATAGATCATTCATATTATAGTATTGGTGATGCCGCACAATACTCTTGATGTTAAATTTCAGCCCATGGAGAAAACGTTGCATAGTCATCTCAACCTCTTCACGGACTCGTGCACGTTGCAGCAACAAATCCATCTCCTTATAGTATGCATCAATGGACATAGTACCTTGCTTCAATTGTTGCAATTTATAAAAAATTGTTCGTAAGTAATTAGTGAGAACAAACCGAGCTTTCATGGTCTCCTTCATGTCACGCCATGTACGAATAGGTTGACCATCAGTTTCTTGTATCTCAGTCAACACACTCTCCCACCAACGCAAGGCATAACCGTCAAACTCGGAAGAAGCAATCTTGATCTTCTTGTCCTCCGAATAGTCATGCAAACGCCATAATTTTTCCATCTTAAGCTCCCATGTGAGGTACTCTTCCACATCCGTGGAACCTTCAAATTTGGGGATGTTAAACTTGGGCTTGCTCAAGACATCTTCTTCCTGAATGGGTAGACAGCGCGCACCAAAACCAAGTGGAGGTTGGCGAACCGGCCCTTGAGCACCACGCCCACGGCCTTGATTGCCCCTCAAATCAGCATTGTTGCCATGGACACTACCATCATCTTCCTGAGCGTCAGGTTGGCGTTGTACAATAGCTGCTTGTATGCCAGTGACAAATGTTGTCATTTGTTGGATGCTTTGTTGTATAACAGCAATTTGTTGTTGCATATTGGTGACTGCAGCTTCAGTCGCGTCCACTTTAAGTTGTACCGCTTGAACATTTGTATCAATCGCATCAGCGGATTTAGTAAACAGCCCAGTCAAGTGATCACGGAGACCTTCATATGCCTCCCATGTAACTGGTGCATCCTTGTACTGTTTCTGCATCACATCAAAACCACTTTGAGACATGATTAGTAGGTTAGTGCACTAAATCAAAATATTTTGTTGGACACTCACAACTCACTCAAAACTGACAAGAAAAGGTGAATCTTACCGTTCCAAAGTGAATAGTAATGCGTACCCGTTCGGATGGAGGACTAGTGCACGGATGTGATGAAGTGAATACCCGAGTAAAAGAGGGAACACACGACAAAGCAGGATATATATGGTGGAGCTATAGGTATGGCACCCTAACTACACCGAAGTCAAGTCCTAGTGCTGATCGTGTGATACAAACCCAAGGAAAAACTCACACAGTGGAGACAAAAGAAGACAGGCCTCTCAAAAGATCACCACGATTATATGTCCTTTCTAGCCCTTGTATATCTCTTTGTACTCTGGGATAACTCTTTTTTATCACACTTCTTTCTCTTTTTTTTTGAACTTTTCTCTTTTTCTCTCTTTTTTTTGTTTTGATTTTTCTGACACTATTCCAAACTTGACAAAAATTGCTACAGTACTGCTACAATAATTTTGATTTTGCTACTGTAACTTTTCTCTTTAGGACACAATATGTCGCACCGCGGAGAAATTTTCTGGAAGATCACAACGAAACAACAAACTAAAACAATGACTCTGATGCAATCTAAGTTATGGCAAAACTAGAAACCCTAATATTTTTGTATGGATTTTTCTGGATAGGATGAAAACAAAAACGATCTAATAGATGGATTTGGTGGATACTTACCGAGGGAACACTGGAAATCTGATACCAAGATGATAAGGGGTGGCCCGATCTTCTCAGTAAGCGAACGGTGAATATGAGGGCATTGATAGATAACTTGTATGTAGCCGATGTACTCTCCTCGCTAGATCCCTGTTGCCAATGCGACAACTCTCTACCCTTTGTATATTCACAACTTCACACACTTGCGCAACGTAGCCGTCGACCACGAGACGGTAATTTGCAATCTACTAATTCCAAGTGGAACAACAGATCACACAAAACTTGCAGTAGCAACACTTCAGATCGATACGAATTGAAGTATATGATTCAAGATGAAAGCTTGGAGCTATTCTCAAGAACTAGGGTTTATCTAAACGTGGTCTAACCCTAAAACTCGCAGGGGTTCCGGTATTTATATGCTAGGGGGTGTCAAACTCGGATACAAGGCCGCACCCCTTCAGATCTGCGCGCAGGCAGTTTCGGACGTCCGATGGGTTTCGGACGTCCGATGCGTCGGACGTCCGAACCGTGTCGGATGTCGGCTGTTTTGACATCGGTACTGTATTCGGGGGCGTTGCGAAGATCTTCGTGTCGGACGTCCGTTTCATGTCGGACGTCCGAATCCCGTCGGATGTCCGCCGAAAATAGGAACCCTTCTGTAACTTTAAGTCGTCGAGGCGTCGTAGCTCCTGGCCTCCGATGTCGGACGTGCGAAATGCGTCGGACGTCCGAAAGTTGGAGCTTCTTTTATCTTCTCCCCCTTCTGGATCCTCGTCTTCATCATGATACCTGATAATGCAAACATACAAAGATTTAGGCAGTATAAATTTCTCAGTACATGACATATCAGGATCTATTAAGCACGAGTTCACCTGTTGTTCTATCAAATTTGCACGAGCTCTTGTAATAGGTCCAATTCTGATTTCATCATCCTTCTTCTTTGTTGAATCAACTTGTTCTTCATGACGAACTGGAGATGTGTTGGTAGTAGGGATGTTCTCATCAGTAAGTGTATCTCAGGTGCGGTGGAATTGTCGTCGATATGTAACGGCAGATGCCATGGGGATGGCTAAAGAGGGGGACAGATCGAGGTTAGTGTCGCTGGTACCGGAATTGATAGTGGGAACACATGGTGAGACACCACGACGTACCCAGGTTCGGGGCTCTCCGTAGAGATAACACCCTAGTCCTGCCGAGCTATCTATATGCAATAACTCTGGCTATAATGTATGCTCCTTGAGCTGTTTGGGAGGAAGGAGAAGAGGGCCTCTGGTCACTACTCTCTCCTGGCTCTCTCTAAGGTGGGTGAAGTTGCAATAAGTGCTCCGTCGTCCCTCACGCAGGAGGGGTACCCGGGGCTCTTATAGGCCGAGCCCGGGGTACAAAGGTAAATGTACAAAGGGAAGGGCCCAGCTGTCAGCCTCAGAAAAGCTAGGGACCTCACATCGTGTTCTCCCGGATGACCCGGTGTAGACTTGCGGCTCACCATACCGCTATACCTAAAGCTTGGGGGAGGTATTGCAGTCTGATCCAGGCTAGACCGGGACATGGAGTCCCTAAGAATGAACTAATTGATATATTCTATGCTGGTCTAACTGATGAATCCAGATCCTATTTGGACAGTTGTGTTGGTTGTGTTTTCAGGAAAAGAACACCGGAGGATGCAGAAGAATTAATGGGAAAGATTGCCAAGAACCATGAAGATTGGTCCGTCCCTGAACCACCTCCACTACCAAAAAAAGGGGCATGCTCATCCTAAGCCCCGAAGATATGCAAGAAGCAAAGAAATCTATTAAAGAGAAGGGTATTAAAACTGAAGACGTGAAGAATCTACCCCCTATTGAGAAGTTGTGTGAGCCTACCACTCACCCTCCTATGGTAGAGGTACACTCTCTTTTAGATTTCAATGCAAGTGACATCCCTCATGGTAAGCCTCCTGATCAATGTTTAGATGATCTTGATAATTTTATTATGAAGCAAAGCCACTTTAATGAGAGGATACAAAGTCAGTTGCATGATAATTTCCTTGATATCAAAAGCTTGCTTGATGTTCTAGGTAGAACTGTTAATGATGTTAAATGTCTTGTGAAGCATTTTCATATGGTTCAAACTCAGCTTGAACAAATTTCTAATGTGCAAAAAGATTTGCTTGCTAACAATGCCAAACAGGATATACAGGCCTTCGGTATTAAAACCCGAGGAGGAACTAGCACTCAATATCCTCTCTATCCAGAGGGGCATCCGAAGATAATCGAGCAAGATTCTCAAACGCAGGTAGAAGAAATTGTTAGTTCTCCGAAGAAGAAGAAGAAGAAGCACAAAGAAACTGACAATTCCAATAATCCAATTGCAAGTGAAGAGCTTGTTATTGATCCAAATAGTATATCTACCTCCGATGCTGAGACTGTAGATGGTGTTGAGCCTGAAAAGGATGGTGAAAAGAATGATCCACCCGAAGTTCGAGAAGAAGAAGCACCCGACAAACGCAAGAAATACACTAGATAAGACTTCATCGCAAGAAGACATGGGAAGGAAAGAGAACCATGGGTACAGAAACCCATGCCCTTTCCATGTAAGTCTCTCAAAACTAAAGAAGAAGAGCATTACAATAAGTTTTGTGAGTGGATGAAACCTCTTTTTCTTCAAATCCCTTTGACTGATGCTATTAAGTTACCTCCCTATTCGAGATATATGAAAGATATTCTTACTAATAAAAGAAAAGTTCCTAATGAAGCAATGTCTACTATTCTTGCTAACTACTCTTTTAGTGGCAAGATTCCTGAGAAGCTTGGTGATCCAGGTATACCCACCATTCCTTGCTCCATAAAGAATAATTATGTCAAGACTGCTTTATGTGATCTTGGAGTAGGAGTGAGTGTTATGCATTTATCTTTTTACAAGAGGCTTTGTTTAGAGAAACTAATCCCTACAGATATCTCTCTTCAGATGGCTGACAAGTCAACAGTCGTACCCATTGGTATTTGTGAGGATGTTCCCGATGAAGTTGCTAATTGTTTGATCCTTACTGGTTTTGTCGTGCTTGACATGCCCGAGTCTGGGAGCATGTCTATTATTCTTGGTAGAACTTTTCTTAATACCGCAGGTGCTATTATTGATTGCAATAAAGGAAAGGTTACTTTTAATGTGAATGATAAAGAACACACGGTGTATTTTCCGAAGAAGATGGACAAAAGGCATGGCCTCAACTCTATAGAGAATATCGTGACCGTGAATATTGGTGATTGGGATTGTCCTCTACATGTGCACCACAAATACAAAACCATTATGGTGGGGACAATATCCATTAAAGTAAAGGTACCATGAATGCTTCATAGTAAGTGAAACTTTTTTCTCTATGTATTGCTAGTTTGGTAGTAGGACTTGATCAACCTTTCTATTAAATGAGTTTTATTTAAGTAAAAAGTAGAGGTTGTTATGTTTGCATTTCTTTTAGCTTTATCTTTCTTGCTGGTCCAAAGTTTTATATTTTTGAAGCTTCACGTAGCTAACCACTATTTCAAGTTTTCAGAAAGTTTTTGCAGCTTTTTGAACCTCGAAAAAATTTCAACACAGAAGTTGTCAGAAAATTTGCAGAAAAATAAAAATAAAAATTTCCATGCCGGGAGTGACCCAGAGGCACCGGGGGCTGACCAGGGGGGCCACCAGTGGCCTAGGAGGCCAGCTGGCGCGTCCTGCTCCCTGGCCGCGCCCACAGGGCGCCTGGGGCCCACAGGCCCCACCTGCATGTATTTCTTCTTCCTCTCTCTCTCTCCAAAAACATAAGTTCTGCACTTGCTCTTGCGTTCTTGCTGTTCTTGGAGGCGATTTTCGATCTCTCTGTACAGCCTATCATTCGAGCTGAGATTTTGAGCAAATACTCCCTGGTATGTGACTCCTCCACCCCTCCAATTAGATATTTGATTGGTGGCTTCATTAGTGAGTATTTAGGAGCTCTTGGTGTTGTTCATATGAGCTTGCAAGCATGTGTAGAAATTTATTTTCCAAGTTTTGATGCAAGTTTATGACTTAGGGAAGTGAGTAGAGTAGTTTGCCCCAACTCATTTTTTCTTAAATCCTTGTTTTTGTGAATTGACAAAAACTTCATAAATGAGTTTCTTTGGAAAAGCAAAAGGATGGCTTGGGAAGAAGAAGCCCGAGCACACTGATAGAGTAACTAGAGCTGCAGCTTCATCCTCAGCTGCTAGGGTGAGCTACAATGAAGATGTTGTGCCCCTGGAGTTGCTGGAAGATACAAGTCCAGCACGGGCAATGATGTTTCCGTGCAACGATTTTCTTGAAGCGACAGGTATTAAGGAGGAGTTTGATAACCTTTGTGCTAATGCAGGTTTGACACGGCTTGCAACATGCCGTGTTACTCAATACCGTAAACTCACCTCCTGTTTTATTAACAGTTTTGATTATAACCATGATGCTGGCCTTATTGAGTTTAAAATTTACAATGATCCTTTGACCATGTCTGTGGAAAGATTTTGTGAAATAATAGGTGTACCGAACGTTGGACGGGCGGCAAAGATGAACAGTCAGCCCACCGAGCTGAGAACGCTCTTCAACTCTCTTTGCAGTCAAGATACAAGGGATATCCGACGTTCAAAAATTTCCAGCATCTTGTTTCCCCAGCTCAGGTATTTTGCATATTATATTGCTAGAGGGGTATTAGCTCGTGACAACACGAGCAACATTTCTGCGCCGGATATTGCTATCCTGGCAAATGCCCTCTCGGGGTAATTACGTATAATGTGGGTGCCTTGATTGCTCGCCGACTTGCCCTTAATGGCAACAAGGGAGATCTCTTTGGTGGCGTTTACGCCACACTTATTCTTGAGTCTCTTGAGCGCACCCCACATCCTGATGATGAGCCTTTTCCTTTTATAAGCTTTGACCTTGCTGCTATGAAGAGGCATGAGTTTGTTACCAGGACTTCCGAGTTTGGTAACCTTATTTATATTCTAAGGTTTGGACTAATCGATATTCGGGAGATCCGTCTACCTGCTCCTTTTTGGTTTGATTCTACTCGCAGGAACGGATGGTCCTTCAACGTCATCCAGTTCGATGAGTTCGTGGCCCAGTAGCAGTTCCATAACCCCATGGAGGGGGTTGTGCATGATGAGGAGGAGGAGCCCGTTACCCAGTGGGGTGAAGGGTCTTCTTCCGCTTGGAGCGCGGAGCCTTCTTCGTGGGAGGATCCCAAGACTTCGATCTATGCACCTGAAGCCCCGTACGACCCATGGACACACCAGTACTACCCCGGAGCTGGAGGCTCCTGGGGACCACAGTAGCAGATACCAACTTAGGCCAAAAGCCTAAGCTTGGGGGAGTACGTGTCCTTCTCACTTTTTCCATTGTATTATCCGTTTTATGATTTTTCGTTTTGATCTTTTCGAAGTTTTTGCCTGTTCTTCTTTGATTCTTTCTTTGCAAAAACAACAAAAATATTT
Organism: Bromus sterilis; assembly: GCA_950022295.1. Classification (NCBI taxonomy): domain Eukaryota; kingdom Viridiplantae; phylum Streptophyta; class Magnoliopsida; order Poales; family Poaceae; genus Bromus; species Bromus sterilis. The sequence goes on along the minus strand of OX465595.1, from coordinate 359,662,693 downwards.
TCTCTTTCTTTTTCTTTCGTTTAACCTTTGAAAAATCCAAAAAGATTTCTTTTCTCTCTTTTAGTTTGCTTTGTTGCAGAGTTCAGCTCGAGTCCGTGATGGCATTTGTACTGGATTATATTTTCCTAAGTTCAACCATGCAAGTGACAAGGCAGTAATGACGAAGATCGACGAAAGGGATGCAACAAGGAAAACCGGTATGAACTCTTTTCGTTTCTACTTTTGTACATATGCTTGCACTTATGATTTAGAGACCAGCTTGTAGAGACATAGTGCTATGTTTACAATGCTTTCCCAGTGGTTCATGCTTTCCTTGTGGCTAATCTCAAATAGGTAGGGTACATGATGTGTTGTTGAAATGATTTACATGCATTGCATTGTTCATGGTTTGGCATACTGAAGGGGTATTTCCCTTTGGAGAATTCTTGGATTGACTTGGCACATGCTTACACATGTTTATCACTGAAAAGTCTACTATGACTTGATGATCTGTGAATTTCTGAATAGTTATATCATTTTCATGCCCAATTCAATGTTGCTTTGTCGCTCTGCATGATTATGACTGTTATTGCTCTCTAGTTGGTCGCTTCCCAGTCTTTTGCTAGCCTTCGCTCGCACTAAGCGGAATTCTGCTTGTGCATCCAAAATCCTTGAAACCAGTTATTCCATGTGAGTCCACCATACATTCCTATGTGGTATTTACCGGCCATCCTAACGAAGACTTTCTTGTACCATCTCGAAATTATTCAAAAACACTCGTGTGTTGTGCCTCTGCTTTAGCTCATGAGGAAGTAGTAGGTAATTCATGACCTTCTTGTGTTAGACATGTTTTATCCCGGGATTGCATGTCTAATCTGCAAACCCCTAATACGAGGAGGGACTGGCATGAGTGCGCCCAGCTCACAAAAGATAATCACAACCAACAAACCCTCCTTCACGCTTTGTTTATGAGAAATCAGAAAACTTTGGTAGTGATAAATGATGGTACGAGAGTTGACGGGTATAGTTTGCTTGCTTCCCCGGCAACAACGCGATAGCTTCTCGCCCCCTCGTTGGTTACCCAAAGTGGAAGGTTGAGATGTAGATAGCAGCAATTTCCCTCAGTGAAGATACGAAGGTTTGTCTCCAGTAGGACTCCAACAACGACAGGAAGGTGACAACGGCGCAAGCAATTAGGCGGTTGACGTGGACCTGCACACACAACAAATAATTTTGCTCCCAACTAGTTCAGAGAGGTTGTCAATCCCTCCGGCCTTGTTGTTTACAAAGGATCGAACGCACTGGATAATAATGATAGTGATAGAAACGGAAAAGTAAATAAAGCAGAAAATAAATAGTGGGTGTAAACAGTATTGGAAATATGGACCGGGGTCCCATGATGTTCACTAGTGATGTCTCTCTCCCAAAAGACGATAAAATAGCCATGCGAGGTAAACAAATTACAGCTGGGCAATTGACAGGATTATGTGCGCAAATCAATGCTAACTATGATATAAATAAAGGAAGAGGCTCAAAAGCATGGGCGGTACGCCAAGACCAGTAGACCGAAATCCATCTGCATCTACCTACTAATCATCCACCTTGAGATATCTATCCAGAACATCTCGCTGGTATTAAGTTGTGAATCCCACCCAAAGTGTAAACTCAAAGCAACAGACAACTGCATTAAAGAACTTTGCGTAAAGTAAACAATCCTTGCACCCGCAAGTACAAGCACCGTTGTTTTCTCCCTTGTGGCAACAACACATCCCCTAGACTCATGTTTCTGTCACTCAAGCTAGTCATCGGGGGGCATGAACCCACAATCATGCATAACACTCACTCTTGGAGTCACTACCAACTGCTTGGCCAAAGCAATAAACAACAACGGAGAACATGCAAGAATTACTCAAGAACATAAATATAAAAGAGGAGAATCAAATATATTAGTCAAACACAATCTGAACATAGTCTCATAATCCATCGGATCCCAGCAAACTCAACATAGCAACAACAGAAAGATTACATATGTGCCTCGATCTTGTAGGGCAGCTCACGAGGTCTAAACCATGAAGAACAAAGAGGGGAGGAGAAAATCACATAGCTACTGATCATGGACCCATGGTCCAAGGTGGGCTACTCACGGTTCATCCGGGAAGCATCCATGGTGGTGGAGAAGCCCCCGGAGGTGGTTCCTCCCTCCGGCAGAGTGCCGGGAAGAGGTCTCCTGGTGCTCCCGATCTTGGAAGCGCGGCGGCGGCGGAACAGAGGAGAGATCGCGAAAAAGGGTTCTGTCCCCGAGGGTTTCTCGTCACGGGGAATAAATAGGAGAAGGGGGAGCCAGAGGTGGACCAGGGGCCCCAGGCGCCCCCTGGCGCGGCCTAGGGGGTGACCGCGCCAGGTGGCCGCCTGGGCCACGCCTGACCCCCCTCTGACCCCACTAGGGCTCTTCTGGAAGGTTCCCGTACGCTGATTTTTCCTATATTTTTCCCGGAATTTTTCTGGCACTTTAAATAATGGGAAAACCTGAAATACAAAAATAGCAGAAAACAGGAACTGACACTGGGGTGCACTGAGTTAATAGGTTAGTCCAAATATGATCAAAAGTGTATGGAAGTGCATCAATAACATAGCAATATCACACAAAAGAGGCATGGAGCAAGCAGAAATTATAGATACGTTTTGGACGTATCAATAAACAAAGGAGATTAAGGGGATGTGATCGTCCCCATCTTGGGAGCCATTCCTCGAAACGTGTCTAGCATAAGGGGTGATTGAGTTGTCTGCTAGCATTCGTTGACGAATCATGCACGTCCCAAAAACACTTTTTTATCTCTGTTTTCAAAACCAAGAGCTCTGGTACAAGTTTAGTCTTTGCTTCCAGCCACGGGTTTTCAACCTTTCCATCAAAATCCACGGTTCGAGAGTCTCCACCTTCTTTCTTCAAATCACCAACTATGAGAGCATAATTGTCATTCTGAGTGTAATGTGCATTGTCCCAAAGTACTACATTGTCTTCTGCATGATTGTGGTATTACTTATTCTGAAGTTTTTAGTTCTAGTCTCCTTTAAAAACTCCGGAGGAGTTTCTGCATTTATGTTTTGCTTCACTCATGGAGGCTAGCGAGATACCACTCTAGTATGTTCAAGCTTTGTGCATTGTAATCTTGTCTTGATTTTCAGTAGCATATTATTTACTTTTAGTTGTTTGTGATTGTACACATGAAAGAAGGATTGCCTCGTGCATTGTCCTTATAGCATTGTTTCAATACCTTCTGGACTATTTTCATAGTACATGCTTATATACATCTAATGAAGCAAAAGAGTTTGTCAAAGTTTTCTTTGTCGCGTTCAGTTCATTGAACTGAGTTGCTTGAGGACAAGCAATATGCTAAGCTTGGGGGAGTTGATACGTCTCAAACGTATCTACTTTTCCAAACACTTTTTCTATTGTTTTGCCCTCATTCTTGCATGATTTGGACGAAACTAACCCGGACTAATGATGTTTTCAGCAGAGCTGTCTGTATGGTTTTATTGTGTACAGGAAAATGGATTTTTAGGTGTCTTAGAAAATTCCAGGAAAAATCATAGAAAATCCACGCACACGAAGGACCAATGTGCCAGAAGTGGGGCCAGAGGGCAGCCAGGGGGGCAGGCGCCCTGCTGGCGCGGCCCCACCCCTGGCCACGCCAGGAGGCCGCCTGGGAGGGTCCTCCCCCCTCTGGTGCCCTACTTCGACTCCTATTTAGTCCCGTGGCGAGAAAACCCCAGAACAGAAGTCGTTTTCCCAATTCTCGTCGCGGAGCCGCCGCCACCCTCTGTTCTTCTCCGGGAGGGCTAATCTGGAGGCTGTTTTGGCCTCTGGTGAGGGGAGATCATCGCCATCATCATCATCATCACCACTCCATCCTCCCTCCATGACTTATCCTTTCATGTGTGAGTAATTCCCTGCTTTAGGCAAAGGGGATGGTAGGGATTGGATGAGTTATATCATGTAATAGTTTATCAGATTGTTGGGGCATGTTGCCTATCATCTAGATTGGTGTTTATCATCTTTGCTTCAACTTGTTGCTCTTAATGCTTGTCACTTTGGGCCCGAGTGCCATGTTTTCATATCTGAACCCTATGTGTTTGCATGAATATATTTGTGTACTTGATCCTATCTACAAGTTGTATGCACCTGTTATAGTCCGGAACCGGCGATCCCATAGGTGACAGCTTGGGACACCAAAGGGGATGGACTATAGTTTGAGGATTCCGTGTATCCATTGATTGTTAATGCTTTGTTCAGGTGCTCTTTGACAGGAGCACCTTAATCTCCATAAGTTCCTTGTGGCCCCGTTCGTAGCGGGATGGTAGGACAAAAGATGTTGTGCAAGTTCTTATTGCAAGCACGTACAACTACCTGTGGGGTACATGCCTAATGTTTGATATTTTCCTAGATGATTATTTCTTTTCTGTGTGCCTTGCCCCAAGTTAAATACATGATGTATCTTATCCATGCAGCCCCCAACCATCCATCTCCCTTGCCTGCGGTGCTTTTAATTCTGCTGGTTACTAGTTGTTTGCTTTCGTTGTTTTACTGTCGCTGTTTCACCACCACTATTTCCGTTGCAACCATCACTTCCATATCGCAGTTACTATTAATATCTTGTTGCAAGTAAGTGTATCTCAGGTGCGGTGGAATTGTCGTCGATATGTAACGGCAGATGCCATGGGGATGGCTAAAGAGGGGGACAGATCGAGGTTAGTGTCGCTGGTACCGGAATCGAGAGTGGGAACACACGGTGAGACACCACGACGTACCCAGGTTCGGGGCTCTCCGTAGAGATAACACCCCTATGTTGGGGTCTCGCAGCAGAAAACAATAATTTTTCTAACTAGTGTCGCCCTTAACCCAAGATCTATCTAGCTGTAATGCCATAACGGAAAGACTTGCGGAAACATACCTCGGGGTGTAGTCCGTTGCGCGGGAAACGTTCTCGCAAACGTGGTTCATGAAGCCGTAAACCTTTCACAGCCTCCTGGCTGTGTTATCGCCCTGTTGGGTGGTAGTGCCGCACGTGCAGCACCTCGTAGTACTCGCACACGTACGGACTCGATGACGACCTCCGTTCTCCGATCCAGCGAAGGTGGCGAAAGTAGACCTCCTGGAAACGGAGTTTCGGCAGCACGACGGCGTCCGCGTAGCAGAGAAGCCTCAATCCCAGCACATGTTCCAGACAAGGGGACGCCGGCTTGAGAGAGACGAGAGAGGGGAGAAGACCGGTGAAAACCGATCTCAATTCGGAGTAATATTGAATTCTCTACGAATTTTTCTGTCTTTAAGAAGTGCACCCCTTCCCATCTTTATATAGGCAGACGGAAGGAGTCAACCCCCCTTCCCTTGGCAATGTGGGACTAATCCCTTGCCAAGGGGGGAGGGTGCGGCTAGGAGGAAGGGGGAAGTGGGGCGCCACCCACATGGGCCCCAAGGCCCATGGCTCCCCTTTTTTTTCTTTTTCTTTTCCCTTTTTTTTCCATCTTCCCCTAATGGGCTTCTTTCACTAATAAGGCCCATTGCACTTTTTAATCTTACATAAATTATTATTAATTATTAATTCACTTAATTAATAAATAATACATATTATTTCATCTCCCGATGATCTGGAACTCCTTCCAGCTCACTCCGAACAACCTTCGGACCAACACCGAACTTTTCCGGTACGTCTTTCTCTCTTCTGTGGTAACTCCGATAGTTCCGAAAAGGTCTCCGATATTCATCGAGCCCTTAAGTGTGTTACCCTACGGTCCGAGAACACTCCAGTCATGACCGAGACAAAGGCTACGGCCAATGATCAATAGCGGGACCTGGATGCCCATAATGACCCCTGTGCATTCCGGAAGTAACCGATTGAACCGTACACGTTGTATACCATTCCCTTTGTCATGCGATACTAGATTAGTCCAAGATTCGATCAACTGCATCCAATGCATTAGTTCTATCTTGTTACCGATAAATCTTATTCACTTGTTCCGTGATATTCATCCTTGTGACCTAGTCACACACTGCGTAGCTTTATGGATGCAATCTCACCGAGTTGGCCATGAAGTATCTTTCCATTATATGGGTTGACAAATCCCGCTCTTGAATCAACACTCCTCAACATATCCCATCGGATAGCCCAAGATACACCTTTATGGTCACCATGTTTCAGTGTGACGGTTAATGCACTCAAAGCATCCTCAGAAGATAGCAATTATGCGTGATCTCACGGTCAAAGGAACAGGCTACTACGTTCTGTAATTACAACACTGAACTTTTACGATTTGATCATGTTGCAATGCTTGCATTGGGTAATGTTCATCACGTCATTCATTCAATGAGGTGACCTTATCGTCAATTGACTTGATTGTCCATGATCGTGAAACCACAATCATCAGTTGACGATAAACCAGTCATCATGAGAGGCTGACTAGGAACTCTGGTTGTTTCTATACCACACCTGTATCATTGTTTCACTGATACAGTTCCAGCACAGTATGAAACTGGTCATGAACTTATTTAGATATATTGGAATAATCATATATTATTTGCCTCTAGAGCATATATCCAACAGTCTCCCACTTGCACTAGATAGCAAATAATCTAGCTGCATATTTTCTCGATCATAATCATCTTATCATATAAGTGTTTATTGATCATGCTTGCTCATGGAAGAGGTTTCGTCAATGATCTGTACCCGTTCGGATTCGTATGTTCCTTTGCAACAGGTATTGGTCAACTTGCTTGATATACCCTTCATTATCTAATAATGCTTGAATTATAAGTTTGGCGGGAGAGTGAGATTTCTTATTTTACAGTATTCTCTAATGACAAAATGGTTTTAGTCCCTAGGACTCCCATAGTCATGTATACTGAAAAATACACTCAGCCAGAAGTCTAAACTTCTTTTGCTAAACTTTATTCAACCTTCTACTTCCTTAAGTAGATATTTATATTTTGTAGAGTTTTGGTTCGTGAAATTATAGCTCACATTTCCTTTCTATTCCTTTTGGTGATATCTCTAATTCATATAGACCCATAATAAGGCTTGCAATCGTAATCCAGTACTACATTCCAGTATATTATCTTTTCTATCATTTAGAGTATTGTCCTCAGTTTCTCTTCAGATACTGAATGCTTGGACTTTGCTCAGGTTCTGTGTTTTTCCAACCAAGCACATCGGAACCTGTTCTTCTTCTAAGAACATTTCAGTCATTCTGTTATTGGATTCACAACTTCCATTTTATGGTAGAATCATATGCCAAAGTTCATATAGGATGACATGTCTTGAGACAAAGTGCATCCCTATTCTTCCATTAAAACATTATTTTGTGATATTAAGGTTTTACATCCTTTATATAATTCCTAGCCACAAGAACCTTTTCTTGTTTAGGATATCATTCCAATCCTTTTGATGTTCATTACACGTGTCCTAATCTATCCTTATAGATTTTAGTGTGTGACACATCTGTATTTCGTTCATATAATATTCTCGTAATCCTTTCATCTTATTAGCCTTAATCTCCATGTATATCCACGTATATATATGAGATTGTTTTCACATATATCATCGTATATATATGAAATTGACATTGTGCTCCCACTCAAATATATCCGACATATATCTGTAAGTAAGCTTTTATTAAGTTTCTATTCTAATTATGTCAGACATAATAATATTGCTCCCAAAGCTCCCACTCAGAAAATGCTCTCTGCATTCCAAGTTTTCAGGAAGTCTCCAAAGCTCCCACTCAATTTCATGAAATTGCAGTCCATCTCAATATTTTGATTACTTCGAAATCACTTGATAAAATCAAGGTTGAGAGTTTCTGCCTTGAGGTACTATGGTCCATCTTATCGAAACATTCTTTCGTTATGCCAATTGCTACTTCTCTTCAGATTCCACAACTTGAATGTGATGCAATTTCAAGCTATGGTCCCTTCATAGTGTTCGTGAATGAAATACCCATATTTATTTAGCATTACTACGCTTCCGTAGTCAATCATTATTGAATTTAGCCATAACATCTTTTATGTGCCAAATCATGCCTTTATGTGTTGCATCATTCTTAATAACTTCCTGGTTATTCGGAATGTGAAATAACTACTTTATTTCATAGGATGTGAGCCATCCCATATGCAACTCAATATGATTTCATTTCTCCTCGTTTCCTAGGTAACCATCAATCCTTCGTAATTTATGAGCAGTGTCCCTTTTGTTTCACTTAAGAAGACTCATGATTATTGTTCTGTACAGAACGTATTCATGACAATCTTCTTATTTTTAAACTAAGGCTTTAACTAATATACCATGATCATCATCAATAGCATATTTCCTCTTCTCATGGAGTCATTTCAGCGGAACGTTTTCCGTTGTGTTACTCTGTTATCTGGAGGCAGGGTCAATCACCCTGGTCAAAGAATTCACTTTTCTCCCATTGGTTTATTCCTTGAGAACCATCTTCTCATTCACCAATTCAAGCAATACAAGTTTTGCTATTGTGGAAGGTGTGTTTTACAATTGCTCACCACTCTAATACAAAGAATGTTATATCATATAAAACTTCTAGAAACTTTCTAACACCATCATCATATGGAGTCATCAGCTTCATTAAATTCATAATGGTTTCCTTATTTCATGAAGTGGGTGTTTTAACTTAATAAATTATAACAACTTTGTTCATTCAAAATAGCATTAGCGTAAGGGGAATGTATTTAGACCATACTACATTTTTGTATGACTACGAATGGTTCAGGCGCTTGAGCACTTTAAACTTCCATCGTAATTTGTGGCATTATTTCCACAAGTCTCCCATTTATGTCAACTATAATACTCATCACTTTGATCACATCATCGTGATTTGTATTCTTATATCCAACTTCACTGTGATTCCGTAATCTCAGATTTATGATCTTAATTGAATGCCTTGTTCAATTAATCATGCGAAGCATCTTTAATGATTATTCATGCGCTTGGTTAATACATCATTTATGTACAATGTTTGGCGCAAGTTCTACTTTGCTAGAACTCGGTCATTAGGGCTCTCCTAATGCATTGTATCTTAGCACAGTATCATAGGAGCAATAAAAACTTAAGATACAACCACCACAATGCATTGTTTCTTAGAGGTTGTATCTTATTTAATGATTTTGGTCTCATGCATACATGTGATTGGTTTAACAATGCTTTTTGCATATGGCCACGTGCAAGGGTTGTATCTTAGCTAAGATACAACCTCTCTCTCTTTCTTCATTAAGTGTTATGCCACATAAGGGAAATGCCTATGATATCGTGCTAAGATACTAGCATTGGGAGTGCCCTTAGTCATCTTGGTTGATAATAAATTCATGAGTTAATAGATCGAGTATCTAATGACTTCATCATTTATGAATTCATCTCATGCATTTAGTATAGTTATGACTTTTGAACTTATTGTTATTCATAATAACTTAATTATTAAACATTGAATATCACTTGACAATTATGGTGTTTTATAAATGCTTCTATCATATTATAAACTCAATTGCAATCATAGTATAAGCACACTTTATTCATCAAACTGGAACAACTGACTTGTCTCAAAACATGAATAACTTTACCACTAAGTGTTCATATTCGATTGATTACAAAAGATTTATCTAATACTCTAAGTATAATCCTATGATAGATGTCTTGGTGATATCTTGGTGGCCATCAACTGTCTTGGTTGCCATCAATCCTGGGTCGCACCTCTTCCCGTCCATGCAACGGCAGGCCCTGTTTTCATAAAACAGAACAAGTATCAAATATTTATTAAACTGCAAATGTTGTATAAGGGAACAAACATTTATAACGAGTATATCAAATATATACCTTCTCCATCAACAATTTCTCCTTCAATGGGTGCAACCTCTAAATCTCGGAGGTTGACCATGAACTCAAAGAACTGAAGGCTTTCACCTCTTCCGACATAGTCAAGGACAAAGTCTGTGTAACTCGATGGAAGCAAGTGTAGCACCGTGTTTATAGCAGACTCCTCTGTGGTCCAATAGTCAAAGTACTCCATGAGTTTCAGATGTATCCCATGCATCTTGGCTACGTGAGTTTTCAGACAAGTGTTCTCTTCCATCTTTGTAGTAAGAAACTCATTTTCTAACTCAAATCTGGCCACTCTGAACTGATGTATAAACAATGACTTCATCATGTCGATTGTGTCATACGTGTCCATATCCGCATATTGTTCACGTAAATCTTGCGGAAAGCTAGTTTCTATGACACTTTTAACCATGGCGTAAGTCCTTCGGCGATTATGGTAATCAAAGATTACTTTTTCATCCATGTTGTCTACTGGAGGGTCTTCCATACGCTCTTGTATCACGAACAAGAGGTTAGCTCTCTTGAGCACAGTCCTAAGGTATAAGTACCAATCAACGAAATTTGAGCCATCATCTTTAAGTCTTTCACCACGTAAAAAAGTAACCAATCCATGATACTGATTCATGTCCATTTTAATTTTCTACAAAATATTTGCAAGGAAAACAATTAAGACTAGTTCATAACAATGAGTTCATAATAATCATATTATAGATGAGCTCACACTAAAACAGTCATCCCTAAGAAGTTTTAGTGATTACATCATCCAGATTCACTATCTGTCCTCGAATATCACAACGGCCGACGGATTAGTTTCAAAGGTAGACAACTAGTTTGTGCGATCACATCCTATATGTGACTCATGCTCGATCTTTCGATCTCTAGTATTCCGAGGCCATATCTACATATGCTAGGCTCGCCAAATTGACCTTAGTGTTATATGCTGCTTAGCAAGGCCATATCGACATATGCTAGGCTTGCCAGGCCCAACCTCATGCGAACTCTAATGTATGTATGACACCCGATCGTCACGGCCTGCCTATCATAAAGAGAACCTTCCAGGTGGTGCACACTTCGGTAGAATACTTATGTTTGGCATTTTATAAGGGATCATCTTATTTAATGCTACCGTCGTGTATCCTATACTAGCAAGTTTTAAGATGTATGATCATGGGAGCACTAAGTCTACAGTGTCTCCATTTAAGTTTGTTTCATCATGATGAACGTTTACTACTTTGTAGTAACACATAGCAAAGCTATCACTACATCAAGATCAAGAAAACAACAATAGCCCCCTCTGCAATATAAAGTTAGACGCCTCTATTTTGTATATTGCATGTTTTACGTGGCTGCTAGGGATTTTCATAGATCAACCGTTTCTACGAACATTGAACCACAACGCTGATTATAGATTGTCTCTATTACACCCCGTACGGGGCCCTCCATTGCAAATGCCATATCCGCTAAAGTAAGAGAGACAGACACCCCCCAGAGCCACTTTATATGGTACAAGCCGTATGTCAAGCGTGGAACCAGTCTCGCGTAAGCGTACGCGTAAGGTCGGTCAGGGGCCGCTTCATCAAACAATGCCACAGATATAACAAGTACACGTGAGAGGGTAACAATCGTAGAATCAACGCCCACATCCCCGATGTGTTCTAACCGTACAGCAATACGAAGCATAGATCTAGCTCATGATACCGCTGTTGGGGTCTCGCAGCAGAAAACAATAATTTTTCTAACTAGGGTCGCCCTTAACCCAAGATCTATCTAGCTGTAATGCCGTAACAGAAAGACTTGCGGAAATATACCACGGGGTGTAGTCCGTTGTGCGGGATACGTTCCCGCAAACGTGACTGAGGAAGCCGTAAACCTTTCACAGCCCCCTGGCTGTGTTAGCACCCTGTTGGGTGGTAGTGCCGCACGTGCAGCACCTCGTAGTACTCGCACACGTACGGACTCGATGACGACCTCCGTTCTCCGATCCAGTGAAGGTGGCAGAAGTAGACCTCCCAGAACCGGAGTTTCGGCAGCACGACGGCGTCCGCCTAGCAGAGAAGCCTCAATCCCAGCACAGGTTCCAGACAAGGGGACCCGGCTTGAGAGAGACGAGAGAGGGGAGAAGACCGGTGAAAACCGATCTCAATTCGGAGTAATATTGAATTCTCTACGAATTTTTCTGTCTTTAAGAAGTGCACCCCTGCCCATCTTTATATAGGCAAACGGAAGGAGTCAACCCCCCTTCCCTTGGCAATGTGGGACTAATCCCTTGCCAAGGGGGGACGGTGCGGCTAGGAGGAAGGGGGAAGTGGGGCGCCACCCACATGGGCCCCAAGGCCCATGGCGCCCCTTTTTTTCTTTTCCTTTTCCCTTTTATTTTACTCCTTCCCCTAATGGGCTTCTTTCACAAATAAGGCCCATTGCACTTTTTAATCTGAAATAAATTATTATTAACTATTAATTAACTTAATTAATAAATAATACATATGATTTCATCTACCGATGATCCGGAACTCCTTCCAGCTCACTCCGAACGACCTTCGGACCAACACCGAACTTTTCCGGTACGTCTTTCTCTCTTCTCCGGTAACTCCGATAGTTCCGAAAAGGTCTCCGATATTCATCAAGCCCTTAAGTGTGTTACCCTATGGTCCTAGAACAATCCAGTCATGACCGAGACAAAGGCTACGGCCAATGATCAATAGCTGGACCTGGATGCCCATAATGACCCCTGTGCATTCCGGAAGTAACCGATTGAACCGTACACGTTGTATACCATTCCCTTTGTCATGCGATACTAGATTAGTCCAAGATTCGATCAACTGCATCCAATGCATTAGTTCTATCTTGTTACCGACAAATCTTATTCACTCGTTCCGTGATATTCATCCTTGTGACCTAGTCACACGCTGCATAGCTTTATGGATGCAATCTCACCGAGTTGGCCATGAAGTATCTTTCCATTATATGGATTGACAAATCCCGCTCTTGAATCAACACTCCTCAACATATCCCATCGGATAGACCAAGATACACCTTTATGGTCACCATGTTTCAGTGTGACGGTTAATGCACTCAAAGCATCCTCAGAAGATAGCAATTATGCGTGATGTCACGGTCAAAGGAACATGCTATTACGTTCTGTAATTACAACACTGAACTTTTACGATTTGATCATGTTGCAATGCTTGCATTGGGTAATGTTCATCACGGCATTCATTCAATGAAGTGACCTTACCGTCAATTGACTTGATTGTCCATGATCGTGAAACCACAATCATCAGTTGACGATAAACCAGTCATCATGAGAGGCTGACTAGGAACTCTGGTTGTTTCTATACCACACCTGTATCATTGTTTCACTAATACAGTTCCATCACGGTATGAAACTGGTCATGAACTTATTTAGATATATTGGAATAATCATATATTATTTGCCTCTAGAGCATATATCCAACACCCTAGTCCTGCCGAGCTAGCTATATGCCATAACTCTGGCTATAATGAATGCTCCGTGAGCTGTTTGGGAGGAAGGAGAAGAGGGCCTCTGGTCACTACTCTCTCCTGGCTCTCTCTAAGGTGGGTGAAGTTGCAATAAGTGCTCCGTCGTCCCTCACGCAGGAGGGGTACCCGGGGCTCTTATAGGCCGAGCCCGGGGTACAAAGGGAAGGGCCCAGCTGTCAGCCTCAATAAAGATAGGGACCTCACATCGTTTTCTCCCGGATGACCCGGTGTAGACTTGCGGCTCACCATACCTCTATCTTGTAGACCTCAGTAGTGAACAGTGGAGCTAGATACTTAGGCCTGTTGGCCTGTCCGCGTTATCGGCGCTGGAGGAGACCGCACGCCTCTGACAGTCCCGATCTTCAGGGATTGCGCATTGAATGCTCTTGTACCAGGTGTCCGACCTGGTATTCCGCTCGGATGCTATTCTGTTTACTTCGGCCGAATGCTTCCTGGTGAGGCCGATTGCGCCTTCTCTGGGGCAATCGGCCCTCAACTTGAACAGCTCGGCCCACTTCTTGCTTGCTCTTTATTAGCTCGGCCTTGATTAGATCGGTGACCATCAGGTCGGTGATCTTTGCTCTGATGAATTGTTTTCCCTGGGTGACCCTACCTGGGGGTCATTCCCTCGACAGTAGCCCCTGAAGCTGCGGAGGTCCCGCCGAACTCAGAGACGGCGAGGCCTGCACAGGTTCCTTTCACGCTTCTAGAATGCTGAATCTTTATTTCTGACCGATTGCCCCACTAGGCCGATTGCTTGCTATCTGCCACTTGCTCTTGGTCTTCTGACTGATTGCTCTCAATGGGCCGATTGCTCGCCATCTGCCGATTGATCTTAGGCTTCTAACCGATCTGCCCAACGGTTGGTTTGAATGGAATGTTGACCGAACTTGCCGCTTCCAATTCGCCGAAGAATACGGGACGTCGTGCCATGATTTGACATGCCATAACCACTGCCTCGACCCACGCGCGCACGTCCCGTCCCATCCGCCGGATCTTCTGTGCTCCGAACTGATACTGCTTTGTGGATACACGCGACCACACCGCCTGCCGGATCGGCACACCGGATCCCACTACCTCCTCGCCAAATCTTTAAATACCCCGTGGGGTGAGAGATACTCCACGCACCCCTCAGTCCATCGTATTCCTCGCGCTCTCCTCCTCTGCCTCCGCCGCCGTCGCATCGCGCGCCTCTCCGCGCTTGCTGCCACTGCCACCAGAGCTTGGAACCGCAGCGCCGAGAACCTTGCGGCCGCACTCCGCCGTCGCCACCACTGCTCCTCCTCCGCCACGATTGGTGGGCTTGGATCTTGATTTCCGCCACCGCCGCCGCCATCTTCACCACCGTCTCCGTCTCGCTTCTCCTCGCCCACCATGGACTCCGACGCCTCCATGGGGGATGATGCCGCCGCCGCCGGCGGTTCCCAGAGGGGATCTTGGAAGGGCTCTGTTGTTACTGAGATGCACATTGCACTCCTCCGCCGCTCTCGCAAGATTCCGGCGGACCTCGATTACCGCATCCCCGGCGACGAGCTTGTGCCCGCTCCCCAGGCCGGTGAGAACGTCGTCTTCCTCGCGCATTTTTAGCGCGGCTTCGGGCTCCCTGTGAGCCAATTCTTCCGTGAATTCCTCGACTTCTACCGCATGCAGCCACACCACCTCGGGGCGAATGCTATCATGCTGCTCTCCGCCTTCATGACGTTGTGCGAGGGCTACCTCGGGGTTCGGCCCACCATTGGGCTTTCGATCCGCATCTTCTACTTCCACAGTTTCCGAGTGGGCACTGGGGTGTTTGCCATTGACCCCAAGACCAAGAAGAAAGAGGAGGTAAAGGTGATGGCCGAATGCGGTGGCGCCACCATATACATCCGCAAGATCGGACTCTACCCTCATCCCCAGCCACCACAGTCCATCAAGAACTGGCAAATGGGGTTCTTTTATGTTTCTTCGCCGAAAGACAAGGACGTGCTGAATCTGCCCGAGTTCTCTCTGCCGCCTCCGATTGTGAAGTATCACTGGTCCGAAAAGTCAGGGGAAGGAGACACCGATCTGGATCGTCAGATGGCCTACATCCAAACCTTGATGGAGGAAGGATTGCAACCTGCGGACCTGGTGGCGACATGGCTCTGCCGCCGAGTGCTCCCGCTGCAGCGCCGCTGCCACCGCATCTACGATATGAGCCGCCTCCTGGACCACACCCGGATCTCCACGTTCCGAGTAAACGAAGCTGACTTCCTCCACCGAATCAACACCATTGTCGATCTCAAGGTTGTTGGGCCCTTTGAGTTTGGGAAAATGGCGTACAACCGAGCTCGGCCCTGCCCCGTGGTATGCTCTTAATCTTATCTTTTATATTTAGTTCTTATTTCTCTCTTGCTGATTCTGATCGGATCTTTCTCCTCAGGAGTTCCTTGGATCTAGGGTCATGAAGGACGGACAGTCCACCTCGGGCTACCATCCCGAACGCGATGAGGAAGACGCCAAGGACTTGGAGCTTGAAGAGGAGACCGATTCCGAGACGGAAGCTCGGACTGCTTCTTTCGGGCTCGGCCTCAAAAAGCCGGATGAGTCTGATTCCTCCGTCAAACAATTCATGGCCGAATGGAGCAGTGATGCTGATTCCCTTGGTGACTTCGGCGCAGAATCTGAACCGGCCGAGCAGACAGTGGTCGAGGGGAAACTCCCCGAACTGATGCTGCCGCCGGTACCTCCAAGGTTGCCAAGAAGAAAGGCAAATATGGTGAGCGCCAAGCCGCCCCCAAGCCGAGTGGCCCTGTGCTTTCTCCCACTCCTCTGAACATTGCTCGTCCTGGCTTCTCCATGGCCCAGTTTGCTGCCCAGCTTCCCCGAGCTTCTGCGTGTGTTTCCTTGCATTTTTTCTCCATTCAATCTTTACTATTTTTCTCAATTTTCTCTTTGTATTGCAGGTCTGCCCGATCTGTTGCTCCCGTGGCGCCTAGGGTGGCTCCGACTGCTCCCCCCTGCCACCTCTGATGTCACTCCTAGTGCGACCCCCGCGACCTCCGCTACCTCCAACATGCATGCGCCTTCTCGCAAGAGAGCCACCACCGACACCACCAAGGCCGAGCGGGCCAACAAACAGAGAGCTGCTGCTGCCGCGAAACAGGCGCAACCGACTGCTCCCCTGCCGACCTCTACTGCTCCTCCGACTGCTGGCGCGCAGTCGGCCACTCCTGCAACGACCATCGTTGTTGCTCCTCCGATCCTGCTGGACCCCTCCGGTGTCGCACATCTTGACGTGCCACTGCCAGATCGGCCTACTGCTGATGCCGCTCAGCCTGAGGCTTCTTCAGCCCAGGCCACTGCTGTAGACCCATCTCCTGCAGCCGGCTCGGAGGGTGCGACTGCTGCCTCTCCTGAACCGACTGCTTCTCCACACGCCAATCCAAAAGTTAGTTGTCCACTTGCTACTCACACCCTTGCAGAACCCATCGCTTCCACAGCACCATCCTCCAGTGCCCTTGTGCGCCAGCCGTCGACCAGCCACCAGCTCTCGCTAGCTGCTCGGTTCCGCGAAGCGTACATTGGCGCTTCTGATGTCTCCCCCGTCCGATCTGCTGCCGATTCCGCCACTCCTCCGCCTCCTGGATCCGAGGACCAACTCCCATCCCATCTCTTGGGCCAATTGGGTGGCCTTGCCACCCATATTAGACGTTTCGCTGACGGAGCTCTGGGCCAAATCCTTGCCTCCGAACACTCTACTACTGTAAGTTTTCTTTTCAGTGGGGGCGGGCCTAGCGCACCCACTGGGTGTAGTCCCCGAGATTAGGGCTGATTGCTTGCAGTCCGCTCGGATCTTACTTTCTTTTGATTACTGCGCTTTGCTCAGATCTGACCGACCCATTTTTCAGGCCATGTGCGATAGACGTCAAGCTGTGTTTGACGAACTCTTGGCTGCTTATTCAGCGGGCCAAAAATCCATTGCTGCTCTGAAGAAGAAAACTGATGCCCAAGCTGCCAAGATCCAAGAATTAACAAGTATAATTTTTCTTGTCCTTTTTTCTTTCTCCTGATTGTTGCTGCTTTCTTACTTAACGCAAACTTCTAGCTGCTGCCACTCGCTCCTCCGAGCTAGAGGCCGCTCAGAAAAAGATCGCCGATCTGGAGAACCAGCTCGGTGAGAAGAATGACCAGCTCGGCAGTGCCGAGCAAGAGCGTCAGCGCCTAGCTACTGTTGAGACCGAGCTGCAGACCAAACTCCAAAAGACTACCCAGGATCTTGCCGCCGCAAAAACTTCCCATGAACAAGAACTACAGATGCTTGTCGATGCTCGCCACGAAGTGGAAGGTCAGCTGCTGAAAGAGAAGAATGTTGCTGTCAAGCGCACCGAGGACATGGACGTCCAACACCAGAAAGAGATCCAACGCGCACAGGCCAATGTTGATCTTGCCCTTTCCTGCCTCCACCGAGTGGATCTTGCCCTTGCAGGTACTTTTCGTTTTGTTCATTCTTGTACTCCTATCTGGTCTCACTGTTCTCCGAGCTAAACTTATTCTCCGACTACTCTTGACAGATGCCTGGCCCAACTCCACTACTGCTGCTGATGAAGCTGTTGCCGAAGCCTGCCGGGTGCGAGGTGTAGTACTCCCTGCTGATGCCGGCTGGGATGCCAAGGACTTTGTTGTTGCTCTGGATGCCCGAATCCCTCATGTGAAAGGTTCCCTGTGCACTTACAAGACTGCTATCCAGAAGCTGAACGACAAGCTATTCAAGGGCAAGCAGAAGCCGATTGCCTTTTAGAAAAATGAAGATGTTGCTCAGAATCTCAAGGCCGTGCCTCGCCAGGTTGAAAATATGCTTGATTCTGCCTTCTGATTTGGCGTGCAGGCTGCTCTCTCTATTGCAAAGAGCTGGTACCCCGACATTGACTTGAAGCTGATGACTGCTCTACGGGAGGGATCGGAAGAATCCGTTGGCGAGCTCTGGACCCAAATCTGCCAGATTGCTCAAGATCTTGCAAACGGCATGGATCTTCTGGAAGTTACTCCCTATCTTGATTCAGCTGGTCAGCCGACCGGAGTTGCCTCCCTCAGCGAACTTCTATATACTACCAGTGAAGAAGATGCACCCCAGTCCCGTCCTGCTCGACGGACCGGCAGCGATGGCTCCCACTCCTCGGACTATGCCGATGACGATGCTAATGAAGGTGAAGGCTCCTCTGACGGGCACTCGGCGAGCGCTGCCCAGGACCCGTCGGACACTCAGACCCAGACCACTACCTCTTCCGCTCCGGGGGGTGCCAACAGTACGGCCCCAGCTGCTTCAGCGCCGACTGCTCCATCGGCGCCGGATGCGCCGGCTGCTTAAGCTAGGCACATCTTTTAGTTTCCTGCTTTTGCTTGAAAAACACTCAGCTAAATTCCAAGTGCGCCCGTCAAGGGCCACTTTCATGTAATGAACATCATTCGGCCAACTGGCCCTACTTGCTTGTGAACTTGCTTTTGCTTAAAAAACTATGGCACTCTGCCTTTGCGCTTTTCAACCGATTGCCTTTTTCTTTGCCTTTTTTCTCTCTTGGCCGATACTCTCGCCAACCTTACAGCCGACCTGCGGTCTGTGGTTGGATCGGAGAATGTGCCTCGAAGGAACTTTTGTCAAGTACTTCCAGGCTCTTAGTTTCGCTCGCAAAGGTAGGACCTTACAGATGGGCCGATTGCAACCCGCCGACTGTTGGCCAGCCGGCCTGGTCACAATCGGTGGGTCTGCTATCGGCTAACTTCGAATTAGATATACTTTGTGTACGAACTCTCCGATTGACAGTTCTGCTCCACCACGTCCACCCGACATTACAGCCGACCTGCGGTCTGCATTCGGTTCGGACCAGCTTTCGCAAAACCCCTCACTCATTTTGCTCTTTCTCCGAGTATGCCCTTTTCGGGGCAACCGACCAGTCCCCAGGTATGATTTCGTAGACCTTAGGACTGGAAAACATACACAAATAATTCTATAACTCCTTCCAAATGCCGTCTCATGGACGCACGGCTATTCTTATTTATAATATTTCCACAAAGGGAGGGGATATAACGATACCGCTCAACTGTAAAACAGACATAACATCTCGGCGTTCCAAGGACGCTCCGTTTCTTGCCCCGAAGTGTCCACATATCAGGTCGACTTCCTGAGATGAATGAGGTAATATGCATTGTTTTTGAGCGCTCGACTGATGATGAACGGACCTTCCCAAGGAGAGGATAACTTGTGCTGGCCATCCGATTTCTGGATTCGGCGCAACACCAAGTCACCCTCACGAAAAGCTAAGGGACGGATCTTCTTATTGTGGTAGTCACGCGGCTTTTGCTGGTATATTGCCGACCTGGACAAGGCCAGGATACATGCTTCTTCTTTGAGATCAATGCCGTCCTCACGAGCTTCCTTGGCTTCTGCCTCCGTGTACATGGCGTGACGAGGTGAATCGAACTCAATGTCACAAGAGAGCATTGCTTCAGCGCCATATACTAGGAAGAAGGGAGTGAATCCAGTTGAACGGTTCGGTGTGGTGTGCAAACTCCAAAGCACTGCTGGCAGCTCGTCGATCCATGTGTCGGGTGCTCTTTCTAGTGGCTCCACCAACCTTGGCTTGATTCCGGACAGAATGATACCATTTGCCCGCTCTTCTTGACCATTTGATTGGGGGTGAGCTACAGATGCTACGTCTAGCCGGATGCCCTGCTGGGAGGCAAACCGAGCTAGCGCCCCCTTTGCGAAGTTTTTTCCATTGTCAGTGATGATGCTGTGTGGTACTCCATATATGACCATGATGTCTGCCACGAACCTGACCGCAGTCGGCCCATCTAGCTTCTTGACCGGCCTTGCCTCGATCCACTTAGTGAACTTGTCCACTACTACCAGTAAGTGTGTCATGCCACCTCTTGTTGTTTTGAACGGTCCCACCATATCCAGTCCCCAAACTGCAAATGGCCATGTGATCGGAATGGTTTTGAGTGCTGAGGCTGGTAATTGGCTTTTTGCTTTGAATCTCTGACACCCATTACAATGCTTAACCAATTCTTATGTCGCTGCTTTCGCAGTCGGCCAATAGAAACCATGGCGGAAATCCTTGGCAACTATTGCTATTGCTGATGCATGATGACCACACTCGCCTTGATGGATGTCTCGTAGCAATTCCAGCCCCTTGTCCTCTTCCACACACCGCTAAAGGACTCATGTTGCACTACGGTGCACCAGCTCTTTGTTGATGCTAGTGTATGCTCCAGATCGGCGCTGGATTTGCCGAGGTTCCACTTCATCTTCTGGGAGTATGCCATCCACCAGGAAGTTTCTGAATGGTTCTGCCCATGATGGTGCCGCCACAATTACCATTATAGCGACTGCTTCTGGATCTGACTGTGAGACTTCTGCTACTGGCAGCTCGGAGGAGGAAGGGCCGGTTGCGTCTTGCATAATCCCCTCAGTCCCCAAGCTGACGACAGTAGCCCCTGGTTTGCAATCGGCAGCCCCTCGTGCGCCCGAATGCTCCTTCGCCTTTTGCTTCTTTGCCTCGAGCTCTGCCATATTCAGGTTGGCCGGAATAAAGATTGACTCTGATTCTGGGGAAGGCTTGATGGATGGCTTGTGGATGTTCTCTAGTGATACTCCTGGTGGAATTTCCTTTCTGGTAGACCCCATCTTGGACAGTGCATCTGCTGCTTCATTTTCAGCTCGGGGAATATGGTGGAATTCACACCCTTCAAAGAAACCAGATAACTGATGCACGAGGAATCTGTATCTCGCCATATTTTCATATTTTCCGTCCCAAGTGCCAGTGCATTGCTGCACCACCAGATCGGAATCGCCATAACACAGAATCCGCCGAATGTCGATCTCCTTGGCCAATCGGACACCATGTACCAAAGCTTCATATTCAGCCACATTTTTTGATGCTGCAAAATGAATCTGCAGCACATACTCCAGCTTGTCACCCTTTGGAGAAGTAAGAACAACACCAGCCCCTAGTCCGGTCATCATCTTGGAGCCATCGAAGTGCATCTGCCAGAACTGAGAATCCGGACAGGGGGGTATATATTGAGTTTCTGCCCAATCCACCAGAAAATCTGCCAGAACTTGAGACTTGGCCGCCGTCCGAGGCTCGTACTTGATCCCATGTGTTGCAATTTCAATGGCCCACTTTGCCACCCGACCAGATGCGTCCCGGCTACCGATGATTTCTGCCAATGGAGCCGAACTGACCACCGTGATCGGATGCGCCTGGAAATAAGGCTTCAGTTTTCTTGCCGCCATGTACACACCGTAGCACATCTTCTGATAATGGGGGTAGTTTTTCTTGGAGGTTGAGAGCACTTCACTGACATAATATACTGGCCTCTGGACCGGTTGTGCCTTGTCCTTTTCAGGATGCTCGACCACCATAACAATACTGACCACCCGAGTGGTTGATGCAATATACAATATCATTGGCTCTTTTTCCTTCGGAGCTTCCAGCACTGGAGTGGTAGACATCATGCGCTTGAGCTGCTTGAATGCTTCGTCCTCTTGCGGGGTCCAAATGAACTTGTCTGTTTTCTTCATCAGCTGATATAGCAGAATTGCCTCCTCTCCCAGCCGACTGAGAAATCAGCTGAGCGACGCCAAGCATCCGGTAAACTTATGCACATCTTTGAGATTTCTGGGCTTGCCCATCCTCTCGGTTGCTGAAATCTTCTCAGGGTTGCACTCTATTCCTCTCTCGGAAACCAAAAATCTGAGCAACTTGCCGGCTGGCACGCCGAACACACATTTCTCTGGGTTGAGCTTGATCTGGTATGCTCGCAAATTTGTGAATGTCTCCTTGAGATCATCCAACAGGGTTGAGCCTAGCACCGACTTGACCACAAGGTCATCTACATATACATGAATATTCCGACCTAACTGAGGCCGGACACATCGCTGCATAGTACGCTGATAAGTCGCTCCGCCATTTTTCAGGCCAAAGGGCATGGTGATGTAGCAATAATCCCCGAATGGGGTGATAAAAGTTGTTTTAATCTGATCGTTTACATCAAGCTTAATCTGGTGATAGCCTGCTGTGGCATCCAGAAAGCACAGGAGCTAACAGTCGGCCGTAGAATCAATCACTTGATCGATACGGGGCAGTGCAAAAGGATCCTTGGGACAGGCCTTATTCAGGCAAGTGTAATCTATACACATGCGCCAAGTTCCATTCTTCTTCGGAACCAGAACTAGACTTGCTAACCAGTCTGGGTAGAACACTTCCTTGATGAATCCTGCTGCGAGAAACTTGGCTATCTCATCACCGATTTCTCCTCTCTTCTCTTCTGAAAAACGCCGAAGTGGATGCTTGATCGGCTTGGATCCAGGTCGGATATGAAGCTTGTGCTCGGCAAGTTCCCTCGGTACACCAGGCATGTCATGTGGGGACCATGCGAAGATGTCACGGTTCTCACGGAGGAACTCGACGAGCTCGCCTTCCTATTTTCTGCTGAGCCCGGCCCCGATGATGACGCACTTGCTCGGGTCGGAGGGGTCCAGGGCAATCCTCTTGTTGTCCTTGGCTGCTTGGAATATGGTCTCATCATCCGCTCTCTTGTCCTTCGTGCTTGGCATGGGGTCCTTCATCTGAGCCTGAGCCATTGCCACGACCTTGTCGAGCCAGCGCCGCTCTGCATCGATGACCAAAGAATCAACTAGCTTAGAGCCAGCAGGCGAACATTCCAGTGATTTCCTGTAGTCACCACACATAGTGATTGGACCATTCGGCCCTGGGAGCTTCATCTTCAGGTAGGGCTGCATGATGTTGAACATGAACTTGGTTATTGCAGGCGATCCGAGCAGGACATGGTATGGGCTACTCAGATCGGCCACCTCGAACCAGATCGGCTCTCGACGGAAATTCTCCTCGGACCCAAACACTACCTCGAGCCGAATGCGGCCTAATGGGGTACATGAAAGGCCAGGCACTATCCCATGAAAAACGGTCCTGCTGGGTTCCAACTCGCTCTCACTGATGCCGAGCTTGATCATTGTGTCTCTGTATAGAATATTGATGGCACTGCCTCCATCAATGAGTGTCCTGGCGAACTTGCATGAATACAACGGTGCTGCCAAGATTGCATCCACCACGAGCATATAACTGCCCGGGTTGGGTATTACGCTCGGGTGGTCTTCTGGGCCCCATGCTATGAAATTGTCCGACCAGTTCATCCTCTGAGAAATTATTGGCATGGTGGCGTTGACTGCCTGTTCACGGGCTCTCCGACTGCCCTTGTCGTCCGACTCGCTGGTGAAAATCATATATGCTGCATCCTGACATGGGAACTGCTGCCGAGCATTTGCTGGTGGTGGACCTGGGGGTGGGGGCGTTGGTGGGGGAGGGTTTCCTGCTCCTCCCTTTGCCAAACGCTCAACCCAGATGCATTGCCGAGTAGTGTGCAATGCGGGCTTGACCACTCCACTATGCATTTTGCAAGGCTGGTTCATCATGTCCTCAAAGGTGTACGGGGGCCTGATCTAACCTTGCGGCCTTTCTGTAGGCTTCTGCTTCCGACTGCCTTCCGCAGCCCCTTGTTCTTCTTGATGTTGCACTGTTGCTACCTGTCGACTGCCATATTGGGCATCCGGCTGCTCGTCCTTCCTCTTGTTAAAACATGTGTTGTTGTTGTTGCCAAAGTTGCTGTTTCGCTGGATCTCGCGCCTCTCGCGCTGATTGGGACCATTCGGCCCATTTTCTTCTGCCTACTGCTGCTGCTGACCGGATGGTTTCCCTTGGATGAAACCACTGGGACTCAACGTGATCGGGCGCATTGCAGAATCAGATGCGGCGAATGAATTGGCTATTCTCATCAGATCGGCCAAAGAAGTTATCTCCTTGCGCAGGAGCTTGTGCTTCAACAAGGACCCGTCCAAGCAGCCGTCAGTAAAGTACTGGATGGCTTGGATTTCATGAACTCCCTCACAAGTGTTTCTGAGCTTGATCCACCGCTGTAGGTAATCGCGAAGGGGCTCGTCCTTTCCTTGTACGCAGAGTGCTAGGTGCCGAGGCAGACCTGGGCACTCGTAAGTACCCGTGAAGTTGCGAACAAACGCATCCTCAAAATCGTTCCAGCAATTGATACTGTTGCTGGGCAAACTATTTAACCAGGACCGAGCTGAACATTGAAGCATGAGCGGAGCATAGTGTACAGCTACGCGCCGACCACCTCCTGCGATGCCGACTGCTGTCATATAATCGACCAGCCAATCTTCTGGCTTGACTGATACATTGTACTTGGGGGTGTCCCTGGGCAATGTGAAGCCTTTGGGGAACTGCTCTTGCCGAATGTGAGGGCCGAAACATGCTGGATCCACCGGCACATCATCTTCCGGTTGCTTATCCTGCTGCAACTACTCGATTCGGTGTCTCGCATCATTATCCGCGATTGCTCGGGGACCTAAACGCTGACTTATTTCCGGCCGGACTGATGCCGCCGGTTGCTCATTGCGCCTGCTATTAACTGCTGGCTCATCCCTCCGACTGCCTCCTGCAGCCCCTTGATTCCTCCGACTGCGATGCAAACTGCCATGCGGCGAAGATGCCTGCCTCTGCTGCCGAGGTGGCGCATTCGGCTGGTTCGCACCCGCAGTCGCCCGAACTGATTTTGACGCCACTGGTCCTTGTTGCTCGGTGGACGCCTTCTACTGCTGGTTTGCTGTGGTGATGAGGTCACGCATTCGGCGCGTCCTCTCCCGCAGCTCTTCTCCTTCCAAGTGCTCCAACTCGGTGGCGATCTGCTCGACAGCTCTCATGTTCTTCACAGGAGAACTATATGAGATCTGCGGAGCGGCGATGAGGGTTGTTACTGGCTGCTGGGCCCCTCCCAGCTCTCTACCGACCTCTCGGCCTGCCGCTCGGAGTTCCTCAATCACTGGGGGTGGGATAACACGCTGCCGAATATCGTGCGTTGCATTGTACTCCCGAACTGATGCCTCCATTCGGCGCTTTTCAGCGTCGATCCTATCTGACTGCTCCTTCAGAGCCTAATGCACCTTTTCCAGCTCGGCGTGAGCCACAGCTGGATCGGCATGAAGATCCACAGGAGTGCTGAGCACGTCCGGTGAGTTGCTTGGGCCTGCTGGTGCCGTGGTTGCTGCCCTCGCGGCTCGGGTTGCTGAAGTAGAGCTATGGTGACTGGATGCTCCTTCCATCATAACCTCCGCACGGATGTGCGCAGTCGTTCCCCCTGTTCCCACGGCATCCGGCCCTCCTGGCAACGGATCCGTGAGCTCAGAAAACACCTGTACCTCCCTGGGAAACACATCAGGAAGTGCCGCGACGAAGACTCGATGTCTGCCGAAAGGAATGATGAGGCCGTGTGGCAGAGGCATTCCAGCCCCAAACCGCGAGGCGTTGTCGATGAAAAAGTCCCACGCTCCGCTCCTCATCACCAGGCCGGAGGCTAAGCGCACGCGCGATGCAGATGATGGTCCCGTCCGGATCAGAACTCCAATCGACGCCTTGGCCTGCCCCACGGTGGGCGTCAACTGTCGTCGGTATGTAACGGCAGATGCCATGGGGATGGCTAAAGAGGGGGGACAGACCGAGGTTAGTGTCGCTGGTACCGGAATCGAGAGTCGGAACACACGGTGAGACACCACGATGTACCCAGGTTCGGGGCTCTCCGTAGAGATAACACCCCTAGTCCTGCCGAGCTAGCTATATGCAATAACTCTGGCTATAATGAATGCTCCTTGAGCTGTTTGGGAGGAAGGAGAAGAGGGCCTCTGGTCACTACTCTCTCCTGTCTCTCTCTAAGGTGGGTGAAGTTGCAATAAGTGATCCGTCGTCCCTCACGCAGAAGGGGTACCCGGGGCTCTTATAGGCCGAGCCCGGGGTACAAAGGTAAATGTACAAAGGGAAGGGCCCAGCTGTCAGCCTCAGACAAGCTAGGGACCTCACATCGTGTTCTCCCGGATGACCCGGTGTAGACTTGCAGCTCACCATACCGCTATCTGGTAGACCTCGGCAGTGAACAGTGGAGCTAGAGACTTAGGCATGTTGGCCTGTCCGCGTGATCGACGTTGGAGGAGACCGCACGCCTCTGACAGTACCGATCTTCAGGGATTACACATTGAATGCTCTTGTACCAGGTGTCCGACCTGGTATTCCGCTCGGATGCTATTCTGTTTACTTCGGCCGAATGCTTCCTGGTTAGGCCGATTGCGCCTTCTCTGGGGCAATCGGCGCTCAACTTGAACAGCTCGACCCACTTCTTGCTTGCTCTTTATTAGCTCGGCCTTGATTAGATCGGTGACCATCAGGTCGGTGATCTTTGCTCTGATGAATTGTTTACCCTGGGTGAACCTACCCGGGGGTCATTCCCCCGACAGGAATTGACAACTCCACTGTCAAAGCTTGTGGGTATTCTTTGGCTCCCCTTGAGTCGAATCTATAAATTGGGTTATTCTTACCCGCGAAGACTATCTCGATCCCCTGCAGTTGTGGGTTATCAGGGCCTAAATTTTTTATGTCACATGGGCTTCAGGTGGGCCACAAATGTTATAAACCGCATTAAAATTAAACGTTTTGAGATTTAGATTTTGTGCCATAGGTTATTAAGAGGTGGTAGTTTTTTGGGAGATTAAGAAAGAGGGCAGTTTTCTGCAACCCTAGCCCATAATGTGGTAGTTTTTTACTATTAAGTAAAGCCCAATCCTTCAGCCTTTTGCGAGCTCCAGCGACGAGATACCCGTCCAGTAGCAACCTCGGGATTTTATTCTCTCTATCCTCCCATCAGCCGGCATGCACTCGGTACATCATCGGAGTGGTAAGAGCGTCTTCATGTACAGACGGGAGTCACAAAAGGCCATCTTGGACGAGTAGAGGTTCTCAACGGTCATCATCTGGTGCACTGACCATCTACCAACCTTGGATTCATAGACCTCGGTGAGGAGAGACTCACCGTACACATCGATGGTCGCGATGACCTTGAAGGACCGGAGCTTCCTATTGACGGCAAGCATGAGCTGCCTCTGCTAGTTGTAATGTATCTCTAGAACCACCAGGCCTGTGTGAGCGGGTTGCATACAAGGGTGCGGAAGACGGAGGAGAAAAATGTCTCGAGTTTTTCCATAATAATTATATAAAGATGCTTCGTGGAAAGAAATTTCTATATGTTCGGATAAAAGAAATAACTCAATAGTGATACACATAGAAACACAACTCAAGATGGTCCAATTGTGAGTTTGTCATTTACCAGTGTTCTGAGGGGTATGTTGCCGCCAGTTTTACTCGACGTCGATGAAGCTGGCCTTGTGGAGGTGGTCGTCGCACGATGATCGAGATGGTCATTGCACATGAGGACGATGTGCTTGTTGTGGGCTTCGACCATGAACACCCTGAACAGGACCGCCGGCTCCTTGAGTTTGTCGGACGCCAGCACCCACAACACGAATGGTCCGATGCCGCCCTTGACGTTGGTGACCGACACAGTGCACATGCTCTTTGCGTCACCCGATCGCCACGACAGGTTGAAGGGCTCGACCCATTACCGTACGATGGCAATTGGTTGTTGTGGCTAAGGTTGCTAAGAAAATTCAATATAAGCTATCGAAAAAATCTTCATAACTTGATCAAAGGCCGAGGGGCAATGCCCCCCCCCCCCCCCGCCTCTTAATATGTACATATCTCTACCTTTTATTGCTTATATCAAGTTTATAGACCTATCAACATGAGATTTAGTTTTAAAGATCTCAACTCGAGAAATGCAATAGTAAAGAGGTTCGTGATTTGGATGCACGATTCAGTAGATAAATTTTTTTGAAAAAGAAACGAATCTAGAAAAAATATAAGCAATCAACCTTACCTCCTCACACTCGAGATTGGAAAATCACTCAAAACATTTTAGTTACGACAAGTGGTGTGCATGCGTTATATCACTCGTGCTGCTAATAAATTAATCCTTGCCCGTACACCAGTGTGGGACAATGATCGGGACGTCGCATAGTCGGGCATAAGCTAAATGGAAGGCTCGCCGTTGTTAACGTGGAGATCCAAAGTAAATTGTACCTACCGTTCATGTACTAGCTGGCGCGTAACATGATGATCCTTGAACCTGTGGAAAGCTCCAATACAGTCCTAAAAAATGATAATACGTTTCAACTCCGGTCCTAACTACGTCTTACGTTGGCGTACACTACATATGTAGGCCCCACATTGTCAGCTTGTGAGTGAGAAATATATATAGCAAAAACGCAAAAGCTTTGCGTTTCGATGCATTGATAGAAAAGAAGAGAGCCATGTACAAGAAATACAAAGGCGCCACCGTCCACCCTTACAACTCCACCCACTAAGTCCTACGGGGCCCCGGGAATCAAAATCCCTAGGCCCCTCGCACCGGCGGCCGCCCAAGAGCGGGCTTCCGAGCGGATCGTAGCGAGAAGATCGCCCAGGTTAGGAGACGCGTTGTCGAAGACCACCGCGTTGCGTTGCTTCCAGATCCACCATGCCGAGAGCATGATCAAGGAGAAAGTCCCCTTGCGCAAAGCTCGCGGGGTCAACCTGACCGCCTGGAGCCACCAGTCCACGAAATCGCCGTCTCCATGAAACCTGACCGCTTGTGAGTGAGAAATAATCTAAAATAATTGAAGTGAGGGTGGGTTTGAACTTGTGAACTTCAAAACTTGAAGCCAGGACTAGATACCAGTAGGACCATCCCTCTACGTGAACCTTATAGAGTTCAGAACCTATATACCCGCTCCCGTGTACCTCTTCAATCAATTGTCCTGATAATACCGTTTTCAACCGATTTTTTGGTCTATATCCAAGTTCATGTGTGTTTTTATTTTTTCCATTTGAAAAAAAATGATCAACATACCTTTGGAAAATGTTCCATGTGCGTTATATAATTGTAAATGTTCGTAATGGATTTCACATGTACTAAAATAATATAGTGTAAATTATTCTTACATTTGTAGAAACATATTGATTTTTAATAAAATACATTTGTAGAACTTATTATTATTATAGAATAATACATGTACTAAAATAATATAGTGTAAATTATTCTTACATTTGTAGAAACATATTGATTTTTAATAAAATACATTTGTAGAACTTATTATTATTATAGAATAATACATGTACTAAAATAATATAGTGTAAATTATTCTTACATTTGTAGAAACATATTGATTTTTAATAAAATACATTTGTAGAACTTATTATTATTATAGAATAATATTTTATACATATTGACTATTTTTGAAATACAACATTTTTTGTCAAACTTATAAATATTTACTTATTTGAAAATGCAATGTAGATACATAATCATTGTTCGCGCTTGTGGTCATGAATGAAGATACATACTTCCTCCGATCCATAATAAGTGTCGCGAGGGATTAGTATATTTCTTTTATATTTTTATTTGAAAATAGTAACGATCTCAGCCGGACGATCGGCCGAAGCTTCGCGCGATCAGGCTAGGCTTGCCCACGCAGCGATCTATATTTTTGTTGCATATGATCCGTGATATTTGTGGCATCACCCGCGGAGCACAATTCTCCAGCGCAAAGCAATGGCTGATCCGCCGAGGGGTATTTGTAGATTGGTTTCTTATTTTAGACACATTTTTTAATAAAAAAAGACGAGTACTGAAAATAGGAAACGCTGGATGGATGTGAGCAATTAACGTTGGATCGATAGAAGCAAGGGACGGGACTAGGCAAGCCCCACCCTCTCGATCCGACGTGTGAAAGCCAGTTCCTGGCCAAGTAGGGCACTACAAAATGGGGATCAGATGCCATCGAGACATCTTAGCCTAGTCAGCAGAAGCATCTCCTTTGGTACATTCGTATCCATCTGAAGAATCGATGCTCATGCCTTCGATAGGTGGTACGTGCTCGATCGTAATTAATCAATGTTTTTTTATATATTTATGACACCCCTTTATTCCTCAAACATAGTAATGTCATTTACAAGCCTGGACATTAGATCATCCGGGGGTTGCCTAACCAAACTTCTGGAGTACTAAACTTAGCTCTACTAGCCAACTCATGGGCTACTTTATTACATTCTCTAAAACAGTGTTGGAACGAAACATGGACTAAATCTAAGCACATAAAATAACAGTCCTCAAAAATGGCACTAGCCGGGGATGATGATCTTCCTTCCTTCAGCATGTTTATAACTTCAGCATTATCTGATTCAATTAGAAGTCTGTCACACCCCGCTGTTCTAGCAAGGTTTAAACCACCGTCATGGCTTCTGCCGTAAAAGAATCCGCGCAGAAGTTCACTCTTTCATTAGCAGCCGCTATAAACCTTCCTTTATGATCTCGGATGACCGCCCCAACCGTTCCTTGCAGAAGATCATCATTGAATCCCGCATCCACATTCAGTTTCAGGGATCCTTTCTTGGGTTTCACCCAAGCTTTCCTCCGGACTTTCTCTTTGGGTGAGCATGCAATAACAAAGTTCGCTGTTAAACCCTTCACCGCAAAAGCAATGTCCTCCGCAGAATGGACTGTTCCCGTATGTATCACTTGTCTTCTCTCGTACCACAGATACCAGGTTGTCGTGGCGATCAACTCCCTGAATTTTGGTTGTCCCATGACCTGAATCTCCCTCTCTGGCAAGCAGAAGAGGCATTCGAACACCGCTTCCCCCGCCCTGTCGATTTGGCTCGCCTTCTTGATCACATCATCTAGGCCCAACAACTTCCAAACCGACATGGCTTTGTTACAATCAAAGAGGAGATGTTTGATTGTGTCCGGCCCCTGGTTGCAATCAAGGCAATGACTTGCGATCTTTATGTGCTTGTTCGCTAGAATGGCCCGGCAGGGGATTGCTCCGTGAAGTGTCCGCCAGATGAAGATCTTAATCTTCTGGGGACAAGATAAGTGCCAAATCGTCTTCCAGATATCAGCCTCTGTCGATTGAGAGCTATTATTGCAGATTTTATGTCCGAACTGATTGTTCCATTCCTCATGGTAGGCCGATCTGACAGAGAAGCCACCAGTTTTTGAGGGATGCCAGGCGATAAAATCCTGCATCTCATACACTGGTAATGGGATGGCCGGAATTCTTCTGGCATCGACAGGCCAAAAATTTTCCACTATTAGTTGCTCATCCTAGTCTCCTAACACAAGATCGATCAGATCACATACCTTGGACAGTAGCACATTTCCCCTAGGGGTTAAGCTCTTCCTAGAAGATGAGGTAGGGATCCAAGGATCATCCCAAATATCCACTTTCACTCCATCTCCAATGCGCCAGATGTATCCATTTCTGATCGTTTGCACTCCAGCCATTATACTCTGCCATGTATAGGATGCCTTTTTCTTCCAACTAGCCCTCATCAGGTCACCTTCTGGATAATATTTGGCTCTAAGAATAGTAGCACACAAGGAATCCGGATTATCAATCAACCTCCACGCTTGTTTAGCAAGAAGTGCAAGGTTGAAACAGTGAATATCATGAAAGCCCATTCCACCTTTATTTTTTGGAATGCACATTTTCCACCAAGCAAACCAGTGCAGTTTCCTCTGGGATGCATCATCTCCCCACCAGTATCGTGATATCGCGTCTGTTATTCCTTTGCAAGTTTTCTTAGGAATTTTAAAGACTGACATCGCATATGTTGGGATAGCTTGTGCAACCGATTTCAACAACACTTCTTTTCCTCCCAATGACAGGGTCTTCTCCTTCTAGCCTTTCAATTTTTGGATGATCCGATCAATCAGGTATTGGAATTCTCACTCTTGTCTTGACCGAGAGCAGCTGGGAGCCCAAGGTATTTATCATTCAGACTTTCAGTAAAGATATTCAAAACTGTGCAGACCTCTGCTTTCATTGCATCCGTTGTACTTGGGCTGAAAAATATGCTTGATTTTCCCACACTAATCAACTGCCCAGAAGCGGAGCAATATAAATCCAGAACTTCTTTAAGAGTGTTGGCATTTTCAGAATTTGCCTTCATCAAGATAAGCGAGTCATCTGCAAATAACAGATTAGAGACCGGAGGTGCATCTCTACAAACTTTAACACCCTCTAGCGCACCAGAGGACTCAACGTGAGAGAGTAGTGCAGTCAGACCTTCCGTGCAGAGCAGAAAAAGATATGGAGATAACGGGTCTCCCTGCCGGAGTCCTCGAGAGGGTTTGATTCGTTCAGTCTCATCAGAGTTGAACCGTACTTTATATTCAACTGAAGAGACACAAGTCATGATCATTTGCACCCAGTTTGCCTCAAACCCTAGCTTGAGAAGGATGCCTTCCAGAAAAATCCATTCCACTCTGTCGTAGGCTTTGTGCATATCCAACTTGACCGCACACCACCCATCCTTCCCCTTCTTCTTCTGTTTAATCGTATGCAAACTCTCATATGCAATTAGTACATTATCCGTTATAAGTCTTCCAGGTACAAACGCACTTTGAGTCAGACTGATTATCTCTGGAAGTAAACCTTTTAATCTTGCCGCTATCATCTTGGAAATAACCTTGTAAACCACGTTACATAAGCTAATCGGTCTATATTGCGAGAGGTCCTCCGGAGAGTTATTCTTGGGTATAAGCACTATTGTAGTATCATTCCACCCCTCCGGGATAGCCTTCGAGTTCACAGCTTGCAACACTTCATTCACAAAATCCTCCCCCAACATTGGACAAAACCTTTTATAAAAAGCTGCGTGGAGTCCATCAGGCCCCGGTGCTTTAAGGTCACCAATCGAGAACAAGGCCTTTCTAACCTCCTCCTCAGTATAAGGTGCTACCAGGATCTCATTCATCTGATCCGTCACCTTGCGTTGGACCTTGTTAATAACCTGCATGTTAAGGGAGTCAACTTGAGAGTTAAATAAAGCTTGGAAGTAGCCCTTGATGATCAACCGCAGGTCCTCTTGGTCTTCTTTCCAGACCCCCGTATCGTCTAGTAATTTCTTGATACAGTTACGTTTCTTCCTTGCCGTGGCTGCACGATGGAAAAAACTGGTGTTCCTGTCACCATGTAACAACCAGTTCGCTCTGCCCCTTTGCAACCAAATTATCTCCTTCTGATCCAGGAGGTTTTCTATAACCAGTTGTAAATCCTTCATCTCCTTTCTGACTTCCATAGTCAAAGGACCCGGCCTGAGTTTCTCGATCCGTTTACGGAGATGGTGCAATCTCTTCTTCGGTCCTTTCAGAACCTCTTTATCCCATGTGAAGAGATCATTCTTTACCACCTTCGTACGAGCTGCAAGATTCGGCCCGATACCCAATGAGGTTGCACGTTGCCATGCTGTTTTCACAATCTCCTCAACAGCCTCTTCACTAAGCCACCTCGCCTCAAATCTCCTTTCACCTTTTGGTTGCTGTCTCATAGCTGTTTCAAAGAACTGAGTGTCAATCAGGATTGGTCTATGATCCGAGTGTACGTGGGGCTCATGTACAAGTGCAGCAAAAGGATATTTTTCTGCCCATTGATCAGTGCAAACCGCTCTATCTAGTCTTTCTTTTATCACTCCCCTACTCCAAGTAAATGGATCTCCCACAAACATCAGTTCATTCAGACCGCAATCATCAAGGCAGTCACGAAAATTTTGCATAAAGTGTTGAGGTCTTACATTCCCACCTTCTTTCTCACTGGAATTCATGATTTCATTGAAGTCACCGCAGACGAACCAAGGACCAGAAGAATTGCCATGGAGGTCACGAAGGATTTCCCATGACCTATGTTTTTTGTCCCAGCTAGGTTCACCATAGAACCCTGTTAATCTCCAGGCCAACGCATTATTCTCCATTAGAAAACAATCTATGTAGTTAGCTGAAGAAAAATTCAGAACTACTTCATTAGATAGATTGTAGAACAGGACCAGCCCCCTGATCTTCCATCACTCTCCACAATGTGTAGCCGATCAAAACCCAGTTTTGCACAAACTTGTTCCGCCCTTGCTTTGTTCAGATGTGATTCAGACAGAAAGATCACATCCGCCTTCACCCTCTCATGGAGATCCACGAGTTCTCGAACTGCCGTGGTCGAAAGCATCCCACGGCAGTTCCATGCTAATGTTTTCATTGCTTCCGGCGGTCCTCCATGGAGGCCGCCGATATCTCATTTGTAGCGTGACCAAACGCTTCACCATCTACCCCTTTCAGGTTCTCATCATCACCCTGTTCGGTAAACTCTCCATCCACTCTAGTTTTCTTCTTGTTCGCATTTTTTTGGGGAGTCTCTGAAGTTTCAGGTGTTACACCATTCCCATCAAAAAGATCCACCATCACTGCCACAGTATTGCTTTTTCCAAGAGGGACCAGATTCAGATTTTCAGATGTATCAGCTGTTTTTGCTTCCGGATCCGTGGAGACCGCATCATCTGCCATACGTTTACCCAGCAACTGGTCATCCGCACGGGCTTCCTGAGACGCCGCCAAATCGAATTGGCTGGCCATGTTCTTTTCAACCGGGGCAGGGGGCGCCTGGTAGACAGAGTGAACCTCCACGCCCCTACTTGCATGTCTGCTTCACCTCTACCCCTTCCCATTGCATCATCACCTCTGCCTCTACCTGCGTTGAAGGCCGCAGGACCTCCTCTTCCAAAGTTTCTACGCTCAGAAGGACCAAATCTTCCCCTACCTCAACCACCATCCGCGAGAATAAAGTCTCCCCACTCCAGTTTGCTCTCGTCATGAATTCCATCCCCACATTCCTCATGCCAATGGCCCATGAGTCCACAAGCACCACAAAAGGTTGGAAACTTTTCATACTTTACTTGATACCATTCCTTTTTCTTGTCTTTAGTCATTGACACGAACTGGGTAATTTTCTTGGATACTTTCATGTACACTCTAACCCTTACGAACTCGCCAACGAACCCGGCGGGTAATTTCAGTTGGACATCGGTTACCTCCCCAATCGGCCTGCAAATCCCCTTGATGATTTTCTCATGTAAGAAGTTGTCTGGCAGTTTATGTATTTGAGCCCACACAGCCAATCTATCCAGAACCACCAATCTAGGGTTTGTATAGCCATCATACTCCTCAATGAGCAATGCCTGATTACGTAAAAGCCAAGGGCCTAACTTCATTGCCTTATTCCAATCCGCCAGGCATCCGAACTGCACCGTGAAGAGATTATCCTCCACCCTTCTCCAAACCACGTTTTTCGCTGGGTTCCATGCCGATCGCATGTCGGCAAAGAGGGCACTCTGACTGAACGAGCGATCCGTCAAGACCCTAGCAATGGCTAACCACTTCACAGCCTCTGGCGTCTCCTTCATGTCCTCTTCCCAGACGAAGCCTCCTTCGTCTTCTTCCTCCAGATCCAGCCGTCCCAACAACTGTTCAACTTGATCGGCACCAGAACTTCTGCTACTTTCTCCTGCCATGGTTAACCCTAGATCGGATCAACCTCCGTCCCGAGGCGAAAACACCAGGACCTGCTACTTCCTAGAGGGCGTCCGAGATCACGATCGCGGGAATAGCAAAGAATTGCGGTAGAGACCCGGGCTAATCGGGAGAGTCACCCGGGGAGAGTCAAACCCTAGTTACGCCGACTAGGGGAAAGTATAATGATCGATGTTAATTGTAAATGATTGAACCAAGGAATGATCGATTTCATTGATAGAGAATCATAAATCTAGAGTTAAATACATCAGGGGTGCTTTAACTTGTTTTACGCGGTTAGTTCGGTGCATAAAGTTATAAGATACATGAAAATAGTGCTAGCCATTTGTTGTAATATTGTCTCTTAACGTTGTATGTGTGTTACAATGTGAGTGAGATCTTTGAGTGGACCGCTTGGGCCGCGTGTTGGGTGAGTGACATCGTATTTTTATACCCAAAACAGTACTATCATACTGCATATATTTATTACTAGAAACAATATTATTGTACTGCATATATTTGAAAGATATGTTTTATGTCTGTAAGTTATGAAAGAAAGAAAATTCTAGCTACACTAGTGCAGAACATGGCTTTAACGCCGGTTTGTAAAGGCCTTTAGTACCGGTTCTTTAATATCGGTTCATCTAGAACCGATGCTAAAGTGTATGGCTCTCTGCCACGTGGTCATAGTCGGGGGGCGAGGGCTGGGATCTTTAGTACCGGTTTGTATTACAAATCGGTACTAAAGGTTTATTGGTTTAAGAGTTTATTTATTCTTTGTTTTTGTGGTTTATTGGTTTATTGATTAATTGGGTATAGGATTTACTGATTTATTTTACGTTATTACATATTGTACAATGCATATACATAGTAAATTTCTCGTACCACCAGCATATATATAACATACAGTACACATATGTATACAATTTGGTATATTACATAGTTTCACCTACAATTGCATATCATATTCTACCTGCAGCCGTGTCGGATGTACGAAAATTCTCCGTTCGTAGGTATGTGCTGAAGAAAAAATCCCGCTAATTCTTCTTGAAGTGCTTGAATTTTTTCCTCTATTTGGAGTTGACCCCGCTTCTCCCTTATCTTATTTAAAGAAGAAGATCAATATATAGCGAATGTTAATTCTAAATAGTATTTACATCATGGTAAGAACAAAGTCTAAATAGTATTTACGTACCATCATTGATTTACTAGTAAGCTTTTCGATCATATAGCGAATGTTCTGTATTACGATGTAAGCACATGGTTCAATCTCCTCTTTCTGCCTCATACAATTCACAAGGATGGAATTAAATCAGATAATAATCAAGCACATGATAATGGTATATTGAAACTAGAATTTAAGCGAATATTTTCGCACATATTTATCGTAGTGCCACGTCAGCTTATCCTTCCATATATCAGGCTCGTCTTTTTTTAACTTTGCCCAAACTCTGTCGTCAAAGAAAATGAATAAACTCGCTAATATATGTACGTACTCATCACGGTAGAGGATGTAGTCATTAGGGCATGCATGTATCTTCTGCACCTCTAGTCCTAGAGGGCAGACAAGCTTCTTTGCTTCGTAAGAACCGTTAGGCAATTCGTTATCCTTTGGAAGCCTCTTCTTCAATATTTTCAGTAGCTTCCCAAATCCCTTGTCAGGTATACCATACTCTGGCTTCCATTGCAATAATTCCAGTGCGACATCGAACTTTGTGTTTCCCTCTTCGCAATCTGGGTACAACCCTTTTCTGTGATCCTCTAATATGCGATTGAACTTCAACTTCTCCCTTTCACTTTCGCATCTCTCTGTGCATCAACAATGACACGGCGAAGCTCATCATCGGGCTCATGTGATACCTTTTCTTCAGCTTCTTGTTCTTTATTCTCTTGTTCTTCATTCTCTTTCCCCATTGTACCATCGTATTCAGGGAACCTAGGTCACCTGTCATCATCCTCATCTCCTTCATTCTCTTCCATTAGAACCCTTCTTTCTCTGTGCTTGGTCCAACAGTTATAGCCGAACATGAAACCATACTTAAACAGATGGAGGTGAATATCTTTTGGGTTAGAGTAGGTCTTATTATTCTTGCAGACACCATATGGACAAGACATAAAACTATCCCGCTTGTTAGCCTCAGCCACTTCCATAAAACTATGCAAGCCATTAATGAACTCGCCAAAGCGTCGGTCTTCGTACATCCATTGCCGACTCATCTTCATAATGACACAACACCGAAAAGACAAAATTAATACAAGTTCATATAAATAAAATTGATCATACATAAAGTTTGTTCATACATAAAGTTAATCATACATAAATTTCATACACACTTATTCTCATAAAAACAACATAAACTATCTACCTAAAGCATTTAAATGCAACAATAAATGCGATCAAAATCACAACAAAGGTAATAATTGCTCCAATAGCATAATAATACCAAGCCTCTTTACTAACGACATATTTTTAAATTTTCCTAATCTTCATGTGATTTGCATCCATCTTGTTCTTGTGATCATCGACGACATCGGCAACATACAACTCCAATCTCAGCTTTTCTTCTTCAATTTTTTTCATTTTTTCTTTCAAATACTCATTTTCTTTTTCAACTAAATTTAACTTCTCAACAAGAGGGTCTTTCAATCTCATCTTCTCGCAGTCACTACAAATATGCATACTAAGAAATTAATTTGAGATCAAAGTGCATATAAATCAAATAAACTCCACATATAAATTCATTTCTTAAACTTGGGGATTACAATCGTTTTGGTTCAGCACATGAATTGCTTGATGTCTAGACCTCAACCACGCACCAGTATGTATAGAATTATGCCCATCTAGGTAAAACAGTGAGCAACGTAATTTCAAGGCCGGCGGATCAAGAAGATGGTGTATTATCTGTCCGTACGAAGTAGGCGTATCCGAACAATATCTTCAACAAGGCAACGACATAAAAACATCTTCATTACCAGGTATAACCAATTCGGATCAGGCCAAGGCTTTCACCTCGTAGCTCGAGACCGGTTGCTCGAGTAGCACCACCATTGAAGTCATTCGTGTGTTGTCACCGCAACTTTACCGCGATCCAAGCAGCCACATGTGTGCCGCCGTTTCGTATCATTCCTGTGCGTCAAAGCATTGTCCATAGTTTACATCTCAAATTTGACTATCTGATCTACAAAGAGAAACCTTCGTGAAGAACTTTTGGTAGCCACCGCCTCACCGGGGAGAGCCCTTTCTAGGCCGTTTACCCTGGGACCGACATGACCAGGACGAGAGAACGGAAGGCAAATGACCATCGCCGCCAGGTGCCTGCACGGAGCGCAAGCGCCGCAGATCAAGAGCACACATCCGCCAGACCGAAGGCACGTTTCTCGATTGAAGCATTATGCCTGCCTCGAGCACGCTCGCCATCACCCTGCATCCGCGCCGCTGCTGTCACGCCGTCTTCGATGACCAGAAAACAACGCGACATCTGCTCTAGTTAGCACCTGGACGAAAAGGAAAGGGAACGGGAGGACCATCCCACCGCCGCGAGGCTTTGTTCGATGCGGGGCTGATCGGTGACGGTGAGGGAGGGGCGATGATGTGGCGATCAAACGGTGGCAAACGTAGATGACACCCGTGTCACCTGTGGTGGACAGAGGCTGATTCTAATTTTCTGCCGATTTGTTGCTCTCTCTCTCTCTCACCTCTAGGATACATGGAAGTATGTTTTTTTTGGAAAAGAAGGATAATCTCTAGATAGCCACTAATCCTATGATACAAAACACATCGAAAACGAAAAATACACAATTTCTAAGCTACACCTTCAAGAAGGAATCAGCGCACGTGCGCCGATGATGGTGAGTCCATCACAAGATTGAACTCCGGATTCTCATCTCCAAAGCTAAGCTTCTATCCACCACCTTCAGCAAGGACACAACGCATGCGCGCATCGATATAGCCTGATCAGAAATCTTGTGTTTTTACCGAATTACATAAACTCGTCGTTGAAGTCGTCTGTACCATCCGCCCTTATTCGTCTACCGACGCCACGATAGCCGGATATTTTATTGAAGCATAGATTACCTTTCAATTTATTGAACCCACGTATGCAGTTGCTTTCTTCATTCTACACTTCTTCCTTAGAAAAGAGGGGGGAAAAGCACAGTTGAAAATCGGCTTGGTCGGTCCTATGGGGAGGTACAAAAGATGAGATGTTGAGAGCCTGAATTTAGTACCATGCACATGCACGCTGTATCTATCCATCTCATTAATTCCAGATATTTACACTGAATGAAGACGGCTTCCGTTGAGTTCGTAGATATTTCCATCGTCGTTCCGTTGCATTTCATTTCTTATTTCCTTTTAATATCTTCTATCAATATTATACGTAAGAAACTTGTAATACTAGCATTCTGAAGGCCGTACCGGTCAATTTTCATCACTTGCTATGTCTTGCCAGGAAACTCAGAATACGTTATTGTGCTTGCCATTGCCACCAATATAAATTGATTGGTGCAGCTAATTGACCTGGCCCACTAGCATAAGATTTGCAATATTCAGTCCACACTCCAGAGATATTAACTTGTATGTCACTGTTAGTTTTGTATTTAGCAAGGTTGCAGTCCATGGCAGGTAGAGTCAATGGTATCCTACTTTTCCAACATCGGAGCTAGCCAAGTAACTATCCATGCAATAAGAACCATCAAAAAATATCTTCATAATACAGATAAGATAGAGACTACAATGAAAACACCATGTGTGTTTTGAGGGCAGCGAGATAAAAAAAAGTTTAACTCCTTACATAAAATAAGAAGTTAATTGCTTTTGGTTTTCAGGCTCATTGGGGCCCTCCAAATTCAAACTTCAAAATTCAGCAAAATTTGTATTTCTACATTTCAAAATATTATGAAATAATACAGATATATATGGAGCCATAACTCACAAAATGTGTAAATTTTCAGGAAGAAATACATTGAAATAAGGGTTGTGCAAAAATAACAAATCTCAGGTTTGTTAACACATGGTACTATTCATCTTCCCAGACCATGCATTTTTTTTCACATGTCGCAATTCAAGGTATTTCATCATGAAATTGGACAAACATGTACATTACATCCTTACATACTGGCATACTTTTTTTCAGATTTTCGTCGGAAAATTTAAATTCGATTTTTTTTCAAAACGCTTCACTCTATACTAGGCCTATATAAAAATTTGGGATCCCTATAATTTAGGGCGACGTTCTGCGCCGGTCGGCCGACGCTCCAGTTCGCCGGTCAAACGCGGACCGTCCGATCTTCGCGATTTAACGGTCCAGATTTGCGCGTACCCCTTCGTTTTTGACTGCAACATTTGCGGTACCTTTGCGATATTTGCGGTACTTTCGCAACATTTTTGATACACGGATGCAACATTTTTATTTTTGGTGTTTTTTGCAGAAAAAATTTTGTGGTAAAAATTTTTAAATCGCTGGTGGTAGCATTTTTTACTATCGGTTGCAACTTTTTTGGTACATGGATGCAACAAAAAATTATTGTGTGCATTTTTTTCTTTCAAATTTTTTCACTATTGCAACCAAAAATCAGATAAAAAATTACGTACCATATTTACCATCAATTCGTGGCAGCAAATTTAATCTACGCTTGTAGCTTTTTTTATAATGGTTGCAACAAAATTCGGGACCCATCATCACCGATCACACTTCATCTTTTTTGTTGTAGCAAAAATCATTAGTAACATTTTCATATCATGCTACCAAATGAATGCGCTTAGCACTAAAATACCATTAAATACATCCGTTTAGCAAAAAGTAACATAGATCAATATAATAATATTAGTATAATAGTAGTAGAGATAGTAACATTTTATACTATGGTTGCAATATTTATCATGTGTCAGATGCAGCAAAGGAGGGAAAATGGAGACAAGTGGGCCTGTACCGACCGACGCATAGGCTTTGGCCGATCGGCCGGCCACCAACATTAACCTATAATTTATGTGCCCTGCGGTCTGCACAATGTGCACACCTATAGGCCTATCTGTCAATCACATTTATCCCCCTCAAAATCTTTATAGGGGTAAAAAAATTAAGAATTGCCCCAAAAAGCAAT
The DNA here is from genome assembly GCA_950022295.1 of Bromus sterilis. Classification (NCBI taxonomy): domain Eukaryota; kingdom Viridiplantae; phylum Streptophyta; class Magnoliopsida; order Poales; family Poaceae; genus Bromus; species Bromus sterilis. The sequence goes on along the minus strand of OX465595.1, from coordinate 359,620,916 downwards.
CCAACTATCTTATTTTTACTTCCTTCGAACCACTTAGGTCTCCTTTGGTTTGGAGGAATTTCATAGGAATTCTATAGGATAGGATTCTTACAGGATTTTTTTCCTTTAGAGTCCTTTGATTTATAGGAATGGATTCCTATCCTCCCCATATCAAAAGAAAATACACATTAGCCTAGACTGAATAGAAAATTTTCTATGGTGTGAACCAAATGACATCTCTTTTCCTATTACTACTCATAGGATTCTGGATACATGCCTTCTCATTTCACACAAGTTTTGCATTCCTATGATAATCCTATCATATGATAGCTTTGTAACTAATATCGTTATGGAAGTGTCACTTCGACGATAGTAAAAGTTTTTTCTAGGGATGTAATGTCATAAATGTGCCTTTTTCTTGCAGTGAAGGCAACTTAAGCAATCAAATATGTAAGAGTTCAATTGTTTGGTTTGCTAGCTTAGAACCCCACATCAAAGGATCTGCTAGATCTATGCTCCAGTTCCCCTCGTGCTCCCATGGGGGTCAAGCGGTGTTTCAAAGGAAGGGGATTTTTAGTGAGACCGGTGCATCCACTTCCACTACGCAGAAGACCCATATGCAGAGTTCATTGGTTCGACCTCGATGTGCAAACGATCCAAATACACATTTCACTAGAGGCGGCTAGGTGAACGCGACCAACGTTTGTACTTAGTATGAGACGCGGGTTGTGAAGGATAATCTGTTTATACTAGAAAACTACCGTTGGTGTTGCCAGTTGTATGTGTCCTCGTTTCCCTTCTTCTTCCCCCTCTCCAATTTGTATTATGAATCTGAGATTCATTCCAATTACATAATATAGTGAGTGCCCATGGAATCCTTAGTTAGTTTCTCACCAATAGTGTATTTAAATTTTCATTTTAAGATACTCATTGGAGTGGTGCAGGTAAAGTCCTCAACTCCTGATACTACATACACATGTCCCATCATACACGGACAATTTCCCATCCGACTCAATTCTTTCCCACTACCAAGCTTCTCTAATTCCAGTTTTCCTTAACCAACCACGAGCTCGAATACCTAATCATGTGTACATTTGTGTTGCCCCGTTGCCATTCTGTAATAGGAAGTCGCCTCGCTACTCAGCGTATATATAGTCAGCTGTTCTTCTTAAAATAATGAAAATATTGTCTTTGTTCATAAATGACTGTAGTCAATAGGGTTGAATTGCACTTAAACATAGAATAGAGATGCTTTCCGCTCGAAATGACCAACACATGTTAGAGATGAGCTAGAGTAGAGGCTTCATGTGCAATGATCACCTTCCCTATGTCCCAAGGGAGGATTTATGTAGAGAAGGGGAGGAGTTGAAAGGGAATGAAGCTTTCGGGGTCTTATTGCGAGTATGACCTCTCACGGGTGTGCTTTCGTCATAGTGGTGTGCTTTTGTCGTCGTGGATGACTATGTGAGAAGTCAACAATATGCCACATTAGCAAAAGTAAGTTTAGGATCATGAAAGGATGTAGCGAGGACTATTTGTGTGTCCTCATTCATCACAACTTAAGATTTGTGACCTACATTTAGCGCAGCAAACCATCAGAACAATTTTTCAAGACTATTTTTGGTTATAGGACGTTCGTTCAAAAGATGCCATTCACTTCCTGGAGATTTCAACCCCCCCCCCCCTATATATATAGTACTTATATTGATGTTTTTTTACAAAGGATGAATTTTATTGACTCAAAACGAAACATCAACAAGGTACAAACACAATGTGCACACATCTGAGCTCTACATATCTAGGATGCACACAACCAACATGCATACAAAAAGAACATGCTACCAAATAACAAAAGTCATATAAGAAAAAGAAATAACAAAGTGATCAAATATTCGATCGGAAAACAACAAGTATGGCCATATCACCAAACATCTCATGACACCCCATGGAAAACGAGGTTATTCAAAAACAAGGATCAAACACCACCATCACAAAATCGAATTCTGAAATGATAGATTATATGTTTTTACCTTGAAGAACTAATCCGAGCATTTCCAAGAAATACTTCCACAAGGTAACGGTGCAAAAAACATCACCATTGATAAGTGTAATAAACTTGGATCAGACCTAGGTTTTCACCTCGGAGCTCGTTGAAATCAATTATGTGTCATCACGGTCACTTTTTTGCAATCTCATCAGGTAGATGTGTTGGGATAGAAAATTGACCGTCGTTGTTGCACAAACATACACTCTGCAACAAGCCATCATCCATAGATTGCATTGCACTGCTATAGGTAACCACTAGATCTGAAGAAAAAGAAACCCTCAAAAGATATTCCGATGGTCATCCCATGGCCATCGTTGCAATTCAAAGTGGTCACTATTGTTTACATAGTCGTCAAAGATGGAGAAACAGTATCCATAAAATCTACCAATACCAACCACCATCCACGTAGACGCGACCATCATAACACATCCACAGAGCCTTCGAGCTCCACCATAGTGAAGTCCCCCAGCCACAACTACCGCTCGGTCCATGGCCACCTATATCTGGCAAGTCAACCACACCATTGGTAGGGACCATCTTCACACCGTTGGACGTCAAGGTAGGAATCCGCCTATCCCTATGAAGAACAGCGGGGAGGCTAGCTAGGTCAACGGGGACGTGAGCCACACACGGGCAACGAGATCCATTCAATATATAAAGACACTCATGTGAGAGAGATCTCGCCGCCGCCGATCATCGCAAAGGGCTTTACTCCTGGCGGACCCAACCAACAACAACAATCAAGGGGGAGATGATGCAATTGAAGGATAAGTTTGGTCCAAAACCCCAACCACGCACTACATTGTGAAATTTTCTCAAAAAAAATAAAGCGCACTACATAAAGGAACAGAGTGAGTACATGATAGATAGCATTGATAGTGTAATTTATTTTTCATATTTTTCAACGAGATTTTGATGGTCTAAAATAAGAAGGGTGTGCCGAAGTCATACAAGCGGTACACTATATACACTCTCAAGCAAGACAAGACTTCCACCTCTCATCTTCCTCTCTTAATGAAATAACACACAGAGCTGCTGCATGTTTAAAAAGAAAATGTGGTAGGGCCCTAACTAAATTTGCTACAGGACTTTTGACATGATTACTGCCGCATCATTTCCATTGTATAATCATAATCTTTCAAAATTGAAATGTAGCGAACTCTAGAATATTCCACCATTATTCGAAGCGCACTCCAGAAAATGATAACCCATAACATAATCTAATGGCAAGTAGACCTACCGTTAGGAATTGGGACACTTGTATAGTTAAGCTCAATCATTAAGCCCCGGTAGGCCCAACGGCCGCCAGCTTATTATACACACCTTACAGCTTGCCCAATGCCCGCCCATGGCTCGATTAACATATTGACATTAGGTTCTCTAGCTAAGCTAGTTGCAGCTTGCCAACGGCAAAGATGTTGGCCAGTAACTTGAGGCGAAAGGTTCACCAGAATGTTCCTCCTGGACCAAATCAAATCAAATCAACGTGATGACACCATACTAACACTGGAATTAATCAAACCTACCGAATAAAATCAAAGATGGACAGAATTGGCCAACACAACGCGGGTAATTTGTTGTAGTTTGGCAAGAATTTTTAACTAAAACCACATCAAATATTTTCGAAGGTAGTACTGTACATCCTAAGCTAGATTGCCGTTAGCTTACCTGGGCTGGAACTGACGACCAGATTGGAAAACTTCGAAGTTCAGATCTGGAGTGCTACGCCGCTGCTTTAGCCTTTAGACAAAACATGATTGACTAAATTAATTAAGCACTACAATACTACTACTAGTTAACGGCTTAATGCAGACGCGGCGCCGAAGAAAGTAAGTAGGATCAGTGCAAAAGGGTTTTGAAAAGGAGGCTTCTCCGGGCACCTGAGTTGGATTCATGCTGTCCTGTTCTGAGCAACTCGCAAAACCCTTTATCTGCTCCATTTCGCAACTCGCAACTTTACAGTGCAGCTTCAGCACAATCTGCCGACTTGACGGGGAGCACAAAGCCATTGGAGAGGCTCGAGGTGTGATGATGATTAGTAGTCTAGTACACTAAGTACTGTATTAGTTTTATTCTCTTGTTGGGTGAGAACGTACTGCCGTGTGTGAATGATGCTGAGGCCCTGAAACCGGCTTGTTTAATGATACCAAGACGTGCCTGTCTGTCAATGGACGCAAATGAAATCTAGCCAGGGTTGCAGCCAACTAAACAGCGCCCCATGCAACCCACGAGATCATGACTAGTTGGAGTGGTTTATATTATTTGTTTTATTTTGCAAATGAAAGGGAGGGAATACATACATATTCTGATTGCTTGAAGTCATTGATTTGGCCAGCGGTGCCACCTTGCAAGTCGTCAACAAAAACTTGGACGCATTCCTGCTTTCACACCTGGCTAGGGTAACTTTAAAGGCACCATCCAAACCGGTTCAATTTTGGTTTGCTTTTTGTTTGTTTGGATCATCAAACAGATCAATATTTGGTTTATGTTCGGTTTTATCAAGTCGCTGCACATAATCTGGGGGAGGGGAGCGACGCATTTGGTCTCCAAGATCAATTTTTAGTCACACCTCACCGCCGAAGGACCTCGCAGACCAGTTTATAAGGAGGGCGACATAGACTCGTTATCCATATTTGGTATTATAGCAAAACCAGATATGTTTGCTTTCGGGAGAGCTTCCTACAGTGATACTCTATCTCTTTCAATGAGTTGAACCATCTCTCTTTCAAGGATTTGAACTGGATTAACTCATTGAAAGAGATAGATATCATCCTCGGGCGTCTTCCCATGTCAGCGATCATTACTGTTTTTACTATATTTTTTATATTATTATATTATTTTCGTATACATATGATTTTTTTATCATTTCAATACAACGAATGCATATTGTAGCACATATAGTTCACAAAACAACACATATAAATCATATATTGTACCAAATAATTTTATTACAAACCATACATTGATCAAATTATTTTATAACAAATCATATACATTGTACCAAATCACATAGTTCACACAACAATAAATTTTGGCACATATAGTTTTACATACCACTACTGGTTTTCTATGTGAGTCCACATATGCTCAACCAAATTGTCTTGTAGATGCACATGAGTTTCCCGGTCACGCATATCACGATGAAATTGGAGGAACTGTGCATATGATGTCGCTCATCCTTGTGGCACAACATTGTCACCCTGGTACTTGAACCCTTGATCGAAGATATTGTCATCACGATCGTCATCTACCACCAAAGACAATGCTAATATATGGTTTGATTGCATCCATGAAGTCCATGAGAAAATAGCTTTCAACGATCATATGATTGGTGCATCCACTATCGATCACCCATTTGACTCCGCCGGAGAAAACACCCTTGATCTTATCCGAGGAGGGAGGTGCATCATCAACCAACTTGGCCATATGGTACTTGTGTGCATTGTTGGTGTAGTCGTTCATGTAGTTGTAGTTGACAACCTCACCATCTTTGTTGAGGAGCTTCAAACTCTTTTGAGTATCTTGAGCCACCCCGACAACACCACCAACATCCTCCGGATCGGATTCCTCTTGAGCAACCATGGCTTTCCCAACTCTTCTTGGGCTTGGTGCTAAGAGGATTGGGTAACTTCTCGATAACCTCTTCCCTTAGGAATCTTGGCTTGCCTTCTCTTTTCTCATAAGGGCATGCTTCCGAAAAGTTCCCCGTCTCTTCACAATTGTAGCAAGATCTCACTTTATTCTTTTGAAATCTTCGTTTGAAGTCATCCTTTTGGAATCTCTTGACAAAGAGTGTCATGTCATCATTGGAGGTGATTTCATTGGAGTCAATGTCATCATACTCCACTCCATCATCTTCTTCATCATCATCATATTCTTGGACATGCTTGGCCTTGAGAGCAAGATTTGACATGGACGACTCACCTTGCATAGCAAGCAATCTCTTTGCATCCTTTTTGTACTCTTCATATTGCTCAAAGGTAGAAATCACATCATCCTGCGTCATCTGGAAGAAATTTGGTGCACGCCTTAAGTACCATACCATTCTCTCGTGATATAGACCAATAGAGCGGTCAAAAATTTGTCCATAAGATAACGGTATGTGAGATTGTAGCCATCTATTGTCTTCTCACAAGTGAAGCACTCAATTTATGCGGCAAGAGTCTTGAGACGCTCATGTAGATGTTGGGGAGACTCGTTGATGTGCGAGGTGATGATAGTGATTTCTCGCCCTTCGTTGGTAAACCCTAAGTGGAAGGTATGATGTAGCACAGAAGCAAATTTCCCTCAGTAAAGATACCAAGGTTTGTCTCCAGTAGGACTCCAGAGATGATAAGTAGGTGTCAGCGGCGCAACTGACGCAGACCTGCACACAGACACAAATAACTTTGTTCCCAACGAAGTTCAGAGAGGTTGTCAATCTCTCCGGTCTTGTTGTTCACAAAGGATCAAACACAAGGGATAATGATAGCAACTGAAAGTAAAAGCAGAAAAGTAAATGAGCGTGGAAACAATAATGAGGATATGGACCGGGATACGTGATGTTCAGTAGTGATGTCTCTCTCCCAAAAGACGATAAAACTGCCATGCGAGGTGAACAAATTACAGAAGGGCAATTGACAGGATTATGAACGCACCGCAATGCTAACTATGCTACAAAAGAAAGGAAGAGGCTCAAAAGCATGGGCAGAACGCCAAAATAAGTAGACTGAAATCCAACTGCATCTACTACTAATCATCCACCTTGAGATATCTATCCAGAACATCTCGCTGGTATTAAGTTGCGAGCCCCACCCAAAGTGTAAACCCAAAGCAACAGACAACTGCATTAAAAAGCACTTTGCGTAAAGTAAACAATCCTTGCAACCGCGGTTACAAGCACCGTTGTTTTCCCCCTTGTGGCAACAGCACATCCCCTAGACTCATGTTTCTGTCACTCAAGCGTGTCATCGGGGGGCATGAACCCACAATCGAGCATAACGTTCCCTCTTGGGGTTACTACCTACTACTTGGCCAAAGCAATAAACAGCAACAGAGAACATGCAAGAATTACTTAAGAACAAAAACATAAGAGATAAGAACCAAATATATTACTCAATCACAATCTGAACATAATCTCATAATCCATCAGATCCCATCAAACTCAGCATAGCAACAGCAGAAAGATTACAAAAGTGCCTCGATCATGTAGGGAAGCTCACGAGGTCTAAACCATGAAGAACAAAGAGGGGAGGAGAACATCACATAGCTACTGATCACGGACCTATGGTCCAAAGGAAACTACTCACGAGTCATCCGGGAAGCATCCATGGTGGAGAGGAGACTCCCGGAGGTCGGCCCTCCCTCCGGCAGGGTGCCGGGAAGAGGTCTGCTGGTGCTCCCGATCCCGAAAGCGCGGCGGCAGAACAGAGGCGAGATCGCGAAAAAGGGTTCTGTCCTCGAGGGTTTCTCGTCACAGAGAATATATAGGCGAAGGGGGGCAGCCAGGGGGGCCACCAGGGGTCTAGGCGCCCCCCTGGCGCGGCCAGCCCCTGGGGCGGCCAGCCCCTGGGGCGCGCCACCAGGGCGCCTGGGCCCCTGGTGGTGGCCCTCTGGCCCCACTCAGGTTCTTCCGGAAGGTTCTTCTGCGCTGATTTTTTATCTGATTTTTCCCGAATTTATTGAGCACTTTTTATATGGGGGAAAACTGAAATAGAAAAACAGCAGAAAACAGGAACTCGCACTGTGGTGCACTGAGTTAATAGGTTAGTCCAAATATGATCAAAAGTGTATGAAAGTGTGTCTAGATCATAGCAATATCACACAAAACATGCATCGAGCAAGCAGGAATTATAGATATGTTTTGGACGTATCAACATCCCCAAGCTTAATTCCTGCTCGTCCTCGAGTAGGTAAATGATAACGGCATAATTTCTGTGGTGACATGCTAGCAACCATATAAGAACTTTGAAAAGTAAAGCAATCAAGGTTAGAGATTCAATTCAAGTCATAACATGCAAGAGTCTATATTAGCATTGAAACAAGTAACAAAAGAACATTAGGTGCAAGAGCTCTCGCTGTCCGTGACTCGAATGTCTCCTAATGGTGTTGGCGTGCAAGAAGGGGGATAGGGAATACGAGAAAAACATTTATTTGTTGAGAACTCAATCTATTAAAGTTTCACACTTGGTCTTTTTCTGGAATCTTATCTTGACTCGTCCCCAGACCACTAGCCAGGTACAAGTCAATTTGATCCACTCCTTTTTCAATATTTTGAGCACTCATGCAATGGATGAGCGTAAGCACGAGAGTTGACACTTATGATGGCAAAGAGAGAAGTACGGAGGAGGAGGAGGAAGACAAAAAAGAATGAGACAGGCTCACATCAATGAGGACAATCATAGGCAAGAGATGCCAAATGATAGATATGATGTGTGGAGTAGGGATTGCCATGCAACGGATGCACACGAGCTAAGAAGCTCTCCAATGGAACTAGTGGGGGTGCATCTAACTTGCTCGCTCATGAAGACCTAGAGCTCGTTTGAGGAGGCTCATCCTTGGAATATGCAAGCCAAGTTCTATAGTGTGAAGGTCCCCACATAGCTATATGCATAATGATCATCTCTATGGAGTACAAGGATATAGAGGGAGTACTAGTGTGGATCTCTCAAAAGGATAGTAGTGTTGCCCCTTTCTCTCTTTTTATTTCTTTTTTTCTCTTTTTTCTATTTTTTGTATTTTTTTTGTGGCCTCAATGGCTCTTTCTATTTAACTCTCCTTTGTCCTCTTTGGGATCTTTTATTGTGTCCACTTTGGGATCTTTTCCTCACTTAAGGGCAACACTCTATTTTACAAGAAGGTAAAGGAGATCTTTCACACTTTACAAGGTACTCAAAATCATAAAGAAAATGTAACTATCATGATGTATGCAATGTATGTCGCTGCCAGTGTGGCAGGAACATGTATGACATGAAGATCAAGTCATGAAGAGGTGGATGTTGCATGGCAATATATCTCGGAAAGGCTATGGAAATACCTTGATAGGTAGGTATGGTGGCTGTTTTGAGGAAACATATAAGGAGGTTTATGATGACAGAGCGTATCATGCCAAGGGTTTGGATGTACCAGCGAAGGTGGACACCAACTCTCGGAGTGAGAAGAAGGCAATGCACGGCACGGGAGAGGCTAGCAAAATATGGGAAGGTGGAAGTGTCAACTTTCAATACTTACATTAGTCCGAAGAACTCATGCACTTATTATCGGTAACTCTCATTCTAATAAGGAGGTTCACAAAGGGACAAGTCCCCCGAGGAGGAGTGTATGGGGGTTTGGTTATCCTTGCGCATCCTCGACTCATGGTACGTGAGTATACTCTAATATTCGATCCCTCTAAAGATTAGTGATCCATCTAGTAGCTAGAGTTCTCAACTAGTTTTGTAGGTTTTGAAAATACACACGGATTGCCCAAAATACGACACCTATCACTAATAGGCTAAATCTCTTGACACCAAAAGTTCAGACATTACTCACATCAATACCTCAAAACTATTGCAAGTTACTACTAGAATTAAATAGCACCCTCAATTACCTACTTTCAAGACAAGACTCTACTTAGTGCAACAACCAACTCTCTTTAACAAGATAAACATGAAAACTAAAAAGAGTTCCAACAACAAACTAAACAAAAGCCAGGGCTCTTGCTAAAGACAACCTAAGACTAAAACTAAACATGGCAGCAGCTACGAAATGATAAAGAAGACACAACAGAGAAAGATAGGCATGAAAAATTATATGATGTGTTCTAGATTTTGAAAGTGGAGCGTGTTCCTCTCCCACACAAAGTAAGATGGGGTCTAACTTGTTATGACCAGCAAGCAAAACTAAAGAAAACTAAAAATAAAACCTAAGAGCGAGACGCTCCAAGCATAGCACATAACGCATGAAGTGATAAAAATATAGTGGGACGAAGGACGAACTGATGATTGTTGATGGAGAAGGGGATGCACGGGGGCATCCCCAAGCTTAGACGCTTGAGTCTCCTTGAATATTTATTGGGGATGCATGGGGGCATCCCCAAGCTTGAGCGCTTGACACTCCTGGATCTTCTTTCATCATCTTTCATCGCACACTTGAAAACTCCCTTCATACATAACTCATCATAAGCTGATTAGAGAGGTTAGTACCCTTAATAAATTTGTTTCACTGGATATAAAGATATTCTTGAAGAGCTACTGTTTCTCAAGAGTGCAAAAAAGTTTTTTCTAAGAAAAAGCAAGCTTAAGGTTTGCAAAAGTGAAGAGAGGCAAAACGTGGCAGAATCTGTGAAAAACAGAACAACAGGTAGTAGAGAATTGTTTCGGGGCACTTATGCAACTCAAATCAAAAAACTCAGAACATACGAAAGTTTCACAATTTTATAGAGCACGCTGTCAAAACAATTCAGATCAAAAAGATGATCTGGTGATTTTATTCGAATTTTTCTGTCAAGGGACAGAATCTGTTTTCTGGACAGCATGTCACAACTTTTGCTTCCCTTATCATAAGAGGCTATAACTTGGCACAAAGCTGAAAAATAAACATCAAGACACAAAAAAGCAAAAATAAACCTAATTCGTTGTGGGCTGCCTCCCAAAAGCGCTTTCTTTTATGCCTTTAAGCTAGGCATGATGCAAAAGGAGAATCAAGTTTTATCAAGAGAAAGAGAATAACTAGCCCGAGTAACAGACTCAAAAGGTAACTTGATTTTATTTCTAGGGAAGTGTTCCATCCCTTTCTTGAGAGGGAATTGGATTTTATATTCCCCTCTTTCATGTCAATAACCGCACCAACGGTGCGAAGAAAAGGACGTCCCAAAATAATTGGACACAAAGGTTCACACTCTATATCCATAACAATAAAATCAATGGGAACATAGTTTTCATTGACAATGATAAGAACATCGTCGATCTTCCCCAAAGGTTTCTTTACGGAAGAATCAACAAGACGAACACCAAAAGAACAAGGCTCAAAGGGCTTCAATTCAAACATATCATATATTATTTTGGGCATAACGGAGGTACTAGCTCCAACATCACATAAAGCATAGCAAGAGAAGTTATTCAATTTAATTTTGATCATAGGGTCCCAACCATCATCTAGCTTCCTAGGTATGGAGGCTTCTACTCTAAGCTTCTCCTCCCTAGCTTTGATGAGAGCATTTGTGATATGCTCCGTGAAGGCAAGATTAAGTGTGCTAGTGTGGGCGTCTCTAGACATTTTGTGTAGCAAGATAATAACTTCTGAGAGGGTGCAACTATCAAAATCAATATCACTACTATCAAAGGTGGTAGTAGTGTCGTCTAGGCTCAATTTTTTGAAACCCTCTATGTTCATAGGAGTTTCTTCATCTTTGGTTGAGGTATTAGCATCACCATTAATAGGTCCAACGGGACTAGGAGTGCATTGGGTGCTAATAGTTTGGGTGTCCTCAACAATTTGGATAGTGGCAACTGTGTGGTGTGTAGGAAGGCTCTTAATTCTATCCTATTCCTCTTTTTCTCTAGCCCACCTTTCTTTAAGTTTAGCAATCATCCTAATATTTTCATTAATTTGCAATTGGATAGCATTAATAGGAGTGGCCTTATTCTCCTCAAGGGGAGAGGTTATAATTTTAAGCATCTCAATATCAAGGGCTAAGCTTTCTACCTTCAAAGAGAGATTATCTAATTTAGCTAATTTCTCCTCTACATTTTTATTGAAGGCTTTTTGTGTAGTGATAAAATCTCTAAGCATGTTTTCCAATTCAGAAGAGGGGTTCTTGTTGCTAGGGTAGGTGTTGTTGTTCCCATAGTTGGATGGAAACGGTCTAGGATTGCTAGCAAAATTACCCCTATAAGCATTGTTGTTGAAGTTGTTTCTAGCAATAAAGTTCACGTCTACTTGTTCTTGGGCAACCAAAGAATTTAAAGGGACATCACGAGGATCAATAGAGGGTTGCTTGGTAAGTAGAGACATAATTAAGTCAACTTTTTCATTGAGGGAGGTTATTTCCTCGACAGAGTTTACCTTCCTACCTGTTGGAGCGCGTTCGGTGTGCCATTGGGAATAATTGGTCATCATCTCATCGAGAAGCTTCGTGGCAGCACCAAGTGTAGTTGAAATAAAGGTTCCTCCCGCGGCCGAATCTAACAGGTTCCACGAGGTAAAGTTCAAGCCTGCATAAAAAGTCTGGATAACCATCCAGGTAGTCAAACCATGTGGAGGGCATTTCTTAACAAGAGATTTCATTCGTTCCCAAGCTTGGGCAACGTGTTCATTATCCAATTGCTTAAAATTCATAATGTTACTCCTTAATTGGATAATTTTAGCAGGTCGGTAGTACTTCCCTATAAAAGCATCTTTGCACTTATCCCAAGAATCTATGCTATTCCTAGGCAAAGATTGAAACCTGATTTTAGCTTCTCCCCTTAAAGAGAAAGGAAAGAGCTTGAGCTTAACAATATCACCTTCTACTTCTTTATACTTTTTCATATCACATAATTCAACAAAAATGTTCAAGTGTAAAGCAGCATCATCTCCAGCACTAGAGAATTGATCTCTCATAACAAGGTTTAGCAAGGCAGGTTTAATTTCATAAGAGGTAGCTGAAGTGGCAGGTGTGGCAATGGGGGTGCAGATAAAGTCTTGGTTGTTGTGACTAGTGAAGTCACACAACTTGGTGTTTTCAGTGGAACCCATAGCACCAGCAAGTGTGGCAGATTTTTTTTGTGATTTTTGATATAAGACTCAAAGATAAAAACTGAAAGGTAAACTAACAAGACTAAAAAACAAAGGTAAAGGGTAGTGTGAAACTCCCCTATCTTAGCACTCGGAGTCCCCGGCAACGGCGCCAGAAATTTGGCTTGATGTGCGAGGTGATGATAGTGATTTCTCTCCCTTCGTTGGTAAACCCCAAGTGGAAGGTATGATGTAGCACAAAAGAAAATTTCCCTCAGTAAAGATACCAAGGTTTGTCTCCAGTAGGACTCCGGAGATGATAAGTAGGTGTCAGTGGCGCAACTGACGCGGACCTGCACACAGACACAAATAACTTTGTTCCCAACGAAGTTCAGAGAGGTTGTCAATCTCTCCGGTCTTGTTGTTCACAAAGGATCAAACACAAGGGATAATGATAGCAATTGAAAGTAAAAGGAGAAAAGTAAATGAGCGTGGAAACAGTAATGAGGATATGGACCGGGATACGTGATGTTCACTAGTGATGTCTCTCTCCCAAAAGACGATAAAACTTCTTGCGAGGTGAACAAATTACAGAAGGGCAATTGACAGGATTATGAACGCACCGCAATGCTAACTATGCTACAAAAGAAAGGAAGAGGCTCAAAAGCATGGGCAGAACGCCAAAATAAGTAGACCGAAATCCAACTGCATCTACTACTAATCATCCACCTTGAGATATCTATCCAGAACATCTCGCTGGTATTAAGTTGCGAGCCCCACCCAAAGTGTAAACCCAAAGCAACAGACAACTGCATTAAAAAGCACTTTGCGTAAAGTAAACAATCCTTGCAACCGCGGTTACAAGCACTGTTGTTTTCCCCCTTGTGGCAATAGCACATCCCCTAGACTCATGTTGCTGTCACTCAAGCGTGTCATCGGGGGGCATGAACCCACAATCGAGCATAACGTTCCCTCTTGGGGTTACTACCTACTACTTGGCCAAAGCAATAAACAGCAACGGAGAACATGCAAGAATTACTTAAGAACAAAAATATAAAAGATAAGAACCAAATATATTACTCAATCACAATCTAAACATAATCTCATAATCCATCAGATCCCATCAAACTCAGCATAGCAACAACAGAAAGATTACAAAAGTGCCTCGATCATGTAGGGCAGCTCACGAGGTCTAAACCATGAAGAACAAAGAGGGGAGGAGAACATCACATAGCTACTGATCACGGACCTATGGTCCAAAGGAAACTACTCATGAGTCATCCGGGAAGCATCCATGGTGGAGAGGAGACTCCCGGAGATCGCGAAAAAGGGTTCTGTCCTCGAAGGTTTCTCGTCACGGAGAATATATAGGGGAAGGGGGGCAGCCAGGGGGGCCACCAGGGGTCTAGGCACCCCCCTGGCGCGGCCAGCCCCTGGGCCCCTGGTGGTGGCCCTTTGGCCCTACTTAGGTTCTTCCGGAAGGTTCTTTTGCGCTGATTTTTTATCTGATTTTTCCCGAATTTTTGGAGCACTTTTTATCTGGGGGAAAACTGAAATAGAAAAACAGCAGAAAACAGGAACTGGCACTGTGGTGCACTGAGTTAATAGGTTAGTCCAAATATGATCAAAAGTGTATGAAAGTGTATCTAGATCATAGCAATATCACACAAAACATGCATGGAGCAAGCAGAAATTATAGATACGTTTTGGACGTATCACTCATCCTTCTTCATATGAAAGTAATGCAAAGTATTCTTGGATTGTCCATGTCTTGATTGTTGAACATAGGTGGTACCGGTCTTGGTAGTAATGATGTTCATCGAAAGCTCCTTGACATTGGTGGTATGAAGAAATGGAGCACATGTGGACTCTCCCATTCTCCTTCTTATGAGTTGCAATGCTGAGAGATTGACATGCCGGTCAAACTCTTCTTGAGGAGTGAGGTCATTTAGGTTGACCGGGTTGTAGCCTCTCCCCATGTCAATGAGATCTCACATCCCTTCACATACAAACCTAAGATAATCCTACATACCAACTTTCTAATTTGTGAAGATAGATTGTCTTTGAAATTATACTTAGGTTTTTCAGGATCAAACTTAGGATAGAGCCCTTGGTAGGATCCACCAACTTGCAAGGGAGGAAAAAGAGTGGTGCTTGCAGAGGCCATTTGTTGGCGCATTTGTTCCGCAACACTTGGCATGTGCATTATCGCTCTCGCCTCCATTTCCTTAGCAAAGGTGGTTTCCATATTAAGTTTTTGTTTTTTTAAAGCCCACACCAAGTCATTAGGGGTGAAGATCTTATGATCTTCAACACCATTCGAAGCCCCGGGCGCGGCCAAAGGATCCTTCACCACTACTGTAACGCCCCGGCCACACCCACCGGTTCCCGGCGTACGCCTGGCGGGATCTAGACTGTCCCCACAGACCAACACTAGTCTTTCCTGCGCACTTTGACCTCACTCATGCGCACCCGGGAACAACTTCCCGGTCTGTCACCCATCCTCAAATCGCTCCAAGCTAAGCACGCTTAACTTTGGAGTTCTTTGGATCTGGGCTCTCGGAAAAGAAGGTGCACCTTGTTTATATGAGTAGTCTATCATTCCTATTAAGCCAGGATGTCACATACACCCCCACTCAAAGGAACCGATGTCCTCATCGGCCCACAGGAACGTTCCCTCTTGGCACACGTCTGTGCGTCCAGTGCCGACACATGTCCCACATGTTCGCGCACTGACCCACACACGCCCGTATAACCGCAAGGGTCGGCTCTGATACCATTTGTAACGCCCCGGCCACACCCACCGGTTCCCGGCGTACGCCTGGCGGGATCTAGACTGTCCCCACAGACGAACACTAGTCTTTCCTGCGCACTTTGACCTCACTCATGCGCACCCGGGAACAACTTCCCGGTCGGTCACCCATCCTCAAATCGCTCCAAGCCAAGCACGCTTAACTTTGGAGTTCTTTGGATCTGGGCTCCCGGAAAAGAAGGTGCACCTTGTTTATATGAGTAGTCTATCATTCCTATTAAGCCAGGATGTCACAACTACTGTGCCCTAAGATTTCAGGATACCTCCTCCTTCCATCTCGCTCTAAGGCGGTTAAGCCACAAGATTAGAGCACGAGGCTCTAATACCCATTGAGAGGATCGAGATGGACATAGAGGGGGATGAATAGGTAAACTTTATGACTACTTACCAATTTTAGGAAATCATGTGTAATATAAATGTGAGCCTAACAAATTCAAAGATGATACTATCTAGAGCAACAATGACAATGCATGACGGTAAGTGAGGTAGTAAATAACAAGGTAAAAGCTAGTAAGAGAGAAGGGTAAGGGCTAACCGAATGGCGCGTAGACAATGATTTATCCCGACGATCACTTCCTTGAAGGGAAGCTACTCACCGTTGGAGGGATGGATGTTACCATGAAGGCACATCAACGCCACGAAGGTTCACCATATTCTTCCCTTGAGATATCACCAGGAATGCGATTCACAACCACTCTTTATTAACCTTAAAGGTGGTCACCAAACCCTCACAAACACAACGGGGATGATCACAATGGTTGATTCCTCTCCGAAGAAATCCTACCTGCCTAGGAGCCTCCAATCTCCAAGAGTAACAAGATCAATGGGGAGAAGCTCAAAACTTGCTTAAATCACAATGGGGTGACTTGTAAAGGATAATATAATTAGCTACTTGGTACATTCCAAAGCCTTGGCTTTGGCACCGCTGCAAGATCAGCACTTAGTTTGAACGTCGGGATACATCATCGCGTTCCCAGCTCACTTGTGATTTGTACTTTCACACACCATTTACTTTCCTTTGTATGCTTATTAGCTTTCTAGTTAATGTGTAGCCTATCATATACTCCTTCTTTCCCAAATTACTTGTCATTCAAATGGATGTATCTAGAACTAAAATAGTGCTAGATGCATCTATTTGAGCGACAAGTAATTTGGGACGGAGGAAGTATCACTTTAAGCTTGCTTACCATATACGATTGCTTATCTGATTGCACTTCTAATGAACTTCTTCATCCCTAATCCTAAATTTGGTAATTAAGTTAAATTTATTAGTCTCCTGTGCATCCCCTTTAGTCGACTATATCTATCCTTTCACCCTTAATCCTACATTGTGAGTTAATACAAGCACTATTTTATACAAAAAACCTAAACTATTTTATTTTAGGGTCCAATATCGGAATTTCTTTAGCATTTCAGTAATGAAGAGTAGACTATGGAACCAAGGTGACTACCTAGCCAGTGGCAACTTAAATGGGAATAACCCATCCGATGGACAAAACACGTATGCATGTGTATTCAAGCTCATGCTCGATGATTAAGGAAAATGGAATTAGGGATTATGGTCGGGGGGGGGGGTGGTTGTCTCAGACAATGGGTTGTTGGTGTAGAAAGGGGGTGTGTATGTGGCAATGTGCAAAATTGTCATGTGTGAGTGCAAACCTTTTCATGATGTGCGCCTTTATGGATTATCAAAGTGACCAAAAATATGCCACTTAGCCAAAATAGGTAGGCTTAGGGTGGTAGAGACCATATGTGAATAGTTGATGTGGTAGAGGAGAAATCCTACACTTATCACGGTACCATATGTGAATAATTGGATGTGTTTTTACGAATGGAAAGGTATACGACGAGGTGACACCATATAATTTGGAACTACATGGCACACCCAATAAAATTCAAGTCCGGAGGGGGGGGGTGATAAGATAAGACGTCTTTGTGAGCTTCAATCCATACGTGATGTGTGTTGCTTTAACATTTTTGGTGGGTAGATGCCATATGTGGATAATTGCACCTATCTAGTGACCATTCCAACTTACAGTTATCAAAATGCATCAAATTTAATGCATACTAAAACATTTCCCGTGTGTTGATTGTTCATTTCTGTCATCGTACCAAACTTGAAAGAGGCTGAGAATGATTGTGTGTGTTCAAATACTTTGGTACAAACATACGTTTCACTGATTTTTACACAATTGTTGATAGACATGCCTCGCTCTAAGGGCGGGGGAGGGTAGAGGGGGCGGCCGCCCCGGTCTCCATCCCGGAGTGGACCCATGAATGAGTACATGCCCTGCATGTCTACGTGCCTCTACGTTTTGGACTATTCTCAGAGCTTGGGGAAAAAGGTGAGGTGGGATTGGACCGGCCAAGTAGGTGTTAGGGAACACATGACTCACGGTGAGCTCGATCGACCTCAACCAAGAGTCCATGAGTGATTGACATATGACCCTTGCACATTTTCGCCTACCAGGGGCCTTTTGGCCTCACTTGTCGTACCCTCTTGCGTTGACTCATCATTGTCTCATCCCTTGGAGCCTCCATAAACATATGATTTGCATGCAACCGTCGACGCCACAACTCCAACCACGAAACCCCATCGATGGTTTTAGTTTGCACGATGACAAATGAGAGGTTGATCCTAATTGAGGTAACATATGCCCTAATTGCTTGTGATTTTGCTATGTTGATTGATAAAGATCCATAAACCCTTCACATCACATATCTTTATTGTCACCACAAGCTTGGCAATCGATTGTCCAATGAATATTATGATTTGTCATTTGCGACTTCAACATGATTTTAGCGAGTTTGCCTAGTACTTTTGTAGATTTATGCTAGTTTTTTTATTACTATTTGTTTCCTTAAATTTCACACCCATGCCATCCAAAAGGTATTAATCTGGCAATGAGAAACGGGCAAATCGAAAATGAGTTGATAGAATCAGATGGGGGTCCACTGATAATTATTGACATGATCGATCTTCAAGAAATTCATATGGATAGTTGAGGTCGTAGAGGAGAGACCCTACACTTACCGCGATACCATATGTGAATAACTGGATGTGATTTTACGGATGGAGAGTTATATGATGAGGTGACATCATATAATTTGAAGGACATGGCCCACCCAATAAAATTCAAGTGGAGGGGATGAGAAGATAACATATTTTTTGTGAGCTTCAATTCGTAAGTGATGCATGTTGCTTTAGAATTTTCGGTGGGTAGATGCCATATGTGGATAGTTACGCCTATCTAATGACCATCCCAATTTGAAGTCCTCAAAATGCATCAAATTTAATGCACACTATAACATTTCTCATGTGTCGATTGTTCATTTCTTTCATTGTACCAAATCTGAAAGTGATGAGAATGCTCGTGGGTGTTCAAATACTTTTGTAAAAATATACATTTAATTTTTTTCATACAACTCCTGATAGAACAAACCCTCTCTAAGGGTGGGGGGAGGGAAGAGGTGGTGGCCGTTCCGAGCCCCCATCCTTAAGGGGGCCCCATTAATGTGTACATGCCCTACATGTCTATGTGCCTCTATGTTTTGGACTATGCACAAAGCTTGGGGAAAAAGATGAGGTGGGATTGGACCATAGGGAACGCACGAGGCATGACTCACGGCGAGCTCGGTCGACCCTAACCAGTAATCTATGAGTGATTGATGTACGAACTTTTGCATGTTGTCGCCTACCAAGGGCCTTTTTGGCCTCGCTTGTCGTTCCCTCTTGCGTTGATTCTTCATTGTCTCATCCCCTGGAGCAGCCATAAACAAGTGAACTATAGGTAACCGCCAATGCCACATCGTCAACCACGACACCCCATTGATGGTTTTATTTTGCACGACGACAAATGATAGGTCAATCCTAGTGAAGGTAACATACGTTGTAGTTGCTAGGGACTTTGCTACACTGATTAGTAAAGATCCATAAGCACTTGATATCACATATTTGTATTGTCACAGTATGCTTGACAATCGATTGGTCAATGAATATTAGCATCTATCATTTGTGAGTTATCCTAAATTTAAATGAGTTTGTCTAGTACTTTTGTAGATCTACACTAGGTTTTAATTACTATTCCCTCCGTTCCAAAATAACTGTCTTAGCCTTGGTACAATTTTGTATTAGAGTTAGTACAAAGTTGAGACAGTTATTTTAGAACGGAGGGAGTATTTGTTTCTTCAAATTTCACACCCCCATGTCATCTAAAAATGAGTCGATAGAATCACATGGGGTCCATTGAAAATCGTTTCTAACAATGATCTTCAAGAAATTCATATGAGTTCGCCGAGTGGGAAATTCTCAAAGTAGCATGTAAAAAAGTATTTGATACAAAGATCTCTTTCAAATGTGTTTTAAGTACAGTAAATTTTTTTTTGCGGGCATGAGTTTTAAGTAAATTTATGTACACATATATTAAAAGGTTTATGCTTATATCAAGATGTCCCAAACTATAAATCCACTTGGAGTCTCTGATATCTCAAGAGTGATCCTGATAGGAAAGATATTTGTTTTTACATGAAGGATACGATGAGTGACTAGGCCGAACACATCACACGGCCACATGGGACATGTTCATCCCCCCATGGCACACACGATACAAGCGGGCCCCACATGGCAACAACCCATACCCCTCGTATTTACGCAGCTGTATTTATAGGCCCACACTCTCTCCCCTCCCACCCAGAACCATCCAGCAAAGCAAGACGCGGACGGAGCCACCGCGTGATAGAGCAAGCAGCGAAGCAGGCAGCGAGCGAGCTCAACGACCACCACCGCCGCAACCATGTGGAGCTCCGACTCCGACCGCGACGAGTCCGATTCAACGACGACGACGACGGAGGCCACCTCCTCGCTCTCCTCTTCCCCCTCCTTGCAGCCGCAGACCCCGCCGCCCGCCCGCCGCCGACGCAACCGTAACCGCCGCCGCCCGCAGCGCCGGATCAGAAGCGGCGCGGAGGTTGCGGACGCGGAGGAGGCCCCGGCGGGCGCGGAGGAGGTGTGGTGCGGGGCGCAGTGGGAGGCGGCGTGGCCGCGGAGGGCGCGCCCGGTGGTGCTCGCTGGGGAGGACGGGTCCCTGGGCGGCATCGCCGGGGGAGCGGGCGCCGGAGATTCCGGCGTGGGCCGCGCCAGGAGCCTGACGGACGACGACCTGGAGGAGCTCAAGGGGTGCGTGGATCTGGGGTTCGGCTTCAGCTACAACGAGATCCCCGAGCTGTGCGGCACGCTGCCCGCGCTCGAGCTCTGCTACTCCATGAGCCAGCGCTTCCTGGACGAGCACCAGCACCAGCCGCCGCCTTCCAAGGCCGAGGAGCTGGCTCCTGAGCCGCCGGCGGTCGTGCCTCCTTCGCCGCTCCAGCCCATCCCCAACTGGAAGATTTCCTGCCCTGGTAAGCTCAACTTTCCCGTCTCTTTAACTTGCTGCTAGCTACCTGCTCTTAGTTGGATCTTGCTTTTCCATGTGAAATACTACCAAGTCTGTTCAACATCAATTCTTGATTAATCTGAAATCTGTAAAATGTCCAGTTCATGTTTGTGCTTCATGCTTGGATTGTGTTGTGTTGCTGCTGAACATTTGAACTGATTTGTTCTTTCTTTTGGTGGATTCTTTCAGGGGACAGCCCAGAGGAGGTGAAGGCGAGGCTCAAGTACTGGGCACAGGCGGTGGCGTGCACCGTCAAGCTCTGCAGCTGAATAATTAACCAATTGCGTCGGCAACCTTGCGAGCGCAGGAAGACGAAGCCAACTCATACTTCCATGGCGGCAACCCAATTCAGGTGACCAATGTACACAAGAGCACGCCATCTGCAGAATTCCATGGAAATTGCATTGTATTGCATCATCGCCATAATCAAGATAAGCATAAGGAAGGGTGCACGCATCGTATTGCCAGATCTTATCGACGCACCCGGACTTGGGATCGTCGGGAAGCAAGCGATGAAGCGAAGAGGATGCGTGAGTGAGACGAAGATGTCCCATTTCTAATGTTGTACTCACATGTTATGAGAATAATCATTGAATTTCCGTTTCGAAAGAAAAAGTAGTATGAATCCTTGATCAACAGCTGTAGTAGCAATTCATGTAAACAAACAACCTGTATAATTTAATCTATTCAATTCATTGGAAATAATAATTTGATTGATTTCATGCTGAGCTGTGCCTTTGTTTTCTTTTGTCTACTCTCGGGCATCCTGCCGTGTGCCAGCTACGTTGCTTGATTAGGTGGGAAGCGGACGAAATCCACTGACCGAATCAACTGCGGCGTGTTAGAATAATTGTGTGTTTACCACTCTGTTCCTAATCATCACGCGATTTCTTTATTCTAAATGTGGAAGCGCCGAAACGAAGATTTTTCTAGAGTTCTGACCTGAGATCTGCGGAATGCAACTTGCCAAGGTGTTCTGTGGCTACATGTTTGATGATCAGAAAACATGTGTGCATCTCTAATTCTTCAGCTAGATTCCTACTCCTACTACTACTCCTCTGGGTTCAGATCTTGGCAGGGTATTTTGTCTGTTTGTTCAGACTTCGAGATGGTTAGACGAGTTCGATTTGAACACTTCTTCCAGCAAGCAGCATACCGGAGATACCTAATTTGGGCCCCATACGCTAGCTCTCCGCTGCCTCGCCTCTCATTTTATCTGTGTCCGCAGTTGGTTTTTTCATATTCAAACCTGTTTTCACATGTTCAAACCTTTAAATCTAATATCATAAACCCGCGTCCTCCTCCTTTGACGATACGGAGAAACCCTAGCCGCTGCCGTGTCAAACCCCCCCTTACGCCTGTTGCGCCGTCGCCGGAGGGCTAGCCGGTCAAGCCTCGTCGCGCTCAAGATGGTGGCAGCACGACGGATTTGTCCCTTTCGCGTCTCCCCGACGTCCCTAGGATCCATCCATGGCGCATCGCCCGTGTCCGGCCGTACCCCAGCTGTTGCCAATCTTGCTGGTCCTACGACCCTCACCGCAACCCTTCCCCGCTCCTTGGTGGCGCGGCCCAGCCGCTGCTAGTGCTACCACTAGCCATGGGTTGATTATGGGACATGCAGTTGGTTGCGGGAGCGCATGCGGCCTGCCTTTCGTGAAGTCGTCTCCTCTCTTCTTGCGGCCCTTCCTTCCTATTGAGCCACGATGACGGCTCTCGCAAGGTGGCGACGAGGCAATAGTGGATTTGGCAGACTCTGGGATCCTTGTGTCAGGTACTTGCTGGTGCTACTTCGGCCACGGCGGCTTTAGGCACGCGTCTCTTTGGTGCCCTTAGTTGTCGGTGTCCCCTACCGAATGGCTCCAGTCTCGGTGACCCAATAGATGCGTCCCTTTCAGCTTGCCTGGATTGTCGACATCTCGACGCGTAAGGCCATCGTAGCTTGAAATTGTGTCCCTCCAGTCCTTGCTTGCCGGTGTTGCTGATCCAATGCTCGTGGGTTCGAAAGCGATGCCACCCTTTGATGGCAGGTGCAACCCCGCCAACCCCTTCCAACATGGTGGTTCCGACTAGTGTTGGCTTCCACACCTCCTCCAGATGCGACTGCTATGGGATTGCTCAGCCTCGGGCTAGGGAGAAATCCCTGCTCAACTTGCCAGTATTGACAGCGGTGGCGCCCGCGGGTGTCGTTACCTTCTTGGAGGCGTTATCAAAGCCCTCAGTTGCCACCGTTACGTTCTTGAATCCCTAGATACCCCAAGTCCCACCTGAGCAATTCACACTGGTACCCCAGGTTGCTCGTCGCCAATCAAACCAATCCACCTAGATGATTCATTAACTTTATCTTGATCATGTTTAGTACATTATCACTCATACCTCATAATTAATAACCACCAATCGACGTCTACTTTAGCAAAGCAAAATAACTCTACACGGTGGAGACCATGATGTAAGTTTCAAACCTACCTTAGTGAACTACTAGGTGTAATAACATAGCATACTACATAATCATACTCATGCATAGTATTCAAATTGGGGCTACAATGCATAGAAAGTATAGGTATAACTAGAGTACGATCAAAAGGGTAGCTTGCCTGGTACGGTCGATGAAGTTATTCACACTCACAATTTTGACGATTGTACTCGTCACACTCTAAGAAATCTATCGTAACCAAACAAGGGTACAAACAATCAATCACAATTCAAAGGCAAAGGCAAATACAAATTTCATAAACTCTGAAATAAACATATTTAATATTTTCAAGATATGTTGAAATTTGGGTGGTGACGGCTCAAGATGATATGGTTTAGCTAGGGTTTCAATCTGCAAAAAGAATCAATAGAAACGGAGTTACATTCAAAAGATATGGCAACAAGAAGTTTGAATTTGAATATATACAAATATAAAATTTATAATTTTCATTTTTTTATTTGATAGCTTCATCGGATAGAGGGTTTCAAAAGAAAAAAATGGGCCTTTTTACCTTTCAAAAGTTGGCTTTTCAATCAACTAATTTGGATAAACGGGTAAAATGATATGGCCTATTTGAAATTGCGAACAAATCTGTAATAAAAATTATTGAACCTAGTTCCTTGGCGATGTGCCACAATGCTATTGGAAAAAATTTGTTCGCTGTTAAGCCTAAATGAAAGGCAACCTCTAAATAAAAGGAAAAAATATATCTAAAACAACTAAACTCTTCTAATCCTAGCCCTACGTCTAGATTGAATGGTGAAGGGCAGGTGGGGTGTACCACGACGGATGGGCGGTGGGGTGTACCGCGGCGGATCGGCGGCGAGGTCGGTGATGGCATCGGCTCCCCACGGCGTAGTGACTCGGAGGTTCCAAAGTGTCAGGTGATTTTGAGGATGGAGTTAGTGGTCTTCGGCGACAAACAAAACGAGGCAAGGCGAAGCGACGAACTACATGATTTCCATTGAAGAATATTTTTATTTATTTATTTAAGCCAAAAAAGATATTAAGTTAGCCTGAATAAAGATTATTTTAATCTACACACTAGATCTTTGTATATAGTCGTAGGGGACTACCAAATAGGTAAAGCTAGGCAATGTGAGATTAAAAACATGGATCTGTCTAGGGTTCATGTACATGTGACATAGTTTTTTTTAGCGGGAAAAACAACTTTATTCCACTAAGATAGCATTTACAGAAATACCAGATAGGTCATGTGACATGTTTATGTTCAATGTTTTATGATTTCATCATAAATTAGCTCATCTAGTACAAAATTTGTACTAGCTTAGTACAAAATGTGAGACACTCATTATGGATCGGAGGGAGTATTTGTTTGTTCAGTTTTTTGTTTGTTTGTTTGTTGGTCGCACAGAAAAAAAGCAACCCGAAAAGCCCTTTTTTTAGACAAGCCCGAGAAGATACAATTCGCGCCCTTTTAGGCGTGTTATCCTGATGGGCCAGCCCAAGTGTGCGGGCGCCCACAGTGTCGTTTTTTGTTTTTTCACGTTTTTATTTTGTTTTTTCTTTTTGTATTTTTTGTATTTACAATAATGTAAATAAATTTACATAAACAATAATCCAAGAATAAAAATAATTTACATAAACATTTATAAATGTTTATCAAGCAGTTAAAGAATATTAAATGCATACAATTATTTTTCTCATATGTACAAAAACTATATTATGTATGAAACAATTCATTATGAAATATTGTGTATGACACTTAATCAAGAATTTTTAAAAATATTAAATGTGTATGGATTTTTTGTTGTCATATATACTAAAACTGTATAAAAGTTGCAAATATTTATGAAAACAAATGTCAATCATGTATGTAAAAAATGTTAATCGTACATGTAAAAAAAGTTGAAGATGTATTTAAGATTGCTAATCACGTACTTAAAATTGTTAAACTATATATGAAGAAAATGTTGATCATGTATTTAAAAAGTATATAGAAAAAATATACAATCTATATGAAAATAATATTGATTGTGTATTTAAAAAATGTTGGTCAATAGTTTAATTTTTAATCATATATTTAAAAAATACTAAAAATGTATGAAAAAATATTGATCAAGTCTTTAAAAGTTATAAACGTGTATGAAGACATATTAAATGTCTATACAAAATATACAAACAAAAATGAAAAAAGCAAAAAAATGAAAAAGAACAAAAAAAAAACAAAATAAATAACTAAAAATAAAACAAATTCAAATCATAAAAATGAAAAAAAGAAAGAAAACAAATAAAACTGAAAACAAACTCTTAAGAAATAAAGAAAGTCAAAAGAACATATAGGAAAGAAAATGAAAATCAATTTTCTTTGGAAAAATCCCACTGCGGTGGAGTAAAAGGACAAGAAAAAAAGGAAAGAAAAATGATCCATTTCTGCTGTATTAAGAATGTTGCAAAAATAAATTCAAACTATAAAAAAATATGCACCTCATACTCTATATTTTGTAAAATAAACAGTTTAGCCTACAATTGTTACAAAAAACAAATTGTGTCCTACATTGCAAAAAGTTAAGGATTATATTGTATATGTTGGGGAGGTTGTAAAATTTAAGAGAAAAAATCTAACATTGTACCAAACATATTACTATAATAAATGTAAAAAAGTATATTTTAAAAATAGTCAGTAAACGTCGATCCAATCACCGTCACGCCTCGCCCCGTTGCCCGTCGTTGCCACGCCTACCTCGACCGTCGTGGGGCTGTCATCGCCCATCCACGCCCCGAGCTGTCGCCGCCCTGCCCCGCCCGAGTCGCTGTCGCCCTTGCCTGACCTGAGTCGTTGCCACCCTGCCTCGATCCGTCGTTGCCCCGTCCACTAAGGCCTCACCACCCCCCTTCCTCTCCCTCTCCCTCTTTCATATACCTCTCCCTCTTATCATGCTCTCCCTCTCCCTCTTGTAGATCCGGCCACTCCACGTCGTCGGCAACCAACAACCCCTCTTGATAAATATGATTATGCCGCTTGGGTTTTCCCTATTAAGTCTCACATGATGAGTGCCTCAGAAGAATTGTGGCGCATCACTGAAGAAGGGTATCGTCCATATGATCCTTGCAACTTGATTCCAAGAGAGGCTGACGAGGGGGTGACCCCACGACTCCCACGGATGAGCCTACCTGGTGTCCATGAAGGCAGAAGGCCCATGAAGATACGGCCTCGGCCCGATAGTTGGCACCGACGTAGGAGTCCTCGACTCACAAGGAAGGTGCGAAGATCTGCCGTATGGAGCAAGCTAGGGTTAGGAAAGTTTACCTGTATACGTAGATGAACTCCCTGAGACCTAGCCCAGTATATAAGGTCTAGGAGGGGCGACGCCAAAGACATCCAATCTCACCTGTAACCCTAGCCTTGAGCGCTGCAGCCTTGGCCTCCATTGTAATCGTATCTCCCCAATCAATAATATCGAGCAGGAGCGAGCCTTCCTGTTTGCCGACGAGCTATCGCCCAACCTGTGCCTCTCGTGACTAACCCAGGGTCCCTGACCATGGGATTTGCCGGGGTTGATCCCCGTCAATTGGCGCCTTCTGTGGGAACCGCGCAGGTTGGGAACGCGATCTCGACGGCCTCATCATCACCAGCACTCATCGACTCGGCGGCTCCGGCAAGATCCAACCTGTTCGAGTCCCTCGGATTCACGGCCCACCTCCCGGCCCTCAAACCAGTCTTCACCGACCTACACTCCGGCGTCAATCTGATCTTCGAAGCGTATCAGATCTACATCAACCACTGGGGTACCCTTCGCCTCATCGACGGCACCCGTGCGCCCACGGCGACACCTGCAGCAACGACCATAGCAGACGCCACCCGCACGGAAAACCTATCTGAAGGTTGTAGCTATGCACCCAACCCACGGCTCCACGCTACTCGTGACCGCTCGAGTGAAGCCCCAGCATGGAGAAGCATGATCACATGCATCAGCAAGGAAACGGCAAGGGCACCATCACATGTGTTCATGGCAGAAGTTGGCGCATCAACGTCAGGTAACAACGGACGAGACGACCACCCGGGCACTCGACAAGACACCCCAACCACCAACAGGATGGTCGGCCCTGGCAACACCAGTCAGATGGTCGTACAACTAGGAGAACCAGGGACCGTAGCAAAGAAAGTCCCGGTGGAGCAAGGAGCAAGCAATCAAAAAAGTAGTCAGCCGCTAGGCAACAAACAGCAAGCACCCGGCCAAGGCGGCCAGCCATCACGCAGCAGGCAACAAACCCCGGTTGCAGTGGCGGGCGAACCAACAGAAAAAATATACTTGTCCAAGGAATCGATGGCAATGGTAAAGGAAGCAGTCGCCCGCGGCGGGTTACTACCATCAGATGCCTCAAGAGACGAGCTAAGGGCATACAACAAGCTAGCGGAGGATCTAACCAAGCAGACGAGACAGTGGCGCGTAGCCATGGAGAAGCAAGCGAAAGCGGAACCCGAAAGGAAAAGCAGTCGCAGACAATCTCCCAGAAGTGACTCGCCAGGCCACGACTCCCCCTTCCGCAACAGATCGAAACTCAACAACCTGCGGAAGGCAGAAAGGGCGAGAGTAGTGCGGAAACTGGAAGACGACTTCAAGTCAGAAGAGGACGACGAAGAGGAGCCTCTCACTCCGGCAGAAGCACTCGTAAGCGCTCAAGACTACCTGTCCCGTGCCTAGAAAAGCAGAAAGGGCAAAACGGATCGCTACACTTCCATAGCTTTGCAGATAATGAAGGACGCTATCGACGCCTCGGTACCTAAGAAAACCAGCGCAAAGCGGCAGACTCGCGAGCGGACACCGGACAGAGACCCCAGTTCATCAAACGACGACGACGACGACGACAGACGCAGGCGCTCCGACAAGCACAAGAAATGCGACAACGACGACAATAGCAGGCGCCGCAACACTCGGCGAGACGCACGAGACGACGTCACACAGAACAGAGTCAACCGCAGCAGGCGAAGACGCGCAACACGCGAGGAGTACTCGGAGGAAGAGGCTTCCGACGAGGAAATCGAGCCATGTGGAGCACTCTGCTTCACACGTGCCATATGTGAGATGCGTATGCCCAACGGTTTCAAACTGAACTCCACGACACTAAAATACAACGGACTCGAGGAGCCGGAGGCATGGCTCGACGACTACCTAACAGCAGTCAAGTTTCAAAGAGGAACCAACGCCACGGCAATGCAGTACGTACAACTCATGCTCGAAAGCTCCGTTCGACATTGGCTGAAAAATCTTCGGTGCGGATCCATCAGCTCCTAGAGCCAGTTCCGAGGAGCCTTCATAGAAAACTTCAAATCAACATAAAAGCGACCAACCTCACTCGAGGAGCTGCGGGCATGCAAACAAGGAACGAGGGAGGCCCTGCGAGCATACATCCAGCGATGGACGATACTCAAGAATTCAGCGGAAGACATCTTGGACGAAAGTGCGATCGACGCATTCAGACGAGGTCTTCAGCGCGTTGATTCAAGGAGCAGCTCGGACAGATGAAAGTCCGAACACTCGCACGACTGCTAGAACTAGCCAACAGCTGGGCGGACGGAGAAGACTCCGTTCGTAACGAAACAGAAACCCACACTGCACGATCAGAGTACGACTATGACTACAACGGAGATAGAGGAGAAGACAGAAGAAGGAAGCGACCCAGACGGAACTTCTACAACGACAGAGGACCCGACATGGTCACCGCCGGTTTCTCAGATGACCGGAACGGCAGGCACCGTGATGATAACAGACCACAACGTCGAGACAATCCAGAAGACGAGCCCCAGGATCAGAGGCGAGAATGGAGGACGAGGCAGCCACGCGACGGCACTCGTGCATTCCGCTCTGCCAAAGAACAACTCGACGGACCGTGCTCTCTACACGGATTCAGAAACGAGCAAGGAGAGCTCAAATCATCCCACACCCTCAGGAATTGTCGAAGCTTCAACGAGTTGGCCGAGGAGAAAAACCGCTCCGCGGTCGCAGCAGCACGACCACTCGCAAGCATAGCAGTTGGGCCAGTCGCCCACGGTGCGCCACCAGCCCCCCCTCTACCAACAAGACAGGTGGCCGCCATCCAGGAACGACAAAGGACGTCAGAAGAAGAAAACCAATACCCAGAAGCCCACGGGAGGATCTACATGATACAAGAAGGCAGACCTTCCAACAGGCAGCAGAAACAAGTCACCAGACAAGTCTTCCTGGCAACCTCCGCACACCCGGCCGTCCAAGAGTACCTGCGCGGGTCGGAGACAGAAATCTCCTTCTCCCGGGACGACCACCCGCCAGTCGTCCCCCAACCAGGGAACGCCGCGCTAGTGCTCGAGGCCAGAATCGGAAATTACGACATGTCGCGAGTATTCATGGATGGCGGTAGCGGAATCAACATCATCTTCACCCGAACACTCGACGACATGCTCATCCAAAACAACGCACTCAAGTCCTCGGGCACAACTTTCCACGGAATTGTACCAGGAAAAGCAGTCTACCCCCTCGGAAGGATAGGCCTGGAGGTAGTCTTCGGAGACGCGACGAACTTCCGCAAGGAAACACTTGACTTTGAAGTGGTTGATTGGAAGTCGCAATACCACGCAATTCTCGGGCGGCCAGCTTTCGCTCGCTTCATGGCCGTACCCCGCTACGCCTACCTCAAGCTGAAGATTCCAGGCCCAAACGGGGTCATCACAATCAGCGGCAGTTTTGTCAGATCCGACCGTCGCGAGAAAGAATTCCACAAGATAGCAGAAGCATTCGTAGCCCACCAAGCCAGCAGGACCACGGGACTCACAGAAGAAGCGCTCCCGTAGAAGAAAAGGAACATCGCCCGAAGAAATCCAGCACTAGGAGGCAAAGCTGCCAGGACCTTAAAGCCACTACATCATCGCTCTAAAAGGAAGACACCCTCAACAGAGCTCGCCGAATCTTTGTAAGAAACAACAGGAAAGATATTACATAAAATATTTTTCCGCAAAATTACTCGGCACTCGGGGGCTCGCCAAAGCAGCCACCCCCCGACGCGTCCTCCGCAATCGCGGCAAATTAACTCGGCACTCGGGGGCTCGCCGAGGCAGCCAC
Organism: Bromus sterilis; assembly: GCA_950022295.1. Classification (NCBI taxonomy): domain Eukaryota; kingdom Viridiplantae; phylum Streptophyta; class Magnoliopsida; order Poales; family Poaceae; genus Bromus; species Bromus sterilis. Next base: position 359,590,444 of record OX465595.1, on the reverse strand, counting down.
CCCCCGATGCGTCCTTCGCAACTCCGGCAAATTAACTCGGCACTTGGGGGCTTGCCGAAGCAGCCACACCCCGACGCGTCCTCCGCAACCGCGGCAAATTAACTCAGCACTCGGGGGCTCTCCAAAGCAGCCACCCCCCGACGCGTCCTCCGCAATCGCGGCAAATTAACTCGGCACTCGGGGGCTCGCCGAAGCAGCCACCCCTCGACGCGTCCTCCGTAACCGCGGCAAATTAACTCGGCACTCGGGGGCTCGCCAAAGCAGCCACCCCCCGACGCGTCCTCCGCAATCGCGGCAAATTAACTCGGCACTCGGGGGCTCGCCGAAGCAGCCACCCCCCGACGCCTCCTCCGCAATCGCGGCAAATTAACTCGGCACTCGGGGGCTCGCCGAAGCAGCCACCCCCCGACGCGTCCTCCGCAACCGCGGAAAATTAACTCGGCACTCGGGGGCTCGCCGAAGCAGCCACCCCACGATGCGTCCTCCGCAACCGCGACAAATTAACTTGGCACTCGGGGGCTCGCCGAAGCAGCCACCCCCTGAGGCGTCCTCCGCAATCGCGGAAAATTAAACTTAGCCCTCGGGGGCTCGCCGAAGCAGCCACCCCCCGAGGCGCCCCACGCAACTACAAATGCAGACAATATATACAATCAAGAGGCATATACAACGAAGGGAAAAAACCTAATCTTTAGGCTCCAACTTTGCCTTAATAAGTGCACCCAGATGGCGGTCGTTCTCTTCGCAAACTCGCCTCACAACTTGGTGCGCGTGCCTATCTACAGCCACGTAGTGCTCATTCATCAGATGATCCCTACCACCCGAAGGACCCGACACCACCTGAGCAAAATCCACCCCTGGCCAATGACTATGGACCAAGCCCAAAGCAGCTCGGGCTCCAGCACGAATCTGGTGATCCATCACTCAACGCAACTCGGCAGGCTGAGAAAATACACGACAAAGCCTCTCAAGGGACGAAGGAACCACCTACAACGGATAGAACTCAGCATGGATACCACCCAACACCCGCTGGCAGTAGCTGAGAGCTTCCGGTACCCGCTCAATTCGGCGACGAAGCAACGCAAACGCTCGAGCACGAGCCCCATCTGCCCAAAAGGGATTGTTCGCCTGCACACTAGGATCATCAAGCCGCGACATCTCTGACTGAACGACTCTCTCTTCATCACGAGTTCGCCCTGCCAGCACTTCGAAAGTCAAGAAATACGATCAAGACAGAGATGGAGAAAAACCCACCAAACGGAATTAAGCAACAACGCAGAGGCAAGACTCACCCCACAGGAGGTCGGACAACTTCACCACCCACGAAACAAGGACCTCAACCACGGACTCGGCACGCTCACGCCGAGTACGCTGAACAGCCACGGACCCCTTCAGTCGGACAATATCCCGCTCAGCGTCCTTCAGCCGCAAGCAAACGGACTCATACGCACCCTCGCGAGCGTCATCCTTCAGCGAACTCCACGGACGAAGGAAGCCAGGAGCGGCCTACCGCAGGATGAACAAAACAAATCAAAAGCAGCAAGAGGAACAGCCAAGCAGACATCCAGATAGAAGTTGCAAAAGATCAACCGTCACAACAGAGTCAGGAATTACAGACAAAGTTTCCAAACGGCGTAACACTACTGTGCCTCCCCCTCACCTATGGCAGGAGGACCCTGAGCATCTACAACCTGTTGCAGGCGACGAGCCAGCCTATCGGCTCGGTCGTCCCGCTCACCATAATAGCATGGGATGGTCTCAAACCAAGGAATCATCAAAGGAAACCCCATGCCCTATAACGACGACCAGGGCCGTGAAAGAACCACTCACCACGCTCTCCGCCACCAGCTCCACCATATCTTTTCCATCAGGGCCGAACGCAGCGACCCGAGCACCCAGGCCATCAGGCACCTTCGTACCTTCCGGCATAAGGTGCTCATGCGCAAGACCGACAACATTGGAAGCCTGGGCGCAGACGTCCTCGACCACTGCAACAGCACCTGCAACAGCATCAACAGCACCTTGGAGGACCCCCGACCCCGACGTAGCAGCCTCCATCGGCTTCGCACCCACAACAGCTGCACCAAACGAAGAAACGTGATCAAGGGCAAATAGCGGAAACAACAATAGTCGAACACCAAACTTACACACGAGAGAGCCCGCCAAGGCGCGCAGGTGTTTGCCCTCGACTGCCTCCACCCGCGCATGCGCATCCTCAGCCTGGCGAAGGCGAACCAGCTCCTCATGCTGACCATGCAACTCCGCCTCCTTGGAAGCCAAGGCAGCCTCGAGAACGGAAACAGTCCTTTCCGCCTTTTCGGCTTGTTTCTCGGCAGCCTGGCAACGACCTGCGAGGCAAAGAAAATACTCAGAACAAAAGACGAAGTACCCAAAAGCTCAGCAGCAAAAGAGTAAAGCTCACCATCCATAACAGATAAGGCATCTTGGGCAGACTCATGGGCCCGTTGCCAACGCTCCGCATCAAGAACCAAACGCTCAAAGTGCTGGAAAACAGGCTGCAAGAACCAGGCAATCAGGTGTTAATTAAAGACAAGACTACAAGCAACTGCAAATAGTTACTTCTAGCCTCGGGGGCTACTCCCATCGGGAGCACTGCCGTGCCCCCGATGATGAAGCAACACAGACACGAATCATCTTACCATCTTGGATACATGATCGAAAGCACGGGCCTTGTCTTCAATCGCCAGATCAACACGGCCAAAATACGAAGGACAAAACCCAGTCGGCCTGGGCTCAGGAGTAGTAGCACCAGGCAATCCAGAAGGAGGCACACCGGTAACGACACCCGCAGTCGAAACGGCAGGAGCCGCCATCGGCCCAGATTGACCACGGCAGTCGAGTGGTCCTCAGGACGCTTGGCCGCCGCCCCAGAGCTCGTCGATTTCAGATCAGTAGCAACTACGCTGGTGCATGAAGCAGCCGGAGCAGGCGCAGCACTACAAAATAAAGCTTTATCAGTCGCAATAACAAGGAAAAAGGAACGTGCACTAATTCAGCAGAATCTTACCCGACACGCGCACCACGAGGACGCCCCAACCTCCCAAGCCTATCCCTCTTGGGAGGAAGGGCCGGAGCAACAGCTGAAGGAGAAGGCCCAGCAAAAGGAGCAGCAGAAGGGACAACATCACCTAACGCGACATGATCTTCAGCATCCAAGGGGCGCGACCGCTTCACACAGAAGGGAATCGAGTCCTCACTATCTCCGGTCTCCACTAGCACAATCTCAGCATTACCAGCCGACACAGCGTCACCAGCTGCGGAAGCATCAGGCTCTTCACGAATATCGGCGTCTTCCAGCTGCGGAGGATTACACGACACTGGAGCATGGCCCTGCAAAACAAGCAATGTCAACAAAAAAACAACACGAAGTACTAGCCCAAACAAACGAAGGATCACGGGCACCAACCGGTGGCGGAGGATGATCAGAAGCATATGGTAGGACAAGGCGCATCTAGGAAATACTAGAGCACTTGGTCACATGCTGGATACGAGCCAGCAAGGCATCAGGTTCTAGCTCTTCAGGCGAGCATCTCGTCGAGTCATCGAGCCCCTCATACTGCCACATAGGGCGATCCCGATGCTGCAAAGGTTGAACTCGCCTCCCCACAAACACAGAGATAAGCTGACCACCAGTCAAGTTATCCTTCAACATAGAAATCCTCTCCAAAAATGGAGTCAGTACAGACGACTCCACCTCGGTCAAAGAATGAGACCACGAAGGTTGTCTGACCGCTCGTGCGCCCGGATTGAAAGAAGCAAGACCAAATCGCTGACCAACAATGCAGCGATCCTTCAGATAAAACCAACCTTTCCGCCAGCCGCTAACGGAATCGATCTTCTCCAAGTCAAAGTATGAATGTTTATTCCCAATGGAGATACCCACTCGACCCACGGCGTATTCACAGTTCTACCTTTTTACATTAAAAAGGCGTCTCCAAAGTCCCCAATGGGGATAAATCCCCAGGAAGGCCTCACAAAGGGTGATAAAACACGCAATGTGCAAAATCCCATTGGGAGTAAGGTCATGCAACTAGAGCCAATAGGAATACAGCAAGCCCCGAACGAAAGGATGCAGCGGAAGAGCAAACCCACGGTGGAAGAAAGCCTGGAAGCATACTCGCTCATCCGCCGCCGGCGCTGGGGTCGACTCATCACCAGGAAGACGGGCATCGGCCTCCACCACCACGCCATCAACAACCAGCGCATCCAGATCTTCAGCCCGGAACGTGGACCGCTCCCACTTGCAAGACATCTTGGCCGACTCAATGGCAACACGGGAGCGCTTGGACATAGATCTCACAGCAGCACGGAGAGAAGAAAAGATGAAGGCTCAGGAACACGAAGGAAAACAGAGAAAGAGGAGGAAGGCAATGGCTGGGTAAAACCTACAACTCACCCGGCCGCATGGTATTTAACTCAAGAGCCTGGCAAGAAGGTCCACCGGCCAACATTTTAGACCAGTAAAACGTGCCACGATCCCGTACAAAGGCGAAAAGCATGGAAAATCCAACCGACGCAGTAACAACACCGCCCACTACGCGCGCAAAAAGAGGACCATGATTGCGCGACGCGAAAATTTCGGCGGGACAGCGCCAAGTCATTTCACACGATAGACCGCGGCAGTCAACAAATGGCAGAAGACCACGCCAACGTCATATCATAGCAAGGCGTACGCAGTACACCATCAAGGCTAAGAGATTCCATCTTTCAGATCTTTTCACCAAGGAAGAAAAACATCTTACTCCCAACGGGAGCGTACATCATAAGAGTCCCGGGTGCTCCCTCACCTAAAGGTTAGCCACGAGCTCGAGTGAACACTCGCACTTATGAAAGTCTCGGGTGCTCCCTCAACCCGACGTAAGACAAACAAACATTCGCCAAGACCATACGGCGCTAAGAGTCTCGGGTGCTCCCTCACCCGAAGAGCCGAAACGGCATTCGAGTGATTACTCGCGAAAAACCCCCCGACTGAGCACTCGAAAACAAAGCTCCTCGGGTGAATGAGTGAATAGCTCGCTTGATGTTTTGTTCCAAGCGGGTGCAATGCTATAAGGCTCCTCGCCTAAAAAACACACATTCCTGGAACACGATACAATGTGCCCAGATGCCACGCAAGATTAGCGTGTAGGTAAGACCCCGCTGCGAAGTACGGACGGGCTGGGACTTGCCGAAGAGCGATTTCACTCCCAACCTTTCCCATGCGCAGAGCATGATAGAAAAGCCGGGCGGACGCGCCTTAGGCTACACACATTACTGGCGGCAAATGAACACCGTAAGACCTGAAGCGGCCGGACTTTTTCTCGACACCAGTGTTCCAAGCTCACGTCGAGGGACGTGGGTTTGATTGGGCTACTGTGGTATTTGCCCTAGTGAAATTCACCAAGGCTCGATCCGTCGACTCCTTGGGCCCTTTCAGCTTAGCATCCCTCGAAACAGGTTTTGTCATGGCCACCAGACTGCCAGCGACCCACGGATGAACCGTGCATATCAATGAACGACAAATGAATATACTCGAGTCCCTGCGCGACTCTTCGAGTCCCCCAGGCACTCGGGGGCTACTGACGAGGGGTGACCCCACGACTCCCACGGATGAGCCTACCTAGTGTCCATGAAGGCAGAAGGCCCATGAAGATACGGCCTCGGCCCGATAGTTGGCACCGACATAGGAGTCCTCGACTCACAAGGAAGGTGCGAAGATCTGCCGTACGGAGCAAGCTAGGGTTAGGAAAGTTTACCTGTACACGTAGATGAACTCCCTGAGACCTAGCCCGGTATATAATGGCTAGGAGGGGCGACGCCAAAGACATCCAATCTCACCTGTAACCCTAGCCTTGAGCGCTCCAGCCTTGGCCTACATTGTAATCGTATCTCCCCAATCAATAATATCGAGCAGGAGCGAGCCTTCCTGTTTGCCGACGAGCTATCGCCCAACCTGTGCCTCTCGTGACTAACCCAGGGTCCCTGACCATGGGATTTGCCGGGGTTGATCCCCATCAGAGGCGGTGGGCAATCAACTCAACAACCATGCTTTGCACATGATTCAAAAAGATTTGATCCCGGAAGAAGAGAATCAAGTCTGAAAGTTCACCACAGCCAAAGAGGCTTGGTTATTCCTCAAAAACTACATCATGTGGGGCCAAAGCATCCAACACTCCAAGTTTGATAAGGTGCAATATCAAGCCAACAACTTCGTCATGAATGAAGATGAGACACCGGAGGAGCTTTACCGTAGACTCACTTTGCTTTCCATTGCTATGAGTGATCATGGAAGCAAGGATACCGATGATCAATGAATCAAGCACAAGTTTATCCGGGCCATCCTTCCCTTTGACACTACCACATCCAAAGTTGTAAGAGCAAAGTTATACCCTCATGAGTTTTGGATATTGTTGGTCAAAACAGTAGAGGAACTAACAAGTTTTCTAGTGTGAAACAGATGGTTAGGTTCCTGAAGTTATAGGTTGGTGATAAAGCTTCAACGAAGATTTACTCATTTATCGAAGCATATCCTCTGGAGCGAAGTTTATCACGGATGTTGACCCCTAAAAGGATAAGGAATCCTGAAGCACATCCTATCGAAGAAGATGATCAAGATGGCGTAAGACTTAGTTGTTTTTGCATAGTTCTTTTTACTTCTTTGAGTCATACGAAAAACCGTACTATCAAGAGGGGTTTAGTAAATGTACTCCAAAGGTTTTGATGAAAAAAGACTCAGATCGAATCTAAACCAGTGAGAAGCCAGAGTCGAAGAAATCTCATGTGAGCTAGGTAATGCTTCACCAGCGAAGACTTTGTTCTTTCGGCTCCTGAAGCAGAACCAAGTCCGTGAGTCAGCTTTACTTGGACCGCAAGTAAAGTTGCGCTTTGATTGGAAATATGACCGTTGGGGACAGGTGTCAAGCTGTCACATCGGGTCACTTCAGTCATTTCGCACCTAGGGATTGCCACCTATAAATACGCCACCCCCGCCCTCATTGGCTAGGGGCTGCTCCAAGATTGATTCCTTGCAGAGGAGAGAGAGAGAGCAACCCCACCGAAGCAAATCAAAAACCAATACACCGAAGCATAAGTCCTATTGATCTGAGTTGATTCATTATGACTTAGGAAGAAATTTGCTAGCCTTGTTATCTTGGAGAACTGCAATTCTCCTAGACGGTTAGAGAGTTGTTCTTCAGAGAGCGAAGAGTTATTGTCGCCTCGAAGTCCAGTTTGTCAAAGGTTTCGGTGATTTCCTCAATAATCAACCAAGAGTGAAGAACTGACCAAGCTCAAGGAGATTGGTGCAGTGGAGAAATGGACGGAGAGAGGTTAGCTCCTGTGTTCAATCACAAGTCCCTCCAACTAGACGTAGCACTTTGCAGAGTGTGAACTGGTCGAACAAACATCGCCGAGTCAAGGGTTCGTTTTACTTTCCGCACTTACATTCTGTTTGTCAATTGCTTCAGAGTTCTGCTTCGATGCAATTGATTCGATACTTTTGATTCACTATGTTCTGCTTCGATCATGTTCTGCTTCAATGTTCACCTTTCTGTTGAATAGTTTCGATTGCTGTGTTATGCTTCACTTCAAAGTTTGATGCGAAATTTTGAAGTGATCATTCACCCCCTCCCCCTCTGATCACATACTTGGTCTAACAATTGGTATCAGAGCTAGGCACTCTTTTTGGATTAACCTCCTGGAGTGTTTTCAAGTATGTCTTCTAGTATGTCTTTCGCAGCTATTCGCTCTGGCGAACCTATTCCTATTTTCAATGGGAAGGACTACTCTTACTGGAAGGACAAGATGAAGAGGAATATTATGGCTATCAATTCCACTACATGGCAAGTTGTCTTACATGGTGTTACAGTTACTGACAAGAATGCTATCACTCCTGAAGAAGCTCAACTGATGGATCTGGATTCGGTTGTCTGGGTGTTCATCACAAATCACTTGACTCCAGAAAATTATCATGAAGTGAAGAATATTCCTTCGGCAAAAGGTGTCTGGGACTATCTTGAAAAGATTGGTGAAGGTGTTTCTACTCAGAGAGATGCCAGAATTGACACACTCCGAAGCAAATTCTATCGCTTCAAAAGACTCGAGGGTGAAAAGGTTCACTCAATTTACAGCAGACTCACAGCTCTGGCAAATGAGTTGATTTCCCTCGGTGCTGATGATATAAATCCTCACTCAGTTGTCAGAACACTTCTTCGCTCGCTAGATGATTCGTTCGATCACATTGTTCTGATGATCAAGGAAAGGTCTGATTACGGATATCTTGTTGCTGCTGATGTTCTTGAGAGACTCACTACCTTTGAAATGGAAGAAGATGAGAAACGTGACATAAATGGTTCTCAAAGAAGATCTCATGCTCTAAAAGCAAAAGCTTCGCGTCATTCTTCGCCCGAAGTCAGTTCTTCTTCAGGTGTCGAATCAGATGATCCTGCAAGCATTGTAAAGGATTTGGCACTGATCATGAGACGCTTCAATCGCTTTCAAAAAAAAGGTTTTTCTTCACCCAAGAAGAGTTATTCTTCAAGAAGCTCGAGTCATTCTTCTCACCGTTCATCCTCAAGAAGCTCTCCATCGAAGGACAACTGCTGCTATAAGTGCAAGAAACCAGGACACTACATTGCTGATTGCCCTCTGTGGGAAGCTGAAAACAAATCGAAGCATTCACTCAGAGACTCTTCATCGAAGCCTTACAGATGCTCCAGAAGTCATGAGTCAAAGAAACATGATTCCAGTTCAAGAAGGGAAAAGAAGAAAGATTCTGATGATGATAAGAGAAAGAAGTATCATAAGAAGCGCGAGGGATCTTCATCGAAGACTCACTCGTCTCGTCGAAGCAGCTCTCATCGTGCCAAGGCCTATCTGGGAAAGGAGATGAACTCAGAAGACGAAGCCTCTGGTTCCGAAGCTGAACAAGACTCAAGGTCTGCTTCAGGGTCCGAATCAGATGGTGTTGCTGGATTGGCATTTGCTTCGACAGATGCTTCAGTCAATGCTTCGAGCTCATTCTTCACCAACAACAGTAGTGAAGATGAAACTCCTGCATATTGCTTCATGGCCAAGGCAAAGGTATCTTCATCCAAGTCAACCTATGATACTTCTGATTATTCCTCATGTGAAAGTGATACTAGGATAAGCTATGCTAAACTTGCTAAAATTGCTTCAATTCAACAAGATGAACTTGATTCACTAAGCAAAACCATTAAGAAGTCAGAAACGTTGTTGATCGATGAGATTGAGAAGAATCAAACTTTAACCAATGAGCATGCTGCTCTGAAGGAAAAGGTTGAAGAATTATCCTCTCGGCACGATCTTCTTTCAGTTGATTATGAGAAGCTTACCTATGAATTTCTTTAGAGGAAAGTGGCTCTCGAAAAACTGACAGAGGCTCATGAAGAATTGGAAAATGTCAATCTCTCTCTCATGGCTCAACAAGGTTCTGAAGCAATTGATAAAACTGAATCACCTTGTTTGGATTGTTTGGAACGAAGCAAAACTATTTCCAAAGGGAAAGCTCCTATTGTTATTGATGATACTAATGCCTCCGATGAGGAAAATTCTGCTGTTACCGAGGAACTCCTCAGGTTGAAAAACTTATTTGAAACAGGCATGTTCAAAAGTGTGCAAGGACACCAATATCTCTGTGATATCCTAAGGAAGGCTCTCCTTCACAGGAATCCCAGGAATGAAGGTGTTGGCTTTGAAAGAAAGATAAATCCTGATGGCACATATTGGGAGCCTGAGCAGTATCCTAAGACTGTTTGGGTTCTAGCTAAGGAGAAACCCATTGATATTGCTAACCTTTCAGGTTTCGATTGCAAAATGAACAAAGTCATTGTGGATGAATCACTTGATTCAGACTACAAACTCATGAAAGATGAACAAGGAAAAGTTTCAGCTGAGTATGTAGGTACTCCACCTAAGAATGGATTTTACAAGAGGCAGATATGGGTGCAGAAAGCACTTGTGAAAAAATTTCCTGCTAACCATTCTATGCAGGGAAAGTCTTCGGTACCACCGAATCATTTCTACTCTCTTGAGACAAGAAATGATCCTTTGGTGACCGAGTCAAATGTTCCGCAGAAGCAATACTATCGTACTGGTCGACATACATATCGTCCTCATATTAATCATACTAAGATTGCATATGCTCATACTTATGCTAACCATTCGCAGAGGACTTACATTTATGGTGTGCTTGATGGTACACCGAAGCAATACACTCCTGTCCGATTTAATATTGCTTCGACCAGTGCTTCAACGTCTTCTCAGTCACCTGCTCGTTTGTGGGTGGTTAAGAAGAACTAATTCTTCTGCAGGGCTATGTCTCCGGTGGATCCGAATGGGTCATGGATAGTGGTTGTACAAATCATATGACCGGAGACAAGGAGTTGTTCACCGAAGAAAAACTATCTCAATCTTCTCTGAAGTACATTACCTTCGGTGACAACAACAAAGGTAAAGTGTTAGGATTGGGTAAGATTGCCATATCGAAGGATAAGCACATTGACAAGGTTATGCTAGTCCAATCACTTGGATATAATCTTATGTCTATTTCAAAGTTATGCGATATGGGTATGCTTGTGTTGTTTTCTGCTTCGCGTTGTGTTGTCTTTTCACAGGATGACTATTCATTTGTCTTCGAGGGTTACCGAAAGGGAGATCTCTACATTGTTGATTTTTCTTCGGGCCCTGCTGTTTCAACTTGCTTAATGGCAAAAGCTTCATCTGGTTGGTTATGGCATCGAAGACTTGGTCATGCAGGGATGAGAAATCTTCATAACTTAGTGAAGAAGAATCATGTTATTGGTCTTACCGAAGTAAAATTCGATAAGGATCGTCTCTGTAGTGCTTGCGAAGCTGGTAAAATTACGAAGAAACATCATTCAGCGAAGACCATCAGGACTACCACTCGTCCTCTTGAATTGCTTCATATGGATCTTTTTGGTCCTCAAAATTATGCAAGTCTGGGAGGAAACAAATATGGTCTAGTTATTGTTGATGACTTCTCACGATATTCTTGGGTTTTCTTTTTGGATGACAAGAGCAAAGTGGTTGAAATCTTCAAGTCATTCGCTAAGAGAGCTCAAACAGAATATGAATTATCTCTGAAGCATATCCGAAGTGATAATGGAACTGAATTCAAGAATACTAATATTGAAGATTTTCTTGATGATTATGGTTTTACTCATGAGTTCTCTGCTGCTTATACACCTCAACAGAATGGTGTAGTTGAAAGGAAGAATAGAACTCTTATTGAGATGGCCAGAACTATGCTTGCTGAATACAAGACTCCTATTAGGTTCTGGGCCGAAGCAATCAATACTGCATGTCACATCATCAACAAGGTTTACCTTCACAAATTCTTGAAGAAAACTTCACATGAGCTTATCACTGGTAACAAACCAAATGTCTCATATCTTAGGGTATTTGGTGCTCCATGCTTTATTAGAGATATGAATCATAGCTCCAAATTTGCCCCTAAGGCACATGAAGGTTTTGTTTTAGGTTATGGCTCAAACTCTCACACTTACAGAGTTTATAACTCTCACTTTGGGAAAGTTATGGAAACTGTAAATGTAAGGTTTGATGAAACTAATGGCTCTCAAAAGGAGCATTTGCCTCATGATCTAGATGAACCTCCTCTTGATGAAGTAATTAGGTCCATGGCTATTGGTGAGATTCGCCCTGTCGAAGCTAATGAACGTCAAGCTGTAAGGGATGATGATGGTCCAATGTTCCCACACATAGCCCGGGGCGCTGGAGATCACCATCCTGAAGCTAATGATGAACAGGACGAAGAAGGTCAAGGGATCGAAGGAAATGCTGAAGCTGAACCCGAAGCTGATGCAGATCCTGAAGCAGATGCTGAGCCTGAAGCAAATGATACTGCTTTATCACGAGTTCGAAGAAGAGTTGATGTGGATTCGATTCTCGAAGATATCAATCTACCAGGTCGTCCCACTACTCGATCTCGCACTCGCTTGGCTAACTTTTTTTCGGAAATTTTTCTTTTGTCTCTATGCTAGAGCCTTCAAAATATGATGAAGCCATGAAAGACCCTGATTGGTTATTGGCTATGATGGAAGAACTTCACCAGTTTGAAAGGAACAAAGTCTAGTCACTTGTTGAAAGGCCAGATCCCTCGAAGCACAACGTTATTGGCACCAAGTGGATATTTCGCAACAAGCAAGATGAAGACGGTATTGTGGTAAGAAATAAGGCTAGATTGGTAGCACAAGGTTACACCCAAATCGAAGGCATTGACTTTGGTGAAACCTATGCTCCAGTAGCCCGTCTCGAATCCATTCGTGTCATGCTTGCTTTTTCTAACCACAAAAATATATTGCTATATCAAATGGATGTCAAGAGTGCTTTTCTTAATGGTGAAATAGAAGAAGAAGTGTATGTTATGCAGCCTCCAGGTTTTGAAGACTCGAAGAATCCTGATATGGTGTACAGGCTTCACAAAGCTTTGTATGGACTGAAGCAAGCACCTCGTGCTTGGTATGAAACATTGAAGGATTTCCTCCTGAAGAAAGGCTTCAAACCAGGAACAACTGACCCCACTCTTTTCACTCGATCATATAACAATGATCTATTTGTGTGTCAGATATATGTAGATGATATCATTTTTGGCTGTACTAACACTGAGATTAGCGAAGAATTTGCAAGGATGATGTCGAAGAAATATGAGATGTCAATGATGGGAGAATTGAAGTTTTTCCTTGGACTTCAGATTCGACAACAGAAGAATGGCACCTTTATTTCACAAGAGAAATACTTGAAGGATTGCCTGAAGAAGTTTGATCTTGCTGAATGCAAGACCATTAGAACTCCCATGCCTACTAATGGTTTTCTTGATGCAGATGAGAAAGGGAAACCCTTCGATCAGAAAAAGTTTCGGTCTATGATAGGTTCACTCTTATACTTATGTGCATCTAGACCTGACATCATGCTATCAGTTTGTATTTGTGCTCGTTTTCAGGCAAATCCGAAGGAATCGCATCATATTGCTGTGAAGCGAATTCTTCGATATCTAGCACATACTCCTTCGTTGGGACTTTGGTATCCCAAAGGCACTCAGTTTGATTTGATTGGATATTCTGATTCAGACTGGGATGGTGATAGGGTTGACAGGAAATCTACCTCAGGCACTTGTCATTTTCTTGGTAGATCTCTTGTGTGTTGGGCTTCAAAGAAACAGAATTGTATCTCAATATCTACTGCTGAAGCTGAATACATTGCTGCTGGCTCATGCTGCACTCAAATACTTTGGCTTAAGCAGACGCTGAAAGATTATGGCATTTATATGAAGAAAATCCCTCTGCTTTGTGACAATGAGAGTACCATCAAGATTGCTCACAATCCTGTGCAACACTCTCGAACGAAGCATATTGATATTCGTGATCATTTTCTTCGAGATCATGTTCAGTGCGAAGACATTGAGATTAGCCATGTAAGAACTGAAGATCAATTGGCAGATATATTCACGAAGCCATTGGACGAGAAAAGGTTTTGTGCATTGAGATGTGAGCTGAACATCTTAGACTCACACAATGTTCAGTAAGATCGAAACTATTCACTCTATATATTCACCTTCGTTGTGTTATTTTTGTTTAGTTTCGCTTGAGTTTTGCTTCGCCCAAGTTCAGCTTCGTTTGCCATTTGCTTTTTGTTCTGTGTTTAGATTGCTTTATTTATTCGTTTCTTTTGTCCTCTATGCTTATCACTTTTAGCTTCGTTGTTGTTCTTCGAAGTGATAAGTTTCGGACCCTACCCCTCCATTCTACTTCGCTTCCAATCTTTTCGATCTTGAATGTTAAGCACAATTGAAACGGAAAGCATATTGCTTCGAACGTCATTGTGTTCCGAATCAAATGCTTCCAACTTTATCGAAGTTTTTGCTCTCGGTCAAGACTTATTCTTTGGCCGTTGAGTCCCCGTCTTCTCCGGGTCGATGAGTTTCGCTCACGATACGCCACCTCATCTGAGCCGTTGAATCGGAAGAGTCAGTTGCTGAGAACCGTACGATGTGATCTGGTAACCGCTCCAGATCGTGCCTATTTAAGGCGTTTCCCCCATCGAAACCGTTCCCACGCATTCATTCACCCCGACTCCTCCGTATTCCACCTCGAGCATCCGCAGAGCTCCTCGTCCTCGTCGTCGCCGTCGCCGCTTCACTGCCGGAACGTCGCCGCCGTGGACCTTCTCCGTCGACGCAGAGCACTTCTCCGCCCTCCGTCGCCGTAGCCGCCGTGCGTCACCAAGTTAGGGTACGCATTGCCTCTCGGATCCTATCTTGCTCTCCGTGTTCTTCATCTAGGGTTTGGATCTGATTTTGTTAGGTTTTGATTTCTGTTTTAGGGCTGTTTGATCCGTGCTGATCTTTACAACTTGGGAAAGCTATTCTTAGCATCAAAGCTATCTCATCTTCTCAGGTCAGTGGACAAGATTCGATTCAAACTCTGTTTTGGCTTAGGTTAGGTCTTGTTCTCGAACTGGCTCTAGCCAAAAATCATACAGAGAAGTTACATCCAATCTAAGATTGATCTGGGTTCCCATCAAAAGTGATTTGTTTTGGTCGAAACTTTTGCCTGTGCTTATTCATTCCCATTCCTTGTTTCCCTCTTGTCTATGATTCCTTTCACAGGATGTCTGACGAAGAAGATGCTATGGGGAATGAGTCTCCCATAGTTGATGGACTTGAGAATTACCCAGAGCCACCGAAGCAGAAAGGCAAGGGAGGCAAAACGAAGGAAGTTAATAATGCCCGAGGAATACCCGAAGCTATTCGCATCAGAATGGGATATGACACTCCTCCAGAAGAAACAGATCATGAAAGGAAGATGAGATTGCAAAGGATTCGCAGATATTGGGCTGTCAGGTGGTACAAGTTCAAGAGTATCCCATCTTGGAAGTGGGCAATGCAATTTGCATTCAGTCCACCTTACAGATACACCACAGTCATGTGTGCTCAGTACACTAAAGCCAACAGGATGAAGTTTTACCCGAAGCCTCCGGCTGTCCCTCACCCAAACACACTCAAAACTCCTGATGATTATCCTGAAGAGCAAGAAAGACTTGCCATTTTAGCTGAAAAGAAGAGAATCCGCGAATAAAAGAAGGCCAAAGCTCTTGCAGCTGCTGGTCTTGATGATGCTGAACCATCGAAGCCTAAGAAAAGGCGAAAGCTTCGGAAGCTTAGTGATTCGCCCCCTCCTGCTTCAGATGAGGAGGCTGAACACGAAGCCGATGACGAAGCTGAAGAAGCTGCTCAGCTCGAAGATTCAATCGAAGACGATCCAGCTGTCGAAGCTGATGATGAGTCCGAGCACTCACCCCGTTCTCCTAGTCCCAAGAGGAAACTGTTGAAGAAGCCTTTGAAGAAGAAGGCTGGAGCGAAGCCGACTGCTCCTAAAGGCGTTAAGTTCCAAGAACCTTCAGAACCTCCTGCTCCTAAGAGGAACATTGATTTGACGAACTTGGTGGTAGAGGCACCCCTGTCCTCCAAGCCTCCCCGCCGTCTTGTTCCAACCGAGCAGAGGACCAAGGAACGGCATGACCTGAAGGCAAAGCCTGTGGCTAAGCTTGCTGCCGTGCCCGAAGCCAAAGCTCCAGAGCCTGTGAAAGCTTCGAAGCCGAAGACAACTGTGGCTAAGCCTGGTCAGACATATGCCCAGGTTGGCACAAAGAAGCTGTCCGAAGCTGAATTGCGGAAGAGAGACCGCATTGAAGCTGAACGCCTGCATGCCGAAGCTCAAGCCAAGGCTAAGGCAGAGAGAGAAGCAAAAGAGAAAGAGAAAGCAGATAGAGAAGCTGCTGAGCTGGAAAAGCAAAGGAAAGCGCTGGCTGAATCTAACCAGCAAGCTGAAGCGAAGCGCAAGCTAGCTGAAGCTAAAGCTCAAGAGGCTAAGGCAGCCGCCGAAGCCAAACAACTTGCTGAAGCTGAAGCCAAACGCCAAGCTCAGCTTGATATTCTTCGCACGAAGAAGGCCGAGAAAGCTGCCAGGGCTGCTCAAAAGGAAGCCGCTGTGGACATGGCGCCGAAGGATTTGCCTCCGAAGCCTGTCACAGCTCCTCTCCCCGAAGCCCAAATTGAAGCTGAACACAGTGAACACAACTTTCCAGATGCTAGGGAAGGTGAAATGTGGGACTGTCTGGGTCCGAGCCAGACATATTTCAAGCTTGCTGAAGCCATTCATCCTCACACTGTGGATATTGGAGATACATATATCTCAACCAATCTTTCAGCCATGGTCGAAACTTTGTACAATCAGCTGAGAGATCTGCATTCAAGGGACAGATCAGAAACTGCAAAGATCCTGAAATTTCAGAAGAAAGCTGATGAAGAATCTGATGAGGATTTCAAGAGCGAAGCGACTGCTGCTTCGAAGAAAATTGCTGCTGTAAATGAGCAAACCAAGCAGAATCTTCAAATTTTTCATGACAAGCTGAAATCAGCTATCGAAGAATGCTGCAAAGCACATAATGCTTCGGTCATGGCGCTTGACTCCAAGAAGCGTGAATCCATGGTCCAGCAATTAGCTTCACCTCTTCCCAAGCTGCAACCAAGGAAGAGACGACTGATTGCTGACACCGAAGAAGTTGATGAAGTTAGCTCCCACCCTGCCAAGAAAGCACCAAGAAAGGCATCGCCCCCACGATGCAAAATAATCAAACTTGGCAAACCATCATCGAAGCCATCCGCCCCCGAAGTTGCTCCACCTCCACCTCACCCCGAAGTCAATCCACACCGTGCTCAAACTCCAACTCCACCTCAACCCGCTCCTCAACCATCCACTCACGATAATTTCGCACCAGAACCATCTCCACCTCGTCAAGCCACTCCTGCCAAAGATTACTCTTCAGCTCACTCTGCTGAGGAGTCAGACGAAAAAGAAGAAGAAGCCCAAGTGCAAGCTGGTCATGCTGAAGCAAATGCCGAAGCTCATGTCAAAGCAGAGGCCGAAGCCAATGAGTTGGCAATCGTCACTCAACCGCCGAGGCGAATCACAGATGCCCGAAGGCATTGCATACCTGCTCAAGACACCCAGTTGGACTCACTCTACCCCCGAGAGACTTTTCCAATATTTCGGGGAGAAGGAACTTCGTCAAGGCACGGTCCAGAGTTCGATATTGAAGTTCATCGCAAGAAGCTTCGATTCTTTGGCACTAGTCCATATGATTCACCTAGAACAGCTGATGACCTTCGATTCTGGACAGCAGAACAACAAATCCTATACACAAAGCTTTACTGCCAGAAGGGTGTGCTCTTCAGACACAGATACTTGGATATGCACAGTTTATCTGCTGCCACGTGCTTCCAAAACATAGTTGAAACTATCGAAGCACAGAATCTCACAGGATTATTTGCAATGGAAACGCCATTCAACTCAGAGCTAGTGAAGCAATTCTATGCTACACTGTATGTTTCTGGAACCCTAGAAGACACTAGCACTTGGATTCTTGAATGGATGATTCAAGGGAAGGTGTTCAGGATGTACTCCGAAGAATTCATGGAAATTGTGAACATTCCAAGACACACTGGAAAACTTGCAAAGGTTCACATGCTACCTGATCCTACCGAAGCTGAATTCGCATCTTTATTGGATCCCGAAGTCACTGGTGATCACATGCCAGAAAACATTCGCCCGAAGCATCTGGTGTTCAATTCCAAGACATGGTTCTATATCCTTTCAATCTCACTGATGCCTCTCAGTACAACGAATGAAGAGTCAAACATTCTTTACCCAACTCGTCATGCTCTTATGAAGCTCACCCATGGACATGTGTTTGACTTCGAGGATTGTTTTCTTCGAAACATGGTACAAGCTGCTGAATTGGTAAATCAACTGAAGCCATATGCTCCTTGGTTGCAAGCCATTTGCAACCATGGACGCAGTGAAGAATTCACAGCGAAGCATCACCCGAAGCTGTTCTGTCCTCCTGTCCGCGATACAATGAACATCTTCAGGCGGCCAAATGACCCCTTTGCAACATATGTAGGAGTCAGACAGCACATTAATGAGCGCAATATGTCGAAGCGATACCAGAAGGAAGTGTATCACTTCGAGGTTGCCATTCGAAACCAACAGCTGCTGGAGAACTTCATCGAAGGCAATCAACGTCAGATGCAACACTTATCAGATGAGATCAACCGAGTTGGAAATATTGCTATGAACAACAATCAATACATGAAGGTATTGAAGCGTCATTCTTGGAAAGGCCTCAGGAAGTTTAACTCTGTGAAGAAACTGCAAGCTGACCGCATATTCAAAGAATATCCTCATCTGCAGCGAAACTTTTCAAGAAATGATTCTGTTGATCGCCCCAACCCCAAGATCCCTTCGCTGGACAAGATTGATGAAGTCTTATTCGTCAACCCTGCTGAACAGATTCGCCCAGACACTTTCTCTGATGAAGACTCCCACACATCGAAGCACGACGACGATCCCCTCGATGACAGCGACCTTGAAATGCTTCAAGCGCCGATGGACTTCGACGAGGATGAGTCACCGGCTTCGACCGAAGGCGATACTTCAGGCGATGAATCTTCGTCAGGCGAAGACATTCCGCAGGGTCCCAGGGGTGCAGCTAACGCTTAAATGCTCTCGATCTGCCTATCAACCTTTTGTCCAATTCTTGACAAAAAGGGGGAGAAAGTAGCATCGATTGAGTTTAGATTCGCTGCGGGGTTTAGGGTTTTGATTCGATTCGATAACTTTTGCGTGTGTGTGTTAAGATTCGACAGACATTCCATTCACTTCGATTGGGTTGTATCTTAATGTTTTACTTCGATTGTGAACTGTTTTATCTTTGTATATGTTAATAACCCCGTGCTTGCAAGCTGCTCTCCTATATCTTATCTTGCAGGTGGTTATTTTCCTTAAGTTCACAGGTCATTGGATGATTGCATGTTCTTCAAGGCAAATTATCTTTGTATGCAATTGATTCGCTAGGATATGTGTTAGACTTCCCATTGATGATATTCTTTAACAAGCATTTACTTCGATTATAAAAATCTTCGATGCTTGCATTCAGGGGGAGTCATAAGCTTCATATCTTAGAGTTTGCTCTCAACTCAAATTCAAAATTCCAAATCTTTTATCGATGCCTGTTTTGTCAACAATAGTCTAAAAAGGGGGAGATTGTAAGAGCAAAGTTATACCCTCATGAGTTTTGGATATTGTTGGTCAAAACAGTAGAGGAACTAACAAGTTTTCTAGTGTGAAACAGATGGTTAGGTTCCTGAAGTTATAGGTTGGTGATAAAGCTTCAACGAAGATTTACTCATTTATCGAAGCATATCCTCTGGAGCGAAGTTTATCACGGATGTTGACCCCTAAAAGGATAAGGAATCCTGAAGCACATCCTATCGAAGAAGATGATCAAGATGGCGTAAGACTTAGTTGTTTTTGCATAGTTCTTTTTACTTCTTTGAGTCATACGAAAAACCGTACTATCAAGAGGGGTTTAGTAAATGTACTCCAAAGGTTTTGATGAAAAAAGACTCAGATCGAATCTAAACCAGTGAGAAGCCAGAGTCGAAGAAATCTCATGTGAGCTAGGTAATGCTTCACCAGCGAAGACTTTGTTCTTTCGGCTCCTGAAGCAGAACCAAGTCCGTGAGTCAGCTTTACTTGGACCGCAAGTAAAGTTGCGCTTTGATTGGAAATATGACCGTTGGGGACAGGTGTCAAGCTGTCACATCGGGTCACTTCAGTCATTTCGCACCTAGGGATTGCCACCTATAAATACGCCACCCCCGCCCTCATTGGCTAGGGGCTGCTCCAAGATTGATTCCTTGCAGAGGAGAGAGAGAGAGCAACCCCACCGAAGCAAATCAAAAACCAATACACCGAAGCATAAGTCCTATTGATCTGAGTTGATTCATTATGACTTAGGAAGAAATTTGCTAGCCTTGTTATCTTGGAGAACTGCAATTCTCCTAGACGGTTAGAGAGTTGTTCTTCAGAGAGCGAAGAGTTATTGTCGCCTCGAAGTCCAGTTTGTCAAAGGTTTTGGTGATTTCCTCAATAATCAACCAAGAGTGAAGAACTGACCAAGCTCAAGGAGATTGGTGCAGTGGAGAAATGGACGGAGAGAGGTTAGATCCTGTGTTCAATCACAAGTCCCTCCAACCAGACGTAGCACTTTGCAGAGTGTGAACTGGTCGAACAAACATCGCCGAGTCAAGCGTTCGTTTTACTTTCCGCACTTACATTCTGTTTGTCAATTGCTTCAGAGTTCTGCTTCGATGCAATTGATTCGATACTTTTGATTCACTATGTTCTGCTTCGATCATGTTCTGCTTCAATGTTCACCTTTCTGTTGAATAGTTTCGATTGCTGTGTTATGCTTCACTTCAAAGTTTCATGCGAAATTTTGAAGTGATCATTCACCCCCTCTTCCTCTGATCACATACTTGGTCTAACAAAAGTCATTCGGCAAAGGTCAGATTTCGCCACCTTGACTTCCCAAGAGGTCTTAAATGAGTTGATCTGCATGGACATCTTGTCCTCCACGGCCGATGATGTCGTGGACCGTCACTATGAGACCAAGAAGCGCTCTCTTCCGTAGAAATCCAAGGTGGTCCAAGTTTGTGAAGAAGAAGAAGAAGAGGAAGGGTTTCTGGAGGATACCAAATATGCTTTCAATGAGTTCTTCAAGGCAGTTTTGGGGCAACAAGAAGAACTTCAAGTCCAATTCCAACTCAAGTGGCTTCAAGCTAAAATGCCAAAGGATAAGGACTTGCTTCAATGGTGGTAATGTGAGTCACTTCGTCGCAGATTATCCCTATGATAAGAGGGAAGACCATGGTGGCAAGATTATCCGAAAGGACAAGACCAAGTCATCAATCAACAAGAACTTCACGAAGAAGAAACCTCAATGTGTGTTGATGGCTCAAGAGGAGTATATCTCCGATGATGATGATGATGAAGAAGGTGGTGAGGTTATGTCTATGACCATTGTTTCTATCATCACCAAGTCCCCTCCGTCAATATAGCTCTTCAACTCTCCTAATGATAACCCTCGCATCGTCCACAAGTGCCTCATGGCCAAGACTACCTCGGTAACTCCTCCATCCAAACATTTCATCTCCACTAACCCATAATTGTTGGATTGTGTGGTCGAAAAGGTGGAGTCCAAGGTAAAGGAAGGTAAGGAGTTTGAGTTGTTCATGTCAAAGCTCAAAGCTGAGACCAAGAGACATTTTGAGGCCCTCTTGGAACAATTAGGGGAAACTCATGCCCATATTGATCAACTTTATGAGTCTATTATCGAAATGAAAGGTATAGTCGTGGCTATGCAGATGAAATATGAGATATTTATCATTCTCTTGAGGAAGAACATGACCTTATGGTGTCTCTTGCGGAGACACATGAAATTGATAGTGCTAAGCTAAAACTTGACCTTAAACATGCTAATGCCATTTCCCTTGACCTCAAAACTAAAAATGGTAAACTTGTAGAAGCTCATGAAAGAATTCTTGTGGATCATGAGAAAGCCGAAAAGGATCACAAGTCCTTAAAGCAGAACTCATGAATCTCAAGAAGGCACATGAGGATCTACACATTCAACTCACTAAGGATATTTCTACTTTTCCTCCTATCCTTGTGTTAGACAAACCAAGTTCCACTAACCCTTGTTGTGAGAATGCTCCTCTTATTGAGGAAATTTCTAGATTGAAGGCACAACTTGAGAAGGGACTTGTTTCCTGCATTCAAGGAGAGAAATCACTCAATGATCTCTTGAGTAAGCAAAATGAGGTCATTGGTAAGGAAGGTATTGGTTTTGGTGCCAATTCATCAAAGAAGAAGAAGTCCAAGTACTCCTCTCCTTCCAAGGGCATCACCTTTGTGAAGGAAGGGTAGAAGCCTAAAGATAAAGCGACAAAGGCCGTTGACGGTGGTGTGGACAAAAGGGGCAACACCATTCCCAATGACTTTGTCGGTCCTTCTAACCCCTCTTATGTTTTTTGTTGTGTGAATGATGGGCATGTTTATGCCAAATTTGTTGGTTCTTATGATGAATATATTGCATGGTCTATTTGGGTTTCTAAGACCCTGGTTACTAACACGAAAGGACCCATTCGTGAATGGGTCCCTATTTCCAAGCATTGATCGATCTCATGTAGGTGGTTGCTTCCGGTGGAGGTTTATGGATACTTGATAGAGGGGCTACAAGTCATATGACCAAAAGCAAGGACATATTGGTGGACATGAAACCTCAATTATCTAATGAAACATGTGTCCAATTTGGTGATGCCTCAACGTCTAAGATATTGGCTCTTGGCAAAGTAATTATTTCTTCGGATACGTCCATCGATAAAGTTTTACTTGTTGAGACTAGTAGTTTAAATTTACTTTCCATTTGTCAACTTGCCAAGATGGGCCTTTGTACTCTATTTGATGTGCATGTGCTTGTTGGGAATGTGCCCTAGAGGCAAATAAAATATGTTTTATCGAGCATATTCCATTAGTTCATAATACGTTTGCTACTATGCTATAACTGTATTAAGCGGAAACATTAATACAGGTGTGGTATACAAACAACCAGGTCCCTAGTTAACCCTAGTATACTAGTCCATTGGGCGATTGATGATCAAGGTTTCCTGATCATGAGACAATGGCGTCTGTTGACAATGGAGTCGTATCATTGGATAATGATATGATGGACATACACCCACCAGAAGTGTTGCGATGTGATCAAGTCACATAGTTCGACATTGCGATAACTATAACGTAGTGACCAGATCCTTTGACCGTAATGATCATACGTAATTGTCATCTATGAGGAGACTTTGATTTGTATCCCACCGCCTGACTGAAATATGCTGGACATAACGGTGCACTTTGGGTATTCCGAAATAGATGGTTGATGAGTATGCAAATAGATCAAAGCGGGATTTGTCCATCCGTGTGACGGATAGGTACTCTGGGCCCACTCGGTGATGTTACATCATAAAGTTTGCAAACGTGTGACTAGGTCATGGAGTTGTAATATCACGGGAACGAGTAAACTTGTTTGTTGAGAACGAGGATGAACTAGGTATATTGGATACCGATGGTCAAACCTCGGACAAGCAAAGTACCACAGGACAAAGGGAACAGGCACACGGTTAACAGATCCAACAACGATTGAAGTTCATTCGATGGAAGCGCAGGGGCTATCAAGGATTGTAACCAGGTCCAATTAATTAGTCATTGATCAATGAGAATTGTCTCGATCATGTCTGCTGTTTCCCGGACCGTAGGGTGTTACACTTAAGGGTACTCGACGCAGTAAGGATTGATTCGGGATCACCGGAGAAATTGGAGAGAACACCGGAATTGTTCCGGTGATGACCGGAATTGTTCCGATGAAGGCCGGAAGTTGTTCCGGGTATTTTGAAAGGTTCAAAATATATTTAATAATGTTTAATATATGTTTTATTATTTAATTATCTGAATTAAATATTAAAATGTATTTAAATATAATTAAAATTGGAAGAAAAGGCACATGGGCCACAAAGGGCCAATTAGGGGGAGAGGGAGTCCTCCCCCATGGGCCATGGCGCCATGAAGGGGGCCCACCCCCCTAGGGCTGCGCCATTTTCCCTCCCCTTGGGATTAGTCCCACCCCGGAAGTGGAGGGGAGGGTGGCACCCCTCCTTGGCCTATATAAGGAGGGGTAGGGTGCCCTTTTTCTTCATAAAAAATTGATTTGAGACAAGTTTCTCTCATCTCTCTCTCCCTCCTTTCTCCTTCCTCGAGTGGACTCCCCTTGTTTGGAGTCTACACTTGGTTGGGGATTTCTCCACTATACGCACGCCGTCGTGCTGCTGGAATCGGGATCCGAATCCATCTTCTTTCCGCTGCTCTACTGGTTCGGAGCCCGGAGGGACGTCGGGTATACTTTATGTGTATAATCCCGCGAGGCACTACACTTGTGGTGCTACTTCATCGTCGTGGTCGTATCGCGAGGTCTTCATCAGCAACGTTCCGACGGGGACGTAATCCTGTCATCGGTCTACAAGGATCGGGTGGCTACAGGAGTCATCGTGGATCTGCGCGGCATCGGGGATTGCCGGTACGACTACATCAACCACGTTCATGCGGGAACGTTTCCCGCTTAACGGACTACATACTGGTATGTGATCTATTTCTGTCCGTTACTTGCATCAGCATAGCATAGGTCTTGGGTATGGGTCTCGTAGGTTATGAAAAATTTATGTTTTCTGCCCCGAACCCCAACAGTGGTATCATGAGCAAGGCTATGCGTAGATGTATTGTACGGATAGAACACATCTAGTATGTGGGCATCAATTCTCCAATTGTTACCCTCTCACGTGTACTCATTTAGCGTTGCGGCAATGTTTGATGAAGCGGCCCCCGACCGACCTTACGCGTTTACGCGAGACTGGTTTCACGCTTGACATATGGCTTGTACCATATAAAGTGGCTGGGGGGGTGTCTGTCTCGCTGCATTAGCGATGCGAAGATGTTTGCAACGGAGGGCCCCGACAGGGGTGTAATAGAGACAATTGCAGGATTGGTGTTGTGGCTTGTTTTCGCAGGATAGAAAGAGGTTCTTTTCTCGAAACCCCTAGCAGCCTCGTAAAACTTGCAAACGATAAAGTAGAAAGGTGTTTTCAACTTTAATTTGCATGTCGGGGGGGGAATCATAGCATGTATGATTTATGTTGCATCCTGTTTTGCTAATATGTTAGATATACGACGGTAGCATAATAGGATGATCCCTCACTAAAACCAACATAGTGTCCTTACCCTAGTGAGCACCACCTGGAAAGTTCTACATTATGGAGGCACCACGTGTCACACGTGTGTCAAACATTTTTTCGTTCACATGATGTGGGTGTAGCAAGCCTGGCATATGTATATGATATGGCCTTGCATGACACAGCAACAAATCACATAGGGTGTGGTGGCGAGCCTGGCATATGTATATGATATGGCCTCGGGACACAAGAGACCGAAAGGTCGAGCATGAGTCACATGGATGATGTGATTGGCATGATGGCCTACCTTGAACAACATACTGATGGCCGTGACGATCGGGGGAGGTATGGTGTTCAAGGATCGTGTAATCACTTAGAATAAACTATGAGGGATGTTTGTCTGAGTGGGAGTTCCATAATTGTTTTTTGAAACATGAACTCCATATTATGAACTTAATCTTCATGTCTTAGCAAATATCATTGTAGATAACGTCATACCAATGTTTAGAACTATGGCTCTTTTAGTATGATAGAACTTAAGGTAAATGGGTCTTACTTCATTGATGTGTACCAACACCATTAGAGACATACTTGTTAGTAATGACTTCCTAAACATAATACGAAGAACTGCTAGGAGATACACCTGTTAAATCTATATTCAAGGAAGATGATGATGAGTATCGTACTCACCGTCACTTATGAATGACTGTCCAATACACCATACTTCATTCTATGAGTCTGAATTGTGAATGCATGTTAACCAACACGTATGACGTGCTAGGTGAACTTGAAAGCACTTGGTCACAAATCAGAGTAATGGAATATGAGTATATGGACGGGGTTTCTTTCAACCATGGTGGAAGGAACAACCTGCTGAGAAAGTCACTTGGAAAATGTATAAGATACATGGAACACCTTGTGTATAACTTGGACTACTGAATGACTAGTTAGTTTGCGATAACTGGGAAGTTGCATCCGCTTCCTCCCAGTTACAAAGACCATGTCTGGACTATGTCATGAAGGAGAATCGTTTACCTGTCATGAGGTCATGGTTAAAGATAAGAACTTTAAGAGTAGAACCAATGCAGGAATGGTCATTGACGGAGAAGGTATATTTGATATACGAGTTATAAATGTCTTTCCCACGAAACACTAATTGCGGTTGATTAAGTATTCGATGCTTGAACTTACTGCTTGAGAGTGGCTTGGAAGGGATGAGGTGACAATGTGTGCTGACGGCAATCAAGATAGTTGATGGTCAACAACACTCTCCCTCTACATCTATCAATTGATGAATATATGAATAAATTTTATGATCGTTTGAATGAGGACTTTATTAGTGTGTCTTGCATCTCGCGAAGACAATTATTCATATTAGTGAGAAACAAGTCAGTTGTTCTCCTTTTATGAATGATATCTCTTATGGTCACATTACGATTATGAATGAGTTATTCTTATATTGATGATAGTTGTTTGATCATTTATAAGAAATATTGTAATGCCAAGAAATATCCAGGCTTAATAATGACACTACAGTTTAAGTCATGAATGGTATGATGATGTCTTAAGATACTTGATCTCTTGACACATACAAACCATGCCTTTTAGGTGAGATGACTAAAACCTCGCATTCTGGTAAACGGGATGTGTACTGATTGTTGAGTATCATACATTGTGATGTATCATATGTCAGCATGTGGTGAATTTCATTATTTCGTGAACTTCGTATGTGGACTTAGATGAATATTTGTATTCACTAATGAAACATGAGTCTGAAATAATTTGATATGATCAAAAGGGATTTCAGAGTAAAGATGGATATTAAATTAACAAGAAAGACAAGTCTCTACGATTTGATCAAAGTGACAAATGTTTTGAGTTAGTCTTGGGCATAAAGACTTGTGTGAAAGTTGTTCCACAAATTGCAATGTCTTGAGACACTTCAATATGATTGACGTGCATGAACATTGTGATCATATTCTATCGAAAAGTGTATGGTCTAAGTTATCTCTTACCAAGTTACGTTATTATTGTTTAGAGTTATTAAATTAATATGCAAACACTCACTTCAGCATAGGGAACCATCTGAGTTCGTGGAAACCAACACTATATATGTCATGGTGTGTTGTGGTTTCTAGGAAGCTTGATTTATGTAAGATAAATTATCTTTGTAGTGTATCCTTAGACAACTATGGATGCATCTTCCACAACTAGAACCAAAAGGAGAAAAACTTGTATTGCTATGTTTGGTGTTTGTCAAGAATTGTTCTTGATAAATGTGGTAATGGAAGAAAAGTGAAAGTTCAACCAAGGTAATTGACCTTGCCTCCAAATGTCAGAGTAGTGCAACGGAATATGTTCTGGAAGCAAAGCTCTACAATAAGAGGAGAAACTAATGATAATGATCATGATCTTCTGATGGGAGCTTTTACTGAGAAAGGTAGGATTCAAGAATATATATTTGCCCCTGGTGCAAAATGATATTCATGATTCACTTGTCATGTTAATGGAACAAGACATTCCTACGAACTACAAAGAAGCGATGGTGGACCTAAGTACGAGATATGACTACGAGTCATGAAATCCTGTGTTGAGTTACATTCAAGATTGCTTGAATCTTATCAAGTAAGGAGGTTACTTGATATTCACAATAACTTCAGAGTTATGAGGAATAAATGTGAACATCAAAGGGACGTCAAGATTGGTTTGTCACAAAGATTGTTTCTGACAAATTCAATGGGTTGACTACAATGTGTAGCAATGCTTGAGTCAAAGGGATATTCACCACGATTAATCCAGGATTGTTATCAATACCGTGACTTCCTCAAATCCTGTATTTGAAGAAGTGTTGTAATTGGTACAACAAGAAGGTTTTGGAAAAACATATGGATACTAGTGTCTCGTAAACTGAATTCTCATTTTGATGGATGATCAAAGGATTTTGGACTTAACCAAAATATCGAGGAAACATTCATTTGCATGAAACTGAGTGGGAGCTGAATAGTTTCCTGAAACTTAATATGTAGACGACATATTTTGAGTGGGAGCTATGGGAGTATTATCCTAGACTTATATGTAAATGACATATTTGAGTAGGAGCCATGTGGTTAATATCCTGAACTTAATATGTGTCAGACATATCTAAGTAGGAGCCATGTGGATGTTATCCTTGTCTTATATGTGGCCGACATATTTTGAGTGGGAGCAATATGAGTGTTATCCTATAACTTAATATGTGCATGACATATTTGAGTGGAAGCATGATAACATTCTCATATATGGATAACATATCATGAATGGTGCAGTTGGTGTTAATGGTTATTTGAATCTTTCATAAATGAAGATGAATAAGTATTAAGCATTGAAGATCTATTAAGATAGATATGTGTTTAATAACATTGAGTCGTAATACTTTCCTGGATAAGATTCTGAAGGAGTTCAGAATGGGACAAGTCAAGAAGTGGTCCTTACTTGTATATCCAAGAGAAGTGTTGAGTTAATCTCAGTACAAGAACAATGGTTAATGGTTAATGAAAGAAATGGATGTGTTGGATCCTCTATGCCTTTGTCATAGGTTCTTTCATATAAAACCAGAGTTATGTACTCGACGTAATGTGACCCAAGTTCTTAGTAGTAAGAACATGTTGTGATATGATTTATGAGTAAATCATTGAACAAAGAGTTAAGTTTATCCTTCAGTGTCTGAAGAGAACTGAGGATATATCTCAAATTTGTAAAGGATAGTGGACTTGACCATAAATGTTATGCTGGTTCAAGTTTTGACACTAACCTAGAAAATTGAGATATCATACTAATGAATGCCTAAGTTGAAAGAAACATGGTTAGACATCAAAGTTGCATACAATGCACTAAGGATGGAATCTACACTGATGTGGCTGCTTTAGAAGTAGCAGGAGTTATATTATGGCTTAAGAAGTTCGACTTCTGATTGAGTGAGTTTGAAGTGTGCATGACTATGGGAAAGTCCGCGTGACCCACCGGATGTCATTGCTATGACACAGCAAACGAAGTCTCACTTCACCGCCAAATATATATACCTCATCATTAGAGTGGATAATGAAGGAGTGTCAAATTAGGTGACATTATGATTTGACAAAGGACATACGGTTCTGAATGGTACCCAGACCGTTGATACAACCTCTTCCACGGGCAAGCATGATCAATAAGGAGTTATGATCCAGAGAAAATGCAACTAGATTATTTGTACTCTAGTGCAAGTGGGAGACTGTTGGGAATGTGCCCTAGAGGCAAATAAAATATGTTTTATCGAGCATATTCCATTAGTTCATAATACGTTTGATACTATGCTATAACTGTATTAAGCGGAAAAATTAATACAGGTGTGGTATACAAACAACCAAGTCCCTAGTTAACCCTCGTATACTAGTCCATTGGGCGATTGATGATCAAGGTTTCCTGATCATGAGACAATGGCGTCTATTGACAATGGAGTCGTATCATTGGATAATGATATGATGGACATACACCCACCAAAAGTGTTGCGATGTGATCAAGTCACATAGTTCGACATTGCGATAACTATAAGGTAGTGACCAGATCCTTTGACCGTAATGATCATACGTAATTGTCATCTATGAGGAGACTTTGATTTGTATCCCACCGCCTGACTGAAATATGCTGGCCATAACGGTGCACTTTGGGTATTCCGAAATATATGGTTGATGAGTATGCAAATAGATCAAAGCGGGATTTGTCCATCCGTGTGACGGATAGGTACTCTGGGCCCACTCGGTGATGTTACATCATAAAGTTTGCAAACGTGTGACTAGGTCATGGAGTTGTAATATCACGGGAACGAGTAAACTTGTTTGTTGAGAACGAGGATGAACTAGGTATATTGGATACCGATGATCAAACCTCGGACAAGCAAAGTACCGCAGGACAAAGGGAACAGGCACACGGTTAACGGATCCAACAACGATTGAAGTTCATTCGATGGAAGCGCAGGGGGTTTCAAGGATTGTAACCAGGTCCAATTGATTAGTCATTGATCAATGAGAATTGTCTCGATCATGTCTGCTGTTTCCCGGACCGTAGGGTGTTACACTTAAGGGTACTCGACGCAGTAAGGATTGATTCGGGATCACCGGAGAAATTGGAGAGAACACCGGAATTGTTCCGGTGATGACCGGAATTGTTCCGATGAAGGCCGGAAGTTGTTCCGGGTATTTTGAAAGGTTCAAAATATATTTAATAATGTTTAATATATGTTTTATTATTTAATTATCTGAATTAAATATTAAAATGTATTTAAATATAATTAAAATTGGAAGAAAAGGCACATGGGCCTCAAAGGGCCCATTAGGGGGAGAGGGAGTCCTCCCCCATGGGCCATGGCGCCATGAAGGGGGCCCACCCCCCTAGGGCTGCGCCATTTGCCCTCCCCTTGGGATTAGTCCCACCCCGGAAGTGGAGGGGAGGGTGGCACCCCTCCTTGGCCTATATAAGGAGGGGTAGGGTGCCCTTTTTCTTCATACAAAATTGATTTGAGACAAGTTTCTCTCATCTCTCTCTCCCTCCTTTCTCCTTCCTCGAGTGGACTCCCCTTGTTTTGAGTCTACACTTGGTTGGGGATTTCTCCACTATACGCACGCCGTCGTGCTGCTGGAATCGGGATCTGAATCCATCTTCTTTCCGCTGCTCTACTGGTTCGGAGCCCGGAGGGACGTCGGGTATACTGTATGTGTATAATCCCGCGAGGCACTACACTTGTGGTGCTACTTCATCGTCGTGGTCGTATCGCGAGGTCTTCATCAGCAACGTTCCGACGGGGACATAATTCCGTCATTGGTCTACAAGGATCGGGTGGCTACAGGAGTCATCGTGGATCTGCGCGGCATCGGGGATTGCCGGTACGACTACATCAACCACGTTCATGCGGGAACGTTTCCCGCTTAACGGACTACATACTGGTATGTGATCTATTTCTGTCCGTTACTTGCATCAGCATATCATAGGTCTTGGGTATGGTCTCGTAGGTTATGAAAAATTTGTGTTTTCTGCCCCGAACCCCAACAGTGCTCACCCTGATGTGGAGCAAAACTCTTAAAGTAGCCTTTGTTGGACATGTGGAAAACGGTATGTATGTGGTGGACTTTTCACGAGGCCCCACTAAAACCGCCACTTGTCTAATGGCTAAAGTTGATGTGCGATGGCTTTAGCATCGCCGTTTAGCCCATGCCAATATGAGATCTTTGCAAATACTTCTCAATGCGGAAGGCATCCTTGGACTAATAAATGTTAGTTTTGCCAAAGACCATGCTTGTAGGGCTTGCATTAAACGAAAAATACATGAGAAGAAACATCCTGTCAAGAATATCTTCTATACCAAGATGATAGCCTTGGCGGAAATAAGTATTGGTTGGTGATTGTGGATGACTATTTACACGAGTTTATTTCTTCAATATGAAGAGTGAGACCTAACTAACTGTCATCGAGTTTGACAATGAAGCCCAACGTCAACACAATGCAAATATCTTGGCTATTAGGAGTGACAACAACACCGAGTTCAAGAATTACACCATGGATGAGTTTCTTGGTCATGAGGGGATCAAACATCAATATTCCGCTGCTTATACCCCTCCACAAAATTGTGTTGCGAAGAGGAAGAATCATACTCTCGTTGATGTGGCAAGCACCATGATGTCGGAGTTCAAGAGTCCATACAACTTTTGGGCGAAAGCCATCAACACGGCTTGTCATGCAAGAAATCATCTCTATCTCCGCAAGAACTTTAACAAGACATTGTGTGATATACTCACCGGGAACAAGCCCCACATCAAGAACTTTCGGGTGTTCGGGTGTAAGTGTTTCATTCTCAAGAAGGGTGCTCGTTTGTCTAAGTTTGAGTCTAAAACACACGGGGGGCATATTTGTTGGTTATGCTTCAAACTCTCACGCGTATAGAGTCTACAAAAAGTCATTCAGACTTGTTGAAGAATCTAGTAACGAGGAGTTTGATGAACATATTGGCTCCCTAGTGGGGAAAAGGGATCTTATTGATGTAGGTGATGAAATTCCTCCTCAAGCCATAAGAAGAATGGGTGTGGGTCAATTCCTACCCGTTGAGGAACCCCTTGTGGTGGAAGGAGAAGGACAATGCTCTACTCATGTAGAGACATCACCTTCTCAAGATCAACAAGCAAACCAAGAACAAAATGAGGACCCTCCTTCAACCGAACAAGATCAAGGTCAAGATCAATCTAATTATGGGGGTGGTGCACCAAATGATGACCAAGATCATGTTTTGGACCATGTGCAGGCTCAAAATGGTGAGCAAGCTCATGGTGGTACTCAAGCTTCAGAAGTAGATGCTCAAGATGAATATCAAGAATCTAATGAAGTAGCAAGAGCTCGTCATGCGGCCAATATTTCATCCAAGTTACAATCTCAAGATCATACTTTGGATCAAGTTCTTTGTAGCCTAAGCAAAGGAGTAACCACTCGTAAAAAATAACAACCTTTTTGTGGCTGTAATGCGTTTGTTTCCTGCATTGAACCCCAAAAGATAGATGAATCTCTCGAAGGCCCTGGTTGGCTTGAGGCCATGCATGATGAACTCAATAGCTTCGGGCGCAACAAGGTGTGTTAATTAGTGGAGAGACCAAAAGATAAACATAATGTTATTGAGACCAAGTGGATCTTCAAGAACAAGCAAGATGCACATGGGATAGTTGTTCGCAACAAGGCAAGGTTGGTGGCACAAGGTTTTTCCCAAGTCGAAGGTATCGATTACGGTGAAACCTTTGCCCCCGTAGCCCGTCTTTAATCCATCTGTATTGCTCTTGCGCATGCTTTACATCATAACTTCAAGCTATATCAAATGGATGTTAAAAGTGCATTTCTTAATGGTCCCATTAATGAGTTTGTATATGTCAATAGTGAAGCAACCTCGGTCGGGTTTGCGGATCCCAAGTTCCCTAACCTTTTCTATAAACTCGATAAGGCTTTCTATGGACTCAAGCAAGCACCACGAGCTTGGTACAAGAACCGAGTTGTTAGTCGATTATGGGTTTGAAATTGGGCAAATTGATCCCACTCTTTTTACTAAGAGAGTTGGTGGGGAAATTGTTCATATGCCAACTATATTTGATGATATTATCTTTGGTCGGTTAACAAATATTTTAATTATAATTTTGCTAAGCTAATGATCGACAAGTTCGAGATGTCTATGATGGGAGAGATGGAGTTCTTCCTCGGCTTTAAATTGAACCAATTATCAAGAGGAACCTTCATCAACCAAGCAAAATATACTCAAGACATGCTCAAGCGGTTCAAGTTGGATGAACTCAAGGGGCAAAGACTCCAATGCCCATCAAGTAAAAACTTGACCTCGACCTGAACGACAAAGAGGTAGACCAAAGGGAGTATCGTTCTATGATTGGTTGTTTGCTTTATATTTGTGCATCTAGACTGGATATCATGTTCAGTGTGGGTATGTGTGCAAGATTTTAATCCGCACCTAAAGAGAGTCATCTAGTGGCTGTCAAAATAATCTTTCGATATTTGTCTCATCTCCTAAACTTTGGCTTGTGGTATCCTAAAGGCTCAAGCTTCGATCTCATTGGCTACACGGATTCAGATTGGGCGGGTGACAAATTGGAAAGGAAGTCCACCTTTGGAGGATTCCAATTCATTGGTAGGTATTTAGTGAGTTGGTCTTCCAAGATGCAAAATTTGTTTCCCCCTCAACTACCGAAGCCGAGTATATTGCCACCGCAAGTTTTTGTGCTCAATTACTATGGGCGAGGCAAAATTTAATGGATTACGGTGTCACGTGTGACAAAGTGCTTCTTTTATGTGACAATGAAAGTGTTGTCAAGATTGCATACAACACCGTTCAACATAGCAAGGCGAAGCATATTGAGATTCGTCATCATTTGCTCCGAGATCATGTGAAGCGGGGTGAGATTTAGTGAGTTAAGGCATGAGCTAAATTTGGTGATTGATACGTCTCTAACGTATCTATAATTTCTGCTTGCTCCATGCTTATTTTGGTGATATTGCTATATGTTTTGATGCAATTTCATATCATTTACAACATATTTTGGACTAACCTACTAGTTCACTGCCCAGTGCTAGTTTCTGTCTGTTATTATCCGTGCATTATAGAAAAAGGTCAAAAATAAAAGTGCTCGGAAAATTCCAGAAAAATTACCAAAAAAATATCCACGAAGGAAGACTCCAGAAGCCCGAAGGGGGCCCCGAGGGGGCCACCCACAGCCAGGCGCCTCCACGGCGCGGACAAGGGGGTGGTCGCGCCCTTTGGCCGCCTGGGCCAGGTGGGCCACCCCTAAGGCTCCCCTTTGGCATATATTTAGCCCTTGTTACAAAAACCCTCGAGGAGCCCCTGTACGTCCCAAACACATCTATAATTTCTGCTTGTTCCATGCTTATATTGGTGACTTTGCTATATGTTTTGCTACACGTTCATACCTTTTTCAACATATTTGGACTAACCTACTAACTCAGTGCCAGTTTCTGTCTGCTGTTGTCCGTGCATTGCAGGAAAATACCAATTATTAAAGTGCTCGAAAAAATACAGAAAAATCATAATAAAATTCAGCAGATCAAAAGACTCCAGAAGGCCGGAGGGGGGGGGGCAAATGGGAGTTCCCCCCTGTCCAGGCGACCTCTTGGCGCGGCCTAGGGTGGGGCCGCGCCACCTGGCCGCCTGGTCAGGTGGGCCCCCCTGGTGCCCCCTTGTGCCTATATTTCGCCCTCGACAAAAAAACCGCTGGGAGGCCCTCCGTTACGCGATTTGCACCACTGTTCCACCGTCGCTGCGATCCCGAGATCAGGATCGCCAGAAGACCCTGTCCCTGCACCCTGCCGGAGGGAGGATTGATATTCGAGATCTTCTCCACCACCATGAGCGCTTCCCGGATGTGACGTGAGTAGTCCCCCTTGGACCATGGGTCCATGATCAGTAGCTAGATGATGTTTTATCTCCACCCTTGTGCCTCAATTCTTAGACCTTGTGAGCTGCCCTACATGATCAAGGCACTTATGTATTAGTTTCTGTGTTGCTATGCTTTGTTTGCTGGGATCCGATAGATTATGAGATTATGTTCAGATTGTGATGAGTAATATATTTGGTTTATCTTTTTATTATTAGTTCTTGAGTATTCTTGCGTGTTATCTATTGCTTTGTATTGCTTTGTCCATGTAGAAGATAGCAACTCCAAGAGGGAGCGTTATGCATGATTGTTGGTTCATGCCCCCCCCCGATGTCTAGCTTGAGTGACAAACATGAGAGTAGGGGACGTGTTGTTGCCACCAGGGAGAAAACATCGGTGCTTGTAACCGCGGTTGCAAGGATTTCTTACTTTATGCATAGTGTGTTAATGTAGTTGTTTATTGCTTTGATCCTACAGTTTGGCTGGGGTTTACAACTTAATGCCAGTGAGATGGTCTGGATAGATATCTCAAGGTGGATGATTAGTGAGTAGATGCTGATGAATAAACGGTCTACTTGTCTTGGCTTACTGCCCATACGATTGAGCCTGTAGTTTTCTTGTACCATAATTAGCATTGCGACGCGTTTATAATTCTGTCAATTGCCTAGCTGTAATTTGTTCACCCAACATAGTTATTTATCGTCTTTTGGGAGAGAGACATCACTAGTGAAAGTCATGGTACCCCGGTCCATATTTCCACCATAGTTTACACCGTTCATCCTTACTACTTTTTATTTACTTTCCATTGCAATCACCACTACTATTTCCACCCTTGTGTTTGATCCTTTGTAAACAACAAGACCAGATATATTGACAACCTCTCTGAACTCGTTGGGAGCAAAGTTATTTGCGTCTGTGTGCAGATCCAGGTCAAGAGAGTAATTTCTTTTCAGACGGCGCGTTGCTCGTTTGACCACCTTGTTGTTGCGCTTGGAGTCCTACGGGAGACATAACATTCTCCTCTAAAGTTAGGGAAAATTTGCTGTTGTCTACATCTCAACCTTCCACTTGGGGTAGCCAACGAGGAGCACTACCGGTGCTATTATCCCCGCATTACGCAATTTCGTCCACTGTTCCGCCGCCGAAGCGATTCCGATCTCGGGGTCGCCAGAAGAACTTGTCCCGGCACCCTGCCGGGGGGAGGATTGACCTTCGGAGGCCTCTCCATCACCATGATTGCCTCCGGGATGTGCCGGAAGTAGTCCCCTTGGACCATGGGTCCATGACCAGTAGCTATGTGCTTGATGGCTTCTCGCCCTTCGTTGGTGAGCCCCAAGTGGAAGGCGTGATGTAGCACAACAACAAGTTTCCCTCGGTGAAGATACCAAGGTTTGTCTCCAGTAGGACTCCAGAGATGATAAGTAGGTGTCAGCGGTGCAACTGACGTGGACCTGCACACAATCTAGCACAACGTTCCCTCTTGGAGTCACTACCTACTACTTGGCCAAAGAAATAAACAGCAACGGAGAACATGAAAGAATTACTTAGGAACAAAAATATAAGAGATAAAAACCAAATATATTACTCTATCACAATCTGAACATAATCTCATAATCCATCAGATCCCTCCAAACTCAGCATAGCAACAACAGAAATATTACAAAGGTGCCTCGATCATGTAGGGCAGCTCACGAGGTCTAAACAATGAAGATCAAAGAGGGGAGGAGAACATCACATAGCTATTGATCACAGACCCATGGTCCAAGCAAAACTACTCACGAGACATCCGGGGAGCATCCATGGTGGAGAGGAGACTCCCGGAGGTCAACCCTCCCTCCGGCAGGATGCCCGGAAGAGGTCTTCTGGTGCTCCCGATCTTGGAAGCGCGACGGCGGCGGAACAGAGGCGAGTTTGCATAATAGGGTTCCTCTTCTGGAGTTTCCCCGTGACGGAGAATAAATAGGCGAAGGGGGCAGCCAGAGGTGGATCAGGGGCCCTAGGCGCCCCCGTGGCGCGGCCAGAGGTGGGGCCGCGCCGGGTGGCCGCCTGGGCCCCCTGGATCCCCTCTGGCCCCTCCCGGGCTCTTCTCGAAGCTTCCTGTACGCAGATTTTTTCTGTATTTTTCCCAGAATTTTTCTGGCACTTTTTATATGGGGGAAAACTGAAATAGAAAAACAGCAGAATGCGGGAACTGGCACTGGGGGTGCACTGAGTTAATAGGTTAGTACAAATATGATTAAAAGTGTAGGAAAGTGTATCTAGATCATAGCAATAGAAATTATAGATACGTTTTGGACGTATCACTATGTAATGTCTTCTCCCCAATCTTGTGCTTCAATGTTTAGCCCTTGTGAGCTGCCTATCATGATCAAGGCATCTATGTATTAGTTAATGTTTTGCTATGTTGTGTTTGATGGGATCCGATGGATTATGAGATTACTTTCAGTTTGTTATGAGTAATATATTTGGTTTACTTTTTATATTTTTGTTCTTGAGTGTTCTTGCAAGTTCCCTGTTATGTTTGTTGCTTTGGCCAAGTAGTAGATTGTAACTCCAAGAGGGAGCATTATG
Organism: Bromus sterilis; assembly: GCA_950022295.1. Classification (NCBI taxonomy): domain Eukaryota; kingdom Viridiplantae; phylum Streptophyta; class Magnoliopsida; order Poales; family Poaceae; genus Bromus; species Bromus sterilis. The sequence goes on along the minus strand of OX465595.1, from coordinate 359,553,199 downwards.
CTTGATTGTGGGTTCATGCCCCCTGATGTTTAGCTTGAGTGACAGAACCATGAGACTAGGGGATGTGTTGTTGCCACCAGGGAGAAAACAACGGTGCTTGTAACCGCAGTTGCAAGGATTGCTTACATTACACATAGAGTGTTAATGCAGTTGTATGTTTCTTTGAGCCTACAGTTTGGCTGGGGTTCAAAACTTAATACCAGCGAGATGTTATGGATAGATATCTCAAGGTGGATGATTAGTGAATAGATGCTGATGAATAAACGGTCTACTCGTTTTGGTGTAATGCCCATATGATTGAGCCACTAGATTTCTTGTAGCATAATTAGCATTGCAGTGCGTTTATAATTATGTCAATTTCCCAGATGTATTTTTTCACCCAACATAATTGTTTATCGTCTTTTGGGAGAGAGACATCACTAGTGAAAGTCATGACACCCCGGTCCATATTTCCACCATAGTTTACACCGTTACAATTTACTGCTTTTATTTCCTTTCAGTTGCACCCACTATTATTTCCCCTTTGTGTTTGATCCTTTGTAGACAGCAAGGCCGAAGAGATTGACAACCTCTCTGAATTCGTTGGGAGCAAATTTATTTGCGTTCTTGTGTGCAGGTCCATGTCAACTTAGCCATCAAGCAAACTTATAGCCCCGTTGTCACCTTGTTGCTAACCCTGGAATCCTACTGGACTAATAACCTTGGTATCTTCATCAAGGGAAATTTGGTGCTATCGACATCATAACCTTCCACTTGGGGTAACCAACGAGGAGGTGTTATCTACACCCATCAAGAAAATTTCTGGCGTCGTTGCCGGGGATTCCAGTCTTCAAGACAGGGGAGTTGCACACTACCTTTTATCTTTTCTTTTTTAGTCTTGTTAGTTTAGTTTATTGTTTTTTCCTTTAGAGTCTTTTACCAAAAACACCCAAAAAATAGTTACTTTGTTCTTGCTTGTTGTTGTTACTATGGGTTCCACAAAAAACACCAAGTTGTGTGACTTCACTAGTCACAACAACAATGACTTTATTTGCACTCCTATTGCTGATCCGCCACTTCGGCGTCTTCCTATGAAATTAAACCTGCTTTGTTGAACCTTGTTATGAAAGAACAATTCTCCGGTACTGGAGATGTTGCTGCTTTGCATTTTAATAATTTTGGTGAGCTTTGTGATATGCAAATGTATAAGGAAGTAGATGGTGATATTGTTAAACTTAAGGTTTTTCCCTTTTCTTTGAGAGGAAGAGCTAAGGAGAGACTCCAATCCTTACCTACGAATAGCATAGATTCTTGGGATAAATGTAAGGATGCTTTTATTGGAAAGTACTACCGACCTGCTAAGATTATTCAGTGGAGGAGCAACATTATGAAATTTAGACGGGAATGTATGAAATCTCTTGTTAAGAATTTCCCTACTCATGGATTAACTACTTGGATGGTTATCCAGACTTTTTATGCAGGATTAAACTTTACCTCGTGGAATCTGTTTGACTCGGCCGCGGGAGGAACCTTTATGTCAACCACCCTTGGTGTTGCTATGAACCTATTGGACAAAATGATGACAAACTACTCTCAATGGCAACCGAACGATTTCCAACAGGTAGAAAGGTAAACTCTATTGAGGAAATCCCCTCTTCAAATGACAAGGTTGACTTGATCATGTCTTTACTTACTAAGCAAGCTCCTATTGATCCTCCTGACGTTCCTTTAAATTCTTTGGTTGCTCAAGAGAAAGAGAAAATAGATGTTAATTTAATTTCTAGGAACAACTTCAAGAATAATGCTTACATGAGTAATTTTGGTAGCAACAATCCTAGACCATTCCCCTCTAACAACTTTTTATGGGAACAACAACACCTATCCTAGTGCCAAAAACTCCACTTTTGAATTAGAGAGCATGCTTAAGGACTTCATTACCTCTCAAGTAGCCTTCAAAAAGAGTGTAGAGAAAAAATTAGACAAACTTGATAGCCTCACTTTGATGGAAGAAAACATTTGACATGATGTTGAGATGCTCAAAATTAGGACTTGTCCCCTTGAGGAGAAGAAAACCACACCTATGAAAGCTATCCAAGTGCAAATTAATGATAACATTCGAATGCTATCCAAACTTAAGGATAGATGGGATAGAGAGAAAGAAGAGGAAGAGAGAGTTAAGAACCTTCCTACACACACCACACTTGCTACTTTACATGTTGTTGAGGACCTCAAAACTTTTAGCACCCATCACATCCCTAGTCCACCTAATGGACCCATCAATAGTGATGCTAAAACCTCAACCTTAGTACAAGAAAGTCTCTTGAACTTAGAGACTACCAAAGAGAAAATGAGCTTAGATGATATGACCACTACTTTAATTAATGGTAGTGAACTTGACTTTGATAATTGTAGCCTCTCTGAAGTCAATAAGTTTTTGCAAAGAATGGCCAAAGGCCCCACACTAGTTCACTCAAGATTAAATTGAATAACTTTTGTTGCTTTTCTTTATGTGATGTTGGAGGTAGTGCCTTCGTTTTACCCAAAAGAATGTATGATATGCTTGAGTTGAAACCTATTGATCATGTTCTTTTGGTGTTCGCCTTGTTGATTCTTCCGTAAAGAAACCTTTAGGAAGGATTGATGATGTGATTATTGTTGTCAATGATAATTATGTTCCCATTGATTTTTCTTCTCATGGACATTCAGTGTGATCCCTCATGTCCAATAATTTTGGGACAACCTTTTCTTCGCACCGTTGGTTCTATGATTGACATGAAAGAAGGGACTATAAGATTCCAATTTTCCCTCAAGAAGGGCATGCAACATTTCCCTAGGAAGATGATTAATTTACCATTTGAGTCTGTTATACGGGCTCAAGCTATTCTTTTGATATTGATAAAACTTGATCTTGTTGCTTCATGCCTAGCTCAAAGGCATAAAAGAAAGCGCTTATTGGGAGGCAACCAAAAATGTTTTTACTTTCAGTTTTAGTGGTCTTGATGTTTGTTGCTACTTTAGCAACATCATTGTATCTTTATTTTAAAGCTTTGTGGCAAGTTTTAGCCACCGGTGGCAAGTGGATCAAAAGCTGTGACATGCTGTCCAGAAAACAGATTATGTCTGCTTGACGAAAAAAATCGCGTAAAATCACCATATTATCTTTTTGATCTAAATGTTTTTGACAGTATACTCTATACAATTGGATAACTACCACCTGTTCTAAGTTTTTTGATTTGAGTTGCAGAAGTACCCCAAAAAATTTATTTACTACATGTCGTTCTGTTTTTCCTAGATTCTATCCTGTTTTGCGCTTCTTCAATTTTGCAAATCTTGCGCATGCTTTTTCCTTGAAAGAACTTTTTTGCAATCTTGAGAAATAGTATCCCTTGCTGAAAATATTTGTTTCCAACAAAGGCTAAGTAGAATTAATTTATTTGAGGTACTAACCACTCTAATCAGCTTATGATGAGTTTCGTATGAAGGGAGTTTCAAGTGTGCGAAAGGAGATCATGAATGAAGATTCAGGAGTGCCAAGAGCTCAATCTTGGGGATGCCCCCGGCACCTTCAAGAAATATTCAAGGAGACTCAAGCGTCTAAGCTTGGGGATGCCCCATTCATCCCCTTATACATCAACAATCATCAGTACGTCCTTCTCCGCACTATATTTTTATCACTTCAAGTGTTATGTGATATGCTTGGAGCGTCTTGCATTTACTTTTTAGTTTGCTTTGTTTAGTTTAGTTTTGCTTGTTGTTCATAACAAATCGGACCCTAGCATGCGTTGTTTGGGAGAGAAACACGCTCCACCTTTTCCTAGAATACTCGCAGTATTCATTCCTATATTTGTGGAGTGTTTATTATTTCTAGCTGTTATCATGGTTAGCTCTTGTTCTTCATGTTTATTTTTAAGAGATTTGGTCTAGGATATTGTTTTGAGTACTGTCTTGAGTTTCATGTTTATCTTGTTTAGAGAGTTGGCCTGTTGCACTGAATGTGTGTCTTACTTTGAGTAGGTAATTGAGGTTGCTATTATAAGTTTAGTAGTAACTGGCAATAGTTTTGTTTTGAGGTGTTGTTTCGAGTAATGTTTGGACTTTTGTGTGTCAAGAGATCAATCCTATTAGTGATAGGTGTCGTATTTTGGTTCAACGTGCTTATTTTCGGAAACTACAAAAAATAGCTGAGAACTCTAGCTACTAGATGGATTACTAACCTCTGGAGGGGTTGTAATATATAGAGTACCCTCACGATATCATGGGTCGAGGATGCGCAAGGATAACCAAGCCCCCATACACTCCTCCTAGGGGTACTTGTATCTTTGTGAATCTCCTGACTAGATAGACAGTTACCGATAATAAGTGGATGAGTTCCTTTGACTAATGCAAGTATTCGATTGTTGGCACTTCCACCATCCATATTTTGCTAGCCTCTTCGGTACTGTGCATTGCCCTTTCTCATCTTGGGAGTCAGTGAAAACTTTATCGATGCATCCAAATCCTTGGCATGATACACTTTGTCATCATAAGCCTCATTATATCTTCCTCAAAACAGCCACCATACCTACCTATCAAGGCATTTCCATAGCCTTTACGATATACATTGCCATTCAACTTCCATCTGCTCATTACATCTTTCATTGGCGGATCCCAGCAAACACAACATAACAACATAGGACTTATAACAAAGATGCCTTGATCATGTTAGGAAGCTCACAAGGTATAGACAATGAAGCACAATATTGGAGAGAAGACATCTACTAGCTTTCTGCCATGGACCCATTGTCCAAGGAGGGACTACTCATGGTGCATCCCGGAGGCAATCATGGTGATGGAGGCGTCTCCGGAGATCAATCCTCCCTCCGGCAGGGTGTCGGGACAGGAACTTCTGTTGATCCCGATCTTGGAATCGCGGCGGCGGCGGAACATTGGCGTGTATAGTGAAATGGAGTCATCCTCGAGGGTTTCTGGAACGGAGGTAAAATATAGGGCAAAGGGGGCACCAGGGGTGGCCCCACCTGGCCAGACGGCCAGGGGGCGCGTCTAGCCCTTGGATGCGCCAGGTGGTCGCCTGGACAGGGGGTGCCCCCCCTGGCTGCCCTTCGGGCTTCTGGAGTCTTCTGAAGAGTTGGAATTTCTGGATTTTTTCCGAGCACTTTGATTTTTCAGCTATTTTCTGCATTGCATGGCCAAAAATAGACGAAAACTTGCACTGGGCACTAGGTTAATAGGTTAGTAACAAATATGTTGTAAATGATACGAAAGTGCATCAAAACATGTAACAATGTCACCAAAAGAAGCGCGGAATAAGCAAAAATTATAGATACGTTTGGGACGTATCAACATCCCCAAACGTAATTCCTGCTCGTCCTCGAGTAGGTAAATGGTAACAAAGATATTGTTTGTGCTGACATACTATCAACATAAGTACAACTTTAAACTACAACAAGCAAGCGATGTAAATCGAGTCAAGGTAATAACAAGAAAAAGTCTATATCTAGTATTGAAACTAGTAAAGTAAGAACATAAAGGTGTAAGAGCTCTTGTTGTCCGTGACTCGAATGTCTCCAATCGGTGTTCCCGTGCAGAATGGGAGATGGGTTTAGAGCATAAATTTACTTATTAGTTGTTGAGAACCAAATCTACTAAATTTCACACATGGTCTCTTTTGAATCTTATTATGACTCATCCCCAGACCGTCGGTAAGGTACAAATAAATTTGATCCTATCCCTTTTGACTTTGATCACTCACGCAATGAATGAGCGCAAGCAAGATTAGTTGACACTTAGGATGGCAAATAGAATAAATGATGGGGGTAGGAAGTCAAAAAGTGAGAAAGGCTCACATCAATGAGGAAAATCATAAGCGATAGAAATCTAAATGATAGATATGATGTGAGGAGTAGGGATTTCAATGCAACGGGTGCACATAGAGCTATGAGTATATGAAATCTCTCCAATGGAACTAGTGGGGGTGCATCCAACTTTCTTGCTCAAGAAGACCTAGAGCTCTTTTGAGGAGGCTCATCATTGGAATATACAAACCAAGTTATATAGTGTAAGGATCCCCACTTAGTAATGCATGAATGATATGAAAACTCTCTATGAGGTAAAATTGCTAATTTTAAGCACAAGTGTGGATCTTTACAAAATGAATAGTAGTGTTGCCCCTTCTCTTTTTTTTCCTTTTTTGTATTTTTGTGACCTCATTGGCTCTTTCTATTAAAACTCACATGTGTTGTCTTTGGGATCTTTTCATGTGCCCTATTTTAGGATCTTTTCCTCACTTTAAGGGCAACACTCTATATATACAAGGATGAACGAGACCAACACACTTTTATAAGGTACTCATAATAAAATTGAAACTATATCATGATGTATGCAATGTATGCCTCTGCTAGTGTAGTAGGATATGCAATGATACCAGCGCGTCATGTAGCAAAAGGTGTAAGGGAAAAGTCCAACTATCATGCTACTCTACAATAAAGCAAAAGCATGTATGACAATGAAGAATAACATCAAGTCATGAGAAGATGGATGTTGCATGACAATGTATCTCGGAATGGCTATGGAAATGCCGTGATAGGTAGGTATAGTGGATGTTTTGAGGAAGATATAATGAGGCTTATGTATGACAGAGCACATCATGCCAAGTAAAAGTTTGCACCAACTCTCAAGATGAGAAAAGGAAATGTACGGTATCGAAGAGGCTAGCAAAATATGGATGGTGGAAGTGCTAACAATCAATTACTCAGATTAGTCAAAGGAACTCATTCACTTATTATCAGTAATTCTCTATCTAGTTAGGAGATTCACAAAGAGTGAAGCATCCTAAGATTAGTTTCTTGGGTTTGGTTATCCTTGCACATCCTCGACCCATGATACGTGAGGGTGCTATTTTACAATCCCGCAAAGATTAGTGATCCCTTAAGTAGCTAGAGTTCTCAACTAATTTTTTAGTTTCGAAAATAAGCACATTGAAGCAATATACAACACATATCACTAATAGGATTGAGCTCTTGCCACACAGAAGTCCAAACATAACTTGTATCAACACTTCAAAACTATTGCAAGTTACTACTAAACTCAATTTACTAACCTTGATTACCTACTCAAAATAAGATACACACCTAGTGCAACAAAGCCAACTCTCTAAACAAGATAAACATGAAACTCAAGGGAGTTATAGGAATTCTAATTCTCAGCTCTTAAAAGAAAATAAGCATGAAAAAGAAGGGATAAACATGGTAGAAAGCTAGAAATAAATATTTAACACACAAAAGATAAAAGTGAAAACTATGAGCATTCTAGGCAAAAGTGGAGCGTGTTTCTCTCCCAAACAAGGCATGCTAGGGTCCAACTTGTTATGACAACAAAAAAACAAAACAAAACAAAACTAAACAGAAAATTAAAGAGAAAGACGCTCCAAGCAATCACATAACATGTGAAGCAATAAAAATATAGTGCTAAGAAGGACAAACTGATAATTTTTGAGAAGAAGGGGATGCACGGGGGCATCCCCAAGCTTAGACGCTTGAGTCTTCTTGAATATTTCTTAGGGGTGCCGGGGGCATCCCCAAGCTTAGGATTTTGGCACTTCCGAATCTTCTTTCTTCATCTCCCTTCGCAAGACTTGGAAACTTCCTTCACACGAAACTTATCATAAACTGATTAGAGCGGTTAGTGCCAATAAATAAATAAACTATCACTTGGGTAATGTTGGAACACTCAAATTAAATAATAGCTATTGTTCCCCAACTTTGTTTGAAGGTTCTTGTTGTTAGTCAAAATATAGGCTGGTGGTAGTGCCTAGAATTGAATACTTGCATTAGTCAAAGGAACTAATCCAATTATTATAGGTAACTCTCTATCTAGTAAGGAGATTCACAAAGAAACAAGCACCCTAAAAGGAGTGCTTGGGGGCTTGGTTATCCTTGCGCATCCTCGACCCTTGATATGTAAGTGTCTATTTTACAATCCCATAAAGATTAGTGATCCTTTCAGCAGCTAGAGTTCTCAACTATTTTTTTGTAGTTTTCGAAAATAAGCACGTTGGACCAAAATACGACACCTATCACTAATAGGCTTGAGCTCTGACACACATAAGTCCAAACGTTACTTGTAACAACACCTCAAAACTATTGCAAGTTACTACTAAACTTAACTTAGCAACCTTGATTACCTACTCAAAATAAGATACACACGTAGTGCAACAAAACAAACTCTCTAAACAAGATAAACATGAAACTCAAGAAGTTCCAAAAATTCTAATTCTCAGCTCTTAAAAATAAAATAAACATGAAGAACAAGAGCTAAAACATAGCGGCAGCTAGAAATGAAACTGAACACTCAAAAGATAGAAGTGAAAACTATGTGCATTCTAGGAAAAAGTGGAGCGTGTCTCTCTCCCAATCGAGGATTCTATTTCTGAAAGGCTATGACCAACAAACAAAGAAAACAAAACTAAAAACTTAAAACTGAAAACTAAAGAGCAAGACGCTCCAAGTAAGCACATAACATGTGAAGCAATAAAAATATAGTGCTAAGAAGGACGAAGTGATAATTGTTGATGAAGAAGGGGATGCACGGGGGCATCCCCAAGCTTAGTTGCTTGAATCTTTTTGGATATTTCTTGGGGGGGGGGGCATCCCCAAGCTTAAGATTTTGTCACTCCTTGATCTTCTTTCATCATCTCCCTTCGTAACACTTGAAAACTTCCTTCACACAAAACTTCTCATAAACTGATTAGAGCGGTTAGTGCCAATTAATAATAAAGTTCACTTGGGTACTGATAGAACACTTAATTTAAAGAATACTACTGTTCCCCGACTTTTTTTGAAGGTTCTTGCAATAAAAACCAAGAACAAAGTGCCCAAAATATGAAAATGCAAAACAAGACAGAAATCTGAGAAAACAGGATTGCGGGTGAAACTTAATTTATTGGAGGCACTTCTGTAGCTCAAATAAAAAACTCAGAACTGATGAAAGTTTCCGAATTATATAGAAAACATTGTGTAAAAAATTCAGATCAAAAGTATGATCTGGTGATTTTTAAATATGTTTGCAATGAAGCAAAGATAATCTGTTTTCTGGACAACATGTCACAAATTTTGGTTCCCTTATCATAAGAGGCTAAAACTTGGAACAAAACTTGAAAATAAGTATACAATGGTGTTGATATAGTAGTAACAAACACCAAGACATACTAAAACAAAAAAAAGGAAAAACTGAAAGTAAAGATAACATGGGGTGCCTCCCAAGAGCTCTTTCTTTATTATAACATATAAAGATAGGTTTAAAATTTTAATGATGCTCTCGTAAGAATAAGAGTTGAAGCACAAAAGAGACAATCAAGAAGCAAATACCAACCACATTTAAGTCTAACATGCTTCCTATGCATAGGAATATTGCAATGAAATAATTTATCGAAGCACAAAGCAATATGCATAGGAAGGCAAAACATTTACAACTTCAAAATTTTCAACCTGAAGAGAGGAAGCTTAATATTATTGAGATAATTTAAACCATGTATTCCTCTCTCATAATTACTTTCAGTAGCATCATGAATAAATTCCACAATATAACCATCACATAAAACATTCTTATCATGATCTACAAGCATAGACAATTTATTAGTCCCCACATAAGCAAAATCCTTCTCATTAAGAATAGAGGGAGCAAAGTTAACAAAAAAGCTATCACATAAATCATTCTATCATGGTCCACATGCAAAACAATATTCTTTATAGCATAAATTTCATCACAATAATCATCATAGATAGGAGGCATATTATAGTGATAATAAATTTCCTCCTCAATAGTAGGTGGATTGAAAATATCACATTCATCATTGTAATCATCATACATAGACGACAAAGTATCATCATAGCAAACATTCTCATCAAACTTGGGGGGCTAAAAATATCATCTTCATCTAACATGGCATCCCCAAGCTTATGGCTTTGCATATCATTAGAATCAAAGGTATTCAAAGAAGACATACTAGTAACATTGCTACTATCATGAGTGTTATGTAAATAATAAAGTTCCATAGGTTTTTTAATTTTCTCTTCAAACACTTCATGTCCTAATTCAAGATAGAGCTCATAAAGCTCTTTTTTCCATAAGCCTAACAAGTGAAAATAAAAGTAAGAAACAAAAATATTTAATTGCAAGATCTAAAGATATACCTTTAAGCACTCACCTCCCCGCAAGAAATAGCTTCCTTGTGAGAGTGTGAATACCTCTTACCTCACTTACCCGGCAACGACGCCAAAAATAGCTTGATGTCTACACACACTTCTATTCTTGTACACTATGTTGGGCCTCCAAGCGCAGAGGTTTGTAGGATAGTAGCAATTTCCCTCAAGTGAATGACCTAAGGTTTATCAAACTCAGGGAAGTAGAGGTTGAAGATGGTCTCTCTCAAGCAATCCTGCAATTAAGGTACAAGAAGTCTCTTGTGTCCCCAACACACCTAATACAATGGTAAAATGTATAGGTGCACTAGTTCGGAGAAGAGATGGTAAAATATGGGTGATAGATGTGGCAAAGCAAGGTAATATAAATCTGAATAAATAAAAACAGCAAGATAGCAAGTAGTAAAGTGAGCTCAAACGGTGCAACAATGATGAGAAACAAGGCCTAGGCTTCATACTTTCACTAGTAGACACTCCCAACAACATTAACATAATTGAAACCCATGATATTTCCACCAAAAACATGCAAGGAAGACGTAACTCGGAGGTCATTCTTTTGTGGTCAAGAGAGGACGAGAATTGTGTAGGGCTACAAGAGCACGCCTTAGAGGTTGTGTTCCACATCTATGGATTTCCCAATGTCACCGTGTCCATCCAAAGAGAGTACCACAATCACCACAACATATCTAAAGGATATTCAAGACAATCACCAAGAGACTCTCAAATCTTCAAACAATTCACAATAGAAGAAAGAACTCATGAAAATATTCGTCTAATCTATGTCCAATAGACCCAATGTCACCGTGGTCTCGGAGATTATAATGGATATTGTCAAGTGAGTACATCAATCCAATACATAGAAGAAGGGGAAACATCATGGGAGTCAACTAGATTAACATTGCCAATGATCACAATCAAGATCACATCATGGGAGAGAAAGATAACTGATACGTCCAAAATACATCACTATTTTGTATCATAATTTACCTCTATTCATTGATATATTTCATATTATGATCGTGTTCTTATAGTGTTTTGGATTGTTTTACACAATTTACAACTTTCCAGTGCCGAAACAGCAGACGCAGGAATCAGCGGGGGAAAGTGCACATAGAGTGGGCATATCATCACATCTCTAAATGACCTGAAACTTTCGGGGAAGGATTTCCTAAAGAAATAACAGAGTGTCGCAAAATATGAGCCGGAGGGGGACCACCAGGCCTTCAGGCGTCCTGGTGGTGCGCCCCGCCTTAGGCCGCGCTAGGTGGACGCCTGGGAGGGGGGTCCCACCTCCGGGGCTCTCCTTTGTCATATATGTCCCCCGTAACCTAAAAACCCCAGAACATAAGTTGTTTTGGGAGTTCCACCGCCCCTACGCCGCGGAAACCTACAGAGAAGAAAAGACCTTTCCGGCGGGCAGATTCTGCCGGTGAGAAGTCCTCCCGGAGGGGGAGATCGTCCTCATCGTCATCACCATCGTCACGGGCATCATCGAGATCATCATCATCAGCACCATCTCCATCACCATATCATCTCATATCACCATTGCAATCCGAGTTGTAACTTGCACTATTCATCCCCTCTACTTTACCGGTGTTGATTAGTCCTTTGTGGTGAATGCTATTAAGTTCTGTTGGAGAATTATTGTTATGATCATATTAAACATCATATATTTATCACCTTTGATCATGATCTCTTTTATGTCTTGTGAGTAGTTACTTTAGTTCTTCAGGACATGGGAGAAGTCTCGTTGTTAATAGTCATATGATGTTGAAGTAATATGTGTTGATTGATATTTAAGTTGTGGTGTTATTCTTCTAGTGGTGTTATGTGAACGTCGACTACATAACACTTTGCCTTTTTAAGGATCTAGGGGAATACATTCTGTATAAAGAATGCTTATGGTGGGTTGCCGAGGTGACAGAAACCTGAACCCCAATTCGCACACTTTTGCACGACGGAGTGTTGGATACTAAAGTTTATTACTATGGTTAGGCTTTGCCTTAATTTCTCTCTTGTATTTGTGGATGCTTGCAAGGGGTTTAATCATAAGAGTGTACTTGTATTAGCCTAGACGGTGCACTAGCCTAAGTCCACCCACACAACATTTATCAACACAAAACATAGTACTAGACAGAATATGGCGAAATCACTTGACTACCTCTCCCGTGTGTCCCTAGGAACGCTTTAGCCTTTATAAGTTTAATCCTTCGGCATATCCTTTGTTCAAAGGGATTGGGCCACTTTCTGCACCTCAGCACCATTTACTTTCCTTTCTTTTATTTCCTTGTTGCTCATACCAGAAAACCCATAAAAAGTTACCTTTCAGTACTTTTTTTGATAGAAAGACAAGGGAACCCCCCCACAGTTTAATAGGTGCAACAAACACCAAATTGCAAGCACTGTGCCTTGAACCTGGGTGGGTGGGAAGGCATCAGCCCCTTCCTGTTGGGATACGGGGCAGAAAACACAAATTTTTCATACCTACGGTACCCGAACCCAAGATCTATGCTATGGCGATGTAAAGTAACAGAGGGAATCGATGTTCATACCTTTGAAGACCGAAAGAGGGAAACGTTCTTGCGAACATGGTCGGCGTAGACTCGGAACTACGACCTCCCTATCGTGTCGAAGACCACCACCGGCGAGGATGACTCCCGGTAAACCTCCAGCGACGAAGTAGCACCACAGGTGTAGTGCCTCGAAGAGATTATACACGTACGGTACAATCGATGTTCCTCCCGGGCCCCGAACCAGGCGAGCAGCGGAAGAAAGACGGCTACGGATCCCGACTCCAGCAGAGCAACGACCTGCCTTATGGTGGAGAACTCCAATCCTGGTGCAGACTCCAAACAAGGGGAGTCCACTTCCGGGAAGGAGAAGGAGGAAGAAGGAGATATTGGTGTGTTGGAAAAAGGGGGGTCTACCCCTCCTTATATAGGCCAAGAGGGGGGGGGTGTGATCCTCCTCCCCTCCCCCATGTGGGACTAAACTCCCAAGGGGGGGGGGGGGAGTGCGCCGGCCATAAGGGGGGTTGGGCCCCACCCTTGGCGCCAAGCCCAAAGGGGGGAAACCCCTTCCTCCCCTAATGGGCCCCATGGGCCCATATAGCCTTTTTCCCATTTTTTTAATTTATTTAATATGTTTTAAATATTTAATTCAGATAATTAAATAATAAAACATTATTAAAACAATTAAACTTTATTTTGAACTATTCAAAATGTCCGGAAACCATTCCGTCCTCCTCCGGAACTATTCCGGTGATTTCTTCTATTTCACCGATTGATCCCGTAACTGTCCTATGCATCGATTGCCCTTAAGTGTAACACCATAACGGTCCGGGAAACATCATACATGGTCGAGAATCTTCTCATTGACCAATGACTAGTCAGTTGGACCTGGTTACAATCCTTGACAGCCCCTGCGCTTCCATCGAATGAACTTCGATCGCTTTTGGAAACCGTTAACGATACGACATAATCCCTTTGTGCTGCGGTACTTTGTTTGTCCGAGGTTTGATCTTCGGTATCCTACATACCGTGTTCACATCTCATTCACAACAAACAACTTCTCTCGTCCATGATCATTGCATCTCTTGTGACCTAGTCACGTCCTTGCAAATTGTTGATGCAATATCACCGAGTGGGCCCAGAGTACCTATCCTGTCACAAGGACTGACAAATCCCGCTCTGATCTATTAACATACTCATCAACCATCTATTTCGGAATACCCAAAGTGCACCGTTATAGCCAGCATATTTCAGTCAGGCGGTGGGATACAAATCAAAGTCTCCTCATAGATGGTAATTACGTATGATCATTACGGTCTAAGGACTAAGCCATATGTTACAAAGTCATAGCAACGCTGAACTATGTGACTCGATCACATTGCAATACTTTAGGTGGGTGTACGTCCATCACATCATTACCCTTAATGATATGACCTCATTGTCAATGGACTTAAGTGTCGCCATGATCAGGAAAGCTTGATCAATCAATTGCCCAATGAGATAGTTTACCCGAGTTAAACTACGGACCATGTTTTATACTACACCTGTATTAGTATTTCCAAGTAATACAGTTATAGCACAGTATAAAACGTATTATGAACAAAACGGATATGTGACAAATATCTTTATTAATTTGTCTCTAGGGCACATATCCAACAGTCTCCCACTTGCACTAGAGTACAAATTACACTAGTTTACATCAGGTATGTATCTAACACCAATGGTCTCTCGGTGTTCTTCAAACTTGCCCTGTGAAAGAGGTTTAGTCATCGGGTCTGCTGCGTTCAGATCCGTATGTATCTTGTGAATCCTAGTGTGTCCATCCCTGACGTAGTCTCGCGTCACATGGAACTTTCGGAGGATGTGCTTGGCTGTAGAGTGAGTTCTTGGCTCCTTCGCGTTAGCAATGGCACCTGTGTTGTCACAGAAGATTCCCACGGGGTCAGTGCAACTGGGAAAGATGCCAAGCTCGATCACGAACTTCTTCAGCCACAACGCCTCGTTTGACGCTTCGCAAGCGGCAATATACTCCGACTCCATTGTAGATTGAGCGACGACTGGCTGTTTGCCGCTCCTCCAGCTAATTGCGCCACCGTTCAACATGAAAACATATCCCGTCTGGGATTTCGAGTCATCTAGATCTGAGCCGAGGCTTGCGTCAACGTAACCTTTTACGGTGAGCTCCTCATCAACTCCTCCATAAACGAGAAAGAGATCCTTGGTTTTTCTTAAGTACTTAAGGATGTTCTTTACTGCTGTCCAGTGAGCCATTCCCGGGTTACTCTGGTAGCGATTAGTCATACTAATGGCCAGCGCTAAATCCGGTCTGGTACATAACATAGCATACATGAGAGAACCTATGGCTGAGGCATAGGGCTTTGAGGACATCTCCTCCTTCTATTTTGCTGTGGTTGGGCATTGAGTCACACTTAATTTGACACCTTTTATAACAGGCAAGAGACCTCTCTTGGAGTCATCCATTTTGAACCTTTTCAATATCTTGTCAATATAAGTGTTCTGACTTAAGGCCAACCGACGATTAGGTCTATCTCTATAGATCTTAATCCCCAATATGTACGCAGCTTCACCTAGGTCCTTCATGGAAAATTGTCCATTCAGATATTCCTTCACTTACTCTAAGAATTTCTTATCGTTCCCTATTAGTAATATGTCATCTACATATAACACAAGGAATGCTACAGAGCTCCCACTCAGTTTCTTACAGACGCAGAACTCTTCGACGTTTTGGACAAATCCAAAAGCTTTAATGACCTCATCAAATCGAAGATTCCAGCTCCGAGATGCTTGCTTCAACCCATAGATGGACCGTTGAAGCTTGCAAACCTTACCAGCATTCCTTGGATCGACAAACCCCTCTGGTTGCATCATATACAACTCTTCCTCAATGTTGCCATTCAGGAATGCAGTTTTCACATCCATCTGCCATATCTCGTAATCATGATATGCAGCTATTGCTAGTAGGATCCGAATAGACTTTATCATCGCTACAGGAGAGAACGTCTCCTCGTAGTCAACTCCTTGAATTTGTCGGAAACCCTTCGCGACAAGTCGAGCTTTGTAGACAGATATGTTTTCGTCTGCGTCAGTCTTTTTCTTGAAAATCCATTTATTCTCGACGGCCTTGCGGTCCTCGGGAATATCCACCAAAGTCCATACTTTTTTGGTGTACATGGAGTCTATTTCGGATTTCATGGCTTCAAGCCATTTCTCGGACTCGGGTCCCTCCATTGCTTCTTTGTAACTTGTAGGTTCATCCGACTCATCAGCCGAGATTGCATTCACAAGCTGTCCGTAAAACTCAGTTGGTTGACGGACTCTTGATGACCTACGGGGCATAAAAGGTTCCTCTTCATTCTCATCATTAATGTCATGATCGTTATGAATTTCGTTCTGGCCATTCTCTTTAGCTCCCACTGTGGAAGATGGTTCCATAACAATTTCCGTAGCCGTTTCTTCCAATTGGAGTGATTGGTCAGTCACTTCATCGAGGTCTATTTTCCTCCCACTCAACTCTTTCGCGAGAAACTCCTTCTCAAGAAAGTGTCCCATCTTGGCAACAAACGTTTTGCTGTCAGACTTGTTGTAGAAGGTGTATCCACAAGTTTCCTTAGGATAGCCCACAAAGATGCACTTATCCGCCTTGGATTCAAGTTTGTCAGGCTAGAGTTTCCTAACATAAGCCTCACAACCCCAAATCTTCAGGTGAGACAACTTAGGTTTTGTGCCATGCCATTCTTCAAATGGTGTTGTCTTTACGGATTTGGATGGTGCCCTATTAAGAATATGAATGGCAGTTTCTAATGCATACCCCCAGAATGACACAGGCAAATCAGTATGAGACATCATCGATCGTACACTATCCAATAGGGTTCGATTCCGTCGTTCAGCCACACCGTTTCTCTGAGGTGTGCCTGCCGGCGTAAGCTGTGGTACTATGTCACAAGACTTCAGATGATTGCCAAACTCGTGACTCAAATACTCGCCACCTCGATCCGATCGAAGGTGCTTGATTTTTCTTCCGAGTTGATTTTCGACCTCATTCTGAAATTCCTTGAACTTTTCAAAGGTTTCAGACTTGTGCTTCATCAAGTAAATATACCCATATCTACTCAAGTCATCAGTAAAGGTCACGAAGTAAAGAAGACCATTCCGAGTGGGGACGTTCATGGGTCCACATACATCCGAGTGTATGATCCCCAATAAGACATCCGCACGCTCCATTACGCCATTGAATGGAGTCCTTGTCATTTTGCCCATGAGGCATTGTTCACATGTATCAAGGGATCCAAAATCCAATGACTCAAGAAGTCCATCCTTATGGAGCTTCTCCATGCGTTTTATACCAATATGACCAAGTCGGCAATGCCACATCATCATGTGATCTTCATCATTCTTCAATCTTTTGGCCTCAATATTGTTAATGTGACATACGTCACCATCGAGATCAAGTACGAATAAACCATGCAACTCCGGTGCGTGAACATAAAACATTTCATCCTTATAAATCGAACAACCAATTGTATCAGACTTAAAAGAATAGTGGTCTCGCTTCAAGCAAGAGCCACTAACGATGTTCACACTCAACGCGGGTACATAGTAGCAATTATTCAGAACTAAAACCAATCCCGAAGGGAGACTAAGATGCTTCGTGCCGACTGCCAAGACCTCAACCCGACAGCCATTCCCCACGCGCATCGTCACTTCATCTTTGAGCAAGCGTCTCCTATTCCTTAGTCCATGAATGGAATTAGAAATATGAGCGACAGATCCTGTATCAAATATCCAGGATGTGTTCCCGGCGCTTGTCAAGAGAAGATCAACAATATGTATATCAAATATACCTTCGTCTCTCTTGGCGACCTTGCCAACCTTCTTGTCCTTTAGGTACTTGGGACAGTTGCATTTCCAGTGACCTTCACCCTTGCAGTAGAAGCACTCCACTCCGGGTTTAGGCTTGGGTGCCTTGGGAGGAGCGGCAACTGACTTGCCATCCCTCTTGGGGCCACCTCTCTTGGCCTTCTCCCGCCTGCTTGACTTCTTAAAGTCAGTGGTCTTGTTGACCATGAAGACGGCGTGCTCCTTCTTGATCTCAACCTCGGCGCTCTTCAGCATGGCGAACAACTCAGAAGGGGTTTTGGTCATCCCCTGCATGTTGTAGTTCAGCACAAAGCCTTTGTAGCTAGGGGGAAGCGACTGCAACACCCTATCAAAAGCAAGTTCATCTGGAATCTGGCATTCCAGAGCATTCAAGCGTTGAACGTAGCCAAACATTTTGACTACGTGCTCACTCACGCTGCCGTGCTCGTCCATCTTTGCTGAGAAGAAGGCTTCAGAAGCCTCGTACCGTTCAGCCCTGTCTTGAGGTGCGAAGACCGCCTTGAGGTCGGTGATAATCTCATATGCACCCATCCTCTCAAAGCGTTTCTGCAGCTCAGCGTCCATGGAGTAGAGCATGCCACTCTAGACAAGGTTGTAATCATCAGTCCTGGAGAGATAGACATTCTTCTCGTCTTGACTGGCATCATCTGCTGGTGTGTCACCTAACGCGTCCTCTAGTACGTATGCCATCTTGAGGGGAACGAGGAGAATCCTCAGGGTGCGGAACCAGTTGGTGAAGTTTGTCCCATCTGTTTTTAGCTTATCTTTCTCTAGGAATGATCCTAAGTTGAACGAGGGGCGAGGTGCTGCCATCTACAAAGTTGATTCACAGGGATACATATTAAGACTTTTGTTCATAATGTGGAGTTTCAATTTGATCTCAAAATTCTAGAAAGCTCCCACTTAGATAAACACCTCTCAATTTAACTAAGTGATTACACAATCCCAGCCCCCATACCTCCCCCGATCGTCACGGCCATCAGTATGCGAACCAGGTAGGCCTCTAAGCCAATCACATCAAGCATGTGACTCGTGCTCGACCTTTCGGTCTTCTGTGTTCCAGGCCCGCATCTACATACGTCAAGCCTGCCAATCGAACCTTGATGTTAGCTGTTCAGCAAGGCCATATCTGCATATGCCAGGCTTGCCGAACCCAACCTCATGCGAACTCCGTTTAATATGTAGGACAACTCCGTTATGTACGGAGCATCAAGCCATATGGGAGAACCTTCCAGGCGGTGCCCACCAAGGGAGAACACAATGTTGATATTGTGAGAGATGGTCCTGTTTCGTGCTACCGTCGATATATCTAGCATACTAGCATAAAACAGGAAGTAAAACTGTAAATCATACAACCTATGATCCCCCTTCATGCAAAGCAAAGTTAAACTCCTTTCTACTTTAGCTTGTGCAAGTTTTACGTGGCTGCTAGGGGTTTCGAGAGAGAGAACCGTTTCTATCCTGCGAAAAACATGCCACAACACCGTCTCCCATCCGTCTCTATTACACCCCTGTCGGGGCCCTCCGTTGCAAACATCTTCGCATTGCTAATGCAGAGAGACAGACACCCCCAGCCACTTTATATGGTACAAGCCATATGTCAAGCGTGGAACCAGTCTCGCGTAAACGCGTAAGGTCGGTCGGGGGCCGCTTCATCAAACATTG
Source organism: Bromus sterilis (assembly GCA_950022295.1). Lineage (NCBI taxonomy): Eukaryota > Viridiplantae > Streptophyta > Magnoliopsida > Poales > Poaceae > Bromus > Bromus sterilis. The sequence goes on along the minus strand of OX465595.1, from coordinate 359,533,950 downwards.
CCGCAACGCTAAATGAGTACACATGGGAGGGTAACAAATGAAGATTCGATGCCCACATACAAGATGTGTTCTACCCGTACAATACATCTACGCATAGCTAGCTCTGATACCACTGTTGGGATACGGGGCAGAAAAAACAAAATTTTCATACCTACGGTACCCGAACCCAAGATCTATGCTATGGCGATGTAAAGTAACGGAGGGAATCGGTGTTCATACCTTTGAAGACCGAAAGAGGGAAACGTTCTTGCGAACGTGGTTAGCGTAGACTCAGAACTACGACCTCCCTGTCGTGTCGAAGACCACCACCGGCAAGGATGACTCCTGGTAAACCTCCAGCGACGAAGTAGCACCACAGGTGTAGTGCCTCGAAGAGATTATACACGTACGGTACAATCGATGTTCCTCCCGGGCCCCGAACCAGGCGAGCAGCGGAAGAAAGACGGCTACGGATCCCGACTCCAGCAGAGCGACGGCCTGCCTTATGGTGGAGAACTCCAATCCTGGTGCAGACTCCAAACAAGGGGAGTCCACTTCCGGGAAGGAGAAGGAGGAAGAAGGAGATATTGTTGTGTTCGAAAAAGGGGGGGGGGGTCTACCCCTCCTTATATAGGCTAAGGGGGGGTGTCATCCTCCTCCCCTCCCCCATGTGGGACTAAACTCCCAAGGGGGGGGGGAGTGCGCCGGCCATAAGGGGGGTTGGGCCCCACCCTTGGCGCCAAGCCCAAAGGGGGGAAACCCCTTCCTCCCCTAATGGGCCCCATGGGCCCATATAGCCTTTTTTCCCATTTTTTTAATTTATTTAATATGTTTTAAATATTTAATTTAGATAATTAAATAATAAAACATTGTTAAAACAATTAAACTTTATTTTGAACTATTCAAAATGTCCGGAAACCATTCCGTCCTCCTCCGGAACTATTCCGGTGATTTCTCCTATTTCACCGATTGATCCCGTAACTGTCCTATGCATCGATTGCCCTTAAGTGTAACACCCTAACGGTCCGAGAAACAGCAGACATGGTCGAGACTCTTCTCATTGACCAATGACTAGTCAGTTGGACCTGGTTACAATCCTTGACAGCCCCTGCGCTTCCATCGAATGAACTTCGATCGCTTTTGGAAACCGTTAACGATACGACGTAATCCCTTTGTGCTGCGGTACTTTGTTTGTCCGAGGTTTGATCTTCGGTATCCTACATACCGTGTTCACATCTCGTTCACAACAAACAACTTCTCTCGTCCATGATCATTGCATCTCTTGTGACCTAGTCACGTCCTTGCAAGGTGTTGATGCAATATCACCGAGTGGGCCCAGAGTACCTGTCCTGTCACAAGGACTGACAAATCCCGCTCTGATCTATTAACATACTCATCAACCATCTATTTCGGAATACCCAAAGTGCATCGTTATAGCCAGCATATTTCAGTCAGGCGGTGGGATACAAATCAAAGTCTCCTCATAGATGGTAATTACGTATGATCATTACGGTCTAAGGACTAAGCCATACGTTACAAAGTCATAGCAACGCTGAACTATGTGACTCGATCACATTGCAATACTTTAGGTGGGTGTACGTCCATCACATCATTCCCCTTAATGATATGACCTCATTGTCAATGGACTTAAGTGTCGCCATGATCAGGAAAGCTTGATCAATCAATTGCCCAATGAGATAGTTTACCCGAGTTAAACTACGGACCATGTTTTATACTACACCTGTATTAGTATTTCCAAGTAATACAGTTATAGCACAGTATAAAACGTATTATGAACAAAACGGATATGTGACTAATATCTTTATTAATTTGTCTCTAGGGCACATATCCAACACTTCCCACCACTAGGCTATGCCTTAGTCTGCACCTTTCATTACTTGAGTTATTCCTTTCTCAAGATCAATTGTCAGTACCTTCTACTCCTCGTTGGGTTCGACACTCTTACTTATCGAAAAGGATGTGATAGATCCCCTACACTTGTGGGTCATCAATAACCACATAGATATTGTAGAAGACCTCAACCCCGAGGAGGAATTACTCCCACATCATGGAGGGAGGAAGCAATGTCGCTGGAGATGAATCCGAGGGCACTTCCCCGTCCTCGCAGGGTGCCGAAACTGGAACTTCTGATCCCCCGAAGCTTGTTAGCGATGGCGGCGGATATCGTAATTGCTTCTGGAAAAGGCGTCTGGATATCTCGGGTTTTTGGATGCGAGGGTAATTATAGGCCAAAGTGGAGTCCAAGGGGGTCCCATAGTACCCATGAGACCTGAGGGCGAGAGTCCCCCCTGGGCGTGCCCTATGGTTGCATGGAGGATGTGGGCAACCTCAGGAGGTCCCCTTCCTGCCGGAGGACTCTTCCGATGAATAAGAATTTTTGTATTCTTTTGGGAATTTTCGGAGAAACTTCATTTTTGGACCTTTTTTGCATTGCAACGAAAAAACAGACAGAAATGGCACTAGGCTCTGTGTTAGTAGGTTAGTACAATAAATGATTCAAAAGCATGGTAAGAATATGTAACAATGACACAAAAGAGGCATGGAACGAGGCAAAATTTATAGATACGATTGGGATGTATCACCCCTTCACTAGAGGCTAAAACTTGGCACAAAACTTGAAATAAGAGATACAATGGTGTTGCTAGAATAGTAACAAACACCAAGACACACCAAAACTGAAAGTAAGAACATTTTGGGTTGCCTTCCAATAAGCACTTTCTTTTACGCCTTTTAGCACGGCATGAAGCAAAAGATCAAGTTTTATCAATATCAAAAGCATAGCTAGCCCGTATAACGGACTCAAAAGGTAACTTCATCTTCTTTCTAGGGAAATTTTCATGCCCTTCTCGAGGGGAAATTTTAATCTTATAATCCCTTCTTTCATGTCAATGATTGCACCAACAGTGCGAAGAAAAGGTCTTCCTAAAATAATTGGACATGAGGGATCATGTTCAATATCCATGACAAGAAAATTATCGGGAACTTAATTATCATTGACAACAATAAGTACATCATCTATTCTTCCTATAGGTTTCTTAATGGAAGAATCAACAGGTCGAACACCCAAAGAGCAAGGTGTAACAGCCCAGGATCTCAATAGTAATGATAGACTACTCATATCAACAAGGTGCACCTTCTTTTTCGGAAGCCCAGATCCAAGGAACTCCAAAGTTAAGTGTGCTTTTCTTGGAGTAGTCTTGGGATGGGTGACCGACCGGGAAGTTGATCCCGGGTGCGCACGAGTGAGGGCAAAGTGTGCAGAAAAGACTAGTGTTGGTTTGTGAGGACAGTCTGGATCCCAGGCGCACCGACCATGGAATCGATGGTTAACCGGTTGGTAGTGGTCGAGGCGTTACACAAGGATCAATAGATTTCAAATCAATCATATCATAAAGTCTCTTTGGCATAACAGAGGCACTAGCTCCAAGATCACATAAAGCATGTCACATAAAATTATTAATCTTAATTTAATCATAGGATCCCAACCATCTTCTAATTTTCTAGGGATAGAAACTTCTAATCTAAGTTTTTCTTCCCTAGATTTGATAAGAGCATTAGTGATATGATCGGTAAAGGAAATATTGAGTGAAATAGTGTGGGGATCTTTAACCGCCTTTTGTAGGAATTGAATAACTTCAGAGAGATTGCAATTGTCAAAGTCAAGTTCACTACCATTAATTAAAGTGGGAGTGGAAAAAGATCAAACGTAGGTGCACCCGATGGCTCTCCCACCTCCATGTCGCCGCCCCTAAACCCTAGCCACTCCATCCAAGATCTTCGATGATTGGGCCTCTTCATCAACCTTTGGCTCCGATCATCGTCTCCGGTGTCGCCTCCTCATTGAATACATAGCCATCTCATGGCAGTTTATGCAGCCCTCCAGATGGGTTTGGATCTGGCTCCCGGCATGGAGTTCGCTGAGGAGGTTCGACGCACTTGTTTTTCTTCGGTTCATCCGAATCAGCACTCTGGCCACTTCACAATGGTGGTGGCTTTTGGACGTACCTCTTTCAAGTTGACTAAGGATTCGGCGGTGGTAGCACTGGAGTCTATCACTGGCGGGCGATGTGATGCACTTAAAGTGTCCATCTTACGTGATCGGGTGTTTAGCTTCACGGTTGCGAATAAAAAGGTTGGATTCCTTCCACTGGTCGTCGTAAATTTGTTTCTCCTCAGTTCATTTGCTACTTCTACCTTTGGAACTACGGAGGACCTCAATGGACATATAAGTTCAAGCGATGGCAGAAGCAATGCAATGAAGAATGGACTCTTGTTAGTCCGTCTAAGAAACGGGTTCAAGCGGGTTTGAATGCTCTACGTTCATTCCCTAAGAAATCCGCGATGAAGGTTGGACCTCCTAAAGGTAAATCTTTACGTTTTGCCACCATCATTGATTATGACGCTTGCAAGAGCTACAATTTTCGTGTGCAACCTGAGGTACGTAAAGAGATCGTTCACGTAGGCTATGAGTTGCTTCACGATGAGTGTCCACCTCCCTCGCCACCGCCGGCGGTGCACTGGACGACGGCGGCGCCGATCATCCAATTCGGGATCAGACAATGTGCAACAAAATTTGTTGCCTTCCTTGGAGCGATGTGCTGCACCGGTTTTGGAGGAACAAACCGTAACAAATCTGCAAAAATCTCAACAGGAGCCGCGGCAAGATTCGGTCACGAGGGATGCCTCTTCAATGCAATCTCCGGATGCATTTGAAGCCATGGTGGATGACATGGTGGCCCGGATCATGACATGTTCAATCTGCAAAGTGCAGGGCCACTTTTCATCGGCGTGTCCCTCTACTAGGGTATGCATGGCGTGCAACCGTGTGGGCCACCGCCGAAGGGACTGCGATTTGATTGCACGTCAGGAGGGTCGCGTCTGGAGACCTGTTTCCACGCAGCTTCATATTGAGTCCTGATGACCCACAACGTTAGGGATCGATTGTAGCATTTTCGATAAGTAAGAGTGTCGAACCCAACGAGGAGCAGAAGGTAATAGCAAGTGACTTTGGCAAGGAGATAACTACAAGCACTGAAAGATAACTTTTTAGGGGTTTTTCTTGGTATAAGCAACAGGAAAGTAAGAACGAGAAAAATAAAAGGTACTGGAGAATAACGAGTGGCCCAATCCTTTCTGAAAAAAAGGAGAGGCCTAGCAACTGAACTTATAAAGGCGAAGCGTTCTTGAGGACACACGGGAGAGGTAGTCTTATGCTTTCGCCATAATCCGTATCGGTATTATGTGCTGTGTGGATAAGTGTTGAGTGGGTGGATCTATGCTAGTGCACCATCTAGAATAAGATAAGTGCACTCTTATGATTAAACACCTTGCAAGCATCCTCAAATACAAGATAGTAATTACGGCAAAAGCCTAACCATAGCAATACGATCGGTGATCCATTGTTCCCTTGTGCAAAAGCGTGCAAACTGGGGTTTAGGTTTCTGTCACTCCGGCAACCCACCGTAAGCATTCTTTATACACAATTTATTCCCCTAGGTCCTTGATAAGGCGAAGTGTTGAGTGTTCGACTCACACAACACCACTAGGAAAATAACAACACAACTTAAATATCAACACACACATATTACTTCAACATCATATGACTACTAAGAACTAGACTTCTCCCATGTCCTCAAGAACTAAAGTAACTACTCACAAGACATAAAAGAGATCATGATCAGTGGGGATAAATAGATGATAAACAATCTGGACACAATAATATTTCTCCAACAAAACTCAATAGCATTCACCACAAAGTAGTAATCAACACCGATAGAGTAGAGAGGAAAGGTAGTACGGGTTACAACACGAGTTGCAATTGTGAGATGAGATTGGATGGATGTGGAGATGGTGTTGATGATGGGGATGATGTTGATGATGATCTCGATGATGCCCGTGACGATGGTGATGACGATGGTGATGATCTCCCCTTCCGGGAGGTGATCTCCCAGGCGGAATCTGCCCGCCGGAGATGGCTTTTCTTCTCTGTAGGTTTCCGCCACGGAGCGGCGGCGGAACTCCGGAACTCTCCCCCCTTTTAGGGTTTTTGGATGACGAAGAGTATATATGCCAGAGGGGGGAGCCGGGAGTGGCCCGGTGTAACAGCCCAGTTTTTGCAAAAATTAAAAAATTTGTTTTCAGTGTGAATTGATTGATTGTCTGAGTTGTTTGCAGTGTTTGCTTCACCAAAATAATAATCGGAGAATATCCCCCCCCTTATTCTCGTATCGGACGAAGACCGACCATTGCCACTCTGACACTCGACCTTTGCGACTCCGGGGTTTCACCCGATCACCGTCGCGAAAACCGCACGAGACCAGTCGCAGCCAACGGAACGAAAAACCCCGTTTATTTAATAAGCGGATTATTTTGTTGGGGAGCCGGAAAATGTTGTCGGAATGTCACTGCAGTGAGGTACGATCAACGGGCTCGACGCGCTGAGCGCGTGGTTCGAGATTTCGTCGGAATCGGAGTCCGTACGGAGTCTCGGTGGTCACGAACGCGATCACCGGACGCACAAGAGGGGTACCGAGGGCGTTTGCGTCAACTGGCTAGCCAACCTGCCTATATAATGACCCCCACCTCCCAAAACAGCCAATTAGGGTTCCCCCTATGGAAAAATTGCAGCCACCCCCCTCCCAAAACTCAGATCTGCCCCATTTTTCCCTCTCTCCCCCGAAACCCTAGACTCCAGTGTTTTCTGGCCATGAGATCTGCAGATCAAGGGCTCAGCAGGCGCCACGTTGCGATCCGGAGGCAGCCAGCTCCTCCACCGCGAAATCGGGACCCACCGGGCCCTCTCCACCGCCGTCTGGCCCAATCTGGGCTTGGAGGCCCTCTCCTCCCGAGCTCTATGGCCGCGCCGCCTCCTCTCGGCTCAGGCCGCCGCCGAAGCTCCCCGCCAGCCGCGGCCACCCTCCTCCTTCTTACTCTCCCTCCTTTCTCCTCCTCCTCGCCTCACCCCTCCTCCCTCCTTCCTTGCAGTGCCCGCCAGCCGCAGATGCGCGCCATGGACGCCGCCATGGGAGGCCGAGCAGGAGCTCGCGCCCCCCTCCCTTGAACGCCACGGCCGCCGCCCCTAATGTCGGATCCGGGCCGCCTCCAGCCGCGCCACCCTGGCACCGCCGCCCTCGACCGAGTCCCTGTAGCCTCCGGCGCCGCCCTGCTCCTCGCCGGCGAGGTAGCCGCCGCCGCAGCCGTCCCGTGCGGGAGGCACGAGCTGCCTGCCCGATCCAGGCAGGCCACCTCCAACCGCCAGGTGGGCCGCGACCCAGCCAGGCCTCCAGCAGCCAGGCCGGCCGGCCAGATCCAGGCCCAGGCGCCTCCAGATCCAGCCTCGGGCCAGATGGGCTCGGCCCAGCTGGGTGAGACTTTTTTTTTCTTTTCTTGTTTTTTTTCCCTTGCTGCTAAAACTGCTAAGTCCTGATTCATTTTTGTGCTGCGAATAGCGATTAATCCGTAGCTCCGATGAACGTGCCCCCAAAACGAAAGTTGCTCAGTTTTGCGTGCTCTAGCTTTCGTATGTAGAAAGTTTTTCCGTTTGAGCTCGTCTTGATTGTGTAAATGTGTGCTGAACAGGGCATCAGGTCGTTAAACTGCTAATTTTCCTGTTATGTGCTGCTGTTATTATTTTGTTGCAACTTTGCATGATGATTGTAACAAATCCATGAGGCCTATTGCATTGATTCTTTTTTTCATTGTTTTAAGCATCATGTGTACTTAAATTCCATGCTTTAACTTGTCATGTTTGGGTGCTTTAGCTGTATTAAATCTTGCTCCAAAGTAGCTACCCTGCTGTTATTGTGCTGCTGTTGCTGAAACTGTTATTTTGTTGCAACTTCGGTCGACGAGTGTGTCGCGACCGTTTATCGGAATTGAGTGATTCCAATTGCATATTGTTAAGCATGATGTCTACTTTAATCCCATGTATTGCATTGCCATGATATGCTTGCGTGTCATATAGTTATTTTGCAATGCTCCTGTTTTTGACAGCCACCTCTGATTTTCACTAAGTCTGTTACTTTGCGATGCCATGTTGTCTGCTTAATATCTTTTGATCTATGATGTATTTTTGCATGATTATTTTTGCCATGCCTTCCTTGTCATGTCTAGTTTAATTCCATATCATTTGTGAGCATGTTTGCATTGATTATCCTGTTTAAGCATTGCTCTAAAGTGTGCTTCGTGATGTTGGCAGTTTGTGCCCGTAACTTGTTTTGCTTATATGTTTTTAACCGTAACTCCGTTTGGAGTGTGCCTTATATGTAACTTGATTATTTTTTCGTGTACTTTGTGTTTATGCTATTGTTTTCAATTGTTAACCAACCTAAAATATGGTTTAGGTCAGATCAGTACCAAATCCTTTAATTATTGTGCGACACTTAGTGTATGCCATGTTTAGGATTGTGCCACGCTTAAATTGACTAGCATAGATAGTTTACTTTGTGCTTCACCTTTTGCCATGTTTGTGTGCTATGCCATGCTTGCTTGAGTTGCCATGTTAATAACCGTTGATTGATCACCTTTAGCTAAGCAACTTGAACCACCGTAAACGTGCGATATTCGTCGTGTGTGACCGATACCCCACTTAAACTGTTAGTAACCGTTCTCGACGATAGATTCGTATCGCGTTGCCGTGCCTGGTGTTGTCTCTTTGATCTTGTATTGCTCCGTAGTAATAGTGGTGCACCGTTGATTGCTTTCCAGTGTTTATCGTCTTGTGTGCTTCCGCGAGTACCTCTCGGAGACGTTGCGAGCTTGCGATCTACTACACCTTCGGAACCCGACTTATCAACAGGCAAGGACTATACATTACTTATGATCCATTCTATTTCAACCAGCGGTTTGCATGCTAGTCTAGGTTAGGTTCGATGTTTGATCCTACCACATGTTTACAGCCTCTTTCAAACCGATACATACATGTCCCTTCCCAGCAAACCTTGTACTGCTATGTTACTATTGCTCGTTGCTCAGCCCCTGCTTAGTATGCATGCTTAGGATGCTACGATGTTACCCTGTTACTCCTTGGTTTGGGATATCACATTATTATATTGTTGTTGATGATATGATTATTATAATGTTGACTATATCGACGAAGGATGGAAGGTCTAGGCTATCCCGCCCCGACGCTTTGTTCCATTCGAGTCACCTAGGACCCGAGTTCCGGGTATTGGTTTTAAGACTGAGCGTGCCTAACCGCGTGTGGGATTTTATGGGGTCCCCTTTTCTTACCTACCTAGCTTCAAACATTTCTAGTGGTGGCCCAAGCTGATTTACCATTTGAAACCGTGTGTGTGCTGGTCAGCGTCCAGTTGTTTACAAACCAACTCGGACCAGTGAGGACTTAGTTCCCTTGCTGGCCCACCTTCTTCGGCCAAGGACCCGGTTTCCCATGTGTGATTAACCGGCTATCCAAACCCGAGACAGACGGTAGAGACCAGATCGAGAGAGCGGCCGGCTCCTGAGCTGGATGTCGACTCACCGGGGGCCACCCGGATTTGTTCGTTGTTAGTTAGAGGGACCTGTCGTTTCGGATCTCTTGGAACTAAATCATAAAATGGTTGCCTGTGATGGGTAGCAACTGAAAGAGATGGACGTGCGTGTGGAGCCTCGTAATGGGCAGTTGGTACACCCCTGCAGGGTTAAATCTTTTCGAGAAGCCGTGTCCACGGTTATGGACGACTTGAGACCTACTCCTTGTTCATAGACAACAACTGAGATAATCTTAATATAACTTGATCAACGTGTGTCTGCCTTGACTGCTTCTTCTTCGTCGGGATGCGAAGAGGAGGACAAGGATATGATAGGTGTTATGTTTGCGTATGTAGGTGGATAGCAAGACTTGTTGGAGGCGATTCCTCATCGAATGCTTGGCTTCTTATCTTACTCTCTAGATCGTTAGCCACTTCATCAAATGCTAGTGCGGTAGCAACCTCACCACTTACCCCTTCCTTACCGTAAACTACTAGTTGTCCTAGAATGACGAGTGATGAAGTCCTTGCTGGGTCAGATGACCACTACAGTTGGATGCTGAGTACTTCTGTACTCATGATACTACCCCCAAACTCTTTTCAAGGTTCTTGATCGACAACAGGTATGGTGATCGACGTTTCACGTGGAGACTCGACGACGACTAGTTAGGCGGATCCCGGCGGAGGGCCTGGACCCGTGTGGTTATGGGATCGATGTTTTTCTCTTTGCCACTAGGCATTTGCTTGTAGTCTGTACTCAGACATATATCTTCCGCCGTCGTATCGTATTTGAGGAAGTTGTATGCCGATTGTATGAGATGTTGTATCCTTGTATCTGTAATGTTGTGATATCATGTTGGAAATCCGGGGCATATGGCTTTGTCATATGTCGCGGTGGGACCGATATGTGCTTCGTCCCCGGATCTGGGTGGAAACACCTAGATCTGGAACAGTACCGCATATCGGGCCTTACAACTTGGTATCAGAGCCTTAACGACCGTAGGATCCCTTCTCTGGCCGAAGTCGAGTCTAGAAAAAACTATTTTGTAGTTACTAAGTTAGTTATCGGAGAGTAGGAATCTTTTTACTCCTTAACCTTGCTCTGGTCAGGACAAGTGTCGTAAGTGTTTTATTCTTGACTTATCCCTCTTCAAACCTTAGGATCTCGAGAGTGTGGAGTATCGGAACCGTTACAATGCCTTGCTTTGCAGCATATTGTCTCGATTCCGAGCTCAGGTGGGAATTCTTGTTGTACCTTTAGCTTCTCCGGTTTCGGATATCATCTGGGTCATCCCTTGACATCCATCCTTTTGCCCAGTGTTTTCACGACTTGCGTCGAAAAGCACTATCCCTTTGACCGGGTTTCGTTGTCGTTCCTCCTCTTGACACTGACGGTTTCGTAATTTTCAACGATGTCGTCTCTCTGCGGAAATTTATCTCGACGGAAGCTCGACGTCGACATGGAGCAGAGTCCCTTGTTGGTGGTGTTGAAGATCGTCGACTCTCTTTTCTCTCCCCCTCTCCCCCGGATCGTCCTGGATCTCGGGACGAGAACCCTTGTTGGTGGTGTTGTATTGTAACAGCCCAGTTTTTGCAAAAATTAAAAAATTTGTTTTCAATGTGAATGGATTGATTGTCTGAGTTGTTTGCAGTATTTGCTTCACCGAAATAATAATCGGTGAATATCCCCCCTTATTCTCGTATCGGACGAAGACCGACCATTGCCACTCTGACACTCGACCTTTGCGACACCGGGGTTTCACCCGATCACGGTCGCGAAAACCGCACGAGACCAGCCGCAGCCAACGGAACAAAAAACCCCGTTTATTTAATAAACGGACTATTTTGTTGGGGCGCTGGAAAATGTTGTCGGAATGTCACCGCAGTGAGGTACGATCAACGGGCTCAACGCGCTGAGCGCGTGGTTCGAGATTTCGTCGGAATCGGAGTCCGTACGGAGTCTCGGCGGTCACGAACGCGATCACCGGACGCACGAGAGGGGTACCGAGGGCGTTTGCGTCAACTGGCCAGCCAACCTGCCTATATAATGACCCCCACCTCCCAAAACAGCCAATTAGGGTTCAACCTATGGCAAAATTGTAGCCACCCCCCTCCCAAAACTCAGATCTGCCCCATTTTTCCCTCTCTCCCCCGAAACCCTAGACTCCAGTGTTTTCTGGCCATCAGATCTGCAGATCAAGGGCTCAGGAGGTGCCACGTCGCCACCCGGAGGCAGCCGGCTGCTCCACCACGAAATCGGGCCCCGCCGGGCCCTCTCCACCGCCGCCGGGCCCGATCTGGGCTTGGAGGCCCTCTCCTCCCGAGATCCATGGCCGCGCCGCCTCCTCTCGGCTCAGGCCGCCGCCGGAGCTCCCCGCCAGCCGCGGCCACCCTCCTCCTTCTTACTCTCCCTCCTTTCTCCTCCTCGCCTCACCCCTCCTCCCTCCTTCCTTGCAGTGCCCGCCAGCCGCAGATGCGCGCCATGGACGCCGCCATGGGAGGCCGAGCAGGAGCTCGCGCCCCCTCCCTTGAACGCCACGGCCGCCGCCCCTAACGCCGGATCCGGGCCGCCTCCAGCCGCGCCACCCTGGCACCGCCGCCCTCGACCGGGTCCCTGTAGCCGCCGGCGCTGCCCTGCTCCTCGCCGGCGAGGTAGCCGCCGCCGCAGCCGTCCAGTGCTGGAGGCACAAGCTGCCTGCCCGATCCAGGCCGACCACCTCCAACCGCGAGGTGGGCCGGGACCCAGCCAGGCCTCCAGCAGCCAGGCCGGCCGGCCAGATCCAGGCCTAGGCGCCTCCAGATCTAGCCTCGGGCCAGATGGGCTCGGCCCAGCTGGGTGAGACTTTTTTTTCTTTTCTTGTTTTTTTCCCTTGCTGCTAAAACTGCTAAGTCCTGAGAATTTTTGTGCTGATTCATTTTTTTGCTGCGAATAGCGATTAATCCGTAGCTCCGATGAACGTGCCCCCAAAACGAAAGTTGCTCAGTTTTGCGTGCTCTAGCTTTCGTATGTAGAAAGTTTTTCCGTTTGAGCTCGTCTTGATTGTGTAAATGTGTGCTGAACAGGGCATCAGGCCGTTAAACTGCTAATTTTCCTGTTATGTGCTGCTGTTATTATTTTGTTGCAACTTTGCATGATGATTGTAACAAATCCATGAGGCCTATTGCATTGATTCTATTTCCATTGTGTTAAGCATCATGTGTACTTAAATTCCATGCTTTAACTTGTCATGTTTGGGTGCTTTAGCTGTATTAAATCTTGCTCCAAAGTAGCTACCCTGCTGTTATTGTGCCGCTGTTGCTGAAACTGTTATTTTGTTGCAACTTCGGTCGACGAGTGTGTCGCGGCCGCTTATTGTAATTGAGTGATTCCAATTTCATATTGTTAAGCATGATGTCTACTTTCATCGCATGTATTGCATTGCCATGATATGCTTGCTGGTCATATAGTTATTTAGCTCCAAAGTTGCTATGCTGCTGTTTTGACAACCACCTCTGATTTTCACAAAGTCTGTTACTTTGTGATGCCATGTTTTTTACTTAATATCTTTTGATCTATGATTTCTTTTTGCATGATTCTTTTTGCCATGCCTTCCTTGTCATGCCTAGTTTAATTCCATATCATTTGTGAGCATGTTTGCATTGATTATCCTGTTTATGCATTGCTATAAAGTGTGCTTCGTGATGTTGGCAGTTTGTGCCCGTAACTTGTTTTGCTTATATCTTTTTAACCGTAACTCCGTTTGGAGTGTGCCTTATATGTAACTTGATTAGTTTTTCGTGTACTTTGTGTTTATGCTATTGTTTGCTGTTGTTAACCAACCTAAAATATGGTTTAGGGCAGATCAGTACCAAATCCTTTAATTCTCGTGCGGCACTTAGTGTATGCCATGTTTAGGATTGTGCATCGCTTAAATTGACTAGCATAGATAGTTTACTTTGTGCTTCACCTTTTGCCATGTTTTTGTGCTATGCCATGCTTGCTTGAGTTGCCATGTTAATAACCGTTGATTGATCACCTGTAGCTAAGCAACTTGAACAACCGTAAACGTGCGGTATTCGTCATGTGTGACCGATACCCCACTTAAACTGTTAGTAACCGTTCTCGACGATAGATCCGTATCGCGTTGCCGTGCCTGGTGTTGTCTCTTTGATCTTGTATTGGTCCGTAGTAATAGTGGTGCACCGTTGATTGCTTTCCAGTGTTTATCGTCTTGTGTGCTTCCGCGAGTACCTCTCGGAGACGTTGCGAGCTTGCGATCTACTACACCTTCGGAACCCGACTTATCAACAGGCAAGGACTATACATTACTTATGATCCATTCTATTTCAACCAGCGGTTTGCATGCTAGTCTAGGTCAGGTTCGATGTTTGATCCTACCACATGTTTACAGCCTCTTTTAAACCGATACAGCCATGTCCCTTCCCAGCAAACCTTGTACTGCTATGTTACTATTGCTCGTTGCTCAGCCCCTGCTTAGTATGCATGCTTAGGATGCTACGATGTTACCCTGTTACTCCTTGGTTTGAGATATCACATTATTATATTGTTGTTGATGATATGATTATTATAATGTTGACTATATCGACGAAGGATGGAAGGTCTAGGCTATCCCGCCCCGACGCTTTGTTCCATTCGAGTCACCTAGGACCCGAGTTCCGGGTATTGGTTTTAAGACTGAGCGTGCCTAACCGCGTGTGGGATTTTATGGGGTCCCCTTTTCTTACCTACCTAGCTTCAAACATTTCTAGTGGTGGCCCAAGCTGATTTACCATTTGAAACCGTGTGTGTGCTGGTCAGCGTCCAGTTGTTTACAAACCAACTCGGACCAGTGAGGACTTAGTTCCCTTGCTGGCCCACCTTCTTCGGCCAAGGACCCGGTTTCCCATGTGTGATTAACCGGCTATCCAAACCCGAGACAGACGGTAGAGACCAGATCGAGAGAGCGGCCGGCTCCTGAGCTGGATGTCGACTCACCGGGGGCCACCCGGATTTGTTCGTTGTTAGTTAGAGGGACCTGTCGTTTCGGATCTCTTGGAACTAAATCATAAAATGGTTGCCTGTGATGGGTAGCAACTGAAAGAGATGGACGTGCGTGTGGAGCCTCGTAATGGGCAGTTGGTACACCCCTGCAGGGTTAAATCTTTTCGAGAAGCCGTGTCCACGGTTATGGACGACTTGAGACCTACTCCTTGTTCATAGACAACAACTGAGATAATCTTAATATAACTTGATCAACGTGTGTCTGCCTTGACTGCTTCTTCTTCGTCGGGATGCGAAGAGGAGGACAAGGATATGATAGGTGTTATGTTTGCGTATGTAGGTGGATAGCAAGACTTGTTGGAGGCGATTCCTCATCGAATGCTTGGCTTCTTATCTTACTCTCTAGATCGTTAGCCACTTCATCAAATGCTAGTGCGGCAGCAACCTCACCACTTACCCCTTCCTTACCGTAAACTACTAGTTGTCCTAGAATGACGAGTGATGAAGTCCTTGCTGGGTCAGATGACCACTACAGTTGGATGCTGAGTACTTCTGTACTCATGATACTACCCCCAAACTCTTTTCAGGGTTCTTGATTGACAACAGGTATGGTGATCGACGTTTCACGTGGAGACTCGACGACGACTAGTTAGGCGGATCCCGGCGGAGGGCCTGGACCCGTGTGGTTATGGGATCGATGTTTTTCTCTTTGCCACTAGGCATTTTCTTGTAGTCTCTACTCAGACATATATCTTCCGCTGTCGTATCGTATTTGAGGAAGTTGTATGCCGATTGTATGAGATGTTGTATCCTTGTATTTGTAATTTTGTGATATCATGTTGGAAATCCGGGGCATATGGCTTTGTCATATGTCGCGGTGGGACCGATATGTGCTTCGTCGCTGGATCTGGGTGGAAACACCTAGATCTGGAACAGTACCGCATATCGGGCATTACACCCGGGGGGTCCAGGCGCCCTCCTGGCGCGGCCAGGGGTGGGGCCGCGCCAGGTGGCCGCCTGGGCACTCTGTGGCCCCCCTCTGGTCGCTCTTTTGCGTGTCTTCGTGATTCTTCTGGAAAATAGCCTCCGTCGATTTTTAGGTAATTTGGAGGTATTCTTCTTCAGCAACTCAGCGTCCACTTTTTACCGCTGAATCCTGCGTCTGCTGCTTCGGCACCGGAAAGTTGCAAGCTGTGTAAAATAAGCCAAAAAAACATAAGAATGGCATCATATCATGAAATATATCAATGAATAATAAAGAATTACTATATAAAATAGTGATGCATTTTGGACGTATCAACTCCCCCAAGCTTAGACCTCGCTTGTTCCCAAGCGATTACTGAGCTCGGTAAACCTGTCCACAAGTTTAGAGAGTGAAGTGTCGATATATAGAATACGGACAAGAAGCATCAAGGTTCCTTCATCAAACCCAAGCATCCTCAACAGCAACCTCAACTCATAAGGCCCTTATGAGAAAGTAATAACAATTATAATCAAAAGTAGGGCTGAGGAAACTCATCAAATTATGGCAAACATATCCTTGGTCAAAGGACAACTAATAACTTTTACTGTTGCTCTTTCTTTTTAATGAAACAATTTGAAGCTTTTGAAAGAACATGTTATTAGTCATGAAGTGTAAATGCTAACACAAAGGAAGATGCTTGCTTGGCAAAGGCTTTCGCAAACAACTTACTTATCAAAAGATAATGTCAACAAGGATGTGGCATGGCAAAACTTAATGCAGCTCTATATGGATGAATCCTCATCAACATCAAATGTCTGTTCTCTTAGGGAAAAGAAGGAAGTGGGACAACTTACTCAACATGAAGGTGGATGGAAAGCCTTGTTTAAGGGTAAGCAGGGAAAACTCATGTGCTATCCTTAAATCTAACAGAATAAAAATAGATTTTGGGGCGGAGCATAGTTTGTCAACGAATGCTAATAGATAGCTCAATTACTTCTTAAGATGGACAAGTTTCGAGGAACGGCTCCCAAGTGGGGATGATCACATCCCCTTAATCTCCTTTGTTTATCACTGCCAAAGTTTCTGATTTCTCATAGACCAAGCGTGAAGGAGGGTTTGTTTTTTATATTATCTTTCGAGCTGGGCGCACCCATGCCAGTTCCTCTTCAAATTATTGGTTTGCAGATTAGACATGCAATCCCGGGGTAAAACTTGTCCAACTTAAGAAGATCATGAATTACCTATTACTTCCTCATGAGCTAAACAAGAGGCACAAAACAGAAGATTTTGAACATTTAAGGATAACACATAAATTCTATACTTATAGGAGTGGTAGGGGAACACCACGAGTAGGAAGATATGGTGGACTCATAAGGGAGGTAAAGGTTTCAGGGTATGGATGCACAAGCAGAAATCTACTTGGCAAAGAGTTTGGCTAGCAAGGGCTTTGAGAGAACAGACAATTGATGCTAATTTAGATGCAAAACATATAAAGCATAAACATTAAGGTAAGCATAACACATCAAGTTGTCTTCCTTGTCAACATAACACTTCAAGCATAATAACATAAAGGTTTTGGCTATGTCGCTACTTGAGAAAACATGCATGTTGTCAAGACCAAAGCTATGTTTGCCAAAATTAAATAAAGTTTTCAAAGCCATACCTCATATAAGGTCAATACTCCCCATAAGAATCGTCATATGAGGCCGATTGCGTGAAGAGAATACCGAGTGCGGCGAAGGAACCAATAGACTTCTCATTAATATTCCATCACGGACGACTCCATACTCACGGATACAATCTCTCCACAGACGGAGTGATAGACCTTGATGCAAACACCTATTTCATATAATAAACTCCCTAGACATGATACGCCTCTACTTGACTCGAAAAGACTAAGATAAAGATAAAGATACCCGGCACTCCCCCAAGCTTGGAACAAGCTGAGGGGATGCCATTACCCGAGGAGAGTTACTCCTCATTCTTGTTTTTCTCAATCAGGTACTCCTTGGCGAAGCGCTCCCATGGAAGCTCCTCTCCAGTCTCGAAGGACATTCCCGTCTCCAGGATCCTGCACTCAACACCTAAACCCATGCGCAGAAACTTTAGTTCATACTCACAGTTCTGGTTGTGCAGATCATAGATTTGTGCTTGGAGCTGGTAAACTTTTTCTTCCAGTTCGGACAAACTTGACCACATCTCCTTCATCTCCTTCTTGTGGGAAGCCTCTATCTCGTTCCTGATGTCGCAGTTGGCTTCAACACCACGCTCCACCATCTTCTTGAATTTCAAGACCTCATGTTCCATCTCCTTTAGCCGCTCCTCGGTGCCCCCCTCCATGACTGGTCCCTTCAGATCTTCCTTGTGGAGAACACCGTCCTCCACACGAAGGATCTGGGGGTGCTTGTTCACCTCAGCGAGGTAAGGGTTGATGATGTTGACGACACACTTGTCCTTGGGGGAACTTGGGGAAGCCATGGCACCTAGGTCTAGCTAAAAGAATTCCTGGCAGAAACAGATTGAAGAGAAAACACACGAAAACGCGAGATACGTTGCCGGAACGCTCCGGGAAAATATATAGCAAAAATTTCTGCAACAAAAGGAAGGTAACGAGCCAAATTGGGGTTGGAGACGGACTCCTGGGTTCCCAGGCGGCCTCCCGGCGCGGCCAGGGGGTAGGCCGCGCCAGGGGGGGCGCCTGGGCCCCCTGGAGCTCCTCTCCGGCTCCGCTTAGGCTTCGAATTTTCCTTATTTTGCAAAAACTCATAATATGAAACTTTTACGACGGTTCGCGATGTTTCCTTACCGTAGTACATACCTTTTCTTATTCTGTTTCTGTCGGTGTCTGAAACAGGGCTGCAACATGTTCTTCATGAGTTGTTGTGCGTATTATATTTACATCAACATTGACGGGATCTCCCGCCATGTAATGCTTGAGTCTTTGCCCATTCACAACTTGAGGTTTGGTGCCTTCAAAATTGTTAATCTTGATTGCACCAGACCGGTAGACTTCTTCGATATGAAATGGCCCTTCCCACCTAGAAAGTAGTTTACCTGGAGAAAACCTGAAACGGGATCTAAACAATAAAACTTTATCACCAACATTAAATTCACGTTTCAGAATCCTCCTGTCATGCCACTTCTTTACCTTTTCCTTGAACATTTTAGCGCTCTCGTAAGCTTCACTTCTCCACTCATCTAGAGAAGTCAAGTTCATGAGACGCTTTTCACCAGCTAACTTTGGGTCAGCATTAAGCTCTCTAATAGCCCAGAAAGCTTTGTGCTCTAATTCTAATGGCAAATGGCAAGCCTTGCCATAAAATTTTTTATAGGGAGACATGCCCATGGGGTTTTGTAAGCAGTTCTATACGCCCACAAAGCGTCTCCTAACTTATTTGACCAGTCCTTCCTATTTCTGTTAACTGTCTTTTGCAAGATCAACTTGATCTCTCTATTGGTGAGCTCAACTTGCCCACTAGTTTGAGGATGGTACGGTGAAGCAATTCTATGATTGACATCGTACTTGGCTAAAGCTTTTCTAAAAGCTCCATGCGTGAAGTGTGATCCTCCATCAGTCATGAGATACCTAGGTACACCAAACCTTGGGAAAATTACATCTTTGAGCATTTTCAAAGATGTTTTGTGATCAGCACTATCAGTGGGGATTGCTTCAACCCACTTGGTTACATAATGAACAGCAACTAAAATGTGAGTGTACTTGTGCGAAGAAGGAAAAGGACCCGTAAAATCAAAACCCCAGCAATCAAAAGGCTCAATCACTAGTGAGTAATTCATAGGAATCTCATTCCTTCTACTAATATTACCAACTCTCTAACATTTATCACAGGCTAAAACATAATTTCTAGCATCTTTAAAGAGAGTAGGCCAATAAGAAACCTGATTGGAGAACCTTATGTGCGGTTCTCTCACCGGCGTGATGTCCTCCAGAGGGACTATTGAGAATTTCCTTCTGCTCGTGTTCAGGTATGCATCTTCTCACGATCCCGTCTGGACCTTCTTTGAAAAGATGTGGGTCATCCCAAAAGTAATGCCTCAAATCATGAAAGAACTTCTTCCTTTGCTGAAATGTTAAACCTGTAGGCAAATACTTTGCAACGATAAAATTAGCATAATCTGCAAACCAAGGGTCGGAAAGAGATTGTACTTTAACAACGGCGAGTTGTTCGTCTGGATAACTGTCATTGACAGGAATGGGATCATGCGGTATATCTTCCATCCTTGAAAGATTGTCCGCTACAGGGTTGTCTGCTCCTCTTCTATCAACAACCTGCAAATCAAATTCTTGAAGAAGGATTACCCATCTGATTAGTCTTGGTTTGGCATCCTTCTTCGTCATAAGATACTTAATAGCAGCATGGTCAGTATGAATAATAACTTTAGAATCAACAATATACTGCCTAAACTTATCACAAGCAAACACTACTGCTAAGAATTCCTTCTCAGTAGTAGCATAATTCTTTTGGGCACTATCAAGGGTTTTACTAGCATAATAGATAACATTTAACTTTTTATCAACCCTTTGTCCTAAAACAGCTCCAACAACAAAATCACGAGCATCACACATAATTTCAAAGGGCAAACTCCAGTCAGGCGGTTGTACTATAGGAGCGGTTATTAAAGCTTTCTTAAGAACTTCGAAAGCCTCCTTACAATCTTCATCAAATACAAAGGAACATCCTTCTGGAGAAGATTAGTGAGGGGTCTCGAGGTCTTAGAAAAGTCTTTAATAAATCTTCTATAGAAACCAGCATGACCGAGAAAACTACGAATACCTTTAATGTCCCTTGGATAGGGCATCCTTTCGATAGCTTCAATCTTCTCCTTGTCCACCTCAATTACCCTCTCGGAAATCTTGTGACCAAGCACGATCCCTTCGTTAACCATGAAGTGGCACTTTTCCCAGTTTAGAACTAAGTTTGTATCCTCGCACCTCTGCAAAACTTTATTAAGATTGTGGAGACAGTGGTCAAAGGAAGTTCCATAGATGGAGAAATCGTCCATGAAGACTTCCACAATCTCCTCGCAGAAACCATGAAATATTGCAGACATACATCTCTGAAAAGTAGCAGGGGCATTGCATAAACCAAAAGGCATACGCCTATAAGCATAAGTACCATAAGGACAAGTGAAAGTGGTCTTCTCTTGATCGGTAGTGTTAACATGAATTTGAGAGAAGCCTGAATACCCATCTAGATAGCAAAAGTGGGTGTTTTTGGACAGCCTCTCAAGCATCTGATCAATAAAGGGCAGTGGGTAGTGGTCCTTCCTGGTTGCCTTGTTCAACTTCCTTGTAATCAATACACATTATATATCCTATAATAATTCTCTGGGGTATTAGTTCATTCTTATCATTAGGGACTACAGTTGTCCCTCCTTTCTTAGGAACACAATGAACTGGACTTACCCACTTACTATCAGCTATAGGGTAGATAATACCTGCGGATAGAAGCTTGAGGATTTCGGTCCTCACAACATCCATCATCTTTGGGTTCAACCGTCGTTGATGGTCAACGACGGGTTTAGCATCGGGCTCGAGGTTGATGGTATGTTGGCAGATAGATGGACTAATTCCCTTGAGGTCATCAAGGGTATAGCCAATTGCACCACGGTGTTTACGAAGTATCTCCAATAATCGCTCTTCTTCATATCCTGAAAGGTTAGAGTTGATAATAACATGATATACTTTCTTTTCATCTAAATAAGCATACTTGAGCGAATCGGGAAGAGGTTTGAGATCAAACACTGGGTCTTCTTTTGGTTTGGATAGAATTCCTAAAGATTCAACCGGAAGGTTGTGCTTCAGGATAGCAGGTTGTCTCAATAAGATTTCATCAATTTCATTTCTCTCTTGCATATGAGTATCATTCTCGTGGTCCTCCATGTATTGCTGCAAAGGATCATTAGGGGGAATAGCAATAGAAGCAATACTTTCAATAATTTTATCATCATTAGGTAATTCAGTACCACGAGGCTGCTTAGAGATCTTAGAAAAGTTAAATTCATACGGCTCACCATTGAATTCAACAGAAACTTTACCTTTCTTGCAATCTATAATAGCTCCACAAGTTCTGAGAAAAGGTCTACCAAAAATAATAGGACAAAAACTATCCTGCACTGAACCAAGTACGAGAAAGTCGGTAGGATACTTTACCTTTCCGCATAGGACTTCAACATCTCTCACAATCCCGATAGGAGAGATAGTAGCTTTGTTTGCAAGATGAATAGTAACATCAATCTCTTCAAGTTCACAGGGTGAAATCTCACCCATGATCTCTTGATAGAGCGAATAAGGAATCGCGCTAGCACTTGATCCCAGATCGCATAGCCCGTAATAATTGTGATCTCCTGTTTTAACAGATACAACTGGTGTACCTGAAATTGGGCTTTTATTCTTGGCTGTGACAATGTTAGTTGAAACAGCACAAAAATTTATAATAGAATCTGAAACATCATTAGTAACTAAATCTTTAACCATAGCAACTTGAGGATCGACTCTGATCTGGTCCTCAGGTTCGCCTGTTCTTCTCTCACTTTTATTTATTATGCCTGTCACAAAAGAGTGCTCCCTTATCCTTGAAGGGAAAGGGGGCTGTTCATATATAACTGCAGGCAAAATGGGATCAGCAACGTGAATATCAATAGGCACTTCTTTGAAAGGCTTATGGTACTGGTCCTTCTTAGTCTTAGAAGAATCAACATGAGAGGCAAAGTTCTTACAAAAATCAATCATTAGATGGGAATCCAGACCAATCTTAGAGCAAAAGGTATTAAAATAATCAGTTTTCACATAGCTCTCAATATAATCATGCTCATAATTTATAGCAGGTT
Source organism: Bromus sterilis (assembly GCA_950022295.1). Lineage (NCBI taxonomy): Eukaryota > Viridiplantae > Streptophyta > Magnoliopsida > Poales > Poaceae > Bromus > Bromus sterilis. Next base: position 359,511,686 of record OX465595.1, on the reverse strand, counting down.
CAATACCTTTATCGATTTCCCAGTCTTCGGTATTCTTCTGGATCCTTTCGATGAGATCCCATCTTTCTTCAACGCTCTTTGTCTGAAATACCCCGCTAGAGGAGGCATCCAACATTCCCTTATCCTGACGAGGAAGCATGGCATAAAAATTTGTAAGTATAATATCTTCGGGGAGTCTATGGATAGGACATTTGAACATTAGGGATTTAAGCCTCCCCCAAGCTTGAGCGATGCTCTCTCCGTCGCGAGACCTAAAGTTATAGTTGTAATTCATGTCTCGATGAACTTCATGAAGAGGGTAAAACTTTGTATAAAAGAGAGACATAAGCTCTTCCCAATTAAGAGAATGTGAGTTATCGAGGAGCTTATACCAATCTGAAGCTTTGTTCGTAAGCGATATGGAGAATAATTTCTTCATAACGAACTCCAGTGACACACCTGCAAGCTTGAATAATGAACATAATCGTGATAAATATAGCAAGTGTTCACCTGGATGTCTGTCTCCTGCATAGCGATTAGTTAAGACATAATTGATGATACCAGATGGTATCTTATAAGGCACAATTTCAGCAGGGTCAGGAGTGACTACCTTAGTTGTCGGACGGCTCCCCAAGAAAAACGATCGAATAGTAGGGGTGTGCTAGGACGGCTTCTCGCCCCCTTCGTTGGTTACCCCGAGTGGAGGGTTGAGATGTAGTGCAGCAGCAGTTTTCCCTCGGTGAAGATACCAAGGTTTGTCTCCAGCAGGACTCCAGAGATGATAAGTAGGTGTCAGCGGCGCAACTGACGTGGACCTGCACACAGACACAGATAACTTTGTTCCCAACGAAGTTCAGAGAAGTTGTCAATCTCTTCGGTCTTGTTGTTTACAAAGGATAAAATGCAAGGGATAATAATAGCAACTTGAAAGTAAATGCAGAAAAGTAAATATAGCGTGGAAACAATGATAAGGGTATGGACCGGGATACGTGATGTTCGCTAGTGATGTCTCTCTCCCAAAAGACGATAAAATTGCTATGCGAGGTAAACAAATTAAAGAAAGGCAATTGACAGGATTATGAACGCACCGCAATGCTAACTATGCTACAAAAGAAAGGAAGAGGTTCAAAAGCACAGTCAGTACGCCAAGGTAAGTAGACCGAAATCCATCTGCATCTACTACTAATCATCAACCTTGAGATATCTATCCAGAACATCTCGCTGGTATTAAGTTGCGAGCCCCACCCAAAGTGTAAACCCAAAGCAACAGACAACTGCATTAAAAGAAATCTGCGTAAAGTAAACAATCCTTGTAACCGCGGTTACAAGCACCGTTGTTTTCCCCCTTGTGGCAACAGCACATCCCCTAGACTCATGTTTCTGTCACTCAAGCATGTCATCGGGGGCCATGAACCCACAATCTAGCACAACGCTCCCTCTTGGAGTCACTAACTACTACTTGGCCAAAGCAATAAACAGCAACGGAGAACATGCAAGAATTACTTAGGAACAAAAATATAAGAGATAAAAACCAAATATATTACTCTATCACAATCTGAACATAATCTCATAATCCATCAGATCCTATCAAACTCAACATAGCAATAGCAGAAATATTACAAAGGTGCCTCGATCATGTTGGGCAGCTCACGAGGTCTAAACAATGAAGATCAAAGAGGGAGGAGAACATCACATAGCTACTAATCACGGACCCATGGTCTAAGGAAAACTCCTCACGGGACATCCGGGGAGCATCCATGGTGGAGAGGACACTCCCGGAGGTCAATCCTCCCTCCGGAGGGTGCCGGGAAGAGGTCTTCTGGTGCTCCCGATCTTCGGCAGCGCGGCGGCGGCGGAACAGAGGCGAGTTCGCGGAATAGGGTTCTCTTTCTGGGGTTTTCCCGTGACGGGGGATAAATAGGCGAAAGGGGGCAACCAGAGGTGGGCCAGGGGCCCCAGGCGCCCCCCTGGCGCGGCCAGGGGTGGGGCCACGCCGGGTGGCCAGGGGTGGGGCCGCGCCGGGTGGCCGCATGGGCCCCCTGCCTCCCCTCTGGCCCCTCCCGGGCTCTTCTCAAAGCTTCCGTCACGCTGATTTTTTATCTGAATTTTCCCGAATTTTTCTGGCACTTTTTATATGGGGGAAAACTGAAATAGAAAAACAGCAGAAAACAGGAACTGGCACTAGGGTGCACTGAGTTAATAGGTTAGTCCAAATATAATCAAAAGTGTATGAAAGTGTATCTAGATCATAGCAATATCACACAAAACATGCATGGAGAAAGCAGAAATTATAGATACGTTTTGGACGTATCAGGGTGTCCATAAGGACAAAAACAGCAACAGCAAAACTAAAACAGAAATATAAAAACTTCCTTACCAACTTCAGTTACTAGTAGCGCTACGCTCCCCGACAACGGCGCCAGAGAACATTACTTGATGACCCACAATGTAAGGGATCGATTGCAGCATTTTTGATAAGTAAGAGTGTCGAACCCAACGAGGAGCAGAAGGTAATAGCAGGTGACTTTGGCAAGGAGATAACTGCAAGCACTGAAAGGTAACTTTTTAGGGGTTTTTCTTGAAATAAGCAACAGGAAAGTAAGAACGAGCAAAATAAAAGGTACTAGAGAATAACGAGTGGCCCAATCCTTTCTGAACAAAAGGAGAGGCCTAGCAACTGAACTTATAAAGGCGAAGCGTTCTTGAGGACACACGGGAGAGGTAGTCTTATGCTTTCGCCATAATCCGTATCGGTATTATGTGTTGTGTGGATAAGTGTTGAGTGGGTGGATCTATGCTAGTGCACCCTCTAGACTAAGATAAGTGCACTCTTATGATTAAACACCTTGCAAGCATCCTCAAATACAAGATAGTAATTAAGGCAAAAGCCTAACCATAGCAATACGATCGATGATCCATTGTTCCCTTGTGCAAAAGCGTGCAAACTAGGGTTTAGGTTTCTGTCACTCCGGCAACCCACCGTAAGCGTTCTTTATACACAATGTATTCCCCTAGGTCCTTGATAAGGCGAAGTGTTGAGTGTTCGACTCACACAACACCACTAGGAAAATAACAACACAACTTAAATATCAACCAACACATATTACTTCAGCATCATATGACTACTAACAACTAGACTTCTCCCATGTCCTCAAGAACTAAAGTAACTACTCAAAAGACATAAAAGAGATCATGATCAGTGGGGATAAATAGATGATAAACAATCTGGAAACAATAATATTTCTCCAACAAAACTCAATAGCATTCACCACAAAGTAGTAATCAACACCGATAGAGTAGAGAGTATAGGTAGTACGGGTTACAACACGAGTTGCAATTGTGATATGAGATTGGATGGAGGTGGAGATGGTGCTGATGATGGGGATTATGTTGATGATGATCTCGATGATGCCCGTGACGATGGTGATGACGATGGTGACGATCTCCCCTTCCGGGAGGTGATCTCCCCGGCGGAATCTGCCCGCCGGAGATGGCTTTTCTTCTCTGTAGGTTTCCGCCACGAAGCGGCGGCGGAACTCCGGAACTCTCCCCCCTTTTAGGGTTTTTGGATGACGAAGAGTATATATGCCAGAGGGGGAGCCGGGAGTGGCCCGGGGGTCCAGGCGCCCTTCCGGCGTGGCCAAGGGTGGGGCCGCGCCAGGTGGCCGCCTGGGCACCCTGTGGCCCCCCTTTGGTCGCTCTTTTGCGTGTCTTCGTGATTCTTCTGGAAAATAGCCTCCGTCGATTTTCAGGTAATTTGGAGGTATTCTTCTTCAGCAACTCAGCGTCCACTTTTTACCGCTGAATCCTGCATCTGCTGCTTCGGCACCGGAAAGTTGCAAACTGTGTAAAATAGCATCATATCATGAAATATATCAATGAATAAGAAAGAATTACTATATAAAATAGTGATGCATTTTGGATGTATCAAGTCCACACCGGTTCATATTGGGACCTGCACCCCTTCTCCTTGCCTTGTCGATTCGCACTCCTCCAACGAGAAAGCCCCCGTCGCCTCTTTCCCTCCGCCGCCCAGCTTCGAATCGCCGCTTCCTAGATCGAAGAGTACGCCAATGGCTGTATACGAGGTCGACCCCCACCGCTTCCTCCCGGCCGGACACGTCATCATTGACGGCGGACCAACTCGCCTCCCTCACACTTTCGTCACGGAGGGAAGAAGACCAGAGAGGAGCCATGAAGAATATGTCGTAGCTGAGGTAATGCCGCCTCCCTTTCCTGAACATATGGGTCAAGTTCGCGAGTAGGTGGCCGACTTTCTCCAAGCTCGAGGAATCATGGTGCACTCAGTTCAGCCATGGTTCCTGGGGGTTGGCATGTTTCAGTTGCGGGATGCTGCGGTAAGATACACGCTTACTCAGCATGCCCCCTTCGAGCTTGGGGACGACAGATTTGTCCGGTTCTTCAATCACGACCAGGGCGGGGGATTCCGTGGTGCGGATGATTTCCGCACTGGATGGATTATGCTCATAGGGGTTCCGCTGGACTACCACAACACCCAGAATCTGACTGAAGCCATTAATACTTTTGGTAAGTTCCATTCTTGGAACTCTGAGGATCCCTATCTGGTGCGTTCTGTGATTCATGCGTCTTTCCCCTCTACTGCACTTGTACCACGGGACATTGTATTTGGAGATTATGCGGAATGGGGTGGTAATATAGTGAAATGGACGGCGGCGTGCTATGTGCTGGGAGCAGACTAGGCAAATCAAATGCCGCCAGATGAGGATCAGATGCCCCTCAATGGCAATCCTCACCCCTTGCCGGGGCAGTTCCAGCCGGACAATATTCCTTGGGTGCTGCCCATGTTTCCTGAGATTTGTTGGAATGATGTTCCTGCACCTCCGCTTGAGAATCACCAAGATGATCATAATGAGGCCCCTGGCTGGGGACAGGCTGTATGGGGGGACGATGCCCCAAATGTTGAGGTACAGCAGGAGCAACCAGGGGTACCGGATCAGGACCAACAGTCCATGGTGCTTGATCACCCTGAATTGTCTGAATCTGTGGAGCAGCCCATTCTAGAAGTGATTCATATCCCTGATGATGTGGAACAGGCTCATGCCCCGGTTCAGGAGGACCCCAACCTTGCTCTGGTTGTTTATCAGCCACCACCAATCCTGCAGCACCAGATTTTTGTTGGAATGATCAACATTGTGGCGGGCCCTCCTCTTCCTCCGGAGATGATCTGGAACAGAGCTTTCTCTAGACTACTTCCTGAGATAAGTGTCATGCAGATCCCCAAGCCGCTATCATTTTCTCCTGTACTGCCTCTGGTTTGCTCTAAGCGTTCTTGGGCGATGGCTTTTGATGAGGAAACCATGGAGCTTTCCATTTCATACATTGAGTAGGAGGATAACCTGGTGGCACCTGCTTTTGCTCCTGCTCTGCCTCTAGAGGAGGTGCCACAGGTCACACGTTTTACCAGCCCTCCTCTGCAAAAATCTGCAGAAACTCAACGCAAGAAGAAGAGCACTCCGGTGGTAGAGACCTCTGTTCGACGTTGCACCAGAAGCACTATCAAGAGGGATGGGTTCAAGGCGGGAAACTTTGCTGAACTCCCAATGGCCCCTAAAAATAAAAAGCCCAAGACCAAGCCCATTCAATTGGTGCTTGAGGAGCCTGTGGAAGAACCAGCCCAAGGCCCAGCACAAGAGGAGACGCCATCTGTGCCACCAACGCCTGTCAGGGTCATACAGGCCATTGGGGCAGATCTTCAAATTGATCCATCTCTGCTTTCTCAAGAGAAGTTTATGGCGACCTCTTCTTCTGATGCGACCACCGGCAAGGATGCAAATGTTTAATGCATCTTTCTATTTTTGGGTTTGGCAAGCCTCTAAATTGGCCAGTTGTTATGAAACTTCGGGGCAATACTTTTTTGGGCGTAGCCCCTGTTTTTGTGGGTTGTTAGCTGTAATGTTTACAGTTAATTTTATTTACTGCTGTTGGGTTCTCTATGGATAGTACAACTACTCGCAATTGGAATGTTCTTTGTTGGAATGTTCGAGGTCTCAATTCTGAAGCTCGACAAATAGCAGTTAGAGCGAAAGTCGAGGAAAGTCAGTGTGCCATCATCTGCTTGCAAGAAACTAAATGTGCCACAATTGATCAAAATTTATTCAGGCGCTTGGTCCTCGGCGTTTTGATCAATTTGCTTTTGTTCCATCAAGGGGAGCCTCTGGGGATATTCTCAAATTTGGAACTCTAGCATGTTTGAGGGATTGCTAGTGGAGTCTCAGGACTTTGTACTGGTGATTAATTTCACTTCCAAACATAATGCTGAGACCTGGACATTGGTCAATGTTTATGGTTCTTGTGAGCAACATAGCAGGGATAATTTTGTGGACTGGCTTTATGATTTATCTATCCCTTTTGATGCTAACTGGATGATACTTGGTGATTTCAACTTCATCAGATCTATGGAGAATAGGAATCTGCCTGGAGGGGACATGAATGTCATGTTCATCTTTAATGAAATCATTGGTCATCTTGGGCTTCTTGAGCTGCCTTTAAAAGGTAGAAGGTTCACTTGGTCTAATATGCAGGATAATCCACTCTTGGAATAGCTTGATTGGTTTTTTACTTCCTCCAATTGGATTACATGTTATCCTTCATCTCAAGTGCTTCCTTTGGCTAAAACTGCTTCTGACCATGTGCCCTGTATGGTTGTCATCAATACATCCATTCCTAAGGCCAATATTTTCAGATTTGAGAATTACTGGATGGAGATGACTGGTTTTATGGATTGTGTGAAAAACTCCTCGGAGATTCCATCCTCTAAATGCCATTCTATGGCCATTATAGTGGACAAATTCAAAAGGCTTAGGAAGGCTTTGAAGCACTGGCAAAGGGGACTCTCCTCCCTTAAAATGTTGATTTCCAAATGCAATAGAGTGATATTCATTTTGGATTGTTTGGAGGACATTAGATCACTATATGTTCCTGAAGCCAATTTTAGGAAGATTGTGAAAGTGCATCTAGAGAAGCTTTTGTTCTGGCAACACTTGTACTGGAAAAAAATATGTACTCAAAGATATGTGAAAGTGGGTGAGGAAAATTATAAATTCTTACAAGCAATGGCTTCTGAAAGGCACAGGAGGAATTCCATTGCCTCTTTGAACTTATCTGATGGAACTGTCTGTGATCAACATGATACAATTGCTGCCACTTTCTGGTCTGCTTTCAAGAACAGGATGGGGGTGGCCAAAGGCATTGTCATGAGCTGTGATCTGCATGCCTTATTGCATCAGGTGGAGGATTTGGATTCCCTTGTGGATCCTTTTGGTAAAAAGGAGATGGATGACACTGTGCATTCCATGCCTACTGATAAATCACCTGGGCCTGATGGCTCCAATGGTAAATTCCTTAAAACCTGCTGGCCTATCATTTGCAATGATTTCTATAACTTGGTTGCTGAGTTCCACACTGGCACTTCCCACTTGGAGGGTCGCAATGGTTCGTACATCACCCTAATTCCTAAGAAAGCTAGTCCTGAAACTGTGAATGATTTCAGACCTATTTCCCTCACTAGTGTTGGTATTAAGTTCCTCACTAAGATGGCTGCAAATAGATTGCAAAGGGATATTAGAAAGTGCATTCACAAAAACCAATATGGCTTTATCAAGGACAGATCTATTCACGACTGCATTGCTTGGACTCTGGAATATCTACATCAGTGCCACCAGTCTAAGAGACCACTTCTGCTGCTCAAAATTGACTTTGAAAAGGCTTTTGATTCCATTGAGCACTCTGTATCCTTGAGATTCTCAAATTTAAAGGGTTTCCCCTGAAATGGAGGATTTGGGTGCAGCAGCTATTGGAGAGTGGGTCCTCATCTGTCCTGCTTAATGGAATTCTTGGGAGACAGTTTAAATGCAGAAGAGGAGTTAGGCAGGGTGATCCTCTGTCACCCCTTCTTTTTGTCCTTGCTGCTGATTTGTTGCAGTCAGTGATCAATGATCTTCTCCAAAAGGGACTCCTCAGCCTACGCATTCCTTGCCATGACACTGATTTCCCTGTAGTGCAATATGCTGATGATACCATCTTGGTGCTGCCTGCTGATGTCCAACAAGTTTTGGTGTTGAAAGAGGCTCTACAGAGATTTTCTGAGACTACTGGTCTAGAGATCAACTACAACAAATCATCAATGATCCCCATTAACATTGATGAGGTTACTCTCTCCCAATTGGCTGCTGCTTTTGGGTGTCAAGTGGAGAAATTGCCCTTCACTTACCTGGGTCTCCCAGTTGGAACCACTAGACCTAAAATGGTGGATCTTCTGCCTCTGGTTGACTGCATGGAGAGAAGACTTACTGCTAGCTCTTTCTTTCTTTCTCAGGGAGGAAAATTACAATTATTAAACTCAGTCATCTCCTCTTTGCCCATATATTTCCTTTGCTCTCTGCATATACCCATTGGTATAATTAAACAACTTGAAAGGATACAGAGGCAGTGCCTGTGGAGGAAATATGGTCAGGAATCTGGTAAATCTTTGGCTGCTTGGGAGCTGGTTTGCAGACCCAAAAATAAAGGGGGACTGGGTATCTTAAACTTGCAGCTGCAGAATTAGGCCCTGCTTATGAAGCATCTGAAGAAATTTTATAACAAAGAGGAGGTGCCCTGGGTGGCTCTCATCTGGAATTCATACTACCATCAAAGAGTACCCCATGCAACTGAGCTCTCTGGTTCTTTCTGGTGGAGGGATGTAGCCAAATACACGGATAGTTTTGTGGCTGTTTCCAAGATCCAGATTGGCCCCGGGGATTCTGTTCTGTTGTGGAAGGATCAATGGATTGAACAGATGAATAGATCACTAGCTAATAAATTTGCTAGATTGTTCTCCTATGCTAAGGACCCTCTGATTTCTGTCCAAGAGGTTTTGGGTACAACTGAGTTCACTGAACTGTTCAATCTGCCACTTTCTGCTCGGGCATATGAGGAGCTCATGGAGCTAACCTTGATACTTCAAAATCACACTTCACAGTTGGCTTCAGATTGCTGGACCTGGAGGCATAGTTCTAAGGATCCATACACTGCAAAGAAATTCTATACCATGGTTCATGCTCCTATTCAATCCAACCCTCTGCTCCATTGGATCTGGAAATCTTGTTGCATCCTCAAAACTAAGGTTTTTGCATGGCTAGTGATTATGGATCGTATAAACACCAAGGACATGATCATCAGAAGGCACTGGAATATTGAGGATGGGCCAGAATGTGTGTTATGCCCCACTCAACACCTGGAGACCCGAGATCATTTGTTCTTCCACTGTAACTTCAGTGCTAGGATATGGACATATCTTCAAATTGATTGGTCTTTGGGGACTGATATGGTGCAGGTAGCAACAAAAGCTAGAGAGGCTTTTCAGAAACCTTTCTTTGCTGAGGTTGTGTTCACTGCCTGGTGCAATATCTGGATGGTCAGGAATGCCAAATGCCTCAAACATGAGAGGCCATCCTTTGCAAAGTGGAAAATGGGCTTCATCCATGACCTCACTTTGCTTAGTTACAGGATCAAATCTAGGTTTAAAGAGGAACTACTTAGATGGATTGACATTCTGCCCCCTTGAGGGCCCAGTTTTTTGAAGCTTTGTTGTAAATTCTGTAAATATTGTGTGGCATTAATAAAATGCTGGGGGGTGTTCTACCCTTCAGTTTTAAAGCTTCAAAAAAATTAAAGTGGGAGTGCTATTGTCTAAATTCATTTTACCTTTCTCTACATCAACTTTGACATTCTCCGAGCTATAGGACTCTCTTGTCCTAGAGTTGAGGCTTCAACATTCCCATTAAGAGGTCCATTGTTTGGACTAGGGGTACGATGGGTACAGAAAGTTTTCAAATCCTCAATAACATGTATTGTAGCAAGTGTAGTGTATGTAGGAAGGCTCTTAACTCTCTCTTCCTCTTTTCTCTCTCTAGCTCATCTATCCTTAAGTTTGGCTAGCATTCTAACGTTCTCATCTATTTGCACTTGAATAACATTCAAAAGTTTAATCTTCTCATCCTCTTAAGCATCTCAACATCATGAGCAATATTATGAACCTTGAGAGAGAGACTATCTAACTTCTCTAATTTTTCTTCTACATTTTTATTGAAAGATTTTTGAGAAGTAATCAATTATTTAAGCATGCTTTCAAGTTCAAAAGTGGAGCTTTTGGTACAAGGATAGGTGTTTTTATAAGAGTTCCCATAGGTGTTATTGGAAGGGAATAGTCTAGGATTGTTGTTACCAAAATTACCCCTATAAGTATTGTTATTAAAGTTGTTCCTAGAAATAAAATTAACATCAATTTTCTCTTTCTCTTGAGCAACCAAATAATTTATTGGAACATCACGAGAATAATTGGGCACTTTCTTAGTGACCATAGACATAATTAGGTCAAACGTTTCATTTAAAGAGGAGATCTCCTCAACAGAGTGTACCTTTCTACCTGTTGGAGATCCTTCGATGTGCTATTGAGAGCAGTTTGTGATCATATCATCTAGTAGTTTTGTAGCAGCACCAAGTGTAGTGGACATAAGGGTTCCTCCCGCGCCCGAGTCTAATAGATTCCGCGAGGAAAAGTTTAACCCTGCATATTTTTTTGGATAACCATCCAAGTATACAATCCATGAGTAGGGCAATTCTTAGCAAGGGACTTCATACGTTCCCAAGCTTGAGCAACATGTTCATTATTCAATTGTCTAAAGTTCATAATGTTACTTCTTAATTGAAAATTTTGGCAGGTGGATATTACTTCCCAATAAAAGAATCCTTACATTTATCTCAAGAATCTATGTTATTCCTAGGTATGGAAAAAGCTTGAGCTTAACAATATCACCATCTACTTCTTTATACTTTTGCATATCACATAGTTCAACACAGTTGTTTAAGTGTAAAGCATCATCTGCTCCAACTCTAGAAAATTGCTCTTTCATGACAAGATTGAGCAAAGTAGGTTTAATTTCATAAGAAACCGCCGAGGTGGCAGGTGGAGCAATATGAGTGCAAATAAGGTCATTATCGTTGTGACTTGCAAAGTCACAAAGCTTGGTATTTTCGGTGGAACCCATAATAACAACAACAAACTAGAAAATGGTAAATATTTTTTGTTGGTTTTCTGGGTATAAGACACACAAGCAAAGGTAAAAATTGGAAGGTAAACTAACAAGACTAAAAATCAAAGGTTAAAGGTAGTGTGCAACTCCCCTATCTTGAAGCTTGGAATCCCCGACAACGGCTCCAGAAATTACTTGATGGTGTCTTGACGAATAAATAACACCTCCTCGTTGGTAACCCCAAGTGGAATGTTATGATGCAGACAACGACAATTTCCCTCAGTGAGATACCAATGTTTGTCTCTCGTAGGAATCCGAAGACGACAAGTAGGTGGAAAGCGTAGCAACACCAAAAATTTCTTGCTTGGACCTGCACACAAGACATAAATAACTTTGCTCCCAACGAGTACAGAGAGGTTGTCAATCTCTCCAGCCTTGCTGTTTACAAAGGCTAAACACAAAGGGGAAATAGTAATGTAACGAAAGGAAAAGTAAAGAAGTAAATAATAATAATGTAAACTTATGATGAGAATATGGACCGGGGTACCATGGTGCTCACTAATAGTGTTTCTCTCCCAAAAGACAATAAACAGTTATATTGGGTGAACAAGTTATAGCTACGCAGTTGACATAATTATAAACACACCACAATGATAATTATGCTACAGAAAGTAAAAGGCTCAATCATATGGGCATTACACCAAGACAAGTACATCGTTTATTCGTCAACATCTACTTACTAATCATCCACCTTGAGATATCTATCCAGAACATCTCACTGGTATTAAGTTGCGAGCCACAACTAATGTTGCAAACTCAAAGCAATAGACAGCTGCATTAACACTCTATGCATAATGTAAGCAATCCATATGACATGCAGTCATAAGCACCACTATTTTATCCATAATGGCAACAACACATTCCCTGGTCCCATGTTTCTGTCACTCAAGTCGAAAATCAGGAGGCATGAACCCATTATCTAGCATAACACTCCCTCTTGGAGTTACAATCTACTATTTGGCCAAAGAAACAAACTGTAACAAAGAACATGCATGACTAATCAAGAACATAAATATAAAAGATATCAAATATATTACGTCCACAATATGAACATAATCTCATCATCCATCGGATCCCAGAAAACACAACATAACAACATAGGAATTATAACAAACATACCTTAATCAAGTTAGGAAGATCACAAGGTCTAGACAATGAAGCACAAGATTGGAGATAAGACATCTAATAGCTTGATGGCATGGACCCATGGTCCAAGGAGGGACTACTCACAACGTATCCCGGAGGCAATCATGGTGATGGAGGGGCCTCCGGCAGGGTGCCGGGACAGGAACTTCTGCTGATCCCGATCCTGGAATGGCAGCGCCGGCAGAACAGTGACGTGTATTGTGAAACGGAGTATTCCTCTAGGGTTTCTAGAATGGAGGTAAAATGTAGGCCAAAGGGGGGCACCAAGGGTGGCCCCACCTAACCAGGCGGCCAGGGGCGCGGCCAGCCCCTGTCCGCACCACGTGGTCGCCTGGCCATGGAGTGCCCCCCTCTGGCTTCACTTCGAGCTTCTGGAGTCTTCCGAAGAGTTGGAATTTCTGGAATCTTTCTTGATTTTTCCGAGCACTTCGATTTTTCAGCTATTTTCTGCATTGCGCGGACAAAAGCAGACAGAATCTGGCACTGTGAACTAGGTTAATAGGTTAGTCCCAAATATGTTGTAAATGATACGAAAGTGCATCAAAACATGTAACAATGTCACCAAAAGAAGCATGAAACAAGAAAAAATTATAGATGTGTTTGGGACGTATCACACCCGGTTGTATTGGTAAATGCCTATTTACTGGTACTACCGGACTCTTGGGCGGTTGTACCGCCCATGCCCTATCTGCCGACAACTAGGGTTCTAGTGGGTGAAGACTGCTCCTAGCCTGGACGGTTGTGTGCAAATCTTCACATAACGGATGGAAAATTGAGAGAGTATAAAAGAAAGTCCTCTTATTCCTTTTCACCTAGCTCGTGTTGCTGCTCTCTCTCCATTAACGACCAAAAGCTTCAACGTGCCCAATCTCTCTTTCTATGTCGGGACCCGGGGTTAGCGTATGCAAGTCCCGCTACGACATAGTCATATGGAGAGCCGAGAACCGTACCCACTTGTCTAAGCAGACAAGGCCAAGCACAGAACGTTCTCGGAAAGCATCGTACGTGAGGGGCATCCCATCCAGGCCGGATGATCAACTGAGATGGGTCCTCATCATCCGCACACAAGTCTAATGATATGGGTGCTGAACTCCCATATTCAAAGACAAGTCGCCTCAACCATACTATCGACTATCTCATAACTCTTACATAGACTTACTCCAGCCCGATCACTTAGTCGGGGTCTAGGGCGGGCTCGATCATACGACAAAGTGTGCACGAGACGGAGTCTCGAGAAATCGCATCGCGATGCCCCAAGCTGCGCACATCTAAGGGCCACTTGGTGTATGAAAGACCGCCAGCCAGATCACAACTAAGGTCTCGAAAACCCATACAAAGACATGCATGTTATAAACATACACGCAGCACACATGCCTTGTATGAACAACAGGTATCATTGCAATTCTCTACAAAGTATACATTTTATATATAACTCTTACAGAGTGCACACAGAGATCACAAGTATGTGATCCAACATTACAACAACAAGCGGAAGCAAAGTATGTCTGGGTACAGACAAGTTTAACAAATGGCTTAAGAAGCCTTCTCTATAAACAAGCCCTTCCACGAGGGAACCAGTCGTCTGACAGGGACTACACTAGCTTGGTCTTGGTCTGAGTCTTCAATCTTCGAGATTCAGCTAGGAGCCACCATCGGGGTCGGTGGGTTCATCTAAAACATAGAATAAGCAAACGTGAGTACAAAGTCGTACTCAGCAAGACTTACATAGGAACTATACTACTCATGCACATGTATCAAGATAAAGGGAGGTGGGGTTACACTTGCAGAAGTGCCAGCTTTGACTTGGCTAGTCCTGAACTACGAGTACCAGACTTGAGGTAAGAAGCGTACACGATTCCACTACTTTCTCCAACCAATTACACCACTATGGTGCCTTCCTCGACTTACCCACGAGAAAGCACGCCATAGCACTCACACTTATCTTGGTGTGTTTTAGGAGTGTCCGGTTCAAGTTGTCTAATAATCGAGCACAACTCTCCAAGTAGTCCCTTACCGCGGACGCGGCTATTCGCATAGTTTATTAACCCTGCAGGGGTGTACTGCTACACACATGAAACTATCAGTTACCGCCTTTGTACTCGACACCGTTCAAGAGGTGTCGGCGAGGATAATTCCCACAACTTTTACCTCACAGCCAACTCAAATTCAATGGAGACGCCTATCTAGGCTGGAATCCACATCGTGAACCCGGTCGGTTTACCGATGTGGTCCCAGAAGATGTGTGCAGGGTCCCAAGCCGGTCTGAATAGCCGTTCTTCCACTTCGCAGACCGTGCCACAGACCTACCAGAACTCCGAACTAATGCGACTCATTGAACTGAGAAGGGGTGAGTTAGTAGGTTGAGCGGGGGTCCATGTGCCCAACATGTGGTAGTACTCTTCGTCTTGGATCACCACACAAGAACTCGGGCTTAGGGCGGTGTTCAACGAGACAACCCACTGTGTACTCCTACACAACCTCTCATCATTCACCTTGTATTAGGGTAGATTCACCAACACAGTTTCACTTTCATCAAAACCATGTTCACTATCATCCCGACTCACATCAAAAACCTCCTCATTGTAAACTCTAAGCATGCAATAAGCAGTAACAGTTGCAGGGGCCACATGATATCAGTCAACTCCTATGTCGGCTAGGATTGTGGTTTGCTTACTACTGTGACAAGATGATAGGTCATGCATCGGATATGGGTTCAACTATGCGGTAGAATCGATACAAGGTGATCTCCTAAACATGCATAAGTGAGACTGAGAGGGAATTGGGATTTTATAGACATGATCAAAGGGGGTTTGCTTGCCTTGCTGACGAGGATCAGTCACGGGGTCTTCAACGAAGGGGGTGAACTCGGGTTTCGGCTCCACTTCTATCAGCAACATGACAATCATAGGATCAACATAATGTATAATGCGCAATCACATGAATAAGATTGTAATGGTGATGTTCATGGTACTGATGTGTTGAGCATTTCATTTAAAAGGAGTATATTGCATTTGAGTTGCAAATTCAAACTCCATTTGATTTATCGATGAATTTCAAATGCATTTGAATGCATGAAAGTTCATTTGAAAAGGTTGATCACGAATTGATGTTGTAAAGTTGGAACAAGGTCTCTGAGGTGTGGATAAAACTATATAAAAGAAGTGTGTTGCAAAGTCATTTGCAAATTCACTCCAAATTTGAATTTGAAAAGGATCCATATGCATGTTTTCTACTGTTTACCCATTTTAAAATGGTCAAACATAGAAACAAGTTGCATATTCATAATCCTTGTATTTTTCTGATAATTTTAGACATATTATTTGTCCAATTTGGAGTTAATATGAATTAGTTATGATTTTCTAAAGTTTAAATGATTTTCTGGAATTTTCTGAAATTATATAAAAAGGTTCATTGCGTCAGCATGATGTCATTGTCACGTCAGGGGGGGCTGACTGCTGGGACCCACCTGTCTGTCTCTGTACTGTTAATTAAAACGATTTAACTTAAACAGAGAGATTAGTGTGGGGCTAGGCCCACAGGGCAGTGTCACTTGGGGTGGGGATTAAGCTTAATGGCCTTGGGCCCACATGGCAGAGAGAGAGGGGAGAGCTTAATGGCGTTGCTCACCGGCGGCAGCACTGTAGACGCCGGAGACTCGCCGGACTCGCGGTTTAGGGCACGGAGGAGAGGGCTGCGCGCACTGGGAGGCTCAACGCGAAGCCACGCTTCTGCTGGAGCAGTCGGGGGCCAAAGGTGTGGCCTGTGGCGACGGCTAGCTCGATCACGGCGGCGGTCCGAGCTCGGGCTTCGCCGGAATCACGTTCTGGAGCACGGGGAAAAGTGGGAGAGGTGGAAAACGAACAAGACGCTCACCCTGAGCGTGATGGTGGAGTCGGGGAGGCCGGAGGAAGCTCAGTGGCGGCGCAATTCGAGCTTTGCTCGTCGGCGGCCGGCGGTGAAGAAGATGAAGCTGGCGTCGTCAGTGTTGCCCTTCTCCTTCGATTGCTTGAGGGATTCGACGGAGTCGACTGCTGCGCGTTTGCTAGACAAGCTGGGCGTCGCCGGTTTGCTCACTGGCCACGCCGGAGTAGAGCCATGGCCTGCTAGGGTTTCTGTGGCGGAGCGATTTCTTCGCGGGGAGGAGAACCAGAGGGCGAGGAGGGGGAAAGTGAGACGCGGGGCGTCTCCTGGCGTGCGTGGCGTCGAGAAGGAGGCAGGGGCGTGGCTGGGGAGCTGCCACCGCGACGGCTTCGGCATGCCGGGCACGCAGTTGTGTGCTCGTGCCCGGGGAAGACGACAGGGGAGCCCCCTGGTGGACTGGGCCGGCTGGGGAAGGTGGGCTTCGCCCAGGGCGTGAGGTAAGTGGTTCTCTGATCTTTTCTTTTTATTTAATTATGTTCTATTTGTTTTGCCTAGATAAAAATACCTAGGCATTTTATTAAATGCCCCAAATTTTTATGTGGCCTCATAAAATATAGATCTAGCCACTCATAAAATTTGAGCACTTTTAAAATCCAAATAATTTGAATTTTAATTCAAAATAGGGTATTTATTTAATTTCCAAGCCCTGTTTGGAATATTTGAAAAATCTTGGTGCATGCAGTGGGCCCCACTTCACTTTATATGTGATCATGCATATTTATAAGACTTTTCAAAAATACCAGAGGAATTTTTCGAACAATTTTTTGTCTGGCCATTTGAAATAAATTCTTTAGGGCTTTTTTTCCCCCATTTTTGAATTTCTTTTTGAAATTTTTACATGAATGCAAAGGAGCACTTGATCCTAGCACATACCTAACTTGGGATTGTGACAACTCGCCCCCACTCAAAAGAATCTCGTCCCGAGATTTAGAAGTCTGCGGAAGGAAGGGGGGTACTCGGCACTGAGACGGTCTTCTCTTTCCCACGTGGCTTCTTTCTCAGAGTGGTGTGACCACTGAACTTTCAGAAACTTGATCTTCTTTCGGCGAGTGACACGCTCTGCTGAATCGAGAACACGAACGGGGTATTCTCGATAAGAAAGGTCATCTTGGAGATCAAGCGTTTCATGGTCGACTTCGCGGATGGGGTCCTTGAAGCAATGCCTGAGTTGTGACACATGGAATACATCATGTACTCGGGAAAGGTGCGGGGGTAGTTCAAGTTGGTAGGCAACTTCTCCACATTTAGCAAGAATGCGGAAAGGTCCGATGTAATGTGGGGCCAATTTGCCTTTGATACCGAATCTTTGGGTTCCCTTCAGGGGAGTAACCCGAAGGTAAGCCTTCTCATCAAGATTGTAGCTCTCTTTCCTATGATGACGATCATAGTAGCTTTTTAGACGAGAATGAGCTGCTTTCAATTGATCACGAACAATGCGAACTTGCTCTTCTACTTCCTTGATCATGTCCGGTCCAAAGAATTGTCTTTCACCGGTTTCTGACCAGTTTAAAGGTTATCGACATCGTCGTCCATATAGGAGTTCAAAAGGAGCCATGTTCAGACTAGATTGAAAACTATTGTTATAAGAAAATTCGGCGAATGGAAGAGACTTCTCCCAATTCTTTCCGAAGGAGATAACACAAGCTCTGAGCATGTCTTCAAGAATTTGGCTAACCCTTTCGACTTGACCGCTAGACTGAGGATGGAAAGCCGTACTAAAGGAGAGATGAGTTCCCATAGCATGTTGGAAGCTTCCCCAAAATCTAGAGGTGAAAAGGCTATCACGATCAGAATTGATTCCCAAAGGAACATCGTGAAGGGATACAATTCTAGAGACGTACAAGTCCGCTAACTGGCTAGCAGTTATAGACTCGCGAACTGGAAGGAAGTGAGCAACTTTGGAAAGCCTATCTATGACAACGAATATGGCATCATTTGCTTTCTGGGTTTTTGGAAAGTCGGTAATGAAGTCCATACCGACTTTGTCCCATTTCCACTCTGGAATAGGCAAAGGTTGAAGTGTGCCAGCAGGTCTTTGATGTTCGGCCTTAATGCGACGACAAACATCACATTCGGCAATGAACTTGGCAATTTCTCTCTTCATCCTAGTCCACCAAAATCTCTGGCGTAGGTCTCGGTACATCTTTGTGCTACCCGGATGAATTGAGAGGGGAGTGTCATGAGCTTCTTTGAGGATTAGCCTCCTAAGATTGTGTTTTCGTGGTACAACCAATCGAGTGCCAAAGAAAACAACACCTTGATCATTTATGGAGAAACATTTAGCAACTCCGCTAGCAATGTTCTTCTTGATCTCTCGAATACCACTATCATGTTTCTGGGCGGCTATGATTTTATCCTCAAGGGTTGGTTTCGCCACCAAGGTAGAAAGATAGCCATGAGGAACAATCTCGAGATTGAGTTTTTGAAATTCCTCATGAAGAAGTGGTTGATACTGTTGTAACATGAGGTTGTTACAATACGACTTACGACTTAGTGCATCAGCCATGACATTGGCTTTGCCTGGGGTGTAAGAAATTCCTAAGCATAATCTTTTATCAACTCAATCCAGCGTCTTTGCCTGAGATTAAGATCTGGCTGGGTGAAAATGTATTTGAGGCTTTGGTGGTCGGAATAGATCTCACAACGATTACCAAGGAGGTAATGTCACCAAGTTGTTAGGGCATGAACTACGGCAGCGAGTTCAAGATCGTGGGTAGGATGGTTCTCTTCATGTGGACGCAACTGGCGTGAAGCATAAGCTACCACATGTCTATCTTGCATAAGTATGCATCCTAACCCCTGCCGTGAGGCGTCACAAAAGATCTTGAAATCCTTTTTGGTGTCTGGAGGTGCAAGTACGGGTGCAGAAGTCAATCTTCTTTTTAGCTCTTGAAAGCTTTCCCCGCACTTGGAAGTCCATAGGAATTTCTTATATTTCTTGAGGAGTTCAGTCAGAGGCTTTGCAACTTTAGAAAAGTTCTCGACGAAGCGGCGACAATAGCTGGCTAGGCCAAGAAAACTCCTAACTTGCTTAACCGATTCAGGTGGAGTCCAGTCAAGGACGGCCTGAACTCTCTCGGGATTTACAACAATGCCTTTTGCAGAAAACACGTGGCCTAAGTAGGTCACTTCTGGTAGCCAAAATTCACACTTGGAGAATTTAGCATACAGGCGATGCTCTCTAAGTTTCATCAATACCAGCCTTAGGTGTTCGGCATGTTCTTCTTCGTTCTTCGAGTAGATGAGAATGTCATCAAGATAAACTACAACAAATTTATCTAGGTACTCCATGAAGATCGAATTCATCATGCGTGAGAAAGTGGCGGGGGCATTGGTCAAACCAAAGCACATGACGGTGTCTCGTAAAGACCATAACGAGTAGTGAAAGCCGTTTTTGGAATGTCCTCATTTTGGATTTTGATTTGATGATAACCTAATCTCAAATCCATCTTGGAGAAGACAGAGGATCCTGCAAGTTGATCATAAAGATCATTGATCCTGGGCAGTGGGTACTTGTTCTTTATCATCGCTAGATTTAGCGGGCGATAGTCTACGCACATCCTTTCTGTTCCATCTTTCTTCGTTACGAACAGAACGGGGCAACCCCATGGCGATGAGCTAGGGCGGATGAAGCCTTTTTCCAACAAAGCTTCAAGTTGGGTTTTAAGCTCAGCTAACTCACGTGGGGCCATTTTGTATGGGCGTCTGGAAATTGGTGCGGTTCCTGGGGCAAGATCTACAATGAATTCTACACATCTGTCGGGTGGCATTCCCGGCAGCTCTTCAGGAAAGACATCCGGGAAGTCACGAACCACCGGAACATCTTCAAGGTCGGGAAGGGGAAGCACATTCAAAGAATGCACCTGGGTTCTTGTTCTTGGTGAGGAATAAGCTATTGTCTGGCCTGAAGGATGTGTAAGTCTAACTGACTTGGCTTTACAATCAAGAAAAGCATGTTGTCTTGATAACCAATCCATACCAAGGATGACATCAATGTCTGAAGACTTGAGGGCTATGAGTGAAGCAAGGAATCCTAAACCCTCAATTGCAATTTGATTACCATGGCTTACTCTATTAGTTTGCCACTTGGAACCAGGAGTTTGAATGATCATAGGGGTGAACATTTCATCAAAGGATATCTCATGTCGAAGTGCATAACTCTCCGACATGAATGAGTGAGATGCTCCTGGGTCGAAAAGAACAGAAGTGGGAACAAAATTGACTGGGAGCGTACCAAGAATGACGTCAGAAGTACTATCAGTTTCCTCAACAGAGATATGGTTCACACGTCCAAGATTTGTGGAAGTGAAAGGCTTGGCGGTGGGAACCTTCGGGGGTGGTTTGGCACGAACAGTGGGGTTTCCTTTGGCATGGGGTGGAGCATTCTGACTTATGGGACAATCACGAGAATAGTGACCAGGCTGGCCACATCTGAAGCAGGCTCCAAAGATAGTGCGGGGAGCTGGGTTGTTTGGTGGAGCTGGTGGACGAGGCGGCACAAGGGATGGCCTCGGTGGGTTGTTTTGGGAAAACAAACTGTTAGGAATCCAGATCATACGTTTCTGAGGGCGTGAACTGGAAGAAGGGTTAAGCTCAAGAGCATGTTTGCGAGACTTCTCGAAAACTTCATTGCCATGCTCAGCTCTGAAGGATCTGTTGGCTAAATCCTCAAAGGTGGCAAATTCGATGAGGTTGGGATCATGACGAAGGATGGGGCTAAGTCCCTTACGGAACCTTGCCTGCTTTCTGGCATCGGTGGTGATCTCATCTTGGGCATAACGAGCAAGACGGTTGAATTCCCTCACATACTCATGAATGGACATCTCTCCTTGATTTAGATTGCAGAACTCTTCCTTCTTGCGCTCCATCAACTCATCCTGGATGTGGTACCCTCGAAAGGCAACACATAACTCTTGCCAAGCCACTACGTGACCATCTGGCTGCATTGCAACATAGTTCTCCCACCACTGAAGAGCAGCACCTTCCAAGAAGTATACCGCGAAAATAACTCGGTCATCGGGAGCAACATGTGCAGTATCAAGCTTACGCTCGATGGAACGGAGCCAATCATCAGCTTCAAGGGGCTTAGAAGAACATCGGAATACCGGTGGCTTGAGGAGGATGAAGTCCTGAATGCTCACAACCACATTGCAAAGACGTGAGGTATTCTGCTCGATGAGCTCCATAAGGCGTGTTTGATCACGTCTATTCCGCTCGGCTTCCATCATGATTTCCGCCGCAGAAGGCGGGGGTGGAAGTTCATCACCATCGCGATTCCGATATCGGTCTCGATTCCGAAGAACAGCACTACGAGTTCCACCTGACATCCTGTGTGATAAAAATCAACAATCAGAACAGGTTGTACGATGGAGGCAAGGATAAAAGAATATGATTTAGGCGGAAAGGATAAAATGCGAAGGCAATGATTCAAAGAAACACGGAACAAATCCGGCAGCATAACGGCTACACCGGGATGGAAAATGAAACAACCTCGAAGAAATTGGACAGAACTTCTTCAAGGAACTCAAAACACGAAGACTCTGGACATCCACAACAATCCTATGGCTATAAGGAGGCAATCAACGAGATGTTCTAGTAAGACATAGATGAGCCTACTCCTATCTTCCCGTAGAAAAGGTAAGGGTGACTCAGAACTCAGATCGATGAGGGTAAGGAGAAAAAGAAGCCTTACGTTGTTCCCTTATATACCCAGAGTAACTATATAACTATAGAAAGCTAGACTCAACTTCGGCCAAGGCTAATAATCCTACAGTCAGTCCTGCTCTGATACCAAGTCTGTCGGGACCCGGGGTTAGCGTATGCAAGTCCCGCTACGACAGTCATATGGAGAGCCGAGAACCGTACCCACTTGTCTAAGCAGACAAGGCCAAGAACAGAACGTTCTCGGAAAGCATCGTACGTGAGGGGCATCCCATCCAGGCTGGATGATCAACTGAGATAGTTGGTATCAGAGCCGACTGCCTGTAGGAAGCCACCCCACCACTACCTGGTCGAAGTTGAGTCTATACTTTGAAAAACTATTTTGCTAACTTAATATTTGGCTTACGGGCCCACATCGATGTCACTACGTGTGATATCTATGGTGTTAGGATCCTTTTCTCCTTATCTATGCTCTGGGAATCTGATCTCTTATCCTTGCTGGTAAGTTTTACAAAATCTGACATTAGGATGACGTTCTCTTGATTCCACCCGGCGTTTTTGGTGCTTCCCCCCCCCCATTGATTGAGTCGTGTCGCAGGCGTCGTACGCCAGATCCCAGACCGCGGATCCCATTCTCATTCTGGGTAGGCCGCGCGTTCTCGGGCATCAACTCCTGTGGCCAACAGTTTTCTTGCGGCGTGATTGACATAGTGGAATCTACGTCGCGTCGTGTAATCCTTACCGCGGTCTGCGCGCCGCCTAGAGAGTCCTTTTTCCTTAATTTCTACGATGTTATGCTGCCCGATTTTCGATTGATTCGGTGTGCGAATGTGTATGTCTTATATGACTACTCATTTATATGTCTGCGCCTCCTTTTCGTTGTCGTTTTACTTCAGGCTTGATTCCGGTCTCTCGCTAAATTTTCACCGCTAAAATACCCCTGTTAAATTCTAGCAGGATGGCTGGTCGTGGTGGTCGTGGTCGTGGTCGTGCTGCCAACGACCCACCTCCGCCGCCGGATTACACGGGCGCGATGATGCAGCAGTTCGAGATGAACCGTCAGTTCATGCAGAATATCATGGCTCAGTTCCCCCAGCCGAATCAGAATGGGCACCACCATCAGCATGCCACCGTGACTCTGCACGACTTCACCCGCCTCAACCCCACTATGTTCCGCAACACTGTTCAGCCGTTGGATGCTGATGACTGGCTTCGCGACATCACTCACGAGCTGGAGTCTGCTAATGTTGATCCAGCCGACTATGTGAACTTTGCGTCTTATCATCTGAAAGGCGCCGCTGCTCAGTGGTGGAGCACCCACAAGCGTTCCTTGCCAGTTGGAGAAGTCATCACTTGGGATGAATTTCATTCTGCCTTCCGCGCCCGCTACATTCCTCAGGGGATCATGGATCGTAAGGCGGAAGAATTCCGCAACCTCACTCAGGAAGACATGACTGTAGAAGCCTACCAGCGCGAGTTCCTCAACCTCTCTCGCTATGCGGAAGGAGAGATCACCACCGATGCTCGCAGGCAGCAGAAGTTCCGTCGTGGCCTCAACCCGGACCTCAGGCTCGCTCTTGCCGTTCATGATTTCGCCAACTTCGCCACCATGGTGAACAAGGCTATCACCGTCGAGACTGCCCAGATGGAACACAAGACCTCTCTGAAGCGTTATCGGGACGTTGGCTCATCTTCGGGCGCAACGCAGAAGCGTCGTATTTGGCTCCCTACCAGTGTGACCCATTCACCTGTCCCTGCTCCAAGGCCGTCTTATGCTGCACCCCGTCTGCCTCCGCCACCGCAGTTGCCAAGAGCTCTGCCTGCACCACCCAATACTACACCCCTCCGTCCTCAGGATGGATTATGCTTCACGTGCCGCCAACCTGGGAATTTTTCCAGAGAGTGCCCCCAGAAACAGAAGCAACTGGTAGTTCACCCCGCTGGCCGTGGAAATGGCCGTGGCAACAACAGGACCCCCAACTATAATACTGGGTCTGCTGCTCATGCTCGTGGACATGCTTACAACATTAATGTGGAAGCAGCTCAGGAACAACCCGCTACCGTGATGGGTACCCTTCTCGTTAATTCTGCACCTGCTACTGTTTTAGTTGATTCAGGAGCATCGCATTCATTCATGTCGGAAGCATTTGCATTATCGCGTAACATTACGTTTGAGAAGATGAACCCAGCGATGGTTGTCCGCACCCCTGGAGGCCGTTGCCAAACCTCCATGATGGTACACGATGTCACCATTGACGTCGAAGGGATTATATTCCTTGTGTCCCCCATCATCCTGAAAACCTCCACCATAGACCTAATTCTAGGCATGGATTGGTTGAAAGTTCACGATGCCGCACTATATTGTGGCACCAAGTCTGTCCAACTTTTTCACCCCTCCGGCGAGATTGTTAACCACTCCACCCGAGTTACCCGTAATGCCGAAACACAGATATTTATGATGAATGCTTTAAATGCCGCCCCCCTCGAAGGCATCGAGAACGTTCCGGTCGTTCGCGATTATCCCGACGTATTCCCAGAAGAACTGCCGGGAATACCCCCGATCAGAGAAGTTGAATTTGTCATCGACTTGAATCCCGGCACCACCCCTATTGCCAAGCGTCCTTACAAGATGCCGCCACATGAACTCCTTGAACTTAAGGAGGAAATCGACAAGGCACTTCAGAAAGGATTCATTCGCCCCAGTTCCTCAGCTTGGGGAGCACCTTCGCTTTTTGTCAAGAAGAGCAATGGGACAAACCGATTGGTCCACGATTATCGGCCCATTAACCAAGCCACCATCCAGAACAAATACCCACTTCCCCGGATCAACGATCTGTATGATCAACTTGCCGGATCCAAGGTGTTTTCTAAACTCGACTTGAGGTTGGGTTATCACCAAATCCGAGTCCGTGATGAGGACATTCCGAAGACTGCCTTCATTACTCGCTATGGTTCATACGAGTACACTGTCATGTCCTTTGGCTTAACCAATGCTCCAGCCACCTTCTCCAGATTGATGAATTATATTTTCATGGAGTACCTCGACCAGTTCGTCGTGGTTTATCTGGATGATATATTGATATATTCCAAGAATGAAGAAGAACATGCTGAACATCTTCGTCTTATACTGGAGAAGCTTCGAGAACACAAACTCTACGCTAAGTATTCTAAGTGTGAGTTCTAGCTTCCCGAAGTAACCTACCTTGGACATGTGATTTCCAAGGATGGCATTGCCGTCACCCCCGAACGTATCCAGGCTATTCTTGACTGGACTCCTCCCAAGACCGTCAAGCAAGTCCGCGGTTTCCTCGGGCTCGCTAGTTATTGTCGCCGTTTCGTTGAGAATTTCTCCAAGATTGCCAGGCCTCTGACTAATCTGCTTCACAAAGGTGTCAAGTTTGAGTGGACAGATAAATGTCAAGAAAGTTTTCAAGCACTCAAGGACAAGCTAACTTCTCCCCCGGTGCTCGCTCCCCCTGATACTCAGAAGGACTTCGTGATATATTGCGACGCGTCTCGCCAAGGATTAGGCTGTGTCCTATTGCAAGAGCGCAAGGTGATTGCTTATGGCTCTCGTCAGTTGCGTACTCACGAAGACAAATACCCAACACATGATCTCGAATTGGCAGCAGTAATTTATGCCTTGAAGCTGTGGCGACATTACCTCGTTGGTAACCGTTGCGAGATTTACACCGACCACCAAAGCCTGAAGTACTTGTTTACCCAGCCCGACCTGAATCTCCGCCAACAAAGATGGCTCGAGACAATAGCCGATTTCAACATGGATATTCATTACACCCCTGGCAAGGCTAATGTGATGGCCGATGCTTTGAGCCGTAAAGCTTACTGTAGTGAACTTGAAGTTCAAGTACACCAACCACTTCTATATGAAGATTTTCAAAAGTTGAACCTCGAGATTGTTCCTCAAGGTTATGCAAATAACCTGGTTCTCGAACCGGATCTCGTCAGATCCGTCAAGGGTATACAGTTCTATGATGATTTCGTACACAAGATTAAGCGCGATATCGCCAATGGGAGACCCTCACCCTTCACCGTTGATAGCAAAGGTGCGGCGTACTACCAGAACCGTCTAGTGGTTACTCACAGCAAGGGCAGGCATGAGAACCTGGATATGACCCCGAAGGTCATGAGAGCGGCTCACGATACCCCGTTGTCCATTCATCCTGGAAGCACCAAGATGTACCAAGACATTCGTCAGCAATTCTGGTGGCCTCACATGAAGCAAGACATTGCCAGATATGTTTCTGAATGTGACGTTTGCCGTCGCGTCAAGGCAGAACATCAAAGACCTGCTGGAACGCTACAACCACTCTCTATTCCGGAATGGAAGTGGGACAAGATCGAGATGGACTTCGTCACTGGTTTTCCTAGATCGCAGAAAGGCCACGATGCTATCTTTGTCGTCATCGACCGCTTGTCCAAGGTTGCCCACTTTCTGCCAGTCAAGGAGACGATCTCTGCTAGTCAGTTAGCAGACTTGTATGTTTCCAGAATTGTGTCCCTCCATGGCATTCCGTTGGAGATCAGTTCAGACCGTGGCAGCATTTTCACCTCAAGATTTTGGGATAGTTTCCAAGAAGCTATGGGCACTCACCTGAATTTCAGCACCGCTTATCACCCCCAGTCGCAAGGACAAGTCGAACGAGTCAATCAAGTGCTTGAAGATATGCTCCGAGCTTGTGTCATCTCGTTCGGTAAGAAATGGGAGGAATCCCTTCCATTTGCTGAATTCTCTTACAACAATAGCTATCAGGCTAGTCTGAAGATGGCACCCTTTGAAGTTCTTTATGGACGTAAGTGTCGAACCCCTCTGAATTGGTCAGAAACTGGAGAACGAACTCTCGTTGGTCCGGACATTATACAGCATGCAGAAGATTAGGTTCGCGTCATCCGTGAACATCTGAAAGCCGCTCAGTCCAGCCAGAAAAGCAACTATGATCGCAAGCACAAAGAAGTGGTCTACCAACCTAGTGAATACGCGTACCTCCGTGTCACTCCCATGAGAGGCACTCACCGCTTCGGAATCAAAGGCAAGTTAGCTCCTCGCTACATCGGCCCGTTCCGTATCCTTTCCAGGAGTGTACCAGTGGCATACCGATTGGAATTGCCGCCGAACCTCTCTCAAGTCCACGATGTTTTCCACGTGTCGCAACTCCGTCGCTGCTTCAAGGATCCTATCCGCGAAGTGGAGCATGATATGATCGAGCTGCAACAAGACTTAACTTATCGAGAACATCCGAGCCGCATTCTCGATCAGTCTGAGCGTCAAACCCGCAACAAGACCGTCAAGTTCCTCAAAGTCCAGTGGTCGAATCATTCTGAAGATGAAGCCACGTGGGAACGCGAAGATCGCCTTCGCGATGAATACCCCGATCTTTTCCTCGCTACCACTTAAATTCTCGGGACGAGAATTCTTGTAGTGGGGGAGATTTGTAACACCCTCTGTTTCTGTAACAGTAATCATCTTCACTGTTGATCATCCTTGTTTGTTAATCACTGTTATCCCCTGTCCCTAATCAAACTTTGCTTCTGCTCTTTTCAAACCATGCTGGTTGGTAATCAAAACCCTAATCCCAATGCATCTCCCTCATCAAGAAACTATACCCTAGTTGAAACTTCTTTGAATGAAAAATAAAACAAAAGTGCTGGAATAAAGTTGTTCCAAAAATCATGAAACTATTTTTTTAAATTGCCTAAAATCATTACAATCATTTTGGACCAACTTTGGTAATTTTTGGAGTTACAGAAAATTCCAAACAATTCAAGCAGTAGGTTAAAACCCTAACTTTGGGCATTTAATAATTAAAATAAATATCTAATGTTTTTATTTTGCTGCAAAAACTTTTGTGGCACCTTAGTAATGTGTAACCCTAATTTACAAACACTAATAACCTTTTACAAAAATGCTAGGGTTAATAAATCAATTACAGAAAGAAATAGAATAAGCAGCAAATCAAAACAATTTGGAAAAGACTTAAAACCCGCCCAGGGCGAGGCCCACCTCAGCCCAGCCACCCCGGCCCGTCTTCCACCTCCCACCTGCTCCCGTCATGTCGGCCACCTGCTCGACGCCGTGGCGCAGCCGTGGCCACGGGCGCCGCTGGAGCCTCCCCTCCCTCACCTGCTCCCTGCGACCGGGGAGGCGATAAGGCCAACCCCAGAAGCTCCCTGGACAACCCCCACCCCTTCTCCCCTTCCCCCTCACCTCGCGCTCGACGGGGAAAGAACCGCCCGGGGCCGTCGTCGCCATTGCCGTGGCCAAGCGCAGCCAACGTGCTCACGCCGCCTCGCCGTGTTGTCCACGAGCCGCCTCGACGTCGACTACCTCACCCACCGCGAGGAATCGAACCGCGGGGCCCGGCAGCGACGACTACGCCACCGTTCCCCTCCGGCGCCGCCGCAACATCGCCGTCGAATTCCCGCGTCGTCGAGCCTCCCCCGAGCCTACTGCCCTCCTCCACGCGCTCCCGGTGAGCTCGGCCACACTCCCCATGCGCTCGCTCCCCTCCTCTCCCGCCGTAGCCCGCTCCACCATTGGAGCCGAAGCTCGTCGCCGTCCGCGAGGTCGCCGCCGTGGCCTGGAGCCCGCGTATGGCAGGCCAAGCGCGTCACTGCACTCGCGCTGCTCCCAGTAGTCGAACGCGCTATCTCCCCTTCGTTCCCGTGCGCTAGAACGTCGTCGTCTTCCTCGCCCCGTTCGGCTCCGCCGCTGCGCACGTCGCCGTCGTCGCCCCGGTCACCTTCCGGCGAGGCCACCACCACCATTCGACGCGCCTTGGTCGCCCACGCCGAACGAGCCCCTCCACGCCCCATCCCATGCCCTTTGGCGAGCTCCCCGTCGACCTCGCCGGCGGCGGGCTCCGGTGAGCCCTCCGGTGAGGATGACAGGTGGGCCCCCGTGGTCCAGTTGACTGGGTTGACCAGTCAACTATGCTGACTGGGCAGCCCCAGTCACTGACATGCGGGCCCTCCTTGGTTAAGTTTAAAAAAATTTAATAAAACTTAATTAAAACTGTTTAGTTAAGTTAATCAGTCAATGACATGTGGGTCCAGAGGCATTTTCTAATTTAATTAAATGTTTTATAAATAACAAAGGCTGACATGTGGGTCCCACATGTCAGCACTGTTCTGGATAATGTTGTGGATAATGTTTTGGATAATGTTTAATAAATAATAAAAGAAATCCAGAAAATCATTTAAATTGATTTAAACTTTGAAATTTAATAACTTTTAAACCGTAACTCGGATTCAAAAACTTTATACATGGAAATTGATCAGAAAAATATAACGAATACGAATACACTATCCGTATGTCTACCACACCCCCCTAACACAACGAACATCGAACATTCCCCCTCCGGACCGTCTGTCCGATAAATTGTCCGGTACTGTTAGAGTGCCCGGATGAATTTATTCCGAACACGAAAGTTGTCCGGAATGGTTCAACTAACACGGATACACCCCCCTTATGTTGTTCCGGTAACCACGACACCTCCGGCTTGATCCTTCCCCCCTCCGGTCACCCTGTACGGTAATCATCCGGAGCCGGAAGTTCATCCCTAGATGAATTCCCGCTCCGAGCATATTGCATTGCACTGCGTTAGCACCCCGTTTACATTTCATCTGTTATGTCTTGCATTTGTATTGCTATTATTGTTGTGTATTTATTGTTTCTTTCCCCCCCTTTTAATCTCCGGTAGACCCCGCTGCTGCCGTCGACTACACCGATGCTGAGTACGACTACGTCGTCGACGACCCTACTACTACCGTCGAGCTTACAGGCAAGCAGAGCCATTCTCTTCCCCAGATATCGCCTATCTTTCCGTACATTTCTTGCACTAGGCATGGTTACTGCTGCTGCTACGATTACAATCCTATTCAATTGCATAGCCTGATTTTGTCGTCCCTTGATGTGCCTTCCTTTATCCTAGGCTGCCTATTATTATTATTATGCATTATTCAGCAGTGAGCCCTGCGCATTGTTAGCTAGGATTAGATAGAGGGCCGTGATCACTCAGGGGAGTGAATGCGGATACAAATATTATAACTGCACAGGTACGGTACAATGCAGACACCGTCTAAGGCCCCTACCTGGGTTATGCCTAGTCACCTCCAGTGTGAGCTATCCAGGAGTAATCCTAGTACTCCACTCGAGGCTGACTTTGTCTTACCGCCTTAGGGTCCTGAACGACGAGTGTCCTTCAGGTAAGAAGTCGGGCGACCCAACGGTGCCCGCGAGAGGTATTGCGACGGGACGACAGGGAGGGTACGACCAGTGTACCGGTGTGCTTGGCCCCTGATCGTTGCCCGTGAGAGTTACCAAACCACGAAAGTCGACCTCCTCCAGGAGCACACGCGAGACAAGGTAAGGAGACGGTTCACCTTGTTGGTAACCGCGGTGACTTGGTGGGAGGACGGGGCAGGCACCGATGTACTGGTGGTCCTGGCTGCTGTCATTGTCCGCGGGTCGGTTAAGTCGAGGCAACAATAACGGTTGTCATGCAGGTTAATTAAAATACTAAATGGTTCAGTGAATGTCTTAAGTTGGCTATATGCCATGTACGCACTACCTACCCGTGGGAATTACGAGTTTATGGGCTCCTCTGCTTCGTAGTGTCGTCCGAGGACTCTTCAGACGTCAGCAGTACCGCGGGCTGATTGCCGGGAAGTGCGATGTCTTCTTTGGCTCGAGCTGTGTTGTTTTTGTTACGGCTTCCCGGCCACCCACGCACCGTGCAGGAGTACGTCGGGGTTATGGTCCAAAGCCCCGCGTACATAGGATATAGTCCGGCGGATGACCTCTCTGTTGAGTTTGAAAGATGGGCTATGAAGTGTCGGATAGCCTCGGTGGAGCGTTCCCTAACAAGGTCCCCGCCACCCTAGAGATCCGTGCGTGTAGCGTAACACAAGTGCACCCCTGCAGGGAAGATTAATCTATTCGAATAGCCGTGTCCACGGTAACAGGACGCTTTATGCTGAAGCTGGATCTTACCACTAGAAACTATTATTATTAAACTGTATGGTTCCGGATTCTCTTCCTTGCGGGGATATCGAGGAGGTGAACTCGGAGGCATTGTTAATTATTACAACTTATTATTATACAATGTTGCAGCAACTTCTGCTGCATTGTTACTTTATGCTTTATATAAACTATTGGCTGATTCTTACCTCATGCTGCAAGACATCGTCGGAAGATGCTAGTTTTCGTTAGGCCTAGCTTCTTACCATTGCTCTGAATTTCTGACTTACAGTCCACTATATACAGCCTCTTCTTTCCGTTGATACAATACATAATGCTTAGTAGCGGACGTAAGACTCGCGGGTATGCTAGATACTCACCTGCTTTATTTCCTTTACTGTTTTGCCTGATCGGCCGCTGCAGCCGACGTTGGAGCTCAGGAGCAGGAGTACCCCGGAGGCGCCTACTACGACGTCGAGTTCCCCGTTGACCAGGAGTAGTTCTGTGGATCCCAGGCAGGAGGCCTCTCCTTTTCGTTCTGTATCTCTGATGTGATTTGTGCTAGCCTTCTTAAGGAAAAAACTTGACTAACTATGTCTGTACTCAGATATTATGGCTTGTATGACTTATATATTCGGGTCCGTGTGACCCCCCTTTATTGTAATATATTTGTTTATCCTTTTGTGTTTAGTGTTGTGCTGTGATATTATCACCGTGGCACCCTAATCTCAGTCGTGTACCCTGTGTGTATGATTACTGTACACGGTCTGATTTTGGGGGCGTCACAGGTCCTCATCGTCCGCACACAAGTCTAATGATATGGGTGATGAACTCCCATATTCAAAGACAAGTCGCCTCAACCATACTATCGACTATCTCATAACTCTTACATAGACTTACTCCAGCCCGATCAATTAGTCGGGGTCTATGGCGGGCTCGATCATACGACAAAGTGTGCACGAGACGGAGTCTCGAGCAATCGCATCGCGATGCCCCAAGCTGCGCACATCTAAGGGTCACTTGGTGTATGAAAGACCGCCAGCCAGATCACAACTAAGGTCTCGAAAACCCATACAAAGACATGCATGTTATAAACATACACGCAGCACACATGCCTTGTATGAACAGCAGGTATCATTGCAATTCTCTACAAAGTTTACATTTTATTGATAACTCTTATAGAGTGCACAATGAGATCACAAGTATGTGATCCAACATTACAACAACAAGCGGAAGAAAAGTATGTCTGGGTACAGACAAGTTTAACAAATGGCTTAAGAAGCCTTCTCTATAAACAAGCCCTTCCACGAGGGAACCAGTCGTCTGACTGGGACTACACTAGCTTGGTCTTGGTCTGGGTCTTCAATCTTCGAGCTTCGGGTAGGAGCCACCATCGGGGTCAGTGGGTTCATCTAAAAGATAGAATAAGCAAACGTGAGTACAAAGTCGTACTCAGCAAGACTTACATAGGAGCTATACTACTCATGCACATGTATCAAGATAAAGAGAGGTGGGGTTACACTTGCAGAAGTGCCAGCTTTGACTTGGCTAGTCCTGAACTACGAGTACCAGACTTAAGCGTACACGATTCCACTACTTTCTCCAACCAATTACACCACTATGGTGCCTTCCTCGACTTCCCCACGAGAAAGCACGCCATAGCACTCACACTTATCTTGGTGTGTTTTAGGAGTATCCGGTTCAAGTTGTCTAATAATCGAGCACAACTCTCCAAGTAGTCCCTTTCCGCGGACGCGGCTATTCGAATAGTTTATTAACCCTGCAGGGGTGTACTGCTACACACATGAAACTATCAGTTACCGCCTTTGTACTCGACACCGTTCAAGAGGTGCCGGCGAGGATAATTCCCACAACTTTTACCTCACAGCCAACTCAAATTCAATGGAGACGCCTATCTGGGCTGGAATCCACATCGTGAACCCGGTCGGTTTACCGATGTGGTCCCAGAAGATGTGTGCAGGGTCCCAAGCCGGTCTGAATAGCCGTTCTTCCACTTCGCAGACCGTGCCACAGACCTACCAGAACTCCGAACTAATGCGACTCATTGAACTGAGAAGGGGTGAGTTAGTAGGTTGAGCGGGGGTACATGTGCCCAACATGTGGTAGTACTCTTCGTCTTGGATCACCACACAAGAACTCGGGCTTAGGGCGGTGTTCAACGAGACAACCCACTGTGTACTCCTACACAGCCTCTCATCGTTCACCTTGTATTAGGGTAGATTCACCAACACAGTTTCACTTTCATCAACACCATGTTCACTATCATCCCGACTCACATCAAAAACCTCCTCATTGTAAACTCTAAGCATGCAATAAGCAGTAACAGTTGCACGGGCCACATGATATCAGTCAACTCCTATGTCGGCTAGGATTGTGGTTTGCTTACTACTGTGACAAGATGATAGGTCATGCATCGGATATGGGTTCAACTATGCGGTAGAATCGATACAAGGTGCTCTCCTAAACATGCATAAGCGAGACTGAGAGGGAATTGGGATTTAGAGGGAATTGGGATTTTATAGACATGATCAAAGGGGGTTTTCTTGCCTTGCTGACGAGGATCAGTCACGGGGTCTTCAACGAAGGGGGTGAACTCGGGTTCCGGCTCCACTTCTATCAGCAACATGACAATCATAGGATCAACATAATGTATAATGCGCAATCACATGAATAAGATTGTAATGGTGATGTTCATGGTACTGATGTGTTGAGCATTTCATTTAAAAGGAGTATATTGCATTTGAGTTGCAAATTCAAACTCCATTTGATTTATCGATGAATTTCAAATGCATTTGAATGCATGAAAGTTCATTTGAAAAGGTTGATCATGAATTGATGTTGTAAAGTTGGAACAAGGTCTCTGAGGTGTGGATGAAACTATATAAAATAAGTGTTTTGCAAATTCATTTGCAAATTCACTCCAAATTTGAATTTGAAAAGGATCCATATGCATGTTTGCTACTGTTTACCCATTTTAAAATGGTCAAACATAGAAACAAGTTGCATATTCATAATCCTTGTATTTTTCTGATAATTTTAGACATATTATTTGTCTAATTTGGAGTTAATACGAATTAGTTATGATCTTCTAAAGTTTAAATGATTTTCTGGAATTTTCTGAAATTATATAAACAGGTTCATTGCGTCAGCATGATGTCATTGTGACATCAGGGGGGCTGACTACTGGGACCCACCTGTCTGTCTCTGTACTGTTAATTAAAACGATTTAACTTAAACAGAGAGATTAGTGTGGGGCTAGGCCCACAGGGCAGTGTCACTTGGGGTGGGGATTAAGCTTAATGGCCTTGGGCCCACATGGCAGAGAGAGAGGGGAGGGGTTAATGGCGTTGCTCACCGGCGGCAGCACTGTAGACGTCGGAGACTCGCCGGGCTCGCGGTTTAGGGCACGGGGGAGAGGGCTGCGCGCACTGGGAGGCTCAACGCGAAGCCGCGCTTCTGCTGGAGCAGTCGGGGGCCAAAGGTGTGGCCTGTGGAGACGGCTAGCTCGGCCACGGCGGCGGTCCGAGCTCGGGCTTCGCCGGAACCACGTTCTGGAGCACGGGGAAAAGCGGGAGAGGTGGCAAACGAACAAGACGCTCACCCTGAGCGTGATGGTGCAGTCGGGGAGGCCGGAGGAAGCTCAGTGGCGGCGCAATTCGAGCTTTGCTCGTCGGCGGCCGGCGGTGAAGAAGATGAAGCTGGCGTCGTCTGCGCTGCCCTTCTCCTTCGATTGCTTGAGGGATTCGACGGAGTCGACTGCTGCGCGTTTGCTAGACAAGCTGGGCGTCGCCGGTTTGCTCACTGGCCACGCCGGAGCAGAGCCATGTCCTGCTAGGGTTTCTGTGGCGGAGCGATTTCTTCGCGGGGAGGAGAACCAGAGGGCGAGGAGGGGGAAAGTAAGATGTGGGGCGTCTCTGGCGTGCGTGGCGTTGAGAAGGAGGCAGGGGCGTGGCTGGGGAGCTGCCACCGCGACGGCTTCGGCATGCCGGGCACGCAGCTGTGTGCTCGTGCCCGGGGAAGACGACAGGGGAGACCCCTGGTGGGCTGGGCCGGCTTGGGAAGGTGGGCTTCGCCCAGGGCGTGAGGTAAGTGGTTCTCTGATCTTTTCTTTTTATTTAATTATGTTCTATTTGTTTTGCCTAGATAAAAATACCTAGGCATTTTATTAAATGCCCCAAATTTTTATGTGGCCTCATAAAATATAGAGCTAGCCACTCATAAAATTTGAGCACTTTTAAAATCCAAATAATTTGAATTTTATTTCAAAATAGGGTATTTATTTATTTTCCAAGCCCTGTTTGGAATATTTTAAAAATCTTGGTGCATGCAATGGGACCCACTTCACTTTATATGTGATCATTCATATTTATAAGACTTTTCAAAAATACCAGAGGAATTTTTGGAACAAATTTTTGTCTGGCCATTTGAAATAAATTCTTTAGGGCTTTTCTTTTCCCCATTTTTGAATTTCTTTTTGAAATTTTTTCATGAATGCAAAGGAGAACTTGATCCTAGCACATACCTAACTTGGGGTTGTGACATTCTAGCCACCCAAACTTGTTCAGTTGGTAGGGATTGAGTGACGAGATCTAGATCTATAATTCCATCCGAATGAAACATTCTTCCCCATCCATATTGTATTGGATCTTGTTACTCTCGGGACTTGGAGTCCTCGAGAGCTTGAGGCCACCTTGGAGCCACATTCCATTTTGGTGAAGCTTCGTGGTGTTGGTGGGAGTCTCCTGCTTATTGTGGAGCAGCCCCATCCTTGATTGTAAAGGTTTCGTCTGCGCCTTCAAGGCACTGTGTAACACCCTCAGTGTCTGTAAAAGTAACCACTTTTGGATAATGATAATTACTGTTGCTAATCTCACTTTGTTCATCTTTGCATTTGGTCACTCCAAAAACCCTTTTAGTTGTTATTAAAAATAATGTGATAAATAAAATTTGTCCAAAAATTGTGGAACCAATTTTGTTAAATGCCTAAAAATCAGTGACCCGGCGAGGACTACGTCCCCCCGTACTGTTAATCGACATCTGGACGCCGTTGGTGCTCGCCATCGATCTCCTTTCCCCCGCCACGGTCGCCGTCGTCGGCTACGAATTCGTCGCCGCAAGTGCCTCCCCCAACTCCCTCGACGCCGTGTTTTTTCTCCCGGTGAGCTCACGAAACCCCCCGACCTCTTCCCTCTCTCCCCCGTGTTCCATAGCCTCCTCCTTGCCGTGCCTCATCTCCGGCGGCCGCCGGGCTCACCACGGGCGTGCCCCGCGCCCCGCCCGCACCCAGCCACCGCCGCCCGCACCTTCCGTGTGCGCGCACGCCATGCATGGCCACGCCTCGCCCCCTCCCACTGCAGCCCCTCTCACCGGAGAGGCTTCGTCGGGCGACCTCGTCGTCGCCGGCGGGGACGATTTGTTTAAACCGTGGGCACAGCCCCCTCCCCCTCACTGCCAGATGGGCCCCTGGCCCTAATGAAAAAAATTAAACTGTTAGTTAGTATGTGTATGGCATGTGGGCCCTTGCAGATTAATCCCTGCTAATTAAACTCTATTTAGACTAACAGGTCAGTGACATGTGGACGCCATGTGCTATTTAGTTATTTAAATTAAACCTGTGAGTATGACTGTTGGGCCCCACTTGTAAGAATTAAATAAAATGAATATTATTTGCTGTGAGGCTGACATGTGGGACCCCATGTCAGGTTTGACCAGTCAAATTTTACTGTTATGGGTATTGTTGATTAAATGAATTTAGTAATTCTAGAAATGCTTTTAAATTGAATTAAACTTTAGAAATCAATAACTTTTAAACCGTAACTCAGATCAAAAAACTTTATACATGAAATTTGATCAGAAAATTACAACGAATACGGGTACGCTATCCGTTGGTCTACCACCCCCCTCTAACATACCGAACATCGAACATTCCCCCTCCGTTTGCACTGTCCGGTAATCGCTCGGGAGCCGGTAAAATTGCCGGTTGATTTCCCGTTTCATCTGCAACGTGTACCACCGCGTTAGTTCACCTCTAGCTTAACGTTTGCCATGTCTTGTAATTGCATTGCTATTATTGCCGTGTATTTATTGTTTCTCCCCCCTCTCTTATTGTCCGGTAGTCTTGACGTCCGCTGCTGATGCCCCTGTGATCGACTACTTCGTCGACGACCGTACCTCTATCGTCAAGCTTACAGGCAAGCAGAGCCATTCTCTTCCCCATATATCGCATATCTTTCCGTACTTATCTTGCACTAGGCATATGCTGCTGCTACGTTACAATCCTATTCAATTGCATAGCCTGTCTTTGTCGCCCCTTGATGAACATTCATTTATCCTATGCTGCCTTATAATTATATTATATTATATTCAGCAATGAACCCTGCGCCTTGTTAGTCAATAGGATTAGATAGCGGGTCGTGTTCACTCTGGGAGTGAATGCGGATGCGATACATTACAACTGCTACATGTACGGTTCAGAGCATACACCGCTTCAGGCCCCTACCCCGGCTCTGTCGAGCCACATCAAGTGTGAGCTATCGAGGAGTAATAAAATTAATAAAATGCTTAACGGTTGTCCCGACAGAAAAATTAATAAAATGCTTAACGGTTCAGCTGGATGACTAGAGAGGCCGCAAAGGCTTGTACGCACTACCTTCACATGGGGTTACGGTGTGGGCCCTCCGCGTTGTGGTCTCGTTCGAAAGCTCTGAAAGACGTCCAGTTTCAGCATTGTGGTTGGGTTGGATCGTGCTGCGGCACTGGATCCACTTGGCACACAACGACCCGGAGTGCGAGAGGTGATGTCCCATGAAGCTCTTGCGCTTATGACTGTAGATCGGCGGGTACCTCTCTGATGAGCCGTAGGATGGGCCTCGACGTGTCGGATAGCCTCGTTGGGGTGTTCCCTAAAAAGGGGTACGCCACCCTAGAGATCCGAGCGTGCAGGCTAAATAGTAGTGCACCCCTGCAGGGAGTTTGATCTATTCGAATAGCCGTGTCCACGGTAACAGGACGCTTTATGCTGAAGCCAGAGCCTACTACTACAAACTACTATTATTAAACTGTTGGTTCCGGTTTCTTTTCCTTGCAGGGAGTCGAGGAAGAGAACTCGGAGGCATTTATAAGTATTAATTATTACAACTTACTATTATACAATGCTGCAGCAACTTCTGCTTCATTGTTATTACATTCATGCTATTGAACTATTGGTTGTTCTCTTCTCATGCTGCAAGACTCGTCGGAAGATGCTAGTCTTCGATAGGCCTAGCTTCTCTTCCTTATTCTTATTTCTACCTTGCAGTCCACTATATACAGCCTCCCCTTTCCATTTGATACAAATGCATAAATGCTTAGTGGAAGACGTAAGACTCGCAGGTATATTAGATACTCACCCTTGCTTTATTTTCCCCTTTTCGCTTTGCCTGATCGGCCGCTGCAGTCGACGTTGGAGCCCAGGAGCAGGAGATTCTAGGAGGAGCCTACTACGACGTCGAGTTCCCGTTGACCAGGAGTAGTTCGGTGCATCCCAAGCAGGAGGCCTCGCCTTTTCGATCTGTATCTCTGATGTTATTTGTGCTAGCCTTCTTAAGGCAAAACTTGACTAACTATGTCTGTACTCAGATATTATGATTGTATGACTTTGTATTCGGGTCCGTGTGACCCCCTTCATAGTAATATATTTGCTTTATCCTTTTGTGTTTAGTGTTGTGTTGTGATATTCTCACTGTGGCACCTTGATCTCGATCATGTACTCTGCATGTATGATTACTGTACATGATCGTAAATCGAGGGCGTCACAAGTTGGTATCAGAGCCGACTGCCTGTAGGAAGCCACCCAACCACTACCTGGTCAAAGTTGAGTCTAGACTTTGAAAAACTATTTTGCTAACTTAATATTTGGCTTACGGGCCCACATCGATGTCACTACGAGTGATATCTATGGTATTAGGATCTTTTTCTTCGTACCTATGCTCTGGGAATCTACTCTCTTATCCTTGCTGGTAAGTTTTACAAACTCTAACATTAGGATCACGTTCTCTTGATTACACCCGGCGTTCTGGTGCTACCTCATTGATTGAGTCGTATCGCAGGAGTTCTACCCTAGGTCCCGGACCGCGGATCCCATTACTCCTGTGGCCAACCGTTTTCTTGCGTCGTGATTGACATAGTGGAATCTATGTCGCGTCGTGTATTCCTTACCGTGGTCTGCTCACCGCCTACTGAGTCCTTTTTTCCTTAATTTCTACGACGTTACGCTGTCCGATTTTGACCGACTATGTGCAAAGATCTGTATGTCTATATGACTACTATTGTGTATCCACTGCACTTCTCGTTCATTTCTCATACTACATCATGTATGACTTCTTATCCTTGCAAATGCTTTGTCTGAACTAACCCCTGTTGTTCAGGCAGGATGGCTGACGATCCCCCACCTCCACCTTATATGGCCGCAGTACTGCAACAGTTTGATATGAACCGTCAGTTTATGGCCGGGGTAATGACCCAGATTTCAACTCAGAATTCCCCAATAACCCTGCAAGAGTTCGTGAGCCTCAATCCATCCACCTTCCGCAGCTCCGCCAATCCTATGGATGCTGATGATTGGCTCCGTGATATTGCTTTTCAGATGGAGTCAGCTATTGTTTCCCCTGCCAGTTACCTCACCTTTGCGACGTACCATCTGAGGGGTCCAGCTGCTCAGTGGTGGGAAAGCCACCAGCTTGCGTTGCCAGATGGAACTGTAACCACTTGGCAAGAATTCCAATTAGCCTTCTGTGCATGGCACCTTCCTCAAGGTCTAATGGACCAGAAGAAGGAGGATTTCCGCCAATTCCGTCAGGGCCAGACAACTGTTGATGAATATCATAGGAAATTCCTTGAGTTGTCCCGCTATGCTGAGAGAGACATCGCCACCGACGCTCGCAAACAGGAGAGATTCCGAGAAGGACTACATCCTGAAATAAAACTCGCACTTGTCCTTCATGATTGTGCGGACTTTGCGACCCTTGTCAGCAAGGCTTTCCAAGTCGAAACTGCTCTGACTAAGCACCATGAGTCGCTTAAGCGTGCTCGAGATGCTGGCCCATCTTCGGGTCGGCCTGCTCAGAAACTTAGAGTCTGTCTCCCGCACAGTGTTTTTCACCAGCCTGCTCCAACGCCAAGGCCGTCCTATGCTGCACCTCGTCTGTCTCGACCGCCGAGACAGCTAACGATTCCGACTGGACAGCCCAATATTATGGCTCCTCCCCCTAATGATGGGTTATGCCGCCAGTGTGGACAGTCAGGTCACCATGCACCATGTCCTCCTGTTGACCGTAAGAGGAACTGTCGAAACCGTCGTACCAGGAAAGGTAATACCAAGCCGCCTCTTGTTGAACGTGGCTATGCCAATCATGTTGATGTTGAGAAGGCTAGGATGGATCCGACTATTTTGATGGGAACCCTCCTTGTTAATTCAATACCAGCTTTTGTTCTGTTTGATTCAGGACCCTCACATTCCTTCATACCTGCTGCGTTTGCCCATAAGCAAGACTTGCCGTTCGAAAACCTGTACCCTCCGCTGGTGGTTTATTCTCCAGGCTCCAGTTGGGATACCTCGATGATAGCCCACAACAATCGTATTGAAATTGGAAGATTGGTGTTTGCTGCTTCTCTCATGGCCCTCAAGGTTTCTACCATTGACGTTATTCTTGGTATGGATTGGTTGAAAGCACATGATGCTCACATCCGCTGTGGTACTAAAACAGTTCAACTCACTCACCCTTCTGGCAAGACAATTCTGTACTCGACCCGAACAGTTCAACATGCCGAAAGCCAGATATATGCTCTGAACGCACTGAATGCCTCACCTCTTGAAGGAATTGAGAACGTTCCAGTCATTCGCGATTTTCTCGACGTCTTCCCAGAAGAACTGCCGGGAATACCCCCGATCAGAGATGTTGAATTCGTCATCGACTTGAAGCCTGGCACCGTCCCTATTGCTAAGCGCCCTTATAAGATGCCGCCTCACCAACTCCTTGAACTGAAGAAGGAGATCGACATGGCACTCCACAAAGGCTTCATCCGTCCAAGTTCCTCTGCTTGGGGAGCACCTTCGCTCTTTGTCAAGAAGAGCGATGGAACGAACCGTTTGGTCCAAGATTACCGACCTATCAACCAGGCAACAATACAGAACAAGTATCCTCTCCCTCGGATCAACGATCTATATGATCAACTTGCTGGATCTACGGTGTTCTCGAAACTCGACTTGAGGTTGGGTTACCATCAGATCCGGGTCCGTGAAGAGGACATCCCAAAGACCACTTTCATTACTCGCTATGGTTCATACGAGTACACCGTCGTGTCTTTTGGCCTGACCAATGCCCCGGCCACTTTCTCTCGATTGATGAACTATATATTCATGGAATACCTCGACAAGTTCGTCGTGGTTTATTTGGATGATATCTTGGTATACTCCAAGAATGAAGAGGAACATGTTGAACACCTTCGTCTTATACTGGAAAAGCTTCGAGAACACAAACTCTATGCTAAGTATTCTAAGTGTGAATTCTGGCTTCCCGAAGTAACCTACCTTGGTCATGTGATTTCCAAGGATGGCGTCGCCGTTAACCCAGAACGAATTCAGGCTATTCTTGACTGGACTCATCCCAGGACCGTCACGCAAGTCAGAAGTTTCCTCGGCCTCGCTAGCTATTGCCGCCGTTTCGTCGAGAACTTCTCCAAGATTGCCAAGCCTCTGACTAATCTGCTTCACAAAGGCATCAAGTTTGAGTGGACTGATAAATGACAGGAAAGTTTTCAATCTCTCAAGGACAAGCTCACTTCTCCCCCAGTGCTTGCTCCCCCCGATACTCAGA
This sequence comes from Bromus sterilis, assembly GCA_950022295.1. Lineage (NCBI taxonomy): Eukaryota > Viridiplantae > Streptophyta > Magnoliopsida > Poales > Poaceae > Bromus > Bromus sterilis. Next base: position 359,470,011 of record OX465595.1, on the reverse strand, counting down.
AGGACTTCGTGATATACTGCAACGCGTCTCGTCAAGGATTAGGCTGTGTCCTAATGCAAGAGCGCAAAGTGATTGCTTATGGCTCTCGTCAGTTGCGTTCTCACGAAGATAAGTATCCAACGCATGATCTCGAATTGGCCGCAGTAATTTATGCATTGAAGCTGTGGCGACATTACCTCATTGGTAATCGTTGCGAGATTTACACCGATCACCAAAGCCTGAAGTACTTGTTTACTCAGCCCGACCTGAATCTCCGCCAACAAAGATGGCTCGAGACAATAGCCGATTTCGACATGGATATTCATTACACCCCTGGCAAAGCTAATGTGATGGCTGATGCCCTGAGTCGCAAAGCCTACTGTAGTGAACTTGAAGTTCAGGTACAACAACCACTTCTGTATGAAGAGCTCCGCAAATTGAACATCGAAATTGTTCCGCAGGGATATGTCAACTCCCTGATTGTCAAACCAGATCTCGTTGAACGCATCAAGACGATACAACATTATGACTCTGACATTTGGAAGATTAAGCTTCGTGTCGCCACAGGAGAGCCCTCATTCTTCACTATTGATGCAAATGATGATAACGCAGTGTACTTCAAGGGTCTTTTAGTGGTTCCGGTAGACAAGGCCAACCTGAACTACACCCCTGGTGTCATGAAAGAAGCTCATGATACCCCTTTGTCGATTCACCCTGGTAGTACCAAGATGTACCAAGACATTCGTCAGCGGTACTGGTGGTCTAACATGAAACAAGATATTGCTCGTTATGTTGATGAATGTGACGTTTGTCGTCGCGTCAAGGCAGAACATCAAAGACCCGCCGGAACTCTGCAACCACTCTCTATTCCTGAATGGAAATGGGACAGGATCGAAATGGACTTCGTCACTGGTTTTCCCCGATCACAGAAGGGTCATGATGCTATCTTTGTCGTCGTCGACCGGTTCTCCAAGGTTGCTCACTTCCTGCCAGTCAAGGAGACGATCTCTGCTAGTCAGCTAGCAGACTTATATGTTTCCAGAATTGTGTCCCTCCATGGTATTCCGTTGGAGATCAGTTCTGACCGTGGCAGCATTTTCACCTCAAGATTTTGGGATAGTTTCCAAGAAGCTATGGGCACTAACCTAAACTTCAGCACCGTTTATCACCCCCAGACGCAAGGACAAGTTGAACGCGTCAATCAAGTGCTTGAAGACATGCTTCGAGCTTGTGTCATCTCATTCGGTAAGAAATGGGAGGAATCTCTTCCATTTGCTGAATTCTCGTACAACAATAGCTATCAAGCTAGTGTGAAGATGGCACCCTTTGAAGTTCTCTATGGACGTAAGTGTCGAACCCCTCTGAATTGGTCAGAAACTGGGGAACGAACTCTCATTGGTCCGGAAATTATTCAGCATGCTGAAGATCAGGTTCGCGTTATCCGTGAACACTTGAAAGCTGCTCAGTCCCGCCAGAAGAGCAACTATGACCGCAAGCACAAAGAAATGATCTATCAACCCGGAGAACAAGCTTACCTTCGTGTCACTCCCATGAGAGGCACTAATCGTTTCGGGATCAAAGGCAAGTTAGCTCCTCGCTATATTGGCCCGTTCCATATCATGTCCAGAAGTGGACCGGTGGCATACCGGTTGCAAACCTCTCTCAAGTTCATGATGTCTTTCATGTGTCGCAACTCCGTAGCTTCTTCAAGGATCCTATACGAGCAGTGGATCATGGAATGCTTGAACTACAACAAGACTTGTCTTATCAAGAACATCCGAGATGCATTATTGATCAGTCTGAACGTCGAACCCGCAACAAGGCAATCAAGTTCCTCAAAGTTCAGTGGTCAAATCACTCTGAAGAGGAGGCCACTTGGGAACGCGAAGATCGCCTTCGTGAAGAATACCCCGATCTTTTCCCCTCTACCGCTTAAATTCTCGGGACGAGAATTCTTGTAGTGGGGGAGATTTGTAACACCCTCGGTGTCTGTAACAGTAATCGCTTTTGGATAATGATAGTTACTGTTGCTAATCTCACTTTGTTCATCTTTGCATTTGGTCACTCCAAAAACCCTTTTAGTTGTTATTAAAAATAATGTGATAAATAATTTTTGTCCAAAAATTGTGGAACCAATTTTGTTAAATGCCTAAAAATCAGTGATCCATGTTAAACCAACATTGGATATTTATTGCAATATTTAAATATTGCAAACAATTAAAACGAGTGCTAAAACAACCCCTTTCACTAGTTGCATATTCAAAAAAAATTCAAATGATTTTATATGGGGCTCAAACTTTTTGCAGCCTTACTTTATTATGTAACACTAATAACGGGGCAACTTTCATGTTTTATAAAAATGTCTAAGCTAATATAATAATTGCAAACAGAAAATAAATAAGACAAAAAAACCTATCCTACGCTATGGGCAAAGGCCCACCCCCTCCTCTTCTTCCTCCCCCATCTACCACTGGGCCGGCCCACCGCAGCCCACCTTGGCCTCCTCCTTCCTTGCTACAGGGGAGGCAGAGGCGTGGCGCGCATCCGCCGGCCGGCCACGCCCCCCATCGCCGTGGCGGCTATCCCGCGGCCGGCGGCGAGGATAAGGCCACCCCCTCGCCGCAAACCCTAGGTCGCCCCTCTGCCCCGTTTTCCCCATCGCGACCCCGTTCTGCCTCTCACCGAGCTCATCGTGTCAACCGCGGCCGCGCCGCCGTGTCCACCGCGGCCAACAGGCCTGCCTCGCCGCTCCGGCATGTCCAGCCGACGCCCCGGCGAGGACTACGTCCCCCCATACTGTTAATCAGCATCTGGACGCCGTTGGTGCTCGCCATCGATCTACTTTCCCCCGCCACGGTCGCCGTCGTCGGCGACGAATTCATCGCCGCAACTGCCTCCCCCGACTCCCTCGACGCCGTGTTCGTGCTCCCGGTGAGCTCACGACACCCCCCGACCTCTTCCCTCTCTCCCCCGTGTTCCGTAGCCTTCTCCTTGCCGTGCCTCATCTCCGGCGGCCGCCGGGCTCACCACGGGCGTGCCTCGCGCCCCGCCCGCACCCAGCCACCGCCGCCCACACCTTGCGTGTGTGCGCACGCCATGCGTGGCCACGCCTCGCCGCCTCCCACCGCAGCCCCTCTCACCGGAGAGGATTCTCCGGGCGACCTCGCCGTCGCCGGCGGGGACGATTTGTTTAAACCGTGGGCACACCCCCCTCCCCCTCACTGCCAGATGGGCCCCTGGCCCTAATGAAAAAAATTAAACTGTTAGTTAGTATGTGTACGGCATGTGGGCCCTTGCAGATTAATCCCTGCTAATTAAACTCTATTTAGACTAACAGTTCAGTGACGTGTGGACCCCATGTGCTATTTAGTTATTTAAACTAAACCTGTGAGTGTGACTGTTGGGCCCCACTTGTAAGAATTAAATAAAATGAATATTATTTGCTATGAGGCTGACATGTGGGACCCGATGTCAGGTTTGACCAGTCAAATTTTACTGTTATGGATAATGTTGATTAAATGAATTTATTAATTCCAGAAATGCTTTTAAATTGAATTAAACTTTAGAAATCAATAACTTTTAAACCGTAACTCAGATCAAAAAACTTTATACATGAAATTTGATCAGAAAATTACAACGAATACAGATACGCTATCCGTTGGTCTACCACCCCCCTCTAACATACCGAACATCGAACATTCCCCCTCCGGTTGCACTGTCCGGTAATCGCTCGGGAGCCGGTAAAATTGCCGGTTGATTTCCCGTTTCATCTGCAACGTGTACCACCGTGTTAGTTCACCTCTAGCTTAACGTTTGTCATGCATTGTAATTGCAATTCTATTATTGCCGTGTATTTATTGTTTCTCCCCCCTCTCTTATTGTCCGGTAGTCTCGACGTCCGTTGTTGATGCCCCTGTGATCGACTACTTCGTCGACGACCGTACCTCTACCGTCGAGCTTACAGGCAAGCAGAGCCATTCTCTTCCCCAGATGTCGCCTATCTTTCCGTACTTTTCTTGCACTAGGCATATGTTGTTGCTGCTGCTACGTTACAATCCTATTCAATTGCATAGCCTGTCTTTGTCGCCCCTTGATGAACATTCATTTATCCTATGCTGCCTTATAATTATATTATATTCAGCTGTGAACCCTGCGCCTTGTTAGTCAATAGGATTAGATAGCGGGTCATGTTCACTCTGGGAGTGAATGCGGATGCGATACATTACAACTGCTATAGGTACGATTCAGAGCAGACACCGCTTCAGGCCCCTACCCCGGCTCTGCCGAGCCACATCAAGTGTGAGCTATCTAGGAGTAATCCTTGTACTCCACTCGTTTCTGACTCTGTATAGCCGTCCTAGGGGTACTAAACCACGGTTGTCCTTACAGGTAAGGAGTCGGGTGACCCCACAGTGCCCGCGCAGGGTATCTTAGCGGAACGACAGGTCAGGTGTATTCCACCGGTGTGCGGCGGGGCCGGTACTGTTCGTGGCCGAAAGATTTCCTGTTGTACGAAGGTTGAGCTCTTCGGAGCACACGCGAGACAAGGTAAAGGAGACGGTTCACCTTGTTGGTAACCGCACGAGTTGGTGGGACGTCAGGGCAAGCACCGACGTTACTGGTGGTCCTGGCTGTTGTCGTTGTCCGCGACTCACCGAGAAAGGGGAACCGATAACGGTTGTCCCGACAGAAAAATTAATAAAATGCTTAACGGTTCAGGTGGATGACTTGAGAGGCCGCAAAGGCTTGTACGCACTACCTTCACGTGGGGTTACGGTGTGGGCCCTCCGCGTTGTGGTCTCGTTCAAAAGCTCTGAAAGACGTCCAGTTTCAGCATTGTGGTTGGGTCGGATCGTGCTGCGGCACTGGATCCACTTGGCGCACAACGACCCGGAGTGCGAGAGGCGATGGCCCATTAAGCTCTTGCGCTTAGGACTGTAGACCGGTGAGGACCTCTCTGATGAACCATAGGATGGTCCTCGACGTGTCGGATAGCCTCGGTGGGGTGTTCCCTAACAAGGTGTACGCCACCTTGGAGATCCGAGCGTGCAGGCCGAACAGTAGTGCACCCCTGCAGGGAGTTTGATCTATTCGAATAGTCGTGTCCACGGTAACAGGACGCTTTATGCTGAAGCCAGAGCCTACTAATACAAACTACTATTATTAAACTGTTGGTTCCGGTTTCTTTTCCTCGCAGGGAGTCGAGGAAGAGAACTCGGAGGCATTTATAAGTATTAATTATTACAACTTACTATTATACAATGCTGCAGCAACTTCTGCTTCATTGTTATTACATTCATGCTATTGAATTGTTGGCTGTTCTCTTCTCAAGCTGCAAGACTCGTCGGAAGATGCTAGTCTTCTATAGGCCTAGCTTCTCTTCCTTATTATGATTTCTACCTTGCAGTCCATTATATACAGCCTCCCCTTTCCATTTGATACAAATGCATAAATGCTTAGTAGCGGACGTAAGACTCGCGGGTATACTAGATACTCATCCTTGCTTTATTTTCCCCTTTTCGCTTTGCCTGATCGGCCGCTGCAGTCGACGTTGGAGCCCAGGAGCAGGAGATTCCAGGAGGAGCCTACTACGACGTCGAGTTCCCGTTGACCAGGAGTAGTTCGGTGCATCCCAGGAAGGAGGCCTCGCCTTTTCGATCTGTATCTCTGATGTTATTTGTGCTAGCCTTCTTAAGGCAAAACTTGACTAACTATGTCTGTACTCAGATATTATGATTGTATGACTTTGTATTCGGGTCCGTGTGACCCCCTTCATTGTAATATATTTGCTTTATCCTTTTGTGTTTAGTGTTGTGCTGTGATATTCTCATCGTGGCACCTTGATCTCGATCATGTACCCTGCGTGTATGATTACTGTACATGATCGTAAATCGAGGGCGTCACACACTGTTAGTGGAGTCACGACATATCGCATCAATGAGAATGTGAGGAGAATAGGGTGGCCCTTGCTGGCTTCTTGGGGAGCATTGTGCCTCCACATCATCTCCAAACGGAGACGTACTTCTCGCAAGAGAAGGAACTTCGATAACATATCCTTGTCTCCCCTTTCGGTTATTTGTACCTTTATCTTGTGCTAGCTTTACATTGTTTATCTATTACTCTCTTACTTAGTTCTTGCTTTCATTGTCATATAGGTTGTTCACCTATTTGCACATCTAGACAACCTACTTTAACGTTGAATATTAATTTGTTAAGAAAAGGTTAAAAAATTAGTCGCCTATTCACCCCCCCCCTCTCTCATTGGCATTCCGATCCTTTCAATTGTAGTGTTAGTTTTAGTTTTTTTGCGAGATAGTTTTAGTTGTAGATTGTAGTGTTGGTTTTAGTTGTAGATTGTAGTGTTAGTTTTAGTTGTAGATTGTAGTGTTAGTTTTAGTCCTAGATTGGTGTTAGTTTTAGTTGTAGATTGTATTGTTGTCAACATGTACATTTTTTGTCAAAGTCATGGCGATTGTTTCCTAACTTATAAATTTAGTATTTTTCATCGTTAGAGATGGCGTCGAACTTTCAGGGTGTGCGTGAGAAAAGTGGCAAGTGGTATGACACTATTAGATAGGACAATGTGACGCACAAACTCAACCGTTGGATCACCCCCGAGGAAGCAGCGCACATGTATGATGCTAGGGAAATTGAGTTGTTTCAACATAATGCACGTGTTAACTTCCCCGAAAACCGTGACACGCGCAGCTCCTCGCGCCGGAAGGGATGCGGGTGTGCACCAAGGCAGAGGTGAAGGAGAACCGCGAGGTTCAGAAGCAGCTATTTGAACCTATGGTGAACAGTGTGGCGATAGACGCTCAACTGGTGGAGTTGAACAATATGATGCTCATGCAATATCAATCCAAGAAAGAACCAAAGGAAGATCCCATAGACTAGTATGAGTTCTTGCGGGAGTATGGAGATGATGAGGCTGGGCCCTCAGGGGTGTGGTTCAGAATTAGGCTAGATGGGTAGCATAAGTTATTTGTGAACTTTTTCACTTGGATCGATGTTTATGTTTGAACTATGTGTAGATTTGTAGAACTGCCTAGTCGTTATTAGAATGTGTGAAGTACCTAATGGTTCTATATCTAGTTATATGTGTCTTATATATGTTGAATTGTATCTATGTGTTTTGTATAAAAATGAATGCGGTAAATAGATCCTCCATGTGCGACATGTGGCGCAGTGAGATGCCAGAAGGACAGGAAGTTCTTCATAGAACTTACAGATGACTTTCAGACTAGGACCTTTGACTTTCATGGAACCTTTGTTTTATTTCAACATGTTTTAGCTATATTGTTTTTTTCTCATTTTGATTAACTAATCCCGTTCTTCTCTTGATCAGTTTATCCCTTGTGGGTACAAATTTGAGCTCGTAGACAAGTTTTTTCCAATCCATTAAAATTCCAGCCAAATTCTATTGCAACTTCATAAAGATGTAGACGACCGAGATGTTCCTTTGTCTTGTCACAAATGAGTGAACGCACCTATCTCGGGTTCCCTGCTTGGAGAGTCCTTGAAAATACATGCCAGACGGAAGCTGGAAAGAGGGTGATGTTCTGCCTCGACTATGATCGTTCATAGGTCATGATGTAATGCAATCCTGCTAGCAGCTCCGGTATAGTTACTTCGGACTACGACCCTCAGCCCAACACACTCGTAGAGTCAACTAGCAGTTAGCTAGTATCATTGTGATCAACATGAAAGGATATAATGGGGTAACATATATATGCATGTTAGTTAGTACTTTATTGAACTGAAATAATATCAGTTGCCTCTATTTACTGTTGTGGCTGTTGTTGTTAATGAAACTGATATCAATAATGTATGTTGTGATTTGGCTGGGAAATGGCTATTTTCCAGATTTACTTTTTATTCGCGAAAATGATATTACTTGCGTGGCTCTTAAATGCAATATCACGGATAATACATATTATTAGTGGTGACTGGATATCTCGCACGCCATAAGTATTAATATTATAGCTAGCGTGGGTACCCAATGCCACCACTATATTTTATCATTCGCACTATATTGCTGGCGTGTGGTGCCCACGCTGGCAAGACTCTTTTTGGCACGCCATAGAGACAGGTTTTCTTTACTGGTGGTACGAACGGTCCCCAAAAACAGTTTAGATGTCTCTCCTGTACCAGATCATAAGATGCAAGGTTTCAAAGGTTTATTGTCTCTCTCCTCGTTGCACGCTGAGAATTGAGATGGAAAAAGCAGGAGACGATGCAATGAGTGAAATGAACATGCAGTAGCTGAGATGAGTCTTGTCTAGGAAGAGAGCGACCTCTTAAGGACGGGTGAATAATTGAACCCTCAATTAGTGGAAGCTATAAGGCTTCCACCAATTAGAGAGACAAATGACCTGTTTGAAACTCCTCTGCTTCTTAAAATTTAGTTTTTCTATAGAAAACGCAAGCCAAAAGGTATGGAACTCCCTGCAATTTTGTTGACGTTTCAGCTGATATGCAGTTCCTGTTTGGGTCTTTTTTCGGTCGGTACCGCATATCGGCGGTTACTTTGCGGGTCGGTCGCTTTTGATGGATCTACTAGAGTTGCTCTTAGTCTCTTAATATTTTTACTCCTGTGTGAGCTCCCGTTTATATTTACTCCTTTTCCAACACTTCTCAAGATAATTTTGACCCTTCCTCAATGCTCGCCCTCTCCCTTGTTTGTTCGACAACGTCATCCCAACTGCGTTCCTTGCCTCCGGCTGACACCCCGCAGCCTCGCCTACCTCTGGCTCGCATTCTTTGATCTTTTTTCTTTATATTTTTGGTCTTTATGTCACCCCCCTTGTCATTCCTAGCCCGGTGGCGCTTCTCCCATCATCCTCATATAAACCTTGTGATTGTAATAAATCATGCTAAATGGGCACCAGAAGTCGAGTAGAATATCACAACTTGTCCGATTTAGATGTGTGTGTCGTATTAGTTTCTTTAGGGGTAGTCATTTTTTTGAAATCCCCTCCCATATATTAATTAATTAAAAAATCATACAACTACCGATTACAAATTTAGTCACGCAGAGCGGAACACTATTAAGAAGGACACCGCCAAACCTATTGTCAAAATTAAACTTAAGAATCTCGTACACGATTCTATTGGCCTTTCTATTAATCTTGTACATTCAAAAAAGGAATTGATTCTGTAAAAGATGTGATCGACCAGTAAATAGAAAATTACTGATATTTCATCCTTGTGAGATCGTCAATTTTGTACTAAAGGTGTATATTGAATATACCGAATTAGTATAGCTATCCTTCCTATGGCACAACAATCTGGTTTGCTTGGTTCCGAAACATAATTACTTTTGGCTATCGATATTTTTCATCATCCTAGAAATGATCAAGGCTTCATCTTAAGATCAAGTAGGGGAGTGATAGTGTGGATCACGCACACCCGTTGAAGAACCCCAAGGAGAAGGTGGTGATGCAGCAAGCGGTAATCTTTTCTTAATAAAAATATCAAAGTTTATGTCTCCAGTAGGACTTGATGGGTAGCTCCATGATATGCCGCTTCATACAAAAATTATAATCTGAAATACAACTTCCTGTTTTTTGTGAAGCACTTCGAGGAGTGCTTCCGAAAATTCTGAAAGCTGGAGTTGGGAGCAAATTACGCACCACTGCCACTAGTAAGTGGATTCCCCTTCGTTTTCCCCACATCACAAAAGAAGTAAAATTAAACTTTCCACACCCACTTATCATATATGAATGGACCACGTGACCTCATGGATTTACTGAGGGGCTAGGCCCAATAGTTCCAACTTACTACATATAACATGCAGTGCCCACACAACAGACACACAAACACGAGACACACACACATACTCACGCACACATGCAATCATTTGTTTAGCTTCAGGAATACTTGTCTCCTGGTTTCCGTCTTTCCTCAGGAGAGGCAAACTCACACGAGAAACAACTATATATAAGCTATATATAGGAGGTAAGGTTGTGCCGAAGTTTATATCACCTAATGTACCTTCTACCACCACAGCCATTCTCTCTTTGGCAGTTGAAGTACATCCCAGCGACAGGTGATCCGAGATTGTAGATCGCTGCGAAGTCCCTTGTGCAGAAGTTTGCTCTCCACCCAGGTGCGTAAGTGGTCTGCCTCACTGACTGCCTAAACATGATGAAAACAAAGCGATGGATTCCTGCAGTTGGACGTGGGCTTTCATAGGGGACTATTTCATTTCCTGTTGCATAAGGTAAATAAAACATGTTAATGGAAGTACAATGTGACTAGTCCTTTGTGTACGTACGTCTTCATCTATTAACCGGATTAAGCATTTTCACGGTAAAAAGTGGCTTTTTTGTGGAGAATCATGTTCTCTTTCAAATGCAAGCCTCTAATTTCATAGTTCATACCTACAACTCCCTTCGTTTCATAATGTAAGACCATTTTGCAAGCTAACATAGCTTGTAAAATGATCTTATGTTATTATGGAACGGAGGGATCGAGTATATGTTATGTTTGTGTACCATAGTAGCCGTGGCAGTGCAAGGGCTTTGCTGGCGCTTAAACTTAAAAGATTAATTAACTTGAACATAAGACATAAGCAACAAGGTATTCAGGCATTGCCGTTACTGAGAGAGTCAAATCACTTACCAAAACTTGCATCAGTAGTCTCTGGAATGTCTGTTACCAACCTATATATGGACGAGAAAGTCGTAATTGAGTGATTAGTACTATCTTGAGACATAACATGCTCCTCCAATCAACCAGAAAAAAGCATGCATATGAGAGGGCATGCCTCTAAAGTGAACCTGTACGGAGGAAAGGGCCTGTGGATTACCACTCAGCCGCGTGGTGAAAAGCAACATAGAGGAGCTTACCAATGAAGGTTCTCTCTTTTAGTAGGGTTGCTGGGGCTTGGTGCATCAGGGTCCACCATCACCTAGAAACAAGAGATAGATCAATACATATATATACATCTAATTGACAAAATTATGTCCCAAAGCTATCTAATTGACGTGAATTCATCAAGCATGCACACTTACAAGCGTGTAAAGATTCCTCATGTCTCGCCCACCAATATGAACTCTTGGAACGTTGAACACTTGAGATGGCTTGAGCTCAGACCCGTTCGTCATCTCCTTGTTGTTGAAGAAGATCCTCAGTGACGCAGTCGTCGTGAAAGGGTCCACAATATCCCCGATGATGTGCCCGACGACCAATGGGTCCCTAGACATATTTATCATGGACATGATTGGGAAGAAAGGGACACTAACACTACTGGAGCTTGGTGAGCTAGGATTGGACAAGAGAGCTCAAATGTGGCTTGCTGTTATGGCCTGATAAAATGTTGAAGGGAAGGGGACTATTTATAGGGCTGGATGATCATGACATCGTGATCACTAGATGGAGGCCAGATTTCCACAGGAGTTTCGGAATATGTTCTAGCTAGGATACAATATTTGAGTGCCGACAATAGGTTATGAAGCCTCTTCCCCATCCTTTAGGGGTTAGTGCGGGCGCATCGATCATAATCTCTTTCGTTTGTGAATAAATCTTTTGGCTGCCCTGTCACACATTCTCCAAATCTAGACCAGTTGTATGCATCATGCATGTAATGCATATTATTGCCCGAAAGTGAACTAACTTTTGACCTAGGCCCCATGAAGCACGGCACTGCCTGCGCTAGTTGAACTGACCAGCTAGGTTAGATGAGAGAGTTGGAGTAGTACATGGTACCCTCATGGGAGAAAGACACCAGGCTAGGAGGTAGCCTTCGTTTTGTCACTCTTAATTTAATTTGTTGTGACATCAGAGACGTGACTTCAATTCACATGGCTCTCTTTTTCAAAATAATGGGGCCACAGCATTCGGTTCGGCACTTTGTATAAAGTGGTTCTGCTGAAATTATGCAGATTTACCTGAGAGAATGAGCCAGGAAATCTTTGAATTTTCCTTGAGGAGATGCATTTTATAATTGTCTACCAAGTCTCTCTAGTCCAAACTACAGATTCCAAACATGTTCATTCCTGTGTTGAACCGCATATTTCACCACCATAAAATCGTGTTCTTGTTACCAATATATAGACCGTGAAGTCGGAAAATATTTCTTGTCATGTTTGTGCATTTTTTTCATCTATATTTTATGTCCAGTTCATAACAGCCTATTTTTGCAGTCTCTCAAACATAGATTTCATCAATGAAATTAATGAAACTATTTTTTATACCACAAATCTCTACGACTTGCTATTTTCGTTAGAGGCAGAGATGTCCTCACTGCCCTCTGGCAAGGCTATTTTTTCTTCTGCAAAACCAATTCTATGACCACAAGACATCATAAGCCATTTGGTGGTTGCCCCACAGGGAAGGCGTCTGCAGCTGCTTTGTTGAAGTTGTGATTCAAATTCATATGAAGCTAAAGGCTAACTTTTGACGGAGCGGAACGGAGGCCCGTCGCCGGTACGGATCAGTATTGACCTAGGTCTCTACTGTCGCCTATATATATATGCCTTGTAAGCCGTCGCACGGGATAGTTTCTCAAGTTATAAATCCCTCAGTGATTGTAACACCTCCACAATAAGGAATAGTTCGTTGGCTAGTGTCTGTGGTTTTTCCCTTCTTCGCGGAAGGGTTTTCCACATTAAATATGTGTGTCCTTGTGTTGTTTTTCGTTCTTCTCGTTGTTATTTTTTCTGTCAATTCTCTAACATGCTTGATGGTTGGTCATCAATCTTTGGGTAGTACTTATGGCCTGGTTTATCTTCGTGGATTTGGTGATGCCCGTGGTCTTTGGCCGAGGTATTCTTGTTGAGGATTTTTTGTGTTGCGGTGTGGGGGTTGATGGTCGTTGGATGTTGGATATGGTTGTCGGGTTGATTATGCGCTTATGGGGTTGCATGCTCTATGAGTAGTCCGCATGTGGTTGATTTGTATCGGTTTTTGCTTGCTGTTTTGTTAATTAATTGGGTAATTCTCTTCTTCTTAATTAGTCGGTGAGACAAATCTTTAGCCTTCGTTTTGAAAAGGAAAAATAAGCCATTTAGTCAATATGTAACACTATTGCAAATTACATGCATTTTCTAGAGGTATATGGGCAATAATGTCTCGTGGTAGAAAGAAAGATTTGTAGAAATGAAAATGTGAGTGCCACTCATTTGATTATTTTTATCTTCCAAATCCTTTTGAGTCTTATGCTTCAGCAGCTAACGTGTGAAAATCCATATACAGTGCTGCTGACTATTCGTAGAAGAAAATGCACTCATCTATACGCTTAGTATAATATAAGCTCAGCTTGATTTCGCATTTACCACTTTGTTCTCCTTTTGAAGCATGCATGGGTGTTCCTGTTATAGGCCCAATTGTTTATATTATTCTGCCTATTCGCCCAAGCATATCAAAATATGCCTTTCTAGAATCAACTAAGGAGGTTAGGCCTGAATACATAAAGAGTAGCTATATTAGTTATAAGCTTCTCATAAGTATAGAGGGGCAATCATTGGATGAAACGTGAATCCATATTTTTATAATATAACTAGTTACTACTCCATTCATTTCAACATTCTCTGACCAACAATTGGTGTCACTAGATTCGTTTTCTAATTATTTGCTTATCATTGCGATTTTGTACCATCTATAAGCTATACTTTTTCTATTCTTCTATTAACTGGCGTGTTTATTTTTATCATTTTCCAATTTTGATGGTATCTTGCAAGTTTACCAATTGCCGAGTTTCGAACAGAAAACAACTTGGTAACTGCATACAATTCGGCAACGGTGGACGATTGGCTAGTGTCATTGGAAAGAAACTCGGCGATCATAAAGTGCTCGGCAAAGTGTAGCTTGTTAGAAAAAACTCGGTAAAGACCTAAGAGGGTGGATCCACCTTTTTTGCGAATAGGACCCTGTTCATTATAAGAAACATCGAAAAGTACAAAGCACCCCTAGAAAACCAAAAATTACAACGAGATCCTTGAGAAGCCCTTCATCTTCAACCTCCATACCGTGTCGACGACGCGCCGACACTGTCGTTCCTCCCTGAGTCGGCCTAACGTTGATGGTTGCGGACGGAAAGTCGCCGAACGGATCAAGAAGACCACATCGGCCCCGAAGACGAAGAAGAAGGACGAATTGCCGATGGAGCTCCATGAGGATCCGAAGATCCTCACAGCAAGACGAAGCCCTTGAATACCACACCACTCCCACGGGCTTCTCGGTGTTGCCATCGAGATGGGGCTGAACCTGGGAAGACCTTATTGGAAGAGACAACGCTACCACCACCAGAACGCCGCCCCGCAAAACTTGAACCTTAAAAACTGGAAAAATGGAGCCCTCCCGTTGGCGGAGGCCTAGACCAACCCTAAAAATGGAACCTTTTTCCGTCACCAATGATCGTTTCTTAGCTGACGAAATTAATTAGGTCACCAACGTAAATATTCAACGACGGCTGAATGTATCACCTATGATAGGCCGATTCATCACATAAGCTCGTTATTATTGACAATAACTAGTCACTGGCAATTGATTCATTGGTTTTATCGATCGCATATTTTGTTAGATGGGCCCAACTATTTGCTGGCATGGCTTCTTTCATGTGGGTCTTATTGGCATTGTATCACGAACAGAGCCCATCGGTAGTAAGCTCACCATAAGTTATGATCGGTCAACGAAGCTGATATATGGCTTATAAGATGCTGATGTGGCAGCTTACATATGGGACCAGACAATGGTGACACCATGCATTTTCATCAAAAATATCGTCCCGGTAAACAAGCTATAATTCATATATTATTGTATTTATTAGTTTGTTTTTATTATATTTGAAATTTCAAAAAAAATGTAAAATTTTGAAAAAAGCTAAAAATGAGAATTCAAACATTGCCAATAGATATTTTTATTAATATTGAAACCTGACTGTTACAATAAGAACCATGGGGTAGAACACTACAAAAATACAATGAAAAATCATGTTGACAAACTATAATGAAGGATCAAGCCACAGGTTTGTCAAACGTTGTCATGCGATGACTCACTGGACTTCCTTATTAGGTGACTAAGCATTGCCTCCATTTTTTTCCTTTTTTCAAAGACACCTTTCTTGTGCTTCTTCACCTTGAGATCTTCAATCTCTAGTTGTTGCTTCTTTTTAAGGTCTCTAATTTCTTGTATCGGGGCTGAAATTACTGCATTCAGGTCTGGCTCAAACATATCACTTGACTTTCTGGTTGTATTTGCCTCCTGAGTTGTAATGATGTGTATTTTAGCTCACGGATGTGTTCATTAGAGGTTGAACTCTTTCTGAAGGCGGATGAGACACCCATGCTCGATAGTAAAGTGTTTAATGAGTTCTTTTCTTCAGTAATTTATACATCTGATAATGTTATCCCATCATGTAGTCTGATGCTGTTTTTTTGGTCGTCTTCTACAATATGATTAATAACGTTGTTAGAACAGATTTTATTTTTTGCATAATTATGGTCCAATTGTATATTCATAGTTTACATAATATGCAGTACTTACGTATGGGTTTTGTATGTCTGACTAACTCTAGAATCATACTTTTCAGTGTGCTTACATTCAAACAAGTCAAGAACAAATCATTTCTCAATGTTGTCCTTAGCCATATCTTAGATATATCAATTGATGCACTTTGAGACTACAAGCCATCTAATAATCCTAAATAAAGCATTTGCAATAAGGTAGTTAGGATACATACCATATCTTTGCAATGTGAATCCCATCTTGTACATCTAGTGTTATAAGTCAATATCCAACTTTATCTGCATAAATCATATACCCATTTACGGTACAACATATGCATAGCAAATTTTAATACTATATGTTATAGATGCATTAGAAATTAGGAACGAAACTTTTACCATGTCAATAGATGGGTCAGTCACTCTAGATCTTGTTGCATTTGTAGTTGAAGATGAAGTACATCTATTGTGATGCGCTTCTTCTATAGTGCCACTATACAATCACACATTGCCTTGGAATGCATTTGAAGACATCAGTTTAGAAAATACAATCTCGCGGTGGTACTAAGTTGATGTTCACAAAATCTATACCCGGGTAGTAATTTTCTAAGACTTTCATCATCTTTACCTATATTAATATGATAGGCATCATCTAAAACCACTGAATCCAAATCGATTACACACACAACATTTTTTGTCCACCACACGTGTGTGTGGTATGGATACCAAATCTATAGGAGCTGGAGCATCGTCCTCAATTGTTTATTCCTTAATCGTGTAGCACATATGTGTTGATTTGGCAACTCATGTTGTAAAAAAACAAGACTTATTAGTATGCACATTCATCAATGATGAGAACATTGATTCAGAGGATATCATAGACTCCATAAGTACATCGTATGAGTAAAAAATACAAGTGATGTACAGCTAAATCTAGAACAATATATAATGATAGATCGGATGAAATATACCAAAGCCTCCTCCTCCTCGGTCACTGCCCTCTGGAACTCCACCTTTCATGGCGGCCTCCTCCTCTGGAACTCCGACTCCTCCGCGGAGTCCTCCGACGCCACCACGAGAGGAGAGAGGTCAGTGGGTCTGGCACGCTGTACACGGCGCTGGCACATCTCCCACGCCAGGTGTAGCGGCACGGGCATGCGGTCGCGGCTCATGCCATCCATTTGGCAGGTGGACGTCCAACCATGGCAATGACACGCATAGTGCTACTAGTGACGGCATTGGTGCGCCGACACATAGATGTTGTTTCGCTCCGGCCACGGTGGTGGCGACGACGGTCATGGCGGGGACGGCGGGGTAGGGGTGCAACGGCGGTGGCCGGAGCTCAACGCCTCGTGATCGTTCTTCCCCTTGCCAAACCACTTTTTCATTGTGGTCGACGGCAAGGACGCTCTGGACACTGCTAGGGCTTACCGGCGCGAAGGAGGCAGTGGGGTGCGGGGGAGTGAATAAGTACGGGCGTAGGGGCATGGTCACACAATTATTTTTTTAAGAAGTCGTCCAGAGGCCGACATATGAACCCGGCGCGGATGCGAGAGAACGGACGCGCGTCGTGTCCATTCGATGTCTGCAGGCGCGAACACCAAACACACGCGTATAAATGTGTTTGCTTCCGCATGTTGACCGCGTTTTTGGACCACCGTCGATAGATAAAACGAACCAAATGCTATGACGCGTTGGAGTTGCCCTAAACACCAAGACACACGTACTCCCTCCGTCCCATAATATAGTAACGTTTTTTGAGCTAGACTAACGTTTTTTGAGCTAGACTAGCTCAAAAAGCTCAAAAAACGTTACTATATTATGGGACGGACACTACTGGAATCTGCTGGTTTGCCGTCAGCCATAGCTGACGGCAAAGGCCACTTTAACCGACGGCAAAGGCTTTGCCGTCAGCTTGCTGACGGCAAAGAGACTGGCCACGAATTTATCGGCAAACAGGTTCTTTGCCATCAGCTGGAAATCGACCGACGGCAAAGCCTGTGCCGTCAGCTAGGGAGCCGAGGCTGACGGCATAAACCGTTGACGGCAACGACTTAAGCCCAGCCCCGTTAGGGGGTTAACGGCAGGCTTTGCCGTCAGCTGGAGTCCAGCTGACGGCAAAGCTGCTGCTTGTGGGCCATGCTTGCCAGGGGAGCTGCGATCAGTGCCACGTGGGGTCCTTTCCCTTTGCCGTCAGCCGCTGTCCAGCTGACGGCAAAGCTGACAACCTGGGACATTTGGTCGTCCCAGAGTTGCCAGATTTAACAGTTAGCTGCCACGTGTCCTTCTTTGCCGTCAGCCCACCGACGGCAAAGACTCTCTCTGTTTTTTTTTTAATTTAATTTCTGTTAATTCCCTGCATTTTCAAACAACAATATAGATAACACAATTAATATTCTGCCAGGCCCTAAACAGCACCACAAGTGCATCACAAAGCATCGCAAAGCATCTAACAACATCACAAAGCATCACAATATAAATAACACAAAGTGCAAACAACAAAGATGGCATCACAAAGCATCGCAAAGAATCCCAAGTGCATCCGCAAGTACAAGTGCATTACAAAGTGCATTACAAAGCATCTAAGACTACAACTAGCTAGAGTCCCTGGAGCATCCATCCATGTGCCATGCTGCTTTATCAAAATCTGCATAATGAGAAGAAGAAAGAATTTAGCGCTAACTAATTAGAAGAAGAAGAAGAACAAGAAGAAGAAGAAGAAGAAGAAGAAGACAAGAACAAGAAGAAGAAGAAGAAGAAGAAGAAGAAGGACACAAGAACAAGAACAAGAAGAAGAAGAAGAAGAAGAAGAAAAAGATGGAGAAAAAGAAAGAAGAGAAAAAGGAAGAATAAGAAGATTTTTTTCTTCTTAATCTATCTTTTTCTCCTCTTTCTTCTTCTCTTATTTCTTCATCTCTTCTTTGTTCTTCTCTTCTGTTCTTCTCTTATGGTTTCTTTTGAAAATTTCTAAAGTAATTATGTCATTTTTGAGCTCTAATATCAACTAATTATGCTATTTTTGCCTAACTAGAACTTACTAAGCTAACTACAGCATGGCATAGTCTAAGTTGAGCTAAGCATGTCATTTTTGAGCTCTAATATCAACTAATTATGCTATTTTTGGTGTTATCAAGTAATTATGTCAGTGGAGAAGGAAGAGTTAACACATGTGCTCACTCTCGAATGCAGTGGAGGTCGTCGAAAACCAAACCCTCGCGAAGCTACTGCACATTTAAATGGAATCAATCAAAACAAATACGCACTCGCGATAACTAATCTAACTAATACCAACATCTAATTGACAACTACAATATTAAAAGTATAAAGCTAATTAATATCACTACTATAAAGCTAATAGTTCTTATTCTTCACATCTCTTCTTCTTTTTCTTTACTCTTCTCTTCTTCTATTTCTATTCTTCTTCTTATTTTCTTCTTTTCTTCATTATTCTCTCCTTCTTCCTCTTTTTCCTTTTCTTCTTATTCTCTTAATCTCCTTCTTCTTCCTTTTCCTTTTCTTCTTTTTCTTTTCATCTCCTTCTCCTCATTCTTCAATTATTATTCTTCTCTCCATCTCTTCATTCTTACTCTTTTTCCTTTTCTTCTTATTCTCTTAATCTGCTTCCCCTTCTTCTTCCTTTTGCTTTTCTTCTTTTTCTCTTCATATCCTTCTCCTCATTCTTCTATTTTTTTTCTCTCAATCTCTTTCTCCTCTCTTTCTCTTCCTATGTCTACTAACTAAGTACTAGGGTCTTATTGTCTAAATACTAACTAATCATTCCTATTGTCTAAATACTAACTACTAACTAATTCATATATTCTTAATAAATTTAATAACAAATTAACTACTAATTGCTAACTAAATCTTCTATCTACTTCTAAAAGATATAAATAATATAATAAAAATCAACTAAAAAAAGGAAAACAGGGAGGAGAGATTACTCACCGGCGGGGAGGTGCAGCGTGGAGGCGGGGGGGAGGAGGAGCACCAGGGCGGGGGGCCTCGGCGGCGAGGAGGAGGAGCACCAGGGCGGGGGGCCTCGGCGGCGAGGAGGAGGAGCACCAGTGCGGGGGGCCTCGGCGGCGAGGAGGAGGAGCACCAGGGCGGGGGGCCTCGGCGGCGGCGGCGGCTCGGGCTCGGGGCCTCGACGGCGGCGGCTCGGGCGCGGGGGAGGCTTCGACGGCGGCGGTCGGGCGCGGGGGCAGGGCCTCGACGTCGGCGGCTCGGGCGCGGGGGCGGGTTGGCGGCGGTGGCACGGGGCAGGTCGGCGGCGGCGGCACGGGGGCAGGGGCAACTAGGGCACGGGGAGGTCGTTTGAGTGGAGACAGATGGGCTGGGCGTGGCCACGGGGTGGGGATAACCCCCGGCTTTGCCGTCAGCCGGCTAACGGCAAAGACGGCCGTTAGTCTTTGCCGTCGGCCAGCTGACGGCAAAGACGGGTTCTGTTAAGTAGATCTACGGGGTGGGGCCGAGAAGCTGCCTATGCCGTCAGCCCACCTGTGCCGTCAGTCTTTGGGTTCTATGTCGTCAGCCAGCCGACGCCTTAGAAGGGGCTGACGGCAAAGGATTTCTCTGCCGTCAGCCAGGTCTATGCCGTCAGTTTTTTTCCTGGCTGAGGGCATAGAGCCTTTGTCGTCAGCCCCGTGAAAAAGCTGACGGTAAAGCCAGAAACTGACGGCAAACTGTGTTTTTCCAGTAGTGGGAGTACATGCAGGCAAAGTTTAAAAGTTGAAACATCTTACACACAAGTCCGAGTTCTTATGATCACCAAATTGCAAGACCACGTTAAAAACCTCTAAGAAGCCATATAAATGTAACGACCCAATTCACATAGAATCGGAGTCTCTGTGGTCAAGTGCTAGTCCCTGGATCGAGCTCGCTAGCACACACAGTATAACAGTTGTATATCAAAGTACAAGTGCAACATTATCACATCGTATGATCCAGAATTCAAAACAAATAACAACTTGCATAGCTCAAGGCTAGCTTATTCAATATAACGATAACGGAAGCAAAACTAGTAGCGAGGAGTCCCATCAACAATCCACAAGCGACATGCTGAGTGTAGACTCGTAACCCTATCATAACACACTAATCTTCTGAGAAACCTGCAACACGAAGGTTACAGCCCGAACACGGGTCAGTACATCTGATTTGTACGGCAAGTAACACAAGTGATAAAGCAATCCTACAACTAAATTCAAAACAAGAATAAGAATCAAGCTTGGTTTGTTGTACATGAAGTTTGTATTCATCTACTTCTACTTACTACTCAACATTTTTATCAACTCAAGTTAATATTGACCCACAACGCACAACAGCTAACTAACCGCCTATGAGAGTCCTCGGGATCATAGGATTTCTAATGGCAGCCATGAGAGCCCTCAGGATCATGCCTTCGTGAGTATTGTAAAGCCCTCAGGATACAATTGCACACGCACCTCCGATTCGTGAACATCATAGAGCCCTCAGGATACGATGCCACTACAAACACGTTCGTGACCGTTACAGAGCCCCCAGGATACAACATCACCCTATCGTGAACACTGTAGAGCCCTCAGGATACAGTGCCACTACCTAGACCCATAGTGAACATTGCAGAGCTCTCAGGGTGCAATGCCACACAAACAAAACGTAAGTGAAATATCACAGAGCCCTCAGGATGTAACACCACTCTACAGTACCTCAATCGCAAGTTACTATTTTACTGATAATAATGTTTTCACAACACTTGAATAACACAACAATTCCTCCCATGGTTAACATTGCAACAGTAAGCATAAATCACATAGCACAAGAAAATACTAAAACATAACAACGTTGGATACATTGATCAATCAAAACACGTGGCTATCCTACCAGGTTTCAGCATAAACATAACGACCTTCACATGCATGGAAATATAGTATATGCATAATCAAAAGTGAATATTAACCAAAAGTGAAACTTGCCTTGAACGGTGTTGAAGCACTCTAACACTTATTTCTGATCCTTTCTGCACTCCGGACAATCTACACAGTCAAACAATGAAACATTCAACACACCATAACACATAGACAATGCAACAACAATAGAACCAAATGAACAGCAAGAAAATCAACTAAACAATAGCTAAACTTAAAGTACTTGTCAAATAAAAACCAACGCAAAAAAAAGGCGCAAACGGGCGCACCGGTAAAAAGTTACGACTGTCGGAAGTTCAAATTTGGATCAGCTTGGGATCCAAATTTAAATACTTCAAACTTCTGTAACACTAGTTCTACTGGCTAGAAAATTTCTACCCGGTCGCAACGCAACTGGAATCACTCGATTCCGAGTTACGGTTAAAAAGTACACGCGAAAACGGTTTCGGGTGAAAAACGGGGGTACCGGGGGGTTCTACTGTAAAAAGGACTGATGCATAAATAAAAAATTTGCGAAAAACGCGATCGGGTCCCTGGGCGGTTTTGGATCCAGATCTGGAAAAAAAAATCCGAACCGTTTTTCTAATCTTTTTTTTTTCAGCGTCTTCAACCTCACGCCACGGCTGGCCACGGGAGCCATGGCCACGGGCTTGAGCTCCGGGCTGCGGCCAGCGGGCGCGCAGGGGCGGCCGGCCAGGGGCGCTCCGGCCCGGAGCGCGCGGCGGCGGAGGCCAGCGCGGTCAGGGGGCGGCGGCCTGGCTCGCGGGCGCGGGCGCACGGCCATGGCGGCTCGCGGCTCGGGCTTCGGCCGGCCGGCCGTGGCGGCGGCCAGGGTCGGCGGCGCGGCTCCGGCGGGGCGCGGGGTCGGGCACAGCATGGCGGCGGCTCGCAAATTACCTCGAAAAAAAAACACGAAAAACGCACTCCGGCGATGCTCCGGCGAAAAAAATCCGGCGAACTCCGGAGATGACGTCGGCGGGTCCCGCGGATTAGATTAGAGCTAACCCTAAACGCTGGCGAAAATAAACTTAGCCCTAATCGGGGCTATTTATAGCCAACCCCTAATCCCTTTTTTTTTGTAAATCCGAAATAAAAACAAATTCGGTCTGCTGGAAAAAAAAACAGACCAGGCCCATTAGGCCCAAAACAATATTAGAAAAATCACGGAAATTTATTTTAAAATTTCGTCTTCGCCAATATTTTTAAAACAGTAAAATTGAATTTTTGGCTTGACCAAAATAATAAAATAAAATAAAAACTTTTCAACTTATTTTTAAATATTTTTTAAATACTTTTCTGGCATTTTAAAAATACCGAAAACTCCGAAAATTGATTTAAAAACTTTTCCAGAGCATAAATAAATTCCAAAAAAGAATTTTAGAAAATATTTATAACTCCCAAGTAAAATTAAAAAGTCTCCCAATAATAATTTAAACTATTTTCCAACAAATTAAAAATGGGGATAAGTCCTTTTATATCCTCTCCAGCGAACTGCCATGTGTTGAAAAATGTTTAAAAATATTTTAAAAGAATTCCAATAAAGATTTAAAACATTTCCCAAACTTCAATATGTTGAAGGAGTCATATTACCATCTCTCATTTTATTTTGTTGGTTTTGTTTTTAAATAATAAATTCCAAAACACCAACGGTGAATATTAGGGAAAGTCATTTTATTCCCTCTCTCTTTAATATTCATTTCAACACCAAAAGTTTTAAGTTCCAGAGAAAATCGAACACATCAAGCAAACAATCATTATCTATTTAATTTTATTAACATTCCAAAATTCGGAGAATTTTGGGATGTTACACACTACCACCCTTAAAAGGAATCTCGTCCTCGAGATTCGAAAAGGCTAGAAAGAAAGGTTAGGGTTCGGGTCTTCATGACAGTCAGTCGATCCTCCGACTGTCCAGGGTGCTACCACCCTTAAAAGGAAAGCGACTTAGTCTTCAAAAGCTTGCTCCCTCAGCGAGCTCCTCCATTCTACGAATCCACTGCTCCACCTTCAGTCGCGACATCGCCCCAGAAAAGGCGAGTCCTACTTCATACTCCATCTATTAAGCCCATACGACAGGGTTAGGGCAAAAATATAACACCGACAAGAAAACCAACTAAGGTAACACCAAGCATATGCACTCAACAAGGAAGCGGCAAAAACACCTACGTTCGACAGTAACACTCAACAACAAACAATACAGTCACAACAGTCAAAACACCCAAACAACACCTAGAGTAAGGTCATATGTACAAGACATACGATCTCATCATACTACGCGAAAATTCGTTCATCTAACTTCACCTAAAAGGTGGTGGTCTGATTCTAAGCTTCATCCTTCTCAGCTAAGCTGATCTTAAAGGTTCCTCTCACAGTGTCAAACTTATTGACCACCGTAGGTTATTCCTTCTAGTCCCGATAATCATAACTCCAATTGATCCCCGAGGGTGATGATGTTCTTCTCAAATGTCTTATCTTCCAAGGTATAAACAACTCAAGGGTATTCATAGTAAAACAAGATGAGAAGTTTTAGAAGGTGAATAATAGATGAGAAATACTAGTGAGAGAGTAAGAAATCAAAGAGTGGTAAAATATTTTTTGTTCCTATAGCTTTTCTATCCATTTTCTAGGGTCACCAACCTACAGTCAACACACTGCTCTGATACCATCTGTAACGACCCAATTCACATAGAATCCGAGTCTCTGTGGTCAAGTGCTAGTCCCTGGATCGAGCTCGCTAGCACACACAGTATAACAGTTGTATATCAAAGTACAAGTGCAACATTATCACATCGTATGATCCAGAATTCAAAACAAATAACAACTTGCATAGCTCAAGGCTAGCTTATTCAATATAACGATAACGGAAGAAAAACTAGTAGCGAGGAGTCCCATCAACAATCCACAAGCGACATGCTGAGTGTAGACTCGTAACCCTATCATAACACACTAATCTTCTGAGAAACCTGCAACACGAAGGTTACAGCCCGAACACGGGTCAGTACATCTGATTTGTACGGCAAGTAACACAAGTGATAAAGCAATCCTACAACTAAATTCAAAACAAGAATAAGAATCAAGCTTGGTTTGTTGTACATGAAGTTTGTATTCATCTACTTCTACTTACTACTCAACATTTTTATCAACTCAAGTTAATATTGACCCACAACGCAAAACAGCTAACTAACCGCCTATGAGAGCCCTCGGGATCATAGGATTTCTAATGGCAGCCATGAGAGCCCTCAGGATCATGCCTTCGTGAGTATTGTAGAGCCTTCAGGATACAATTGCACACGCACCTCCGATTCGTGAACATCATAGAGCCCTCAGGATACGATGCCACTACAAACACGTTCGTGACCGTTACAGAGCCCCCAGGATACAACATCACCCTATCGTGAACACTGTAGAGCCCTCAGGATACAGTGCCACTACCTAGACCCATAGTGAACATTGCAGAGCTCTCAAGGTGCAATGCCACACAAACAAAACGTAAGTGAAATATCACAGAGCCCTCAGGATGTAACACCACTCTACAGTACCTCAATCGCAAGTTACTATTTTACTGATAATAATGTTTTCACAACACTTGAATAACACAACAATTCCTCCCATGGTTAACATTGCAACAGTAAGCATAAATCACATAGCACAAGAAAATACTAAAACATAACAACGTTGGATACATTGATCAATCAAAACTCGTGGCTATCCTACCAGGTTTCACCATAAACATAACGACCTTCACATGCATGGAAATATAGTATATGCATAATCAAAAGTGAAGCTTAACCAAAAGTGAAACTTGCCTTGAACGGTGTTGAAGCAATCTAACACTTATTTCTGATCCTTTCTGCACTCCGGACAATCTACACAGTCAAACAATGAAGCATTCAACACACCATAACACATAAACAATGCAACAACAAAAGAACCAAATGAACAGCAAGAAAATCAACTAAACAATAGCTAAACTTAAAGTACTTGTCAAATAAAAACCAACGCAAAAAAAAACGGCGCAAACGGGCGCACCGGTAAAAAGTTACGGCTGCCGGAAGTTCAAATTTGGATCAGCTTGGGATCCAAATTTAAATACTTCAAACTTCTGTAACACTAGGTCTACTGGCTAGAAAATTTCTACCCGGTCGCAACGCAACTGGAATCACTCGATTCCGAGTTACGGTTAAAAAGTACTCGCGAAAACGGTTTCGGGTGAAAAACAGGGGTACCGGGGGGTTCTACTGTAAAAAGGACTGATACATAAATAAAAATTTTGCGAAAAACGCGATCGGGTCCCTGGACGGTTTTGGATCCAGATCTGGAAAAAAAATCCGAACCGTTTTTCTAATCTTTTTTTTTCAGCGTCTTCAACCTCACGCCACGGCCGGCCACGGGAGCCATGGCCACGGGCTTGAGCTCCGGGTTGCGGCCAGGGGCGCTCCGGCCCGGAGCGCGCGGCGGCGGAGGCCAGCGCAGCCAGGGGGCGGCGGCCTGGCTCGCGGGCGCGGGCGCACGGCCATGGCGGCTCGCGGCTCGGGCTTCGGCCGGCCGGCCGTGGCGGCGGCGGCGGCGGCCAGGGTCGGCGGCGCGGCGACACGGCTCTGGCGGGGCGCGGGGTCGGGCACAGCATGGCGGCGGCTCGCAAATTACCTCGAAAAAAAAACACGAAAAACGCACTCCGACGATGCTCCGGCGAAAAAAATCCGGCGAACTCCGGAGATGACGTCGGCGGCGGCGGGTCCCGCGGATTAGATTAGAGCTAACCCTAAACGCTGGCAAAAATAAACTTAGCCCTAATCAGGGCTATTTATAGCCAGCCCCTAATCCCTCTTTTTTTTTTGTAAATCCGAAATAAAAACAAATTCGGTCTGCTGGAAAAAAAACAGACCAGGCCCATTAGGCCCAAAACAATATTAGAAAAATCACGGAAATTTATTTTAAAATTTCGTCTTCGCCAATATTTTTAAAACAGTAAAATTGAATTTTTGGCTTGACCAAAATAATAAAATAAAATAAAAACTTTTCAACTTATTTTTAAATATTTTTTAAATACTTTTCTGGCATTTTAAAAATACCGAAAACTCCGAAAATTGATTTAAAAACTTTTCCAGAGCATAAATAAATTCCAAAAAAGAATTTTAGAAAATATTTATAACTCCCAAGTAAAATTAAAAAGTCTCCCAATAATAATTTAAACTATTTTCCAACAAATTAAAAATGGGGATAAATCCTTTTATATCCTCTCTAGCGAACTGCCATGTGTTGAAGAATGTTTAAAAATATTTTAAAAGAATTTCAATAAAGATTTAAAACATTTCCCAAACTTCAATATGTTGAAGGAGTCATATTACCTTCTCTCATTTTATTTTGTTGGTTTTGTTTTTAAATAATAAATTCCAA
This sequence comes from Bromus sterilis, assembly GCA_950022295.1. Lineage (NCBI taxonomy): Eukaryota > Viridiplantae > Streptophyta > Magnoliopsida > Poales > Poaceae > Bromus > Bromus sterilis. The sequence continues at coordinate 359,443,283 of OX465595.1, read as the reverse complement.
AACACCAACGGTGAATATTAGGAAAAGTCATTTTATTCCCTCTCTCTTTAATATTCATTTCAACACCAAAAATTTTAAGTTCCAGAGAAAATCGAACACATCAAGCAAACAATCATTATCTATTTAATTTTATTAACATCCCAAAATTCAAATCAAAACAAACTCGTGAACAGAGGGACTATATACTTGGTATAGGTATGCTCGCTTGGACTGAGCTTCGGTGACTGGCTATAGTCATCGGTCACGTCGTGACTGTTTCAAAAAAAAATTAAAAAATTCTAAAAAAGTTATGAATGCTCACATCACATGAATGTACAATTTTTAAAAATTTCAGGTCCAAATTCAAAATACACATTGAAAAAAGAAAGATAAATTTAGCATGAATAGTGTCAAAAAAGCATTAAGAAACGTCACTAGCCAGCCATCCACAGCTTGGGTATATAGTTTTACCTCCATTTATGTGTGCGGCAAAGGCCAAGTAATTTGTAGGGATGCATGTGTTATATCTATAATCTATAATACTTAAATAGTTCATTTTCACTAATCTTATTTTTTTTATGCCACATCATCACATAATTATGAGTAGATAAGACCCACCTCCATATGCAACCGTACATTAGACAAGACCCATCACCACATGCAATCATGCATAAAACTTTTTTTATTCTATTATTATACTTATATTCAATAAATATTTTACAACTATACATAACCAAATATACTCTCTTCGATTCATAATAAGTGTCGCTCATTTTGTACTAAACTAGTATAAACTTTGTACTAGATAAGCGACACTTATTATGGATCAGAGGGAGTAATAAATTCTATGTATTTCAAAATTTTGGTTAATGTGTTATTAATCTAAATATTTAGAAATAACATAATCAAATTTTATTGAAATATACGGCAATCGATTCCCGTTGCTAGCAACGCGCGGGGTATCATCTAATTACTATTTATGTATAAGCACTGTAATTTAATACCTCAGTTCGTTCCCAACATATGTATAAGCACCCAACATATGTATAAGCACCGTAATTTAACACCACAGTTTGTCCCAAACATATTTATTTCCCCGTTGGCTGACTCGATGCAGTCCCGTCAATCCCTATTTCTTGTCATCGCCTCCAAACTCTGTAGAATTCCCATTCCAGAAGACATTTCTTTTATCAGATGGATCTTGGTCTTCACTGCTTAGAGTGTGAATGTTGCCACCGAACTGTTGGGGCCGCCTTCTCAAGGTGTTTCCAGAGCTATGAGTAGCTGTTTGTTGACGTCCATTACTGCGAAGGGGTTGGGATTTAGAGCTCTGTCCTGTGCCAGAGAAGTAAACAAAATTTCACTGATCAGAACTGAGACTTAATTATTTTTTAGATACTACTCTGCAACCACAATCACTCCAAACAGACCAACAAGGGAATATCAGCAGAAGAATCCACATAAGAAAACATATTGTACTGCTACGAACCTTCATTTCCCAGTTGCTCAGGATTTGATGGAGTGGGGTTTCCTCTCAAGTAGGACAACGGATTCACGTACGATAAGGCTGCCCCCAGAAAACCAAAATACCCCCAACCACCCGAATTGTCTGAATCCTGAGTGTGATCCAAATCACTGGATGGCGATGGCAATGGCGATTGGTGCCTTGTCACTTTTACAGATTGACGATTTGGAATGACAACAAGAGCCTGGCGGGTTTCAATACCCAGCTCATACAATGTGGCTTCCATATCTGAAAAATAATTTGACAATCAGTTAGATTCAATAATTCAACATTATGACCCAAAGTTAGTACAATGAAGTAATGACCAATGTAAAAATGTTCCAAATAGAAAGTCTTGTATAATATCACAACACGGATATTTGAAAAAAGACGTGTGATGCAATCTCAGCACACAAGTAAAACACAATGGTACCATACCCGAAACACCTTATTCCATTTTACATCATTACAGCCAAATGCCAAGGAAGTTAAGTTAACCTCAAGAGGGGGATTCACATGCAGAATTTTATTTTGAAGTCTGTATGAAAAGATGCACATGTGACCAACTTATGGACCAAATGAAAGCCTTACTTCATACTATCCTTCATACCAAGTAGATGTGTGGCCGTGTGAACTTTAAGCAAATAAATGGTTTAACACTATGCCTATATAAATATAATGCAAGTCCTGGTAGTTCATAACGGGATTCATGGTGAAGCAAAACTTCAAGCCAACATGTCATGCGTATTTAAGGCAAAAAGACACTCAAGTACATCTCCAAAATGATACACAAAATATTTAGATATTTCACATGAAAATGATATTAGTATATTTTCACCAAGAAATAACCAAATGATTATATTCTTTTAACATCTTCTACCATGTAATCCCTCCATTCCTATAAGCAGGGTGTGATTCACCCCATATAGTTTCTGTAAAACAAGATGCGGCCTCAATTCTTCCATCAGTTTCCAAATTTTACCACACCAACCCATTTGCATGTGTACCCCTACGACTATGATGCCTCCTTTCTCTTTCGTTTTCCACACCGCAGCACAGCGAGGTTCTTCATCTTTCTTTTTAATGGCAACCCAAAAATCCGCAGCGGCTAGGAGAGAAGCCCGCAATTTGTAGTCAGGTGCCCCTCACCCCCCCCCCCCCCCCACACACACACCCACACCCACACCCACACAGACTGGTACTGTGTGTCGCCCTGGCCGGCGTGCTCGAGCTGTGCTTTGCTTCAGCCGACAACACTGAGAACTCATTCCCCGAGGCTGGCATGCTCGAGCTGTGCGTTGGTGCAGCTGGTGACGCCAAGAACACCATTTCTGCGCAGGTGTGCTCGTGCGAGACCCAGCTAGAGCAGCACACGCGGCAGCCTGTTGGTCCGATGCCGAGCTCGAGCCAAGCATGTAGCTCCCATGGCCACCAGCCAACCCGTCATCACTCACACTTGCATGCCTGACATAAGCATCGTCTCCTTCTCATTCTATTCGTGCAAAAGGACAGTGGCGAGCACCATTGAAACGAATCAAAACTATGGAAGAAAATATCAACGTAGAGCAAACCTTAGTCACTATCCCACTGCAAATCATAACTCAAGTTCACGACATCACCGTTGAACTCTTCGATGTCATCCCAGTTTATCGGTGGTTACGATCGAAATTAGTCAAGGTAGGTTAAACGAGAAAGGAATAGTGGCGATGGTGTTTGAACATGACAGAATACTTATAGCTTGGTTAATAGCAGAACAAGTTTCATTTTCAAAATCTGGCGCCATGATCAATTTGCAAAGTCTGGGAAACTCAAACAATGAAGAGTTAGCAGCGATCCATGGGTAAGGCTGCTTCGGATTGGCATGTGTACGCTTGCATGTGCCATGCAGCACGTGGGCTTGATGCGAGAAGCAGGTGGGTGGATTACATGCGGGGAGTAGGCAGTGTGAATATCATGCAGACTGCTGTGCGGCCATTTGCATGCGGATTGCTGTGCGGCAATTGCATGCGCAGATATGACGCAGAGACAACGAAGATATGGCAGCTGCCAAGAAGATAACCCGTGGGCTTATAACTGAAGGGGCAAAATCATCCAAGCTATAGCAAAAATTTCCCTGCACGTCGCTGCTATGGCCTTAGCAAAGGAAGATTTGTGCCTTCCTTTTTGGATCGGAGGGAGTAGTTAGGATAGTACAAAAGTCTATTCTACAAAAAATATTACCGCATATATTTTATGAGTTATTCTCATAAAGTTTAACTGGTCTTAAGTCTTACTAACTCCATACCGTTTATAAAACATACGGGCTTTTCAAATGTTCTTCCTAATATAAAGTGTGTCGCATGCTTGTGAATTTAATGGTCGCTTCTCCCTGCCCTAGTTTATTTACTCTGTTTTCTGTGTATTTGTACACGGCTATCAACAAGACACATCATGTACCATCATTTCAAAAAAAAATGCAATGACACGCTACAAAATCATTTCACACACTGGTAGTATGAAACACGTTTTGTACAACATGCAAGCACACTTTTTTATTATACAGAAGTTTCATAGATTTCAATCCAGGAAGCACGTTATTACTTATCTGCATCTCATTAACGACTAATAACATAGAACGTGCCCTCTCCCATGCAAAAAACTGAAGACTGGGTTAATTGGCTTGTAGTAGAGAACTGAATGGGATTAGTCTCTAGTCAAGATGCAGGATAAAACAACGATTTACATTCAAAGGTGCAGGGTGAAGATTCAGTACCTTGTTCCGTGAATACTTTCCTAGGATAAAGCATTGCAAGATTATATGATCCAATCCCACCAACTTGATTTTCATCAACAAAAGTCTTCACCTTCCTTAAAACATCTTCTTTTGTCAGTTTAATCTGCAGGCTAGGTCCATCAGGCATTCGAATGACCAGCTGGATATCATCTTTCTTTGCAGAATCTGTGGTCACTTCAATAGCTCTGCTAGTAGTTGCCTTATCTTGTTCCACAGGCAACTGTGAAGTGGTCCTAGTGGTTATGCTAGAAGCTGGCTTGGAAGGAACTTTATTGCTACTCCCATCCACCTTATTCTTACTTTTTGGTGCAGGTGTGCTACCTGTCTGATTTGGATCTGTGGAACTGTCCATATTTAGCTTTTCCTCAGCGGTTATACTGCATGGATCTGTAAAATCTGGCAACACAGCCTGACATGCTGAATCTTGCTTGTCCTCAGCGGTTATATTGCATGGAGCTGACTCTGATTTTGGGATTTCATTTGTCTTGAGAAGTTCCTGGTGCATACGCAAGCAGTGAGTTATCCCTTCTCTTTCTCATGTACTACACCGAACAAAACTTTCATTCAACTGAAACATAGCAGACTGGACAGAAAAACTTACAGCATGGCTTGTGCTACTATGTGGTTGTGCTACCAAATCAGTTGAAACAGCAAATCCATGGACTGCAGGAGACTCTGAGGATTGACTTGATGAATTGGAATGATTTTCTGAAGTGGATGAACCTTCTTGAGCAGGCATAGTTGTAGAAGGCGTATTCGCAGGTTCAGACATTCTTGAAGCAAGTGATGCAGCTAACAGGGTTGCTGTTGTCTCCTAAAAAGATCCACAGTAGCTCGTATTTAGCAAAGCTATAGCACTAGTGAGAAGGTGTACAGAATAACCCAACATAAATCATGCGGTAACAGCTAACAAAATTATAAGATTTCCTATAAAGAGGAAGACCGCTCTTATTTTCTTTTCTCAAACATACTTTTTTCCATAGTCCAATCAGGAAGGCCAGATTTGATGTAACAGTACACAAGTAAACATCTTAAACAATACAAGAATATAAGTTAACACTTTGTCATGGTTGTTATTGAACCAAAACATCTCATGCGGACTCTATAGGGGTAAGATCACTCACGAGTCTTACTGAATTCTAATAAAAGAGAAGCACATCTTCTTACATTGATAATATACTTTCTCTGACAGATGCACATGAACAATAATAAAACTCCAGATTTGTACCATACATTTTTATTGAGTGAAGTGCATCACAGGTCCTTGAACTATTTCAGAGGTGTCACGTATGTCCTCGAACTATGAAACTCGGCATTCAGATCCTCAAAGTGCAATATGTGTGTTATCCAGGTCCTCAAACTATTTTAGAAGTGTCATATAGGTCCTTGAACTATTTCAGAGTGTCACATATGCACTTCACTTATTGCACTTCGAATGACCTTCGAGGACCTGGATGATACTTTCCATAGTTCAAGGACCTACATGACACCCTTGAAATAGTTTGAGGACCTATGATGCACTTCACTCTTTATTTATAGTGGTATGACTATAAAGCCATATCCTTTTGCATGTGGCAGAGTTTAATTGAAATTATGGACACGACAACAAAAGAGACAAGTGGCAGCTTTTTATACCCTCACCGACATAGTTCTATTTTTTGGTACCAAATACTGTTTTAAATGGCTCATTATGCTATACAGCAGCTTATCGCTTTGTGCATCTGTAGCAACTTTAAGAGTTCTCTATGGCCCGCACAAGTCAGCTACTGCCCCTAAAGCATGCAGTGTGTCAGAACACTTCAATACAAACACATTTCTAGGTTACATACGACCAATTTATTGCAACTTCTAGTAATCTTGCAACCTAATCTCTGAATCGTTACCCCAAGATTTAAGACAGTGACAATACCAACAATACTTCTTTAAGAAGCAAGTCATTTGCTTAGAGATTGATTGGTTAACATCATATTATTGCGGTTACACCTAGGCAGGCTCTACCATTTCTCCGCTAACTTATCTACAAGAACTTACCTGTCATTTGAACTCTGCTACTGGAAATGATTAAAAAAATGCAAGTATAGAACTGAATGCAACTGAAAACAACTACAGAACAGGCTTGCAGTAAACTTTAACAAGTGATGTGTGTTTTACAGTTTATACCTGCAGATGAAGGGCAGCCCAAGCTTTTTCAATGCTTTCTTTAAGATCTTCTGGGCTAATATACCCCTCTGCGAGAAGACTCAATTAAGGACTGGTCCAAACTGTCACTAAACGAAAGATAATTTCCACAAAGAATATTGGAAGCATAATTGTATTCATACCATGATTCCATAGCATAGCACCATTCAGTCCAACGACAGATATACTTGGGACAGACTTCTGTGGATCTGATTGAGAAAAGGTCAAGGATGAAACTGCAAACACAAATTAGAACATTGTGATTATAGACATGAAGAAAAAAAATGTATTCTCATTAGCTGCAAGACTGTTCCATGGTTACTAAGATGAGATACATCATACAAGTATAAAAATAGCTGCGCTGAAAAAGTTTTTGAAATATACTGAAGCTATGACAAGTACAAAGGCAGGTATAGGCGTATAGCACCCAGTTTATAACTATAGCAATGAATAAATAGATCCAATATGATCAGGAGCACTCTGGGATGGGAACATTAGGTGGTTTGTTTTTGTGTTGGCAAGACCAGCATCGTGGGATTGTACTGTATGATGTTGGTAGGGTCATAAATCGAGCATTGTGAACTCTAAACCATAGGAATCAATGTAAATTAGATACTATGTAGGATTGGGGTTGGAAAGATTCCAATGGATTTGGATCATTCGACATGGATACATCTCGACAACCATACATGTATTCTACGACATATGTCCTGTAATCAATTAGAACATCAAATCAGGCTCAAAAAAATAGGATGATTCATTTATTCAAACCTCACTAACAAAGTACCAAAGGCCTATGCCACCAAAGTGTAGTAGTACTGCTGGGTTAGCCCGACTACATATAATGCTTGAGGTAGGAAATCCAGAGAGAGTAACTGAAGATTATCATTTTGGGCAAAACAACGCCGATACCCCAAGAGGGTAACGTGTAGATCCATCCCACATGAGGACTAGTATTTACGCAAATTTTGTTTGTGGTGTTACATAAAATATGATACCAACATAAACTTATGACAGAAAATCATTTCTCTGTTGTTGCCATGGAAATTTTGAAGAACTACTTCAGTTTGTGAAAAATATTTTCGTTTTTCTGTCAAACCACTAACTCTCCATGATGTCAGTATGATGTAATTAACATGTTTCGCAATTGAAAATAATTGCAATACAACGTGTGCAGATGAACACTGTCAAATAACTGATACCAGAACTTTAAATCAATAGCGTGATATCACTCTAGTAGCTAATCTATAACGATCATCAGCACAGTATCAACACAAATATGTGTGTGACAGGATACAGATAGCTGAAAATTGCAGCGCATCGACGTCCCCTTGTTTTAGTTGCAAGAATATGCAGCATCTGCTTATCACTGCAGCCACCTGTGAATACAAACATAAGTGGATGCATGAAGCAATTTTCTAATTCAATTTGTAACTACCACAAGAGGAAATGAACTTCTGTCCAAGGAAGGAAGTTTAAAGGAACCCACATGTTCATTAACCAGTGTACACTGTTCCAAACTACTTGAGGTCTCATCTTGACCTGAAATGAAACAATAGATGACCTATTAATAGACTGGACTACTTTCAAATATATAAAACTGTGAACTAGAATATCAGTCCAGACAGGATTGTATTGGATAGTATATTTTCCTTATGCAGAACAAACATGGATATTCCTATCATTATCAGGCTACCAAAAAGGACGACATAAATAGCATATCTACAAGATGTTGAATTTAACAACAAACTCACCTGATATGTAAATCACAAAGAGCTTTTTCTCCCTTCTTGATTGATTAATTGCATCTGGAATCGAACCTTTGAACGTCAAGGAATTAATTGTTGTTTCCATCTACAGTTAGAGATAAAGAAATAGTATCATGACAAGTACAAGGGACCATGTCTAAATAATAAGAATAGATTAAGAAAATAGAGTTAACTACATTAATAATTAAAGGAAATTTTAGTCATATCTCTTGCAGATAGTGAAGTCAACATAATTAGAAATTTTGCACAACCTTTCTTCTCCTTTTCCTTTTGCTATCTTGATTAGGAAGTATAGGATCTCCCGCAATCATGTTACTATGCATAATGCAATTCCCTAGTTGGTTATTTTGTAAGCTTATCCAATACTATAACAACAAAAGTTTTCATGGAACTAAAAGAATCTCTAACAATTAAATATCCATTTCGCTCTAGTAACCAAACACAAACCAAAATCGCTGGATTTTACAAGGGACAAGAAAAAGAACCAACTCCACGGTCTATGCTGCCTAACTGTTCATTTCCACCCTGTTGAATGATACACACACAAAAAAGGTCACAAAGAACATCACAGACTCGTAAAATTCACTGGAAAGTAGGCGCAATCCAGGTCAAATATGTGCAGTAATCTAATCGAGGCAAAGCACAGAGGGATCCAATAACTAACCCTGACCAATGTTCGCACAGTCCATGCCGCCTAACCGTTCATTTTCACCATGTTGAATGATACATACACAAAAACAGAGGTCACAAAGAACATCACAGACTCGGTAAAATTCACTGGAAAGTAGGCGCCAGCATAGAGGGAGCCAACAACTAAACCCGGACCAGAAAGATAGCTCAAGAATCCAGCGGAACACTGACATTGAGAAACCAGGGCTTACCAAGAAATATAGGCAGACGTTATTAGAAAGATCGCTCGAGAACAGTGTGGAACTCGGACGGTTGACTCTGTACACGCAGAAGGTGGGCGCGTCCAGCACAGCAAAATTTAACCGAATCGCGTGCCAGTTGCTGAAAATTCGCGGTTAATCTAGTCTACAATCGGAACTACGCCCTACCTCCAAGAACCGATCGCTGAAGAGTGAAAAGTTCTGGAAAGATGAGCGCAAGTAATCCGTCGCCGGAAAGATTGGTCAAGAATTCAGCGGAGGGAGTGGTGCTGACCAATTGAGGACTTACAGAGCAAGGTCGATCCGGATCCTTCGCCGGGGGGAGGGGGCGGGCACTCAGGCGGCTTCTTTGACCGGCGTTGGGCAGCCGACTGGTACGAGTCTGAGGAGGGGATGGAATCGAGCTATGGCCGGGAGGATGGGGAAAATATCCTGCGCTACCACCCCCATTGGGTCATACGGTGCTCCTGAACTGCATGGGCCGTCCGATCTGCAGGCAAGGTACAGGATTCACTGAGCTGTTTACATATTTACTTCTCAGAAAAATACTGTTTGCATATTTCTTCATTTCTTGGAATATTTGCATCTTGCCCCTAAAAGAAGCGTCTGTTCGCCAAATCTGTTGTCTTTCCTTGAAGATCTCATTCACGGTTTTTCATATCAATAGGATGGATTTTCCTAGACATCAACATTGAAGTAGTGTAAAAAATATAATCGCCCTCGTATCTACTATCTACTATCTACTAATATACTAAAGGCCCTAGAGGTAAAAGGCATGAGAATCAATTGAGTAGTTAATTTTAATTTGGTCAAACCTCTTGACTATGTCTTTAAATTATTAGCCATGAAATTCAATTGAGAAGTCAATTTGACTTAGTCAACTCCTTACCTATATAATAATCAAACTTGAAGAGGATCAACTAAACCGCATCTGCTATGTAAATGGATGGTCGGGCAAACGCTTTATGGTTATGATGAAGAATATTTTCCTCGGATGTTGCTGAATGTCGGAATCCCTCAATCACCCGCCGTAAATGCCAACCATGCCAGCGACAGCCATTCCCCACCCTCCTTCCTTGCACCGCCATATAACTGTGCCGCTCAGTTGTCCTCAATTCTTGGCGGAAATTCCAGATTGGTAGTCATAAATCAACTATTATCTTAAATATTCAGCCCAGATAAACTGAAACATGGCTCGCTATGAGTTGTGCACCTGTGCTAGACAAGTGGTCCACAAGAGGAAAGGGAAAAAATCTATTGCACATGAGGCGTGTACATTTAAACCTTAAAGGTCAATGGGCAACCCTTCTCCTCAGCCCTCCTCGGGGGCAGGCTTCGACAGCCGTTGGATTTTCCTAGCCAATCGTTGCGAACCGTTGGATGCTCCTCTCGCTACGTGGGTCATTTTACTCTTTTCATGCTTTCACGTATGAATGACAGATAGGTCCTACAGAAGTGACTGGGTGTATTCACGTGTGGGTTTTTACCTGCATGGTGAAAAATATTAAACACTCCTCCGCACCCGCCGCGCACAGCAACCCTAGCCGCCAACCCTCTGTCTCGAGTCGTTCAAGCGACTCTCCCCACAATCCCTCGGCCGCACCCTTCTTCCTCCACCACGGCGCCACCGCCTCCTCCATCTCTCCACCACACCGTCGTCTCTAGCCCACACGAAGAAATGAAAGAAGGAGTTGAAGGAGGGTGAAAGCAGGCAGAAGAGCGGCCGGTGTTGGGGATAGAGAGAAGAAAAGAGAGGAAGGAGAAAGAGAAAGGAAAGAGGAGGGAGGGCGGCAGCACACAGGAGAGGAGAGGAAGGGGAAGAATACGAGGTGCGGTGGGCGACAGCGGTCCGGCGGCAGGGAAAGAGTGGGAAGCGCAAGAGGTCGGGCATCGGCACGTGCAGCGGCAGCGGTGTCTCTCCTCCCCACGGGCAGGTTCGCCTCTACCTCTTTGCCTCACCGCTCCTCCGAAGACCACCTCAAGCTCCTCCTTGGGACCACCCGGATGTCCGGCTGCCGGAGCAGCCACCCACTGCAACCCAACCGCCGGTACCCCTTCACCCACTCCCCTCTCCTTTCTTTTCTTCTTCCTCTCTCACCTCGCGTCCTCTCTCCTCCTACCTGTACAGCACGCACACCTAGCTCACCTGGCTGTTACTAGAGAAGGAGAGGAGGAGAGAATGCCAGCCAGGGACGTGGGTTCGCCCAGGAAGGCTCCCTGCAGGCCTCCTTTCTTCTGCCAGCATCTCCCAATGTGAGCCCCCCTCCTTAATTAGGCTCCCTTCCTTCTAATTTAGATCTTTTAGGGTTTAAAACTTGATGCTCGCATATGTCTTCTTCCCTGAGTTCATGCAATAACACCTATATCATCTTGATGCATAATTGCAGATTGTGTTCTTGCTGACTTCTATGATTTACAGTATTCCATGGAAATGAGAATATCTTTGATGAAATTAGTTCATTGTGCAGTTTAGTTATGTATTGTTATCTAGCTAACAATCATAACTTTTATTTTTTAGATTTTCTCAATTGTCTTGAAAGAATCCGAACAAAGGTATGCAACTCTTAGGTTAACTGTTTCAGTAATGTGGGAGCTGCGGTAGGGCGCCCAGCGGTTAAAATCTTCTATTAGAGGTGCTCTATAGTTTTGCTTAATGTTTTCAGCGATCGATTTTGTAGTACTGGCATGGTCATTATCAATGAGGTTATCCGTGGTTGAAGTTTTAGTTGAGCTATGAAGTTGATTGTGTTATGCTCCACTATTTTGCAAATATATTGTAACAGCCCAGTTTTCACAAAAATTAAAAAAAATTTGTTTTCGGTGTGAATTGTTTGATTGTCTGATTTGTTTGCGGTGTTTGCATCCCCGATTTATCGATCGGCGATTATTTTTCCCCCTCTTATCTCGTATGGGACGGAGACCGACCCTTGCCACCCTGACACTTGACCTTGCGACACCGGGTTTCACCCGATCACCGTCGCGAAAACCGCACGAGGCCAGCCGCAGCCAACGGAACGAAAACCCCGTTTAATAATTAAACGGGTTATTTTTATAGCGCGTCGGAAAGTGTTTTCGGAATGGTTCCAGCGCGAGGTGAACGCCGCCGGCTCGACGCACTGATCGCGCAGTTCGAAGTTTTACCCGAATCGGAGGTACTGCGGACCCCCGGCGGTCAGAAACGTGAGCACCGCGCGCGCGAGAGAAAAACCGGAGATGTTTTTGCAAACTGCCAGCCACCTGGGCTATATAAAGACCACCACACTCCCACCCATTTCTAGGGTTTCCCTAAGCCAAAAATTGCAGTCACACCCCCATTTTGTCCCCAATTTTCGTAACCCTAGCTCTCAGATCTGAAAAAACCGCCCCCCTTGCGATCTGGACCGTCAGATCTCGCGATCCGACGGCCCAGATGCGCCCACCTCTCCACCTCTCCTCTCTCTCTCCTAGCCAGCCGCCCGAGGAGCTCATGCCGCCGCCGGTCGCCACCCCGGCGAGCAGCCCACCCGCCGCCGGCCGCCCTTCTCCTCCCCCTTTCCCTCTCCTCTTCCTTCCCTCTCCCTCTCATCTCCCTCTGTCTCTCCTCTCCTCGCAGATCGCAGCCGGAGCTGCCGCCGCAAGCCATGGCCGGCCCGAGCAGGAGCCGAGCTCGCAGCCGCCGCCCCGCAACCCTCACCGGCCCACCTTGCAGCCACCGACGGGATCCGGCGTCGCCCCAGCCGTCTCGCCTGCTCCCGCTGAACCTCGGTGCTGCCTCGCCCCGCTGGAACTCCGGCATCCGCATGTGCCGCCGTCGCCGGGTCCTGTCCAGGACGAGGACGGGGACGTCGTCCCAGCTGCCCCCTCGTGCTCGCATGGGCTGGAGTGCCAGCACGGCCCAGCAGAGCCACAAGAGCCCCAAGGCCCAGCCGAGCAGCCTCCGCCCCAGCTGCCTCCAGTGGGCCGAGCCCACTAGGGTGAGGCCCAGCGCCCTCTTTATTTTTTTTCTGCGAATCCTTTTTTTTCTTCTTTCCAAGTCCTGTGTTATTTTGCTGCTGATTCATTTTTGTACTGCGATTTCCCGTTAATCCGTAGCTCCGATGAACGTACCCCCAAAACGAAAGTTGCTCAAAATTGCATGTACTTTAATTCATTTTTTGTGAGAATTTGCATTTGAGCTCATCTTGATTGTGTAATTGTGTGCTGAACAGGGCATCAGGCCGTTAAACTGCTACTTTTCTGTTAAGTGCTGCTGTTATTGTTTTGTTGCAACTTTGCATGATGATTGTAACAAATCCATGAGGCCTATTGCATTGATTCTTTCTCCTATGTGTTAAGCATCATGTGTACTTCAATTCCATGCTTTAACTTGCCATGTTTGGGTGCTTTAGCTGTATTAAATCTTGCTCCAAAGTGGTGTTCCTGATGTTATTGTGCCGCTGTTGCTGAAACTATTATTTTGTTGCAACTTCGGTCGACGAGTGTGTCGCGACCGTTTATCGGAATTGATTGATTCCAATTGCATATTGTTAAGCATCATGTCTATTTTCATTACATGTATTGCATTGTCATGATATGCTTGCTGGTCATATAGATATTCTGCTCTAAAGTTGCTATGCTGCTGTTTTTGACAGCCACCTCTGTTTTTCTCTAAGTCTGTTACTTTACGATGTCATGTTGTTTGCTTAATATCTTTTGATCTGTGATGCCTTTTTGCATGATTCTTTTTGCCATGCCTTCCATGTCATGTCTACTTTAATTGCAAGTCATTTGTGAGCATGTTTGCATTGATCATCATGTTTATGCATTGCTCTAAAGTGTGCTTCGTGATGTTGGCAGTTTGTGCCCGTAGCTTGTTTTGCTTGTATCTTTTTAACCGTAACTCCGTTTGGGGTGTTCTTTATATGTAACTTGATTAGTTTTTCGTGTACTTTGTGTTTATGCTATTGTTTTCTGTTGTTAACCAACCTAAAATATGGTTTAGGGCAGAACAGTACCAAATCCTTTAATTATCGTGCGGCACTTAGTGGATGCCATGTTTAGGTTGTGCCTCACTTAAATGGACTAGCATAGTTAGTTTACTTTGTGCTTCACCTTTTGACATGTTTGTGTGCTATGCCATGCTTGCTTGAGTTTCCATGTTAATAACCGTTGGTTGATCACCTGTAGCTAAACAACTTGAACCACCGTAAACGTGCGGTATCGTCGTGTGTGACAAGTACTCCACTTAAATTGTTAGTAACCACTCTCGACGGTAGGTGCGATGTCTCGTGTTGCTTCTTGTTGATGCTTGCTCGTGTTTGCCTCGTAGTAATAGATGCTTGCTCGTTGATTGCTTTCCAGTGTTTACTTCTTGTGTGCTTCCGCGGGTACCTCTCGGAGACGATGCGAGCTTGCGATCGACTACACCTTCGGAACCCGACTTATCAACAGGCAAGGACTATACATTACTTATGATCCATTCTATTTCAACCAGCGGTTTGCATGCTAGTATATGTTAGGTTCGATGTTTGATCCTACCACATGTTTACAACCTCTTTCAAACCGATACAGCCATGTCCCCTCCCAGCAAACCATGTACTGCTATGTTACTTTTGCTCGTTGCTCAGCCCCTGCTTAGTATGCATGCTTAGGAGGCTACGATGTTACCTGTTACCCCTGGGTTTGGGATATCACCTTATTATTATTGTTGTTGATGATATGATTATTATAATGTTGACTATATTCGACGAAGGATGGATGGTCTAGGCTATCCCGCCTCGACGCTTTGTTCCATTCGAGTCACCTAGGATCCGAGTTTCGGGTATTGGTTTTAAGACTGAGCGTGCCTAACCGCGTGTGGGATTTTATGGGGTCCCCTCTTCTTACCTATCTAGCTTCAAACATTTCTAGTGGTGGCCCAAGCTGATTTACCATTTGAAAATTGTGTGTGTGTCTGTTGGGTCGCTCCTGGCAGATATTATTTAAAACAACTTGGGCCAGCGGAGACATGGTTTCTTTGTTGGTCCACCCCAGGGAGCTAGGGGGTTGTCCACATCTGTTTGGGCAACCTATCCGACCTCGTCCAGACGGTAGAGGCCGATTCGAGAGCGCGACCGGCTTTTGAGTTGGATGTCGACTCACCGGGGGCCACCCGGATTTGTTCGTTGTTAGTTAGAGGGACCTGTCGTTTCGGATCTCTTGGGACTAAATCATAAAATGGTTGCCTATCATGGGTAGCAACTGAGAGTGATGGGCGTGCGTGCGGAGCCTTGTAATGGGCAGTTGGTACACCCCTGCAGGGTTAAATCTTTTCGAGAAGCCGTGTCCACGGTTATGGACGACTTGAGACCTACTCCTTGTTCATAGACAACAACAACAACAACTGAGATCATTTTAATATAACTTGATCAACGCGTGTGTGCCTTGACTGCTTCTTCTTCGTCGGGATGCGAAGAGGAGGACAAGGATAGGATAGGTGTTATGTTTGCGTAAGTAGCTGATAGCAAGACTTGTTGGAGGCGATTCCTCATCGAATGCTTGGCTTCTTATCTTACTCTCTAGATCGTTAGCCACTTAATAAATGCTAGTGCGGCAGCAACCTCACCACTTACCCCTTCCTTACCGTAAACTACTAGTTGTCCTAGAATGACGAGTGATGAAGTCCTTGCTGGGTCAGATGACCACTACAGTTGGATGCTGAGTACCTCTGTACTCATGATACTACCCCCAAACTCTTTTCAGGGTTCTCGATCGACAACAGGTATGGTGATCGACGTTCCACGTGGAGACTCGACGACGACTAGTTAGGCGGATCCCGGCGGAGGGCCTGGACCCGTGTGGTTATGGGATCGATGTTTTTCTCTTTGCCAGTAGGCATTTGCTTGTAGTCTGTACTCAGACATGTATCTTCCGCTGTTGTATTGTATCTGAGGCAGTTGTATGCCGATTGTATGAGATGTTGTATCCTTGTATCTGTAATGTTGTGATATCATGTTGGAAATCCGGGGCATATGGCTTTGTCATATGTCGCGGTGGGACCGATATGTGCTTCGTCCCCGGCTCTGGGTGGAAACACCTAGATCTGGAACAGCACCGCATATCGGGCCTTACATATATTTATTTTGTTTGATTGCTTTTGAGATAACAATTACCTCATGAAGTGCTTACTAAGCATTTGTATTTACATTACTGCTGGCAAATTCTGAAATGTAAATTATGCTAGGACAATTCCTCTTTAGCTTTAGTTATGATATTCCGATTGTGCTACAGGTAAACACTACTGGAATTACGACTACAAAAAATCATGACATGTGAACAATTCTCGGTTTAAATACTCTTGAGCTCAAATAACATGAGTTATACTTTGGAAGGAACTAGAGCTGCAGACAAGTAAATGAATGGCCATGGAGGCTTGGCAGCACCTGTGGCTCCCTTGGTAGTGGCCAGCGAGGGGCAGTGTTGTGGTGGCTTGCTAAAAAAGGATCAGATGCTGCAATTAGTGAGCAAATGATTTCACAAGGTATCCTTTACGCTTGTTAATTCAC
This sequence comes from Bromus sterilis, assembly GCA_950022295.1. NCBI lineage: Eukaryota > Viridiplantae > Streptophyta > Magnoliopsida > Poales > Poaceae > Bromus > Bromus sterilis. The sequence continues at coordinate 359,426,688 of OX465595.1, read as the reverse complement.
ACTTGACTGTTATACTAAGCAATGACAAGTAGCATCAAGAGAAACCTGGTTATACTAATATAAATGATTTCCTATAATTGTTGTAGTGGGTTCTTCAAGCATTGGTTCTTAAGGGAAGTGAGCTAATCTGCCATCTTGATATGGTTCTTCCTGATGAAGAGTTATGCACCTCTCATTAAGCTACACAACACAATAATAGTTAATTTTCAGGGAAAGGTGATAATTGATGTTATTGTCATGATGATATTTTAGCCTGCATTTTTTCTTACATTTTTGTTGAATTATAATTCGCAGCCAAAGCTATTGGATGAGAAGAAGACCACTATCTATAAGAGAGCTGTAGACAAGAGCTATCACTTGAAGATGAAGGCATCAAGGTTAATCTTCAGTGAGATTAGCCAGAATTTCCCAATCATGCCATTCACTGCTAGGTGTGTGAATACACATTATTTTTTTGTTCAGAGGTTGCCCTTTCAAATTTTATGCCGGTAGTTAATTTTTTGATCACCATTCAGTGTATGTATACCAAAATAGACATGCTGAAACTGTTACATTTGCAGGGTTCGTGCGGCTTGTTCAGCGTGTACTAGACGTTGGAGGGGGCCAAGTACCTGGCCACGGGAAATATGGAGGTTCTCTCTGAACAACAGTTAGTCAATTGCAACTATGAGGTCAGGCACCCTTTTCTTTTCCATTTTATCTTTTTTGATTGGTTGATTTTTCAGAAGATAGCTTGGCTCAGTTGCACTGCACCATTCTATGTGTGATCATTTGTGCAACTACTGAACTAATATACCTATTTCTGCGTATATGATCGGTGGAAATTAAGCACTTATGTTTCTGTCATTTGACTCTAGGGTGTGAACTGCATTCACTGGTAAATAGTGAATGATCAGTTTAATAAATACTCGCAACACGTACACAAATGAAAATCATCTAATTTGGAACGAAGGGAGTGGTTATTTTCCACATGTTTCTCATCATACCGTATTGATAAAACATGCGTCTCCTTTTGTATCAAATCAACGATAGAGTCCTTATTAACTTGATTTTGTGTGTGTGCATGAGGTTTCGTAGACTAACTTAAGATTGAAACCCTAACAGTGCGGTGAGCGACGACCCATGATTTCAAACTTTAAATATTGCTTTGGAAAATTAGTTTTTATTGTGTTTTTTTGTTGGTGTGATAATTCAACCATGAATAAAATGAAATTTTGTTCTATTGTGCTAGATGTTCGATGTTTGTCTTTCAGTTTCATTGATGATTGATAACTTTTAATGCATAGAAAAATCATGTATGTTCAAGACAAGATGAAACAAAGGTCTAATATTATCTTCCTTGTTCATGTAGTATGGTCGTATTGTTGATATTGACCTAAAGGTTCCTCCAAGGCCACCCTTGATATTTCTTCTTTACCTGGTGCGGGTTAGAGCAACAGAAAATCGCTATATCTTTCATTAGGCTTCTTTGCAACCCCAACAAGGCCCTCATCTGCTTTGTCTACATATATGCATGTTTTTTATGATTGGAAGTTCAGATAGCATGAGATCTGTATCAAGCTGTTGATATTTATTTGTTTGATGATACTTGCAGTGCATTCTATGCTCATACACATAGATTTTTCTGGGTACGAATGGCATGTAACTAGAAAAATACCCGCGCGTTGCAGCGGGAATCTATATAAAAATCTACAATGTAAATTGAAAGGATTAAGATGCATGTAAATAAAAATGGATGACATGGATAACCAATTGATTACATTAGTGGGTGATGTGGATAGTTTGCATGTTGAGATAGATACCATAAATGCATCTTAGTGAGATTTTGTTAGTGAATAACATGGACAAATGATTGGCTACAATAGTTGGTAATGTGGATAGTTTGCATGTTAAGATAGACATCATAAATGTATCTTAGTGGGGTTTTGCTTTATAAGAGATATAGATTTGGATGGAGGGTGTACTTCACAGGAGTGGCCAAAAGAGGATTATCCAACATATGCAAATTGTCCTGGATATGTTATATCTTCTGATATCGCATATTCCATTGTTTCAGAATTTACTGATCTTAAACAATAAACAGAATAGATTCTTGTTTGTTCTGAACTTGCCAAGCACTAACAGTGGCAAGCATTCTATTTAGGAAGCGACTTTCTTAGATCACCATTAACTTGTATAATTGAGTCAGCATCAGCTGTTCTATGAGCCTATTCATGTAAAGCAATAGAGATCTCTATCATGTACGAAAATAGTTTAATCTATAAGACTAACTTTACTTCTTCTTCTTCTTCTTCTTCAAGCAACTAGGTAGACGTGCAGAATCAAGGATTTTGCCCTTCGAGTTCCTGCAGCGAGCAAAAGCACCAGATTTCTCTGATCTAAATTACTATGAGACCTATCAGTTTAGAAACGTGAAACTTCATGAGCCTTTCTTGCTGGTTCACGCTGGTAAAAGGAAAGAAGAGACTGATGTAGTGCATGGCAGGATCAAAACCTAAATACGGTCCTCATCCTGTACTACTTTTGCTCAAGTAAGTTTAAACTATGAATTTGTTCTGCTCGGATCACTTTCATGCAAGTCTCAGCTCTCCTTTATTGCTACTATGACCATATTCTTTTATCTCATCATGAGTGCGAGATTAAGTTTATTAAATGTGCTGCAAAATTGGACATAAAGCATCACTGATCACTGTTAGTAATATTAACCTTCTTATTTATAGGTTTAGGAAGCATTATAAAATGCTAGATCTTAATATTAATCTTTTGACACGCGTTCCAGTATGTATGTCAGTAATCTTTATGCTTATGACATTCTGTTGATTTGTGCAAAGAAGCGGCATTGTTTTTGCCGAATATTTTATGGACTCTGTTTTTTGCCTAATGTTTGCTGGACTCTGATTGTCATTGCCATCTACATGCCTTTTTTCCACATAATTATCCGTTATTTACAATCACCTTCAGAGAATACACTCTCTCTTCTTATATGGGAGAAGCTTTCCTGGGACCTCTCCAATTATCTTCAGAGAATATGGGTTCTTGACAAAGATACGAAGAGAACTACATAAATAGTTATCAGTTATTTCCTTCTTATTATATTTTCAATTTATATGGAAAACAACTAACAGGCCATAATTAATTTATAAAAAAGTCATGTATCACATATGTCTAACTAAATTGCCTTCTGGGACCTCTCCAATCAGTTATTATATTACACGTTCTAATCCATAGGTCTAACCGCAAGTACATCATGCCCCTTCAAAGCGATATCAATATATCAATATTATCATTGTGTATCGAAGTGTATAGGAAGTAGGAGCAATAATGCTGAACTTTATGTTGTCATGTGAGTTATATGTGTTGAATTGTTGATTTGAGGCAGCAAATATCTGCTTGCATACTGCCATCATTTGGTAATTTTGTCTTAGATAAAATTTATAAATTCATTTATGTCCATACCTTTTCTGTTCTTATTTTAGTTTGTCTTTTGTGCATTCCCTTCTTAAGCTTCAATGGTAATGCTTTTAAGATTGGTGCTAGGGGTCGTATGTTGTCAACATCTAACTTGGTTTTATTATTTTAATATTAATAGATAATTATAGATACAGTAGGTCATGGGTTTGGACCCTGCCTCCATGGCTTATGGTGACGTGGTGAAGAGGGTGTTGAGATTCTTTGGCTCGTATAAATTCTCTGTTGTTGTGACCATCTTTGGTGGTGTCAACCTTGCTGGCATCTGAGGTGAGAGACTGGATGTTGGGGATTATACTACAAATATGGTCATCCAGGAACTGCTTTCCGGGGGCATTCTCATCTACTAGAGCTTCTTCTCTGTTGGCGAAGTCTCCACTGGGTCGCCAAGATCTCTCCTGAACTGCTTCGTCGATTTCAATTTAGAGAGTGTCTCAAAGATAGATGATTTCTTGTGCTGGGAAGACGATGATGCGCAGGAGACAAATGAGAATGGGATTCTAAGAAGATGTGGAGCTCCTGATGGTGAGCTTATGTCAGTTTGTTCTTAAGAGATGTAATGTTCCTGTTCTGATATTTTGTTATGGTGTACACCTACAATGAAACATAAATCAAGTCTTGGAGCAGTTAAGCTCTGTCTTCCAGAGTCAGCAAATGTACCGATATACTTATCATAAATGTTCTATGGTTGATAATATAAAAATAGTCTTCAAAGATTTCATCAATCATTTTCTTTTGTCATGAATCTTTGAATTATGTGGCCAATGTGAACCAGACTTAGTTCTATATGCGGGAAGAAGATGATAAAGATAGTTAAACTAACTGTCTCCTGTATGTCTGCAGTACTTCTAAGTTCCATTCACAAAACAATAATATCTTATGGAGTACATTTCTTCGCCTATTAAGAAAATGTGAATCATGTTTTCGCCCGTTGTTGTTCAAGAGGAAGTGTGTTTGATGAAGAAATAGGACAACATAGGCACTATCACAACTAATTGTTTTCGGTTTGTTAAGTCCGCAAAGATCTCTGAAGGCCACATCTGTGTTTTTTTACTTCTGCACCCGAAAAAGGAAACTGTGGGTCAATGTTCACATGATTTAAGCAAATTTATATATTAATCAGATTTATGTACTAAACCCTAACCAGAATTTTGCTTGCTTAGCAGGTTTGTTAATAAAATTTTCAATACAACTAGAGAACAAGTAGATGAGAAGACGGGGTGCCTACTTATATAATGTCATGGGAGGACACAGTTGAACATATTAGTTCTATTCTAGGGGTGTCTACTTATATAATGTAATAGGAGGAGACATTAAAACCTCTTGATTCTATTATATGCCAGTAATGTGTTCTTGTTTTCTTATATTTAGTCGTTCTGTGGAACCTTATAATGTTATCACGCTGGATTTATTACATTGCCTTTCCACTTCCAGTTCATTATTTAGCTTAGTCATTTGGTGGTTTGCTTGATAATTCCACATTGGAATGATTATAACTACAAAACGATTGGGTTCTCAAAATCTGTGACGCCCCCAAAATCATACCATGTACAGTAATCATACACACAAGGTACACGATAGAGATTAGGGACTCACGGTGAGATATCAGAACACAATTCTACAAATAAAATAATACAAGCTGTTTAATACAAGCCAGGGGCCATGAGGGCTCGAATACAACAGCTCGAAAGCACAAAGTTAGCGGAAGCAAAAGTATCTGAGTATAGACACAAGGTACACATGATCTGCCTTAAGAAGGCTAGCACATAAACAACAACGATCGAAAAGGTGAGGCCTCCTGCCTGGGAACCTCCAAACTACTCCTGGTCAACGGGAACTCGATGACCTAGAAGGCATCGGTGATCTTCATGTTGCGGTAGTCGGCATCGGGGATCTCCTGCTCCTGGACTCCAAGGCTTCAACGTCGACTGCAGCAGCCGATCAGGAAAAACAAAAAGGGGGAAATAAAGCAAGGGTGAGTATCTAGCATACCCGCGAGTCTTACGTCCGCTACTAAGCATTTATGCATTTGTATCAAATGGAAAGGGGAGGCTATATATAGTGGACTGCAAGGTAGAGATCAGAATAAGGGTAAGAAGATAGGCCTATCAAAGACTAGCATCTTCTGACGAGTCTTGCAGCACAAGATGAGAACAGCCAACAGTTTATATAAAGCATAAAGTAACAATGAAGCAGAAGTTGCTGCAACATTGTATAATAGTAAGTTGTAATGATTAATAATAATAATGCCTCCGAGTTCCCCTCCTCGACTTCCCGGCGAGGAAGAAAACCCGGAACCATACAGTTTAATAGTAGTAGTTTGTAGTGGTAAGGTCCAGCTTCAGCATAAAGCGTCCTGTTACCGTGGACACGGCTATTCGAATAGATTAAACTCCCTGCAGGGGTGCACTACTGTTCAACCTGCACGCTCGGATCTCCAGGGTGGCGTACACCTTGTTAGGGAATGCCCCACCGAGGCTATCCGACACATCGCAGCCCATCCTAGGCTCAGCAGAGAGGCCATCCGCCGGACTATATCCTATGCGCTCAGGGGTCTAGGTCCCTCACCCTGACACGCTCCTGCACTGTGCGAGTCTGGCCGGTGAAGCAAAAGCAAATCCAAACATGCAGCAAAGAAGACAACACCGCTTCCCGGCGATCAGGCCGCAATACTGCTGACGTCTGAAGAGCTTTCGGACGAACTATGATGCGGAGGGCCCACACCGTAATTCCACGTGTAGGTAGTGTGTACAGACCAACGGGTCTCTCAAGTCATTCGCCGAACCATTTAGCATTTTAATTAACCTGCTTGACAACCGTTATTGTTGCCTCGACTTAACTGACCCGCGGACAACGACAGCAGCCAGGACCACCAGTACATTGGTGCCTGCCCTGTTGTCCCACCAAGTCTGTGCGGTTACCAACAATGTGAACCGACTCCTTACCTTATCTCGCGTGTGCTCTTCATAGAGCTCGAATTTCGTGGGTTGGTAACTCTCGCGAGATACGAGCAGGGGCCAAGCACGCCAGTAACCTCGGTCGTACCCTTCCTGTCGTTCCCGATGCAATACCGCTCGCGGGCACCGTTGGGTCGCCCGACTCTTACCTTTAAGGACAACCGTTGCTCAGGTACCTAGAGCGGCTATACAGAGTCAACAACAAGTGGAGTACGATGATTACTCCTCGGTAGCTCCACTTGATGGTGGCTCGGCAGAGTCGAGCTAGGGGCCCTTAGGCAGTGTCTGCATTGTACTGTACCTATTACATTTAATATATCGTATCCGTGTTCACTCCCAGAGTGACCACGGCCCGCTATCTAATCCTAGCTAACAATGCGCAGGGCTCACTGCTGAATAATATATATAATTATAGGCAGCATAGGATAAAGGAAGGTACATCAAGGGGCGACAAAGACAGGCTATGCAATTTAATAGGATTGTAATCGTAGCATGTAACACCCCCAGTGTCATGCTACAGTAAACGTTTTGTTAGTATCAAGTCCCAGTGGTTAGCAAGCATTAATCATCTTGATCATGCCCAAGTCCAAATCCAAACTCCAAAGAAATTACAAAAGTAAAGTGGGAAGTAAAGTTCACCCAAAAATCTTGCAAACAATTTTGTAAATTGCACAATAATCAGTAGATCAAAGTAATATGTGCATTGGAATTTATTGAGCTCTAAAATAAATCAAACAAATATAAATAGTAGCCAAAAGCCCCATTTAATTAGTTGAAGTTGAAAAATAAATAGCAAATCATTTTTAATAATCATCAAACTTTTTGTGGCACTGATATGGATTGCAACACTGACATTGGAGCAAGTCTCATGTCTAATAAAAATCATTTGATGGACCAACAAAATAAAAGGATAATACAAACAGAAAAGAAGTGCAGAAAATTAAAAAAAGGAGCTAAATCCCGCACTGGGCAAAGCCCACCCCCTCCCCTCCACTGGGCCCGGCCCACATCCCCTCCCCGTTGGTTGTCTTCTTCCTCTCCCTTGCGTGGAGAGCATCCACCGGTGCCACGCCGGCCAGCCGTCGCCGTGGCGCCCATCCGGCGAGCCACCGGCGGGGATAAGAAGCAGCCTCCCCCCGCACCTCGCCTGAAACCCTAGCCCCCCTCCCGTATCCTCCTCGCGCCTCGCCTACCCTGGCCCGAGCGGCGCCCGAGCCGTCTTCATGCCGCCGTCGTCGTTGTCGCGGCCGGCGACCCCCCCGAGCCACGAGACCATGTCTGGGAAATCGCCATCAACGTCCTCGCCTTCCCCGTGCATCGAATCGAGATATGGCGACCTGTACACTCACAATCAAGCTCATCTTTCTTCTGCGTTCACCATCGGTGCCCTCCGTCGATTCATCGCCGCTGCTGCTCCTAAGCCACCAACGGGTCTCCGTGAACCCCCGCGGTGAGCGCCACCCCCATCCCCCTCGTCTTCCCCTCTGTTTTGTCACGCCGCTGCGCCGCCCCCCACGACGACCAAGTTCCAGCCGTGGCCGCGTCCAACGCGACCACGCCCATCTTTGTACCGCGCCTGTGGCCATCAATCTAGGCCGTGTCCCTTGCTTCTCTTGCCGTGGCTGCCCTGCCGCCGCCACCACCGCTCGTGCACGGCCGCGCCATCTCCGGCCGCCATGAATGAGAGCTCGACCTCCCGTGTTGCTCAACGATGCCGCGCCCGGCCGCGCCCCAGCGTGTGCGCTGGCCGTCCGCGCGTCCCTGCTTCCCGCCTCTAGCTGCCACCCCCACTCGTCGCCGGCCATGGCCGCCGGTGGCCTCTACCCGTGCGTGGCCTGCCGATGGGCATGTCCATGCCACTGCTGGTGAGGCAGTCCATTGGCCCAGTGTGGCTTACATGTGGGACCAGTGCCATGTTAATTAATCTGTGGTTAAACTAATAGAGGTATCCCCTAATAATAAAACCTGAGACAATGACACATGGGCCCCATTGGGTTATTAGTCTAAATAAAATGCAATTATAAAAATGTGCATATGACATGTAGAACCCCCCACTGTTAATTAAATTCAATAAGACTATTTTATCAAATGTGAGGCTGACCAGTGGGACCATTCAACCCACTGTTAATTAAATTCAATAAGACCAGTCAACCCTCTGTGGATAATGTTGCATTTTATTAATAAAGAAAATCTAGAAAATGATTTAAACTTTGGATTTGAATATCTTTTAAACCGTAAGTCAGATTCAAAAAACTTATACATGAAAATTGATCAGAACAATATAACGAATACGGATACGCTATCCGTATACCCACCATCCCCCTCTAATATACCGAACATCGAACCGTCCCCCTCCAGACCGTCTGTCCATGATTTTTCCGGTACTGTTAAAGTATCCGAATGAATTTATTCTGAACACGAAAGTTGTTCGGATTGTTTCAACTAGCACGGTTACATCATCCACACGTTTGTAGGATGCCCACGATGCCTCCGACATGGAACCTTTCCCCCCTCCGGGCCGTTTGTCGATAATCACCCGGAACCGGTATTTCATCCCCGGATGAATTCCCGCTCCGAGCAACGTGCATTGCACCGCGTTAGAACATCGTTAACATTGCGTTTGCTATGTCTTGTAATTGTATTGCTATTATTGTTGTGTATTTATTGTTTCCCCCCTCTCTTATTGTCTGGTAGTCCCGAGGACCGCTGCCGATGCCCCTGTGTTCGACTACATCGTCGACGACCGTACCCCTCCTGTGAGCTTCCAGGCAAGCAGAGCCATTCTCTTCCCCAGACATCGCCTATCTTTCCGTACATTTCTTGCACTAGGCATTGTTACTGCTGCTGCTACGTTGCTTACCTATTCAATTGCATAGCCTGTTTTTGTGGCCCCTTGATGTACCTTCCTTTATCCTATGCTGCCTTATAAAAATATATTATATTCAGCAGTGAGCCCTACGCTTTGTTAGCTAGGATTAGGTAGCAGGGCCGTGACCACTCAGGGGAGTGACACGGATACATCTTATTATAACTGCAACAGGTACGGTACAATGCAGACACCGCCTAAGGCCCCCTAGCTCAGCTCTGCCGAGCCACCTTCAAGTGTGAGCTATCAAGGAGTAATCCTTGTACCTCTACTCGTTGTTGACTCTGTATAGCCGCTCTAGGTACCTGAGCACCGGTTGTCCTTAAGGTAAGAAGTCGGGCGACCCAACGGTGCCCGCGAGCGGTATTGCGTCGGGAACGACAGGGAGGGTACGACCGACGTTATTGGCGTGCTTGGCCCCTGCTCGTATCTCGCGAGAGTTACCAAACCACGAAAGTCGAGCTCTACCAAGAGCACACGGGAGACAAGGTAAGGAGACGGTTCACCTTGTTGGTAACCGCAGAGACTTGGTGGGACGACAGGGAAGACACTGATGTACTGGTGGTCCTGACTTCTGTCGTTGTCCGCGGGTCAGTTAAGTCGAGGCAACGATAACGGTTGTCACGCGGGTTAATTAATATGCTAAATGGTTCGGCGGATGACTTGCGATACCCGTTGGTTTGTACGCACTACCTACACGTGGGATTACGGTGTGGGCCCTCCACGTCGTAGTTCGTCCGAAAGCTCTTCAGACGTCAGAAGTACTTCGGCCTGATCGCCGGGAAGTCGTGTTGTCTTATTTGCTGCAACAGGTGTGTTTGGATTTGCTTTTGCTTCACCGGCCAGACTCGTACCGTGCAGGAGCGTGCAAGGGTGAGGGACCTAGACCCCTTGGCGCATAGGATATAGTCCGGCGGATGGCCTCTCTGCTGAGCCTAGGATGAACTGCGATGTGTCAGATAGCCTCGGTGGGGCGTTCCCTAACAAGGTTCACGCCACCCTAGAGATCCGAGCGTGCAGGCTGAACAGTAGTGCACCCCTGCAGGGATTTTAATCTATTCGAATAGCCGTGTCCACGGTAACAGGACACTTTATGCTGAAGCTGGATCTTACCACTACAAACAACTATTATTAAACTGTATGGTTCCGGGTTTTCTTCCTCGCAGGGAAGTCGAGGAGGGGAACTCGGAGGCATTATTATTATTAATCTTTACAAATTACTATTATACAATGCTGCAGCAACTTCTGCTTCATTGTTACTTTATGCTTTATATGAACTGTTGGTTGTTCTCGTCTTGTGCTGCAAGACACCATCAGAAGATGCTAGTCTTCGATAGGCCTAGCTTCTTACCCTTATTCCGATTTCTATCTTGCAGTCCACTATATACAACTTCCCTTTCCGTTGATACAAATGCATAAATGCTTAGTAGCGGACGTAAGACTCGCGGGTATGCTAGATACTCACCCTTGCTTTATTTACCCCTTTATGTTTTGCCTGATCGGCCGCTGCAGTCGACGTTGGAGCCTTGGAGTCCAGGAGCAGGAGATCCCCGATGTCGACCACCGCAACATGAAGATCCCCGATGTTGACCACCGCAACATGAAGACCCCCGATGCCTTCTACGACGTCGAGTTCCCCGTTGACCAGGAGTAGTTTGGAGGTTCCCAGGCAGGAGGCCTCGCCTTTTTGATCTGTTGTTATTTGTGCTAGCCTTCTTAAGGCAACCTTGTATCCTTGTGTCTGTACTCAGATACTATTGCTTCCGCTAACTTTGTGCTTTCAAGCTGTTGTATTCGAGCCCTCGTGGCCCCTGGCTTGTATTAAACAGCTTGTATTATTTTATTTGTAGAGTTGTGTTGTGATATCTCACCGTGAGTCCCTAATCTCGATCGTGTACCTTGCGTGTATGATTATTGTACACGGTCTAATTTTGGGGGCGTCACAAGTTGGTATCAGAGCCGACTGCCTCTAGGACACCCCCTTCCAACTCCTTGGTCGAAGTCAAGTCTAGTCTTTGCAAAACTACTTTACTAGCAGTGTCGTGTGGCTTATCGGCCCACGTCGCAAAACTGGGTGGTGTTAGGATCTTTTTCTCCGCATCTTTACTCTGGGACTCTGATATCTCTTCTCTTTCGGGTTAAAGATTTTTGCTAACACTGACTCTAGGATCTCGTGACTACTTCCTCCCGGAGACCCCTCATTCCAGATGATCGCTTGCTTACCGAGAAGATCCCGCAGATACTTTCCGATAAATTCTCGAGACCCTATGTGCCCATCGCCCTTGCAATCCTCTGCCACCGATAAGTGTGTATGGATAATTACCTATACTCTTCGATCCTCCATTCAGTCCCAGTTTCTCTTATGTTCACAAGATGCATCGAAATACTTTCCGTTGTTTCGGGTATCCTTTGAGCCTACTGCCTTGCAGCTTCTTTTCACCCTGCGGATAATTCCTCACATTTATCGAGGGTCTGTTCATCCTAAGTTGTTCCTGTGATTCCAAAAATACTTTGAAATACTATTCGACCTCGGGACGATCCTCGGCAGCCTACTGCTTCAGAGATTCTTCTTGCCTGTTCGCACTATGATTAATCATGTTTGTCTTATGGTCTTCAATGCCCTCCCTTGGCATTGCCATTCTGATCTGTTGAATCATCGTGTGCGCGAATGCACGCAATCATCAGTTGGTCCCTATGAATCCATTCTTCTGGCTCAGACGTTATTCCGGACATGAGCTGGTTCTCGGTAAATCAAACCTTAATTGATTAACCGTCAAGCTTCTATTCAACTTATTCATGTTTGATCGATGTATCTGGATCTGATACATCGATATGGAAGTCATGATTCCTTTGTACTTAAGCATCGAATTATTCCGATGCTTCTATCTCCAATGCTTTGGCATTCTTTCTTCTTATGGTTGAGTACCGATACTCACCCCAGACTCTCTGTACGGCGCTTGACCTTTTTGGTGGAGTACTACCTGACGTCCCCTGGTATCCTAAATCATTGACGAGCTTCCCCTGATACGAAATGCCTTTGGCGAACGGTATCATCTGGTCCGTGTCATCAACCTTCTGCTTTCAAACTTGTATCTCTTGTTCCTATTGTTTGTCTTATAGATTCGTAAAATGTCCCTATGGGTTGTATCTATGCTTCATCCATCTGTGTGAACCCAAATTTTATGCGGGTCGTACTCTACTGGTGTTACGCTGATACGTCCAAAACGTATCTATAATTTCTGCTGATACGTCCAAAACGTATCTATAATTTCTGCTTGCTCCATGCATGTTTTGTGTGATATTGCTATGATCTAGATACACTTTCATACACTTTTGATCATATTTGGACTAACCTATTAACTCAGTGCACCCCAGTGTCAGTTCCTGTTTTCTGCTGTTTTTCTATTTTAGTTTCCCCCCATATAAAAAGTGCCAGAAAAATTCCGGGAAAAATACAGAAAAAATCAGCGTACAGGAAGCTTCGAGAAGAGCCCGGGAGGGGCCAGAGGGGAGCCAGGGGGGCCCAGGCGGCCACCCGGCGCGGCCCCACCCCTAGCAGCGCCAGGGGGGGTGCCTGGGGCCCCTGGTCCCTTCGCCTATTTATTCTCCGTCACGAGAAAACTCCAGAAGGGGAACCCTATTCTGCAAACTCGCCTCTGTTCCGCCGCCGCCGCGCTTCAGATATCGGGAGCACCAGAAGACCTCTTCCCGGCACCCTGCCGGAGGGAGGATTGACCTCCGGGAGTCTCCTCTCCACCATGGATGCTCCCCGGATGTCTCGTGAGTAGTTTTCCTTGGACCATGGGTCCGTGATCAGTAGCTATGTGATGTTCTCCTCCCCTCTTTGATCTTCATTGTTTAGACCTCGTGAGATGCCCTACATGATCGAGGCACCTTTGTAATATTTATGATGTTGCTATGCTGAGTTTGGAGGGATCTGATGGATTATGAGATTATGTTCAGATTGTGATAGAGTAATATATTTGGTTTTTATCTCTTATATTTTTGTTCCTAAGTAATTCTTGCATGTTCTCCGTTGCTGTTTATTGCTTTGGCCAAGTAGTAGGTAGTGACTCCAAGAGGGAACGTTGTGCTAGATTGTGGGTTCATGCCCCACGATGACACGCTTGAGTGACAGAAACATGAGTCTAGGGGATGTGCTGTTGCCACAAGGGGGAAAACAACGGTGCTTGTAACCGCGGTTACAAGGATTGTTTACTTTACGCAAAGTTCTTTTATTGCAGTTGTCTGTTGCTTTGGGTTTACACTTTGGGTGGGGCTCGCAACTTAATACCAGCGAGATGTTCTGGATAGATATCTCAAGGTGGATGATTAGTAGTAGATGCAGATGGATTTCAGTCTACTTATTTTGGCGTACTGCCCGTGCTTTTGAGCCTCTTCCTTTCTTTTGTAGCATAGTTAGCATTGCGGTGCGTTCATAATCCTGTCAATTGCCCTTCTGTAATTTGTTTACCTCGCATAGCAGTTTTATCGTCTTTTGGGAGAGAGACATCACTAGTGAACATCACGTATCCCGGTCCATATCCTCATTATTATTTCCAAGCTATATTTACTTTACTGCTTTTACTTGCTATCATTATCCCTTGCGTTTTATTCGTTGTGAACAACAAGACCGGAGAGATTGACAACCTCTCTGAACTTCGTTGGGAACAAAGTTATCTGTGTCTGTTTGCAGGTCCATGTCAGTTGCGCCGCTGACACCTACTTATCATCTCTGGAGTCCTACTGGAGACAATCCTTGGTATCTTCACCGAGGGAAACTTGCTGTTGTGCTACATCACGCCTTCCACTTGGGGCTCACCAACGAAGGGAGAGAAGCCATCAAGCAAAGTATTTCTGGCGCCGTTGCCGAGGACTCCGAGTGCTAAGATAGGGGAGTTGCACACTATCCTTTACCTTTGTTTTTTAGTCTTGTTAGTTTATCTTTCAGTTTTTATCTTTGTGTCTTTTATCAAAATTTACAAAAAATTATTTATCTTGCTAGTTGTCATTATGTCTGGCCCTTTTGCCTTTGTTGAGACAGAGGTTCTCACCTTTAAACAAAAATGTGGAGAAAGTTTAAAAGATGCTTGGTATAGAATTAATGATTCTCAAAAAAGAGCCACCAAGAAGCAATCCACTACTATCCTTCTTAGAAATTTTTATGTAGGGATTACTCCTTGGAAAAGGTTCATATTAGATACTGCTATCAATGGGAGTTTTCTAGAAGCCCCGACTTGGGAGTCTCTTAATGTTATTGAAAATCTTGTTGGAAATCTCCCTATTGCTAGCATGCAAGAAGATATAACTCTATCTCACATTATGAAGAAACTCGAAAATATAGAGTTAGAAATACCAAGCATAACTAGGATAAATGAGTTGGATCGCAAGATTCAAGGGAATTTGAATAGGCTTGATATCTCCTTGCTTAAAATTATTAAAACTTTGGAGGTCATCAAATCCCATGATACGGATCTTTCTAGGATTGATAAGATTGAGGAAATCATTAATACTCTAGGAACTACTTTTTCCTCAATCAAAGAAAAAAAAGTAGAGACTTCGGCAAGAAGGGAACTGAAGTTCATTTATGTCCCTAAGGTTCCCCGACCTAAAAATAAACCACCTATTGCCAAAGAAGTTGAAACCGTGAAAACTTTGGAAGAAATACCTCTCTTTGATAATTTTATAAATGAATCTTCCATTGATTTTCCGCCTTTTGGTTTTCTCCCTAGAAGTATCTTCATTAGGAATTTATTTAAAAGACCTCTTAAGACTAGTTGTACAATTGAAGAGCTTTTTGATGATCTTGATAATGTTTCGATTGATACAACTTGATCTTTTGCTTCATGCTTAGCTAATGGCTTTAAAGAAGCGCTTTCGGGAGGCAGCCCGCAACGAATTTAGGTGTTTTCTTTTTTCTTTTGTTGTGTCTTGATGATTTTTACTTCTGTACCAACATCATTGTATCTTTATTTTTCAGCTTTGTGCCAAGTTATAGCCTCTTACGGCAAGGGAAGTAAAAGTTGTGACATGCTGTCCAGAAAACAGATTCTGTCCTCGTGACCAGAAAAATTCCAGAAAATCCCAGTTCATCTTTTTGAGCTGAATTTTTTACACAGTATTCTCTATACAATTACGAAACTTCCGTATGTTCTGAGTTTTTTGATTTGAGTTGCAGAAGTGCCCATAAAAAATTCTTTACTATCTACTGTTCTGTTTTTCACAGATTCTGCCACGTTTTGTCTCTCCTAACTTTTGCAAACCTTAAGCTTGCTTTTTATTTGCAAAAACTTTTTGGCACTCTTGAGAAACAGTAGCTCTTCAAGAATATCTTTATATCCAGTGGAAAAATATTATTTATTAAGGGTACTAACCTCTCTAATCAGCTTATGATGAGTTATGTATGAAGGGAGTTTTCAAGTGTGCGATAGAAGATGATGAAAGAAGATCCAGGAGTGTCAAGCGCTTAAGCTTGGGGATGCCCCCATGCATCCCCAATAAATATTCAAGGAGACTCAAGCATCTAAGCTTGGGGATGCCCCCGTGCATCCCCTTCTCCATCAACAATCATCAGTTCGTCCTTCGTCTCACTATATCTTTATCACTTCATACGTTATGTGCTATGCTTGGAGCGTCTCGCTCTTAGGTTTTATTTTTAGTTTTCTTTAGCTTTGCTTGCTGTTCATAACAAGTTAGATCCCGTCTTACTTTGTGTGCGAGAGAAACACGCTCCACTTTCAAAATTTAGAACACATCATAGGATTTTTCCTGCTTATCTTTTTGCTGTTGTGTGTTCTTTATCTTTTCATAGCTACTGCCATGTTTAGTTTTAGTCTTAGTTTGTCTTTAGCAAGAGCCTTGGCTTTTGTTTAGTTTGTTGCTGGAACTCTTTTTAGTTTTCATGTTTATCTTGTTAAAGAGAGTTGTTTGTTGCACTGACTTGTGTCTTGTCTTGAGAGTAGGTAATTGAGGTTGCTATTTTCTTCTAGTAGTAACTTGCAATAGTTTTGAGGTATTGATGTGAGTAATGTTTGAACTTTTGGTGTCAAGAGCTCTTGCCTATTAGTGATAGGTGTCGTATTTTGGGCAATCCGTGTGTATTTTCAAAACCTACAAAACCAGTTGAGAACTCTAGCTACTAGATGGATCACTACTCTTCTGAGGAGTCGAATATCAGAGAACACTCACGTACCATGAGTCGAGGATGCGCAAGGATAACCAAACCCCCATACACTCCTCCTCCGGGTACTTGTCTCTTTGTGAACCTCCTTATTAGATTGAGAGTTACCGATAATAAGTGCATGAGTTCTTCCGACTAATGTAAGTATTGAAAGTTGACACTTCCACCTTCCCATATTTTGCTAGCCTCTCCCGTGCCGTGCATTGCCTTCTTCTCACTCCGAGAGTTGGTGTCCACCTTCGCCGGTACATCCAAACCCTTGGCATGATACACTCTGTCATCATAAGCCTCCTTATCTTCCCTCAAAACAGCCACCATACCTACCTATCAAGGCATTTCCATAGCCTTTCCGAGATATATTGCCATGCAGCTTCCACCTCTTCATGACTTGATCTTCATGTCATACATGTTCCTGCTACACTGGCAGCGACATACTTTGCATACATCATGTTAGTTACATCTTCTTTATGATTTTGAGTACCTTGTAAAGTGTGAAAGATCTCCTTTACCTTCTTGTAAAATAGAGTGTTTCCCTTAAGTGAGGAAAAGATCCCAAAGAGGACACATTAAAAGATCCCAAAGAGGACAAATGAGAGTTAAATAGAAAGAGCCATTGAGGCCACAAAAAAATAGAAAAATAGAAATAGAAATAAAAAAAGAGAGAAAGGGGCAACACTACTATCCTTTTGAGAGATCCACACTAGTACTCCCTCTATATCCTTGTACTCCATAGAGATGATCATCATGCATATAGCTATGTGGGGACCTTCACACTATAGAACTTGGCTTGCATATTCCAAGGATGAGCCTCCTCAAACGAGCTCTAGGTCTTCATGAGCGAGCAAGTTATATGCACCCCCACTAGTTCCATTGGAGAGCTTCCTAGCTCGTATGTGCATCCGTTGCATGGCAATCCCTACTCCTCACATCATATCTATCATATGGCCTTCTCTCGCCTATGATTGTCCTCATTGATGTGAGCCTTTCTCATCCTTTTTGTTTTCCTCCTCCACCATATTTCTCTCTTTGCCATCTTAAGTGTCAACTCTCGTGCTTACGCTCATCCATTGCATGAGTGCTCAAAATATCGAAAAGGAGTGGATCAAATTGACTTGTACCTGGCTAGTGGTCTGGGGACGAGTCAAGATAAGATTCCAAAGAAGACCAAGTGTGAAACTTTAGTAGATTGAGTTCTCAACACAAAAAAATACTTTTTTCTCGTATTCCCTATCCCCCTTCTTGCACGCAAACACCATTTGGAGACATTCGAGTCACGGACAGCGAGAGCTCTTGCACCTAATGTTGTTTTGTTACTTGTTTCAATGCTAATATAGACTCTTGCATGTTATGACTTGAATTGGATCTCTAACCTTGATTGCTCTACTTTTCAAAGTTCTTTTATGGTTGCTAGCATGTCACCATAGAAATTATGTTGTTATCATTTACCTACTCGAGGACGAGCAGGAATTAAGCTTGGGGATGTTGATACGTCCAAAACGTATCTATAATTTCTGCTTGCTCCATGCATGTTTTGTGTGATATTTCTATGATCTAGATACACTTTCATACACTTTTGATCATATTTGGACTAACCTATTAACTCAGTGCACCCCAGTGCCAGTTCATGTTTTCTGCTGTTTTTCTATTTCAGTTTTCCCCCATATAAAAAGTGCCAGAAAAATTCCGGGAAAAATACAGAAAAAATCAGCGTACAGGAAGCTTCGAGAAGAGCCCGGGAGGGGCCAGAGGGGAGCCACGGGGGGCCCAGGCGGCCACCCGGCGCGGCCCCACCCCTGGTCGCGCCAGGGGGGCGCCTGGGGCCCCTGGTCCACCTCTGGCTGCCCCCCTTCGCCTATTTATTCTCCGTCACGGGAAAACTCCAGAAGGGGAACCCTATTATGCAAACTCGCCTCTGTTCCCCCGCCGCCGCGCTTCCAAGACCGGGAGCACCAGAAGACCTCTTCCCGGCACCCTGCCGGAGGGAGGATTGACCTCCGGGAGTCTCCTCTCCACCATGGATGCTCCCCGGATGTCTCGTGAGTAGTTTTCCTTGGACCATGGGTCCGTGATCAGTAGCTATGTGATGTTCTCCTCCCCTCTTTGATCTTCATTGTTTAGACCTCGTGAGTTGCCCTACATGATCGAGGCACCTTTGTAATATTTCTGCTGTTGCTATGCTGAGTTTGGAGGGATCTGATGGATTATGAGATTATGTTCAGATTGTGATAGAGTAATATATTTGGTTTTTATCTCTTATATTTTTGTTCCTAAGTAATTCTTGCATGTTCTCCGTTGCTGTTTATTGCTTTGGCCAAGTAGTAGGTAGTGACTCCAAGAGGGACCGTTGTGCTAGATTGTGGGTTCATGCCCCCCGATGACACGCTTGAGTGACAGAAACATGAGTCTAGGGGATGTGTTGTTGCCACAAGGGGGAAAACAACGGTGCTTGTAACCGCGGTTACGAGGATTGTTTAATTTACGCAAAGTTCTTTTATTGCAGTTGTCTGTTGCTTTGGGTTTACACTTTGGGTGGGGCTCGCAACTTAATACCAGCGAGATGTTCTGGATAGATATCTCAAGGTGGATGATTAGTAGTAGATGTAGATGGATTTCGGTCTACTTATTTTGGCGTACTGCCCGTGCTTTTGAGCCTCTTCCTTTCTTTTGTAGCATAGTTAGCATTGCAGTGCGTTCATAATCATGTCAATTGCCCTTCTGTAATTTTTTTACCTCGCATAGCAGTTTTATCGTCTTTTGGGAGAGAGACATCACTAGTGAACATCACGTATCCCGGTCCATATCCTCATTATTATTTCCAAGCTATATTTACTTTACTGCTTTTACTTGCTATCATTATCCCTTGCGTTTTATCCGTTGTGAACAACAAGACCAGAGAGATTGACAACCTCTCTGAACTTCGTTGGGAACAAAGTTATCTGTGTCTGTGTGCAGGTCCACGTCAGTTGCGCCGCCGACACCTACTTATCATCTCTGGAGTCCTACTGGAGACAAACCTTGGTATCTTCACCGAGGGAAACTTGCTGTTGTGCTACATGACGCCTTCCACTTGGGGCTCACCAACGAAGGGAGAGAAGCCATCAAGCATACGCCAGATAAAAGTTTTGAACGCTGCAAACTCATCGACAACGAGAAGTGAATGAATGGCTATGCATTGAAGAAGTGGGAGTCGACCCTGAACCATTGTGTTCATGCCCATGGATACTATGTAGAACTTATCATGAAAGCTTCTTGTAAAAGTAATTGTCCCCTTGGTATAAATTATGTTGCATCTATGATCTTCCATTCTACCTTCGAGTGTTACCCCCTGGTATCTCGAGGATATCATGCCTTTTGCACTACATCTTAGGAATTGTGATGAAACAATGCCTATCCATGTCATAGTCATTTCATGGTTCTGGGTTGTCGTCAACCGGGAACAGTGAATACTTTGCTTCACCATTTCATCATCGACACTTGGATTTATCGTGATTAATACCATCCTTGCCCCTTGATGATTTGTGTTATCATCGACAACCTCCTTTGACTCCCTGCCAATACAAACTTGGTCATGTATATCTTGCTCTCCTTTCCCTTGGGAAAGATATACACCCGATACTTGTGTATCATCACATTTTCCCTTCCATTTGACTGTTTAACCTTTATTGTAATGTATCTTATCTAAGCAGTGATGATTCCCTGCTTATGTAAACACCTCGGTGCATTACTTTTTCCGTACAACCTGTTACGATTGTTGATGACTTTTCGGTGATCACCGATGGAAAAGAACTTTGCCAATTGGTCTGCCTCGCCCTTGGTACCGACATTGTTGCCAACATAGCTAACAAGTTATTCTCTGACTTACCTTGCAACTTGATCGCATTGTTTGTCACCACCCTTCTTATTCAATGTGGGCCCATAACCCACAATTCCACAGGATCGAAACCTGACTCTCTTGTACCTTTCTGTTCTCAAGGTTATTCCTCTTGCTTGGCCCCGTATGCAATTCACCAGTCCTCTACCTTGTGATATTCAGTTCGATATCAGACTCAGTGCTTATGCCTGATGTTCTGGACCCCTTTTCATCCTCTGTTATCATCGTCGAATGTTTGCATATCCGCTTGAAAACTTCTCATGCCTTCTTTTGTTTCTCTCGATGTATCTCCTTGAGCTTAACTTGTGAGATACTTTGTACCCCATTCCCTTGGACAACCTCGGTTGATTAACCTTGTACCGATCCGCCCCCCTTAAGTTTTCCCTCCTAACCTATCCGTAAGTACGATGAAGACAACGTTGGAAGGATGGTCACTCGTCAAGATGCACTGATGCAGACAAATGAAGACATCAACGAGAACGATTAACTGCTTCGAGAAGGGCAACAATACCAAGAAGACTCGTTAGAATACGAAACCAAAGCTTTACCCCTTTCACTACCTTTAATTCTCGGGACGAGAATTCTTTGTAGTGGGGGAGATTTGTAACACCCCCAGTGTCATGCTACAGTAAACGTTTTGTTAGTATCAAGTCCCAGTGGTTAGCAAGCATTAATCATCATGATCATGCCCAAGTCCAAATCCAAACTCCAAAGAAATTACAAAAGTAAAGTGGGAAGTAAAGTTCACCCAAAAATCTTGCAAACAATTTTGTAAATTGCAAAATAATCAGTAGATCAAAGTAATATGTGCATTGGAATTTATTGAGCTCTAAAATAAATCAAAAAAATATAAACAGTGGCCAAAAGCCCCATTTAATTAGTTGCAGTTGAAAAATAAATAGAAAATCATTTTAAATAATCGTCAAACTTTTTGTGGCACTGATATGGATTGCAACACTGATATTGGAGAAAGTCTCATGTCTAATAAAAATCATTTGATGGACCAACAAAATAATAGGATAATACAAACAAAAAAGAAGTGCCGAAAATTAAAAAAGGAGCTAAATCCCGCACTGGGCAAAGCCCACCCCCTCCCCTTCACTGGGCCCGGCCCACAGCCCCTCCCCGTTGGTTCCCACATCCCCTCCCTGTTGGTTGTCTTCTTTCTCTCCCTTGCGTGGAGAGCATCCACCGGTGCCACGCCGGTCGGCCGTCGCCGTGGCGCCCATCCGGCGAGCCACCGGCAAGGATAAGAAGAAGCCTCCCCCCGCACCTCGCGTGAAACCCTAGCCCCCCTCCCGTATCCTCCTCACGCCTCGCCTACCCTGGCCCGAGCGGCGCCCGAGCCGTCTTCATGCCGCTGTCATCGTTGTCGCGGCCGGCGACCCCCCCCCGATCCACGAGACCATGTCTGGGAAATCACCATCAACGTCCTCGCCTTCCCCGTGCATCGAATCGAGATATGGCGACCTGTACACTCGCAATCGAGCTCATCTTTCTTCTGCGTTCACCGTCGGTGTCCTCCGTCGATTCATCGCTGCTGCTGCTCCTAAGCCACCAACGGGTCTCCGTGAACCCCCGCGGTGAGCGCCACCCCCATCCCCCTCGTCTTCCCCTCTGTTTTGTCACGCCGCTGCGCCGCCCCCCACGACGACCAAGTTCTAGCCGTGGCCGCGGTCAATGCGACCACGCCCATCCTTTTACCGCGCATGTGGCCATCAATCTGGGTCGTGTCCCTTGCTGCTCTGGCCGTGGCTGCCCTGCCGCCGCCACCACCGCTCGCGCAGGGCCGCGCCATCTCCGGCCGCCATGAACGAGAGCTCGACCTCCCGTGTGGCTCAACGCTGTCGCGCCCCAGCGTGTGTGCTGGCCGTCCGTGCGTCCCTGCTTCCCGCTTCTAGCCGCCACCCCCACTCGTCGCCGACCATGGCCGCCGGTGGCCTCTGCCCGTGCGTGGCCTGCCGATGGGCATGGCCATGCCACTGCCGGTGAGGCAGTCCATTAGGGTTTAGCCCCTAATTGGTGCTAAGAAAAGAACCCCCTGGTAGATAAATTAAAATTGCCCAGTGTGGCTTACATGTGGGACCAGTGCCATATTAATTAATCTGTAGTTAAACTAATAGAGGTATCCCCTAATAATAAAACCTGAGACAATGACACATGGGCCCACTGGTTTATTAGTCTAAATAAAATGCAATTATAAAAATGTGCCTATGACATGTAGGACCAGTCAACCCTCTGTGGATAATGTTGCATTTTATTAATAAAGAAAATCTAGAAATTGATTTAAAATGATTTAAACTTTGAATTTGAATATCTTTTAAACCGTAAGTGAGATACAAAAACTTTATACATGAAAATTGATCAGAAAAATATAACGTATACGGATACGCTATCCTTATACCAACCACCCCCATCTAACATACCGAACATCGAACCGCCCCCCTCAGGACCGTCTGTCCGATGATTTGTCCGGTACTGTTAAAGTATCCGGATGAATTTATTCTGAACACGAAAGTTGCTCGGATTGTTTCAACTAGCATGGTTACACCATCCACACGTTTGTCGGATGCCAACGACACCCCCGACATGGAACCTTTCCCCCCCTTCGGTCCGTTTTTCAATAATCACCCGGAGCCGGTATTTCATCCCCGGATGAATTCCTGCTCCGAGCAACGTGCATTGGACCGCGTTAGAACACCGTTAACATTGCCTTTGCCATGTCTTGTAATTGTATTGCTATTATTGTTGTGTATTTATTGTCCCCCCCTCTCTTATTGTCCGGTAGTCCCGAGGACCGCTGCCGATGCCCCTGTGTTCGACTACATCGTCGACGACCGTACCCCTCCCGCAAGCTTCCAGGCAAGCAGAGCCATTCTCTTCCCCAGATATCGCCTATCTTTCCGTACATTTCTTGCACTAGGCATTGTTACTGCTGCTGCTACGTTGCTTACCTATTCAATTGCATAGCCTGTTTTTGTCGCCCCTTGATGTACCTTCCTTTATCCTATGTTGCCTTATAAAAATATATTATATTCAGCAGTGAGCCCTGCGCTTTGTTAGCTAGGATTAGATAGAAGGGCAGTGACCACTCAGGGGAGTGACGCGGATACGTCTTATTATAACTGCAACAGGTACGGTACAATGCAGACACCGCCTAAGGCCCCCTAGCTCGGCTCTGCCGAGCCACCTTCAAGTGTGAGCTATCAAGGATTAATCCTTGTACCTCTACTCGTTGTTGACTCTGTATAGCCGCTCTAGGTACCTGAGCAACGGTTGTCCTTAAGGTAAGAAGTCGGGCGACCCAACGGTGCCCGCGAGCGGTATTGCATCGGGAACGACAGGGAGGGTACGGCCGACATTACTGGCGTGCTTGGCCCCTGCTCGTATCTCGCGAGAGTTACCAAACCACGAAAGTTGAGCTCTACCAAGAGCACACGCGAGACAAGGTAAGGAGATGGTTCACCTTGTTGGTAACCGCAGAGACTTGGTGGGACGACAGGGCAGGCACCGATGTACTGGTGGTCCTGACTGCTGTCGTTGTCCGCGGGTCAGTTAAGTCGAGGCAACGATAACGGTTGTCTTGCAGGTTAATTAAAATGCTAAATGGTTCGGCGGATGACTTGAGAGACCCGTTGGTATGTACGCACTACCTACACGTGGGATTACGGTGTGGGCCCTCCGCGTCGTAGTTCGTCCGAAAGCTCTTCAGACGTCAGTAGTACTGCGGCCTGATCGCCGGGAAGCCGTGTTGTCTTATTTTCTGCAGCAGGTGTGTTTGGATTTGCTTTTGCTTCACCGGCCAGACTCGCACCGTGCAGGAGCGTGCAAGGGTGAGGGACCTAGACCCCTTGGCGCATAGGATATAGTCCGGCGGATGGCCTCTCTGCTGAGCCTAGGATGAACTGCGATGTGTCGGATAGCCTCGGTGGGGCGTTCCCTAACAAGGTTCACACCACCCTAGAGATCCCAGCGTGCAGGCTGAACAGTAGTGCACCCCTGCAGGGAGTTTAATCTATTCGAATAGACGTGTCCACGGTAACAGGACGCTTTATGCTGAAGCTGGATCTTACCACTACAAACTACTACTATTAAACTGTATGGTTCCGGGTTTTCTTCCTCGCAGGGAAATCGAGGAGGGGAACTCGGAGGCATTATTATTATTAATCTTTACAACTTACTATTATACAATGCTGCAGCAACTTCTGCTTCATTGTTACTTTATGCTTTATATGAACTGTTGGTTGTTCTCATCTTGTGCTGCAAGACACCATCAGAAGATGCTAGTCTTCGATAGGCCTAGCTTCTTACCCTTATTCCGATTTCTATCTTGCAGTCCACTATATACAGGCTCCCCTTTCCGTTGATACAAATGCATAAATGCTTAGTAGCGGACGTAAGACTCGCGGGTATGCTAGATACTCACCCTTGCTTTATTTCCCCCTTTATGTTTTGCCTGATCGGCCGCTGCAGTCGACGTTGGAGCCTTGGAGTCCAGGAGCAGGAGATCCCCGATGTCGACCACCGCAACATGAAGATCCCCGATGTCGACCACCGCAACAGGAAGACCCCTGATGCCTTCTACGACGTCGAGTTCCCCGTTGACCAGGAGTAGTTTGGAGGTTCCCAGGCAGGAGGCCTCGCCTTTTTGATCTGTTGTTATTTGTGCTAGCCTTCTTAAGGCAACCTTGTATCCTTGTGTCTGTACTCAGATACTATTGCTTCCGATAACTTTGTGCTTTTGAGCTGTTGTATTCGAGCCCTCGTGGCCCCTGGCTTGTATTAAACAGCTTGTATTATTTTATTTGTAGAGTTGTGTTGTGATATCTCTCCGTGAGTCCCTAATCTCGATCGTGTACCTTGTGTTTATGATTACTGTACACGGTCTGATTTTGGGGGCGTCATAGCAGCAGTAACCATGCCTAGTGCAAGAAATGTAATGAAAACATAGGCGATATCTGGGGAAGAGAATGACTCTGCTTACCTGGAAGCTTGCGGGAGGGGTACGGTCGTCGATGTAGTAGTCGTACTCGACAACGGTGTCGGCGATGGCAGCAACGGGGTCTACCGGAGAAAAAAGGAGGGAGAAACAATAAATACACACCAATAAAAGCAATACAATTGTATGACATAGCAAATATAAAGCAACGAGGCTCTAATGCAGTACAATGTATTATGCTCGGAGCAGGAATTCATCCGGGGATGAAAGGTGATTATCGACAGACGGCCCGGAGGGGGTGATAGGTTCCATGTCTGTAGTGTCGTGAATACCCGACATACATGTGGACAGTTTATCCGTGATCGTTGATGCATTCCGAGCAACTTTTATGTTCAGAACAAATCCATCCGGAAAGTTTTACCGGTACCGGGTAATTACCGGACTGACGATCCAGAGGGGGAAAGTCTCGGGTTCGGTATGTTAGAGGGGTGCGGTGGGTATGCGAGTAGCGTATCCGTTTTCGTTGCATTTTTCTGATCAACTTTCATGTATAAATTTTTTCGATCCGAGTTACGGTTTAAAAGATATTCAATTTCAAACTTTTAATCAATTTAAATCAATTTTCTGGATATATTTTATTAAACAATTCAACATTATCCAAAACAGAGTGGGTTGACCAGTCAAGTGAGAGGTGGGACC
The DNA here is from genome assembly GCA_950022295.1 of Bromus sterilis. Taxonomy (NCBI): domain Eukaryota; kingdom Viridiplantae; phylum Streptophyta; class Magnoliopsida; order Poales; family Poaceae; genus Bromus; species Bromus sterilis. Next base: position 359,400,708 of record OX465595.1, on the reverse strand, counting down.
CCAATGTCAGAGACTTGGAGTTACTATATTGAAATAAAACATTTTAATTAATTAAAAAGGCTAGGGCCCACTTGTCATGTAGACATTGTTTTGGAATCCACGAATTTTGCTAAGTCTGAGATCCATGTTGCTAAACAACATTTAGCCTTTTTTGAGAGCCTACGATTTTGGGTTCTGCTCAGCCGCCGAGTTAGTGCCTTATATCAAGTCGAACAATTTTCTGTGATCTCGAATCTGGTACGGAAGCCAAATTTATCAGGGCTCATTTACTTAATTAAAACCTCGTTGGAAAAGTGCTACTTTCCGGCAATTCCAGAAATTGATAAAATATGCAATGTTTGCTGGACAATTGTTATTGATCCATAGCTCCTATGGAGTTGCATCCAACATGTTTTTTTTTGCTCAATGGTATGGGCACTTTCATGCCATAACTTTTGATGCCATGACAAGTTCAAGTAGCATGACAAATTTATTGCTCTAAACTTGCAATGGTGACATGACTATTTTACGGCCAACAAAAATCTTCATTTTGTAAATTTTGTAGGTATTAATCTACGCATCTAAACTTGGTCCAATGATACAAATCAAAGCTTGATACATCTACTTTCAGTTCATATAACTTTCAGATGGATTGAAACACGTTTGTTAATGTTTTGTTGTTGCTCAAGGTGGTATAGTAGCAGCAAAAATCGTAGCTAAGAGAATGATCACTGTAGCGTGACACCCGGGGTGTTACAAAATGTAAGTTGTTTCTATGATTACATGGTTTTAACTGGGACTCTGCGCCATTTGGCGCAACAGGTCATCTAGTGTTCTTACTAGTTAACTAGCTGATATCCTGCGCGTTGCTGCGGGAATAAGTTGCAATATATTTTAAATAATTGGTTGCATGAAACATGAATAGTTGAATTAATAGTATATAAACTAAAATACAAAAATACATTTTCCGCATTGTGTTTTATTATTGTGTAGTTAAAAATATTTATTAAATATAAGTAATGTAATATAATAATAAAAAAGCATGCATGTTGAGTGAGGTAGCATGTGTCATTATATTGATGTATGCATGAGATCAATTAATAACGAAGAACATTTTCTCATGCATATTGTGGCGAGTCTTTGATGATGTGATATGTATGCATGTTAAAAATGATGTAATATAATGGGAAAAAATTCATGCATGTTGAGGGAGGTTGCATGTGTCATTAAATGGATGTGTGCATGAGATCAACTAATAATGAAGAACTTGTTCTCATGCATATTGTGGTGTGCCTTTGATGAGGTGACATGCTTGCATGTTGAGATAAATAAGATGGTGGGGATGATCTATTATAGTATTATAGCCGAATTAGGGTTTCTCCTTCCCCGCCAATTCTGCACGGGTCTATCAATACATCAGCATTTGTGTTGTTTATGATATGTTGGTTGTACGATTTTCTATATGCGTACAACCAACATACTTTCAGCAATATTCTGCTTACAGATTAATTTGTCTAATTTATACTTCTGTAAATTTTGTAGTTGACTTGTATAATTATGCAGTAAAATAATTTACAGTATCATGTTTCTTATCTCAGACCGTGTCGGTTAATCTTATTACTTACTAGATGATACCCCGCGCGTTGCTGCGGGAATAAGATGCAATATATTTTGAATGATTGGTTGCATGAAACATGAATAGTTGAATTAATAGTATATAAACTAAAGTACAAAAATACATTTTACGTATTGTGTTTTATTATTGTGTAGTTAAAAATATTTATGAAATATAAGTAATGTAATATAATGAAAAAAAATCATGCATGTTGAGTGAGGTGACATGTGTCATTACATTGATGTATGCATGAGATCAACTAATAACGAAAAACATTTTCTCATGCATATTGTGGTGAGTCTTTGATGATGTGACATGTATGCATGTTAAAAGTAATGTAATATAATGGGAAAAAATCCATGCATGTTGAGGGAGGTTGCATGTGTCATTAAATGGATGTGTGCATGAGATCAACTAATATTGAAAAACTTGTTCTCATGCATATTGTGGTGGGCCTTTGATGAGGTGACATGCTTGCATGTTGAGATAAATAAGATAGTGGGGATTATCTATTATAGTATTATAGATTAACTAAGGCCGATACAAACAGACCATCATTTTGTCCTCTATTTGTCCGTTCAGATCGTAAAAAGACCATTGTCCACCGTTTGCAGGTGGCTTGGCCAACGCCGCTGGCACGACGTTTTTGGACTGGTCGATCCGACCCACCTAGCCCGCCTGTCTGCGTCCCAAACGTCTCCCGCGTCACAGTTTCCTAATTTTAGTCTCACCTCGCCGGTCGAGGAACTTCCACATTTGTTTATAAGGTGGGGTCTTCATATCCACATTTAATATAGCAAATCCAGCAATGTGTCCCCAAGCGAGGACCAGCGCTGTCGTGGTTTGGATTCTGACAATAAGAATAGGGGTATGAATGGAACATGATCTATCGAGATGTAAACAGGTGACGCAGGCAATTTTATCGAGTCCGGGACTCTCGTGGAGGAGATAAAATCCCTACATCTCGTGCTCCCGAAGAAGCTTTTCCTTATATTTGTATGAACAAGATGTACATGAGGTTCTTTCCATGGAAGAGGAAGAAGAGGGGAGAGGAAGAAGAAGAGAGTCCAGCCTTTGGTGCCGTGATGGGGGTGGCTTATTTAGAGTTCGCCATCCCCACCTATTCATTTTACATAATGGAGAATTAATGAGAGATTAGTTCCTAATAAATGTGGATGTTTCTAGTGCTACTTATTACACTTTGGGTGGGGCTCGTAACTTAATAACAACGAGATGTTCTGGATAGATATCTCAAGGTGGATGATTAGTAGTAGATGCAGTTGGATCTCGGTCTACTTATTTTTAAGTACCGCCCATACTTTTGAGCCTCTACCCTTCTTTGTAGCATAGTTAGTATTGGTTTGCGCCTGTAATCCTGTCACTTGTCCAGCTGTGATTTGTTTACCTCGCATAGCAGTTTTATCGTCTTTTGGGAGAGACGTCACTAGTGAACATCATGGGACCCCGGTCCATATTTCCATCACTGTTTACACGCTCAATGACGGGGATCAACCCCGGCAAATCCCATGGTCAGGGACCCTGGGTTAGTCATGAGAGGCACAGGTTGGACGATAGCTCGTCGGCAAACAGGGAGGCACGCTCCTGCTCAATATTATTAATGGGGGAGATGCGATTACAGGGGATGCCAAGGCTGGAGCGCTCAAGGCTAGGGTTATAGATGATATTCGTTGCCCTTGGTGTCGCCCCTCCTAGCCCTTATATACTGGGCTAGGTCTCGGGGAGTTCCTCTACGTTTACAAGTAAGCTTTCCTAACCCTAGCTTGCTCCGTACGGCAGGTCTTCGCACCTTCCTTGTGAGTCGTAGACTCCTACGTCGGTGTCAATTAGTGGGCCAAGGCTGTATCTTCATGGGCCTTCTGTCTTCATGGACACCAGGTAGGCTTATCCGTAGGAGTCATGGGGTCACCCCCTCATCAGTAGCCCCCGAGTGCCTGGGGGACTCGAAGAGTCGCGCAGGAACTCGAGTAGATTCACTTGTCGGTTATTGGTATGAGCGGTACATCCACGGGTCGCTGGCAGTCTGGTGGTCATGACAAAACCTGTTTTGAGGGATGCTAAGCTGAAAGGGCCCAAGGAGTCGACTGGTCGAGCCTTGGTAAATTGCACTAGGGAAAATACCACAGTAGCCCAATCAAACCCACGTCCCTCGACGTGAGCTTGGAACACTGGTGTCGAGCAAAAGTCCGGCCGCTTCAGGTCTTACGGTGTTCATTTGCCGCTGGTAATGTGCATAGCCTAAGGCGCGTCCGCCCGGCTTTTTCTATCATGCGCGGCGCATGGAAAAGGTTGGGAGTGAAATCGCTCTTCGGCAAGTCCCAGCCCGGCCGAACTTCGCAGCGGGGTCTTACCTACACGCTAATCTTGCGTGGCATCTGGGCACATTGTATCGTGTTCCAGGAATGTGTGTTTTTGAGGCGCGGAGCCTTATAGCATAGCACCCGCTTGGAACAAAACATCAAGCGAGCTGTTCACTCATTCACCCGTGGAGCTTGTTTCGAGTGCTTAGACGGGAGGTTTTTCGCGAGTAGTCACTCGAATGCCATTTCGGCTCTTGAGGTGAGGGAGCATCTAAGACTCTTAGCGCCGTATGATCTTGGAGAATGCATGTTTGTCTTGCGTCGGGTTGAGGGAGCACCCGAGACTCTCGTGAGTGCGAGTGGTCACTCGAGCACATGGCTGACCTTTAGGTGAGGGAGCACCCGGGACTCTTATGATGTACTCTCCAGATGGGAGTAAGATGTTTTTTATTTGTCGGGAAAAAGATCTGAAAGATAGAATCTCAGAGCCTTGATGGCGTACGCAGTACGCCTTACTGTGATGTGACGTTAGCGTGGTCTTCTGGAAGTTTTTTGACTGCTGTGGCCTGCCGGGGAAATGACTTGGCGCTGTCCCGCCGAAATTTTCGCGTTGCGCGATCATGGTCCTCTTTTTGCGCGCGTAGTGGGCGGTGTTGTTATTGCGCCGGTTGGATTTTCCATACTTTTCGCCTCTGTATGGGATCGTGCCATGTTTTACTGGGCGAAAAGGTTGGACGGTGACCCTTCTTTCTAGGCTCTTGAGTTAAATACCATGCGACTGGGTAAATTGTAGGTTTTACCCAGCCGTTGCCTTCCTCCTCTTTCTCTGTTTCCTTCTTGTTCCTGAGACTACATCTTTTCTCCTCTGCGGGCTGCTGCGAGATCTATGACCAAGCGCCCCCGTGCTGCTGTAGAGTCGGCCAAGATGTCCGGCAAGTGGGAGCGGTCCACGTTTGGGGCTGGAGATCTGGACGCGCTGGTTGCTGATGGCGTGGTGGTGGAGGGCGATGTGCGTCTTCCTGGTGATGAGTCGATTCCAGCGCCGGCAGCGGACGAGCGGGTATGCTTCGAGGCTTTCTTCCACCGCGGGTTTGCTCTTCCGCTGCATCCTTTCGTTCGGGGCTTGCTATATTCCTATCGGCTCCAGTTGCATGACCTGACTCCCAACGGGATTTTCCACATTGCGTGTTTCATCACTCTTTGTGAGGCCTTCTTGGGGATTTACCCCCATTGGGGACTTTGGAGGCGCCTTTTTAGTATAAAAAGGACGAACTCTGAGTACGCCGTGGGTCGAGTGGGCATCTCCAATTGGGATAACCATTCATATTTTGACTTGGAGAAGATCGATTTTGTTAGTGGCTGGCGAAGAGGCTGGTTTTATCTGAAGGATCGCTTCGTTGTTGGTCAGCAATTTGGTCTTGCTTCTTTCAATCCGGGAACGCGGGTGGTCAGACAACCTTCGTGGTCTCATTCTTTGACCGAGGTGGAGTCGTCCGAGCTAACTCAGTTTTTGTAGAGGATTGTTGTGTTGAAGGATAACTTGACTGGTGGTCAGCTCATCTCCGTTTTTGTGGGGAGGCGAGTTCAACCTTTGCAGCATCGAACTCACCCTATGTGGCAGTACAAGGGACTCGGTGACTCGACGAGATGCTCGCCTGAAGAGCTAGAACCTGATGCCTTGCTGGCTCATATCCAACATGTGACCAAGTGCTCGAGTATTTTGGAAATGCGCTTTGTCCTTCCATATGCTTCTGATCATTCTCCGCCGCCGGTTGGTGCCTGTGTTCATTCATTTGTTTGGACGAGTACTTAGTTTTGCTTTGTTGTTGACATTGCTTGCCTTGCAGGGCCATGCTCCGGTGCCGTGTAATCCTCCGCAGCCAGAGGATGCCAATATTCTTGAAGAACCTGGTGCTTCCGCAGCTGATGATGCTGTGCCGGCTGTTGATGCTGAAATTGTGCTGGTGGAGACTGGAGATAGTGAGGATTCGAGTCCCTTCCGTGTGAAGCAGTCACGCCCCTTGAGCGCTGAAGATCATGCTGCGTTGGATGATGATGTCCCGCATGCTGCTCCTTTTGCTGGGCCTTCCCCTTCGGCTGCTGCTCCGGCCGCTCCTCCCAAGAGGGTCAGGCTTGGGAGGCTGGGGCGCCCTCGTGCTGCGCGTGTCGGGTAAGAGTCTGCTGGATTTGTGCCCGTTCCCTTTTCCCTGTTCTTGCGTCTGATAATGCTTATTTTGTAGTGTTGCGCCTGCTCCGGCTGCTTTGTGCACCAGCGCAACTACAACTGATCTGAAGTCGACGAGTTCTTGAGCGGCGGCCAAGCATCTTGAGGACCTCTCGGCTGCCGCTGGTCAATCTGGGCCGACGACTCCTCCTGCTGTTTCAACTGCGGTTGTAGTTCCTGGTGCGCCTTCTTCTGAGGCGCCTGGTGCTGTTGCTCTTGAGCCCAAGCCAACTGAACTTGGTCTTCCGTATTTTGGCCGGCTTGATCTGGCGATTGAGGACAAGGCTCGTGCTTTCGACCGTGTCTCCAGCTGGTAAGTTGATTTGTTTCTGTGCGATTTTATCATCGGGGGCACGGCAGTGCTCCCGATGGGAGTAGCCCCCGAGGCTAGAAGTAACTGTTTGCAGTTGCTTGTAGTCTTGTCTTTCCTTAACACCTGGTTGCCTGGTTTTTGCAGCCTGGTTTCCAACACTGCGAGCGTTTGGTGATTGATGCTGAGCGTTGGCAGCGGGCCCATGATTCTGCCCAGGATGCTTTGTCTGCTATGGATGGTGAGTTTTCGTTCTTGCGTTGCTGAGCTTTGGCCGCTGTGTCTGAGTACTGTCTGGCTTTGCAGGTCGTCGCCAGGCTGCCGAGAAGCACGCCGAGAAGGCGGAGAGGACGGTTTCCATTCTCAAGGCTACCTTGGCTTCCAAGGAGGCGGAGCTGCACGGTCAACACGAGGAGATGGTTTGCCTTCGCCAGGCTGAGGACGCGCGTGCGCGGGTGGAAGCAGTCAAGGGCAAACGTCTTCGCCCCTTGGCGGACTCGCTTGTGTGTAAGTTTGGTATTCAACTATTGGTCTTGTTGTTCCTACTATCTTCCCATGATGATGTTTCTTTGCTTGGTGCAGCTGCTATAGGTGCGAAGCCGATGGAGACTGCTGCGTCGGGGTCTGGAATTCTTCAAGGTGCTGTGGATGTTGTTGCAGAGGCTGTTTCGGTGGTCGGGGACGTCTGCGCCCGGGCTTCCAATCTTGTGGGGCTTGCGCACGAGCACCTTATGCCGGAGGGTGCAGAGGTGCCTGATGGCCTGGGTGCTCGGGTGGCTGCGTTCGGCCCAGATGGGAAACGCATGGTGGAGCTAGTTGCGGAGAGCGTGGTGAGTGGTTCTTCCACGACCCTTGTCGTCCTTATGGGGCATGGGATTTCCTTTGATGACTCCTTGGTTGAGACCATCCCGAACTATTCTGATGAGCAGGACGACCGAGCTGATAAGCTGGCTCGTCGCCTGCAACAGGTTGTAGATGCTAAGGATCCCCCTGTCGTAGGTGAGGGGGAGGCACAGTAATGTTGCGTTGCTTTGAAACTTTGTCTGTAATTAGTGACTCCTGTTGTGATGGTTGATCTTTTGCTACCTTTATCTGAGTGACTGCTTGGCTGTTCCTCTTCCTGTTTTCGATTTCTTTGTTTTGTTCATCCTGCGGTAGGCCACTCCGGGCGTTCTTCGTCCGTGGAGTTCGCTGAGGGATGACGCTCGCGAGGGTGCGTACGAGTCCGTTTGCTTGCGACTGAAGGATGCTGAGCGGGAGATTGTTCGTCTGAAGGGATCTGTAGCCGTTCAGCGTACTTGGCGCGAGCGTGCCGAGGCCGTGGTTGAGATCCTTTCTTTGTGGGTGGTGAAGTTGTCCGGCCTCCTGCGGGGTGAGTCTTGCATCTGCTTGGTTGCTTGATTCCGCTTAGTAGGTTTTGCCGTCTTTGTCTTGATCGTAGTTTTTGACTTTCGAAGTGCTAGCAGGGCGACCTCGGGATGAAGAGAGGGCCGTTCAGTCGGAGATGTCGCGGCTGGATGATCCCAGAGTGCAGGAGAGCAATCCTTTTTGGGAGAATGGGGCTCGTGCTCGAGTGTTTGCTTTGCTTCGTCTCCGAGTTGAGCGGGTACCGGATGCTCTCAAGTACTGCCAGCGGGTGTTGGGTGGTATCCATGCTGAGTTCTATCCGTTGGAGGTGGTTCCTTCGTCCCTTGAGAGGCTCTGTCGCATATTTTTCTCAGCCTGCCGAGTTACGTCGAGTGATGGATCATCAGATTCGTGCTGGAGCCCGAGCTGCTTTGGGTTTGGTCCATAGTCATTGGCCGGGGGTGGATTTTGCTCAGGTGGTGGCGGTCCTCCAGGCGGTAGGGATCATTCGGTGAATGAGCACTACATGGCTGTAGATAACCTGCATGCCAGGTTGTGAGGCGGGTTTGCGAAGAGAACGACCGCCATCTGGGTGCACTTATTAAGGCGAAGTTGGAGCCTAAAGATTAGGTGCTTCCCTTCGTTGTATATGCTTCTTCCTGGTTGTATATATTCCATGCTGTCTTTGGGGGGGCGTCTGCGTTGTAGTTGCGGGGGACGTTCCAGCGGGTTGCTGCGGCAAGCCCCCCGGGTGTGAAAGTTTTTATGTGTCGCGGTTGCGAAGAGCGCCTCGGGGGGGGGGGGGGTGGCAGTTTCGTCGAGCCCCCGAGTGCCAACTTAATGTTCCGCGATTGCGGAAGATGACTCGGGGGTGGCTGCTTCGGCGAGCCCCTGAGTGCCAAGTTAATGTGCCACGATTGCGGAGGACGACTCGGGGGGTGGCTGCTTTGGCGAGCCCCCGAGTGCCAAGTTTAATGCGCCGCAATTGCGGAGGACGACTCAGGGGGTGGTTGCTTCGGCGAGCCCCCAAGTGCCAAGTTAATGTGCCGCGATTGCGGAGGACGACTCGGGGGGTGGCTGCTTCGGCGAGCCCCCGAGTGCCAAGTTAATGTGCCGCGATTGCGGAGGACGACTCGGGGGGTGGCTGCGTCGGTGAGCCCCCGAGTGCCAAGTTTAATGTGTCGCGGTTGTGGAGGACGACTCGGGGGGTGGCTGCTTCGGCGAGCCCCCGAGTGCCAACAAATTGTGGGAAAAATATTTGTGTAATACTTTTCCTGCTGTCTCTTACAAAGAGTAGGGGGGTTCTGTTGAAGACAGATCCCTTTTATTTAGAACGATGATATAGTGGCCTTAAAGGCCTGGTAGTTTTATCTCTGAGTGCCTGGGTTCTTCAGGCTATTTTCCTTTCCATCTATGGGAGCGCTTCTTCTGCGAGTCCCGTGGTCCTGCTGCCTTGGTGGGCTACGAAGGCTTCTGCTATCTTGTGGAATTCCTTGTCGCAGCAATCGGATCTGACGAAACTGCCGCTGATTGTGATGACCCCGCGCGGGCCTGGCATCTTCAGCTTGAGGTAGGCGTAATGGGGGTAAGGCCATGAAGCGGGCGAAAGCTGGTCGCCCGAGGATTGCGTGGTATTGCGACTTCCAGTCGACCACTTTGAAGTCAAGCGTTTCCTTGCGGAAGTTTGTCGCGTTCCCAAAGACTACCTCCAGGCTTATCCTTCCGAGGTAGTAGACTTCCTTTCCTGGTACGATCCCGTGGAAGGTTGTGCCTGAGGACTTGAGTGTGTTGTTTTGGATGAGCATATCGTCGAGTGTTCGGGTGAAGATGATGTTGATCCCACTGCCGCCGTCCATTAATACTCGCGACATGTCGTAATTTCCGATTCTGGCCTCGAGTACTAGCGCGGCATGCCCTGGTTGGGGAACGACTGGCGAGTGGTCGTCTCGGGAGAAGGCGATTTCTGTCTCCGACCCGCGCAGGTATTCTGGGATGGCCGGGTGGCGGAGGTTGCCAGGAAGACTTGTCTGGTGACTTGTTTTTGCTGCCTATTGGAAGGTCTGCCTTCTTGTATCATGTAGATCCTCCCGTGGGCTTTTGGGTACTGGTTTTCCTCTTCTGGTGTCCTTTGCCGTTCCTGGATGGCGGCCACCTGTCTTGTTGGCAGAGGGGGGGGGGGCTGGTGGCGCACCGTGGGCGACTGGCCCAACTGCTATGCTTGCGAGTGGTCGTGCTATTGCGGCCGCGGAGCGGCTTTTCTCCTCGGCCAACTCGTTGAAGCTTCTGCAATTCCTAAGGGTGTGGGATGATCTGAGCTCTCCTCTCTCGTTTCTGAATCCGTGTATAGAACACGGTCCGTCGAGTTGTTCTTTGGCAAAGCGGAATGCGCGAGTGCCGTCGCGTGGCTGCCTTGTCCTCCATTCTCGTCTCTGAGCCTGGGGCTCATCTTCTGGGTTGTCTCGCCGCTGTGGTCTGTTTTCATCACGGTGCCTGCCGTTCCGATCGTTCGAGAAACCGACGGCGACCATGTCGGGTCCTCTATCGTCGTAGAAGTTCCGTCTAGGTCGCTTCCTTCTTCTTTCGGCTCCTATATCTCCGTTGTAGTCGTAGTCGTACTCTGATCGCGCAATGTGGGTTTCTGTTTCTTTACGAACGGAATCTTCTCCGTCCGCCCAGCTGTTGGCTAGTTCTAACAGCCGTGCGAGTGTTCGGACTTTCATCCGTCCGAGCTGCTCCTTGAATTCGACGCGCTGAAGGCCCCGCCTGAACGCGTCGATCGCACTTTCATCCGAGATGTCTTCCGCTAAATTCTTGAGTATCGTCCATCGCTGGATGTATGCTCGCAGGACCTCCCTCGTTCCTTGTTTGCATGCCCGCAGTTCCTCGAGTGAGGCTGGTCTCTTGTATGTGGATTTGAAGTTTTCTATGAAGGCTCCTCGGAACTGGCTCCAAGAGCTGATGGATCCGCGCCGAAGATTCTTCAGCCAATGTCGAGCGGAGCTCTCGAGCATGAGCTGCACGTACTGCATTGCCGTGACGTTGGTTCCTCTTTGAAACTTGAATGCTGTTAGGTAGTCGTCGAGTCATGCCTCCGGCTCCTCGAGTCCGTTGTACTTTAGTGTCGTGGAGTTCAGTTTGAACCCGTTTGGCATACGCGTCTCACGAATGGCACATGTGAAGCATAGTGCTCCACATGGCTCGATTTCATCGTCGGAAGCCTCTTCGTCCGAGTACTCCTCGCGTGCTGCGCGTCTTCGCCTGCTGCGGTTGACTCTGTTCTGCGTGATGTCGTCTCGTGCATCTCGCCGAGTGCTGCGGCGCCTGTTGTTGTCGTCGCTGTCATGTTTCTTGTACTTGTCGGGGCGCCTGCGCCTGTCGTCATTACTGTCGTCGTCGTCGTCTTCATCGTCTGGTGAACTGGGGTCCCTGTCCGGTGTATGCTCGCGAGTCTGCCGTTTTGCGCTGGATTTCTTAGGTACCGAGGCATCGATGGCGTCCTTCATTATCTGCAAAGCAATGCAAGTGTAGCGATCCGTCTTGCCCTTTCCGCTTTTCTGGGCACGGGATAGGTAGTCCTGGGCGCTTATGAGTGCTTCTGCCGGAGTGAGGGGCTCTTCTTCATCGTCGTCTTCCTCTAATCTGAAATCTTCTTCCAGTTTCCGCACCACTCTCGCCCTTTCTGTCTTCCGCAGGTTGTTGAATTTCGATCTGTTGCGGGTGGGGGAGTCGTGGCCTGGTGAGTCACTTCTGGGAGGTTGTCTGCGACTGCTTTTCTCTTCGAGTTTCACCTTTTCTTGCTTCTCCATGGCTAGGCGCCATTGTCTCGTCTGCTGGGTTAGCTCGCACGCTAGCTTGTTGTATTCTCTTAGCTCGTCCCTTGAGGCATCTGATGGTAGTAACCTACCGCGGGCGACTTCTTCCTTTACCATTGCCATTGATTCCTTGGACAAGTATATTTTTTCTTTGGGTGGTCCGTCTGCCGCTGCAGCCGGGGTTTGCTGCCTGCTGCGTGATGGCTGGCTGCCCTGGCCGGGTGCTTGCTGCTTGGCAGCTGACTGCTTTTTTGATTGCTGGGTCCTTGTTCCACCTAGACTTTCCTTGGTATGGTCCCCGGTTCTCCTAGCTGTACGACCATCTGACTGGTGTTGCCGGGACCTGCCGTCCTATTGGTGGTTGGGGTGTCTTGACGAGTACCCGGGTCTTCGACTCGTTCGTTATTACCTGACGCTGGTGTGCCAACTTCTGTCATGAACACCTGCGATGGTGTACTTGCTGCCTCCTTGCTGATCGTGTGATGTTGCTTCTCCATGTTGGGGCTCCACTCAGGCGGTCGCGAGTGATGTGGAGCCTTGATTTGGGTGGGTAGCTGCGACTGCCAGGTAGGCTGGCCGTGCGGGCGGCGTTCGCTCCGGTCACTGTTGCAGGCGTTGCCGTGGGTGCGCGGGTGCCGTCGGTGAGGCGAAGAGTCCCCCAATGGTTGATGTAAATCTGATACGCTCCGAAAATCAGATTGACACCGGAGTGTAGATCGGTGAAGACTGGCTGGAGGGCCGGGAGGTGGGCCGTGAATCCGAGGGACTCGGACAGATTGGATCTTGTCGAAGCCGTCGAGTCGATGAGTGCTAATGATGATGAGGCCACCAAGATCGCGTTCCCAACCTGCGCGGTTCCCACAGACGGCGCCAATTGATGGGGATCAACCCCGGCAAATCCCATGGTCAGGGACCCTGGGTTAGTCATGAGAGGCACAGGTTGGACGATAGCTCGTCGGAAAACAGGGAGGCACGCTCCTGCTCGATATTATTAATGGGGGAGATGCGATTACAGGGGATGCCAAGGCTGGAGCGCTCAAGGCTAGGGTTACAGATGATATTCGTTGCCCTTGGTGTCGCCCCTCCTAGCCCTTATATATTGGGCTAGGTCTCGGGGAGTTCCTCTACGTTTATAGGTAAGCTTTCCTAACCCTAGCTTGCTCCGTACGGCAGGTCTTCGCACCTTCCTTGTGAGTCGTAGACTCCTACGTCGGTGTCAATTAGTGGGCCGAGGCTGTATCTTCATGGGCCTTCTGTCTTCATGGACACCAGGTAGGCTTATCCGTAGGAGTCGTGGGGTCACCCCCTCGTCACTCAATTTATTTCCTATTATTACTTTGCAATCGCAATTATCACTACCTATTATCTGTTGCGTTGATCCTTTGTAAACAGCAAGGACGGAGAGATTGACAACCTCTTTGTACTCGTTGGGAGCAAAGTTATTTATTGTGTGTGCAGGTCCAGGCAAAGCAAGTGATTCTTTTCAGACGGCGCATCGTTTGCCGAACCACCTACTTTAAGTTATCGGAGTCCTACGGTAAGACACTCTAAACCTTGGCATCTTTGCCAAGGGAAATTTGTTGCTATACTACATCAAACCTTCCACTTGGGGTAACCAACGAGGAACTAGTATCATCCACCACCATGAGCGCTTCCCAGTTGTGCCATGAGTAGTCCCCCTTGGACCATGGGTCCATGACCAGTAGCTATGTGATGCCTTCTCTCCAATCTTGTGCTTCAATTCTTAGCCCTTGTGAGCTGCCCTACATGATCAAGGCACCTATGTAATTTTCCTGTTGTTGCTATGCTGTGTTTGTTGGGATCCGATGGATTATGAGATTATGTTCAGATTGTGATGCGGTATATATTTGGTTCTCCTTTTATATTTTGTTCTTGAGTAATTCTTGATTGTTCTCCGTTGCTTCTTATTGCTTTGGCCAAGTAGTAGATAGTAACTCCAAGAGGGAGCGTTATGCTTGATTGTGGGTTCATGCCCCCCGATGTCTAGCTTGAGTGACAGAAACATGAGACTAGGGGATGTGTTGTTGCCACCAGGGAGAAAACAACATTGCTTGTAGTCGCGGTTGCAAGGATTGTTTACCTTACGCAAAGTTCGCTAATGCAGTTGTCTGTTGCTTCGTGTTTACACTTTGGGTGGGGCTCGCAAATTAATACCAGCGCGATGTTCTGGATAGATATCTCAAGGTGAATGATTAGTAAGTAGATGCTGATGGATAAACGGTCTACTTGTTTTGGCGTACTGCCCATACTTTTGAGCCTCTAACTTTCTTGTGGCATAATTAGCATTTCGGTGCGTTTGTAATTCTGTCAATTGCCCAACTGTAATTTTTTCACCCAGCTTAGCTGTTTTATCGTCTTTTGGGAGAGAGACAACACTACTGAACATCATGGGACCCCGGTCCATTTTTCACCATTGCTTACACCTCAACTCTATACTCTTTTATTTCCTTTCAGTTGCAATCACCGTCACTATTTCCATCGTGCGTTTGATCCTTTGTAAACGATAAGGCCGGAGAGATTGACAACATCTCTGAACTCATTGGGAGCAAAGTTATTTGCTTTTGTGTGCAGGTCCATGTCTTCTGTAAGCGCCATAGCAGCATACACCTACTTGTAGATCTTGGAGTCCTCCTGAATTCAATAAACCTTACCGTCCTCGTGTAAGGGAAATTTACTGCTAGCTACATCTCAACCTTCCACTTGGGGTAACCAACGAGGGGCGAGAAGCCATCAAGACAATTTCTGGCGCCATTGCCGGGGACTTTAATCTTCAAGATAGGGGAGTTGCACGCTATCTTTTACCTTTGCTTTTTAGTCTTGTTAGTTTACTTTCTAGTTTTTTCTTTAGAGTCTTATACCAAAAACCACAAAAAAATAGTTGCTTTGCTCTTGCTTGCTACTGTTACTATGGGTACCTACAAAAGTAACAGGCTTTGTGACTACACTAGTTATGACGGGGAGTTATGCCCATGGCATGGTCTCTCGGGGAAAGAACCGGATCTCTGGTTTGAAGTTGCTCCTAGACGTCCTCAAACCTGGGAGGATGTCAAAATGGTTATAATAGAAAGCAAATAAAATGTAGAGGATGGCACCACAACTTTGATTAATAGCAAGGAAATTGATTTTGATAATTGCACTCTTCCCGATGTTATCACTTTTTTTGCAAAGATTGGCTAAAGACCCCCACACTAGTACACTTAACATTGGCTTCACCGAGCATATTACCAATGCTCATATCAAAGCCAGGGAGGAGAAACTCAAGTTAGAGACGTCCATTCCTAGAAAACTAAAAGATGGTTGGGATCCTATGGTCAAAATTAAATTGAATAATTTCTCTTGCTTTGCTTTATGTGATGTTGGAGCTAGTGCCTCCGTTTTACCCAAAAGAATGCATGATATGCTTGAATTAAAACCTTTTGATCCTTGTTCTTTTGGTGTTCGTCTTGTTGATTCTTCCGTAAATAAACCTTTAGGGAGGATTGATGATGTTCTTATTGTTGTCAATGATAATTATGTTCCCGTTGATTTTCTTGTCATGGACATTGTGTGTGACCCCTCATGGTCAATTATTTTGGGATGTCCTTTTCTCCACACCGTTGGTGCTATCATTGACATGAAAGAAGGCACCATTAGATTCCAATTCCCCCTCAAAAAGGGAATGGAACACTTTCCTTGAAAGAAGATTAAGTTACCTTATGAGTCCGTTACATGGGCAAGTTATTCTTTTGGAGTTGATAAAACTTGATCTTTTTGCATCATGCCTAGCTAAAAGGCATAAAAGAAAGCGCTTCTTGGGAGGCAACCCAAAATGTTTTTTACTTTCCGTTTTAGTGGTCTTGATTCTTTTTACTACTGTAGCAACATCATTGTATCTTTATTTTCAAGCTTTGTGCCAAGTTTTAGCCTCCGATTGCAAGAAAGTTCAAAAGTTGTGGCATGCTGTCCAGAAACAGATTCGGTATGCTTGACGGAAAAATTCATGATAAATCGCCAGATCATCTTTTTCATCTGATTTTTTTGACAGTATGCTCTATACAATTAGATCCTGGTGTCTTTTCTGAGTTTTTTGATTTGAGTTGCATAAGTACCCCAAAAAAATTATTTACTACCTGCTGGTCTGTTTTTCACAGATTCTGCCACGTTTTGCGTTTTCACCGTTTTGCAAATCTGAAGCTTGCTTTTTCTTTGATTTTTTTTCAATCTTGAGAAATAGTAGATCTTCATGAAAATGTTTATTTTCAGTGGAGTAAAATTATTTATTTATGAGTACTAACCACTCTAATCAGCTTATGACGAGTTTCGTATGAAGGGAGTTTTCAAGTATGCGAAAGAAGATGATGAAAGAATATCCGGGAGTGTCAAACGCTCAAGCTTGGGGATTCCCCCATGCACCGCCAACAAATATCTAAGGAGACTCAAGCATCTAGGCTTGGGGATTCCCTCGTGCATCCCCTTCTCCATCAACAATCACCGGTTCATCCTTCTCCATGCTATATTTTTATCTCTTCATGTGTTATGTGCTATGCTTGGAGCATCTCGCTCTTTACCTTTTAGTTTGTTTTAGTTTTGCTTGTTGTTCATAACAAGTTGGACCCTAGCCTTCATTGTTTGGGAGAGAAACACGCTCCACTTCACCCTAGAACACAACATAAGCTTGCATGCTTATCTTTCTTTTTGTGCGTGTTCTTTATCTTTTCGTAGCTGTTATCATGCTTAGCTCTTTTTTTCATGCTTATAATTTTAAGAGCTTTTATTTAGGTTGTTGCTTTTGGAACTCTCTTGAGTTATCATGCTTATCTTGCTTAGAGAGTTGGTTTGTTGCACTGAGTTATGTGTCTTGCTTGAGTAGGTAATTGAGGTTTCTATTATAAGTGTAATAGTAACTTGCAATAGTTTTGAGGTATTGATTTGAGTAATGTTTGGACTTTTTGTGTCAAGATCTTGAGCATATTAGTGTTAGGTGTCGTATTTTGGGAAATCCGTGTTTATTTTTGAAAACTACAAGAAATAGTTGAGAACTCTAGCTACTAGATGGATCGCTAACCTCTGGAGGGGTTGGAATATATAGAGTACCCTCACGTATCATGGGTCGAGGATGCGCAAGGATAACCAAACCCCCACACTCCTCCTAGGGGTACTTGTCTCTTTTAGAACCTCCTGATTAGATAGAGAGTTGCCGATAATAAGTGCATGAGTTCTTCGGACTAATGCAAGTATTCGATTGTTGGCACTTCCACCCTTCATATTTTGCTAGCCTCTTCGGTATCGTGCATTGCCCTTTATCATCTTGAGAGTTGGTGCAAACTTCGCTGGTGCATCCAAACCCTTGGCATGATATACTCTGTCCTCATAAACCTCCTTATATCTTCCTCAAAACAGCCACCATACCTACCTATCAAGGAATTTCCATAGCCTTTCCGAGATACATTGCCATGCAACATCCATCATCTCATGAATTGATCTTAATGCCTGTCGGGACCCGGGGTTAGAGTATGCAAGCCTCGCTACAACACAATCATATGGAGTGCCGAGAACCGTACCCACTTGTCTGAGCAGACAAGGCCAAGGACAGAACGTTCTCGGAAAGCATCGAACGTGAGGGGCATCCCATCCTGGCCGGATGATCAACTGAAATGGGTCCTCATCGTCCGCACACAAATCTAAATGATATGGGTGGTGAACTCCCATACTCATAGACAAGTCGCCTCAACCATACTATCGATTGTATTATAACCCTTACATAGACTTACTCCAGCCCGATCACTTAGTCGGGGTCTAGGGAGGGCTCGATCATACATCAAAGTGTGCACGTGACGGAGTCACGAACAATCGCATCGCGATGCCCCAAGCTGCGCACATCTAAGGGCCACTTGGTGTATAAAAGACCGCCAGCCAGATCACAACTAGGGTCTCGAAAACCCATACTAAGACATGCATGTTATAAACATACACGCAGCACACATGCCTTGTATGAACAATAGGTATCATTGCAATTCTCTACAAAGTATATACTTTATTAATAACTCTTACAGAGTGCACACAGAGATCACAAGCATGTGATCCAACATTACATCAAACAAGCGGAAGCAAAGTAGGTCTGAGTACAGACAAGTTTAACAAATGGCTTAGAGAAGCCTTATCTAAAAACAAGCCCTCCACGAGGGAACCAGTCGTCTGACTGGGACTACACTAGCTTGGTCTTGGTCTGAGTCTTCATTCTTCGAGCTTCAGGTAGAAGCCACCATCGGGGTCGGTGGGTTCATCTAAAACATAGATTAAGCAAACGTGAGTACAAAATCGTACTCAGCAAGACTTACATAGGAGCTATACTACTCATGCATATGTATCAAGGTAAAGGGAGGTGGGGTTTCACTTGCAGAAGTGCCAGCTTTGACTTGGCTAGTCCTGAACTACGAGTACCAGACTTGAGGTAAGAAGCGTACACGAGTCCACTACATCTCTTCAACCAATTACACCACTATGGTTACTTCCTCGACTTCCCCACGAGAAGCACACCATAGCACTCACGCTTATCTTGGTGTGTTTTAGAAGTATCCAGTTCAAGTTGTCTAATAATCAAGCTAAGCTTTCCAAGCAGTCCTTAACCGTGGACGCGGCTATTCGAATAGTTTTGTTAACCCTGCAGGGGTGTACCGCTACACACACGTGTCATCAGTTACCGCCTTTTTCATGTCACCGTTCAAGAGGTGACAGCGAGGATGCCACCACAACACTTTGCCCACAGCTCCGTTCTAGTCCAGAGAGTCGCCTATCTGAGGGGGATCCGTATGGAAGTCCGGCCGAGGTTCCAGTACAGCCTCAAACGATGTGTGCAGGGTCCCAAGCCGGTCTTGAAAAGCCGTTCATCCACTTCGCAGACCGTGCCACAGCCCTACCAGAACTCCGAACTACTGCGACTCTTGGGGTTCGAACGGGGTGAGGTACTAGGATGAGAGGGGTCAGTGAGCCCAATGTGTGGTTGTACTCTTCTTCTTGGATCACCACACAAGAACTCGGACTTAAGGCGGTGTTCAACGAGACAACCCACTGTGTACTCCTACACAACCTCTCATCGTTCACCTTGTATTAGGGTAGATTCACCAACACATTTCACTTTCATCAACACCATGTTTATCATCATCCCGACTCACATCAAAAGCAACCTCGTTGTATCACTAAGCATGCAATAAGCAGTAACAGTTGCAGGGGCCACATGATATCAACCAACTCCTACATCTGCTAGGATTGTGGTTTGCTTACTACTGTGACAAGATGATAGGTCATGCAAAGGATGTGGGTTCAACTATGCGGTAGAAACGTTATCATGGTGATCATCCTAAACAATGCATAAGCGAGACATGAGAGGGAAGTGGGACTTTATCGACATGATCAATGGGGGTTTGCTTGCCTTGCTGACGAGGTTTCGATAACGGTGTCTTCAACGAAGGGGGCAGCCTCCTGCTCCGGTTCCACCTCTACTCGACAAACAACAAACAAGGAAGCAATATAAATACAATGCACAAACACATGGTTGAAGGTTGAAACTTGATGTATATGTTTCTGATGTGTTTGGGCAATTCCATTTAAATGGAGTATATTGCAAATTGAATTGCAAATTCAAACTCCAATTTGAATTCAATTTAGTCAAGTTGCATATGACATTATTTGATCAAGTTAAACCATTTTGAAATGGTTATGATATGCCTCTGATGTGTGTTTGAAATGTAGTATGTTGATATGGTTCAAAATGCAAAAGCATTTGAAAAGAATTTGAATTAATTCCATTTAAATCAAATAGCAAATGCTACTGATCACATTTTAAATTCAACTCAAACAAAGTTGAAAGTTGTATATTTGGATAGGTTATTTTCTCCTGATCATTTTTCATATATTATTTGTTCAATTTCGAGTTAATATGAATTTTCTATGATTTTTCAAAGTTTCAGCCATTTTCTGCCTTTTCTGGAATTTCTGTAATTCTTTTTAATCTGTTTTTCTGTTTACTGTGTCATCATGAGGTCAGCATGACGCAAGGGGGGGCTGACAACAGGGGCCCACCTGTAAGTGGGTCTGGGGTTAATCCCCGTTTAATTAAAATTAAACAGAGGATTAAAGGGGCTGGGACCCACCTGTCATTGGCTAAAGAGGGGGATTAACTGGCTAACCTAAACCCGCCCACCGGCGGTTAACCGGTGGCGGCCACTGTACACGGCGGCGACATGCCGGGGTGGCCTTTCGGCCACGGTTTGGCACGGGAAAAGCACGGGGAGGCACCCCTTGCTCGCCTGCATCAAGCCATGGGCTCGGGGCAGGCTGGGAGTGGCCGGAACCTCGCCGGCGTTGAGGAACGCGGCAGCCGGGGTACTGCACATGCGGGCTCATCGATTCTGACCACGGGGAGGTGCGCAGGAGGGGGCAAAAGGAAGAGGGGCTCACCCTGGTGTCCAAGGTGATGACGGCTACGGCGGGGAGGTCGCGGGGACGACGTAATTGACGACGAGCTCGTGCGGGCCGGCGGTGAAGACGACGAAGGGCGCGGCGTCTGTGGAGCACGCCGGCTCGATTACTCGCTCGTGAAGACGAAGGCGTCGTCGAGGAGTCTCCTGGACATCATGGTGCAGCTCGAGGAGGACGACGGCCACGCAGGTTCGACGGCGGTGCTCCGGCATGCGCTCGGGCGGCGAACAAAACGGCGAAGGGAGAGGGGGGATGATCCAGAAGAGGGGGAAATGAAAGAGGGCTTCGAGACGGCCTCCCAGGCAAGGAGATGAGGTCTAGGGGGGGCTGGAAGCCTCTCGGCGTCGAGGTGGCGTCGTGGCCACGCTCTGCCTCCACCGAGCAGCTTGGAGCTGCGGGGAGGTAGATGACAAGGCCTCTAGGGGTGGGCTTGGCCGGCTAGGGGAGTTGGGCCTTCGCCTGGGCGCAAGGTAAGCCTACCCTTCTATGTTTTTCCTTTTTCTTTTTATTTCTTCTGTTTCTTTTGTTTTGCTCTGGTAAAAATACCAAGGCATTTTATGCCCCAAATTTTTATGTGGCCTCATAAAATATAGAGCTAGCCACTCATAAATTTTGAGCACTTTTAAAATTCAAATAATTTGAATCTTAATTCAAATAGGGTATTTATTTAATTTCCAAGGCATTGTTTGAAAATTAGAAAATTCCATGAGCATGGGATTGTTCCCAAACCACTTTTAAAATGATCAGCATCATTTATAGGAATTTTCAAAATGTTCAAATGATTTTTGGAAAAAGATTTTTATCTGGCCATTTGAATTAATTTCTCAGGGCTTTCTGCTTCCCCATTTTTGAATTTTATTTTGAATTTTTGCATGATGCAAAGGCACAATAAAACCCTAGCACTTACCTAACTTGGGGTTGTGACAATGCCATACATGATTTTTCTTGATCGAGGAGCCGCATGCTAGTTGGGCCTTGCCCTTATCATTGCTACATGTCGCGCTAGTATCATTGCATATCCTGCTACACTGGCAGAGGCATACATTCGCATACATCATGATAGTTTTTCAGTTTTCTTTATGTTGAGTACTTCTTATAAAGTGTGAAGATCTTCTTTATATTCTTGTAAAATATAGAGTGTTGCCCTTAAAGTGAGGAAAAGATCCCAAAGAGGACAAAATAAAAGATCCCAAAAGAGGACAAATTAAAAGATCCCAAAGAGGACAAATGCGGGATAAATAGAAAGAACCAATGAGGCCACAAACATACAAAAAATAGAAAAAGAGAAAAAAGAAATAAAAAGAGAGAAGGGGGCAACACTACTATTCCTTTTAAAAGATCCACACTCGTATTCCATAGTCATATTTGTACTCAATAGAGATATTCATATCATTCATGCATAACTATGTGGGGATCCTTACATATTCCAAGGATGAACCTCCTCAAATGAGCTATAGGTCTTCATGATCAAGCAAGTTGGATGCACCCCCACTAGTTCCATTGGAGAGCTTACCATAACTCATATGTGCATCTGTTGCATGGAAATTCCTACTCCTCACATCATATCTATCATTTGGCTTTTTCTCGCCTATGATTGTACTCATTGATGTGAGCCTTTCACAACCTTTTGTCTTCCTTCCCCATCATTTTTCTCTTTGCCATCCTAAGTGCCAACATATCTTGCTTGCGCTCATCCATTGCATGAGTGCTCAAAGTAGAAAGGGAGAGGATCAATTTGACTTGCACCTGATTAGTGGTCTGGGGACGAGTCAAAATAAGATTCTGAAGGAGACCAAGTGTGAAGTTTTAGTATATTGAGTTCTCAATTAACTATATAGTATTTTTTATGCTCTAAACCCATCTCCCACTTCTTGCACGCAAACACCATTTAGAGACATTCGAGGTCACGGACAGCGAGAGCTCTTGCACCTTTATGTTCTTACTTTGGTAGTTTCAATACTAGATATAGACTCTTGCTTGTTATTGTCTTGACTTGAATTGCATATCTTACTTGCTTTACTTTGAAGTTCTTATATGTGTGTTAGCATGTCACCACAGAAATTATATGTGTTATCATTTACCTACTCGAGGACAAGAAGGAATTAAGCTTGGGGATGTTGATACGTCCCAAACGTATGTATAATTTCTGCTTGTTCCATGCTCTTTTGAGTGACATTGCTATGTTTTTTTGCTACACTTTCGTACCTTTTAAACATATTTGGACTAACCTACTAACTCAGTGCACCCAGTGCCAGTTTCTGTCTGCTGATGTCTGGGAATTGCAGGTTTTTACCAATATTTACAGAGCCCAAAAAATTCCAAGGAAAAAAAAAATCATCGCAACAGAAGCTTCTGGATGACCGAAAGAGACCCGGAGGGGGGCACCCCCTCCCAGGCGGCTAGGGGCGCGACCCCACCCTAGGCCACGCGAGGAGGCCCCCTGGGTGGAGGGGCCACCCCTGGTGCCCCCCTTCGGCCTATATTTACATCCCATTCCAGAAACCCTCGAGAGATACCCCGCATCACGATTTTCACCTCTGTTCCGCCGCCGCCGAGATCCCGAGATCGG
Organism: Bromus sterilis; assembly: GCA_950022295.1. Taxonomy (NCBI): domain Eukaryota; kingdom Viridiplantae; phylum Streptophyta; class Magnoliopsida; order Poales; family Poaceae; genus Bromus; species Bromus sterilis. Next base: position 359,378,056 of record OX465595.1, on the reverse strand, counting down.
GAGCACCAGATGACCTCTTCCCGGCACCATGCTGGAGGGAGGATTGACCACCGAGAGCTTCTCCACCACCATGAGTGCTTCCCGGATGTTCCGTGAGTAGTCCCCCTTGGACCATGGGTCCATGACCAGTAGCTATGTGACGCCTTCTCTCCAATCTTGTGCTTCAATTCTTAGCCCTTGTGAGCTTCCCTACATGATCAAGGCACCTATGTAATTTTCCTGCTGTTGCTATGCTGTGTTTGCTGGGATCCGATGGATTATGAGATTATGTTCAGATAGTGATGAGTTATATATTTGGTTCTCCTTTTATATTTTGTTCTTGAGTAATTCTTGATTGTTCTTCATTGCTTCTTATTGCTTTGGCCAAGTAGTAGATAATAACTCCAAGAGGGAGCGTTATGCTTGATTGTGGGTTCATGCCCCCCGATGTCTAGCTTGAGTGACAAAAACATGAGACTAGGGGATGTGTTGTTGCCACTAAGGAGAAAACAACGGTGCTTGTAACTGTGGTTGCAAGGGTTGTTTACCTTACGCAAAATTTGTTTATGTAGTTGTCTGTTGCTTTGGGTTTACACTTTGGGTGGGGCTTGCAACTTAATACCAACGAGATGTTCTGGACAGATATCTCAAGGTGGATGATTAGTAAGTAGATGTGGATGGATAAACTGTCTACTTGTTTGGCGTACTGCCCATACTTTTGAGCCTCTGACTTTCTTGTGGCATAATTATCATTGCGATGCGTTTATAATTCTGTCAATTTCCCAGCTGTAATTTGTTCACCCAGCTTAGCTATTTTATCGTCTTTTGGTAGAGAGACATCACTAGTAAACATCATGGGATTGTTGGGATACGGAGCAGAAAACACAAATTTTTCATACCTACGTTACCCGAACACAAGATCTATGCTATGGCGATGTAAAGTAACAGAGGGAATCGAAGTTCATACCTTTGAAGACCGAAAGAGGGAAACATTATTGCGAACGTGGCTGGCTGTCAGAACCCCAACTTGGGTAAGTGCTAGGGTTGCTTGTGTCTTTTGCATCATGTGAAAATTTCAAAAGAAATTCAAAATTGGGGAAAAGAAAAGCCCTAAAGAATTAAATTAAATGGCCAGACAAAAATTGGTCCCAAAAATTCCTCTGGTATTTTTGAAAAGTCTTATAAATATGCATGATCACATATAAAGTGAAGTGCGTCCCACTGCATGCACCAAGATTTTTCAAATATTCCAAATAGGGTTTGGAAATTAATTAAATACCCTATTTGATTTGAAATTCAAATTAATTGAATTTCAAAAATCTCCAAAACTTGGGAGTGGCTAGTTATATGTCACATAAGTCCAAATTAAAGTTTTGGGATTTTTATAAAATGTTTTGGTACTTATTTATCAGAGCAAACAAATGAAAGAAAAACAAAACAGAAAGAAAATTAGAAAAGAGAGAAGAGGCCCACTTACCTTCCCCACCTCCTGGCCCAGCCCAGCCCACCTGGGGAGGGCACATGTGTCTTCCTCCCCAAGACAGGCAGGCAGCACGCCGGCGACCGCCGTGGGCGTGCCAGGCAGCTACCTGCCTCCCTCTCTCTTCCCGTGGCGCCTGGAGACGCCTGGAAGGACACCGCGTCCACTCCTCCTCTCGCCATTTCCTCTCTACCTCTCCTCCTCGCCGTTCTCGCGCCACCCGTAGCTCACCGCCGCTCACCGTCACGCGCCACCGTGGCCACCGAGCTCGTCTGGCCGCTGAAGCTTGTCCAAAGAGTTCGCCGCCCTCTCCTTCGTCTTTCCGAGCAACCAATCGAGGCCGAGGAGCTTCGGAACTGACGCCATCTTCATCGAACCACCGCCGGCCACCGTGAGCTTTAACGCCGGATTCCCTCGCCACCGCGCCCTCCCAGGTCTCTCCGTCGACACCGTCGTGATCACGGTGAGCTGCTGTGCATTCCCCCTCTCTCTGTGCTCAGCCCCGTGGCCTCCTCCATCGTCCCCCTCTTCACCGAGCCATGGCCGCCGCCGCACCTCGACGACGGCGAGGCTCCGGCCACCCCCGAGCGTCCCTGTGGGTTCTGGGTGAAGCGGCCGAGCACGGGGAGCACTCTGGTGCCCTCCGCGTGCCATCCCGTGGCCGCAAGCCCATTCCGGCGACCTCTCCGCCGTGCCCGTGGTCACCGGCGGCTCAACGCCGGCGAGAGGTGACATGGTCGGTTAGTTAGGGCTTAACCACCCCCCTAAACTAACCCCCACCCTCACTGACAGGTGGGCCAGGGCCCCCCCTCTAATTAACCAAGGGTTAATTAAACCGGGGTTAACCCTTGAGCCACTGACAGGAGGGCCCCACTGGCCATAAGCCCCCCCACGTCATGCTGAGGTCATCATGACGCAATAAAGGAGTTTTCTATTTAAAAGAATTAAAAAGAATTCAGAAAATTCCAAAAAATAGAATAAACTTTGAAATTCAATAACTTTTTAATCCTAACTCCAAATTTAATAAATAATATATGAAAAATTATCAGAAAAATGCAAGGATTATGAATATGCAATTTGTTTTCATGTTTGACCATTTTAAAATGGGTGAACAGTAGCAAACATGCATATGGCATAATTTGAAATTGAATTTGAAGTTTGAATTTGCAATTCAATTGCAATACACTTCAATTAACTTGAATCTTCAACACATCAGTGCTATATACTTCATGTCACAACCTTAACATGTGCTTGTGAATTCTACTTTCGATGTTTCCCCCTTTGTTGATGATTGCTCCGGTGACAGACGTTCCGAGACGGTGATCACCCCCGAAGAAGAAGACCACCGTTAAGACCCGTGTATCGTCAGCAAGGCAAGAAAACCCCATTGATCATGTCTATAAAATCCCAATTCCCTCTCAGTCTCGCTTATGCATGTTTAGGAGATCACCTTGTATCGATTCTACCGCATAGTTGAACCCATATCCGATGCATGACCTATCATCTTGTCACAGTAGTAAGCAAACCACAATCCTAGCTGACATAGGAGTTGATTGATATCATGTGTCCTCTGCAACTGTTACTGCTCATTGCATGCTTAGAGTTTACAATGAGGATGCTTTTGATGTGAGTCGGGATGATGGTGAACATGGTGTTGATGAAAGTGAAACTGTGTTGGTGAATCTACCCTAATACAAGGTGAACGATGAGAGGCTGTGTAGGAGTACACAGTGGGTTGACTCGTTGAACACCGCCTTAAGCCCGAGTTCTTATATGGTAATCCGAGACAAAGAGTACAACCACACATTGGGCTCACTGACCCCTCTCGACCTAGTAACTCACCCCGATCCAAGTCCAGGAGTCACACCTAGTTCGGGATTTCCATTCGGCATATGCATAGAAAGATAAAGGAAATGAAATGTGGCATTCATGGTAGGGCTTGTGGAACATGGCTTGTCCAGCGGAGAACCATCCGTCGAGGTGGGCTTGTCAGTCGTGCCTACATGGTTTGAGTCCAGGCTGGAAGCTCGGCTGGAACTCCAGTTGGGTTTGGAACTCACACAGTTGACTCCTTGGACTAGAACGGGGCTGTGGGCGAAGTGTTGTGGTGAACATCCTCGCCGACACCCCTTGAATGGTGCCGATACCTGGCGGTAACCGATGGTCATGTGTGTGTAGCGGTACACCCCTGCAGGGTTAACAAAACTATTTGAATAGCCGCGTCCGCGGTAATGGACTACTTGGAAAGCTGTGCTTGATTATTAGACAACTTGAATGGATACTCTAAAACTCGCAAGATAAGCGTGAGTGCTATGGCGTGCTTCTTCGTGGGGAAGTCGAGGAAGTATCCATAGTGGTGTATTGGTTGGAGACTTGGTAGTGGACTCGTGTACGTTTCTTACCTCAAGTCCGGTACTCGTAGTTCAGGACTAGCCAAGTCAAAGCTGGCACTTCTGCATGATGAAAACCCCACCTGCCTTTACCTTGAAACTTGAGCATGAGTAGTGTAGTTCTTATGTAAGTCTTGCTGAGTATGAATTTTTACTCACGTTTGCTTATTCTATGTTTTAGATGGAAACCCAGACCCCGATGGAGTCACCTTCCTGAATCTCGATGTTGACTAAGTTAGCATAGTCCCAGACAGCAGTCTGGTCCCTCGTGGAAGGGCATGTATGTTTACAAGGCTTCTCTAAGCCATTTGTTAAACTTGTCTGTACTCAGACCTAATTTGCTTCCGTTGTATGATGTAATGACGATCACAGACAGGTGATCTTTGTATGCTCAATGTGTAAGTCAATAAAGATACACTTTGTAGAGTTATGTGATGATACCTGCTGTTCATACTAGGCATGTGTGCTGCGTGTATGTTTATAACATGCATGTCTTAGTATGGGTTTTCGAGACCTTAGTTGTGATCTGGCTGGCGGTCTTTTATACACCAAGTGGCCCTTAGATGTGCGCAGCTTGGGGCATCGCGATGCGATTGCTCGTGACTCTGTCACGTGCACACTTTGTTGTATGATCGAGCCCGCCCTAGACCCCGACTAAGTGATCGGGCTGGAGTACGTTTATGTAAGAGTTATGATTCCATCGATAACATGGTTGAGGCGACTTGTCTATGAGTATGGGATTTCACCACCCATAATCATTGAGACTTGTGAGCGTGCGATGAGGACCCATCTCAGTTGATCATCCGGCCTGGATGGGATGCCCCTCACGCACGATGCTTTCCGAGAGTGTTCTGTGCTTGGCCTTGTCTGCTTAGACAAGTGGGTACGACTCTCGGCTCTCCATGTGATTGAGTTATGACTGGAATTACATACGCATATTCCGGGTCCCGACACTTACGTAGACTCGGAAGTACGACCTCCCTATCGTGTTGAAGACCACCAGCGATGGAGACTCGCGGTTGACCTCCGGCGATGACGTAGCGCCACAGCTGTAGCGCCTCGAAGAGATTATACACGTACAATACAATCGATGTTCCCTCCGGGCCCCGAATCAGGCGAGCAACGGAAGAAAGGTGGATTCGGATCCCGACTCCGGCAGAGCGATGACCTGCTATGGTGGAGAACTCCAAACCAGGTGCAGACTCCAAACAAGGGGAGTACGCTCTCTAGGTAGGAGAAGGAGAGGGAGAGAGATTTCTGTGTGTTGGGAAAAGGGGGGGGTGTACCCCTCCTTATATAGGCCAAGGGGGGTGATGTGCGAGGTAATGATAGTGATTTCTCGCCCTTCGTTGGTAAACCCCAAGTGGAAGGCCTGATGTAGCACAACAGCAAATTTCCCTCAGTAAAGATACCAAGGTTTGTCTCCAGTAGGACTCTAGAGATGATAAGTAGGTGTCAGCGGCGCACAGACGCGGACCTGCACACAGACACAAATAACTTTGTTCCCAACGAAGTTTAGAGAGGTTGTCAATCTCTCCGGTCTTGTTGTTTACAAAGGATCAAACGCAAGGGATAATGATAGCAACTGAAAGTAAAAGCAAAAAAGTAAATGAGCGTGTAAATAGTGATGAGGATATGGACCGGGATACGTGATGTTCACTAGTGATGTCTCTCTCCCAAAAGACGATAAAACTGCTATGCGAGGTGAACAAATTATAGAAGGGCAATTGACAGGATTATGAACGCACCGCAATGCTAACTATGCTACAAAAGAAAGGAAGAGGCTCAAAAGCATGGGCAGTACGCCAAAATAAGTAGACCGAAATCCAACTGCATCTACTACTAATCATCCACCTTGAGATATCTATCCAGAACATCTCGCTGGTATTAAGTTGCGAGCCCCACCCAAAGTGTAAACCCAAAGCAACAGACAACTGCATTAAAAAGCACTTTGCGTAAAGTAAACAATCCTTGCAACCGCGGTTACAACCACCGTTGTTTTCCCCCTTGTGGCAACAGCACATCCCCTAGACTCATGTTTCTGTCACTCAAGCGTGTCATCGGGGGGCATGAACCCACAATCGAGCAAAACGTTCCCTCTTGGGGTTACTACCTACTACTTGGCCAAAGCAATAAATAGCAACGGAGAACATGCAAGAATTACTTAGGAACAAAAATATAAGAGATAAGAACCAAATATATTACTCAATCACAATCTGAACACAATCTCATAATCCATCAGATCCCATCAAACTCAGCATAGCAACAGCAGAAAGATTACAAAAGTGCCTCGATCATGTAGGGCAGCTCACGAGGTCTAAACCAGGAAGAACAAAGAGGGGAGGATAAAATCACATAGCTACTGATCACGGACCCATGGTCCAAGGAAAACTACTCACAAGACATCCGGGAAGCATCCATGGTGGAGAGGAGACTCCCGGAGGTCAACCCTCCCTCCTTCAGGGTGCCGGGAAGAGGTATTCTGGTGCTCCTGATCTCGGAAGCGCGGCGGCGGCGGAACAGAGGCGAGATCGCGAAAAAGGGTTCTGTCCCCGAGGGTTTCACGTCACGGGGAATATATAGGCGAAGGGGGGCAGCCAGAGGTGGACCAGGGTGTCACAACCCCAAGTTAGGTATGTGCTAGGATCAGAGGTACCTTGCATTCATGCAAAAATTTCAAATTGCAATTCAAAAATGGGGAAAAGAAAGCCCTGAGATTTTAATTCAAATGGCCAGATAAAAATCTTTTTCCAAAAATCATTTGAACATTTGGAAAATTCCTATAAATGGTGCTGATCATTTTAAAAATGGTTTGGGAGCAATCCCATGCTCATGGAATTTTCTAATATTCAAACAGTGCCTTGGATTTAATAAAATAACCCTATTTGAGTTAAGATTCAAATTATTTGGATTTTAAAAATGTTGAAACTTTATAAGTGGATAGTCTATTTTATTATGAGGCCATATAAAATTTTTCAGCATTTATAAAAATACCTAGCTATTTTATTTGGCTAGGTCAACCTATTTACAGAGAAAGAAAAAGAAAAAGGAAAAAAACAGAGCAGAGAACAGCTTACCTCACGTCCACAGGCGAGGCCCACCTTACCTGGCCTCGGCCCAGCCCACCCCTGACGCTTGTCGTCTTCTTCCCCGCCGAGCCAAGCTGCTCGGTGGAGGCAGAGCGTGGCCGCGGTGCCACCTCGACGCCGAGAGGCTTCCAGCCCCCCCTGGACGTCATCTCCTCGCCTGGGAGGCCGCCTCGAAGCCCCCTTTCATTTCCCCCTCTCTCTGGACCTCCTCCCCCTCTCCTCTTCACGAATCCAGCGCCGCCCGAAAGCCAACCGGAGCACGCCGCCGTGCAGCGCGTGGCTAACGACCTCCTCTCGCCGAGCTGAAGTGTCCAAACGCACCGCCGCCATCGTCTTCGTCAAATCCCGCAGTCAATTGAGCCCGAGGACACCGACAACGACGACTGCTTCAAGTTCTTCGCCGCCGGCCGCCGTGGAGCTCGTCGACGAATTCGTCGCCGTTTGCCATGAGGACCGAAGAGCACCGCCGCCATGAACGACGACGAGGAGATTCCAGTACCCCTCCGCCACCCCCGTGTTGTCCAACGTGCTCCTGGCACCTCCAGAAGTCGTTTGATGCAGCGCTAGCTCAAGCTCTCCCCTCGCAGCAACTCTTCCGTCGAGCTCGAGCCACGGTCGCCGCTGAGCACGACGCCGGCGAGGCTCCGGCCACTCCCAGGCCTCCCCGTGGGTGCAGCGCGATGCAGGCGTGTGCGGGCTTCATTTTGGTAGCCGTCTCGTGTTCTCCCGTGGCCTGTAGGCAACTCCGGCGAGGACGCCGCCATGCCAGTGCCGCCGGCGTTAAGCCGCCGGCCACTTAACCCTAACCCCCGAGCTAAACCCCACTAATCCTAACCCCTGGGCCACTGACAGTGGGCCCAGGCCACTAACTAACCTCTGTTAGTGTTAAACTAACAGGGTTTTAACCCCACAGAGACAGACAGGTGGGCCCCTGTTGTCAGCCCCCCCCCCCTGCGTCATGCTGACCTCAGGCTGACGCAATAAAGGATTTTTCCAGAGATTTAAAATATTACAGAAATTCCAGAAAATGCAATAAACTTTGGAAATTCATAGAAAATTCACACTAACTCCAAATATAGCAAATAATATATGAAAAATGATCAGGAGAAAATTATCTATCCAAATATGCAACTTTCAACTTTGTTTGAGTTGATTTTAAAATGGGACCAGTAGCATATGTCATTTGAATTATTTGGAATCAATTCAAATTCAAATCAAATGCTTTTGCAACTTGGACCATGGAATTATGCTACTTTTCAACCACACATCAGAGGCATATCATACACATTTGAAGAAGGTTCAAAATGATCAAACAATGTCACACATAACTTGACTAAGTTTGAATTCAAATTGGAGTTTGAATTTGCAATTCAATTGCAATATACTCCATTTAAACGGAATTGCCCAAACACATCAGAAACATATACATCAAGTTTCAACCTTCAACCATGTGTTTGTGCATTGTATTTATATTGCTTCCTTGTTTGTTGTTTGTCGAGTAGAGGTGGAACCGGAGCAGGAGGCTTCCCCATTCGTTGAAGACATCGTTATCGAAAGCTCGTCAGCAAGGCAAGCAAACCCCCATTGATCATGTCTATAAAATCCCACTTCCCTCTCATGTCTCGCTTATGCATTGCTTAGGATGATCACCATGATAACGTTTCTACCGCATAGTTGAACCCATATCCTTTGCATGACCTATCATCTTGTCACAGTAGTAAGCAAACCACAATCCTAGCAGATGTAGGAGTTGTTTGATATCATGTGGCCACTACAACTGTTACTGCTTATTGCATGCTTAGTGGTACAATGAGGTTGCTTATGATGTGAGTCGGGATGATGATAAACATGGTGTTGATGAAAGTGAAACGTGTTGGTGAATCTACCCTAATACAAGGTGAACGATGAGAGGCTGTGTAGGAGTACACAGTGGGTTGTCTCATTGAACACCGCCCTAAGCCCGAGTTCTTGTGTGGTGATCCAAGACGAATAGTACTACCACATGTTTGGCACATGGACCCCCGCTCAACCTACTAACTCACCCCTTCTTAGTTCAATGAGTCGCATTAGTTCGGAGTTCTGGTAGGTCTGTGGCACGGTCTGCGAAGTGGAAGAACGGCTATTCAGACCGGCTTGGGACCCTGCACACATCTTCTGGGACCACATCGGTAAACCGGCCGGGTTCACGATGTGGATTCCAGCCCAGATAGGCGTCTCCATTGAATTTGAGTTGGCTGTGAGGTAAAAGTTGTGGGAATTATCCTCGCCGGCACCTCTTGAACGGTGTCGAGTACAAAGGCGGTAACTGATAGTTTCATGTGTGTAGCAGTACACCCCTGCAGGGTTAACAAAACTATTCGAATAGCCGCGTCCGCGGTAAGGGACTACATGGAGAGCTGTGCTCGATTATTAGACAACTTGAACTGGATACTTCAAAAACTCGCAAGATAAGCGTGAGTGCTATGGTGTGCTTCTTGTGGGGAAGTCGAGGAAGTAACCATAGTGGTGTAATTGGTTGAAGAGATGTAGTGGACTCGTGTACGCTTCTTACCTCAAGTCTGGTACTCGTAGTTCAGGACTAGCCAAGTCAAAGCTGGCACTTCTGCAAGTGAAACCCCACCTCCCTTTACCTTGATACATATGCATGAGTAGTATAGCTCCTATGTAAGTCTTGCTGAGTACGATTTTGTACTCACGTTTGCTTAATCTATGTTTTAGATGAACCCACCGACCCCGATGGTGACTTTTACCTGAATCTTGAAGAATGAAGACTCAGACCAAGACCAAGCTAGTGTAGTCCCAGTCAGACGACTGGTTCCCTCGTGGAGGGTTTGTTTTTAGATAAGGCTTCTCTAAGCCATTTGTTAAACTTGTCTGTACTCAGACCTACTTTGCTTCCGCTTGTCTGTTGTAATGTTGGATCACATGCTTGTGATCTCTGTGTGCACTCTGTAAGAGTTATTTTAATAAAGATGTATACTTTGTAGAGAATTGCAATGATACCTGCTGTTCATACAAGGCATGTGTGCTGCGTGTATGTTTATAACATACATGTCTTTGTATGGGTTTTTGAGACCTTAGTTGTGATCTGGCTGGCGGTCTTTTATACACCAAGTGGCCCTTAGATGTGCGCAGCTTGGGGCATCGCGATGCGATTGTTCGAGACTCTGTCTCATGCAAACTTTGATGTATGATCGAGCCCGCCCTAGACCCCGACTAAGTGATCGGGCTGGAGTAAGTCTATGTAAGGGTTATAATACAATCGATAGTATGGTTGAGGCGACTTGTCAATGAGTATGGGAGTTCATCACCCATATCATTTAGACTTGTGTGCGGACGATGAGGACCCATTTCAGTTGATCATCCGGCCTGGATGGGATGCCCCTCACGTTCGATGCTTTCCGAGAACGTTCTGTGCTTGGCCTTGTCTGCTTAGACAAGTGGGTACGGTTCTCGGCTCTCCATATGATTGTGTTGTAGCGAGGCTTGCATACGCTAACCCCGGGTCCCGACAGACTTGGTATCAGAGCAGGACTGACTGTAGGATTATCAGCCTTGGCCGAAGTCGAGCCTAGCCTTCTATAGTTATATAGTTACTCTGGGTATATAAGGGAACAACGTAAGGCTTCTTTTTTCTCCTTACCCTCATCGATCTGAGTTCTGAGTCACCCTCATCTTATTCTACGGGAAGATAGGACTAGGCTCATCTATGTCTTACTAGAACATCTCGTTGATTGCCTCCTTATAGCCGTAGGATGGTTGTGGTTGTCCAAAGTCTCTGTGTTTTGGGTTCCTTGAAGAAGTTCTGTCCAATTTCTTCGAGGTTGTTTCATTTTCCATCCCGGTGTAGCCGTTATGCTGCCGGATTTGTTCCGTGTTTCTTTGAATCATTGCCTTTGCATTATAGTCTTCTCCTTCTGAAATCATATCCTTTTATCCTTGCCTCCATCATACAACCTGTTCTGATTGTTGATTTTTATCACACAGGATGTCAGGTGGAACTCGTAGTGCTGATCTTCGGAATCAAGACCGTGATCAGAATCGAAATGATGATGAACCTCCAACCCCGCCTTCTGCGGCGGAAATCATGATGGAAGCCGAGCGGAATAGACGTGATCAAACACGCCTTCTGGAGCTCATCGAGCAGAATACCGCCCACCATTGTAATGTGGTGGTCAGCATTCAGGACTTCATCCTCCTCAAGCCACCGGTATTCCGATGTTCTTCTGAGCCCCTTGAAGCTGATGATTGGCTCCGTTCCATCGAGCGTAAGCTTGACACTGCACATCTTGCTCCCGATGACCGAGTTGTTTTCGCGGTATACTTCTTGGAAGGTGCTGCTCTTCAATGGTGGGAGAACTATGTTGCAATGCAGCCAGATGGTCACATAGTGACTTGGCAGGAGTTCTGTGTTGCTTTTCGAGGGTACCACATTCTGGATGAGTTGATGGAGCGCAAGAAGGAAGAGTTTTGCAATCTTAATAAAGGAGAGATGTCCACTCATGAGTATGTGAGGGAATTCAACCGTCTTGCTCGGTATGCCCAAGATGAGATCACCACCGATGCCAGAAAGCAGGCAAGGTTCCGCAAGGGACTTAGCCCCATCCTTCATCATGATCTCAACCTCATCGAATTTGCCACCTTTGAGGATTTAGTCAACAGATCCTTCAGAGCTGAGCATGGCAATGAAGTTTTCGAGAAGTCTCGCAAGCATGCTCTTGAGCTTGCCCCTTCTTCCAGTTCACGCCCTCAGAAGCGTATGATCTGGATTCCTAACAGATTGTTTCCCCAAAACAACCCACCGAGGCCATCCCTTGTGCCGCCTCGTCCACCAGCTCCACCAAACAACCCAACTCCCCGCACTATCTTTGGAGCCTGCTTTAGATGTGGCCAGCCTGGTCACTACTCTCGTGAGTGCCCCGTCAACAAAAATGCTCCAACCCATGCCAAAGGAAACCCCATTGTTCGTGCCAAACCAAAACCGAAGGTTTCCACCCCTAAGCCATCCACCTCAGAAAATCTTGGACGTGTGAACCAAATCTCAGCTGAGGAAATTGATGGTACTTCTGACGTCATTCTTGGTACGCTCCCAGTCAATTTTGTTCCCACTTCTGTTCTTTTCGATCCAGGAGCATCTCACTCATTCATGTCGGAAAGTTATGCACTTCGGCATGATGTATCCTTTGATGAAATGTTCACCCCAATGATCATTCAAACTCCTGGTTCCAAGTGGCAAACTAATAGAGTAAGCCATGGTAATCAAATTGCAATTGAGGGTTTAGTATTCCTTGCTTCACTCATAGCCCTCAAGTCTTCAGACATTGATGTCATCCTTGGTATGGATTGGTTATCAAGACAACATGCTTTTCTTGATTGTAAAGCCAAGTCAGTTAGACTTACACATCCTTCAGGCCAGACAATAGTTTACTCCTCACTAAGAACAAGAACCCAGGTGCATTCTTTGAATGTGCTTCCCCTTCCCGACCTTGAAGATGTTCCGGTGGTTCGTGACTTCCCGGATGTCTTTCCTGAAGAGCTGCCGGGAATGCCACCCGACAGATGTGTAGAGTTCATAGTGGATCTTGCCCCAGGAACCGCACCAATTTCCAGACGCCCATACAAAATGGCCCCACGTGAGTTAGCTGAGCTTAAAACCCAACTGGAAGCTTTGTTGGAAAAAGGCTTCATCCGCCCTAGCTCATCGCCATGGGGTTGCCCCGTTCTGTTCGTAACGAAGAAAGATGGAACAGAAAGGATGTGCGTAGACTATCGCCCGCTAAATTTAGCGACGATAAAGAACAAGTACCCACTGCCCAGGATCAATGATCTTTATGATCAACTTGCTGGATCCTCTGTCTTCTCCAAGATGGATTTGAGATTAGGTTATCATCAAATCAAAATCCGAAACGAGGACATTCCCAAAACAACCTTTACTACTCGTTATGGTCTTTACGAGTACACCGTCATGTCCTTTGGTTTAACCAATGCCCCCGCCACTTTCTCACGCATGATGAACTCGATCTTCATGGAGTATTTGGACCAATTCGTCGTGGTTTACCTCGATGACATCCTTATATACTCGAAGAACGAAGAAGAACATGCCGAACACCTAAGGCTGGTATTGATGAAACTTAGAGAGCATCGCATGTATGCTAAATTCTCCAAGTGTGAATTTTGGCTACCAGAAGTGACCTACTTGGCCACGTGATTTCTGCAAAAGGCATTGCTGTGAATCCCGAGAGAGTTCAGGCCGTCCTTGACTGGACTCCACCTGAATCGGTTAAGCAAGTTAGGAGTTTTCTAGGCCTAGCCAGCTATTGCCGTCGCTTCGTCGAGAACTTCTCTAAAGTTGCAAAGCCTCTTACTGAACTCCTCAAGAAAGATAAGAAATTCCTATGGACTCCCAAGTGCGAGGAAAGCTTTCAAGAGCTAAAAAGAAGATTGACTTCTGCACCCGTACTTGCACCTCCAGACACTAAAAAGGATTTCGAGATCTATTGTGACGCCTCACGGCAAGGGTTAGGATGCATACTTCTGCAAGATCGACATGTGGTAGCTTATGCTTCACGCCAGTTGCGGCCACATGAAGAGAACTATCCTACCCATGACCTTGAACTCGCTGCCGTAGTTCATGCCCTAACAACTTGGCGACATTACCTCCTTGGTAATCGTTGTGAGATCTATTCCGACCACCAAAGCCTCAAATACATTTTCACCCAGCCAGATCTTAACCTCAGGCAAAGACGCTGGATTGAGTTGATAAAAGATTACAACGTAGTAATTTCTTACACCCTAGGCAAAGCCAATGTCATGGCTGATGCACTAAGTCGTAAGTCGTACTGTAACAACCTCATGTTACAACAGTATCAACCACTTCTTCATGAGGAATTTCGCAAACTCAATCATGAGATTGATCCTCATGGCTATCTTTCTACCTTGGTGGCGAAACCAACCCTTGAGGATAAAATCATAGCCGCCCAGAAACGTGATAGTGGTATTCGAGAGATCACGAAGAACATTGCTAGCGGAGTTGCTAAATGTTTCTCCATAAATGATCAAGGTGTTGTTTTCTTTGGCACTCGATTGGTTGTACCACGAAAACACAATCTTAGAAGGCTAATCCTCAAAGAAGCTCATGACACTCCCCTCTCAATTCATCCTGGTAGCACAAAGATGTACCGAGACCTACGCCAGAGATTTTGGTGGACTAGGATGAAGAGAGAAATTGCTAAGTTCATTGCCGAATGTGATGTTTGTCGTTGCATTAAGGCCGAACATCAAAGACCTGCTGGCACTCTTCAACCTTTACCTATTCCAGAGTGGAAATGGGACAAACTCGGTATGGACTTCATCACCGGCTTTCCAAAAACCCAGAAAGGAAATGATGCCATCTTCGTTGTCATAGATAGGCTTTCCAAAGTTGCTCACTTCCTTCCAGTTCGCGAGTCTATAACTTCTAGCCAGTTAGCGGACTTGTATGTCTCTAGAATTGTATCCCTTCATGGTGTTCCTTTGGAAATCAATTCTGATCGTGGTAGCCTTTTCACCTCTAGATTTTGGGGAAGCTTCCAACGTGCTATGGGAACTCATCTATCCTTTAGTACAGCTTCTTTCCATCCTCAGTCTAGTGGTCAAGTCGAAAGGGTTAACCAAATTTTGGAAGACCTGCTCAGAGCTTGTGTTATCTCATTCGGAAAGAATTGGTAGAATTCTCTTCCATTCGCCGAATTTGCTTATAACAATAGTTTTCAATCTAGTCTGAACATGGCTCCTTTTGAACTCCTATATGGACGACGATGTCGAACACCTTTAAACTGGTCAGAAAACGGTGAAAGACAATTCTTTGGACCGGATATGATCAAGGAAGCAGAAGAGCAAGTTCACATTGTTCGTGATCGTTTGAAAGCCGCACAGTCTCGTCAGAAAAGCTACTATGATCGTCATCATAGAAACGAAAGCTACAATCTGGATGAGAAGGCTTACCTCCGGGTTACTCCTCTGAAGGGTACCCAATGATTTGGTATCAAAGGCAAGTTGGCCCCACGTTACATCGGACCTTTCCGCATTCTTGCTAAACGTGGAGAAGTTGCCTACCAACTTGAACTACCCCTGCACCTTTCCCGAGTACATGATGTATTCCATGTGTCACAACTCAGGCGTTGCTTCAAGGACCCCATCCGCGAAGTCGACCATGAAACGCTTGATCTACAAGATGACCTTTCTTATCGAGAATACCCCGTTCGTATTCTTGATTCCGCAGAGCGTGTCACTCGCCGAAAGAAGATCAAGTTTCTGAAAGTTTAGTGGTCTCATCACTCAGAGAGAGAAGCTACGTGGGAAAGAGAAGACCGTCTCAATGCTGAATACCCCACCTTCCTCCCGCAGACTTCTGAATCTCGGGACGAGATTCTGTTGAGTGGGGGCGAGTTGTCACAACCCCAAGTTAGGTATGTGCTAGGATCAGAGGTACCTTGCATTCATGCAAAAATTTCAAATTGCAATTCAAAAATGGGGAAAAGAAAGCCCTGAGATTTTAATTCAAATGGCCAGATAAAAATCTTTTTCCAAAAATCATTTGAACATTTGGAAAATTCCTATAAATGGTGCTGATCATTTTAAAAATGGTTTGGGAGCAATCCCATGCTCATGGAATTTTCTAATATTCAAACAGTGCCTTGGATTTAATAAAATAACCCTATTTGAGTTAAGATTCAAATTATTTGAATTTTAAAAATGTTGAAACTTTATAAGTGGCTAGTCTAATTTATTATGAGGCCATATAAAATTTTTCAGCATTTATAAAAATACCTAGCTATTTTATTTGGCTAGGTCAACCTATTTACAGAGAAAGAAAAAGAAAAAGGAAAAAAACAGAGCAGAGAACAGCTTACCTCACGCCCACAGGCGAGGCCCACCTTACCTGGCCTCGGCCCAGCCCACACCAGACGCTTGTCGTCTTCTTCCCCGCCGAGCCAAGCTGCTCGTTGGAGGCAGAGCGTGGCCGCGGCGCCACCTCGACGCCGAGAGGCTTCCAGCCCCCCCTGGACCTCATCTCCTCGCCTGGGAGGCCGCCTCGAAGCCCCCTTTCATTTCCCCCTCTCTCCGTACCTCCTCCCCCTCTCCTCTTCACGAATCCAGCGCCGCCCGAAAGCCAACCGGAGCACGCCGCCGTGCAGTGCGTGGCTAACGACCTCCTCTCGCTGAGCTGAAGTGTCCAAACGCACCGCCGCCATCGTCTTCGTCAAATCCCGCAGTCAATTGAGCCCGAGGACGCCGACAACGACGACTGCTTCAAGTTCTTCGCCGCCGGCCGCCGTGGAGCTCGTCGACGAATTCGTCGCCTACAGACCCTCCCCGGCCTCGCCATCACCACCAGCACACTCGTGGTGAGCTTCTGATCCCACCTAGCTATCCCAGGGTCTCCCTCCCGTACGACGTCGCCGTTTGCCATGAGGACCGAAGAGCACCGCCGCCATGAACGACGACGAGGAGATTCCAGTACCCCTCCGCCACCCCCGTGTTGTCCAACGTGCTCCTGGCACCTCCAGGAGTCGTTTGATGCAGCGCTAGCTCAAGCTCTCCCCTCGCAGCAACTCTTCCGTCGAGCTCGAGCCACGGTCGCCGCTGAGCACGACGCCGGCAAGGCTCCGGCCACTCCCAGGCCTCCCCGTGGGTGCAGCGCGATGCAGGCGCGTGCGGGCTTCATTTTGGTAGCCGTCTCGTGTTCTCCCGTGGCCTGTAGGCAACTCCGGCGAGGACGCCGCCGTGCCAGTGCCGCCGGCCACTTAACCCTAACCCCCGAGCTAAACCCCACTAATCCTAACCCCTGGGCCACTGACAGTGGGCCCAGGCCACTAACTAACCTCTGTTAGTGTTAAACTAACAGGGTTTTAACCCCACAGAGACAGACAGGTGGGCCCCTGTTGTCAGCCCCCCCCTGCGTCATGCTGACCTCAGGCTGACGCAATAAAGGATTTTTCCAGAGATTTAAAATATTACAGAAATTCCAGAAAATGCAATAAACTTTGTAAATTCATAGAAAATTCATACTAACTCCAAATATAGCAAATAATATATGAAAAATGATCAGGAGAAAATTATCTATAAAAATATGCAACTTTCAACTTTGTTTGAGTTGATTTTAAAATGGGACTAGTAGCATATGTCATTTGAATTATTTGGAATTAATTCAAATTCAAATCAAATGCTTTTGCAACTTGGACCATGGAATTATGCTACTTTTCAACCACACATCAGAGGCATATCATACACATTTGAAGAAGGTTCAAAATGATCAAACAATGTCACACATAACTTGACTAAGTTTGAATTCAAATTGGAGTTTGAATTTGCAATTCAATTGCAATATACTCCATTTAAACGGAATTGCCCAAACACATCAGAAACATATACATCAAGTTTCAACCTTCAACCATGTGTTTGTGCATTGTATTTATATTGCTTCCTTGTTTGTTGTTTATCGAGTAGAGGTGGAACCGGAGCAGGAGGCTTCCCCCTTCGTTGAAGACATCGTTATCGAAAGCTCGTCAGCAAGGCAAGCAAACCCCCATTGATCATGTCTATAAAATCCCACTTCCCTCTCATGTCTCGCTTATGCATTGCTTAGGATGATCACCATGATAACGTTTCTACCGCATAGTTGAACCCATATCCTTTGCATGACCTATCATCTTGTCACAGTAGTAAGCAAACCACAATCCTAGCAGATGTAGGAGTTGGTTGATATCATGTGGCCACTACAACTGTTACTGCTTATTGCATGCTTAGTTGTACAATGAGGTTGCTTATGATGTGAGTCGGGATGATGATAAACATGGTGTTGATGAAAGTGAAACGTGTTGGTGAATCTACCCTAATACAAGGTGAACAATGAGAGGCTGTGTAGGAGTACACAGTGGGTTGTCTCATTGAACACCTCCCTAAGCCCGAGTTCTTGTGTGGTGATCCAAGACGAAGAGTACTACCACATGTTGGGCACATGGACCCCCGCTCAACCTACTAACTCACCCCTTCTCAGTTCAATGAGTCGCATTAGTTCGGAGTTCTGGTAGGTCTGTGGCACGGTCTGCGAAGTGGAAGAACGGCTATTCAGATCGGCTTGGGACCCTTCACACATCTTCTGGGACCAC
Organism: Bromus sterilis; assembly: GCA_950022295.1. Classification (NCBI taxonomy): domain Eukaryota; kingdom Viridiplantae; phylum Streptophyta; class Magnoliopsida; order Poales; family Poaceae; genus Bromus; species Bromus sterilis. The sequence continues at coordinate 359,359,968 of OX465595.1, read as the reverse complement.
ATCGGTAAACCGGCCGGGTTCACGATGTGGATTCCAGCCCAGATAGGCGTCTCCATTGAATTTGAGTTGGCTGTGAGGTAAAAGTTGTGGGAATTATCCTCGCCGGCACCTCTTGAACGGTGTCGAGTACAAAGGCGGTAACTGATAGTTTCATGTGTGTAGCAGTACACCCCTGCAGAGTTAACAAAACTATTCGAATAGCCGCGTCCGCGGTAAGGGACTACTTGGAGAGCTGTGCTCGATTATTAGACAACTTGAACTGGATACTTCAAAAACTCGCAAGATAAGCGTGAGTGCTATGGTGTGCTTCTCGTGGGGAAGTCGAGGAAGTAACCATAGTGGTGTAATTGGTTGAAGAGATGTAGCGGACTCGTGTACGCTTCTTACCTCAAGTCTGGTACTCGTAGTTCAGGACTAGCCAAGTCAAAGCTGGCACTTCTGCAAGTGAAACCCCACCTCCCTTTACCTTGATACATATGCATGAGTAGTATAGCTCCTATGTAAGTCTTGCTGAGTACGATTTTGTACTCACGTTTGCTTAATCTATGTTTTAGATGAACCCACCGACCCTGATGGTGACTTTTACCTGAATCTTGAAGAATGAAGACTCAGACCAAGACCAAGCTAGTGTAGTCCCAGTCAGACGACTGGTTCCCTCGTGGAGGGTTTGTTTTTAGATAAGGCTTCTCTAAGCCATTTGTTAAACTTGTCTGTACTCAGACCTACTTTGCTTCCGCTTGTCTGTTGTAATGTTGGATCACATGCTTGTGATCTCTGTGTGCACTCTGTAAGAGTTATTTTAATAAAGATGTATACTTTGTAGAGAATTGCAATGATACCTTCTATTCATACAAGGCATGTGTGTTGCGTGTATGTTTATAACATACATGTCTTTGTATGGGTTTTCGAGACCTTAGTTGTGATCTGGCTGGCGGTCTTTTATACACCAAGTGGCCCTTAGATGTGCGCAGCTTGGGGCATCGCGATGCGATTGTTCGAGACTCTGTCTCGTGCACACTTTGATGTATGATCGAGCCCGCCCTAGACCCCGACTAAGTGATCGGGATGGAGTAAGTCTATGTAAGGGTTATAATACAATCGATAGTATGGTTGAGGCGACTTGTCAATGAGTATGGGAGTTCATCACCCATATCATTTAGACTTGTGTGCGGACGATGAGGACCCATTTCAGTTGATCATCCGGCCTGGATGGGATGCCCCTCACGTTCGATGCTTTCCGAGAACGTTCTGTGCTTGGCCTTGTCTGCTTAGACAAGTGGGTACGGTTCTCGGCTCTCCATATGATTGTGTTGTAGCGAGGCTTGCATACGCTAACCCCGGGTCCCGACACAGGGGCCCCAGGCGCCCCCCTGGCGTGGCCCAGGGGGTGGCCGCCTGGGCCACCCCTGGCTCCCCTCTGCCCCCACTCGGGCTCTTCGCGAAGCTTCCTGTACGTTGATTTTTCCTATATTTTTCCCGGAATTTTTCTGGCACATTTTATATGGGGGAAAACTAAAATAGAAAAACAACAGAAAACAGGAACTAGCACTGTGGTGCACTGAGTTAATAGGTTAGTCCAAATATGATCAAAAGTGTATGAAAGTGTATCTAGATCATAGCAATATAACACAAAACATGCATGGAGCAAGCAGAAATTATAGATACGTTTTGGACGTATCAACATCCCCAAGCTTAATTCCTGCTCGTCCTCGAGTAGGTAAATGATAACGGCATAATTTCTGTAGTGACATGCTAGCAACCATATAAGAACTTTGAAAAGTAAAGCAATCAAGGTTAGAGATTCAATTCAAGTCATAACATGCAAGAATCTATATTAGCATTGAAACAAGTAACAAAAGAACATTAGGTGCAAGAGCTCTCGCTGTCCGTGACTCGAATGTCTCCAAATGGTATTTGCGTGCAAGAAGGGGGATAGGGAATACGAGAAAAACATTTATTTGTTGAGAACTCAATCTACTAAAGTTTCACACTTGGTCTTTTCTGGAATCTTATCTTGACTCGTCCCCAGACCACTAGCCAGGTACAAGTCAATTTGATCCACTCCTTTTTCAATATTTTGAGCACTCATGCAATGGATGAGCGTAAGCACGAGAGTTGACACTTTGGATGGCAAAGAGAGAAATAGTGTGGAGGAGGAAGACAAAAAGGGTGAGAAAGGCTCACATCAATGAGGACAATAATAGGCAAGAGATGCCAAATGATAGATATGATGTGAGGAGTAGGGATTGCCATGCAACGGATGCACATACGAGCTAGGAAGCTCTCCAATGGAACTAGTGGGGTGCATCTAACTTGCTCGCTCATGAAGACCTAGAGCTCGTTTGAGGAGGCTCATCCTTGGAATATGCAAGCCAAGTTCTATAATGTGAAGGTCCCCACATAGCTATATGCATAATGATCATCTCTATGGAGTACAAGGATATAAAGGGAGTACTAGTGTGGATCTCTCAAAAGGATAGTAGTGTTGCCCCTTTCTCTCTTTTTATTTCTTTTTCTCTTTTTCTATTTTTTTGTATTTTTTTGTGGCCTCAATGGCTCTTTCTATTTAACTCTCATTTGTCCTCTTTGGGATCTTTTATTGTGTCCACTTTGGGATCTTTTCCTCACTTAAGGGCAACACTCTATTTTACAAGAAGGTAAAGGAGATCATTCACACTTTACAAGGTACTCAAAATCATAAAGAAGATGTAACTATCATGATGTATGCAATGTATGTCGCTGCCAGTGTAGCAGGAACATGTATGACATGAAGATCAAGTCATGAAGAGGTGGTTGTTGCATGGCAATATATCTCGGAAAGGCTATGGAAATGCCTTGATAGGTAGGTATGGTGGCTGTTTTGAGGAAAGATATAAGGAGGTTTATGATGACAGAGCGTATCATGCCAAGGGTTTGGATGTACCGGCGAAGGTGTACACCAACTCTCGGAGTGAGAAGAAGGCAATGCACGGCATGGGAGAGGCTAGCAAAATATGGGAAGGTGGAAGTATCAACTTTCAATACTTACATTAGTCCGAAGAACTCATGCACTTATTATCTGTAACTCTCAATCTAATAAGGAGGTTCACAAAGAGACAAGTACCCCGAGGAGGAGTGTATGGGGGTTTGGTTATCCTTGCGCATCCTCGACTCATGGTACGTGAGTGTACTCTAATATTCGATCCCTCCAAAGATTAGTGATCCATCTAGTAGCTAGAGTTCTCAACTAGTTTTGTAGGTTTTGAAAATACACACGGATTGCCCAAAATATGACACCTATCACTAATAGGCTAGAGCTCTTGACACCAAAAGTTCAAACATTACTCACATCAAAACTTCAAAACTATTGCAAGTTACTACTAGAATTAAATAGCAACCTCAATTACCTACTTCCAAGACAAAACACAACTCAGTGCAACAACCAACTCTCTTTAACAAGATAAACATGAAAACTAAAAAGAGTTCCAGCTACATACTAAACAAAAGCCAAGGCTCTTGCTAAAGACAAACTAAGACTAAAACTAAACATGGCAGCAGCTATGAAAAGATAAAGAACACACAAAAGCAAAAACATAAGCAGGAAAAATCCTATGATGTGTTCTAGATTTTGAAAGTGGAGCGTGTTTCTCTCCCACACAAAGTAAGACGGGGTCTAACTTGTTATGAACAGCAAGCAAAACAAAAGAAAACTAAAAATAAAACCTAAGAGCGAGACGGTCCAAGCATAGCACATAACGCATGAAGTGATAAAAATATAGTGAGACGAAGGACGAACTGATGATTGTTGATGGAGAAGGGGATGCACGGGGGCATCCCCAAGCTTAGACGCTTGAGTCTCCTTGAATATTTATTGGGGATGCATGAGGGCATCCCCAAGCTTGAGCGCTTGACACTCCTGGATCTTCTTTCATCATCTTCCATCGCACACTTGAAAACTCCCTTCATACATAACTCATCATAAGCTGATTAGAGAGGTTAGTACACTTAATAAAATAATTTGTCCCCACTGGATATAAAGATATTCTTGAAGATCTACTGTTTCTCAAGAGTGCCAAAAAGTTTTTGCAAATAAAAAGCAAGCTTAAGGTTTGCAAAAGTTAGGAGAGACAAAACGTGGCAGAATCCGTGAAAAACAGAACATCAGGTAGTAAAGAATTTTTTAGGGGCACTTCTGCAACTCAAATCAAAAAACTTAGAACATACGAAAGTTTCACAATTGTATAGAACATGCTGTCAAAACAAATCAGATCAAAAAGTTGATCTGGTGATTTGATTCGAATTTTTCTGTCAAGGGACATAATCTGTTTTCTGGACAGCATGTCACAACTTTTGCTTCCCTTATCATAAGAGGCTATAACTTGGCACAAAGCTGAAAAATAAAAATAAAATGATGTTGCTACAGTAGTAACAAACATCAAGACACAACAAAAGCAAAAATAAACCTAATTCGTTGTGGGCTGCCTCCCAAAAGCGATTCTTTAAAGCCATTATCTAGGCTTAAAGATTATAAAAGATGCTCACGTAAGAATAAGGATTTGAAGCAAAAGAGAGCATCAAGAAGCAAATGTGAAACACATTTAAGCCTAACCCACTTCCTATGCATAGGCATCTTGTAAGAAAATAAATCAAAGAAGCACAAAGTGACATGCATAGGAAGGTGGAAAAAGAACAACTTCAAAACTTTCAACATGAAGAGAGGTGTTTTTGTAACAGGGAAGTTTCTACAACCAAACTTTCCTCTCTCAAAGTAATTTTCAGTAGCATCATGAACAACATCAAGAATATAACTATCACATAAATCATGTTGTTCATGACCTACAAGCACACGTGTATTGTTTTCAACACGGTTTTTAGGATGATAAGATAGATGCAACCCATCACATTGAGCCTTGATAAGAGAAAAATTCTCCGGAATAGTTGGAGATTTCAAAAGGATAATAGGGAAATCAAGTGTGGGTGCAACAACAATAATTTCATGCTTAACATAAGGAACTATAGCAAGTTCATCTTCGTAGGCATCATCCATAGTGGCATCATGGCCATCAACAAAGCAAGTATCAAAATCATCAGAAAGGGAAGTATCAAGTGAGTCCTCGGAATCATAAGATTCCTCTTCATGGCAATCATTAGCCTCTTCTTGGGCAGCAAGCATTCTATTTTTAAAATCCTCAATATAAGCATTGGAAGTATAATTCTCAAAGCAATAAGCAAGAACGGCAAAGTTTTCAGACTTGTGAATAGTATCGTAATACTTTTCAATCAAAGAAGCAATCTCATAAGCACCTTTAAAAGCAACAAACTCTTCAATCTTTTCAACATCAAAGTAATCATAAAAACCTTTGGCATAAGCAAATAGGATCTCATTTTCATTAAACTCACATTGGAAAGGAAAGTGTTTACGCTCTATATTAGAGCAGCAAGTAAAATCATAAATGTGGCATAAACACTCAGCATAGCAATAAGAAACTTGTATTTGATCCCATAAGTGTTTCCCTTTCTGAGATAGGCGGTGCCGCGTATAATGAGCACGCTCATCCAATGATTTTCCCTCAACCAAGTCGGTTGGGTTTTTAGCGCGAGCACAAATTGATCGAAGACGATCCAAGTGAAACATGTCCATCCTACCATATTTGGGTGGTTCCACACCCATGGTGAAGATAGCATCAGTAGGTATTTTTGGTATTTTTGATTAAGGACAAAAAAGTAAAAACTGGAAGGTAAACTAACAAGACTAAAAATCAAAGGTAAAAGATAGTGTGCAACTCCCCTATCTTAGCACTCGCAGTCCCCGGCAACGGCGCCAGAAATTTGGCTTGATGTGCGAGGTAATGATAGTGATTTCTCGCCCTTCGTTGGTAAACCCCAAGTGGAAGGCGTGATGTAGCACAGCAACAAATTTCCCTCAGTAAATATACCAAGGTTTGTCTCCAGTAGGACTCCAGAGATGATAAGTAGGTGTCAGCGGCGCAACTGACGCGGACCTGCACACAGACACAAATAACTTTATTCCTAACGAAGTTCAGAGAGGTTGTCAATCTCTCTGGTCTTGTTGTTTACAAAGGATCAAACGCAAGGGATAATGATAGCAACTGAAAGTAAAAGCAGAAAAGTAAATGAGCGTGTAAACAGTGATGATGATATGGACCGGGATACGTGATGTTCACTAGTGATGTCTCTCTCCCAAAAGACGATAAAACTGCTATGCGAGGTGAACAAATTACAGAAGGGCAATTGACAGGATTATGAATGCACCGCAATGCTAACTATGCTACAAAAGAAAGGAAGAGGCTCAAAAGCATGGGCAGTACGCCAAAATAAGTAGACCGAAATCCAACTTCATCTACTACTAATCATCCACCTTGAGATATCTATCCAGAACATCTCGCTGGTATTAAGTTGCGAGCCCCACCCAAAGTGTAAACCCAAAGCAACAAACAACTGCATTAAAAAGCACTTTGCGTAAAGTAAACAATCCTTGCAACCGCGGTTACAAGCACCGTTGTTTTCCCCCTTGTGGCAACAGCACATCCCCTAGACTCAGGTTTCTGTCACTCAAGAGTGTCATCGGGGGGCATGAACCCACAATCGAGCAAAACGTTCCATCTTGGGGTTACTACCTACTACTTGGCCAAAGCAATAAACAACAACGGAGAACATGCAAGAATTACTTAGGAACAAAAATATAAGAGATAAGAACCAAATATATTACTCAATCACAATCTGAACATAATCTCATAATCCATCAGATCCCATCAAACTCAGCATAGCAACAGCAGAAAGATTACAAAAGTGCTTCGATCATGTAGGGCAGGTCACGAGGTCTATACCATGAAGAACAAAGAGGGGAGGAGAACATCACATAGCTACTGATCACGGACCCATGGTCCAAGGAAAACTACTCACAAGACATCCGGGAAGCATCCATGGTGGAGAGGAGACTCCCGGAGGTCAACCCTCCCTCCTTCAGGGTGCCGGGAAGAGGTATTCTGGTGCTCCTGATCTCGGAAGCGCGGCGGCGGCGGAACAGAGGCGAGATCGCGAAAAAGGGTTCTGTCCCCGAGGGTTTCACATCACGGGGAATATATAGGCGAAGGGGGGCAGCCAGAGGTGGACCAGGGCCCCCTGGCGCGGCCCAGGGGGTGGCCGCCTGGGCCACCCCTGGCTCCCCAATGGCCCCACTCGGGCTCTTCGTGAAGCTTCCTATACGCTGGTTTTTCCTATATTTTTCCCGGAATTTTTCTGGCACTTTTTATATGGGGGAAAACTGAAATAGAAAAACAGCAAAAAACAGGAACTGGCACTGTGGTGCACTGAGTTAATAGGTTAGTCCAAATATGATCAAAAGTGTATGAAAGTGTATCTAGATCATAGCAATATCACACAAAACAGGCATGGAGCAAGCAGAAATTATAGATACGTTTTGGACGTATCAGGGGGGTGCCATCCTCCTCCCTTCCCCGAGGTGGGACTAAACTCCCAAGGGAGGGGGGTGCGCCGGCCAAGGGAGGGGGGATGGGCCCCACCCTTGGCGCAAAGCCCAAGGGGGAAACCCCCTCCTCCCTTAATGGCCCCACATGGCCCATTGAGTCTTTTTCCACTTTTTTAATTAAATAATTATATTTTAATATTTAATTCAGATAATTAAATAATAAAACATTATTAAATACAATTTAACTTTATTTAGAACATTTCAAAATATCTGGAACAACTTCCGTTCTCCCCCGGAACTATTCCGGTGATATCCCTATTTCACTGATGATCATGAATCTATCCCAATGCATCGATTGAACCTTAAGTGTAACACCCTACCATCCGGGAAACAGCAGACATGATCGAGACATTCTCATTGACCAATGACTAGTCAGTTGGACCTGGTTACAATCCTTGACAGCCCCTGCGCTTCCATTGAATGAACTTCAATCTCTTTTGGAAACCGTTAACGATACGACATAATCCCTTTGTGTTGCGGTACTTTGTTTGTATGAGGTTTGATCGTCGGTATCCAACATACCGGGTTCACATCTCGTTCACAACAAACAAGTTTACTCGTCCGTGCCTATTACATATCCTGTGACCTAGTCACTTCCTTGCAAGCTATTGATGCAATATCACCGAGTGGGCCCAGAGTACATGTCCGTCACTTGGACTGACAAATCCCGGTCTGATATATTAACATACTCATCAACCATCTATTTCGGAATACCCAAAGTGCACCGTTATGGCCAGCATATTTCATTCAGGCGGTCGGATACAAATCAAAATCTCCTCATAGATGACAATTACGTATGATCATCACGGTCTAAGGACTAAGCCATATGTTTCAAAGTCATCGCAATGCTGAACTATGTGACTCGATCACATTACAATGCTTTAGGTGGGTGTGTGTCCATCACATCATTCCCCAATGATATGACCTCATAGTCAATGGACTTAAGTGTCGCCATGATTAGGAAACCTTGATCAATCAATTGCCCAATGAGCTAGTATACATGAGTTAAACTAGGGACTTGTGTTTTATACCACACGTGTATTAGTGTTTCCAAGTAATACAGTTCTTAGCACGGTATAAAACGTAATATGAAAAAAATAGATATGTGACAAATATCTTTATTAATTTGCCTCTAGGGAACATATCCAACAGTCTCCCACTTGAACTAGAGTACAAATTATACTAGTTTACATCAGGTATGTATCTAACACCAATAGTCTCTTGGTGTTCTTAAAACTTGCCCTATGGAAGAAGTTTAGTCATCGGGTCTGCTGCGTTCATATCCATATGTATTTTTTGATTCCTAGTATGACCATCCCTGACGTAGTCTCACGTCACATGGAACTTTCAGAGAATGTGCTTGGCTGTAGAGTGAGTTCTTGGTTCTCTCGCGTTAGCAATGGCCCCGTGTTGTTGCAGAAGATTCCCACAGGATCAGTGCAACTGGGAAAGACACCAAGCTCGATCACGAACTTCTTCAGCCAAAGCGCTTGATGGCTTGTCGCCCCTCGTTGGTTACCCAAAGTGGAAGGTTGAGATGTAGACAACAGGAAATTTCCCTCGGTGAAGATACCAAGGTTTGTCTCCAGTAGGACTCCGACAACGACAGGAAGGTGAAAACGGCGCCAGCAATTAGGCGGTTGACGTGGACCTGCACACACAACGGATAACTTTGCTCCCAATGAGTACAGAGAGGTTTTCAATCCCTCAGGCCTTGTTGTTTACAAAGGATCAAACGCACGGGATAATAATGATAGTGATAGCAACAGAAAAGGAAATAAAGCAGTAAATAAATAGCGGGTGTAAACAGTGGTGGAAATATGGACCGGGGTCCCATGATGTTCACTAGCGATGTCTCTCTCACAAAAGACGATAAAATAGCCATGCTAGGTAAAAAAATTACAGCTGGGCAATTGACAGGATTATGTGCGCAAACCAATGCTAACTATGCTATAAAGAAAGGAAGAGGCTCAAAAGCATGGGCGTTACGCCAAGACAAGTAGACCGAAATCCATCTGCATCTACCTACTAATCATCAACCTTGAGATATCTATCCAGAACATCTCGCTGGTATTAAGTTTCGAATCCCACCCAAAGTGTAAACTCAAAGCAACAGACAACTGTATTAAAGAACTTTGCGTAAAGTAAACAATCCTTTCACCCGCAAGTACAAGCACCGTTGTTTTCTCCCTTGTGGCAACATCACATCCCCTAGACTCATGTTTCTGTCACTCAAGCTAGTCATCAGGGGGCATGAACCCACAATCATGCATAACGCTCCCTCTTGGAGTCACTACCTACTACTTGGCCAAAGCAATAAACAGCAACGGAGAACATGCAAGAATTACTTAAGAACATAAATATAAAAGAGGAGAATCAAATATATTACTCAAACACAATCTGAACATAGTCTCATAATCCATAAGATCCCAGCAAACTCAGCATAGCAACATCAGAAAGATTACATATGTGCCTCGATCATGTAGGGTAGCTCACGAGGTCTAAACCATGAAGAACAAAGAGGGGAGGAGAACATCACATATCTACTGATCATGGACCTATGGTCCAAGGTGGACTACTCACGGTTCATCTGGGAAGCATCCATGGTGGCGGAGAAGCTCTCGGAGGTGGTTCCTCCCTCCGGCAGGGTGCCGGGAAGAGCGCTCCTGGTGCTCCCAATCTTGGAAGCGCGGCGGTGGCGGAACAGAGGAGAGATCGCGAAAAAGGGTTCTGTCTTCGAGGGTTTCGGGACGAGAGGGATATATAGGCGAAGGGGGGCAGCCAGAGGTGAACCGGGGGCCCCAAACGCCTCCCTGGCGCGGCCTAGGGGGTGGCCGCGCCAGGTGGCCGCCTGGGCCACCCCTGGATCCCCTCTGGCCCCACTTGGGCTCTTCCCGAAGCTTCATGTACGCTGATTTTTCCTATATTTTTTCCGGAATTTTTCTAGCACTTTAAGTAATGGGAAAACCTGAAATACAAAAACAGCTGAAAACAGTAACTGGCACTAGGGTGAACTGAGTTAATAGGTTAGTCCAAATATGATCAAAAGTGTATGGAAGAGCATCAATATCACAGCAATATCACACAAAATAAGCATGGACCAAGCAGAAATTATAGATACGTTTTGGACGTATCAACATCCCCAAGCTTAATTCCTGCTCGTCCTCGAGTAGGTAAATGATAACAAGCATAATTTTTGTGGTGACATGCTACCAACCATATAAGTACTTTTAAGTAAAGCAATCAAGGCATGTAATTCAATTCAAGTCATAACAGGCAAGAGTCTATATTAGCATTGAAACAAGCAACATAAGAACATAAAGGTGCAAGAGCTCTCGCTGTCCGTGACTCGAATGTCTCCAAATGGTGTTTGCGTGCAAGAAAGGGGATAGGGATATACGAGAGAGTAAAATATAGTTTTATTGTTGAGAACTTAATGTACTAAATTTTCACACTTGGTCTTCTTTGGAATCTTATGTTGACTCAACCCCAGACCACTAGCCAGGTACAAGTCAAAATGATACACTCCCTTTCGATATTTTGAGCACTCATGCAATGGATGAGCGTAAGCAAGAAAGTGGACACTTAGGATGGCAAAGAGAGAAAAATGATGGTGGAGGAAGACAAAAAAGGTTTGAAAGGCCCCCATCAATGAGGACAATCATAGGCGAGAGAAAGCCAAATGATAGATATGATGTGAGGAGTAGGGATTGCCATGCAATGGATGCACATAAGAGCTAAGATAAGCTCTCCAATGGAACTAGTGGGGGTGCATCCACCTTGCTTGCTCAAGAAGACCTAGAGCTCATTTGAGGAGGCTCATCATTGGAATATACAAGCCAAGTTCTATAGTGTGAAGGTCCCCACATAGCTATATGCATGAATTATAATCTCTATGGAGTACAAGATATAAGATGGAGTACGAGTGTGGATCTCTCAAAAGGAATAGTAGTGTGCCCCCTTCTCTCTTTTTATTTATTTTTCTCTATTTTTCTATTTTTTGTATTTTTGGTGGCCTCAATGGCTCTTTCTATTTAACTCTCATTTTTCCTCTTTGGGGTCTTTTGATTTTGTCCTCTTTGGGATCTTTTCCTCACTTTAGGGGCAACACTCTATATATTACAAGAAGTATAGAAGATCTTTCACACTTTACAAAGGTACTCAACATAAAGAAAATGAAACTATCATGAAGTATGCAAATGTATGCCTCTGCCAGTGTAGCAGGATATGCAATGATACTAGCGCATCATGTAGCAATGATTATGGCAAGGCCCAACTAACATGCGGCTCATCGATCAAGCAAAAGCATGTATGACATGAAGATCAAGTCATGATAAGGTGGATGTTGCATGGCAATGTATCTCGGAAAGGCTATGGAAATGCCTTGATAGGTAGGTCTGGTGGCTATTTTGAGGAAGGATATAATGAGGCTTATGATGACAGAGCGTATCGTGCCAAGGATTTGGATGCACTGGCGAAGTATGCGCCAAATCTCGAGGTGAGAAAGGTCAATGCACGGTACCGAAGAGGCTAGAAAAATATGGGTAGGTGGAAGTGTCAACTTTCGAATACTCACATTAGTCTAAAGAACTCATGCACTTATTATCGGTAACTCTCAATCTAATTAGGAGGTTCACAAAGAGACAAGTACCCCGAGGAGGAGTGTATGGGGCTTTGGTTATCCTTACGCATCCTCGACTCATGGTACGTGGGTGTACTCTAATATTCGATCCCTCCAAATATTAGTGATCCATCTAGTAGCTAAAGTTCTCAACTAATTTTTTAGGTTTTTCGAAAATAAACACGGATTGCCCAAAATACGACATCTATCACTAATAGGCTAAATCTCTTGACACCAAAAGTTCAAACATTACTCATGGCAATACCTCAAAACTATTACAAGTTACTACTACAATTGAATAGCAACCTCAATGACCTACTTCAAGTCAAGACACACAACTCAATGCAACAGGCAAAACACTCTAAACAATATAAACATGAAACCTCAAGAGAGTTCCAACAACAAACTAAACAAAAGCTCTTAAAAAGATAAGCATGAAAACTAAGAGCTAAACATGACAACAGCTACGAAAAAGATAAAGAACACACACAACAAAGATAAGCATGAAAATCCTATGTTGTGTTCTAGGGTGAAGTGGAGCGTGTTTCTCTCCCACACAAAGAAAGCTGGGTTCTAACTTGTTATGAACAGCAAACAAAGCTAAAGAAAACTAAGAAGGAAATAAAGAGCAAGATGCTCCAAGCATAGCACATAACGCATGTAGTGATAAAAATATAGTGGAACAAAAGACGAACTAATAATTGTTGATGGAGAAGGGGATGCATGGGGGCATCTGATACGTCCAAAAAGCATCACTATTTTATATCGTAATTTCATCCTATTCATTGATATATTCCACTTTAAAGTATTGTTCTTATGTTGTTTTGGCTTGTTGTACACAGTTTACAACTTTCCGGTGCCGAAGCAGCAGAACCAGAATTCAGCGGTGAAAAGTGGACACCAAGTTGTTTAATCAGATCAAGTCCAAACGCGATGAAAATTTACGGGGAGGAGTTTTATGGTAATTGACTGGGGATCACCGAAGAAGGAGGTGAGGGGACCCACCAGGCAGCTAGAAGGGTGCCTGGCGCGGCCCCCTCCTCGCCGCGCCAGGCACCCTCCTGGATGCCTGGTGGCCCCCCTCGGTGCCCCTCTCGCCTATAAACCCCCCTGGGGTAGAAACCCTAAGAAGAGAAGAGTTTCCGTGTTTCGCCGCCGCCACGGGCGGAAACCTAAAGAGAAGAAAAGCCATCTCCCGCGAGCAGATTCCGCCGGGGAGATCACCTCCCAGAAGGGGAGATCGTCGCCATCATCATCATCGTCACGGGCATCATCGAGATCATCATCAACATCAGCACCATCTCCATCACCATCCCATCTCATCTCACAATTGCAACTTGTGTTGTAATCCGTACTATCTATCCCCTCTACTCTGTTGGTGTTGATTACTACTTTGTGGTGAATGCTATTGAGTTTTTTTGGAGAAATATCATTGTTTCCAGATTGTTTGCCACCCATATATCACCTCTGATCATGATCTCTTTTATGTCTTGTGAGTAGTTACTTTATTTCTTGAGAACATGGGAGAAGTCTAGTTGTTAGTAGTCATATGATGTTGAAGTATTATGTGTTGTTTGATACTTAAGTTGTGTTGTTATTTCTCTAGTGGTGTTATGTGAGTCGAACACTTAACACTTCACCTTTCATGGGCCTAGAGGAATACATTGCGCACAAAGGATGCTTATGGTGGGTTGACGGAGTGACAGAAACCTGAACCCCAGTTCGCACACTTTTGCACAAGGGAGTTATGGATCCTTGATCGTAATGTTGTGGTTAGGCTTATGCCTTAATTACTACCTTGTATTTGCGGATGCTTGCAAGGTTTGTAATCATAAGAGTACACTTATCTTAGTCTAGAAGGTGTACTAGCATTGATCCACCCAACAACACTTATCAACACAATTCATATTACTTAGCGGAGTATGGTGAAAGTAACTTGGCTATCTCTCCCGTGTGTTCTCGAGAACGCTTTAGCTTTTATAAGTTGAGTTCCTAGGCTTATCCTTGTGAAAGGATTGGGCCACTTTCTACTCCTCAGTTACCCCGTTTACTTTGCTTGTCTTTTACTTTTCTGTTGCTTAAAATAAAAACCCCTAAATATTTACCTTTGAGTGTGTGCAGCCTTTCCTTATCCAGTGTCACTTATCAGCACCTTCTGCTCCTCGTTGGGATCGACATCCTTATTTATTGAAAAGCTACAATTGATCCCCTATACTTGTGGGTTATCAAGAATCGTTTATTGGCGCGGTTAACAGGGGAGGCAATCCCACTAAACCTATTAACTTCTCCGGCATCAACGAGTTTTTCTGGCGCCGTTGCCGGGGAGTGCAACGCTACTGGTAAGTGAAGCCGGTAAGGAAAACTTTATTTTCTGTTGTTGCTTTCAGTCCTTATGGACTCTGCTACTGTTGGTTTGTTGTTGGTAAGGAGCCGCCCCACGACTGTGGTGGTCACTCCTACCCCTACTGAAATTGTGCCCTATAAAATACCACCTGGTATTATTGATCACGTCTTGTCTAATCGTTATACAGGAGACGGACATCCGGGAGAGCACCTGCTATATTTATCATAATTATGTTCTTTATTTAAGCTTGCAGGTGTAACGATGGAGTTCGTCATGAAGAAACTATTCTCCATATCACTCAAAGATAAAGCTTCAAATTGGTATAAGCTACTCGATAACTCTGATCTGCTTGAATGGCCAGAGCTTATGTCTCTCTTTTATGAAAAGTTTTATCCTCTTCGTGAAATTCACCAAGACAGGAACTACATCCATAACTTTTGGTCTCGCGACGGAGAGAGCATCGCTCAAGCTTGGGGGAGAATGAAGTCCCTGATGCTCAAATGCCCAAACCATGAGCTCCCCAAGGAAATTATACTTACAAATTTTTATGCCAGGCTTTCTCGTCAGGACAAGGAGATGTTGGATGCCTCCTCTAGCGGGGTATTCCAGACCAGAAGTATGGAAGAAAAATGGGATCTTATAGAAAGGGTCCAGAAGAACACTGAAGACTGGGAAATTGATAAAGGTATTGAACCCACTATAAACTATGAGCATGATTACATTGAGAGTTATGTAAAGACTGATTACTTTAATACCTTTTGCTCTAAAATTGGTCTTGATTCCCAGCTAATGGTTGACTTTTTCAAGAACTTTGCTTCTCATATTGATTCTTCTAAGAAGAAGGAGAGTCAACATCATAAACCTTTCAAGGAGTCACCTATTGAGATTAATGTTACTGATCCTGTTTTACCTGCAGTTGTGTATGAACAGCCTCCTTATCCCTCAAGGATAAAGGAGCACTCTTTTGTTACAGGTATTCTAAACAAAAATGGAAGGACGACTGACGAACCTGAGGACATGATCAAGGTCAAGCCTCAAGTTTCAATGGTCAAGGATCTGGTAACTAGTGATATTGAAGAATCCACTATTAGTTTTTGTGTTGTTTCCGCTAACATTGTCACATCCAAGAACAAAGGCCCAATTTCAGGTACACCAGTTGTATCTGTCAAAATAGGAGATCATAATTACTATGGGCTATGTGATTTGGGATCTAGCGTCAGCGCTATTCCCTTCACACTTTATCAAGAGATCATGCACGAGATTCAGCCGTGTGAGATCGAGGACATTGATGTCATGATTCATCTTGCAAATAAACAAACTATCTCTCCAGTTGGGATTGTGAGAGATGTTGAAGTACTCTGCGGGAAGGTAAAATATCCTACTGACTTTCTTGTACTTGGTTCAGTGCAAGATAGTTTTTGCCCTATTATCTTTGGTAGGCCCTTCCTCAGCACTTGTGGAGCTATAATAGATTGCAAGAAAGGTAAAGTTTATGTTGAATTCAACGGTGAGCCGTATGAATTTAATTTTTTTAAGTTTTCTAAGCAGCCTCGTGGTACTGACTTGTCAAGTAATGACAAGATTATTGAAGAAATTGCTTCTATTGCTATTCCTCCTAATGATACTTTGCAGCAATTTATGGAAGACCACGAGAATGACATACATATGCAGGAGAGGGATGAACTAGAAAACATATTTTTAAGACAAACTCCTATCCTGAAGCACAACCTCCCGGTTGAACCTTTAGGAATCCTCTCGCAACCAAAAGAAGACCCAGTGTTTGATCTAAAACCACTACCCGATACGCTCAAGTATGCTTATTTAGATGAAAAGAAAGTATATCCTGTTATTATCAATTCTAACCTTTCAGGGTATGAAGAAGAGCGATTATTGGAGACACTCCGCAGACACCGAGGTGCTATTGGCTATACTCTTGATGCTCTCAAGGGTATTAGTCCATCCATTTGCCAACATACTATCAATCTCGAGCCCGATGCTAAACTAGTTGTTGATCATCAACGACGGTTGAACCCAAAGATGAAGGACGTGGTTAGTACGGAGGTTCTCAAACTTCTAGCCGCACGTATCATCTATCCTATAGCTGATAGTAAGTGGGCAAGTCCCGTTCATTGTGTTCCTAAGAAAGGAGGTATAACTGTTGTTCCTCATGATAAAAATGAACTAATACCTCAAAGGACCATTATTGGATATAGAATGTGTATTGATTTCAAGAAGTTGAACAAGGCCACCAGAAAGGATCACTATCCTCTGCCCTTTATTGATCAGATGCTCAAGCGGCTGTCTAAAAACACCCACTTCTGCTATCTTGATGGGTATTCTGGCTTCTCCCAGATTCACGTTAATACCGCGGATCAAGAGAAGACCACCTTTACGTGTCCTTACGGTACTTATGCTTATAGGCGTATGCATTTTGGTTTGTGTAATGCACCTGCTACTTTTTAGAGGTGTATGTCTACAATATTTCATGGTTTCTGTGAGGAGATTGTAGAAGTTTTCATGGACGACTTTTCCGTCTATGGAAACTCCTTTGACCACTGTCTCCACAATCTTAATAAAGTTTTGCAGAGATGCGAAGAAACGAATTTGGTGCTCAATTGGGAGAAGTGCCATTTCATGGTTAACGAAGGGATAGTTCTTGGACACAAGATTTCCAAGAGGGGAATTGAAGTGGACAAGGCAAAAATTGAAGCTATTGAAAGGATTCCCTATCAAAGGGACATCAAAGGTATTCGTAGTTTTCTAGGTCATGCTGGTTTCTATAGAAGATTTATCAAGGACTTTTCTAAGACCTCGAGACCTCTTACCAATCTTCTCCAGAAGGATTCTCCTTTTGTATTAGATGAAGATTGTAGGGAAGCTTTTGAAGTTCTTAAGAAAGCCTTGATAACCGCTCCTATAGTACAACCACCTGACTGGAATTTGCCCTTTGAAATTATGTCTGATGCTAGTGATTTTGCTGTTGGAGCTGTTTTAGGACAAAGGGTTGACAAGAAGCTGAATGTCATCCACTATGCCAGCAAGACACTTGATAGTGTTCAAAAGAATTATGCTACTACCGAGAAGGAATTCTTGGCAGTGGTGTTTGCTTGTGATAAGTTTAGGCAGTATATTGTTGATTCTAAAGTTATTATTCATACTGACCATGCTGCCATTAAGTATCTTATGCAGAAAAAGGACGCCAAATCAAGACTCATTAGATGGGTACTCCTTCTTCAAGAATTTGATTTGCAGATTGTCGATAGAAAAGGAGAAGACAATCCGGTGGCAGATAATCTTTCAAGGATGGAAGATATCCCGCACGATCCTATTCCAGTCAACGACAGTTTCCCAGATGAACAGCTTGCTGTTGTAAAAGTACAATCTCATTCCGACCCTTGGTTTGCAGATTATGCTAATTTTATCGTTGCAAAGTTTTTGCCTCCAGGTTTTACATTTCAGCAAAGGAAGAAATTCTTCATGGATTTGAGGCACTACTTTTGGGATGATCCACATCTTTTCAAAGAAGGTACAGATGGGATCGTGAGAAGATGTATACCGGAGCACGAGCAGCAGGACATTCTTCGACAATGTCACGATAGTCCCTATGGAGGACATCATGCCGGTGAAAGGACCGCACATAAAGTTTTACAATCAGGTTTTTATTGGCCTACTCTTTTTAAGGACGCCCGAAGGTACGTTGTATCTTGTGATAAGTGTCAGAGAGTTGGTAACATTAGCAGGAGAAATGAGATGCCTATGAATTAATCACTAGTGATCGAACCTTTCGATTGCTGGGGTTTTGATTTTATGGGTCATTTTCCTCCTTCACACAAGTACACACACATCTTAGTTGTTGTTGATTATGTAACCAAGTGCGTTGAAGCAATCCCCACTGAGAGTGCTGATCACAAGACATCTTTGAAAATGCTCAAGGGTGTAATTTTTCCTAGGTTTGGAGTACCAAGGTACCTCATGACAGATGGAGGGTCACACTTCACGCATGGAGCTTTTAGGAAAGCTCTAGCCAAGTAAGATGTCAATTATAGGATTGCATCACCGTACCACCCTCAAACTAGTGGGCAAGTTGAGATCACCAATAGGGAGATCAAGTTGATCTTACAAAAGACAGTAAACAGTTCTAGAAAGGACTGGTCAAAGAAGCTAGGAGATGCTTTGTGGGCGTATAGAACTGCTTACAAAAACCTCATGGGCATGTCTCCGTATAAAATGGTCTATGGCAAGGCTTGCCATTTACCATTAGAGTTAGAGCACAAGGCTTTCTGGGATGTCAGAGAGCTGAATGCTGATCCAAAGTTAGCTGGTGAAAAGCGTCTCATGAACTTGACTTCTCTAGATGAGTGGAGGAGTGAAGCTTACGAGAGCGCTAAAAGGTTCAAGGAAAAGGTAAAGAAGTGGCACGATAAAATAATTCTGAAACGTGAATTTAATGTTGGTGATAAAGTTTTGTTGTTTAGATCTCGTTTCAGGTTTTCTCCAGGTAAACTACTTTCCAGATGGGAAGGGCCTTTTCTTATCGAAGAAGTATATCGGTCTGGTGCAATCAAGACCAATAATTTCGAAGGCACCAAACCTCAAGTTGTGAATGGACAAAGACTCAAACATTATATGGCAGGTGATCCAATCAATGTGGATGTAAACACGATATATATAAGAACTCATGAAGAGCATGTTGCATCCCAGTTTCAGACTCCGGCAGGAGCAGAATAGGAAAAGGTATCTATTACGGTAAGGAAACATCGTGAACGTCAATAAAAGTTTACTTTTCAAAGTTTTTGCAAAATTAGGAAAATTCCAAGCCCGAGTGGAGCCGGAGAGGAACTCCAGGGGGCCCAGGAGGCCTCCTGGCGCCCCCCCCCCCCCTCCTGGCCGCGCCAGGCACCCTCCTGGGTGCCCTGGACTCCGACTCCGACTCCACCTAGGCTTGAAACCTTCCTTCTGTTGCGGAAATTTTTGCTATATAATTGCCCGGATAGTCCCGGCACCGTATCTCTCGATTTCGCGTGTTTTCTTTCTCGGTATGTTTCTGCCAGGGTGAAAAGTTGTTGCTAGAGATGTCTTCTTGTGGCTCGAGCGGAGAGGACTTCTTGGGATGGCGTCTACGTCAAGTTCAGAAGGATCTTAATCAAGGGAAGCACGTTGATTGGGCTACCGAAGAAGAAATTGCCGCAAGACAAGCGGAGATGGAGCGCTCCGTGAGAGAGGAAGTCAAGACTATCACTGCCCAACAACAAGGAGGTCCAAGAAATCCCATCATGGTGGGATCTGTCCAACCTCAATATGATCTTTCTCTTAACCTTTCAGGGGCCTCCACTTCACTTGAAGATCAACGCATGCTTTCCACCATCTCCGAGGCCTACCGCATCACCAACCAACTCATTGAAGATTTCCGTGTACTCAAAATACAAGTGGAAGTCTTGGAGTTAGAGAACCAAACCCTTCGCCGTGTCATCAGGGATCTGAAGAAACAACCACAACAATAATGAGGAGTAAATCTCCTCGGGTAATGGCATCCCCATAGCTTGTTCCAAGCTTGGGGGAGTGCCGGGTATCTTTATCTTTATCTTTTTCTTTAGGAGTCAAGTAGAGTCGTCTCATGTCTAGGAAAGTTACTTTATGAAATAGGTGTTGCTTTGAGGTCTATCACTCCTTTTTTGGAGAGCTTTGTATCCGTGAGTGTGGGGTCGTCTATGAAGGAATATTAATGAGAAGTCTATTGGTTTCTTCGGTGCACTCGGTATTCTCTTCACGCAATCGACATTATGAGCTGATTCTTATGAGGGAGTATTGACCATATATCAGGTATGGCTTCGAAAACTTTATTTAAATCCTGGAAAGTATAGCTTTGGTCATAGCAGCAAGCATGTTTTTCTCAAAGTAGCGACATAGCCAAAACCTTTGTGTTATTATGCTTGAAGTGTTATGTTGACAAGGAAGACAACTTGATGTTTCATGCTAGTTTTAATGTTTATGCTTTGTATTGCTTGCATCTAAGTTGTCATCAATTGTCTGGTCCCTCAAAGCCTTGCTAGCCAAAACTATGTACTAAGCGGAATTCTGCTTGTACTTCCATACCCTGAAACCAACATCTTCCACTTGAGTCCACCATACCTTCCTATTTGTGGTATTCCACTACCACTCCTAAAGTATATAATTTATGTGCTATCTCTAGATGTTCAAAATCTTCTGTTTTGTGCCACTTATTCAGCTCATGAGGAAGTGGTGGGTAACACATGATCTTCTTAATTTGGACAAGTTTTATCTTGGGATTGCATGCCTAATCTGCAAACCCCTAATACGAGAAGGGACTGGCATGAGTGCCCAGCTCGTAAAAGATAAATACTAACGCAGAAGTTCCTTCGCCCATTTATGAGTGATAAACAAAGGAATTTAAGGGGATGTGATCGTCCCCATATGGGAGTCGTTCCTCGAAACTTGTCCAAATCGTGAAGTGAGTGAGTTATCTATCAGTAGTCGTTGATGGATCATGCACCTCCCAAAGGCCTGTTTTTATTCTGTTTGATCTAGAGATGGCACATGAGTTTTCCCTGCTTACCCTTTTGCACGGGGTTTATACTTTATTTTGTGCTGAGTCAGTCCTTCCTACTTCCTTCCTTCTTGAGAGAGAACAGACACTTGATGTTAATAAAGATTCTTCCATACAAAGCTGCATTGAAAGTTAGCATGTTACATCTTTGTTGACATTATCTTTTGATAAGTGAGTTGTTTGCAAAAGCTTATGCTGAGTAAACATCTTCCTTTGTGTTAGCATGTGCACTTCTTGACTAATAACATGTTCTTTCCAAAGCTCCAACTGGTTCCATTATAAGTGAAAGAGCAAAAGTAAAAGATATTAGTTGTTCCTTGACCAAGGCTATGTTTGCCATGATTTGATGAGCTTTCCCATAAGGACCTTATGATTTGAGGTTGCTGTTGAGGATGCTTCAGTTTGGTGAGAAATCTTGATGCTTCTTGTCCGTATTCTTTTATCGACGCTTCACTCTCTAAACTTGTGGATATGTTTACTGAGCTCAGTAATCGCTTGGGGACAAGCGAGGTCTAAGCTTGGGGGAGTTGATACGTCCAAAAAGCATCACTATTTTATATCGTAATTTCATCCTATTCATTGATATATTCCACTTTAAAGTATTGTTATTATGTTGTTTTGGCTTGTTTTACACAGTTTACAACTTTCCGGTGCCGAAGCAGCAGAACCAGAATTCAGCGGTGAAAAGTGGACACCAAGTTGCTGAATCAGATCAAGTCCAAACGCGATGAAAATTTACGGGGAGTGGTTTTATGGGAATTGACTGGGGATCACCGAAGACGGCGGTGAGGGGACCCACCAGGAAGCCAGAAGGGTGCCTGGCGCGGCCCCCCTCCTAGCCGCGCCAGGCACCCTCCTGGATGCCTGGTGGCCCCCCTCGATGCAACCTCTCGCCTATAAAACCCCCTGGGGTAGAAACCCTAAGAAGAGAAGAGTTTCCGTGTTTCGCCGCCGCCACGGGGCGGAAACCTACAGAGGAGAAAAGCCATCTCCGGCGGGCAGATTCCGCCGGGGAGATCACCTCCCGGAAGGGGAGATCGTCGCCATCATCATCATCATCGTCACGGGCATCATCAAGATCATCATCAACATCATCCCCAACATCAGCACCACCTCCATCACCATCCCATCTCATCTCACAATTTTACCTTGTGTTGTAATCCGTACTATCTATCCCCTCTACTCTGTTGGTGTTGATTACTACTTTGTGGTGAATGCTATTGAGTTTTGTTGGAGAAATTTCATTGTGTCCAGATTGTTTGCCACCCATCTATCACCTCTGAGCATGATCTCTTTTATGTCTTGTGAGTAGTTACTTTAGTTCTTGATAACATGGGAGAAGTCTAGTTGTTAGTAGTCATATGGTGTTGAAGTATTATGTGTTGTTTGATACTTAAGTTGTGTTGTTATTTCTCTAGTGGTGTTATGTGAGTCAAACACTTAACACTTCACCTTTCATGGGCCTAGAGGAATACATTGCGCACAAAGGATGCTTATGGTGGGTTGCCGGAGTGACAGAAACCTGAACCCCAGTTCGCACACTTTTGCACAAGGGAGTTATGGATCCTTGATCGTAATGCTGTGGTTAGGCTTATGCCTTAATTAGTACCTTGTATTTGCGGATGCTTGCAAGGTGTGTAATCATAAGAGTACACTTATCTTAGTCTAGAAGGTGTACTAGCATTGATCCACCCACCAACACTTATCAACACAATACGTATTACTTAGCGGAGTATGGTGAAAGTAACTTGGCTATCTCTCCCGTGTGTTCTCGAGAACGCTTTAGCTTTTATAAGTTTAGTTCCTAGGCTTATCCTTGTGAAAGGATTGGGCCACTTGCTACTCCTCAGTTACCCCGTTTACTTTGCTTGTCTTTTACTTTTCTGTTGCTTAAACCAAAAACCCCTAAATATTTACCTTTGAGTGTGTACAGCCTTTCCTTATCCAGTGTCACTTATCAGCACCTTCTGCTCCTCGTTGGGATCGACATCCTTATTTATCGAAAAGCTACAATTGATCCCCTAGACTTGTGGGTTATCAAGAATCGTTTATTGGCGCGGTTAACAGGGGGGGCAATCCCACTAAACCTATTAACTTCTCCGCCATCAGCATCCCCAAGCTTAGATGCTTGAGTCTTCTTGAATATTTCTTGGGGGTGCACGGGGGGATCCCCAAGCTTGAGCGTTTGACCCTCCTGAATCTTCTTTTATCATCTTCCCTCGCACACTTGAAAACTCCCTTCATACATAACTCATCATAATCTGATTAGCGAGGTTAGTACCCACAATAAAATATTTTTCCCTACTGGATATAAATATATTATTGAAGAGCTACTGTTTCTCAAGATCGCCAAAAAAATTTTGCAAAGAAAAAACAAGCTTAAGGTTTGCAAAACGAAGAAAAGGCAAAACATGACAGAATATGTGAAAAACAGACCAGCAGGTAGTAAATAATATTTTAGGGGTACTTCTGCAACTCAAATCAAAAAACTCAGAACATACGAAAGTTCCGTGATTGTATAGAGCACGCTGTGTAAAAAATTCAGCTCAAAAAGATGAACTGAGAATTTTCTATTATTTTTCCCGTCACGAGGACAGAATCTGTTTTCTGGACAGCATGTCACAACTTTCACTTCCCTTGTCATATGAGGCTATAAATGGCACAAAGCTTGAAAAGTAAAGATACAATTATGTTTCTACAGTAGTAGGAATCATCAAGACCACTAAAAACAAAACAAAAACAAAAAGTAAAACCTAAATTCGTTGCGAGCTGCCTCCCGAAAGCGCTTCTTTATAGCCATTAGCTAGGCTTAAAGATTATAGAAGATGCTCTCACAAGAATAAGAATTTTGAAGCAAAAGAGGGCATCAAGAAGCAAATATGAAACACATTTAAGCCTAACCCATTTCCTACGCATAGGCATCTTGTAAGAAAATAAATCAAAGAAGCACAAAGTGACATGCATAGGAAGGTCGAAAAAGAACAACTTCAAAACTTTCAACATGAAGAGAGCTGTTTTAGTAATATGGAAGTTTCTACAACCAAACTTCCCTCTCTCGAAATAATTTTTAGTAGTATCATGAACAACATCAAGAATATAACTATCACATAAATCATGTTGTTCATGACCTACAAGCACACGTGTATAGTTTTCAACACGGTCTTTAGGATTATAAGATCAATGCAACCCATCACATTGAGCCTTGATAAGGGAAAAATTCTCCGGAGTTGGAGGTTTCAAAAGGATAATATGGAAATCAAGTGTGGGTGCAATAGCAACAATTTCATGCTTAACATAGGGAACTATAGCAAGTTCATCTTCGTAAGCGTCATCCATAGTGGCATCATGGCCATCAACAAAACAAGTATCAAAATCATCAGAAAGGGATGTATCAACTGAGTCCTCAGAATCATAGGATTCCTCTTCATAGAAATCATTAGCCTCTTCTCGGGAAGCAAGCATTCTATTTTTAAAATCCTCAATATAAGCATTGAAAGTATAATTCTCGAAGCAATAAGCAAGAACTGCAAAGTTTTCAGACTTGTGAATAATATAATAGTACTTTTCAATCAAAGAAGCAATCTCATAAGCACCCTTAAGAGCAACAAACTCTTCAATCTTTTCAACATCAAAGTAGTCATAAACACCTTTTGCATAAGAAGATAGGATCTCATTGTCATTAAACCGACATTGGAAAGGAAGGTGTTTACGATCTATATTAGAGTAGCAAGTAAAATCATAAACTTGGCATAAACACTCATCATAGCAATAAGAAGTTTGTATTTGGTCCCATAAGTGTTTCCCTTTCTGAGATAGTCGGTGTCGTGTATAATGAGCATGCCCATCCAATGATTTTCCCTCAACCAAGTCGTTTGAGATTTTAGCGCGAGCACAAATTGATCGAAGACGATCCAAGTGAAACATGTCCATCCTTCCATATTTGGGTGGTTCAGCACCCATGGTGAGGATAGCATCACTAGGCAAAGCAATACAAAGGCAAAAGGTAGCAACTATTTTTGTGGTTTTTCATATAAGACACAAATGAAAAATAAAAAACTGGAAAGGTAAACTAACAAGACTAAAAAGCAAAGATAAAAGATAGTGTGCAACTCCCCTATCTTGAAGATTGGAGTCCCCGGCAACGGCGCCAGAAATTAGCTTTGATGGCTTCTCGCCCATCGTTGGTTACCCAAAGTGGAAGGTTGAGATGTAGACAACAACAAATTTCCCTCGGTGAAGATACCAAGGTTTGTCTCCAGTAGGACTCCGACAACGACAGGAAGGTGACAACGGCGCCAGCAATTAAGCGGTTGACGTGGACCTGCACACACAACACATAACTTTGCTCCCAACGAGTACAGAGAGGTTGTCAATCCCTCCGGCCTTGTTGTTTAGAAAGGATCAAACGCACATGATAATAATGATAGTGATAGCAATAGAAAAGGAAATAAAGCAGTAAATAAATAGCGGGTGTAAACAGTGGTGGAAATATGGACCGGGGTCCCATGATGTTCACTAGTGATGTCTCTCTCCCAAAAGACGATAAAATAGCCATGCGAGGTAAACAAATTACAGCTGGGCAATTGACAGGATTATGTGCGCAAACTAATGCTAACTATGCTATAAAGAAAGGAAGAGGCTCAAAAGCATGGGCGGTACGCCAAGACAAGTAGACCGAAATCCATCTGCATATACCTACTAATCATCCACCTTGAGATATCTATCCAGAACATCTCGCTGGTATTAATTTGCGAATCCCACCGAAAGTGTAAACTCAAAGCAACAGACAACTGAATTAAAGAACTTTGCGTAAAGTAAACAATCCTTGCACCCCGCAAGTACAAGCACCGCTGTTTTCTCCCTTGTGGCAACAACACATCCCCTGGACTCATGTTTCTGTCACTCAAGCTAGTCATCAGGGGGCATGAACCCACAATCATGCATAACACTCCCTCTTGGAGTCACTACCTACTACTTGGCCAAAGCAATAAACAACAACGGAGAACATGCAAGAATTACTTAAGAACATAAATATAAAAGAGGAGAATCAACTATATTACTCAAACACAATCTGAACATAGTCTCATAATCCATCAGATCCCAGCAAACTCAGCATAGCAACAACAGAAAGATTACATATGTGCCTCGATCATGTAGGGAAGCTCACGAGGTCTAAACCATGAAGAACAAAGATGGGAGGAGAACATCACATAGCTACTGATCATGGACCCATGGTTCAAGGTGGACTACTCACGGTTCATCCGGGAAGCATCCATGGTGGTGGAGAAGCTCCCGGAGGTGGTTCCTCCCTCCAGCAGGGTGACGGGAAGAGGGCTCCTGGTGCTCCCGATCTTGGAAGCGCGACGGCGGCGGAACAGAGGAGAGATCACGAAAAAGGGTTTTGTCTTCGAGGGTTTCGGGACGAGAGGGATATATAGGCGAAGGGGGCAACCAAAGGTGGACCAGGGGCCCCAGGCTCCCCCCTGGCGCGACCTAGGGGGTGGCCGCGCCAGGTGGCCGCCTGGGCCACCCCTGGCTCCCCTCTGGTCCCACTTGTGCTCTTCCCGAAGCTTCTTGTACGCTGATTTTTCCTATATTTCTCCCAGAATTTTTCTGGCACTTTAAGTAATGGGAAAACCTGAAATACAAAAACAGCAGAAAACAGGAACTGGCACTGGGGTGCACTGAGTTAATAGGTTAGTCCAAATATGATCAAAAGTGTTTGGATGTGCATCAATATCATAGCAATATCACACAAAAGAAGCATGGAACAAGCAGAAATTATAGATACGTTTTGGACGTATCAGCGCTTCGTTTGACGCTTCGCAAGAAGAAATATACTCCGACTCCATTGAAGATTGGGCGACGACTGACTGTTTGCCGCTCCTCCAGCTAATTGCGCCACCATTCAACATGAAAACATATCCCGTCTGCGACTTCGAGTCATCTAGGTCAGAGCTAATTGTCAGCGCTTAGTCATACTAACTGTCATACTAATTGTCAGCGCTAAATCCGGTCGGGTACACAACATAGCATACATGATAGAACCTATGGCCGAGGCATAGGGCTTTGAGGACATATCCTCCTTTTCTTTTGTTGTTGCTGTACATTGAGTCACACTTAATTTGATACCTTTTATAACTGGCAAGAGGCCTATCTTGGCGTTATCCATACTAAACTTTTTCAATACTTTATCAATATAAGTCCTTTGACTCAAATCCAATAGGCGATTAGGTCTATCTCTATAGATCTTAATCCCTAATATGTACGCGGCTTCTCCTAGGTCCTTCATGGAAAATTGCCCATTCAGATATTCCTTCACTCCTTCTAAGAATTTTCTGTCATTCCCTATCAGCAATATGTCATCTATATATAACACAAGGAATGCTATAGAGCTCCCACTCTGCTTCTTATAGACACATAACTCTTCGACGTTTTGGACAAATCCAAACGCTTTGATGACCTCATCAAATCGAAGGTTCCAGCTCGGAGATGCTTGCTTCAACCCATAGATGGACCGTTGAAGCTTTCATACCTTACCAACATTCCTTGGATCAATGAAGCCTTCCGGTTGCATCATATACAACTCTTCCTCAATGTTGCCATTAAGGAACGCAGTTTTCACGTCCATCTGCCATATCTCGTAATCATGATATGCAGCTATTGCTAGTAGGATCCGAATAGACTTGATCATCGCTACAAGGGAGAATGTCTCCTCGTAGTCAACTCCTTGAAATTTGTAAGAACCCTTTCGTGACAAGTCGAGCTTTGTAGACAGAAAAGTTTTTGTCTGCGTTAGTCTTTTTCTTGAATATCCATTTATTCTCGACGGCCTTGCGGTCCTCGGGAATATCCACCAAAGTCCAAAATTTGTTGGTGTACATGGAGTCTATTTCGGATTTCATGGATTCTAGCCATTTCTCGGACTCGGGTCCCTCCATTTCTTCTTTGTAACTCGTAGGTTCATCTGGCTCAACAGCCGAGACTGAATTCACAAGTTGTCCGTAAAACTCAGGAGCTTGACGGACTCTTGTTGACCTACGTGGCAAAAGAGGTTCCTCTTCATTCTCATAGTGATCATCATGTATGTCATGATCATTATGAATGTCATCCTGTCCATTCTCTTCAGCTCCCACTATGGAAGATGGTTCTAGAACTATTTCTGTTGTCAGTTCTTCTAGTTGGAGTGATTGGTCAGTCACATCATCGAGGTCTACTTTCCTCCCACTCAACTCTTTCAAGAGAAACTCTTTCTCAAGGAAGTGCCCAGTCTTGGCAACAAATGTTTTGCCCTCAGACTGATTGTAGAAGGTGTATCCACAAGTTTCCTTTGGATAGCCCACAAAGATGCACTTATCCGCCTTTGATTCGAGTTTGTCAGGCTGTAGTTTTCTAACATAAGCCTCACAACCCCAAATCTTCAGGTGAGACAACTTTGGTTTCGTGCCATGCCATTCCTCAAATGGTGTTGTCTTCGCGGATTTGGATGGTGCCCTATTAAGAACGTAAGCAGCAGTTTCTAACGCATACCCCCAGAATGACACAGGTAAGTCGGTATGAGACATCATCGATCGCACACTATCCAATAGGGTTCAATTACGTCATTCGGCTACACCGTTCCTTTGAGGTGTGCCTGCCGGCGTAAGCTGTGGTACGATGCCACAAGACTTCAGATGACCGCCAAACTCGTGACTTAAATACTCGCCACCTCGATCAGATCGAATGTGCTTGATTTTCTTTTCGAGTTGATTCTCGACCTCACTCTGAAATTCCTTGAACTTTTCAAAGGTTTCAGACTTGTGCTTCATCAAGTAAATATACCCATATCTACTCAAGTCATCAGTAAAGGTCACGAAGTAACGAAGACCATTGCGTGTGGAGACATTCATGGGTCCACACACATCAGTATGCATGATTCCCAATAATTCATCCGCACGCTCCATTATTCCATTGAATGGAGTCCTTGTCATTTTGCCCATGAGGCATGATTCACATGTATCAAGGGATCCAAAATACAATGGCTCAAGAAGTCCATCTTTATGGAGCTTCTCCATGCGCTTTATACCAATATGACCAAGTCGACAATGCCACATCGTCATGTGCTCTTCGCCACTACTCTTTAATCTTTTGGCCTCTATATTGTTGATGTGACACACATCACCATCGATATGAAGTACGAATAAACCACGTTGCTCCGGTGCATGAACATAAAACACATCATCCTTATAAACCAAACAACCAATTGTATCAGACTTAAAAGAATAGTGGTCTCACTTTAAGCAAGAGCCACTAACGATGTTCACACTCAATGTGGGTACATAGTAGCATTTATTCAAAACCAGAACTAATCCCGAAGGGAGACTAGGATGCATCGTGTCGACCGCCAATACTTCAACTTGACAGTCGTTGCCCACTCGCATCATCACTTCATCTCTCAGCAATCGTCTCTTATTCCTTAGTCCCTGAACGGAATTAGAAATATGAGTGACAGATCCTATATCAAGTATCCAGGATGTGTTCCCGGCGCTTGTTAAGAAAAGATCAATAATATGTATATCAAATATACCTTCGTCTCTCTTGGCAACCTTGCCAGCCTTCTTGTCCTTTAAGTACTTGGGGAAGTTGCGCTTCCAGTGACCTTCACCCTTGCAGTAGAAGCACTCAACTCCGGGCTTGGGTTTAAGTGACTTAGGATGAACGACAATTGACTTTCCATCCTTCTTGGGGTTGACTTTCTTTCCCTTTTCCTGTCTGCTTGACTTCTTGAATTCAGTGGTCTTGTTGACCATGAATACAGCGTGCTCCTTCTTGATCTCAACCTCAACACTTTTCAGCATGGCGAACAACTCAGAAGGGGTCTTAGTCATCCCCTGTATGTTGTAGTTCACACAAAGCCTTTGTAGCTAGGGGGAAGTGTAAGGCCCGATATGCGGTACTGTTCCAGATCTAGATGTTTCCATCCAGATCCGGGGACGAAGCACATATCGGTCCCACCGCGACATATGACGAAGTCATATGCCTCGGATTTCCAACATGATATCACAACATTACAGATACAAGGATACAACATCTCATACAATCGGCATACAACTGCCTCAAATACAATACAACAGCGGAAGATACATGTCTGAGTACAGACTACAAGCAAATGCCTACTGGCAAAGAGAAAACATCGATCCCATAACCTCACGGGTCCAGGCCCTCCGCCGGGATCCGCCTAACTAGTCGTCGTCGAGTCTCCACGTGAAACGTCGATCACCATACCTGTTGTCGATCAAGAACCCTGAAAAGAGTTGGGGGTAGTATCATGAGTACAGAGGTACTCAGCATCCAACTGTAGTGGTCATCTGACCCAGCAAGGACCTCATCACTCGTCATTCTAGGACAACTAGTAGTTTACGGTAAGGAAGGGGTAAGAGGTGAGGTTGCTGCCGCACTAGCATTTATGAAGTGGCTAACAATCTAGAGAGTAAGATGAGAAGCCAAGCATTCGATGAGGAATCGCCTCCAACAAGTCTTGCTATCAACTACTGTCGCAAACATAACACCTATCCTATCCTTGTCCTCCTCTTCGCATCCCGACGAAGAAGAAGCAGTCAAGGCACACACACACGTTGATCAAGTTGTATTAAAAATCTCAGTTGTTGTTGTCTATGAACAAGGAGTAGGTCTCAAGTCGTCCATAACCGTGGACACGGCTTCTCGAAAAGATTTAACCCTGCAGGGGTGTACCAACTGCCCATTACGAGGCTCCGCACGCACGCCCATCTCTCTCAGTTGCTACCCATCACAGGCAACCATTTTATGATTTAGTTCCAAGAGATCCGAAACGACAAGTCCCTCTAACTAACAACGAACAAATCCGGGTGGCCCCCGGTGAGACGACATCCAGCTCAGGAGCCGGCCGCACTCTCGATCTGGTCTCCACCGTATGACTCCAGGTTTGGATTGCCGGTTAATCACACATGGTACAACCGGGTCCTCAGCCGGTCATGATGGGCCAGCAAGGGAACTAAGTCCTCACTGGTCCGGGTTGTTTTAAATAATATCTGCCAGGAGCTATCCGACAGACACACACACGGTTTCAAATGGTAAAAATCAGCTTGGGCCACCACTAGAAATGTTTGAAGCTAGATAGGTAAGAAAAGGGGACCCCATAAAATCCCACACGCGGTTAGGCACGCTCAGTCTTAAAACCAATACCCGGAACTCGGGTCCTAGGTGACTCAAATGGAACAAAGCGTCGGGGCGGGATAGCCTAGACCTTCCATCCTTCGTCGAATATAATCAACATTATAATAATCATATCATCAACAATAATATAATAATCAGGTGATATCCCAACCCAAAGAGTAACAGGGTAACATCGTAGCATCCTAAGCAGGCATACTAAGCAGGGGCTGAGCAACGAGCAATAGTAACATAGCAGTACAAGGTTTGCTGGGAGGGGACATGGCTATATCGGTTTGAAAGAGGCTGTAAACATGTGGTAGGATCAAACATCGAACCTAACCTAGACTAGCATGCAAACCGCTGGTTGAAATAGAATGGATCATAAGTAATGTATAGTCCTTTCCTGTTGATAAGTCGGGTTCCGAAGGTGTAGTCGATCGCAAGCTCGCATCGTCTCCGAGAGGTACCCGCGAAAGCACACAAGAAGGAAACACTGGAAAGCAATCAACGGTGCACCACTATTACTACGGAGCAATACAAGATCAAAGAGACAACACAAGGCACGGCAACGCGATACGGATCTATCGTCGAGAACGGTTACTAACGGTTTAAGTGGGGTATCGGTCACACACGACGAATACCGCACGTTTACGGTGGTTCAAGTTGCTTAGCTACAGGTGATCAACCAATGGTTATTAACATGGCAACTCAAGCAAGCATGGCAAAGCACACAAACAAGTCAAGAGGTGTAGCACAAATTAAACTATCTATGCTAGTCAGTTTAAGTGAGGCACAATCCTAAACATGGCATAACACTAAGTGCCGCACGATGATTAAAAGATTTGGTACTGTTCTATCCTAAACCATATTTTAGGTTGGTTAACAACAGCAAACAATAGCATAAACACAAAGTACACGAAAAACTAATCAAGTTACATATAAGGCACACTCCAAACGGAGTTACGGTTAAAAAGATACAAGCAAAACAAGTTACGCACACATGTTGTATAAACATGGGTAAATCTATATGCAAAAGTGCAGAAACATGACATAGAAATACATGGGATGAAAGTAGACATGATTCTTAACAATATGCAATTGGAATCAATCAATTCCGATGAACGGTTGCGAAGCAATCGTCATCCGAAGTTGCAACAAAACAACAGTTTCAGCAACAACAACACAATAACATCAGGATAGCTACTTTGGAGCAAGATATAAACATGATGCAGCAAGCAAATATGGAATGTGAATGCATGAAACTGAAGTAGAAACATTTCTTAACGCAACGCAAAAGGAATCAATGCAATAGGCCTCATGGATTTGTTACAATCATCATGCAAAGTTGCAACAAAATAATAACAACAACACATAACAGGAAAAGTAGCAGTTTAACGGCCTGATGCCCTGTTCAGCACACAATTACACAATCAAGATGACCTCAAATGCAAATGCTCACAAAAGATGAAAGCTAGAGCACGCAATTCTAAACAATTCGTCTTTTGGGCGCGAAGTCATCCGGGCTACGGATCACTTGCTATCGTCAACGCGGAATCGAATCAGCAGCAAAAATAACACAGACTTAGCAAAAATTACAGTGCTAGGGAAAAACAATAACAGAGGCATAATTAAAAAAAAGGGGGTGGCCTGGGCCTCACCCAATGGGCTGAGCCCATGAGGCAGAGAGGCGCGCTGGGCTGGCGGCTGGGCCCTGGCTCGGGCTGGGCTGCGGTGGCCTGGCTGGGCCTGGAGGAGGTGGTCGGCCCAGCTGGCCAGGGAGGCGACCGGGCCCGTCCCCGTGCCCGATCCCGACCGGGACATGGTGGCCGGCGGCTGCTCCGTCAGCCACGCCGGCGAGGCAGGCGGCGCAAGGCGGGGGCGCTGCTCCAGGGGGCGCACGGCGGCGGCCTTCGTCGCCGGATCCTGGCCGGAGGGAGCGCGGGCGCCCGGCGCGGCGAGGTGAGGGCGCGAGCCCGAGCTCGGGCGGCTCTGCCATGGCGATGGCTCCGGCGGGACCTGGAGAAAGGGAACGGCGCGGGGTGAGGGAAGAAGAGGGAAGGAGAGGGCGCGAGGGGAGGAGGAGAAGACCAGCGGCGCGAAAGAGAGGGGCGCGGCGGCGCTGCGGCCTGCCGGAGTGGAGGCGGCGGCTGCCTCCATGGCTGCGGGAGAGAGTGAGAGGAGAGAGGGAGGTGGCTAGGGGCGCATCTGGGCCGTTGGATCGGCCGATCCGACGGTCCAGATCGCCTGGGAGGCACAATTTCGGGATTTGGGGATCTGGGAGGCAAAACTGGGCAAAGTGGAGGGGGTGGCTGTAAAATTTTGGCTAGGGAAACCCTAAAAATGGGTGGGAGTGTGGTGGTCTTTATATAGCCCCGGTGGCTGGCAGTTTGCAAAAAATCTCCGGTTTTTCTCTCGCGCGCGCGGTGCTCACGTTTCTGACCGCCGGGGGTCCGCGGTACCTCCGATTCGGGTAAAACTTCGAACTGCGCGATCAGTGCGTCGAAACGGCGGCGTTCACCTCGCGCTAGAACCATTCCGAAAACAATTTCCGGAGCGCTATAAAAATACCCCGTTTAGTTATTAAACGGGGGTTTTCGTTCCGTTGGCTGCGGCTGGTCTCGTGCGGTTTTCACGACGGTGATCGGGTGAAACCCGGTGTCGCAAAGGTCGAGTGTCAGGGTGGCAAGGGTAGGTCTCCGTCCGGTACGAGATAAGAGGGGGAAGAAATAATCGCCGATCGATAAATCGGGGATGCAAACACCGCAAACAAATCAGACAATCAAACAATTCACACCGAAAACAAAATTTTAATTTTTTGTGAAAACTGGGCTGTTACAGGAAGCGACTGCAACACCCTATAAACTGCAAGTTCATTTGGAATCTGACATTCAAGAGCATTCAAGCGTTGAACGTAGCCAGACATTTTGACCACGTGCTCACTCACGATGCTGTGCTCGTCCATCTTGGCCGAGAAGAAGGCTTTAGAAGCCTCGTATTGTTCAGCCCTGGCTTGAGGTGCAAATACTGCCTTGCGGTCG
The DNA here is from genome assembly GCA_950022295.1 of Bromus sterilis. Taxonomy (NCBI): domain Eukaryota; kingdom Viridiplantae; phylum Streptophyta; class Magnoliopsida; order Poales; family Poaceae; genus Bromus; species Bromus sterilis. The sequence goes on along the minus strand of OX465595.1, from coordinate 359,325,738 downwards.
GTGATAATCTCATATGCATCCATCCTCTCAAAGCGCTTCTGCAGCTCAGCCTCCATGGAGTAGAGCATGCCACTCTGGACAAGGTTGTAATCAATAGTCTTGGAGAGATAGACATTCTTCTCATCCTGACTGGCATCATCTGCTGGTGCGTCACCTAACGCGACCTCTAGTACGTATGCTGTTTCGAGGGGAACGATGAGAATCCTTAGAGTGCGGAACCAGTTGGTGAAGTTTGACCCATCAGTTTTCAGTTTGTCTTTCTCTAGGAACGACCCTAAGTTGAACGAGGGGCGTGGTGATGCCATCTACAATGGTGATTCACAAAGATACATATTTAGACTTTTGTTCATAATGTGGAGTTTTCAATTTAATCTTCAAAATTATCGAAAGCTCCCACTTAGATAAACACCTCTCAACTTAACTAAGTGATTACACAATCCCAAACCCCCATACCTCCCTCGATCGTCACGGCCATCAGTATGTGGTTCAGGTAGGCCACTATGCCAATCACATCAGGTATGTGACTCGTGCTCAATCTTTCGATCTACTGTGTTCCAGGCCCGCATCTACATACGTCAAGCCTGCCAATCCAACCTTGATGTTAGTTATTCAGCAAGGCCATATCTCCATATGCCAGGCTTGCCGAACCCAACCTCATGCGAACGCCATTTAATATGTGTGACATCCGATATGTACGGGATGTCGTCCATATGGGAGATCCTTCCAGGCGGTGCCCACCAAGGGAGAACACAATGTTGGTATTGTGAGAGATGGTCCTATTTATGCTACCGTCGATATATCTAGCATATTAGCAGAAACATGAAGTAAAATTGTAAATCATACAATCTATGATCCCCCCTTCATGCAAAGCAAAGTTAAACGCCTTTCTACTTTAGCTTATGCAAGTTATACGTGGCTGCTATGGGTTTCGAGAAAGAACCGTTTCTATCCTGCGAAAAAACATGCCACAACACCGATTCCCCAATCTTCTCTATTACACCCCTGTCGGGGTCCTCCGTTGCAAACATCTTCGCATCGCTAATGTTAGAGAGACAGACACCCCCTAGCCACTTATATGGTACAAGCCATATGTCAAGCGTGGAACCAGTCTCGCGTAAACGCGTAAGGTCGGTCGGGGCCGCTTCATCAGGACATTGCCGCAATGCTAAATGAGTACACGTGGGAGGGTAACGAATGAAGATCCGATGCCCACATCCTAAATGTGTTCTACCCGTACAATACATCTACGCATAGCTAGCTCATGATACCATTGTTGGGATACGGGGCAGAAAACACAAAATTTTCATACCTACGTTACCCGAACCCAAGATCTATGATATGGCGATGTAAAGTAACAGAGGGAATCAGAGTTCATACCTTTGAAGACCGAAAGAGGGAAACGTTCTTGCGAACGCGGCTGGCGTAGACTCGAAACTAAGACCTCCCTGTCGTGTTGAAGACCACCGGCGATGGAGACTCCCGGTTGACCTCCGGCGATGAAGTAGCACCACAGGTGTAGCGCCTCGAAGAGATTATACACGTACAGTACAATCGATGTTCCCTCCGGGCCCCGAACCGGGAAAGCAATGGAAGAAAGACGGAGTCGGATCTCGACTCCGGCAGAGCGACGACCTGCTATGGTAGATAACTCCAAACCAGGTGCAGACTCCAAACAAGGGGAGTCTGCTCTCTAGGTAGGAGAAGGAGAGGGAGAGAGATTTCTGTGTGTTGGAAAAAGGGGGGGTGTGCCCCTCCTTATATAGGCCAAGGGGGGTTCCATCCTCCTCCCCTCCCCGAGGTGGGACTAAACTCCCAAGGGAGGGGGTGCGTCGGTCAAGGGAGGGGGGATGGGCCCCACCCTTGGCGCAAAGCCCAAGGGGGGAAACCCCCTCCTCCCTTAATGGGCCCACATGTCCCATTGAGCCTTTTCCACCTTTTTAATTAATTTAGTTATATTTTAATATTCAATTCAGATAATTAAATAATAAAACATTATTAAATATAATTAAACTTTATTTTGAACCTTTCAAAATATCCGAAACAAGTTTCGTTCTCCCCCGGAACTATTCTGGTGATATCTCCTATTTCACCGATGATCCCGAATCTATCCCAATGCATCGATTGCACCTTAAGTGTGACACCCTATGGCCCGGGAAACAACATACATGATCGAGACATTCTCATTGACCAATGACTAGTCCGTTGGACCTGGTTACAATTCTTGACAGCCCCTGCGCTTCCATCGAATGAACTTCAATTGCTTTTGGAAACCGTTAACGATACGACATAATACCTTTGTGCTGCGGTACTTTGTTTGTCCGAGGTTTGACCGTCGGTATCCAACATACCGGGTTCACATCTCATTCACAACAAACAAGTTTACTCGTTCGTGCCTATTACATCTCCTGTGACCTAGTCACTTGCTTGCAAGCTATTGATGCAATATCACTGAGTAGGCCCAGAGTACCTGTCCTTCACTTGGACTGGCAAATCCCGCTCTGATATATTAACATACTCATCAACCATTTATTTCGGAATACCCAAAGTGCACCGTTATGGCCAACATATTTCAGTCAGGCGGTGGGATACAAATCAAAGTCTCCTCATAGATGACAATTATGTATGATCATCACGGTCTAAGGACTAAGCCATATGTTACAAAGTCATCGCAATGCTGAACTATGTGACTCGATCACATTACAATGCTTTAGGTGGGTGTGTGTCCATCACATCATTCCCCAATGATATGACCTCATTGTCAATGGACTTAAGTGTCGCTATGATCAGGAAACCTTGATCAATAATTGCCCAATGAGCTAGTATACCTGAGTTAAACTAGGGACTTGTGTTTTATACCACACGTGTATTAGTGTTTCCAAGTAATGCAGTTCTTAGCACGGTATAAAACATATTATGAACAAAACGGATATGTGGAAAATATCTTTATTAATTTTCCTCTAGGGCACATATCCAACAGGGACCCCGGTCCATATTTCCACCATTGTTTACACCTTAACTCTCTACTGCTTTTATTTCCTTTCAGTTGCAGTCATCATCACTATTTCCACCGCGTGTTTGATCCTTAAATGACAAGGCCGGAGAGATTGAAAACCTCTCTGAACTCGTTGGGATCAAAGTTGTTTGCTTTTATGTGCAGGTCCACGTCTTCTGTAAGCGCCAGAGAAGCAGACACCTACTTGTAGATCTTGGAGTCCTCTTGGATTCGATAAACCTTACCGTCCTCGTGTAAAGGGAAATTTACTGCTAGCTACATCTCAACCTTCCACTTGGACTAACCAACAAGGGGCGAGAAGCCATCAAGAAAATTTCTGGCGCCGTTGTCGGGGACTCCAATCTTCAAGATAGGGGAGTTACACGCTATCTTTTACCTTTGCTTTTTAGTGTTGTTAGTTTACTTTATAGTTTTTGCTTTAGAGTCCTATACCAAAAACCACAAAAAAATTAGTTGCTTTGATCTTGCTTGCTGCTGTTACCATGGGTACCTACAAAAGTAACAGGCCTTGTGACTACACTAGTTATGACGGGGAGTTATGCCCATGGCATGGTCTCCCGGGGAAAGAACCGGATCTCTGGTTCGAAGTTGCTCCTAAACGTCCTCAAACCTGGGAGGATGTAAAAACTATTATAATAGAAAGCAAATCAAATGTAGAGGATGACACCACAACTTTGATTAATAGCAAGGAAATTGATTTTGATAATTGCACTCTTCCCGATGTTATCACTTTTTTGCAAATAATGGCTAAAGACCCCTTGGATCTTGCTTTCTCTCTATTCCTCCCATGATCCTTGCATATTTTTGAGGGAAAAGAGAGAGGAGATCTAGATCTATATTCTTCACCAATTCATGTCTCCTCTTAGTGAGGGGAACCTTGTGGATCTACATATTGGAGTTCTTTTGGGTTCTCCTTGTTCTTCCTCTCATATTCCTTCATAGCTTTCGTTGCTTTGGTCAGATTTGAGAGGGAGGGACTTGAGCACTTCGTGTGTTCTTGCAGTTGCATCGGTTTGAGTTCTCTACGGTGATACATGGAAGTGAAATTTGAGAAGTTTATTACTCTTGGGTGCTTGGTACCCTAGAGCTTGTTCCTCTTGGGTGCTTGAGCGCCCTAGAAGTTTAGTGTTGTTGCATAGTTCAATCATTATGGTGTAAAGCTTTGAGACGCTTCAAGAGCCCCCAATTATGTTGTGGAGATTGCCCTAGGCAATTTGTATGGGTTCAGTAACCGCCCCCAAGGGTCGCCAATTGTACGGGGTCGGTGATCGCCCTCAAGGGTCTCTTAGTGGAATCACGACACCTTGCAATTGTGAGGGCATGAGGGGAATACAGTGGCCCTAGTGGCTTTTGGGAAGCATTGTGCCTCCACACCGCTCCAACGGAGATTGACATCCGCAAGGGTGTGAACTTCGGGATACATCGTCGTCTCCGCCTGCCTCGGTTATCTCTTACTCGAGTCCTTTACTTATGCACTTACTTTGTGATAGCCATAATGCTTCATGTTATGTATATTGCTATCACATAGTTGTTTATCTTGCTTAGCATAAGTTTCTGGTGCACATAGTTGAGCCTAATATATTTAGGTTTTGTGTTTAACAAATTAAACGACAATTTTATTCCACATTTATTCAAGCCTAAACTATAATTGCTTTAAAACACCTATTCACCCCCTCTAGGTGATATCCACATCCTTTCACTTTCAAACCCTTCGCTCTAGCAGTCGCAATCAGCCTCAAGGGTCCCTTAGTGGAATCACGACACCTTGCATTTGTGAGGGCGTGATGAGAATACAGCGGTCCTAGTGGCTTTTGGGGAGCATTGTGCCTCCACACCGCTCCAACGGGGATTAACATCCGCAAGGGTGTGAACTTTAGGATACATTGTCGTCTCCGGCAGCCTCGGTTATCTCTTACTCGAGTTCTTTACTTATGTATTTATTTTGTGATATAAAGCTTCATGTTATATATATTTTTATCACATAGTTATTTATCTTACTTAGCATAAGTTGCTCGTGCACATAGTAAGCCTAATATATTTAGGTTTTGTGTTTGGCAAATTAAACGCTAGTTTTATTCCGCATTTATTCCAGCCTAAACCGTAAATGTTGTAAAATACCTATTCACCCCTCTAGACGATATCCACATCTTTTAACTTCCAAACCCCTCGCTCCACCTACAGGCCGGCGAGCTCTTGAATAGGCCCTTAAAATTTCATTGTGTGCTTGTACAATATATTTTCTTCAAATATATTGGTGATGCGTGTATTTTTTACATCTTGGAGTTGTGTATATTTTTTAAGCTTAGTATTAAAATACTAAATATTACAATTCAATAGTTGAATAGTGTTTATACAACCAAAAATAAATGGAGAACCAATCTATGGTTTAATGGTTAGAAACACAGTGATATCCTCATCACATTATGGGATCAAATTTTGAGTTTAACACTTTAATATTTCATTAGAGAATGATAACGTTTTAAATCTTAAGACTCGCTTGATTAGTTTCTCAAATATGGTTATAGGATAAAGTATGCGTTTATAGGAATGTGTGCATGTACATATTTACAAACATATACCTCTATGTTTATTTAAATAAAAATACAACTTTTTTTAGGGAAATAAAAAATACAACTTGACATCCGAAATTCTTTTTTTTTACCTGCTGACACCCGAAATTCCGGAGCCTTATAGAATAGCACAAGTCTAAAATATTTACAAGCGGAAAAGAAATCCAACATTCGAGTCTCACGCAGCCCCAACCGACAGCCACACGCCCACGCACGTCGGTCCCATCCGCCGTATCCACACCCACGCCCAAATGTCCACGCCGAGGCGCCTCGCCGTGCTCAGCTCCCACCTCCGGCCCGACGACGGCCCGGAGCCTCCCGCGAAGAGAGGCGAGAACGAGCGTCCGGCTGGGCAGGAAACGGTGATTTCTACCTCTCCGTGCGCTGCCGGCGGCAACGGCAGCACCGGCGCGGCGGACGGACGGGTGGGGGATTGGGAGGCGGAGAGCTGCGTGTTCTGCCGGATAATTTGCGGCGAGGCACCGGCGTTTAAGGTTCGTCGGGCCCTTTCTCCGTCTCCCAATTTGTTGGTTGCTGCCTCCACCGCGGTTGCGTGTCCTTTCTGTTGCACGGTTGCCTCAAAGAGCGATTACATGGCAGCTTCGTTCACTCACCGAAACCGTACTGTCTCACAGCATCAACCTCAAATTTGCTATCTAAGCATGACTAATCGTATAGGAAGCTCTAAATTCTGTGTTGCCGTAAATGGTAAATGTTGGTAGCTAAGGTGTTTGTACATGAATAAGGGCCATAATTAGATGAATTCACAACGCATCCATTATTTACGTTACCTATTTAGTGGTTGATTGCTTTGAACATCGTTATTGGTGCTATTTGCAGGTCTACGAAGATGAGGTATGCCTTTGCATATTGGATTCTTATCCATTAGCTGCAGGGTAAGTTGATCCGTTTTTCCCATATTTGCTATGTATTTTATATGGTTAGAAGTTTTTGACAACCAACATCTTGAAGGATTATAGAGCATTTCTCTATCTCCTTGATTTTAAGAAGTACTCCCTCCGTTCCAAATTAGATGATTTCCATTTGTCTACATGTGTATCTAGATATGTACACAAATGAAAGTCATCTAATTTGAAATGGAGGGAGTGCATGAGTATGTAATGTTGATTTATATGCCTTCACTCAAAATTAGCAAAATGAGTGCAGCTCAACTTTGCTACTACTCCCTCAGTACCGAAATATAGGTAGTTGGGAAGAGTTGCATGAAGGAAGCCCAACAACCTATATTTCAGTATGGAGGGAGTAGTATTTACTACTTTATGGGCATCACTTAGGGCTTTTTATTTTGCGGAGTACAAATATACAAGTGTTTCTGAATCTATTGAATTTCATGCACCAACCAATTAAGCCAAAAGTCCGAACTGATGGACAAGGTTGGACAATCCACATATATTTCAATATAATCGACCTGCAGAACCAAGTTTCAGGTTCAGATTGCAGCCCTATACATAATGGATTGACTATTTTGATCCATCAGTGATCAGAAAGTTATATGATAACTTTCTGAACTTTCTGTTCAGTGGATTTGCTATGATTCATAATATATACAATATGAATGCATTCATTGCACCATATCCGTATTTAATTCCAAAATAGATCATGATTTTCTACATTAATGCACACCCACTTTAATTTATTCTCCTGATCTTCAGAGTTAATTTCAAAGTACAAAAGTAAATTAGAGGAAAATGTGGAGAAGGGTGAGTCAGTGAAATGCATTTAGATTTGTCTCTCTGCATTTGGGATGCCTCTTTATACTTCTGAACACTAGTTTATTAAACAAAATAAAACGTTATCATATTTTCTTGCCCAAGAAACACTGCTAAAAAATAGTGACCAACACGATTTCCTGCCAAACAAAGTTTTATCAATTGGTTGGTTGGGTAGAGGGAGCATAACATATCTTAGTACACCATACTCATTTTATTTGTTTTGGCTTTAAATTAAATTCAATTAGCAATGCATAGCTTACTAGATGCACAGGTTATTTGCCTTGAATTTTCTCTCTTGAATCACCTTTCATCTTACTTTCCTTGCTATGCTTAGTTATGTTTTTTTAACCTTGTTAAATGAAATAGGGTTAACCTATAGTTGTTTGTGCATTTTTTATTCAGTTACTTAATTGATAATGTCTACTTGTCATTTTTTCACATGTTCAGGCATTCATTGATAATTCCCAAATGCCATTTTTCATCAATGGATGCTACCCCACCTGATGTAAGTTTTTTACTACTATAAAGTACATGATATTGTTTCTAGATTTGGAGTGTAACCTCAGATTTTTTTTAACCCTGTTTGGTTGTTAATTTCATTTTGATGTTTTCACTGCAAGTAATATGTAGTTAGGTAAATAACTTCCTTTTGTGATCTTGACTTTGCCATGTAAGTGGACTCATTGATTGGAAAAAGGTCCCCTGCTTACAAAATAAAATGGGACAAATAGTACCATATGCCATACCTAAGTAGGTTTTCTTCTTAGGCGCTGAACTAATCAAAATGCTGCACTATGAGCTGATTACTAATTTACTGTTGCATTAGTTTTTCACAAATCTCATAGTTTGTTGTGTGAATGCTTAATTTTAGATTCAAAATTATATTTGAGCATGAAAACTTGATGTTACTTCCAAAACAGGTGACATTCAACCTTTTTTTTGTTATTTGCCATTAATGGAGCTACTTAACTAGCCTGGACCTGATTTTACTCCATACTTTCTGATGATCAACTGGTAGATTCATACACTTCAACAATTTCATTACTAGTATTGGAGCATTCCTCCACTGGACCTGTGGGTTGATTCTGGTGGCGTGACATTTTTAAACTATTTCATAAATCAGACAAATTGCTTCCTGCTCCATTGCTAGAGGTGACAATGTCCTTTATGGAGTGATAACTGGTCTGATCTGACCAACTCTTGCATATAAAATTTCTGAGGCTGCATTCTTTTGCCCTTTGATAATCTGTCCTCGGTCCGTGATGTGCTTATAACACAAGGCACTTTGGATTTATTCACCCTCCCTTTATCCGTACAGTCCTTCGATTAATTCCACGATTGTAGATATTTTCTGTCCAGTCTGCATCGTTCCCTGGATGCCGCTGACTCCTGGTCTTGTCCCTGGGGCAAGCTTTCCTTCTTCAAATATCTACAAGGTTCATTGCCAGCACCTCCATGCCCGCACTTACACCTCTTGACATGGAATTCTTCTAAGTACTCTGCTAAGTTCAAGGGCTTTGTGTGGCTCCTTCTGAATGATAAGCTTAACGCCAAGGACATGCTTCAACGGAGCCAGTTCAACTCCCTGGGGGCTCCGCTTGCCCTCACTGTCACTTCAACTCCTTGAAAACTCGCAATCACCTCTTCTAGATATGTAGCTTCAGTTCTTCATGCTGGCACTGTGTTACCCTACGTTTTGATTCCCATTTTCATTAACAGAGGGGATTGTTTCCCGGGCTAAATGTATGAGCAACAAGCCTTTCTCCTTCGCAATTCTGGTGGTTGCGGCGTGGAATATCTTGAAGCAGAGGAATTCTAATCTTTTTTTTTGAGACGCGGTCCCTTAGGGCCCGATTCATTAAAAAAGGTAGAAAGAGTTGTCCGGTTAATTAACGGAAACCCGGGCGAAACCCGGTACAACATGCCCATAAAGGGCGAACGGCCGACATGGCACCCCCAAGACAACACACACCATCGAGGAAAGGACACTGTCGAGGTTGCTAACAATATCATCGTCATCACCGCTACCCGAGCGGCACACTCCGACTCATCACGGACGACCAATCAGGACCATTCCGAACAACAACACATGAGAACCTTGAAGGCTATAGCCAAACAATCGACCGCCGATGTCCAGGACTGGCAGCTCCGATTTTGCTGATGCGCTTCACAGGAGAAAGTTGCAAGCCTCGCACCGACCTTGACCAGCTCCACCTCCGTACAGCACCATCCGCTGAAACCACCCTCATGGAGTCATCGTTGCTGCAGTGGCGTCGCCGCCCGCATCGCCGACTTCTCTGTCACAGTGAGAACCAAGCATAGGCACATCCATTGGCGGACCAGACCGTCAACATCAGAAGGACAAGCCGCGACCCAGCTCCGCGCGCCACCATCGTCGTCGCCACACTAGTCGCAACGCCAACCACACTCATCACGGCCGGGCACCTGCCGACCGCAATGTTGTGAGCGTCTAGCACATGGAGAGCACAAACAGGATCCCAAGATCTTCAAGACGACGCCCCAAAGAAGGAAGCGATGATGTCGACGCCGTCGTCTGACCCGACCGGGCCTAGGCTTTCACCCGAAGAACCGGAACCGAGAGTGTGCAGGGGATGAACTCCACAGTGGCGCCTCCAAGAAGGTTAGACGACGTCCACAGACGCCGTCGCCGCAAGCTTTCGCCCGGAGCACCGCCCAACAGCACACCCTCGCGCATCGCACCTCCACTAGCCAGCAGCATTAGAGCACCACCGACGTTGCCTCGCCCTTCGCCACCAACGAACCACAGAGCATCACCAAAACCGAGAGGGAGGGCTGCCACCCCATCCCAAACTCGCTGGAAGGGCACGCACAGCCCGCCTCCAAGCCGCCAACCGAATTGGGCGGACCGGATCTGGATCTGGAGCCACAGAAGAAAGATGACGCCCGAAAATGGCGTGCAGCGCGTGAGGATGAGCTCCTTCGGGCGGAAGGAGGGTATCCACCCCGCCCAAGCAGCCGGAGAGAGGAGCCGCCGAGCCGGCCGTCCCCCGTTGGATCCGTCGCGCGCGCAGGAGGGGAGCCTCCCCCACCACGGGATGTGAGCATAGCACCGCTCCGCCGCCGTCCGCCGTCCGGGCTTAGCCCGGCGGCCTCCTCCAACGATGGCGAGGGGAGATCCGGTGGCGCGAGGTCTGGGTGCCGCCCGTGCTGCCTTGGGGACGACGCGGGGGCTAGCGAGTGGGTTTCTTTTAATTCTAATCTGTTTCATAACATTACTCACAGTATGCACTGCTGGTTGTTTACCTTCAAGAGGATTTCTTCCTTCTTTCTCATAGAATGAATGAGGAGCTTGTGAAGCCCCCCCTCCCCTTTCTCTCTTTTTTCCTGCCCCCCTACAGTTTCCATTAAAAAACTAATACTGGAGCATTACTTGAATGTACCATTTATTAGTTCATATTGTGTCGTTTTTTTGTCTCTTTTGTTTATTAGTTCATACTGGTACTAATTACCGCGGGATTAAGCTAATGAGCCATACAATGAAGCTATGGGAGAGAGTCATTGAGCACCGTGTAAGAGGAACGCCACGCATGACCAAAAATCAATTTGGTTTCATGCCTGAGAGATCGACCATGGAAGTCATTTTCTTGGTACGACAACTTATGGAGAGATACAAGGAGCAAAAGAAGGACCTGCATATGGTGTTCATTGACTTGGAGAAGGCCTACGATAAGGTACCGCAGAATGTCATGTGGTGGGCGTTGGAAAAACACAAAGTCCCGACAAAGTACATTACCCTCATTAAGGATATGTACGACAATGTTGTGACAAGTGTGCGAACAAGCGATGGCGACACTGATGACTTCCCAATCAAAATAGGACTGCAATAGGGGTCAGCTTTGAGCCCTTATCTATTCGCATTGGTGATGGATGAGGTCACACGGGATATACAAGGGGACGTCCCATGGTGTATGCTCTTTGCAGATGATGTGGTGCTAGTTGATGATAGTCGGGCGGGGGTTAATAGAAAGTTGGAGTTGTGGAGGCAGACCTTAGAATCGAAAGGTTTTAGGCTTAGTAGAACTAAAACTGAGTACATGAGGTGCGGTTTTAGTACTACTAACCATGAGGAAGAGGAGGAAGTTACCCTTGATGGGCAAGTGGTACCTCAGAAGGACACCTTTCGATATTTGGGGTCAATGCTGCAGAAGAATGATGGTATTGATGAAGACGTTAGCCATCGAATCAAAGTTGGATGGCTAAAGTGGCGCAGCTTCTGGCGTTCTCTGTGATAATAGAGTGCCACAAAAAAAGGCAAGTTCTATAGAACGGCAATTCGACCTGCGATGTTGTATGGTGCTGAATGTTGGCCAACTAAAAGGCGACATGTCCAACAACTAGGTGTGGCAGAGATGCACATGTTGAGATGGACATGTGGCCACACAAGGAAGGATCGGATCCGGAATGATGATATAAGGGAGAGAGTTGGGGTGGCACCAATTGAAGAGAAGCTTGCCCAACATCGTCTGAGATGGTTTGGGCATGTTCAACGTAGGCCTCCTGAAGCGCCTGTGCATATCGGGCGGTTAAGGCGTGCTGATAATATCAAGAGAGGTTGGGGGAGGCCAAACTTGACCTGGGAGGAGTCCGTGAAGAGAGATCTGAAGGACTGGGCTATCAACAAAGATCTGGCTCTGGACAGGGGTGCGTGGAAGTTAGCTATTCACGTGCCAGAACCGTGGTTTGGTTTCGATATCTTTTGGGTTTTAGCTCTAGCCTACCCCAACTTGTTTGGGACTGACAGGCTTTGTAGTAGTTGTTGTTGTTGTTGCATGTATTTTATTTTTCTGCTAGTTAAACTATGTGTGGTTTTGCCCAACAAAATGGTGGGTGTTAAACTGTTCATTGGTGGATCTGCATGTATTAATTTATATTTTAATGAAAATATATTTACTTTAGTAATGTTTTTTCACTTTTAAACGATACATTCCATCTGGGGAAAATCTTCTCAACAAAATCATCAATAAAAAAAATGCACAAAGCCAGTTAGAAATTTTGCACCTCAATTTCTCAGTTTCTTGATCGTCTACCAGATTAATGACATATGAATGTCTTCTGATGTTGATTTCCTGTCTTTGAGCCAGGTTATAGCAGCCATGTGTTCCAAAGTACCTTTTCTTAGCAATGCGATTATGAAGGCTACCGACTGTGGTAGGTAGACTACAAAATATTTTTCTATTTTCTTTTTGGCACAAGTGAATTATATATTTTCTCATAATAGAACATTATATAAACTGAAGACGTGCAATAGAACTAAAATTTTCCCTGAGCAGTATGTATTCTTTCAAGATTTTAGTTGTACTGCACGTCTTTGGTTAATGCACTGTGAGGTATTATTTGTTTTTTTTGAAGAGCATGCAGTGCATGTCTTATGTATTAAGAAAAGTGGGGTATATCACAAATTAATCCCTCTGTAAAGAAATATAAGAGTGTTTAGATCTTTACGGAGGGAGTACATGCCATAAAGCCAACCTGTACAGGTCACAGCCGAGCTGACCACCCTCCACGATGATCACGCTGTATGGTCTTACCCATGTCATCATTTATCCATTACTTTTCACCCTACACCAATCTTCCCATTCTGACTTGATCCTAGAGATTAAAGCTACAGGAATCAAAGCAACCTTGTAAAAAACACGCCTATTAAGTTCTAACCATATCATGCGACAGACACAGCTCATGAAAGAGTAAAAATCCCTCCTTCTATCCACAGGTGCCAATCTTCCTGTTGTGAACCACCAATCATGAAACTTCGCATCTTATTTGTTGTAACATGGTTAGTCAATTAGACACGTTTATCTTCATCTTTTATAAGTTTAACTCAACAGTTGCGCTGATTCTCTATGTGCCTAATGATGCCATTTGTTAACTAACATTAGCATATTAATTTGATCTGATTGACTTGGAACTCAGATGCATTCAACTTGGTGGTCAATAATGGAGCAGCTGCAGGACAAGTTATTTTCCATGTGAGTAATAATATCTCAAATTTGAAGTGCATAGGCTCCACTTTGTATGTCATGCTTTTCTGTTATCACATCATGCTCACTTGCATACGATTCCTCTGCATTTGTGTATATTCAACTTGAAGAATTATTTTTTGATCCGTATCATGATTTCAACTATCTACAGACCCACTTCCACATAATTCCTCGTAGATCTGGTGACAAGTTGTGGCCTACAGAGGTACATTGTATTTCGCATTTCTATATTTCGATTTTCGTCTTACCATGTCCGTACTGATATTCTTCACCACAATCACAACTGAAAAATACAGAGCCTTAGGAGGAGCTCCATTGAGCCAAATGAAACCTCGAGTCTTATTACCTGCATCAAGAAGCAACTCGATTCTTCAGAAGACTGTAAAAGCTGAAGCATCTTCGCGGCGTAAGTTGCGATGGAAAGCTGCTTCAGTTGTCCAGTCAAGTACATAGTCTGCCTTCGGTTGCATAGCTGAAGTAATTCATGAGTTTGACAAGACGGACGATGTAACTATTGTGTAAAATCCGACATTAAGAGCTAAACAAGGTGGGGTTATGCCCAGTGTTCACTCGCGCGCCAAGAGAGAGAGACAGAGCTACTTGGTTCCTATTTCCTTTGTCTCATAATGTAGAACGTTTTAACATACTAAACTAGCTTGCAAAAACATCTTACATCGTGGGACAAAGGTAGGACTTCCTACGTGTTCCATGGCCTTACTAGCGGAGGCGACGAACTATGACTGTTTCAGTAGGCTGGATTCGAGCTAAAGGCACATCGCGCTGGACTTCTTGATATGGGGAATGATAGATCTTATAAACATAAGTGGGATGCCAAGCTCCATTTAAAAATCATTATTTAGTTGTCTCATCATAATGCTACTGCAGCTAAGAGCATCTCCAACAGTCCTCTTATATCCCGCTGAATTGTAAAATAACGGCCGGTTTATCGTTTTGGACGGAAGAAACCCCTTGAACATACACCTTATTCACCCTTAACTTTTAATTTTTTTAGGGGTGTGGAAAAAAGCTCTACCCGACGTGCGAAAACAAGGATTAAAAAGGCTCCACCCGACATGCGAAAACAAAGATTTCATGTTCTCCCCGACGCGTGAGTTCCCCTCCCATTCCACAGCCAGCTGCCATTGTCGCCGTCCGCTCGCCATCCTCAATTTCGGCCATAAATCGTCGATATCTGGCGGTGGGAAGCCGCCACTGAGTTGTCGCCTCTTCGGATCCATCGCATCCCAATCAACGCACCACCCACTGAGTCGCCACCACCCGGACCGGTCGCTCCCAACCGCCACTGCGTCGCCTCCGCCCTCGATCCGCCGATGAATGATTTTCTATCCGATTAAGTAGTATGTGGATGATTTCCATTCATACAAATTGAGATGTATTTGAGCCCGTGTGAGGAATTTTTGCTTGAAGATTCATCCTCGTTCGATGACTTCGACATAGAGGCGTTGCTCGAGTACCACTAGCAACAAATGGTGGTGTGGTGGTTTTCGCCGTGAAGGAACTCGAGGATAGGAATAGAAAGGGACGACGAGGATCGAAGGCAGCCGCCTTTGCATCCCTTGCAACCGCGATCTCAAGAACGAGCTGATGATGCAAGATTACTTTGAAGGGGTACATCTTGGGTAATCCAATGGGATATGTTGAGGAGTGTTGATTCAAGAGCAGGATTTGTCAATCCATATAATGGAAAGATACTCATGGCCAACTCGGTGAGATTGCATCCATAAAGCTTCGCAACGTGTGACGAGGTCACGGGGATTAATATCACAGAACGAGTAAATGAGATTTGTCGGTAACGAGATTGAACTAGAGCATTGGATGCTATTAATCGAATCTCGGACTTATCTAGTATCACATGACAAAGGGAATGGTATACAACGTGTACGGTTCACTCGATTTACTTCTGGAATGCACATGGGTCATTATGGGCATCCAGGTCCCGCTAATGATCATTGACAGTAGCCTTCGTCTCGGTCATGACTAGAGTGTTCTCGGACCATAGGGTAACACACTTAAGGGCTCGATGAATATCGGAGACCGTTTCAGAACTATCAGAGTTACCGGAGAAGAGAGAAAGACATACCGGAAAAGTTCCGTATTGGTCCAAAGGATGTTCGGAGTGAGCCGGAAGGTGTTCCGGATCACCGGGAGATGAAGTAATATGTTTTATTTATTAATTAAATAAATTAATAATTAATAACATTTTATTTATAATTAAAAATTGCAATGAGCCTACTTTGTCAAAGAAGCCCATTAGGGGAAATAAAAATGAAAAGGAAAAAAAGAAAAAGAGAGAGAAGGGGAGGCGCCATGGGCCCTAGGGCCCATGAGGGGTGCGCCCCCTCCCCCCTCTTGGCCGGCCACCTCCCCCTAGCAAGGGACTTTAGTCCCACATTGCTAGGCGAGAGGGGTTGACTCCATCCCCTACCCCTATATAAAGATGGGTAGGGTACACTTATTTAATACACAATATTCACAGGGAATTCATTAGACTCCCGAATTGAGATCGATTTTCTATGGTCTTCCCCCCTCTCTCGTCTCTCTCACGGTGGGCTCTCCTTATTAGGAGCCTGTAGTGGGATTGAGGCTTTTCTACTACACGGACGCCGTCGTGCTGGCGAAACTCCGGTTCCGGGAGGTTTACTTCCGCCACCTTCGTTTGATCGAAGAACGGAGGTCGTCATCGAGTTTCGTATGTGTGCGAGTACTATGAGGTGTTGCACGTGCGGCACTATCACCCGACAGGGTGCTAACACATCTAGGGGGCTGTGGAGGTTACACGACTTCATCAACCACGTTTGCGGGAACGTTTCCCGCGCAACGGACTATACCCCGAGGTATGTTTCCGTAAGTCTTCCCGTTACAGTAATACAACTAGATAGATCTTAGGTTAAGGGCGACGCTAGTTAGAAAAATTATTGTTTTCTTCTTCGAGAGCCAAAATTTTGGTGGTTGCCACAATAAATTCATATTAGTAGGAATTTACAAATTTTTGGCTTGACAACTAGTTGTTGGGCTACTCCAAGCTTGAAAAAATAGAGCATGTTTCGATCATTAAATTGTGAGATCTCCTACTGAGTTCATAAGCTACGTGTGTTCTTTTGGGAAGACCTTCATTTTGAAACTGAGTGCATATTGGTGGAAGGAAGTGCGCAGGTGCTCCAGGAGGTAGCTATGGGTGACCACACCAATGGTGGTTTCGAGCAAAGAATGGGAAAAAGTCTATTGCAAATATTGGATCAAGAAGTTGATGATCAAGAAGACAAAAAAGAAGATGATGATGAAGGCAAAGAGAAGATGAAGTGATGTGGTGGAAATTTTTCCTAGATGTTTTGGTTGAAGTTAGTCTTGTGCTTGGCTACCTCTTTTTAGAACTGCTTTATAATCTTCTTAAAACAATTAGGGGTGACCCCCACCTTTTTTAGTTTGTTCCCGTTGTTAGAGCATCTCTAATAGCAGACCTAAAAGAGGGCAATAGTCCTTTTAGGCCCCCTTTGTTTGGGCTATGGATTTCTAAAAATCAGCTATAGCTTGGATTTCTAAAATCAGCTATAGCTGACTGTTTCTTTACTCTGTTTTAGAAAAATCAGATTTGTTGTGAAATATTTAAGACACCCCCAATGCATTACTGGTCAATCTCAAAACTTGCATAACTGATCACGAAGAATTCACAAATCTTCTATCCGTACATACATACATATACATTCAGTTGGGAGCACACACGTGATCTGAACAAATATTCACTAAAAAGACAAAAAAGAAATGACAACAACCCAACACCAAGAACAAGTGAAGGTTGGGATGCCAAGAACAAGTGAAGGTTGTGCTGCAGCTTGGGAGCGACACATCTGAAAGCTTGGGGAAGAATGTGAGAGTGGTTGGAGGCAGTGCGTGATGCAGCCGCAGCCGTGGAGCGCTGCCGCTGGGGCTTCGATAACAAGTCAGTCACTCGGGAGGACAGTGGCGTAATTAGGGGAGGGCCCGTCTGCTTGGGTTTGTCGTTGTTCGCAAAGGAATCATCTATTTCCAGATTCTAGATATCAGAAAATCAGAAGCCAAATTTGAATATTTGTTTTGGCTTTCGATTTTCTGATATCTAGAATCTAGAAATCTGTAGTTGCAACCCAAACAAAGATAGTATTAAGGTCATTTGGGGGTCAAAAAATAGTCTCCAACAAATTATAGTCAAAACTACTACAGTCGACGCTGCAAATATACAATGCATCACTAAGTTAGAACACATTATTGCAACTCAAGAGACAAATGCAAGGATGGCCAGGGATATTTTTGAAAAAGGCCTGGATTTAGTACTTTTTGCCGAGAAGCATGAAATCATAGACTTAAAACATAAACAACGAGAAGAGATTGAAGGTCTCAACAAGAATCATCATATAAATCTTTTACCATTGATAAAAGATAAATATATATGGATGCAATACTGAGTCACCTATTAAAGAAATCCATGGAGTCATCATAGGATAGCATTTGACAAACACCCATCGCCTTATCATTCATTATAGTTTGTCAACTTGATTTTCCTATTGTCTTATTTGTAGTGTTCTATCCCATGGTTCTCATTGTAATATTCAGATGTCAATATTAATGAAACTTCTATTGGAAACGCTTGATTTCTCATATTCTAGCATTTTGAATTTGTATATATTTTCCTAAAATTTTAAATATAATTTAAATTCAACTAAGAAAATATAATTTTGCACAAATTATAGATTGCTTATCGGGGACAGAAATTTATGGTGTCACCCTTGTTTAGTCCCACATGCAAGCTACCACGTCAACGTCTTACAAGCCCACATGTCATATTCATTGGCCGTTTCAATAACTGACGGCGAGCTTACTATTTACGTGTTCGTCCGTGATTACGGTCAATAGGACCCACATGGAAGAAGCCACATACAACAACTGGGTCCATATGTCAAAATCTTTGACCAATCAAACCTATGAGCCGATTCCTGGCAACGAGATATCATAAAAAATAACTAGATCATGTGATGAATTGCCCTATCATGGGTGACACATTTAGTCTTCGTTGAAGGTGAACATTGGTGATAGGTTTTTCTTTCCATCACCGTGTCTTAGGCGACGGAAAAAGTGGTACAATCATTATTTTTTATGGCGCTTCAATGTCAGACCGTTTAACGGTTGAAAACCATCACTAGGTCATTTTTGTTGATGAAAATGCTTTTACGTGACACAAACACACCGGCATTAATAAGCATCGATTTGGTAATGTTTGTCATTGTCCGGTTTCACCTCTTCGTGGTGGTTCCTCATGGGTGGTCTTCGTCGAATCCAAACATGTATTTTTAATTCATCTTTAGTTTGCTTGGTGGAGATTGGGAGGTGTTGTGCTCCTCGACACCCTTGCATCTTCCCTTGGGTGTGTGTGTTGTGTGGCTTGTGGTTTGCGGATGCTTGTATCGACGATATTGCTTTGTATATAAAGTGGGGTGTATGTTTTTTTGGTATGTTGGCCGGTCGGTGTTTTCATCATTAGTATTTAATGTTTAGATGTATTGTCGGTTTCATTCTATACAAGTTAATCTCAGACCATATATATCGACATGACCTCCCTTTTCTTTAACTTTCATACTTTGCTGGCAGGTGTAGGCATATGGTCGATGGCTGAGAGCTTAGGTGCTCATGTGAGACCTCGTTTGTTGGATCTTCATTCGATGTTCCAAATTTTATTTGTAAAAAGCCCCTTCAAGAATCCCTCCATGGTTGAAGCGTGGCCTACTTTGCTGGACGCTCATGCCATCTCCTGGTTTTCTGTCGCTGCCATGTGGGCCTTAAGTTTGAGCTGTCTTTTTCGTCACTTCCATGTGGGCCATGATTTCCAGGTCGGTTTGGGTGGGCCTTCTACTCGAGGCGGTGCGCACAGGCTGTCTAGATGGCTTCCTCTGTTCGACGGCTGTGCCTCGACATTTCCTCCCTTTCCAGTCCAGCTTCCGCCGTCTTCTCCCCTGGGTGCGGCGCGGTCGAGGTGTTGCTTCTCTTGGTGTCGGGCTGGTCGTCGCTGGGTCTGCCGGAGTGCTCTGCCGTTCTTGCTAGGGGTTTCCTGGTAGGCTGTGACGCCCCCAAAATTAAGTCGTGTACAGTAATCATACACGCAAGGTACACGATCGAGATCAGGGACTCACGGTGAGATATCACAACACAACTCGACAAATAAAATAATACAAGCTGTTTAATACAAGCCAGGGGCCACGAGGGCTCGAATACAACAGCTCGAAAGCACAAAGTTAGTGGAAGCAAAAGTATCTGAGTACAGACACAAGGTACACATGATCTGCCTTAAGAAGGCTAACACAAAAACAACAGATCGAAAAGGCGAGGCCTCCTGCCTGGGAACCTCCAAACTACTCCTGGTCAAAGGGGAACTCGACGTCGTAGAAGGCATCGGGGATCTTCACGTTGCGGTGGTCGGCATCGGGGATCTCCTTCTCCTGGACTCCAAGGCTCCAACGTCGACTGCAGCGGCCGATCAGGCAAAGCAAAAAAGGGGAAATAAAGCAAAGGTGAGTATCTAGCATACCCGCGAGTCTTACGTCCGCTACTAAGCATTATGCATTGTATCAACGGAAAGAAGAGGTTGTATATAGTGGACTGCAAGATAGAAATCAGAATAAGGGTAAGAAGCTAGGCCTATCGAAGACTAGCAACTTCCGACGAGTCTTGCAACATGAGAAGAGAATAGCCAACAGTTTATATAAAGCATAAAGTAACAATGCAGCAGAAGTTGCTGCAACATTGTATAATAATAAGTTGTAATAATTAACAATGCCTCCGAGTTCACCTCCTCGACATCCCCGCGAGGAAGAAAACCCGGAACCATACAGTTTAATAATAATAGTTTGTAGTAGTAAGATCCAGCTTCAGCATAAAGCGTCCTGTTACCGTGGACACGGCTATTCGAATAGATTAATCTTCCCTGCAGGGGTGCACTTGTGTTACACTACACGCACGGATCTCCAGGGTGGCGGGCACCTTGTTAGGGAACGCTCCACCGAGGCTATCTGGCACTTCATAGACCATCTTTCAAACTCAACAGAGAGGTCATCCGTCGGACTATATCCTATGTACGCGGGGCTTTGGACCCTAACCCCGACGTACTCCTGCACGGTGCGAGGCTGGCCGGTGAAGTTAAACCAAATCCAAATAATACACCACCGCGCGAGCAAATAAGACAACACCACTTCCCGGCGCAGGCCGCGGTACTGCTGACGTCTGAAGAGTCCTCGGACGACACTATGAAGCAGAGGAGCCCATAACTCGTAATTCCCACGGGTAGGTAGTGCGTACATGGCATATAGCCAACTCAAGACATTCACTGAACCATTAGTCATTTTATTAACCTGCGGGACAACCGTTATCGTTGCCTCGACTTAACTAACCCGCGGACAACGACAGCAGCCAGGACCACCAGTACATTGATGTCTGCCCTGTTGTCCCACCAAGTCTCTACGGTTACCAACAAGGTGAACCGTCTCCTTACCTTGTCTTGCGTGTGTTCCTGGAGGAGCTCGACTTTCGTGGGTTGGTAACTCTCGCGGCCAATGATCAGGGGCCAAGCACACCGGTACACTGGTCGTACCCTCCCTGTCGTCCCGTCGCAATACCACTCGCGGGCACCGTTGGGTCGCCCGGCTTCTTACCTTTAAGGACACCAGTTGGTTCGAGTTCCTACCATTAAGTGAAACCAGGAGGTATCACCCTTGATGGCACACTTAAAGAGGTTTGACAGAGACATCAGCGGAATGAACTAAAGAGGTAAACCTCATATCATCCCGGTGATGCTACGCTACTGAGCCGACGAGAGTGAAATACGAGTCCATTCCACTCGTAAGCCAAACTTGAAGCGACTCGGCAGAGTCTCGCCATTGTAGGTTCCCTAGGGCGCCTGCATTGATCCGTACCTGTTGCAGTTGTATATATTTTGTATCCGCGTCACTCCCTTGAGAGGCCACGGCCCGCTATCTAATCCTAGCTAACAATGCGCAGGGCTCACTGCTGAATATAATATACAGATATAGCAGGCAGCATAGGATAAGGAAGGTACAACAAGGGACGACAAAATCAGGCTATGCAATTGAATAGGATTGTAACATAGCAGTAGCAGTAACAATGCCTAGTGCAAGAAATGTACGGAAAGATAGGCGATATCTAGGGAAGAGAATGGCTCTGCTTGCCTGGAGGCTCGACGGTAGGGGTAGGGTCGTCGACGAAGTAGTCGTACTCAGCAGCGGTGTAGTCGACGACAACAGCGGGGTCTACCGGAGATTAAGGGGGGGGGGAGAAACAGTAAATACAAAGCAAGCATATACAAACAGATGCATGACATGACAGATGAAATGTTAACGGTGTTCTAACGCAGTGCAATGCACGTTGCTCGGAGCGGGAATTCATCCGGGGATGAATTATCAGCTCCGAGTGATTACCGGACAGGGTGTCCGGAGGGGGGGGATATCATGACGGAGGTGTCGTGGACAACCGACACATGTGTGGGTGGTGTATCCGGGTTAGTTGATCTATTCCGAACAACTTTCGTGTTCGAAATAAATTCATCCGGGTACTTTAACAGTACCGGACAAATCATCGGACAGACGGTCCGGAGGGGGACGGTTGGATGTTCGGTATGTTAGAGGGGGATTGGTAGACCAACGGATAGCGTATTCATATTCGTTACATTTTTCTGATCAATTTTCATGTATAAAGTTTTTGAATCAGACTTACGGTTTAAAAGATATTTAAATTCAAAGTTTTAATCTTTTTAAAAGATTATCTGAATTTAATTTATTAATTAAATAACAACATTATCCACAAGTTCGGTTGACTGGTCAACTGACAGAGGGGACCCACCTGTCAGCCTCACAGTACTATTAATTCATTTTATTAAATTAAAACAGAGACAGGACCCACATGTCATACTCTCATTTAAAGCAAAATCATTTTAATTATTAAACTGACAGTGGGACCCATGTGTAAGTGGCTCAATGTTAATATAATTCCATTTTAATTAGTTAAGGGCTTGGGGCCCATCTGTCATTCACTGGTGGGGGTTATTCTCTGTTTTAACTTCTAATCACACAAGGGGGTTAGTGGCCTAATGGTTGGGGATTAACAGCGGGGGTCCACCTATCGGTGGGCCATTCAAGTGGCTTATGCCGAGCTCGTGCCCACGGCGGCGACAAGCGGAAGCTCGGCGGCGAGAACACCGGGGATTTCCCGGCAACCAAAACCACGGCGGAGGCGAGGAATCGGGCGAGGGCGATGTCGCGCATCCGGGGGTGCAACAAGTGTGGGATAGAACGACCTAACGCGACGATGGCGAGCATAGCCGCGGCGGTCGGAGCTGGACAACACGGGGAACGTTGATGCGGCTACGATCGAAGGGGAAAAGGGGTCCTGTAGGACGGGGAGCTCACAGCGATGCTCGAGGATGTCACGTGGAGGCTGGAGGAGCTCGGGACGCGGTGAATCGGCGCGGCGATCACGGCGGCCTGAGCGGAGGGAGATGACCGGGGCGTCGGACTCGGGGCGTCGGGCTTCGATTGAGAGCGTAGGGGGACGAGTAGGTCCATGGCGGGGGCCTAGGACACGTCTGGCCGGCCTGTAGTCATTGTTGGCCGCGCCGGCGCTGAGGGCATGCCCACGGCGGAGCTCGGGCTGGGTGGGGGAAGGTGCTGGGGAGGGGCGAGGGGGATCCGATCCAGGGCATGCAGGGGACAGTGGGGGGTTGATCTTATCCCCCACATCGACGAGAGGGGAGCAGGTGAGGGAGTGGGCCGGCTAGGCATGGCGCGCCCATGGCCATGGCGCCACGGGGACGGGCAGGTGAGGGAGGTGACGGGGGCAGGTGAGAGGGGAAGGTGGGCCGGGGTGGGAGGGCTTTCGGCCAGGGCGTAGGATAGGGGTTTTCCTATTTTTTGTTTATTTTACTTTTCTTTCCTGTTAGTTCTGTTTGTAATTAGTTTAATGTATTTTATATTTTTCTACAACATAAAATTTGTTCCAAAATTATGGTTGCATCATAGTTAAGTGCCACAAAAAGTTTGGGCATTAATAAAAATCATTTAGTATCTTGTTTTATTTAAAAGACATTAAATGTCACTGTTTGACCGCTGTTATTATTTGTTTATCATTTTTATCATGGTAATAAAATCCCATTTCACTTTTAATATTGCTTACTGTTATTTAGGTATTTTATAAAATTGGTTTGACAATTTTTAGTTCATTTAAAATTTGCACTTGTTTATTTTATTCCATGGCAATTTAATAATTCCCAAAGCTATTGTTTTTATTTCATAATACTTTCTAAACACTTTAATAGAATACCCATTGCTATTTAACATGGCCCAAGATTGCTAGGCAATACTATTAATAGTTTTTACAGTGTTGGTTTATCTATGATTTCCATTCCCAATTTAATTCACTTGGCAATACAACAATCCGGCATCCTTGGTTTCATAATCATCACTGACTTGTGATTCTTGTTGATGACTGGGGTGGATTTGGTTTAACCATGGTCAAGTTGATTGACATGCATCCACAATTCTTGGAGCAAGATTTATAATCCACCTAATTTGAAAATTTATCAGGGTTGGAATTTGGGAGAGCTATGATCAGAGGTGATCATGGCTTGATCATCAACAGTAATGATCACTAACAGTGGAATCACTGTAGTGATTACTGTTACTGATTCTGAGGGTGTTACAAATCTCCACCACTAACAAGAATTCTCGTCCCGAGAATTAAAAGGTAGTGGTAGGGGTAGAGTTTCGGTTTCGTATTCTAATGATTCTTCTGGGCCTTGTTGTCCTTCTCGAAAATTTTAATCCTTCTCGTTGACGTCTTCATTTTTCCGCATCAGTGCATCTTGATGAGTTGTAGTCCTTTCTTCGGGGTCTTCGTCGTACTTACGCATAGGCTAGGAGGAAAAACTTAAGGGGGTTGGATTGATACAAAGTTAATCCAACGGGGTGGTCCAAGGGTATGGGGTACAAAGTACCTCCCGAGTTTAAACCCAGGGAAATACATCGAGAGAAATTAAAGAAGGCATGTGAAGTTTCAAGCGGATAGGTAACCATTCGACATCGATGCCGGATGATGAAAAGGGGTTCAGAGCATCAGGCACAAGCACTAAGTCTGATATCGGTTGGAATATCACAAGTTAGATGACAAGAGTCAGGTTTCGGTCCTGTGGAACTGTGGGTATGGGCCCACATAGAACCAGGGTGGTGACATTCAATGCGATCAAGTTGGAAGGTATGACGGAGAACAACTTGTTAACTATGTCGGCAACAACATCAATGCCAAGGGCGAGGGACAAAGAGAACCATTCTCCTGCTCGTTAAGACGAGGCGGACCAATTGGCAAAGTTCTTGTCCATTGGTGGTCACCGAAAAGTCATCAACAATCGTAACAGGTTGTACGGAAAAGGTAGTACACCGAAGTGTTTACATAAACAGGGAATTATCACTGCTCAAACGAGATACCTCGGAAGAAAGATTAAACAGACCACTGGAAAGGAAGTTATGATCATCAGATCAAACAGACCAATGGAAGGGAAAACGGGGTTGTCTGATCAAACAGACCAATGTAAGGGAAGAAGTGATGATACACAAGTATCATGTGTATAGCTTTCCCAAGGGGAAGCAGAGTACGATATATTTGATCAAATTTGTATTGGCGGGGGTCAAAGAAGGTTATCGATGATAACACAAATCATCGAGGGGCAAGGCTGGTATTTGTCAAGAGGAATCCAATTAACACTTGGGAGAAGTCAAAATGTCGATGATGATCACGACACATCATGTCAAAAGGTTTCAAGAAAATACAATCTAACAACGGCGACATCAAGCAAAAGGAATGGTGAAGCAAAAGTATTCGGGGTTCCCGATTGACGACAACCCAGAACCATGAAATGGCTATGACAGGGATAGACATTGTTTCATCACAATTCATAAGATGTAGTGCAAAGGCACGATATCCTCGAGATACCAGGGGTAATACTCGAAGGTAGAATGGTGGATCATAGGTGTAGAAGAATTTATGCCAAGGGGGTTAATTATCTTACGAGAAGCTTCCATGATAAGTTCTACATCGTATCCATGGGCATGAATACAAAGGTTCAGGGTTGACTCCCACTTCTGCAATGCATAGCCTCTCATTCACTTCTCGCTGTCGATGAATTTGTAGTGTTCAAAAGTTTATCTGGCATAACACCAGTAGAGTAAGAATCGTATAAAGTTTGGGTTCATACCGATTAGGGAAAGCATAGGGTTAACCCATCAGGGCATTTTGAAACCCATACAACAGACATCATAAGCGAGGGATACAAGTTCGAAAGCAGAAGGCTGACGACAGCGAATAGAGGATACCATTTGCCAGAGGCGTCTAATATCAGGGAAAACTCATGGATGACTTAGGGCACAAGGGGAAGGTAGGTAGTAATCCACCAAAAGGTCAGGTGGTCTACAGAGAGTCTGGCGGGAGTACTGGTACTCAACCATAAGAAGAAAGAATACAAAGGCATCAGATGACAGAAGCAGTTGAACATCTCGATGCTGGAGCACAAAGGAGTATGATGTCCAAAAGACGGACAATCAAGGAAGGTTTGACTCACCGAGATCCAGCTTAGGTCTAGAATGACGCCTGAGCCAGAAGAATGAATTCATAGGGGTAATCGATGACTGCGTGTACTAGTACACACGATGATTCAAAAGATCAGAATGGCAATGCCAAGGGAGGTCATCGAAGACTACAAGACAAACGGGATTAATCAAAATGCAAGCAGGTAAGAAGAATCTCAAAAGAAGTAGGCTGCCGAGGATTGTCGGGAGATCGAATAGTATTTCAAAGTATTTTGGGAATCACAGGAACCAATGAGGATGAACGGATCCTCGATAAATGTGAGGAATTATCGGCAGGTTGAAAATAAGCTGCAAGGCAGTAGGAACAAACGATTTTCGAAACAACAAAGAATATTACGTGGTATCTTGTATTAGCAAGAGTAATTGGGATCGAATGGCCAAACGGTAGGTGTATATAATTATCCACACTAACTTATCGGTGGTGGGGAATCGCAAAGCAGTGGGCATAAGGGTCTCGGGAATTATCGGAGGGTATCTTCTGGCAAAGTAAGCGACCATCTGATATGCAGGGCTCTCCGGAAGGAAGGAGGTACGAGAACCTAAAGTTAGTGTTAGCAAAAATCATTAACCCGAAAGGAAGAGAGGGCAGAGTCCCAGAGTAAAGGTACGGAGAAAAGATAAGAGAAAAAGGATCCTAATACCACCCAATTTGCGACGTGGGCCGATAAGCCACTCGACACTGTTAGTAAAGTAGTTTTGCAAAGACTAGACTCGACTTCGACCAAGGAGTTGGAAGGGGGTGTTCTACAGGCAGTCGTGTATAGTAATCATACACGCAAGGTACACGATCGAGATCAGGGACTCACGGTGAGATATCACAACACAACTCTACAAATAAAATAATACAAGTTGTTTAATACAAGCCAGGGGCCACGAGGGCTCGAATACAACAGCTCGAAAGCACAAAGTTAGCGGAAGCAAAAGTATCTGAGTACAGACACAAGGTACACATGATCTGCCTTAAGAAGGCTAGCACAAAAACAACAGATCGAAAAGGCGAGGCCTCCTGCCTGGGAACCTCCAAACTACTCATGTTCAAAGGGGAACTCGACGTCGTAGAAGGCATCGGGGATCTTCACGTTGCAGTGGTCGGCATCGGGGATATCCTGCTCCTGGACTCCAAGGCTCCAACGTCGACTGCAGCGGCCGATCAGGCAAAGCGAAAAAGGGGAAATAAAGCAAAGGTGTGTGTCTAGCATACCCGCGAGTCTTACATCCGCTACTAAGCATTATGCATTGTATCAAAGGAAAGAAGAGGTTGTATATAGTGGACTGCAAGATAGAAATCAGACTAAGGGTAAGAAGCTAGGCCTATCGAAGACTAGCAACTTCCGACGAGTCTTGCAGCATGAGAAGAGAATAGCCAACAGTTTATATAAAGCATAAAGTAACAATGCAGCGGAAGTTGCTGCAGCATTGTATAATAATAAGTTGTAATAATTAACAATGCCTCCGAGTTCACCTCCTCGACAACCCCGCGAGGAAGAAAACCCGGAACCATACAGTTTAATAATAATAGTTTGTAGTAGTAAGATCCAGCTTCAGCATAAAGCGTCCTGTTACCGTGGACACATCTATTCGAATAGATTAATCTTCCCTGCAGGGGTGCACTTGTGTTACACTACACGCACGGATCTCCAGGGTGGAGGGCACCTTGTTAGGGAACGCTCCACCGAGGCTATCCGACATTTCATAGCCCATCTTTCAAACTCAACAGAGATGTAACACTCTCACTGTCAGTGAACAGTAATCACCATTACTGTTCATCACTACTGTTCAAAACTTTTGTTTGATCAACTGGTTCAGTTCAAATTCAAGTTCTCCTTTGATATTGTTGCAAGCCATATGAACCTTGGGCCTTGATCATCGTGGATCAATAACAAAGTCCAAACCATTTTCTTTTGAAATCAAATCAATTGCTCAAACTGCCCTTTGGTGGAATATTAAAACAATGTGCAAAATAAACTTGGTCCAAAAATTGTGCTACCACTTTTATTAAATCACTAAAATTCAGTGTGGCATGTATCACCAAGTTGGAGATTTTACTATTCTCTAAATAATTCTAAACAACTCAAAACAGTGGCCAAAAACCCTATTTGAATCATTTAATATTTAATTGAAATATTAAATGACTTTTATTATTGCCCAGTCTTTTTGTGGCAGTAATATATGGTGTAACAATAAATATGGGACACATCCCATATTTTACAAAAATGCCTAAGACTATAAAAAGAAATGCAAAAGAAATTAAACAGAGAAGAAAAAGAAAAATAAAACCCAACCTAATCTACCCCATGGGCGAGGCCCACCCCCTCCAACCCCCTGGGCCACCAGCCCACCCCAGCCCACCTGGGCCATCCCCTTCCTCTCGCTACAGGGGAGAGCAGAGCACCGTGGCACCCATCCCCGCTGCCACGGCCGCGACTCCCCTTTGTGGCGCAAATCCAGAGACTGGCCGGCGACTACAAGTGTGGCGGCCCCCCGGCGTGAACCCTAGCGCCCCCATTCTTCCCCCTCCCTCGCCGCCGCGTCTGCGTTCCCCTTCCCCCCCCCCCCCCACCCGCATCCCGCTCACGCCCGTGACCGTCATGGCCGCCGCCGCGTGAGTGCCCGTGGCCATCGGCGTCGGGGGACCTCCCCAGCGTGCCCAGCATGTGCCCCGTGGATGGCAGTGTCGCCCTGAGTTTCCCATCGTCGCCGGGCTCCTCTCCAGGCCGCGAATCGAGCTCGTCTTCCCGTCGGCCGTCGTCGAGCTTCTCCACCGAGTTCGTCGCCGTTGCTACAACCGCCCCTCCCCGAGCCCACTCTACGGCTACGCGCCACTGTGAGCGCCCGTCCCCGCCCTCTGGATCCTCCCCTTCTTCCGCCGTGCTCGCCGTCGCCGTAGAGGCCGAGACCGCCCCCGCCATTGAGGACGGGGAGCTCGGCTCCGGCGCCCCCTAAGCGCCCTAGCCTCACCAGTGGGTGCGGGGAGCTCGCCCCGTTCGGCCCCTCCCCCTCCGCTCGCGTTTTGGCCGCCGGGATGGCCGCAGTGGCCTCGCCGTCGCCACTGTAGGCCACCGCCGGCGAGTTGATTAGCCGTGGATAATTAACCCCCTGGTTAACCCTCCTGTTAAGTTATATATATAAAAAAAGGATTTTTAATAACCCCCCTATGACAGGTGGGGCCACTGCCTGTTAAATATAAAAGAAAACTGTTGGTTTAAATTAGGTCAATGACACATGGGCCCCATCTGTAAGTCCTTTTGTTTTATTAAAATAAATTGTTGTTGAGGGTATGACATGTGGGTCCAGGGATATTTAATATTAAATAAAATGTTTTATAAATAAACAGAGGCTGACATGTGGGTCCCACATGTCAGGCACTGTTTTGGATAATGTTCTGGATAATGTTGTTATAATAATAAAAGAAATTCAGAAAATCATTTAAATAATTTAAAACTTGAAATTCAATAACTTTTAAACCGTAACTCAGATTCAAAAACTTTATACATGAAAATTGATCAGAAAAATATAACGAATACGAATACGCTATCCGTATGTCTATCACACCCCTCTAATAGAACGAACATCGAACCGTCCCCCTTCGGACCGTATGTCCGATAAACTGTCCGGTACTGTTAGAGTGTCCGGATGAATTTATTCCGAACACGAATGTTTCTCAGAATAGATCAACTAGCACGGATACACCCCCTTATGTTTTTCCGGTACCCACGACACCTCCGGCTTGATCCTTCCCCCTCCGGTCACCCTGTCCGGTAATCATCCGGAGCCGGTAGTTCATCCTCAGATGAATTTCCGTTTCGAGCAATGTGCATTGCACTGCGTTAGAATACCGTTAAACTTTCATCTGTCATGTCATGCATCTATTTGTATATGCTTGCTGTGTATTTACTGTTTTCTTCCCCCCCCCCTTAATCTCCGGTAGACCCCGCTGCTGCAGTCGACTACACCGCTGCTGAGTACGACTACGTCGTCGACGACCGTACCCCTACCGTCGAGATTCCAGGAAAGCATAGCCATTCTCTTCCCCAGATATCGCCTATCTTTCCGTACTTTTCTTGCACTAGGCATTGTTACTGCTACTGCTACGTTACAATCCTATTCAATTGCATAGCTTGTTTTTGTCGCCCCTTGATGTACCTCCTTTTATCCTATGCTTCCTATTATTATTATGCATTATTCAGCAGTGAGCCCTGCGCATTGTTAGCTTGGATTAGATAGAGGGCCGTGATCACTCAGGGGAGTGAACGCGGATACAATTATTATAACTGCACAGGTACGGTACAATGCAGACACCACCTGAGGTCCCCTAGCTCGGCTCTGCCGAGCCACCATCAAGTGTGAGCTATCAAGGAGTAATCCTTGTACTCCACTCGTTGCTGACTCTGTATAGCCACTCTAGGTACCTGAGCAACGGTTGTCCTTCAGGTGAGAAGTCGGGCGACCCAACGGTGCCCGCGAGAGGTATTGCAACGGGACGACAGGGAGGGTACGGCCAGTGTACCGGTGTGCTTGGCCCCTGATCGTTGGCCGCGAGAGTTACCAAACCACGAAAGTCGAGCTCCTCCAGGAGCACACGCGAGACAAGGTAAGGAGACGGTTCACCTTGTTGGTAACCGCAGTGACTTGGTGGGACGACGGGGCAGGCACCGATGTACTGGTGGTCCTGGCTGCTGTCGTTGTCCGCGGGTCAGTTAAGTCGAGGCAACGATAACGGTTGTCACGCAGGTTAATTAAAATGCTAAATGGTTCAGTGAATGTCTTGAGTTGGCTATATGCCATGTACGCACTACCTACCCGTGGGAATTACGAGTTATGGGCTCCTCTCCTTCGTAGTGTCGTCCGAGGACTCTTCAGACGTCAGCAGTACTGCGGGCTGATTGCCGGGAAGTGGTGTTGTCTTATTTGCTCGCGCGGTGGTGTCTTATTTGGATTTGCTTTAACTTCACCGGCCAGCCACGCACCGTGTAGGAGTACGTTCGGGTTGGGGTCCAAGGTCCGGCGTACTTAGGATTTAGACCGGCGGATGGCCTCTCTGTTGAGTTTGAAAGATGGGCTATGAAGTGTCGGATAGCCTCG
Source organism: Bromus sterilis (assembly GCA_950022295.1). Lineage (NCBI taxonomy): Eukaryota > Viridiplantae > Streptophyta > Magnoliopsida > Poales > Poaceae > Bromus > Bromus sterilis. The sequence goes on along the minus strand of OX465595.1, from coordinate 359,294,628 downwards.
GTGGAGCGTTCCCTAACAAGGTTCCCGCCACCCTGGAGATCCATGCGTGTAGCGTAACACAAGTGCACCCCTGCAGGGAAGATTAATCTATTCGAATAGCCGTGTCCACGGTAACAGGATGCTTTATGCTGAAGCTGGATCTTACCACTAGAAACTATTATTATTAAACTGTATGTTTCCGGGTTTTCTTCCTCGCGGGGATGTCGAGGAGGGGATCTCGGAGGCATTGCTAATTATTACAACTTATTATTATACAATGCTGCAACAACTTCTGCTGCATTGTTACTTTATGTCTTATATAAACTGTTGGCTGATTCTTACCTCATGCTGCAAGACATCGTCGGAAGATGCTAGTCTTCGGTAGGCCTAGCTTCTTACCCTTGCTCTGGATTTCTGCCTTTCAGTCCACTATATACAACCTCTTATTTCCGTTGATACAATGCATAATGCTTAGTAGCGGACGTAAGACTCGCGGGTATGCTAGATACTCACCTTTGCTTTATTTCCCCTTTTTCGCTTTGCATGATCGGCCGCTGCAGTCGACGTTGGAGCCCAGGAGCAGGAGTACCCGGAGGCGCCTACTACGACGTCGAGTTCCCCGTTGACCAGGATTAGTTCGGTGGATCCCAGGCAGGAGGCCTCGCCTTTCCGATCTGTATCTCTGATGTGATTTGTGCTAGCCTTCTTAAGGCAAAACTTGACTAACTATGTCTGTACTCAGATATTGTGGCTTGTATGACTTATGTATTCGGGTCCGCGTGACCCCCTCTATTGTAACATATTTGTTTATCCTTTTGTGTTTAGTGTTGTGCTGTGATATTATCACCGTGGCACCCTAATCTCAGCCGTGTACCCTACGTGTATGATTACTGTACACAGATTGATTTTGGGGGCGTCACAAGTTGGTATCAGAGCCGACTGTCTGTAGGAATCCACCCCACCACTACCTGGTCGAAGTTGAGTCTAGACTTTGAAAACTATTTTGCTAACTTAATATTTGGCTTACGGGCCCACATCGATGTCACTACGTGTGATATCTATGGTATTAGGATCCTTTTTCTCCTTACCCATGCTCTGGGAATCTGCTCTCTTATCCTTGCTGGTAAGTTTTACAAAATCTGACATTAGGATCACGTTCTCTTGATTTCACCCGGCGTTTTGGTGCTTCCCCCATTGATTGAGTCGTGTCGCAGGAGTCATACCCAAGGTCCCGGACCGCAGATCCCATTCTCATTCTAGGCAGGCCGCGCGTTCTCTGGCATTAACTCCTGTGGCGAACAGTTTTCTTGCGGCGTGATTGACATAGTGGAATATATGCCGCGTCGTGTAATCCTTACCGCGGTCTGCGCGCCGCCTAGTGTGTCCTTTTTCCTTAATTTCTACGACGTTACGCTGCCCGATTTTCGATTGACTCTGTGTGTGAATGTGTATGTCTTATATGACTACTCCTATATATCCGCGCCTCCTCTTCGTTGTCGTTTTTACTTCAGGCTTGATTCCGGTATCTCGTTAAATTTTCATCGCTGAAATACCCCTGTTAAATTCTAGCAGGATGGCTGGTCGTGGTGGCCGTGGTCGTGGTCGTGGTGCCAACGACCCACCTCCGCCGCCGGATTACATGGCCGCGATGATGCAGCAGTTCGAGCTGAACCTTCAGTTCATGGAGAATGTCATGGCTCAGTTCCCCCAGCCGAATCAGAATGGGCACCACCATCAGCATGCCACCGTGACTCTGCACGACTTCACCCGCCTCAACCCCACTATGTTCCGCAACACTGTTCAACCGTTGGATGCTGATGACTAGCTTCGCGACATCACGCACGAGCTGGAGTCTGCTAATGTCGATCCAGCCGACTATGTGAACTTTGCGTCTTATCATCTGAAAGGCGCCGCTGCTCAGTGGTGGAGCACCCACAAGCGTTCACTGCCAGTTGGTGAAGTCATCACCTGGGATGAATTTCAGTCTGCCTTTCGCGCCCGCTACATTCCTCAGGGGATCATGGATCGTAAGGCGGAAGAATTTCGTAACCTCACTCAGGGCGACATGACTGTTGAAGCCTATCAGCGCTAGTTCCTCAACCTCTCTCGCTATGCGGAAGGAGAGATCACCACTGATGCTCGCAGGCAGCAGAAGTTCCGTCGTGGCCTCAACCCAGACCTCAGGCTCGCTCTTGCCGTTCATGATTTCGCCAACTTCGCCACCATGGTGAACAAGGCTATCACCGTCGAGACTGCCCAGATGGAGCACAAGAACTCTCTGAAGCGTTATCGTGACGTTGGCTCATCTTCGGGCGCAACGCAGAAGCGTCGTATCTGGCTGCCTACCAGTGTGACACATTCACCTGTCCCTGTTCCAAGGCCATCTTATGCTGCACCCCGTCTGCCTCCGCCACCGCAGATGCCAAGAGCTTTGCCTGCACCACCCAATGCTACACCCCTTCGTCCTCAGGATGGATTATGCTTCACGTGCCGCCAACCTGGGCATTTTTCCAGTGAGTGCCCCCAGAAACAGAAGCAACTGGTAGTTCACCCCGCTGGCCGCGGAAATGGTCGTGGCAACAACAGGACCCCCAACTATAATACTGGGTCTGCTGCTTATGCTCGTGGACATGCTAACAACATCAATGTTGAAGAAGCTCAGCAACAACCCGCTACCGTGATGGGTACCCTTCTCGTTAATTCCGTACCTGCTACTGTTTTATTTGATACAGGAGCATCACATTCATTCTTGTCGGAAGCATTTGCATTGTCGCATAACTTCACGCTAGAAAAGATGAACCCACCGATGTATGTCCGCACCCCGATAGGCCAATGTCAAACCACCAAGATAGTGCCCGGAACCATTGTTGAAATTGAAGGGATTGAATTCCTTGCTTCCCCCATCGTTCTGAAGTCTTCCACCATAGACCTCATCCTGGGAATGGATTGGTTGAAATTTCATGATGCCGCACTTTATTGTGGCACCAAGTCTGTCCAACTTTTTCACCCCTCCGGCGAGATTGTTAACCACACCACCCGAGTTACCCGTAATGCTGAAACACAGATATTTATGATGAATGCTTTGAATGCCGCACCCCTCGAAGGCATCGAGAACGTTCCAGTCGTTCGCGATTTTCCCTACGTCTTCCCAGAAGAACTGCCGGGAATACCCCCGATCAGAGAAGTCGAATTTGTCATCGACTTGAAGCCCGGCACCACCCCTATTTCCAAGCGTCCTTACAAGATGCCGCCACATGAACTCCTTGAACTTAAGGAGGAAATCGACAAGGCACTTCAGAAAGGATTCATTCGGCGTACTTAGGATTTAGACCGGCGGATGGCCTCTCTGTTGAGTTTGAAAGATGGGTTATGAAGTGTCGGATAGCCTCGGTGGAGCGTTCCCTAACAAGGTTCCCGCAACCCTGGAGATCCGTGCGTGTAGCGTAACACAAGTGCACCCCTGCAGGGAAGATTAATCTATTCGAATAGCCGTGTCCACGGTAACAGGATGCTTTATGCTGAAGCTGGATCTTACCACTAGAAACTATTATTATTAAACTGTATGTTTCCGGATTTTCTTCCTCGCGGGGATGTCGAGGAGGGGATCTCGGAGGCATTGCTAATTATTACAACTTATTATTATACAATGCTGCAACAACTTCTGCTGCATTGTTACTTTATGTCTTATATAAACTGTTGGCTGATTCTTACCTCATGCTGCAAGACATCGTCGGAAGATGCTAGTCTTCGGTAGGCCTAGCTTCTTACCCTTGCTCTGGATTTCTGCCTTTCAGTCCACTATATACAACCTCTTATTTCCGTTGATACAATGCATAATGCTTAGTAGCGGACGTAAGACTCGCGGGTATGCTAGATACTCACCTTTGCTTTATTTCCCCTTTTTCGCTTTGCCTGATCGGCCGCTGCAGTCGACGTTGGAGCCCAGGAGCAGGAGTACCCCGGAGGCGCCTACTACGACGTCGAGTTCCCCGTTGACCAGGAGTAGTTCGGTGGATCCCAGGCAGGAGGCCTCGCCTTTTCGATATGTACCTCTGATGTGATTTGTGCTAGCCTTCTTAAGGCAAAACTTGACTAACTATGTCTGTACTCAGATATTATGGCTTGTATGACTTATGTATTCGGGTCCGCGTGACCCCCTCTATTGTAACATATTTGTTTATCCTTTTGTGTTTAGTGTTGTGCTGTGATATTATCACCGTGGCACCCTAATCTCAGCCGTGTACCCTGCGTGTATGATTACTGTACACGGATTAATTTTGGGGGCGTCACAAGAGAGGTCATCCGTTGAACTATATCCTATGTACGCGGGGCTTTGGACCCTAACCCCGACGTACTCCTGCACGGTGCGAGGCTGGCCGGTGAAGTTAAATAAAATCCAAATAAGACACCACCGCGCGAGCAAATAAGACAACACCACTTCCCAGCGCAGGCCGCGGTACTGCTGACGTCTGAAGAGTCCTCGGACGACACTATGAAGCAGAGGAGCCCATAACTCGTAATTCCCACGGGTAGGTAGTGCGTGTAGGAGATATGCCCTAGAGGCAATAATAAATGTTATTATTTATCCCCATGTTCCTAATTATGTTTATATTCCATGCTATAACTGCTATGGTTCTCGAGTCTGCAATAACCACGAGGCTCGGAGGAAGACTCATATGCACGTGTGGAATAATAAACGGATAAAATATATATTCCTAGTCTCGCCTCTAAGACTAGCTCAAGTGTTGCATGATGGTTCTGTTTTCCTGATCATGGGCATTACTATGCCGGCAACTTTGAGGGCACAATGTTAGAAGAACATTTGTGTTGAATCGACCCAGATTGATGTTATGCTATGAGATACATTCGTCACCAGTTAATGGATTATAACACAGAGAAAGTTGAGCGTTTGCATAATTCCTTAGACCATGAGAGTATCGAGTTCCTTCGTACTTGCTTCGTGAACTTTGGGGTTTGTTAAACGTCATCTGTAAAAGGGTGGCTATTACGGCGGCTTACGGGTTCACGGAAAAGTATGACCAGGAACTAGGTAGCTCAAGATTGGGATTTGCTCCTCCGTCGATGGAGAGATATTCTTCGGGCCCTCTCGGTGTTACAGTATCCACCATCGTCTGGCCAGACACAGTGTGATTTGATCACAGGGATGCCGGAACACGGGAACGAGAAAAGAGAACAATACCGGAAACGAGGTAACTGGCATAGTGGACAAGTTGTTTATTCACGGGGATGCCGATAAGTCTCACCTCGGGTGTTTGTAACATATCGCGAAGCAACAGGAATAGCACACGGCAACTGGAGGTTCACTCGAATATTTATTCGTGTGGGTATAGGGGTCAATATGGGTGTCCACGGCTCCGATGTTGACCATTGATCGGAAAGCGTTCTGGGTCATGTCTATACTTCACTGAACCTATAGGGTCACACGCTTAAGGGTCATCTATCTGCTGAATACTAGACAGGGAGTCTAAGAGAAAGTCACCGAAAAGGTTTCGGAGAAAACGGAAAAGTTCTGGAGAGAGAACACCGGAATAGTTTCGGTAAAACCGAAAAGTTGTTTCGGAGTGAACCACTAAGCCGAAAAGGTTTCGGTAAGCACCTGGTACTTTTGGAGGGTGCCAGAATTGTTCTGGTAACTTCTGGAATTTTTCTGGAGAAAAGAATAAAATATTTTTTTCGGAAATATTTCGGAGCTGCCGGAAATGTTCCGGAGCTGCAGGAAATTCTTAGGTTGCTTTTCGCAGATGAAAATCACTAATCCGGAATTGTTTCGGAACGCGCCCAAAATCTTTTTAGTGGGTGTTGGAATTATTCTAAGACCCACAGAAATATTTTCGGATTTTTCGGACGCGAAAAAGTGGTGTCATGAATAGTAAAAAGTACTACTTGAGATATTTTTGGAAAGCCTTCTAGAAGGACTTGGGAGCCAAGAAAGCCCCCTTGGGTTTCCTATAAATAGAGGTGTGAGGGCAGCCACATACCCTTGATCCAAGATCTCCCTTGAGTTCTATACAAATGCCATGCATGATCTGGCTTTCTCTCTCCCTCCCAGCGAAATAGTTTCGTAGAGCCGAAAGGCTGTCTAGGTTCCGGCAGGAACTAGTTCTGGACGGCGAAGCCCTGTCGGATAGCTGACACCGTATGTGTGCAACCCCGTAGAGAGGTCGTAGTTTCGATCTTTTGCCCGAAGGGCTGTCCAAATTATCGTTCGAGTTTCAAGGGTCCTCCCGAAGGGCTGTCCGAGTTACCGATCGAGTTTCGAGGGGCCTCCCGAAGGGCTGTCCGTGACACCGTCCGAGGGACTGTCCGACCGCCTCCTGGAGCGCTGTTCGAGGAGAAGACGAGGGAGAACATCCTCGCGGTTGGGAGGTTGTAAATCCTAGCTGCGGGGATCTGCACCGACGATCTACATCGACTCTACTTCCACTGCGCTACGAGTCGGTAACGATCAGATCAAAACCTTGTATGCAGTCTCCATAGTGGTCCTGGGCGTGTTCGTAGTGCGGAAATTTTTGTTTTCTGTTGCGTTCCCCTACAGTGGCATCAGAGCCGTGCTATGCGTAGATGCATGTTGCGATCTAGAATACATAGAGATGTATGGGTATTGCATAATATAATTTTGGAGTAGATTAGATCTATTGCTGAAAATTATTTATGGGGGTGGCAGATGAAATCTGTTACCCGATGTTCTTGTTGCTTCCCTGGAATTTGTGTATTTCTGATCTCAATAACAGTATGGTGGAGTTTCAAAGTTCTGGCAATCTGCGATCCTGATTGATCAAAGAAGTGCTAACAGTTCGTTGAATTCCACCGTAGTTAGAGAAAGAAGAAATTCTGCAGACTAAAGGGCAATGCAGATATGATCTGCACGGGGATCACGCGTATGACGAAGTTCAGTATGGGGCTCGAGATTTTATTATCTCGTGTTTCATACACCCCGCAAAGTTAATCTAGCGACTTGAATAATCATGCTTGATGATAAACGTTGGTAGCTGCGGTTTAAGTCAAAACCTTAGAAGCCACGTAAAATAAAATTTTGCATAAACCGATTAGAGGCGTCTAACTTGGTTTTGCAGGATGTGCATGTGATGTGGTATAGCAAAGCTCATATTAATTTGATTATGTATGAGATGACTATATAATGTAAATTTATTAACATGACCTGCGTGTCATGATTCGGCATGATGGCTGGAGCCATATGATTGTCACTTTAATGACCTGCGAGTCAACCTTATGTAATGCACTTATTTTATTAGCTATAGAGATAGCAATATTATTTGGTGCATCGACAAGGTGGTGGCAAACTTCGCGAAGGTGAACTCCGACGCAAATGCCAAAGACGAAGAAAATACTTGACTTCTCCGTCAGAAGGGGCTATACCATATCATGCAATTATGAATTACCTGAGATGTTTATCCCTTAAGTTGCACCCTTCTTGATTGCGCGGTAGTCGCTTTTTATTAGGGTGATCTCTCACTTAAAATATCAAGTAGTTAGTGTTCTCCCAAATGTAGCACCGTCACAACATCTATCCTTTCGGGGTGCGCCATGGATGCATGGGTACGAACGACTGGAGAAATGTAAGGCGGGTGAGGTCAGACCTCGCAGCAAGATCACTTGGTTGTCTTGACGTTCATGGCAGGATCGTCCTGATCTCGGAACACACGCATCGAAAGATGAACAAGAGTCACATAGAGATGTGATCGGCAATTTGGCCTACCAAATCAAAATCCTCATCATGAGATGATGATTCTATGGCGTTGTATTGATATTTGGATCTTGAATCACTCATAATCAATTTTGAGAGATATTGATTTGAGTGGGAGCGCATTTTAGAATTAACTTGTTTAATTCTGAGTGCAAATTAATTATGAACATTTTCTAAGTATAATTTGCTAATAGTTGTAGAATAATGGCTCGCGTTTCCACCTTCCCTATTAAAATTGAATAAGATGTTAAATATCTGGTTAAAACTTTACGGTTGGTAACGTAATGCGAGGATTGTCCTCAAGAGTGTCGAGAAGGATTTTGTCCTATCGCATGCTTTCGGTGTCCTCCCGCTAATGCTATGGATGATGTGACTCTCGTCCTTCGATCCAAAAGCTAGAATTCCATTGTGGTGAAGTGCAATACGTTTGCTTCCATAAGACCCGAACTTCACAAGTTTGGGATAGTTATGTAATATTCATGGAACTGAAAATTGTTTTCAGATACAGACAAAGGCTAAAAGATATGAGATATCCAAAGCAATATTTGTTTGCAAAGTATTAGTAAAGTGTTTACTGGGCATTTGACTGATAGGAGAGGGATCCAGAAGAACGCCTGTCATATGATGAAGGTGAATAAAACAAACAACTTAAAGAGAAAGGAAATGTCCAAAGGGTGTTAGTATGACTCACACGCCTAGGAAGTCCGGGGCTAACGCCACTCTTAAAGTTGGGTGCTTCTTCTGAGAGTAGGAGAAATATATTGAAAGTTAAACTGTTAAAAGTATAAGGGCAAAAAGAAAGAAGACTGGAATGTCCAACTCATGTATAAAAGTCATGAAAGTTATTGATGTATGGAAGGCTGGTCAAAAATAAATAGTTCTTGGGAATTGTGATTAAACAGTTAGTCCATAATTCTTGGGTATTATGATTAAAAGTTGATCACAGGAATACCCGCTCGATTGCATTCTGTTGCAACTCGATGCAAGAACCACTACGGCCTAAAAGACTTGCCAGTAATGAGGTTTAGATACGCGCTGGGAACATAGTAAAAGTTACTATACCTTCCATCGGTGTATCACCATCTGTATTTATTTTCATAATTCGTTTTAGAGTTTTATACACTCTAGCCCATTGCATAAAGTATGTTGCAAGAAGGTTGTTCATAAAAGAACAATTGTTGTTCAATATTATGAATAACATAAAGGGCCATGCTTCCATCGGGGATGGGATGTATGTTACGAATATTGATGGTAATATGATACATCCATAACAATGACGCTAAATGTCGAAAGACTAAAAGAATACCACATATGTGTGGCACTGCATTTGGTCACATTGGAGAAACCCGCATGGAGAAATTCCATAATGATGGATTTTGAAGTCATTTGATTATGAATCATCTCACACTTGCAACTTTCGTCCGAAAAGTTAAGTGACTGAAATACCGTTCACAGGCCATGAGGAACGAACAACAAACTTATTGGTGATCATACATTTGATGTGTGTAGTCCGATAAATGTTGTTAGTAGTGGATTTATCTATCTTCAGAAAAGACTCAAGTAGATATATGGATATTTACTTGATAAGACGTAAGTCTGGATCTTTTGAAATCATTCGAAAGGTTTTCAAAAATGAAGTGAAAGTTATTGTGACAAGAAAATTATGTTTCTACAATTCGATTGCAGAAAGGAATTTTTGAGTTACAAGTTTAGCCAATGTCTGATGAGTTGTGAAAAGAGTTTTCATAACTTGCACCTCCCGGAACACCACTGCAAGTGGAATGTCCTTGAAGATGTAATCAAACCATTTATGACATGGTAAGATCAAAGATGACATAAATCAATTTGCCATTATCCCTTTTAATGTAATGCTTTAGAGACTGCGGCTTTTACACTGAAAGGAGCGCCATCAGGTCTGTTGAAATGACGCCATGGTATGGTATGCCCAACCATGTTTTATCTTTTCTTAACATTTGGAATATGGGGCTTGTGTAAAAGGTTACAAACCTATTCGAAATCAGACAAGTGCTACTTTGTAGGTTATCCCAAATTATTGGGAATTCCTCCACCACTATACCGAGGCAAAAGGTTTTGCCACAAAGAACGGTATGCTTATAAAGAGAATGGTTCTTGCAAAAAGGTGAGTCGGAGGACAGTGCAACTCGACGAGATAACAGTATCTTCTTCATCAGATCAAAGGAAAGGAACCTTGGAAGTGATTCCAGAGTTTCCTACTACGACTGATACGGAAGCCTCTACATGAGATGTATGGACTTCGGTCAAACTTGCAACTGAGCCACGTAGGCAAAACTCGTGCAAACCTCTCAGGTGCGCAAACGAGATATTGTTGTTAGACAACAACATACCTACGATAATCAAGGAAGCGATGATGGGCCCTGACTCCGGAATTGGCTAAATGCCAATACAAATCCGAGATAGTTTCCATATACGTAATTCAAGATTGTATCTTGATGGACCATTCGGAAGACTTAGAGTCTAACGAATATTAATGGAACTATAAACTGATACGGATAAAAATGTTTTATCCATAAAGCTCGACTTGTTGCTTATAACAATTTCAAGGAATTAACTACGGCGAGATTGTCTCTCCGTAGCGATGCTTAAAGTCGGTTCGGGTTAAACTAGCAATTAATACGTATTTCATTCATGAGATATGAAACATGGATGACAAAAGGATTTCCATGAGATGGAAATACTGCCTTGGAGATACAGTCCAAGGTATTTTATCAGTCCAGAGGATGCTAGTGAGTATGCAAACTTCAGAGTTCCTGCGATGGACAAAAGAGAGCATAATGGAGTTGGAATCTTCGTTTTTGATGAAATAATCAAAAGAGGTTGATTTCATCGATGGATAACGAAGATGCTTGCGGCTACAAGAAAGTAGGTGGGAGCATAATAATATTTCTAAAAACCTTGTGTGCCTAACACATTGTTAATTGGAAATAATATAAATTTCTTGACACAAATTAAGACTTCATTGAAAATAGTTTTTCGACGAAGTGCTTGGGCTAAGTAGTCTTGATATTAGGCATAATTATCTACGAGATATAATTGCCTAATAGGGCTAAGCCAAAATACATATTGACAAGATGCTAAAACATTTTAGCGTTAAAAACGCCAAGGAGTGATTCTTGCCGAAGTCACATGGAAAGAGTTTTTGCAAGACTCGGTGTCCTAAAAAACTGATGAGAAAAATACATGATGGATATTCCATACACCTTTGTGTTTGGATTAATCATGTATTCCATGGTATATAAAACAACCAGATATGTCCAGTACTCCCAAGTTGTTGCGAGTATAGATACCAAAGTGATCAAAGTACTGATCATGGGACAAAAGTGAAAAATGTCATTGAGTACTAAAGTAGAACTGATGACATGTTTTCTCGCAAGAAGAGATTATGAAGTGCTTGTTGTAAGTAATTACATCAATATAGTCTTCATCAATGCTCCATGCGATTTTCGATCTAAGTTAAGGGTTTTTGTGTGATACACGATATGGTGGCACAGTAAGTTGGAATTGTTCCAAACAGGTTACTGTGGCAAATTCTATAACAAAGGCTGAGTATGATGACGCTTTAGAAGCGACAAAGAAGATGTTGAATCATATAGTTCATTCATGAACTTAGTATGGTTCCAAGATGGCTTTGGTCAATGGAACACTATTGAAGATAGTTGCTCCATAGCTCAGTCTGAGGAATCAAGGTTCGACCAGTGATTCACATATATACAAAGCCGAGTCCACACAAAATATGATTTTTGTGAAAGCGTGAAAACGCGAGGATATGCAAAGATACACACGGAGTTGAAGTTGTCAGATCCGTTGGACATCAGGCTATACCACATGTGAAGCATATTTTACACCAGTATGTCGTAGGTGTAAAGTGCATTAGCATTGACTAGATTATTGACTCTAGTGCAAGTGGGAGTATGTAGGAGATATGCCCTAGAGGCAATAATAAATGTTATTATTTATCCCCATGTTCCTAATTATGTTTATATTCCATGCTATAACTGCTATGGTTCTCGACTCTGCAATAACCACGAGGCTCGGAGGAAGACTCATATGCACGTGTGGAATAATAAACGGATAAAATATATATTCCTAGTCTCGCCTCTAAGACTAGCTCAAGTGTTGCATGATGGTTCTGTTTTCCTGATCATGGGCATTACTATGCCGGCAACTTTGAGGGCACAATGTTAGAAGAACATTTGTGTTGAATCGACCCAGATTGATGTTATGCTATGAGATACATTCGTCACCAGTTAATGGATTATAACACAGAGAAAGTTGAGCGTTTGCATAATTCCTTAGACCATGAGAGTATCGAGTTCCTTCGTACTTGCTTCGTGAACTTTGGGGTTTGTTAAACGTCATCTGTAAAAGGGTGGCTATTACGGCGGCTTACGGGTTCACGGAAAAGTATGACCAGGAACTAGGTAGCTCAAGATTGGGATTTGCTCCTCCGTCGATGGAGAGATATTCTTCGGGCCCTCTCGGTGTTACAGTATCCACCATCGTCTGGCCAGACACAGTGTGATTTGATCACAGGGATGCCGGAACACGGGAACGAGAAAAGAGAACAATACCGGAAACGAGGTAACTGGCATAGTGGACAAGTTGTTTATTCACGGGGATGCCGATAAGTCTCACCTCGGGTGTTTGTAACATATCGCGAAGCAACAGGAATAGCACACGGCAACTGGAGGTTCACTCGAATATTTATTCGTGTGGGTATAGGGGTCAATATGGGTGTCCACGGCTCCGATGTTGACCATTGATCGGAAAGCGTTCTGGGTCATGTCTATACTTCACTGAACCTATAGGGTCACACGCTTAAGGGTCATCTATCTGCTGAATACTAGACAGGGAGTCTAAGAGAAAGTCACCGAAAAGGTTTCGGAGAAAACGGAAAAGTTCTGGAGAGAGAACACCGGAATAGTTTCGGTAAAACCGAAAAGTTGTTTCGGAGTGAACCACTAAGCCGAAAAGGTTTCGGTAAGCACCTGGTACTTTTGGAGGGTGCCAGAATTGTTCTGGTAACTTCTGGAATTTTTCTGGAGAAAAGAATAAAATATTTTTTTCGGAAATATTTCGGAGCTGCCGGAAATGTTCCGGAGCTGCAGGAAATTCTTAGGTTGCTTTTCGCAGATGAAAATCACTAATCCGGAATTGTTTCGGAACGCGCCCAAAATCTTTTTAGTGGGTGTTGGAATTATTCTAAGACCCACAGAAATATTTTCGGATTTTTCGGACGCGAAAAAGTGGTGTCATGAATAGTAAAAAGTACTACTTGAGATATTTTTGGAAAGCCTTCTAGAAGGACTTGGGAGCCAAGAAAGCCCCCTTGGGTTTCCTATAAATAGAGGTGTGAGGGCAGCCACATACCCTTGATCCAAGATCTCCCTTGAGTTCTATACAAATGCCATGCATGATCTGGCTTTCTCTCTCCCTCCCAGCGAAATAGTTTCGTAGAGCCGAAAGGCTATCTAGGTTCCGGCAGGAACTAGTTCTGGACGGCGAAGCCCTGTCGGATAGCTGACACCGTATGTGTGCAACCCCGTAGAGAGGTCGTAGTTTCGATCTTTTGCCCGAAGGGCTGTCCAAATTATCGTTCGAGTTTCAAGGGTCCTCCCGAAGGGCTGTCCGAGTTACCGATCGAGTTTCGAGGGGCCTCCCGAAGGGCTGTCCGTGACACCGTCCGAGGGACTGTCCGACCGCCTCCTGGAGCGCTGTTCGAGGAGCAGACGAGGGAGAACATCCTCGCGGTTGGGAGGTTGTAAATCCTAGCTGCGGGGATCTGCACCGACGATCTACATCGACTCTACTTCCGCTGCGCTACGAGTCGGTAACGATCAGATCAAAACCTTGTATGCAGTCTCCATAGTGGTCCTGGGCGTGTTCGTAGTGCGGAATTTTTTTTTTCTGTTGCGTTCCCCTACAGTGCGTACATGGCATATAGCCAACTCAAGACATTCACTGAACCATTAGTCATTTTATTAACCTACGGGACAACCGTTATCATTGCCTCGACTTAACTGACCCGCGGACAACGACAACAGCCAGGACCACCAGTACATCGGTGCCTGCCCTGTCGTCCCACCAAGAGTCTGCGGTTACCAACAAGGTGAACCGTCTCCTTACCTTGTCTCGCGTTTGTTCCTGGAGGAGCTCGACTTTCGTGGGTTGGTAACTCTCGCGGCCAACGATCAGGGGCCAAGCACACCGGTACACTGGTCGTACCCTCCCTGTCGTCCCGTCGCAATACCACTCGCGGGCACCGTTGGGTCGCCCGACTTCTTATCTTTAAGGACACCGTTGGTTCGAGTTCCTACCATTAAGTGAAACCAGGAGGTATCACCCTCGATGGCACACTTAAAGAGGTTTGACAGAGACATCAGCGGAATGAACTAAAGAGGTAAACCTCATATCATCCCGGTGATGCAACGCTACTGAGCCGACGAGAGTGAAATACGAGTCCATTCCACTCGTAAGCCAAACTTGAAGCGAATCGGCAGAGTCTCGCCATTGTAGGTTCCCTAGGGAGTCTGCATTGATCCGTACCTGTTGTAGTTGTATATATTTTGTATCCGCGTCACTCCCCTGAGTGGCCACGGCCCGCTATCTAATCCTAGCTAACAATGCGCAGGGCTCACTGCTGAATATAATATATAGATATAGCAGGCAGCATAGGATAAGGAAGGTACAACAAGGGGCGAGAAAATCAGGCTATGCAATTGAATAGGATTGTAACGTAGCCGCAGCAGTAACAATGCCTAGTGCAAGAAATTACGGAAAGATAGGCGATATCTGGGGAAGAGAATGGCTCTGCTTGCCTGGAGGCTCGACGGTAGGGGTAGGGTCGTCGACGAAGTAGTCGTACTCAGCAGCGGTGTAGTCGACAGTTGCAGCGGGGTCTACCGGAGATTAAGGGGGGAAGAAACAGTAAATACAAAGCAAGCATATACAAACAGATGCATGACATGACAGATGAAATGTTAACGGTGTTCTAACGCAGTGCAATGCACGCTGCTCGGAGCGGGAATTCATCCGGGGATGAACTATCAGCTCCGAGTGATTACCGGACAGGGTGTCCGAAGGGGGGGGATATCATGCCGGAGGTGTCGTGGACATCCGACACATGTGTGGGTGGTGTATCCGGGTTAGTTGATCTATTCCGAACAACTTTCGTGTTCGAAATAAATTCATCCGGGTACTTTAACAGTACCGGACAAATCATCGGACAGACGGTCCGGAGGGGGACGGTTCGATGTTCGGTATGTTAGAGGGGATTGGTAGACCAACGGATAGCGTATTCATATTCATTGCATTTTTCTGATCAATTTTCATGTATAAAGTTTTTGAATCAGACTTACGGTTTAAAAGATATTTAAATTCAAAGTTTTAATCATTTTAAAAGATTCTCTGAATTTAATTTATTAATTAAATAACAACATTATCCACAAGTTCGGTTGATTGGTCAACTGACAGAGGGGGCCCACCTGTCAGCCTCACAGTACTATTAATTCATTTTATTAAATTAAAACAGAGACAGGACCCACATGTCATACTCTCATTTAAAGCAAAATCATTTTAATTATTAAACTGACAGTGGGACCCATGTGTAAGTGGCTCAATGTTAATATAATTCCATTTTAATTAGTTAAGGGCCTGGGGCCCATCTGTCATTCACTGGTGGGGGTTATTCTCTGTTTTAACTTCTAATCACACAAGGGAGTTAGTGGCCTAATGGTTGGGGATTAACAGCGGGGGTCCACCTGTCGGTGGGCCATTCAAGTGGCTTATGCTGAGCTCGTGCCCACGGCGGCGACGAGCGGAAGCTCGGCGGCGAGCACACCGGGGATTTCCCGGCAACCAAAACCACGGCGGAGGCGAGGAATCGGGCGAGGGCGACGTCGCGCATCCGGGGGTGCAACAAGTGTGGGATAGAACGACCTAACGCGGCGACGATGAGCATAGCCGCGGCGGTCGGAGCTGGACAACACGGGGAACGTTGATGCGGCTACCAATCGAAGGGGAAAAGTGGTCCTGTAGGACTGGGAGCTCACATCGATGCTCGAGGATGTCACGTGGAGGCTGGAGGAGCTCGAGACGCGGCGAATCGGCGCGGCGATCACGGTGGCCTGAGCGGAGGGAGATGACCGGGGCGTCGGACTCGGGGCGTCGGGCTTCTATTGAGAGCGTAGGGGGACGAGTAGGTCCATGGCGGGGGCCTAGGACACGTCTGGCCGGCCTGTAGTCATTGTTGTTCGCGCCGGCGCTGAGGGCATTCCCACGGCAGTGCTCGGGCTGGGTGGGGGAAGGTGCTGGGGAGGGGCGAGGGGGATCCGATCCAGGGCATGCAGGGGACAGTGGGGGGTTGATCTTATCCCCCACATCGACGAGAGGGGAGCAGGTGAGGGAGGGGCCGGCTAGGCATGGCGCGCCCATGGCCATGGCGCCACGGGGACGGGCAGGTGAGGGAGGCGACGGGGGCAGGTGGGAGGGGAAGGTGGGCCAGGGTGGGGGGGCTTTCGGCCAGGGCGTAGGATAGGGGTTTTCCTATTTTTTTTGTTTCTTTTACTTTTCTTTCCTGTTAGTTCTGTTTGTAATTAGTTTAATGTCTTTTATATTTTTCTACAACATAAAATTTGTTCCAAAATTATGGTTGCATCATAGTTAAGTGCCACAAAAAGTTTGGGCATTAATAAAAATCATTTAGTATCTTGTTTTATTTAAAAGACATTAAATGTCACTGTTTGACCGCTGTTATTATTTGTTTATCATTTTTTTATCAAGGTAATAAAATCCCATTTCACTTTTAATATTGCTTACTGTTATTTAGGCATTTTATAAAATTGGTTTGACAATTTTTAGTTCATTTAAAATTTGCACTTATTTATTTTATTCCATGGCAATTTAATAATTCCCAAAGCTATTGTTTTTATTTCATAATACTTTCTAAACACTTTAATAGAATACCCATTGCTATTTAACATGGCCCAAGATTGCTAGGCAATACTATTAATAGTTTTTACAGTGTTGGTTTATCTATGATTTCCATTTCCAATTTAATTCACTTGGCAATACAACAATCCGGCATCCTTGGTTTCATAATCATCACTGACTTGTGATTCTTGTTGATGACTGGGGTGGATTTGGTTTAACCATGATCAAGTTGATTGACATGCATCCACAATTCTTGGAGCAAGATTTATAATCCACCTAATTTGAAAATTTATCAGGGTTGGAATTTGGGAGAGCTATGACCAGAGGTGATCTTGGCTTGATCATCAACAGTAATGATCACTAACAGTGGAATCACTGTAGTGATTACTGTTACTGATTCTGAGGGTGTTACATAGGCTAAAAAGGATCTACGGTAGGCAGGGTGGCCGGCGCTGGATCTGGCTGGGAGCTGCCTCTTCTGCCTGTACGGGAACGCTGGGTGTGGCCGCTCTTTGTTGGCAGGTGTGCTCATTTCCTGTGCTAAGATTTGGTATTTGGGGACATTGCTTCTGATTTTCTATGGAATATTTGGTGTTGTATTTGGGGAGATTGCTTCCTGCTAATTTATTTGGTTGCCAGGTTTAATATTCAGTTACAAATATATATGTGTGCAGATTTGGTTTCGTACTTTATTTGGGGACATTGCTTTCTACTAATTTATTTCGGTTTCCATGTTTAGTATTTCAGTTATAAATATGTATGTGTGCAAACTTGCTTTGGTGTTGTATTTGGGGACATTGCTTCCTGCTAATTTATTTGGGTTGCCAGGTTTAGTTTTTCAGTTAGAAATTTACTTGGGTTGTTTGTTCATATGAATCGTGTTTGCGACGGTGTTTTAACTATGCTTGCTAAATTGATTGCGTATTTTTTCAGGCGGTTTGTGAAGTGCAGCTACGGTTCAGTGTTGGTGGCTATTCCTCTGTGAGAGCTTGGTGGGTCTGTTTTACATGCTATGCATACATACATTGTTAATTGTTCCTTCTAGGGCTGTTTATGATGCAGTAGTTGCTATTTCGTTGTGATGCCCATACGTTTAGATCTGTTTGCTGGGTTGTCATGGCTGAAAGAGTTGAACAATCATCTTCCTCTGTTAGAAAGCGCCGTGGTATGTTGTTTAGTTCTTTCTCTGTGTGTTGCATTTTTTGTGCCGTACTTTCATCTGTGATTTGGTGTTTTATGTCACCAGTTTGTAGTGGTACCACTGCTTCTACTTCTGCCAGTGGCAGCACTGTTGCAAGGAGTGTTCGTGCTCGGTTGGCTGCAAATGTTGTTGCAATACTTGTTCTGCCGGTGGTCTCTAATCGGCGTGCTGGTACATGTTTTTCTGGGTTTTGTTCAGGGTCAACTTATGGTTGATATTTTGCTGGGTCGTGCTGATCATAGTTTGTTATAGGGGAACCATTTTTCCCGTATGTGTCTGCACATATGGCTCGAGAGAATCACATGAAGTGGCGGTTACGTCGCAGGCCTCATCTTTTTGGTGAAGTGTTATTTGGGCGTCATTTGTTGGTCCTTTCTTCTGGATTTGTTGGACTGACTTTTCTTGTTTGTACTTTTAAATAATATGTTGTTATTTTAGGTGTACAAGTGCCGAGATTTACTGTCGGCCGAGTACCTTATATGTCTAGGGCCTACATGGCTCATTTGAAAGGTCAGGCAAGGATATTTTAGAGGTTGTGCTTGTGTTGTGACAATTGTTCTTAGTTGTATTTATATTGAACTGATTCCTCTCAACTTTGCTGGGTATTTTTGGGTATTAGCCTCATATAGGAAGAGGATCTACCTTGGTGGTCCGGATTATAATTGTTGTTATTGTGGTGCTTTTTTCTGGTTTGAAGAAAGGCCTAAACACCCAAGTTCTTTGGGTCAGAGGAGCGTGTTTTACAATCTTTGTTGTAAACGTGGTAATATAAAGTTGAGTAGAGGGTTAAATCTACTCAACTCTTCAAAATAAATACAAAGAAAACAAATCCTGAATAAATAAATTAAAAACATCCCCAAATCACACAAATATCACCGGGCGCAGTAAAGCGCGCCGTACCCTCTAGTTCCTTAAGTATGCACAGACCTAAGAGCTCTTTCGATAATCATTAGATGAATATCCAACAGACGAGCTCACATGAACTCCCAAGCTTAGGTGCACCTAGAGCACCATACATTCACCGAGACATTTAACGATTCTTTCATTGAATGCTCGATGATATATAATCGACACAACTTTTCCGATCAACACTCGATGATACTTTCTATATTTAATTTCATACTTTCGTTCAAAAAATGATAAACACCATAATTAATGCAAAAATTTGGTCCAAAGCTTGATGATGTTAATCATAAAGTGCACCTAACTAATTAACTTGTGTAATCCTGGCTAATTAACTGCATGACATAGCAGGCGAGGTATAGATTAGGGAAAATATAACTAAGATGATTTTGTAGCATTAATAATTATGTGTGAAATGAATGTAATCGACTACGGACTCTCTTTAATAGTAAGAATGATTGATGACAGTTCTTCTTTCTGAACCCTGATAAGTGTCACACGTGTGGGCGTAAGGATGACAATTCCGAACGTTTTGATGGCAATCTTTCCCTAATAATAAAGGAAGGTGGGTTTTCCTTCCGTCATGGCGTTTTGCAAAAAAAATCTCTTGTTTTATTAAATAAACCGGCAGTCCATAGTTTCTGGCAAAAAAAAACGTCGTACTGCCTCACATATAGGCTTCCTGGGCCTAAGCCCATCTGCAACGTATCGCATGTGCAACGAAGCTGGCCCATATACTGCGGCTCTGGTTTTGTTTTTGTTTTTTTCAGTGTTAGCAAAAAAAATCAGTATTTTTTCTAGTGTTAGAATTTTTTTTTCCAGTATTCCCGTCTTTTTTTTTCAGTGTTAGCATTTTTTTCTTCCAGGAAAGCAAATGCAATCTCTCATGTGCTCGCTTTGCACTAACTGTTCCCATAAATTTATAAAGTGTGAGACTTTTCAAAATATTCAAGCATTTTATAAATTGTTTGCACTTAATAATAATAATAATTTTGTATGAATTCACACTAAAAAGTTTATGTGTGAATAATTAAACACATTTAAATCGCCAATATTTTAGCGCATTTTTAAAGAATGAAGTATTTAATAAATGAGTTCACGATTTTTATACACTTTTCATGTATGAACATTTTTAAAATATTACTTTTTGAGTGCAAACATCTTACAAATTTAATGAAAAAAGAGAATAAAAAATAAATGAAAATGTTCCGAGGAGAGTAAGTATTTTTAAGTGCGAGCATTTTAAAATAAAAATAAAATTTGAGTTCGAATATTTTTTCTGCGCTAATGGGTTGTCCCAATCTGTTCTAATATCCACAAAACCATCGCGACGGGATCCTCCATTTCTGGTGCGTCAAACATGTATCACTTCAATTTAGATTGGTATTTATTAGTTCAATGCAGAAACGATGGGGATTTCAACTTCAGGATTTAAATCACGAACCACTACGAGTTTAAGATTTAAAATAAACTTTTTATTTTTTCCCGTTGCAACACACGGGCATGTTTGCTATTCTTTATCTTTATAATAAAAGGAGGTGTGTTTCTTCTCTTTTTTTGTCCGTCATAGTCTTTGCTCCTGATTTTCTAGGTAATTACGGGGCATTGCCACCGCCAAGTGTAAAAAAAAGGTTTCGGTATGCATTATTTGAACATCTTACGTATTTTTTACTGTTTTAGACTATTCACAAAAATGCATGCCTCATTCTTCTAAAGTACTACCTCTATTTTAGCTTACCAAAACGTCATATATTTTTAAATGGAGGGAGTATTATACAATATACAAAGATGTTCAGATAATTTTGATATAAATGTTTCTAATCCAGAAGAATGTAAGTGAAATTTAAAAAAAATATTGTGTTTTAAATAATATATTTCTGAATATATTTTTAAATGTTATAGGACGTAAACAAAAATATTCATCGAGTTAAAGAATGTTTTTTTGTATCATCAAAGAAATTTTTCAACGTGCGTTTGAAAAATGCTTAACACATATTCTAGAACAATATGGAAAAACACCTATTTGAAAACAGGGCCGCACTAATTGATGAGCATTCCATTTTTTAGTTATAGATGAGAAGGACTTTTTGTATTTTATAAAATGCTCATAAATTATTGTGGTCCTATATATTAAGTTTCTTGGACCATGACTATTGTGTTTAACAGATTGAATCAAAATTATGTTTTTTATGAGGCCTGTAGATTATGTTTTTGGAACATTTTATAATATGGGAAAAATTATCAAACATAGTATAATTTAATTATTTTTTAAAATAAATATTGTTTAGAGTTTAACACTATGAAGAATTAATGAAAAATCTAAAAATGAGTGTGATTTATTTTTATTAATTTATTACCTTCAAAATACAATAGCGAGAGATATGAAATGAAAACAACATTGAGTGGGGCGAGTGGAGACATCACCATTAACTAAACCTAAAATAATGATAGCAACTACACATGTGCATTCATAAAAAATAATTGTCGCATAAAAAATTAAAATGCAAGGTAACTCATAATTTGATTTTCTATAAAAAAATTGCTTTAAAATCTTGAGGCTTAGTGCATTTTTTTTATTTGGTTGTGATAGATCGGACGGAGTATTTGATTTTTCAAATTTATCAAAAATTTACAACACCTCCTACTATTATTTTAAGAGTATTTTAAAATTTAGGAAATTTCATAAAGTGAAACTCTCTCTCATCTTAATAGATCCTTGATTTGAAATTCATTTGTATGTATGGTTAAATAATTCATATTTAAAGTGCTGACATCCCAAATCTTGAAAACTTATAATGGGACATATTTCTGGAGATTTGAAGAACATTTACGAGCACACATTTTTTCAAATACATTTATAATCTTTTTCAAAGGTTCTAAATTCTTCTTACATGCGTGCATGTTCGATTTTCATCGATTTTGTTTTTTGACCATCGTCTTGAGATTGACGGGGACGCATTTCTATTAGGTTGATATCGTAGTTATTGTCGGAGAGGACGGAAATGAGGATAAGCGGCAACATACGTTTGGCACAACAGTTGAACGGTAGTTATTAGATAGGGGCATATAAATATTTTCTCCCATTGCAACGCATGGGCATGATTCCTAGTTTTAGTTTATGTGAGATAACAACTTCAACTAATACATGACAATTTTTGTTAGTATATGTCAACTTTTGCTTTAATATAGCAACTTTGACTCATAATTGCTATTTATATACACCTAAAATTGTCATCTAAAAACTTGTGGGCGGAAGTGTCCCCGCCCACACGTGTGACACTTATCTTTTCCTTTTTTTTCCTAGATGAATAATACTATCTCCATCACAGTTTATAAGGTCTGCGCGTAGCCGTAGATTGTCAATTTAACCAACATAACATAAGATATATAAAATAAAAATTATATCATTTGAAAATATAACATCTGAAGTTTTTAATGATATGATTTTTGTAATATATATCTTATATCACGTTGGTTAAATTGATAACTTAAGGATAAGCGCAGGTTTTATAAACTTTGACGAAGGTAGTAGTAGGTTGAACAAAATTAATTAGCTAGTCAAATGCATGACCATAAATGGTACTCCCACCATTCCAAAATGTAGTGCGTCCGCGCTTTTTAAGGTTCAAATTTGACCATAAATTTAACCAACGAGATCATTTGCGGCGGGAATAAAAATTACATATTTGAAAACTTCATTCAAATACAAATTCATTGATACAATTACTGTTTCCGCCGCAATTGGTCTCATTGATTAAATATATGATCAAAATTGAAGCGCGAAAACTGAAAAACGCACTACATTTTGGAATACGGTCAAAATACATTTTGGAATACGGTTAAAATATATAGAGCAATGACAGCAGAGGTATTTTCACAGGTGGTTGGCATGATTTCGGCGCGCTGTACGGGCATTCGCGTTGCGTACGTGGCGCGTAACGAGCAGCAGCGCGGCTGTAGCCTGCACCACGAGAGGATCTCAACGTCAACGACTCCTACTCCCTATTAAATGATGATGGAGACTGCAGCTTCCCGTCCCGGGCCCACTGTATGATCAGCCGGCCGGAAAACCACACGTACGGTACATACGTACACACACATATGATATGCCACATGGAGACACGGAGAGTTCCCAACCGACCACTCGAAACTTTCGCATCTAGCACCCTAACGTATCGTAATATCTTGAGTGCGACCTCAGTTTTCTGCATGCTGTGGTCAGGTCAGATGCTCATAGAGTCATAGTGGACCAGAACCACTAGTTCCGCTTTGTCAGATGCTTTGGTATTACACGGCGGCCATGGTCTTTGTAAATCCTTCTTGTTACTCGGTTTCACGACAAACGTTATCAGCAAACTCGTATTATAGTCCATAAGGAAAACTTTGGTCTGGTGATGTAATTCCCTGTTTAAACTTGTGGGTTTGGTGTACCCTCTTTTGGTGAACTTTTATGTTTGTTTCTGTTGCTAGCGGTGCATGCGGTAGTGGGAGGTTTTCCGTTGTTTAACTCCCATCTTTTATCTTTAGTTTAGGTTTACTTTTATTTCATCAAGATGCTGGTTTTTCTGTTTTGTTCTGTTATCTTTCGATAGTGATACCCGTTCCATTTCTTGGATTAAAATAGGGAAAAAACGAAAATATATATGTATGAGTAGAAGCAAAGTGATTTTAATATTATTATGGACAATATTCTTGAAATTGTGGCCACCCACTTAACGTTATGCCTCTTCTATATTACCACATGGCATATGTAGTGAGAAAATTTTAAAATAATGGTTCTTTTGTATTGCAATTTTTCCTTGTGGATTCTTATCACATAATTGGGACATTCCCTGCATTAGTGCTCTTCTGCACACATGTGCCCCCTTTGTCGGTCAAGGTGATCGTGCACGTTGTGTAGTCTCTCGTGTCATTTTCCTGGTACAATGTATTTTGTCGTTCTAATTGTTATTAGAAGACCTTAAGATCTTGACGTCACCACACCTCCAAACGCACGGCACCCTGAACTGCCTTGCCATACATCAGTAGGTCACTGCCTCTCATCTTCCCACTACAACTAAGGCCTCTACTAAAGCGTCCATTTACCCAGTGAACCTTAACTTACTTTTCCACCTTCTATTTACAATAAAATGTGAGGAGATGGACACTATAGAAGAAGATATGGGTGAATCAAGTTGTGATGCATGTGGAAATGGATGCATGTAGGTTAATGTGGAGGCAAAACTGTTAAAATATTCCATTAGAAACATATTATTAGTAGGGATGACAATTGGAATATTATTCACGTAGTGATTGAATATTGTCTCACTCAAATTTAATTAAAAAAAAACATGGCACATGAATAAGAAATGCCTTATTTTTTTATGTGTTTTTTTCTATGCAATGAGGCTAGCCACAAAGCTTGTTAGGACAACATCATATTTTAGGTAGACTATGTTGAAATAAGGGACGGGCCTTGGGCCCATTACACAATTTCAGAAAGTCACTAAGGGTCCATGTGGGTATAACATGACATGGAGTGGAATGGTCGGAAGTTTAGTCCCATTATGGAAGTGGAGAAAGATTTACAGCCCTTTACAAGGGGGGCTCTTCTACATGCTATTGGAGCAAGAGAAGAGTGAGAGCCCCCGCGTGCTCCTCCTCTGTCGCCCGCCTCGCCTCGCCTCGTCACGACGCGTGTCCACGCCGCGGTTTGCAGAATTGAACCGAGCCGAGCTCACACCTATCGAGTTAATGCAATTAATTACGAGTTAACTATGATATGATCTGAGACGTCAATCGTGGGCCATTACCGACTCGATCGTGGGTATCCAGTCCCACATCGCCCTACTCAATTGTGTATACATTGGAGGTTGTGGCCGTACTTGGAATATAATATAATTAGTATATTCTTAGTTAAATCATTGGCCCAAGTCTGACTCAAAATATGAGAGGACTTGTATTCCCGAGTATAGAGAGTACACTAAGAGCAACTTTAGCATATGTGTCATATTCGTGTATTGCAAAAGTGATATAGCACTTTCCTTAAAATGATTTTTGGCGTTTTTGCACCACCATTTTCACTCGATCAGAACAAATGTACTATAATTTTACAACAAAGTCCCTATAAATAAAATCAAAATGCAATCGGGTTCCTGTAGCCATATTCCTAGAGGAAATCACGGCGGGACACCGGGGCTATTCGCGCCCTCGATGGCTGCTGGCAGCCCGCCCTCCGCCCATGCGCACCCTCGCTGAGGCTGTCCGTGCCCACGCTGTGGCCACCCATGGGCGCAATCCACGCCTGGCCTCGCCCAGGCCGCTGGTGCTCGCCCCGGTCAGTGCTGGTGGCTCGTTGTGGCCGCCCGTGGGTGCGCAGGCCACACACGACCCCTCTTAGGCCGCCCATGCCTAGCTCCGACCGCCGCCGTGGCCACGCACGACCCCGCCTAGGCCGCCCGAGCCTTGCCCCGACCGCCGTCGTGGTCACGCCCGGCCTCGCCACGGCCGCCTGGTCTCGTTCTACCATGGCGCGAATAAAGTTTCATGGGGGCAACCGTTTTTTCAGATATAGAAGAAACCGCAAATCGTTCCAGCCATACGACAGATATAAGCCCTGCGTTGTAGGTTTTTAGTACTCCCGCAAAAAGAAATTACGGATCCGAAAAATATAGCATATCTGTTCGAACCCTTTTAGAACACTGGTATATTATATTGGCGGTCATTTTTCAGTACGCGGGGATATAACACGTCTGCTAGAGTTGCTCTAACAAGTTGGCATAGCAGAGTTTTCGTTCAAGTTGGCATTATATTTTGGTTTCAGTTGGCATTATATGTTGACTAATTAACCTGTTTTTGAGTATTGACATTTGACATTTGGGTTAGCAACTTGGCCTGCTTCGGTTTGTCTGGTCCCTCAGGAATGGTCTCAAAATAAGTGCAGACGTACTGAGCCTCATCACTTTATAGCAAGAGCACCTTCGTCTACAAACATCCTTCAAACGATTAAGGAGAACCTAGCTAAACACCATTTTGTAAATCCTAGGAAGAACAAGGAGTTGATCACAAAAAGAGCGAGCAACGAAAAGGGACTGGAACCATCACTTCAACGCCCACTCGATCCAGTCAAAACCCCGCGCTCAACGTGCAAGATGTGCGGCTCAACTGCCCTCCCCGCACGTCGCTTTCCCAATTAGCCAACACGTCTCGCCAGAAAACCAACGTTCTCTTGTACGCGTCATTTTTTCCCACACACTATATATATAAGCTCGCGCCCCTATCACAAACACCAAGAACTCCAATATTTCTTCGTCTCGCTGATCTCTCTCACCAATTAATCTGTCTCTCTCTCTCTCAACTATCAGTACGTGGAGGCTTGCAAGTACGAACACACAAGCAAATTCGATCAGCAATGACGATACACCTCCCGGTGTCCAACACCTGCCCGGCTGGGATGTACGGTCGCCAGCAGCGCGGCCACGCCTCGACCACGTCCACCGCCGGGGCCGTCGCTGCGGTCGCCGCGCCACCTTCGACGTTCGCCCCGCAGACGACGCGGCTCTCGGCGCCGTCGTCGACCATCGCGGTGAACACCAGGCACGCGGCCCCGGCGTCTCCCGTCTTCGCGCCGGCGAGGAGAAATGCTGACAAGACGACGCTGGCGAGCATGTGGCGGGAGATCCAGGGCGAAGGCGACTGGGCCGGGCTGGTGGAGCCGCTGCACCCGCTACTCCGCGCCGAGATCGTCCGGTACGGCGAATTCGTGGCGGCCACGTACAAGGCGTTCGACCTAGACGCCGGCTCCAAGCGCTACCTCAACTGCAAGTACGGCAAGGCACGGATGCTCGAGGAGGTCGGCATGGCCGGCTCCGGGTACGCCGTCACGAGGTACATTTACGCCGCGCCGGACATTTCGTTCCCCGGCGGGGCGGGGGCTTGCCCGAGCCGGTGGGTCGGGTACGTGGCGGTGGCATCCGACGACACCGCGCGCCGGCTCGGCCGCCGGGACATTGTCGTGTCGTTCCGGGGCACGGTGACGGGGTCGGAGTGGGTGGCCAACATGATGAGCTCGCTCGCGCCGGCGCGGTTCGACCCGACGGATCCCCGGCCGGACGTGAAGGTCGAGTCCGGGTTCCTGTCCTTGTACACCTCCGACGACGCCGCCGGCAGGTTCACCTGCGGCAGTTGCCGGAACCAGCTCCTCTCCGAGGTGACACGGCTCATTAAGCAATATAAGCACGAGGACGTGAGCATCACCCTGGCCGGACACAGCATGGGCAGCTCTCTAGCCCTCCTCCTTGGCTATGATCTCGCTGAGCTCGGCCTGAATCGTGACGGAAGGGGCAACCGTGTGTCGATCACCGTCTACTCCTTCGCCGGCCCAAGGGTCGGCAACACGGGGTTCAAGAACCGGTGCGACGAGCTAGGAGTGAAGGTTCTGAGAGTGGTGAACGTGAACGATCCAATCACAAAGTTGCCCGGCATCTTCTTGAATGAGAAATCTAGGGTACTGGGAGGCAGGTTAGAGCTTCCATGGAGCTGTGCATGCTATACACACATTGGCGTTGAGCTTGCCCTGGATTTCTTCAAGGCAAGAGACCCTGCTTGCGTGCATGACCTGGAAGCTTACCTAGGGTTCCTCAAGTGCCCAAAGCTGGCAAAGGTTAAAAATCAAGGGAGGGATCTACTAAGCAAGGCAAGGAAATTTTATCTAGGGCAAAGTTTTGATGCTGCTTGGAGGTGGCAAATGGCTGCAATTCAAGTTAGTGACTTGGTGCAGTCTCTAGGGATTTAGATTCATCGATCATATACAGGGTCAAATTTCATTCCCGTGATTTTTGAGGGAAGGAAATTTAGATACCCTTGTATATATAGATTGACATTTTTGTGCAGTAAGTAACACACTGAAGAGTGTAAATGCTAAATAAAGAGGCCAATTGTACTAAACAATGTGTTTGGCTACCATGGTAGAACCCATAAGAGGGTGGCACATGACTAGTAAACCCCTCCCTAAACAAGGTGGAAGTCCCCTGAGGACACGTCCGTCATTATTTTGAAAGAGAGATTAATGCCTCAGGCCTTTGCATCAAGTGACCCATTTTTGTTTGAACCAAAAAACCGTAGAACAATTGTTCTACGGGAATAAATTACATAGTCACCCAATACTCGCTCTAGGGAATATCATGGGAAACATTAATTAAATTAGATAATCTTCAATCCAGCCTGGAAGATGAACTCTGTAACTTTGTTTAATTCTATGCTTCAGTAGAATCAAGTCATTTATGAGAAGATGCCTCCAGGAAAGAACATATGGAGTCTGGTTGTTACAAATCTTGTTTATCTGCATCCAAAGGTGTGAGGATCCTATAATTGTAATTTCCATGGCAATCTGATAAGGAAGAACTTGGAACAATATATTAAACATCTCAGAGTAGAAATTCCTCTCTGCTTGTTAGGATTGATTGAATCCCAACAACTCAAAGCAAAGGGACAATACCAGAAAAGATGAAGGTGTGTTTCTTCCACATTCAAAGATCATAGGTCACATTGTATGGATTGAAGTTGGAAGGATTTTCTCTTCAGAAGATTTCTGGTATTACTACTGTCATGGAGGAGAAGCCAGAAGAAAATTTTATATCTCAGCGTGGTGGCACTTTTCCATAGCTTTCTATATATGGGATGAATGTATCCAGTAGGGAAGATTTTTTTGTAGAGTTGATTAGCACAGAAAAAGCTGAAACCCTTCTCGTGACTCCAAATGTTAGGTTGGTCAGAGAGTTGGATTGGTAATGTCTTGTTGATGTTGTTGGAATTAATGGAATGTTTCTGTAGAGAGGAGTGTGTAGAACATATCAATGGCATCAGGTGTCTGAATATATTGTTGGAGAGATGCAAATGTATTGTTTGAAAAGGAGTACAATTGAGGGTGCTTGTCTTTGATATAATTCCTAGTCCCCAATCATCTTGCCTAGTAAAAATTGTGTTTCCTTTGCCAATGGTGCATGATTCCATTCTCTTGTATTGACGTAATAATTACAGTATGCTTTTCCACCAAAATGAACCCATTGGTCTATCAGATATCATTTCATGTGTGTAATATGTGTCCTCCTATAAGCTTCACCCAAGGTAGATCATGGGAGTTTATGAACTTGTGGATATGTTTCACAAGTAAATGTTTATTATAGATGGAGATATCCAATACTCTATTCTACCTTATTCCTTAGGCTAACAAACCTTATCCCATTCCATCAATGTAGTTCCTTTATATTTAATGCCATATTTCCTCCAGAAGCTCCGTCTGATGTATTTATTAATCTGTTCCATCATACCAGAAGGAAAAGTGAAAGTGATCATGAAGAAATTTGGGAGAATGGTGAAAACTGATTTTTTGTGGGCCAGTTTGTCTCCATATGATTGCAAAGTTAAGCATCTAGACAGTCTTTTGTCAATCATTTTAAGGATGGGCATACAATCTTACATCTTGGGTTTAATAAGATTAAGAGAAAATCCAAGATATATGTGAAAGGGAAGCTGCCAATAGAGCATCCCAAAATAGGAGCAAGCTATTTCATCTTTGATTGAATTGTGTTGATAGGAACCATAACAGATTTATTGAAATTGATCCTCATTCCAGTGAATAAATTAAAGTGTTGTAGAAGGTTTTTGAGTCGGTGAATCTGTGGCATAGAAGCATGCATCATCAGAACGGTGTCATCTGCATATTGTAACATAGGAAAATCCTGACAAAGGATGATTCTCAATGGGGTGTTTAAGTAGTTGATTATGCATTGCTTTATTAAGAACATTTTGTAGGAGGTTAGCAGTCAAAACATATAGTAGGGGGGAAATGGGTCTTGTCTTACTCCCATTTTTCATTAAAATTGTTTACCAAGTATCCCATTAAGAAGCACCAATGAGGAACTAGATTTTAGAATCATGTTAATCCACATCATTCATCTGCCTCCAAAGCCCTTGGCAAAACTATGTCTCTGATTGCTTGGTGTTCAATAATGCCAAATGCCTTTTAAAAGTTCACTTTAACAATAATCAGCTCATGTCCAGTCATATGACATTAGTGAATGAATTCATATGCCCAAGCGAAACAATCTTGGATTGATCTGTTATGGAGAAATCCATACTAATTGGAGTGTGCCAGTTTGGGAATCACTTTCTGCAGTCTATTATCTAAGAGCTTAGTTACAATTTTAATATAACAACTAAGCAATAAAATGAGTCTAAAATTATTAGCAATTACATGGTACTCCTTTTTGGGAATCAAAGCAATAAAAGAAGAGTTAGTGCATTGAAGGTTGATTCTACCATGCTAGAAATCATCGATTTGTTCATAGAAATCAGCTGCAATGATGCTCCAACATTGTTTTATGAAGTTGGTGTTGAGACCATCAGGTCCAGGTACTTTATCATTAGGATTATTTTTGATTGTCTTGTGAGAAAGGTTCATCCATTGCTTGAACATTGGTTATATTTTGAACCAATGATTTCAAATTAAGGGAATTATACATGGGAGCAGAACTGTTCAGTCTTTTCTTGATGATTGCCACAAGATATTCGCTTTTGAATTGTTCTCTATATATGAATTTCGAGATTCATCAGTAAGATATGCAATGTGGTTGACTCTGTATTTCATAGTGGCTTTATCTTCGATTTTTTTGAGTTTGCTTCACCAAATTTGACCCATTTGATAGTACATCTCTACTGCCAATCTATCTTCTAAAGATCAAGTAAGTGGATAATGTGAGCTTTATGTATGTTTCTTCCATTCCATTCAACATTTGGTGAGTGGTATGAATTCCTTCATACCACCAAGAATAAAAATAATTTCATTAGTGTCTTTGATGTCATCACTAAAGTGAGAAATATATTTAGCGCACTTATTCAACCTTATGTGAGTTTTCTAAATTTTACGGTGATCCTTTTTGCATTGTCCTTGCAAGCAATATCTTTGGACCATTTCTGTTGCACAAAGTCTTTCAATCCCTCGATATGTAGCCAGTAAATTTCAAATATGAATATGCAAGGTTTGGGAATAGAAGTGTCAATCTTGAATACACGGGTTGCATGATTAGATACAGGCTTGGATAGAGGAATATCCAAAGTGCTAGGGTAATTTGTTGTCCATGCTTCAGATGTGAATATCCAATACAATTTCTGTAGAAGTAGTGCTTCCTACATATTACTCCAAATGAAGGTCCTGCCTTTAAGTGGAATTTCAATAAGATCCAAAGAGTTGATAGCTTCATTGAATTTGAGCACATGAGAAAAGTTTCCACCCAGTGTGTTTCCGTCGCTTGGATATCTAATATAGTTAAAGTCCCCCATGATCATCCACTTTTTTTTGAACTTAAATAGTGCCCAACTGGCACTTTATATTTCATGCGAGAATAGGCTACATCATTTGCAAGAGTATCAAAAGGAGAAAATCTGGGGGCTCTTCCTTCCAAACAGTGGTGGAGGAGCCCTCCGCTCTACTAGCTAGCACATTCGCGACCATATTAGCTTCTCTAGGGAAGTGTTGGAAGGACACCGAGTTAAAGTTTCTACTAAGGAACGCACACTCCTTGTAGATAGCTACTCCTCCTCCTAAAGAGTTTCCTCCTTGCTTCATCACATCGATAATCTCCATGCAATCCGCCTCAACTATAATGTATTGCAACCGATGTCTCCCGCCGAGATCAATCCATCACGCAACCCTCTTGCCTCTATCGTGCCTGCGTCATCAATGAACGAAACACCAGAGCTTGATGCTGCTAAAAAGAAGCCCCTGGCATCCCGCACAATAGCTCCAGCCTCACCTTTGCCTGAATCAATGTCAAACTCCACATCCACGTTCAACTTGACAAAACCAGCCGCTGGTTTCGACCAACCATATCGCAAAATAGGCTCTCGTCCTTTCTTTTGGGCTCTGGAAAAATTCTTTGTGAGGGCTAAGATAGCCTGCGCCAATTGCGTTGGCTCTAGTAGCTTTTTTTCATGTGTGAATTGCCTTCTCTCCCACCAAATGTACCAGCAGGCCACCGCAACAAGAGATCGTTAGTTTGTGTCCGGGGCTAGATGGAATGTCACATCAGGCATGCATACCATTTCAAACAGGTAAGAGTGACCATCAGGTCCTAGCCTACCAACCTATTATAAGCATGATCCCAGGTTCAAAAAGTTTCCATATTTCCTTTGCTCGAGGACACATGAACATGGCATGGTCTATGCTTTCTGTATGAGATGAGAACATTGGACATTGTGAGCTAGTAATCATGTGTCGGTTAGCAAGGACCCTAGACATGGGATCGCCCCCAACAGGTCTCTCCAATAATGAATCTCCACCTTTGCTGGAACCGGCAACTTCCATAGAGACTTCCAGACCGGACTAGCACTTGAGGTTTCATTAGGGTTTGTTCTCCTCAATTTCCGTCCATGTTGGAAGTCCCATTCCATGTGATATGCCATTCTGCAAGAGTAAATACCGCTCCTTTCTGGGTTCCAAGATATGAAATCATCCATCATTCCCATAGCCAAAGGGATACTGAGAATCCGTTGTGCATCAATCGGCCAAAACAGTTCGATAATCAGCTCCTCATCCCAGCATCTCAATTCGGCATCAATCAAATCATCTACCTTGGTGATTACAATGTTGCCCCTTGGCGTGATCACCTTCCTTGTTAGACTACTGGGTATCCATGGATCCGACCATATATTGATATTTTTCGCATATCCCACGCGCCATATGTGACCTTTCTTAAAAGTCTGGATTCCTTCCCAGAGACTCTCCCATGCATAGGAGCTACCTTTCTTCAACTCACAGTTTAGGAGGTCGCCATCCGGAAAGTATTTGGCCCTAAGAACCCTTGCACATAATGATTCCGGTTCAGCTAACAACCTCCAACAATTTTTCGCGAGTAGGGCAAGATTGAAGCAGTGCAGACCCCTAAATCCCATGCCACCTTTTCTTTTCGATATACTCATCTTCCACCATGCAAACCAGTGCATCCGTTTCTTTTCCTCCTTA
Organism: Bromus sterilis; assembly: GCA_950022295.1. Taxonomy (NCBI): domain Eukaryota; kingdom Viridiplantae; phylum Streptophyta; class Magnoliopsida; order Poales; family Poaceae; genus Bromus; species Bromus sterilis. The sequence goes on along the minus strand of OX465595.1, from coordinate 359,261,850 downwards.
TCACCCCACCAAAACCGTGAGAGAGCAAATGTGATGGCATTACAAATGAGTTTGGGCAGTTTAAGAACCAACATAGCATAAGCGGGTATCGCTTGCAAAACCGCTTTAATTAGCGCTTTCTTCCTACCTACCGAAAGTAGCTTTTCCTTCCATCCTTTTATACGGCTCAACACCCGATCTACAATATGTTGAAAGCAGTCAGATTTCTCGAGACTCACAATCGGAGGCAGCCCTGGGTAATTGTCAGTTACTGCTTCAACCATAATATTGAGTCTGGTACAGACCTCCATCCTTGTTTCGACTGGAGTACACGGGCTGAAGAAGATGCTCGATTTGTCATCGCTAACCAGCTGCCCAGAAGAAGCACAATAGTCATCAAGAGTCGTTCTCAAGGATTCAGCATTTATGGCATCCGCACACATGAGGATCGATGAGTCGTCTGCAAATAGAAGATGGGATATAGCCGCTGTTTCCGTGCACACCTTTACACCGATTAAGTTTCCTTCTTGTTCTTCATGAGATAATAAACTAGAAAGGCCCTCTGCACAAAGGAGAAAGAGGTAAGGACTAAGGAGAAAGCGGGTTTTTCGGCCGGAGACCGCGCAATGGGGTGAACGAGTTCGTAAGGGTATGATTCACCCTCACCTGGTAGCTTGCTGAGCTGACGCAAGCCATAATAAGTGCCATCCAGTCCTCCGAAAAACCCAATTGAAAGGATTTAAGTGAATAAGGGTTCAGTTAGATGTGATAAACTTTCCAAAATGTAGAATTCAACTTTTTCTACAAAGCTCCTAAGACGGCTCATCTCTTTGATCTTGAATCATTTGTCATTCTTGACATGCGAATTCTTCGGATACACGATAAACTTCGAGTTCTCTCTGCGCTTCCGTTCTGCCGTTTCAGATCCCCATAGTCAAGTGCCAAAAAAAAGTGGCATGGTCCATGCCTGCAGTCCATCGATTCGTCGTGGAAGTCTGTCCGGTCATTTTCAGTGACTTTTTAGAGATCGGTGACAGATGTGAAGCCACTGATACGCAATTACTAACAGGTAGGACTTCACATACTAATAAGCAAATAATTTCAATTATAATCGTGGGAACAATGGCTGGTCGGTACGAATAACGGCGCTAGCCAGTCGTCGGTCTGGCCGGTAGCTTTGCATGCTCGCTTCAAGCACTCCCATCAATCTCTTTCTCTACCAGTCATACTCAACTATCTACCAGATTTTTTCTTTCAAGTCATTTGAATGATCTTCCTTAACGTCAAGTTCACTTTCCGTAGAAAAAATAAAGGTCACTTTCTTTCCTGCAGTTCAAAAGGAAGGATTGACATTTAGTCTAGCTTGGAAATGTGCACCTTTTTGCTGTGTTTTGTTGGGCATGACATATACCGGCATTGTACTGTGCTATGTTCGTTTAGTTGTACTAGTGCATTTGTGGTGTAGATTCGCCCTTGAGTTCAACTGATCTCTGAACAGAAGCCAACTAAGAAGGATCATGAAGGGCGGCTACCCGTTGGCAAGCATGCACCGGCGTTTTTATTAGGGTGTGCGGAACTGTTTTGCTATCAAACACGAGGTTGAATCCGTTTGCATGCCGGTGTGCCTGTTCATTTTCCACAAATCTAATTTTCCTGTAAATCTGATTCGAATTGGGCAGGAGGAAGGAGGCTTTGCGGGAGTCAGGACCAGCATCAAATCCTTTATCGCTAAAACCTCTTCACGCACGAAGCAATTGCCATGTCGTTCAATGTCGGAGAAAAGCTACTGGTGATCAAAGCTTCGTTATCCACACACGCGTTTAATTCCGGAGAGACGCGATGGGACGGCTCCGAAGCGATGGAGATGTTGTCAGTGCTCCGTTGTTTGTGTGTTTTCGGTGCCGAAGATGAGACGAGATGACTTCAAAGCGATGATGCAGGTTCAATATGAACGCCGCGGTCGGGAATCCTAACCTCCTAGGCACATTGAAGCCGGTTGCTCCCCCCGACCGCCTGTCCGACGCTATATAAGAAGTGCGGTGAGCCTTCGTAGCCATTCCATTCGCTCCCAAACTTTAATATGACCATGGTCCTCTCTCTAATTACGACACATAAGATGCTCACTTCGTCAAGACGGGGAGGAGTCCTGACGCATGGCCGGGTAGGATGACGCACCAACACAGCAAGAGGATGACGCGTCGGCGCACTAAGAGGAGAAGTATGACAGGGAGAAAGAGGAGGAGGAGGATGCGGAGCAGGAGGAAGAGGAAAAATTGACTCCGATGCGCCGACATAAACTCGCTAGAAAGATTCAAGACCGCCGCGCCATCGAGGCGACCGTCTTGGCGAATCACGCCACGACAGAATAAAAGGTGATCCTCAACTCCATTTATTCAAAACGCTAGGTGCAAGCATACTGCCGCCGCCGCCGCGAGCAAGATGCTACGATCGACGAGATCACCGACGCTCTGGAGGATGATGATGATACAAACGAGCTGATCAAGGAGATGGAGGTGTAACTCGATGGCGTGGAGATCGACGCGGAGTTTGATTAGTTATTTTATTTTTATTTAAGTAATAAGATAGTTTAATTAATGAAACATCGTTCGTTTATGTAAATTATATCTGAATTTTAAAGAATTTCCTTCGAATTTATCCGAATCCGGCAAATTTCTGATGAAATACTTGCAGACGTTCGCGACTGCAGTTGGATGGTTACTCCCGCATCATTGGCCATGAACTGGTTCTTTCGATCCGTAGATGGATGCAATATCTATTTTGGGATCGGCGTTGTAGATGCCCATACGTTCTTTGTGGTGAAACAATCGATCAGAATTCAAGCGTTGATGTACTTATTTTTCTAAATTTATTTAAGAATTCCTACGTACGTTGATATGAATGAATGTAATGTATGTACTATCACTAATCCATAATAAATTTTGTGGTTTAGTTCAAAATTATAACATTTATTATGGATCAAAGGAAGTATATGTTATGAGCTTCTGCGATTGTATTGTATTAATTATATTTTACTTCCATTATTGTTGTTAAATCGAATAATCTGATGAGTGTGGAATTGGAATGATACAAAGATATCCTACCCATAGTCCGGCCATCGCCTATGACGTGTTTGGTTGCATGCATCCTGCCCAACCAAATGCACGCGGAAAGAATTTTGCCTGTTTGCTTGATTGAATTCACTATTTGGCCCGCATCGCATAAACTTTAAAGCAACTCCCAGCCAGGCCTGCTTGAAACAGTCGAATCGGTCGCTCCTATCTAGCCAGGCTGAGACGAGCCAACAAGGTGGTGCCCTTTGCACGAGGGCGTGCGGTATGCCTGTACGTGTGTTTTCTCCTACCTCCACCAACTTCCTCTCTAATCCCCTTTACCTTTTTTCCCGATCCCCACTCCACAGCCCGACGCAGCCCCGGTCGCCGCATTGGCAGCCTCCACCTTCGCCCTCCCACGCCTCGCTCCGCCGCTCCCGGTGCGATCACCGCAGGGGCCGCTCCAGGTGCAACAGGCACCCCATGGGTGCGGGGTCTCTCCAACAGCCGCTACTGACGGCACCTTCATTCACGGAGAGGACCATCTTGAAGCGGGTCCCGTCCACAGATCTAGTACCGCTCGCTTGCGATGCAGGGTTCACGGTAGGGTTCTCAACGCTGCAGCAGACAACTGCAAGGCTGTGGTGGCGGCGGAGGTGGTGGTGAGGGGGCATGTCCCCATGCGGTGGCACGACGGGGTGGCGCGGGGTGACATGCATAGGGGGAGGTGACGTGGCTGGTGCTCAAGTGGTCACCTTGTCTGGTGCGGATGCACTTCCGACGCTCGCCATGCTCGACGACCTTCGTGTGCTTCTGCTAGAGCCTTTGCTCGCCACGACGGTGGGAGGCTTGCTCGTCGATGCGAAGAGGTTGGCGTTCCGCACCAGCGAGCCTGCAGTAATGGACGGTGGCCATGGTGCAGAGTCCAACAACGGTGCGACGAACTAGGAGTTTGTGTCCTCGCCATCGTTCACCGCTGTCGCCATGACATTGTGTGTGTTATGAGTAATTGTTAAGTCTTTTAACCATTTAGGCACCCAAACACCTGTGTAGTTAATAATTAAACAATGTGCCTTCTGTTTCACCTCAACCAAACTAGAAGGTATGCGGGCAACCAAACAACATACTCCCTCCGATCCATATTAATGTACTTAAGTTTGTCTAGATACACATGCATCTAGTCTAAATACTTAACTAGAAACATACGAATCTAGACAAAATTGAGTACATTAATATGGGTCGGAGGTAATACATAAATTAGTTTTTATCTGCATTTGCTTAGCTAAGCTGTGCAGAAAAATGTATGCAATATGGAATGCAAAATCAAAGGTAACAACCAAACACCTCCCTAGCAATATATCGCAAGTAAAGTGCGCTTGGGACCCGCCGACGGATCGGTCGGATCAGAGGATCGCCAGCATATCAATGTCGCGGCGACGGAGGCAATACGGCGCATCTGCATCAGAGTCCGTTTGAAATTTTCCTGATACTTGACTGATCTCTGAATCTGATGCTTACGCACATGCCAACTACTCCACTTGCCACGCAGTGCCCACACGAACGGAGCCATCATCACAAAAGGCGCAAAGTGCCTTTCGGTCCATTCCAGTGCCATCATCAATCGAAAACAACATGGGAAATGCGGCGCCTCTGTGCAGGCCGTCGGTTCATACGGTCACGATACGCCGCGCTCAAGGATCAGTGCGCTGCAATGGTTCTGGCGGGTGGACGGCGGTGAGTGACCACAAGCGAATGGACAGTGAAGATCCCGATGATTGGCGAGCGCGACCGGGAGAAGCCGAAATGGTCAAGCACGTGTAGCGATCTGCTCGACGTTGCGGGACCAGTCACCAGTGCTTGAACAGAGACAAGCCGCAATCGGTAGCACGACAACAAGTGAAAACCTCGGTGTGTTTCACAGTTGCGGCCGGGTAACTTTTGACTGATTCTTCACGATTGCCCGGACTCGCTAGCCACGAGTTGTGCTGTGTCCTGGTAGTATTACTCAAGAATCCTGTGCCTCGCGAATCAACCTATGGTTGAGTTGGTTAGGTGGATGGTTGTATCTCCAGCTCATCAGAGTTTAAATCTCAGGTTTGACAATGTTGCTCGTATTTTCCTGGATTTATTCCAGTGCTTTCGGTGATGCGTTTTTAGTGGGAGGAGACGTTCCCGTCGAAGACGAGGTGGAGACTTCGTTAATCTCAAGATGATGTACCGGCTCAGTATTGCGAAGATGCTCATAGGGGTAGGGTATGCGTGTGTGCGTCATAGGGGTGATTGTATACTCGTGTATGTGAGCGTCAGAGTTGTACTGTGTTCCTAAAAAAAAAAATCTTGTGCCTCATCCTCCCTGGTCTGGTCATGCATTGCCAATCCTAGGGTGTATTTTATTGATTCTAAATGAATCATATGGAAACATACAAAACACATTCAACACATTTTTTTTGGAAAAGGAGAATATATTAATACCAAAATGATACCAATTACACCCGGCCTCTGCAACTACGCACTGTCCAAGAGTCAGTACGGATGCACTCAGCCAACCAAAAAAAAGAAGAAATAAAAAGGAAAGTCCCGCTACAGAATTACAATCCTTGCAGCAGCATCACAACCACCACCAAGCCAACACCTGATGTTCAATTCTTCAAAAGCACCGTCTTCAAGATCAGTGCCAGGCACAACCAATTAAGGCCAGACCTTGGGTTTTCACCCTGAAGATAGTCCCCGCTCTCAAAACAATGTCTTCAGCAAGACCATTGCGAGGTATAACCAATTAAGGCCAGACCTTGGATTTTCATCCAGAAAGGTGGGACTTTGAACTTCACCTGTGTTGTCGCCCCCGCTACCATACTGCTGCCACGATTCCTGAAACTCCGAGCCAGTTCCTCATCGACGCAAGGACTCCAATCGCCATTGTAAGTCCTCCAATCTCAGCCTTCATGACATTCTCACCTCTGACTTCACCATGGATTTTTCCATGATGGAAACGGAGCAGAGCTTCGTGCCACTTTTTGCGTTGCGACCGAATCTCATCCGATCCAGCAATCTCCAGGCATATGCCCACGGGAAATCACCGGCGGAGCCTTCCGGAACCCGTCACTTCAGCCAGATCAAAGAGGATCTACGTCCGACAGATCGGATTCTTGGCACGATTTGAAACCCTAGGACCGCACCACATCACCACCAACCACCTGCACCCCCATGGTTCTGGCCGGATCCAACATCTCAGATCGACGCGAAGGCGAGGTCGAGGCATCGGATCCCAACGTCGTGAGAAGGATCGATCTGAACGCCAAGCGCCAGATTAGCCGACCGCCGGCGGCGCCCCACCATCTCCACGCCACCTCTCCGGTCTACCAGGGCCGCCGGAGGGAGGGATGGCCTGCACGAGGCCGTCCGGGCACCCCCGCAACCGGCCGCAGCGCCAATGCCCGATCTCAGCCAGCCGCAGCACCAGCAGCAGGCTGGGCTGCGTCGCCGGTGAGGGGAGGGGTTGTTGCGAGGGAGGGATGTCTTGGCCGCGGCCTACGCACACCGCTCCACCGTCGGGCCAGAAGAGTTGGACGCAGCAGACCCGCGGCGCGCCATCGTCAGATCGGGGTTGTGGGGATGGAAAGGACGGGCGCGAGGAAGGACGAGGCCGCCCCGCCGCCACCATCCCAGGGCGCGGCGCGGCTTCGTCGGCCAGCCCTCCGGCGGCGGCGTAGCGATGGCGGGTGAAGGAGGTTGTCCGGCGGCGGCGGCGACCTGGGCCAGTTAAAATCAAACTTTCATCCTGAGATAAAAATAGCCACATTCAACACACTTGATCTTTGCATAGTTAAGATGTACACACACACACCCAATAGCAACGTCATCTAAGACCAAAGTTATGGGTACGAGGGCAGCTGTGAGTCGGTACAAGAGAAACCCCCGCGTCGCCTTCCCTGGCGGCACGTGGGAAACACTAAAAGTCGCCGTCAGGAACTCCCCTCTCACCCTCTCCATCGCATCGCACTCGACAAAGGGGACGCTAACGAAGACCGGGAGTGCCGATGGAAGGTGGCGGCTAGGGGCCTGTTGCCGGGATACTAAAGGTGGTGGCCCTCGTGCTCTTCTCTCATCAAGGAAACATCATGCATGGTTGACCCTCCTCGATCTGATCATCGATGTCTTCTGAAACAGCTGCCGAAGATCTTGCTTGGGATATCTAGATCGGAAGAATCCGGTCGTGCGCGCCCATATCAACATGCGAGGTTTCGTGTGGGTGTGGCACGAAGCTCTGTTGATTGTGCATACCATGGGAGATGTCCTCATCTCGATTTCCATGGTGTAGACAACTATAGACAAGGTCATATGGTGGCTGAGATCAGAGGATCAGTAGGACAGGCGGGACCTTGGAGGCGATGGAGTCAGTCAGGTGTGTTGATAACTCTCAGGAGCAGTAGTGATGAGCGGGGGCGGCATCACTGGAGGATTTCATTTTGGTGATGCTCCTCGGGTGCCGACTCGTGACTTTTAGGGTGAAAATCTAAGGTCTGGCCTTCCCTGGTTGTGTTTGGCAATTACCTTGTTGGAGGAATTCAATTGAAAGATCGAAGTTCTCCAGGGTGAAAACGTAAGATCTTGGATCGGCCAGCGACAGTGCTTGTGCACTGTTTCCTTTTTTGCGGCGTTGCTTTTGGAGATCTTTATGTTTTTTGGGTGTTGTATTGGGTGGTGTGTTGTCTACTTCTGTTGAGAGGAGTCGGTCGTTGTGGTGTAACCTTTTATTTTTCTCCTTTCTATTTATTTTATCCTTCAGCTGGGTGCATCCTGAACGTTTTTACGACATATTTTAGGTGCAGAGGCTGGATTTAATTCATATCTTCACGATATTAATATATTTACTTCTACGAATATAATACCAAAGCTATGCATAGCGAAGGAAAAAAGAAACATAACAATGCAATCAGATCTACGATATGCAATTTACAATAACGACCATGTCCGCATCAACCATCTCATGATATCACATGAACGACGAGGTTCTTGAACAACAAGGCCTTCAGAAAAGAACCGATGCTCAAGTGCCATCGTCATCAGATCCAATCACCCAAAGTTGAAATCTAGGTTTCACACTGAAGGCCAATCTGAGCATACCCCAACAATGTTTTCAACAAGGTAACGACGTAAAAACATCACCATTATCAGGTCTGACCAACTAGGGTCAGACCTAGGCTTTCACTCCGGAACTCAAGACCAAATGCCCATAGCACCACCATTGACGTCACTTTTGCATCGTCGCCACCATTTTTTGCGATCTCAATAGATACAAGTGATGTGCAACCGTCGCCGCTGTAGAACCATCCCTATGCATCAGGTGTCATCCACAGTTTTTATCTCACCATCAAAGTCAACCACCAGATCTGGAGGAAGGTTCCCTCATGAATATCTTTTTTGGCCATTGAAATCCGTACCAAGGTCGCCATCCTAGATTGAAGTTGTGACCACCATGACCATCACCGAAGGCGGATCAAGCCATCCCCGAGTACCACCTCACCAGAGAGAGTCTTATCCATTCCCGTTGGCTCAGAAGCCATTTTGGCCGAACAGAAAGATGAAATGTGGATCATCATCACTAAGGCACACCTTGCGACGCACTGTCGCCACCACACCTAGATGAAGGCCACCAAACCAAACCTTTGCGGCAATGGCTTACGATCCGGATCTTATGTCACAAGGAGGAGGTAAGGTCCTCTCCGTGTTGTCTTTGCCTAGCGGCTTCCTCCAGCGATGGTGAGATGGCTGAAGTCCTGGAGGACCCGCGACGGTGGCGGTTGAGTATCGGCCCATGTCGCTGAAGAGTGACCGACGTAGGGAAATTCATGCTCCAATTGTAGAATTAATTTACCATAATTGTTTTTCTCCGCATCATATATAACTACCATATGAAATGTACTTCAAAAGGCAATCTCGAGTCGTCAAATATGAAGGCTGAAAAGTCATATATTAAACAATGCTTCATAAATATGATGATTTAAAGGTATACAATGACTCTGCTAGAATGTTGTTTTTTATCGTGGCTAATATCATAATGTTGATAGTTATTATGAAAATTTGACCAGTATGATGACTCTATCAGAGTTACTCCCTCTGTTCTATTTTAAATGTTGTAGATTGGACACTGCATTGAACACTGGATAGCAGAAAAAATCCTTTCCTTACGACACTTAACTGAGAACAGAGGGAGTACAACATAATGATATGCAATCCATTAGTATATATAATGACCACATGCACAACACGTCGTCACGAGAGCAAATTTTGGCTTGATTTTTTTGTACAAATACACTAATATGATGAAAATTTGAGAAAATTTTGGCATGCATAACTGTTGTGGTTTGACAGTTCTGGTTATCTGTAATGTTTGAACCTGGATCGTTGGTGGGGCTGGTATGCCCGGATATGTTTGTTAGGTTAGGTGCGGGCAACACTGTTGCGTTTTCGCCCTATGGGCGGGTGAAGAGGGGATACCCCCTTGACTCCTCAGCATGAGGATACCTGGTGCGTGTCAAGACAGAAGGCCCACTAAAGGCTTCAACTGGCCCAAGATCAGCCCACCCGAAGCACCGACGGCTGCACCTACGTGCAGTTCAAGGCGGTTCAGAGTCCAAGGCGTGCCCGCCAAGACTAGCTAGATTAGACAATCATCTTTGTAAACCTAGACGGGCTCCTTGCGACCCATCCTAGTATATAAAGGCTGGGCGAGGGGACATCTAGGACATCAAATCTCGCATAGCTTGACCCACGACGAGAGCACTCTGATACGTCCCAAATTTATCTATAATTTTCTGGTTGTTCCATGCTCTTCTGGGTGACATTGCTATGTGTTTTGCTACACTTTCATATCTTTTTACACATATTTGGACTAACCTACTAACTCAGTGCACCCAGTTCCAGTTTCTGTCTGCTGATGTCTGTGAATTGCAGGCTTTTACCCATATTTATAGAGCCCAAAAAATTCCAACAAAAAATATAAACAATCAGCTTGACGGAAGCTTCCAGAGTACCGAAGGAGGGCCAGAGGGGGGCCAGGCTCCACCCAAGCAGCCAGGTCGCACGGCCCCACCCCTGGCCGCGCCAGGAGGGCGCTTGGGCAGGGTCCACCTCCCTTGGTGCCCCCTTTGGCCTATATTTACACCCCGTTCCAGAAACCCTCGAGAGGAACCTCACATCACGATTTTCATCTCTGTTCCGCCGCCGCCTCGCTTCCAAGATTGGGAGAACCAGAAGATCTCTTCCCGGCACCCTGCCGGAGGGAGGATGGAACTTCGGGAGCTTGTTGATACGTCCCAAACGTATCTATAATTTCTGCTTGTTCCATGCACTTTTATGTGACATTGCTACATGTTTTGCTATACTTTTTTTTACCAGTTTACACATATTTGGAAAAACCTACTAACTCAGTGCACCCCGTGCCAGTTCCTGTCTGCTGATGTCTTTAGTTGCAGTGATTTTTCGCCAATTTAAAATGGCAGAAAAATTCCGAAAAAATCAGAATAAAAATCAGTGTCCATGAAGCTTCCAGAACCACCGAAGGAGATCCGGAGGGGGGCGACCCCCTCCCAGACGGCCAGGTGGCGCGACCGCACCCCTAGCCGCGCCACCAGGGCGCCTGGGAGGTGGGCCCCACCTCTGGTGCCCCCATTCGGCCTATATTTACCTCTCGTCCAGGAAACCCTCGAGGAGAAGCCCGCATCGCGAATTATCTCTCTGTTCCGCCGCCGCCTTCGCGCTCCGAAGATCGGGAGCACCAGAAGACCTCTTCCCGGCACCTTGCTGGAGGGAGGATTCACCTCCAGAGCCTCTCCACCACCAAGGACGCCTCCCGGATGTGCCGTGAGTAGTCCCCTTGGACCATGGGTCCGTGATCAATAGCTATGTGATGTCTTCTCTCCACCCTTGTTCTTCAATGTTTAGACCTTGTGAGCTGCCCTACATGATCACCTATGTAATTTTCCAGGTGTTGCTGTGATGTGTTTGCTGGGATCCGATGGATTATGAGATTATGTTCAGATCGTGATGAGTTATATATTTGGTCTACCTTTTATATTTTTTTCTTAGTAATTCTTGCATGTTCCCCGTTGCTTTTTATTGCTTTGGCCAAGTAGTAGATAGTAACTCCAAGAGGGAGCGTTATGCATGATTGTGGGTTCATGCCCCCAAATGTCTAGCTTGAGTGACAGAAACATGAGACTAGGGGATGTGTTGTTGCCACCAGGGAGAAAACAACGGTGCTTGTAACCGCGGTTGCAAGGATTGTTTACCTTACGCATAGATTGTTAATGAAATTGTCTATTGCTTTGAGTTTACACTTTGGGTGGGGCTCTGATGACCGACAAGTGTAGGGGATCTATCATAGCCTTTTCGGTAAGTTAGAGTGTCGAACCCAACGAGGAGCAGATGGTATTGACAAGTGAACTTGAAATAGGAATAACTGCAAGTACTGAAAGGTAACTTTTTATGGGTTTTCTGGTATAATCAATAAGGAGATAAAAGCAAACAAGGTAAATTGTGATAAAGTGCATCAGGGTGGCCCAATCCTAATGTGCAAAGGATAAGCCAAATGATCTAAACTTATAAAGGCTAAAACGTTCTTAAGGACACACGGGAGAGATAGTCATGTGCTTTCGCCATATTCCGTATCGGTACTATGTTTTGTGTTGATAGGTGTTGTGTGGGTGGACCTATGCTAGTGAACTTTCTAGACTAAGATAAGAACACTCTTATGATTAAACTTCTTGCAAGCATCCGCAAATACAAGAGAGAAATTAAGGAAAAATCCTAACCATAGCAATAAACCAGGGTTTAGGTTTCTGTCACTCCAGCAACCCACCATAAGCATACTTTATACACAATGTATTCCCCTATGTCCTTGAAAGGAGAAGTGTTGTGTAGCCGACGTTCACACAACACCACTAGAAGAATAACACCACAACTTAAATATCAACAACACATATTACTTCCACATCATATGACTACTAACAACTAGACTTCTCCCATGTCCTCAAGAACTAAAGGAACTACTCACAAGACATAAAAGAGATCATGATCACTGGTGATAAATATAGGATAAACAATCTGGCCATAACAATAATTCTCCAACAAAACTCAATAGCATTCACCACAAAGAGTAATCAACACCGGTAGAGTAGAGGGAATGGATAGCACGGGTTACAACTTGGATTGCAATGGTGAGATGAGATGCGATGAAGATGGAGATGGTGCTGATGGTGAGGATGATGTTGATCATGATCTCGATGATGCCCGTGATGATGGTGATGAAGATGAGGGCGATCTCCCCCTCCGGGAGGAGTTCTCCCGGCGGAATCTGCCCACCGGACAGGTCTTTTATTCTCTGTAGCTTTACGCCATGGAGTGGCGGTAGAACTCCGTAAATTCTTCTTGTCTCGGGGATTTTAGGGTACGAGGATGATATAGGACAATGGGGGGCACCTGGAGTCGGCACCACCTCCCAGGCGGCCAGGTGGCGCTACCAGGAGGGGGGCCGCGCCACCAGGGTGCTTGAGAGCCTGGTGGCCCCCCTCCGGGTGTCCTTCGGCTAGTCTTCGTTATTTCTTTTGAAAGTTACACCCCGTTATTTTTAGGTCATTTGGAGATGTGCTGATATGTCCACTTGATGTGCACTTTTCCCCGCCGATTCCTGCGTCTGCTGTTTCGGCACTGGAAAGTTGCAAACTGTGTAAAACAAGCCAAAACACTATATTAACATCATCATAATATGAAATATATCAATGAATAGAGGTGAATTATGATATAAAATAGTGATGCATTTTGGGCGTATAAAATTCCCCAAGCTTAGACCTCGCTTGTCCCCAAGAGAATACTGAGCTCGGTAAACCTGTCCCCAAGTTTAGAGAGTGAAGTGTCGATAATAAGAATACGAACAAGAAACATCATAATTCCTCCTACTAAACTCGAGCATCCTCAACAACAACCTCAACTCATATGGCCCTTATGAAATAGTACTTTCAATTATAATCAAAAGTAGGACTGAGAAATTCATCAAATCAAGGCAAACATGTCCTTAGGTCAAAGAACAACTAACAACTTTTAACTTTTGCTCTTTCCTTTATATTTTGATGATATCATTTGCAGCTTTTGAAAAGACATGTTATTAGTCACGAAGTGAAAATGTTAACACAAAGGAAGATGTTTGATGTAGCTAGGCTCAACAAACAACTTGTTTATCTTAATTATAATGTCAACAAAGATATAATATCGCAATTCTCAATGAAACAGTATAAAGGCATGCATCTCTTGTCCCCATAAGGTGTCTGCTCTTTGTGGGATGGAAAGAAGCGGGTTTACTGACTCAACATAAAATTAAAGGCTTAGCCCTTCGCAGAGGGAAGTAGGGAAAACTCATGTGTAGAGCTTTTAGAGGTTTTGAAATCAATAAAGATTATAAAATAATATTTTGAGGGTGCATAATTTGTGAACGAATGCTAGTAGATAATCCAATTACTTCTCATGCTGGGCAAGTTTCTAGGAACGGCTCCCAAGTGGGGACGATCACATCCTCTTAATCTCCTTTGTTTATCACTGCCAAAGTTTTCTGATTTCTCATGAACAAAGCGTGAAGGAGGGTTTGTTTGTTGTATTATCTTTTACGAGGCGGGGCGCACTCATGCCAGTTCCTCCTCGTATTATGGGTTTGCAGATTAGACTTGCAATCCCAAGATAAACATGTCTAGCATAAGAAGATCATGAATTACCTACTACTTCCTCATGAGCTAAAGCAAAGGCACAAAAAAAGGGGTATACTACTTTGAAGGTTTAAAGATAGAACATGAATAATATACTTTAGGAGTTCCGGTGAAATACCACGAATAGGAAAGGTATGGTGGACTCTTTGGAAGGTTTTGGTTTGAAGGTATGGGTGCACAAGAAGTATTCCCGCTTAGTACAGGGTTTGGCTAGCAAGGCTTTTAAAAGAAGACAAATGATGTTGACTTGGATGCAAAACAATATAAAGTCTATATTAAGAATTGGCATGAAACATCAAGTTGTCTTCCTTGTCAACATAACACTTCAAGCATAAGAACATAAAGGTTTTGGCTATGTCACTACTAGAAACACTCATGCTTGTTGTTATGACCAAAGCTATGTTTGCCTAGATTAAATAAAGTTTTCAAAGCCATACCTGATATATAAGATCAATACTCCCATAAGAATCATCATATAAGATTGATTGCGTGAAGAGAATACAGAATGCAGCGAACAAACCAATAGACTTCTCATTAATATTCCATCATAGACACTGCACACTCACGGATACATAACTCTCCACAAAGGAGTGATAGACCTCAATGCATACACCTATTTTATAAGATAACTTCCCTAGACATGATAAGACACTAAATTTGACCACCAACGACTAAGATAAAGATAAAGATATCGGGTGACGAGGGGGTGACCCCACGACTCTTACAGATGAGGGTACCTGGTGCGTATCAAGCTAGAGGGCCCGCTGAAAGCCTCGACCGGCCCACACATGGCCCACTCGAGGCAACCGCCATAAGAAGTCCTCGACGATCATGGAAACCACGACTTGGCGTCCAAGACTAAAGATAGATTAGGAAACCCTCTATGCAAACCTAGACGGACTCCTTGCGACCCAGCCTAGTATATAAAGGCTGGGAGAGGGGACGTCTAGGGAATCGAATATCATAGCTACACCTCCGGTCCTGAGCTATCTCGCCTGGACCTCCACTGTAATCGCCTCCATTATAATACAATCGAGTAGGAAGTGCTTTATCCTGTTAGCCAACGAGTATCGTGAACCTGCACATCTCCTCTACGATCTAACCCAGGGTTCCCAACCATGGGATTTGCTAAGGTAAATCCTCGTCAATTGGCGCCAACCGTTGGGACTATGCAGGTTGGAATCATGATCTCGGCGGCCCCTCCATCAAAAAATCGCAACTCGAGGACTCGAGAAAGATCCAATCCACTCGAAGAACTCAGGTTCATCGCAAGCCTCTCCATCGCGCCTCCAAGGGCACTTGGCCGGCGACTGCGACAAAACCAATCTTTCAGCGACTACCAAAGTCGCGCCCAGCGGAGGAAAAGTCGACGACACAGAAGACAAATACAAACTACGGCCACAGGGCCAATCGCGGAGCCAGAACAAGAAGTCCAAATCAAAGTATCACTCGAGGAGCCTCCGGCTGTCGCAACAACACCGGCATCCACCCGAGCACCCGCCGCCGCCCGAGCAACCGAAGAGGGTTCCGAAACTCAATCCGACGAGTACTACAACCCCGACCGAAGACCGAACGAATCCACTAAGATGATTCGCAACTACTCAATCAACGACGGAATCGAGCTTGATCCAAGATTCCACTCCCGTTCAGAAGACCACTCGCAGTCGTTTCGCATCACAAGAAGAAGAAGGCACGCCGGCTCCAGCAAACTCACAGCCTAGGAGAAGTTGGATGGGTTGTGCACGATCCATTGTTTCGAGGACGATTGGGGACGTATCAGATCAAGCCACACCTTGAGGAGCTGTCTCTTGTTCACCGAACTCTCCGACATGCTCAGGAAATAAAAGCAATGCAAAGCCAAACGTGCTTGAGAGACAGCGTAGTCGCCAGCACACAACTCAGAAGAGCAGTACCAGCCGTCCCACGGACGAGTCTGCATGATCCAAGAAGGACGACCACCAAAGGTAAAACAGGAGGCGTACACCCTGCAAGCTCGAGTAGCGGAAGACCTGCTGGCAGAAGAAACCTACCACCTGCATGGTTCAGAAACCAACATCGCCTTCTCACAAGACGACCATCCACTCGCAATCCCAAGACCAGGGCACACACCATTGGTTCTCGAAGCTCATATTGGTGGTTACGACATGGACAAAGTATTAATTTTCGGGGGCAGCCGCCTAAACATCATCTTCACCAGCACCTTGCGCAAGATGTCAATCCCACGATCAGTCTTGAAAAACTCAGGCATCATAATCTACGGCGTAGTACCGGGGGAAGCAGCCTCCTCCCTGGTATCAATCGAGCTCGACGTCATCTTTGGCAGCAAGGGAAACTTCGCAAGAAAAATCCTCGACTTTTAAGTGCTCGACTGGGAGTCCCAATACCATGCCATACTTGGGAGACCTGCATTCGCACAATACATGGCAGTACCACACTACACATACCTCAAGCTCAAGATGACTGGGCTTTCTGGAGTCATCAAGGTTAACGGAAACTTCGTCAATTCAGACCAATGTGACCGAGACTTCCATCAAGGCTCCGACACGTTTGGAGCACATTAGCAACTCGAAGAGAAGCAATAGTGGTAGACAAAAACATCTTTCTGCTAGCAAGCAGAAGCGAGAAAAAATAATTCACTCACGATTTTAGCATCGACAGCGACACAACAACTCATCAAGTGTACCCGACCGACCCGGCCAAGACGGTTCAAATCTACACCCACCTTCCAGAATACCAAGCAACAAACCTCATGGTTTTCCTCCGCAAGGAGTGGAAAATCTTCGCCTGGTGTCCGGCCGACATGCCCGGAATACCCCGGGAGTACGCAGAGAACGCACTGCAAAACTAGCCGAACACCAAACCAGTAAAGCAGGCTCTACGCAGATTCTCTGAGCCAAAGCACAAAGCCATTGGAGAAGAAGTCAACCGACCACTCGATGCACAATTCATCCGAGAGACGAACAAAGCCACTTGAGTCGCAAACCCAGTTCTCGTGCCCAAAAAGGACACCGACGTACTACGCATGTGCGTCGAATACGAGCCCGTCAACAAGCATTGCCCAAAGGACCACTCCCCTCTTCCAAGGATCGACCAGATCATCGACTCAACTGCAGGATGTGACCTGCTGTCCTTTCTCGACGCCTACTCAGGATACAACCAAATCTGGATGAAGGAAGAAGACGAAGAGCACACCTCATTCATCACACCCTATGATGTATTCTTCTATAGGACGATGCCATTCGGGCTGAAAAACGCCGAAGCCAAGTACCAGCGGATGATGCAGTCATGCCTAAGAGGCGAAATCGGCAGGAACGTCCAAGTTAACGTCGACGACATCGTCATATGGACATAAAGTTGATACGTCCCAAACGTATCAATAATTTTTGCTTGCTCCATGCATGTTTTGTGTGATATTGCTATGATCTAGTTACACTTTCATACACTTTTGATGATATTTGGACTAACCTATTAACTCAGTGCACCCCAGTGTCAGTTTCCGTTTTCTGCTGTTTTTCTATTTCAGTTTTCCCCCAGATTAAAAGTGCTGCAAAAATTCGGGAAAATCAGATAAAAAATTAGCGTTAAGGAACATTCCGGAGTCCCGAAGGGGTACCAGGTGGGACCCACCAGGGCCCTAGGCGGCCACCTGGCGCGATCAAGGGATTGGCCGCGCCATGGGGGCGCCTGGACTCCTGGTGGCTCCCCTGGCTGCCCCCCTTCGCCTATATATCTCCCGTGACGTGAAACTTCCGAAGACAGAACCCTTTTTCGCGATCTCGCCTCTGTTCCGCCGCTGCCGCGCTTCCAAGATCGGGAGCACCAGTAGACCTTTTCCCGGCACCCTGCCGGAGGGAGGATCGACCTCCGGGAACTTCCCCTCCACCATGGACGCTTCCCGGATGTGCCGTGAGTAGTTTCCGTTGGACCATGGGTCCGTGATCAGTAGCTATGTGATGTTCTCCTCCCCTCTTTGTTCTTCATGGTTTAGACCTCGTGAGCTTCCGTACATGATCGAGGCACATATGTAATCTTTTTGCTGTTGCTATGCTGAGTTTGATGGGGTTTGATGGATTATGAGATTATGTTCAGATTGTGATAGAGTAATATATTTGGTTCTTATCTTTTATAGTTTTGTTCCTAAGTAATTCTTGAATGTTCTCCGTTACTGTTTATTGCTTTGGCCAAGTAATAGGTAGTAACTCCAAGAGGGAACGTTACGCTCGATTGTGGGTTCATGCCCCCTGATGACACGCTTGAGTGACAGAAACATGAATCTAGGGCATGTGCTGTTGCCACAAGGGGGAAAACAACGGAGCTTGTAACCGCGGTTGCAAGGATTGTTTACTTTACGCAAAGTTCTTTTTAATGCAGTTGTCTGTTGCTTTGGGTTTACACTTTGGGTGGGGCTCGCAACTTAATACCAGCGAGTTGTTCTGGATAGATATCTCAAGGTAGATGATTAGTAGTAGATGCAGATGGATTTTAGTCTACTTATTTTGGCGTACTGCCCATGCTTTTGAGCCTCTTCCTTTCTTTTGTAGCATAGTTAGCATTTCGGTGCATTTATAATCCTTTCAATTGGCCATCTGTAATTTGTTTACCTCGCATTGCAGTTTTATCGTCTTTTGGGAGAGAGACATCACTAGTGAACATCACGGGACCCCGGTCCATATTCTCATCACTGTTTACACGCTTATTTACTTTTCTTTCTTTTACTTTCAGTTGCTATCATTATCATTATCCCTTGTGTTTTTGATCCTTTGTAAACAACAAGACCGGAGAGATTGACAACCTCCCTAAACTTCGTTGGGAGAAAAGTTATTTGTGTTGTGTGCAGGTCCACGTCAGTTGCGCCGCTGGCACCTACTTATCATTGTCGGAGTCCAGCGGGATACAATATTAAAACCTCGGTATCTTCACCGAGGGAAACTTATCGCTACGCTGCATCTCACCTTTCCACTTGAGGTAACCAAAGAAGGGCGAGAAGAAATTATCATCTCTCGCGTATCAAGCAAATTTCTAGCGCCGTTGCCGAGGACTCCGAGTGATAAGATAGGGGAGTTTCCCACTACCTTTTACCTTTACTTTTTAGTCTTGTTAGTTTACCTTTCAGTTTTTATCTTTGTGTCTTATATCAAAAATCACAAAACATTTATTTATCTTGCTTGTAGCTGTCATTATGTCTGGTCCTTTTGCCTTTGTTGAGACAGAGGTTCTCACCTTTAAACAAAAAGGTGGTTAAAGTTTAAAAGATGCTTGGTATAGAATTAATGATTCTCAAAAAAGACCCACCAAGAAGCAATCCACTACTATCCTGCTTATAAATTTTTATGTTGGGATTACTCCTTGGAATAGGTTCATATTAAATACTGCTATCAATGGGAATTTCCTGGAAGCCCCAATTTGGGAGTCCCTTAATGTTATTGAAAATCTTGTTGGAAATCTCCCTGTTGCTAGCATACAAGAAGATATAACTCTAGCTCACATTATGAAAAAACTTGAAAAGATAGAGTTAGAAATACGAAGTATAACTAGGATAAATGAGTTGGATTGCAAGATTCAAGGGAATTTGAATAGGCTTGATAGCTCCATGCTTAAAATTGTTAAAACTTTGGGGACCATCAAATTCCACGAATGGATCCTTCTAGGATTGATAAGATTGAGGAAATCTTAAATACTCTAGGAACCACCTTCTCCTCAATCAAACCAAAAAGGGTAGAGACTCCGGCAAGGAGGGAATCTAAGTTCAATTATGTCCCTAAGGTTCCCCGACCCAAAAATAATCCACCCATTGCCAAGGAAGTTGAAACCGTGAAAACTTTGGAAGAAATACCTCTCTTTTATAAATTTATAAATGAAACTCCCATTGATTTTACGCCTTTTGGTTTTATTCCTAGAAGTATGTTAATTAGGACTTTATTTGAAAGACCTCTTAAGACTAGTTGTACAATTGCAAAGCTTTTTGATGATCTTGATGATGGTTCGATTGATGCAACTTGATCTTTTGCCTTATGCCTAGCTTAAAGGCGTAAAAGAAAGCTCTTGTTGGGAGGCAACCCAAGATGTTTTTACTTCTGTTTTTAGTGGCCTTGATGATTGTTACTACTGTAGCAACATCATTGTATATTTATTTTCAAGCTTTGTGCCAAGTTATAGCCTCTTATGATAAGGGAAGGGAAAGTTGTGACATGCTGTCCAGAAAACTGATTCTGTCTTCTTGACGGAAAAAATCAGATCAAATCACCAGTTCATCTTTTTGAGCTGAATTTTTTACACATCATATTCTCTATACAATCATGAAACTTTCGTATGTTCTGAGTTTTTAAATTTGAGTTGCAGAAGTACCCCGAAAAAATTCTCTACTACCTGTTGTTCTGTTTTTCACAGATTCTGCCACGTTTATCTCTCCTTACTTTTGCAAACCTTAAGCTTTCTTTTTATTTAAAAAAACCTTTTGGCAATCCTGAGAAACAATAGCTCTTCAAGAATATCTTTATATCCAGTGGGAAAAAATATTTTATTAAGGGTACTAACCTCTCTAATCAGCTTATGGTGAGTTATGTATGAAGGGAGTTTTCAAGTGTGCGATGGAAGATGATGAAAGAAGATCCGGGAGTGTCCATCGCTCAAGCTTGGGGATGACCCCATGAATTCCCAATAAATATTCAAGGAGACTCAAGCGTCTATGCTTGGGGATGCCCCCGTGCATCCCCTTCTTCATCAACAATCATCAGTTCGTCCTTCATCTCACTATATTTTTATCACTTCATGCGGTATGTGCTATGCTTGGAGCGTCTCGCTCTTAGGTTTTATTTTTAGTTTTCTTTAGCTTTGCTTGCTGTTCATAACAAGTTAGACCTCATCTTACTTTGTGTGGGAGAAACACGCTCCACTCCAATCTAGAACACATCATAGGATTTTTCATGCTTATCTTTTACTGTTGTGTGTTCTTTATCTTTTCGTAGCTAGTGCCATGTTTAGTTTTAGTTTTAGTTTGTCTTTAGCAAGAGCCTTGGCTTTTGTTTAGTTTTTTGCTGGAACTCTATTTAGTTTTCACGTTTATCTTGTTAAGAGAGTTGGTTGTTGCAATGAGTTGTATCTTGTCTTGAAAGTAGGTAATTGAGGTTGGTATTCAATTTTAGTAGTAACTTGCAATAGTTTTGAGGTATTGATGTGAGTAATGTTTTAACTTTTGGTGTCAAGAGCTCTAGCCTATTAGTGATAGGTGTCGTATTTTGGGCAATCCGTGTTTATTTTCAAAAACAGTGACGCCCCCAAAATCAGACCGTGTACAGTAATCATACACACAAGGTACACGATCGAGATAGGACTCACGGTGAGATATCACAACACAACTCTACAAATAAAATAATACAAGCTGTTTAATACAAGCCAGGGGCCACGAGGGCTCGAATACAACAACTCGAGAGCACAAAGTTAGCGGAAGCAATAGTATCTGAGTACAGACACAAGGATACAAGGTTTCCTTAAGAAGGCTAGCACAAAAGCAACAATGACCGAAAAGGCGAGGCCTCCTGCCTGGGAACCTCCAAACTACTCCTGGTCAAAGGGGAACTCGATATCGTAGAAGGCATCGGGGATCTTCATGTTGCGGTGGTCGACATCGGGGATCTCCTGCTCCTAGACTCCAAGGCTCCAATGTCGACTCCAGCGGCCGATCAGGAAAAACAATAAAAGGGGAAAATAAAGCAGGTGAGTATCTAGCATACCCACGAGTCTTACGTCCGCTACTAAGCATTTATGCATTGTATCAAATGCAAAGGGGAGGCTATATATAGTGGACTGCAAGATAGTAATCAGAATAAGGGTAAGAAGCTAGGCCTATCGAAGACTAGCATCTTCCGACGAGTCTTGAAGCATGAGGTATGAATCAGCCAACAGTTCAATAGCATGAATGTAATAACAATGCAGCAGAAGTTGCTGCAGCATTGCATAATAGTAAGTTGTAATATTTAATAATAATAATTCCTCTGAGTTCCCTTCCTCGACATCCCCACGAGGAAGAAAACCCGGAACCAACAGTTTAATAGTAGTAATTTGTAGTGGTAGGATCTGGCTTCAGCATAAAGCGTCCTATTACCGTGGGGAAGGCTATTTGAATAGATTATCATCGTTGCAGGGGTGCACTGGTGTCATACTACACGCTCGCATTTCCAGGGTGGCGTACACCTTGTTAGGGAACACCCCACCGAGGCTATCCGACACGCCGAGGCCCATCCTACGGCTCATCAGAGAGGTCCCCGCCGGTCTACAACCCTAAGTGCAAGGGGTCATGGGCCTATCACCCCTCGCTCTCCGGGTCGTTGTGAGGACGGTGGAGACCACGCAACTCTATCATGGATGCGGATCCGACCGCGCCACAATGCTGAACTGGACGTCTTTCAGAGCTTTCGAACGAGACCACAACGCGGAGGGCCCACACCGTAATCCCACGTATAGTTAGTGCGTACAAGCCAAAAGGCTACTCAAGTCATCCGCCGAACCCGTTAAGCATTTTATTAATTTTCTGTCGAGACAACCGTTATCGTTGCCCCTTTCTGGATGAGTCGCGGAAAACGACAGCAGTCAGGACCACCAGTAACATCGGTGCCTGCCCTGACGTCCCACCAACTCGTGCGGTTACCAACAAGGTGAACCGTCTCCTTACCTTGTCTCGCGTTTGCTCCGAAGAGCTCGACTTTCGTACAACAGGATATCTGTCGGCCACGAACAGTACCAGGCCCGCCGCACACCGGTGCAATACACCTGACCTGTCGTTCCGCTAAGATACCCTGCGCGGGCACCGTTGGGTCACCCGACTCCTTACCTGTAAGGACACCAGTTGATTCGAGTGCCTACCATCAAGTGAAACCAGGAGGAATCACCCTCGATGGTACACTTGAAGAGGTTCGACAGAGACATCAGCGGAATGAACTAAAGAGGAATATTCTCGTATCACCCCGGTGATGCCGAGACACCAGCGGAATGAACTAAAGAGGAATACCCTCATATCATCCCAGTGATGCTACGCTACTGAGCCGATGAGAGTGAAATACGAGTCCGTCCACGCGTAAGTCAAACTCGAAGCGACTCGGCAGAATCTCGCCGTTGTAGGTTCCCCAAAGCATCTGCATTGATCCGTACCTGCTGCAGTTATAATATTTTGTAATCCGTGTTCACTCACCAGAGTGATCACGACCCGCTATCTAATCCTAGCTAACAATGCGCATGGTTTACTGCTGAATATTATATATATATTTATGAGTCGGCATAGGATATAGGAAGGTACATCAAGGGGCGACAAAAATAAGCTATGCAATAGAATAGGATTGTAACGTAGCAGCAGCAGTAACAATTCCTAGTGCAAGAAAAGTACGGAAAGGTAGGTGATATCCGGGGAAGAAAATGGCTCTGCTTGCCTGGTAGCTCGATGGTATAGGTACGGTCGTCGACGTAGTAGTCGTACTCAGCGGCGGTGTAGTCGGCGGCATCAACGGGGTCTATCAGAGAATAAAGGGGGGGGGAGAAACAGTAAATATAAAGAAAACATACCAATCAAATGCATGACATGACAAATGAAATGTTAACGGTGCTCTAACGTAGTACGATGCAATATGCTCGGAGCGGGAATTCATCCGTGGATGAACTGTTAGCTCCGAGTGATTACCGGACAGGGTGTCCGGAGGGGGAAGGTACCATGCCGGAGGTGTCGTGGACATCGGACAAACATACGGACGGTGTATCCGTGTTATTTGATCCATTCTGAACAACTTTCGTGTTCGGAATAAATTCATTCGGATAGTTTAACGGTATCGGGCAATTATCGGACAGACGGTCCGGAGGGTGGATGTCGATGTTCGTTGTGTTAGAGGGGTGTGGTTGTCATACGAATAGCGTATTTGTATCAGTTGTATTTTTCTGATCAAGTTTGATATATAAATTATTTTCATCG
Source organism: Bromus sterilis (assembly GCA_950022295.1). Lineage (NCBI taxonomy): Eukaryota > Viridiplantae > Streptophyta > Magnoliopsida > Poales > Poaceae > Bromus > Bromus sterilis. Next base: position 359,238,115 of record OX465595.1, on the reverse strand, counting down.
GAGTTATGGTTTAAAAGATATTCAATTTCAAAGTTTAAATCATTTTTAATCATTTCTGGATTTTCTTTTATTATTAAAATGCAACATTATCCAAAACCTTATCCAAGACTGTGCTGACAGGGTGGACCCACATGTCATCCACAACAGTAATTTAAATCAATTTAATTTATTAAACAAAAGCCAGTGGGGTCCACATGTCAGGCACTAGAATAACACTAAACCAATTTTATTTATTTACATACAGGTGGGACCCAGCTGTCATACTCACAGTGACTTAATCAATTGTCTTAATTTAACCATATGGTTAAGGATTACTGGACCCACATGTAAGTGAGACATGGGGGTTTATAAATCTAACAATTTATTTATATTAATTAGATGGCCTTGGGCCCACTGGTCATTTGCACAACAGGGGGGTTAGTTAATTAGGGGGGATTTTCTCTAAAGGGGGAGGGGGGGTTAGCCCCGAGCGGGCACAACGGCCATGGCCGGCACAGCCTGCCGCCGGCGGTCTTCGGCCAGGGGCGGCCAGGGTCACAGGAGGGGGGGCTATGGGCGCGGCTGGGCGAGGGCCTGCGCGTGAGCGCACGCGGGGTATGGGGGGCAAGGCCGAGCAGTGGCGAGGCAAGCACGGGAGCTCGGGCTCCTGTCAATGGCGGACCAGGCGGGGCTCAGACCTACGGCAGCGGAACGGCGAGGGAGATGGGAGGAATCGGAGCGGGAGTTTACCATGGAGCTCGAGGAGGTCTCGGGGTGGCCAGAAAAGCTCGGGGTGGCGCGAATCGGGGCAGAGGTCGCGGGCGGCCGTGGTCGAAGAGGAAGAAGGGGGCGGCGTCCACGGGTCGTTGCCGGTCAATTTGCGGCTGGAGGTTGGGGAGTCGTCCACGAGGAGGAGCTTGGACATGAAGGCGCGCTCCGGGGTGGCCGTTGGCCTCGCGGACTCACGTCAGTGGTGACCATGGGGAGCGCAGCGTTGTTGTGCGTTGTGGAGGAGAAGACGGCACAAGGGGAGCCCGGAGAGTGCGCTAGGGTTTGCAGAAGAGGGGGGGGAGGCGCGGCTCGAGGGGACTTATCGTCTACGTGGGCAGGTGAGAGAGGGGAGGGGAGCAGGTAGGAGGGGCCGGCGGCGTGGCCCTCTGCCATGGTGCCCTGTGCGTGGGGGAGGGGGGAACAGTGAGGAAGAGTGGTGGGGGGTGGGGCACGCCCATTAGCGTAGGATAGTGTTTTACTTTTTTATAGGTTTATTTTATCTTTGGGTTTTGTAGGTTTTCCCTCTGTTTAGATTTTTTGTTTTAATGTCAATTTTAGTTTGTAAATTGTGAAATCTATACCAATATTGGTGTTTCAATGTCTACTACCGCTACAAAAAGATTTGAGCAATAAATAAACGATTTAGATTTTATACAAATTGAATATTGATTAATGGTGGCTACTTGCTACTGTTTTAATTTGTTTATATTATTTAAACAAATTAATAAATTCCCGAAACTATATTTATTTGACCTAATGATTATTTGAAATTTAATAAAATTGGTCTCACCATTTTTAGTTCAACTTTAATTCCCACATGTCTATTATTAATCCATGGCAATTAATAATTCCCAAAGCTATTGTTTTATATTCTTAATATCACTAAAACACTCTAATTAAAATAACGAGTGCTATATTAATCATATCCTAATGATTGCTAGGCATTCCATAAATAGGTTCCAACATTTTGGGTTTAACTATGATTTCATTTTTATTTAAATTTCCATGACAAATTGATAATCCCCACATCATAGGTTTTATAATCATCGGTGACTTGGGATCATTGTTGAGACTAGGAGTTGACTTGGTTTAGTTAATGGCAAGATGATTTAATAATCACCCACCATTTCTTTGGAGCAATTCATAATTTGAAATTTTTATCAGGGTGAGAAATTGACAGAGCTATGATCAAAGGTGATCATGGCTTGATCATCAAAAGTAATGATCACTAACAGTGGAATCACTGTAATGATTACTGTTACTGATTCTGAGGGTGTTACAAATCTCCCCCACTACAAGAATTCTCGTCCCGAGAATTTAAAAAGGTAGTGGTAGGGGTAGGGTTCTGGTTTCGTATTCCAGCAATTTTTGGGTGCTTGTTATCCTTCTCGATGAATTTAATCCTTCTCGTTGATGTCTTGATTTCTCTGCATCGGTGCATCTCGATGAGTTGTCATCCTTCCTGCGAGGGCTTCATCGTACTTACGAATAGGGTAGGAGGGGAAGCTTAGGGGGGTTGAATCGGTACCCGATTAATCAACCGAGGCTGTCCAAGGAAATGGGGTACAAAGTATCTTCCGAGTTTAAACTCAGGGAAATACATCGAGAGAACAACAGAACACATGAGAAGTTTTAAGCGGTTAGGCACGCATTCAATGCCGATGGCGGATGATGGAAGGGGGGCCCCAGATCATCATGCATAGGTACTGAGTCTGTTATCGGGCGGAAGATCACGAGGCAGCTGACAAGAGTCAGGTTTCGGTCCTGTGGAACTGTGGGTTATGGGCACACAGAGAATCTGGTTTTGGTCGGTTATGTTGGCAACAACATCGGTACCAGGAGCAGTGGACAAAGAGAACCATTTTTGTGCTCGTTAATACGAGGTGGACCAATTGGCAAAGTTCTCGTCCCGGTGGTTACCGAGATGTCATCAACAATGGCAACAAGGGGTTACTGACGAGGTGGTACACCGAGGTGTTTACATAAGCAGGGGGATGATCACTGCTTAGGGTATAATGATCGCCAGAATGGTTAAACTGACCAATGGAAGGGAAAATGTGATGATACACAAGTATCATGTGTATATCTTTCCCACGGGAAAGCAGAGCACGATATAAACGACCAAGTTATATTGGCAGAGGGTCAAGGGGGTTGTCGATGATAACACAAAGCATCGAGGGGCAGGATGATATTTCACATGATGAATCCAATAGACACACGGAAGAAGACATGTAAGATTAGCCGGATAATAATCCACCAAAGGTCGGGTGGTTTGCAAGGAATATGATGTGAGTATCGGCACTCAATCAGAAGGAGAAAGAATGCATAGGCATCGGGTGATAGAAGCATCAGAATAATTCGATGCTTAAGTACAAGGGAGTTATGATTTCCAGATCGAGAAGTGGATGTAATTATCCATACGAACTTATCGGTGGAAGGGGTTTCCAAAGGCGATGAACACGTAGGGTCTCAGGAGTTTATCGAAGAGTAATCTTCGAAATCTTCAGGGGAAGCAAGCGATCATCTTGCGTGAAGAGCTCTCCGGAAAGACAGGGGTGCGAGATCCTAGAGTTAGAGTTAGAAAAACATACCAGCAAGGATAAGAGAGCAGATTCCCAGAGCATAGGTAAGGAGAAAAGGATCCTAATACCATAGATATCACACGTAGTGACATCGATGTGGGCCCGTAAGCCAAACATTAAGTCAGCAAAATAGTTTTTCAAAGTCTAGACTCAACTTCGACCAAGGAGTTGGAAGGGGGTGTCCTACATGCAGTCGGCTCTGATACCAACTTGTGACGGCACCAAAATCAGACCGTGTACAGTAATCATACACGCAAGGTACACGATCAAGATCAGGGACTCACGGTGAGATATCACAACACAACTCTACAAATAAAATAATCCAAGCTGTTTAATACAAGCCAGGGGCCATTAGGGCTCGAATACAATAGCTCAAGAGCATAAAGTTAGCGGAAGCAATAGTATCTGAGTACAGAAACAAGGATACAAGGTTGCCTTAAGAAGGCTAGCACAAAAGCAACAACGATCGAAAAGGAGAGGCCTCCTGCCTAGGAACCTCCAAACTACTCCTGGTCAAAGGGGAACTCGATGTCGTAGAAGGCATCGGGGATCTTCATGTTGCGGTGGTCGACATCGGGGATCTCCTGCTCCTAGACTCCAAGGCTCCAACGTCGACTGCAGCGGCCGATCAGGCAAAACAATAAAAGGGGAAAATAAAGCAGGTGAGTATCTAGCATACCCGCGAGTCTTACGTCCGCTACTAAGCATTTATGCATTTTATCAAATGGAAAGGGGAGGCTATATATAGTGGACTGCAAGATAGAAATCAGAATATGGGTAAGAAGCTAGGCCTATCGAAGACTAGCATCTTCCCACGAGTCTTGAAGCATGAGGTAAGAATCAGCCAACAATTCAATAGCATGAATGTAATAACAATGCAGCAGAAGTTGCTGCAGCATTGTATAATAGTAAGTTGTAATATTTAATAATAATAATGCCTCTGAGTTCCCTTCCTCGACATCCCCGCGAGGAAGAAAACCCGGAACCAATAGTTTAATAGTAGTACACTACAGGAAACAGGAGTTTTGCCGTCTGCTTTTTCTTTGCCGTCAACATTTTGTCGTGCCAGACGGCAAAGAGAAGATTTACCGTCCGCTGCGAACGGCAAACCCAAGCTGACGGCGAAGGATACTTTGCCGTCTACCTTTTTTTAACGGACGACAAAGTAGCTCTTTGCCGTCAGCATTAATAAGAGCGGACGGCAAAGAGCTACTTTGCCGTCCGCTACAAAAAGCAGACGGCAAAGTATCCTTTGCTATAGGAAAAACGATTGTGTCCGTTTTGATTTTTTTGAAAATGCGAACAATGTCAAAAGAACATGAAATTTGGTGTGCTGTTGGTTTATGAATACTAGAAGCCGCCCAAAAAATTTCAATTTTAAAAATATATATTAAGTTAGTTATTTATACAAACTTTAGGCACTAAAGAAACACAAATTTTATATTGGATTCCTATTGGCTGGGGCAGCCGTCCCACAGACCGATGACGTGGCAGGGAGCAGCTACCCCACCACGCCCACACCCACCAACCAAAACACATGCACCTGTTCGTCGGCCCCACCACGCTGCGCACACCACCCACGGTGACCCACCCACCACGCCCACGCCCCTTCCCCTCATCTCCTTCCTCTCTCTCTTTCTTATCCCTTCCCATGCAGCACGCAACTTCCCGCGCCCTTCTCCTATGCGCTCCCTTCGCCGTGGCCGTCCTCCTCCTGTGCCAGACCCGGCGGAGCGGGAGGCGCTGCTGCGCGTTCCGTCGGCCAGTGCGCCCTCCTCCTGGTGCACCTCCTCCCTCCCCGACAAGTGCGCCCTCCGCCTGGTGCTCGTCCTCCCTCCCCGACCCGTGCGCCATGCCGGCGTGCTCTGGCCCAGGCTCGAGTGCAATCTTGACGCCGGCGACAAGCGGCTGCAACGCGTCACGCCAACGCCGGCTCATCCTCGGCGCTGCCCGACCCCATCGCGTCCTGCTGCGCGTCACGCGCACGCCGGCTCGACCTTGCCGCTGCCTGACCCCGCCGCGTGCTGCTGCACGACACACCCACGTCGGCTCGACCTCCGCGTAGACCCCGCTGCATGCTGCCGCCAGTTTCGACCTCGTCCAAGTTTGGTGCCGCCGCCACACGTGCAGTTCTCTAACGGTCTCCGGCGTGGCCCAGCCTCCAGTGCGGCGCGACTTCGCAAACTCTAGACCGGTGTGGTCCCCAGCGTGGCACGGTCTCCGGCGTGAGGTCGCGTGGTCTTCGGCAAGGTCACGATGTGGAGTCGCGTGGTCTTCTGCCATTGAACAGCATCACGATACGGTCTTTTTTTTTATCTTAATAATAAGTCTTTGCCGTGAGCGTTTTTTATAGCAGACCGCAACGATGTACCGGGCCCACTTAACAATAAATATCTGCAATTTGTACGTTGCCGTCAGCCAGGACAAAAACACTGACGGCAAAGGCTTTGCCGTCGATCGATGTTAAGCTGACGGCAAAGCTATTCATTGCCGACTAAGTAGCTGACAAATGCTTTGCCGTCCGGGAGCTGACGGCAAAGCCTTTGCCGTCCGGGATTCATTGGTTTGCCGTCAGCTTTTGGCTGACGGTAAAACTGTTGTTTCCAGTAGTGGTAGTTTGTAGTGGTAGGATCTGGCTTCAGCATAAAGCGTCCTGTTACCATGGACACGGCTATTCGAATAGATTATCATCCCTGCAGGGGTGCACTGGTGTCATACTACACGCTCGGATCTCCAGGGTGGCGTACACCTTGTTAGGGAACACCCCACCGAGGCTATCCGACACGCCGAGGCCCATCCTACGGCTCATCAGAGAGGTCTCCGCCGGTCTACAGCCCTAAGTGCAAGGGGGTCATGGGCCTATCACCCCTCGCTCTCCGGGTTATTGTGAGGACGGTGGATACCACGCAACTCTATCACGGATACAGATCCGACCGCGCCACAATGCTGAACTGGACGTCTTTCAGAGCTTTCGAACGAGACCACAACGCGGAGGGCCCACACCGTAATCCCACGTATAGGTAGTGCGTACAAGCCAAAAGGCTACTCAAGTCATCCGCCGAACCCGTTAAGCATTTTATTAATTTTCAGTCGAGACAACCGTTATCGTTGCCCCTTTCTGGATGAGTCGCGGGCAATGACAGCAGTCAGGACCACCAGTAACATCGGTGCCTGCCCTGACGTCGCACCAACTCGTGCGGTGACCAACAAGGTGAACCGTCTCCTTACCTTGTATCACGTTTGCTCCGAAGAGCTCGACTTTCGTACAACAGGATATCTGTCGGCCACGAACAGTACCAGGCCCGCCGCACACCGGTGGAATACATCTGACCTGTCGTTCCGCTAAGATATCCTGCGCGGGCACCGTTGGTCACCCGACTCCTTACCTGTAAGGACATCAGTTGATTCGAGTGCCTACCATCAAGTGAAACCAGGAGGAATCACCCTCGATGGTACACTTGAAGAGGTTCGACAGAGACATCAGCGAAATGAACTAAAGAGGAATATTCTCGTATCACCCCGGTGGTGCCGAGACACAAGATAAATGAACTAAAGAGGAATACTGTCACAACCCCAAGTTAGGTACGTGCTAGGATCAAGTGCTACTTTGCATCATGTGAAAAATTCAAAAGAAAATCAAAAATGGGAAAAAGAAAAGCCCTGAGAAATTAAATCAAATGGCCAGATAAAAATCTTTTTCCAAAAATCATTTGAACATTTGGAAAATTCCTATAAATGGTGCTGATCATTTTAAAAATGGTTTGGGAGCAATCCCATGCTCATGGAATTTTCTAATATTCAAACAGTGCCTTGGAATTAATAAAATAACCCTATTTAAGTTAAGATTCAAATTATTTGAATTTTAAAAATGTTGAAACTTTATAAGTGGCTAGTCTATTTTATTATGAGGCCATATAAAAAATTTCAGCATTTATAAAAATACCTAGCTATTTTATTTGGCTAGGTCAACCTATTTACAGAAGAAATAAAAAGAAAAGAGAAAACCAGAGGGAAAGGGAGTTACCTGGCGCCTCAGGCGTCGGCCCAACTTCCGTGGCCGGCCCAGCCCACCGGGGGCTTCTTGTCTTCTTCCTCCCCGCCGAGCCAAGCTGCTCGGTGGTGGGCAGAGCGCGGCGACGACGCCACGACGACGCCCGACCTCTTCTAGGCCTCCCCTGCCCCCTCCTGGCGCCACGACGACGCCCCAGTCACCCCGCCCCCTTCCCCTCTCTTCCTGCTCGCTCTCCACCTCTCTGCGTCGCCCTCCCACGCGCAACCGAGGACCGCCGTGGAGCGCAGCCGTGGAAACTCGCGGCCGGTGAGCTCCAGAGCCCCCGCCACCTTGTCGAGGGCGCGCGCCGTCATCGAATTCGTCTCCGTGTGCAAGAAATCGAGGCCGGGATCCCCGAGCACGCCGTCCTCTTCGCCGAGCCGCCGCTGGACCCGCAAGAGCTCGTCGGGAAATTCGTCGCCGTGGAACCCTCATCGACCTCGCCGTCCCCTCCAGTAGCTCCAGGGTGAGCTCCTGCCTCGATTGATCCCTCCCGTGGCTCTCCTCGTGCCTCCCCTTGTGAGTTCACCGTTACCCGAAGCTCCGGCCGCCGCGAGTTTGAAGTAGCCGTGGCCCCGAGCCTCTCCTGGAGCTCCAGCTCGCGCCATTAGACGCGGACGGCCCGTAGCCACCTCCCAGTGCCTCCAGTTTCTTTTCCCGTGCCCCAAATCGCCGTCCTCGTCTTCACAGAGCCACGGTTGCCGCTGAGCACGACGCCGGCGAGGCTCCGGCCACTCCCAGGCCTCCCCGTGGGTGCAGCGCGATGCAGGCGTGTGCGGGCTTCATTTTGGTAGCCGTCTCGTGTTCTCCCGTGGCCTGTAGGCAACTCCGGCGAGGACGCCGCCGTGCCAGTGCCGCCGGCGTTAAGCCGCCGGCCACTTAACCCTAACCCCCGAGCTAAACCCCACTAATCCTAACCCCTGGGCCACTGACAGTGGGCCCAGGCCACTAACTAACCTCTGTTAGTGTTAAACTAACAAGGTTTTAACCCCACAGAGATAGAAAGGTGGGCCCCTGTTGTCAGCCCCCCCCTGCGTCATGCTGACCTCAGGCTGATGCAATAAATCTTTTCCAGAGAATTAAATCATTACAGAAATTCAGAAAATTCCAGAAAATACCCCAAACTTTGGAAATTCATAGAAAATTCATATTAACTCCAAATTGGACAAATAATATATGAAAAATGATCAGGAGAAAATTATCTATCCAAATATGCAACTTTCAACTTTGTTTGAGTTGATTTTAAAATGGGACCAGTAGCATATGTCATTTGGTTTATTTGATATTAATTCAAATTCAAATCAAATGCTTTGGCAACTTGGACCATGGAATTATAATATATTTCAACCACACTTCAGAGGCATATCATACACATTTCCAAAAGGTTCAAAATGATCAAACAATGTCACATGTAACTTGATCAAGTTTGAATTCAAATTGGAGTTTGAATTTGCAATTCAATTTGCAATATACTCCTTTTAAATGGAATGCTCAACACATCAGTACCTTGAACATCACCATTGCAATATTATTCATGTGATTGTGCATTGTACATTATATTGATCCTATGATTGTCATGTTGCTGATAGAAGTGGATTCGGAGCTCGAGATCACCCCCTTCGTTGAAGACTCCGTTATCGAAACCTCGTCAGCAAGGCAAGCAAACCCCCATTGATCATGTCGATAAAATCCCACTTCCCTCTCATGTCTCGCTTATGCATTGTTTAGGATGATCACCATGATAACGTTTCTACCGCATAGTTGAACCCATATCCTTTGCATGACCTATCATCTTGTCACAGTAGTAAGCAAACCACAATCCTAGCAGATGTAGGAGTTGGTTGATATCATGTGGCCCCTGCAACTGTTACTGCTTATTGCATGCTTAGTGGTACAATGAGGTTGCTTATGATGTGAGTCAGGATGATAAACATGGTGTTGATGAAAGTGAAACGTGTTGGTGAATCTACCCTAATACAAGGTGAACGATGAGAGGCTGTGTAGGAGTACACAGTGGGTTGTCTCGTTGAACACCGCCTTAAGTCCGAGTTCTTGTGTGGTGATCCAAGAAGAAGAGTACAACCACACATTGGGCTCACTGACCCCTCTCGACCTAGTACCTCACCCCGTTCGAACCCCAGAAGTCGCAGTAGTTCGGAGTTCTGGTAGGGCTGTGGCACGTTCTGCGAAGTGGATGAACGGCTTTTCAAGATCGGCTTGGGACCCTGCACACATCGTTTGAGGCTGTACTGGAACCTCGGCCGGACTTCCATACGGATCCCCCTCAGACAGGCGACTCTCTGGACTAGAACGGAGCTGTGGGCGAAGTGTCGTGGCAACATCCTCGCCGGTACCCGCTTGAAGGGTCCCACTCCCAGGCGGTAACTGATGAGTGTGTGTGTGTAGCGGTACACCCCTGCAGGGTTAACAAAACTATTCGAATAGCCGCGTCCGCGGTTAAGGACTGCTTGGAGAGCTGTGCTCGATTATTAGACAACTTGAACTGGATACTTCTAAAATACACCAAGATAAGCGTGAGTGCTATGGTGTGCTTCTCGTGGGGACATCGAGGAAGTAACCATAGTGGTGTAATTGGTTGAAGAGTTGTAGTGGACTCGTGTACGCTTCTTACCTCAAGTCTGGTACTCGTAGTTCAGGACTAGCCAAGTCAAAGCTGGCACTTCTGCAAGTGAAACCCCACCTCCCTTTACCTTGATACTTATGCATGAGTAGTATAGTTCCTATGTAAGTCTTGCTGAGTACGATTTTGTACTCACGTTTTCTTAATCTATGTTTTAGATGAACCCACCGACCCCGATGGTGATTTTTTACTCTAAGCTTGAAGAATGAAGACTCAGACCAAGACCAAGCTAGTGTAGTCCTAGTCAGACGACTGGTTCCCTCGTGGAGGGCTTGTTTTTAGATAAGGCTTCTCTAAGCCATTTGTTAAACTTGTCTGTACTCAGACCTACTTGCTTCCGCTTGTTTGTTGTAATGTTGGATCACATGCTTGTGATCTCTGTGTGCACTCTGTAAGAGTTATTAATAAAGATATATACTTTGTAGAGAATTGCAATGATACCTGCTGTTCATACAAGGCATGTGTGCTGCGTGTATGTTTATAACATGCATGTCTTTGTATGGGTTTTCGAGACCTTAGTTGTGATCTGGCTGGCGGTCTTTTATACACCAAGTGGCCCTTAGATGTGCGCAGCTTGGGGCATCGCGATGCGATTGTTTGATACTCTGTCTCGTGCACACTTTGATGTATGATCGAGCCCGCCCTAGACCCCGACTAAGTGATCGGGCTGGAGTAAGTCTATGTAAGGGTTATAATACAATCGATAGTATGGTTGAGGCGACTTGTCTATGAGTATGGGAGTTCACCACCCATATCATTTAGACTTGTGTGCGGACGATGAGGACCCATTTCAGTTGATCATCCGGCCTGGATGGGATGCCCCTCACGTTCGATGCTTTCCGAGAACGTTCGGTGCTTGGCCTTGTCTGCTTAGACAAGTGGGTACGGTTCTCGGCTCTCCATATGATTGTGTTGTAGCGAGGCTTGCATACGCTAACCCCGGGTCCCGCCAAATACCCTCGTATCATCCCAGTGATGCTACGCTACTGAGCCGACGAGAGTGAAATACGAGTCTGTCCACGCGTAAGTCAAACTCGAAGCGACTCGGCAGAGTCCCGCCGTTGTAGGTTCCCTAGGGCGTCTGCATTCATCCGTACCTGCTGCAGTTATAATATTATGTAATCCACGTTCACTCACTAGAGTGATCACGGCCCGCTATCTAATCCTAGCTAACAATGCGCAGGGTTTACTGCTGAATATTATATATATATATATATATATTTATGAGTCGGCATAGGATATAGGAAGGTACATCAAGGGGCGACAAAAACAAGCTATGCAATAGAATATGATTGTAACGTAGCAGCAGCAGTAACAATGCCTAGTGCAAGAAAAGTACAGAAAGGTAGGTGATATCTGGGGAAGAAAATGGCTCTGCTTGCCTGGTAGCTCGACGGTATAGGTACGGTCGTCGACGTAGTAGTCGTACTCAGCGGCGGGCATCAACGGGGTCTATCGGAGAATAAAGGGGGGGGAGAAACAATAAATATAAAGAAAACATAGCAATCAAATGCATGACATGACAGTTGAAATGTTAACGGTGCTCTAACGTAGTACGATGCAATATGCTCGGAGCAGGAATTCATCCGTGGATGAACTGCCTGCTCCGAGTGATTACCGGACAGGGTGTACGGAGGGGGAAGGTACCATGCCGGAGGTGTCGTGGACATCGGACAAACATACGGAGGGTGTATCCGTGTTAGTTGATCCATTCTGAACAACTTTCGTGTTCGGAATAAATTCATCCAGATAGTTTAACGGTATCGGGAAACTATCGGACAGACGGTCCGGAGGGGGGGATGTCGATGTTCGTTATGTTAGAGGGGTGTGGTTGACATACGGATAGCGTATTCATATCCGTTGTATTTTTCTGATCAAGTTTGATATATAAATTATTTTCATCGGAGTTACGGTTTAAAAGATATTCAATTTCAAACTTTAAATCATTTGTAATCATTTCTGGATTTTCTTTTATTATTAAAATGCAACATTATCCAAAACCTTATCCAAGACAGTGCTGACAGGATGGACCCACAGGTCATCCACAACAGTAATTTAAATCAATTTAATTTATTAAACAAAAGCCAGTGGGGTCCACATGTCAGCCACTAGAATAACACTAAACCAATTTTATTTATTTACATACAGGTGGGACCCAGCTGTCATACTCACAGTGACTTAATCAATTGTCTTAATTTAACCATATGGTTAATGGGTACTTCACCCACATGTAAGTGCGACATGGGGGTTTATTAATCTAACAATTTATTTAGATTAATTAGATGGCCTTGGGCCCACTAGTCATTTGCACAACGGGGGGGTTAGTTAATTAGGGGGAATTTGCTCTAATGGGGGGGGGATTAGCCCCGAGCGGGCACACCGGCCATGGCCGGCACAGCCTGCCGCCGACGGGCTTCGGCCAGGGGCGGCCGGGGTCGCATGAGGGGGGATATGGGCGTGGCTGGGCGAGGGCCTCCACGTGAGCGCGCGCGGGGTAGGGGGGCAAGGCCGAGCAGTGGCGAGACGAGCACGGGAGCTCGGGCTCCTGTGAATGGCGGACCGGGCGGGGCTCGGACCTACGGCGGCGGAATGGCGAGGGAGATGGGAGGAATCGGAGCTGGAGTTTACCATGGAGCTCGAGGAGGTCTCGGGGTGGCCAGAAAAGCTCGGGGTGGCGCGAATCGGGGCAGAGGTCGCGGGCGGCCGTGGTTGAAGAGGAAGAAGGGGGCAGCGTCCACGTGTCGTTGCAGGTCAATTCACGGCTGGATGTGGGGGAGTCGTCCACGAGGAGGAGCTTGGACACAAAGGCGCGCTCCGGGGTGGCCGTTGGCCTCGCGGACTCACGTCAGTGGCGACCATGGGGAGCGCAGCGTGGTTGTGCGTTGTGGAGGAAAAGACGGCGCAAGGGGAGCCCGGAGAGTGCGCTAGGGTTTGCAGGAGAGGGGGGCGCGGCTCGAAGGGACTTATCGTCTACGGGGGCAGGTGAGAGAGGGGAGGGGAGCAGGTAGGAGGGGCCAGCGGCTTGGCCCTCTGCCATGGCGCCCTGTGCGTGGGGGAGGGGGGAACAGTGAGGAAGAGAGGTGGGGGGTGGGCTGGGTGGGCCACGCCCAGTAGCGTAGGATAGTGTTTTCCTTTTTTTATAGGTTTATTTTATCTTTGGGTTTTGTAGGTTTTCCCTATGTTTAGATTTTTGTTTTAATGTCAATTGTAGTTTGTAAATTGTCAAATCTATACCAATATTGGTGTTTCAATTTCTACTAGTGCTACAAAAAGATTTGAGCAATAAATAAACCATTTAGATTTTATACAAATTGAATATTGATTAATGGTGGCTATTTGCTACTGTTTTAATTTGTTTATATTATTTAAACAATATTAATAAATTCCCGAAACTATATTTATTTGACCTAATGATTATTTGAAATTTAATAAAATTGGTTTCACCATTTTTAGTTCAACTTTAATTCCCACATGTCTATTATTAATCCATGGCAATTAATAATTCCCAAAGCTATTGTTTTATATTCTTAATATCACTAAAACACTCTAATTAAAATAACGAGTGCTATATTAATCATATCCTAATGATTGCTAGGCATTCCATAAATAGGTTCCAACATTTTGGGTTTAACTATGATTTCATGTTTATTTAAATTTCCATGACAAATTGATAATCCCCACAACATAGGTTTTATAATCATTAGTGACTTGGGATCATTGTTGAGACTAGGAGTTGACTTGGTTTAGTTAATGGCAAGATGATTTAATAATCACCCACCATTTCTTTGGAGAAATTCATAATTTGAAAATTTTATCAGGATGAGAAATTGACAGAGCTATGATCAAAGGTGATCATGGCTTGATCATCAGCAGTAATGATCACTAACAGTGGAATCACTGTAGTGATTACTGTTACTGATTCTGAGGGTGTTACAAAAACCTACTCTCTTCATAAAGAAATATAAGAGTGTTTAGATCACTAAAGTAGTGATCTAAACGCTCTTATATTTATTTACAGAGGGAGTACAAAACTAGTTGAGAACTCTAACTACTAGATGGATCGATAATCTTTGGAGGGATCGGATATTAGAGTACACTCACGTACCATGAGTCGAGGATGCGCAAGGATAACTGATACGTCTTAAACGTATCGATAATTTCTTCTCGTTCCATGCATGTTTTGTGTGATATTGCTATGATCTAGATACACTTTCATACACTTTTGATCATATTTGGACTAACCTACTAACTCAGTGCACCCCAGTGCCAGTTCCTGTTTTCTGCTGTTTTTTTATTTCAGTTTTCCCCCATAGAAAAAGTTTTCCAAAAAATCCGGGAAAAATCAGATAAAAAATCAGCGTGTCGGAAGACTCCAGAAGCCCGAAGGAGGGCCAGTGGCCCACCACCAGGCGCCCAGACGACCACCTGGCGCGGCTACGGGCCTGGCCGCGCCAGGGGGGCGCCTGGACCCTTGGTGCCCCCCTGGCTGCCCCCTCGCCTATTTATTCTCCGTTACGGGAAACTTCCGAAGATAGAACCCTATTTCGCAATCTCGCCTCTGTTCCGCCGCCGTCGCGCTTCCAAGATCGGGAGCACCGTCAGGACCCTTCCCGGCACCCTGCCGGAGGGAGGATTGACCTCCGGGAGCTTCCCCTCCATCATGGAAACTTCCCAGATATGTCGTGAGTAGTCTACCTTGGACCATGGGTCCGTGATCAGTAGCTATGTGATGTTCTCCTCCCCTCTTTGTTCTCCATGGTTTAGACCTCGTGAGCTGCCCTACGTGATCGAGGCACTTATGTAATTCTTCTGCTGTTGCTATGCTGAGTTTTATGGGATCTGATGGATTATGAGATTATGTTCAGATCGTGATAGAGTAATATATTTGGTTTTTATCTCTTACATTTTTGTTCCTAAGTAATTCTTGCATGTCCTCCGTTGCTGTTTATTGCTTTGGCCAAGTGGTAGGTAGTAACTCCAAGAGGGAACGTTATGCTCGATTGTGGGTACATGCCCCCTGATGACACGCTTGAGTGACAGAAACATGAGTCTAGGGGATGTGCTGTGGCAACAAGGGGGAAAACAACGGTGCTTGTAACCGCGGTTGCAAGGATTGTTTACTTTAGGCAAAGTTCTTTTTAATGCAGTTGTCTGTTGCTTTGGGTTTACACTTTGGGTGGGGCTCACAACTTAATACCAGCGAGATGTTCTGGATAGATATCTCAAGGTGGATGTTTAGTAGTAGATGCAGATGGATTTAGGTCTACTTATTTTGGCGTACTGCCCATGCTTATGAGCCTCTACCTTTCTTTTGTAGCATAGTTAGCATTGCGGTGCGTTTATAATCATGTCAATTGCCCATCTGTAATTTGTTTACCTCGCATAGCAGTTTTATCATCTTTTGGGAGAGAGACTTCACTAGTGAACATCACGGGACCTTGGTCCATATTCTCATCATTGTTTACAAGCTCATTTATTTTCTCGCATTTACTTTCAGTTGCTATCATTATCATTATCCCTTGTGTGCTTGATCCTTTGTAAACAACAAGACTGGAGAGATTGACAACCTCTCTGAACTTCGTTGGGAGCAAAGTTAATTGTGTCATGTGCAGGTCCAGGTCAAGGAAGCAACGTTTGTCGTAAACGGTGCCATTGCTTTTTAGCCACCTACTTATTTTCGCCGGAGTCCTACTGGTCGAACTCAACCTTGGTATCTTTACCGAGGGAAATTTGCTGCTATCCTACATCTCACCTTCCACTTGGGGTAACCAACAAAGGGCAAGAAGCCATTACCACTTCCACGCCATCAAGCAAATTTCTGGCGCCGTTGCCGGGGACTCCGAGTGATAAGATAGGGAGTTTCCCACTACCTTTTACCTTTAATTTTTAGTCTTGTTAGTTTACCTTTCAGTTTTTATCTTAGTGTCCTTTATCAAAAATCCAAAAATAATATAAAAAATAGTATGTCTAGTTCCTTTCTTTCCAATCAATGCCTGACTTCTTTGAAACCAGATCTTATTGGCTTGGAGGATTCACCGAGGATCAACAAAAGTGGTACAAGGAACACCGCTTGTCTCAAAAGGGGATACACTTATGGAAACAAATACATCAGTTTTACGAGTATGCTAGAAACTTGTGCTCAATATATAATATATCTTTCTGCAGGGATGAATCTTGTTGGTTTATGAGGCACAAACACCTTTCTTTCCAATGTGAGTACAATGATGATGAAACCTTAGCTTCTTATGCTAAGAGAAACTATGATTTTTATGATGCAGAGGAAATAGAAGAATTTGTTTCTTATAAGGGTGCCTATGAAGTTACTTCTCTTCTTAAAAATATTGATGATGCCCATTACAAATCTGAGAGTCTTGCTATACTTAACTATTGTTTGGAAAATTAAGATGCAAATTATTATATTACTGATCATCTTGAGAGAATCTCTCCCCCAAAGGAAGAGACTAATGATTTGCAGGACTCTATGGAAGAAGAAATTGCTGAACCTGAAAGCTCCTTGGATGAAAAAGAGGAGGAGAGTGACGAACAAAAGGAGGAAGAATGGAGCCATCCACGTCTACCTTCTAATGAGAGTAACTCTTTGACTCTTACCTTATATGAGTGTTATGATCCCATGGATTCTCTTGAAATATCCCTTTTTGATGAAGTTGATGCCTTCTATGCTTATGGCCGTGATGCCACTATGGATGATACTTACGGAGATGAACTTGCTATAGTTCTTCATCTTAAGCATGAAATATTTGCTATTTCACCCACACTCGATTGTCCTATTATCCTTTTGAAATCTCCAACTCATATTCTGGAGAATTGTGCTCTTATCAAGGCTCAATGTGATGGGTTGCATTTATCTTATAATCCCAAAAACCGGGTTGAAAACAATACACGTGTGCTTGTAGGTCATGAACAACATGATTTATGTGATAGTTATATTCTTGATGTTGTTCATGATACTACTAAAAATTAGTTTGAGAGAGGAAAGTTTGGTTGTAGAAACTTCCATGTTGCAAAAACACCTCTCTTCATGTTGAAAGTTTTTAAGTTGTTCTTGTTCCACCTTTCTATGCATGTCACTTTGTGCTTCTTTGACTTATTTTCTTACAAATATGCCTATGCATAGGAAGTGGGTTAGGCTTAAATGTGTCTCATATTTTCTTCTTGATGCTCTCTTTTGCTCCAAATTCTTATTCTTATGTGATCATCTTCTATAATCTTTATGCCTAGCTTAAAGGCGTAAAAGAAAGCCCTTGTTGGGAGGCAACCCAAGATGTTTTTACTTATATTTTTAGTGGTCTTGATGATTGTTACTACTGTAGCAACATCATTTTATCTTTATTTTCAAGCTTTGGGCCAAGTTATAGCCTCCTATGACAAGTGAAGTGAAAGTTGTGACATGCTGTCTAGAAAACAGATTCTGTCCTCGTGACAGGAAAAATCAGATAAAATCACCAGTTCATCTTTTTGAGCTGAATTTTTTTAGCAAGATCCTTGGCTTTTGTTTAGTACATGTCATAAACATAAGACAAACTAAACAAAAGCCAAGGATCTTGCTAAAGAAAAACTAAGAATAAAACTAAACATGGCAGTAGCCACGAAAAATTTCAGCTAAAAAAGATGAACTGGGAATTTTCTATGATTTTTCCCGTCACGAGGACATAATCTGTTTTCTGGACAGCATGTCACAACTTTCACTTCCCTTGTCATATGAGGCTATAAATGGCACAAAGCTGAAAAGTAAAGATACAATGATGTTGCTACTGTAGTAACAAACATCAAGACACAACAAAAGAAAAATAAACCTAATTCGTTGTGGGCTGCCTCCCAAAAGCGCTTTCTTTTATGCCTTTAAGCTAGGCATGATGCAAAAAGAGAAGATCAAGTTTTATCAAAAGTAAGAGAATAGCTAGCCCGTGTAACGGACTCAAAAGGTAACTTAATCTTCTTTCTAGGGAAGTGTTCCATCCCTTTCTTGAGAGGGAATTGGAATTTTATATTCCCTTCTTTCATATCAATGACAACACCAACGGTGCGAAGAAAAGGGCGTTCCAAAATAATTGGACATGATGGTTCACATTCAATGTCCATAATAGTAAAATCAACGGGAACATAATTGTCATTGACAATGATAAGAACATCATCGATCTTCCCCAAAGGCTTCTTTACGGAAGAGTCAACAAGACGAACACCAAAAGAACAAGGATCAAAAGGTTTTAATTCAAACATATCATACATTCTGTTGGGCATGACAGAGGTACTAGCTCAAACATCACATAAAGCATAGAAAGAGAAGTTATTCAACTTAATTTTAATCATAGGATCCCAACTATCTTCTAGCTTTCTAGGTATGGAGGCTTCTACCCTAAGCTTCTCCTCCCTAGCTTTAATGAGAGCATTAGTGATATGCTCCGTGAAGGCAAGATTAAGTGTGCTAGTGTGGGGATCTCTAGACATATTGTGAAGGAAACCAATTACTTCAGGAAGGGTGCAATTATCAAAATCGAGGTCACTACTATCAAGTAAAGTGGTAGTGGTGTCCTTTAGGCTCACTTGTTTGTTAGATTCTATAGTCATAGTAGTTTCTTCTTCTACGGTTGAGGTCATAGCATCACCATTAATAGGTCCTATGGGACTAGGGGTGCATTGGGTGCTAAGAGTTTGGATATCCTCAACAACTTGGATAGTAGCAATGGTATGGTGTGTAGGAAGGATCTTAATTCTATTTCTTCCTCCTTTTGTCTAGCCCATCTCTCTTTAAGTTTAGCCATCATCCTAATGTTTTCATTAATTTGCACTTGAATAGCGTTCATAGGAATGACCTTCCTCTCCTCAAGAGGAGAAGTTCTAATTTTAAGCAATTCTACTTCATGGGCTAAATTGTCTACCTTCGACGAGAGATTATCTAATTTGTCTAGTTTTTCCTCTACACTCTTGTTGAAGGATTTTTGGGTAGTGATGAAGTCTTTAAGCATACTCTCTAGTTCGGAAGTGGAGTTCTTGGTGCTAGGATAAGTGTTGTCATTCCCATAGTTGTTGGAGGGGAACGGTATAGGATTAACCAAAATTACTCCTATAAGCATTGTTATTGAAGTTGTTTCTAGAGATAAAGTTCACATCTACTTGATCTTGAGCAATCAAAGAATTTAAAGGAACATCATGAGGATCAATAGTAGATTGCTTGGTAAGTAGAGACATAATGAAGTCAACTTTTTCATTTAGGGAGGAGATCTCCTCGACAGAGTTTACCTTCCTACCTGTTGGAGCTCTTTCGGTGTGCCATTGGGAATAGTTGGTCATCATCTCATCGAGTAGTTTTGTGGCAGCACCAAGCGTTGTTGACATAAAGGTTCCTCCCGCAGCCGAATCTAGCAAGTTTCGCGAGGTAAAGTTCAAGCCTGCATAAAAAGTTTGGATAACCATCCAAGTAGTCAAACCATGCGTAGGGCAATTCTTAACAAGAGATTTCATGCGTTCCCAAGCTTGGGCAACATGCTCATTATCCAATTGCTTAAAATTCATAATATTACTCCTCAATTGGATAATCTTAGCTCGGGGGTAGTACTTCCCAATAAAAGCATCCTTGCACTTATCCCAAGAATCTATGCTATTCCTAGGCAAGGATTGAAACTAGATTTTAGCTCCTCCTCTCAAGGAGAAAGGAAAAAGCTTAAGCTTAATGATATCACCATCTACTTCTTTTTACTTTTGCATATCACAGAGCTCAACAAAATTATTTAAGTGCAAAGCAACATCATCTCCAACACCGGAGAACTGATCTATCATAACAAGGTTCAGCAAAGCAGGTTTAATCTCATAAGAAGGTGCTGAAGTGGCAGGTGGAGCAATAGGAGTGCAGATAAAGTCACTGTTGTTATGACTAGTGAAGTCACACAACTTGGTGTTCTGGGTGGAACCCATAGCAGCTGCAAGCAAGGTAACTATTTTTTTTGATAAGAGACACTAAAGCAAAAACTGAAAGGTAAACTAACAAGACGAAAAAGCAAAGAAAAAAGATAGTGTGCAACTCCCCTATCTTGAAGAGTGGAGTCCCCGGCAACGGCGCCAGAAATTAGCTTTGATGGCTTCTCGCCCCTCGTTGGTTACCCAAAGTGGAAGGTTGAGATGTAGACAGCAGCAAATTATCCTCGGTGAAGATACCAAGGTTTGTCTCTAGTAGGACTCCGACAACGACAGGAAGGTGACAACGGCGCCAGCAATTAGGCGGTTGACGTGGACCTGCACACACAACAGATAACTTTGCTCCCAATGAGTACAGAGAGGTTGTCAATCCCTCCGGCCTTGTTGTTTACAAAGGATCAAACGCACGGGATAATAATGATAGCGATAGCAACAGAAAAGGAAATAAAGCAGAAAATAAATAGTGGGTGTAAACAGTGGTGGAAATATGGACCGGGGTCCCATGATGTTCACTAGTGATATCACTCTCCCAAAAGACGATAAAATAGCCATGCAAGGTAAACAAATTATAGATGGTCAATTGACATGATTATGTGCGCAAACCAATGCTAATTATGCTATAAAGAAAGGAAGAGGCTCAAAAGCATGGGCGGTACGCCAAGAAAAGTAGACCGAAATCCATCTGCATATACCTACTAATAATCCACCTTGAGATATCTATCCAGAACATCTCGCTGGTATTAAGTTGCGAATCCCACCCAAAGTGTAAATTCAAAGCAACAAACAACTGCATTAAAGAACTTTGCGTAAAGTAAACAAGCCTTGCACCCGCAAGTACATACACCGTTGTTTTCTCCCTTGTGGCAACAACACATCCCCTAGACTCATGTATCTGTCACTCAAGCTAGTCATCAGGGGGCATGAACCCACAATCATGCATAACGCTCCCTCTTGGAGTCACTACCTACTACTTGGCCCAAGCAATAAAAAGCAACGGAGAACATGCAATAAAAACTCAAGAACATAAATATAAAAGAGGAGAACCAAATATATTACTCAAACACAATCTGAACATAGTCTCATAATCCATCAGATCCCAGCAAACTCAGCAGAGCAACATCAGAAAGATTACATATGTGCCTCGATCATGTAGGGCAGCTCACGAGGTCTAAACAATGAAGAACAAAGAGGGGAGGAGAACATCACATAGCTACTGATCATGGACCCATGGTCCAAGGTGGACTACTCACGGTTCATCGGGGAAGCATCCATGGTGGTGGAGAAGCTCCTGGAGGTGGTTCCTCCCTCCGGCAGGATGCCGGGAAGAGGGCTCCTGGTGCTCCCGATCTTGGAAGCGCTGCGGCGGCGGAACAGAGGAGAGATCACGAAAAAGGTTTCTGTCCTCGAGGGTTTCGGGACGAGAGATATATATAGGCGAAGGGGGGCAGCCAGAGGTGGACCAGGAGCCCGAGGCGCCCCCCTGGCGCGACCTAGGGGGTGGCCGCGCTAGGTAGCCGCCTGGGACACCCTTGGCTCCCCTCTGGCCCCACTTTGGCTCTTCCCGAAGCTTTCTGTACGCTGATTTTTCCTATATTTTTCCCGGAATTTTTCTGGCACTTTAAGTAATGGGAAAACTTGAAATACAAAAACAGCAGAAAACAGGAACTGGCACTGGGCTGCACTGAGTTAATAGGTTAGTCCAAATATGATCAAAAGTGTATGGAAGTGCATCAATATTATAGCAATATCACACAAAAGATGCATGGAGCAAGCATAAATTATAGATACGTTTTGGATGTATCAGGAGCACCGTCACGAACCTTCCCGGCACCCTGCCGGAGGGAGGATCGACCTCCGGGAGTTTCCACTCCACCATGGGGGCTTCCCGGATGTGTCGTGAGTAGTCTACCTTGGACCATGGGTCCGTGATTAGTAGCTATGTGATGTTCTCCTCCCCTCTTTGTTCTTCATGGTATAGACCTCGTGAGCTACCCTACATGATCGATGCACTTATGTAATTCTTCTGTTGTTGCTATGCAGAGTTTGATGGGATATGATGGATTATGAGATTATGTTCAAATTTTGATAGAGTAATATATTTGGTTCTTATCTGTTATATTTTTGTTCCTAAGTAATTCCTGCATGTTCTCCGTTGCTGTTTATTGATTTGGCCAAGTGGTAGGTAGTAACTCCAAGAGGGAACATTATGCTCGATTGTGGGTACATGCCCCCTGATGACACGCTTGAGTGACAAAAACATGATTCTAGGGGATGTGCTGTGGCCACAAGGGGGTAAACAACGGTGCTTTTAACCGCGGTTGCAAGGATTGTTTACTTTACGCAAAGTTCTTTTTAATGCAGTTGTCTGTTGCTTTGGGTTTACACTTTGGGTGCGGCTCGCAACTTAATACCAGCGAGATATTCTGGATAGATATCTCAAGGTGGATGATTAGGAGTAGATACAGATGGATTTCGGTCTACTTACTTTGGCGTACTGCCCATGCTTATGAGCCTCTTCCTTTCTATTGTAGCATAGTTAGCATTGCGGTGCATTTATAATCCTGTCAACTGCCCATCTGTAATTTGTTTACCTCGCATAGCAGTTTTATCGTCTTTTGGGAGAGAGACATCACTAGTGAACATCAGGGGACCCCGGTCCATGTTCTCATCATTGTTTACAAGATCATTTATTTTCTCGCATTTACTTTCAGTTGATATCATTATCATTATCCCTTGTGTGTTTGATCCTTTGTAAAAAACAAGACCGGAGAGATTGACAACCTCGCTGAACTTCGTTGGGAGCAAAGTTAATTGTGTCGTGTGCAGGGTCCAGGTCAAGGAAGCAACGTTTGTCGTAAAATGTGCCTTTGCTTTCTAGCCACCTACTTATCATCGCCGGAGTCCTACTGGTCGAACTCAACCTCGGTATCTTCATCGAGGGAAATTTTCCTAGGGCTTGGCCGCGCCAGGGGGGCGCCTGGACCCATGGTTCCCCCTGGCTGCCCCCTACACCTATATATCTCCCGTGACGTGAAACTTCCGAAGACAGAACCATTTTTCGCGATCTCGCCTCTGTTCCTCCGCCGCCGCACTTCCAAGATCGGGAGCACCAGCAGACCTCTTCCCGGCACCCTGCCAGAGGGAGGGTAGACCTCCGGGAGCTTCCCCTCCACCATGGACGCTTCCAGGATGTGCCATGAGTATTTTCCTTTGGACCATGGGTTCGTGATCAGTAGCTATGTGATGTTCTCCTCCCCTCTTTGTTCTTCATGGTTTAGACCTCGTGAGCTTCCCTACATGATCGAGGCATAGATGTAATCTTTCTGCTATTGCTATGCTGAGTTTGATGGGATCTGATGGATTATGAGATTATGTTCATATTGTGATAGAGTAATATATTTGGTTCTTATCTTTTATATTTTTGTTCATAAGTAATTCTTGCATGTTCTCCGTTGCTATTTATTGCTTTGGCCAAGTAGTAGGTGGTAAATCCAAGAGGGAACACTATGCTCGATTGTGGGTTCATGCCCCCTGATGACACGCTTGAGTGACAGAAAATGAGTCTAGGGGATGTGTTGTTTCCACAAGGGGGAAACAATGATGCTTGTAACCGCGGTTCCAAGGATTGTTTACTTTACACAAAGTTCTTTTTAATGCAGTTTTCTGTTGCTTTGGGTTTACACTTTGGGTGGGGCTCGTAACTTAATACCCGCGAGATGTTTTGGATAGATATCTCAAGGGGGATGATTAGTAGTAGATGCAGATGGATTTCGGTCTACTTATTTTGTCGTACTACCCATGCTTTTGAGCCTCTTCCTTTCTTTTGTAGCATAGTTAGCATTGCGGTGCATTTATAATCCTGTCAATTGCCCATCTGTAATTTGTTTACCTCGCATAGCAGTTTTATCGTCTTTTGGGAGAGAAACATCACTAGTGAACATCACGGGACCCCGGTCCATATTCTCATTACAGTTTACATGCTTATTTACTTTTCTTTCTTTTACTTTCAGTTGCTATCATTATCATTATCCCTTGTGTTTTTTATCCTTTGTAAACAACAAGACCGGAGAGATTGACAAGCTCCCTGAACTTCGTTGGGAGCAAAGTTATTTGTGTTGTGTGCAGGTCCACGTCAGTTGCGCTGCTGACACCTACTTATCATTGCCGGAGTACTAGGGGAGACAATCTTAAAACCTCGGTATCTTCACCGAGGGAAAATTGCCGCTACGCTGCATCTCACCTTCCACTTGGGGTAACCAACAAAGGGCGAGAAGCAATTATCATTTCTCGCGTATCAACAGTGCAGACACACTACTCCACGACCTCCGAGAAACCTTTGCATTGCTTAACAAGCACATGATCAAACTCAACCCAAAGAAATGTGTGTTCGACGTCCTGGCTGGGAAACTGCTCGAGTACATGGTCTCCGCCCGCGGAGTCGAACAAACCCAGAAAAAGTCCAAGCACTCGCAAGGATGAAAGAACCTGTTGACGTCAAGGGCGTCCAGCAACTTACTGGGCGACTTGCAGCCCTGAGACGCTTCATCAGCAGATTGGGAGAAAGAACTCTGCCATTCTACCAACTTCTCAGAAAAGGAGGAAAATTTGGGTGGACCGAAGAAGCCTGGAACGCATTCGCAGACCTCAAGAATACTCTATCAACCCCACCAATTTTGGCAGTACCAAAGGAGCAGGAACCTCTGTACCTTTACATAGAAGCACGCAGCAGTGTGGTCAGCACCGCGCTTGTCATCGAACGATTGGAAGAAGGAAAAGTGCAAAGCATACAGAGGCCAATCTACTACCTAAGTGAGGTCCTAAAAAAATCACAGCAGCGGTACCCACACTACCAGAAGCTCGTTTATGCCATCTTCATGACATCACGAAAAGTAACACACTACTTCGACGAGAACCTCATCACGGTCGTCAGTAGTGTACCACTCGCCGACATCCTAAATAAACCAGGAGCAACGGGTCGAGTCTCCGAATGGAACATCGAGCGCAGCCTCGCGACCTTCAATTCAAGCACCCAACGGCGATCAAAGCTCAAGTACTCCCAGATTTTCTGGTCGAGTGGATGGAAGTCTAAACACCCGGTCCTCCAGACCTCTCCAACTCATGGGACATGTTCTTCGATGGGTCTAAAAGGAACCAAGGGGATGGAGCAGGCGTTGTGCTAATCTAACCGAAAGGAGATAAGCTCAAATACGTACTCCAGATCAACTTCAGCAAAGCGTCAAACAATGAAGCGGAGTACGAGGCACTACTGGACAACATGCGCATGGAGAAAGCCTGCGGTGCCACTTGCCTCGTAATCTACGGTGACTCCAACCTCGTCGTCCAGCAAACAATGAAGGATTGTGAAGCAGTCGCAGACAAAATGTTAGCCTACCAGAAGCTCTACAACATCTTAGAAGGAGAATTCGATGGATGCGAGCTCAACTATGTCTCAGAAGCAAACAACACAGAAGCAGACGAGCTCGCCAACATCGGATCCACCCGAGAACCAGTCCCCCCAGGAGTTTTCTTCAAAAGAATCGGCTAGAGATCAATCAAAGTCAATGCGCCAGTACAAGAGGCAGCCGCAGAAGATGACAACACAACCGAGCCCGCACAGGTAGCAGAAGCAGACCCGGTCACTTACGATGAAACCAACAACGCAGTTGAAGAGGGTGAGCCAGCAGGACTCGACAGTCAAGTTTGAACAAAACTTTTCCTCAGATTCCTGATACAAGGCATCCTGCCGCAAGATGTCGCAGAAGCCCGACGAATCAGCAGACCATCGAAGGCGTTCACCATAATCAATGGAAAACTCTACAAGCGTAGCATCTCCCAAGCACTCCAAAAATGCATCAAAGAGGAAGACCGCAGAGCCGTACTACTCGAGATCCATGAAGGCACATGCGGGAACCACGTGAGCAGCCGCGCACTCGTAGCCAAAACCGTCCGCGCGGGTTTATACTGGCCAACCGCAATGCGAAATGCGGAAGACATCGTGCGACATTTTATCGCCTGGGAGGTGGGCCCCACTTCTGGTGCCCCCCTTCGGTCTATATTTACCTCTAGTCTAGGAAACCCTCAAGGAGAATCCAACTTCGTGAATTACTTCTCTGTTCCATTGCCGCCGCGCTCCGAAGAACGGGAGCACCAGAAGACCTCTTCCCGGCACCCTGTCGTAGGGAGCATTGACCTCCGGGAGACTCTCCACCACCATGGATGCCTCCCAGAGGTGTCGTGAGTAGCTCCCCTTGGACCATGGGTCCCTGATCAGTAGCTATGTGATGACCCTCAACTGTAGGGGATCGAGATAGTCTTCGCGGGCAAGACAACTCAATTTATTGATTTGACACAAGGGGAGCCAAAGAATATTTGTAAGCTTTGACAGTTGAGTTGTTAATTTAACCGCACCTGAAATATACTTGCTTGCAACAAAATATTAATAGGAACGGTGATATGATAGTGGTATTGGCGACAACGAAAGTAAAACATCAAAAGCAAACTACTAATAACAAGAAGGATTAAAAACACTGTAGGCTAGAGAGATGGATGGTTGGGCGCGGCTTGGATGAGATGAACATGTAATAGATTTTAACACGGGGCAAGGCACACAGAAAATAAATGATCATCTAGGAAAATATAAAACATTAGGCATGTATCCCGTAGGTAGTTACGCGTGCTTGCAAAAAGAACTTGCACAACATCTTTTGTCCTACCATCCCACTATGAACGGGGACAAAAGGAACTTATGGAGATTAAGGTGCTCCTATTAAAGAGCACCGGAACAAAGCATTGAACTCAATGGATACATGAAATCCTCAAATCATGGAACATCCCCTTTGGTGTCCCAAGATGTCACCTTTGGGATCGCCGGTTCCGGACCATAATAGGTGCATACAACTCATAGATAGGATCAAGAACATAAATATACTCATGAAAACACAAGTGGTTCCCATATGAAAACATGGCACTCGGGCTCAAAGTGACAAGCATTAAGAGGAACAAGTTGTAGAAAAGATGATAAACACCAAAGTAGATGATAGGCAACATGCCCCCAACAATCTGACGAACTATTAAATGATCTAACTCATCCAATCCCTACCATCCCCTTTTCCTACAACAGGGAATTACTCACACATGTGAAGAGAAGTCATGGAGGGATGATGGAGTGGTGATGATGATGACGATGGCGATGATCTCCCCTCACCGGGGGCCAAAACAGCCTCCAGATTAGCCCTCCCGGAGAAGACCAGAGGGTGGCGGAGGCTCCGCGACATAAACTTGGTAAATGACTTATGTTTTGGGGTTTTCGCGTCACGGGAATAAATAGGAGTCCTGGTAGGGAACCAGAGGAGGGAGGAGTCCCCCAGGCGCCCCCCGGCGCGGCCAGGGGTGGGGAAGCGCCAGCAGGGCGCTTGGGGCCCCTCTAGCCCCCCTCTGCCCTCACTTCTGGCTCGTGGAATCTTCGGTTGCGTGTATTTTTCGTTAATTTTCCTGGAATTTTCTGAGGTACCTAAAATCCATTTTCCTGCACACAATAAAACCATACAGGAAGCTCTGCTGAAAACAACGTCAGTCTGGGTTAGTTTAGTTCAAATCATGCATGAGTGAGGTCAAAACAATAGCAAAAGTGTTTGGAAAAGTAGATACGTTTGAGACGTATCAACTCCCCCAAGCTTAGCATATTGCTTGTCCTTAAGCAATTCAGTTCAACGAACTGGACGCGACAAAGAAAACTTTGACAAACTCTTTTGCTTCAATAGATGTATATAAGCATGTACTATAAGAAAACTTTGACAAACTCTTTTGCTTCAATGCTATGAGGACAAAGCACGAAGCAATCTTTCTTTCAAGTGATCAATCACAAACAACCAAAAGTAAGTAATATGCTGCTAAAAATCAAGACAAGATCACAATGCTCATAGCTTGAACATACTAGAGTGGTATATCGCTAGCCTCCATGAGTGAAGCAAAACATAAATGCAGAAACTTCTCCGGAGTTTTAAAGGAGACTAGAACTAAGAATTTCAGAACAAGCAATATCACAATCATGCAGAAGACAATGTGGTACTTTGGGAGAATGCATGTTACACTAAGAATGACAATTATGCTCTCAATAGTTGGTGCTTTGAAGAAAGAAGGGGAGACTCTCGAACCGTGGCTTTTTTATGGCAAGATTGAAAACTCGTGGTTGGAAGCAAAGACTAAACATGTACCAGAGCTCTTGGTTTTGAAAACAGAGATAAAATTCTTTTTGAGAGGTGCAACTTTCCAGTCAACGGTGAACAGTAAAGGTCTCTCATTATATCCCATGCCAACCATATTAATGCTTTTTCCTTACACTTTTGTTCCCTTATCCATATACCATTTGACGGTCTATGGTACCTTTTATTTTGCCTCAAGTACGGAAGGAAGTTTTCTCGTTCCATCTATCATTAGCAGCATTTGGTCCATTTCATTCCATCATCAAGTATGGGGGAGGTGTAACTCTTTTTTTATTGACTAGTTAAAACTTCCATCAAAATATTTTTGGCATGCTAGATACTGATTTGCCCTCACCGCACCGTGAGCTTGTACGGTTACAAAAGGGAAGCTTTTGAACAAATTTCGAGATGGCACAAGAAAATCTAAGTTAGGGATGGCTGGTAAATACCATATATAGGAAGGTATGGTGGACTCAAGTGGAATAATTAGTTTATAAAGGAGTTTGGATACACAAGCAGAATTCCACTTAGTGCGAGTGAAGGCTAGCAAAAGACTGGGAAGCGACCAACTAGAGAGAAATAATCTATAATACTATAATATATCATCCCCACTATCTTATTTATCTCAACATGCAAGCATGCTACATCATCAAAGGCCCACCACAATATGCATGAGAACAAGTTCTTCATTATTAGTTGATCTCATGTACGCATCCATTCAATGACACATGCAACCTCCAACATGCATGGATTTTTCCCCATTATATTATATTACTTATATTTAATAAATATTTTTAACTACCCAATAATAAAATACAATACGTAAAATGTATTTTTATACTTTAGTTTATATACTATGAATTCAACTATTCATGATTAACGCAATCAATCATTAAAAATATATTGCAACTGATTCCCGCAGCAACGCGCGGGGTATCATCTAGTTGTCATAATCATGCAGAGCGACAAAGCTACATTCAATCGGGCATGAAAGTGATATAAATATTCTGAAATAAAAAGATCATCAAGGCATGATATACTTTTTAGTCATAAGCATGTGTGAACATGTGCCAAGTCAATCCAAGAATTCTCCGAAGGGAAATACCACTTCTATATGCCAAACCATGAACAACGCAATGCATGTAAATCATTTCAACAACACATTATGCACTCTAGCTATTTGATATCAACCACAAAGAAAGTATGAACTACTGGGAAGGACTTGTAAACATAGCACTATGTCGCTACAAGCTGGTCTCTAGATCATAAGTACAGACATATGTACAAAAGTAGAAACCAGAAGAGTTCATACCGGTTTTCCTTGTTGCTTGCCTTCCGTCGATCTTCGTCATTACTGCCTTGTCACTTGCACAATCAAACGTGGGAAATATAATCAAATACCATCACGGACTCGAGCTGAACTCTGAAAACAAAGCAACTAAATAGAGAAAAAAAATCTTTTTCAGTTTTTTCAAAGGCTAAAGAAAGAAAAAGAAAAGAGAAATCTTTTTGTTCTTTTTGCAAATTAAAGAGAAAAGAAGAACGGCAAAAAACTTCAAAGAGATCAAAGCGAAATAAACAAAACGGATAGTACAATGGAAAAGGGAGAAGGGCATGTACTCCCCCAATCTTAGGCTTTTGGCCTAAGTTGGTAATAGCTACTGCCCCCAGGAGCCTCCTGCTCCGGGGTGATGCGGGTAAGTCCAAGGGTCGTATGAGGCTTCCGGTGTGTACACCAAAGTCCTTGGATCCTCCCACGAAGACGGATCCACGCTCCAAGCAGAGGAAGACCCTTCACCCCACTGGGTGACGGTCTCTCCCTGGGAAGGTGGAACTCACCGTGCTCCTCCTAGTCAGGCACAACCCCCTCCATGGGGTTATGAAAATGATACTGGACCATAAAATCGTTGAACTAGACAACGTCAAAGGACCATCCATTCCTGCTAGAAAAATCAAACAAAAGAGGTGCATGTAGACTGATCTTGCATTCTGCGGAAGATCCGAAACGCAAGATATAAACAAGGTTCCCAAACTCAGAAGTCATGGTAACAAACTTATGCCTCTTCATAGCAGCAGGATCAAAGCTTAAATAAGAAAAAGGCTTATCATCAGGGTGTGTGGTGCCATTAAGAGACTCAAGGATAAGTGTGGTGTAAACGCCACCAAATAAATCTCCCTTGTTACCATTCATAGCAAGGAGTCGAGCAATTAAGGCACCCACATTATAACCATTCCTCCCTGAGAGGGCGTTTGCCAGGATAGCAATATCCGGCACAAAACTGATGCCTTTGTTGTCACAATCTAACACCCCTCTAGCAATAAAATACGCAAAATACCTGAGGTGGGGGAATAAGATGGTTGAAATCTTCGAACGATGAATATCCCTCGTTTCCTGGCTACATAGAGAGTTGAAGACAGTTTTCAGCTCGGAAGGCTGAGAGTTCATCTTTGCCGTCTGTCCAACGTTCGGCACATCTATTATATCACAAAATCTTGCCAAAGACATGGTGAAAAGATCATTGTAAATTTATACTCAATAATTCCAGCATCATGATTATATCTAAAACTATTAATAAAACAGGATGTGAGTTTTTCATACTGAGCGACACGACATCTTGCTAGCCGTGTCAAACCTGCATTGGCACAAAGGCCGTAGAATCCCTCCTTAATTCCTGCAGCTTCGAGGAGAGCATCGCACGGATACGTCATTGCGCGTGCTGAACTCGTCTTTTCCAACTCGCACGGATACGTCATTGATCTTCATTGTAGCTCACCCTAGCAGCTGAGGGTGAAGCTGCAGCTCTAGTAACTCGATCGGAGCGCTCGGGTGTGACGCCCCCAAAATCAATCTGTGTACAGTAATCATACACACAGGGTACACGGCTGAGATTAGGGTGCCACGGTGATAATATCACAGCACAACACTAAACACAAAAGGATACACAAATATGTTACAATAGAGGGGGTCACGCGAACCCGAATACATAAGTCATACAAGCCATAATATGTGAGTACAGACATAGTTAGTCAAGTTTTGCCTTAAGAAGGCTAGCACAAATCACATCAGAGATACAGATCGAAAAGGCGAGGCCTCCCGCCTGGGATCCACCGAACTACTCCTGGTCAACGGGGAACTCGACGTCGTAGTAGGCGCCTCCGGGGTACTCCTGCTCCTGGGCTCCAACGTCGGCTGCAGCGGCCGATCAGGCAAAACAGTAAAGGAAATAAAGCAGGTGAGTATCTAGTATACCCGCGAGTCTTACGTCCGCTACTAAGCAATCTGCATTATATCAACGGAAAGAAGAGGATGTATATAGTGGACTGAAAGACAGAAATCCAGAGCAAGGGTAAGAAGCTAGGCCTAACGAAGACTAGCATCTTCCGATGATGTCTTGCATCATGAGGTAAGAATCAGCCAACAGTTTATATAAAGCATAAAGTAACAATGCAGTAGAAGTTGCTGCAGCATTGTATAATAGTAAGTTGTAATAATTAACAATGCCTCCGAGTTCACCTCCTCGACATCCCAGCGAGGAAGAAAACCCGGAACCATACAGTTTAATAATAATAGTTTCTAGTGGTAAGATCCAGCTTTAGCATAAAGCGTCCTGTTACCGTGGACACGGCTATTCAAATAGATTAATCTTCCCTGCAGAGGTGCACTTGTGTTACGCTACACGCACGGATCTCCAGGGTGGCGGGAACCTTGTTAGGGAACGCTCCACCGAGGCTATCCGACACTTCATAGCCCATCTTTCAAACTCAACAGAGAGGCCATCCGCCGGTCTAAATCCTAAGTACGCCGAGCCTTGGACCCCAACCCGAACGTACTCCTGCATGGTGCGTGGCTAGCCGGTGAAGTTAAAGCAAATCCAAATAAGACACCACCGCGCGAGCAAATAAGACAACACCACTTCCCAGCGCAGGCCGCGGTACTGCTGACGTCTGAAGAGTCCTCGGACGACACTACGAAGCAGAGGAGCCCATAACTCGTAATTCCCACGGGTAGGTAGTGCGTACATGGCATACAGCCAACTCAAGACATTCACTGAACCATTTAGCATTTTAATTAACCTGCGTGACAACCGTTATTGTTGCCTCGACTTAACTGACCCGCGGACAACGATAGCAGCCAGGACCACCAGTACATCGGTGCCTGCCCCGTCGTCCCACCAAGTCACTGCGGTTACCAACAAGGTGAACCATCTCCTTACCTTGTCTCGCGTGTGCTCCTGGAGGAGCTCGACTTTCGTGGTTTGGTAACTCTCGCTGCCAACGATCAGGGGCCAAGCACACCGGTATACTGGTCGTACCCTCCCTGTCGTCCCGTCGCAATACCACTCGCGGGCACCGTTGGGTCGCCTGACTTCTTACCTGAAGGACAACCGTTTACAGGACCCTATGGCGTCAAGACAAAGTCAACCTCGAGTGGAGTACAAGGATTACTCCTTGATAGCTCACACTTGAGGTGACTAGGCATAACCCAGATAGGGGCCTTAGACGGTGTCTGCATTGTACCGTACCTGTGCAGTTATAATATTTGTATCCGCGTTCACTCCCCTGAGTGATCACGGCCCTCTATCTAATCCTAGCTAACAATGCGCAGGGCTCACTGCTGAATAATGCATAATAATAATAGGCAGCATAGGATAAAGGAGGCACATCAAGGGGCGACAATGACAGGTTATTCAATTGAATAGGTAAGCAAACGTAGCAGCAGCAGTAACAATGCCTAGTGCAACAAATGTACGGAAAGATAGGCGATATCTGGGGAAGAGAATGGCTCTGCTTGCCTGGAAGCTCGACGGTAGTAGTAGGGTCGTCGACGAAGTAGTCGTACTCAGCAGCGGTGTAGTCGACGGCAGCAGCGGGGTCTACCGGAGATTAAGGGGGGGAAGAAACAGTAAATACACAGCAAGCATATACAAACAGATGCATGACATGACAGATGAAATGTCAATGGTATTCTAACGCAGTGCAATGCACATTGCTCGGAACGGAAATTCATCTGAGGATGAACTACCGGCTCCGGATGATTACCGGACAGGGTGTCCGAAGGGGGAAGGATCAAGCCGGAGGTGTCGTGGGTACCGGACAAACATAAGGGAGGTGTATCCGTGCTAGTTGATCTATTCCGAGAAACATTCGTGTTCGGAATAAATTCATCCGGGCACTCTAACAGTACCGGACAGTTTATCGGACAGCCGGTCCGGAGGGGGACGGTTCGATGTTCGTTGTGTTAGAGGGGAGTGATAGACCTACGGATAGCGTATTCGTATTCGTTATATTTTTCTGAACAATTTTCATGTATAAAGTTTTTGAATCCGAGTTACGGTTTAAAAGTTATTGAATTTCAAAGTTTTAAATCATTTAAATGATTTTCTGAATTTCCTTTATTATTTATTCAACATTATCCAGAACATTATCCAAAACAGTGCCTGACATGTGGGACCCACATGTCAGCCTCTGTTTAATTATAAACATTATAATAAATAAGAAATGCCTCTGGGCCCACATGTCAGTGACTAGTTTTTATAATTTTATTTATTTCTAAATGACTTACAGCTGGGGCCCAGTTGTCAGTGTCACAAAGGTAATTATCAAGTCTAATTTATTTAAACAACCTAGGGGGGCCACTGTCAGTGACTGGGAGGGGGGGGGGGTTAACTTTTGTTAAGTTAACAGTGGGGTTAGCCGAGGGGGTGACCCACATGTCAGTGGCTTATCCGAGGGGGATTAGTGCTAAGCACGTATCTGACCAGGGGCCCCCGCATGGCAGCGACTGGGAGGTCCGCCGGAGTCACGCCGGCGACTGGACTCCGGCGAACTCGAGCTGGAGCTCGATTTACTGGGCTATATAGCGCGATTCTTTTTGCATTCGATCGAGTAGAGTGACCCGCGTCGATCTGGGGTGGGGGAGAGTGATGGGGCGGTCCAGGTCGAGCTCTGCTTCAAAAATGGCGGAGCAGCCGCTCGGGCTCCAATGGTGAACTACGACACGCTACGAAATCGAGCTAACTACCGGTCCAAATCGAACGCACGCATCACAAGGATCCTACTGGTGCACTTGGCGCGGGCTGGGACGGACCAAGTCGACGGCTACGACGACGTGCCACGGCGGCCGGAGCAAGAGAATTGGGGGAAAAGGCTACGGGCTTATCGAGCACCTACGGATAGTTGGCGACGACAGAGGTGCTCACCACGAACGCGTCGGGGTTGGAAGCGGGCTCGGGGAGGGGTTGAGCTGGCCGGAATCGGTCGCCGATCTCGGCGGCTGGAGCTTGAAGACGACGAAGATTCCGAGTGCTGTGGTGGCTCCCGGCAGCAACGGGCTGCACTGGAAGACGGGCTCGACGACGGCGAGTGCGATGGACACGATGGCTTGGGCTAGTTCGTCGAGTGGCCGCGGTTGGCCACGACAGTGAACGGCGACGGCTCGGGAGGATTTTCCCCGAGGCGTGCGAGAAGAGGAGGAGGGGAAATGGAGGGGGAGGATGTCCAGGGGGTGGCTGGGGGCATTCTTATCCCGTCGGCGTCGGGAGGGAGCAGGTGGAGGCGGGGCCAGCTCGCCAGCATCGTCGGCGAGCTCGGCCGTGCGGGAGCAGGTGAGGGGGGTGGTTGGGGAAGAAGACAAGGGGTGGGGGTGGGCTGGGCTGAGGTGGGCCTCGCCCCAGGCGAGCTTTAATCATTTTATTTTTCTTCTAATTTTCCATTCTGTTCTTTTCCTTTTGTATTGGTTTTAATTGCTTTAAAATTTATTTAAAATGTGTGACATGGCCCATAATTAGGAGTGTAAATTTCCAGAGTGCCACAAAAAGTTTAGGCTTAAAATAAAACCATTTACCATTTCTTTATAATATTCAATTGTCAAATGGGGCTGTTTTGCTTGGTGTTTGAATTGTTTGAATTTTCCAGTGGCAAAATAAAATACTATAACCATATGGGCATGACCCAATGATTAATTGTGATTTTATAAAAGTGGTCCCATGATTTTTGGGCAAAGTTTAATTGCAACATATTTCTCATAGCAACGAAAAGGCATTTTTGAATATGATCAAAAGCAAAGTGGGTCATGGCATGGTTTGCATAGTGATTAGCAACAGTGATTAGTCCACAGTAAAAGTGATTACTATTACAGGCAACTGAGGGTGTTACAAATCTCCCCCACTACAAGAATTCTCGTCTCGAGAATTTAAGTGGTAGCGAGGAAAAGATCGGGGTATTCATCGCGAAGGCGATCTTCGCGTTCCCAAGTGGCTTCATCTTCAGAATGATTCGACCACTGAACCTTGAGGAACTTGACGGTCTTATTGTGGGTTCGGCGTTCAGACTGATCGAGAATGCGGCTCGGATGTTCTCGATAAGTCAAGTCTTGTTGCAGCTCGATCATATCATGCTCCACTTCGCGGATAGGGTCCTTGAAGCAGCGACGGAGTTGCGACACGTGGAAGACATCGTGGACTTGGGAGAGGTTCGGCGGCAATTCCAACCGGTATGCCACGGGTCCACTCGTGGAAAGGATACGGAACGGGCCAATGTAGCGAGGAGCCAACTTGCCCTTGATACCGAAGCGATGAGTGCCCCTCATGGGAGTGACACGGAGGTAAGCGTATTCACCAGGTTGATACTCCATTTCACGGTGTTTGCGGTCATAGTTGCTCTTCTGACGAGACTGTGCGGCCTTGAGATTTTCTTGCACAATGCGAACTTGTTCTTCAACCTCTTGGACAAGATCCGGTACGAAGTAGGGTCGTTCCCCAGTTCCTGGCCAATTCAGGGGGGTTTGACATTTATGTCCATATAGAACTTCGAAGGGGGCCATCTTTAAGCTAGCTTGATAGCTATTGTTGTACGAGAATTCCGCGTACGGGAGGGCATCCTCCCATTTCATGCCGAAAGAAAGGACACAAGTGCGAACATGTCTTCCAGCACTTGATTTACTCGTTCAACTTGGCCTTGAGACTGGGGGTGATAAGCGGTGCTGAGATTCAGACGAGTCCCGAAGGCTTCCATGAAACTATTCCAGTATCGTGAGGTGAAAAGGCTGCCACGGTCTGAACTGATCTCCATCGGAATACCGTGGAGTGACACAATTCGGGAGATATACAAGTGTGCTAACTGACTATCAGTGATCGTCTCCTTGACCGGCAGGAAGTGTGCAATCTTGGAGAATCGGTCGACGACGACAAAGATGGCATCGTTACCTTTCCGTTACTTAGGAAAATCGGTGAGGAAGTCCATCTCGACTTTGTCCCACTTCCAATCAGGAGGAGGGAGTGGTCGCAACCAACCAGCAGGTTTCTGATGACCGGCCTTGACGCGACTGCAAACGTCACATTGAGAAACATAGTGGGCGATGTCTTGCTTCATGTAAGGCCACCAGTACCGGTGACGAAGGTCTTTATACATCTTGGTACTGCCAGGGTGGATTGACAAGGGAGAATTATGGGCTTCTTCCATGATATCCGGACCATAGTTAATGATGGCCGGGCTCATAGGAACTACTACGCGGCCCTTGAAGTACACAGTATCACCATCATTAGTATCAATGGTAAAAGAGGAGGGCTTTCCTTCTGCGATGTCCTGCTTGATCTTCACAATGTCAGGGGCCAGAGATTGTCTACTCTTGATGAGGGCGTCGAGTTTTGACTCGAGAACCAGGTTATTGACGTAACCTTGAGGAACAATCTCGAGGTTCAACTTGCGAAACTCTTCATATAGAAGTGGTTGCTGCACCTGAACCTCAAGTTCAGAACAGTAAGCCTTGCGGCTCAAGGCATCGGCCATCACATTAGCCTTGCCAAGGGTATAAGAAATATCCATGTTGAAGTCGGCTATTGTCTTGAGCCATCGTTGTTGACGAAGATTCAGGTCTGGCTGAGTAAACAGGTACTTCAGACTTTGGTGATCGGTGTAGACCTCGCAACGATTACCGACGAGGTAATGTCGCCACAGCTTCAATGCATAAATTACTGCTGCCAATTCGAGGTCATGTGTTGGATATTTGTCTTCGTGAGCACGCAACTGACGAGAGCCATAAGCAATCACTTTGCGCTCTTGCATTAGGACACAGCCTAATCCTTGACGAGACGCGTCGCAATATATCACGAAGTCCTTCTGAGTATCAGGGGGAGCGAGCACCGGGGGAGAAGTTAGCTTGTCCTTGAGTGCTTGAAAACTTTCTTGACATTTATCTGTCCACTCAAACTTGACGCCTTTGTGAAGCAGATTAGTCAGAGGCCTGGCAATCTTGGAGAAATTCTCGATGAAACGGTGGCAATAGCTAGCGAGCCCGAGGAAACTGCGGACTTGCTTGACGGTCTTGGGAGGAGTCCAGTCAAGAATAGCCTGGATACGTTCTGGGGTGACTGCAATGCCATCCTTGGAAATCACATGTCCAAGGTAGGTTACTTCGGGAAGCCAGAACTCACACTTAGAATACTTAGCGTAGAGTTTGTGTTCTCAAAGCTTCTCCAGTATAAGACGAAGATGTTCAGCATGTTCTTCTTCATTCTTGGAATATATCAATATATCATCCAGATAAACCACGACGAACTGGTCGAGGTACTCCATGAAAATATAATTCATCAATCTGGAGAAGGTGGCTGGAGCATTGGTTAAGCCAAAGGACATGACAGTGTACTCGTATGAACCATAGCGAGTAATGAAGGCAGTCTTCGGAATGTCCTCATCACGGACTCGGATTTGGTGATAACCCAACCTCAAGTCGAGTTTAGAAAACACCTTGGATCCGGCAAGTTGATCATACAGATCGTTGATCCGAGGAAGTGGGTATTTGTTCTGGATGGTGGCTTGGTTAATGGGCCGATAATCTTGGACCAATCGGTTTGTCCCATCGCTCTTCCTGACAAAGAGCGAAGGTGCTCCCCAAGCTGAGGAACTGGGGCGAATGAATCCTTTCTGAAGTGCCTTGTCGATTTCCTCCTAAAGTTCAAGGAGTTCATGTGGCGGCATCTTGTAAGGACGCTTGGCAATAGGGGTGGTGCCGGGCTTCAAGTCGATGACAAATTTGACTTCTCTGATCGGGGGTATTCCCGGCAAGTCTTCTGGGAAGACGTCGGGAAAATCGCGAACGACCGGAACGTTCTCGATGCCTTCGAGGGGGCGGCATTCAAAGCATTCATCATAAATATCTGTGTTTCAGCATTACGGATAACCCGGGTGGTGTGGTTAACAATCTCGCCGGAGGGGCGAAAAAGTTGGTCAGACTTGGTGCCACAATAAAGTGCGGCATCGTGAAATTTCAACCAGTCCATTCCCAGAATGAGGTCTATGGTGGAAGACTTCAGAACGATGGGGGAAGCAAGGAATTCAATCCCTTCAATTTCAACAATGGTTCCGGGCACTATCTTGGTGGTTCGGCATTGGCCTATCGGGGTGCGAACAACCATCGGTGGGTTCATATTTTCCAATGCGAAGTTATGCGTCAATGCAAATGCTTCCGACATGAATGAATGCGATGCTCCTGTATCAAATAAAACAGTAGCAGGTACGGAATTAACGAGAAGGGTACCCATCACGGTAGCGGGTTGTTGCTGAGCTTCTTCAACACTGACGTTGTTAGCATGTCCACGAGCATAAGAAGCAGACCCAGTATTATAGTTGGGGGTCCTGTTGTTGCCACGACCATTTCCGCGGCCAGCGGGGTGAACTACCAGTTTCTTCTGTTTCTGGGGGCACTCTCTGGAAAAATTCCCAGGTTGACGGCACGTGAAGCATAATCCATCCTGAGGACGAAGTGGGGTAGCATTGGGTGGTGCAGGCAGAGCTCTTGGAAACTGCGGTGGCGGAGGCAGACGGGGTGCAGCATAAGACGGCCTTGGAGCAGGGACAGTTGAATGGGTCACACTGGTGGGGAGCCAGATACGACACTTCTGCGTTGCGCCTGAAGATGAGCCAACGTCACGATAACACTTCAGAGAGTTCTTGTGCTCCATCTGTGCAGTCTCGACGGTGATAGCTTTGTTCACCATGGTGGAGAAGTTAGCGAAATCATGAACGGCAAGAGCGAGACTGAGGTCTGGGTTGAGGCCACGACGGAACTTCTGCTGCCTGCGAGCATCAGTGGTGATCTCTCCTTCCGCATAGCGAGAGAGGTTGAGGAACTCGCGCTGATATGCTTCAACAGTCAGGTCGCCCTGAGTGAGGTTGCGGATTCTTCCGCCTTACGATCCATGATCCCCTGAGGAATGTAGCGAGCGCGAAAGGCAGACTGAAATTCATCCCAGGTGATGAATTCTCCAACTGGCAGTGAACGCTTGTGGGTATTCCACCACTGAGCAGCGGCGCCTTTCAGATGATAAGACGCAAAGTTCACATAGTCGGCTGGATCGACATTAGCAGACTCCAGCTCGTGAGTGATGTCGCGAAGCCAGTCATCAGCATCCAACGGCTGAACAGTGTTGCGGAACATAGTGGGGTTGAGGCGGGTGAAGTCGTGCAGAGTCACGGTGGCATGCTGATGGTGGTGCCCATTCTGATTCGGCTGGGGGAACTGAGCCATGATATTCTGCATGAACTGACGATTCATCTCGAACTGCTGCATCATCGCGGCCATGTAATCCGGCGGCAGAGGTGGGTCGTTGGCAGCACGACCATGACCACGACCACCACGACCAGCCATCCTTCTAGAATTTAACAGGGGTATTTCAGCGATGAAAATTTAACGAGATACCGGAATCAAGCCTGAAATAAAACGACAACGAAAAGGAGGCGCAGATATGTATAGGAGTAGTCATACAAGACATACACATTCACACACATAGTCAATCGAAAATCGGGCAGCGTAACGTCGTAGAAATTAAGGAAAAAGGACTCACTAGGCGGCGCGCAGACCGCGGTTAGGATTACACGACGCGACATAGATTCCACTATGTCAATCACGCCGCAAGAAAACTGTTGGCCACAGGAGTTAATGCCAGAGAACGCGCGGCCTGCCCAGAATGAGAATGGGATCCGCGGTCCGGGACCTGGGGTATGACTCTTGCGACACGACTCAATCAATGGGGCAAGCACCAAAAACGCCGGGTGGAATCAAGAGAACGTGATCCTAATGTCAGATTTTGTAAAACTTACCAGCAAGGATAAGAGAGCAGATTCCCAGAGCATAGGTAAGGAGAAAAGGATCCTAATACCATAGATATCACACGTAGTGACATCGATGTGGGCCCATAAGCCAAATATTAAGTTAGATCTTTTTTTTTTCAAAGTCTAGACTCAACTTCGGCTCTGATACCAACTTGTGACGCCCGCAAAATAAATCCGTGTACAGTAATCATACACAGGGTACACGGCTGAGATTAGGGTGCCACGATGATAATATCACAGCACAACACTAAACACAAAAGGATAAACAAATATGTTACAATAGAGGGGGTCACGCGGACCCGAATACATAAGTCATACAAGCCATAATATCTGAGTACAGACATAGTTAGTCAAGTTTTGCCTTAAGAAGGCTAGCACAAATCACATCAGAGATACAGATCGAAAAGGCGAGGCCTCCCGCCTGGGATCCACCGAACTACTCCTGGTCAACGGGGAACTCGACGTCGTAGTAGGCGCCTCCGGGGTACTCCTGCTCCTGGGCTCCAACGTCGGCTGCAGCGGCCGATCAGGCAAAACAGTAAAGGAAATAAAGCAGGTGAGTATCTAGTATACCCGCGAGTCTTACGTCCGCTACTAAGCAATATGCATTATATCAACGGAAAGAAGAGGCTGTATATAGTGGACTGAAAGACAGAAATCCAGAGCAAGGGTAAGAAGCTAGGCCTAACGAAGACTAGCATCTTCCGATGATGTCTTGCAGCATGAGGTAAGAATCAGCCAACAGTTTATATAAAGCATAAAGTAACAATGCAGCAGAAGTTGCTGCAGCATTGTATAATAGTAAGTTGTAATAATTAACAATGCCTCCGAGTTCACCTCCTCGACATCCCAGCGAGGAAGAAAACCCGGAACCATACAGTTTAATAATAATAGATTCTAGTGGTAAGATCCAGCTTCAGCATAAAGCGTCCTGTTACCGTGGACATGGCTATTCGAATAGAGTAATCTTCCCTGCAGGGGTGCACTTGTGTTACGCTACACGCACGGATCTCCAGGGTGGCGGGAACCTTGTTAGGGAACGCTCCACCGAGGCTATCCGACACTTCATAGCCCATCTTTCAAACTCAACAGAGAGGCCATCCGCCGGTCTAAATCCTAAGTACGCCGAGCCTTGGACCCCAACCCGAACGTACTCCTGCACGGTGCGTGGCTGGCCGGTGAAGTTAAAGCAAATCCAAATAAGACACCACCGCGCGAGCAAATAAGACAACATCACTTCCCGACGCAGGCCGCGGTACTGCTGACGTCTGAAGAGTCCTCGGACGACACTACGAAGCAGAGGAGCCCATAACTCGTAATTCCCACGGGTAGGTAGTGCGTACATGGCATATAGCCAACTCAAGACATTCACTGAACCATTTAGCATTTTAATTAACCTGCGTGACAACCGTTATCGTTGCCTCGACTTAACTGACCCGCGGACAACGACAGCAGCCAGGACCACCAGTACATCGGTGCCTGCCCCGTCGTCCCACCAAGTCACTGCGGTTACCAACAAGGTGAACCGTCTCCTTACCTTGTCTCGCGTGTGCTCCTGGAGGAGCTCGACTTTCGTGGTTTGGTAACTCTCGCGGCCAACGATCAGGGGCCATGCACACCGGTACACTGGTCGTACCCTCCCTGTCGTCCCGTCGCAATACCTCTCGCGGGCACCGTTGGGTCGCCGGACTTCTTACCTGAAGGACAACCGTTTACAGGACCCTATGGCGGCAAGACAAAGTCAGCCTCGAGTGGAGTACAAGGATTACTCCTTGATAGCTCACACTTGAGGTGACTAGGTATAACCCAGATAGGGGCCTTAGACGGTGTCTGCATTGTACTGTACCTGTGCAGGTATAATATTTGTATCCGCGTTCACTCCCCTGAGTGATCACGACCCTCTATCTAATCCTACCTAACAATGCGCAGGGCTCACTGCTGAATAATGCATAATAATAATAGGCAGCATAGGATAAAGGAGGCACATCAAGGGGCGACAATGACAGGTTATGAAATTGAATAGGTAAGCAAACGTAGCAGCAGCAGTAACAATGCCTAGTGCAAGAAATGTACGAAAATATAGGCGATATCTGGGGAAGAGAATGGCTCTGCTTGCCTGGAAGCTCGACGGTAGTAGTAGGGTCGTCGACGAAGTAGTCGTACTCAGCAGCGGTGTAGTCGACGGGAGCAGCGGGGTCTACCGGAGATTAAGGGGGGGAAGAAACAGTAAATACACAGCAAGCATATACAAACAGATGCATGACATGACAGATGAAATGTCAATGGTATTCTAACTTAGTGCAATGCACATTGCTCGGAACGGAAATTCATCTGAGGATGAACTACCGGCTCCGGATGATTACCGGACAGGGTGTCCGGAGGGGGAAGGATCAAGCCGGAGGTGTCGTGGGTACCGGACAAACATAAGGGAGGTGTATCCGTGCTAGTTGATCTATTCCGAGAAACATTCGTGTTTGGAATAAATTCATCCGGGCACTCTAACAGTACCGGACAATTTATCAGACAGCCGGTCCGGAGGGGGACGGTTCGATGTTCGTTGTGTTAGAGGGGAGTGATAGACCTATGGATAGCGTATTCGTATTCGTTATATTTTTCTGATCAATTTTCATGTATAAAGTTTTTGAATCCGTGTTACGGTTTAAAAGTTATTGAATTTCAAAGTTTTAAATCATTTAAATTATTTTCTGAATTTCCTTTATTATTTATTCAACATTATCCAGAACATTATCCAAAACAGTGCCTGGCATGTGGGACCCACATGTCAGCCTCTGTTTAATTATAAACATTATAATAAATAAGAAATGCCTCTGGGCCCACATGTCAGTGACTAGTTTTTATAATTTTATTTATTCCTAAATGACTTACAGCTGGGGCCCAGTTACCAGTATCACAGATGTAATTATCAAGTCTAATTTATTTAAAAAGCCCAGGGGGGGGCCACTGTCAATGACTGGGAGGGGGGTTAACTTTTGTTAAGTTAACAGTGGGGTTAGCCGGGGGGGGGGGGTGACCCACATGTCAGTGGCTTATCCGAGGGGGATTAGTGCTAA
Source organism: Bromus sterilis (assembly GCA_950022295.1). Lineage (NCBI taxonomy): Eukaryota > Viridiplantae > Streptophyta > Magnoliopsida > Poales > Poaceae > Bromus > Bromus sterilis. Next base: position 359,194,781 of record OX465595.1, on the reverse strand, counting down.
GCACGTATCTGACCAGGGGGCCCCGCATGGCAGCGACTGGGAGGTCCGCCGGAGTCGCGCCGGCGACTGGACTCCGGCGAACTCGAGCTGGAGCTCGATTTACTGGGCCATATAGCGCGATTCTTTTTGCATTCGATCGAGTAGAGTGACCCGCGTCGATCTGGGGTGGGGGAGAGTGATGGGGCGGTCCAGGTCGAGCTCTACTTTAAAAATGGCGGAGCAGCCGCTCGGGCTCCAATGGTGAACTACGACACGCTACGAAATCGAGCTAACTACCGGTCGAAATCGAACGCACGCATCAGAAGGGTCCTACTGGTGCACTTGGCGCGGGCTGGGACGGACCAAGTCGACGGCTACGACGACGTTCCACGGCGGCCGGAGCAAGAGAATTGGGGGAAAAGGCTACGGGCTTATCGAGCACCTACGGATAGTTGGCGACGACAGAGGTGCTCACCACGAACGCGTCGGGGTTGGCAGCGGGCTCGGCGAGGGGCTGAGGTGGCCGGAATCGGTCGCCGATCTCGGCGGCTGGAGCTTGAAGACGACGAAGATTCCGAGTGCCGTGGTGGCTCCCGGCAGCAACGGGCTGCACTGGAAGCCGGGCTCGACGGCGGCGAGTGCGATGGACACGATGGCTTGGGCTAGTTCGTCGAGTGGCCGCGGTTGGCCACGACAGTGAACGACGGCGGCTCGGGAGGATTTTCCCCGAGGCGTGCGAGAAGAGGAGGAGGGGAAATGGAGGGGGAGGATGTCCAGGGGGTGGCTGGGGGCGTTCTTATCCCGTCGGCGTCGGGAGGGAGCAGGTGGAGGCGGGGCCAGCTCGCCAGCTTCGTCGGCGAGCTCGGCCGTACGGGAGCAGGTGATGGGGGTGGTTGGGGAAGAAGACAAGGGGTGGGGGTGGGCTGGGCTGAGGTGGGCCTCGCCCCAGGCGAGCTTTAATCATTTTCTTTTTCTTCTAATTTTCCATTCTGTTCTTTTCCTTTTGTATTGGTTTTAATTGCTTTAACATTTATTTAAAATGTGTGACCTGGCCCATAATTAGGAGTGTAAATTTCCAGAGTGCCACAAAAAGTTTAGCTTAAAATAAAACCATTTACCATTTCTTTATAATATTCAATTGTCAAATGGGGCTGTTTTGCTTGGTGTTTGAATTGTTTGAATTTTCTAGTGGCAAAATAAAATACTATAACCATATGGGCATGACCCAATGATTAATTGTGATTTTATAAAAGTGGTCCCATGATTTTTGGGCAAAGTTTAATTGCAACATATTTCTCATAGCAACGAAAAGGCATTTTTGAATATGATCAAAAGCAAAGTGGGTCATGGCATGGTTTGCATAGTGATTAGCAACAGTGATTAGTCCACAGTAAAAGTGATTACTGTTACAGGCAACTGAGGGTGTTACATCGGGCTTCTTCTTCCCAAGCCACCCCTTTGCCTTTCCTAGCAAACTCATTTCTGAATTTTTTGACAATTCACAAAAACAAGGATTTAAGCAAAGTGAGTTGAGGAAAACTACTCTACTCACTTACCTAAGGCATAAACTTGCATCAAAACTTGGAAAATAAATTTCTACACATGCATTCAAGCTCATATGAACAACACCAATAACTACTTAATACTCACAAATGAAGCCACCAATCAAAAATCTAATTGGAGGTGTGGAGGAGTTACAAACCAGGGAGTATTTGCGCAAAATCTCAGCTCAAATAATGTGCTATGGAGAGAGATCGAAATTTTGGACGAAGGGAAGCAAGAACACAAGTTCCAGGTGCAGAACTCGTGTTTTGGGGAAGAAAGAGAGATAGAGAGAAAGAAGACTCACCTGGTTGGCTGCCTTGTGGGCCCAGGCGCCCTGTGGGCGCGACCAAGGGTCAGGCCGCGCCAGCTGGCCGCCTGGGCCACTGGTGTCCCCCTGGTCAGCCCCAGGTGCCCCTGGTTCACTTTTGACGTGGAAATTTTGATATTGATTTTTTTGGTTTTTTTCTGAAAACTTCACTGTTGATTTTTTTTTCGAAGTTCAAAAAGCTGCGAAACTTTCTGAAAACTTGGAGCAGTGGTTAGAAATGTGAAGTTTCAAAAACATAAAACTTTGGTACAGTAGAGAGAATAAAATCTAAAGCAAATGAAAACATAACAAGCTTCAGTTTTTACCTATATAAAATATGCTAGCTAGCAAGGTTGATCAAGTCTTACCAACAAACCGGCGATATATAGAGCAAAAAGTCTCACCTCTTATGAAGTGATCATTACACTTTTACTTTAGTGGACATTGTCCCCACCATAATGGTTTTGTATTTGTGGTGCACATGTGGAGGACAATCCCATTCTCCAATCTTCACGGTCTCGATATTCTCTATGGAGTTAAGGCCATGCCTTTTGTCGATCTTCTTCGTAAAATACACCGTGTGTTCATTATCATCAATGTTGAAAGTAACTTTTCCTTTATTGCAATCAATAACAGCACCTGCGGTGTTAAGAAAAGGTCTACCAAGAATAATGGACATGCTCCCATCCTCGGGCATGTCAAGCACAACAAAATTTGTAAGAATTAAACAATTAGCAACTTCAACCGGAACATCCTCACAAATACCAATCGGGACGGATGTTGACTTGTCAGCCATCTATAGAGAGATATCTGTAGGGATTAGTTTATATAAACATAGCCTCTTATAAAGAGAAAAAGGCATGACACTCCCTCCTTCCCCGAGATCACATAAAGAAGTTTTGACATAATTATTCTTTATGGAGCAAGGAATGGTGGGTATACCTGGATCACCAAGTTTCTCAGGAATCTTGCCACTTAAAGAGTAGTCATAAAGCATAGTAGATTTTGCCTGATTAGGGACTTTTCTTTTATTAGTAAAAATATCTTTCATATATTTGGAATAAGGAGGCAACTTAATAGCATCAGTCAAAGGAATCTGAAGTAAAAGAGTCTTCATCCATTCATAAAATTTATTATAATGCTCTTCTTATTTGGTTTTGAGAGACTTACCTAGAAAGGGCATGGGTTTCTGTACCCATGGTTCTCTTTCCTTCCCTTGTATTCTTGCAATGAAGTCTTCTCTAGTATACTTCTTGCGTTTATCGGGTGCTTCTTCTTCTCGCACCTCGGGAGGATCATTCTTCTCCTTATCTTTTTCGGGCTCAACACCGTCTTCAATCTCAGCATCGGATGTAGATATGCTGTTAGGATCAACAACATGTTCCTCACTTGTAATAGGATCATACGAGTTGTCAGCTTCCTTATGTTTCTTCTTCTTCTTTTTATTCTTTGGACAGCTAACAATCTCATCTTCTACCTGCACTTGAGAATCTTGCTCGATCCTCTTTGGATGTCCCTCTGGATAGAGAGGGTCCTGGGTGTGTGTACCACCCCTGGTATCTATACCATAAGCATTTATATCCTGTTTGGCATTATTAGCAAGCAAGTCTTTTTGCACATTAGAAATTTTTTCAAGCTGAGTTTGAACCATATGAAAATGCTTAACAAGACATTTAACATCATTAACTGTTCTACCTAGAACATCAACTAAACTTTTGATAGCAAGGGGATTATCATGCAACTGATTTTGTATCCTCTCATTAAAACGGTCTTGCTTAATAATAAAATTATAAAGCTAATCTAAACATTGGTCAGGAGGCTTACCTTTAGGGATGTGACTTTCATTGAAATCAAAAAGAGAGTGTACCTCTACCAATGGAGGGTGAGTAGTAGGCTCACACAACTTCTCAATACGAGGCAAATTCTTCACGTCTTTGGATTTAATGCCTTTCTCCTTTATAGACTTCTTTGCATCTTGCATATCTTCGGGGGTGAGAACAAGCATGCCCCTCTTCTTTGGTGGTGGAGGTGGTTCAGGGATGGACCAATCTTCATGGTTCTTGGCAATCTTTCCCATTAATTCTTCAGCATCGTCCGGTGTTCTTTCCCTGAAAACACAACCATCACAACTATCCAGATAGGATCTGGATTCATCGGTTAGACCATCATAAAATATATCAAGTAATTCATTATTAGGGACTTCATGTCCCGGTCTATCTTTAATTAAACCGCAATACCTCCCCAATCTTTAGGGAGGTGCTCATCCTGCAACTGTTTAAGGTTGTGAATTCTTGGCAAAGCAACATGTTGCATATGAGCAGGAAAATATTTATCAATAAAAGATTGAGCTAAGTCCGGAGGAATTTTAATAGAACCATAGGGTAGTGCATCATACCATGCTTTACCGTCTCCCTTCAAAGAAAAAGGAAAAAAAAGCTTAGCCACATAAAAGTTCCGTATCCTCTCATAAGTAGTAAACAAGCCACCCAACTCGGTGAGTTTGGTCAGGTGTGCTATAGCATCATTATTTTCTCTGCCATAAAAGGGGCCAGCTTCAACTGTAGACATAAGTGAAAGATCCACAGAGAAATCATAATCAGGATCGGTGATGCATATAGGTGATGTAGCAAATTCAGGATCAGGAGTGATCTTGTTCTTCATGGAGTGTTTTTCAAGAAGCTTCTTAACAGCACTAGGGTCAGACTTAGCACGCTCCGTAAGTTCCCTGCAGAAATCATCATCAAATATAATATAATCATCCTCAAGGATTCTCTCCTTCAGTTTATCTAAGTCTGGGTAACCAAAGCATTTGCAATTGGGAAAATAGGTGGCAGGAGTCTCAGTCTCGGACTGTGCTGCAACCTTAGCAATTTGAGTTTCAAGATAGTGACCAAGAAAACTAGTTTCGTCAAGAGTAGTGGAAGCATCATCGAAATTATCGGACATAGTAACAGACTCAGTGGAAGTAGCATGTGGCGGTGGTGGTGAAGCAAACTTGCTTATAATGGAAGGTGAATCAAGCGAAGCACTAGTGCTCAGAACAGTACCTTTTCTTGTAGTGGATGGTAAGATCGGAACCTTGGGGTCTCCTTTCTTACCCATAGCGGATAAAATGCAGAAGGCAGAATACTTCAAGTAGACTTGTAAGTAAAGATATGCTCCCCGACAACGGCGCCAAAAAACAGTACTTGATGACCCTCAACTGTAGGGGATCGAGATAGTCTTCGCGGTAAAGATAACCCAATTTATTGATTCGACACATGAAATCCTCAAATCATGGAACATCCCCTTTGGTGTTCCAAGCTGTCACCTTTGGGATCGCCGGTTCCGGACCATAATAGGTGACAAGCATTAAGAAGGTTCCGGACCATAATAGGTGACAAGATGTCATAGATAGGATCAAGAACATAAATATACTCATGAAAACACAAGTGGTTCAGATCTGAAAACATGGCACTCGGGCCAAAAGTGACAAGCATTAAGAGCAACAAGTTGTAGAAAAGATGATAAACACCAAAGTAGATGATAGGCAACATGCCCCCAACAATCTCACGAACTATTACATGATCAAACTCATCCAATCCCTACCATCCCCTTTGCCTACAGCAGGGAATTACTCACACATGTGAAGAGAAGTCATGGAGGGATGATGGAGTGGTGATGATGATGAAGATGGCGATGATCTCCCCTCACCGGAGGCCAAAACATCCTCCAGATTAGCCCTCCCGGAAAAGAAAAGAGGGTGGCGGCAGCTCCACGACGGAAACTGGGAAAACGACTTATGTTCTGGGGTTGTCGCGTCACGGGAATAAATAGGAGTCCTGGTAGTGAACCAGAGGAGGGAGGAGTCCCCCAGGCGTCCCCTGGCGCGGCCAGGGGTGGGTCTGCGCCAGCAGGGCGCCTGGGGCCCCTCTGGACCACTCTAGCCCCACTTTTGGCTCGTGGAAGCTTCGGGTGCCTGGATTTTTCGTGAATTTTCCTGGAATTTTCTGAGGTACCTAAAAATCCATATTCCTGCACACAATAAAACCATACAGGCAGCTCTGCTGAAAACAGCGTCAGTCCGGGTTAGTTTAGTTCAAATCATGCAAGAATGAGGTCAAAACAATAGCAAAACTGTTTGGACAAGTAGATACGTTTGAGACGTATCACTATGTGATGTCTTCTCTCCACCCTTGTTCTTCAATGTTTAGACCTTCTGATCTTCCCTACATGATCAAGGCACCTATGTAATTTTTTCTGCTGTTGCTATGATGTGTTTGCTGGGATCCGATGGATTATGAGATTACGTTCAGATCGTGATGAGTTATATATTTGGTTTACCTTTTAAATTTTGTTCTTAGTAATTCTTGCATGTTCTCCGTTGATTTTTATTGCTTTGGCCAAGTAGTAGATAGTAACTCCAAGAGGAAGCGTTATGCATGATTGTGGGTTCATGCCCCCCGAAGTCTAGCTTGAGTGACAGAAACATGAGACTAGGGGATGTGTTGTTGCCTCTAGGGATAAAACAATGGTGCTTGTAACCGCGGTTGCAAGGATTGTTTACCTTACACATACATTGTTAATGCAATTGTCTAGTGATTTGAGTTTACACTTTGGTTGGGGCTCGCAACTTAATACCAGCGAGATGTTCTGGATAGATATCTCAAGGTGGATGATTAGTGAGTAGATGCAGATGGATTTCGGTCTACTTGTCTTGGCGTACTGCCATAATTTTGAGCATTCTTACTTTCAAGTAACATAATTGGCATTGCGGTGCATTTATAATTCTTTCAATTGCCCAGCTGTATTTTCTTCACCCCGCTTAGCTCTTTATCATCTTTTGCGAGAGAGAAATCTTTAGTGAACATCACGGGACCCCGGTCTATATTTCCACCATCATTTACACTTCACTTTATTTACCTCTTTTACTTTCTGCTGCAATTGTCACTACCAATATCTATTGTGTTTGATCCTTTGTAAACGGCAAGGCCGGAGGGATTGACAACCCCTCTGTACTCGTTCAGTGCAAAGTTATTTGTATCTGTGTGCAGGTACAGGTAACACAAGTGATTATCATTAAAACGGCGCAATCACTTGCCGCACCACCTACTTGTCTTCGTTGGAGTCCTACTGGTTCGATCTTAACCTTGGTTTCTTTGACAAGGGAAATTACCACTACACTACATCTCAACCTTCCACTTGGGGTAGCCAACGAGGATCACTACTTCAGTGCCACCAAGCATAATTTTTGGCGCCGTTGCCGGGGACTCCACTCTTCAAGATAGGGGAGTTTCACACTATCTTTTATCTTTGCTTTTTAGTCTTGTTAGTTTAATTTCCAGTTTTTGCTTTTTCTTGTGTGTCCTATATGAAAAACCAAAAAAATAGTTGCTACCTTTTGTCTTCGTCTTTGTCTGCCTACTGATGCTATCTTTACCATGGGTGTGGAACCACCCAAATATGGTAGGATGGACATGTTTCACTTGGATCATCTTCGATCAATTTGTGCTCGCACTAAAAACCCAACCGACTTGGTTGAAGGAAAATCATTGGATGAGCATGCTCATTATACGCTGCCTGGCATCCCGGAGGGAGGATTGACCTCCGGGAGCTGCTCCACCACCATGAGCACTTCCCGGATGTGCCGTGAGTAGTCCCCCTTGGACCATGGGTCCATGACCAGTAGCTATGTGATGTCTTCTCTCCAATCTTGTGTTTCAATTCTTAGCACTTGTGAGCTGCCCTACATGATCAAGGCATCTATGTATTTTTCCTGCTGTTGCTATGTTGTGTTTGCTGGGATCCGATGGATTATGAGATTATGTTCAGATTGTTATGAGTTATATATTTGGTTCTCCTTTTATATTTTTGTTCTTGAGTAATTCTTGCAAGTTCTCCGTTGCTTTTTATTGCTTTGGCCAAGTAGTAGATAGTAACTCCAAGAGGGAGCGTTTATGCTTGATTGTGGGTTCATGCCCCCGATGTCTAGCTTGAGTGACCGTAAAATGAGACTAGGGGATGTGTTGTTTCCACCTAGGAGAAAACAACGGTGCTTGTAACCGCGGTTGCAAGAATTTCTTACCTTACGCAAAGTTTATTAATGCAGTTGTCTGTTGCTTTGCGTTTACACTTTGGGTGGGGCTCGCAACTTATTACCAACGAGATGTTCTGGATAGATATCTCAAGGTGGTTGATTAGTGAGTAGATGCAGTTGGATTACAGTCTACTTGTCTTGGATTACTGCCCATACCTTTGAGCCTCTAACTTTCTTTGCAGCATAATTAGCATTGCGGTGCCTTCGTAATTCTGTCAATTGCCCAGCTGTAATTTGTTTACCCAGCTTAGCTATTTTATCGTATTTTGGGAGAGAAACATCACTAATGAACATCATGGGACCCCGGTTCATATTTCCTCCACTGTTTACACCTCAACTATTTACTGCATTATTTCCTTTTAAGTTGCAATTACCACTACTATTTTCCCGCTTGTGTTTGATCCTTTGTAAACGACAAGGCCGGAGAATTTGACAACCTCTCTGTACTCGTTGGGTCCAAAGTTATTTTCTTTTGTGTGCAGGTCCACGTCTTCTGTAAGCGACAGATAAGCATACACCTTATTGTTGATCTTCGGAGTCCTCCTGGTTCGATAAACCATACAGTCCACATGTAAGGGAAATTTGCTGCTAGTACATCCACACCTTCCACTTGGGGTAACCAACGAGGGGCGAGAAGAAGATACTCTCTCGCGTCATCAAGAGAATTCTGGCACCGTTGCCAAAGACTCCAATCTTCAAGATAGGGGAGTTTCACACTATCTTTTACCTTTGTTTTTCAGTCTTGTTAGTTTACCTTCTAGTTTTTGCTTTAGAGTCTTATACCAAAAACCACAAAAAAAATTAGTTGCTTTGTTCTTGCTTGCTGCTGTTACTATGGGTTCCACTGAAAACACCAAGTTGTGTGAATTCACTAGTCACAACAACAATGACTTTATTAGCACTCCTATTGCTCCACCTGCCACTTCAGCACCTTCTTATGAAATCAAACCTACATTGTTAAATCTTGTTATGAAAGAACAATTCTCCGGTGCTGGAGGTGCTGCTGCTTTGCACTTGAATAATTTTGTGGATCTTTGTGATATGGAAAGGTACAAAGAAGTAGATGGTGACATTGTTAAACTTAGGCTTTTTTTCCTTTCTCCTTGAGAGGAGGAGCTAAGGTGTGTCTTCAATCCTTTTTTTGAAGCTTTTATGACAGTGGGGACACACCCCACTGCCTTTGCATTAACCAGAGCTATTCACAAAATTACATCGGGTAGGAGTGTGTGTGTGTGTGGGGGGGGGAGGATCTTACAGGGGTGGGGGAAACAAAATAGAAAGATCAAGAAAGAGAGAGTACAATTTCAGAGATGAAAGGATCTAGTCCTATCTTATTCCTATACTTCAACAACTCAAAATCTATCTTGAATCTTGAAACCCAAGACTCCACTGATGGGGGAATGCCTCTAAAATGTTTGTTAGTCCGTTCTTTCCACAGGCTCTAGGCTGCCACCACAAAAACCTCCATGAACATAGGCTTAGACCAAGCCTCCTTGCCTGCATGGATCATTTCCAACCTATTTCCAACGTTAGACCAAGTAATACCAAGCTTGGCCCAGCATACTCGACTAAAAGGGCAACAAAGAACAAATGTTCAACCGTCTCTTCAGGGGCAGATTCACATAACAGGCAGCCATCGTCATCATTAGCGATGGTGAAGGTTCTGCACCGAAGCATGTAACGGATGTTGAGACGGTCTGTCAGAAGAATCCATACAAAAACCTTCCATTTATTCGTGCAACTGGATTTCCAAATCCAGCCAAAGGCATCATCCACCACCACCTCCCTGTAGCAGTGCAGATAGAAGTGTCGCGAGGAGAACATTTTTTTCCAGATGCTAACCCACTCATCAGCGGCCCTAGTCTCAAGTATTACCTCAGAAGCAATCACCTACAGGTCTATACCGAGACAGGTAGCCAGAAGTTCTCACCCAGCGTAGATGCAGTAAGCAAAGACTGGACTGAAACATCTTCATCTTTAGAGAATGAAAAGATCCAGGGATGGCCACCTGAGAGAACGCTGTGAGCCCACATGTCTTTCTAGAATAAAATCGAAGACCCATTTCCAACCACAACTTTAGTGACAACATGGTATATAGAGGCCAATTGTACGACATCTCGCCACCAGAAGGAGCCACATGGTTCAGATGCATGAGGAATTTTACCCTCATAGTACGAGCGTCAGATGAGGTCCACCCAAGGGACCTCTCGACGGTTGTAAAATTTATGTAGTTTCTTCAGTAGGAGACCTTGGTTTTGCAGACGAAGATCAATCACGCCAAGACCACCCTTGTATTTAGGTCTTCCTACTAACGACCAGGCAGCGGGTGAGCACAACTTGGTTTTGCCTTGATTGTCTTTCTTGCTCCACAAGCAGTGTATGCGCATCTTATCAAGGTGCTCATTGAGCCGGGACGGCAGTTTAATCAAGCACATCTCATAGATAGCAAGGGATGTGATAACCGAATTCACAAGCTTCAGCTTGGAGCCATAATCTAGCAGAGACGCGGCTGTGGATAGCCTCCTTTCAACCGAAGAAACCAGGGGCATGAGATCGGCAACCGACGGCTTCGTAGTCCACATGGGGAGTCCCAGATAAGTGAATGGCATGCTACCCACCGTACATCCCAAGAGATCAGCCAGGGAGTTGGTCAGGCTGGGAGGTGTGTTCACGGGCACTAGGGTGGATTTAAGGAAGTTGATTCTCAAGCCAACAGAATCAACATAGTCTTGTAGATTTTTTTTTTATTTTCAACACTTGATTAACCTCATCCGGCATGATCAGAATCGTATCATCCGCATATTGTATAACTGGATAATCGACATCAGAGTTTGGGATTGGTTGGGCTATCGCCCCTCACCGAAATTTCTCGTTGATAGCTGATTGAAGCAAATCAGCTGCTAACACAAAGATCGGCAGCGACAGGGGTTGCCCTGTCGAACTCCATGCTTACACTCAAACTGACGGCTGATACGTCCAAAACGTATCTATAATTTCTTCTTGCTCCATGCTTCTGTTGTGTGATATTGCTATGATATTGATGCACTTCCATACACTTTCGATCATATTTGGACTAACCTATTAACTCAGTGCACCCCAGTGCCAGTTCCTGTTTTCTGCTGTTTTCGTATTTCAGGTTTTCCCATTAATTAAAGTGCCAGAAAAATTCCGGGAAAATATAGGAAAAATCAGCGTACAGGAAGCTTCGGGAAGAGCCCAAGTGGGTACAGAGGGGAGCCAGGGGTGGCCCAGGCGGCCACCTGGCGCAACCACCCCCTAGGCCGCGCCAGGGGGGGCCTGGGGCCCCTGATCCACCTCTGGCTGCCCCCCTTCGCTTATATCCCTCTCATCCTAAAACCCTCGAGGACAGAACCCTTTTTCGCGATCTCTCCTCTGTTCCGCCGCCACCGCGCTTCCAAGATCGGGAGCACCAGGAGCCCTCTTCTCGGCACCCTGCCGGAGGGAGGAACCACCTCCGGGAGCTTCTCCACCACCATGGATGCTTCCCGAATGAACCGTGAGTAGTCCACCTTGGACCATGGGTCCATGATCAGTAGCTATGTGATGTTCTCCTCCCCTCTTTGTTCTTCATGGTTTAAACCTCGTGAGCTACCCTACATGATCGAGGCACATATGTAATCTTTCTGCTGTTGCAATGCCGAGTTTGCTGGGATCTGATGGATTATGAGACTACGTTCAGATTGTGTTTGAGTAATATATTTGATTCTCCTCTTTTGTATTTTTGTTCTTAAGTAATTCTTGCATGTTCTCCATTGTTGTTTATTGCTTTGGCCAAGTAGTAGGTAGTGACTCCTAGAGGGAGCGTTATGCATGATTGTGGGTTCATACCCCTGATGACTAGCTTGAGTGACAGAAACATGAGTCTAGGGGATGTGTTGTTGCCACAAGGGAGAAAACAATGGTTCTTGTACTTGCGGGTGCAAGGATTGTTTAATTTATGCAAAGTTCTTTAATGCAGTTGTCTGTTGCTTTGAGTTTACACTTTGGGTTGGATTCACAACTTAATACTAGCGAGATGTTTTGGATAGATATCTCAAGGTGGATGATTAGTAGGTATATGCAGATGGATTTCGGTCTTCTTGTCTTGGCGTACCGCCCATGCTTTTGAGCCTCTTCCTTTCTTTATAGCATAGTTAGAATTGGTTTGCGCACATAATCCTGTGAATTGCCTAGCTGTAATTTGTTTAGCTCGCATGGCTATTTTATCGTCTTTTGGGAGAGAGACATCACTAGTGAACATCATGGGACCCCGGTCCATATTTCCACCACTGTTTATACCCGCTATTTATTTTCTGTTTTATTTCCTTTGCTGTTTCTATCACTATCATTGTTATCCCGTGCGTTTGATCCTTTGTAAACAACAAGGCTGGAGGGATTGACAACCTGTCTGTACTCGTTGGGAGCAAAGTTATCTGTTGTGTGTGCAGGTCCACGTCAACCGCCTAATTGCTGGAGCCGTTGTCACCTTCCTGTCGTTGTCGGAGTCCTACTGGAGACAAACCTTTATATCTTCACCGAGGGAAATTTGCTGCTGTCTACATCTCAACCTTCCACTTTGGGTAACCAAAGAGGGGCGAGAAGCCATCAAAGCTAATTTCTGGCGCCGTTGCCGGGGACTCCACTCTTCAAGATAGGGGAGTTGCACACTATATTTTATCTTTGCTTTTTAGTCTTGTTAGTTTACCTTTCAGTTTTTGCTTTAGTGTCCCTTATCAAAAAAAAATATTAGTTACCTTGCTAGTAGTTGTTATTATGTCTGGTCCTTTTGACTTTGGTGAAGCAGAAGTGCTCACCTTTAAACAAAGAGGTGGTGAAAGTATGAAAGATGCCTGGTATAGAATTAATGATTCTAAAAAAAAGCCACCAAGAAGCAATCCACTACTATCCTGCTTAGAAACTTTTATGTTGGAATTACTTCTTGGAATAGGTTTATTCTAGATACTGCTATCGATGGGAATTTCCTAGAAGTCCCAGTTTGGGAAGCTCTTAGTATTATGGAAAATCTTGTTGGAAACCCCCCTGTTGCTAGCATTCGAGAGGACATTACCCTAGCTCACATTATGAAAAAACTTGAAAAGATAGAGCTAGAAGATGGTTGGGACCCCATGATTAAAATTAAGTTGAATAACTTTTTTGCTATGCTTTATGTGATGTTGGAGCTAGTACCTCCGTTATGCCATAAAGAATGTATAATATGTTTGAATTGAAACCTTTTGATCCTTGTTCTTTTGGTGTTCATCTTGTCGATTCTTCCGTAAAGAAACCTTTGGGGAAGATCGATGATGTTCTTATCATTGTCAATGACAATTATGTTCCCGTTGATTTTACTATTATGGACATTGAATGCGAACCATCATGTCCAATTATTTTGGGACGTCCTTTTCTTCGCACCGTGGGTGCTGTTATTGACATGAAAGAGGGGAATATCAAATTCCAATTCCCTCTCAAGAAAGGGATGGAACATTTCCCTAGGAAAAAGATTAAGTTGCCTTTTGAGTCCGTCACACGGGCTAGTTATTATCTTGATAAGACTTGATCTTTTGCTTTAAGCCTAGCTAATGGCTTTAAAGAAGCGCTTTCGGGAGGCAGCCCGCAACGAATTTAGGTTTTAATTTTTGTTTTTCTTTTGTTTTTAGTGGTCTTGATGATTGTTACTACTGTAGCAACATCATTGTATCTTTACTTTTTAAGCTTTGTGCCATTTATAGCCTCATATGACAAGGGAAGTGAAAGGTGTCACATGCTGTCCAGAAAACAGATTCTGTCCTTGTGCCAGGAAAAATCATAGAAAATTCCCAGTTCATCATTTTGAGCTGAATTGTTAACACAGCGTGCTCTATAAAATTACGAAACTTTTGCATGTTCTGAGTTTTTTGATTTGAGTTGCAGAAGTATCCCTAAAAAATTCTTTACTACCTGCTGGTCTGTTTTTCACAGATTCTGTCCTGATTTTCCTTTTCTTCGTTTTGCAAACCTTAAGTTGCTTTTTCTTTGCAAAAAACCTTTTGGCAATCTTGAGAAACAGTGGCTCTTCAAGAATATCCTTGTTTCCAGTAGAGAAAAAATATTTTATTGTGGGTACTAACCTCGCTAATCAGATTACGATGAGTTATGTATGAAGGGAGTTTTCAAGTGTGCAAGGGAAGATGATAAAAGAAAATTCAGGAGGGTCAAACGCTCAAGCTTGGGGATGCCCCCGTGCACCCCCAAGAAATATTCAAGAAGACTCAAGCATCTAAGCTTGGGGATGCCCCCATGCATCCCCTTCTCCATCAACAATTATCAGTTCGTCTTTCATTCCACTATATTTTTATCACTTCATGCGTTATGTGCTATGCTTGGAGCGTCTTGCTCTTTATTTACTTCTTAGTTTTCTTTAGCTTTGTTTGTTGTTCATAACAAGTTAGAACCCAACTTTCTTTGTGTGGGAGAGAAACACGCTCCACTTCACCCTAGAAGACAACATAGGATTTTCATGCTTATCTTTGTTGTGTGTGTTCTTTATCTTTTTCGTAGCTGTTGTCATTTTAGCTCTTAGTTTTCATGCTTATCTTTTTAAAGAGATTTTGTTTAGTTTGTTGCTGGAACTCTCTTGAGTTTTCATGTTTATCTTGTTTAGAGAGTTTGCATGTTGAACTGAGTTGTGTGTCTTGACTTGAAGTAGGTAATTGAGGTTGCTATTCAATTGTAGTAGTAACTTGCAATAGTTTTGAGGTATTGCCATGAGTAATGTTTGAACTTTTGGTGTCAAGAGCTTTAACCTATTAGTGATAGATGACGTATTTTCCTCAATCCGTGTTTCTTTTTGAAAAACCTACAAAATTAGTTGAGAACTTTAGCTACTAGATGGATCACTAATCTTTGGAGGGATCGAATATTAGAGTACACTCACGTACCATGAGTCGAGGATGCGCAAGGATAACCAAACCCCCATACACTCCTCCTCGGGGTACTTGTCTCTTTGTGAACCGCCTAATTAGATTGAGAGTTACCGATAATAAGTGCATGAGTTCTTCAGACTAATGTGAGTATTCGAAAGTTGACACTTCCACCTACCCATATTTTTCTAGCCTCTTCGGTACCGTGCATTGCCCTTTCTCACCTCGAGATTTGGCGCATACTTCTCCGGTGCATCCAAATCCTTGGCACGATACTCTCTGTCATCATAAGCCTCATTATATCCTTCCTCAAAACAGCCACCATACCTACCTATCAAGGCATTTCCATAGCCTTTCCGAGATACATTTCCATGCAACATCCACCTTCTCATGACTTGATCTTCATGTCATACATGCTTTTGCTTGATCGATGAGCCGCATGCTAGTTGGGCCTTGCCCTAATCATTGCTACATGACGCGCTAGTATCATTACATAACCTGCTACACTCGCAGAAGCATACATTTGCATACTTCATGATAGTTTCATTTTCTTTATGTTGAGTACCTTTGTAAAGTGTGAAAGATCTTCTATACTCCTTGTAATATATAGAGTGTTGGCCCTAAAGTGAGGAAAAGATCCCAAAGAGGAAAAAAATCAAAATATACCAAAGAGGAAAAAAATCAAAAGATCCCAAAGAGGACAAATGAGAGTTAAATAGAAAGAGCCAATGAGGCCACCAAAAAATAAAAAAAATAGAAAAAAGGAGAAAAATAAATAAAAAGAGATAAGGGGGCACACTACTATTCCTTTTGAGAGATCCACACTCGTAGTCCATCTTATATCTTGTACTCCATAGAGATTATCATTCATGCATATAGCTATGTGGGGACCTTCACACTATAGAACTTGGCTTGTATATTCAATGATGAGCCTCCTCAAACGAGCTCTAGGTCTTCTTGAGAAAGCAAGTTGGATGCACCCCCACTAGTTCCATTGGAGAGCTTACCTTAGCTCTTATGTGCATCTGTTGCATGGCAATCCCTACTCCTCACATCATATCTATCATTTGGCTTTCTCTCGCCTATGATTGTCCTCATTGATGTGAGCCTTTCACACCTTTTTTGTCTTCCTCCCCCATCATTTTCTCTCTTTTCCATCCTAAGTGTCAACTTTATTGCTTACGCTCATCCATTGCATGAGTGCTCAAAATATCGAAAGGGAGTTGATCATTTTGACTTGTACCTGGCTAGTGGTCTGGAGATGAGTCAAGATAAGATTCCAAAGAAGACCAAGTGTGAAAATTTAGTAGATTAAGTTCTCAACAATAGAAACAATGTTTTACTCTCTCGTATATCCCTATACCCTTTCTTGCACGCAAACACCATTTGGAGACATTCGAGTCACGGACAGCAAGAGCTCTTGCACCTTTATGTTCGTATGTTGCTTGTTTCAATGCTAATATAGACTCTTGCCTGTTATGACTTGAATTGAATTACATGCCTTGATTTCTTTACTTAAAAGTTCTTATATGGTTGGTAGCATGTCACCACAAAAATTATGCTTGTTATCATTTACCTACTCGGGGACGAGCAGGAATTAAGCTTGGGGATGTTGATACGTCCAAAACGTATCTATAATTTCTGCTTGCTCCATGCTTCTTTTGTGTGATATTGCTATGATATTGATGCACTTCCATACACTTTTGATCATATTTGTACTAACCTATTAACTCAGTGCACCCCAGTGCCAGTTCCTGTTTTCTGCTGTTTTTGTATTTTAAGTTTTCCCATTACTTAAAGTGCCAGAAAAATTCCGGGAAAATATAGGAAAAATCAGCGTACAGGAAGATTCGGGAAGAGCCCAAGTGGGACCGGAAGGGAGCCAGGGGTGGCCCAGGCGGCCACCTGGCGCGGACACCCCCTAGGCCGAGCCCGGGGGGTGCCTGGGGCCGCTTGTCCACCTCTGTCTGCCCCCTTCGCCTATATATCCCTCTCGTCCCGAAACCCTCGAGGACAGAACCCTTTTTCGCGATCTCTCCTCTGTTCCGCCGCCGCCGCGCTTCCATGATCGGGAGCACCAGGAGCCCTCTTCCCGGCACCCTGCCGGAGGGAGGAACCACCTCCGGGAGCTTCTCCACCACCATGGATGCTTCCCGGATGAACCGCGAGTAGTCCACCTTGGACCATGGGTCCATGATCAGTATCTATGTGATGTTCTTCTCCCCTCTTTGTTCTTCATGGTTTAGACCTCGTGAGCTGCCCTACATGATCGAGGCACATATGTAATCTTTCAGCTGTTGCTATGCTGAGTTTGCTGGGATCTAATGGATTATGAGACTATGTTCAGATTGTGTTTGAGTAATATATTTGATTGTCCTATTTTATATTTATGTTCTTAAGTAATTCTTGCATGTTCTCCGTTGTTGTTTATTGCTTTGGCCAAGTAGTAGGTAGTGACTCCAAGAGGGAGCGTTATGCATGATTGTGGGTTCATGCCCCCTGATGACTAGCTTGAGTGACAGAAACATGAGTCTAGGGGATGTGTTGTTGCCACAAGGGAGAAAACAACGGTGCTTGTACTTGCGGGTGCAAGGATTGTTTACTTTACGCAAAGTTCTTTAATGCAGTTGTCTGTTGCTTTGAGTTTACACTTTGGTTTGGATTCACAACTTAATACCAACGAGATGTTCTGGATAGATATCTCAACGAGATGTTCGGTCTTCTTGTCTTGGCGTACCGCCCATGCTTTTGAGCCTCTTCCTTTCTTTATAGCATAGTTAGCATTGGTTTGCGCACATAATCCTGTCAATTTCCCAGCTGTAATTTGTTTACCTCGCATGGCTATTTTATCGTCTTTTGGGAGAGAGACATCACTAGTGAACACCATGGGACCCCGGTCCATATTTCCACCATTGTTTACACCCGCTATTTATTTTCTGTTTTATTTCCTTTTCTGTTGCTATAACTATCATTATTATCCTATGCCTTTGATCCTTTGTAAACAACAAGGCCGGAGGGATTGACAACCTCTCTGTACTCGTTGGGAGAAAAGGTATCTGTTGTGTGTGCAGGTCCACTTCAACCGCCTAATTGTCGGCGCCGTTGTCACCTTCCTGTCGTTGTCGGAGTCCTACTGGAGACAAACCTTGGTATCTTCACCGAGGGAAATTTGCTGCTATCTACATCTCAACCTTCCACTTTGGGTAACCAACGAGGGGCGAGAAGCCATCAACGGCCCGGAGTACCATTCAAGAGCACCGCAGACTTGGCAGAGGAGAAAATACAGTCCATCCACCCAACCACCTATCGTCGAAACCCATGTACTTCATGATCTCCAACATAGGTGAGTGTTCAATCATATCAAATGCCTTGGAAAAGTCAAGCTTAAGAACCACCACGCTCATCCCCGACGACTGACATTGGTTCAGTTATACAAACACCCAAGCGAGAGAGTCTTGGATGGAGCACCCCCTCAAGAACCCATACTGGTTACGATTATTGATCTTGAGGATCAGATGCTGA
This sequence comes from Bromus sterilis, assembly GCA_950022295.1. Lineage (NCBI taxonomy): Eukaryota > Viridiplantae > Streptophyta > Magnoliopsida > Poales > Poaceae > Bromus > Bromus sterilis. The sequence goes on along the minus strand of OX465595.1, from coordinate 359,176,453 downwards.
AGCCGATTAGCCAATATTTTGTGATGAGCTTAAGACAACAGTTCAACAGGGTAATTGGTCTGTAGTCATTGTGTGTCTCAGGCGATTGAATCTTAGGAATTAGAGTGATGAGCCCTGTGTTAAAACTCTCAATATTTAGACCTTCATCATAAAAATCAAAGCAGAATTGATAAATGTTCTCTTTTATCAAGTGCCAGCAGGATTTAAGGAAACCGGCCCCAAATCAATCCGGTCCAGGAACCCGATCAGAGGGCATCTTCTTAACAACGTCATCTATCTCAACCTTAGTGAACGACACAGTTAGAGAGTCTATACCCTCCACTTTCCTGATTAGCTCTTGCAGATTAAACTTTAGGTTCACCGGGTTGGATGCTGGCCAAGACGCTCCTTGTAAGCATGAAAATGGACTGCTTCCTTGGCGATATGATCTTGAAAATTGTACCATCAACCATTTTGAGAGTAGCAATGGAATTACGCTTGTATCTTTCGGTCGCGACTCGATGAAATTTTTTAGTGTTGCCGTCCCCAAATTTAAAATAGCGAACAGTGCACCATTTCTTCCAGTATGATTTCTCGGACTCTAACAGAGTGATCAGGTGTTTCTTCAGAGTACTTCTGAAATTCATTTCTGGAATGGAAAGAGGGCGGCGATCTTCAAGGGAACCCATTTCAGTTAAGGTCTGATTGGAATTATCAATCCAAACATTCATACGGGAGAGACCTTTGCTCCAGTGTTTAAGTTCATACCTGAGACACTTCAGTTTTTGGCATAACAGAGCAACATAATTGGGGGCGTAATGAGACCTGCCCCACACAGACTGCATGATGTCAAAGAAACCAGGACTAGAAATCCATAAATCCTTGAAACGTAAGAGCGTAGGTTTAGCATAGATCCTTGGGACAAGTGCATGGATGCTTTTATTGGGAAGTACTACCCGCCTGCTAAGATTATCCAGTTGCGAAGTAACATTATGAATTTTCAACAACTGGATAATGAACATGTTGCCCAAGCTTGGGAACGCATGAAATTTCTTATTAAGAATTTCCCTACACATGGTTTGACTACTTGGATGGTTATCCCGAGTATCACTATAGGATTGAACTTTACCTCGCAGAATCTATTGGACTCGGCCGAAAGAGATCCGACAGGAAGGAAGGTAAACTCTGTTGAGGAGAACTCCTCTTTAAATGAAAAGGTTGACATGATCATATCTTTACTTGCTAAGCAAGCTCCTATTGATCCTCATGATGTTCCTTTAAATTCTATGGTTGCTCAAGAAAGAGATCAAATTGATGTTAATTTTATTTCTAGGAACAATTTTAATAATAATGCTTATAGTAGTAATTTTGGTAGCAACAATCCTAGACCGTTCCCATCCAACAAGTATGGGAACAACAACACTTACCCTAGCACCAAAAACTCCACTTTTGAATTAGAGAGCGTGCTTAAGTACTTTATCACTTCTCAAAAGCCCTCAACAAGAGTGTGGAAGAGAAATTAGAAAAATTAGATAGTCTCTCTTTAAAGGTAGACAACATAGCTCATGATGTAGAGACGCTATTCAAGTGTAAATTAATGAGAACATTAGAATGCTAGCCAAACTAAAGGATACATGGGTGATACGTCCCAAACGTATCTATAATTTCTGCTTGCTCCATGCATGCTTTTCGTGATATTGCTATGATCTAGATACACTTTCATACACTTTTGATCATATTTGGACTAACCTATTAACTCAGTGCACCCCAGTGCCAGATTCTGTTTTTTTCCTGTTTTTCTATTTCAGTTTCCCCCCATTAAAAGTGCTCCAAAAATCTGGGAAAATCAGATAAAAAATCAGCGTAATGGAAGCTTCCAGAGTCCAAAAGGAGGGCCAGAGGGGCCCCACCTAGTGTCCAGGCGGCCAGGTGGCGCGGCCTAGGGTGGGGCCGCGCCGGGTGGCCGCCTGGACACAAGGTGGCCCCCCTGGCTGCCCCCCTTCGCCTATTTATTCCCCGTGACGCGAAACCCCCAAGGACAAAACCCTTTTTCGTGATCTCGCCTCTGTTCCACCGTCGCCCCGCTTCCAAGATTGGGAGCGCCAGCATACTTCTTCCCGGCACCATCCCGGAGGGAGCATCGACCTCCGGGAGCTTCCCATCCACCATGGACGTTTCCCGGATGTGCCGTGAGTAGTTTCCTTTGGACCATGGGTCCGTGATCAGTAGTTATGTGATTTTCTCCTCCCCTCTTTGTTCTTCATGGTTTAGACCTCGTGAGTTTCCCTACATGATCGAGGCATATATGTAATCTTTCTGCTGTTGCTATGCTGAGTTTGATGGGATCTGATGGATTATGAAATTATGTTCAGATTGTGGTAGTGTAATATATTTCGTTCTTATCTTTTATATTTTTGTTCCTAAGTAATTCTTGCATGTTCTCCGTTGCTGTTTATTGCTTTGGACAAGTAGTAGGTAGTGACCCCAAGAGGGAACGTTATGCTCGATTGTGGGTTCATGCCCCCCGATGACACGCTTGAGTGATAGAAACATGAGTCTAGGGGATGTGTTGTTGCCACAAGGGGGAAAACAACGGTGCTTGTAAGCGCGGTTGCAAGGATTGTTTACTTTACGCAAAGTGCTTTTTAATGCAGTTTTCTGTTGCTTTGGGTTTACACTTTGGGTGGGGCTTTGGGTTTACACTCTGGATAGATATCTCAAGGTGGATGATTAGTAGTAGATGCAGTTGGATTTCGGTCTACTTATTTTGGCGTACTGCCCATGCTTTTAAGCCTCTTCCTTTCTTTGTAGCATAGTTAGCATTGTGGTGCGTTTATAATCCTGTCAATTGCCCAGTTGTAATTTGTTTACCTTGCATAGTAGTTTTATCGTCTCTTGGAAGAGAGACATCACTAGTGAACATCACGGGACCCCGGTTCATATTCTCATCACTGTTTGGACGCTCATTTACTTTCTTGTTTTTACCTTTCAGTTTCTATGATTATCATTATTTGTTGCGTTGATCCATTGTAAAAAACAAGGCCCGAGAGATTGACAACCTCTCTGTACTCGTTGGGAGCAAAGTTACTTGTGTTGTGTGCTGTTCCACGTCAGTTGCGCCGCTGACACCTACTTATCATCTCCGGAGTCGTACAGGAGACAAACCTCGGCATCTTCACTGAGGGAAATTTGTCGTTATCCTATATCATACCTTCCACTTGGGGTAACCAACGAGGAGAGGCGTTGCACTAGTCAACTCTCTCGTCATCAAGCGAATTTCTGGCACCATTGTCGGGGACTCCGAGTGCTAAGATAGGGGAGTTGCCCACTACCTTTTACCTTTGCTTTCTAGTCTTGTTAGTTGACCTTTCATTTTTTATCTTTATTTCTTATATCAAAAATCACAAAATATTATTTATCCTGCTAGTAGTTGTCATTATGTCTGGTCCTTTTGCCTTTGTTGAGACAGAGGTTCTCACCTTAAAAAAAAGGTGGTGAAAGTTTAAAAGATGCTTGGTATAGAATTAATGATTCTCAGAAAAGAGCGACCAAGAAGCAATCCACTACTATCCTGCTTAGAAATTTTTATGTTGGGATTACTCCTTGGAATAGGTTCATATTAGATACTGCTATAAATGGGAATTTCCTAGAAGCCCCAATTTGGGAGTCTCTTAATGTTATTGAAAATCTTGTTGGAAATCTCCCTGTTGCTAGCAGACAAGAAGATATAACTCTAGTTCACATTATGAAAAAACTTGAAAAGATAGAGTTAGAAATACCAAGTATAGCTAGGATAAATGAGTTGGATCGCAAGATTCAAGGGAATTTGAATAGGCTTGATAGCTCCATGCTTAAAATTATTAAAACTTTGGAGACCATCAAATCCCATGATATGGATCCTTCTAGGATTGATAAGATTGAGGAAATCATTAATACTTTAGGAACTACTTTCTCCTCAATCAAACCAAAAAATGTAGAGACTTCGTCAAGGAAGGAACCGAAGTTCAATTATGTTCCTAAGTTTCCTCGACCCAAAACTAATCCATCCATTGCCAAGAAACTTGAAACCGTGAAAACTTTGGAAGAAATACCTCATTTTGATAAATTTACTAATGAAACTCCCATTTATTTTCCGCCTTTTGGTTTTCTCCCTAGAAGTATATTCAGTAGGCCTTTATTTGAAAGACCTCTTAAGACTAGTTGTACAATTGAAGAGCTTTTTGATGATCTTGATGATGGTTCGATTGATACAACTTGATCTTTTGCCTGATGCCTAGCTTAAATGCCTAAAAGAAAGTGCTTGTTGGGAGGCAACCCAAGATGTTTTTACTTCAGTTTTTAGTGGTCTTGATGATTTTTACAACTTTAGCAACATCATTGTATCTTTAATTTCAAGCTTTGTGCCAAGTTATAACCTCTTATGATAAGGGAAACAAAAGTTGTGACATGCTGTCCAGAAAAGATATTCTGTCTTCTTGACGGAAAAAATCGAAACAAAACACCAGTTCATATTTTTCATCTGAATTTTTTACACAAAATTCTCTATACAATTGTTAAACTTTCGTATGTTCTGAGTTTTTTGATTTGAGTTGCAGAAGTGCCCCAAAAAAAATCTTTACTACCTGCTGTTCTGTTTTTCATAGATTCTGCAACGTTTTGCCTTTCCTTACTTTTACAAACCTTAAGCTTGCTTTTACTTTTCAAAAACCTTTTCGCAATATCGAGAAACAGTAGCTCTTCAGGAATATCTTCATATCCAGTAGGGAAAAATTATTTTATTAAGGGTACTAACCTCTCTAATCAGCTTATGATGAGTTATGTATGAAGGGAGTTTTCAAGTGTGCGATGGGAGATGATGAAAGAAGATCCGAGAGTGTCAAGCGCTCAAGCTTGGGGATGCCCCCATGCATCCCCAATAAATATTCGAGGAGACTCAAGAGTCTAAGCTTGGCGATGCCCCCGTGCATCCCCTTCTCCATCAACAATCATCAGTTCGTCCTTCGTCTCACTATATTTTTATCACTTCATACGTTATGTGCTATGCTTGGAGTGTCTCACTCTTAGGTTTTATTTTTTAGTTTTCTTTATCTTTGCTTTCTGTTCATAACAAGTTAGACCCCGGCTTACTTTGTGTGGGAGAGAAACACGCTCCACTCCAATCAAGAACACATGATAGGATTTTGCATGCCTATCTTTTTACTGTTGTGTGTTCTTTATCTTTTTGTAGCTACTGCCATGTGTAGTTTTAGTCTTAGTTTGTCTTTAGCAAGAGCCTAGGCTTTTGTTTAGTTTGATGCTAGAACTCTCTTTAGTTTTCATGTTTATCTTGTTAAGGGAGTTGGTTGTTGCACTGAGTTGTGTCTTGTCTTGAGAGTAGGTAATTGAGGTTTCTACTTAATTTTAGTAGTAACTTGAAATAGTTTTGTGGTATTGATGTGAGTAATGTTTGAACTTTTGGTTTCAAGAGCTCTAGCCTATTAGTGATAGGGGTCGTATTTTGGGCAATCCATGTTTATTTTCAAAACCTACAAAACTAGCTGAGAACTCTAGCTACTAAATGGATCACTAATCTTCGGAGGGATCGGATATTATAGTACACTCACGTATCATGAGTCGAGGATGCGCAAGGATAACCAAACCCCCATACACTCCTCCTCGGGGTACTTGTCTATTTGTGACCGTCCTCATTAGATTGAGAGTTACCGATAATAAGTGCATGAGTTCTTCGGACTAATGTAAGCATTGAAAGTTGACACTTCCACCTCCTGATATTTGCTAGCCTCTTCCGTACCGTGCATTGATTTCTTCTTACTCCGAGAATTGGCATCCACCTTCGCTGGTACATTCAAACCCTTGGCATGATACGCTCTGTCATCATAAACCTCCTTACATCTTTCCTCAAAACAGCCACCATACCTACCTATCAAGGCATTTCCATAGCCTTTCCGAGATATATTACCATGCAACATCCACCTCGTCATGACTTGATCTTCATGCCATACGTGTTCCTGCTACACTGGCAGAGGCATACATTGCATACATCATGATAGCTACATCTTATTTATGTTTGAGTACCTTGTAAAGTGTGAAAGATCTTCTATACCATCTTGTAAATTAGAGTGTTGCCCTTACGTGAGGAAAAGATCCCAAAGTGGACAAAATAAAAGATCCCACAGAGGACAAATGAGAGTTAAAAAGAAAGAGCCATTGAGGCCACCAAAAAAACACAAAAAATAGAAAAAAGAGAAAAAGAAAATGAAAAGAGAGAAAGGGGAAACACTACTATCCTTTTGAAAGATCCACACTAGTACTCCCTCTTATCCTTGTACTCCATAGAGATGACCATTCATGCATATAGCTATGTGGGGACCTTCACACTATGGAACTTAGCTTGCATATTCCAGGGATGAGCCTCCTCAAATGAGCTCTAGGTCTTCATGAGCGAGCAAGTTGGATGCACCCCCACTAGTTCCATTGGAGTGATTTTTAGCTCATATGTGTATCCGTTGCATGGCAATCCCTACTCCTCACATCATATCTATCATTTGGCCTTCTCGCCTATGATTGTCCTCTTTGATGTGAGCCTTTCTCACCTTTTTGTCTTCCTCCTCCACCATATTTCTCTCTTTGCCATTCTAAGTGTCAACTCTCGTGCTTACGCTCATCCATTGCATGAGTGCTCAAAATATCGAAAAGGAGTGGACCAAATTGACTTGTACCTGGCTAGTGGTATGGGGGCGAGTCCAGATAAGAGTCAAAGAAGACCAAGTGTGAAACTTTAGTAGATTGAGTTCTCAACAAAAAATACTTTTTCTCGTATTCCCTATCCCCCTTCTTGCACGCAAACACCATTTGGAGTGATTTGAGTCACGGACAGCGAGAGCTCTTGCACCTAATGTTCTTTTGTTACTTGTTTCAATGCTAATATAGACTCTTGCATGTTATGACTTGAATTGAATCACATACCATGATTACTTTACTTTTCAAAGTTCTTATATGGTTGCTAGCATGTCACCACAGAAATTATGCTTATTATCATTTACCTACTCGAGGACGAGCATGCATTAAGCTTGGGGATGTTGATACGTCCCAAACGTATCTATAATTTCTGCTTGCTTGTAAGGCCCCCGATGCGGTACTAACTCAAGTTAGTCGCTTTTGCGTCCGGCTCGAGTTAGAAGCGCATAAAAGGCCACCGACGCACGACACTCACACTCGTGTCGCTGTCGGGTTCTCGACAACAGATATAAGAACAATGAACTTTATACTATGACATAAATATAGAGTCCAGGGCATACATCGCCGCTTGTATTATTACATCATCGCAGAGGTCATAGACCCAACAGTACATCATGCAACAAGCGGAAGACAAACACGACCGAGTACGGTCAAATCCAAATGGCCCTAGAGAGGACTACACATAAACAAGTCCACCCATGGATCGTCTGAACCCAACTAAATGCCTACTGTGCGAAGCCATCCTCATCGTCATCGGGGGGGGGGCACCTCCACGAAGTATCGTCCGGTGCTCGGGTCGAGGTAGTAGTCCACTGCAGCGGACGATCAGGCAAAACAGTAAAAGCAGAAAGGAAACAAGGGGTGAGATTATATCATTACAGTTATAACTAACTTCCTACGGTAAGACAAGTATAGTGGAAAAGATTGCAGCCGCACTAGCATATATGGTGACTATCATTCTATTAGAGTAGAGGTAAGGTCCAAGAATGCACGTGACATCGTGTCATAGGTCTGCTATCCATCTACTTACGACAAACATAACACAACCTTGTTCCTTCCTTGGTCCCCCTGGACGAAGAAAGGCAGCCAAGGCACACACACGGTATGCAAGTTTTAGTTATGATCCAATTTGACGATATTCTATGAACAAGACGTAGGCTCTGAGTCATCCATAACCGTGGACACGGCTATTCAAAAATATTTAACCCTGCAGGGGTGTACCAACTGCCCATCATAGGCTTCGCATGTATGCCAGGTTTCCACTTGGCTAGGTAAGCGCCTGAAACTCCGGAACGTCAGAGTCCCTCCAACTAACGACGTACAATTCCGGGTGGCCCCCGGCGAGTCGACATCCAACTCAAAAGCCGGTCGCGCTCTAAAATCGGTCTCTACCGTATGGCTAAGGTCGGGTTTAGTCTCACCTTAATAGCAGGGGACTTCCCTAGCTCACCAGTGTGGACCAACAAGAGGAACTATGTCGCCGCTGGTCCGGGTTGTTTCGAAAACTGCTGGGGTACCAACCAAGCACACACACGTTTGCAAATAGTAAATCAGCTCGGGCCACCACTAGAATTGTTTGAAACTAGGTAGGTAAGACAAGGGGGCCCCATACAACCCCACACACGATTAGGCACGCTCAAACAAAGAACCAATACCTGGAACTCCGATCCTAGGTGTCTTAAATGGAACAAAGCACCAGGCAGGAACAACCCAGCCTTCCATCTTTCGTCGAATACAATTAACATCAATTTAATAATAAATATCAACCAACTTATTTATTAACATGATATCCCAACCATAGTTTAGGGTAAGGCAACATGTTTTCCTACTCATACTAAGAAATGGCTGAGCAGCGGTAACTTAGCAATACAATGTTTTGCTGGGATGTGGGGATCATGGCTGTTTGGGTTTGATTGTGGCATAATAAAAGTGGATAGGACCAAAACAACGTTTTATACTACAGCTAGGCAGGTAGGCAGAAAGTTATAAGGTAATGGTATAGATCTTCCTCTTGCCTGGGTAATCGGTCGACGGAGCAGACGTAGCAGGGTCCTCGGGCTCGGTGTCGGAAATCTCCATGAAAGTCTCCTCGGCATTCTCAGGTGCTAACGTAAGGTACCGGCAAGGAAAGGCACACAAGTAAGCAACGGGATCAAATGCACAATCATGGATGGGATGATCGTGTTTAATAGACATGGTGTGACCCTATCTAGTCAAATTTAAATGAAGGTGTTGACGACACGTCAACAAACTCCATATGAAATTATTAATATTTTATGGCTTTGGTCATAGCCTTAACTTTGGTGTAAGTGACATGGCAACATGACATGGCATGAATCAACAACAACAGTTAACACTAATAAGCATAGTGAAATAAATCTATCGATTCCGGAGACGGAGTAGTGTCGGTGAAGTTGACACCAAAGATAAAGGTTGAAAGTAAGAGAGGGGAGTAAGCAACCCTAGCATATGAGAATATGGTAGGAGTTGATCACCGGACTTGATACATGCATGAAGAAAGAAAGCCCCAAGAAAAAGCGAGGATGGCAAGATAGGTGTTCACACACTTTGAACACCATAGCATTAGGGAAAACATCACCTCACTTGCTTGCATAGAAGATCATGGCCAAAGGTGCACCACGCAAGGGAACTTTTGTGGCGTGAGAAAATCAAGGTGGCAAGGGGCCTTATGAGCACATGGCGCCACCCTATGGAATTTATCAAAATTAAATTACCTTTGGTTGCACACCTCACCCCGACCATGGAAGAAGCTACTTCAACAAGATCCTAAGTGCAAGCCTCCATGTGCCACATAACACAAAAGTTCAAGGTGGAAAGGGGTGCCCTACGTGAAACAATTCACAAAGTCACATTTTACATTTCCCAGAATGCAAAATGGACTGCACCAGCATGATCTTTGAATTTTTTTACCCTAGATACATGTATAACATGTGGGGGTAAAAGTGCAAATTTCGAACAGATTTGAATTTGCAAAGAAAGGAAATAGAAAGAAAAGGAAAAGCACAAAAAAAGGGGGAAGCTGTAGGAGGGGCTCGAACCCGAGACTATCGACAGAAGAGGGGGATCAACCAAGATAAACAAGGCAAGGGACGACTGAAACTGAGGAACACTGAACTGAAGAACTCACACCTGTTGCGGCAAAAACAGAGAGAAAAAGGGCGCCTTTGATTCCTGGAGGACACAACCTCCTATTCAACTAGATGGGGCCTAGCTCTCACGCCACTGCGCTACGTCTAACCGTGTGTACAACACGCCGAGGTGGAGCTACAACCACACTCGGTCGACCACTGAAGATACGAGCACGGACATGTTCAAAAATTCTGACGAAACTGAACCCAAGTTCAGTCCACCAGCGACGGCCTCCTCCGACGACCGTGGCCTTGGCTAGGAGCCACCGACGACTCACCGGTGACCTCCCCCAGCTATCCCTGACTACCACAACTCCATTTTGCCAAGAACCTCACGCAGGGACTTGGAAAATATGACGCTTTGATCGCGAGAGATCACGGCGACGCAGCGTTCTCCGGGCAGGTGCAGACGGCTGATCGCGGCGGAAAGGCAACCGCGCGGCTGCAAAGGGAGCACCCTGCGGGAATTGGGCGTACTCAGGATGCGTACTGGGGCTCTAGCGCATGGCCGGGCCTCGTCATGGCTACGACGGCCAAGGGCTGCGCGGGGCACGCACGCCCTGCACGGGCGGTGCTCGCAGAGGCACACGACACCTACGTCGGCTATGGAAACGGGAAGGGGATCGGGACTACGCTCACCTTGGGGTGGTGGAGACGAACTCGGCGGGGAAGACGACGACGCGGACGTGACGCGGCTCCTAGCTCCAGTCGATGAAACAGGGGAGGAGTTCCTCTCCCATTGCGGCGGCGGCGGAGGGAAAAGAGGAGGGGGAAGGCTGCTAGGGTTCGGGAAGAGGGTCCTGGGGAAATATATAGGAGGGGGATAGGGGCGACGTGGCTCCAGGAGCTCCTCTCCTCCACAGCCACGCCATGTGCGTGAGGAAAAGGTGGAAGGAGGAGGATGACAGGCGGGCCCGAGGCGAGAGAGAGAGGGAGAAAAAGAAAAAAGGAGCAGCGGGGCTGCTTGTTGCAGCCAGAGAAAAGAAGAAAAGGAGGTCTTTCCATTAAAAAAACAAACAAACAGGGCATCCATGACTTTTCTAGAGCAAAACAGAGAGAAATAAAACATATAAAATATGTTTTATTATGAGGGGCATTTCCTTGATTTTGTAAAATTGGTTTGACCCAATTTGGAGCAAATAAAATCAGGGGCAAAAGAATTATATTCCAATGGCTTTGAGCTTTACTTGATTTTTTCCAGAGACGTAAAAATCAAAGTAAATTTATGGGCATGGGGAAAAAATCCAAAGAATTGCCTATGCAAAGTTTGGACTTAAGGGGAACACAAATGGAGCAAGGAAAACCCCACATCACCTTTCCTTAGCCATCCAAAAGAAATTCAAACCACAATCAACTGGACTCCAAGCACCTTGCCATTTGTATCATCACATGAATTGCACAACCCATCACCATGTCAAGTTTGGAAGTTACATGACAAAGAAAAATTACATGATGATTAAAAGAATTTCTCTTGGGCTGTTACAGCACTCCCCCACCAACACAGGATCTCGTCCCGAGATCTAAGCCTGAAACAACTCTGGATACTCGGAACGGAGATGATCTTCACGCTCACACGTTGCTTGCTTCTCCGAATGATGTGCCCACTGGACCTTCATGAACTTGACGGTCTTGTTGCGAGTCTTGCGCTCGGAAGTCTCAAGAACACGGAGTGGACGCTCTGAGTAGGAAAGGTTCGCACTCAACTGGATCTCGCCCAAGTCAACGGCCTGCTCTGGCTGCTTGAAGCACTGCTTTAGCTGGGACACATGGAACACGTCATGCACCATGGAAAGACTCTCTGGGAGCTCGAGCCGAAAGGCAAGAGGTCCTCTAGTCTCAAGGATGCGGAAAGGTTCGACAAATCTTGGAGCGAGCTTTCCTTTGAGGCCAAAGCGGTGACTTCCCCTCAATGGAGACACTCTCACCAACCTGAAACGCTACACCATGGTGCCTCTTGTCATAATAGGCCTTCTGCCTTGACTGTGCTGCCTTGAGGTGCATCCTGATGATCCTCACCTTGTCTTCTGCCTCCTGGATCACATCTAGACCGAACAACTGCCTTTCTCTTGTTTCGGACTAGTTCAAAGGTGTTCTGCACTTCCGTCTATACAAGACCTCAAACGGTGCTGCCTGCAGACTTGCCTGATAGCTGTTGTTGTAAGAGAACTCAGCATACGGAAAGAATTCCTCCCACTTCATGCCAAAGGAGATGACACATGCTCAAAGCATGTCCACGAGGATTTGGTTCACGCGCTCGACTTGCCCACTTGTCTGAGGGTGATATGCGGTACTGAAGACAATCTTTGTACCCAATGCCTCTTGAAAGGCCTTACAGAAGTTTGATGTGAAGATGCTTCCACGATTAGAGCTTATCTTCTTGGGAATGCCGTGCAATGAAACAGTTGTCATGGTGTATAACTCCGCCAACTATCCTTCCGAGATAGTTTCCTTGACAGGCAGAAAATGGGCAACTTTGGACAAGTTATCAATGACAACGAAGATTGCATTATTGCCCTTCTGCGACCTCGGAAACCCGGTGACAAAGTCCATTTCGATGTGATACCACTTCCACTCCGGAATCTCAAGTGGTTGAAGTAGCCCTGCAGGCTTCTGGTGTTGTGCCTTCACTCTTCTGCACACATCACACTGAGACACGTAATGGTAAACATCCCGCTTCATACGAGTCCACCAAAAGCTTTGCTTGAGGTCTTGATACATCTTTGTACTGCCAGGGTGGATCGTTAGCTTGGAATCATGGGCCTCTTTCATGATGACCTCTCTGAGATCTCCCTCCTTGGGAACAACAACTCTCTCCTCGAAGAACACAGTGCCGTCATTATGCACTGAAAAGCAACCGTACTTTGGAACTGAGGCGGCAATACCCTGTTTGATCTTTTGTATCATTGAGCTACCAGACTGAGCTTCACGAATCTTCTCATTGATAGTGGGCTCTACCACAAAGGTTGGCAAGGTAGTTTGCTGGAACGAGCTCGAGATTGAGCCTGCGAAAGGAATCACACAAATCAGGGATGATCTTCTGCACCTGGATATTGTTGCAATCGCCCTTGCGGCTCAGCGCATCAGCTATGACATTTGCCTTCCCAGGCGTGTACTGAATATCAACGGTGTACTCAGTAATGGTTTCAAGCCATGTTCTTTGCCTCAAATTTAGATTTGGTTGAGTGAACAAATACTTCAGACTCTTGTGCTCGGTGAACACATCCACCTTCCTCCCTAAGAGGAGGTGTCCCCAAGTGATCAAGGCGTGCACAACTGCTGCAAGCTCCAAGTCGTGCGTGGGATAATTCCTCTCATTCATCTTCAACTGCCGTGAGGTATAAGCCACAATGTTTCTTCCTTGCATCAAAACTCCGCCTAGACCTTGCAATGAGGCATCAAAAAACACCTGAAAAGGCTGTGACTCATCTGGCGGTGTGAGAATTGGAGTTGTGGTCAACTTCTCTTTCAACTCCTCGAAGGCTGACTGGCAAGCTAGGGACCAAGTGTACCATTTTCCTTTGTACAACAATTCAGTCATTGGCTTAGCTATTTTGGAGAAATTCTGCACAAACCTCCTGCAATAGCTGGTGAGGCCGAGAAAACTCCTTAGTTGTTTCACATTCTTCGGCGGAGCCCACTCTTGAATAGTGCAGACTCGCTCTGGATCAACCGCAATACCCTCCGCGTAAATGACATGGCCAAGAAAATTGACCTTGTCGATCCAAAACTCACACTTGGAGAACTTGGCATAGTATCGGTGCTCTCTCAGCTTCTGCAGCAGCAGGCGAAGATGTTCCTCATGTTCAGCCTCTGACTTGGAATAGAGGAGAATGTCATCGAGGTAAAGGATAACAAACACATCAAGCCATTCTTGGAACAAATAGTTCATAGCTCTCATGAATGTTGGAGGGGCGTTTGACAAGCCGAAAGTCATGACTGTGAACTCATACAGCCCAACGTGTGCTGAACGCGGTCTGGGAAATGTCCTCTTCACGAACACGGATTTGGTGATACCCCATCCTCAAGTCAAGCTTGGAAAACACCTTTGCCCCATCCAACTGTTCGAAATGATCATTGATGCGGGGTAAAGGGTATTTTTTCTTGATGGTCTTCTTGTTGATACCACGATAGTCCTGGACCAAGCGGCTAGTCCCATCTTTCTTCTTGACAAACAAAGCTAGTGCGCCCCAAGGGGAAGTGCTGGCGCGGATAAAACCGCCTGCCTCCAATTCTTTCAACTGCTTCTTTAGCTCAATCAACTCCTCCGAACACATCCTGTACGGATGCCGAGAAATCGGCTGAGTACCAGGCTCTAGCTCAATAACGAACTCAATAGCTCGAACTGGGGAATTCCTGGCAACTCCTCTGGAAAGACGTCTAGGAACTCACAGACAACTTTGACTTCTTCGAGCAAAGGTGCGACTCCTGCGTTCAAAGCGTACAACTGTGCTGCTCCTGCCATTGAGCCACAAGTGTACAAGATTTCTTCGCCTGAATCATGTGTCAAAATGACGGATTTTGACGGGCAATCAATCTTGGCCTTGTACTGTACAAGCCAATCCATACCCAAAATGACATCGATGTCGGAACACGGAAGCAAGATCAAGGAGGCGGAGAAAAGGAGACCCGGAATCTGAATGTGAACACTCGGAACTCTGACAGCTGAACTGAACTTAGAGCCCGGGGTAGAGATGGCCACCGGCGAAGGCTCACCTCTGCTTGGAAATCGAATTTCTGAGAAAAGGACTTGGAAATGAAGGAATGAGACGCTCCGGAATCGAACAAAACTGTCGCAGGAAGAGAACTAACAAGCAACCTACCAATAACGATCTCTGAAGACTGCTGCGCATCTGCCATCATCACATTGTTCACCCGAACTACACGTGGTTGTGCCCTCACCATCACAGTGCTCAGAGTAGAGCGAGGTGGAGGCGGTGGGAGTCGAGCAAAGCGCGAATTGGTGCACTTTGGAGAAGTGTGCCTCGGCTCTCCACACTTGTAGCAGATCACGCCTGACCTGGGCTGGGACTGCGGCCTGGGTGGCCTCACGTGTGGTGGTGTAGAGCGAGGCCCCTGCTGAACTAAGACGGGAAGGCGGTAAAAAGGGCGGACAACTGCCCCCCTCTGCCGGAACTGATGCCTCTGCGGTGGCGCCTCTGTGACCCAAGTCTTTGCCTTCTTGTGGACTATCACTGCAGAGTTGTGCTCTCTCTGGCGCTTTCTGTCTGCGTCCCACTCTGCTCTGGCTGACTCCTGGCGGATAGCCTGATCCACGAACTGCGAGAACAACGTGGGGTTGCACTGGGTGAGCGCATACTTGATCTTTGTGCTGAGACCCCCACGAAACCTGGCAATCTGCTTGGCCTCTTTGGAGACCTCCTCCGGAGTGTACCTGGCGAGCCTGATGAAGGCCAGGTTGTACTCCTGAACTGACCTGTCACCCTGTCTCCGAGCCAAGAACTCCTCTCGCTTCCTATCCATCAAGCCACTCGGAATATGCGTTGCTCTGAAGTCTGTGACGATGTCCTCCCACGTGATCACAACGTCGCCCTTGTTGGCCTTGTATGTATCGTACCAGCTGGCTGCTGCACTCTGAAGCTGGAAGGAGGGGAAGGTGACGTAGTCTGCTGGCCTGACGGTGTTTGTATTGAAGTGCTTCTTGATCTCTGCGATCCAATCATCCGCTTCTAGCGGGTCTCGAGCCTCTGAGAACCTAGGGGGGGGGTTTGATAGCAAGGAACTGCTGCAAAGTCGTGTGTTGTGGCCGATCACTCCTCTGGGCAGTCTGGTTCTGGAGCATCTGTAGGATCGCAGCTGTTCCCTGAGCCACTGCGGCCACAGCCTCCCCAAGGATAGGGTTCTCCGGCGGCGGCATGTTCCCTCTTGGCATCCTGTATACAGGAACACTTATGAGAACATGGTAGAAACATTGATGAAACCAGAAGATAAAGCAATATTGACAGCAAAACTTCCTCACGAGGTATGAGGAAGCCGAAGGCTGAATATCCACCAAGGTTGACCCGAAAATTCGAAAGCAAGGTGCTAGTTGAATCCCCAAAATCGAGATCATCCGAATCCAAGATAATAATCTGCTAGCGAGCACACAACAATATATACGAGTGGTTGAAGACCTGAACGATGAGACATCTGCCCTGAGCGGCCCGCCGAAGCAGTCTCCTATAGGGGGAGGAACCACATCCGTAGGATGCCAACCATCCCTGTATATGAGTTTCACCTGAGGTACGCCATAAACGAGGTGGAGCTGTCAACCCCAAGTGGCGGCTCGGTGTTCTCAACGTACGCCAACCCTTCTCGTCGCTAGCAAAAGATTATAGAGGAATCGGAGCCTCATGTAAACAAGAACCTAGATTTGTTTTGAAAGGGCATAAGTTGCCGAGAGAAAACATCGCCTCACTTCCTCACGGAAAAAGGGGTGGGAGGCTGGGGTAATAAGAAAAAGAAAGAGTTCCTACTCTCCGATTTTTCCTAAGTAACTACAAAATAGTTTCTAGACTCAACTTCGGCCAGTAAGGGGTCCTACAGTGAGTCCTGCTCTGATACCAAGTTGTAAGGCCCCCGATTAGGTACTAATTCAAGTTATTCACTTTCGCGTCCGGCTCGAATTAGAAGCGCATAAAAGGCCACCGACGCACGACACTCGCACTCGTGTCGCTGTCGGGTTCTCGACAACATATATAAGAACAATGAACTTTCTACTAAGACATAAATATAGAGTCCAGGGCATACATCGCCGCTGGTATTATTACATCATCGCAGAGGTCATAGACCCAACAGTACATCATGCAACAAGCAGAAGACAAACACGACCGAGTACGGTCAGAATCCAAATGACCCTAGAGAGGGCTACACATAAACAAGTCCACCCACGAATCGTCTGAACCCAACTACATGCCTACTAGGCGAAGTCATCCTCATCGTCATCCTACGGGGGCACCTCCACGAAGTATCGTCCGGTGCTCGGGTCGAGGTAGTAGTACACTACAGCGGCCGATCAGGCAAAACAGTAAAAGCATAAAGGAAACAAGGAGTGAGATTATATCATTACAGTTATAACTAACTTCGTGGAAAAGGTTGCAGCCGCACTAGCATATATGGTGACTATCGTTCTATTCGAGTAGAGGTAAGGTCCAAGAATGCACGTGACATCGTGTCATAGGTCTTCTATCCACCTACTTACGACAAACAGAACACAACCTTGTTCGTTCCTCGGTCCCCCTGACGAAGAAAGGCAGCCAAGTCACACACGGTAGGCAAGTTTTAGTTATGATCCAATTTGAAGTTATTCTATGAACAAGACGTAGGCTCTGAGTCGTCCATAACCGTGGACACGGCTTTTCGAAAAGATTTAACCCTGTAGGGGTGTACCAACTGCCCATCAAAGGCTTCGCCCAGTTTCCACTTGGCTAGGTAAGCGTCTGAAACTTCGGAATGTCAGAGTCCCTCCAACTAACGACGCACAATTCCGGGTGGCCCCCGGTGAGTCGACATCTGATACGTCCAAAACGTATCTATAATTTCTGCTTGCTCCATGCCTCTTTTGTGTGATATTGCTATGATATTGATGAACTTCCATACACTTTTGATCATATTTGGACTAACCTATTAACTTAGTGCACCCCAGTGCCGGTTCCTGTTTTCTGCTGTTTTTCTATTTCAGGTTTCCCCCTTATTTAAAGTACCAGAAAAATTCCGGGAAAAATATAGGAAAAATCAGCGTACGGGAACCTTCCAGAAGAGCCAAAGTGGGGGCCGAGGGGTGCCAGGGGGGCCCCAGGCGGCCAGAGGGCGCGGCCCCACCCCTGGAGCCCCTGGCCCACCTCTGGCTGCCCCCTTCTCCTATTTATTCCCCGTGACGTAAAACCCTCGGGGACAGAACCCTTTTTCGCGATCTCTCCTCTGTTACACCGCCGCCACGCTTCCAAGATCGGGAGCACCAGAAGACCTCTTCCCGGCACCCTGTGGGAGGGAGGAACCACCTCCGGGAGCTTCTCCACCACCATGGACGCTTCCCGGATGAACCGTGAGTAGTCCACCTTGGACCATGGGTCTATGATCAGTATCTATGTGATGTTCTCCTCCCCTCTTTGTTCTTCATGGATTAGACCTCGTGAGCTTCCCTACATGATCGAGGCACATATGTAATCTTTCTATTGTTGCTGTGCTGAGTTTGCTGGGATCCGATGGATTATGAGATTATGTTCAGATTGTGTTTGAGTAATATATTTGATCTCCTATTTTATATTTACGTTCTTGAGTAATTCTTGCATGTTCTCCATTGCTGTTTATTGCTTTGGCCAAGTAGTAGGTAGTGACTCCAAGAGGGAGCGTTATGCATGATTGTGGGTTCATGCCCCCCGATGACTAGCTTGAGTGACAGAAACATGAGTCTAGTTGATGTGTTGTTGCCACACGGGGGGAAAACAATGGTGCTTGTGCTTGCGGGTGCAAGGATTGTTTACTTTACGCAAAGTTCTTTAATGCAGTTGTCTGTTGTTTTGAGTTTACACTTTGGGTGGGATTCTCAACTTAATACCAGCGAGATGTTCTGGATAGAAATCTCAAGGTGGATGATTAGTAGGTAGATGCAGATGGATTTCGGTCTACATGTCTTGGCGTACTGCCCATGCTTTTGAGCCTCTTCCTTTCTGTATAGCATAATTAGCATTGGTTTGCGCACATAATCCTGTCAATTTCCCAGCTGTAGTTTGTTTACCTCGCATGGCTATTTTATCGTCTTTTGGGAGACAGACATCACTAGTGAACGTCATAGGACCCCGGTCCATATTTAAAATATTGTTTCCACCTTCAATTTACTTTGAGTATTTACTTTTCCGTTGCTATCACTATCATTATTATCCCGTGCGTTTTATCCTTTGTAAATAACAAGGCCGGAGGAATTGAAAACTCCTCTGTACTCGTTGGGAAGCAAAGCTATCTGTTGTGTGTGCAGGTCCAGGTGAAGTTAGCAACCTAGGTTGTAAACGGCGCCATTGTTAACTTCACCACCTTCTTGTATCTGTTGGAGTCCTAATGGCCGACACTCAAACCTTAGCATCTTCGCTAAGGGAAACTTGCTGCTACGCTACATCTCACCTTCCACTTGGGGTAACCAACGAGGGCGAGAAGTTATCTCGTGTGTCAAGAAAATTTCTGGCGCCGTTGCCGGGGACTCCGCTCTTCAAGATAGGGGAGTTGCACACTATCTTTTATCTTTGCTTTTTAGTCTTGTTAGTTTAGCTTTCAGTTTTTGCTTTAGTCTCTTTTATCGAAAATCAAAAAAATAGTTTTCTTGCTTTTAGTTATCCTTTCTGTTTAGTCAAGCATGTTAGGATTTGGTGCCTTGAGGGAGTCTGAGGTCTTAAACTTCTATCAAAGGGATGGAGAAAATATGAAGAAGGCTTGGGATAGAATTTTTGATGCACATAGGAGAGTTATGCCTTGGATACCTATAAAAATTGTGCTTAGAAATTTTTACCATGGTCTTTTTAGATGGTGCAAACACTCTCTTGATATTATAGATGAAGGGGATTTCTTAGCTTGTGATGAAGCTAGAGCTCTTGAAATTATACATGGTTTATCTAGTTATTTTGTTTATGATCATAGTTTTGATACTGTTATAGATAGACTTGCTACTATTGAAAAGAGATTGGATGCTCTAGACTTGAGAAAAGTAAAGAAACCCCAACCAAATAAGAAAGATGTTTATGAGATAGACGGTGACTGGGAACCCTTTGTTAGAATTAGCATATCTAACCAAGACTTCCTTGCCTTTTGTGACATTGGATCTATGGTTTCTACTCTGCCAAAAGTTGTTTATGATTCTTTAAAATTTAACATGGACAAATTATCATCTTATCATGAACATGCTTATGGAGATATTTCGTAGATCCAGGGAAGGATAAAAGATGTGCCAGTGACATTCCTTAAAGGGATTGCAATGGTTGATTTCTTTGTCATGAAGCCAAACCAAGGAAACATAGTGCTTGGGAGGGATTTCCTCCGAGCCGTAAAAGGCTTCATTGACATAGGTAAGGGACAAATACGCCTACGCGGGAAGGCAAAAGGTGTGTACCCCTTTCCTAAAAGAAACAAGGATGAACTTGTTGAGTAACCATTTGAATCTTATTACAACTCCGATTATTACGATGATCTTTGAGTCCTTCTATTTGCATTAAGCCTAGCTAATGGCTTTAACGAAGCGCTTTCGGGAGGCAGCCCGCAACGAATTTAGGATTAGCTTTTTGTTTTTCTTCTATTTTTAGTGGTCTTGATGATTGTTAATACTGTAGCAACATCATTGTATCTTTACTTTTCAAGCTTTGTGCCTTTTATAGCCTCATACGACAAGGGAAGTGAAAGTTGTGACATGCTGTCCAGAAAACAGATTTTGTCCTCATGACTAGAAAAATCACAAAAAAATCCCAGTTCATCTTTTTGAGCTGATTTTTTTAAACAGCATGCTCTATACAATTACTAAACTTTCGTATGTTCTGAGTGTTTTGATTTGAGTTGCAGAAGTATCCCTAGAAAATTCTTTACTACCTGCTGGTCTGTTTTTCACAGATTCTGTCCTGTTTTGCCTTTTCTTCGTTTTGCAAACCTTAAGCTTTCTTTTTCTTTGCAAAAATGTATTGGAAATCTTGGCAAACAGTAGATCTTCAATATTATCTTTATTTCCAGTAGAGAACAAATTATTTTATTATGGGTACTAACCTCACTAATCAGATTATGATGAGTTATGTATGAAGGGAGTTTTCAAGTGTGTGAGGGAAGATGATGAAAGAAGATTAAGAAGTGTCAAGCGTTCAAGCTTGGGGATGCCCCCATGAATCCCCAAGAAATATTCAAGGAGACTCAAGTGTCTAAACTTGGGGATGCCCCCGTGCATCCCCTTCTTCATCAACAAATATCAGTTCGTCTCTCGTTTCACTATATTTTTATCACTTCATGCGTTATGTGCTATTATTGGAGCGTCTCGCTCTTAGGTTTTGTTTTTAGTTTTATTTAGCTTTGCTTGCTGTTCATAACAAGTTAGAACCCAGCTTTCTTTGTGTGGGAGAGAAACACGCTCCACTCCCAAAATCAAGAACACAACATAGGACTTTTCATGCTTATCTTTGCTGTGTATGTTCTTTATCTTCCTCGTAGCTACTGTCATGATTTGCTATAGATTTCATGCTTATCTTTTCAAAAGATCGTTTGTTTAGTTTGTTGCTGGAACTCTCTTGAGTTTTCATATTTATCTTGTTTAGAGAGTTTTTCTGTTGCACTGAGTTTTGTGTCTTGACTTGAAGTAGGTAATTGAGGTTGCTATTCTTTTTGTAGTAGTAACTGGCAATAGTTTTGAGGTATTGTTTTGAGTAATGTTTGGACTTTTGGTGTCAAGAGATTTAGCCTATTAGTGATAGATGTCGTATTTTGGGCAATCCTTGTTTATTTTCAAAACCTACAAATTAGTTGAGAACTCTAGCTACTAGATGGATCACTACTCTTCTGAGGGGTCGAATATTAGAGAACACTCGCGTACCATGAGTCGAGGATGCGCAAGGATAACCAAACCCCCATACACTCCTCCTCGGGGTACTTGTCTCTTTGTGAACCTCCTTATTAGATTGAGAGTTACCGATAATAAGTGCATGAGTTCTTCGGACTAATGTGAGTATTCGAAAGTTGACACTTCCACCTTCCCATATTTTTCTAGCCTCTCCTGTGCCGTGCATTGCTTTCTTCTCACTCCGAGAGTTAGCGTCCACCTTCGCCGGTACATCCAAACCCTTGGCACGATACGCTCTGTCATCATAAACCTCCTTATATCCTTCCTCAAAGCATCCACCATACCTACCTATCAAGGCATTTCCATAGCCTTTCCGGGATATATTGCCATGCAACATCCATCTTCTCATGACTTGATCTTTATGTCATACATGCTACTTGCTTGATCGATGAGCCGCATGCTAGTCGGGCCTTGCCCTAATCTTTGCTACATGACGCGCTAGTATCATTGCATATCCTGCTACACTGGCAGAGGCATACATTTGCATACATCATGATAGTTACATTCTCTTTATGATTTGAGTACTTTGTAAAGTGTGAAATATCTTCTATACTTTTTTTAATATATAGAGTGTTGCCCCTAAAGTGAGGAAAAGATCCCAAAGTGGACAAATTAAAAGATCCCAAAGTGGACAATTTAAAAGATCCCAAAGAGGACAAATGAGAGAAATAGAAAGAGCCATTAAGGCCACCAAAAAATACAAAAAATTTGAAAAAAGAGAAAAATAAATAAAAAGAGAGAAGGGGGCACACTACTATTCCTTTTGAGAGATCCACACTCATACTCCCTCTTATATCTTTTACTCCATAGAGATTATCATTCATGCATATCGCTATGTGGGGACCTTCACACTATAAAACTTGGCTTGTATATTCCAATGATGAGCCTCCTCAAATGAGCTCGAGGTCTTCTTGAGCAAGCAAGTTGGATGCACCCCCACTAGTTCCATTGGAGAGCTTACCTTAGCTCACATGTGCATCCTTTGCATGGCAATCCCTACTCCTCACATCATATCTATCATTTGGCTTTCTCTCGCCTATGATTTTCCTCATTGATGTGAGCCTTTCACACCTTTTTGTCTTCCTCCTCCACCTTATTCTCTCTTTGCCATCCTAAGTGTCACCTTTCTTGCTTAGGCTCATCCATTGCATGCGTGCTCAAAATGTTGAAAAGGAGTGGATCATTTTGACCTGTACCTGGCTAGTGGTCTGGGGATGAGTCAAGATAAGATTCCAAAAAGACCAAGTGTGAAACTTTAGTAGATTGAGTTCTCAACACAAAAATACTTTTTCTCGTATATCCCTATCCCCTTTCTTGCATGCAAGCACCATTTGGAGACATTCGAGTCACAGACAGCAAGAGATCTTGCACCTTTATGTTCTTATGTTGCTTGTTTCAATGCTAAATATAGACTCTTGCCTGTTATGACTTGAATTGAATTACATGCCTTGATTGCTTTGTTGGATATATGATGAAGAGGCAAATAATATATGATTATTCCAATATATCTAAATAAGTTCATGACCAGTTTCATACTGTGCTGGAACTGTATCAGTGAAATAATGATACAGGTGTGGTACAGAAACAACCAGAGTTCCTAGTCAGCCTCTCATGATGACTGGTTTATCGTCAACTAATGATTGTGGTTTCACAATCATGGACAATAAAGTAAATTGACGGTAAGGTCACCTCGTTTAATGAATGACGTGATGAACATTACCCAATGCAAGTATTGCAACATGATCAAATCATAAAAGTTCAGTGTTGTAATTACAGAACGTAGTAGCCTGTTCCTTTGACTGTGAGATCACGCATAATTGCTATCTTCTGAGGATGCTTTGAGTGCATTAACCGTCACACTGAAACATGGTGACCATAAAGGTGTATCTTGGGCTATCCGATGGGATATGTTGAGGAGTGTTGATTCAAGAGCGGGATTTGTCAATCCATATAATGGAAAGATACTTCATGGCCAACTCGGTGAGATTGCATCCATAATGCTGCGCAGCGTGTCACTAGGTCACAAGGATGAATATCACGGAACGAGTGAATAAGATTTGTCGGTAACAAGATAGAACTAATGCATTGGATGCAGTTGTTCGAATCTTGGACTAATCTAGTATCGCATGACAAAGGGAATGGTATACTACGTGTACGGTTCAATCGGTTACTTCCGGAATGCACAGGGGTCATTATGGGCATCCAGGTCCCGCTATTGATCATTGGCCGTAGCCTTTATCTCGGTCATGAATGGAGTGTTCTCGGACCGTAGGGTAACACACTTAAGGGCTCGATGAATATCGGAGACCTTTTCGGAACTATCGGAGTTACCGGAGAAGAGAGAAGATGTACCGGAAAAGTTCCGTGTTGGTTCGAAGGACGTTCGGAGTGAGCTGGAAGGAGTTCCGAATCATCGGGAGATGAAATAATATGTATTATTTATTAATTAAGTGAATTAATAATTAATAATAATTTATTTCAGATTAAGAAGTGCAATGGGCCTTATTTGTGAAAGAAGCCCATTAGGGGAAGGAGGGAAAAAAAGGGAAAAGGAAAATAAAAAAAGGGGGGTGCGCCATGGGCCTTGGGGCCCATGTGGGTGGTGCCCCACTTCCCCCCTGCTCCTAGACGCACCCTCCACCCTTGGAAAGGGATTAGTCCCACATTGCCAAGGGAAGGGGGGTTGACTCCTTCCGTCTGCCTATATAAAGATGGGCAGGGGTGCACTTCTTTAACACAGAAAAATTCGCAGAGAATTCAATATTACTCCGAATTGAGATCGGTTTTCACCGGTCTTCTCCCCTCTCTCGTCTCTCTCAAGCCGGGGTCCCCTTGTCTGGAACATGTGCTAGGATTGAGGCTTCTCTGCTATGCGGACGCCGTCGTGCTGCCGAAATTTCGGTTCCGGGAGGTCTACTTCCGCCACCTTCGCTGGATCGGAGAACTGAGGTCTTCATCAAGTCCGTACGTGTGCGAGTACTACGAGTTGCTGCACGTGCGGCACTACCACCCAACAGGGTGCTAACATAGCCAGGGAGCTGTGAAAGGTTTACGGCGTCATCAACCACGTTTGCGGGAACGTTTCCCGCGCAACGGACTACACCCCGAGGTATGTTTCCGTAAGTCTTTCCGTTACCGCATTACAGCTAGATAGATCTTGGGTTAAGGGCGACACTAGTTAGAAAAATTATTGTTTTCTGCTGCGAGACCCAACAGTGGTATCAGAGCTAGATCTATGCTTTGTATTGCTGTACGGTTAGAACACATCGGGGATGTGGGCGTTGATTCTATGATTGTTACCCTCTCATGTGTACTTGTTATATCTGTGGCATTGTTTGATGAAGCGGCCCCGATCGACCTTACGCGTACGCTTACGCGAGACTGGTTCCACGCTTGACATACGGCTTGTACCGTATAAAGTGGCTCTGGGGGTGTCTGTCTCTCTTACATTAGCAGATATGGCATTTGCAACGGAGGGCCCTGTACGGGGTGTAATAGAGACAATCTATAATCAGCATTGTGGTTCAACGTTCGTAGAAACGGTTGATCTACGAAAAGCCCTAGCAGCCACGTAAAACATGCAATATACAAATATAGAGGTGTCTAACTTTATATTGCAGAGGGGGCTATTGTTGTTTGCTTAGTCTTGATGTAGTGATATCTTTGCTATCTGTTACTAGAAAGTAGTAAACGTTCATCATGATGAAACAAACTTAAATGGAGACACTATAGACTTAGTGCCACCATGATCATAAATCTTAAAACTTGCTAGTATAGGATACACGACGGTAGCATTAAATAAGATGATGCCTTTTAAAATACCAAACATAAGTATTCTACCGAAGTGTGCACCACCTGGAAGGTTCTCTTTATGTTAGGAAGGTCGTGACGATCGGGTGTCATACATACATTAGAGTTCGCATGAGGTTGGGCCTGGCAAGCCTATCATATGTCGATATGGCCTTGCTAAGCAGCATATAACACTAAGGTCAATTTGGCGAGCCTAGAATATGTAGATATGGCCTCGGAATACTAGACATCGAAAGATCGAGCATGAGTCACATATAGGATGTGATCGCACAAACTAGTTGTCTACCTTTGAAAATAATCCGTCGGCCGTTGTGATATTCGAGGACGGATAGTGAATCTGGATCATGTAATCACTAAAACTTCTTAGGGATGATTGTTTTAGTGTGAGCTCAACTATAATATGATTATTATGAACTCATTGTTATGAACTAGTCTTAATTGTTTTCCTTGCAAATATTTTGTAGAAAATTAAAATGGACATGAATCAGTATCATGGATTGGTTACTTTCTTACGTGGTGAAAGACTTAAAGATGATGGGTCAAATTTCCTTGATTGGTACTTATACTTTAGGACTGTGCTCAAGAGAGCTAACCTCTTGTTTGTGATACAAGAGCGTATGGGAGACCCTCTAGTAGACAACATGGATGAAAAAGTAATGCTTGATTACCATAATCGTCGAAGGACTTACGCCATGGTTAAAAGTGTCATAGAAACTAGCTTTCCGCAAGATTTACGTGAACAATATGCGGATATGGACACGTTTGACACAATCGACACGATGAAGTCATTGTTTACACATCAGTTCAGGGTGGCCAGATTTGAGTTAGAAAATGAGTTTGCTAATACAAAGATGGAAGAGAACACTTGTCTGAAAACTCACGTAGCCAAGATGCATGGGATACATCTGAAACTCATGGAGGACTTTGACTATTGGATCACAGAGGAGTCTGCTATAAACACGGTGCTACACTCGCTTCCACCGAGTTACACAGACTTTGTCCATGATTATGTCGAAAGAGGTGAAAGCCTTCAGTTCTTTGAGTTCATGGTCAACCTCCGAGATTTAGAGGTTGAACCCATTGAAGGAGAAATTGTTGATGGAGAAGGTATATGTTTGATATACTCGTTATAAATGCTTGTTCTCTTATACAACATTTGCAGCTTAATAAGTATTTGATACTTGTTCTGTTTTATGAAAACAAGGCCTTCCGTTGCATGGGCGGGAAGAGGTGCGATCCAGGATTGATGGCAACCAAGACAGTTGATGGCCACCAAGATTTCACCAAGACATCTATCATAGGATTATACTTAGAGTATTAGATAAATATTTTGTAATCAATCGAATATGAACACTTACTGGTATATCTTGCATCTCGCGGGACAAAGTTATTCATGTTTTGAGACAAGTCAGCTGTTCCAGTTTGATGAATAAAGTGTGAAATACTATGATTGCAATATAGTTTAAAATATGATAGAAGCATTTATAAAACACCATAATTTTCAAGTGATATTCAATGTTTAATGATTAAGTTATTGTGAATAACAATAAGGTCAAAAGTCATGACTATACTAAATGCATGAGATGAATTCATAAATGATGAAGTCATTAGATACACGATCTATTATCTCATGAATTTATTATCAACCAAGATGACTAATGACGGAGTTCTAGCAAAGTAGAACTTGTGCCAAACATTGTACATAAATGATGTATTAACCAAGCGCATGAATAATCATTAATGATGCTTCGCATGATTAATTGAATAAGGCATTCAATTAAGATCATAAATCTGAGATTACGGAATCACAGTGAAGTAAAATATAAGAAAACAAATCACCATGATGTGATCAAAGTGATAAGTATTATAGTTGACATAAATGGGAGACTTGTGGAAGTAATACCACAAATTACGATGGAAGTTTAAAGTGCTCAAGCACCTAAAACCATTCGTAGTCATGCTAAAATGTAGTGTGGTCTAAATACATTTCCCTTACGCTAATGCTATTTTGAATGAAAATAGTTGTTATAATTTATTAAGTTAAAACACCCACTTCATGAAATAAGGAAACCATTCTGAATTTAATGAAGCCGATGACTCCATATGATGATGGTGTTAGAAAGTTTCTAGAAGTTTTATATGATATAACTTTCTTTGTATTAGAGTTGTGAGCAATTGTAAAACACACCTTCCCAAATAGCAAAACTTGTATTGCTTGAATTGGTGAATGAGAATATGGTTCTCAAGGAATAAACCAATGGGAGAAAAGTGAATTCTTTGACCAGGGTGATTGACCCTGCCTCTAGATAATAGAGTAACACAACGGAAAACGTTCCGTTGAAATGACTCCATGAGAAGAGGAAATATGCTATTGATGATGAATAAGATTTGTCGGTAACAAGATAGAACTAATCATTGGATGCATTTGTTCGAATCTTGGACTAATCTAGTATCGCATGACAAAGGGAATGGTATACTACGTGTACGGTTCAGTCGGTTACTTCCGGAATGCACAGGGGTCATTATGGGCATGCAGGCGTAGCCTTTATCTCGGTCATGACTGGAGTGTTCTCGGACCGTAGGGTAACACACTTAAGGGCTCGATGAATATCGGAGACCTTTTCGGAACTATCGGAGTTACCGGAGAAGAGAGAAGACGTACCGGAAAAGTTCCGTGTTGGTCCGAAGGATGTTCGGAGTGAGATTGAAGGAGTTCCGGATCATCAGGACATGAAATAATATGTATTATTTATTAATTAAGTGAATTAATAATTAATAATAATTTATTTCAGATCAAAAAGTGCAATGGGCCTTATTTGTGAAAGAAGCCCATTAGGGGAAGGAGGAAAAAAGGGAAAAGGAAAAAAAAGGGGGAGCGCCATGGGCCTTGGGGCCCATGTGGGTGGCGCCCCACTTCCCCCCCTCCTCCTAGACGCACCCTCCCCCCTTGGCAAGGGATTAGTCCCACATTGCCAAGGGAAGGGGGGTTGACTCCTTCCGTCTGCCTATATAAAGATGGGCAGGGGTGCACTTCTTTAACACAGAAAAATTCGCAGAGAATTCAATATTACTCCGAATTGAGATTGGTTTTCATCGGTCTTCTCCCCTCTCTCGTCTCTCTCAAGCCGGGGTCCCCTTGTCTGGAACCTGTGCTGGGATTGAGGCTTCTCTGCTACGCGGACGCCGTCGTGCTGCCGAAACTCCGGTTCCGGGAGGTCTACTTCCGCCACCTTCGCTGGATCGGAGAACTGAAGTCGTCATCGAGTTTGTACGTGTGCAAGTACTACGAGGTGCTGCATGTGCGGCACTACCACCCAACAGGGTGCTAACACAGCCAGGGGGATGTGAAAGGTTTACGGCTTCATCAACCACGTTTGCGAGAACGTTTCCCGTGCAACGGACTACACCCCGAGGTATGTTTCCGCAAGTCTTTCCGTTACCGTATTACAGCTAGATAGATCTTGGGTTAAGGGCGACTCTAGTTAGAAAAATTATTGTTTTCTGCTGCGAGACCCAACAGTGGTATCAGAGCTAGATCTATGCTTTGTATTGCTGTACGGTTAGAAGACATTGGGGATGTGGGCGTTGATTCTACGATTGTTACCCTCTCACGTGTACTTGTTATATCTGTGGCATTGTTTGATGAAGCGGCCCCAATCGACCTTACGCGTACGCTTAAGCGAGACTGGTTCCACGCTTGACATACGGCTTGTACCGTATAAAGTGGCTCTGAGGGGTGTCTGTCTCTCTTACTTTAGCGGATATGGCATTTGCAATGGAGGGCCCCGTACGGGGTGTAATAGAGACAATCTATAATCAGCGTTGTGGTTCAATGTTCGTAGAAATGGTTGATCTATGAAAAGCCCTAGCAGCCACGTAAAACATGCAATATACAAATATGGAGGCGTCTAACTTTATATTGCAGAGGGGGCTATTGTTGTTTGCTTAGTCTTGATGTAGTGATAGCTTTGCTATGTGTTACTAGAAAGTAGTAAACGTTCATCATGATGAAACAAACTTAAATGGAGACACTGTAGACTTAGTGCCACCATGATCATACATCTTAAAACTTGCTAGTATAGGATACACGACGGTAGCATTAAATAAGATGATCCCTTATAAAATACCAAACATAAGTATTCTACCGAAGTGTGCACCACCTGGAAGGTTCTCTTTATGATAGGCAGGTCGTGACGATCGGGTGTCATACATACATTAGAGTTAGCATGAGGTTGGGCCTGGCAAGCCTATCATATGTCGATATGGCCTTGCTAAGCAGCATATAACACTAAGGTTAATTTGGCGAGCTTAGCATATGTAGATATGGCCTCTAAATACTAGACATCGAAAGATCGAGCATGAGTCACATATAGGATGTGATCGCACAATCTAGTTGTCTACCTTTGAAACTAATCCGTCGGCCGTTGTGATATTCGAGGACGGATAGTGAATCTGGATCATGTAATCACTAAAACTTCTTAGGGATAATTGTTTTAGTGTGAGCTCAACTATAATATGATTATTTTGAACTCATTGTTATGAACTAGTCTTAATTGTTTTCCTTGCAAATATTTTGTAGGAAATTAAAATGGACATGAATCAGTATCATGGATTGGTTACTTTCTTACATGGTGAAAGACTTAAACATGATGGGTCAAATTTCGTTGATTGGTACTTATACCTTAGGACTGTGCTCAAGAGAGCTAACCTCTTATTTGTGATACAAGAGCGTATGGAAGACCCTCCAGTAGACAACATGGATGAAAAAGTAATGCTTGATTACCATAATCGTCGAAGGACTTACGCCATGGTTAAAAGTGTCATTGAAACTAGCTTTCCGCAAGATTTACGTGAACAATATGCGGATATGGACACGTTTGACAAAATCGAAATGATGAAGTCATTGTTTATACATCAGTTCAGAGTGGCCAGATTTGAGTTAGAAAATGAGTTTCTTACTACAAAGATGGAAGAGAACACTTGTCTGAAAACTCACGTAGCCAAGATGCATGGGATACATCTGAAACTCGTGGAGGACTTTGACTATTGGATCATAGAGGAGTCTGCTATAAACATGGTGCTACACTCGCTTCCACCGAGTTACACAGAATTTGTCCATGACTATGTCGGAAGAGGTGAAAGCCTTCAGTTCTTTGAGTTCATGGTCAACCTCCGAGATTTAGAGGTTGAACCCATTGAAGGAGAAATTGTTGATGGAGAAGGTATATGTTTGATATACTCATTATAAATGTTTGTTCCCTTATACAACATTTTCAGTTTAGTAAGTATTTTATACTTGTTCTGTTTTATGAAAACAGGGCATGCCGTTGCATGGACGGGAAGAGGTGCGATCCAGGATTGATGGCAACCAAGGCAGTTGATGGCCACCAAGATTTCGTAACACCCTCAGAATCAGTAACAGTAATCACTACAGTGATTCGACTGTTAGTGATCATTACTCTTGATGATCAAGCCATGATCACCTTTGATCAAAGTTTTGTCAGATTCTCACCCTAATAAAATTTTCAAATTAGAGTGGACTATAGATTTGCTCCAAGGAATTTTGGGAGATTATCAACCCACTTGCAAATGGTTAAACCAAAACATCCTTAGTCATTTGAATAATCCTAAGTCCATGATAGTTGTGAAACCAAATAGGGTTGGCTTATCCAAAATTGCCATGAAATTTAAAATGGAAATGAAAATCTTTGTTAAACCAAAATTTGTGGAACCTATTAATAAAATTGCCTAGCAATCATGGGACATGATAATGTAGTAACGGATATTTTATTAAAGTGATTTAGTAATATTATGAAATAAAATAATTGCTTGGGAATTATAAAGTTGCCATGATAATTTTAATAAACATGTAGGAATTTTATATGCACTAAAAATTGTGAAACCATTTTTATTAAATACTTAATAATCAGTAGGTCATATAAAAAGATAAATGACATTTTATTAACTTATTTAAATAATGCAGAAAAATACAAACAGCAGCAAAATTAGCTCCATCTAATATTTTGTGCATTGAATAAAATCTAGATGAATTTTATTGTGGGCTAAACTTTTTGTGGCATCATGTTAAAGTGTAACACTAATATAGGTGCAATTATAACATTTTACAAAAACTAAAAACCTAGCTAAACTAAATACAAACAGAAAAGAAAAATTAAAAGAAACAAAAACAAAGAAAATAAAAGGGGACCTATATCCCGCCCTGGGCAAAAGGCCCACCCCAGCCCACCCCTAGCCCCCTCTCTCTCCTTCCTGTTCCCTCCCCAACCCCCCCACCCCGTACGCGCACAGGGCCATGGCCATGCCGTGGCCACACCGCCCGAGCTCACCTGCCCCCTGCCCCCCACCTGCTCCCCCTCTCCTCGTTGGATAAGTCCACCCCCCGAGCAACCCAGCCCTCCCCAGGACCCCTAACCCTAGCCGCCTTCCCCGCGTCTCCCTCTCCTCTCCCGTGGCTGGCCCGAGCTCGCTGTCTCCGCCGCGCCGTCGCCATGGACGCGACCACGGGCTGCGCCAGGTTGTCTAGAAGATCCCCCGTGGTCATATTCGTCTCCTCGCGTACTCGGGTGTCGCCGGACGCCTCTGCTTTGACCAGATCGGGCCGTCTTCCTCCTCTCGACCCACAGTTCGCCGGCGGCGAGTTCGACGCCTCCAGTGCTTCCCCGAGCACGCTGCCCCTCCCTACCACGCCGCCATGAGCCCTCCCACAAATCCCCCCTATTTCCCCCTTCGTTTCCCACCATAGCGCCGTGCCCCTCGCCGGTGGATGCCATGGCCGCGCGCCGCACGGCCCGTGCCCGTGGCCACCACCGTGCGCGCTCGGGCCACGCCTTGCCTTGCGCTGGTCGCGCCCTCGCCGCGCCAACTGCTGGCTGCCGCGGCCTCGTTTCCCTGGGTAGGCCGGCCTCGCCGCGCTCTTCGCCAGCCACGGCCATGGCCGCGCCCTTCCTCCCCCCCCCCCCAATCGCCCCTCGTGATGTTGCTCCTGCTGGAGCCGCGCGTCGCCCGCTGCCGCAACCGCGCCTTCGCCGCTTCTGGCCACCGGCCGCCGTGCCCCGCCCCACCCTGGCCGGGCTGCCTTGTCGTCGTCCATCTCGTCTCCGGCAGCACGGCGGAGTTAACCGTGGGCTAATCCCCACTCCTAAAAAAGAAAGAAAAGAAAATAACCCCCCCATAGTCTATTACATGTGGCCCCACCCTGCTAATTACCCCACCATTTTGTTAAACAGAGAAAACCCTTGGTGCCAATGACATGTGGGCCAGCACCTTTAAAATACCCCTGGAATTATTTAAACTGTTAATTATAACAGGTTACAATGACATGTGGCCCCCACTGTTGTTAATTAAATTAAAGAACTGTTTAAATCTCCTAAGTCACTTACATGTGGGACCCCCACTGGTGAATTAAATTTGATAAAATGAGTTATTAAAATGTGAGGCTGACATATGGGACCCCCCATGTCAGGTTTGACTGGTCAACCACTGTTCTGGATAATTTTGAATTGTTTAATAAAATAAATCCAGTAAATGTTTAAATATGAATAAAACTTTGAAATTGAATATCTTTTAAACCGTAACTCCGATGAAAATAATTTATATATCAAACTTGATCAGAAAAATATAACAAATACGGATACGCTATCCGTATGTCTATCACACCCCTCTAACACCACGAACATCGAACCGTCCCCCTTCGGACCGACTGTCCGATAAATTGTCCGGTACTGCTAAAGTACCCGGATGAATTTATTTCGAACACGAAAGTTGTTCGGAATAGATCAACTAACCCGGATACACCACCCACACATGTGTAGGATGTCCACGACACCTCCAGCATGATAACTCCCCCCTCCGGACACCTTGTCCGATAATCACCCGGAGCCGGTATTTCGTCCCCGGATGAATTCCCGCTCCGAGCAACGTGCATCGTACTGCGTTAGAACCCCGTTTACAATTCATCTGTTATGTCTTGCATTTGTATTTCTATTATTGTTGTGTATTTATTGTTTCTTCCCCCCCTTAATCTCTGGTAGACCCCGCTACGGCCGTCGACTACACCGATGCTGAGTACGACTACTTCGTCGACGACCGTACCGCTACTATCGAGCTTCCAGGCAAGCAGAGCCATTCTCTTCCCTAGATATCGCCTATCTTTCCGTACATTTCTTGCACTAGGCATTGTTACTGCTGCTGCTACGATTACAATCCTATTTAATTTCATAGCCTGTTTTTGTCGCCCCTTGATGTACCTTCCTTTAATCCTATCCTGCCTATTATTACTTATGCATTATTCAGCAGTAAACCCTGCGCATTGTTAGCTAGGTTCAGAATAGAGGGTTGTGATCACTCTGGGAGTGATCACGAGAACGATATATTACAACTGTAACAGGTACGGATCAATACAGATGCCCTAGGGAACCTACAACGGCGAGACTCTGCCGAGTCGCTTCGAGTTTGACTTACGAGTGGAATGGACTCGTATTTCACTCTCGTCGACTCAGTAGCGTAGCATCACCGGGATGATACGAGGTTTACCTCTTTAGTTCATTCCGCTAATGTCTCTGTCAAACCTTTTAAGTGTGCCATCGAGGGTGATACCTCCTGGTTTCACTTAATGGTAGGAACTCGAACCAACTGGTGTCCTGAAAGGTAAGAAGTCGGGCGACCCAACGGTGCGCGCGAGTGGTATTGCGACGGGACGACAGGGAGGGTACGACCAGTGTACCGGTGTGCTTGGCCCCTGGTCGTTGGCCGCGAGAGTTACCAAACCACGAAAGTCGAGCTCCTCTAGGAGCACACGCGAGACAAGGTAAGGAGACGGTTCACCTTGTTGGTAACCGCAGTGACTTGGTGGGACGACGGGGCAGGCACCGATGTACTGGTAGTCCTGGCTGCTGTCGTTGTCCGCGGGTCAGTTAAGTCGACGCAACGATAAAGGTTGTCACGCAGGTTAATTAAAATGCTAAATGGTTCAGTGAATGTCTTGAGTTGGCTATATGCCATGTACGCACTACCTACCCATGGGAATTACGAGTTATGGGCTCCTCTGCTTCGTAGTGTCGTCCGAGGACTTTTCAGACGTCAGCAGTACCGCGGCCTGCGCCGGGAAGTGGTGTTGTCTTATTTGCTCGCGCGGTGGTGTCTTATTTGGATTTGCTTTAACTTCACCGGCCAGCCTCGCACCGTGCAGGAGTACGTCGGGGTTAGGGTCCAAAGCCCCGCGTACATAGGATATAGTCCGGCGGATGACCTCTCTGTTGAGTTTGAAAGATGGGCTATGAAGTGTCGGATAGCCTCGGTGGAGCGTTCCCTGACAAGGTTCCCGCCACCCCGGAGATCCGTGCGTGTAGCGTAACACAAGTGCACCCCTGCAGGGAAGATTAATCTATTCGAATAGCCGTGTCCACGGTAACAGGACGCTTTATGCTGAAGCTGGATCTTACCACTAGAAACTATTATGATTAAACTGTATGGTTCCGGGTTTTCTTCCTCGCGGGGATGTCGAGGAGGTGAACTCGGAGGCATTGTTAATTATTACAACTTATTATTATACAATGCTGCAGCAACTTCTGCTGCATTGTTACTTTATGCTTTATATAAACTGTTGGCTGATTCTTACCTCATGTTGCAAGACATCGTCGGAAGATGCTAGTCTTCGTTAGGCCTAGCTTCTTACCCTTGCTCTGGATTTCTGTCTTCCAGTCCACTATATACAACCTCTTCTTTCCATTGATACAATGCATAATTCTTAGTAGCGGACGTAAGACTCGCCGGTATACTAGATACTCACCCTGCTTTATTTCCTTTACTGTTTTGCCTGATCGGCCGCTGCAGTCGACGTTGGATAGGAGATCCCCGATGTCGACCACCGTAACGTGAAGATCCCCGATGCCTTCTATGACGTCGAGTTCCCCTTTGACCAGGAGTAGTTTGGAGGTTCCCAGGCAGGAGGCCTCGCCTTTTCGATCTGTTGTGATTTGTGCTAGCCTTCTTAAGGCAACCTTGTATCCTTGTGTCTGTACTCAGATACTATTGCTTCCGGTGACTTGTGCTCTCCAGCTGTTGTATTCGAGCCCTCGTGGCCCCTGGCTTGTATTAAACAGCTTGTATTATTTTATTTGTAGAGTTGTGTTGTGATATCTCACCGTGAGTCCCTAATCTCGATCGTGTACCTTGCGTGTATGATTACTGTACACGGCCTGATTTTGGGGCGTCACAGATTTCACCAAGACATCTATCATAGGATTATACTTAGAGTATTAGATAAATATTTTGTAATCAATCGAATATGAACACTTACTGGTATGTCTTGCATCTCGCGGGACAAAGTTATTCATGTTTTGAGACAAGTCAGTTGTTCCAGTTTGATGAATAAAGTGTGCTTATACTATGATTGCAATTGAGTTTATAATATGATAGAAGCATTTATAAAACACCATAATTTTCACGTGATATTCAATGTTTAATGATTAAGTTATTATGAATAACTATAAGGTCAAAAGTCATAACTATACTAAATGCATGAGATGAATTCATAAATGATGAAGTCATTAGATACTCGATCTATGAACTCATGAATTTATTATCAACTAAGATGACTAATGACGGAGTTCTAGCAAAGTAGAACTTGCGCCAAACATTGTACATAAATGATGTATTAACCAAGCGCATGAATAATCATTAAAGATGCTTCGCATGATTAATTGAACAAGGCATTCAATTAAGATAATAAATCTGAGATTACGGAATCACAGTGAAGTAAAATATAGGAAAACGAATCACCATGATGTGATCAAAGTGATAAGTATTATAGTTGACATAAATGGGAGACTTGTGGAAGTAATACCACAAATTACGATGGAAGTTTAAAGTTCTCAAGCACCTAAAACCTTTCGTAGTCAAGCTAAAATGTACTGTGGTCTAAATACATTCCCCTTACGCTAATGTTGTTTGGAATGAAAAAAGTTGTTATAATTTATTAAGTTAAAACACCCACTTCATGAAATAAGGAAACCATTCTGAATTTAATGAAGCTGATGACTCCATATGATGATGGTGTTAGAAAGTTTCTAGAAGTTTTATATGATATAACTTTCTTTGTATTAGAGTTGTGAGAAATTGTAAAACACACCTTCCCAAATAGCAAAACTTGTATTGCTTGAATTGGTGAATGAGAAGATGGTTCTCAAGGAATAAACCAATGGGAAAAAAGTGAATTCTTTGACCAGGGTGATTGACCCTGCCTCCAGATAACAGAGTAACACAACGGAAAATGTTCCGCTGAAATGACTCCATGAGAAGAGGAAATATGCTATTGATGATGATCATGGTATATTAGTTAAAGCCTTAGTTTAAAAATAAGAAAATTGTCATGAATACGTTCTGTACAGAACAATAATCATGAGTCTTCTTAAGTGAAACAACAGGGACACTGCTCATAAATTACGAAGGATTGATGGTTACCTAGGAAACGAGGAGAAATGAAATCATATTGAGTTGCATATGGGATGGCTCACATCCTATGAAATAAACTAGTTATTTCACATTCCGAATAACCAGGAAGTTATTAAGAATGATGCAACACATAAAAGCATGATTTGGCACATAAAAGATGTTATGGATAAATTCAATAATGATTGACTACGGAAGCGTAGTAATGCTAAATCAATATGGGTATTTCATTCACGAACACTATGAAGGGACCATAGCTTGAAATTGCATCACATTCAAATTTGTAATTTGAAGAGAAGTAGCAATTGGTATAACGAAAGAATGTTTCGATAAGATGGACCATAGTACCTCAAGGCAGAAACTCTCAACCTTGATTTGATCAAGTGATTTTGAAGTAATCAAAATATTGAGATGGACTGCAATTTCATGAAAGTGAGTGTGAGCTTTGGAGACTTCCTGAAAACTTGGAATGCAGAGAGCATTTTCTGAGTGGGAGCTTTGGGAGCAATATTATGACGTCTGACATAATTAGAATAGAAACTTAATAAAAGCTTACTTACAGATATATGTCGAATATATTTGAGTGGGAGCACAATGTCAATTTCATATATATACGATGATATATGTGAAAACAATCTCATATATATACGTTGATATACATGGAGATTAAGGCTAATAAGATGAAAGGATTACGAGAATCTTATATGAACGAAATACAGATGTGTCACACACTAAAGTCTATAAGGATAGATTAGGACACGTGTAATGAAAATCAAAAGGATTGGAACGATATCCTAAACAAGAAAAGGTTCTTGTGGCTAGGAATTATATAAGGGATGTAAAACCTTAATATCACAAAATAATTTTTTAATGGAAGAATAGGGATGCACTTTGCCTCAAGACATGAGATCCTATATGACCTTTGACATATGATTCTACCATAAAACGGAAGTTGTGAATCCAATAACAGAATGACTCAAAAGTTCTTAGAAGAAGAACAGGTTCTGATGTGCTTGGTTGGCAAAACACCGAACCTGAGTAAAGTCCAAGCATTCAGTATCTGAAGAGAAGCTGAGGACAATACTCTAAATGATAGAAAAGATAATATACTTGAATGTAATACTGGATTACGATTGCAAGCCTTATTAGAGATATCACCAAAAGGAATAGAAAGGAAATGTGAGCTATAATTTCACGAACCAAAACTCTACAAAATATAAATATCTACTTAAGGAAGTAGAAGGTTGAATAAAGTTTAGCATAAGAAGTTTAGACTTCTGGCTGAGTGTATTTTTTAGTATACATGACTAGGGGAGTCCTAGGGACTAAAACCATTTTTTCATTAGAGAATACTGTAAAATAAGAAGTCTCACTCTCCCGCCAAACTTATAATTCAAGCATTATTTGATAATGAAAGGTATATCAAGCTAGTTGACCAATACCTGTTGCAAAAGGAACATACGAATCTGAACGGGTACAGATCGTTGACGAAACCTCTTCCATGAGCAAGCATGATCGATAAACACTTATATTATAAGATGATTATGATCGATAAAATATGCAGCTAGATTATTTGCTATCTAGTGCAAGTGGGAGACTGTTGGATATATGCTCTAGAGGAAAATAATATATGATTATTCCAATATATCTAAATAAGTTCATGACCAGTTTCATACTGTGCTGGAACTGTATCAGTGAAACAATGATACAGGTGTGGTATAGAAACAACCAGAGTTCCTAGTCAGCCTCTCATGATGACTGGTTTATCATCAACTGATGATTGTGGTTTCACGATCATGGACAATCAAGTCAATTGACGGTAAGGTCACCTCATTGAATGAATGACGTGATGAACATTACCCAATGCAAGCATTGCAACATGATCAAATCATAAAGTTCAGTGTTGTAATTACAGAACGTAGTAGCATGTTCCTTTGACCGTGAGATCACGCATAATTGCTATCTTCTGAAGATGCTTTGAGTGCATTAACCGTCACACTGAAACATGGTGACCATAAAGGTGTATCTTGGGCTATCCGATGGGATATGTTGAGGAGTGTTGATTCAAGAGCGGGATTTGTCAATCCATATAATGGAAAGATACTTCATGGCCAAATCGGTGAGATTGCATCCATAAAGCTGCGCAGCGTGTGACTAGGTCACAAGGATGAATATCACGGAACGAGTGAATCAGATTTGTCGGTAACAAGATAGAACTAATGCATTGGATGCAGTTGATCGAATCTTGGACTAATCTAGTATCGCATGACAAAGGGAATGGTATACTACGTGTACGGTTCAATCGGTTACTTCTGGAATGCACAGGGGTCATTATGGGCATCCAGGTCCCGCTATTGATCATTAGCCGTAGCCTTTGTCTCGGTCATGACTGGAGTGTTCTCGGGCCGTAAGGTAACACACTTAAGGGCTCAATGAATATCGGAGACCTTTTCGTAACTATCGGAGTTACCGGAGAAGAGAGAAAGACGTACCGGAAAAGTTCCCTGTTGGTCCGAAGGACGTTCGGAGTGAGCTGGAAGGAGTTCCGGATCATTGGGAGATGAAATAATATGTATTATTTATTAATTAAGTGAATTAATAATTAATAATAATTTATTTCAGATTAAAAAGTGCAATGGGCCTTATTTGTGAAAGAAGCCCATTAGGGGAAGGAGGAAAAAAAAGGGAAAAGGAAAAAAAGGGGGCGCCATGGGCCCCACTTCCCCCCTCCTCCTAGATGCACCCTCCCACCTTGCAAGGGATTAGTCCCACATTTTCAAGGGAAGGGGGGTTGACTCCTTCCGTCTGCCTATATAAAGATGGGCAGGGGTGCACTTCTTTAACACAGAAAAATTCGCCGAGAATTCAATATTACTCCGAATTGAGATCGGTTTTCACTGGTCTTCTCCCCTCTCTCGTCTCTCTCACGCCGGGGTCCCCTTGTCTGGAACCTGTGCTGGGATTGAGGCTTCTCTGCTACGCGGACGCCGTCGTGCTGCCGCAACTCCGGTTCCAGGAGGTCTAATTCCGCCACCTTCGCTGGATCGGAGAACGGAGGTCGTCATCGAGTCCGTACGTGTGCGAGTACTACGAGGTGCTGCACGTGCGGAAATACCACCCAACAGGGTGCTAACACAGCCAGGGGGTTGTGAAAGGTTTACGGCTTCATCAACCACTTTTGCGGGAACGTTTCCCGCGCAACGGACTACACCCCGAGGTATGTTTCCGCAAGTCTTTCCGTTACGGCATTACAGCTAGATAGATCTTGGGTTAAGGGCGACGCTAGTTAGAAAAATTATTGTTTTATGCTGCGAGACCCAACATGCTTTACTTAAAAGTTCTTATATGGTTGTTAGCTTCTCACCATAGAAATTATGCTTGTTATCATTTACCTACTCGAGGATGAGCAGGAATTAAGCTTGGGGATGTTGATACGTCCAAAACGTATCTGTAATTTCTTCTTGATCCATGCCTCTTTTGTGTGATATTGCTATGATATTGATGAACTTCCATACACTTTTGATCATATTTGGACTAACCTATTAACTCAGTGCACCCCAGTGCCAGTTCCTGTTTTCTGCTATTTTTCTATTTCAGGTTTCCCCCTTATTTAAAGTACCAGAAAAATTCCGGGAAAAATATAGGAAAAATCAGCGTACGGGAACCTTCCAGAAGAGCCAAAGTGGGGGACGAGGGGGGCCAGGGGGGCCCAAGAGGCCAGAGGGCGCGGCGCCAACCCTGGCCGCGCCAGGGGGGCGCCTGGAGCCCCTGGCCCACCTCTGGCTGCCCCCCTTCTCCTATTTATTCCCCATGACGTGGAACCCTCGGGGACGGAACCCTTTTTCGCGATCTCTCCTCTATTCTGCCGCCGCCGCGCTTCCAAGATCGGGAGCAACAGAAGACCTCTTCCCGGCACCCTACCGGAGGGAGGAACCACCTCCGGGAGCTTCTCGACCACCATGGACGCTTCCCGGATGAACCGTGAGTAGTCCACCTTGGACCATGGTTCTATGATCAGTAGCTATGTGATGTTCTCCTCCCGTCTTTGTTCTTCATGGATTAGACCTCGTGAGCTGCCCTACATGATCGAGGCACATATGTAATCTTTCTGTTGTTGCTATGCTGAGTTTGCTGGGATCCGATGGATTATGAGATTATGTTCATATTGTGTTTGAGTAATATATTTGATTCTCGTCTTTTATATTTATGTTCTTGAGTAATTCTTGCATGTTCTCCGTTGCTGTTTATTTCTTTGGCCAAGTAGTAGGTAGTGACTCCAAGAGGGAGCGTTATGCATGATTCTGGGTTCATGTCCCCCGATGACTAGCTTGAGTGACAGAAACATGAGTCTAGGGGATGTGTTGTTGCCTCAAGGGGGAATACAATGGTGCTTGTACTTGCGGGTGCAATGATTGTTTACTATACGCAAAGTTCTTTAATGCAGTTGTCTATTGCTTTGAGTTTACACTTTGGGTGGGATTCGCAACTTAATACCAACGATGTTCTGGATAGATATCTCAAGGTGGATGATTAGTAGGTAGATGCAGATGGATTTCGGTCTACTTGTCTAGGCGTACTGACCATGCTTTTGAGCCTCTTCCTTTTTGTATAGCAGAATTAGCATTGGTTTGCGCACATAATCCTGTCAATTGCCCAGCTATAATTTGTTTACCTCGCATGGCTATTTTATCGTCTTTTGGGAGAGAGATATCACTAGTGAACATCATAGGACCCCGGTCCATATTTACAATATTGTTTCCACCTTCAATTTACTTTGAGTATTTACTTTTCCGTTGCTATCACTATCATTATTATCCCGTGCGTTTTATCCTTTGTAAACAACAAGGCTGGAGGAATTGAAAACTCCTCTATACTCATTGGGAAGCAAAGCTATCTATTGTGTGTGCAGGTCCAGGTGAAGTTAGCAACCTAGGTTGTAAACGGCGCCATTGTTCACTTCACCACCTTCTTGTATCTGCTGGAGTCCTACTGGTCGACACTCAAACCTTAGCATCTTCGCTAAGGGAAACTTGCTGCTACGCTACATCTCACCTTCCACTTGGGGTAACCAACGAGGGCGAGAAGTTATCTCGTGTATCAACATCCAACTCAAAAGCCGGCCGCTCTCTCGAATCGGTCTCTACCGTATGGCTAAGGTCGGGTTTAGTCTCACCTAAATAGCAGGGAATTCCCTAGCTCACCAGTGTGGACCAAGAAGAGGATCTATGTCTCCGCTGGTCAGGGTTGTTTCGAAAACAGTTGGGGTACCAACCAAGCACACACACGTTTGAAAATAGTAAATCAGCTCGGGCCACCACTAGAACTGTTTGAAGCTAGGTAGGTAAGACAAGGGGGGCCCATAGAACCCCACACACGATTAGGCAAGCTCAAACAAAGAACCAATACCCGGAACTCGGATCCTAGGTGACTCAAATAGAACAAAGCACCAGGAGGGAACAACCCAGCCTTCCATCTTTCGTCGAATACAATTAACATCAATTTAATAACAAATATCAACCAACTTCTTTATTAACATGATATCCCAACCATAATTTAGGGTAAGGCAGCAAGTTTTCCTACTCATACTAAGCAATGGATGAGCAACGGTAACTTAGCAATACAATGTTTTGCTGGGATGTGGGGATCATACGCAAAGTGGATAGGACCAAAACAACGTTTTAGACTACAGCTAGGCATGTAGGCAGAAAGTTATAAGGTAATGGTATAGATCTTCCCCTTTCCTGGGTAATCGGTCGACGGAGCAGACGTAGAAGGGTCCTCGGGCTCGGTGTCGGAAATCTCCACGAAAGTCTCCTTGGCAGTCTCAGGTGCTAACATAAGGTACCGGCAAGGAAAGGCACAATAGTAAGCAACGGGATCAAATGCACAATCATGGATGGGATGTTCAAGTTTAATAGACATGGTGTGACCCTATCTAGTCAAATTTAAATGAAGGTGTTGACGACACATCAACAAACACCATATGAAATTATTAATATTTTATGGCTTTGGTCATAGCCTTAACTTTGGTTTAAGTGACATGGCAACATGACATGGCATGAATCAACAACAGTTAACACTATTAAGCATCGTGAAATAAATCTATCGATTCCGGAGAAGGAGTAGTGTCGGTGAAGTTGACACCAAAGATCAAGGTTGAAAGGAAGAGAGGGGAGTAAGCAACCCTAGCATATGAGAATATGGTAGGAGTTGATCACCGGACTTGATACATGCATGAAGAAAGAAAGCACCAAGACAAAGCGAGGATGGAAAGATAGGTGTTCACACACTTTGGACACCATAGCATTGGGGAAAACATCACCTCACTTGCTTACATAGAAGATCATGGCCAAAGGTGCACCATGCAAGGCAACTTTTTTGGCGTGAGAAAATCAAGGTGGCAAGGGGCCTTATAAGCACATGGTGCCACCCTATGGCATTTATCAAAATTAAATTATCTTTGGTTGCACACCTCACCCCGACCATGGAAAAAGCTACTTCAACAAGATCCTAAGTGCAAGCCTGCATGTGCCACATGACACAAAAATTCAAGGTGCAAACACAAAAGAAAGGAAATGGGTGCCTTACGTGAAACAATTCACAAAGTCACATTTTACATTGCCCAAAATGCAAAATGGACTGCACCAGCATGATCTTTGAAATTTTCTACCCCAGATACATGTATAACATGTGGGGGTAAAAGTGCAAATTTCAAACAGATTTGAATTTGCAAAGAAAGGAAATAGAAATAAAAGGAAAAGCACACAAAAAAGGGGGAAGCTATAGGAGGGGCTCGAACCCGAGACCTCCTGGAGGCTCCCCATGGCGCCTACCACTGTGCTACAACGAGACACTCGACTGAAGAGGGGGATCAGCCAAGATAAACAAGGCAGGGGACGACTGAAACTGTGGAACACTGAACTGAAGAACTCCCACCTGTTGCGGCAAAAATAGGGAGCAAAAGGGCGCCTTTGATTCCTGGAGGACTCGACCTCCTGATCACCTGGATGGGGGCCTAGCTCTCACGGCACTGCGCTACATCGAACCGTGTGTACAACATGCCGAGGTGGAGCTACAACCACGCTCGGTCGGCCACTGAAGATACGAGCACGGACATGTTAAAAAATTCTGACGAAACTGAACCCAAGTTCAGTCTACCAGCGATGGCCTCCTCCGACGACCGTGGCCTCCGCTAGGAGCCACCGGCGACTCACCGGCGACCTCCCCCGGCTAGCCCTGACTACCACAACTCCATTTTGCCAAGAACCTCACGCCGGGACTTGGAAAAGATGACACTTTGATCGCGAGAGCTCACAGCGGTGCAGCGTCCTGCGGG
Source organism: Bromus sterilis (assembly GCA_950022295.1). Taxonomy (NCBI): domain Eukaryota; kingdom Viridiplantae; phylum Streptophyta; class Magnoliopsida; order Poales; family Poaceae; genus Bromus; species Bromus sterilis. The sequence goes on along the minus strand of OX465595.1, from coordinate 359,132,397 downwards.
CAGGTGCAAACGGCGGATCGCGGCGGAAAGGCAACCGCACGGGTGCAAAGGGAGCACCCTGCGGGACTTGGGCATGCTCAGGAGGCGTACTGGGGCTCTAGTGCGCGGTCGGGCCTCGCCATGGCCACGACGGCCACGGGCTTCATGGGGCACGCACGACCTGCACGGGCGGTGCTCGCAGAGGCACACGACACCTACGTCGGCTACGAAAACGGGAAGGGGACCGGGACTTCGCTCACCTTTGGGTGGTGGAGACGAACTCGGCGGGGAAGATGACGGCGCGGACGTTACGCGGCTCCTATCTCTAGTTGATGAAACAGGGGAGGAGCGCCTCTCCCATGGCGGCGACAGCGGAGGGAAAAGAGGAGGGGGAAGGCTTCTAGGGTTCGGGAGGAGGGTCCTGGGGAAAGATATAGGAGAGGGGGAGAGGGGCGACGTGTCTCCAGGAGCTCCTCTCCTCCACAACCACGCCATGTGCTTGAGGAAAAGGTGGAAGGAGGGGGATGACAGGCGGGCCCGGGGCGAGAGAGAGAGGGAGAAATAGAAAAGATGGGCTGGGTTCGGCAGGCCAAAGTGGGCTTTCTCCACTGCAGCCACAAAAAAGAAGAAAAGGAGGCCTTTCCATTTAAAAAAAACAAACAAACAGGGCATCCAAAACTTTTCTAGAGAAAAACAGAGAGAAATAAAAGATATTAAAATGTGTTTTATTATGAGGGGAATTTCGTTGATTTTATAAAATTGGTTTGACCCAATTTGGAGAAAATAAATCAGGGGCAAAAGAATTAGATTCCAATGGCTTTGAGCTTTATTTGATTTTTTCCAGAGACGTAAAAATCAAAGTAAAATTATGGGCATGGGGGAAAATCCAAAGAATTGCCTATGCAAAGTTTGGACTTAAGTGGGAACACAAATGGAGCAAGGAAAACCCCACATCACCTTACCTTAGCCATCCAAAATAAATTCAAACCACACTAAATTAGACTCCAAGAACCTTGCCATTTTAATCATCACATGAATTGCACAACCCATCACCATGTCAAGTTTGGAAGTTACATGACAAAGCAAAATTACATGATGATTACAAGAATTGCTCTTGGGCTGTTACATTGCTCCATGCATGTTTTGTGTGATATTGCTATGATCTAGATACACTTTCATACACTTTTTGATCATATTTGGACTAACCTATTAACTCAGTGCAACCCAGTGCTAGTTTTTGTTTTATGATGTTTTTCTATTTCAGATTTCCCCCATATTAAAAGTGCTCCAAAAATCCGGGAAAAATCAGATAAAAAATCAGCGTAACGGAAGCTTCCAGAGTCCCGAAGGAGGGCCAGAGGGGCCCCACCTGGTGCCCAGGAGGCCAGGTGGCGCGACCTACGGTGGGGCCACGCCGGGTGGCCGCCTAGACACCTGGTGGCCCTCCTGGCTGCCCCCTTTTCCTATTTATTCCATGTGACGCGAAACCCCCGAGGATAGATCCGTTTTTTGCGATCTCGCCTCTGTTCCGCCGCCGCTGCGCTTCCAAAATCAGGAGCGCCAGCAGACTTCTTCCCGGCACCCTGCCGAAGGGAGGATCGACCTCCGGGAGCTTCCCCTCCACCATGGACGCTTCCCGGATGTGCCGTGAGTAGTTTCCTTTGGACCATGGGTCTGTGATCAGTAGCTATGTGATGTTCTCCTCCCATCTTTGTTCTTCATGGTTAAGACCTCGTGAGCTGCCCTACATGATCGGGGCACATATGTAATCTTTCTCTTGTTGCAATGCTGAGTTTGATGGGATCTAATGGATTATGAGATTATGTTCAGATTGTGATAGAGTAATATATTTGGTTCTTATCTTTTATATTTTTGTACCTAAGTAATTCTTGCATGTTCTCCGTTGCTTTTTATTGCTTTGGCCAAGTAGTAGGTAGTAACTTCAAGAGGGAACGTTATGCTCGATTGTGGGTTCATGCCCCCCGATGACACGCTTGAGTGACAGAAACATGAGTCTAGGGGATGTACTGTTGCCACAAGGGAAAAAACGGTGCTTGTAACCGCGGTTGCAAGGATTGTTTACTTTACGCAAAGTGCTTTTTAATGTAGTTGTCTGTTGCTTTGGGTTTACACTTTGGGTGGGGCTCACAACTTAATACCAGCGAGATGTGCTGGATAGATATCTCAAGGTGGATGATTAGTAGTAGATGTAGTTGTATTTCGGTCTACTTATTTTGGTGTACTGCCCATGCTTTTGAGCCTCTTCCTTTCTTTGTAGCATAGTTAGCATTGCGTTGCGTTTATAATCCTGTCAATTGCTCAGCTGTAATTTGTTTACCTCGCATAGTAGTTTTATTGTCTTTTGGGAGACAGACATCACTGGTGAACATCACGGGACCCCGGTCCATATTCTCATCAATGTTTACACGCTCATATACTTTCCTATTTTTACCTTTCAGTTGCTAACATTATCATTATTTGTTGCGTTTATCCTTCGTACACAACCAGGCCGGAGAGATTGACAACCTCTCTGTACTCGTTGGGAGCAAACTTCCTTGTGTTGAGTGCAGGTCCACGTCAGTTGCGCCGCTGACACCTACTTATCATCTCTGGAGTCCTACTGGAGACAAACCTCAGTATCTTCATGGATGGAAATTTGTCGTTATTCTACGGATACGCGAGAGATGGTACTTTCTTCTCTCCCTTCGTTGGTTACCCCAAGTGGAAGGTGAGATGCAGCGTAGCGGTAAGTTTCCCTCGGTGAAGATACCGAGGTTTATCTCCAGTAGGACTCCGGAGATGATAAGTACTGGTTTGGCAAGTGATGCACCGTTTGAAGATAATCACTTGCTTCTCCTGGACCTGCACATAGACACTAATAACTTTGCTCCCAACAAAGTTCAGAGAGGTTGTCAATCTCTCCGGTCTTGTTGTTTACAAAGGATCAAAACACAAGGGATAATGATAATGATAGCAAATGAAAGTAAAAGCAGAAACGTAAATGAGCGTGTAAACAGTGATGAGAATATGGACCGGAGTTCCGTGATGTTCACTAGTGATGTCTCTCTCCCAAAGGACGATAAAACTGCTATGCGAGGTAAACAAATTACAGATGGGAAATTGAACGGATTATAAATGCACCGCAATGCTATCTATGCTACAAAAGAAAGGAAGAGGCTCAAAAGCATGGGCAGTACGCAAAAATAAGTAGACCGAAATCCAACTGCATCTACTACTAATCATCCACCTTGAGATACCTATCAAGAACATCTCGCGGGTATTAAGTTGAGAGCCCCACCCGAAGTGTAAACCCAAAGCAACAGACAACTGCATTAAAAAAGCACTTTGCGTAAAGTAAACAATCCTTGCAACCACGGTTACAAGCACCGTTGTTTTCCCCCTTGTGGTAACAACACATCCCCTAGACTCATGTTTCTGGCACTCAAGCGTGTCATTAGGGGCCATGAACCCACAATCGAGCATAACGTTCCCTCTTGGAGTTACTACCTACTACTTGGCCAAAGCAATAAACAGCAACGGAGAACATTCAAGAATTACTTAGGAACAAAAATATAAAAGATAAGAACCAAATATATTACTCTATCACAATCTGAACATAATCTCATAATCCATCAGATCCCATCAAACCCAGCATAGAAACAACATAAATATTACATATGTGCCTCGATCATGTTGGGCAGCTCACGAGGTCTAAGACATGAAGAACAAAGAGGGGAGGAGAACATCACGTAGGTACTGATCACAGACCCATGGTCCAAAGGAAACTACTCACGGCACATCCGGGAAGCGTCCATGGTGAAGGGGAAGCTCCCGGAGGTTGATCCTCCCTCCGGCAGGGTGCCAGGAAGAAGTCTGCTGGCGCTACCGATCTTGGAAGCGCGGCGGTGGTGGAACACAGGCGAGATCACGAAAAGGGGTTCTCTTTTTAGAAGTTTCACGTCACGAGGAATATATAGGCGAAGGGGGGCATCCAGGGGGGCCACCAGGAATCCAGGCGCCCCCCTAGCGCGGCCAAGCCCTAGGCCGCTCTAGGTGGCCGACTGGGCACCTGGTGGAGGCCCCCCGGCCCTCCTTCGGGGTTTCGGAAGCTTCTGATGCGCTGATTTTTTATCCGATTTTTGCCGAATTTTTGGGGAACTTTTAATATGGGGGAAACCTTGAATAAAAATAGTAGAAAACAGAAACTGGCACTGTGGTGCACTGAGTTAATAGGTTAGTCCAAATATGATAAAAAATGTATGAAAGTGTATCTAGATCATAGCAATATCACACAAAACATGCATGGAGCAAGCAAAAATTATAGATACGTTTGGGACGGATCAACGTCCCCAAGCTTAATTCCTGCTCGTCCTCGAGTAGGTAAATGATAAGAGCATAATTTCTGTGGTGACATGCTAGCAACCATATAAGAACTTTGAAAAGTTAAGCAATCAAGGTATGTGATTCAATTCAAGTTATAAACTGCAAGAGTCTATATTAGCATTGAAACAGGTAACAAAAGAACATTTGGTGTAAGAGCTCTCGCTGTCCGTGACTCGAATGTCTCCAAATGGTGTTTGCATGCAAGAAGGGGGATAGGGAATAAGAGAAAAATGTAATTTTTTTTGAGAACTCAGTCTACTAAAGTTTCACACTTGGTCTTCTTTGAAATCTTATCTTGACTCGTCCCCTGACCACTAGCCAGGTACAAGTCAATTTGATCCACTCCTTTTTGATATTTTGAGCACTCATGCAATGGATGATCGTAAGCACAAGAGTTGACACTTAGGATGGCAAAGAGAGAAATATGGTGGAGGTGGAAGACAAAAAGGTGATAAAGGCTCACATCAATGAGGACAATCATAGGCGAGAAGGCCAAATGATAGATATGATGTGAGGAGTAGGGATTGCCATGCAACGGATGCACATATAAGCTAAAAAGCTCTCCAATGGAACTAGTGGGGGTGCATCTAAATTGCTCGCTCATGAAGACCTACAGATATTTTGAGAAGGCTCATCCTTGGAATATGCAAGTCAAGTTCTATATTGTGAAGGTCCCCACATAGCTATATGCATGAATGATCATCTCTATGGAGTACAAGGATAAGAGGGAGTACTAGTGTGGATCTTTCAAAAGGATAAAACTGTTGCCCCTTTCTCTCTTTTTATTTTATTTTTTCTCTTTTTTCTATTTTTTTTCTATTTTTTGGTGGCCTCAATGGCTCTTTCTATTTAACTCTCATTTGTCCTCTTTGGGATATTTTATTTTTTCCACTTTGGGATCTTTTCCTCACTTAAGGGAAACACTCTAATTTACAAGAGGGTATAAAAGATCTTTCACACTTTACAAGGTACTCAAATCATAAAGGAGATGTAGCTATCATGGTGTATGCAATGTATGCTGCTACCAGTGTAGCAGGAACATGTATGACATGAAGATCAAGTCATGAAGAGGTGGATGTTGCATGACAATATAACTCGGAAAGCCTATGGAAATGCCTTGATAGGTAGATATGGTGGCTGTTTTGAGGAAATATATAAGGAGGTTTATGATGACAGAGTGTATCATGACAAGGGTTTGGATGTACCGGCGAAGGTGGACGCCAACTCTCGGAGTGAGAAGAAGGCAATGCACGGCACGGAAGAGGCTAGAAAATATGAGGAGGTGGAAGTGTCAACTTTCAATACTTACATTAGTCCGAAGAACTCATGCACTTATTATCGGTAACTCTCAATCTAATAAGGAGGTTCACAAAGAAACAAGTACCACGAGGAGGAGTGTATGGGGGTTTGGTTATCCTTGCGCATCCTCGACTCGTGGTACGTGAGTGTACTCTAATATCCGATCCCTCCAAAGATTAGTGATCCATCTAGTAGCTAGAGTTCTCAACTAGTTTTTGTCGGTTTTGAAAATAAACACGGATTGCCCAAATTCCGACACCTATCACTAATAGGCTAGAGATCTTGACACCAAAAGTTGAACCATTACTCACATCAATACCTCAAAACTATTGCAAGTTACTACTAAAATTAAATAGCAACCTCAATTACCTACTTTCAAGACAAGACACAACTCAGTGCAACAGCCAACTCGCTTAACAAGATAAAAATGAAAACTAAAGAGAGTTCCAGGAACAAACTAAACAAAATCCAATGCTCTTGCTAAAGACAAACTAAGACTAAAACTAAACATGGCAGTAGCTATGAAAAGATAAAGAACACACAACATTAAAAACATAAGCATGAAAAATCCTATGATGTGTTCTAGATTGGAGTGGAGCGTGTTCCTCTCCCACACAAAGTAAAACGGGATCTAACTTGTTATGAACAGCAAACAAAGCTAAAGAAAACTAAAAATAAAACCTAAGAGCGAGACGCTCCAAGCATAGCACATAACGCATGAAGTGATAAAAATATAGTGAGACGAAGGACGAACTGATGATTGTTGATGGATAATGGGATGCACGGGGGCATACCCAAGCTTAGACGCTTGAGTCTCCTTGAATATTTATTGGGGATGCATGGGGGCATCCCCAAGCTTGAGCGCTTGACACTCCCTGATCTTCTTTCATCATCTTCGATCGCACACTTGAAAACTCCCTTCATACATAACTCATCATAAGCTGATTAGAGAGGTTAGTACCCTTAATAAAATAATTTTTCCCAACTGGATATAAAGATATTCTTGAAGATATAGTGTTTCTCAAGATTTCCAAAAGGTTTTTGCAAACAAAAAACAAGCTTAAGGTTTGCAAAAGTAAGGAGAGGCAAAACGTGGCAGAATATGTGAAAAAAAGAATAGAAGGTAGTAGAGAATTTTTTGGGGGTACTTATGCAACTCAAATCAAAAAACTCAGAACATACGAAAGCTGAAAAATTGTATAGAGCATGCTGTGTAAAAATTTCAGCTCAAAAAGATGAACTGGTGATTTGATCCAATTTTTTCCATCAAGAAGACAGAATCTGTTTTCTGGACAGCATGTCACAACTTTTGTTTCCCTTATCATAAGAGGCTATAACTTGGCACAAATCTTGAAAATAAAGATACAATGATGCTACTACAGTAGTAACAATCATCAAAACCACTAAGAACAGAAGTAAAAACATCTTCGGTTGCCTCCCAACAAGCGCTTTCTTTTAATCCTTTAATCTAGGCATAGGGCAAAAGATCAAGTCGTATCAATTGAGTCATCGTCAAGATCATCAAAAATCTCTTCAATTGTACAACTAGTCTGAAGAGGTCTTTCAAATAAAGGCCTAATGAAGATACTTATAGGGAGAAAACCAAAAGGCGGAAAATCAATGGGAGTTTCATTTATAAGTTTATCAAAAAGAGGTATTTCTTTCAGAGTTTTCATGGTTTCAACTTCCTTGGAAATGGGTGGATTATTTTTGGGTCGGGGGACCTTAGTGACATAATTCAACTTAGGTTCTTTTGTTGCCGGAGTCTCTACCTTTTTTGGTTTGATTGAGGAGAAATTAGTTCCTAGAGTATTACTGATTTCCTCAATCTTATCAATCCTAGAAGGATCCATATCATGGAATTTGATGGTCTCCAAAGTTTTAATATTTTTAAGCATGGAGCTATCAAGCCTATTCAAATTCCCTTGAATCTTGCGATCTAATCATTTATCCTAGTTATACATGGTTTTCTAACTCTATCTTTTCAAGTTTTTTCATAATTTGAGCTAGAGTTATATCTTCTTGTATGCTAGCAACAGGGAGATTTCCAGCAAGATTTTCAATAACAATAAGAGACTCCAAAACTGGGGCTTCTAGGAAATTCCCGTTGATGGCAGTATCTAATATGAACCTATTTGTCAGAACCCTCTGTTAGGTAATGTGCTAGGATCAATTTCACTTTGCATTCATGAAAGAAATCAAAGGAAATTCAAATTCAAAAGCAAATGGGAGAAGGAACACCCCCCAGATGAATTAATTCAAAAGGCCAGATAAAAATCTTCTCCCAAAATTCATGTTAGAATTTTGAAAAGTCTTATAAATGAGTGTGATCACATATCAAGTGCTGTGGGACCCACCCCATGCTCATTGATTTTTCAAATATTCAAACAGTGCCTTGGAATTAAAGAAATACCCCTATTTGATTTAAAATTCAAATCATTTGAATTTTAAAAATGTTGAAACTTTATGAGTGGCTATTCTATATTATTATGAAGCCACATGAAAATTTTCAACATTTAATAAAAATGCCTAGCTATTTATTTTAGCTCAGCAAAACAAATGTCAGAAAAGAAAAACAGAAAAGAAAGAAGAAACGCTTACCTGGCGCCCAGGCGAGAGCGGCCCACCCAGCCCAGCCGGCCCACAGGGGCAGCGGGGTCTTCTTCCCCGTCCCGCGCCTCCAAGCTGCTCGGTGGAATGCCACCGAGTCAGCCGGGGACGACACGTCGTTGTCGAAGACCTTCCAGGCCGCCCCGTGCCCTCTTCTCGCGTCCTGGAGACGTCTCGCAGCCGCCCCAGTTCATTCCCCCCCTCCTCCTCGTCTTCCCCTTCCTCTCTCGCCCGATTCATCGCCGCTCGAGGACCGCCGTGGAGCACGCCGCCGAGTCCACGCAGCCACCATCATCCCCGAGCCGTGCCGCCGTGTCCAGAAGAACCGCAGCAGGCATCTTCGTCGTTCCCCTCAACCAATCGAGCCCGAGCGCCTCAGCAGACGACGCCAGCTTCACCGAGGAGTCGTCGGACCCGCAAGTCACCGTCGTCGAATTCGCCGCCACCACGACCTCCCCGACCTCCCTGACTCCTCTGCTAGCTTCAGGGTGAGCTTCTTCATCCGCCCCGACCAACCCCGGAGTATTTCTCCTTCTCCTTTGCGTTTTGCCATGAAATCCGAGCACGGCCTCCGCCATGGATGAGCTCGAGGTCGCCCCTGTGCCCCTTCGTCTCAGCCAGAGCGTGCGTTATGTTCCCCTCCACCCCAGCATCTCAACGCGCTACTTCCCGTCCGTTTTGATGCACGAAATCGTCTACTGCCTCTAGACCGAGCCACGGCTGCCGCCAACGGTCGTCGCCGGCGCAGCTCCGGTGCCCCCCAAGGTCCCCCGAGTTCACCACGAGACGCAGACGAGGTCGAGGAGCCATCCCGTGCTCTCCCCGTGCCAAATGGTGGCCGGGAGCACCCTCCCCGTGCAGCGCCGCCGCGGTCCAGTCGCCGGCGTTTAGCCGCCGGCGTGTCAGCCAAACCCCCTCCCTTAATCACTTGCCTAATGACCCCCTGGGTCACTGACCAGTGGGCCCAGTGGCTTAATTAAGCCACTGGATTAATTTAACCCACGGTTTAATTAATCCAGCCACTCACAGGTGGGACCCCCTTGTCAGCCCCCCCCTGACGCCAGCTTGACGTTAGCCTGACGCATTAAATCATTTAAATGAATTTCCAGAGATTATTTGAATTAAAGAAATTCCAGAAATTCCAGAAAATACCCCAAACTTTGGAAATTCATAGAAAATTCATATTTACTCCAAATTGGACAAATAATATATGAAAAATGATCAGGAGAAAATTATCTTTCAAATATGCAACTTTCAACTCTGTTTGAGTTGAATTTAAAATGTGATCAGTAGCATTTGCTATTTGATTTAAATGGAATTAAATCAAATTCAAATCAAATATTTTTGCAACTTGAACCATGGCAACATGCTACATTTCAATCACACATCAGAGGCATATCATATACATTTCCAAAAGGTTCAAAATGATCAAACTATGTCACATGAAACTTGGTTAATTTGAATCCAAATGTGGAGTTTGAATTTGCAATTCAATTTGCAATACACTCCATTCAAATGAAATTGCTTCACACATCAAAGCATGTACATCAAGATTCAAACTTCCATCATGTGTTTGTGCATTGTATTTACTTTGCTAACTTTGCTTGTTGTTTGTCGAGTAGAGGTGGAACCGGAGCAGGAGGCTGCCCCCTTCGTTGAAGACCCAGAACCCGAACCTCGTCAGCAAGGCAAGCAAACCCCCATTGATCATGTCGATAAAATCCCACTTCCCTCTCATGTCTCGCTTATGCATTGTTTAGGATGATCACCATGATTCGTTTCTACCGCATAGATGAACCCATTCCTTTGCATGACCTATCATTTTGTCACAGTAGTAAGCAAACCACAATCCTAGCAAATGTAGGAGTTGTTTGATATCATGTGGCCCCTGCAATGTTACTGCTTATTGCATGCTTAGTATGATACCATGTTGTTACTGTGATGTGAGTCGGGATGGGAATGATCATGTTGAGGATGGTAGAAAAGTGTTGGTGAATCGACCCTAATACAAGGTGAACGATGAGAGGCTGTGTAGGAGTACACGGTGGGTTGTCTCGTTGAACACCGCCCTAGTACGAGTTCTTGTGTGGTGATCCAATATGAAGAGTACAACCACACATTGGGCTCACTGACCCCTCTCAACTTACTAACTCATCCCTTTCGATGTCCAGATGTCGCAATAGTTCGGAGTTCTGGTAGGTTTGTGGCCTGACTGCTAAGTGAGAGAACGGCTCATCCGAGACCGGCTTATGCACCACGCACACATCACTTGGGTCCACTTCGGTAAACCGGCCGGGTTCACGATTGTGGTAACCAACCCAAGTAGGCGGCTTTCTCGGACTAGATCGGCTATGAGGTAACAGTTGTGGTGAGCATCCTCGCCGACACTTCTTGAACGGTGTCGAGTACAAAGGCGGTAAATGATGATCATGTGTGTGTAGCGGTACACCCCTGCAGGGTTAACAAAACTATTCGAATAGCCGCGTCCGCGGTTATGGACTTCTTGGAAAGCTTAGCTTGATTATTAGATAACTTGAACCGGATACTTCTAAAACACACCAAGATAAGTGTGAGTGCTATGGCGTGCTTCCTCGTGGGGAAGTCGAGGAAGGCACCATAGTGGTGTATTGGTTGGAGAATGTAGTGGACTCGTGTACGCTTCTTACCTCAAAGTCTGGTACTCGTAGTTCAGGATTAGCCAAGTCAAAGCTGGCATTTCTGCAAGTGAACCCCACCTCCCTTTACCTTGATACATGTGCATGAGTAGTATAGCTCCTATGTAAGTCTTGATGAGTACGACTTTGTACTCACGTTTGCTTAATCTATGTTTTAGATGATGCCACTGACCCCGAAGGTGGCTTCTTCATCGAGCTGGACGACTGAAGACCAACTAGTCTAGTCCCAGTCAGACGACTGGTTCCCTCGTGGAGGGCTTCTGTTTAAATAAGGCTTCTTAAGCCATTTGTTAAACTTGTCTGTACTCAGACATAATTTGCTTCCGTGTGTGTTGTAATGTTGGATCACATGTTTGTGATCTCTGTTTACACTCTATAAGAGTTATCAATAAAATTGTACACTTTGTAGAGAATTGCAATGATACCTGCTGTTCATACAAGGCATGTGTGTTGCGTGTATGTTTATAACATGCATGTCTTTGTATGGGTTTTCGAGACCTTAGTTGTGTTCTGGGTAGCGGTCTTTCATACACCAAGTGGCCCTTAGATGTGCGCAGCTTGGGGAATCGCGATGCGATTGTTCGAGACTCTGTCTCATGCACACTTTGTGGTATGATCGAGCCCGCCCTAGACCCCGACTAAGTGATCGGGCTGGAGTAAGTCTATGTAAGAGTTATGAGATAGTCGATAGTATGGTTGAGGCGACTTGTCTTTGAATATGGGAGTTCACCACCCATATCATTAGACTTGTGTGGGGACGATGAGGACCCATCTCAGTTGATCATCCGGCCTGGATGGGATGCCCCTCACGTACGATGCTTTCCGAGAACGTTCTGTGCTTGGCCTTGTCTTCTTAGACAAGTGGGTACGGTTCTCGGATCTCCATATGACTATGCCTTAACTGGACTTGCATACGCTAACCCCGGGTCCCGACAGACTTGGTATCAGAGCAGGACTGACTGTAGGACTAGTAGCCTTGGCCGAAGTCGAGTCTAGCCTTCTATAGTTATATAGTTACTCTGGGTATATAAGGGAACAACGTAAGGCTTCTTTTTTCTCCTTACCCCCTTCGTTCTGAGTTCTGAGTCACCCTCATCTTATTCTACGGGAAGATAGGACTAGGCTCTCCTCTGTCTGATTAGAACATCTCGTTGTTTGCTTCCTCATAGCCGTAGGAAAGTTGTGATCGGTCTGTTAGAGTGGTTATGCTCCCTGATTTATTACATCGTATGTAAGTGCTGTTTCCATGTTGTAAGAAATTGTCTTTTTCTTGCAATTACAGCCGTTATGCTGTCCGAGTCATTCCAGGTTTATCTCATAATCTGATGCATTTGCAAGCTCCTTCTTTCTGTTTCACATGGCAGATCTTCCCCCTCGGCAGATTGTTCGTTTGACCAGGTGCCTCGGTGTGCGTGGCCATCCCGCCACGTTGATCGAGATGATGTCCTATGTGGGATATCGATGGTACCCTGAGTACACCATTGAGGAGCAGTTTCACGACTTCAACCAGACGCAGTTCCACTGCATTGTCCGGATCTATCCGCACCACGTTGGAGTCACCCAGCCTATCCACTTTGGACATGGCATTGGCATTACCGAGAACATGGCTGTGCAGGATGCTGCATACTCATGTATGACACTGCTGAGAGAGGAGCACACTTTGCTGAGAGAGACTTCTTTCCGCTATATCCCTGCTGCACTTCCAGGAGAAGAGGGATATTACACCGACTCTACTCAGATCACTCTGCAGAGGATCCCGCACTTCAGATGACTGCTAGGTTTGCTAGTGACAGAGATCGTGATGCACGCGCTCTCCGTTTCGAGCTCCACGCCACCCGTGTTCTTCTGTCTCGAGCACTGACACTTTTGGCCCCCTTTATGAGCGTGGGATCAGTTGAGCATGATGCTATCTACCCAGTGAGGACTCAGATGCCTTCTCGAGTTGCTTGGCCCGAGATTGGAGGCATTTTCCACCCCGTGGTCCTTTGCTTCCACCCTACGCTGGACCTAGGCCCCATCCTTGCCCAAATGGATATCAGGGTCCACAAGCCTCCGTGTTTTCCGATGGTCACCTCCAGCTACCGGGCTACGCGGGTAACTTTTATGAGGACTACTATGGAGATGGAGATGAGTGAGACCGCCTTTGGTCTTACTTAGTGATGATGTAGTAGTATCTTAGTATATTGTAAGCAAGGTGTCTAAGATTCCAGAGGCTTAGATAAATAATGTATAGGAAGTCAGAGTGCCTCTGAAGGATGTATCATCTTCATCACGTTTGTATTAGCTTGGTGCTTGTACTACAACGATGTATGGCTTGTATGACAGCTTGTGAATATATGGCTTGTATGCTTTTATCACCATGTTGTCAAGATGATTACTTCCTTTGCTCTGTAATCCTTCCAGTACTTCAATACCTTGTTTAGACTCTCCCAATCAACTCTGTTTGACTTTGGTTTTTTCCTTCAGGATGTCTCAAAGAACCCGTGGCCAGGTTGGTCGTAACCAGGGTCGTGGGAATGACCAGGAGGAAGGCAACCTTCCACCCCCACCCACGATGGCACAGGTTCTGATGGAAGTCGAGAGGAACCGCCGAGACTCTCACCACCTGCTGGAAGTCATTGCTCGCAACACCACTCAGCAGCGCAATGAGTTGGTGTCCCTGAACGACTTCATCCCCTGGTTTTTAGTTACTCCACCGAGCCCCTTGACGCCGATGACTGGCTTCGCAGCATCGAGAGGAAGCTCCAAGCAGGCCGTGTTGCAACTGGTGACAAGGTCAGCTATGCCACCTATCACCTCGAAGGTGCAGCTAGCTCTTGGTGGGAGAACTTTCTGAATATGCGTCCCGTTGGACCACCTGCATCTTGGGAGGAATTCTGCACGTCCTTCCGTGAGCACCACATTCCCAAGGGTCTTATGGACCGCAAGCGTGAGGAGTTCTGCAACCTCACTCAAGGCAGAAGGACTGTTGACGAGTTTAGTCGTGAGTTCAACCGACTTGCTTGTTATGCAACCGAAGAAGTCTCCACCGACTCCAAGAAACAAGAGAGGTTCCGTCGCGGACTCAACACTGGACTTCGTCGTGAGCTCAACCTGCATGACTTTGCCACATTCCAGGTCCTTGTCAACAAGGCCATCAAGGCAGAGGACATGAACACCCCCAACGACTTTCGCAAACACCCTAGAGACGACAGTTCATCCAGTTCTGGCTCCCAGAAGCGCAAGATCTGGATCCCAAACAGCATGTTCCGCCAGAACAACCCACCGAGGCCATCCTATGTGGCGCCTCGTCCACCAACCCAGTTCCACCCAGCTCCACCAAACAACCCAGCTCCACGAACTGTTTTCGGAGCTTGTTACAAGTGTGGTCAGGCAGGCCACTATTCTCGTGAGTGTCCCCAGAACCAGATCCAGCACCAGAATGCTCCACCCCGTGCCGGAGGCAACAACAACAATGGTCGTGGCAAGCCACCCCAGAAGGTCTACACCGCCAAAACCGCTCCTCCCGCCACTCGTGGACGTGTGAACCAGATCGCCGCCGAAGAGACTGACGACACCACTGACGTCATTCTTGGTACGCTCCTAGTCAATTATGTTCCTACTTCCGTTCTTTTTGACCCAGGAGCATCTCATTCATTCATGTCGGAAAGTTATGCACTTCGTCATGAGTTATCTTTCGTTGATTTGTCCACCCCCAATGATTATTCAAACTCCAGGGTCAAGATGGCAAACTAATAGAGTGAGCCATGGTAATCAAATTGCAATTGAGGGTTTAGTATTCCTTGCTTCACTCATAGCCCTCAAGTCTTCAGACATTGATGTCATCCTTGGCATGGATTGGCTATCAAGACAGAATGCCTACCTGGATTGCAAAGGCAAATCCGTGAAACTCACCCACCCTTCAGGCAAAATAGTCAACTACACCTCACCCAGAACAAGAACCCAAGTGCATTCCTTGAATGTACTTCCCCTTCCCGAACTTGAAGATATTCCGGTGGTTCGTGATTTCCCGGATGTCTTTCCTGAAGAGCTGCCGGGCATGCCACCCGACAGATGTGTAGAGTTTATAGTAGATCTTGCCCCAGGAACCGCACCAATTTCTAGACGCCCATACAAAATGGCCCCACGTGAGTTAGCTGAGCTTAAAACCCAACTGGAAGCTTTGTTGGAGAAAGGCTTCATCCGTCCTAGCTCATCGCCATGGGGTTGCCCCGTTCTGTTTGTAACGAAGAAAGATGGAACAGAAAGGATGTGCGTAGACTATCGCCCGCTAAATTTAGCGACGATAAAGAACAAGTACCCATTGCCCAGGATCATTGATCTTTATGATCAACTTGCAGGATCCTCTGTCTTCTCCAAGATGGATTTGAGATTAGGTTATCATCAAATCAAGATCCGAAACGAGGACATTCCCAAAACGGCTTTTACTACTCGTTATGGTCTTTACGAGTACACCGTCATGTCCTTTGGTTTAACCAATGCCCCCGCCACTTTCTCACGCATGATGAATTCGATCTTCATGGAGTATTTGGACCAGTTCGTCATGGTTTACCTCGATGACATCCTTATATACTCGAAGAACGAAGAAGATCATGCCAAACACCTAAGGCTGGTATTGATGAAACTTAGAGAGCATCGCCTGTATGCTAAATTCTCCAAGTGTGAATTCTGGCTACCAGAAGTGACCTACTTAGGCCACGTGATTTCTGCAAAAGGCATTGCTGTGAATCCCGAGAGAGTTCAGGCCGTCCTTGACTGGACTCCACCTGAATCGGTTAAGCAAGTTAGGAGTTTTCTTGGCCTAGCCAGCTATTGCCGTCGCTTCGTCGAGAACTTCTCTAAAGTTGCAAAGCCTCTTACTGAACTCCTCAAGAAAGATTAGAAATTCCTATGGACTCCCAAGTGCGAGGAAAGCTTTCAAGAGCTAAAAAGAAGATTGACTTCTGCACCTGTACTTGCACCTCCAGACACCAAAAAGGATTTCGAGATCTATTGTGACGCATCACGGCAAGGGTTAGGATGCATACTTCTGCAAGATCGACATGTGGTAGCTTATGCTTCACGCCAGTTGCGGCCACATGAAGAGAACTATCCTACCCATGACCTTGAACTCGCTGCCGTAGTTCATGCCCTAACAACTTGGCGACATTACCTCCTTGGTAACCGTTGCGAGATTTATTCCGACCACCAAAGCCTCAAGTATATTTTCACCCAGCCAGATCTTAATCTCAGGCAAAGACGCTGGATTGAGTTGATAAAAGATTACGACGTAGTAATTTCTTACACCCCAGGCAAAGCCAATGTCATGGCCGATGCACTAAGTCGTAAGTCGTATTGTAACAACCTCATGTTACAACAGTATCAACAACTTCTTCATGAGGACTTTCGCAAGCTCAACCTTGAAATTGTTCCTCATGGCTATCTTTCTACCTTGGTGGCGAAACCAACTCTTGAGGATCAAATCATAGTTGCCCAAAGGCGTGCACGAGGTGTTCGCCGGATCAAGGAGAACATTGCTAGCGGAGTTGCTAAATGTTTCTCCACAGATAGCAAAGGAATGGTATTCTTTGAAAATCGTTTGGTAGTACCTAAGAATAGGGAACTAAGACAACTCATCCTCAAGGAAGCCCATGACACACCCCTCTCGATTCATCCCGGTAGCACAAAAATGTACCGAGATCTACGCCAGAGATTTTGGTGGACTAGGATGAAGAGAGACATTGCTCAAATTGTTGCCGAATGTGATGTTTGTCGTCGCATTAAGGCAGAACATCAAAGACCTGCTGGTACACTTCAACCTTTGTCTATTCCCGAGTGGAAATGGGACAAAGTCGGTATGGATTTCATCACCGGCTTTCCAAGAACCCAGAAAGGAAACAATGCCATCTTCGTTGTCATAGATAGGCTTTCCAAAGTTGCTCACTTCCTTCCGGTTCACGAGTCTATAATTGCTAGCCAGTTAGCGGACTTGTACATCTCTAGAATTGTATCCCTTCATGGTGTTCCTTTGGAAATCAATTCTTATCGCGGTAGCCTTTTCCCCTCTAGATTTTGGGGAAGATTTCAGAATGCTATGGGAACTCATCTCTCCTTTAGTACAGCTTTCCATCCTCAGTCTAGCGGTCAAGTCGAAAGGGTTAACCAAATTCTTGAAGACATGATCAGAGCTTGTGTTATCTCATTCGGAAAGAATTGGGAGAAGTCCCTTCCATTTGCCAAATTTGCTTATAACAATAGTTTTCAATCTAGTCTGAACATGGCTCCTTTTGAACTCCTTTATGGACGACGATGTCGAACACCACTAAACTGGTCGGAAACCGGTGAAAGACAATTCTTTGGACCGGACATGATCAAGGAAGCAGAAGAGCAAGTTCGCATTGTTCGTGATCAATTGAAAGCAGCCCAGTCTCGTCAGAAGAGCTACTATGATCGTCATCATAGGCAAGAGAGCTACAATCTGGATGAGAAGGCTTACCTTCGGGTTACTCCTCTGAAGGGAACCCAACGTTTCGGTATCAAAGGCAAGTTGGCCCCACGTTACATCGGACCTTTCCGCATTATTGCTAAACGTGGAGAAGTTTCCTACCAACTTGAACTACCCCCGCACCTTTCCCGAGTACACGATGTATTCCATGTGTCCCAACTCAGGCGTTGCTTCAAGGACCCCATCCGCGAAGTCGACCATGAAACGCTTGATCTCCAAGATGACCTTTCTTATCGAGAATACCCCGTTCGTATTCTTGATTCCGCAGAGCGTGTCACTCGTCGTCAGAAGATTAGGTTTCTGAAAGTGCAATGGTCACACCACTCTGAAAGAGAAGCTACGTGGGAAAGAGAAGACCGTCTCATTGCCGAGTACCCCACCTTCCTCCCGCAGACTTCTAAATCTCGGGACGAGATTCTTTTGGGTGGGGGTGAGTTGTCAGAACCCTCTGTTAGGTAATGTGCTAGGATCAATTTCACTTTGCATTCATGAAAGAAATCAAAGGAAATTCAAATTCAAAAGCAAATGGGAGAAGGAACACCCCCCAGATGAATTAATTCAAAAGGCCAGATAAAAATCTTCTCCAAAAATTCATGTTAGAATTTTGAAAAGTCTTATAAATGAGTGTGATCACATATCAAGTGATGTGGGACCCACCCCATGCTCATTGATTTTTCAAATATTCAAACAGTGCCTTGGAATTAAAGAAATACCCCTATTTGGTTTAAAATTCAAATCATTTGAATTTTAAAAATGTTGAAACTTTATGAGTGGCTATTCTATATTATTATGAAGCCACATAAATTTTTTTCAACATTTAATAAAATGCTTAGCTATTTATTTTAGCTCAGCAAAACAAATGTCAGAAAAGAAAAACAGAAAAGAAAGAAGAAACGCTTACCTGGCGCCCAGGCGAGAGCGGCCCACCCAGCCCAGCCGGCCCACAGGGGCAGCGGGGTCTTCTTCCCCGTCCCGCGCCTCCAAGCTGCTCGGTGGAATGCCACCGAGTCAGCCGGGGATGACACGTCATCGTTGAAGACCTTCTAGGCCGCCCCGTGCCCTCTTCTCGCGTCCTGGAGACGTCTCGCAGCCGCCCCAGTTCATTCCCCCCCTCCTCGTCGTCTTCCCCTTCCTCTCTCGCCCGATTCATCGCCGCCCGAGGACCGCCGTGGAGCACGCCGCCGAGTCCACGCAGCCACCGTCGTCCCCGAGCCGTGCCGCCGTGTCCAGAAGAACCGCAGCAGGCGTCTTCGTCGTTCCCCTCAACCAATCGAGCCCGAGCGCCTCAGCAGACGATGCCAGCTTCACCGAGGAGTCGTCGGACCCGCAAGTCGCCGTCGTCGAATTCGCCGCCACCACGACCTCCCCGACCTCCCTGACTCCTCTGCTAGCTTGAGGGTGAGCTTCTTCATCCGCCCCGACCAATCCCGGAGTATTTCTCCTTCTCCTTTGCGTTTTTCCATGAAATCCGAGCACGGCCTCCGCCATGGATGAGCTCGAGGTCGCCCCTGTGCCCCTTCGTCTCAGCCAGAGCGTGCGTTATGTTCCCCTCCACCCCAGCATCTCAACGCGCTACTTCCCGTCCGTTTTGATGCACGAAATCGTCTACTGCCTCTAGACCGAGCCACGGCCGCCGCCAACGGTCGTCGCCGGCGCAGCTCCGGTGCCCCCCAAGGTCCCCCGAGTTCACCACGAGACGCAGACGAGCTCGAGGAGCCGTCCCGTGCTCTCCCCGTGCCAAATGGTGGCCGGGAGCACCCTCCCCGTGCAGCGCCGCCGTGGTCCACTCGTCGGCGTTTAGCCGCCGGCGTGTCAGCCAAACCCCCTCCCTTAATCACTTGCCTAATGACCCCCTGGGTCACTGACCAGTGGGCCCAGTGGCTTAATTAAGCCACTGGATTAATTTAACCCACAGTTTAATTAATCCAGCCACTGACAGGTGGGACCCCCTTGTCAGCCCCCCCCCCTGACGCCAGCTTGACGTTAGCCTGACGCATTAAATCATTTAAATGAATTTCCAGAGATTATTTGAATTAAAGAAATTCCAAAAAATACCCCAAACTTTGGAAATTCATAGAAAATTCATATTAACTCCAAATTGGACAAATAATATATGAAAAATGATCAGGAGAAAATTATCTTTCAAATATGCAACTTTCAACTCTGTTTGAGTTGAATTTAAAATGTGATCAGTAGCATTTGCTATTTGATTTAAATGGAATTAAATCAAATTCAAATCAAATATTTTTGCAACTTGAACCATGGCAACATGCTACATTTCAATCACACATCAGAGGCATATCATACACATTTCCAAAAGGTTCAAAATGATCAAACTATGTCAAATGCAACTTGGTTAATTTGAATCCAAATGTGGAGTTTGAATTTGCAATTCAATTTGCAATATACTCCATTCAAATGGAATTGCTTCACACATCAAAGCATGTACATCAAGATTCAAACTTCCATCATGTGTTTGTGCATTGTATTTACTTTGCTAACTTTGCTTGTTGTTTGTCGAGTAGAGGTGGAACCGGAGCAGGAGGCTGCCCCCTTCGTTGAAGACCCAGAACCCGAACCTCGTCAGCAAGGCAAGCAAACCCCCATTGATCATGTCGATAAAATCCCACTTCCCTCTCATGTCTCGCTTATGCATTGTTTAGGATGATCACCATGATTCGTTTCTACCGCATAGATGAACCCATTCCTTTGCATGACCTATCATTTTGTCACAGTAGTAAGCAAACCACAATCCTAGCAAATGTAGGAGTTGTTTGATATCATGTGGCCCCTGCAATGTTACTGCTTATTGCATGCTTAGTATGATACCATGTTGTTACTGTGATGTGAGTCGGGATGGGAATGATCATGTTGAGGATGGTAGAAAAGTGTTGGTGAATCGACCCTAATACAAGGTGAACGATGAGAGGCTGTGTAGGAGTACACGGTGGGTTGTCTCGTTGAACACCGCCCTAGTACGAGTTCTTGTGTGGTGATCCAAGATGAAGAGTACAACCACACATTGGGCTCACTGACCCCTCTCAACTTACTAACTCATCCCTTTCGATGTCCAGATGTCGCAATAGTTCGGAGTTCTGGTAGGTTTGTGGCCTGGCTGCTAAGTGAGAGAACGGCTCATCCGAGACCGGCTTCTGCACCACGCACACATCACTTGGGTCCACTTCGGTAAACCGGCCGGGTTCACGATTGTGGTAACCAACCCAAGTAGGCGGCTTTCTCGGACTAGATCGGCTATGAGGTAACACTTGTGGTGAGCATCCTCGCCGACACTTCTTGAACGGTGTCGAGTACAAAGGCGGTAAATGATGATCATGTGTGTGTAGCGGTACACCCCTGCAGGGTTAACCAAACTATTCGAATAGCCGCGTCCGCGGTTATGGACTTCTTGGAAAGCTTAGCTTGATTATTAGATAACTTGAACCGGATACTTCTAAAACACACCAAGATAAGTGTGAGTGCTATGGCGTGCTTCCTCGTGGGGAAGTCGAGGAAGGCAACATAGTGGTGTATTGGTTGGAGAATGTAGTGGACTCGTGTACGCTTCTTACCTCAAAGTCTGGTACTCGTAGTTCAGGATTAGCCAAGTCAAAGCTGGCATTTCTGCAAGTGAACCCCACCTCCCTTTACCTTGATACATGTGCATGAGTAGTATAGCTCCTATGTAAGTCTTGCTGAGTATGACTTTGTACTCACGTTTGCTTAATCTATGTTTTAGATGATGCCACTGACCCCGAAGGTGGCTTCTTCATCGAGCTGGACGACTGAAGACCAACTAGTCTAGTCCCAGTCAGACGACTGGTTCCCTCGTGGAGGGCTTCTGTTTAAATAAGGCTTCTTAAGCCATTTGTTAAACTTGTCTGTACTCAGACATAATTTGCTTCCGTGTGTGTTGTAATGTTGGATCACATGTTTGTGATCTCTGTTTGCACTCTATAAGAGTTATCAATAAAATTGTACACTTTGTAGAGAATTGCAATGATACCTGCTGTTCATACAAGGCATGTGTGTTGCGTGTATGTTTATAACATGCATGTCTTTGTATGGGTTTTCGAGACCTTAGTTGTGTTCTGGCTAGCGGTCTTTCATACACCAAGTGGCCCTTAGATGTGCGCAGCTTGGGGCATCGCGATGCGATTGTTCGAGACTCTGTCTCATGCACACTTTGTGGTATGATCGAGCCCGCCCTAGACCCCGACTAAGTGATCGGGCTGGAGTAAGTCTATGTAAGAGTTATGAGATAGTCGATAGTATGGTTGAGGCGACTTGTCTTTGAATATGGGAGTTCACAACCCATATCATTAGACTTGTGTGCGGACGATGAGGACCCATCTCAGTTGATCATCCGGCCTGGATGGGATGCCCCTCACGTACGATGCTTTCCGAGAACGTTCTGTGCTTGGCCTTTTCTGCTTAGACAAGTGGGTACGGTTCTCGGCTCTCCATATGACTATGCCTTAACTGGACTTGCATACGCTAACCCCGGGTCCCGACAGACTTGGTATCAGAGCAGGACTGACTGTAGGACTAGTAGCCTTGGACGAAGTCGAGTCTAGCCTTCTATAGTTATATAGTTACTCTGGGTATATAAGGGAACAACGTAAGGCTTCTTTTTTCTGCTTACCCCCTTCGTTCTGAGTTCTGAGTCATCCTCATCTTATTCTACGGGAAGATAGGACTAGGCTCTCCTCTGTCTGATTAGAACATCTCGTTGTTTGCTTCCTCATAGCCGTAGGAAACTTGTGATCGGTCTGTTAGAGTGGTTATGCTCCCTGATTTATTACATCGTATGTAAGTGCTGTTTCCATGTTGTAAGAAATTGTCTTTTTCTTGCAATTACAGCCGTTATGCTGTCCGAGTCATTCCAGGTTTATCTCATAATCTGATGCATTTGCAAGCTCCTTCTTTCTGTTTCACATGGCAGATCTTCCCCCTCGGCAGATTGTTCGTTTGACCAGGTGCCTCGGTGTGCGTGGCCATCCCGCCACGTTGATCGAGATGATGTCCTATGTGGGATATCGATGGTACCCTGAGTACACCATTGAGGAGCAGTTTCACGACTTCAACCAGACGCAGTTCCACTGCATTGTCCGGATCTATCCGCACCACGTTGGAGTCACCCAGCCTATCCACTTTGGACATGGCATTGGCATTACCGAGAACATGGCTGTGCAGGATGCTGCATACTCATGTATGACACTGCTGAGAGAGGAGCACACTTTGCTGAGAGAGACTTCTTTCCGCTATATCCCTGCTGCACTTCCAGGAGAAGAGGGATATTACACCGACTCTACTCAGATCACTCTGCAGAGGATCCCGCACTTCAGATGACTTCTAGGTTTTCTAGTGACAGAGATCGTGATGCACGCGCTCTCCGTTTCGAGCTCCACGCCACCCGTGTTCTTCTGTCTCGAGCACTGACACTTTTGGCCCCCTTTATGAGCGTGGGATCAGTTGAGCATGATGCTATCTACCCAGTGAGGACTCAGATGCCTTCTCGAGTTGCTTGGCCCGAGATTGGAGGCATTTTCCACCCCGTGGTCCTTTGCTTCCACCCTACGCTGGACCTAGGCCCCATCCTTGCCCAAATGGATATCAGGGTCCACAAGCCTCCGTGTTTTCCGATGGTCACCTCCAGCTACCGGGATACGCGGGTAACTTTTATGAGGACTACTATGGAGATGGAGATGAGTGAGACCGCCTTTGGTCTTACTTAGTGATGATGTAGTAGTATCTTAGTATATTGTAAGCAAGGTGTCTAAGATTCCAGAGGCTTAGATAAATAATGTATAGGAAGTCAGAGTGCCTCTGAAGGATGTATCATCTTCATCACGTTTGTATTAGCTTGGTGCTTGTACTACAACGATGTATGGCTTGTATGACAGCTTGTGAATATATGGCTTGTATGCTTTTATCACCATGTTGTCAAGATGATTACTTCCTTTGCTCTGTAATCCTTCCAGTACTTCAATACCTTGTTTAGACTCTCCCAATCAACTCTGTTTGACTTTGGTTTTTTCCTTCAGGATGTCTCAAAGAACCCGTGGCCAGGTTGGTCGTAACCAGGGTCGTGGGAATGACCAGGAGGAAGGCAACCTTCCACCCCCACCCACGATGGCACAGGTTCTGATGGAAGTCGAGAGGAACCGCCGAGACTCTCACCACCTGCTGGAAGTCATTGCTCGCAACACCACTCAGCAGCGCAATGAGTTGGTGTCCCTGAACGACTTCATCCCCCGGTTTTTAGTTACTCCACCGAGCCCCTTGACGCCGATGACTGGCTTCGCAGCATCGAGAGGAAGCTCCAAGCAGGCCGTGTTGCAACTGGTGACAAGGTCAGCTATGCCACCTATCACCTCGAAGGTGCAGCTAGCTCTTGGTGGGAGAACTTTCTGAATATGCGTCCCGTTGGACCACCTGCATCTTGGGAGGAATTCTGCACGTCCTTCCGTGAGCACCACATTCCCAAGGGTCTTATGGACCGCAAGCGTGAGGAGTTCTGCAACCTCACTCAAGGCAGAAGGACTGTTGACGAGTTTAGTCGTGAGTTCAACCGACTTGCTTGTTATGGAACCGAAGAAGTCTCCATCGACTCCAAGAAACAAGAGAGGTTCCGTCGCGTACTCAACACTGGACTTCGTCGTGAGCTCAACCTGCATGACTTTGCCACATTCCAGGTCCTTGTCAACAAGGCCATCAAGGCAGAGGACATGAACACCCCCAACGACTTTCGCAAACACCCTAGAGACGACAGTTCATCCAGTTCTGGCTCCCAGAAGCGCAAGATCTGGATCCCAAACAGCATGTTCCGCCAGAACAACCCACCGAGGCCATCCTATGTGGCGCCTCGTCCACCAACCCAGTTCCACCCAGCTCCACCAAACAACCCAGCTCCACGAACTGTTTTCGGAGCTTGTTACAAGTGTGGTCAGGCAGGCCACTATTCTCGTGAGTGTCCCCAGAACCAGATCCAGCACCAGAATGCTCCACCCCGTGCCGGAGGCAACAACAACAATGGTCGTGGCAAGCCACCCCAGAAGGTCTACACCGCCAAAACCGCTCCTCCCGCCACTCGTGGACGTGTGAACCAGATCGCCGCCGAAGAGACTGACGACACCACTGACGTCATTCTTGGTACGCTCCTAGTCAATTATGTTCCTACTTCCGTTCTTTTTGACCCAGGAGCATCTCATTCATTCATGTCGGAAAGTTATGCACTTCGTCATGAGTTATCTTTCGTTGATTTGTCCACCCCCAATGATTATTCAAACTCCAGGGTCAAGATGGCAAACTAATAGAGTGAGCCATGGTAATCAAATTGCAATTGAGGGTTTAGTATTCCTTGCTTCACTCATAGCCCTCAAGTCTTCAGACATTGATGTCATCCTTGGCATGGATTGGCTATCAAGACAGAATGCCTACCTGGATTGCAAAGGCAAATCCGTGAAACTTTTAGCACCCAACTCATCCCTAGTCCTAGTGGACCTATTAATGTTGATGTTATTACCTCAACTTTAGGACAAGAAGGTCCCGTGAACTTAGAGACTACCATGATAATGAGCTTAGATGACACACTAGTGTTGTTAGGGTCTATACAAACGGTTTTTGACCCCTATCGCCTACGAGAATTGGAACCGTGGCCTTGCTCTCGATTGCCATAGGGGTGCCTTTTCCACACGAGAGAGATAAACCATTTGCTATGTGGCAACGTCAAGCAAACGTGTCCGTTTAAAAAATCGTGTGCGATGTACGACGATATCCCACACGGCCATTGCCAGAATGACCATGTGGACATAATATGTATCACATGAAGTTCATTTGACACGATCATTTGCAATGCGACCGCGAACACAAACAAGCAATAGAAAAGCACCGTCTGTGACACTACATAGATCCCACACAGTTTCTTTATGGTACCGGGTTTGGGTTTACACTATCGGGTTTTGGGTTTCGGGTTGTAACCCTTCATGTATGACTGACGGTTTTCTACAACTGTTTGTGTGCGACCATACTATTATCAGCCACGGTTACTAAATTTTAAATGTGTGCACGGTCTATATGTTCCAAACGGTTTTGTTTCAGTCCACGTGTGCCAATTTAGAGAGATCACACACATTTCATGTTTCCATATTGTGTGGGATGATATTCAGAATTGCAGACAGTTTTTGCAATCAAAACATGTGGTCTGTTGTGGATACTCGCTGACGGTTTTTATACGCAGAACGTGTATGATGCATGATCTAATTGACACGGTTTTCCGAGGGAAAACGTTTGTGCTGTTGAGCTCTATACAAACGATTGGTCCCAAGAAACCGTGTGCAGCGTAATCTATATAACATCAATTATTTCACCTTAATTTATTACCAGCAATTACAATTATCTTGTATTTCAAATTATAAATTGAATTTAATAATAGGTGAAACTCAAAATTATATACATCCAATTCGGAACCACTAAAAATTATAAAATTCAGATACTGGTGACTGATGACTAAAAACTCAATATGAGCATGAAAAAGGAAGGTTGCATAGTTCTTACCATCCTGAAGTTCACAATTGTCTTGGACAAAGAATAGACAAAGAGTTTAATTCTCATCTCATTTTTCTTTCTCCTAACAATATTTTTTAGTTTCCTCACTTGGAGATCGGTCATGAATATTTCATTACCCCACACGCAAAAAGGGTCGAAGTGTGGATCAAAACCCCTGATGTATGTACCTATAGAAGCAAAAACTAAACCATTAAAATATATTATGTACTTGTGGAATTAGGCAATAAAGACCATGGGATGAAACTAACCGCGATTCTGAACAACGACATCTCCCATTGTTTTTCCTGCATAAGTACCGTTTGGGATACAAATCATTAAACTATGAAAGATATATTGATTGTTAAGTTTTAAGATGCTGGTAAAGGAAGGGGTAAAACTGAACCATTGTTTTGGAGGATAAACACTAATGAGATAAATCAAAATTAATCACATAATAGATTGTTCGGATGTGAGCCAATATCGAGGAACAACAAGCAAGGGTCCGTCCAAGTCATCTATCACCTGCCAAAACAGAGTTAGTAACTGCCGAGGAAACGAAAAAATAATCACCAACGAGAACCAACTAAACAGTAAAAACAATATTGAACAAGAACTAAGATCACACGCAGGATCTCAACTTATTGCTACACACATCAACATGCAACAGGCAACATGCAACACTACTACTCATGCATCACGAACTACGCGAAGCTCAGGCGTTCTGATCTGACGGCGGGTTGCCGGGGGTGGCAGGGGTGGGCGGAGAAGTCGACAACGATAAGGCTACGGCAAGAGCTCTCCTTGCATCCCTCGCATCACGGACTAGCTCGACGATGAGGGCGTACTGGGAGATCATGTAGCGGGACATGGTGATCACCGCCGCATCGGCTTCCGCCAAAGGGCGAGGAAACCTTACTTGCTGCGGAGTCGCTCCCATGGTGGGGTAGAAATGGAAGGCGCGATTCTGATGCATCGCACTCTCCTGGTGGCGTAGGCCTAACAGGCCCGCCATCGCGGCAAGCTGAATGACACGATCCGGGGAAGAAGCGGGTCCACCCTGGAAGTTGTAGGAGCGCACACCGATGGGGATAGTTGTAAGGCCCGATATGCGGTACTGTTCCAGATCTAAGTGTTTCCACCCAGATCCGGGGACGAAGCACATATCGGTCCCACCGCGATATATGACAAAGCCATATGCCCCGGATTTCCAACATGATATCACAACATTACAGATACAAGATACAACATCTCATACAATTGGCATACAACTGCCTTAAATACAATACAACAGCGGAGGATACATGTCTGAGTACAGACTACAACCAAATGCCTAATGGCAAAGAGAAAACAACGATCCCATAACCACACGGGTCCAGGCCCTCCGCCGGGATCCGTCTAACTAGTCGTCGTCGAGTCTCCACGTGAAACGTCGATTACCATACCTGTTGTCGATCAGAACCCTAAAAAGAGTTTGGGGGTAGTATCATGAGTATAGAGGTACTCAGCATCCAATTGTAGTGGTCATCTGACCCAGCAAGGACTTCATCACTCTTCATTCTAGGACAACTAGTAGTTTACGGTAAGGAAGGGGTAAGTGGTGAGGTTGCTGCCGCACTAGCATTTATGAAGTGGCTAACGATCTAGAGAGTAAGATAAGAAGCCAAGCATTCGATGAGGAATTGCCTCCAACAAGTCTTGCTATCAACTACTTACGCAAACATAACACCTATCCTATCCTTGTCCTCCTCTTCGCATCCCGACGAAGAAGAAGCAGTCAAGGCACACGCACACGTTGATCAAGTTATATTAAGATTATCTCAGTTGTTGTTGTCTATGAACAAGGAGTAGGTCTCAAGTCGTCCATAACCGTGGACACGGCTTCTCGAAAAGATTTAACCCTGCAGGGGTGTACCAACTGACCATTACGAGGCTCCGCACGCACGTCCATCACTCTCAGTTGCTACCCATCATAGGCAACCATTTTATGATTTAGTTCCAAGAGATCCGAAACGACAAGTCCCTCTAGCTAACAACGAACAAATCCGGGTGGCCCCCGGGGAGTCGACACCCGATCCGAAAGCTGGCCACGCTCTCGGATCGGACTCTTCCGTATGGCTAAGGTCGAGGTAACTGATCCCCTCACATGTGGGCAGGCCTCTAGCTCACCAGG
The DNA here is from genome assembly GCA_950022295.1 of Bromus sterilis. NCBI lineage: Eukaryota > Viridiplantae > Streptophyta > Magnoliopsida > Poales > Poaceae > Bromus > Bromus sterilis. Next base: position 359,104,250 of record OX465595.1, on the reverse strand, counting down.
TGTGGACCAACAGAGGAACTATGTCTCCGCTGGCCCGGGTTATTTTTAAGAATATCTGCTAGGAGCGACCCGACAAGATATATATGCATGTTTTCAAATGGTAAATCATCTTGGGCCACCACTAGAAATGTTTGAAGCTAGATAGGTAAGAAAAGGGGACCCCATAAAATCCCACACGCGGTTAGGCACGCTCAGTCTTAAAACCAATAACCGGAACTCGGATCCTAGGTGACTCGAATGGAACAAAGCGTCGGGGCGGGATAGCCTAGACCTTCCATCCTTCGTCGAATATAGTCAACATTATGATAATCATATCATCAATAACAATATAATAATCAAGTGATATCCCAACCCAAAGAGTAACAGGGTAACATCGTAGCATCCTAAGCATGCATACTAAGCAGGGGCTGAGCAACGAGCAATAGTAACATAGCAGTACAAGGTTTGCTGGGAGGGGACATGGCTGTATCGGTTTAAAAGAGGCTGTAAACATGTGGTAGGATCAAACATCGAGCCTAACCTGGACTAGCATGCAAACCGCTAGTTGAAATAGAATGGATCATAAGTAATGCAAAGTCCTTGCCTGTTGATAAGTCGGGTTTCGAAGGTGTAGTTGATCGCAAGCTCGCATCGTCTCCGAGAGTATCCGCGGGAGCACACAAGAAGTAAACACTGGAAAGCAATCAACGGTGCACCACTATTACTACGGAGCAAACACGAGAAAGCATCAACAAGAAGCAACACGAGACATCGCACCTACCGTCGAGAGCGGTTACTAAAAATTTAAGTGAAGTACTAGTCACACACGACGAATACCGCACGTTTACGGTGGTTCAAGTTGTTTAGCTACAGGTGACCAAACAACGGTTATTAACATGGCAACTCAAGCAAGCATGGCATAGCACACAAACATGTCAAGAGGTGAAGCACAAAATAAACTATCTATGCTAGTCAATTTAAGTGGGGCACAACCTAAACATGGCATAACACTAAGTGCCGCACGATGATTAAAAGATTTGGTAATGTTCTGCCCCAAACCATATTTTAAGTTGGTTAACAACAGAAAACAAAAGCATAAACACAAAGTACACGAAAAACTAATCAAGTTACATATAAGGAACACCCCAAACGGAGTTACGGTTAAAAAGATTCAAGCAAAACAAGTTACGGGCACAAGCTGTATAAACAGTGGTAAATCTATATGCAAAAGTGCAGCAACATGACATAGCAATACATGGTATGAAAGTAGACATGATTCTTAACAATATTCAACTGGAATCACTCAATTCCGATAAACGGTCGCGACACACTCGTCGACCGAAATTGCAACAAAATAACAGTTTTCAGCACAACAGCACTATAACATCAGGATATCTACTTTGGAGCAAGATATAAACATGATGCAGCAAGAAAATATGGCATGTTAATGCATGAAACTGAAGAAGAAACATTTCTTAACAGGATGCAAAAGGAATCAATGCAATAGGCCTCATGGATTTGTTACAATCATCATGCAAAGTTGCAACAAAATAATAACAGCAACACATAATAGCAAAAAGTAGCAGTTTAACGGCCTGATGCCCTGTTCAGCACACATTTACACAATCAAGATGAGCTCAAATGAAAATGCTCACAAAAGATGAATTAAAGTACACGCAATTCTGAGCAACTTTCGTTTTGGGGGCAACGTCATCGGAGCTACGGATTACTCGCAAACTTCAACGCAATATCGAATCAGCACACAGTTTATCAGCACTTAGCAAAAATAACTGAGAGCTAGGGGAAAAATAAATAAAACGGGCCCTCACCCAGATCTTGGCCCAGATCTGGCCTGGAGAGAGGCGGCTGGGCCTCGTGGGCGCTGGCGTAGGTGGGCCGCCCTGGGCAGGCCGGCCCAGGAGGCAGTTGGGGTGGCCAGCCGGTCGTCCCCGTCCCGAACGGGCAGGACAGGCGGCGGCGGCGGCTGCGCCCCGGTGGCGGCGCCGGCCACCGGCGGCAGGCGGCGGGGCAGGCGGTGCAGGGGGTCCTCGGGTGGCGGCCTTCGGCGGCTGGAGGCGCCGCGTGAGCAGCACCGGGCGGCGCGGCGAGCTCGAGCTCCCGTGGCTGGATTCCATGGCTGCGGCGGCGGCTTGGTTCCTGCGCGGGAGAAGATAGGGGTGAGAGAGGGAAGAGGAGGAGGGAAGGAGGAGAGGGAGACCTGCGGGGAGAGGGGAGGAGAGGCGCCGGCGGCTGCGGCCTGCTGCTCCGGCGGCTCCGCGGCTTGGGCGGCGCGTCCATGGCAGGGGAGAGGGAGAGGAGAGATTGAGAGGCTGGAGGCGATCTCGGCCGTCAGATCGGGCGATCTGACGGTCCAGATCCATTGGGCTGGATCCAGATCTGGGAGGCTAGGGTTTGCTGCGAAAATTGGGGTATTTGGGGCCAAATCTGGGGTTGGTGGCTGCCTAGGGAACCCTAGGTGGGTGGGCGTCTGGTGGTCTTTATATAGCATGGGTGGCTGGCAGTTTGCAAAAACATCATCGGTTTTTACCTCGCGCGCACGGTGCTCACGCTTCTGACCGCAGGGGGTCCGCAGTACCTCCGATTCGGGTAAAACTTCGAACTGCGCGATCGGTGCGTCGAGCCGGAGGCGTTCACCTCGCGCTAGAACCGTTCCGAAAACACTTTCCGGCACGCTATAAAAATATCCCGTTTAATTATTAAACGGGGTTTTTCGTTCAGTTGGCTGCGGCTGGTCTCGTGCGGTTTTCACGACGGTGATCGGGTGAAACCCGGTGTCGCAAAGGTCGAGTGTCAGGGTGGCAAGGGTCGGTCTCCGTACGGTACGAGATAAGAGGGGGGAAAATAATCTCCCATCGATAAATCGGGGATGCAAACACCGCAAACAAATCAGGCAATCAAACAATTCACACCGAAAACAAAAATTTTATTTTTTGTGAAAACTGGGCTGTTACAATAGTGGCGGTCAGGTAGACGTTGGCGCGGTACTGAAGCAACCGCCCTCCGATCGGCGTCTGGGAAACTTGGTACCTTGGAAGCTCTTCACTGGGGTAGAGAGTCCACCATACGTCTGCAAGGAGGTAGTAAAAGTTGGTCGCGGATGAGGATCCTTTGTAGCCCACCGGATATTCCGCCATCTACACTTGTCAGATTAGATCATTAGCGAAAAACGTACCGTCTATATGCAACAAACAAATGCAACAGGCAATAGCATCACACAAGCAAGCTATACTCTAGCTCTAACGTCAATCTAACGTCCTTCTAACGTTCGCGCGGGCTAGCGGGTCCTACAGCCAGTCCTGCTCTGATACCAATCGTTGTGGCATCCCGTCTCAGAGGACCGGAACGCCCCGTGCACCAGCCCAGAGATCAAGTCTTCTGGAGCACGGCACTGATTGATATAGAACTGAACAACTTTCTATTACCGAAGATAGGGGTACACGAGGTCCATTACAACACTTGCGGAGACACAGATTGCTCCTCAGGCTAGCCTCAGTTCTACACCAAGCAGCAGCATAACTCTAGCAGCGGAATATCGACGGCAGCGGAACAATAACGGCGATGGCGAACTCCAATCCACAGGGACACTGGCTGGGACACCTCCTAGCTCGCAAACACCGGGAACACTGTCCTACGCAATCAAAAGCACGGCCTGCGAATCTGGCATAACACGCCAGGTCAGTACATTGAATGTACTTGCAAGCTCACAACAACCATGCAAGAAGGCAAAACAATAACATGGCAACAGGTTAAAGTATATTAGTGAATTAAACAGGTGAGCAGCAATCTCATGCAAGCAGGTAATCATCAAGCATATTAACAACATTAAGACTAATGCACACACAATGGACCCCACATGATCGTCGCACGATCACGTGGCTTACCTCGGAGTCCTTACAGACTCAAGCACCGGGTCACCTCGTGACCAATCACTTCCACGGGTCGTCGCATGACCAAACGGGTCATCGCACGACCATTCAACGGGTTAGGTGTCCTCCGTTACCACCCAACCAATCCACTCATCGCATGGCCATCCACTTACTACAAACTTACCATCGTACTCAAGTTGATCATATGGTGTGACCTAGTACGAACTGTGTTCCATGACCGAGGACGCGGCTATTCGAATAGATTTTCACTCTGCAGAGTTTGTGCACGTTACCCACACTATGGAGTTCTTCCTCCATCCAGCACCCTGGTACTTGTCCCATAGGATCCTTGGAACTCGCACCGCAGGAGTGAACTAGGACATCTCCAACGAGACCGATATACCGAGTGTCCCTCTTACCGTATCACCGACATTCCGTCTTGGGTAGGCCTGTGGTTAGGTGTCCACGTTACCACCAGAACCACTCGGCCACCTTGTGGAAAATATTGTCCCAACGGGGACTGAGCTCATAACAACACTAGCTGTCAGGACTATCGCCGCCTGCCTGATTAGGGCAGCGCGTGCGGTAGCCCCCCCCTACTTTGTGATACAAGTAAGAGGACCCACCGGCAGACCGAATGAAGGCCCGCCCATACAAGCAAATGTGGCTGCACGGATAAGTCCGGTTCGGTGGCACCTGATCAACTTGTCACGAAGCATATCTCCAACAGCGAACACAAGTATCAGGTGCAACATGAGTAGCAGATCATAACAATGCATAGCATATTAACATGACATTTTCAGATATGATCAAACACGTTTTTAATTGGTGAACTTATCCGTGTTACAAAGATTAAGTTATTGAACATGGCAACATTATGAATGCACTTAAGCATAACTCAGGCATAGCATGAACTAGCATAGAGATAACATGATCAACTTGACATGGTGTTGGTATGTGGTGGTTACGATGATTCAGAGTATAACATGACAATGACATGATTAAAACATAGCATGGATGTAACATGGCAAAACATAGTATAGTAGTAGAATATCAAGGATAGCATGGCAATGATAACATCAATCATAGCATGGCAACATGATCACGGTCAACGATATAAGCACATCACGGTAAAGCAATTTTTAAAGACACGTCAAAGCTTTGCAAAGGTGCAAAGGGTATTGTGGCTTGCCTTTCACCAGAGGACTGTGAAATACTCCCGGATCTTCAACACAAGTAAAACCCTGCAAAACATTTCATAAAAAGGCACGGCGAAAAAGTCAAACATCATCTTTTGTTTGACCAGAAAATAACAACATACAAACATGGCATGAAACCTATGCCAAACTGAAGAGGAGCTCGATACGAAACCAACGCAAAAAGAATCAACCCGTTTGGACTTACGGTTGCGAAGATATCGACGAAATGGTATCGGGGTGGCTGGATTTGGGTGGAATACGCTTTCTGTGATTGAAAGCGTATTTTAGGCTGAGGTTCTGCTGGAGTGCGCTTCCGAAGAGGTGAAAGTGTATTTCGGGAAAATGCTCCTCCAATAATGGAAAATGGTTCGGGGCTTCAGAGGATGACGAGCGGGGCCCAGCGGCCAGTCTCTCCTCTCTCCTCCTCTACCTTCTTCCACCTCTCGCCTGTGACAACAAAACAAGGGAGGGCCATGGCCTGGGCGGCGCCGGCGAGGGAAGGGGGCCGGCGCGAGTCCGCCGGCAGCAGTGGAGTCAGGCGGGGCGGCTGCGGCGGCTCCGCCAATAGAGGCAGGCCGGCAGCGCGGCTGGCCCTGGCTGGGCGAGGCGGCTGCGGCGGCAGCGCGGCTCGGGCCGGCGAGGCCGCGGGGAGAGGTCCGGCGAGGGGGCGGCTGGAGAGGATGCTCCGGGGGGTTGCTGGTGTGGGACAGAGGAGAGGGGGATGCCGGCTTGCTCGAATTCGAGCCGAGGTGGGCGGCGGCCACGATGGACGTGTGAGCAATGGGGTGGCTCCAGAGAGAGATTGGAGTGGGGAAAGGAGGCTAGGTGAGGTGGGGAGGATGCTGGAGTGTGCTCTGGGGTGTTCGGGCTGCGCCCTCTTATAGCTGGGGTGGAGATCCCCGTGGCCGAAGGCGACAAGCGGGCGTGACCATGGCGTGGGCTAGCTGGCGAGCTCGAGAGCATTCGAGAGGGGAACGTGGCGCACGCGAACTCAGAAAAGCCAGGCGGCGCGGCAGGACACGAAGAAGACAACGGAAGCGCTCTGTAGCACGAGGTGGACAGGTCGAGCACGCGCGGTGCACGGCCAGAGCACGCCAGGTGCTGCCAAGAGCATGGCCACAAAATGCACTGGTGCCCACAGTGGGTTTCTTCGTGGCCAAGGATGTCTATCGTGTAGTCCTTCGCACGTTGATCACTGATGTATGACTGACTAGTCATTTGGGGCACTGTAGTGATCTCTATCTCATCCTGAAGTTTGATCCAGCAACCTTTGAGCAGAAGCAAAGCTCACATGGGGTGGATTTGGATAGGACCAAGATGTCTTCTGGGCTATGGGTACAAGGGACTAGGCTTCTGTGGAGTTTGGGCTCAAACAAAGCAATGTAAATGGTACTTGCTTTGTAAATGGCACAATGATGTAGAAGGTGTTTGTACTGGGTTGTGGCTTGTACATAGCTCTCCTAAGCATGATATTTTGCAGAGCTCAATCATACATTAGGATGAGTATGTATGCCAAGTTTCACATCATTTGGAGCCATATTTTTGGTGCTTCCTTTGTAAAGCACCAAATGGGTCAGAATGCATTGGTGAGGCTAGCATCTCACTAGATTGTTTGATTTGGCTTAAAATTGGTGTATCTTGGTTATTTGGCATAATGCACATGTCTATTCAATTTCATATCCATTGGACACACATAGCTAGCACTTGCTTAACAATGTGGCCCACTGAACAGAAACTTAAACATGACAATGCACTCACATGGGTAATGGGATTTGGCTCAAATTTGGTTTGGTGGAGTTATTTGGTGGTACGATCATGCTCAAAAAGTTTCAAGGCAAATAGGATCCCCTATCATGCACTTGCTTCACAATGCCCCTTTGCTGCACCCAAACTTTGGGAATTTATTGTGGGAGTTTGGCTAATCAAATGGTGGTGGCATTTGGTGGAGATCAATGATATGACCATATGAGGTTGCACAAAAAGTTTCACCAGCAATGGATCAAGAGAAATGGCACTCCCTTCACAAAGCTCCAATCTGCCCCCACAGACAAATGAATTTTTCTAGAGGAAAACTCCACTTGGGCTATGAAATGTTTTTGGAGAATTTGGAAAGATATGATGTCAATGACATGTGGGAATTATTTGGGGATTTATGGAGCAACATAAATAGGGGTTGCTTCACAAACCTCAAATAATAGGAATATCCCTTTTATTGGAAAAGGAATATATGGTTTGAATAAAATGGTGGCTTGGATGAGGTGGATCAATGGAATGACATGGATAGGCTTGGATTCAAGGGTCACTTGAGCATGGAAAGAAAATATGCTCAAGTTTCAAGTCCAACGAGGTGATCAAGATCAAATCCAATCGCAAATCCAGAAATAAATCAGAAAAGTTTTTGGAAAAAGAAAGTTCCAAAATCCAGGGTGTCACAAGGAGAGGCTCCCGGAGGTAAATCCTCCCTCCGACAGGGTGCCGAGAAGATGTCTTTTGGAGCTCCCGATTTTGAAAGCGCGGCGGCGGCGGAACAGAGGCGAGATCGCAAAAACGGGTTATGTCTTCGGAAGAATCCCGTCACGAAGAATATATAGGAGAAGCGGGCAGCCAGGGGGCCACCAGGGGTCTAAGCGCCTCCCTGGCGCGGCCAGCCCCTAGGGCGTCCCACCAGGGTGCCTGGGCCCCTGGTGGTGGCCCTATGGCCCCACCTTGGTGATTCCGGAAGGTTCCTTCACACTGATTTTTTATCTGATTTTCCTGAATTTTTGCAGCACTTTCATTATGGGGGAGACCTGAAATAGAAAAACAGCAGAAAACAGGAACTGGCACTGTGGTGCACTGAGTTAATAAGTTAGTCCAAATATGATCAAAATTGTATGAAAGTGTATCTAGATCATAGCAATATCACACAAAACATTCATGGAGCAAGCAGAAATTATAGATACGTTTATGACGTATCAGATGCAAACGGGGGAATCTCATATGATGGACCATGGTTTCGATATATATGGAACAAGTGGTGAAATGTTCGTGTTACAAGTAGATTGTATTGTTACTTCCTCGATTGTGATTGATTTTTTTTCATAGCTGCCACGCGTCTATACGTGATATGCCTTTGAATTTGGACGCAGTCCTTGTTATCTTGGTATTTAAAAAAAAATTCACTTACATGCCGGAAAATTACTTAAATACAATATCCACCGGAACTGCAGCGGCATGATGTTGGTACAATGTCGACCGTTTGATCCGTGCGCATTGGACGTTGCAGGGCGTGCGATCCGTGGTGCTGCGTGCTAGCCAATCAGAACGCAACGGCAAATTCCGCAGGGTATAGGGTAAGCAAATGGTTGTAGAAAACGAACCATGTGCTTTATCGTGTCACCCAATTTTTTTAATATAACGGGACGTGTTTGATACATGTAAGTCATTAAGTGTAGATTAGACAATTGCTATGGGTTTATTTTTCACTGGAGCTATGATTTTTTTTCATTTTCATCTTCCGTTTGATATATGGCGCTAAATCAGTTTCATGTGCACTCGATATGAATTTATTTGCATTTGAACTACGAGTGCAATGAAATTTGACCAAATGTGTGATGAAATATCATGTATGTGTTCTCGGGTTAACTTGCAACACACGACGTGGGATTTGAGTGAATTTGCTGCACCTCGTTCATGTCTTTCGATCAAGAAACATTGAGTTTCGTGGTTTTTAAATTACAAAAAAATAAAAAAAATTGAGAATCGGTCAGAAATACACGAGACTTTGCGTGTCGCCGTGAGAAGGTAAAACTATGATGTGGTAAAAATTTCAGACATTTTGAGAAAGGCTATCATGCGATCGACATGCAAACGGGGGCATCTCACATGAAGGACCATGGTTTCGATATGTATGGAACAAGTGGTGAAATGTTCAGGTTACAAGTAGATTGTATCGTTACTTCGTCGATTGTGGTTGATTTTTTTTTCACAGCTGCCACGCGTCTATACGTGATATGCCTTCGAATTTGGACGCATTCCTTGTTATATTGGTATTTTTAAACTTTTTTTGCACTTACAAGATGGAAAAAAGACTTCAATATAATATCCACCGGAACTGCATCAGCATGATGTTGTTTCAATTTCAACCGTTCGATCCGTGCGCATTGGACGGTGCAGGGCGTGCGATCCGTGGTGCTGCGTTTTGGCCAATCAGAACGCAACGGGGAATTCCGCAGGGTATAGGTTAAGCAAACGGTTGTACAACACGAATCATGCGCTTTACCGTGTCACCAAAATTTTATCATCTAACGGGACGTGTTTGATACATGTAAGTCATTAAGTGTAAATTAGACAATTGCTATGGGTTTATTTTATACTGGAGCTATGATTTTTTTTGTCAGTTTCATCTTCCGTTTGATATATGGCACTAAGTCAGTTTCATTTGCACTCGATATGAATTTATTTGCATTTGAACTATGGATGCAACGAAATTTGATCAAATGTGTGCTAAAATATCATGTATGTGCTCTCTGGTTAACTTGTAGCACACAACGTGGAATTGGAGTGAACTTTCTGCACCTCGGTCATGTCTTTCAATCATGAAGTATTGAGTTCAGTGGTTTTTAAATTACATAAAAAATCAAAAAATATGAGAATCGGTCGGAAATACACGAGACTTTGCGTGTCTCCGTGAGAAGGTAAAACTATGTTGTGGTAAAAATTTCAGACATTTTGAGAAAGGCTATCATGCGATCGCCATGCAAACGGGGGCATCTCACCTGAAGGACCATGGTTTCGATATGTATGGAACAAGTGGTGAAATGTTCGGGTTACAAGTAGATTGTATCGTTACTTCGTCGATTGTGGTTGATTTTTTTTTCACAGTTGCCACGCGTCTATACATGATATGTCTTCAAATTTGGTCGCATTCCTTGTTATTTCGGTATGTTTACACTTTTTTTCACTTACAAGACGGAAAAAAGACTTCAATATAATATCCACCGGAACTGCAGCAGCATGATGCTGGTTCAATGTCGACCTTTCGATCCGTGCGCATTGGACGGTGCAGGGCGTGCGATCCGTGGTGCTGCGTTCTGGCCAATCAGAACGCAACGCCGAATTCCGCAGGGTATAGGTTAAGGAAACGGTTGTAGAACACGAACCGTGTGCTTTTCCGTGTCACCGAATTTTTTTCATTTAACGGGACGTGTTTGATACATGTAAGTCATTAAGTGTAGATTAGACAATTGCTATGGGTTTATTTTACACTGGAGCTATGATTTTATTTGTCATTCTCATCTTCCGTTGGATATATGGCGCTGATACGTCTCAAACATATCGATAATTTCTGCTCGCTCCATGCATGTTTTGTATGATATTGCTATGATCTGGATACACTTTCATATACTTTTGATCATATTTGGACTAACCTACTAACTCAGTGCACCCCAGTGCCAGTTCCTGTTTTCTGTTGTTTTTCTATTCCAGGTTTCCCCACATATTAAAAGTGCTCCAAAAATTCGGGAAAAATCGGATAAAAAATCAGCGTAACGGAGTCTTCCAGAAGCACCCAAGTGGGGCCAAAGGGCCACCACCAGGGGCCCAGGCGGCCACTTGGCGTACTGCCCATGCTTATGAGCCTCTTCCTTTCTTTTGTACCATAGTTAGCATTGCGGTGCGTTTATAATCCTGTCAATTTCCCATCTTTAATTTGTTTACCTCGCATAGCAGTTTTATCGTTTTTGGGAGAGAGACATCACTAGTGAACATCAGGGGACCCCGGTCCATATTCTCATCACTGTTTACAAGCTATTTCCTTTTCAGTATTTATTTTCAGTTGCTATCATTATCATTATCCCTTGTGTCTTTGACCCTTTGTAAAAAAACAAGACCAGAGAGATTGACAACCTCTCTGAACTTCGTTGGGAGCAAAGTTAATTGTATCGTGTGCAGGTCCAGGTCAAGGAAGCAACGTTTGTCGTCAACGGTGCCATTGTTTTCTTGCCACCTACTTATCATCGCCGGAGTCCTACGGGAGACAAACCCTATACTCTACATAGGGGAAAATTCCTGCTATCCTACATCTCACCTTCCACTTGGGGTAACCAACGAAGGCGAGAAGCCATTACTACTTCCACGCCATCAAGAAAATTTCTGGCGCCGTTGCCGGGGATTCCGAATGATAAGTTAGGGGAGTTGCCCACTATCCTTTATCTTTACTTTTTAGTCTTGTTAGTTTACCTTTCTGTTTTTATCTTTGTGTCTTATATCAAAAATCACAAAAATATATTTATCTTGCTGTTGGTAGTCCTCCTTTTTTAGATAAACATGTTTAGGACTTGGTGCTTTGCGAGAATCGGGAGTTCTCGATTTCCATCAAAGGGACGGAGAAAATATGAAGAAGGCATGGGACAGAATTTCTGAAACACACAAAAGAATTATGCCTTGGATACCTATAAAAATTGTGCTCAGAAATTTTTACCATGGCCTTTTTAAGTGGTGTAAACACTCTCTTTATATTATAGTCGAAGGGGACTTTCTAGAGTGTGATGAAGCTAGACCTCTTGATATTTTTAATAGTCTATCTAGTTATTTTGTTTATGACCGTAGTATCCATACTGTTATAGATAGACTTGCCACTATTGAAAAGAGGATGGATGCTCTAGACTTGAGGAAGTAGAAGAACTTAAGCCCAACAAGAAAGAGATGTTGGAGATAGATGGTGATTGGGATCCCTTTGTTAGGATTAGCATCTCTAACCAGGACTTCCTTGCTTTTTGTGACATTGGATCCATAGTTTCTACCATGCCAAAAATAGTTTATGATTCTTTGAAACTAGATATGGATAAATTATCATCTTATCATGAACATGCTAATGGAGATATTTCAGAGGTCAAAGGAAAGGTAAAAGGAGTCCAAGTTGCATTCCTTCATAGGCTTGCTCCAATGGACTTCTTCATCAGTGAGCCAAATCAAAGCAACATTGTGCTTGGAAGGAACTTCCTTCGAGCTATGAGAGGCTTCATTGATATTGGTAATGGGTTCATACGCTTATGCGGGAAGACTAAAGGTAAGTACCTCTTTCATAGGAAGAAGAAGAATGAACTTATCGAAAATCAATTTGAAGGATTTTATGATTCTGATGATCTTGGAGACCTTTGATTCTTCTTTTGCCTTATGCCTAGATTAAAGGCGTAAAGAAAGCGCTTGTTGGGAGGCAACCCAAGATGCTTTTACTTCTGTTTTTAGTGGTCTTGATGATTGTTACTACTGTAGCAACATCATTGTATTTTTATTTTCAAGCTTTGTGCCAAGTATAGCCTCATATGACAAGGCAAGTGAAAGTTGTGACATGCTATGCAGAAAACAGATTCTGTCCTCATGACAGGAAAAATCATAGAAAAATCCCTTAAAAATCATAGAAGTACCCTTAAAAAAATTCTTTGCTACCTGCTATTCTGTTTTTCACAGATTCTGCCACGTTTTGTCTCTCCTAACTTTTGCAAACCTTAAGCTTGCTTTTTCTTTGCAAAAACCTTGTGGAAATCTTGAGAAACAGTAGATCTTCGAGAATATCTTTATATCCAGTGGGGAAAATTTATTTATTAAGGGTACTAACCTCTCTAATCAGCTTATGATGAGTTGTGTATGAAGGGAGTTTTCAAGTGTGCGATGGAAGATGATGAAAGAAGATTCGGGAGTGTCAAGCGCTCAAGCTTGGGGATGCCCCCATGCATCCCCAACAAATATTCAAGGAGACTCAAGCGTCTAGGCTTGGGGATGCCCCCGATCATCCCCTTCTCCATCAACAATCATCAGTTCGTCCTTCATCTCACTATATTTTTATCACTTCATGCGTTATATGCTATGCTTGGAGCGTCTCGCTCTTAGGTTTTATTTTTAGTTTTCTTTAGATTTTCTTGCTGTTCATAACAAGTTAGATCCCGTCTTACTTTGTGTGGGAGAGAAACACGCTCCACTTTCAAAATCTAGAACACATCACAGGATTCTTCATGCCTATCTTTTTACTGTTGTGTGTTCTTTATCTTTTCGTAGTTACTACCCTGTCTAGTTTTAGTCTTAGTTTGTCTTACCAAGATCCTTGGCTTTTGTTTAGTTTATCACTGGAACTCTCTTTAGTTTTCATGTTTATCTTGTTAAGAGAGTTGGTTGTTGCACTGAGTTATGCCTTGTTTTTGAGAAGTAGGTAATTGAGGTTGCTATTTAATTTCATTAGTAACTTGCAATAGTTTTGAGGTAAATATGTGAGTAATGTTTGAACTTTTGGTGTCAAGAGCTCTAGCCTAATAGTGATAGGTGTCGTATTTTGGGCAATCCGTGTGTTATTTTCAAAAGCTACAAAACTAGTTGAGAACTCTAGCTACTAGATGGATCACTACTCTTCTGAGCGGTCGGATATTAGAGTACACTCACGTATCATGAGTCGAGGATGCGCAAGGATAACCAAACCCCCATATACTCCTCCTCGGGGTACTTGTCTCTTTGTGAACCTCCTCATTAGATTGCGAGTTACCGATAATAAGTGCATGAGTTCTTCGGACTAATGTAAGTATTGAAAGTTGACACTTCCACCTCCTCATATTTGCTAGCCTCTCATGTGCCGTGCATTGCCTCCTTCTCACTCCGAGAGTTGGCTCCACCTTCGCCGGTACATCCAAACCCTTGGCATGATACGCTCCATCATCACAAAAACCTCCTTATATCTTTCCTCGAAACAGCCATCATACCTACCTATCAAGGAATTTCCATAGCCTTTCCGAGATATATTGCCAAGCAACATCCACCTCTTCATGACTTGATCTTCATGTCATACATGTTCCTGCTACACTGGCAGCGGCATACATTGCATACATCATGATAGCTACATCATATTTATGATTTCAGTAACTTGTAAAGTGTGAAAGATCTTCTATACCCTCTTGTAAATTAGAGTGTTGCCCTTAAGTGATGAAAAGATCCCAAAGTGGACAAAATAAAAGATCCCAAAAGAGGACAAATGAGAGTTAAATGGAAAGAGCCATTGAGGCCACCAAAAAAATACAAAAAATAGAAAAAAGAGAAAAAGAAATAAAAAGAGAGAAAGGGGCAACACTACTATCCTTTTGAAAGATCCACACTAGTACTCCCTCTTATCCTTGTACTCCATAGAGATGATCATGCATATAGCTATGTGGGGACCTTCACACTATAGAACATGGCTTGCATATTCCTAGGATGAGCCTCCTCAAAAGAGCTCTAGTTCTTCATGAGCGAGCAAGTTAGATGCACCCCCACTAGTTCCATTGGAGAGATTTTCAGCTCATATGTGCATCCGTTGCATGACAATCCCTACTCCACAAATCATATCTATCATTTTTCCTTCTCGCCTATGATTCTCCTAATTGATGTGAGCCTTTCTCATCCTTTTTGTCATCCTCCTCCACCTTATTCTCTCTTTGCCATCCTAAGTGTCAACTCTCGTGCTTACGCTCATCCATTGCATGAGTGCTCAAAATATCGAAAAGGAGTGGATCAAATTGACTTGTACCTGGCTAGTGGTCTGGGGACGAGTCAAGATAAGATTCCATAGAAGACCAAGTGTGAAACTTTAGTAAATTGAGTTCTCAAAAAAATACTTTTTCTTCTCGTATTCCCCATCCCCCTTCTTGCACGCAAACAACATCTGGAGACATTCGAGTCACGGACATCGAGAACTCTTGCACCTAATGTTCTTTCGTTGCTTGTTTCAATGCTGATATAGACTCTTGCATGATATGACTTGAATTGAATTACATATCTTGATTACTTTACTCTTCAAAGTTCTTATATGGTTGCTAGCATGTCACCACAGAAATTATGCTTGTTATCATTTACCTACTCGAGGACGAGAAGGAATTAAGCTTGGGGATGTTGATACGTCTCAAACGTATCGATAATTTATGCTCGCACCATGCATGTTTTGTGTGATATTCCTATGATCTAGATACACTTTCATATACTTTTGATCATATTTAGACTAACCTACTAACTCAGTGCACCCCATTGCCAGTTCCTGTTTTCTGCTGTTTTTCTATTCCAGGTTTCCCCCATAATAAAAGTGCTCCAAAAATTCGGGAAAAACGGATAAAAAATCAGCGTAATGGAGTCCTCCAGAAGCACCCAAGTGGGGCCAGAGGGCCACCACCAGGGGGGCGCCCGGACCCCTGGCCGCCCCCCTTCGCCTATTTATTCCTCGTGATGGGGAAACTCCAAAGACAGAACCCTATTTCACAAATTCTCCTCTGTTCCGCCGCCACCGCACTTCCAAGATCGGGAGCACCGTCAGGACCCTTCCCGGCACCCTGCCGGAGGGAGGATCGAACTCCGGGAGCTTCTCCTCCACCATGGACGCTTCCTGGATGTGTCGTGAGTAGTCTACCTTGGACCATGGGTCCGTGATCAGTAGCTATGTGATGTTCTCCTCCCCTCTTTTTTCTTCATGGTTTAGACCTCGTGAGCTGCCCTACATGATCGAGGCACATATGTAATTCTTCTGTTGTTGCTATGTTGAGTTTGATGGGATCCGATGGATTATGAGATTATGTTCAGATCGTGATATAGTAATATATTTGGTTTTGACCTCTTATATTTTTGTTCCTAAGTAATTCTTGCATGTTCTCCGTTGCTGTTTATTGCTATGGCCATGTGGTGGATAGTAACTCCAAGAGGGAACGTTATGATCGATTGTGGGTACATGCCCCCTAATGACACGCTTGAGTGACAGAAACATGAGTCTAGGGGATGTGTTGTGGCCACAAGGGGGAAAACAACGGTGTTTGTAACCGCGGTTGCAAAGTTCTTTTAATGCAGTTGTCTGTTGCTTTGGGTTTACACTTTGGGTGGGACTCGCAACTTAATACCAGCGACATGTTCTGGATAGATATCTCAAGGTGGATGATTAGTAGTAGATGTAGATGGATTTCGGTCTACTTATTTTGGCGTACTGCCCATGCTTATGAGCCTCTTCCTTTCTTTTGTAACATAGTTAGCATTGCGGTGCGTTTATAATCCTGTCAATTGTCCATCTATAATTTGTTTACCTCGCATAGCAGTTTTATCGTCTTTTGGGAGAGAGACATCACTAGTGAACATCACGGGACCCCGGTCCATATTCTCATCACTGTTTACAAGCTATTTCCTTTTCAGTATTTACTTTCAGTTGCTATCATTATCATTATCCCTTGTGTGCTTGACCCTTTGTGAACAACAAGACCGGAGAGATTGATAACCTCTCTGAACTTCGTTGGGAGCAAAGTTAATTGTATCGTGTGCAGGTCCAGGTCAAGGAAGCAACGTTTGTCGTAAACGGTGCCATCGTTTTCTTTCCACCTACTTATCATCGCCGGAGTCCTACGGGAGACAAACCCTATCCTCTACATAGGGGAAATTTGCTGCTATCCTACATCTCACCTTCCACTTGGGGTAACCAACGAAGGGCGAGAAGACATTACCACTTCCATGCCATCAGGCGCTAAGTCAGTTTCATGTGCACTCGATATGAATTTATTTGCATTTGAACTACGAGTGCAACGAAATTTGACCAAATGTGTGCTGAAATATCATGTATGTGCTCTCGAGTTAACTTGCAGCACACAACGTTGGATTTGAGTGAACTTGCTGCACCTCGGTCACGTCTTTCGATCGTGAAACATTGAGTTCGGTGGTTTTTAAATTCCAGAAAAAATAGAGAATCGGTCGGAAATACATGAGACTTTGCGTGTCGCCGTGATTAGGGAAAACTATGATGTGGTAAAAATTTCAGACATTTTGAGAAAGGCTATCTTGCGATCGCCTTGCAAATGGGGGCATCTCACATGAAGGACCTGTTGGGAATGTGCCCTAGAGGCAAATAAAATATGTTTTATCGAGCATATTCCATTAGTTCATAATATGTTTGATACTATGCTATAACTGTATTAAGCGGAAACATTAATACAGGTGTGGTATACAAACAACCAGGTCCCTAGTTAACCCTAGTATACTAGTCCATTGGGCGATTGATGATCAAGGTTTCCTGATCATGAGACAATGGCGTATGTTGACAATGGAGTTTTATCATTGGGTAATGATATGATGGACATACACCCACCAAAAGTGTTGCGATGTGATCAAGTCACATAGTTCGACATTGCGATAACTATAACGTAGTGACCAGATCCTTAGACCGTAATGATCATATGTAATTACTGTCTATTAGGATGCCTTGATTTGCTACCCACCGACTGACTGAAATATGCTGGCCATAAAGGAGTACTTCAGGTATTCCGAAATAGATGGTTGATGAGTATGCAAATAGATCAAAGCGGGATTTGTCCATCCGTGTGCCGGATAGGTACTCTGGGCCCACTCGGTGATATTGCATCATAAATTTTGCAAACGTGTGACTAGGTCACGGAGTTGTAATATCACGGGAACGAGTAAATTTATTTGTTGAGAACGAGGATGAACTAGGTATATTGGATACCGATGATCAAACCTCGGACAAGCAAAGTACCATAGGACAAAGGGAACAGGCACACGGTTAACGGATCCAACAGCGATTGAAGTTCATTCTATGGAAGCGCAGGGGCTATCAAGGATTGTAACCAGGTCCAATTGATTAGTCATTGATCAATGAGAATTGTCTCGATCATGTCTGCTGTTTCCCGGACCGTAGGGTGTTACACTTAAGGGTACTCGACGCAGTAAGGATTGATTCGGGATCACCGGAGAAATTGGAGAGAATACCGGAGTTGTTTCGGTGATGACCGGAATTGTTTCGATGAAGGACGGAAGTTGTTCCAGGTATTTTGAAAGGTTCAAAATATATTTAATGATGTTTAATATATGTTTTATTATTTAATTATCTGAATTAAATATTAAAATATAATTAAATATAATTAAAAAGTAATTAAAAGGCATATGGGCCTCATAGGGCCCATTAGGGGGAGAGGGAGTCCTCCCCCATGGGCCATGGCGCCATGAGGGGGCCCACCCCCCTTATAGGTGCGCCACCCCCTTCCCTTGGGATTAGTCCCACCCTGGAAGTGGAGGGGGTTTGGCACCCCTCCTTGGCCTATATAAGGAGGGGTAGGGTGCCCTTTTTTATTTATACAAATTGATTTGAGACAAGTTTCTCTCATCTCTCTCTCCCTCCTTTCTCCTTCCTCGAGTGGACTCCCCTTGTTTGGAGTCTACACTTGGTTGGGGATTTCTCCACTATACACACGCCGTCGTGCTGCTGGAATCGGGATCCGAATCCATCTTCTTTCCACTTCTCTACTGGTTCGGAGCCCGGAGGGACGTCGGGTATACTGTATGTGTATAATCCCGTGAGGCACTACACTTGTGGTGCTACTTCGTCGTCGTGGCCGTATCGTGAGGTCTTCATCGGCAACGTTCCGACGGGGACGTAATCCCGTCATCGTTCCACAAGGACCGGGTGGCTATAGGAGTCATCGTGGATCTGCGCGGCATCGGGGATTGCCGGTACGACTACACCAACCACGTTCATGCGGGAACGTTTCCCGCTTAACGGACTACATACTGGTATGTGATCCATTTCTGTCCGTTACTTGCATCAGCATAGCATTGGTCTTGGGTATGGGTCTCGTAGGTTATGAAAAATTTGTGTTTTCTGCCCCGAACCCCAACAGTGGTATCAGAGCAAGGCTATGCGTAGATGTATTGTACGGATAGAACACATCTAGTATGTGGGCATCAATTCTCCAATTGTTACCCTCTCACGTGTACTCATTTAGCGTTGCAGCAATGTTTGATGAAGCGTCCCCCGACCAACCTTACGCGTTTACATGAGATTGGTTCCACGCTTGACATATGGCTTGTACCTATTAAAGTGGCTGGGGGGTGTCTGTCTCTCTGCATTAGCGATGCGAAGATGTTTGCAACGGAGGGCCCCGACAGGGGTGTAATAGAGACAATTGTGGACTGGTGTTGTGGCTTGTTTTCGTAGGATAGAAACGGTTCTTTTCTTGAAACCCCTAGCAGCCACGTAAAACTTGCAAAAGATAAAGTAGAAAGGTGTTTTTAACTTTAATTTGCATGTAAGGGGGAATCATAGGTTGTATGATTTACAGTTTTACTTCCTGTTTTATGCTAGTATGCTAGATATATCGACGGTAGCACGAAACAGGACCATCTCTCACAATACCAACATTGTGTTCTCCCTTGGTGGGCACCGCCTGGAAAGTTCTCCCATATGGCTTGATGCTCCGTACATACCGGAGTTGTCCTACATATTAAACAGAGTTCGCATGAGGTTGGGTTCGGAAAGCCTGGCATATGCAGATATGGCCTTGCTGAACAGCTAACATCAAGGTTCGAATGGCAGGCTTGACGTATGTAGATGCGGGACTGGAACACAGGAGACCGAAAGGTCGAGCACGAGTCACATGCCTGATGTGATTGGCTTAGAGGCCTACCTGGTTCACATACTGATGGCCGTGACGGTCGGGGGAGGTATGGAGGCTGGGATTGTGTAATCACTTAGTTAAATTGGGAGGTGTTTATCTAAGTGGGAGCTTTCTAGAATTTTGATATCAAATTGAAACTCCATATTATGAACTTAATCTTCATGTCTTAGCAAATATCATTGTAGATAACGTCATACCAATGTTTAGAACTATGGCTTTTTATTAGTATGATAGAACTTAAGGTAAATAGGTCTTACTTCATTGATGTGTACCAACACCATTAGAGACATACTCATTAGTAATGACTTGCTAAACATAATTCGAAGAACTGCTAGGAGATACACCTGATAACTCCGTAATCAAGGAAGATGATGATGAGTATCGCACTCACCGTCACTTATGAATGACTGTCCAATAAACCATAATTCATTCCATGGAATCTGAATTGTGAATGCATGTTAACCAACACGTATGACGTGCTAGGTGAACTTGAAAGCACTTGGTCACAAATCAGAGTAATGGAATATGAGTATATGGACGGGGTTTCTTTCAACAATGGTGGAAGGAACAACCTGTTGAGAAAGTCACTTGGAAAATGTATAAGATACATGGAACACCTTGTGTATAACTTGGACTACTGAATGACTGGTTACTTTGCGATAACTTGGGAGTTGCATCCTCTTCCTCCCAGTTACAAAGACCATGTCTGGACTATGTCATGAAGGAGAATCGTTCACCTGTCATGAGGTGATGGTTAAAGTCAAGAACTTTAAGACTAGAACCAATGCAGGCATGGTCATTGACGGAGAAGGTATATTTGATATACGAGTTATAAATGTCTTTCCCAACTAATTGCGGTTGATTAAGTATTCGATGCTTGAACTTACTGCTTGAGAGTGGCTTGGAAGGGATGAGGTGACAATGTGTGCTGACGGCAATCATGATAGTTGATGGTCGACAACACTCTCCCTCTACATCTATCAATTGATTAATATATGAATAAATTTTATGATCGTTTGAATGAGGACTTTATTAGTGTGTCTTGCATCTCGCGAAGACAATTATTCATATTAGTGAGAAACAAGTCAGTTGTTCTCCTTTTATGAATGATATCTCTTATGGTCACATTACGATTATGAATGAGTTATTCTTATATTGATGATAGTCGTTTGATCATTTATAAGAAATATTGTAATGCCAAGAAATATCCAGGCTTGATAATGACACTACAGTTTAAGTCATAAATGGTATGATGATGTCTTAAGATACTTGATCTCTTGACACATACAAACCATGCTTTTTAGGTGAGATGACTAAAACCTCGCATTCTAGTAACCGGAATGTGTACTGATTGTTGAGTATCATACATTGTGATGTATCGTATGTCAGCATGTGGTGAATTTCATTATTTCGTGAACTTCGTATGTGGACTTAGATGAATATTTGTATTCACTAATGAAACATGAGTCTGAAATAATTAGATATGATCAAAAGGGATTTCAGAGTAAAGATGGATATTAAATTAACAAGAAAGACAAGTCTCTACGATTTGATCAAAGTGACAAATGTTTTGAGTTAGTCTTGGGCATAAAGACTTGTGTGAAAGTTGTTCCACAAATTGCAATATCTTGAGACACTTCAATATGATTGACGTGCCTGAACATTGTGATCATATTCTATCGAAAAGTGTATGGTCTAAGTTATCTCTTACCAAGTTACGTTGTTATTGTTTAGAGTTATTAATTTAATATGCAAACACTCACTTCAGCATAGGGAACCATCTGAGTTCGTGGAAACCAACACTATATATGTCATGGTGTGTTGTGGTTTCTAGGAAGCTTGATTTATGTAAGATAAATTATCTTTGTAGTGTATCCTTAGAAACCTATGGATGCATCTTCCAAAACTAGAACCAAAAGGAGCAAAACTTGTGTTGCTATGTTTGGTGTTCGTCAAGAATTGTTCTTGATAAATGTGGTAATGGAAGAAAAGTGAAAGTTCAACCAAGGTAATTGACCTTGCCTCCAAATGTCAGAGTAGTGCAACGGAATATGTTCTGGAACCAAAGCTCTACAATAAGAGGAGAAACTAATGATAATGATCATGATCTTCTGATGAGAGCTTTTACTAAGAAAGGTAGGATTCAAGAATATATATTTTCCCCTGGTGCAAAAATGATATTCATGATTCACTTGCCATGTTAATGGAACAAGACATTCCTACGAACTACAAAGAAGCGATGGTGGACCTAAGTACGAGATATGACTACGAGTCATGAAATCCTATGTTGAGTTACATTTAAGATCACTTGAATCTTATCAAGTAAGGAGGTTACTTGATATTCACAATAACTTCAGAGTTATGAGGAATAAATGTGAACATCAAAGGGACGTCAAGATTGGTTTGTCACAAAGATTGTTTCTGACAAATTCAATGGGTTGACTAAAATGTGTAGCAATGCTTGAGTCAAAGGGATATTCACTACGATTGATCCAGGATTGTTATCAATACCGTGACTTCCTCAAATCCTGTATTTGAAGAAGTGTTGTAATTGGTACAACAGGAAGGTTTTGGAAAAACATATGTATACTAGTGTCTCGTAAACTGAATTCTCATTTTGATGGATGATCAAAGGATTTTGGACTTAACCAAAATATCGAGGAAACATGCATTTGCATGAAACTGAGTGGGAGCTAAATAGTTTCCTAAAACTTAATATGTAGACGACATATTTTGAGTGGGAGCTATGGGAGTATTATCCTAGACTTATATGTAAATGACATATTTGAGTAGGAGCCATGTGGTTAGTATCCTGAACTTAATATGTGCATGACATATCTAAGTGGGAGCCATGTGGATGTTATCCTTGTCTTATATGTGGCCGACATATTTGAGTGGGAGCAATATGAGTGTTATCCTATAACTTAATATGTGCATGACATATTTGAGTGGGAGCATGATAACATTCTCATATATGGATAACATATTATGAATGGTGCAGTTGGTGTTAATGATTATTTGAATCTTTCATAAATGAAGATGAATAAGTATTAAGCATTGAAGATCTATTAAGATAGATATGTGTTTAATAACATTGAGTCGTAATACTTTCCTGGATAAGATTCTGAAGGAGTTCAGAATGGGACAAGTCAAGAAGTGGTCCTTACTTGTATATCCAAGAGAAGTGTTGAGTTAATCTCAGTACAAGAACAATGGTTAATGGTGAATGAAAGAAATGGATGTGTTGGATCCTCTATGCCTTTGTCATAGGTTCTTTCATATAAAACCAGAGTTATGTACTCGACGTAATGTGACCCAAGTTCTTAGTAGTAAGAACATGATGTGATATGATTTATGAGTAAATCATTGAACAAAGAGTTAAGTTTATCCTTCAGTGTCTGAAGAGAACTGAGGATACATCTCAAATTTGTAAAGGATAGTGGACTTGACCATAAATGTTATGCTGGTTTAAGTTTTGACACTAACCTAGAAAATTGAGATATCACACTAATGAATGCCTAAGTTGAAAGAAACATGGTTAGACATCAAAGATGCATACAATGCACTAAGGATTGAATCTACATTGATGTGGCTGCTTTAGAAGTAGCAGGAGTTATATTATGGCTTAAGAAGTTCGACTTATGATTGAGTGAGTTTCAAGTGTGCATGACTATGGGAAAGTCCGCGTGACCCACCGGATGTCATTTCTATGACACAGCAAACGAAGTCTCACTTCACCGCCAAATATATATACCTCATCATTATAGTGGATAATGAAGGAATGTCAAATTAGGTGACATCATGATTTGCAAAAGGACATACGGTTTTGAATGGTACCCAGACCGTTGATAAAACCTCTTCCACGGGCAAGCATGATCAATAAGGAGTTATGATCCAGAAAAAATGCAACTAGATTATTTGTACTCTAGTGCAAGTGGGAGACTGTTGGGAATGTGCCCTAGAGGCAAATAAAATATATTTTATCGAGCATATTCCATTAGTTCATAATACGTTTGATACTATGCTATAACTGTATTAAGCGGAAACATTAATACAGGTGTGGTATACAAACAACCAGGTCCCTAGTTAACCCTAGTATACTAGTCCATTGGGCGATTGGTGATCAAGGTTTCCTGATCATGAGACAATGGCGTCTGTTGACAATGGAGTCGTATCATTGGATAATGATATGATGGACATACACCCACCAGAAGTGTTGCGATGTGATCAAGTCACATAAATCGACATTGCGATAACTATAACGTAGTGACCAGATCCTTAGACCGTAATGATCATACGTAATTACTGTCTATTAGGATGCCTTGATTTGCTACTCACCGCCTGACTAAAATATGCTCGCCATAAAGGAGTACTTCAGGTATTCCGAAATAGATGGTTGATGAGTATGAAAATAGATCAAAGCGGGATTTGTCCATCCGTTTGACGGATAGGTACTCTGGGCCCACTCGGTGATATTGCATCATAAAGTTTGCAAACGTGTGACTAGGTCACGGAGTTGTAATATCACGGGAACGAGTAAACTTGTTTGTTGAGAACGAGGACGAACTAGGTATATTGGATACTGATGATCAAACCTCGGACAAGCAAAGTACCATAGGACAAAGGGAACAGGCACACGGTTAACGGATCCAACAACGATTGAAGTTTATTCGATGGAAGCGCAGGGGCTATCAAGGATTGTAACCAGGTCCAATTGATTAGTCATTGATCAATGAGAATTGTCTCGATCATGTCTGTTGTTTCCCGGACCGTAGGTTGTTACACTTAAGGGTACTCGACGCAGTAAGGAATTATTCGGGATCACCGGAGAAATTGGAGAGAACACCGGAATTGTTCCGGTGATGAACGGAATTGTTCCGATGAAGGCCGGAAGTTTTTCTGGGTATTTTGAAAGGTTCAAAATATATTTAATGATGTTTAATATATATTTTATTATTTAATTATCTGAATTAAATATTAAAATATAATTAAATATAATTAAAAGTAATTAAAAGGCATATGGGCCTCATAGGGCCCATTAGGGGGAGAGGGAGTCCTCCCCCATGGGCCATGGCGCCATGAGGGGGCCCACCCCCCTTATAGGTGCGCCACCCCCTTCTCTTGGGATTAGTCCCACCCCGGAGGTGGAGGGGGGGTGGGACCCCTCCTTGGCCTATATAAGGAGGGGTAGGGTGCCCTTTTTTCTTCATACAAATTGATTTGAGACAAGTTTCTCTCATCTCTCTCTCCCTCCTTTCTCCTTCCTCGAGTGGACTCCCCTTGTTTGGAGTCTACACTTGGTTGGGGATTTCTCCACTATACGCACGCCGTCGTGCTGCTGGAATCGGGATCTGAATCCATCTGCTTTCCGCTACTCTACTGGTTCGGAGCCCGGAGGGACGTCGGGTATACTGTATGTGTATAATCCCGCGAGGCACTACACTTGTGGTGCTACTTCGTCGTCGTGGTTGTATCGCGAGGTCTTCATCAGCAATGTTCCGACGGGGACGTAATCCCGTCATCGGTCCACAAGGATCAGGTGGCTACAGGAGTCATCGTGGATCTGCGCGGCATCAAGGATTGCCGGTACGACTACACCAACCACGTTCATGCGGGAACGTTTCCCGCTTAACGGACTACATACTGGTATGTGATCTATTTCTGTCCGTTACTTGCATCAGCATAGCATAGGTCTTCGGTATGGGTCTCGTAGGTTATGAAAAATTTGTGTTTTCTGCCCCGAACCCCAACAGGACCGTGGTCTCGATATGTATGGAACAAGTCGTGAAATGTTCGAGTTACAAGTAGATTGTATCGTTACTTCATTGACTGTGTTTTTTTTTCACAACTGCCACACATCTATACGTGTTATGCCTTCGAATTTGGACGCATTCCTTGTTATTTTGGTATTTCTAAACTTTTTTTTGCACTTACAAGCTGGAAAAGACTTAAATACAATATCCACCGGAACTGCAGCAGCTTGATGTTGGTTCATTGTCGACCGTTCGATCCGTCCTCATTGGACGATGCAGGGCGTGCGATCCGTGGTGTTGCGTTCTAGCCAATCAGAACGTATGGGCGAATTTTGTAGGGTATAGCTTAAGCAAACGTTTGCAGTAGACGAATCGTGTGCTTTACCGTGTCACCGACATTTTAGTTCTAATTAATTTCAATCTTCAGATTGAAAACATAACTACATTGAAATTCCATGATCCCATGACTGGTTGATCACCATCAACATCACAATTTAGAATCATACATGACCGGAAGGCAACTTCATTTGCCATCACAATATATACACATATATATATAGGAAAATCAGCATGGGTCCAGCTATACATTAAATATCACCAATCATGCTCAAAAGCAATAATTTACAAACCTTTCACTATTACACACACATCTAGATAATTATGAACTGCATAATATAGCTACTACCCTTAAGTTATTCGGCGTGCATCCATACAGTGCTGCCGTGCTTGTACTCGATCTTCGGGCGTCAAAGTTTTACCATCGCAGATCCTCTTTGTGTGCTCTCAGTAGGTGCCACTGGCGGAGGATGAGCTTGTCAGGTCAACGATATCCATACCGTGCCCGAATGCGATGGCCAAGGCACGCGCATGCGCTCCCTGCCCGCGCGGCGGTGCTACTGACTCGAACGATGACATTTCCTAGCCTACCGTCATGGCCTTCGCATCTGTCTGCTCCACCGGCTCGAACTCATACACGACCCTGCGATGACGCCTTCGGGTGCACTCCTCCTCCTCCCCCCCCCCCTAAGCCTCTTCTGATCAAGCCTCTCCCGTTCACGCAGTACCAATCGCTGCCGATCCTTATTCACGGTGAGGGCCTCGACAAAAGCGACGGACTGCGCCAACCCAAGTTGGAGCTCGCGCTCGTCTAGGCCGCGGAGGAGCGCGCCAAAGCGCGAATCCTCGAGGGAGTGGGCTATGGCCATCTTCATCATGCGATTGAACTTGGGGTCGTCGTCCGGAGTGGTGGGTTGTGTGCCCAACACAATGTCGGCCAGCAGCGCGCTGGACACGTCCACTCCTCCGCCCTCCACCTCCATCAAGGCGCGGTCCATATGCAATGGGTGTGGTGGTGGGGGTGGCGAGCTATAGGTGATGAGGTGAAGGGTGTGGTGGTAGTGGTGGAGAACTAAAGGATGAGCGTGTGTTTGTGTGTTGCCGCCGCCTCTTGCCATGGAGAGCTTTATTTGTAGAGATAGCGCTCGGATTGGGGATAGATATTTGCCCTGGTGGGCGCTTGCGCGGGAAGGATCAACTAAAGCGCGCGGGAGGAAATAACAAAAGTTCGAAAATCCTTGTGGAGCCCATGCTTTGGCTGCCGCGAAGAGCATGTTGTGCTAAGAGGAAGCTAGTCTGCCGGAGAGAGAAGTGGCGGTGACGACGCGTAGCAAACGGTTGTTCCAATCCACTCGTGGGTGTTAGTACGACGGAACTCATCACCGGCGGCTATTCAATTAGATCCGTGTACATTTACTTAATTTCATCTTAATTAATTTCATTCTCTCTGCATATAAGGCGAGGTTTTCCACTATTACACCCCAAATAGTTCACTAAAAGTTCCTTGTTAAGGCCATACGAAACTAAAAAGAGACTAGATTAATTCCCTAGTCGGAGTCAAAGTCGGGCACTGCGGCGAAGGCGCCCAGCCGCACTGATGGTAACCTTGATGGGCTGCGGCGGTGTGCACTCCTCCGGCTCGGGTGTGCACTCCAGATCGTGAAGCTGTCTGGAGCGGCGGATCGGGGTTGACGCTCAGCGATGGGGCGCACGTCGTCGGCGTAGTTAGAGTCGGAGCCGGAGTCCATGTCCATGTACATCATGCGCGCAATGAGTGGACCTGCTTCGACGACGGCACTGCGGCGAAGGTGCCCAGCTGCACTCATGGTAACCTCAAGGGGTTGCTGCGGTGTGCACTCCTCCACGATCAGGTGTTTGGAGTGGGGGACCGGGAGAGCGCACCCCGCCTTCTCTTATGCAGCGCTCCTCGTCGGTGTCGGTGTCGGATTAGTTCTCCATGTCCAGCATGCGCAATGAGTGGCCATGCATCGACGGCGGCACTGCGACGAAGGCGCCCATCTGCACTCATGGTAACCTCGAGGGGCTGCTGCGGTGTGCACTCCTCCACCTGAAGGTGTTGGGTGTGGGGGAGCGGGAGAGCGCGCTCCGCCGGCTCTGTGATGCAGCGCTCCTCGTCGGTGTTGGTGTCGGAGTCGTTCTCCATGTCCAGCATGCACGCAATGAGTGGTCGTGCATCGACGGAGGCACTGCCGCGAAGGCACCCATCTGCACTCATGGTAACCTCGAGGAGCTGCTGCGGTGTGCACTCCTCCACCCGAAGGTGTTTGGAGTGGGGGAGCGGGAGAGCGCGCACCGCCTTCTCTGTGATGCAACGATCCTCGTCGGTGCCGGAGTCGTTGTGCATGTCCATGGCCACCATGAACGAAACGAGTGACTTTGCTTCGACGGCGGCACGCCTGCCGCGAAGCCGCCCGCCTGGACTGCTGATAACCTTGCCGGTCTGCGGGGACGTGCACACCAGCACGCATTAACTTCCGGACTTGGGGAGCGGGAGATGGCATTGCTGCTGCTCTACAATGGGGTACTCATCGTCAATGTCAGTGTCGTTGTCGATGATGTGGAGCTTGTCGTCGGTGTGGTCGGGGTCGGAGTCGTTGTCGATGACGTGGATCTTGCCGTCGGTGTAGTCGGGATTGGAGTCGGTCTCCATGTCCATGTCCAGCATGCGCGCAATGCGTGGCCTTGCTACGACGGCGGCACTGCGGCGAAGCCGCCCTGAAGCACCGCCGGTCACCTCACCGGGCTGCCGGGGCGTGCACTTCCGAACGCACATATGTCCTGACCAGTGAAGCGGGAGAGCGCGCATCTGCTGCTTTGCGATGGAGCGCTTGCTGCCGTGGTCGGAGTCATTATCGAGGAGCTTGTCGTGGGTGTAGTCAAAGTCAGAGCCAGAGTTCATGTCCATGTCGAGCATGCGCGCAATGTGTGGCCGTGCATTGACCGCGGCACCGTGGCGAGACCCTGCGCGCCCGAATGAGCGTATGCCCGTTTTCCCCGTCGCCTGCACCGCGCCGTCTCCTAGCTCCAGATCAAAGCGAATGCCACGGTCAGGAGTCGAAGAGACCTGTGGTGGCACATCATCGGTGATGGCACATCTCTCGCCGCAGCGAATAACCTTCACCGGCACGTTGAGGTCGGTCAGTTGGTTATTCCAGGCGATGTTTTTTGTGCTAGGGATGCCTCGAGTTGGCCGCTCCATTGTTGAGTGAGATCTGAGAGACTGGAGGAGAAATAGATACTACTGTGTGTCGCCGGACTAGCTGCCTTGCTTTAGCACTAGCTATTCTAGACGGTTCTGAAAGTAGAGACGTTTTTAACCCATGTCAGTAGAACAGTACAGTCAAACCGTATGCTGGAAGGCATGCAGTTGTCCAAGTAATAATAACACATCTGGTGATTGATCTGATCGAACAAAACCACATACAATATTACCAAGCATAGGATATTATCTGTTATTTGTTTGCTTACCTAAGGTATCGATATAAATTACAGATTTTCTATGGGACATATACCATCGATTTTACATGAAAATTCATGCAGATATTTTTGTTTTTTTTGTTTTTCTTCCTAGTTTGATTGTACCACTTATACACGCATTAGTACTTTAAATAATAAGACACATGCATAAAACACACGCATTAGTACTTTAAATAATAAGACAAGTGCGATTCTAAACTCCAACTTTGACAATATGGGCGTTCGTGTCTATCCATGGTGGAATGGAAGGAACATATTACAGAGGGTTTGAGCTTCAGTGACTCATGTCACATGACTTTGGGTGCATGACATGTAGGTCCAATAGATGTTGGATCCACCTGTTATGCCCTCAAAGTCATTTGGATTGTGTCACTGAAGCTGTTGTCCATTATTTAGAACACAACGGTGCACTTCGGCGTCAATTCCTGGTGCCGCGAGCGCAGGAGGATCTTCAACGGGGCGGTTGACAACCGCGGCCGTGGTATCCACGTTGCGGTTGACGACAGCCGCTGCCGGAGCAACGATCGGACGGTTGCCGGCGATAAGCGCGTGCCTGGTCTCGACGATGCGGGCCAAGTCCTCGGAGTAGGCGGCTGGCACCTTTAGGGCGGCGAGGAAAACTACAAACCTCTGGAGTTCTTCTAGATCCATCGCACGTACGGGGCTCACTGCCGGCTGATGCGGCTCAACCGACGCGGAGGTGCGCCGGGACTCAGCTTCGGCAAGGATTTGCTCGAGTCGATCCAACTGGCGCATCACGTCCGTCGCGTCAACGGCACGGGGTGGCTGCGCAGCTTGCTGTGCTGACGCACTGCGGCAAGTGGGCATGCTTGGAGCTAGTAATAATGCTGCTATGGCGTGCAGGATGTGGATGCATGCATGGTGTCTCGCTCTGGCCGGCCTCTACTAACTTTTTTAGAACCTCGCTGGTTGCCCGAAACCCTTGATGAGGGGACGCAGCTTTGGTGACTTAAGTCACCATGAGTTGGGGTGTATGACAGGTGGGCCATCCACATGTCAGTGACTCAAGTCACGGTGACGAGAACCCCATGACGTCGGTCGTACTCGGTTGTGAGTCGCGACCGCATGCCCGGGCCCATTGGCAGAGGGACATAGTTTTTTTAGCCCATAGTTTTTTAAATCAGTCAAATTAATTTAAAACTATCGCACACAGTTCATTCAATTAATTTGTTTTCCTAAAATTGACAGACTAAGCAGACGTTCAAAAATATCAAATGTTTATCCATCCCACACGCAAAATTACAGTGTTGTGAATTGTTGTCATCAAACCGTTAGCAAATATTTTCTCCATCGAACACGCAATGCTTTATAGAGTGTATGTGTGTGTGTTGTCTTTTCGTTCACCCCGCCGGTCATGCTCCCACACGCCAATCAGGATTGAATCAGTAGGAACCCGTCCCGTCGCTTCAGAAATATAACCGTGCGGCCTAGTTAAGTACGCAAACTCATTTATCTTTCCACCCGTCTTCTTCAGTTTCCCCCTCATTGAACAAGATAGACTCTTCAAATTTTCTCGCTCGCCCTCCAGGCCATATCCACCATGAGTTCTTGAGGTCATCTAGAGGACTGGCATGGTCACACCAGCGACTCCAGCAGCGACGAGACAATGGTCATGCATATCTGAGTGAGGACGACATGCCTCTGCCGCCACCATCGCCGCAATCCGGCCCTGATGACCCCGCATTCTTGGAGATCATGGAAGGGCCGGCCCCGGAGCCCAAGACCGACTCGGAGCTTGAGTGATCCGAGTCGGAAGAGCAGCAACAGCAGGGGGAGGAGGAGGATCATGAGGAGGATGAGGAGAATCCACAGCTGCAACAACAGGAGGACGAGGAGGATGAGGAGCATCCACAGCCGCAGCAGTAGCAGGAGCATCCGCAGCCGTAGCAGCCGAAGGAGGAGGAAGATTATGACGCCTACGCCGCCACCGCCGCCGACGACGACAAGCCGCCACCGCCCAACAAGCGTCATCGCAATGACGATGGAGCGGGCCCTTCCAAGACCAAGTAGTTGGCGCTAGCAGTGATCAGGCGGTTACCTAGCTAGGTTTAGGTAGTTATAGATTTAGATGTTCAGATCCTTTCATGCATACATATGCAGTGGGTAATTTAGATGCAATCCTCTATTCATTGCTTCGCTCTGCAATGCCTGCACCTTGTCCGCACTATTCTGATGCAAACTTCGTCAGTATCAATATTTCCTTTCGTAAAATCGTCAGCATGCATGGTAACAGAGGTGTATGTTATATGCTTTGTCAGATCCTTTCTTGCATATGCAGTGGAGTATGTTATTTTTTCAGTTTTCTGGGATGGTAACAGAGGAGTAAAATCATCCACACTTTCAGAAATAAACCCGTCCGAGACACGAATTACTATGCTCACAGGTCATTCAGTTTAATTAGTTGTTTGGTAGAGCAGACAATTATCAATATAGAAACTTTTGTTTTGTCAAGTATATATCAAACGGGTGGAAGTTGCAAAAATGTGTGCCTACATTTTCGATAACTAACATGTGTCTCTTTTTCACTTTATCATTGCACACAATTTTGTATTTTCGAACATCTGCTAGAGAAGCTAGCCACATCTTTCAGAAAAAAAGAAAATAAAAATAAGACGTTGTGCATCATCAACCGTTAGATTTTCAGAAACGTTTCTGATATGTTTTACTTTGCACACCATGTTTTAATTCAGAATGTTTGCTTTACTAAGGTAGCGATTCATTTTTTCGAACCGTTGGTGTTCTAAGGAGGAATCCCAAACACTTGATTTTAGGAACTATGTGTCATGCATAACCAACACTAAGATTTACAGAAACATGCCTGATAGATTACACATCCCACATGTTTCAGTAAATACAAATGATTGTGAAGATGGGCTTGCGGTTCTTCTTTGCAACCGTGGGTGTTGATACGTCCAAAACGTATCTATAATTTCTTCTTGCTCCATGCAAGTTTTGTGTGATATTGCTATGATCTAGATACACTTTCATACACTTTTGATCATATTTGGACTAACCTATTAACTCAGTGCACCCCAGTGCCAGTTCCTGTTTTCTGCTGTTTTTCTATTTCAGTTTTCCCCCATATAATAAGTGCCAGAAAAATTCCGGGAAAAATACAGGAAAAATCAGCGTACAGGAAGCTTCGCGAAGAGCCTGAGTGGGGCCAGAGGGGAGCCAGGGGGTCCCAGGCGGCCACCCGGCGCTGCCCCACCCCTGGCCGCGCCAGGGGGGCGCCTGGGGCCCCTGGTCCACCTCTGGCTGCCCCCCTTCGCCTATTTATTCTCCGTCACGGGGAAACTCCGAAGACAGAACCCTATTTCGCAAACTCGCCTCTGTTCCGCCGCCGTCGCGCTTCCGAGATCTGGAGCACCAGAAGACCTCTTCCCGGCACCCTGCCGGAGGGAGGGCCGACCTTCGGGAGTCTCCTCTCCACCATGGATGCTCCCCGGATGTCTCGTGAGTAGTTTTCCTTGGACCATGGGTCCATGATCAGTAGCTATGTGAAGTTCTCCTCCCCTCTTTGTTCTTCATGGTTTAGACCTCGTGAGATGCCCTACATGATCGAGGCACTTTTGTAATCTTTCTGCTATTGCTATGGTGAGTTTGATGGGATCTGATGGATTATGAGATTATGTTCATATTGTGATAGAGTAATATATTTGGTTTTTATCTCTTATATTTTTGTTCCTAAGTAATTCTTGCATGTTCTCCGTTGCTGTTTATTGCTTTGGCCAAGTAGTAGGTAGTGACTCCAAGAGGGAACGTTATGCTCGATTGTGGGTTCATGCCCCCCGATGACACGCTTGAGTGATAGAAACATGAGTCTACGGGATGTGTTGTTGCCACAAGGGGGAAAACAACGGTGCTTGTAACCGCGGTTGCAAGGATTGTTTCCTTTACGCAAAGTGCTTTTTAATGCAGTTGTCTGTTGCTTTGGGTTTATACTTTGGGTGGGGCTCGCAACTTAATACCAGCGAGATGTTCTGGGTAGATATCTCAAGGTGGATGATTAGTAGTAGATGCAGTTGGATTACGGTCTACTTATTTTGGCGTACTGCCCGTGCTTGTGAGCCTCTTCCTTTCTTTTGTAGCATGGTTAGCATTGCGGTGCGTTCATAATCCTGTCAATTGCCCTTCTGTAATTTGTTTACCTCGCATAGCAGTTTTATCGTCTTTTGGGAGAGAGACATCACTAGCGAACATCACGTATCCCGGTCCATATCCTTATTACTGTTTACACGCTATATTTACTTTCCTGCTTTTTACTTTTAGTTGCTATCATTATCCTTTGTGTTTTACCCTTTGTGAACAACAAGACCGGAGAGATTGACAACCTCTCTGAACTTCGTCGGGAACAAAGTTATCTGTGTCTGTGTGCAGGTCCACGTCAGTTGCGCCGCTGACACCTACTTATCATCTCTGGAGTCCTACTGGAGACAAACCTTGGTATCTTCACTGAGGGAAACTTGCTGCTGCGCTACATCTCAACCTTCCACTTGGGGTAACCAACGAAGGGCGAGAAGCCATCAAGCGAATTTCTGGCGCCATTGCCGGGGATTCCGAGTGCTAAGATAGGAGAGTTGGACACTACCCTTTACCTTTGTTTTTTAGTCTTGTTAGTTTACCTTTCAGTTTTTATCTCAGTGTCCTTTATGAAAAACCACAAAAATAGTTGCTACCTTTTGCCTTTGTCTTGCTTTGCCTATTTATGCTATCCTCACCATGGGTGATGAACCACCCAAATATGGTAGGATGGACATGTTTCACTTGGATCGTCTTCGGTCAATTTCTGCTCGCACTAAAAACCCAACCGACTTGGTTCAGGGAAAATCATTGGATGAGCATGCTCATTATACGCGGCACCGCCTATCTCACAAAGGGAAACACTTATG
Organism: Bromus sterilis; assembly: GCA_950022295.1. Taxonomy (NCBI): domain Eukaryota; kingdom Viridiplantae; phylum Streptophyta; class Magnoliopsida; order Poales; family Poaceae; genus Bromus; species Bromus sterilis. The sequence goes on along the minus strand of OX465595.1, from coordinate 359,070,256 downwards.
GGATCAAATACATGTTTCTTATTGCCATGCTAAACTTTTGTGCCACATTTATGATTTTACTTGTTGTTCTAATATAGATCATAAACACCTCCCTTTCCAATGTGAGTTTAATGAAAATGAGATCTTATCTTCTTATGCTAAAGGTGATTATGATTACTTTGATGTTGAAAAGATTGAAGAGTTTGTTGCTTTTAAAGGTGCCTATGAGATTGCTTCTTTGATTGAAAAGTATCACGATACTATTTTTGAGTCTGAAAGCTTTGCAGTTCTTGCTTATTGCTTCGAGAATTATACTTCCAATTCTTATATTGAGGATTTTAAAAATAAAATGTTTGCTGCCCAAGAAGAGGCCAATGATTGCTTTGAGGAGGAATCTCATGATTCCGAGGACTCACTTGAAATATCCCTTTCTGAAAATTTTAATACTTGCTTTGTTGATGGCCAAGATGCCACTATGGATGATGCTGACAAAAATGAACTCTCTATAGTTCTTTATGTTAAGCATGAAATTGTTGCTATTGCACCCACACTTGATGTCCCTATTATCCTTTTGAAATCTCCAACTATTCCGGAGAATTTTGCTCTTATCAAGGCTCAATGTGATGGGTTGCATCTATCTTATCATCCTAAAAACCGTGTTGAAAAAAATACACGTGTGCTTGTAGGTCATGAACAATATGATTTATGTGATAGTTATATTCTTGATGTTGTTCATGATACTACTGAAAATTATTTTGAGAGAGGAAAGTTTGGTTGTAGAAACTTTCATGTTAGAAAAACACCTCTCTCTTTGTTGAAACCTTTGAAGTTCTTCATGTTCCACCTCCCCATGCTTGTTGCTTTGTGCTTCTTCGATTTATTTCTTTACAAGTTTCCAAAGCATAGGAAGTGGGTTAGGCTTAAATGTGTTTCATATTTGCTTCTTGATGCTCTCTATTGCTTCAAAGTTCTTATTCTTATGTGAGCATCTTTTATAACTTTAAGCCTAGCTAATGGCTCTAAAGAAGCGCTTTTGGGAGGCAACCCACAAAGAATTAAGTTTATTTTTGCTTTTGTTGTGTCTTGATGTTTGTTACTACTGTAGCAACATCATTGTATCTTTACTTTTCAAGCTTTGTGCCAAGTTTAGCCTCATACGGCAAGGGAAGTAAAAGTTGTGACATGCTGTCCAGAAAACAAATTCTGTCCTCGTGACCAGAAAAAACCCAGTTAATCTTTTTGAGGTGAAATTTTTACACAGCATGCTCTATACAATTACGAAACTTCCGTACGTTCTGAGTTTTTTGATTTGAGTTGCAGAAGTGCCCCTAAAAAATTCTTTACTACCTGTTGTTCTGTTTTTCACTGATTCTACCACGTTTTGTCTCTCCTAACTTTTGCAAACCTTAAGCTTGCTTTTTCTTTGCAAAAACTTTTTGGCACTCTTGAGAAACAGTAGCTCTTCAAGAATATCTTTGTATCCTGTGGGGAAAAATTATTTTATTAAGGGTACTAACCTCTCTAATCAGCTTATGATGAGTTATGTATGAAGGGAGTTTTCAAGTGTGCGATGGAAGATGATGAAAGAAGATCCAGGAGTGTCAAGCGCTCAAGCTTGGGGATGCCCCCATGCATCCCCAGCAAATATTCAAGGAGACTCAAGCGTCTAAGCTTGGGGATACCCCCGTGCATCCCCTTCTCCATCAATAATCAACAGTTCGTCCTTCGTCTCACTATATTTTTATCACTTCATGCGTTATGTGCTATGCTTGGAGCGCCTCGCTCTTAGGTTTTTTTTTAGTTTTCTTTAGGTTTGATTGCTGTTCATAACAAGTTAGATCCCGTCTTACTTTGTTTGGGAGAGAAACACGCTCCACTTTCAAAATTTAGAAACACATCATCGGATTTTTCCTGCTTATCTTTTTGCTGTTGTGTGTTCTTTATCTTTTCATAGCTACTGCCATGTTTAGTTTTAGTCTTAGTTTGTCTTTAGCAAGAGCCTTTGCTTTTGTTTAGTTTGTTGCTGGAACTCTTTTTAGTTTTAATGTTTATCTTGTTAAAGAGATTTGGTTGTTGCACTGAGTTGTGTCTTGTCTTGAGAGTAGGTAATTGAGGTTGCTATTTTCTTCTAGTAGTAACTTGCAATAGTTTTGAGGTATTGATGTGAGTAATGTTTGAACTTTTGGTGTCAAGAGCTCTAGCCTATTAGTGATAGGTGTCGTATTTTGGGCAATCCGTGTGTATTTTCATAACCTACAAAACTAGTTGAGAACTCTAGCTACTAGATGGATCACTAATCTTTGGAAGGATCGAATATCAGAGAACACTCACGTACCATGAGTTGAGGATGCGCAAGGATAACCAAACCCCCATACACTCCACCTCGGGGTACTTGTCTCTTTGTGAACCTCCTTATTAGATTGAGAGTTACCGATAATAAGTGCATGAGTTCTTCGGACTAATGTAAGTATTGAAAGTTGACACTTCCACCTTCCCATATTTTGCTAGCCTCTCCCGTGCCGTGCATTAGCTTCTTCTCATTCCGAGAGTTGGTGTCCACCTTCGCCGGTACATCCAAACCCTTGGCATGATACGCACTTTCATCATAAGCCTCCTTATTTCTTTCCTCAGAACAGCCACCATACCTACCTATCAAGGCATTTCCATAGCCTTTCCGAGATATATTGCCATGCAACATCCTCCTCTTCATGACTTGATCTTCATGTCATACATGTTCCTGCTACACTGGCAGCGACATACATTGCATACATCATGATAGTTACATCTTCTTTATGATTTTGAGTACCTTGTAAAGTGTGAAAGATTTCCTATACCTTCTTGTAAAATAGAGTGTTGCCCTTAAGTGAGGAAAAGATCCCAAAGTGGACACAATAAAAGATCCCAAAGAGGACAAATGAGAGTTAAATAGAAAGATCCATTGAGGCCACCAAAAAAATACAAAAAATAGAAAAAAGAGAAAAAATAAATAAAAAGAGAGAAAGGGGCAACACTACTATCCTTTTGATAGATCCACACTAGTACTCCCTTTATATCCTTGTACTCCATAGAGATGATCATTATGCATATAGCTATGTGGGGACCTTCACACTATAGAACTTGGCTTGCATATTCCAAGGATGAGCCTCCTCAAATGAGCTCTAGGTCTTCATGAGCGAGCAAGTTAGATGCACCCCCCACTAGTTCCTTTGGAGAGCTTCTTAGCTCGTATGTGCATCCGTTGCATGGAAATCCCTACTCCTCACATCATATCTATCATTTGGCATCTCTTGCCTATGATTGTCCTCATTGATGTGAGCCTTTATCATCCTTTTTGTCTTCCTCCTCCGCACTTCTCTCTTTTCCATCCTAAGTGTCAACTCTCGTGCTTACGCTCATCCATTGCATTAGTGCTCAAAATATCGAAAAGGAGTGGATCGAATTGACTTGTACCTGGCTAGTGGTCTGGGGATGAGTCAAGATAAGATTCCAAAGAGGACCAAGTGTGAAACTTTAGTAGATTGAGTTCTCAACACAAAAATACTTTTTTTCTCGTATTCCCTATCCCCCTTCTTGCACGCAAACACCATTTGGAGACATTCGAGTCACGGACAGCGAGAGCTCTTGCACCTAATGTTCTTTTGTTACTTGTTTCAATGCTAATATATACTCTTGCATGCTATAACTTGAATTGAATCTCTAACCTTGATTGCTTTACTTTTCAAAGTTCTTTTATGGTTGCTAGCATTTCACCACAGAAATTATGCTGTTATCATTTACCTACTCGAGGACGATCAGGAATTAAGCTTGGGGATGTTTATACGTCCAAAAGGTATCTATAATTTCTGCTTGCTCCATGCATGTTTTGTGTGATATTGCTATGATCTAGATACACTTTCATACACTTTTGATCATATTTGGACTAACCTATTAACTCAGTGCACCCCAGTGCCGGTTCCTGTTATCTGGTGTTTTTCTATTTCATTTTCCCCCATATAAAAAGTGCAAGAAAAATTCCGGGAAAAATACAGGAAAAAGCAGCGTACAGGAAGCTTCGCGAAGAGCCCGAGTGGGGCCATAGGGGAGCCAGGGGGGCCCAGGCGGCCACCCGGCGCGGCCCCACCCCTGGCCACGCAAGGGGGGCGCCTGGGGTCCCTGGTCCACCTCTGGCTGCCCCCCTTCGCCTATTTATTCTCCGTCACGGGGAAACTCCGAAGACAGAACCCTATTTCGCAAACTCGCCTCTGTTCCCCTGCCGTCGTGCTTCCGAGATCGGGAGCACCAGAAGACCTTATCCTGGCACCCTGCCGGAGGGAGGGCCGACCTCCGGGAGTCTCCTCTCCACCATGGATGCTCCCCGGATGTCTCGTGAGTAGTTTTCCTTGGACCATGGGTCCGTGATCAGTAGCTATGTGATGTTCTCCTCCCCTCTTTGTTCTTCATGGTTTAGACCTCGTGAGCTTCCCTACATGATCGAGGCACTTTTTTAATCTTTCTGCTATTGCTATGCTGAGTTTGATGGGATCTGATGGATTATGAGATTATGTTCAGATTGTGATAGAGTAATATATTTGGTTTTTATCTCTTATATTTTTGTTCCTAAGTAATTCTTGCATGTTCTCTGTTGCTGTTTATTTCTTTGGCCAAGTAGTAGGTGGTGACTCCAAGAGGGAACGTTATGCTCGATTGTGGGTTCATGCCCCCAGATGACACGCTTGAGTGACAGAAACATGAGTCTAGGGGATGTGCTGTTGCCACAAGGGGGAAAACAACGGTGCTTGTAACCGCGGTTGCAAGGATTGTTTACTTTACGCAAAGTGCTTTTTAATGCAGTTGTCTTTTGCTTTGGGTTTATACTTTGGGTGGGGCTCGCAACTTAATACCAGCGAGATGTTCTGGATAGATATCTCAAGGTGGATGATTAGTAGTAGATGCAGTTGGATTACTGTCTACTTATTTTGGCGTACTGCCCGTGCTTTTGAGCCTCTTCCTTCATTTTTTAGCATAGTTAGCATTGCGGTGCGTTCATAATCCTGTCAATTGCCCTTCTGTAATTTGTCGCATAGCAGTTTTATCGTCTTTTGGGAGAGAGACATCACTAGCGAATATCACGTATCCCGGTCCATATCCTTATTAAAGTTTCCACGCTATATTTACTTTCCTGCTTTTTACTTTTAGTTGCTATCATTATCCTTTGTGTTTTACTCTTTGTGAACAACAAGACCGGAGAGATTGACAACCTCTCTGAACTTCGTTGCGAACAAAGTTATCTGTGTCTGTGTGCAGGTCCACGTCAGTTGCGCCGCTGACACCTACTTATCATCTCTGGAGTCCTACTGGAGACAAACCTTGGTATCTTCACTGAGGGAAACTTGCTGCTACGCTACATCTCAACCTTCCACTTGGGGTAACCAACGAAGGGCGAGAAGCCATCAGGTGTTCTGGCTGGTCATTCGGACGGTTGTTTGAACAAATCGTCAGCCCTTGTTTCACACACAAGAGGATTTTCAGAAGCGTGCCTGATAGGTTAGGCATTCCAAACATTTCAGTTAATATGAACGATTGTGTAGACAGGCTGGGGGTCCTTTATATGCAACCGTGGGTTTTCGCCGTGAACATCCCAAACCGATGATCAAAAAGCCGTCATCCGTACATCACCCACGCAATAATTTTTAGAATTGTGGTCTTTCGGGTATGTTTCCCAGATGGTTCAGTTTCGCCGAAATGGTTTTTTATTTATACCATTTGTGTTGATAGAATCGCAAAAAAAACATACAAGGGACGGGGAAAGGAGTATCGTGTTAGCCCCTCTTTGCAGTAGTGACATCACCACCACTTTAATTAATGGTAGAGATCTTGATTTTGATAAATGTAGTCTTTCTGAAGTTATTACTTTTTTGCAAAGAATGGCTAAAGACCCCCAAACTAGTACACTTAACATTTCCTTCACCGAGAATATTACCAATGCTCTTATTAAAGATAGGGATGAGAATCCCAAGTTAGAGACTTCTATTCCTAGAACGCTAGAAGATGGTTGGGATCCTATGTTCAAAATAAAATTGAATAATTTCTCTTGCTTTGCTTTATGTGATGTTGGAGCTAGTGCCTCTGTTTTACCCAATAGAATGTATGATATGCTTGAATTGAAACCTTTTGATCCATGTTCCTTTGGTGTTCGTCTTGTTGATTCTTCCGTAAAGAAACCTTTGGGGACGATTGATGATGTTCTTATTGTTGTCAATGATAATTATGTTCCCGTTGATTTTATTATCATGGACAAGTTACCTTATGAGTCCGTAAAGAAAAAGGGAACGGAACACTTCCCTCGAAACAAGATTAAGTTACCTTATGAGTCCGTTACATGGGAAAATTATTCTTTTGGAGTGGATAAAACTAGATCTTTTTGCTTCATGCCTAGCTAAAAGGCATAAAAGAAAACACTTATTGGGAGGCAACCCAAAATGTTTTTACTTTCAATTTTAGTGGTCTTGATGCTTGTTACTATTTTAGCAACATCATTGTACCTTTATTTTCAAGCTTTGTGCCAAGTTTTAACCTCCGATTGCAAGAAAGTTCAAAAGTTGAGACATGCTGTCCAGAAACAGATTATCTCTGCTCGTTGATACGTCTCAAACGTATCGACTTTTCCAAACACTTTTGCTATTTTTTGGCCTCATTCTTGCATGATTTGAATGAAACTAACCCGGACTGACGTTGTTTTCATCAGAGTTTCCTGTATGGTTTTCTTGTGTGCAGGAACATGGATTTTTAGGTGTCCCAGAAAATTCCAACGAAAATAGAGAAAACCCATGCACCGGGAGGAACCACACGTCAGAAGGGGGCCCGGGGGGGTTTCCCCTGGCCCAGGCGGCCAGGGGGCGCTGATACGTCTCAAACGTATCTACTTTTCCAAACACTTTTGCTATTGTATTGCCCTCATTCTTGCATTATTTGGATGAAACTAAGACGGACTAACGTTGTTTTCAGCAGAGCTGCCTGTATGGTTTTATTGTGTGCAGGAAAATGGATTTTTGGACGTCTCAGAAAATTCCCAGAAAAATACCAGAAAATCCACGCACCTGAAGGAGCCAGATGCCATAAGTGGGACCAGAGGGGAGCCCAGGGGGCCCCAGGCGCCCCCCTGGCGCGGCCAGGGGTAGGGCCGCGCCGTCTGGCCGCCTGGGGGCCTCCCCCCTCCTCTGGTGCCCTACCGAAGCTCCTATTTATTCCCGTGACGCGAAAACCCCAGAACAGAAGTCGTTTTCCCAATTCTCGTCGCGGAGCCACCGCCACCCTCTGTTCTTCTCTGGGAGGGCTAATCTGAGGCTGTTTTGGCCCCCGGAGAGGGGAGATCATCGCCATCGCCATCACCATCACCACTCCATCCTCCCTCCATGACTTCTCCATCCATGTGTGAGTAATTCTCTATTGTAGGCAAAGGGGATGGTAGGGATTGGATGAGTTAGATCATGTATTAGTTTATCAGATTGTTGGGGGCATGTTGCCTGTCATCTAGATTGGTGTTTATCATCTTTGCTTCAACTTGTTACTCTTAATACTTGTCACTTTGGGCCCGATTGCCATGATTTCAGATCTGAACCCTTTGTGTTTTCATGAATATATTTGTGTTCTTGATCTTATCTATGAGTTGTATGCACCTGTTATAGTCCGGAACCGGCGATCCCAAAGGTGACAGCTTGGGACACCAAAGGGGATGGATTATAATTTGAGGATTCGGTGTATCCATTGGTTATTAATGGTTTGTTCCGGTGCTCTTTGACAGGAGCACCTTAAATAAGTTCCTTTTGGCCCCGTTCGTAGCGGGATGGTAGGACAAAAGATGTTGTGCAAGTTCTTATTGCAAGCACGTACAACTACCTGTGGGATACATGACTGATGTTTTATTTATGCCTATATGATCATTGGTTTTATGTGTGCCTTGCCCCAAGTTCAATACATGATGTGTCTTATCCATGCAACGCCCAACCATCCATCTCCCTAGCCTACAGTGCTTTTAATTCTGCTGGTTACTAGTTGTTTACTTTCGCTATTTTACTATTACCGTTGTTATCATCACTTCCATATCGCAGTTACTATTAATACCTTGTTGCAATTAAGTGTATCTCAGGTGCGGTGGAACTGACAACTCCACTGCTAAAGCTTGTGGATATTCTCTGGCTCCCCTTGAGTCGAATCAATAAATTGGGTTATCTTACCCACGAAGACTATCTCGATCCCCTGCAGTTGTGGGTTATCAAGCCTGTTTTCCGGCGCCGTTGCCGGGGAGCATAGATTTATTCACAAGTCTACTTGAAGTATTTTACCTGCTGCAATTTATCCGCTATGGGTAAGAAAGAAGACCCCAAGGTCCCGATCTTACCATCCCGTACAAGAAAAGGTGTTGTTCTGAACACTAGTGCTACACTTTATTCACCTTCAGTTATGAGTAAGTTTGCTTCACCTCCACCACATGATGCCTCTAATGAATCTGTTACTATGTCTGATACTTTTGATGATGCTTCTACTACTCTTGATGATATTGGTTCCCTTAGTCACGCTCTTGAGAAACAGATTGTTGCTGCTTCAAAGAAACCTGGAATTGAAATTCCTGATACTTGCTATCCTTTTGATGGAACTTACACTTATCCCGATTTGAGTAAACTCAAGGAGAGACGCCTTGATGATGATTATATTATACTTGATGATGATTTATGCAGGGAGCTAACAGAGTTTAACAACTCTGACCCTGATGCTATTAAGAAGCTTCTCGAAAAACATTCTCTGAAGAACAAGACCGTTCCTGATCCTACTTTTGCTACGTCTCCTATATGCATCAATGATCCTGATTATAATTTCTCTGTTGATCTTTCACTTATATCTATGGTTGAAGCTGACCCCTTTTATGGCAGAGAAAATGATGATGCTATTGCACACCAAAGCAAACTCACTGAGTTAGGTGGCTTGTTTACTATAGATGAGAAGATACGAAACTTCTATGTTACTAAGCTTTTTCCTTTCTCTTTAAAGGAAGATGCTAAAGCATGGTACGATGCTCTACCATGTGGTTCTATTAGGAGTCCTCAAGACTTAGCTCACTCTTTTGTTGATAAGTATTTTCCTGCTCATATGCAACATGCTGCTTTACGAAAAATTTATAACTTTAAACAGTTGCAGGATGAGAACCTCCCTAAAGCTTGGGGAAGGTATTGCAGTCTGATCCAGGCTAGACCGGGACATGGAGTCCCTAAGAATGAATTAATTGATATATTTTATGCTGGTCTAACTGATGAATCTAGATCCTATTTGGACAGCTATGTTGGTTGTGTTTTCAGGAAAAGGACACCGGACGATGCAGAAGAATTAATGGGCAGGATTGCCAATAACCACGAAGATTGGTCCGTCCCTGATCCACCTCCACCACCAAAGAAGAGGGGCATTCTTTTCCTAAGCCCCGAAGAAATGCAAGAAGCAAAGAAGTGTATTAAAGAAAAGGGTATTAAAACTAAAGACGTGAAGAATCTACCTCCTATTGAAAACTTGTGTGAGCCGACTACTCACCCTCCTATGGTAGAGGTACACTCTCTTTTAGATTTCAATGAAAGTGACATCCCTCATGGTAAGCCTCCTGATCAATGTTTAGATGAGCTTGATAATTTTATTATGAAGCAAAACCACTTTAATGAGAGGATACAAAGTCAGTTGCATGATAATTCTCTTGCTATCAAAATTTTGCTTTATGTTCTAGGTAGAACAGTTAATGATGTTAAATGTCTTGTGAAGCATTTTCATATGGTTCAAACTCAGCTTGATCAAATTTCTAATGTGCAAAAATATTTGCTTGCTAACAATGCCAAACATGATATACAGGCTTTCGGGATTAAAACCCGAGGGGGAACTAGCACTCAAGATCCTCTCTATCCGGAGGGGCATCCTAAGAGGATCGAGCAAGATTCTCAAATACAGGAAGAAGAAATTGTTAGCTTTCCAAAGAAGAAGAAGAAGCACAAAGAAGCGGACAATTCCAATGATCCAAATAGTATATCTACCTCTGATGCTGAGACTGAAGACGGTGCTGAGCCTGAAAAGGATGGTGAAAAGAATGATCCACCAGAAGTTCGAGAAGAATAAGCACCCGACAAGCGCAAGAAATACACTAGAGAAGATTTTATCGCAAGAAGACATGGGAAGGAACGAGAACCATGGGTATAGAAACCCATGCCCTTTCCAGGTAAGTCTCTCAAAACTAAAGAAGAAGAGCATTACAATAAGTTTCGTGAGTGGATGAAACCTCTTTTTCTTCAAATTCCTTTGACTGATGCTATTAAGTTACCTCCTTATTCCAGATATATGAAAGATATTGTTACTAATAAAAGAAAAGTTCCTAATGAAGCAATATCTACTATGCTTGATAACTACTCTTTTAGTGGCAAGATTCCTGAGAAGCTTGGTGATCCAAGTATACCCACCATTCCTTGCTCCATAAAGAATAATTATGTCAGGACTGCTTTATGTGACCTTGGAGCAGGAGTGAGTGTTATGCCCTTTTCTCTTTACAAGAGATTACGTTTAGAAAAACTAATCCCTATAGATATCTCTCTTCAGATGGCTGACAAGTCAACAGTCGTTCCCATAGGTATTTGTGAGGATGTTCCCGTTGAAGTTGCTAATTGTTTGATCCTTACTGATTTTGTTGTGCTCGACATGCCCGAGGATGGGAGCATGTCTATTATTCTTGGTAGACCTTTTCTTAACACTGCAGGTGCTATTATTGATTGCAATAAAGGAAAGGTTACTTTCAATGTGAATGACAAGGAACACAAGGTGTATTTTCCGAAGAAGATTGACAAGAGGCATGGCCTCAACTCTATAGAGAATATCGAGACCGTGAAGATTGGAGAATGGGATTGTCCTCTACATGTGCACCACAAATACAAAACCATCATGGTGGGGACAATTTCCATTAAAGTAAAGGTGCAATGATCACTTCATGAGAGGTGAGGCTTTTGCGCTATATATCGCCGGTTCGTTGGTAAGACTTGACCAACCTTGCTAGTGAGCATGTTTTATATAGGTAAAAAGTGGTGCTTGTTATGCTTTCATTTGCCTTGGCTTTTATTCTCCTTGCTGTACCAAGTTTATATGTTTTTGAAACTTCACAACTCTAATCACTGCTTCAAGTTTTCAGAAGGTTTCGCAGCTTTTTGAACTTCGAAGAATTTTCAACAATGAAGTTGTCAGAAAAATTCCAGAAAAATTATATTAAAAATTTCCATGTCGGGAGTGACCCAGAAGCACCTGGGGCTGACCAAGGGGTGCCACCAATGGCCCAGGCGGCCAGCTGGCGCGTCCTGGCCCCTGGCCGCGCCCACAGGCCCCACCTCCAGGTAAGTCTTCTTCCTCCTCCCTTCTCTCTCTCCAAAAACACGATTTCTGCTCCAGTTCTTGCGTTCTTGCTGTTCTTGGAGGAGATTTTTGATCTCTCTCTACAGCCCATCGTTCGAGCTGAGATTTTGAGCAAATACTCCCTGGTATGTAACTCCTTCACCCCTCCAATTAGATTTTTGATTGGTGGCTTCATTTGTGAGTATTTAGTAGCTCTTGGTGCTGATCATATGAGCTTGCATGCATGTGTAGAAATTTATTTTCCAAGTTTTGATGCAAGCTTTTGCCTTAAGTAAGTGAGTAGAGTAGTTTGCCTCAACTCACTTTGTTTAAATCCTTGTTTTTGGTGAATTATAAATTTTTTTCAGAAATGAGTTTCTTTGGAAAAGCAAAGGGGTGGCTTGGGAAGAAGAAGCCCGAGCGCTCTGATCGAGTTACTAGAGCTGCAGCTTCATCCTCAGCAGTTAGGGTGAGCTACAATGAAGATCATGTGCCCCTGGAGCTGTTGGAAGAAACAAATCCAGCATGCGCAATGATATATCCGTGCGATGATTTTCTTACAGCTGCAGGAATTAAGGAGGAATTTTATGGCCTTTGTGCCAACGCAGGTTTGACACGGCTAGCTTTATGCCGTGTGGTGCAATACAAAAAGCTTACCTCCTATTTTGTCAACAGCTTTTGTTATAACCATGATGCTGGAACCGTTGAGTTCAAACTTTATAATGATCTCATAACCATGGCTTTGGCACAGTTTTGTGATATAATAGGTGTGTCGACCGTTGTTCAGACAGTTAAGATGTCCATGCAGCCCTCCGGGTTGAGGACCCTCTTCAACTCCCTTTGCTGCCAGGAGGAGACCGACATTCAGCGCACGAAGATTTCCAGCATCTTGTTTCCACACCTCAGGTATTTTGTGTATTTTATTGCTAGAGGGGTGTTAGCTCGTGACAACACGAGCAACGGTTCTGCACCAGACTTCTCTATTTATGCGAACGCCCTCTTTGGTAAGAATGAGTATAATGTGGGTGCCTTGATTGCTCGGCGCCTTGTTACGAACAGTAACAAGGGCAATTTATATGGTGGCGTTTACGACACACTTATCCTTGAGTCTCTTGAGCGCACCCCGCATCCTGATGATGTTCCCTTTTCATACAAAAGTCTCGATCTTGCGGCTATGAAGAGGCATAAGTTTGTTACAATGACTTCTTAGTTTGGTGACCTTGATTATATTTTGAGGTTTGAAAGGACTATTACTCGTGAGATCCGTCTACCTGCACCACTTTTGTTTGATAACACTCGCAGGAACGGATGGTCCTTCAATGAAATCCGGTTCGATGAGTTCTTGGCTAATTACCAGCCGCATAACCCCATGGAGGGGGTTGTGCCCGAGGAGGAGGAGCATGGTGAGTTTCCACCTTTCCAGGGAGAGACCTTCACCAAGCACGGCGAGGGATCTTCTTCCGCTTGGAGCGCAGGACCTTCCTCATGGGAGGATCCGAGGACTTCGGTGTACGCACCGGAGGGCTCATACGACTCCTGGACTTACCCTTACCCCGGAGCAGGAGGCTCCTGGGGGCAGTAGCTGCTACCAACTTAGGCCAAAAACCTAAGCTTGCAGGAGTACGTTCCCTTCTCACCTTTCCAGTGTATTATCCGTTTTCATTTTGTTCACTTTGATCTTTTCGAAGTTTTTGCCCGTTCTTCTTTGTTCTTTTATTTTGAAAAAACAACAAAAATATTTCTCTTTTCTTTTTCTTTCGTTTAATCTTTAAAAAAAATCCAAAAATAATTTATTTTCTCTCTTTCGTTTGCTTTGTTGCAGATTTTAGCTCAAGTCCGTGATGGCATTTGCACTTGATTATATTCCCTACGTCCAATCGTGCAAGTGACAAGGCAGTAATGACGAAGATCGATGAAAGGGATGCAACAAGGAAAACGAGTATGAACTCTTTTTGTTTCTACTTTTGTACATATGCTTGTACTTATGATTTAGAGACCAGCTTGTAGCGACATAGTGCTATGTTTACAATGCTTGCCCAGTGTTCATGCTTTTTTGTGGCTAATCCCAAATAGCTAGAGTTCATAATGTGTTGTTGGAATGATTTACATGCATTGCATTATTCATGGTTTGGCATACTGAAGTGGTATTTCCCTTTGGAGAATTCGTGGATTGACTTGGCACATGCTTACGGATGTTTATGACTGAAAAGTCTACTATGCCTTGATGATCTCTGAATTTCAGAATAGTTGTATCATTTTCATGCTCAATTCTATGTTACTTTGTCGCTCTGCATGATTATGACTGTTATTGCTCTCTAGTTGGTCGCTTCCCAGTCTTTTGCTAGCCTTCGCTCGCACTAAGCGGATTTCTGCTTGTGCATCCAAAATCCTAGAAACCAGTTTTTTCCATATGAGTCAACCATACCTTCCTATGTGGTATTTACCGGCCATCCTAACGAATACTTTCTTGTACCATCTCGAAATTATTCAAAAGCATTCCTGTTTTGTTCCTCTGTTTTAGCTCATGAGGAAGTAGTAGGTAATTCATGACCATCTTATGTTAGACATGTTTTATTCCGGGATTGCATGTCTAATCTGCAAACCCCAATACGAGGAGGGACTGGCATGAGTGTTCCCAGCTCACAAAAGATAATCACAACCAACAAACTCTCCTTCACGCTTTGTCTATGAGAAATCGGAAAACTTTGGCAGTGATAAACAACGGAGATTAAGGGGATGTGATCGTCTCCATCTTGGGAGCCGTTCCTCGAAACATGTCTAGCGTAAGAGGCGATTGAGTTGTCTACTAGCATTCGTTGACGAAGCATGCATAATCCAAAACACCTTTTTATCTCTGTTTTCAAAACCAAGAGCTCTGGTACAAGTTTAGTCTTTGCTTCAATCCACGGGTTTTCAACCTTTCCATCAAACTCCACGGTTCGAGAGTCTCCACCTTCTTTCTTCAAAGCACCAACTAGGAGAGCATAATTTTCATTCTGAGTGTAATGTGCTTTGTCCCAAAGTACTACATTGTCTTTTGCCTAATTGTGGTATTATTTATTCTGAAGTTCTTAGTTCTAGTCTCCTTTAAAACTCCGGAAGAGTTTCTGCATTTATGTTTTGCTTCACTCATGGAGGCTAGCGAAATACTACTCTAGTATGTTCAAACTTTGTGCATTGTAATCATGTCTTGATTTTCAGTAGCATATTATTTGCTTTTAGTTGTTTGTGATTGATCACTTGAAAGAAGGATTTCTTCGTGCAATGTCCTCATAACATTGTTTTGATACTTGCTAAATTCTTTTCGTAGTACATGCTTATATACATATTTTGAAGCAAACGAGTTTTTCAAAGTTTTCTTTGTCGCGTTCCGTTCGTTGTACTGAATGGCTTGAGGACAAGCAATATGCTAAGCTTGGGGGGTTGATACGTCTCAAACGTGTCTACTTTTCCAAACACTTTTGTTATTGTTTTGCCCTCATTCTTTCATGATTTGGATGAAACTAACCCAGACTAATGTTGTTTTCAGCAGAGTTGCCTGTATGGTTTTATTGTGTGCAGGAAAATGGATTTTTGGACGTCTCAGAAAATTCCCAGAAAAATACCAGAAAATCCACGCACCCGAAGGAGCCAGATGCCAGAAGTGGGACCAGAGGGGAGCCCAGGCCAGGGGTGGGGCCACGCCCTCTGGCCGCCTGGGGGCCTCCCCCTCCTCTGGTGCCCTACCGAAGCTCCTATTTATTCACGTGACGTGAAAACCCCAGAACAGAAGTCGTTTTCCCAATTCTCGTCGCGGAGCCGCCGCCACTCTATGTCTTTCTCCGGGAGGGCTAATCTGGAGGCTGTTTTGGCCTCTGGAGAGGGGAGATCATCGCCATTGTCATCACCATCACCACTCCATCCTCCCTCCATGACTTCTCCATCCATGTGTGAGTAATTCCCTGTTGTAGGCAAAGGGGATGGTAGGGATTGGATGAGTTAGATCATGTATTAGTTTATCAGATTGTTTAGGGCATGTTGCCTATCATCTAGATTGGTGTTTATCATCTTTGCTTCAACTTGTTGCTCTTAATGCTTGTCACTTTGGGCCCGAGTGCCATTATTTCAGATCTGAACCCTTTGTGTTTTCATGAATATATTTTTGTTCTTGATCTTATCTATGAGTTGTATGCACCTGTTATAGTCCGGAACCGGCGATCCCAAAGGTGACAGCTTGGGACACCAAAGGGGATGGATTATAATTTGAGGATTCCTTGTATCCATTGATTGTTAATGCTTTGTTCCGATGCTCTTTGACAGGAGCACCTTAATCTCCATAAGTTCCTTTTGGCCCCGTTCGTAGCGGGATTGTAGGACAAAAGATGTTCTGCAAGTTCTTATTGAAAGCACGTACAACTACCTGTGGGATACATGCCTGATGTTTTATTTATGCCTAGATGATCATTGCTTTTCTGTGTGCCTTGCCCCAAGTTCAATACATGATGTGTCTTATCCATGCAGCGCCCAACCATCCATCTCCCTAGCCTACATTGCTTTTAATTCTTTTGGTTACTAGTTGTTTACTTTCGCTGTTTTATTATTACCGTTGATATCATCACTTGCATATCGCAGTTGCTATTAATACCTTGTTGCAAGTAAGTGTATCTCAGGTGAGGTGGAACTAACAACTCCACTGTTAAAGCTTGTGGATATTCTTTGGCTCCCCTTGAGTCGAATCAATAAATTGGGTTATCTTACTCACAAAGACTATCTCGATCCCCTGCAGTTGTGGGTTATCAGGCGCCTGGGTGGGTCCCACCCCCTCTGTTGCCCTACCTCGACTCCTATTTTTACCCGAGACGGAGAAACCCTAGAACAAAAGTCGATTTTCCAATTCTAGTCGCGGTGCCGCCGCCACCCTGTGTTGTTCTCCGGGAGAGCTAATATGGAGGCTGTTTTGGCCTCCAATGAGGGGAATCATCACCATCGTCATCACCATCGCTACTCCATCACCCTTGCATGACTTCCCCTTTCATGTGTGAGTAATTCCCTGTTGTAGGCAAAGGGGATGGTAGGGCTTGGATGAGTTAGATCATGTAATAGTTCGTCAGATTATTGGGGGCATGCTGCCTATCATCTACTATGGTGTTTGTCATCTTTTCTACTACTTTTTGTTCTTCGTGCTTGTCACTTTGGGCCCTGGTGCCATGATTTCAGATCTGAACCCTATGTGTTTTCATGAATATATTTGTGTTCTTGATCCTATCTATGATTTGTATGCACCTATTATAGTTGGGAACCGGCAATCCCAATGGTGACAGCTTGGGACACCAAAGGGGATGGATTCTAATTTGAGGATTCCATGTATGCATTGATTGTTAATGCTTTGTTCCGGTGCTCTTTGACAGGATAATCTTAATCTCCATAAGTTCCTTTTGGCCCCGTTTGTAGCGGGATGGTAGGACAAAAGATTTTCTGCAAGTTCTTATTGCAAGCACATACAACTACCTTGTGATAAATGCCTAATGTTTGATATTTGCCTAGATGATCATTACTTTTCTGTGTGCCATGCCCCAAGTAAATTACTCCATCCGATCCATAATAAGTGTCATTCATTTTGTACTAAGCTAGTACAAACTTTATACTAGATGTGTGACACTTATTATGGATCGGAGGAAGTACATGTTATCTCTCATCCATGCAGCGCCCAACCATCCGTCCCCCTAGCCTACAGTGTTTTATTCTGCTGGTTACAAGTTACTTTACTCTTACCATTTTACATTCATTTCTTTTCAACCACTATATCTGTTGCCACCATCACTTCCATATCACCGTTACTACTAATACCTCGTTGCCAAGAAAGTATCTTTCAGGTGCGGTTGAATTGAAAACTCAACTGTCAAAGCTTATAAATATTGTTTGGCTCCCCTTGTGTTGAATCAATAAATTGGGTTATCTTACCCGCGAAGACTATCGCGATCCCCTAAACTTGTGGGTCATCAAGACTGTTTTCTGGCACCGTTGCCGGTGAGCATAGATTTATTTACAAGTCTACTTGGAGTTATTTTGCTTGCTGCAATTTATCCGCTATGGGTAAGAAAGGAGACCCCAAGGTTCTGATTTAACATCCATTACAAGAAAAGGTACCGTTCTTAGCACTAGTGCTACGCTTGATCCACCTTCCAGTATGAGTAAGTTTGTTTCACCACCACCACATGATGCTTTTACTGAGTCCATTACTATGTCTGATACTTTTGATGACGCTTCTACTACTTTTGATGAGATTGGTTCTCTTGGTCGCTTTGTTGACTTTCAAATTGCTAAGGCTCCAAAACAATCTGGGATTGAAATTCCCGTTACACTTTACCCTATTTGCAGTTCCTCTGGTTATCCATACTTGAGTGGACTCAAGGAGAGAATCCTTAATGATTATTATATTGAACTTGATGATGATTTATGTAGGGAACTGATATCTCTCCTCGTTGGTTACCCCAAGTGGAAGGTGAGATATAGTGTAGCGGAAAATTTCCCTCAGAGAAGATACCAAGGTTTGTCTCCAGTAGGACTCCGGAGATGATAAGTAGGAGTCAGCGGCGCAACTGACGTGGACTTGCACACAACACAAGTAAATTTGCTTCCCAACAATTACAGAGAGGTTGTCAATCTCTCCGGCCTTGTTGTTCAAAAAGGATCAAACGCAAGGGATAATGATAATGGTGATAGCAACTGGGAAGTAAAAGCAGGAAAATAAATGAATGTGTAAATGATACGCGAGAGAGGATTGCTTCTTGCCCTTCGTTGGTTACCCCAAGTGGAAGGTAAGATGTTGCGTAGTAGCAAGTTTCCCTCGGTGAAGATACCAAGGTTGAGTATCGACCAGTAGGACTCCGGCGATGATAAGTAGGTATCAGCGACGCACCAGAAGCGGACCTTCACACAACACAATTAACTTTGCTCCCAACGAAGTTCAGAGAGGTTGTCAATCTCTCCGGTTTTGTTGCTTACAAAGGAAAAAAAACAAAGGAAAATGATAATAATAGCTACTGAAAGTAAAAAAGCAAGAAAGTAAATGAGCGTGTAAATAGTGATGAGAATCTGGACCGGGGTCCCGTGATGTTCACTAGTGATGTCTCTCTCCCAAAAGACGATAAGACTTCTATGCGAGGTAAACAAATTACAGACGGGAAATTTACAGGATTATAAACGCACCGTAATGCTAACTATGCTACAAAAGAAAGGAAGATGCTCAAAAGCATGGGCAGTGCGCCAATATAAGTAGACCGAAATCCATCTGCATCTACTACTGATCATCCACCTTGAGATGTCTATCCAGAACATCTCGCTGGTATTAAGTTGCGAGCCCCACCCAAAGTGTAAACCCAAAGCAACAGACAACTGCATTAAAAAGAACTTTGTGCAAAGTAAACAATCCTTGTAACCGCGGTTACAAGCGCCGTTCTTTTTCCCCTTGTAGCCAAAACACATCCCCTAGACTCATGTTTCTGTCACTCAAGCGTGTCATCAGGGGGCATGTACCCACAATCGAGCATAACGTTCCCTCTTGGAGTCACTACCTACCACTTGGCCAAAGCAATAAATAGCAACTAAGAACATGCAAGAATTATTTCAGAACAAAAATACAAAAGATAAGAACCAATTATATTACTCTATCACAATCTGAACATAATCTCATAATCCATCAGATCTCATCAAACTCAGCATAGCAAAAGAAGAAAGAATTACATATGTGCCTCGATCATGTAGGTCAGCTCACGAGGTCTAAACCATGAAGAACAAAGAGGGGAGGAGAACATCAAATAGCTACTGATCACGGACCCATGGTCCAAGATAGACTACTCACGGCACATCCAGGAAACGTCCATGCTGGAGGAGAATCTCCCGGAGGTCGATCCTCCTTCCGGCATGGTGCCGGGTAGGGTCTTAACGGTGCTCCTGATCTTGGAAGCGCGGCAGCGCCGGAACAGAGGAGAATTTGCGAAATAGGGTTCTGTCTTCGGAGTTTCCCCGTGACGGAGAATAAATAGGCGAAGGGCCCCTGGTGGTGGCCCTCTGTCCCCACTTGGGTGCTTCTGGAAGACTCCGTTGCGCTGATTTTTTTATCCGATTTTTCCCGAATTTTTGGAGCATTTTTAATATGGGGGAAACCTGGAATAGAAAAACAGCAAAAAACAGGAACTGGCACTGGGGTACACTGAGTTAGTAGGTTAGTCCAAATATGATCAAAAGTGTATGAAAGTGTATCTAGATCATAGCAATATCACACAAAACATGCATGGAGCGAGCAGAAATTATCGATACGTTTGAGAGTATCAACACCCCCAAGCTTAATTCCTGCTCGTCCTCGAGTAGGTAAATGATAACAGGCATAATTTCTCTGGTGACATGCTAGCAACCATATAAGGACTTTGAAAAGTAAAGCAATCAAGGTATGTAATTCAATTCAAGTCCTAACATGCAAGAGTCTATATTAGCATTGAAACAAGCAACGAAAGAACATTAGGTGCAAGAGGTCTCGCTGTCCGTGACTCGAATGTATCCAAATGGTTTTTGCGTGCAAGAAGGGGGATAGGGAATACGATAAAAATGTATTATTGTTGAGAACTCAATCTACTAAAGTTTCACACTTGGTCTTCTTTGGAATCTTATCTTGACTCGTCCCCAGACCACTAGCCAGGTACAAGTCAATTTGATCCACTCCTTTTCGATATTTTGAGCACTCATGCAATGGATGAGCGTAAGTACGAAAGTTGACACTTAGGATGGAAAAGAGATAATATGGTGGAGGAGGAAGACAAAAAGGATGAGAAAGGCTCACATCAATGAGGACAATCATAGGCGAGAAGGCCAAATGATAGATATGATGTGAGGAGTAGGGATTGCCATGCAACGGATGCACATATGAGCTGAAAAGCTCTCCAATGGAACTAGTGGGGGTGCATCTAACTTCCTCTCTCATGAAGAGCTAGAGCTCTTTTTATGAGGCTCATCCTTGGAATATGCAGGCCAAGTTCTATAGTGTGAAGGTCCCCAGATAGCTATATGCATGATCATCTCTATGGAGTACAAGGATAAGAGGGAGTACTAGTGTGGATCTTTCAAAAGGATAGTAGTGTTGCCCCTTTCTCTCTTTTTATTTCTTTTTCTCTCTTTTTTATTTTTTTTTGTATTTTTTGGTGGCCTCAATGGCTCTTTCTATCTAACTCTCATTTGTCCTCTTTGGGATCTTTTGTTTTTTCCACTTTGGGATCTTTTCCTCACTTAAGGGCAACACTCTAATTTACAAGAGGGTATAGAAGTTTTTCACACTTTACAAGGTACTCATATCATATAGAATATGTAGCTATCATGATGTATGCAATGTATGCCGCTGCTAGTGTAGCAGGAACATGTATGTCATGTAGATCAAGTCACGAAGAGGTGGATGTTGCATGGCAATATATCTCGGAAAGGCTATGGAAATTCCTTTATAGGTAGGTATGGTGGCTGTTTTGAGGAAAGATATAAGGAGGTTTATGATGACAGAGTGTATCATGCCAAGGGTTTGGATGTACCGGCGAAGGTGGACGCCATCTCTTGGAGTGAGAAGGAGGCAATGCACGGCACATGAGAGGCTAGCAAATATGAGGAGGTGGAAGTGTCAACTTTCAATGCTTACATTAGTCCGAAGAACTCATGCACTTATTATCGTCAACTCTCAATCTAATGAGTAGGATCACAAAGAGACAAGTACCTCGAGGAGGAGTGTATGGGGGTTTGGTTATCCTTTCGCATCCTCGACTCATGGTACGTGAGTGTACTCTAATATCCGACCCCTCAGAAGAGTAGTGATCCATCTAGTAGCTAGAGTTCTCAAGTAGTTTTTGTAGGTTTTTTAAAATAAACACGGATTGCCCAAAATACGACACATATCAATAATAGGCTAGAGCTCTTGACACCAAAAGTTCAAACATTACTCACATCAATACCTCAAAACTATTGCAAGTTACTACTAAAATTAAATAGCAACCTCAATTACCTACTTTCAAGACAAGACATGACTCAGTGCAACAACCAACTCTCTAAACAAGATAAACATGAAAACTAAAGAGAGTTCGAGAAATAAACTAAACAAAAGCCAAGGCTCTTGCTAATGACAAACTAAGACTAAAACTAAAGATGGCAGTAGCTACGAAAAGATAAAGAACATACAACAACAAAAACATAGGCATGAAGAATCCTATGATGTGTTCTAGATTTTGAAAGTGGAGCGTGTTTCTCTCCCACAAAAAGTAAGACGGGATCTAACTTGTTATGAACATCAAGCAAAGCTAAAGAAAACTAAAAACAAAACCTAAGAGCGAGACGCTCCAAGCATAGCACATAACGCATGAAGTGATAAAAATATAGTGAGACGAAGGACGAACTGATGATTGTTGATGGAGAAGGGGATGCACGGGGGCATCCCTAAGCGTAGATGCTTTACTATCCTTGAATATTTATTGGGGATGCATGGGGGGCATCCCCAATCTTGATCGCTTGACACTCCCGAATCTTCTTTCATCATCTTCCATCGCACACTTTAAAACTCCCTTCATACACAACTCATCATAAGCTGATTAGAGAGGTTAGTACCCTTAATAAATAATTTTTCCCCACTGGATATAAAGATATTCTTGAAGAGCTACTGTTTATCAAGATTTCCAAAAGGTTTTTGCAAAGAAAAAGCAAGCTTAAGGTTTGCAAAAGTTAGGAGAGACAAAACGTGGCAGAATCTGTGAAAAACAGAACAGTAGGTAGTAAAGAATTTTTTAGGGGCACTTCTGTAACTCAAATAAAAAAACTCAGAACATACGAAAGTTCCGTGATTGTATAGAGAATGGTGTGTAAAAAATTCAGCTCAAAAAGATGAACTGGTGATTCATTCTGATTTTTCCCTTCACGAGGAAAGAATCTGTTTTCTGGACAACATGTCACATTTTTCACTTCCCTTGTCATATGAGGCTATACTTGGCACAAAGATTGAAAAAAAAGATACAATGATGTTATTACAGTAGTAACAATCATCAAGACCACTATAAACATAAGTAAAAACATCTCAGGTTGCCTCCCAACAAGCGCTTTCTTTTACGCCTTTAAGCTAGGCATAAGGCAAAAGAAGAATCAAGTTTTATCAAGAGAAAGAGAATAGCTTGCCCGTGTAACGGACTCAAAAGGTAACATGACTTTCTTTCTAGGGAAGTGTTCCATCCCCTTTTTGAGAGGGAATTAGAATTTTATATTCCCCTATTTCGTGTCAATGATAGCACCAACAGTGCGGAGAAAAGGACGTCCCAAAATAATTGGACATAAAGGTTCACACTCTATATCCATAATGATAAAATCAACAGGAACATAGTTGTCATTGACAATGATAAGAACATCGTCGATCTTCCCCAAAGGTTTATTTACGGAAGAGTCAACAAGGCGAACACCAAAAGAAAATGAATCAAAAGGTTTCAATTCAAACATATCATACATTCTTTTGGGCATGACGGAGGTACTAGCTCCAACGTCACATAAAGCATAGCAAGAGAAGTCATTTAATTTAATTTTTATCATGGGGTCCCAACCATCATCTAGCTTCCTAGGTATGGAAGCTTCTATCCTAAGCTTCTCCTCCCTAGCTTTGATAAGAGCATTTGTGATATGCTCCGTGAAGGAAAGATTAAGTGTGCTAGTGTGGGGGTCTCTAGACATTTTGTGTAATAAGTTGATAACTTCTGAGAGGGTGAAACTATCAAAATCAATATCACTACTATCAAAGGTGGTAGTAGTGTCATCTAATCTCACTTGTTTTAAACCCTCTATGTTCATAGGAGTTTCTTCTTCTACGGTTGAGGTATTAGCATCACCATTAATAGGTCTGATGGGACCAGGAGTGCATTGGGTGCTAATAGTTTCAGTGTCCTCAACAATTTGGATAGTGGAAACACTGTGGTGTGTACGAAGGCTCTTAATTCTATCCTCTTTCTCTTTTTCTCTAGCCCATATTTCTTTAAGTTTAGCCATCATCCTAATATTTTCATTTATTTGTAACTGGATAGAATTAATAGGAGTGGCCTTACTCTCCTCAAGGGGAGAGGTTCTAAGTTTTAACATCTCAACATCAAGGGCTAAGTTGTCTACCTTCAAACAAAGATTATATAGTTTAGCTAGCTTTTCTTCCACATTCTTGTTGAAGGATTTTTGGGTAGTGATAAAGTCTCTAAGCATATTTTCTAGTTCAGAGGTGGGGTTCTTGTTGTTAGGGTAGGTGTTGTTGTTCTCATAAGTGGATGGAAACGGTCTAGGATTACTAACAAAGTTGCCCCTATAAGCATTATTATTAAAGTTGTTTCTAGCAATCAAGTTCACATCTACTTGTTCCTGAGCAACCAAGGAATTTAAAGGAACATCATGAGGATCAATAGAGGGTTGCTTGGTAAGTAGAGACATAATTAAATCAACTTTATCATTTAGGGAGGTAATTTCCTCGACAGAATTTACCTTCCTACCTGTTGGAGAGCGTTCGGTGTGCCATTGGGAATAGTTGGTCATCATCTCATCGAGGAGTTTTGTGGAAGCACCAAGTGTAGTCGACATAAAGGTTCCTCCCGCGGCTGAATCTAACAGGTTCCGTGAGGTAAAGTTCAAGCCTGCATAAAAAGTCTGGATAACCATCCAGGTAGTCAAACCATGTGTAGGGAATTTCTTAACAAGAGATTTCATACGTTCCCAAGCTTGGGCAACGTGTTCATTATCCAATTGTCTAAAATTCATAATGTTACTCCTCAATTGGATAATTTTAGAAGGTGGGTAGTACTTCCCAATAAAAGCATCCTTGGTCTTATCCCAACAATCTATGTTATTCCTAGGCAAAGATTGAAACCAGATTTTAGCTCCGTCCCTCAAAGAGAAAGGAAAAATCTTGATCTTAACAACATCACCTTCTACTTCTTTATACTTTTGCATATCACATAATTCAAAAAATTATTCAAGTGTAAAGCAGCATCATCTCCAGCACCAGAGAATTGATCTCTCATAACAAGGTTTAGTAAAGCAGGTTTAATTTCATAAGAGGTAGCTGAAGTGCCAGGTGTGGCAATAGGAGTGCAGATGAATTCTTAGTTGTTGTGACTGGTGAAGTCACACAACTTTGTGTTTTCAGAGGAACCCATAGTAGCAGCAGGTGTGGCAGATTTTTTTGTAATTTTTTATATAAGACACAAAGATAAAAACACAAAGGTAAAGTAACAAGACTAAAAAGGAAAGGTAAAAGCTAGTGGGAAACTCCCCTATCTTATCACTCGGAGTCCCTAGAAACGGCTCCAGAAATTCGCTTGATACGCGAGAGAGGATTGCTTCTCGCCCTTCGTTGGTTACCCCAAGTGGAAGGTAAGATGCAGCGTAGCAGCAAGTTTCCCTCGGCGAAGATACCGAGCTTGAGTATCGACCAGTAGGACTCCGGCGATGATAAGTAGGTGTCAGCGGCACACCTGACTGCACACAACACAATTAACTTTGCTCCCAACGAAGTTCAGAGAGGTTGTCAATCTCTCCGGTGTTGTTGTTTACAAAGGATAAAAACACATGATAATGATAATGATAGCAACTGAAAGTAAAAAAGCAAGAAAGTAAATGAGCGTGTAAACAGTGATGAGAATATGGACCGGGGTCCCGTGATGTTCACTAGTGATGTCTCTCTCCCAAAAGACGATCAGACTGCTATGCGAGGTAAACAAATTACAGACGGGCAATTGACAGGATTATAAACGTACTGCAATGCTAACTATGCTACAAAAGAAAGGAAGAGGCTCAAAAGCATGGGCAGTACGCCAAAATAAGTACACTGAAATCCATCTACATCTACTACTAATCATCCACGTTGAGATATCTATCCAGAACATCACGTTGTTATTAAGTTGCGAGCCCCACCCAAAGTGTAAACCCAAAGCAACAGACAACTACATTAAAAGAACTTTGCGTAAAGTAAACAATCCTTGTAACCGTGGTTAAAAGCACCGTTTTCCCCCTTGTGGCCACAACACATCCCCTAGACTCATGTTTCTGTCACTCAAGCGTGTCATCAGGGGGCATGTACCCACAATCGAGCATAACGTTCCCTCTTGGAGTCACTACCTACCACTTGGCCAAAGCAATAAATAGCAACAGAGAACATGCAAGAATTACTTCGAAACAAAAATACAAAAGATAAGAACCAATTATATTACTCTATCACAATCTAAACATAATCTCATAATCCATCAGATCCCATCAAACTCAGCATAGCAAAAGCAGAAAGAATTACATATGTGCCTCGATCATGTAGGGCAGCTCATGAGGTCTAAACCATGAAGAACAGAGAGGGGAGGAGAACATCAAATAGCTACTGATCACGGACCCATGGTCCAAGGTAGACTACTCACGGCACATCCGGGAAGCATCCATGCCGGAGGAGAAGCTCCCGGAGGTCGATCCTCCTTCCGGCATGGTGCCGGGAAGGGTCCTGACGGTGCTCCCGATCTTGGAAGCGCGGTGGCGGCGAAACAGAGGAGAATTTGCGAAATAGGGTTCTATCTTTGGAGTTTCCCCGTGACGGAGAATAAATAGGCGAAGGGGGCAGCCAGGGGGCCACCAGGGGTCCAGGCGCCCCCCTGGCGCGGCCAAGCCCCTGGACGCGCCAGGTGGCCGCCTGGGCCCTTGGTGGTGGCCCTCTGGCCCCACTTGGGTGCTTCTGGAAGACTCCGTTGCGCTCATGTTTTTATCCGATTTGCCCGAATTTTTAGAGCATTTTTAATGCAGGGGAAACCTGGAATAGAAAAACAGCAAAAAACAGGAACTGGCACTGGGGTGCACTGAATTAGTAGGTTAGTCCAAATATGATCAAAAGTGTATGAAAGTGTATCTAGATCATAGCAATATCACACAAAACATGCATGGAGCGAGGAAAAATTATCGATACGTTTGAGACGTATCAGTAAACAGTAATGAGAATATGGACCAGGGTCCCATGATGTTCACTAGTGATGTCTCTCTCCCAAAAGACGATAAAACTGCTATGCGAGGTAAACAAATTACAGCTTGGGCAATTGACAGGATTAAAAACGCACCGCAATGCTAACTATGCTACAAAGAAAGGACAAGGCTCAAAAGCATGGGCGATACACCAAAATAAGTAGACCGAAATCCAACTGCATCTACTACTAATCATTCACCTTGAGATATCTATCCATAATATCTCACTGGTATTAAGTTGCGAGCCCCACCCAAAGTGTAAACCCAAAGCAACAAACAACTGCATTAAAAAGCACTTCGCGTAAAGTAAACAATCCTTGCAACCGCGGTTACAAGAACCGTTGTTTGCCCACTTGTGGCAACAACACATCCCCTAGACTTCATGTTTCTGTCACTCAAGCGTGTCATCGGGGGGCATGAACCCACAATCGAGCGAAAAGTTCCCTCTTGGGGTCACTACCTACTACTTGGCCAAAGCAATAAACAACAACGGAGAACATGCAAGAATTACTTAGGAACAAAAATAGAAAAGATAATAACCAAATATATTACTCAATCACAATCTGAATATAATCTCATAATCCATCAGACCCCCACAAAGTAAGCATAGAAACAGCAGAAAAGTACATATGTGCCTTGATCATGTAGGGCAGCTCACGAGGACTAAACCATGAAGAACAAAGAGGGGAGGAGAACATCACATAGGGTTGTTTCATGCTTGTTTTGTATCATTGCTACATCTTTTTGCCACACTTTTGTATCATTTATTGGACTAACCAACTAATCCAGATCCTTGTGAATTTTTTTTGTTTGTGCATTGAAGAAAAAGTCCAAAAATGAAAGTGCTTAGAAAAATCCCAGAAAATTACCAAAATTATTATCTACCGGAAGACCCTTGGTAGCCAGAAGGGCACCTCCAGGATGGATCATAGCCCCAGGCGGCATGAGGCATGGCCAAGAGGTACCCGCTCCCTCTGGTCGCCTGGATGACTGGGACACCGCCTCAGGCCCTCCTTTGGCCTATATGTACTCCTCTGAAGAGAAAACCCGAGAGATACATACGTCTTTTATAGAAGTAATTTCGATCTCCGCTGCCATCGAAACCTAGATTCGAGGTTCACCAGGATCCTGTTCCGGCACTCTGCCGAAGAGAACCTTGTCCCCCGGGGTCATCTTCATCAGCCCTCCATCCTCCATGATGGATCGTGAGTAATTCATCCTTGGACTACGTGTTCTTGGCAGATTGTTGGTATTCTTTCTCCCTTGATCTTCAATACAAAGGTTTCATGAGTTGTCCTACATGATTGAGATCGACTTGATGTAATTGTTGTTGTATTTGTTGGGATCCGATGAATTCTCACATTATGATCCATCCTAAGAAGTTTATGAATTATTGTTGCTATAATTTGTTGTTCTTAATGCTTACTACTAGTGCACGAGTATCATGATCTCAGATCTGAAATCTTTATGGATGCATCGTTATAATTTATTTTTCTAAATCATAACTATGGTTGTATGCACCTGTTATAGTCCGGAACCGGCGATCTCAATGGTGACAACTTGGGACACCAAAGTGGATGTGTTATAATTTAAAGATTACATGTATTCATAGAATGTTAATCCGGTGCATCTTTGGCAGGAGCACCTTAATCTCTATAAGTTCTTTTATTGGCCCCGTGACAACGGGATGGTAGGAAAAATGATGTTATGCAAGTTCTTATGGCAAGGACGTATAACTATATATAGAATACATGCGTACATAGGGTCCTTAGACTGGGATGCTCTAGTATGCTCTTTCTAGAGTTAGTGCAATTCTATCAATTGCCCAACTGTAATTTGTTCACCCAACACTTGTTCTTTTGCTTGGAGAGTTACCACTACTGAAACCTTGAACCCCGTTTCATGTTTCATTTTTATTTCTTTCGGTGTTATTATTTCTCTTATTACTGCTACTTCATTGTCACTACTTTGTGGTGTTGGTGATCGAGGAAATCTGAAAAAGTTTCACCCGTCAACTTACACACCATACCACTTTCTGGCACCGTTGCTACTAATATATCTTGTCTAGTACTTTTTTAGGTGTGGTTGAATTGACAACTCAACTTTTAAGGTTTATTAGTATTCTTTGGCTCCCCTTGTGTCGAATCAATAAATTGGGTTACACTATCCTTGAATGCTATCACAGTCCCCTAAACTTGTGAGTTATCAGTGACCCCTTCTGAAAGACTTTGTCTCAATCTTCTGATTGAGTTTAGTGGGTAAAGTGTACACAACTTTGTGTAGTATTAAAATTGTTCTTGATTAGTCTTGTCCCCGATTATGGACAAATTTGAGCAGCTAGACCATTGTTGTTGTTGGATGATATTGATAGATGGTTCACCATAATAAATTTTAAGTGGAAACCTTAATGATGGGAATAGGTTGGAATTGGAGTTCCAAAAGCAACCATATGTATTTAATTATGTAGTTGTGAGGGAAAAACATATTTTCTGCAAAACAACTGGTAGCTATCCTCTTGATATACCTTGCATGTAGATGTAGGTCTATTATATCATTGTACTGTGACTTTCCAATATATTCAATGTATTGACCCTTTTGGCCGTAACATATCATGTTGCATGTAGATGTAGTTTCTTTCTATTTCCTTTACTTTTATTTTATTTTTTCTTGTTTTTCCATTTATTTGTTTCTAATTCCTTATTTGTTATCAAATGAATGGTTTCCCCCTTTTCTCTTTCTTTTGTTACTTCTTCATTTATTTATTTTATATTCATGAACTTTTGAAAAATTCATGAGTTATTTTCGTCAGTATTAGTTGAATGTCGACCACCAAACAGGGGGGAGGGCTCGCCTTTTTTCTTATCCCAGTTGCAGGTCCACCTTTGAAATGCAATCGAGGCCCAAAGTCTGACCCATTGTTGTCCCAATTACAAGTATACCCTCGAGATGCAAATGGGGGCCATTCTTTTTTTTCCATTTGCAAGTCCCCCAGAAATGTAATTGGGGCCTAATCCATTTTTATTCTAGTTTCAAGTCCAACTACATCGATGACATGAAATTGAGGAGGCTCTTTTTTTCCCAGTTGCGAGTCGATCCTCAATACGCTACTAGGGATCGTCCAATTTCCCCCCAACGCAACTTCAACCTTGATATGCAATTTGGGGCCAAACCATTTTTTCCCAGTCGCATGCATGTCTACCCTCGAGACACAAATGGAGGATCAAATATTTTTGTACTGGTTGCAAGTCCACCACAAACATTCAGGTGGGGTCCAACCAATTTTTGTTCTAGTTGCAAGTCCAACTACATCCATCACTTGCAACCGAGGGGGCACTTTTTGTTTCCATTTGCATGTCCACACTCACTATGAAACTAGTGACCCAACCAATTTTTTCCCAGTTGTAACTTCACCCTCGATATGTAACCAGAGGTCGGCCCATTTCCCCCAATTACAAGTCTAAGGGGTCGACCATTTTTTTACTCTTGTTTCATCTCCACCCCGAGATGTGGTTGCGGTGCCTTCCCTTTTCCTTATCCTTCTTGCAAGT
Source organism: Bromus sterilis (assembly GCA_950022295.1). Lineage (NCBI taxonomy): Eukaryota > Viridiplantae > Streptophyta > Magnoliopsida > Poales > Poaceae > Bromus > Bromus sterilis. Next base: position 359,040,338 of record OX465595.1, on the reverse strand, counting down.
TCACCATCGGCATGCAACTGGAGTCAAACCATTTTTGTCCTAGTTGCAACTCCAACTACACACCTGACATGCAATTGAAGGCCCCAACTTTTTTGTCCAAGTTGCTACTCCATCCTCAATATGCAACCGGGGCCAAACCTATTTTTGTCTCAATTGCAAGTTCGCTTTCGACACACAACTTGTCCTGGACCATTTTGTCTTAGTTGCAAATCCAAATAATACACACAACTGCATGCTCACAACGAGATTGCAATTACAGACAGGAGGAAGGTTGTCGGCCAGTTCCATCTCCGTATTTTTTACAAATATTTATATTTTTCATTTTAATTAAAATATCATGAACATTTTCTTAAAATATGATATTTTTTCAAATAATCATGATTTGTTTCAAATTCCTATTTTTAATTTTGTATATACAAAAATATGATATTTTTTCAAATTCGTGGATGATTTTTAATTTCAAAAACTTTTTTGTGTTCACTAACTTTTTTCAATTCGTGTCAAATGATTATGCTAGTGTGCATGCATGCATGTAGAAGAAAGTGATGCACAACTACGTTAATGGATTGAACAAGTGATCGTGCATGCGGATAATGGTTTGAGCTAATGATGCGTTTTTATTTTTTTGACAATATACATGAAGACACGGACATAAGCAGGTTGAGAGTTGCGTGTTTGTGTTGGGTGAAACTTATTTCCGTTACCATTTTTTTTGGTTCGTGCTAGAAAATCCAATTAAAAAAATCTTAGTATTTTGTTTGTATTTTGCAAATGAAAATTATATTAAAAAAATGTTACCTTGAAAATATATACAAACTAACCCCACTAGTGGAGAGACCCCCCTTTCGTCCAGCCCAAAAAAGGCATCGGTCCCGGTTCATTTCAGAACCGGGACCGATGCCGGACAACGGTCCCGATTCGTCTGAATATGGCAACGGTCGCAGTTCAACTGGGGCAACGGTCCCGGTTTTTGCCAACAACCGGGACCAATGCTCTGGCGACCAACACGTGGCGCACTGCGAGGCATTGGTCCCGGTTTTTGGCAAAAACCGGGACCGTTGCCCCTCATATAAGCCCCCAGACATAAATTAGGATGCAACGCGAATGTTTTACAATTTTTTTATTTTTTTGATTTTTTTTGTCGATTTCAAAAAGTGGTCAAAACGGAGGGCATGACCGGTAATAGATAGGGGTGGAATATTACAAAAGTCTTGGTGGATCCCTGATGAAATCACTACTTGTGTATATAGAAATGATTTTTTCAAAAAATAAAGAGCAAACTATCAAGCACATGTTGTTCAAATTTGACCCCGTTCCAGCTGAATCTGCGGAAATTTGTATTTTTCAGAAGAGGTATATAAAAACCATATTACATGGAAACTTTGGTCAATTGTAAATAACACATGGTCTAATATTTTACAAAAATAAAGTGGTTCAAGTTGACATCAAATATTTGGTAGATCCTTCACAAAAAAAACCCTACTTTTGTCACTCGGAAAATGGAAAATGGATTTTTCGTGCAAAGAAAATAAAAATTTTCTTTGGAAAACTTGTTGGCTAGTATAATATACACACATGTGCAAAATATGAGATCATTTGGGAAAACTATTCTTTCAAACTAGCTGTAACATCGGTCATTTGGCTTGAAAGTCATGAATCTTCATACTCTATAGCTCATTTTAAAAAGACTTTTATAAGATATTTACCTTATTCCAAGTTTGTTGTTTTGTATAGTTACTAAGACATAAATTAGGATGCAACGCGAAGGTTTTACAAATTTTTTATTTTTTTTGAATTATTTTTGTCGATTTCAAAAAGTAGTCAAAACGGAGGGCATGACCGGTAATAGATAGGGGTGGAATCTTACAAAAGTCTTGGTGGATCCCTGATGAAATCACTACTTGTGTATCTAGAAATGATTTTTTCAAAAAATAAAGAGCAAACTATCAAGCACATGTAGTTCAAATTTGACCCCGTTTCAGCTGAATCTGCGGAAATTTGTCTTTTGCAGAAAAGGTATATAAAAACCATATTACATGGAAACTTTGGTCAATTGTAAATAACACATGGTCTAATATTTTACAAAAATAAAGTGGTTCAAGTTGACATCAAATATTTGGTAGATCCTTCACAAAAAACCCCTACTTTTGTCACTCGGAAAATGGAAAATGGATTTTTCGTGCAAAGAAAATAAAAACTTTATTTGGCAAACTTGTTGGCTAGTATAATATACACACATGTGCAAAATATGAGATCATTTGGGAAAACTATTCTTTCAAACTAGCTGTAACATCGGTCATTTGGCTTGAAAGTCATGAATCTTCATACTCTATAGCTCATTTTAAAAAGACTTTTATAAGATATTTGCCTTATTCCAAGTTTGTTGTTTTGTATGGTTACTAAGACATAAATTAGGATGCAACGCGAAGGTTTTACAAATTTTTTATTTTTTTTGAATTATTTTTGTCGATTTCAAAAAGTAGTCAAAACGGAGGGCATGACCGGTAATAGATAGGGGTGGAATCTTACAAAAGTCTTGGTGGATCCCTGATGAAATCACTACTTGTGTATCTAGAAATGATTTTTTCAAAAAATAAAGAGCAAACTATCAAGCACATGTAGTTCAAATTTGACCCCGTTTCAGCTGAATCTGCGGAAATTTGTCTTTTTCAGAAAAGGTATATAAAAACCATATTACATGGAAACTTTGTTCAATTGTAAATAACACATGGTCTAATATTTTACAAAAATAAAGTGGTTCAAGTTGACATCAAATATTTGGTAGATCCGTCACAAAAAACCCCTACTTTTGTCACTCGGAAAATGGAAAATTGGATTTTTCGTGCAAAGAAAATAAAAACTTCCTTTGGCAAACTTGTTGGCTAGTATAATATACACACATGTGCAAAATATGAGATCATTTGGGAAAACTACCCTTTCAAACTAGCTGTAACATCGGTCAGTTGGCTTAAAAGTCATGAATCTTCATACTCGATACCTCATTTTAAAAAGACTTTTATAAGATATTTGCCTTATTCCAAGTTTGTTGTTTTGTATGGTTACTAAGACATAAATTAGGATGCAACGCGAAGGTTTTACAATTTTTTTATTTTTTTTGAATTATTTTTCTCGATTTCAAAAAGTGGTCAAAACGGAGGGCATGACCGGTAATAGATAGGGGTGGAATCTTACAAAAGTCTTCGTGGATCCCTGATGAAATCACTACTTTTGTATCTAGAAATGATTTTTTCAAAAAAGAAAGAGCAAACTATCAAGCACATGTAGTTCAAATTTGACCCCGTTTCAGCTGAATCTGCGGAAATTTGTATTTTTCAGAAGAGGTATATGAAAACCATATTACATGGAAATTTGGTCAATTGTAAATAACACATGGTCTAATATTTTACAAAAATAAAGTGGTTCAAATTGACATCAAATATTTGGTAGATCCTTCACAAAAAACCCCTACTTTTGTCACTCGGAAAATGGAAAATGGATTTTTCGTGCAAAGAAAATAAAAACTTCCTTTGGCAAACTTGTTTGCTAGTATAATATACACACATGTGCAAAATATAAGATCATTTGGGAAAACTATCCTTTCAAACTAGCTGTAACATCGGTCATTTGGCTTGAAAGTCATGAATCTTCATACTCGATACCTCATTTTAAAAAGACTTTTATAAGATATTTGCCTTTTTCCAAGTTTGTTTTTTTATATGGTTACTAAGACATAAATTAGGATGCAACGCGAAGGTTGTACAATTTTTTTATTTTTTTTGAATTATTTTTTCGATTTCAAAATGTGGTCAAAACGGATGGCATGACCGGTAATAGATAGCGGTGGAATCTTACAAAAATCTTGGTGGATCCCTGATGAAATCACTACTTGTGTATCTAGAAATGATTTTTTCAAAAAATAAAGAGCAAACTATCAAGCACATGTAGTTCAAATTTGACCCCGTTTCAGCTGAATCTGCGGAAATTTGTCTTTTTCAAAAGAGGTATATAAAAACCATATTACATGGAAACTTTGGTTAATTGTAAATAAAATATGGTCTAGTATTTGACAAAAATAAAGTGGTTCAAGTCTACATCAAACATTTGGTAGAATCTTCACAAAAAACCCCATTTTTGTCACTCGGAAAATGAAAAATGTGTTTTCAAAATTAAAAAGAAATATATTTTTTCAAAAAAATAATTTAAAAACCTTTAAAATATAATAGGTAACCGATCGGGAAGTTTCAATTTTTTTTAAAATTTCATCACAACATAGACATCAACAAGGTTTAATAGGAATGATATGATACATATATCAACAAGTGTCTGTTAAGCGAGTTGGGGTAGGTGTTGAATGGAACTGAGAAGTTAAGCGTGGTGGGGCTGGAGTAGTGTGAGGATGGGTGACCCTTGGGGAAGAGTTTGACCACGAAGGTCAATTTGATTCGAGATTAACCATAATGATCTTAGATTAAGAAAAATAACAAATAATAAATAATAAATAATAAATAATAATAAGTAATAATAAATAATAATAAATAATAATAAGTAATAATAATAATAATAAATAATAATAAATAATAAATAAATAATAATAAATAATAAATAATAAATAATAAATAATAAATAATAAATAATAATAAGTAATAATAAATAATAATAAGTAATAAATAATAATAATAAAATAATAAATAATAACTAATAATAAAATAATAATAAAAAATAAAAAATAAAAAAATAAAAAAAATATGGAGGCCCGATCCCGGTTCTTCCTATCAACCGGGACCAATGACCCCTCCCCCCTCTTCGGTCCCGGTTTGTGGGCCAACCGGGACCATCATTGGTCCCGAGTTATTGGTCCCGGGTGTTGAACCGGGACCGAAGGCCCATTTGAACCGGGATAATATGGGGGTCTGTCCACTAGTGCCCTTATTTTAAGATACCATTTTTATCCGATCCATAATAAGTATCGCGCATCTTGTACTACTTTCTATTTCAACGATCATCAAGCCTTTTTTTTGTAGTAGGGTGCGTTTCTTTTTTGCAAATACACGAATAAGTTTTCTTGTTAACAATAACAATGATCACTCCTTTCTCTATAGTAGGACACAAATAACTTTTTTGCCAATATGTGAATGTGATATCCTGGCTTAATTTGAATGATAGACTACTCATGTCAACAAAGTATCACTGGTAGAAAAAGGCCCATTTGTCCCGGTTCTAGAGGACTATTTGTTCCGGTTCCGGAACCGGGACTAAAGGGTCGTTACTAATGCCCAAAACCTTTAGTCCCGGTTTGCCCACGAACCGGGACAGATGGAGCTCCACGTGGCCTCTGCGGCTTGTCCGGGCAGGAGGGCCTTTTGTCCCGGTTGGTAGCACCAACCGGGACCAAAATGCCTCCACGCGTCAGCAGTTCCGTGTCTGGGGTTTTTTTTGAGAGGGGGGGATGGGGGTTTTGTAGGGTTAATTATATTGTAGCTAATAGAGAGAGGTGTCCTCTCTTATCTCCGTGCTTGGTCGACGCTACGTACTATACGTATATAGAGGACTCGACATGCTAGCTAGTAAGCAAATGAAGGAATTAAACCATTAAGTACAGAAGATCGTCATGAACATATACAGAGAGAAGTGAGATTGTTCGAACAACAAGTTTTTGTATATCTATCCGACGCTACTGGCTACATATATACAATATAAGATCTCTTACAATACCCTAACATCTGAAATCAAGTTCCATATGGTATTCTCCCTCTTTCCTGATGACGTGTTCAAGAAAGAATCCCGCCAATTCCTCTTGAATTGCTATTATGCGATCTTGTGGTAGGAGTTCTTCCTGCAGTGTGACGCCCCCAAAATCAGACCGTGTACAATAATCATACACGCAAGGTACACGATCGAGATTAGGGACTCACGGTGAGATATCACAACACAACTCTAAAAATAATATAATACAAGTTGTTTAATACAAGCCAGGGGCCACGAGGGCTCGAATACAACAGCTCGAGAGCACAAAGTCAGCGGAAGCAATAGTATCTGAGTACAGACACAAGAATACAAGGTTGCCTTAAGAAGGCTAGCACAAATATCAACAACGATCGAAAAGGCGAGGCCACCTGCCTGGGAACCTCCAAGCTACTCCTGGTCAACGGGGAACTCGACGTCGTAGAAGGCATCGGGGATCTTCACGTTGCGGTGGTCGACATCGGGAACTCCTGCTCCTGGGCTCCAACGTCGGCTGTAGTGGCCGATCAGGCAAAACAGTAAAGGAAATAAAGCAGGTGAGTATCTAGTATACCCGCGAGTCTTACGTCCGCTACTAAGCATTATGCATTGTATCAACGGAAAGAAGAGGCTGTATATAGTGGACTGAAAGACAGAAATCCAGAGCAAGGGTAAGAAGCTATGCCTATCGAAGACTAGCATCTTCCGACGATGTCTTGCAGCATGAGGTAAGAATCAGCCAACAGTTTATATAAAGCAGTAACAATGCAGCAGAAGTTGCTGCAGCATTGTATAATAATAAGTTGTAATAATTAACAATGCCTCCGAGTTCACCTCCTCGACATCCCCGCGAGGAAGAAAACCCGTAACCATACAGTTTAATATTAATAGTTTGTAGTGGTAAGATCCAGCTTCAGCATAAAGCGTCCTGTTACCGTGGACACGGCTATTCGAATAGATTAATCTTCCCTGCAGGCGTGCACTTGTGTTACGCTACACGCACGGATCTCCAGGGTGGCGGGAACCTTGTTAGGGAACGCTCCACCGAGGCTATCCGACACTTCATAGCCCATCTTTCAAACTCAACAGAGAGGCCATCCGCCGGTCTAAATCCTAAGTACGCCGGGCCTTGGACCACAACCCGAACGTACTCCTGCACGGTGCGTGACTGGCCGGTGAAGTTAAAGCAAATCCAAATAAGACATCACCGCGCGAGCAAATAAGACAACACCACTTCCCGGCAATCAGCCCGGAGTACTGCTGACGTCTGAAGAGTCCTCGGACGACACTACGAAGCAGAGGAGCCCATAACTCGTAATTCCCATGGGTAGGTAGTGCGTACATGGCATATAGCCAACTCAAGACATTCACTGAACCATTTAGCATTTTAATTTAACCTGCGTGACAACCGTTATCGTTGCCTCGACTTAACTGACCCGCGGACAACGACAGCAGCCAGAACCACCAGTACATCGGTGCCTGCCCCGTCGTCCCACCAAGTCACTGCGGTTACCAACAAGGTGAACCGTCTCCTTACCTTGTCTCGCGTGTGCTCCTGGAGGAGCTCGACTTTCGTGGTTTGGTAACTCTCGCGGCCAACGATCAGGGGCCAAGCACACCGGTACACTGGTCGTACCCTCCCTGTCGTCCCGTCGCAATACCACTCGCGGGCACCGTTGGGTCGCCCGACTTCTTACCTGAAGGACAACCGTTTACAGGACCCTATGGCAGCAAGACAAGTCAGCCTCGAGTGGAGTACAAGGATTACTCCTTGATAGCTCACACTTGAGGTGACTAGGCATAACCCAGATAGGGGCCTTAGACGGTGTCTGCATTGTACCGTACCGGTGCAGTTATAATATTTGTATCCGCGTTCACTCCCCTGAGTGATCACGACCCTCTATCTAATCCTAGCTAACAATGCGCAGGGCTCACTGCTGAATAATGCATAATAATAATAATAGGTAGCATAGGATAAAGAAGGCACATCAAGGGGCGACAATGACAGGTTATGCAATTGAATAGGTAAGAAACGTAGCAGCAGCAGTAACAATGCCCAGTGCAAGAAATGTACGGAAAGATAGGCGATATCTGGGGAAGAGAATGGCTCTGCTTGCCTGGAAGCTCAACGGTAGTAGTAGGGTCGTCGACGAAGTAGTCGTACTCAGCAGCGGTGTAGTCAACGGCAGCAGCGGGGTCTACCGGAGATTAAGGGGGGGAAGAAACAGTAAATACACAGCAAGCATATACAAACAGATGCATGACATGACAGATGAAATGTTAACGGTATTCTAACGCAGTGCAATGCACATTGCTCGGAACGGAAATTCATCCGGGGCTGAAATACCGGCTCCGGGTGATTATCGGACAAGGTGTCCGGAGGGGGGAGATATCATGCCGTAGGTGTCGTGGACATCCGACACACGTGTGGGTGGTGTATCCGGATTAGTTGATCTATTCCGAACAACTTTCGTATTCGAAATAAATTCATCCGGGAACTTTAGCAGTACCGGACAATTTATCCGACAGACGGTCCGGAGGGGGACGGTTCGATGTTCGTTGTGTTAGAGGGGTTATGTAGACATACGGATAGCGTATCTGTATTCGTTATATTTTTCTGATCAAATTTCATGTATAAAGTTTTTGAATCTGAGTTACGGTTTAAAAGTTATTGAATTTCAAAGTTTTAAATCAGTTAAATGATTTTCTGAATTTCTTTTATTATTTATTCAACATTATCCAAAACATTATCCAAAATAGTGCCTGACATGTGGGACCCACCTGTCAGCCTCTATTTAGTTATAATTCATTTTATTTAATAAAAACAGAAGGGTGGCCCACATGTCATACACTACTAGTTTTAATTAATTTTCTATTTTAATAAACTGACTGCGGGGCCTACATGTCATGGAGGGTAAATTAATTAAAACAGTTTAATTAACTCAATGATTTAATTAAAGGGCTGGGCCCACTAGTCAGAGACTCCAAGGGGGTTTTATTAGTTGCTAATTAACAGAGGCTTAACTGGGGGGGTCGGGCCCACATGTCATTGGCAGTGGTGGGGGAGGGATTAGTGGTTAGTGAAGCACTAACCACGGCGACGCGACGGCCATCACCGGAGCTACTCCGGCGAGACCGTGAGCTCGCTACAGAGCACGGGCGGGCATGGGACCGGGCTTATTCGGAAGAGGGGGTCGAGCCGCGCCGGTTGGGTGTGGTCGCAGCGGCTATCGTGGCCGGAGTAGGGCTCACGGACGACGACGGCTGCGGCCGGTGTACGGTCTAATGGCATACTACGACTCGGGACGAAATCAAGCGCGCCACCTGAGAAAATCGAACCTGCGTTCAACTGGGAACGTGATGGTGCCATTGGTGCGGGCGATAGGGTACAGGGAGCACGGCCCGGACTGGCCACGGCGGCGGCAGGAGCTCGCGACGGTGGGCATGGCGTTACAGAGCACGAACCGAAGGGGAAACAGAGGGTTTGTGCGCGTAGCTCACCTAGGAGTCAAACGGCGGTGGCGGCGAGTTCGGGAGAGGTGTGCAGCGGCCGAATTTTCCCGGGGAAGAACGACGACCGCAGCTCGGAACGACGACGACGGTGTGCCCTTGAAGGCGTCCGAGCTCGATTCCACGCGAAGAGTGAAGTAGTCGACGACGACGAGCACCGCGGACATGCTGGTTGGGCTCGTCTCGCACGGTGGGCACGTGCGTTCACGGAGGCGCGCCCATGGCGGCTCGGCCGTGCGAGGCAGAGAGGGAAGGAGGCGATGGGGGGGGGAAGTTGGGGATGGGAGGGTCCAAGGGGTGGTTCGCACAACCTTATCGTCGACGCGCGTGCACAGGGGAGGAGGGGGCCAGCCGCGGCTTCCATGGCCATGGCTGTGCCACGGCACGGGGCAGGTGGGGAGGGGACTGGGGAAGGTGGGGAAGAAGAGGGCTGGGGTGGCTGGGCCCGGGTGGGCCTCTCCCCAGGCGGGATTTGGGGTTTTCTATTTTCTGTTTTTCTGTTAATCATTTCTTTTACTTTTTCTTTTCTGTTTGTATTTAGTTTAGCTAGGTTTTGATTTTTGTAAAATGTTATAATTGCACCTATATTAGTGTTACACTTTAACATGATGCCACAAAAAGTTTAGCCCACAATAAAATTCATCTAGATTTTATTCAATGCACAAAATATTAAATGGAGCTAATTTTGCTACCGTTTATATTTATATGCATTATTTAAATAGTTAATAAAATATCATTTATCTTTTATATGACCTACTGATTATTGGGTATTTAATAAAAATGGGTTCACAATTTTTAGTGCATTTAAAATTCCTACTTGTTTATTAAATTTACCATGGCAATTCAATAATTCCCAAGCATTTATTTTTATTTCTTATTATTTCTAAAACACTTTAATAAAATATCCATTACTATATTAACATGGCCTAATGATTGCTAGACATTTTATTAATAGGTTTCATCATTTATGGTCCAACTATGATTTTCATTCCCATTTTAATTTCCATGACAATTTTGATAACCCAACATCATTGGTTTCACAATTACCATTGACTTGGGATTGTTCTAAAAGCTAGGTATGACTTGGTCTATTTATTTGCAAGGTGATTAATAATCTCCCAAAATTCTTTGAGCAAGATTTATAATCCACCCAATTTGAAAATTTTATCAGGGTTGGAATTTGACAGAGCTATGATCAAAGGTGATCATGGCTTGATCATCAACAGTAATGATCACTAACAGTGGAATCACTGTAGTGATTACTGTACATATTCTGAGGGTGTTACATGCAGCTCTCAAAGCTAATTCGAAGAAGGGGGTCAATACATATATTTAAATGAAACTCAACACAAATGATGGTAATAAAATAAAATTTTGAATATTATTGCTTACGCACATCAAAATCTTTTTTAGAGTAGCCGCCCTGCTTAGAGATCGTAGCGTTGTAGATGTACTCGCATACGTAGTATCCACAAAGATTAGTCCCTTCTTGCTGCCACAACCACTTTACGAGAAATAGAGGTCAATCAAACTGATAATCAAGCATTATATAAATGGTATTGATGAAACTAGCTAGAATCAAATTAATGGGAGATGCGCGGAACTAGCTAGTAGTACTTACTTTCAGGCGTGTAAATTTCAGCTCCTTTGGCAGTCCCGGAGATTTTGTGGTGAACGTTATCCAAACCCTACCAGACATAGAAAATAATTATTACCTAACATCAGGAAATGAACAAAATTGCCGAAATGCTGCGATAATGATCGATTGCACTTACTTCTTAAGCATTTCAGTGATGATCGCATACCTCTTGGGATCTTTTCGTCTTGAGTCTAACACGGTTACTAGTCCCTCCTCAAGCTTAATCTCTAGGAGAATAAAGTGGAAGCTGCACACGCATGCAGAACTCATCAATTACATTACTATAACCTCGAGTAAATAAAGGAAAACCGAATATGCATAGTATAACACTCACTCGAAGTTGTAAGGAAAGATTATTTTTTGTTTGTTTTGATGTTGAAGCAACGATTGTAGCAAGTTGGCCTCGGCTTGTTTGGGATTCTTTTCCATCGCCCATTCATCAAAGAGATTTTGGTTAATGAACCCAATATTATAGATTTCTCTTTGCTTGCATTCGACGATCTTCAATCTGCATGATATAGTGAATTATATATACATGCAATGAAAGAGTTGAGCTATATATAGAGACTTAATTAAAGAAGTAGTACTTACAGACAGTAGCAAGTGACGATTACTTTACCGATCGCCATTGCATTGTAAAGCTGGAATAACTCCTCAAATGGAACATACAACGTGTCAATTCCAACGAGGTCGTGCTTGTCTTTAACCATAAGAAACACATTATCCAACCCAGAGTTCTTGCAGGTGTCCATGTACCACTCAGGGAATCTTCGCATCATCGTTGGTAGCTCTTGATCAGGTCTAACGAGAGGATACCTGTGCCAGAATTTGAGTTCGTCCACCTGGAGTGGATCAAAATGTATATCGTCTGGCAGGTAATCACCAGGATTGGTACCGGGCACCATCCCGACCGGCAGATTTGCGACGACGATATCACTAGACACCTGCAACGGGGGGCACAATTGTTTCGCCTGTTCGCCGAGCTGGGGATTTTTTTCCCTCGTGCAATTTTTTGTTCTCTCCTTTGGTCAGCTGCAGTGCTTCCGGACCGGCGTGTTTCTTGCACTTTCTTTTTAAGAGCGCGGACATGGTTGTCATCCAGCGGAGCCGGTGCTGGTCGCTTCAGGGCATCCAAAGTGCGCTTCAATTTCACCTCATCTATCTTCTCCTTCGGAGGTGGATTTTTCTTTTTAAAAAAGGCATCCACTTCGCCTTTAGAGATCTTCGCGCTTTCCTCATCGCTCCTCTCGTATGGTAATGGCTCAAGAGGCTTGAGAGATGATGGACCGTATTGGTATCGCCTCCCACCACTGGTTGTACTGCTAGACGCCGGAGCGACAGCTGCTATTTTCCTTTGTTGCTTAAGAGGCACCGGAGCAACCGGAGCGGCGGTGGCGGGTCTCTTCTGCTCTTGCTGACGAGGCGGAGGAGGAGACGGGCTGCTCGGACGCGCCGACGCAGGCGGAGAAGGAGGCGGAGGAGGAGGAGGAGGCGTGCACTGATCAGTCGCCGGAGGAGGAGGCGGAGAAAGAGGTGTGCCCTGATCTCTCGCCGGCGGAGGAGGAGGCGGGCCCTTACTCGCCGGGGGAGGAGGCGGAGGAGGAGGCGGGCCCTTACTCGCCGGAGGAGGAGGAGGAGGCGTAGGTGCCGTCCAGTTCGGAAGCTTGATGAATTCCTTCGGCCATAGACATGAAGTCCTCAGAGCATTCTGCAGGAGATTTTCTCCTTTGCCAGTAGGGTAGTCAAGCTCGATCTCCTCATATCCCTCCATTATTTCATCGACCATCACAACAGCATAGCCTTGTGGAATCGGATGACAGTGAAAAGTTCCGTTGGGTCGAGGAGGTGCAACATGGCCGATGGCCACCATGGGTTTGAATTGCATCAATTTCTTCTTAAGGTGGCATTCTTGAGACTCCGTGATTTCATCCACGGGGTACCTGGAAGCCGTCAAATCAGGTTGCGCAATGACCTCGGTGGAAGCCACACTGCTTCTCCGCTGAGATGGCGGGGTAGCTTCTAGGGTAGCTTCGTCAGCTCGATGCCTCTCCTCTAGCGCTTGTACTCTTGCATGCAGGTTCTGTATTTCGCTTGGCTCCTGTTTCCTCTTCCTCTCCCTGCTTTTGTAACCGCCTGCGTCGGGAAACCCATTCTTCCACGGAAGGGAGCCTGTCGTGCCTCGTGTTCGTCCTAGGTGCTCAGGATTCCCGAGGGCCATTGTGATCTCGTCGTTCTCTCTGTCCGGAACTAACGTCCCTGCCTCCGTTTCGGCGATTAACTCCTGAAGCTTGGTGATCGGTACTCTCAGTTGTTCGTTCGTCCAAAAGAACTTCCCTGTTTCAGGGTGCAAGGTTCCCCCAACCCCGAAGAACCAATTCCTTGCACGCTCTGGCCAGTTCAATGTCACTGGTACGATCCCTTTGTCAAGAAGGTCATTTTCAGCCTTCTCCCACAACAGTCGGCCTTTGTGGTAGCCACCTGACCCCGTGCAATGGTGATGCTTCTTCTTTGCATCATTTAGTTTGTTTATCGCTGACATCTTCTTACTCTTCTCCGATGTCTTGTGGGCCACAAATGCAGGCCACTGTTCTCTTATCTTCTCAAATCGGCCGGTGAATGCTGGAGTCTTCTCTTTGTCGACAAACGTTGTTTTTAACTCATTCTTCCACCTCCTGAATAGCTCTGCCATCTTCTTAAGAGCATGAGTCTTGACCTTTTGCTCTATAACTGGATTTTCCGGACGCTCCTCTTCCGGTAGGGTGAATTTTTCCTTCAACGCGGTCCAAAGATCATCTTTCTGTCTATCGGTGACAAAAGACACTTCAGGGTCTCCGGCCTTCGGCTTATTCCATTGCTGGATGCTAATCGGGATCATGTCCCTAACAAGAACCCCGCACTGAGCAGAAAATGCATCTTTGGTCCGGCTGGGTTCAATCGGTTGGCCATCTCTATTGATGCTGGTGATCGTGAAACTTTCATCCGGGCGCAACTTTTTCTTTGGGCCTCGTCTCGTTACCGAAGTTTGGCTCGATCCGGATACGGAGGGCTAGAAAAGAAGAAAGAAGAGAGTTAATATGTGTACACAGTCCAAAACAATTAATGCATCAATTAGCTAGTCAGCACAGGCTTAATTATTATATATACCTCGCCGGAATTTCCAACAACTCCTTCCTCCGTTCGCTCACACGAGCCATCATAAGCATGTCCTTCCACCTCCATTGTCCGATCACCGGATCCTGCTTCACCCTCTTCTTCCAGACCATCGGTGTCGTTCAGAAATTGGAAGACATCAACTCCTTCCCGGACGATGTCGCCCACCAACAACGGTCCTTCGCGGATGATTTCCCCCAACATCTCTTCTTGTTCTAAGTTTCTATGACGATCTTCCATAGTTTCTGCAAAATATTAATTACAACATGAAACTTAATATACAAACATGATATAGCCTCGACAATAAACCTATATAAGATGACCCTCGACCCCTCGACCCCCTCACGTCACTTCCGGCTAATGATGAAGCCATGGATTTCTTCAATACTTTGACACAAGGCAACCTCTCGACACATCGGCGATCCACCCCTCGACGACCCTCGACCCCTCGACGACCGTCGACGACCATCGACCCTCGACGACCCTCGACCATCGACGACTCATGCAACCAATGTCTGATGGGAAGTGTGACGAATTCGGTTTTTAAAAAGACCCCGAATCAAAAAAAGTTCAACATGAAAGTTCTTTATCTCCCCAAGGACTACAACTTTGATGTTTTGTGTTTTTCCATCCTAGGAACATATGTGTCCTCTCAAAACTAAAACGCGACGCCATTATCATGCACATGTCAAACCGCTCAAATTTTTGTACTGTTCAATTGCAAATTTGCATACACCATTATTGCAACAATGAATACATAAATCTTTTTTTTTAATTTTTCAACATGTGTAAAATACATAAGTATTTTGCAAATTTGCATTTAACAATGGCATCATATAGCAACAAAATTTAACTTTGGAATCATCGATTCTAGCATCATCTAACAACAAAATTGCATTTAACAGTACATAGAGCAAAATTTTGTTTTCTCTGTTTTTTTTTCTTCTTATTTTCCTTTTTCCCTCTCCTTTTTTTTCTTCTTCCTTCATCCTCGCTTCTTCCTCTTTTCTTCTCCCCGCAGGCCACACAGCAAGGCACGGCCGTGGCCATGGCCGGCGGCGACCAGCGGCAAGCAGCATGGGGGCGGGGGCGGGCGGGGGCGCGGTGGGCAGGCGGCGACCAGCGGAGGCGTGCACGGGCCGGCGAGCACGGCTAGCTCCCGTCCATGGCCGTGGCCGTGGCGAGCACGTACGGCTAGCTAACGGAGAGGGAAAAGGGGGGACGGGCTCACAGCGACGGCATGTGCGACGGGGGCGGCGGGCGGCGGTTGGGCAGCCTGACGGCGTCGGTTTCTTCTCCGGCGTCGTCGGGGGAAATGGCGAGATTAGAACTGAAAATTTATAAGTGCCATTTATATACCCAGAGTATTGGTACCGGTTCGTGCCAGCAACCGGGACCAATTCCCCCCTTTAGTCCCAGTTGATAACACCAACCCGGACCAAAGATTTTTTTTCAGCAGCCGAAAAGGCGGCAAACAGAGACCTTTGGTTCCGGTTGGTGGCACCAACCGGGACTAAAGGGTGGCATTGGTCCCGGTTGGTGGCACGAACCGGTACCAATGCTCCCCTTTAGTTCCGGTTGGTGCCACCAACCGGAACCAAACGCCTTGCGCCGCGGAGCGGTGGGATGTTTAGTCCCACCTCGCTAGCCGAGGGAGCGCTCGAGCGGTTTATAAGCGCTGCTGCGCGTACCGTCTCGAGCTCCTCTCAACTGCAGGCTTCCGGGCCTAATCTCGTACTACTTTCCTGTGGGCCTATTGGGCCTATTGCGGGCCTGAATCCTGGCCCATGGTTGGGTTTCTAGTCGTATTCAGGGCGTGGTGGCCCAATAGGTGGCATTTTTTTTTCTTTTTTCCAGTTTTTTTGTTTTATTTTTTTCTTTCTTTACTTTTCCAGTTTCTAGCACTACAAATGAACTCCGAAAATGTTGAAACTTTGCATGGTATCATCATTTGACCCACATAGCATGTGCTAAAAAGTTGAGAGGGTTACGGCAAAAACTGGATGGTGGCGGTGCCGCGGAAGGGGAAGACTTCGCGAGAAGAGAAATAGTGGAGGTTGGCTTTGCGCGTGCTTTTAACCTCACCCGGGTCTGAATCCCACCAATCAGGAAGAAGTACACGGATCGCGTGTTTCTTTTAAGCGCTTGTGAGTCGTTGGATCCGGCTTGTGAGTCGTTGGATCTGGGAACCGGCCTGTACACAGTTAAGGTCTCGCGCTAGTACCGGTTTGTGCTAGCAACCGGGGCTAAAGAGGCACACGACCCCTATATATATCCCACCTCTTGGACACTCGGTGTGTACGAAGTCAAATCATTCGGATTGGCATGCATACGCCCAACAGTGCATTTGATGTGCGGGCACTCACGAGCCACAGTTGGGTTGTATGCAGGCGAAACCGTGTGTTTTGTTGATATATCTAGAAATCCTTCAGTTCATCGACCAAATACAAATCATTCGGATTCCCTGCATACAACCCGACGGTGCATTTGATATGCGGGCACTCACGAGCCACGGTCGGGCTGTATGAAGGAGAACCGTGTGTTTTGTTGATCTATCTACAAAGGGATTTCAATTTTCAACCCTTTCTGACTTCATCTGTCTTCACTTTTTCTTCGCTTGTGTCCTTTGCTTATTGCGTTGTAACCATGGATATTCTTCATCGCTTAACAGGGTGCTTGGATCAACCTTGACTTTGAAGGGAGGAATTTCATGAAACTTTTCATAATCTTCAGACATGTCCGTCTTGCCCTACAATCCCACGATGTCTCTTTTTCTTGAAAGAACTATGTGGCGCTTTGGCTCATCGTATGATGTATTCGCTTCCATATCTTTTCTTTTTATCGGTTTGGTACACATGTCCTTCACATAGAAAACCTGCGCCACATCATTGGCTAGGACGAATGGTTCGTCTGTGTACCCAAGATTGTTCAGATCCACTGTTGTCATTCCGTACTGTGGGTCTACCTGTACCCCGCCTCCTGACAGATTGACCCATTTGCACTTAAACAAAGGGACCTTAAAATCATGTCCATAGTCAAGTTCCCATATGTCCACTATGTAACCATAATATGTGTCCTTTCCCCTCTTGGTTGCTGCATCAAAGCGGACACCGCTGTTTTGGTTGGTGCTCTTTTGATCTTGGGCGATCGTGTAAAATGTATTCCCATTTATCTCGTATCCTTTGTAAGTCAATACAGTTGAAGATGGTCCCTTGGACAATGAGAACAGCTCATCAGAAACAATGTTGTCACCTCTGACACGTGTTTCCAACCAATCGCCGAATGTCCTGATGTGTTGTGACGCCCCTAAGATCAATCCGTGTACAGTAATCATACACGCAGAGTACACGACTGAGATTAGGGTGCCACGGTGAGAATATCACAGCACAACACTAAACACAAAAGTATAAACCAATATGTTACAATAAAGGGGGGTCACGTGGACCCGAATACATAAGTTATACAAGCCATAATATCTGAGTACAGACATAGTTAGTCAAGTTTTGCCTTAAGAAGGCTAGCACAAATAACATCAGAGATACAGATCGAAAAGGCAAGGCCTCCTGCCTGGGAGCCTCCGAAACTACTCCTGGTCCTGGTCAGCGGGGGTCTCGACGTAGTAGTATCCGCCTCCGGGGTACTCCTGCTCCTGGGCTCCAACGTCGACTGCAGCGGCCGATCAGGCAAAACAGTAAAGGAAATAAAGCAGGTAAGTATCTAGTATACCCGCGAGTCTTACGTCCGCTACTAAGCATTATGCATTGTATCAACGGAAAGAAGAGGCTGTATATAGTGGACTGAAAGACAGAAATCCAGAGCAAGGGTAAGAAGCTAGGCCTATCGAAGACTAGCATCTTCCGACGATGTCTTGCAGCATGAGGTAAGAATCAGCCAACAGTTTATATAAAGCCATAAAGTAACAACGAAGCAGAAGTTGCTGCAACATTGTATAATATAAGTTGTAATGATTAACAATAATAATAATGCCTCCGAGTTCCCCTCCTCGACTCCCTGCGAGGAAGAAGACCCGGAACCATACAGTTTAATAATAACAGTTTCTAGTGGTAAGATCCAGCTTCAGCATAAAGCGTCCTGTTACCATGGACACGGCTATCGATAGATTAATCTTCCCTGCAGGGGTGCACTGGCGTGACTCTACGACGCTCGGATCTCCAGGGTGGCGGGAACCTTGTTAGGGAACGCTCCACCAAAGCTATCCGACACAAAGTAGCCCATCCTTCGGCAATCAACAGAGAGGTCATCCGCCGGACTATATCCTATGTACGCCGGGCTTTGGACCCTAACCCGAACGTACTCCTGCACGGTGCGTGACTGGCCGGTGAAGCAAAATCAAAGCAAATACAAACACACCTGCTGCAGCAAAGAGAAGACAACACCACTTCCCGGCAATCAGCCCGCGGTACTGCTGACGTCTGAGGACCCTCGAACGAGACTACGATGCAGGGGAGCCCACACTCCTTATCCCACGTGTAGGTAGTGCGTACAAGCCAAAAGGCTACTCAAGACATCCGCCGAACCATTTAGCATTTTAATTAGCCTGCGTGACAACCGTTATCGTTGCCTCGACTTAACCGACCCGCGGTCAACGACAGCAGTCAGGACCACCAGTACATCGGTGCCTGCCCTGTCGTCCCACCAAGTCACTGCGGTTACCAATAAGGTGAACCGTCTCCTTACCTTGTCTCGCGTGTGCCCTTGGTAGAGCTCGACTTTCGTGGTTTGGTAACTCTCGCGAGATACGAGCAGGGGCCAAGCACGCCAGTAACGTCGGTCGTACCCTCCCTGTCGTTCCCGACGATATACCGCTCGCGGGCACCGTTGGGTCGCCCGACTTTCTTACCTTTAAGGACAACCGCTGTCCAGGACCCTATGGCGGCAAGACAAAGTCAGCCTCGGGTGGAGTACAAGGATTACTCCTTGATAGCTCACACTTGAGGTGACTAGGCATAACCCAGATAGGGGCCTTCGGCGGTGTCTGCTTTGTACCGTACCTGTGCAGTTGTATATATGGTACCCGTGTTCACTCCCCCGAGTGATCACGACCCGCTATCTAATCCTAGCTAACCATGCGCAGGGTTCACTGCTGAATATATGCATAATTATAACAGGCAGCATAGGGTAAGAAAGGTACATCAAGGGGCGACAAAATCAGGCTATGCAATTGAATAGGTTTGTAATCGTAGCAGCAGCAGTAACCATGCCTAGTGCAAGAAAGTACGGAAAAGGTAGGCGATATCTGGGGAAGAGAATGGCTCTGCTTGCCTGGAAGCTCGACGGTAGGGGTCGGGTCGTCAACGAAGTAGTCGTACCCGGCAGCGGTGTAGTCGGCGGTAGCAGCGGGGTCTACCGGAGATTAAGGGGGGGAGGAAACAGTAAATACACAGCAATAATATACAAACATATGCATGACATGACAGACGAAATGTTAACGGTGTTCTAACACAGTGCAATGCACGTTGCTCGGAGCGGGAATTCATCCGGGGATGAAATACCGGCTCCGGGTGATTACCGGACAGGGTGACCGGAGGGGGAAGGATCAAGCCGGAGGTGTCGTGGGTACCGGAAAAACATAAGGGGGGTGTATCCGTGCTAGTTGATCTATTCCGAACAACTTTCGTGTTCGGAATAAATTCATCCGGGTACTTTTTATCGGTACCGGAAATTATCGACAGACAGCCCGGAGGGGGGGAATGTCGATGATCGGTGTGTTAGGGAGGTGGGGTAGACATACAGATAGTATATCCATATTCGTTATATTTTTCTGATCAACTTTCATGTATAAAAATTTTCGATCCGAGTTACGGTTTAAAAGATATTGAATTTATAAGTTTAAATCAATTTTAAATCAATTTTAAATCAATTTATAATCATTTTTGCATTTCTTTTATTTATTAAACAGAACATTATCCATAACAGAGTTGACTGGTCAAACCTGACCAGTGGGTCCCACTGGTCAGCCTCTGCTTCATTAAAAGTGGTTTAATTAATCCTAATAACCCAGTGGACCCACATGTCAGTGAGAGATTAATCTAATTAGCTATTAACTTAACTAAAATGTGATTAATCAGAGGTGGGCCCCTCAGGTCAGTGTAACAGTTTTAATTAAATAGTTTTATTTAGGGGGGTTAGCTCTAATCCGCTGGGTGGGACCCAGAGGTCAGTGGCTGGGGGGGCTATTAGGGGGGGGGTTTCCCCCGGTTTAAACCGTGCCCGCGCCCGTGCCTGGGCCGAGCACGCCGGCGTCAATGGCCAGGGGCACGGCGGTGAGCCCATCGGGGCACTCCGACAACCAAACGCGGCGCGGAGGCCAGGAATCAGGCGAGCGTTGTGTCGCGCGTCCACTGGTGTACACAGTGGGCGGCGGGGACGAACGGAGCAGCGGTCATGGCGGGCTCCCGCGGCGGCCGGAGCACGGCTTAGCGGGGCGGCGGCCTACGGGCAGCAAAACGGGGCGGGAACATGGGGGAACAGCAGCGCAGCTCACCACGAGGGACGAGAAGGGGTCTGTGATGTCGGGGGAGCTCGGAGTGGAGCGCACGGTGTCAATGGCGCAGCGGCCGCGGTGGGGAAACGGCGGCGATGGCGAGGCCCCAGTAGACGCCGGCTTCGATTGGGGGCGCAGGAAGAAGGGGTCGGGCGCAGGCTAGCCCCCAGACAAGACGGCCGGGCCGGAGGTGGCCGGTGGCCGCGTCGGCTGTGGCGGCGTGGCCACGGACGCGCTCGGGTTCGCGCGGGAGGGGAGGGAAGAGCACCAGGGGAACAGGGACTGGCGGCTAGGGTTGAGGGAGGGGTCAGGGCAGGGTTCCAGGGGGGCGGCTTGGCCTTGTAGGCCGCCGGGAGGGGTGGCCGGATGGCCGCCACAGCGGCGTCTGGCCGCGCGATGCGCGCCACGCCATGCCATGCCGTACGGGAGGAGGGAGACAACCGGGGTGGTGGGCTGTGGGCTGAGGGGGCCGGTTGGATTCGGTCCAGGGGGAGGGGAATGGGCCATGGTGGGGTGGGTTAGGCTTAGTTTCTTTTTTTTCTTTTTGCTTTTCTGTTTATTTCTTTTTGTATTTATTTTAATTACCTAGACATTTTTGTAAAATGTTGTAAGTGTACCATAATTTAGCAATCACCCTAGGTTAGTGCCACAAATAGTTTGGACAATTTTAAAAGTCATTTAATATTTGAATTTAATATTAAATGATTAAATTGGGGTTTTTAGCTACTGTGTTGATTTGTTTGGAATTTTCTATAACTTAATAAATAACCAAACCCATATGGATTTGGTCCAGTGATTATTTGGGATTTTATAAAAGTGGTTCCAAGATTTTTGGAAAAGATTTATTGTCACCCTATTTTTAATAATCACTAAAAGGCATTTTAGGGTTTGTTTGAATTTTATTTCAAATGGCTTGGACTTTGTTTTCATCCATGATGATCAAGGCCCATGGTTCACATTGCTTGCAACAATATCAAAGGATAATTTGAATTTGAACTGAACCAGTGGACCAAACAAAAGTTTTGAACAGTAGAGATGAACAGTAACAGTGATTACTGTTCACTGACAGTGAGGGTGTTACATGTGTTCATGTGTAATCTAGTCGTCACACTCCTCCGGGTGTTTGGAGCGCATACTGTTCTTGTGTTCATCGACATACGGGGCCACCAAGATAGAGTTCTGTAGAACTGTGTAGTGTGCTTGAGTCCAAGAATGTCCGTCCCTGCATATTATTGAGTCCCTTCCAATCGTGCCTTTTCCAGTCAGTCTCCCCTCATACCGCGATTCAGGTAGACCAATCTTCTTAAGGCCAGGAATGAAGTCGACACAAAACCCAATGACGTCCTCTGTTTGATGGCCCATGGAGATGCTTCCTTCTGGCCTAGCGCCGTTACAGACATATTTCTTTAGAACTCCCATGAACCTCTCAAAGGGGAACATATTGTGTAGAAATACAGGGCCCAGAATGAAAATCTCGTCGACTAGATGAACTAGGACGTGCGTCATGATATTGAAGAAGGATGGTGGGAACACCAGCTCGAAACTGACAAGACATTGCGCCACATCACTCCTTAGCCTTGGTAGGATTTCTGGATCGATCACCTTTTGAGAGATTGCATTGAGGAATGCACATAGCTTAACAATGGCTAATCGAACATTTTCCGGTAGAAGCCCCCTCAATGCAACCGGAAGCAGTTGTGTCATAATCACGTGGCAGTCATGAGACTTTAGGTTCTGAAACTTTTTCTCGGCCATATTTATTATTCCCTTTATATTCCACGAGAAGCCAGACGGGACCTTCATACTGAGCAGACATTCAAAGAAGATTTCCTTCTCTTCTTTGGTAAGAGCGCAGCTGGCAGGACCTTCATACTGCTTTGGAGGCATGCCGTCTTTTTCGTGCAAACGTTGCAGGTCCTCCCGTGCCTCCGGTGTATCTTTTGTCTTCCCATACACGCCCAAGAAGCCTAGCAGGTTCACGCAAAGTTTCTTCGTCACGTGCATCACATCGATTGAAGAGCGGACATCTAGGTGTGTCCAGTAGGGTAGGTCCCAAAATATAGATTTCTTCTTCCACATGGGTGCGCGTCCCTCGTCATCATTCGGAACAGATAGTCCGCTGGGACCCTTTCCAAATATTACGTGTAAATCATTGACCATAGCAAGTACGTGATCACCGGTACGCATGGCGGGCTTCTTCCGGTGATCTTCTTCGCCTTTGAAATGCTTGCCTTTCTTACGACATTGATGGTTGGTCGGAAGAAATCGACGATACCCTAGGTACACATTCTTCCTGCATTTGTCCAGGTATATACTTTCGGTGTCAGCTAAACAGTGCGTGCATGCGTGGTATCCCTTGTTTGTCTGTCCTGAAAGGTTACTGAGAGCAGGTCAATCATTGATGGTTACAAACAGCAACGCATGCAGGTCAAATTCCTCCTGTTTGTGCTCATCCCACACACGTACACCGTTTCCATTCCACAGCTGTAAAAGTTCTTCAACTAATGGCCTTAGGTACATATCAATGTCGTTGCCGGGTTGCTTAGGGCCTTGGATGAGAACTGGCATCATAATGAACTTCCGCTTCATGCACACCCAAGGAGGAAGGTTATACATACATAGAGTCACGGGCCAGGTGCTGTGATTGCTCCTCTGCTCCCCGAAAGGATTAATGCCATCCACGCTTAAACCAAACCATACGTTCCTTGGGTCATCTCCAAACTCAGCCCGGTACTTTCTCTCGATTTTTCTCCACTGCGACCCATCAGCGGGGTGTCTCAAATTCCCGTCTTTCTTACGGTCTTCATTGTGCCATCGCATCAACTTGGCATGCTCTTTGTTCATGAACAGACGTTTCAACCGTGGTATTATAGGAGCATACCACATCACTTTGGAAGGAACCCTCTTCCTGTGGGGCTCGCCGTCAACATCACCAGGGTCATCTCGTCTGATCTTATACCGCAATGCACCGCATACCGGGCATGCGTTCAAATCCTCGTACGCACCGCGGTAGAGGATGCAGTCATTAGGGCATGCATGTATCTTCTGCACCTCCAATCCTAGAGGGCATACGACCTTCTTTGCTGCGTACGTACTGTCGGACAATTCGTTATCCTTTGGAAGCCTCTTCTTAAATATTTTCAGTACATCCTCAAATCCCTTGTCAGGTATACCATACTTTGCCTTCCACTGCAGCAATTCCAGTACGGTATCGAGCTTTGTGTTGCCATCTTCGCAATTGGGGTACAACCCTTTTTTGTGATCCTCTAACATCCGATCGAACTTCAGCTTCTCCTTTTCACTTTCACACTGTCTCCTTGCATCAACAATGACCCGGCGGAGATCATCATCAGGCACATCGCCCGGTTCCTCTTGATCTTCATCGGGCACATCGTCCGCTTCCCCCGTTGCAGCATCACCGTATTCAGGGGGCACATATTTTGTCATCGTACTCTTCTTCTTCGCCGTCTTCCATCATAACCCCTATTTCTCCGTGCTTGGTCCAAACATTATAGTGTGGCATGAATCCCTTATAAAGCAGGTGGGTGTGAATGGTTTTCCGGTCAGAGTAAGAGTTCGTATTGCCACATGTAGGGCATGGACAACACATAAAATCATTCTTCTTGTTTGCCTCAGCCAGTTCGAGAAACTCATGCACGCCGTTAATGTACTGGGAGGTGTGTCTGTCACCGTACATCCATTGTCGGTTCATCTGCGTGCATTATATATAATTAAGTGTGTCAAAAACCATTATATATAGAACATCATGAATAGATAAGTGACCAAATTAATAGAAGTTCATCATCATAGTAAAACCAAAGTACATACATAGTTCTCATTGAACAACATACAACTCTCCAGAGCATCTAACTAAGGCATACATCGAAACTATGTAAAACATTTCAATGCACCAACAAATGCGATCATAATCGCAACGAAGGTAACAATTGAACCAACGGCATAATGATACCAAGCCTCGGTATCAATTGCATATTTTTCTAATCTTTCTAATCTTCAAGCGCATTGCATCCATCTTGATCTTTTTATCAATGATGATATCCGCAACATGCAACTCCAATAGCATCTTCTCCTCCTCAATTCTTTTTATTTTTTCCTTCAAGTTATTGTTTTCTTCTTCAGCTAAATTTAACCTCTCGACAATAGGGTCGGTAGGAATTTCCGGTTCAACTACCTCCTAGATAAATAAATATGTCACGTTGGTCGGCATAATTGTCATAAACAAAAAATGAACTAAATAGTTATAAAAGATAATATATACCACATCCGAATCATAGACAGGACGAGGGCCGACATGTGCAGGTACCATAACCATCGCACTATATAATAAAAAGCAATAATAAAAAGCAATAAGAAAATTAGACAAGTATATATCTAATCATAAAAGTAAGAATTACTTTCTTTTAGAAAGAAAATAAGAACAAGAGGCTCACCACGGTGGTGCCGGCGACGAGATTGGCAAGGCCGATCGACGGTGGTGAAGACGGGTACGAGACGTGATAAATCGCTAAACCTAAACAAATCTTGAGGAAAACGGAGCTTGGAGGTCGAGTTTGGAGAGGAGAAAGCTTAAGTAGTGTGGCTCGGGCATTTCATCGAACACATCATGTGCATTGGAGGTGAGCTAGAGCACCAGAACACCCTCCCTTGCCCTCCTCGAAAAAACAGAGCACCAGTGGAGTGCTCTGCTGTTGGTGAGGGGTATATATAGCCAAATCGTTATTCCCGGTTTGTGGCAGGAACCAGTAATAATGGACAGCCTTTCGTCCCGGGTTGAGCCACAAACCGGGATAGTGGTTGTGGGCCAGGAGCGAGGACCATTGGTCCCGGTTCTTGTCTGGAACCGAGACATATGCCCCCAGACGAACCGGGACCAATGTCCCACGAGGCCCGGCCGGCCCCCGGGCGCACGAACCGGGACGTATGACCACCATGGGTCCCGGTTCGTGGCACAACCGAGACTAATGGGCTGGAGAGGCCTGAACCAAAGCCCTGTTTTCTACTAGTGTATACCTTTTTTTCGGAAGCTCGTCTCCAAAGAACTCTAAAGTTAAGTGTGCTTGACTTTGGAGCCATTTGAGGATGAATGACCAATTGAGAAATTCTTTTCAGGTGCACAAGTAAGACTGGTATTGTTTTGTGAACTCCAAAGTTAAGTGTGCTCGGCTTAGAATGATTTGAGAATGAGTGATCAACTAGGAAGTTGATCTCAGATGTGCACAAGTGAGGATAAAATTCGTAGGAAAAACTAGTGTTGGTTTGTGAGAATTGTCTAGACCCCGCTAGACATAACGGCCGAGAACTGATAGCTGTGGGCGGGGCGTTGCAGTGAATAAGATTTTCGTGACCGATAACAATGAAAAGATAAAAACATTTTAGTTCTAATGACGGGTATCGATCCCGGGCCCTACTGCTTATTGTTTGTGTGTTGTACCACCAGTTAAGCAGTTGAGTAAAATTTAAATATCCATATAATATACAGGTTTTATTTGACGTCGTTCGGTGGTTTAAATTAAAAATAATTATTTTCAGATGTTATTATAATTTTTTGGGATTTATTAAAATTTCTGAAACCCCCCTGGTTCTGAAAATACTACCTAGTAAAAAAAACTAGCTAGTTGGATACAAACCAAAACAAACAAATATGAGCGATGGGCTTTGTTTTAGATGTAAAGTTGCGTTTATGTTACACTTAGATGTAACATATATTACATTTAAATGAGCTATTTTTAACGATTATAGGGTGGTCATAAATTACGAGGGCAAATGTCACCTTGTCGGGTTGTGCAGAGGCCTAGAAAGTTCAATTCCTATATAATTATTGGTTGTTTGCCACAGCAATTAAGCAAGGGCTGTGTTCACACTCATGGCCGATGAGTTGTGTTCATACTCGCCACTGAACCATCGTTCACCACCACACGTATATCCATGATAGTATTCTTTCAGCCTTTGAAATTATATGTCCAAGCCAACGACCCCATGTGAGCTAGTAGAAACTGAGCTAGAAGTGCAATTTAAAGTCAGAAAAAAGAGAACCAGAAGCCCAAATCTGGTCTTATTTTTGTGTGCATACATGTACTAATAACTTGCTAGTCGAGATGAAGTGATACGCAACTAATTAATTGGGTGTGATGTGACATGCACACATGTGCTCTGATCTGGGGAATATACAAGCTGGTTGAGTGGTTGACTAGCGATAGTAGAATCCGAGTATGGTTGAACGTACCTGCCACACGGGATCGCGGGAAACGAATACGCAAAGCGTTTAGTTCGTGTATTGCAATGCTAATTTAAAAGTCAGATTACATGGATGGTTGACCAAAAATAAATAAAGGACAGAACAAATATATGTTGCATTTAGCTTAACCTCCTTGAAAACTCTCACAGATTATTAAAATTATTTATGTTTATTTGGAATGCGATTGCTTTTGGCTGACGCCTTCCTCTATCATCACCATCGTGATTAACAGGGACGTCACTTTTCTAGGAGTTTGCCCTCATGCATGTCATCAAATTATCGTGTATATTTGCCACTTATTTCTCAGTACACTAGTAAATTTGTACGTGTGAATCACACGAAAAAACGTCCCTATCAATAATATATTTAAACATGATGAGCAAAAGAATTGAATGCGATTAATAAAAAATAAAAAATGAGACAATATTATACTTCTATCTCTATTGTATATCTAAAACGATGTAAAGGCTCATATTTTATCCATCGGTGTTCCTTTTACCACCTTCTGTTAATCTTCACTTCGTCCTCTCCTCCTCCCTCCGCTTATTCATAATTTTTTTTCTTCCCATTTTTGGTTTTCCTGCAGATTATTGTTGAAAACCACATAAATCTTATGGTTTATCAAATGAAAACATGTCTTCTTAGGTAAGAAGATAAGTTTTATTTTTTTAAGAAAGGATTATTTTAAAAAAAATCTCAATTCAATTGACAACTTGAATATTTTTTATTTAATCATGATAATTGCATATAAAATATATGCGGCCCCCTTTGTAACGCATGTGCAATTATCTAATGCAATAATATACTCCCTCCGATCCATAATAAGAGTCGCTCATCTAGTAGTACAAAATCCGCGACACTTATTATGGATCGGAGGTAGTATAAGAATTAATTGAGAGGTCTACTAATGTGCGGCTTGCACTCAAATTGTAGGTGAGCTTATTTATCAACCTGAGTACTCATGTTGATATCATGTACTCTTGTTGATATCATTTTCTAGGTAAAAAATATATATATCAAAAAACTTGGTAATGAAGCAGTGTCTATGTCGGTCTAAGAATTTGAGGCCCCGATGCAGAAAAAAATTGTGCTAGAACTTGACTATTAATTCACACGATTCACAATTGAATGCGATTAATAAAAAATAAAAAAATGAGACAATATTATACTTCTATCTCTATTGTATATCTAAAACGATGTAAAGGCTCATACTTTATCCATCGGTGTTCCTTTTACCACCTTCTGTTAATCTTCACTTCGTCCTCTCCTCCTCCCTCCGCTTATTCATAATTTTTTTTCTTCCCATTTTTGGTTTTCCTGCAGATTATTGTTGAAAACCACATAAATCTTATGGTTTATCAAATGAAAACATGTCTTCTTAGGTAAGAAGATAAGTTTTATTTTTTTAAGAAAGGATTATTTAAAAAAAATCTCAATTCAATTGACAACTTGAATATTTTTTTATTTAATCATGATAATTGCATATAAAATATATGCGGCCCCCTTTGTAACGCATGTGCAATTATCTAATGCAATAATATACTCCCTCCGATCCATAATAAGTGTCGCTCATCTAGTAGTACAAAATCCGCGACACTTATTATGGATCAGAGGTAGTATAAGAATTAATTGAGAGGTCTACTAATGTGCGGCTTGCACTCAAATTGTAGGTGAGCTTATTTATCAACCTGAGTACTCATGTTGATATCATGTACTCTTGTTGATATCATTTTCTAGGTAAAAAATATATATATCAAAAAACTTGGTAATGAAGCAGTGTCTATGTCGGTCTAAGAATTTGAGGCCCCGATGCAGAAAAAAATTGTGCTAGAACTTGACTATTAATTCACACGATTCACACTTGTCATGTCATATAGTATCGGCCAAGATGACATCACTCTATGATCTTCAATTGTGTATACTGTTGAATAGTCGATTACATGACATACATCTCTTGCGGGAAGTACTTCATCTTGCACATTTGCGCGATATAAACATTGAATATAAAATAGGTCCTAAAATTTTAAAAATTCTTACACCATCTGTTTCATATTATAAGGTGCATTAATTTGTTAGAGAATTATAAAACATTAATTGTATTTGGTTGATTCCAAAATTTGATCCTTGATGGGTTCTTTGCATTTAAAAACTATTGTAAAAAGGCATCATGAATGGAACGATCTTCATGGTGCAGTTTGTCCTTAATATTGACGCATGCAATTACCGTGACAACAAATTTGAAAATAAATGTTGCATGTGTAGGGAGTTGGGCAGGAAAATACTTCCCCAATGATATGCATGCAATAAAAGATAATCAATGCAAAAGACATAATCGAGCAAAGAATTGCGTGCATGCAGGGAAAAAATTAGTGCATGCATGCCACATAATTAGTGCAAGGTTAATGATATTAGGGGCTCCATTATTGTAATGGCAATGGTGGGTAATTCGTAGCAAGTTTTAAGGGTATTAAACGTGTTGTGCTGCGCTAAACATGGAAGCAATTCTAATCGTTAGATTTGATGAATGGATGGTCAAGATGTTTTGGATCAGCCCCTCTCGTGCTTTTATATATTAGTTTAGATAATACACCATCCTCATTTATGCCTGATTTGTCATAGCTACCGGAGGCATGCAAGGTCATGAGCAGTCTATCCACCTCAATCTGTGATGGAAAAATAAGAGTTGCGAGTAGCTAGGGAAGGCAAACGGACGTCGGATTTGTTCGGTTTTGTCCGATTTGTGTGGACGCGTCCGCTTAGAGCGTTTTGCGCGGTCGTCCAATGCGCCGACACAAACGCAAAATTAAAATCTAATATAAATAGAAATTTATCTAATCAAACATTAAAATTAACTAATTAAACCGTTCATTACAACTAAAACTTAAATTTAAATAACGCTAAAAAATAAAAACGCGCCAATGTCGCCCCCGTCTTCCTCGTCGCTCGACAGCGGCGCCCAGGGGAAGTCGCGCCGCCAGCGCTCCTCCATGACCGCGCGCTCGGCCTGCCGAGCCCTCTTCACCTCCCTTCGGACCTCACTGCCGCTGCGCGGCGGGTTGACGACGGCAGCACCGTGTGAGGCGGCATACTCCTCGTCCATGATGCGGTCGGCCTCGACGCACTCGGACGCGAGGTGGCGCGTGTCCCCTCCTCCATGATGCGCGCCTCCTCCTCGTCGGTGGCGTCCATTGGCACCGCACCGGTCGGCATTGTGGCGTACACGTAGAACGTGTTGACGCCCTCCCACTGGTAGCCCTCGCGCCATGGCTCCTCCTCCGGCAGGTGGTGGTGCAGCGACGAGTCCACCTCGGGACCGTAGGGTGGCGGCGGCGGCGGTGGGTAGGGCGGCGGAAAATCCGGCGCCCACCAATCCCATGGCGCGACAGGTGGGAGCGGCTTCTAGTCCGGCGGAGGTGGTGGCGGCGGGATCAAAGAGGATGGCGATGGCGGCGCCATCCTCACAGGTGGTGGCGGCAGCATCAGAGAGGATGGCGGCGCCTGCGCTGGTGGTGGCGGCGGGTCGCGAATGCGGATCCCTCCGGCGGCGCGTCGGGGAGGCGGGGCCGGGTTCAAGCTTTCCTGGATAACTTAATCCAGGCCTGGCCACATTGTGACGCCCCTAAAATCAACCCGTGTACAGTAATCATACACGCAGGGTACACGGCTGAGATTAGGGTGCCACGGTGAGAATATCACAGCACAACACTAAACACAAAAGGATAAACAAATATGTTACAATACCAGGGATCACGAGGATCCAAATACATAAGTCATACAAGCCATAATATCTGAGTACAGACATAGTTAGTCAAGTTTTGCCTTAAGAAGGCTAGCACAAATGACATCAGAGATACAGATCGAAAAGGCGAGGCCTCCTGCCTGGGATCCACCGAACTACTCCTGGTCGACGGGGAACTCGACGTCGTAGTAGTCGCCTCCGGGTTACTCCTGCTCCTGGGCTCCAACGTCGACTGCAGCGGCCGATCAGGCAAAGCGAAAAAGGGGAAATAAAGCAAAGTTGAGTATCTAGCATACCCGTGAGTCTTACGTCCGCTACTAAGCATTTATGCATGTATCAAATGGAAAGGGGAGGCTATATATAGTGGACTGCAAGATAGAAAACAGAATAAGGGTAAGAAGCTAGGCCTAACGAAGACTAGCATCTTCCGACGAGTCTTGCAGCATGAGGTAAGAATCAGCCAACAATTTATATAAAGCATAAAGTAACAATGCAGCAGAAGTTGCTGCAGCATTGTATAATAATAAGTTGTAATACTTAGCAATGCGTCCGAGTTCCCCTCCTCGACATCCCCGCGAGGAAGTAAACCCAGAACCAACAGTTTAATAGTAGTAGTTTGTAGTGGTAGAGTCTGGCTTCAGCATAGAGCGTCCTGTTACCGTGGACACGGCTATTCGAATAGATTAAACTCCGTGCAGGGGTGCACTACTGGGTAGCCTACACGCTCGGATCTCCAGGGTGGCGTACACCTTGTTAGGGAATGCCCCACCGAGGCTATCCGACACAACGCAGACCATCCTACGGCTCATCAGAGAGGTACCCGCCGGTCTACAGCCCTAAGGGCAAGGGGGTCATGGGCCTATCATCCCTCGCTCTCCGGGTCGTTGCGAGGACGGTGAATTCCAGCGCCATCGGCGCGATCCGACCGTGTCGCAATGCTGAACTCGACGCCTTTCAAAGCGTTCGAACGAGGCTACGTCGCGGAGGAGCCCACACTCGTAATTCCCACGTATAGGTAGTGCGTACAAGCATTTTATTAATTTTCTGTCGAGACAACCGTTATCGCTGCCCCTTATTTAATGAGTCATGGACAACGACAGCAGTCAGGACCACCAGTAACATCGGTGCCTGCCTTGACGTCCCACCAACTCGTGCGGTTACCAACAACGTGAACCGTCTCCTTACCTTGTCTCGCGTTTGCTCCGAAGAGCTCGACTTTCGTACAACAGGATAACTGTCGGCCACGAACAGTACCAAGCCCGCCGCACACCGGTGGAATACACCTGGACTGTCGTTCCGCTAAGATACCCTGCGCGGGCACCGTGGGGTCACCTGACTCCTTACCTGTAAGGACAACTGTAGTTCAGTACCCTAAGTCGGACATACAGAGTAGACCACGAGTGGAGTACGGGGATTTCTCCTCGATCGCTCACACTTGAGGTGGCTCGGCAGATCCGACATTGAGGGCTGAGTCGGTGTCTTCTCTGAACCGTACCTATAGCAGTTGTAATGGATCGTATCCGCATTCACTCCCAGAGTGAACACAGCCCGCTATCTAATCCTATTGACCAACAGTGCGCAGGGTTTACTGCTGAATATAATGTATATAAAAGGCAGCATAGGATCAAGGAAGGTACATCAAGGGGCGACAAGAACAGGCTATGCAATGGAATGGGATTGTAACGTAGCAGCAGCAGTAACAATGCCTAGTGCAAGAAAAGTACGGAAAAGGTAGGCGATATCTGGGGAAGAGAATGGCTCTGCTTGCCTGGAAGCTCGACGGTAGGGGTAGGGTCGTCGACGAAGTAGTCGTACTCAGCAGCGGTGTAGTCGGCGGCAGTAGCGGGGTCTACCGGAGATTAAGGGGGGGGGAAGAAACAGTAAATACACAGCAAGCATATACAAACAGATGCATGACATGACAGATGCAATGCTAACATTGTTCTAACCCAGAGTAATGCACGTTGGTTAGAGCGGGAATTCATCCGGGGATGAACTGCCAGCTCCGGGTGATTATCGGACAAGGTGTCCGGAGGGGGGAGATATCATGCCGGAGGTGTCGTGGACATCCGACACATGTGTGGGTGGTGTATCCGAGTTAGTTGATCTATTCCGAACAACTTTCGTGTTCGAAATAAATTCATCCGGGTACTTTAGCAGTACCGTACAATTTATCGGACCGTCGGTCCGGAGGGGGACGGTTCGATGTTCGTTGTGTTAGAGGGGTGTGATAGACATACGGATAGCGTATTCGTATTCGTTATATTTTCTGATCAATTTTGATGTATACAGTTTTTGAATCTGAGTTACGGTATAAAAGTTATTGAATTTCAAAGTTTTAAATCATTTAAATGATTTTCTGAATTTCTTTTATTATTAAATTCCAACATTATCCAAAACATTATCCACAACAGTGCCTGACCATGTCAGCCTCTGTTTATTTATAAAACATTTTAATAAATCAAAATAGGCACTGGGCCCACATGTCAGTGACTATTTCTTTTCTATTTTAGTTTAATTTAATTTCTGACATATGGGGCCAAGCTGTAATAGACACAGAGTTAAATTAATAGTTAATTATTTAACTAACAACTAGGGGACCCACCTGTCAATGACACAGGGGGTTTAAACTAGCAGTTTTTCTTTGTTTTAATATGTGGTTAACTTAACAGGCACTGGCCCACCTGTAAGTCAGCGATTAAGTCCTAACTAACCCTCTGAGCAACCGGGCCCGCATGGCAGTGACACATGAACTCGCCGGCGGCGAACAGTGCACGACGGCGACGATCGAGAGCATGTTGTAGGCCACGGGAGGGGGCGAGGCTTGCGCCAATCCGACGAGCAGCTCAAACCGCGCCGAACGACGGTCGTAGGGCGGCCAGTGGTGGCCGGAGACGAGGGCTAGGCCAACTACGGCGGCGGCGGCGCTCGGGCTCTAATGGCAGAACATGCTAGCGGCGAAACGGGAGAGCACGGAGGGGTTGCGGTGGCGCGTATGCTCACCAGGAGCGTGTCGAGGTGGGCAGCATGCGCGGAGATGGCGTGGTGCGGCGGCGATTCGGCTCGGGGCGGCGGCGGCCCGAGGAAGAAGACGCCGTCGATTCGCAGGTTCAGGTGGCTCCCGGCGTCGATGCCTTGTACTAGAAGACGAGGAAGACGGTGAGGGGGCTCCTGGGCAACTCGTCCTGGCATAGGAGTCACGTTGGCCGCGGCGGTTCACCACGACGGCGACGGCAGCCGCGGGTGGCTCTTCCCCTGACGGGAACGAGGTGGAGGAGAGGGGAATGGGGTGGGGGGGCGTGTCCCAGGGGTGCCCGACGGCTGCCTTATCCCTTCCCCGGCCACAGTGAGGGTGGGGGAGGCCTGCAGGCGCGCCGACCACGGCGGTGCCGCCACGGCACTGGAGTAGGTGACGGAGGGGATGGGGGCAGGTGGGGAAGGGGGAGTGGGCCGGGTGTGGGCCTCGCCTAGTGCGAGGGATAGCCTTTTTTGTTTTGTTTTGTTTTGATGTTTGTTCTATTTATTTTCTGTAATTGATTTATTAACCCTAGCATTTTTGTAAAATGTTATTGGTGTTTATAAATTAGGGTTACATATTACTGAGGTGCCACAAAAGATTTTGAGTTTTTATAAAATCATTTGATATTTTATATTATTGAAAATGGACCAAATCCCACTGTTTTTGCTACTGTTTGAGTTGTTTGGATTTTTCAGTGGCTTAATAAAATACCATAACGACATGGACATGACCCAATGATTATATGTGATTTAATAAAAGTGGTTGTATAATTTTTGGACAAGTTTTATTTGCAACATTATTTTTAATATCAACAAAAGGCATTTTGGATTTGATTTGATTCATATTTGATCATGGCATGATTTAGCAACAGTAATTGTCATTAGCAAAAGGATTACTGTTACAGACAACTGAGGGTGTTACAAATCTCCCCCACTACAAGAATTCTCGTCCCGAGAATTTAAGTGGTAGCGAGGAAAAGATTGGGGTATTCATCGCGAAGGCGATCTTCGCGTTCCCAGGTGGCTTCATCTTCAGAATGATTCGACCACTGAACCTCTAGGAACTTGACGGTCTGGTTGCGGGTTCGACGTTCAGACTGATCGAGAATGCGGCTCGGATGTTCTCGATAAGTCAAGTCTTGTTGCAGCTCGATCATATCATGTTCCACTTCGCGGATAGGGTCCTTGAAGCAGCGACGAAGTTGCGACACGTGGAAGACATCGTGGACTTGAGAGAGGTTCGGCGGCAATTCCAACCGGTATGCCACGGGTCCACTCCTGGAAAGGATACGGAACGGGCCAATGTAGCGAGGAGCCAACTTGCCCTTGATACCGAAGCGATGAGTGCCCCTCATGGGAGTGACACGAAGGTAAGGGTATTCACCAGGTTGATACTCCATTTCCCGGTGTTTGCGGGCATAGTTGCTCTTCTGGCGGGACTGAGCGGCCTTCAAATGTTCACGAATGACGTGAACTTGATCTTCAGCTTGCTGAATAATATCCGGGCCAATGAGTGCACGTTCCCCAGTTTCTGACCAACTCAGAGGGGTCCGGCACTTACGCCCATAGAGAACTTCATAGGGTGCCATCTTCAGACTAGCGTGGTAGCTATTGTTATACGAGAACTCGACCAATGGAAGACATTCCTCCCATTTCTTACCGAAGGAAATAACGCAAGATCGAAGCATGTCTTCCAGCACTTGATTGACTCGTTCAACTTGGCCTTGTGACTGGGGGTGATAAGCGGTGATGATATGCAGAATAGTCCCCAAAGCTTCTTGGAAACTCCGCCAATATCTTGAGGTGAAAAGGCTGCCACGAGCTGAACTGATCTCCAACGGAATACCATGGAGCGACACGATTTGGGCGATATACAATTCCGCTAACTGAGCAGCCGTGATCTTCTCCTTGACTGGTATAAAGTGAGCAACCTTGGAGAACCGGTCGATGACGACAAAGATAGCATCGTTACCTTTCTGTGATCGGGGAAAACCGGTGGCGTAGTCCATTTGAACTTTGTCCCACTTCCATACAGGAATTTCAGGTGGTTGTAGAGTTCCAGCGGGTTTTTGATGTTCACCCTTGACGCGACGACAAACGTCACATTCAGAAACATATCGGGCAATGTCTTGCTTCATGTTAGGCCACCAGAATTGCTGACGAATGTCTTGGTACATCTTGGTGCTTCCAGGATGAATGGACAACGGGGTATCATGAGCCGCTTTCATGACCTTCGGGGTCATATCCAGGTTCTCATGCCTTCCCTTGCTGTGAGTAACCACTAAACGGTTCTCGTAGAATACCGCACCTTTGCTATCAATGGTGAAGGGTGAGGGTCTCCCATTGGCGATATCACGCTTAATCTTGTGTACAAAATCATCATAAAACTGTATACCCTTGACGGATTTGACGAGATCCGGTTCGATAACCAGGTTATTTACATAACCTTGAGGAACAATCTCGAGGTTCAGCTTTTGAAACTCTTCATACAAAGGTGGTTGTTCTAGTTGAACCACAAGTTCACTACAGTAAGCTTTATGGCTCAAAGCATCGGCCATCACATTAGCTTTGCCAGGGGTGTAATGAATATCCATGTTGAAATCGGCTATTGTCTCGAGCCATCTTTGTTGGCAGAGATTCAGGTCTGGCTGAGTAAACAAATACTTCAGGCTTTGGTGATCGGTGTAGATCTCGCAACGATTACCAACGAGGTAATGTCGCCACACCTTCAATACATAAATTACTGTTGCCAATTCGAGATCATGCGTTGGATAATTATCTTCGTGAGATCGCAACTGACGAGAGCCATATGCAATCACGCGGCGCTCTTGCATTAGGACACAGCCTAATCCTTGACGAGACGCGTCACAATATATCACGAAGTCCTTCTGAGTATCAGGCGGAGCAAGCACTGGTGGAGAAGTGAGCTTGTCCTTGAGAGCTTGAAAAATTTCCTCACATTTATCTGTCCACTCAAACTTTACGCCTTTGTGAAGCAGACTAGTCAGAGGCTTGGCAATCTTGGAGAAGTTCTCGATGAAACGGCGGCAATAACTAGCGAGGCCGAGGAAACTTCTGACTTGCTTGACGGTCTTGGGAGGAGTCCAGTCAAGAATAGCCTGGATACGTTCTGGGGTGACGGCAACGCCATCCTTGGAAATCACATGACCAAGGTAAGTTACTTCGGGAAGCCAGAATTCACACTTAGAATACTTAGCATAGAGTTTGTGTTCACGAAGCTTTTCCAGTATAAGACGAAGGTGTTCAGCATGTTCTTCTTCATTCTTGGAGTATACCAAGATATCATCCAGATAAACCACGACGAACTTGTCGAGGTATTCCATGAATATATAGTTCATCAACCGAGAGAAAGTTGCTGGGGCATTGGTCAGTCCAAAGGACATGACGGTGTACTCGTATGAACCATAACGAGTAATGAAGGCGGTCTTCGGGATGTCCTCTTCGCGGACTCGGATTTGGTGATAACCCAACCTCAAGTCGAGTTTAGAAAACACCTTTGATCCGGCAAGTTGATCATACAGATCATTGATCCTAGGAAGCGGATACTTGTTCTGTATAGTTGCTTGATTGATAGGTTGGTAATCTTGGACCAAACGGTTCGTTCCATAGCTCTTCATGACAAAGAGTGAAGGTGCTCCTCAAGCAGAGGAACTTGGACGGATGAAGCCTTTGTGGAGTGCCATGTCGATATCCTTCTTCAGTTCAAGGAGGTGATGAGGCGGCATCTTATAAGGGCGCTTAGCAATAGGGACGGTGCCAGGCTTCAAGTCGATGACAAATTTGACATATCTGACCGGGGGTATTCCCGGCAGTTCTTCGGGGAAGACGTCGAGAAAATCGCGAACAACTGGAACGTTCTCGATCCCTTCAAGAGGTGAGGTATTCAAAGCATTCAGAGCATATATCTGGCCTTCGGCATGCTGAGCTGTTCGGGCCGAGTACAGAATCTTCTTGCCAGAAGGGTGCGTGAGCTGAACTGTCTTAGTGGCACAGTGGATATGGGCATCATGTGCCGCCAATCAATCCATACCGAGGATGACATCAATGTTGGACGACTTGAGGACAATAAGAGGGGCAGGGAACAACAGACCCACAATTGCAATGGTGGTATCGGGACTCATCATGGTGGCACGACTCTGAGATCCAACAGCATTTACCGCTAAAGGAGTGGCCAAGGGTTCCATAGCTAACCCATACAGCTGAGCAAACGGCTGTGACATAAATGAATGCGTCGCTCCGGAATCAAAGAGAACAGAAGCTGGTACTCAATTGACGAGAAGGGTACCCATCACCATTCTTGGGGACTCACGAGCTTCTTCCATCTTGACATGGGTGACTTGGGCACAATTAACGACAGACATCTTGGCACACTTGCCTCTGGAATGACGGTTTCGACAGCTCCTCTTACAACTAGCGGGGGGAGGTGTTGCACTCTGAGGAGAAATCAGACGGCAGTCGGGAGCAAGGTGCCCTGGCTCTATAGTATGAATCGGCAGTTGTCCTGGTGGCGGAGGCAGGCGAGGGGCAACATAAGACGGCCTCGGTGTTGGAGCTGGCCGGTGATGAACATTGTGCGGGAGCCAAACTCGAAGCTTCTGAACAGGCCGGCCCGAAGATGGGCCAGCATCTCGAGCACGCTTGAACGATTCTTTATGGCTAGTCAGAGCAGTTTCGACTCGGAAAGCTTTGCTGACTAGTGTCGCAAAGTCTGCACAGTCATGAAGAACAAGTGCGAGCTTTATATCTGGATTCAGTCCTTTACGAAATTTCTCCTGCTTGCGTGCGTCAGTATCGACGTCATCCACAGCATAGCGGGATAGTTCAAGGAATTTTCTATGATATTCAACAACAATTGTCTTGCCCTGTCGGAGTTTGAGGAACTCCTCCTTCTTCTGGTGCATCAGTCCTTGGGGAATGTGCCATGCACGGAAGGCCGACTGAAATTCTTGCCAAGTGGTTACAGTTCCCTCAGGCAGCGCGAGCTTGTGGCTTTCCCACCATTGAGCAGCGGGACCTCTCAGATGATACGTCGCATAGGTGACATAGCAGTCGGGGGCAACAACAGCTGACTCCATCTGAACGGCAATTTCACGGAGCCAATCATCAGCATCCATAGGATTTGCGGAGTCGCGGAAGGTGGACGGGTTGAGGCGAACGAACTCCTGCAGAGTGATTGGGCCATTCTGGTTTGGAAGCTGGGCCATTACTCCGGCCATGAACTGATGGTTCAGATCAAACTGTTGCAGTATTGCGGCCAAATAAGGCGGAGGTGAGGGATCGTCTGTCATCCTGCCCGAACAACAGGGGTTAGTTCAGACAAAGCATTAGCGAGGATAAAGAGTTATGATGCAGCACGAGCAAATGAACGAGAAGTGCGGTAGATACACAATAGTAGTCATAAAGACATACATATCATTGCACACAGTCGGTCAAAATCGGACAGCGTAACATCGTAGAAATTAAGGAAAAAGGACTCAGTAGGCGGCGCGCAGACTGCGGTAAGGATTACACGACACGACATAGATTCCACTATGTCAATCATGCCGCAAGAAAACTGTTGGCCACAGGAGTTAATGCCAGAGAACGCGCGGCCTGCCCAGAATGAGAATGGGATCCGCGGTCCGGGACCTGGGGTAGAACTCCTGCGACACGACTCAATCAATGGGGTAGCACCAGAACGCCGGGTGGAATCAAGAGAATGTGATCCTAATGTCAGAGTTTGTAAAACTTACTAGCAAGGATAAGAGAGCAGATTCCCAGAGCATAGGTAAGGAGAAAAGGATCCTAATACCATAGATATCACACGTAGTGACATCGATGTGGGCCCATAAGCCAAATATTAAGTTAGCAAAATAGTTTTTCAAAGTCTAGACTCAACTTCGACCAGGTAGTGGGTGGGTGGCTTCCTACAGGAAGTCGGCTCTGATACCAACTTGTGACGCCCCCAAAATCAACCCGTGTACAGTAATCATACACGCAAGGTACACGACTGAGATTAGGGTGCCACGGTGAGAATATCACAGCACAACACTAAACACAAAAGGATAAACAAATATGTTACAATACCAGGGATCACGAGGATCCGAATACATAAGTCATACAAGCCATAATATCTGAGTACAGACATAGTTAGTCAAGTCTTGCCTTAAGAAGGCTAGCACAAATGACATTAGAGATACAGATCGAAAAGGCGAGGCCTCCTGCCTGGGATCCACCGAACTACTCCTGGACGACGGGGAACTCGACGTCGTAGTAGTCGCCTCCGGGGTACTCCTGCTCCTGGGCTCCAACGTCGACTGCAGCGGCCGATCAGGCAAAGAGAAAAAGGGGAAATAAAGCAAAGGTGAGTATCTAGCATACCCGCGAGTCTTACGTCCGCTACTAAGCATTTATGCATGTATCAAATGGAAAGGGGAGGCTATATATAGTGGACTGCAAGATAGAAAACATAATAAGGGTAAGAAGCTAGGCCTAACGAAGACTAGATTCTTCCGACGAGTCTTGCAGCATGAGCTAAGAATCAGCCAACAGTTTATATAAAGGATAAAGTAACAATGCAGCAGAAGTTGCTGCAGCATTGTATAATAATAAGTTGTAATACTTAGCAATGCCTCCGAGTTCCCCTCCTCGACATCCCCGCGAGGAAGTAAACCCGGAACCAACAGTTTAATAGTAGTAGTTTGTAGTGGTAGAGTCTGGCTTTAGCATAGAGCGTCCTGTTACCGTGGACACGGCTATTCGAATAGATTAAACTCCCTGCAGGGGTGCACTACTGGGTAGCCTACACGCTCGGATCTCCAGGGTGGCGTACACCTTGTTAGGGAATGCCCCACCGAGGCTATCCGACACAACGCAGTCCATCCTACGGCTCATCAGAGAGGTCCCCGCCGGTCTACAACCCTAAGGGCAAGGGGGTCATGGGCCTATCACCCCTCGCTCTCCGGGTCGTTGCGAGGACGGTGAATTCCAGCGCCATCGGCGCGATCCGACCGTGCCGCAATGCTGAACTGGACGTCTTTCAGAGCTTTCGAATGAGGCTACGTCGCGGAGGAGCCCACACTCGTAATTCTCACGTATAGGTAGTGCGTACAAGCCAAAAAGGCTACTCAAGTCATCCGCCGAACCCGTTAAGAATTTTATTAATTTTCTGTCGAGACAACCGTTATCGTTGCCCCTTATTGAATGAGTTGTGGACAACGACAGCAGTCAGGACCACCAGTAACATCGATGCCTGCCCTGACGTCCCACCAACTC
Organism: Bromus sterilis; assembly: GCA_950022295.1. Lineage (NCBI taxonomy): Eukaryota > Viridiplantae > Streptophyta > Magnoliopsida > Poales > Poaceae > Bromus > Bromus sterilis. The sequence continues at coordinate 358,999,525 of OX465595.1, read as the reverse complement.
GTGCGGTTACCAACAAGGTGAACCGTCTCCTTACCTTGTCTCGCGTTTGCTCCGAAGAGCACGACTTTCGTACAACAGGGTAACTGCCGGCCACGAACAGTACCAAGCCCGCCGCACACCGGTGGAATACAGCTGGACTGTCGTTCCGCTAAGATACCCTGCGCGGGCACCGTGGGGTCGCCCGACTCCTTATCTGTAAGGACAACCGTAGTTCAGTACCCTAAGTCGGACATACAGAGTCGACCACGAGTGGAGTACGGGGATTTCTCCTCGATCGCTCACACTTGAGGTGGCTCGGCAGATCCGACGTAGGGGGCTGAGTCGGTGTCTGCTCTGAACCGTACCTGTAGCAGTTGTAATGGATCGTATCCGCATTCACTCCCAGAGTGAACACAGCCCGCTATCTAATCCTATTGACTAACAGTGCGCAGGGTTTACTGCTGAATATAATTTATATAAAAGGCAGCATAGGATCAAGGAAGGTACATCAAGGGGCGACAAGAACATGCTATGCAATGGAATGGGATTGTAACGTAGCAGCAGCAGTAACAATTCCTAGTGCAAGAAAAGTACGGAAAAGGTAGGCGATATCTGGGGAAGAGAATGGCTCTGCTTTCCTGGAAGCTCGACGGTAGGGCTAGGGTCGTCGACGAAGTAGTCGTACTCAGCAGCAGTGTAGTCGGCGGCAGCAGCGGGGTCTACCGGAGATTAAGGGGGGGAAGAAACAGTAAATACACAACAAGCATATACAAACAGATGCATGACATGACAGACGCAATGCTAACGTTGTTCTAACGTAGAGTAATGCACGTTGGTCAGAGCGGGATTTCATCCGGGGATGAACTGCCAGCTCCGGGTGATTATCGGACAAGGTGTCCGGAGGGGGGAGATATCATGCCGGAGGTGTCGTGGACATCCGACACACGTGTGGGTGGTGTATCTGGGTTAGTTGATCTATTCCGAACAACTTTCGTGTTCGAAATAAATTCATTCGGGTACTTTAGCAGTACCGGACAATTTATCGGACAGTCGGTCCGGAGGGGGACGGTTCGATGTTCGTTGTGTTAGAGGGGTGTGATAGACATACAGATAGTGTATTCGTATTCGTTATATTTTCTGAACAATTTTGATGTATAAAGTTTTTGAATCTGAGTTACGGTATAAATGTTATTGAATTTCAAAGTTTTTAAATCATTTAAATGATTTTCTGAATTTCTTTTATTATTAAATTCCAACATTATCCAAAACATTATCCACAACAGTGCCTGACATGTGGGACCCACATGTCAGCCTCTGTTTATTTATAAAACATTTTAATAAATCAAAATAGGCACTGGGCCCACATGTCAGTGACTATTTCTTTTCTATTTTAGTTTAATTTAATTTCTGACATGTGGGGCCAAGCTGTAATAGACACAGAGTTAAATTAATAGTTAATTATTTAACTAACAACTAGGGGACCCACCTGTCAATGACACAGGGGGTTTAAACTAGCAGTTTTCTTTGTTTTAATATGTGGTTAACTTAAGAGGAACTGGCCCACCTGTAAGTCAGCGATTAAGTCCTAACTAACCCTCTGACCAACCGAGCCCGCATGGCAGTGACACATGAACTCACCGGCGGCGAACAGTGCACGGCGGCGACGATCGAGAGCATGTTGTAGGCCACGGGAAGGGGTGAGGTTTGCACCAATCCGACGAGCAGCTCAAACCGCGCCGAACGACGGTCGTAGGGCGGCCAGTGGTGGCCGGAGGCGAGGGCTAGGCCAACTACGGCGGCGGCGGCGCTCGGGCTCTAATGGCAAAACATGCTAGCGGCGAAACGGGAGAGCACGGAGGGGTTGCGGTGGCGCGTATGCTCACCAGGAGTGTGTCGAGGTGGGCAGCGTGCGCGGGGATGGCGTGGTGCGGCGGCGATTCGGCTCGGGGCGGTGGCGGCCCGAGGAAGAAGACGCCGTCGATTCGCAGGTTCAGGTGGCTCCCGGCGTCGATGCCCTGTACTAGAAGACGAGGAAGACGGTGAGGGGGCTCCTGGGCAACTCGTCCTGGAACAGGAGTCACGTTGGCCGCGGCGGTTCACCACGACGGCGTGTCCCAGGGGTGCCCGGGGGCTGCCTTATCCCTTCCCCGGCACAGTGAGGGTGGGGGAGGCCTGCAGGCGCGCCGTCCACGGCGGTGCCACCACGGCACCGGAGCAGGTGACGGAGGGGACGGGGGCAAGTGGGGAAGGGGGAGTGGGCCGGGTGTGGGCCTCGCCTAGGGCGAGGGATAGCCTTTTTTTGTTTTGTTTTGTTTTGCTGTTTGTTCTATTTCTTTTCTGTAATTGATTTATTAACCCTAGCATTTTTGTAAAATGTTATTGGTGTTTGTAAATTAGGGTTACATATTACTGAGGTGCCACAAAATATTTTGAGTTTTTATAAAATCATTTGATATTTTATATTATTGAAAATGGACCAAATCCCACTGTTTTTGCTACTATTTGAGTTGTTTGGATTTTTCATTGGCTTAATAAAATATCATAACCACATGGACATGACCCAATGATTATTTGTGATTTAATAAAAGTGGTTGTATAATTTTTGGAGAAGTTTTATTTGCAACATTATTTTTAATATCAACAAAATGCATTTTGGATTTGATTTGATTCAAATTTGATCATGGCATGATTTAGCAACAGTAATTGTCATTAGCAAAAGGATTACTGTTACAGACAACTGAGGGTGTTACACACATCGTCTTCTCCTCGGCCTCGGAGAGCGCGAGGGCGCGCTGGAGCGCCGCCACCTCCTCGGTGACGGCGGCCTGGAATGCCGCCTCCTCGGCCTCCTCTTCGGGCGCGACGACGGCTGGCGGGGGCACGACGCGCCCGCCCCCAATGTCCAACCTAGCCGGTTGTGGCCGCGCCACATACTGGTCGCGCAACGAGGCAGCTAGGTTGGGCGGCACGGGGACGCGATCGCGGCTCAGGCGCCAGTCGCCCGGCAGCCCGACGTTCATCCATGGCATCGGGCACCTGTGCTGCCAGTAGTTCCGACACTGGTGCGTCGGAAGATAGATCTTTGCGCGCGCCGACGGAGGAGGGGGAGGGATTGGTCCGCGGCCGCGCCGGCGCCCGGAGCCGGAGCGGATGCCTCGTGGTCATTTTTGCCGGGGTCGAACCACTTCGAAATGGCGGCGCTCTCGTGGTGCTCTAGTGGCGCTCTGGTCGCGGCTTGGGAGGCAGTTTGTGGGCGCGGGGCGTGGGATTGCGACAGCCCGCCGCATGGTCGTCTTATAAAAAGACGCCACAGAGGCTGGCAAGTAGCCCCAGCACGGACGCGAAATGTCGAGCGCGGACAGTCGTGGACGTTCAAGGGTCCGTTCGGTGTACGCGTCAGCGCAAACTCGGCGCACTTTTGCATGGGGTTTGCGTCTGCGCAGACACCGAGCGGACGTAACCGCGCCAATAAATGTGTTTGCAGTTGCGCGTTGAGCGTTAGCTTGACTGGTTTGACGCAAATCCGGGCGCACGCAGACAAAATGCGTCGGCGCGTTGGAGTTGCCTTACAAGACTGAGAGTACTGAATTTACAAATAACGGTGGAATGACTCAATTACTAATTTATTTTTTTATGAAAAAGAAAATTTACATGATTTTTCCAGATCTGGCGAGATCAGAATAAATCAGAGCTGGAGTTACATGGAATTACAATTTGTAATTCGCCAATCATCGTAAAACAACTCATTTATTATATGAGCAATAAAACTAACACAGGAAAGAAATGCGACCACATGATCCACACATGAAAATGGAGAACAAATTACAGGCTCAAGGAAACAAAGTAGAGTAGTACATGGACGCATCATGAATTTTCCCAATATTTACATCTCACAGCTAACTTTAGTAATGATCATATTAGTAAGGATGATAATAGAAATGATTAGTAACGGTGGCTACTGGTTAGTGTAAGATACTTAATTGGACCAAGACTTGGTTTGCAAAATAGGAAAATTATATATTGCATCTTCTCGTCAGTTTAATACCTTTTGGGGGGGGGGGGGGGGTTGAATCAGTTTAATAGCTTGACATAGGAAGACTTCAGCTCTTTTAGGTACCAACAGAAGATTGATGGGAAATTAGGAGCAAAAATGCTAGCAGGTCCACGGTTGCACCACAGATTAGACATCCAGATAATGGTAAACCGGCAGAGTTGAATTGCATCACAATTAATGGGACTAACTAAGAAGAGTTAATTGTGCAAGACCACATGTTTTGATGTGGAGGTAAACACAACAACAATTCTTTTCACAAAATAACATGTTTGTCCTAATAGTAGATCATAGAAGTTGCACAACCTCCTTTTTTACTGAAAAATTGCCCAAACAAAAATTAATTGCATGCGACATTTAAGGACAGCGGCTGCGTGGGATGGCATGTGCAAAAGCACAAGGTCCAATAGCTCTAGCGGGAGGTACGTCCAAGGACAAGGAGCCGGTGTCTGTTAGATTAGTGCGGTGTATCCATGCATCCGGTAGACGATGAGGAAAAGAGCCGTGTGGGCGGCGCGGACGAGGAACGTCGACCGGAGCACGAAGGCGGTGCACGGGCACAGCAGCCACCGGCGTCCACCACTGACGCGGTAGGAGATGCATGAAAAAGAGGACCCGGTTGCTTTTTTAATTTTTGAAGGTTTTTTTAAAATAAATTTGTGATTGTTTCACGTCATTCTTACAAACGTGTCCATACGTTTATATGGATGATCATCTGACTAAGCTTAATTCCTAGAAAGATTTTTGCTCTTAACGGGTTATCTCCACTTTGGCTTGGGATCTCACCCGATAGACCCGCAACCGACCACTTTTCTCATTAATTTGTCCTCCCGGTCAAATCTTGGCGCCAACGCACGCAATTGTCAAAAAACCTCTCCACATCCCACGTCAAGTTACAGACAACAGAAGAGAAAAACAGCCGCGCAGGCGACGGCTACAAATACTCCGCAGCAGCTAGCGACTGTACTGATTGATTGATCACTGGCTGCAACCAGCAAGTCAGCAAACCGCTCCCTTTCGTACCTCCTCTCCCCCTCCCATGGCCGCGGCGAAGCTGTCCGTGGCGCCGAGCTCGCCGACGCGGCGCCTCCGCGCCTGTATGCCGCCGCCAGTGGCAGCCTCCGCCCCACATGTCGCACTGCGCCTTAGCAAGCCAGCTGCGGCGACCGCGACGGCGGTGGCCGTACCCGTCCCTACTGCTGCTGTCGCACCTGCGGATAGGCGGCTTTCGGGCAACAACGTGGCGGCGCCGCCGTCGTTGGCGTTCACGTGGCAGGAAGTGCATGGCGCCGACGACTGGCGAGGGCTGGTGGAGCCGATCCACCCGCTGCTCCGCGCCGAGGTCGTCCGGTACGGGGAGCTCGTCGGCGCGTGCTACCGCGCGTTCGATCTCGACCCGAGGTCAAACCGGTACCTCAACTGCAAGCACGGGAAGAAGCAGATTTTGCAGGCGGTCGGCATGGCAGACGCCGGGTACCAAGTAACCAAGTACATCTACTCGGCCCCCGACGTGACCCTGCCAATGGGCATCTGCCGCCCCTGCAGCAAGAGCGCCTGGATCGGCTACGTGGCCGTCGCGTCGGACAGGGAGGCCGCGAGGCTCGGCCGGCGCGACATCCTCGTCTCCTTCCGCGGCACGGTCACCTGGTCGGAGTGGCTGGCGAACTTCATGAGCGCCCTCGCTCCGGCGCGGTTTGACCCGGCCGACCCTCGCCCCGACGTGAGGGTCGAGTCGGGGTTCCTCTCCCTCTACACCTCCGACAACGGCAAATTCTCCGCCGGGAGCTGCCGCAACCAGCTGCTCTCGGAGATTTCTCGGCTCATCGCGGAGCACAAGGGCGAAGCCATCAGCATAACACTCGCCGGCCACAGCATGGGGAGCTCCCTCGCGCTCCTGCTCGGCTACGACCTCGCCGAGCTCGGCATGAACCGCGGCGTCCACGGCGGCGGCGCAATCCCCATCACGGTGTTCTCCTTCGGGGGGCCGCGTGTTGGCAACCTAGAGTTCAAGAACCGGTGCCACGAGCTCGGCGTCAAGGTACTGCGGGTTGCCAACGCGAACGACCCCGTCACCAAGATGCCCGGGGTCTTCTTCAACGAGACCGCTAGGGTTATGGCGGGCCGGTATGAGATGCCGTGGAGCAAGGCTTGCTATGCGCACGTCGGCGTCGAGGTCGCCCTCGACTTCTTCAAGGCCGGGGATCTAGCCTGTGTACACGATCTGGAGGCATATGTCGATCAGCTCCTAAGGGTCCCTAAGGACGATGTCGCCACTGCTTCTAGGGTGAAAATGGAAGCAGACGACGAGATGATGAATAATAGGGTTGAATCTATGTTTGAGTCCTGGAGATGGCAAATGGCGATGATTCGCACCGGAGAGTGGCTGCGAGCCCTGGGTATTTGATGCGTCGTGGAGCTATCAATAATGCTATCGTTTGATCATTTGATGTCCATCCATCACTGCAGCCGCCCTCTCAGTGGGTAGGGAGATGAAATTGTGAACCATGGAGCTATCATCAGCGATAAAGTGAGCTGATGAAACTAGCTAGGAGTTCCTCCAGATTGGATGTATGTATACTTTTACAGGTACGTAAATAAATTTATATCGACGGACATATATATGAGGATATATATATATATATATATATATATGTAGGCATGGCATATATAATGAAGGGAAATGTAATTTGCAATGGTTTATCTATAGTGCTGTCAATTTCGGACACCAAAATCTAAGAGGAGTAACGTAGAAGTACTTTTTGTGGGAGCCGTTTTTGCTTTATTTGCTGGATTTTACAACTGGGTGGGTACGTAAAATCTTTGATCGGATATACCCTGGAATAACATGTTTCGTGGGAAGTGTGCCCTGATACCTCCAAGGGGGTGTTTATATGTAATGTTGCCTTGAATTCTTAGAGATTTCGATCATTTTTTTAACTAGTCTTTGGGTTTGCATCTACAAGCTATTATTTTTTGTTAAAATGGTGCCCATTATCCACAACAGTGCTATGCATAAAGATTTAGGCCACTTATTGGTGATCTTACAACATATTTGTTCAGCTCACATAAAAGTTGGAGCTCCAGTCACCGAAGGAGAAAATTGCCTTCTCGACCCCGACTACCATCTTGGCTCTGATATGTAGGGGACCATGGTTCTTCAAGAATTTATTAGTTTTCGATAATACCTAGTGATATTTGTGCTGATTTTTGAATAAAATTGTTGGTTCTGTATGATGGTGACGTGGAGCCAGAGATGTATGCGTCATCACCTATTCGATTATTCAGATTTGATGAGTTCATGTGTCATGTTAATTTTATTGATTTTGATTCTTTATGGAGTTGGAGTATTTCCACACGTTATGGTAAATATTTTGTTGTTCTACCACATGCACTTGCAGGAGATCATCCCCGGCTAAATACCTTGTAGTTTTCGACAATATTTAGTGATATTTGTGGTGATTTTTGAATAAAATTACTCTGGTTCTCTATGATCCAGAGATGTGTGCATCATCACGTATTCGAATATTCAGATTTCATGAGTTTCTATGTCATGATGGTTTTATTGATTTGATTCTTTTTGGAGTTGGGATCTTTCCATACGTATAGTAAAGATTTATTGTTCACGACATGCACTTGAAGGAGATCATCCCCGGCCCAAATACGTTCATCACTCACGTTTTCCATCTTTTTGGGGTGGGCGATTGAAGGGACTTTTAGAATCCTCTATCCGTAACCAAGTTAATGAAGGTGAACGCGGGGAAGTAATGTTGATTCAGTCCCGCTATAGTTCTTTTTCTTGCAGTCTTCGCAGTTTTTTGTCTTGCAAAGAGTAATACTATGGGGAAGATGTTTCCAAGAGATTTCATTGAACTCTTAGTCATAGGAGTTATCTTCTTATTTTTTGGATCTTGAATCCAAAGTGGTACACCTGTAATGGTTACGAGTATAAATAAAGTTATGGGCGTTTCAAAAGAAAGTATGCACATAGAAAACATACTATAACTATGGTCAAAACATCAACGAAATTATCTAAAAAGCGAAAAGCAACAAAAAAAACCTTGCAATATACCACAATATGTAAGAACAAGTATTAAATAGTGCAAATTTCATAATATAGCTAAAGTAGAAATATGCTTCAACATTAGTTGGATTACTAGTCACTCCCAACATGAAAAAAAGAATCTCAAGATAATCTAGTAAACAAGAAATCATCTAAGATACAAAAAAGTTTCCTAAAATCAGGAAAATCGAAAAGAATTTTGGACTTTGAAATTAATATCTAACATGCATATAAATATACTCTATGCCTAAAAAAACTACCAAATAAAAAATTATATAAATACATAAATCAATATAAGAATGAATGAAAAATACAAGGAAATGATTCAAAAAACATGGAAAATTTAGTCAAATTAAGAAAAAACATTTAGATAAGATAACCGAAGTATCACCACCACTGGCTGGACTTATAAATTTACAACAACCACTCAGCATACCGAGGCCAATTTAAAATATATTTTGTAAGAGTCACAAATCGCCTGGCTCATTATCTTCTTAGTCTGTGTCTTCATCGATGAGGGTTTCCTCCACGAAGTTGTCGAGGTCAACAAATGCAGATAATTTGTTGTCCACATAATGGTAATTTTGGAGGTGCTCGCTGATTTCAACCACTTCACCTTACCATAAAGAGGCAGACCCTTATTAATCCGAGTGAGGCTCTTGGTAGATGGAAGTATCATTGGACAAGTGCAAGTGTTGATTCATGTAAGATATGTAGTTCATCGACACATTTTCGATGTTGTTTGTGCATCTTTGCATTCAAGCATGCTAAAAATCGGGGGAATCTAATTTTTTTTCCTTCAACCAACTATGACTTCACTTGATTGTGTGTTTACAATATTGTTTATACAACTTTCGGAGCCAATTCAAATGTTAAATACTTATATTTAACCATTAGAACTTAAGTCATGAGACATTGATTGACTAAAACTTCTTTAAATTGTTTTGATCGAAGAATATAACAAATACAACAAACTATAATGACTTAAGTGTCAAATGCACATGCATTTAATTAAATTTGTAAATTATTAAATATATTTCTTTCTGTAATACTGAGGATGTTTAAGTTACCCCAAATAGTTTCATATAAAATAATAATAAATTACATAAACATCTTAGATAATATATGATCATGCCCCGATGACATTAAACCTACCCACTAGAATTTTGGGCATGACATTTGACACATTTGATCACGCAGAAAATTATATATGACAATGAAAATATATTCACGAGATAAATCACAACCATAAGGAAGCTAACCTCAAAATTTACTCACAAGTACCATACATGTCCAAACACTTGACTTCAACATCAATCTTTCATCATACAAGTCCCAAGTGAATGAATTAAGTTATACTTTAGGAATCTCAAAGACAAATATTTCAAAGATGAAACAATTATACATTTGGAAGAGGTTCCATCAAAAACCAATATTGAGTAATGTAACAAATTGCTCCAATTACAAAAGAAATGAAATAAAGCCTTGCTAAACTTGTCGGGGAAATTTAGCCATGATATCTCTGATCTCTCGAAGAAACGGAGCGCCATGGAGTCAGAGGCGGTCAACGTCTCCTCCCCAACAGTGACCGTTCCAAGCCAAACGCGCCCGTTCGTGTTCGGATAGAGTGCATTTTCACCACCCATTTGCCCTACTATCAGAGCCTCGCACCATGGTACCTTGGGGGTGGCTACGGTATCTCCTATGATGGGAGAAGCTCGGGAACAGCGTGGTGCAGAGGGGTGCTTGGGCGCGACGCGACTAAGAAGTCAACCATGACACGACGCAGCAAGGCAATCAAGGCTGACACGGCTTTGTGACTGGGTCGGGTATATCGGCAGGGTAGGGCAATAAGGAAAGCGGATATGGCGGCAGGGACCTAGCGGGCAGCCGGAATCGGGGTACAACGTTCTGAAGTTGGCGGTGGACGCTGAGGTCGTGGCGGCCAGCCTGAGTAGCAGGAATGGACTGTGGGGCTCGAGGAGCCGCGGGAGTGGCAATAGGAAAGGTTGTCGGTTGGGATCGGTCGAACGAAGCCGGGTGACGCGGTGTGGCAGGGCTGAATGGTCACATGAGGGGCGGTTGCCTTTGGCGGACACTTATGTGTTTTTTGGTAGCATGATAGGGAGGACCAAAATATAGGTCCGCTATCAAAAAAATTGATCTCCGTGCACTTTTAGTTATGTTGTTGGAGTTTCAGAGGTAAAAAAATCCAAAATTTCAGTTTTTATATCTTTTGGCGTTCTTAGTCGGCTGTTGAACAGTCACTAGATGTATAAATAAGATAGGAATCTCTATGTGACATTTGAATACTGATGGCGTAATGGTAGCTTGCACGCTCTCTTGCAACTCATAGGATCCCAATTTTTTCACAATTTTTTAGACAAAAGGTCGTTATGTTAGGACGTAACCACTACAGCAGGAGACCACAGTTGTATCAAACAAGTTCGTTATTTGTCTTTAGAAGTGCTAAAAAAATTAAATTCAAATTTTAATTTTAAATTTCGTCCAAAAGTTATCCGAAATTTCTTGGTTACCGCGGTAACCAAGAATTTCGCTCACCCACGAGAAAAATACCATTTGGTATTCAAAACCTTTGTTTAAATAACTACTTTAGTAATCTAAACGCTTTCATATTTTTTGTAGAGGGAGTAAGAGTTATATTAGCCACTGATCAGGGAAATTGAACGATCTATATTGCTTAGGACCCTTAAAATTTCTCAACATGTTTATTTAGATCGTTTGGGAAGGCCATACCCGTACCGTCGCATCTGGCTGTCATTAAATGTAACTAAAGGATATCCCGCACGTTGCTGTGAAAATTGACTGCAATATATTTTGAATGATTTGATTGTATGAAACATGAATAGTTGAATTAATAATATATAAATTAAAAATAAAGAATACATGTCATGTGTTGTATTTTATGAATGTGTAGTTAAAATATTTATTAAATATAAGTGATGAAATATAGTGGAAAACCCGGTGATCACTTGCGCCAACAACGAGCGTGTGTGTCTCGGCAGGTTCTGGCATGCATATTTAGCCGCCCGCGCGTACGACGTTGCGGCGTGGAGGCTCGGCCGCCCGCGCGCGGAGATGAATAACCACCACTGTCGCAGCTTGGAAAAGGCGGAAGACATGGCAGATCCGTCGCTCCTCCTCACTGAAGAGGACCACCGCCTCCATCGTCGACGAGCGGTGCTTGGCCTCACCTCGGAGCAGGACCAGCGTGCCATGCAGGATTGGTACGCGAGCCATCCCCGTGAAGCCTCGGAGGAGGCGGAACACTGGACGAGGCTGGCGGCCGAGAGCGCGGAGCGGCGACAGGAGCGTCATGAATGGAGGGAGGAGCGGCGGGCGGCCAAGGCGATGGCGGAGGAGGAACTGGCGAGAGGCGCCGCCAACTGGCCCCACGGTGACCCCCGCTGGATAGCGCTGGAGGATGACATCAGCTCCGTCACCGAAGACGATTTCTCCGACGACGAGGAGGAGTAGTTTTTTTATGTTCTAGGTTTGAGATGTTAAGTTGTTGAATGTTTTAAGTTTGCCGCGTCGCCACCACCATTTGCTCTTTTTCATGCATTTAATGATTTATTTTGATCTAAATGACCCTGAAATTGGACTAATGCTTGTGGACGTGCCTTTAGTCCCGGGTCGAGCCACAAACCGGGATTAATGCTTGTGGGCCAGGAGCGAGGTGCATTGGTCCCGGTTCTTGGCTGGAACCGGGACATATGCCCCCAGAAGAACCGGGACCAATGTCGCACGAGACCCGGCCGGCCCCCTGGGCACACGAACCGGGACGTATGCCCCCATGGGTCTCGGTTCGTGGCACAACCGGGACTAATGGGCTGGAGAGACCTGAACCAAAGCCATGTTTTCTACTAGTGCATGTTAAGTGAGGTGACATGTATCATGAAATGGATGTGTGCATGAGATCAACTAACACTAAAGAGCTTATTCTCATGCATATTGTGGTGGGCGTTTGATGAGGTGGTATGTGTGCATGTTAAAATAATAGAGATAGTAGGATCAACTATATAGGTATACTAAGAATACCCCGCGCGTTGCAGCGGAAATCTTTATAAAAACTGTACAATGTAAACTAAAATGATATAAGATGCATGCAAATAAAAGTGGATGATATGAATAAATGATTGGCTACAATAGTGAATGATGTGGATAGTTTGCATGCATTTTAATGAAGTTTTGTTAGTTGATGACATAAAAAAATAATTGGATACAATAGTGGATGATATGAATAGCTTGCATATTGAGATAGACATCATAAATACATCTTAATGAAATTTTGTTTTATAAGAGATATAGATAAATAGAATTAAGTTCAAGGTATGCTCTCTTCAGTCATCTACATATTTCTGCAAACACTGCGGAACTCTTGTTTTCACACCCTGAACATGTGGAATTGTTATTGATCGAGAGAACTTGTCAATGCATCCTTGAATTCATAGAATTGCCTCCACCGTGGCCTATATTCAACCCGTAGCAACGCATTCGCTGACTTTGGAAGTGAGGACATTGTCTTTGCACCACATAACGAAGACACCAGAGACAGTGACTTCTACGTTAACGTAACTGATATAAATCTAGGTGAAATTTAAATACAGGCACCCAATTTAGGTGAATTTACAGACACGTACACATCTTATATGTATTATTTTTTTGAGGTAGTAACCGTAAAACAATTGTTCTAGGGTGTATTTTTCATTTTCTACATCTTATATGCATTGACAATATTTCATTTGCCTTACTTTAGATCTGTTTCAAGAGTGGGTCACAACAGCCACTTCTTTATGCAAAGTATATGATCATTCTTTGTCTATCAGAGTATAAGAGCACACCAGATAAAAGCTCTCTCTTTCATCTCATGCTTGAACCGACAGGACCATTCTGGGGGCACAACATGTCTCCTCTTGCTGATGTACGGGTGTGTCGGGGACTTACAGAGAACTTTTTTCGCAAAAATACACCAACCATTTTAGTTATCATACTAGCAGAATGCAGTAGAGTAGGGTGATTACACTAGGTGTATCATAATTCATAAACCACTCAGAACAATGATTGAGATGTTTGAGCTGAACCCAAGTCGATCGACAGCAACTGGGTTAACTTATCATTATACTTTCAATTGCAGTAGTCTCTTCATTCTCGATTTGATAGGTACTTTCAGTGTTCAATAGTGTTTTTCTTGTCACAGAAGTGGTTTTTTCTACTCGTTTATCATATATTAGAAGTCCCATATGTCAGCACATGCATGTCACACATTGCAGGCAGTGCAAATTCAGCCATTAGTGTCAAAAGGCAAGCACTTCAATACCTATTGTTTCAAAGAGTCATTTTGAAATCCAGCAAAATGACAAAATTCTAGGGGCACCGGCCTTCGTAATAGGATCTAGTAAATATATAGATTAAAGGCCGGTTTGTGTGACCTCAGCTGCATAGACTGTGCTGTAGTCGCCAACAAACATGTTATCTTGTAGGGTCTATTTCTAAACCGATGGCATGTGATTGGTTAGTGGTGGCCTGGTGGGGCACTTGGTGTCAACTGTTGAGACTTGTTGATTACCAAGCTTTACATGTTAAGATTCCCGCAAAAAAAAAAACTTTACATGTTAAGTACAACGTGAAAAGCACAACGGCAAAAGGACAAAGTGCTATTTGGGGCAGCAACTCCATTCCGGATTTAGTAAACCAAAGTCTCTCGGAACAAACAGAAAACATCTAAGGTGTAGGATAAGACATGCATACGTGCAAATTCTGGGCCATTAATATGTTTGCATGTGGGATATATTATATATAGACATTATCCTGAACCAACCCTTTCTTTATTGCGCATGCGACCTACCATAAGGTACACATGCTACAATCTTATTAACGTGTCCCATGTGTTCAGATTAGAGTTTTAGTAAGCATATTTCCGACGCTCCAACTGATGCAGTGCGAGCGGTTTGAATATATATGTAGTTATCATTGATATGATGTCTTCTTGATGTTGCTACGTTGCATAGGTGGATGTAGTCCGTTGGGCTCGTGGCTCAAATGGATTGTTGATATGATGAGCACGTCCCATGTTCGATAGATCTTCTGAGAGGTGTCAGTGTCCATGTTATATCGCCACAGATGAAATGTCTTAAACTCTCGTTATGATACCCGGAAGTATCAGTTGCGCTCCCGCATCGTCGTCTCCACATACACCGTAGCATGCGGCGGGGATAGGAGTGTTTATCTCGACGACGACGAAAGAAGCCAGGACGCTTACGGCATAATCAAGCGTCACCAGGAGAGGCGCAATGATCCCGACGCATATGAGGTCTGATCCTCACGTGAGCCTCCTCAAAAGTGCAATCACCACGGCCAAAAGGACTGGAAAAATAAAGTCAAGATGGTTGAGGATGTCGAGCCCATCACTCGCAAACCACCTCGGCCTCCCTCCAGGGCCAACCAGATAGATAGCAACGAAGGGGCCACCTCAAAGGCACCCCAGCGACGGTCTCATCGGCTGTGGGGATAACCATGGTCACTGTCGTGGTTATACCAAAGGTATACCCTTAAGTATCAGATATTAGGGGGTACCCTAAATATATCAGGACATCCAAGCATTTAAGAACAAAGGAAAATCTAAAAATCATTGAGTCTCTAATAGCTCGAGAACTACAAGCGTGTAAAGCGCACCACTTCCGAGCTGCTAGTTACTCGGAAAAGAAGACAACCTCCGAGTAAACCGTTACTCGGAGGAATAAGCAATCTCCGAGTAAACCGTTACTCAAAGGAAGGAGCTATCTCCGAGTAAATCAATACTCGGAAGAAGGGACTTCTGAGCTACATCCTACTCGGAAGAGGAGAAGGCCAAGAGACGCGAAGACATTGAAGGCAGAAGCGTTACCCCTCCTTTAATTAGATATAGTGGGTAGGAAGTTTCGTGTATTAAGATTAGGCATTAAGGTTTGTAACTAAAACCCATTACCAGGGTACTGAAGGGGCAGGGCACACTCTATATAATCCTAGCCCCTCTCCCAGGGTAGGGTTACGCGCACATCATTCCCAAGAACCCTAAGAAAGAACACCCCAGTAAGCCTGGGACAGGATTAAGGTTGTTATCTCTACGGAGAAGCCTAACCTGTATACTTTCTCTGCGTCAACCTTTTTGCATACACATTCACATAGCTCCTTTCATACCCCTATACTCATTGTCAGGATTATATCCACGACAGTTGGCGCCCACCGTGGGGCTGAGTTGATCAACAATTGCAAGGATGTTTTTTTCCTCATCAGCATCGCCGGCACGCGTCTCCGAGCTCGTCCACGGCGAGACGTTCCTTTTTGGATCATTATCTTTCGTTGCCAATGACTCTGCTTGGTTGGCGGATTCAACACTCCAGGCACAGTTATTTCCATCAAGAGGCAGCGTTCACTTCGGGGCTGATGAGTCAGGGGCCTTGCGGCTCCAGTTACCTGCCCAGATACAGGCACATGCTCCCTTGGCAGTTCATCACAGGAAGAAGCACTCGGGCCGTCTCCGAGTTCCACACCGTGGCAAGATCACGGTGCAACAAGTAGCAGTCATAAATTCCATTGAGTCCTCTCAGCAAGCTCTTAATGATTTGATGGCGAGAGAGGGTCCAACGGCATCGATTATGCATCTCTTCAACTCGGCCAAGACGAGGATATGCAAGGTTCCGACCTAGAAGGCCAAGGGAAGAGGGCAGTAGTGGATCACCCATCGTTGTAACGCCCCGACCACTCACAACTGATTAACCACTAATTCCATGGTCGGTGCGCCTGGGATCCAGACTGTCCTCACAAACCAACACTAGTCTTTTCTGCACACTTTGTCCTCACTCGTGCGCATCCCGGATCAACTTCCCGGTCGGTCACCCATCCCAAGACTATTCCAATCCAAGCACGCTTAACTTTGGAGTTCCTTGGAGCTGGGCTTCCGGAAAAGAAGGTGCACCTTGTTGATATGAGTAGTCTATCATTCCTATTGAGATCCTGGACTATTACATACAACACCCCTCAAAGGAACTGACGTCCCCGTCGGCTCAGCAGGAACGTTCCCCTTTGGCACACGTTTGTGTGCGCCAGTTGCAGGCATCCAACATGTACCCCATGTAAGCCTCACCGACCGACACACACACTGTGTAACCGCCAGGGTCGGCTCTGATACCAGTTGTAACACCCCGACCACTCCCAACCGGTTAACCACCGATTCAATGGTCGGTGCGCCTGGGATCCAGAATGTTCTCACAAACCAACACTAGTCTTTTCTGCACACTTTGTCCTTACTCGTGCACACCCGGGATCAACTTCCCGGTCGTTCACTCATCCCAAGACTACTCCAAGCCAAGCACGCTTAACTTTGGAGTTCCTTGGAGCTGGGCTTCCAAAAAAGAAGGTGCACCTTGTCGATATGAGTAGTCTATCATTCCTATGGAGATCCTGGGCTATTACAATCGATGTCGCAGAAGTATGCATGGCTGGGACCCCACCACCCCAACCATCACCTGCAAGAGCGGATTTGGGTAGAGAAGGCACTGAGCATCAAGAACCACCTAGCAACAGTCATCGAGAACCAGTCTGGCGTATATCTGATTTCAGGAGGCTGGAACTCGGAGATTCAAGTCTCCAACCGAGGCCGCTTACTAGGGAGGAGCAGGAGGACGAAGAAGCAGCAGAGCAGCTATTGCATACTCCCATTGACACAACCACACCGGCGGGTCGATGCTTAGTGTAAGAGCAAAGTTTTGGCCCCATGTGTTTTGGATATTGTTAGACAAGACAGTAGAGGAACTAACAATGTTTGCGAATTGCGAGTATAAATAGGTGTTTAGGTTCCTGAAGCATAAGCAATGAGGTAGATCTTCAAGGAAAATAATCATGAAGTCGAAGCATTAGTCCTTGGAGAGAAGATTTACCTCGTTGGTAACCCCTAAAAATGTATGGCTTCCGGAAGCATAACTCACCGAAGGAAATGAAGAAGATGGCACAAGAGACTTAGTAGTTTTTGTGTAGTTCTTTTTCTGGTTCTTTGAGTCATAGGAAAAACCATACTATCAAGACGGGTTTAGTATGCGGACACCAAAGTTATTGTGTAAAGGCTCAGATCGAAACTAAACCAAGTGAGAAGCCAGAGAGAAGAAATCTCATGTGCACTAAGTTAAGATTCGGTAGCAAAGACTTCGTACTTTGGCTTCTGAATCAGAACTCGGTCCGTGAGTCAGCTTTGCTTGTTCCGCAAGTAAAGTTGTGCATTGATGACAAATCCGACCGTTGTGGACACGCGTCAAGCTTTCACTTCAGGTCAAATCAGTCATTTTGCACCTTGGGATCGCCACCTATAAATATGCCGCCCCCGCCCCCATCTGCGGTTGGCGTCTTAGTGATTATTCCCAGAGAGAGATAGCAGAGAGCACGCCAAGAAAAATTCCGAAGCAAAACCAAAAGCCAAACCACCGAATCCAAAGTTTTATTGATATTAGCTGATTCACTATGACTTAGGTGGAAGTTTTCTAGCCTTATTATCTTGGAGGACTGCAAGCCTCCTAGACGGTTAGAGAGTCGACTTCAGAGTGCGAAGAGTAATTGTCGTCTCGAAGCTCAAGTCTGTCAAATGTTTCAGAGATTTCCTCAATAATCTACCCCGAGTCAAAAATGACCAAGCTCAAGGAGATTGGTGCAGTGGAGAAAAGGACGGACAGAGTTTTTCTCCAGGTGTTCAATCACCAGTCCCTCCAACCAGACGTAGCACTTTGAAGAGTGTGAACTGGTCGGACAAACATCGCTGCGTCCAGGCTCGTTTTACCTTCCACACCTAAATTCTGCACCCTTACTTTACTTGTTGTGCTTCGTTATGTTTTGATTCTTTGTCATTTGCATCTCTAAGTAGTTGTGCTTCTCTATTTCTGTTCTGCTTCAAGTTTGTTGTTCTTCCATTTAGTTGTATTTTGCTTCACTTCAAAGATTTGGCAGAAATTCTTGAAGTGATCATTCACCTCCTCCCCCTCTGATCACATCCTTGGTCTTTCAATTGGTATCAGAGCTAGGCACTCCCTACACTCTGTGTGTTTTGGATTAACCTTCTGGAGAGTTGCCAAGTATGTCTTTTGCAGCTGTTCGCTCCGGCGAACCTATTCTCGTTTTCAATGGGAAGGATTATCCTTACTGGAAGGACAAGATGAAGAGAAACATCATTGCTATCAATTCAGCTGCCTGGCAAGTTGTACAGAGTGGAGTTACTATCAAGGACAAGAAATCCATCACTCCTTATGAAGCAAAGCTTATGTCTCTTGATTCTGGAGTCTCGGTATTCATGACAAATCATTTGACTCCTGAGAAATATCATGAAGTGAAGAATATTCCATCTGCCAAAGGTGTCTTGGATTATCTTGAAAAGATTGGAGAAGGTGTTTCCACTCAGAATGATGCAAGAGTTGATACACTCCGAAGAAAATTCTATCGATTCAAGCATCATGAGGAAGAACAGGTTACCTCCACCTACAGCAGACTCATTTCTCTCTCAAATGAGTTGATTTCCCTCAGTGCTGAAGACATCACTAGTCACATAGTGGTTAGAACTTTTCTTCGATCTCTAGATGATTCCTTCGATCACATTGTGTTGATGATCAAAGAAAGATCTGACTTCAGAAACCTTGTTGCTGCTGATATTCTTGACAGACTCACTACCTTTTAAATGGAAGAAGAAGAGAAACGCGATGTAAATGGATCCCGAAGAAGATCACATTCTCTCAAGGAAAAATCTTCACGTTACTCTTCTCCTGAAGCTAGTTCTGCTTACGGTGTTGAATCCGATGATCCTGCAAGTATCGGGAAGGATTTTTCACTTATCATGAAGCGCTTGAACCGCTTCCAAAGGAAAGGTTTATCATCACTGAAGAAGAATTACTCGTCAAGGAACTCAAGCAATTCTTCTCACCGCTCGTCCTCAAGAAGCTCTCCATCGGAAGACAACTGCTGCTACAAATGCAAGAAACTAGGCCACTACATTGCTGACTGCCCATTGTGCGAAGATGAAAACAAATCAAAGCATTCGCTCAGAGATTTCTCAAGCAAGTCTCACAGATCCTCCAAAAGCTATGAGTCAAAGAGACACGAATCTGGCTCTAGAAGAGACAAGAAGAAAGATTCTGATGATGACAAGAAGAAGAAGTATCACAAGAGGCGTGAGATTTATTCTTCGGAGACACACTCGTCTCGGCGAAGCAACTCTCACCGTGCCAAGGCCTATCTAGATAAAGAAATGAACTCTGAAGAAGAAGCTTCTGGCTCTGAAGCAGAATCAGGCTCAAGATCTGCATCTGGATCCGAGTCTGATGGTGTTGTTGGTTTGGCATTTTCTTCGGCTGGAGCTTCGAGCTCATTCTTCACCAACAACAGCAGTGAAGATGAAACTCCTGCATACTGCTTCATTGACAAGGCAAAGGTATCTTCATCCAAAGTTACCTATGATACTTCTGATTGCTCATCATATGACAGTGACTCACAAATAAGATATGCTAAACTTGCTAAAATTGCTTCCATCCAACAAGATGAATTAGATTCGCTAAGCAAAACTATTAAGAAATCAGAGGCCTGTTGATCAATGAGATAGAGAAAGGTCAAACTTCAACAAATGAGCATGCTGATCTGAAGGAGAAGTTTGAAGAACTATCCTCTCGGCATGATCCTCTTTCAGTAGACTATGAGAGGATCACCTATGAATTTCTTCAGAGGAAAATGGCTCTCGAGAAACTGAAAGAGGCTCATGAAGAGTTAGAAAATGTTAACCTCTCTCTCATGGGTCATCAAGGTTCTAAAGCAAAACTTAACTCTGATTCGACATGCTTAACTTGTTTGGAATGAAGCAAAACTGAGTCTAAAGGCAAGCACCTATTGTTATTGGTGATACTAATGCCTCAGATGTGGAAAACTCTACTGTTACCGAGGAACTCCTCAGGTTGAAAGATTTGTTTGAAGCAGGACTATTCAAAAGTGTTCAGGGACACCAGTACCTTTGTGATATCCTGAAGAAGGCTCTCCTTCACAGCAATCCTAGAAATGAGGGTGTTGGTTTTGAAAGGAAAGCTAAACCCTGATGAATCTTACTAGGAACCTGAACAATATCCAAAAACTGTATGGGTTTTAGCAAAGGATAAGCCTATAGATATTGGTAACCTTTCAGGTTTCAACTGCAAAATTCATAAGGCAATTGTTCATGAATCACTTGATTCTGACTACAAGCTTATCAAGAACCAGGAAGGAAAAGTTTGGCCGAATACATTGGTGCCCCACCAAAGAATGGTTTCTATAAAAGACAAATTTGGGTGCGCAAGTCACTCGTTGAAAAACTTCCTGCTAACCATTCTATGCAGGGAAAATCTTCGGTACCACCGAAACACTTCTATTCTCTCGAGGAGAGAAATGATTCGCTGGTTCCCGAATAAAATTTTCCTCAAAAGGAATACTATCGAACTGGTCGTTACACTTATCGACACCGTGATAATAGTGATAAGATTGCATATGCTCATTCATACCCTAACCCTTCGCAGATGAATTACATTTATGGTGTACTTGATGGTCCCCCTAGGCAATATAATCATGTGCGCTTTAATATTGTTACTTCAACAAGTGCTTCCACGTCTTCTCAGTCACCTGCTCGTTTGTGGGTGGTTAAGAAGAACTAATTCTTCTATAGGGCTACGTCTCCGGTTGATCCGAATGGGTCTTGGACAGTGGTTGCACTAATCATATGACCGGAGACAAGGAGTAGTTCACTGAAGAAAAATTATCTCAATCTTCTCAGAAGTACATTACCTTCGGTGACGACAATAAGGGTAAAGTTCTAGGTTTGGGTAAGGTTGCCATATCTAAGGATAAGCATATTGACAAAGTTATGCTTGTTCAATCACTTGGATCTATTTCAAAGCTATGTGATATGGGTATGCTTGTTCTGTTTTCTTCTTCGCGATGTGTTGTGTTTTCACAGGATGACTATACATTTGTCTTCGAGGGCTACCGAAAAGGAGATTTATACATAGTTGATTTTTCTTCAGGCCCTGCTGTATCCAATTGCTTAATGGAAAAAGCTTCATCTGGATGGTTATGGCATAGAAGACTTGGTCTTGCAGGGATGAGAAATCTTCAAAATCTAGTGAAGAAGAAGCATGTTATTGGCCTTAGTGAAGTAAAATTCGATAAGAATCGTCTCTGCAGTGCCTGTGAAGCTGGCAAGATTATAGAGAAACATCATTCAGCAAAGACTATCATGACCACTACTCGTCCTCTTGAATTGCTTCACATGGATATTTTTGGTCCTCAAAATTATGCAAGTCTAGGAGGCAACAAGTATGGTCTAGTTATTTTTGATGATTTCTCTCTCTATACTTGGGTCTTCTTTCTGGATGACAAGAGAAAAGTTGTGGAAATTTTCAAGTCATTCGCTAAGAGAGCACAAACCGAATATGAATTATCTCTGAAGCACATTTGAAGTGATAATGGAACTGAATTCAAAAATTCTCATATTGAAGATTTTCTTGATGATTATGGTGTTACTCTTGAGTTCTCAGCTGCTTATACACCTCAACAGAATTGTGTAGTCGAAAGGAAGAATAGAACTCTCATTGAAATGTCCAGAACTATGCTTGCTGAATACAAGAGTCCTATCAGGTTCTGGGCCGAAGCAATTAACACTTCCTGCCACATCATCAACAAGGTTTACCTTCACAAGTTCTCAAAGAAAACTTCACATGAGCTTATCACTGGTAATAAGCCTAATGTTTCATATCTTAGGGTATTTGGTGCTCCTTGCTTTATTAAGACATGAATCATAGCTCCAAATTTTCCCCTAAGGCACATGAAGGTTTTCTTCTAGGTTATGGTTCAAATTCTCACACTTACAGAGTGTATAACTCCCACTTTGCGAAGGTTATGGAAACTGTAAATGCGAGGTTTGATGAAACTAATGGCTCTGAAAGGATCATTTGCCTCATCATCTAGATGAACCACCTCTTGATGAAGTTATCAGGTCCATGGCTATTGGAGAGATTCGCCCTGTCGAAGCAAATACTCGTCAAGCTAATCAAGATGATGATGATCCAATGTTCCCACACATAGCCTGGGGCATTGCAGATCAACATCCTTAAGCTAATGATGGACAGGACGAAGAAGAACGCATGCACGAAGAAAATGCATGCAGAACCTGAAGGAAATGCTGCTCCCGAAGGGAATGCATATCCCAAAGGAAATGCAGATCCTGAAGGAAATGTTGCTCCCAAAGGGAATGCAGATCCCGAAGGAAATGCAGATCCTGAAGGAAATGTTGATTCCAAAGAAGAACCGGAGACACAGGAGAATGAAAATGCACTGTCTCGAGTGCGAAGAAGAGTTGATGTTGATTCGATCCTCGAAGAGATTCGACAACCAGGTCGTCCCACTATTCACTCACTTACTCGTTTGGCTAACTTCTATGGAAACTTTTCGTTTGTATCCATGCTAGAACCATCAAAATTTGATGAAGCCATGAAGGACCCGGAATGGTTAACTACTATGCTCGAATAACTCAACCAATTCGAGAAAAACAAAGTCTGGTCCTTAGTTGAAAGGCCTGATCCCACGAAGTACAATATCATTGATAGAAAATGGATATTTCGCAATAAGAAAGATGAAGACGGTATTGTGGTAAGAAACAAATCTAGACTGGTTCCACAAGGTTACACCCAAATCGAAGGTATCGATTTCGGTGAAACTTATGCTCCAGTAGCTCGTCTCGAATCAATTCATGTCATGCTTTATTTTGCAAATTTTAATGGTATTCTACTATATCAAATGGATGTAAAAAGTGTTTTTCTTAGCGGTGACATCGAAGAAGAAGTGTATGTTATGCAGCCACCAGGTTTTGAAGACTCGACGAATCCAGACATGGTGTACAGGTTACACAAAGCTCTTTATGGGTTAAAGAAAGCACCTAGTGCTTGGTATGACACCCTGAAGGATTTCCTTCTGAAGAAAGGCTTCAAACCAGGAACAACTGACCCAACTCTTTTCACTCGTTCCTATAATGGTGATTTGTTTGTATGTCAAATATATGTAGATGATATTATCTTTGGCTGTACTAATCCTGATTTTAGCGAAGATTTTGCTAAAATGATGTCGAAGAAATATGAGATGTCAATGATGGGTGAATTGAAGTTCTTCCTCGGCCTTCAGATTTGACAACAGAAAAATGGCATCTTCATTTCAAGAAAAATATATCAAGGATTGTGAAAGTCCAAGTATGTGATCAGAGGGGGAGGGGGTGAATGATCACTTCAAATTTTCGCATGAAACTATGAAGTGAAGCATAACTTGGCAGCAGAAGGAATTCAACAGAAAGGTAAACAGTGAAGTAGAACTAGAGTGAAGCACAACATAGTGAATCAAGAGCATCGAATCAATTGCTTTGAATCAAATCACTGAAGCAATTGCAATACTGAATGTAAGTGCGGAAAGTAAAACAAACTCTTGACTCGGCGATGTTTGTTCGACCAGTTCACACTCTGTAAAGTGCTACGTCTGGTTGGAGGGACTTGTGATTGAACACAGGAGCTAACCTCTCTCCGTCCGTATCTGCACTGCACCAATCTCCTTGAGCCTGGTCAGTTCTTCACTCGTGGTTGATTATTGAGGAAATCACCGAAACCTTTGACAAACTGGAATTCGAGGCGACAATAACTCTTCGCTCTGTGAAGAACAACACTCTAACCGTCTAGGAGAATTGCAGTTCTCCAAGATAACAAGGCTAGCAAACTTCTTCCTAAGTCATAGTGAATCAAATCAGATCAATAGGACTTATGATTCGGTGGATGGGTTTTTGTTTTGCTTCGGTGGGGTTGCTCTCTCTCTTCACTGTCTGAAAATAATCTTGGAGCATCCACCCGCCAATGAGGGCGGGGGTGGGCTATTTATATGTGGCGATTCCAAGGTGCGAAATGACTGAAGTGACCCGATGCGACAGCTTGACACTTGTCCGCAACGGTCGGATTTCTAATCAATGCGCAACTTTACTTGCGGAACAAGTAAAGCTGACTCACGGACTTGGTTATGCTTCAGGAGCCGAAAGAACATAGTCTTCGCTGGTGAAGCATTACCCAGTGCACATGAGATTTCTCATCTCTGGCTTCTCACAGGTTTGGATTCGATCTGAGTCTTTTCACCAAAACCTTCGTAGTACATTTGCTAAACCCCTCTTGATAGTACGGATTATCCTACGACTCAAAGAAGTGAAAAAGAACTACGCAAAAACTACTAAGTCTTGCGCCATCTTGGTCATCTCCTTCGATGAGACGTGCTTCAGGATTCCTTATCTTTTTGGGGGTCGACATCCGTGATGAGCTTCACTCCAGAGGATATGCTTCAGTAAATATGTAAATCTTCGTTGAAGCTTTAGCACCAACCTATAACTTCAGGAACCTAACCATTTGTTTCATACTAGAAAACTTGATAGTTCCTCTACTGTTTTGTCCAACAATATCCAAAACTCATGGGGGCATAACTTTTCTCTTACAGATTTCCTGAAGAAGTTTGGTCTTACTGATTGCAAGACTATAAAGACTCCAATGCCTACCAATGGTTACCTAGATGCTGATGAAAAGGGAAAACCCTTCGATCAGAAGAAATATCGGTCTATGATTGGATCTCTTTTATATCTTTGTGCATCTAGACCTGACATTATGCTTTCAGTATGTATATGTGCTCTCTTTCAAGCAAATCCAAAGGAATCACATCAAATTGTTGTAAAGTGAATTCTTCGGTATCTTGCTCACACTCCTACCTTGGGCTTATGGTACCCCAAGGGTGCTCAATTTGATCTTATTGGCTATTCTGATTCAGACTGGGCTGGTGATCGTGTTGATAGAAAATCCACTTCACGCACTTGTCATTTTCTTGGAAGATCTCTGGTGTGTGTTGCTTCCAAGAAGCAAAAAATGTGTATCAATATCTACTGCTGAAGCTGAATACATTGGTTCTGGTTCATGCTGCACTCAGATCCTTTGGCTGAAGCAGACGCTGAAAGATTATGGAATTCATGTGAAAAAAATTCCTCTCCTATGTGATAATGAGAGTGCTATCAAAATTTCTCACAATCCAGTGCATCACTCTCGCACGAAGCATATTGACATTCACCATCATTTCCTTCGTGATCACGTTCAGCGCGAAGATATTGTGATTAGTCATGTCCGAACTGAAGATCAACTGGCAGATATATTCACAAAACCGTTGGATGAGAAAAGGTTCTGTGTGTTGCGATGTGAGCTAAATATTTTAGACTCGCGCAATGTTCTGTAAGTCTGAAACTTTACTATTATGTACATATTTTATTTTAATATTTCACTTTGATTTTGCTTTGAGTTTTTTCCTTCTATTTATTTGTTTTGTTTGGTGTTTGTCCCTTAGGCTTATCGCCTTTAGCTTCGTTGTTGATCTTCTTCAAGGTGATAAGTTTCGGACCCTATCTCCTCTATTCTTCTTCTTTCTTACTCTATCTACTCAATGATAGTCAAGCACATTTGATACGATAAGCATTATGCTTCGAACATCATTGAGTTCCGAATCAAAATGCTATCAACCTTTATCGAAGTTTTTACTCTCGGTCGAGTGTTCTGATTCCGCTGTTGAGCTCCGTCTATCACGGGCCGTTGAGATTTTCTCGCGATCCGCCACAAGATCTTAGCCACAGAATCCGGAGAGACAATCGCTGGGGACAGTACGATACAATATGACTGATCCGCCAGATCATCCTATATAAGGCATCCCCCCCAGCGAAACCAAACCACCTCACACTTCGTCTCTCTCGCAAATCCCTTTCTCTCATTCGCACCGCCGTTCTCATCTCTCTCCCGCCGTCGACCTCGCCGCTTCACTGCTAGAAGGCCGCCGCCAGGAGTCTTCCACGCCGACGAGAGAACCTTCCTCGTCGCTCACGTCGCCGTAGCCGTCCGCCGTCACCAAGTTAGGGTACGCTGGACTCGATCCAATCGCATCCCCTTGTCATGAACTCTTCAGCGATATTGGGATCAATTTCTTAGGTTTTTCTGTTGATTTTGTTAGGGTTTCTCAGAACTTGTGGCTTCCCAAATATTGTGAGGAACTTGTTTGTAGCATCTGAGCTCTCACTCAGATTCAGGTTAGTTTTGTGTGGGGATTTTTCTATTATGTCTGTTCTTTTCTAGGTCACATTGTTCCAAAGTGCTCTAGCTTATAACAATCAAGATTGAAGTTTCATGCACACTAGCTTGAACGTCTTGTCAAAATCTTTTGTCAAAACCCTTGCAAGTGTTTTATTATCCGCATCTATTTTTCCCTCGCTCCTATTTCTGTTCACAGGATGTCTGAAGAGTTCGGCAATGAATCACCCATACTCGAGGAGAACGCACAAGTGATTGTGGAGCCAGAGGCTCCGAAGCAGAAACGGAAAGGAGGTCGTACGAAAGAGCTTAACAATGCTCACGACATCCCTGAAGCTGTCAGGAAAAGGCTCGGTTTTTACATCCCTGATGAAGAAACCTCACATGAGAGGAAGATTAGACTGCAACACATTAGCCTCTATTGGGCGCTTCGCTGGTACAAATATAAAGCAGTCGCTGAAGAAAAATGGGCAATGCAGTTTTCCTTCAACCCTCCTTATCGGTATACCATGCACACTGCTCAGAAGTAAAGCGAAGCAGATCATCACCTCTATTATCTGGTTCCACCTAAGATGCCTCATCCCACTTCACTCAGAACCCCGGATGATTATCCACATGGACAGATTCGCCTTGCTGCCTTGGCTGAAAAGCTTCGAAAGAAGAAGGAGAAGAAAGAAGCAAAGCTGCGCGAAGCTGAAGCCGCTGGCGAAGGCACAAGCACTCTCAAGAAGAGGACTCGGAAGATGAGGAAGAAGGCTCCATCTCCTCCTCATGCTTTCTCAGATGAAGAGCACGCCAATCTTGAAGAAGAAGCTCTTCACGACTCATCCCCAGCCCATGAAGAAGAAGAAGATGATTCCTCCAGTCATGCTGAAGATGAGTCTGAAAAGGCTCCCACTCCTCCTAAGGAAAGGATTCAAGTTCCAATGAAGTAGAAGCCTGGTTCAAAACCGGCTACCAAGGGAATCCAAATATGTGATCCCACTGACATGCTGATTGAAACCACACATTTGGTTGTTGAAAAACCACTTGCCTCCAAGCCCCCAACCCAAGTTGCACAAACAGAACAAAGGTCGAAGCTGAAACAAGACCCTTCACAACAGTCAAAAGCTGTCGAGAAGCATGTTGCCGCTGCCAAGTCAAAGGGCACAGTTGCGAAGCCAAACCCATCTGTTACCCAAGATTCCAAGAAGCCTTCTGAAGCCGAGCTCAAGAAGAAGGACAGAGAAGAAGCTAAAGAGCGCCACAGGTTGGCTTGCGAATCTGCTGTCAAGAAAAGGGCAGCAAGAGACCAAAAGAACCTTGAAGCTGCCAACAAGGTCATAGCAGAAGCTGACGCGAAGCGGAAGCTAGCCGAAGCTGAAAAGAATGAAGCGAGTGCTGCTGCCGAAGCTCAAAAGCTTCAAGTTCTGAATCCCAAGAGACAGGCAGCTCTTTAAAAGATTGCCACTAAAAATGCTGAGAAGCGAGCCCGTGAGGCACAGAAACAAGCTGTCGTGGCACATGTCTAGGAGACAATTGCAGAGGAACTCAAAGTTTCGGATGACATGGACAGACAGAGTGGTCATCAGTTTCCAGACCCAAGGGAAGCTGAATTATGGGATGCCATAGGTATCACTGAAGCTCTTTGCAAGAAGAGAGAAGCTGATGAAGATTACTCAGTGCCAAGGACTTTGTACATTCCCCCAATTATCGAAGCAATTATTGTCAATCTACTGTCGAAGCTCACAGATCTCCTTCTCTAGAGAAAAGCAGAATATGTAAGATACACAAGTTTCAGAAGAAGGCAGAGAACGAAGAAGATGAAGATCTCAAAGCTTCAGTTCTATCTCTCCTTCAACAATTTACTGGCAAGCACACTTCCACTTTAGAGGAAGTGGAGAGTCAGAAAGGCAAGATCAAGAAAGCAATTGAAGATCTCCGCCAAATCCACAACAGGTCTATCATGGCTGCTGACTCTAGGAAACGGAAGGCCGCCAAAAAACTTCTCGCGAAGCAAGAACAAGAGAAGAAGAGGCCCTGAATCATCTCCCTTGGAAATGCCGCTGAAACGGCCAACAAAGCTGAATCTCCTACACCAGCACTTCAGGCACAGCCTTCCAAATCCACCTCCAAGCGTGCCCAACCCAAAACGAAAACCCCAGGTCCCACCAAAACACCCACTCCCGCTCGCACTACTCCACCACCTGCTCCACCAGCTCCAACTCCACCGCCACGTCAACCTACTACACCACCAGCTCCAATCCCTTTGCCTCCACCCGCCAACGAAGAAGAAATGCTACCCCGCGATCCAACTCCACCTCGTGCCGCAACTCCACCCCCAGCATCACCCCACCAACAAGCTGCTCCCGAAGCAGATGCTCCTCATGCCACACCCACTGCCGCCTCACCTAAACCGTCGCATTCCTATTCGCCTACTCGTTCTTCTTCCGACTCACATGCTGCGAACCCCAATGCATCACCTGCAGCCAATGAAGAAGTTCAGATTCTGAATCCCTCGCGGGAATGGTTCTTGCCCAGGGAAAGGAGGCAGGACCCTCAGAAGTGATTCCCGCTCCTCCCCATCCCGTGCTCATTCCTTCCGGCGCAACAAACCTTCCCAAGATACCCAATTGGACTCCATCTACCCTAGAGAAACATTCCCTATATTTTTGGGTGCAAGTAGCTCAGCAAGACATGGTCCCAAGTTTTACCTTGAGCGGCATCGAAGCAAATTTCACTTCTTTGGAACAAGTCCATATGCTTACGATCGCACTGCAGATGATATGCGTTTTTGGACTGTAGAGCAACAAGTATTTTACACGAAGGTCTTGTGTCAGAAGGATGCACTATTTCACCATCGCTACATTGATCTGCGAAGCTTAGCCATCGCACACTTCTTCCATCATATTTGTGAAACAATCTACTCCCAGAATTTTGTGTGTGTGTGTTTGCCCTGCAGGATATATTAAACTCTGAACTAGTCAAGAAATTTTACGCTACCTTGTATATATCGGGCGAATCTAATGACCCCAACACTTGGACACTGGAATAGATGTTTCAAGGGAAATTTTTTCGCATGTCCTCGCAAGAGTTCATGGAAATAGTTAACATTCTCGTCACACTGGTGCACAACCAAAGATTCATTTTTTCCGGATATGACTGATGGAGAGTTTGCTTCCCTGCTAGATCTAGAATTCACTGCGGATTTCGTTCGTAAAAATATTCGACCGAAGCACTTGGTGTTTATCTCCAAGACGTGGTTTTACATTTTGTCCAATTCACTCCTGCCACTCAGCACTACTTCAGAAGAATCAAACATCTATCCGCTATTGAAACATGCCATCCTGCAGCTCTCCCATGGACTGGTCTTTGACTTTGAAGATTGCTTTCTCTGCACCATGGTTCACGCAACTGAATTTCCATCACTTACGAGCCATATGCTCCCTGGATTCAAGCAGTATGCAACTATGGGAGAGATGAAGACTTCGTTGCGAGGCACCACCCGAAGCTTTACGTTCCCCCAGTGCGTGACACTATGAACATGCTTCACCATCTCAATAATTCAATGATTACTTGTGTGGGCGTCCGGCAAGAAGTCAATGAGCGCAATCTTGAGAAGCACTTCCAGACAGATTGCCATCACTTCGAAGTTTCCCTTCGCTCGCAACAAATGCTGGAGAATTACATCAATGCCAATCAGCTCCAGATGCAGTTTCTCTCCGATGAAATCAATCACGTGGGCAATATAGTGTTGAACAACAATCAATACCTTCGAGTGCTGAAGCGTCACTCTTGGAAAGGGTTGCGGAAGTTTAATTCTATTAAGGGTTTGCGCAACGCTCGCATATTCGAAGAATACCCTCAGTTGCAGCGGAACTTTTCAATGAATGACACAGTAGACCACCCAAATCCAGAGCTGCCTCCACTGCATAAGATTGAAGAAGTTCTCTTTGTCAACGAACCCGATCCCATTAGGCCAAACACTATATCTGTAGATGACTCGGCCACTTCCAAAGATGATGATCTAAATGACTGTGACCTTGAACTTCTTGCTCCTACCAATGCCAAAGACCTTGACTCACCGGACTCCGAAGAAGAATCCTATGGAGATCAACTCTCGTCAAGCGCTTCGTCTTCATCAGACTCTGCCCAGAAGTCTCCCCAGGATGTTGTCAATGCGTAGGAACCCATCTTGCTCTTTGCCACCTTTTCTCCAATTATTGACAAAAAGGGGGAGAATGATGCATCGATGAGTTTAGTTTGCCATGGGGATAGGGTTTTTGCTTCGATTGGGTTGTAACTTAACTTAGTTTCGAGTCTGGCCATCAACAAAGCAAGTATCAAAATCTTTAGAAAGGGATATTTCAAGTGAGTCCTTAGAATCATGGGATTCCTCATCAAAGCAATCATTAGCCTCTTCTTGGGCAGCAAACATTTTGTTTTTAAAATCCTCAATATAATCATTGCAAATATAATTCTCAAAGCAATAGGCAAAAACTGTAAAGTTTTTAGACTTGTGAATAGTATCGTAATACTTTTCAATCAAAGAAGCAATCTCATAAGCACCCATAAAAGAAACCAACTCTTCAATCTTTTCAACATCAAAGTAATCATAAACACCTTTAGCATAAGAAGATAGGATCTCATTTTCATTAAACTCACATTGGAAAGGTAGGTGTTTACGATCTATGTTAGGGCAGCAAGTAAAATCATAATTGTGGCATAAACATTCAGCATAGCAATAAGTTTGTATTCGGTCCCATAAGTGTTTCCCTTTCTGAGATAAGCGGTGCAGCGTATAATGAGCGTGCTCATCCAATGATTTTCCCTCAACCAATTCGGTTGTGTTTTTAGCGCGAGCACAAATTGATCGAAGACGATCCAAGTGAAACATGTCCATCCTACCATATTTGGGTGGTTCCACACCCATGGTAAGGATAGCATCAATATGCAGAGAAAGGCAAAGACCAAAAAACAACTAATTTTTTGGTTTTTCATTAAAACACTAAGATAAAAAACTGAAAGGTAAAATAACAAGACAAAAAAGCAAAGGTAAAAGATTATGTGGAACTCCCCTATCTTAGCACGCGGAGTCCCCGGCAACGGCGCCAGAAATTTGCTTGATGTGCGGAAGTGATAATGGCTTCTCTCCCTCCGTTGGTTACCCCAAGTGGAAGGTGAGATGTAGGATAACAACAAATTTCCCATATGTAGAGGATAGGGTTTGTCTCCCGTCGGACTTCTGAAATGATAAGTAGGTGAAAACGGCGCTAGAAATTTAGCGGTTGACGTGGACCTGCACACACAACAAATAACTTTGCTCCCAACGAAGTTCGGAGAGGTTGTCAATCTCTCCGGCCTTGTTGTTTACAAAGGATCAAACGCAAGGGATAATGATAATAGTGATAGCAACTAGAAAGTAAAAGCAGGAGATAAACTGCGCGTGTAAACAGTGATGAGAATATGGACCGGGGTCCCTTGAAGTTCACTAGTGATGTCTCTCCCAAAAGACGATAAAACTGCTATGCGAGGTAAACAAATCATAGTTGGGCACTTGACAGGATTAAAAACGCACCGCAATGCTAACTATGCTACAAAGAAAGAACGAGGCTCAAAAGCATGGGTGGTACGCCAAAATAAGTAGACCTTAAATCCAACTTCATTTACTACTAATCATCCACCTTGACATATCTATCCAGAACATCTCGCTATTATTAAGTTGCAAGCCCCACCCAAAGTGTAAACCCAAAGCAATAGACAACTGCATTAAAAAGCACTTTGCGTAAAGTAAACAATCCTTGCAACCGCGGTTACAAGCACTGTTGTTTTCCCCCTTTTGGCAACAACACATCCCCTAGACTCATGTTTCTGTCACTCAATCTACCCACAATCGAGGATAACGTTCCCTCTTGGAGTCACTACCTACTACTTGGCCAAAGCAATAAACAGCAACGGAGAACATGCAAGAATTACTCAAGAACATAAATATAAAAGTTAAGAACCAAATATATTACTCAATCACAAACTGAACATAGTCTCATAATCCATCAGATCCTAGAAATCTCATCATAGCAACAACAGAAAACTACATATGTGTCTTGATCATGTAGGGCAGCTCACGAGGTCTAATCCATGAAGAAC
Source organism: Bromus sterilis (assembly GCA_950022295.1). Classification (NCBI taxonomy): domain Eukaryota; kingdom Viridiplantae; phylum Streptophyta; class Magnoliopsida; order Poales; family Poaceae; genus Bromus; species Bromus sterilis. Next base: position 358,967,130 of record OX465595.1, on the reverse strand, counting down.
AAAGAGGGGATGAGAACATCACATAGCTACTGATCACGGACCCATGGTCCAAGGTAGACTACTCACGGATCATCCAGGAAGCGTCCATGGTGGAGGGGAGGCTCCCGGAGGTCAATCCTCCCTCCGGCAGGGTGCCGGGAAGAGGTCTACTGGCGCTCTTGATCTTGGAAGCGCGGCGGCGGTGGAACAGAGGCGAGATCACGAAAAAGGGACTTGTCTTCGGAAGAATCCCATCACGGAGATTAAATAGGAGAAGGGGGGAAGAAAGAGGGGCCACCAGGTGTCCAAGCGCCCCCTGGCGCGGCCAAGCCCTAGGCCACGGAACCAGGGTGCCTGGACCCCTGGTGGTGGCCCTCTGGCCCCACCCAGGTGATTTTGGAAGGTTCTTCTGCGCTGCTTTTTTATCTGATTTTTCCCAAATTTTTGGAGCACTTTTAATATGGGGGAAACCTGAAATAGAAAAACAGCAGAAAACAGGAACTGGCACTGTGGTGCACTGAGTTAATAAGTTAGTCCACATATGATCAAAAGTGTATGAAAGTGTATCTAGATCATAGAAATATCACACAAAGCATGCATGGAGCAAGAAGAAATGATAGATACGTTTGGGAGGTATCAAGTATGCGGACACCGAAGTTATTGTGTAAAGGCTCAGATCGAATATAAACCAAGTGAGAATCAAGAGAGAAGAAATCTCATGTGCACTAACTTAAGATTCGGTAGCAAAGTCTTCGTCCTTTGGCTTCCGAATCAGAACTCAGTCCGTGAGGTCAGCTTTTCTTGTTCTGTGATACGTCCCAAACGTATCTATAATTTCTGCTTGCTCCATGAATGTTTTGTGTGATATTGCTATGTTTTATATACACTTTCATACACTTTTGATCATATTTGGACTAACCTATTAACTCAGTGCACCCCAGTGCCAGTTCCTGTTTTCTGCTGTTTTTCTATTTCAGGTTTTCACCATATAAAAATGCTCCATAAATTCCGGTAAAGTATAATAAAAAACCAGAGCATCGGAAGCTTCCGGAAGAGCAAAAGTGGGGCCAGAGGGCCACCACCAGGGCCCAGGCGCCTTGGTGGCGCACCCTAGGGGGAGGCCGCGCTAGGTGGTCGCCTGGACCACTGGTGTCCCCCCTGGCTTCCCCCCTTCGCCTATATATTCTTCGTGACGCGAAACCTCCGAAGACAGAACCCTTTTTCGCGATCTCGCCTCTGTTCCGCCGCCACCGCGCTTCCAAGATCTGGAGCGCCAGCAGACCTCTTCCAGGCACCCTTCCGGAGAGAGGATTCACCTCCGGGAGCTTCTCCACCACCATGGACGCTTCCTGGATGATCCGTGAGTAGTCCACCTTGGACCATGGGTCCATGATCAGTAGCTATGTGATGTTCTCCTCCCCTCTTTGTTCTTCATGGATTAGACCTTGTGAGCTACCCTACATGACCAAGGCACATATATAATTCTTTCTGCTGTTGCTATGCTGAGTTTGTTGGGATCTGGTGGATTATGAAATTATGTTCAGATTGTGATTGAGTAATATATTTGGTTCATATCTTTTATATTTTTGTTCTTGAGTAATTCTTTCATGTTCTCCGTTGTTGTTTATTGCTTTGGCCAAGTAGTAGGTAGTGACTCAAAGAGGGAGCGCTATGCTTGGTTGTGGGTTCATGCCCTCTGATGACTAGCTTGAGTGACAGAAACATGAGTCTAGGGGATGTGTTGTTGCCACAAGGGGGTAAACAACGGTGCTTGTAACCGCGATTGCAAGGATTGTTTACTTTACGCAAAGTTCTTTTAATGCAGTTGTTTGTTGCTTTGGGTTTACACTTTGGGTGGGGATCGCAACTTAATACCAGTGAGATGTTCTGGATAGATATCTCAAGGTGGATGATTAGTAGTAGATGCAGTTGGATTTCGGTCTACTTATTTTGGCGTACCGCCCATGCTTTTGAGCCTCTTCCTTTCTTTGTAGCATAGTTAGCATTCGTTTGCGCTAGGAATCCTTTCAATTGCCCAGCTGTGATTTGTTTACCTCGCATATCAGTTTTATCGTCTTTTGGGAGAGAGACATCACTATTGAACATCATGGGACCCCGGTCCATGTTCTCATCACTTTTTACACGTTCAATTTATTTTTTGTTTTTACTTTCCAGTTGAAATTATCACTACCTATTATCTGTTGCGTTCATCCTTTGTAAACAGCAAGGACGGAGAGATTGACAACCTCTTTGTACTCGTTGGGAGCAAATTTACTTGTTGTGTGTGCAGTTCCAGGCAACGCAAGTGATTCTTTTCAGACGGCGGATCACTTGCCGAACAACCTACTTGAAGCTTTTTGATTCCTACGGGAAGACACTCTTAAACCTTGGCATCTTTGCCAAGGGAAATTTGCCGCTATCCTACATCTAACCTTCCACTTGGGGTAACCAACAAGGAGTTAGTATCAAGAAAATTTCTGGCGCCGTTTCCGGGGACTCCAATCTTCAAGATAGGGGAGTTGCACACTATCTTTTACCTTTGTTTTTTAGTCTTGCTAGTTTACCTTTCATTCAAGCTGTCACTTCAGGTCAAATCAGTCATTTCACACCTTGGGATCGCCACCTATAAATACGCCACCCCCGCACCCATCTGCGGTTGGTGGCTCAATGATTATTCCCAGAGAGAGATAGAAGAGAGCACCCCAAGAAAGATTCCGAAGAAAAACCAAAAGCTAAACCACCGAATCCAAAGTACTATTGATCTGAGCTGATTCACTATGACTCAGCTGGAAGTTTGCTAGCCTTATTATCTTGGAGGACTGCAAGCCTCCTAGACGGTTAGAGAATCGACTTCAGAGTGCGAAGAGTAATTGTCGCCTCGAAGTTCAAGTCTGTCAAAGATTTCGGAAATTTCCTCAATAATCTACCCCGAGTCAAAACTGACTAAGCTAAAGGAGATTGGTGCAGTGGAGAAAAGGACGCAGATAGTTTTTCTCCGGGTGTTCAATCACTAGTCCCTCCAACCAGACGTAGCACTTTGCAGAGTGTGAACTGGTCGAATAAACATCGCTGCGTCCAGGCTCGTTTTACTTTCCGCACCCTTACTTTACTTGTTGTGCTTCGTTATGTTTTGATTCTTTGTCATTTGCTTCTCTAAGTAGTTGTGCTTCTCTATTTCTGTTCTGCTTCAAGTTTGTTGTTCTTCCATTTAGTTGTATTTTGCTTCACTTCAAAGATTTGGCAGAAATTTTTGAAGTGATCATTCACCCCCTCCCCCTCAGATCACATCCTTGGTCTTTCGCTTAGAAGCAGCCAGGTTAACCAACCTCTCTGAAAGAGCACGATTGGCCGAGTTAGAAGATACCTTGGAGCGCCAAGCTCGGGAGGTCGCTCGCCTCAAGCAAAGTAGAACCATTCGGCAGTTGCAGGCCCAGGAGAGGGAGAGCCCTTCCGAGCGCTTGACACTCCAATGGAAAACCTGTTAGCGGCAACTCGTATTGGAAATTCTAAACAACCGAGTGGTTCGGCAGCAGAAGGAATACACCATTTGGCATTTTTGTTGCAGAAGGCAGTAGAGAAGAATGCTTCAGTTAGTCAATCACTACAACGTGTGCACTCTCAGCCGCCCTACTGGAACTTCACAGCCCGTACACACACTGCATGGTAGTACCCAAAGAAACAGAAACATTTCTCCACGACGTAGGAATGACCCCCGTGGGTGATATTCCTTATGACCAATATCGGCGTCCAGAGCCGTGGAGAAAAGATGATTATGCCGGAACCCATAGGACTGATCGTGGCGTTCCGAGGAGAGAGGTTTTCATCAGCACCAAGTTGGATACCAAGGTGACCGATATACCAACGTTGATGACGATGCTCGTAGTCACCTCGTCCAGGGCCGAGTTGATCGAGCTAGGTTCCAACGACAAGATTAGGCTCGTCCCTCAATGGCTACGTGGTCTGTGTGTTTTAGTGAGAGGATTCGTTCCACCCCCATCCCTCCTCATTTTTGAATAGCGCAGGGGATAGATAAATATCGAGGCGATGCAAAGCCCCAGACATGGTTAGATGATTACCAAATTGCAGTAAAAATCGGAGGAGGAGGAGACGAAATAGCTATTCTGCATCTCACATTGATGTTGGAGGGGTCAGCTAGGACATGGTTGAATCAGCTACCCCCCAATAGTATTTGTATTTGGGAAGATTTAGAAAGAGTTTTCGTCAAGAATTTTGAAGGAACTTACAAGAGACCCGGAGGCCTCACCGAGTTGCAGCTTTGCGTTCAAGGGAACACTGAGTCTACTCGGGATTACATTCAGCGATGTATCACATTTCACAACTCTGCAGAAGGGTCTCCGAGTTCCACGCAATACACGCATTCAAACAAATAGTCAAGTATAGGGAATTGAGTCTCAAGCTGGCTCGATCCCCGCATGTCACCTCACTCGGGATATTGATGGAGATTGCTAATAAATACACGAATGGCAAGGAAGATATCCGCCAAAAGAATCAGCAGCATCGATGTGGGAGTAACTCAGCACCAAATCCAAGGCCAAGATTTGGTGGAAATAACAAGCGAAAGGCGGAGGATACTCCTACAGATGCGGAGTTAGTGGAATCTGCAAACGCCTCGGGAATTCATGGCAGGGTGCATCCCAAGAAAGATTGGCAACCTCGTCAGAATTAAAAAACCAGCAAATGATGATGATTTTCTAGACCAACCATGTCCTCTTCATACAACCCGAGATAATGAAGGAAAGTTGATTCTCCCATATCATATTGCTCGGCAGTGTCACTTGATCAAAAGGGCAGCCCAAAATGCAAAGGCAGAGTCTCAGGAAGTTAAGAATAATGGTAAGAAAAAGGTGGACAACTTGAACATGGACAGCGAAGGATATCCACGTGAGGATGGTGTTTTGGTTATTTTTGCTGGCCATGAATCCAAGAGAATTGAGAAAATTCGGATCAGAGAAGTTAACTTGGCAGCTCCAGCTATTCCAAGTTACATGAAATGGGAAGACACCCCAATCACATTTGATAAGTTGGACCATCCCCCCCACCACATTCCACACCCGGGAAGCCATGCTTTGATTGTTGACCCATTGGTGGAAACAGGAAATTGGAACTTTAGATTGAGAAATGTTCTGATGGATGGTGGCAGTGGCATAAACATCCTATATGCAAGTACTCTTAAAAGCATGAACATTCCAATGTCTAAGTTACACAAAAGCCACTTGGAGTTTCATGGAATTATACCAGGAAAGAAGTCACACTCATTGGGAATGATCACCCTCAATGTTGTATTTGGTACTTCGAGTAACTTCCGGAAATAGAAAATCACTTTTGAGGTTGTTGATTTCCCGAGTGCATATCATGCACTACTCGGAAGGCCTGCGTATGCAAGATTCATGGCTATACCTTGTTATGTGTACTTGAAACTGAAGATGCCTGGCCCACATGGTGTTATCACCGTTTCAAGGGACTATAAGAAAGCAGAAGAATCGCTACAAAGAGGTTCACTGATCGCTGTCCAGCAGATGGTAGAAGTGGAACTGGCAGAGTACAAGAAAGCAGTTGACTCATCCGAGTTGCTTCAGCCCAGGAAAGTGTCATTGTTCGAGTCAGCCGGGGAAACCAAAAGGGTGCAAATTCATCCCACCGACGATGACAAGTTTACCAATATTGCAACTAATTTAGATCCTAAAAAGGAACTCAAGCTCATCAACTTTCTCCGTGAGAATTAGGATATCTTTGCATGGAAGCCCTCTGATATGCCTGGAATTCCAAGAGAGTTGGCTGAGCGCAAACTCAATGGAGATCCCAAATCAAGACCTGTTAAGGAATCCTTTATGGAGATTTTCTTCTGATAAGAGAAAAGCCATAGGACAAGAGGTGTCAAGATTACTGGCAACCGGATTCATCAGGGAAATATTCCACTCCGAGTGGTTAGCCAACCCTGTTATGGTTCTGAAGAAGGATAAAACTTGGAGGACTTGTGTTGATTTTCGTAACATCAACAAAGTATGTCCAAAAGATCATTTTCCTCTTCCTCGAATTGACCAAATTGTAGATTCTACATCAGGTTGCGAGAAACTCTGTTTTCTCGATGCATACTCGGGTTATCATCAAATCCGATTATATGAACCAGACAAGCTGAAAACAACGTTCATAACTCCGTTCGGATGGTTTTGTTACACAAAAATGCCATTCAGACTCAAGAATGTTGGGGCAACTGATACGCGAGAGATGATAATTGCTTCTCGCCCTTTGTTGGTTACCCAAGTGGAAGGTGAGATGCAGCGTAGCGGCAAGTTTCCCTTGGTGAAGATATCAAGGTTGAGATCGACCAGTAGGAGTCCAATAATGATAAGTAGGTGGTGAAGTGAACAATGGCGCCATTCACAACCGAGGTCGCTTGCTTTACCTGGACCTGCACACAGACACAAATAACTTTGCTCCCAACGAAATTCACAGAGGTTGTCAATTTCTCTGGTCTTGTTTTTTACAAAGGATCAAAACACGAGGGATAATGATAATGATAATAGCAACTGAAAGTAAATACAGAAAAGTAAGTAAACATGTAAACAATGATGAGAATATGGACCGGGGTCCCGTGATGTTCACTAGTGATGTCTCTCTTCCAAAAGACGATAAAACTTCTATGCGAGGTAAACAAATTACAGATGGGAAATTGACAGGTTTATGAACGCATCGCAATGCTAACTATGCTACAAAGAAAGAAAGAGGCTCAAAAGCATGGGCAGTACGCCAAAATAAGTAGACCAAAATCCAACTGCATCTACTACTAATCAGCCACCTTGAGATATCTATCCAGAACATCTCACTGGTATTAAGTTGCGAGCCCCACCCAAAGTGTAAACCCAAAGCAACAGACAACTGCATTAAAAAGCACTTTGCGTAAAGTAAACAATCCTTGCAACCGCGGTTACAAGCATCGTTGTTTTCCCTCTTGTGGCAACATCACATCCCCTAGACTCATGTTTCTGTCACTCAAGCGTGTCATCAGGGGGCATGAACCCACAATCGAGCATAATGTTCCCTCTTGGAGTCACTACCTACTATTTTTCCAAAGCAATAAATATCAACGGAGAAAATGCAAGAATTACTTAGGAACGAAAATATAAAAGATAAGAACCAAATATATTACTCTATCACAATCTGAACATAATCTCATAATCCATCAGATCCCATCAAACTCAGCATAGCAACAGCAGAAAGATTACATATGTGCCTTGATCATGTAGGACAGCTCACGAGGTCTAAACCATGAAGAAAAAAGAGGGGAGGAGAACATCACATAGCTACTGATCACGGACCCATGGTCCAAAGGAAACTACTCACGGCACATCCGGGAAGCGTCCATGGTGAAGGGGAAGCTCCCGGAGGTCGATCCTCCCTTCGGCAGGGTACCGGGAAGAAGTATGCTGACGCTCCCGATCTTGGAAGTGCGGCGGCGGAACAGAGGCGAGATCGCGAAAAGGGGTTCTCTTCTCGGAAGTTTCACGTCACGGGGAATATATAGGCGAAGGGGGACAGCCAGGGGGCCACCAAGGGTCCAGGCGCCCCCCTGGCGCGGCAAGCCCTTGGCCGCGCCAGGTGGCCGCCTGAGCAGCTGGTGGTGGCCCCCCGGCCCTCCTTCGGGGTTCTGGAGCCTTCCCATGCGCTGATTTTTATATGATTTTTCCCGAATTTTTGGAGCACTTTTCATATGGAGGAAACCTGGAATAAAAACAGCACAAAACAGCTGGCACTGGGGTGCACTGAGTTAATAGGTTAGTCCAAATATGATCAAAAGTGTATGAACCTGTATCTAGATCATAGCAATATCACACAAAATATGCATGAAGCAAGAAGAAATTATCGATACATTTGGGACGTATCAACATCCCCAAGCTTAATTCCTGCTCGTCCTCGAGTAGGTAAATGATAAGAAGCATAATTTCTGTGGTGACATGCTAGCAACCATATAATAACTTCGAAAAGTAAAGCAATCAAGGTATGTGATTCAATTCAAGTCATAACATGCAAGAGTATATATTAGCATTGAAACAAGTAACAAAAGAACATTAGGTGCAAGAGCTCTCGCTGTCCGTGACTCGAATGTCTCCAAATGGTGTTTGCGTTCAAGAAAGGGGATAGGGAATACGAGAAAAAAGGTATTTTTGTTGAGAACTCAATCTACTAAAGTTTCACACTTGGTCTTCTTTGGAATCTTATCTTGACTCGTCCCCAGACCACTAGCTAGGTACAAGTCAATTTTATCCACTCCTTTTCGATATTTTGAGCACTCATGCAATGGATGAGCGTAAGCATGAGAGTTGACACTTAGGATGGCAAAGAGAGAAATATGGTGGAGGAGGAAGACAAAAAGGGTGAGAAAGGATCACATCAATGAGGACAATCATAGGCGAGAAGGCCAAATGATAAATATGATGTGAGGAGTAGGGATTGCCATGCAACGAATGCACATATGAGCTAAAAAGCTCTCCAATCGAACTAGTGGGGGTGAATCTAACTTGCTCGCTCATGAAGACCTAGAGCTCTTTTGAGGACGCTCATCCTTGGAATATGCAAGCCAAGTTCTATAGTGTGAAGGTCCCCACATAGCTATATGCATGAATGAAAGTGCAATATGTCGACCAGAGGGGGGGGTGAATGGGAGATTTTAAAATATCTTGAGGAATTTCTAGTTCCTCAGGACTGAGGCAATACGAAATTGAGGAAGTTGAAACCTGAGGAAGAACACACGAAGTGCAATAGCAATGACGTGAATGTAAAACAACCTATTGCACAACTAAGGTAAGATTGAGGCACGAACTGAGGAAATAGTGCAAAGTGAACTCAGAAAGTAAAGCATCATAATAAGTCATCAGTGCATAAACATAATAACTGAGGTTGCAGAAATAGCACCGGGACACTGAAGACGAAGACTTGATAAACCAGTTCGAGTTGCTGTGACAACTCTACGTCTGGTTGGAGAGGCTGAGATTGAACTCAGAAGACATAGTCTTCACCTTATTCTCCTTGAACTAGAGTCCTCAGACTCCGTCCAATAACTCAGGTGAGTCTTCAAGGTAGACTCCCGAAACCTTCACAGACTTAGTCACTCTCGGAAGTCACAATTGCATCTTGACTTCCTCAGACTGAAGACTTCTACACCAGCTGGAAGATCACAGTCTTCAAGAGTAAAATGCTTCGGATCACTCGAACCGACTTCCTCAGAAATGCTCAACTACTAAGGCTGGTGGTTTTCCTCACTTAGGTTCTTCAATGTCCTCAGAGGTGGGTTGCTCTCAAATTACAAGTGTCAGTATTTCTCTCGGAGCAGCCAACCCACAAATGGGGCTGGGGGTGGCTATTTATAGCCGCGGAGCAACCCGAGGTGAATGGACATAAATGCCCATGCACGCAGTTACTCTCGTGCCCTCGGATATGACCGTTTCTAGACATGTTCTAGCCTCTCACCACGCAACACGTGGCACGGTCAAACTATTCTCTCTCTTCACAATCTTCAGAAGAATCGCACTGGCGATCTTCCGACTCCTCAAATGAAGTTAGTTACCTCAGTGTCCTGAAGAACAACGTCTCAGACACCCGAGGACAGAACTTCTACTGGAGGAGATTTCCTTAGGGTTTTTCTTCAGGATTTCTAATTGAGCACTTCCTCAGAAATACAGAACTCATTTTCCTCAACCCCTCCAACAGTGCGGTGTTTTCCTACGACTCAAGAAGTATAAAAAGTCTTAGCGAAGACTACGCTTCAACTTCGTCTTCAGCGCGAACGTCCTCAGCTTCAGCTTCAACTGAACGCTTCAGGATCCTGATTCCTCAGGATTTCGTGCAACTTCATTCTTCAGGAAACACACCGATTTCTCCAATGTTCCTCAACATTTTGGGGGGTCGACAACGGTGGTTAACCTCATCCTCAGGGACTGTTTTCCTGTGTATACTCACAAACACATTAGTCCCTCAACCGTTTTGTCATCAAATACTCCAAAACCTCAAAGGGGGCACTAGATGCACTTACAATCTCCCCCTTTTTGGTGATTTGATGACAATCAGGTTAAAGCTTCAACGGGATAAATATTTTTGAGGAAAGACTAAAAGAAAACAGTTCATTGTTTCTGTATATAGAGATGCTCCCCCTGAGGATATGCATGTTTTGAAGACTTGATATAATTTTTGAAAAACATGAGGAGCTCCCCCTATATCCCGGATTGTTTGAAACAGTGCATTATATAAAGTAATTTGAGGAATAGCACTGAGTAATGTGGTTGCTGAGGAATAACATGGGTAATAGATAAACTTGAAGAATAGCATGAGGTAACTTAAGAGTATCAGAAACTACACAAAATATCAGTATACAACTCATTACAAAAATGATCAGAAGAACGAGAGTTGTAACTGAGGAACCCATAATAACCCGCTTGAAGACAACTAAATTTCTCCCCCTTTGTCATTAAATGAACAAAAAGGAGAGACTGCTGCTAACGTCCCAAAGAAGTGCCTCAGGGTTGATCATCAGGACGGAGGCACGCCGTGGCAGTGTGAGGACAAGCCGTAGTGCCTTCAACTTCTTCAGGCGAGAATTCTTGCGCTGAAGAAAAAGAGTCCATCGTCAGAGGTGGTGTCTTGCTTTTGGTGAACTGACGTGGAGGCCGAATCTCAGGAAGTGGAGGCTGTCTGAGGTTAATCTTGGCAAGGTCTTCAGGAGTGATCACTTCAGACATCAGAGCATCAAGACGCTGATATGTATGATGAGAATACTGATGAACCTTCTTCTGAGTGGTATGCATCTGAGCCATGTAGCTGAGGATGTCACCAATCTGACGCTTTGTCCAATCATGATTCCTATCCACTTTCGGATGCAGGCTGATGAGGAGCTCGCGATCAGTCATCAGGTGAGCTTGAGTGGTTTCCTCAGTCGAGGCATGAGTGCGCTCCTCGTGAGTGGTGCGAGACTGAGGCTGACGAATGTTCCCGCCAAGCGAGTCCTGAGAAAGTACTGCTTCATAGAATGGTGCTTTTCCCTTGGCATTCGTATCAAGAGTGTGTTGAAGCACTTCAACTGGAGGAACATACGGACGATGATTAGCCTGATCAGGCTTGAAGTTGATGCCAGTCTTGGTGCAGATGAGCTTCATGATCCATGGAGCATATGGCTTTAGAATATGAGGATTCTGAGCTGCATCCACAAGCGTCCTGAAGAAGAAGTCTGAGACATTTATTGGAGCCGACATGCAGAGGCTATATAGGATGTTCTTCATGATTCCCACGACTTCCTCAGCAGATGATTCATATCCCTTGATGGGGCAGAAGGACTTGGCCTGTATAAGGTGCTGGGCAGATACTGAAGCTCTGAAACGAGGAACTGTGTTCGAGGTGGAGCTTCAGGAGCTTGCGGCTTCATCAACATATTCATCAGGTCATCCCTAAGAAGTGGAGCACCATATGTGCTTGGAACTGAGGCTTCAGAAGGAGGAAGCTGAAGAATGTTCACAATCTCAGGTACTGAGGCAGTGTAATGTTGATGCTGAGTCATCCATTCAAGTACCCATGTATTGATGTCTTTGGGATCCCCTGAGACATATAATGTGGCATATAATTGAAGCACAAGTTCTTCATTCCAGTGGATGCACTTAGAGAAAAACTGAAGCAGCGCGGCATGATGTAAGTCCTGAAGCACATTTTTGAAGCAAGGGATGGCCTCCATATCCAAATGAGGAATATATCTATGAGGAAAGACCTTTTGAGCCATGAAGAGGACTGAGGCATAGTAATTTTTCTGAGTAGCCGTCCAGAACCTCAGGAGCTTGCTGGGTGGAGGTGAATGGTATGGATTCTGAATCCCATCCTGAAAGAAGCTCATGGCGTTTAAGAAGGCATCCGTGTTGAAGTTGGGACGAGCATCAGCTTCAAGATTTCTATAGAATGGCTTCTTCTGCTTCGGACACAGAGAAATGGCTGAGGCAGGCTCCTGATGAGCTGGTGATGCTGAGGCAGAGGGTGGCTGAGGTGGAGAAGTATGGTCTTCAGCATGGGACTCGGGCACAACCTTTGGTGAAGTGGCATATGCTGAGGGAGAGGAGACATGGCGATCCTCAGTGCGATCAGGTGCAGCCTCAGTATCAGCATTTGTGCTGTGCTCGGCTTCAGCTTCAGTTTCAGCAGCAGGGGGATCCGTCTTAGGATCAGCAGTTGTTGTTGCCGCAGCATCAGTATCATCAGCAGAAGTGGTGGGTGCACTTGTGGCTTCAGGTTCTTCATCATCAGACGCTGAGGATGATGCACCAAGTGATTCTTCAGACTGTCGAGAGGTATCAGGAAGCACCTCGGTCACGGTGGGGGAGTGAGGCTCTGGGGAAAATATTGTATGTGTGGGGGAGTTTGTCAGCCCATAGTCATCATCATGGATGCGAGGAGTTCCATGATTCATAATGTCTACGTCCATGTCTTCAATCTCAGTGATAATTGGTGGCGGTGGGCACTGAGGAGTTGTAACAATGGGTGTTGCTACAGTGGGTGGATTGAAGACAATTAAGCTGCGCTGAGGATTTGGAGGTGGAGTTGAGGCAGCAGTGATGAGGACAGGGGTATCAGCGGCCTTTGATGCCAGAGGAGCTGAGGAGAGTGGGGTAGCATCAATGGGGTCCTCAACAGTGGGATTCTTCGCGGCAGGTGGAGTTGAGCGTTGGGCTTCGGGAAGGCGCTTGAGGCCTTTGGCAGAGGCAGCAGAGGGTACTGAGGAAGCAGGTTGTTGAAGCTTCAGCAATTTTTCCATCTGCTGAGACATTCATTCCTTGTATTTGCCGATATAAGCACGGTTGGCTTCACACTCAATATTGAGGCGTTGAACTTCACATTGATGCTCGAGTAACCGCAATGATAGGTTTCTTTTTGAAGTCACTGAGGACTTTCTTCAGTTTGGCCTTCAACTGTTTCTGAAGATCACGTTGATGAATCTCATTGATGAGGAACTGTTGAACATAGAACTTGATGTCTTTAGGAATGTCCAAATCATCAAGAGGAGTGTCAGGATTGACAGACCAAATTTCAATGTACTCCAAGATCTTCTTGGGATCAAGGAGAAGCGGGATTTTTGAGCCCGTTTCTTCAGCTTTGCGTCTGGCTGCAGCACGCACATATTCAATCTTATCTGCTTCAGTGGCGACGAAGCCGGCCAAATCCTCAAATTCATCTTCATCATCAGAGGTTTGAGGAGTATGATGAATGACGCCACGCATAGCAGTTTTCTTGGGTGAAGGTCTAGGGCCACGTTGAAGAACAGTTTTGATCTTCAGCTGAGACTGAGGCATAGTGGTTGAGGCCTCAGGAGCATTACCAGATTCATCAGTGAGAATCCTTGAGGACGGGGAAGCACCATCTGTGCGTTGGCATGAGGAACCAAGAACTTGAGGCTTAACTGAGGACTTCTGGGAGGGCTTGATGCCAGGAACCTTTTTGCAGTGCTGAGGTGGATGTTGTGGCTTGGGTTGAGATTGAGCCTGAGGCAGAATCTGTATTGAGACAGTCAATTCACGGACCAGATTCTTGACACGGCTGCCACTGCGCTTGAGGTATTGTTGATAGTCATCAGGAAAATCCTCAGGGGTGCGCATTGTTGTCGGATCAGGAGTGACTCCCGGTGCAGGTGGAGGTCTAGCCTTGATGCCCAACGTCTTCAGCGGCGGATTGACAGCAAACATTTCCTCATGCTGAGGATTAAGCCATTGATATGCCACCCAACGCTTGGCCCATTCCCTTGTGATTTTCTGGACCCTTTTCTTACGATCATCAGCAGTTTCACGCTCGGGAGTCTTCAGCTTCTCATAGAGCTCAGGAGGCAGGTCTTTAGCAGTATCAGTGAGCTTACGTCGAGGAGCCATTTTCTTCAGAGGTGGAGACTGAGGAATGGTACGTTCAAGCTGAGCTGCAAATGAAGTGAGACTATGAGAACCATACGATTCCTCAGCAGACATGTACCTGTGACAGAATTAAGTTGCGAGGGAAGTAGGGTACGGTTATACGCGTTCATGAGGAATAGGCTGAGGAAATCAACTTAATGAGGCATAGGTATAGGTCTCAGAAAGCCAGCAGTACAGATGAGGATTGAATGGTTTGAGGACACAACAGTACTGAGGAATAAGAAAGTGAGGAATAAGCATACCAGAACTGAGGCGAATGCTGAGGAACCACGAGTCAGTTCTTCCCCGGCGACGGCGAACTCCGGCGACGTTAGCACGAGAGCTTGAGGAGCTCAAGGGCGGCGGCGCGAGAGTGAGAGAAGAGGTGGGGGGAAAATGACCGGGGGGGTAGAGGGCTATTTATAGAGGGGTGAAAGCTGAGGGGTTGCGAAATTTGCGGACAAGATTGCCCCTGATTGTTGAGATCCTCAGTGGATATCATAATGATGGATAAGCACGACTTGCGGTACAATCGCAACAAATTGAAGAAAATCGTAACTGATAATCCGCAATTTTAGGAACTTGAGGACAAAGACTGAGGATGAAGACAAATGGTCTCAGGCTGAGGATGAAGACTAATGGTTTCAGGCTGAGGAATACATGATTTACAAATGGACACATATGAGATAGATAGATTAGATAAGTGAGCACAGAGGGACGGGTCCGATCACGTTCACCTAGATGAAGAAGCAAAAGCTGAAGAACAATAACTATAGGTGAACGTTGTTGAGGACAAACACGGTAATCATCAGCAATGAAGACTTCAACTGAGGAAGCTAAGGAACAACAGATCCTGAGGTGTTTGGGTGGTGCCGCTACCCACCTTGTAGGGAATGAGACACTTGATACCATACAATTGTCGTATGGATCTTAAGTCAATTCCACGTTAATTTCTTCACAGTTAGCAAGGTAGTTCCTCATGATTTGAGGAGTACGACGCATCGTGTGTTGTACATCAGGATTCTTCAATATTGTTTAAGCGTTAGGATGTGTGTCCATTCACTGAACGTTTGAGGAATCTAAGATATTTAGCTCACACCTCAGAGTGCTAAATCGCTTCTCATCCAAAGGCTTAGTGAATATATCAGCAAGTTGGTCTTCAGTCTTCACGTGGCTGATGACGATATCTTCCTTCAATACATGATCCCGAAGAAAGTGATACCGAATATCAATGTGCTTTGCCCTCGAGTGTTGTACTGGGTTCTGAGAGTCTTAATGGCGCTCTCCTTGTCACAGAGTAGTGGTACTTTCTTTAGGTTGATGCCGTAGTCCTTCAGAGTTTGCTTCATCCAAAGAAGCTGTGAGAAGCTAGCACCAGCAGCAAAGTGGAGAGGGAGACACAGTTCTCCTTCTTTGATGACCAGCATACCAGAGAATGTCTGGGGAAATGACATGTTCCTGAGGTAGACTTCCGATCCACTCGATCTCCAGCATAATCTGAATCTGAGTACCCAACGAGATCCACCTGTGTGCCTTTTGGATACCATAAGCCTAGCGACGGGGTGTGAGCCAAATATCGAAGAATTCGTTTCACCGCTTGGTGATGCGATTCCTTAGGTGCCGCTTGGAATCGGGCACACATGCAAACACTCAACATTATATCAGGCCTAGATGCACATAAATATAGCAGAGAACCTATCATGGAGCGGTATACCTTCTGATCGTAGTCCTTGCCATTTTCATCAGGACCAAGCTGTCCATTTGTAGGCATCGGTGTCTTGATACCCTTGCAGTCTTGCATCCCGAATTTCTTCAGGCACTCCTTGAGGTACTTCTCCTGAGAGATGAAGATGCCATTGCGCTGTTGACGAATTTGGAGCCCTAATAAGAACTTCAGTTCGCCCATCATGGACATCTGATACTGTTCACTCATCAAGAATGCAAATTCTTCAGTGTATTTCTTGTTAGTGCATCCAAATATTATGTCATCAACATAAATTTGACATATGAATAATGCATCATCATATCGTTTTGTGAAAAGAGTTGGATCGAGGGAACAAGATTTGAAGCCCTTGTTGATGAGGAAGTCCCTTAGTGTGTCATACCAAGCCCGAGGGGCTTGCTTCAGTCCATAGAGGGCTTTCTTCAATCTGTACACCATATCAGGTTTCTTTGCGTCTTCAAAACCTGGGGGTTGAGCAACATATACTTCTTCCTCGATATTACCATTGAGGAAAGCACTTTTTCACATCCATTTGATATAACTTGATATTATGATGGTTAGCGAATGCAAGCATAATACGAATGGACTCAAGTCTAGCAACAGGAGCGAAGGTTTCACCGAAGTCGATCCCCTCGACTTGTGTATATCCTTGAGCTACGAGACGAGCTTTGTTTCTGATGACTTGTCCATCTTCATCGAGTTTGTTGCGGTAGATCCACTTCATGCCGATGACATTGTGAACTCGAGGATCCGGACGTTTGACTAATTCCCAAACATCATTCAGTTTGAACTGAAGAAGTTCGTCTTGCATCGCATGAATCCATTCCGCTTCTTGGAATGCCTCGGTGAATTTGGTGGGCTCTGAAATTGATACAAACGAGAAATTCCCACAAAAGTTAGCTATACGATTAGCTCTTGCACGAGTAAGAGGACCTGGTAGGTTTACGTCAGCGAGGATTTTGTCCACTTGAACTTCATTCGCAACGCGAGGAAGTCGAGGAGGATGATCTTGAGGCGCATCTTCGTCACTGCTATCAGATTTATTTGCATCTGCTTCATGTGCTTCAGGAGCTTCAGGAGTATCAGGAGCCTCAGGATCAGGATCGTCATCAGGATTATTTGCATCAGGATTTGGATGTTCTTCAGGAGCAGGAGGTGTGTGTGTTTCTTCAGGATGATCTACAGGAATGATATCACCAGCACCCATCTTCTTGATATGTTCTTCAGGTGGCGCTTCATCTAAATCATGTGGCAGGTGCTCTCTTTGGGAGCCGTCAGATTCATCAAATCGCACGTCTACAGTTTCAACAATTTTATAATGACTAATATTGAAGACTCCGTAGGTGTGCGAGTTGATACCATAACCAAGCATGAAACCCTCACATGCTTTGGGTGCAAACTTGGACTGGTGATGAGGATCACGAATCCAGCAACGTGCACCGAATACTTTGAAGTAACTTACATTGGGTTTCTTACCGACCATTAACTCGTATGATGTTTTATTGAAGAAGTTGTGAAGATACACTCGATTGATGATGTGGCATGCAGTGTTGATTGCTTCAGCCCACCACTGGAGTGGAGTATTGTACTCAGCCAACATCGTGCGAGCCACCTCGATGAGGGTTCGGTTCTTCCTCTCAACAACTCCATTTTTCTAAGGAGTGTAAGGTCCAGAGAATTCGTGAGTGATTCCCAAGTCATCGAGGAATTCTTCCACACCGAAGTTCTTGAACTCAGTGCCGTTGTCGTTCCGAATGTGCTTGATCTTCAGGTTGTAGTTGTTCATGACTCGGTGGGCGAAGCGCTTGAGGATTTCTAGGGTTTCTGACTTATAGAGAAGAAAATGCACACAAGTGTATCGTGAGAAGTCATCAACAATAACAAGACATATTACCTCCAAAGCTCGAATACTTTGGAGGACCGAATAGATCCATGTGAAGCAATTCCAGAGGTCTTGTAGTAGTCATGATGGTCTTCGCTGGATGCTTGGCCTTGGTCATCTTTCCAGCCTCGCACGCACCACACAGCCGGTCCTTTGAGAATCTGATTTCCTCAATCCCGAGGACATGTTTCTTCAGCACCAGTTTCTGGAGATTCCTCATTCCGGCGTGGCCGAGTCTTTGATGCCATAGCCAGCATTCTGAAGCTCGAGCCATGAGGCATGTAGCAACCTGTGGACCTTCAGAGAAATCTACAATATATATATCACCTTTCCTAACTCCACTAAAGACAATGGAGTTATCGCTAACCATATAGACAATACAACCATATTTTCCGAAGACAACAACGAGATCAAGATCACATAACATAGAGACAGACATCAAGTTGTATCCAAGAGATTCAACAAGCATGACTTTGTCAATGTGTTGGTCTCGTGAGATGGCCACTCTGCCGAGACCCAATACCTTACTTTTACCTTTATCGGCGAAGGTGATGGTTTTCTTTGAAGAAGGACTTAGAGATGATTCCATAAGAAGGCTTCTGTCACCAGTCATGTGATTTGTGCATCCACTGTCCATCACCCATTCAGTCTTTCCCTGCAAAGGAATTAGTATCTCATACAGCAAGTTATGAGCCAATCTCAGTTTGAGGAATTTATGGTTCCTCAGAATTAATTCCTCAGGATGTTCCTCAGGATTTATTCAATGAAACCAAAAAATATAAATATCCTTCAACTGACTCAATTGATGTTGTCCTGGGCATATGATCTGCAAAATTTATGATTGCCTCAGGACATGTCCCTGCACAGATGATTAGTTCTTCTTCACCACCCACATCTTAATGGGTGGTTTTGAGGTACATGAGGACTGATGAGGGCGATCAGACCTAATGGGACGTGAGATGGTGGTATCAGGATAAACAAATGAATACGCATTCTTATGAGGGGCTTCCCTGTGAACAAAATGGTTAGCAGATACATGATTATAACCATTTCCATTTGAGGTATCGTCTTCAGATGATACCCTCAGCTCATTTGCATCTGCATTCACAACAAGGTTAGTGATGAGGTCCTTCTGAACCCAAATCTTCTTGACTGGAGGGCCGTTCCTGCAGTTAGTTCTGATGTATCTGGCGAATACCTCACCATTAACATCCTTAAACAGTTTATAGTTTGAGTCAAAAGACTCAATCACCACATCTGAGGAAACAACATCATAACCAGATAAAGTATAGGGATCAGGAGGAGGCATCTTTGCCCGAACCCAAGTGGTCTCAGGATATTGTTCAGGTTTCCAGTAAGACCCATCAGGGTTGAGTTTACGAGTGAATACGACACCTTCTTTCCTTGGGTTCCTGTTGAGGTTCTGTTTCTTGAGGACGTCACAGAGAATCTGATGTCCTTTCAGACTCTTGAACATGCCGTTTTCCAGTAGACTCTTCAAACTAGCATTTTCTTCAAAAATGTCTTTGGTATCCTCAGATGAGGGGTTAGATACCACAGAGGAAACATAAATAATAGAGTCTGAAGACATTGAGGAACTAGGAACAGAGATGATACGGTCATGTTCAATGCATTTTAAACAGGGAGGATTAAATCCTTCGTGTGGCATGATGATCTGTTGGGAGAGGAGTGAATCATTTTCTTTCCTCAGATCGTCATGAGACATCCTCACACGTTCAAGTTCTTGCTTCCTCATGAGGAACTCATGAGCCATCTTCTCATGATCGGTAAGGAGTGCCTCATGACGATTGAACAAGTCATCAAAATTTGACTGAAGAATTTTTGATTCATCAGTCAACTTTTGAGTCTTCGTCATTTCCTCAACCAACATATCATCACTCTTGTTTAGTGAGATCTGGATCTTTTCAAGTGCACGTTGTTGTTTAGATGCAAGTTTAGCCAGTTTAGCATAGTTTTCATCAGGTTCTTCATCAGAGGGATCATCCGATGATGAGTAAGTAGATACCTTAGAGGACTTGGCCATGAAGCAGAAGGTAGGGGTTGTGTCTTCAGCTTCATCATCGATATGTGATGGATCAGATTCCTCAGTGCTGAAGATAGACTTGGAGACAAGCGACGTGGAAAGGGCCAGTCCAGCCACACCCTCAGATTCTTTAGTTTCTTCTTCAGCATCAGGGTCGGAACCAGATTCTTCAGAGTCCAATTCTTTTCCGAGATATGCGCAAGCTTTGCATGAGTTGCTATTTCTGTATCCAGCAGGCTTTGAGGATCTTGAGGATTTCTTCTTAGTCTTTTCATCAGAACTGTCATCTTTCCCTTTCTTCTTCTTCTTCTTCTTCTTCAGTCTAGCTTCCTTTTCCCATAGAGGACACTCAGCGATGTAATGCCCAGGTTTCTTGCACTTGTGGCAGACTCTCTTTCTTGTTTCGACAGAGTCATCATCTTTGCTTTTTCTTGAGGAAGATCTTGAAGAGTTTCCGAAGCGATTCTTCTTCGTGAATCTTTGGAACTTTCTGGTGAGGAGAGCAAGTTCCCGGCTGAGGGTTTCAGGATCATCAGAATCAGCCTCAGATTCCTCATCGGAGGATACTCTTCGAGCTCTAGCTTTTAGCGCGCAGACTTTAGGCGTGGAGTTGTACAAGTCTCGTTTTTCAGAGAGCTTCAGTTCGTGAGCATTGAGGCGCTCGAGAATGTCAGCAGGATCTAGAGTCTTGAAGTCAGGCCTTTCTTGAATCATCAGTGATAGGAACTCAAATGAGTCATCCAGTAACCTCAGTAGTTTCTTCACCACCTCATGATCTGTGATATCAGCGGCACCCAGTGCTTGAAGTTCATTGGATATGTCAGTGAGTCTATCAAAGGTTTGTTGCACGTGCTCGTTGACCAGCCTCTTGAACCTGTTGAAGAGAATGCGTAGTGTATCAACTCGTGAGTCTCGTTGAGCAGAGACTCCTTCATTTACTTTTGACAGTCTAGTCCATATCTTCTTTGTTGTATCCAGACCACTGATACGGTTGAACTGAGCCTTGTTGAGATGACCACCTATAATGCTTCGAGCTTTTGCATCAAGCTGCCAGTTTTTCTTGACAACTTCAGGAGCAATCATCAAATTTTCTTCAAGAATGCCTTGATCAACAATATCCCACAGATCCTTGTCAATGGCTTCAAGATGCATCCTCATCTTGTTCTTCCAGTAGGGGTAGTCTGTCCCGTCGAAGATGGGCCAGTTTGAGGCAACACTCATTGTACCTGAGGTCGACATAACTAAAACTCCAGGTGGTTAAACCGAATCACACAGAACAAGGGAGTACCTTGCTCTAATACCAATTGAAAGTGCAATATGTCGACCAGAGGGGGGTGAATGGGAGATTTTAAAATATCTTGAGGAATTTCTAGTTCCTCAAGACTGAGGCAATACGAAATTGAGGAAGTTGAAACCTGAGGAAGAACACACGAAGTGCAATAGCAATGACGTGAATGTAAAAACAACCTATTGCACAGCTAAGGTAAGATTGAGACACGAACTGAGGAAATAGTGCAAAGTGAACTCAGAAAGTAAAGCATCAGGATAAGTCATCAGTGCATAAACATAATAACTGAGGTTGAAGAAATAGCACCGGGACACTGAAGAAGAAGACTGGATAAACCAGTTCGAGTTGCTGTGACAACTCTACGTCTGGTTGGAGAGGCTGAGATTGAACTCAGAAGACATAGTCTTCACCTTATTCTCCTTGAACTAGAGTCCTCAGACTCTGCCCAATAACTCAGGTGAGTCTTTAAGGTAGACTCCCGAAACCTTCACAGACTCAGTCACTCCGGGAAGTCACAATTGCATCTTGACTTCCTCAGACTGAAGACTTCTACACCAGCTGGAAGATCACAGTCTTCAAGAGTAAAAAGCTTCGGATCACTCGAACCGACTTCCTCAGAAATGCTCAACTACTCAGGCTGGTGGTTTTCCTCACTTAGGTTCTTCAATGTCCTCAGAGGTGGGTTGCTCTCAAATGAAAAGTGTCAGTATTTCTCTCGGAGCAGCCAACCCAAAAATGGGGCTGGGGGTGGCTATTTATAGCCGCGGAGCAACCCGAGGTGAATGGACATAAATGCCCATGCACGCAGTTACTCTCGTGCCCTCGGATATGACCGTTGCTAGACATGTTCTAGCCTCTCACCACGCAACACATGGCACGGTCAAACTATTCTCTCTCTTCACAATCTTCAGAAGAATCGCGCTAGCGATCTTCCGACTCCTCAACTGAAGTTAGTTACCTCAGTGTCCTGAAGAACAACGTCTCAGACACCCAAGGACGGAACTTCTACTGCAGGAGATTTCCTCAGGGTTTTTCTTCAGGATTTCTAATTGAGCACTTCCTCAGAAATACAGAACTCATTTTCCTCAACCCCTCCAATAGTGCGGTGTTTTCCTACGACTCAAGAAGTATAAAAAGTCTTAGCGAAGACTACGCTTCAACTTCTTCTTCAGCGCGAACGTCCTCAGAATCGTCCTCAGCTTCAGCTTCAACCAAACGCTTCAGGATCCTGATTCCTCAGGATTTCGCGCAACTTCATTCTTCAGGAAACACACCGATTTCTCCAATGTTCCTCAACATTTTGGGGGGTCGACAACGGTGGTTAACCTCATCCTCAGGGACTGTGTTCCTGTGTATACTCACAAACACATTAGTCCCTCAACCGTTTTGTCATCAAATACTCCAAAACCTCAAAGGGGGCACTAGATGCACTTACAATGAATGATCATCTGTATGGAGTACAAGGATAAGAGGGAGTACTAGTGTGGATCTTTCAAAAGGATAGTAGTGTTGCCCCTTTCTCTCTTTTTATTTATATTTTTCTCTTTTTTATTTTTATTTTATTTTTTGGTGGCCTCGATGGCTCTTTCTATATAACTCTCATTTGTCCTCTTTGGGATCTTTTATTTTGTCCACTTTGGGATCTTTTCCTCACTTAAGGGCAACATTCTAATTTACAAGAGGGTATAGAAGATCTTTCACACTTTACAAGGTACTCAAATCATAAAGAAGATGTAGTTATCATGATATATGCAATGTATGCCTCTGCCAGTGTAGCAGGAACATGTATGACATGAAGATCAAGTCATGAAGAGGTGGATGTTTGATGGCAAGAGAGTGTTATACTCTTCAAGCACTCGTTGATTACCCCAAGTGCAGGGTTGGATATAGTGCAGCGGCAAGTTTTCCCTTGGCAAAGATACCAAGGTTTGTCTCCCGTAGGACTCCGAAGGATACAAGAAGGTGGTAAAGTGAACAATGGTGCCGAGGTTGCTACTTCACCTGGACCTGCACACAGATACAAATAACTTTGCTCCCAACGAGTACAGAGGAGTTGTAAATTCCTCCGGCCTTGCCGTTTACAAAGGATCAACGAAAGAGATAATGATAGTGGCAACTGAAAGTAAAGACTGAAAGTAAATTGAGCGTGTAAACAGTGATATGAAGATGGACCAGGATCCCGTGATTTTCACTAGTGATGTCTCTCTCCCAAAAGACGATAAAATTGCTAGCGAGGTAAACAAATCACAGTTGGGAAATTGACAGGATTATGAAGGCACCGCAATGCTAACTATGCTGCAAAGAAATGAAGGGCTCAAAAGAAATGGGCAGTACGCCAAGGTAAGTAGACCGAAATCCATCTGCATCTACTACGAATCATCCACCTTGAGATATCTATCCAGAATATCTCGCTGGTATTAAGTTGAGAATCCCACCCAAAGTGTAAACTCAAAGCAACAGACAACTGCATTAAAAGAACTATGCGTAAAGTAAACAATCCTTGCACCCGCAGGTACAAGCACCGTTGTTTTATCCCTGGTGGCAACAACACATCCCCTAGTCTCATGTTTCTGTCACTCAAGCTAGATATCAAGGGGCTGAACCCACAATCGAGCATAACGCTCTCTCTTGGAGTTGCAAATAAAATACTTGGCCAAAGCAAATACCGCAATGGAGAACATGCAAGAATTTACTCAAGAACAAAATATAAAAGAGAAGAACCAAATATATTACTCGTCACAATCTGAACATAGTCTCATAATCCATCAGATCCCAACAAACTCAACATAGCAACATCAGAAATTACATAGATGCCTCGATCATGTGAGGCAGATCACGAGGACTCGAAAGTGGAAGCACAAAAGGGGGAGAGATAGATCACATAGCTACTGGTCACGGACCAATGGTACAAGGGAAACTACTCACGGTACATACGGGAGGCGTCCATGGCTATGGAGGGTCTCCCAGAGGGGGTAGCTTCTCCCGGCAGGGTGCCGGAGCAGCTTCTCCAGGAAGCCCCGATCTAGAAATGGCGACGGCGGCGGAACAGAGGCGAGATCGCGAAAGAGGAGTCCGTCTTAGGGGTTTCCACCCAGAGGGGTAAATATAGGCGAAGGGGGGTGTCGAGGAGAGCCACCAGGCAGCCAGGAGGCCTCCTGGCGCGGCCTAGGGTGGGGCCGCGCCAGGGACCCCGCTGACCTCCTGGTGGTGGCCCCCCATCGCTCCTTTGGTGTTTCCGGAAGGTTCCATGACGCTGATTTGTTATCTGATTTTTCTAGATTTTTTGGAGCACTTTTAATGGCCGGAAAACCTAAAATAGAAAAACAGCAGAAAACAACAATTGGCAGCTGGGTACACTGGGTTAATAGATTAGTCCAAATATGCTCACAAGTGTATGAAAGTTCAAGAAAAACATGGAAAAGTCACACAAAACATGCATGGAGCAAGCAGAAATTATAGATACGTTTGGGACGTATCAACATCCTCACGCTTAATTACTGCTCGTCCTCGAGTAGGTAAATGATAACAAGCATAATTTCTGTGGTGACATGCCACACAACCATAAAAGGACTTTTAAGTAAAGCAATTAAATCATGTAACTCAATTCAAGTCTTTACAAGCAAGAGTCTATATTAGCATTGACACAAGCAACGAAAGAACAAAAGGTGCAAGAGCTCTCGCTGTCCATGACTCGAATGTCTCCAGATGGTGTTTGCGTGCAAGCAAGGGATAGGGAAATACGAGAGAAAAAATAAGGTTGTTGAGAACAACTATCTACTAAAGTTTCACACTTGGTCTCCTTTGGATTCTTATCTGGACTCGTCCGCAGACCACTAGCCAGGTACAAGTCAAACTGATCCACTCCCTTTCGATATTTTGAGCACTCATGCAATGGATGAGCGTGAGCAAGAAAGTTGACACCTAAAAGGCGAAACAGAAAGAAGGTGGAGGAGGAAGACAAAAAAGGTGTGAAAGGCTCACATCAATGAAGACAATCATAGGCGAGAGAAGGCCATATGATAGATATGACGTGAGGAGTAGGGATTGCCATACAACGGATGCACATGTGAGCTAAAATCTCTCCAAGGGAACTAGTGGGGGTGCATCTAACTTGCTTGCTCAAGAAGACGTAGAGCTCGTTTGAGGAGGCTCGTCATTGGAATATACAAGCCAAGTTCTATAGTGTGAAGGGTCCCCACATAGCTATATGCATGATGATGATCTCTATGGAGTACAAGGGATAGGAGATGAAGTACTAGTGTGGATCTCTCAAAAGGATTAGTAGTATGCCCCCTTCTCTCTTTTTATTTTTTTCTCTTTTTCTCTTTTTTTTTATTTTTTTGGTGGCCTCAATGGCTCTTTCTATTTAACTCTCATTTGTCCTCTTTGGGATCTTTTGATTTTGTCCTCTTTGGGATCTTTTCCTCACTTTAGGGGCAATACTCTATATTTTACAAGAATATAGGATATCTTTCACACTTTACAAAGGTACTCACATAAAGAAAATGTAACTATCATGATGCAAATGTATGCTTCTGCCAGGATAGCAGGATATGCAATGATACTAGTGCGTCATGTAGCAATGATTAGGGCAAGGCCCAACTAGCATTCGGCTCATCGATCAAGCAAGTAGCATGTATGACATGAAGATCAAGTCATGAGAAGGTGGATGTTGCATGGAAATGTATCTCGGAAAGGCTATGGAAATGCCTTGTAGGTATGGTGGCTGTTTTGAGGAAAGATATAAGGAGGCTTATGATGACAGAGCGTATCGTGCCAAGGGTTTGGATGCACCGGCGAAGTATGCGCCAACTCTCAAGGTGAGAAAGGGCAATGCACGGTACCAAAGAGGCTAGTAAAAGTATAGGTGGGTGGAAGTGTCAACTTTCGAATACTCACATTAGTCCGAAGAACTCATGCAGTTATTATCGGTAACTCTCAATCTAATCAGGAGGTTCACAAAGAGACAGGTACCCCGAGGAGGAGTGTATGGGGGTTTGGTTATCCTTGCGCATCCTCGACTCATGGTACGTGAGTGTACTCTAATATTTGGACCCTCCAGAGGTTAGTGATCCATCTAGTAGCTAGAGTTCTCAACAGGGGTTTTTGGTTTTCGAAAAACACACGGATTGCCCAAAATACGACATCTATCACTAATAAGCAAGAGCTCTTGACACCATAAGTTCAAACATTACTCTAGTCAATACCTCAAAACTATTGGAAGTTACTACTACAAAGAGAACAACAACTTTAACTACCTACTTTCAGTCAAGACACAGAACTCAGTGCAACAGGCAGACTCTCTAACAAGATAAAACATGCAACCTATAGAAAGTTCAACCTAAGACAAAAGAAAAGCTCTAGAATAACTAAAGCACTACAACTAAACAGAACATCAGCTAAGAAAAGAAAAAGAACAGCTCACAGCTAAAAGAATAAGCATGCAAATCCTATGAGGAGTTCTAGTTCAAGCGGAGCGTGAATCTCTCCCACACAAAAGAGTAAGTAAGATGGGATCTAACTTGTTACTACAGCAAACAAAGCAAAAGAAAACTAAAAACAAAACCTAAGAGCGAGACGCTCCTAGCAAAGCACATAACGCATGAAGTGATAAAAATATAGTGCAACGAGAGACGAACTAATAATTGTTGATGAAGAAGGGGATGCACGGGGGCATCCCCAAGCTTAGACGCTTGAGTCTCCTTGAATATTAATTGGGGGTGCACATGGGCATCTTCAAGATTGAGCGTTTGACCCTCCTGAATCTTCTTTCATCATCCTCCATCGCGCACTTGAAAACTCCCTTCATACATAACTCATTGTAGGCTGATTAGAGAGGTTAGTACCCTAATAAAATAATTTTCCTCTACTGCAAATAAAGATTTCCAGGAAGAGCTACTGTTTCCCAAGATTGCCAAAAGGTTTTTGCAAATAAAAAGCAAGCTGAAGGTTTGCAAAAGTGAAGAGAGACAAAACGTGGCAGAATCTGTGAAAAACATAACAACAGATAGAAAAGAATTTTTTAGAGGTACTTATGCAACTGAAATCAAAAAACTCAGAACATACGGAAGTTTCGTAATTGTATAGAGCATGCTGTGTAAAAAATTCAGCTCAAAAAGATGAACTGGGATTTTTTCTGATTTTTCTAGTCACGAGGACAGAATCTGTTTTCTGGACAGCATGTCAACTCTTTTACTTCCCTTGCCGTATAAGGCTAAACTTGGCACAAAGCTTGAAAAGTAAAGATACAATGATGTTGCTACAGTAGTAACAATCATCAAGACCACTAAGAACAGAACAAAAGCAAAAAGAAAAACCTAAATTCGTTGCGGGCTGCCTCCCGAAAGCGCTTCTTTAGAGCCATTAGCTAGGCTTAAAGCAGAAGATCAAAGTTCTCCAAAATCATCGGAAGGTTCACCAAGTATTTCAAAAGGGTTTTCAATAAGCTCATCCTTGTTCTTCCGAGGGAAGAAGTACGTACCTAATGCCTTACCACGCAAACGTATTTGTCCTTTACCTATATCAATGAAGCCTTTCATGGCTCGGCGGAAGTCCCTTCCGAGCACTATATTTCCTTTGTTGGCCTTCATGATGGCAAAGTCAATCTCTACACTCCTTTTAAGAAACATGACCTGGACGTCTTTTAATCTTCCCTGGATCTCAGAAATATCACCATTAGAATGTTCATGGAAAGATGGAAATTTGTCCATGCTTCCAAGGTACGAAGAATCATAAATAAAGCTTGGCATTATAGAAACTGTAGATCCAATATCACAAGAAGCAGGGAAGTTTTGATTAGAGATAACAACCCTAACAAAAGGCTCCCGGTCATTTTCTATTTCCAAAATCTCCTCTCTAGGGGGATTTAACTTCTCTACTTCTTTTAAGTCTAGAGTATCAAGTCTCTTCTCGATAGTAGCAATTCTGTCCACAACAGTGTTAAGACCATCATAAACAAAATAACCAGATAAATCATGTATAATTTCAAGAGCTCTAGCTTCATCACACTCTAAAAAGTCTCCTTCAGCTATAAGATAAAGAGAGTGCTTACACCGCTTAAAAAGGCCAAAGTAAAAATTTCTAAGCACAATTCTTATAGGTAACCAAGGCATATTTGCCTTATGTGCTTCAGAAATTCTGTCCCATGCCTTCTTCATATTCTCCCCGTTCCTTTGATAGAAATCCAAGACTTCGGATTCCGTCATAGTACTAACTCCTAAAATACTTAACCACACAACAAGGGTAACAGGTATTTTTGGTAGTTTTGATTAAGGACACAAAAGTAAAAACTGAAAGGTAAACTAACAAGACTAAAAAGCAAAGATAAAAGATAGTGTGCAACTCCCCTATCTTGTAGACTGGAGTCCCCGGCAACGGCGCCAGAAAACTTGCTGATGGCAAGAGAGTGTTATACTCTTCAAGCCCTAGTTGATTACCCCAAGTGCAGGGTTGGATATAGTGCATCGGCAAGTTTTCCCTTGGCAAAGATACCAAGGTTTGTCTCCCGTAGGACTCCGAAGGATACAAGAAGGTGGTAAAGTGAACAATGGCGCCGAGGTTGCTACTTCACCTGGAACTGCACACAGATACAAATAACTTTGCTCCCAACGAGTACAGAGGAGTTTTCAATTCCTCCGGCCTTGCCGTTTACAAAGGATCAACGCAAGAGATAATGATAGTGGCAACAGAAAGTAAAGAATGAAAGTAAATTGAGGGTGTCAACAGTGATATGAAGATGGACCAGGGTCCCGTGATTTTCACTAGTGATGTCACTCTCCCAAAAGACGATAAAAGTGCTAGCGAGGTAAACAAATCACAGTTGGGCAATTGACAGGATTATGAAGGCACCGCAATGCTAACTATGCTGCAAAGAAAGGAAGGGCTCAAAAGCAATGGGCAGTACGCCAAGGTAAGTAGACCGAAATCCATCTGCATCTACTACGAATCATCCACCTTGAGATATCTATCCAGAACATCTCACTGGTATTAAGTTGCGAATCCCACCCAAAGTGTAAACTCAAAGCAACAAACAACTGCATTAAAAGAACTATGCGTAAAGTAAACAATCCTTGCACCCGCAGGTACAAGCACCATTGTTTTATCCCTTGTGGCAACAGCACATCCCCTAGTCTCATGTTTCTGTCACTCAAGCTAGACATCAAGGGGCTGAACCCACAATCGAGCATAACGCTCTCTCTTGGAGTTGCAAATAAAATACTTGGCCAAAGCAAATACCGCAACGGAGAACATGAAGGAATTTACTCAAGAAAAAATATAAAAGAGAAGAACCAAATATATTACTCATCACAATCTGAACATAGTCTCATAATCCATCAGATCCCAACAAACTCAGCATAGCAACAGCAGAAATTACATAGATGCCTCGATCATGTGAGGCAGCTCACGAGGACTCAAAAGTGGAAGCACAAAAGGGGGAGAGATAGATCACATAGCTACTGGTCACGGACCCATGGTCCAAGGGAAACTACTCACGGTACATACGGGAGGCATCCATGGCTATGGAGGGTCTCCCAGAGGGGGTAGCTTCTCCCGGAAGGATGCCGGAGCAGCTTCTCCAGGCAGCCCCGATCTAGAAACGGCGGCGGCGGCGAAACAGAGGCGAGATCGCGAAAGAGGAGTCTGTCTTAGGGGTTTCCACCCCGAGGGGTAAATATAGGAGAAGGGGGGTGTCGAGGAGACCCACCAGGCAGCCAGGAGGCCTCCTGGCGCGGCCTAGGGTGGGGCCGCGCCAGGGACCCTCCTGGCCTCCTGGTGGTGGCCCCCCTTCGCTCCTTTGGTGTTTCCGGAAGCTTCTGTGACGCTGATTTTTTATCTGATTTTTCCGGATTTTTTGGAGCACTTTTAATGGCCAGAAAACCTGAAATACAAAAACAGCAGAAAACAACAACTGTCAGCTGGGTGCACTGGGTTAATAGATTAGTCCAAATATGCTCAAAAGTGTATGAAAGTTCAAGCAAAACATGGCAAAGTCACACAAAACATGCATGGAGCAAGCATAATTTATAGATACGTTTGGGACGTATCAATGTTTCATGGAAATATATCTCGGAAAGGCTATGGAAATGCCTTGATAGGTAGGTATGGTGGTTGTTTTGAGGAAAGATATAAGGAGGTTTATGATGACGGAGTGTATCATGCCAAGGGTTTCGATGTACCGGCGAAGGTGGACGCCAACTCTCGGAGTGAGAAGGAGGCAATGCACGACACGGGAAAGGCTAGCAAATATGAGGAGGTGGAAGTGTCAACTTTCAATACTTACATTAGTCCGAAGAACTCATGCACTTATGATCGGTAACTCTCAATATTATAAGGAGGTTCACAAAGAGACTAGTACCCTGAGGAGGAGTGTATGGGGGTTTGGTTATCCTTGCGCATCCTCGACTCATGGTACATGAGTGTACTCTAATATTCGATGCCTCCAAAGATTAGCGATCCATCTAGTAGCTAGAGTTCTCAACTAGTTTTGTAGGTTTTGAAAATAAACACGTATTGCCCAAAATACGACACCTATCACTAATAGGCTAGAGCTCTTGACACCAAAAGTTAAAACATTACTCACATCAATACCTCAAAACTATTGCAAGTTACTACTAAAATTAAATAGCAACCTCAATTACCTACTTTCAAGACAAGACACAACTCAGTGCAACAACCAAATGTCTTAACAAGATAAACATGAAAACTAAAGAGAGTTCCAGCAACATACTAAAAAATCCAAGGCTCTTGCTAAAGACAAACTAAGACTAAAACTAAACATGGCAGTACCTACGAAAAGATAAAGAACACACAACAGTAAAAAGATAGGCATGAAAAATCCTATGATGTGTTCTAGATTGAAGTAGAGCGTGTTTCTCTCCCACACAAAGTAAGACAGGGTCTAAATTGTTATGAACAGTAAGCAAAGCTAAATAAAAATAAAAATAAAACCTAAGAGTGAGACGCTCCAAGCATAGCACATAACGCATGAAGTGATAAAAATATAGTGAGACGAAGGACGAACTGATGATTGTTGATGAAGAAGGGGATGCACGGGGGCATCCCCAAGCTTAGACGCTTGAGTATCCTTGAATATTTATTGGGGATGCATGGGGGAATCCCCAAGCTTGAGCTCTTGACACTCCCGGATCTTCTTTCATCATCTTCCATCGCACACTTGAAAACTCGCTTCATACCTAACTCATCATAAGCTGATTAGAGAGGTTAGTGCCCTTAATAAAATAATTTTTCCCCACTAGATACTAATATATTCTTGAAGAGCTACTGTTTCTCAAGATTTCCAAAAGGTTTTTGCAAAGAAAAAGCAAGCTTAAGGTTTGCAAAAGTAAGGAGAGACAAAATGTGGCAGAATTTGTGAAAAACAGAACAGCAGGTAGTAGAGAATTTTTTTCAGGGCACTTCTGCAACTCAAATAAAAAAACTCAGAACATATTAATGTTTAACAAATGTATAGAGAATGTTGTGTAAAAAAATCATCTCAAAAAGATGAACTGGTGATTTGATCTGATTTTTTCCGTCACGAAGACAGAATCTGTTTTCTGGACAGCATGTCACAACTTTTGCTTCCCTTATCATAAGAGGCTACAACTTGGCACAAATATCGAAATAAAGATACAATGATGTTGCTTCAGTAGTAAAAATCCTCAAGACCACTAAAAACAGAAGTAACAACATATTGGGCTGCCTCCCAACAAGCGCTTTCTTTTACGCCTTTAAGCTAGGCATAAAGCAAAAGAAGAATCAAGTTTTATCAAGAGAAAGAGAATAGCTAGCTCGTGTAACGGACTCAAATGGAAACTTGATTTCCTTTCTAGGGAAGTGATCCATCCCCTTTTTGAGAGGGAATTGAAATTTTATATTCCCCTCTTTCATTTCAATAACGGCACCAACGGTGCGAAGAAAAGGACGTCCCAAAATAATTTGACATACAGGTTCACACTCTAAATCCATAATAATAAAATCAACGGGAACATAGTTGTCATTGACAATGATAAGAACATCGTCGATCTTCCCCAAAGGTTTCTTTACGGAAGAATCAACGAGACGAACACCAAAAGAACAAGAATCAAAAGGTTTCAATTCAAACATGTCATACATTCTTTTGGGCATGACGGAGGTACTAGCTCCAACGTCACATAAAGAATAGCACGAGAAGTTATTTAATTTAATTTTGATCATAGGGTGATACGTCCCAAACGTATCTATAATTTCTGCTTGCTCCATGCATGTTTTCTGTGACTTTGCCATGATTTTCTTGAACTTTCACACACCTTTTGAGAATATTTGGACTAATCTATTAACCCAGTGCACCCAGCTGCAAGTTGTTGTTTTCTGCTGTTTTTGTATTTCAGGTTTTCCGGCCATTAAAAGTGCTCTAAAAAATCCGGAAAAATCAGATAAAAAATCAGCGACCCGGAAGCTTCCGGAATCACCAAGGCAGCGGAGGGGGGCCACCACAGGGACTCCAGAAGGGTCCCTGGCGCGGCCCCACCCTAGGCCGCGCCAGGGGGCCTCCTGGCTGCCCTGTGGGTCCCCTCGACACCCCCTCCGCCTATATTTAGCCCTCGGGGTGGAAGCCCCTAATATCGATCTCTTTTCCGCGAACTCTCCTCGTTGGTTACCCCAAGTGGAAGGTGAGATGAAGTGTAGCAGCAAGTTTCCCTTAGCAAATATGCTAAGGTTGAGTATCGAACCAGTAGGACTCAATAGAAATACAAGTAGGTGTCACGGCGCTTGACGTGGACCTGCACACAAAGTGTAAACTCAAAACAACAGACAACTGCATTAAAAGAAATTTGCGTAAAGTAAACAATCCTTGCACCTGCGGGTACAAGCACCGTTGTTTTATCCCTGGTGGCAACAACACATCCCCTAGTCTCATGTTTCTGTCACTCAAGCTAGACATCAGGGGGCTGAACCCACAATCAAGCATAACGCTCCCTCTTGGAGTTGCAACAAACTGTTGGGTCTCGCAGCAGAAAACAATAATTTTTCTAACTAGCGTCGCCCTTAACCCAAGATCTATCTAGTTGTAATGTCATAACGGAAAGACTTGCAGAAACATACCTCGAGGTGTAGTCCGTTGCGCGGGAAACGTTCCCGCAAACGTGGTTGATGAAACCGTAAACCTTTCACAGCCCCCTAGCTATGTTAGAACCCTGTTGGGTGGTTGTGCCGCACGTGCAGCACCTCGTAGTACTCGCACATGTACGGACTCGATGACGACCTCCGTTCTCCGATCCAGCGGAGGTGGCGGAAGTAGACCTCCCGGAACCGGAGTTTCGGCAGAACGACGGCGTCCGCGTAGCAGAGAAGCCTCAATCCCAGCACAGGTTCCAGACAAGGGGACCCCGGCTTGAGAGAGACGAGAGAGGGGAGAAGACCGGTGAAAACCGATCTCAATTCCGAGTAATATTGAATTCTCTGCGATTTTTTCTGTATTAAAGAAGTGCACCCCTGCCCATCTTTATATAGGCAGACGGAAGGAGTCAACCCCCTTCCCTTGGCAATGTGGGACTAATCCCTTGCCAAGGGGGGAGGGTGCGGCTAGGAGGAGGAGGGGAGTGGGGCGCCACCCACATGGGCCCCAAGACCCATGGCGCCCCCCTTTTTTTTCCTCCTTCCCCTAATGGGCTTCTTTCACAAATAAGGCCCATTGCACTTTTTAATCTGAAATAAATTATTATTAATTATTAATTCACTTAATTAATAAATAATACATATTATTTCATCCCCCGATGATCCGGAACTCCTTCCAGCTCACTCCGAACGTCCTTCGGACCAACACGAAACTTTTCCGGTACGTCTTTCTCTCTTCTCCGGTAACTCCGATAGTTCCGAAAAGGTCTCCGATATTCATCGAGCCCTTAAGTGTGTTACCCTACGGTCTGAGAACACTCCAGTCATGACCGAGATAAAGGCTACGGCCAATGATCAATAGCGGGACCTGGATGCCCATAATGACCTCTGTGCATTCCGAAAGTAACCAATTGAACCGTACACGTTGTATACCATTCCCTTTGTCATGCGATACTAGATTAGTCCAAGATTCGATCAACTGCATCCAATGCATTAGTTCTATCTTGTTACCGACAAATATTATTCACTCGTTCCGTGATATTCATCCTTGTGACCTAGTCACACGCTGCGTAGCTTTATGGATGCAATCTCACCGAGTTGGCCATGAAGTATCTTTCCATTATATGGATTGAAAAATCCCGCTCTTGAATCAACACTCCTCAACATATCCCATCGGATAGCCCAATATACACATTTATGATCACCATGTTTCAGTGTGACGGTTAATGCACTCAAAGAATCCTCAGAAGATAGCAATTATGCGTGATCTCACGGTCAAAGGAACAGGCTACTACATTCTGTAAGTACAACACTAAACTTTTACGATTTGATCATGTTGCAATGCTTGCATTGGGTAATGTTCATCATGTCATTCATTCAATGAGGTGACCTTACCGTCAATTGACTTGATTGTCCATGATCGTGAAACCACAATCATCAGTTGACTATAAACCAGTCATCATGAGAGGCTGACTAGGAACTCTGGTTGTTTCTATACCACACCTGTATCATTGTTTCACTGATACAGTTCCAGCATAGTATGAAACTGGTCATGAACTTATTTAGATATATTGGAATAATTATATATTATTTGCCTCTTGAGCATATATCCAACAGTCTCCCACTTGCACTAGATAGCAAATAATCTAGCTGCATATTTTCTCAATCATAATCATCTTATCATATAAGTGTTTTTTGATCATGCTTGCTCATGGAAGAGGTTTCGTCAACGATCTGTACCCGTTCAGATTCGTATGTTCCTTCGCAACAGGTATTGGTGAACTTGCTTGATATACCCTTCATTATCTAATAATGCTTGAATTATAAGTTTGGCGGGAGAGTGAGACTTCTTATTTTATAGTATTCTCTAATGAAAAAATGGTTTTAGTCCCTAGGACTCCCATAGTCATGTATACTCAAAAATACACTCAGCCAGAAGTCTAAACTTCTTACGCTAATCTTTATTCAACCTTCTACTTCCTTAAGTAGATATTTATATTTTGTAGAGTTTTGGTTCATGAAATTATAGCTCACATTTCCTTTCTATTCCTTTTGGTCATATCTCTAATTCATATAGACCCATAATAAGGCTTGCAATCGTAATCCAGTATTACATTCAAGTATATTATCTTTTCTATCATTTAGAGTATTGTCCTCAGTTTCTCTTCAGATACTAAATGCTTGGACTTTGCTCAAGTTCTGTGTTTTGCCAACCAAGCACTGTTGGGGATCGGCCCAGAAAACAAAAAATTTCCTACCTACGAGTCCCGAACCCAAGATCTATGCTATGCTGATGTATGTAACGGAAGGAATCGGTGTTCATACCTTTGAAGACCGAAAGATGGAAACGTTCCTCGAACGTGGTTAGCGTAGACTCTGATCCTACGACCTCCCTGTCGTGTTGAAGAACCTCCGATGATGAAGTAGCACCACACGTGTAGTGCCTCGCGGGATTACACACGTACGATGCAACCGACGTCCCTCCGGGCTCCGAACCAGAAGAGCAGCGGAGAGAAGATTGATCCGGATCCCGATTCCGGCAGCGCGACGGCGTCCGGATGATGGTGAAACCCCCAACCAGGTGCAGTCTGCTCTAGGTCGGAGAAAGAACTCAATGGGATGAAGGAAAAAGGGCACCCTACCCCTCCTTATATAGGCCAAGGAGGGGGGATCTTCCTCCCCTCCCCCATGTGGGACTAAACTCCCAAAGGGGGGAGAGTGCGGCTAGGGAGGGGGCCAAGGCCCCTCCCTTAGCGCCATGGGCCAAGGGGGGAAACCCCTTTCTCCCCTCATGGGCCTCTTTAGGCCCATATGCCTTTTCCACCTTTTTAATTAATATTTAAATCATTTTTAATATTTAATTCCGTCAATTAAATAATAAAACATATTTAAAAATTAATATATATTATTTTGAACCTTTCAAAATATCCGGAACAGCTTCCGGCACCTCCCGGTACATTTCCGGTGTTTTCTCTCTTTTCACCGATGATCCCAAATCAATCCTTAATGCATCGATTGCCCTTAAGTGTGACACCCTATGGTCCGGGAAACAGTAGACATGGTCGAGACACTCTCTGACCAATGACCATCATGTGGGATCTGGTTACAATCCTTGATGTGCCCCTACGCTTCCATCGAATAAACTTCATCATTGTTGCACCGTTAACAATATGACTTGATCCCTTTGTGCTTCGGTACTATGTTTGTCCGAGGTATGATCGTCGGTATCCAATACCTAGTTCTTACTCGTCTCTGACATAACATGTTTACTCATCTGTGAATATTACATCTCTTGTGACCTAGTTACTTGCTTGCAAGCTATTGATGCAACACCACCGAGTGGGCCCAGAGTACCTATCCGTCACTCAGATTGACAAATCCCGCTCTGGTCTATTTCATACTCCTCAACATATCTACTTCGGAATACCCAAGATACACCTTTTCAGTTACCATGTTTCAGTGTAACGGTTAATGCACTCAAAGCATCGTAATAGATAGCAATTATGTATGATCATCACGGTCTAAGGATTCAGTCACTATGTTATTAAGTCATCGCAATGCTGAACTTATGTGACTTGATCACACTGCAATTCCTAAGGTGGGTGTGTGTCCATCACATCATTCTCCTAATGATATGACCTCATTGTCAATAGACTATTATGTTCTCATGATCAGGAAACTTTGATCATCAATTGCCCAATGAGCTAGTATGCCTGAGTTTAACTAGGGACCAGGTTGTTATATATATCACACGTGTATTAATGTTTCCGCTTAATATAGTTCTAGCACAATATATAACGTATTATGAACAAACAGATATGTGACAAATATCTTTATTAATTTGCCTCTAGGGCACATATATAATAGTCTCCCACTTGCACTAGAGTACAAATTACACTAGTTTACATCAGGTATGTATCTAACACCAATAGTCTCTCGGTGTTGTTCAAACTTGGCTTGTGGAAGAGGTTTAGTCATTGGGTCTGACGGATTCAGATCCGT
Source organism: Bromus sterilis (assembly GCA_950022295.1). NCBI lineage: Eukaryota > Viridiplantae > Streptophyta > Magnoliopsida > Poales > Poaceae > Bromus > Bromus sterilis. The sequence goes on along the minus strand of OX465595.1, from coordinate 358,930,191 downwards.
ATGTATTTTTCAAATCCTAGTATGACCATCCTTGACGTAGTCCCGCGTCACATGGAAACGCTGGAGAATATGCTTGGTTGTAGAGTGAGTCCTCGGCTCCCTTGCGTTAGCAATGGCACCCGTATTGTCGCAATAAATGCTAACAGGGTCAGTGCAACTAGGGAATACGCCAAGCTCGATGACGAACTTCTTCAGCCAATGCGCTTCGTTTGACGCTTCGCAAGCGGCAATATACTCCGACTCCATCATTGATTGGGCGACGACTGACTGGTTGCCGCTCCTCCAGATAATAGCACCACCATTCAACATAAATTCGTATCCCGTCTGGGATTTTGAGTCAGCGGGATCAGTACCAAGACTGGCATCGACGTAACCTGTTACGGCGAGCTCTTCTTCACATCCTCCATTGACAAGAACCAGATCCTTAGTTCTTCGTAAGTACTTAAGGACGTTCTTCACTGCAATCCAATGATCCATTCCAAGATTACTTTGGAAACGATTAGTCAGACTAACCGCTAGGGCCACATCTGGTCGAGTACACAGCATAGCTTACATGATAGAACCTATGGCTGTGGCATAGGGCTTTGAGGACATTTCCTCCCTTTCTTTTGCTGTTGATGGGCATTGAGTCACACTCAATTTACTTCCTTTCATAACGGGCAAGAGGCCTCTCTTGGCGTTATCCATATTGAACCTCTTCAATATCTTCTCAAGATAAGTTCTCTGACTCAGTGCTAATAGGCGTCTTGATCTATCTCTATAGATTTTAATGCCTAATATGTATGCAGCTTCACCTAGGACCTTCATGGAAAATTGTCCATTCAAATATTCCTTTACCCCCTCTAGAAATTTCACATCACTCCCTATCAATAATATGTCATCCACATATAGTACTAGGAATGCCACAGAGCTCCCACTCGCTTTCTTATAAACACAGAATTCTTCTTCATTTTGGACAAATCCAAAAGCTTTGATCACCTCATCAAAACGAAGATTCCAGCTCCGAGATGCTTGCTTCAACCCATAAATGGACCGTTGAAGTTTGCAAACCTTACCAGCGTCCTTAGGATCAATAAAGCCTTCCGGTTGTACCATATACAACTCTTCCTCAATGTTGCCATTTAGGAACGCGGTTTTCACATCCATCTGCCATATTTCATAATCGTAATAGGCAGCAATTGCTAGCAATATCCGGATAGACCTTAGCATTACTACGGGAGAGAAAGTCTCTTCTAGTCAACTCCTTGAATTTGTCGGAAACCTTTTGCGACAAGTCGAGCTTTATAGACAGATACGTTTCCGTCTGCGTCAGTCTTTTTCTTGAATATCCACTTATTCTCGACGGCCTTTCGGTCCTCGGGAATATCCACCAAAGTCCATACTTTGTTGGCATACATGGAGTCTATCTCGGATTTCATGGCTTCCAGCCATTTCTTGGACTCGGGTCCCTCCATTGCTTCTTTGTAGTTCGCAGGTTCGTCAGGTTCATTTAACATGACTGCATTGACAAGTTGCCCATAAAACTGAGTTTTTACTCGGGCTCTTGATGACCTGCGGGGTACAATAGGATCCTCTTCATCTTGATCATGATCATCATGTATGTCACGATCGTTATGAATATCATGATGACCGTTCTCTTCAGCTCCCACTACAGAAGATGGTTCCGGAACAACTTCCATTGCCATTTCTTCCACTTGGAGTGATTGGTCAATCATCTCGTTGAGGTCTATTTTCCTCCCACTCAATTCTTTCGAAAGAAACTCTTTCTCAAGAAAGCATCCAGTCTTGGCGACAAACGTTTTGCCCTCAGACTGGTTGTAGAAGGTGTATCCAACGGTTTCCCTTGGATATCCCACAAAGATGCGCTTATCCTCTTTTGATTCGAGTTTGTCAGGCTGAAGTTTCCTAACATAAGCCTCACAACCCCAAATCTTCAAGTGAGACAACTTTGGTTTCTTGCCATGCCATTCCTCAAATGGTGTTGTCTTTACGGATTTGGATGGTGCCCTATTAAGAATGTAAGCGGCAGTTTCTAATGCATACCCCCAGAATGACACAGGTAAGTCGGTATGAGACATCATCGATCGTACGCTATCCAATAGAGTTCAATTACATCGCTCAGAAACATCGTTACGCTGAGGTGTTCCTTCCGGCGTAAGTTGTGGTACGATGCCAAAAGTCTTAAAATGATCGCCAAACTCGTGACTTAAATACTCGCCTCCTCGATCGAATCGAAGGTGCTTGATTTTCTTTCTGAGTTGATTCTCGACCTCACTCTGAAATTCCTTGAACCTTTCAAAGGTTTCAGACTTATGTTTCATTAAGTAGATATACCCATATCTGCTTAAGTCATCTGTGAAGGTCACGAAGTAACGAAGACCATTGCGTGTGGGGACATTCATAGGTCCACATACATCTGAATGTATGATCCCTAACAAGCCTTCCGCATGCTCCATTGTTCCATTGAATGGAGTCCTTGTCATCTTGCCCATAAGGCATGGTTCACATGTGTCAAGGGATCCAAAATCCAATGACTCCAGAAGTCCATCATCATGAAGCTTCTTCATGTGCTTTTCACCAATATGAACAAGTCGACAATGCCGCATCTTCATGTGTTCTTCGCCACTAGGTTTTAATCTTTTGGCCTCTACGTTATGAATATGAAGTATATCACAATCAAGATGAAGAATGAATAAGCCATTTTTCTCCGGTGTGTGAACATAAAACACATCATCCTTATAAATCGCACAACCAATTGTATCTCACTTAAAAGAATAGTAGTCTCGCTTCAAGCAAGAACCACTAACGATGTTCACACTCAATGCGGGTACATAGTAGCACTTATTTAAAATCAAAACTAATCCCGAAGGGAGACTAAGATGCTTCGTGCCGACCGCCACCACTTCAATCCGGCAGCCGTTTCCCACGCGCATCGTCACTTCCCCTTTCATCAAGCGTCGCCTATTCCGTAGCCCCTGAGAGGAGTTAGAAATATGAGCAACAGATCCTGTATCAAATATCCAGGATTTGTTCCCAGCGCTTGTTAAGAAAAGATCAATAACTTGTATATCAAATATACCTTTGTCTCTTCTGACAATCTTGCCAGCCTTCTTATCCTCTAGGTACTTGGGGCATTTGCATTTCCAGTGACCATCACCCTTGCAGTAGAAGCACTCAACGCCGGGCTTGGGTCCAGGTTTGGGTGCCTTACGAGGAGTGACAACTGGCTTGTCACCCTTCTTCGGGCTTCCCTTCTTTCCCTTCTCCTTCTTGCCAGACTTCTTGAATTCAACGGTCTTGTTGACGATGAATACAGCATGCTCCTTCTTGATCTCAACCTCAGCAGTTTTCAGCATGGCGAACAACTCAGAAGGGGTCTTAGTCATCCCCTGCATGTTGTAGTTCAACACAAAGCCTTTGTAGCTAGGGGGCAGCGACTGCAGCACCCTATCAACAGCAAGTTCATCTGGAATCTGACATTCCAGAGCATTCAAGCGTTGAACGTAGCCAGACATCTTGACCACGTGCTCACTAACACTGCTATGTTCATCCATCTTTGCTGAGAAGAAAGCTTCAGAAGCCTCATAACGTTCAGCCCTGGCTTGGGGTGCAAAGACGGCCTTGAGGTCGGTGATTATCTCATATGCACCCATCCTCTCAAAGCATTTCTGCAGCTCAGCCTCCATGGAGTAAAGCATTCCACTCTGGACAAGGTTGTAATCATCCGTCTTGGAGAGGTAGACATTCTTCTCATCCTGACTAGCGTCTGCTGGTGGTTCATCACCTAACGCGGTCTCTAGTATGTATGCCATCTTGAGGGGAACGAGTTGGTGAAGTTTGACCCATCGGTTTTCAGTTTGTCTTTGTCTAGGAATGACCCTAAGTTGAATGAGGGGCGAGGTGCAGCCATCTACAATGGTTTTTTGCAAAACACATATTTAGACTTTGTTCAGAATTGGAGTTCAATTTTAATTAATTCTAAAACTCCCACTTAGTTAAACATCTCTCGAAATTTACTAAGTGATTAACATAATCCTAGTTTCAATGATCGTCCTCGAATATCACACGGCCGACGATACATCTCCCTAGGTAGGCTATCATGCCAATCATATCCGTTATATGACTCATGCTTAACCTTTCGGCCATCCGTATCCCAAGCTCATATCTACATATGTCAAGCCTGCCAGTCGAACCTTAGTGTATGGATGTTCAGCAAGGCCATATCTGCATATTCTAGGCTTGCCAAACCCAACCTCATGTGATCGCTAATGTATGTATGACACCCGATCGTCACGGCTTGTCTATCATAAAGAGATCCTTCCAGGCGGTGCCCACTAAGGGAGAATGCAATCATGGTATTGAGAGAGATTATCCTATCATGCTACCGTCGCATATCTAGCATATTAGCAAGACAGGAAGTAAAACTGTAAATCATACAAGCTATGGTCCCCCCTTACATGCAAATTAAAGTTAAAACGCCTTCTAATTTATCTTTTGCAAGTTTTACGTGGCTGGTAAGGGGTTTCGAGAGAGAACCGCTTTCTATCCTGCGAAAACAAGCCACAACACCAATCTTGCAATCGTCTCTATTACACCCCTGTCGGGGCCCTCCGTTGCAAACGTCTTCGCGTCACTAATGTTAGAGAGACATACACTCCCCAGCCACTTATATGGTACAAGCCATATGTCAAGCGTGGAACCAGTCTCGCGTAAACGCGTAAGGTCGGTCGGGGCCTCTTCATCAGGACATTGCCGCAACGCTAAACGAGTACACGTGGGAGGGTAACAATTGGAGAATTGATGCCCACATCCTAGATGTGTTCTACCCGTACAATACATCTACGCATAGCCTTGCTCATGATACCACTGTTGGGGATCGGCGCAGAAAACAAAAAATTTCCTACCTACGAGTCCCGAACCCAAGATCTATGCTATGCTTATGTATGTAACGGAAGGAATCGGTGTTCATTCCTTTGAACACCGAAAGAGGGAAACGTTCCTCGAACGTGTTTGGCGTAGACTCTGATCCTACGACCTCCCTGTCGTGTTGAAGAACCTCCGACGATGAAGTAGCACCACACGTGTAGTGCCTCGCTGGATTACACACGTACGGTGCAACCGACGTCCCTCCTGGCTCCGAACCAGAAGAGCAGCGGAAAGAAGATTGATCCGGATCCCGATTCCGGCAGCGCGACGGCGTCCGCATGACGGTGAAACCCCCAACCAGGTGCAAACTCCAAACCAGGGGAGTCCGCTCTAGGTCGGAGAAAGAGAGAGAGAGAAAGAACTCAATGGGATGAAGGAAAAAGGGCACCCTACCCCTCCTTATATAGGACAAGGAGGGGGGATCCTCCTCCCCTCCCCCATGTGGTACTAAACTCCCAAAGGGGGGGAGGGTGCGGCTAGGAAGGGGGCCAAGGCCCCTCCCTTGGCGCCATGGGCCAAGGGGGGAAACCCCCTTCTCCCCTCATGGGCCTCTTTAGGCCCATATGCCTTTTCCACCTTTTTAATTAATATTTAAATCATTTTTAATATTTAATTCCGTCAATTAAATAATAAAAAATCTTTAAACATTAATATATATTATTTTGAACCTTTCAAAATATCCGGAACAGCTTCCGGCACCTCCCGGTACATTTTCGGTGTTTTCAATCTTTTCACCGACGATCCCGAATCAATCCTTAATGCATCGATTGCCCTTAAGTGTGACACCCTACGGTCCGGGAAACAGTAGACATGGTCGAGACACTCTCTGACCAATGACCATCATGTGGGATCTGGTTACAATCCTTGATGTGCCCCTACGCTTCCATCGAATAAACTTCATCGCTGTTGAACCGTTAACAATATGACTTGATCCCTTTGTGCTTCGGTACTATGTTTGTCCGAGGTATGATCGTCGGTGCCAATACCTATTTCTTCCTCGTCTCTGACATAACATGTTTACTCGTCTGTGCATATTACATCTCTTGTGACCTAGTCACTTGCTTGCAAGATATTGGTGCAACACCACCGAGTGGGCCCAGAGTACCTATTCGTCACTCAGATTGACAAATCCCGCTCTGATCTATTTCATACTCCTCAACATATCTACTTCGGAATACCCAAGATACACCTTTTTAGTTACCATGTTTCAGTGTAACGGTTAATGCACTCAAAGCATCCTAATAGATAGCAATTATGTATGATCATCACGGTCTAAGGATTTAGTCACTATGTTATTAAGTCATCGCAATGCTGAACTTATGTGACTTGATCACACTGCAATGCTTAAGGTGGGTGTGTGTCCATCACATCATTCTCCTAATGATATCACCTCATTGTCAATAGACTATTATGTTCTCATGATCAGGAAACCTTGATCATCAATTGCCCAATGAGCTAGTATGCCTGAGTTTAACTAGGTACCAGGTTGTTATATATATCACACGTGTATTAATGTTTCCGCTTAATACAATTCTAGCACAATATATAACGTATTATGAACAAACAGATATGTGACAAATATCTTTATTAATTTGCCTCTAGGGCACATATCCAACAAGCACATCGGAACCTGTTCTTCTTCTAAGAACCTTTGAGTCATTCTGTTATTGGATTCATAACTTCCGTTTTATGGTAGAATCATATGTCAAAGGTCATATAGGATTACATGTCTTGAGACAAAGTGCATCCCTATTCTTCCATTAAAACATTATTTTGTGATATTAAGGTTTTACATCCTTTATATAATTCCTAGCCACAAGAACATTTTCTTGTTTAGGATATCATTCCAATCCTTTTGATGTTCATTACACGTGTCCTAATCTATCCATATAGATTTTAGTGTGTGACACATCTGTATTTCCTTCATATAAGATTCTCGTAATCCTTTCATCTTATTAGCCTTAATCTCCATGTATATCAACGTATATATATGAGATTGTTTTCACATATATCATCGTATATATATGAAATTGACATTGTGCTCCCACTCAAATATATCCGACATATATCTGTAAGTAAGCTTTTATTAAGTTTCTATTCTAATTATGTCAGACATAATAATATTGCTCCCAAAGCTCCCACTCAGAAAATGCTCTCTGCATTCCAAGTTTTTAGGAAGTCTCCAAAGCTCCCACTCAGTTTCATGAAATTGCACTCCATCTCAATATTTTGATTACTTCAAAATCACTTGATCAAATCAAGATTGAGAGTTTCTACCTTGAGGTACTATGGTCCATCTTATCGAAACATTCTTTCGTTATGCCAATTGCTAATTCTCTTCAAATTCCACAACTTGAATGTGATGCAATTTCAAGCTATGGTCCCATCATAGTATTCGTGAATGAAATACCCATATTGATTTAGCATTACTACGCTTCCGTAGTCAATCATTATTGAATTTAGCCATAACATCTTTTATGTGCCAAATCATGCCTTTATGTGTTGCATCATTCTTAATAACTTCCTGGTTATTCGGAATGTGAAATAATTACTTTATTTCATAGGATGTGAGCCATCCCATATGCAACTCAATATGATTTCATTTCTCTTCGTTTCCTAGGTAACCATCAATACTTCGTAATTTATGAGCAGTGTCCCTTTTGTTTCACTTAAGAAGACTCATGATTATTGTTCTGTACAGAACGTATTCATGACAATCTTCTTATTTTTTTAAACTAAGGCTTTAACTTATATACCATGATCATCATCAATAGCATATTTCCTCTTTTCATGGAGTCATTGCAGCGGAAAGTTTTCCGTTGCGTTACTCTGTTATCTAGAGGCAGGTTCAATCACCCTGGTCAAAGAATTCACTTTTCTCCCATTGGTTTATTCCTTGAGAACCATCTTCTCATTCACCAATTCAAGCAATACACGTTTTGCTATTTGGGAAGGTGTGTTTTATAATTGCTCACAACTCTAATACAAAGAAAGTTAAATCATATAAAACTTCTAGAAACTTTCTAACACCATCATCATATGGAGTCATCAGCTTCATTAAATTCATAATGGTTTCCTTATTTCATGAAGTGGGTGTTTTAACTTAATAAATTGTAACAACTTTGTTCATTCAAAATAGCATTAGCGTAAGGGGATTTAGACCATACTACATTTTAGTATGACTACGAATGGTTCCGGTGCTTGAGCACTTTAAACTTCCATCGTAATTTGTGGCATTATTTCCACAAGTCTCCCATTTATGTTAACTATAATACTCATCACTTTTATCACATCATGGTGATTTGTATTCTTATATCCAACTTCACTTTGATTCCGTAATCTCAGATTTATGATCTTAATTGAATGCCTTGTTCAATTAATCATGCGAAGCATTTTTAATGATTATTCATGCGCTTGGTTAATACATCATTTATGTACAATGTTTGCGCAAGTAATACTTTGCTAGAAGTCCGTCATTAGTCATCTTGGTTGATAATAAATTCATGAGTTAATAGATCGAGTATCTAATGACTTCATCATTTATGAATTCATCTCATGCATTTAGTATAGTTATGACTTTTGACCTTATTGTTATTCATAATAACTTAATCATTAAACATTGAATATCACTTGACAATTATGGTGTTTTATAAATGCTTCTATCATATTATAAACTCAATTGCAATCATAGTATAAGCACACTTTATTCATCAAACTAGAACAACTGACTTGTCTCAAAACATGAATAACTTTGTCTCACGAGATGCAAGACATACCACTAAGTGTTCATAGTCGATTGCTTACAAAAGATTCATCTAATACTCTAAGTATAATCCTATGATAGATGTCTTGGTGAAATCGTGGTGGCCATCAACTTTCTTGGTTGCCATCAATCCTGAATCACACCTCTTCCCGTCCATGCAACGGCAGACCCTGTTTTCATAAACAGAACAAGTATCAAATACTTATTAAACTGTAAATGTTGTATAAGGGAACAAACATTTATAACGAGTATATCAAACATATACCTTCTCCATCAACAATTTCTCCTTCAATGGGTTCAACCTCTAAATCTCGGAGGTTGACCATGAACTCAAAGAACTGAAGGCTTTCACCTCTTCCGACATAGTCATGGACAAAGTCTGTGTAACTCGGTGGAAGCGAGTGTAGCACCGTGTTAATAGCAGACTCCTCTGTGGTCCAATAGTCAAAGTCCTCCACGAGTTTCAGATGTATCCCATGCATCTTGGCTACGTGAGTTTTCAGACAAGTGTTCTCTTCCATCTTTGTAGTAAGAAACTCATTTTTCTAAATCAAATCTGGCCACTCTGAACTGATGTATAAACAATGAATTCATCATGTCGATTGTGTCAAACGTGTCCATATCCGCATATTGTTCACGTAAATCTTGCGGAAAGCTAGTTTCTATGACACTTTTAACCATGGCGTAAGTCCTTCGACGATTATGGTAATCAAGCATTACTTTTTCATCCATGTTGTATACTGGAGGGTCTCCCATACGCTCTTGTATCACGAACAAGAGGTTAGCTCTTTTGAGCACAGTCTTAAGGTATAAGTACCAATCAATGAAATTTGACCCATCATCTTTAAGTCTTTCACCACGTAAGAAAGTAACCAATCCATGATACTGATTCATGTCCATTTTAATTTTCTACAAAATATTTGCAAGTAAAATAATTAAGACTAGTTCATAACAATGAGTTCATAATAATCATATTATAGATGAGCTCACACTAAAACAATCATCCCGAAGAAGCTTTAGTGATTACATGATCCAGATTCACTATCCGTCCTCGAATATCACAATGGCCGATGGGTTAGTTTCAAAGGTAGACAGCTAGTTTGTGCGATCACATCCTATATGTGACTCATGCTCGATCCTTCGATCTCTAGTATTCCGAGGCCATGTCTGCATATGCTAGGCTCGCCAAATTGACCTTAGTGTTATATGCTGCTTAGCAAGGCCATATCGACATATGCTAGGCTTGCCAGGCCCAACCTCATGCGAACTCTAATGTATGTATGACACCCGATCGTCACGGCCTGCCTATCATAAAGAGAACCTTCCAGGTGGTGCACACTTCCGTAGAATACTTATGTTTGGAATTTTATAAGAGATCATCTTATTTAATTCTACCGTCGTGTATCCTATACTAGCAAGTTTTAGGATGTATGATCATGGTGGCACTAAGTCTACAGTGTCTCTATTTAAGTTTGTTTCATCATGATGAACGTTTACTACTTTCTAGTAACACATAGCAAAGCTATCACTACATCAAGATTAAGCAAACAACAATATCCCCCTCTGCAATATAAAGTTAGACGCCTCTATATTTGTATATTGCATGTTTTACGTGGCTGCTAGGGCTTTTCATAGATCATCCGTTTCTACGAACATTGAACCACAACGCTGATTATAGATTGTCTCTATTACACCCCTTACGGGGCCCTCCGTTGCAAATGCCATATCCGCTAAAGTAAGAGAGACAAACACCCCCCAGAGCCACTTTATACAGTACAAGCCGTATGTCAAGCGTGGAACCAGTCTCGCGTAAGCGTACGCGTAAGGTCGGTCGGGGGCCGCTTCATCAAACAATGCCACAGATAAAACAAGTACACGTGAGAGGGTAACAATCGTAGAATCAACGCCCACATCCCCAATGTGTTCTAACCGTACAGCAATACGAAGCACAGATCTAGCTCTAATACCATTGTTGGGTCTCGCAGCAGAAAACAATATTTTTTCTAACTAGCGTCGCCCTTAACCCAAGATCTATCTAGTTGTAATGCCGTAACGGAAAGACTTGCGGAAACATACCTCGGGGTGTAGTCCGTTGCGCGGGAAATGTTCCCGCAAACGTGGTTGATGAATCCGTAAAACTTTCACAGCCCCCTGGCTGTGTTAGCACCCTTTTGGGTGGTCGTGCCGCACGTGCAGCACCTCGTAGTACTCGCACACGTACGGACTCGATGACGACCTCCGTTCTCCGATCCAGCGGAGGTGGCAGAAGTAGACCTCCCGGAACCGGAGTTTCGGCAGCACGAAGGCGTCCGCGTAGCAGAGAAGCCTCAATCCCAGCACAGGTTCCAGACAAGGGGACCCCGGCTTGAGAGATACGAGAGAGGGTAGAAGACCGGTGAAAACCGACCTCAATTCAGAGTAATATTGAATTCTCTGCGAATTTTTCTGTATTAAAGAAGTGCACCCCTGCCCATCTTTATATAGGCAGACGGAAGGAGTCAACCCTTCCCTTGGCAATGTGGGACTAATCCCTTGCCAAGGGGGGAGGGTGCGGCTAGGAGGAGGGGGGAAGTGGGGCACACCCACATGGGCCCCAAGGCCCATGGCGCCCCCCCCCCTTTTATTTTCCTTTTCCCTTTTTATTTTCCTCCTTCCCCTAATGGGCTTCTTTCACAAATAAGGCCCATTGCACTTTTTAATCTGAAATAAATTATTATTAATTATTAATTCACTTAATTAATAAATAATACATATTATTTCATCTCCTGATGATCCGGAACTCCTTCGAGATCACTCCGAACGTCCTTCGGACCAACACAGAACTTTTCCGGTACGTCTTTCTCTCTTCTCCGGTAACTCCGATAGTTCCGAAAAGGTCTCCTATATTCATCGAGCCCTTAAGTGTGTTACCCTACGGTCCGAGAACACTCCAGTCATGACCGAGACAAACGCCACGGCCAATGATCAATAGCGGGACCTGGATGCCCATAATGACCCCTGTGCATTCCGGAAGTAACCGATTGAACCATACATGTGGTATACCATTCCCTTTGTCATGCGATACTAGATTAGTCCAAGATTCGATCTACTGCATCCAATGCATTAGTTCTATCTTGTTACCAACCAATCTTATTCACTCGTTCCGTGATATTCATCCTTGTGACCTAGTCAAACGCTGTGCAGCTTTAACCTTACCGTCAATTCACTTGATTGTCCATGATCGTGAAACCACAATCATCAGTTGACGATAAACCAGTCATCATGAGAGGCTGACTAGGAACTCTGGTTGTTTATATACCACACCTGTATCATTGTTTCATTGATACAGTTCCAGCACAGTATGAAAATGGTCATGAACTTATTTAGATATATTGGAATAATCATATATTATTTTCCTCTAGATCATATATCCAACACAAACTACTTGGCCAAAGCAAAATACTACAACGGAGAACATGCAAGAATTTACTCAAGAACAAAATATAAAAAAGAAGAACTAAATATATTACTCATCACAATCTGAACATAGTCTCATAATCCATCAGATCCCAGCAAACTCAGCATAGCAATAGCAGAAATTACAAAAGTGCCTCGATCATGTGAGGTAGCTCACGAGGTCTCGAAAGTGGAAGCACAAAGAGGGGAGAGGAACATCACATAGCTACTGGTCACGGACCCATGGTCCAAGGGGGACTACTCACGGTACATCCGGGAGGCGTCCATGGCAATGGATGGTCTCCCGGAGGGGGTTCCTCCTCCCGGCAGGGTGCTGGGCAGCTTCTCCAGGCAGCCCCGATCTTGAAACGGCGATGGTGGCGGTACAGAGGCGAGTTCGCGGAAAAGAGATCGATATTAGGGGTTTACACCCCCCCCCCCCCGCCTATATTGTCGGGACCCGGGGTTAGCGTATGCAAGCCTCGCTACAACACAATCATATGGAGAGCCGAGAACCGTACCCACTTGTCTAAGCAGACAAGGCCAAGCACAGAACGTTCTCGGAAAGCATCGAACGTGAGGGGCATCCCATCCAGGACGGATGATCAACTGAAATGGATCCTCACCGTCCGCACACAAGTCTAAATGATATGGGTGATGAACTCCCATACTCATAGACAAGTCGCCTCAACCATACTATCGATTGTATTATAACCCTTACATAGACTTACTCCAGCCCGATCACTTAGTCGGGGTCTAGGGCGGGCTCGATCATACATCAAAGTGTGCACGTGACGGAGTCACGAACAATCGCATCGCGATGCCCCAAGCTGCACACATCTAAGGGCCACTTGGTGTATAAAAGACCGCCAGCCAGATCACAACTAAGGTCTCGAAACCCATACTAAGACACGCATGTTATAAAAATACACGCAGCACACATGTCTAGTATGAACAGCAGGTATCATTGCAATTCTCTACAATGTATGAATCTTTATTAATAACTCTTACAGAGTGCACACAGAGATCACAAGTCTGTGATCCAACATTACATCAAAACATGCGGAAGCAAAGTAGGTCTGAGTACAGACAAGTTTAACAAATGGCTTAGAGAAGCCTTATCTAAAAACAAGCCCTCCACGAGGGAACCAGTCGTCTGACTGGGACTACACTAGCTTGGTCTTGGTCTGAGTCTTCATTCTTCGAGCTCCGGGTAGAAGCCACCATCGGGGTCGGTGGGTTCATCTAAAACATAGATTAAGCAAACGTGAGTACAAAATCGTACTCAGCAAGACTTACATAGGAACTATACTACTCATGCACATGTATCTAGGTAAAGAGGGTGGGGTTTCACTTGCAGAAGTGCCAGCTTTGACTTGGCTAGTCCTGAACTACGAGTAACAGACTTGAGGTAAGAAGCATACACGAGTCCACTACATCTCTTCAACCAATTACACCACTATGATTACTTCCTCGACTTCCCCACGAGAAGCACACCATAGCACTCACGCTTATCTTGGTGTGTTTTAGAAGTATCCAGTTCAAGTTGTCTAATAATCAAGCTAAGCTTTCCAAGCAGTCCTTAACCGCGGACGCGGCTATTCGAATAGTTTTGTTAACCCTGCAGGGGTGTACCGCTACACACACGTGTCATCAGTTACCGCCTTTTGCGTGTCACCGTTCAAGAGATGACAGCGAGGATGCCACCACAACTGTTACCTCATAGCCGATCTAGTCCAAGAAAGCCGCCTATCTGGGTTGTCTTCCACTATCGTGAACCCGACCGGTTTACCGAAGTGGACCCAAACGATGTGTGCGTGGTGCGAAAGCCGGTCTCGGATGAGCCGTTCTCTCACTTGGCTACCAGGCCACAATACCTACAGAAATCCGAACTACTGCGACATCTGGACATCGAAGGGGATGAGTTAGTAAGCTGAGAGGGGTCAATGAGCCCAATGTGTGGTTGTACTCTTCATCTTGGATCACCACACAAGAACTCGGACTTAGGGCGGTGTTCAACGAGACAACCCACCGTGTATTCCTACACAGCCTCTCATCGTTCACCTTGTATTAGGGTAGATTCACCAACACCTTTCTACCATCATCATCATGATCACTACCATCCCGACTCACATAGCAGTATCAACATGGTATCATTCTAAGCATGCAATAAGCAGTAACAATTACAGGGGCCACATGATATCAATCAACTCCTACAGTTGCTAGGATTGTGGTTTGCCTACTACTGTGACAAATGATAGGTCATGCAAAGGAATGGGTTCATCTATGCGGTAGAAACGTAGCATGGTAATCATCCTATACAATGCATAAGAGAGACATGAGAGGTAAGTGGGATTTTATCGACATGATCAATGGGGGTTTGCTTGCCTTGCTAACGAGGTTTCGATAACGGTGTCTTCAACGAAGGGGGTGTCCTCCGATTCCGGTTGCACGTCTATCAGCAACATGACAATCATAGGATGAACATAATGTACAATGCACAATCACAAGAATAAGATTGCAATGGTGATGTTCAAGGTACTGATTTGTTGAGCATTCCATTTAAAAGGAGTATATTGCATTTGAAATGCAAATTCAAACTCCATTTGATTTATCGATGAATTTCAAATGCATTTGAATGCATGAAAGTTCATTTGAAATTGTTGATCATGAAGTGATGAGGTATATTTGAGATAAAGCTTTTGATGTGTGGATGAATCCATTGGAATTAAGGGTGTTGCAAAATCATTTGCAAATTCACTCCAAATTTGAATTTGAAAAGGATCCATATGCATGTTTGCTACTGTTCACCCATTTTAAAATGGTCAAACACAGAAACAAGTTGCATATTCATAATCCTTGTATTTTTCTGATAATTTTAGACATATTATTTGTCCAATTTGGAGTTAGGATTAAAAAGTTATTGAATTTCAAAGTTTAATCTATTTTCTGGAATTTTCTGAATTAAATAAATTGATTTAACCAATTATGGGGTCATGCTGACGCAGGGATGACGTGGGGGGGGGGGGCTGCTGCCAGGTGGGGTCAGGCTGTCAGTGGCTAGGGTGGTTAATCCCGTGGTTAAAAATATACTGCGCTTAAATAGAGGGCCCTAGGCCCACCTGTCATGGACACAAGGGGGGATTAGGATGGGGATTAAGCCTAATCGGCCGGCGGCTAGCCGCCGGCGTCCTGTGCGCGGCGGCGCTGCTCGGATCTGCTGCTCCCGTGCATCATTCGATGCGTTGAGACCACGGGAGCGTAGCCCGTGCTCTCGCGCGTCATCTAGTGCATGCGGGCGGCCTCGGGGGTGACCAGGGCGACGATGGCTACCTCACCGGCGGCAACAGGATCCCGGCAAACATGCAATCGTCGTCACAGGTCACCAAAAGGGCCAAGCTTTAGTGCATTGGACGCGTAGGAACAAGTCGGAGACGACGGACAGGCTTGGAGGCTCGCTTGCTTTACGGGTGCCCGCCGACGAGCAGCGTGGGGGCTCCATTTTCCGGCGACATGGCAGAGGTGGCTAGGGGATGAACGGGGCGCCGTGGGTTTAGGGGAAAGGATCAAGAGCTCATCACGAGCACGATGATGCAGCCAGTGGGCTCGGGGAGACCTCAACGGCGGCTAAACGACGTCGACGATCTTCGGCTGCTGGCGGCGAGTTGAGGAGGCTTGCGTTGTCTCGGGGCCGAATTGGCTCGCCACCTTCTGCAGGGTGACGAAGTAGTCGATGAGGAGCACGGGGGACACGCTGGTTCGGTCTCTAAGGCACGGTGGCCGCGTCTGCCATGGCGGTGTGCTCCGGCGATCTCTCTGTCCATGGCGAAATCGAGCGAGGGAGGGAGAAAAGATGGCCCTGGAGAGGGGGAAAGGGGTCACGGCTGCGAGGCGATCCTCCAGGACACAAAGAAAGGGCACGGGGCGGCCTGGAAGTCCCTGGACGTCGAGGTGGCGTCGACCACACCCTCGGCTCGACAGCGTGCTGCTTGAAGAAGACGACACGGGAGGTAGGTGGGCCTGGGCCGGCTGGGGAACAAGTTGGGCTGAATCCCAGGTAGGCCCCTTTTCTATTTTCTGTTTCCTTTTCTTTTCTGTAATTGTTTTTTCTTAGCTGAAAAAATAGCTAGACATTTTCTAAAATGCTACAAATTTTTATGTGGCCTCAATATATATAGAGCTAGCCACTTATAAAATTTGAGCACTTTTAAAATTCAAATAATTTGAACTTTAATTCAAATAGGGTTTTAAATTAATTCCAAGCTCCTGTTTTGAATATTTGAAAAATCCATGAGCATGGGATTGCTACCACATCACTTTATATGTGATCCCACTCATTTATGGGACTTTTCAAAAATGCAAAAGGAATTTTTGGAGCAACTTTTTATCTGGCCATTTGAATTAAATTCATCTGGGGGTGTTCTCTCTCCCATTTTGATTTCTTTTTAAATTTTTATCATGATGCAAAGTGACTTGCTAATCCTAGCACATACCTAACATGGGGTTGACACAACTCGCCCCCACTCAAAATAATCTCGTCCCAAGATTCAGAAGTCTGCGGGAGGAAGGAGGGTACTCGGCACGGAGACGGTCTTCTATTTCCCACGTGGCTTCTCTCTCAGAGTGGTGTGACCACTGAACTTTCAGAAACTTGATCTTCTTTCAGCGAGTGACACGCTCTGCGGAATCAAGAATATGGACGGGGTATTCTCAATAAGAAAGGTCATCTTGGAGATCAAGCGTTTCATGGTCGACTTCGCGGATGGGGTCCTTGAAGCAACGCCTGAGTTGGGACACATGGATTACATCATGTACTCGGGAAAGGTGCGGGGGTAGTTCAAGTTGGTAGGCAACTTCTCCACGTTTAGCAAGAATGCGGAAAGGTCCGATGTAACGTGGGGCCAACTTGCTTTTGATACCGAAACGTTGGGTTCCCTTCAGAGGAGTAACCCGGAGGTAAGCCTTCTCATCCAGATTGTAGTTCTCTTGCCTATGATGACGATCATAGTAGCTTTTCTGACGAGACTGGGCTGCTTTCAATTGATCACGAACAATGCGAACTTGCTCTTCTGCTTCCTTGATCATATCCGGTCCAAAGAATTGTCTTTCACCGGTTTCTGACCAGTTTAAGGTGTTCGACATCGTCGTCCATAAAGGAGTTCAAAAAGGAGCCATGTTCAGACTAGATTGAAAATTATTGTTATAAGAAAATTCGGCGAATGGCAGAGACTTCTCCCAATTCTTTCCGAATGAGATAACACAAGCTCTGAGCATGTCTTCAAGAATTTGGTTAACCCTTTCGACTTGACCGCTAGACTGAGGATGGAAAGCCGTACTAAAGGAGAGATGAGTTCCCATAGCATGTTTGAAGCTTCCCCAAAATCTAGAGGTGAAAAGGCTACCACGATCAGAATTGATTTCCAAAGGAACACCGTGAAGGGATACAATTCTAGAGACGTACAAGTCCGCCAACTGACTAGCAGTTATAGACTCGCGAACGGGAAGGAAGTGAGCAACTTTGGAAAGCCTATCTATGACAACGAATATAGCATCGTTTCCTTTCTGGGTTTTTGGAAAGCCGGTGATGAAGTCCATACCGACTTTGTCCCATTTCCATTTTGGAATAGGCAAAGGTTGAAGTGTACCAGCAGGTCTTTGGTGCTCTGCCTTAATGCGACGACAAACATCACATTCGGCAACAAATCGAGCAATGTCTCTCTTCATCCTAGTCCACCAAAATCTCTGGCGTAGATCTCGGTACATTTTTGTGCTACCGGGATGAATTGAGAGGGGTGTGTCATGGGCTTCTTTGAGGAAGAGTTGCCTTAGTTCCCTATTCTTAGGTACTACCAAACGATTTCCAAAGAATACCGTCCCCTTGCTATCTGTGGAGAAACATTTAGCAACTCCGCTAGCAATGTTCTCCTTGATCTGGCGAACACCTCGTGCACGCCTTTGGGCAACTATGATTTGATCCTCAAGGTTTGGTTTCGCCACCAAGTTGAAAAGAGATCCACGAGGAACAATCTCGAGATTAAGCTTTCGAAATTCCTCATGAAGAAGTGGTTGATACTGTTGTAACATGAGGTTGTTACAATACGACTTACGACTTAGTGCATCAGCCATAACATTGGCTTTGCCTGGGGTGTAAGAAATTCCTAAGTCATAATCTTTTATCAAATCAATCCAGCGTCTTTTCCTGAGATTAAGATCTGGCTGGGTGAAAATGTATTTGAGGCTTTGGTGGTCGGAATAAATCTCACAACGATTACCAAGGAGGTAATGTCGCCAAGTTGTTAGGGCATGAACTACGGCAGCGAGTTCAAGATCGTGGGTAGGATAGTTCTCTTCATGTGGCCGCAACTGGCGTGAAGCATAAGCTACCACATGTCTATCTTGCATAAGTATGCATCCTAACCCTTGCCGTGAGGCGTCACAAAAGATCTCGAAATCCTTTTTGGTGTCTGGAGGTGCAAGTACGGGTGCAGAAGTCAATCTCCTTTTTAGCTCTTGAAAGCTTTCCTCGCACTTGGAAGTCCATAGGAATTTCTTATCTTTCTTGAGGAGTTCAGTCAGAGGCTTTGGAACTTTAGAAAAGTTCTCGACGAAGCGACGACAATAGCTTGCTAAGCCAAGAAAACTCCTAACTTGCTTAACCGATTCAGGTGGAGTCCAGTCAAGGACGGCCTGAACTCTCTCGGGATTCACAGCAATGCGTTTTGCAGAAATCACGTGGCCTAAGTAGGTCACTTCTGGTAGCCAAAATTCACACTTGGAGAATATAGCATACAGGCGATGCTCTCTAAGTTTCATCAATACCAGCCTTAGGTGTTCGGCATGTTCTTCTTCGTTCTTTGAGTATATAAGGATGTCATCGAGGTAAACCACGACGAACTGGTCCAAATACTCCATGAAGATCGAGTTCATCATGCATGAAAAAGTGGCGGGGGCATTGGTTAAACCAAAGGACATGACGGTGTACTTGTAAAGACCATAACGAGTAGTAAAAGCCGTTTTGGGAATGTCCTCGTTTCGGATCTTGATTTGATGATAACCCAATCTCAAATCCATCTTGGAGAATACAGAGGATCCTGCAAGTTGATCATAAAGATCATTGATCCTGGGCAATGGGTACTTGTTCTTTATCGTCGCTAGATTTAGCGGGTGATAGTCTACGCACATCCTTTCTGTTCCATCTTTCTTTGTTACGAACAGAACGGGGAAACCCCATGGCGATGAGCTAGGGCGGATGAAGCCTTTTTCCAACAAAGCTTCAGTTGGGTTTTAAGCTCAGCTAACTCACGTGGGGCCATTTTGTATGGGCGTCTGGAAATTGGTGCGGTTCCTGGTACAAGATCCACTATAAACTCTACACATCTGTCGGGTGGCTAGGTTTAAGGATTTTGGTTACTGGATGGTTTTCCTGAGGATGACCATGGATTACTAGGGCTACAACAGATATGTCAGAGTAACAAATTACCCCAACACGGTGGTTAGTGTGGTTCTTCTGGCTAGAAGACATCTAAAGTGGGAGAAAGAGTTGAAAATGAATCACTATAGGTTTCTAGAAGAAAACCTACATCAAACTCTATGGAACTGTCGCGCATGCCACCTAGAAGTCCTTCAAAAAGGACAACCGAAAAGGAGGGAAGGATTTTGCAAATGCATCAGATTATGAAGAAACCTGGAATGACTCGGACAGCATAACGGCTGTAATTTCAAGAAAACAATTTTCTTTCAATGTAGATACAGCACTTACATAATACGATGTAAGAAATCAGCATTACAACAATGCTAGGAAACCGGACACAACTTTCCTACGGCTACAAGGAAGCAAACAGCGAGATGTTCTAATCGGACAGAGGTGAGCCTAGTCCTATCTTCCCGTAGAATAAGATGAGGGTGACTCAGAACTCAGAACAATGAGGGTAAGGAGAAAAAAGAAGCCTTATGTTGTTCCCTTATATACCCAGAGTAACTATATAACTATAGCAAGCTAGACTCGACTTCGGCCAAGGCTGATATTCCTATAGTCAGTCCTGCTCTGATACCAAGTCTGTCGGGACACGGGGTTAGCGTATGCAAGCCTCGCTACAACACAATCATATGGAGAGCCGAGAACCGTACCCACTTGTCTAAGCAGACAAGGCCAAGCACAGAACACTCTCGGAAAGCATCAAACGTGAGGGGCATCCCATCCAGGCCGGATGATCAACTGAAATGGGTCCTCATCGTCCGCACACAAGTCTAAATGATATGGGTGATGAACTCCCATACACATAGACAAGTCGCCTCAACCATACTATCGATTGTATTATAACCCTTACATAGACTTACTCCAGCACGATCACTTAGTCGGGGTCTAGGGCGGGCTCGATCATACATCAAAGTGTGCACGTGACGGAGTCACGAACAATCGCATCGCGATGCCCCAAGCTGCACACATCTAAGGGCCACTTGGTGTATAAAAGACCGCCAGCCATATCACAACTAAGGTCTCGAAAACCCATACTAAGACATGCATGTTATAAACATACACGCATCACACATGTCTAGTATGAACAGCAGGTATCATTGCAATTCTCTACAATGTATACATATTTATTAATAACTCTTACAGAGTGCACACAGAGATCACAAGTCTGTGATCCAACATTACATCAAAACATGCGGAAGAAAAGTAGGTCTGAGTACAGACAAGTTTAACAAATATCTTAGAGAAGCCTTATCTAAAAACAAGCTCTCCACAAGGGAACCAGTCGTCTGACTGGGACTACACTAGCTTGGTCTTGGTCTGAGTCTTCATTCTTCGAGCTCCGGGTAGAAGCCACCATCGGGGTCGGTGGGTTCATCTAAAACATAGATTAAGCAAATGTGAGTACAAAATCGTACTCAGCAAGACTTACATAGGAACTATACTACTCATGCCCATGTATCAAGGTAAAGGGGGTGGGGTTTCACTTGCAGAAGTGCCAGCTTTGACTTGGCTAGTCCTGAACTACGAGTACCAGACTTGAGGTAAGAAGCGTACACGAGTCCACTACATCTCTTCAACCAATTACACCACTATGATTACTTCCTCGACTTCCCCACGAGAAGCACACCATAGCACTCACGCTTATCTTGGTGTGTTTTAGAAGTATCCAGTTCAAGTTTTCTAATAATCAAGCTAAGCTTTCCAAGCAGTCCTTAACCGCGGACGCGGCTATTCGAATAGTTTTGTTAACCCTGCAGGGGTGTACCGCTACACACACGTGTCATCAGTTACCGCCTTTTGCGTGTCACCGTTCAAGAGATGACAGCGAGGATGCCACCACAACTGTTACCTCATAGCCGATCTAGTCCAAGAAAGCCGCCTATCTGGGTTGTCTTCCACTATCGTGAACCCGGCCGGTTTACCGAAGTGGACCCAGACGATGTGTGCGTGGTGCGAAAGCCGGTCTCGGATGAGCCGTTCTCTCACTTAGCTGCCAGGCCACAATACCTACAGAAATCCGAACTACTGCGACATCTGGACATCGAAGGGATGAGTTAGTAAGATGAGAGGGGTCAGTGAGCCCAATGTGTGGTTGTACTCTTCATCTTGGATCACCACACAAGAACTCGGACTTAGGGCGGTGTTCAACGAGACAACCCACCGTGTACTCCTACACAGCCTCTCATCGTTCACCTTGTATTAGGGTAGATTCACCAACACCTTTCTACCATCATCATCATGATCACTACCATCCCGACTCACATAGCAGTATCAACATGGTATCATTCTAATCATGCAATAAGCAGTAACAATTACAGGGGCCACATGATATCAATCAACTCCTACAGTTGCTAGGATTGTGGTTTGCCTACTACTGTGACAAATGATAGGTCATGCAAAGGAATGGGTTCATCGATGCGGTAGAAACGTAGCATGGTAATCATCCTATACAATGCATAAGCGAGACATGAGAGGGAAGTGGGATTTTATCAACATGATCAATGGGGGTTTGCTTGCCTTGCTGATGAGGTTTCGATAACGGTGTCTTCAACGAAGGGGGTGGCCTCCGATTTCGGTTGCACGTCTATCAGCAACATGACAATCATAGGATCAACATAATGTACAATGCACAATCACATGAATAAGATTGCAATGGTGATGTTCAAGGTACTGATGTGTTGAGCATTCCATTTAAAAGGAGTATATTGCATTTGAAATGCAAATTCAAACTCCATTTGATTTATCGATGAATTTCAAATGCATTTGAATGCATGAAAGTTCATTTGTAATTGTTGATCATGAAGTGATGTGGTATATTTGAGATAAAGCTTCTGATGTGTGGATGAATCCATTGGAATTAAGGGTGTTGCAAAATCATTTGCAAATTCACTCCAAATTTGAATTTAAAAAGGATCCATATGCATGTTTGCTACTGTTCACCCATTTTAAAATGGTCAAACATAGAAACAAGTTGCATATTCATAATCCTTGTATTTTTCTGATAATTTTAGACATATTATTTGTCCAATTTGGAGTTAGGATTAAAAAGTTATTGAATTTCAAAGTTTAATCTATTTTCTGGAATTTTCTGAATTAAATAAATTGATTTAACCAATTATGGCGTCATGCTGATGCAGGGATGACGTGGGGGAGGGGCTGCTGACAGGTGGGGTCAGGCTGTCAGTGGCTAGGGGGGTTAATCCCGTGGTTAAAAATAAACTGCGCTTAAATAGAGGGCCCTAGGCCCACCTGTCATGGACACAAGGGGGGATTAGGATGGGGATTAAGCCTAATTGGCCGGCGGCTAGCCGCCGGCGTCCTGTGCGCGGCGGCGCTGCTCGGATCTGCTGCTCCCGTGCATCATTCGATGTGTTGACACCACGGGAGCGTAGCCCGTGCTCTCGCGCGTCATCTGGTGCACGCGGGCGGCCTCTGGGGTGACCAGGGCGACGATGGCGACCTCACCGGCGGCAACAGGAGCCCGGCGAACATGCAATCATCGTCACAGGGCACCAAAAGGGCCAAGCTCTAGTGCATTGGACGCGTAGGAACAACTCGGAGACGACGGACAGGCTTGGAGGCTCGCTTGCTTTACGGGTGCCCGCCGACGAGCAGCGTGGCGGCTCCGTTTTCCGGCGACATGGCAGAGGTGGCTAGGGGATGAACGGGGCGCCGTGGGTTTAGGGGAAAGGATCAAGAGCTCACCACGAGCACGATGATGCAGCCAGTGGGCTCGGGGAGACCTCAACGGCGGAGAATCGACGTCGACGATCTTCGGCTGCCGGCGGCGAGTTGAGGAGGCTTGCGTTGTCTCGGGGCCGAATTGGCTCGCCAGCTTCTGCAGGGTGACGAAGTAGTCGATGAGGAGCACGGGGGACACGCTGGTTCGGTCTCTAGGGCACGGTGGCCGTGTCTGGCATGGCGGTGTGCTCCGGCGATCTCTCTGTCCATGGCGAAATCAAGCGAGGGAGGGAGAAAAGATGGCGCTGGAGAGGGGGAAAGGGGTCACGGCTGCGAGGCGATCCTCGAGGACACAAAGAAAGGGCACGGGGCGGCCTGGAAGTCCCTGGACGTCGAGGTGGCGTCGACCACGCCCTCGGCTCGATAGCGAGCTGCTTGAAGAAGACGACACGGGAGGTAGGTGGGCCTGGGCCGGCTGGGGAACAAGTTGGTTTGAATCCCAGGTAGGCCCCTTTTCTATTTTCTGTTTTCTTTTCTTTTCTGTAATTGTTTTGTCTTAGCTAAAAAAAATAGCTAGACATTTTCTAAAATGCTACAAATTTTTATGTGGCCTCAATATATATAGAGCTAGCCACTTATAAAATTTGAGCACTTTTAAAATTCAAATAATTTGAACTTTAATTCAAATAGGGTTTTAAATTAATTCCAAGCTCCTGTTTTGAATATTTGAAAAATCCATGAGCATGGGATTGCTACCACATCACTTTATATGTGATCCCACTCATTTATGGGACTTTTCAAAAATGCAAAAGGAATTTTTGGAGCAACTTTTTATCTGGCCATTTGAATTAAATTCATCTGGGGGTGTTCTCTCTCCCATTTTGATTTATTTTTTCAATTTTTATCATGATGCAAAGTGACTTGTTAATCCTAGCACATACCTAACTTGGGCTTGTGACATATATTTAGCCCTCGGGGTGGAAACCCATAATATCGATCTCTTTTCCGCGAACTTTCCTCTGTACCGCCGCCGCCGCCGTTTCAAGATCGGGGCTGCTTGGAGAAGCTGCTCCGGCACCCTGCCGGGAGGAGTAACCCCCTCCGGGAGACCATCCATAGCCATGGACGCCTCCCGGATGTACCGTGAGTAGTCCCCCTTTGACCATGGGTTCGTGACCGGTAGCTATGTGATGTTCCTCTCCCCTCTTTGTGCTTCCACTTTTGAGACCTGGTGAGCTGCCTCACATGATCGAGGCACTTTTGTAATTTCTGCTATTGCTATGCTGAGTTTGCTGGGATCTGATGGATTATGAGACTATGTTCAGATTGTGATGAGTAATATATTTAGTTCTTCTCTTTTATATTTTGTTCTTGAGTAAATTCTTGCATGTTCTCCGTTGCAGTATTTTGCTTTGGCCAAGTAGTTTGTTGCAACTCCAAGAGGGAGCGTTATGCTTAATTGTAGGATCAGCCCCCTGATGTCTAGCTTGAGTGACAGAAACATGAGACTAGGGGATGTGTTGTTGCCACTAGGGATAAAACAACGATGCTTGTACCCGCGGGTGCAAGGATTGTTTACTTTACGCAAAGTTATTTTAATGCATTTGTCTGTTGCTTTGAGTTTACACTTTGGGTGGGATTCGCAACTTAATACCAGCGAGATATTCTGGATAGATATCTCAAGGTGGATGATTCGTAGTAGATGAAGTTGGATTTCGGTCTACTTACCTTGGCGTACTGCCCATTGCTTTTGAGCCCTTCCTTTCTTTGCAGCATAGTTAGCATTGTGTTGCCTTCATAATTCTGTCAATTGCCCAGCTGTGATTTGTTTACCTCGCTAGCACTTTTATCGTCTTTTGGGAGAGAGACATCACTAGTGAAAATCACGGGACCCCGGTCCATCTTCACATTATTGTTCACACCCTCAATTTACTTTCAGTCTTTACTTTCAGTTCCACTTTTATCTCTTGTGTTGATCCTTTGTAA
This sequence comes from Bromus sterilis, assembly GCA_950022295.1. Taxonomy (NCBI): domain Eukaryota; kingdom Viridiplantae; phylum Streptophyta; class Magnoliopsida; order Poales; family Poaceae; genus Bromus; species Bromus sterilis. The sequence continues at coordinate 358,904,923 of OX465595.1, read as the reverse complement.
ACAGCAAGGCCGGAGGAATTGACAACTCCTCTGTACTCATTGGGAGCAAAGTTATTTGTTGCTGTGTGTAGGTCCACATCAAGCGTCGTGACACCTACTTGTATTTCTCTGAGTCCTACTGGTTCGATACTCAACCTTAGCATCTTTGCTAAGGGAAACTTGCTGCTACACTGCATCTCACCTTTCACTTGGGGTAACCAACGAGGAGAGTTTCCACTCTGTATCATAGGGTCCCAACCATCATCTAGCTTCCCAGGTATGGAGGCTTCTATTCTAAGCTTCTGCTCCCTAGCTTTGATAAGAGCATTTTTATATGCTCCGTGAAGGCAAGATTAAGTGTGCTAGTGTGGGGGTCTCTAGACATTTTGTGTAGCAAGCTAATAACTTCTGAGAGGGTGCAACTATCAAAATCAATATCACTACTATCAAAGGTGGTAGTAGTGTCATCTAAGCTCACTTGTTTGAAACCCTCTATGTTCATAGGAGTTTCTTCTTCTACGGTTGAGGTATTAGCATCACCATTAATAGGTCCAATGGGACTAGGAGTGCATTGGGTGCTAATAGTTTGTGTATCCTCAACATATTGGATAGTGGCAACTGTGTGGTGTGTAGGAAGGATCTTAATTCTATCCTCTTCCTCTTTTCTCGAGCCCATCTTTCTTTAAGTTTAGCCATCATCCTAATATTTTCATTAATTTGCAATTGGATAGCATTAATAGGAGTGGTTTTCCTCTCCTCAAGGGGAGAGGTTCTAATTTTCAGAATCTCAACATCTAGGGCTAGGCTATCTACCTTCAAAGAGAGATTATCTAACTTAGCTCATTTCTCTTCTACATTCTTGTTGAAGGCCTTTTGGGTAGTGATAAAGTCTCTAAGCATACTTTCTAGTTCAGAAGTGGGGTACTTGTTGCTAGGGTAAGTGTTGGTGTTCCCGTAGTTGGATGGAAACGGTCTAGGATTGCTAGCAAAATTGCCCCTATAAGCATTGTTGTTAAAGTAGTTTCTACCAATAAAGTTCATGTCTACTTGTTCCTGAGCAACCAAAGAATTTAACGGAACATGATGAGGATCAATAGAGGGTTGCTTGGTAAGTAGAGACATAATTAAGTCAACTTTTTCATTTAGGGAGGTAATCTCCTCGACAGAATTTACCTTCCTACCTGTTGGAGCGCGTTCGGTGTGCCATTGGGAATAGTTGGTCATCATCTCATCGAGAAGTTTCGTGGCGGCACCGAGTGTAGTTGACATAAAGGTTCGTCCCGCGGCCGAATCTAACAGGTTCCGCGAGGTAAAGTTCAAGCCTGCATAAAAAGTCTGGATAACCATCCAGGTAGTCAAACCATGTGTAGGCCATTTCTTAACTAGAGATTTCATACGTTCCCAAGCTTGGGCAGCGTGTTCATTATCCAATTTCTTAAAATTCATAATGTTACTCCTTAATTGGATAATTTTAGCAGGTGGGTAATACTTCCCAATAAAAGCATCTTCGCACTCATACCAAGAATTTATGCTATTCCTAGGAAAAGATTGAAACCAGATTTTAGCTTCTCCTCTCAAAGAGAAAGGAAAAAGCTTGAGCTTAACAATATCACCTTCTACTTCTTTATACTTTTGCATATCACATAACTGAACAAAATTATTTAAGTGTAAAGCAGCATCATCTCCAGCACCAGAGAATTGATCTCTCATAACAAGGTTTAGCAAAGCAGGTTTAATTTCATAAGAGGTAGCTGAAGTGGCAGGTGTGGCAATAGGAGTGCAGATAAAGTCTTTGTTGTTGTGACTAGTGAAGTCAGACTACTTGGTGTTTTCAGTGGAACCCATAGTAGCAGCAAGTGTGGAAGATTTTTTTGTAATTTTTGATAAAGGACACAAAGATAAAGACTGAAAGGTAAACTAACAGGACTAAAAAGTAAAGGTAAAAGGTAGTGGGCAACTCCCCTATCTTATCACTCGCAGTCCCCGGAAACGCCGCCAGAAATTTCCTTTATACGCGAGAGATGATAATTGATTCTCGCCCTTCAATGGTTACCCCAAGTGGAAGGTGAGATGCAGCGTAGCGGCAAGTTTCCCTTGGTGAAGATACCAAGGTTGAGATCGACCAGTAGGACTCCGATAATGATAAGTAGGTGGTGAAGTGAACAATGGCTCCGTTCACAACCGAGGTTGCTTACTTCACCACGACCTGCACACAGACACAAATAACTTTGCTCCCAACGAAGTTCAGAGAGGTTGTCAATCTCTCCGGCCTTGTTTTTTACAAAGGATCAAAACACGAGGGATAATGATAATGATAATAGCAACTGAAAATAAATACCGAAAAGTAAGTAAGCGTGTAAACAATGATGAGAATATGGACCGGGGTCCCGTGATGTTCACTAGTGATGTCTCTCTCCCAAAAGACGATAAAACTGCTATGCGAGGTAAAAAAATTACAGATGGGCAATTGATAGGATTATGAACGCACCGCAATGCTAACTATGCTACAAAGAAAGGAAGAGGCTCTAAAGCATGGGCGGTACGCCAAAATAAGTAGACCGAAATCCAAATACATCTACTACTAATCATCCACCTTGAGATATCTATCCAGAACATCTCGCTGGTATTAAGTTGCGAGCCCAACCCAAAGTGTAAACCCAAAGCAACATACAACTGCATTAAAAAACAATTTGCGTAAAGTAAACAATCCTTGCAACCGCGGTTACAAGCACCGTTGTTTTCCCCCTTGTGGCAACAGCACATCCCCTAGACTCATGTTTCTGTCACTCAAGCATGTCATCAGGGGGCATGAACCCACAATCGAGCATAACGTTCCCTCTTGGAGTGACTACCTACTACTTGGACAAAGCAATAAACAGCAACGGAGAACATGCAAGAATTACTTAGGAACAAAAATATAAAAGATAAGAACCAAATATATTACTCTATCACAATCTGAACATAATCTCATAATCCATCAGATCCCATCAAAATCAGTATAGCAACAATAGAAAGATTACATATGTGCCTCGATCATGTAGGGCAGCTCACGAGGTCTAAACCATGAAGAACAAAGAGGGGAGGAGAACATCACATATCTACTGATCACGGACCCATGGTGCAAAGGAAACTACTCACGGCACATCCGGGAAGCGTCCATGGTGAAGGGGAAGCTCCCGGAGGTCGATCCTCCCTCTGGCAGGGTGCCGGGAAGAAGTCTGTTGGTGCTCCCGATCTTGGAAGCGCGGCGGTGATGTCTACACACGCTTCAATTCTTGTATACTATGTTGGGCCTCCAAGCGCAGTGGTTTGTAGGACAGCAGCAATTTCCCTCAAGTGGATGACCTAAGGTTTATCGAACTCAGGGAAGTAGAGGTTGAAGATGGTCTCCCTCAAGCAACCCTGCAATTAAGATACAAGAAGTCTCTTGTGTCTCCAACACTCCTAATACAACTAAGAGTTGTATAGGGGCACTAGTTCGGCGAAGAGATAGTAAAATATGGGTGATAGATGTGGCAAAGCAAGGTAATATAAATCTGTAATAAAAAGTGCATCAAGCAAACATGTGACAAAAGTGAGCACAAACGGTGTATCAATGGTGGAAAAAAGGCCTAGGCTTCATACTTTCACTAGTGGAAACTCTCAGAAACATTAACATAGTCTAATCACATGATATTTCCCATAAAACATGCAATGGAGACATACTCGGAGGTCATTCCTTTGTGGTCAAGAGAGGACGAGAATTATGTAGGGCTACAAAATCACACCTCAAAGTTCGTAGTATATGGGGGTTTGGTTATCCTTGCGCATCCTCGACTCATGGTATGTGAGTGTACTCTAATATCCGACCCCTCAGAAGAGTAGTGATCCATCTAGTAGCTAGAGTTCTCAACTAGTTTTGTAGTTTTTTGAAAATAAACACGGATTGCCCAAAATACGACACCTATCACTAATAGGCTAGAGCTCTTGACACCAAAATTTCAAACATTACTCACATCAATACCTCAAAACTATTGCAGGTTACTACTAAAATTAAATAGCAACCTCAATTACCTACTTTCAAGACAAGACATAACTCAGTGCAAAAACCAACTCTTTTAACAAGATAAACATGAAAACTAAAGAGAGTTCCAGCAATAAACTAAACAAAATCCAAGGCTCTTGCTAAAAACAAACTAAGACTAAAACTAAACATGGCAGTAGCTAAAAAAAGATAAAGAACACACAACAGCAAAAAGATAGGCATGAAGAATCCTATGATGTGTTCTAGATTTTGAAAGTGCAGCGTGTTTCTCTCCCACACAAAGTAAGACGGGATCTAACTTGTTATGAACAGAAAGTAAATCTAAATAAAACTAAAAAATAAAACCTAAGAGTGAGACGCTCCAAGCATAGCACATAACGCATGAAGTGATAAAAATATAGTGAGACGAAGGAAGAACTAATGATTGTTGATGGAGAAGGGGATGCACGGGGGCATCCCCAAGCTTAGACGCTTGAGTATCCTTGAATATTTATTGGGGATGCATGGGGGAATCCCCAAGCTTGAGCTCTTGACACTCCCGGATCTTCTTTCATCATCTTCCATCGCACACTTGAAAACTCCCTTCATACATAACTCATCATAAGCTGATTAGAGAGGTTAGTACCCTTAATAAAATAATTTTTCTCCACTGGATATAAATATATTCTTGAAGAGCTACTGTTTCTCAAGATTGCCAAAAGGTTTTTGCAAAAAAAAAGCAAGCTTAAGGTTTGCAAAAGTAAGGAGAGACAAAACGTGGCAGAATCTATGAAAAACAGAACAACAGGTATTAGAGAATTTTTTTGGGGTACTTTTACAACTCAAATCAAAATCTCAGAACATACGAAAGTTCCGGAATTTTATAGAGCACGCTGTGTAAAAACTTCAGCTCAAATGAATTGGTGATTTGTTCCGATTTTTTCCGTCAAGAAGATAGAATCTGTTTTCTAGACAGCATGTCACAACTTTTGCTTCCCTTGTCATATTAGGCTATAACTTAGCACAAAGCTTGAAAATAAAGATACAATGATGTTGCTACAGTAGTAACAATCATCAAGACCACTAAAAACTGAAAGTAAAAACTCAAACTAAAGATAACAAGGGTTGTCTCCCTGGAGCTCTTTCTTTATAGCCATAAATATAGGCTTAAGATTTTAATGATGCTCTCATAGGAATAAGGAATAAGAGTTGAAGAAAAAAAGAGAGCATCAAGAAGCAAATAACAAACACATTTAAGTTTAACATTCTTCCTATGCAAAGGGTTCTTGTCGAGAAATAAATCATTGAAGCATAAAGATATTAGCATAGGAAGGCAAAACACGTGCAACTTCAAAACCTTCAACATAAAGAGAGGGAACTTGATATTATTGAAATATCTATACGCATATTTTCCCCTCTCATAATAATTTTCAGTGGGATCATGAATAAACTCAACAATTTAAGAATCACATAAAAAATTCTTATCATGATCCACAAGCATAGAAAATTTATTACTCTCCACATAAGCAAAATCCTTCTCATTAGTAATAGTGGGAGCAAACTCAAGAAAATAGCTATCACATGAATCATTCTTATCATGATACACTTGCAACCATTTATTCTTTATAGCATAAGTGTCATCACAATAATCATCATAGATAGGAGGCAAAGTATCATCAAAATAAATTTCCTCATCAAAACTTGGGGGGCTAACAAGATCAACTTCATCAAACGTAGCATCCCCAAGCTTATAACTTTGCATATCATTAGCATCAAAGGTATTCAAAGAAGACATACTAGTAACATTAGAATCATGAAGAGAACGAAAATAAAGTTCCATAGGTTTTTTTATTTTCTCTTCAAACACTTCATGTCCCAATTCAAGGTAGAGCTCATAAAGCTCTCTCATTTTTTTCCATAAGCCTAACTAGTGAAATTAAAAACAAGAAAAAAAGAATTAATTGCAAGATCTAAAGATATACCTTTAAACCTTACCTCCCCGACAACAACGCCAGAAATAGCTTGATGTCTACACACACTTCTATTCTTGTAGACTATGTTGGGCCTCGAAGCGCAGAGGTTTGTAGGACAGCAACAATTTCCCTCAATTGGATGACCTAAGGTTTATCGAACTCAGGGAAGTAGAGGTTGAAGATGGTCTCTCTCAAGCAACCCTGCAATTAAGATACAAGAAGTCTCTTGTGTCCCCAACACAACTAATAGAACTAGGAGTTGTATAGGTGCACTAGTTCGGAGAAGAGATAGTAAAATATGGGTGATAGATGTGGCAAAGCAAGGTAATATAAATCTGTAATAAAAAGTGCAGCAAGTAAACATGTGACAAAAGTGAGCACAAACGGTGTAACAATGGTGGAAACAAGGCCTAGGCTTCATACTTTCACTAGTGCAAACTCTCAACAACATTAACATAGTCTAATCACATGATATTTCCCATAAAACATGCAATGGGGACATACTTGGAGGTCATTCCTTTGTGGTCAATAGAGGACGAGAATTATGTAGGGCTACAAAAGCACACCTCAAAGTTCGTAGTTCTCAATCTATGGATTTCCCAATGTCACCGCGGCCATCCAAAGAGAGTACCACAATCACCACAACATATCTCAAGGATAGTCAAAGACAAGCACCAAGAGACTCTCAACCTTCAATCAACACACAAAAAAAGAAATCACTCATGAAAATATCATTCTAATCCATGTCCAATAGACCGATGTCACCTTGGTCTCGGTGATTATAATAGATAAGATCAAGTGAGTACATCAATCCAATACATAGAGGAAGGGGAAATATCATGGGATCACCCTAGATAAACATAGCGTATGATCACAATGAAGATCACATCATGGGAGAGAGAATTGACCACATAGCTACTGGTAGAAACCTCAGCCCCGAGGAGGGACTACTCCCGCATCATGGAGGGAGGAAGCAACGTCGATGGAGATGAATTCGGGGGCACTTCCCCGTCCCGGCAGGGTGCCGGCACAGGAATTCTGGTCCCCCGAAGCTTGTTGGCGATGGCGGCGGAGATCGGAATTGCTTCTGGAGAAAATGGGTCTGGAATCCGGGTTTTTGCGATGGGAGAATAAATAGGAGCCAAAGGGGGCACCGGGGGGCCACCAGTCGCCCAGGCGGCCACCCGGCGCGGCCAAGCCCTGGGCCGCGCCCACTGGCCGCCTAGGCACCAGGTGGGGCCCCTCTGGCCCTTCTTCGGTGAATCCGGAAGCATTCGGAACGCTGATTTTTTATCTGATTTTTCCTGAATTTTTGGAGCACTTTTAATATGGGGGAAACCTAAAATAGAAAAACAGCAGAAAACAGGAACTGGCACTGGGGTGCACTGAGTTAGTAGGTTAGTCCAAATATGATCAAAAGTGTATGAAGGTGTATCTAGATCATAGCAATATCACACAAAACATGCATGGAGTGAGCAGAAATTATCGATACGTTTGAGACATATCAGGAAGCGGCGGAACAGAGGAGAGATTGCGAAAAGGGGTTCTCTTCTCGGAAATTTCACGTCACGGGGAATATATAGGCGAAGGGGGGCAGCCAGGGGGGCCACCAGGGGTCCAGGCACCCCCTGGCGCGGCCAAGCCCTAGGCCGCTCCAGGTGGCCGCCTGGGCACCTAGTGGTGGCCCCCCGGCCCTCCTTCGGGGTTCTGGAGCCTTCCGATGCGCTGATTTTTTTATCCGATTTTTCCCAAATTTTTCGAGCACTTTTAATATGGGGGAAACCTGGAATAAAAAAACAGTAGAAAACAAAAACTGGCACTGGGGTGCACTGAGTTAATAGGTTAGTCCAAATATGATCAAAAGTGTATGAAAGTGTATCTAGATCATAGAAATATCACACAAAACATGCATGGAGCAAGCAGAAATTATCGATACGTTTGGGACGTATCAGCAACATATCAACGCATGATGCAAAATTTCTTGATGTGGCAAATCAGAAGAAATGTGGAAGTTTATGTAGATGACATAGTCATCAAATATGCTAAAGGAAATGATTTGCTAGAAGATTTGGCTGAAACTTTCCAAAGTCTTCGAGCTTACAACATCAAGTTAAATCTAGCAAAATGTGTCTTTGGTGTTCCAGCAGGGAATTTACTCGGATTTATGGTCTCGGAGCGACGAATTGAGGCCAACCCAGAAAAGATTGCTACTATTCAGAACATGGAAAAGCCACAAGAGCTCCGAGATGTCCCGCAGTTAACAGGGTGCCTCGCAGCACTCAGTCGGTTTATTTCCACACTTGGGGAGAAGGCCTTACCTCTCTATCAACTGATGAAAAAATCGCCAAATTTTACCTGGACTGAAGAGGCTCAGGCGGCTTTCGAAGATTTAAAGAAGCAGTTGTCAACTCGGCTAGTTCTCGCTGCTCCGAGGGAAAAAAGAGAATTTGTTGTTATATATTGCAGCCACAAACCAAGTGGTCAGTGTTGCTATTGTGGTGGAAAGGGAAGAAGAAGGAAAAGCACAGAAAGTTCAATGACCTGTGTATTTTATCTCTGAAGTTCTTACACCATCCAAGCAACGCTACCCGCATTATCAAAAGTTGGCAATGGGAATTTTCTTGGCATCACAAAAACTAGCTCACTATTTCCAAGATCACTCAATCACAGTCGTCTCGGAAGCTCCTCTCGCAGAAATCATGAATAATAGATATGCCACGGGCAGAATTGTGAAATGGGGAACTGACCTGTTGCCTTATGATATCCATTACCAACCTAAGAAAGCAATCAAACCGCAGGCTCTGGCTAATTTCCTAGCCGAGTTGACAGAGACACAACATCCTCCCTAGCCAATCCCAGAGCATTGGACCATTTTTTATTATGGATCAAAGATGTTGAATGGAGCAGGAGCAGGTAGTCTTGGTCTCACCAAGAAAAGATGAAATGAGATATGTCCTCCAAATCCATTTTCCAGCAACAAACAATGAAGACGAGTATGAGGCCCTCCTGTACGGATTACAGATGGCCATTTCACTCGGAATTCGACGGTTGATGATATTCGGAGATTCTGATTTGGTGATCAATCAAGTGATGAAGCAATGGGACATTCGGAGTCCAACAATGACAACTTACTGTGTAGCTGTCAGGAAATTTGAGAAAAAAATTGGTGGGAGCTCCATCATATACCAAGGGCTCAAATTCAAGGAGCCGACGATTTGGCTAAGCTTGGATCAACCTGGGGTGAGATTCCATCTGGAATTTTTCTGGAACATCTGCAATCTCCAACCGTCAAAGAAGAACCTTTTTTGGAAGCTGATCTAGAGATGCTACCAGATAAAAACATACCTCACAAGGAAGACATACCTGCGGTCATAGATATGGTTTTTTATGTAGACGTGACACAACCCGAGTGGACATTACCCATCTTGGCTTATTTACAAAAACAAGAATTACCAGAAGTCGAGCTGGAAGCCAAGCAGATTGTTCGCAAATCAAAGTCTTACTCGGTAATCAACAATGAGATGTACTGAAATAGCATCACCAAACTTCCCCAGCGGTGTATATCAGAAGTTGAGGGTCGGCTCATATTGAAAGATGTCCACTCGGGCGATTGCGGGCATCATGCTTTAAGTCGGACATTAGTGGCAAAATCTTTCCGTGTTGGTTTCTTTTGGCTTAAGGCACTAGCTGATGCTAAGGACATTGTTGAACATTGCAAGGGATGCCAATTCTATGCAATTCAACCACATAAACCTGCTTCCAAGTTAAAGACAATTCCTTTAGCTTGGCATTTTGCTGTCTGGGCCCTTGATATGATCGGACCACTCAAAATAGGCAAATATGGTTTCACTCATATCTTGGTTGTTGTCGACAAGTTTACAAAGTGGATAGAAGAAAAACCAATAAAATATTTGGATTCGGCAACAGCGGTTAGTTTTATTCAGGGCATTATACATCGTTTTGGTGTCCCCCTTGACATCATTACGGATAATGGCTCAAATTTTAACTCAGACGAATTCAAATCTTTCTGTTGGACCGGTGGAATTCAAGTGAATTACGCCTCAGTGGCGCATCCTCAGTCCAATGGTCAGGTCGAACGTGCTAATGTATTGATATTGAAAGGAATCAAGCCACGCTTACTTTGGGAACTGAAAGAAGCAGTAGGTGCTTGGATGGATGAACTTCCCTCGGTCTTATGGGGCCTGCGAACAACACCAAATCGCTCTACTAGGTTTTCCCCTTTCTTTTTGGTGTATGGCGCAGAAGCTCTCCTTCCGAGTGATTTTAAGCATAATGCTCCCTGAGTAGCCCAATACACTGAAGCTGAGGCCGAAGTAGCAAGGCAAGATGCTGTGGACCTTCTTGAAGAAGAACGAAAATTAGCTCTCACTCGTTCTGCATTTTATCAGCAGGATCCTCGACGATACAATGACCGGCATGTCCGAGCTTGCTCATTCAAAGAAGGTGACATGCTGCTATGCGTGAAGCAGACTTCAGAAGGGAATCATAAATTAGCCCCCCCCCCCCGTGGGAAGGTCCCTTTGTTATATCTCGGGTATTACATAATGGGGCTTATCGGCTTTATGATGTAACCAATGACAAAGAAGAACCACACGCATGGAATGCTCAGTTGTTACGTCAGTTTTATTCATAAAGACAGTCATGTGACATTAATAAAATATGGTCCTTGTATGGATGAATGATTGTATGAATTTTCATGTCATAGTCTGTTTATTAAAAAATCAAGTTTCTTGTCCGAGCTGCGTGCAAAACTAAAAAGTAAGCAAGAAAAACTTGTTTCTTGTATGGATGAAGGATAGTATCCAACTTGTTATGAACAGCAACCAAAACTAAAACAAACTAAAAAGTAAAGAGCTAGACGCTCCAAGTTTAGCACATAACATATGAAGTGATAAAAATATACCATGGAGAAGGATGAACTGATGATTGTTGATGGAGAAGGGGATGCATGGGGGCATCCCAAAGCTTAGATGCTTGAGTCTCCTTGGATATTTCTTGCGGGTGCATGGGGGCATCCCCAAGCTTGAGCGCTTGACACTCCCGAATCTTCTTTCATCATCTTCCTTCGCATACTTTAAAACTCCCTTCAGACGAAACTCATCATAAGCTGGTTAGAGTGGTTAGTACCCATGATAAAATATATTTTCTCCACTATAAATAAAGATATTCTCAAAGAGATGTTTCTCAAGATCTCCAAACAGTTTTTAAAAAGAAAACTCAAGCTTAAGGTTGTCGGGACCCGGGGTTAGCGTATGCAAGTCCCGTTACGGCACAATCATATGGAGAGCCGAGAGCCGTACCCACTTGTCTAAGCAGACAAGGCCAAGCACAGAACGCTCTCGGAAAGCATCGAACGGATGATCAACTGAAATGGGTCCTCATCGTCCGCACACAAGTCTAAATGATATGGTTAGTGGACTCCCATATTCATAGACAAGTCGCCTCAACCATACTCTCGATTGTATTACAACCCTTACATAGACTTACTCCAGCTCGATCACTTAGTCGGGGTCTAGGGCGGGCTCGATCATACATCAAAGTGTGCACATGACAGAGTCACGAACAATCGTATCGCGATGCCCCAAGCTGCGCACATCTAAGGGCCACTTGGTGTATAAAAGACCGCCAGCCAGATCACAACTAAGGTCTCGAAAACCCATACTAAGACATGCACGCAGCACACATGTCTAGTATGAACAGCAGGTATCATTGCAATTCTCTACAAAGTATACAACTTTATTGATAACTCTTATAGAGTGCACACAGAATCACAAGTCTTTGATCCAACATTACATCAAACATGTGGAAGCAAAGTAGGTCTGAGTACAGACAAGTTTAACAAATGGCTTAGAGAAGCCTTATCTATAAACAAGCCCTCCACGAGGGAACCAGTCTGCTGACTGGGACTACACTAGCTTGGTCTTCAGTCGTCGAGCTCGAGGAAGAATCCACCTTTGGGGTCAAGGGGTTCATCTAAAACATAGAATAAGCAAACGTGAGTACAAAGTCGTACTCAACAAGACTTACGTAGGAACTATACTACTCATGCACATGTATGAAGGTAAAGGGAGGTGGGGTTCAATTGCAGAAGTGCCAGCTTTGACTTGGCTAGTCCTGAACTACGAGTACCAGACTTGAGGTAAGAAACCTACACGAGTCCACTACATCTCCAACCAATTACACCACTATGGTGCCTTCCTCGACTTCCCCACGAGAAAGCACGCCATAGCACTCACGCTTATCTTGGCAAGTTTTATAAGTATCCAGTTCATGTTGTCTAATAATCAAGCTAAGCTTTCCAAGCAGTCCTTAACCATGGACGCGGCTATTCGAATAGTTTTTGTAACCCTGCAGGGGTGTGACGCTACACAAACATGACCATCAGTTACCGCCTTTGGCCTCGACACCATTCAAGGGGTGTCGGCGAGGATGTTCACCACAACACTTCGCCCATAGCTTCGTTCTAGTCCAGAGAGTCGCCTATCTAAGGGGAATCCGTATGGAAGTCCGGCCGAGGTTCCAGTACAGCCTCAAACGATGTGTGCAGTGTCCCAAGCCGGTCTTGAAAAGCCGTTCATCCACTTCGCAGACTGTGCCACAGTCGTACCAGAACTCCGAACTACTGCGACTTCTGGGGTTCGAACGGGGTGAGGTACTAGGTTGAGAGGGGTCAGTGAGCCCAATGTGTGGTTGCACTCTTCTTCTTGGATCACCACACAAGAACTCGGACTTAAGGCGGTGTTCAACGAGACAACCCACTGTGTACTCCTACACAGCCTCTCATCGTTCACCTTGTATTAGGGTAGATTCACCAACACATTTCCACCATCATCAACATGATTACTACCATCCCGACTCACATCACAGTACCAACATTGTATCACTCTAAGCATGCAATAAGCAGTAACAGTTGCAGGGGCCACATGATATCAATCAACTCCTACATTTGCTAGGATTGTGGTTTGCTTACTACTGTGACAAAAGATAGGTCATGCAAAGAAATGGGTTCATCTATGCGGTAGAAATGTAGCATGGTAATCATCCTAAACAATGCATAAGCGAGATTGAGAGGGAAGTGGGATTTTATCGACATGATCAATGGGGGTTTGCTTGCCTTGCTGACGGGGTTCACACACGGTGTCTTCAACGAAGGGGGTGCCTCCGTTTCCGGCTTCACTTCTATCGAGCAAACATCGCAAACAAGGGGATCAATATAAATACAATGCACAATCACATGATCAAGGTTGTAATGTGATGTTCATGGTTGCAATGTGTTGACAATTCCATTTAAAGTAAGTGCATTGCAAAGTCATTTGCAAAATCACTCCAAATTTGAACTCAAAAGAATGCCATATGCATGTTTGCTACTGTTCACCCATTTTCAAATGGTCAAACATAGAAACAAGTTGCATATTCACAATCCTTTCATTTTTCTGATAATTTTAGACATATTATTTGTCCAATTTGGAGTTAAAATGAATTAGTTATGAATTTCTAAAGTTTATCCTATTTTCTGATTTTTCTGTAATTTCTTTTAATTGGAAAAGGTTTATTGCGTCATCACTGCATCAGCATGACATCAAGGGGTTTTGACCCCGGTCAAACTGACCAGTGGGCCAGGGCTGTCAGCCTCTCTGGGTTTAATCCCTGTTAGATTAATCTAACAGAGAGGATTAGAGGGGGCTGAGGGGGGGGTAATTAGTGGCTAACGGTGCCACGTCAACAGGGTCACCGGCGACACCCGACGCGGAGGCGATGCCCTGGACGGCGTCTCCGGCGACCAAATGGCACGCCGCGACCACCAGGATGAAGCCCGTGCGCGCCCGCATCTGTTTGAGCACAACGGGGCCACGGGGGGTCACTGGAGTGTCACCGACGACGAGCCCTAGCGGCGGCTGTGGCTCGGGTTGAAGAAATCGACGCTGCAGTGCACCATTTTTACCACGGACAGATGCGTTGTCACGTTGGGACGAAGGGGAACACGAAGCGCGCCATGGTTGGGACGGAGGAGCACGAGGGCGACCTCGTCGGCGTTCATGGCGACGGCCGTGGTGCTGTTGAAAGGGGGATTTGGCTACGGGTTTAGGGGACGGCTGCGAGCGGTTGGGGAAGAACCAGAGGCTCACCACGGATCTGATGGAGGTAACGGCGAGGCAGGGGAGGCTGGAACGGCGGAGTATTCAACGACGTGGTCTACTGGTCCGGCGACATCTCGAGCCCGATTACGGCGGCTAGAAGGCGTCGCAGTTCAATTCCTCGCACATGGTGGCGTAGTCGACGTAGGCGGAGACGCTGGACACGGAGGCGCGACTCGAGGAGGTCACCATCCATGCGTGCGCGCAGCCATGGCGACGTGGGCTTTCGGGCGGCGAAGCAAATCGGCGAGAGAGGACGCGGGAGTGGCAGGGAAGAGGGGGAAGTGGTCGAGGGCGCTTCGGGACGTCTCCAGGCGTCGAGACGTGGACGCGGGGAAGCAGGATGTGGCGGGGAGCTCGTCTGCGGCGCGGTGGCATGCTGCATGCATTCCACCGAGCAGCTTCGGGGCGTGGGGAGGTAGACGACAAGAGGGGAGGTGGGCCTGGGCTACTGCTGGGCCGCGGGGTTAAGTTGGGCTGCTTTGCCAGGTAAGCCCTTTCCTTTTTCTTTTTGTTTTTCTTTTCTGTCTTTTGTTTTGTCTTGCTAAAAAAATAGCTAGACATTTTCTAAAAAGCTGAAACTTTTTATATGGCCTCAAAATATAATAGGTTAGCCACTTATAAAGTTTGAACATTTTTAAAATTCAAATTATTTGAACTTTAATTCAAATAGGGTTTAAATTTAAATCCATGCTCCTGTTTGAATATTTGAAAAATCCATGAGCATGGGGTTGGTCCCACGTCACTTTAAATGTTTTCACACTCATTTATGAGACTTTTCAAAAATGCAAAAGCAATTTTTGGAGCAACTTTTATTCTGGCCATTTGAAATAAATTCTTTTGGGAGGGGTTCCTTCTCCCATTTCAATTTCTTTTTGAAATTTTTATCATGATGCAAAGTGACTTGCTATTCTAGCACACACCTAACTTGGGGTTGTGACAAAGGTTTGCAAAATGAAGAAAACGCAAAACGTGGTAGAATCTTTGAAAAACATACCAGCGGGTAGTAAATAATTTTTTCTGGGTACTTCTGCAACTCAAATAAAAAAACTCAGAACATATGCACGAAATCCAATTGTATGGATCATGCTGTCAAAAAAATCAGATCAAAAAGATGATCTGGTGATTTATGGCCAATTTTTTCGTCAAGGGGACAGAACCTGTTTCTGGGCAGCATGTCACATCTTTTGAAGTTTCTTGCAATCGGAGGCTAAAACTTGGCACAAAGCTTAAAAATAAAGATATAATGATGTTGCTACAGTAGTAAAAAGCATCAAGACCACTAAAAACTGAAAGTAAAAAACTCAAAGTGAATATAACAAGGGTTGTCTCCCTAGAGCTCTTTCTTTATAGCCATAAAGATAGGCTTAAGATTTTAATGATGCTCTCGTAGGAATAAGAGTTGAAGAACAAAAAAGAGCATCAAGATGAAAATAACAAACACATTTAATTCTAACATTCTTCCTATGCAAAGGGATCTTGTAGAGAAATAACTCATTGAAGCATAAAGATATTAGCATAGGAAGGAAAAACAATTGCAACTTCAAAACCTTCAACATAAAGAGAGGGAACTTGATATTATTGAAATATCTATAAGCATATGTTCCCCTATCATAATAATTTTCAGTGGCATCATGAATAAACTCAACAATATAAGTATCACATAAAAAATTCTTATCATGATCCACAAGCGTAGAAAATTTATTACTCCCTTCATAAGAAAAATCATCAATATTAGTGGGAGCAAATTCAACAAAATAGCTATCACATGAATCATTCTTATCATGATCCACTTGCAAAAAATCTATTCTTTATAGCATAAGTGTCATCACAATAATCATCATAGATAGGAGGCAAAGTATCAGCTAAATAAATTTGATCATCAAAACTTGGGGGGCTAAAAAGATCATCTTCATAAAACGTAGCATGCCGAAGCTTATAGCTTTGCATATCATTAGCATCAAAGGTGTTCAAAGAATACATACTAGTAACATTGTAATCATGAATATTATGCAAATAAAGTTCCATAGGTTTTTTGATTTTCTCTTCAAACACTTCATGTCCCAACTCAAGGTAGAGCTCATAAATCTCTCTCATTTTTTTCTCCATAAGCCTAACCAGTGAAAATAAAAACAAGAAATGAAAAGATTTAATTGCAAGATCTAAAGATATAACTTAAAGCACTCACTCCCCACAAGAAATAGCTTCCTTGTGGGTTTGTGTGTCCCTCTTACCTTACTTCGCCGGCAACGGCGCCAGAAATAGCTTGATGTCTACACACGATTCTATTCTTGTAGACTATGTTGGGCCTCCAAGCGCGGAGGTTTGTAGGACAGCAACAATTTCCCTCAAGTAGATGACCTAAGGTTTATTGAACTCAGGGAAGTAAAGGTTGAAGATGTTGGATATGTGCCCTAGAGGAAAATTAATAAAGATATTTTTCGCATATCTGTTTGTTCATAATACGTTATATATTGTGCTAGAACTGTATTAAGCGGAAACATTAATACACGTGCGATATATAACAACCTGGTACCTAGTTAGACTCAGGCATACTAGCTCATTGGGCAATTGATGATCAAGGTTTCCTGATCATGAGAACATAACAGTATATTGACAATGAGGTCATATCATTAGGAGAATGATGTGATGGACACACACACCCACCTTAAGCATTGCAGTGTGATCAAGTCACATAAGTTCAGCATTGCGATGACTTAATAACATAGTGACTGAATCCTTAGACCGTGATGATCATACATAATTGATATCTATTAGGATGCTTTGAGTGCATTAACCGTTACACCGAAACATGGTAACTGAAAAGTTGTATCTTGGGTATTCCAAAGTAGATATGTTGAGGAGTATGAAATAGATCAGAGCGGGATTTGTCAATCCGAGTGACGGATAGGTACTCTGGGCCCACTCAATGGTGTTTCATCAATAGCTTGCAAGCAAGTGACTAGGTCACAAGAGATGTAATATTCACAGACGAGTAAACATGTTATGTCGGAGACGAGGAAGAACTAGGTATTGGATACCGACGAACATACCTCGGACAAACATAGTACCGAAGCACAAAGGGATCAAGTCATATTGTTAACGGTTCAACAGCGATGAAGTTTATTCGATGGAAGCGTAGGGGCACATCAAGGATTGTAACCAGATCCCACATGATGGTCATTGGTCAGAGAGTGTCTCGATCATGTCTACTGTTTCCCGGACTGTAGGGTGTCACACTTAAGGGCAATCGATGCATTAAGGATTGATTCGGGATCATCGGTGAAAAGAGAGAAAACACCAGAAATGTACCGGGAGGTGCCGAAAGCTGTTCCGGATATTTTGAAATGTTCAAAATAATATATATTAATGTTTAAATATGTTTTATTATTTAATTAACAGAATTAAATATTAAAAATGATTTAAATAATTAATTTAAAAGGTGAAAAGGTATTTGGGCCTTAAAAGGCCCATGAGGGGAAGGGGGAGCCTCCCCCCTTGGGCTTGGCGCCAAGGAAGGGGCCCATCCCCCCTCCTAGCCGCACCACTCCCCCCCCCCCATTGGGGGTTTAGTCCCACATGGGGGAAGGGGAGGGGGTGGAGCCCCTCCTTGGCCTATATAAGGAGGGGTGGGGGTGCCTTTTTCAATAGAACATTGAGTTTCTCTCTCTCTCTTTCTCCGACCTAGAGCGGACTCCCTGGTTTGGAGTTTGCACCTGGTTGTGGGTTTCACCATCATCCAGACGTCGTCGCGCTGCCGGAATCGGGATCCGGATCAATCTTCTTTCCGCTGCTCTTCTAGTTCGGAGCCCGGAGGGACGTCGGTTGCACCGTACGTGTGTAATCCCGCGAGGCACTACACGTGTGGTGCTACTTCATCGTCGGAGGTTCTTCAACACGACAGGGAGGTCTTAGGATCAGAGTCTACGCCAACCACGTTCGAGGAACGTTTCCCTCTTTCGGTCTTCAAAGGTATGAACACCGATTCCTTCCGTTACATACATCAGCTTAGCATAGATCTTGGGTTCGGGACTCGTATGTAGGAAAAAATTTGTTTTCTGCGCCGATCCCCAACAGTGGTATCATGAGCAAGGCTATGCGTAGATGTATTGTACGGGTAGAACACATCTAGGATGTGGGCATCAATTCTCCAATTGTTACCCTCCCACGTGTACTCGTTTAGCATTGCGGCAATGTCCTGATGAAGCAGCCCCGACCGACCTTACGCGTTTACGCGAGACTGGTTCCACGCTTGACATATGGCTTGTACCATGTAAGTAGCTGGGGGGTGCCTGTCTCTCTAACATTAGCGACGCGAAGACGTTTGCAATGGAGGGCCCCGACAGGGGTGTAATAGAGACGATTGCAGGATTGGTGTTGTGGCTTGTTTTCACAGCATAGAAAGCAGTTCTCTCTCGAAACCCCTTAGCAGCCACGTAAAACTTGCAAAAGATAAAGTAGAAGGCGTTTTAACTTTAATTTGCATGTAAAGGGGGATCATAGCTTGTATGATTTACAGTTTTACTTCCTGTCTTGCTAATATGCTAGATATGCGACGGTAGCATGATAGGATAATCTCTCTCAATACCATGATTGTATTCTCCCTTAGTGTGCACCGCCTGGAAGGATCTCTTTATGATAGGCAGGCCATGACGATCGGGTGTCATACATACATTAGCGATCGCATGAGGTTGGGTTTGGCAAGCCTAGCATATGCAGATATGGCCTTGCTGAACAGCCATAGACTAAGGTTCGACTGGCAGGCTTGACATATGTAGATATGAGCTTGGGATACGGATGACCGAAAGGTTAAGCATGAGTCATATAACGGATATGATTGGCATGATGGCCTACCTAGGGAGATGTGTCGTCGGCCGTGTGATATTCGAGGACGATCATTCAAACTAGGATTATGTTAATCACTTAGTAAATTTGGAGAGATGTTTAACTAAGTGGGAGTTTTAGAATTAATTAAAATTGAACTCCAATTATGAACAAAGTCTAAATATGTGTTTTGCAAATAACCATTGTAGATGGCTGCACCTCGCCCCTCATTCAACTTAGGGTCATTCCTAGACAAAGACAAACTGAAAACCGATGGGTCAGACTTCACCAACTAGTTCCGCACTCTGAGGATTCTCCTCGTTCCCCTCAAGATGGCATACATACTGGAGGCCGCGTTAGGTGAAGAACCACCAGCAGACGCTAGTCAGGATGAGAAGAATGTCTACCTCTCCAAGACGGATGATTACAACCTTGTCCAGAGTGGAATGCTTTCCTCCATGGAGGCTGAGCTGCAGAAACGCTTTGATAGGATGGGTGCATATGAGATAATCACCGACCTCAAGGCCGTCTTTGCACCCCAAGCCAGGGCTGAACGTTATGAGGCTTCTGAAGCTTTCTTCTCAGCAAAGATGGATGAGCATAGCAGTGTTAGTGAGCACGTGTTCAAGATGTCTGGCTACGTTCAACGCTTGAATGCTCTGGAATGTCAGATTCCAGATGAACTTGTTGTTGATAGGGTGCTGCAGTCACTGCCCCCTAGCTAAAAAGGCTTTGTGTTGAACTACAACATGCAGGGGATGACTAAGACCCCTTCTGAGTTGTTCGCCATGCTAAAAACTGCTGAGGTTGAGATCAAGAAGGAGCATGATGTATTCATGGTCAACAAGACCGTTGAATTCAAGAAGTCTGGCAAGAAGGAGAAGGGAAAGAAGGGAAGCCCGAAGAAGGGTGACAAGCCAGTTGTCACTCCTCGTAAGGCACCCAAACCTGGACCCAAGCCCGGCGTTGAGTGCTTCTACTGCAAGGGTGATGGTCACTGGAAACGCAACTGCCCAAAGTACCTAGAGGATAAGAAGGCTGGCAAGATTGTGAGAAGAGACAAAGGTATATTTGATATACACATTGATCTTTTCTCAACAAGCGTTGGGAACAAATCCTGGATATTTGATACAGGATCTGTTGCTCATATTTCTAACTCCTCTCAGGGGCTACGGAATAGGCGACGCTAGATGAAAGATGAAGTGACGATGCGCGTGGGAAACGGCTGCCGGATTGAAGTGGTGGCGGTCGGCACGAAGCATCTTAGTCTCCCTTCGGGATTGGTTTTGATTTTGAATAAGTGCTACTATGTACCCGCATTGAGTGTGAACATCGTTAGTGGTTCTTGCTTGAAGCGAGACCACTATTCTTTTAAGTCAGATACAACTGGTTGTGCGATTTATAAGGATGATGTGCTTTATGTTCACGCACCGGAGCAAAATGGCTTATTCATTCTTAATCTCGATTGTGATATACTTCATATTGATAACGTAGAGGCCAAAAGATTAAAACCTAGTGGCGAAGAACACATGATGATGTGGCATTGTCGACTATTGGTGAAAAGCGCATGAAGAAGCTTCATGATGATGGACTTCTGGAGTCATTGGATTTTGGATCCCTTGACACATGTGAACCATGCCTTATGGGCAAGATGAAAAGGACTCCATTCAATGGAACAATGGAGCGTGCGGAAGACTTGTTAGAGATCATACATTCGGATGTATGTGGACCTATGAACGTCCCCACACGAAATGGTCTTCGTTACTTCGTGACCTTCACAGATGACTTAAGCAGATATGGGTATATCTACTTAATGAAACATAAGTCTGAAACCTTCGAAAGGTTCAAGGAATTTCAGAGTGAGGTCGAGAATCAACTCGGGAAGAAAATCAAGCACCTTCGATCTGATCGAGGAGGCGAGTATTTAAGTCACGAGTTTGGCGATCATCTTAAGACTTGTGGCATCGTACCACAACTTACGCCGGCAGGAACACCTCAGCGTAACGGTGTTTCTGAGCGACGTAATCGAACTCTATTGGATACCGTACGATCGATGATGTCTCATACCGACTTACCTGTGTAATTCTGGGGGTATGCATTAGAAACTGCCGCTTACATTCTTAATAGGGCACCGTCCAAATCCGTAAAGACAACACCATTTGAGGAATGGCATGGCAAGAAACCAAAGTTGTCTCACTTGAAGATTTCGGGTTGTGAGGCTTATGTTAAGAAACTTCAGCCTGACAAACTCGAATCAAAAGCGGATAAGTGCATCTTTGTGGGATATCCAAGGGAAACCGTTGGATACACCTTCTACAACCAGTCTGAGGGCAAAACGTTTGTCGCCAAGACTGGATGCTTTCTTGAGAAAGAATTTCTTTCGAAAGAATTGAGTGGGAGGAAAATAGACCTCAACGATATGATTGACCAATCACTCCAAGTGGAAGAAATGGCAATGGAAGTTGTTCCGGAACCATCTTCCGTAGTGGGAGCTGAAGAGAACGGTCATCATGATATTCATAACGATCGTGACATACATGATGATCATGATCAAGATGAAGAGGATCCTATTGTACCCCGCAGGTTATCAAGAGCCCGAGTAAAAACTAAGTTTTATGGGCAACTTGTCAATGCAGTCATGTTAAATGAACCTGATGAACCTGCGAACTACAAAGAAGCAATGGAGGGACCCGAGTCCGAGAAATGGCTGGAAGCCATGAAATCCGAGATAGACTCCATGTATGCCAACAAAGTATGGACTTTGGTGGATATTCCCGAAGACCGAAAGGCCGTCGAGAATAAGTGGATATTCAAGAAAAAGACTGACGCAGACGGAAACGTATCTGTCTATAAAGCTCGACTTGTCGCAAAAGGTTTCCGACAAATTCAAGGAGTTGACTACGAAGATACTTTCTCTCCCGTAGAGATGCTAAAGTCTATCCGGATATTGCTAGAAATTGCTGCCTATTACGATTATGAAATATGGCAGATGGATGTGAAAATCGCGTTCCTAAATGGCAACATTGAGGAAGAGTTTTATATGGTACAACCGGAAGATTTTCTTGATCCTAAGGACGCTGGTAAGGTATGCAAACTTCAACGGTCCATTTATGGGTTGAAGCAAGCATCTCGGAGCTGGAATCTTCGTTTTGATGAGGTGATCAAAGCTTTTGGATTTGTCCAAAATGAAGAAGAATTTTGTGTTTATAAGAAAGCGAGAGGGAGCTCTATGGCATTCCTAGTACTATATGTGGATGACATATTATTGATAGGGAATGATGTGAAATTTCTAGAGGGGGTAAAGGAATATTTGAATGGACAATTTTCCATGAAGGACCTAGGTGAAGCTGCATACATATTAGGCATTAAAATCTATAGAGATAGATCAAGACGCCTATTAGCGCTGCGTCAGAGAACTTACCTTGAGAAGATATTGAAGAGGTTAAATATGGATAACGCCAAGAGAGTTGTCGGGACCCAGAATATGCGTATGTAATTCCAGTCACGATGCAATCACATGGAGAGCCGAGAGCCGTACCCACTTGTCTAAGCAGACAAGTCCAAGCACAGAACACTCTCGGAAAGCATCGAACGTGAGGGGCATCCCATCCAGGCCGGATGATCATCTGAGATGGGTCCTCATCGTCTGCTCACAAGTCTAAATGCTTATGGGTGGTGAATCCCATACTCATAGACAAGTCGCCTCAACCATGTTATCGATTGAATCCTAACTCTTACATAGACTTACTCCAGCCCGATCACTTAGTTGGGGTCTAGGGCGGGCTCGATCATACAACAAAGTGTGCACGTGACAGAGTCACGAGCAATCGCGTCGCGATGCCCCAGGCTGCGCACAACTAAGGGCCACTTGGTGTATAAAAGACCGCCAGCCAGATCACAACTAGGGTCTCGAAAACCCATACTAAGACATGCATGTTATAATCATACACGCAGCACACATGTCTAGTATGAACAGCAGGTATCATCACATAACTCTACAAAGTACTCTTTATTGACTTACACATAGAGCATACACAAAGATCACATGTCTGTGATCAACATTACATCATACAACGGAAGCAAATTAGGTCTGAGTACAGACAAGTTTAACAAATGGCTTAGAGAAGCCTTGTAAACATACATGCCCTTCCACGAGGGACCAGACTGCTGTCTGGAACTATACTAGCTTAGTCAACGTCGAGCTCCAGGGAGATGACTCCATCGGGCTCTGGGTTTCCATCTAAAACATAGAATAAGCAAACATGAGTACAAATTCGTACTCAGCAAGACTTGCATCAGAACTAAACTACTCATGCTCAAGTTTCAAGGTAAAGGGAGGTGGGGTTTCATCATGCAGAAGTGCCAGCTTTGACTTGGCTAGTACTGTTCTACGAGTACCAGACTTGAGGTAAGAAGCGTACACGAGTCCACTACCAATTCTCCAACCAATACACCACTATGGTTACTTCCTCGACTTCCCCACGAGGAAGCACACCACAGCACTCACACTTATCTTGCGAGTTTTAGAGTATCCATTCAAGTTGTCTAATAATCAAGCACAGCTTTCCAAGTAGTCCCTTACCGCGGACGCGTCTATTCGAATAGTTTTGTTAACCCTGCAGGGGTGTACTGCTACACACATGAAACCATCAGTTACCGCCGGGATCTCGTCACCCTTCAAGCGGGTGTCGGCGAGGATAATTTCCACAACTTTTACCTCACAGCCAATTCTAATCCAGGAATCAACCATCTGAGTTGCTCACCGCTCAAGAGTCCGGCCGGGTCAACGATACGGACTCAGACGATGCAGGCGACCGAGATGCCACCTTAGCAGATGGTTTTCCTGTCTCACAGGTCCACCCACATATCTAAATGATGCAAACTTTCATTCATTGTTTTTCTATGCATATGCCAAATGGAAAACCCAAACTAGTGACTCCTGGACTTGAACTGGGGTGAGTTAGTAGGCTGAGCGGGGGTCCATGTGCCCAACATGTGGTAGTACTCTTCGTCTTGGATCACCACACAAGAACTCGGGCTTAAGGCGGTGTTCAACGAGACAACCCACTGTGTACTCCTACACATCCTCTCATCGTTCACCTTGTATTAGGGTGGATTCACCGACACAGTTTCACCTTCATCAGTAACATGATCACAACCATCCCGACTCACAGATCATTGTAACCTCATTGTAACCTCTAAGCATGCAATAAGCTATAACAGTTGCAGGGGCCACAAGATATCAATCAACTCCTATGTCAGCTAGGATTATGGTTTGCTTACTACTGTGACAAGATGATAGGTCATGCATCGGATATGGGTTCAACTATGCGGTAGAATCGGTAACAAGGTGATCTCCTAATCATGCATAAGCGAGACTGAGAGGGAAGTGGGATTTTATAGATATGACCAATGGGGTTTGCTTGCCTTGCTGACGAGGTTCACACACGGTGTCTTCTACGAAGAGGGTGGCCTCCGGTTCCGGTTCCACTTCTATCGAGCAAACAAAGCAATCAAGGGATAAATATAATTGCGATGCTGTGACGCCCCCAAAATCAATCCGTGTACAGTAATCATACACGCAGGGTACACGACTGAGATTAGGGTGCCACGGTGAGAATATCACAGCACAACACTAAACACAAAAGGATAAACCAATATGTTACAATAAAGGGGGGTCACGCGGACCCGAATACATAAGTTATACAAGCCATAATATATGAGTACAGACATAGTTAGTCAAGTTTTGCCTTAAGAAGGCTAGCACAAATAACATCAGAGATACAGATCGAAAAGGCAAGGCCTCCTGCCTGGGAGCCTCCGAAACTACTCCTGGTCCTGGTCAGCGGGGGTCTCGACGTAGTAGTATCCGCCTCCGGGGTACTCTTGCTCCTGGGCTCCAACGTCGACTGCAACGGCCGATCAGGCAAAACATAAAAGGGGAAATAAAGCAAAGGTGAGTATCTAGTATACCCGCGAGTCTTACGTCCGCTACTAAGCATTATGCATTGTATCAATTGAAAGGGGAGGTTGTATATATAGTGGACTGCAAGATAGAAATCATAATAAGGGTAAGAAGCTAGGCCAATCGAAGACTAGCATCTTCTGACGATGTCTTGCAGCATGAGAAGAGAAACAGCCAACAGTTCATATAAAGCAATAAAATAACAATGAAGAAGAAGTTGCTGCAACATTGTATAATATAAGTTGTAATGATTAAAAATAACAATGCCTCCGAGTTCACCTCCTCGACATCCCCGCGAGGAAGAAAACCCGGAACCATACAGTTTAATAGTAATAGTTTCTAGTGGTAAGATCCAGCTTCAGCATAAAGCGTCCTGTTACCGTGGACACGGCTATTCGAATAGATTAAACTCCCTGCAGGGGTGCACTACTGTTCAGCCTACACGCTCGGATCTCCAGGGTGGCGTGAACCTTGTTAGGGAACGCCCCACCGAGGCTATCCGACACGACGCGGCCCATCCTAGGCTCAGCAGAGAGGCCATCCGCCGGACTATATCCTATGCGCCAAGGGGTCTAGGTCCCTCACCCTTGCACGCTCCTGGACGGTACGAGACTGGCCGGTGAAGCAAAAGCAAATCCAAACACACCTGCTGCAGCAAATAAGACAAGACCGCTTCCCGGCTATCAGCCCGTGGTACTGCTGACGTCTGAAGAGCTTTCGGACGACCTACGACGCGGAGGGCCCACACCGTAATCCCACGTGTAGGTAGTGCGTACAGACCAACGGGTCTCTCAAGTCATCCGCCGAACCATTTATCATTTTAATATTATCTCGCAGACAACCATTATCGTTGTCTGACTAACAACACAACGGACAACGAACAGCAACAAGGCCCACCGGTAACGTCGGGGCCTGCCCTGTCGTCCCGTCAAAGCGCGCGGTTACCGACAAGGTGAACCGTCTCCTTACCTTGTCTCGCGTGTGCTCTTGGTAGAGCTCGACTTTTGCGTGGTTTGGTAACTCTCGCGAGATACGAGCAGGGGCCAAGCACGCCAGTAACGTAGGTCGTACCCTCCCTGTCGTTCCCGACAATATACCTCTCGCGGGCACCGTTGGGTCGCCCGACTTCTTACCTTAAGGACAACCATTGTTCAGGACCCTATGGCGGCAAGACAAAGTCAGCCTCGAGTGGAGTACAAGGATTACTCCTTGATAGCTCACACTTGAGGTGACTAGGCATAACCCAGATAGGGGCCTTTGGCGGTGTCTGCTTTGTTCCGTACCTGTGCAGTTGTATATATTGTATCTGTGTTCACCCCCCTGAGTGATCACGGCCCGCTATCTAGTCCTAGATAACAATGCGCAGGGTTCACTGCTGAATATATGCATAATTATAACAGGCAGCATAGGATAAGAAAGGTACATCAAGGGGCGACAAAATCAGGCTATGCAATTGAATAGGATTGTAATCGTAGCAGCAGCAGTAACAATGCCTAGTGCAAGAAAGTACGGAAAAGGTAGGGGATATCTGGGGAAGAGAATGGCTCTGCTTGCCTGGAAGCTCAACGGTAGGGGTCGGGTCGCCGACAAAGTAGTCGTACCCGGCAGCGGTGTTGTCGACGGTAGCAGCAGGGTCTACCGAAGGTTAAGGGGGGAGGAAACAGTAAATACACGGCAATAATATACAAACATATGCATGACATGACAGATGAAATGTTAACGGTGTTCTAACGCAGTGCAATGCAAGTTGCTCGGAGCGGGAATTCATCCGGGGATGAACTTCTGGCTCCGAGTGATTACGGGACAAGGTGTCCGGAGGGGGAAGGGTTCATGCCGGAGGTGTCGTGGACATCCGACAAAGATAATGGGGGTGTATCCGTGTTAGTCGAACCATTCCGGACAACTTTCGTTTTCGGAGTAAATTCATCCGGCAGGTTTTTACCGGCACCGGGAATTATCGACAGACAGCCCGGATGGGGGGAATGTCGGTGTTCGTTGTATTAGAGGGGTGTGGTTGGCATACAGATAGCGTATCCGTATTCTTTATATTTTTCTGATCAATTTTGATGTATAAAGTTTTTGAATCTGACTTACGGTTTAAAAGATATTCAAATTCAAAGTTTTAAATCATTTAAAAGATTTTCTGGAATTATTTTTATTAATAAAACAGTAACATTATCCACAACAGTTTGACTGGTCAAACCTGACCAGTGGGTCCCACTGGTCAGCCTCACATGCTAATAAAACATTTTAATTAAATCTAATTACAGTTGAGTCCCACATGTCATACACTGGATTTGATACTAATTCATTTTAATTAACAAAACTGACAGGGGGGGCCATGTGTAAGTGGCACCCAATTTAACTAACAGTTTTCTATTTGTTTAATTAACAGGTAATTTTAACAGGGGGTGGGGGCCACTGGTCAGTGGGTCATTAACACTAATGACACCACTGACAGGCGGGACCCGCAGGTCAGCCTCACCGGCGAGCACACCGGCGAGGCCAACTCCGGCGAGGTCGCCGTTCGTGAGATACATGGCACCATTTCGCGCGCGGTTTGTTCCTACTGATCGAGCAGAACGCGCCGCATCGAACGATAGTCGGGGAGTGGCCGGAGGTGGTCGGAATCAACGGCAGCGTCGACATCGAGCGGCGGTTGCGCACGGACCTCGTTTCAATCGCGTCTACGGAGGGAGATCTCGAGCATGCTCTACGAGGTGGAGTTCCTAGGGACGCAATGAACGAACGGACACGCACGACGTGCCATATACGCGAGCTAGGCCACGGTGGGGAGCTCGCCGTCGGCAATAAGCTACGGCTTCAATGGCTTCGACGCCTACAGTGCATGGGGAGCGCAACGGAGAGGTGGAGAAGGTGGCCCTGCTCACCAGGAACACGTAGAGGAGGGCAGCGGGCTCGGGGAAGGTTTGTAGTCGCCGGAATTGACGACGAAGACGGCGGCGATGCAGAGGGGAAACGGCGACCGTGAGCTAGTTGTGGTGGCGCCGGGCTCGATTCCTTCCGCGAGCTGACGAAGACGAAAGTTGCGCTTCGATTGGACACGGTGGCTCGGTCTGGGAGGCACAGTGGCCGCGTGTGGGCACGACGGCGGCCGGCGATGGCTCGGGAGAAACTTTCCCCGACGAGAGCGGCGCGAGGAGATGGGGAAATGGGCTAGGGTTTCGCCAGGGCGTCGAAGGGGGAGTACATCACGGCGAGGCGGGTCCTGTAGCAGCGCGGTGGCAGCCATCGCGCGGTGCATCGCGTCGAGCACCTCTGCCATGGCGCCACGCACAGGGGAGGGGAACAGTGAGGAGGGGGGTGACCCCGGGTGGGCCTAGTGGGCTAGGTGGGCTGCACTGTGCACTTGTTGTACTGGGATGGAGCCTTTATTCTTTTATTTCTTTTCTGCTTTCTGTTCTTTTCTGTTTATATTTATTTTAGTTGCTTCCATATTTTTGTAAAATATGTAACATAGTCCATAATTAGTGCAGCACAATATTGAGATGCCACAAAAAGATTTGGAGTGTTATAAATTCTTTTGCATTTTTGTTTTATTAAAAATGTATTAAATGCCCCTGTTTTGGCTACTGTTTGAAATGTTTGGAATTTTCCATAGCACTATAAATACCCAAGACCACATTGGCATGGTCCACTGAATATTTGTGATTTTATAAAAGTAGTTTCACAATTTTTGGACCAAGTTCATATTCCACTTTGTTTTTATTATTGCACCAAAGGCATTTTGAGATTTGATTTGATTTCAATCCAAAGGCAATTGAATTGAGCTTGGAGTTGTTTTCATTCCACCATGACCAAGGTACATGATCACATTGCATTCAACAATATCAAAGGAGAATTTGAATTTGAACTGAACCAGTTGATCAAACAAAAGTTTTGAACAGTAGAGATGAACAGTAACCCTGATTACTGTTCACTGACAGTGAGGGTGTTACAAATCTCCCCCACTACAAGAATTCTCGTCCCGAGAATTTAGGTGTTAGAGGGGAAAAGATTGGAGTATTCCTCACAAAGACGATCTTCGCGTTCCCAAGTGGCCTCATCTTCAGAATGATTCGACCACTGAACTTTGAGGAACTTGGTTGTCTTGTTGCGGGTTTTGCGTTCAGACTGATCGAGAATGCGGCTTGGATGTTCTTGATAAGTCAAGTCCTGCTGCAGCTCAATCATATCATGTTCCACTTCTCGAATAGGGTCCTTGAAGCAGCGTCGGAGTTGCGACACGTGGAATACATCGTGGACTTGGGAGAGGTTCAGCGGCAATTCCAAGCGGTATGCCACTGGTCCACTCCGGGAAAGAATACGGAACGGGCCAATGTAGCGAGGAGCTAACTTTCCTTTGATCCCGAAGCGGTGAGTGCCTCTCATTGGAGTGACACGGAGGTACGTGTATTCGCCAGGTTGATAGACCATTTCTTTGTGCTTGCGATCATAGTTACTCTTCTGACGGGACTGAGCAGCTTCCAGGTGTTCACGAATAACGCGAACCTGATCTTCAGCGTGCTGTATGATGTCCGGACCAATGAGAGTTCGTTCTCCAGTTTCTGACCAATTCAGAGGGGTTCGACACTTACGTCCATAGAGAACTTCAAAGGGTGCCATCTTCAGACTAGCTTGATAGCTATTGTTGTACGAGAATTCAGCAAATGGAAGAGATTCCTCCCATTTCTTACCGAATGAGATGACACAAGCTCGGAGCATATCTTCAAGCACTTGGTTGACTCGTTCGACTTGTCCTTGCGACTGGGGGTGATAAGCAGTGCTGAAATTTAGGTGAGTGCCCATAGCTTCTTGGAAACTATCCCAGAACTTCGAGGTGAAAATGATGCCTCGGTCGGAACTGATCTCCAACGGAATACCGTGGAGGGAAACAATTCTGGAAACATATAAGTCTGCTAACTGACTAGTAGAGATCGTCTCCTTGACAGGAAGAAAATGAGCAACCTTGGAGACTCGGTCGATGACGACAAAGATGGCATCATGACCTTTCTGTGATCGGGGAAATCCGGTGACGAAGTCCATTTCAATCTTGTCCCATTTCCATTCAGGAATAGAGAGTGGTTGCAGAGTTCCAGCAGGTCTTTGATGTTCGGCTTTCACGCGACGGCAAACGTCACACTCATCAACATAACGAGCAATGTCTTGTTTCATGTTGGACCACCAGTACCGCTGACGAATGTCTTGGTACATCTTGGTACTACCAGGGTGAATCGACAAAGGTGTATCATGAGCTTCTTTCATGACATCAGAGGCGTAATTCAGGTTGGCCTTGGCTACCGGAACCACTAAACGACCCTTGAAGTACACCGCATTATCATCATTTGCATCAATAGTGAAGAATGAGGGTTCTCCGCTGGCGACACGACGCTTAATCTTCCAAATGTCAGAGTCATAATGTTGTACCGTCTTGATGCGGGTGTCGAGGTCTGGTTTAACCACCAGGGAGTTCACATATCCCTGCGGAACAATTTCGATGTTCAGCTTGCGGAGCTCTTCATACAGACGTGGCTGCTCTACCTGAACTTCAAGTTCACTACAATAGGCTTTGCGGCTTAAGGCATCGGCCACCACATTAGCTTTGCCAGGGGTGTAAGAAATTCCCATGTTGTAGTCGGCTATTGTCTCGAGCCATCTCCGTTGGCGGAGATTCAGGTCTGGTTGCGTAAACAGGTACTTCAGGCTTTGGTGGTCGGTGAAGATCTCGCAACGATTTCCGACGAGGTAATGTCTCCACAGCTTCAAGGCATAAATTACCGCTGCCAATTCGAGATCATGAGTTGGATAGTTTTCTTCGTGAGCACGCAACTGACGAGATCCATAAGCAATCACTTTGCGCTCTTGCATTAGGACACAGCCTAATCCTTGACGAGACGCGTCGCAATAAATCACGAAGTCCTTCTGAGTATCAGGAGGAGCAAGCACCGGGGGAGAAGTGAGCTTGTCCTTGAGAGCTTGAAAACTTTCTTGACATTTATCAGTCCACTCAAACTTGACGCCTTTGTGAAGCAGATTAGTCAGAGGCTTGGCAATCTTGGAGAAATTCTCAACAAAACGGCGGCAATAGCTGGCAAGGCCGAGGAAACTTCGGACTTTCTTGACAGTCCTGGGCGGAGTCCAATCAAGAATAGTCTGGATACGTTCGGGGTTGACGGCAACGTCATCCTTGGAAATCACATGACCAAGGTAGGTTACTTCGGGAAGCCAGAATTCACACTTTGAATACTTAGCATAGAGTTTGTGTTCTCGAAGCTTTTCCAGTATAAGATGAAGATGTTCAGCATGTTCTGCATCGGTCTTGGAGTAAATCAATATATCATCCAGATAAACCACGACGAACTTGTCGAGGTATTCCATGAATATATAGTTCATCAATCTGGAGAAAGTGGCTGGGGCATTCATCAAGCCAAAGGACATGACAGTGTACTCGTATGAACCATAGCGAGTAATGAATGCAGTCTTCGGGATGTCCTCATCACGGACCCGGATCTGATGGTAACCCAACCTTAAGTCGAGTTTTGAAAACGCCGTGGATCCAGCAAGTTGATCATAAAGATCATTGATACGAGGGAGGGGGTACTTGTTCTGTATCGTGGCCTGGTTGATAGGTCGGTAATCTTGGACCAAACGGTTTGTGCCATCACTCTTCTTGACAAAGAGCGAAGGTGCTCCCCAAGCAGAGGAACTTGGACGGATGAAGCCTTTCTCGAGGGCCGTGTCGATCTCCTTCTTCAATTCAAGGAGGTGGTGAGGTGGCATCTTCTATGGGCGCTTGGCAATAGGGACGGTGCCAGGCTTCAAGTCGATGACGAATTCAACTTCCCTAATCGGGGGTATCCCCGGCGGTTCTTCTGGGAATACGTCGGTAAAATCACAAACGATTGGGACTTTCTCAATCCCTTCGAGAGGTGCGACATTCAAGGCATTCAGAGCATATATACGAGCTTCGGCATTCATCGACACAATGGCAGTGTGACTCACAATCGCGCCAGAAGGATGAACAAGTTGGATGACCTTGGTGCCACAATAAAGTGCGGCATCGTGGGCTTTCAGCCAATCCATACCCAAGATAAGGTCAATAGTGGATGTTTTCAGAATTTGTGGGGAGACAAGGAACTCAATCCTTTCGATCTCGACGGTGATGTTAGGTGCTAGCATGTCAACGTGACACATGCCGCCGGGTGTTTTAACGGCCAAGGGGGTGCGCATCTTTTCGTGGTATATGCCATGCTTATATGCAAATGCTCTAGACATAAATGAATGCGATGCTCCTGTATCAAATAAAACAGTAGCCGGTATTGAGTTAACGAGGAGTGTACCCATCACAGTAGTCGGTTGTTCCTGAGCTGCTTCAACATCAATGTTGTAAGCATGACCACGAGCATGAGGATTTGACCCAGTATTATAGTTAAGGGTCCCATTGTTGCCACGACCATTTCCGCGGCCAGCAGGGTGAACTACCAGTTGATTCTGTCGCTGAGGGCAGTCTCTGGAAATATGGCCTGGCTGACGGCACTTGAAACACAGGCCATCTTGAGGACGGAGGGGTGCAGTCTCGGTCTTCGGCTGTCTCGGCGGGGGCAGAGGCAGACGGGGTGCAACATACGACGGCCTTGGTGCAGGGGCAGTTGGACGCATAAGACTGTGTGGAAGCCAAACGCGTTGCTTCTGTGCTGTGCCCGAAGATGAGCCAGCATCACGGGGGCGCTTCGGCGAACCACCAAACTTAAGCTGAGCTGTCTCAAGAGTGATAATCTGGTTCACCATGGTGGCGAAGTCGGGGAAGACGTGCAAAGCCAGTGCAAGCTGGAGATCTGGGTTGAGCCCATCACGGAACTTCTCTTGCCTACTTGCATCATTCGGAAGGTCACTTGCAGCATAGCGGGAGAGGCGGAGGAATTCCCTCTAGTATGCCTCGACAGTTTTGTTGCCCTGAACGAGGTTGCGGAACTCGGCCTTCATACGATTCATAATCGCCTGGGGGACATAACGAGCACGGAAGGCAGTCTTGAAGTCATTCCAGGTGACGACAGTCCCTTCAGCTAGCGAGCCCTTGTAGGTGTCCCACCACTGAGAAGCGGGACCACGCAGGAAATAGGACGCGAAGTTGACATAATCAGCAGCGCTCACATTACCGAACTCCAGCTGACGAGTGATGTCACGAAGCCAATCATCAGCATCCAGCGGCTGTTCCGGTTGGTGGAAGAGAGGGGGATTGAGACGCATGAAATCCCGCAGAGTAACCACAGGCGGTTGGTTCTGGTGCTGGTTCTGGTTCTGATTCTGGTTCTGGAGAACACTTGGTTCATCTGAAACTGCTGCATCATCGCGGCCATGTAGTCCGGCGGCGGAGGTGGATCGTTGGCACCACGACCACGACCACCACGACCAGCCATCCTGCTAGAATTTAACAGGGGTATTTCAGAGATGAACATTTATCGAGATACCGGAAACGAGTAATAGGTAAAGCGACAACAAAGAGGAGGCTCGGATATATAGGAGTAGTCATATAAGACATACACATCCGCACATAGAATCAATCGAAAATCGGGCAGCGTAACGTCGTAGAAATTAAGGAAAAAGGACACACTAGGCGGCGCGCAGACCGCGGTAAGGATTACACGACGCGGCATAGATTCCACTATGCAATCACGCCGCAAGAAAACTGTTGGCCACAGGAGTTAATGCCAGAGGACGCGCGGCCTGCCCAGAATGAGAATGGGATCCGCGGTCCGGGACTGTCGGGACCCGGGGTTAGCGTATGCAAGCCTCGCTATAACACAATCATATGGAGAGCCGAGAACCGTACCCACTTGTCTAAGTAGACAAGGCCAAGCACAGAACGTTCTCGGAAAGCATCGAACGTGAGGGGCGTCCCATCCAGGCCGGATGATCAACTGAAATGGGTCCTCATCGTCCGCACACAAGTCTAAATGATATGGGTGGTGAACTCCCATACTCATAGACAAGTCGCCTCAACCATACTATCGATTGTATTATAACCCTTACATAGACTTACTCCAGCCCGATCACTTAGTCGGGGTCTAGGGCGGGCTCGATCATACATCAAAGTGTGCACGAGACAAAGTCTCGAAAAATCGCATCGCGATGCCCCAAGCTGCGCACATCTAAGGGCCACTTGGTGTATAAAAGACCGCCAGCCAGATCACAACTAAGGTCTCGAAAACCCATACAAAGACATGCATGTTATAAACATACACGCAACACACATGCCTTGTATGAACAGCAGGTATCATTGCAATTCTCTACAAAGTATATATCTTTATTAATAACTCTGACAGAGTGCACACAGAGATCACAAGCATGTGATCCAACATTACAACAAACAAGCGGAAGCAAGTAGGTGTGAGTACAGACAAGTTTAACAAATGGCTTAGAGAAGCCTTATCTAAAAACAAGCCCTCCACGAGGGAACCAGTCGTCTGACTGGGACTACACTAGCTTGGTCTTGGTCGGAGTCTTCATTCTTCGAGCTTCGGTTAGAAGCCACCATCGAGGTCGGTGGGTTCATCTAAAACATAGATTAAGCAAACGTGAGTACAAAATCGTACTCAGCAAGACTTACATAGGAACTATACTACTCATGCATATGTATCAAGGTAAAGGGGGGTGGGGTTTCACTTGCAGAAGTGCCAGCTTTGACTTGGCTAGTCCTGAACTACGAGTACCAGACTTGAGGTAAGAAGCGTACACGAGTCCACTACATCTCTTCAACCAAATACACCACTATGGTTACTTCCTCGGCTTCCCCACGAGAAGCACACCATAGCACTCACGCTTATCTTGCGAGTTTTAGAAGTATCCAGTTCAAGTTGTCTAATAATCGAGCACAACTCTCGAAGCAGTCCTTAACCGCGGACGTGGCTATTCGAATAGTTTTGTTAACCTTGCAAGGGTGTACCGCTACACACACGTGTCATCAGTTACCGCCTTTTGCGTGTCACCGTTCAAGAGGTGACAGCGAGGATGCCACCACAACACTTCGCCCACAGCTCCGTTCTAGTCCAGAGAGTCGCCTATCTAAGGGGGATCCGTATGGAAGTCCGGCCGAGGTTCCAGTACAGCCTCAAACGATGTGTGCAGGGTCCCAAGCCGGTCTTGAAAAGCCGTTCATCCACTTCGCATACCGTGCCACAGCCCTACCAGAACTCCGAACTACTGCGACTCTTGGGGTTCGAACGGGGTGAGGTACTAGGATGAGAGGGGTCACTGAGCCCAATGTGTGGTTGTACTCTTCTTCTTGGATCACTACACAAGAACTCGGGCTTAGGGCGGTGTTCAACGAGACAACCCACTGTGTACTCCTACACAGCCTCTCATCGTTCACCTTGTATTAGGGTAGATTCACCAACACGTTTCACTTTCATCAACACCATGTTTGTCATCCCGACTCACATCATAAGCAACCTCATTATACCACTAAGCATGCAATAAGCAGTAACAGTTGCAGGGGCTACATGATATCAACCAACTCCTACATCTGCTAGGATTGTGGTTTGCTTACTACTGTGACAAGATGATAGGTCATGCAAAGGATATGGGTTCAACTATGCGGTAGAAACGTTATCATGGTGATCAACCTAAACAATGCATAAGCGAGACATGAGAGGGAAGTGGGATTTTATAGACATGATCAATGGGGGTTTGCTTGCCTTGCTGACGAGGTTTCGATAATGGAGTCTTCAACGAAGGGGGTGATCTCGAGCTCCGAATCCACTTCTATCAGCAACATGACAATCATAGGATCAACATAATGTACAATGCACAATCACATGAATAAGATTGTAATGGTGATGTTCAAGGTACTGATGTGTTGAGCATTCCATTTAAAAGGAGTATATTGCATTTGAAATGCAAATTCAAACTCCAGTTGATTTACCGATGAATTTCAAATGCATTTGGATGCATGAAAGTTCATCTGAAAAGTTTGATCATGAAGTGATGTTGTATAGTTGAAGTAATGTTTCTGAGGTGTGGATGAAACCATTGGAAATAAGGGTGTTGCAAAATCATCCCAAATTTGAAATTGAAAAGGGTCCATATGCATGGTTGCTACTGTTCACCCATTTTAAAATGGTCAAACATGAAAACAAATTGCATATTCTTAACCCTTGTATTTTTCTGATAAATTTAGACATATTATTTGCTATATTTGGAGTTAGGATGAATTTTCTATGAATTTCCAAAGTTTGGGGTATTTTCTGGAATTTCTGGAATTAAATAAACCATTTAACTGATTTACTGCGTCAGCCTGACGCCAGGGTGACGTCAGGGGGCTGCTGACGCGTGGGTCCGGGCTGTCAGTGGGGGGGGGTTAATTAACCCGGTTAGTTAAACTAACCAGGGGTTAGTTAGTGGCCTTGGGCCCACGAGTCAGTGGGATTAGGGGGTGATTAGGGGTGGGTTAACTCCTAAGTGCCCGGCGGTTAGCCTCCGGCGTCCAGTGCGCGGCGGCGCTCTACCGGAACTGCGTTACGGGACACGGGGAGGAGGCTGGGGGCACTGGGACGAAGCCCGCGACGTCGCGCGTCGGCTGGACTAGGAGGGGT
Source organism: Bromus sterilis (assembly GCA_950022295.1). Classification (NCBI taxonomy): domain Eukaryota; kingdom Viridiplantae; phylum Streptophyta; class Magnoliopsida; order Poales; family Poaceae; genus Bromus; species Bromus sterilis. The sequence continues at coordinate 358,868,432 of OX465595.1, read as the reverse complement.
TCGAGGGGGAGGCTCCAGGCCATGGCTTCGACGTCGGGAGGCGGCGGCCGGAGACACTGTCCATGGAGGACTAGCACAGAGAGCCCGGGGAGACGCACGGATGGGGGGGAAATGGAGCTGGGAGCTCACCAGTGGCGATGGAGAGGACGAAGGGGGCGGGGAAAGCAGCACGGCGTCGAAATCGACTTGGGGGTCGGCGGCGGCCGGCGGCAACTCGAAGACACGGGCGACGCCTGGGGAGCTCCTCGGTTCGATTCTGTGCGGGAGATGACGAAGACGACGGCAGCGGATGCACTGGACAGCTCGGCTCGGCGAGGGGGGCACGGTGGCCACGTCGGGGCGTCGCCGCGCTCCGGCTGTGCTTCGGGGGTGCTCGGTTTCTCGTCGCCGAAGGGGAAGGAGAGGGTCTGGGAGAGAGCTGGGGTGCGGGGGGGCTTCTGCGCGACTCCGTGGCACAAGAGAGAGGGAGGGGGTCTAGAAGGGCCTGGACGTCGCCGTGCCGTCATCGCCGTGCTCTGCCCTCCAGCGAGGTGCTTGGAGGGGCGGGCAGGAAGAAGACAAGGTGGCTCGGTGGGCTGGGCCGGGGCCAAGGAGGTGGGCCTCGCCTGGTGCGAGAGGTAAGCTCTCTGCTTTCTCTTTTCTTTTTATTTAATTCTGTTCTATTTGTTCTGCCTAGAAAACAAAATACCTAGGCATTTTATTAAATGCCCCAAATTTTTATGTGGCCTCATAAAATAGAGAGCTAGCCACTCATAACTTTTGGGAATTTTTGAAATTCAAATAATTTCAATTTCAAGTCAAATAGGGTTTTATTTAATTTCCAAAGCCACTGTTTGAATATTAGAAAATTCCATGAGCATGGGATTGCTCCCAAACCATTTTTAAAATGATCAGCACCATTTATAGGAATTTTCCAAATACTCAAATGATTTTTGGAAAAAGATTTTTCTCTGGCTATTTGATTTAATTTCTCAGGGCTTTCTTTTCCCCATTTTTGAATTGCAATTTGAAATTTTTGCATGAATGCAAGGTACCTCTGATCCTAGCACATACCTAACTTGGGGTTGTGACAGGGACCTGGGGTAGAACTCCTGCAACACGGCTCAATCAATGGGGAAGCACCAAAACGCCGGATGGAATCAAGAGAACGTGGTCCTAATGTCAGAGTTTGTAAAACTTACCAGCAAGGATAAGAGAGCAGATTCCCAGAGCATAGGTAAGGAGAAAAGGATCTCAATACCGTAGATATCACACGTAGTGACATCGATGTGGCCCCGTAAGCCAAACATTAAGTTAGCAAAATAGTTTTTCAAAGTCTAGACTCAACTTCGACCAGGTAGTGGTGGGGTGGCTTCCTACAGGCAGTCGGCTCTGATACCAACTTGTGACGCCCCCAAAATCAATCTGTGTATAGTAATCATACACGCAGGGTACACAGCTGAGATTAGGGTGCCACGGTGAGAATATCACAGCACCACACTAAACAATAAAGGATAAACCAATATGTTACAATAAAGGGGGGTCATGCGGACCCGAATACATAAGTTATACAAGCCATAATATCTGAGTACAGACATAGTTAGTCAAGTTTTGCCTTAAGAAGGCTAGCACAAATAACATCAGAGATACAGATCGAAAAGGCAAGGCCTCCTGCCTGGGAGCCTCCGAAACTACTCCTGGTCCTGGTCAGCGGGGGTCTCGACATAGTAGTATCCGCCTCCGGGGTACTCCTGCTCCTGGGCTCCAACGTCGACTGCAGCGGCCGATCAGGCAAAACATAAAAGGGGAAATAAAGCAAAGGTGAGTATCTAGTATACCCGCGAGTCTTACGTCCGCTACTAAGCATTATGCATTGTATCAATTGAAAGGGGAGGCTGTATATATAGTGGACTGCAAGATAGAAATCAGAATAAGGGTAAGAAGCTAGGCCTATCGAAGACTAGCATCTTCTGACGATGTCTTGCAGCATGAGAAGAGAAACAGCCAACAGTTCATATAAAGCAATAAAATAACAATGAAGCGGAAGTTGCTGCAACATTGTATAATATAAGTTGTAATGATTAAAAATAACAATGCCTCCGAGTTCACCTCCTCGACATCCCCGCGAGGAAGAAAACCAGGAACCAAACAGTTTAATAGTAATAGTTTCTAGTGGTATGATCCAGCTTCAGCATAAAGCATCCTGTTACCGTGGACACGGCTATTCGAATAGATTAAACTCCCTGCAGGGGTGCACTACTGTTCAGCCTGCACGCTCGGATCTCCAGGGTGGCGTGAACCTTGTTAGGGAACGCCCCACCGAGGCTATCTGACACGACGCAGCCCATCCTAGGCTCAACAGAGAGGCCATCCGCCGGACTATATCCTATGCGCCAAGGGGTCTAGGTCCCTCACCCTTGCACGCTCCTGCACGGTACGAGACTGGCCGGTGAAGCAAAAGCAAATCCAAACACACCTGCTACAGCAAATAAGACAATACCGCTTCCCGGCTATCAGCCCGTGGTATTGCTGACGTCTGAAGAGCTTTCCGACGAACTACGACGCGGAGGGCCCACACCGTAATCCCACGTGTAGGTAGTGCGTACAGACCAACGGGTCTCTCAAGTCATCCGCCGAACCATTTAGCATTTTAATATTATCTCGCAGACAACCGTTATCGCTGTCTGACTAACAACACAACGGACAACGAACAGCAACAAGGCCCACCGGTAACGTCGGGGCCTGCCCTGTCGTCCCGTAAAGCGCGCGGTTACCGACAAGGTGAACCGTCTCCTTACCTTGTCTCGCGTGTGCTCTTGGTAGAGCTCGACTTTTGCGTGGTTTGGTAACTCTCGCGAGATACGAGCAGGGGCCAAGCACGCCAGTAACGTCGGTCGTACCCTCCCTGTCGTTCCCGACAATATACCTCTCGCGGGCACCGTTGGGTCGCCCGACTTCTTACCTTAAGGACAACCGTTGTTCAGGACCCTATGACGGCAAGACAAAGTCAGCCTCGAGTGGAGTACAAGGATTACTCCTTGATAGCTCACACTTGAGGTGACTAGGCATAACCCAGATAGGGGCCTTTGGCGGTGTCTGCTTTGTTCCGTACCTGTGCAGTTGTATATATTGTATCCGTGTTCACCCCCCCCCCCCCTGAGTGATCACGGCCCGCTATCTAGTCCTAGCTAACAATGCGCAGGGTTCACTGCTGAATATATGCATAATTATAACAGGCAGCATAGGATAAGAAAGGTACATCAAGGGGCGACAAAATCAGGCTATGCAATTGAATAGGATTGTAATCGTAGCAGCAGCAGTAACAATGCCTAGTGCAAGAAAGTACGGAAAAGGTAGGCGATATCTGGGGAAGAGAATGGCTCTGCTTGCCTGGAAGCTCGACGGTAGGGGTCGGGTCGCCGACAAAGTAGTCGTACCCGGCAGCGGTGTTGTCGACGGTAGCAGCAGGGTCTACCGAAGGTTAAGGGGGGGAGGAAACAGTAAATACACGGCAATAATATACAAACATATGCATGACATGACAGATGAAATGTTAACGGTGTTCTAACGCAGTGCAATGCAAGTTGCTCGGAGCGGGAATTCATCCGGGGACGAACTTCCGGCTACGGGTGATTACCGGACAAGGTGTCCGGAGGGGGAAGGGTTCATGCCGGAGGTGTCGTGGACATCCGACAAAGATAACGGGGGTGTATCCGTGTTAGTCGAACCATTCCGGACAACTTTCGTGTTCGGAGTAAATTCATCCGACAGGTTTTTACCGGCACCGGGAATTATCGACAAACAGCCCGGAGGGGGGAATGTCGGTGTTCGTTGTATTAGAGGGGTGTGGTTGGCATACGAATAGCGTATCCGTATTCGTTATATTTTTCTGATCAATTTTGATGTATAAAGTTTTTGAATCTGACTTACGGTTTAAAAGATATTCAAATTCAAAGTTTTAAATCATTTAAAAGATTTTCTGGAATTATTTTTATTAATAAAACAGTAAAATTATCCACAACAGTTTGACTGGTCAAACCTGACCAGTGGGTCCCACTGGTCAGCCTCACATGCTAATAAAACATTTTAATTAAATCTAATTACAGTTGGGTCCGACATGTCATACACTGGATTTGATACTAATTCATTTTAATTAACAAAACTGACAGGGGGGCCATGTGTAAGTGGCACCCAATTTAACTAACAGTTTTGTATTTTTTTAATTAACATGTAATTTTAACAGGGGGGTGGGGGCCACTGGTCAGTGGGTCATTAACACTAATGACACCACTGACAGGCGGGACCCGCAGGTCAGCCTCACCGGCGAGCACACCGGCGAGGCCAACTCCGGCGAGGTCGCCGTTCGTGCGATACATCGCACCATTTCGCGCACGGTTTGTTCCTACTGATCGAGCAGAACACGCCGCGTCGAACGGTAGTCGGGGCGTGGCCGGAGGTGGTCGGAATCAACGGCGGCGTCGACATCGAGCGGCGGTTGCGCACGGACCTCGTTGGAATCGCGTCTACGGAGGGAGATCTCGAGCATGCTCTACGAGGTGGATTTCCTGGGGACGCAACGAACGAACGGACACGCATGACGTGCCATATACGCGAGCTAGGCCACGGTGGGGAGCTCGCCGGTGGCAATAAGCTACGGCTTCAATGGTGTCGACGCCTACAGGGCATGGGGAGCGCAACGGAGAGGTGGAGAAGGTGGCCCTGCTCACCAGGAACACCTAAAGGAGGGCAGCGGGCTCGGGGAAGGTTTGTAGTCGCCGGAATTGACGACGAAGACGGCGGCGATGCAGAGGGGAAACGGCGACCGTGAGCTAGTTGTGGTGGCGCCGGGCTCGATTCCTTCCACGAGCTGACGAAGACGAAGGCTGCGCTTCGATTGGACACGGTGGCTCGGTCTGGGGGGCACAGTGGCCGCGCGTGGGCACGACGGCGGCCGGCGATGGCTTGGGAGAAACTTTCCCCGACGAGAGCGGCGCGAGGAGAGGGGGAAATGGGCTAGGGTTTCGCCAGGGCGTCGAAGGGGGGTACATCACGGCGAGGCGGGTCCTGTAGCAGCGCGGTGGCATCCATCGCGCGGTGCATCGCGTCGAGCACCTCTGCCATGGCGCCACGCACAGGGGAGGGGAACAGTGAGGAGGGGGATGACCCCGGGTGGGCCTAGTGGGCTAGGTGGGTTGCACTGTGCACTTGTTGTACTGGGCTGGAGCCTTTTATTCTTTTATTTCTTTTCTGCTTTTTGTTCTTTTCTGTTTATATTTATTTTAGTTGCTTCCATATTTTTGTAAAATATGTAACATAGTCCATAATTAGTGAAGCACAATATTGAGATGCCACAAAAAGATTTGGAGTGTTATAAATTCTTTTGCATTTTTGTTTTATTAAAAAGGTATTAAATGCCCCTGTTTTGGCTACTGTTTGAAATGTTTGGAATTTTCCATAGCACTATAAATACCCAAGATCACATTGGCATGGTCCACTGAATATTTGTGATTTTATAAAAGTAGTTTCACAATTTTTGGACCAAGTTTATATTCCACTTTGTTTTTATTATTGCACCAAAGGCATTTTGAGATTTGATTTGATTTCAATCCAAAGGCAATTGAATTGAGCTTGGAGTTGTTTTCATTCCACCATGACCAAGGTACATGATCACATTGCATTCAACAATATCACAGGAGAATTTGAATTTGAACTGAACCAGTTGATCAAACAAAAGTTTTGAACAGTAGAGATGAACAGTAACCCTGATTACTGTTCACTGACAGTGAGGGTGTTACAGATGCTCAAACACATGATAAGTTGTGAAAACATGACGTACATGGTACTAATGTGTTGAAAATTCCATTTAATTGAAGTGTATTGCAAAAGAATTGCAAATTCAAACTTCAAATTTGAATTCAAATTAAGCCATATGAAAACTTGCTACTGTTCACCCATTTTAAAATGGTCAAACATGAAAAGAAAATTGCATATTCTTAATCCTTGCATTTTTCTGATAATTTTTCATATATTATATGTTTAATTTGGAGTTAATATGAATTTTCTATGATTTATTGAAGCTTAATTGATTTTCTGTCTTTTTCTGTAATTCTTTTAATTCAAAATCTAATTACTGCGTCAGCATTGTGTCATCATAACGTCAAGGGGGGGCTGACTGGTGAGGTCGGCTTATCAGTGGCACAGAGGTTAATTCCCTCTGTTTAATTAAACAGAGGGGTTATTAGGGGGCCTGGCCCCACTTGTCATTGAGGTTAGGGGGGCTAATGGTGTGATTAGCCCTAAACTAATCGGCCACCGGCGGTTAACCGGTGGCGACCACAGAAGACGGCGGCGACACGCCGGGGTATGATTTTGGGTACGGGAGAGCTCGTCGAGGCTACCAGAAGGACGACCGAGGTCACCTGCGTCACCCAGTGCCCACGGGGAGGCTCGGGGCTGGCCGGAGCCTCGCCGGCTTCGACATGGCGCGGCGGCCGTGGCACTGTTGCGACGGGGATGGCGAACACGTGCGCGGGATGAAGCGGGCGTGTGTGTGTTGCGTCCCTGGGAGATCTAGGAGTGCCAAGGACAAGGTGGGGACGACGGAAGTTCACTGGTTCGAGCTCCACGGTGGCCATGGCGGCGGACCTCATCGGCTCTCATGGCGGCCAACGCTAGGAGGCGAGGGAAAGAGCGGGACTCGTGGGGAAAATATCAGGGGCTCACCACGAGTGCAACGGCGGGGTTGAGGGGGCTGAGGGGGAGAGACGGCGGCGAATTTGGCGAGGGCAGCTTGCGGGTCCGGCGGCAGCTCGTCGACGAATACGGTGGCTTTAGAGGCTCCGGCCTCGATTCCTTTTGCACGGAGATGAAGACGAGGGTGAAGAGCTCGATGGACAAGGTGGCGCGGCTTGATGTGTTCTCTGGCCGCGCGTGTGCACGGTCGTGCTCCGGCGAGCCTACGGGCGGCGACGAAAACACGCGGGAGAAGAAGGGAGATGGCTCCCAGAGGGGGGGAATGGACCAGGGCACCTCCCAGACGTCTCTGGACGGTAGGACGTGGCCTGGGGGAGGCAGGTAGCTGCCTGGCGGCCGCACGTCGCTCGCCGGTGACCTGCGTGCCTGCCTGGCACAGGAAGAAGACGCATGTGCCCCCTGGTGGGCTGGGCTGCTGCTGGGCCAGGTACAGGTAAGTTGGGCCAGTTCCTTCTGTCTCTTGTCTTTTCTAATTTTGTTTCTGTTTTTGTTTTGTCTTGGCTAAAAGAAATAGCTAGATATTTTTTTAAATGCCCCAAATTTTTATATGGCCTCAAAATAAATATATCTAGCCACTTATAAAGATTGGACATTTTTAAAATTGAAATAATTTGAACTTTAATTCAAATAGGGTTTTAAATTAATTTCCAAGCCCTGTTTGGAATATTTGAAAAATCTTGGTGCATGCAGTGGGACCCACTTCACTTTATATGTGATCATGCATATTTATAAAACTTTTCAAAAATACCAGAGGAAATTTTGGAAGAAATTTTTGTCTGGACATTTAATTGAATTCTTTAGGGCTTTTCTTTTCCCCATTTTTGAATTTCTTATGAAATTTTCACATGATGCAAAGGGGAACTCAAATCCTAGCACTTACCCAAGTTGGGGTTCTGACAACTCGCCCCCACTCAAAAGAATCTCATCCCGAGATTCAGAAGTCGTCGGGAGGAAGGTGGGGTACTCGACACAGAGGCAGTCTTCTCTTTCCCATGTTGCTTCTTTCTCGGAGTGATGTGACCATTGCACTTTCAGAAACCTGATCTTCTGACGACGAGTGAGACGTTCTCCGGAATCAAGAATACGAACGGGGTATTCTCGATAAGAAAGGTCATCTTGGAGATCAAGCCTTTCATGGTCGACTTCGCGGATGGGGTCCTTGAAATAACGCCTGAGTTGTGACACATGGAATACATCATGTACTCGGGAAAGGTGCATGGGTAGTTCAAGTTGGTAGGCAACTTCTCCACGTTTAGCAAGAATGCGGAAAGGTCTGATGTAACGTGGGGCCAACTTGCCTTTGATACCGAATCTTTGGGTACCCTTCAGAGGAGTAACCCGAAGGTAAGCCTTCTCATCCAGATTGTAGCTTTCTTGCCTATGATGACGATCATAGTAGCTTTTCTGACGAGACTGTGCGGCTTTCAATTGATCACGAACAATGCGAACTTTCTCTTCTGCTTCCATGATCATATCCGGTCCAAAGAATTGTCTTTCACCGGTTTCTGACCAGTTTAGGGGTGTTCGACATCGTCGTCCATAGAGGAGTTCAAAAGGAGCCATGTTCAGACTAGATTGGAAACTATTGTTATAAGCAAATTCGGCGAATGGAAGAGACTTCTCCCAATTCTTTCCGAAAGAGATAACACAAGCTCTGAGCATGTCTTCCAGGATTTGGTTAACCCTTTCAACTTGACCGCTAGACTGAGGATGGAAAGCTGTACTAAAGGAGATATGAGTTCCCATGGTTTTCTGAAAGCTTCCCCAAAATCTAGAGGTGAAAAGGCTACCACGATCAGAATTGATTTCCAAAGGAACACCATGAAGAGACACAATTCTAGAGACATACAAGTTCGCTAACTGGCTAGCAGTTATAGACTCGCGTACTGGAAGGAAGTGAGCAACTTTTGAAATTCGGTCAATGACAACGAAGATGGCATCATTTCCTTTCTGGGTTTTTGGAAAGCCGGTGATGAGGTCCATACCGACTTTGTCCCATTTCCACTCTGGAATAGGCAAAGGTCTAAGAGTACCAGTAGGTCTTTGATGTTCTGCCTTAATGCGACGACAAACATCACATTCAGCAATGAACTTAGCAATTTCTCTCTTCATCCTAGTCCACCAAAATCTCTGGCGTAGGTCTCGGTACATCATTGTGCTACCAGGATGAATTGAAAGGGGAGTGTCATGAGCTTCCTTAAGAATTAGCCTCCTAAGATTGTGTTTTCGTGGTACAACTAATCGAGTGCCAAAGAAAACGACACCTTGATCATTTATGGAGAAACATTTAGCAACTCCGCTAGCAATGTTCTTCTTGATCTCTCGAATACCACTATCACGTTTCTGGGCGGCTATGATTTTATCCTCAAGGGTTGGTTTTGCCACCAAGGTAGAAAGAAAGCCATGAGGAACAATCTCGAGATTGAGCTTTCGACATTCCTCATGAAGAAGTGGTTGATACTGTTGTAACATGAGGTTGTTACAATACAACTTACGACTTAGTGCATCAGCCATGACATTGTATTTTCCTGGGGTGTAAGAAATTCATAAGTCATAATCTTTTATCAACTCTATCCAGCGTCTTTGCCTGAGATTAAGATCTGGCTGGGTGAATATGTATTTGAGGCTTTGGTGATCAGAATAGATCTCACAACGATTACCAAGGAGGTAATGTCGCCAAGTCTTCAGGGCATGAACTACGGCAGCGAGTTCAAGATCATGGGTAGGATAGTTCTCTTCATGTGGTCGCAACTGGCGTGAAGCATAAGCTACCACATGCCTATCTTGCATAAGTATGCATCCTAACCCTTGCCGTGAAGCATCACAATATATCTCGAAATCCCTTTTGGTGTCTGGAGGTGCAAGTACGGGGGCAGAAGTCAATCTTCTCTTTAGCTCTTGAAAGCTTTCCTCGCACTTGGGGTTCCATTGGAATTTCTTATCTTTCTTGAGGAGTTCAGTTAGAGGCTTTGCAACTTTAGAAAAGTTCTCGACGAAGCGGCTACAATAGCTTGCTAAGACAAGAAAACTCCTAACTTGCTTAACCGATTCAGGTGGAGTCCATTCAAGGACGGCCTGAACTCTCTCAGGATTGACAGCAATGCCTTTCGCAGAAATCACGTGGCCTAAGTAGGTCACTTCTGGTAGCCAAAATTCGCACTTAGAGAACTTGGCATATAGGCGATGCTCTCGAAGCTTCATCAATACCAACCTAAGATGTTCTGCGTGCTCTTCTTCGTTCTTCGAGTAGATGAGAATGTCAACAAGATAAACTACAACAAATTTATCTAGGTACTCCATGAAGATCGAATTCATCAAGCGCGAGAATGTGGCGGGGGCATTGGTTAAACCGAAGGACATGACGGTATACTCGTAAAGACCATAACGAGTAGTGAAAGCCGTTTTGGGAATGTCCTCGTTCCTGATTTGGATTTGATGATAGCCTAATCTCAAATCCATCTTGGAGAAGACAGAGGATCCAGCAAGTTGATCATAAAGATCATTGATCCTGGGCAGTGGGTACTTGTTCTTTATCGTCGCTAGATTTAGCGGGCGATAGTCTACGCACATCCTTTCTGTTCCATCTTTCTTCGTTACGAACAGAACAGGGAAACCCCATGGCGATGAGCTAGGGCGGATGAAGCCTTTTGCCAACAAAGCTTCGAGTTGGATTTTAATCTCAGCTAACTCACGTGGGGCCATTTTGTATGGGCGTCTGGAAATTGGGGCGGTTCCTGGGGCAAGATCTACAATGAATTCTACACATCTTTCAGGAGGCATTCCTGGCAGTTCTTCAGGAAAGACATCCGGGAAGTCACGAACCACCGGAATATCTTCAAGGTCAGGAAGGGGTAGCACATTCAAAGTATGCATCTGGATTCTAGAGCTGGGTGATGTGTAGTCAATTGTCTGGCCTGAAGGGTGGGTGAGTTAACTGACTTGGATTTACAATCAAGGACAGCATTCTGTCTTGATAACCAATCCATTCCTAGGATGACATCAATGTCTGAAGACTTGAGGGCTATAAGAGAAGCAAGGAATACTAAACCCTCAATTGCAATTTGATTGCCATGGCTTACTCTACTAGTTTGCCACTTTGAACCAGGAGTTTGAATGATCATTGGAGAAAACATTTCTTCAAAGGGGAACTCATGCCGAAGTGCATAACTCTCCGACATGAATGAATGAGAAGCTCCTGGATCGAAAAGAACGGAGGCGGAAACATGATTGACTGGGAGTGTACCAAGGATGACGTCAGAAGTATCAATAGCTTCCTCAACTGAGATTTGGTTCACACAACCACTACTAGGGGATGAAGGCTTTGCTTGCAAGGGTTTGGAGGAGGATTTCCTTGAAGGCTTACGTCGAGAATGACGTGGTGTCATCAAAACCTGAGGGCACTGACGGAGGTAATGGCCTGGCAGACCACACTTGAAACATACCCTGCCTGAATTGCTGGGAGCAGGATTACTTAATTGCACACCATCATTCCTGGGAGGAACAATGTGTTGAGTTGGATGGCATATATTGGATGGTGGCCTCTGAAGAAGGTTTTGATGTATGGCACTAGTTGAAATCAATATTTGGCGTTTCTGAGGGGCTGAACTTGAAGAAGGAGCAAGCTCACGAGCATGCTTGCGAGACTCTTCAAACACTTCATTGCCATGCTCAGCTCTGAAGGATCTATTGACTAAATCCTCAAAGGTGGAAAATTCAAGGAGGTTGAGATCATGGCGAAGGATGGGGTTAAGTCCCTTACGGAACCTTGCCTGCTTTCTGGCATCGGTGGTGATCTCATCTTGGGCATAACGAGCAATACGGTTGAACTCTCTCACATACTCATGAATGGACATCTCTCCTTGAGTCAGATTGCAGAACTCTTCCTTCTTGCGCTCCATTAACTCATCCAGAAGGTGGTACCCTCGAAAGGCATCACGGAACTCCTGCCAATTCACTATGTGACCATCAGGCTGCATTGCAACATAGTTCTCCCACCATTCAGCAGTAGCACCTTCCAAAAAGTATGCCGCGAAAATAACTCGATCATTGGGAGCAACATGTGCCGTGTCAAGCTTATGCTCGATGTAACGGAGCCAATCTTCGGCTTCAAGGGGCTCAGAAGAACATCAGAATATCGGTGGTTTGAGGAGGATGAAGTCCTGAATGCTCACAACCACATTGCAATGACGTGAGGTATTCTGCTCGATGAGCTCCAGAATGCGTGTTTGATCACGTCGATTCTTCTCAGCTTCTATCATGATTTCCGCCGCAGAAGGTGGTAGTGGAGGTTCATCATTACTTCGATTCCGATCACGGTCTCGATTGCGACGAACAGCACTACGAGTTCCACCTGACATCCTGTGTGATAAAAATCAACAATCAGAACAGGTTGTACGATGGAATCAAAGATAAGAGGACATGACTAGGAGGAAAAGATTGTAATGCAACAACAATGATTCTCAAGGACCACGGAACAACTCGGGCAGCATAATGGCTACACCGGGATGGATAATGAAACAACCTTGATGAGATTGGACAGAACTTCTTCAAGGAACTCAACAAAACGATGACTATGGACAACCACAACAATCCTACGGCTATAAAGAAGCAATCAACGAGATGTTCTATTAAGACATAGAGGAGCCTAGTTCTATCTTCCCATAGAAAAGATGAGGGTGACTCAGAACTCAGATCGATGAGGGTAAGGAGAAAAAGAAGCCTTACGTTGTTCCCTTTATACCCAAGTAACTATATAACTATAGAATGCTAGACTCGACTTCGACCAAAGGTTGAATAATCCTACAGACAGTCCTGCTCTGATACCAAGTCTATCGGGACCCGGAATATGCATAGGTAATTCCAGTCACGATGCAATCACATGGAGAGCCGAGAGCCGTACCCACTTGTCTAAGCAGACAAGGCCAAGCACAGAACACTCTCGGAAAGCATCGAACGTGAGGGGTATCCCATCCAGGCCGGATGATCATCTGAGATGGGTCCTAATCGTCCACTCACAAGTCTAAATGCTTATGGGTGGTGAATCCCATACTCATTGACAAGTCGCCTCAACCATGTTATCGATTGAATCCTAACTCTTACATAGACTTACTCCAGCCCGATCACTTAGTCGGGGTCTAGGGCGGGCTCGATCATACAACAAAGTGTGCACGTGACAGAGTCACGAGCAATCGCGTCGCGATGCCCCAGGCTGCACACATCTAAGGGCCACTTGGTGTATAAAAGACCGCCAACCAGATCACAACTAAGGTCTCGAAAACCCATACTAAGACATGCATGTTATAATCATACACGCGGCACACATGTCTAGTATGAACAGCAGGTATCATCACATAACTCTACAAAGTACTCTTTATTGACTTACACATAGAGCATACACAAAGATCACATGTCTGTGATCAACATTACATCATACAACGGAAGAAAATTAGGTCTGAGTACAAACAAGTTTAACAAATAGCTTAGAGAAGCCTTGTAAACATACATGACCTTCCACGAGGGACCAGACTGCTGTCTGGAACTATACTAGCTTAGTCAACGTCGAGCTCCAGGGAGATGACTCCATCGGGGTCTGGGTTTCCATCTAAAACATAGAATAAGAAAACGTGAGTACAAAGTCGTACTCAGCAAGACTTACATCAGAACTAAACTACTCATGCTAAAGTTTCAAGGTAAAGGGAGGTGGGGTTTCATCATGCAGAAGTGCCAGCTTTGACTTGGCTAGTCCTGTTCTACGAGTACCAGACTTGAGGTAAGAAACATACACGAGTCCACTACCAATTCTCCAACCAATACACCACTATGGTTACTTCCTCGACTTCCCCACGAGGAAGCACACCACAACACTCACACTTATCTTGCGAGTTTTAGAGTATCCATTCAAGTTGTCTAATAATCAAGCACAGCTTTCCAAGTAGTCCCTTACCGCGGACGCGGCTATTCGAATAGTTTTGTTAACCCTGCAGGGGTGTACTGCTACACACATGAAACCATCAGTTACCGCCGGGATCTCGTCACCCTTCAAGCGGGTGTCGGCGAGGATAATTTCCACAACTTTTACCTCACAGCCAATTCTAATCCAGGAATCAACCATCTGAGTTGCTCACCGCTCAAGAGTCCGGCAGGGTCAACGATACGGACTCAGACGATGCAGGCGACCGAGATGCCACCTTAGCAGATGGTTTTCCTGTCTCACAGGTCCACCCACATATCTAAATGATGCAAGCTTTCATTCATTCTTTTTCTATACATATGCCAAATGGAAAACCCGAACTAGTGACTCCTGGACTTGAACTGGGGTGAGTTAGTAGGCTGAGTGGGGGTCCATGTGCCCAACATGTGGTAGTACTCTTCGTCTTGTATCACCACACAAGAACTCGGGATTAAGGCAGTGTTCAACAAGACAACCCACTGTGTACTCCTACACAGCCTCTCATCGTTCACCTTGTATTAGGGTGGATTCACCGACACAGTTTCACCTTCATCAGTAACATGATCACAACCATCCTGACTCACAGATCATTGTAACCTCTAAGCATGCAATAAGCTGTAACAGTTGCAGGGGCCACAAGATATCAATCAACTCCTATGTCAGCTAGGATTGTGGTTTGCTTACTACTGTGACAAGATGATAGGTCATGCATCGGATATGGGTTCAACTATACGGTAGAATCGATAACAAGGTGATCTCCTAATCATGCATAAGCGAGACTGAGAGGGAAGTGGGATTTTATAGATATGATCAATGGGGTTTTCTTGCCTTGCTGACGAGGTTCACACACGGTGTCTTCAACGAAGGGGGTGGCCTCCGGTTCCGGTTCCACTTCTATCGAGCAAACAAAGCAATCAAGGGATAAATATAATTACGATGCTCAAGCACATGATAAGTTGTGAAAACATGATGTACATGGTACTCATGTGTTGACAATTCCATTTAGTTTAAGTGTATTGCAAAAGCATTGCAAATTCAAACTTCAAATTTGACTTCAAAATAAGCCATATGAAAACTTGCTACTGTTGACCCATTTTAAAATGGTCAAACATGAAAAAAAATTGCATATTTTTAATCCTTGCATTTTTCTGATAATTTTTCATATATTATATGTTTAATTTGGAGTTAATATGAATTTTCTATGATTTATTGAAGTTTAATTGATTTTCTGTCTTTTTCTGTAATTCTTTTAATTCAAAATCTAATTACTGCGTCAGCATTACGTCATCATGACGTCAAGGGGGGCTGACTGGTGGGATTGGCTTGTCAGTGGCACAGAGGTTAATTCCCTCTGTTTAATTAAACAGAGGTGGTTATTAGGGGGCCTGGCCCCACTTGTCATTGAGGTTAGGGGGGCTAATGGTGTGATTAGCCCTAAACTAATCGGTCACCGACGGTTAACCGGTGGCGACCACAGAAGACGGCGGCGACACGCCGGGGTATGATTTTGGGCACGGGAGAGCTCGCCGAGGCTACCGGAAGGACGCCCGAGGTCACCCGCGTCACCCAGTGCCCACGGGGAGGCTCGGGGGTAGCCGGAGCCTCGCCGGCGTCGACATGGCGCGGCGGCCGTGGCACTGTTGCGACGGGGATGGCGAACACGTGCGCGGGATGAAGAGGGCGTGTGTGTGTTGCGTCCCTGGGAGCTCCGGGAGTGCCATGGACAAGGTGGGGACGACGGAAGTTCACTGGTTCGAGCTCCACGGTGGCCATGGCGGCGGACCTCATCGGCTCTCTTGGCGGCCAAGGCTAGGAGGCGAGGGAAAGAGCGGGACTTGTGGGGAAAATATCAGGGGCTCACCACGAGTGCAACGGCGGGGTTGAGGGGGCCTGAGGGAGAGAGACGGCGGCGAATTTGGCGAGGGCAGCTTGCGGGTCCGGCGGCAGCTCGTCGACGAATACGGTGGCTTCAGGGGCTCCGGCCTTGATTCCTTTTGCACGGAGATGAAGACGACAGTGAAGAGCTCGATGGGCAAGGTGGCGCGGCTTGATGCTCTCTGGCCGCGCGTGTCCACGGTCGTGCTCCGGCGAGCCTATGGGCGGCGACGAAAACACGCGGGAGAAGAAGGGAGATGGCTCCCAGAGGGGGGGGAATGGACCAGGGCACCTCCCAGACGTCTCTGGACGGCAGGACGTGGCCTGGGGGAGGCAGGCAGCTGCCTGGCGGCCGCACGTCGCTCGCCGGCGACCTGCGTGCCTGCCTGGCAGAGGAAGAAGACGCATGTGCCCCCTGGTGGGCTGGGCTGGGATGCTGCTGGGCGAGGTACAGGTAAGTTGGGCGAGTTCCTTCTGTCTCTTGTCTTTTCTAATTTTGTTTCTATTTTTGTTTTGTCTTGGCTAAAAGAAATAGCTAGACATTTTTTTAAATGCCCCAAATTTTTATATGGCCTCAAAATAAATATAGCTAGCCATTTATAAAGTTTGGACATTTTTAAAATGCAAATAATTTGAACTTTAATTCAAATAGGGTTTTAAATTAATTTCCAAGCCCTGTTTGGAATATTTGAAAAATCTTGGTGCATGCAGTGGGACCCACTTCACTTTATATGTGATCATGCATATTTATAAGACTTTTCAAAAATACCAGAGGAAATTTTGGAAGAAATTTTTGTCTGGACATTTAATTGAATTCTTTAGGGCTTTTCTTTTCCCCATTTTTGAATTTCTTTTGAAATTTTCACATGATGCAAAGGGGAACTCAAACCCTAGCACTTACCCAAGTTGGGGTTCTGTCAAGAGGCCTCTTGCCCGTTATGAAAGGAAGTAAATTGAGTGTGACTCAATGCCCAGCAACAGCAAAAGAAAGGGAGGAAATGTGCTCAAAGCCCTATGCCTCAGCCATAGGTTCTATCATGTATGCTATGTTGTGTACTCGACAAGATGTGGCCCTGGCGGTTAGTCTGACTAATCGTTTCCAAAGTAATCCTGGAATGGATCATTGGATTACAGTGAAGAACATCCTTAAGTACTTACGAATAACTAAGGATCTGGTTCTTGTCTATGGAGGATGTGAAGAAGAGCTCGCCGTAACAGGTTACGTCGATGACAGTCTTGGTACTGATCCCGATGACTCAAAATCCCAGACGGGATACGTGTTTATATTGAATGGTGGTGCTATTAGCTGGAGGAGAGGAAAGCAGTCAGTCGTCCCCCAATCTACAATGGAGTCGGAGTATATTGCCGCTTGCGAAGCGTCAAACGAAGCGCATTGGCTGAAGAAGTTCGTCATCGAGCTTGGCGTATTCCCTAGTTGCACTGACCCTGTTAGCATTTATTGCGACAATACGGGTGCCATTTCTAACGCAAGGGAGCCGAGGACTCACTCTACAGCCAAGCATATTCTCCGGCGTTTCCATGTGACGCGGGACTACGTCAAGGATGGTCATACTAGGATTTGCAAAATACATACGGATCTGAATCCGTCAGACCCAATGACTAAACCTCTTCCACAAGCCAAGTTTGAACAACACCGAGAGACTATTGGTGTTAGATACATACCTGATGTAAACTAGTGTAATTTGTACTCTAGTGCAAGTGGGAGACTATTATATATGTGCCCTAGAGGCAAATTAATAAAGATATTTGTCACATATCTATTTGTTCATAATACGTTATATATTGTGCTAGAACTATATTAAGCGGAAATATTAATACACGTGTGATATATATAACAACCTGTTCCCTAGTTAAACTCAGGCATACTAGCTCATTGGGCAATTGATGATCAAGGTTTCCTGATCATGAGAACATAATAGTCTATTGACAATGAGGTCATATCATTAGGAGAATGATGTCATGGACACACACCCACCTTAAGAATTGCAGTGTGATCAAGTCACATAAGTTCAGCATTGCGATGACTTAATAACATAGTGACTGAATCCTTAGACCGTGATGATCATACATAATTGATATCTATTAGGATGCTTTGAGTGCATTAACCGTTACACTGAAACATGGTAACTGAAAAGGTGTATCTTGGGTATTCCGAAGTAGATATGTTGAGGAGTATGAAATAGACCAGAGCGGGATTTGTTAATCTGAGTGACGGATAGGTACTCTGGGCCCACTCGGTGGTGTTGCATCAATAGCTTGCAAGCAAGTGACTAGGTCACAAGAGATGTAATATTCACAGAAGATTAAACATGTTATGTCGGAGACGAGGAAGAACTAGGTATTGGATACCGACAATCATACCTCGGACAAACATAGTACAGAAGCACAAAGGGATCAAGTCATATTGTTAACGGTTCAACAGCGATGAAGTTTATTCGATGGAAGCGTAGGGGCACATCAAGGATTGTAACCAGATCCCACATGATGGTCATTAGTCAGAGAGTGTCTCGATCATGTCTACTGTTTCCCGGGCCGTAGGGTGTCACACTTAAGGGCAATCGATGCATTAAGGATTGATTCGGGATCATCGGTGAAAAGAGAGAAAACATCGGAAATGTACCGGGAGGTGCCGGAAGTTGTTCCGTATATTTTGAAAGGTTCAAAATAATATATATTAATGTTTAAATATGTTTTATTATTTAATTAACAGAATTAAATATTAAAAATGATTTAAATAATTAATTAAAAAGGTGAAAAGGTATTTGGGCCTTAAAAGGCCCATGAGGGGAAGGGGGAGCCTCCCCCCTTGGGCTTGGCGCCAAGGAAGGGGCCCATCCCCCCACCTAGCCGCACCACTCCCCCCCCCTTGGGGGTTTAGTCCCACATGGGGGAAGGGGAGGGGGTGGAGCCCCTCCTTGGCCTATATAAGGAGGGGTGGGGTGCCTTTTTCAATAGAACGTTGAGTTTCTCTCTCTCTTTCTCCGACCTAGAGCGGACTCCCCTGGTTTGGAGTTTGCACCTGGTTGGGGGTTTCACCATCATCCGGATGCCGTTGCTCTGCCGGAATCGGGATCCGGATCAATCTTCTTTCCGCTGCTCTTCTGGTTCGGTGCCCGGAGGGACGTCGGTTGCACCGTACATGTGTAATCCCGCGAGGCACTACACGTGTGGTGCTACTTCATCGTCGGAGGTTCTTCAACACGACAGTGAGGTCGTAGGATCAGAGTCTACGCCAACCATGTTCGAGGAACGTTTCCCTCTTTCGGTCTTCAAAGGTATGAACACCGATTCCTTCTGTTACATACATCAGCATAGCATAGATCTTGGGTTCGGGACTCGTAGGTAGGAAAATTTTTGTTTTCTGCGCCGATCCCCAACAGAAGATGGTCTCTCTCAAGCAACCCTGCAATTAAGAAACAAGAAGTCTCTTGTGTCCCCATCACACCTAATATAATGGCAAATTGTATAGGTGCACTAGTTCGGCGAAGAGATGGTAAAATACGAGTGATATGGGTGGCAAAGCAAGATAATATAAATCTGTAATAAAAATTACAACAAGGTAGAAAGTAGTAAACATGAGCACAAACGGTATTGCAATGGTGGAAACATGGCCTAGGCTTCATACTTTCACTAGTGGCAACTGCCAACAACATTAACATAGTCTAATCACATGATATTTGCACTAAAACATGCATTGGAGACGTACTCGGAGGTCATTCCATTGTGGTCAAGAGAGGACGAGAATTGTGTAGGGCTACAAAAGCACACCTTAGAGTTCGTAGTTCTCATCTAAGGATTTCCCAATGTCACGGCGGCCATCCAAAGAGAGTACCACAATCACCACAACATATCTCGAGGATAGTCAAAGACAAGCACCAAGAGACTCTCAATCTTCAATCCACACACAAAAGAGGAAATCACTCATTAAAATATTCTTCTAATCTATGTCCAATAGACTGTTGTCACCTTGGTCTTGGAGATTATACTAGATATAGACAAGTTAGTACATCAATCCAATACATAGAAGAAGGGGAAACATCATGGGATCACACTAGATTAACATAGCCAATGATCACAACAAAGATCACACAATGGGAGAGAGAGATAATCACATAGATCAAGGTACAAGCCTTAGCCCCAGGGGGAACTACTCACACATGGACATGGTGAGAGAGAGAGTTGTTGATGGAGAGGTGCAGCCCGGAGGAGATGTAGGAGACAGCGGCGACGGCCACGGCCACGGCGGCGGCCACGGCCCTCGGGGGCAGCGGCCCTTGGGCCCTTCTTCTTCCTTGGAGATGGTGATGCTGTAGAGATTGATCTCTCCCTCAAGACGGCTTCCAAGGGGGAGGAAATTTCGTGGTTCCCTTTGACCTAGGTTTCCTCTCTTTATATATACTCTCATATTCCCATCATCCAGATTACGTCTTCGGTGTTTCAGGGCCAGAGGGATAATCCGAACACCGATTGAGACGAATATTTTTCTAGATCCATCGGAAAAACATTGTCTACAACTTTGTAGTTTTAAGTTTTTCCATTTGAGGTTTTCTTCTGGCGTTTTCGACGCAATCTATAAAACATGTCTTGTGGGGACAGATTTCGGGAGAGTTAGAGTCCAACTCCTACAAGGCTCCTTCCTTTATCCAAGTATTTCCTACACATAAAGTAAAAAAATAAGAATTTGTGCACTCTTGAAACCATTAATAGGTTAGTTCCAAAATATGTTATAAAAAGATATGAAAGTGTAGCAAACACATAGTAATAACACCCAAAACATGCATGGAGCAAGCAGAAATTATAGATACATTTGGGGCGTATCAGGCGCTTAGCAAAAAATCTCTAAGTGTCCTTTTCAAGTTATGAATAACTTGTGGGCTACTTAATGATAAAAAAACAAATTTCTCGTCCGAGCTGTGCGCAGATCGGACAAGATGCTTAGCAAAATTTTCTAAGTGTCCCGTTCAAGTTATGAATAACTTGGGGCCTACTTAATGATCAAAAATCAAGTTTCTCGTCCGAGCTGTGTGCAGCTCGGACGAGGCTCTTAGAAAATAAAATTCTAAGTACCCCCTCGACGTTATTCAGGGTTGCTTAATGCACGACACCACAGGATAACCACAAAAAAAATTTGGGCATAATAATCATAAACAAAAGCAAGGCATGTTCAGCGCCCAAGGCACAACACAAATTTCAGAAGTGTTTCCTACATCATTACTTGGCATACCGAGGCAAATTTAAGATAACAGTTTTCCTCCCATGTTTGTCTACTCCTCCCCAGCTTCATCCGACTCACTTTCGATGCCAGTAGACTCCACGAAAAAGTCAAGATCCGGCATCAGCGCAATTCGACTGGCAGTTTCCGCATAACGACTCAAGAAACTAGTGCAACTTGGCCCTTGCTCAGGCTCGCCTCCGCCAACTCTTTAGAGGTTGTGAACCCTCTCGGGGAAGTGTGGTTTGGTCAAAGCTAATGCATAATTGGCACCACTCCGAGCAGATGACTGTTTCCAGCGTGCAAACTGTTGAGGATCAGCCTGAAGGAAAGGAACAACTGAGTCAAGGCTAACACGGCTATCTTCACCAGGAGACATACTGTTCTTTAATTCCAAGGTGGAACCCATAGCCTCTTCGGCAAACTTGGCGTCTTTGGCACACCGCATGGTCAACAGGCCACGAGCCAGAGCAAATTCCACTGTAACTGGCGTATAATTGTCGTTCTTCATGATCTCTGCAAACTCATCCATCCGAGCTTGCTCTGCTTCCGGGTTTGTAGCGTATACTGCAAAGAGATAAATCAGCATATACTCAACTTGCAAAAGAAAAAGTGTTCATCTTGAGAAACCGATTGAACTTACCAGCTAACGTTTCGGTGAAAACGGAAAATCTTCCAGCACAATATTCTTCGGCAACCCTTACAGCTTTTTGAGTCGTTTCCAGCTATATCTTGTGCTCCTCATGTTCTTTCGATCGCAGCTCGGACACCTTCTCTAGATCGGAATGAAGCTTGGCAATGGAGGATTCATTTTTTCTTCTTGGCCTCTTGCAATTCATGCACTTGTTTCTCTAAGGCCCTTTTTCCTTAGCACGCCTCTCGGCCTGAACGATTTCTTTCTTCATCTTTTGCAGAAAGTCTTCATTATCCTTGACCTTTGCGTCAAAAGACTTTTTAGTAGCCTCTGCATAATATCAGACAATGAAATTTACAGTATCAGCAGTTCATCCTTTGAACAATTTGTGTCAACTAGCATACCATTATCTTCGGCATGTTGCTTCTGCAGCTTGTTATATTCTTCTTGCAGCATCTCTTATGCTTTCTTCGTGGCTGCATTATCCTCTTGTAGCTTCACAAAGGAAGAGCCCAGCTTGCATGCCTCCTCATACAGGAGAAGAATTAAAATAAAAGACTTCCTATCAAAAGACTCCGAGTAACCTCAAGAAGTTACTTTGAGACTTGGGGGCTACACCCAGTGGGTGCACTAAGAAGTGCTCCCACTGGAAGTTCATAAATAAAAAACCTCCTATCAAAAGTCTCTGAGTAACTTCAAGAAGTTACTCGGAGCCTTGGGGGCTACACCAGAGGGTGCACTAAGAAGTGCTCCCACTGGAAGTTCACAAATTAAACTTCCTATCAAAAGACTGAGTAACTTCAAGAAGTTACTAGGAGACTTGGGGGCTACACCCAGTGGGTGCACTAAGAAGTGCTCCCACTGGAAGTTCATAAATAAAAAAACCTCCTATCAAAAGACTCCGAATAACTTCAAGAAGTTACTCGGAGCCTTGGGGGCTACACCCACTGGGTGCACTAGTAAGTGCTCCCATTGGAAGTTCATAAATAAATAGCATCCTACTAAAAGACTCCGAGTAACTTCAAGAAGTTTCGAGGAGCCTTGGGGGATACACCCACGGGGTGCACTGAAAAGTGCTCCCACCAAAACAGTTACAAATCAATAATACTTCAAGAAACTCAGACAGAAAGTCACTCTAAGCCCCAGTGGGTAAAAAACTTATATAAGTACTTATGTGCATGTTCGCCTTCATGGACTCTGCTTCAGAGGCTAACTCGCGCAAGCTCGTCTCAAATTGAGAAGCCTTTAACAAGGAATCCTTCAACCCACTGACTATAGCATTCTCAATCGGAGTAACAATTGGGATTGGAGAGGAAGAAGCTCGAGCAGTCTCATGAATAGTTGATGGAGCACGAACTTCTGGTGGAACAGGAGGAGCAGACAAATCATCAAAAACAGGAGCAGTAGGATTGGGAACAGCCGGCTCAGTAGCAGCCTGGTCATTGTTTGTCCGAGTATTGTCGACACAGGCGTCCACATCCACGTCCAGTGAGGAAAACGATCAAGGAAAATAATGAGAAAAAAGTACAAGTTATGTTATTCCATTCAACCAACTAGAAGTACAGAATAATACATACTTTCAACAATGGTATGCTCAGGGATGGTGTCCATCACAGGAAAATCGATCACCCCACAGGTACTGACGTCCTCATAAGTTTCTGTGTCTCGTCCCTCGACCCCAGGGAGTGACTCAGAACCACTCGGACGAATGCTACAAAATAAAAGCTCATAAGGGAAACAAAGAAATCAAAGAAAGGGAATTCAAGAAGAAAAGCAAGAAAATTACTTCCGAACAGTCTTCAAAGCACGCCGGGGAGGGGAAGCTACACCAGCAGTAGTCTTAGGCCTTCTAGCATCAGCAGGGCCTCCTGCGGGATTAACCCTCCTACCCCCGAGTGTAGTCAAAGCTTTCTTGGCCTTCATGGGGGCAACCCTCCCATGACTCAGAGACATGGCAGGAAGCTTGCTGCTACTCTCCCTCCTACTCGGAGGAAGAGAACGCTTGCGTCTCAGAATAAGCCCCTCCCGGGCCGAGTCAATATATTGGTTATTCTTGGAGCATATCTCGGAAGATACCTGAGAAGGTGCTACACCGGACTTCATTTCATCTCCAACCTCGACTTCAACCCCGGCACCCGTGTTGCTATCTTCGTCCTCTTCAGCAGGTTGTCGAGGATCCAAGGGAATAGGTGAATGAAATTGTGTGACTTCCTGATACATAAAGATAGAAGTTCCAAGTCAGAACAAACAATCAAGAAGATCAAAACAGGAACGCATATGAATTAAATAAACCTACCAAAGTGGGGGTATGCAGGCTGTCAAGGGGTCTAACTCGGCCCACCATCTGCAAAGCATGAGTCACGCTGGTGATAATCTTCATCCGATGCCCGAATTCCTCTACCAGCATCTCAGCATTGCTATACCGAGTATCATCCTCGTGCCCGGTATATGACCACATCCCCCGAGCCCTAGCGTGAAGGGGTTGGATACTCCGAGTAACAAATGCAGAAACCAGATCCATGGCATCTAGACCATTTTTCTTCAACTCCACAATTTCTCGCATCAAAGGAATCACTTGTTCTTTTTCAACATTGGTCAGGCGGGGATTCCAACCTTGAGAGTCAGTCAGCCTCACATTCGAGTAAGGGGGAAGTGTCCGAACTCTAGGCCCTTCCTCCACCTTACAGTAAAACCAGTTGTTTTGCCAATTCTTCATAGAATCTGGCAGACTAGAAGGAAAATACTGAGTTCCTTGCTTTCTAGCAAGAAACAAGCCTCCACACAGGTGATTAAATTCTACACCACCACCCTCCCCAGACTTCTTCACCTTTTTAGGCTTAATGGTGTAAATAGTGCGGAAAAGATGTCAATGGAGCTATATGCCTAAGAAACCCTCGCATAAGGTTAAAAAGCTGGCAAGCAAGGTAATGGCATTGGGAACAAGATGGTGAAGCTGAGAACCGGTAAAGGCAAGGCAAACCAATAAGAACGGGTGTGGAGGAAGAGAAAACCCATGATCCACGTGTGAAAGAAGAAGAACTCGTTCGCCCTCTTGAGGAAGGGGCTCTTCTTCCCCAGGAGGAGGAATGCGACAGCCATGGCGCGGAAGCATACCAGAATCTTGATATCCCTGAAGAATCTCCGCTGTGACGATTGATGGCAACCATTCCCAGGTAGACATGGCTTTAGCAGGTCACCACGGCCGGCGCACGGAAGACTAGGGAAGCACACCGGAAGTCGACGGGGGAAGAGGACGAAGAACGATCGACGCTTGGAGAGTGAGAGCGGAGGAGGAAGAACAACAGTAGCCAGGGTGAGAGTGAATGAGGTTCAGATCTATTTTTGACCGCGGCTGGGATTATATACTAGTGGGGGATTAACTGACACGCGTCATATCCGCGGGTCATAATGAAGGCGCTGTTTTGGTTCCCCGTAATCCGTCCTATTTAATAGTGGATCGTTAATGATTTTTATAAGTGACCGGTACAAGAATCAAGGCGAAAGATCAGACGAATATCTCACTTCCTCTGACAGCAAGATTCTTTTCTGACACAAAATCACCGCTCCTCCCGAGACGGGGTGGACTCAACATGGAGCCCAAATTTTAACTACTCGGAACAGACAAAGAACTGTCCTATGGAACAAATTATTATTCGGAAGTTATTACTCGGAATAATGTTCATCATATAAACCGAGTAAGTTGTCACTCGGAACATTTTGGAAAATGGACATTAATCGAGAATGATCAATAACACCGAGTAAGTCATCACTCGGAAACTTGACAAAGCCGAGTAGGTCACCACTCGGAGTATTTCTGAGGGAAGCTATTCCTCAGGCATGAAACAGTTTCGATCACGATAAAGCTCAAGACTAAGTGACATGCATGAATGAGGCTATATTTCAGAATACAATGCAAACGGAAAAATCATGTATTCATTGGTTATTCGAGAAAAGTTCTGAGTAGCTAATTCACTAATAATCCGTCTCTGACGAAGATTGCCAGATTATTAGTACAATAAGGTGAAGGGGTAAAGAATTGATATCCCATGTGGTATGACCTAGGGCTTGGTTTTTGATGCCTTAGGATATCAAACTTTACAAATCTGGTTTATATGGAGTTTAAGGCCTTTTACTCCAAGACACGCCCTCCGGGGCCTCGGTCCACCTCTTCCGAGAGACGCTTGAGTGTCGCCAGATTTTTTGCTTTAACTTGCCCGACCCATGTACAAGGGAAAAGTTCAAACATCGGTAAAGTCCTTCCGTACCTCTTATTGATTTAATCTTCACATACTTTATGAATGCATCATCTGTAGAAAGAAATATTCTTCAATGATGTCAACTATCTCAAATTTCGAGCACCGAGAAGCACTTGGGGGCTATTGCCGTGGTCATACCAAATGTATACCCTTAAGTATCAGATATCAAGGGGTACTCTAAATATATCAGGACATCCAAGCATTTAAGAAGAAAGGAAAACCTAAAAATCACCGAGTCTCTAATAGCTCGAGAACTACAAGTGTGTAAAGCGCACCACTTCCGAGTTGCTAGTTACTCGGAAAAGAAGACAACCTCCGAGTAAACCATTACTCGGAGGAATAAAGAATCTCCGAGTAAACTGTTACTCAGAGGAAGGAGCTATCTCTGAGTAACTCATCACTCGGAAGAAGGGACTGCTGAGCTACCTGCTACTCGGAAGAGGAGAAGGCCAAGAGACGCGAAGACATGGAAGGCAGAAGTGTTACCCCTCCTATAATTATATGTAGTGGGTAGGCAGTTTTGTGTATTAAGATTAGGCATTAAGGTTTGTAATTAAAACCCATTACCAGGGTACTAAAGGGGCAGGGCGCACTCTATATAAGCCTAGCCCCTCGCCCAGGGTAGGGTTATGCGCACATCATTCCCAACAACCCTAAGGAAGAACACCCTAGTAAGCCTGGGACAGGATTAAGGTTGTTATCTCTACGGAGAGGCCTAACATGTATAATTTCTCTCCGTCAACCTCCTTGCATACAGATTCACATAACTCCTTTCATACCCCTATACTCATTGTCAGGATTATATCCACGACAATCACCACGTCCTTTATCGAGCTACACAGGGTGCTCAGGCTCGGGTCCAACCAACATGTGGCCCTGACCGCTACCATTGAATAAAAAAATCGAGGGGCAGCCTCACAGCCACGATTTCTAGGAAACCGCAGGCGTGACATATGTACTCGCCCTCGATCCAAGCTATCAACACCTTGCTTGCTAAAATTATTTTTTATCTATGTTAAATTACTACTATGGTGTACATCTCCCATTCGCGCGACTTGGGGCGTGATACGTCTGAAACGTATCTATAATTTTTGCTTGTTCCATGCTTATTTGTGTGACTTTGCTATATGTTTTGATGCACTTGCATACCTTTTTACAACGTATTTAGGAATAATCTATTAACCTAGTGCCCAGTACCAATTTATGTATGTTATTGTCTGTGCATCACAAAAAAGGATGAAAAATTAATAATGCTAAAAAATTGCAGAAAAAAGGTGATTGGTTGATGCACACTTTGTCGCCAAGTTAGGTGAGCACTTCATTGTCGATCCATACGCACTCAAGGCATCCTACAATGTGGGGATAAAAATTTGAAGGGATAACATCCAAGCAAAGGGCACTTGGCAAAATAAGTAGATAACAATAGAACACGCAAATAAGGTACAAGTGCTTACAAACCTATCTTTTCTAGGAAGATGCGCACATGACATTAAATAAAAAGGTTTTACAAGGGCACAACGGCCCTGGATATAGCCAGGAGCGGAAAGGAGGCAAGCACCCACCCGATAACTCTTTAGCTTCAGCGACATCGGCGTCATCGCCAGCAGTGACTTTGATTTTGATGCTATCGCTAATGACACCGGGTGGGACACCGGGACTCTTTCGATCTTCAAGGCTGTAGGCGCTTCAAATCGGCAGTGGCGACAAAATAATCCAGCGGTTGTTTAGGATGTCGAACTAGTGTAGGCGCGTCACTTGTCCCCTTACTATTTTCTTCGCGAAGATTGTGTCCTTCCATGAGTCATTGTATGAAGCAAGCTCTTTCTGAATGCTCTCGGTATGGATAGATAAGTCCCTTTTAGATATGGTGAGGCTTTCTCCCAGTGTCTGGATCTGTCCCTGAAGCATCTCGGTTTGCTTGGTGTAAGGGTTGAGTTCACACTCTAGCTCCCTGACGCATTTCTTGGCCTCGTCACACTGCTTCACATCGGGATGAAGCCCCTGACACACCTTGTTAGACCAAGTATGTGATCAGAGGGGGAGGGGGTGAATGATCACTTCAAAATTTCGCATGAAACTTTGAAGTGAAGCCTAACACAGCAATCGAAACTATTCAACAGAAAGGTAAACATTGAAGCAGAACGTGATCGAAGCAGAACATAGTGAATCAGAAGTATCGAATCAATTGCATCGAAGCAGAACTCTGAAGCAATTGACAAACAGAATGTAAGTGCGGAAAGTAAAACGAACTCTTGACTCGGCGATGTTTGTTCGACCAGTTCACACTCTGCAAAGTGCTACGTCTGGTTGGAGGGACTTGTGATTGAACACAGGAGCTAACCTCTCTCCGTCCATTTCTCCACTGCACCAATCTCCTTGAGCTTGGTCAGTTCTTCACTCTTGGTTGATTATTGAGGAAATCACCGAAACCTTTGACAAACTGGACTTCGAGGCGACAATAACTCTTCGCTCTCTGAAGAACAACTCTCTAACCGTCTAGGAGAATTGCAGTTCTCCAAGATAACAAGGCTAGCAAACTTCTTCCTAAGTCATAATGAATCAACTCAGATCAATAGGACTTATGCTTCGGTGGATCGGTATTTGAAATGCTTCGGTGGGGTTGCTCTCTCTCTCTCTCTCTCCTCAGTAGGGAATCAATGTTGGAGCAGCCCCTCCCGCCAATGAGGGTGGGGGTGGCGTATTTATAGGCAGCAATCCCAAGGTGCGAAATGACTGAAGTAACCCGATGTGACAGCTTGACACCTGTCCCCAACGGTCATATTTCCAATCAATGCGCAACTTTACTTGCGGTCCAAGTAAAGCTGACTCACGGACTTGGTTCTGCTTCAGGAGCCGAAAGAACAAAGTCTTCGCTGGTGAAGCATTACCTAGCTCACATGAGATTTCTTCGACTCTGGCTTCTCACTGGTTTAGATTCGATCTGAGTCTTTTCATCAAAACCTTCGAAATACATTTACTAAACCCCTCTTGATAGTACGGTTTTTCCTACGACTCAAAGAAGTAAAAAGAACTATGCAAAAACAACTAAGTCTTGCGCCATCTTGATCACTTTCTTCGATAGGATGTGCTTCAGGATTCCTTATCCTTTTAGGGGTCGACATCCGTGATAAGCTTCGCTCCAGAGGATATGCTTCGATAAATGAGTAAATCTTCGTTGAAGCTTTATCACCAACCAATAACTTCAGGAACCTAACCATCTGTTTCACACTAGAAAACTTGTTAGTTCCTCTACTGTTTTGACCAACAATATCCAAAACTCATGAGGGTATAACTTTGCTCTTACAATCTCCCCCTTTTTGGACTATTGTTGACAAAACAGGCATCGATAATAGATTTGGAATTTTGAATTGAGATGAGAGCAAACTCTAAGATATGAAGCTTTTGACTCCCCCTGAATGCAAGCATCGAAGATTTTTAGTCGAAGTAAATGCTTGTTGAAGAATATCATCAATGGGAAGCCTAACACATATCCTAGCGAATCAATTGCATACAAAGATAATTTGTCTTGAAGAACATGCAATCATCCAATGACCTGTGAACTTAAGAAAAATAACCACCTGCAAGATAAAATATAGGAGAGCAGCTTGCAAGAACGGGGTTATTAACATATACAAGGATAAAACAGTTCACAACCGAAGTAAAAACGTTAAGATACAACCCAATCGAAGTGAATGGAAAGTTTGTCGAATCTTAACACACGCAAAAACGAATCGAATCAACACCCTAAACCCCGCAGCGAATCTAAACTCAATCGATGCTACTTTCTCCCCCTTTTTGTCATGAATAGGACAAAAGGTTGAGAGGCAGATCGAGAGCATTTACGCGTTAGCTGCACCCCTGGGACCCTGCGGAATGTCTTCGCCTGACGAAGATTCATCTCCTGAAGTATCGCCTTCGGTCGAAGCCGGTGACTCTTCCTCGTCGAAGTCCATCGGCGCTTGAAGCAATTCAAGGTCGCTGTCATCGAGGGGATCGTCTTCGTGCTTCGACGTGTGGGAGTCTTCATCAGAGAATGTATCCGGGCGAATCTGTTCGGCGGAGTTAACAAATAGTACTTCTTCGATTTTCTCCAGCGGTGGGATCTTGGGGTTGGGGCGATCAACCGAATCATTTCTGGAAAAGTTTCGCTGCAGATGAGGATATTCTTTGAATATGCGGTCAGCTTGTAGTTTCTTCACAGAGTTAAACTTTCTGAGTCCTTTCCATGAATGATGCTTCAATACCTTCAAGTATTGGTTGTTGTTCATTGCAATGTTTCCAACGCGATTGATCTCATCAGATAGATGTTGCATCTGACGCTGATTGCCTTCGATGAAATTTTCTAGCAACTGAGTATTCCGAATGGCAACCTCGAAGTGATACACTTCCTTCTGGTAACGCTTCGACATATTGCGCTCATTTATGTGCTGTCTGACTCCTACATAAGTTGCAAAGGGGTCATTTGGCCGCCTGAAGATGTTCATTGTATCGCGGACCGGAGGACAGAACAGCTTCGGGTGATGCTTCGCTGTGAATTCTTCGCTGCGTCCATGGTTGCAAATGGCTTGCAGCCAAGGAGCATATGGCTTCAGTTGGTTTACCAATTCAGCGGCTTGTACCATGTTTCGAAGAAAACAATCCTCGAAGTCAAACACATGTCCATGGGTGAGCTTCATAAGAGCATGACGAGTTGGATAATGGATATTTGATTCTTCATTCGCTGTACTGAGAGGCATCAGTGAGTTTGACAGGATATAGAACCATGTCTTGGAATTGAACACCAGATGCTTCGGGCGAATGTTTTCTGGCATGAGATCTCCAGTGACTTCGGGATCCAGTAAAGATGCGAATTCAGCTTCGGTGGGATCCGGTAACATGTGAACCTTTGCAAGTTTGCCAGTGTGTCTTGGAATGTTCACAATTTCCATGAATTCTTCGGAGTACATCCTGAAGATTTTCCCTTGAATCATCCATTCAAGAGTCCAAGTGCTAGTATCTTCTGGGGTTCCAGAGACATACAGAGTAGCATAGAATTGCTTCACTAGCTCGGAGTTGAATGGTGTTTCCATTGCAAATAATCCTGTGAGATTCTGAGCTTCGATAGTTTCAACTATGTTCTGGAAGCAGGTGGCAGCAGACAAACTGTGCATATCCAAGTACTTGTGTCTGAACAGAACACCTTTCTGGCAGTAAAGCTTCGTGTATAGGATTTGTTGTTCTGCTGTCCAGAAACGAAGGTCATCAGTTGTTCTTGGTGAATCATATGGACTAGTGCCAAAGAATCTAAGCTTCTTGCGATGAACTTCAATGTCAAATTCAGGACCGTGCCTTGAAGAAGTTCCTTCTCCCATGAAAATGGGAAAAGTCTCTCTGGGGTAGAGGGAGTCCAGCTGGGTGTCTTGAGCAGGAATACAATGCCTTCGGGCATCTGCGATTCGCCTCGGCGGTTGAGTGACGATTGCCAACTCATTGGCTTCGGCCTCTGCTGCGACATCAGCTTCGGCACGTCCAGCTTGCACTTGGGCTTCTTCTTCTTTTTCTTCTGACTCCTCAGCAGAGTGAGCTGAAGAGTAATCTTTGTCAGGAGTGGCTTGACGGGGTGGAGATGGTTGTGGTGCAAAGTTATCGTGAGTGGATGGTTGTGGAGCGGGTTGAGGTGGAGGTGGAGTGAGAACACGGGGTGGATTGGCTTCGGGTTGAGGTGGAGGTGGAGCAACTTCGGGGGCGGATGGCTTCGATGATGGTTTGCCAAGTTTGATTATTTTGCATCGTGGGGGCGATGCCTTTCTTGGTGCTTTCTTGGTTGGGTGGGAGCTGACTTCATCAACTTCTTCGGTGTCAGCAAGCAGTCATCTCTTCCTAGGTTGCAGCTTTGGAAGAGGCGAAGCTAATTGCTGGACCATGGCTTCGCGCTTCTTGGAGTCAAGCGCCATGACCGAAGCATTATGCGATTTGCAGCATTCTTCGATAGCGGATTTCAGCTTGCCTTGAAAAATTTGAAGATTCTGCTTGGTTTGCTCATTTACAGCAGCAATTTTCTTCGAAGCAGCAGTCGCTTCGCTCTTGAAATCCTCATCAGATTCTTCATCTGCTTTCTTCTGAAATTTCAGGATCTTTGCAGTTTCAGATCTATCCCTTGAATGCAGATCTCTCAGCTGATTGTACAAAGTTTCGACCATTGCTGAAAGATTAGGTGAGATATATGTATCTCCAATATCCACAGAGTGAGGATGAATGGCTTCAGCAAGCTTGAAATATGTCTGGCACAGACCCAGACAGTCCCACAGTTCACCTTCCCTAGCATCTGGAAAGTTGTGCTCACTGTGTTCAGCTTCAGCTTGGGCTTCGGGGACAGGAGCTGCGACTGGCTTCGGGGGAATTTCCTTCGGCGCCATGTCCACAGCGGCTTCCTTTTGAGCGGCCCTAGCAGATTTTTCTGCTCTCTTCGTGCGAACAATATCAAGCTGAGCTTGGCGTTTGGCTTCAGCTTCAGCAAGTTGTTTGGCTTCGGCGGCTGCCTTAGCCTCTTGAGCTTTAGCTTCAGCTAGCTTGCGCTTCGCTTCAGCTTGCTGGTTCGCCTCGGCCAGCTCCTTCCTTTGCTTCTCTAGATCAGCTGCTTCTCTATCAGCTTTCTCTTTCTCTTTTGCTTCTCTCTCAGCCTTAGCTTTGGCTTGAGCTTCGGCGTGCAGGCGTTCAGCTTCGATGAGGTCTCTTTTCCTCAACTCAACTTCTGTCAACTTCTTTGTGCCAACCTGGGCAAAAGTCTGACCAGGCTTAGCCACAGTTGTCTTCGGCTTCGAAGCTTTAACAGGCTCTTGAGCTTTGGCTTCAGGCACAGTAGTAGGCTTAGCAACAGGCTTTGCCTTCGGGTCATGCCGTTCCTTGGTCCTCTGCTCGGATGGAACAGGACGGCGGGGAGGCTTAGACGACAAGGGTGCCTCGACCACCAGGTTCGTCAAGTCAATGTTCCTCTTTGGAGCAGGAGGTTCTGTAGGTTCTTGGAACTTAACACCCTTAGGAGTAGTCGTCTTCGCTCCAGCCTTCTTCTTCAGAGGCATTCGAATCAGTTTCTTCTTGGGACTAGGGGGAATGGGT
The DNA here is from genome assembly GCA_950022295.1 of Bromus sterilis. Taxonomy (NCBI): domain Eukaryota; kingdom Viridiplantae; phylum Streptophyta; class Magnoliopsida; order Poales; family Poaceae; genus Bromus; species Bromus sterilis. The sequence goes on along the minus strand of OX465595.1, from coordinate 358,835,658 downwards.
GAGTGTTCTGACTCATCATCAGCTTCATCAGCTGGATCTTCTTCGATAGAATCTTCGAGCTGAGCAGCTGCTTCAGCTTCGTCATCGGCTTCGTGTTCTGCCTCCTCATCTGAAGCAGGAGGTGGCGAATTACTAAGCTTCCGAAGCTTTCGCCTCTTCTTAGGCTTCGATGGTTCAGCATCATCAAGTCCAGCAGCTGCAAGAGCTTTAGCTTTCTTTTCTTCGCGGATTCTCTTCTTTTCAGCCAAAATGGCAAGCCTGATTTTCTCATCTGGATAATCATCCGGAGTCTTGAGTGAATTTGGGTGAGGAACAGCCGGAGGCTTTGGATAGTACTTCATCCGGTTGGCTTCGGTGTACTGAGCACACATGACTGTGGTGTATTTGTAAGGAGGACTGAAAGCAAGTTGCATTGCCCACTTCCAAGTTGGGATGCTCTTGAACTTGTACCACCTGACAGCCCAATATCTGCGAATCTTTTGCAATCTCGTCTTCCTATCCTGATCTGTTTCTTCTGGAGGAGTGTTATACCCCATCTTAATGCGAATAGCTTCGGGAATGCCTCTGGCATTATTCACTTCCTTCGTTTTGCCACCTTTGCCCTTCGGCTTCGGTGGTTCATGGAAATTCTCAAGTCCATCAACTATGGGAGACTCATTTCCTATGGCAGCCTCTTCGTCAGACATCCTGTGAATAGAGTCGTAGACAAGAGGGAACCAAGGAGAGGGAATGAATAAGCACAGGCAAAAGTTTCGACCAAAACAAATCAATTTTGATAGGAACCCAGATCAATCTCAGATTGGATGCAACGTCTCTGTATGATTTTTGGCTAGAACTAGTTCGAAAACAAGACCTAACCTAAGCCAAAACAGAGAATGAATCGAATCTTGTCCACTGACCTGAGAAGATGGGATAGCTTCGATGCTAAGAACAGCTTTCCCAAGTTGTAAAGATCAGCACGGATCAAACAGCCCTTAAACAGAAATCAAAACCCTAATAAACTCAGATCCAAACCCTAGATGAAGAACACGGAGAGCAAGATTGGATCCGAGAGGCAATGCGTACCCTAACTTGGTGACGCACGGCGGCTACGGCGACGGAGGGCGGAGAAGTGCTCTGCGTCGACGGGGAAGGTCCACGGCGGCGACGTTCCGGCAGTGAAACGGCGACGGCGACGACGAGGACGAGGAGCTCTGCGGATGCTCGAGGAGGAAGACGGAGGAGTCGGGGTGAATGAATGCGTGGGAACGGTTTCGATCGGGGGATCGCCTTAAATAGGCACGATCTGAAGCGGTTATCAGATCACATCGTACGGTTCTCAGCAACTGACTCTTCCGATTCAATGGCTCAGATGTGGTGGCGTATCGCGAGCGAAACTCAACGACCCGGAGAAGACGGGGACTCTTCGGCCGAAGAATTAGTCTTGACCGAGAGCAAAAACTTCGATAAAGTTGGAAGCAATTGATTCGGAACTCAATGACGTTCGAAGCAATATGCTTTCCGTTTCAATTGTGCTTAACATTCAAGATCGAAAAGATTGGAAGCGAAGCAGAATGGAGTGGTAGGGTCCGAAACTTATCACTTCGAAGAACAACAACGAAGCTAAAAGTGATAAGCATATAGGACAAAAGAAACGAATAAATAAAGCAATCTAAACACAGAACAAACAGCAAATGGCAAACGAAGCTAAACTTGGGCGAAGAAAAACTCAAGCGAAACTAAACTAAAATAACACAACGAAGGTGAATATATACAGTGAATAGTTTCGATCTTACTGAACATTGTGTGAGTCTAAGATGTTCAGCTCACATCTCAATGCACAAAACCTTTTCTCGTCCAATGGCTTCGTGAATATATCTGCCAATTGATCTTCAGTTCTTACATGGCTAATCTCAATGTCTTCGCGCTGAACATGATCTCGAAGAAAATGATGACGAATATCGATATGCTTCGTTCGAGAGTGTTGCACAGGATTGTGAGCAATCTTGATGGCACTCTCATTGTCACAAAGCAGAGGGATTTTCTTCATATGAATACCATAATCTTTCAGCGTCTGCTTAAGCCAAAGTATTTGAGTGCAGCATGAGCCAGCAGCAATGTATTCAGCTTCAGCAGTAGATATTGAGACACAATTCTGTTTCTTTGAAGCCCAACACACAAGAGATCTACCAAGAAAATGACAAGTGCCTGAGGTAGATTTCCTGTCAACCCTATCACCAGCCCAGTCTGAATCAGAATATCCAATCAAATCAAACTGAGTGCCTTTGGGATACCAAAGTCCCAATGAAGGAGTATGTGCTAGATATCGAAGAATTCGCTTCACAGCAGTATGATGCGATTCCTTCGGATTTGCCTGAAAACGAGCACAAATACAAACTGATAGCATGATGTCAGGTCTAGATGCACATAAGTATAAGAGTGAACCTATCATAGACCGAAACTTTTTCTGATCGAAGGGTTTCCCTTTCTCATCTGCATCAAGAAAACCATTAGTAGGCATGGGAGTTCTAATGGTCTTGCATTCAGCAAGATCAAACTTCTTCAGGCAATCCTTCAAGTATTTCTCTTGTGAAATAAAGGTGCCATTCTTCTGTTGTCGAATCTGAAGTCCAAGGAAAAACTTCAATTCTCCCATCATTGACATCTCATATTTCTTCGACATCATCCTTGCAAATTCTTCGCTGATCTCAGAGTTAGTACAGCCAAAAATGATATCATCTACATATATCTGACACACAAATAGATCATTGTTATATGATCGAGTGAAAAGAGTGGGGTCAGTAGTTCCTGGTTTGAAGCCTTTCTTCAGGAGGAAATCCTTCAATGTTTCATACCAAGCACGAGGTGCTTGCTTCAGTCCATACAAAGCTTTATGAAGCCTGTACACCATATCAGGATTCTTCGAGTCTTCAAAACCTGGAGGCTGCATAACATACACTTCTTCTTCGATTTCACCATTAAGAAAAGCACTCTTGACGTCCATTTGATATAGCAATATATTTTTGTGGTTAGCAAAAGCAAGCATGACACGAATGGATTCGAGACGGGCTACTGGAGCATAGGTTTCACCGAAGTCAATGCCTTCGATTTGGGTGTAACCTTGTGCTACCAATCTAGCCTTATTTCTTACCACAATACCGTCTTCATCTTGCTTGTTGCGAAATATCCACTTGGTGCCAATAACGTTGTGCTTCGAGGGATCTGGCCTTTCAACAAGTGACCAGACTTTGTTTCTTTCAAACTGGTGAAGTTCTTCCATCATAGCCAATAACCAATCAGGGTCTTTTATGGCTTCATCATATTTTGAAGGCTCTAGCATAGAGACAAAGGAAAAATTTCCACAGAAGTTAGCCAAGCGAGTGCGAGATCGAGTAGTGGGACGACCTGGTAGATTGATATCTTCGAGAATCGAATCCACATCAACTCTTCTTCGAACTCGTGATAAAGCAGTATCATTTGCTTCAGGCTCAGCATATGCTTCAGAATCTGCATCAGCTTCGGGTTCAGCTTCAGCATTTCCTTCGATCCCTTGACCTTCTTCGTCCTGTTCATTATTAGCTTCAGGATGGTGATCTCCAGCGCCCCTTGCTATGTGTGGGAACATTGGACCATCATCATCCCTTACAGCTTGACGTTCATTAGCTTCGACAGGGCGAATCTCACCAATAGCCATAGACCTAATCACTTCATCAAGTGGAAGTTCATCTAGATCATGAGGCAAATGCTCCTTTTGAGAGCCATTAGTTTCATCAAATCTTACATTTACAGTTTCCATAACTTTTCCAAAGTGAGAGTTATAGACTCTGTAAGTGTGTGAGTTTGAGCCATAACCTAAAAGAAAACCTTCATGTGCCTTAGGGGCAAATTTGGAGCTATGATTCATATCACTAATAAAGCATGGAGCACCAAATACCCTAAGATATGAGACATTTGGTTTGTTACCAGTGATAAGCTCATGTGAAGTTTTCTTCAAGAATTTGTGAAGGTAAAGCTTGTTGATGATGTGACATGCAGTATTGATTGCTTCGGCCCAGAACCTGATAGGAGTCTTGTATTCAGCAAGCATAGTTCTGGCCATCTCAATAAGAGTTCTATTCTTCCTTTCAACTACACCATTCTGTTGAGGTGTATAAGCAGCAGAGAACTCATGAGTAAAACCATGATCATCAAGAAAATCTTCGATATTTGTATTCTTGAACTCAGTTCCATTATCACTTCGGATATGCTTCAGAGATAATTCATATTCTGTTTGAGCTCTCTTAGCGAATGACTTGAAGACTTCAACCACTTTGCTCTTGTCATCCAAAAAGAAAACCCAAGAATAACGTGAGAAGTCATCAACAATAACTAGACCATATTTGTTTCCTCCCAGACTTGCATAATTTTGAGGACCAAAAAGATCCATATGAAGCAATTCAAGAGGACGAGTGGTAGTCATGATGGTCTTCGCTGAATGATGTTTCTTCGTGATTTTACCAGCTTCGCAAGCACTACAGAGACGATCCTTATCGAATATTACTTCGGTAAGACCAATAACATGATTCTTCTTCACTAAGTTATGAAGATTTCTCATCCCTGCATGACCAAGTCTTCGATGCCATAACCAACCCGATGAAGCTTTTGCCATTAAGCAAGTGGATACAGCAGGGCCCGAAGAAAAGTCAACAATGTATAGATCTCCCTTTCGGTAACCCTCGAAGATAAACGAATAGTCATCCTGTGAAAAGACAACACAACGCGAAGCAGAAAACAACACAAGCATACCCATATCGCATAACTTTGAAATAGACATAAGATTATATCCAAGTGATTGAACTAGCATAACCTTGTCAATGTGCTTATCCTTCGATATGGCAATCTTACCCAAACCTAACACTTTACCTTTGTTGTTGTCACCGAAGGTAATGTACTTCAGAGAAGATTGAGATAGTTTTTCTTCGGTGAACAACTCCTTGTCTCCGGTCATATGATTTGTACAACCACTATCCATGACCCATTCGGATCCACCGGAGACATAGCCCTGCAGAAGAATTAGTTCTTCTTAACCACCCACAAATGAGCAGGTGACTGAGAAGACGTTGAAGCACTGGTCGAAGCAATATTAAATCGGACAGGAGTGTATTGCTTCGGTGTACCATCAAGCACACCATAAATGTAAGTCCTCTGCGAATGGTTAGCATAAGTATGAGCATATGCAATCTTAGTACGATTATTATGAGGACGATACGTATGGCGACCAGTACGATAGTATTGCTTCTGCGGAACATTTGACTCGGTCACCAAAGGATCATTTCTTGTCTCAAGAGAGTAGAAATGATTCGGTGGTACCGAAGGCTTTCCCTGCATAGAATGGTTAGCAGGCAATTTTTCAACAAGTGCTTTTTGCACCCATATCTGCCTCTTGTAAAATCCATTCTTTGGTGGAGTACCTACATATTCAGCTGAAACTTTTCCTTGTTCATCTTTCATGAGTTTGTAGTCTGAATCAAGTGATTCATCCACAATGACTTTGTTCATTTTGCAATCAAAACCTGAAAGGTTAGCAATATCAATGGGTTTCTCCTTAGCTAGAACCCAAACAGTCTTAGGATACTGCTCAGGCTCCCAATATGTGCCATCAGGATTTATCTTTCTTTCAAAGCCAACACCTTCATTCCTGGGATTCCTGTGAAGGAGAGCCTTCCTAAGGATATCACAGAGATATTGGTGTCCTTGCACACTTTTGAACATGCCTGTTTCAAATAAGTTTTTCAACCTGAGGAGTTCCTCGGTAACATCAGGATTTTCCTCATCGGAGGCATTAGTATCATCAATAACAATAGGAGCTTTCCCTTTGGAAATAGTTTTGCTTCGTTCCAAACAATCGAAACAAGGTGATTCAGATTTATCAATTGCTTCAGAACCTTGTTGAGCCATGAGAGAGAGATTGACATTTTCCAATTCTTCATGAGCCTCTGTCAGTTTTTCGAGAGCCACTTTCCTCTGAAGAAATTCATAGGTAAGCTTCTCATAATCAACTGAAAGAAGATCATGCCGAGAGGATAATTCTTCAACCTTCTCCTTCAGAGCAGCATGCTCATTGGTTAAAGTTTGATTCTTCTCAATCTCATTGATCAACAACGTTTCTGACTTCTTAATGGTTTTGCTTAGTGAATCAAGTTCATCTTGTTGAATTGAAGCAATTTTAGCAAGTTTAGCATAGCTTATCCTAGTATCACTTTCACATGAGGAATAATCAGAGGTATCATAGGTTGACTTGGATGTAGATACCTTTGCCTTGGCCATGAAGCAATATGCAGGAGTTTCATCTTCACTACTGTTGTTGGTGAAGAATGAGCTCGAAGCATTGACTGAAGCATCTGTCGAAGCAAATGCCAATCCAGCAACACCATCTGATTCGGACCCTGAAGCAGACCTTGAGTCTTGTTCAGCTTCGGAACCAGAGGCTTCGTCATCTGAGTTCATCTCCTTTCCCAGATAGGCCTTGGCACGATGAGAGCTGCTTCGACGAGACGAGTAAGTCTTCGATGAAGAACCCTCACGCTTCTTATGATACTTCTTTCTCTTATCATCATCAGAATCTTTCTTCTTTTCCCTTCTTGAACTGGAATCATGTTTCTTTGACTCATGACTTCTGGAGGATCTGTAAGGCTTCGATGAAGAGTCTCTGAGAGAATGCTTCGATTTGTTCTCAGCTTCCCACAGAGGGCAATCAGCAATATAGTGTCCTGGTTTCTTGCACTTATAGCAGCAGTTGTCCTTCGATGGAGAGCTTCTTGAAGATGAGCGGTGAGAAGAAAGACTCGAGCTTCTTGAAGGATAACTCTTCTTGGGTGAAGAAAAACCTTTCTTCTGAAAGCGATTGAAGCGTCTCATGATCAGTGCCAAATCCTTTCCAATGCTTGCAGGATCATCTGATTCGACACCTGAAGCAGAACTGACTTCGGGCGAAGAATGACGCGAAGCTTTTGCTTTTAGAGCATGAGATCTTCTTCGGGAACCATTTATGTCACGTTTCTCATCTTCTTCCATTTCAAAGGTAGTGAGTCTCTCAAGAACATCAGCAGCAACAAGATGTCTGTAATCAGACCTTTCCTTGATCATCAGAACAATGTGATCGAACGAATCATCTAGCGAGCGAAGAAGTGTCCTGACAACTGAGTGAGGAGTTATATCATCAGCACCGAGGGAAATCAACTCATTTGCCAGAGCTGTGAGTCTGCTGTAAATTGAGTGAACCTTTTCACCCTCGAGTCTTTTGAAGCGATAGAATTTGCTTCGGAGTGTGTCAATTCTGGCATCTCTCTGAGTAGAAACACCTTCACCAATCTTTTCAAGATAGTCCCAGACACCTTTGGCCGAAGGAATATTCTTCACTTCATGATACTTTTCTGGAGTCAAGTGATTTGTGATGAACACCCAGACAACCGAATCCAGATCCATCAGTTGAGCTTCTTCAGGAGTGATAGCATTCTTGTCAGTAACTGTAACACCATGTAAGACAACTTGCCATGCAGTGGAATTAATAGCCATAATATTCCTCTTCATCTTGTCCTTCCAGTAAGAGTAGTCCTTCCCATTGAAAATAGGAATAGGTTCGCCAGAGCGAATAGCTGCGAAAGACATACTAGAAGACATACTTGAAAACACTCCAGGAGGTTAATCCAAAAAGAGTGACCTGCTCTGATACCAATTGTTAGACCAAGTATGTGATCAGAGGGGGAGGGGGTGAATGATCACTTCAAAATTTCGCATGAAACTTTGAAGTGAAGCCTAACACAGCAATCGAAACTATTCAACAGAAAGGTAAACATTGAAGCAGAACGTGATCGAAGCAGAACATAGTGAATCAGAAGTATCGAATCAATTGCATCGAAGCAGAACTCTGAAGCAATTGACAAACAGAATGTAAGTGCGGAAAGTAAAACGAACTCTTGACTCGGCGATGTTTGTTCGACCAGTTCACACTCTGCAAAGTGCTACGTCTGGTTGGAGGGACTTGTGATTGAACACAGGAGCTAACCTCTCTCCATCCATTTCTCCACTGCACCAATCTCCTTGAGCTTGGTCAGTTCTTCACTCTTGGTTGATTATTGAGGAAATCACCGAAACCTTTGACAAACTGGACTTCGAGGCGACAATAACTCTTCGCTCTCTGAAGAACAACTCTCCCGTCTAGGAGAATTGCAGTTCTCCAAGATAACAAGGCTAGCAAACTTCTTCCTAAGTCATAATGAATCAACTCAGATCAATAGGACTTATGCTTCGGTGGATCGGTATTTGAAATGCTTCGGTGGGGTTGCTCTCTCTCTCTCTCTCTCCTCAGTAGGGAATCAATGTTGGAGCAGCCCCTCCCGCCAATGAGGGTGGGGGTGGCGTATTTATAGGCAGCAATCCCAAGGTGCGAAATGACTGAAGTAACCCGATGTGACAGCTTGACACCTGTCCCCAACGGTCATATTTCCAATCAATGCGCAACTTTACTTGCGGTCCAAGTAAAGCTGACTCACGGACTTGGTTCTGCTTCAGGAGCCGAAAGAACAAAGTCTTCGCTGGTGAAGCATTACCTAGCTCACATGAGATTTCTTCGACTCTGGCTTCTCACTGGTTTAGATTCGATCTGAGTCTTTTCATCAAAACCTTCGAAATACATTTACTAAACCCCTCTTGATAGTACGGTTTTTCCTACGACTCAAAGAAGTAAAAAGAACTATGAAAAAACAACTAAGTCTTGCGCCATCTTGATCACTTTCTTCGATAGGATGTGCTTCAGGATTCCTTATCCTTTTAGGGGTCGACATCCGTGATAAGCTTCGCTCCAGAGGATATGCTTCGATAAATGAGTAAATCTTCGTTGAAGCTTTATCACCAACCAATAACTTCAGGAACCTAACCATCTGTTTCACACTAGAAAACTTGTTAGTTCCTCTACTGTTTTGACCAACAATATCCAAAACTCATGAGGGTATAACTTTGCTCTTACACACCTCCTTGATCTTGGCCTTTTGCATGGTCTTTAACCTACGCTAGTGTGCAAGGCCTTCGTGAATACGGGATTTGCTCTTGGGTGGCCATGTCGTCCTCCTTAATCCTCACAAAGTTCTCGCGTAGGATGATAGCTCTTAACGCTCTTATATTATGGCGTGGAGAGCGTTGAGGTATTACTCTTGCTCGGCCATGCCAATCACTTGGCAGACGATGATAACCTTAACATCCACCAAAACAACTATGTTTTCATCCATATCTGTGGCGTCGTGCGTGCTCCGCATAGACAGTCTGCCCCGCGCGACACACAATGACATCCTCAACCTTCTTTGGTTTTTGTATTAACCTAAAAAATATATTTGTATAATTTTAATCTAAACTTCTTTGGTTTTTGTATTAACCTAAAAATATATTTTTGTATAATTTTAATTTAAACTAATTTCCTTTTATAATAAATTGAACATCTTGGTTTTATTTTAAAACTCTAATTTATCATTCTAATATTAGTTATTTTGAACTTCTTTCTTTTCATTTTAGAGCAAACAAAATCCAATTTCTTTAATAAACATTGAATTCCTCCAATCTTTTAATTTCTACTTTTTAGTTTCATTTTTAGAAACACCAAAAGTCTATTTTTTTAATATGGGACATAAAATTGTTGAGTTATTTCAATTTAATTTCTTGTTTTTATTATTTTTTAATTATTTATCTCTTTAAAAAAATTCAATTATAGTTAGTTTACAAACGTGAAAATAAGTTTTTAATAAACATTAACCTTTTATATTATTTTAGTTTGGAGTCCTATGTTATGTTTATTTAAATTTCTTGGTTTATTTTTAGAAAACGCAAGGTTCAATTTCTTAAATAAACATTGAGTTGCTTTATTATTGTACATAGATAATTTTCCTTTATTTTTAGAACAAAAAAAACAATTATTCTGAATAATATATTACTAAATTTTTTTATTAATTTGAACTTCTTGATTTTATTTTTAGAAATGAGAAAAATCTTATGTTTTACAAACATTGAACAGTCCCAGTATTGAAATTTGAAATTCTGGGTTTTTTAATTCAACTAATCATTTCTTTGTAATTTGAAATTCTTGATTTATTTTTAATTCATTTTATTCTGTAAATATGATTCATGGAGCTTGTCGGTTATTATAATACGCCTATAGATTTTTTTTAAATATAATCAATATTCTTTTCTTATTTAAATTTGGGTCGCTTTAGTTTTATTTTAATTTCCACTTATTATTTTTTCTCAAAAAACTGATTCATTATTGCAGTTATTTAATTCTAATTTATTATTATTTTTCTTTTAAAATTGAGATAAATATTAATCGGGTCATAAATATCAAATTTCTCTATTATTTTTATTTGAGCTTCTTTGTATTAATTTGAAAATATGATTCCTTTATTAATTTGAACTTCTTTGTTTTATCTATAATACCTAAATAGTTCATCCACACTAACCTATTTATCTTGACATGCAAGCTATCCACATCATCAAGTAGGTTCACCATTTTAAAACTCTTTCACTAACTCTTCATGCATATGCTCATATTAACTTTGCATGTGCATTCATCTTATCAAAAATAAAAAAATAAAAAATTATGCACTCAACGTCACAATTTATAAGCAACTTTTTTTATAGAAAATCAAATTATGATTTACGTCGCATTTTATTTTTCTATGTGACATTTTTTTTCATAAATACACATCCATAGTTGCTATTGTTGTTTTACGTTTAGCCAAAGTTGAACATGTCTAGACTTTCTGAACTCTCAACGTTGTTTTTGTCTCATATCATCTGATGATATATTGTCAAGTAACTAAATTAAGAAAAAAAAAATCAAACTCATTTTTTGATTTTTCATCAAATTTTCTATCACATGCATTAAAAAATAAATTCTTTCTTAACTGTTCCCGAGGCAACGCGCGGGGTATGATCTAGTTTTTATAATATGTCTCTTCATTTTTATTTAATTTCTAGAAATTAAAAAAAACGTAACATAAAATTCACTATTATATTAGTTTGAATTTTTCATTTTGAGAAACGTCTGATTCATTATGTTTTCCATTATTATTTTGATTTGAACTACTTTGGTTTTATTTTAATAAGAATTTTTTTTCTTTTTACAATATTAATCATCTTTTTTATTATAATTTGAGCTTATTTTGTATTTATTCATTTATATATATTAAATTTGATATTTTTTTAATAAACTACTGATTAGTTTGTTGATTTAATTTGAACTTCTTTGATTTCTTGAAATGGGAACATCATTTTTACTTAATAAATGTTGAACTTTTTTTAATTTAAAATTCTTAGTTCATGTTTAGAAACGTGAAAAGTTCATTTTTTGTTAATTAAGGAACTACTTTGTTATTTTAAAGACGCCAAAGTTGTCCTTATTTTTTAAGCTGTCAGAAGTCCTATTTTTGTATGAACATCAATATGCTTTATTATTTTAAATATTCTTTTCACCGTGTGTCCACGCTCGTCGTTCTTTGCATCGGTGTAGCTATCATTTCCGTCTCTTGCAGCCCAAAAAGTAGGGAGGTGATCTTTTATTTTATTGGGCCATGGGCATAAGAAGCCCACCGAAAGCATGGGAGAAACCATTGATGTGCTACGACTACTGCTGCTGAAGGCTCTGTAATCACTACAATGTTTCTTTTCTATATATAAGCGGTATCAAAACAAAAAGCGAAAAAAATGAGATGTTATAGTTTTTCTTTTTTAAAAGGCACACGTATTGTATAAATATCAAAATAAAAATTGTTGATTAAGTAGAAATATTCAGCATCGCTTGTACCTGTCTTCTGAGAACTTTTTCAAATATTGTAAATAACGAAATGATTATATTTGGGTAATTTGGTACTCCTTTCGGTCGGAATTATTTATCACGTAAATAGATGTATGTAGCACTAAAAAATTCTAGATCCATCTATTTGAGCGATAAGTAGTTTCGACCAATGTTCGAGAAAACATGATGACAATTGCTCACAAAAATGATAACTTAAAAAAAGACTGAGACAAAGGCAAGAACAACAAATCATACGTGCAATTACGGACTTTTGCAAGCAATGACAAGTTGTATGAAATATATCATGGAAATTTCCCACATTTTTTACTAGGTACACAAGCAAAATAAATAATTCTGATATTTTAATAGCCAAATGTAAGAAATAAAAGTTGAAACTAGACACAATTAAAAAAGGCAAGCACAACAAACTATTTTTGGGCAACTAGTGTAAGAAAAAAGACAAGCCGTACAAAATAAATGTGGCAACTCAATAGAATTAAAAATGGCAGGCCAGAAAATTGTCCTGAAAATCGGATGTTAACAAAAATGGCAAGTATTTGAAATAAATATGAAAAGTTAGGACAATTAGAAATTACAAGTATGAAAAATAATTTCGATAATTGTGTACAAACAAAATGATAAGTAGTGCAAAATAAACATGAAACTTGCTATAATTAAAGTTGGCAAGCACAAAAAAATCTCTTGGGAATTGTGTGCAATTAAACAAAACTACAAGTAGTACTCCCTCCGTTTTTTGCTCCGCATATAAGATTTGGTCAAAGTCAATTTTGATAAAGTTTGACCAAATTTATATAAAAAAGTATCAACATTTACAACATCAAAGTATACCATATGAAAATTAATATCATGATGCTTCTAATGATATTGATTTCATATTGTGGATGTTGATAATTTTTTCTATAAAATTGGTCAAACTTTAGCAAATTTGACTTTGACCAAATATTATATGCGAAGTAAAAAGAAACGAATGGAGTACAAAATAAGCATGACAACTTGGTACAATTAGACATGACAAGGACAACAAATTAGTCTAACGATTACATGTAAATCAAAACGCTAAGCAATATGAAAATAAGTTGGCAATTCAAAAAAATTAAAAATAGCAAGCAAAATATATCTATATAACATGGCAAGCAGTATAAAATAACATGCTAACTCAGCACAATTAAAAATAACAAGCATAATTAAGTATCTTGGTAATTATGTGTAAATTTCTTAACATACACCTAGCTATATATATCCGTGGCTAGCTACACGTTAGAAAACGACAATCATATCAGTTCATATTTTCTCTAGTATAATTTATATTATCTATCTACTTGTTATTTGATAGCTTATCTAGTTATTTGGTCGATTTCGTCTGACAGAAGTGGCTCACTCAGTGTTTTTCGCTTTGTCCGGCGTCCCCAGGCGACACCCAGCGTGCTGGGTTTAGCTTGGAATCGTCGGACTCAATTTCGGCTCAATCTGACGCTATATGGGCTTCTAGAGGCGCGATTGAACGAAAAAGTCTCGTCCAGCCCTAATATCGCCGTCCTGAAAGGTTGTTAAGGGCGCGGCTGAAAATGCTCTAACGGTTGGCCTGATAGCTTGAAGGAAGAAGCTTTACCAAATGATTAGCATTTTTTAATAAGCAAGTGATTTGCCAGTTCATCCCACGGGAAGCATGACAGCAGCACCTCTGTACAGTAACACCTATCAATCTATGTATCTAACCTACTCTACATTATCTAAAAACATAATATTCTCATTTCGTTTATTTTCATCTCACGCTTGGCACGTCAGAAAAGTCAAAGGGAAATGGGTTCACTACACTTCAGGCACGTACGTCCATACTTACCTCTATTCCCTCTTAACACTAAGTTTATTTTTAAAAGGTTAATCAAATCTTAATTTTTTAAAGGAAAAAATAAATGGATTGATGAAGAAGAATGCTTATGTAATCGCTGTAACGCATAAACAATTAGCTAGTAATATGTAGTATGTATGATTTAAATCATACTTACGATGTGTAAGGTTGCTCATCTGCAACAAAATGTTATTTAATTTCAAATATGTAAGAGCGGGCTTATGATTAATATGACTATCTTAATTAACCATATTGTGGGTATATAACTAATCTAATAAATATAAAATCAAAATACTAGTGAAATGAGTTCAGTTACATTGTCCATTTGAATTGCTTTATCCTATGTTCAAAATAATTTTCTCTTTATTCCATTGTTTGAGAAATTAATTTGAACATGATTGTGTGAGACACAAACCATTTTATAGATGTGTCTGTGAGACCATGAAATATATAAATAATCACAGGCTATGGTTAAAGTAATCAACAAATTTTCTGACTATGGAAACCGATATCACATGGATCAACCTTTAATTAACATATTTAATTTCCCGCAATAAAACATATTTAATTATTTTCTATCAACACTTTAAAACTCATTGTGGATGCATGACATTACTTCCTCGGAATAAGTTGAAGCTGAAATGAATGTTAACCTTGAAATACATTTTTTTAGCTGAATCATCAGACTTTATTCATTAACCACCACGTTTATAAGAATGTTGTTAGGGTTATGGGGTTGGCCTAGCCAAAGATACCCCACTCACCCTAGCAGCAAATCTAGAAAGTTTATGTGCTTCAACATTAAAAATACTAGATTTAAAGACAAAGGTACACATGAAAAAAAACATCTCTTCCACTTTAGAACATCTCTTATGACTCCCTATAAATACCACCAGTGTTTTGCTTGAACATTGAAATACATCTATTTTAACGTCATATAATTACGAACGGGTGGAGTACGTAATTCTACCGTGGTTGAAGATGATGACCTGCTTGTGCCCGGTTGCACATCTTGCTGTTGCAGGGATTCTCTCTCAAGTTTTTGGGATGATGACACAGGGCTCCGGAGATCTTTAAGTGTTATGGTTGTCTTAGGGCGTTTTTGGTGTTCTTGGTCATCTATGTTTGTATTTCTGTGTGCTTGTAAGGGTCACTAACTTTGTATTTTTTCGTGATTTGAATACAAAAAATGTCAAAAAAAAAACTATACTACCCAAGCGTACTTTATGTATTTCTTATTTCAATGTGGTGTACGTACAGCCTAATTTACTTATATGTACTTCCTCCGTATCAAAATATATGACGTGTTTTAGTTCAAATTTAAACTAAAAAATATCTTATATTTTGATGCACAAATACAGCAGCAGCTACAACAGTCCGAGTAATGCTAATCACGGCGCATGCCCATTCTGTATACTTTTCACCAGCAACTTAGCCGACGAAGTGGTCCCCACCACCGCGAGAACAAAACCGACGGCGATCATCGCCGCATTCAGCACGACGACAGGGCGCGACACCCGGCGCCATCGGATCTTGAGGTAGAACGCGCAGGGGAAGATGACCGAGATGGCCACGCTGACGAGCGAACCGGTGAGGCTGAGCACGTACTGGAAATACGGCACCGACAGCGCCAGCGCCAGGATGAGGAGGAGCCCCGCCGAGCCGGCGCTGCCACGGACGATTATCCGGGCACGAGACCCCATGGCGGCCGGCAGGTGGTGCTCGAGCTGGATGGCGAAGGGCGCGAACTCGAGCGCGTACTTGGTGACCGGCGTGAGCACGGTGGCCCACAGCGCCACCTTGGTGGCCAGCAACCCCGGCGGCATGCTGAGCGTGACCTGCGAGTTCACGCTGGGGCCGAAGAGGCTTGCACCAACGAACGCCAGAGCCGCGTAGAGCACGGTGACCATGGAGAAGCTCGTGATGGAGACCTTGGTGAAGCTTGAGGGGTCCTTCATGGCCGTGTAGATGTTAGGGAAGACGATGTGGCCGGCGTAGCTGAACATGTAGAGGCCGGACACTGCCGGGATCCTCTCAAGCCTCAGCGCAGGGATGTGCTTTCCGACGCCCACACTGCCGAAAGCTGCCGTGCAGACGATGGTGCCGAAGATGACCATCGACATCACGATGCCGGCGAAGGAGAGGAAGGAGATGGACGACAGGTTCCTCAGCCAGAGGCTGGGAAGAGCCACGAGCACGGCGATGACGGTGAGCAGCTGCGTGGTGCTGAGGCCCAGCCCTGGCAGGTGGAGGCGGACGCCGGCGAAGACGAGAGGGATGTTGTCGCTGAGGGAGATGGTGTAGGAGACCAGGGCGAAGAAGATCTCGAGGTAGATGAACGCGGAGGCGATCAGCCGGCCCTTGGAGCCGAACGCCCGGTGGCCGATGTCCTGGTACGTCTTGGATCCGGGATCCTCGTCCAGGCACTTGCCGATGATGTGCGCGGTGTATGCGCACATGATGCCGAGGCCGACCAGGAGGAAGATGGACGCCCACCCGCCGTTTTCCATGGCGTAGGGAGTGGAGAGCTGCCCAAGTCCTGGGGAAAAAAAACAGAACAAATTCTTTACGTTGAATCTAGGTACTTACTATAAAATTTTACTTACTCAACATTAAGTCGTTCCGGCATTAAAATGCTAGACACGATGCGTTTTGGCTCCCGGGTTCAGATGATCTTAGGCAACTGTAAACATGATAAAAATACTAAAAGAAATGAAAAAGTAAAAGATGCCTAAGTGCAAAATGTTAGTATAAAATTTGAATAAGTTTAAACATCTTAGGAACTCTTAGCAAAAAAAAAACTTTTCAAATTTGCTGAGAGCTCCTGAGATGTTCAGACTTTTTAAAATTTTGTACAAACATCTTGCACTTAGGCATCTTTCACAAAAAGAATATTTATCATTTTTTTTGGTATTTCTAATATTTTAGTTTAAGCTGGGTATAGATGAGTAAGCTTCTTACCTATGAGCATGCCAACCATGTTGATGACCGACTGGGCAAAGGTGCTGGTAGGCTTGCTGTGGTGCTGCTCATCAGTGGCCGCGACCCTCACCCCGCCGGCGGCCGTCGTCTCCTCCAGCCCCAGCGCACAGCTGCACGGCTTGCCGGCGGCTTCGACGTCGCAGGCATCGCAGCCCCTGCCAGGCTGCTGTGTCGCGAGCCGAGAGCCGTGCATGCTCTCGCTCGCCACCTGCTTAGGCTGCGGGCACAGCCACCGGCACCACCACCTCGCCATTTATGCTTCCGTTAGCTAGGAGAAGCGTCTAACTTTGGGTTAGTGTACGTACGTGTATATAGCTGAATGTGCTCTAGCTCTACTGCAATCGCCTTGTTCAGAACGAGGTTCTGCTAGCGCCTATTTATACTTGTCTTGATTACTGGGGGGTAGAGATGGAGAATGAACATAGACACCTTACATCAACGGGGAGTTTTGTACGGGTTTAACGGACGATTAATTGTGAACCAATAGGATTTAAGAAGATCAGGGGAGAAACGGGTCCATCCGGCCCAGCTGAAATTCACGGCGTTTAGGATTAATCGTAGAATCTTGGAGCATTTGATAACGCGATGGAATCTTGGAGCTAGCAAATTCTAATGAAAGTGTTAGGGCAACTCCAACTCGTCGACGCAAACGGATGCGCGTTTTGTTCGCTTTCTGTTCGTTTGCGTCGGCGCGCGGACTATTGTTCGCGCCTGTCCGTGCTTTTCCGGACACGTCGTTCAATGGGGAACATATTTCATTCGCGCCACGCACCATTTCAGTAATTAAAAAAATTAAAAAAAGAAGAGAAACCAAAGATCCAGTTATCGGATTCCTCTTCGTTTTATAACATAACTGGATCTTCCTTTCCTCTTCCCTTTATAAAATTAAAAAAAGAAGAGAAACCAAAGATTCAGTTATCGGATTGATAACCGAAGTTTTCCCTTATAAAATATTGACGACCGATGGCCACTATCCCCAGCTTCAAACTCAATAAAAAAAGTCATCGGCGACGAAACATTTCCCTCAAATTTTCATCAAATAACAAGTTCAACACACAGAAAATAAATAGTTTTACAAGTCCAAATAAATATAGTCTCAAATAGTTATTACAACCAAATTGAAATTAATAAAAGTTGATACATCTACTGGTTGCCAACATGTCCCCACATGTGCTCAACCAAATCATCCTGGAGCTGAATATGTGTCTGATAAATCCCGCATCTCGGCATGAAACTGGGTGAACTGTGCAAACGTAGCAGGTACACACTGAGGCACAACATTTGCGCCCTGAAACTGGAAGCCCTGGAAGCCGATATCCTTGGAACGCTCATCCCTCTAGGATCATGTTGTGCATGATCACACAAGCAGTCGTCACCTCCCACATCTTCTTTGAACTTCATGTTCTAGCAGGATGCCGAACAATAGCCTAACGAGACTGAAGCACATCAAATGCACGCTCCACATCCTTTCTTGCACTCTCTTGTGCTTGAGCAAACCTAGACCTCTTTTCTCCTTGGGGGTTGAGATTGTCTTGACAAGGGTTGACCACTGAGGATAGATACCATCTGCAAGGTAGTATCCTTTGGTGTACTGATGGCCATTGACCTCAAAGTTAACCTTCGGGCTATGCCCCTTAGCTAGTGTAGCAAACACAGAAGATCTCTGAAGTACATTGATGTCATTATGAGAACCAGCCATGCCAAAAAAAGAATGTCATATCCAGAGATCCTGAAATGCCACCGCCTCAAGTATGATCGTGCAAGCTTTCACATGACCTTTGTATTGTCCTTGCCAAGCAAATGGACAGTTTTACACTCCCAATGCATGTAATCTATGCTTCCAAGCATTCCCGGAAACCCTCTCTCGGCATTGATTGCTAACAATCGAGCAGTATCGGCCTCATTTGGTTCCCTCAAGTACTCGGGACCAAACACTACTACCACAGCCTTACAAAATCTATAAAGTGATGCAAGACACGTGGATTCTCATCCGAACGTACTCATCTATGAGATCACCCGGTACTCCGTATGCAAGCATTCGGATGGCAGTAGTGCACTTTTGATAAGAAGAAAACCCAATGTTGCCTAGTGCATCTTTTTTGCATCTGAAGTAGTCATCATATTCTACCACTCCTTCCCTAATGCGATTGAACACGTGCTTAGCCATTCTAAACCGACGGCGGAAATGTTTAGGACCAAACAATGATTTTGGCACCCTAAAGTAATCATCCCACAACAAGACGTGGTCAGTCACTCGGTTGCGATTCAAAGAAGGTTCATGTCCTACAATCGACCCTCTAACAATGGTTGCTGGTGTTCAATGTGATTGTTTACAATCAAAGTCGCCATCACCAATTCCTCATCCTCACTTGACTCATCCAACGAACAAAGGAAATGCTCGAAAAAGAACTCATCACCACTGACCATTGTACTTTGTGGGCAAAGCGTCGAACACCTTGCAGGCGCGGTGAAGCAGGGGCCGATGCAGCAGCAGTGACGCGCGCCGAAGCGATTGCGCGCCTTCCACAGCGGCGCACGACGCAGTGACGATCGTTGCCGACGAGGTAGTCCGGTGCAGGGGGCGGCGAAGGGACTGCGACGTCGGGCCGGGGAAGCGGCGCAGCAGACGAGCGCGGATAGAGTTGGCGGCGCGACCACCACCGGCGACGGTGAACAAGCGCGCGCAGAGAGACAACTGACGCGGGTGCTCGCGGCGGCGATTTGGCGGAGGAGATGCTGGCGGCGACCACGAGCGGATGGAGCTGGCGGCGCGACCATGACCGGGGCATGTGGAGGAGAAAGTGGATGCTTCGCCCAATGACGAGCGGGCCAAGGAGAAGGAAGTGGACGCGGCGCGGATGTCCGAAGGGTGTCCACGCCGACGCAAACCAGGCCCAATTTTGGGCCGGAAATGAGTCAAAACGGACAAGAAAACGGACGCATGTCCGTTTGCGCCGGCGCGTTGGACCGCGATTTCGGTCCGCGCCGACGCATCCGTACCAAAACGGACAGAAAAAAAATGTTTTGCGTCGGCGCGTTGGAGTTTCCCTTAGTCGAGCTTGGTGATACAACGTTCGAACTTCAAACCCTTCTAGTTAGGATTTCCTCGTCGGTTGAGTCGAGTATTCAGTTCTATTCATCAAGTGGGTGTCTGAGAGATAAGGTGGGCAACAACGTGAACCTGGGAATTAAGATATGTAAGAGCATATCTACCACACTCCTTAAAAAAGATCGCTTTTTTATTTTTCCAGCGATTTACGGGTTGGGATTATTTTTTCGGCATGTAAAACTTTTACAGTGACCATTAAATTGTTCCCTCCCCGACCATTATTTGTACCGCACGGAGGGATGGATACTGGATACAAGTCACGACCTGAGTCCACCACAGCCGTGCACCACCTAATCCCTCACCGATTTCTCACCGTCAACCACCAAATCAGCCGCCTCTGGTAACAGATCCGCCACCGCAATCCCCATATGTGGCGCAACATGTGGTCAACTGGCCGCTCCCTGCCATTGGGGTGGCGGCGGCGATGAGGAGCGCAGGCGGTGCATCACCGTCGACGCAGCGAGGAAGTGCTCGCCGGCTGCTACATCGACCATGGCCTGAAGCCGCCGACGTCCCTTGTCCATCGCGATGTTGAAGAGTACAACCTTTGCCAATTGCAAAGCTTCGAGGTGAGGAGCTCCTTCGGCGCGGTCTCGCGCACGCCACTGCGGCCACAGAAGAGGGAGGAGGAGGAGGAGCTCCCGCGCGAGGTTAAGAGGGAGAAGGAGGAGGGTCTCCCGCGGGCGGCATTTCCCGGGGTCATCGGGCCGGAGTATTTCATCTCGGCCGAAGCGGAAGCAGACGCCGTGGTGATTGCCATGCGCGGCGTGCAGGAGGAGGAGGAGATGGTGAGGCGGCGCCGGGACGAGGACCTCAACGCCCTCTGGTTAGAACAGGGGGTCGTTGTCTCGCGCGCATGGCTAGAGAAGGCAATGGAGTGGCGCCGCGAAGCCCAGGAGAAAGAGAAGATTTTCATCGACCTCGGCTCCGACGATGAGTGAGCTTTGTCGCACCGGACGAACTCCAGTGAGCCCTCTTTTGGGTTTAGTTAGGGTTAGGGCGGTAACCTTGCCTATGATCTATGTTAAAATCGATGATGAACTTCACCCGTGAGTAGATTTTGTTCTTCAGTTCCCCTGCAGATGCTTTTTAAATTTTTAGTTTGATTTAGGGGTTTGGTTCTATGCGACGCACGGGACCCTTTAAAAAAGAAACCCGAACTGCAAAAGTATTCTAAAGACTAGCCTTTTACAGTGTTTGTTAGAACTACAAGACTATTCTAAGGACTAGCCTTTGATTTTGGCATTGAGGATAAGACTACTTTATTAATCATAGAACAGAGCCTGCAATGGTCGCCTCGTATAGGTGAAATGGGTTTGGGGGCGGCGCGGCAAGCCCTGCAGTAGTACAAGATGCCAATGGCATTCAAGTGGGGAGGCTGAATCCAGATTCCACCGAGCCAAGGAGCAACATGCCAGGTAGTACCCGATTTGTTCCGGGAATGTGGCACACGGTGCGGAAGCCACCATGCACCCTCGTCCCACTTGAAGATGCACGAAGGGTCAAGGGTGGGACAAAGGTATTTGGTACCCAGGCCAGGCGGTCCATAGTTCATGGGCATGGTTCACTTAACGTGGATTTGCTCAAATCTCAATCGATGCCATGGCACCAGACAAATAAGCTTCACTGCATGAATTTGTGTAGTACCTGAAGATGGCTAGCGCTTAAAACGTGGGTGGATCGGATCGTGGATGAAAATGACCGGAGCGCGCGATAGATATGTGTAGATTTCGCGATTCCTCTTCAAGCCGCCGTATCCTCCTCAGTTCTTGGAGGCTGCTCCGCTTGGATGATGCTCGTCAAAGTTGATGGGTGCGATGAGTGTGCCCCTGATTTTTTTTCCAAGCATCTTTAACACTGATTCTAAAATAAACACCGCATCGTCAATAGATTGGAGGAGATCAGTTTGTGAATGCTGATGCGGAAGTTGATTATTAAACTGTAGCCGCAAAGGTTCGCTAGAAGTTCAATAGAAATTTACCAGAGTTGAATAAATTTAAACGAAATTCATTGGAATTTGGACATAATTTAGATAAAAGGATGTTATTCTATCCGTTGAATACCTATATACATAATAAAAACTAATCTGACTTCACGTCCGTCCCACATCGTTGCGGTCCACCTCCATTTCCTTGATAGGCTTGACTGCCTCCTCGTCATCCTTCAGGCCGTCGAAGATCTCGTCAATCCTCGTCTCTTACTCACGTATGCGTAGGCGATTCTCTTGCACCTTACGCTCTTACTAAATGGAGTCGAGGATTACCTTTTGTTCCGCAGTGACGGGATTTACCAAAACAATCGCCTCGACCTCACGTCTATTCTGCATCTCCCGAACGAGCTAGCGTTGGTGCGCCGGAGGTAATTCCTTTTCCTTCTGCTGCTCCTCTTGCTCCTCGTCTTTCTCCTCATGGTGCACCGATGCGTCGTCCTACCCGACCATCTGTTGGACATCCTCCTTCTCCGCTAGGAGCTCTTCACGTCTTGCTGAAGTGAGCATCTTGTAAGTCACGAATAAATAGTGGATCATGGTCAGATCAGATTTTGGGTGCGAAATAGTTCGGCTACATAGGCTCGCCGCATCGTCTTATATAACCACAGACAAAGGGAAGGGCGGGCAACCAACTTCAATCCGACCGAGGGGTAGGCTTCTTGGGCTCCATGTCTGCATGCATGGAAGCGGCGCCATCATTTCGTAGCCATCCTGTCCTATCTTTGGCATTAAACACACACGGACAACGAAGCATCGCAGCATCGTCTTCGCTTCGGTGTTGCCCCGTCGCGTCTCTCCAGCATTGAACGTGCGCACAGAGAACGAAGATGTGACCAAAGCCCTCCAGTGGCGTCTTTCAAGCTCGTAAGGATTTTGAGTGGGACCTAGGTGTTGGGAGAGAACATGTTAGTCGTTCAAACTCCCACAAAGACTCCTTCAATTTGCATCAGATTTGCGGAAAAATGGACATGCAAAACGACCCGAGGAAGGATACATGTCTGCGTTGGATGGCAAAATAGATTCGTACAACCTGATTCGAATGGCTGCGGAAGGTTTGCGGTTTGGTGTTAGAGATGCCCTTAGTTCTTTTAGAATACTTCTTTCAAAATTAAGGGCTACATCGAGCTCATGATCCAAAAATAATCTCCAAAGATATGGGTGGCTAGAGGTTTTGGGCGGCTACAAAAAATGAAGGTTATGTGGTTCTTAATAGCTACGGGCATCGGAAGAGGGGGGGAGAGAAACAAGTGGCGGTAAAAATGCCACGCGAAAGAGGTGGGGGCAATGAGAGAGTTGAAACTTTCCTCTTGCACAAACAATTGGTGGATGTAGCGCGCTTCAAACCAATGCACCAATATCCCAAATATACATGCTCATAGGATCGGTTTGGAGTGGGCTTTAAAAATTGTTGCAATCCAAGGAGGGTTGGTGGCTTCGCTAGTGTGTTTTGGAGCTGAAAACATCATAATGATGATTATTATGGTAATCATGGCCATATAACGATACTACTAGAGTCGCTCTAACAAGTAAAGAATGTTTGATTCCTCATATTGTAGAAAAATCCTAACAAAATCTTTTTGTTCTTGCAACACAAGCATATATTCTCATGTGGAATATTTCCCGTTAAATGAAAAGAATGATGGACGAATATTGAAATATATTGATATTGCTAGTGCTATTTTTTCATCTACGAATCCCTTCCATGATGGTTGGAAGTAGGACAACATATCAATATAGTGTCTTGTCACATGAGATCCTAATGTGATTCTCTTGAAACATGACTTCATACTAACCATGAAACATTAACCATCTATCATGTCATATTGGGGGATTCATCTGTAACTTTGGGCGTCCTTTTTTGGGACATATTCCTTTGTATTATATTAGAGTCGTGTGAACTGATGCGTACATTTATATTTAAACTTTTAATCACAAATCAATAGAAAACCAAGTAAAATCAAACAACACCATAATTATATGATAATACTATTACCATCACCACGAAACATAACATTTCAGAACACATGCACACACATGAAATATATTACACATGTCTTCTTTTGGTTTGCAAGCACCAAATTAGCTCGATAAGTTCTTATATCATCAATTGGTAGATATTGGACGGCGCACTTTTCAACTAAAAAGGATATTGATTTTTTGGACTTCATAATTTAAGGAAAAAGGCGTATTTGTAAACAAATCAAACTAAGATAAATAAACCTGACCTCTGCGTTGAGATAATAACAAAGCATCAGATATGGTGTTGCTCATATTTGGTGGTGAAGGCGACATTTTATACATAAAGAAGAGATCCAACCGTTGAGACATACATCGATGACAACAAGCATTGGCTCTAGACTTTTCTTGTTCTGTTGGAAAACAAGCTAGTTGCCTCAATAAAATCATTATAGTTGTCTGACTATTCGACACAACATTATCAGAGGAAGGCAACATCGATACTTGTGATACAATAGTGCAACACTATGTTGGTGACTTTGTTAGCACGACAATGACTAGCTTGAAGCAGATTGTAATTGCGGTTATGACAAAAGCTGCAACCCTATGAAAAGGTCTAGAACTTTTGCAACGATGTAGTCATACAATCAGATTTTGTTCATGTGATTGAGATGATGAACTACACTTTGAAACAATTTATGTTGGTGTCTTTGATTTTTTAAGATCATCATACGATGATAAATGAATTCAATAAAATTTTAATTGTTCACTATAATATGGAGTGCAATGCTTAGCAATTAGCTTGGTTAGGTAGTAGTAACCCACTATCTTTGTGCTTGGATACGCCTTCAAGCCGGATCATCGGTTCGTTAATGAACGATATAAACACGAGGCGTTTTGGCTCCCGAGCTCATCTGAGCTTGGGCAACTTAAAAAATCATTAAAAATATCAAAAAGTCTAAAATATATGCGGTAAAAGGTGCTTAAGTGCGATATGTTCTTGCAAAATTTAAAAAAGTTTGAACATCTGAGGAGCTCTCATAAAACAAATTGAGGTCAGTGAGAAAGTGTAGTATTCATGCACTATTCAGATTGAATTTGTTTTTTTATTTGCTGAGAGCGTCTTAGATATTCGATTTTTTCCAAATTTTGCACGAAAATCTCAAACTTAGGCTTCTTCAACCACAATTTTTTGGGGGTTATTTTAATTTTTAATATAGTTATCTTTTATTTTAGTTTGAACTGGGTGTGGATGAACACGGGCGCACAATTGAATGTTCCACGATATAACAATTATTTGGGCCAAAGTTAGTCATAATGGCTTATTGCCCCCCAAAAAAAATCATCAAGTGTTTATTTTTTCTTTTACCCCTCATAAAAATGAAATAAAAATTGAGACATCAAATTATTATTTTCTGAAAAAGAAAAATTATGTACAAAGTATGATGAGCTGTTAAGCTGGGCTGCAGACTGACTAGTCGAGGGCGCGTGCATATACTCGTTGTTGGGCCGCTTTCAAGGACACGCTAAAGGCATGTTTGAGGAATGAGGACTTCCCTCAACAACAACAACAAAATCGCACCGGCTAGCTAAAGCTTCTTGGAACATGAATGATGTGCTGGAAAAGGTGCCTGTGAAGGTGACAGTGGAGATGAACGAGTTTCTAAATAAACCATACACGAACGATGAAGTAAAAAAGGTGCTTTATCAGATGTTCCCGTCCAAGGCCCCGGGTCTGGACGGCTTCCCGGCACATTTTTTCCAGCATCATTGGGACGTTTATGGCGAAGAAGTGACCAATGTTGTGTTGCAGATCGTGATGGGAGTGGAAAATTCAGAGAGTATAAATAACACGTACCTAGTGTTGATTCCAAAGGTTAAAAGTCCATCCAAGTTATCTCAATTTCGTCCTATAAGTTTATGCAACGTGACATACATAATTGCTTCTAAAGTTGTGGCAAACAGGTTGAAGGTTGTGTTGCCAAAGGTTATATCCGAGGAACAGTCTGCTTTTGTTCCAGGCAGAATCATAACTGATAATATAATTGTGGCTTATGAATGTTTGCACTTTATGAAGCGAAACAAGACTATAAAGCATCGGCATTGTGCCCTAAAGCTCGACATGATGAAGGCATATGACAGGGTAGAATGGGATTATCTGGAGGCAATCATGCTAAAGCTAGGGTTCTCGGGACTGTGGGTTCAGAGGATTATGAGCATGGTAAAGTCAGTAACCTTCTCGGTCTTATTCAATGGGAAGAAGTTGGAGAGTTTTAAACCATTGCGAGGTATCACGCAAGGAGATCCAATATCCCCCTACCTATTCTTGTTGGCAGCGGAGGGCCTTTCTGTCCTCTTAAAATCTTTAGATCAGTCATCACATGTGGGTGGAGTGCAAGTGGCGTCGTCGGCACCACAAGTAAACCATTTCCTCTTCGCGGATGACAACCTGCTATTTTTCAAGGCTAGTAATGAGGGGGTTGTGGCGGTATCAAACCTACTGGAAGCATACTTTGCGGCATCCGGTCAGAAAATCAATAGTAGCAAGTCCTCTATCTACTTTAGCAAAGGGTGTCCAGAATCCACAAGACATGAAATAAAAGGTATTCTGAGTGTTCAAACTGAGACCTTGATCGAGAAGTATCTGGGGATGCCCTCAGATGTGGGAGTGTCTAAGAGCATCTCCAGCCGCGCCCCCAAGAGGCCCCCAAGCCGGCGCTATTTGCGTCGGATGGACGAATTCCGCCCAGCCGCGCCCCCAAGGGCCCAAATAACGTCGGATTGGGCCAAAATTGAGTCTGACGATCCCAAGCCGCCCCCAACGCGTTGGGGGACTCTTGGGGCGCCGGATGAAAGAAAACAACGCGAAAGAGGGAACCTTTCATGCCCTTTCGCGCGCGCCACGTCCACGGCCCCACCTGGCGGCGTCTTCCCACGCGGCGCCCTTATCCTCTCGCCTCGTCTTCCCCAATCCTGGCGCAGCCGCAGAGGAATTAATGCGGTGTCGAAGTCGAGTCCAATCGCCGCGGCAGATGATTCAATGCGTCGTGGAGTAGTCCAATCGACCGCCGGCCACGTCGTCGCGTGTCCCCAGCGGTGACGACGCGCATCCACGCCCCCTCCCCCCCCCCCCGCTATAAAAGATGAGCTCTTCGTGGAACGACGCACACTCGCCTCCTCCTCGCCTCTCTTCCTCGCCTCCTCCTCACCATGGACGGCCTCGCGAAGAACGACTTCACCCGACGCAGCCTCCACCAGATGGAGGCGATCCTCCTCGCTCAGGCGGGCTACCCCTGCCCGCCGGACACCCGCCCGCCGCACGACTGGGTTCTCAGCAACGGCGTCGTGTCTGTGTCATTGGTGCCTCGTTCGGGCACGGCCTTCGACATGGAAGTCGAGGCCGTCCGCGCCTCCATGACACCGGCCGAGCGCGCCAATCCGGTGAACTCGCCGGCCAACGTGACGCGCTGGGAGGCGTACTTCGAGCAGCGCCGCGCCCAGGCCATTGCCTCCACCAACGACCTCCATCTGGTGGCTGGCCGGCAGAACCGCGACGGCCGGCGGCGATGGTGGAGCGCGGAGGGACGCACCCTCCCCGTCGTCCTCGACTACATTGAGAACGACAACCATCCGCGGCTTCAGTACCCGCCACTGGCCGCAGCTCCACGCCGCTCCTACTCGCGCTCGCCCACGCCGTTGTGGGCGACCCTGCCGCGAGGCATGGACGGGGCGATGTCCTCGCCGTCCGACGGCTCGGCGTCCCGCTCCACCGGCTCAGGCCTCCGTGAAGCGCGAGCCCAAGGACAACGGTGACGACGACGGCGCCGCTGGAGGAGGCGCCGGAGGGGACGGCGGGGAGCTCAACATGGACCACCTCTACAGTTTTTTTTCTTTTCGTTAGTTTTTTTTAGTTTTTTAGTTGCTACTATGTAAAATTAGACCAACTATTATGAATTAAGCCGAATTTTGTTCATTTTGCCTTATTTCAAACAAAATTTCGCCGAACTTGGGGGCGTCCTTTGGGGTCGCGGCTGGGGGGGGGGGGCGATCGCCCCGAGCCACTTTCGCCGCCCGAGCGCCCCCCAAGCAGCGCTAAAATAGCGCCGAAAAACAGCTTGGGGGGTCGAACGGCTGGAGATGCTCTAAGTCTGAGGCGTTTAAATATCTGAAAGATAGACTTTGGAACAAGGTTAGTGGATGGATTGGACAGATAATCTCGGCAGCTGGGAAAGATATCCTTATAAAATCAGTGGCGCATGCAGTACTGGTTCACTCCATGTCCTGCTTTAAGTTACCTAGGGGACTTTGCGAACAGCTAAACAATTTAATTAGGCAATTCTTTTGGGGTAGCAGAGAAGGGAGGCGCAAACCTCATTGGGTCTCCTGGCAAGCGATGACTCAACCAAGAAGTGATGGAGGGCTCGGTTTTCGGGATATGGAACTCTTCAACATTGCTCTCTTAGCAAGGCAGGCTTGGCGCATCCTGCAAAACCCTTCATCCCTGTGCAGCGGGATGTTACAAGCAATCTATTATCCATCAACCATGTTCGTGGACGCAGATCTGGGAACACATCCGTCGCAAGTCTGGAGAGCGGTCCATGAAGGGAAAGAAGCTCTAAAACTTGATTTGATTAGGAGAATTGGCGATGGAAATTCTACCAGGATTAAAGAGGACAATTCGCTTCCAAGATATTCTAACATGAGACCTATTGTTTGCTTGTCCAGTGATGTTCCAGCGCTAGTGGGGGATCTAATTGACAAATCAACGACGTCATGGAACGAGGACAAATTGCAGCGCTTCTTCTTTCCGGCCGATCAGGTGATCATCATGAATATACCTGTTTGCACCATGCCAATGACGGATTTTGGGCGTGGCAATATGAGAAAAAAGGACAATTTTCTGTGAAGTCGTGCTACCGCCTCTTGGTTCGGACCAGAAACAAATTCAATGACCTCCGTGACGGGCGATCGTCTATGTCTGACTCAGTAATAGAAAAGAAAGCTTGGTCTTCTTTGTGGAACACTCTTGTGCCTGGAAAAATTAGAACCTTTCTATGGAGATTGGCAAGACAGTCGTTGTCAAGATGTTAGGCACCATCGAAATATGGCGACTAACGATCTGTGCCCCTTGTGAGGCAATAATGACTCCTGGGTACACTCTTTCCTGGAGTGCTCAATGTCTAGTTGTGTGTGGGCTTTATTGGGAGATAACCTTGTGGATTTGATGATGGATGCTTGATATGTCCCAAACGTATCTATAATTTCTGCTTTCTCCATGCATGTTTTGTGTGATATTGCTATGATCTAGATACACTTTCATACACTTTTGATCATATTTGGACTAACTTATCAACTCAGTGCACCACAGTGCCAGTTCATGTTTTCTGCTGTTTTTCTATTTCAGGTTTTCCCCATATTAAAAGTGCTCCAAAAATTCGGGAAAATCAGATAAAAAATCAGCGTACCGGAAGCTTCCGAAAACACCCGGGAGGGGCCAGAGGGGACCCACCAGGGCCCTAGACGCCCTCCCGCCGCGCCCTAGGGTGGGGCCGCGCTAGGGGGGCACCTGGCCCCCTGGTGGAGGGGCGGCCCCCCTGCCCCCCATTCGCCTATATATTCTTCGTTACGCGAAACCTCCGAAGATGGAAACCCTTTTCGCGATCTCGCCTCTGTTCTGCCGCCGCCGCGCTTCCAAGATCGGGAGCGCCAGCAGGCCTCTTCCCAGCACCCTGCCGGAGGGAGGATTGACCTCTGGGAGCCTCTCCTCCATCATGGACGCCTCCCGGATAATCCATGGCTAGTCTCCCTTGGACCATGAGTCCGTGATCAGTAGCTATGTGATGTTCTCATCCCCTCTTTGTTCTTCGTGGATTAGACCTCGTGAGCTTCCCTATATGATCGAGGCACATACGTAATTTTCTGTTGTTACTATGCTGAGTTTGCTGGGATCTGATGGATTATGAGACTATGTTCAGTTTGTGATTGAGTAATATATTTGGTTCTTATCTTTTATATTTATGTTCTTGAGTAATTCTTGCATGTTCTCCGTTGTTGTTTATTGATTTGGCCAAGTAGTAGGTAGTGACTCCAAGAGGGAACGTTATGCTCGATTGTGGGTTCATGCCCCTGATGACTAGCTTGAGTGACAGAAACATGAGTCTAGGGGATGTGTTGTTGCCACAAGGGGGAAAACAACGGTGCTTGTAACCACGGTTGCAAGGATTGTTTACTTTACGGAAAATTCTTTTAATGCAGTTGTCTGTTGCTTTGGGTTTACACTTTGGATTTTGGTCTATTTATTTTGGCGTACCGCCCATGCTTTTGAGCCTCGTCCTTTCTTTGTAGCATAGTTAGCATTGCGGCGCATTTTTAATCCTGTAAATTTCCCAGCTGTGATTTTTTTACCTCGCATAACAGTTTTATCGTCTTTTGAGAGAGAGAGAGACATCAATGGTGAATATCACAGGACCCTGGTCCATATTCTCATCATTGTTTACACGCTCAATTTATTTTCTGCTTTTACTTTCTAGCTGCTATCACCATTATCATTATCCTTTGCGTTTGATCCTTTGTAAACAAAAAGGCTGGAGAGATTGACAACCTCTCTGAACTTCGTTGGGAACAAAGTTATTTGTTGTGTGTGCAGGTCCACGTCAACCGCTAAATTCTAGAGCCGTTGTCACCTACTTATCATTTCAGGAGTTCTATGGGAGACAAACCTTATCATCTGCATAGGAGAAATTTGTTGCTAACCTACATCTCACCTTCCACTTGGGGTAACCAACGAAGGGCGAGAAGTCATTATCACTTCCGCACATCAATGTTCACCACCCAAGTGCTCTCCATTGGCTCTTGCAGCTCCAGGATATGCTATCTCATGCAGATTTTGTGAAGATGGTTGTTACGCTTTGGGCGATTTGGACGTCACGAAGGAAGCTGATTCATGAATCGGTGTACCAAAGCCCCTTGGGAACTCACATGTTTGTTAAAGGCTTCATTGCGGAACTAGGTTTGATCAAGCAAAAAAGAGGAAACCAGGTGGTGAGAAGCCTACCACGAGTAGATGGGAGACAAACTTCGTTATCACATGCTAGGCGTAACAGATGGACGCTGTCGGCCGAGGGCGTGGTGAAAGTGAAGGTGGATGCGGCGATGGGTGAGGGAGCAGGGGCAGTCACAGCTGTGTGTCGTGATCACACGAGACTGTTTCTGGGCTCTTCTTCACTCGTGGTGGATGGTGTGTCCGACCCGAAGATCCTCGAATCTATTGCTGTCGGAGAAGGTCATTGTCTGGCGGATGATCTATACAAGCGAAACGTTATTATCTCAAGTGATTGCAAGACAGTGGTGGATGAACTTCATGCTTCAGAGGGAGGTGCAAATTTCACAATCATCAAGGAAGTTTTGGAGCGCCGAAGCCTGTTTTCTAGCTGCACTTTTATTTTTGAAAGTCGCTATTCGAATTTAGACTCGCATAATTTAGCTAAGTTTTCTCTTTCGTTACCAAAGGGTCGTCATGTGTGGCTTATAAGCCCTCATGACATGAGTTATATTAGTATGGTCGTGGACGGTGAGTAGTAAAGTTTGAAAAATCTCTAAAAAATGCTAAAGCTTCTTCTCACCTTGGGGTAGGACGCCATGTTTGGCTGTCTGTACCTCCGAACTTCCCCCGCCCCCCTAAAAAAACAACAACAAAATCGTTTCCCCTCAAAAAAAAAAATCGATTCCTTGCAAGGACGCAGCAGTCCGGCGAGGGAGAGAGGGCGAGATGGGGTCGGCGGTGCTGCCGACGCTGCGGCGGAAGCGGGAGGTCGACACCGCCATCCGCGACACCCTCGACAAGGTCCTTGTCCTCCGATTCGGCCGCGCCGCCGACGCTGCCTGCCTCCAGCTCGACGACGTCGTAAGTACGCAACACATCACCGCCGAGGCGCCTCTCCCTTCTTCTCCTCCATCGTAGCTACCGTCTGATCTCACAGGTTCCCGTCAATTCGGTCCACGAATACTCTATTGGGGGCTCCTTATTTTCCTCTGTGCCGGTGTGATTGGATTGGTAGGTGAGTCCAATCTGATACTCCAGCTTGAGAACAGTTGGTTCAGTCTGGCTAAGTTCTTGGAGGGTTTTCCCTTCTTATGCACATCAGCATGTCTTGCCGTTTTGGGCATGGACTGCCTTGAGTAGGTGCTGGTTTCTGCACTGTTAAAACTTGCAAGGTTTATTGGGAGGAAATTGTTCCCCATGATGAACATGCGTCTGATGAAGCTATGTGTTACCTCTCCTTGCCTCAAGTCCATTCCAACAACTTCCCTTTCTTAAAGATTATTTTTGTACTGCCAAGTTATAGCGAGGGTGGTTATTCCCTTTACGCTTAAGAGTGATTGCACATGTTGTCTTTTCACAAATATCCAGTATAATTTCCCCAGTGGGAATGGAATTACAAGTCTGATTTGTACATCCTGAACCCCTAAGGGCTAATGAGATTACAAACCTGGCCGCCTTGAGAAGAGTAGGGTTCAGAGGCAAATCCTGATATTCAAATGATTTAACCTTGACCAGGACTGAGCTTGATAGTATATCTAAGCAGAGTCTGCAGATCATGGTAAATACTTCCTCTGTTACACTTATTTTGGAACGGAGGGAGTATAGATTGTTAATATACATGTCTTTTCCACCTCATTTTATCTAAGGAAAAGAACGAGTGGACATCCCTTGGTGTTCCTGCCTGACTTCCACCTCATTTGTTTGATAGAATAGTTTGTAAACTCATTGAAATTTTGGTGGAAACTGGCAAGATTTTTACTCACATCCTTTTCCGTATGGAATTTTACAAGTTCTATAATATATATGTCATTTTCTTAATCTTATCCTGTTCATGCCGTTTCAACAGCTCGCAAAATCTTCGTGGGACGTATCCAAATTTGCAACGGTTGCATTGGTTGACATGGATTCTGAGGAGATTCAAGTGTACGTCGACTATTTTGATATCACGTTGGTTCCAGCAACCATTTTTTTCTTCAATGCTCATCACATGAAGATGGATTCAGGGTATGTTATTGTTCTTTTTGTGTTCATTTCTTTGATATGATGCTGTATGGACATGCCTGTCTTACTTTATATTAATTCATCTCAATACCGTTCAAGCCTTTTGTATCAAAGTTTGAGATGAAGGGTGTGTATCTGAATGACACCCACCTAAAGATATCTTGGTGTCTGATGTATTTCAATAATGT
This sequence comes from Bromus sterilis, assembly GCA_950022295.1. Lineage (NCBI taxonomy): Eukaryota > Viridiplantae > Streptophyta > Magnoliopsida > Poales > Poaceae > Bromus > Bromus sterilis. The sequence goes on along the minus strand of OX465595.1, from coordinate 358,802,723 downwards.
TAGGTTAGCTGGTATGCTATTTCCAAATGTTTATCACTCTGTGTGCATGTTGATTTCACATGGATATGTATCATGATGTAAAATTCTAAGAGACATCCATTCTCGCCTTTTTATGGGAGACATCCATTTTCTTCTGAAGCTACTGAGTACTTACAAGCAAGTTTATATTAACGACTACACGGAAGCTGTACACAATATTTAATTTATCTCGTTTGGAATTTGAAGTAGACTAAAGGAAAGATTCATGGAGAAACTTCCAAAATGAGAAAATTTATCTGTTGCTACTATCCGAACATAACCAAACTTCATAGAGGTTGTTCTTATTTTTCAGTTCAACAAGGAGAGTTGATTACATGTCATACTTTAGCTGCAAAATGAGTGGTTAACGTGTTATAATGTATATCAGTATATGTACAGGACACCTGATCACACAAAATGGATAGGTTCTTTCAGCAGCAAGCAAGACTTCATTGATGTAGTCGAGGTGAGTGGGCGGAAAGTCCTGTACTTTCTCCAATTCTTTCTGTTATCAGGTTCGGCTATTGGCAATGGCAAGTTAATCATGTGAAAGTCATAATTCTTTTACTTTCATGGTAAATACAGATGATAATGATACAAATTGTAATTTTAATTTTTGTATGGAATCCATGAATGTTAATTTGTGCAAACTAAAAAGGAGAATTGGTTACTATTAGCTGCAGATTATACAAAAGTACAGATTATAAACCTGTGTCCATACATGTTCAAATTGCTGTTGAGAATCCACATGACCAAGAATATGCGTAAAGAGAATAGAGAAATGCGTATTCGGATAGGGCTGATATCCTATACTGGTGTCATTTCGTGCAGCCAATTGATTGGTGTACATTAGATAACAAAGGAAAGCTGAATGACAATGTTTTTTCTTTCTGAAACCTGTTTCCAAAATTGTAGAAGACCATGTAAGTACCCCTGTTTCCTTTATGATGGAAACAAAATGGCATGTTACAAATCAACCTTCTCAACTCGGTCCAACTACCAACATGGAGACTTGTCAGATCTCTCTCTCTCTCTCTCTCTCTCTCTCTGAGATCATGAGGCGTCAGCGACTTATCAGCAAGCAACTATAGGCAAAATCAAGGTTTACATGAGTTACTTCCTGAATCCTGATTAGTCAGGCACTTTGCAGACCGGCTAACACTACTAAGCATGCTCTGGGGGCTGGTGTTGCTCACGCCTGTCGTGTTAGGCGCATGTTATGCCATACGCTGCCTGGTTTAGCTCCTTGCTGTGCGTATCAGGTTCCAGCATGACATTCCCATGACTTATGGTGGGGAGACAACAATTAGGCCTCCCATCCTGTCATTGTTAGGTGGGGTTTGAGGCTTCGTGTGGGTTGGCTTTCTCAAGCATTTATTTTGGGTTGCTCTACCTCATGGTAGGATGATATACGTGAGAAAGTTGGGGTGACACCAATTGAAGAGAAGCTTGTCCAACATCGCTTGAGATGGTTTGGCCATATCCAGCCTAGGCCTCCTGAAGCGCATGTGCATAGCGGGCAGTTAAGGCATGCTGATAATGTCAAGAGAGGTCAGGGGAGACCAAACTTGACTTGGGAGGAGTCCGTGAAGAGAGATCTGAAGGAATTGGTTATCACCAAAGATCTAGCTATGGACAGGGGTGCGTGGAAGTTAGCTATCCACATGCCAAAACCATGACTTGGTTTCGATATCTTATGGGTTTCAGCTCTAGCCTACCCCAACTTGTTTGGGACTGACAGGCTTTGTTGTTGCTCAACCTCATAGCAAAAGGATTGAAGTCGAATGGCGAGGCACAAGAAAGTATTCTATGAAACTATGACACATGTTGACATGTTCAACCTGGTACTTAGGTGACTAAAGACAGTGGTGGGGCAGGGAATGGACCTCTAGCGAGCATCTTAAAAAGTAGGGAGGGTGAATACATGGTTTCAGTGTTCGTTGATGTTGTCGACTTGTCGTGGTAGAAAATAACGGAAGGTAGGGGTAGGTATTCATCTATGGTTGGTACGATGTGATACAGTGTCAGCAACCATCGCAGTTGGTAATAGTAATAGTGAGCATATATGGCTGCCAGGAAATGGGTTGACGTAGTGGGAGAGATGGGCAAGATATTTTTAAACCGGGTTCATCCATGATTCTGAGTTGAGGGTGGCATAATACCGTTAAGGGTTGTAACCTTGGGTAGAAGATGTCAACCTGGAGACGCGTCAGTGACTAGTCCGTCGGCACGAGCGACTTCCTTAGTGACGTTAATCCGTGAGGGATGGTGGTCCATGAGCTTGATTCTTAGTTCTTAACACTGTCTTTATCTGAGATTTTAGTATGCAATTGTCCCTGCCCAACAAAAAACTTTGTTGATTGAAGGCAGCAGAGTTCATTTGTAATGATTGGCATTGTGTATCACAAGGTTTTCTATACACCATTGCTAGACAAGTACCCCCTCCATAAGGAAATATAAAAGCGTTTAGATTACTAAAGTAGTGATCTAAACACTATTATATTTCTTTACAGAGAGTATTTTTCATTTCAGCTCATTGTGATCTATTGATGGCAGGCAGTATTCAGGGGTGCGATGAAAGGCAAACTGATAGTGTCTTGCCCACTTCCACCGGAGAGGATACCCAGATTCCAACTTCTTTTCAAGGATGTCTAAGCACAAGAAGCGCACATTATGAACAGATGTAACTTTTCCTAAACAATATGGTCCTTTTGATAATGGGAGAGTTTAATTTGACCATCCTCTGCATACATAAGCTATTCATGGTAAGCAAAACATGGTATACTTCGTGCCAGCTGGTGCATTACTTACTATTTTTTTCGTTTTTCTGCAACATGAATGATCCAAGTGATGGACTGCAGGAGGATATGGAGATGTGCTTGCGTGACCTTGGTGATGCACAATAAGATTGGCGTTTGCATTTGTTTACATCAGCTCTGTTTCTCTATGTTGTAGCATAATACAACAATTTGTGTATCTCACAAAATGAAATGATCAACTAAGTGCTTATCTGTAAGACCCGATATGCGGTACTGTTTCAGATCTAGATGTTTCCATCCAGATCCGGGGACGAAACACATATCGGTCCCACCTCGACATATGACGAAGCCCCAGATTTTTAACATGATATCACAACATTACAGATACAAGGATACAACATCTCATACAATCGGCATACAACTGCCTTAATACAATACAACAGCGAAAGATATATGTCTGAGTACAGACTACAAGCAAATGCCTAGTGGCAAAGTGAAAAACATCGATCCTCATAACCACACGTGTCCAGGCCCTTCGTCGGGATCCGCCTAACTAGTCGTCGTTGAGTCTCCACTTGAAACGTCGATCACCATACCTGTTGTCGATCAAGAACCCTGAAAAGAGTTTGGGGTAGTATAGTACAGAAGTACTCAGCATCCAACTGTACTGGTCATCTGACCCAGCAAGGACTTCATCATTCGTCATTCTAGGACAAGTAGTAGTTTACGGTAAGGAAGGGGTAAGTGGTGAGGTTGCTGCCGCACTAACATTTATGAAGTGGCTAACGATCTAAAGAGTAAGGTAAGAAGCCAAGTATTCGATGAGGAATCGCCTCCAACAAGTCTTGCTATCAACTACTTACGCAATCATAACACCTATCATATCCTTGTCCTCCTCTTCGCATCCCGACGAAGAAGAAGCAGTCAAGGCACACACACGCGTTGCTCAAGTTATGTTAAGATTATCTCAGTTGTTATTGTCTATGAACAAGGAGTAGGTCTCAAGTCGTCCATAACCGTGGACACGGCTTCTCAAAAAGATTTAACTCTACAGGGGTGTACCAACTGCCCATTACAAGGCTCCGCACACACGCCCATCTCTCTCAGTTGCTACCCATCACAGGCAACCATTTTATGATTTAGTTCCAAGAGATCCGAAACGACAGGTCTCTCTAGCTAACAACGAACAAATCCGGGTGGCCCCCGGTGAGTCGACACTCAACTCAAAAGTCAGCCGCGCTCTTGAATCGGTCTCTACCGTCTGTCGCAGGTTTGGATAGCCGGTTAATCACACATGGGAAACCGGGTCCTCAGCCGGACAAGGTGGGCCAGCAAGGGAACTATGTCCTCACTGATCCGGGTTGGTTGGAAAACTACTGGCGGCCGACCAGCACACACACGGTTTCAAATGGTAAATCAGCTTGGGCCACCACTAGAAATGTTTGAAGCTAGGTAGGTAAGAAAAGGGGACCCTATAAAATCCCACACGCGGTTAGGCACGCTCAGTCTTAAAACCAATACCCGGAACTCGGATCCTAGGTGACTCGAATGGAACAAAGCGTCGGGGCGGGATAGCCTAGACCTTCCATCCTTCGTCGAATATAGTCAACATTATAATAATAATCATATCATCAGCAACAATATAATAATGTGATAACCCAAACCAAGGAGTAACAGGGTAACATCGTAGCATCCTAAACATGCATACTAAGCAGGGGCTGAGCAACGAGCAATAGTAACATAGCAGTACATGGTTTGCTGGGAGGGGACATGGCTGTATCGGTTTGAAAGAGGCTGTAAACATGTGGTAGGATCAAACATCGAACCTATCCTAGACTAGCATGCAAACCGCTGGTTGAAATAGAATGGATCATAAGTAATGTATAGTCCTTGCCTGTTGATAAGTCGGGTTCCGAAGGTGTAGTCGATCGCAAGCACGCATCTTCTCCGAGAGGTATCCGCGGAAGCACACAAGACGGTAAACACTGGAAGCAATCAACGAGCAAGCACTCTATTACTACGAGGCAAACACGAGCAAGCATCAACAAGAAGGCAACACGAGACATCGCACCTACCGTCGAGAGCGGTTACTAACAGATTAAGTGGAGTACTCGTGACACACGACGATACCGCACGTTTACAATGGTTCAAGTTGTTTAGCTACTCAGGGTGAGCAAGGTTGTTAACATGGCAAAGCACATAAGCATGGCATAGCACACAAACATGGCAAGAGGTGAAGCATAAATAAACTACCCTAGCTAGTCAATTTAAGTGGGGTAAAATCCTAGACATGGCAAACTATTGCGGACCCCACGATAATTATAATATTTGGTACTGTTTTGTCCTAAACAATATTTTATTATTTTTATTAGCAAGCTAGAGCAGCATAAACACAATCTACATGCAATTCTAGTCAAGTTACATATAAAGAACATTTTAATCAGAGCAACGGTTTAAAAGTTATTAATTAAACAATTTACAGTGGCAGACAGTGTAATTAGCAGTAAACAACATGTAAACAAAGTCAAACATGGCAAAAGAGCACATTTTATTAAACTACACGAAAAACTAAGCAACTTTCATGTTTAAAGCGTCGCGATCCGAGCTACGAGCTAAAAGATACGGGCACCGCAATAAAAACAATACAATCTGCCGAAATTAATAAAAAAAACCTAGCAGAAAAAAAAACTAAACAGGCCGAAAGCTACTAGGCCCAACAGAAAATAGAAAAAAAATAAGAAAGAAAAATAAAAAGAAAAAGAAAAAAAAGGCGCCTTACCCTTCGGGCCGGCCCAAGAGGAGGGGGCGGCCTGGGCTCGGTGGCCTGGCTGGGCCGTGACTGGCCTGGGCCGCCAGGGACGCGGCGGTTAGCGGGCGCCGACCCACCTGGCCGTCCACGCGCGCGAGGCAGGGGGGTCGCCTCATCCCCGTCGGCTGGAAGCAGCGGCGGCGGTCGGATCTGCCCGCCGGCAAGACCCACGACGAGGCGAGGTGGTGCAGGGGGGCTGGCTCCGCCGGATCCGGTGAGGGAGGCGGAGGAGGCGTGGTCCAGGCGGCTGGGTCGGCGGCAGGTGGAGCTTCGAGCTCGGGGGCGGCTTCCATGGCGCAGCCCGGCCTCGCAACAGAGAGAAAGGGAGAGAAGAGATTAGAGAGAGGAGAGGGAAGGGGAGAAGGAGAGGCGCACGAGGGGGGAGGACCTGTAGGGGCGCGACCGGCGGCTGCTGCACGGCGCGGCGGCTGCGTCCTCGCGGCAGAGGAGAGAGGAGGGAGAAGGCTGGAGGTAGGTGGAGAGCTAGGAGAGATCTGGGCCGTCGAATCGCGAGATCTGACGGTCCAGATCTGAGAGGGCTAGGGTTTGCGAAAATGGGGGCTAAATTGGGCAGATCTAAGATAGACCAGGGGGGTGGCTGCAATTTTGTGGCTATGGAAACCCTAGAAAGGGGTGGGAGTGTGGTGGTCTTTATATATCCCAGGTGGCTGGCAGTTTGCAAAAACATCCCCGATTTTTCTCTCTCGCTCGCGGTGTTTACGTTTCTGACCGCCGGGGGTCCACGGGACCTCCGATTAGGGTAAAACTTCGAACTGCGCAATCAACGCGTCGAGCCGGTGGCGTTCACCTCGCGTTGGAACCGTTCCGAGAACATTTCTGACGCGCTATAAAAATATCCCGTTTACTTATTAAAAGGGGTTTTTCGTTCCGTTGGCTGCGGCTGGTCTCGTGCGGTTTTCGCGACGGTGATCGGGTGAAACCCGGTGTCGCAAAGGTCGAGTGTCAGGGTGGCATGGGTCGGTCTCCGTCCGGTACGAGATAAGAGGGGGAACAATAATCGCCGATCGATAAATCGGGGATGCAAACACCGCAAACAAATCAGACAATCAAACAATTCACACCGAAAACAAATTTTTTAATTTTTGTGAAATCTGGGCTGTTACATTATCTGTTAGTCTGGTACAATCCTGGTTATACACAAGTCACAAGTCCTGGTGCTTGTGAAGTGATACAAGTAGTTATCAAAATCGACATGTGCATGACATTCTCCGTCACCCAAGTCTGTTACATTATCTGTTAGTCTGGAAAAAATTGCATGTCCTTTTGTTGGACTGGATTTGGCTTATCTTGATTTGTAGAAATGGTGAACGCATCTGTTATAGAGCCTACAAATCTATGCTCCCAACTCCCAACGATACTCGCACCAATTGCAATATAAATTGCACAATGATAGAATTACACCGTATACACCTCTACTCCTTCCCTGCAATCTATGAAGCTCAAACGTCGAATGTGATCTCCAACTCGTGCTCATCAACCATGAGGAAATGAGACCCTCTGTCTACCACCTTGTTGCCATCCTCCCTTACCCTGCTAAAATGCTCACACGGGCTGATGTCAAATGTGAGGCTGGCCTTCTCTCCAACCTTGAGGTGCTGTCTCCTGAACCCGATCAGCTGCTTCGACGGCCGGCCGGCCGTCGCGTTGGCCCACCGGAGGTACATGAGCACCGAGTGCTTCCCGTCCATGGGGCCGTGGTTTTCCACCTCGACCACGGCCGGGAACCTGAGCTGCTCGCACCCTTGGGCGCCAATATGATCGACATGGTAGCTCGCGACGCCTTCTTCCCCGGCTTGCATTGTGCTCAGGCCAGCGAGGACGTCCGTGTTGGGTGCCGCAACGCTTGTGCCGGATGAGACTAGCCGGCGAGAGTAGCTGGAGTAGCTGAGGCCGTAGCCAAACTTGTAGACAGTCTTTCCCTGGTAGAAGCGGTAGCTCCGGCCGGGGTAGCCGGTGGCCGGGTCGGCGCGCATCCGCATGTCCGTCATGGGCACCTTGGTGAACTCCTCCGGGTACCAGGTCACCGGCAGCCTCCCGCCGGGGTTGTGATCGCCGAAGAGCACCCTGGCGATAGCTTGCCCGCCGGCCTGGCCGGGGTACCCGGCCCAGAGGATGGCGCCGATCTTGGGGTTGGTCTCCGCGAACGTCACGTCCACCGGCCCGCCGGTGAGGAGCACGAGGATGACGGGTCTCTTGGCGGCGTCGGCGACGGCCGTGATGAGGCTCTGCTGCTGCCCGGGGAGCAGCAGGCTGGTCCTGTCGCGCCCTTCGCTCTCCTGCTGCTGGCTCAGCCCCATGCAGAGGAGCACGTAGTCCGACGAGCTCGCCAGCTCGGCCGCTTCGTCCGTCGCGGCCACGTCGCAGGCCGCCATGCCGCACCCGGCCAGGAACCTCAAGTCCTTGACGTAGCCCTGGACGCCCCGGAGTGGCGTGACGGACTCGCACGGCGGGCCGAAGTAGTTGCCGATGAGCAGGCCGGGATTGTTGGCGTTGGGGCCGATGACGGCGGCGGACGCGACGGCCGCCCTGTCGAGCGGGAGGATGCCGGCGTCGTTCTTGAGGAGAACGATGCCGTCCTGCGCGGCGTCGAGGGCGAGGCTCCTGTGCTCCGGGGTGCAGATGTCGGCGGCGTTGAGGCCGCCGTACACGTTGTTCCTGGGGTCGCCGTCGAAGTGGCCCAGCCGCATCCGGATGGCGAAGAGGTTCTTGAGCGCCTTGTCGATGTCGTCCTCCGTGATCTTCCCCTGCTGGACGGCGGCCGCCGCGTGCTGCTGCATGTAGGTCCCGCAGTCTATGTCCAGTCCTGACCCGCACAAACAGAATTATTCAGACGATTATATATTTGTAAACAGGTCACTGAAAGTGGATGAGCTTGAGTCGTGCTTGAACTGAACAGATGGAAATCCATGCAAAGTACAATGGTCAACGATCACTATAGAGCGTCAGAGTTGTACTGTGTTTCTCAAAAAAAAGAACGATCACTATAGAGAAAGTTCAAAATAAACCTCAAATTTGTTGACGAAAGCTAAATCGAATCCCGAACTTACAATCCCAGAAATTAGCACACTAACTTTCGAATCCTGCTCTATTTTAAGCCTTAACTAGTTCACTGGATATTAGGATGAACAGGGCCAATCCATTAGTGCAGACACTCGCTTTTTTTTTCATTTTTTTTTCATTTTTGTAATGATAATATATTTTCAACATTTTCATAATAACAATAAATATTTTTTTAAACTACACAAGGTCACTTGTCCTTTATAACGAGCGATGGAAAATATATTAGAACTGACAAGAGCATTCATATATGTAAACATTTTTGAAATTTTTGAAATATTTGTCTAAACAATTGAAACCATTTTTAAATGGTGAGTATATTTGGTAAAACGTAAATAGTCTATGAAATTATATTAACATTGTTTTGAATAATGTGATACAATTTTTGGAAATCAGAACATCTTTTGAAACATGTTAAAAAAAATTGATATCACAAAAAAAAAATGCAAAATGAATTTGAAAATTCCAAACACTTTTTTTTAAAACATTGTACATTTTTTAATTTGGGACCAAAAATAGAAAAGTATAACTTTTTACATTTTAAAACTTATGGAGTTTTTTATAATGCGCGATTTTTTTTAAAATTCCCAAACATTTGTTAGTTATCATCTTTTATATAAAAACTAACATATTCAAAAGTGTTCCTTTTTGAAAAAAAACCATCTTTAAAATAATTTATGCTATGTTAAAATTGATTGTGTCGTTAAACATTTCTTTTTTACTCCCTCCGATCCATTTATAAATCAATCATGCTTACCGGCCTTGAGCGCGAGCGCAACCGCGTCCTCGGGCGTGGGCGCATACCGCTGGGCGTCACGCATGATGGCCACGGCGTCGCAGTCGGAGGCGACGTACCTGCACGCAGACGCAAGCAACCAAAACGACGCTTCACGTGATCGACTTGGAAATGGAAAGTTGAAAACCAGAGTTACTACGTTGTCACGTAGCGACCGGTGGACCGGTACGTACCCGTCCAGACCCCAGTCTCCTCTGACGGTCTTGGTGAGCAGGTCGGAGTTGGCGCACGCCGGGACGCCGTTGATGCCGGTGTAGGCGCACATGACGCAGCTGGCCCTGCCGTCGACGACGCAGCTCCGGAACGGCGGGTTGTACGTGTCCTCCAGGTCCTGCGCCGTCACCCTGGCGTCGAAGTTGTAGCGGGCCACGCCGCCCCACTCCTCCAGGTCGTACGCCGTGGCGTGCTTGCAGCACGCCGACGTCTGCAGCAGCGCCGTCGACGTCGAGTTCCCCTGCAGGCCCTTGACGAACGCCACGCCGTAGCGGCTCGCCGTCGTCGGGTCCTCGCCGGGGGTCTCCTGCCCGCGGCCCCACCGCGGGTCCCGGTAGATGTTCACGTTCGGGGACCACATCGTCAGTCCCTCCGCTTGCCCCATGTTGTACAGCGCCCGAGCCTCCCTGCCGATCGCCTGTGATGAAGGCACACATGTGTCGTCGTTTCGTCGATCCACCAGAGATGATTTTGGAATGTACGTACAGTGAAGAATAAAGGTCAAATGAAAAGGATGTGCGTACTACTGTACTGTCGTAGGCAATAATCGAGACATGCTTGGACCACAAACTTGCATTGCACGCACACTTTTTGCAAAGTATGTATCCTGGTACTCGTACATATATATATATATATATATATATATGATCGGTGTTGACCTAATCTCTGATCGATAAACTAATGAGCTTCAGTCATACACAAATTATATATGCATAGCCAATCCGGTGATTTGGTTTACAAAAGGCGGTGTAACTCTGCGGCCTAACAATTAGTTAGTTGTTGTGCAGAGTTGATGCGGCATAACAATTAGTGTTTGGGAGGAAGGCCTAACATGTACTAGTTGGCGGAACTCCAACATGATGAATTTAGTCACATAAGTCGACCCGACCGTAATCCATCTTTAATTAATCAATCGTGCCAGAATCAAACCACATGCGGATGGATCTAGCTGCAGCCGGTAACAAGAAGCACACGGGTCTGTACGTGTACCATAGGGCATGACCTTGTGGCCTTGTGGGCACGCTCCGGCTCCAAAGTCGTCCATACCCACGGACAACAGTGCAACAAAAAAGGTCGGTACGATGGAAAAGGCCCGATCTAATCTTCATGTCAGGTCTGTGGCTCACATGTGGCTTCCCACAACGAAAAGGCGTCACTTTTCTTTCCCGCGCAAACATTCTTCTCCTAGCTCCTTGTCCTTGGCACTAACCACACCACGTACGTATACGTGTACCTACTCACGTGCTGCCCCTTTATATAGCTCTTTTCTAGGTACCTCCTGGTGTCCATGTACACACGGCAGTTTATCCTATGGATCCTAGAGACAACAAACACTCAAGGAATTTTATCATTTGGACGTACTTCATTTTTTATTTTATTTTTTTGTTGAAGGGAAAGCTTATTGGCAGTTTATGTCTTGAAGTATGGAGTGTCATACTTGTGCATATTATATCTTCAAGTACGTTTTTTTTTCTTCTACTTGCCACATCCTTCGGTGTTGGAACCAAAATTTGAAGCTACATACTCCCAAGTTTAATACCCAAGTTTAATACATTCTCTTTATCGAAAAACATACTCCCAAGATTGATTAGCATAATACTCCTTTCGTTTCAAAATAATTGTCTTAGCCTTAGTGCGATTTTGTACTAGAGCTAATACAAAGTTAAGACATTTATTTTGAAACGGAGAGAGTATTAATTATAATATTTATAGTTTTCCTTATTTACCTTGAAGATTTGAGGACACTAATTTCTTTCCTATAGTTTGTACAAGTAAAAAGTCCATAACAACCCCACAGAATCATAAAAACATACATTCAAAAGAGTATATATCAATATAAAAGAACTTTGCTTCCGTGCCCCTCACATTCAAAAGAGTTTACATATTTCAATGCAGATTAGAAGTTAGCCCTTCTATTAAAATAGACAATATAGCAAATCAGTCTATTCAATACTCCCTCCATTCCTAGATATAAGGTGTATAGTTTTTGGCACGGAAATTAAAGAACGCACATTAAGGAAAAATTACACCAGGTTTGGACGAGATTACATCTAGCTAATTGATGTGAGAAAATAAAGGGGTTTCCAAGAGATAAAAAAACATGATCAAATCTTTTAAAAAAATATCAAGATGAGTGTTGCAATGCAATACACCTTATATTTGGGACTTTTTCTAAAAAATTTATACACCTTATATCTAGAAACGGAGGGAGTACATAAGATCTACAGTTTAATATGATGATTGTTTTTTTAGGTAACTTTAAAGTTTCGTGTAACTTTTAAGGGCTTGCACCAAAACAGAGTTAAATATTAAAACTGAAAGAGCTAGTATCTGTCAAATCCTTAGCCCACGAGCATCCATACTGTAGTAACAACCGCACTCTTTGTCTGTTCCCAAATCACGGATCAAGAAAGTGAAAGAAGATGGCTGGTGCATCATGCATGCATGCCATGGAATGGACGGACGCACGCGCGCATGCATGCCTGCCTGGGCCCGCCAAGCCCGATCGGCCCTAACCCGAACTGCCCGAGACAGACGTCGACAGCGATCCAACGCAACAACATTCCATAATCAAACTGCCGCACGCCATTACTATGTGCGAACGAAAAAGCGAAAAGAAACCGCAGCTGGCGGCTTCACGGACGTGGGAGTACGTACCTGGCCGATGCGGAACCAGAGGTCGTCGTCGAAGGCGGCGGCGGTGAGGCTGACCTGCGGGAAGCTGGTGGCGCTGCGGACGGCGCCGCTGAAGTGGAGGCCCTTGCCGGAGGTGGCCAGCCCGTGCAGCGCCTCGTTCCACCACTTGTAGGCCGGCACGCCCAGCCGCGGCACCCCCGCGGCCTCGTCGCCCAGCTGCGCCACCTTCTCCGCCGTCGTCAGCCGGGACACCAGGTCCGCCGCCCGCTGCGCCGCCGGGAGCGTCGCGTCGCAGAACGCGTACCCCTGCGTCGCCGCCGTGGACGACGGCCCGCAGGAGAAGGGCGGGTCGGCTGCCAGGGCCGTCGGCAACGTTAACGACGACACCGTCAGCAGCAGAAGCAGCAGCAGCGTCTGCATCGCCGGCGTGCCGGCGTCGTCGTCGTGGCGGGAGTAGGACAAGACGGCCATGGCGAGACGAGTTTAGGAGGTGGGCACGTGAATGGATGGATGGGCCAAGGGAGTAGTATGGTTGCCTAAATAGGCGTTCGTGGCCAATGGGAGCGGACCACGTGGCACTCACATGGGTTGCGTGTGTGACGTACTACCATGCTACCAGTATGATACGCTGCTAGTAGAAGTTGTTACCCATCCGGTCGATCTGACCTTTGTGACGCATGATATGAAGACGGAATATGATGTTGCACGCGTGTGCGTCTTGTTCTTTGCTTTCGGGGGTGGATTTGGATTGTTAATTGGGTGCCTAGACTAGATCGATCATGAATTGAGATGTGTAACTTGCGTGCCGGGCATTCCATCATGCATGGGCATATCCATTTCGTGGCCTCGGTTAATTAGGACGAGGCTAGCTAGTTACTTGTTCGCTCTACATGAATGCGTTGCTTTGCAGCAACCATCCATGTCTATCTAACCACGGTATAATAAGCTAAACGTATTCAAATATGAATTTCTTTTTCTATTAACTAGGACAATGCCCGTGTATTGCAACGGAATATAAATCGTGCTACATGTCAGCCGATGGATCTTTCCAAAATATCCACCGAGTCGTGAAGCATCGGATCGATCAGATCAAGTGGTTCGGCTTTGTGACCCTTTGCAATAGGGCACGTCTGCAACATGGTGCATGTTGCAAAGTTTTTCTATAGCATGATACATGTTGTAGGGCTACTTTGCAACACAATCCTACATGATGCCACGTCCGACGGTGATGTGAGGGGCGGGAACTAGGTGTTGCGAGGGCCAGCGCTGCTCGCAAGGACACCTGAGCGTGCTGGTGTTGTAGGCCAGCCACTCGTTGCCTGCGTCGATGTTGCAGATCAGTCAATCTTTCTCACATGAGTTTTCATGTAGCAATGAAGCTTGTTTGCGCTTCCATGCCACAAGTGCTCGGTTTGCTTCCATGACACGGTGAAGCTGTGATGGTCAAGCCGGTTTTGTGACGGTCATTGATGTACTGTGACTGCATGACAAGCCGCCGTGCTAAAGTGGTGTTGCGATTGACAGCTCCATCATGATGTGAGCCAATGGTGCGACGTTGTCATCATGTCGCGATCAGATATGGTGCAAGCGGTGGTGCAATGGATACCACCGTGCTACGAGACAGTGTCGCGACGACGCCTTCGTGTAACGAAATCATCGTGCCACGATCGAAGCCGGTGCCATGACGATACCATCATGTGTTGCACTTGGTCCAGACCCAAGCAGACAATCGTGACCTATGAATCGCTTTCTGCAGGCAAAACAAAAATATATTTTATGGAGTGTCAGTTGATAAACATGAAACACCATGGGATATTTTGCAAAAATGTCCATACATTACAACGGGAGAAAAGGTATCACAACATCGTGTAGCTGTGGTAAGGATATACAAAATCTTTTAAAAAAATCAAGCGTGAACTTTCGTCGCAATACTTGGGGATTGCTATTCATGTTAGAAGTATTTTTCCTTTCCAATATTTTTCTATTGGGGGTTCTCTCATTCCTTTTATTGAGCACAATGATGCGAATCGGGCTTTAATGAGTTCTAATATGCAGCGCCAAGCAGTTCCGCTTTCTCGGTCCGAGAAATGCATTGTTGAAACTGGGTTGGAACGCCAAACAGCTCTAGATGGACAAAAGACTAAAAATCACTTCATGTGTGTCGTGGCAAGGGCTAAACTTCACTTCTTATATTTTGCCTCTTATCCGATAACCATTATATTTATCATTTTAACTTAACTATTTTATTTATTGATTTATCAATTTCGTCTGCGGCAAAAGGATATGTGTGTGCCAAAAAATAATTTTGATTCAATGGTGATTTAAGAGTGAAGGACATTTAAAAAAGAGTCCACAATAAAGGAAAAAAAACTCTCTAATTGCATGTGTACTTTCTTATGGGCGTTCTTTTAATTCCTTTCTTATGTGCACTCTCTGATTGTAGGGTCCTCCTTTTAATTCGTTTCCTTCTCAAGGTACAAACCCTCTTTAATTCTTTCCTTTTTTTGCCGGTGTCTTTAATACTTTTCTTCATGAGGCACCCAGCTCGTTTCCTTCTCAGCAAGGGTCATTTTATTTCTTTTCCTTCCCCAAGGCACTGTAACACCTGGGTGTCACGCTACAGTGATCACCTTATCTAATGCCAAGTCATCATGATTATGCTAATAATGGAAATAAAGCTTGACCAAAAATTGTGCAACCAATTTTGATAAATGCCAAATAATTAGTAGGTCACATTAAAAGTGGAATAGGAATTTATTAAAATGTTTTACTCATTTAAACTTAAACTTCTGTGCTTGGTGGAAAAGAAGCGAACAAAATTCATAACCGTGCCAAAACAGCCGTTCTACTCATTGCATTTTCAAATGGAACTCTAAAGTAATTTATATCAGACTCAAACTTTTTGTAACAGCATATTAAAGTGTAATACAAATATTGGAACAAGTTTTCCATTTTATAAAATTTTCTTGCTAGCCAAAAATAAAATATAAAGCAAAAGAAAACAGAAAAGCGAAAATACAAAAAGTGCTATCTTGTGCCCAGGGCAAGGCCCACCACTAGGCCCAACCCGTTTTCCCTCTTCTTTTTCCTTTCTCCATTCATGCCCTGCGTGGCACACATCCACGGCGCCATGGCCGCGCCGAGCCGCCGTGGCGGCCATCCCGTGACTCACCGAAGGGATAAGACCCCTGGCCCCTCCCTCGAAACCCTAGCCCCCCCACTTCCCCCTTTCCTCGCGCCGCCGACCTCCTCTGCCTCCTCCATGGTCGCCCGACGCAGCCGTTGCCGTGGACGCGGCCAACGGCCACCGTTTCCCGCCGCGTCTTGTCCAGGAGCTTCGTGTAGCTCGACTCCATCAACCTCGCGCGTCGAATCGGGCCGAGAGGCCCCGTGCGCTCGCCATCTTCTTCATCTCCGCCCACGGTCGCCACCAACTCGTCGTCGACGCCGCTGCTCCGGTCGTCCCCTCGCCTCTTGGACATGTCCTCGAGCTCCTTGGTGAGCTCCTACTTCGATTCCCCTCGCCCCCGACCTCGATCCCTGCCCGTAGGTTGTCGTCCCCGTGCTCGGCCGCCATGCCCGAAGCTTGCTCGATGTGTGCTCCCCGCGACCCTGGCCACACCCAGCCTCCCTCATTGCACGCGCCCTCGCTGCAGCCGGGCCGCGCCAGTGTGTGCCCCGCCGTGCACGCCACGCCCGCCGGCCACACTTGCTCGTTGCCGCTGCTACACTGGCCATGGCCGGCCATGGCCGTGTGCTTGTGCAGCGTCCGTGTGCTGTGTGTGCGTGCATGGTGTGTAGTGCATGTGTGCGTGTGTGAGATGTGTGTACGTGCTAGTGTGGCCAGCCTCGCGTGCTTCTGCTCCTGATGGATGTCTCCCGCTGTGCTGCGCTGCTTGCTGCTGTTAACTGCAGATGTTCGCTGCTGCTGCTGCTGCTTGATCTGCTACTGAAGCTTCAGTGGCTGTTGTTGCTTAACCTGCTACTACTTGCAACTATTGCTGAACCCTCCCCACTGTGAGCAACAAAACGGCAGCAAAACATCTACTAAATGAAGTTTAATGAGAATAAAAATTGTGTGGGCTGCTAGTAGAAGTAACCAGCTCCATTTCACTCCATTGGACCAAATCAAACTGATGCATGGATTAATTCCTAGAAAATTCATAAAATGCCAATTTATACTAATTGAAAGAACAGTTTATGGTCATTGCTACTTTAAAGTTTGTGTTGAACAAGCTGTGGTGATCTGGCTTAGTAGTACACATAATATAGTGTAAAACATATGTAGGGTTGATCTTCATTGGAGTTGTAGATCAATGGCATCATCAAAGCAAAGTTCATGTCTTATAAGCATTTCTGGAGATAACTTTGGGTAGGACTTTTCTATCAAAGATTTAAATATGCAAATGAAATCTAATGCAAGTGAAACTTGTACCGGCTTGTAGATCCTAGAAAGTTGCTCAAAGTTGATGCTAGTCTCGAAGTCATAGGAGGTATAGAACTCTAGTTATTCTCTTTGAAAAACATCAAAGTAGTGTTAAAACAGAAATTTCCAGACTTTGCAAAATTCTACCAAGTCTCAAACATTATCTTAACCACTTATTAAGCCCAAATCTTTGTGTTATTGCTTTTTATTAATAATACAAATGAGATGGGCATGATGTACAAATAACCAAGATCAAATAGTGTTTTGGGCATATAATTATTTGGGGCTTAATTAATTAGTTATTGATTTCACAAATGGGCTAAACAATAACAGATTTTCAGACTTAGAAAATTTCAAAGAAATCAACATGGGTCTATGACATGTGGGACCTACTGGTTAGTTGACCAGTCAAAGGCCTAGCCTATGACATGTGGGTTCCCTATGTCAATTTGACCAGTCAATATCACTATTTTGGATAATGTCTATTTAATAAATAAAGAAATCCTAGAAAATGATTTAAATTGAATAAAACTTTGAAATTGAATATCTTTTAAATCGTAACTCCGAT
The DNA here is from genome assembly GCA_950022295.1 of Bromus sterilis. Lineage (NCBI taxonomy): Eukaryota > Viridiplantae > Streptophyta > Magnoliopsida > Poales > Poaceae > Bromus > Bromus sterilis. Next base: position 358,785,419 of record OX465595.1, on the reverse strand, counting down.
GCAAATAATTTATATATAAAAAATGATCAAAAAAATATAATGAATACGGATACGCCACCCGTGTACCCACCACATGATGAGGACATCCCTACTGACAATACATTCCCAACTCTTCCTGATGAACAAGCCAATCAAATCAGACTTGAACCTATTACAAAAGCTCATGCAAAGCTAATAGAACAACAGGTGAACTTGCTCTTAATAGAATCTGATGTTGTGCTTAATGAGAATTATATAATGCCTAAGTCTTTGTATGTTTGCATGATCAGGTACCATGAAGAAGACGAGAAGCAGAAAGAAGAAGATGAGGTTCTGGAACGAGAAGCTGAGGCTCCAGGAATCGGACGTCCGATCCCAGTCGGACGTCCGACGCTGTTGACGTGGGCGCGAGCAGCCAAGCCATCCATCAAACAGAAGCTTCAGAAACCGGACGTCCGACGCCTACCGGACGTCCGACGACCGGACGTCCGATCCACACCGGAAATAGGGTCGCTCGAGACAGAAGCTTTGGCGTCAAAAATATCGGAAGTCCATCATCGACCGGAATTAGGGTGCATCGAGTACAGAAGTATTCGGCGTTATAATTATCGGAAGTCCGACACCGAACGGACGTCCGACAGTCCCGACGGACGTCTGATGCCTACCGGACGTCCAACCTGTCTGCGCAGATTTCAGGGCTGCGGCCCTTGTATCCAACTCTAGACCCCCTAGCTTATAAATACTAAACCCCCAGCGCGGTTTAGGGTTAGACCACATTTAGATAAACCCTAGTTTTAGAGAATTTCTCCAAGCATTCTTCTTGAATCATATACTTCAATTCATATCGATCTGAAGTGTTGCTACTGCAAGTTTTGTGTGATCTGTTGTTTCACTGGGAATTAGTAGATTGCAAATTACCGTCTCGTGGTCGACGGATACGTTGCGCAAGTGTGTGAAGTTGTGAATATCCAAAGGGTAGAGAGCTGTCGCATTGGCAACAGGGATATAGCGAGGAGTGTTCATCGGCTACATATAAGTTATCTCATATCACCCTCATATTCACCGTTCGCTTACTGAGAAGATCAGGCCACCCCATATCATCTTGGTATCAGATTTGCAGTGTTTCCTCGGTAAGCATCCACCAAATCCATCCATTAGTTCATTTTTGTTTTCGACCTATCCAGAAAAAGCCATACAAAAATATTAGGGTTCTAGTTTTTCCATAACTTAGATTGCATCGGAGTCATTATTTTAGTTTGCTGTTTCATTGTGTTCTTCCCGAAAATTTCTCCGCGGTGCAACATATTGTGGCCTAAAGAGAAAAGTTACTGTAGTTAGCAGGAAGGTGCAACATCTTGGTAGCAATTTCGACAAGTGTGGAATAGAGTCAACAAATCAAAAAAAAGAGAAAAAGAGAAAAGATTCAAAAAAGAAGAAGGAAGTGTGATAAAAAAGAGTTAGCAAAGAGTGCAAAGAGATATACAAGAGCTAGAAGGGAAATATCAAAGTGGTGATCTTTTGAGAGGCCGGTCTTCTTTTTGTCTCCACTGTGTGAGTTTTTCCTTGTGTTTGTATCACACGATCAACACTAGGACTTGACTTCGGTGTAGTTAGGGTGCCATACCTATAGCTCCACCACATACATCCCGCTTTGTCATGTGTTCACTCTTTTTACTCGGGTATTCACTTCATCACATCCGTGCGCTAGTCCTTTATCCGAACGGGTACGCATTACTATTCACTTTGGAACGGTAAGATTCACCTTTTCTTGTCAGTTTTGAGTGAGTTGTGAGTGTCCACCAAAAGATTTTGATTTAGTGCACTAACCTACTAATCATTCTCAAAGTGGTTTTGATGTGATGCAGAAACAGGCTAAGGATGCTCCAGTGACATGGGAGGCCTATGAGGGGCTTTGTGATCACTTACAGATATGATCACTAAATCCGCTGATCATGTTGATACTAATATGCAAGCAATCCAAATGAAAGTGGATGGCACGGACGACACCGTCACCACTATGCAAACACAACTCAATGCTCTCCAAGCAAGTATACAACAGTTGACAACGTCCGTTATTGGGCTGCAAGCCTCGATTGATCAACGACAACAGGGCGGCCAGGAAGATGATGGTAGTGTCCACGGTGACAATGAAATCTTGAGGGGAAATCAAGGTCTTGGGCGTGGTGCTCAAGGACCGGTTCACCATCCTCAACTTGGTTTTGGTGCGCACCGTCTACTTATTCAGGAAGAAGATGTCTTGAGAAATCCCAAGTTTAACATTCCCAAATTTGAAGGCTCCACGGATGTCGAAGAGTACCTCACATGGGAGATTAAGATGGAGAAATTATGGCGTTTGCATGATTATTCCGAGGATAAGAAGATCAAGATTGCTTCCTCCGAGTTTGATGGTTATGCTTTGCGTTGGTGGGAGAGTGTTTTGACCGAGGTACAAGAAACCAATGGACAGCCTATCCGTACATGGCGTGATATGAAGGCAACACTGAAAGCTCGGTTTGTTCCCACTAATTACTTGCGGACAGTTTTTGATAAATTGCAACAATTGAAGCAAGGTACTATGTCCGTTAATGCCTATTATATGGAGATGGAGATGTTGCTGCAACGCGCACGAGTTCGTGAAGAGGTTGAGATGACTATGCAACGTTTTCTCCATGGGCTGCAATTTAACATCAAGAGTATTGTGCGGCATCATCAATACTATAATATGAATGATCTATTGCATCTTGCAAGGGAGGCTGAATCCCAGCTTGCAGAAGAGGCACAACTGAAGTCAAGATACTCACCATCTAATAGGTTTTCTCCAAGGACACCGTCAGCCGCGCCTATGGAGAGCCCGAGTGCTTCTAGACGTCCTTCCTCTTCATATTCCAAGCCAGCCTCCAATGTTTCTATGGCCAAGAAGCCAGCTGCACCCGCCCCTAGTGCGGGTTTCAATATGTCTACAGCTCGCAATCGAGAGATTACTTGTCATGCTTGTGGTAATCCGGGTCACTTCAAAAGAGATTGTCCCAATAGAAAGATCATGTTTGTCAATGAGGATACCGGCGAGTATGAAACCGGTGATGATGAAGACCTATACGCATGCGATGACGAGGGATACAACAGTGAAGAAGGGATGGATGGTTTTCCGTCGCCTGCTCCTACTATTGTTGTGGCACAGCGTGCTCTTACTGTGCATCCAAAATCTGAGTCTCAGCGCTGCAATTTGTTCCAAACCAAAGCATTAGTTGGCCCCAACAAAGCTTGCAAAGTGATCATTGATGGAGGTAGCTGCCGCAACCTTGCAAGCAAGGAGTTATGTGCCAAGATAAATCTGAAATACTTACCTCACCCAAATCCATATTATGTCCAATGGTTGAGTGACAGTGGTGAGATGAAAGTGAATCATATGGTGCGCGTGAATTTTGAGATAGGCCCATACCAGGATTCCATTGATTTTGATGTGGTTCCTATGACAGTTTGTCACCTCCTATTGGGTCGGCCGTGGTTATATGACCACCATGTGCAACACAATGGCCGAGCCAATACATATCATTTGGAGTTCAAGGGCAAGAAAGTTAATCTTCATCCTATGTCCCCACAGCAAATTGTGAATGAGTCTCGTCAGAAAGTAGAGGTGAATTTAGAACCTATACGAGAGAACAATGTAATAGCTGTGAGTGATATTATAACAAAAAGTGCGAGAGAGACTAGTTTGCTTACATTAGCCACCAAAGAAGACATGAGAGAATTTAGTGAGGATCCTACAACCATGCCACTTGTGCTTATGTACAAAGGCGAGGTTTTTCTTTCTAATGATAATCATCCTCTTTCTCCTAGTGTGTCTACTGTTTTGCAGGACTATGATGATGTGTTTCCGGCGGAGGTACCAGCGGGACTGCCACCCTTGCGTGGTATTGAGCACCAAATTGATCTTATACCGGGTGCTACTCTTCCAAACCGGGCACCATACAAGACAAATCCCCAAGAGACGAAGGAAATTCAGCAACAAGTACAACCGCTTCTGGACAAAGGGTATATTCGTGTCAGTCTTAGCCCTTGTGTTGTTCCTGTTATTTTGGTTCCTAAGAAAGATGGTACGCGTATGTGCGTAGATTGTAGAGCTATAAATAATATCACTATTCGATATCGCCATCCTATTCCACGGTTAGAGGATATGCTTGATGAATTGAGTGGTGCTGCTATTTTCTCTAAAATTGATTTGCGTAGTGGATACCATCAAATTAGGATGAAAGAAGGGGATGGATGGAAAACTGCTTTCAAAACTAAGTTTGGTTTATATGAGTGGTTAGTTATGCCTTTTGGTCTTACTAATGCTCCTAGTACTTTTATGAGATTAATGAACCATGTTTTGAGAGAGTTTATTGGACGTTTTGTGGTTGTGTATTTTGATGATATACTTATTTACATCTGCACTAAATTTGAACATGCTGATCATATTCTACAAGTTTTGCAAGTGTTACGTGATGCTAAATTGTATGATAATCTTGAGAAGTGCACTTTTGCAAAGGATAAGGTCATATTTCTGGGATACGTTGTATCTAAGCATGGGGTAGAAGTAGATTCTTCTAAGATTGAGGCAATTCAAAATTGGCCTACTCCCATGAATGTTAGTCAAGTACGAAGTTTTCACGGCTTAGCTGGTTTTTAACGACGTTTTGTGAAAGACTTTAGTACTATTGTTGCCCCTTTGAATGAATTAACTAAGAAAGGAGTGCCTTTTGTTTGGGGTGATGCCCAAGATCTTGCTTTTGATGAGTTAAAACGTTTGCTTACTTCTGCACCATTACTTGCACTACCAGATTTTGCTAAACAATTTGAGATTGAATGTGATGCTAGTGGCATAGGAATTGGTGGTGTGTTGATGCAGGAAGGTAGACCTATTGCTTATTTTAGTGAGAAACTTCCTGGTGCTAGATTGAATTATCCTGTTTATGATAAAAAGTTGTATGCACTTGTTAGAGTTATTGAGGTTTGGCAACATTACTTGTGGCCAAAAGAATTTATCATACATTTTGATCATGAAGCTTTGAAATATCTGAAAGCTCAATCTAACTTGCATAGGCGTCTTGCTAAGTGGGTTGAGTTCATTGAGTCTTTTCCGTACATCATCAAATATAAGAAAGGGAAAGATAATGTTGTTGCTGATGCTCTTTCTAGGAAGAATATGTTATTGACACATCTTGATGTTAAAATTCCTGGATTAGAGAGTTTGTGTGATTTATATGCAACCGACCATGATTTTGCTGAACCATATCGTTTGTGTTTGCTTCGAAATGCGTGGGACAAGTTCCACATCCATGATAGATTTCTGTTTCGAGCTAACAAACTTTGTGTTCCAGAATCGTCTGTGCGTTTGCTATTGTTGCAGGAATCACATGCATGAGGATTGATGGGTCACTTTAGGCGTGAGAAGACACTACTCATGCTTGCTGGTAATTTTTATTGGCCCAAGATGAGGCGTGATGTGGACAGGTTTGTTCGGCGCTGCATTGTATGCAACACATCCAAGTCCAAGCTGAAGCCTCACGGTTTGTATGCTGCACTATCGTCTCCTACCACACCTTGGGAAGATATTAGTATGAATTTTGTGTTAGGATTGCCACGCTCTAAACATGGTCATGATAGCATCTTTGTGGTAGTGGATAGATTTTCTAAGATGGCACATTTTATTGCATGCCACAAGAGAGACGATGCGTCGCATGTTGCTAACATGTTTTTTAGGGAGATTGTATGCTTGCATGGAGTGCCCAAGACAATTGTTTCTAACAGGGATGTGAAGTTTGTGAGCTACTTCTGGAAGACACTTTGGGGAAAATTGGGAACAAAGTTGATGTTCAGCACTACATGTCATTCCCAAACTAATGGTCAAACGGAGGTGGTGAATAGAACATTGTCACAACTGCTGCGAGCTATGATCAAGAAAAATCTGCGTGAATGGGAGGAGTGTTTGCCACATGTGGAATTTGCTTATAACAAGGCAGTACACGCTAGTACTCACCTTTTTTCCTTTTGAAGTAGTATATGGTTTCAAACCTATTACACCTCTTGATTTGCTGCCTCTTCCATTGCAGGAAAGAGTTCATATGGAGGCATCCAAACGAACAGATTATGTGAAGAAGATACATGAGAAGACTCGAGAGGCTATTGAGAAACAAGGCAAGAGCGTTGCTGCTGCAAGGAACCAATCACGGAAGCAAGTCCTCTTTCAGCCTGGCGATATGGTTTGGGTGCATTTGCGCAAGGATAGATTTCCAGGATTGCGGAATTCCAAGTTGAAGCCGCGTGGTGCTGGTCCTTACAAGGTGTTAGCCAAGATCAATGACAATGCCTACTCGATTGATATTCCAATTTCTGAGTTTAGTGGCGCTAGCAATAGTTTCAACGTTGCTGATTTATCACCATATATGGGAGATGACCTTGGAGCGTCGAGGTCGACGCCTTTTGAAGGGGGGGGGAGATGATGAGGAAATCCCTACTGACAATACATCCCCAACTCTTCCTGATGAACAAGCCAATCAAATCAGACTTGGACCTATTACAAGAGCTCGTGCAAAGCTAATAGAACAACAGGTGAACTTGCTCTTAATAGAATCTGATGTTGTGCTTAATGAGAATTATATACTGCCTAAATCTTTGTATGTTTGCATGATCAGGTACCATGAAGAAGACGAGAAGCAGAAAGAATATGAGGTTCTGGAACGAGAAGCTGATGCTCCAGGAACCGGACGTCCGATCCCAGTCGGACGTCCGACGCCGTTGACGTGGGCGCGAGCAGCCAAGCCATCCATCAAGCAGAAGCTTTAGAAACCGGACGTCCGACGCCTACCGGACATCCGACGACCGGACGTCCGATCCACACCGGAAATAGGGTCGCTCGAGACAGAAGCTGTGGCGTCAAAAATATCGAAAGTCCGTCATCGACCGGAATTAGGGTGCATCGAGTACAGAAGTTGTCTTAGTAACAACAGATTCCATAGGGATGGCTAAAGAGAGGGTAAGACTCGAGGGAGAACGATGTCGATGGTGCCGGAAATGGGTTGGGCACAAGCACGGTGAAGGACACCACGATGTACCCAGGTTCGGGGCTCTTTGGAGAGATAACACCCCTACTCCTGCTTGTCTGTTTGCTATTAATGAACTCACGAACTACAATCAATGCTCATGGAGCTGCTCAGAGGAAGAAGAGACCTGCCGTGGGCATGGCTCTCCTCTGCTTCTCTACGAGTTCTACTGTGTTGAGTAAATGCGAATGGGGGAGTCCCTCTCACAGGAGGGGTACCCCGGGCTCTTATAGTGTGAGCTCGGGGTACTACGGTCATTTCAGTCGGGGGATGGCCCCAGCTGTCATACTCTCGTCGGCTGGGGTCCACCGACTGCAAATCTCCGGTTGATCCGGACTTGTCAAGCGGTTGCCCATGCTGTAGCTTCTAGGTAATGATGATGAACGGTGGAGCTACGTCCTCTGATCATGTCGTCCTGTCTCCGGATTCAGAGGAAAAGGGTGACAACACTCCTCTGACAGATCGGCGAAGTGACTTGGCTTACTGCCAACCGGATCTCTCGGGATCCCGCATTTATGACCTTGTACCAGAGATATCCGATCTGGATAAGGTCAACTCTTGAGACGATTGAGGAGTGTGCCGATTGCGCCTGGGCCGACTGCTCGCATTCGGCATGGCCGATTGCTTGGGAGAAATCGGCCATGCGACTGCCTAGCTCGGCCCAGCAGTAGCCCAATCGGCCTCCTCCTTGTCTTGAAAGAGTGCTTTCGTCTGGGTGACCCTACCTGGGTACCATTCCCCCCGACACTAGCCCCTAAAGCTGTAAGGGTCCCACGGTTACTTGACCGCGGGGCTCTTGCAGTTTTTCTTTTCTTATCGTTGCGCTTTGATTGCTCTAGCCTCATCGGACATCTCGATCCGATCTGATCGCTCAGACCGGAGATTCTGCCTGGCTGACCGGGCCAATAATGGTTCGATACAATTTCTCCGACCTCGGCTGCCAGCTCCCCGATTGATCTTGTGCTTCTCTGATAAACGACCGTTGCCAAACCTTGACCGAGCTGAGATCTGGCTCACCCGATTGCTTCTCCAACGGTTACTTTTGACTGACTTCTGACCAACCCACGTCGCACGTCGCTTCCGATTCCCCGGGGCAGTTAATGCTCCGGGCCCCACGACCCACGCGCGACGGGACGTTACTGCATATGCCTCGCATTCTGCGCCACGATCCTCTGCGCCGATCCAATCCAACCTCCTCTTGATACACGCGGCCACACCGGGCCACACGTGCCGCACCTGCGATCCCACTCTCCCCCGCCGCCCATATAAGCCAATGGGGGAAGGGACTCCTCGGGCTCAACCGCACTTCTTCTTCCTTGCTCTCCTTCTTCTCTTCGCGCCGCCGCAACGTTTCTGCTCCGGCGACTTTGGTCTGGTGTGCTTGTGGCGCCGCCGCACCGCACCCTCTCTCTGCGATTGCTTGCGCCCTTCACCGCCGCCGCGCCTCCATTCGCCAACATCCGCTGCCGGATCTCTTTCGCCCATCTCTGAGGATTCGCCCTCCATCGCTCTGGAAGACGCCATGCCGCTGCAGATGAGAAATCCGCCGCCAGCCGCGGCCGGTGGAAAGGTTCCACCGTCAACGACGACGAGATCCGCCGGCTCCTCCACGCGCGCAAGATGCCAGCTTGCATCCAGTGGCGCGCTCCTGGCGAGGAGATCGTGCCGGAGCCGCGCACCGGGGAGCGCGTGGTTTTTGCGGCGCACTTCGAGCGCGGCTTCGGGCTGCCGGTGAGCACCTTTTTTCGAGAGTTCTTGGATTTCCACCGACTGCAACCACACCACCTCGCCGCCAACTTCATCATTACGATGTCGGGATTCGTCACCCTTTGCGAAGGCTATCTCGGCATCCGGCCGAGCATCGGGCTGTGGAAACGCCTCTTCCACCTCCGAGGTCATATGGCTCGGACCGGAAGGCTTCTGCCGAATCCCGACGGAGACGACCCGATTCATGAGACCGTCATGACCGATTGCGGCGGCTGCATCCTTTACTCAAGCAAGCAAGGCTATGAGTCCCCTGCTATCATTCTGTCGGTCAAGGACTGGCAGACCACTTTTTTCTACGTCCGATCTCCTGACAAGGGCCCCGACCTCATCAACCTGCCCGAGTTCCAGCTCGCCCCTCCCACGGAGAAGTACCATTGGTCGACCAAGCTTGGGTTCGGCGACTGCGATATTGACGCTCAAGTAGCTCGGATTGCGCAGCTTGAGAAAGATGGCCTTAAGGCATACGACCTCGTGGCCACCTGGCTCCTGGTCCGAGTGCTCCCGCTTCAGCGCCGAGTGCACCGCATCTGCGACATGGCAACCTGGAGGGATCCCACTCGGATATGCACTAAGAAACTGAGCAACCCAGCGCTGCGCCTCCGATTGAGAGCACTCACCAGCACTCCCTTGCCTAAACCCTTTTGATTCGGCCTGAAATGCCTTCACCGCGGAATCACTCCTCCTGAGGTATGCTCCGATTGCTTTCTCTGTTCGCCCGATTGCTCGATTTCTCACTTGCACTTCTGATGCTCTGCTCATTCTTCAGTACTTTATCGCGACTGCCTTGATGCAAGACGGCCAAGTCGCTGGCGAATTCGCCCCTGACCGTGAAGAGGAGGATCCAACCGACCTTGAATAGGACGACTCCCCCGCCTCCGACTCTGACGCCGAGGACAACTCCGCCAACGCCGGTGCCGCCGACCAAGGGGGTATGCATGATTCCTCCTTCGAACGATTTCTGGATGAATGGAGTGACGACGACAGCGCCTCAAAGGTTGGAGGTTCCGGTGCAGATGCGCATCCCGACCCCAAGAAGGCGCCGCTCAAATGCTCCCGAGCTGACGGCCCGTCAACCGGTGCTGCGCCGAGCAAGCATGCAAAGACAACGATGGTCGCCCCGAGAGGAAAGGTCACACAGACTGGGCGCACTCGAGCCCAGCCGACAGGAAAGGTTCCTGGTGCCAAGCCCAAGGCCGGCCCCGTTCTGCAGGAGGTTCCTCTGGATATCCCGCCTCTGCGCTTCCGGATGCCCCGAGGAGCACCGATAACTGTGGGGTAATTATTTCTCCTTCCTTCTCTTCCTTTATATTCTCTTTTACTTTGTTGCTTATCTCTCCTTTCTGCTCAGGGCTGCCATTGATTTGGACGACATTGACCGGGACGTCCCTGCCGTCACCGGCCCAGCTCCCTCTGCCACTTCCGCTCACATTGATGCCGCCAGAAAATGGCCGCCGATTGTTCTTCTCTCGGCCAAGGATGCCGAGCGCAAAGCCAAGAAACTTCGCGCCGACCTCGCCAAGCCTCCGAGCCAGCCTCTGAGCAAGCCTCCTTGGCTCCAAAGGACATCGTCGACTTGGAGTCCACCGACGCCGAGGGATTGCAATCGGATCCTCCGATTTCTCCTTCCTCGCCGCGGTCCTCAGGTCAAATCCTGACTGCCATCGCAACGACCACCCCGCCGATCGTGACGGTATCTCCTTCTTCAACGACTGCTCCGACGCCGAGTGCTGCTGCTCCGCCAGCCACCTCGGCGTCACCCTCGACTACTGCTGCCTCCAAGGCTATAATCCTTCAGCCGACGCCGACGACGACCTCGACAACCTCTTCTGTTGCCCCCGAATCGCAGATGCATTCGGTGGAACATTTCTGAATGGCTTACTCTCGCACCAGTCCTGCCGACTCCGAGCCTGAAGCCTCGCGTCGCTTTCCCTTGGCTTCCCATGGCACCATGGCTTCGGCTTATGACCGATTGAAGGCGCTCTCCACCGGCGTGCTTCAGGAGCTCGAGCTCGTCGACCGGAATCATACTGTAAGTCTTCTTTTCCAAGTGGGGGCGCGCAAGCGCACCCACTGGGTGTAGTCCCCGAGATTCGGGCCGATTGCATGCAATCAGCTCGGATCTTCTTCTTAGTTTTGCCTTCTTATGCCGTCTTTAGGTCGGCGGATCTGCCCTCAAGTGGGTGTAGTCCCCGAGTTTCGAGCCTATTGCGTGCAATCAGCTCGGATCTTCTTCTTACCTTTTCTTCTTATGCCGTCCTCAGATCGGTGGATCTTCCCTCAAGTGAGTGCGCGCAAGCGCACCCACTGGGTGTAGTCCCCGAGATTCGGGCCGATTGCGTGCAATCTGCTCGGATCTTCTGCCGAATTTTGATCTCGTCAATTTTCGTACTGATTCTTCTTTTCCATGCGTAGGCTGCCGCCGAGGAGAAACGTAAAGTTTTCGAGACCTTGATCGAGTCTTATGCCGCCAGCTTGCGACTACTCGCCTTTGTTCAGCTTCAGGTGAACCAGCAGACTGCCAAGATCGCCGAGCTGACAGGTAATTCTGCTGATTCCCGCTTGGTTAATTACATCTTCGGATTCTAATTTCTTCCTCCGATCTGCTTTTGCAGCTGCTGCCGCATCTCTGCCCACCATTACTGCTCTTCAGGGTCGTGTGGCCGAGCTGGTGGAGCAGCTCGGCCGACAAGGCCCCGAGCTTGCCGCTGCTCAGCAGGAACTTGAGCGCCTTCGAGCTGCCGAGGCTGATTTATCTCGCACTGCCGAGCGGCAGCGAAGTGAAATGGCTGCGCTCAGAACCAGTCACCAAACAGAATTGGAGACGGTGATTTCGACCCAGGCCAAGACTGCCGACCTCCTGCGCTCGGAACGCGATGCCGCCGTGTCAGCTCGACAAGCCGTGCAAGCTGAACGGTACGACGCAGTAGCCAAGATGGATGCTATGACACTGCGCCATAATGATGAGCTAAGCAAAGCCCGACGCGAGGCCCGAACCAATCTCGAGGGGCTTCGCGATATGGACTCTCTTCTTTCTGGTGAGCTATCTCTCTTGTCTTGGTTCCCCTGTTGACTTCTTTTCTTTTGCATCTTCTCATATTTAACGTCTTGACATAGAACATTGGCCTGCCTCCGAATCCGCCGCTCAGCGCGCAGTCTCTGAGGAGAGGCGCATCTGAGCCAAAGAAGGCTGGCCTGTGAGGCCTGAGGCTGAAGGATGGAGTCCTCGGGAGTTCATCATCGCCATCGAAGCTCGTATCCCAGTCATCCTTGGCAGCGTCTTCGCATTCAAATTGGGCGTCCAGAAACTTGCCGAGCTACTTTGGGGGCATGCCGAACTGAAGCAAGGCCTCCGGCGTGTGCGCCCTGATGAAGGATCCTCAGCGGGTCCTCACGACTCCGATGATGAGGGTTCGGAGCAAGGTGATGCCCCGACTGCCACTCATGATCAAGTGCTGATGCTGCTGAAAGCCGCTCCCCGCCGAGTGGAGGCTTTGCTGGACTCAGCTGCCTGGACTGGCGCCGAGATGGCGCTTCAGACTGTGCTAAGCTGGTATCCCAAGCTGAATCTAGCTCGGCTTTACACTATGCGGGACGGGGCAGCCGACCTCCTTGAGACGGCCTATACTCAGGTAAACCGTCTTGCCACAGCCATGGCCGGGTGGTTCCCTCATACTGAATACACCCCTGTTCTTGACGGCGCTGGGACGCCGATTGCGCCACTTCCTATCGCTGCTCTGGCTGATGACAGCCCTTGTGCTGGTGGTCGTGCCCGAGGAGGTCAAGGCAGCCAACCTGCGCGCTCTTCAAGCTCTTATCTCTATCATGATGACTTGTACGACAACGGCTCGCCCCGTACTTTACCTAAGGACACCTCCAAACAGACAAGTGCCAAGCCAGCTGAGGTCGGGCCCTCCAAAGCGTGGGAAGACTTGACGGAGCCTAAGCAATCGGAGGCGATTGCTGTGCCAGAGGGTCCGACTGCACCGGAGCAAGCAGTTCCAACCGTTACACCAGTGCCTACCACTGCTCCGACTGCTTCGACCGTGCCGCCGACCTTAGACGTTCCCGACGCCTAGCTAGTGACTTCTATGTCTTTTACTGCAACTTTTTGCAAGATTTTGCTAAATTTCAAGGACACCCACTGGGGATGTTATGATGTAATGAACTCATTTGGCCTTGAGCCGCTTATCTTTGCTTATTGCATAATTTTCTTATGTGATCAACTTCCTGCTTTTCGCTTTATTGTTTTTTCTCTTTGCCATTTTCCCTCGGGGGTATAAATCGATGTTTGCCAACAGCCGACGTGTGGTCTGGTGTCGGCTCACAAGATCGTACACCGCTGGGATTTGGTCATTGAGGTTGAACTGCTCTAGCATTAGCGCGGAAGGATTCTGCATAGACTTAGTTAGCCGATTGCTCCATGCCGATTGCTTGGCGCATCGATCGGGGACGCAATTGGCGAATGGCACCATCGGCCATGACCCTCTTTCAGAGTGTTTTTTCGTGTGAGATGTGGTATTACAGGTCCGACCAACTACTGCTTCATCGATGCCACAGTCAATTTTATGATCTGTGCTCGTGTCGCATGCTAGCTTGGCTTCGAAACTGTAGTTCTCACATTTTTCTTTCTCTTATACTTGCGGCCGCGCGGTCGGTCAGTCCCTAAGTGAGGTTGTTCACCTATCTCGGGAATGACCAGGCTTTTCCCCCTGAGGTTTGCCCAAAGAAGAGAAGCTTATATAAAGATAATCGAATGCCATCTCTCAGATGCATGACAGCTTTACTGATTGAATGCTTGATAGCATGTATACACTCACATGACTCAACTGTAAAACGGGCATAATAGCTCGGCGTTCCAGGGACGCCGTGTCTCCACTCCTGAAGTATCTTTGTGCCGACTTCCTTTCGTGCAATCAATGAGGTAATATGCATTATTCTTGAGTGCTCTAATGATGATGAAAGGACCCTCCCAGGGTGATGATAACTTGTGCTGACCGTCTGACTTCTGGATTCGGCGGAGCACCAAATCGCCTTCGCGGAAAGCGAGGGGCGGATCTTCTTGCTGTGGTAGTGCCTCAGCCTCTGCTGGTAAATCGCCGACCTGGACAGAGCCAACAGACAAGCTTCCTCCTTCAGATCAACACCGTCTTCTCGCGCTTCCTTGGCCTCTGCTTCGGTGTATAGGGCACACCGAGGTGAATCGAATTCTATGTCGGCGGGGATGATTGCTTCTGAACCATACACCAGGAAGTATGGGGTGAATCCGGTTGATCTGTTGGGTGTGGTTCTCAAACTCCACAAGACTGCTGGGAGCTCATCAATCCAGGCCCCAGGTGCTCTTTCGAGTGGCTCGATCAATCTGGGCTTGATGCCTGCAAGGATGAGACCATTGGCCCTTTCTGCTTGTCCGTTTGACTAAGGGTGCGCTACTGATGCCACATCGAGTCGGATGCCGCACTCGGATGCATACCGAGCTAACGCACCCTTTGCAAAATTTGTGTCGTTGTCGGTGATGATGCTGTTTGGCATTCCATATCTGCTTGCGACATCAGCGATGAAACGAACTACTGTCGGACCATCCAGCTTCTTGATTGGGCGTGCCTCGATCCACTTGGTGAACTTGTCGACTGCGACCAGTAGGTGGGTTAGACCACCCCTTGCCCTCTTGAACGGCCCGACCATGTCCAGCCCCCAAACTGCAAACAGCCATGTTATTGGAATTGTTTTGAGCGCCGATGCCGGGAGATGACTCTTGGCCTTGAAGCGCTGACAACCATTGCAGTACTTAACCAGATGCTCTGCCGCGGCTCGTGCCGTCTGCCAATAGAAACCATGGCGAAAAGCCTTGGCTACTATTGCAGCTGCTGATGCGTGATGACCGCACTCGCCTTGATGAATATCCCGGAGCAGCTCGAGCCCCCTGTCCTCCTCTACACATCGCTGGAGAACTCCGGTTACACTTCTGTGCATCAGTTCATTGTTGATGATGGTGTATGCACCAGATCTGCGCTGTATCTTCCTGGCTTCAACTTCATCTGGCAGGAGAGTTCCATCGACCAGGAAATTTCTGATCGGTTGTGCCCAGGTCGGAGAGGTGACAACTGTCATGACCATTGCATGCTGTGGTGCGATTGCTTCTTCTTGCTCGGCTTCTTGTACTTCTGCCATCCCGGAGTCAATCTCTGAGCTGATGATTTGAACCTCTGGCTTGTCGTCGGCAGCCCCTGGTACTGCTTGTTCTGCTGAGACCGGAGCTTGAGGATCTACTGGCTCTTCCCTTGAAACTGGTATCTCTAGCTCGGAATCGGCAGCCCGTGATGTCGATGGCTCGGATGAGTTCCCGACACCTGGTGTTGCTGCTGCTTTTGCTTTTGACTTCTTTTTCTTGCCGAGATCACCAGCCCCTGGACCGCAATCGACAGCATCTGGGCTTGCCAGGCTTTCCGATCCCTCCGCTTCCTGGGCGCCTGACTTCCGCTTCAGCGTCGGAATCTTCATTGGTTGAACCAACTTTGCTTGCCTCAATGCCTCCAGGTCGGTTTCTGATATGAAAATGGACTCAGACTCTGGTGATGGCGTGATAGACGGCTTCTTGATGTGCTCCAATGATACCCCTGGTGGGATGCTTTGCCTGGTGGAACCGAGCTTGGACAAGGCGTCTGCTGCTTCATTGTTTGCTCTGGGAACATGGTGAAATTCACAGCCTTCAAAGTATCCACTTAGCTGCTGCACCAAGAAACAGTAGCTTGCCATATTTGCATCTTTGGCGTCCCAATTTCCTGTACACTGTTGCACCACCAAGTCGGAATCGCCAAAACACTCTATGTTCCGAATGCCGATCTCCTTGGCTAGCTTGATGCCATGCACAAGGGCCTCGTATTCGGCAACATTGTTTGATGCTGCGAAATGGATTTGCAATACATAATGCAGCCGATCTCCTTTTGGTGATGTGAGAACAATGCCAGCCCCTAAGCCATTCTTCATCTTGGACCCGTCAAAATGCATTCTCCAAAAGTCCGACCCTGGGACGGGTGGCATATATTGAGTTTCAGCCCAGTCCACCAGGAAGTCGGCCAACGCTTGATATTTGATTGCTGTTCTCGGCTCATACTGGATGCCATGGTTGGCGATCTCAATTGCCCATTTGGCCACCCTACCGGTTGCATCTCTACTGCCAATGATGTCGGCCAGCGGGGCCGAGCTGACCACCACAATCGGATGAGCTTGAAAATAGGGCTTCAATCTCTTAGCCGCCATGTAGACTCCGTAGCACATGTTCTGGTAGTGGGGATAATTTTGCTTGGATGTTGAGAGTACCTCGCTGATGTAATATACTGGCCGCTGAATCGGCTGCGCTTTGTCCTTCTCAGGACGCTCTACCACCATCACTGCACTGATCACCCGATTGGTCGCCGCGATATACAACATCATCGGATCCTTCTCAATTGGTGCAGCCAGAATTGGTGCAGTGGAGAGCATATGCTTCAGCTCCTTGAACGCCTCATCTGCTTGTGGAGTCCATGTGAACTTCTCCGTCTTCTTCATGAGTTGATACAATGGAATTGCTTTCTCTCCCAGCCGACTGAGAAATCGGCTGAGTGAAGCCAAGCAACCGGTGAACTTCTGTACTTGCTTCAAATTCCTGGGTCGATCCATTCGTTCGATTGCGGCTATCTTCTCGGGGTTGCATTCGATTCCTCTTTCAGAAACGAGAAACCCCAAGAGCTTGCCGGCTGGAACACCAAACACACACTTCTCTGGATTCAGCTTGATCTGGTAGACTCGCAAATTGGCAAATGTTTCCTTGAGATCGTCCAGGAGTGTGACCCCTTTGACTGTCTTCACCACCAAATCATCTACATATACATGCAAGTTTCTGCCGAGCTGAGAATGAGTACAACGTTGGATGGTGTGCTGATAAGTAGCACCTCCATTCTTCGGACCAAAAGGCATGGTGATATAGCAATAAGCCCCAAAGGGGGTTATAAAGGCAGTTTTTATTTGATCTTCCACAGCAAGTTTGATCTGGTGATAGCCAGCAGTGGCATCCAGAAATGACAACAACTCGAAGCCAGCCGTAGAGTTAATGACTTGATCTATACGGGGCAGAGAAAACGGATCTTTGGGGCATGCCTTGTTCAGGCAGGTTTAATCAATACACATGCGCCAAGTCTTGTTCTTCTTCATCACGAGGACTGGGTTGGCCAGCCACTCGGGGTAGAACACCTCCATGATGAAGCCTGCAGCCTTGAGCTTGGCAATCTCCTCGCCGATTGCTCTTCTCTTGTCTTCGAAAAAACGTCGAAGAGGTTGCTTGACCGGTTTAGAACCTGGCCGAATGTGGAGCTTGTGCTCGGCGAGTTCCCTCGGCACTCCAGGCATGTCTTGTGGAGACCATGCAAAGATATCCCGGTTCTCACGGAGGAACTCGACGAGCTCGTCTTCCTATTTGTTGCTAAGTCCTGGTCCAACCACAACAAACTTGGTCGAGTCGGAGGGATCTAGAGCAACTTTCTTGCTGTCCTTGGATGCCTGGAAGGCTGTCTCCTCATCTGCTTGCTTGGCTGGGCCGACTGGGAGAGGAGCCTTTCTTTGAGCTTGGGCATTGCCACCACCTTGTCGAGCTAGCGCTTCTCTTCGACCACCACCAAGGAATCGGCTAGGTTTGCACCGGCGGACGAGCATTCGAGAGACTTCCTGAAGTCTCCGGCGACCGTGATGATGCCATTCGGACCTGGCAGCTTCATCTTCAGGTAGGGCTCCTATGAGTTAAGCATGAACTTGGAAATTGCGGGCAATCCAAAGAGGGCATGGTATGGGCTGCTGAGGTCGGCGACCTCGAACCAGATCGGCTCTCTTCTGAAGTTCTCCTTTGTCCCGAAGATCACATCCAGCCGAATGCGACCCATGGGAGTGCATGACAGGCCAGGGACAATCCCATGGAAAGTCATCCGACTGCGCTCTAGGTCTCTCTCCGTAAGTCCCAACTTGACCAATGTGTCCCTGTACAGAATGTTGATTGTACTCCCTGGATCAATGAGCACTCGGGAGAACAGACATGAAAACTTTGGCGCCGCAAACAGCGCATCCACCACGAGCGGATAGGTGCCTGGATTCGGCATAATGCTTGGGTGATCTTCCCTACCCCAGGTAATCTTGCAATCGGACTAGTGCATATATTGGGGAATCGGGGGCATTGTGGCGTTGACCTCCTGAGCTCGGGCCCTCCGACTGCCCTTGTCACTTAACTCGCTGGTAAAAATCATATATGCGACATCTTGCCGCGGGAACTGGTTCTGCGCCTGAGGTGGTGCTCTGTTCTGAGGTGGTGGTGGGGGTGGAGGTGGTAATGCTTCTCCCTTTGCTATGCGCTTGACAAAATCACATTGCCGAATGGTATGCGCTGCTGGATTGCCTGGACTACTGTGCATTTTGCATGGCTGATCTAGCATGTCCTCGAATGTGTACTTGGGCTTCATCGGCCATTGCGGCTTAGCATTTGGCTTCATCTTCCGACTGCCACTTGCAGCCCCTTGTTCATCTTGATCCTGGACAGCGGCCACTTGCCGACTGCCGTACTGAGCATCTGGTTGCTCATCTTTCCTCTTTCCACTGTTTTGCTGGTTGTTGTTGTTGTTCCGATTGATATCTCTGCGCTCTCGCCGACTGAGCCCCTGGTTCCCTGTTTCTGCCGCTTGCGCAGCCCCCTGTGCCTGAGCCACACCGCCGACGCCGAGCTGAATAGGCTCGCGCATCGCGGAGTCGGAGACGGCAAATGCGTTGGCTACCTTCATGAGCTCGGCCAGTGATGAAAAATCTTTGCGGAGCAGATTGTGCTTCAGCATTGATCCCGCCAGACACCCATCAGTGAAATACTGGATGGCCTGGATCTCATGGACTCGATCACATGAATTCTTCAGCTTGATCAACCGAGCCAAATACTCTCGGAGTGGCTCATCCTTGCCTTCCACGCATAAAGCGAGTTGCCGAGGAAGATGCGGCCGATCATACGTGCCGGTGAAGTTGCGAATGAAAGCTTCCGAAAAATCCTCCCAGCAGTTGATGCTGTTGCCGGGAATACTGTTCAACCATGTCCGAGCTGACCCCTGTAGCATCAGAGGAGCGTAGCGTACAACTATACGCCGACTTCCGCCGGCAATGACGACTGCGGTCATGTAATCTGTCAGCCAGTCCTCTGGATTAACAGAGCCGTTGTACTTGGGGGTGTCCCTGGGCAGGGTGAATCCCTTGGGGAACTGCTCGGTCCGAATGCGATGCACGAAACATGCTGGGCCGGCTGCTCCCTCCTCTTCTTGCTGCGCATCTCTTTCCAACAGCTCAATGCGATGCCTTGCATCATTCTGGCCGATCTGACGAGCACCCAGGCGATTGCTGATTGCTGGCCTTGCTTCTGGCTGACGAGGTGGGTCATTGCACCTGCTGCTCACGGCTGGCTCTTCTGCTTTGCGGTTCATGACTGGAGGACCCCGGTTGCTTCTGACCCTGCTCTCACGTCGGGACTGGCCTGGCTGCCTGTTTTGCCGCGACGCATTTGGCCGCTGGCTGACCTCTGGAGCTGGCCTCGCAGTCCTTCTCGATGCTTCAGGGCCTGCCCCTGGATTGTCCAACGCCGCCTACTGCTGCTGCTTGGCCGACGCCAGTAGCTCGCGCATTCGGCGAGTGTGCTGACGTCGCTCTTCGCCTTCCAGATCTTCCAGCTCGTTTGCAATCTACTCGGCAGCTCGCAAATTCTTCTCGGGGGTGCTGTATGCTGGTCGCTGGACAAATGCCGACGTCGCCGGCTGCTCGGCTCCTGACAGCTCTCTGCCGACGGCTCGGCCTCTGCTCCTGAGATCTTCTAGGACTGTGGGCGCAATCGGCCACCGCTGGTTGGCATGCGCTGCGTTGTACTCTCTAGTGATAGCTCCTAGCCTGCGCTCTTCTGCTAGCACATGCTCGGCCCTGCGAGCGAGAGCGAGCCGTGCTGTCTCCAGCTCGGTGTGGACTTGATCAGGATCACCATTCCTGTTCACGGGTGTGTACAACACATCCCGCAACGCGCTGGTGCCGACTCTTTCCGCGGTGTCCGCCGCCTCCTTGGCCTTCCTAGTCGCACTCGCTGCGCCTTGCTTGCTTGACGCAGTCGTTCCTGCCATCATCACAGCCGCATGCACACGCAACTCCTCTCTGCCGGGAGCTGCCGTGCAGCCCTTGGTCGGGAGTGGATCCGTGGCATTGGAGAAGACACGCACCTCCCTAGGATACGCCTCGGGGAAGCAGCTGATGAAGAGACGATGGCTACCGATCTGCAGCGATACGCCGGGAGGCAGGGGTGCGCCGACCCCAAACCGTGCAGCATAATCCACCACAAAGTCCACTGCCCCATGCCTAAAGATCAGGCCGGAGGCGTGGCTCATGCTCGACGACGAGGAAGATCCCGTTCGGATCAGAACTCCAGTCGACGCCTCGGTCTGCCCCACGGTGGGCGCCAACTGTCGTCGTTTAGTAACAACAGATGCCATAGGGATGGCTAAAGAGAGGGGAAGACTCGAGGGAGAACGATGTCGATGGTGCCGGAAACGGGTTGGGCACAAGCACGGTGAAGGACACCACGATGTACCCAGGTTCGGGGCTCTCCGGAGATATAACACCCCTACTCCTGCTTGTCTGCTTGCTATAAATGAACTCACGAACTACAATCAATGCTCATGGAGCTGCTCAAAGGAAGAAGAGACCTTCCGTGGGCATGGCTCTCCTCTGCTTCTCTACGAGTTCTACTGTGTTGAGTAAATGCGAATGGGGGAGTCCCTCTCACAGGAGGGGTACCCCGGGCTCTTATAGTGTGAGCTCGAGGTACTACGGTCATTTCAGTCGGGGGCTGGTCCCAGCTGTCATCCTCTCGTCGGCTGGGGTCCACCGACTGCAAATCTCCGGTTAATCCGGACTTGTCAAGCGGCTGCCCATGCTGTAGCTTCTAGGTAATGATGATGAACAGTGGAGCTACGTCCTCTGATCACGTCGTCCTGTCTCCGGATTCAGAGGAAAAGGGTGACAACACTCCTCTGACAGATCGGCGAAGTGACTTGGCTTAATGCCAACCGGATCTCTCGGGATCCCGCATTTATGACCTTGTACCAGAGATATCCGATCTGGATAAGGTCAACTCTTGAGCCGATTGAAGAGTGTGCCGATTGCGCCTGGGCCGACTGCTCGCATTCGGCATGGCCGATTGCTTGGGAGAAATCGGCCATGCGACTGCCTAGCTCGGCCCAGCAGCAGCCCAATCGGCCTACTCCTTGTCTTGAAAGAGTGCTTTCGTCTGGGTGACCCTACCTGGGTACCATTCCCCCGACAGAAGTATTCAGCGTTATAATTATCGGAAGTCTGACAACGAACGGACGTCCGACAGTCCCGCGGACGTCCGATGCCTACCGGACGTCCGACCTGCCTGCGCGCAAATTTCAGGGTTGCGGCCCTTGTATCCAACTCTAGACCCCCTAGCTTATAAATACTAAACCCCCAGCGCATTTTAGGATTAGACCACGTTTAGATAAACCCTAGTTCTAGAGAATTTCTCCAAGCATTCATCTTGAATCATATACTTCAATTCGTATCGATCTGAAGTGTTGCTACTGCAAGTTTTGTGTGATATGTTGTTCCATTGGGAATTAGTAGATTGCAAATTACCGTCTCGTGGTCGACGGCTACGTTGCGCAAGTGTGTGAAGTTGTGAATATCCAAAGGGTAGAGAGCTGTCGCATTGGCAACAGGGATCTAGCGAGGAGAGTTCATCGGCTACATACAAGTTATCTCATATCGCCCTCATATTCACCGTTCGCTTACTGAGAAGACCAGGCCACCCCATATCACCACACCCCTCTAACATACCAAACACGGAACATTTCCCCTCCGGTTCATCTGTCTGTCAAACGACCGGAGCCGGTAAAACTTTCCGGATGAAAATGTTATGTATATGAAAGTTGTCCAGAATGGATCAACGATCACGAATACACTATCCACATGTCTGTCAGATGTCTCTAACACTACAGACATGGAACCTTCCCCCTTCGGATCATCGATCCGATAATCAACCGGTACTGATGAGTCATCCCCGGATAAATTCCTACTCCGAGCAAATCACCGAACATTGCGTTAGAGCCCCGTTGCTTTGTATCTGCTATGTCATACATTTGTATTGCTATTATTGCTGTGTATTTATTGTCTCCCCCCTTATTCTCTGGTAGACCTCGACACTGTCGCCGACGACACCGTTGCCGAGTACGACTACTTCGTCGACGACCGTACCCCTACTACCGAGCTTCCAGGCAAGCAGAGCCATTTTCCTTCCTCCGATATTGCCTATCTTTTCGTGTATTTCTTGCACTAGGCATTGCTGCTACTGCTACGTTACAATCTTATTCAATTGCATAGCCTGTTTTTGACGCCCCTTGATGTACCCTCCTTTGTCCTATGCTGCCTTATAAATATATATAATATTCAGCAGTGAACCCTGCGCATTGTTAGCTAGGTTTAGAATAGCGGGTCGTGATCACTCTGGTGAGTGAACACGGATTACAAAATATTACAACTTTAATAGGTACGGATCAATGCAGACGCCCTAGGGAACCTATAACGGCGAGACTCTCTGAGTCTCTTCAAGTTTGACTTACGAGTGGATGGACTCGTATTTCACTCTCGTCGTCGGCTCGGTAGTGTAGCACCACCGGGATGATACGAGGATACTCCTCTTTAGTTCATTCCGCCGATGTATCGGTCGAACCTCTTCAAGTGTACCATCGAGGGTGATTCCTCCTGGTTTCACTTGATGGTAGGCACTCGAATCAACTGGTGTCCTTAAAGGTAAGGAGTCGGGTGACCAAACGGTGCCCGCGCAGGGATTGTATCGGGACGGCAGGACAGGCGGATACCATCGTGGGCCTGGTCCTTGCTCGTTGGCCGTGAGATACCCTGTAGTACGAAAGTCGAGCTCTTCCAAGAGCACACAAGAGATAAGGTAAGGAGACGGTTCACCTTGTTGGTAACCGCACGAGTTGGTGGGACGACAGGGCAGGCACCGATGTACTGGTGGTCCTGGCTGCTGTCGTTGTCCGCGACTCACCCAGAAAGGGGCAACGATAACGGTTGTCCCGACAGATAATAATAAAATGACTAACGGTTCAGGTGGATGACTTGAGAGGCCGCAAAGGCCTGTACGCACTACCTTCACGTGGGATTACGGTGTGGGCCCTCCACGTTGTGGTATCGTTCGAAAGCTCTGAAAGACTTCCAATTCAGCATTGTGGACGGGACTGATCGTCACTTGTGGTGTACGGATCTCCCGCCTCACACCGACCCGGAGAGCGAGGGGCGACGGCCCAAGACCCCCTTGCCCTTTGGACTTTAGACCGACGGGGACCTCTCTGATGAGTCGTAGGATGGGCCTCGGTGTGTCGGATAACCTCGGTGGGGCATTTCCTGACAAGGTGTACGCCACCCTGGAGATCCGAGCGTGCAGGATGAACAGTAGTGCACCCCTGCAGGGAGTTTGATCTATTCGAATAGCCGTGTCCACGGTAACAGGACGCTTTATGCTGAAGCCAGAGCCTACTACTACAAACTACTACTATTAAACTGTTGGTTCCGGTTTCTCTTCCTCGCAGGGAGTCGAGGAAGGGAACTCGGAGGCATTTATAATTATTATTTATTACAATTAACTATTATACAATGCTGCAGCAACTTCTTGAAAGCTCAAGAATGATCAGAGGGGGAGGGGGTGAATGATCACTTCTAAAAATTCTAAGGAACTTAGAAGGAATTCATGCAAACTGCAAAGGACTAAGAACATCTCGAAGGAAATACAGTATCGAAGGTAATGCATAGGTCGAAAGGATTAAGGGCGAAGGGAAACATCGAAGGCAAACAGGCTACGAGTAAATACTTAATTTAAATGTATGAAGGAAAACGAGCCTGACACGACTAAGTTTGGTAAACCAGTTCACACTCTGCAAAGTGCTACGTCTGGTTGGAGGGACTGGTGATTGAACACCTGGAGCAAAACTCTCTCCGTCCTATTCTCCACTGCAACGAACTCCTCGAGCTTGTCAAGTTTTCACTCGTGGTAGATGATTCAGGACATCTCCGAGACCTTTACAAACTTCCTTCAGCAGTGACAATTACTCTTCGACTGCTTGATAGGCGACGCCTAACCGTCTAGGAGACTTGCAATTCTCCAAGATAAAAAGATCGGCTAATCTCGACCTAAGTCATAGTGAATTGCTCAACTCAGCTCAGACTTGGGATTTTGGTTTTCTCTCGATGAATATCTCTTGGGATGCTCACAGACTTCTGTCTTAGAATCTCCAGTGGAGCAGCCGACCCGAAATGGCGGGTAGGTGCGGGGTATTTATAGTTGGCGATCCCGATGGGTAAAATGACTGAAGTGACCCGATGCAACCGCTTGACGCGTGTCCACAACGGTCGGATTCCAATCACTGCGCAACTTTACTTGAGGAACAAGTAAGCTGACTTACCGAACGAGTTCTCTCTCGAAGGCACGAAGTGCGATGACTTTGCCTTCGAGCTATTTACTCGACTCAGCAAGATTTCTCTCGGTAGGCTTTTGTGGGTTTAGGTTGAGCAGAGCAAATTCACTTCGACTAAGATCTCAACTAGCAAACCCCTCTTGATAGTACGGTTTTTCTTACGACTCAAGAAAGTAAAGAGAAACTAGTAAAAAGACTAAGTCTTCGACCAGCTTCAACTTTCTCCTCGTTACGCTTTTACTCGAGAGAGACTTTTTCTCCGACTACATTTTTAGGGGTCGTCTTCCTTCAAAGGGTTCGGTAATTGACTGCAGCTCTGCTGCAGCGAGTTGTCCTTCGACCTTCTACTTGCAAACTCCATTCTTTCGGAACCTAAGAATCTGTTTATACTCGAAAACAATATTAGTTCCACTTCTGCTTTGTCCAACAATGTCCAAAACCTTCGGGGGCAAAACTTGCTCTTACACTTCTGCTGCATTGTTATTACATTCATGCTATTGAACTGTTGGCTGTTCTCTTCTTGTGCTGCAAGACTCGTCGAAAGATGCTAGTCTTCGATAGGCTCACCTTTGCTTTATTTCCCCCTTTTTGTTTGGCCTGATTGGCCGTTGCAGTCGACGTTGGAGCCTTGGAGTCCAGGAGCAGAAGATCCCCGATGCCTTCTACGACATGGAGATCCCTGACGACCAGGAGTAGTTCGGAGGTTCCCAGGCAGGAGGCCTCGCCTTTTCGATCGTTGTTGTTTTTGTGTTAGCCTTCTTAAGGCAGATCATGTGTACCTTGTGTCTGTACTCAGATACTATTGCTTCCGCTAACTTTGTGCTCTCGAGCTGTTGTATTCGAGCCCTCGTGGCCCCTGGCTTGTATTATACAGCTTGTATTATTTTATTTGTAGAGTTGTGTTGTGATATCTCACCGTGAGTCCCTGATCTTGATCGTGTACCTTGCGTGTATGATTACTGTACACGACTCGATTTTGGGGGCGTCACAGGCACGACCCTCTTTAATTCGTTATTCATGAGGCACCAGCTCGTTTTAATCCCTTTCCTTCCTGATCATGGGTTACTTATTTTAATTTCTGCCTTCCCAACTATAATTTGACTCCCAATCGAGCTGATTGATATCCAAATAGCTATAAGACGTATTTAAACTGGTGAAGTTGGATGTAAAGAAGCAAGGTAGTACTATTTATTTTACCAATTGATTGCAAAATTTCAACACCCATTGATGCAGCTCAGTTTTTTTTGAAGTTGATGCAGCTCAGCTGGACTCCAGCGTCACGATTCACCCCTTCGCTGCCAGTCAATAGGCAGGCCAGACGGGCCGCGAGTGGATGTGTTGAGGCCCAGCCCGTGAAAATCACGATTGAATTGCCCAGGACTGATTCAACTAAACGGTTTTTTTTCTGGAGTTATTGTAGTGCGGGTTGATTCACATAAAAAGGAAGGACGTTTTTACAAAAATAGCATAATGGACTAAGAAAGTCACATTTTTTATTATTACTAGGAAATATGCCCGTGCGTTGCAACGGAAGAAAAAAAATGCATGCCTTCAGCACAATAAGATCAACTAAAAACTTGTCTACATGTCCACATTATATATTTTAAGATAGTGTTTGAATTGTGTTGTTGATTATCCTTCTTCCCACCTATCGATCATTGTCACGATGTGTACTTGATGACAATGTGTTTGATGTGATGAACTTCAAAGCGATAATGTCCATCACCGGACACACACCTACAATTAAACCACGCCATAATGTCTAGTAATTTAAAAACTATTTTTGTTGAGATGAACAAGACGTTCACACTTTGCAAGTTATGGCCTACATCATCCTTTATATGCCCACTCACTTTTAAATTGTATATTTTAAAAGCATCGATATTATTTTTACTACACACAAGTACTTTTTAGAGTTAGTTACAACCAGATCGAATATGAATCGAAAGTTTGTTGAAACTACTCAGAAAACCTGAAATTTCAAAAGTTTGTCGAATGAAAAGCAAAGCCCTTAACCCCGAAGGCAAACTAATTTCTTCGATGCCACTACATCTCCCCCTTTTTGTCACAACGTACAAAAAGTCGAGAGAATAGGGTCGAAAGAAATCCCTACTCGCTGTGGCGGCTCCGGCGACGTCGAGAGGATTCGGCGAGCGTTGGAGCACGACGAATTGGGCGAGCGCCTGGAGGAGTGATCTTCGTGCGGAAGGAGTGTTGATCTCCAGAAGATTCCAGCTGCGATTCCTGCGGGGTCCTGGGGCTTCGAGGGTGTGGAGTATAAACTCTCTCTTGACGTCGAGGGGCTTCATCTTGCTCGGACTCGGAGGAGAAGGTGTCCAAAGTGATGTGGTAATAGTCATCAACACTTAGGACATCTCTATTCTTCGGCAACTGAGGGATATTGGGATCCGGGCGATCTACACGATCATCATTAGTCCAATTTCTGGTCAGATGGGGAGGATATTCTTCGAAGCCACATCGTTGAAGTTGACCGAGGGAATTGAATTTCCGCAGTCCTTTCCAATCTCGGCGAAGACATTCACGCAACATCTGATTGTTATTCATGGTAATATTGCGCAAATGATTAATCTCGTCCATCAAGGCTTGCTTCTGAATGAAATCTTGGTCGATGTGATGTTGAAGCATTTGCTAGGACCGAAGAGAAACTTCCATGTGATGCACTGGCTTGATAAACTTCGAGCGAACATTACGCTCAGTCAAATGGGCGCGGATGCCAGTGTGCTCAGCATATTGATCGTTGGGTCGAGCAACAATCTGCAATACTTCCCTAACAGGTGGAGTGAAAATCTTCGGGAAAATTGACACGGGGAATGGCACGTCCCGAGAGTAATTGCAGATGGCCATCAGCCATGGTGCATACGGCTTGTGGGAATTGTGATCATCAGCACAAGACACCAATGTTCTGATGAAGTAGTCTTCAAAATCGAAAGGATGACCATGGACTAACTTCAACAGAGCAAGTTGTACGTCATTGGGAATTGGAAAATCATCGTGCACATCGAGCATTGGCATCAAAGCCTTCGAAAGAATATAAAACCATGCCTTTGCTTCAAAGACTAAATGTCTTGACTTTGGCTCAGTCGGATAGGTATCTCCTACGACATCTGGATTCATTATCGTTGAAAATTCAGCAGGAGTTGGAGGAGGTAAGTCATGAAGCTTGTGTGGTAAACCTTCGAACCGAGGTAAATTAATGATGGCCAGAAACTGATCGACAGTCATGTAAAATACTTGGCCTTGAATCATATAATCAAACTTCCACGTCTTCGAGTTCTGTGGATCACCAGTGACATAGAGCGTTGCATAAAATTGCTTGATAAGCTCGAGATTGTAGCCACAATCGAGAGAAAACATCTTGTGAGCATGCAGACCATCAATTGTTTCGGCAACATTCTCAAAACATGAAGTGGAGTACACCGAAGGCATATCGAGGTATTGATGTTGGAACACTCTAGCCTTGTTGTACAACACACGAGTATAATAAATGGCTTGCTCTTGGGTCCAAAACCGAAGAGAATATGCACTTCTGGGCTTCTCGTAGGGATTGGTCCCGAAGAAAAATGGCTTGTATTCACGCCTTTTGAAGATGGGGCCTCCACGAGGAACATCTGAGCGAAACAGTGGCAGCATTTCTCTCGGATGAGCGGAATGAAGCAGCTCATCAACAGGAAAAACTTCGGCAGCATTGTCTGGCATTTGGAAAACAGGGTCAGCAGGGCGAGGAATTGAAGATGGAATGTTGACAATGTCCTGAGCTGGGATGGCTGCAGGAGCATTTTCCTCGGCCTGTGCTTCGACGGCAACTCCTTCATCGGTGTTAGCATTTTGTGCATCCTTTTCATTCTCCATGGCCTCCAAATCTTCATCTAGTTGTGCAAAAGCATCAACTATTTCTTCGTTCGAGGAACTTGATGAGGAGGAGGAAGAACTGGCACTCGAACGGTCATCTCCAGAACTATTTCCTTCGACAGGATCTTGACGAGAAGAAACTGTCGTGATATCAACATCAGCGTCTTCTCCTTCATGCAGAGTCTGGGCAGAGGAGTAATCTTTCTGAGTTTCTTGCTCGACCTGAGCAAGTTGCTCGGTTTCTGCTTGGGCTTGGGTCTCGATGGCTGGGGTGGTTGATGGAATAATGTTCGGTGGTGATGATGGTTTTGGTGGTGGCGACGAGGCTTTTGGTGGTGATGGTTGACGAGGTGGAGGTGTTTGTTGGCGAGGTGGAGGTGTGGCTTGGCGAGGTGGAGTTTTCTCACGAGGAGGAGTGGGTTCCTTGGTGGGGGTTGGTGCAGTTTCTTGTCGTGCTGATGCAGCAACGACCTCGGTAGACTTGGCCTTCTTGGCATTCTTCTCGATCTCTGGCGTCCCACGCGCAGAGGTTGGAGGTGCAGACTTTCTCCTACGAGATTGTCTCGTGTACAGGGCATCATTGTGCTCTTTGCATACGGCCGACACAATTTGTCAAACCTTTTCATACACAGCGGTCAGATTTTCCTTCTGAGCCCTTCTGGAAGCTTCAGCGGTGGCAATCTTGGATTTGAAAAACTTACGGGACTCAATGTCCTCGGTTTCTTCTTGAAGTTGTCTGGAGTAAAAATTCACTTGCTCCTTGTCCTTGCGATCCTGGGTGATATACCCTTCCCAGCGAATCATGTATCGAGCAACATGCTCTTGGATTTCAGCAGGAACATCATCCTCGGCAGTGACTCTGCTCGGTGTGGTAGCCATTTTCCAGAGGATATGATAAATATTAGCAGCATCCCAAGGAGCATGGGCAGCAGATTCTCCTTCGTTGGAACTCTCTTCATCGGCACGAGGGCCGGAAACAACAGGTGCAGCAGGTGCAGGTGCAGGAGCGGCTCGAGGAAGTGGGACAACTTGAGCTTTTTGCCTAGCCTCCTTGGCTTTCTTCTCGGCCTCCTTGGTGGCCTTGGCAGCAGCAATGGGTTTGGTGACGGCACTAGGGGCCACAGCTTTATCCTTCGAGGCACTTGGGGCCTCAGCATTTTTCTTCGCAGCACTTGGGGCTTCAACCTTTTCCTTCGTGACTGTGGGAGTCACAACTTGCTCGGTGGCGCTGGGGGCCACGACCTTTTCTTTCGGTGCAACAGGAATGTTGCCTTCAACAATTTGTCGTCGGTACTTTTCACTGACCAAATGAAGAATGCCTAGCTGTTGAGCAACCAGAGCCTTTTTATGCTCGGGCTGGCTGTGAAAGTTTAGGAGCTTGGAATTTTTCAAGTCCTTTGCTTCTTGTTCTTTTTGCTTTGCCAGCCTTTCTCTACGTTGAATAAGTGTTTCTTCATCCTCAGAAACTAGAGCTTGCTTTCCCTTCGATTTAGTTGAAGGTTTTGGCTGGCGAGCTTGAACTGGAGGAGCAGATGAAATGGGCGGATCAGTGACCAAGTTGGTCAAGTCAATATTTGCTCGAGGAGCCTGTGAAGCTGGCTCCTGGATCCTAATTCCCTTACTGCTCGGCTTCTTTTTTCAGAGGAATGTCCTCGACATCAGCCTCCGTACCAGGGTCTTGATCATCTGAATTTACTTCTTCATCAGAGCTCGCATCAGGTGGCGAGACAATTACCACCTTTTTCTTTCGCTTGGCTGATTTCTTGCCAGCCTTCGATTTGGCACTTGGGCCAACATCTACGTTGCCCTCAGCAGCAGCAGCCTCCTTTTTAGCTTTGGCTTTTTTTCTCTTCTGTGCTCGCGCTTCCCGAGCATCAACCAGCTCTTGAAAATCAGCAGGAGTTTTCAGAGAGGATGGATGAGCATCAGCTGGAGGAGGTGGTCGATTATCTTTCGTCCACTTTGGTCTTAACGCTTTGACATCAGACCAAGTATTTTTCATAGCAAACAGCCTCTCCCAGCGTGGCATAAGAGACTTGTACTCATACCAACGAAGCGCTTGAAGTCTTCGAATCTCTTGCAGACGGTTTTCTCTCGTACGTTCATCCTCAGAACCTTCAGGCGTTCTTAACTTCTTTTCGACGATCAACTCTTCTGATAAACCTTCAGAGTTGTTGGTTATTCTTGTTCGGCCTCCTACACGCTTGGTTGCTCTGACATTTCCTTCGATCCCAGACATTTTCCTGCGAAAAAGATAGGTACGAGGGAATATAGGAAAGTTGTGAACAAGTACCAGCGGTTTTCGAGGAAAATCATTTTGAGTGCAGTAAGCATATCGATAAGCATGTCTTGCAGCAAATTTTTCAAGCAAGTGCTAGGCTAGATTTCCATTGGGTGCAAATCTAACGAAGAACATGTATGAACGAATTGCACAACACAAGTTTATCGATACGTTTCTGAGGAAATTTGCTAAAGTGAGAGAATCCGAGGGATTTCTTACCTAGCACAGATGGGAATCGACAGAAAACGCTAGAAAACTGATTTCCCAAGATTCAATGATCCAAACAGATCAAACAGACCTAAGAAAAAGAGAGAAAATCAAGAACAAATCTGGATACAATGAACAGGAAAGATTGGAATCGTATCCAGAGCCGTGCATACCCTAACTTGGTGATGTACGGCGACTACGGCGACGCGGAAGAAGTTCCTCGTCGACGGGGAGGTCTCCGACGGCTTCCTTCCGGCAGCAAAGCGGCGAGGGAGTCGACGGCGACGAGCAGCACGGCAGCGCGCGAGAGAGAATTTCGGGAGCAGAGAGACGAAGTCGAGGAAATTGCGATGTCTGAGCCGGTGGCAGGGATCAGTATTTATAGGGTGGGGAGGTCTGACATAACTGTCAGATCCGATCCAACGGCGCAGATTTAGCGTCTCTCCGCATTCAACGGACGGATTTTGTGGCGGTAATCGCGGGAAAATCCCAACGGACCGAAAGAAAGTTGCTCCACGTCCGAGACCAAACTCATCGAACATCGAGTATAAAAGTAGATAAACGTTCGATAGATTTTCCTTCAGAATCAATGACATTCGAAGGGAATCTTGATCGAGTACATATATACATGTTCACGAGAGAAAAGCATAGATGGGGTAGGGATAGAATAGAGGGAAAACAGAGTCAGATGCTTAATCAATCCGAGGGGAAAACAGTGATAAAACTCGGAGTGGTAAGTGTATAGGACAACACCAAACGAACAAAAACAAACGAAAAAGAAACACGATAGAAAAATAACGTAAGTAAACAACATAGAAAGAAAACATATAATACATGGTACCGATAGTTATGATCTTACTGCACATTGCGTGAGTCCAATATGTTTAACTCACACCTTAGTGCACAGAACCTCTTTTCATCCAAGGGCTTCGTAAAGATATCAGCTAATTGATCTTCGGTGCGTACATGGCTGATAACAATATCTTCTCGCTGAACGTGATCTCGAAGAAAATGATGACGAATGTCAATATGCTTCGTTCGAGAGTGTTGCACAGGGTTATGGGCAATCTTGATAGTACTCTCGTTATCACATAGCAATGGATTTTTCTGCACAAGAATACCATAATCTTTCAGCGTTTGCTTGAGCCACAGAATCTGAGTGCAGCATGAACCGGCAACAATATACTCGGCTTCAGCCGTAGAAATAGATACGCAATTCTGTTTCTTCGAAGCCCAACAGACAAGAGATCTTCCGAGAAAATGACATGTGCCTGAGGTAGATTTCCTGTCGACTCGATCACCAGCCCAGTCAGAATCAGAATATCCAACGAGATCAAACCGGGCACCTTTGGGATACCAAAGTCCCAGAGATGGTGTGTGAGCCAGATATCGAAGAATTCGCTTGACAGCAATATGATGTGATTCTTTCGGGTTTGCCTGAAAACGAGCACACATACAAACTGATAGCATAATGTCAGGTCTAGATGCACAAAGGTAAAGAAGCAAACCGATCATCGAGCGATATTTCTTCTGATCGAAAGGTTTGCCCTTCTCATCTGCATCTAGATGAACATTCGTAGGCATTGGAGTCTTGATAGTTTTGCAACTGACAAGATCAAACTTCTTCAGGCAATCTCTGAGATACTTCTCTTGAGAAATGAAAGTCCCATTCTTCTTTTGACGGATTTGAAGCCCGAGAAAGAACTTCAACTCACCCATCATAGACATTTCATATTTCTTCGACATCATACGAGCAAATTCTTCACTAATATCAGGGTTAGTGCAGCCAAAAATAATATCATCGACATAAATTTGACACACAAAAAGGTCATTTTTGTATGCACGAGTAAAAAGAGTCGGATCAGTTGTTCCTGGTTTGAAGCCCTTCTTCAGAAGAAAATCCTTCAGTGTTTCATACCAAGCACGAGGTGCTTGCTTTAACCCATATAGGGCCTTGTGCAATCTGTACACCTTATCAGGATTCTTCGGGTCTTCAAAACCTGGTGGCTGCATAACATATACTTCTTCTTCGATTTCACCGTTAATAAATGCACTTTTGACATCCATTTGATATAACAAAATACCATTGTAATTGGAAAAAGCAAGCATGACACGAATGGATTCAAGTCGAGCAACTGGTGCATAAGTCTCACCGAAATCAATACCTTCAATTTGAGTGTAGCCTTGAGCAACCAGTCGAGCTTTATTCCTTACCACAATGCCATCTTCATCTTGCTTGTTGCGAAAAATCCATTTCGTACCAATGATATTATGTTTCTTGGAATCAGGTCTATCAACAAGGGACCAGACTTTATTTCTCTCGAACTGATTTAGTTCTTCGAGCATTGCAGTCATCCAGTCTGAGTCCTTCATGGCTTCATCAAATTTTGATGGTTCTAGCATAGATACAAACGAGAAATTTCCACAGAAGTTAGCTAATCGAGTACGAGAACGAGTGGTGGGACGACCTGGTAAATGAATCTCTTCGAGTATTGAGTCGACGTCCACTCTTCTTCGAACACGAGGTAAAACTCCTTCATCATCTTGTGGATCCAGTTGTCCTTTGGGATCAGCTTGACCTTCGGGATGAACATTTTCTTCGTTTACGCGTTCTCCTTCGACCTGTACATCATTTGCTTCAGGATGTTGATTTCCAGCGCCCCGGGCTATGTGTGGGAACATTGGACCATCATCATCCTTGTTTGCTTGACGTGCATTTCCATCGACAGGTCGAATATCTCCAATAGCCATGTACCCGATAACTTCATCCAAAGGTGGTTCATCCAGGTTAAGAGGTAATTGCTCTTTTTGAGAGCCGTTAGTTTCATCAAATTGAACATTTACAGTTTCTACAACTTTGCCAAGATGAGAGTTTTAAACTCTGTAAGTGTGAGAATTCGAACCATAACCTAGGAGAAAACCTTCGTGAGCCTTTGGAGCAAACTTGGAGCTGTGATTCATATCTCTGATATAACATGGAGCACCAAAAACCCTGAGATATGAAACATTTGCCTTTTTACCAGTAATAAGTTCATGTGAAGTTTTCTTCAGAAACTTGTGCAGATAAATCTTGTTGATGATATGACATGCAGTATTGATTGCTTCAGCCCAGAACCTGATAGGAGTCTTGTATTCAGCAAGCATTGTTCTGGCCATTTCAATAAGTGTTCGATTCTTTCTCTCGACCACACCATTTTGTTGCGGTGTATAAGCAGCCGAGAATTCATGAGTAAAGCCATATTCATCAAGAAAATCTTCGATATGAGTGTTTTTGAATTCTGTACCATTGTCACTTCTGATATGCTTGAGAGATAATTCATATTCAGTCTGAGCTCTCTTTGCGAAAGTTTTGAAGATTTCAACAACCTTGCTTTTTTCATCTAGAAAGAACACCCAAGTATATCGAGAGAAGTCATCAACAATAACTAGACCATACTTGTTACCTCCAAGAGTAGCATAATTTTGAGGACCGAATAAATCCATATGAAGTAATTCAAGAGGACGAGTAGTAGTCATTATAGTTTTTGCTGAGTGATGTTTCTTGGCAATCTTTCCCGCTTCACAGGCACTGCATAGACGATCCTTATCGAATTTCACATTGTCAATTCCAACGATGTTCTTCTTCGAGATAAGAGTTTGAAGGTTTTTCATTCCTGCATGCCCAAGTCTTCGGTGCCATAACCAACCAGAAGTGGCTTTGGCCATTAAACATGTGGACACAGCAGGCCCTGAAGAAAAATCGACGACATAAATATCACCTTTGCGATATCCTTCGAACACGAAGGAATAATCATCCTGTGAAAAGACAACACAACGAGAAGCAGAAAACAGTACAAGCATACCCATATCACAAAGTTTTGAGATAGACATAAGATTATATCCAAGTGATTGAACAAGCATAACCTTATCGATATGCTTATCCTTCGATATAGCAACCTTACCCAAACCAAGTACTTTTCCTTTGTTGTTATCACCGAAGGTAATGTATCTCTGTGAAGATTCAATGAGTTTGTCTTCGGTGAACAAATCTTTGTCTCCGGTCATATGATTTGTACATCCACTATCCATGACCCATTCGGATCCATCGGAGACATAGCCCTGCAGAAGAATTAGTTCTTCTTAACCACCCACAAGCGAGCAGGTGACTTAGAAGGCATGGAAGAGCTAGATGGGGCAGCAATATTATAGCGAACAGGATTGCATTGTCTATCTGGACCATCAAGCACACCATAAATATAATTCCTCGATGAGGGGTTAGAGTACTCATGAGTAACAACAACTTTGGTGTTATCGTTACGATGACGATAAACATTTCTATCGACACGATAGTATTCCTTCTGGGGAACATTTGAAGCAGGCACCAAGGGTTCATTTCTATCCTCGAGAGAATAGTAGTGATTCGGTGGTACCGAGGATTTTCCCTGCATAGAATGGTTAGGGGTCAGTTTTTCTACGAGAGATTTGCGAACCCAAATCTGTCGCTTATAGAAACCATTCTTCGGAGGAGTGCCAACGAATTCAGCTGACACCTTTCCTTCCTGATCTTTGACAAGCTTGTAGTCAGAATCAAGTGATTCATCAACAATAGCTTTGTCAATTTTGCAACTGAAACCTGAAAGGTTAGCAATATCAATGGGCTTTTCTTTCGCAAGAACCCAGACAGTTTTAGGATACTGCTCGGGTTCCCAGTAGGTTCCATCAGGATTGATTTTCCTTTCGAAGCCAACTCCTTCATTTCGGGGATTCCTGTGAAGAAGAGCCTTTCGTAGGATATCACATAGGTACTGGTGTCCCTGCACACTTTTGAACATGCCTGTTTCAAATAAATCTTTCAACCTGAGGAGTTCCTCGGTAATAGTTTCCTCGTTCGAGGGGTTAGTATCATCGATAACAATAGGTTGCTTTCCTTTCGATCTCTCGGAAATAGACTCAATTTTACTTCGTTCCAAACAGGTTAAGCAAGGTGAAGTAGATTCATTTTTAGCTTCTGAGCCTTGTTGAGCCATGAGCGTGAGGTTGACACTTTTCAACTCTTCATTAGCCTCTCTCAGTTTTTCGAGAGCCATTTTTCCTTGAAGGAATTCATAGGTTAGCTTCTCGTAGTCCACTGAGAGAAGATCATGACGAGAGGAAAGTTCATCATACTTTTCTTTCAGAGCAGTATGCTCATTCGTCAAAGTTTGACCCTTCTCAATCTCATCGATCAACAAAGTCTCAGATTTTTGAATAGTTTTACTTAAAGAATCTAGCTCATCTTGTTGGATAGAAGCAATTTTGGCAAGTTTAGCATAACTTATCCTAGAGTTACTTTCATAAGCAGATCCATCAGAAGTATCGTAGGAATTCTTAGATGAGGATACCTTAGCCTTGGCCATGAAGCAGTAAGCTAGAGATTCATCTTCGCTGCTTTGGTTGGTGAAGAATGAACTTGAAGTCTTGCTCGAAGCAAATGCTAAACCAGCAACGCCATCAGATTCAGAACCAGAACCAGAACCAGATCTTGGGTTTGATTCAGCTTCGGAACCGGATGCATCATCTTCAGAGTTCATCTCTTTACCCAGATAGGCTTTGGCACGATGGGAATTATTTCGTCGAGAGGAATGTGATTTCGAGGAAGAACCCTCTCGATGCTTGTGATACTTCTTCTTCTTGTCATCATCAGAACCGTCTTTCTTGTCTTTTCTGGACTTTGAATCATATCTCTTCGACTCATAGTTTTTGCTCGATCTGTGAGACTTGCTCGAAGAATTGCTGTGAGAATGCTTTGATCTATGTTCAATTTCCCAGAGAGGACAATCAGCAATGAAATGACCTGGCTTCTTGCACTTATAGCAACAGTTATCTTTCGCTGAAGAGTTTCTGGATGATGATTGATGCTGTGATGAATTGTTTGAATGTCTTGAAGAGTAGTTTTTCTTCGGTGAAGAGGAGTTCCTTCTCTGAAAGAGATTGAATCTTCTCATTATCAGTGCCAGATCTTTTCCAATGTTCTCGGGGTCATCTGAGGCACAACCCGATTCAGAACTAGCTTCAGGAGAGGAGTGATGTGAAGCTCTGGCCTTCAGTGCATGAGATTTTCTTCGTATCCCATTAATATCTCGTTTTTCATCTTCTTCCATCTCGAAGGTATTAAGTCTCTCGAGAATATCAGCGGCAACAAGATCCTTGAAATCAATCCTTTCCTTGATCATCAGCACAATGTGATCGAAAGAATCATCAAGGGAACGGAGCAAAGTTCTGACAATAATCCGATTGGTAATGTCTTCGGCGCCGAGGGAAATCAGTTCATTTGACAGCGCAGTGAGTCTGCTATATATGGAGCTAACTTTTTCTCCCTCGTGCCTCTTGAAACGATAGAACTTGCTTCGAAGGGTGTCAATAGGAGCATCTTTCTAAGTAGAGACACCTTCACCAATCTTCTCGAGATAATCCCAAACACCTTTTGCCGAAGGAATATTCTTGACCTCATGGTATTTCTCTGGAATCAGATGATTTGTTATGAAGACCCAGACTTCAGTATCTAGTTCTATCTTCTTTGACTCTTCAGGAGTGATGGCATTTGTGTCTTTGACAGTTACACCATTTTTGACAACTTCCCAAGCGGCAGAGTTGATAGCCATGATATTCCTCTTCATTTTGTCCTTCCAATAGGGATAGTCCTTCCCATTGAAGATAGGGATTGGTTCCCCCGAGCGAATAGCTTCAAACGACATTCTTGACAACACTCCAGGTTGTTAGACCAAAATACGCAGAGCATAGGGAGTGCCTAGCTCTGATACCAATTGAAAGCTCAAGAATGATCAGAGGGGGAGGGGGTGAATGATCACTTCTAAAAATTCTAAGGAACTTAGAAGGAATTCATGCAAACTGCGAAGGACTAAGAACATCTCGAAGGAAATACAGTATCGAAGGTAATGCATAGCTCGAAAGGATTAAGGGCGAAGGGAAACATCGAAGGCAAACAGGCTACGAGTAAATACTTAATTTAAATGTATGAAGGAAAATGAGCCTGACACGACTAAGTTTGGTAAACCAGTTCACACTCTGCAAAGTGCTACGTCTGGTTGGAGGGACTGGTGATTGAACACTTGGAGCAAAACTCTCTCCGTCCTATTCTCCACTGCAACAAACTCCTCGAGCCTGTCCAGTTTTCACTCGTGGTAGATGATTCAGGACATCTCCGAGACCTTTACAAACTTCCTTCAGCAGTGACAATTACTCTTCGACTGCTTGACAGGCGACGCCTAACCGTCTAGGAGACTTGCAATTCTCCAAGATAAAAAGATCGGCTAATCTCGACCTAAGTCATAGTGAATTGCTCAACTCAGCTCAGACTTGGGATTTTGGTTTTCTCTCGATGAATCTCTCTTGGGATGCTCAAAGACTTCTGTCTTAGAATCTCCAGTGGAGCAGCCGACCCGAAATGGCGGGTAGGTGCGGGGTATTTATAGTTGGCGATCCCGATGGGTAAAATGACTGAAGTGACCCGATGCAACCGCTTGACGCGTGTCCACAACGGTCGGATTCCAATCACTGCGCAACTTTACTTGAGGAACAAGTAAGTTGACTTACCGAACGAGTTCTCTCTCGAAGGCACGAAGTGCGATGACTTTGCCTTCGAGCTATTTACTCGACTCAGCAAGATTTCTCTCGGTAGGCTTTTGTGGGTTTAGGTTGAGCAGAGCAAATTCACTTCGACTAAGATCTCAACTAGCAAACCCCTCTTGATAGTACGGTTTTTGTTACGACTCAAGAAAGTAAAGAGAAACTAGTAAAAAGACTAAGTCTTCGACCAGCTTCAGCTTTCTCCTCGTTACGCTTTTACTCGAGAGAGACTTTTTCTTCGACTACATTTTTAGGGGTCGTCTTCCTTCAAAGGGTTCGGTAGATGACTGCAGCTCTGCTGCAGCGAGTTGTCCTTTGACCTTCTACTTGCAAACTCCATTCTTTCGGAACCTAAGAATCTGTTTATACTCGAAAACAATATTAGTTCCACTTCTGCTTTGTCCAACAATGTCCAAAACCTTCGGGGGCAAAACTTGCTCTTACACTTCTGCTGCATTGTTATTACATTCATGCTATTGAACTGTTGGTCGTTCTCTTCTTGTGCTGCAAGACTCGTCGAAAGATGCTAGTCTTCGATAGGCTCACCTTTGCTTTATTTCCCCCTTTTGTTTGGCCTGATTGGCCGTTGCAGTCGACGTTGGAGCCTTGGAGTCCAGGAGCAGGAGATCCCCGATGCCTTCTACGACATGGAGATCCCCGACGACCAGGAGTAGTTCGGAGGTTCCCAGGCAGGAGGCCTTGCCTTTTCGATCGTTGTTGTTTTTGTGTTAGCCTTCTTAAGGCAGATCATGTGTACCTTGTGTCTGTACTCAGATACTATTGCTTCCTCTAACTTTGTGCTCTCGAGCTGTTGTATTCGAGCCCTCGTGGCCCCTGGCTTGTATTATACAACTTGTATTATTTTATTTGTAGAGTTGTGTTGTGATATCTCACCGTGAGTCCCTGATCTTGATCGTGTACCTTGCGTGTATGATTACTGTACACGACTCGATTTTGGGGGCGTCACAGGGACGACCCTCTTTAATTCGTTATTCATGAGGCACCAGCTCGTTTTAATCCCTTTCCTTCCTGATCATGGGTTACTTATTTTAATTTCTTCCTTCCCAACTATAATTTGACTCCCAATCGAGCTGATTGATATCCAAATAGCTATAAGACGTATTTAAACTGGTGAAGTTGGATGTAAAGAAGCAAGGTAGTACTATTTATTTTACCAATTGATTGCAAAATTTCAACACCCATTGATGCAGCTCAGTTTTTTTTGAAGTTGATGCAGCTCAGCTGGACTCCAGCGTCACGATTCACCCCTTTGCTGCCAGTCAGTAGGCAGGCCAGACGGGCCGCGAGTGGATGTGTTGAGGCCCAGCCCGTGAAAATCACGATTGAATTGCCTAGGACTGATTCAACTAAACGGTTTTTTTTCTGGAGTTATTGTAGTGCGGGTTGATTCACATAAAAAGGAAGGACGTTTTTACAAAAATAGCATAATGGACTAAGAAAGTCACATTTTTTATTATTACTAGGAAATATGCCCGTGCGTTGCAACGGAAGAAAAAAAATGCATTCCTTCAGCACAATAAGATCAACTAAAAACTTGTCTACATGTCCACATTATATATTTTAAGATAGTGTTTGAATTGTGTTGTTGCTTATCCTTCTTCCCACCTATCGATCATTGTCACGATGTGTACTTGATGACAATGTGTTTGATGTGATGAACTTCAAAGCGATAATGTCCATCACCGGACACACACCTACAATTAAACCACGCCATAATATCTAGTAATTTAAAAACTATTTTGTTGAGATGAACAAGACGTTCACACTTTGCAAGTTATGGCCTACATCATCCTTTATATGCCCACTCACTTTTAAATTGTATATTTTAAAAGCATCGATATTATTTTTACTACACACAAGTACTTTTTCAATCACATGGAATTTTTAAAAAGCGCTTGAATATTTTTTAAATTATGAATATATAGTTTAAGCACATGAATATTGTTTTGAATACCATGAAATTTGTTTTGAGAAAAGGTTGAACCTTTTTAAATTATATGAACACTTTTCTTAAAACTACACAAACATTTTAAAGTGCATGAATCTATTTTTTAAAAATAGAGAATATATTTCAAAGGCACAAAAGCATTTAAATGAAATAAAAAATAAAACGTGTGACACTTTGATATTGACACAAAACTCATATACGCGCGCGGACAACTGTTTATCTTCTTTTAATTCATTTTCTTTCTAAAGGGTAGGGTTGGGTTTATTTGCTCTTAATTCCTGAGCAAAGCGCATATGTATAACAATATTTGTACGCCGACAATATATCCCACACAATCCTTTCTTAATTGTCCCAATTGATGATTATCAGGAATACAATTTCATTATATTAGCCGCATTTGAATCCAAACCCACAACCTTGTGTTATATCTTTTATTAAGGCCACAAATCATTTCACACATGAATGGGAGCTAATTATCTGTATGCATCGCACATGATAAGAATCCATCCAACAACCAGCTTCTTTGCTTCTACGTACATGCAAAATTCATATACGTATATAAACTGGTATAGTGCAATCTAAGGAAGCGAGGTGGGACAAATAAACAACATATATGTGCTAGTTCCATTGGCTTCATCACAAGGCCCAAATCTTTCTTTCCCACAGCCATGGCCCAAAAGAAAGTGAGCAGATAGAAAAAACCGGGCAATGAATACAGAGTCCGCCCAAGTATCCTTTCGAACAGCCATGGCCCAACAAAAGTGGCTCAGTATAGAAAAAAAAGCAGTAAATCGTTTTTTTTCCTTAACAATAGCACTGCGGGTTAATTTAGCTAAAAGGGAGAGACTTTTTAGCAAAAACATTAAAACGGACTAAGAAAGTCACCTCCCTTTATTATTAGGTATAGACTAGGAAACATGTCCGTGCATTGCAAAGGAAGAAAATGATCATATTCTTCTAACACAATTAACCCGATTCAAGATCCCTCCACATGTCTACATTATATATTTAAACATAGTGTTTAAATAATGTTGTTGCTTATTTTTTTTCCCGCTTTCATCGGCTATGATTGCGGTGTGCACCTAATAGCAATGCGTTCAATGTGATAAACTCTAGTGTGATAGTGTCGATCACGACAGACACACACCTATCATTGAATCACGTCATTACAAGTGAATATATATTCTTTAATCTCGTCGAGTTGGACGTGGCGTCTCGCTTCCCGAGCTACGACCTAAATAATCCCCCTACA
Organism: Bromus sterilis; assembly: GCA_950022295.1. Taxonomy (NCBI): domain Eukaryota; kingdom Viridiplantae; phylum Streptophyta; class Magnoliopsida; order Poales; family Poaceae; genus Bromus; species Bromus sterilis. Next base: position 358,743,865 of record OX465595.1, on the reverse strand, counting down.
CCCACTCATTCTTTTTATAAATGCATCAACATTCTTTCTAGAATACATAAATACATTTTAAATTACATGAACTTTTTTCAAAAGAGCATAAATATTTTTAAGCATTTGAACACTTTTTTTGAATGACATGAAATTTGTGTTGAGAGGATAAACAATTTTTAAATTAGATGAACATTAGTTTAATATGTAAACACTATTTTTAAGACTGAGCAAACATTTTAAAGTGTATGAATACTTTTTAATAATAATTCTTTCATAAGGTACATAATAATTAAAAGTGATAAGGTTACATATACGCGCACGCATCCATTTTTTCTTGATAGTTAGTATTTTTTCTTTCTGACACATCGAAGTTTAATAGATACTTTTAATTTATTTTCTTCCTATGAAGAAGGATGGAGTTTATTGCTTTGATTTTTTTCCTTATTGAGGAAAGTTCATGTCCTATATGTAGGCCCATAATATATACTTTTTAGTTATATTGTCTTTTTTTAATCAAATAAATTAATGCACATGCATTGCAACATGATATATATTTTTTATGTTTACCTGTGATTTATCTTTCCACATTAATATTTTTTTTATAAATTTCTGCCCGTGATTTACCTTCACACATTAAGGGGTTTCGTCAGAGATTTTTGGAAGAGGATCTAGTGATTTTGGAGATAATTAATATTATTTATTGTTGCATGAGAAAGACATGTGAAAGTAGTTGAACGAAACGGATGATTTATGAAGGAACATTGCATTAATTTTCAGTAGTAGAGATATTTTTCGTATAAATGCGCAACATTCTTTCTAAAATACATGAATACATTTTAAATTATATGAATTTTTTTAAAGAGCAAGAATAGTTTTAAGCATGTGAATACTTTTTTTAATGACATTACATTTTAAATTATATGAACTTTTTTTCAAAGAATGAATATTTTTAAGCATGTGAATACTTTTTTTTAAATGTCATGAAATTTGTTTTGTGAGGGTGATCATTTTTTTAAATTAGATGAACATTAGTTTAATATATGAACACTTTTCTTAAAACTACGCAAACATTTTAAAGTGGATTAATAAATTTTAAAATAAAATTAGATTTTCAAAAAGGCACAAAAAACAAAAGGTGAACAGGTTACGTGTACGCGCGTGCATCTATTTTTAGCCAACTTTAAAATTTTACCATATATTTTTAGCCAACGTTGAAAACCACATGAGGTGAGAGGGTATCTGGGCGTTGAAACATAATAATGGGCCGAAAGACTAAAGCCCAGTAGAAAATGTGAGGCCAAGCTAGATTGCAAGCGGTGAACTGTTTTTTCTTCTTCTGGAAACCTGTGGATTGCGGGTTAATTAGCATAAAAGGGAATGACTTTTTTGCAAAAAAGCCAAAACCGACTAAGAAAGCCACCTCCATTTATTATTAGGCATAGACTAGAAAATAAGAAATTTGCCCGTGCATTGCAACAGGAGAAAAAAAATGTATGCCCCTAACTAATAACTATCGTTCAACCGTTATGCACCACCTATGTTGCTGTTTATAATCCTTTTCGTTTTCTCCGACTATAACCCCAATATATCAACCTAATAGCAATGTGTCCTAGTCAATCTTAAGACGACGATCTAAAAATAAAATCGATGAAAATCGAGCGTGCATGCATGTAGAAAAATTTAGAACCTTTAAAAATGATTTTAAATGTATTTGAAAAAATGTGTGCTCAAGTAAACATTCTTCAAAACTCCAGACATATGCCCCATTATAAAATTTCAAGATTTGGAATGTCAGCACTTTAAATATGAATTATTTTACCATAAGTGCAATTAATTTTCAAATCAATGACCTATTAAGATGAGAGAGAATTTCATTTTATGAAATTTCCTAAATTGTAAATACTCTTAAAATAATAATAGGAGGTGTTGTAAATTTTTGACAAATTTCAAAAATCAAATACTTCATCCGATCTATCAAATCTAAATATCTTATTTCATGCACTAAGCCTCACCATTTCAAAGCGACTTTTTATAGCAAATCAAATTATGAATTACCTCGCATTTTAATTTTCTATGCGATAATTATTTTCTATGAATGCACATAGGTAGTTGCTATCATTGTTTTAGGTTTAGTTAAGGGTGATGTCTCCACTTAAAGTATAATTTGAAAGAAATAAATTAATAAAAATAAATGACTCTCATTTTTAGTGTTTTCATTAATTTTTCATAGTTTTTACTCTAAACAATATTTAATTAGAATGTGTCTCATAAATTTTATCATATTTCAAAACTTTCCAAAAACATAATCTATAGGATTTATAAAACACGTCATTTTTATTCAATCTGTTAAACACAATAGTAATAACTTGTCCAAGAAACTTAATATATACGACCACATTAATATATGAACATTTTTTAAAATACAAAAGGTAATTCTCATCTATAGCTAAAAAAGATGGAATGCTCATCAAATAGCGCGGTCCTTTTTTAAATATGTGTTTTTCATATTTTCTTGAATATGTGTTAAACATTTTTCAAACACACGTTAAAAGAATTCTTCGATGATACAAAAAAATTTCTTTAACTCGGTGAATATTTTTGTTTACGTCCTATAAACATTTTTAGAAAATTTTGAGGAATATATTATTTGAAATGCGATTTGTTTTCAATGTCACTTCAAATTTTCTGGAATAGAAACATTTATAACAAAATTATGTGAATAGCTTTGTATATTGTATAATACTCCCTCGTTTTGGAAATATATGATTTTTTGATAGTCTAAAATAGAGGTAGCACTTTATAAGAATGTGGCATGCATTTTTGCGAATAGTCTAAAACAGTAAAAAATATGTGATCATATTTTACATTTTTTCATATATTATAGACATTTTCTCTAAATGTGATAATGTTTTTATATGTATATGTTTTTTCTATGCAATTAACAATTTTTTAACACTTCATTTTTTCATAATTTCATGAAAATATCTTAGTAATTATTGAAAAGTGATTGACACAGACTAAATTGTATGCCATTAAGAGACTGCATGCAGAAACATATTTTTTATGTTTAATGGTACGACTTCGTTGGGCCTGATGTGAACCTGCGAGAAGAGGTGACCGCAGACGCGTGCGTACCGAACAGAACCCGAACGAATCGTTTTTTCTTTCTTTTGCTGGGCACGTAGGACTGCGGGTTAATTAATAGAAAAGAGAAGGGCTTTATCGCAAATACACAAAAAGGACTAAGAAAGCCACATTCCTTTATTATTAGGTATAGAGGTAAAGATAGAAAACATGCCCGTGCGTTGCAATAGGAGAGAAAAATGATACTCCTTTGGCCCAATAGATATAAAACATGGATGTAAGCAAACCATCTATACATGAAATTTTCTCGCCATGCGCCACCATTCCCGGGCCCGTCGAATCCGCCGCTCTTCGCTTTTTAGGGTCGGCAATCACGACCACCGCTACTGCCGGTGAGCTCACCTCGCCACTGAACTTGCCCCTCTGTCGCTATCCAAGCATCCCCGTGGCCTCCCCAACATCACACCTTCTCCCAACCTCTTCACTATCAAATCGTTTACATTTTACGTGGTTCTAAAAATGTGGGTATCAAATGTAAAATGTGTTGTAAAAGAAATATTTTATAGTTTACCTAAATATTCTTTCTTTTGTACCTAAAATATAATTGGATAGCCAAAATTTTAATCTGATATTTTATGCTCTTAATGCTTGACTTATGGAGTATCATTCTTGCAAAATCCAAAGCCAACCATGGGTCATGAAGTCCTTCTTTCATCGCTCCACATCTGTAACGAATTCCATTTAATTAGGCCACCACATATATATAAAGGTTAATTAGCTAATCATGTAAGGAGGTGTAGCTGCATAGATTTTTTGGAAATAGATATAGCCCATGCCTCGCAACAAATGAATTTAGCATCCTACTTTTAAAAGAGCAAACGCTAGATCCGTTGCCGTGACAGTGAAAACAATAATGAAAAGAACGATATAAAGAATGATGGATGATGGAACAGAGGAATACTTATTTCTTTAAAAAAAAAATCATCGAGCCCATGCATTCACAAGTTTAGATTCTATATTTTATTTCCACGTGATAATTAAGGAAACATAGTAAAAAAGTATTTAATAGGAAAATCACTTTGGTAATTAGACTTATTTTCCACATATTAATTAACTCGTGCATTGTAATGAAGGAAGATGGCATCCTATTTTTATAAAGAGCAAAGTCTAGATTTATTGTCATGATAGTAAAAACAATAATGAAAATAACGGTATAAATGATGATGAATGATGCAACTTAGGAAGAATTTTTCTTTTATATTAAAAAAATTCATCGAGCACGTGTATTCACACGTTTATATTCTATATTTTATTTCCACATGCTAAGTAAAGAAACATAATAAAAAAATTAATATGAAAATAATTTTGGTTATTAGATTTATTTTCACATATAATTAGCCCGTGCATTGTAACGAAGGAATCTGCATCCTACTTTTTAAAAGAGCAAAGGCTAGATTTTTTGTCATGATAATGAGAATACTAATGAAAAGAACGGTATAAATGATGATGAATGATGGAACTTAGTAAGATTTTTTTATTTATTATTAGAAAAACATCGAGCCCGTGTATTCACACGTTTATATTCTATATTTTGTTTTCATATTTAACAAATCATCGGGCCTGTGTATTCACACGATTATATTCTATATTTTATTTCCGCATGCTAATTAAGGAAACATAACTAAAAATATTTAATAGGAAAATATGTAATAGGCCAAGGGATTACTAAATGCGGCCCATGGCGGAACAGACAGGCCAAAGAGAAAAAAACGTCGAAGCATTATTTATCACTGGCGAAAGAGGCCTAACAAACCAGCATAACGTCTTTTAGGCCCAACAGACCAACAGATCTTTTTCTTCTGTAACATTGGATTGTGGATTTATTTATTAAAAAGGGAGGGGCTTTTTCAGAAAAATACAAAAAGGACTAAGAAAGCAACCTACCTCTATTATTAGGTATAGATTTGCCATCCAATTCAAATGGGTTCGATTTTCACTGCCAAGAGAAATAAGGACATAACAAACACAAAAGGAAACATTCAGGTGCAACAGAACAAAGTTTTAGGAAAAAGGCTGTGGGGGCTGTTTTGATTGCAACACTTAGTTGCCGATCCAAATTTTTGATCGTTGATCACGCTTGGAGTTCTGTTTGGATGGGCACCAATATTTTGACGTGCCCAGTCATTCCAACAAGTCAGTTCACCTTGACACCAACTAATTGGTAACTCACGGGCGGCCAAATCCCGCGTCAAATATTTGGCTGGCAAAGATTGGAGGTCTAACACATGCGAGTTTTCCACAACCTTTACCGGCGATTCCGGGTTAAAGGCGTAGAGCAAGAGCGTAGTCGTACACACGGCACAATCACAGATACGAAAAATAAAGAGACACGGAGGAATATCAGGACTTGATCTTTATTATCAGTTGGTGTGTCTATCTTCATACAATACATGTTTATATATAGGGGAGAGGGGGTAGGTGGAGAGGTCCAATCTAGAGGGAACCCCCACCCAAGAATGGTTGGGGTCCGTACATACCATGTACGCCGGTTTTCCAACACTTTCTCTTGGTCCGACATCTCGTATTATTTATGCCTCAAAAACTCAAAAAACACAGTGAGAAAAATATGGAGAAAAAAACTCATAGAATACGTCTCCTTATGTTGCACGAGTTGCCTCATAAAAAACCTCAATGTGAAAATCATCAGGAAAACTCACATAAAGGAAAAAGAGTACAATCCACTCAACATCAGGTTGAGTACTCTATCATCCGGATCGAGATTCATAGATGGGGTTGTGAAGAATCTCCACCCCCAAGCCTGGCATTTATGTAAGTCTTATCATACCGATTCCACGAACACACCTCTCAAAAGATGATGTTAGTAATGATTTAGTGAACAAATCAGCGAGATTTTCACACGACTTAGTATGAAAGATCCTCACCTCATTCATCTTCTGCAGCTCATGCACATAGAAGAACTTGGGATTGCTATGTTCTGTGAGATTACTCTTCACATACCCTGACTAAACTTGTGCAACACAAGCTGCATTATCTTCATAGATAATGGTGGGGGTTTGCACGTTGTTCATCCCACACGTCTTCTGAATGCAGCGAATCATCCGTCGAAGCCACACACACTCTCGTGGTGCTTCATATAGTGATATGATTTTTGAGTGGTTCGTCGAAGTTGATACAAGACTTTGCTTAGACGATTTCCAGGAAATTGCAGTTCCACCACAAAGGAAAACATATCCAGTCTGTGACTTGGAAGTGTGTGGGTCCGACAGGTATCCAACACACTACTGGAATTCACCAGTTTTCCATGTGTCAACCTCTTTGCCGTCTGTTTTTCATCGGGGCAGACGACGAATAGGTGCTTTGCTGACTGCTTCCCTAAATACAGACGGCAAATAGTTCACTCAAGGCAAACTGGGAGTTTGTCGTTTGCCCTAAAGGACTTTGCCGTCTGCAAACAGGGACACGTGGCGCCCAGCTGTGCAATCTGGCAACAGCTGGGTGGCCATTTGGTTATTTTGTCGACTGCTAGAAGACGGCAAAGGCAAAGTGTTGTTGACTGCTAGCAAATGGCAAACAACGGGGAGGGGTTGAAATGGTTAAAACAGTAGTTGACATCACCCCCCCTTTGTCGTCTGCCAGCGGACGACAAACGCTCCGTTAATGGCCTGACGGAGGGCGAGGGGAAAAGGTTCGCCGTCAGGTGAGGTCTGCCGTCTGCTGAGTGGAAAGCGGACGGCAAAGCTCTTTGCCGGCCGGCGATATTGTGTAGACGGCAAAGCACCATTTTTCCGGAGAAACTGGTGACGATTGCTTTGCCGTCCCGCGGCAGACGACAAAGAACTTTGTTGTCCGCCATTCGTATGTTTGGCGGACGACAAACTGTCGAATTCCAGTAGTGGCATCAGCATAGCCTAACAATGATAGGTCTTGATTCCTTCTATAAAACAACTCAAGATCTTTAATCCCTTGCAGGTATCGAAAGACGTCCTTGGTACCTTTCTAATGTCTATTGGTAGGCTCAGAACTGTACCTGGCAAACAAATTGACAGCGAACACAATGTCTGGCCTTGTACAATTCATGAGGTACATGAGTGCTTCAACGACGCTCAAGTAGGGGAATTCTGTTCCCAGAATTTCCTCCCCCTCTTCCTTAGGCCTGAACGGGTCCTTATCTTGTTGCAAAGACCTCCCAATCATTGGGGTCTTAGAGGGATATGCCTTATCAAATCCAAATCTCTCCAACAACTTCCGGGTGTAGGGAGACTGGTACACTAGAATCCCAGCAGGGGAACGTTCAAGTTGCAGGCCCAGACAAAACTTGGTTTTACCCAAAACCTTCATCTCGAATTCCGACATGAAGTAGGAACTCGCTTCCTCAATATCACTAGGTGTACCGATTATATTCAAATCGTCCACGTACACCGAGATTATACAAGATCCATCTTCGAATTCCTGCTTGTGTAGCCCTTCTGATGAAGGAAACCGCTTAAGCGATTAAACCACATCCTAATAGACTGCTTAAGTTTGTTCAATGACTTTAAGAAGAACATTGTATAGACCCTGATTTGCTCTATTTTGATTACCATATAGGTAAGCAGTGAAAACATCCATCAATTTCATTGTTAAGTCCAGATTTACTGCCATTGAGATCAAGTATCTAAAGGTTTTAACATCCATGACTGGGGAGTAAGTTTCCTCAATATTGACATCTGGACATTGAGTGAACCCTTGAGTGACGATCCTTGCTTTTGTCCCAAACCACCTCACTTATGAGGTAATTTCCTTCTGCCAATCTTTCCAATCCAACCTTATATTACAATCAGCAAGATTGTTAGGCCTAGGTTAGGATCTAGGATTGAGGCAATTTTCTTAGCAAAGTAATATCAACAGTCGTCGTTGCTCGATTCCTTGACTCTTCTTTATTTATATGATTTATGGCCATTTCGTCATGGGGCGCATCTGGCGCTACCTCTTGCTCTACCGTTTTCCCATTACGGGAACAAGGTCCTTTAGCTTTTCCACGCCGATGTGTGTACTCACATCTCCGATGGATGTTCCCTCAATAGGGACGTCCAAGTCCAGAATCCTGTGCACAAGACTTTTTGTACTTGCGCCAGGTCTCAACTGGCTCCCCTTTTTCTTTCTAGGGGCTTTGGTGTCTGTCTGTGATAAATATCTCTTATCCTTCTTCGTTGGGCGTCCCCGAGTACTTGGGATTTGAGAATCAGGATTTTGCGTCCTTTTAGGACTTTGGACGGGAGCGGCTGTACCATTAGTTAACTTCGGTATCTCAACCCTTTCCGGTGCATTGTGTGCAGGCACATTCGATTTTTTCACAGTTTTCAAGTCACTAAAGTGAGCAGGCAGTTGATTCACTAATGCATGCAAATCTATTATCTTTTGGACTTATTTATTTATCTCAACAGTGCTTGGGTCATGAGCGTGGATCCCCGTGGCTAGCCACGTGGTTTCTCGTATTTTATCCCCAAGGGGTGATTTCCTTCCCCTAAAGTCGGGAAGAGATCCTCGTCAAAGATGCAATCAACAAGGTGGGCCGTATGACATTCACATGTCATGGGATCCAAATACCTGATTCTGGACAAAGTCTCATAAATATCCCCGGCTTACGAAGCAAGCACATTGTTGATCAATGGGGTGGTGCTATCGGTACATGCACCTAGCAACCGAATCTGTGAAGGTGGAATTTTTTTGATGCCAAACCCTTCGCAAGCTGCATTCGATAATGAATGTTGTAGGCGATGGTCGAAAATCGATGAGTTTAGTAGCGTGTACCATAGCGTGTCGTCAACATCTGGTTGGTAAATTACAACCCTGAAGGAGAGGTCTGGAAATGAATTTAATTAATTCTTCTGTAAGTCCATCTTGCGTTTGGACATACGTATTCAATGCTCAACAACAATTTTCATTGACATGGATCCGTGTTGCATCAGGCAAACAATGGACCATTTAGATCAGCGTTAATGAGTATCATAAAGTGTCAAATGACCTTGATATGGGCGGAATCAGACCACATATGCCCCCTTGGATGTTCTCCAAGAACGTAATGATTTCATCCTTCACCTTTAAAGCAGACGGTCTAATGATTAACTTCCCCGTAGCGCTTGCGGGTCATACGGAATCATCGGGATTTGGGAAGTTTTTCACATTAACATTATGAACATTCAAGTTGTTAATTATGTTCCTCATCATTCTCAGACTATCTGGCCTAACTTATCATGCCCGAGGCAAAATAGTTCAGAGCTTCGTAAGGTAGTGTACACAGGAACTTCTACAATCATGGTGTAGCATAGCCCTGTGTCCAATGGAGGAAAAAGTTCAAGAACATGTTTACCAGTTTCATTATGCTCGGTGAATTTGGGGTATTCCGGCAAATCACAACACTCGTCTCAACAGGAGACTATTAGCGTGAATGTCTATGGAACTTAAGAGGGTGTGAGTGACTCGGGGTACAATAATGTTCATTCATGATCATTGTTGTTCCCATGGACAGTATGATAGTGGCTCATCTGAATCCAACTATATACGACTTGCAACAGGCGATTGTTACAATACTACCTCAAGATTATTACTTTTTAGACTCAAAACACATAATATCTCTCAAGATGGTATATTTGTACATTTTACATGAGACATGTTTACTCCATTGGGGGTGCCACACATGTTCTAAGATAGTACATTTAACGAATATAATGAAGCAAGGAAGTAGCCATATTACAAAAATAATGCATATATATCTTAGAACATAACAAACCATCATATTTAAATAGAGGAATTAATGAACGATAAACAAATATCATTCAAGCATCAAAATAATGAATATGGCTTGCTCTTATAGAGCTTACAAACCAAAAATGTATAAAGAATGCCGAAAGATCATAATATTTAGGATACTAGACAGAGTCAATGATTACATCATCAACTTGGGCCTAGATTTCAAGTTGATTAAACTTCTCCACATCCTAGGTTATCACTAAGGTCAAAAAATATCATGCCATTGTGGAGGCGTGAGCAACAAGTGCTCTACCATGGCACATTCATAAGCGTAAATGTGAGGGCGCCAAGTGCTTTACCATGGTTACCTTCGAAGGCTCTGCCATAGGAGCTAATGGCGCCTCCCCTAAACATATCATGGGGGTAGATAGTGCCTCCCCTTGAACAATGTAGACACCCAAAATATGTTGCACCACAAAATTGCACTCTATCGTGCGAATGAACTTTGTATTTTATCCTGGCCAACAACTATTTGAGAGCGTGCCAAAAGGTAGAAAACGCTTTGTTCTATCGTGTACTCATTTTTGAAAGTATCACAGAGATGGAATTTAAAGAGGAGTAACTGATGACCCACAAGTGTACGGGATCTATCGTAGCCTTTTCGATAAGTAAGAGTGTCGAAACCAACGAGGAGCAGAAGGTAATGACAAGTGACCTTGAGCAAGGAATAACTGGAAGTACTGAAAGGTAAAATTTTATGGGTTTTCTGGAATAAGCAACAAGTAAATTAAATGATGGCAAGGTGCAGCAAGTGGCCCAGTAAATTAAACTCATAAAGACTAAAGCGTTCCTGAGGACACACGGGAGAGGTAGTCAAGTTACTTTCGCCATACTCCGTCTAGTACTATGTTTTGTTTGGATAAATCTTGTGTGGATGGACCTAAGCTAGCACACTGCCTAGACTAAGAGAATTGCACTCTCACGATTAAACCTTTTGCAAGCATCCGCAAATACAAGAGAGAAATCCAGGCAAAGCCTAACCGTAGCAATAAACTCTAGGATCCAACACTCCCTTGTGCAAAAGTGTGCAAAATGGGGTTCAGGTTTCTATCACTCCGGCAACCCACCGTAATCACCCTTTTTACACAATGCATTTCCCTAGGTCCTTAGACATGTGAAGTGCTATGTAGTCGACGTTCACATAGCACCACTAGAAAAATGAAACCACAACTTAAATATCAAATCAACACATATTACTTCAACATCATATGACTACTAGAAACAAGGCTTCTCCCGTGTCCTCAAGAACTAAAGTAACTACTGATACGTCCCAAACGTATCTATAATTTCTGTTTGCTCCATGCATGATTTGTGTGACTTTGCCATGATTTTCTTGAACTTTCATACACTTTTGAGCATATTTGTACTAATCTATTAACCCAGTGCAACCAGCTGCCAGTTGCTGTTTTCTACTGTTTTTGTATTTTAGGTTTTCCGGCCATTAAAAGTGCTCCAAAAAATCCGGAAAAATCATATAAGAAATCAGCGATCCGGAAGCTTCCGGAATCACCAAGGCAGCGGAGGGGGGCCACCACCAGGAGACCAGGAGGGTCCCTGGCGCGGCCCCACCCTAGGCCGCGCCAGGAGGCCTCCTGGCTGTCCTGTGGGTCCCCTCGACACCCCCCTCCGCCTATATTTAGCCCTCGGGGTGTAAACCCCTAATATCGATCTCTTTTCCGCGAACTCGCCTCTGTACCTCCGCCGCCGCCGTTTCAAGATCGGGGCTGCCTGGAGAAGCTGCCCCGGCACCCTGCCGGGAGGAGGAACCCCCTCCGGGAGACCCTCCATAGCCATGGACGCCTCCCGGATGTACCGTGAGTAGTTTGCCTTGGACCATGGGTCTGTGACCAGTAGCTATGTGATGTAATTCTCTCCCCTCTTTGTGCTTCCACTTTCGAGACCTCGTGAGCTGCCTCACATGATCGAGGCACTTCTGTAATTTCTGTTGTTGCTATGCTGAGTTTTCTGGGATCTGATGGATTATGAGACCATGTTCAGATTGTGATGAGTAATATATTTGGTTCTTCTCTTTTATATTTTGTTCTTGAGTAAATTCTTGCATGTTCTTCGTTGCCCTATTTTACTTTGGCCAAGTGATTTGTTGCAACTCCAAGAGGGAGCGTTATGCTTGATTGTGGGTTCAGCCCCTTGATGTTTAGCTTGAGTGACAGAAACATGAGACTAGGGGATGTGCTGTTGCCACCAGGGATAAAACAACGGTGCTTGTATCCGCGGGTGCAAGGATTGTTTACTTTACGCAAAGTTCTTTTAATGCAGTTGTCTGTTGCTTTGAGTTTACACTTTGGATGGGATTCGCAACTTAATACCAGCGAGATGTTCTGGATAGATATCTCAAGGTGGATGATTCGTAGTAGATGCAGTTGGATTTCGGTCTAATTACCTTGGCATACTGCCCATTGCTTTTGATCCCTTCCTTTCTTTGCAGCATAGTTAGCATTGCGGTGCCTTCATAATTCTGTCAATTGCCCAGTTGTGCTTTGTTTACCTCGCTAGCACTTTTATCGTCTTTTGAGAGAGAGACATCACTAGTGAAAATTACGGGACCCCGGTCCATCTTCACATTACTGTTTACATCCTTAGTTCACTTTTAGTCTTTACTTTCAGTTGCCACTATTATTATCTCTTGCGTTGATCCTTTGTAAACAGCAAGGCAGGAGGAATTGACAACCCCTCTGTACTCGTTGGGAGCAAAGTTATTTGTTGATGTGTGCAGGTCCACATCAAGCGCCGTGACACCTTCTTGTATCTCTTGGAGTCCTACTGGTTCGATAACCTTGGTATCTTTACCGAGGGAAATTTTCTTCTACGCTACATCTCACCTTCCACTTGGGGTAACCAACGAGGAGTGAGAGATCCTCACCGTAACAAGCCAATTTCTGGCGCCGTTGCCGGGGACTCTAGTCTACAAGATAGGGGAGTTTCACACTATCTTTTATCTTTGCTTTTTAGTCTTGTTAGTTTACCTTTCAGTTTTTACTTTTGTGTCCCTTATCAAAAATACCAAAAATACCTGTTACCTTTTCAGTAGTTACCACTATGGCTGGTCCTTTTTCCTTTGGTGAGGCAGAAGTACTTACCTTTACGCAAAGAGGTGGTGAAAGTTTGAAAGATGCTTCGTATAGAATTAATGATTCTCAAAAAAGAGCCACCAAGAAGCAATCCACTACTATCTTGCTTAGAAATTTTTATGTTGGGATCACTTCTTGTAATAGGTTTGTTTTAGACACTACTATCAATGGGAACTTCATAGAGGCCCCAGTTTGGGAAGCCCTTAATGTTATTGAAAATCTTGTTGGAAGTCTCCCAGTTGTTAGTATTAAGGAGGACATTACTTTAGCTCACATTATGAGAAAACTTGAAAGAATAGAGCTAGAGATGCCAAGTATCGATAGGGTGAATGAGTTGGATCGTAAGATTCAATGGAATTTGAATAGGCTAGATAACTCCATGCAGAAAATTGTCAAAACTTTGGAGACTATTAAATCCCTTGATGAGAAGTCTTCTAGGATAGAAAAGATTGAGGAGGTTATTGAAACTCTAGGAACTACCTTTTCCTCAATAAAAACCAAAAAGGATGAAACTCCGGCAAAGAAGGAACCTAAGTTCGTTTACGTCCCCAAGGTTCCTCAAGCCAAAGCAAACACACCCATTGCCAAGAGAGTTGAAACGGGGAAAACTTTGGTGGAGACACCTATCTTTAAGTTTAATGAAACTCCAATTGATTTCCCTCCTTTTGATTTTATTCCAAGAAGCATTTTCATTCGTCCTATATTTGAGAAACCTATTAAGACTAGTTGTACTATTGAAGAGATTTTTGATGATCGTGATGATGGTTCAATGGATACAACTTGATCTTCTGCTTTAAGCCTAGCTAATGGCCCTAAAGAAGCGCTTTCGGGAGGTAGCCCGCAACGAATTTAGGTTTTTCTTTTTGCTTTCCTTCTGTTCTTAGTGTTCTTGATGATTATTACTACTGTAGCAACATCATTGTATATTTATTTTTCAAGCTTTGTGCCTTTTATAGCCTCATACGACAAGGGAAGTGAAAGTTGTGACATGTAGTCCTGAAAACAGATTCTTTCCTCGTGACTAGAAAAATCACATAAAAATCCCAGTTCATCTTTTTGAGCAGAAGTTTTTACACAGCGTGCTCTATACAATTATGAAACTTTCATAAGTTCTGAGTTTTTTGATTTGAGTTGCAGAAGTACCCCTAAAAAATTCTTTTCTACCTGCTGGTCTGTTTTTCACAGTTTCTGTCCTGTTTTGCCTTTTTTTCGTTTTGCAAACCTTAAGCTTGCTTTTTATTTGCAAAAACTTTTTGGAAATCTTGAGAAACAGTAGCTCTTCAAGTTTATCTTTGTTTCCAGCAGAGGAAAAAATATTTTAGTTGGGTACTAACCTCTCTAATCAGTCTACAATGAGTTATGTATGAAGGGAGTTTTCAAGTGCGCGATGGAAGATGATGAAAGAAGATCTTGGAGTGTGAAACGCTCAAGCTTGGGGATTCCCATGTGCACCCCCAAGAAATATTCAAGGAGACTCAAGCGTCTAAGCTTGGGGATGCCCCCGTGCATCCCCTTCTCCATCAACAATTATCAGTTCGTCTCTCGTTGCACTATATTTTTATCGCTTCATGCGTTATGTGCTATGCTTGGAGCGTCTCGCTCTTTACTTTTCTAGGTTTGTTTTTTCTTTGTTTGATGTAGTAACAAGTTAGACCCCAGCTTACTCTTTTGTGTGGGAGAGATACACGCTCCGCTTGAACTAGAACTCCTCATAGGATTTGCATGCTTATTCTTTTAGCTGTGAGTTGTTCTTTTTCTTTTCTTAGCTGCTGCTCTGTTTAGTTGTAGTGCTTTAGTTTTTCTAGAGCTTTTCTTTTGTCTTAGGTTGAACTTTCTATAGGTTGCATGTTTTATCTTGTTAGAGAGTTTGCCTATTGCACTGAGTTTTGTATCTTGACTAGAAGTAGGTAGTTGAAGTTGTTATTCTCTCTGTAGTAGTAACTTGCAATAGTTTTGAGGTATTGACTAGAGTAATGTTTGAACTTTTGGTGTCAAGAACTCGAGCCTATTAGTGATAGATGTCGTATTTTGGGCAATCCGTGTGGTTTTCGAAAACCAAAAACCCCTGTTGAGAACTCTAGCTACTAGATGGATCACTAACCTCTGGAGGGTTCGAATATTAGAGTACACTCACGTACCATGAGTCGAGGATGCGCAAGGATAACCAAACCCCCATACGCTCCTCCTCGGGGTACCTGTCTCTTTGTGAACCTCCTGATTAGATTGAGAGTTATCGATAATAAGTGCATGAGTTCTTTGGACTAATGTGAGTATTCGAAAGTTGACACTTCCACCCACCTATACTTTTTCTAGCCTCTTTGGTACTGTGCATTGCCCTTTCTCACCTTGAGATTTGGCGCATACTTCGCCGGTGCATCCAAACCCTTGGCACGATACGCTCTGTCATCATAAGCCTCCTTATATCTTTCCTCAAAACAGCCACCATACCTACCTACAAGGCATTTCCATAGCCTTTCCGAGATACATTGCCATGCAACATCCATCTTCTCATGACTTGATCTTCATGTCATACATGCTACTTGCTTGATCGATGAGCCGCATGGTAGTTGGGCCTTGCCCTAATCATTGCTATATGACGCGCTAGTATCATTGCATATCCTGCTATCCTGGTAGAGGCATACATTTGCATCATGATAGTTATATCTTCTTTATGTGAGTACCTTTCTGAAGTGGGAAAGATCTCCTATATTCTTGTAAAATATAGAGTGTTGCCCCTAAAGTGAGGAAAAGATCCCAAAGAGGACAAAATCAAAAGATCCCAAAGAAGACAAATGAGAGTTAAATAGAAAGAGCCATTGAGGCCACCGATAAAATACAAAAAAATAGAAAAAAGAGAAAAATAAAAATAAAAAGAGAGAAGGGGCACACTACTATTCCTTTTGAGAGATCCACACTAGTACTTCATCCTCTATCCCTTGTACTCCATAGAGATCATCATCATGCATATAGCTATGTGGGGACCTTCACACTATAGAACTTGGCTTGTATATTCCAATGATGAGCCTCCTCAAACGAGCTCTAGGTCTTCTTGAGCAAGCAAGTTAAATGCACCCCCACTAGTTCCCTTGGAGAGCTTTTAGCTCACATGTGCATCCGTTGCATGACAATCCCTACTCCTCACATCATATCTATCATATGGCCTTCTCTCGCCTATGATTGTCCTCATTGATGTGAGCCTTTCACACCTTTTTGTCTTCCTCCTCCACCTTCTTTCTGTTTCGCCTTTTAGGTGTCAACTTTATTGCTCATGCTCATCCATTGCATGAGTGCTCAAAATAACGAAAGGGAGTGGATCAGTTTGACTTGTACCTCGCTAGTGGTCTGGGGACGAGTCAAGATAAGAATCCAAAGGAGACTAAGTGTGAAACTTTAGTAGATAGTTGTTCTCAACAAATATTTTCTCTCTTTTTCCCAGTCCCCTGCTTGCACGCAAACACCATCTGGAGACATTCGAGTCACGGACAGCGAGAGCTCTTGCACCTTTTGTTCTTTTGTTGCTTGTGTCAATGCTAATATAGACTCTTGCTTGTTAAGACTTGAATTGAATTGCATGCTTTGATTGCTTTACTTAAAAGTCCTTATATGGTTGTGTGGCATGCCACCACAGAAATTAAGCTTGTTATCATTTACCTACTCGAGGACAAGCAGGAATTAAGCTTGGGGATGTTGATACGTCCCAAACGTATCTATAATTATTCCTTGCTCCATGCATGTTTTGTGTGACTTTGCCATGATTTGCTTGAACTTTCATACACTTTTGAGCATATTTGGACTAATCTATTAACCCAGTGCACCCAGCTGCCAGTTGTTGTTTTCTGTTGTTTTTGTATTTCAGGTTTTCCGGCCATTAAAAGTGCTCCAAAAAATCCAGAAAAATCAGATAAAAAATTAGCGACCCGGAAGCTTCCGGAATCACCAAGGTAGCGGAGGGGGGCCACCACCAGGAGACTAGGAGGGTCCCTAGCGCGGCCCCACCCTAGGCCGCGCCAGGAGGCCTCCTGGCTGCCCTGTGGGTCCCCTCGACACCCCTCCGCCTATATTTAGCCCTCGCGGTGGAAACCCCTAATACCGATATCTTTTCCGCGAACTCGCCTCTGTACCGCCGCCGCCGCTGTTTCTAGATCGGGGCTGCTTGGAGAAGCTGCCCCAGCACCCTGCCGGGAGGAGGAACCCCCTCCGGGAGACCATCCATAGCCATGGACGCCTCCCGGATGTACAGTGAGTAGTTTCCCTTGGACCATGGGTCCATGACCAGTAGCTATGTGATGTACTTCACTCCCCTCTTTGTGCTTCCACTTTCGAGACCTCGTGAGCTGCCTCACATGATCGAGGCACTTCTGTAATTTCTGTTGTTGCTATGCTGAGTTTTCTGGGATCTGATGGATTATGAGACTATGTTCAGATTATGATGAGTAATATATTTGGTTCTTCTCTTTTATATTTTGTTCTTGAGTAAATTCTTGCATGTTCTCCGTTGCCATATTTTTCTCTGGCCAAGTGATTTGTTGCAACTCCAAGAGGGAGCGTTATGCTTGATTGTGGGTTCAGCCCCTTGATGTCTAGCTTGAGTGACAGAAACATGAGACTAGGGGATGTGCTGTTTCCACCAGGGATAAAACAACGGTGCTTGTATCCGCGGGTGCAAGGATTGTTTACTTTACGCAAAGTTCTTTTAATGCAGTTGTCTGTTGCTTTGAGTTTACACTTTGGGTTGGATTCGCAACTTAATACCAGCGAGATGTTCTGGATAGATATCTCAAGGTGGATGATTCGTAGTAGATGCAGTTGGATTTCGGTCTACTTACCTTGGCGTACTGCCCATTGCTTTTGAGCCCTTCCTTTCTTTGCAGCATAGTTAGCATTGCGGTGCCTTCATAATTCTGTCAATTGCCCAGCTGTGATTTGTTTACCTCGCTAGCACTTTTATCGTCTTTTGGGAGAGAGACATCACTAGTGAAAATCACGGGACCCCGGTCCATCTTCACATTACTGTTTACATCCTTAGTTTACTTTCAGTCTTTACTTTCAGTTGCCACTATTATTATCTCTTGCGTTGATCCTTTGTAAACAGCAAGGACGGAGGAATTGACAACTCCTCTGTACTCATTGGGAGCAAAGTTATTTGTTGCTGTGTGCAGGTCCACGTCAAGCTCCATGACACCTTCTTGTATCTCTTGGAGTCCTACTGGTTCAATAACCTTGGTTTCTTTACCGAGGGAAATTTGCTGCTACGCTACATCTCACCTTGCACTTGGGGTAACCAACGAGGAGTGAGAGATCCTCACCGTATCAACTACTCACAAGGCATAAAAGAGATCATGATCAGAGGTGATAAATATATGGTGAACAATCTGGTCATAACAATAATCCTCCAACAAAACTTAATAGCATTCACCACAAAAGAGTAATCAACACCGACAAAGTAGAGGGGATGAATAGTGCAAGGTACAACATGGATTGCAACGGTAAAGTGAGATGGGATGAAGATGGAGATGGTGCTGGTGATGGGGATGATGGTGATGCTGATCTCGATGATGCTCATGGCGATGGTGACGACGATGAGGACAATCTCCCCCTCTGGGAGGAGTTCTCCCCGGCGGAATCTGCCCGCCATAAAGGTCTTTCTTATCTGGTGGTTTCCGCCTCGGAGCGGCGGCGAAACTTCTGATCTAACTTGTCCCCCGAAAGAATTAGGTCACGAGGGATATATGTGCCAAAGGATAGCCTTGGGGGTGGGGTCCCCTCACCAGGCGGCCACCTGGCGCAGCCCAGGGGGTGGCCGCACCACCAGGCCGCCTGGTGGCTTGGTGCCCCCCCTTCGGGAGCTCTTTTGTGTGTCTTCGTTAATTACCCAAAAAACTCTTCCCTGAAATTTTTCAAGTCATTTGGAGATGTGCTGATATGTCCACTCTGCGTGCACTTTTCCCCGCCAATTCCTGAGTCTGCTGTTTCGAAACAGCAAAGTTGTAAACCGTGTAAAACCAACCAAAACACTATGAGAACAACATTATAATATGAAATATATCAATGAATAGTGGTAAATTATGATACAAAATAGTGATGCATTTTGGACGTATCTGTAACACACATACATTATCATCGGGAGTAGTGGTGGTGGGACCAGCTGGATCCTCAGATTGTCATCTACTCAAGTCACTTGGGCTGGAGGACAATATCTAGATTAGACTTCTCGTCCACTAGAGTCTTTTATACCCGAGGACAACCACATACGATGTCCAGTTGATTACTTGGGCCATCGACAATTTATGCAAATGTTTCAATATTATAATAGGTAGTCCAGTTACATCGGGTAATTAGATTATATTAGGTAATCCATTGCATATTGTGATGATGATACAAATTTATTTATTAACATGGTGTTCTGATACGTCCCAAACGTATCTATAATTTCTTCTTGTTCCATGCTTATATGGGTGACTTTGCTACATGTTTTGCTACACTTTCATATCCTTTTACACATATTTGGAATAACCTACGAACTCAGTGCCCCAGTGCCAGTTTCTGTCTGCTGTTGTCCGTGCATTGCAGGTATTTCCCAATATATGAAGTGCTCGGAAAATTCCATATATATATATATATAATCAGCGCAAAAGAAGACTCCAGAAGCCCGAAGGGGGGACAGAGGGGGTCCACCCCCCTCCCAGGCGGCCAGGTGGCGGGACCTGGAGGGAGGCCACGCTAGGGGCCTGTCTGGGGGGTGGGACCTCCCATGGTGCCCTCCTTAGGCCTATATTTAGGCCCCGTTTCGAAAACCCTCGGGTCGTTTGTCAGGGGGATAATTCACAGACCCGAAAGGATTAATAAGAAGGCCTCCATATTCAAGATGAAGAGAGTCGTCCTGTGGGCCGGCTCATTAAAGAGAAGGCCCAGAAGAAGGTTCGGCCAATAAACCGACCGACTTACAAGATGAAGATCGATGCCAGAAGGAAGGAGTTCAAGCTGCTGTGGAGGACAAGGTAGTCATCAAAGATATAGAATAGGACTCCACCTTGTGTCGTAGTCGGACTCATTGTCAAACCCTAGGACTCGGCGTGTATATAAGCCGAGGCCCTGGGTCGTCCGAGGGGCGAATCAATCTCGATAGGTTCTTGAGACACCGGAGACTCCCAACGCCCTTGTAATCGAGATCTCCCATATATATCACTGTGTCTCTCTTGCCCCGACTCATCGTACTGACTCCCCGCCGATCGACTCTTCCTCCTCGTACGCACTCGTAGCAAAGTCCCCGCAATCAAGTTCTCTATGAGGACATCTGGCGTGTTTTTCCCACAATAGTTGGCGCCCACCATGGGGCCTACACGCAAGGGTGTTGAGATCTAGGAGGGAGCTTGTGACGCCCCCGATTTACGATCATGTACAGTAATCATACACGCAAGGTACACGGTCGAGATCAGGGACTCACGGTAAGATATCACCACACAACTGTACAAATAAAACAATACGAGCTGTATAATACAAGCCAGGGGACACGAGGGCTCGAATACAATAGTTCGAGAGCACAAAGCTAGCGGAAGCAATAGTATCTGAGTACAGATACGAATAACATGGTTGCCTTAAGCAGGCTAGCACAAATAACAACAGATCGAAAAGGCGAGGCCTTCTGCCTCGGAACCTCCGAACTACTCCTGGTCAACAGGGAACTCGACGTCGTAGTAGGCGCCTCCGAGGTACTCCTGCTCCTGGGCGCTAGTGTCTGGTTGCAGCAATCTGGGTATATAAAACAAAGATAGAAAAGCAAGAGGGGGTGCGTATCTAGCATACCCGCAAGTCTAAAGTCCGGCTACTAAGCATTTATGCATTGGTATCAAAATGGAAGGGGAGGTTATATAGTGGACTGCAAGACAGAAATACCACGGTAAGGGGAATATGCTAGGCCTATCTAAGACTAGCATCTTCCGATGATTCTTGCAGCATGAGAAGAGAATAGCCAACAATTATACATAAAGCATAAAGTAACAATGCAACAGAAGTTGCTGCAGCATTGTATAATAGTAAGTTATAATTATTAACAATAATCAATGCCTCCGAGATCCCTTCCTCGACTTCCTTGCGAGGAAGAGAAACCGGAACAAACAATTTAATAGTAATAGTTTGTAGTAGTAGGCTCTAGCTTCAACATAAAGTGTCCTATTACCGTGGACACGGCTATTCGAATAGATTATCTTCCTTGCAGGGGTGCACTACTGTTCAGCCTGCACGCTCGGATCTCTAGGGCGGCGTACACCTTGTTAGGGAATGCCCCAACGAGGCTATCCGACATGCCGAGGCCCATCCTATGGCTCATCAGAGAGGTCCCCTCCAGTATAAACCCTAAGGGCAAGGGGGTCATGGACCTATCACCACTCTCTCTCCGGGTCGGTGTGAGGAGGGTGAATTCCAACGCCGCAGCGCGATCCGTCCCCTCCACAATGCTGAACTGGACGTCTTTCAGAGCTTTCGAACGAGACCACAACGCGGAGGGCCCACACTGTAATCCCACATGAAGGTAGTGCGTACAGGCCTTTGCGGCCTCTCAAGTCATCCACCTGAAACATTAGTCGTTTTATTATTATCTCGCGGACAACCGTTATCGTTGCCTGAATAGTTAACACAACGTACAACGAGCAGCAGTCAGGACCACCAGTGCATCGGTGCCTGCCCTGTCGTCCCATCAAAGCACGCGGTTACCGACAAGGTGAACCGTCTCCTTACCTTTTCTCGTGTGTGCTCCTAGAGGAGCTCGACTTTCGTGGTTTGGTATCTCACGAGCAAGGACCAGGCCCACGATGGTATTCGCCTGTCCTGCCGTCCCAATACAATACCTCTCGCGGGCATCGTTGGGTCACCTGACTACTTACCTTTAAGGACACCGGTTAATTCGGGCGCCTACCATCAAGTGAAACCAGGAGGAATCACCCTCGATGGTACTCTTGAAGTGGTTTGACAGAGACATCCGCGGAAATGAACTAAATAGGGATATCCTCGTATCACCCCGATGGTGCTTCGCTACCGAGCTGGCGACAAGAGTGAAATACGAGTCCATCCACTCGTAAGTCAAACATGAAGCGACTCGGCAGAGTCTCGCCGTTGTAGGTTCGCTTGGGCGTCTTCTCTGTACCGTACCTGTTGCAGCAATTTAAATCGTTTGTGTTCCGCGTTCACTCCCAGAGTGACCGCGGCCCGATAAATAAACCTAGTTGACTAACATTGCGCAGGGCTAACTGCTGAATATTAAGGAGGCCCATGCGCACGACGAGAACGGCCTCTGCCATGGGGAACGAACACGGGGGCGACGACGACAGCGACCAATCGGTAACGAAATTGACGGGAAAACAAGGGGGTTCGAAAGAGAAGCTCACGGCGAGTGCAATGCCGTGCTCGTGGGGGTGGGGGAGGCGCCATCGACGATGAATTTGGAGGCATTGCGACGGCGGGCGGCGGAAGGGGGCGGCGAGATTCGCGATGCACAGTGGCCGTGAGCTCGCGTTCTTCAGCCAGGCTGAAGCGGCCGAGCTTGGCGGCCCTCCTGGACAAGGTGGCGCGCTTCGGGGTGGCCTGTGGCCACGGCAGCACGACGGCGCGGCCATGGCGGGGACAGAGAGTCCACGGCGGCTTTGTACCGAGAGAAATGGAGAGAGGGGGAGGGGAAAAAGATCCGGGAGGCGTCCACGGGTGCGCTGGAGTTGTTCTCATCCACCCATGGCGACACTGTAGCGACGGGAGGGCTGAGCTGGTTGGGCGGCGACCGCGTCGGCGCACTAGCGCCATGTGATACATCCCAAACGTATCTATAATTTCTGCTTGCTCCATGCATGTTTTATGTGACTTTTCCATGATTTGCTTGAACTTTCATACACTTTTGAGCATATTTGGACTAATCTATTAACCCAGTGCACCCAGCTGCCAGTTGCTGTTCTCTGCTGTTTTTGTATTTCAGGTTTTCCGGCCATTAAAAGTGCTCCAAAAATTCCGGAAAAATCAGATAAAAAATCAGCGACCCGGAAGCTTCCGGAATCACCAAGGCAGCGGAGGGGGGCCACCACCAGGAGACCAGGAGGGTCCCTGGCGCGGCCCCACCCTAGGCCGTGCCAGGAGGCCACCTGGCTGCCTTGTGGATCTCCTCGACACCCCCTCCGCCTATATTTAGCCCTCGGGGTGGAAACCCCTAATATCGATCTCTTTTCCGCGAACTCACCTCTGTACCGCCGCCGCCGTTCCTAGATCGGGGCTGCCTGGAGAAGCTGCCCCGGCACCCTGCCGGGAGGAGGAACCCCCTCCGGGAGACCATCCATAGCCATGGACGCCTCCCGGATGTACCGTGAGTAGTTTCACTTGGACCATGGGTCCGTGACCAGTAGCTATGTGATGTACTTCTCTCCCCTCTTTGTTCTTCCACTTTCGAGACCTCGTGAGCTGCCTCACATGATCGAGGCACTTCTGTAATTTCTGCTGTTGCTATGCTGAGTTTTCTGGGATCTGATGGATTATGAGACTATGTTCAGATTGTGATGAGTAATATATTTGGTTCTTCTCTTTTATATTTTGTTCTTGAGTAAATTCTTGCATGTTCTCCGTTGCCGTATTTTACTTTGGCAAAGTGATTTGTTGCAACTCCAAGAGGGAGCGTTATGCTTGATTGTGGGTTCAACCCCTTCATGTCTAGCTAGAGTGAAAGAAACATGAGACTAGGGGATGTGTTGTTGCCACCAGGGATAAAACAACGGTGCTTGTATCCGCGGGTGCAAGGATTGTGTACTTTACGCAAAGTTCTTTTAATGCAGTTGTCTGTTGCTTTGAGTTTACACTTTGGGTGGGATTCGCAACTTAATACCAGCGAGATGTTCTGGATAGATATCTCAAGGTGGATGATTCGTAGTAGATGCAGTTGGATTTCGGTCTACTTACCTTGGCGTACTGCCCATTTATTTTGAGCCATTCCTTTCTTTGCAGCATAGTTAGCATTACGGTGCCTTCATATATCTTTCAATTGCCCAGCTGTGATTTGTTTACCTCGCTAGCACTTTTATCGTCTTTTGGGAGAGAGACATCACTAGTGAAAATCACGGGACCCCGGTCCATCTTCACATTACTGTTTACATCCTTAGTTCACTTTTAGTCTTTACTTTCAGTTGCCACTATTATTATCTCTTGCCTTGATCCTTTGTAAACAGCAAGGCAGGAGGAATTGACAACTCCTCTATACTCGTTGGGAGCAAAGTTATTTGTTGATGTGTGCAGGTCCACGTCAAGCGCCGTGACACCTTCTTGTATCTCTTGGTGTCCTACTGGTTCGATAACCTTGGTATCTTTACCGAGGGAAATTTGCTGCTACGCTACATCTCACCTGCCACTTGGGGTAACCAACGAGGAGTGAGAGATCCTCACCGTATCAAGCCAATTTTTGGCGCCGTTGCCGGGGACTCCAGTCTACAAGATAGGGGAGTTGCACAGTATCTTTTATCTTTGCTTTTTAGTCTTGTTAGTTTACCTTTCAGTTTTTACTTTTGTCTCCCTTATCAAAAATACCAAAAATACCTGTTACCTTTTCAGTAGTTACCACTATGGCTGGTCCTTTTGCCTTTGGTGAGGCATAAGTACTTACCTTTACTCAAAGAGGTGGTGAAAGTTTGAAAGATGCTTGGTATAGAATTAATGATTCTCAAAAAAGAGCCACCAAGAAGCAATCCACTACTATCTTGATTAGAATTTTTTATGTTGGGATCACTTCTTGTAATAGGTTTCTTTTAGACACTGCTATCAATGGGAATTTCATAGAGGCCCCAGTTTGGGAAGCCCTTAATGTTATTGAAAATCTTGTTGGAAGTTTCCCAGTTGTTAGTATTAAGGAGGACATTACTTTAGTTCACATTATGAGAAAACTTGAAAAAATAGAGCTAGAGATGCTAAGTATCGATAGGGTGAATGAGTTGGATCGTAAGATTCAAGGGAATTAGAATAGGCTAGATAACTCCATGCAGAAAATTGTCAAAACTTTGGAGACAATTAAATCCCTTGATGAGAAGTCTTCTAGGATAGAAAAGATTGAGGAAGTTATTGAAACTCTAAGAACTACCTTTTCCTCAATCAAAACCAAAAAGGATGAAACTCCGGCAAAGAAGAAACCTAAGTTCGTTTACGTCCCCAAGGTTCCTCGAGCTAAAGAAAACACACCCATTGCCAAGAGAGTTGACACGGTGAAAAGTTTGGAGGAGACACCTATCTTTAACTTTAATGAAACTCCAATTGATTTCCCTCCTTTTGATTTTATTCCAAGAATCATTTTCATTCGTCCTTTATTTGAGAAACCTATTAAGACTAGTTGTACTATTGAAGAGCTTTTTGATGATCGTGATGATGGTTCAATGGATACAACTTGATCTTCTGCTTTAAGCCTAGCTAATGGCTCTAAAGAAGCGCTTTCGGGAGGCAGCCCGCAACGAATTTAGGTTTCTCTTTTTTGCTTTCCTTCTGTTGTTAGTGGTCTTGATGATTCTTTACTACTGTAGCAACATCATTGTATCTTTATTTTTCAAGCTTTGTGCCATTTATAGCCTCATACGACAAGGGAAGTGAAAGTTGTGACATGCTGTCCAGAAAACAGATTCTGTCCTCGTGACTAGAAAAATCATGGAAAAATTCCAGTTCATCTTTTTGAGCTGATTTTTTTACACAGCACGCTCTATACAATTACAAAACTTTCGTATGTTCTGAGTTTTTTGATTTGAGGTGCATAAGTACCCCTAAAAAATTCGTTTCTACCTGCTGGTCTGTTTTTCACAGATTCTGTCCTGTTTTGCCTTTTCTTCATTTTGCAAATCTTAAGCTTGCTTTTTCTTTTCAAAAACCTTTTGAAAATCTTGAGAAACAGTAGCTCTTCAAGTTTATCTTTGTTTCAGTAGAGGAAAAATTATTTTAGTAAGGTACTAACCTCTCTAATCAGTCCACAATGAGTTATGTATGAATGGAGTTTTCAAGTGCGCGATGGAAGATGATGAAAGAAGATCTTGGAGTGTCAAACGCTCAAGCTTGGGGATGCCCATGTGCACCCCCAAGAAATATTCAAGGAGACTCAAGCGTCTAAGATTGGGGATGCCCCCGTGCATCCCCTTCTCCATCAATAATTATCAGTTCGTCTCTCGTTGCATTATATTTTTTATCACTTCATGCGTTATGTGCTATACTTGGAGCGTCTCGCTCTTTACTTTTCTAGGTTTATTTTTTATTTTTTTTGCTGTAGTAACAAGTTAGACCCCAGCTTACTCTTTTGTGTGGGAGAGATACACGCTCCGCTTGAACTAGAACTCCTCATAGGATTTGCATGCTTATTCTTTTAGCTGTGAGTTGTTCTTTTTCTTTTAGTAGCTGCTGCTCTGTTTAGTTGTAGTGCTTTAGTTTTTCTAGAGCTTTTATTTTTTCGTAGGTTGAACTTTCTATAGGTTTCATGTTTTATCTTGTTAGAGAATTTGCCTGTTGCACTGAGTTTTGTGTCTTGACTAGAAGTAGGTAGTTGAAGTTGCTACTCTCTTTGTAGGAGTAACTTGCAATAGTTTTGAGATATTGACTAGAGTAATGTTTGAACTTTTGGTGTCAAGATCTCGAGCGTATTAGTGATAGATGTCGTATTTTGGGCAATCCATGTGTTTTTCAAAAACCAAAAACCCCTATTGAGAACTCTAGCTACTAGATGGATCACTAACCTCTGGAGTGTTTGAATATTAGAGTACACTCACGTACCATGAGGCGAGGATGCGCAAGGATAACCAAACCCCCATACACTCCTCCTCGGGGTACTTGTCTCTTTGTGAACCTCCTGATTAGATTGAGAATTACCGATAATAAGTGCATGAGTTCTTCGGACTAATGTGATTATTCGAAAGTTGACACTTCCACCCACCTATACTTTTTCTAGCCTCTTCGGTACCGTGCATTGCCCTTTCTCACCTTGAGAGTTGGCGCATACTTCGCCGGTGCATCCAAACCCTTGGCACGATACGCTCTGTCATCATAAGCCTCCTTATATCTTTCCTCAAAACAGCCACCATACCTACCTCCAAGGCATTTCCATAGCCTTTCTGAGATACATTGCCATGCAACATCCATCTTCTCATGACTTGATCTTCATGTCATACATGCTACTTGCTTGATCGATGAGCCGCATGCTAGTTGGGCCTTTCCCTAATCATTGCTACATGACGCGCTAGTATCATTTCATATCCTGCTATCCTGGCAGAGGCATACATTTGCATCATGATAGTTATATCTTCTTTATGTGAGTACCTTTGTAAAGTGTGAAAGATCTCCTATATTCTTGTAAAATATAGAGTGTTTCCCCTAAAGTGAGGAAAAGATCCCAAAGAGGACAAAATCAAAAGATCCCAAAGAGGACACATGAGAGTTAAATACAAAGAGCCATTGAGGCCACAAAAAATACAACAAATAGAAAAAAGAGAAAAAGAAAAATAAAAAGAGAGAAGGGGGCACACTACTATTTTTTTTGAGAGATCCACACTAGTACTTCATCCTCTATCCCTTGTACTCCATAGAGATCATCATCATGCATGTAGCTATGTGGGGACATTCACACTATAGAACTTGGCTTGTATATTCCAATGATGAGCCTCCTCAAACGAGCTCTAGGTCTTCTTGAGCAAGCAAGTTAGATGCACCCCCACTAGTTCCCTTGGAGAGCTTTTAGCTCACATGTGCATCCGTTGCATGGCAATCCCTACTCCTCACATCATATCTATCATATGGCCTTCTCTCGCCTATGATTGTCCTCATTGATGTGAGCCTTTCACACCTTTTTGTCTTCCTCGTCCACCTTCTTTATGTTTCGCCTTTTAGGTGTCAACTTTCTTGCTCACGCTCATCCATTGCATGAGTGCTCAAAATATCGAAGGGAGTGGATCATTTTGACTTGTACCTGGCTAGTGGCCTGGGGACGATTCAAGATAAGAATCCAAAGGAGACTAAGTGTGAAACTTTAGTAGATAGTTGTTCTCAAGAATTTTTTTTCTCTCTTTTTCCCAGTCCCCTACTTGCACGCAAACACCATCTGGAGACATTCGAGTCACGGACAGCGAGAGTTCTTGCACCTTTTGTTCTTTTGTTGCTTGTGTCAATGCTAATATAGACTCTTACTTGTTAAGACTTGAATTGAATTGCATGCTTTGATTGCTTTACTTAAAAGTCCTTATATGGTTGTGTGGCATGTCACCACAAAAATTATGCTTGTTATCATTTACCTACTCGAGGACGAGTAGGAATTAAGCTTGGGGATGTTGATACGTCCCAAACGTATCTATAATTTCTGCTTGCTCCATGCATGTTTTGGGTGACTTTGCCATGATGTGCTTGAACTTTCATACACTTTTGAGCATATTTGGACTAATCTATTAACCCAGTGCACCCAGCTGCCAGTTGTTGTTTTCTGCTGTTTTTTTATTTCAGGTTTTCCGGCCATTAAAAGTGCTCCAAAAAATCCGGAAAAATCAGCGACCCGGTAGCTTCCGGAATCACCAAGGCAGCGGAGGGGGGCCACCACCAAGAGACCAGGAGGGTCCCTGGCGCGGCCCCACCCTAGGCCGCGCCAGGAGGCCTCCTGGCTGCTGGTGATTCCCCTCGACACCCCCTCCGCCTATATTTAGCCCTCGGGGTGGAAACCCCTAATATCGATCTCTTTTCCGCGAACTCGCCTCTGTACCGCCGCCACCGCCGTTTCTAGATCGGGGCTGCTTGGAGAAGCTGCCCCGGCACCCTGCCGGGAGGAGGAACCCCCTCTGGGAGACCATCCATAGCCATGAGCGCCTCCCGGATGTACCGTGAGTAGTCCCCCTTGGAACATGGGTCCGTGACCAGTAGCTATGTGATGTACTTCTCTCCCCTCTTTGTGGTTCCACTTTCGAGACCTCGTGTGCTGCCTCACATGATCGAGGCACTTCTGTAATTTCTGATGTTGCTATGCTGAGTTTTCTGGGATCTGATGGATTATGAGACTATGTTCAGATTGTGATGAGTAATATATTTGGTTCTTCTCTTTTATATTTTGTTCTTGAGTAAAATCTTGCATGTTCTCCGTTGCCGTATTTTACTTTGGCCAAGTGATTTGTTGCAACTCCAAGAGGGAGCGTTATGCTTGATTGTGGGTTCAGCCCCTTGATGTCTAGCTTGAGTGACAGAAACATGAGACTAGGGGATGTGCTGTTGCCACCAGGGATAAAACAACGGTGCTTGTATCCGCGGGTGCAAGGATTGTTTACTTTACGCAAAGTTCTTTTAATGCAGTTGTCTGTTGCTTTGAGTTTACACTTTGGGTGGGATTCGCAACTTAATACCAGCGAGATGTTC
The DNA here is from genome assembly GCA_950022295.1 of Bromus sterilis. Lineage (NCBI taxonomy): Eukaryota > Viridiplantae > Streptophyta > Magnoliopsida > Poales > Poaceae > Bromus > Bromus sterilis. The sequence continues at coordinate 358,714,532 of OX465595.1, read as the reverse complement.
TGGATAGATATCTCAAGGTGGATGATTCGTAGTAGATGCAGTTGGATTTCGGTCTACTTACCTTGGCGTACTGCCCATTGCTTTTGAGCCCTTCCTTTCTTTGCAGCATAGTTAGCATTGCGGTGCCTTCATAATTCTGTCAATTGCCCAGCTGTGATTTGTTTACCTCGCTAGCACTTTTATCGTCTTTTGGGAGAGAGACATCACTAGTGAAAATCACGGGACCCCCGTCCATCTTCACATTACTGTTTACATCCTTAGTTTACTTTCAGTCTTTACTTTCAGTTGCCACTATTATTATTTCTTGCGTTGATCCTTTGTAAACAGCAAGGCCGGAGGAATTGACAACTCCTCTGTACTCGTTGGGAGCAAAGTTATTTGTTGCTGTGTGCAGGTCCACGTCAAGCACCGTGACACCTTCTTGTATCTCTTGGAGTCCTACTGGTTCGATAACCTTGGTACCTTTACCGAGGGAAATTTGCTGCTACGCTACGTCTCACTTTCCACTTGGGGTCACCAACGAGGAGTGAGAGATCCTCACCGTATCACCATGGCCTCGGCCGGCTTCTACTGTAGCGAGAGGTGGGAGATGGCTTAGGGTTGGCTGGGCTAGGCTAGGCCGGTGGGGAGGGGAGGGCCTTGCCCAGGGCGGTAGATAGTTTTTTCTTTCTTTTGTTTGTTTTTTGGTTTCTTTTATTTTATGTTTCATTTTATTTTGACAGTAAATGAGTTTTCTAAGATGTGCAACTAGTTCCAAAAATTGTAATGCATTATTAAGTACTAACATAAAAAGGTTTGAGGGCAATTTGAATTGATTTTCCTTTTTTAGTAAATGAAAAATGATTAAATATCACTGCTTTAGTATTGCTTTAATTTAGTTAGACTATTTAAATACTTTAATAATTATTGGTTGCTATCCTACCATGGTCAAATGATAATTAGAAAGTTTTAGGATAATGTTCCCCAATTTTTTGTGCAACTTTAATTTCCACTTTTGTTTTGAATTTTAATTAGGGTTGGAATTTGAATTGAGATAGGATCAATGGTGATCAAGCACGATGATTCAAAAAGACTTATCCTAATCATGAGGATTACTGTAGCATGACACTGGGGGTGTTACAAATCTCCACCACTATAAAGAATTCTCGTCCCGAGAATTAAAAGTAGTGAAAGGGGTAGAGTTTTGGTTTCGTATTCTAGCGAATCTTCTGGTTCTTGTTTCCCTTCACGAAGAAGTTAATCCTTCTCGTTGATGTCTTGATTTCTTTGCATCAGTATTTCTCGATGAGTTGTCGTCCTTCCTTAGGGGCTCCATCGTACTTATGAATAGGTTGGGGCAGTAAACTCAAGGGGGTCGGATCAATACAAGGTTAATCAACTAAGGTTGTCCAAGGGAAGGGGGTACAAAGTATCTTCCGAGTTTAAACTCAGGGGAATACATTAAGGGAAAGAAAAGAAGGTATGAGAAGTTTCAAGCAGGCAGGCATGCATTCGATGCCGATGACAGATGATGAAAAGGGGTCTAGAGCATCAGGCATAAGTAGTGAGTATGATACCGGACTGAATATCACCAGGTAGGTGACTCATGAATGGCATATGAGGTCAAACACGAGGAATAATCCTTGGGAACGGGGATGTACAAAAAGAGTCAGGTTTCGGTCCTGTGGAATTGTGGCTTAGAGTGGTGGCATATTACGCGATCACGATGCAAGGATTGACAGAGAACATCTTGTCAGTTATATCGGCAACAACATCGGTACCAAGGGCAGTGGACATTGAGAACCATTTCCTGCTCGTTAATACGAGGCGGACCAATTGGCAAAGTGCTCGTCCCGGTGGTTACCAAAATGTCATCAACAATGGCAACAAGGTGTTACTGACGAGGTTGTAAACCGAGGTGTTTACATAAGTAGGGGGTTATCACTTCTTAGGTAATTTATAATACCAGAAAGGTTAAATAGCCCAACGTAAAGGAAAATGTGATGATACACAAGTATCAGGTGTATATCTTTGCTAAGCAGAGCACGATGTACACGACCAAGTTGTATTGGCAGAGAGTCAAGGGAGGTTGTCGATGATAACACAAATTATCGAGGGCAAGGATGGTATTTCACACGATGAATCCGATTGACACATGGAAGAAGCCATGAATGATTAGTCGGATAATAATCCACCATAGGTCGGGTGGTTCGCAAAGAATCTGATGTGAGTATCGACACTCAACCAGAAGGAGAAAGTATGCAAAGGCATCGGATGATAGAAGCATCGGAATAATTCGACGCTTAAGTACAAGGGAATATTGATTTCCAGATCGGGAGGTGGATGTAATTATCCATACAGACTTATCGGTGGAAGGGGATTGCAAGGCGATGAACACGTAGGTTCTCGGGAATTTATCGGAGAGTATCTTTGGAACCTTCAGGTGAATCAGGTCATCATCTGTGATGAGGGATCTCCGGGAGGAAGCAGTCATGAGAACATAGAGTTAGAGTTAGCAAAATCTTTAACCCGAAAGGAAGAGAGAGCAGAGTCCCAGAGTAAAGGTGCGGAGAAAAGGATCCTAATACCACCCAGTTGGCGACGTGGGCCGATAAGCCACACGACACTGTTAGTAAAGTAGTTTTGCAAAGACTAGACTCGACTTCAACCAAGGAGTTGGAAGGGGGTTACCCACAGGCAGTCGGCTCTAATACCAACTCGTGACGCCCCCAAAATAGAGTCGTGTACAGTAATCATACACGCAAGGTACATGATCGAGATCATGGACTCACGGAAAGCTATCACAACACAACTCTAAAAATGAAAAATAATACAAGATGTTTAATACAAGCCAGGGGCCACGAGGGCTCGAATACAACAGCTCGAAAGCACAAAGTTAGTGGAAGAAAAAGTATCTGAGTACGGACACAGGGTACACATGATCTGCCTTAAGAATGCTAGCACAAAACAACAACGATCGAAAAGGCGAGGCCTCCTGCCTAGGAACCTCCAAACTACTCCTGGTCGTCGGGGATATCCATGCATGTTGTAGAAGGCATCGGGGATCTTCATGTTGCGGTGGTCGGCATCGGGGATTTCCTGCTCTTGGACTCCAAGGCTCCAACGTCGACTGCAGCGGCCGATCAGGAAAAACAAAAAGGGGGAAATAAAGCAAAGGTGAGTATCTAGCATACCCGCGAGTCTTACGTCCGCTACTAAGCATTTATGCATTTGTATCAAATGGAAATGGGAGGTTGTATATAGTGGACTACAAGGTAGAAATAAGAATAAGGATAAGAGCTAGGCCTATCGAAGACTAGCATCTTCCGACGAGTCTTGCAGCATGAGTAGAGAATAGCGAACAGTATATATAAAGCATAAAGTAACAATGCAGCAGCAGTTGCTGCAGCATTGTATAATAGTAAGTTGTATTGGATAACAATTAACAATGCCTCCGATTTCCCTTCCTCGACTTCCCTGCGAGGAAGAAGACCCGGAACCATACATTTTAATAGTAGTAGTTTGTAGTGGTAAGATCCAGCTTCAACATAAAGCGTCCTATTACCGTGGACACAACTATTCTAATAGATTAAACTCCCTACAGGGGTGCACTACTGTTCATCCTGCACGCTCGAATCTCCAGGGTGGCGGGCACCTTGTTAGGGAATGATCCACCAAAGCTATGCGACACGCCGCAACCCATCCTAGGTTCAACAGAGAGGCCATCCGCCGGACTATATCCTATGCGATCAGGGGTCTAGGACCCTCACCCTTCACGCTCGTGCATGGTGCGAGGCTGGCCGGTGAAGAAAAAGCAAAACCAAATACACCGCTCTAGAAAAGAAGACACACCGCTTCCCGGCAATCAGAACGCGATACTGCTGACGTCTGAAGATCTTTCAGACAAACTACGACGCATGGGATCCCATAACTCCTTATCCCATAGTGAAGGTAGTGCGTAGAGACCAACGGGCCTCTCAAGTCATCCACCGAACCATTTAGAATTTTATTATTATCTCGCAGACAACCGTTACCGCTGTCTGACTAACAACACAACGGACAATGAACAGCAACAAGGTCCACCAGTAACATTGGGGCCTGCCCTGTCGTCCCGTCAAAGAGTGCGGTTACCAACAAGGTGAACTGTCTCCTTATCTTGTCTCGCGTGTGCTCTTGGTAGAGCTCGACTTTTCGTGGTTTGGTAACTCTCGCGGAATACGAGCAGGGGCCAAGCACGCCAGTAACGTCGGTCATACCCTCCTTGTCGTTCCCGACGCAATACCGCTCGCAGGCACCGTTGGGTCGCCCGTCTCTTACCTTCAAGGACACCAGTTGGTTCAGGTCCCTACCATGAAGTGAAACCAGGAGGTATCACCCTCGATGGCACACTTAAAGAGGTTCGACAGAGACATCAGCGGAATGAACTAAAGAGGTAAACCTCGTATCATCCCGGTGAGGCTACACTACTGAGCCGACGAGAGTGAAATACGAGTCCATCCACTCACAAGTAAAACTCGAAGCGACTCGGCAGAGTCTCGCCATTGTAGTTTCCCTAGGGCGTCTGCATTGATCCGTACCTGTTACAGTTATAATATTTTGTAATCCGCATTCACTCACCAGAGTGATCACGGCCCGCTATACTAAACCTAGCTAACTAACAATGCGCAGGGCTCACCGCTGAATATAATATTTATAATAAGCAGCATAGGATAAAGGAAGGTACATCAAGGGGCGAGAAAAACAGGCTATGCAATAGAATAGGATTGTAAGTAGCAGTAGAAGTAACAATGCCTAGTGCAATAAATGTACGGAAAGATAGGCGATATCTGGGGAAGAGAATGGCTCTGCTTGCCTAGAAGCTCGACGGTAGGGGTACGGTCGTCGACGACGTAGTCGTACTCGGCAGTGTCATCGGCGGCAGCAACGGGGTATACCGGAGAATAAGGGGGTGGAGAAACAGTAAATACACAACAATAATTGCAATACAAATGTATGACATAGAAGATACAAAGCAATGGGGCCCTAACGCAGTGTTCGGTGATTTGCTCGGAGCAGAATTTATCCAGGGATGACTCATCAGTACCGGTTGATTACCAGATAGATGATCCGGAGGGGAAGGTTCCATGTCTGCAGTGTCCTAAATATCTGATAGAGATGTGGATAGTGTATCTGTGATCGTTGATGCATCCCGAACAACTTTTATGTTCAGAACATTTCCGTCCGGAAAGTTTTATCGGTACCGGATAATTACCGGACAGACGATCCGGAGGGGGAAAGTCTCGGGTTCGGTATGTTAGAGGGGTTAGGTGGGTATACGGGTAGTGTATTCTTATTAGTTATATTTTTCTGAGCAACTTGCATGTATAAAGTTTTTGAATCTGACTTACGGTTTAAAAGATATTGAATTTCCAAATTTTATTCAATTTAAAGAATTTCTGGATTATTTTTATTAATTAAACCCAAAATTATCCAAAACTGTGTATTGACAGGGGAGCCACTTTTCATACACAAGGGATGTTTGACTGGTCCAATTGACCAGTGGGTCCCATGTGTCATGGACACATCTATTAAGATCCAATTTATTTAATCTAAATAACCAATGGGGTCCACATGTCCTACACACTAGTGTTAATACTCATTTAAATTAATCCAGTAGTTAGCTTAAGTGTCTGGGCCCACATGTCATTGTCTCTTCATAATGAATTTAATTAATCTAATTAAACCATGGGAAGGGCCCACTTGTAATTGATCCAGGGGGTATTTCTATTAGTGTTAATTCTAACAGGGGGGTTTTCTATGGTTAATCTTAATCACAGGGGGCTATTAGCCTGGGTTTAGTGGCCTGGGGCCCCTTCATCAGTGGCATACAAGGGGGGCTAACCCAGCCATGCCTGCCGGAGACCGAAGCACCACGGCGAGGCCATTCTGGCGAGGCCCGACGAGGGTGGGGGTGGGTTTCAACGGGCGTGGCGAGGGCACAGTAGAGGAGGCGCGTGTGCGGGTGGGTGTGGACACACGCGGGAAGCGGCGGCCTGCAGCGGCGGTCGGACTTTGGCCCGTGCTTAGAGCGCACGCGGCGAGGCACGGGGGCGTGGCCGTGCGGGAGAGTGCGTGTGCGGGGCGTGGGCATGGGGTGCTAGGGCACGGCTAAGGTGGGCACGGAGCGCGCACAAGGTGGCCCATGCGCGCGACAAGAACGGCCTCTGCCATGGCGAACGAACACGGGGGCGACGATGACAGTGACCAATCGGCAACGAAATCGACGGGAAAACAAGGGGGTTCGAAAGAGAAGCTCACAACGAGTGCGATGCCGTGCTCGTGGGGGTGGTGGAGGCGCCGTCGACGATGAATTTGGAGGCGCTGCGCCGGCGGCCGGCGGAAGGCAGCGACGAGATTCGCGACGCATGGTGATGGCGTGGAAGTGGTAATGGCTTCTCGCCCTTCGTTGGTTACCCCAAGTGGAAGGTGATATGTAGGATAGCAGCAAATTTCCCCTATGTAGAGGATAAGGTTTGTCTCCCGTAGGACTCCGGCAATGATAAGTAGGTGTCAGCGGCGCACCTGACGCGGACCTGCACACAATACAATTAACTTTGCTCCCAACGAAGTTCAGAGAGGTTGTCAATCTCTCCGGTCTTGTTTCTTTACAAAGGATCAAACACACAAGGGATAATGATAATGATAACAGCTGAAAGTAAATACTGAAAAGTAAACGAGCTTGTGAACAATTATGAGAATATGGACCAGGGTCCCGTGATGTTCACTAGTGATGTATCTCTCCCAAAAGACGATAAAACTGCTATGCGAGGTAAACAAATTGCAGATGGGAAATTGACAGGAGTATAAACGCACCACAATGCTAACTATGTTAAAAAAGAAAGGAAGAGGCTCATAAGCATGGGCAGTACGCCAAAATAAGTAGACCGAAATCCATCATACCTACTACTAGTCATCCATCTTGAGATATCTATCCAGAACATCTCGCTGGTATTAAGTTGCGAGTCCCACCCAAAGTGTAAACCCAAAGCAACAGACAACTGCATTAAAAGAACTTTTCCTAAAGTAAACAATCCTTTAAACCGTGGTTACGAACACCGTTGTTTTCCCCCTTGTGGCCACATCACATCCCCTAGACTCATGTTTCTGTCACTCAAGCGTGTCATCAGATGGGATGTACCCACAATCGAGCATAACGTTCCATCTTAGAGTTACTATCCACCACTTGGCCAAAGCAATAAACAACAACGGAGAACATGCAAGAGTTACTTAGAAACAAAAATATAAGAGATCAAAACCAAATATATGACTCTATCACGATCTGAACATAATCTCATAATCCATCGGATCCCATCAAACTCAACATAGAAACAGCAGAAGAATTACATATGTGCCTCGATGATACGTCCAAAACGTATCTATAATTTCTGCTTGCTCCATGCATGTTTTGTGTGATATTGCTATGATCTAGATACACTTTCATACACTTTTGATCATATTTGGACTAACCTATTAACTCAGTGCACCACAGTGCCAGTTCCTGTTTTCTGCTGTTTTTCTATTTCAGTTTTCCCCCATATAAAAAGTGCTCCAAAAATTCGGGAAAAATCAGATAAAAAATCAGCACAGAAGAACCTTCCGGAAGGACCTGAGTGGGGCCAGAGGGCCACCACAAGGGGCCCAGGCGCCCTGGTGGTGCGCCCTAGGGGCTGGCCGCGCCAAGGGGGCGCCTGGACCCCTGGTGGCCCCCCTGGCTGCCCCCCTTCGCCTATATATTCTCCGTGACGAGAAACCCTCAGAGGAAGAACCTTTTTTCGCGATCTCGCCTCTGTTCCGCCGCCGCCGCGCTTCCGAGATCGGGAGCACCAGCAGACCTCTTCCCGGCACCCTGCCGGAGGGAGGGCCGACCTCCGGGAGTCTCCTCTCCACCATGGATGCTTCCCGGATGTGCCGTGAGTAGTTTCCTTTGGACCATGGGTCCGTGATCAGTAGCTATGTGATGTTCTCCTCCCCTCTTTGTTCTTCATGGTTTAGACCTCGTGAGCTTCCCTACATGATCGAGGCACTTTTGTAATCTTTCTGCTGTTGCTATGCTGAGTTTGATGGGATCTGATGGATTATGAGATTATGTTCAGATTGTGATAGAGTAATATATTTGGTTCTTATCTTTTATATTTTTGTTCTTAAGCAATTCTTGCATGTTATCTGTTGCTGTTTATTGCTTTGGCCAAGTAGTAGGCAGTGACCCCAAGAGGGAACGTTATGCTCGATTGTGGGTTCATGCCCCCTGATGACACGATTGAGTGACAGAAACATGAGTCTAGGGTATGTGCTGTTGCCACAAGGGGGAAAACAACTGTGCCTGTAACCGTGGTTGCAAGGATTGTTTACTTTACGCAAAGTGCTTTTTAATGCAGTTGTCTGTTGCTTTGGGTTTACACTTTGGGTGGGGCTCGCAACTTAATACCAGCGAGATTTTCTGGATAGATATCCCAAGGTGGATGATTAGTAGTAGATGCAGTTGGATTTCGGTCTACTTATTTTGGTGTTCTGCCCATGCTTTTGAGCCTCTTCCTTTCTTTTGTAGCAAAGTTAGCATTGCGGTGCGTTTATAATCCTGTCAATTGCCCTTCAGTAATTTGTTCACCTCGCATAGCAGTTTTATCGTCTTTTGGGAGAGAGACATCACTAGTGAACATCACGTATCCCGGTCCATATCGTCATTACTGTTTCCACACTCATTTACTTTTTTGCTTTTACTTTCAGTTGCTATCATTATCCCTTGTGTTTGATCCTTTGTGAACAACAAGACCGGAGAGATTGACAACCTCTCTGAACTTCGTTGGGAACAAAGTTATTTGTGTCTGTGTGCAGGTCCGCGTCAGTTGCGCCGCTGACACCTACTTATCATCTCCGGAGTCCTACTGGAGACAATCCTTGGTATCTTTACTGAGGGAAATTTTCTGTTGTGCTACATCACGCCTTCCTCTTGGGGTTTACCAACGAAGGGCGAGAAATAACTATCATCACCTCGCGCAAGCAAAGAATTTCTGGCGCCGTTGCCGGGGACTCCGAGTGCTAAGATAGGGGAGTTGCACATTACCCTTTACCTTTGTTTTTTAGTCTTGTTAGTTTACCCTTCATTTTTTATCTCAGTGTCCTTTATGAAAAACCACAAAAATAGTTGCTACCTTTTGCCTTTGTCTTGCTTTGCCTATTTACGCTATCCTCACCATGGGAGATGAACCACCCAAATATGGTAGGATGGACATGTTTCACTTGGATCGTCTTCGATCAATTTGTTCTCGCGCTAAAAACCCAACCGACTTGGTTGAGGGAAAATCATTGGATGAGCATGCTCATTATACGAGGCACCGCCTATCTCAGAAAGGGAAACACTTATGGGACCAAATACATGTTTCTTATTGCCATGCCAAACTTTCGTGCCACATTTATGATTTTACTTGTTGTTCTAATATAGATCATAAACACCTCCCTTTCCAATGTGAGTTTAATGAAAATGAGATCTTATCTTCTTATGCTAAAGGTGTTTATGATTACTTTTATGTTGAAAAGATTGAAGAGTTTGTTGCTTTTAAAGGTGCCTATGAGATTGCTTCCTTGATTGAAAAGTATCACGATACTATTTTTGAGTCTGAAAACTTTGCAGTTCTTGCTTATTGCTTCGAGAATTATACTTCCAATTCTTATATTGAGGATTTTAAAAATAAAATGTTTGCTGCCCAAGAAGAGGCCAATGATTGCTTTGAGGAGGAATCCCATGATTCCGAGGACTCACTTGAAATATCCCTTTCTGAAATTTTTGATACTTGCTTTGTTGATGGCCAAGATGCCACTATGGATGATGCTGACAAAAATGAACTCTCTATAGTTCCTTATGTTAAGCATGAAATTGTTTCTATTGCACCCACACTTGATTGTCCTATTATCCTTTTGAAATCTCCAACTCCGGAGAATTTTCCTCTTATCAAATCTCAATATGTTGGGTTGCATTTATCTTATGATTCTAAAAACCGTGGTGAAAATAATACACGTGTGCTCGTAGGTCATGAACAATATGATTTATGTGATAGTTATACTCTTGATGTTTTTCATGATACTACTGAAAATTATTTTGAGAGAGGAAAGTTTGGTTGTAGAAACTTCCATATTACTAAAACTACTCTCTTTATGTTGAAAGTTTTGAAGTTGTTCTTGTCCCACCTTCCTATGCTTGTCTCTTTGTGCTTCTTTGATTTATTTTCTTACAAGATGCCAATGCATAGGAAGTGGGTTAGGATTAAAGGAGTTTCATATTTGCTTCTTGATGCTCTCTTTTGCTTCAAATCCTTCTTCTTATGAGAGCATTTTTTAAAAATCTTTAAGCCTAGCTAATGGCTCTAAAGAAGCGCTTTTGGGAGGCAGCCCACAACGAATTAGGTTTATTTTTGCTTTTTTTGTGTCTTGATGTTTGTTACTACTGTATCAACATCATTTTATCTTTATTTTTCAGCTTTGTGCCAAGTTATAGCCTCTTATGATAAGGGAAGCAAAAGTTGTGACATGCTGTCCAGAAAACAGATTCTGTCCCTGGACAGACAAATTCGAATAAAATCACCGGATCATATTTTTGATCTGAATATTTTTGACAGCATGCTCTATACAATTGTGAAACTTTCGTATGTTCTGAGTTTTTTGATTTGAGTTGCAGAAGTGCCCCGAAAAAATTCTCTACTACCTGCTGTTCTGTTTTTCACAGATTCTGCCACATTTTGCCTCTCTTCACTTTTGCAAACCTTAAGCTTTCTTTTTCTTTGCAAAAACTTTTTGGCACTCTTGAGAAACAGTAGATATTCAAGAAAATTTTTATATCCAGTGGGGAAAAATTATTTTATTAAGGGTACTAACCTCTCTAATCAGCTTATAATGAGTTATGTATGAAGGGAGTTTTCAAGTGTGCGATGGAAGATGATGAAAGAAGATCCAGGAGTGCCAAGCGCTCAAGCTTGGGGATGACCCCATGCATCCCCAATAAATATTCAAGGAGACTCAAGCGTCTAAGCTTGGGGATGCCCCTGTGCATCCCCTTCTCCATCAACAATCATCAGTTCGTCCCTCGTCTCACTATATTTTTATCACTTCATGCGTTATGTGCTATGCTTGGAGCGTCTCGCTCTTAGGTTTTATTTTTAGTTTTCTTTAGTTTTTCTTGCTGGCCATAACAAGTTAGACCCCATCTTACTCTGTGTGGGAGAGAAACACGCTCCACTCCAATCTAGAACACATCATAGGATTTTTCCTGCTTATCTTTTTGCTGTTGTGTGTTCTTTATCTTTTCGTAGCTACTGCCATGTTTAGTTTTAGTCTTAGTTTGTCTTTAGCAAGAGCCTTGGCTTTTGTTTAGTTTGTTGCTGGAACTCTCTTAAGTTTTCATGTTTATCTTGTTAAGAGAGTTGGTTGTTGCACTGAGTTGTGTTTTGTCTTGGAAGTAGGTAATTGAGGTTGCTATTTTATTCTAGTAGTACCTTGCAATAGTTTTGAGGTATTGATGTGAGTAATGTCTGAACTTTTTGTGTCAAGAGCTTTAGCCTATTAGTGATAGGTGTCGTATTTTGGGCAATCCGTGTGTATTTTCAAAACCTACAAAAACTAGTTGAGAACTCTAACTACTAGATGGATCACTAATCTTTGGAGGGATCGAATATTAGAGTACACTCACGTACCATGAGTCGAGGATGCGCAAGGATAACCAAACCCCCATACACTCCTCCTCGGGGTACTTGTCTCTTTGTGAACCTCCTTATTAGATTGAGAGTTACCGATAATAAGTGCATGAGTTCTTCGGACTAATGTAAGTATTGAAAGTTGACACTTCCACCTTCCCAAATTTTTCTAGCCTCTCCCGTGCCGTGCATTGCCTTCTTCTCACTCCGAGAGCTGGTGTCCACCTTCGCCGGTACATCCAAACCCTTGGTATGACACGCTCTGTCATCATAAGCCTCCTTATATCTTTCCTCAAAACAGCCACCATACCTACCTATCAAGGCATTTCCATAGCCTTTCCGAGATATATTGCCATGCAACTTCCACCTCTTCATGACTTGATCTTCATGTCATACATGTTCCTGCTACACTGGCAGCGACATAAATTGCATACATCATGATAGCTACATCTTCTCTATCATTTTGAGTACCTTGTAAAGTGTGAAAGATCTCCTATACCTTCTTGTAAAATAGAGTGTTGCCCTTAAGTGAGGAAAAGATCCCAAAGAGGACACAATAAAAGATCCCAAAGAGGACAAACGAGAGTTCAATAGAAAGAGCCATTGAGGCCACAAAAAAATACAAAAAAGAGAAAAAAGAGAAAAAAGAAATAAAAAGAGAGAAAGGGGCAACACTACTATCCTTTTGAGAGATCCACACTAGTACTCCCTTTTGGGTGCTTATCTTCTGTCCGGGTCTTAGCTGTGAGTAATCCCCCCGACAGATGCCCCCGTGCATCCCCTTCTCCATCAACAATCATTAGTTCGTCCTTCGTCTCACTATATTTTTATCACTTCATGCGTTATATGCTATGCTTGGAGCGCCTCGCTCTTTAGTTTACTTTTTAGTTTTATTTAGCTTTGTTTGTGGGAGATGGCTTAGGGTGGGTTGGTCTAGGCTAGGCTGGTGGGGAGGGGAGGGGAGGGCCTTGCCCCGGGCGGTAGATAGTTTTTTTTATTTTGTTTGTTTTTTGGTTTATTTTATTTTATGTTTCATTTTCTTTTGACAGTAAATGAGTTTTCTAAGATGTGCAACTAGTTCCAAAAATTGTAATGCATTATTAAGCACTAACATAAAAAGGTTTGAGGGCAATTTGAATTGATTTGCCTTTTTAGTAAATGAAAAGGGATTAAATATCATTGCTTTAGTATTGCTTTAATTTAGTTAGACTAATTATATATTTTAATAATTATTGGTTGCTATCCTACCATGGTCAAATGATTATTAGAAAGTTTTAGGATAATTTTCCCCGATTTTTAGTGCAACTTTAATTTCCAATTTTGTTTTGAATTTTATTTAGGGTTGGAATTTGAATTGAGATAGGATCAATGGTGATCAAGCGCGGTAATTCAAAAATACTTATCTTAATCATGAGGTTTATTGTAGCATGACACCGGGGGTGTTACAACTACCCAAAAAGCCTTCAACAAGAGTGTAGAGGAAAAATTAGACAAATTAGATAACCTCTGTTTGACGGTAGATAATCTAGCCCTTGATATTGAAATGCTTAAAATTAGAACTTCTCCCCTCGAAGAGAGGAAGGCCACTCCTATTAATGCTATCCAATTGCAAATTAATGAAAACATTAGGATGATGGATAAACTTAAAGAAAGATCGGCTAGAGAAAAGGAGGAAGAAGATATAATTAAGAGCCTTCCTACACACCACATTGTTGCTACTATCCAAGTTGTTGAGGATACCCAAAATTTTAGCACCCAACACACTCCTAGTCCCATTGGACCTATTAATGGTGATGCTATTACCTCAACCGTAGAAGAAGAAACTCCTATGAACATAGAGGCTTTCAAAAAAGTGAGCCTAGATGACACCACTACCACTTTTGATAGTAGTGACATTGATTTTGATAGTTGCACCCTTTCAGAAGTTATTATCTTGCTACACAAAATGTCTAGAGACCCCCACACTAGCACACTAAATCTTGCCTTCACGGAGCATATCACTAATGCTCTCATTAAAGCTAGGGAGGAGAAGCTTAGAGTAGAAGCCTCCATACCTAGGAAGCTAGATGATGGTTGGGATCTTATAATCAAAATTAAATTGAATAACTTCTCTTGTTCTGCTTTATGTGATGTTGGAGCTAGTACCTCCGTTATGCCCAAAAGAATGTATGATATGTTTGAATTGAAACCTTTTGATCCTTGTTCTTTTGGTGTTCGCCTCGTTGATTCTTCCGTAAAGAAACCTTTGGGGAAGATCCACGATGTTCTTATCATTGTCAATGACAATTATGTTCCCGTTGATTTTACTATTATGGATATAGAGTGCGAACCAATATGTCCAATTATTTTGGGACGTCCTTTTCTTCGCACCGTCGGTGCTGTCATTGACATGAAAGAGGGGAATATAAAATTTCTATTCCCTCTCAAAAAGGGGATGGAACACTTCCCTAGGAAGAAGATTAAGTTACCTTTTGAGTCTGTTACACGGGCTAGCTACTCTCTTTCACTTGATAAAACTTGATCTTTTTCCTTTATGCCTAGCTTAAAGGCGTAAAAGAAAGCGCTTGTTGGGAGGCAACCCAAGATGTTTTCACTTCTGTTTTTAGTGGTCTTGATGATTTTTACTACTGTAGCAACATCATTGTATCTTTATTTTCAAGCTTTGTGCCAAGTTTAGCCTCCGATTGCAAGAAAGTTCAAAAGTTGTGACATGTTGTCCAGATAACAGATTCTGTCCTTGGACAGAAAATTTCGCCTAAACTCACCAGGTCATCTTTTTTATCTGAATTTTTGTTGAAAACGTGCTCCATACAATTGGCTTTCGAGCGTCTATTCTGAGTTTTTTTATTTGAGTTGCAGAAGTACCCCGAAATCATTATTTTCTACCTGCTGGTCTGTTTTTCACAGATTCTGCCACGTTTTGCCTTTCCCCACTTTTGGAAGTCTTGCGCTATCTTTTTCTTTACAAAAACTTTTTGGCAATCTTGAGAAACAGTAGCCCTTCAAGAAAATCTTTATTTCCAGTAGAGGCAAATTATTTTATTAAGGGTACTAACCTCTCTAATCAGCTTATGATGAGTTATGTATGAAGGGAGTTTTCAAGTGTGTGAGGGAAGATGATGAAAGAAGATCCAGGAGTGTCAAACACTCAAGCTTGGGGATGCCCCCATGCATGCCCAATAAATATCAAGGATACTCAAGCGTCTAAGCTTGGGGATGCTGTCGTGGAAAAGTCACGGCAGATGTCTGTAAAGTCAGACTTGATTATGGGGCCTTTGCTACGAGTGTACGAGGAAGAAGAACATCACAGAGAGAGAAAACGCGATTTATGCAGCTTCAGGCCCCGGGAAACATCGTCCGGTAAAGACCCTACATGATGTTTGTGGCCAAGTCATATTCCTTTGCTCACGGGGAGTTGCCGGCGTGTCGCCGACTCTCTTACGGTTGTATCTAGGCGAAAGCCTACTTTGGCGGATGCCTATTCTGGCGAAAGCCTACTTTGGCGAAAGCCTACTTTGGCGAAAGCCTACTCTGGCGGATGCCTACTCTGGCGAAATCCTACTTTGGCGAAAGCCTACTCTGGCGGAAGCCTACTCTGGCGAAAGCCTACTCTGGAGGAAGCCTACTCTGGAAAAATCCTACTTTGGCGAAAGCCTGTTCTGGCGGAAGCCTACTCTGGCGAAAGCCTACTTTCGTATCTGGAGAACTTGGCCTCTATGGGTGCCCTACCCCTCCTTATATAGGTGAAAGTGGGAGGCTTACATGTAGAGTCCTATTCTGATACAAACTAGTCTCATCTTGTATTACAAGTCGGATATCAATCCGACTCCTACTCTAAGTCTTGTAATCTTCCAAGTTAAGTGGACTCATGTTGAGGAGAGTCTCCTGTCTGGCCGACTCCTTTAGAGGAGAGTCCCCTGTCTGGCCGACTCCTGTAGAGGAGAGTCCCCATCAGGCCGACTCATGGAGGTGACTCATGTCAGCCGACTCATGGAGGTGACTCATATCAGCCCACTCATGGAGGTGACTCATGTCAGCCGACTCTAGTCTTCAGGACCTGTCTTTTGGCTGAGTCTTCCTTTTGGGTGCTTATCTTCTGTCCGGGTCTTAGCTGTGAGTAATCCCCCCGACAGATGCCCCCGTGCATCCCCTTCTCCATCAACAATCATTAGTTCGTCCTTCGTCTCACTATATTTTTATCACTTCATGCGATATATGCTATGCTTGGAGCGCCTCGATCATTATGCATATAGCTATGTGGGGACCTTCACACTATAGAACTTGGCTTGCATATTCCAAGGATGAGTCTCCTCAAACGAGCTCTAGGTCTTCATGAGCGAGCAAGTTAGATGCACCCCCACTAGTTCCATTGGAGAGCTTTCTAGCTCATATGTGCATCCGTTGCATGGCAATCCCTACTCCTCACATCATATCTATCATTTGGCATCTCTTGCCTATGATTGTCCTCATTGATGTGAGCCTTTCTCATTCTTTTTTGTCTTCCTCCTCCTCCTCCTTCTCCGTATTTCTCTCTTTGCCATCCTAAGTGTCCACTCTCGTTCTTACGCTCATCCATTGCATGAGTGCTCAAAATATTGAAAAAGGAGTGGATCAAATTGACTTGTACCTGGCTAGTGGTCTGGGGACGAGTCAAGATAATATTCCAGAAAAAGACCAAGTGTGAAACTTTAGTAGATTGAGTTCTCAACAAATAAATATTTTTCTCGTATTCCCTATCCCCCTTCTTGCACGCAAAAACCATTGGAGACATTCGAGTCACGAAAAACGAGAGCTCTTGCACCTACTGTTCTTTTGTTACTTGTTTCAATGCTAATATAGACTCTTGCATGTTATGACTTGAATTGAATCTCTAACCTTGATTGATTTACTTTTCAAAGTCCTTATATGGTTGCTAGCATGTCACCACAGAAATTATGCTATTATCATTTACCTACTCGAGGACGAGAAGGAATTAAGCTTGGGGATGTTGATACGTCCAAAACGTATCTATAATTTCTGCTTGCTCCATGCATGTTTTGTGTGATATTGCTATGATCTAGATATACTTTCATACACTTTTGATCATATCTGGACTAACCTATTAACTTAGTGCACCACAGTGCCAGTTCATGTTTTCTTCTGTTTTTCTATTTCAGTTTTCCCCCATATAAAAAGTGCTCCAAAAATTCGGGAAAATCAGATAAAAAATCGGCGCAGAAGAACCTTCCGGAAGGACCTGAGTGGGGCCAGAGGGCCACCACCAGGGGCCCAGGCTCCCTGGTGGCGCGCCCTAGGGGCTGGCCGCGCCAGGGGGGCGCCTGGACCCCTTGTGCCCCCTTGGCTGCCCCCCTTTGCCTGTATATTCTCCGTGACGATAAACCCTCAGAGGAAGAACCTTTTTTCGTGATCTCGCCTCTGTTCCGCCGCCGCCGCGCTTCCGAGAGCGGGAGCACCAGAAGAACTCTTACCGGAACCCTGCCGGAGGGTGGGCCGACCTCCGGGAGTCTCCTCTCCACCATGGATGCTTCCCGGATGTGGCGTGAGTAGTTTCCTTTGGACCATGGGTCCGTGATCAGTAGCTATGTGATGTTCTCCTCCCCTCTTTGTTCTTCATGGTTTAGACCTCGTGAGCTGCCCTACATGATCGAGGCACTTTTTTAATCTTTCTGCTGTTGCTATGCTGAGTTTGATGGGATCTGATGGATTATGAGATTATGTTCAGATTGTGATAGAGTAATATATTTGGTTCTTATCTTTTATATTTTTGTTCTTAAGTAATTCTTGCATGTTCTCCGTTGCTGTTTATTGCTTTGACTAAGTAGTAGGTAGTGACCCCAAGAGGGAACGTTATGCTCGATTGTGGGTTCATGCCCCCTGATGACACGCTTGAGTGACAGAAACAGGAGTCTAGGGGATGTGTTGTTGCCACAAGGGGGAAAACAACGGTGCTTGTAACCGCGGTTGCAAGGATTGTTTACTTTATGCAAAGTGCTTTTTAATGCAGTTGTCTGTTGCTTTGGGTTTACACTTTGGGTGGGGCTCGCAACTTAATACCAGCGAGATGTTCTGGATAGATATCTCAAGGTGGATAATTAGTAGTAGATGCGGTTGGATTTCAGTCTACTTATTTTGGCGTTCTGCCCATGCTTTTGAGCCTCTTCCTTTCTTTTGTAGCATAGTTAGCATTGCGGTGCGTTTATAATCCTGTCAATTGCCCTTCTGTAATTTGTTCGCCTCGCATAGCAGTTTTATCGTCTTTTGGGAGAGAGACATCACTAGTGAACATCACGTATCCCGGTCCATATCCTCATTACTGTTTCCACACTCATTTACTTTTCTTCTTTTACTTTCAGTTGCTATCATTATACCTTGTGTTTGATCCTTTGTGAACAACAAGACCGGAGAGATTGACAACCTCTCTGAACTTCGTTGGGAACAAAGTTATTTGTGTCTGTGTGCAGGTCCGCGTCAGTTGCGCCGGTGACACCTACTTATCATCTCCGGAGTCCTACTGGAGACAAACCTTGGTATCTTTACTGAGGGAAATTTTCTGCTGTGCTACATCACGACTTCCTCTTGGGGTTTACCAACGAAGGGCGAGAAATAACTATCATCACCTCGCGCAAGCACTCGATCATGTAAGGCAGCTCACGAGGTCTAAACCATGAAGAACAAAGAGGGGAGGAGAAAATCACATAGCTACTGATCACGGACCCATGGTCCAAGGTAGACTACTCACGGCACATCCGGGAAGCGTCCATGGTGGAGGAGAAGCTCCCGGAGGTCGATCCTCCCTCCGGCAGGGTGCCGGGAAGGGTCCTGACGGTGCTCCCGATCTTGGAAGCGCGACGGCGGCGGAACAGAGGCGAGATTGCGAAATAGGGTTCTGTGCTTGGAGTTTCCCCGTCACGGAGAATAAATAGGCGAAGGGGGGCAGCCAGGTGTCCGCCTGGGCCCCAGGTGGTGGCCCTCTGGCCCCACTTGGGTGCTTATGATAGACTCCGTTACGCTGATTTTTTATCCGATTTTCCCAAATTTTTGGAGCACTTTTAATATGGGGGAAACCTGGAATAGAAAAACAGCAGAAAACAGGAACTGGCATTGGGGTGCACTAAGTTAGTAGGTTAGTCTAAATATGATCAAAAGTATATGAAAGTGTATCTAGATCAGAGCAATATCACACAAAACATGCATGGAGCGAGCAGAAATTATCGATACGTTTGAGACGTATCAACATCCCCAAGCTTAATTCCTGCTCGTCCTCGAGTAGGTAAATGATAACAGGCATAATTTCTGTGGTGACATGCTAGCAACCATATAAGAACTTCAAAAAGTAAAACAATCAAGGTATGTAATTCAATTGAAGTCATAACATGCAAGAGTCTATATTAGCATTGAAGCAAACAACGAAAGAACATTAGGTGCAAGATCTCTCGCTGTCCGTGACTCGAATGTCTCTAGATAGTGTTTGCATGCAAGAAGGTGGATAGGTAATACGAGAAAAAGGTATTTTTGTGTTGAGAACTCAATCTACTAAAGTTTCACACTTGCTCTTCTTTGGAATCTTATCTTGACTCCTCCCCAGACCACTAGCCAGGTACAAGTCAATTTGATCCACTCCTTTTTGATATTTTGAGCACTCATGCAATGGATGAGCGTAAGCACGAGAGTTGCCACTTAGGATGGCAAAGAGAGAATATGGTGGAGGAGGAAGACAAAAAAGGATGAGAAAGACTCACATCAATGAGGACAATCATAGGCGAGAAGGCCAAATGATAGATATGATGTGAGGAGTAGGGATTGCCATGCAACGAATGCACATATGAGATGAAAAGCTCTCCAATGGAACTAGTGGGGGTGCATCTAACTTGCTCGCTCATGAAGACCTAGAGCTCTTTTGAGGAGGCTCGTCCTTGGAATATGCAAGCCAAGTTCTATTGTGTGAAGGTCCCCACATAGCTATATGCATGATCATCTCTATGGAGTACAAGGTTAAGAGGGAGTACTAGTGTGGATCTTTAAAAAGGATAGTAGTGTTTCCCCTTTCTCTCTTTTTATTTTCTTTTTATTTTTATTTTTTTCTATTTTCTTGAATTTTTTGGTGGCCTCAATGGCTCTTACTATTTAACTCTCATTTGTCCTCTTTGGGATATTTTATTTTGTCCACTTTGGGATATTTTCCTCACTTAAGGGCAACACTCTAATTTATACAAGAGCGTATAGAAGATCTTTCACAATTTACAAGGTACTCAAATCATAAAGAAGATGTAGCTATCATGATGTATGCAATGTATGCCACTGCCAGTGTAGTAGGAACATGTATGAAATGAATATCAAGTCATGAAGAGGTGGAAGTTGCATGGCAATATATCTCGGAAAGGCTATGGAAATGCCATGATAGGTAGGTATGGTGTCTATTTTCAGGAAAGATATAAAGAGGTTTATGATGACAGAGCGTATCATGCCAAGGGTTTGGATGTACCGGCGAAGGTGGACGCCAAATCTCGGAGTGAGAAGAAGGCAATGCACGACACAGGAGAGGCTAGCAAATATGAGGAGGTGGAATTGTCAACTTCAATACTTACATTAGTCTGAAGAACTCATGCACTTATTATCGGTAACTCTCAATCTAATAAGGAGGTTCACAAAGAGACAACTACCCCGAGGAGGATTGTATAGGGGTTTGGTTATCCTTACGCATCCTCGACTCATGGTACGTGAGTGTACTCTAATATTCGACCCCTTAGAAGAGTAGTGATCCATGTAGTTGCTAGAGTTCTCAACTAGTTTTGTAGGTTTTTGAAAATAACACACGGATTGCCCAAAATACGACACCTATCACTAATAGGCTAGAGCTCTTGACACCAAAAGTTCAAACATTACTCACATCAATACCTCAAAACTATTGCAGGTTACTACTGAAATTAAATAGCAACCTCAATTACCTACTTCTCAAAAACAAGACATAACTCAGTGCAACAACCAACTCTCTTAACAAGAGAAACCTGAAAACTAAAGAGAGTTCCAGCGACAAATTAAACAAAAGACAAGGCTCTTGGTAAGACAAACTAAGACTAAAACTACACAGGGCAGTAGCTACGAAAAGATAAAGAACACACAACAGCAAAAAATAGGCATGAAGAATCCTATGATGTGTTCTAGATTTTGAAAGTGGAGCGTGTTCCTATCCCACACAAAGTAAGACGGGATCTAACTTGTTATGAACAGCAAGCAAAGCTAAATAAAACTAAAAATAAAACCTAAAAACGAGACGCTCCAAGCATAGCACATAACGCATGAAGTGATAAAAATATAGTGAGACGAAGGACGAACTGATGATTGCTGATGGAGAAGGGGATGTTCGGGGGCATCCCCATGCTTAGACGATTGATTCTCCTTGAATATTTGGTGGGGATGCATGGGGGCATCCCCAATCTTGAGCGCTTGACACTCCCAAATATTCTTTCATCATCTTCCATCGCACACTTGAAAACTCCCTTCATACACAACTCATCATAAGCTGAATAGAGAGGTTAGTACCCTTAATAAATAATTTCCCCCCACTGGATATAAATATATTCTTGAATAGCTACTGTTTCATAAGATTGCCAAAAGGTTTTTGCAAAGAAAAATCAAGCTTAAGGTTTGCAAAAGTTAGGAGAGACAAAACGTGGCAGAATCTGTGAAAAACAGAACAACAGGTAGTAAAGAATTTTTTGGGGCTACTTCTGCAACTCGAATCAAAAAACTCAGAACATACGAAAGTTCAGTGATTGTATAGAGCACGTTGTGTAAAACATTCAGCTCAAAAATATGAAGTGGTGATTTATTCTGATTTTCCCCTTCACGAGGACAGAATCTGTTTTCTGGACAGTATGTCACAACTTTCACTTCCTTGTCATATGAGGCTATACTTGGCACAAAGATTGAAAAATAAAGATACAATGATGTTGCTACAGTAGTAAAAATTATCAATACCACTAAAAACAGAATTAAAAACATCTTGGGTTGCCTCCCAACAAGCGCTTTCTTTTACGCCTTTAAGCTAGACATAAGGCAAAAGAGAATCAAGTTTTATCAAGAGAAAGAGAATAGCTTGCCCGTGTAACGGACTCAAAAGGTAACTTGACTTTCTTTCTAGGGAAGTGTTCCATCACCTTTTTGAGAGGGAATTGGATTTTCATATTCCCCTCTTTCATGTCATTAACAGCACCAACGGTGCGAAGAAAAGGGCGTCCCAAAATAATTGGACATAAAGGTTCACACTCTATATCCATAATGATAAAATCGACGGGAACATAGTTGTCATTGACAATTTTAAGAACATCGTCGATCTTCCCCAAAGGTTTATTTACGGAAGAGTCGACAAGGAGAAAACGAAAAGAACATGAATCAAAAGGTTTTAATTCAAACATATCATACATTCTTTTGGGCATAACGGAGGTACTAGCTCCCACGTCACATAAAGCATAGCAAGAGAAGTTATTTAATTTAATTTTGATCATAGGGTCCCAACCATCATCTAGCTTCCTAGGTATGGAGGCTTCTATCCTAAGCTTCTCCTCCCTAGCTTTGATGAGAGCATTTGTGATATGCTCCGTGAAGGCAAGATTAAGTGTGCTAGTGTGGGGGTCTCTAGACATTTTGTGTAATAAGCTGATAACTTCTGAGAGGGTGCAACTATCAAAATCAATATCACTACTATCAAAGGTGGTAGTAGTGTCATCTAGGCTCACTTGTTTGAAACCCTCTATGTTCATAGGAGTCTCTTCTTCTACGGTTGAAGTATTAGCATCACCATTAATAGGTCCAATGGGACCAGGAGTGCATTGGGTGCTAATAGTTTCAGTGTCCTCAACAATTTGGATAGTGGCAACTGTGTGGTGTGTAGGAAGGCTCTTAATTTCTATCCTCTTCCTCTTTTTCTCTAGCCCATCTTTCTTTAAGTTTAGCCATCATCCTAATATTTTCATTGATTTGTAACTGAATAGCATTAATAGGAGTGGCCTTGCTCTCCTCAAGGGGAGAGGTTCTAATTTTTAACATCTCAACATCAAGGGCTAAGTTGTCTACCTTCAAACAATGATTATCTAATTTAGTTAGTTTTTCCTCCACATTCTTGTTGAAGGCTTTTTGGGTAGTGATAAAGTCTCTAAGCATAATCTCTAGTTCAGAGGTGGGGTTCTTGTTGCTAGGGTAAGTGTTGTTGTTCCCATAAGTGGATGGAAACAGTCTAGGATTACTAGCAAAGTTGCCGCTATAAGCATTATTATTAAAGTTGTTTCTAGCAATGAAATTCACATCTACTTGTTCCTGAGAAACCAAATAATTTAAAGGAACATCATGAGGATCAATAAAGGGTTGCTTGGTAAGTAGAGACATAATTAAATCAACTTTATCATTTAGGGAGGTAATTTCCTCGACAGAATTTACCTTCCTACCCGTTGGAGCGCGTTCGGTGTGCCATTGGGGTTAATTGGTCATCATCTCATCGAGAATTTTTGTGGCAGCACCAAGTGTAGTTGACATAAAGGTTCCTCCCGCGGCCGAATCTAACAGGTTCCGCGAGGTAAAGTTCAAGCCTACATAAAAAGTCTGGATAACCATCAAGGTAGTCAAACCATGTGTAGGGCATTTCTTAACAAGAGATTTCATACGTTCCCAAGCTTGGGCAACATGTTCATTATCCAATTGCCTAAAATTCATAATGTTACTCCTCAGTTGGATAATTTTAGCAGGTGGGTAATACTTCCCAATAAAAACATCTTTGCACTTATTCCAAGATTCTATGCTATTCCTAGGCAAATATTGAGACCTGATTTTAGCTCTGTCCCTCAAAGAGAAAGGAAAAAGCTTGATCTTGACAACATAACCTTCTACTTCTTTATACTTTTGCATATCACATAATTCAACAAAATTATTCAAGTGTAAAGCAGCATCATCTCTAGCACCAGAGAATTGATCTCTCATAACAAGATTCAGTAAAGCAGGTTTAATTTCATAAGAGGTAGCTGAAGTGGCAGGTGTGGCAATAGGAGTGCAGATAAATTCTTTGTTGTTGTGACTGGTAAAGTAACACAAACATATAAAGTCTTTGTTGTTGTGACTGGTAAAGGAACCCATAGTAGCAGCAGGTGTGGAATTTTTTTTTGTAGTTTTTGATATAAGATACAAACATAAAAACAGAAAGGTAAACAAACAAGACTAAAATTAAAGGTAAAGGATAGTGGGAAACTCCCCTATCTTCTCACTCGGAGTACCCGGCAACGGCGCCAGAAATTTTCTTGATGGCGTGGAAGTCGTAATGGCTTCTCGCCCTTCATTGGTTACCCCAAGTGGAAGGTGACATGTAGGATAGCAGCAAATCTCCCCTATGTAGACGATAGGGTTTGTCTCCCGTAGGACTCCGGCAATGATAAATAGGTGTCAGCGACGCACTTGACGCGGACCTGCACACAATACAATTAACTTTGCTCCCAACGAAATTCAGAGAGGTTGTCAATCTCTCCGGTCTTGTTGTTTTACAAAGGATCAAACACACAAGGGATAATGATAATGATAATGATAATGATAACAACTAAAATTAAATAATGAAAAGTAAATGAGCTTGTGAACAATGATGAGAATATGGACCGGGGTCTCATGATGTTCACTAGTGATGTCTCTCTCAGAAAAGAAGATAAAGCTGCTATGCGAGGTAAACAAATTACAAATGGGCAATTGACAGGATTATAAACGCACCGCAATGCTAACTATGTTACAAAAGAAAGGAAGAGGCTCATAAGCATGGGCAGTAAACCAAAATAAGTAGATCGAAACCCATCTACATCTACTACTAATCATTCACCTTGAGATATCTATCCAGAACATCTCGCTGGTATTAAGTTGCGAGTCCCACGCAAAGTGTAAACCCAAAGCAACAGACAACTGCATTAAAAGAACTTTGCGTAAAGTAAACAATCCTTGAAACACGGTTACAAGAACCGTTGTTTTCCCCCTTGTGGCCACAACACATCCCCTAGACTCATGTTTCTGTCACTCAAGCGTGTCATCAGGGGGCATGTACCCACAATCGAGCATAACGTTCCCTCTTAGAGTTACTATCAACCACTTGGCCAAAGCAATAAACAACAACGGAGAACATGCAACAATTACTTAGGAACAAAAATATAAGAGATTAAAACCAAATATATTACTCTATCACGATCTAAACATAATCTCATAATCCATCGGATCCCATCAAACTCAACATAGCAACATCATAAGAATTACATATGTGCCTCACTCATGCATGGCAGCTCACGAGGTCTAAACCATGAAGAACAAAGAGGGGAGGAGAACATCACATAGCTACTGATAACGGACCCATGGTCCAAGGTAGACTACTCAAGGCACATCCGGGAAGCGTCCATGGTGGAGGAGAAGCTCCCGGAGGTCGATCCTCCCTCTGACAGGGTACCGGGAAGGGTCGTGACGGTGCTCCCGGTCTTGGAAGCGCGGCGGTGGCGGAACAGAGGAGAGATTGCGAAATAGGGTTCTGTCCTCGGAGTTTCCCCGTCACGGAGAATAAATAGGTGAAGGGGGGCAGCCAGGGGGCCACCAGGGGTCCAGGCGCCCCCTGGCGCGGCCAGTCCCCTGGCCGCGCCAGGTGGCCGCCTGGGCCCCTGGTGGTGGCCCTCTGGCCTCACTTGGGTGCTGTTGGAAGACTCCGTTACACTGATTTTTTATCCGATTTTCCCGAATTTTTGGAGCACTTTTAATATGGGGGAAACCTGGAATAGAAAAACAGTAGAAAACAGGAACTGGCACTAGGGTGCACCGAGTTAGTAGGTTAGTCCAAATATGATCAAAAGTATATGAAAGTGTATCTGATCATAGCAATATCACACAAAACATGCATGGAGCGAGCATAAATTATCGATACGTTTTAGACATATCACATGGTGGTCGTGACCTCGCGTTCTTCAACCAGGGTGAAGCAGTCGAGCTTGGCGGTCCTCCTGGACAAGGTGGTGCGCTTCAGGGTGGCCGGTGGCCACGGTAGCATGACGGCGCGGCCATGGTGGCGACGGAGAGTCCACGAAGGCTTTGGCCCGAGAAAAATGGAGAGAGGGGGAGGGGAAAAAGATCTGGGTGGCGTCCACAGGTGTGTTCGGGTTGTTCTCATCCACCCATGGCGACACTGTAGCGACGGGAGGGCTGAGCTGGTTGAACGGCGACGCCGTCCGCGCACTGGCGCCATGGCCTCGGTCGGCTTCTACTGTAGCGAGAGGTGGGAGATGGCTTAGGGTGGGTTGGTCTAGGCTAGGCTGGTGGGGAGGGGCGGGGAGGGCCTTGCCCCGGGCGGTAGATAGTTTTTTTATTTTGTTTGTTTTTTGGTTTCTTTTATTTTATGTTTCATTTTCTTTTGACAGTAAATGAGTTTTCTAAGATGTGCAACTAGTTCCAAAAATTGTAATGCATTATTAAGCACTAACATAAAAAGGTTTGAGGGCAATTTGAATTGATTTGCCTTTTTAGTAAATGAAAAGGGATTAAATATCATTGCTTTAGTATTGCTTTAATTTAGTTAGACTAATTATATATTTTAATAATTATTGGTTGCTATCCTACCATGGTCAAATGATTATTAGAAAGTTTTAGGATAATTTTCCCCGATTTTTAGTGCAACTTTAATTTCCAATTTTGTTTTGAATTTTATTTAGGGTTGGAATTTGAATTGAGATAGGATCAATGGTGATCAAGCGCGGTAATTCAAAAATAGTTATCTTAATCATGAGGTTTATTGTAGCATGACACCGGGGGTGTTACAACTACCCAAAAAGCCTTCAACAAGAGTGTAGAGGAAAAATTAGACAAATTAGATAACCTCTGTTTGACGGTAGATAATCTAGCCCTTGATATTGAAATGCTTAAAATTAGAACTTCTCCCCTCGAAGAGAGGAAGGCCACTCCTATTAATGCTATCCAATTGCAAATTAATGAAAACATTAGGATGATGGATAAACTTAAAGAAAGATCGGCTAGAGAAAAGGAGGAAGAAGATATAATTAAGAGCCTTCCTACACACCACATTGTTGCTACTATCCAAGTTGTTGAGGATACCCAAAATTTTAGCACCCAACACACTCCTAGTCCCATTGGACCTATTAATGGTGATGCTATTACCTCAACCGTAGAAGAAGAAACTCCTATGAACATAGAGGCTTTCAAAAAAGTGAGCCTAGATGACACCACTACCACTTTTGATAGTAGTGACATTGATTTTGATAGTTGCACCCTTTCAGAAGTTATTATCTTGCTACACAAAATGTCTAGAGACCCCCACACTAGCACACTAAATCTTGCCTTCACGGAGCATATCACTAATGCTCTCATTAAAGCTAGGGAGGAGAAGCTTAGAGTAGAAGCCTCCATACCTAGGAAGCTAGATGATGGTTGGGATCTTATAATCAAAATTAAATTGAATAACTTCTCTTGTTCTGCTTTATGTGATGTTGGAGCTAGTACCTCCGTTATGCCCAAAAGAATGTATGATATGTTTGAATTGAAACCTTTTGATCCTTGTTCTTTTGGTGTTCGCCTCGTTGATTCTTCCGTAAAGAAACCTTTGGGGAAGATCCACGATGTTCTTATCATTGTCAATGACAATTATGTTCCCGTTGATTTTACTATTATGGATATAGAGTGCGAACCAATATGTCCAATTATTTTGGGACGTCCTTTTCTTCGCACCGTTGGTGCTGTCATTGACATGAAAGAGGGGAATATAAAATTTCTATTTCCTCTCAAAAAGGGGATGGAACACTTCCCTAGGAAGAAGATTAAGTTACCTTTTGAGTCTGTTACACGGGCTAGCTACTCTCTTTCACTTGATAAAACTTGATCTTTTTCCTTTATGCCTAGCTTAAAGGCGTAAAAGAAAGCGCTTGTTGGGAGGCAACCCAAGATGTTTTCACTTCTGTTTTTAGTGGTCTTGATGATTTTTACTACTGTAGCAACATCATTGTATCTTTATTTTCAAGCTTTGTGCCAAGTTTAGCCTCTGATTGCAAGAAAGTTCAAAAGTTGTGACATGTTATCCAGATAACAGATTCTGTCCTTGGACAGAAAATTTCGCCTAAACTCACCAGGTCATCTTTTTTATCTGAATTTTTGTTGAAAACGTGCTCCATACAATTGGCTTTCGAGCGTCTATTCTGAGTTTTTTTATTTGAGTTGCAGAAGTACCCCGAAATCATTATTTTCTACCTGCTGGTCTGTTTTTCACAGATTCTGCCACGTTTTGCCTTTCCCCACTTTTGGAAGTCTTGCGCTATCTTTTTCTTTACAAAAACTTTTTGGCAATCTTGAGAAACAGTAGCCCTTCAAGAAAATCTTTATTTCCAGTAGAGGCAAATTATTTTATTAAGGGTACTAACCTCTCTAATCAGCTTATGATGAGTTATGTATGAAGGGAGTTTTCAAGTGTGTGAGGGAAGATGATGAAAGAAGATCCAGGAGTGTCAAACGCTCAAGCTTGGGGATGCCCCCATGCATGCCCAATAAATATCAAGGATACTCAAGCGTCTAAGCTTGGGGATGCTGTCGTGGAAAAGTCACGGCAGATGTCTGTAAAGTCAGACTTGATTATGGGGCCTTTGCTACGAGTGTACGAGGAAGAAGAACATCACAGAGAGAGAAAACGCGATTTATGCAGCTTCAGGCCCCGGGAAACATCGTCCGGTAAAGACCCTACATGATGTTTGTGGCCAAGTCATATTCCTTTGCTCACGGGGAGTTGCCGGCGTGTCGCCGACTCTCTTACGGTTGTATCTAGGCGAAAGCCTACTTTGGCGGATGCCTATTCTGGCGAAAGCCTACTTTGGCGAAAGCCTACTTTGGCGAAAGCCTACTCTGGCGGATGCCTACTCTGGCGAAATCCTACTTTGGCGAAAGCCTACTCTGGCGGAAGCCTACTCTGGCGAAAGCCTACTCTGGAGGAAGCCTACTCTGGAAAAATCCTACTTTGGCGAAAGCCTACTCTGGCGGAAGCCTACTCTGGCGAAAGCCTACTTTCGTATCTGGAGAACTTGGCCTCTATGGGTGCCCTACCCCTCCTTATATAGGTGAAAGTGGGAGGCTTACATGTAGAGTCCTATTCTGATACAAACTAGTCTCATCTTGTATTACAAGTCGGATATCAATCCGACTCCTACTCTAAGTCTTGTAATCTTCCAAGTTAAGTGGACTCATGTTGAGGAGAGTCTCCTGTCTGGCCGACTCCTTTAGAGGAGAGTCCCTTGTCTGGCCGACTCCTGTAGAGGAGAGTCCCCTGTCTGGCCGACTCCTGTAGAGGAGAGTCCCCATCAGGCCGACTCATGGAGGTGACTCATGTCAGCCGACTCATGGAGGTGACTCATATCAGTCCACTCATGGAGGTGACTCATGTCAGCCGACTCTAG
Source organism: Bromus sterilis (assembly GCA_950022295.1). Classification (NCBI taxonomy): domain Eukaryota; kingdom Viridiplantae; phylum Streptophyta; class Magnoliopsida; order Poales; family Poaceae; genus Bromus; species Bromus sterilis. The sequence goes on along the minus strand of OX465595.1, from coordinate 358,685,389 downwards.
TCTTCAGGACCTGTCTTTTGGCTGAGTCTTCCTTTTGGGTGCTTATCTTCTGTCCGGGTCTTAGCTGTGAGTAATCCCCCCGACAGATGCCCCCGTGCATCCCCTTCTCCATCAACAATCATTAGTTCGTCCTTCGTCTCACTATATTTTTATCACTTCATGCGTTATATGCTATGCTTGGAGCGCCTCGCTCTTTAGTTTACTTTTTAGTTTTATTTAGCTTTGTTTGTTGTTCATAACAAGTTAGAACCCAACTTTCTTTGTGTGGGAGAGAAACACGCTCCACTTCAAACTAGAACACATCATAGGATTTTCATGCTTATCTTTCTTTTATTTTGTGTTCTTTATCTTTTCATAGCTGTTGTCATGTTTAGCTCTTAGTTTTCTTGCTTGTCTTTTTCAAGAGCTTTAGATTTTGTTTAGTTGTTGCTGGAACTCTCTTTAGTTTTCATGTTTATCTTGTTAAGAGAGTTGGTTGTTGCACTGAGTTGTGTCTTGTCTTTAAGTAGGTAATTGAGGTTGCTATTTAATTTTAGTAGTAACTTGCAAAAGTTTCGAGGCATTGTTATGAGTAATGTTTGAACTTTTGGTGTCAAGAGCTCTAGCCTATTAGTGATAGGTGTCATATTTTGGGAAATCCATTTTTATTTTCAAAAACTACAAAAAACTAGTTGAGAACTCTAGCTACTAGATGGATCACTAATATTATGAGGGATCGGATATTAGAGTACACTCACGTACCATGAGTCGAGGATGCGCAAGGATAACCAAATGTGAGAACCCGGAAATAATTTTCAGACCCTCCTGTGTTTAATTTTCAATCCCAGGATCATTGTTGACAACACAGCAAAATGATATCATTGCAGAATACATTTTGTTTTTGCAAATACCATAATCTGCCATAAGGCATACATATAGCTTTATTACAATCAGGTAACAACGGAAAGTAAAAATGCGCAGCGACTCCATCTAAGCCACATGCAGTCGATGTAGTCCACGTGACCTCACTCCTACGGATCGCCATAGTAGTCGTAATCATCACCTTCGTCTTCATGGAACTCTATTCAACAAAATTATTGCCATGTGTACATTTTGTACTCAACATACCTCCCCGGAAAGGACCTAGTAACTACATGAGGCTTCAAAGGAAGGTTGTATGGTTCTTTTGCGTAAAAGCTAATTTTGTTTGAAAAGGCATAATAGTTTGATAAAGCGGTTTTAGATGAAAACAACATTTTCTCCATCATATCTTTCAACAAGGTGAGGATCCTCGATCCACTCACATCCTTAATAGGTTCCAAGAATAGGGGCAAAGAGGGAATAAGAAAGAAAGGTTCCCGTATGTCAAGAAAGATTCATGTGCCGTCCATGACCGTTAGGGCTGGACCAAAAGCTCGTAGCTCGTGAGCTTAACGAGAACTCGAAAACTGGACTCGTTAAGCTCGTAGCTTGCTCCTTAATGAACATAGCCAATCACTGATTTTAGCTCGTTAAGCTTAACGAGCGAGCTAACGAGTTTCATGAGCAGCTCGTTAAGCTTGTTAGTACATCATGATACATATTTTTATTTTATGTGTCAACACTCTGTGATAGTTAAATCCATTTACTTAATTTACTTGCCCCCTCAAAACTCATAAGTGGTAGAGTAGTAGTGAACCTCCTCTATTAGGCACCATATGGCTTTGTAAAAATGACACTCATACTCTCATACAGTAGACAATGACACATCCTGATCTGCTAACGAGCGCTTGCGAGCTTAACGAGCTTTTAACGAACCGAGCCGAACAAGGTTTTTAGCTCGTTAAGCTTAACGAGCTTAGCGAGCCAAGCCTTAACGAGCACGAGCTTAACGAGCCGAGCAGCTCGTTAATCCAGCCCTAATGACCATGGACATGGCTATTCGAATAGTTTTACACTCTGTAGAGGTTGTACCCTTTACCCACACGACACAATCTCGTCCTGTTGCCACCAGTGGCCGCTGGCTTAGTATAATATTTTGTATACCGGCAGGGAGATTGCGACGAGGTCTTTCATTAGACCCATCCTTACTAAGACATGCCCACTAGGTTTCACAAGGTAGTAACCGCAGTTCACAGTCCTTGCCCCCTTTTGTGCCAGGGTTCTCCTCGCAAGGCAGCTGTCCCATCTGCGGTACGACGATGACCAAGCCAGTGCCCCATATATCATGTGGTTGTACGGTTGTCACAATCTTCAAATCCAAGACTTATTGGGCCTCATGCGGCACGGACGATGGATTGCCCCCTTCACCTTGTGAAGGGCAACCAATCGCTCCTTCAATCCTTGATCCAGTTGTCGCTCGTGCCAGTATTTAGATGGTAAGTTTCACCTAGAGTAGAAGAGAGTAGAGGAAGTCAAAAATGGCCAACCGACCTAGCTTAGCAATCTCAATAACAAGTTTCAAGTGCTCATGATCCGAAGATCATTGAGATAAGCACCTATAGAATAATTAGCATGGCTAAGCATTTCTAATCTACTAGATTACTATATAGTTCTACTCAGGTGTCAAGTAACTAGGCGACAAGCGGATCAGGGTAATGTGTCAATCTACATGCTAGCTACAAGATAAAATAGCATGCAATAGTGGTTATAAAATACAATGTAATTTTGTAAAACATAGGATAACATGATCAAAGAGGGAGGCATGTCTTCGTTGTTGAGTCCATCTTCGGTAACTTGAGTTTGTCCATATCCAATATCGTCACTCCCTACTCGACGCAACGATAGCAAATGAAAACAAATAAATACCAAAGCAAAAGTAAATCCAAATAACATCCAAACGAAAATAAGATTGGATGGATGATGAGATATTGATCAAGATAAAGATTTCAAGATGGGGTCGCATGATAGGCAAGGTGCCAATATCAAACAGAATCAAACATCAACCATTACAACTATTGGCAAACATTACTATAACAAAAGTCAACCAACACTATGGTGAAACATAATTAATCAACTATATACTAAGACACACATCATACAAAGCATGGGAATATTGAATCATGAAGATGTCTTAACTAATAACACAAACACCAAACATACAAGTAGTCATGAGAAAGTAACTAGGACATGCTCTTTATAACAAGAATAGCAATATCCAAAAACTACGACCAATATTATTACTACTACATGCTTAAATAACTAAGAATGATGTGCACACTAAGTTTATGATCAAAGCACAACTCTAGTAACATCATACATAACTCGTCCTAAGCATATGATAGCTCATATCCACAAGTATTAAAGCACTCGTAATACTAAAATGAGACATAGGCAATCATCTACAAAAAGAACAAGAAACTAAGTACGCTAGTACAACACATGAGACATGAGAAGACATGAAAGATTACTATCATGACATAATTCCTAGTCTTAGTCATACCACAAATGAGATATAAGATAAACATGGTATAATGCTAAGCATGGAGATGATGATCACGTGAGATATCACACTATGCTACCAATACAATATAACTCATAACCATAATATAACTTAGATGATATCACCTAACAAAAACATCAAGCATGGCATATCACACAACTCTATAATACTAGTTATGAGAAATAAACATATGAATGTAGCATAGTAAACATGTGGGAAAATAAACAAATAGATCATTACATCAAGGAAGTCAACGTGTAATATACAACTATGAATAACTAGATGACATGCATTTCTAACTAGTACAACCTACACTCGCAAAACATAAAACACAACTAGGTATGATCTAATGCATGAATTGGTACACACATTGTAAGGCCCGATATGCGGTACTGTTCCAGATCTAGATGTTTCCATCCAGATCCGGGGACGAAGCACATATCGGTCCCACCGCGATATATGACAATGACATATGCCCCGGATTTCCAACATGATATCACAACATTACAACTACATGGATACACCATCTCATACAATCAACATACAACTGCCTTAATACAATACAACAGCGGAAGGTACATGTCTAAGTACAGACTACAATCAAATGCCTAGTGGCAAAGAGAAAAACATCGATCCCATAACCACACGGGTCCAGGCCCTCCACCGGGATCCGCCTAACTAGTCATCGTCGAGTCTCCATGTGAAACGTCGATCACCGTACCTGTTGTCGATCAAGAACCCTGAAAAGAGTTTGGGGGTAGTATCATGAGTACAGAAGTACTCAGCATCCAACTGTAGTGGTCAACTGACCCAGCAAGCACTTCATCACTCGTCATTCCAGGACAACTAGTAGTTTACAGTAAGGATGGGGTAAGTGGTGAGGTTGCTGCCGCATTAGCATTTATGAAGTGGCTAACGATCTAGAGAGTAAGATAAGAAGCCAAGCATTCGATGAGGAATCGCCTCCAACAAGTCTTGCTATCAGCTACTTACGCAAACATAACATATCATATCCTTGTCCTCCTCTTCGCATCCCGACGAAGAAGAAGCAGTCAAGATGCACACACGTTGATCAAGTTATATTAAGATTATATTAGTTGTTGTTGTCTATGAACAAGGAGTAGGTCTCAAGTCGTCCATAACCGTGGACACGTCTTCTCGAAAAGATTTAACCCTGCAGGGGTGTACCAACTGCCCATTACAAGGCTCCGCACGCACGCCCATCTCTCTCAGTTGCTACCCATCATAGGCAACCATTTTATGATTTAGTTTCGAGAGATCCGAAACGACAGGTCCCTCTAGCTAACAACGAACAAATCCGGGTGGCCCTCGGGGAGTCGCATCCAATCCAAAAGTCGGTCGTGCCCTCGGATCGGCCTCTTCTGTCTCAACAGGGTTTGGGTTGCCGGGACACCTCACGTGAGGTCTCGGGCCCTCGCCGGTCAAAGGTGGACCAACAGGGAAACCATGTCTACACTGGTCCAGGTTGTTTTAAAGGATATCTGCTAGGAGCGACCCGACAGACATATATGCATTGTTTTCAAATAGTAAATCATCTTGGGCCACCTCTAGAAATGTTTGAAGCTAGATAGGTAAGAAAATGGAACCCCCTAAAATCCCATACGCGGTTAGGCACGCTCAGTCTTAAAACCAATACCCGGAACTCAGGTCCTAGGTGACTCGAATGGAACAAAGCGTAGGGGCGGGATAGCCTATACCTTCCATCCTTCGTCGAATATAGTCAACATTTATAATAATCATATCATCAACAACAATATAATAATGTGATATCCCAAACCAAGGAGTAACAGGAGGTAACATCGTAGCATCCTAAGCATGCATACTAAGCAGGGGTTGAGCAACGAGCAATAGTAACATAGCAGTACATGGTTTGCTGGGAGGGGACATGGCTGTATCGGTTTGAAAGAGGTTGTAAACATGTGGTAGGATCAAACATCGAACCTATCCTAGACTAGCATGCAAACCGCTGGTTGAAATAGAATGGATCATAAGTAATGTATAGTCCTTGCCTGTTGATAAGTTGGGTTCCGAAGGTGTAGTCGATCGCAAGCTCGCATCGTCTCCGAAGGTACCCGCGGAAGCACACAAGACGATAAACACTGGAAAGCAATCAACGAGCAAGCATCTATTACTACGAAGAAAAAAGAGCAAGCATCAACAAGAAGGCAACACGAGACAACGCAAAACGATCGCATCTATCATCGAGAGCGGTTACTAACAGGTTAAGTGGAGTACTCGTCACACACGACGATACCGCACTTTTAGAACGGTTCAAGTTGTTTAGCTACACAAGGTGAGCAAAGGTTGTTAACATGGCATCTCACTCAATCATGGAATAGCACACAAACATGACAAGAGGTGAAGCCTAAGGTAAACTATCTATGCTAGTAAATTTAAGTGAGGCACAACCTAAACATGGCATACACTAAGTGCCGAACGGCAATTGAAACATTTGGTACTGTTCTTTCCTAAACCATATTTTAGGTTGGTTAACAACAGCAAACAATAGAACAAACATAAATTACATGAAATACTAATCAAGTTACATATAAAGCACACTCCAAACGGAGTTACAGTTAGAAAGATACAAGCAAAACAAGTTTGGAATACAATCTGCCAAACATCAGGAAGCACACTTTAGAGCATTGCATAAACAGGATAATGAATGCAAACATGCTCACAAATGATATGCAACTAAAGTAGACATGGCAGGGAAGGCATGGCAAAAGGAATCATTGAAAAAGACATCATGAACAACTAATTATAGCTCATGCAAAATGCAATAAAACACTACTGGTCTAGGACTTAGTGAAAATCAGGAAAACAGGACATAAACTGTTATTTTCATGCTGTATAAACAGGGGTAAAACTATATGCAAAAGTGCATCAACATGACATAGCAATATATGAGCATGGAGTAGGCATGATGATGATCAGGTAAAAACAAGAATCAAGGTCATAGGCATCACAGATCAAAAGATATTAAAAGTGCAACATGGCATCGGAAAGTTACAGACTTAAGAGAAAAAGAGGTGGCTGTTAAAAACAGCAGCATAGCAACTTTGGAGCTAAACATATCTATGACCAGGAATGTAAACATGACAATGCAATACATATAATGGTAGTAGACATGATGCTTAACAATATGCAACAAGAATCAATGCCATATGCCTCATGGATGTGTCACAATCATCAAGAAAACTTGCAATAAAATAACAACAACAACACACTAGCAGAAATTAGTAGCAATTAAACAGTCTGATGCCCACTTCAACAGTAATTTACAACATCAAGATGGCCTCAAATCAAAATGCTCACAAAAGATGAACTGAAGTACACACAATTCTAAAATTTTTTCCTTTTGGGCGCAACGTGATTCGAGCTACGGTTTAATCGAAATACTACTCGCAAAACAGCATCAGCAACACAATTTTCCAGACTTAGAAAGTTTACAGGGGTTAGCCAAAGAAAAAAAAAGAGGGACGGGCCTCTCACCCTGGGACTCGGCCCAAATCAGCCTGGCTAGATCTGGACCGGCTGGCGGCTGGGCCTTACGGGGAAGGCCGGTGTTGGGCCGCCGGGGTGCACCTGGCCCATGCAGACGGTCTGCTCGGCTGGATCGGGACAGGGGCGACATCCCGAGCGGGAGCTTGCTGGCGGCGGCGACCAAGCTCACCGGAGGAGCTGCGCGAGGAGGCTAGGGAGGCAGGGACGGGTGCAGAGGAGGCGGATCGGTGGCGGCCGTGACCTCATCCGGGAGGCACGACGCTTGGGCAGCGCGGCGGCGTGAGCTCGGCCCGTGGACGAACCATGGCGCGGCGGATCGGACCTCCGACCGCAGCGGGCGGCGACGGTTCCCTGCGTAGGAAAGGCAGAGGGGTGAGTAGGAGAGGACGGCAGAGAGGAGGCTGGAAGGAGGAGAGGTGGCCGCGGGCGCGCGGTGGTCGGCAACCGGCGGCGGCGGCTGCGTGCCCACGGGCAAGAGGTTGGAGGAGAGGTGGGAGGAGAGAGGAGGCCGGTTCCTGGCCATCAGATCGAAAGATCTGATGGTCCAGATCACTCAAGGGGAAATTCCAGATCTGCTTGGGCTAGGTTGCGAAAATTGGGGCTAATGTGAGGGGGGTGGCTGCAATTTTTCCAGAGGGAAACCCTAGAAGAAGGGTGGGAGTATGGTGGTCTTTATATAGCCCAGGTGGCTGGCATTTTTCAAAAACATCCCCGGTTTTTCTCTCGCGCGCGCGACGTTTACGTTTCTAACCGCCGAGGGTCCGCAGGACCTCCGATTCGGGTAAAACTTCGAACTGCGCGATCAGCGCGTCGAGTCGGCGGCGTTCACCTTGCGCGGGAATCGTTCCGAGAACACTTTCCGGCGCGCTATAAAAATAACCCGTTTAATTATTAAACGGGGTTTTCGTTCCGTTAGCTGCGGATGGTCTTGCGCGGTTTTCGCGATAGTGATCGGGTGAAACCCGGTGTCGCAAGGTCGAGTGTCAGGGTGGCAAGGGTCGGTCTCCGTCCGGTACGAGATAAGAGGGGGGGGGGAATAATCGCCGATCGATAAATCAGGGATGCAAACACCGCAAACAGATCACACAATTAATCAATTCAGACCGAAAACAAAAATTTTAATTTTTGTTAAATCTAGGCTGTTACACACATGCTATACAATCTGGTTATACAATTACAACGTCATGTCAATATATTGATCAAGCAAAATAAATATTACTTACATAAACATGAGATCGAACATGCATATCTTCCAAGCGAGGCTAATCACAAACACAAGATACAAACTAGCAATGATATAACACATGGTAGACATATAATCAAAATATGTATTCTACTTTGAGTAAATGTTAACATGACATGGCAATAAACTAAGCATGCATAGATAATGCCATGGGTAGATAAAACACACATGATAATTACCAAGAGGTAATAAACTAAGTTCTATAACACAAGAATAATTCTAAATAACAATAAAAATAGTAACCATGACATAATGCATCCAACCATGTAGACTTGGATAACAAAAATCTACAAAAAAAGAGAAATAACTAGCCAATAATATCATATGCAATAAGTAACTACAATGTAGTAGTTCCTAAAGAACATGACAATTCATTTAACTTCTAGCATGTATGAACTATGCAAGAACACGTACTATAAATAGATAAACATCTACCATAGACATGACATGTGAATACGTAAAACAATCTAAGATATCGTCATGCGAAGCAATAAAATTAAATAATCAAGACATAAACTATTATATGATGAAATAATCAAGCAAAGCTATGAATAATTCTATGAAATTATACGTGTGGCAAACATCACCAAATTGTGTACACATACACATAAGATAACTATATGATGTATCTAAAATTATCAACACGAGACATCATATAAACTATATTTAATAACTCAAACAAAGTCTAAATTAAATCTATAAATAAATAGCATGACAATAATTCGTAAATAAATCATTACACATGCATAAAAAAGGATTACATATGGCACCACAAATCATCGAACCAAAAAAATACATACACCTATTTTAACAACTACACTAAAGTAAAACAAATCTAGTAAAACATATGTGCTCCTACGATTATGAAACAATTAAGAGCGGCTCCTAGTCATATCACAAACATGTGATAAAATATCACAAAGTTCACCGATCAACTGTTACGCACGGTAATAATTCACAAGAACTAACAAACAAGGATATCACACTACTACATGATGCAAGAAATTAACACACGGAATCGTATAAGATATATTAAAATATAATAATCTAATTAACACGAACGACTAAAAGAAATATATTCTAAAAATGACTTACCGATCTTAGAAACTAATTCCACCAATAGGATTCTAAGACCATAGGGATCATTTCACATACAAGGACTGAAACCAATCGATGAACAAAAATGATCGAAACATGAGTGTGCCAATGAAATATACTCGGTTCATGCGACAATTATATCTACGCGATCAACTACGAGGTTAGGTTGGAACATGATGTCTAGGAGATAGAATGATTGATTTTGAGAGGGTGTGCAGAACGAATTGGACAGAAACTCACCGTGTTCTATGAATTGACGCGATGAACACGATGAACTAGAAAATTATACGCGTAGCTTTGACACAAGATCACGAACAACACGGAGTTCTTCTGGAGAAAGTGTAAGAAGAAAAGTGGAGGAAGAAAGAGAGGGACACGCGAGGTTCACCCCGGTTTCTCTTTTTATAGCCCGTGGAGGGAAATCGATGATTCAATGTCAACTCATGGCATTCGGTGCACCACGTTGGCTGGGTTAATTAAGACAACAAAGTGGAATTTAAATTCCCTGAATGAGTTCTCCATGGAATTTTAAACACCTTTCGTGTTGGTGGCAAGTTAAAATGATGAGTGGTTTAAGTGCTAGGAGGAGGGGAAGATGCACAGCCATGACCGATGCGTGGTGTGTGTTCTGTTCCTGCTAATGTGGAGGAAGAAGAAATGTACCTGTGTGGGCTCGGTCTAAGGGGACAAATGATGGGCTTTAGTGGGAGTACTTGGCCCAAAAGATCAGGAAGAAAAATATAGAAGAGAGGTGGGCTTTACTTAGGAAAAACAAAATAAAAGATATTATGCTAGAGAACTTTGGCTAGAGTTTGAGAGAGGAAATGAATTAAATTTTCCTAAAAAAGAAAATCTAAAAAATAGAAAATCAAACAAAATAACATAAAGTTCCAAAATACAAATGCGCATAATTTAATATGCCAAAGATGAAAAAACAAACGACGAAAAGGGAACAATAAAACTAAAAATTTAAATTAGGTTGACATTAGTTCAAATAAATCCTCTGAATTATAAAAAAAGAATTTAAGCTTTTATTAATCAATAAAACAAACAAAATTTTCTGACCCTACATTTTGAAAATCTATTTCTTAAACATTCCGAGCATCGGGATGTTAGACCAAACCCCCATACACTACTCCTCGGGGTATTTGTCTCTTTGTGAACCTCCTTATTAGATTGAGAGTTACCGATAATAAGTGTATGAGTTCTTCGGACTAATGTAAGTATTGAAAGTTGACACTTCGACCTCCTCATATTTGCTAGCCTCTTCTGTACCGTGCATTGCCCTCTTCTCATTCTGAGAGTTGGCGTCCACCTCGCCGGTGCATCCAAACCCTTGACATGATACGCTCCGTCGTCATAAACCTCCTTATATCTTTTCTCAAAACAACCATCATACATACCTATCAAGGCATTTTCATCGTCTTTCCGAAAAATATTGCCATGCAACATCCATCTTCTCATGACTTAATCTTCATGCCATACATGTTCCTGCTACACTGACAGAGGCATACATTTGCATACATCATGATAGCTACATTTTGTTAATGTTAAGTACCTTGTAAAGTGTGAAAGATCTTCTACACTTCTTGTAAAATAGAGTGTTGCCCTTAAGTGAGGAAAAGATCCCAAAGAGGACAAAATTAAAAGATCCCAAAGAGGACAAATGAGAGTTAAATAGAAAGAGTCATTGAGGCCACCAAAAAAATATAAAAAAATAGTAAAAGGAAATAAAAAGAGAGAAGGGGGCAACACTACTGTTCCTTTTGAAAGATCCACACTCGTACTCCCTCTTATATCTTGTACTCCATAGAGATGATCATATATGCATATAGCTATGTGGGGACCTTCACACTACAGAACTTGGCTTGTATATTCCAATGATGAGCCTCCTCAAATGAGCTCTAGGTCTTCTTGAGCGAGCAAGTTGGATGCACCCCCACTAGTTCCATTGGAGAGCTTTCCTTAGCTCGTATGTGCATCTGTTGCATGGCAATCCCTACTCCTCACATCATATCTATCATTTGGCTTTCTCTTGCCTGTGACTGTCCTCATTGATGTGAGCCTTTCACACCCTTTTTGTCTTCCTCCTCCACCATATCTCTCTCTTTGCCTTCCTAAGTGTCAACTCACGTGCTTAAGCTCATCCATTGCATGAGTGCTCAAAATATCGAAAGGGAGTGGATCAAATTGACTTGTACCTAGCTAGTGGTCTAGGGAAGACTCAAGATAAGATTCCAAAGAGGACTAAGTGAGAAACTTTAGTAGATTGAGTTCTCAACAAATAAATATTTTTCTCGTATTCCCATCTCCCACTTCTTGCACGCAAACACCATCTGGAGACATTCGAGTCACAGACAGCGAGAGCTCTAGCACCTTTATGTTCTTGTATTGCTTGTTTCAATGCTAATATAGACTCTTGCTTGTTATGACTTGAATTCAATTACATACCGTAATTGCTTTACTTAAAATTCCTTATATTGTTGGTAGCATGTCACCACGTAAATTATGTTTGTTATCATTTACCTACTCAAGGACGAGTAGGAATTAAGCTTGGGTTGTTGATACGTCCCAAACGTATCTATAATTTATGCTTGCTTCATGCATGTTTTGTGTGATATTTCTATGTTTGAGATACACTTTCATACACTTTTGATCATATTTGGACTAACCTATTAACTCAGTGCACCCCATTGCCAGTTCCTATTTTCTGCTATTTTTCTATTTCAGGTTTTCCCCATATTAAAAATGCTCCAAAAATTCCCGGAAAATCCAATAAAAAATCAGCGCTTCGGAAGCTTCTAGTGCCCTGCGGGGGGCCAGAGGGGACCCACCAAGGCCCCAGGTGCCCTCCTGGCGCGGCCAGGAGTGGGGTCGCGCCACGGGGCTACCTGGACCCCTGGTGCCCCCCTGGCTGCCCCCCTTCGCCTATTTATTCTCTATCCTCCGAAACCCTCGAGGACAGAACCCTTTTTCGCGAACTCGCCTCTGTTTCGCCGGTTCCGCGCTTCCAAGATCGGAAGCGCCAGCAGACCTCTTCCCGGCACCCTGCCGGAGGGAGGATCGACCTCCGGGAACTTCTCCACCACCATGGACGCTTCCCAGATGATCCGTGAGTATTCCACCTTGGACCATGGGTCCATGATCAGTAGCTATGTAATGTTCTCCTCCCCTCTTTGTTCTTCATGGATTAGACCTTGTGAGCTTCCCTACATGATCAAGACACATATGTAATTCTTTCTGTTGTCGTTATGCTGAGTTTGCTGGGATCTGATGGATTTTGCGACTATGTTCAGATTGTGATTGAGTAATATATTTGGTTCTTATCTTTTATATTTTTGTTCTTGAGTAACTGTTGCATGTTCTCCGTTGCTATTTATTGCGTTGGCCAAGTAGTAGGTACTGACTCCAAGAGGGGTCTACGGGATGTGTTGTTGCCACAAGGGGGAAAACAACGGTGCTTGTAACCGCGATTGCAAGGATTGTTTACTTTACGCAAAGTTCTTTTAATGCAGTTGTCTGTTGCTTTGGGTTTACACTTTGGGTGGGGCTCGCAACTTAATACCAGCATGATGTTCTGGATAGATATCTCAAGGTGGATGATTAGTAGTAGATGCAGATGGATTTCGGTCTACTTATTTTGGCGTACTGCCCATGCTTTTGAGCATCTTCCATTATTTGTAGCATAGTTAGCATTGCCGTGCATTTTAAATCCTGTCAATTTCCCAACTGTGATTTGTTTACCTTGCATAGCAGTTTTATTGTCTTTTGGGGGATAGACATCACTAGTGAACATCATGGGACCCCGGTCCATATTTTCACCACTATTAGACACTCAATTTACTTCCCGCATTTACTTTCTAGTTCTAGCTATCACTATCTTTTATCTGTTGCGTTTGACCCTTTGTAAACAACAAGGCCGGAGAGATTGACAACCTCTATGTACTCGTTGGGAGCAAAGTTATTTTTTGTGTGTGCAGGTCCAGGTAAAGCAAGTGATTCTATTCAGACGGTGCATCACTAGCCGAACCACCTACTTTCCGTTGTTGGAGTCCTACGGGAGACAAACCTTGGTATCTTTACTAAGGGAAATTACTCTACGCTACATCTAAACCTTCCGCTTGGGGTAACCAATGAGGAGTAGCATCAGAGTCTACCGCGTTTTAGCGAGTTTTTTACTCTGGCGATTGCTTCTTTGGATAGGTAGATTGTTTAAGTAGGTTGACCCTGTCTTGCGGATTTTGAGGCCTGGCACCTGCTACTTTCAGGTGGGCCATCCTGTCTTCTGAATTATTTTCTTGGTATGGTTCCTGGTTCGCCAAGGGTGACTGTGAGCTAACTGGTGTTGTCGGGATCGTTGTTTCTGTTGTTTGAGCGCGTTTCCCTGTGACTGTTTGGGTCATCTTCTCTGTCCCTGTCATTTGAAGTAGGTTCGTGGGTGTCTGCCATGAATATCTGGAACGGCATCCGGGTCGCCAGCTTTGTCTTTTTCCCAGTTGTTTTGGCCACGTGAGTACTGTGCTCGCGCAGTCGCGAGTGGTGCCATGGACCGGGCTGAGGTGGGTTGCCTGAAGGACTCGCGGAGTCGTCGGGCAGGTGATACGTCCAAAATGCATCACTATTTTATATTATAATTTCATCCTATTCATTGATATATTCCACTTTAAAGTATTGTTCTTATGTTGTTTTGGCTTGTTTTACACAGTTTACAAATTTCCGGTGCCGAAGCAGCAGAACCAGAATTCAGCGGTGAAAAGTGGACACCAAGTTTCTTAATCGGATTAAGTCCAAACGCGATGAAAATTTACGGGGAGTAGTTTTATGGGAATTGACTGGGGATCACCGAAGATGGAGGTGAGGGGAGCCACGAGGCAGCTAGAACGGTGCCTGGCGCGCCCCCCCTCCTGGTCGCGCCAGGCACCCTCTTGGATGCCTGGTGCCCCCCCTCGGTGCCCCCTCTCGCCTATAAGACCCCCTTGTGGTGAAAACCCTAAAGAGAGAAGAGTTTCCGTGTTTCTCCGCCGCCACGGGGCGGAAACCTACAGAGGAGAAAAGCCATCTCCGGCGGGAAGATTCCGCCGGGGAGATCACCTCCCGGAAGGGGAGATCGTCGCCATCATCATCATCATCATCATCGTCACGGGCATCATAGAGATCATCATCAACATCATCCCCAACATCAGCACCATCTCCATCTCCATCCCATCTCATCTCACAATTGCAACTTGTGTTGTAATCCGTACTATCTATCCTCTCTACTCTGTTGGTGTTGATTACTACTTTGTGGTGAATGCTATTGAGTTTTGTTGGAGAAATATCATTGTGTCCAGATTGTTTGCAACCCATCTATCACCTCTGATCATGACCTCTTTTATGTCTTGTGAGTAGTTACCTTAGTTCTTGAGAACATGGGAGAAGTCTAGTTGTTAGTAGGCATATGATGTTGCAGTATTATGTGTTGTTTGATACTTAAGTTGTGTTGTCATTTCTCTAGTGGTGTTATGTGAGTCGAACACTTAACACTTCACCTTTCTTAGGCCTAGAGGAATACATTGTGCACAAAGGATGCTTATGGTGGGTTGCCGGAGTGACAGAAACCTGAACCCCAGTTCGCACACTTTTGCATAAGGGAGTTATGGATCCTTGATCGTAATGTTGTGGTTAGGCTTATGCCTTAATTACTACCTTGTATTTGCGAATGATTGCAAGGTGTGTAATGATAAGAGTACACTTATCTTAGTCTAGAAGGTGTACTAGCATTGATCCACCCACCAACACTTATCAACACAATACATATTACTTGGCGGAGTATGGTGAAAGTAACTTGGCTATCTCTCCCGTGTGTTCTCGAGAACGCTTTAGCTTTTATAAGCTTAGTTCCTAGGCTTATCCTTGTGAAAGGATTGGGCCACTTGCTACTCCTCAGTTACCCTGTTTACTTTGCTTGTCTTTTACTTTTTTGTTGCTTAAACCAAAAACCCCTAAATATTTACCTTTGAGTGTGTGCAACCTTTCCTTATCCAGTGTCACTTATCAGCACCTTCTGCTCCTCGTGGGATCGACATCCTTATTTATCGAAAAGCTACAATTGATCCCCTAGACTTGCGGGTTATCAAGAATCGTTTATTAGCGCGGTTAACATGGGAGGCAACCCAACTAAACCTATTAACTTCACCACCATCAACGAGCTTTTCTGGCGCCGTTGCCGGGGAGTGTAGCGCTACTGGTAAGTGAAGCTGGTAAGGGAACCTTTATTTTCTGTTGTTACCTTCAGTCCTTATGGACTCTTCTACTGTTGGTTCGTTGCTGGTAAGGAGCCGCCCCACGACTGTGGTGGTCACTCCTACCCCTACTGAAATTGTGCCCTATAAAATACCATCTGGTATTATTGATTATGTCTTGGCTAATCGTTATACATGAGAAGGACATCCGGGAGAACACCTGCTATATTTATCACAATTATGTTCTTTATTTAAGCTTGCAGGTGTAACAATGGAGTTCGTCATGAAGAAACTATTCTCCGTATCACTCAAAGATAAAGCTTCAGATTGGTATAAGCTACTCGATAACTCTGATCTGCTTGAATGGCCAGAGCTTATGTCTCTCTTTTATGCAAAGTTCTATCCTCTTCGTGAAATTCACCAAGACAGGAACTACATCTACAACTTTTGGTCTCGTGACAGAGAGAGCATCGCTCAAGCTTGGGGGAGACTAAAGACCTGATGCTCAAATGCCCAAACCATGAGCTCCCCAAGGTAATTATACTTACAAATTTTTATGCCAGGCTTTCTCGTCAGGACAGGGAGATGTTGGATGCCTCCTCTAGCGGGGTATTCCAGTCCAGAAGTATGGAAGAAAAAAGGGATCTTATAGAAAGGATCCAGAAGAACACTGAAGACTGGGAAATTGATAAAGGTATTGAACCCGCTATAAACTATGAGCATGACTACATTGAGAGTTATGTGAAGACTGGTTACTTTAATACCTTTTGCTCTAAAATTGGTCTTGATTCCCAGCTAATGGTTGAATTTTGCAAGGACTTTGCTTCTCATATTGATTCTTCTAAGAAGAAGGAGAGTCAACATCACAAACCTTTCAAGGAGTCACCTATTGAGATTAATGTTACTGATCCTGTTTTACCTGCAGTTGTGTATGAACAGCCTCCTTATCCCTCAAGGATAAAGGAGCACTCTTTTGTTACAGGTATTCTAAAAAAAAACGTAAGGACCACTGACGAACCTGAGGACATGATCAAGGTCAAGCCTCAAGTTGCAATGGTCAAGGATCTGGTAACCAGTGATATTGAAGAATCCACTATTAGTTTTTGTGCCGTTTCCACTAACATTGTCACAGCCAAGAACAAAGGCCCAATTTCAGGTACACCAGTTGTATCTGTCAAAATAGGAGATCATAATTACTATGGGCTATGTGATTTGGGATCTAGCGTCAGCGCTATTCCCTTCACACTTTATCAAGAGATCATGCACGAGATTCAGCCGTGTGAGATCAAGGACATTGATGTCACGATTCATCTTGCAAATAAACAAACAATCTCTCCAGTTGGGATTGTGAGAGATGTTGAAGTACTCTACGGGAAGGTAAAATATCCTACTGACTTTCTTGTACTTGGTTCAGTGCAAAATAGTTTTTTCCTTATTATCTTTGGTAGGCCCTTCCTTAGCACTTGTGGAGCTATAATAGATTGCAAGAAAGGTAAAGTTTCTGTTGAATTCAACGGTGAGCCGTATGAATTTATTTTTTCTAAGTTTTCTAAGCAGCCTCGTGGTACTGACTTGTCAAGTAATGACAAAATTATTGAAGAAATTTCTTACATTGCTATTCCTCCTGATGATACTTTGCAGCAATTTATGGAAGACCACGAGAATGACATACATATGCAGGAGAGGGATGAACTAGAAGACATATTTTTAAGACAAACTCCTATCCTGAAGCACAACCTCCCGATTGAACCTTTAGGAATCCTCTCGCAACCAAAAGAAGACCCGGTGTTTGATCTAAAACCACTACCCGATGCGCTCAAGTATGCTTATTTAGATGAAAAGAAAGTATATCATGTTATTATCAATTCTAACCTTTCAGGGTATGAAGAAGAGCGATTATTGGAGACACTCCACAGACACCGAGGTGCTATTGGCTATACTCTTGATGATCTCAAGGGTATTAGTCCATCCATTTGCCAACATACTATCAATCTCGAGCCCGATGCTAAACTAGTTGTTGATCATCAACGACGGTTGAACCCAAGGATGAAGGGCGTGGTTAGGACGGAGGTTCTCAAACTTCTAGTTGCAGGTATCATCTATCCTATAGCTGATAGTAAGTGGGTAATTCCCGTTCATTGTGTTCCTAAGAAAGGATGTATGATGTTGTTCCTAATGATAAAAATGAACTAATACCTCAGAGGACTATTATTAGATATAGAATGTGTGTTGATTTCAGGAAGTTGAACAAGGCCACCAGAAAGGACCACTATCCTCTGCCCTTTATTGATCAAATGCTCGAGCGGCTGTCTAAAAACACCCACTTCTGCTATCTTGATGGGTATTCTGGCTTCTCCCAGATTCACGTTAACACATCGGATCAAGAGAAGACCACATTTACGTGTCCTTACGGTACTTATGCTTATAGGCGTATGCCTTTTGGTTTGTGTAATGCACCTGCTACTTTTGAGAGGTGTATGTCTGCGATATTTCATGGTTTCTATGAGGAGATTGTAGAAGTTTTCATGGATGACTTTTCCGTCTATGGAAACTCCTTTGACCACTGTCTCCACAATATTAATAAAGTTTTGCAGAGATGTGAAGAAACGAATTTGGTGCTCAATTGGGAGAAGTGCCATTTCATGGTTAATGAAGGGATAGTTCTTGGACACAAGATTTCCGAAAGGGGAATTGAAGTGGACAAGGCAAAAATTGAAGCTATTGAAAGGATGCCCTATCCAAGGGACATCAAAGGTATTTGTAGTTTTCTAGGTCATGCTGGTTTCTATAGAAGATTTATCAAGGACTTTTGTAAGACCCCGAGACCCCTTACCAATCTTCTCCAGAAGGATTCTCCTTTTGTATTTGATGAAGATTGTAAGGAAGCTTGTGAATTTCTTAAGAAAGCCTTGATAACCGCTCCTATAGTACAACCACCTGACTGGAATTTTCCCTTTGAAATTATGTGTGATGCTAGTGATTTTGCTGTTGGAGCTTTTTAGGACAAAGGGTTGACAAGAAGCTGAATGTCATCCACTATGCCAGCAAGACACTTGATAGTGCTCAAAAGAATTATGCTACTACCGAGAAGGAATTCTTGGCAATGGTGTTTGCTTGTGATAAGCTTAGACCATATATTATTGATTCTAAAGTTATTATTCATACTGATCATGCTTCCATTAAGTATATTATGCAGAAAAAAGGACGCCAAACCAAGACTCATTAGATGGGTACTCCTTCTTCAAGAATTTGATTTGCAGATTGTCGATAGAAAAGGAGTAGACAATCCGGTGGCGGATAATCTTTCAAGGATGGAAGATATCCCGCACGATCCTATTCCAGTCAACGACAGTTTCCCAGATGAACAGCTTGCTGTTGTAAAAGTACAATCTCATTCCGACCCTTGGTTTGCAGAATATGCTAATTTTATCGTTGCAAAGTTTTTGCCTCCAGGTTTTACATTTCAGCAGAGGAAGAAATTCTTCACGGATTTGAGGCACTACTTTTTGGATGACCCACATCTTTTCAAAGAAGGTGCGGACGGGATCGTAAGAAGGTGTATACCGGAGCACGAGCAGCAGGACATTCTTCGACAATGTCACGATGGTCCCTATGGAGGACATCATGCCGGTGAAAGGACCGCACATAAAGTTTTACAATCAGGTTTTTATTGGCCTACTCTTTTTAAGGACGCCCGAAGGTACGTTCTATCTTGTGATAAGTGTCAGAGAGTTGGTAACATTAGCAGGAGAAATGAGATGCCTATGAATTACTCACTAGTGATCGAACCTTTCGATTGTTGGGGTTTTCATTTTATGGGTCCTTTTCCTCCTTCACACAAGTACACACACATCTTAGTTGCTGTTGATTATGTAACCAAGTGGGTTGAAGCAATCCCCACTGAGAGTGTTGATCACAAGAAATCTTTGAAAATGCTCAAGGATGTAATTTTTCCTAGGTTTGGAGTACCAAGGTACCTCATGACAGATGGAGGGTCACACTTCACTCATGGAGCTTTTAGGAAAGCTCTAGCCAAGTACGATGTCAATCATCGGATTGCATCACCGTACCACCCTCAAACTAGTGGGAAAGTTGAGCTCACCAATAGGGAGATCAAGTTGATCTTGCAGAAGAAAGTAAACAGTTCTAGAAAGGACTGGTCAAAGAAGTTAGTAGTAGATGCTTTGTGGGCGTATAGAACTGCTTACAAAAACCCCATGGGCATGTCTCCGTATAAAATGGTCTATGGCAAGGCTTGCCATTTACCATTACAGTTAGAGCAAAAGGCTTTCTGGGCTGTCAGAGAGCTAAATGCTGACCCAAAGTTAGCTGGTGAAAAGCGTCTCATGAACTTGAATTCTCTAGATGAGTGGAGGAGTGAAGCTTACGAGAGCGCTAAAATGTTCAAGGAAAAGGTAAAGAAGTGGCACGATAAAAGAATTCTGAAACGTTAATTTTATGTTGGTGATAAAGTTTTGTTGTTTAGATCTCGTTTCAGGTTTTCTCCAGGTAAACTATTTTCCAGATGGGAAGGACCTTTTCATATCAAAGAAGTATATCGGTCTGGTGCAATCAAGATCAATAATTTCGAAGGCACCAAACCTCAAGTTGTGAATGGAAAAAGACTCAAACATTACATTGAAGATGATCCTATCAATGTGGATGCAAACATGATATATACAATAACTCATGAAGAGCATGTTGCAGCCCAGTTTCAGACTCCGGCAGGAACAGAATAAGCAAAGGTATGTATTACGGTAAGGAAACATCGCGAACGTCAATAAAAGTCTACTTTTCAAAGTTTTTGCAAAATTAGGAAAATTCCAACCCCGAGTGGAGCCGGAAAGGAGCTCCAGGGGGGCCAGGAGGCCTCCTGGCGCGGCCCCCCTCCTGGCCGTGCCAGGCACCCTCCTGGGTGCCCTGGACTCTGACTCCGACTCCACCTAGGCTTGAAACCTTCCTTCTGTTGCAGAAATTTTTGCTATATATTTTCCCGGATAGTCCCGGCACCGTATCTCTCGATTTCGCGTGTTTTCTTTCTCGGTCTGTTTCTGCCAGGAAAACTTTCAGTAGATCTAGGTGCCATGGCTTCCCCAAGTTCCCCCAAGGACAAGTTCGTCTTCAACGTCATCAACCCTTACCTCGCTGAGGTGAGGAAGCACCCCCAGGTCCTTCGTGTGGAGGACGGTGTTCTCCACAAGGAAGATCTAAAGGTACCAGTCAAGGAAGGGAGCACCGAGGAGCGGCTGAAGGAGATGGAACATGAGGTCTTCAAGTTCAAGAAGATGGTGGAGCGTGGTGTTGAAGCTAACTTCGACATCATGAACGAGATCGAGGCTTCCCACAAGAAGGAGATGAAGGAGATGTGGTCAAGTTTGGCCGCACTAGAAGAAAAAGTTTATGAACTCCAAGCACAGATCTATGATCTACAGAACCAGAACTGTGAGTATGAACTAAAGTTTATGCGCATGGGTTTGGGTGGTGAGTGCAGGATCCTGGAGACGGGAATGTCCTTTGAGACTGGAGAACAGCTGCCATGGAAGCGCTTCGCCAAGGAGTACGTGGCCAACAAGAACAAGAATGAGGAGTGAAATCTCCTTGGGTAATGGCATCCCCTTAGCTTGTTCCAAGCTTGGGGGAGTGCCGGGTATCTTTATCTTTATCTTTGTCTTTAGGAGTCAAGTAGAGTCGTATCATGTCTAGGGAAGTTACTTTATGAAATAGGTGTTGCTTTGGAGGTCTATCACTCCTTTTGTGGAGAGCTTTGTATCCGTGAGTGTGGGGTCGTCTATGAAGGAATATTAATAAAAAGTCTATTGGTTTCTTCGCTGCACTCGGTATTCTCTTCACGCAATCGACATTATGAGCTGATTCTTATGGGGAGTATTGACCTTATATCAGGTATGGCTTCCAAAACTTTATTTATATCTTGGCAAGTATAGCTTTGGTCATAACAACAAGCATGTTTTTCTCAAAGTAGCGACATAGCCAAAACCTTTGTGTTATTATGCTTGAAGTGTTAGGTTGATAAGGAAGACAACTTGATGTTTCATGCTAGTTTTAATGTTTATGCTTTGTATTGCTTGCATCTAAGTTGTCATCAATTGTCTGGTCTCTCAAAGCCTTGCTAGCCAAAACTCTGTACTAAGCGGAATTATGCTTGTACTTCCATACCCTGAAACCAACATCTTCCACTTCAGTCCACCATACCTTCCTATTTGTGGTATTCCACTACCACTCCTAAAGTATATAATTTATGTGCTATCTCTAGATGTTCAAAATCTTCTGTTTTGTGCCACTGATTCAGCTCATGAGGAAGTGGTGGGTAACCCATGATCTTCTTAATTTGGACAAGTTTTATCTTGGGATTGCATGTCTAATCTGCAAACCCCTAATACGAGAAGGGACTGGCATGAGTGCCCAACTCGTAAAAGATAAATACTAACACACAAGTTCCTTCGCCCATTTATGAGTGATAAACAAAGGAATTTAAGGGGATGTGTTCGTCCCCACATGGGAGTCGTTCCTCGAAACTTGTCCAAATCATGAAGTGAGTGAGTTATCTATCACCAGTCGTTGACGGATCATGCACCTCCCAAAGGCCTGTTTTTATTCTGTTTGATCTAGAGATGGCACATGAGTTTTCCCTGCTTACCCTTTTGCACGGGGTTTATTCTTTATTTTGTGCTGAGTCAGACCTTCCTACTTCCTTCCTTCTTGAGAGAGAACAGACACTTGATGTTAATAAAGATTCTTGCTTACAAAGCTACATTCAAAGTTAGCATGTTACATCTTTGTTGACATTATATTTTGAGTAAACAGCTTCCTTTGTGTTAACTTGTGCACTTCTTGACTAATAACATGTTCTTTCCAAAGCTTCATTTGGTTCCATTATAAGTGAAAAGAGAAAAAGTAAAAAGTTAGTAGTTGTTCCTTGACCAAGGCTATGTTTGCCATGATTTGATGAGTTTTCCAGGTCCTACTTTGTTATAATTGTTACTACTTTCTCATAAGGACCTTATGAGTTGAGGTTGCTGTTGAGGATGCTTCAGTTTGGTGAGAAATCTTGATGCTTCTTGCCCATATTCTTTTATCGACACTTCACTCTCTAAACTTGTGGACAGGTTTACCGAGCTCAGCAATCGCTTGGGGACAAGCGAGGCCTAAGCTTGGGGGAGTTGATACGTCCAAAATTCATCACTATTTTATATTGTAATTTCATCCTATTCATTGATATATTCCACTTTAAAGTATTGTTCTTATGTTGTTTTGGCTTGTTTTACACAGTTTACAACTTTCCGGTGCCGAAGCAGCAGAACCAGAATTCAGCGGTGAAAAGTGGACACCAAGTTGCTTAATCAGATCAAGTACAAACGCGATGAAAATTTACGGGGAGTAGTTTTATGGGAATTGACTGGGGATCACCGAAGATGGAGGTGAGGGGACCCACCAGGCAGCCAGAAGGGTGCCTGGCGCCCCCCCCCTTCTGGCCGCGCCAGGCACCCTCCTGGATGCCTGGTGGCACCCCTCGGTGCCCCCTCTTGCCTATAAGACCCACTGGGGTGAAAACCCTAAAGAGAGAAGCGTTTCCGTGTTTCACCGTCGCCATGGGGCGGAAACCTACAGTGGAGAAAAGCCATCTCCGGCGGGCAGATTCCGCCGAGGAGATCACCTCCCGGAAGGGGAGATCGTCGCCATTATCATCATCATCGTCACGGGCATCATCGAGATCATCATCAACATCATCCCCAACATCAGCACCATCTCCATCTCCATCCCATCTCATCTCACAATTGCAACTTCTGTTGTAATCCGTACTATCTATCCTCTCTACTCTGTTGGTGTTGATTACTACTTTGTGGTGAATGCTACTGAGTTTTGTTGGAGAAATATCATTGTGTCCAGATTGTTTGCCACCCATCTATCACCTCTGATCATGATCTCTATTATCTCTTGTGAGTAGTTACTTTAGTTCTTGAGAACATGGGAGAAGTCTAGTTGTTAGTAGTCATATGATGTTGTAGTATTATGTGTTGTTTTATACTTAAGTTGTGTTGTTATTTCTCTAGTGGTGTTATGTGAGTCGAACACTTAACACTTCACCTTTCATGGGCCTAGAGGAATACATTGTGCACAAAGGATGCTTATGGTGGGTTGCCGGAGTGACAGAAACCTGAACCCCAGTTCTCACACTTTTGCACAAGGGAGTTATGGATCCTTGATCGTAATGTTGTGGTTAGGCTTATGCCTTAATTACTACCTTGTATTTGCGGATTCTTGCAAGGTGTGTAATCATAACAGTACACTTATCTTAGTCTAGAAGGTTTACTAGCATTGATCCACCCACCAACACTTATCAACACAATACATATTACTTGGTGGAGTATGGTGAAAGTAACTTGGCTATCTCTCCCGTGTGTTCTCGAGAACGCTTTAGCTTTTATAAGTTTAGTTCCTAGGCTTATCCTTGTGAAAGGATTGGGCCACTTTCTACTCCTCAGTTACCCTGTTTACTTTGCTTGTCTTTTACTTTTCTATTGCTTAAACCAAAAACCCCTAAATATTTACCTTTGAGTGTGTGCAGCCTTTCCTTATCCAGTGTCACTTATCAGCACCTTCTGCTCCTCGTGGGATCGACATCCTTATTTATCGAAAAGCTACAATTGATCCCCTAGACTTGTGGGTTATCAAGAATCGTTTATTGGCGCGGTTAACAGGGGAGGCGACCCAACTAAACCTATTAACTTCACCGCCATCAGCAGGTGGGAGTTGCTTTTTTTATTGACGTCGCCTTGGGTGCTGTAGTTGTTCCGAGTGCTCGAGCGTCGTATGTGAGGCGAAGGGTGCCCCAGTGGTTGGTGTGGATCTTGAGCCTCCCGAAAATCAGATCTGCGCTTTCGCGGAGATCAGCGAAAGATGATCGCGAGACGGGGAGATGCGCGATCAAGCCGAGGGACTCGAACAGATCTGATTCTTCTCGAGTCGCGAAGGTGTCGAGTGCTGAAGCAATCGACCAGTCGTTGATTGCTGGTGAAGATACCGCCGAGATCGTTGATCCAACCTGCGTCTTACCCACGGTCGACTCCAATTGGTGAGGATTGACCTCGACAAATCCCATGGTTAGGAACCCTGGGATAGATCGTAGAGGAGATGTGCAGGTTGGTGATACTCGTCGGCTAAGAGGAGACAGGGATTTACTCAGGTTCAGGGCCCTCGATCGGTGAAACCCCTACTTCCTGCTCGATTGTATTATGATTGAGGCGATTACAGTGGATGTCGAGGCGAGTTCACTCGGGACCGGAGGTGTTGCTTGGATATTCGATGCCCTAGACGTCCCCTCTCCCAGCCTTTATATATTAGGTTGGGTCGCAAGGAGTCCGTCTAGGTTTATAGAGAGAGTTTCCTAATCTAGTTTTAGTCTTGGACGCCAAGTCGTAGCTTCCATAATACTCGAGGACTCCTATGGCGGTTCCTCGAGTGGGCCAGGCATGGGCCGGTCGAGGCTTCCAGCGGGCCTTCTGTCTTGATACGCACGAGGTACCCTCATCTATAGGAGTCGTGGGGTCACCCCCTCGTCAACGAGCTTCTGGTAGTACGGGTACCGCTGCTGAGATTTCGTGAGGACTTCGCTGAGGTAGTAGATTGGCCTTTGTATGCTTGTTACTTTGCCTTCCTCTGCGCGCTCAACGACGAGTGCGGTGCTGACCACGCTGATGCGTGCCGCTATGTAGAGGTATAGGGGTTCTCGTTCCTCTGGGACTGCCAGAATTGGCGGGGTCGACAGGGTCTTCTTTAGGTCCGCGAATGCACTACAGGCTTCTTCAGTCCACTCAAATTTTCCTCCTTTTATGAGTAGTTGGTAGAATGACAGAGTCCTCTCTCCCAACCTGCTGTTAAAGCGGCTCAGGGCTGCGAGTCTTCCAGTGAATTGCTGGACGCCCTTTATGTCGAATGGTTCTTGCATCCTTGCGAGTGCTTGGACTTTTTCTGGGTTGGCTTCGAATCCTCGGATAGAGACCATGTACCCGAGCAGTTTTTTGGCTGGGACGCCGAACCCGCACTTTTTTGGGTTGAGCTTGATTATGTATCTGTTGAGTGCTGTGAAGGTCTCTGGAAGGTCGTCGAGTAGTGTGCATGCGTTCTATGTTTTGACGACGATGTCGTCAACATAGACTTGGACGTTTCTGCCGATTTGGTTCTTTTAGACATGCTTGCATCATCCGCTGGTACGTGGCTCCAACATTTTTCAATCCTAAGGGCATTGTCTTGTAGCAGAATACACCATAGGGGGTGATGAATGAGGTATGCTCTTCGTCTTCTTCCTTCATCCTGATTTGGTTGTACCCTGATTAGGCGTCGAGAAAGGACAGGAGGCCGCATCCTGCGGTAGAGTCGATAATCTGGTCTATCCTTGGGAGAGGGAAGTGGTCCTTTGGGCAGTGCTTGTTGACGGGCCCATAGTCGACGCACATGCGTAGTACGTCTGAATCCTTTTTAGGTACTAGAAATGGGTTTGAGACCCAGGTGGCCTTCTTCGTCTCCCGGATGAATTGTGCATTGAGTAATCAGTTGACTACTTCTCCGATGGCTCTGCGCTTGGGTTCAGAGAATCTGCGCAGCGCCTGCTTCACTGGTTTGGTGGTTGGGGAGATTTGCAGTGCGTGCTCTGCGAAACTCTCGTGGTATTTCGGGAATGTCGGTCGGTGATACGTCCCAAATGTATCGATAATTTCTGCTCGCTCCATGCATGTTTTGTGTGATATTGCTATGATCTAGATACACTTTCATACACTTTTGATCATATTTGGACTAACCTATTAACTCAGTGCATCCAGTGCTAGTTTCTGTTTTCTGCTGTTTTTCTATTTCAGTTTTCCCCCATATAAAAAGTGCTCCAAAAATCCGGGAAAAATCAGATAAAAATCAGTGTACTGGAAGCTTCCAGAGCCCTGAAGGAGGGCCAGGGGGCCACCACCAGGTGCCCAGGCGGCCACCTGGCGCGGCTAGGGGCCTGGCCGCGCCAGGGGGGCGCCTCGACCCCTGGTGGCCCCCTTGGCTGCCGCCCTTTGCCTATTTCGGAAACTCACCTCTGTTCCGCCGCCGCCGCCACGCTTCCAAGATCGAGAGAACCGTCTGGACCCTTCCCGGCACCCTGCTGGAGGGAGGATCGACCTCCGAGAGCTTCTCCTCCACCATGGACGCTTCCAGAATGTGCCGTGAGTAGTTTCCTTTGGACCATGGGTCCGTGATCAATAGCTGATACGTCTCAAACGTATCTACTTTTCCAAACACTTTTGTTATTGTTTTGCCCTCATTCTTGCATGATTTGGACGAAACTAACCCGGACTAACGTTGTTTTCAGCAGAGCTGCCTGTATGGTTTTATTGTGTGCAGGAAAATGGATTTTTAGACATCCCAGAAAAATACCAGAAAATCCACGCACCCGATGGAGCCAGGAGCCAGAAGTGGGACCAAAGGGGAGCCCTGGGGGCCCAGGCGCCCCCCTGGCGCGACCAGGGGTGGGGCCGCGCCCTTTGGCCGCCTGGGCTGCTCCCCCCTCCTCTGGTGCCCTACCGAGGCTCCTATTTATCCCCGTGACAAGAAAATCCCAGAACAGAAGTCGTTTTCCCAGTTTCCATCGCGGAGCCGCCGCCACCCTCTGTTCTTATTCGGGAGGGCTAATCTGGAGGCTGATTTGGCCTCTGGAGAGGGGAGATCGTCGCCATCGTCATCACCATCACCACTCCATCCATCCTCCATGACTTCTCTTCACATGTGTGAGTAATTCCCTGCTGTAGGCAAAGGGGATGGTAGGGATTGGATGAGTTTAATCATGTAATAGTTTGTCAGATTGTTGGGGGCATGTTGCCTATCATCTAGATTGGTGTTTGTCTTCTTTGCTACAACTTGTTGTTCTTAATGCTTGTCACTTTGGGCCCGAGTGCCATGTTTTCAGATCTAAACCTTATGTGTTTTCATGAGTATATTTGTGTTCTAGATCCTATCTATGAGTTGTATGCACCTATTATGGTCCGGAACCGGCGATCCCAAAGGTGAAAGCTTGGGAAACCAAAGGGGATGGTCCATGATTTGAGGATTCCATGTATCCATTGAGTTTATTGCTTTGTTCCGGTGCCCTTTGACAGGAGCGCCTTAATCTCCATAAGTTCCTTTTGGCCCCGTTCGTAGCGGGATGGTAGGACAAAATATGTTGTGCAAGTTCTTATTGCAAGCACGCACAACTACCTTCGGGATACATGCCTATTGTTTGATATATGCCTAGATGATCATTGCTTTTCTGTGTGCCTTGCCCCGTGTTGGAATCTATTATATGTTCACTCTCATCCATGCAGCGCCCAACCATCCATCTCCCTAGCCTACAGTGTTTTCAATCCTGCTGATTATTAGTTGTTACTTTTTGCTATTTACTTTTTCTATTGCTATCATTGTTGCAAGCAAGTATATTTCAGGTGCGGTTGAATTGACAACTCAATTATCAAAGCTTATAAATACTCTTTGGCTCCCCTGTGTCGAATCAATAAATTGGGTTAACTTACCCGTGAAGACTATCTCGATCCCTTACACCTGTGGGGCATCAAGCAGCGTTTTTCTGGCGCCGTTGCCGGGGAGCATAGAAATATTTACAAGTCTACTTGAATTATCCTGCCTGCTTCATATCATCCTCTATGGGTAAGAAAGGAGACCCCAAGGTTTCGATCTTACCATCCCGTACAAGAAAAGGTACTGTTCTGAACACAAGTGCTACACTTGATTCACCTTCTATTATGAGTAAGTTTACTTCACCACCACTACATGATGCTTCTATTGAGTCTGCTACTATGTCCGATACTTTTGATGATGCTTCCTGTCGTCGATATGTGACGGCAGATGCCATTGGGATGGCTAAAGTGAGGGGAAGACACGAGGGAGAAAGATGTCGATGGTGCCGGAATCGGGTTGGGCACAAACACCCCTACTCCTGCTTGTCTCTTCTATATCAATGGAACTGAGCTACAATAACTGCTTCTCTATCTACTCAGGGGAAGGTGAGCGCCACCGTGGGCAAGGCTCTCTCCTGCTTCCCTGAGGAATAACTACTAGCAGTTAATGAACTGAGTGAGTTGTGAGTAATGGTGCGAATGAGCGGATCGTCCCCCACGCAGGAGGGGTACCCCGGGCTCTTATAGCATGAGCCCGGGGTAAATCGGTAACTTCACTGCCGATTGGGCCCAGCTGTCATCCTCTAAACGGCTGGGTCCCACCGACTGCTTCTCTCCGGGTGATCCGGACTCGACGAGCGGCGGCCCATGCTGTAGGCTCGTAGGGCATGATGGTGAGCAGTGGAGCTAGGAGGTGTGGTCTTGTCATCCTGTCCGCGGAATCAGCGGAGAGGTCGACACCGCATCTCCGCCAGATCTTCGATGTGACTTGGCTTCTCTGCCATCCCGATCTCTCGGGATTGTGCATTTATGACCCCATACTTGTACCCTCGACTAATCTCGGGGTCAACTTCTCCAGGGGTAGTAGGTTGCACCGATTGCGCCTGGGCCGACTGGTGGTTCTCGGCAGGGTCGATTGCTCTAGGCAATCGGGCGTGCCGATGCCCACCTCGGCCCAGCTGCGGGCCAATCGGATAATGGTCTTGATGACAACAGGGTGGATCGGTTGCGCCTGGGCCGACTGCTGGCATTCGGTACGGCTGATTTCCTAGGAGCAATCGGCCGTACGTCTGCCCAGCTCGGCCCAGCTGCAGCCCAATCGGTCCATCCTTGTCTTGAAAGGTTTCTTTCGCTTGGGTGAGCCTACCTGGTTACCAATCCCCCGACAGTAGCCCCTAAAGATGTAAAGGTCCCAGGGTCATTTGACTGTGGGGCCTTTGCAGTTTTCAATCTTTCTCCAATATCTTCCGAATGCTATGGCCTCATCAAGTGCGTCATTCCGAGTTCGTCGACTGACTCGGAGCTCACACTCGGCTTGTCAAGATTTCATCCGATCTGTTTTGAATCATCTCCGATTTCTGTCTTCACTTTTTGAGAATAGTATCCCTCGCCGATTACCTTCCAACGGTTACCTCCGATTCTTCCGGGATGCAGTCAATGGACCGGGGGCCATGACCCACGCGCGACTTGACGTAACTGCAGGCCTCGACCCCCACGTCGCACGCCTCGCTTCCCACGCTGGGATCTCTTGCGCCGGTTTGCCGGTTGGTCTTCCTGTGGGCTAGGCCACACCAGGCCACACGGCCGCAACCGGATCCAACTCCCCTCCCCCGCCGCCCTTATAAGCCACAGGGGAGGGCCTGTGCCTCTTCCTTCTCTCATACGTCGTCTTCCTCCTCCGCCTCTCGCTCTCGCGCGCCATTGCTGCCCCGCTCGAAGCTCTCCATCGCGCTCGCAGCTCCGCCTCCGCGCACGGGACCCGCTCCGGCCGCGCACTCGCTTGCTTCTCCGCCACCGCGGTAATCTTTCCTCGCTACTCTCGCGCTCCTCGGCCTCCTTCTCCTTCCGCCCGCAAGCTCCATGGCGCCCCGGCGAGACACCTCTCAGGCCAGCCGCGGGTGCTGGAGGGGCGCCACGGTCACCGCCGAGGCCATCCAAGCTCTGGTTCGCGCCCGCAAGATGTCGGCTGAGGTCCAGTGGCGCGTTCCCGGCGCCGAGATCGTGCCCAACGCGCGTGCTGGTGAGAGGGTCGTCTTCCTCGCTCACTTCGAGCGTGGATTCGGACTCCCCGCTAGAACCTTCTTCCGAAACTTCCTCAACTTCCATCGCCTGCAACCACATCACCTCGCGGCGAACTTCATCATGATCCTCTCCGGCTTCGTCACGCTGTGTGAGGGGTATCTCGGCTGCCGCCCAAGCGTTGCTCTTTGGAAGAGGATCTTCAACCTCCGAGCTCACAATGCTCGGACGGGAGCTGTGGTGCCATCTGCCACGGAAGGTGGCGAGCCAACATATCCGACTGACATGACTGACTGCGGAATTCCTTGTCGCAGCCGGAAAACCTAAGTACAAAAGTCCCGAGATCGTCCAGTCATGCAAGAACTGGCAGACCACATTCTTCTACATCAAATCGCCCGAGCAAGGCCCCCCGATCTCCTGAATCTGCCCGAGTTCTCCCTCGCACGGCCGACTGAGAAACATCAGTGGTCGTTGAAGTATGGTGTCGGAGACCTCAACGTGGATGCTCAAGTCGCTCGGGTTGCTCAGCTGGAACAAGAGGGGCTCCTGCCGACTGATCTTGTTGCTGCTTGGCTTCAAGCCCGAGTGCTTCCTCTACAGCGTCGAGTGCACCACATGTGTGACATGTCGGGCCCCCGAGATCCCACTCAGCTCTGCACGTGGCGAGTGAAGCTCGAAGACCTTTGCGTCAGGCTAAGGGCTATTACATCCAGTGCCTTGCCCGATCCTTTCCGCTTCGGCCTTGAGTACCTACACCGCCGACAGAAACCACCCGTGGTATGTCCCGACTGGTCCCTTTCTCCGATTGCTTTTGCCTCACACTCAATTTCTCTGACAACTTTCTTCTTCTTGCTCAGCACTTCATTCAATCCGATCTGATGGAAGACGGCCAAGTGGCCGGCACGTATGCCCCCGACCGCGAGGAAGATGACCCGCGGACTTCGAGTACAATGGTGAAGCTCCTCCCTCCGAATCTGAAGATGACGACGCCGACGATGGTGAATCCTCTGGGGAGTCCTCCGAATCCGAAGATCCTGCTGCTGATGCCGACGCCGAGGCCGCCGACCCCAAGAATGCCGACACCCGAACTGCGGCTCGAGGGGGTACGCCTGACCCTTCCCTTGAGAAATTTCTGGCCGAATGGAGCGATGACGATAGTGTCTCAAAGGTTGGTAATTCTGATGCAGCTCCTCACGCCAAGCCGCCGAAGGTGCCGACTAAACGCGCCTCGGCAACCAGCTCCTCTTCTGGTGCTGCTTCCAACAAGGCCGCGAAGGCGGTGCTGACTGCTCCCAAGGGCAAACAGCCTTAGGCGACGGCCACTCGAGTGCCGACTGCTCAAGCGCCTCTGAATGCCGTCCCGCTGAGATGTTAGATGCCCACGGGAGCGCCGAGAACAATCGGGTATGCCCTTATCTTCATGCTTTGAACCTCACTTTCTTCTCTTGTACTGATTGACCTTTTCTTTCTTTCAGGGAGCCGATTGGTCTCGACGATATCGACACCGACATTCCTTCCCGTGCCAACGTGGTCATATCACCCGCCATGTGTGCTGTTGCCATCCGAAAACGGCCACCTGCTCCCCATCGCACCTCCAAGGATGTCGAGCGCGCCGCCAAGAAGGCTCGCCTCGAGACTACCAAAAAGACTAGCACTTCTTCCACTGCCTCCAAGACCTCCAAAAGCACGGCTGACCAGGGAGTTACTGGTGGCGAAGGAGCGCAACCGGTCGATCCGATTGCTCCATCTCCGCCACGATGCTCCAACCCGGTCTCCGCCTCCATGACGACTGCTTCGCCGATTGTGGTGTCCGCACCACCGATTATGACGACCACGCCGCCAATTGTAGTGTCCGCGCTCCCGATTATGACGACCACACCGCCAATTGTGGTGTCCGCGCCGCTGACTATGACGACCACTCCGCCAATCACGATGATCACCTCGACCTCGGCTCATCCGATT
Organism: Bromus sterilis; assembly: GCA_950022295.1. NCBI lineage: Eukaryota > Viridiplantae > Streptophyta > Magnoliopsida > Poales > Poaceae > Bromus > Bromus sterilis. The sequence goes on along the minus strand of OX465595.1, from coordinate 358,653,259 downwards.
GCGCCGCGGCCACAACCGCATGCCTCTGGCCTTCTGGCGACGTCGGCGCCACCGGTCTCTACAATCATTACCTCTGCCGCTGTAATTCAAGCTTCACCACGACATCCGACCTCTTCTGCGTCATAAATTCTGATGCGCTCGGTGGACCAATTCCGGGCCGAGTATTCTCGCACCCGCCATGTCGGTACCGAGCCCGATGCTCCACACCGCTCTCAAGATCCTTTGACGACAGCTTACAGTCGAGTGAACGACTTTGCCACCGCCATTTCTCGGGACCTCCAACAGCTTGACCGCAATCATGCGGTACGTTCTTCAACTTTCCTTTATGGTTTTCCTTCGATCGGGAGACTTTTCTTCCGGTGGGTGCGCACAAGCGCACCCACTGGGTGTAGTCCCTGAGATTTGGGCCGACTGCTAGCAATCGGTTCGGATCTTTATGCTCTTTTCTTTTTATCCTTCCTTCATCCAATCAGGAGACTTTTCTTCCGGTGGATGCGCGCAAGCGCACCCACTGGGTGTAGTCCCCGAGATTCGGGCCGATTGTTAGCAATCGGTTCGGATCTTTTATGCTCTTTGCTTTTTTTCTGCCTTCCTCCAATCGGGAGACTTTTCTTCCGGTGGGTGCGCACAAGCGCACCCACTGGGTTTAGTCCCCGAGATTCGGGCTGATTGCTTGCAATCGATTCAGATCTTCTTTTGGTTGCTATATCTCTAAAGTTCATCTTGCTTTTCTTTTCACGCTGTCATGGAAGAGAAACGCGAGATCTTCGAGAAGCTCCTCGACGCCTATGCCGCCAGCCTCCGAAATCTCGCCCAGGCCCAGCTCGAGGTCAACAATCAACCGGCCGAGATCAATAGGCTGAGAGGTAACTTCTGTATCATTTCTATCTTCCTTCTAGTTGATAATTTCTCTTGTATTAACATCTATATGTCCAGGCCCAAGCATCCATCCGTGAAGTACTGAATGGCCTGGATCTCATGTACTCCTTCACATGAGTTCTTCAAGTTGATCCACCGAGATAAGTAATCTCGGAGGGGTTCATCCTTGCCTTGAACACAAAGAGCCAACTGCCGCGGGAGGTTCGGCCGCTCATATGTGCTCGTGAAGTTGTGAACGAATGCACTTGTAAAATCTTCCCAACAATTCACACTGTCCTTGGGCAAACTGTTCAACCAAGTCCAAGCTGAACCCTGCAGCATCAAGGGTGCATAGCGGACTGCCACGCGCCGACTGCCCCCCGCAATGCGAACTGCGGTCAGGTAATCGGACAACCAATCTTCTGGATTCACAGAACCATTGTACTTGGGAGTGTCTCTCGGCAGCGTGAAGCCTTTGGGAAACTTCTCGGTCCGAATGCGATTACCGAAACACGACGGGCCAGCCTCTCCTTCTTCATCTTCTTGAGCCTCCTTCTCCAGGAGCTCAATGCGATGTCTGGCATCATTCTGACCGATTTGGCGAGGGCCAAGTCGGGCGCTGATTGCTGGTCTTGGTGCCGACTGCTGAAGCATGTCATTGCGCCTGCTGTTAACAACTGGTTCTTCAATTCTTCTGCTTGCCGCTGGGGGTGGCCAATTGCTTCTGACCCTGCTTTCATTCCGAGATGGGGTCGGTTGATTTCTGTTCTGGCGCAATGCATTCGGTCGCTGGCTAGCTTCCGGAATCGGCCTCACAGTTCCCCTTGATGCCCCAGGTCCCTCATTCTGATTCTCCATTGCCACGAGCCTCTGCTCCTTTGCAGCTGCCAGCAGCTCGCGCATTCGGCGCGACTGCTCTCGCCGCTCATCTCCCTCTAGGTCTTCTAGCTCGATTGCTATCTGCTCGGCTGCTCTTAGGTTTTTGTCTGGAGTGCTGTATGTCGGCCTTTGGATGAACGCCGATTGCGCCGGCTGCTCCGGCTACACCGGTGTCGTCGATATGTGACGGCAGATGCCATGGGGATGGCTAAAGTGAGGGGAAGACGCGAGGAAGAAGATGTCGATGCTGCCAGAATCGGGTTGGGCACAAACACGGTGACGGACACCACGATGTACCCAGGTTCGGGGCTCTCCGGAGAGATAACACCCCTACTCCTGCTTATCTCTTATATATCAATGGAACTGAGCTACAATAACTGCTTCTCTATCTACTCAGGGGAAGGTGAGCGCCGCCGTGGGCAAGGCTCTCTCCTGCTTCCCTGAGGAGTAACTAAAAGCAGTGAATGAACTGAGTGACTTGTGAGTAATGGGGCGAATGAGCGGATCGTCCCCCACGCAGGAGGGGTACCCCGGGCTCTTATAGCATGAGACCGGGGTAAATCGGTAACTTCACTGCCGATTGGGCCTAGCCTTCACCCTCTAATCGGTTGCGGCCCACCGACTGCTCCTCTCCGGGTGATCCGGACCCGACGAGCGGCGGCCCATGTTGTAGACTCGTAGGGCATGATGGTGAATAGTGGAGCTAGGAGGTGCGGTCTTGTCGTCCTGTCCGCGGAATCGGCGGAGAGGTCGACACCGCATCTGTGCCAGATCTTCGATGTGACTTGGATTCTCTGCCACCCCGATCTCTTCGGATTGCGCATTTATGACCTTGTACTTGTACCCACGACCGATCTCGGGGTCAACTTCTCCAGGGGTGGTAGGTCGTACCGATTGCGCCTGGGCCGACTGGTGGTTCCGGGCAAGGTCGATTGCTCTGGGCAATCGGCTGTGCGGATACCCACCTCGGCCCAGCTGCGGGCCAATCGGATAATTGTCTTGGTGATGAAAAGGGTGGACCGGTTGCGCCTGGGCCGACTGCTGGCATTCGGTATGGCTGATTGCCTTGGAGCAATCGGCCGTACGCCTGCCCAGCTCGGCCCAGCTGCAGCCCAATCGGTCCATCCTTGTCTTGAAAGGTTGCTTTCGCTTGGGTGAGCCTACCCGGGTACCAATCCCCCGACAGTATCCCCTAAAGATGTAAAGGTCCCGTGTTCATTTGACCGCGGGGCCTTTGCAGTTTTTCAATCTTTCTCCAATATCTTCCGAATGCTACGGCTTCCTCAAGTGCGTCATTCCGAGTTCGACGATCGACTCAGAGCTCACACTCGGCTAGCCCAGATTTCACACGATTTGATTTGAATTATCCCCGACTTCTGTCTTCACTTCTTGAGAATAATATCCTTCGCCGATTGCCTTGCAACGGTTACTTCCGATTCTTTCGGGATATGGTCAATGAGCTGGGACCCACGACCCACGCGCGATTTGACGTAACCGCAGGCATCGACCCCCACGTCGCACGCCTCGGCTCCCACGCTGGGATTTCCTGCGCCGGTTTGCCGGTTGGTCTTCCTGTGGGCTAGGCCACACCGAGCCACACGGCCACAGACGGATCCCACTCCCCTCCCTCGCCGCCCATATAATCCACGGGGGAGGTCCCTTGCCTCTTCCTTCTCTCATAGCCTTCTTCCTCCTCCGCCTTTCTCTCCTGCGCGCCATTGCTGCTTCGCTCGAAGCTTTCCGTCGCACTCGCTGCTCCGCCTCCACGCACGGGATCCGCTCCGGCCGCGCACTCGCGTGCTTCTCCGCCACCGCGGTAATCCTTCACCGCTAGCTGCTCTCGCGCTCCTCGGCCTCCTTCTCCTTCCGCCCGCGAGCTCCATGGCGCCCCGGCGAGACACCTCTCAGGCCAGCCACGGGTGCTGGAGGGGTGCCACGGTCACCGCCGACGCCATCCAGGCTATGGTTCGCGCCCGGAAGATGCCGGCCGAGGTCGAGTGGCATGTTCCCGGTGCCGAGATCGTGCCCGCCGCGCGTGCTGGCGAGCGGGTCATCTTCCTCGCTCACTTCGAGCGTGGATTCGGACTCCCCGCCAGCACCTTCTTCCGGGACTTCCTCAACTTCCATCGCCTGCAACCACATCACCTCGCGGCGAACTTCATTATGATCCTCTCCGGCTTCGTCACGCTGTGTGAGGGTTATCTCGGTTGTCGCCCAAGTATCGCTCTTTGGAAGCGGTTCTTCAACCTCCGAGCTCACAACGCTCGGATGGGAGCGATAGTGCCGTCTGCCACGGAAGGTGGTGAGCCAACATATCCGACTGATATGACCGACTGCAGCAATTGCCTTGTCGCAGCCGGCAAACCTAGGTATAAAAGTCCCGAGATCGTCCAATCATGCAAGAACTGGCAGACCTCCTTCTTCTACGTCAAGTCGCCCGATAAAGGCCCCGATCTCCTGAACCTTCCCGAATTCTCCCTCGCCCGGCCGACTGAGAAACATCAGTGGTCGTTGAAGTATGGTGTCGGAGACCTCGACGTGGACGCCCAAGTCGCTCGGGTTGCTCAGTTGGAGCAAGAGGGGCTCCTGCCGACTGATCTTGTTGCTGCTTGGCTTCAAGCCCGAGTGCTTCCTCTACAACGCCGAGTGCACCGCATGTGTGACATGTCGGGCCCCCGAGATCCCACTCGGCTCTGCACGTGGCGAGTGAAGCTCGAAGACCTTTGCGTCAGGATAAGGGCTATTACATCCAATGCCTTGCCCGATCCTTTCCGCTTCGGCCTTGAGTACCTACACCGCCGACAAACACCACCCGTGGTACGTCCCGACTGGTCCCCTTCTCCGGTTGCTTTTGCCTCATACTCAATTTCTCTGACAACTCTCTTCTTCTTGCTCAGCACTTCCTTCAATCCGACCTGATGGAAGACGGCCAAGTGGCCGGCACGTATGCCCCCGAACGCGAGGAAGATGACCCGCGGACTTTGAGTACAATGGTGAGGCTCCTCCCTCCGATTCGGAAGATGACGACGCCGACGATGGTGAATCCTCTAGGGAGTCCTCCGAATCCGAAAATCCTGCTGCTGATGCCGACGTCGAGGCTGCCGACCCCAACAACACCGACACCCGAACTACGGCTCAAGGGGGTACGCCTTACCCTTCCCTTGAGAAATTTCTGGCCGAATGGAGCGATGACGATAGTGTCTCAAAGGTTGGTAATCCTGATGCAACTCCTCATGCCAAGCCGCCGAAGGTGCCGACTAAGCGCGCCTCAGCAACCAACTCCTCTTCTAGTGCTGCCTCCAGCAAGGCCGCGAAGGCGGTGCCGACTGCTCCCAAGGGTAAACAGCCTCGAGCGACGGCCACTCGGGTGCCGACTGCTCAAGCGCCTCTGAATGTCGTCCCGTTGAGGGGTCGGATGCCCAAGGGCGCGCCGAGAAAAATCGGGTATGCCCTTATCTTCATGCTTTGAACCTCAGTGTCTTCTTTTGTACTGATTGACCTCTTCTTTCTTCTTTCAGGGTGCCGATTGGTCCCGACGACATTGACACCGACATTCCTGCCCATGCCAACGTGCTCATATCACCCGCTGCGTCTGCTGCTGCCATCTGCAAACGGCCACCTGCTCCACATCGCACCTCCAAGGACGCTGAGCGCGCCGCCAAGAAGGCTCGCCTCGAGACTGCCAAAAAGACTGCCACTTCTTCCATTGCCTCCAAGATCTCCCAAAGCACGGTTGACCAGGGAGTTACTGGTGGCGAAGGAGCGCAACCGGTCGATCCGATTGCCCCATCTCTGCCACGCCGCTCCGACCTGGTCTTCGCCCCCATGACGATTGCTTCGCCGATTGTGGTGTCCGCGCCACCAAGTACGACGACCACGTCGCCAATTGTGGTGTCTGAGCCACCGATTATGACGACCACGCCGCCAAGTGCGATGACCACATCAACCTCGGCTCGTCCGATTGCGCCGCAGCCACAACCGAATGCCTCCAGCCTTTTGGCGACATCAGCGCCACCGGTTTTTACCATCATTACCTCTGCCGCTGCAATTCAAGCTTCACCACGACAGCCGACCTCTTCTGCGTCGGAAATTCTGATGCGCTCGGTGGACCAATTCCGGGGCAAGTATTCTCGCACCCGCCATGTCGGCACCGAGCGCGATGCTCCACCGTGCTCCAAAGATCCTTTGACGGCAGCCTACAGTCGGGTGAACGACTTTGCCACCGCCATTGCTCGGGACCTCCAACAGCTCGACCGCAATCACGCGGTAAGTTCTTCCACTTTCCTTTATGGTTCTCCTTCAATCGGGAGACTTTTCTTCCGGTGGGTGCGCGCCAGCGCACCCACTGGGTGTAGTCTCCGAGATTCGGGCCGATTGTTAGCAATCGGTTTGGATCTTTTATGCTCTTTGCTTTTTCTCCTGCCTTCCTCCAATCGGGAGACTTTTCTTCCGGTGGGTGCGCGCAACCGCACCCACTTGGTGTAGTCCCCGAGATTCGGGCCGATTGTTAGCAATCGGTTCGGATCTTTTATGCTCTTTGCTTTTTCTCCTGCCTTCCTCCAATCGGGAGACTTTTCTTCCGGTGGGTGCGTGCAAGCGCACCCACTGGTTGTAGTCCCCGAGATTCGGGCCGATTGTTAGCAATCGGTTCGGATCTTTTATGCTCTTTGCTTTTTCTCCTTCCTTCCTCCAATCGGGAGACTTTTCTTCCGGTGGGTGCGCGCAAGCGCACCCACTGGGTGTAGTCCCCAAAATTCGGGCCGATTGCTTGCAATCGATTCGGATCTTCTTTTGGTTGCTGCATCTCTAAAGTTCACCTCGCTTTTCTTCTCAGGCTGTTATGGAAGAGAAGCGCGAGATCTTCGAGAAGCTCCTCGATGCCTATGGCGCCAGCCTCCGAACTCTCGCCCAGGCCTAGCTCTAGGTCAACAACCAATCGGCCGAGATCAATAGGCTGAGAGGTAATTTCTGTATCATTTCTGTCTTCCCTCCGACTGATGATTTCTCTTGTATTAACATCTATATGCCTTCCTCTAGTTTCTGTTCCCATAGTGGATGATCTTCAGGGCCGAATCGCCGAATTGACCACTAAGCTTAACCAACAAGGACCTGCACTTGCTGCAGCCAGGAAAGAGACAAACCGACTGAAGGGGGTGGAAGCCGACTTGACTCAGACCATCAAGAGCCTCCACTCCGAAATGACTGCTCTAGAAAAGAAACATTTGGATGATTTAACTGCCGTGACTGCTGCTGGCGATGGGCTCCGCGCTGAGCGAGATGCAGCCGTAGCCGCCCGAGAGGCACTGCAGGCCAAGAGGGATGAAGCCGTTGCTACTCGGGATTCTCTCCGAAAGGACCGTGATGATCATATTGCCAAATACGAGGAGCTGGAGAAGCGCAATTATGAAGAAACAACCCGACTGCGCCGCAGGGCTAAGGGCCTCTGCGATACAATGAGCGAGATGGATGTCCTTCTTGGCGGTGAGTACTTCTTTCCTCCGATTGCGTTTCCGACTGCTTTCTTCTTTAGTGCTATTACTCATACTTCTCTTCGCGATGCAGAGGCCTGGCCTGAATCTGAAGCAGCTGCTTATGCAGCCGTGGCCAAATCCCGAGAGGCGACCGTCGCGGCCGGAGGGACCTGCCAGCTTGATGATGATGTCTGGACTCGGCACGAGTATCTGATTGGCACCGCAGCTCGCATTCCTGTCATCAATGGGATTGCACTGTCCTTCAAACTTGGCATTCTGAAGATTGCCGAGTTGCTGTGGTCACCGACTGAGCTCAAGGTTAGACTCTAGAGGATGAAACATGCTGCCAGCTCCTTTGCCGAGGTCCGCGGGGCGGAAACTCACGACGAAGAAGATTCTGACAAGGGAGAGGCTCTGAATGCTACCACCGAGTAGACTAGGATTCTCCTGAAGGCCATCCCAAGTCAGATCGACGTCTTGGTCAACTCCGCAGGTCGGACTGGTGCTGAAACTGCTCTTTAGACTGTGCTGAGCTGGTACCCTCAAGTGAAACTTCCCCAGCTTTATAGCCTCAGAGAAAACGCATCCGACGTGCTCGAGAAGACCTATGCTGAGGTGAATCGGCTCGCCAGCACCATGGTGAACTGGTTTTATCCCTACGACTACACTCCGTATCTCGACGAGGCAGGAAACCCGCTGGCTGCAACTTCCATCTCTGGCTTGGCCGAAGAGCTTTCTGACAGCGGTTCGTCCCACACTTCTCCGAGATCCAAGCGAGCTGGTACCACATCTTTTGACGCGCAGTCGGAGCCTGATGCCACTAGTGCACAAGCCGACCCGACTGCTCCGCCTGCGAGTTCTGCGCCATCAACTGCTCCGACTTCTTGAGCCGTGCCGCCGCCGACACCCTCTACCTCTGCCGCCGACATCCAATCGGTCTTATCTTATTTTTGCTTTCAGACTAGGCGCTTGTAAGACATTATTTTTAATTACCGCCGACACGCACTGGTGTGGTTCGATGTAATGAACTTATTCGGCCTTGGGCCTGTTATTTTTATGCTATCCGATTTCTCGTTGCAAGTTTTATTTGTGCGATCGACTTTGCGTCTTTGTCGGTTTATTTTATCGGTCTGCACTTGGGGGTGTCATGCCTTGTCCATGTTGCCGCCGACATGCGGTCTGCAATCGGATCAAAGGTTGATTTCCAGCCAAGGCTCGATAAGTTTTTCGAATTTACACGACAAGGTTTAACGCAAAGGATTCTGCAATGTTAGGAGCCGATTGCGCGCTGCCGGCTGCTCAGTGCACCGGTTCGTGGCACAATCGGTAGCTAACTTAGTCGGCTATGCCCTTTTTAGAGCGTTTCGGTTTGCTTTTCGGGAATTTCTATTGCCGACTGCCCCAACTGCCACCCTTGTCAATGCCACAACCACTCTTGTGACTTGTGCTTGATCCAGGTGTTAAGTTGGATGCCAGCCCGCAACCCCCGTGCCTCGTTGGCTTACTTTTCTGACCTCGTGGTCGGTCAGTCCCCGAGTGCGTTTTTTACGTCTCGGGTATGACGAAGCGTTGCCGACTTGGGCTAGCTTTTCGAATGAAATTATGCAAAGGTAATCGAATGCTCTTTTTCAGAGGCATGACAACTTTACTGATTGTTCTGCCGAATGGCATACATAAATTTCTGCCGCTCAACTATAGAACGGACATAAAAGCTCGGCGTTCCATGGCCGCTCCGTTTCTACTCCTGATGTGTCCTTATGCCGAGTGCCCTTGGTGCAGTCGATCAAATAATAGGAGTTATTCTTGAGTTCACGGCTGATGACGAAGGGTCCCTCCCAGGGTGAGGATAGCTTGTGCTTCACGTCTGACTTCTGAATTCGGCGTAGCACCATGTCGCCTTCTCGGAAGGCGAGAGGGCGAATCTTCTTGTTGTGGTAGTGCCGCAACTTCTACTGGTAAACTGCCGACCTGGATAAGGCCAGCAGGCAAGCTTCTTCCTTGAGATCGACGCCGTCTTCTCGTGCTAACTTGGCTTCTTCCTTGGTGTACAAGGCATGCCGAGGTGAATCAAACTCGACGTCGGATGGAATGATTGCTTCTGATCCATACACCAGGAAGAATGGAGTGAATCTAGTCGACCTATTTGGTCTAGTCCTTAGGCTAAACAGTACTGCTGGGAGCTCTTAAATCCATGCTCCGGGTGCCCTCTTGAGTGGCTCCACCAATCGGGGTCTGATACCCGAGAGGATGAGACCATTTGCTCTTTCTACTTGACCATTCGACTGGGGATGTGCCACAGATGCAAGATCCAGCCGAATGCCTTGCTGAGATGCATATCGAGCAAATGCCCCCTTTGCGAAATTGGTGCCGTTGTCGGTGATGATGCTATTGGGCACGCCATATCTGCACACGATGTCGGCCACAAAGCGAACCGCAGTCGGCCCATCCAGCTTCTTGATCGGGCGGGATTCAATCCACTTGGTAAATTTATCCACTGCAACCAGGAGATGTGTCATGCCACTTCGAGCCCACTTGAATGGACCAACCATATCCAAACCCCACACCGCAAACGGCCATGCTATTGGGATTGTCTTCAATGCTGATGCTGGCTGATGACTTTTTGCTTTGAACCGCTGGCAGCCCTTGCAATATTTCACCAAATTCTCAGCCGCTGCGAGCGCAGTCGGCCAATAGAAACCATGTCGGAAATCTTTGCTGGCAATGGCTTTTGCAGATGCATGATGACCGCATTCTCCTTGATGGATGTCTCTAAGCAACTCCAAGCCTCTGTCTTCTTCTACACATCTCTGAAAAACACCGGTCGCACTTTTGCGCACTAGCTCGTTGTTGATTATTGTGTATGCCCAAGATCGGCTGCTGATTTGTCTTGACTCTGCTTCGTCTTCTGGAAGGACTCCGTCTGCTAGGAAATCTCTAATCGGCTGTGGCCATGATGGCGCACTGATGACTACCATTACTGCGGCCTGCTGGGGTGCTACTTCTTCTTGGATCTCGGCTTCTTGGCCATTGGCCTCTTGGATCTCGGCCTCTTGAACTTCTGTCATCTCGACTTCTGTCTCTGAACTGCCGATTGCGGCGCCTGGCACGCAATCGGCAGCCCCTAGTGGCGATTGCTCGTCTGGAGCTGGAACTTCTTCACTGCAATCGGCAGTGCCTGACGTCATTGGCTCTTCTGAGGCTGTGCCATCTAGCGTTGCCTCTGCTTGCTTCCCTTTGGCCTTGCTCATCTTGCTGCATTCGGCAGCCCCTGGTTTGCAATCGGCAGCCCCTGGTGCTATCGGCTCTGCCGCTACTGAAGCACCTTGGGCGCTTGACTGCTTCTTCAGAGTTGGATTTTTTGCCGGTTGAGCTTCTTTTTCCTTCTTCAACGCTTCAAGGTCGGTCTCCGAAATGAAGATGGACTCAGACTCTGGGGATGGCATGATGGATGGCTTCCTGATGTGCTCAAGTGATACTCCTGGTGGGATAGCTTGCCTTGTCGAGCCGAGCTTAGACAATGCATCTGCTGCTTCGTTGTTTGCTCTCGGCACATGGTGGAACTCACATCCTTCAAAGTACCCACTGATCTTCTGCACTAGGAAGCGATAGCTTGCCATATTTGCATCCTTTGCGTCCCAGGTGCCTGTGCATTGCTGTACCACCAAATCGGAGTCACCAAAGCACTCAATATTCCGAATGCCGATTTCCTTGGCCAGCTTGATACCATGCACAAGGGCTTCGTACTCGGCGACATTATTTGATGCTGCAAAGTGAATCTTGAGCACATACTGTAGTTGATCTCCTCTTGGTGAAGTAAGCACTACCCCAGCCCCTAGGACGCTCTTCATCTTGGATCCGTCGAAATGCATTCGCCAGAAATCCGATCCTGGGAGCTGAGGCATGTATTGAGTTTCAGCCAAGTCCACCAGGAAATCGGCCAATGCTTGCGACTTGATTGTTGTCCTCGGCTCATACTGGATGCCATGATTGGCGAGCTCGATTGCCCACTTTGCCACTCTTTCGGTTGAATCTCTGCTTCCTATGATATCGGCCAATTGAGCCGAGCTGACGACCGTGACCAGGTGGGCTTGAAAATATGGCTTCAATCTCTTGGACGCCATGTACACTCCGTAGCACATCTTCTGGTAGTGAGGGTAGTTTTGCTTGGACGCCGAGAGCACTTCACTGATATAATACACAGGTCGCTGAATCTGCTGTGCCTTGTCCTTCTCGGGCCGCTCCACCACCATAACTGCAATGATCACCCGATTGGTTGCCGCAATGTATAACATCATTGGCTCCTTCTCAATCGGGGCAGCTAGAATCGGCGCGGTGGAGAGCATGTGCTTGAGCTCTCGGAATGCTTCGCTTGCTTGAGGTGTCCAGGTGAACTTCTCTGTCTTCTTCATTAGCTGATACAACGGGATTGCTTTTTCACCCAGCCGACTGAGAAATCGGCTGAGTGATGCGAGGGAACCGGTGAACTTCTGTACTTGCTTCAGGCTCTTGGGTTGCTCCATGCGCTCGATTGCGGCTATCTTCTCGGGATTGCATACGATTCCTCTCTCGGAAACGAGAAATCCCAAGAGCTTGTCGGCTTGGACTCCAAAAACGCATTTCTCCGGATTGAGCTTGATCTGATAAGTTCTCAAATTTGCAAATGTCTCTCGGAGGTCGTCTAGGAGTGTGACTCCCTTGGCCGACTTCACTACCAGATCGGCCGTTCCGGTTGCTCAGCTCCCGACAGCTGCTGGTTGACTGCTCTTCCTCGGCTTCTCAAATCTTCTAAGACCGCGGGCTCAATCGGCCGACGTGGTCCTGCATGCGCTGCGTTGTATTCCCTTGTGATGGCTCCCAGCATGCGCTCTTCTGCTAACACCTGCTCGGCCCTGCGAGCAAGAGCGAGCCGTGCCTCCTCCAGCTCGGTGTGCACTTGATCGGGGTCACCATTCCTGTTCACGGGTGTGTATAACACATCCCGCAACGCACTGGTGCCAACTCTCTCTGCAGCCTCCGCTGCCTCCTTGGCTCTCCTAGCTGCACTCGCCGCACCGCGATTGCTTGATGAAGACGCCCCCGCCATCATGACGGCTGCGTGCACACGGCCATCCTCTCCGCCGGGTGCTATACTGCAGCCCCTGGTCGAGAGCGGATCCGTGACACACGAGAAGACGCGAATCTCCCTGGGATATGCCTCGGGGAAGCTGCCGATGAAGAGGCGATGACTGCTGACCTGCAGCGACACACCGGGCTGCAGGGGGGCACCAGCCCCGTACCGCGCCGAGTAGTCCACCACGTAATCGATTGCCCCACGCCTAAGAATCAGGCCAGAGGCGTGGCTACGGCCAGATGCAGAGGAAAATCCCGTCCGGATCTTTACTCCAGTCGACGCCTCGGCCTGCCCCATGGTGGGCTCCAACTGTCGTCGATATGTGACGGCAGTTGCCATTGGGATGGCTAAAGTGAGGGGAAGACACGAGGGAGAAAGATGTCGATGGTGCCGGAATCAGGTTGGGCACAAACACCCCTACTCCTGCTTGTCTCTTCTATATCAATGGAACTGAGCTACAATAACTGCTTCTCTATCTACTCAGGGGAAGGTGAGCGCCGCCGTGGGCAAGGCTCTCTCCTGCTTCCCTGAGGAATAACTACTAGCAGTGAATGAACTGAGTGAGTTGTGAGTAATGGTGCGAATGAGCGGATCGTCCCCCACGCAGGAGGGGTACCCCGGGCTCTTATAGCATGAGCCCGGGGTAAATCGGTAACTTCACTGTCGATTGGGCCCAGCTGTCATCCTCTAATCGGCTGGGTCCCACCGACTGCTTCTCTCCGGGTGATCCGGACCCGACGAGCGGCGGCCCATGCTGTAGGCTCGTAGAGCATGATGGTGAGCAGTGGAGCTAGGAGGTGTGGTCTTGTCGTCCTGTCCGCGGAATCAGCGGAGAGGTCGACACCGCATCTCCGCCAGATCTTCGATGTGACTTGGCTTCTCTGCCATCCCGATCTCTCAGGATTGCGCATTTATGACCCCGTACTTGTACCCTCGATTGATCTCGGGGTCAACTTCTCCAGGGGTAGTAGGTTGCACCGATTGCGCCTAGGCCGACTGGTGGTTCTCGGCAGGGTCGATTGCTCTAGGCAATCGGCCGTGCCGATGCCCACCTCGGCCCAGCTGCGGGCCAATCGGATAATGGTCTTGATGACAACAGGGTGGATCGGTTGCGCCTGGGCCGACTGCTGGCATTCGGTACGGCTGATTGCCTAGGAGCAATCGGCCGTACGCCTGCCCAGCTTGGCCCAACTGTAGCCCAATCGGTCCATCCTTGTCTTGAAAGGTTGCTTTCGCTTGGGTGAGCCTACCCGGGTACCAATCCCCCGACACTTCCACTACTCTTGATGATGCTACATTTCTTGGTCACTATACTGAAACTCAGACTGCTAAGACTGCATCAAAATCCAAGATCGAGACCCCTGCTACCTATATTCCTACCTGCAAAACCTTTGGTTACCCAAGCTTAGATGAACTCAAGGAGAGAATCCTTGATGATGATTATGTTACTCTTGATGATGATTTTTGCAGGGAACTCAGAGAGTGTGTCGACTCTAACCCTGGTGTTGTTAAGGAGTTGCTCAAGAGGCACGCCATGAAGAACAAAGTTATTCCTGATCCTAAATTTTCCACGTCACCTATATGCATCACTGATCCTGATTATGATTTATCTGTTGATCTTTCACTTATATCTACAGTCGAGGCTGACCCCTTTTATGGCAGAGAAAATGATGATGTTATAGCACACTTGACCAAACTCGCTGAGTTAAGCAACCTATTCACTACTGATGAGAAGATACGAAACTTCTATGTGGCCAAGCTTTTTCCTTTTTCTTTGAAGGAAGATGCTAAATCATGGTATGACGCACTACCCTATGGTTCCGTCAAAATTCCTCAGGACTTAGTCAAACTTTTTGTTGATAAATATTTTCCGGCTCATCTGCAACATGCTGCTTTGCAAAGAATCTATAACTTTAAACAATTGCAGGATGAGCACCTCCCTAAATCTTGGGGGAGGTTTTGTGATTTACTTAAGGTTATGCCGGGACATGGGATCCCCAAGAATGAATTGCTTGATATATTTTATGCTGGTTTAACCGACGAATCCAGAACCTATCTGGATAGTTGTGCTAGTTGTGTTTTCAGGGAAAGAACACCGAATGGTGCAGAGGAATTAATGTGCAAAATTGCCAAAAACTATGAAGAGTGGTCCGTTCCTGAACCACTTCTACCACCGAAAAAGAGGGGAATGCTTCTTCTGAACCCCGAAGATATGCAAGAAGCAAAGAAGTATATAAAGGAGAAGGGTATTAAAGCCGAAGACGTGAAGAATTTACCGCCTATTGAGAAGTTGTGTGAGCCTACTACTCACCCTCCCTTGGTAGAGGTACACTTTCTATTAGACTTTACTGAAAGTGACATCCCTAAAGGTAAGCCTCCCGACCAATGTTTAGATGAGCTTGATAATTTTATTGTTAAGAAAGACCATTTTAATAGGAGATTACAAAGTCAGTTGCATGATAACTCTCTTGCTATCCAAAGTTTGTGTGATGTTCTAGAAAGAACAGTTAATGATGTTAAATGTCTTGTTCAGCATTTTCATATGGTTCAAACTCAGCTTGAACAAATTTCTAATGTGCAAAAAGATTTGCTTGCTAATAATGCCAAACAGGACATACAAGCTTATGGAATTAAAACTAGGGGTGGAACACACACCCAGCACCCACTCTATCCTGAGGGGCATCCAAAGAGGTTCGAGCAAGATTCTCAAGTACAAGAAGAAGACGAGATTGTTAGCTCTCCGAAGAAGAAAAAGGAGAAGAAGAGACACAAGGAGGCTGACAATCCCGGTGATCCTATTACAAGTGAAAAGCCAGCTGTTGATCCTAATATCATGTCTACCTCCGATGCTGAAACAGAAGACGGTGCCTAGCCTGAAGAAAAGGATGCAGAAAAGGATGATCCTCCCAAGGTAAGAGAAGAAGAAGCACCCGATAAGCGCAAGAGGTACTCTAAAGAAGACTTCATCGCAAGGAGACATGGGAAGGAAAGAGAACCATGGATACATAAACCCTTGCCATTTCCAAGTAAGTCCCTCAAATCTAAAGAAGAAGAGCATTATAATAAATTTTGTGAATGGATGAAACCTCTTTTTCTTCAAATTCCTTTGACTGATGCTATTAAGTTACCTCCCTACTCGAAATATATTAAATATATTGCTACTAATAAAAGAACAGTTCCTAATTAGGCAATATCTACTATGCTTGCTAACTACTCTTTCAGTGGCAAGATTCCTAAGAAGCTTGGTGATCTAGGTATACCCACTATTCCTTGCTCCATAAAGAATAATTACGTCAGAACTGCTTTATGTGATCTTGGGGCACGAGTGAGTGTTATGCCTTTCTCTCTTTACAAAAGGCTTTGTTTAGAGAAACTAATCCCTACAGATATCTCCCTTCAGATGGCTGACAAATCAACAGCTGTCCCCATTGGTATTTGTGAGGATGTTCCCGTTGAAGTTGCTAACTGTTTGATCCTTACAGATTTTGTTGTGCTTGACATGCCCGAGGATGGGAGCATGTCCATTATTCTTGGTAGACCTTTTCTTAACACCGCAGGTGCTATCATTTATTGCAATAAAGGAAAGGTCACCTTCAACGTTGACGATAAAGAACACACGGTGTATTTTCCAAATAAGATCGACAGGAGGCATGGCCTTAACTCTATAGAGAATATCGAGACCGTGAAGATTGGAGAATGGGACTGTCCACTACATGTACACCACAAATACAAAACCATTATGGTGGGGACAATGTCCATTAAAGTAAAGGTGCAATGACCACTTCATAAGAGGTGAGACTTCTTGTTCTATATATCGCCGGTTCGTTGGTAAGACTTGATCAACCTTACTAGTGAGCTTGTTTCATATAGGTAAAAAAGTTAAGCTTGTTATGTTTTCATTTTCTTTAGCTTTCATTCTCTTTGTTGTACCAAGTTTTTTTTGTGTTTTTGAAGCTTCACAATACTAATCACCGCTTTAAGTTTCCAGAAAGTTTTGCAGCTTTTTGAACTCCGAGAAATTTTCAACAGTGAAGTTTTCAGAAAAAAATCCAGAAAAATAAGAATAAAAATTTCCATGCCGGGAGTGACCCAGAGGCACCTGGGGCTGACCAGGGGGCCATCAGTGGCCCAGGCAGCCAGCTGGCGCGGCCTGCCCCCTGGCCGCGCCCACAGGGCGCCTGGGGCCCACAGGCCCCACTTCCAGGTATGTCTTCTTCCTCCTCCTTCCTCTCTCTCCAAAAACACGAGTTCTGCACTTTGTTCTTACGTTATTGCTGTTCTTGGAGGCGATTTTCGATCTCTCTCTACATCCCACCATTTGAGCTGAATTTTTGAGCGAATACTCCCTGGTATGTAACTCCTTCACCCCTCCAATTGGATTTTTGATTGGTGGCTTCATTTGTGAGTATTTAGTAGCTCTTGGTGCTGTTTATATGAGCTTGCATGCATGTGTAGAATTTTATTTTGCAAGTTTTGATGCAAGTTTATGCCTTAGGTAAGTGAGTTGAGTAGTTTGCTTTAACTCACTTTGTTTGAATCCTTGTTTTTTTAAATTGTCAAAAATTTCAGAAATGAGTTTGCTAGGAAGAGCAAAGGGGTGGCTTGGGAAGAAAAGGCCCGAGCGCTCCGATCGAGTTACAAGAGCTGCAGCTTCACCCTCGACTGCTAAGGTGAGCTACAACGAAGATCATGTGCCCTTAGAGTTGTTGGAGGACACAAATCAAGCACGTGCAATGACTTTCCCGTGCGATGAATTCCTTGAAGCTGCAGGAATTAGGGAGGAGTTCTATGATCTTTGTGCTAATGCAGGTTTGACGCGGCTCGCAATGTGTCTTGTTACTCAGTATCAAAAACTCACCTCCTGTTTCATTAACAGTTTTAGATATAACCTTGATGCTGCTTCTGCTGAGTTTAAAATTTACAATGATCTTTTGACCATGCCTTTGAAAAAGTTTTGTGAAATAATAGGTGTGCCGAACGTGGGACTGACGGCGAAGATGAGCTCTCAGCCCTCCGAGCTAAGAACCGTCTTCAACTCTCTCTGTAGCATGGATACAAGGGATATTCATCGGTCAAAGATCTCCAGCATCTTATTCCCACACCTTAGGTATTTTGCGTACTATATTGCTAGAGGGGTGTTAGCTCGTGACAACACGAGCAACATATCTGCGCCGGATATTGCTATCCTGGCAACCGCCCTTTCAGGGAGGTTTGATTATAATGTGGGTGCCTTAATTGCTCGACGCCTTGGTATGAACGGTAACAAGGGAGACTTATTTGGTGGAGTTTACGCCAAACTTATCCTAGAGTCTCTTAATGGCACCCCACACCCCGATGATAAGCCTTTTACTTATTTAAGTTTTGATCTTGCTGCTATGAAAAGGCATAAGTTTGTTACCATGACTTCCGAGTTTGGTAACCTTGATTATATCTTGCGTTTCGGAGCTACCACGGAACGCAAGATCCGTCTACCTGCACCTCTTTTGTTTGATTTTTCTCGCAGGAACGGATGGTCCTTTGATGTTATCCAGTTCGATGAGTTCGTGGTCCAGCATCAGTTTCATAACCCCATGGAGGGGGTTGTGCCCGACGAGGAGGAGCATGGTGAGTTCCCACCTTTCCAGGGGGAGACCTTCACCCAGTTTGGTGAAGGGTCTTCCTCTGCTTGGAGCGCGGATCCTTCTTCGTGGGTGGAGCCGAGGACTTCGGTGTACGCACCGGAAGCCTCATACGACCCTTGGACTCACCAGTACTACCCTGGAGCAGGAGGCTCCTGGGGACATTAGCTACTACCAACTTAGGCCAAAAGCCTAAGCTTGGGGGAGTACGTGCCCTTCTCACTTTTCCATTGTATTATCCGTCTTATTTTTATTCATCTTTTTGAAGCTTTTGCCCGTTCTTCTTTCTTTCTTACTTTTCAAAAAACAACAAAAAGTTTTTCTCTTTTATTTTTCTCTCGTTTAAACCTTTAAAAACCCAAAAAGATTTCCTTTCCTTCTTTAGTTTGCTTTGTTTTCAGAGTTCAGCTCGAGTCCGTGATGGCATTTGATTACATTTCCCACGTTCGATCGTGCAAGTGACAAGGCAGTAATGACGAAGATCGACGGAAGGGAAGCAACAAGGAAAATCGGTATGAACTCTTCTTGTTATTACTTTTGTACATATGCTTGTACTTATGATCTAGAGACCAGCTTGTAGCGACATAGTGCTATGTTTACAATGCTTTCCCAGTGTTCATGCTTTCCTTGTGGCTAGTCTCAAATAGCTAGAGTACATAATGTGTTGTTGAAATGATTTACATGCATTGCATTGTTCATGGTTTGGCATACTGAAGTGATATTTCCCTTCGGAGAATTTTTTGATTCACTTGGCACATGTTCACACATGCTTATGACTATAAAGTCCACTTTTGCCTTGATGATCTTTTTGTTTCACAATAGTTATATCACTTTCATGCCCGATTCAATGTTGCTTTGTCGCTCTTCATGATTATGACAGTTATTTCTCTCTAGTTGGTCGCTTCCCAGTCTTTTGCTAGCCTTCGCTCGCACTAAGCGGAATTCTGCTTGTGCTTCCAAACTCCTTTTTCAAACCCAGTTGTTCCATTTGAGTCCACCATACCTACCTATATGTGGTATTTACCGGCCACTCCTAACTTAGACTTTCTTGTGCCATCTCGAAATTTATTCAAAAGTTTCCCTTTTTGTAACCGTACAAGCTCATGGTACGGTGAGGGGAAATCAGTATCTTTCATGCCAAAAATATTTTGACGGAAGTTTTAACTAGTCAAAACAGAAAAAGAAAAAAATATGAGAGTTACACCTCCCCCATACTTGATGATGGAGTGAAATGGACAAAATGCTGCTTACGATAGGTGGAACGATACCCTCCTTCCATCCTTGAGGGAAAATAAAAGGTTTCGTAGACCATCAAAGGATTTATGGATAAGGGAATATGTGTAAGCAAAAGGCATTATATATGGTTGGCATGGGAGATATTGAGAGACCTTTACCGTTCACCGTTGACTGGAAAGTTACTCCTCTCAAAAGAGTTTTATCTCTGTTTTCAAAACCAAGAGCTCTGGCACATGTTTAGTCTTTGCTTCCTTTCATGGGTTTTCAACCTTTCCATCAAAAGCCACGGTTCGAGAGTCTCCCCTTCTTTCTTCAAAGCACCAACTATGAGAGCATAATTGTCATTCTTAGTGTAACATGCATTGTCCCAAAGTATTACATTGTCTTCTGCATGCTTGTGTTATTGCTAGTCTGAAATACTGAGTTCTAGTCACCTTTAAAACTCCGGAGGAGTTTCTGCATTTATGTTTTGCTTCACTCATGGAGGCTAGCGAAATGCCACTCAAGTATGTTCAACCTATGTGCATTGTGATCCTGTCTTGATTTTCAGTAGCTTATTATTTACTTTTAGTTGTTTGTGACTGATCACATGAAAGAAGAATTGCTTCGTGCATTGTCCTTATAGCATTGTTTCATTACCTGCTACACTCTTTTCGTAGTACATGATTATTTACATCTAATGAAGCAAAAAAGTTTGTCAAAGTTTTCTTTGTCGCGTCCAGTTTGTTCAACTGAATTGCTTGAGGAAAAGCAATATGCTAAGCTTGGGGGAGTTGAGACGTCTCAAACGTATCTACTTTTCCAAACACTTTTGCTATTTTTTTGCCCTCATTCTTGCATGATTTGGACGAAACTAACCCGGACTAACGCTGTTTTCAGCAGAGCTGCCTATATGGTTTTATTGTGTGCAGGAAAATGGATTTTTAGACATCCCAGAAAATTCCCAGAAAAATACCAGATAATCCACGCACCCGATGGAGCCAGGAGCCAGAAGTGGGACCAGAGGGGAGCCCTGGGGGCCCCAGGCGCCCCCCTGGCGCGGCCAGGGGTGGGGCCGCGCCCTTTGGCCGTCTGGGCTGCTCCCCCCTCCTCTGGTGCCCTACCGAGGCTCCTATTTATCCCCGTGACGAGAAAATCCCAGAACAGAAGTCGTTTTCCCAGTTTCTGTCGCGGAGCCGCCGCCACCCTCTGTTCTTCTTCGGGAGGGCTAATCTGGAGGCTGATTTTGCCTCCGGAGAGGGGAGATCGTCGCCATCGTCATCACCATCACCACTCCATGCATCCTCCATGACTTCTCTTCACATGTGTGAGTAATTCCCTATTGTAGGCAAAGGGGATGGTAGGGATTGGATGAGTTTAATCATGTGATAGTTTGTCAGACTGTTGGGGGCATGTTGCCTATCATCTAGATTGGTGTTTATCTTCTTTGATACAACTTGTTGTTCTTAATGCTTGTCACTTTGGGCCCGAGTGCCATGTTTTCAGATCTGAACGTTATGTGTTTTCATGAGTATATTTGTGTTCTAGATCCTATCTATGAGTTGTATGCACCTATTATGGTCCGGAACCGGCGATCCCAAAGGTGACATCTTGGGACACCAAAGGGGATGGTCCATGATTTGAGGATTCCATGTATCCATTGAGTTTATTGCTTTGTTTCGGTGCTCTTTGACAGGAGCGCCTTAATCTCCATAAGTTCCTTTTGGCCCCGTTCGTAGCGGGATGGTAGGACAAAAGATGTTGTGCAAGTTCTTATTGCAAGCACGCACAACTACCTACGGGATACGTGCCTATTGTTTGATATATGCCTAGATGATCATTGATTTTCTGTGTGCCTTGCCCCGTGTTGGAATCTATTATATGCTCACTCTCATCCATGCAGCGCCCAACGATTCATCTCCCTAGCCTACAGTGTTTTCAATCCTGCTGATTATTAGTTGTTACTTTTTTCTATTTACTTTGGCTATTGCTATCATCACTATCATATCACCGTTACCACTTATCCATTATTGCAGGCAAGTATATTTCAAGTGCGGTTATATTGACAACTCAACCGTGTGTAGAATCAATAAATTGGGTTAACTTACCCGCGAAGACTATCTCGATCCCTTACGCCTGTGGGGCATCAATAGCTATGTGATGTTCTCCTCCCCTCTTTGTTCTTCATGGTTTAGACCTCGTGATCTGCCCTACAAGATCGAGGCACATATGTAATCTTTCTGCTTTTGCTATGCTGAGTTTGATGGGATCTGATGGATTATGAGATTATGTTCAGATTGTGATAGAGTAATATAATTGGTTCTTACCTTTTGTATTTTTGTTCCGAAGTAATTCTTGCATGTTCTCCGTTACTTTTTATTGATTTGGCCAAGTGGTAGGTAGTAATTCCAAGAGGGAACGTTATGCTCGATTGTGGGTACATGCCCCCCTGATGACACGCTTGAGTGACAGAAACATGAGTCTACGGGATGTGTTGTGGCCACAAGGGGGAAAACAACGGTGATTGTAACCGCGGTTGCAAGGATTGTTTACTTTACGCAAAGTTCTTTTTAATGTAGTTGTCTGTTGCTTTGGGTTTACACTTTGGGTGGGGCTCGCAACTTAATACCAGCGAGATGTTCTGGATAGATATCTCAAGGTGGATGATTAGTAGTAGATGCAGATGGATTTCGGTCTACTTATTTTGGCGTACTGCCCATGCTTTTGAGCCTCTTCCTTTCATTTGTAGCATAGTTAGCATTGTGGTGCGTTTATAATCCTGTCAATTGCCCATCTGTAATTTGTTTACCTCGCATAGCATTTTTATCGTCTTTTGGGAGAGAGACATCACTAGTGAACATCACGGGACCCCGGTCCATATTCTCATCGTTGTTTACACGCTCATTTATTTTCTAGCTTTTACTTTCAGTTGCTATCATTATCATTATCCCTTGTGTTTGACCCTTTGTAAACAACAAGACCGGAGAGATTGACAACCTCTCTGAACTTCGTTGGGAGCAAAGTTAATTGTGTTGTGTGCAGGTCCGCGTCATGTGCGCCGCTAACACCTACTTATCATCGTCGGAGTCCTACGGGAGTCAAACCTATCCTCTACATAGGGGAAGTTTGCTGCTATCCTACATCTCACCTTCCACTTGGGGTAACCAACGAAGGGCGAGAAGACATTATCACTTCCACACCATCAAGCAAATTTCTGGCGCCATTGTCGGGGACTCTGAGTGATAAGATAGGGGAGTTGTCCACTACCTTTTACCTTTACTTTTTAGTCTTGTTAGTTTACCTTTCAGTTTTTATCTTTGTATCTTATATAAAAAATCACAAAAAATTATTTATCTTGCTTTTAGTAGTCCTCCTTGTTTAGATGAACATGTTAGGACTTGGTGCTTTGCGGGAATCGGAAGTTCTCGATTTCCGTCAAAGGGATGGAGAAAATATGAAGAAGGCATGGGACTTAATTTCTGAAGCACATAAATGAATTATGCCTTGGATACCTATAAAAATTGTGCTTAGAAATTTTTACTATGGTCTTTTTAAGTGGTGTAAAAACTATCTTGATATTATAGCTGAAGGAGACTTTTTAGAGTGTGATGAAGCTAGAGCTATTGATATTTTTCATGGTCTATCTAGTTATTTTGTTTATGACCGTAGTGTTGATACTGTTATAGATAGACTTGCCGCTATTGAAAAAGGATGGATGCTCTAGATTTCAGAAAAGTGGAGACCAATAAGAAAGAGATGTTGGAGATAGATTATGATTGGGAGCCCTTTGTTAGGATTAGCATCTCTAACCAAGACTTCCTTGCTTTTTGTGATATTGGATCTATAGTTTCTACCATGCAAAAAATAGTTTATGATTCTTTGAAACTAGATAAGGATAAATTATCATCTTATCATGAACATGGTAATGGAGATATTTCAGAGATTAAGGGAAAGGTAAAAGGAGTACAAGTTTCATTCCTTCATAGGATTTCTCTGATGGATTTCCTCATCATGGAGCCAAACCAAAGCAACATTGTGCTTGGAAGGGACTTCCTCTGAGCTATGAAAGGCTTCATTGATATTGGTAACGGATTCATACGCTTACACGGTAAGGCGAAAGGTAAGTACCTCTTTCCTAGGAAGAAGAAGAATGAGCTTATTGAAAATCAATTTGAAGGTTTTTATGATTCCGACGATCTTGGAGACCTTTGATTCTTCTTTTGCCTTATGCCTAGCTTCAAGGCGTAAAAGAAAGCGCTTGTTGGGAGGCAACCCAAGATGTTTTTACTTCTATTTTTAGTGGTCTTGATGATTGTTACTAATTTAGCAACATCATTCTATCTTTATTTTCAAGCTTTGTGCCAAGTTAGAGCATCATATGACAAGTGAAGCAAAAGTTGTGACATGATGTCCAGAAAACAGATTCTGTCCTCGTGACAGGAAAAATCGGATCAAATCACCAGTTCATATTTATGAGCTGAATTTTTTACACAGCGTGCTCTATACAATCACGGAACTTTCGTATGTTCTGAGTTTTTTTATTTGAGTTTCAGAAGTACCCCTAAAAAATTATTTACTACCTGTTGTTCTGTTTTTCACAGATTCTGCCACGTTTTGTCTCTCCTTACTTTTGCAAACCTTAAGCTTGCTTTTTCTTTGCAAAAACCTTTTGGCAATCTTGAGAAACAGTAGATATTCAAGAATATCTTTATATCCAGTGGGGAAAAATTATTTTATTAAGGGTACTAACCTCTCTAATCAGCTTATGATGAGTTATGTATGGAGGGAGTTTTCAAGTGTGCGATGGAAGATGATGAAAGAAGATTCAGGAGTGTCAAGCGCTCAAGCTTGGGGATGCCCCCATGCATCCCCAATAAATATCCAAGGAGACTCAAGAGTCTAAGCTTGGGTATGCCCCCGTGCATCCCCTTCTCCATCAACAATCATCAGTTCGTCATTTGTCTCACTATATTTTTATCACTTCATGCGTTATGTGCTATGCTTGGAGCGTCTCGCTCTTAGGTTTTATTTTTAGTTTTCTTTAGCTTTTCTTGCTGTTCATAACAAGTTAGACCCCGTCTTACTTTGTGTGGGAGAGAAACACGCTCCACTTTCAAAATCTAGAATACATTATAGGATTCTTCATGCCTATCTTTTTGTTGTTGTGTGTTCTTTATCTTTTCGTAGCTACTGCCATGTTTAGTTTTAGTATTAGTTTGTCTTTAGCAAGAGCCTTGGATTTTGTTTAGTTTGTTGCTGGAACTCTCTTTAGTTTTCATTTTTATCTTGTTAAGAGAGTTGGTTTTTGCACTGAGTTGTGTCTTGTCTTGAAAGTAGGTGATTGAGGTTGCTATTTAATTTGAGTAGTAATTTGCAATAGTTTTGAGGTATTGATGTGAGTAATGTTTGAACTTTTGGTGTCAAGAGGTCTAGCCTATTAGTGAAAGGTGTCGTATTTTGGGCAATCCGTGTTTATTTTCAAAACCTACAAAACTAGTTGAGAACTCTAGCGACTAGATGGATCGCTAATCTTTGGAGGGATCGGATATTAGAGTACACTCACATACCATGAGTCGAGGATGCGCAAGGATAACCAAACCCCCATACTCTCCTCCTCGGGGTACTTGTTTCTTTGTGAACCTCCTTATTAGATTAAGAGTTACCGATAATAAGTGCATGAGTTCTTCGGACTAATGTAAGTATTTAAAGTTGACACTTCCACCTCATCATATTTGCTAGCCTCTCCTGTGTCGTGCATTGCCTTCTTCTCACTCCGAGAGTTGGCGTCCACTTTCGCCGGTACATCCAAACCCTTGGCATGATACGCTATGTCATCATAAACCTCCTTATATCTTTCCTCAAAACAGCAACCATAACTACCTATCAAGGTATTTCCATAGCCTTTCCGAGATATATTGCCATGCAACATCCACCTCGTCATGACTTGATCTTCATGTCATACATTTCTGCTACACTGGTAGCGGCATACATTGCATGCATCATGATAGCTACATCTTCTTTATGATTTGAGTACCTTGTAAAGTGTGAAAGATCTTCTATACCCTCTTGTAAATTAGAGTGTTGCCCTTAAGTGAGGAAAAGATCCCAAAGTGGACACAATAAAAGATCCCAAAGAGGACAAATGAGAGTTAAATAGAAAAAGCTATTGAGGCCACCAAAAAATAGAAAAAAATAGAAAAAAATAGAAAAAGGAAAAAAGAAAAAAAGAAAAAGAGAGAAAGGGGAAACACTACTATCATTTTGAAAGATCCACAATAGTACTCCCTCTTATCCTTGTACTCCATAGAGATGATCATTTATGCATATAGCTATGTGGGACCTTCACACTATAGAACTTGGCTTTCATATTCCAAGGATGAGCCTCCTCAAAAGAGCTCTAGGTCTTCATGAGCGAGCAAGTTAGATGCACCCCCACTAGTTCCATTGGAGAGCTCTTCAGCTTATATGTGCATCCGTTGCATGGCAATCGCTACTCCTCACATCATATCTATCCTTTGGCCTTCTAGCCTATATTTCTCCTCATTCATGTGAGCCTTTCTCACCTTTTTGTCTTCCTCCTCCACCATATTTCTGTCTTTGCCATCCTAAGTGTCAACTCTCGTGCTTACGCTCATCCATTGCATGAGTTCTCAAAATATCAAAAGGGAGTGGATCAAATTGACTTATACCTGGCTCGTGGTCTGGGGATGAGTCAAGATAAGATTCCAAAGAAGACCAAGTGTGAAACTTTAGAAGATTGAGTTCTCAAAACAAAAATATTTTTCTCGTATTCCCTATCCCTCTTCTTGCACGCAAACACCATTTGGAGACATTCGAGTCACGGACAGCGAGAGCTCTTGCACCTAATGTTCTTTCGTTGCTTGTTTCACTGCTAATATAGACTCTTGCATGTTATGAATTGAATTGAATCACATACATTGATTGCTTTACTTTTCAAAGTTCTTACATGGTTGCTAGCATGTCACCACACAAATTATGCTTGTTATCATTTACCTACTCGAGGACGAGCAGAAATTAAGCTTGGGGATGTTGATACGTCCCAAACGCATCGATAATTTCTGCTCGCTCCATACATGTTTTGTGTGATATTGCTATGATCTAGATACACTTTCATACACTTTTGATCATATTCTGACTAACCTATTAACTCAGTGCACCCCAGTGCCAGTTTCTGTTTTCTGCTATTTTTCTATTTTAGTTTTCCCCCATATAAAAAGTGCTCCAAAAATCCGGGAAAATTCAGATAAAAAATCAGCGCACCGGAAGCTTCCAGAACCATGAAGGAGGGCCAGGGGGCCACCACCTGGTGCCCAGGCGGACACCTGGCGCGGCTAGGGGCCTGGCCGTGCCAGGGGGCGCCTGGACCCCTGGTGGTCCCCCTGGCTGCCCCACTTCGCCTATTTAATCTCCATCACGGGAAACCTCCGAAGAGAGAACCCTATTTCGCAAACTCGCCTCTGTTCCTCCGCCGCCGCGCTTCCAAGATCGGGAGCACCCTCAGGACCCTTCCCGGCACCCTGCCAGAGGGAGGATCGACCTCCGGGAGCTTCTCCTCCACCATGGACGATTCCCGGATGTGTCGTGAGTAGTTTCCTTTGGACCATGGGTCCGTGATCAGTAGCTATGTGATGTTCTCCTCCCCCTCTTTGTTCTTCATGGTTTAGACCTCGTGAGTTGCCCTACATGATCGAGGCACATATGTAAGCTTTCTGCTTTTGTTATGCTGAGTTTAATGGGATCTGATGGATTATGAGATTATGTTCAGATTGTGATAAAGTAATATAATTGGTTCTTATATTTTGTATTTTTGTTCTGAAGTAATTCTTGCATGTTCTCCATTGCTGTTTATTGATTTGGCCAAGTGGTAGGTAGTAACTCCAAGAGGGAACGTTATGCTCGATTGTGCGTACATGCCCCCTGATGACACGCTTGAGTGACAGAAACATGAGTCTAGGGGATGTGCTATGGCCACAAGGGGAAAACAACGGTGCTTGTAACTGTGGTTGCAAGGATTGTTTACTTTACGCAAGTTTCTTTTTAATGTAGTTGTCTGTTGCTTTGGGTTTACACTTTGGGTGGGGCTCGCAACTTAATACCAACGAGATGTTCTGGATAGATATCTCAAGGTGGATGATTACTAGTAGATGCAGATAGATTTCGGTCTACTTATTTTTGCGTACTTCCCATGCTTTTGAGCCTCTTCCTTTCTTTTGTAACATAGTTAGCATTGCGGTGCGTCTATAATCCTGTCAATTGCCCATCTGTAATTTGTTTACCTCGCATACCAGTTTTATCATCTTTTGGGAGAGAGACATCACTAGTGAACATCACGGGACCCCGGTCCATATTCTCATCATTGTTTACACGCTCATTTATTTTCTAGCTTTTACTTTCAGTTGCTATCATTATCAGTATCCCTTGTGTTTGACCCTTTGTAAACAACAAGACCGGAGATATTGACAACCTCTCTGAACTTCGTTGGGAGCAAAGTTAATTGTGTTGTGTGCAGGTCCGCGTCATGTGCGCCGCTAGCACCTACTTATCATCGTCGGAGTCCTACGGGAGACAAACCCTATCCTCTACATAGGGGAAATTTGTTGCTATCCTACATCTCACCTTCCACTTGGGGTAACCAACGAAGGGCGAGAAGCCATTATCACTTCAACGCCATCAGTCGGCCACCAGGAGAATACTTTCCACTTCTCGCGGAGGAAAACCATAAGGGTTGTTGCTTGTTCTTATCGTAGGTGAGCGTAGACTCGGACCATCTTATCCGGGTCCGTCGGATGCACCTGATGGGTAACTGTGTCGCCGTCGACGCTGAAGTCGCGAGTGATTTCCTTTGTTTCGCTTCTGCTTGCTAGTGGAAAGACGCTTTTGTCTACCACCATGGCTATTTCTTCGAGCTGTTTTTGTGCTCCAAACGTGTCAGAAACTTGATGAAAGTCTCGGTCGCATTGGTATGATTTGGTGAAGCTTCCATTGACTATGATGACCCCTGAGGGCCCTGGCATCTTGAGCTTGAGGTATGCATAGTGAGGGACCGCCATGAATTGCGCGAATGCAGGCCGACCGAGTATGGCGTGGTATTGGGACTGCCAGACGAGTACCTCGAACTCAAGGATTTTTCATGCGAAGTTGCCCATACTGCCAAAAATGACGTCGAGATCGATTATTCCCAAGGAGGAGGCTACTTATCCTGGTACTACGCCGTAGAGCTTGACACCTGAGTTCTTCCAGATTGATCGCGGAATCAGCATCTTGCGCAAGGTGCTGGTGAAGATGATGCTTAAACTGCTGCCTCCATCCATGAATACTCTGTCCATGTCATATTGATACGTCTCAAACGTATCGATAATTTCTGCTCACTCCATGCATGTTTTGTGTGATATTTCTATGATCTAGATACACTTTCATATACTTTTGATCATATTTGGACTAACCTACTAACTCAGTGCACCCTAGTGCCAGTTCCTGTTTTCTGCTGGGTTTTTTATTCCAGGTTTCCCCCATATAAAAAATGCTCCAAAAATTCGGGAAAATCGGATAAAAAATCAGCGTAACGGAGTCTTCCAGAAGCACCCAAGTGGGGCCACAGGGCCACCACCAAGGGCCCAGGCGGCCACCTGGCGCGGCCAAGGGCCTGGCCGCGCAAGGGGGGCGCCTCGACCCCTGGTGCCCCGCCTAGCTGCCCATCTTCGCCTATTTATTCCTCGTGACGAGGAAACTCCAAGGACAGAACCCTATTTCGCAATCTCTCCTCTGTTCCGCCGCCTCGCTTCCAAGATCGGGAGCACCGTCAGGACCCTTCCCGGCACCCTGCCGGAGGAAGGATCGACCTCCGGGAGCTTCTCCTCAACCATGGACGCTTCCCGGATGTGTCGTGAGTAGTCTACCTTGGACCATGGGTCTATGATCAGTAGTTATGTGATGTTCTCTTCCCCTCTTTGTTCTTCATGGTTTAGACCTCGTGAGCTTCCCTACATGATCGAGGCACATATGTAATTCTTCTGTTGTTGCTATGTTGAGTTTGATGGGATCCGATGGATTGTGAGATTATGTTCAGATCGTGATAGAGTATTTATTTGGTTTTGATCTCTTATATTTTTGTTCCTAAGTAATTCTGCATGCTCTCCGTTGTTGTTTATTTCTTTGGCCAAGTAGTGGATAGTAACTCCAAGAAGGAACGTTATGCTCGATTGTGGGTACATGCCCCATGTGACACGTTTGAGTGAAAGAAACATGAGTCTAGGGGATGTGTTGTGGCCACAAGGAGGAAAACAACGGTGCTTGTAACCGCGGTTGCAAGGATTGTTTACTTTATGCAAAGTTCTTTTAATGCAGTTGTCTGTTGCTTTGGGTTTACACTTTGGGTGGGACTCGCAACTTAATACCAGCGGATTGTTCTGGATAGATATCTCAAGGTCGATGATTAGTACAAAAACACGGGGAATCCTACCTTTTCCCAAGGTCAATATGGAAATTCTTTCAGAGGATCAGTGATTACCAGCTCCTAAGATTCGAATACGATGGATTTCGGTCTACTTATTTTGGCGTACTGCCCATGCTTATGAGCCTCTTCCATTCTATTGTAACATAGTTAGCATTGCCGTGCGTTTATAATCATGTCAATTGCCCATCTGTAATTTGTTTACCTCGCATAGCAGTTTTATCGTCTTTTGGGAGAGAGACATCACTAGTGAACATCACGGGACCCCGGTCCATACACTACTAGGGAAATAGCTATACATGGAAAGCTTATTAGTGGCGCATTTTATATGTAATGCGCCACTATGTTGTAAGGGGTGCCGCACTGGTAAAAAATGCGCCACCTATAAGCCCTTATAGGTGGCGCATTTTTAAAAATGCGCCACCCCTAAGAGTGGACCAGCCCTGGATCCCCTTATACG
This sequence comes from Bromus sterilis, assembly GCA_950022295.1. Classification (NCBI taxonomy): domain Eukaryota; kingdom Viridiplantae; phylum Streptophyta; class Magnoliopsida; order Poales; family Poaceae; genus Bromus; species Bromus sterilis. The sequence goes on along the minus strand of OX465595.1, from coordinate 358,623,177 downwards.
TGGCGCATTTGGAGAAATGCGCCACCCCTAAGAACCTTATAGGTGGCGCATTTTGGAAATGCGCCACCCCTAAGAGCTTAGAGGTGGCGCATTCTGGAAATGCGCCAGCCCTAAGGAATTATTAGTGGCGCATCCAGAATGCGCCACCCATAAGCTCTTAGGGGTGGCGCATTTCCCATATGCGCCACTAATAAGAAAAAACTGCGCGGGAAAATTCCCAAATACAACCCCCCCCCTGTGGACCGCCTTTTCAATTTGAAAAAAAATAAAAGAAAATGATAGAAATGTCAAAAAAATAAAAGAAAATAAGTTTCCCAAATGATATGTGGTCTATTTGTTAGGAAAATTTACATATATGAATTTTGACTTTTTTTGCAAAATCTCCCGAGAATTTCGTAAAATGGGCTTAACTTTTGCATACGACCTCCGATGAAAAAGTTTTTTATATCAAAAATCATCTACTCGAAAAGTTATATCCAAATTCAATTGGGTGTAACCCGTTGAACATTTTTAGAATCCTCAAAAACCTAACAGAAAAAAAGTTACGGGCGTTTGAAGATCTGAAGGCCCAAAAAAAGAGAAAAAATTGAAAAAAAAAATTGAACTCAGTAGTGGCGCATTTTGTATGAAATGCGCCACTAGTAACAGAAAAAAAAATTGAATTTTTTTTAAAAAAAATTTATATTTTTTTAAAATTCAAAATAGGCTAGAGGACAAATCGGGAAGTTAAAAAAGTTGAAAATTTTAGATAGTAACATTAAAAAAAATTAAAAATTAAAAATTTAAATTTTTTTTAAAAAAATCAAAAAATTTTACAAAGTTCAAAATATGCTAATGGTCCCATCAAGAAAGTTTCAAAAAAATGTTGAAAATTTTAGCACACCCATGAACATTAACAAGGTCCTAGACATCAACATGGTTTAATAGGATTTATATGTTAGATATATCAACAAGTGTCTGCTAGGTGAGCTGGAGTGAGAGTTGAATAGAATCGAGAAGTTAAGCGTGCTGGGGCTAGAGTAGTGCTAGGATGGGTGACCCTCGGGGAAGTTTGACCTGAGATTAAGCATATTGACCGGGCATTAAGCATACTAACCTGAGATTAAGAAAAAAATAAAAATAAAAAAATTGTTTTCCAGATCCAGATTCAAAATTCAAAATTTAAAAAAATTAATAGTGGCTCATTTTCAGAATGCGCCACCCCTAAGAGCTTATAGGTGGCGCATTCTGAGATGCGCCACGCCTAAGGGTCTTAGGGGTGGCGCATCCAGAATGCGCCACCTATAAGCCCTTATTAGTGGCTTGTAGTTAGTGGCGCATCCTAAATGCGCCACTAAACAGAAAAAAAGGACGCCACTAAAAGGGCATTCCCTAGTAGTGATATTCTCATCATTGTTTACAAGCCTATTTACTTTTCAATATTTACTTTCAGTTTCTATCATCATTATCATTATCCCTTGTGTGTTTGACCTTTTGTAAACAACAAGACTGGAGAGATTGACAATCTCTCTGAACTTCGTTGGGAGCAAAGTTAATTGTATCGTGTGCAGGTCCAGGTGAAGTAAGCAACCCTGAGTTGTGAACGGCGCCATTGTTCACTTCACCACCTACTTATCATCGTCGGAGTCCAACAGGTCGAACTAAACCTCGGTATCTTCACGGAGGGAAATTTGCCGCTATCCTACATCTCACCTTCCACTTGGGGTAACCAACGAAGGGCGAGAAACCATTACCACTTCCACGCCATCAAGCAAATTTCTGGCGCCGTTGCCGGGGACTCCAAGTGATAAGATACGGGAGTTTCCCACTATCCTTTACCTTTACTTTTTAGTCTTGTTTGTTTACCTTTATGTTTTTATCTTTGTGTCTTATATCAAAAATTACAAAAAAAATCTGCCACACTTGCTGCTACTATGGGTTCCACTGAAAACACCAAGTTGTGTGACTTCACCAGTCACAACAACAAAGACTTTATCTGCACTCCTATTGCCACACCTGCCACTTTAGTTACCTCTGATGAAATTAAACCCGCTTTACTGAATCTTGTTATGAGAGATCAATTCTCTGGTGCTAGAGATGTTGCTGCTTTACACTTGAATAATTTTGTTGAATTATGTGATATGAAAAAGTATAAAGAAGTAGAAGGTGATGTTGTTGAGCTCAAGCTTTTTCCTTTCTCTTTGAGGGAAGGAGCTAAAATCTGGTTCCAATCTTTGCCTAGGAATAGCATAGATTCTTCGGATAAGTGAAAAGATGCTTTTATTGGGAAGTACTACCTGCTAAAATTATCCAATTGAGGAGTAACATTATGAATTTTAGGCAATTGGATAATGAACACGTTGCCCAAGCTTGGGAACGTATGAAATCTCTTGTTAAGAAATTCCCTACACATGGTTTGACTACCTAGATAGTTATCCAGACTTTTTATGTAGGCTTGAACTTTACCTCGCGGAACCTGTTAGATTCGGCCGCGGGAGGAACCTTTATGTCAACTACACTTGGTGCTGCCACAAAACTTCTCGATGAGATGATGACCAAATATTCCCAATGGCACACCGAACGTGCTCCAACAGGTAGGAAGGTAAATTATGTCGAGGAAATTACCTCCCTAAATGATAAAGTTGATTTAATTATGTCTCTACTTACCAAGAAACCCTCTATTGATACTCATGATGTTCCTTTAAATTTTTTGGTTGCTCAGGAACAAGTAGATGTGAATTTCATTGCTAGAAACAACTTTAATAATAATGCTTATAAAGGCAACTTTGCTAGTAATCCTAGACCGTTCCCGTCCACTTATGGGAACAACAACACTTACCCTAGCAACAAGAACCCCACCTCTGAACTAGAGAGTATGCTTAGAGAATTCATCACTACCCAAAAAGCCTTCAACAAGAATGTGGAAGAAAAACTAGCTAAATTAGATAATCTTTGTTTCAAGGTAGACAACTTAGCCATTGATGTTGAGATGTTAAAAATTAGAAACTCTCCCCTTGAGGAGAACAAGGCCACTCCTATTAATGCTATATAGTTACAAATTAATGAAAATATTAGGATGATGGCTAAACTTAAAGAAAGATGGGCTAGAGAAAAGGAGGAAGAGGATAGAGTTAAGAGCCTTCCTACACACCACACAGTTGCCACTATCCAAATTGTTGAGGACACTGAAACTATTAGCACCCAATGCACTCCTGCCCCCATCGGACCTATTAATGGTGATGCTAATACCTCAACCGTAGAAGAAGAAAATCCTATGAACATAGAGAGTTTCAAACAAGTGAGATTATATGACTCTACTACCACCTTTGATAGTAGTGATATTGATTTTCATAGTTGCACCCTCTCAGAAGTTATCAGCTTATTACACAAAATGTCTAGAGACCCCCCAAACTAGCACACTTAATCTTGCCTTCATGGAGCATATCACAAATGCTTTTATCAAAGCTAGGGAGGAGAAGCTTAGGATAGAAGCCTCCATGCCTAGGAAGCTAGATGATGGTTGGGATCCTATGATCAAAATTAAATTAAATAACATCTCTTGCTATGCTTTATGTGACGTTGGAGATAGTACCTCCGTCATGCCCAAAAGAATGTATGATATGTTTGAATTGAAACCTTTTGATTCATGTTCTTTTGCTGTTCGCCTTGTCGACTCTTCCGTAAAGAAACCTTTGGGGAAGATCGACGATGTTCTTATCATTGTCAATGACAACTATGTTCCCGTTGATTTTATTATTATGGATATAGAGTGTGAACCTTTATGTCCAATTATTTTGGGACATCATTTTCTCCGCACCGTTGGTGCTATCATTGACATGAAAGATGGGAATATAAAATTCCAATTCCCTCTCAAAAAGGGGATGGAACACTTCCCTAGAAAGAAAGTCAAGTTACCTTTTGAGTCCGTTACACGGGCTAGCTATTCTCTTTCTCTTGATAAAACTTGATTCTCTTTTGCCTTATGCCTAGCTTAAAGGCGTAAAGAAAGCGCTTGTTGGGAGGCAACTGATTTCGCGAGAGTTGATGGGTGTAGTCTTCTCGCCCTTCGTTGGTGAGCCCCAAGTGGATGGCGTGATGTAGCACAACAGCAAATTTCCCTCAATAAAGATACCAAGGTTTATCTCCAGTAGGACTCCAGAGATGATAAGTAGGTGTCAGCGGCGCAACTGACGCGGACCTGCACACAGACACAAATAACTTTGTTCCCAACGAAGTTCAGAGAGGTTGTCAATCTCTCCGGTCTTGTTGTTCACAAAGGATCAAACACAAGGGATAATGATAGCAACTGAAAGTAAAAGAAGAAAAGTAAATGAGCGTGGAAACAGTAATGAGGATATGGACCGGGATATGTGATGTTCACTAGTGATGTCTCTCTCCCAAAAGACGATAAAACTGCTATGCGAGGTGAACAAATTACAGAAGGGCAATTGACAGGATTATGAACGCACCGCAATGCTAACTATGCTACAAAAGAAAGGAAGAGGCTCAAAAGCAAGGGCAGTACGCCAAAATAAGTAGCCCAAAATCCAACTGCATCTACTACTAATCATCCACCTTGAGATATCTATCCAGAACATCTCGCTGGTATTAAGTTGCGAGCCCCACCCAAAGTGTAAACCCAAAGCATCACACAACTGCATTAAAAAGCACTTTGCGTAAAGTAAACAATCCTTGCAACCGCGGTTACAAGCACCATTTTTCCCCCTTGTGGCAACGGCACATCCCCTAGACTCATGTTTCTGTCACTCAAGCGTGTCATCGGGGGGCATGAACCCACAATCGAGCATAACGTTCCCTCTTGGGGTTACTACCTACTACTTGGCCAAAGCAATAAACAACAACGGCGAACATGCAATAATTACTTAGGAACAAAAATATAAGAGATAAGAACCAAATATATTACTCAATCACAATCTGAACATAATCTCATAATCCATCAGATCCCATCAAACTCAGCATAGCAACAGCAGAAAGATTACAAAAGTGCCTCGATCATGTAGGGCAGCTCACGAGGTCTAAACCATGAAGAACAAAGAGGGGAGGAGAATATCACATAGCTACTGATCACGGACCCATGGTCCAAGGAAAAATACTCACGAGACATCCGGGGAGCATCCATGGTGGAGAGGAGACTCCCGGAGGTCGGTCCTCCCTCCGGCAGGGTGCCGGGAAGAGGTCTTCTGGTGCTTCCAATCTCGGAAGCGCGGCGGCGGCGGAACAAAGGAGAGATCGCGAAAAAGGGTTCTCTCTTCGGAACTTTCCCGTGACGGAGAATATATAGGCGAAGGGGGCAGCCAGAGGTGGACCAGGGGCCCAAGGCGCCCCCCTGGCGCGTCCAGGGGTGGGGCCGCGCCAGGTGGCCGCCTGTGCCACCCCTGCCTCCCCTCTTACCCCACTCGGGCTCTTCGCGAAGCTACCTGTACGCTGATTTTTCCTATATTTTTCCTGGAATTTTCCTGGCACTTTTTATATCGGGGAAAACTGAAATAGAAAAACAGCAGAAAACAGGAACTGGCACTGTTGTGCACTGAGTTAATAGGTTAGTCCAAATATGATCAAAAGTGTATGAAAGTGTATCTAGATCATAGCAATATCACACAAAACATGCATCGAGCAAGCAGAAATTATAGATATGTTTTGGACGTATCAACATCCCCAAGCTTAATCCCTGCTCGTCCTCGAGTAGGTAAATGATAACGGCATAATTTCTGTGGTGACATGCTAGCAACCATATAAGAACTTTGAAAAGTAAAGCAATCAAGGTTAGAAACTCAATTCAAGTCATAACAAGCAAGAGTCTATATTAGCATTGAAACAAGTAACAAAAGAACATTAGGTGCAAGAGCTCTCGCTGTCCGTGACTCGAATGTCTCCAAATGGTGTTTGCGTGCAAGAAGGGGGATAGGGAATACGAGAAAAACAATTTATTTGTTGAGAACTCAATCTACTAAAGTTTCACACTCGGTCTTTTTCTGGAATCTTATCTTGACTCGTCCCCAGGCCACTAGCCAGGTACAAGTCAATTTGATCCACTCCTTTTTCAATATTTTGAGCACTCATGCAATGGATGAGCGTAAGCACGAGAGTTGACACTTAGGATGGCAAAGAGAGAAGTACGGAGGAGGAAGACAAAAAGGATGAGAAAGGCTCACATCAATGAGGACAATCATAGGAAAGAGATGCCAAATGATAGATATGATGTGAGGAGTAGGGATTGCCATGCAACGGATGCACATACGAGCTAGGAAGCTCTCCAATGGAACTAGTGGGGGTGCATCTAACTTGCTCGCTCATGAAGACCTAGAGCTCGTTTGAGGAGGCTCATCCTTGGAATATGCAAGCCAAGTTCTATAGTGTGAAGGTCCCCACATAGCTATATGCATAATGATCATCTCTATGGAGTACAAGGATATAAAGGGAGTACTAGTGTGGATCTCTCAAAAGGATAGTAGTGTTTCCCCTTTCTCTCTTTTTATTTCTTTTTCTCTTTTTTCTAATTTTTTGTATTTTTTTGTGGCCTCAATTGCTCTTTCTATTTAACTCTCATTTGTTCTCTTTGGGATCTTTTATTGTGTCCACTTTGGGATCTTTTCCTCACTTAAGGGCAACACTCTATTTTACAAGAAGGTAAAGGAGATCTTTCACACTTTACAAGGTACTCAAAATCATAAAGAAGATGTAACTATCATGATGTATGCAATGTATGTCGCTGCCAGTGTAGCAGGAACATGTATGACATGAAGATCAAGTCATGAAGAGGTGGATGTTGCATGGCAATATATCTCGGAAAGGCTATGGAAAGTCCTTGATAGGTAGGTATGGTGGCTGTTTTGAGGAAAGATATAAGGAGGTTTATGATGACAGAGCGTATCATGCCAAGGGTTTGGATGTACCGGCGAAGGTGGACACCAACTCTCGGAGTGAGAAGAAGGCAATGCACGGCACGGAAGAGGCTAGCAAAATATGGGAAGGTGGAAGTGTCAACTTTCAATACTTACATTAGTCTGAAGAACTCATGCACTTATTATCGGTAACTCTCAATCTAAAAAGGAGGTTCACAAAGAGACAAGTACCCCGAGGAGGAGTGTATGGGGGTTTGGTTATCCTTGCGCATCCTCGACTCATGGTACGTGAGTGTTCTCTAATATTCGATCCCTCCAAAGATTAGTGATCCATCTAGTAGCTAGAGTTCTCAACTAGTTTTGTAGGTTTTTAAAATACACACAGATTTCCCAAAATACGACACCTATCACTAATAGGCTAGAGCTCTTGACACCAAAAGTTCAAACATTACTCACAACAATACCTCAAAACTATTTCAAGTTACTACTAGAATTAAATAGCAACCTCAATTACCTACTTTCAACACAAGACACAACTCAGTGCAACAACCAACTCTCTTTAACAAGATAAACATGAAAACTAAAAAGAGTTCCAGCAACAAACTAAACAAAAGCCAAGGCTCTTGCTAAAGACAAACTAAGAATAAAACTAAACATGGTAGTAGCTACGAAAAGATAAAGAACACACAACAGCAAAAATATAGGCAGGAAAAATCCTATGATGTGTTCTAGATTTTGAAAGTGGAGCGTGTTTCTCTCCCACACAAAGTAAGACGGGATCTAACTTGTTATGAACAGAAAGCAAAGCTAAAGATAACTAAAAATAAAACCTAAGAGCGAGACGCTCCAAGCATAGCACATAATGCATGAAGTGATAAATATATAGTGAGACGAAGGACGAACTGATGATTGTTGATGGAGAAGGGGATGCACGGGGGCATCCCCAAGCTTAGACGCTTGAGTATCCTTGAATATTTATTGGGGATGCATGGGGGCATCCCCAAGCTTGAGCGCTTGACACTCCTGGATCTTCTTTCATCATCTTCCATCGCACACTTGAAAACTCCCTTCATACATAACTCATCCTAAGCTGATTAGAGAGGTTAGTACCCTTAATAAAATAATTTTTCCCCACTGGATATAAAGATATTCTTGAAGAGCTACTGTTTCTCAAGAGTGCCAAAAAGTTTTTTGCAAAGAAAAAGCAAGCTTAAGGTTTGCAAAAGTTAGGAGAGACAAAACGTGGCAGAATATGTGAAAAACAGAACAGCAGGTAGTAAAGAATTTTTTAGGGGCACTTCTCCAACTCAAATCAAAAAACTCAGAACATACGGAAGTTTCACAATTGTATAGAGCACGCTATCAAAACAAATCTGATCAAAAAGATGATCTGGTGATTTGATTCGAATTTTTCTGTCAAGGGACGGAATCTGTTTTCTGGACAGCACGTCACAACTTTTTCTTCCCTTATCATAAGAGGGTATAACTTGGCACAAAGCTGAAAAATAAAGATACAATGATGTTGCTACAGTAGTAACAAAAAGAAAAAAAGAAAAACCTAAATTCGTTGCGGGCTGCCTCCCGAAAGCGCTTTCTTTTATGCCTTTAAGCTAGGCATGATGCAAAAGAAGAATCAAGAGAAAGAGAATAACTAGCCCGTGTAACGGACTCAAAAGGTAACTTGATTTTCTTTATAGGGAAGTGTTCCATCCCCTTTTTGAATGGGAATTGGAATTTTATATTCCCCTCTTTCATGTCAATAACCGCACCCACGGTGCGAAGAAAAGGACGTCCCAAAATAATTGGACACCAAGGTTCACACTCTATATCCATAACAATAAAATCAACGGGAACATAGTTGTCATTGACAATGATAAGAACATCGTCGATCTTCCCCAAAGGTTTCTTTACGGAAGAATCAACAAGACGAACACCAAAAGAACAAGGCTCAAAGGGCTTCAATTCAAATATATCAAATATTCTTTTGGGCATAACGGAGGTACTAGCTCCAACATCACATAAGGCATAGCAAGAGAAGTTATTTAATTTAATTTTGATCATAGGGTCCCAACCATCATCTAGCTTCCTAGGTATGGAGGCTTCTACTCTAAGCTTCTCCTCCCTAGCTTTGATGAGAGCATTTGTGATATGCTCCGTGAAGGCAAGATTAAGTGTGCTGGTGTGGGGGTCTCTAGACATTTTGTGTAGCAAGATAATAACTTCTGAGAGGGTGCAACTATGAAAATCAATATCACTACTATCAAAGGTGGTAGTAGTGTCGTCTAGGCTCACTTGTTTGAAACCCTCTATGTTCATAGGAGTTTCTTCATCTTTGGTTGAGGTATTAGCATCACCATTAATAGGTCCAACGGGACTAGGAGTGCATTGGGTGCTAATAGTTTGGGTGTCCTCAACAATTTGGATAGTGGAAATTGTGTGGTGTGTAGGAAGGCTCTTAATTCTATCCTCTTCCTCTTTTTCTCTAGCCCACCTTTCTTTAAGTTTAGCCATCATCCTAATATTTTCATTAATTTGTAATTGGATAGCATTAATAGGAGTGGCCTTATTCTCCTTAAGGGGAGAGGTTCTAATTTTAAGCATCTCAATATCAAGGGCTAAGCTTTCTACCTTCAAAGAGAGATTATCTAATTTATCTAATTTCTCCTCTACATTTTTGTTGAAGGATTTTTGGGTAGTGATAAAGTCTCTAAGCATGTTTTCCAATTCAGAAGAGGGGTTCTTGTTGCTAGGGTAGGTGTTGTTGTTCCCATAGTTGGATGGAAACGGTCTAGGATTGCTAGCAAAATTACCCCTATAAGCATTGTTGTTGAAGTTGTTTCTAGCAATAAATTTCACATCTACTTGTTCTTGGGCAACCAAAGAATTTAAAGGGACATCATGAGGATCAATAGAGGGTTGCTTGGTAAGTAGAGACATAATTAAGTCAAATTTTTCATTTAGGGAGGTAACTTCCTCGACAGAGTTTACCTTTGTAACAGCCCACATGTAATAAGTTGCTATCACCATGTATTTTTACTTTCTCTGTTGAACTTGTAACTTGACATGGTGGAAGTTGACATCTTTTCATGTGATGATTTAAATTGCCATTGAGGTTGGAGTCAGTTTGGATTGGTTTCTGTTGAATGCAAAGTGGTTCAAGAAGGGTGCTGTTAGATTTTTCCTTGCCACATGCTAACTTCACTTGACACCAAACTTGACCTAGTCATTTCTTCCCATATGGCAAGGGTTTTAAAACTCTCAAGGCATTTTTGCCACCTACAAAAGCAGTAGCCCTAGTTGAAAGTAATTTGAATTCAAAAACAGGGCCACATTTTTGTTGTTGCCAAAATTGGTCAAACCACTTTTGAAAAATCCAGAAAAATGCAAGGATTAAGAATTTCAAACTCATGGAATTTTGAACCTTTTATTTTTCTCTCAAAAACTCTTCAAAGTCCTTTTCTATTTAATTTTAAATAGAAAAGGTACTGTTTTACTTGTGAACATTTTTCACTGCATGCAAAAAGGGTCAAACCAATTTTGGATGATCAAATATCTTTTTAGGGGATTTATAAAAATATTTGGAATATTTTTCTGACCCCTAATCCCCTCTTTTTCTTTTATTTCTCCCTGCTGCTCATTTTTCTTCTGGAAACGGGCTGTTTTCGCTTTATCTCTTCCCTCCAGCCCAGCTGGGCCGCTGGACTCAGCCCACCAGGGCGCGCCCGTTTTCTTTCTTTTTCTTTTCTTCTCCCTCTCGCTGCCAGCTCGGGCCCGCTTGTCATCCCCCTCCCTCCTTCACCTTTCCAGCACGCACATGGCGCCGTGGGGAGACGCCTGGACCTGTTGCGTCCACGTCGCCTCCCCCTCTCCCTATAAGAGCCCCCCCCTCCTGGTGGCCTAGGGTTTAGCTCCCCCTCGAGTTGCGCCGCCGCCTCTCCCGATCCCCTCCTCTGTTCCGGCCAGTTCCGCCATGGACAGGAGGTCCATGGTTTGAACCCCGTGCAGCACAGGTCGCCTGCGACCACGACGTCGGCATCAAGGGCCAGCACGATCGCCGCCGAGCCCGCTCAACTCCGTTTGCCCGCTGTGAGCTCGATTTCTTCCTCCCCTGTTTCTGCTAGGTCCGTTCCGCCATGATTTTTCCATCGAAGCGTAGCGTCTGTCCGTAGCGCGGCGAGCTCGCCTTGGCCGTAAAATGGACTCCCGGCACACCCAGCTCCGTCCAGCAGCGAGCGGTGGAGCCGTGGAGCTCTGTAGGAGATGGCATCGACCTCTGAATTCGCCGCGCGTGAAGCTGTCGCCTGAACCTCGTCTGACAGTGGCAAAGCGTCGCCCTTTTCTTCTTCAGAGCACACGGGCCTGCTTCTTTCGCGAGATGCAGAACAGGCACAGGGCGCGAGTTGATGCCGTGCGTTTTCCCCCGTGTTGGAGACCTAGATCGAGATTAAACGCGTGCAAGATCACATCTTGCTGCTCGTCGTCAGTCGACTGAACCGAGTTCAGTTCGGTTTGTGTTCGAATTCAGTCATGGCGCCTGTAGTTAGATCTTCTTCAGTGCGTGTTGGTTCCTGACACAACTCGTTCAGTAGCCGAGTTGGTCGAACACTTGGTGCTGCAGCGCGAGGGCGCGGGTTCGAATCCTCCTGGGTTCGATTAACCCATCCTTTTTTTTGCTCCTTTGGAGTGGCCGAGCGAGCCGCTGGGCCTGGCCCATTAGATGTCAGCGCGCGCAAGGGAGCAGTAGCAGTGGGCTGCTGGTTGAAGCCAGCCCAAGTGGGCTGGACTCCCTTTTCTTTTTTTTAGTTATTCTTTTTCTTTCTGTTTTAATTCAGTTTGGATTTGAATTTCAAATTCAAATCTGTTTTTGCCCAGATTGTCAAACAGTGCCATCCCATATATGTATTTGGGGTAGTTTGAGCTACTGGTTGCAGTAGTGATACTCATTTTTGCATCTGACCCCTTCAAAAATTGAAGTTTGGTCATTTTGCAAATAAACCCCCCCTGTTGCTTTTATTTATTTTGGAAATCGGTTCCAGTTTAACATTACCCATATCATATATGATTTTTGGGTAGTTTTGCACAAGGAGTTGCATGGTGATAATGTTTTCATCAACTGAACCTTTTTCAAAACTCATGTGGTGCAATTTTGCACTCAGCCCCCTGAAATTCAGTTGAATTTGCAACTGCTTATGCAAATTCAAATGGAGGCATATTATATATGTTTTTGGGGTACCTTTCTGCAAGGAGTTCAGTAGTGATGTTTTCTTGTTGTGTTGAACAACTTTTGAGACAAGGTGTGGTCACCTGGTTCAGAAGCTTCCTGTCTGTCTGTCTACAACATCTCAGCTTCAGTGCATCTGAAATGTTGTTCGTCTGATCTTGTCAAGGCAGTTCCATGCCATCTTTTTCTTCAAGTCAGCCTTAACATATTGTCATATGTTATGGGGCTGACCTTCAACAGTTGTTGCACCTTCTTAAGTGTCAATTTCACCGACACCACTCCGTCTCCGGAATCATTGTTTAATTTCATGTTATTTAAATTCCTGTAATGTTTGTTGTTCATGTCATGCTATCATGCTATCTACACCTAAGTTAAGGCTTAGACCAAAGCCATTACAATGTAAATAAATTGCATATGAAAGTGATGACTTGTCGTCATCACCTTCATTTAAACTTGACTAGACAGGGTCATATCATGTAAATAAAACTTGATCATGCCATCCTTGTTTGAGTTACTTCAGTTGCTTACTTGTGTGCCTTTTCCTGCCGGTACCTTACGTTAGCACCTGAGACCGCCGAGGAGACTTACGTGGAGCTGTCCGACACTGAGCCCGAGGGTACCGTGAGTGCTGCTTCGACTACCTTACCAGGCAAGGGGGAGATCTGTGTCATTACTTTATAACTTTCTGCTCATGCCTAGCTGTAGATCTAGAACGTTGTTGCTTGATCCTATCTACATTATATACCATGTCTAAACCCATACAACCATGATCCCCACATCCCAGCAAACTATTGCTCTGCTAAGTTACCGCTGCTCAGCCATTGCTTAGTATGGATAGAAAACTTGCTGCTTACCCTATATATTTATGGTTGGGATATCACGTTATAAAAGAAGTTGGTTGATATTTATTACGGTTAAATGATGTTAAGTTATATTCGACGAAAGGTGGAAGGCTGGACTATTTCCCGTCTGGTGTTTTGTTCCATTTGAGTCACCTAGGACCCGAGTTCTGGGTATTGGTTCTTTGATCGAGCGTGCCTAATCGCGTGTGGGGTTTTATGGGGCCCCCTTGTCTTACCTACCTAGCTTCGTACATTCTAGTGGTGGCCCGAGCTGATTTACATTTGTAATGTGTGTGTGCTGGTTGGATCCCCAGTTGTTTCCAAACCAAACCAGGGCCAGGAGGACATAGTTTCTCGGCTGGCCCAAATAGACCGGCTGAGGACCCGGTCTCATAAGAGAACTAACCGGTAATCCAAACCCGAGTTATACGGTAGAGTCCGATTCGAGAGCGTGGCCAGCTTTTGAGTTGGGTGTCGACTCCCCGGGGGCCACCCGGATATGTGTGTTGTTAGTTGGAGGGACTCTGACGTTCCGGAGTTTCAGGCGCTTACCCAGCCAAGTGGAAACCGGGCATACATGCGACGTCTATAATGGACAGTTGGTACACCCCTGCAGGGTAAATCTTTTCGAAAAGCCGTGTCCGCGGTTATGGACTACTTTGAGCCTACGTCCTGTTCATAGAATAACATCAATGTTAATTATGCCATAAAACTTGACAAACCGTGTGCGTGCCTTGGTTGTCTTTCTTCGTCCAGGGGGACCGAGAGAGAAACGAGGTTGTGTTATGTTTGCGTAAGTAGGAGGATAGCTGACTTACGACACGTTGTCAACGTAACTTCTTGGATCTCATCTTTATTCTAATAGAACGTGTAGCCACCATATATGCTAGTACGGCTGCAAACTGTCTACACCTTTACCTTTCCTATAGCGTTAGTTATTCCGTAATGATATGTTCTCACCCCCGTTTACTTTTCCTCTTTTACCGCTTTGCCTGATCGGCCGCTGCAGTGGACTACTACCTCGACCCCAGCACTGGACGATACTTCGTGGAGGTGTCCCCGGAGGATGACGACGAGTACGACTACTCCGACTAGTAGGATCCTTTAGTTGGGCTCAGACGTTCCCGTGGGTGGATTTATGTGTAGCCCTCTCTAGGGCAATTTGGATCTTGACCGTACTCGGTCCATACTTGCTTCCGCTTGGTGTATTGATGCGATGTACTCATGATATTGTTGTATTAGACAGTGGCGTTGTATGCCCTGCTCTATTTATCTCTACATGTATTTCCTTTCTTGTAGAGTTGTGTTTTCTATACCTGTTGTCGAGAATCCGGCAGCGACACGAGTGCGAGTGTCGTGCGCCGGTGGCGTTTGATGCGCTTCTAACTCCGACCGGACGCGAAATCGACTAGTTAGAGTTAGTACCGCATCAGGGGCCTTACAACTTGGTATCAGAGCAGGACTGACTGTAGGACCCTTTACTGGCCGAAGTTGAGTCTAGAAACTATTTTGGTAGTTATATAGGAAAAAATTTCGGAGAGTAGGACCTCTTTCTGTTTTCTCCTTATCCCACCCTCCCACCCCTTTTTCCGTGAGGAAGTGAAACGATGTTTTCTCTCTGTAACTTATCCCCTTTCAAAAATCTAGGTTCTCGTTTACATGAGACTCCGATTCCTCTATAATGTTTTGCTAGCGACGAGATGTGTTGGCGTCTTTGAGACCACTGAGCCGCCACTTGGGGTTGACTGCTCTACCTCGCTTACGGCGTACCCCAGGTGAACCGTCCATACAGGATTGGCGGGCATCCTATGGTAATATGGATGTGGTGTCTTTCCCCTATGAACGACCGTGATGGCGGGCCGCTCGGGGCAGATGTCTCATTGTGCAGGTTTCCAACCGCTCGTATATATTTTGTTGTGTGCTCGCTAGCACATTATTATATTGGATTCGGATGTTCTTGGTTTGGGAATTCCAGTAGCACCTAGTTATCGACCTTCCGGGTTAACCTTGGTGGAATTTCAGCCTTCGGCTTTCTCATACCTCATGAGGAAGTTTTGTTGTCAATTTTTCTTTAACTCTGGTTACTTCAATGATTCGTTCATGTTCTCATAAGTGTTCCTGTATACAGGATGCCAAGAGCGAACATGCCGCCGCCAGAGAACCCTATCCTTGGGGAGGCTGTAGCTGCAGTGGCTCAGGGCACAGCTGCGATCCTTCAGATGCTGCAGAACCAGGGTGCTCAGAGGAATGATCGTCCACAGTACACCACACTGCAGCAGTTTCTTGCGATCAGCCCTCCCAGGTTCTCCGAGGCTCGAGACCCGCTGGAGGCGGATGACTGGGTTGCAGAGATCAAGAAGCACTTCAAGGCCAACTCCGTTAGACCCGTCGACTACGTCACCTACGCCTCCTTCCAGCTCCAGGGTGCTGCAGGCAGTTGGTTCTCGACGTACAAGGAGAATAAGGGTGAGACAGAGATCACGTGGGATGACTTCGTCAAGGATTTCAGAGCTGCTCATATTCCCAGTGGACTGATCGAGAGGAAGCGCGAGGAGTTCTTAGGTCTGAGGCAGGGGGACAGGTCTGTGCAGGAGTATAACCTGGCCTTCGTCAGGCTTGCCAGGTACGCTCCAGAGGAGGTCTCGTCAGAGACCAAGCGCATTGCCAGGTTCCGCGGTGGTCTTGCCCCGGACATCAAGTATGCGCTCACCTTGTCCACGCCGAGCCTGTTCTCAGAGTTCGTCGATCAGGCTATCAGACAGGAGTCAGCTGAGGCAGAGCGTTCCGCAGAGAAGAGGAAGCAGAGAGAGCACAGTTCAGCAGTGATGATCCACAAGAAGGCCAAGTCCTGGGTTACAGAGTCACAGCCTCAGCCGCAGCGTCAGCAGTTCCAGCCGAGGGGGACAGTTGTCCGCACTTTTGCCCGCCCTCCCGTCCCAGTGCAGCACGGACCTCGCTCTACTCCACCACACGCGAGGCCGCCTGCTCCACAGGGCCAGCCCAGGCCAGAGATCACGTGCTTCAAGTGTGGCAAGCCGGGCCACAAGTCTCCGCAGTGCACCGACCCTCGTTACGCCAGGCTGCCTCCGCCCCCACCTCGCTCTACACCGAGCAACGCGATGGTGCGGGCCCAGCCACGAGCAGTCAGGGTGAACAACGTGACCGTCGTAGAGGCCCAGCAGTCGTCCGAGATTGTGCTTGGTAGGTTACTTGTGTGTTCAGTTCCAGCGACAGTTTTGTTTGATTCCGGAGCTTCCCATTCCTTCATGTCTGATGCTTTTGCCAGTTCACTTGACCTTCCGCGTGAGAGGTTGCCTATACCTCTAGCAATTGCTTCTCCAGGTTCGAGGATGCAATCAGCGGGCAGCATCCCAGATGTGCAGATTTGTATCCAAGGAGCCATCTTTTCCTCGTCTTTGATTGTCTTACCCCGTTCCGACATTGATGTCATCTTGGGCATGGATTGGCTTGTCAAGTACAAGGCCAAGATTGATTGCCCGTCCAAGACCGTGTTGCTGACGCACGATTCAGGCGCAGAGATTTGGTACACTTGTAGCTCGACAGTGGGATCAGCACAGTTGTACGCTCTGAACGCTGGAGTTGCTCCATTGATCGAGGAGGTCAGAGTTGTTCGAGAGTTCCCAGATGTCTTTCCAGAGGAGTTGCCAGGTATTCCACCCGTGCGTGCTATTGAGTTCGTGATCGAGCTAGAACCTGGTACACAGCCGATATCTCGGCAGCCTTACAAGATGTGTCCGGAAGAGCTGATTGAGTTGAAAGAGCAGTTGGTGAAGCTTGAGAAGGATGGGCTCATTCGTCCGAGCACTTCCCCTTGGGGTGCCCCGTGTCTTTTTGTGAAGAAGAAAGATGGTACTAGTCGGTTGGTTCAAGACTACCGTGGTATCAACAAGAAGACGATCAAAAACAAATACCCTTTGCCCAACATCAATGACTTGTTTGAACAGTTGCATGGAGCAAAGGTGTTTTCAAAGCTTGATCTAAAGATGGGGTACCACCAGATTCGTGTCCGTGAGGAGGACATTCCTAAGACAGCCTTCCGCACTCGATATGGCCTGTACGAGTTTACGGTCATGACGTTTGGCTTTTCAAACGCACCTCCGACGTTCATGAGGGCCATGAACTATCTCTTCCAAGAGTGGCTAGACGTGTTCGTACTCCTCTACCTCGACGACATCCTTGTCTTTTCTAAGTCAGAGGCTGAGCATGAGGAGCATCTCAGATTGGTGTTGCAGAAGTTGAGAGATCACCAGTTTTATGCCAAGTTTTCCAAGTGTGAATTCTGGATGAATAAAGTCAACTTTCTTGGCCATGTCATTTCCTCAGAAGGCATTGCAGTTGACCCAGACAGAGTCCGAACGATTCAAGATTGGACTCCGCCGAAAAATGTCAAGCAGTTGAGGAGCTTTCTCGGACTTGCCAGCTATTGCAGGAAGTTTGTCGAGAATTTCTCCAAGATAGCAAAGCCGATGACTAAACTGTTGTGCAAGGGCAAGAAGTACGTTTGGTCACAGGCTTGCCAGGCAGCTTTTGATGAGTTGAAGATAAGGCTGACCACAGCTCCGATCCTTACGCCGCCAGATGAGTCACAGCCGTTTCAGGTGTTCTGTGATGCTTCGTTGAATGGCCTTGGCGGAGTATTGATGCAGGGAAAGAGTATTGTGGCGTACACCTCCAGACAGTTGAAGCAGGCTGAGAGGAACTATCCGACCCACGATCTTGAGCTGGCTGCAGTGATTCATGCGTTGGTTACTTGGCGACACCTCCTCCTAGGGAGGAAGGTTGATGTGTTCACCGATCACAAAAGCTTAAAGTACTTGTTCACGCAGCCTAACCTGAACTTGAGGCAAAGGAGGTGGCTCGAGACTATTACTGAGTACTCCGTGGATATTCAGTATACGCCTGGCAAGGCGAATGTCATAGCTGATGCGTTGAGCCGCAAGGGTGATTGCAACAGTGTCCAGGTGCAGAAGATACACCCTGATTTGTGTGAGGCCTTTCGAAGGCTCAATCTTGAGCTAGTTCCAGCAGGCTATCTAGCCAACCTTGTGGTAGAGCCCACTATCCGTGAGAAGATTCGTGAGGCTCAGGCTGGTAGTTTGATGATCCAGAAAGTCAAGCAGGGTGTTGCCGCCTCAGTCCCGAAGTACGGTTGCTTTTCAGTGCATAATGACGGCACCGTGATGTTCGAGGAGAGAGTTGTTGTTCCCAAGGAAGGAGGTCTCAGAGAGGTCATATTGAGAGAAGCCCATGACTCAAAGCTGTCTATCCACCCTGGTAGCACCAAGATGTATCAGGACCTCAAGCAGAGCTTTTGGTGGACTCGTATGAAGCGGGATGTTGCCCGTTTTGTCTCCCAGTGTGATGTGTGCAGGAGAGTGAAGGCACAGCATCAGAAGCCTGCAGGACTACTTCAGCCAATTGAAATTCCGGAGTGGAAATGGGACCACATTGAGATGGATTTCATCACCGGGTTTCCTCTGTCGCAGAAGAAGAACAATGCCATCTTTGTTGTCATTGATAACTTGTCCAAGGTTGCTCACTTTCTGCCTGTCAAGGAGACTGTCTCAGCTAGCCAGTTGGCAGAGCTGTACACCGCAAGAATTGTTTCGTTGCACGGCATTCCCAAACAGATAAGTTCTGATCGTGGAAGCATCTTCACATCAAACTTCTGGAAGGCCTTTCAAGAGGCATTGGGTACGAAGATTCTCTTCAGTACCGCGTATCACCCTCAGACCAGTGGGCAGGTTGAGCGTGTGAATCAAATTCTTGAGGACATGTTGAGGGCATGTGTCATCTCGTTTGGCATGAAGTGGGAGGAATGCTTGCCATATGCTGAGTTCTCGTACAACAACAGCTATCAAGCAAGTCTGCAGGCAGCACCGTTTGAAGTGTTGTATGGTCGCAAGTGCAGGACACCTTTGAACTGGTCCGAGACAGGCGAGAGGCAGCTGTTCGGTCCAGATGTGATCCAAGAGGCTGAGGACACAGTGAAGATTGTCCGAGAGAACCTAAAGGCAGCACAGTCTAGGCAGAAGGCCTATTATGACAAGAAGCACCGTGGTGTTGACTTCAAAGTTGGTGACTTCGCATACCTCAAAGTGTCTCCACTTCGAGGCACTCACCGCTTTGGGATCAAAGGCAAGTTGGCTCCCAGGTTCGTTGGTCCGTTTCGCATTCTCGAGACTAGGGGACCTCTTGCGTTCCGCCTCGAGCTTCCAGACAGTTTGGCTATGGTGCATGATGTGTTTCACCTGTCTCAGTTGAAGAAGTGTTTCAAGCAGCCAGAGCAGGCAGTGGACTTGGGCGAGATCCAGATCAGTGTGGATCTTTCTTACTCAGAGCGTCCAGTCCGTGTTCTTGACTCGTCAGAGCGCAAGACTCGCAACAAGACCGTCAAGTTCCTCAAGGTGCAGTGGGCACATCACTCGGAGAAGGAAGCAACGTGGGAACGTGAAGATCATCTCCGTTCCGAGTATCCCGAGCTTTTTCTTGCTTAGATCTCGGGACGAGATCCTGTGTTGGTGGGGGAGAGCTGTAACAGCCCACATGTAATAAGTTGCTATCACCATGTATTTTTACTTTCTCTGTTGAACTTGTAACTTGACATGGTGGAAGTTGACATCTTTTCATGTGATGATTTAAATTGCCATTGAGGTTGGAGTCAGTTTGGATTGGTTTCTGTTGAATGCAAAGTGGTTCAAGAAGGGTGCTGTTAGATTTTTCCTTGCCACATGCTAACTTCACTTGACACCAAACTTGACCTAGTCATTTCTTCCCATATGGCAAGGGTTTTAAAACTCTCAAGGCATTTTTGCCACCTACAAAAGCAGTAGCCCTAGTTGAAAGTAATTTGAATTCAAAAACAGGGCCACATTTTTGTTGTTGCCAAAATTGGTCAAACCACTTTTGAAAAATCCAGAAAAATGCAAGGATTAAGAATTTCAAACTCATGGAATTTTGAACCTTTTATTTTTCTCTCAAAAACTCTTCAAAGTCCTTTTCTATTTAATTTTAAATAGAAAAGGTACTGTTTTACTTGTGAACATTTTTCACTGCATGCAAAAAGGGTCAAACCAATTTTGGATGATCAAATATCTTTTTAGGGGATTTATAAAAATATTTGGAATATTTTTCTGACCCCTAATCCCCTCTTTTTCTTTTATTTCTCCCTGCTGCTCATTTTTCTTCTGGAAACGGGTTGTTTTCGCTTTATCTCTTCCCTCCAGCCCAGCTGGGCCGCTGGATTCAGCCCACCAGGGCGCGCCCGTTTTCTTTCTTTTTCTTTTCTTCTCCCTCTCGCTGCCAGCTCGGGCCCGCTTGTCATCCCCCTCCCTCCTTCACCTTTCCAGCATGCACATGGCGCCGTGGGGAGACGCCTGGACCTGCTGCGTCCACGTCGCCTCCCCCTCTCCCTATAAGAGCCCCCCCCTCCTGGTGGCCTAGGGTTTAGCTCCCCCTCGAGTTGCGCCGCCGCCTCTCCCGATCCCCTCCTCTGTTCCGGCCAGTTCCGCCATGGACAGGAGGTCCATGGTTTGAACCCCGTGCAGCACAGGTCGCCTGCGACCACGACGTCGGCATCAAGGGCCAGCACGATCGCCGCCGAGCCCGCTCAACTCCGTTTGCCCGCTGTGAGCTCGATTTCTTCCTCCCCTGTTTCTGCTAGGTCCGTTCCGCCATGATTTTTCCATCGAAGCGTAGCGTCTGTCCGTAGCACGGCGAGCTCGCCTTGGCCGTAAAATGGACTCCCGGCACACCCAGCTCCGTCCAGCAGCGAGCGGTGGAGCCGTGGAGCTCTGTAGGAGATGGCATCGACCTCTGAATTCGCCGCGCGTGAAGCTGTCGCCTGAACCTCGTCTGACAGTGGCAAAGCGTCGCCCTTTTCTTCTTCAGAGCACACGGGCCTGCTTCTTTCGCGAGATGCAGAACAGGCACAGGGCGCGAGTTGATGCCGTGCGTTTTCCCCCGTGTTGGAGACCTAGATCGAGATTAAACGCGTGCAAGATCACATCTTGCTGCTCGTCGTCAGTCGACTGAACCGAGTTCAGTTCGGTTTGTGTTCGAATTCAGTCATGGCGCCTGTAGTTAGATCTTCTTCAGTGCGTGTTGGTTCCTGACACAACTCGTTCAGTAGCCGAGTTGGTCGAACACTTGGTGCTGCAGCGCGAGGGCGCGGGTTCGAATCCTCCTGGGTTCGATTAACCCATCCTTTTTTTTGCTCCTTTGGAGTGGCCGAGCGAGCCGCTGGGCCTGGCCCATTAGATGTCAGCGCGCGCAAGGGAGCAGTAGCAGTGGGCTGCTGGTTGAAGCCAGCCCAAGTGGGCTGGACTCCCTTTTCTTTTTTTTAGTTATTCTTTTTCTTTCTGTTTTAATTCAGTTTGGATTTGAATTTCAAATTCAAATCTGTTTTTGCCCAGATTGTCAAACAGTGCCATCCCATATATGTATTTGGGGTAGTTTGAGCTACTGGTTGCAGTAGTGATACTCATTTTTGCATCTGACCCCTTCAAAAATTGAAGTTTGGTCATTTTGCAAATAAACCCCCCCTGTTGCTTTTATTTATTTTGGAAATCGGTTCCAGTTTAACATTACCCATATCATATATGATTTTTGGGTAGTTTTGCACAAGGAGTTGCATGGTGATAATGTTTTCATCAACTGAACCTTTTTCAAAACTCATGTGGTGCAATTTTGCACTCAGCCCCCTGAAATTCAGTTGAATTTGCAACTGCTTATGCAAATTCAAATGGAGGCATATTATATATGTTTTTGGGGTACCTTTCTGCAAGGAGTTCAGTAGTGATGTTTTCTTGTTGTGTTGAACAACTTTTGAGACAAGGTGTGGTCACCTGGTTCAGAAGCTTCCTGTCTGTCTGTCTACAACATCTCAGCTTCAGTGCATCTGAAATGTTGTTCGTCTGATCTTGTCAAGGCAGTTCCATGCCATCTTTTTCTTCAAGTCAGCCTTAACATATTGTCATATGTTATGGGGCTGACCTTCAACAGTTGTTGCACCTTCTTAAGTGTCAATTTCACCGACACCACTCCGTCTCCGGAATCATTGTTTAATTTCATGTTATTTAAATTCCTGTAATGTTTGTTGTTCATGTCATGCTATCATGCTATCTACACCTAAGTTAAGGCTTAGACCAAAGCCATTACAATGTAAATAAATTGCATATGAAAGTGATGACTTGTCGTCATCACCTTCATTTAAACTTGACTAGACAGGGTCATATCATGTAAATAAAACTTGATCATGCCATCCTTGTTTGAGTTACTTCAGTTGCTTACTTGTGTGCCTTTTCCTGCCGGTACCTTACGTTAGCACCTGAGACCGCCGAGGAGACTTACGTGGAGCTGTCCGACACCGAGCCCGAGGGTACCGTGAGTGCTGCTTCGACTACCTTACCAGGCAAGGGGGAGATCTGTGTCATTACTTTATAACTTTCTGCTCATGCCTAGCTGTAGATCTAGAACGTTGTTGCTTGATCCTATCTACATTATATACCATGTCTAAACCCATACAACCATGATCCCCACATCCCAGCAAACTATTGCTCTGCTAAGTTACCGCTGCTCAGCCATTGCTTAGTATGGATAGAAAACTTGCTGCTTACCCTATATATTTATGGTTGGGATATCACGTTATAAAAGAAGTTGGTTGATATTTATTACGGTTAAATGATGTTAAGTTATATTCGACGAAAGGTGGAAGGCTGGACTATTTCCCGTCTGGTGTTTTGTTCCATTTGAGTCACCTAGGACCCGAGTTCTGGGTATTGGTTCTTTGATCGAGCGTGCCTAATCGCGTGTGGGGTTTTATGGGCCCCCCTTGTCTTACCTACCTAGCTTCGTACATTCTAGTGGTGGCCCGAGCTGATTTACATTTGTAATGTGTGTGTGCTGGTTGGATCCCCAGTTGTTTCCAAACCAAACCAGGGCCAGGAGGACATAGTTTCTCGGCTGGCCCAAATAGACCGGCTGAGGACCCGGTCTCATAAGAGAACTAACCGGTAATCCAAACCCGAGTTATACGGTAGAGTCCGATTCGAGAGCGTGGCCAGCTTTTGAGTTGGGTGTCGACTCCCCGGGGGCCACCCGGATATGTGTGTTGTTAGTTGGAGGGACTCTGACGTTCCGGAGTTTCAGGCGCTTACCCAGCCAAGTGGAAACCGGGCATACATGCGACGTCTATAATGGACAGTTGGTACACCCCTGCAGGGTAAATCTTTTCGAAAAGCCGTGTCCGCGGTTATGGACTACTTTGAGCCTACGTCCTGTTCATAGAATAACATCAATGTTAATTATGCCATAAAACTTGACAAACCGTGTGCGTGCCTTGGTTGTCTTTCTTCGTCCAGGGGGACCGAGAGAGAAACGAGGTTGTGTTATGTTTGCGTAAGTAGGAGGATAGCTGACTTACGACACGTTGTCAACGTAACTTCTTGGATCTCATCTTTATTCTAATAGAACGTGTAGCCACCATATATGCTAGTACGGCTGCAAACTGTCTACACCTTTACCTTTCCTATAGCGTTAGTTATTCCGTAATGATATGTTCTCACCCCCGTTTACTTTTCCTCTTTTACCGCTTTGCCTGATCGGCCGCTGCAGTGGACTACTACCTCGACCCCAGCACTGGACGATACTTCGTGGAGGTGTCCCCGGAGGATGACGACGAGTACGACTACTCCGACCAGTAGGATCCTTTAGTTGGGCTCAGACGTTCCCGTGGGTGGATTTATGTGTAGCCCTCTCTAGGGCAATTTGGATCTTGACCGTACTCGGTCCATACTTGCTTCCGCTTGGTGTATTGATGCGATGTACTCATGATATTGTTGTATTAGACAGTGGCGTTGTATGCCCTGCTCTATTTATCTCTACATGTATTTCCTTTCTTGTAGAGTTGTGTTTTCTATACCTGTTGTCGAGAATCCGGCAGCGACACGAGTGCGAGTGTCGTGCGCCGGTGGCGTTTGATGCGCTTCTAACTCCGACCGGACGCGAAAGCGACTAGTTAGAGTTAGTACCGCATCAGGGGCCTTACAACCTTCCTACCTGTTGGAGCGCGTTCGGTGTGCCATTGGGAATAATTGGTCATCATCTCATCGAGAAGCTTCGTGGCAGCACCAAGTGTATTTGACATAAATGTTCCTCCCGCGACCGAATTTAACAAGTTCCACGAGGTAAAGTTCAAGCCTGCATAAAAATTCTGGATAACCATCCAGGTAGTCAAACCATGTGTAGGGCATTTCTTAACAAGAGATTTCATTCGTTCCCAAGCTTGGGCAACGTGTTGATGCCCCACAGGCGTAAGGGATCGAGATAGTCTTCGCGGGTAAGTTAACCCAATTTATTGATTCGACACACGGGGAGCCAAAGAGTATTTATAAGCTTTTACAGTTGAGTTGTCAATTCAACTGCACCTGAAATATACTTGCTTGCAACAATAGATAAGTGGTAATGGTAATATGATAGTGATGGTGGAAACAGCAAAAGTAACAACAAAAGTAACAACTAATGACCAGCAGGATTGAAAACACTGTAGGCTAGGGAGATGGATGGTTGGGCGCTGCATGGATGAGACTGAACATATAATAGATTCTAACACGGGGCAAGGCACACGGAAAAACAATGATCATCTAGGCATATATCAAACAATAGGCATGTATCCCGTAGGTAGTTGTGCGTGCTTGCAATAAGAACTTGCACAACATTTTTTGTCCTACCATCCCGCTACGAACGGGGCCAAAGGGAACTTATGGAGATTAAGGTGCTCCTGTCAAAGAGCACCGGAACAAAGCAATAAACTCAATGGATACATGGAATCCTCAAATTATGGACCATCCCCTTTGGTGTCCCAAGCTGTCACCTTTGGGATCGCCGGTTCTGGACCATAATAGGTGCATACAACTCATAGATAGGATCTAGAACACAAATATATTCATGAAAACAAATAGGGTTCAGATCTGAAAACATGGCACTCGGGCCCAAAGTGACAAGCATTAAGAGCAACAAGTTGAAGCAAAGAAGATAAACACCAATCTAGATGATAGGCAACATGCCCCCAACAATCTGACGAACTATTACATGATCAAACTCATCCAATCCCTACCATCCCCTTTGCCTACAGCAGGGAATTACTCACACATGTGAAGAGAAGTCATGGAGGATGGATGGATTGGTGATGGTGATGACAATGGCGACGATCTCCCCTCTCCGGAGGCCAAATCAGCCTCTAGATTAGCCCTCCTGAAGAAGAACAGAGGGTGGCGGCGGCTCCGCGACGGAAACTGGGAAAATGACTTATGTTCTGGGGTTTACCCGTCACGGGGATAAATAGGAGTCTCGGTAGGGTACCAGAGGAGGGGGGAGTCGCCCAGGCGTCCTCCCGGCGCGGCCCCACCCCTGGCCGCGCCACGGGGGGCGCCTAGGGCCCCCAGGGCTCCCCTCTGGTCCCACTTCTGGCTTCTGTTTCCTTCGGGTGCGTGGATTTTCTGGTATTTTTCTGGGAAATTTCTGGAACGTCTAAAAATCCATTTTCCTGCACACAATCAAACCATACAGGTAGCTCTGCTGAAAACAGCGTTAGTCCGGGTTAGTTTCGTCCAAATCATGCAAGAATGAGGGCAAAACAATAGCAAAAGTGTTTGGAAAAGTGGATACGTTTGAGACGTATCAACTCCCCCAAGCTTAGCATATTGCTTGTCCTCAAGCAATTCAGTTCAACGAACTGGACGCGACAAAGAAAACTTTGGCAAACTCTTTTGCTTCATTAGATGTATATAAGCATGTACTACGAAAAGAGTTTAGAAAGTATTGAAACAATGCTATAAGGACAATGCATGAAGCAATTCTTCTTTCATGTGATCAGTCACAAACAACTAAAAGTAAATAATAAGCTACTGAAAATCAAGACAGGATCACAATGCATATAGCTTGAGCATACTTGAGTGGCATTTTTCTA
Organism: Bromus sterilis; assembly: GCA_950022295.1. NCBI lineage: Eukaryota > Viridiplantae > Streptophyta > Magnoliopsida > Poales > Poaceae > Bromus > Bromus sterilis. Next base: position 358,597,284 of record OX465595.1, on the reverse strand, counting down.
GCCTCCATGAGTGAAGCAAAAAATAAATGCAGAAACTCCTCCGGAGTTTTAAAGGTGACTAGAACTCAGTATTTCAGACTAGCAATAACACAAGCATGCAGAAGACAATGTAATACTTTGGGACAATGCATGTTACACTAAGAATGACAATTATGCTCTCATAGTTAGTGCTTTGAAGAAAGAAGGGAGACTCTCGAACTGTGGCTTTTGATGGCAAGGTTGAAAACCCGTGAAAGGAAGCAAAGACTAAACATGTGCCAGAGCTCTTGGTTTTGAAAACAGAGATAAAACTCTTTTGAGAGGTGTAACTTTCCAGTCAACGGTGAACGGTAAAGGTCTCCCAATATATCCCATGCCAACCATATTAGAGCCTTTTACTTACACATATTCCCTTATCCATAAATCCCTTGATGGTCTACGGAACCTTTTATTTTGCCTCAAGGATGGAAGGAGGGTATCGTTCCATCTATGATAAGCAGCATTTTGTCCATTTCACTCCATCATCAAGTATGGGGGAGGTGTAACTCTCAGATTTTTTTCTCTTTTTTTTCAGTTTGACTAGTTAAAACTTCCGCCAAAATATTTTGGCATGAAAGATACTGATTTCCCCTCGCCGCACCATGAGCTTGTACGGTTACAAAAGGGAAGCTTTTGAATAAATTTCGAGATGGCACATGAAAGTCTAAGTTAGGAGTGGCCGGTAAATACCACATATAGGTAGATATGGTGGACTCAAATGGAACAACTGGGTTTGAAAAGGAGTTTGGAAGCACAAGCAGGATTCCGCTTAGTGCGAGCGAAGGCTAGCAAAAGACTGGGAAGCGACCAACTAGAGAGCAATAGCTGTCATAATCATGCAGAGCGACAAAGCAACATTGAATCGGGCATGAAAGTGATATAAGTATTCTGAAACAAAAAGATCATCAAGGCAAAATAGACTTTTTAGTCGTAAACATGTGTGAACATGTGCCAAGTCAATCCAAAAATTCTCCGAAGGGAAATACCACTTCAGTATGCCAAACCATGAACAATGCAATGCATGTAAATCATTTCAACAACACATTATGTACTCTAGCTATTTGAGACTAGCCACAAGGAAAGCATGAACACTGGGAAAGCATTGTAAACAAAGCACTATGTCGCTACAAGCTGGTCTCTAGATCATAAGTACAGGCATATGTACAAAATCAGAAACAAGAAGAGTTCATACCGGTTTTCCTAGTTGCTTCCCTTCTGTAACACCCTCAGAATCAGTAACAGTAATCACTACAGTGATTCCACTGTTAGTGATCATTACTGTTGATGATCAAGCCATGATCACCTTTGGTCATAGCTCTGTCAATTTCCCACCCTGATAAAAATTTCAAATTATGAATTGCTCCAAAGAAATGGTGGCTGATTATTAAATCATCTTGCCATTAACTAAACCAAGTCAACTCCTAGTCTCAACAATGATCCCAAGTCACTAATGATTATAAAACCAATGTTGTGGGGTTATCAAATTTGTCATGGAAATTAAAATGAAAATGGAAATCTTAGATAAACCAAAATGATGAAACCTATTAAGAAAATGCCTAGCAATCATTAGGCCATGTTAGTATAGCAAAGGATATTTTATTAAAGTGATTTAGTAATGTTAAGAAATAAAACAATATCTTGGGAAATATTAAAATTGCCATGGAATTGTAATAAACAAGTGGGAAATAAAGTTGATCCAAAATTTATGAAACCATTTTTATTAAATGCCTAAAAGTCAGTAAGCCATATTAAATTAGCATTGGTATTTTATTGCTATGTTTAAATAACAGAAAGAATTAAAACAGTAGCAAAAAATCCCATATTAATCATTTAATATTTAATTCAAATATTAAATGACTTTTAAAATTTGCCCAAACCATTTGTGGCACTAACCTCAGGTGTAACATTATTTTTGGGCCACCTCAAACATTTTACAAAAATGCCTAGGTGAGTAAAATAAATACAAAAGGAAATAACAGAAATAAAAGAAAAGAAAAAGAAGCCCAACTGGCCCTGGACTCTCAAGTCCACAGTGCGGCCCACCCCGCCTGGCCAGGCCCAGCCCAACTTTCCCTCCTCCCTCCTCCTCCACTGCTCACCATGGAGCCGTGGCACGAATCGCGCGGTGCCACGCCGGCGACCGCGCCGTGTCGCGCATCCAACGACCCCCCTCCTGCTGGATACGTGCAGCTCGTGCCCCGCGCCCATCCGAAACCCTAGCCGCCTCCCTCCTTTCCCCTCGCGCTCTCCCCTCCGTTCTCCTCCACGACCGAGCTCCGCCCGTGGGCACGCCACCGCCGCCGGCGCGGCCTACCGCCTCCCTGAGCCCTAAGACCATGTCCTGGGGGACCGCAGGCGTCTTCTCCATCGCTCCACGCTTGGAATCGTCCTAGGACGCCTTGAAGCCGACACCCTCTTCTTCCTCTCCGTCGACGGTCGCCTCCGTTCCGCCCCCGATTCACGCCACCACGACCCCCATCGGCTCCATCGAGACCTCCCCGAGCACCAATGTGAGCTGCCGCGCGTTTTGCCCCCTTTTCCCGCTAGGATTCGCCGTTCGTGTTGCCATTCCCGAGCTGCGGTGCTCCGACCGGCGCGGGGCCTCATCGCCGCCGTCGATTCCATTCGTCCCGACGTCCTTCTGGTGCACCACTGGACGCGCTGCACCGTTCCCGTTCTATTCCCCCCCCTCGCCGCACCAAGTGCTCGTCGGAGCCGTCTAGTGCACCTCACCGTTGCCTCTCCAGTAGCTCGTCGCCGGTGAGGGCATATAACGACCCGGTTCCTCACAAACCGGAGTCTCTGTGCATTTTGTGCTAGTCCCCGGATCAATAGCTAGCACACACAGTACATGATGTAATATCAAGAATAAACCACATGTCATATATATTACATCGAAGATCTAGTATTACAAATAAACATACCTGCATAGCTCAAGGCTAGCTTATTAATATAATACAGCTGAAAAACAATATAAGCTTCGTGGCGTCCATCAACTCCACCGGCAAGTTGAGTATAGACATCGTAACCCTACATCGCATCACTTACTCGTCGTATACAATCCTGCAACACCGAAGGTTACATCCCGACAACGGGTCAGTACATCTGATTTGTACGGCAAGTCACATGAAAAATTATATAACAAACCTACATCTACATGCAAGGATAAGTCAAAGGAAAGGCTTATGGTTTTATTTTGCAGAAAGCTAATTTTTCTCTCACATACTACAACTAATCAAATTTTTATTTATCTTTCTAGTCCTAAGTATGGTTGAATCGGGCTACACCAATTCCAACCATCCCTTTATTAAAAGTTCCCACTCAAATTCTTATTAAGGTGAATTATCTGTCAAGACCATCCAACAACAATAATGCCCAGTTTCTCAAAGTGGTACGTAACCGTGGACACGGCTAATCATGATCAGTTTTTACACTCTGCAGAGGTTTGTACACTTTCCCCACTGGACTCAACCCGAAGATTGAGACATAGTCTTTCAGAAGAGGTTGCCTCCACCCTTTGGTAGCCGGTACACCTATCATATCTACATTAGCTAGCTACCAGGGCCAGGTTCCCCACAACTTACACATCTAAGCCAGAGCCCATATAGCCAGTGGTTGTACATGGAAGCTACTAGTCACACTGTTTGTCCGATCTTTTTGAGCCTGGACGGCGCCCACTGCGTCAGAGGGTACTCGCCATGACGCACCCGGTTCACCACCAAAACAACCATTCGGGAAGCATCTAGTCCTGGTCCCTCCTTATCCAAGGCATGAGCACCAGGATGCATTCCCTGCCCGTCCAAAGGTGATTTCTATTTAAGTTTGCTAATCAAGTCATTACTCCTCACATAGCTCAATGATAACTCAACCAATCCCCGTCTACAAAGCAATAGCAGTATATATCGAGGTTCGCCGGCACGGAAATCGAGGCGGCGGCGTCGCGGAAACCGAGGTTCGTCGTCACGGAAATCAAGGTTCACCGTGCGGAAATCGAGGCGGCGGCGGCATGGAAACCGAGGTTCACCGCACGGAAATCGAGGCGGCGGCGCGGAAACCGAGGCGCTTTAGGGTTTCTGAAAAAACGAAAAAGAAAAATTTCAAAATCTTATATAGCCCAAAAAAAAATTGAAATCCGTCTCGGGCTCAAATTGCGCTCGTGGGCGGAAAAGACTGTTGGGCCGGCTCGGTACGCATTTTCTTTTTCTTTAAAAACCAAAACTTCAAACAATTGTAGAAAAATAAATACTCATCAGAAAAATATGAAATAAATTTCTAAATTCATCAAATAATACAAAGAAATTTATTTAATGAATATATTTTCCAAAAATTAAATAAAAATAAAAACATTTTCTAAATACTTTATTTAAATATAAAATACTTTTCATAAATCAAATAAAGTCCAATAAATTATTAAAAATATTTTTATATGGTCAAAAGCATTGACAAACCATTTATAATAATAAAATATAAATTTTAAAATTGTTACACCAATAAATAATTTGGTAAAATAAAAATATCCCATGGGAATACTTTTTCAACCCTTTTAAAATATTTAATAAATCATTTCAATGAAATAAAAACTCTCTTAGCATTATAAAATCCCTAAAATAATTTTAGAGTTATTTATAATACTCAAAATAAATTTTTAAAAACTTTAAAGTAATATTCTAAATATTTTCCAACTTTATTAAAAAGGGGACAAGTCAGTTTATATCCTATCAAATGAATTTCCTTGAGTTGAAAAATGTTTTGAATATTCAGAAGAACTCCAATAAAGATTTAAAACATTTTCCAAACTTTCAATATGTTGAAGGAGTCATATTACCTTCTCTCATTTTGTTTTGTTGGTTTTGTTTTAAAATAATAAATGCCAAAACACCAATTATGAATATTAGGGAAAGTCCTTTTATTCCCTCTCTTTTTAATATTTAATAAACCCCAAAAAGTTTTAATTCCTAGAGAAAATCAAACACATCAAGCAAACAATCATCATCTATTTAATTTTATTAACATTCCAAAATTCGGAGAATTTTGGGATGTTACACACTACCACCCTTAAATGGAATCTCGTCCTCGAGATTCGAGAAGGCTAGAAAGAAAGGTTAGGGTTCGGGTCTTCATGACAGTCCATCGATCCTCCGATGAGTTAGGGTGCTACCACCCTTAAAAGGAGTCCGACGTGGTGTTCAAAATTTTACTCCATCGATGACCTTCTTCAAAGAGATTCACCAACTCCTTTGAGGTCTTGAATCCTTAGTAAAAGAGGAGTCTTCCATACACCGAACCTTCATGGCTGACGGTCAGACGCCAATACTAAGAAACTATCGATTACTCTCTTGGTGGTCATCAAGAATACTTCTACGGGATACCTGCAGCAAACGGTCTTGGTCTATACTTCACCGTATAACACAAACGGTAATCTCCTACAGGGGTCACACATCGTACCATTCTATGGTTCAGGCTTAACATCGTCGTCTCTACTATAGGTAAGTCACTCAAGATTTACTATCCCGCATAGCAAGAGCGAATAATAAGGGTAATCGTCATGGGGGCCAATCCGTTCCGCACCCATATCATTACCTTGTATATGGTTTAGCGAATCTCACAATCTAACACTCGGTCATCCTCACAAGCATTGCAGAAAGTCCTCTTGTTCATGAACTGGTTCAGAAAAATCCTTTGTTCTGCAAGCCAAACAACATCTATCGTTTCTTAACAACTCTCAGGTTTACGTAAACTACTATAAAACGTGTACTGGTGGACTTCAACTTCCTCCAGAGTTCTTCCTTCAGCAAGATTGTGCTTGCTTGTTGTAAGATCCTGGCACACGGGGTTAACTTTGAACTTGGCATTGGTTGCATCATCTTTATTCAAATCTTGACATTAGCATCCATTGTAGCAACTCCTTTAATTTAGGGGTGAGGATGAGGGGGAATAGAATGTAGATAGCGAGGTACAGAGAGATAGAGAGAGATACCCATAGAAACATCACACTAGTTTTGAAACATAAGTTTTGATGTGTAGCTGCCGGTAAAACAAGAAATGACAGCTCACAGAAACGAACTAACGATAGGAATCTTGAATCTTCCAGGTCTTCGGGTCTTTAATGACGGTAGCTTCAGTTTCGCGTTGTTGAAGAAATCTTCGTATCGTCGAGTCACTTGTCAACTTATTCCTCTTGTGATTGTATCTTCCTCAGTCTTGAAGCATACTAAATAGATGAGGGTCTAAGGTAACGTAACTTATTCTACTCGCACAGAAAACACACAAAGCACAACACATCACATCAATCAAATACATATCAAGGCCACGGGGTACAAGACAAAACTTAACAAAACAATCACGACATAAAACATCTAGTTAATCAATAGCAAAACAATGCATCGATACACATCTCCAACTACCATTTAGAAGGTACCACCATACACTTAGTGCACACCATGAATATTCTATTCTCCAATTGCAAAACATAAGCTTCTTCGAGTCAGCATCCTTGCTTCCACGTTCACAACTTCTACTTCCCCTTCAATTCTGGACACGTATTGCTGTAGTGTCCCATGTTCCTGCACCGATAGCACTCAATTTGGCTAAGGTCCTTTATCTTCTTCATCATGAGTGCTTCCTTTAATTCTGGACACATGTTGGCGTAATGTCCCATATTCCTGCACCGGAAACACTGAATGTGGCTAATGTCCTTCTTTTTCTTCTTCACGGGTGCTTCCTTCAATTCTTGGATAACTTTCTTCATTCCTTCCTTTTGATGTTGAACCACTTATTGTGTCACGATGAAAAATTGACACTGAGCGGGGTAATGATCAGTTCCTTCACACACGAAACACGTGACTTGAGCAGTGGGGCATTCCTCACCCGAGTGAATTTCTTCACAATAGGGACATCCATCTTGGTGTCCTTCATAGGAGTTCCCTGTTTCTCCGCAAATTGTACATGCACGGATCCTCTTAAGGGTTACCGTCTTTTGCATCGGGGTGACAAGGCGGGATCCCAACAAAATCTTTGTAAATTGCTTCCAAGTAGTCTTCCTTTGTGATTCGTCAATCGCCTGATGCATTCTCCACCAAGTGGCAGCCTCTTCTACCAAGTACTTAACAGCATAGGGGACCATGTCCTCACTTCTAACCTTGTTTATCTTCATGTGCTCCTCCATGTTACAAATCCATTGCTCCACCTTCAGTCTCGACATCGCCCCGGAAAAGTCGAGTCCTACTTCATACTCCATCTATTAAGCCCATACGACAAGGGTTAGGGCAAAACTATAACACCAACAAGACAACAACTAAAGATAACACAAATCAATTGCACACAAACAAGAATAAGGCAAAACACCTACGTTCAACAGCAACACATAACCACAAGCAATACAGTCACAAAAGTCAAAACACACAAAAAACACCTAGAGTAAGGTCATATGTGCAAGACATACGATCTCATCATGCTACGCGAAATTCGTTCATCTAACTTCACATAAAAGGTGGTGGTCTGATTCTAAGCTTCATCCGTCTCAGCTAAGCTGATCTTAAAGATCCTCTCGTAGTGTCAAAACTTACTGATCACCGTAGGTTATTCCTTCTATTTCCGGTAATCATACTCCAATTGATCCACGAGTTTGATGATGCACCTCTCAAATGTCTTGTCTTCAGGGGTAAGCAACTCAGAAGGTATTTATAGTAAAACAAGATGAGAAGTTTTAGAAGATGAATAATAGATGATAGATACTAGTGGAGAGAGTAAGAAATCAAAGAGTGATAAAATAATTTTGTTCCTATGGTTTTTCCTATCTATTTTCTAGGGTCACGACCTACAGTCAACATGGGCTCTGATACCATCTGTAACGACCCGGTTCCTCACAAACCGGAGTCTTTGTGCATTTTGTGCTAGTCCCCGGATCAATAGCTAGCACACACAGTACATGATGTAATATCAAGAATAAACCACATGTCATATATATTACATCGAAGATCCAGTATTACAAATAAACATACCTGCATAGCTCAAGGCTAGCTTATTAATATAATACAGCGGAAAAACAATATAAGCTTCGTGGCGTCCATCAACTCCACCGGCAAGTTGAGTATAGACATCGTAACCCTACATCGCATCACTTACTCGTCGTATACAATCCTGCAACACCGAAGGTTACAGCCCGACAACGGGTCAGTACATCTGATTTGTACGGCAAGTCACACGAAAAAGTATATAACAGACCTACATCTACATGCAAGGATAAGTCAAAGGAAAGCCTTATGGTTTTATTTTGCAGAAAGCTGATTTTTCCCTCACATACTACAACTAATCAAATTTTTATTTATCTTGCTAGTCCTAAGTATGGTTGAATCGGGCTACACCAATTCCAACCATCCCTTTATTAAAAGTTCCCACTCAAATTCTTATTAAGGTGAATTTTCTGTTAAGACCATCCAACAACAATAATGCCCAGTTTCTCAAAGTTGTACGTAACCGTGGACACGGCTAATCATGATCAGTTTTTACACTCTTCAGAGGTTTGTACACTTTCCCCACTGGACTCAGCCCGAAGATTGAGACATAGTCTTTCAGAAGAGGTTGCCTCCACCCTTTGGTAGCCGGTACACCTATCATATCTACATTAGCTAGCTACCAGGGCCAGGTTACCCACAACTTACACATCTAAGCCAGAGCCCATATAGCCAGTGGTTGTACATGGAAGCTACTAGTCACACTGTCTGTCCGATCTTTTTGAGCCTGGACGGCTCCCACTGCGTCAGAGGGTACTCGCCATGACGCACCCGGTTCACCACCAAAACAACCATTCGGGAAGCATTCAGTCCTGGTCCCTCCTTATCCAAGGCATGAGCACCAGGATGCATTCCCTGCCCGTCCAGAGGTGATTTCTATTTAAGTTTGCTAATCAAGTCATTACTCCTCACATAGCTCAATGATAACTCAACCAATCCCCGTCTACAAAGCAATAGCAGTATATAACAACCACGATCCTAGGGCGACAATGAAATACAAGGTCAGAGCATATGGCTATCCTACTAGGTTTAAATCATAACTAATATATAGTCCTACACATGCATTGAGTGATAATTTGCTACATGCATAATAGAAAATATAGGCTGAGGTATGGTCAAAGTGTAACTTGCCTTATACATTCGATGAAGATCTTCGCTCTCACGTACCAGTCAACTCTACTCGTCACACTCCGAGCAATCTATCGCAAACGAATGAACTCGAATAAGCAATCACATCACAACAAGATAAACAAAAGATGAACAAAACAATCACAAAGGTTTTTGAAACGAAACAAAAGGGCTTTGAAGTGCAAAGGTGTCGATGTGCTCGAAGGTGAACGATGGAACGTGAACTCGAGAGATTCAACAGATACGGATTCCTCGGTAAGAAATCGTGATCATGGAAATTTATGAACTCAAGTTGAATAACATGCCCACATGAAAAGTGTGTGAATATTACCGATAACATGTCTCAAGTGATCCGATATGCAAAAAGAATCACGTGAAACGGAATACTACAACGCAGGTCATAGCACTTGCAACATTGAATTGAATTTCAATTTAAACAGACCAAGAAAGTTGTGAATTTTTGTGTACACATGATATAAACAGAAGGTACATGAAACGAGTGATCCAACGCAAAAAGAATCACTCGATTTGGATCAACGGCTTAAAAGATACAGCCACCGATATTTGAATTTGAATTTGAAATAAATTCAAAAGTGTACAAAAGTTTGAAAAGTTGATTCTATGCTAAAGTACAGAACAACACGAGCGTGTCGCAAAAAGAATCACCTAATTCCGATACACGGTTTAAAAGATACGGCTACGAAGATTATAGGGTGCAAACTGTGAAAAAGGACCTATTCCTGAATAAAATAAAAGTTTCTGTCGCAGACAGATCCTTTTCACTATAGGACAAAATTGCTGACGTACCGATGACATGGCGATGGCGTGGAAACCGAGGTTCGCCGGGAACGAAAACCGAGGTTCACCGGCACGGAAATCGAGGCGGCGGCAGCACGGAAACCGAGGTTCACCAGCACGGAAATCGAGTCACGCGGCGGCACGGAAACCGAGGTTCGCCGGCGCGGAATATCAAGGTTCGCCGCACGGAAATCGAGGCGGCGGCGGCACGGGAACCGAGGTTCGCCGGCGCGGAAACCGAGGTTCGCCGCACGGAAATCGAGGCGGCGGCGACGCGGAAACCGAGGCGCTTTAGGTTTCTGAAAAAACGAAAAAGAAAAGTTTTGAAATCTTATATAGCCCAAAAAAAAATTAAATCCGTCTCGGGCTCAAACTGCGCTCGTGGGCGGAAAAGACTATTGGGCCGGTTCGGTACGCATTTTCTTTTTCTTTAAAAAACGAAACTTCAAACAATTGTAGAAAAATAAATACTCATCAGAAAAATATGAAATAAATTTTTAAATTAATCAAATAATACCAAGAAATTTATTTAATGAATACATTTTCCAAAAATGAAATAAAAATAAAAACATTTTCTAAATACTTTATTTAAATATAAAATACGTTTCATAAATTAAATAAAGTCCAATAAATTATTAAAAATATTTTTATTTGGTCAAAAGCATTGACAAACCATTTCTAATAATAAAATATAAATTTTCAAATTGTTAAACCAAAAAATAATTTGGTAAAAAAAAATATCCCATGGGAATACTTTTTCAACCCTTTTAAAATATTGAATAAATCATTTTAATGAAATAAAAACTCTCTTAGCATTATAAAATCCCTAAAATAATTTTAGAGTTATTTATAATACTCAAAATAAAATTTTAAAAACTTTAAAGTAATATTCTAAATATTTTCTAACTTTATTAAAAAGGGAATAAGTCATTTTATATCCTCTCAAATGAATTTCCTTGAGTTGAAAAATGTTTTGAATATTCAGAAGAACTGCAATAAAGATTTAAAACATTTTCTAAACTTTTAATATGTTATAGGAGTCATATTACCTTCTCTCATTTTGTTTTGTTGGTTTTGTTTTAAAATAATAAATGCCAAAACACCAATTATGAATATTAGGGAAAGTCCTTTTATTCCCTCTCTTTTTAATATTGAATAAACTCCAAAAAGTTTTAATTCCCAGAGAAAATCAAACACATCAAGCAAACAATCATCATCTATTTAATTTTATTAACATTTCAAAATTCGGAGAATTTTGGGATGTTACAGGGCACGACCTGGCTAACCCCCCCTAATCATGTATTAGAGTAAAAAACCCGTGTTAGTAGTCTGAATGACAAGTGGGGCCTAGCCCCTGTTTAGATTAAATTAGCACGTTTATATTCCCCTGAGTGTATGACATATGGGCCCCACTCACTTGACTCTCTGTTTAGATATAAATAGAAAATATTAAAGCATATGAGTCTATGACAAGTAGACCCCACTGTCAGATTAATATCTAAAAAGAATTTAGATAAATTGCAGTGTATGACATGTTGGCCCCACTAAATATTAGATTTAAATAAACCATTTTTATTGGTACTATGTATGACATGTGGGACCCACTGGTCAGTAGGTCCCACTTGTCAGGTTTGACTAGGTCAATATCACTGTTGTGGATAATGTTGAATTAATAATTAAAAAGAAATTCCAGAAAATGTTTTAAAATAATTTAAAACTTTGAAAATTTTAATATCTTTTAAACCGTAACTCCGATGAAAATATTTTATACATCAAAATTGATCAGAAAAATATAACGAATACAAATACCCTATACGTATGTCTACCACCCCCCTCTAACTTACCGAACATCGACATCCCCCCTCCGGACCGTCTGTTCGATAATTGCCCGATACCGTTATACTATCCGGATGAATTTATTTCGAACACGAAAGTTGTTCAGAATAGATCAACTAACCCGGATACCCCACCCTTATGTTTGTCGGGTGTCCACGACACCTCCGGCATGATCCCTTCCCCCTCCGGACAACCTGTCCAGTAATCACCCGGAGCTGGTTGTTCATCCCCGGATGAATTCCTGCTCCGAGCATATTGCTTCGTACAACGTTAGAGCATCGTAGGATTTCACTCTCGTCGGCTCAGTAGTGTAGCCTCCCTGGGATGATACGAGGGTATTCCTCTTGAGTTCATTCCGCTGGTGTCTCGGCACCACCGGGGTGATACGAGAATATTCCTCTTTAGATCATTTCGCAGATGTCAATGTCGAGCCATCTCAAGTGTACCATCGAGGGTGATTCCTCCTGGTTTCACTTGATGGTAGGCACTCAAATCAACTGGTGTCCTTAAAAGGTAAGGAGTCGGGTGACCCAACGGTGCCCGCGCAGGGTATCTTAGCGGAACGACAGGTCAGGTGTATTCCACCGGTGTGCGGCGGGCCTAGTAAAGTTCGTGGCCGACAGATATCCTGTTGTACGAAAGTCGAGCTCTTCGGAGCAAACGCGAGACAAGGTAAGGAGACCGTTCCCCTTGTTGGTAACCGCACGAGTTGGTGGGACGTAAGGGCAGGCACCGATGTTACTGGTGGTCCTGACTTCTGTCATTGTCCGCGACTCACCCGAATAGGGGCAACGATAACGGTTGTCCCGACAGATAATAATAAAATGCTAAATGGTTCGGTGGATGACTTGAGAGGCCCGTTGGTCTGTATGAACTACCTTCATGTGGGATAAGGAGTTATGGGCTCCCCTGCGTCGTAGTTTGTCCGAAAGCTCTTCAGACTTCAGCAGTATCGCGGTCTGATTGCCGGGAAGTGGTGTGTCTTCTTCGCTCTAGCGGTGTATTTGGATTTGCTTTTGCTTCACCGGCCAGCCTCGCACCGTGCAGGAGCGTGCAAGGGTGAGGGTCCTAGACCCCTTGGCGCATAGGATATAGTCCGGCGGATGGCCTCTCTGTTGAACCTAGGATGGGCTGCGACGTGTCGGATAGCTTTGGTGGAGCGTTCCCTAACAAGGTGCCCGCCACCCTGGAGATCCGAGCAAGCAGGCTGAACAGTAGTGCACCCCTGCAGGGAGTTTAATCTATTCGAATAGCCGTGTCCACGGTAACAGGACGCTTTATGCTGAAGCCAGATCCTACTACTACAAACTACTACTATTAAACTGTTGTTTCCGATTTTTCTTCCTCGCAGGGAAGTCGAGGAGGGGATCTCGGAGGCATATATAATTGTTATATAATACAACTTACTATTATACAATGCTGCAGCAACTTCTGCTACATTGTTACTTTCATTACTGTTATATTATATGTTGGTTGTTCTCTTCTTGTGCTGCAAGACTCGTCGGAAGATGCTAGTCTTCGATAGGCCTAGCTTCTTATCCTTGTTCTGATTTCAACCTTGCAGCCCACTATATACAGCCTCCCCTTTCCATTTGATACAAGTGCATAAATGCTTAGTAGCGGACGTAAGACTCGCGGGTATGCTAGATACTCACCTGCTTTATTTTCCCCTTTCATTGTTTTTCCTGATCGGCCGCTGCAGTCGACGTTGGAGCCTAGGAGCAGAAGATCCCCGATGCCGACCACAGCAACGTGAAGATCCCCGATGCCTTCTACGACATCGAGTTTCCCTTTTACCAGGAGTAGTTTTGAGGTTCCCAGGCAGGAGGCCTCGCCTTTTCGATCGTGTTGTTTTTGTGCTAGCCTTCTTAAGGCAACCTTGTATCCTTGTGTCTGTACTCAGATACTATTGCTTCCGCTAACTTTGTGCTCTCGAGCTATTGTATTCGAGCCCTCGTGGCCCCTGGCTTGTATTAAATAGCTTGTATTATTTTATTTGTAGAGTTGTGTTGTGATATCTCACCGTGAGTCCCTGATCTCGATCGTGTACCTTGCATGTATGATTACAGTACACGGATTGATTTTGGGGGCGTCACAAGTTGGTATCAGAGCCGACTGCCTGTAGGACACCCCCTTCCAACTCCTTGGTCGAAGTCGAGTCTAGTCTTTGCAAAACTACTTTACTAACGGTGTCGTGTGGCTTATCGGCCCACGTCGCAAAAATTGGATGGTATTAGGATCCTTTTTCTCCGTACCTTTAACTCTGGGATTCTACTCTCTTGTCCTTTCGGGAAATTTTGCTAACTCTGACATTAGGATCTCGTGGTCGCATCTACCCGGAGAGCCCTTCACCCAAGATGATCACTGGCTTCACCTGAAGATTCCGATGCTACTCTCTGATAAATTCCTGACAACCTACATGTTTATTTCCTTTGCAATCCCCTGCCACCGATAATTCCGTATGGATAATCACATCCACCTTCCGATCTGGAAATCATAATTCCCTTGTCCTTAAGCATCAAATTATTCCGATGCTTCTATCACCCGATGCCTTTGCATTCTTTCTCCTTCTGGTTGAGTGCCGCCACTCACATCAGATTCTTTGCGAACCACCTGACCTATGGTGGATTATTATCCAACTAATCTTACATGCCTTCTTCCATGTGTCGATTGGATTCATTGTGTGAAATACCATCCTTGCCCTCGATGATTTGTGTTATCATCAACAACCTCCCTTGACTCTCTGCCAATACAACTTGGTCGTGTATATCGTGCTCTGCTTTCCCTTGGGAAAGATATACACGTGATACTTGTGTATCATCACTTTTCCCTTCCATTGGTCTGTTTGATCAGACAATCACAATTTCCCTTCCATTCGTATGTTTAACCTTTCTTGTGATATAAATTACCTGAACAACGATAATTCCCTGCTGATGTAAACACTTCGGTGTACTACGTTACCCATACAACCTGTTACTATTGACGGTAACTTCTCAATAACCACCTATGGAAGAGAACTTTGCCGATTGGTCTGTCTCGTATTAACGAGCAGGAAAATGGTTCTCAATGTCCACTGCTCCTAGTATCGATGTTGTTGCCGACATAGCTAGCAAGCTAATCTCTGACAATCCTTGCATCGTCATCGCGTAATATTCCACCACTCTAAGTCTCAGTTCCACATGATCGAAATCTGACTCATGTCGTCTGCCTTGTGATATTTCGTCCGTTATTAGACTCAGTACTTATGCCTGATGCTCTGGACCCCTTTTAATAATCCTTCATTGACGTCGAATGCTTGCATATCAGCTTGAAACTTCCCATACCTTGATTTGTTTCTCTCGATGTATTCCCCTGGGTTAAACTCGGAACATACTTTGTACCCCATTCCCTTGGACAACCCCGGTTGATTGACCTTGTACCGATATGAGCCCCTTGGGTTTCCCCTCCTACCCTTGTCGTAAGTACGATGAAGACCCTAAAGAAAGTATGACAGCTCGTTGAGATGCAACGATGCAGAGAAATGAAGACATCAACGAGAAGGATAAACTTCTTCAAGAAGGACAACAAGCACCAGAAGAATCGTTAGAATACGAAACCAAAACTCTACCCTATGCACTACCTTTAATTCTCGGGACGAGAATTCTTTGTAGTGGTGGAGATTTGTAACACCCTCAGAATCAGTAACAGTAATCACTACAGTGATTCCACTGTTAGTGATCATTACTGTTGATGATCAAGCCATGATCACCTTTGGTCATAGCTCTGTCAATTTCCCACCCTGATAAAATTTTCAAATTATGAATTGCTCCAAAGAAATGGTGGCTGATTATTAAATCATCTTGCCATTAACTAAACCAAGTCAACTCCTAGTCTCAACAATGATCCCAAGTCACTAATGATTATAAAACCAATGTTGTGGGGTTATCAAATTTGTCATGGAAATTAAAATGAAAATGGAAATCTTAGATAAACCAAAATGATGAAACCTATTAAGAAAATGCCTAGCAATCATTAGGCCATGTTAGTATAGCTTCGGATATTTTATTAAAGTGATTTAGTAATGTTAAGAAATAAAACAATAGCTTGGGAAATATTAAAATTTCCATGGAATTGTAATAAACAAGTGGGAAATAAAGTTGATCCAAAATTTATGAAACCATTTTTATTAAATTCCTAAAAGTCAGTAAGCCATATTAAATTAGCATTGGTATTTTATTGCTATGTTTAAATAATAGAAAGAATTAAAACAGTAGCAAAAAAATCCCATATTAATCATTTAATATTTAATTCAAATATTAAATGACTTTTAAAATTTGCCCAAACCATTTGTGGCACTAACCTTAGGTGTAACATTATTTTTGGGCCACCTCAAACATTTTACAAAAATGCCTAGGTGATTAAAATAAATACAACAGGAAATAACAGAAATAAAAGAAAAGAAAAAGAAGCCCAACTCGCCCTGGACTCTCAAGTCCACAGTGCGGCCCACCCCGCCTGGCCAGGCCCAGCCCAACTTTCCCTCCTCCCTCCTCCTCCACTGCTCACCATGGAGCCGTGGCACGCATCGCGCGGTGCCACGCCGGCGACCGCGCCGTGTCGCGCATCCAGCGACCCCCCCCCCCCCCCCGTGCTGGATAAGTGTAGCTCATGCCCCGCGCCCATCCGAAACCCTAGCCGCCTCCCTCCTTTCCCCTCGCGCTCTCCCCTCCGTTCTCCTCCACGACCGAGCTCCTCCCGTGGGCACGCCACCGCCGCCGGCGCGGCCTACCGCCTCCCTGAGCCCCAAGACCATGTCCTGGCGGACCGCATGCGTCTTCTCCATCACTCCACGCTTGGAATCGGCCTAGGACGCCTTGAAGCCGACACCCTCTTCTTCCTCTCCGTCGACGGTCGCCTCCGTTCCGCCCCGATTCACGCCACCACGACCCCCATCGGCTCCATCGAGACCTCCCCGAGCACCAATGTGAGCTGCCGCGCGTTTTGCCCCCTTTTCCCGCTAGGATTCGCCGTTCGTGTTGCCGTTCCCGAGCTGCGGTGCTCCGACCGCCGCGGGGCCTCGTCGCCGTCGTCGATTCCGTTCGTCCCGACGTCCTTCTGGTGCACCACTCGACGCGTTGCACCGTTCCCGTTTGGTTCCCCCCCTCGCCGCACCAAGTGCTCGTCGGAGCCGTCCAGTGCACCTCGCCGTCGCCTCTCCAGTACCTCGTCACCTGTGAGGGCACGACCTGGCTAACCCCCCCTAATCACGTATTAGAGTAAAACCCCCCTGTTAGTAGTTTGAATGACAAGTGGGGCCTAGCCCCTGTTTAGATTAAATTAGCAAGTTTATATTCCCCTAAGTGTATGACATATGGGCCCCACTCACTTGACTCTCTGTTTAGAAATAAATAGAAAATATTAAAGCATATGAGTCTATGACAAGTAGACCCCACTGTCAGATTAATATCTAAAAAGAATTTAGATAAATTGTAGTGTATGACATGTTGGCCCCACTGAATATTAGATTTAAATAAACCATATTTATTGGTACTATGTATGACATGAGGGACCCACTAGTCAGTAGGTCCCACTTGTCAGGTTTGACTAGGTAAATATCACTGTTGTGGATAATGTTGAATTAATAATTAAAAAGAAATTCCAGAAAGTGTTTTAAAATAATTTAAAACTTTGAAAATTTAATATCTTTTAAACCGTAACTCCGATGAAAATATTTTATACATCAAAATTGATCAAAAAAATATAACGAATACAAATACGCTATCCGTATGTCTACCACCCCCCTCTAACTTACCGAACATCGACATCCCCCCTCCGGACCGTCTGTCCGATAATTGCCCGATACCGTTATACTATCCGGATGAATTTATTCCGAACACGAAAGTTGTTCAGAATAGATCAACTAACCCGGATACCCCACCCTTACATTTGTCGGGTGTCCACAACACCTCCGGCATGATGCCTTCCCCCTCCGGACACCCTGTGCGGTAATCACCCGGAGCTGGCTGTTCATCCCCGGATGAATTCCCGCTCCGAGCATATTGCTTCGTACAACGTTAGAGCATCGTTAACATTTCATATGTCATGCCTTGCAACTGTTTGCTTTGATTGCTTTGTATTTACTGTTTCTCCCCCCCCTTATTCTCCGGTAGACCCCGTTGCTGCCGCCGATGACATCGTTGCTGAGTACGACTACTTCGTCGACAACTGTACCTCTACCGTCGAGCTTCCAGGCAAGCAGAGCCATTCTCTTCCCCAGATATCGCCTATCTTTTCCGTACTTTCTTGCACTAGGAATTGTTACTGTTGCTGCTACGTTACAATCCTACTCCGTTGCATAGCCTGATTTTGTCGCCCCTTGATGTACCTTCCTTATCCTATGTTGCCTGCTATATTTATATATTATATTCAGCAGTGAGCTCTGCGCATTGTTAGCTAGGATTAGATAGCGGGCCGTGGCCACTCACGGGAGTGACGCGGATATAAAATATATACAACTACAACAGGTACGGATCAATGCAGACGCCCTAGGGAACCTACAACGGCGAGACTCTGCCGAGTCGCTTCGAGTTTGACTTACGAGTGGACGAACTCGTATTTCACTCTCATCGGCTCAGTAGCGTAGCCTCACTGGGATGATACGAGGGTATTCCTCTTTAGTTCATTCCGCTGGTGTCTCGACACCACCGGGGTGATACGAGAATATTCCTCTTTAGTTCATTTCGCTGATGTCTCTGTCGATCCATCTCAAGTGTACCATCGAGGGTGATTCCTCCTGGTTTCACTTGATGGTAGGCACTCGAATCAACTGGTGTCCTTAAAAGGTAAGGAGTCGGGTGACCCAACGGTGCCCGCGCAGGGTATCTTAGCGGAACGACAGGTCAGGTGTATTCCACCGGTGTGCGGCGGGCCTAATACAGTTCGTGGCCGACAGATATCCTGTTGTACGAAAGTCGAGCTCTTCGGAGCAAACGCGAGACAAGGTAAGGAGACGGTTCACCTTGTTGGTAACCGCACGAGTTGGTGGGACGTCAGGGCAGGCACCGATGTTACTGGTGGTCCTGACTGCTGTCGTTGTCCGCGACTCACCCGAATAGGGGCATCGATAATGGTTGTCCCGACAGATAATAATAAAATGCTAAATGGTTCGGTGGATGGCTTGAGAGGCCCGTTGGTCTGTATGCACTACCTTCACGTGGGATAAGGAGTTATGGGCTCCCCTGCGTCGTAGTTTGTCCGAAAGCTCTTCAGACGTCAGCAGTATCACGGTCTGATTGCCGGGAAGCGGTGTGTCTTCTTCGCTCTAGCGGTGTATTTGGATTTGCTTTTGCTTCACCGGCCAGCCTCGCACCGTGCAGGAGCGTGCAAGGGTGAGGGTCCTAGACCCCTTGGCGCATAGGATATAGTCCGGCGGATGGCCTCTCTGTTGAGCCTAGGATGGGCTGCGACGTATAGCTTTGGTGGAGCGTTCCCTAATAAGGTGCCCGCCACCCTGGATATCCGAGCATGCAGGCTGAACAGTAGTGCACCCCTGCAGGGAGTTTAATCTATTCGAATAGTCGTGTCCACGGTAACATGACGCTTTATGCTGAAGCCAGATCCTACTACTACAAACTACTACTATTAAACTGTTGGTTCCGATTTCTCTTCCTCGCAGGGAAGTCGAGGAGGGGATCTCGGAGGCATATATAATTGTTATATAATACAACTTACTATTATACAATGCTGCAGCAACTTCTGCTACATTGTTACTTTCATTACTGTTATATTATATGTTGGTTGTTATCTTCTTGTGCTGCAAGACTCGTCGGAAGATGCTAGTCTTCGATAGGCCTAGCTTCTTATCCTTGTTCTGATTTCAACCTTGCAGCCCACTATATACAGCCTCCCCTTTCCATTTGATACAAGTGCATAAATGCTTAGTAGCGGACGTAAGACTCGCGGGTATGCTAGATACTCACCTGCTTTATTTTCCCCTTTCATTGTTTTGCCTGATCGGCCGCTGCAGTCGACGTTGGAGCCTAGGAGCAGAAGATCCCCGATGCCGACCACCGCAACGTGAAGATCCCCGATGCCTTCTACGACGTCGAGTTGCCCTTTGACTAGGAGTAGTTTGGAGGTTCCCAGGCAGGAGGCCTCGCCTTTTCGATCGTGTTGTTTTTGTGCTAGCCTTCTTAAGGCAACCTTGTATCCTTGTGTCTGTATTCAGATACTATTGATTCCGCTAACTTTGTGCTCTCGAGCTATTGTATTCGAGCCCTCGTGGCCCTTGGCTTGTATTAAATAGCTTGTATTATTTTATTTGTAGAGTTGTGTTGTGATATCTCACCGTGAGTCCCTGATCTCGATCGTGTACCTTGCGTGTATGATTACTGTACACGGATTGATTTTGGGGGCGTCACACCTTCCGTCGATCTTCGTTATTACTACCTGGTCACTAGCACGATCGAACGTAGGAAATATGATCAAATGCCATCACGGACTCGAGCTGAACTCTGAAAACAAAGCAAACTAAAGAGAGAAAAGAAATCTTTTTGGGTTTTTTAAAGGTTAAAAGAGAGCAAAAGAAAAGAGAAAATATTTTTGTTGTTTTGCAAAGAAAGAAGGAAAGAAAAACAGGCAAAAGCTTCGAAAAGATCAAAGCGAACAACAAAAAAGATAAATAAAACGGATAATACAATGGAAAAGTGAGAAGGGCACGTACTCCCCCAAGCTTAGGCTTTTGGCCCAAGTTGGTAGTAGCTAATGTCCCCAGGAGCCTCCTGCTCCAGGGTAGTACTGGTGAGTCCAAGGGTCGTATGAGGCTTCTGGTGCGTACACCGAAGTCCTCGGATCCTCCCATGAAGAAGGATCTGCGCTCCAAGCAGAGGAAGACCCTTCACCAAACTGGGTGACGGTCTCTCCCTGGAAAGGTGGGAACTCACCATGCTCCTCCTCGTCGGGCACAACCCCCTCCATGGGGTTATGAAACTGATGCTGGACCACGAACTCATCGAACTGGGTAGCATGAAAGGACCATTTGTTCCTGCGGGAGAAATCAAACAAAAGAGGTGCAGGTAGACGGATCTTGCGTTCCGTGGTGGCTCCGAAACGCAAGATATAATCAAGGTTACCAAACTCGGAAGTCATGGTAACAAACTTATGCCTTTTCATAGCAGCAAGATCAAAACTTAAATAAGTAAAAGGCTTATCATCGGGGTGTGGGGTGCCATTAAGAGACTCTAGGATAAGTGTGGCATAAACGCCACCAAATAAATCTCCCTTATTACCGTTCATAGCAAGGTGTCGAGCAATTAAGGCACCCACATTATAATCAAACCTCCTTGAGAGGGCGGTTTCCAGGATAGCAATATCTGGCACAGATATGTTGCTCGTGTTGTCACGAGCTAACAACCCTCTAGCAATATAATACGCAAAATACCTGAGGTGTGGGAATAAAATGCTGGAGATCTTTGACCGATGAATATCCCTTGTATCCATGCTACAGATAGAGTTGAAGACGGTTCTCAGCTCGGAGGGCTGAGAGCTCATCTTTGCCGTCAATCCAACGTTCGGCACACCTATTATTTCATAAAACTTTTCCAGAGGCATGATCAAAAGATCATTGTAAATTTTAAACTCAACAGAACCAGCATCAAGGTTATATCTAAAACTGTTAATGAAACAGGAGGTGAGTTTTTGATACTGAGCAACACGGCACGTTGCGAGCCGCGTCAGACCTGCATTAACACAAAGATTATAGAACTCCTCCTTAATTCCTGCAGCTTCAAGGAATTCATCGCACGGGAAAGTCATTGCACGTGCTGGATTTGTGTCCTCAAACAACTCTAAGGGCACTTGATCTTCGTTGTAGCTCACCTTAGCAGTCGAGGGTGAAGCTGCAGCTCTTGTAACTCGATCGGAGCGCTCGGGCCTTTTCTTCCCAAGCCACCCCTTTGCTCTTCCTAGCAAACTCATTTCTGAAAATTTTGACAAATTACAAAAACAAGGATTTATACAAAGTGAGTTAAGGCAAACTACTCAACTCACTTACCTAAGTCATAAACTTGCATCAAAACTTGGAAAATAAAATTCTACACATGAATGCAAGCTCATAAAAACTGCACCAAGAGCTACTAAATACTCACAAATGAGGCCGCCAATCAAAAATCTAATTGGAGGGGTGAAGGAGTTACATACCAGGGAGTATTTGCTAAAAATTTCAGCCCGAATGGTGGGATGTAGAGAGAGATCGAGAATCGCCTCCAAGAATTGCAAGAACGCAAGAACAAAGTGCAGAACTCGTATTTTTGGAGAGAGAAGAAGGAAGAGGAAGAAGACTTACCTGGAGGTGGGGCCTGTGGGCCCCAGGCGCCCTGTGGGCGCGGCTAGGGGGCAGGCCGCGCCAAATGGACGCCTGGGCCACTGGTGGCCCCCCCTGGTCAGCCACAGGTGCCTCTGGGTCACTCCCGGCATGGAAAATTTTATTTTTATTTTTATGGAATTTTTCTGAAAACTTCACTGTTGAAAAAATTTCGGAGTTCAAAAAGCTGCAAAACTTTCTGAAGACTTAAAGCGGTGATTAGTATTGTGAAGCTTCAAAAACATAAAAACTTGGTACAGCAAAGAGAATGAAAGCTAAAGCAAATGAAAACATAACAAACTTAACTTTTTACCTATATAAAACAAGCTCACTAGTAAGGTTGATCAAGTCTTACCAACAAACCGGCGATATATAGAACAAGAAGTCTCACCTCTTATGAAGTGATCATTGCACCTTTACTTTGATGGACATTGTCCCCACCATAATGGTTTTGTATTTGTGGTGCACATGTAGTGGACAGTCCCATTCTCCAATCTTCACGGTCTCGATATTCTCTATAAAGTTAAGGCCATGCCTTTTGTCGATCTTCTTTGGAAAATACAGCGTGTGTTCTTTATCATCAACATTGAAAGTGACCTTTCCTTTATTACAATCAATAATAGCACCTGCGGTGTTAAGAAAAGGTCTACCAAGAATAATGGACATGCTCCCATCCTCGGGCATGTCAAGCACAACAAAATCTGTAAGGATCAAACAGTTAGCAACTTCAACGGGTACATCCTCACAAATACCTATGGGGACAGCTGTTGACTTGTCAGCCATCTGAAGAGAGATATCTGTAGGGATTAGTTTCTCTAAACAAAGCCTCTTGTAAAGAGAGAAAGGCATAACACTCACTCATGCGCCAAGATCACATAAAGCAGTTCTGACGTAATTATTCTTTATGGAGCAAGGAATGGTGGGTATACCTGGATCACCAAGCTTCTTAGGAATCTTGCCACTGAAAGAGTAGTTAGCAAGCATAGTAGATATTGCCTCATTAGGAACTTTTCTTTTATTTGTGACAATATCTTTCATATATTTTGAATAGGGAGGTAACTTAATAGCATCAGTCAAAGGAATTTGAAGAAAAAGAGGTTTCATCCATTCACAAAATTTATTATAATGCTCTTCTTCTTTAGATTTGAGGGACTTACCTGGAAAGGGCATGGGTTTCTGTATCCATGGTTCTCTTTCCTTCCCATGCCTTCTTGCGACGAAGTCTTCTCTAGAGTACCTCTTGCGTTTATCGGGTGTTTCTTCTCCTCTTACCTCAGGAGAATCATCCTTCTCCGCTTCCTTTTCTTCGGGCTCGGCACCGTCTTCTGTTTCAGCATCAGAGGTAGATATGTTGTTAGGATCAACAGCTGGCTTTTCACTTGTGATAGGATCATCGGGATTGTCAGCCTCCTTGTGTTTCTTCTTCTTCTTTTTCTTCGGAGAGCTAACAGTCTCGTCTTCTTCTTGTACTTGAGAATCTTGCTCGATCCTCTTTGGATGCCCCTCAGGATAGAGTGGGTCCTCGGTGTGTGTTCCACCCCTAGTTTTGATGCCATAAGCTTGTATGTCATGTTTGGCATTATTAGCAAGCAAATATTTTTGTACATTAGAAATTTATTCAAGCTGAGTTTGAACCATATGAAAATGCTTAACAAGACATTTAACATCATTAACTGTTCTTTCTAGAACATCACACAAACTTTTGATAGCAAGAGAATTATCATGCAACTGACTTTGTAATCTCCTATTAAAATGGTCTAGCTTAATAATAAAATTACCAAGCTCATCTAAACATTGGTCGGGAGGCTTACCTTTAGGGATGTCACTTTCAGTAAAGTCTAATAGAAAGTGTACCTCTAACAAGGGAGGGTGAGTAGTAGGCTCACACAACTTCTCAATAGGCGGTAAATTCTTCATGTCTTCAGCTTTAATACCTTTCTCCTTTATAGACTTCTTTGCTTCTTGCATATCTTCGGGGTTCAGAACAAGCATGCCCCTCTTTTTCGGTGGTAGAAGTGGTTTAGGGACGGACCAATCTACATAGTTCTTGGCAATTTTGTACATTAATTCTTCTGCATCATCCGGTGTTCTTTCCCTGAAAACACAACTAGAACAACTATCCAGATAGGATCTGGATTCATCGGTTAAACCAGCGTAAAATATATCAAGTAGTTCATTCTTGGGGATTCCATGTCCCGGCATAACCTTAAGTAAATCACAAAACCTCCCCCAAGCTTTAGGGAGGTGCTCATCCTGCAATTGTTTAAAGTTATAGATTCTTTGCAAAGCAGCATGTTGCAGATGAGCTGGGAAATATTTATCAACAAAGAATTGGACCAAGTCCTGAGGACTCTTAATGGAACCATAGGGTAGTGCATCATACCATGATTTAGCGCCTTCCTTCAAAGAAAAAGGAAAAAGCTTGGCCACATAGAAGTTTCGTATCTTCTCATCAGTAGTGAAAAGGTTACCTAGCTCAGCGAGTTTGGTCAAGTGTGTTATAGCATCATCATTTTCTCTGCCATAAAAGGGGTCAGCCTCGACTGTAGATATAAGTGAAAGATCAACAGAGAAATCATAATCAGGATCAGTGATGCATATGGGAGACGTGGCAAATTGAGGATCAGGAATAACTTTGTTCTTCATGGAGTGCTTTTTGAGCAGCTCCTTAACAGCACCAGGGTCAGAGTCGACACACTCTATGAGTTCCCTGCAAAACTCATCGTCAAGAGTAACATAATCATCATCAAGGATTCTCTCCTTGAGTTCATCTAAGCACAGGTAACCAAAGGTTTTTCAGGTAGGAATATAGGTAGCAGGGGTCTCGGTCTTGGATTCTGCTGCAGCCTTAGCAGTTTGAGTTTCAATATAGTGACCAAGAAAAGTAGTATCATCAAGAGTAGTGGAAGCATCATCAAAAGTATCGGACATAGTGACTGACTCAATAGAAGCATCATGTAGTGGTGGTGAAGTAAACTTACTCATAACAGAAGGTGAATCAAGTGTAGCACTAGTGTTCAGAACAGTACCTTTTCTTGTACGGGATGGTAAGATCAGAACCTTGGGGTCTCCTTTCTTACCCATAGCGGATGATGTGCAGCAGGCAGGATACTTCAAGTGGACTTGTAAATATTTCTATGCTCCCCGGCAACGGCGCCAGAAAACGCTGCTTGATGCCCCACAGGCGTAAGGGATCGAGATAGTCTTCGCGGGTAAGTTAACCCAATTTATTGATTCGACACACGGGGAGCCAAAGAGTATTTATAAGCTTTGACAGTTGAGTTGTCAATTCAACTGCACCTGAAATATACTTGCTTGCAACAATAGATAAGTGGTAATGGTAATATGATAGTGATGGTGGAGACAGCAAAAGTAACAACAAAAGTAACAACTAATGACCAGCAGGATCGAAAACACAGTAGGCTAGGGAGATGGATGTTTGGGCGCTGCATGGATGAGAGTGAACATATAATAGATTCTAACACGGGGCAAGGCACACGAAAAAACAATGATCATCTAGGCATATATCAAACAATAGGCATGTATCCCGTAGGTAGTTGTGTGTGCTTGCAATAAGAACTTGCACAACATCTTTTGTCCTACCATCCCGCTACGAATGGGGCCAAAGGGAACTTATGGAGATTAAGGTGCTCCTGTCAAAGAGCACCGGAACAAAGCAATAAACTCAATGGATACATGGAATCCTCAAATTATGGACCATCCTCTTTGGTGTCCCAAGCTGTCACCTTTGGGATCGCCAGTTCCGGACCATAATAGGTGCATACAACTCATAGATAGGATCTAGAACACAAATATATTCATGAAAACACATAGGGTTCAGATCTGAAAACATGGCACTCGGGCTCAAAGTGACAAGCATTAAGAGCAACAAGTTGAAGCAAAGAAGATAAACACCAATCCAGATGATAGGCAACATGCCCCCAACAATCTGACGAACTATTACATGATCAAACTCATCCAATCCCTACAATCCCCTTTGCCTACAGCAGGGAATTACTCACACATGTGAAGAGAAGTCATGGAGGACGGATGGATTGGTGATGGTGATGACGATGGCAACGATCTCCCCTCTCCGGAGGCCAAATCAGCCTCCAGATTAGCCCTCCCGAAGAAGAAAAGAGGGTGGCGGCGGCTCCGCGACGGAAACTAGGAAAACGACTTCTGTTCTGGGGTTTTCCCGTCACGGGGATAAATAGGAGTCTCGGTAGGGCACCAGAGGAGGGGGGAGTCGCCCAAGCAGCCTCTCGGCGCGGCCCCACCCCTGGCCGCGCCAGGGGGGTGCCTGGGCCCCCAGGGCTCCCCTTTGGTCCCACTTCTGGCTTCTGGCTCCTTCGGGTGCGTGGATTTTCTGGTATTTTTCTGGGAATTTTCTGGAACATCTAAAAATCCATTTTCCTGCACACAATAATACCATACAGGTAGCTCTGCTGAAAACAGCGTTAGTCCGGGTTAGTTTCGTCCAAATCATGCAAGAATGAGGGCAAAACAATAGCAAAAGTGTTTGGAAAACTAGATGCGTTTGAGACATATCACGTGTTCATTATCCAATTGCTTAAAATTCATAATGTTACTCCTTAATTGGATAATTTTAGCAGGTGGGTAGTACTTCCCTATAAAAGCATCTTTGCACTTATCCCAAGAATCTATGATATTCCTAGGCAAAGATTGAAACCAGATTTTAGAGTCTCCCCTTAAAGAGAAAGGAAAGAGCTTGAGCTTAACAATATCACCTTCTACTTCTTTATACTTTTGCATATCACATAATTCAACAAAATTGTTCAAGTGTAAAGCAACATCATCTCCAGCACCAGAGAATTGATCTCTCATAACAAGGTTTAGCAAGGCAGGTTTAATTTCATAAGAGGCAGCTGAAGTGGCAGGTGTGGCAATGGGGGTGCAGATAAAGTCTTGGTTGTTGTGACTAGTGAAGTCACACAACTTGGTGTTTTCAGTAGAACCCATAGCAGCACCAAGTGTGGCAGATTCTTTTTTGTGATTTTTGATAAAAGACACTAAGATAAAAACTGAAAGGTAAACTAACAAGACTAAAAAACAAAGGTAAAGGGTAGTGTGCAACTCCCCTATCTTAGCACTCGGAGTCCCCGGCAACGGCGCCAGAAATTTTCTTGATGTCGCGAGATAACTTTGTTCCCAACGAAGTTCAGAGAGGTTGTCAATCTCTCTGGTTTTGTTGTTCACAAAGTATCAAACACAAGGGATAATGATAGCAACTGAAAGTAAACGCAGAAAAGTAAATGAGCGTGGAAACAGTAATGAGGATATGGACCGGGATACGTGATGTTCACTAGTGATGTCTCTCTCCCAAAAGACGATAAAACTGCTATGCGAGGTAAACAAATTACAGAAGGGAAATTGACAGGATTATGAACGCACCGCAATGCTAACTATGCTACAAAAGAAAGGAAGAGGCTCAAAAGCACGGGCAGTACGCCAAAATAAGTAGACCAAAATCCAACTGCATCTACTACTAATCATCCACCTTGAGATATCTATCCAGAACATCTCGCTGGTATTAAGTTGCGAGCCCCACCCAAAGTGTAAACCCAAAGCAACAGATAACTGCATTAAAAAGAACTTTGCGTAAAGTAAACAATCCTTGCAACCACGGTTACAAGCACCGTAGTTTTCCCCCTTGTGGCAACAGCACATCCCCTAGACTCATGTTTCTGTCACTCAAGCGTGTCATCGGGGGGCATGCACCCACAATCGAGCATAACGTTCCCTCTTGGGGTTACTACCTACTACTTGGCCAAAGCAATAAACAGCAACGGAGAACATGCAAGAATTACTTAGGAAAAAAAATATAAGAGATACGAACCAAATATATTACTCAATCACAATCTAAACATAATCTCATAATCCATCAGATCCCATCAAACTCAGCACAGCAACAGCAGAAAGATTACAAAAGTGCCTCGATCATGTAGGTCGGCTCACGAGGTCTAAACCATGAAGAACAAAGAGGGGAGGA
Source organism: Bromus sterilis (assembly GCA_950022295.1). NCBI lineage: Eukaryota > Viridiplantae > Streptophyta > Magnoliopsida > Poales > Poaceae > Bromus > Bromus sterilis. The sequence goes on along the minus strand of OX465595.1, from coordinate 358,569,140 downwards.
GAACATCACATAGCTACTGATCACGGACCCATGGTCCAAGGAAAACTACTCACGAGACATCCGGGGAGCATCCATGGTGGAGAGGAGACTCCCGGAGGTCGGTCCTCCCTCCGGCAGGGTGCCGGGAAGAGGTCTTCTGGTGCTCCCGGTTTCAGAAGCGCGGCGGCGGCGGAACAGAGGAGAGATCGCGAAAAAGGGTTCTCTCTTCGGAAGTTTCCCGTGACGGAGAATATATAGGCGAAGGGGGCAGCCAGAGGTGGACCAGGGGCCCCAGGCGCCCCCCCTGGCGCGGCCAGGGGTGGGGCCGCGCCGGGTGGCCGCCTGGGCCATCCCTGGCTCCCCTCTGACCCCACTCGGGCTCTTCGCGAAGCTTCCTATACGCTGATTTTTCCTATATTTTTCCCGGAATTTTTCTGGCACTTTTTATATGGGGGAAAACTGAAATAGAAAAACAGCAGAAAACAGGAACTGGCACTGTTGTGCACTGAGTTAATAGGTTAGTCCAAATATGATCAAAAGTGTATGAAAGTGTATCTAGATCATAGCAATATCACACAAAACATGCATGGAGCAAGCAGAAATTATAGATACGTCTTGGACGTATCAGCAACCCAAGATGTTTTTACTTCTGTTTTTAGTGGTCTTGATGATTTTTACTACTGTAGCAAAATCATTGTATCTTTATTTTTCAAGCTTTGTGCCAAGTATAGCCTCATATGACAAGGGAGGTGAAAGTTGTGACATGCTGTCCAGAGAACAGATTTTGTCCTCGTGGCGGGAAAAATCAGAATAAATCACCAGTTCATCTTTTTGAGCTGAATTTTTTACACAACATGCTCTATACAATCAAGGAACTTTCGTATGTTCTCAGTTTTTTGATTCGAGTTGCATAAGTACCCCTAAAAACCCTAAACCCTAAACCCTAAGCCCTAAACCCTAAACCCTAAAAAATTCTTTACTACCTGCTTTTCTGTTTTTCACAGATTCTTCCACGTTTTGTCTCTCCTAACTTTTGCAAACCTTAAGCTTGCTTTTTCTTTGCAAAAACTTTTGGAAATCTTGAGAAACAATAGCTCTTCAAGAATATCTTTATATCTAGTGGGAATTTTTTTATTTATTAAGGGTACGAATCTCTCTAATCAGCTTATGATGAGTTGTGTATGAAGGGACTTTTCCAGTGTGCGATGGAAGATGATGAAAGAAGATTCGGGAGTGTCAAGCACTCAAGCTTGGGGATGCCCCCATGCATTCCCAACAAATATTCAAGGAGACTTAAGGGTCTAAGCTTGGGGATGCCCCCGTGCATCCCCTTCTCCATCAACAATCATCAGTTCGTCCTTCGTCTCACTGTATTTCTATCACTTCATGCGTTATGTGCTATGCTTGGAGCGTCTCGCTCTTAGGTTTTATTTTTAGTTTTCTTCAGCTTTGCTTGTTGTTCGTAACAAGTTAGATCCCGTCTTACTTTGTGTGGGAGAGAAACACGCTCCACTTTAAAAATCTAGAACACATCATAGGATTCTTCATGCCTATCTTCTTGCTGTTGTGTGTTCTTTATCTTTTCGTAGCTACTGCCCTGTCTAGTTTTAGTCTTAGTTTGTCTTAGCAAGAGCCTTGGCTTTTGTTTAGTTTGTCGTTGGAACTCTCTTTAGTTTTCATGTTTATCTTGTTAAGAGAGTTGGTTGGTGCACTGAGTTATGTCTTGTTTTTGAGAAGTAGGTAATTGAGGTTGCTATTTAACTTCAGTAGTAACTTGCAATAGTTTTGAGGTATTGATGTGAGTAATGTTTGAACTTTTGGAGTCAAGATATCTAGCCTATTAGTGATATGTGTCGTATTTTGGGCAATCCGTGTTTATTTTCAAAAACCTACAAAACTAATTGAGAACTCTAGCTACTAGATGGATCACTACTCTTCTGAGGGGTCGAATATTAGAGTACACTCACGTACCATGAGTCGAGGATGCGCAAGGATAACCAAACCCCCATACACTCCTCCTCGGGGTACTTGTCTCTTTGTGAACCTCCTTATTAGATTGAGAGTTACCGATAATAAGTGCATGAGTTCTTCGGACTAATGTGAGTATTGAAAGTTGACACTTCCACCTCCTCGTATTTGCTAGCCTCTCCTGTGTCGTGCATTGCTTCCTTCTCACTCCGAGAGTTGGCGTCCACCTTAGCTGGTACATCCAAACCCTTGGCATGATACGCTCTGTCATCATAAACCTCCTTATATCTTTCCTCAAAACATCCACCAGACCTACCTATCAAGGCATTTCCATAGCCTTTCCGAGATATATTCCCATGCAACTTCCACCTCTTCATGACTTGATCTTCATGTCATACATGTTCCTGCTACACTGGCAGCGGCATACATTGCATACATCATGATAGCTACATCTTCTTTATGATTTGAGTACTTGTAAAGTGTGAAAGATCTTCTATACCCTCTTGTAAATTAGAGTGTTGCCCTTAAGTGAGGAAAAGATCCCAAAGTGGAAAAATAAAAAGATCCCAAAGAGGACAAATGAGAGTTAAATAGAAAGAGCCATTGAGGCCTCCAAAAAATACAAAAAAAAAAAGAAAAATAAATAAAAAGAGAGAAAGGGGCAACACTACTATCCTTTTGAAAGATCCACACTAGTACTCCCTCTTATCTTTGTACTCCATAGAGATGATCATGCATATAGCTATGTGGGGACCTTCACACTATATAACTTGGCTTGCATATTCCAAGGATGAAGTAGTGACTCCAAGAGGGAACGTTATGCTCGATTGTGGGTTCATGCCCCCCGATGACACGCTTGAGTGACAGAAACATGAGTCTAGGGGATGTGCTGTTGCCACAAGGGGGAAAACAACGGTTCTTGTAACCGCGGTTGCAAGGATTGTTTACTTTATGCAAAGTGCTTTTTAATTCAGTTGTCTGTTGCTTTGGGTTTACACTTTGGGTGGGGCTCGCAAGTTAATACCAGCGAGATGTTCTGGATAGATATCTCAAGGTGGATGATTAGTAGTAGATGCAGTTGGATTACGGTCTACTTATTTTCGCGTACTTCCCGTGCTTTTGAGCCTCTTGCTTTCTTTTGTAGCATAGTTAGCATTGCGGTGCGTTCATAATCCTGTCAATTGCCCTTCTGTAATTTGTTTACCTCGCATAGTAGTTTTATCGTCTTTTGGGAGAGAAACATCACTAGCGAACATCACGTATCCCGGTCCATATCCTTATTACTGTTTCCACGCTATATTTACTTTCCTACTTTTTACTTTTAGTTGCTATCATTATCCTTTGTGTTTTACCCTTTGTGAACTACAAGACCGGAGAGATTGACAACCTCTCTGAACTTCGTTGGGAACAAAGTTATTTGTGTCTGTGTGCAGGTCCACGTCAGTTGCGGCGCTGACACCTACTTATCATCTCTGGAGTCCTACTGGAGACAAACCTTGGTACCTTCACTGAGGGAAACTTGTTGATGCGCTACATCTCAACCTTCCACTTGGGGTAACCAACGAAGGGCGAGAAGCCATCAAGCGAATTTCTGGCGCCGTTGCCGGGGACTCCGAGTGCTAAGATAGGGGAGTTGCACACTACCCTTTATCTTTGTTTTTTTAGTCTTGTTAGTTTACCTTTCCAGTTTTTGCTTTTGCCTTTGTGTCTTATTTGAAAAACCACAAAAATAGTTGCTACCTTTTGCTTTTGTCTTGGTTTGCCTAGTGATGCTATCCTCACCATGGGTGCTGAACCACCCAAATATGGAAGGATGGACATGTTTCACTTTGATCGTCTTCGATCAATTTGTGCTCGCGCTAAAAAACCCAACCGACTTGGTTGAGGTAAAATCATTGGATGAGCATGCCATTATACGCGGCACCGCCTATCTGAGAAAGGGAAAAACTTATGGGACCAAATACAAACTTCTTATTGCCATGCTAAACTTTTGTGCCACATTTATGATTTTATTGTTGTTCTAATATAGATCATAAACACCTCCCTTTCCAATGTGAGTTTAATGAAAATGAGATCTTATCTTCTTATGCTAAAGGTGTTTATGATTACTTTGATGTTGAAAAGATTGAAGAGTTTGTTGCTTTTAAAGGTGCCTATGAGATTGCTTCTTTGATTGAAAAGTATCACGATACTATTTTCGAGTCTGAAAACTTTGAAGTTCTTGCTTATTTCTTCGAGAATTATACTTCCAATTCTTATATTGAGGATTTTAAAAATAAAATGTTTGCTGCCCAAGAAGATGCCAATTATTGCATTGAGGAGGAATCCCATGATTCCGAGAACTCACTTGAAATATCCCTTTCTGAAAAATTTTGATACTTGCTTTGTTGATGGCCAAGATGCCACTATGGATGATGCTGACAAAAATGAACTCTCTATAGTTCCTTATGTTAAGCATGAAATTGTTGCTATTGCACCCACACTTGATTGTCCTATTATCCTTTTGAAATCTCCAACTCCGGAGAACTTTGATCTTATCAAGGCTCAATGTGATGGGTTGTATTTATCTTATAATCCTAAAGACCGTGTTGAAAACTATACACGTGTGCTTGCAGTTCATGAACAACATGATTTATGTGATAGTTATATTCTTGATGTTGTTCATGATACTACTGAAAATTATTTTGAGAGAGGGAAGTTTGGTTGTAGAAAATTCCATATTACTAAAACTCCTCTCTTTATGTTGAAAGTTTTGAAGATGTTCCTGTTCCACCTTTCTATGCATGTCACTTTGTGCTTCTTTTACTTATTTTCTTACAAGATGCCTATGCATAGGAAGTGGGTTAGGCTTAAATGTGTTTCATATTTGTTTCTTGATTCTCTCTTTTGTTTCAAATTCTTATTCTTATGAGAGCACCTTTTACAATTTTTAAGCCTAGCTAATGGCTTTAAAGAAGCGCTTTCGGGAGGCAGCCCGCAACGAATTTAGGTTTTTATTTTTGCTTTTGTTGTGTCTTGACGTTTGTTACTACTGTAGCAACATCATTGTATCTTTATTTTTCAGCTTTGTGCGAAGTTATAGCCTCTTACGGCAAGGGAAGTAAAAGTTGTGACATGTTGTCCAGAAAACAGATTCTGTCCTCGTGACCAGAAAAATTCCAGAAAAATCCCAGTTCATATTTTTGAGCTGACATTTTTACACAGAATGATCTATACAATTACGAAACTTCCGTATGTTCTGAGTTTTTTTATTTGAGTTGCAGAAGTATCCCTAAAAAATTCTTTACTACCTGTTGTTCTGTTTTTCACAGATTCTGCCACGTTTTGTCTCTCCTAACTTTTGCAAACCTTAAGCTTGCTTTTTCTTTGAAAAACCTTTTTGGCACTCTTGAGAAACAGTAGCTCTTCAAGAATATCTTTATATCCAGTGGGGAAAATTTATTTTATTAAGGGTACTAACCTCTCTAATCAGCTTATGATGAGTTATGTATGAAGGGAGTTTTCAAGTGTGCGATGGAAGATGATGAAAGAAGATCCAGGAGTGTCAAGCGCTCAAGCTTGGGGATGCCCCCATGCATCCCCAATAAATATTCAAGGAGACTCAAGCGTCTAAGCTTGGGGATGCCCCCGTGCATCCCCTTCTCCATCAACAATCATCAGTTCGTCCTTCGTCTCACTATATTTTTATCACTTCATGCGTTATGTGCTATGCTTGGAGCGTCTCGCTCTTAGGTTTTATTTTTAGTTTTCTTTAGCTTTGCTTGCTGTTCATAACAAGTTAGACCCCGTCTTACTTTGTGTGGGAGAGAAACACGCTCCACTTTAAAAATTTAGAACACATCATAGGATTTTTCCTGCCTATCTTTTTGCTGTTGTGTGTTCTTTATCTTTTCGTAGCTACTGCCATGTTTAGTTTTAGTCTTAGTTTGTCTTTAGCAAGAGCCTTGGCTTTTGTTTACTTTGTTGCTGGAACTCTTTTTAGTTTTCATGTTTATCTTGTTAAAGAGAGTTGGTTGTTGCACTAAGTAGTGTCTTGTCTTGAAAGTAGGTAATTGAGGTTGCTATTTAATTCTAGTAGTAACTTGCAATGGTTTTGAAGTATTGATGTGAGTAATGTCCGAACTTTTGGTGTCAAGAGCTTTAGCCTATTAGTGATAGGTGTCGTATTTTGGGCAATCCGTGTGTATTTTCAAAACCTACAAAACTAGTTGAGAACTCTAGCTACTAGATGGATCACTAATCTTTGGAGGGATCGAATATTAGAGAACACTCACGTACCATGAGTCGAGGATGCGCAAGGATAACCAAACCCCCATACACTCCTCCTCGGGGTACTTGTCTCTTTGTGAACCTCCTTTTTAGATTGAGAGTTACCGATAATAAGTGCATGAGTTCTTCGGACTAATGTAAGTATTGAAAGTTGACACTTCCACCGTCCCATATTTTGCTAGCCTCTCCCGTGCCGCGCATTGCCTTCTTCTCACTACGAGAGTTGGTGTCCACCTTCGCCTGTACATCCAAACCCTTGGCATGATACGCTCTGTCATCATAAACCTCCTTATATCTTTCCTCAAAACAGCCACCATACCTACCTATCAAGGCATTTCCATAACCTTTCCGAGATATATTGCCATGCAACATCCACCTCTTCATGACTTGATCTTCATGTCATACATGTTCCTGCTACACTGGCAGGGACATACATTGCATACATCATGATAGTTACATCTTCTTTATGATTTTGAGTACCTTGTAAAGTGTGAAAGATCTCCTTTACCTTCTTGTAAAATAGAGTGTTGCCCTTAAGTGAGGAAAAGATGCCAAAGTGGACAAAATAAAAGATCCCAAAGAGGACAAATGAGAGTTTAATAGAAAGAGCCATTTAGGCCATAAAAAAATACAAAAAAAAGAAAAAAAAAGAGAAAAAGAAATAAAAAGAGAGAAAGGGGCAACACTACTATCCTTTTGAGAGATCCACACTAGTACTCCCTTTATATCCTTGTACTCCATAGAGATGATCATTATGCATATAGCTATGTGGGGACCTTCACACTATAGAACTTGGCTTGCATATTCCAAGGATGAGCCTCCTCAAAAGAGCTCTAGGTCTTCATGAGCGAGCAAGTTAGATGCATCCCCCACTAGTTCCTTTGGAGAGCTTTTCAGCTCATATGTGCATCCGTTGCATGGCAATCCCTACTCCTCACATCATATCTATCATTTGGCCTTCTCGCCTATGATTGTCCTCATTGATGTGAGCCTTTCTCACCATTTTTGTCTTCCTCCTCCACCATATTCTCTCTTTGCCATCTTAAGTGTCAACCCTCGTTCTTACGCTCATCCATTGCATGAGTGCTCAAAATATCGAAAAGGAGTGGATCAAATTGACTTTACCTAGCTAGTGGTCTGGGGATGAGTCAAGATAGGATTCCAAAGAAGAACAAGTGTGAAACTTTAGTAGATTGAGTTCTCAACACAAAAATATTTTTTTCTCGTATTCCCTATCCCCCTTCTTGCACGCAAAAACCATCTGGAGACATTCGATTCATGGACAGTGAGAGCTCTTGCACCTAATGTTCTTTCATTGCTTGTTTTAATGCTAATATAGACTCTTGCATATTACGATTTGAATTGAATTACACACCTTGATTCCTTTACTTTTTAAAGTTCTTATATGGTTGCTCGCATGTCACCACAGAAATTATGCCTGTTTTCATTTAACTACTTGAGGACGAGCAGGAATTAAGCTTGGGGATGTTGATACGTCTCAAACGTATCGATAATTTCTGCTCGCTCCATGCATGTTTTGTGTGATATTGCTATGATCTAGATACACTTTCATATACTTTTGATCATATTTGGCCTAACCTACTAACTCAGTGCACTCCAGTGCCAGTTCCTGTTTTCTGTTGTTTTTTTATTCTAGGTTTCCCCCATATAAAAAATTCTCCAAAAATTCGGGAAAACCCGGATAAAAAATCAGCGTAACGGAGTCTTCCAGAAGCACCCAAGTGGGTCCAGAGGGCCACCACCAGGGGCCCAGGGGGGAGCCTGGACCCCTGGTGCCCCCCTTGCTTCCCCCTTCGCATATTTATTCCTCGTGACGGGGAAACTCCAAGGACAGAACCCTATTTCACAATCTCGCCTTTGTTCCGCCGCCCCCCCGCTTCCAAGATCGGGATCACCACCAGGACCCTTCCCGGCACCCTGCCGGAGGGAGGATCGACCTCCAGGAGCTTCTCCTCCACCATGGACGCTTCCCGGATGTGCCGTGAGTAGTGTACCTTCGACCATGGGTCCGTGATCAGTAGTTATGTGATGTTCTCCTCCCCTCTTTGTTCTTCATGGTTTAGACCTCGTGAGCTTCCCTACATGATCGAGGCACATATGCAATTCTTCTGCTGTTGCTATGTTGAGTTTGATGAGATCTGATGGATTATGAGGTTATGTTCAGATCGTGATAGAGTAATATATTTGGTTTTGATCTCTTATATTTTTGTTCCTAAGTAATTCTTTCATGTTCTCCGTTGATGTTTATTGCTTTGGCCAAGTAGTGGATAGTAACTCCAAGAGGGAACGTTATGCTCGATTGTGGGTACATGCCCCCTAATGACACACTTGAGTGACAGAAACATGAGTCTAGGGGATGTGGTGTGGCCACAAGGGGGGAAACAACGGTGCTTGTAACCGCGGTTGCAAGGATTGTTTACTTTACGCAAAGTTCTTTTAATGCAGTTGTCTGTTGCTTTGGGTTTATACTTTGGGTGGGACTCGCAACTTAATACCAGCGAGATGATCTGGATAGATATCTCAAGGTGGATGATTAGTAGTAGATGTAGATGGATTTCGGTCTACTTATTTTTGCTTACTGCACATGCTTATGAGCCTCTTCCTTTCTTTTGTAACATAGTTAGCATTGCGGTGCGTTTATAATCCGGTCAATTGCCCATCTGTAATTTGTTTACATCGCATAGCAGTTTTATCGTCTTTTGGGAGAGAGACATCACTAGTGAAAATCACGGGACCCCGGTCCATATTCTCATCACTGTTTACAAGCCTATTTACTTTTCAGTATTTACTTTCAGTTGCTATCATCATTATCATTATCCCTTGTGTGTTTGACCCCTTGTAAACAACAAGACCGGAGAGATTGACAACCTCTCTGAACTTCGTTGGGAGCAAAGTTAATTGTATCGTGTCCACGTCCAGGTGAAGTAAGCAACCCTGAGTTGTGAACGACGCCATTGTTCACTTCACCACCTACTTATCACCGTCGGAGTCCTACTGGTCAAACTAAACCTCGGTATCTTCACCGAGGGAAAATTGCTGCTATCCTACATCTCACCTTCCACTTGGGGTAACCAACGAAGGGCGAGAAGCCATTACCACTTCCACGCCATCACATATCCACTGATTTGTGCTTTGAGGACCAACGGTGCGTGGCCTGGTCTTGGAATCGCGAGTGGGTGATCATCTTGCGAGAAGGTGATGTTGGTTTTTGAGCCGTATAGGTGATAGATTTCTTCTGTCAATAGGTCCTCGGTTGCTCGAGCTTGCAGGGTGTGCGCCTCCTGCTTTACTTTTGATGGTCGTCCTTCTTGGATCATGAAGACTCGTCCGTGAGACGAAGGGTATTGCTCTTCTGTGTTAGGTGCCGATGGCTGCACTGTTCCTCAAGCCCACTTGTCTTTGCGCTGATTCTCTTCTTTGAGCCTATCGGAGAGTTCGGTGAACAAACGACAGCTTCTCAGAGTATGGCCTGCTCTAAGGCGTACCCAGTCGTCTTCGAAACAGTGGATCATGCAGGGTCCATCCAACTGCTCTTTGGCTATGAGTTTGCTAGAGCTGGCGTGCCTTCTTCTTCTTGCGATGTGGAATGACTACGAGTGATCTTCTGTACGGGATTGGAACCTTGGGTCGAGCTCTATTCCGTCGTTGATCAAGTAGTTTCAAATCATCTTGGTGAACTCGTCTGGTCTTCGCTCAGGGTCGTAGTATTCGCCGGATTGAGTTTTGGAGTCTTCGCCGCGGGTTGCAGCGGGTGCCTGGGTGGTGGCGGGTGCTCGAGTGGTGACTGGAGTTGCTGCGGCGCGTGGCTGTTGCTTGATACGTCCAAAACGTAGCTATAATTTCTGCTTGCTCCATGCATGTTTTGTGTGATATTGCTATGATCTAGATACACTTTCATACACTTTTCATCATATTTGGACTAACCTATTAACTCAGTGCACCCCAGTGCCAGTTCCTGTTTTCTCCTGTTTTTCTATTTCAGTTTTCCCCCATATAAAAAGTGCCAGAAAAATTCCGGGAAAAATACAGGAAAAATCAGCGTATAGGAAGCTTCGCGAATATCCCGAGTGGGGCCAGAGGGGAGCCAAGGGGCCCAGGCGGCCACCCGGCGCGGCCCCACCCCTGGCCGCGCCAGGGGGCGCCTGGGGCCCCTGGTCCACCTCTGGCTGCCCCCTTCGCCTATTTATTCTCCGTGACGGGGAAACTCCGAAGACATAACCCTATTTCGCAAACTCGCCTCTGTTCTTCCGCCGCCGCGCTTCCGAGATCGGGAGCACCAGAAGACCTCTTCCCGGCACCCTGCCGGAGGGAGGGCCGACCTCCGGGAGTCTCCTCTCCACCATGGATGCTCCCCGGATGTCTCGTGAGTAGTTTTCCTTGGACCATGGGTCCGTGATCAGTAGCTATGTGATGTTCTCCTCCCCTCTTTGTTCTTCATGGTTTAGACCTCGTGAGCTTCCCTACATGATCGAGGCACTTTTGTAATATTTCTGCTTTTGCTATGCTGAGTTTGATGGGATCTGATGGATTATGAGAGTATGTTCAGATTGTGATAGAGTAATATATTTGGTTTTTATCTCTTATATTTTTGTTCCTAAGTAATTCTTGCATGTTGTCCGTTGCTGTTTATTGCTTTGGCCAAGTAGTAGGTAGTGACTCCAAGAGGGAACGTTATGCTCGATTGTGGGTTCATGCCCCCAGATGACACGCGTGAGTGACAGAAACATGAGTCTAGGGGATGTGTTGTTGCCACAAGGGGGAAAACAACGGTTCTTGTAACCGCGGTTGCTTTTTAATTCAGTTGTCTGTTGCTTTGGGTTTACACTTTGGGTGGGGCTCGCAACTTAATACCAGCGAGATGTTCTGGATAGATATCTCAAGGTGGATGATTAGTAGTAGATGCAGTTGGATTACGGTCTACTTATTTTCGCGTACTGCCCGTGCTTTTGAGCCTCTTCCTTTCTTTTGTAGCATAGTTAGCATTGCGGTGCGTTCATAATCCTGTCAATTTCCCTTCTGTAATTTGTTTACCTCGCATAGCAGTTTTATCGTCTTTTGGGAGAGAGACATCACTAGTGAACATCACGTATCCCGGTCCATATCCTTATTACTGTTTCCACGCTATATTTACTTTCCTGCTTTTTACTTTTAGTTGCTATCATTATCCTTTGTGTTTTACCCTTTGAGAACAACAAGACCGGAGAGATTGATAACCTCTCTGAACTTCGTTGGGAACAAAGTTATCTGTGTCTGTGTGCAGGTCCACGTCAGTTGCGGCGCTGACACCTACTTATCATCTCTGGAGTCCTACTGGAGACAAACCTTGGTACCTTCACTGAGGGAAACTTGTTGATGCGCTACATCTCAACCTTCCACTTGGGGTAACCAACGAAGGGCGAGAAGCCATCAAGCGAATTTCTGGCGCCATTGCCGGGGACTCCGAGTGCTAAGACAGGGGAGTTGCACACTACCCTTTACCTTTGTTTTTTTAGTCTTGTTAGTTTACCTTTCCAGTTTTTTCTTTTGCCTTTGTGTCTTATTTGAAAAACCACAAAAATAGTTGCTACCTTTTGCCTTTGTCTTGCTTTGCCTAGTGATGCTATCCTCACCATGGGTGCTGAACCACCCAAATATGGAAGGATGGACATGTTTCACTTGGATCGTCTTCGATCAATTTGTGCTCGCGCTAAAAACCCAACCGACTTGGTTGAGGGAAAATCATTGGATGAGCATGCTCATTATACGCGGCACCACCTATCTGAGAAAGGGAAAAACTTATGGGACCAAATACAAACTTCTTATTGCCATGCTAAACTTTTGTGCCACATTTATGATTTTACTTGTTGTTCTAATATAGATCATAAACACCTCCCTTTCCAATGTGAGTTTAATGAAAATGAGATCTTATCTTCTTATGCTAAAGGTGTTTATGATTACTTTGATGTTGAAAAGATTGAAGAGTTTGTTGCTTTTAAAGGTGCCTATGAGATTGCTTCTTTGATTGAAAAGTATCACGATACTATTTTCGAGTCTGAAAACTTTGCAGTTCTTGCTTATTGCTTCGAGAATTATACTTCCAATTCTTACATTGAGGATTTTAAAAATAAAATGTTTGCTGCCCAAGAAGAGGCCAATTATTGCATTGAGGAGGAATCCCATGATTCCGAGGACTCACTTGAAATATCCCTTTCTGAAAATTTTTGATACTTGCTTTGTTGATGGCCAAGATGCCACTATGGATGATGCTGACAAAAATGAACTCTCTATAGTTCCTTATGTTAAGCATGAAATTGTTGCTATTGCACCCACACTTGATTGTCCTATTATCCTTTTGAAATCTCCAACTCCGGAGAACTTTGCTCTTATCAAGGCTCAATGTGATGGGTTGTATTTATCTTATAATCCTAAAGACCGTGTTGAAAACTATACACGTGTGCTTGCATTTCATGAACAACATGATTTATGTGATAGTTATATTCTTGATGTTGTTCATGATACTACTGAAAATTATTTTGAGAGAGGGAAGTTTGGTTGTAGAAAATTCCATATTACTAAAACTCCTCTCTTTATGTTGAAAGTTTTGAAGATGTTCCTGTTCCACCTTTCTATGCATGTCACTTTGTGCTTCTTTTACTTATTTTCTTACAAGATGCCTATGCATAGGAAGTGGGTTAGGCTTAAATGTGTTTCATATTTGTTTCTTGATTCTCTCTTTTGTTTCAAATTCTTATTCTTATGAGAGCACCTTTTACAATTTTTAAGCCTAGCTAATGGCTTTAAAGAAGCGCTTTCGGGAGGCAGCCCGCAACGAATTTAGGTTTTTATTTTTGCTTTTGTTGTGTCTTGACGTTTGTTACTACTGTAGCAACATCATTGTATCTTTATTTTTCAGCTTTGTGCGAAGTTATAGCCTCTTACGGCAAGGGAAGTAAAAGTTGTGACATGTTGTCCAGAAAACAGATTCTGTCCTCGTGACCAGAAAAATTCCAGAAAAATCCCAGTTCATATTTTTGAGCTGACATTTTTACACAGAATGATCTATACAATTACGAAACTTCCGTATGTTCTGAGTTTTTTTATTTGAGTTGCAGAAGTATCCCTAAAAAATTCTTTACTACCTGTTGTTCTGTTTTTCACAGATTCTGCCACGTTTTGTCTCTCCTAACTTTTGCAAACCTTAAGCTTGCTTTTTCTTTGAAAAACCTTTTTGGCACTCTTGAGAAACAGTAGCTCTTCAAGAATATCTTTATATCCAGTGGGGAAAATTTATTTTATTAAGGGTACTAACCTCTCTAATCAGCTTATGATGAGTTATGTATGAAGGGAGTTTTCAAGTGTGCGATGGAAGATGATGAAAGAAGATCCAGGAGTGTCAAGCGCTCAAGCTTGGGGATGCCCCCATGCATCCCCAATAAATATTCAAGGAGACTCAAGCGTCTAAGCTTGGGGATGCCCCCGTGCATCCCCTTCTCCATCAACAATCATCAGTTCGTCCTTCGTCTCACTATATTTTTATCACTTCATGCGTTATGTGCTATGCTTGGAGCGTCTCGCTCTTAGGTTTTATTTTTAGTTTTCTTTAGCTTTGCTTGCTGTTCATAACAAGTTAGACCCCGTCTTACTTTGTGTGGGAGAGAAACACGCTCCACTTTAAAAATTTAGAACACATCATAGGATTTTTCCTGCCTATCTTTTTGCTGTTGTGTGTTCTTTATCTTTTCGTAGCTACTGCCATGTTTAGTTTTAGTCTTAGTTTGTCTTTAGCAAGAGCCTTGGCTTTTGTTTACTTTGTTGCTGGAACTCTTTTTAGTTTTCATGTTTATCTTGTTAAAGAGAGTTGGTTGTTGCACTAAGTAGTGTCTTGTCTTGAAAGTAGGTAATTGAGGTTGCTATTTAATTCTAGTAGTAACTTGCAATGGTTTTGAAGTATTGATGTGAGTAATGTCCGAACTTTTGGTGTCAAGAGCTTTAGCCTATTAGTGATAGGTGTCGTATTTTGGGCAATCCGTGTGTATTTTCAAAACCTACAAAACTAGTTGAGAACTCTAGCTACTAGATGGATCACTAATCTTTGGAGGGATCGAATATTAGAGAACACTCACGTACCATGAGTCGAGGATGCGCAAGGATAACCAAACCCCCATACACTCCTCCTCGGGGTACTTGTCTCTTTGTGAACCTCCTTTTTAGATTGAGAGTTACCGATAATAAGTGCATGAGTTCTTCGGACTAATGTAAGTATTGAAAGTTGACACTTCCACCGTCCCATATTTTGCTAGCCTCTCCCGTGCCGCGCATTGCCTTCTTCTCACTACGAGAGTTGGTGTCCACCTTCGCCTGTACATCCAAACCCTTGGCATGATACGCTCTGTCATCATAAACCTCCTTATATCTTTCCTCAAAACAGCCACCATACCTACCTATCAAGGCATTTCCATAACCTTTCCGAGATATATTGCCATGCAACATCCACCTCTTCATGACTTGATCTTCATGTCATACATGTTCCTGCTACACTGGCAGGGACATACATTGCATACATCATGATAGTTACATCTTCTTTATGATTTTGAGTACCTTGTAAAGTGTGAAAGATCTCCTTTACCTTCTTGTAAAATAGAGTGTTGCCCTTAAGTGAGGAAAAGATGCCAAAGTGGACAAAATAAAAGATCCCAAAGAGGACAAATGAGAGTTTAATAGAAAGAGCCATTTAGGCCATAAAAAAATACAAAAAAAAGAAAAAAAAAGAGAAAAAGAAATAAAAAGAGAGAAAGGGGCAACACTACTATCCTTTTGAGAGATCCACACTAGTACTCCCTTTATATCCTTGTACTCCATAGAGATGATCATTATGCATATAGCTATGTGGGGACCTTCACACTATAGAACTTGGCTTGCATATTCCAAGGATGAGCCTCCTCAAAAGAGCTCTAGGTCTTCATGAGCGAGCAAGTTAGATGCATCCCCCACTAGTTCCTTTGGAGAGCTTTTCAGCTCATATGTGCATCCGTTGCATGGCAATCCCTACTCCTCACATCATATCTATCATTTGGCCTTCTCGCCTATGATTGTCCTCATTGATGTGAGCCTTTCTCACCATTTTTGTCTTCCTCCTCCACCATATTCTCTCTTTGCCATCTTAAGTGTCAACCCTCGTTCTTACGCTCATCCATTGCATGAGTGCTCAAAATATCGAAAAGGAGTGGATCAAATTGACTTTACCTAGCTAGTGGTCTGGGGATGAGTCAAGATAGGATTCCAAAGAAGAACAAGTGTGAAACTTTAGTAGATTGAGTTCTCAACACAAAAATATTTTTTTCTCGTATTCCCTATCCCCCTTCTTGCACGCAAAAACCATCTGGAGACATTCGATTCATGGACAGTGAGAGCTCTTGCACCTAATGTTCTTTCATTGCTTGTTTTAATGCTAATATAGACTCTTGCATATTACGATTTGAATTGAATTACACACCTTGATTCCTTTACTTTTTAAAGTTCTTATATGGTTGCTCGCATGTCACCACAGAAATTATGCCTGTTTTCATTTAACTACTTGAGGACGAGCAGGAATTAAGCTTGGGGATGTTGATACGTCTCAAACGTATCGATAATTTCTGCTCGCTCCATGCATGTTTTGTGTGATATTGCTATGATCTAGATACACTTTCATATACTTTTGATCATATTTGGCCTAACCTACTAACTCAGTGCACTCCAGTGCCAGTTCCTGTTTTCTGTTGTTTTTTTATTCTAGGTTTCCCCCATATAAAAAATTCTCCAAAAATTCGGGAAAACCCGGATAAAAAATCAGCGTAACGGAGTCTTCCAGAAGCACCCAAGTGGGTCCAGAGGGCCACCACCAGGGGCCCAGGGGGGAGCCTGGACCCCTGGTGCCCCCCTTGCTTCCCCCCTTCGCATATTTATTCCTCGTGACGGGGAAACTCCAAGGACAGAACCCTATTTCACAATCTCGCCTTTGTTCCGCCGCCGCCGCGCTTCCAAGATCGGGATCACCACCAGGACCCTTCCCGGCACCCTGCCGGAGGGAGGATCGACCTCCAGGAGCTTCTCCTCCACCATGGACGCTTCCCGGATGTGCCGTGAGTAGTGTACCTTCGACCATGGGTCCGTGATCAGTAGTTATGTGATGTTCTCCTCCCCTCTTTGTTCTTCATGGTTTAGACCTCGTGAGCTTCCCTACATGATCGAGGCACATATGTAATTCTTCTGCTGTTGCTATGTTGAGTTTGATGAGATCTGATGGATTATGAGGTTATGTTCAGATCGTGATAGAGTAATATATTTGGTTTTGATCTCTTATATTTTTGTTCCTAAGTAATTCTTTCATGTTCTCCGTTGATGTTTATTGCTTTGGCCAAGTAGTGGATAGTAACTCCAAGAGGGAACGTTATGCTCGATTGTGGGTACATGCCCCCTAATGACACACTTGAGTGACAGAAACATGAGTCTAGGGGATGTGGTGTGGCCACAAGGGGGGAAACAACGGTGCTTGTAACCGCGGTTGCAAGGATTGTTTACTTTACGCAAAGTTCTTTTAATGCAGTTGTCTGTTGCTTTGGGTTTATACTTTGGGTGGGACTCGCAACTTAATACCAGCGAGATGATCTGGATAGATATCTCAAGGTGGATGATTAGTAGTAGATGTAGATGGATTTCGGTCTACTTATTTTTGCTTACTGCACATGCTTATGAGCCTCTTCCTTTCTTTTGTAACATAGTTAGCATTGCGGTGCGTTTATAATCCGGTCAATTGCCCATCTGTAATTTGTTTACATCGCATAGCAGTTTTATCGTCTTTTGGGAGAGAGACATCACTAGTGAAAATCACGGGACCCCGGTCCATATTCTCATCACTGTTTACAAGCCTATTTACTTTTCAGTATTTACTTTCAGTTGCTATCATCATTATCATTATCCCTTGTGTGTTTGACCCCTTGTAAACAACAAGACCGGAGAGATTGACAACCTCTCTGAACTTCGTTGGGAGCAAAGTTAATTGTATCGTGTCCACGTCCAGGTGAAGTAAGCAACCCTGAGTTGTGAACGACGCCATTGTTCACTTCACCACCTACTTATCACCGTCGGAGTCCTACTGGTCAAACTAAACCTCGGTATCTTCACCGAGGGAAAATTGCTGCTATCCTACATCTCACCTTCCACTTGGGGTAACCAACGAAGGGCGAGAAGCCATTACCACTTCCACGCCATCACATATCCACTGATTTGTGCTTTGAGGACCAACGGTGCGTGGCCTGGTCTTGGAATCGCGAGTGGGTGATCATCTTGCGAGAAGGTGATGTTGGTTTTTGAGCCGTATAGGTGATAGATTTCTTCTGTCAATAGGTCCTCGGTTGCTCGAGCTTGCAGGGTGTGCGCCTCCTGCTTTACTTTTGATGGTCGTCCTTCTTGGATCATGAAGACTCGTCCGTGAGACGAAGGGTATTGCTCTTCTGTGTTAGGTGCCGATGGCTGCACTGTTCCTCAAGCCCACTTGTCTTTGCGCTGATTCTCTTCTTTGAGCCTATCGGAGAGTTCGGTGAACAAACGACAGCTTCTCAGAGTATGGCCTGCTCTAAGGCGTACCCAGTCGTCTTCGAAACAGTGGATCATGCAGGGTCCATCCAACTGCTCTTTGGCTATGAGTTTGCTAGAGCTGGCGTGCCTTCTTCTTCTTGCGATGTGGAATGACTACGAGTGATCTTCTGTACGGGATTGGAACCTTGGGTCGAGCTCTATTCCGTCGTTGATCAAGTAGTTTCAAATCATCTTGGTGAACTCGTCTGGTCTTCGCTCAGGGTCGTAGTATTCGCCGGATTGAGTTTTGGAGTCTTCGCCGCGGGTTGCGGCGGGTGCCTGGGTGGTGGCGGGTGCTCGAGTGGTGACTGGAGTTGCTGCGGCGCGTGGCTGTTGCTTGATACGTCCAAAACGTAGCTATAATTTCTGCTTGCTCCATGCATGTTTTGTGTGATATTGCTATGATCTAGATACACTTTCATACACTTTTCATCATATTTGGACTAACCTATTAACTCAGTGCACCCCAGTGCCAGTTCCTGTTTTCTCCTGTTTTTCTATTTCAGTTTTCCCCCATATAAAAAGTGCCAGAAAAATTCCGGGAAAAATACAGGAAAAATCAGCGTATAGGAAGCTTCGCGAATATCCCGAGTGGGGCCAGAGGGGAGCCAAGGGGCCCAGGCGGCCACCCGGCGCGGCCCCACCCCTGGCCGCGCCAGGGGGCGCCTGGGGCCCCTGGTCCACCTCTGGCTGCCCCCTTCGCCTATTTATTCTCCGTGACGGGGAAACTCCGAAGACATAACCCTATTTCTCAAACTCGCCTCTGTTCTTCCGCCGCCGCGCTTCCGAGATCGGGAGCACCAGAAGACCTCTTCCCGGCACCCTGCCGGAGGGAGGGCCGACCTCCGGGAGTCTCCTCTCCACCATGGATGCTCCCCGGATGTCTCGTGAGTAGTTTTCCTTGGACCATGGGTCCGTGATCAGTAGCTATGTGATGTTCTCCTCCCCTCTTTGTTCTTCATGGTTTAGACCTCGTGAGCTTCCCTACATGATCGAGGCACTTTTGTAATATTTCTGCTTTTGCTATGCTGAGTTTGATGGGATCTGATGGATTATGAGAGTATGTTCAGATTGTGATAGAGTAATATATTTGGTTTTTATCTCTTATATTTTTGTTTCTAAGTAATTCTTGCATGTTGTCCGTTGCTGTTTATTGCTTTGGCCAAGTAGTAGGTAGTGACTCCAAGAGGGAACGTTATGCTCGATTGTGGGTTCATGCCCCCAGATGACACGCGTGAGTGACAGAAACATGAGTCTAGGGGATGTGTTGTTGCCACAAGGGGGAAAACAACGGTTCTTGTAACCGCGGTTGCTTTTTAATTCAGTTGTCTGTTGCTTTGGGTTTACACTTTGGGTGGGGCTCGCAACTTAATACCAGCGAGATGTTCTGGATAGATATCTCAAGGTGGATGATTAGTAGTAGATGCAGTTGGATTACGGTCTACTTATTTTCGCGTACTGCCCGTGCTTTTGAGCCTCTTCCTTTCTTTTGTAGCATAGTTAGCATTGCGGTGCGTTCATAATCCTGTCAATTTCCCTTCTGTAATTTGTTTACCTCGCATAGCAGTTTTATCGTCTTTTGGGAGAGAGACATCACTAGTGAACATCACGTATCCCGGTCCATATCCTTATTACTGTTTCCACGCTATATTTACTTTCCTGCTTTTTACTTTTAGTTGCTATCATTATCCTTTGTGTTTTACCCTTTGTGAACAACAAGACCGGAGAGATTGATAACCTCTCTGAACTTCGTTGGGAACAAAGTTATCTGTGTCTGTGTGCAGGTCCACGTCAGTTGCGGCGCTGACACCTACTTATCATCTCTGGAGTCCTACTGGAGACAAACCTTGGTACCTTCACTGAGGGAAACTTGTTGATGCGCTACATCTCAACCTTCCACTTGGGGTAACCAACGAAGGGCGAGAAGCCATCAAGCGAATTTCTGGCGCCATTGCCGGGGACTCCGAGTGCTAAGACAGGGGAGTTGCACACTACCCTTTACCTTTGTTTTTTTAGTCTTGTTAGTTTACCTTTCCAGTTTTTTCTTTTGCCTTTGTGTCTTATTTGAAAAACCACAAAAATAGTTGCTACCTTTTGCCTTTGTCTTGCTTTGCCTAGTGATGCTATCCTCACCATGGGTGCTGAACCACCCAAATATGGAAGGATGGACATGTTTCACTTGGATCGTCTTCGATCAATTTGTGCTCGCGCTAAAAACCCAACCGACTTGGTTGAGGGAAAATCATTGGATGAGCATGCTCATTATACGCGGCACCACCTATCTGAGAAAGGGAAAAACTTATGGGACCAAATACAAACTTCTTATTGCCATGCTAAACTTTTGTGCCACATTTATGATTTTACTTGTTGTTCTAATATAGATCATAAACACCTCCCTTTCCAATGTGAGTTTAATGAAAATGAGATCTTATCTTCTTATGCTAAAGGTGTTTATGATTACTTTGATGTTGAAAAGATTGAAGAGTTTGTTGCTTTTAAAGGTGCCTATGAGATTGCTTCTTTGATTGAAAAGTATCACGATACTATTTTCGAGTCTGAAAACTTTGCAGTTCTTGCTTATTGCTTCGAGAATTATACTTCCAATTCTTACATTGAGGATTTTAAAAATAAAATGTTTGCTGCCCAAGAAGAGGCCAATTATTGCATTGAGGAGGAATCCCATGATTCCGAGGACTCACTTGAAATATCCCTTTCTGAAAATTTTTGATACTTGCTTTGTTATGGCCAAGATGCCACTATGGATGATGCTGACAAAAATGAACTCTCTATAGTTCCTTATGTTAAGCATGAAATTGTTGCTATTGCACCCACACTTGATTGTCCTATTATCCTTTTGAA
This sequence comes from Bromus sterilis, assembly GCA_950022295.1. NCBI lineage: Eukaryota > Viridiplantae > Streptophyta > Magnoliopsida > Poales > Poaceae > Bromus > Bromus sterilis. Next base: position 358,548,449 of record OX465595.1, on the reverse strand, counting down.
ATCTCCAACTCCGGAGAACTTTGCTCTTATCAAGGCTCAATGTGATGGGTTGTATTTATCTTATAATCCTAAAGACCGTGTTGAAAACTATACACGTGTGCTTGCATTTCATGAACAACATGATTTATGTGATAGTTATATTCTTGATGTTGTTCATGATACTACTGAAAATTATTTTGAGAGAGGGAAGTTTGGTTGTAGAAAATTCCATATTACTAAAACTCCTCTCTTTATGTTGAAAGTTTTGAAGATGTTCCTGTTCCACCTTTCTATGCATGTCACTTTGTGCTTCTTTTACTTATTTTCTTACAAGATGCCTATGCATAGGAAGTGGGTTAGGCTTAAATGTGTTTCATATTTGTTTCTTGATTCTCTCTTTTGTTTCAAATTCTTATTCTTATGAGAGCACCTTTTACAATTTTTAAGCCTAGCTAATGGCTTTAAAGAAGCGCTTTCGGGAGGCAGCCCGCAACGAATTTAGGTTTTTATTTTTGCTTTTGTTGTGTCTTGACGTTTGTTACTACTGTAGCAACATCATTGTATCTTTATTTTTCAGCTTTGTGCGAAGTTATAGCCTCTTACGGCAAGGGAAGTAAAAGTTGTGACATGTTGTCCAGAAAACAGATTCTGTCCTCGTGACCAGAAAAATTCCAGAAAAATCCCAGTTCATCTTTTTGCTGTTGTGTGTTCTTTATCTTTTCGTAGCTACTGCCATGTTTAGTTTTAGTCTTAGTTTGTCTTTAGCAAGAGCCTTGGCTTTTGTTTACTTTGTTGCTGGAACTCTTTTTAGTTTTCATGTTTATCTTGTTAAAGAGAGTTGGTTGTTGCACTAAGTAGTGTCTTGTCTTGAAAGTAGGTAATTGAGGTTGCTATTTAATTCTAGTAGTAACTTGCAATGGTTTTGAAGTATTGATGTGAGTAATGTCCGAACTTTTGGTGTCAAGAGCTTTAGCCTATTAGTGATAGGTGTCGTATTTTGGGCAATCCGTGTGTATTTTCAAAACCTACAAAACTAGTTGAGAACTCTAGCTACTAGATGGATCACTAATCTTTGGAGGGATCGAATATTAGAGAACACTCACGTACCATGAGTCGAGGATGCGCAAGGATAACCAAACCCCCATACACTCCTCCTCGGGGTACTTGTCTCTTTGTGAACCTCCTTTTTAGATTGAGAGTTACCGATAATAAGTGCATGAGTTCTTCGGACTAATGTAAGTATTGAAAGTTGACACTTCCACCGTCCCATATTTTGCTAGCCTCTCCCGTGCCGCGCATTGCCTTCTTCTCACTACGAGAGTTGGTGTCCACCTTCGCCTGTACATCCAAACCCTTGGCATGATACGCTCTGTCATCATAAACCTCCTTATATCTTTCCTCAAAACAGCCACCATACCTACCTATCAAGGCATTTCCATAGCCTTTCCGAGATATATTGCCATGCAACATCCACCTCTTCATGACTTGATCTTCATGTCATACATGTTCCTGCTACACTGGCAGGGACATACATTGCATACATCATGATAGTTACATCTTCTTTATGATTTTGAGTACCTTGTAAAGTGTGAAAGATCTCCTTTACCTTCTTGTAAAATAGAGTGTTGCCCTTAAGTGAGGAAAAGATGCCAAAGTGGACAAAATAAAAGATCCCAAAGAGGACAAATGAGAGTTTAATAGAAAGAGCCATTTAGGCCATAAAAAAATACAAAAAAAAGAAAAAAAAGAGAAAAAGAAATAAAAAGAGAGAAAGGGGCAACACTACTATCCTTTTGAGAGATCCACACTAGTACTCCCTTTATATCCTTGTACTCCATAGAGATGATCATTATGCATATAGCTATGTGGGGACCTTCACACTATAGAACTTGGCTTGCATATTCCAAGGATGAGCCTCCTCAAACGAGCTCTAGGTCTTCATGAGCGAGCAAGTTAGATGCACCCCCCACTAGTTCCTTTGGAGAGCTTCTTAGCTCGTATGTGCATCTGTTGCATGGCAATCCCTACTCCTCACATCATATCTATCATTCGGCATCTATTACCTATGATTGTCCTCATTGATGTGAGCCTTTCTCATCCTTTTTCTCTTCCTCCTCTGTACTTCTCTCTTTGCCATCCTAAGTGTCAACTCTCGTGCTTACGCTCATCCATTGCATGAGTGCTCAAAATATCGAAAAGGAGTGGATCAAATTGACTTGTACCTGGCTAGTGGTCTGGGGATGAGTCAAGATAAGATTCCAAAGAGGACCAAGTGTGAAACTTTAGTAGATTGAGTTCTCAACAGAAAAATACTTTTTTATCGTATTCCCTATCCCCCTTCTTGCACGCAAACACCATTTGGAGACATTCGAGTCACGGACAGCGAGAGCTCTTGCACCTAATGTTCTTTTGTTACTTGTTTCAATGCTAATATAGACTCTTGCATGTTATGACTTGATTTAATCTCTAACCTTGATTGCTTTACTTTTAAAAGTTCTTTTATGGTTGCTAGCATGTCACCGCAGAAATTATGCTGTTATCATTTACCTACTCGAGGACGAGCAAGAATTAAGCTTGGGGATGTTGATACGTCCAAAACGTATCTATAATGTCTGCTTGCTCCGTGCATGTTTTGTGTGATATTGCTATGATCTAGATACACTTTCATACACTTTTCATCATATTTGGACTAACCTATTAACTCAGTGCACCCCAGTGCCAGTTCCTGTTTTCTGCTGTTTTTCTATTTCAGTTTTCCGCCATATAAAAAGTGCCAGAAAAATTCCGGTAAGAATACAGGAAAAATCAGCGTACAGGAAGCTTCGTGAAGAGCCCGAGTGGGGCTAGAGGGGAGCTAGGGGGGCCCAGGAGGCCACCCGGCGCGGCCCCACCCCTGGCCGCGCCAAGGGGGCGCCTGGGGCCCCTGGTCCACCTCTGGTTGCCCCCCTTCGCCTATTTATTCTCCGTCACGGGGAAACTCCGAAGACAGAACCCTATTTCGCAAACTCGCCTCTGTTCCGCCGCCGCCGCGCTTCCGAGATCGGGAGCACCAGAAGACCTCTTCCCGACACCCTGCCGGAGGGAGGGCCGACCTCTGGGAGTCTCCTCTCCATCATGGATGCTCCCCGGATGTCTCGTGAGTAGTTTTCCTTGGACCATGGGTCCGTGATCAGTAGCTATGTGATGTTCTCCTCCCCTCTTTGTTCTTCATGGTTTAGACCTCGTGAGCTGCCCTACATGATCGAGGAACTTTTGTAATATTTCTGCTTTTGCTATGCTGAGTTTGATGGGATCTGATGGATTATGAGATTATGTTCAAATTGTGATAGAGTAATATATTTGGTTTTTATCTCTTATATTTTTGTTCCTAAGTAATTCTTGCATGTTCTCCGTTGCTGTTTATTGCTTTGGCCAAGTAGTAGGTGGTGACTCCAAGAGGGAACGTTATGCTCGATTGTGGGTTCATGCCCCCCGATGACACGCTTGAGTGACAGAAACATGAGTCTAGGGGATGTGTTGTTGCCACAAGGGGGAAAACAACGGTGCTTGTAACTGCGGTTGCAAGGATTGTTTACTTTATGCAAAGTGATTTTTAATGCAGTTGTCTGTTGCTTTGGGTTTACACTTTGGGTGGGGCTCGCAACTTAATACCAGCGAGATGTTCTGGATAGATATCTCAAGGTGGATGATTAGTAGTAGATGTAGTTGGATTACGGTCTACTTATTTTGGCGTACTGCCCGTGCTTTTGAGCCTCTTCCTTTCTTTTGTAGCATAGTTAGCATTGCGGTGCGTTCATAATCCTGTCAATTGCCCTTCTGTAATTTGTTTACCTCGCATAGCAGTTTTATTGTCTTTTGGGAGAGAGACATCACTAGCGAACATCATGTATCCCGGTCCATATCCTTATTACTGTTTCCACGCTATATTTACTTTCCTGCTTTTTACTTTTAGTTGCTATCATTATCCTTTGTGTTTTACCCTTTGTGAACAACAAGACCGGAGAGATTGACAACCTCTCTGAACTTCGTTGGGAACAAAGTTATCTGTGGCTGTGTGCAGGTCCACGTCAGTTGCGCCATTGACACCTACTTATCATCTCTTGAGTCCTACTGGAGACAAACCTTGGTATCTTCACTGAGGGAAACTTGCTGCTGCGCTACATCTCAACCTTCCACTTGGGGTAACCAACGAAGGGCGAGAAGCCATCATTGCTCGAGCAAGATTTCCAATTGGACTTCTTGTATCCGATATGATGCTGGATTTGTCCTCACGACTGCGGCTTGTGTTCGTCTTCTGGGTTGTCGAGTCCTTTTTCGCCGGGCTCAAATTTGGTAGTCGCCGAAAGATTGGTCATGGCCCAGTTCATGGCCGAGCGATCTTGGTGGTGCGACGGAGAGGCTTGCGATGAACTTGAGTTCTTCGAGTGGGTCAGGTCTTGCTCGAGTTCATGGTTTGCTGGTTGCTGATGACGGGACCGCCGAGACCGTGATTCCAACCTGCTTCTTCCCCACGGCCGGCGCCAATTGACGAGGATTGACTTGTGACGCCCCCAAAATCGGACCGTGTACAGTAATCATACACGCAAGGTACACGAATCGAGATCAGGGACTCACGGTGAGATATCACAACACAACTCCACAAATAAAAATAATACAAGCTGTTTAATACAAGCCAGAGGCCACGAGGGCTCGAATATAACAGCTCGAGAGCACATAGTCAGCGGAAACAATAGTATCTGAGTACAGACACAAGAATACAAGGTTGCCTTAAGAAGGCTAGCACAAAATCAACACTCGATCGAAAAGGCAAGGCTTCCTACCTGGGAACCTCCAACTACTCCTGGTCAAAGGGTAACTAGACGTCGTAGAAGGCATCGGGGATCTTCACGTTGCGGTGGTCGGCATCGGGGATCTCCTCCTCCTGGACTCCAACGTCGACTGCAGCGGCCGATCAGGCAAAACAATAAAAGGGGAAAAATAAAGCAGGTGAGTATCTAGCATACCCGCGAGTCTTACGTCCGCTACTAAGCATTTATGCATTTGTATCAAATGGAAAGGGGAGGCTGTATATAGTGGACTACAAGATAGAAATCAGAATAAGGATAAGAAGCTAGGCCTATCGAAGACTAGCATCTTCCGACGAGTCTTGAAGCATGAGGTAAGAATCAGCCAACAGTTTAATATAACAGTAATGAAAGTAACAATGCAGCAGAAGTTGCTGCAGCATTGTATAATAATAAGTTGTAATCATAATTAACAATGCCTCCGAGTTCCCTCCCTCGACATCCCCGCGAGGGAGAAAACCCGGAACCAACAGTTTAATAGTAGTAGTTTGTAGTGGTAGGATCTGGCTTCAGCATAAAGCGTCCTGTTACCGTGGACACGGCTATCGATAGGTTAATCTTCCCTGCAGGGGTGCACTAGTGTGACACTACACGCTCGGATCTCCAGGGTGGCGTACACCTGGTTAGGGAGCACCCCACCGAGGCTATCCGACACAACGCAGTCCATCCTACGGCTCATCAGAGAGGTCCCCGCCGGTCTACAGCCCTAAGTGCAAGGGGGTCATGGGCCTATCACCCCTCGCTCTCCGGGTCGTTGCGAGGAGGGTGAATTCCAACGCCGCAGCGCGATCCGTCCCTGCCGCAATGCTGAACTGGACGTCTTTCAGAGCTTTCGAATGAGGCTACATTGTGGAGGCGCCCAAACGCGTAATCCCACGTATAGGTAGTAAAGTACAAGCCAAAAGGCTACTCAAGTCATTCGCCGAACCCGTTAAGCATTTTATTATTTTTCTGTTGAGACAACCGTTATCGTTGCCCCTTATTGAATGAGTCGCGGACAACGACAGCATTCAGGACCACCAGTAACGTCGGTGCCTGCCCTGACGTCCCACCAACTCGTGCAGTTACCAACAAGGTAAACCGTCTCCTTACCTTGTCTCGCGTTTGCTCCGAAGAGCTCGACTTTCGTACAACAGGAAATCCTTCGGCCACGAACAGTTCCAGGCCCGCCGCACACCGGTGGAATACACCTGACCTGTCGTTCCGCTAAGATACCCTGCGCGGGCACCGTTGGGTCACCCGACTCCTTACCTGTAAGGACACCAGTTGATTCGAGTGCCTACCATCAAGTGAAACCAGGAGGAATCACCCTCGATGGTACACTTGAAGAGGTTCGACAGAGACGTCAGCGCAATGAACTAAAGAGGAATATTCTCGTATCACCCCGGTGGAGCCGAGACACCAGCGGAATGAACTAAAGAGAAATACCCTCGTATCATCGCAATGATGCTACGCTATTGAGCCGACGACAGTGAAATACGAGTCCGTCCACTCTTAAGTCCAACTCGAAGTGACTCGACAGAGTCTCGCCGTTGTAGGTTCCCTAGGGCGTCTGCATTGATCCGTACCTGTTGCAGTTATAATATTTTGTAATCCGCGTTCACTCACCAGAGTGATCACGGCCCGCTATTCTAAACCTAGCTAACAATGCGCAGGGTTTACTGCTGAATATTATATATATATTTATAAGGCAGCATAGGACAAAGGAAGGTACATCAAGGGGCGACAAAAAACATGCTATGCAATTGAATAGGATTGTAACGTAGCAGCAGCAGTAACCATGCCTAGTGCAAGAAATGTACGGAAAGATAGGCGATGTCTGGGGAAGGAAAATGGCTCTGCTTGCCTGTAAGCTCGGTAGTAGCGGTACGGTCGTCAACGAAGTAGTCGAACTCGATGGTGTCATCGGCGGCAGCAACGGGGTCTGCCGGAGAATAAGGGGGGGAGAAACAGTAAATACACAACAATAAAAGCAATACAAATGTATGACATAGAATATACAAAGCAACGGGGCTCTAACGCAGTGTTCGGTGATTTGCTCGGAGCGGGAATTCATCCGGGTATGAACAGCCAGCTCCGGGTGATTACCGGACAGGGTGTCCGAAGGGGGAAGGGATCAGGCCGGAGGTGTCGTGGACATCCGACAAACGTATGGATGGTGTATCCGTGTTAGTTGATCCAATCTTAAAAACTTTCGTGTTCACAATAAATTCATCCAGAGAGTTTTACGGTATCGAGCAATTATCAGACAGACGGCCCGGAGGGGGGAATGTCGATGCTCGTTGTGTTAGAGGGGGTGGTAGACATACGGATAGCGTATTATTATTCTACGTATTTTTCTGATCAAGTTTGATATATAAATTATTTTCATCGGAGTTACGGATTAAAAGATATTGATTTTTAAAGTTTTATTCAATTGAAAAGAATTTCTGGAATTTCTTTTATTATTTTAAATGCAACATTATCCAAAACCTTATCCAGAACAGTGTCTGACAGATGGGACCCTGGTGTCATTGCCTTATCTCAAATAAAATCTTTTATATAGTTAACATATTGCGGGGACCCACATGTCATCCACTAGGGTTTTATGAAATTTCTCTAAGTCTGGGAATTTACAATTTTAAGCATCCATTAGCACATTCGAAAGGCTACGGTTTAGGGTTCCACTCCTCCGCCGAGTTAGTGTCTTATATCAATATTCATCAGCTGTCTGCGATCTCGAATCCGGTACGGATTGCATTTACGATAAAGTTCATCTGCTTAAATAAAACCTTGCCGAAAGAGTACTACCCGACGTTAATTCTCGGAATTGTTAAAAGATGCAAAGTTCGTCCGATTATTGTCGTTGATCTGTAGCTCAGATGAAGATGCATCCAACACGGGTTTTGCGCTATATCATGCGCACTATCATGCCATGCCCTTAGAAGGCCTGACAGATACCTACAGCAAGTTCATCCACCACGCCAACTTGGCCATCGGGTCAACTCCGTTTTGCGGTTTTACATAAATCCGCATTTTACAAATTTGGTAGGAATTAACCCGTGCATTTTCTGAAGTTGCTCCAATGGAACAAATTGAAGCTTGATACATCTACTTTCAATTCATACCATTTTTAGCTATTTTTGTATTGGGTTAGCTGATGTTTTATTGCTCTCAAAGTGGTGCAGTAGCAGCACTAGCAAGTTCAGTTACAGCAGCAAACAACGCATCACATCGGGGGACATCCATCAGCAACAGCAGGACAACAAAGTTTAGCAGCACCCAATGGCATAGGGCACGGGGTGGGTGCCCAGGTCATGGCCAGAGGCGGCCGACCACGGCCATGTCGAGGCGTGTGCGGCACAAGGGGTGCCCGGGGTTGTCCAAGCGCGGGCCGACGCGCGGCCGGGGCCATGGTGAGCGCGCAAGGGGCGTTGACAGAGGCGGGCGGCGGCGAGTTCGGACGTGACGACAGCAAAACTAGAGCTCGAAATCGAGCTCGAACCGGGACGGGGAAGAGGGCGACGCTCACAGCGGGGCGCAGAGGAGAGGCCGCCGTGGCCGGGGTGGCCGTCGGCCATGGTGCGGCGACGAGGGCCGCGGCGGCCGTGAGAAGCAGGGGCGGGGGCGAGTTTGATTCCGGCGATGTGGCAATCCCCGGCTCGATCTCCAGGTTGGGGGTGAACGGGAGGACGCCAAAGGACCTCCTAGACGTGGTCTCGAGGTCCAGGGCGGCGGTGGCGTGCAGCGGCGTGGCCTGGGAGGCGACGGGCGACGACGTGTGCTCCAGCGCGAGGGGGGGAAGCCGGCGGGGGGGGGGGGGCGAGCACGGCACGAGGGGGAAGCCGGGGCGGGGCAGACGTCGACTGGGGGCGGCCGGTGTTGGGCGTGGCCGGCGGCGGCCGGAGGGAGGGGGCGCCGGATCCCGATCTGGATCGGGAGGGAAAACGGGGAGGGGATCGTGGAAGAGGAGAGGAGCGTGACGTGGGTGTCTCGGGCCTCTTCTAGGTCTACGGCGCCAGGGGAGTCCAGGTGGCTGGGCTGGGCCGGCCTGGGGACAGGGGGTTTGGCTGGGGTAGATTAGGTTTTCTCCAATCCGTTTTTTTTATTTCCTTTTTGTTTTTCTATTTATTTAAATTAGCTAGCCTTAGGATTTTACAAAAATGGGTAACTAGCACCAATAATATTTTTAATCAGTATATGAGTGCCACAAAATGTCTTGGGCACAAATAAAATCCTTTAATATTTTAATTAAATATTAAATGATTAAAATGGAGTAAAAAAGGTACTATTTTAATTGTTTCAATTAATTTAGAGATTAATAAAATCCCAAAATTGGTGTAACATGGTCCACTGAATATTTGTGATTTTATAAAATTAGTTTCACAAATTTTGGAGAAAGTTTATTTTGCACTTTGGTTTTAATATTCCACCAAAGGCAATATGAGCATTTGATTTGAATTCAACTCAAAGGAAATTGACTTGAGCTTGGAATTGTTTTGATTCCTGATGACCAAGATCCATGATCACATTGCATTCAACAATATCAAACGGAGAAATTGAATTTGAACTGAACCAAGTTGATCAAAACAAAATTTTGATCCAGGCCATTTTGAGCAAGAGAGATTATCAACAGTAATCATGATTACTGTAGGTGATTACTGTAGCGTGACACCCGGGGTGTTACAAATCTCCAACACTACAAAGAATTCTCGTCCCGAGAATTAAAAGTAGGGCAAGGGGTAAGGTTTCGGTTTCGTATTCTAACGAGTCTTCTGATTGTTTTTTCCCTTCTCGATGAAGTTAATCCTTCTCATTGGTGTCTTCATTTCTTTGCATCATTGCATCTCGACGAGTTATCATCCTTCTTTCGGGGCTCCATAGTACTTACGAATAGGCTAGGAGGGTAAACTTAAGGGGGTCACATCGGTACAAGGTTAATCAACCGAGGCTGTACAAGGGAATGGGGTACAAAGTATCTCACGAGTAAAACTCAGGGAGATACATCGAGAGAATCAAAAGAATGTATGAGACGTTTCATGCGGATAAGCGTGCATTCGATGCCGATAACGGGTGATGAAAGGGGCCCAGAACATCAGGCATAAGCACTGAGTCTGGTATCAGACTGACATCACAAGGTAGGTGACTCGTGAATTGCATACGAGGTCAAGCGCAAGGAATAACCTCGGAACACGAAGGTAAAGGAGAGTCAAGTTTCGATCCTGTGGAACTGTGGGTTATGGGCCCACGTTGAATAAGAAGGGTGGCGAAATTCTAAGCGGTCGCGATGCAAGGTCTGTCCGGGAACAGTTTGTCAGCTTTGTCGGTAACAAGGTTGGTACCAAGGGTGAGGGAAGAAGAGAACCACTTGGCAAAATTCTCGTCCATCGGTGGTAACCGAAAGGTTATCCATGATAGTAACAGGTTGTACCGACAGAGTAGTACATCGAAGTGTTTACATAAGCAGAGAATTATCACTGCTCAAATAAGACACATTACAAGAAAAGTCAAACAGACCAATGGAAGGGAAAATGTAATCATACACGGATATCAGGTGTATAACTTTCCCAAGGGAAAGCAAAGCAAGATATACATGACCAAGTTGTATTGGCAGAGATTCAAGGGAGGTTGTCGATGATAACACAAATCATCGAGGGAAAGGGTGTTATTTCACACGATAAATCCAATCGGCACATGCAAGAAGCCATGTAAGATTAGTCGGATAATAATCCACCAAAGGTCGGGTGGTTCGCAAAGAATCTGATGTGAGTATCGGTACTCAACCAGAAGGAGAAAGAAGGCAAAGGCATCAGGTGTAGAACCATCGGAATAATTCGATGCTTAAGTACAAGGGAATTATGATTTCCAGATCGGGAGGTGGATGTAATTATCCATACAGACTTATCGGTGGCAGGGGATTGCAAGGCAATGAACCCGTAGGATCTCGGGAGTTTATCAGAGAGTATCGTCGAAATCTTCAGGTGAAGCAAGCGATCATCTTGGGTGAAGGGATCTCCGGGTAGATGCGACCACGAGATCCTACTGTCCGAGTTAGCAAAATTTCCCGAAAGGATAAGAGAGTAGAATCCCAGAGTAAAGGTACGGAGAAAAAGATCCTAGTACCACCAAGTTTGCGACGTGGGCCGATAAGCCACACGACACTGTTAGTAAAGTAGTTTTGCAAAGACTAGACTCGACTTCGACCAAGGAGTTGGAAGGGGGTGTCCTACAGGCAGTCGGCTCTGATACCAACTTGTGACGCCCCCAAAATCGGACCGTGTACAGTAATCATACACGCAAGGTACACGATCGAGATCAGGGACTCACGGTGATATATCACAACACAACTCTACAAATAAAAATAATACAAGTTGTTTAATACAAGCCAGGGGCCACGAGGGCTCAAATATAACAGCTCGAGAGCACAAAGTCAGCGGAAACAATAGTATCTGAGTACAGACACAAGAATACAAGGTTGCCTTAAGAAGGCTAGCACAAAATCAACACTCGATCAAAAAGGCAAGGCCTCCTGCCTGGGAACCTCCAACTACTCCTGGTCAAAGGGTAACTCGACGTCGTAGAAGGCATCGGGGATCTTCACGTTGCAGTGGTCGGCATCGGGGATCTCCTCCTCCTGGACTCCAACGTCGACTGCAGCGGCCGATCAGGCAAAACAATAAAAGGGGAAAAATAAAGCAGGTGAGTATCTAGCATACCCGCGAGTCTTACGTCCGCTACTAAGCATTTATGCATTTGTATCAAATGGAAAGGGGAGGCTGTATATAGTGGACTACAAGATAGAAATCAGAATAAGGATAAGAAGCTAGGCCTATCGAAGACTAGCATCTTCCGACGAGTCTTGAAGCATGAGGTAAGAATCAGCCAACAGTTTAATATAACAGTAATGAAAGTAACAATGCAGCAGCAGTTGCTGCAGCATTGTATAATAATAAGTTGTAATCATAATTAACAATGCCTCCGAGTTCCCTCCCTCGACATCCCCGCGAGGGAGAAAACCCGGAACCAACAGTTTAATAGTAGTAGTTTGTAGTGGTAGGATCTGGCTTCAGCATAAAGCGTCCTGTTACCGTGGACACGGCTATCGATAGGTTAATCTTCCCTGCAGGGGTGCACTAGTGTGACACTACACGCTCGGATCTCCAGGTTGGCATACACCTGGTTAGGGAGCACCCCACCGAGGCTATCCGACACAACGCAGTCCATCCTACGGCTCATCAGAGAGGTCCCCGCCGGTCTACAGCCCTAAGTGCAAGGGGGTCATGGGCCTATCACCCCTCGCTCTCCGGGTCGTTGCGAGGAGGGTGAATTCCAACACCGCAGCGCGATCCGTCCCTGCCGCAATGCTGAACTGGACGTCTTTCAGAGCTTTCGAATGAGGCTACATTGCGGAGGCGCCCAAACGCGTAATCCCACGTATAGGTAGTAAAGTACAAGCCAAAAGGCTACTCAAGTCATCTGCCGAACCCGTTAAGCATTTTATTATTTTTCTGTTGAGACAATCGTTATCGTTGCCCCTTATTGAATGAGTCGCGGACAACGACAGCATTCAGGACCACCAGTAACGTCGGTGCCTGCCCTGACGTCCCACCAACTCGTGCGGTTACCAACAAGGTGAACCGTCTCCTTACCTTGTCTCGCGTTTGCTCCGAAGAGCTCGACTTTCGTACAACAGGAAATCCTTCGGCCACGAATAGTTCCAGGCCCGCCGCACACCGGTGGAATACACCTGACCTGTCGTTCCGCTAAGATACCCTGCGCGGGCACCGTTGGGTCACCCGACTCCTTACCTGTAAGGACACCAGTTGATTCGAGTGCCTACCATCAAGTGAAACCAGGAGGAATCACCCTCGATGGTACACTTGAAGAGGTTCGACAGAGACGTCAGCGGAATGAACTAAAGAGGAATATTCTCGTATCACCCCGGTGGAGCCGAGACACCAGCGGAATGAACTAAAGAGAAATACCCTCGTATCATCGCAGTGATGCTACGCTATTGAGCCGACGAGAGTGAAATACGAGTCCGTCCACTCGTAAGTCCAACTCGAACCGACTCGACAGAGTCTCGCCGTTGTAGGTTCCCTAGGGCGTCTGCATTGATCCGTACCTGTTGCAGTTATAATATTTTGTAATCCGCGTTCACTCACCAGAGTGATCACGTCCCGCTATTCTAAACCTAGCTAACAATGCGCAGGGTTTACTGCTGAATATTATATATATATTTATAAGGCAGCATAGGACAAAGGAAGGTACATCAAGGGGCGACAAAAAACATGCTATGCAATTGAATAGGATTGTAACGTAGCAGCAGCAGTAACCATGCCTAGTGCAAGAAATGTACGGAAAGATAGGCGATGTCTGGGGAAGGAAAATGGCTCTGCTTGCCTGTAAGCTCGGTAGTAGCGGTACGGTCGTCGACGAAGTAGTCGAACTCGATGGTGTCATCGGCGGCAGCAACGGGGTCTGCCGGAGAATAAGGGGGGGGAGAAACAGTAAATACACAACAATAATAGCAATACAAATGTATGACATAGAAGATACAAAGCAACGGGGCTCTAACGCAGTGTTCGGTGATTTGCTCAGAGCGGGAATTCATCCGGGGATGAACAGCCAGCTCCGGGTGATTACCGGACAGGGTGTCCGAAGGGGGAAGGGATCAGGCCGGAGGTGTCGTGGACATCCGACAAACGTATGGATGGTGTATCCGTGTTAGTTGATCCAATCTTAAAAACTTTCGTGTTCAGAATAAATTCATCCAGAGAGTTTTACGGTATCGAGCAATTATCAGACAGACGGCCCGGAGGGGGGAATGTCGATGCTCGTTGTGTTAGAGGGGGTGGTAGACATACGGATAGCGTATTATTATTCTACGTATTTTTCTGATCAAGTTTGATATATAAATTATTTTCATCGGAGTTACGGATTAAAAGATATTGATTTTTAAAGTTTTATTCAATTGAAAAGAATTTCTGGAATTTCTTTTATTATTTTAAATGCAACATTATCCAAAACCTTATCCAGAACAGTGTCTGACAGATGGGACCCTGGTGTCATTGCCTTATCTCAAATAAAATCTTTTATATAGTTTAAACATTGTGGGGACCCACATGTCATCCACTAGGGTTTTATGAAATTTCTCTAAGTCTGGGAATTTCCAATTTTAAGCATCCATTAGCACATTCGAAAGGCTACGGTTTAGGGTTCCACTCCTCCGCCGAGCTAGTGTCTTATATCAATATTCATCAGTTGTCCGCGATCTCGAATCCGGTACGGATGGCATTTACGATAAAGTTCATCTGCTTAAATAAAACCTTGCCGAAAGAGTACTACCCGACGTTAATTCTCGGAATTGTTAAAAGATGCAAAGTTCGTCCGATTATTGTCGTTGATCTGTAGCTCAGATGAAGATGCATCCAACACGGGTTTTGCGCTATATCATGCGCACTATCATGCCATGCCCTTAGAAGGCCTGACAGATACCTACAGCAAGTTCATCCACCACGCCAACTTGGCCATCGGGTCAACTCCGTTTTGCGGTTTTACATAAATCCGCATTTTACAAATTTGGTACGAATTAACCCGTGCATTTTCTGAAGTTGCTCCAATGGAACAAATTTAAGCTTGATACATCTACTTTCAATTCATATCATTTTTAGCTATTTTTGTATTGGGTTAGCTGATGTTTTATTGCTCTCAAAGTGGTGCAGTAGTAGCACTAGCAAGTTCAGTTACAGCAGCAAACAACGCATCACATCGGGGGACATCCATCAGCAACAGCAGGACAACAAAGTTCAGCAGCACCCAATGGCATAGGGCACGGGGTGGGTGCCCAGGTCGTGGCCAGAGGCGACCGACCACGGCCATGTCGAGGCGTGTGCGGCACAAGGGGTGCCCGGGGTTGTCCAAGCGCGGGCCGACGCGCGGCCGGGGCCATGGTGATCGCGCAAGGGGCGTTGACAGAGGCGGGCGGCGGCGAGTTCGGACGTGACGACAGCAAAACTAGAGCTCGAAATCGAGCTCGAACCGGGACGGGGAAGAGGGCGACGCTCACAGCGGGGCGCAGAGGAGAGGCCGCCGTGGCCGGGGTGGCCGTCGGCCATGGTGCGGCGGCGAGGGCCGCGGCGGCCGTGAGAAGCAGGGGCGGGGGCGAGTTTGATTCCGGCGATGTGGCAATCCCCGGATCGACCTCCAGGTTGGGGGTGAACGGGAGGACGCCAAAGGACCTCCTAGACGTGGTCTCGAGGTCCAGGGCAGCGGTGGCGTGCAGCGGCGTGGCCTGGGAGGCGACGGGCGACGACGTGTGCTCCAGCGCGAGGGGGGGGAAGCCGGCGGAGGGGCGAGCACGGCACGAGGGGGAAGCCGGGGCGGGGCAGACGTCGACTGGGGGCGGCCGGTGCTGGGGGTGGCCGTCGGCGGCCGGAGGGAGGGGGGCGCCCGATCCGATCTGGATCGGGAGGGAAAACGGGGAGGGGATCGTGGAAGAGGAGAGGAGCGTGACGGGGGTGTCTCGGGCCTCTTATAGGTCTACGGCGCCAAGGGAGTCCAGGTGGCTGGGCTGGGCCGGCCTGGGGAGAGGGGGTTTGGCTGGGGTAGATTAGGTTTTCTCCAATCCGTTTTTTTATTTCCTTTTTGTTTTTCTATTTATTTAAATTAGCTAGCCTTAGGATGTTACAAAAATGGGTAACTAGCACCAATAATATTTTTAATCAGTATATGAGTGCCACAAAATGTCTTGGGCACAAATAAAATCCTTTAATATTTTAATTAAATATTAAATGATTAAAATGGAGTAAAAAAGGTACTATTTTAATTGTTTCAATTAATTTAGAGATTAATAAAATCCCAAAATTGGTGTAACATGGTCCACTGAATATTTGTGATTTTATAAAAGTAGTTTCACAAATTTTGGAGAAAGTTTATTTTGCACTTTGGTTTTAATATTCCACCAAAGGCAATATGAGCATTTGATTTGAATTCAACTCAAAGGAAATTGACTTGAGCTTGGAATTGTTTTGATTCCTGATGACCAAGATCCATGATCACATTGCATTCAACAATATCAAAAGGAGAAATTGAATTTGAACTGAACCAAGTTGATCAAAACAAAATTTTGATCCAGGCCATTTTGAGCAAGAGAGATTATCAACAGTAATCATGATTACTGTAGGTGATTACTGTAGCGTGACACCCGGGGTGTTACAATTGACCTCGGAAAATCCCATGGTTAGGAACCATGGGTTAGATCGTAGAGGAGATGTGCAGGTTGGCGATACTCATCGGCTAATAGGAGACATAGATTTACCTAGGTTCAGGGCCCTCGATCGGTGAAACCCCTACTTCCTGCTCTTTTGTATTATGATGGAGACAATTACAGTGGAGGTCGAGGTGAGTTCGTTCGTGACCGAAGGTGTTGCTATGAAATTGGATGCCCTAGACGTCCCCTCTCCCAGCCTTTATATACTAGGCTGGGTCGCAAGGAGTCCATCTAGGTTTACAGAGACAGTTGTCTAATCTAGTTTTAGTCTTGAACGCCAAGTCGTAGCTTCCATAGTCGTCGAGGACTCCTACGTCGGTGACTCGAGTGGGCCAGTCATGGGCCCGTCGAGGCCTCCAGCAGGCCTTCTGTCTTAATGCACACCAGGTACCCTCACCCATAGGGGTTGTGGGGACACCCCCTCGTCACTCGATTTTTGAGATTTTTCTGGGATTTTTTCGAAATACTTAATTTTTCACATTTTTTGCACAAAATCAGACATACAGGCTGCCCTGCTGAAAATAACGCCAATCTGGGTTATTTTCATTCAAATCATGCAAGAATGAGGTCAAAACAATAACAAACGTGTTTGGAAAAGTCGATACGTCTGAGACGTATCAGGCGTTGGAGGCCATGGGCGAGAGGTTCCAGGGCAGCAGACCTGCAGCGGCTTGGTGGGGGACGGTGATGAGGCTGCCGCGGACGGCGTCGGCTGCCCTCGATGCTATTCCTCCCAAACTCTGTGACCCTAGATGCATCGGCTTCAGATCGATCCGATTGCGGGGTTTGCTAGTTCAGCCTGAATAAAGAGGTGGTTTTTGATCCTGCTGGTCTTCAATCATCAAGCCTCGATTCACCAAGCGGGGGTGACAACACAGGCAGACTGCAATTTTGATGGTGCCTCGAGTACCGGACCATGATTTCCAGGGTGTAAACCCAAGGTCTGTCATTCATTGGTTCTACGTGGCAATGGCCTTGTTGTAGGCATTATTTTGGAAACTTAGACTTTCTCTAGGGTGAAAACCCACGATCTTCGATCGGGCGACGATAACGCTCGAGCATTGTTTCCTTTCTGAAGACGTTGCTTTTGGAAAGCCTAGTTTGTAACATTGGTGTTGTATTAGATGGTGGTTAGATTACTTCTTTGCGAGTAGTGGTTCACCGCGACGGGGTTTTGTTTTTCTTTTCTCTCTTTTTTATTTTTTTGTTCCGGACTGTGTGCATCCTTGATGTTTTTGAACATCTCATTTGTGCAGAAGTGTGTGTAATTGGTATCTTCGTGATATTAATATATTCCTTTTTCAATTACTCCCTCCGATCCATATTAATGGACTTAAGTTTGTCTAGATACACATGTATCTAGTCTAAATACTTAACTAGATACATACGAATCTAGACAAAGTTGAGTCCATTAATATGGATCGGAGGTAATATTATTTCCCTAACTATATAGAGCGAACACCTGCGCGTTAGCTTCTGGCGCGACGACATCTCAACCATCCATCGCACTTTCGTTTTTCAGTCAGGCCACGTCAGTTTCGTGCAGGTTCGCGCGGAATAGAAAGGACACGAACACCGTCAAAACCACTTGTACGCAAGTAGCCCAGTGGTGTGGTACACGGGGTTTGGCCTTGAGGTTCAAGGTTCGAATCCTAAGTTCCTTATTTATTTTTTCTTTTTTTTAAGACATGTAGAATATAGGGGAAAAAATCTCAAAGCATTATTGTTTGTACATAAGATTTTTTTACAATAATTTTTTTTGCTGGATGCAAATAAATAGGTTAGACACATGAATTTTTGTTTTTTTAATGTGGCATTTATAGTATATATAGCATGATATTTGTAGTTTTTGTACATGGCATTTGTATTTTATATAGCATGGCATTTTTATTTACCTAACATGGCAAATATAGTTTTTGGACATGTCATTTGCAGTATATATAGCATGGCAAATGCAATTTTTGAACATGGCATTTGTAGTAGTATATAGCATGGTAATTCTTAATTATGCAACATGGCAAATGGAGTTTTTAAACATGGCATTTGTAGTATATATAGCATGGCATTTTTTAATTATGTAGCATGACAAATATAGTTTTGGAACATGACAACTCTACTTTATGCAACATGCCATGGCAATTGTAGTTCTTCAACCATGACAATTGTAGTTCTTTGTGATGGCAATTGTAGTTCTTCGATCATGTCAAATGTAATCATTTTGATCATGACATTTGTAGTTTTCATGGCGTTTATTTATTAAGTTTCATGGCAAATGTGTTATATTCATCATGGCAATTGTAGTTCTTCCACCATGGCAAATGTAGTCCTTTTGAGCATGGCAATTGTAGCATGGCATTTTTCAGTTACGTAGACTCACAAATGCAGATTTTTGACATGTCATTTATAGTATATATAGCATGTCATTTTTTAATTATGTAGCATGGCAAATGTAGTTTTTGGATGTGGCATTTGTAGTATATATATACAATGACATTTTTTAGTTACGTAGCATGACAAATATAGTTTTTTGCCATGACATTTGTATATATAGCATGGCAAATTGTTTTTCTTAGACACGGCAATTTCCGTTTATGCAGCATAACAAATGTATTCTTAGGACATGGCAATTTCATTTTATGTAACATGGCAGATGTACTTTTTTGGACATGGAAATTGTTGGTCATGGAGCATGGCATTTTCTTTTTTTTTGTCCACATAAAACTTACCATACTAAGCATGGAAAGTTGTAAATTATGAATGGCAATTGATAGTTAACTGTGTTTTTCATATCATGGCAATTGTTGACCATGGAGCATGGCATTTTCTTTCCTTTTGGACACATGGCAAAGCTAAGTTTATAGAGAATTCCAATTAAATTTGTCATGGCAATTCCAAATATAGTTTGAAGAGAAATCAAGTTATATTTGCCATGGCAATTGCAAGCATGAAGCATGGCATTTTCTTTTCTTTTTGTAACATGGGAAATTTTCCTTTTTAATGTACAACGGCAATTGAAATTGTTAAGCATGGCATTTGCAACATGGCAATTGCAAAACTAGTTTTATAGAGAAGTCAAATTAAATTTGCCATGGCAATTCAAAATAAAGTTTAAAGAGAACTCAAGTTATATTTGCCATGGCAAGCTAGTTTTTTAGAGAAACCAAATTAGATTTGCCATGACAAATCCAAATAAAGTGTAAAGAGAAATCAAGTTACATTTGCCATGGCAATCTAGTTTAAGAGAAATGAGGTTATTTCTGCCATGACAATTAATTTTGCATGGCAATTGCAAAGCTATGTTTATAGAGTATTCAAATTAAATTTTCCATGGCAATTCCATATCTAGTTTGAAGAGAAACTAAGTTATATTTTGCCATGGCAATTGGAATTGTTAAGCATGGCAACTGCAAGCAGGAAACCTGACATTTTTTTCATTTTTTGAAAAAATGCATTTTAATTTTGCATGGCAATTGCAAAGCTAGGTTTATAGAGAATTCAAATTAAATTTTCAATGGCAATTCCAAATATAGTTTGAAGAGAAACCAAGTTATATTTGCCATGGCAATTGAAATTGTTAAGCATGGAAATTGCAAGCATAAAACATGGCATTTTCTTTTCTTTTTGCAACGTTGGAAAATTCCTTTTTTAGGTACCACGACAATTGAAATTGTTAAGCATGGCACTTTGCAACATGGCAATTAAATTTGCATGGCAATTGAAAAGCTAGTTTTATAGAGAAATCAAATTAAATTTGTCATGGCAATCCCAAATAAAGTTTAAAGAGAAATTAAGTTATATTTTTTTCAACATGGTAAAATACCATTTTATATTTATGGCATTTTTACTTTATGAATTTGAAGTATTCATTTATGGCTAATGATGGTGGCCGGCCGACCGGCCAAAGCCTACGCGCCGGTCGGTCCAGGCTCACTTCTCTTCACTTTTCCGCTTTTGTTGCATCTGGCACATGATAAATGTTGCAACCGTAGTATAAAATGTTACTATCTGTACTACTATTATACTAATATTATTATATTGATCTATGTTACTTTTTGCTAAACGGATGTATTTAATAGTATTTTAGTGCTAAGCGCATTCATTTGGTAGCATAATATAAAAATGTTACTAATGATTTTTGCTACAACAAAAAAGATGAAGTGTGATCGGTAATGATGGGTCCCGAATTTTGTTGCAACCATTATAAAAAAAGCTACAAGCGTAGATTAAATTTGCTGCCACGAATTGATGGTAAATATGGTACATAATTTTTTATCAGATTTTTTGTTGCAACAGTGAAAAAATTGAAAAAAAAGCATACAATTTGTTGCATCCATGTACCAAAAAAGTTGCAACCGATAGTAAAAAATGCTACCATCAGCGATTTAAAATTTGTTACCACAATTTTTTTTGCTGCAAAAAACATAAAAAAATAAAAATGTTGCATCCGTGTACCAAAAAAGTTGCGAAAGTACCGCAAATGTTGCAAAGGTACCGCAAATGTTGCAGTCATCCGAAGGGGTACGCGCAAATCTGAACCGTTAATCACGGAGATCAGACGGCCCGGGCTTGACCGGCGAACTGGATCGCCGGTCAGCCGGCGCAAAGCACTGGCCTTCATTTATATATGTGTCATATATAAATTGTATGTTTTATTTTTCAGTCATGGGGCAAATGCTTGATGTACACGGCGGCAAATTTTGTGTTCTATCTTTATTTTCAATTTTTTTTGAAACTTACTATTTGTAAATGTGTGTAGAATTTTGTAGAGCTCAAACATGAGTCTTTGTTTGGCTCTTTTATTTTCGCACGAGGGGAAGGGACAACTGTTGACGAGGAGGTTTCGAGAGGAGGGGGTCGCGCTGGAGCTGCATGCGCGCGAACGTGGCGTCCGCGCTGCCCTGCAGCACGAACGAACGCTCCAAATTGGGGTCCTTTTATTTTTGCATTTTTTGTGCTAGACGGGCGTCTTCGCTGGTGAAGGAAAACTTGTGGGAAACTCGTGACCGTCGTTTGCAGTCGGCCTCGAGGTAGGAGCAGCCCTGCCCGCTGCGCTTCGCCGCACTTGTTGCCTTGATGGTCTCCTTGCTCCCTCGCGCGCCCTACCTTGCCTCCCTCTCCCTCAGCAAACCCACCGCCCGCGCTTCCTCCTCCTCTCTGCGACCGCCGGCCATGTCTTCCTCCCCCACCGCCCCTGAGGTCACAGCCACGGCGGCAGCGGCGGCGGAGGCGTCCCGCCCAAGGAAGATGCCGGTGCTCTTATTCGACGTCATGGACACCGTCGTCCGCGACCCCTTCTACCACCACATCCCCTCCTTCTTCCAGTTCCGTACATGCCCCTATTCCTTATCCTTCCGCTTGGTTTATGCCTATCCGTTCATGTATTACTGTAGTCTTAGGCATGCCCCGCCGATTAGGTGTTCGACGGAATGCGTGGTTGGCTCCTGTTGGTGAAGCGGGCAAAGAAGCTGGCGAATCAGGCACGCGTGGATGTTATAGATATTATGACATTTGCATTCTATGTCGTAGGCTTGTAGCCGCTACTGAATTGCTGGAAGTTTACTTAAGAATTGAATAAGGATACACATACATCAGTCAATTGGAAAATGTAAGAGCGATACCTAAAACAAATTAGTTATTCAGTACTGCAGAATAGAGTAGAGACCTGTGAAACTACAGGCTGAACTGTATCGGGATCTAGAGGGATATTCCTTAAGTGCTGTTTTACATTTTGCACATACTCATGTGTCGGTAGCTCAAGGAATATATTAAATTAGCATATTATTTGTTGTATGGTTTAAGTTCGTTGGTTTTCACTTTATCAATATTGCATTACATTCTTGCCAGTCCTACATTTTCTGTAGAATGTCCATGAAGGAACTCCTAGAAAGCAAGCATCCAACATCATGGTCCGAATTTGAGATGGGAGTGATTAATGAGGTAAGAACTATAGAAGCTTGACTTATTTTCTGTCTATATGATGGCATTTCTGCTAATTTTAGAACAACAATATTGTATAAATACGACCTATGGAATGTCACGTGCTAAGATTGGTTCCGATTCTTAGACCAATGAATGTGACAAGGTTAGGGGTACTGTGTACAGCTAGGGAGCGCGGGTTAGCTGGCCATGGTACCTGGGATGCGAGGAAGAGAAGATTGGAGACAGGGATTAGATCTTTGCTAGTTTATGCTCATTCATTGGATCATCCATATAGGTACATGGTGTTACTTCCGTAGGGAAGATTCAACTTGATGCCTATAATAGGATCCGACCTTCCTTGGAAAACTATAGATATCTACTATACTTATCTCCTTAACTGAATTTAATTGTAATACCTGCACAGGACAACTCCTAGCTTGGTGCCTCTCTGCACCATCAGGCCTTGACCTGATGCCCATGAAATAGGCATGCACTGCAAATAAAACAAAACTAATGTATTATTATACAAGGATAAACTAACTGATAAGGTATCACATGGTTCTTTATGAGGCACATTTGCGTATAGAGCAGCAGTGTGGAACCAAAAACTTAATTGTTTGAAGAGCAACATCGGGGAGTCGACTTTTGTCATATAGGAACTTGATATACCTTTATATGGTTGATTTATGGCCTATAACATTGCATGGACACCATAAAGAGGGCAGCCTGGTGTACGTAGCTCCCGCTTGTGCAGGGTACAAGGAAGGGTCCAACCACTTTGGGTCTTTTTTTTTTGAACCGGGCCAACATCCCATTCCCATTAATCGCTTAACGGAAATACGCAAGGTCTTGTGAGGGAACAAAGGGGGGGGGGGGGCTAAACGTGAGCACCAGTGGGAAACTGATGTAGGACCAAGTCCTCTTTAGGACCAAATCCTTGGGGATTTGCCCAATCTTCACGAATTGGAGGGGGGTTTGGAGGAAGAACACGAAGAGCACAAGAGGAATCACAAGGGGAAACAACACCAATCAACACACAAGTTGCAACACGAGATACACATAGATAAATACTTGATCCAAATCATCCACAAGAGAGAGATGGAGACAAGCTAGATGTCCTTCCTACAAGTCCTAAGACATAGAGGTCTGAGGCTCAACCGCAGCTGAAGCCTCTCTCCCGCGGGAGATGGTATGAACTCCAAGGTAGGAGGAATCCCCAAAGGGGAGGTAGTGGAGCTAAGCTCTAATCTTTTGAGTTCTAATTTTAGCTATCCTAGAGAGGAGGTAGGGGAAGGGTACTTATAGTCTAGGGGGAATGAAGGGGTACACGGGCCGCTCAGCCCAGATCTGCGTGCAGGCAGGCTCGAAGACGTTGACCTTGTCGGACGGTCCGGCTTGCAAGTCGGACAGTCCGACGTGAGCCCGGACGGTCAGACTTGCAGTCCGGTCGTCCGAAGCCTGTACCTTCTTCTTCTCTCTTCCGTCTTCTCTTCCAAGCTTCCCTCGCGGATGGTGTAGACGTTCTCTTGTGCTCGACCTCCTCCATTGCACGTTCGTCATGTGGCTCCAACCTATAAGTGCACAAAGTAGGAGGGTCAAGTAGTATACCATCCTCGAGAGCACCAAGTAGACACGTATAAAGGAGAAGATTCACCTTTAGGTGTGATATGTGTGTGTCACGCGTGTCTCTCGATGAAGGGGAGCGTACATGGTGATGTACGTAGGATGCTCCGCATCAGAAACCCTTGGGCGGTGGCTCGCAGCCGAAACCTCCACCCTGGGAATAAAACCCACCGGCCTCCTCCTTAGGTCATACAGAAAAGGGCTAAACAACCCCAAAGTACGACATAACCAGATAACAAGCTGCCACACTGGCAAAAGGATAACATCCCTACGCAGAGGGGAAACTCAGGAAATCAACAGTCTGGCACGGCAACAAAAGTGAAGTCCATCCACTGCAACACAGGAACACCATCAAGCACTTTGGGTCTTTTGTATGCAGCTTTTCCCTGCATTTCTGCAAGAGGCTGTTTCCAGGACATCTAATGATGAATTTGGAACACGAGCTCTACTACCCTCCTAATTGTTTGTCGGGCTTATGTTTCCCTTTTTTATTAGAATTGTGGGGCTTATTTTTTATGTTTGCACATTCTTGAAACAGTATGTTTATTTTTCATTGGAACAGTAAACTACTAGTACTAGGTAATTGCTTCCAATAATCTGCTTCATTGCACCTGTAGAGTAACAACAGAAAAGTGCATATGGCCAATAGTCCCTACGGTCCTCATGTTTCTTCATTCTATATATGTTTAATGGGTCATAATGGCGACTGGAGATTAAATATTTAAAATATTTCTCCATTATTATTGACGGATCTTCTCTTGATATTGTCAGTTCTTCTTTTAGTTATACACCATTATGTTTGCTTCTTTCAGGGGCAGCTGGCCGAAAAATTCTTCAACGATGGTAGATCTTTTGATTTGGAAGGTGAGAAGCTCATAGTAGAAGTGTCATTGAGAATACACATTCCCCTTTAGGATTATACTAATAAAGTACTGTCTTCAAGGATAAATAACTTAATTTCCTGATTATATGGATTGTCTCTGAAATGCCGATAACCTACACTAGTAGGTTTTCAATAGTAAAAATATGAACCCAGAAGTTTGGTGCACTTGTTATTACCAACATCTGTTGTGATATAGGTTTTGTAAAAATAACCTAGCTGATTGGTCTCAGTTCTACTATTTTTCTTGGTTAGAAGAAGATTCTCTTTGTAATCCATCTTTATGCCCTGTAGGTCTGAAAGCATGCATGGTGAGAGCATATGAGTATGTTGATGGCGTTGAAGAAATTCTTTGCAGTTTAAAGCAAAACAACTATGAAGTGCATGCTTTTACAAATTATCCAGTGTGGTAAGTTTCAGCTTTATTGATACATATGTACACAATTACTTGTTCCTCAGATATGTTTTTTAGGTACCAGTTGATTGAAGAAAAGTTAAAGCTCTCGAAGTATTTGTCGTGGACATTCTGTTCTTGTCACGTTGGTACAAATCCATCTCAGATTTTCCTTTCTCTGGATGAAATATGGATACTTGTCAAATGTTTCCTGTTTATCGTTCATATGAACTCCATTTCTTTATGCTATAGAATGGATAGCTTCATCTTATTGGTTCAGTAGTGTATAAAGTATTTTACCCTTGAGAGCATAAGAGTTTCAGTTTTTTTACCCTTGAGAGCATAAGAGTTTCAGTTTTTTTACCCTTGAGAGCATAAGAGTTCTAAAAAACCCGCACAGTATTTGATATTCCATCAATTTGACCTTACAATTTCTTCAGGGAAATAGAAGGCTTTGCCTTTTTTTGACAGCTTGTTCATCAGGGAATTGGAACTCTTCTGATATACCTGAAATGTTTGAACTGAATGTATATATTGCTAGCAATTCTGCCATTTATGAGTTAGTTCTGCTTAAACTAAACATACGTTTCCATTATCAGCTAACAGTGAAGCAACATTGAACTTGGTATGTTTTCATGCTAGGCTATATTCGTACTGTGTGATTACATCATAGGCTAAATCTATCAAATAAAAATGCTGCTCCTAATCTTGGAGTTGGACTTCCTATCATAATGTTATGCAGGAAAACGCAAACCTTCACCAGATTTTTATCTTCATGCTGTGGATCATCTCAATATCGATCCAGGAAACTGCATTTTCATTGATGACAGGTCTGACATTTTTATTTGAGTGGTTATTGTTTGCAGAGATGTAAATTTCTTGACATGTTTTGGAAAAAATTGCGGCAGGATGGTAAACATTGAAGCGGCCATTGGTGTAGGAATGGTCGGCTTGCATTTTAAAAATGCTGAGGCCCTAAAGAATGATTTGTGCTCGCTGGGAGTTGAATTGGCACCTCTTGTGCTTGAAGATGAAACTGAAGTAAGGTGAAGTGGCTTCCTATTTCCTCTTCTGCTCATGATAACAGGATCCATGCATATGAAAACCCTTCCTACTCTTTATGAACAATGTTGAAAACTCAATGTGCTGTTATTGTCATATTTGTACATATTAAAATAAATAATATTTTAACTGTACAAATTTATTCTGTAAACAAAGTTTACATTCCTTGAGTATCTCCTCCATCTCCATCTCCACTATATACTTATAAAGAGCAAATATTTTGGAATACATTTAATCTCATGCGTTCAATTGTCTCTGACCAACGATCTAGATCATTCCAATGTTGAGCATAACTCAACACAAATTAAATGCCACACTATCCAACTCTTTCCATAATAACACTCCACATTATAAGGAAACAAAATCATAGAATTTATCGTGTCCCTTACAAACACACTTACAAATGAAAGAAAAAAATATATGTCTCAAACATGATTCGAATGAGTATGCCAGCAGGGGTGGGGATGGGGTTGGGGGGGGGGGGGGGAGGGGGGGTAATATGTCTCAAACATGATTCGACGTACAACTCATAGGTTTTATCGAATCAGATTGAACACATAGAGAGAAAAAGAAGAAGAGAAAAAAGTCAGAAAACAAAAAAAAATTAGCGGTTAAAATAGGAACATAGAGAGAAAAAGAAGAAGAGAAAAAAGTCAGAAAAAAAAATTAGCGGTTAAAATAGGAACATAGAGAGAAAAAGAAGAAGAGAAAAAACTCAGAAAAAAAAATAGCGGTTAAAATATAAGCTAAATAGGGCTATAGCTGATTATTAACGATTTTTCTCATTTATTCTACAAATAGCATAGCTATAGGCGGATGTCTCCCAAAAGGCTATAATCGGGTTATAGCCGGCTTATTTAAAACAGTGACTATAATACATTTATATGATCGTGAGTTTCTTATGAAAACATATGTGTGGATATTGTGTTACATAAGCGCTCCCATCATTGGGCATAAAGCACATGTAAATGTCTCGATAAAAAAACTCACTAAAATAAAATAAAATTCAATTTTGTTGACTTTTTGTTATAAGTATAATATTTTTCCGATCCATAATAAGTGTCGCTCATTTTATACTAAGCTAGTACCAATTTAGTACTTCTTTCGTTTTTTTTACTTTGCATATAAGATTTGGTCAAAGTTAAATTAGATAAAGTTTGATCAAATTTATATTAAAAAGTATCAACATCTACAACATCAAAGTTATACCATATGAAAATTAACATCATGATGCTTCCAATCATATTGGTTTCATATTGTGGATGCTGACAGATTTTTCTATAAAATTGATTAAACTTTATTAAATTTGACTTTGACCAAATCTTATAGTAAAAAGAAACAGAGCGAGTACAAAATAAGCGACATTTATTATGGATCGGAGGAAGTACATTGTATTGTATGTGCATGTTTATACCAGTTTTTATTAAATGTATGTTTTTTCTGAATAAACAAAATTTAGAAAAACAAAATGCAATTTTTTTAAATGAGTGAATAAATGCATAAACTTGCTACTGAGCTGGCCCACTAGGAGCGTACCTTTGGACGACGTTGACTTCCGTCTCGCAATAAGCAAGGTAACAGCCGTGTCTAGAGTAATTAGGGCATGTATAATAATGATATTTTAGTTTTATTATACTGATTTGGAGAAGAGAGAAATTGAAAAAAAGGTTTTGGCTTTTCTTATTTAAAAGATGATTTTTTAGGGCATATACAATGGTGCTATTGTAGAAGTGTCACACAGGATAAATGATGAGATGGAAGAGAGAGAAACCATAAGAAAAAGCTTGTCTTTTCTTATTTAAAAGATCATCTCTTAGCAATAATTGTCTCACCATAAATTTAGGAATTACTAGTTACTAGTGATAAGACTAAGATATAATTAATTGTACATCTTTTTTTTTGCCATAACTAAAGTACGTGGAAACACTAAGATAAAATATCATTATCAACCATTGAATATGCCCTTACAATAACTCTTTCATTACAAATTTAGGAACCTCTAACTATTATAGCTAAGCTAAGATAGAACCCATTGTATATCAGTTTTTTTTTCATATCTAAATCACGTGAAGTTAAGATAAAAATAGTCTTATCAACTATTATACATGTCCTTAGTGAAAGAGTACTTTTCTAGAAAGAAAAAAAGTGCATTTTTTCAAAAAGCTATGATTGTGTCTCTCGTGAGGATACATTTTTTTTCTACATAAGGCACACTCATACTATTAAAAAAATAAAAATAAACCTTCGGATCATGATAAATGAGGCGCATATAGTATACCATTAATCCATCGTGAAAAAGATGAAAGTATTCGTTGCAACGAATAGTTTTTAACTTGTGATTTTTACGTATCCAAACGTGCTCTCACGAGATCGCCACCTTACCCGGGACGGGCTGGCCGCCAAATTGTTCTGACTCCCCTCCTCCTCTGGCCGCCAGAACCAAACCCAGGCAGATAATAAGGATGATCCTCCCAAGTCTCTACCGGAACAAACAAACAACCCTGACTAAAGAAGACCCCCCTAAAAAAAACTAAAGAAGATGAAAGCGGCGGCGGCAGAGGAGGAACCAGAGGACATGTCTGCCACCTTCAAGAAGGAGCGGGAGGAGGCCAGGGAGCTCACCAAGTACGAAGCGGACTGCAAGGACTTCAGGGTGTCCATGTACCTGCTCGCCATGTTCATCTCGATCGCCTTGGCGGGCCTCATCTCCGCCTTCATCGTCCCGCGCACGCCCGATTGGTACAGATTCTCCTGCTGGAAGACCTCTGTAGTCTTCTTCTTCTGCTCCGTGTTCCCCATCGGACTTCGCAGACGGAGATACGGCTTGTTCGGTTCTCCCAAGAGGCCAGATCGCCAAGCCCAGCTTGGTGGTGGTGGAAGATGCATAGCAACTAGCGTTGTGAATGTTGTCTAACAAATCGGGGTATCGGATATTTGTTTTGTGTTTAGGAAGTGATTTGGCTTGCCATTTGTAAGTCTGCAATCGTGTCTCTTGATTGTTACTCCCTCCGTAAAGTAATATAAGAGCATATAGATTATTAAAATAGTGATCTAAACACTCTTATATTTCTTTGCGGAGGGAGTAATGTGTATAAACCACGTTGTTTGTTCTATTAGTGATATTAAAGGATAAGAAATCGATAATGGCTTTGGGGAGATGCCAAGGCTTAATTGGTAAGAATTGTTTTGCTGAGCTCACTCCAGGATGAAAATAAATCAAGTTTAACCGAGTTTAAGTGTAGTTAGTCGTTCATCTTATAGTGTCGTTTCATAGTATCCGAGATTTGAGTCCGTATCCATTCGCGGACAGGTCCGCCTATCCACTGAGGGGGTTCTACGGGAGTCCAAACACTAGACACATAGGACTCTGATACCGCCTTAGTTGTTGATTTTTTACTGTTCCATTGTTCCTTTTAGATCATAATGGTAACATACTTGGTGATAGAAGATGAGTTGTTGTACGATGCTTGGTCGTCTGTGTCTACGAACTTTCAAGGCATGAAGCAAGCGGATATGAGCTTTTGGGAAAGCATCAATTCTTGGTTTCATGCGCAAAAGCACAACGGATACTACTCGTTGCACTTGCACATGATCCATAATTGCAATATCAAGTCGCTAGCCCATCGGTGGTATACTATCTACAACTATGTCCACAGGTACCGGTATGAGGTTTGTCAAGTGAATTGTATGATGCATCTAGAGATTCTTTGACGCGTTGTCGTGTTGTACCAAAGAAAAGAGGACATATCAATTATATTGATGCATTATTGGCTTAAGCTGGAAGAGCGACTTCTATCGAACGACTTCTACCCATTGTGAGAAGAGCTTCATTTTAATTGAATTAGATAAATTCATAAAATGTACGAATGAATTATGCTATTCTCTATAATTATTTGGAGTGTAGTTGTTTTTTAATAAACTAGGAGCGAACATTTGTAGCTAGGGTTGAGTGGGCGACTCCTGCATCAGTGTTCGCGGATCAGTTCGGACCGGTCCGCAAATGGATACAATATCCGTTTCAGAGATCAGCGGGAGATGCCCTAAACCAACCAAACATAAGCTGGCTCAACAATGATAGAGCATTCGCTTCATTACTTTCATTTAAGAAAAGCTTTGGTGAGCCTTTGCATTAAAGAAGGCAAACAAAAAAAAGACAAGTCGTGAGCAAAAATGAGGATATTTTGTAATTAAATGAGCATTTGTTTATTTATGTCTACAACATGTCGCATTCAGATGGTAGTGATCAGAGGCGTGGTTGGGTCTTGTACCAGTGCGGGAGATCCCCCTGGCAAGGTGAAAGTAAAGGAGAAGATACCAACCTTTAGGTGGTTTAAACCAAATGAGAATTGGGTAAAACTGAATGTGGACAGAGCAGTTCACCCAAGGCAGTAGAAGGGAGGTACATGAATAGTGGCACGAAATCATATCGAAGGCTTCCTGTTGGCTAAGTGTACGCCATATCTGAGTATTACTGAACCCATCACTCTGGGGTTGTTAGTGTGCTGTGATGTTGTTTATATGGCCACAGAGAAGGAGTTTCAGTGTGTGGTTGTAGAGACAGATAGCCAAAATGTGGTGGCATTATGGAATCAACGGAATACTGGCAGATCGATGGGGTTTCATATTATTAAGGAGATTGAAGATATAGTTCAAGGTTTACAGGGGTTTGAGCTTCAGTATGTTAGTAGAAGTGTCAATTTTGCAGCTCGTGTATGTTCTAGAGAAGCTTTGAATCTGGGGGTAGTAAATTTTACTTATGTAATCCTTGTGTTTCTGACGTGCGTTTTGCACATAGACATGCGTCTGATGGATGAATAAATGCTGGAGAGCGGAGTTATATAAAAAAAGACTCTTCTACCGGTGCCACACATCTCACACTGCATCACCATGGCGGTAAAACATGTGAATGGGCCTTCGGCCTTGTATGAAAATTAATTGGGGCATAATAGGTCAAAATAATTGTTTTGACTTTCTGATGATCCAAACGGATCCAACTTTGGTTCGCCTTTTATCCGTTTGGATTGCCAAACGGACCCCAATTCGATCCATGTCTGACCACAACATGTCCCTGCATCTAACGAAGGTCAACCTATTTGATCCGCTTGGAAATTCAATAGTTAGGCCACGAGGCCGCACATAACACGCCAAACTGATGTCGTGGCATGCCCCCAGACCACCCAGTTCACACCAACAGAGGTTGGGGCATACCCCAAGACGAACTGTTCACGTTAAAAAAAATGGCCGGGACATATGGCCCAGGCCACACAGACGACACCATATATGGAACATGCCCATGTACCACAGTTCATGCCAAAAATGAGGTCGAAAGATCCCCAAGCTGCACAAGTTTATGCCAAATGGAGCCCCCCCCTGTAGATCATCAATCATCGTGTTCGATCAACTCCATTTGCCTCCTCTCGAACCATTTCCTCCTCTTTGGGTTCAAGGATCTCATGTCCATCGTCATGATCTCGATATTCACCTTCATCATCTCGAGGTCGACCCTGATTTTCTTTGCCTCCGCTTCCATGGCTTGAGCATGAGCATTGACCTCCTCGATCTTGAGCTTCTTCCTTGCCAACTCAAAGGAATATTTCTTGGCCTCTTCTTTCTCTTGCCTCTTCTTTTCTTCCCTCTCGCCCGTTTTGCTTGATGACACCTCGTTTTGGGTAATCAAACAATTCAAGATTTTTTGCATGGCGAGGGAAGAAACATCAAGCTTTGCTTCTCTCTTGGAGTTTTTGTCCCCCCTTGGCCTCTCACTTGTGTCCACTTCCTGCATTCCCCTTCTTTCTTTGGTGATTGAATATAGTTCGTGCACTTTTTTTGATCCTTAAGAACTAACCAACAAAGAGACAACGTGAAGGCCCTCTTTTCATTTTGCACTTTGAAAGTTTGAAGTAGCCATACCTACATGAGAGCCATCAGACACAACCATAAACAAGGGTGATGCATGAACATATGAAGAGGAAAAGATGGGATAAAGAATGCACCATGTCTCCGACGCTGACTCCACTCACGTAACGATTGGTGACACTAGCATATGCGCCACAAAACTTGTTGCAATATGATTAGATTGTCCCCCACCGCTTTTGTAGTGACATGATGCCCCGATCACTACAAATTTTTTGTCACCAAACTTTCGATGCTCATGAAACCGATCATGCACCCTCTTGTAGAATGCTTTCTCGGTTTGTTCGAGCCCCTTAGAAGCATCGAGGGTAATCGCTAGCCAAGCCTTGAAAAGCAAAGTTTCCTCATCTTGTGTGTACGCTCCTGTCTTTGGCTTATCTTCCTCTTATGTCCATTCACTTGTGCATTGAGCTCATCCTCGAACAATGAATGGTTCATCACCAATGTCCATGGAGGCATGCATTTGCGGCCCTTGAGTTTGAGTCTCTTGGCTTTGTTCTTTAACATAAAGGCCTTCATTACCTTCATAGTCCTCTTGATCATCGGGGCTTTGAGTTTGAGTGTATCCACCATTTTATCAGGTTCGCCATATGTTTGGGGAATAGTCGAAGTAGTTCGGGTTCTTGGGCGTTAGGGTAGGCAAATCAACAAACAACTCACGGCCATCTGCGGCCCCAAAGAAAGATAGCTCTCAAATTGATTTACTAGTCTATGATGACCAAGTAGAAGCATCCATTCCACATATGTGAGAGCCTAGTCTTGCATAGGCACAAGGTCTTCTCAAAAGAATTTCGTTTATAGGATTTAGTCGTCAAATACCGTTTGTTTTGTTTTGAATCGACATATAAAAATCTTTCTCGCGTTCCCTTAATTCAGGAATAGGTGGCGAATGCTACTTGTTCCTTGGCGGACTATATATAAAGAAAAAGGGGTTATTTTTTCCTTTACGGACATAAGAGTTGATTCCCTTGCTTTCCGTTTTGGATCGATTTCGTGTATTTCACATATTTAAGAGTGGTTAGGAGAGAGAATCAATGTTTAGTAGTAGGCCCGGTTCACCAGGTTCTACCCTCTGCTGCAAGTCGGGCAAGAAACCTCCCATGGCGCCGCATTGAGGTCGATGGGATGCTCCATGACCATGGATGGCATGGAAGTGGCGACCTCCGGTGAGCCATCTCGAGGCATGATGGTGAAGCGATAGACCATACACGAACGACGATCCCGACCCCGATGCGCGTATCCTTGACGACCGAGCATGAGAGGACATGTAACACCCTATGTGTCTGTAACAGTAATCACTTTGACTGTTGACAAATATTGTTGCTAATCACTGTTGCAAATCATGCCCTGTTCATCTTTGAATCCGAACCAACTCAAAATGCCTTTTGATGGATATTAAAAATATGTGGCAAATAAAACTTGGTCCAAAAACTTTGAATCCACTTTTGTAAAATCCCTAATATTCAGTGGGTCATGCCTAGTTGGCCATGGGCATTTAATAAGTTGTAAAATAATTCAAACAAAGGTAAACAACAACAAAACATCACCATTTAATAGTTGCAGCTCAAAAATATATATCAAAATATTTTATAAAAGTCCAAAATTTTTGTGGCAGCTCCCTATGGTGTAACACAAACTTACAAACCAATTTCATGTATTGCATAAATGTCTAACCTAATAAAACAGTTGCTAACAGATTGAAACATAAAAGAAAAAGAACGGTAAGGAAAAAGGGCTATTCTTCGCCCCCGGGCAAAGCCCACCAAACCCGACCACCCCGGGCCCAGCCATCCCCCTCTCTTTTCTTTTTCCCCTGTTCACCCCGTGCACGCCGACGCCGTGGAAACTGCACGCGCGCCATGGCCCCCCCTCTGGCCACTCAACGCTCGACAACGGCCACCGCGCCCATTCCCCTCGTGGATAAGATCCCCCCCCCAAGCCCCATGGTCGTGGCTCAGTTCTTTCCCCCTCTCCCTATCTCTTGCTCTCCAACTCCGGACTAGGGAGCCGCCGAGGACGCGCTACCGTCGTGGACGCGGCCGCCACGCCTCCCTCGCCGCTCCGACGGGTCCACAAGCCCCGCAGGCGTCTTCTACTTCTCCCCCGACCTCGCGTCCGAGCCGGAGATCACCACGTTGTCTGAATCGCGCCGCTCCTCCGCCACGGCCGCCAACGACGTCGCCGTTAAATTCACCCTCGCCGGTGCCTCCCCGAGCCTGCTGCCATCCCCTTCGCGCTCACCGTGAGCACCTCGTTCGTTACCCCCTCTCCCTCGTCGTGTTTGTCGCCGCAGTCGTCTCCCCGGTCGCGGCCAACACCGTCGTCGGCCATGGCCGAACCACGTCCTGGCTGCGCCTCGCGCGTGCCTTGGCTGCTCCTCCGAGCATGCCTTTCCCGCCGACGAGCCCTTGTTGGCCGCCGTAGCCCCTCCGCCCAACATCGATCGCCGCCGGGCCGCCATGGCTGGGCGCGCTCACCGCGCCTCGGCCTCGCGCCCTGGTCACGCCTCGGTCACTCCTGGACACCGTGGGCGCCCACCTAGTGAGCAACCGCAGCCTCGTTGCTCCCCTGCTCACCGCCCCTCCGGCGGACCTCGTCGCGACCCCGTTGCCTGTCGCCGGCGTGCCCCCGCTGGGAACAGTGGGGTTGACCCACTGGAAAGTGGGCCAGGCAGATTAGCTTAGGGGCTAACCCCCACTTAACCAACCCCCCTATTAAATTAACACTAATACCCCTTGGTCACTAACTAGTGGGCCCAACCCTTAAAATAACTTTTTGGTTAATTAGACATTGTTTAATTAAAATTGTTAGGCTAACACCTAGGCCCCACTGCATGATTAGTTTTAAATAAATATAATTATTGGAATGAGTCAATGACATGTGGCTCTCACTTCTATTTAAATTAAATTAAATGATTTATAAAACATGTGAGGCTGACCAGTGGGACCCACTGGTCAGGTTTGACCAGTCAAAGATCACTATTCTGGATAATGTTGATTTATTAATAAAATTAAATCCGGAATTTCTTTTAAATTGATTTAAACTTTGAAATTCAATATCTTTTAAACCGTAACTCCGATGAAAATATTTTATACATGAAAATTGATCAGAAAAATATAAGAATACGGATACGCTATCCGTATACCAACCACACCCCTCTAACACACCGAACATCGAACCGTCCCCCCTTCGGACCGTTTGTCCGATGATTTGTCCGGTACTATCGAAGTATCCGGATGAATTTATTCTGAACACGAAAGTTGTTCGGTTTGTTTCAACTAGCACGGTTACACCATCCTTACGTTTGTCGGATGTCCACGACACCTCCGGCATGATCCCTTCCCCCTCCGGACACCTTGTCCGATAATCACCCGGAGCTGGCAGTTCATCCCCGGATGGATTCCCGCTCCGTGCAACGTGCATTGCACTGCGTTAGAGCACCGTTAACATTGCATTCGTCATGCCTTTCATCTATTTGATATGATTGCTTTATATTTACTGTTTCTCCCCCATTTTATTCTCCGGTAGACCCCGCTGCTACCGCCGACTACACCGCTGCCGGGTACGACTACTTTGTCGACGACCCTACCCCTACCGTCGAGCTTGCACGCAAGCAGAGCCATTATCTTCCCCAGATATCGCCTACCTTTTCCGTACATTTCTTGCACTAGGCATTGTTACTGCTGCTGCTGCTGCTACGATTACAATCCTATTCAATTGCATAGCCTGTTTTTGTCGCCCCTTGATGTACCTCCTTTATCCTATGCTGCCTATTATAATTATGCATTATTCAGCAGTGGGCCATGCGCATTGATAGCTAGGATTAGATAGCGGGCTGTGATCACTCAGGGGAGTGAATGCGGAAACAATATATATATATATATATATAACCGCACAAGTACGGTACAATGAAGACACCGCCTAAGGCCCCCTAGCTCGGCTCTGCCGAGCCACCATCAAGTGTGAGCTATCGAGGAGTAATCCTCGTACCTCCACTCGTTGCTGACTCTACATAGCCGCTCTAGGTACCTGAGCAACAGTTGTCCTTAAGGTAAGAAGTCGGGTGACCCAACGGTGCCCGCTAGCGGTATTGCGTCGGGAACGACAGGGAGGGTAGGACCGACGTTACTGACGTGCTTGGCCCCTGCTCGTATCTCGCGAGTTACCAAACCACGAAAAGTCGAGCTCTACCAAGAACACACACGAGACAAAGTAAGGAGACGGTTCACCTTGTTGGTAACCGCAGAGACTTGGTGGGACGACAGGGCAGGCACCGATGTACTGGTGGTCCTGACTGTTGTCATTGTCCGCGGGTCAGTTAAGTCGAGGCAACGATAACGGTTGTCACGCAGGTTAATTAAAATGCTAAATGGTTCGGCGGATGTCTTGAGTAGCCTTTTGGCTTGTACGCACTACCTACACGTGGGATGAGGAGTGTGGGCTCCCCTGCATCGTAGTCTCGTTCGAGGGTCTTCAGACGTCAGCAGTATCGCGGGCTGATTGCCGGGAAGTGGTGTTGTCTTCTCTTGCTCGAGCAATGTATTTGTATTTGCTTTGACTTTGCTTCACCGGCCAGTCACGCACCGTGCAGGAGTACGTTCGGGTTAGGGTCCAAAGCCCGACGTACATAGGATATAGTCCGGCGGATGGCCTCTCTGCTGAGCCTAGGATGGGCTGCGATGTGTCGGATAGCCTCGGTGGGGCATCCCTAACAAGGTGTATGCCACCCTGGAGATCCGAGCGTGCAGGCTGTACAGTAGTGCACCCCTGCAGGGAGTTTAATCTATTCGAATAGCCTTGTCCACGATAACAGGACGCTTTATGCTGAAGCTGGACCTTACCACTACAAACTACTACTATTAAACTGTATGGTTCCGGGTCTTCTTCCTCGCAGGGAAGTCGAGGAGGGGAACTCGGAGGCATTATTATTGTTAATCGTTAGAACTTACTATTATACAATGCTGCAGCAACTTCTGCTTCATTGTTACTTTATGCTTTATATGAACTGTTGGCTATTCTCATCTTGTGTTGCAAGGCTCATCAGAAGATGCTAGTCTTCGATAGGCCTAGCTTCTTACCCTTATTCTGATTTCTACCTCCAAGTACACTATATACAGCCTCCCCTTTCCATTTGATACAAATGCATAAATGCTTAGTAGCGGACGTAAGACTCGCGGGTATGCTAGATACTCACCCTTGCTTTATTCCCCCTTTATGTTTTGCCTGATCGGCCGCTGCAGTCGACGTTGGATCCTTGGAGTCCAGGAGCAGGAGATCCCCGATGTCGACCACCGCAACATGAAGATCCCCGATGCCTTCTACAACGTCGAGTTCCCCGTTGACCAGGAGTTGTTTGGAGGTTCCCAGGAAGGAGGCCTCGCCTTTTCGATCTGTTGTTATTTGTGCTAGCCTTCTTAAGGCAACCTTGTATTCTTGTGTCTGTACTCAGATACTTTTGCTTCCGCTAACTTTGTGCTTTCGAGCTATTGTATTCGAGCCCTCGTGGCCCCTGGCTTGTATTATTTTATTTATAGAGTTGTGTTGTGATATCTCACCGTGAGTCCCTAATCTCGATCGTGTACCTTGCGTGTATGATTACTATACACGACTTGATTTTGGGGGCGTCACAAGTTGGTATCAGAGCCGACTTCCTGTAGGACACCCCCTTCCCACTCCTTGGTCGAAGTCGAGTCTAGTCGTCGCAAAACTACTTTACTAATAGTGTCGTGTGGCTTACGGGCCCACAACGCAACTGGGATGGTATTAGGATCTTTTTCTCCGCACCCTTACTCTGGGACTATGATCTCTCTTCTCTTTCGGGTTAAATATTTTGCTAACTCTGACATTAGGTTCTCGTGACTACTTCCTTCCGGAGAGCCCCTCATTACAGATGATCGCTTGCTTCACGAGAAGATTCCGAAGATTACTCTTTGATAAAATTCCCGAGACCATATGTGCCGATACCTTGACAATTCCCTGCCACCGATAAGTTTGTATGTATAACCACATACACCTTACTTTCATCCATTCAATCCCAGTTGCTCTTGTGTTCACAAGATGCATCGAATTGCTTTCCGTTGTTTCGGGAATCATTTGAGCCTACTACCTTGCCGCTTCTTTTCACCCTGCGGATAATTCCTCGCATTTATCGAGGATCCGTTCACCCTAAGTTGTTCCTGTGATTCCCAAAATACTTTGAAATACTATTCGATCTCGCGACAATCCTCGGCAGCCTACTGCTTTGGAGATTCTTCTTACCTGCTTGCACTATGATTAATCCCGTTTGTCTTGTAGACTTTGATGACCTCCCTTGGCATTTCCATTCTGATCTGTTGAATCATCGTGTGTGTTAGTGCACGCAATCATCAGTTGATCCCTATGAATCCATTCTTATGGCTCAGACGTTATTCCAGACATGAGCTGGTTCTCGGTAAATCAAACCTTAATTGATTAATCGTCAAGCTTCTATTCAACTTATTCATGTTTGATCGATGTATCTGGATCTGATACACCGATATGAAAGTCATAATTCCTTTGTACTTAAGCATCGAATTATTCCGATGCTTCTATCTCCAATGCTTTGGCATTCTTTATTCTTATGGTTGAGTACCAATACTCGCACCAGACTCACTGTACGCCGCCTGACCTTCTTGGTGGATTACTACCTGCCGTCCCCTTGTGTCCTAATCCATTGACGAATTTCCCCTGATACCAGATGCCTCTTGCGAATGGAATCATCTACTGTGTGTCATCAGCCTTATGCTTTCAGACTTGTATTCCTTACTATTGTTGTTGGTTGTATAGGTTCATGAAATGCCCCGATGGGTTAACCCTATGCTTCCCCTAATATGTATGAACCCAAACTTTATGCGGGTTATACTCTAATGACCTTCCGTCAGATGAAATTAAAATCCCATAACCTCCCCGAATGCGAGAAGTGATTGAAAGGTTATGCATTGAAGAAGTGGGAGTCGACCCTGAACCTTTGTGTTCATGCCCATGGATACGATGTAGAACTTATCATGAAAGCTTCTCGTAAAGATAATTATCCCCTTGGTATAAATTCTTCTACATCTATGATCCACCATTCTACCTTCGAGTATTACCCCTGGTATCTCGAGGATATCATGCCTTTGCACTACATCTTATGAATTGTGATGAAACAATGCCTATCCCTGTAATAGCCATTTCATGGTTCTGGGTTGTCATCAACCGAGAATACCGCTTACCTTTTGCTCCACCACCCCTTTTGTTTGGTGATGTTTCTATTCGATTGCATTCTCTTGAAACCTCTCGACATAAAGTGTCGTGTTCATCATCAACATTTTGCCTCTTCCAAGTGTTAATTGGATTCATCGTGTGAAATACCATCCTTGCCCCTCGATGATTTGTGTTATCATCGACAACATCCTTTGACTCCCAGCCAATACAAACTTGGTCATATATCTTGCTCTGCTTTCCCTTGGGAAAGATATACACGTGATACTTGTGTATCATTACATTTCCTTTCCATTGAAATGTTTACCCTATCTTTGAATATAAATTATCCGAGCAGTGATAATTCCCTGCTGATGTAAACACTTTGGTGTACTACCTTGTCCGTACAACCTGTTACTACTGTTGATAACATTTCGGTAACCACCGATGGACGAGAACTTTGCCTATTGGTCCGCCTCGTCTTAACGAGCAGGAAAATGGTTCTCTTCGTCCCTCGCCCTTGGCACCGACGTTGTTGCCGACATAGCTAACAAGTTGTTCTCTGACTTACCTTGCAACTTGATCGCATTGTTTGTCACCACCCTTCTTATGCAATGTGGGCCCATAACCCACAGTTCCACAAGATCAAAACCTGACTCTCTTGTACCTTTCTCTTCTCGAGGTTATTCCTCTTGCTTGACCTCGTATGCAACTCACGAGTCCTCAACCTTGTGATATTCAGTCCGATATTAGACTCGGTGCTTATGCCTGATGCTCTGGACCCCCTCTTTCATCCTCCGTCATCAGCATCGAACGCATGCCTATCCTCTTGAAACTTTTCTTACCTTCCTTTGTTTTCTCTTGATGTATTTCCCTGAGTTTAAACTCGAGGGATACTTTGTACCCCCATTCCCTTGGACAACCGCGGTTGATTAACCTTGTACTGGTCCAACACCCTTAATTTTTTTCTCCTAGCCTATTCGTAAGTACGATGAAGACACCGTTGGAAGGATGGCCACTCATTGAGATGCACTGATACAGAGAAATTAAGACGTCAACGAGAAGGATAAACTTCTTCAAGAAGGACAACAAGCATCAGAAGATTCGTTAGAATACGAAACCAAAGCTTTACCCCTTCCACTATCTTTTAATTCTCGGGACGAGAAATCTTTGTAGTGGGGGAGATTTGTAACACCCTCTGTGTCTCTAACAGTAATCACTTTGACTGTTGACAAATACTGTTGCTAATCACTGTTGCAAATCATGCCTTGTTCATCTTTGAATCCGAACGAACTCAAAATGCCTTTTGATGGATATTAAAAATATGTGGAAAATAAAACTTGGTCCACAAACTTTGCATCCACTTTTGTAAAATTCGTAATATTCTATGGGTCATGCCTAGTTGGTCATGGGCATTTAATAAGTTGTAAAATAATTCAAAAAAAGGTAAACAACAACAAAACATCACCATTTAATAGTTGCAGCTCAAAAATATATATCAAAATATTTTATAAAAGTCTAAATCTTTTGTGGCAACTCCCTATGGTGCAACACAAATTTACAAACCAGTTTCATGTATTTCATAAATGTCTAACCTAATAAAATAATTGCTAACAGATTGAAACATAAAAGAAAAAGAACAGTAAGGAAAAAGGGCTATTCTTCGCCCCCGGGCAAAGCCCACCAAACCCGGCCACCCCGGGCCCAGCCATCCCCCCTATCTTTTCTTTTTCCCCTGTTCACCCCGTGCACGCCGACGCCGTGGAAACTGCACGCGTGCCATGCCCCCCCCTCTGGCCACTCAGCGCTCGACGACGGCCACCGCGCCCATTCCCCTCATGGATAAGATCCCCCCCAAGCCCCATGGTCGTGGCTCAGTTCTTTCCCCCTCTCCCTATCTCTTGCTCTCCAACTCCAGACTATGGAGCTGCCGGAGACGCGCTACCGTCATGGACGCCGCCACGCCTTCATCGCCGCTCCGACGGGTCTACAAGCCCCGCCGGCGTCTTCTACTTCTCCCCCGGCCTCGCGTTCGAGCCGGAGATCACCACGACGTCTGAATCGCGCCGCTCCTCCGCCACGGCCGCCAATGACGTCGTCGTTTAATTCACCATCGCTGGTGCCTCCCCAAGCCTGCTGCCATCCCCTTCGCGCTCACCGTGAGCACCTCGTTCATTCCCCCCTCTCCCTCGTCGTGTTTGTCGCCGCAGTCGTCTCCCCGGTCCCTCCCAACACCGTCGTCGGCCATGGTCGAACCACGTCCTGGCTGTGCCTCGCCTCGCGCTGGCCGCGCCTCGCGCGTGCCTTGGCTGCTCCTCCGAGCGTGCCTTGCCCGTCGACGCGCCCCTGTTGGCCGCCGTAGCCCCTGCACCCAACATCGATCGCCGTCGGGCCGTCATGGCAGGGCGCGCTCACCGCGCCTCAGCCTCGCGCCCCGCGCGCCCTGGTCACACCTCGGTCACTACTGGACACCATGGGCGCCCACCTAGTGAGCAGCCGCAGCCTCATTGCTCCCCTGCTCACCGCCCCTCCGGCGGACCTCGTCGCGACCCCGTTGCCTGTCGCCGGCGTGCCCCCGCTGGGAACAGTGGGGTTGACCCACTGAAAAGTGGTCCAAGCAGATTAGCTTAGGGGCTAACCCCCACTTAACCAACCCCCTATTAAATTAACACTAATACCCCTTGGGTCACTCACTAGTGGGCCCAGCCCTTAAATAACTCTTTGGTTAATTAGACATTGTTTAATTAAAATTGTTAGGCTGACACCTGGGCCCCACTGCATGGTTAGTTTTAAATAAATATAATTATTGGAATGAGTCAATGGCATGTGGCTCCCACTTCTATTTAAATTAAATTAAATGATTTATAAAACATGTGAGGCTGACCAGTGCGACCCACTGGTCAGGTTTGACCAGTCAAAGATCACTATTCTAGATAATGTTGATTTATTAATAAAATTAAATCCATAAATTCTTTTAAATTGATTTAAACTTTGAAATTCAATATCTTTAAACCGTAACTCTGATGAAAATATTTTATACATGAAAATTGATCAGAAAAATATAAAGAATACGGATACGCTATCCGTATACCAACCACACCCCTCTAACACACCGAACATCGAACCGTCCCCCCTTCGGATCGTCTGTCCGATGATTTATCCGGTACTATCGAAGTATCCAGATGAATTTATTCTGAACACGAAAGTTGTTCGGTTTGTTTCAACTAGCACGGTTACACCATCCTTACGTTTGTCGGATGTCCATGACACCTCCGGCATGATCCCTTCCCCCTCCGTACACCTTGTCCGGTAATCACCCGGAGCTGGCAGTTCATCCCCGGATGGATTCCCGCTCCGTGCAACGTGCATTGCACTGCGTTAGAGCACCGTTAACATTGCATTCGTCATTCCTTTCATCTGTTTGATATGATTGCTTTATATTTACTGTTTCTCCCCCCTTTTTATTCTCCGGTAGACCCCGTTGCTACCGCCGACTACACCGCTGCCGGGTACGACTACTTCGTCGACGACCCTACCCCTACCGTCGAGCTTCCATGCAAGCAGAGCCATTCTCTTCCCCAGATATCTCTTACCTTTTCCGTACATTTCTTGCACTAGGCATTGTTACTGCTGCTGCTGCTACGATTACAATCATATTCAATTGCATAGCCTGTTTTTGTCGCCCCTTGATGTACCTCCTTTATCCTATGCTTCCTATTATAATTATGCATTATTCAGCAGTGGGCCCTGCTCATTGATAGCTAGGATTAGATAGCGGGTTGTGATCACTCAGGGGAGTGAATGCGGAAACAATATATATATATATATATATATATATATAACTGCACAGGTACGGTACAATGCAGACACCGCCTAAGGCCCCCTAGCTCGGCTCTGCCGAGCCACCATCAAGTGTGAGCTATCGAGGAGTAATCCTCGTACCTCCACTCGTTGCTGACTCTACATAGCCGCTCTAGGTACCTGAGCAATGGTTGTCCTTAAGGTAAGAAGTCGGGCGACCTAACGGTGCCCGCGAGCGGTATTGCGTGGGGAACGACAGGGAGGGTACGATCGACGTTACTGGCGTGCTTGGCCCCTGCTCGTATCTCGCGAGAGTTACCAAACCACGAAAAGTCGAGCTCTACCAAGAGCACACGCGAGACAAGGTAAGGAAACGGTTCACCTTGTTGGTAACCGCAGAGACTTGGTGGGACGACAGGGCAGACACCGATGTACTGGTGGTTCTGACTGATGTCTTTGTCCGCGGTCAGTTAAGTCGAGGCAACGATAACGATTGTCACGCAGATAATTAAAATGCTAAATGGTTCGGCGGATGTCTTGAGTAGCCTTTTGGCTTGTACGCACTACCTACACGTGGGATGAGGAGTGTGGGCTCCCCTGCATCGTAGTCTCATTCGAGGGTCTTCAGACGTCAGCAGTATCGCGGTCTGATTGCCGGGAAGTGGTGTTGTCTTCTCTTGCTCGAGCAGTGTATTTGTATTTGCTTTGATTTTGCTTCACCTGCCAGTCACGCACCGTGCAGGAGTACGTTCGGGTTAGGGTCCAAAGCCCGGCGTACATAGGATATAGTTCGGCGGATGGCCTTTCTGTTGAGCCTAGGATGGGCTGCGATGTGTCGGATAGCCTCGGTGGGGTATTTCCTAACAAGGTGTACGCCACCCTGGAGATCCGAGTGTGCAGGCTGAACAGTAGTGCACCCCTGCAGCGAGTTTAATCTATTCGAATAGTCGTGTCCACGGTAACAGGACGCTTTATGCTGAAGCTGGACCTTACCACTAAAAACTACTACTATTAAACTGTATGGTTTCGGGTCTTCTTCCTCGCAGGGAAGTCGAGGAGGGGAACTCGGAGGCATTATTATTGTTAATCATTACAACTTACTATGATACAATGCTGCAGCAACTTCTGCTTCATTGCTACTTTATGCTTTATATGAACCGTTGACTGTTCTCATCTTGTGCTGCAAGACTCGTCAGAAGATGCTAGTCTTCGATAGGCCTAGCTTCTTACCCTTATTCTGATTTCTACCTTGCAGTACACTATATACAGCCTCCCCTTTCCATTTGATACAAATGCATAAATGCTTAGTAGCGGACGTAAGACTCGCGGGTATGCTAGATACTCACCCTTGCTTTATTTCCCCCTTTATGTTTTGCCTGATCGGCCGCTGCAGTCGACGTTGGATCCTTGGAGTCCAGGAGCAGGAGATCCGTGATGTCGACCACCGCAACATGAAGATCCCCGATGCCTTCTACGACGT
Organism: Bromus sterilis; assembly: GCA_950022295.1. Taxonomy (NCBI): domain Eukaryota; kingdom Viridiplantae; phylum Streptophyta; class Magnoliopsida; order Poales; family Poaceae; genus Bromus; species Bromus sterilis. The sequence continues at coordinate 358,504,106 of OX465595.1, read as the reverse complement.
CGAGTTCCCCGTTGACCAGGAGTTGTTTGGAGGTTCCCAGGCAGGAGGCCTCGCCTTTTCGATCTGTTGTTATTTGTGGTAGCCTTCTTAAGGCAACCTTCTATTCTTGTGTCTGTACTCAGATACTTTTGCTTCCTCTAACTTTGTGCTCTCGAGCTGTTGTATTCGAGCCCTCGTGGCCCCTGGCTTGTATTAAACAGCTTGTATTATTTTATTTATAAAGTTGTGTTGTGATATCTCATCGTGAGTCCCTAATCTCGATCGTGTACCTTGCGTGTATGATTACTGTACACGACTTGATTTTGGGGGCGTCACAGGACATCGAGCTAACGGCGGTCCCCCACGGAGGCCACCACTATGGCAGCGACCAAGCTCGGTTGTTGGTTGTGGCCAACAAGCAAAAATATGGCTTGAAGGACATCTGGTCCCACGGTGGGAGCTTGCGCAGCCACAACGACAGTGGCCACCGTGACCAACGCGACGACTTCATCGTCCTTCTTCTTCGCGGCGGCGGCGACCTCCGCTTTGGACTTCCTCCTCCTCCGGGCGTTGCCCTTGACCGTCTCGACGACCAGGGAGTGGGCTATCAATTTGATTAAAGTTATATTTTTACTTTAATTTTTTTTATACATCTGTATATTTTCAAAATGGAGAAAGTAGTTTTTTTTAATAATGAACGTCTCAAAAGTCATAGTTTTATGCTATCTACTCGCACGGGTTGCACTCGACCAACCGAAACACATCCTACACCTCTTCTCTTATGTACTTTTCCTTTTCAAGATCTTCTGAAGATAAAAACGGGCAGCAACACAATCCTGCTATGTTGCAAAGTTACTGATGCCGTAATCAAAGTCTGATCCTTCTGCCACTTATGTAGCTTGCGTTTGCTGCAACTTGATAACATGGGATTGCTGGCACCTACTACCGCTTCCTTGCTGCCAACTTACTCATTGTGATGGTGAAACTGGTGCACGTAGAATCCGTTATGGTCAGGATGCCATAGGTACCAGTGGCGGAGCCTCGTGGAGGCCAAACGGGGTCACGACCCCCCCCTCCAAAACTTGCAAACAGAAATTACTACATGTATACTAGTAAGAGCTTTGGTCCAACCCATCAGTACCTAATTAGCAGCATGCAGCCAGTCCCTACGCGTGTGCAAAGCTAGATAGCTAGCTAGCTAGTAGCTAGTCGGTACTCCCATGCAATTTGATTAATTGCTGTGCGAGCAGCTTCCTGCTTGCTGCTGCATGTGCACGTAATGCTTTGCTTGCTGCTGCGATAGATGGATTTACTGGCGGCTTGCTGCATGTTGGATTACCATGTAATTTTGCTTTTAGTTTAAAAATTGCCCCCCCCCCCCCTTGATTGTCCGTCACGCTCCGCCACTGATAGGTACCAAGATCGATCGCCAGCAGATGTTGATGGGGGGAAAGGGCGGGGATCGACAACGCTGGCCGCCCCATGCATGTTTCTAACGGCTTCTATCTACTCCAATTTGACCTGAAACGCTGGTTGTTTAGCTTGCACTCCAATCAACCGATTCCTCGCAAAAAAAAAGCATAAAAGGTGATACATTTGTCAGTTAGCCTCGCGCCGATGCTTTTCACATCACTGCAGATGCTAACACTTACTCTCTTTTTTCACTTTTGTGTTTTCCCGCTGTGTGATGCTACCGATCAAAGACTTGTGGTAATTTCAGGAAATTAATTAAACACGCTTGCTGCACACACGCTGCTAGCTGCATGAACGACAAGTCTGCAGCTTCTAAATCACAGCAGATCATCAAAGCTACTCGTGTCTCTGAACTAAAATCAGCATAGAACAGAGTCAACCTTTTCCTTGGCGCTGGGGATATTAGGCTAATCGGGTACCCACAGCACCACGGCCAACTGCACGCTTTCCACACACACAAAAAAAAGAAAAAGAAAAAGAAAAGGAAAAACCCCACCAAGAGAGGCCACTCAACTACTCGTAAAAACCAAACCAACAACGGGCCTGCGCACGAATTAGTCTATCTCATCATTTCATTCCCACCCCGGCCTTGCTTCCCTTCTACGCCCCTCGTTCCTCCTCCATCCCCATGCCATGCCACCATCAACCAAGCCTGGCCGGGCCACCACCACCGTAACCACCTCCTCACTACCGCTTCGCTCGCATCACTGCCTCACCAACCTCTCCCATAACCTTTGCCCGTTTCAGAACCACGCGTGTGTGTGCACGAAAGGAGAGAAAGGAAACACATGATTTTTTTTCTCTTCTTTCTTCCAACTTTTTTTAAAGTACGTAAATTACGTATCTTATTTGTATAGAATAGAAGGAAAAAATTGCAAGTGCATAACGATTATCACTTACTGTGAATAACGAGCGTAGCACAACTCTACAACCAGCTAGTCCGAAGGCAACCATGCACGACAACATTACTACGACGCGAAAGAGCCTACCCGGAATTGAAAACCTCGTCGCGTTTCGACCGATACCGGTCATCTCTGAAGAACAACATATCCAAACTTTCTTGGATTCATCAGTGATGACCGTACAAAGCGTCGAAAAAGAACGATAAGGGAAACAACAAACACCGGAGGTCATAGGAACTCCAATTCTCCCAGAACGATGCTCCCAATAGAGAGATGACGTCGAAGACGCCATCATGGTATCGATCCTGCGAATCAAGGCTTTTGCTCGAAGACAATTACCAACACCAAGCAAGCGAGGAAAATGGTGACACACTCGGCGGTGCCTCCGGGGAGGGAAATAAAACCCACGGGTGCCATCGACGTCGGCCCCGCCAAAATCGAACATGGTTTTCATATGTACTCCTGCGCATCTCAACTCCTCCAAGGTTTTGGACAACACCGTCCATGATGCCTCGCACCGCCGTCAACGCAGGAACTTGTCGTCGAAACCGCGCAGCCGTGGTCTATCCCCACCCGCACTACCGAGAGAACTCACCCTAAACTACCACCTTCAACAAAGATGAGCACCAGCAACATCCACCGTGCTGTACAAGGGCCAAATCCACAAAATCGGCCTTCACCCGCTCCAGGGTACTGCCAAAAAGATTGGATCGGACCTGCACCTCTGACCACACTCTGGCGCCACCTCCTCCGAGGCATCACCGTACCCCTCACACTCTGGCCCTCCAAAATCTCCTTCCTATCAAGGCCTCCTCGATGGCGCACCACCCCCCTCCTCCAACTTGTTGCGCCCCCTCGCCTGGATCCACCGATACGCGACGCTACCTGCCGTGCACCGGTAACTAGCCCCGTGAAACGCGCCACCAGCCACCCCTCCACCATGGATGCCCTAGAGAAGGCCCGCTCCACCGAGCTCCCCGGGAGACGCCAGACCCACTGCGACCAGGTCCCACGACCGCCACCATGTTACCCCCACAGTTGTAGCGGCGCAGCCACCGCCGAGTGTCCTTGGAACCGTCGCCCCAGCTTCTTGACTCTGCGTGAATCGCCTAGCACCTAGGAACGCCGTTGTGCACCAATTGGAGGATGCCCCAAAAGACGAGAGGCGAGCCCCCCGCCATCGTCCGACGGACGAGCTTTGCTCGCCAACTTCCTTCTCCGGCGGCAGGGAGTGTGACCCCCTTTTTTTCTTTTACGTCTCAAAATGGCCTTCTTTCGACCCTAAGGAAAAGCCTTCTTTCTTCCAACCTGAATGAACAGAAACAAAGGCACTCTGTCTACTCATTGAGCTTGCTAATCAGCATGCGTGCATGCGTAGTAGTTGGTGCGGTGCATGCAATTGCCTGTCCACCTGTATCAGACCTTAAATACGCTTCGCCAACTACAACCAACTCCCTCTCCATCTCTCACTGCACACGATTATTGTTCCACACTTGCATCCATTTCCCTGTCGATCTCCCTCTCGCAACTCTCTTTCAGTGGTGGCGAGCCACAGCGCCAAGAACCACTTCGTTTTGCAGAGGGCGAGGCGAAGAAACAGTTTGGGTAATATTAGATGAGGAGCCTACTGCATTCCTCACTTGGAATCCTACTGCCGGCGTTGCTCCTCTTGCTCGCCTCGTCGCCGCCGCCGGCGGTGACATCGCTCTCGCCCGACGGTCTCGCGCTGCTGGCGTTCAAGTCCGCGGTGACCGACGACCCGTCGTCGGCGCTGTCGTCGTGGTCGGCCAACGACACCGACCCGTGCCGCTGGCCGGGCGTGGCCTGCGTCAACGCCTCCTCCTCCGAGGCGCGCGTCGCGGGCCTCGCCGTCGCCGGGAAGAACCTCTCCGGCTCCCTCCCGCCCGACCTCGGCTCGCTCGCCTTCCTCCGCCGCCTCAACCTCCACGGCAACCTCCTCTCCGGCGCCGTCCCGCAGGCGCTCGCCAACGCCACGGCCCTGCGGTCCGTCTTCCTCTACGACAACAACCTCACGGGCGGCTTCCCGGCCGCGCTCTGCGACCTCCCGCGGCTGCAGAACCTCGACCTCTCCAAGAACTCGCTCACCGGCCCGCTCCCGCCGGCGCTTGGGCGCTGCACGCAGCTCCAGCGGCTGCTGCTTTCCAACAATGGGTTCTCCGGTCGGATACCGGCCGCCGCCTTGCCGCAGATGGAGAGCCTGCAGCTCGTCGACCTGTCGTTCAATTCTTTCACGGGCGTCATCCCGCCTGAGCTCGGCAAGCTCCCGGCGCTGGCCGGCACGCTGAACATGTCCCACAACCGCCTCTCCGGCGGGGTGCCGCCGGAGCTCGGGCATCTCCCGGCGACCGTCACCCTGGACCTCCGCTTCAACAACCTCTCCGGCGATATCCCGCAGTCCGGGTCCCTCGCCAGCCAGGGCCCGACGGCCTTCCTCAACAACCCCGGACTCTGCGGTTTCCCGCTCCAGGTCCCCTGCCGCGCGGCCCCGCCGTCGGCATCATCCTCTACACCGCCTCCGACCACCACTGGCTCCGGCAGCAGCAGCAGCACCGGTGGCCAAAGCCAGCCGATGAAGACCAGCCTCATCGTGCTCATCTCAGTCGCCGACGCAGCCGGCGTGGCTCTCATCGGCGTCATCGTGGTGTACATATACTGGAAGCTGCGTGACCGGCGAGGGGACGACGGCGACGACGACGACGACGAGGAGGGGCGAGGGCTCTTCTCCTGCCCGTGCATGCGCGCCACCAACACGTGCGGGGACTCATCGGACGGGTCGGACGGCGGCGAGAAGAAATGCGGCGGGGGCGGCGGAGGAGGAGGGGAGGACGGGTCGCTGGTGGCGATTGACAAGGGGTTCCGGATGGAGCTGGACGAGCTGCTGCGGTCGTCGGCGTACGTGCTGGGGAAGGGCGGGAAGGGGATCGTGTACAAGGTGGTGGTGGGCAACGGGACGACGCCGGTGGCCGTGCGGCGGCTGGGCGGCGGCACGGCGGCGCCGGAGCGGTACAAGGAGTTCGCGGCGGAGGCGGGCGCCATAGGGCGGGTGCGGCACGCCAACGTGGTGCGGCTGCGCGCCTACTACTGGTCGCCCGACGAGAAGCTCGTGGTGACGGACTTCATCAACAACGGCAACCTCGCCACGGCCCTGCGCGGTAAGTCACATCTTCTTCCCCAATTCGCGCCATTTTTTCCCCAACGGTTAACTCTGCTTTTCATCTTCGAGAACCTTCATGCAAATCCAAAGGTTATAAAGCCATCTTGGACCTTAAAAACAGGATTCAAACAAACACCAGAACAGAATAAGGCTCGTAATTAAGGCGGTACGGTACAAAATTACAGATCCTTGTAGCTGCCCATATACAAACAACATCTGATTAACTAAGCAACCAAGCGAACAAACTGGAGCAAGGCTGTGGTGTTTTGGATCGCGGCTTGTGCACGCGAAATTGCATCGCTGTGGCTTGGAATTTAGCCTGCTGCTGGCTGGTCCAGGTGACCGACTGCAGAGTCAGATGGGAGATGGCGGTGAAAAGCTTCCAAGAGAGCCAGATGGCGGTGTGCATATGCAATCTTGTCCAATGCAACGGAGCATCTGGATGGATGCCTGGACCATGATGATGGGTTGGCCATTGCCCTGCCTTATCGGTTAGTGTCACCGTCAGTCAGTCAGTGCCACCTTTTGTCGTCGTCTCCCTGCATCGGTCGGTCCTGTATGCTTTGCATGGACATACGGATCATGGGACGGCTAGCTAGGTCTTTTAGCTTAAGACTAGATGAGATGTAGTGAATCATGTGATCTGCTGCTCTACTTGCTAGCAAAGTAGCAATGTCGTTCGAAGTTCAGAAGCTTTGAACATTTTTGTGTGGTTTCCATCCTCATAGTAGCCTTCACAATTCGCAAATACCAAAATTAGTTGATTTTTCTATTACCGGACTCAATTTTGTCTAGATTCATATGTATCTAGTTAAGTATTTAGACTAGATGCATATGTATCTAGACAAACTTAAGTCTATTAATATGGATGGGGAGTATAGAAATTGGATTAGTAATGTGGATGCTAGACCAATGCATGCCAAATAGAGATTGCTTACTGCGCTAAGTAAGCTCTGGTGTCTCTCCTGGCAGTAAACAGAACAGTGAACAAAAATCCAAGACATAGGAAAAGGCGCCTTCCGACAGACAGGGGAGGCCAAAAGGCTCTTTTTTAGGCCTGGAACCTTTGTTGTGGTCATGCCTGGGACTGAGGGATAGTGACTGGGAGCAGTTTGCAGGTCAGGTCTAGAGCCTCACAAAAGCGACAATTAGGAGCAGAAAGGTTCACAGAAAAGCCTGAACAAGTTTGAGAGAAAAGGAAGAGAGAGACATTGAATAGTGTCTGAAGTAGAGGGAAAGAAATGGTGCATACTCCTCCTGTTCGGATCTACTGTATCCCCACATTTTGAATTAATCTTTTATTATAAATTTAGCTAATAATATAAATTCAAATACAATGAGAATCCTCTATCAAATACAAACTAAATGATATTTTCTATAGCATATAAATCAGCTTTTGTTAGACATATAGATGACCAAAATTTGACGAAGAACATGAGAAAGGCCCAATAAACCGCGGATGACGGAAGTGCTTTGTCGAGGAGCGAGGCATTTTGAAGCTTGGGCTCCACGAATATCGGTGTGCTAAACAATTGAAAAATTATATTCCAAAGCTTTAAAAAGTATGAACACAATCTACACGTTTCCATGGGTGCATTCTATAAGTATGTAAAGTTTTACAGTGAAATACATTAATATGCGAGGGTACATAAAGATGAACATGTGAATTTTTTGATTTTTATAGTGAATATTGCATGTACTATTCACAATTTTCAAAAATATTATTTTTAGATATTTCATAAATGTATATCATCAACAAACTTCACACATGTAGTACTACCTCATTTCCGGTTTATAAGACGCTTGTGTGTATCTTTAGGTTGACAAATAGATCAACATCATACAAATTATATATCACAAAAGATATACCATTAGAAACTTTAAATCGTATATTTTCTAATGATATACGTAATTTTTAGACTATACAATTCATCTTATGTTAATCAAACTATAGATCTAGGGATATGGTATGGTAAGCCTTATAAACCAAAAAAAGGTATTATTATGAATGTGTGTGATTTTTTCTTAAAATTGTTTGAAACTTGAAGATGTGATTTATTATTATTATTATTGAAAAAAGCTCAATGAAGCTTGAGCTCTATTTTGAATTTTTGTCTGTTGAGACTCTACTCTGTTCCGCTATGTACGAATTTATCAAAAACAATAGCCAAAACCCTACTCGTGAAACTTGACATGTTAAATACTCCTATTTAGTCCCCGCAAAAAAATAACACTCCTATTTAGCATGTCATTTATTTTTGAGAAATTATTTAGCTTGTGAATGAGTTTGATCACCTGATCCACAGTAGATTTGTAAAACACAGAAAGGAAAAACCAGGGGATAAGCCATGATAAATTTGCAGATATTTTTTTACTGTGTTCCTTTTGATTTCGAAGAAATACAATTTCTAACGTAGCATATTGGTAATTTGGTATGCGCAGGGCGTTCCGGGCAGCCAAGCCTGTCGTGGTCGGTGCGGCTCCGCATCGCCAAGGGCGCGGCGCGCGGGCTGGCGCACCTCCACGAGTGCAGCCCCCGGCGGTACGTCCACGGCGAGGTCAAGCCCTCCAACATCCTCCTCGACTCGGACTACAACGCCCTCGTCTCCGACTTCGGCCTCGCCCGCCTCCTCACCATCGCCGGCTGCGCGGACGCCGCCGGCGCCGGCGCCGGCGGCATCATGGGCGGCGCGCTCCCGTACATCAAGCCCCCGGCGCCGGACCGTCCGAACGCGTACCGCGCCCCGGAGGCCCGCGTGCCCGGGTCTCGCCCGAGCCAGAAGTCCGACGTCTACTCCTTCGGCGTGCTGCTGCTGGAGCTGCTCACCGGGCGGTCGCCCGAGCAGGCGTCGCCCTCCGGCTCCTCGGCGTCGTCGGCGTCGTTCTCGGGGTCTGGGGCTGGCGCCGGCGAAGGGGGGCAGCAGCAGGGCCCGGAGATCGTGCGGTGGGTGCGGCGGGGGTTCGAGGACGCGCGGCCGCTGTCGGAGCTGGCCGACGAGGCCGTGCTGCGGGACGCCGGCGCGCGCAAGGAGGTTGTGGCGGCGTTCCACGTTGCGCTTGGGTGCGTGGAGGCCGACCTGGAGCGGCGCCCGCGGATGAAGGCCGTCTCCGACGGTCTCGACAAGATTGGGTCGTGAGAGTGAGAGCAGTGCGCTGCATTTGCATTTCACAAGGAATTGGTTGTCAGTAGAGAACGTCTCTCTTTCTTCCCACTTATTGTTCTTGATTTTTCGTGTTATAATATATACAGTACAGTACTGTACTTCGTATATAGGAGTATCATTTTTAGGAACCTTAGTGCTGCATGTTTTATCCCTTTTGGGTCTTCTTCGCCGCCGTTTGTTAGAGTGTTAGAGCAATCTATAATGATTTATTTGAGCTCTGTTTTTTTCATACTTTAAAATATGTACTATCTCCGATCCATATTAATGGGCATAAAGTTGTACTAAGTGTGTGCCCATTAATATGGATTGGAGGGAGTATCAAAAATCGCTTCCTCGGTTCAAAGTCATTCTACCCATGCATTATACGGAGTACTACATTATCACAAATAAATAAAATGTGTAACGTGTACACAAATGAGTTTGGTGTAAATATTCCTTCTGGGTATTCGAAAATGTAACGCTTCATCGTACCATGAGTGTATAAAATTAAAAACTAAACAACTTGATGGAGGACTACATGTATGAAATGTTACATTGTGTGTTGAATAAATCAGTTACAATTGTAATGCACGAGTATACAAACGTGTGCCTCCCTGGCCGCTCTCGTGACTCTAGAGGCCCCTCGCGTTGTCGCCCAGTAGAGCGCGCCGCCGCCTGCCTTGTACTCGTCCTCGGCGGAGTAGGCCCAAGGGCTAAGCCCCGCGGGGGACGGGGGTGGCGAAGACGCATGCTCCCCACGCTCCCAGCCTCTTTCCATCACGCGAGCGCCGGTCCCAACCCAGATCCGCTTTAATCATCGCCGCTCGTCGCCCCATCTCCCGTCCTTGTTTCCACGTCCTCGTGCGGCTCTCCGGCAGCGCCACCCTCCTGCATCTCTGGCCGCTTGCCAAGCTCGTCGCACCTGACGGATCCGAACACTGTCGCTCCGCCAGATCCAGTCGGTGCCTGCCACCGGTTGGGGCTGGTGATATGCTTCGATATGCTCGTCTCCACCTCAACGTCCCCCATCCACGTCGTCGGCCGCTGCACCCCTCTTCACCTTGGCTCATCCCCCATGGCTTCACCATCGCACACATTCCCCTGCGCGTCAGATCCGTCCTGGCTGACGTGGGATCCAGAGGAAACGGCGACGGTTCGAACCGTCTCTCGGCTAGCGACGTCCCTGCACTGCCTCTACTCATCCTCCGTCGCCATCCCGCCTCATAGTCCCATCTGACCGCCTGTTGCCAGCTTGCCTTATAATCCCTCTGTCGGTGCCTCCTTGACGCCCGCCTCTCCAGCAACCTCCTCGCCAGCTGCTCCTTTGACTCGACTTGGCCAGCGGCATGCCGGTTCGTCGGACCTCTTGATGCCCGGGAGAAATCCTTGTTGATCCATATCAGCTGACCACGGTGACGTCTTCCTAGCGTCTCATACCTTCTTGGGGGCATGGTTTTTGGCCCTGTGGTTTTGGTGGATCTGCTAGGTATGTCCTCCGGGCAAAAGCTCATTGACGATGTTTTCCGCGGATGTCGTTTTCCCTCCTGAGGGCGCCATTTGGAAGTCATACGCCGTCATCCTTCCGCCTCCTGCCTGTTGTGTGATTTCTCGTGCTTTGGTGTGCTTTCCCAAAACTCCTCCATGGTGGACATGTGTTGTGGTGAGCTTCATGCTCTTGCTGTTTTTCCGATTCATCTTTGCTCAACGACTATGCAATTATGCCTCCCCACCTTGCTAATCGTTTTGGTTTCTTGTGGCAGAGTTCCCAATCAAGGTTCGTGATAGTTCACTCGTTGATGGTGGATGCTCAGTAGAGGGACATAGAGTCGGTACGCACGCCAGTGTGGTGCGTTAGGATAGTTTTTTAGTGTCGGTATTGTGTTCCCTAGGCGACACACCACTTGTACTAGTGCTTCTCATGGTGTTGGCCTTTGGGTCTGCTAGCTAGGTCGTGTCTTCCTCTGGGCATTCATCTGTTCCTCCCTATATATTCAGGTGGGGAATCTCTCTCCCCCCCCCCCCCCCGGTGACCGTTCAAAAAACCATTTGTAATGCATTGACAAGATTCATATCCGTGTGAGTTTGTTGGAACAACATGAACTTTGCATTCTCATTTAGTGTCCTTCAATGCAGGGTTTGCAACTTAGAACACAAGGTTTAAATTGTTGAATATAGTTTTTTTTCCTAAACTAGGTATTGGAAGCGGGTTTTAAATAATATAATTTTTTTATTTTGTTCCAAGAAAAATAATAGAAACAATCTAAGAATATCCCAAGGCAATAAAATCTACAAAATTTTTATACATTTTAAAAATACATCAATCGTTAATACCAAATAATCACTCTTAGTAACAAATAGTTAAAATATTACCATATCATAGAGATATGGTAATTATTGCTATCAGGCCAGCTATCAGACAGCTGTGTCAATGTAGCAACATCCATATTTTCATGAAGACTTGGATCTCGTGCATACTATGAGTTTTCCCTGTGCAAAAATAAGAATTTGCCATGTGTAAAAAGAACCATCGCAACCTAAATAAAACAATCTGAAAATAGAAAATGGCAGAATTGTCATGAAATGAAAATCCTATTGCATCGTTATAACCATGGCAAATTTGTCATGTTCTACTAAAAATAGCCATGTTGAACAATTTCAAGAAAATTACCATCTTTTGCAAAGTATCATGCCTCAAATATAAAATATTGTCATGTCCTACCAATAAGAATTGCCATGTCCTACAAACAAAAATTGTCATGACCTGACAATAAGATTTGCCATGTCGCACGAACAAAAATTGCCATGTCCTAACAATAAGAATTTTCATGTCCTAAAAATGAAAGAATTGCCATGTCCGATGAATGCCATGTGCTACGAATAAGATTTACCATGTCATAAAAATAAGAATGGCCATGTCCAATAAAAATAAGAAATTGCCATTGATGGTTTTAAAATGAACTTATCCAACAAAAATTCATGGCAACCTATAGAAAAAAATCTACACAAATAAAAATAAGGTAAAATTGCCATTGGGGTGAAAACCTATTGCATCATTGGAACCATGACAATTTTTCCATGTTCGAATAAAAAAAACAGTGTCCAACATTTCTAAAAAATAAAATTACCATGTTTCACATAGTATTATGTTTTTGTTTAACAAAAGACATGTCCAACATTTAAAAAAAAATTATCGTGTTTTTAAAAATGCGATGCCAACATATAATAATTGTTACGGCATACAAATTATAAATATCATATCACACAAAATAAAGAGTTGCCATGTATAACAAAATAAGGATTGTCGTATCACATAAAATAATAATTGCCATGTACTAAAAAATAATAGAATTTGTCAAGAATATTTACCATATCACACAAGCAATATTTACCATGCTTTAATAAATGTGAACCCCCAAGACAACGCAACAAGAATTACCATGTCACACAAAAAAATAATTACCATGTCCTAAAAATAATAATTATCAATACGTGTAAGCTACATACAAATAATGACTGTCATATTCCACAAAAAATTGCAAACGTAGCGATCAAAACTAGACAAAAAGCAAATTTTATAAAAGTAGACGAAAATCTAAGGAAATTACATGTAGAACACGTTTCAACCCAAACTACAATTTAAAAATTATAAGCAACACAAAAAAATCATATATAATCGTGCACTAGGCCAAACAGTAACGGGACTCAAACAGTGAGCGTAAAATAATTACACATCACACAAAACAGTATAATGCTCTAAAAGAAATCACACAGAACCATATATGGGCGGAGAATAGCAAAACGTTGCTGTGTGTAAAAAGTTTACTAAGTATAAAAAACGTCATGACGAAACCAACCCAGCCACATGATTTGAGAATCTGACGTGATGCTTTAAGATCCATGCACAAAAATAGACGGCAAATAGGGTCCTCGGACCTGACTCATTTGCGATATTAAAACAGCGGGCATTCACTATTTTTGGAATATCTATCGCTCCGATCCACTTTTCCATGCTCCGGTGCTCGGGTCGCGACGGGAAACAACTTGCGTCGTGTCGGACTCTCAGGACGAGCCAATCGGCTGCACTTTCCCTCGGCCGGGGCGTCAGTCCAAGGCACACTCCGCCGCACTCCACATTCGCTCCGCAAGTGTCATCCGCCGCCACCAAACCCCGAACCGAATCTCCTCCGCTGCAACCGCTAGCAGCAACAGCGACGGTGACCAAGGGGAGGGGCAGCCAACGGCGGGATCGAGCGATGGCAGGTGAGTCCCGCGTCCGCGCGCCCAATGGCGTCCCTCCACGTGTCTCCCCGCCTGACTGGAGGAGCCGTCTCTCCTTGCAGCTGTCCGCCGGCACGGGGCGGCGAAGCCCAGGGGCGGAGGCGGCGCGGCCGGAAAGAGCGCATGGCTTGCGGCGGACGGGAGCAAGAGGTGGGGGGAGAAGTTCTTCCTGCTGTACACGCCCTTTTGGCTCACGCTCTGCCTCGGCGTCGTCGTCCCCTTCAAGCTCTACGAGGTACTAGCACTAGCCGCCGTCACCATTTAGTCGATCTATCTCATCTTGGGAGCATTTTGGTGTATCCTAATAGAAAGATAGATGGGATCCTAATAGAAAGATTCGATCTTGGTAAATTTGTCGTGTAGTGATTGGATCACTTTCTTCTTCCCCTTAAGCATTCTTGCGTTTTTGTTGTTGTGATGTACAGAGTTTCACTGAGCTGGAATATTTGGTTCTTGGATTGGTGTCGACCGTGCCTGCTTTTATCATCCCTCTGCTCCTCGTAGGAAAGGTAATTTGGCACCCTCCTCTTACTCTCTCATCGCATGAACTTCGAAAGATCTGTTCGATGTGATAGTCAGTCTTCAGAGGACAATCATATCCCAATGGCTACTCTTCGTAGCAAAAAGACTTTGCACAACAGCATTACTGTTTCACCAAATTCAGGTGTCCGGCGAGAATCGAGAAACATTAGGTGCATAAACATAGGGCCAAACACTCCATTGCAATTAAGATGACAAATAGAGTTAAGAAGTCATTTATGTTGAGAATCTGCTAGTAGCATTTTGGATCAGCTGGTAATCTAATTTCCAATCATAGCAGCAGTTTCTCTTGCCTGCACAAAGGAATCCGTTGTTGCTGCAGTAAATGAAAACTAATAACGAGAGGGCAGGTGCGCAATTAGTAAATGCTGAGCGAACAGGTGTGCAAGAACTATAAAAGTGGAGAGAGAATGGAAGAGCAGGGTGGGAGGAGAGCTTCACCTCAGCATCTCCATAAGGATGGGCTCCTCGCACTTGCAGCTCTCTTATTTAGCTTCAGTTTGGCGTTGCATCTTTTCCCTTTTAATTTGTGTTCGTATTTCGGTACTAAACTATATATTTTATTTTGGTCCATAAAGAATGAATTTTGAGCTTATTATGTTACTCTTGTACACCAGTCATATATTTTTAAGTTAACTTCGTTATTTTTTCCATTTCAGGCAGATAGTATTAGAAGTTTAAAAGATCGTTACTGGGTCAAGGTATGTATTTTCAAGTGTGGATCTCTTGTAAGCTAATTTGAGTTACAGAAATGGACACTGTCTTGGAAAAACACAGTTGTATCATTGTATGCAATATGATTCTGTTATATGGGGCTGATTCAGAATTATGTTTTTCACTACTATTATACCTTACTCAGATTTAACTTTCACCCACAGAAATTGAAAAGTGGCCGTATAACACTTGATGTTTCAAACATTACCATATTTTTGTCAAGTGACGCTCATGAAATCTTTTGTACGGACATAAAAGCTTTTATAATATAAACTCAGCAAGCTACTCTGTCATATAAACTAGTGATGTATATTGTTCAGTTACGACAATACTTTCTTTGTTGCTAAACTACTAATACATGTAGCATGAGCAGTACTTCTCATTGTCCATGGACTTACTTTGATTTGGCAATGCATTTTCTCATATTAGCTCTTCGAAACTGTTTGCTAAATCCACGATACATCTTTCAATTGCAGGCTAATGTTTGGATTATAATTTTCAGTTATGTCGGTAACTACTTTTGGACACATTACTTTTTCACAGTTCTTGGTGCGTCATATACTTTTCCATCATGGAGGATGAATAATGTAAGATCTTACTTTCACCGAGAGGGATAGTCTTTACTCTTTACAAATTTGTTATTTTGTGAGATAAACATGTCTATATACTTACTAAACTTATATTATCAATGGTTCAATGCTAAGGAAACTAGCAATTATTTCATTTCATAGTTTTATTCCAGCTTCATATATTCACTTCCATCATTTCTCTTCTGCAAATTAGGGGTTAATAGCAGGGTTGAAGTTTCTGCATATTAGTTGAGTAATATGCTGGCAGTACCTGTACGCATAAAGTTATTGCGCGGGTTGATCATTCATCAAGTCAGATTTTTTTATTTAACTTTAAATTTAAAACATTGTTTGGTTACTACATTAGTTTATGTTAGTTATGTGCACTATTGGTACGAACCAGATACCTATCTGTTGCAATCCTTCTGTTCTAATTTCTGCTTGTACTGTAACATTTAATTTCCACGGCATAGTCTTTCTTTGTACAAGTTATTCAAACGTGATACACTAATTCTACTTATTTGTTTGCAATTCTTAATAATTATTTTCTTCATGATTCAGGTACCCCATACAACATTTCTCCTCACTCATGCCTGCTTCTTATTTTATCACATGGCATCAAATATGACACTTCGTAGATTACGTCACTCTACAGTTCACCTGCCACAGTCTATTCGGTGGATGTTTGAAGCCGCGTGGATTTTAGCACTCTCATACTTCATCGCATACTTGGAGACCCTAGCCATTGCAAATGTATGTTGCAGCATATATTTTTTTCATGCATAGGAGGCTATGAATATTATGAGATTTTTCTCCCCAACCTAGTAGTATTGAACTTTCATTTGCTTGCTTACAAATCATCAATATTTCCTGCCTTAATTCCACAGTACAAGCTATTTTGATTGAATCCAATCTGTTATTACATTTTGTGTGTGTATCTCATGTGACTCAATTGCAGAGAATACTCTAACCATGTATCCTGCTGGACTAGGTAGATACCAGAGAACTTTGCAGACACTGCCTTTGAATCTCTAGCTATGCGCAATTGTGGATTAGAACTTCTAGGCAATCCTTGATATTTCTGAATTTTGTTGTTGACTGCTAGCTTATATCCAATTTGTATGTATTGCACATTAACATATAAATCAGTGGTAGCTTGGGCAATGCTTTCGACACATGCTCTACCATTCACTGTGTGGACACTGTGAGCCTGGAATAAGTTCTCTGGTGCGCCTGGAAGAATAAAAGAAATTAAATAAATGTAACCAAATAGTTATATTTACATATGAAACAGATGTCATACGTAAATAAATTTCCAAACAGTTCCCTTTATTGCCACTTAAGGTCTCCAAGAAAATTACTGCTTCATATTTGGTTGCTTGGCACAGAGAAAGTTTTAGCTCCTAATGTAGATTGTACCATCTATTTGACTAAAATTCACTGTGTGGACATTGTGAGCCTGGAATCAATTCTCTGGTGCACCTGGAAGAATAAAATAAATTAAGTAAATATAATCAAATAGTTTATATTTACATACGAAACAGAGGTCATACATAAATAAATTTCCAAACAGCGCCCTTTGTTCCACTTAAGGTCTCGAGGAAAATACTACTCCCTCTGTAAACTAATATAAGGTATTTTAGATAACTAAACTAATGATCTAAAACATCTTATATTAGTTTATGGAGGGAGTACTTCATATTCGGTAGCTTGGCATGGAGAAAGATTTAGCTCCTAATGTAGATTGTACCATCTATGTGACTAAAATTCATTTACCTTATGTCTCACAAATTAAATGCTGTAGTGATATTCTCTGTGTAGCGTTTATATTTTAGTGTCAAAGCAGAGATTTTTCTATCAGCCTTATTTTATTTTCCCATGCATCCGAATCTCGTATGGTACTTGGAAAAATAAATAAAGCAAAGCACTCTACCCCCATGTTGTAACTAATAAGTGGCATCACATAATATTTATAACACTGATTTATGAAGTTGTGCTGTACACAACCACAGTATGTCATTATTTGTGGTGTACATACAATTGATGTTGTTTTTCACCATTTCAGATCCTATCTAGAAAGCTAAATGTTTATTTGCTTGTACTAAAATCTTCCTGCTTATGCACCCTTTTTATTTATTTGTTAATAATGTCTTCACTTTCTGTTCCTCAATATACTGTATTCCTGATGTTACAATGGACATTTGCAGTTTCCATATTACGAGTTCGTCGACCGAGACATAATGTACAAAGTTGGATCATTGTTTTATGCAATATACTTCCTCGTCAGTTTTCCGATGTTCTCGAGGTAAAATTTATCTAAATTTAGACGTGTTCAGCTGGGTTCATTGATAATTTCATTGTTGCTCTGTTTCATATTGTTGAGATATCAGCTATGCATAGGAAGAATATTCTCTTTTTCTCCTCTTTCTGCTATGCCTTCATTCATCACGCTTATTGTCGAGAAAACAATATCTGGTTTGAACTCGGTCAATGTTTGCCAAAACATTTACGTTTCCTCTAGCTGGCTATATTAAACACCACAAGCTTGAATACCCCCAAATAATTCCAAGAACTTACTTCCACTCACATCATTTCAGATGGGTAGATATGCCTCTCACTGTCTCCAACAGAGATAACTTGATCCTCTTTTTTTTTAGTAACAAAACCAATACCTCAACGTTTTCTCTTTATCTGAGTTTTTGGTGGAACACTAGGGTCATGCATGGGTGCACTAATCTCAGCAAATAACTAAAGCATTTACCCAGCTTAATTGCAGCTAAGCATATTTAAATAACTTTCCCTGGGACCAGGAGGAACCTGCATAATTAAACATTGCTGTTGTCAGCATGAGACATACAAAATGCAAACATTGAAAGTTTTAGTTGTCAATCTCGGTGCTTCGGTACACCCTTGAAAACTTTGAAAAAGTTGTTTCCGTCCATCCACATAAGCTAAAAGATAAACCATCGGGATAATAATTAGGTCTAATTGGTAGGCAAAACCCAAACCCAAAAATTGTTCTATTCTTTCAGCTTCACGTCCCAGCCTGCTCTCTCTGTCGCGTCATGCCTGCCTGCTACCTGTCAGCAGGCTGGCTGCTCATTCCCCCATTACTGTCCGATCGCTACCACAAGTCACCCCATGTGCCTTGGCAGAGCCCAAACCTCCTCGCCATCTGACGCACACCTGCTCACTGAACATGGCCACCGAGCCACCTGAATCTCCTTGTACTACTCATCAAGCAGCCTATGCTGATCTGTTACTTTTCTCCTATAGCCTGTGGTGGAGGCGCCATGAGAGGTGATCTGTTTTACATCAACAGCAGCGAAACAATAACCTGTGTGGCAATTTTTTATTGACGGCAGTTCTGTCCCAGTTAGACCTTGGGCTCTTTACTGTGATCATGGCAGCGCTGAACATTACTCCCTCCGATCCATAATAAGTGTCGCTCATTTTGTACTAAGCTAGTACAAACTTTATACTAGATGAGCGACACTTATTATGGATCGGAGGGAGTACTACATTAGTGAGTATTCCAGAAAACAATGACAGCGCGGAACATTCCATGGCAGCGGCACAACCCCCCCTCTCTAAATTGCTTTGTAACAGCGACTGTAGTAAATTCGTGAATAGGGACTTCAGATCGGCATAGGCTGCTTGATCAAAGTTTTTGTAATCAGTGAAGAACAGTCTTGTTTATTTCCCTAATGAGAGAGAGATTAGGTGGAATATGAGAGACAGAAATCACAATGTCTTTTGGGCTGGGTCATCTAAGGACTAGTTCTTTTGGGGTTTATGTATGGCTATAGAAATAACCTGCCCCTTCTTTAGCTTCTTTACTAGCTTATTCTAGACTTATAAAATAAAATTGGGAATTGATACACTGATCCGCCGCAGCGGAGGTGGCCGTGCGGCGGCTGTTCGGATGGATCGGATGCGTTAGCTTTTTCAAATTTGAATTTTCTATAAGTTTTATCTCCCAAACCGTTAACTCAATTAACGATCCGTTTGTACCATTAGCTTTCTCGCGACAAGATCTTCGAAACATGATCCCATATTGATAATGTTTTGATGAAATTTTTTCGTCACCGTCAGTTGCCAGATTAGGTCACCCTGGTTGTCATTTTTACCATGAACTGTTGCCACAAATATTTGTACATAGTTGCCGGGGAATAGCTATGTATACTTAAGCTTAGGATACAAATAAAATAAAATGGCAACTCAAATTGATAAATCTGGCAAGAACAATAAACCATCATGTCAATTAAATGTAAAGAATACGACAACCGAAAATAAGTAAACCGGCAACCAATCGTTCAAGCACAAAAAGTTATTACGACATTTGGGTACAAATAACATGACAAATATGGATGTTTTTTTTAGTGATTCTAAAAAGAAACGCATACAGATACCACAAAATAAGTTTTGATTTATGTATGTTAGTGTAGTGTTTTAACAACCAAGTTGGTATAATCTGACAACTATATAAACAATTATCAGGTAAGTAGAACAATAATGTGCAAGTATTGATGAAAAAAAAAGTTTTAACAACCAAATTGGTATAATCTAGCAACTATATGAATAATTATCAGGTAAATAGAACAGTAATGTGGCAAGTACTGATGAAAATAATAATATTAACAACCAAGTTGGTATAATCTGACAACTATATGAATAATTATCAGGTAAGTAGAACAGGGAATGTGACAAGTACTAATGAAAAATATATTAACAATCAAGTTACTATAATCTGGCAACTGTATGAATAATTATCATGTAAGTCGAACTGTAATGTGGCAAGTACTGATGAAAAAAAAAGTTTTTCAAAACATATTGACATGGGATCTAGTTTTGAAGATCTCGTCGTGAGAAAGCTAATGATGAAAACGGATCATCAATCAGATTAACGGTTTGAGAGATAAAACATTTCAAAAATTCGAAAACACAAAAGCTAGGACATTTGGTAGTCTATTAGTACTAGTACTGTCCTGGTCAGCCGCCGCACGGCAAATGCCAGAAGCGGGGCCGCTACGGAGTCAGGTCCCATAAAATTTTAGGTTGGACTTGAATAAGCTAGGAAGGGGCAACTTATTTCCACAGCCATAAGCCACAAAATAACTGGCCCTAAGTAATGTGGGTAAATGACCATACTACCTTTTCGGCTTAAGAGGTACTCCGTAAGTTCTAATCTCTACCATCAGATCACATCGAAAGTTGTGAACTTTTAAAACGTGATGTGCCAAAGCACACCTCAATCTCATAATATATTTTTTGTGAATCTCATAATCCATATTCAACTCTGTGTAACTCTTATTTGGCATTCAGGATCGATGAAAACTCAGAGAAGTGGGGCCTTTCCAGGGTAGCCATCGATGCTTTGGGCGCAGCGATGCTCGTCACAATAGTACTCGATTTATGGCGCATATTTCTGGGGCCAATCGTTCCCATGCCCGAATCAAGACGGTGCAGCCAGCCAGGGCTTGCATGGTTCCATGAGCAGAATGCAAGCGTCTAATCCAGGATCAACATGGATTCTTTTGTTCCCACGTGTACCGTCTACCCTCCGCCACTACCACTGTTCTTCGAGACTGTTCGCTTCTCCATTGGAGGGATGAAAATTACACCGTCCTGATTAATGGATCAATTTGTTGTCTGCATGTAGTATTTGCTTCGTGCACATAGCGTACTGGTAATATGTAAGTTCAACCTGATCTTAGAACCCATCCTGAATAAGGTAGTGGCAATGTGATATGAAGATTTGAAGTCAACCAGAAAGTGGTTCTTGACACACCAGGTGTTTGGGGTAGCGTGCTTCGCTGTGCTGATGATAATCGATGATACATCATCGTCAATTGTGCACATTTAACAGAGGGGTTTAGGTATACCAAGAGCTGACAATATGAACCCTGCAATATAGGAGTATGATTCTCATGCACCAGGTGCAACTACTGAATTTGTTAGAAAAGTGAGCTGCAGGATGGCAATTGAATTGACTCATTTTTTTTTTACGGAAACAACTTGATCATTATCCAAAAGTAACGTAATCATGTAAAAAATTGTTAGAGTACGTAATGGGCCTGGGCCCGTTAGTCTTAGGGTTAATTAGAGATAAGGGTCGCTTGCTTAGGGCTCAAGTAAAGCCTTGCTTGGGAGTCAAGTAAACCTCTCTATATAAGGAGAGGATATGTATCAATCTAATCAAGCAAGAATTAAGAAGGAAAATCCCTTCTCTCTTGCCCGGCCGTGGGCAAGGACCCCCGGCCGGCCCTCGCGCGCCCTCGCAGCTCTCTCTCTCCCTCTCAAACCCTAGCAGCCATAACATCTGGTATCAGATTGCTCTGGTTCGATCATGTCTTCATCGCCGGCCACCCCATCCCTTCCGCTGACGACCACCACCACCACCGCCCCGCTGATCGCCACGTCCAGCAGCGCCGCCGCAGCGAGGCCCGCGGCTGCCGCCGCCGCGCCTTTCATCGGCGGCTTCTCTCCCGATGAGCTCGGCACCACCCTCCGCCACCTGACCGCAGCGGTCCAGGGGATCAGCCTGTACTTAGCGAGTTCCCCCGCCGCGTCGTTCGTCCCCGCCACCGGGCCGCCGCCGCCGCCGCTGCCGTGGCAGCAGCCGCAGCTGCGCTGGCAGCCGCCATTCCAGGCGTCGTCAGGCGCGCTCGCCTGGCAGCCGCCGCCTACGACCGCCGCCGAGACGTCGCCGCAGCCGCTGTTCGTGCCCAGCGCCGCCGGGCAGGCTGCCGCTGCCGCGCTGGGGGTGCCTCTCACCACCGCCGTCCAGGGGATCCACCTCTTCCTGGCGGGCCACTACGGGCCGCCGCCGGCCGCGCCATCAACCGCCACCAACGGGTCGGCGCTGCTGCCGTGGCAGCCGCCGCACCGGGCGGCCTCTGCCGCGATCTACGGTCCGTCGCAGCCGACTCTGCTGCTGCCGTCGTCGACAACCGCCGCCGGGCCGCCGCAGCCGCTGGCCACCTTCTTTCCCACCGGGGTGCTGCAGCAGCAGCAGCTGCCGCCGCCACCAACGCCACAGCAGCAGCTGTTGTCATCACCGCTGCCGGCATGGCTCGCCAGGTCGATCGGGCCGGTCTATACGACGACTTCGGGCCAGCCCTACCTTCCGCCGACCACCACGACGCCCCCCGGTACTTCATTATGGCGTACACTCGAGCGCCGGGGGTCACTACGACAACGTGGACGGCCCCCTCTTCCACGGTAGTGCCTTGATGCCCGCCTACACGGCCCCGACGCCCTCTCTGTACCGTGCAGAGGCGGCACCTTCGGCCGCCGGCCACGCCCAGCCGCCGTCCCTGGGCGTTCCCATCCAGCAGATCACGTTCTCGCCATCGCCGTCACCGCTTTCGGCTTGGATCGCTACCAGTCATGTGTCGGCAGCGGTGAGGCTGCAGGCTGCTGCGCGCGGCCTCTTAGCGCGTCGGCGTGTGCGCGAGTTGCGTGCTCTGCATCTGCAGCTCCTCCAAGTTGCGCTTAGCTGCGCAAAGGACCTTGATCTCGTCCGCTGCGTCAGGGATCTTGGGCATGCGGTTTTCCCCACAGGCGGCGGGCATGCTGTTTTTCCCGCGGGCAGTAACCTCCAAGTCTGCGCCATCGACAGTCATCCATCGGGGAGAAGGCATGGTGTCACCGACAGGAGCACACCACGTAGCACCACTGCATTCCGCCGCCGGCCGCCGCGAGGGCTCCTTTTGTCCCGATGGTTTCCATGGGATCCAGGTGGTTGTACACGTGCACGTCCGACGGGCGGATGGTGTCAACTTTATGTTCAAGGGTCAAAAATAAAGCGTCCCAGTAATAAAACAAGCCGAGATGTAAAAGGCTTGTTTTTAGGTGTTAGGTTTGCGTTGCATCGAGTCATGGTTATCAGTTGGTTAGGTTGCAGCTCGAGGACGAGCTGCATGTCTAGGTGGGATGTAGTGTTAGAGTACGTAATGGGCCTGGGCCCGTTAGTCTTAGGGTTAATTAGAGATAAGGGTCGCTTGCTTAGGGGTCCAGTAAAGCCTTGCTTGGGAGTCAAGTAAACCTCTCTATATAAGGAGAGGATATGTATCAATCTAATCAAGCAAGAATTAAGAAGGAAAATCCCTTCTCTCTTGCCCGGCCGTGGGCAAGGACCCCCGGCCGGCCCTCGCGCGCCCTCGCAACTCTCTCTCTCCCTCTCAAACCCTAGCAGCCATAACAAAAATAATAAATTAAATTCCGTGTAACCTAAATGATCTTGGAATTATCATTTTATAAACTGAATGTTAGGCGATTCTGGGTCTGTTCACCAATGTTTTTGATCCACATGTGCTATGGGCCCATTACATACTCATCAATCAGGCGCAATTGTTGAAGAGCAACACATATTTATGAGAAAAGACTAACCTAATAGCAGTAAACATCCAATACCGGAAACACTTGAGGAATCTTGCTAACAGGAAATGACAGCCAACTGCAAAATAGTCTGAAAAGAGCCCTGGCATGTACTTACTGGGTAACAACCACAAAATAGTGCACATCATTGGACGCAAAATTTCAACCCTACATGGGGAGCCCGGCGGGCTCTCATCTGCTCCTGTTCGTGAACAGTAAAATCATTAAATGTAGTAAAACAAATAAATGTCTAATTATTTTTGGACATTCAAGATGCTCAAATGCGTAATGTGCATGCAAAATTTGGTGACCTTTGGACATTTGAGGTGCTCGTAGAAAAAATAAGAACATTTAGGCCTACGAGAAAATGTAAAAAAAACATACTATTCAAAGCTGATTTTTTGTGTTTAGGGCTCCTCGAATATCATAGGACCCTAGAATTTTGCATGCACATTGTACATCTGAGCATCTTGGATGTCAAAAGGTTTTAGATTTGTTTAGACTTTTTTTTACTATTTTTAATGAATTTATTTGTTCATCGGGTGGAGATGAGTCCAGGCTCAGACTTGAATTATCGCACATCATTATGTTATTTTTAGTTTTTTACCATAGAGGAGATAGTATAAATACACAATAAAGAGAACCAAAATTTATCCAACATCCAGGCAGACCAAAAAAGTTACATACTCCTTCCCTTGTCCCTTCAACTCATCCTATGTGGTGCCGATCGTTTGAAGCATGCTTTATCTAATTCACATGCCAATTAAACAAACTCAAAGCACTTTTCTTTGTTGTACCGTCTTCATCGATGGACTGTGGTATATTCATGTGTATACATCAGGATAATCTATTGCACTGAACGCACTAACAACTATCAATCTTGGCCTTCTCTAGATGAATCCATGATATGTAAAAATGGTTTGCAACTCCCTATAGTGATAGTATCAATGGGAGTAATGCTCCAAAATATTATCGTCAAAAAATATAGATGAACATTACCACACATCAACATCTGAATGAAGACGTGAGAGATGTGGTAAACACCGTGTGAGTAGTGGTACATGAGCAAAACAAACTTTAGATTGTTGTGGGTGCTCGATGTCGTTGCCCTGAATAGACTCACATCACTCCACCATTCAGTCATTTACCATCAGGATCATCCATCAGTAGATCAACCCACAAAGCACAAGGTGTTGACCATGTCAAAATCATGGGCTAAATTTCAAATTACAGGCATCAGTTGATTCTGAGGCCTTTAAATTTAGGGATCAAAGTACAACGCGATTGATTAGGTCAAAATCATGGATCAAATTTCGAATTGAAGGTCTCAATTGATTGCGAGCCTTTAAAATTAGGGTTGGAAGTTGAATACATAAATGATATATTGGTCCCCAAAACGTCAACTAACCCTATCTAGGTTTAGCGTTGAAATATTATATCAATCTATTGAAGATGTCATGGTTGGAAGTTGTTGGAACGACATATGATGCATGAGCTGAATCGTATACCGCGAAGTCTTTAACTGTGTATTCTAACAATGTCTCGATTCTAACCTCACGACAAATCCAATCTCCTCCTCGACTTCACCTTTGACATGACGGCATTGTAGTGTGCCTCCGCCAGCTATAGGGTGAACTCAGCAGCCAAAGCCACATCCTCCTCCTTCTTCATTGCCTCAACCTCCCCATATGAGCTCTCCTCCTCCAAAGAGCTATGATACACGAGATACTTCTCGCTTCTCGTTGGTTACCCCAAGTGGAAGGTGAGATGTAGCGTAGCGGCAAATTTCCCTTGGTAAAGATACCAAGGTTGAAAAGATCGTCTCCCGTAGATCTCCCGTAGGACTCCAACAGATACAAGTAGGTGGTGAAGTGAACAATAGCGCCGTTTACAACCTAAGGTTGCTTACTTCACCTGGACCTGCACACACAACAGATAGCTTTGCTCCCAACGAGTACAGAGGAGTTGTCAATTCCTCCGGCCTTGTTGTTTACAAAGGATAAAACGCACAGGATAATAATGATAGTGATAGCCGCGGAAAAGTAAATACTGAAAGTAAATTGAAGGTGTAAACAGTAATGGTAATATGGACCGGGGTCCCATGATGTTCACTAGTGATGTCTCTCTCCCAAAAGACGATAAAATAGCCATGCGAGGTAAACAAATTACAGCTGGGCAATTGACAGGATTATGCGCGCAAACCAATGCTAATTATGCAAAACAGAAAGGAAGAGGCTCAAAAGAACGGGCGGTACGCCAAGACAAGTAGACCGAAATCCATCTGCATCTACCCACTAATCGTCCACCTTGAGATATCTATCCAGAACATCTTGCTGGTATTAAGTTGTGAATCCCCCCAAAGTGTAAACTCAAAGCAACGGACAACTGCATTAAAGAACGTTGCATAAAGTAAACAATCGTTGCACCCTCAAGTACAAGCACCGTTGTTTTCCCCCTTGTGGCAACAACACGTCCCCTAGACTCATGTTTCTGTCACTCAAGCTAGTCATCGGGGGGCATGAACCCACAATCATGCATAACGCTCCCTCTTGGAATCACTACCTACTACTTGGCCAAAGCAATAAACAGCAACGGAGAACATGCAAGAGTTACTCAAGAACATAAATATAAAAGAAGAGAATCAAATATATAACTCAATCACAATCTGAACATAATCTCATAATCCATCGGATCCCAGCAAACTCAGCATAGCAACAACAGAAAGATTACATATGTGCCTCGATCATGTTGGGCAGCTCACGAGGTCTAATCCATGAAGAACAAAGAGGGGAGGAGAAGATAACATAGCTACTGATCATGGACCCATGGTCCAAGGTAGACTACTCACGGTTCATCCGGGAAGCATCCATGGTGGTGGAGAAGCTCCCGGAGGTGATTCCTCCCTCCGTCAGGGTGTCGGGAAGAGGTCTTCTGGTGCTCCCGATCTTGGAAGCGCGGCGGCGGCGGAACAGAGGAGAGATCGCGAAAAAGGGTTCCGTCCCCGAGGGTTTCTCATCACGGGGAATAAATAGGCGAAAGGGGGCAGCCAGAGGTGGGCCAAGGGCTCCAGGCGCCCCCCTGGAGCGGCCAGGGGTGGGGCCGCGCCCTCTGGCCTCCTGCCCCCCTAGCTCCCCTCTGGCCCCTCTCGGGCTTTTCTTGAAGCTTCCGGTACGCTGATTTTTCCTATATTTTTCCCGGAATTTTTCTGGTACTTTTAATAAGGGGGAAACCTGAAATAGAAAAATAGCAGAAAACAGGAACTGGTACTGGGGTGCACTGAGTTAATAGGTTAGTCCAAATATGATCAAAAGTGTATGGAAGTTCATCAATATCATAGCAATATCACACAAAAGTGGCATGGAGCAAGCAGAAATTATAGATACGTTTTGGACGTATCAAGCTCTAAGTCTCTTCCACCGTAATGCGGGTCTAATTTTACAATTCTGTATGACACAAGTAACTTTAACCATCCACTCACATAGCACATCTTATCAGCTTGATTGAGAATACTATATGTAAATTTACTTGATCTAGATGGATCTAAATATGAGTTCATTAAAAGTTGAGAAGTGGAAAAAATTCACACAAATGAAATGTATACCTTATAGGATTTCATTGTTCATCACTGGATCATGCCACAATTTTGATACACTTTTATCCTCTGCTAGTGTAGACAATAGATATATTCCATCTTTACCGCATTTCCTTCCCAATTAACACAATTAATGAGACTACTTTTAGATACAACAAAAAGATACAATCCAGTGTAAAAGTTATATCTAAATACAAATTTATTACCTAGGATATAACTTAAGATATAAGGCATTGAGAGCAAGGGCGTAGATATGCCCCATGCTAAGGGGGCGAAGGCGTGGAGAAATTTTACTTGGCCCACTGTGCACTGTTAGTATCATTTACCACTAGTTTTTATTGTTTGCCTGTTGTCGTTATCTGGTACCTCTCTCATGCAATTTTGCCTCTCATGCAATTTTACAGGATGTTATCCGGTGAGAGAGGTTTAGCAAGAGCAATGTGATGGTAATCAATTCCTTTAATTTAACGAACCAACCAAACTCAAAAATGATTCATTACACCTCCTAAAATGTTGTGAACTGATTACGTTAACATCGTCGTTATCATTTCTGAAGCCAAAATACCTCTGTAACCACGCCCAGGGGTTACCGAGTGACTCGTCAGTATAGTGGAGAGATTGGGATGGTATGCATGTGGACAATTTGTTTAGTTGGTCCCGTATATACTACACGTGGGTCGTGTGATATTTAGAAATGATTCATTATCTTCGTAGCCGTTGAATGAATCCTCAAATAACCGTCTATTCACTACAATAGAAATCTTGTTGCAATCTTTTTCTGGCAATTTTTTCCTTCGTTTTCCACCAAACTCTGCAACAGAATCCTTGTTGCGCTCGAACTTCTACAACAAGAACCTTGTTGCAATTTTTGTAGAATTAATTTTCTTTCAATCTATCTACAACATAAGCTCGGCTACGCTCGACCTTCTACGTCAAGAGTCTTGTTGCAATCTTTCCCTATGACGGCACATTGCCCACAACATCGATGTTGCTGTTAGTTGTAACATTAGGTGAGGGTTCGTAGCATGAACTCCTGGAAGCAGGGTCATGGTGATTTGCACCAGGGTGATCCAACCAGGGGATACTCTCTTTTTCCCACTTTCTCTTGGGGTTGCACAAGAACATTGTCAATTTCGGGTGCCTTGAGGGAGGCGTATAGACACCTCCCACCTGCCTCATCATCATGTTGTAACAGCCCAGATTTCACAAAAATTAAAATTTTTGTTTTCGGTGTGAATTGATTGATTGCCTGCTTTGTTTGCGGTGTTTGCATCCCTGATTTATCGATCGGCGATTATTTTCCCCCTCTTCTCTCGTACCGGACGGAGACCAACCCTTTCCACCCTGACACTCGACCTTTGCGACACCGGGTTTCACCCGATCACCGTCGCGAAAACCCGCACAAGACCAGCCGTAGCCAACGGAACAAAAAACCCCGTTTAATAAGTAAACGGGATATTTTTATAGCGCGCCGGAAAGTGTTCACGGAATAGTTCCCGCGTGAGGTGAACGCTGCCAGCTCAACGCGCCGATCGCGCAGTTCAAAGTTTTACCCGAATCGGAGGTCCTGTGGACCCCCGGCGGTCAGAAACGTAAACACCGCGCGCGAGAGAGAGAAAACAGGGATGTTTTTGCAAACTTGCCAGCCAGCCCACCTATATAAAGACCACCACTCTCCCACCCCTTTCTAGGGTTTCCCCTAGCAAAATTTGCAGCCACCCCCCTCCAAATTGCCCAGATCTTGAGATCTGGGGCTGAAAAGCTGCCACGTAGCCCCCAACCGCCACCTCTAGCCTCCCAGGGCGCCTCGGGCCCTGCAGGGCCGCCACCGGGCCCAACCGGGCCGAGGAGCCCGCACCGCCCGAGCCACCCGTCGCCTTTCTCCGGCGAGCGCGCCGCCGCCGCCGCTGCGCCCACCACTTCGGTGAGCCTCCTCCCGCGCATCCCTCCTTTTTCTGCGCCTCACCTCCCTCTCGTCTCCCCTCCGCAGGCCGTAGAGGCAGCCGCGCCATGGACGGCGTGCCACCGGAGTCGCGCCCTCGCCACCATGGATGCCAGCGAGCTCCGAGCTCAGGCCGCCGCACCCCACCCCCCCGAGGCGACCCCGGCGACAGATTAGGCCGCCGCGCCCCCTAGCCTCATCGCCGGACGCCACAGCCGCCCCTCGCCGGCATGCCCGCCGCCGGACACCACCCACACCCGATCCGGCCTGGATAGGGCAGCTGCCGCCGCTTGATGACCCACAACCATAAGGGATCTATTGCAGCGTTTTCGATAAGTAAGAGTGTCGAACCCAACGAGGAGCGAAAGGTATTGATAGGTGATTTTGGACAAGGAATAACTGCAAGCACTGAAAGATAACTTTTTAGGGGTTTTCGATATAAGCAACAATAAGATAAAAGCAAGCAAAGTAAATAGCGATGAGGAGCAACAAGTGGCCCAATCCTTTTGAGCAAAGGATAAGCCTGTCGACTGAACTTATAAAGACTAAAGCGTTCTTGAGGACACATGGAGAGGTAGTCTGGAGGTATTCTTCTTCAGCAACTCAGCGTCCACTTTTTACTGTTGAATCCTGCGTCTGCTGCTTCGGCACCAGAAAGTTGCAAACTGTGTAAAACAAGCCAAAAAAACATAAGAACATCATCGTAATGTGAAATATATCTATGAATAAGGATGAATTACGATATAAAATAGTGATGCATTTTGGACGTATCAACTCCCCCAAGCTTAGACCTCGCTTGTCCCCAAGCGAAAACTGAGCTCGGTAAACCTGTCCACAAGTTTAGAGAGTGAAGTGTCGATAAATAAAATACGGACCAGAAGCATCATGATTTCTTCACCAAACTCAAACATCCTTAACAACAATCTTCAACTCATAAAGCCCTTAGGAAAGAGCAATCACAATTATAATCAAGAGTAGGGCTAAGGAAACTCATAAAATCATGGCAAACATGTCCTTTGGTCAAGAACAACTAATATCTTTTACTTTTGCTCTTTCTTTTTATATTTTGATGAGACAATTTGGAACTTTTGAAAGAACAAGCTATTAGTCATGAAGTGAAAATGTTAACACAAAGGAAGATGTTTGCTTGGCAAATGCTTTTGCAAACAACTTACTTATCAAAAGATAATGTCAACAATGATATGGCATGGCAAAACTTAATGCAACATTATATGGATGAATCCTTATCAGCACCAAGTGTCTGTTCTCTTTGGGAAAGGAGGAAGTAGGGAAAACTGACTCAACATAAAATTAAAGGAAAAAGCCTTGTTAAAGGCAAGTAGGGAAAACTCAAGTGCTATCCTTAAATCAAACAGAATGAAAACAAGTTTTGAGAGGTGCATGATTTGTCAACGAATGCTAATAGATGATACGTCCAAAACGTATCTATAATTTCTGCTTGCTCCATGCATGTTTTGTGTGATATTGCTATGATCTAGATACACTTTCATACACTTTTGATCATATTTGGACTAACCTATTAACTCAGTGCACCACAGTGCCAGTTCCTGTTTTCTGCTGTTTTTCTATTTCAGTTTTCCCCCATATAAAAAGTGCCAGAAAAATTCCGGGAAAAATATAGGAAAAATCAGCGTGCAGGAAGCTTCGCGAAGAGCCCGAGAGGGGCCAGAGGGGAGCCAGGGGTGGTCCAGGCGGCCACCCTGCGCGGCCCCACCGAAGTCGTAAGATATTATATGCTTGGAGCTTGCCGAACATTTGGTGATAATGGTCTTGTAAAGATATGCCTAAAAGAGGCTCACCCATAATGGAGTATGGGGGAGCAATCTACTAGTCTTCATCGAGCCGGCGGAATCAAGGAAGATGTTCCAACTTGAGGCGGACATGATCGGTATCATAAGGATCAAGTGGATTATGCGCAAGACAAAGGTTTGAACTTTATAGGTTTCTAGTTTACCGGTCTCATGGTGGTAGTTAGGAGACCGGGTTATAGGATAGGCCACATCGTTCGTGGAGAGCTCAAACCTGTGCATCCTTGCCATCATCTTTTTTGGTTCTTGCTTGGTTTCTCTCTTTGTGAGTGTTGGAGCTTGATTTCGTATTCATTACAATCTCTTATTCATCGAAAACGGATTTCATATACATCTACTTTTGTGTTTTCGATGTTGGTGTTTTTGTCGGCTCTTATCTTGTGAAGGGTTCACCTTCTACCTTATTGGCATTTTAACCTTTACTTGGTTTGAAGATTTTCTTTTTGTTGATCTTGGGTGTTTCTCTATGTGAGGATCTATAGCTTTTCCATAGATTTAAAACAAGCCCAAGATCATCAAAATCGGAGTTCCTATGGAAAAGTTGGCTCTTATCTTGTGAAGGTTTCACCTTCTACCTTGTTGGCATGTTAACCTTTCCTTGTTTTGAAGCTTTTCTTTTTTATCTTGGGTGTTTCTCTATGTGAGGACCTAGAGATTTTCCATAGCTTTAAAACAAGCCCAAGATCATCAAAATCGGAGTTTGTATGGAAAAGTTGGCTCTTATCTTGTGAAGGTTTCACTTTCTACCTTGTTGGAATTTTAACCTTTCCTTGATTTGCAGCATTTATTTTTGTTTATATTGGTTGGTTCTCTATGTGAGGACCTAGAGATTTTCCATAGCTTTAAAACAAGCCCAAGATCATCAAAATCGGAGTTTGTATGGAAAAGTTATGATTGTTTTGGTCGTGCTGTTTTTGCATGTGCGGTAGTACCGCCCGGAAGAGCGGTAGTACCGCCCGAGCGGTAGTACCGTGGCTACTACCACACCTACTACCGCAAACCTCCTGTTTAGAGCGGAAGTAGAGCATTTTTAGTGTCCGGTAGTACCGCTCGGTGATGGCAAGAGAGTGTTAATACTCTTCAAGCCATCGTTGATTACCCCAAGTGCAGGGTGAGATATAGTGCAGCGGCAAGTTTTCCCTTGGCAAAGATACCAAGGTTTGTCTCCCGTAGGACTCCGAAGGATACAAGGTGGTAAAGTGAACAATGGCGCCGAGGTTGCTAGCTTCACCTGGACCTACACACAGATACAAATAACTTTTCTCCCAACGAGTACAGAGGAGTTGTCAATTCCTCCGGCCTTGCCGTTTACAAAGGATCAACGCAAGAGATAATGATAGTGGCAACTGAAAGTAATAAGGGTGTAAACAGTGATATGAAGATGGACCAGGGTCCCGTGATTTTCACTAGTGATGTCTCTCTCCCAAAATACGATAAAAGTGCTAGCGAGGTAAACAAATCACAGTTGGGAAATTGACAGGATTATGAAGGCACCGCAATGCTAACTATGCTGCAAAGAAAGGAAGGGCTCAAAAGCAATGGGCAGTACGCCAAGGTAAGTAGACCGAAATCCATCTGCATCTACTACGAATCATCCACCTTGAGATATCTATCCAGAACATCTCGCTGGTATTAAGTTGCGAATCCCACCCAAAGTGTAAACTCAAAGCAACAGACAATTGCATTAAAAGAACTATGCGTAAAGTAAACAATCCTTGCACCCGCAGGTACAAGCACCGTTGTTTTATCCCTGGTGGCAACAGCACATCCCCTAGTCTCATGTTTCTGTCACTCAAGCTAGACATCAAGGGGTTGAACCCACAATCGAGCATAACGCTCTCTCTTGGAGTTACAAATAAAATACTTGGCCAAAGCAAATACCGCAACGGAGAACATGCAAGAATTTACTCAAGAACAAAATATAAAAGAGAAGAACCAAATATATTACTCATCACAATCTGAACATAGTCTCATAATCCATCAGATCCCAACAAACTCAACATAGCAACAGCAGAAATTACATAGATGCCTCGATCATGTGAGGCAGATCACGAGGACTTGAAAGTGGAAGCACAAAAGGGGGAGAGATAGATCACATAGCTACTGGTCACGGACCCATGGTCCAACGGAAACTACTCACGGTACATACGCGAGGCTTCCATGGCTATGGAGGGTCTCCCGGAGGGGGTAGCTTCTCCCGGCAGGGTGCCGGAGCAACTTCTCCAGGCAGCCCCGATCTAGAAACTGCGGCGGCGGCGGAACAGAGGCGAGATCGCGAAAAAGGAGTCTGTATTAGGGGTTTCCACCCCGAGGGGTAAATATAGGCGAAGGGGGGAGTCGAGGAGACCCACCAGGCAGCCAAGAGGCCTCCTGGCACGGCCTAGGGTGGGGCCGCGCCAGGGGCCCTCCTCCGCTCCTTTGGTGTTTCCAGAAGCTTCTGTTGCGCTGATTTTTTATATATTTTTCCCAGAATTTTTGGAGCACTTTTAATGGCCGGAAAACCTGAAATACAAAAACAGCAGAAAACAGAAACTGGCAACTGGGTGCACTGAGTTAGTAGGTTAGTCCAAATAGGTTCAAAAGTGTATGAAAGTTAAAGCAAAACATGGCAAAGTCACACAAAACATGCATGGAACAAGCAGAAATTATAGATACGTTTGGGATGTATCACTCGGGACGCAGAAAACTGCTCATAACGGTTGGATTCGTGGGGACCTATAAAAGGGGGTCTTCTTCCCCATTGTCCCCAATGTTCTCGAGCTCGTTTTTCACCTCCATTGTTGACCTCTTCAAGCTTGAGATCTCTCTATTCCTCCCATGATTCTTGCTCCTTTTTGAGGGAAAAGAGAGAGGAGATCTAGATCTACATTCTCCACCAAGTCATCTCTCCTCTAAGTGAGGGGAACCTTGTGGATCTAGATCTTGGAGTTCTTGGTGTTCTCCTTGTTCTTCCTCTCATATTCCTCCATATCTTTTGTTGCTTTGGTGGGATTTGAGAGTGGGGGTATTGAGCACTTCGTGTGCTCTTTCTATTGCATTTGGTACATCGGTTTGAGTTCTCTCTGAGGATTCGTTGTAGTAAGTTAAGTTGAGAAGATAGCTACTCTTGAGTGCATTGGCACTCTAGAGCTTGTACCTCTTGGGTGCATTGGCGCCTAGAGGCTTGTTGTTGCGGAGCCCGATCATTGTGGTGGAAAGCTTCGGGACGCTACGGGAGCCTCCAATTCGGTTGTGGAGATAGCCCCGAGCATTTGTACGGGTTCGGTGACCGCCCTTGAGTGTCCTAATAGTGGAATAACTGCATCTTGCATTGGTAAGAGCGTGAGGAGAAATAGGGTGGCCCTCGTTGGCTTCGTGTGAGCATTGTGCTCCACACCCTCTCCAAACGGAGACGTACTTCTCGCAAGAGAAGGAACTTCGGTAACAAATCCTTGTCTCCATGGGCTCCACTTGCGGTTATCTCTACCCTTCTTTGAGCAAGCTTATTACCTTGTTTATCTTTTGCTTTCTCATATTATTGTGCATTGCTTGTCCCATAGGTTGTCCATCTAGTCAACCTATTTACTTGTGCACCTACTTTGTGATAGCCTTAGTGTTCTTGTTATATATCTTGTTATCACATAGTTATTTATCTTGCTTAGTATACGTTGTTGGTGCACATAGTTGAGCCTAGATTATTTAGGTTTCTTGCTTGGCAAATTAAACGTTAAGTTTTATTCCACATTTGTTCAAGCCTAAACCGTAATTATTTTAAGCGCCTATTCACCCCCCCTCTAGGCGACATACACGTCCTTTCAATTGGTATCAGAGCATTGTCTCTCTTAATAGGGCTTCACCGCCTTGAGAGTAAAGATGTCAACTAGGGGATTAGGATTCATTGACACTCTTAGTTTCGATGGCACAAATTATGATGCTTGGAAAATTCACTTGCTTAATTATTTCTGGGGCATTGGCCCGTGTATGGAGCGAATTGTAGATATGGGTTTTTCTCCTCCAAAGGATACTCACCTATCCTTAGAGGATGAGAAAAACTCTTATTTCAATGCTCAAGCTTCTAATGTGCTTGTTGATGCTTTGAGTAATGTAGACATATTTCAACTCATGCCATTTCGGGATGCTCATGAGTTGTGTACAAAGCTTCAAGATAAATATGGTGTGTCCAAGATTCGTGGGGATGATTTTTCTCCCTCCACCTCCGGTCGCGATGCCTTCTCAACTTCTTCTACTTCACCAACATGTGGTTTTCCACAAGGTAATGAAATGGTGAGTAGTGTGAGTCATTGCATTGATGATAGTGAACTTATTGTTGATAACCCTTTATCACTATCTTATCGCAATGCCTCCTTGTTGGACCTCAACACTTCGAGCACCATAAATGTTTTACATGCTTGTGTTGATAGTCCATGCATATCATGTAGAAATCACATGAATATATCTCATGATGATATGCTTGCTATATCTTGTTTCCATGACAACCATGCCTCTATTTCCTCTAGTTATTGTGCTAACAATGTAGAGGAAAACCAAAAATCCATGGAACAAGATGTGGTCTTGAATGGTGCCTCAAGAGACCCTACATCATCATCTCGTGTTACTCATTTTTGCCTTATGGCTAAGGATTTAAAGGTATCTCCTACTTTGACACCCATATCGAGTAATGGTGATGATGTAGATAATGTTGAAGAGGATGGTAATATTGCTTCCTTAAAAATTAAGGGAGAAATGATCTTTAAAGCTCTTCATAAGAATAAAATTGATTGCTCCAACTTCATGGAAATCATGTCTATTTCCATTGAGGGCAAGAAATACATTGAGGAGTTGGAAGCTCATATCGAGGAGAATGAGGCCACCATTGAGAAAATGGAAATCCATGAGCGTGATTACGCTAATGAAATTTCGGATCTATCTCAAGCTCTTGAGTGTGAAGAAACCACCAAGGAATCTCTTGAGGAGACTTTTGCTTTAGAGTTATCTGAAGTAAAGGAATCTCTTGGTAGAACCCTTGAGGTGGCTAATTCTATCAAAACTAAACATGTTAAGCTTGAAGTTGCACATGCTAAACTCCTTGAGGATTTTGAGCACCTTGGAAATGGCTCACGGGTCATTAAGGGTGAGCTCATCAAACTCACTGAGTCGCATGCTCAACTAAAAGCTTCTTATTCGAAAGATCTTGCCATGTCGTCTTTGCCTTCCATTATTCTTGACGATTCTTGTGCTACTAACTCTATTTCTTGTGAAGCATCCATCCTACAGGAGAATGTTGAGCTAAAGGCTCAACTTGAGTTGCTAACTATCAAGTATGGGAAATTGGAAGAAAGTCATGAAAAGCTCTTAAGCTCTCGTGAGGATCTTCTAGTCTCCCATAATGTGCTAAATTTAGCTCATGAGGCTAAGGTTTCTAAATTAGTTCCTCATGTGGACACTAGCACTACTTCTACTCAATATGCTATATTGCCTTGTGCTAGTCCTTGTAATTCATCCACTCATAATGTTACTACATCTTGTGATGAATTACCTTCCTTGCCTTGTTGCTCTAACAATGCTTCTACTTCCTCTAGTACTTGTATTGTTACTAACCATGTAGAGGAAATCACAGAGCTCAAGGCCCAAGTCACTTCTTTGAAGAAAGACTTCGGAAAGGGTCATGAAGGGAAGTCTACACTTGACAAGGTTTTGTGTGGACAAAAATCCCCCAATGACAAGGGTGGACTTGGATTCAACTCCAACAATAAGAAGTCCATGTTTAACAAGAAGAAGGGCCAATCTCAAGTCAAGAATTCGGCCAAGATTATTTGTTTCAAGTGCAAGGTTGAAGGGCACCATGTTAGATCTTGCCCTTTGAAGAAGGATCCCCTTTGTGACAAGCAACTAGGGAAGAGACCTCAAGTTCAACCGCAAGGTGAAGTGAAGCCACTTCCCAAGAAGACTCAAGTAAACGATCTTCATGTTGAGAAATCAACCATGATGAAAGGAAAGAGTAGATGTTGCAACCTATGTCGTGAGAAGGGTCATCTTGCTTCTTCATGCACGAACGGTACCTTATCCAACCCTATTATAGTTGATGATGTTTATTCTCTTCGGAAGGATAAGGTTGGCAATGTGGTTGCCAAATTTGTTGGCACTCAAAGTGGTGACAACAAAAGCACCATTTGGGTTGCCAAGCCTATTGTGACTAATCTCTTAGGACCCAACTTGGTTGGGAACCAACAAGATCAAACTTGATCAATAGGTGATGTGGAGGGCATTGGAGACTTGGCTACATTATGAAGAATTAGGGGACCTTCATTAATCACATTGTCTCAAGCCAAGTCATTTGGACTATCATGTGTCTATCGTATATCCAATGTGCCTCCTTACGGTAACTTGTACTTAAATAGTTTATATTGAAAGTTACTTTCCCCTTTGCATGTTTTGGTTTTGTACCTTGCATGTGTTTGTATATGTTGTGCTTCCAATTATGTATATGTTGGTTTGCACATCATGTATGTTTGAGTGTTGTCTTGAGCCTATTTTTCATATTGGTTCTATCTTAGTTGGCTCTTATGGGAAATTAATGGATCATCCCATTTTGGGGGAGTGATGTGCCTTGTGCACTTCACGAACCTAAAAATGTGTATACATGAGTAATACCACCTAGTATTGATATAATAAGATTATCTAGTCTCTATGTGGTATGTTGTACTCATGATAAATTGAAATTCAAAAATATCCATTAATTATCTCTTGTTGGTATTTTTTGCCCCTTGTTGTAAATTTTGGGATATCACATTATGGGGGAGTAATGTGCTTTGTGCATATTACACACCTATAAAATGTGAACATTTGAGGTTTTGCCACTTAGAATTGATATTGAAAATTATCTAGTTCCTAGGTGGCATGTTTGCTCCTCAAGTTCCAATTTGCTTAAATTAACTTCATTTCTCATCTTATGGATCTTGAGTGTGTGAAATTTTCTTGATACGGTTTCCCTCCAATACGTACTTGTATTTTCTATGAGGGAACCGTTTGCTTCAAGTTATTCCAATCATTGCCTGCATGATTGGATGCATACTTGAAGCCATCAAGAATCTCTTTGTAAGCATTGTGATCAATTATTATCTTTTTCTACATGCTTATGGTTGTTGTTGTAAAGATGATAATTTATATTAATGCTATCTACCACCCGGGAGTAATTCCATATACCTCTTGTGCTTAACAATTGGTACTCTTATATGTGGTAGAAATTATTGATCACCTTTACATTGGCTTGTTTATAATTTCCTTATTACTTGCCAAGGTCTTATTGTGGTTTTAACTCTCATTGTCTTCCTAGCCACTTGTGTCATGTGTTTTCGTGACCTTGTCTAGTGTTTCTCTAGATATAGTGAAAGTGATGATCCCATCTTGTGCATTTTGTATTCAATTGGAAATTCTACATAATGCACATCTCTTGGGGGGAGCTAGCATCTTATGATCCATATCAAGTGTGTGTTATTGGAAGGCATATTCTCTTTGGTGCTTTGTGTCATCATAAATTTGTTGAGGGCATAATTAGTTTGGAATTATGCTCTCCTTTTGAGAGTTTGATACCTCTTTTCTTTGATATCTTTTATTTTTGGTATCATGCTCCCTATGTATTGGTGTGTCAATTGATACCCCATTCCTTGATGTATCCTTTATTTGGTATACTCCAAGTGACAAGTTTATTTTGAAATCTTATTTTCAATTGGAATCTTATTTTGGAATCTTATGGTCACTTGGTATCCTTTTCAATTGTTTTCCTATTCAATCATGTGTTGATTGGGTTGTGATTAAATTGGTATTTCTTCTCATTTGTTGGTAAGTGTAGCAATTGACCATGTGTTAATTGCTACTTGTCTTCTATCATATGTTGATTTGGACCTTTGATATAATTTGGACAACCTTATGTTGTGTCACCCTTTGGTGTGCCATCTTGGTTTACTTGGTGTTTTGTCCAAATTGTATTCACTTTTGGTTCTTGAAAGTCTTGTTCATGCATATTTTCTATGTGTAGTTCCGATGCATGATTTCTTTCTTTGATCCTATATATAGGTTAAACTCCATCCACTTCTTTATTGGCTAATATGTGCATGGAATTCATCTTCATGTCCATGTGCACTTATTCTTGTGGAGTTTGTCCTATTTTTTTTTGTTCCTCTAACTCTTGGGTCCCAATGAGTTTGGGTACCATTTTGTTCGTTAATGTTGTTTCTAGGAACTTTGGAGATGCAGTGGAGGGTCGTCTTAGTCAAAAGGAAAGTGGTGTCACCATGTGCCTTTTGGAGTCAAGATAGGACGATCAATGAAGACTTTATCTACTACATCATTCCCATGCTATCTCGGTAACAAGTATCTACCTCATGCATACTTTTCTTACTTCCAACCTTGTGTAGGTTGCATCATGGCATGGCATTCTTCATTTGCAATTGTTGCGGTTCTTGATTTGTTCTAGAATTGCAAGATATATTATTGGATTGCGATACTTGTTTCCTTGTTCAAAGCATCCCAACTATCTCTTGGTACCTTGTTACTAGTTGTGATGACTTTGATGGTTGATTGTGTGGACTTCATTCTTATACAATAAGATAATATTAAGCTATTGGCTATTCTTTCAAGCTAAGATCTTATTCGTATAAATATGACTTTCGTGTGGATATCTTGTTCTTTCCTTTTGTGACTATTTCGTGTGTACTTGCTTCTTTGTGGATATTTTGTCTACCTAGAATCTCATACACTTGAGAGAAGTTACACGTTTAGTGGATATCCTTGTTCTTTCATGTCCACCTTTTATTTTTAATGATTAAATTCTTTGGTGGTTACATGAAAGCGTGTGTGTTTGAGTGCGTGTCTAATTCTATTCATCTTAGCGTGCACTCTTTTGGTGGTGAAGATTGTTGTCCTCATTCTTGTCTTGATGAGCCTATTATTTTCTATCTTCACCATGCGGTTGTCACAAGCCTTGATTTTACTTTGAATCTTATTTAAGCTTGTGAACTCATTTGTTGTTTGTGTGTGTGACCTTCTTAACTTATGTTGGAAGGACATGTCTAGCACCTTGAGCCTCATTTCTTCAAGACTATGTTGATGCTTAATGGTCATCCTTATATTAGTCTTATCAAGTGCTTTCCCATGACTCACACACATCTTTTTGGTTGAGCCCATTCCTATGATTATCTCTTTTGCTATTTGCTCAACCATTGGTTTGTTGCAAGTGCTAGACTTTGTCTCATATCTTTGCACACTTGCACCTGTGTTGTGTTTCTATCGATTTTGGGGGAGTGATGATCCAATTTTTGTGAACTTTGTATTATAATACAAAGATTCTAAATAGTGCACAAATCTTGGGGAACTTCTCTATTTTCTTTAGAACTCTCCTATGCTCAAATCATAATATCTTGTAATATTTTGGCATGTTGGATCGTTTGATTGTCTGCATTTTCTTATGCCTTTGTGCCATCTCATCTTTTTGCAATCTTTGGATCCTATATATAGATTATTTTTCCTCCCACCATGTATCTTTGGATATGTGTATTTTATTCCACTCATTTCCTGTGAAATACACCCTTTTGGGAGGAACACATTCTATATCAGCCTTCTAAGCTTTTCCGCCCATTTTGGCAATCGATGCCAAAGGGGGAGAAGTTTAGAGGGTTTTGTTTGAGGAGGTTCATGCTTTGGTTTTGTTCTTAAGCATTTTCCTTCTTGTTCATGCATACTTGTTTTGCATGATTAGCATAATTCTTCATACAAACCCTCTTAATGCGTTTGTCATCAATTACCAAAATGGGGGAGATTGAAAGGGCATGTGCCCTTATGTTTGGTTTTGGTAATTGATGACAATCTTTATGGACTAATGGTTTCCTTGAGCTATACTTTAAGGTTTGTCCATATGCAATGCTTGAAGATCATATGTTGGCTTCAAGGTTGTAAGATGAAGATTACGCGTTGACCAAGGTGTTCTTCATGGAGCTATCCAAAGATTGGTCAAGTTGATGTGTGCAAGGTCAAGAGGAGCATCACGAAGATATCATATGCTTGGAGCTTGCCGACCATTTGGTGATAATGGTCTTGTGAAGATATGCCTAAAAGAGGCTCACCCATAATGGAGTATGGGGGAGCAATCTACTAGTCTTCATCGAGCCGACGAAATCAAGGAAGATGTTCCAACTTGAGCCAGACATGATCGTCATCATAAGGCTCAAGTGGATTATGCGCAAGACAGAGGTTTGACCTTTATAGGTTTCTAGTTTACCGGTCTCATGGTGGTAGTTAGGAGACCGGGTTATAGGCTAGGCCACATCGTTCGTGGAGAGCTCAAACCTGTTCATCCTTGGCATCATATTTTTTGGTTCTTGTTTGGTTTGTCTCTTTGTGAGTGTTGGAGCTTGAGTTTGTATTCATTACAAGCTCTTCTTCATCGAAAACGGATTTCATATACATCTACTTTTGTGTTTTCGATGTTGGTGTTTTTGTCGGCTCTTATCTTGTCAAGGGTTCACCTTCTACCTTGTTGGCATTTTAACCTTTCCTTGGTTTGAAGCTTTTCTTTTTGTTGATCTTGGGTGTTTATCTATGTGAGGACCTAGAGCTTTTCCATAGCTTTAAAACAAGCCCAAGATCATCAAAATCGGAGTTCGTATTGAAAAGTTGGCTCTTATCTTGTGAAGGTTTCACCTTCTACCTTGTTGGCATGATAACCTTTCCTTGTTTTGAAGCTTTTCTTTTTGTTTATCTTGGGTGTTTCTCTATGTGAGTACCTAGATCTTTTCCATAACTTTAAAACAAACACAAGATCATCAAAATCGGAGTTCATATGGAAAAGTTGGCTCTTATCTTGTGAAGGTTTCACCTTCTACCTTGTTGGCCTTTTAACCTTTCCTTGATTTGCAGAATTTATTTTTGTTTATATTGGGTGGTTCTCTATGTGAGGATCTAGAGCTTTTCCATAGCTTTAAAACAAGCCCAAGATCATCAAAATCGGAGTTCGTATGGAAAAGTTATGCTTGTTTTGGTCGTGTTGTTTTTGCATGTGCGGTAGTACCGCCCGGAAGAGCGGTAGTACCGCCCGAGCGGTAGTACCGTGGCTACTACCACACCTACTACCGCAAAACTCCTGTTTAGAGCGGAAGTAGAGCATTTTTAGTGTCCGGTAGTACCGCTACGGGGAGCGGTAGTACCGCTCGGGACGCAGAAAACTGCTCATACCGGTTGGATTCGTGGGGACCTATAAAAGGGGGTCTTCTTCCCCATTGTCCCCAATGTTCTTGAGCTCTTTTTTCACCTGCATTGTTGACCTCTTCAAGCTTGAGATCTCTCTATTCCTCCCATGATTCTTGCTCCTTTTTGAGGGAAAAGAGAGAGGAGATCTAGATCTACATTCTCCACCAAGTCATGTCTCGTCTAAGTGAGGGGAACCTTGTGGATCTAGATCTTGGAGTTCTTGGTGTTCTCCTTGTTCTTCCTCTCATATTACTCCATGGATTTTTTTACTTTGGTGGGATTTGAGAGTGGGGGACTTGAGCACTTCGTGTGCTCTTGCCATTGCATTTGGTGCATCGGTTTGAGTTCTCTCCGAGGATTCGTTGTAGTAAGTGAAGTTGAGAAGATAACTACTCTTGACTGCATTGGCACTCTAGAGCTTGTACCTCTTGGGTGCATTGGCGCCTAGAGGCTTGCTGTTGCGGAGCCCAATCATTGTGGTGGAAAGCTTCGGGACGCTACGGGAGCCTCCAATTCGGTTGTGGAGATAGCCCCGAGCATTTGTACGGGTTCGGTGACCGCCCTCAAGTGTCCTAATAGTGGAATCACGGCATCTTGCATTGGTAAGAGTGTGAGGAGAAATAGGGTGGCCCTCGTTGGCTTCGTGTGAGCATTGTGCTCCACACCCTCTCCAAACGGAGACGTACTTCTCGCAAGAGAAGGAACTTCGGTAACAAATCCTTGTCTCCATGGGCTCCACTTGCGGTTATCTCTACCCTTCTTTGAGAAAGCTTATTACCTTGTTTATCTTGTGCTTGCTCATATTATTGTGCATTGCTTGTTCCATAGGTTGTCCATCTAGTCAACCTATTTACTTGTGCACCTACTTTGTGATAGCCTTAGTGTTCCTGTTATATATCTTGCTATCAAATAGTTGTTTATCTTGCTTAGTATAAGTTGTTGGTGCACATAGTTGAGCCTAGCTTATTTAGGTTTCTTGCTTGGCAAATTAAACGTTAAGTTTTATTCCTCATTTGTTCAAGCCTAAACCGTAATTATTTTAAGCGCCTATGCACCCCCCTCTAGGCGACATCCACATCCTTTCAGTGGTGTTGAAGATCGTCGACTCTTTTATCTCCCCCTTACCCTCTCCGCCGGATCGTCTAGGATCTCAGGGCGAGATCCCTTGTTGGTGTTGTTGTGTTGTAACAACCCATATTTCACAAAAATTAAAAATTTTATTTTCAGTGTGAATTGGTTGATTGCTTGCTTGGTTTGCGGTGTTTGCATCCCCGATTTATCGATCGGCGATTATTTTCCCCCTCTTATCTCGTACCAGATGGAGACCGACCCTTGCCATCCTAACACTCGACCTTTGCGACACCGGGTTTCACCCGATCACCGTCGCGAAAACCCGCACAAGACCAGCCGTAGCCAATGGAACGAAAAACCCCGTTAAATAAGTAAACGAGATATTTTTATAGCGCGCCGGAAAGTGTTCTCGGAACGGTTCCCGCGCGAGGTGAACGCCGCCGGCTCGACGCGCTGATCGCGCAGTTCGAAGTTTTACCCGAATCGGAGGTCCTGCGGACCCCCGGTGGTCAGAAACGTAAACACCGCGCGCGCGAGAGAGAAAACGGGGATGTTTTTGCAAACTTGCCGGCCAACCCACCTATATAAAGACCACCACTCTCCCACCCCTTTCTAGGGTTTCTTCTAGCAAAATTTGCAGCCACCCCCCTCCAAATTGCCCAGATCTGCCTCCCAAAGCCCCCAAATCCCAAAACCCTAGCCCCTAGGAGCTCCCAGCCGTTAGATCTTGAGATCTGGGGCTCAGAAGATGCCACGTAGCCCCCAACCGCCACCTCTAGCCTCCCAGGGCGCCCCGGGCCCCGCAGGTCTGCCGCCGGGCCCAACCGGGACGAGGAGCCCGCACCGCCCGGGCCACCCGTCGCCTTGCTCCAGCGAGCGCGTCGCCGCCGCCGCCGCGCCCACTACTCAGGTGAGCCTCCTCCCGCGCATCCCTCCCTTTTCTGCGCCTCACCTCCCTCTCGTCTCCCCTCCGCAGGCCGTAGAGGTACCCGCGCCATGGCCGACGTGCCACCGGTCGCGCCCCCGCCACCATGGATGCTGGCGAGCTCCGAGCTCGGGTCGCCGCGCCCCACCCCCCGAGGCCACCCCGGCGATAGATCAGGCCGACGCGCCCCTCCTCTGGTCTCGCCGCACCCCCTAGCCTCGTCGCCGGACGCCACAGCCGCCCCTCGCTGGCGTGCCGGCCGCCAGCCACCACCGAGACCCGATCCGGCCTGGATCGGGCAGCTTCCTCCGCTGCACGTGTGGGCCGGCGTGCCCACACGACCCACCTCGCCACCGAGCCGGCCCACGCCAGCGCCTGGCCCAGCCGCCGCCACCCCGGCCCATGGCCTCTCCTCGCCTAGAGCGGGATCCGGCTATCGGTCGCCCACCCAGCCGACTTGGGCCGAGCCCAATGATG
Organism: Bromus sterilis; assembly: GCA_950022295.1. Lineage (NCBI taxonomy): Eukaryota > Viridiplantae > Streptophyta > Magnoliopsida > Poales > Poaceae > Bromus > Bromus sterilis. Next base: position 358,459,895 of record OX465595.1, on the reverse strand, counting down.
AGGTCGTCCCTTTTTTTCTATTTCTCTCTGTTATTTTTTCCTGTTGCTAATTTTTGCTAAGTCTGAGATATTTGCTGTTGTATTCATTTTCGCGAGTAGATTTGCGAGTAAACCATAGCTCGGATCGCGTTGCGCCCAAAAGGAAAATTGTTTAGTTTTGTGTGTACTTCAGTTCATCTTTTGTGAGCATTTTGTTTTGAGGCCATCTTGATTGTGTTATTGCTGGTCAAACAGGGCATCCCGTCGTTAATTGCTGCTAACTGCTGAAAACTGTTATTTTTGTGTCAACTTCGGGTGACGGTTGTGTCGCAACCGTTTATCGGAATTGAGTGATTCTTCTTGCATCCTGTTAAGCATCATGTCTACTTCAATGCTATGAATTCACATGTCATATTTGCCTGCTGCATGATGTTTGTTTCATCACCCAAAGTGGCTACCCTGCTGTTAGTGTGCTGCTGTTTATATAAAGTTGCAACTTTGCTGCCCCATATCTTTTTAACCGTGCATCCTATTGAGCATTGCAATATGTAATTTTGATCTATGCCATGTCTACTTCCATTATATGTATTGCATTGTCATGATTACATTCCTGGTCATAGTTATATTACAACTCAAAGTTGCTATGCCATTGTTTTTGACAGTCACCTCTGTTTTTCACCAAATCTGTAACTTTCCGATGCCATGTTGCACGCTTAATATCTTTTGATCTGTTATGCTTATGACCTTGATTCTTGTATGTACCTAATCACCATCATGTCTACTTCATGCCCATTTATTGTTATGTCATGTTGCTGCACATTTGCATATAGTTTTGCTCCTGTTTATACAGCATGATAAACAGTTTCTGCCATGTTTTTCCTGATTTTCACTAAGTCCTTAACCAGGAATGTTTTATAGCTTCTTGTGTTGCTTAGAACTAGTGAACCATGATGCCTATTTGCATGATTCCTTTTGCCATGCCTTGTCTGCCATGTATACTTTAGTTGAATATCATTTTTATGCATGTTTGTAACATTTTGCTTGTTTATTTGTTGCTGTAAAGTGTGCTACCTGATGTTGGCAGATTGTGTTCCAAACTTGTTTTGCTTATATCTTTTTAACCGTAACTCCGTTTGGAGTGTTCTTTATATGTAACGTGATTATTTTTTCGTGTACTTTGTGTTTATGCATTTGTTTGCTGTTTCTGACCAACCTAACATATGGTTTAGGGCAAAACAGTACCAAATGCTTAAATGGTCATGGGGCACTTAGTGATATGCCATGTTTAGGATTGTGCCTCATTTAAACTGACTAGCATAGATAGTTTACTTTATGCTTCACCTCTTTTCATGTTTGTGTGATATGCCATGCTTGAGTGATATGCCATGTTAATAACCTTTGCTCATGTTGTGTAGCTAAACAACTTGAACCAATCTAAATGTGCGGTATCGTCGTGTGTGACGAGTACTCCACTTAACCTGTTAGTAACCGCTCTCGAAGATAGATGCGATACCGTAGTGCGTTCTCTCGTGTTGCCTTCTTGTTGATGCTTGCTCATGATTGCTTCGTAGTAATAGATGCTTGCTCGTCGATTGCCTTTTCCAGCGTTTCCTTCTTGTGTGCTTCCGCGGGTACCTCTCGGAGACGTTGCGAGCTTGCGATCGACTTCACCTTCGGATTGTCTTCTCATCAGGTAAGGGGGAGCATATATCATGCTTATAACTTTCAGCTCACTCGCGCCTAGGTGTAGGATAGAACGATTGCTTGATCCTACCACTTCATATTCATGCCTCTCAAATAAACCTAAACAGCCATGTCCTCCACATCCCAGCAAACCTTGTTCGACTATGTTACTATTGCTCGCTGCTCAGCCACTGCTTAGTATGCATGCTAGGATGTTATCAACTGGTACCTCCTGTTACTCCTTGGATTGGGCTATCACATTATTATATTGTTGTGGATGATATGATCATTATAATGTTGACTATACTCGACGAAGGATGGAAGGTCTAGGCTATCCCGCCCCGACGCTTTGTTCCATTCGAGTCACCTAGGACCCGAGTTCCGGTTATTGTGTCTCTTGACGAGCGTGCCTAACCACGTGTGGGATGCTATGGGCCCCCCTTTTTTTACCTACCTAGCTTCAAACATTTCTAGTGGTGGCCCAAGCTGATTTACCATTTGACACCGTGTGTGTGTGTCTGGTTCCGCGACCAACAAATTTTTAAACAATTCGGGCCAGCGGAGACAGAGTTCCTTCGTTGGTCCAAACCTGGAAGCTCGAGGGCTACCCACAGTGATGGGTTAGTTACCCCGACCTCGTCCAGACGGTAGAGGCCGACTCGAGAGCGCGGGCGGCTTTTGAGTTGGATGTCGACTCACCGGGGGCCACCCGGATTAGTGCGTTGTTAGTTAGAGGGACCTGTCGTTCCGGATCTCTCGGGACTAAATCATAAAATGGCTGCCTGTGATGGGTAGAAACTGAGAGAGATGGACATGCATGCGGGGCCTTGTAATGGGCAGTTGGTACACCCCTGCACGGTTAAATCTTTTTGAGAAGCCGTGTCCACGGTTATGGACGACTTGAGACCTACTCCTTGTCCATAGACAACAACAACTGAGATAATCTTAACAACTTGATCAATGTGTGTGTGTCTTGACTGTTTCTTCTTCGTCGGGATGCGAAGAGGAGGACAAGGATATGATAGGTGTTATGCTTGCATAAGTAGTTAATAGCAACACTTGTTGGAGGTGATTCCTCATCGAATGCTTGGTGCTCCTCTTACTCTAAAAATAGACCGTTAGCCACTCATATATTGCTAGTGCGTCTGCAACCTTACCACTACCCCCATCTTACCCGTGAGAAGTTAGTTACAAGACTTTGATATAGCTCACATCTTCCTTTCTCTTTTACTCACGTTATGCAACGATCTTGAACTTCAGAGGAGCTCGACGACCCTTCTTTTGGACGCCTTCGTGGAGACTCGGCGACGACTAGTTAGGCGGATCCCGGCGGAGGGCCTGGACCAGTGTGGTTATAGGGATAGATGATTTTCTCTTTGCCGCTAGACATTTGATTATAGTCTGTACTCAGACATGTATTTTCCGCTGATGTAATGTATTAAGGCAGTTGTATGCCGATTGTATGAGATGTTGTATCCTTATAGCTATAATGTTGTGATATCATGTTGGAAATCCGGGGCATATGACATTGTCACATGTCACAGTGGGATCGATATGTGCTTCGTCCCCGGATCTGAATGGAATCATCTAGATCTGAAACAGTACCGCATATCGGGCATTACACTCTTTTTATTTACATAGTAAAGTTTATAGAGATTTCCGTTGCAACGGTGGATTTTTGAGTTATATATAAAAAGTTATCCGGACATTTCGATGTCCTTTTTATATTTGCCTTTGATTAAATGTCATTTTTTCGCCTCTCTTCTCTTCGGATTGCGATGCTCGATTTGAAAAGAGAAAGGAGTCCTCTTCTACTGTGCGCACGTAACCCAAACCCTCACCCAAAGGATAGGATTTGTCTCCCTCTCTCTTTGTGCTCACCCCCCAAATTTCTCCGGCCATGGCCTCCTTCCTGCTGGCATCCGCCGCCCCTTCCCTTCCCCTAGGGTTTCACCTCCCGGCAGCCGCGACCACCCGCAGCGTCTCCATCCCGGCCTCCCCTGCGGCGAAGAACGCCACTTCTTGCAGCTTCAGCAGCAGGAGCTGCAGGCCAACCGTTCGACGGAACGCCGCAGAGACCTACGTCCCAGGTTCCGGGAAGTACATCGCGCCGGACTATCTCGTGAAGAAGGTGTCCGCCAAGGAATTGGAGGAGCTCGTCAGGGGGGAGAGGAAGGTGCCGCTCATTGTGGATTTCTACGCCACCTGGTGCGGACCATGCGTTCTCATGGCGCAGGACATCGAAATGCTCGCGGTTGAATACGAGGACAATGCCTTGTTTGTCAAGGTGGACACGGATGAGGAGTATGAATTTGCAAGGGATATGCAGGTAAGGGGCCTACCAACGCTGTATTTCTTCAGTCCAGATCAGAGCAAGGACGCCATTAGGACTGAGGGGCTAATTCCCATTGAAATGATGAGAAACATCATCGAAAATGAGTTGTGATTTCTGTCTAGGCAACATGCTATCTGTAGCAGCTAAATTTTTAGCTGAGTTTTGTAGTTCCTGGTAGTATTTAGGTGCAGCTTCCGGTGCTTGATTCGAGCTTTGTGTTGCTCAGTCGTAGGTTCCTGGTATGGAAGATCTGCAAGTAGAATGTAGCATCAGTGTTCAAACTTGAGACAAAAAATTGGTTCTCTATAGTGCCATTCTTGTGTGTTTTGTCCTCGTCGTAATCTTTGTTAGTTTGTTAATCTTGTATGTGCTGTATTTTGTCTTTGATCTTATTGTGTATAAAGTGATTTTGGATGCTCTTTTACTGGTGGTAAAGAAAAACCCTCACACCGCCACCCACGCAACCAGCTGCCACCATCACACTCACATTCCTCTATCCCCAACCTTGTGCTACTGCGGTGTGCTGCTGCTGCATCTCCTTGGTGGTGCTCTGCGGAGGAGCGCTGTTGCAAGAGAAGGACTGCAATCTGCCGCTATTCCGTACTAGACAGCAATGTCTAGGCTGGCGAACTTGTGAAGTCTCTGGAGGAGCGCGCCACCCACATTGACGGACTGCTCCTCCTAATCTCTGCTGCACAGAGCTGCCGTCCGTGGGCTGGTCGAATCCTCTGGCGCCCCTCCGGCAGGAAGACAGGAATCTCCTGTGGGGGAAATAAAGGTGGATGACAGAGAGGCCCCAACGACGTGGTGACCACGGCAAGAGGAGCCGAGCGTAGGAAGGTAGCTGGCGGCCTGGTATTATTCTGGAGGTTTTAGGCAGTAGAATTAACAAGAAGTATGTAGTAAAGCTGAAGAATCACAGGACTGATCTGGAGGACGTGGAACGTGTGAATGCACTGATGGGTTGAAAATATGCAGCTACAGCCACGGTTAAGAAAAAGGGCATGCTGCTTGAAAAAGGTACACATACTGCATATTCTGTGTTTTGTCTTCTGTCATTCTTTTCATCGAAGGTATTACATAGTGTTTTTTTTCCATTATCTAAAAAAGCATAGCGTTTTGAAGTGTGTACTCAATCAAGGAGCAGGTGGTCTCAACCAAACTACAGTTCATTGCAACAAGTATATTATACTTAATTTTTGTCCTTCAGATTTTAAAGAAATTTGCCAATATTACCATACCCTGGCTCCTCTTATATCACTATTATTACTCATGTGACCCAGCTTCATTGTGCGTCGTTTGTATCAGGGCTGACAACTCTTTCCATCTGTTTGTTCTTTATATTCCATTGGGCCCGGTTAATTGGTAGACATAGTCCTGTTACTATAGCTGTATCTGCGTCTTGTATGTTTAGTCAAACATATGTGCACTTGAAACCTGAAACAGCTGCAAATGAATTAGGAATATGCAAAGGTTATTTATGTTGGAATATTATGTCTGCTCTACGTTCCAAACAACGATGATGTTTCCTCAAACCTTTCTTGAAGGCTGTAGACACAGACACGGTACCTAGTATTATGGTATACTGATGTCTTCTTTTTCCCTGTGTTACCTTTTGCACCAAAATTATGTTTATGGGATGTAATGCCTTTTTCATTTCAGAAATCTGCTAATGGACCTTGAGTAACTAATCGAAAAGGCCAATTTCCGCTGCTTTGTCCTTGTATAACGACTGATAAAATTAGTAATAGGCATGGTTCTCGTCATGACAAGAAGTTAAAGAATGTAGATGTGATACAGAACAATTTTCTCTTCTTTTGTCCGTTCGTAATGTATACAATGAAATTACTCATAAGCAAGGAAATGATGTATTGGCATTAATGTCTCAATTGTTACTACCTTTACTGTCACCAATGGCAGCATTTGGTTATCTGAGTTCATCTTCATGAACTGGGACTGAACTGTCCAGGCAAATAGAGGAGTGTGTTTCTTTTCAAACAGCTGTCGCTCTAGGGGAGAACCCTGGCACTGTGAGTTGTTACTTTTAACAGGCCCCCTTATGTATTTTAAATCAGTCCTAAGATCATTTGGATTATCACATTGTCCTTACTTTCCTTCACATTTGTAGATACAACCGATGAAAGGGATAGCTGCAGCTGCTAAAGCTATTGAGGAAGGTAACAACGCTATATCCATCTCTGAAGTGTAAGTTTTGGACTATTTAAGATCTAATGTTACAAGATTCCGTCAATAGCTTGGGGCGCGTTTGGTAGCCTGCATCGTTTTTTGCACCTTTGCATGTGTGACTTAGTTGGACCTGGCTGAGCTAATGCAGGCTCAAAACCATGTTCTGCACATCATTGGTAGCCTGCATTGCATCAGTGACCATTTTTCTGCATGTTGTTTGGTGGCCTGCATTTGTGCTTGAGTGGTGAGCAGAGGTAACCTAAAACTGTTTGGCTATGTGCACTGTGTTGTTCTGCTTACCCCTTTCAAATGTAATGAGGTTACCATTCAAATGCAGCATGCATCAATAAGCAGACAATCACATATAAACAACAAAACAATTAACACCGCTATTACCCTTTTAACATATAATATCACAAAGTTAACAGTAGAACATATGACATCTCGTGCCCCTACACAACCCCAGGGTGATGATCCCTGGGTGAAACATAGAGGTCTAACACTAATGGTGCTGATCTCTGGGAAAAATGTACATGTTTCACAACATACTATACTAGCATTGGAGGTAGGCAAACTAGACACGAGGAAGGTGCTTGGTGCATCTGACCCTTGAGATGGTGGAGGTGTCAGCGTTGTAGATCTGCACATTGACAGCCTCAGGAGGTAGGCAAGGTAGGCAAACTAGACACGAGGAAGGTGCTTGGTGCATCTGACCCTTGAGATGGTGGAGGTGTCGGCGTTGTAGATCTGCACATTGACAGCCTCAGGAGGTAGGCAAGGTAGGCAAACTAGACACGAGGAAGGTGCTTGGTGCATCTGACCCTTGAGATGGTGGAGGTGTCGGCGTTGTAGATCTGCACATTGACAGCCTCAGGACAACAAGTCACAACCCCTCCCCAACACCATGCGATCGTTGAAGATCTTCAGCTGGACTCATAACTCGCATCATATGTTGGTTGACAGCCCGAGGATGTGAGGAGGTTTCAGGACCAACCACTGCTTCATCACCGGTCGGAAGGCCTCTGGGATCGTAAGCATAGCAATGTCCTTTGCACCCTTGATGGGCACGTAGAATCTGAGTGGCTCCCGTGCCCCCTCCCCGTGGCCAAGCGGGACATCGTGCCGCGGACCAAACCTTGGCGGGAACAAGGGTCTGGTCGACGCGGTTGACCTGTCAATTGCGAGGGACGTTACCACTTCCTTCGTGTTTTGGGTGCCGCGCGCGGTGGAGGAAATGGGCGACGCCGTCGATGCTCCGATCGTGCTCCCCTCGGCTTGGCCCGGAGCAAGGGAAGAAAACCCTCACATGGGTCTAAAAAACCCTCTTTCTGGCATGGCCGATTTGCTTCCCGTCGCCATTGAAGCCGTCGTGACTGATGTGCTTCCCTTGGTCACCGCAACTGGCGCAACTAGAACGAAGGGAGACATGCAGTCAATGATCGTTGACCGCGACCTGTGCCAGATGAGAGACAACGCTCAAATAGCCGACATCAGGTCAATGCTAGGGCGGGTCAAGCCGGCCACCTGCCGGTCTTGGATGGGGTTGCTGCCGACGAGGATGGGAGCGGGGCGGCGTGGTTGGGGGTCGGCCATCGGAGTGCACGAAGGGTCGGTAAGAGAGATGAGTGAGAGTGGTGTGAAACTGTGAATGCGAGTGGGTGGTGACAGAAGAAAGGGCGGGAGTTATGAGACGTCCCGTCGTCTTCCGCGCTTCTTGACATGTGTAGGTGAGATGCGCGCTTGGCTCGACTGGGCCTGGCTGGCAAAAAACGGCCAATCGATCGTTCCCATCAACCTGGCCCGGGAGTGTTTTAAGCTTCGTGCAACCAGGAATTGGATGCAACACATGGTATCAAACACCCGATTTTTGTATCGTGCGGGCCTGGTTGGGCCTCATGCAGGCTACCAAACACGCCCTTGCTTGTCTTTAGTTGGTATGAGCAATCATAGTGTAACCGTACCTAATCATAGCTTGACTATAACAAAAGGTGTGAAGGGTACACCGGTATCCAGGTATGCTCCAAGTAGAACATATGATTGGTGCTATCCCTTGTGGCAGGAATCTGTAGCTGTGCATGAGAGTACCATGCACATGAATGGCTGGCTTTTAGCATCCTTGGCAATCCAGCGTCTTCCATTTGGGAAAACCTACCCAATGTGGGCTACAACGGGTCTTTCCTAAATATTTCAAGTCGTCTGGCAGATATTGTGATTAAGGAGTTAGTCATTGGGATACTGGAATACGAAAACAATTAAAGAGTACGTTACAAACCATTAAGGATAATAACTAAGTATATTGATCAAGGAGTTGATAAAAAATACCGTCAAAGTCTCATCTCGGATTGTGTAAAATACAACACGGCAAAAGGAATTGTATGTTGTAATGCAATGTTCACTTGATAAATATCTTTGACGACATGTGGGAATCATTATGGATTTCCAAATCCCAATGATGATTATTGATCGGTAGGTGTTTCAGACATGTCGAAATATGCTCGAACCTATTGGGACACTTGACATTTAGCAACATTTAGGAATGCATTAATTTGATGGAGATTAAGAGAGAAGGGTTTCAAAAGTGTTATGGAGGATCTCGGAAGGCTTCTGGAATATTCCAAAAAGTTGCCCCCTCTTTCTTGGGGTGTGTGTGTGTGGGGGGGGGGGGTAAGGTAACCCGATGGGGGCTGACGCCCCTTGCTTGGGGGCAAGGTATATAAGGAGGGGTAGTGTCTCACCAGGGAAGGACACAAGAAGCTTGGTCGACCCCTCTCCCTGGCGGCGCCTTGCCCCCCTTGTAGCTGGCACCTCTCTCCATCTACATTAGATCTAGACCCCCATCTCTTGTGTTGCTCCATGAGTTCCAGCAATGTCACTACTTCGGTACACATGGATACCTTGGGGGCATTGTAATCTTCGTCACTAGATCGCTTGGATCTTTGCGAGGAGAAAACTCTCGCAGCTTGGAGGTATCAGCTAGCTGTGGGAGTCAGGAGGACTTCACAAACAAACGACAACATCTTCGTGGGGTTGCGTAGCATGTTTGGAATGACAGAATTTGTCGACTAGAGGAGAAAGGGGATGAATAGGATATTACAAATTTTAACTTCATTTTTGACTTTAGGGTTGGAGAAGATAAAGTAAATTCCCTAGATATGCAATCCAAGGAGAGAACAACATATATGACAAACAAGTTAGAACCAAGGAAGCAATGCAACAAGGTAATTAGCAAGCCAAAAAGCATACAAAGCAAGTAAAGGGAACGATAAAGGATAAAACCATAACCGAGTCAGAGACACGTATGTATCCCGATGTTCACACTCTTTGGGTAGTGCTAATTTTCGTTGGAGAGGTGTCGAAGTCAAAGCTCCGGAGCACCACCAAGTGGCTCAACCTAATCTCGCTTTGAGTCACCACCAATGGATGAGCCTCAAATCACTCGGGGTTGGTCTTGAATGCAAGACCTTTACAAACTTTCCGAAGCACACCACAAGCAAGGAAGCTTTCCGACGTTGACTCCTACCATATTTGAGTCTGAAATCTCCCAAGAGTAACAAGTGTTGGTAATGAGGTTTGGTGAAGTGTAGATTGGGTGTTCCTTTTTCAACCATCAAAGAATTGTGGACTTTAAGTGGTGGGATTGGAAGGAATTGAACTTTTAGGGTGTAATAATGGTGGAGCAGCTCAAAAACAAATATTGAGGAAGGTTAGGGTTGGAGAAATAAGAGGGGGGTGAGTATTTAATATTTATACCCTCTAGGAAAATCTGACCATTGCCCCAAGGGGACTTCGGAACACGAGGTAAGGACCTAGAGAACCACTCACTGGAGCTGCAACCACCACTCCAGGGACCCCGAGGAACCAGACTATCTAGTGCGGTGGAACCCACTTCGGGTATCCGAAGGTCATAGATCCCGGGGACCCGATCTCTATCAAGAGGTAGTTGTGGAGGGATTTGGGGACTTCGGGGACCTCTAGGTTATAGAGTCTGGGGACCTGGGGTGTCTAGAGCAAAAGCTCGGACTATGAGGAACCGGTCCATTGGCTACGGGGACTCGAGGTTCCGAGTAGCAGTCAGAGAAGCCTAGGGTTTTAGCCTAATTTTGATGTGTCGCAATGAGGATGTTTATGTATAGGTTAGCAAGATCTCAAAACTTCCTCAAACACTTATCCTCATAGTATACAATGCAGCTTTCCTATGACTCAAATATATTCGTAAAAACTTCAAGCCTTTCGATAACCAACGCCTTTTCCTTTTTGAAATAGGGATACCAATCGTGTCCATAGACGAACACCAAGAGACCAATATCCTAAGATAAATTTGATAACTGACATTAGTTCTCACTAACCTTATTGTCATCAATATCAAAATAATATTAGGGATATAATTCACTTTCAATCTTTCCCTTTTTGGTGATGACAATAAAATTAGCACATAGCAAGATAGACAATCGATGAATGATGTCATGCAATCCTATCAACCTAGGAAGCCCTTGAAGTGTGCATTTATTCAAATAAGCTTGGAACGCAAAACACACACACACAAGGAGCCCCCTATATCAATAGACAAGTGCAATGATTAAGTGCGACACAAAATGCATAAATACATTGCACAAGCTAGATTGTGACCAAAATATATACAATACGATGCAAGGGTCACATGTAAGAGGTGCAGTGTGAGACCAATAATATGAATGAGACAAGTGCAAAACATGTCATGATATGAGCAAACATGGATACGCAATATCACACCTACATCCATAACATTTAAACGATAAACATCATGTAGTATCATATATAAACCATAAAGAGTACTCCCTCCGTCCCATAATATAGTATCATTTTGAAAACTATGCTAGCTTATAAAATGATACTACATTATGGGACAGAGGGAGTAGCTCACAAGCATTGGTACGGCAAAGAAATTGAAGTATCACAAGTCCACATAAGAACCAAATTAAAGAAAAGAGCTTATAATCTCCCGAAGAACAGACACGATCCTAATAGAACACTTCTCCTTCTTTAGCATCAAGAGACCAAAAAGGGAAAAGGTGATGATAACAGAAGGACCTAAATACAAGGAGGGGCGCTCGCTGCATCATCCTAGTCATCATCGAAGTTGGAGTAACGAGTGGCAATGTTGTCCTCATCCTCAGACCTTGCGGGTGCATAACTATTAGATCATCATAACGTACCTAAATAAATCACAATCACATGATCTTCATAGATGTTCCTATACATAACATGGCCATTACATCTTGATAATAATATATACTACAAGCACAATAAAAAGAATAATAAAGATAGATCGCGTTTCGATATCTTTTGGGTTTCAGCTCTAGCCTACCCAACTTGTTTGGGACTGACAGGCTTTGTTGTTGTTGTTATTGTAATAAAGATAGATCACCATAGGTTCTCAAGAACATCAAGCAATTGCTTGCTTTGGTTGACCCTTTTATAATCGATGTACTACCACAATTGCATATTCAAAATTGTACATAAACATAGCATGTCCATTTAAATCTTAGTAACTATACCTAAGCTGACGTAGGTTCACCAGAAATTCTAAAAGAAAATTCCCCCTTTTTTAGGCGAATCACAATGAACATTAGCCTGCCTGAACCATTTCAACTAAAAGAAAGAATCATGATACAAGTTACAATGGTGGTACAAGCACACACATCATCACTCAAAAAGAGAAAACGAAGAAGAACAACAAGCTCGACTATCCGGACCAACCGCTACAAGCACACCAACCAGCAAAGAACTAGAAGAACATGCCAACGACAAGATATATCATAATATTTGCACTGCTGGAGCGGTCGAAAAGATTGGTCACCCGAGCCCCTACCACGAAATTCAGTCATTGATTTGCTGGACCTGAATGTATAGAAACCATTAGATATAGTTGTACCAAACCATATCATAGTCATTATTAGATTTCATAAGTATATAAACAGTCGCAGTTGCCAGATCTTCATAACTGTAGAAATATCACGGCCATTAAATATTCATACTACTATCCAAACACGTTGGATCGCTCCAACATACATGTATTCAGCACAAACTCAACATATTAGACATCATAAGTGACACATCAACAAATGTCATGTTCAGTTTGCAGTAAACGTGAACATGATACACAGAAAAGCACACCGTGTGCTTAAGTACTTCTCCGAATGCAAGATTTACAGATCGGAAAGTAACCAAGAATGCATAACACCCATATGCATAACACCCATATGCATAACACTCCATAAGCTCGCTCGTACCTTGTAATATCATCGAAACATAACTGTCAAAGTAATAGAATGATCCCCCACAGCACTCTCCACAGAGCACATCTTTTGAACCAAACCATGCACAAACTATAATACTGGTATTTTTGGGCCTGTCTCATGGATAGACCTCAAAGACAACTCAAGCTCCCAATTTCTTCACAACTTTGTAGTCACTGAACCCTGCCTTCATGAAAATCTCGCTTCAATCAGTTTCATTCCGTTGTCGGCCATTGGTAAACACCATAATGGCTACATCCACCAGGACCTCTGCTTCGTGAGTTGGTCCTGAAGAAGAGCCTACAACTATGTCGATAACGATCACTTTCCCTCCCTCCTCCCTCAAAGGGACGACCTTCTTGCATTGAGCAAGGATCTTGACGCAGTCCTCGTCACTCCAGTGGTGCAGCACAAGCTATGAAGGGAGATTTTGCTGCAGAACTTTGGTAATGAAGTGAAATATAAATGGACAAGGGAGGAAGTTCGCAATAGTTTGCTACGTCGTTCGACCTTGACCAGCACAGCTTGGGCAGGTGGACAGACTTGAACATGTCGCCAGGCCGTCGTGCAGGCCCACCGCCGTAGGCCCAGCTCATCGACAACTGTTATCGGAATCGACCAGACCAACGACGAAACACGCAGAAGTCATGCGTTGCCGGGATGATCGTTGAGGGAAGGTGAAGCTTCTGCTTGATAATCTTGGTCTTGATACTGCCTATGGTGACAGTTTTGTTTGAGTCATCTGTGACAACAATATCACACTTTGGGATAGACTCGTTGTGAAAGGTGTTTCCTCGGTCTTTGTTTTGACGAAGATCAAATGGCACCCTAATAGGGGCATGAAAAAATAATAATAAAGAGAGATCACCATAGGTATGCACAGAAAAAAAATAGAACATCAAGACATTGATTTGGTTGGCCCTCTTAGAATGAATGGACAACAAACATATATTCAAAACTCATAAACATACTATGTCCATTAAATCTTATTAACCATACCTAAGCTAACATAGGTTCACTGGAAATTCTTAGGTGAATCAAGGCAGGCATTAGCCTGCCTGAACCATTTCAATTAAATGATAAAATCATGATACAGTAAGTTAAAATAGCAGTACAAAGCACACACATCACTACTCGAACAGTGAAAATGAAGAACTTTAGCCCAAATATCTGGGCCAACCACTACAAGCACACCCACCAGCAAAGAACTGAAGAACGTGCCAACGATAAGATATATCACGACATTTGCACTGTCGGAGCGGTCAAAATGATTGGTTAGCCGAGGTCCACCACGGCATCTAGTCATTGATTTGGTGGACATTTATAATCAATGTGTAGCAACATTAGCTATTTGTAGTTGTACCAAACCATATCATTGTCATTACCAGATCTCATTAGTACATAAACAGTCACCATCGTCAGATCTTCATAACTGTAGAAATATCGCATCCATTAAATCCCCCATACTACTATCCAAACACGTTGGATCACTCCAACATACATGTATTCAGCACAAACACAACATATTAGACATCATAAGTGATACTAGTTTTACATGAGACAATTGGGTAAACTTTGATTATTATTAACCGCAATTTTTTTTGGGTATTATTACATGATATCTACATCAACAAATGTCATATTCAGTTTGCAGTAAACATGAACATGATACACAGAAAAGCACACCGTGTGCTTAAGTACTTCTCCGAATGGGAGATTTACAGATTGGATAACACCCCATCCATATGCATAACACTCCATAACCTCGCTCGTACCTTGTAATAGAATGATCCCCACAGTACTCTCCTCAGAGCACATCTTCTGAACCAAACCATGCACAAACTATAACACTGGTATATTTGGGCATGCATGCCTCATGGGTAGACCTCAAAGACACCTCGAGCTCCCAGTTTCTTCACAACTTTGTAGTCACTGAACCCTGCCTTCATGAAAATCTCGCTCCAGTCAGTTTCATCCCGCTGCCGGCCATTGGTCAACACCATCATGCCTACATCCATCAGGACCTCTGCTTCGTGCGTTGGTCCTGAAGAAGAGCCTACAACTATGTCGATAACGATCACTTTCCCTCCCTCCTCGCGCGAAGGGATGGCCTTCTTGCATTGAGCAAGGATCTTGACGCAGTCCTCGTCACTCCAGTGGTGCAGCACAAGCTATGAAGGGAGATTTTGGTATAGAACTTTAGTAATGAAGTGAATTATAAAATGGACAAGAGAAGAATTTGACATTTAGTTTGGCATAAGTTGTACCTTGACCAGCACAGCTTGGGAAGGTGGGACGGACTTGAACATGTCACCGGCGACGTAGTTAACCACACCGTCGGCTGAGACATTGTCGATCACTCGCGGAAGGTCCAGTACGGTGCACTTGATTTGTGGAAAGGCCTCGACGATGGCTCTTGCCGTCGTGCCGTCGCCGCCACAGCAGTCGGTCAGGGACGCCAGCCCCTGGAACAGGGTGCCGCACTCCCGCAAGACCGTGAGGAACCCGGAATTATCATGGGCCGCCAAAGCTTCGTCGAACACGGCGTCGATTTCGGGGTCTTGTTCCGCCATGCTCCCGTTGAAGAGGGTCACACCATGGTGGTCCTCGAAAGGTGACGTCACGGTGTCCTTCTGGAACCAGTCGGAGAGCCCCATCGCAGCCTCAAGGCAGTGCCTCGAGGTAGCGGCGAGCACAACGGACGACTGGCTCGGGTGGCCATCCACGGTGACGCCATCAAGGAGGTGCCAGGACAGCGGGGTCAGGCGGTAGGTGACCACGTCGACGCCGGTGGCGTTATCAGTGGAGAAGACGCCGGTCGTGGCCAGCAGCCGCATGATGCGGCGGAGGTAAGGCAGCTTGGCAGGTGGAAGGGACAGCGCGGCGACCAGATCGGGCAGCGATGCCGTGCCACCCAGGCTGTGGATGGTGGTCGGGATGCCGAGCTTGACGGCGCACTGGAGCGCCATGGAGGACATGTAGAAGAGACTGTGGCGCCAAAGGTCAGCCTGCCCCTGCAAAAGCTCCGCCTCGGTGGGAACAGCCAACTGCTGAGCCTGGGCCGCCATTGCTGATCTTGATCGATCACTCTCCCTCTTGCTACGTGAGGTATTCTTGTGTTGCTTTGTTCAAGCTAGCAGTGTGCGTCCATCAAGTCATATTGAGCGGCACATATATAGCTAGTTACCAGTGTGGGGGGGGGGGGGGGGGGGCGAGTTGAACGAGTTAGGGCATGGCGCTATCACGCGTGTCCAGCGTGGAAGTTAAAAAGAATAAACGGACACATCTTGTGAGTCACCTGATCCATTGACATTGCTGCATGGCAGCGACAGATTTGTTCTTAAAGTGGTGTAAGTTACTAAAATAGAAGTTGAAGTGGATAATTTCATTCCATAGTTCTCTACTTGTGTAAGCGTGCACGCCATGGCGAAATCATAAACAGCACACATTTGCGCAATATGGACAAGGGCTGCACGTCATGCACGATCTTCCAAGGGGAAACTGTCACATCTTTCTGGAATTTAATCCCTCTCCCACTAGATCTAGACTCGTTGTCAATTACGTGGATTATTGCTATTTCGTTGTGTATGATTGCTTTCAGGAGAACAAAAAATAGAACGAGAAAGAGATCATGGATAGTTGCAGCTGCATGTGGGGACAGAAAGGAACCAACATAAAAATAGGATTTTCATCAGGAGCGAGGTATGGTAAGCGTGAATCATTTTGGTTGCAACTGTTGTTATCGTAGATGGCAATTTTAGTATGTGTTCATGGTAACTTGCTACAGTTTTCTTTTTTCAGTTGTCACCCGAGCACTTAATTTACCATCTTCTACTTCCATGCAACACTGCGAGTTGCCATCTAGATAGTCCGTGCTTGGCCGCTTGCCATATCCCCTAAGCTACTAGCCGAGCTTAAAGAATACCACAAAAATATGATATGCAGACAAAACAGCTTGGTCAATTCATAATTTATTTTCACTATTGTTTGATATCACCGAGAACTTCGTCACAAGATTTTCTTATATATCCATTTTTGAACAATCATTGGAGGGAAGAAAATCTCCGTCTAAATGCATTAGTCAAGGCTTAAAATGTTACAGAGATGCGATAGGGCGTGAGGTAAAGGTATTACAGTCAAGACATAGCGGCAACCTTTTTTCCTAGGATCCGAAAATCTAAAACTGAAGAAGGGAAGGATGATATGTTTGACAGAGTGCTAAAATTTTCTATAGAATGGGGGACCGAAGCCATCGGGCCTCGGGCTTGCATGAGGTTCATTTGCATGAAGGAATCCTTACTTTGTTGATTGGAGTTAGGTTGGTGGTGGGGGTGGATAAAGGTTTTCTAAAGAGAAACGCCATGAAGGTGTCTTGGCAATACTGAAAAGGTTACTATGGAAGGTTTTGAGGATGCTCGCTTTATGTTGTGAGAGAGAAGGTCTGGCCTCATGAAAGGATGCGATCTTGTTTTACTGGGAGCGAATGGGGGCTGAGGGTGGATAGTACCTCAGCCTGTGCATTCGGTTTTTTCGGTTCGGTTTATACGGTTTTCAGTTTATACGGTCTGTATACATCAGTTTATACGGTTTTGTACATAGATACAGTTCGGTTTCGGTAATAACCATTTGTTATCGGTTCGGTTTCGGTAATAACCAAATTAACCAAAGTTGACGCGAATTTGAAGTCATCAAAATTTTTTATTACATCTACTTGAGTTAGGCTGTGTTTGGTTCGGCTTTCTAAGCTAACTTTTGCTTCCTAAAAGCAGAATCTGAACCAAAGGGGTAGCAGGGCGCAGTAGATTTTGTAAAGTTGCAACTTCTTCGTAGTGTAGTTTTCGCAGTCGGCAGACCCCAGCTTCCGGCTGTGAGAATCAATTTCCTAAACGAAAAATTACCCACGCTGCCACTCGTAAGTAATACCGGTTCGGCTTTTATTTATTTTCACCACGAGCGAACAGGGGTCTCCATGCCTAGCGATTCCCCATCGTCGGCCGCCTCAACTCCGGCCGTCCCTCTGCGGCCAACGCTTCGGCACGATGAGAGTACGCCACCCCTCCCGCCTTGGAGGCGGCCATCCAGCATCCCTTCCAGGCAACCCCTCGTGCTGCATCTCCATCTGACTAACTGCTACTTCTACACTGGATCCCGCATGTTTGTTCAATGTTCATGCTTTTCGTATGCAGTTTCAGCCAACGAACTAGTACGTACTCCTAGTAAACAGCAATGGGTTGCTTGTTGCCATATGACCGCAGTTGATATACGAGACTCTTGATATACGAGCATTTTTTATTTTACTAGTAGAAGGATTACAGATAGTAGATACTAGTAGTACATACTAACGTGAGGCATTTCATTGATATTTGACATCTATATTTATGCAACATTTAAAAATAGAATTTTATTTTTAAAAATAGTCATTTATATGTTTAATTAACTTATAGATCAATGTTTTTTTTGCTCAATTAGGGTATAAACAGTCTCTCAGGCCCTCAAGACGTAACAGATAATTCATACGAATTTGTCAGTTTCATAGTTGCTTCAACCAAACAACTTTTAACTTTTCCACAGCTCACATCTCACAGCAGTTTTTTCACAGTTGACAGCTCACAGGTGCTTTTTCATAATCCACAGCTCAACCAAACACTGCGTTAGTCATGTGGAACAAGTTGAAGCTTGATACATCTACTTTAGGCTCATATCATTTTTAGATTTGTTGTTGTTTTGTAGGTGCCAAAGGGGGTAAAGGAGCAACATTCAGCCATAGTAGCACTGTGCAGTGGCAATAGCAGTGTAGCACTGAAGGCAGCAGCCGAGAAGGGCACGGGGTGGTGGCGCCCAGAACGGCCAGAGGTGCTTGGGCACGGGCGTGGTGTCAACGACGAGGCAAGGGCGTGCCCAGGGAGGGCACGGGGTGGCCAGGGCCGGCCGGCGCGGGCGCGGGCAGTGGGCGGGCGGCTACACGCTGGGCGCGGCGAGCTCAAGCCCACCGGCGGCCTGGTGCGGTGACGGACGGACGGACTAGCTGCTCCGCGCGAGGCGTCGACTCCTCGAGGGTCCTGGGTCTCGGCTGCTGCGGTTGAGGTAGGGCACCGCCGTGCCTGAGCAGTAGGGCGCTAGACACTGGTGGAGCACAGAAGCAGGGTGCCGCTGCCGCTTTTCGCGTGCGTGAGGGCCGAGGGGGGCGAGGCGCCGAGGCATGAGTGTGTGAGTACGGGACGGGAGTGGGACTAGAGTTGGACTTGGAGACATGAAGTTGGGTTGGGCCTGCCTGAGGAGTGGAGTGAAAATGACATTGGGCTGGCCGACTGGGCTTCTTTCGATTTTTTATTGGTTAACCAGTTTTTTCGGTTTTAAAACCTAAATAACCGGACTCCATATGGTTTTGTATTTTGGAAATTGAAACCTAAACCAAAAACTGATAAAACCTAAATTTTGGTTTTGATTCGGTTTTTTTCGTTCGATTTTCGATTTCGTTTCGGTTTTGCACAGGGTGAATAGTACCTAGTGTTTTCATCACCCTCAAAGGCCACCCAAACTTTCTCTTTGCTTCCAAAAGAATATTTTTTGTTTGACAACGTGGTTGCGAAGGGTGATCACGAGGGCGTGAACTGACTTATAAGACGGAAGTAGAGACCTAACTTTCTCTGTAAGGTCCAACCAGTTGATTACTAGCCGGCAACCTGTTTCACTCTATGAGACATGTTTCATTATTTTCGCCCAAGATTTAAACCTGCAATGGGTCAATTTGATAGCTTTAGGTAAAAGCAAGTCGGAGTCAAGATGTTGGAAATGTGAAGTTGATCTCCAAGAGTGGTAAATAATTTGGCGACAGTCTGGTGAGAAGACCAAAAGGATTCAAAGCAAAAGACATGAGATCTGGGTATAGAGGAGGTGACCATGACGATTATGGGACATGATCCGAGATGGATCTTGTATGGGAGGACAGGACATTAGTGAATTTGGGAATGTTTCATCCCAAGCAAGGTTAAATAGAGCTCGATCCAGACGTTCTAAGGCATGGTTTGGCCAAGAATTTGTCCACGTAAATAAACGACCTGTTAGGGTAGCTCAGGGAGGTGTAGGTCTGGAATAGTGGATTTAAACAGAGTAGCTTCGAAGTGGTTGAAGTTCAGATTGTTTTTCTCATGAGCGAACTTAGTAAGATTGAAATCGCCAACGATTAGCCAGGGAAGAGAGGGGTCTAGAGCAATGTCCTTGAGTTCCTGCATGAAGGACGGTTTGAGAGTCGATTGGGAGGGGGCATAGACGTTTTTTATGTAGATGATAGTTGGCGAGGATAGGTAGGATAGATAGAGCGTGGAGGTGAATTTATTGCTGGAGTGGGATATCAACTTGAACTTAGAATCCTTGTAGTAGTTGGCGTGTAACACGATGGTCCTGATACTTGTGGAATGCTCCTCAAGAGCGAGAATACGTCACAACTACGGCCCCGAATATCACATTGGCGTACAATGTACGGGCCCACATACCAGCAGTGAGAAAGAATAATAAAATAAATTGGAAAAGAGAGGGCTCGAACCTGCGAACCTTACCTCGGTACCAAGCTACACAACCAGCAGGACAAATGATCTTACGAGAAAATTAATGAGTCAAAAAATTAAATCCCTTCCCAGTACATCTTTAAGAAATTATCCTGATACATGTATTTTTTTTAACTCTGATACATGTATTTTACCGGTTTCCTTTTTATGTTTTCCAAGTTTTCTCCACTTGAAAAAGTTACATTCGCCATGAAATTTAACGAAAATGGTTGTGCATTTGAAAAAAAAAAACTACTCTGATAGATACATCAATTTTAGGACAAGTAATATGGATCGGAGGGAGTACATGTTTTTGAAAATGTTTCACGTGCGTTAAAAAATAGTAAATATGTTTTTGAAAAAATAATCATGCATTTCACATGTATTAAAATAATATAGTGTAAATTATTATTACATTTGTAGAAACATATTGATTTTTCATATAAGTTAAAAAAATTAGATTTTATTATTTTGATCACATAATGATTAAAAATATAACTATTTTCGAAATTTATGTTGAACATTATTCCAAATACACATTGTTATGTTTGTAAATACTCCTTCTGTCTCAAAATAAGTGTTTCAAATTTATCTAGATATGGATGTATCTATATGTAAAACTATATCTAGATACATCAATATCTAGACAAATCTACGACAATTATTTTAGGATGAAGAAAGTAATAATTGTTCGCGCTTGTGGCCATGAATGAAGATACATATATTTTTCTTACATTTGTATTTTAAAATCCATATAAATTTTAGAAAAGTTCATGTTTAACTCTTCAAGATACACAAGAATTGTATATTAATAACCATTGTTTTATATGGTAAAAATAGAAACATGCGTGGGAAAAAACATAAAGGAAGTTGGTAGAAAATGCATAAGGAATAAAGCGCTCTATGCATACTTCTATCTAATATGTACAAACAAATATTTATGTGGTCTGTTGGCAAGCTCATGATGTCCTATCCACGGCGGTTCCAGGTTCGAATCCTCACCAACGGTGAGTCCAGGAATTATTTGTAGGGTAGGCTGAAAATTGATGATGACTACCTAAACGACTACTAAACAACGAAAATAAGCCAATATACAAGGCATAAAATTATGTAAGATAAAATACCACAAATTTTCAAGTTAAAGCATACAAATCACACACTATTAGTACTAGAGAAGCAACAGCAGAGACAAAGTGAACTCGCTAATAAAACTAGTAAACAGATGTACCTTTAAGAAATCACATCATACTCGTGGGACGGCCCAGACCCTAGCCCCTCCTTGGTTGCCGGCACGCCGCCTCGCGCCCTCGCCGGTCGGACTGTCGTGGCCGTCTCGTCCGCCCGCCTATGTCTCCTCTCTACTCTGTTTTTTGTTGCGCTTGGATGGATGGAGCTGGAACCTGAACGTGCGAGCCTGAGGCTGTGTGAGATGCGCGTATGTGGCTGTGCAAGTTGGACGGAAGGCTGAAGCTAATGGGCCTGTTTGGAAAATTACTAGTAGTAAAAAAAATCACATTTCACAGGGCAGGCTCAAGCCTGTTAAAGCCCCCCTGTTGGCCTCGCCTTTGATCCTCACTGCAGTATTTTTTGTCATATACTGTATTATTATTCTCTCGTATGCTGACGAATGACCCGTATTAAGAGACGTAATCAGGACCGTATCAAACAGTATTCTCATCTTTGAGGATCGTATTGGAGCGTTTAGCAAGTTGGAGGACCATCATGTTACGTGCCAACGACTACGAGGACCATAGATGCAATTTACTCTAGAGGAGGTGAAAGCTGAGATTGTGCCTCCTGCCGAGCCAATGACCGGGAGAGAAATGGATTGGTCAATAATGCTAGGGACAAAAGAGTTATGTTTTGTTGCGCTTAGTAACTCAAGTTGAGTTTCTTGGAATAAAAACAATGTTTGGTTTAAAATCAATCATGTTGGATATGACATTACCACGGTTTTACTGGATAGAAATAGTCCTTCATCAACAACGTAAAACTTTGTAGTGCAAGTTGGATCTATCTAAAGCTTATGATATGGTGGATTGGGTTTTCTTAAAGTAGGTGATGCAAAGTTAGGTTTCTCTCATCGATGGGTCAACTCCATTATGACTTGTGTGACGTTAGTGAGATATCCTGTAAAATTAAACAAAACCCTCTCTGATTTATTCGCACTGTTGTGTGATCTTCGGCAAGGCGATCCTCTCTCTCTCTTCCTTTTCCTATTTGTGGTTGATGGTTTGTCTGCAATTCTCAAACATATTGTGTCTATGGGTGATATTAATCCTATTAAGATGTACAGAAGAGCCCCTGGCATCTCACACCTTCTCTTTGCGGATGACACAATATTGTTTGGACCCCGATAGTTGCCACACGTGTGGGCGGAACGCTTTCGCCCACACGTTTTTAGATAGCAATTTTAGTTATATATAGACGGCAATTATGAGCCAAAATTGCCATGTTGGCGGAAACGCTCCGCCCACACGTGTCGTACGTATCGTTTCCGTATTTTTTGTGAAGCATCAAGGGCGCACGTTGAAAAGTTAACTAGCTAGTAGATATCTATAGTAATGCAATCGACCAAAGTCTGAATTTTTGCCAAACCTCAAGATTATCAAGATTAATAGAACATCAAATAGGGTAGCTCATGAGATTGCTAAATTTTGTTTTAACAATAAATCCGATGGTGTTTTATTTAATAGTGTTCCGTCCTGCGTGGCTAAAGTTGTAACGGATGATTGTATGAACATTGTTATTTAATTTATATATGGAAAATTTTCAAAAAAAAAGTCTGAATTTTGGTAAATGTTATTTACTGTTTGGAGAAGCATGCCCAATGAATGTTCAGATGGAAACCAAGGATGCCCTCACTGTTAGTACTATGGTTTTTATGAAAATTATCTGGATCTTCCAACACCTGATGGCCATGGCCATGGCCGTATGTCAACAGGGAGTTTCCAAAACCTTCAAATGTGTTTAACCAAACGCCTTATCCAGTGAGGTAACGGGGGAGATTTTTTTTAAATAATACATTTTTTTAGTAAATTACAAAAATGATAAACGTTTTTGAAATTTTTCAAAAATAATACACGGTCGGCCAGGCCAAGGCCGATTGGGCCCAGTCGGTCAGGCCCATGCCGACTGGACTCTATTCCCTATCTGTCGGCCGCTGGCGCCAAGCAGTCGGCCCCGCCCAGGCCAACTGGCCCACTAGGCCCAGCCTAGGCCGACTGGCCAGCCACCTTTTCCCAAGCTTTTTTTGGAAAAAATAATACATTGAATAAACAAATTGCAGAAATAATGCAACATTTAAAAATAATGCAAGTATTCAAAAATTGCAACATTTAGAAATAATGCAATTATTAAAAAAACTGCACCATTTAGAAAAATTACAATTATTAATAAAAATGCACCATTTTGAAATAATACAAATATTAAGAAAACTGCACCATTTCTGTATACATTTGTAATATTTTTAAATAATACACTCATAAATAATTGTGTGATATTAGTGATAATGCACCATTTAGAAATAATACAATTATTATAAAAAAATCTGTATATATTAGTAATAATTTTCATCCACATTCAATATTTTTAAGTGTGTGATCAGCATTTCTTTCAGTTTATGTTTAATGTCTGATTTCTTTACAGATTTCATACATTTATCGTATACATCAAATAAAATATTTATATATAATTCTAACATTTTAAAATGCATGATTAACAATTTTAATATAGCACATACTTTTTTAACAAACATATTTTTTAATGATATAAAAAAATTTAAAACTGCAGTATAATTTTTGCACACCGAGTAAATTTTTGTAAATGTCACTAGCATTTTTTAGAAACATGTTTTTAAGTTACTTACATATTTTAATGCTATCAACATTTTATGAAGTACATTAACAATTTTTTTAGAGTATGTTAACATTTTAAAACTAACAATTTGAGAAAAAGAAACTAATTTTAAAATATAAACTGTTTGTATTCCAAAAAATCCAAAACTATTAAGAAACATACATAATAATACATATCTATTATAACATTATGATTTTGTGAACAAACATACACACACATAATAATTTTGTCTATTATGTAAACTGCAAATTTTATCTAACATTATGATTTTGTGAACAAACATACACACACATAATACATATTTATTATAACATTATGATTTCATATGTGGTGTACAGAAAAAGATAAAATTTGCAGAAATAATGAACCATTGAGAAATAATACAATTATTAAGAAAATATTTTGGCAAATTTTATTTATAAATGTATTATTTCAAAATGGAGTAAAACAATTAATATTTTTATTATTTCAAAATGGTGCAGTTCTTTTAATATTTGTATTATTCAAAATGGTGCAGTTTTTTTAATAATTGTATTATTTCTAAATGGTGAATTTTTTTAATACTTTCATTATTGATAAATGTTGAATTATTTCTGCAACTTTTTTATTAAATGTATTATTTTTTCCAAAAAAAAACTTGAGAAAAGGTAGCCGGCCAGTCGGCCTAGGCTGGGCCGAGTGGGCCAGTCGGCCTGGGCGCGGCCGACAGCTAGGGAAAGAGTCCAGTCGGCCTGGGCCTGGCCGACTGGGCCCAATCGGCCTAGGCCTGGCCGACGGTGTATTATTTCTGTAAATTTTTAAAAACGTGTATTATTTTTGTAATTTACTAAAAATAATGTATTATTTAAAAAAATCGGTAACGGACACCTTGCACAACCAGGCCTAGAAGTTTTAATTAAGTCTATCGCCCAAGCATTACATGTGTACATTATGGGTGTGGGCAGCGGTCATGCTCAAGCTGGACATCACCAAGGTATTTGACACGGTGGACTGGGCCTTCCTGCCGGAGATTCTCGGCAAGATCGGCTGTGGGGCGAAATGGATCGCCTGGATCGCTGGGCTCTTAGCCTCCTCCTCCACGCGAGTGGTGCTAAATGGCATGCCCGGCGAGGTGATCTTCCATCGGCGGGGATTAAGGCAGGGGAATCCTCTCCCCCTGCTCTTTGTGCTGGTCATGGAGGGCCTCCACTACCTGCTTCGACACGCCACTAGTTGTGGTCTACTAGCGCCATTGGGAGCGGTAGGCACGGGAGGTCGTACGTCGATATATGCTGATGACGTCGTCACCTTCCTCTGTCTGGATGTCGAGTCACTCCGCAACTGCACGTTGATTCTACGAGACTTCGGGATGGCTTCTGGACTTTTGCACTAACCTGGCAAAGTGCTCGGCCCACCCGATCCGCTGCTCACCGGAGCAGAGCCGGCTCATTACGGCGGAATTGGACTGCCAGGTGTTGGGTTGGCCTTCCCGCTACCTTGGCCTGCTGTTGGGGCTCCGCAAGCCCTCGGCCTCCCAGCTTCAACCCTTGGTCGAGCGCATGGCGGACCGGCTTCCGGCGTGGAAGGCGCGCCTGTTATTTCGCGCGGGGCGTCTCGAACTCATTCGATCCACCTTGGCGTCCATGCCAATCCACACCATGCTGGCGCTCGATCTGCCGGCCAAGACTCTCGCGGCGGCGAAGAAGGTATGTCACGGCTTCCTTTGGAAGGGTCAGCGGAGCGCGCACGGTGGGCACTGCCTGGTGGCATGGGAGTCGGTTTGCGCCCCAAAAGAGTTGGGCGGTATCGGTATTCCCAATTTGGCGCTTATGAACCAGGCGCTAAGGGCAAGATGGCCATGACTCGCCAGAACTGAGCCCGATAAGCCCTGGCAGTCCTTCAACATCCAGGTCAGCAAGGTTTCCTTCGGGATCTATAAGGCCGGTGCTAGATGCAGCCCGGGCGATGGCTGCACCGCCAAATTCTGGACAGACTGGTGGTTGGATGAGGGTCCCATCAACTCGACCTTGCCGGAGCTCTTTCGCTTTGACCGTAAGGAGGCAGCCAGGAGTCAGACGGTGAGACAGGGGATCGAGGGCGGCTGGTGGCCCGATGTGGTGCCGAATATGTCGGTCGGGCCCTTGATGAGCTCCTCACTCTGGTGGATAGGACCCATATGATTGCTCTTGGAGAAGGTAAGGACAAGTTGTTCTGGGCCTGGGAGGGAGATGGTAGGTTCTCTGCGCGTTCGGCGTATCACGCCCTCTTTGCAGGTCGAGTAGAGATGGCGGGAGCCAGTCAAATTTGGCGTTCCAGGGCCCCGACAACCTGTAAGATCTTTGCGTGGCTCGCCGCACGGCGGCGGTGCTGGACGGCCGACCGCCTTGCCCGCCGGATCATGCCACACCCGACGGCTTTCCCCTTTTGCGACCAGGCGCCCGAGACGATTGATCACGTCCTCCTTGGGTGAGTGCTGGCTAGACAGGTGTGGGCAACCCTGGCGAGTAGATGGGGGAGGCCGGACTGGCTCCCATCGATCGACGCGCGCCTGATCGACTGGTGGACTTCCTTGCACCCACCGCGTGCGCTTCGAAAGGAGGTTTGGACGGCGATCTCTCTGGCTCTATGGGCTTTATGGAAGCACCGCAATGTTGTGGTCTTCGATGGGGCGACTCCCTCCGCTGACAAGGTCCTGTAATTCATCTACACCGAGGGAGGCAACTGGCGCGCAGGTGGTTTGCTTAGGGAGGACGGGACGCTCCCGATTAGGAAGGTAAGGTGGGTTGTTAGCGAGTAGTCATCAACCGGTGTGTTCTCGCCCTGTTGGCCGTGGCGTGGTTAATCTGCATGTAAAACTCTTGCCGTCTTGGCGCCGCCTTCTATGACGTATCCTTGTTTTTTTACATTATGGGTGTCTTTAAGCTAAACTTTTATGTCTGTGATGAGCTAACGGATGGTAAGAGCTTGGGATGATTTGACACAACCAAAGAGTAAACGAGGTGCAAGGTCTAGAGATTTATTTATCTTTAATTAAGCTTTATTAGCGCGACAGGCATGGGGCTTGATCTAAAACCCAAGAAGTTTATCTGCCCATGTTTTGAAAGCTAGATACTATCCGGAAGGCAAACTTAAGGACAGTGGCAATGCTTCATCTTCATGGAAAGCAATCAGTTATGGGCTTCAGTTGCTGAAAAATGGTTTAGTGTGGAGATAGGGAATGGAAGAAAATTCCATATATAGTGTGATAACTGGATTCCCCGTCCACCTACCTATAAATTATTAGAGCATCTCCAACAGACGTTGCAAACTGGTGCGGCGCGTTTAAAAACGTCACTTTAGAGCGTCGAGAGATAAAAACATTGCTTCAACGGCCGCTGCAAAACAATGCGTGTTGTATAAACCGTCCAGCGCGCGCTCCGAAGCGCTGGATATCTACCGCGTTGCCTACCGCGTGTTGGACAAAAACTGGACGAAACAAAGACGGGCCCACCCACGTGCGAGCAGCCGGAGGCACGAGCGGGCTGGCCGGGGCGGAGCGAGCCGGCGCGGGCGCGACCACGGCCACGGCCACGGTCGGGCCCGGAAGCCACGACCACGAGGCAGCGACGGGAGGCGTCGGGCGGGCGCGGCCACGCGCCACGGCCACGGGGCGGCGGCGGGAGATGTCGGGCGGCGGGAGGCGTTGGGCGGGGCGGGCGCGGCCCCATCTGGGCGTTGGCCACGGGAGGCCTGGGCGCGGCCAGCGGGCGGCCTCGGCACGGTCGGGGAGGGAGGCCTGTACGCGGCCAGCGGGCGGCCTGGGCGCGGCCGGCGGGAGGCCTGGGCGCGGCGGCCCATCCACGGGCGAGCGGTGCGTTCGACCACGAACTGGGCGGCGACGGCGGGGAGGGGCTCGGCTGGGCGCGGCGGCCACGACCACAGGCGCGGGCGCCATGGGCTTGGCACGGCCGCGACGAGTTGGACACGGCTGCGCGCGGCGGCGACTCGTCTAGGCCGCGAGCGCGGCGGGGACGGCGAGGCGAGGCCGCAGGCGGGGCGGAGCCAGGACCAAGGGCGGGTGCGGCCACGGCCACTGGCCGGCGCAGCCACGGGCGGGCGTGGCGCGGCCAGGAAAGCCACGGGCGTGCGGCCCGGGCCAGGCAGGCGCAGCCACGGCGGGCGCGGCAGGCCATGGCGAGGGCTCCTGCGGTGCGGCTGGCGCGCCTTGGCGAGTTCACAGGGCGGCGGGGCAGCTTGCGGGCGCGGCGGCCACGGGGCGGGGCGCGACGACGGCGGGGGCTGGGCACGACCACGGCCTTGGGCGGCGCCGGTCGGCCGCGGGCTCAGTCGGGCGGCCACTGGCTCGGCCATGGCACAGCTAGGGCGGCCACGAGGCGACGATGTTCACGGCTCTGCGTTGTATTTTAGCGCTTCAGATAAACCGAGGTATCTACACGATGTATTTTACCGCATCTAAAAAATCAAATTGCTGCATCGCGCTCTAAAACTGGATACAGCGTGCTGTATACGAGTTATAGCGGGCCGTTTTGAGTGCATAGGTTGGAGATGCTCTTACGGTTCAATGATGTCCTGTTCGTCTTGTTTCTGAGCTGCTAAACGATAACGGGTCCTGGAATTATGATCTTCTTCGTGAGTACTTTCACCCAGCGGATGTAGCTGAGATTATAAAGGTTCGTACTGTTGGAAATATTAGCATATTTTCGGTCAATCTAATCCACGAGTAAAAAGGGTAAACATGGCATTTCGGCATGCAACTCATACCGAAAACTAAGCATGTGAGCACATATATAGTCTAGCACCGAAACATCTACTAACAGTGCATATACGGCAATCACATGTACGAGTATAAAGGGGACGAACGAATCATACCCCGCGGTTGGCCAAGCCAACGCGGCGGCTGCAGCAGCAGCCTGGGATTCGTCGGTCGCCTTCTTTAGGGCGGCGGCCTTGGCAGCGGTGGAGTCGTCGTCGTTCGCCATGGTGTCGGTGTAGTCGAAGGATTGGACGAAGCGGCCAGAGTCGAAGCAGAGGACGGGGACGGATCGGGAGCAGTCACGCTGAGACGCTCCCCAGAAACCTTATCGGCCTTCTCCCGGGTAGGATATCGAAGGTCGTGGTTCCGGAGGCACCTGCTCACCCGAACAACCATGCACGCGGTCGACGGGCTGGGGTAGCCGGAGGCAACACAGGGCAAGGAACAGTACGTGACGGCGGAGGCAGAGGGAGAGAGTGATCAAGTGAGTGACTCCACAACCCTAGCGCCTGCTTATATATGTCGTCGGAGTAACGGGCTTGGGCCGTAGCCCATGACCGAGTCAGCGAACAACCCACCTCCAACGTCTCGGAGAGTGGCGCTCCAGTTAGCGACTCGCTAATTAATCCAGATTAATTAGCCGTTCGTGACCGGCAAAAATAAGTGCATAGGTGTGATCTCGGCTCGGCTCATTCCCGCAACCCGCCGCGCGCGCGCGTCGTGACGAGACGGGCGGCGGAGGAGGAGGAGCGCGCGTGTACAACTCCTCTTCCTAAGCTCCCAATGGCTAGTGGGGGAGCACCACTTATAAAGAGGTCCAACTCTCCCTCCACAAGCAGTATGGTACTAAACTTTAGCACCATCAGCCACCATACATGGGCCCTTAGAGATTAACTAGGGATTATGGGCTTATTTGGGCCAAAGCCCAACTATAATCCAACAATCCCCCACCAGATCTCAAGGCCCATCAGGTTGTCCAATGTTCCAAACCATGTTTGATATACCAGAATTTTCAGTGGAGACTGTTAAGTTGAACATCCACCTAGATCAACTGGTTTAGACTTCTTCACAGCTGAACAATGGACTATGCCTTGAATTGTCAGCTTAGCGTGCAGAAGTTTCGCCAGTTGTCAGCCGGTACAAGGCTGCCGAAGGCTAAACCCCACGGGTGGAGCGTATTAGTCATACTCCTGTCCTTTCATGAGCTTCCTAGAGATAAACTCCATCTCATAGACTGTGACCAGCAGCCGGGTTCATATAGGTGTGTTCCTCCAAAGTATGCTCTGTAGGCCAGCATCTTGCTTACAGAAGCTTTGGAACACATTAAGACATTTTTCAACCTGCCTTACAGTTTTGAGAGTATAGTGCATCTCAATCGGAGTGGATGAGTAAGGATACTCTCCTCGGTTGACCGTTGGATTGTTTTCCTAGATTTCTCTAGGTTACCCCCATGGCAACTCACGTGGGTTTCAACCCCATCTCCCTTGATGCATTTTCTATCACAACCTGTGATAGACCCTTGGTAAAGGGATCTGCCAGATTCTTAGCCGTCTGGATATAATCCAACGCTATAACTCTAGAGTTTCTTGAATGTCTGACAAATTTTAATCTTCTTTTTATGTGCTTTGTGGATTGCATGTTGTCCTTTGATTTTTAGCCTTGACAATTACTGTCTGGTTATCACAGTTCATAAGGATAGCCGGGACCGGCTTATCAACCACGGGCAAATCCATCAAAAGCTCTCGAAGCCATTCTGCTTCGACGCATGATGTATCTAATATTGTGAGTTCTGCTTCCATAGTCGATCTGGTTAGGATCGTCTGCTTGCAAGACTTCCAGGAAACAGCACCACCACCAAGTGTGAACACATACCCACTTGTGGCTTTCATTTCATCAGCATCAGATATCCAGTTAGAATCACTATACCCCTCAAGTACCGGCGGGTACCTAGTATAGTGAATTCCATAGTTCGCAGTACCTACCAAGTAGCGCATAACTCGCCCAACCGCATGCCAATGCTCATCTCCCGGGTTGGAAACAAACAGGCTCAATTTGCATACGGCATATGAGATGCAAGGCCGAGTAGCGCAAGCTAGGTACATGAGTGAACCAATCACTTGGGAATATCTCAACTGATCCACAGCCATGCCGTCAAACTTTCGAATGCGCACGCTGGGATCATATGGCGTTGCAGAAGGTTTGCAGTCGGCATATCCAAAGCGACTCAAAATCTTCTCAACATAGTGTGATTGCACAAGTGTAATCCCACCCTCATTGTCCCTCAGCAGCTTGATGTTTATAATGACATCAGCCACACCCAGGTCTTTCATCTCAAAATTTTGAGATAGAAAATTCTTGACTTCCTCAATTACTTTGAGGTTGGTCCCAAAAATCAGTATGTCATCGACATACAGACACAATATTACTCCTTCGCCCCCACCATGGAGATAGTATACACATTTGTCAGCTTCATTAACAACAAAGCCCGCAGATGTTAAAGTTTTGTCAAACTTCTCATGCCATTGTTTAGGCGCTTGCTTTAGGCCATAAAGAGATTTCAACAACTTGCACACCTTTCTTTCCTGACCATTTACAACAAAGCCATCCGACTGTTGCATGTAAATTTCCTCATCTAGCTCTCCGTTAAGGAAAGTCGTCTTCACGTCCATCTGATGAACGAGAAGACCATGCGAGGTAGCCAACGAGAGTAATACTCGAATGGTTGTCAGTCTAGCCACAGGTGAGTAAGTGTCGAAGAAATCCTCTTCCTCCTTTTGGGTATAACCCTTGGCCACAAGCCTTGCCTTGTACTTTTCGACAATACTGTCAGGCCTAAGTTTTCTTTTGAACAACCATTTACATCCCAGTGGTTTGCAACCATAGGGACGATCAGTGAGTTCCCACGTTTCGTTTGCTAAGATGGAATCCATCTCGCTACGCACTGCCTCTTTCCAGTAGTCAGCATCCGGGGATGCATAGGCTTCTGAAATGCAGTTGGGAGTATCATCCACGAGGTACACGAGGAAGTCATCACCAAAAGATTTTGCAATCCTTGGTCTCATGCTCCTAACAGGAGCTTCCTCATCATCCTCCGTAGAGACCTCATCATTGTCGTGCTCATAATATTCCATCGGAATAGCAGGTTCTGGAGTCTCATCAGGTTCCAGTCTAGGGATGCTTTGCATATCTCTCATGGGGAATATATCCTCAAAGAATGTAGCATCTCTAGACTCCATGATCGTGCCGACCTTCATGTCGTGCACCTCAGATTTCACCACTAGAAATCTGTAACCAACAATATGCTTAGCATAGCCAAGAAAAACGCAGTCTACGGTCTTTGTCCCCAACTTACGCTTATTAATTATCGGCACGTTGACTTTCGCCAAACAGCCCCAAGTGCGCAAGTATGAGAGTGTAGTACTTTTCTTCTCCCATAATTCATATGGAGTGATCTCATTATCCTTTGCGGGAACCTTATTCAGGACATGACATGTTGTCAATATAGCCTCCCCCCACCATGCCTTGGATAAACCCGATGTATCTAACATGGCGTTAACCAAATCAGTTAGAGTATGGTTTTTCCGTTCGGCAAACCCATTTGACTGGGGTGAGTAGGGAGGCATCCTCTCATGAATAATACCATGTTCCGCACAAAATAAATCGAACTCATTAGAAAAGTACTCCACACCACGATCGGACCGAACTCGTTTTACTTTCTTTTCAAGTTGGTTCTCAACTTCTGCTTTGTACATTTTAAAGTAATGTAAAAAGCTTCATCTTTAGTACTTAACAAATATACGTACCAGAATCTAGTGGAGTCATCAATTAATGTCATGCAATACTTCATTCCACCTTTAGTGAACACGCCATTCATCTCACACAGATCTGAATGTACGAGCTCTAGTGGTGCCAAGTGTCTCTCCTTCGCATGCTTATGAGGCTTGCGAGGTTGCTTTGATTGCACACACGAATGGCACTTCGAGCCTTTGGCTAAAGTAAAACTCGGGATTAGATTCATCTTAGCTAGCCGCGACATACAACCGAAATTTATGTGACAAAGACGTGAATGCCAAATCTCAGATTCATTTGGAATAGAACTAATTTGATTCACGACTTTATTACAGAAATCCGCTAGGGAAAGACGAAACAGACCGCCACACTCATATCCTTTGCCAATAAACAGTCCATACCGAGATACGACTACTTTATTAGACTCGAATACTAACTTAAATCCTTCTTTACATAGAAGGGAGCCACTAACGAGATTCTTCTTGATAGCGGGGACATGTTGCACGTTCCTCAGCTGCACGATCTTTCCCGAAGTAAACTTCAGATCGACCGTACCAACACCATGAACAGGAGCATGCGACCCGTTCCCCATCAGGACGGAACCGTCGTGTGTGACCTGGTAAGAAGAGAAAAGAGACCCGTCAGCACACACATTAATATTTGCACCAGTGTCGATCCACCAATCTGTGGACTGACAAACAGAAAGTATGGTAAACAGATTACCGTACCCAGATGCACCATCATTGTTGCTCATGGTCACATTGACAGACTTAGAGTCTTGTCCTGGCTTCTTGTACTTGTTTGGGCACGCATTTGCCCAATGTTCCTCTGAACCACAAGTAAAGCAGCCACCTTTTCCCTTTTCTTTCTTCTTACCCTTCTTCTTGAAGGTAGTACTCTGGACAGAGTTCTTTCCCTTGAACTCATGAAAATTCTTCTGCACCACATTGGCGCTAGAAGAACCCTCTGCCCCTTTGACGTGTGAGTCCTTTGCTCTCGAGTTCTGCTCAACACTTAGATGGCCGATGACGTCCTCAACAGAGAACTCACGCCTCAAGTTCTTGAGAGAAGTAGCAAATTTCCTCCATCCAGGAGGGAGTTTTGCAATAATGCAACCCGCGTCAAACTTGTCCGGTAACTCACACTTCAGGAGCTCCAGCTCCTTTGCAATGAACTGTATCTCATGGGCTTGATCCAGTACAGGACGGTTATCAACCATCTTGTAGTCATGGAACTGCTCCATCGTGTACAGTTCACTACCAGCATCGGTTACCCCAAATTTTGATTCGAGCGCATCCCACAAGTTCTTGGCGACCCGCATATGGAGATATGCGTCAACCATATCGTCTCCAATCACACTGATGACGACTCCCACAAAGATGGTGGTTGCCTCCCTAAACGCCTTCTCCTGTTCAGGAGCAATCGTTTCTGTGGGAGACACACCGCCAGCCCAGAACACGTTCATCGCTGTGAGCCACAAGGTGGTCCTTGTCTGCCAACGCTTAAAATGCGAACCGGTAAATTTTTCCGACTTCAGTGTAGCAGCGAAGCTTTGAACCGAAAAATGCCTATAATAAGGTTTTTGGATTGTTGGAAATATTAGCATATTTTCGGTCAATCTAATCCACGAGTAAATAGTAAACATGGCATTTACGACATGTAACTCATACCGAAAACTAAGCATGTGAGCACATATATAGCCTAGCACCGAAACATCTACTAACAGTGCATATACGGCAATAACATGTACGTGTATAAAGGGGATGCACGAATCATACCCCGCGGTTGGCCAAGCCAACGCGGCGGCTGCAACATCAGCCTGGGATTCGTCGGTCGCCTTCTTGAGGGCGGCGGCCTTGGCAGCGATGGAGTCGTCATCGTTCGCCATGGTGTCGATGTAGTCGAAGGAGTGGACGAAGCGGCCAGAGTCGAAGCAGAGGACGGGGACGGATCGGGAGCAGTCGTGCCGAGACGCTCCCCAAAAACCTTATCGGCCTTCTCCCGGGCAGGATCTCGAAGGTCGCGGTTCCGTAGGCACCTGCTCACCCGAACAACCGTGCACGCGGTCGATGGGCTGGGGTAGCCGGAGGCAACACAGAGCAAGAAACAGTACGTGACGGCTGAGGCAGAGGGAGAGAGTGAGCAAGTGAGTGACTCCACAACCCTAGCGCCTTCTTATATATGCCGTCGGAGTAACGGGCTTGGGCCAAAGCCCACGACCGAGTCAGCGAACAACCTGTAAGGCCCGATATGCGGTACTGTTCCAGATCTAGATGTTTCCATCCAGATCCGGGGACGAAGCACATATCGGTCCCACCGCGACATATGACGAAGTCATATGCCCTGGATTTCCAACATGATATCACAACATTACAGATACAAGGATACAACATCTCATACAATCGGCATACAACTGCCTCAAATACAATACAACAGCGGAAGATACATGTATGAGTACAGACTACAATCAAAAGCCTACTAGCAAAGAGAAAACATCGATCCCATAACCACACGGGTCCAGGCCCTCCGCCGGGATCCGCCTAACTAGTCGTCGTCGAGTCTCTACGTGAAACGTCGATCACCATACCTGTTGTCGATCAGAACCCTGAAAAGAGTTTGGGGGTAGTATCATTAGTACAGAGGTACTCAGCATCCAACTGTAGTGGTCATCTGACCCAGCAAGGACTTCATCACTCGTCATTCTAGGACAACTAGTAGTTTACGGTAAGGAAGGGGTAAGTGGTGAGGTTGCTGCCGCACTAGCATTTATGAAGTGACTATCGATCTAGAGAGTAAGATAAGAAGCCAAGCATTCGATGAGGAATCGCCTCCAACAAGTATTGCTTTCCACCTACTACGCAAACATAACACCTATCCTATCCTTGTCCTCCCCTTCGCATCCCGACGAAGAAGAAGCAGTCAAGGCACACACACTGTAAGGCCCGATATGTGGTACTGTTCCAGATCTAGGTGTTTCCACCCAGATCCGGGGACGAAGCACATATCGGTCCCACCGCGACATATGACAGAGCCATATGCCCCGGATTTCCAACATGATATCACAACATTACAGATACAGGATACAACATCTCATACAATCGGCATGCAACTGCCTCAAATACAATACAACAGCGGAAGATACATGTCTGAGTACAGACTACAATCAAATGCCTACTGGCAAAGAGAAAAGCATCGATCCCATAACCACACGGGTCCAGGCCCTCCGCCGGGATCCGCCTAACTAGTCGTCGTCGAGTCTCCACGTGAAACGTTGATCACCATACCTATTGTCGATCCGAACCCTGAAAAGAGTTTGGGGGTAGTATCATGAGTACAGAGGTACTCAGCATCCAACTGTAGTGGTCATCTGACCCAGCAAGGACTTCATCACTCGTCATTCTAGGACAACTAGTAGTTTACGGTAAGGAAGGGGTAAGTGGTGAGGTTGCTGCCGCACTAGCATTTATAAAGTGGCTAACGATCTAGAGAGTAAGGTAAGAAGCCAAGCATTCGATGAGGAATCGCCTCCAACAAGTCTTGCTATCCACCTACTACGCAAACATAACACCTATCCTATCCTTGTCCTCCTCTTCGCATCCCGACGAAGAAGAAGCAGTCAAGGCACACACACGTTGATCAAGTTATATTAAGATTATCTCAGTTGTTGTTGTCTATGAACAGGACGTAGGTCTCAAGTCGTCCATAACCGTGGACACGGCTTCTCGAAAAGATTTAACCCTGTAGGGGTGTACCAACTGCCCATTACTAGGCTCCGCACGCACGTCCATCTCTCTCAGTTGCTACCCATCACAGGCAACCATTTTATGATTTAGTTCCAAGAGATCCGAAACGACAAGTCCCTCTAGCTAACAACGAAAAAATCCGGGTGGCCCCCGGTGAGTCGACATCCAGCTCAGGAGCCGGCTGCGCTCTAGATCTGGTCTCTACCGTCTGACTCCAGGTTTGGATTACCGGTTAGTTCTCTTATGAGACCGGGTCCTCAGCCGGTCAGATTGGACCAACAGAGAAGCTATGTCCTCGCTGGTCCGGGGTGTTTTGAAAAGACATCTGCAAGGAGCTACTCGACAGACGTATATGCATGAGTTTCAAATGGTAAATCAGCTTGGGCCACCACTAGAAATGTTTGAAGCTAGATAGGTAAGAAAAGGGGACCCCATAAAATCCCACACGCGGTTAGGCACGCTCAGTCTTAAAACCAATACCCGGAACTCGGATCCTAGGTGACTCGAATGGAACAAAGCGTCGGGGCGGGATAGCCTAGACCTTCCATCCTTCGTCGAATATAATCAATATTATAATAATCATATCATCAACAATAATATAATAATCAGGTGATATCCTAACCCAAAGAGTAACAGGGTAACATCGTAGCATCCTAAGCATGCATACTAAGCAGGGGCTGAGCAACGAGCAAAAGTAACATAGCAGTACAAGGTTTGCTGGGAGGGGACATGGCTGTATCGGTTTGAAAAAGGCTGTAAACATGTGGTAGGATCAAACATCGAACCTAACCTATACTAGCATGCAAACCGCTGGTTGAAATAGAATGGATCATAAGTAATGTATAGTCCTTGCCTGTTGATAAGTCGGGTTCCGAAGGTGTAGTCGATCGCACGCTCGCATCGTCTCCGAGAGGTACCCGCGGAAGCACACAAGACGATAAACACTGGAAAGCAAACAACGGTGCACCACTATTACTACGGAGCAATACAAGATCAAAGAGGCAACACGATACGGATCTATCGTCGAGAACGGTTACTAACGATTTAAGTGGAGTACTCGTCACACACGACGATACCGCACGTTTACGGTGGTTCAAGTTGCTTAGCTACAGGTGACCAAACAACGGTTATTAACATGGCAACTCAAGCAAGCATGGCATAACACACAAACAGGTCAAGAGGTGAAGCACAAAATAAACTATCTATCCTAGTCAATTTAAGTGAGGCACAACCTAAACATGGCATAACACTAAGTGCCGCACGATGATTAAAAGATTTGGTACTGTTCCGCCCTAAACCATATTTTAGGTTGGTTAACAACATAAAACAATAGCATAAACACAAAGTACACGAAAAACTAATCAAGTTACATATAAAGAACACCCCAAACGGAGTTACGGTTAAAAAGATATAAGCAAGACAATTTATGCACACATGCTGTATAAACAGGGGTAAATCTATATGCAAAAGTGTAGCAACATGACATAGCAATACATGGGATGAAAGTAGACATGATGCTTAACAGAATGCAATTGGAATCACTCAATTCCGATAAACGGCCGCGACACACTCGTCGACCGAAGTTGCAACAAAATAACAGTTTCAACAATAGCAGCACAATAACATCAGGATAGCTACTTTGGAGCAAGATATAAACATGATGCAGCAAGCAAATATGATATGTGAATGCATGAAACTGAAGTAGAAACATTGCTTAACGCAACGCAAAAGGAATCAATGCAATAGGCCTCATGGATTAGTCACAATCATCATGCAAAGTTGCAACAAAATATTAACAGCAGGATCTAACAGGAAAAGTAGCAGTTTAACGGCCTGATGCCCTGTTCAACACACAATTACACAATCAAGATGAGCTCAAATGCAAATGCTCACAAAAGATGAATTAAAGTACACGCAATTCTGAGCAACTTTCGTTTTGGGGGCAACGTCATCGGAGCTACGGATCAACGGGAAAACGCAGCGGAAAATTGAATCAGCAGCATATATTTCCAGACTTAGCAGAAATAGAAAAGGAAAACATAAAAAAACAGAGGAGGGGGGCGGCCCGGGCCGGATCTCACCACTGGGCCGAGGCCCAACTGCGGCGGCTGGAGAGGCGCTGGTGGGCCGCGCTGAGGCAGGCCGGCCCACGTGGGCGCCAGGGCGGTTGGTGGCTCGGGCGTGGCCTCGCTGGGGCGAGCGGGCGCGCCGGCTGCGCCGGCTGCCTCCGAACCAGGCAGCGACGGCGGCGGCCGTTGCCGGCGAGGCATGGCGGCGCGAGGCCAGTGCAGAGGCGGCGCGGAGGGGTCTGAGGGGGGCGCGGCGACGGGGAGGCGCCGGATCCGGCGACAGGGGAGGCGCCAGTGCTCCTGGTTTCTTGGCCCGACCTCGGGCGGCCTCTAATGGCGGAAGGCGGCGCCGGCCATGGACCTGCACGGAGGGGGAGAGGCGGGGCGGTGAGGAGAGGGAAGAGCAGGAGGGAAGGAGGAGGGGGAGACCTGCGGTGGCGCGGCTCCGGCCTGCTGCCGGCGGCGGCGCAGCCGTGAGGCGGAGGCGGCTTCGGGTGAGAGAGAGGAGGGAGACGGTGGAGGTGGGTGACGCGATCTGGACCGTTGGATCTCAGATCTGACGGTCCAGATCAGTGGGAGAGCTAGGGTTTCGGGATGTGGGTGTTTTGGACGAAAATTGAAGCAAAACTGGGGGTGTGGCTGCAAAATTGTGGCTAGGGAAACCCTAAAAATGGGTGGGAGTGTGGTGGTCTTTATATAGCCCCGGTGGCTGGCAGTTTGCAAAAACATCCCCGGTTTTTATGTCGCACGCGCGGTGCTCAGATTTCTAACCGCCGGGGGTCCGCAGTACCTCCGATTCGGGTAAAAATTCGAACTGCGCGATCAGCGAGTCGAGTCGGAGGCGTTCACCTCGCGTTGGAACCGTTCCGAAAACACTTTCCGACGCGCTATAAAAATAACCCGTTTAATTATTAGACGGAGTTTTTCGTTCCGTTGGCTGCGGCTGGTCTCGTGCGGTTTTCGCGACGGTGATCGGGTGAAACCCGGTGTCGCAAAGGTCGAGTGTCAAGGTGGCAAGGGTCGGTCTATGTCCGATACGAGATAAGAGGGGGAAAACTAATCGCCGATCGATAAATCGGGGATGCAAACACCGCGAACAAATCAGACAATCAAACTATACACGCCGAAAATAAAAAATTTAATTTTTGTGAAAACTGGGCTGTTACACACACGTTGATCAAGTTATATTAAAATTATCTCAGTTATTGTTGTCTATGAACAAGGAGTAGGTCTCAAGTCGTCCATAACTGTGGACACGGCTTCTCGAAAAGATTTAACCCTGCAGGGGTGTACCAACTGCCCATTACGAGGCTCCGCACGCACGTCCATCACTCTCAGTTGCTACCCATCACAGGCAACCATTTTATGATTTAGTTCCAAGAGATCCGAAACGACAGGTCCCTCTAGCTAACAACGAACAAATCCGGGTGGCCCCCGGGGAGTCGACACCCAATCCAAAAGCTGGCCACGCTCTCGGATCGGACTCTTCCGTCTCAACAGGGTTTGGGTTACCGAGACGCCTCACGTGAGACCTCGGCCCCTCGCCGGTCAAAGGTGGACCAACAGGGAAACCAAGTCTCCGCTGGTCCGGGTTGTTTAAAAATTGCGAGGGGATCCACCAAGCACACACACGGGGTTTCAAATGGTAAATCAGCTCGGGCCACCACTAGAAATGTTCGAAGCTAGATAGGTAAGAAAAGGGGACCCCATAAAATCCCACACGCGGTTAGGCACGCTCAGTCTTAAAACCAATACCCGGAACTCGGATCCTAGGTGACTCGAATGGAACAAAGTGTCGGGGCGGGATAGCCTAGACCTTCCATCCTTCGTCGAATATAGACAACATTATAATAAACATATCATCCATAACAATATAATAATAATGTGATATCCCGAACCAAGGAGTAACAGGGTAACATCGTATCATCCTAAGCATGCATACTAAGCAGGGGCTGAGCAACGAGCAATAGTAACATAGCAGTACAAGGTTTGCTGGGAGGGGACATGGTTGTATCGGTTTGAAAGAGGCTGTAAACATGTGGTAGGATCAAACATCGAACATAACCTAGACTAGCATGCAAACCGCTGGTTGAAATAGAATGGATCATAAGTAATGTATAGTCCTTGCCTGTTGATAAGTCGGGTTCCGAAGGTGTAGTTGATCGCAAACTCGCATCGTCTCCGAGAGGTACCCGCGGAAGCACACAAGAGGGTAAACACTGGAAAGCAACCAACGAGCAAGCACTCTATTACTACGAGGAAAACACGATCAAGCATCAACAAGAAGCAGCACGAGACATCGCGCCTACCGTCGAGAGCGGTTGCTAACAGGTTAAGTGGAGTACTCGTCACACACGACGATACCGCACATTTAGAATCGGTTCAAGTTGTTTTGCTACAGGTGAGCAAAAGGTTGTTAACATGGCAAAGCACAGAAGCATGGCATAGCACACAAACATGGCAAGAGGTGAAGCATAAATAAACTACCTGGGCTAGTCAATTTAAGTGGGGGGTAAAACCTATACATGGCAGCTATTACGGACCCCACGATAAAATGGAATTTGGTACTGTTTTGCCCTAAACAATATTTTATTATTTTTATTAGCAAGCAAGAACAACAAAAAACACAATCTACATGCAATTCTAGTCAAGTTACAGATAAGAAACATTTTAAACAGAGCAACGGTTAAAAAGATATTGCAATAACAGTTTACAGTGGCAAGCAGTTGTAATTATCAGTCAAACAGCATGTAAACAAGCTCAAACATGGCAAAGGAGCACAAATTATTAAACTAG
Organism: Bromus sterilis; assembly: GCA_950022295.1. NCBI lineage: Eukaryota > Viridiplantae > Streptophyta > Magnoliopsida > Poales > Poaceae > Bromus > Bromus sterilis. The sequence continues at coordinate 358,418,905 of OX465595.1, read as the reverse complement.
ACACAAAACTAAGCAAGTTTCATATTTTACGCGTCGCGATCGGAGCTACGGTTAAAAAGATACGGGCACCGCAAAAACTAATACAATCTGCCTAAATAAATAAATAAAACCTAGCAGCAGAAAAAAAAAACTAAACGGGCCGAATCTACTGGGCCCAATAGAAAAAAAAGAAATAAAAAAAAGGGAAAAGGGGGCAGCTCACCCCGTGGGCTGAGGCCCAAGTGGCCTGGGAGGCGAGATGGGCCGCGGTGGCCGGCTGGGCCGCGGTGGGGATCTGGCTCACCACGGGCACAGCGAACGGGCGAGCGGAGAGGCAGCGCCTCGTCCTCGTCCAGGACGAGCTGAAGGGCGGCGCGGCCATGGTGGCTTCTCCGGCGCGCGGCGGCTGGCCTCACCGGCGGGGGACGGCGAGCAGGGGCGGTGGCGCTATGGAGGCGGAGGTGCCCGAGCCGGGCGGTTGGGGTCACGGGCAGCGCGGCTTCGAGGAGGCCGAAGCCATGGCGGCCATGGTGGTGCTCGACCTCGCAGAGAGAGAGAGGGTTAGGGAGAGAAGGGGAGAGAAGAAAGCAGGGAGAGGAGAGGGAGGACCTGCGGGCGCGGGGGCGGCCTGGCTGCCGGCGGGCGGCGGCTCGCCGGCCGGAGGAGGTGGCGGCGGCTCCACGGTTGGGGCGCGGTGTCCACGGGCAGGATGTGAGAGAGAGGAGAGGTAGGTGGAGGCTGTGCGTGATCTGGGCCGTTGGATCGGCCGATCCGACGGTCCAGATCCGCTGGGGCTAGGGTTTCGCGAAAATGGGGATAAAACTGTGAAAATGGGGTGTTTTTGTGCCAGATCTGGGGCTGGTGGCTGCCTAGGTGCTTAGGGAAAACCCTAAGTGGGGTGGTGGTCTTTATATAGCCCCGGTGGCTGGCAGTTTGCAAAAACATCTCCGGTTTTTCTCTCGCGCGCGCGGTGCTCACGTTTCTAACCGCCGGGGGTCCGCAGTACCTCCGATTCGGGTAAAACTTCGAACTGCGCGATCGGTGCGTCGAGCCGGAGGCGTTCACCTCGCGCTAGAACCGTTTTGAAAACACTTTCCGGCGCGCTATAAAAATATCCCGTTTAATTATTAAACGAGGTTTTTCGTTCCGTTGGTTGTGGCTGGTCTCGTGCGGTTTTCGCGACGGTGCTCGGGTGAAACCCGATGTCGCAAAGGTCGAGTGTCAAGGTGGCAAGGGTCGGTCTCCGTCCGGTACGAGATAAGAGGGGGGAAAATAATCGCCGATTGATAAATCGGGGATGCAAACACCGCAAACAAATCAGGCAATCAAACAATTCACACCGAAAACAAAATTTTAAATTTTTGTGAAAACTGGGTTGTTACACAACCCACCTCCAACGTCTCGGAGAGTGGCGCTCCAGTTAGCGACTCGCTAATTAATTCCAGATTAATTAGCCGTTCGTGACCGGCAAAAATAAGTGCATAGGTGTGAGCTCGGCAGGGCTCATTCCCGCAACCCGCCGCGCGCGCGCGTCGTGACGAGACGAGAGGCGGGGGAGGAGGAGCGCGCGTGTACAACTCCTCTTCCTAAGCTCCCAATGGCTAGTGGGAGAGCACCACTTATAAGGAGGTCCAACCAGGGGCGGAGCCAGGATTTGAGTATAGGGGGGGCGAAGCAAAGTTGATAGAAGAAAATTTTATAGTGCAAAAAAACTATTGTATTACTATACTTTAACTGATTAAAATATAAGTTAATTTATGTTCATTAAAATTTACCCTAAAATTTTCAATAATATCAAAAAATAACCTAATTGCTAGATATTTTCTTTTTGGATGTTGATTATCATGCAAATCAGAAAAAAACATCTCCAACTGCATTGGGATTGGTAACTTGCACCCGAGCCCCATATCAATAGGTTGAGAACTCAAACAACATGGTGAAAAAATCAAAAAAATCATTGTGATGCTTACGTATGTATGGTTTTGCTTTCTTAACCACTTAGCAGATCAAACAAACAAAATATAGTTAAATTGAATTAGCATAAGAATCACCACTAAAATAACTACGATTTTGATATAGAATTTTTATTCATGTAAGATGAGAGTTGAGATTATTATTATACAGTACCAGAGAGATGCTAACCTTTGTTGGATGACTTAAACAGCTAAAGATCTGATGGAGAAATCTGTAGGATTTTTCATCACAGAGCTGACTTTTGTTGATTTAGTTGGACTTAAATCTGATCATCGGTATGCAGCCCTGGAGGCAGCGGCAGCCGCCGACCCTAATCGCCATAGATCACGTGTTATTCGGATCGGTGGTTGGTTTTTTTGAGGATAATAACCCCGTGGGCTGAGGAACAGATGATTCTCTTCTGTTTGAGTTAAACGGAGCTCAGCCGCCGAGTATGTATATTGACCTAATCGTATCGCTAATTACTTATATGTATTTGCGGTCAATTAGGATGTGGATAGGATTTTTCTTTTAGCAACAGGTGGATAGATACCATGTACGGCACGCAGTCTTTCCCGTAGTTATTGTTGCCTTTTGCAAGCTCGTTTTGTATTGGACTTGATGGTTAAAGTTTAGCCCATGTATTAGCGCTAATGGCCGGGGTAATTAGGCCAATATTTAGGCTAGTCCTTCGTTGGAGGGGGCCGAAGCATAAAGGGGTCTAGCTCCGCTCGCCCCCCTTCCCCTCGCCTCTGGGTTTAATTCTTCCTTCACAAGCAGTATGGTACTAAACTATAGCACCACCAGCCATCATACATGGCCCCTTAGAGATTAACTAGGAATTATGGGTTTATTTGGGCCAAAGCCCAACTATAATTCAACACATGCTTCACCTCGTCTATAGGCGGATGTGATCACATTGGCCCCTGAAAAGTACGGTCAGTTTTCCGGAAAGAGTGCATAGCATCTCTCTCTTTTGAAGAAGCTCACAGAGACAACGTGAAATCTACCTGTTCTCGGCCTGATGAAAACCGAACCGGTTGGAAGCTCATTTGGTCTTGACACGCCGCCTATAGTACAAAACTTTGCCAACGTGGCAGAAGAAGTACACCAGAGGTCTAGAACTAGAAATGAATGTCTTATGCCCAGTTTGCCCTACTTTTTCTATACCAGTGCATAGGGCACTTTATGAAAACCAGATATTTTCTATGTGCCAAGGCGTGTTTCATTAACTTCTTTTCTAATTCCTCTCCCAGTCCGTTTGTATCCCACTAATTTCTCCTCCGCCTTACTAACGCCCAATGCACGCAGCGAGGATAGGTGTTAACTAAGCCAGAAATTGAAGACGTGGGCATGCATGGAGTAGCTCAACCAGCATCCTTTTAAGTAGGCATTCAATGTTCATTTTTCTATTGGAGGAATCCCCCAACGCATTGCTCCTCCTCATTCAATATCCAGCCACCTAGGTTGTGCCACTCATCCTAATGTGTCCTATGCACTGATATGGAGGGAGTACTGAAGTTGATGACAAGTACCATCCGATGTGCCATTGTCCACTAGCGTGAGAACTCTTGTAATCTTTGTCCGAAGTTTTGCCACTCCCGGATCTTGACACTGTTATGAATACTGCTACATCTCGGTAAATTGACAGATCGGTTTATTCTTTTGTTATTAAGGAGATAAGCCATATGATAATTCTTCGTGAAACATGTATTACTCATATCAATCGTACTCAAAATAGAAATAGTGATAGTATACCTATATTTGCTAGAACGGATGACAGAACTATGACTTTGAATTGGTTTAGCTCCTTCAAATTCTTAGCTAGCTATTGATGATTGTAAAGATACTTTGATTAAGCAATACAATGTTTTTTCCCACAAAAGGAAGAAGAATTATCATTGATACTTTTGTGGGAACTACTCGATCCAGCATGGCAAGCTGTATTTGGAGAAGTTGGGCGCCTCTCAAAGGCAAAATCTTCGCGTGGCTGGCGGCACAGCGCCGTTTATGGACCTCGGACCGCCGCGTTAGGCATGGTCTGCAAGATGCACCCTCACCGTGCTACACTTGCCTGCAAGATGAGGACAATGTCGAGCATATCTTCACCCACTGTGTATACGCCAAGGAAGTGTGGCACCGAGTCTTCGACATGCTTCAGCTCAACGTGCAACGACCAATGGGGCTGGTTGAATTTGGCATTTAGTGGACTAACTCGAGGACTGCGTTTCACAAGCAAGCAGGAGAAGCGTGGTTTTGACTCCCTAGTGATCAACACTTTTTGGAACCTCTAGAAGCAACATAATGCGCGAGTCTTCAATCGCCCGGAGCAGCAAAAGAGCCCGAACGGGCTGGCGGATCACATAGTTGAGGAAATAGCTGCATGGCGCAAAGCCGGTGTGGGTATTGGTGGTTTAAGTAGATTCGTGAGAGAGTAGTCTAAATCGTTTGGTAGGTGTGGGTGTGGCCTGTCCTTTGTTCGCATTGGAACATGCTTTCTTGTAAAAACTGGTGTTTTTCTCCTTTTCTACAAAAATAAGGTACGCCTTTGGCGTACTCTCGAAAAAAACAATAATAATACATTTTTAGATAAAATTCTTTTATTACTTACGGTTTAAGCAAATACATCCGTCCTCTGCATTACTAGGATGCACACAGCCATGAACCGTCAAGTGCTAAAAAATAAAAAAAACAGCGAATGACGAGTTATAAAAAACTCAAAATGAGCCAATGCCGCCTAAGGTGGCTCTATCCTAAGATAACGTGACGACCCATGTGGGATAAAACTATCCCTCTGAACCTTCTCCAGCCACGCACACGCTTCCGCAAAAAGGCCTTGATACTCCACCCGTTATTAAACCCGCAAACAAGATTTTTTTATCAGAAAAGACCTTGTCATTTCTACGTAGCCAGAGCGACCATATTACGGCGAGCGCTCCTACCCTAATAATGGCTTTGAACTTATTATCTATCCCATATAACCAATTGCCAAAAACATTTGAAATTGATGTGGGTTGATATAAGTTTAAAGCCATATGGATAGCGGACCAAATAGACCGTGCAACGTTGCAATCAAAGAAAATGTGTTTTTATCGTCTCATCATGAGAACATGAAACAAATTTCGTACTTCCATGCCTATTCCGCTTGACAAGATTGCCCTTCGTTACAATGACACCCTTACGAAGGTACCATGCAAATATTTTCATCTTTAATGGTATCTTCATTTGCCAAATTTTGTTATTGTTATCGACTGGTATTTCAGAATGGACAAGTTCCCTACACATCGAATCTACCTAGAATTTACCATTCCCATTAAGATTCCAGCGAAACTCATCAGGTCCTTGTGTTAGCTGCACTAAGGCGAGCCTTTCCAACAAGGCACTCAAAGACGCGAGTCTCGGTCCCAATAAATCTTGTTTGAATGCCACATTGGGGGGAAGGGGGGTGAATCTTGCATGACAGTAGCCAACGTATCTCCCTTATGTCGCACAATGTTATATAGGGTCGGATACTGTTCTCGGAGTGTGGTATTACCTAACCATCTGTCTTCCCAGAATCTTATCTCCGATACATCCTTAATCTTAAATACGCCAAAACGAAAGAAATTCTTCTTAGTCGTCATGAGGCCAACCCAAAAATGTGAATCTTCAGGCTTCCAGATCACTTAATATAACGCTTTCGTTGTTGGAGATATGCCCTAGAGGCAATCATGTTATGATGTTATCTCCTTATGTATTCATGAGTTATTTGTATTGTCCTTGGACAGAGACCCACTTTGAGACGCGGCGAGATATTGTCATCTGTTAGTCTCAATACAATGTATATGCCATGTCCTAGACCTGAGGTCCTCGCATGTTCTCGGGATGAGGAATGACTCACTTAGGGACTATCAAACGCTACACCGTAACTGGGTAGTTATAAAGGTAGCTTACGGGTGAGTCATGATACATGCCGCGAGACATGGTTGATCAAGATGGGATTTGCCCCTCCACTTTGGAGAGATATTCTCTGGGCCCTCCCGAGTGATAAGATTCAGAAAGCATGGCCATGTGACATGGGTTAAGTGTTAACCCGGTTCAGGAATCTGTATCACGGTTTCGAGAAGAGAGGTCAAGCTATCACAAGGGTGACAAGTACTCGCCTTGAGCTTGACAATATATATCGTGAGGCAAAAGGAATGTTGCATATGACACTTTGTAATGGTTCGTCTTATGACTTTACGCATATATGGGAGTCGACATGTTCTGCTAGGAACCGCTACCGACTATCGAACCGGATGTGATTCGGGACGTGTCCATGTGTACGTGAACCTATAGGGTCGCGCGCTTAAGAGGAAAGGAGCCCATTCGGATGTGATCCGAATGGAATATGGATGGAGGGTCCGGATTGCCTCAAGGGTTGAGGCCATTCCACGAGCGCCTATATAAAGGCTAGGGCGAACCCCGAAGGGGCACAGGACAGACCACAACCCTAGCCGCCACTCCACCTCTAGGCCGAGCCGCCGGACCTAGCAGTCCGCCGCCCGGCGCTCCTCCTTGTACGTGCGCATCCCTTGGAGGCGCTGCACCTGCGGCGCTTGGACGAACTGCTCGCGGGATCGGATCGCGGGACTCCGTTCGTGGGATCGGTACGAGGGATCGGTTCGAGGGATTCGAGGAGCAACCGCCGACACGCATCGCCAACTCTCCTTCCGCTGTCGTGACTGCGCGTCTAGTGGTAAACCCTAATCACGTAGTTCATCCCCAGTAGCAGTGATCTTGGTTGTGCGCGGTAGAAATTTTAATTTGGCGCTAGCGTAGCGTACCGCGTGCCCCAACAGTGGTATCAGAGCCTCTGCTGCGTGGTGTTGAATTTGTGATAGAATTTCATATGGAGATATGTAGATCGGATCTTGTGTTGGTAGATCAGATTGGTTTTGCATGTTTGAGGTTCTTGGTTTCATGGTATTTCCCGAGGCGCGAGCTACTTAGGTCGTGCCACAACTTATCCCTAGAGGTCGGTTATCCGCCATTGGGATAGACAGTGTGCCGTAAACCCTGTTGTAGCACGCGGATATCACTTTGTGATTGATCCGGGACACGGATCAGGACACGGCGTGGATATGATCCGTGCTGTCCAGAAATCTGTGAGAAGGTTCGGTTCAGAGGCCATATCTTGGTCATATGAACTCCAATTGAGATCCGTGACCTACCAAACGATGCAGAATGAAAAGATATGCAAACCTAATTTGACTAGTGCTAAAAGAGGTTTAGACGGCGGTAGAACGTCTAACTTGGTTTTGCAGGGAATGATTGTGATTTGGTATAGCCCATTGTGTATGTTGTTGTTCATGACCTGCGTGTCATGGTTTTGACAACCGGCTGGAGCCATGTGGTTGTCTCATTATTGTATTAATGACCTGCGTGTCAACATGTGAAGCCATGTAATGTAACTTAATTTCATAGCTATTAGTTTGTAATAGCATAGTAACTTATGTAACACTTGGCGGTTGACACTACGGCGTGGAGATGGAGATCACCACGAGGACAACCGTACATGGAGATGGAGATCACCATGCGCTATGATAAAGGGGCTATACCATATCACTTGTATAAACTGCCTGTGAAAGTTTATCCCTTTATGCATCCTTCTTTGACGTGGTAGATGTTTTAAGTAGGATGAACCCTCAAAGAATGTCAAGTAAAATTTGCCTCCCCAATTGCTGCACATGACATGTCATGTATGTTTAGTAGTAGGCCTATACAATTAGGGTGCTGCTAGATCTCCTTGGCGTGATGGGTTTGTGTCGGACACTTACATGCATAACATTTGGTTAACTTGTCGAGGCTATCAAAACAGTTTTGGGCTTCGGGGCATAGGAGTTGGTGTGTATGTGATGCGCGTCAACAAACAGGAGTCGTATGGTTGATGCGATTAGCAAGGAGTTGCTTACCGGTAGGTCGAGTCGGCTAGCAGTGATGCAAAAGCTCACTAGTCAATTCGCCCCATCGGATCCTGAATCACTTAGTGTCAACTAGAGGGATGTTGAACTTAGTGGGAGTAATTTTTTTAAAGCGTTTAATATGAATTGCTCTTCATGAATACATGTCTTAGTATTTTGCATTTTATGTTGTAGATCAATGGCACCACCTGCTCCAGTTACCAATTTTGTGTTGAAATCCATCCTTGAGAAAGATAAACTGAATGGAACAAACTTTACCACCTGGTATAGAAATCTGAGAATTGTTCTCAAGCATGATAAAAAGGAAAATGTTCTAGAGGAATCGCTTCCAGAGGAACCGGCTGATAATGCCACCGCTGCTGCTAAGAATGCCTATCAGAAACTCAAGGATGAGTCTACTGAGATCAGCTGCCTCATGCTGGCTTCTATGGAGCCCGAGCTGCAACAGCAGTTCGAAGACATTAGGGCTTTTGATATGATCGAGAGTCTTGAGGGCATGTTTCAGGTTCAGGCTAGGACCGAGAGGTTCAACGTCTGGCGATCCCTGATGGATTGCAAGATGAAAGAGGGTGATCCACTGAGCCCGCATGTCATCAAAATGATGGGATACATGCAAGCTTTGGATCGTCTTGGACATCCATTGACTCCTGAGTCAGCTACAGATACAATTCTGGGTTCTCTTCCGCCAAGCTATAACTCGTTCATTACGAACTTTCATATGCATGGCATGGAAAAGAAGCCCACTGAATTGCATGGGATGCTTAAGATAGCAGAGCAGGACATTAAGAAGGGCACACATCAAGTGTTGATGGTGCAGAACACGACCAAGTTCAAGAAGTCATGGACCAAGAAGAAGGCTAACGCAAAGGGAAAGGACAAGGATGTGATCCCGACTCCAGCCCCGGCGCCTAAGCCTGGACCTGACGCGGAGACCATTTGCTTCTATTGCAAGGAGAATGGTCACTGGAAGAGGAACTGCAACAAGTGGCTCGCCAGCAAGGGCAAGAGCAGTGGGAGTACGTCTTCTACAGGTACACTTGTTGTATATGTTATAGACATTTATCTTGCAGACATTTCTAATAGTTCTTGGGTATATGATACCGGATCGGTTGTTCACATTTGCAACTCGATGCAGGGACTAAAAAGAAGTAGAGATGTCGCAAGAGGAGAAGTTGACATTCGCATCGGGAATAAAGCAAGAGTTGCTGCATTAGCCGTCGGCACCATGCAACTTAATTTACCTTCTGGATTTGTAATGGAGCTTGATAATTGTTATTATGTTCCATCGTTAAGTCGAAACATTATTTCTGCCTCATGTTTGATGAGACAAGGTTATGAATTCATTATTAAGGACAATGGTTGTTCTATATATTTGAATAAGATGTTTTATGGCTTGGCGCCCGTTGTGAATGGGTTATTCATTTTGAATCTGGAAGGTGAATCTGTCTATAATATAAATGCCAAGAGGCTTAAACCTAATGATCTGAATACAACTTACTTTTGGCACTGTCGGCTTGGTCATATTAGTGAAAAGCGCATGAAGAAGCTCCATGATGATGGACTTTTAAATTCGTTTGATTTTGAATCATTCGAGACATGCGAATCGTGCCTACTCGGCAAAATGACCAAGACACCTTTTGCAAAGAGTTGCGAGAGGGCATCCGACTTGTTGGAACTCATACATACTGATGTGTGTGGACCAATGAGAACGACTGCTAGAGGTGGTTACCAGTACTTCGTGACTTTCACCGACGACTTGAGCAGATATGGATATATCTACTTGATGAGGCACAAGTCACAAAACCTTTGAAAAGTTCAAGGAGTTTCAGAATGAAGTAGAGAATCAACTCGGCAAGACGATCAAACTTCTACGATCAGATCGTGGAGGTGAATATCTGAGTCAAGAGTTTGATGATCATCTCAAGAGTCATGGAATAGTTCCACAACTCACTCCTCCTGGAACGCCTCAAAGAAATGGTGTATCAGAACGGAGGAATCGCACCTTGTTGGACATGGTTCGATCGATGATGAGTCAGTCAGATCTACCGTTGTCATTTTGGGGTCATGCTCTAGAAACTGCAGCTTTCACACTAAACAGAGTACCATCTAAATCCGTAGATAAGACACCATATGAGATATGGACTGGGAAGCGTCACAGTTTGTCTTTTCTAAAGATTTGGGGTTGTGAAGCGTTTGTCAAGCGACTTCAGTCGGACAAGCTCGCACCCAAATCGGATAAGTGCATATTCGTGGGATATCCAAGGGAAACCTTAGGGTATTACTTCTACAACCGACAAGAGGGCAAAGTGTTTGTCGCTCGACATGGTACCTTCCTTGAGAAAGAGTTTCTCACTAGGAAGGCTAGTGGGAGGACGGTGCAACTCGAAGAGGTTCGAGATAAACCACTCGGGGAAGACATGGCAAGTGATGCCATTATGGCAGAGCCAGTCAGTAAACCCGTGGTTGAAGTAGCACCCGCACTACGAAGGTCAGAAAGGTTGCGTAATGCAAGCAATGTATTGTTGTTGGACAACGATGAGCCTTTGACATATGCGGAAGCGATGGTGGATCCAGATTCCGAGTTATGGCTTGAGGCCATGAGATCCGAGTTAAAGTCCATGGATGACAATCAAGTTTGGAACTTGGTTGATCTGCCTTATGGTGCAAGAACCATTGAGTGCAAATGGATCTTTAAGAAGAAGACTGATATGGATGGAAATGTTCAAATCCATAAAGCTCGACTTGTCGCGAAGGGGTTTCGACAAGTTCAAGGAATTGACTACAACGAGACCTTCTCTCCTGTAGCGATGCTTAAATCAGTTCGGATTATTCTAGCTATAGCTGCCTATTTCGATTATGAGATATGGCAAATGGATGTCAAAACAGCTTTCCTTAATGGAAATCTAGAAGAGGACGTGTATATGATACAGCCCGAGGGTTTTGTCGATCCAGAGAATGCTAGTAAGGTATGCAAACTTCAGAAATCCATTTATGGATTGAAGCAAGCATCTCGGAGTTGGAATATTCGTTTTAAAGAGGTTGTCAAATCGTTTGGCTTCATCGAGAACGAAAAGGAACATTGTGTGTTCAAGAAGTTTAGTGGAGCTCACTCGTATTTCTAATTTTATATGTGGATGACATATTACTGATTGGGAATGAAATTCCAATGCTTGAAGCTGTCAAGGACTCATTGAAAAATAGTTTTGCAATGAAGGACTTGGGAGAAGCAGCTTACATTTTGGGAATCAAGATCTATAGAGATAGATCAAGGAGGCTTATTGGATTAAGCTAGTGTACGTATATTGACAAGGTGTTGAAAAGGTTCAACATGCATGAGGCTAAGAAAGGGTTCTTGCCTGTGTCACATGGCATCATCTAAGCAAGACTCAGGGTCCATCGACTCCTGATGAGCAAAGACGCATGGATAAGATTCCGTATGCTTCGGCCATCGAGTCTATCATGTATGCTATGGTATGTACTCGTCCAGATGTTTCCTATGCTCTAAGCGCTACGAGCAGATACCAGGCTAATCCAGGCGAGAGCCACTGGACAGCAGTTAAGAGCATCCTAAAGTACCTGAAAAGGACTAAGGATATGTTCCTAGTTTATGGAGGTGAGGATGAGCTCGTTGTAAAGGGTTACACCGATGCTAGTTTCCAAACCGACAAGGATGACTTTCGTTCGAATCTGGTTATGTGTTCATTCTGAACGGAGGTGCAGTGAGCTGGAAGAGTTCCAATCAAGAGACGGTAGCTGATTCTGCAACAGAGGTCGAGTACCTTGCAGCTTCTGAAGCTTCAAAGGAAGGTGTTTGGATAAGGGATTTCATTACCCTACTTGGTGTGGTTCCAGACTCGGCAAACCCGTTGGACCTCTATTGTGATAATAGTGGTGCCATCGCACAGGCCAGGGAGCCAAGGCATCACCAGAAATCCAAGCACATAGAAAGGCGTTATCATCTCATACGACAATTCGTAGATGATGGTAATATAAATGTATGCAAAGTACACACGGATGCAAACGTTGCTGATCCTTTGACGAAGCCTCTCCCGATGCCGAAGAATGAGGCGCACGTAAGAGCCATGGGCCTTAGATGCCTAAATGATTGACTCTAGTGCAAGTGGGAGACTGTTGGAGATATGCCCTAGAGGCAATCATGTTATGATGTTATCTCCTTATGTATTCATGAGTTATTTGTATTGTCCTTGAACATCATCACTGATATGTATCAATAAGTATGTGACTTGTTTGTGAGACTATATATTCTATGATGATTGTTCTAATGGTCCCTAGTTGATAAGGTTATTCTTACACATATCCTTGACTAGTATATGATTCGATTGATGACTATGTTTCACAAGTCATGAGCATGGAGATGCTACCGATAGTATGAACTTAGTGATGGGATCACTGAGTTGGACAGAGACTCACTTTGAGACGCAGCGAGATATTGTCATCTGTTAGTCTCAATACAATGTATATGCCATGTCCTAGACCTGAGGTCCTCGCATGTTCTCGGGATGAGGAATGACTCACTTAGGGACTATCAAACGCTACACCGTAACCGGGTAGTTATAAAGGTAGCTTACGGGTGAGTCATGATACATGCCGCGAGACATGGTTGATCAAGATGGGATTTGCCCCTCCACTTTGGAGAGATATTCTCTGGGCCCTCCCGAGTGATAAGATTCAGAAAGCATGGCCATGCGACATGGGTTAAGTGTTAACCCGGTTCAGGAATCTGTATCACGGTTTCGAGAAGAGAGGTCAAGCTATCACAAGGGTGACAAGTACTCGCCTTGAGCTTGACAACATATATCGTGAGGCAAAAGGAATGTTGCATATGACACTTTGTAATGGTTCGTCTTATGACTTTACGCATATATGGGAGTCGGCATGTTCTGCTAGGAACCGCTACCGACTATCGAACCGGATGTGATTCGGGACGTGTCCATGTGTACGTGAACCTATAGGGTCGCGCGCTTAAGAGGAAAGGAGCCCATTCGGATGTGATCCGAATGGAATATGGATGGAGGGTCCGGATTGCCTCAAGGGTTGAGGCCATTCCACGAGCGCCTATATAAAGGCTAGGGCGAACCCCGAAGGGGCACAGGACAGACCACAACCCTAGCCGCCACTCCACCTCCAGGCCGAGCCGCCGGACCTAGCAGTCCGCCGCTCGGCGCTCCTCCTTGTACGTGCGCATCCCTTGGAGGCGCTGCACCTGCGGCGCTTGGACGAACTGTTCGCGGGATCGGATCGCGGGACTCCGTTCGTGGGATCGGTACGAGGGATCGGTTCGAGGGATTCGAGGAGCAGCCGCCGACACGCATCGCCAACTCTCCTTCCGCTGTCGTGACTGCGCGTCTAGTGGTAAACCCTAATCACGTAGTTCATCCCCAGTAGCAGTGATCTTGGTTGTGCGCGGTAGAAATTTTAATTTGGCGCTAGCGTAGCGTACCGCGTGCCCCAACATTCGTACCAATGTATTTTCATTTAAGGAGCTAGCATTTGCCAAACACCATCCGTAGTGAGCAACTTCAAAAGGCACTTACCAAGGAAAGCCGAGTTCTTGTCCTAAAGGTCGTGAATACCCAGGCCCCTTGGTCTTTTGGTCGACAAACAACATTCCATTTGGCCAATCTATATTTCTTTTTCTCACTATCCCCTTGTCAAAAATAATCATATAAAAAATAATCCAATCTATGTAAGATTCCTTTGGGAAGCTGGAAAAACATATCATATACAATATCTTATTAGTTAGGACTGAATTTATGATCACTAATCTTCCGCCCAGGGATAGCAATTTGCCTTTCCAGCTAGCTAGTCTTTTTTGCAGACGTTTTTCGACTTGTTTTCATTCCACATTAGTCAGCCTCCTATAGTGTATATGTATGCCTAAATACTTAATAGGGAAGTGACCTTGCTCGCACCCAAATATTTCGGCGTATTGAGCAATCGCATCCTGGGCCTCACCAAAACAAAACAATTCACTCTTATGGAAATTGATCTTCAACCCCGATAGTTGCTCGAACGTTGATAAAATTAATTTCAGGTTCGCTGCTTTATCAAGATCTTGTTCCATAAAAAGAATTGTATCGTACGCACATTGAGAAATGGATAATCCTCCATTTACCAAATGTGGGACTACACCCTCAATTTGACCATCTCGTTTGACTCGTTCAATCATGATCGCTAACATATCAGTCACAATATTAAATAATATGGGCGATAATGGATCACCTTGCCTTAATCCTTGTAGTTCCTCGCCAAAGCGTCAATGACCGGCCAATCAAATCACTTCCTCAGGTGCTTCCATTTCTACAGAAAACCACACAATTTATATATAGCATAACTGGCAAACTTGAGGTGAATATGCTCAATAACTAGTTTATTTCTAATGCAATACAACGTCGAGCCAAGGTCCCAAACATGTGACAGAATAAGAGGTTCCCTGCCATATTGCCCACTGCAGCGGCCATCGAGATATCAATCATCTACAATCTACTTCTAATAGCAATCGATATTGATACGATATTTAATTTATCAACTATGCTTATGTGCGCGATTGCATGTTTGGTATCAACACCTTGCAACCTAATTTGATTATCACCTCTATTATGATTATCATATTTTATCTACATTTTTTGAATTAAACTTCATATAGAATTTCTCAATTAGGCAACGCACAACAAACTAGCGAACCATGTAGCCTAATGGTTGCAGTAAACTTAGTAGCACCCCAGGTCCTGGGTTCGACTCCTGGTGAAAGCGAATTTAAAACAGGCCTGAGTAAAAATTTCTGAAAATAAAAGAAACAGTAAAAAAAAAGCGCACAACAAACTAGGACTCAAACAGCCCCCCCCCCCTCCCCCCCAAAAAAATTAGGACACAAACATGACACATTGATTATCTTGGTACGTTTGGACGTAAACATACAATGATGATAGGATAACCAGGCTTAACATGATAATACTACATTACAATTTCCTTGAGAATGTAAGGCGCTCTTTTTATTTCCTTCATGGGAGCACACCATCAATGTATAAACAAACCACACTGCTAGGGTATTTGAGAGCATGCCCTTCATGGATAGACCTTGCTTTTTTTCTGCGAAATCCATCACTTGTAGACCTCGAAGACGCCTCTTGCTCCCAGTTTCTTGACAATTTTATAGTCACTGAACCCTGCTTTCATGAAGAGCTCGCGCCAGTCATTCTCAGTACGTTGACGGCCTCTTGTGTTCACAAGCATGAGCATGTCCATCAGAAGCTGGGCCTCGAACATTATTGGTCCTAATGATGGCCCAACCACAATATCAATGATGATCACCTTGCCACCCTCCTCATGCGAAGGAATTGCACTCCTGCACTGAGACAAGATCTTCACACAGTCCTCGTCTCTCCAGTGGTGCAGCACAAGCTGCAGAATACATGCATACCCTTTGTTAATTAGCACCAATTAATCATCTTTAAAATTCTGCTGAGTGAATAGATTTATCTATCATTTGGCAATTTTCTAGCGTACGTGGTTAAGTTACTTAAGTATAGTGAAAGAGATGCATGCCCTTCCCGTTGGTTTGCATGCAGTTACCTTGAGCATCACCGCCTGAGACTTTGGGACGGAATGGAACAAGTCACCGGCGACATAGTTGACGACTCCGTCGGAAGGAGCTTTTTCGATCACCTTGGGAAGGTCCAGCACGGTGCACTTGACATGGGGATGAGCCTTGGTGATGGCCCTTGCCGTCGTTCCATCGCCGCCACAGCAATCCGTGAGAGACTCGAGTCCCTTGAAGAGGTCATGGCACTCTCGCATGATGGTGCCGATGCCTAGGTTGTCATGGGCCGCTAAGCCTTCGGTGACCAGCTCGTCGAGCTCCTTGTCCAGGAGCGCCGTGCTCTCGTCGAAGAGCGACGCGCCGTGCACGTCTTCGAACGGCGATGGCACGGGCCCCGCGATGTCCTTCCTGAACCAGTCGGCCAGCCCCAGCGCGGCCTCCGTGTAGAAGGGCGATGTGGCGGCGAGCACGAAGGACGTCTGGCTGTGGTGCTCGTCCGCGACGACGCCGTCCACCAGGATGCGCGACAGAGGGTTGAGGCGGAAGAGCTCCACCTCGGAGTCGGAGTCGTTACCGGCTGCGAAGACGCCGGAGGTGACAAGTACACGCATTAAGCGGCCGAGGAACGGCTGCTTACTTGCGGGGAGTGAGAGCGCGGCCATCAGGTCCGGCAGCGAGGTGACGCCGCCGAGGTTGTGGATGGCGGTCGGGATGCCGAGCTTGATGGCGCAGCGGAGCCCCATGGACGTGAGGTAGTAGAGGCTGTGGCGCCACAGGTCGGCCTGCGCCTGCAGCAGCTCGGCATCCGTGGGAACCTCGATGGTCGGTGCCTGAGCCGCCATTGCTATCTCTCTCTTTCTCTCACTCTGGCTCTTCCGTGTGTGTGGTGTTGCTCAGTTCTCGATCGTCTCTGATGTAATGTGTTGCATTTGCATGCAGGGGCTTAAATAGAGTGCTCCGGTTAGCTACTTACTTCTACTACTGGTACTGAGAAGCTATACTTAATTAAGCTCGCGTTCCACGGCTTTACTTAATTAACCTCGCGTGGAGCGCGATTTGGTTGAGTCTCCGGATCGGAAATATACGGGTATCAGTGAAGAGATTGTGTGTACGTGATATCTCCACGTCTAGTCTAGGGCTCTGATTCTGCACCTGTACCTGTACGTCGTCCAGCACATCTGCACATGAACCAAGTGGCATGGTGCCGTGATGAATCTGGCGAAGCATAAACAATTTCCTCAGTTGACATTGGTGCAAATCAAGTACTGTAATTAATCGACAATTCTTGATCCTCGACAAGACCCTGACGGCACATATGTGGCTACTAGCTACATGATCTTCGGTTTACAAAATAGTTCTCCTTCGTGTCTATACATCTTGGACAAGACCCTGACGCATCTCTATATGGCTACATAAGCGGAAACTATTGATCTTGTTGAGTGAAATGCATAAAGTTATCATATAATTGTTACGATTAGCAGAACCATCATAATATATTTTTATGATAATTTGCATCGCGTCTAATAATTGACACTGGTAAAAACACCATGATTAATTTCAAGTGTGTTTAGCTTCGTTTTGACGTGGCGTTAGTGGCAACGGCGAGCCAGCGATTAACGGCTCGGTTGGACCGTGTAGCCCTAGACGGAGTTAGTCAATCATCGGGGCTCACTCTTCTCTCTCGTTCTTCTCTCGCTCTCGCTCCCTTGATGACCCGCTGCCCCCACCGTAGTAGTGGTCGTTGTCGAGCCGCCGCCCATCGCGCCATCGATATCATGGCTTCATGGAAGGATGTGAAAGTGAGGATGAACGAGGATGTGGTTAGTCTCTTTTCTTAGCGGCTAGCTAGGGTTTAGGATTTGGAAATTTTTTTGCTTTGATTTGAGCTTGAGTAGGTAGGTTTGTTGTTGTGGCCGGGTTGTAGGAGAACCTTGGTATCACTATGGAGCCTAACTTTCTAGGATGGTGGCTGAGAGCGGGATGGGAGGATAAGCGCGCCCTAGACACGGTGATCATTGCGACGGCTTGGGCTCTTTGGAAGCAAAGGAACACTAGGGTCTTCAATACAGTCGAGAATCACATAACGCCGCATAATCTGACCGGGGACATCGTTATCGAGCTAACCCTATGGAAAGGTGCGGAGGCTAGGAGACTACACAGATTTATTAGAGAGTAGGCTTAGGTTTCTAGTAGGTGTGAGCGTGGGTGTTGTTCTTGGAGTTGATGCTCACATTGGCTCTGAGAATTCTAATACATTGTTTGCTCCCTTCTATAAAAATCTGGTACACTCTTGGCGTACTCTAAAAAAACTGTGAAGCTTAGTTTTTTGGGTGTTGCGCTTAAGACAAATGCTAAATGCGCGATGCACCATTTTGAGGCCACACAACTTTATTACATTTTATGGGATTGACACTGGTGGGCGCTTCCATGACTGTCCTTTGCAGGTCTGTAAATGAAAATATTACCTTAGTATTGAATAATTAATTAGTGTGAATTATTAAGTAGTTGCCTTGGTTTACTGGTCCATCTTAGTTAGTGATTTTTTTATTGAAATTAGTTTGAGTATTAACATTTGCACAGAAGTTGTATTGAATTTTTACTGCAATTTCAGTGTATTGAATTTCTACTGGGTTAGCACTGAAATTCTACCGAACTTGCACTGAAAATTGCAGTAAACTTGCACTGAAAATTCCAATAAACTTGCACTGAATTTCTATTGATCGTCGTAGATGTTGGGTTCAGGAAAAAGTGTTGGCGACTACACACAAGTGACCTCGATTATGGTGTTTGTTGCACTCATTTTTAAGCTTCGGGGTGAAAGTCTAGGCCTTACCTGACTTGGTTGCACCTGGTAATGGCGATGCTTTTTTGCGTAGTTACCTTGTTGAAGGCATTGCTCCAATATGCTCAGACTGTTTCTTCACGGTGAAAACCTAGACTTTGACTTTGTTGGTTGGATCTAGTGATGGATACTCCATCATCGGCATTCCCTTCCTCGAGGCGTTGCCGTTGAAGAACCTTGTTGTCTGTGTGGAATCATGAGTTGGTTGGTGTGCATATAATTATCGTAAATTTGATCGCTCTGGGATATTTTTTTTCTTTTTTCCTCGTCTATGCATAACTCTGATCTTATATGATTTTCCTACTTGTTCGTGTTTTATGCGTGTGTTGATATTAGTTTTGTGTATCCTAGCTAACAAAGGCCGGGTGTGTACTCATAATGTTTGTATTCTCTTGATGCTTCACTTTAAAGTTTAAACCAATAAAATTATTTCTTTATCAAAAAAATAGGCCACGCTCCGGCTAGCTCCCTTC
Organism: Bromus sterilis; assembly: GCA_950022295.1. Lineage (NCBI taxonomy): Eukaryota > Viridiplantae > Streptophyta > Magnoliopsida > Poales > Poaceae > Bromus > Bromus sterilis. The sequence goes on along the minus strand of OX465595.1, from coordinate 358,400,155 downwards.
TTCCTAGGTTCAAATTTGCTGGCTTTGCACAACAAATCCCCATTTGCTTAAAAACGATTTGATCTAGAGAGATCAAACATCTAAAACATTACCTCTCAGTGTCCATTGCTTTTGGGTTGTATGATTTTTTAGACAGAACATTGAACAATGGTGATTAGCACATCAGATTTTTTTCGTTCACGCTAAGATAAAAAGGCGTTTCCAATTTAGCTCATATGGGTAGGGTAGTGATATTTCTCACTTGTCTTCACCGAGGAGATTTGAGTTCGAATCTCAGTCTCCTCATTTGTTTTCTATTTTTTCAGAGATGGCAACATACAGAAAGAGAAAATATTTTTAGTTACATGCTGATTTTACAATACATATTTTTTTGCTGGATTACACAAATAGTTTAAATACATGGAAATTTTATTTATTTTGTTTAATTATTATTTTATGTAATCATGGTAATTTTAGTTTATAAAACTTGATATATATATTTTTTAACCATGGAAATTTTATTATTGGCCGATGAAAATTTTCATTCCTATAGCGTAGCAAAAACAATTGAACCATACTAAATTTAGTTTTCAATTTTAATTTTAATAAAATTGAACAATGCCTAAACGAGTCGTGCCAAATTACTTCAACATGACAAATTTAAAATTGAACCATGCCAATTTTAATATTTTAGCATCACAAAATTAATTTAGATCATGTCAAATTTTATAAAAATATTTTTTTAACATAAAAATCATCGTCATTGTATTTTTTTGCCAAAAAGGAATTGCAATTTTTAAACATTTTTTCTCATATAGTCTCATGAAATTTTTATTTCTTTCACAAATATTTGCATGTAGCTATTTTTTATAATATTTTTACATGGTAAAACTATTTTTTATGAAAAAATCACTGTATTTTCTATTTTCTAGTTGATGATAATAAACTGGATTTTTTTTTGAACCCAACTGTAAGATCAAGGATGTGGCACTGAAGCAACGACAGCGCCCTCGCAAAAAAAAAAAAAAACGACAGAGCGAACCAAAGATATGCCTGAGCGTCAGCGAACACATCTTTCGCTCGGCCTGACCGGATCGCTCACGATTGGCGTCCAAAAAAGTAGTCCTACGATACAAGAAAAAACAAATCTTTCGCCCCCGGCGACGGCGAGCCGCCACGCTCCACCCTCCTCCCCTACGAGCCGGCTGCTGCGCCCCTTCCCCCAAAAGGGTAAATTATTCCCCGTCCTTCCTTGCGCTCCCAGTATTAACCCCCCGACCGCCGCCGCCGCCCGCCCTTTCCCAGCGGTTGGCTCTCCTGGTGCTACCCGGCCACCGCACGCCGCCGCGGTGTATGCCAAGATGCCAGGTACGAGTCCGGACCTCCCCATCGCTCTCCCCGCCTCCGTCCCACCCAAATATGTCGCGCGATTCGTGGCCCTCGTTTCCTAAGCTGGCTCCTTGTTGGTCTTTACTTTTGTAGCCGGGGAGAAGGAGGAGAAGGTGACCATGGAGGTCACCGACGAGATGCTCAAGACCATGGAGGTCGGTTTGGCCTTCCGGGACTATGTAAGGACTTCAATTCGTTTCTCTTGCCGCTGATTGGAACTATGAACTGTCCCTTTTCACTTGATCCTTTCTCGAAAAGCAAGAAGCTCATCTGGGTAGCTGATTGTCTTAGGGTGTGTTTGGATTGCCACCAGTGTCTCTACCCTAGCAAATTCTGGTCATGGCCAAAACATTGGTCTTTGTTTGGATGGCTGCCAACTTTTTTGGCATGTCAATGCTCCATTGGCAATCTAGTTCATTTTTCTAGCCAAGTTTTGGGCAATCAAACCTGGACCAAAATTGCAAACCTAACACACCCTTAGTACTGGAGCAACTTACATTGGTCCGAAGAGGGGATTGTAATAGTGCTCTTAGGTTTCGTATAAAAGAAAAAGTAGCGCTTTTGCACTGATCGGAAGATGGATTGAAATAGTGCTTCCAGTAAGGACAATCCAAATTCCGAAGGAGTAGAGATGCTTGTGGATTTAGTTTAGATTACTGTAAAAAAATGGATTATGTCTTTGTTTACTGCAAGAATACAAATACACAGAGTTTGGAATGTACATTACTCCCTCCGTTTCTAAATATAAGACCTTTTAGAGTTTTCAATACGAACTACGTACGGATGTATATAGGCATATTTTAGAGTGTAGATTCACTCATTTTACTTCGTATGTAGCCCATATAGAAATCTCTAAAAGGTCTTATAGTATTTAGGAACGGAGGGAGTAGATAGGAGTGCCTAATGAGTTTGTTTTAGTAGTTATTTTTTTTACATTGATTGGATACCACAATATCAAGTTACAAACAGTGTTTTGAACTAACTATGAACAAATTGCTGAGCTTAGAACATAACAACAACCACCTCTTAGAAGTGAGCTCCTAATTTCTGCATTTGAGAAGTCCCTCCTCCTTTCAAAGAAGTATGAATATGATGAATGTTTATATTTTTCAGCTTACACATAATAACTTAATTTCACTTTACATGCATCTTTTCCAGATCACGACATATTTCACTTTACTTATAGTAACTTGATATTGTTCTATACAATAATTGTATGGCAGATTGGCAGAATTAGTTCTATGGATTTCCACAGCAAGGCTACAAACTATCTTGTGACAGCCAGTGATGATGAATCAATACGCCTATATGATATTCAAAATGCTGTGTGAGTACAAATCATTACTTATTTTCTTCTGAATTTTGTGTTATATGATCAAGTAAAGAGCTTGATATTAGATATTATTAGCACACGACACAATTTCTTAATATCTAAAATTGATATTTGGTTTGCTAGTTGTTCTGTTCACTGTATTGTTGGATTTGTGTAATATGCAATGGTTTGGGATAGGCTATACTACACTTGGCTTTTGAAAATGATTTGTTTGACGACTATAACCAATATTTGAAAGCATTCTAAGAACTAATTAGAGATACAATTTGATATATATCTGATCAGAGAATACACATGATGCCACTCCAAGTCAGCTGGCACCTCTCCCGAGGCAGCCTCTCCGATGGGTTCAGCCTGACATTCTCTTTATGCCTGGCCTGACATGACTATTGTATTTATTTTTAATAGTAGTTTAGCAAATTTGCTAGTATGGAAGTGATTCAATGCATATAGACTATTATAGTAGTTGTATTTTTTTATGTAGTCAAGGGGACATCCCATGGTGTATGCTCTTTGCGGATGATGTGGTGCCAGTCGATGATAGTCAGACGAGGGTTAATAGAAAGTTAGTTGTGGAGACAGACATTAGAGTTGAAAGGTTTTAGGCTTAGTAGAACTAAAACTGAGTACATGAGGTGCGGTTTCACTACTACTAGGCATGAGGAAGAAGAGGAAGTTAGCCTTGATGGGCAGGTGGTACCTTAGAAGGACACCTTTCGATATTTAGAGTCAATGTTGCAGAAGGATGGTGATATTGATGAAGATGTGAGCCATCGAATAAAAGCTGGATGGTTGAAGTGGCACCAAGCTTCTGGCGTTCTCTGTGAAAAGAGAATGCCACAAAACCTAAAAGGAAAATTCTATAGAACGGTGATTCGACCTGTGATGTTGTTTTTTGGGATAAATGGTGATATTATTAACTCAAAATGTAGCATCAAGAGGATACAGAGCATAATGAAGAACACCCGGACTCTGCATAACTAGGAGCACACAGCCAAAACCGAGTAGTCTAAAAAAATAAAAGGAAAAGGAATTGCCAAAACGACAAAAATAGTCTTATAGACCAACACTATGACTATGACAAAGGGTGTGGTGGACCGATCCGGAGGTTATGCTGCCACCCATGTCAGGAAAAAAAAAACTATAGCCACCTGCTCCAACCGCGTACACACCGCCTTGAACAGCGGTTGGTACTCCGCTCGATGTAGCATAGACCACGTACGAAGCAAGTGCATGCAGCGGAAAATAGTCTGCACAGGAGAAGCATGTTTTTCATTAAAAACCAATCATTTCTACATAGCCATAGCAACCAAACTAAGACATACGCCCCACCCTTATTAATGTTTTGAACCTATTTGGGCTACCGTCCAACCAATGACCAAAAATATTGGCAACACTTGTGGGCGGATACAAATTTGACGCTATTTGGATGACTGGCCACTTAGAACGTGCAAAGTTGCATTGAAAAAAAAGGTGTTTGATTGTCTCATCATGAGTACAAAAACAATATTTCTTTCTCCCTTGCCCATGAATATTTTGACTTTTAGTGGAATCTTCGATCTCCAGATCTTATTATTAACTCACCGAAACCTCAGAATGCATGAGCGCGCGGTACATAGAGTCAACTGTGAAGGACCCTGGTGTGGTAAGGTTCCAAGTAAACACATCCCGGCCTTGTTTCAGGTTAATCAAATTCAGACGGGACAAAAGATTATTCCATGACATAAGCCGAGGGCTAGTCAAGTCCCGCCTGAACAAAATATTCAGCGGGGACTGAGTGACTGACAGGCTTTGTTGTTGTTTTATTTTTTTATGTAGTCAGTACTGTATTAGTCTGTGATATGTATTTGATTTCTAACGAAATTAAAAAAAATCAGGTGTTTGAAGACCATTAATAGCAAAAAGTATGGGGTTGAGCTGGTGTGCTTCACTACTAACCCAACTCAAGTCTTGTATTCCTCGAAAAATGGCTGGGATGGTAAGTAATACCCTGTGTTCGCTTAAGAGTGATTTAAGACCTATACTTAAAAGAATGCACTTCTGCAGAATCTCTGCGTCTACTCTCCTTGAATGATAACCGGTTCGTAAGATATTTCAAAGGCCATCTTGACAGGTCTGTTGTACGTACAAATTATGGCCACATATTTCAGTTAATCTAACATGACAGAAAATCCTTATGCTGTCTGCCTTTTCCAGGGTTGTTGCTATGTCATTATGTTACGAGAAAGACAGTTTTCTCTCTGGTTCACTTGATCGAACTGTTCTCCTATGGGATCTGAGGGCTGACAAAGCACAGGTACAACTATTGATACTGTAAACTAGAAAATGCTACTCCGTATCTAATGAAACCTCTTTCTGATTGATCTCTCGTCCTTGTCACTTAACAAGCTGCAAATACAGTTAACAGTGCTATTATGGGTTTGGTTTCTACTTTTTCTTGTCTCTGTTAAATCAACTTATTAATCTCCTTCAGATGACTATCCTGTAGCTAAGTATACCAAGTACTACTGTTGGAATCGAATCCTTAATATTCCTGTTGTTAATATTTTTTGTTCCGGGATGATCATTATTAGATTCACTGTATTCTTATTTTAACAAGGTGTCTTGGATATGGTCAATTTATTTATCTGGATTTCAACATCTTGACACATATGGTGGCGTCATAGTAGAATTATTGGATGATTTCTAACTAGTAAAATGTTCCCTTTGGATTTTGTAGGGCTTGCTACGTGTGCAAGGGAGGCCTGCAGTTTCATATGATGATCAGGGTTTAGTTTTTGCAGTTGCTTACGGTGGTTACGCAAGGATGTTTGATGCTCGAAAATTTGAGAAGGTAGTGGCGATTGAATGTGTTGTTTGACTTGAATTGTTCGATACATTTTAACTATCCTACATCCCTAGGGTCCTTTTGATATTTTCTCCGTTGGTAATGATGAATCAGAAGCCAATATGATAAAGTTCAGCAGTGATGGAAGGCGGCTTCTTTTAACCACCAAAGCAGGACGTGTTCATGTGTTAGATTCATTTCATGGGAACAGTGTAAGCATTTTAACTACCGACTGTAATTTAAACCATGCAGGCTAAAGGACTTACAAAACACTCCTATACTTCTTTTTTTTGCAGCTAGCCACTTTCAATGTTAAGCCAGTCGTAACCAATTCAACATTGGAGGCATCATTCAGCCCTGATGGAAATCATATCATATCTGGTTAGAAGCACTTCCCTATCGCCCTTTTCACTCATTGCTCCACTCTCTTTTACTAAACCACTAAACCTATTCAATTTTATTTTTATTTTGTTTTTGCAGGCTCTGGTGATGGTAGTGTTTATGCTTGGAGTGTTAGAAGTGGGAAAAAGGTACAGAAGAATCTGGCATGTAACTTTTATAATTAAATTATTTTTTATTTTTGTTTTAGTTCGCTGAGTGATATACAAAGATGGCCCGGCCTGCAGGTTGCACGCTGGGGCAGCACAGATACCGAGCCACCACTAGTTAGGTGGGCTCCAGGATCGTTGATGTTCTTGACTGGATCTTCAGAACTATCCTGCTGGGTCCCGGACCTATCCAAGCTGGGATCATTCGCCGTCACTAAGTAAATTTGAATGACACGAGATTGATTGTCCTTGTAAGTTTGCATACTTCACTTCTGGCCATCTGCATAAAAGTAATTTGATTTCTGCCAAGTCCCAACTTCCGGAACTAAGATATGCCAATGAAAAGAAAACTATTTGGACAAATGCCATAGAAGAATTGCAGATACAGTCCCTGAAATGCCATATTGGCCGGATATTGGGCTTAAGTTATCACAATGGCATCTGGACATGTATGGCATTGTCCAAGCTGTTTTTTATGATGGCATTTCTCAGTTAAGGCAAGTTGGGAGTGGCATAAATTCCTTGATTCTTCTATGTTAAAGAAAAAACTCGCTGCTTTCTGTAGATTCTGACATATGATTGACCAATGCGGATTATCAAGTATGTCTAGGTAGCAAGAGATGATCAACTTTCGACTAACGTGCAGAACGGTTGCCTTGTTTGGCCATCCAGCTGTGAATATGAGGAACAATAAGCTGTAGCACATTGTATGTCTAGAGATGTTGGCCTTATAGCTCTGATGTATCATTAGGTTTTCTTTGACGCCATTTGCCGCGTTGAATGTATGTATAGTTGTGAAGTAAGCTCTTCTTTGCGCACAGATGTGATATTGAATTGAAACTAAAGTGATTTGTGTTTTAGCGCTGCTATATCGTGTAGCACTGCACTCGGTATGATGTCAGTGCCAGATGTTACTGTTTTGAGGCGTGAATTCGCCAAATGTTTAAGGCGGCAGCGTACGGTGCACCCTTGCACCAATTTAGCTTTGTGACGAGGTGAACTGGTGATTATAAATATTTGAATTGCAAGTTTATGGAGGCGAAAGATTTACAGTGTACTCGATGAACCTTCTATTCAATATTGTTTTTTGAAATGGATGCAAAATATCCGCCTCATCCTTTTCATTTTTGAACTTATTCACCTCATCCTTTACTTAAGAGAAGATGATTGTACGTACTCCCTCCGACCCGTTTTACTGTTCTCCACGCTGCTTTAAATTTTTTTTACGAAAAAAACCCCGCCAGTTCGAATATGTTTGCAATCAAGTCCCCAGGCCGTCCTGGCTCGCGGGACAGAGCTCCACCGCCGGCCACCGGGAGGGCGCTCCCGCCGCCGTCCACCGGGAGGGCGCTCCCGCCGCAGGCCGCTTCCCCTTCCCACCGCCGGTCGCTGCTGCTCCTTCTCTGCCTCCCCCTTCTCTGCCTCGCCGCTGCTCGTCGGCCGCTGCTCCCCACCAGACGCTCCGTCCTCTGCTCGCCGGAGAGAGCGCCGCCGGCGGCTGCTCCGTCCACCGGGAGAGCGCTCCCGCCTCCGTCCGATTCCTCTTCCCGTCGCCGGCCGGACGCCACCGGGCCCAGGAGAGGTTCGCTTCTTTCCCTTGCTTCTTCCGTTGTCTGCTTCCCTGTATTTAGAAAACTGGGCAATGTTTGGGCAAACATTCTGCACAATGTTTGGGTAAAATGGAGTCTGCTGGGCAGCCCTGGTCTCTCTGCGTGCTCGAGTTATTAAATTCCACTGGAGTATATAAATTTAGTGATGAACAAATGCTACTCCTTCCAGTGGAGTACAAACACCTTTCAAATCGACATTAAGAAACAAGTGCACCTTATGCTAAGAGTAGACATGTAAACATTCATTGATTTCTACTTTCATCGTTAGTCATTACTTACAGTGTGCTTTGCTATGTAATCGTTGCGATTCTCCAGAACACATATCTAGCAATCTCACACCATAAATTGATAAATATGCATAAAAAAGTCTTCATGCGCCTAGCGCGTGATCTTTGCCATACCGGTTTCTTCTTTGAACATACCGAGTAAGTTTCATGGAATGACATGTGTTTTTACTGAACTGCAAGTTGAAGGGAGGCTTCAGGAAACCCCATACTCTGACATGGATGTCCCAGAAAATCACACATATCCTTACCCAAGCATTTATAGGATATAACCCAGTAGCATAACAACTATTGAGTTGTTGTATTTACCTTCTTGATATCCTTCTTGATGGCCTGAACTTTGAGCGGCTTCACCACCGCTCCAGTCTTGTCGGTGGTCTCTTCCGCAGCCCCCGACGGAGGCGTCAGAGGAGAAGAAACGCGGACCATGGCGTTATCCTCCGCGAGCAGGCTCCTCGTGGTCGATATCCCCTGCAACGAATATTTAATATTCCCAGTTCCTGATGAGTTATTTAATATTCTCCAGCATTAATATTGTGAATACATACATACCTATTGTGGAACAGGTGGTAGGAGGTCCATTGGTCCTAGGCCATGTGAATCATGGGCTCTTTATCTAGAGGGTCACCATTTCAGCAAACCATTATGGTTCAGTTTTGGAATAATTCAAACTAGTACTCCAGTTTCAGGTTCTGAACTCAGTAGAGAAAATTTAAGTGCAAATGGTTCTGAACTCCAAGCTTAAATTGTTTATTCTGAACTCAGTAGAGAAAATGAACCATGGGCATCTCACAAGCTTAAATTGTTTATTCTGAACTTGTCACTCCAAACTGAACTTTTTTATTCTCAAACTTTTTTATTGCTTGTTTATCCTTCATGCTTTTCTGCATGTTATTAATTTTCAATTGCTTTTCAGCAACTTGCCCGGTCCACCGTAGGAGAAGATGGTACTCTTTGATATCAACTTAACTCCTCCACAAGAGCTTCATGATGGAGGGAGGGATTTGGATCTGAACTTCAGTCCACATACTCCAGAAGAACAAGAAGAAGTTTCTCAGCCAGGCCACATTGAAGAAGAAGAAGACCAAGAAGAAGCTGCTCAGCCAGGCCACATTCAAGAAGAAGCTGCTCAGCAGGCCACATTCAAGAAGAAGAAGACCAAGAAGAAGCTGTGCAGAGGCACCATAAAGATCAGCCGGAGGGTTATAAATTTGCAGCATATATTGCACTAAAAGCACTAGGAAAAGTGATAGAGGCGAAGGTGTCCCGATGTTTCGATGAGATGGTGGGGATCGATTATGGTGGAGACGACTTTCACGATCCGACTACGAACGTGCGAAGACGTTGCGCCTTAGCGATCGCTAAACCAACTCCGAAAGGTTATTGATCCCGCGGATGCACGATCAACCTGACCACGAAGGTCTAATTCCTGCAAGCAATCGAAGAACAAGCAAGAACTAAGAATTGCAATCTGGATATTGCGAATATAAGATGAATGATTACGAAAGTTGGGGTTCCAATGAGGTCTTGGCCTGGTCGGATGACACAAACGAAGAGCTCGAAGTTGCGGCTATGGCTAACTTTAATCTAATTAAAACCCAAGTCTAAACGACGCCCTAAGGGCTGTATATATGGGGGAACAGAGGGGATTTTCGTGACCCCTTGGAGGTGGGGTCCGAAAACAACCCTAACTCGGTTTCCCCACACATACGGACTCTAAAAACTGCCTATAATGTGGTATTTCGAAATTACATGGGCCCAGCCCAATATTAAGGTGACGCAGCACCTATAATTGCTCTTGGACGAAAATAATGAAGTGGCATCTCGTGTATTCCGTCCAAGCCTTCATGCATGCCTTATGGTGGCTTCAACGTGCGAAAATCCCCACTGGAAGCTCCACTGTACTTTCCCCCGCGCACACCTTCTTCTCCATTCTTGATCCCGCTCCAATGACCATCCTTCTTGTCCATGCTAGGTCCTTCATTCATAAGCAAAACAAAAGTATCTAATTTAGGCAGCATCATATGTTCATGAACAATAGAAGGATTCGCAAGAAACGAAAGTACCTGATAATTTAGTTGACGTGCACGTGCTCTAGTAACTGGTCCAGTATGTGTAGTTGGTGAGGGTATGGGTGTAACATTAGTAGGGATGTCCTCATCATCCTCCCCTTCTTGAATTGAAGTCGTCCTCGACGGAAGCTCATCATCTTCTCCCAAATAAGGTTTCAAATCTGCAATGTTAAATGTGGGACTAACCCCAAAATCTGCAGGTAGCTCAAGTTTATATGCATTATCATTAATTTTCTGTAAAACCTTAAAGGGACCATCAGCTCGTGGCATTAACTTAGACTTGCGCAAATCAGGAAACCTATCATTTCGTAGATGTAACCAAACAAGATCTCCTGGTTCAAATACAACATGCTTTCGACCCCTATCACCAGCAAGCTTGTATCTAGCATTCATGCGCTCAATGTTTTCTTTAGTTAACTCATGCATTTTTAATATCAACTCAGCACGTTGCTTAGCATCAAAATTCACCTTCTCCGAAGATGGAAGAGGCAGCAAATCAATAGGTGCACGAGGTAGAAAACCATAAACAATCTCAAAAGGGCACATTTTAGTGGTAGAATGCACTGAACGATTATAAGCAAATTCAATATGAGGTAAACATTCTCCCCACAGTTTCAAGTTACTTTTTAAAACAGCCCTAAGCATAGTAGACAATGTCCTATTGACCACTTCAGTTTGTCCATCAGTTTGGGGATGACATGTAGTACTAAAAAGTAGTTTAGTCCCCAACTTAGCCCATAAGCATCTCCAAAAATGGCTAAGAAACTTAGTATCACGATCCGAGACAATAGTATTGGGCACACCATGTAAACGAATAATCTCTCCAAAGAATAAATCAGCAACATTAGCAGCATCATCGCTTTTATGACATGGTATAAAATGTGCCATCTTAGAAAATCTATCCACGACAACAAATATGCTATCCCTCCCCTTCTTTGTTCGAGGCAAGCCTAAAACAAAGTCCATGGATATGTCCTCCCACGGAACACTAGGTACAGGTAAAGGCATGTATAAACCATGAGGATTGAGTCGTGACTTAGCTTTTTGACATGTAGTGCAGCGAGCAACAAAACGCTCAACATCCCGTCTCATCTTTGGCCAAAAGAAATGTGTAGCAAGTACGTCCTCCGTCTTTTTCACGCCAAAATGTCCCATTAATCCTCCTCCATGCGCCTCCTGCAACAACAAAAGACGAATAGAGCTAGCCGGAATGCATAGCTTGTTAGAACGGAACACAAATCCATCATTAAGCACAAACTTGTTCCATGTTCTACCCTCTCTACAATTCTGCAATACATCTTTAAATTCCGCATCATTTGCATATTGTTCTTTGATTGTCTCTAAACCGAATATCTTGAAGTCAAGTTGTGAAAGCATAGTATAACGACGAGACAAAGCATCAGCAATAATATTATCTTTCCCCTTCTTGTGTTTAATGACATAAGGGAAAGTCTCAATAAATTCAACCCACTTAGCATGTCTACGATTAAGTTTTGCTTGACTTCTTATGTGTTTCATAGATTCATGATCAGAATGTATAACAAATTCTTTGGGCCATAAATAATGTTGCCAAGTTTCTAATGTCCGAACAAGAGCATATAATTCCTTATCATAAGTAGAATAGTTCAGACTAGGCCCACTCAATTTTTCAGAAAAGTATGCAACAGGTTTAGCATCTTGTAATAACACACCTCCCAAACCAATCCCACTAGCATCGCATTCAAGCTCAAAAGTCTTATTAAAATCAGGAAGTTGGAGCAAAGGAGCATGTGTTAACTTATCTTTCAATACCGTGAAAGCTTCTTCCTGTGCGGTACCCCAAGTAAAAGGCACATCCTTGCGTGTAAGCTCATTGAGAGGGGCAGCAATGGTGCTGAAATCTCTCACAAAACGCCTATAGAATCCAGCGAGGCCAAGAAAACTTCGCACTTGTGTGACCGTTTTGGGCTGCGGCCAACTCTCAATCGCCTCGATCTTGGCTGTATCAACTTCAATACCCTGTGGAGTAACAACATAGCCAAGAAACGATACTCGGTCGGTGCAAAAGGTGCACTTCCCAAGGTTACCAAATAAACGTGCATTACGTAGAGCAATAAAAACAACACGTAAATGATCCAAATGTTCCTCCAAAGATTTGCTATAAATCAGTATATCATCAAAATAGACTACCACAAATCGTCCAATGAAAGCACGTAAAACCTCATTCATTAATCTCATGAAAGTGCTAGGTGCATTAGTTAACCCAAAAGGCATGACTAACCACTCATATAATCCAAACTTAGTTTTAAAAGCCGTTTTCCATTCATCTCCTAATTTCATGCGAATTTGATGGTATCCACTACGCAAATCAACTTTGGAAAACATGGTAGAGCCACTTAATTCATCAAGCATATCATCTAACCTAGGAATAGGATGACGATAACGAATAGTAATATTATTAATGGCTCGACAATCAACACACATACGCCATGTTCCATCCTTTTTAGGCACTAATATAACAGGAACAGCACAAGGACTAAGGGACTCACGTATGTAACCTTTGTCGAGTAGCTCTTGTACTTGACGCTGAATCTCCTTCGTCTCCTCCAGATTGGTACGGTATGGCGCACGGTTGGGCAACGAAGCACCGGGAATTAAGTCAATCTGATGCTCAATCCCTCGAATAGGTGGTAATCCCGGTGGTACGTCTTGTGGAAAGACGTCAATAAACTCCTGCAAAAGGTCAGTGACAACAGGAGGCAAAGAAGGAGGCAATTCCTCAAATGAAAACAAAGCTTCTTTGCAGACAAAAGCATAGCACACATATTGACTAACATCCAAATCTGAAATATCAACCTTAGTAGCAAGCAAAGTTGGACTAGTCAATTTAATTTCATTAGAAACAGCAGAAGAAGATTTGCTATTAGTCTTATGTTGTTGCTCAAATTCTTTGGCTGCTATCTCATTCTCACTCTTATTTTTCTCCTGTTTTGCTTTACTAGCTCTAGCAAGATCATCTTTCACAATTTGTTCAGGAGACATAGGAAGTAAAGCAATATTTTTATCCTGATGAACCAGAGTAAACTGATTTGTCCTACCATGGTGTACAACATTCCTATCAAATTGCCATGGTCTACCAAGTAAAAGAGAGCATGCTTGCATGGGTACCACATCACAATCAACATAATCAGCATAAGCAGCAATGCTAAAGTGCACACGAACAGAACGCGTTACCTTAATCTTACCACTATTGTTAAACCACTGAATATAGTACGGATGGGGGTGTGGTCTTGTGGTGAGAGATAGCTTCTCCACCAACTCCATGCTAGCCAAGTTGTTGCAACTCCCTCCGTCAATGATGATGCGAACCGAACGTTCTTTCACCACTCCCTTTGTGTGGAACAAATTATGCCTCTGGTTTTGCTCGGCCTTCGTTACCTGCACACTTAATACACGTTGAGCAACCAAACTAGCATATTTATCTGCGTCATCAGGAGTCATATACTCTATATCATGAGCATCATCATGGGCACCCTGTTCCTCATGAGCAATGAGAACTAGAGTCTCCTCATCATAGTCACTCGCTGACTCATACCCACCATCCGCCGTAATAGTCATCACACGCTTGGAGGGACAGTCTTTTGCGAAGTGACCTCCACCTTGGCACCTGCGACATTTAATATCACGATCTCGTGTTTGCCCTGTGGACGCCATGGATGAAGAAGAACTCGCCGCCGGACCACTCTGTGCACCCTTGAATGGTGGCGCTGGCTGTTTTGGTGGCTCCCTGTAAGAATGAGCGGCTGAAGTAGATGGTGGCGCAGCAGGACGTGTGGATGTAGAAGCTCCACGCGATGTCCATGATGTATTTCGTCCTGCAGAAAAGTTAGGTCTTGTAGCGGCCTATCGATCCTGCACTTCACGTTCAGCTTTACAAGCAAGATGAAACAAACGAGTGATAGTAGCAAAATCCTTGTATTCTAGAATAGTTTGTATCTCCCTGTTTAAGCCACCCATAAAACGTGCAAGCATAGCTTCATTATCCTCTACTAGGCCACATCTAATCAATCCAGTTTGTAATTCTTGATAATATTCCTCTACAGAATTTTTTCCTTGTCTCAAACGCTGTAATTTTTGTAACAATTCACGTTGATAATAAGGAGGAACCCAGCGAGTACGCATAGCATCTTTTAAAGCAGCCCAAGTAGTTGGAATATTATTAGCATGCAATCTACAATGTTCAGACCACCAAATAGATGCAAAGCCCGTGAATTCACAAACAGCAGCAGTAACACGTCTATTCTCAGGATATTGTAAACATGTAAAACGTTGTTCAGTTTCTAACTCCCAAGTAAGATAAGCATCAGGAATATATCTACCCTCAAACGGCTTAAGATTCAATTTAAGTTTAGGCACGTGTTCATCATCGCGTACCTGAGGGGGTGGTTGGTGTCGACCGTGGCGAATGTTGGGACGTGGACGTCCAGCTGGCTGCTCATAGGCCGCTTCCTGTTCCACCTCCTCCTCGTAATCACCCTCGTAGTTGTCGTCCTGGACGACGTCAGAAGCAGCAGCAGCAGCAGTAGCAGCAACTGCAGCAGCAGGAGGAGCACCAATACCAGCAGCTTGTCCTCGCGGAAACAGAATACGTCGTGCACGTGGTAGTGGCGGTGGCTGTGGCTGTGCTGAAGGTAGGCGTGCGATCAACTCAGTAAACTTGGCGTCGAGCTTGGTGTCGATCATCTTTTCCACGCCATCAATTGCCTCTGTAAATCTGGTCTCGATGTCATTCACCTGTTCAGACATCATTTGTGCAAATTTATCATGTAGCTCCTTGTTTGTCATGTTCTCCCAATCGGGTGCATCCCGCGCCACTTCATCATGTGATCCTGGCATGGTTAGCAGAAATAGAAAACACACAGGAATATGATCCTACTTCTACTAATGGGATGGATGTGGGGTGGTGGAAAGCACAAATCCGTCAAGCTTTTCTTACGTTCTTACCGATTCTTACCTAGCAGCAGGTGGTGATGTACAACCAACGGGTCAAAACTCTCAGAGATATGGTAGAGCGATGGCCAGGAGGTGTCAAAACGCACGATGTAGGATATATGTGGAGCTGTAGGTAGGCTTGACAAATATGGTAGCAAAAAGATCAACAGTAATCAAAACAGAGATGCAAAGCTGAATAAACACTCAACGTCGGTACTGTGCTGATCCTAGGCTAGACCGTACTAGAGACGCGAGCCTAAAACACCAACGAAAGCACGGCGCGGCACGTAACAACTGTGAAGCACACTCTGAATTTTTAATTTTTTTTTGCGATGCGGGACTGCGGTGGCTGAAAAAGTGCGAAAAAACACTATGGTGGCGAACGTCTCAAAACGAGTTTCTGGACGTAAGGAACGTATGGGCACGAAATTTTTTTACCCCTGAATTTTTTTATTTTTTTTTGGAAATCACCCTCTTCTACGTACGACAAAAGATTGGTGAAATCCGACTCTAATCAACTCAAAAATATTCTGGCTACGGAGATATCAGGAACCGTACTGATGGTGGAACTCAACTCGGACTCGTGAGACGTGCTGGTGTATATGGACTCTGCTTGGCGGAACGTGGTGGTGTATCTGGACTCGGATTAGCGGAACGTGGTAGGATGACTACTTGTGCGGCGGCGACGTGGAAAACTGTGATCAGAACTCGAAACTCTAAGGGAACTAGACGCTAAGATCAGCAACTTGACACAACGATGCAACCGTAAATTCAACAAAGCAAGTACTGAAAAGAAAACTGGACAAAGGCTAGGACTGTCTTGGGACGTGATGATCTAACCCTAATTTTTTTTGTTGGCTTTTTCGTGGACTGTAGGTATGAAGAACAGAACCAATCTAGACTATGAAAACTGGTAAATCTCACCGAGCAACCTGGAAATCTGATACCACTTGATAGAGGCGAAGGTGTCCCGATGTTTCGATGAGATGGTGGGGATCGATTATGGTGGAGACGACTTTCACGATCCGACTACGAACGTGGGAAGACGTTGCGCCTTAGCGATCGCTAAACCAACTCCGAGAGGTTATTGATCCCGCGGATGCACGATCAACCTGACCACGAAGGTCTAATTCCTGCAAGCAATCGAAGAACAAGCAAGAACTAAGAATTGCAATCTGGATATTGCGAATATAAGATGAATGATTACGAAAGTTGGGGTTCCAATGAGGTCTTGGCCTGGTCGGATGACAAAAACGAAGAGCTCGAAGTTGCGGCTATGGCTAACTTTAATCTAATTAAAACCCAAGTCTAAACGACGCCCTAAGGGCTGTATATATGGGGGAACAGAGGGGATTTTCGTGACCCCTTGGAGGTGGGGTCCGAAAACAACCCTAACTCGGTTTCCCCACACATACGGACTCTAAAAACTGCCTATAATGTGGTATTTCGAAATTACATGGGCCCAGCCCAATATTAAGGTGACGCAGCACCTATAATTGCTCTTGGACGAAAATAATGAAGTGGCATCTCGTGTATTCCGTCCAAGCCTTCATGCATGCCTTATGGTGGCTTCAACGTGCGAAAATCCCCACTGGAAGCTCCACTGTACTTTCCCCCGCGCACACCTTCTTCTCCATTCTTGATCCCGCTCCAATGACCATCCTTCTTGTCCATGCTAGGTCCTTCATTCATAAGCAAAACAAAAGTATCTAATTTAGGCAGCATCATATGTTCATGAACAATAGAAGGATTCGCAAGAAACGAAAGTACCTGATAATTTAGTTGACGTGCACGTGCTCTAGTAACTGGTCCAGTATGTGTAGTTGGTGAGGGTATGGGTGTAACATTAGTAGGGATGTCCACATCAAAAAGATAGACCCGTGGTGAAGGCGGATAAAGAAATTGTGGCTCGACTTTTGGGAATATGTCTTAGATCTGTCGAGAAGGCATGGAAGAAGGCCATAGAGCAAGAGGGAAGAAATGAAGTGCTTGATTTCTCAAATAAGCGGAAGGGCAGGTGCGGAAGAAAACGGAGAGAGCTCAATCTCGATGAAAGGGTGCCTCAAGTTGCACTGAACAAAAGGGGTACATTGAGGGCATTGGCAAGGTCCCTTGACATCCCTTTCTCAAAACTGCAAAGGAGGTTGGCGTGGGGTGATTTAAGGCGCCATACCAATAGCCTGAAATCACATCTAACTTTGGAAAACAGAATTAGAAGGTTCCTATATTGCATCTCAATGATTGACGAAACAACTATATTAGAAGCAAATCTTTCATTCAAAAAGATGGGGAACACTATCCATATGGATGAAAAATGGTTTGATATGACTAAGCAAAACCGGACGTACTACCTAACACGAGAAGAACCAGATCCAGTTTGCACCATCCGAAACAAAAACAACATCGGGAAGGTCATGTTCTTAACACTGTTTGCAAGGCCAAGATTTGATGAGCAAGGAAATATGAAATTTGACGGAAAGGTCGGAATGTGGGATTTTGTCACAGAAGATGCAGCCAAATACAACTCCAAGTATAGGACAAAAGGAACAATGCAATTGAAGAACATCAATGTCACTAGAGACATCATGCGGGAATACCTCTGTGAGAAGGTAATTCCAGCAATTGTTGAAGTATGGCCCGATGATGAAGATGTGGGAACCATATGGATACAACAAGATAATGCCAGGACCCATGTTCAGCCTGATGATCCTGTATTTCTAGCCGCCGTAAAAGCTTCAGGATTGGACATCAGATTGACTTTCCAGCCTCCCAATTCTCCGGATGTGAATGTTCTGGATCTTTGCTTCTTCAGTTCCATCCAATCCTTGGCATTTGAGAGTGCACCTAACACTCTCAAAGAACTGATAGAATCTGTCGAACAAGCTTATGATGCATATGACGTGAAGACACTTGCCAAAGTGTATGTAACTTTGCAGTCTGTCCTAGTGGAGATTATGAAAGACCAAGGTGGAAGCACATATAAGCTACCCCACATGGGCAAGGACAAGCTAATAAAAGAGGAAAAGTTGCCTGACACACTAGAGGTTGAGAGCAAACTATATGAAGAAACCTTAAAGCTAGTAGCAGACTATGAGAAACAACAAGTCGAGAAAGAGGAGGAGAAGATGAAGGAGAAACAAGCAAAGAAAGCAACAAAGAGAAAAGGAAGGTCCCAAGTAATCGTGGATGATGACACGTTTATCGCAAGAAGAGAATATAGCACATGGTTGGAGGACCCATCAAGCATTGTCCGTCCGTGCCGTCGAGTCAAGAGTGTATGTCAATGTCTTATTGCTTGTAATTGTCTGTTCTAAATTGATGCATCTTACTGACACATTTTATGTTTACTCTTTACAGAAACTTGATCTCATCCGGGAAACACAAATAGGCGAATTTGAAGATGCAATACTACCAAGAATAGAAGAAGAGAAGCCCGAGGAGAAGAAGAGGATCAAGGGGAGAAGAGGAGGAGAAGATGAAGGGCAATACAAGAAGCCAAAGAAGGCATGTAATACTAGAGCAAACAATTGTACGGAGTAAATTATAAGCATGGCATATATTATGTTGTAAATTAAGACTGCAAAGGAGCATTTCAACTTATGGCATATAAGCATTTCATGGAGTAGCAGACATCAACTGAATCTTCATGTACCTTCTACTGTTGTATCTTCATGCATTCACTGAGTAGCCTTCTACTGTTGTGGCCAAATGCATATATTTTTGCAGATTAAATCAAGCAACCCCAAAGCTCCACTGTTCTTCATGACTACAATCAGAATTCAGAAGTTTAGAACAAGAAGAATTTCTACTCAATGTTGTGGTACATACACAATGACACACAGTAAAGAAGAGAACAGAGTAGCATGTTCTTCTCAATGTTGTGAACAATGACACATAATTTCTACTCACTATTCTTCATGTCTAGAATTCTACTCAGCCAAGGAGTAGCACTTTTTTGGCGCTGTGACTTCGATTGTTTGTTTGATTTGGACACTACACATGACCATTGCGATGCTCTGCTTTACAAGTTCTAAATCTTAGGAATGTTTGGTTCTAGGCCTTGTCATACTTTACAAGGAGTATGTAAGGTTAGTTCTTTAAAATGCAAACTCTAGCGTACTATAGTGTGCAATGCAAACTCTATTCTTATGGCGTGAAATTAACCGTGATCAAAATTGTGATAACCTGAACATGAGGCATCGGTTGCATTTTCAGGGACAGAGAGGTATTCTCGACCACCTCCAGGTCTGCAGATGTTGCTTTATCTTTAAAGTTGCTCTGATCTGCCTCCTGTGCCTTGGTGAACTGCTTTACCAGAGTTTCTCCGTTGGCAGAATTCTTCAGGACGTATCGGTTGATATCAAGATTTTCCCACACAATAAGTGTTTCCACTGCACCCATTTCAAGGGCAGCCATGGTGTCATCCACACCAAAAACATACTTCCCAGTGTCTTGGCTTATCTCCTCAAAGTACTTCCCAATCAACTTCTTTTCTTGGATGAACTTGACATTGGAAAGGACTTCAACAGATATCGCAATGGCCTGGTTAAAGCCATTATCTCCACCATAAGAAACATCAACCACCTTGAGTATCTTGGTGGCCAAGCGTTGATCAAACATGTCAGATTGACTCAATTCAGTCTTGAAGTCAGCAGAACCAGCTAGAATGAGTCCAGACACATTTGGCTGACTAGTGGCAGGGTTGATGAAGAATTGTGTAGCGAGCTCAGCTGTCTTGCACACATAGTTGTGGCGTTTCTCCATGCGCAGACAGGCAAAGCGAAGTGCTGACTGCCCTCCTCGTCCATGCTTCTTTGGGAGATCAACAGAGAACTTGTGAAGAACCTCTCTAGTGTTGCCACTCAGTGTTCCAATCAACGCTATTTGTCCGAGTAATAAACTGCAAGTTCAATTTTGCATCAACTAGACAAAAAAGAATGAACTGTGAGGAGGAGTACTGTGTGGAGTAAATTCCCCAAATTTCTTCAGAACAAGCATAAAGTTCAGAAGAAATGGTGGCGGCATTGACCTGTGTGGCGGCCATTGAATCCCTCCTCCTCCTCCTCCTCTACCTGTGTGGCGGCCATTGAATCCCTCCTCCTCCTCCTCCTTGTCGCCACCTGGTACCTGCAGTGGCCCTCTCCATCCTCTCCCTCCTCCACCTCCTCCTCGTCACCGGCGTCGCGGCCGTGGGCTAGGGCCAAGGCGATGAGGCCGCGGGGAGGACGATGAGGACGACGCCGACAGCCTCCAGCGGACGATGAGGACGCGGGGCAGACGACGAGGACGACGCCGACAGCCTCCAGTAGCCTCCAGCGCCTCCAGCCTGCCTCCGCCGGGCCGCTCCCCTTCGCCGCCGCAAAGAAACCATTTTTAGACAGAGCTGCGCGGCGGGAGGGAGATGTGCTGCTGAGAGTTGCGCGGCGCGAGGGAGGAGCTGCGCGTTCCTGCAAGGGAGGAGCGGCGAAGTGCCGGCGAGGTGCCGAGGGCGAGGAGCGGAGGGCGAGGTGCCGAGGTCGTCGCAGGGACGGAGCGGGCGGCGTCAGAGCGGTGGGAGGACCTTTCTCTTCAGGTGAAAAAAGCTAGGGGGGTTTTTGAAAAAACAACGGCGCGAACAGTAATCCGGGTCGGAGGGAGTATTTAATTTGTAGAAAACTCAGTCATGGTCCAATAAAATGACGGGTTTCTCAAGCGTCCCAGAATTACTTGTGTCTAACGATGCAGTGTTGATTACTGCTAAAACAATGTTTTTTTTGCGGGTATGCTAAAACAATGCTTTTAACTCCCAAGACGTACAAGTACTGCTCCCTTGTCAAGATGCTGATGCTCTTTAAACACTACTAACACAGGATTTAAAAACGAGCACCGAATCTGCCATGCTAACTAATCTGTACTGGTATACAAATGCTACTGAGCAACTAAATGGTTGCTCACAACGGAAAAGATCGATTAGTCATTTCCCCTGGTCTGCGCATCAACGCCATCTTATCGTTCCTTCGTTTCTGTTGATCATGATCTCCTAGTCATTTCCTGATCATGATCTGCATCTTCTGCTATGCTCAGTTATGCTAACAGGCTTGCGAGGAAACTTCTGATCTCTGATCGCCATCAGCCGTCGCCTGGACTTGCGCAGCGTACTGCAGGTTCCAGAGAACCTCTTCGATGGATGGCCGGGTCGACGATTCAACGGACAAGCATTTGATCGTGATGGAGACAACCATCGATAGTGAATCCTGCGATGAGGTTCCGAGCACGACCGGGTCCAGAACGTGCTCGCGCTCTTCCTGGCATGATATAGACAGAACCTGCAGATACAGGCAAATATTTCTCAGACAGTTCATTCGTTTTTCCTTGTGGCGGTATATGTTAGTACAATCAAAATTTCGGACAGATGTGTGACTTTGGTCGAAACAGTACAACAACAACAACAACAACAACAATAAAGCTTGTCAGTCCCAAACAAGTTGGAGTAAGCTAGAGCTGAAATCCAAAAGATATTGAATCGAAAATTAGTCCGGATAGTGAATTCTGTATTAACTTCTCTGTAAGCAGTCACTGAGAAAGTTCATGCATTAAACAGTTCACTTCTGGTAAATGGATGTTAACTGAATTATATATTACTGAATAGTTTCCCTGTAAGCAACACCACTGAGAAGGTTCATGCATTAAACATATCACTTTTAGTAAATGCATGCTAACCTGTAGAAGTGCTCAAAAGCTCCATATACCATAATTCTATGCATTAAATGGTTCACAGTTGAATTATAATTGGTCATCAAAACTGTTACTAACACATCATAGTTCATACACATGGCAAACTTTCAATAGTGTGACTGCATCTCCTAAATTTGTGTGAGCTTTTTTATGTTTACTACATGTTTTATTTGCTAGAAACTCATGTTTTATGACCGATAAGAAAAACAATATGAATTGTGTAGTAATGTTATTATGTTAAACTAGGTAAATACTCCTGCATTTCGATGGAAGTTAAACACTTGTGCTTTTTGCTATATAAGTTTTTTTATTGCTTGATTTTTTTTAAACACTTGTGTCATCGTAGTTCCTAACTTCGTGCAGATAAAAAAATATCTCAAAATATACAGCAATCGATTCAACTAATCCAAAGACAGTGATACACCTGTCTACTACATGAAATAATTCTGATGATTATTTTCTTGGCAACTTCAGAGGTAATCTCTGATGGTGGACAGACCGCCACCAACTCAGATCTTTATAAGAGTACGTAAAAGATAAAGATACGTCCACTCCCCGGCATCTCTAAGAAATCTAAGCCAAACCTGCAATCCCTTTCTGGGTAGGCAAGTAATTGTGCTATAATAACAATGTTAGTGGAAACAAATGTGTATACTAATATAACAGCGATAAACCATAGGAAACCCCATTTTCTTTAGTTATCATGTGAAGCATAAAAACAGTACTACAGGCCTCTTTGGAGTGCATATTCTAGAAAAGTACGGATGGAAAAACATAGCATTGGAGTCATGGCTTCTGAAATCAATTTTTTACTGTAGGCTTGTGAAATCTTTGTCATACACAACCAAGAAAACAAGCGTGTTGAGTATTGCAAAGCTAAATAAAACATGAATATGAGGCAGGGATCCATCTAAGCATCATCTAAATCTTCACTAATAAAGCAAGAAAGGGAAACATACCAGTTCACTTAAAATGAAAGGATCTCCTTTTCTATGTAATTTTGAGCCCATAAGTGCTTCAAGTATAATGCAACCAAAAGAACATACATCATCTTGCAAAGTTTCCCTACAAAAATATCGATAAACGTTAAAATTTCAACATGAGTGAGCATCGATCAGTTTATAGACTGCTTCAACTCTATAACCAGATTTGCTTATCTATTTTAGTAAATTAGTACAATGGTAGTTGACTCAGTACATGCAACTACATCTGAAGTGTTGAACTCCTCATTTAGTTCTAATATACAACTATGTGTAGAAACAATATCTGCAACATGTTATTCTACTTCTTCAGGGACTTACAATTCTTCAGCATTATTTTGTATGTATCTCTGCCTTTCTCCTATTGCCTGCAGACCAAAAGAAATATTGGCATTAAAAACAAGCATGTACTTTCTCAATGCACATATATTAAAAAAATAGGGGATCAAACATGATATAATAATTTCATTTAAATGAGCCAACCTCATGTTTGTATATCTCCTCTGTGATTATGGACAAACCGTAGTCGCTCAGTTTTGCAATATGGTATTCATCAAGCAAAATATTAGAAGTTTTCAATCGATTATACAAGGAACCAGGAATTATTCCTGTATGTAAGAAATGAACAGCCCTTGCAATGCCGATGAGCACATGCAGTCTATCACACCATTTCAGTGTTTTCTCAGGACTAGAGCCTGCCAAGAAAGGCACACACAAATAAATAATTAGATAATTGAACGGTTATCAATTCATATAACTTAATTCTTCATATTTACGTGTAGTTCCTTACCAGAAAGATAAGAAGACAGAGTTCCATTAGGTACATATTCATAAACAAGAAAAACCCTTTTTACACTTGACTCGTCAACTGCGTTGTCAATACAGTGCCCCAAGAGGCAAACCAAATTTGGGTGCCGAAGCTTCGCAAGTAGATCTAACCGAAGCTTTAGATTTCTTATTGAATATCTGTGGTGCAATGCCAAACATCTTATTGCAATCACGGTTCCATTCTCTAGTTTTCCCTTGTATAACTGAAGATCAAGAAAAATAATGTGAATGAAAACCAAGATGTATTAAATAATGTGTATATAAACTTGAATGCTAGGAAATTATTTAATGTGCATAACTAAATCCTAATATTTAATGTTAGGAAAAGTAATTATGTTGTTAATTCACATTTCAAAACGTACAATTATTACACATCTAATATTTAATGTCATATTGAATCTAAATTGGTGAATCTATGAACAAATCAGCAAACCTTTCCAATAGATCCCTCGCCTAAAAATGCTGATCGTTCAAAGCATTTTGTTGCTTCTTTGAGTTCTTCTAAAGAAAATACACGATGTGTGGGCATTATTTGCGTTCCAAACTTTACAGCTTGAGATATGTACCCTGTAATGAATAGAGGTAGAAGATGATTCAAATTCACATCAAATGAGGAAGTAAAATTATCTCTTCTTGCTCGTTCAGGGAGGTACTTGCAAGTAGCATATCAAAATGTGTTCAGAACATGGAAGTACCATCATCAGTATACCATTCAGCTAAAGCACTTTGGATATAGTTACAAGGTATAGGATAGTGCAGAGTAGGTATTAATGGAGACAAAGGTAAGATAGTTAATATATTAAAGTAAATGGGAATGATGTCTTAGGGGTCTATCGACACTAAGGAGATTGACACATTTATAAATGCAATATCACTCGAGAATGAGTCTTACTTGCATTCACTAGCAGTTCAGAAGACATTCCTGGAGTCGAGTTGTCTTGCATTTGCTTCTGCAGTAACTGTTGTTCTGATGTAACACTCTGACAGTTTCTTTTGTTTGATGCCATTAATAGAAGAGAAAGAACAAGCACAACCAGTACTATACCGACAATAGTAACCACAAGTCCAACATCCCTGCTTGAACTTCTCCCCTTATGGGGTTGTTGACAATATTTAGCTTCATGCTGGTGTTCAGGGTCAGCACTAAAGCAATTCCCGTCGAACTTAACAACCCTGTTATTCAAGTTGGCACTTAAACAAGCAGGCAGGTCACCTATGAGTCGGTTAGTAGACAAATCCACAAAGCCCAGGGTGGTGCTGCATGTCAAACTACCCAGAAGTGATCCACTGAGCATGTTTGCTGCCAGGTTCAAATAACTGATATTTGGGAGGTCAAAGAGTTCTTCAGGAGGATTGCCCTCAAGAAAGTTGAATGAAAGATCAAGGTGTTGAAGCCTTTTCAGTTGACCGATTTTTTCAGGAATTTCACCCTTGAACGAGTTCTTGCTAAGCAAGACTGTTACCAATGCTGTAGGCATGTCTGGAAGCTCTCCATCTAGCTCGTTGTCCCTCAAATCCAACATCTCAAGTTTTATTAAACTACCCAAAACCGGAATCTTGCCTGAGATATTATTGCCGGCAAGAGCTAGCTCGGTAAGCATTGTAGCTTTACCAACTGATGCTGGTATTGGACCCTTCAACCGGTTACGCTGCAAACGAAGGACCGTGAGGTTCGAGAGGGAACCAAACCAGTCTGGCACAGTTCCATTGAAGTAGTTACCATCCAGTGTCAGGGTTTGAAGCCTCGACATGGCCGATAGCTTCGGGGGAACCGATCCATACAGAAAATTGGAGCTCAAATCAAGCACTTGAAGCGAAGACAACCGGTGAATCTTGTCGGGGAGAGGGCCCCATAAGCCCAAAGACACCAAGATCACGACCCGCAAGGTAGTCAACCTTGTCAGTGTAGTAACAAATGAATCAATAATAAAGGCGTCAGAGAGGCTAACATTGGGAAGAGGATATCCACTGAACTTTGGTGGCTTAGTGATCCTATCACCGACTATCTTGAGCTCCGTAATAGCATCCCCCTCACATGTTACGGTAACCACCGAAGTGGGCTGAGTGTAGCAGGGGTTACCACTAGGATTATTCCAGACATCCAGCTGCCTAGGGTACTCAAGCTGCTTCCTGAGCTGCTGCAGCAGCTCACTCTGTGAGGACTGCTCGCTTGTTCGGAATAACGTCAAACAGGTTATGGCCATCACAAGGACACTTAACTGCCAATCCATTGGAGCCCAGCTTTGGGACTGTATCCACTTTCAATTGTCTGCCTGTGTATCTTGACAAGTTGTGCACTTTCCAAATTCCCAACCAGGAGTTTCAGTCAGGACTTTGACACTGAACGAAGATGAAGTGCAGGATTGAGAATTGCAGCAGCAGAATGATTCGTTGAAAAAACTTTGTATTTATTGATCTCGCAGTAAAGCTTCCTGCGCAAAAATTAATAACTTTCAGTAAACCAGTGAGGATGAAATAATGAAGGCCAAAAGCAGATGTGTCTTATCCTAAAAAAGAAAGCAAATCTGTCGCAGAACCTGATTCATATAATCTGGCTTGCAAAAAAAACTCAAAAAACTGTTTTGGTGACGGGACGTAGGAAATTTGAAATAAGGTCTACTCCAGTTTGAACAAGTAAAGCAGAGGGAATAGTTTTCGCTTGTTTGCTGTAAAAATAACATTTGAAGGCGCAGGCTTGTAAATCTGCCTGGAGCTGACAAAGAAAATGACATACTGTGTCAACTACAGGAGGGGGAAGCATTGATTTTCAATAAGTGCACAGCTGCAACTACAGTATATTGGGCAGGTTCTATTTCAAATGCAAATATCTCAAGCTCATTGGTTAATTATTTTAAGGAATAAAACCCTATTTCTTATTAAAAAAAGAACTCTTCTTACAAGAAAAAATCTGAAGGAGAAAAATGATGAGCAAGTATAAGATACAAAAAATCTGAGCTTGCAACCAAAAACTTGAGCAAGAAACTTGCCAACAAAGGAAGCAAACTTGAAGGAAAAACAAAATTGCGGTAGGGGGGCGAGGAAATGCAGTAAACTCAAAATGTGATAATAATTCGGTTTTGTGCTTCTACAGACGCGGAGGCCCGGATGCTCTCTTCAATTTTTAGAAAGGAAAAAAAAACTGGACAGGGAAGCAAGTCCCAGGTAAGGGAAGAGTGCTATAATACCTGAAGCAAATTGAAGAAATGGGGAACACGGGGGAAAGGAAAGTTGCAAAGAAAGTGCTCGAGGAGTGGGGAATATGTGACCTGAACGTCTGCTGCTGAGGGTTCCGCAAGAAGCACCACCGCGGGAGCTTGCTCGCCGGAAAGGTCAGCGGCTGCAGCGGGCAGGTGAGCCGCACGGCCGCGCGCGGCGCGAGAGACACTGGCCGTTGCTGCTTGCGTCAGTAACAGAGGCGTGGAGAGAATGCGCATGGGATCTCTCACCCGCTCCGCTCGCTCACACGAGAAGAACCGGCGTCAGTAGCAGTGCGCGCGGTTAATGGCGGCCGGACGGGGTGACGCAGTCGAGCTAGCTACCGCGCTGCACCTCAACCTCAGTCCCCAAGGATGGGTCGAGCAGCTCAGGCCATTAACCAAAGCGGTAGCAGGCAGAGAGGGGAGTAAAGGCTCGAACGGAGTGGTTGGGGTGGCAGGAGAGGAGAAGCCGAGTGCTATTTTTATTTTTTGCCGTTAGCAGAAGTGACTGCTTTAATGTCTTTTTTGACTGGGCCGGCCTCTGGGAGAGTGAAAGCAGTCGGCCGGGATGGGATCCCGTCGAAGGAGAGAAGCTGTGGGATTGTCTGCGCTGGTCAGTCGTGGTGATTGATTGGTGATGGATTCATATGATCCTGCTGTGGTAGCAGTGGAATTTTGCTGTAAGTTTTTGGCTGATGGGTTGATCTGATCCTGATCTGGTCGTTGTCCAAGGTCCACAGTTTTTGGTTGCACGCTGCAAGGGAGTTTGTCCTTGTATTTTGCCGCTCGTACGTAGATGCGCAGTGGAAAAGAGCTATCTAGTGCATTCTTGGATGATACAGATACAAAACTACTAACAGGCTAATGCCATGCTAGTGACACGTACTTCCTCCGTTTTAAATTTGATGACTTCTATTTATTACACATATGAATAAATGAAAGTCGTTTAATTTGAAACGGAGGAAGTATATCCCCTCGCGCTAGGGTTATGTGCTCTCGCCGACTCTTGCCGCCGTTGAGATCTCTACTAGCCATTGTTTCCCTTTTCTGGCCAACTTCTCCTTACGGGCAACCTCGTGCCGTCCGCTCGACGGTCAGCCGAGGGCTTTTAGGGTTTCCTTCTAGGGGGCAGTTCTTTTACAATTTATTTTCAACGGTGAAAATAAGCTGCCTCTCTCCCAGCTTATTCTAGAATCTCAATTTAATTTTTTATTTTAGAAGCCTATTACTTAACCTTTAACTAGTAGACTTTTAAAATAAAAATTTAAGTTGGCCTTCTAGAATTAGCTGGGGGAGGAAGGAAGCAGCGATTCGGTGCCCGGGTGCATCCGCACCCAGGGAGACTAAAAAAATTAAATAAATATAAAAAACTCAAAATATTCCAAATTTTTCTATGGCGGAAGATGATTATGTGCGAGATGTTTCTATAAATTTTGGAGAAGTCCGGACTTCTGAAGAGCGCGCGGCAAAAAGATAAATTTGCAATTTCTTAAGAAAACATTGTTCATGCACTATTTCAGGCTGAATTTGTTTTTTTTTTGCCGCGCGCTCTCCAAAAGTCCAAACTTCTCCAAAATTTACAGAAACATCTCGCATATAAGCATCTTTGATGCTAGCAAAGAAGATACTTCTCTCGCTTCTCGTTGGTTATCCCAAGTGGAAGGTGAGATGTAGCGTAGCAGCAGAATTTCCCCTACGTAGATGATAGGGTTTGTCTCCCGTAGGACTCGCAGAGATACAAGAAGGTGGTAAAGTCAACAGTGGCGCAGAGGTTGCTAACTTTGCCTGGACCGGCACACGCAACAAATAAGTTTGCTCCCAACGAGTATAGAGGAGTTGTCAATTCCTCCGGCCTTGCTGTTTACAAAGGATCAACACAAGATATAATAATAATGGCAACTGAAAATAACAACTGAAAGTAAATTGAAGGTGTAAACAATGGTGTGAATATGGACCGGGGTCCCGTGATGTTCACTAGTGATGTTTCTCTCCCAAAATACGATAAAAGTGCTAGCGAGGTAAACAAACCACAGCTGGGCAATTGACAGGATTATAAACGCACCGCAATGCTAACTATGCTATAAAAGAAAGGAAGAGGCTCAAAAGCAATGGGCAGTACGCCAAGGTAAGTAGACCGAAATCCATCTGCATCTACTATGAATCATCCACCTTGAGATATCTATCCAGAACATCTCGCTGGTATTAAGTTGTGAATCCCACCCAAAGTGTAAACTCAAAGCAACAGACAACTGCATTGAAAGAACTATGCGTAAAGTAAAAAATCCTTGCGCCCGCAAGTACAAGCACCGTTGTTTTATCCCTGGTGGCAACAGCACATCCCCTAGTCTCGTGTTTCTGTCACTCAAGCTAGACATCAAGGGGCTGAACCCACAATCAAGCATAACGCTCCCTCTTGGAGTTGCAACAAATCACTTGGCCAAAGTAAAATACGGCAACAGAGAACATGCAAGAATTTACTAAAGAACACAAATATAAAAGAGAACCAAATATATTACTCATCACAATCTGAACATAATCTCATAATCCATCATATCCCAGCAAACTCGGCATAGCAACATAGAAAACTATAAAAGTGCCTCGATCATGTGAGGCAGCTCACAAGGTCTCGAAAGTGGAAGCACAAAGAGGGGAGAGGTACATCACATAGCTACTGGTCACAGACCCATGGTCCAAGGGGGACTACTCACGGCACATCCGGGAGGCGTCCATGGCAATGGATGGTCTCCCGGAGGGTGTTCCTCCTTCCGGCAAGGTGCCGGGGAAGCTTCTCCTGGAAGCCCCGATCTTGAAATGGCGGCGGCGGTGGTACAGAGAGGAGAAAGGGAATAGCAGATCAATATGAGGTGTTTCCGTCACGAGGGGTAAATATAGGCGAAGGGGGGCACCGAGAGGGGCCACAGGGCAGCTAGGGACCCTCCTAGGGCCCTGGTGGGTCCACCCCCCTCCTTTCTTGATTATTCAGGAAGCTTCTGGGTCGCTGATTTTTTATTGGATTTTTCCGGAATTTATTTGGCACTTTTAATGGTCGGAAAACCTGAAATACAAAAACAGCAGAAAACAGGAACTGGCAACTGGGTGCACTGAGTTAATAGGTTAGTCCAAATATGATAAAAAGTGTATAAAAGTTCAAGCAAAACATGGCAAAGTCACACAAATCGTGCATGGAGCAAGCAGAAATTATAGATACGTTTGGGACGTATCAACATCCCCAAGCTTAATTCCTGCTCGTCCTCGAGTAGGGAAATGATAACAAGCATAATTTCTGTGGCGACATGCCACACAACCATATAAGGACTTTTAAGTAAAGGTATCAAAGCATGCAATTCAATTCAAGTCTTAACAAGCAAGAGTCTATATTAGCATTGACAAAAGCAACAAAAGAACAAAAGGTGCAAGACCTCTCGCTGTCCGTGACTCGAATGTCTCCAAATGGTGTTTGCGTGCAAGAAAGGGATAGGGAATACGAGATAAAAAATAGTTGTTGAGAACTACTATCTACTAAAGTTTCACACTTGGTCTCCTTTGGATTCTTATCTGGACTCGTCCCCAGACCACTAGTCAGGTATAAGTCAAACTGATCCACTCCCTTTCTATATTTTGAGCACTCATGCAATGGATGAGCGTGAGCAAGAAAGTTGACACCTAAAAGGCGAAACAGAAATAAGGTGGAAGAGGAAGAAAAAAAGGTGTGAAAGGCTCACATCAATGAGGACAACCATAGGCGAGAGAAGGCCATATGATAGATATGATGTGAGGAGTAGGGATTGTCATGAAACGGATGCACATGTGAGCTAAAAGCTCTCCAAGGGAACTAGTGGGGGTGCATCTAACTTGCTTTCTCAAGAAGACCTAGAGCTCATTTGAGGAGGCTCATCATTGGAATATACAAGCCAAGTTTTATAGTGTGAAGGGTCCCCACATAGCTATATGCATGTATGATGATCTCTATGGAGTACAAGGGATAGAGGATGAAGTACTAGTGTGTATCTCTCAAAAAGAATAGTAGTGTGCCCCCTTATCTCTTTTTATTTTTATTTTTCTCTTTTTTGTATTTTTTGTATTTTTTTGGTTGCCTCAATGGCTCTTTCTATTTCTCTCATTTGTCCTCTTTGGGATCTTTTGATTTTGTCCTCTTTGGAATCTTTTCCTCACTTTAGGGGCAACAATCTATATTTTACAAGAATATAGGAGATATTTCACACTTTACAAAGGTACTCACATAAAGAAGATGTAACTATCATGATGCAAATGTATGCCTCTGCCAGGGTAGCAGGATATGCAATGATACTAGCGCGTCATGTAGCAATGATTAGGGAAAGGCCCAACTGGCATGCGGCTCACCGATCAAGCAAGTAGCATGTATGACATGAAGATCAAGTCATGAGAAGGTGGATGTTGCATGGCAATGTATCTCGGAAAGGCTATGGAAATGCCTTGATAGGTAGTTATGGTGGCTGTTTTGAGGAAAGATATAAGGAGGTTTATGATGACAGAGCGTATCGTGCCAAGGGTTTGGATTTACCGGCGAAGGTGGACGCCAACTCTCGGAGTGAGAAGGAGGCAATGCACGACACAGGAAAGGCTAGAAAATATGGGAAGGTGGAAGTGTCAACTTTTGAATACTCACATTAGTCCGAAGAACTCATGCACTTATTATCGGTAACTCTCAATCTAATCAGGAGGTTCTCAAAGAGATAAGTACCCCGAGGAGGAGTGTATGGGGATTTGGTTATCCTTGCGCATCCTCGACTCATGGTACGTGAGTGTACTCTAATATTCGAACCCTCCAGAGGTTAGTGATCCATCTAGTAGCTAGAATTTTCAACAGGGGTTTTGGTTTTCGAAAATCACACGGATTGCCCAAAATACGACATCTATCACTAATAGGCTCGAGCTCTTGACACCAAAAGTTCAAACATTACTCTAATCAATACCTCAAAACTATTGCAAGTTACTACTACAAAGAGAATAGCAACTTCAACTACCTACTTTCTAGTCAAGACACAAAACTCAGTGCAACGGGCAAACTCTCTAACAAGATAAAACATGCAACCTATAGAAAGTTCAACCTAAGACAAAAGAAAATATCTAGAAGAAAACTAAAGCACGATAACTAAATAGGGCAGCAGCTAAGAAAAGAAAAAGAACAACTCATAGCTAAAGAAATAAGCATGCAAATCCTATGAGGAGTTCTAATTCAAGCGGAGCATGTTTCTCTCCCACACAAAAGAAAGTTGGGGTCTAACTTGTTATGAACAACAAACAAAGAAAAAACAAACCTAAGAAAAGTAAAGAGCGAGACGCTCCAACTATAGCACATAACGCATGAAGTGATAAAAATATAGTGAAACGAGGGACGAACTGATAATTGCTGCTGAAGAAGGGAATGCACGGGGGCATCCCCAAGCTTAGACGCTTGAGTCTCCTTGAATATTTATTGGGGGTGCACATGGGCATCCCCAAGCTTGAGCGTTTGACACTCCAGGATCTTCTTTCATCATCTTCCATCGCACACTTGAAAACTCCCTTCATACACAACTCATCATAAGCTGATTAGAGAGGTTAGTACCCTATTAAAATAATTTTTCCCTTACTGGAAATAAATATATTCTTTAAGAGCTACTGTTTCTAAAGATTGCCAAAAAGTTTTTGCAAATAAAAACAAGCTTAAGGTTTGCAAAAGTTAGAAGAGACAAAACGTGGCAGAATCTGTGAAAAACAGAACAGCAGGTAGTGAAGAATTTTTTAGGGATACTTGTGCAACTCAAATAAAAAAACTCAGAACATACGCAAGTTCTGTGACTGTATAGAGCATGCTGTGTAAAAAATTCAGCTCAAAAAGATGAACTGAGAATTTTCTGTGATTTTTCTGTCACGAGGACAGAATCTGTTTTCTGGACAGCATGTCACAACTTTCACTTCCCTTGTCATATGATGCTATAAATGGCACAAAGCTTGAAAAGTAAAGATACAATGATGTTTCTACAGTAGTAACAATCATCAAGACCACTAAAAACAGAAGAAAAACAAAAAGGAAAACCTAAATTCGTTGCAGGCTGCTTCCCGAAAGCGCTTCTTTAAAGCCTTTAGCTAGGCTTAAAGCAAAAGATCAAGTTGTATCAATTGATCCATCATCAAGATCATCAAAAAGATCTTCAATAGTACAACCTTTCTTAAGAGGTTTCTCAAATAAAGGCTGAATAAAAATTCTTCTAGGGATAAAAAAAGGAGGAAAATCAATTGGAGTTTCAAAATTAAAGATAGGCATCTCCTCCAAAGTTTTCATTGTTTCAACTCTTTTAGCAATAGGTGTGTCAGTTTTAGCTCGAGTGACCTTAGGGATGTAAACGAACTTGGGTTCCTTTCTTTCCGGAGTTTCATCCTTTTTGGTTTTGATTGAGGAAAAGGTAGTTCCTAGAGTTTCAATAACTTCCTCAATCTTTTCTGTCCTAGAAGACTTCTCATCAAGGGATTTGATAGTCTCCAAAGTTTTGATAATTTTTTGCATGGAGCTATTTAGCCTATTCAAATTCCCTTGAATCTTACGATCCAACTCATTTACTTATCGATACTTGGCATATCTAACTCCATTTTTTCAAGTTTTCTCATAATGCGAGCTAGAGTAATGTCCTCCTTAATACTAGCAATGGGGAGACTTCCAACAAGATTTTCAATAATATTAAGGGCTTCCCAAAATGGAGCCTCTATAAAGTTCTCATTGATAGCTGTGTCTAAAACAAACCTATTCCAAGAAGTAATCCCAACATAAAAATTTCTAAGCAGGATAGTAGTGGATTGCTTCTTGGTGGTCCTCTTTTGAGAATCATTAATTCTATACCAAGCGTCTTTCAGACTTTCACCACCTCTCTGAGTAAAGGTAAGTACTTCTGCCTCACCGAAAGCAAAAGGACCACCCATAGTGGTAACTACTAGCAAAGTAACAGGTATTTTTGATAAGGGACACAAAAGTAAAAACTGAAAGGTAAACTAACAAGACTAAAAAGCAAAGATAAAAGATAGTGTGCAACTCCCCTATCTTGTAGGCTGGAGTCCCCGGCAACGGCGCCAGAAATTGTTTGATGCTAGCAAGGAAGATACTTCTCTCGCTTCTCGTTGGTTACCCCAAGTGGAAGTTGAGATGTAGCGTAGCAGCAGAATTTCCCCTATGTAGAGGATATGGTTTTTCTCTCGTAGTACTCGCAGAGATACAAGAAGGTGGTAAAGTGAACAGTGGCGCCGAGGTTGCTAACTTTTCCTGGACCTGCACACATAGCAAATAACTTTTCTCCCAACGAGTACATAGGAGTTGTCAATTCCTCCGGCCTTGTTGTTTACAAAGGATCAACGCAAGATATAATAATAGTGGCAACTGAAAGTAAGAACTGAAAGTAAATTGAAGGTGTAAACAATGGTGTGAATATGGGTCGGGGTCCCGTGATGTTCACTAGTGTTGTCTCTCTCCCAAAAGACGATAAAAGTGCTAGCGAGGTAAACAAATCACAGCTGGGAAATTGACAGGATTATAAACGCATCGCAATGCTAACTATGCTACAAAAGAAAGGAAGAGGCTCAAAAGCAATGGGCAATACGCCAAGGTAAGTAGACCAAAATCCATCTGCATCTACTACGAATCATCCACCTTAAGATATCTATCCAAAACATCTCGCTGGTATTAAGTTGCGAATCCCAACCAAAGTGTAAACTCAAAGCAACAGACAACTGCATTAAAAGAACTATGTGTAAAGTAAGCAATACTTGCACCCGCAAGTACAAGAACTGTTGTTTTATCCCTGGTGGCAACAACACATCCCCTACTCTCATGTTTCTGTCACTCAAGCTAGACATCAAGGGGCTGAACCCACAATCAAGCATAGCGCTCCCTCTTGGAGTTGCAACAAATCACTTGGCCAAAGTAAAATACGACAACGGAAAACATGCAAGAATTTACTAAAGAACACAAATATAAAAGAGAACCAAATATATTACTCATCACAATCTGAACATAATCTCATAATCCATCAGATCCCAGCAAACTCAGCACAGCAACATAGAAAACTATAAAAGTGCCTCGATCATGTGAGGCAGCTCACGAGGTCTCGAAAGTGGAAGCACAAAGAGGGGAGAGGTACATCACATAGCTACTGGTCACGGACCCATGGTCCAAGGGGGACTACTCACGGCACATCCGGGAGGCGTCCATGGCAATGGATGGTCTCCCGAGGGGTTCCTCCTTCCGGCAGGGTGCCGGGGCAGCTTCTCCTGGCAGCCCCGATCTTGAAACGACGGCGCTGGCGGTACAGAGAGGAGAACGGGAATAGAAGATCAATATTAGGGGTTTCCTTCACGGGGGGTAAATATAGGCGAAGGGGGGCACCGAGAGGGGCCACAGGGTAACCAGGAGGCCTCCTGGCGCGACCTAGGGTAGGGCCGCGCCAGGGACCCTCCTGGGGAAATGGTGCGTCCACCCCCTCCTTTCTTGATTATTCGGGAAGCTTCCGGGTTGCTGATTTTTATTGGATTTTTCCAGAATTTATTTGGCACTTTTAAGGGCCGGAAAACCTGAAATACGAAAACAGCAGAAAACAGGAACTGGCAACTGGGTGCACTGAGTTAATAGGTTAGTCCAAATATGATAAAAAGTGTATAAAAGTTCAAGCGAAACATGTCAAAGTCACACAAATCATGCATGGAGCAAGCAGAAATTATAGATACGTTTGGGACGTATCAATCTTTCACCATAATTGTTTTTGGATTTTTTATAACTTTTTTCAAATTTCTTTTCGAAGATCTTTAACGCAGGAGTAGATGAGCCTGAGCTCATCTTTGAATTTCCCAGGGGAGGGGAAGCTTATTTCCACCGCTAGAAATAAGCTTTAAAAGAACTGACCCTAGCTCATTTTTGGCGAGGAATAGTCTAGGGTTTTCGATAACGAGAAGTTTATTTGTGTTTGGTGAAATGGAAGAGAAAGAACTGGTTGATCTGATCGGTGAACTGGTTGATCTGATCTGACGATCTGGTCTTCGAAGACGTCATGTCGAAAATCGAGATCTCTAATCAATGTATACTTGATGGAAAAGTTCACACTTCAAAGGAATTTGGTGATTATTGATTTTACAAGAACATGAGGAACGCATGGGGCCTTGCTCAGCGGGTTAAATTTTTCTCTCTAGGAGGTCATATGTATACTATGTAGTTTTCTTGCCTCGATGATTGAGATGAAGTCATGGAAGTAGGGCCATTGACTTTTTGAGCCTTCTTTTGATTGCACCTTATGATGGATTGACCAAACCCTCACGATCGATCTAAACTATTTCAAGATTTGGATACAACTTCCTGATCATCCAGATGGCTTTGGTCCCCTTATTAAGCACCTAACTGAGAAGATTGATGGCAGAGGAAACAAACGTTGGCGATTTTACAGGAAATTTATATATAGCAAGGGTCATCTTGGATGTGAAGAAGTCTATGCAGAACCATGTTTCGATGGTTAAAAAAGAGGCAAATTTTTTGGATTATGTAACACCCCGACCACTACGGATTCTCAGTCGTTGCATCTGGCATCTAGATTATCCTTACATATCAACACTAGTGTTTCTTGTGCACTTTTTCCTCACCCATGCGCATATGAGATCAACTTTCCAATCGACCACCCATTCTGAAATTGCTCCAAGATAAGCATACTTAATTTTTAGGTTCCTTTCCGATAGGACCCCGAAAAAGAAGACGCACCTTATTGATATGAGTAATCTATCATTCCTATGGAGTCTGAGATGTCACATGCATCCCACCTTAAAGGAACCGACGCTTCCATCGACCCAACAAAAACGTTCCATTTTGGCACAAGCCGTGCGCGCTAGTGCTTGCATCCACATGTACCCCATGTAAGCCTCACTGATCCGCACACGCTCTATATAACCGCGAGGGTCAGTTCTGATACCAATTGTAATGCCCCGAACACTGCGACACCCACTGGTTATCGGTCATTGTTCCTGGGATCTAAATTGTTCTCACATATGAACAATAGTCTTTTGCGCACTTTATCCTCACTCGTGTGCACCTATGACCAACTTCCCAGTCGATCACCCATCCTAAAATTGCTCCAAGCCAAGCACGTTAACTTTGAGGTTCCTTTCTAATGGGTTCCTAGAAAAGAAGATGTGCCTTGTTGATATAAGTAGTCTATCATTTTTATTAAACATTAAATGTCACTCACCCTAGGCATTCTGTTATTTCTGTTATCTCGGTACGAGTAGTTCGGTTAGTAAAAAATCAGGACCTAAATTCTAGTATCTACCAAAAAAATATCTGAACCCAAATTACCCAAATATCTGGTTCGGGTAATTTGGGTAAATATTGTGTTTTTCTAAATTTATAGTGAACTTAGTTTAACACATCACGTTGTTAGTGAGACAATGCATGAAAATAGCCTTGCATATTTTCCTAATTATTGTTGATGCTCTGGAATTAGATATTAATCCTTTACATATGCTGGGCCTAGATATTTTATGAGAAAAACATAGCCACACAACATGACTTATATAAATATTGGGTAATATTGGTATTTCAGGTTTTGAAGAGTGGAACCCAAACCCTAACCTGATAATCAAATATGCAGAAAATGAAAATCGGACACTAACCCGATAACCTAAATAAATAAAAATTCGGTTCGGATTTGGGTACCCAAATGCCCAGGGTTCGATGTCACATACACCCCCGCCCCCTCAAAGGAATTGGCGTCCCCATCGTCCCAGTAGGAACACTCCCTTCTGGCACACGTTTGTGCGCGCTAGTGCTTGCATCCACATGTACCCCATTTAAGCATCACTAACTCGCACACGCCTCGTGTAACCGTGAGGGTCGGCTTTGGTACCAACTGTAATGCCCCAAGCACTTTCTGTTCTTGTTCGTTGCGCTCCGATCTAGTTTGTCCTCGCATATGAACACTAGCCTTTCATGCGCACTTTGTCCTCGGTCATGTGCACTTGGCACCAACTTACCAGTCGGTCATCATCCTGAAATTTCTCCAAGCCAAGCACGCTTAACTTTGAGGTTTCTTTCTGGATGGGATCCCAAAAAAGAAGGTGCATCTTATTGACATGAGTAGTCTATCATTCCTATTGAGCCTGGGATATAATGGGTTAAATATTATTTTTTCCATTGCAAAAGAATAGTCGAACAAAGAGACCCTCTCTCCCCACTTATTTTTTTGTTAGTTGCAAACCTATTACAATCAATTTGCAATGCATCAATGCATACCAACTTAATCAAGGCACTAATGCTTCAAATGCTTGCCCAGACTGTCCAATTATCCAACATGCAGATCATACAATCCTTCTATTACAAGTTCATCGTGTCCAGATGGAAGAACTGAAACGCTTGATCAATCACTTTGCTGATTTTACTAGACTTAAGGTCACTCATCATGAGTCCTTCTTGGTTCCTATCAATATCTATGAGAAAATGGTCACAACTCTTACCAGTGTGCTCAATTATCAACAACAATCATTCCCATTCACATTTCTGGGACCGCCAATGGGGATCTCTAAACCAAGAACTGGGCACTTCATGCCTCTTATGCAGAGAATATAGAAAATATTAGCTGGATGCTCTACAATGCTTTCATAAAGATAAATGGGGACGTGGAGTTCTGGACATCAGTAACCACAACAAAGCCCCCACTATGAAAAATGTCCACAAATTGCTGAACAACAGAAATATTCCATGGGTCTCATTGATTTTGGAAACATCTTACCAGCACTCCCCACCAGATGACACACTATTAGGTCTTTTTGGTGGAAAGCCTGCATTCCAATGATCAACATTTACAAGGCCCATTTTGTTGTTATAGTAAAAAAAGGAGACACAACTTTATTCTAGTTTGACAAATAGAACTTTAGCATCTGCCATACAAAAAAAATCAGAACTCCTCCCCTTTGCAAAAGATAGCACATTTTTTGTATCGAATTTCAGAAGCACCACCAACTAGGAAGAGATGTTCCACAATCCTATTTCAACACAGGCCTGGGATCAGCTACAACAAATCTCTGCAATCACATCCCCTGAGGAAAATGAGAAAGAATTATTTTGATACAATGGGAAATCTGTCTATTGTATTCATCTATGGCAATGTACAAGAAGATCAATACTGATGATCAAGGATCAGACTTGATTAACAAAACATGGAAAATCTCTAGTAGATTAAAGCACAAAATATATTTTTTGGCTAGTCCTTCATAACAGAATAAATACCAAATCTCTTCTCCAAAGGAAAGGATTCTTCATGAGAAACTACTCCTGTGCATGTTGCACCCTGGATGCTAATGAAACTTCGATGCATCTACTATGGGACAGTAATTTTGCACATCAGTGCTGGATTTCCATATTTCCAATTCAAACATAGAGAAACATCAGTATATATATGAAGACATCATGCTAGCTTTACAACATGTACCACCTGAGTTTGGAGTTGAGATCATCATCCTTGGATACTCGAACATTTGGATCCAATGGAAATACAAAATTTTCAGAAACGAGTGATACATCTCAAACGTATCGATAATTTCTGCTTGTTCCATGCATGTTTTGTGTGATATTGCTATGATCTAGATACACTTTCATACACTTTTGATCATATTTGTACTAACCTACTAACTCAGTGCACCCAGTGCCAGTTCCTGTTTTCTGCTGTTTTTCTATTTCAGTTTTCCCCCATATAAAAAGTGCTCCAAAATTCGGGAAAAATCAGATAAAAAATTAGCGTGTCGGAAGCTTCTAGAGCCCTGAAGGAGGGCCAGGGGGCCACCACCGGGTGCCCAGGTGGCCACCTGGCGCGGCCAGGAGCCTGGCCGCGCCAGGGGGGCACCTGGACCCCTGGTGGGCCCCTGGCTGCCCCCCTTCGCCTATTTATTCTCCGCCACGGGAAACTTCCGAAGACAGAACCCTATTTCGCAAACTCGCCTCTGTTCCGCCGCCGCCGCGCTTCCAAGATCGGGAGCACTTTCAGGACCCTTACCGACACCCTGCCGGAGGGAGGATCGACCTCCGGGAGCTTCTCCTCCACCATGGACGCTCCCCGGATGTGCCGTGAGTAGTCTACCTTGGACCATGGGTCTGTGATCAGTAACTATGTGATGTTCTCCTCCCCTCTTTGTTCTTCATGGTTTAGACCTCGTGAGCTGCCCTACATGATCAAGGCACATATTTAATTCTTCTGCTATTGCTATGCTGAGTTTGATGGGATTCGATGGATTATGAGATTATGTTCAGATCATGATAGAGTAATATATTTGGTTTTTATCTCTTATATTTTTGTTCCTAAGTAATTCTTGCATGTTCTCCGTTGCTTTTTATTGCTTTGGCCAAGTAGTAGGTAGTGACTCCAGGAGGGAACGTTATGCTCGATTGTGGGTACATGCCCCCTGATGACACGCTTGAGCGACAGAAATATGAGTCTAGAGGATGTGCTGTGGCCATGATAACCCTCAACTGTAGGGGATCGAGATAGCCTTCGCGGGCAAGATAACCCAATTTATTGATTCAACACTTGGGGACACAAAGAATACGTACATGCTTTGAGAATTGAGTTGTCAATTCAACCGCACCTGAAATAAACACTTTCTTGCACAAAGGTATTAGTAGCAACTGTGATATGGTAGTGGTGGTAATGATAATAGTGGTGATAGTGATAGTGAAACAGCAAAGGTAAACAACTAGTAACCAACAGGAGGAAAACACTGTAGGCTAGGGAGATGGATGGTTGGGCGCTGCTTGGATGAGAACGAACATGTAACAAATTCTAACTTGGGCAAGGCTCACAGAAAACAAAGGATCATCTAGGCAAATATCAAACATCAGGCATGTATCCCAAGGTAGTTGTACGTGCTTGCAATAAGAACTTTGCACAACATCTTTTGTCCTACCCTCCCGCTACAAACGGGTCCAAAAGGAACTTAGGGAGATTATTGTACTCCTGTCAAAGAGCACCGGAACAAAGCATTAACAATTGAGAGAATTCCTTCTATGACACTACTCCTAAAATATGATGCCTTATGTGACACTCTCAACTTTTTGCTTCCTTCTATGTCCACTTGTGTAAAATTTATGCCTCACATGACACTCTAGTGTATTTTTAGAGCTAATGATGTTAACTTTTCACATACAAAGCCACTTTTGCCCCTGGTGCAATGTGTGACAACAATACAAGAAATATTGTTGTACCATGTAATATGTAACCGTGCATGTAGATTCATAATAAATAAAACACTAATTCAAAAAAAAATCAGCAGAACCTCCCCTGTATTTTGATGCCATATCCCCTGTATTTGTTGAATTTTTTTGAATTAGCGTTTCAGTCATTATGAATCTACATGCACGGTTCCATATTACATAGTACAACAATATTTCTTGTATTTTTGCCACACATTGCATTAGGGGAAGAAGTGACTTTGTATGTGAAAGTTGACACCGTAAGTTCTAAAAATACACTAGAGTGTCATATGAGGCATAAATTTTACACAAGTGACCATAGAAGGAAGCAAAAAGTTGAGAGTGTCACATAAGGCATCAAATTTATGAGTAGTGTCATAGAAGGAATTCTCTCTTAACAATTCATGGATACACGGAATCCTCAAATTATAGTCCCTCCCCTTTGGTGTCCCAAGCTGTCATCATTGGGATCGCCGGTTCCGGACTATAATAAGTGCATACAACTCATAGATAGGATCAAGAACACCACAAACTCAAGAAACAAAAGGGTGATCAGATCTAAAATCATGGCACTCGGGCCCAAAGTGACAAGCATTAAGAGCAACAAGTTGTAACAGAGATGATAAACACCAAGTAGATGATAGGCAACATGCCCCCAACAATATGATCGAACTATTACATGATCTAACTCATCCAATCCCTACCACCCCCTTTGCCTACAGCAGGGAATTACTCACACATGAGAGGAGAAGTCATGGAGGGGTGATGGAGAGGCGATGATGATGAAGATGGAGATGATTTCCCCCTCACCGGAGGCCAATTCAGCCTCCAGATTAGCTCTCCGAGGAAGAACAGAGGGTTGCGGCGGCTCCGCGGCGTAGATTGGAAAAGCGACCTCTCTTTCGGGGTTTCTGCGTCGGGAGAATAAATAGGGGCCAAGGTAGGTCACCAGGGGGTGTGGGACCCAGCCAGGAGGGCAGGTGGCGCGGCCAGGGGCTGGGCCGCGCCAGGCACCCTCCTGGCTGCCCTGTGGCCCCCCTTTGGATGTGCGGAAGCTTCCGGAACGCTGATTTTTTATATATATTTTTTGGGATTTTTCCAGCGTACCTATATATCCAGAAACCTGCACAAAAGAAAACAACACTGGTAGCTCTGCTGAAAACAACGTCAGTCCGGGTTAGTTTCATTCAAATCATGCAAGAATGAGGGCAAAACAATAGCAAAAGTGTTTGGAAAAGTAGATACGTTTAGGACGTATCAACTCCCCCAAGCTTAGCTATTGCTTGTCCTCAAGCAATTCAGTTCAACGAACTGGACGCGACAAAGAAAACTTTGACAAACTCTTTTGCTTCATTAGATGTATATAAGCATGTACTACGAAAGAGTTTAGCAAGTTCTGACACCATGCTACAAGGACAATGCACGAAGCAATCCTTCTTTCATGTAATCAGTCACAAACAAACAAAAAGTAAACAATATGCTGCTGAAAATCAATCTAAGATCACAATGCACATAGCATGAACATATCAGAGTGGTATCTCGCTAGCCTCCATGAGTGAAGCAAAACATAAATGCAGAAACTCCTCCGGAGTTTTAAAGGAGACTAGAACTTAGAACTCAAAGTAAGAAACATCACAAGCATGCAGAAGACAATGTGGTACTTTGGGAAAATGCATGTTACACTAAGAATGACAATTATGCTCTCATAGTTGGTGCTTTGGAGAAAGGAAGGTGGAGACTCTCGAACCGTGGCTTTTGATGGCAAGGTTGAAAACTCGTGAAAGGAAGCAAAGACTAAACATGTGCCAGAGCTCTTGGTTTTGAAAACAAAGGTAAAACTCTTTTGAGAGGTGCAACTTTCCAGTCAACGGTGAACGGTAAAGGTCTCTCAATATCTCCCATGCCAACCATGTTAATGCCTTTTGCTTACACATGTTCCCTTATCCATAAATCCTTTGATGGTCTACGGAACCTTTTATTTTGCCTCAAGGATGGCAGGCGGATATCGTTCCATCTATCATAAGCAGCATTTGGTCCATTTCACTCCATCATCAAGTATGGGGAAGGTGTAACTCTCATATATATTTTTATTGACTAGTTAAAACTTCCGTCAAAATATTTTTGGCATGAAAGATACTGATTTTCCCTCACCGCACCATGAGCTTGTACGGTTGCAAAAGGGGAAGCTTTTGAATAAATTTCGAGATGGCACAAGAAAGTCTAAGTTAGGAGTGGCCGGTAAATACCACATATAGGTAGGTATGGTGGACTCAAATGGAACAACTGGGTTTATAAAGGTGATTGTGGAAGCACAAGCAGAATTCCTCTTGGTGCTGGAGGAAGGCTAGCAAAAGACGGGGAAGAGACCAACTAGAGAGCATAACAATCATAATCATGCAGAGCGACAAAGCAACATTGAATCAGGCATGAAAGTGATATAACTCACCCTGAAGTAAAAAGATCATCAAGGCAGAACATACTTTTTAGTCTTAACATGCGTGAACATGTGCCAAGTCAATCCAATAATCCCCGGAGGGAAATACCACTTCAATATGCCACACCATGAACAATGCAATGCATGTCAATCATCTCAAGCAACACATTATAAACTCTAGCTATTTGAGACTAA
The DNA here is from genome assembly GCA_950022295.1 of Bromus sterilis. Lineage (NCBI taxonomy): Eukaryota > Viridiplantae > Streptophyta > Magnoliopsida > Poales > Poaceae > Bromus > Bromus sterilis. The sequence goes on along the minus strand of OX465595.1, from coordinate 358,356,567 downwards.
TCACAAAGAAAGCATGAACCACTGGGAAAGCATTGTAAACATAGCACTATGTCGCTACAAGCTGGTCTCTAATCGTAAGTACATGCATATGTACATAAGTAGAAACAAAAAGAGTTCATACCGGCTTTCCTTGTTGCATCCCTTCCGTCGATCTTAGTCATTACTGCCTTGTCACTTGCACGATCGAACGTAGGAAATTATAATCATCACGGACTTGAGCTGAACTCTGAAAACAAAGCAAACTAAAGAGCAAAGGAAACATATTTTTGGGTTTTTTAAAGTTTAACGAAAGCAAAATAAAGGAGAATTGCAAACTAGAAGAACAAATAAGAACAGGCAAAAACTTGCAAAAAGATAAAAGCGAACCAACGGTAGATACAAAGGAAAGGGGAGGAGAGCACGTACTCCCCCAAGCTTAGGCTTTTGGCCTAAGTTGGGCTCTTCTACTGCGGTCCCGCGGAGCTTCCTGCTCCGGGGTAATGGTAATCCCACGGGTTGTATGAGCCCTCCGGTGCGTACACTGAAGTCCTCGGATCCTCCCACGTGGAAGAGGAAGATCCCGCCCCCCATCCAGAGGAAGACCCTTCACCCCAAGGGGTGACGGTCTCCTCCTGAACTGGTGGATATACCACGTGCTCCTCCTCGTCTGGCTCGACCCCCTCCGTGGGGTTGTGAAACTGGTATCTCCCCGTGATCTCATCAAACTCGGCCACTGAAAAACGAAATCCGTTCCTGCGAGAAAAATCAAACACAAGTGGTGCAGGTAGACGGACAACGCGTTCCACACCGTCTTTAAACCGCAAAACATAATCAAGTGCATAGCAGTCAGTGGCCTTAGTAACAAAGAAATGCCTCTTCATGGCAGCCAAGTCAAGGCTAACAAAAGGAAAGACTGTATCATATGGGCGCGGTTCTCCTTGGAGAAACTGCAAAAGAAGCGTGGCATAGACGCCACCAAAGAGTCCCCCCTTGTTACTATTAGTAGCAAGGCGTTTCGCGATAAGCGAACCCACATGATACTCGTGCTTCCCTGAGAGGGCATTCTCCATGATAGCAGTATTAGGCGTAGAAGTCTTGCTCGTGTTGTCTCGAGCCAACACTCCTCTAGCAATATAATAGGCGAAATACCTGAGGTGAGGGAACATAATGTTGGAAATCTTCTGACGGTTGGATGCCCTCACTTCAGTGTTACAGAACGAGTCGAGGAGGGTGTTGAGTGCAACAGTTTGGACATTTTTCCTCTTCTTCTTTTCGACCAAGCCTGGCAAACCTAAAGCTTCACAAAATGTACTCTAGGCATGGTCAGCAACCTTTCATAAAGTCTAAACACCACAGTATCATTGTCAGGATAAAACCTGAAACTGTTAACAAAAATAGTGGTGAGTGTCTCGTACTGTGGTACACAGCTCGTAACGAGCCGTGTTAAACCTGCATGGGCACACAGAGCATAGAACTCTTCTCTTATGCCGGCATCCTCCATGAAGTCTTCGCATGGAAATGCCATAGCTCTTGCGGGTGACGCATCCAACATCTCCATGGGTACGATATCTTCATTATAGCTCACCCTCATGGCCGAAGGTGAAGCTGCGGAACGCGTAACACGGCTAGAGCGCTCGGGCTTCTTCTTCCCAAGCCACTTTCCTAGCCTCTCCATTTCTGAAATTTTTAACAATTCAAAAAAACGAAGATTTAAGCAAAACTAGTTTGGGAAAAACATTCTACTTACTTTACCAAGGCTCAAACTAGCAACAAAACTTGAAAAATAAATTTCTACACAAACATTTAAGCTCAACTAAACAGCACCAAGAACCACTAAATACTCACTAATGAAGCCACCAACTAGAAAACTAATTGGAGGGGTGAGGGAGTCACATACCAGAGAATATTTGTCCCAAATTTCAGCTCAAATGAGTGGTTGTAGAGGGAGATCGAAGTTCCATTGTAACACCCTCACTGTCAGTGAACAGTAATCACTGTTACTGTTCATCTGTACTGTTCAAAACTTTTGTTGATCAACTTGGAACAGTGCAAAATTTCAAATTCCACTTTGATGTTCTTGAATGCCTGGTGATCATGGACCTTGATCATTTGGGATCAAAACAAGTACAAGCTATTTGAATTAAAATGCAAACAAACCCTAAAATCCCTTTGATGAATATTAAAAAAATAGGGTGAGAATAAATCTTTTCCAAAAATCTTGGAACCACTTTTATAAAATCCCAAATAATCACTGGACCAAATCCATATGGGTTTGGTTATTTATTGAGTTATAGAAAATTCCAAATAAATCGAAACAGTAGCTAAAACCCCCAATTTAATCATTTAATATTTAAATCAAATATTAAATGATTTTCTTTTGACCCCAAATCTTTTGTGGCACTAGCCTAGGGTATAAAAACAATTATGGGTCACCTGCCACATTTTATAAAAATGCCAAGGTATATAAAATAATTACAAAAAGAAAATTACAGAAAAGAAAAAGAAAAAAAAGTGAGAAAGCTAAACCTAGCTAAACCCCCTCACCCCCCTGGGCCAGAACCCAGCCCACCTAGCAACTAGCCCACTGCCCTCAACCAGCCCACAGCCCACCCCCACCCGGTCACCCCCTTCCTCCCGTACGCCTCCATGGCGTGGCGGGCATCCAGCCGTGCCACGGCGGCCGGCCATCGTCGTGCCGCGCATCCGGCGGCTCCCCGGCGGGATAAGACCCCCCAAGCCCAGCGCGAACCCTAGCTCGCTCGCCCCCCTCCCAGTTTCCCCCTCTCGCCCCTCTCGCCCCTCGTCGTCCCCCCCCCCCCCCCGCTCGGACCGAGCCCGCCCGTGGGCACGCGGTTGTCGCCGGCGTGGCCACCGGCCGCCTCAGCCCGCGCCACCAAGCCCGGAAGCTTCGCCGTGCTCCGCGCAGTTGAAACTCCCTTCCAATTCGGGCAGGGGCGCCTCCAAGCCGACGCCACGGTCATCCTCTTCCGCTCCGGTCACCACGGCGCCGACGCGCGATTCGACCTCCCCAAGCCTTCCCCGAGCCCATTTTGCTCCTCTACACGACCTCTGTGAGCTCCCACTCCCTCCCCATCTCCCTACGCCTCGGTTGTCCCCTCCGGTCACCAGCCCCGCCGGAGCCGTGGCCCGGCCGCCGCCCGCGTTCTCCGTTGCCCCTGTCTCCGGCCACCTCACGACCTCCCATGACCTCCCGTGGACGCGCCTCCCCGCCCGCATTTGATTCCCCCTCTCCAAGCCCTGGATGGCCACCGGAGCTGGCCGGCAGTCTCGCCGGCGTGCCCTGTCCGTCGCCGCTGGCAATGGCGTGGACGCCCTGGGGTTAACCCCTCCCCCCCCACTGACAGGCGGGCCCGCGCGTCAGGTCGCTAATTAGGCATTAGCCCCCCTTAATCTCACTGACATGCGGGCCAGGGTGCCCCCTAATAGCCCTGCTTAATTAAACAGAAAGATAACCCCCACCACCACTTACACATGGGCCCCATGCCCTGTTAGATTAATTAATCTGTTAAATTAACACTGTGAGTCAATGACATGTGGGTCCCCCCACTGAATAATTAGATTTAATTAATTTATTTGTTAACTGTGTCACTGACCAGTGGGACCCACTGGTCAGTTAATTAAAATGAATTATTAATTGATTTAATAATTAATAAAAGAATTATTAAATAGAAAAGGATTTTTTTAATGTTTTAAAAGTGATTTAAACTTTGAAAATCCATATAAAATAATCCGTATATCGGATCGAAAAACTTTATACATGAAAGTTGATCAGAAAAATATAACGAATACGGATACGCTATCCGTATGTCTACCCCACCCCCCTAGCACACCCATCATCGACATTCCCCCCCTCCGGGCTGTGTGTCGATAATTTCCGGTACCAATAAAAAGTACCCGGATGAATTTATTCCGAACACGAAAGTTGTCCGGAATGGTTCAACTAACTCGGATACACCCCCCTTGTCCTTGTCGGATGTCCACGACACCTCCGGCTTGATCCTTCCCCCTCCGGACCCTTGTCCGGTAATCACCCGGAGCCGGTAGTACATCCTCAGATGAATTCCCGCTCCGAGCAACGTGCATTGCACTGCGTTAGAACACCGTTAACATTTCATCTGTCTGTCATGCATATGTTTGTATATTATTGCTGTGTATTTACTGTTTCCTCCCCCCTTAATCTCCGGTAGACCCTGCTGCTACCGCCGACTACACTGCTGCCGGGTACGACTACTTCGTCGACGACCCTGCCCCTACCGTCGAGCTTCCAGGCAAGCAGAGCCATTCTCTTCCCCAGATATCGCCTACCTTTCCGTACATTTCTTGCACTAGGCATTGTTACCGCTGCTGCTACGTTATACTCCTATTCAATTGCATAGCCTGATTTTGTCGCCCTTGATGTACCTTTCTTATCCTATGCTGCCTTTTATTACTTATGTATTATTCAGCAGTGAACCCTGCGCCTTGTTAAGCTAGGACTAGATAGCGGGCCGTGATCACTCAGGGGGGGTGAACACGGATACAATATATACAACTGCACAGGTACGGTACTAAGCAGACACCGCCAAAGGCCCCTATCTGGGTTATGCCTAGTCACCCTCAAGTGTGAGCTATCAAGGAGTAACCCTTGTACTCCACTCGAGGCTGACTTTGTCTTGCCGCCATAGGGTCCTGAACAGTGGTTGTCCTTAAGGTAAGAAGTCGGGCGACCCAACGGTGCCCGCGAGAGGTATATCGTCGGGAACGACAGGGAGGGTACGACCGACGTTACTGGCGTGCTTGGCCCCTGCTCGTATCTCGCGAGAGTTACCAAACCACGAAAGTCGAGCTCTACCAAGAGCACACGCGAGACAAGGTAAGGAGACGGTTCACCTTGTTGGTAACCGCAGTGACTTGGTGGGACGACAGGGCAGGCACCGATGTACTGGTGGTCCTGACTGCTGTCGTTGACCGCGGGTCGGTTAAGTCGAGGCAACGATAACGGTTGTCACGCAGGTTAATTAAAATGCTAAATGGTTCGGCGGATGACTTGAGAGGCCCGTTGGTCTGTACGCACTACCTACACGTGGGATTACGGTGTGGGCCCTCCGCGTCGTAGTTCGTCCGAAAGCTCTTCAGACGTCAGCAGTACTGCGGCCTGATCGCCAGGAAGTGGTCTTGTCTTTTGCTGCAGCAGGTGTGTTTGAATTTGCTTTTGCTTCACCGGCCAGACTCGCACCGTGCAGGAGCGTGCAAGGGTGAGGGACCTAGACCCCTTGGCGCATAGGATATAGTCCGGCGGATGGCCTCTCTGTTGAGCCTAGGATGGGCTGCGTCGTGTCGGATAGCCTCGGTGGGGCGTTCCCTAACAAGGTTCACGCCACCCTGGAGATCCGAGCGTGCAGGCTGAACAGTAGTGCACCCCTGCAGGGAGTTTAATCTATTCGAATAGCCGTGTCCACGGTAACAGGACGCTTTATGCTGAAGCTGGATCTTACCACTAGAAACTATTACTATTAAACTGTATGGTTCCGGGTCTTCTTCCTCGCAGGGAGTCAAGGAGGGGAACTCGGAGGCATTATTATTATTGGTAATCATTACAACTTATATTATACAATGTTGCAGCAACTTCTGCTTCGTTGTTACTTTATGCTTTATATGAACTATTGGCTGATTCTTACCTCATGCTGCAAGACATCGTCGGAAGTTGCTAGTCTTCGTTAGGCCTAGCTTCTTACCCTTGTTCTGGATTTCTGTCTTTCAGTCCACTATATACAGCCTCTTCTTTCCGTTGATACAATGCATAATGCTTAGTAGCGGACATAAGACTCGCGGGTATACTAGATACTCACCTGCTTTATTTCCTTTACTGTTTTGCCTGATCGGCTGCTGCAGTCGACGTTGGAGCCCAGGAGCAGGAGTACCCCGGAGGAGGATACTACTACGTCGAGACCCCCGCTGACCAGGACCAGGAGTAGTTTCGGAGGCTCCCAGGCAGGAGGCCTTGCCTTTTCGATCTGTATCTCTGATGTTATTTGTGCTAGCCTTCTTAAGGCAAAACTTGGCTAACTATGTCTGTACTCAGATATTATGGCTTGTATAACTTATGTATTCGGGTCCGCGTGACCCCCTTTATTGTAACATATTGGTTTATCCTTTTGTGTTTAGTGTTGTGCTGTGATATTCTCACCGTGGCACCCTAATCTCAGTTGTGTACCCTGCGTGTATGATTACTGTACACGGATTGATTTTGGGGGCGTCACAAGTTGGTATCAGAGCCGACTGCCTGTAGGAAGCCACCCCACCACTACCTGGTCGAAGTTGAGTCTAGACTTTGAAAAAAGTATTTTACTAACTTAATATTTGGCTTACGGGCCCACATCGATGTCACTACGTGTGATATCTATGGTATTAGGATCCTTTTCTCCTTACCTATGCTCTGGGAATCTGCTCTCTTATCCTTGCTGGTAAGTTTTACAAAATCTGACATTAGAATCACGCTCTCTTGATTCCACCCGGCGTTTTTGGTGATTCCCCCATTGATTGAGTCGTGTCGCAGGCGTCGTACGCCAGATCCCAGACCGCGGATCCCATTCTCATTCTGGGCAGGCCGCGCGTTCTCTGGCATCAACTCCTGTGGCCAACAGTTTTCTTGCGGCGTGATTGACATAGTGGAATCTATGTCGCGTCGTGTAATCCTTACCGCGGTCTGCGCGCCGCCTAGTGTGTCCTTTTTCCTTAATTTCTACGACGTTACGCTGCCTGATTTTCGATTGATTCTATGTGTGGATGTGTATGTCTTATATGACTACTCCTATATATCCGCGCCTCCTCTTTGTTGTCGCTTTACCTCTTACTCGTTTCCGGTATTTCGTTAAGATGTTCATCGTTGAAATACCCCTGTTAAATTCTAGCAGGATGGCTGGTCGTGGTGGTCGTGGTCGTGGTCGTGGTGCCAACGATCCACCTCCGCCGCCGGACTACATGGCCGCGATGATGCAGCAGTTTCAGATGAACCAAGTTTTTATGCAAGGAGTCATAGATCAGCTCCAGAATCAGAATCATAACCAGAACCAGCACCAGAACCAACCGCCTGTGGTCACTCTACGGGATTTCATGCGTCTCAATCCCCCTCTCTTCCACCAACCGGAACAGCCGCTGGATGCTGATGATTGGCTTCGTGACATCACTCGTCAGCTGGAGTTCGCTAATGTGAGCGCTACTGATTATGTCACCTTCGCGTCCTATTTCCTGCGTGGTCCCGCTGCTTAGTGGTGGGACACTTACAAGGGCTCGCTAGCTGAAGGGACTGTCGTCACCTGGAATGACTTGAAGACTGCCTTCCGCGCTCGTTATGTTCCCCAGGCGATTATGAACCGTATGAAGGCCGAGTTCCGCAACCTCGTTCAGGGCAACAAAACTGTCGAGGCATACCAGAGGGAATTCCTCCGCCTCTCCCGCTATGCTGCAAGTGACCTCCCCAATGATGCAAGTAGGCAAGAGAAGTTACGTGATGGACTCAACCCAGATCTCCAGCTTGCACTTGCTTTGCACGTCTTCCCCGACTTCGCCACCATGGTGAACCAGACTATCACTCTTGAGACAGCTCAGCTTAAGTTCGGTGGTTCGCCGAAGCGCCCCCGTGATGCTGGCTCATCTTCGGGCACAGCACAGAAGCAGCGCGTTTGGCTTCCACACAGTGTGTTTCGTCCAACTGCCCCTGCAGCAAGACCGTCGTATGTTGCACCCCGTCTGCCTCCGCCCCCACCGAGACAGCCGAAGACTGAGACTGCACCCCTCCGTCCTCAAGATGGCCTGTGTTTCAAGTGCCGTCAGCCAGGCCATATTTCCAGAGACTGCCCTCAGCGACAGAATCAACTGGTAGTTCACCCTGCTGGCCGCGGAAGTGGTCGTGGCAACAATGGGACCCTCAACTATAATACTGGGTCAAATCCTCATGCTCGTGGTCATGGTTACAACATTGATGTTGAAGCAGCTCAGGAACAGCCCGCTACTGTGATGGGTACACTCCTCGTTAACTCATTACCTGCTACTGTTTTATTTGATACAGGAGCATCGCATTCATTTATGTCTGGAGCGTTTGCTTCTAAGCATGGCATTTACCACGAAAAGATGCATACCCCCTTAATAGTCCGGACTCCCGGTACCCAGTGTCGTGTCGACATGGTTGCACCTAACCTCACTGTCGAGATCGAGAGATTTGAGTTCATGGTTTCTCCACACATCCTGAAAACCTCCACCATCGACCTTATCCTTGGCATGGATTGGCTAAAAACCCACAATGCCGCACTTTATTGTGGCACCAAGGTCATCCAACTTTTTCATCCTTCTGGCGCGATTTTGAGTCACACGGCCATTGTGTCGATGAATGCCGAAGCTCGTATATATGCTCTGAATGCCTTGAATGTCGCACCTCTCGAAGGGATTGAGAAAGTCCCAATCTTTGTGATTTTACCGACGTATTCCCAGAAGAACTGCCGGGGATACCCCCGATTAGGGAAGTTGAATTCGTCATCGACTTGAAGCCTTGTACCGTCCCTATTGCCAAGCGCCCATATAAGATGCCACCTCACCACCTCCTTGAATTGAAGAAGGAGATTGACACGGCCCTTGAGAAAGGCTTCATCCGTCCAAGTTCCTCTGCTTGGGGAGCACCTTCGCTCTTTGTCAAGAAGAGTGATGGCACGAACCGTTTGGTCCAAGATTACCGACCTATCAACCAAGCCACGATACAGAACAAGTACCCCCTCCCTCGGATCAATGATCTTTATGATCAACTGGCTGGATCCACGGTGTTTTCAAAACTTGACTTAAGGTTGGGTTACCATCAGATCCGGGTCCGTGATGAGGACATCCCGAAGACTGCATTCATTACTCGCTATGGGTCATACGAGTACACTGTCATGTCCTTTGGCTTGACGAATGCACCAGCCACCTTCTCCAGATTGATGAACTTTATATTCATGGAATATCTCGACAAGTTTGTCGTGGTTTATCTGGATGATATATTGATTTACTCCAAGACCGATGCAGAACATTCTGAACATCTTCGCCTTATACTTGAAAAGCTTCGAGAAAAACTCTATGCTAAGTATTCTAAGTGTGAGTTCTGGCTTCCTGAAGTGACCTATCTTGGTCATGTGATTTCCAAGGATGGTGTTGCCGTCAACCCCGAACGTATCCAGGCTATTCTTGACTGGACTCCGCCCAGGACTGTCAAGCAAGTCCGAAGTTTCCTCGGCCTTGCCAGCTATTGCCGCCGTTTTGTTGAGAACTTCTCCAAGATTGCCAGGCCTCTGACTAACCTGATTCACAAAGGCATCAAGTTTGAGTGGACAGATAAATGTCAGGAAAGTTTCCAGGCCCTCAAGGACAAGCTCACTTCTCCCCCCGTGCTTGCTCCGCCTGATACTCAGAAGGACTTTGTGATATATTGCGACGCATCTCGTCAAGGATTAGGCTGTGTCCTAATGCAAGAGCGCAAAGTGATTGCTTATGGCTCTCGTCAGTTGCGTGCTCACGAAGAAAACTATCCAACTCATGATCTCGAATTGGCAGCAGTAATTTATGCATTGAAGCTGTGGCGACATTACCTCGTCGGTAATCGTTGCGAGATCTTCACCGACCACCAAAGCCTGAAGTACCTGTTTACGCAACCCGACCTGAATCTCCGCCAACAGAGATGGCTCGAGACAATAGCCGACTACGACATGGGAATTTCTTACACCCCTGGCAAAGCTAATGTGGTGGCCGATGCCTTAAGCCGCAAAGCCTATTGTAGTGAACTTGAAGTTCAGGTGCAACAGCCACGTCTGTATGCAGAACTCCGCAAGCTGAACATCGAAATTGTTCCGCAGGGATATGTGAACTCCCTGGTGGTCCAACCAGACCTCGACACCCGCATCAAGACGGTACAACATTATGACTCTGACATTTGGAAGATTAAGCATCGTGTCGCGCGCGGAGAGCCCTCATTCTTCACTATTGATGCAAATGATGATAATGCGGTGTACTTCAAGGGTCGTTTAGTGGTTCCGGTAGCCAAGGCCAACCTGAATTACGCCTCCGATGTCATGAAAGAAGCTCATGATACACCTTTGTCGATTCACCCTGGTAGTACCAAGATGTACCAAGACATTCGTCAGCGGTACTGGTGGTCCAACATGAAACAAGACATTGCTCGTTATGTTGATGAGTGTGACGTTTGTCGTCGCGTGAAAGCCGAACATCAAAGACCTGCTGGAACTCTGCAACCACTCTCTATTCCTGAATGGAAATGGGACAAGATTGAAATGGACTTCGTCACCGGATTTCCCCGATCACAGAAAGGTCATGATGCCATCTTTGTCGTCATCGACCGATTCTCCAAGGTTGCTCATTTTCTGCCTGTCAAGGAGACGATCTCTGCTAGTCAGTTGGCAGACTTGTATGTTTCCAGAATTGTTTCCCTCCATGGTATTCCGTTGGAGATCAGTTCCGACCGAGGCAGCATTTTCACCTCAAAGTTCTGGGATAGTTTCCAAGAAGCTATGGGCACTCACTTAAGCTTCAGTACTGCTTATCACCCCAGTCGCAAGGCCAAGTCGAACGAGTTAACCAAGTGCTTGAAGACATGCTTCGAGCTTGTGTCATTTCATTCGGTAAGAAATGGGAGGAATCTCTTCCATTTGCTAAATTCTCGTACAACAATAGCTATCAAGCTAGTCTGAAGATGGCACCCTTTGAAGTTCTCTATGGACGTAAGTGTCGAACCCCTCTGAATTGGTCCGAAACTGGAGAACGAACTCTCATTGGTCCGGACATCATACAACATGCCGAAGATCAGGTTCGCGTTATTCGTGAACACTTGAAAGCTGCTCAGTCCCGCCAGAAGAGCAATTATGATCGCAAGCACAAAGAAATGGTCTATCAACCTGGCGAATACGCTTACCTCCATGTCACCCCGATGCGAGGCACTCATCGTTTCGGAATCAAAGGCAAGTTAGCTCCTCGCTACATTGGCCCGTTCCGTATTCTTTCCAGAAGTGGACCAGTGGCATACCGTTTGGAATTGCCGCCGAACCTCTCTCAAGTCCACGATGTATTCCACGTGTCGCAACTCCGACGCTGCTTCAAAGACCCTATTCGTGAAGTGGAGCATGATATGATCGAGCTGCAACAGGACTTGACTTATCAAGAACATCCGAGCCGCATTCTCGATCAGTCTGAACGCAAGACCCGCAACAAGACAACCAAGTTCCTCAAAGTTCAGTGGTTGAATCATTCTGAAGATGAGGCCACTTGGGAACGCGAAGATCGCCTACGTGATGAATACCCCGATCTTTTCCCCTCTACCACTTAAATTCTCGGGACGAGAATTCCTGTAGTGGGGGAGATTTGTAACACCCTCACTGTCAGTGAACAGTAATCACTGTTACTGTTCATCTGTACTGTTCAAAACTTTTGTTGATCAACTTGGAACAGTGCAAAATTTCAAATTCCACTTTGATGTTCTTGAATGCCTGGTGATCATGGACCTTGATCATTTGGGATCAAAAAAAGTACAAGCTATTTGAATTAAAATGCAAACAAACCCTAAAATCCCTTTGATGAATATTAAAAAAATAGGGTGAGAATAAATCTTTTCCAAAAATCTTGGAACCACTTTTATAAAATCCCAAATAATCACTGGACCAAATCCATATGGGTTTGGTTATTTATTGAGTTATAGAAAATTCCAAATAAATCGAAACAGTAGCTAAAAACCCCAATTTAATCATTTAATATTTAAATCAAATATTAAATGATTTTCTTTTGATCCCAAATCTTTTGTGGCACTAGCCTAGGGTATAAAAACAATTATGGGTCACCTGCCACATTTTATAAAAATGCCAAGGTATATAAAATAATTACAAAAAGAAAATTACAGAAAAGAAAAAGAAAAAAAGAGAGAAAGCTAAACCCCCTCACCCCCGTGGGCCAGAACCCAGCCCACCTAGCAACTAGCCCACTGCCCTCAACCAGTCCACAGCCCACCCCCACCCGGTCACCCCCTTCCTCCCGTACGCCTCCATGGCGTGGCGGGCATCCAGCCGTGCCACGGCGGCCGGCCATCGTCGTGCCGCGCATCCGGCGGCTCCCCGGCGGGATAAGACCCCCCAAGCCCAGCGCGAACCCTAGCTCGCTCGCCCCCCTCCCAGTTTCCCCCTCTCGCCCCTCGTCGTTCCCCCCCCCCCCCCACCGCTCGGACCGAGCCCACCCGTGGGCACGCGGTTGTCGCCGGCGTGGCCACCGGCCGCCTCAGCCCGCGCCACCAAGCCCGGAAGCTTCGCCATGCTCCGCGCAGTTGAAACCCCCTTCCAATTCGGGCAGGGGCGCCTCCAAGCCGACGCCACGGTCATCCTCTTCCGCTCCGGTCACCACGGCGCCGACGCGCGATTCGACCTCCCCAAGCCTTCCCCGAGCCCGTTTTGCTCCTCTACACGACCTCTGTGAGCTCCCACTCCCTCCCCATCTCCCTACGCCTCGGTTGTCCCCTCCGGTCACCAGCCCCGCCGGAGCCGTGGCCCGGCCGCCGCCCGCGCTCTCCGTTGCCCCTGTCTCCGGCCACCTCACGACCTCCCATGACCTCCCGTGGACGCGCCTCCCCGCCCGCATTTGATTCCCCCTCTCCAAGCCCTGGATGGCCACCGGAGCTGGCCGGCAGTCTCGCCGGCGTGCCCTGTCCGTCGCAGCTGGCAATGGCGTGGACGCCCTGGGGTTAACCCCTCCCCCCCCACTGACAGGCGGGCCCGCGCGTCAGGTCGCTAATTAGGCATTAGCCCCCCTTAATCTCACTGACCTGCGGGCCAGGGTGCCCCCTAATAGCCCTGCTTAATTAAACAGAAAGATAACCCCCACCACCACTTACACATGGGCCCCATGCCCTGTTAGATTAATTAATCTGTTAAATTAACACTGTGAGTCAATGACATGTGGGTCCCCCCACTGAATAATTAGATTTAATTAATTTATTTGTTAACTGTGTCACTGACCAGTGGGACCCACTGGTCAGTTAATTAAAATGAATTATTAATTGATTTAATAATTAATAAAAGAATTATTAAATAGAAAAGGATTTTTTTAATGTTTTAAAAGTGATTTAAACTTTGAAAATCCATATAAAATAATCCGTATATCGGATCGAAAAACTTTATACATGAAAGTTGATCAGAAAAATATAACGAATACGGATACGCTATCCGTATGTCTACCCCACCCCCTAGCACACCCATCATCGACATTCCCCCCTCCGGGCTGTGTGTCGATAATTTCCGGTACCAATAAAAAGTACCCGGATGAATTTATTCCGAACACGAAAGTTGTCCGGAATGGTTCAACTAACTCGGATACACCCGCCTTGTCCTTGTCGGATGTCCACGACACCTCCGGCTTGATCCTTCCCCCTCCGGACCCCTGTCCGGTAATCACCCGGAGCCGGTAGTACATCCTCAGATGAATTCCCGCTCCGAGCAACGTGCATTGCACTGCGTTAGAACACCGTTAACATTTCATCTGTCTGTCATGCATATGTTTGTATATTATTGCTGTGTATTTACTGTTTCCTCCCCCCTTAATCTCCGGTAGACCCTGCTGCTACCGCCGACTACACTGCTGCTGGGTACGACTACTTCGTCGACGACCCTGCCCCTACCGTCGAGCTTCCAGGCAAGCAAAGCCATTCTCTTCCCCAGATATCGCCTACCTTTCCGTACATTTCTTGCACTAGGCATTGTTACCGCTGCTGCTACGTTATACTCCTATTCAATTGCATAGCCTGATTTTGTCGCCCTTGATGTACCTTTCTTATCCTATGCTGCCTTTTATTACTTATGTATTATTCAGCAGCGAACCCTGCGCCTTATTAAGCTAGGACTAGATAGCGGGCCGTGATCACTCAGGGGGGGTGAACACGGATACAATATATACAACTGCACAGGTACGGTACTAAGCAGACACCGCCAAAGGCCCCTATCTGGGTTATGCCTAGTCACCCTCAAGTGTGAGCTATCAAGGAGTAACCCTTGTACTCCACTCGAGGCTGACTTTGTCTTGCCGCCATAGGGTCCTGAACAGTGGTTGTCCTTAAGGTAAGAAGTCGGGCGACCCAACGGTGCCCGCGAGAGGTATATCGTCGGGAACGACAGGGAGGGTACGACCGACGTTACTGGCGTGCTTGGCCCCTGCTCGTATCTCGCGAGAGTTACCAAACCACGAAAGTCGAGCTCTACCAAGAGCACACGCGAGACAAGGTAAGGAGACAGTTCACCTTGTTGGTAACCGCAGTGACTTGGTGGGACGACAGGGCAGGCACCGATGTACTGGTGGTCCCGACTGTTGTCGTTGACCGCGGGTCGGTTAAGTCCAGGCAACGATAACGGTTGTCACGCAGGTTAATTAAAATGCTAAATGGTTCGGCGGATGACTTGAGAGGCCCGTTGGTCTGTACGCACTACCTACACGTGGGATTACGGTGTGGGCCCTCCGCGTCGTAGTTCGTCTGAAAGCTCTTCAGACGTCAGCAGTACTGCGGCCTGATCGCTGGGAAGTGGTCTTGTCTTTTGCTGCAGCAGGTGTGTTTGAATTTGCTTTTGCTTCACCGGCCAGACTCGCACCGTGCAGGAGCGTGCAAGGGTGAGGGACCTAGACCCCTTGGCGCATAGGATATAGTCCGGCGGATGGCCTCTCTGTTGAGCCTAGGATGGGCTGCGTCGTGTCGGATAGCCTCGGTGGGGCGTTCCCTAACAAGGTTCACGCCACCCTGGAGATCCGAGCGTGCAGGCTGAACAGTTGTGCACCCCTGCAGGGAGTTTAATCTATTCGAATAGCCGTGTCCACGGTAACAAGACGCTTTATGCTGAAGCTGGATCTTACCACTAGAAACTATTACTATTAAACTGTATGGTTCCGGGTCTTCTTCCTCGCAGGGAGTCGAGGAGGGGAACTCGGAGGCATTATTATTATTGGTAATCATTACAACTTATATTATACAATGTTGCAGCAACTTCTGCTTCGTTGTTACTTTATGCTTTATATGAACTGTTGGCTGATTCTTACCTCATGCTGCAAGACATCGTCGGAAGTTGCTAGTCTTCGTTAGGCCTAGCTTCTTACCCTTGTTCTGGATTTCTGTCTTTCAGTCCACTATATACAGCCTCTTCTTTCCGTTGATACAATGCATAATGCTTAGTAGCGGACATAAGACTCGCGGGTATACTAGATACTCACCTGCTTTATTTCCTTTACTGTTTTGCCTGATCGGCCGCTGCAGTCGACGTTGGAGCCCAGGAGCAGGAGTACCCCGGAGGAGGATACTACTACGTCGAGACCCCCACTGACCAGGAACAGGAGTAGTTTCGGAGGCTCCCAGGCAGGAGGCCTTGCCTTTTCGATCTGTATCTCTGATGTTATTTGTGCTAGCCTTCTTAAGGCAAAACTTGGCTAACTATGTCTGTACTCAGATATTATGGCTTGTATAACTTATGTATTCGGGTCCGCGTGACCCCCTTTATTGTAACATATTGGTTTATCCTTTTGTGTTTAGTGTTGTGCTGTGATATTCTCACCGTGGCACCCTAATCTCAGTCGTGTACCCTGCGTGTATGATTACTGTACATGGATTGATTTTGGGGGCGTCACATCCATGCTCAAGAACAGCAAGAACACGAAATCAGAGAAAGAACACGAGTTTTCGGGGTAAAAGAGAGAGAGTGGAAGAAGAGATGCCAGCAGGGGGTGCCTGTGGGCCCCAGGAGGGTGGGTGGCGCGGCCAGGAGCTGGGCCACGGCACCTGGCCTCCTGGGCCAGGGGTGGACCCCCTGGTCAGCCACACGTACTCCCCGATGGCTTTTTACCTAGAAATTTTTGTTTTGAATTTTCTGGAATTTTCTGGGCAACTTCACTGTAGAGAATTTTTCAAAGTTCAAAAAGCTGCAAAAACTTTCGTGAACTTGAGACAAAAGTTAGAACAAGTGAAGTTTTAAACAAAAACTTGGGTAGAGCAAGGAGAATAAAAGCTAAAGGAAATTAAAACATAACAAGCTCAACTTTTTACCTATATAAAACTTGCTAGTTAGCAAGGTTGATCAAGTCTTACCAACACACCGGTGATATATAGCGCAGAAAGTCTCGCCTCTTATGAAGTGATCATTGCACTCTCACTTTAATGGACATTGTCCCCACCATAATTGTTTTGTATTTGTGGTATACATGTAGTGGACAATCCCATTCTCCAATCTTCACGGTCTCGATATTCTCAATGGAGTTAAGGACATGCCTTTTGTCGATTTTCTTCGGAAAATACACCGTGTGTTCTTTGTCATTTACGTTGAAGGTAACCTTCCCTTTATTGCAATAAATAACGGCACGTACGGTGTTAGGAAAAGGTCTACCAAGGATAATGGACATGCTCCCATCCTCGGGCATGTCAAGCACAACAAAATCAGTAGGTATTAAGCAATTGGCAACTTTAACAGGAACATCCTCACAAATACCGATCGGGACGGTCGTGGACTTTTCGGCCATCTAAAGAGAGATATCTGTAGGAATTAGTTTCTCTAAACAAAGCCTTTTGTAGAGATAGAAGGGCATAACACTCACTCCTGCACCAAGATCACATAAGGCAGTTCTAACATAATTATTCTTTATGGAGCAAGGAATGGTTGGTATACCTGGATCACCGAGCTTCTCAGGAATGTTGCCACTGAAAGAGTAGTTAGCAAGCATAGTAGATATTGCCTCATTAGGGACTTTTCTTTTATTAGTAACAATATCTTTCATATATTTTGAGTAAGGAGGTAATTTAATAGCATCAGTCAAAGGAATTTGAAGAAAAAGAGGTTTCATCCACTCACAAAACTTTTTATAGTGCTCTTCTTCTTTAGATTTGATGGACTTGCTTGGGAAAGGCATGGGTTTCTGTACCTTCTCGTTCCTTCCCGTGTCTCCTTGCAAGGAAGTCTTCTCTAGTATACTTCTTGCGCTTATCGGGTGCTTCGTCTTCACGAACCTCGGGTGGATCATTCTTTTTGGTATCTTTTTCAGGTTCAGCACCGTCTTCAGTCTCAGCATCGGATGTAGATATGTTGTTTGGATCCACAGATTGTTGTTCTTCTTCTTCTATAGGATCATTGGAATTGTCAGCTTCCTTGTGTTTCTTTTTCTTCTTCTTCTTCTTTGGGGAGCTAACAATTTCTTCTTCCTGCACTTGAGAATCTTGCTCGATCCTCTTTGGATGCCCCTCTGGATAGAGAGGGTCCTGGGTGTGCGTGCCTCCCCGGGTTTTTATACCGTAAGCTTGTAAATTGTCCTGATTGGCATTATTATCAAGAAATCTTTTGGCACATTAGAAATTTGTTCAAGTTGAGTTTGAACCATATGAAAATGCTTCACAAGACATTTAACATCATTAGCTGTTCTACCTAGAACATCAAGCAAACTTTTGATAGCAAACTTTTATCATGCAACTGACCTTGTATCTTCTTATTGAAGTGATTCTGCTTCATAATAAAACTATCAAGATCATCTAAACATTGGTCAGGAGGTTTACCTTTAGGGGCGTCACTTGCATTGAAATCTAAAAGAGAGTGTACTTCTACCATAGGTGGGTGAGTGGTAGGCTCACACAACTTCTCAATTGGAGGTAGATTCTTCACGTCGTTAGCTTTAATACCTTTCTCTCTTATGGAATTCTTTGATTCTTGCATATCTTCCGGGCTTAGGACTAGCATGCCCCTCTTATTTGGTGGTGGAGGTGGTTCAGGCACGGACCAATCTTCATGGTTTTTGGAAATTTTGCCCATCAATTCTTCCGCATCGTCCGGTGTTCTTTGCCTGAAAACACAACCAGCACAACTATCTAGGTAGGATTTAGACCCATCGGTTAGACCAGCATAAAATATATCAAGTAATTCATTTTTAGGGATTTCATGTCCCGGTCTAGCTTTTAGAAAACTGCAAAATCTCCCCCAAGCTTTAGGGAGATGCTCATCCTGCAACTGTTTAAAGTTATAAATTCTTTGTAAAGGAGCATGTTGCATATGAGCAGGAAAATACTTATCAACGAAAGATATAGCCATATCTTGAGGACTCTGAATGGAACCACATGGTAGTGCATCGTACCATGCTCTAGCATCTCCTTTCACGGAAAAAGGAAGAAGCTTGGTCACATAAAAGTTCCGGATCCTTTCATCTGTGGTAAACAAGCCGCCTAACTCAGTGAGTTTGGTCAGGTGCCCGATAGCATCATCATTTTCTCCGCCATAAAAGGGATCAGCTTCAACTGTGGATATAAGTGAATGGTCAACAGAGAAATCATAATCAGGATCAGTGATGCGTATAGGAGACGTAGAAAAAGTAGGATCAGGAGTAAACTTGTTCTTCAGGGAGTGTTTTGCTAGCAACTTCTTTATAGTAGCAGGGTCGGAATAAGCACATTCATTAAGTTCCCTG
The DNA here is from genome assembly GCA_950022295.1 of Bromus sterilis. Lineage (NCBI taxonomy): Eukaryota > Viridiplantae > Streptophyta > Magnoliopsida > Poales > Poaceae > Bromus > Bromus sterilis. Next base: position 358,338,102 of record OX465595.1, on the reverse strand, counting down.
CAAAAATCATCATCAAGTGTAATATAATCATCCTCAAGGAGTTTCTCCTTAAGGTCATCAAAGTTATGAGTTTTCCCAATAGGAGTTTGGATAACAGGAATTTCAACACCCGAGAGTCGGGCAGCAGCAGCAATCTGTTCTTCTATAAAAGAACCAAGTGAACCTATAGTCTCAAAAGTAGTACTCCCTCCATACCGGTGCATAAGGCACATTAGAAAGAGCAGCGCGACCTAGGTGACAGGAGATTGGATGAAGAGGAGAAGTGCGTTCTGGGATTCCTCCAATCACATCGCTAGTTACAAGGAATGAAAATAAACATTGAATGCCTACTTAATAGGGTGCCGGTTGACCTACTCCATGCATGGGCCATCCTTAATTTTTGGCCTAATCAACACCTATCCTCACTGCATGCATTGGGCGTCAAAGAGGCACAAGAAAAATTAATGGGAAACGAACGAACTGGTGATAGGGATTAGAAAGGAAGTTAATGAATCACCCCTTGGCTTATTGGGAATATCTGGATTTTGTAAAATTCCCTATGCACTGGTATGGAGGAAGTAGAAGCATCATCAAAAGTATCTGACATATTTCCAGACTCAGTAGAAGTAGCATGTAACTGAGGTGAATCAAACTGACTCATAACCGAAGGTGAATCAAGTTTAGCACTAGTGCTAAGAGAAGTACCTCGTCTCGTACGGGATGGTAAGATCGGAACTTTAGGGTCTCCCTTCTTACCCATAGTGGATAACGTGCAGCAGGTAGGATACTTCGAGTAGACCTGTAAATAAAGTTATGGTCCCTGGCAACGACGCCAGAAAACAGTACTTGATAACCCTCAACTGTAGGGGATCGAGATAGTCTTCGCGGGCAAGATAACCCAATTTATTGATTCGACACTTGGGGACACAAAGAATACGTACAGGCTTTGACAATTGAGTTGTCAATTCAACTGCACCTGAAATAAACACTTGCTTGCACAAAGGTATTAGTAGCAACTGTGATATGGTACTGGTGGTAATGATAATAGTGGTGATAGTGATAGTGAAGCAGCAAAGGTAAACAACTAGTAACCAACAGGAGGAAAACACTGTAGGCTAGGGAGATGGATGGTTGGGAGCTGCTTGGATGAGAACGAACATGTAAAAAATTCTAACTTGGGCAAGGCTCACAAAAAACAAAGGATCATCTAGGCAAATATCAAACATCAGGCATGTATCCCAAGGTAGTTGTACGTGCTTGCAATAAGAACTTTGCACAACATCTTTTGTCCTACCCTCCCTCTACAAACGGGCCCAAAAGGAACTTAGGGAGATTAAGGTACTCCTGTCAAAGAGCACCGGAACAAAGCATTAACAATTCATGGATACACGGAATCCTCAAATTATAGTCCCTCCCCTTTGGTGTCCCAAGCTGTCAACATTGGGATCGCCGGTTCCGGACTATAATAAGTGCATACAACTCATAGATAGGATCAAGAACACCACAAAGTCAAGAAACAAAAGGGTGATCAGATTTGAAATCATGGCACTCGGTCCCAAAGTGACAAGCATTAAGAGCAACAAGTTGTAACAGAGATGATAAACACCAAGTAGATGATAGGCAACATGCCCCCAACAATATGATTGAACTATTACATGATCTAACTCATCCAATCCCTACCATCTCCTTTGCCTACAGCAGGGAATTACTCACACATGAGAGGAGAAGTCATGGAGGGGTGATGGAGAGGCAATGATGATGACGATGGCGATGATTTCCCCCTCACCGGAGGCCAATTCAGCCTCCAGATTAGCTCTCCGAGGAAGAACAGAGGGTCGTGGCGGCTCCGCGGCGTAGATTGGAAAAGCGACCTCTCTTTTGGGGTTTCTGCGTCGGGAGAATAAATAGGGGCCAAGGTAGGTCACCAGGGGGTGTGGGACCCAGCCAGGAGGGCAGGTGGTGCGGCCAGGGGCTGGGCCGCGCCAGGCACCCTCCTGGATGCCCCCTGGCTGCCCTGTGGCCCCCCTTTGGATGTGCGGAAGCTTCCGGAACGCTGATTTTTTATATATATTTTTGGGATATTTCCAGCGTACCTAAATATCCAGAAACCTGCACAAAATAAAACAACACTGGTAGCTCTGCTGAAAACAGCGTCAGTCCGGGTTAGTTTCATTCAAATCATGCAAGAATGAGGGAAAAACAATAGCAAAAGTGTTTGGAAAAGTAGATACGCTTAGGACGTATCAGGCCACAAGGGGGAAAACAACGGTGCTTGTAACCGCGGTTGCAAGGATTGTTTAATTTACGCAAAGTTCATTTTAATGCAGTTGTCTGTTGCTTTGGGTTGACACTTTGGGTGAGGCTCGCAACTTAATACCAACGAGATGTTCTGGATAGATATCTCAAGATGGATGATTAGTAGTAGATGCAGTTGGATTTCGGTCTACTTATTTTGGCGTACTGCCCATGCTTATGATACTCTTTTTTCTTTTGTAGCATAGTTAGCATTGCGGTGCATTTCTAATCCTGTCAATTGCCCATCTGTAATTTGTTTTCCTCGCATAGCAGTTTTATCGTCTTTTGGGAGAGAGACATCACTAGTGAACATCATGGGACCCCGGTCCATATTCTCATTATTGTTTACACGCTCATTTACTTTTCAGTATTACTTTTAGTTGCTATCATTATCATTATCCCTTGCGTTTGATCCTTTGTAAAAAACAAGACCGGAGAGATTGACAACCTCTCTGAACTTCGTTGGGACCAAATTAATTGTGTTGTGTACAGGTCCACGCCAGTTGCGCCGCTGACACCTACTTATTATCTGCCGGAGTCCTACGGGAGACAAACCATATCCTCTACATAGGGAAAATTTGCTACTATCCTACATCTCACCTTCCACTTGGGGTAACCAACGAAGGGCGAGAATCCATTATCATCTCTCGCATATCAAGCAAATTTCTGGCGCCGTTGGCGGGGACTTCGAGTGATAAGATAGGGGAGTTGCCCACTACCTTTTACCTTTACTTTTTAGTCTTGTTAGTTTACCTTTCTGTTTTTATCTTTGTGTCTTATATAAAAAATCACAAAAAAAATTATTTATCTTGTTGTTAGTAGTCCTCCTTGTTTAGATGAACATGTTAGAACTTGGTGCTTTGCGTCAAAGGGATGGAGAAAATATGAAGAAGTCATGGGAAAGAATTTCTGAAGCACACAAAAGAATTATGCCTTGGATACCTATAGAAATTGTGCTCAGGAATTTTTACCATGGTCTTTTTAAGTGGTGTAAACACTCTCTTGATATTATAGTTGAAGGAGACTTTTTAGAGTGTGATGAAGCTAGAGCTCTAGATATTTTGCATAGTCTATCTAGTTATTTTGTTTATGACTGTAGTATTAATACTATTATAGATATACTTGCCACTATTGAAAAGAGGATGAATGCTCTAGACTTGAGGAAGGTAGAAGAACTTAAGCCCAACAAGAAAGAGATGTTGGAGATAGATGATGATTGGGAGCCCTTTGTTAGGATTAGCTTCTCTAACCAAGACTTCCTTGCTTTTTGTGATATTGGATCCATAGTTTCTACCATGCCAAAAATAGTTTATGATTCTTTGAAACTAGATATGGATAAATTGTCATCTTATCAGGAAAATGCTAATGGAGATATTTCAGAGGTCAAATGAAAGGTAAAAGGAGTTCAAGTTGCATTCTTCATAGGATTTCTCCAATGGATTCTTCATCATGGAGCCAAACCAAAGCAACATTGTGCTTGGAAGGGACTTCCTTCAAGATATGAAAGGCTTCATTGATATTGGTAATGGGTTCATACGCTTATGCGTTAAGATGAAAGGTAAGTACCTCTTTCCTAGGAAGAAGAAGAATGAGCTTATTTAAAATCAATTTGAAGGTTTTTATGATTCCGACGATCTTGGAGACCTTTGATTCTTCTTTTGCCTTATGCCTAGCTTAAAGGCGTAAAAGAAAGCGCTTGTTGGGAGGCAACCCAAGATGTTTTTACTTTTGTTTTTAGTGGTCTTGATGATTGTTACTACTGTATAAACATCGTTGTATCTTTATTTTCAAGCTTTGTGCCAAGTTATAGCCTCATATGACAAGGGAAGTGAAAGTTGTGACATGCTGTCCAGAAAACAGATTCTCTCTTCGTGACGGGAAAATCAGATCAAATCACCAGTTCATATTTTTGAGCTAAATTTTTTACACAGCGTGCTCTATACAATCACGGAACTTTCGTATGTTCTGAGTTTTTTTATTTGAGTTGCATAAGTGCCCCAAATAATTTCTCTACTACCTGCTGTCCTGTTTTTCACAGATTCTGCCACGTTTTATCTCTCCTTACTTTTGCAAACCTTAAGCTTGCCTTTTCTTTGCAAAAACTTGTTGGCAATCTTGAGAAACAGTATCTCTTCAAGAATATCTTTATATACAGTGGGGGAAAATTATTTTATTAAGTTTACTAACCTCTCTAATCAGATTATGATGAGTTATGTATGAAGAGAGTTTTCAAGTGTGCGATGGAAGATGATGAAAGAAGATTCGGGAGTGTCAAGCGCTCAAGCTTGGGGATGCCCCCATGCATCCCCAATAAATATTCAAGGAGAATCAAGCGTCTAAGCTTGGGGATGCCCCCGTGCATCCCCTTCTCCATCAACAATCATCAGTTCGTCCTTCGTCTCACTATATTTTTATCACTTCATGCGTTATGTGCTATGCTTGGAGCGTCCCGCTCTTAGGTTTTATTTTTAGTTCTTTAGCTTTGTTTGCTGTTCATAACAAGTTAGACCCCGTCTTAGTCTGTGTGGGAGAGAAACATGCTTCACTTTCAAAATCTAGAACACATCATAGGATTTTTCATGCCTATCTTTTTACTGTTGTGTGTTCTTTATCTTTTCGTAGCTACTGCCATGTCTAGTTTTAGTCTTAGTTTTTCTTAGCAAGAGCCTTGGCTTTTGTTTAGTTTGTTGCTGGAACTCTCTTTAGTTTTTATGTTTATCTTGTTAAGAGAGTTTTTTGTTGCACTGAGTTGTGTCTTGTTTTGAGAGTAGGTAATTGAGGTTGCTATTTAATTTTAGTAGTAACTTGCAATAGTTTTGAGGTATTGATGTGAGTAATGTTTGAACTTTTGGTGTCAAGAGCTCTAGCCTATTAGTGATAGGTGCCGTATTTTGTACAATCCGTGTTTATTTTCAAAAACCTACAAAAGTAGTTGAGAACGCTAGCTACTAGATGGATCACTACTCTTCTAAGGGGTCGGATATTAGAGTACACTCACGTACCATGAGTCGAGGATGCGCAAGGATAACCAAACCCCCATACACTCCTCCTCGGGGTACTTGTCTCTTTGTGAACCTCCTTATTAGATTGAGAGTTACCGATAATAAGTGCATGAGTTCTTCGAACTAATGTAAGTATTGAAAGTTGACACTTCGACCTCCTCATATTTTGCTAGCCTCTCCTGTGTCGTGCATTGCCTCCTTCTCACTCCGAGATTTGGCGTCCACCTTCGCCGGTACATCCAAACCCTTGGCATGATACGCTCTGTCATCATAAACCTCCTTATATCTTTCCTCAAAACAACCACCATACCTACCTATCAAGGCATTTCCATAGCCTTTCCGAGATATATTGCCATGCAACATCCACCTCTTCATGACTTGATCTTCATGTCATACATGTGCCTACTACACTGGCAGCGGCATACATTGCATACATCATGATATCTACATCTTCTTTATGATTTGAGTACCTTGTAAAGTGTGAAAGATCTTCTATACCCTCTTGTAAATTAGAGTGTTGCCCTTAAGTGAGGAAAAGATCCCAAAGTGGAAAAAAAATATCACAAAGAGGATAAATGAGAGTTAAATAGAAAGAGCCATTGAGGCCACCAAAAAATACAAAAAAAAGGAAAAAAGGAGAAAAAGAAATAAAAAGAGAGAAAGGGGCAAAACTATGATCCTTTTGAAAGATCCACACTAGTACTCCTTCTTATCCTTCATAGAGATGATCATTCATGCATATAGCTATGTGGGGACCTTCACACTATAGAACTTGGCTTGCATATTCCAAGGATGAGCCTCCTCAAAAGAGCTCTAGGTCTTCATGAGCGAGAAAGTTAGATGCACCCCACTAGTTCCATTGGAGAGCTTTTCAGCTCATATGTGCATCTGTTGCATGGCAATCCCTACTCCTCACATCATATCTATGATTTGGCCTTCTTGCCTATGATTGTCCTCATTGATGTGAGCCTTCCTCACCCTTTTTGTCTTCCTCCTCCACCATATTTCTCTCTTTGCCATCATAAGTGTCAACTTTCGTGCTTACGCTCATCCATTGCATGAGTGCTCAAAATATCGAAAAGGAGTGGATCAAATTGACTTGTACCTGACTAGTGGTCTCGGGACGAGTCAAGATAAGATTCCAAAGAAGACCAAGTGTGAAACTTTATTAGATTTAATTCTCAACACAAAAATACCTTTCTCTCGTATTCCCTATCCCCCTTCTTGCACACAAACACCATCTGCAGACATTCGAGTCACGGACAGCGAGAGCTCTTGCACCTAATGTTCTCTTGTTACTTGCTTCAATGCTAATATAGACTCTTGCATGTTATGACTTGAATTGAATAACATACCTTGATTGCTTTACTTTTCAAAGTTCTTATATGGTTGCTAGCATGTCACCACAGAAATTATGCTTATTATCATTTACCTACTCGAGGATGAGCAGGAATTAAGCTTGGGGATGTTGATACGTCTCAAAACGTATCGATAATTTCTGCTCGTTCCATGCATGTTTTGTGTGATATTGCTATGATATAGATACACTTTCATACACTTTTGATCATATTTGGACTAACCTACTAACTCAGTGCACCCCAGTGCCAGTTCCTGTTTTCTGCTGTTTTTCTATTTCAGTTTTCCCCCATATAAAAAGTGCTCCAAAATCCGGAAAAAAACAGATAAAAAATCAGCGCGTCGGAAGCTTCCAGAGCCCCGAAGGAGGGCCAGGGGGCCATCACCAGGTGCCAAGGCGGCCACCTGGCGCGCCTGGACCCCTGGTGGACCCCCTTGCTGCCCCCCTTCGCCTATTTATTCTCCGGCACGGGAAACTTCCGAAGACAGAACCCTATTTCGCAAACTCGCCTCTGTTCCGCCGCCGCCGCGCTTCCAAGATCGGGAGCACCGTCAGGACCCTTCCCGGCACCCTGCCGGAGGAAGGATCGACCTCCGGGAGCTTCTCCCCCACCATGGACGCTCCTCGGATGTCCGTGAGTAGTCTACCTTGGACCATGGGTCCGTGATCAGTAGCTATGTGATGATCTCCTCCCCTCTTTGTTATTCATGGTTTAGACCTCGTGAGCTGCCCTACATGATCGAGGCACATATGTAATTCTTCTGCTGTTGCTATGCTGAGTTTGATGGGATCCGATGGATTATGAGATTATGTTCAGATCGTGATAGAGTAATATATTTGGTTTTTATCTCTTATATTTTTGTTCCTAAGTAATTATTGCATATTCTTCGTTGTTTTTTATTGCTTTGGCCAAGTAGTAGGTAGTGACTCCAAGAGGGAACGTTATGCTTGATTGTGGGTACATGCCCCCTGATGACATGCTTGAGTGACAGAAACATGAGTCTAGGAGATGTGTTGTGGCCATGTAAGGCCCGATATGCGGTACTGTTCCAGATCTAGATGTTTCCATCCAGATCCGGGGACGAAGCACATATCGGTCCCACCGCGACACATGACGAAGTCATATGCCCCAGATTTCCAACATGATATCACAACATTACAGATACAGGATACAACATCTCATACAATTGGCATACAACTGCCTTAATACAATACAACAGCGGAAGATATAAGTCTGAGTACAGACTACAAGCAAATGCCTACTGGCAAAGAGAAAAACATCGATCCCATAACCACACGGGTCCAGGCCCTCCGCCGGGATCCGCCTAACTAGTCGTCGTCGAGTCTCCACGTGAAACGTCGATCACCATACCTGTTGTCGATCAGAACCCTGAAAAGAGTTTGGGGGTAGTATCATGAGTACAGAAGTACTCAGCATCCAACTGTAGTGGTCAACTGACCCAGCAAGGACTTCATCACTCGTCATTCTAGGACAACTAGTAGTTTACGGTAACGATGGAGTAGGTGGTGAGGTTGCTGCCGCACTAGCATTTATGAAGTGGCTAACGATCTAGAGAGTAAGATAAGAAGCCAAGCATTCGATGAGGAATCGCCTCCAACAAGTCTTGCTATCAACTACTACGCAAACATAACACCTATCATATCCTTGTCCTCCCCTTCGCATCCCGACGAAGAAGAAGAAGTCAAGGCACACACACACGTTGATCAAGTTATATTAAGATTATCTCAGTTGTTGTTGTCTATGAACAAGGAGTAGGTCTCAAGTCGTCCATAACCGTGGACAAGGCTTCTCGAAAAGATTTAACCCTGCAGGGGTGTACCAACTGCCCATTACAAGGCTCCGCACGCACGCCCATCTCTCTCAGTTGCTACCCATCACAGGCAACCATTTTATGATTTAGTCCCAAGAGATCCGGAACGACAGGTCCCTCTAACTAACAACGAACAAATCCGGGTGGCCCCCGGTGAGTCGACATCCAACTCAAAAGCCGGCCGCGCTCTCGAATCGGCCTCTACCATCTGGACGAGGTCGGGTTAGTTGCCCAAACAGATGTGGACAACCCCCTAGCTCCCTGGGGTGGACCAACTAGAGAAACCATGTCTCCGCTGGCCCAAGTTGTTTGAAATCTGCCGGCCGCGGACCAGTCACACACACGTTTCAAAAGGTAAATCAGCTTGGGCCACCACTAGAAATGTTTGAATCTAGGTAGGTAAGAAGAGGGGACCCCATAAAATCCCACACGCGGTTAGGCACGCTCAGTCTTAAAACCAATACCCGGAACTCGGATCCTAGGTGACTCGAATGGAACAAAGCGTCGGGGCGGGAGAGCCTAGACCTTCCATCCTTCGTCGAATATAGTCAACATTATAATAATCATATCATCAACAATAATATAACAATGTGATATCCCAAACTAAGGAGTAACATGAGGTAACATCGTAGCATCCTAAGCATGCATACTAAGGAGGGGCTGAGCAACGAGCAATAGTAACATAGCAGTACATGGTTTGCTGAGAGGGGACATGGCTGTATCGGTTTGAAAGAGGCTGTAAACATGTGCTAGGATCAAACATCGACCTAACCTAGACTATCATGCAAACCACTGGTTGAAATAGAATGGATCATCAGTAATGTATAGTCCTTGCCTGTTGATAAGTAAGATTCCGAAGATGTAGTCGGTCGTAAGCTCGCATCGTCTCCGAGAGGTACCCGCGGAAGCACAAAAGACGATAAACACTGGAAAGCAATCAACGAGCAAGCATCTATTACTACGAGGCAACACAAGATCAAGAAGACATCACACGACACGGCAACGCGATACGGACCTATCGTCGAGAACGGTTACTAACAGTTTAAGTGGGGTATTGGTCACACACGACGAATACCGCACGTTTACGGTGGTTCAAGTTGCTTAGCTACAGGTGATCAACAAAGGTTGTTAACATGGCATCTCACTCAAGCATGGCATAGCACACAAACATGGCAAGAGGTGAAGCATAAATAAACTATCTAAACTAGTCACTTTAAGTGGGGGGTAAAACCAATACATGGCAACTATTGCGGACCCCACGATAATTATTGCAATTGGTATTGTTCTGTCCTAAACCATATTTTATTATTTTTATTAGCAAGCAAGAGCAGCATAAACACAATCTACATGCAATTCTAGTCAAGTTACATATAAGAAACATTTTAATCAGAGCAACGGTTAAAAAGTTATGGCAATTACAATTTACAGTGGCAAGCAATGTAATTAGCAGTCAAACAGCATGTAAAAAAAGTCAAACATGGCAAAAAAAAGCATATTTTATTAAACTACACGAAAAACTAAGCAAGTTTCATGTTTAACACGTTGTGATCCGAGCTACGGTTGAAAAGTTATCGCCCTCGCAAAAATACTAGCACAACTGCAAATTAAAAAGCCTAGGAAACAAAAAAACATTACTGGGCCGAGCCCACTTTGCGCAGGAAAAAAAAAGAAAAAAAACAGAAGGGGGCGCTCACCTCTTGGGCCGAGGCCCGGCTGGGGGAGGCTGGCGGCTGGGCCGCTCGGCGCCTGGGCCGCTGAGCTGCAGGCCGGCCCACTGGCGGTTCGTCCGATCGGGACCGATCCCGATCAAGGGCAGCACGCGCGACGGCCGTGGGCGGCTCTCCGGTGAGGGGAGAAGGTGCAAGGGGCCCCGGTGGCACTGGAGGGGGCGGACGGGCGCGGCGGCGCCGGTCTTGGGCGGATCTCGCCGAATCCCGCCGGATTCTGGCTGCTGGAGGTGCCGGCACGAGCTCCCTGGAGCTCCACCGATGGCGGCTGCGGGCTCCTGCAGGCGAGGGAGGAGAGTGAGGGAGGAAGAGAAGAGAGGGAGAGGAGATGCCCGCGAGGAGGAGAGGTGATCGGGACGGCGAGGTGGCAGCCGGCGTCGGGCGACGTTCCCACAGGTGGATCAGCCGGTGCTCCATGGGAGGAAGAGCTCCACGGGCTGGGGAGGAGCTCGGCAGGGGCTGGGTTCTGGTGACATGGCACAACCCTGTTCGTCTGATTCAGATCCGACGGTCCAGATCGGACCACTGGATCTGGATGTGGGGAGAGGTTGGCTGATGGAGGCAAGTGGCGGCGGTGGTTTTGGCAGGCACGGAAAGAGAGGAGCTAGGCTAGGGTTTGTCCAGATTTGGTAGGCAACACCTACTATTTATAGCAGGTGGCTGTTTATGGTTGTTTTGGGCCACAAAATGGCCCGTTTCGGGTCCGGGTTTTCGGGTGGGCTAGAATCCGAAGATAAGAGGGGAATCCGGGGGTCCAGCTGATGGCGCGCGCGCGATATTTTGTAAATACGCCCCTCGGATTACATCGGCTACTATGCCTGGCACATCTGAACGTTCACGTGCCCGACGAAGTCGAAATCGCGCGAAAATTGAAACACCGACTCAAAGCACCGAACTGACGTCGTCTACAACGTTTAACGCCAAAAGAGAACGTCGGACACCTCCCGATAAGATAACCCATTTAAATATAAATGGGGTTTTTTCCGCACCGTTGGTGATGGCTGGTCCTGTGCCGAAAGTTGCGACGGTGCTCGGGTGAAACCCGGTGCCGCAACGAGGTCGTGTGTCGGGGTGGCAAGGGTCGGTCTCCGTCCGATACGAGATAAGAGGGGGGAAAATAATCGCCGATCGATAAATCGGGGATGCAAACACCGCAAACAAATCAGACAATCAAACAATTCACACCGAAAACAAAATTTTAATTTTTGTGAAATTTGGGCTGTTACAATACAACACCACCAACAAGGGATCTCGTCCCGAGATCCAGGACGATCCAGGGGAGAGGGGAAGGGGAAGAGAGAGTCGACGATTCTTCAACACCACCAACAAGGGACTCTGCTCCATGTCGACGACAAACTTCCGCCGAAAACTTTCCGCGGGGAGACGACATCGTCGAGAACACGAAACCGTCGGTGTCAAGAGGAGGAACGACAACGAAACCTGGTCAAAGGGATAGTGCTTTTCGACGCAAGTCGTGAAAACACCGGGCAAAAGGAGGGATGGCAATGGATGACCCAGATGATATCCGAAACCGGAGAAGCTATAGGTACTACAAGAATTCCCACCTGAGATCGGAATCGAGACAATACGCTGCAAGCAAGGCATTGTAACGGTTCCGAAACTCGACACACTCGAGATCCTAGAGTTTGAAGGGGGTAAGGCGAGAATTAAAACTCTTACGACACTTGTCCTGACCAGAGCAAACGTAAGGAGTAAAAAGAATCATACTCTCCGATAACTAACTTAGTAACTACAAAATTATTTTTGGCTAGACTCGACTTCGGCCAGAGAAGGGATCCTACGGTCGGTAAGGCTCTAATACCAAGTTGTAAGGCCCGATATGCGGTACTGTTCAAGATCTAGATGTTTCCATCTAGATCAGGGGACGAAGCACATATCGGTCCCACCGCGACACATGACGAAGTCATATGCCCCGGATTTCCAACATGATATCACAACATTACAGATACAGAATACAACATCTCATACAATCGGCATACAACTGCCTTAATACAATACAACAGCGGAAGATATAAGTCTGAGTACAGACTACAAGCAAATGCCTACTGGCAAAGAGAAAAACATCGATCCCATAACCACACGGGTCCAGGCCCTCCTCCGGGATCCGCCTAACTAGTCGTCGTCGAGTCTCCACGTGAAACATCGATCACCATACCTGTTGTCAATCAGAACCCTGAAAAGAGTTTGGGGGTAGTATCATGAGTACAGAAGTACTCAGCATCCAACGGTAGTGGTCAACTGACCCAGCAAGGACTTCATCACTCGTCATTCTAGGACAACTAGTAGTTTACGGTACCGATGGAGTAGGTGGTGAGGTTGCTGCCGCACTAGCATTTATGAAGTGGCTAACGATCTAGAGAGTAAGATAAGAAGCCAAGCATTCGATGAGGAATCGCCTCCAACAAGTCTTGCTATCAACTACTATGCAAACATAACACCTATCATATCCTTGTCCTCCCCTTCGCATCCCGACGAAGAAGAAGAAGTCAAGGCACACACACACGTTGATCAAGTTATATTAAGATTATCTCAGTTGTTGTTGTCTACGAACAAGGAGTAGGTCTCAAGTCATCCATAAGCGTGGACACGGCTTCTCGAAAAGATTTAACCCTGCAGTGGTTTACCAACTGCCCATTACAAGGCTCCGCACGCACGCCCATCTCTCTCAGTTGCTACCCATCACAGGCCACCATTTTATGATTTAGTCCCAAGAGATCCGGAACGACAGGTCCCTCTAACTAAAAACGAACAAATCCAGGTGGCCCCCGGTGAGTCGACATCCAACTCAAAAGCCGGCCGCGCTCTCGAATCGGCCTCTACCGTCTGGACGAGGTCGGGTTAGTTGCCCAAACAAATGTGGATAACCCCCTAGCTCCCTGGGGTGGACCAACTAGAGAAACCATGTCTCCGCTGGCCCAAGTTGTTTGAAATATGCCGGCCGCGGACCAGTCACACACACGTTTCAAAAGGTAAATCAGCTTGGGCCACCACTAGAAATGTTTGAATCTAGGTAGGTAAGAAGAGGGGACCCCATAAAATCCCACACGCGGTTAGGCACACTAAGTCTTAAAACCAATACCCGGAACTCGAATCCTAGGTGATTCGAATGGAACAAAGCATCGGGGCGGGATAGCCTAGACCTTCCATCCTTCGTCGAATATAGTCAACATTATAATAATCATATCATCAACAACAATATAACAATGTGATATCCCAAACTAAGGAGTAACATGAGGTAACATCGTAGCATCCTAAGCATGCATACTAAGCTGGGGCTGAGCAACGAGCAATAGTAACATAGCAGTACATGGTTTGCTGGGAGGGGACATGGATGTATCGGTTTGAAAGAGGCTGTAAACATGTGGTAGGATCAAAATCGACCTAACCTAGACTAGCATGCAAACCGCTGGTTGAAGTAGAATGGATCATAAGTAATGTATAGTCCTTGCCTGTTGATAAGTCGGATTCCGAAGATGTAGTCGGTCGTAAGATCGCATCGTCTCCGAGAGGTACCCGCGGAAGCACACAAGACGATAAACACTGAAAAGCAATCAACGAGCAAGCATCTATTACTACGAGGCAACACAAGATCAACAAGACATCACACGACACGGCAACGCGATACGGACCTATCGTCGAGAACGGTTACTAACAGTTTAAGTGGGGTATCGGTCACACACGACGAATACCGCACGTTTACGGTGGTTCAAGTTTCTTAGCTACAGGTGATCAACAAAGGTTGTTAACATGGCATCTCACTCAAGCATGGCATAGCACACAAACATGGCAAGAGGTGAAGCATAAATAAACTATCTAAACTAGTCACTTTAAGTGGGGGGTAAAACCAATACATGGCAACTATTGCGGACCCCACGATAATTATTGCAATTGGTATTGTTCTGTCCTAAACCATTTTTTTTATTAGCAAGCAAGAGCAGCATAAACACAATCTACATGCAATTCTAGTCAAGTTACATATAAGAAACATTTTAATCAGATCAACGGTTAAAAAGTTATGGCAATTACAATTTACAGTGGCAGGCAGTGTAATTAGCAGTCAAACAGCATGTAAACAAAGTCAAACATGGCAAACTTGCAAATTTTATTAAACTACACGAAAAACTAAGCAAGTTTCATGTTTAACGCGTTGCGATCCGAGCTACGGTTGAAAAGTTATCGCCCTCGCAAAAATACTAGCACAACTGCAAATTAAAAAGCCTAGGAAACAAAAAAACATTACTGGGCCGAGCCCACTCTGTGCAGGAAAAAAAAGAAAAAAAACAGAAGGGGGGGCGCTCACCTCTTGGGCCGAGGCCCGGCTGGGGGAGGCTGGCGGCTGGGCCGCTCGGCGCCTAGGCCGCTGAGCTGCAGGCCGGCCCACTGGCGGTTCGTCCCGACCGGCACCGATCCCGATCCAGGGCAGCACGCGCGACGGCCGTGGGCGGCTCTCCGGCGAGGGGAGAAGGTGCAAGGGGGTCCGGTGGCGCTGGATGGTGCGGACGGGCGCGGCGGCGCCGGTCTTGGGCGGATCTCGCCGAATCCCGCCGGATTCCGGCTGCTGGAGGTGCCGGCACGAGCTCCCTGGAGCTCCACCCATGGCGGTTGCGGGCTCCTGCAGGCGAGGGGGATAGTGAGGGAGGAAGAGAAGAGAGGGAGGGGAGATGCCCGCGAGGAGGAGAGGTGACCGGGACGGCGAGGTGGCAGCCGGCGTCGGGCGGCGTTCCCACAGGTGGCTCGGCCGGTGCTCCATGGGAGGAAGAGCTCCACGGGCTGGGGAGGAGCTCGGCAGGGGCTGGGTTCTGGTGACGTGGCACAACCCTGTTCGTCTGATTCAGATCCGACGGTCCGGATCGGACCACTGGATCTGGATGTGGGGAGAGGTTGGCTGATGGAGGCAAGTGGCGGCGGTGGTTTTGGCAGGCACGGAAAGAGAGGAGCTAGGCTAGGGTTTGTCCAGATTTGGTAGGCAGCACCTACTATTTATAGCAGGTGGCTGTTTATGGTTGTTTTGGGCCACAAAATGGCCCGTTTCGGGTCCGAGTATTCGGGTGGGCTAGAATCCGAAGATAAGAGGGGAATCCGTGGGTCCAGCTGATGGCGCGCGCGATATTTTGTAAATACGCCCCTCGGATTACATCGGCTACTATGCCTGGCACATCTGAACGTTCACGTGCCCGACGAAGTCGAAAACGCGCGAAAATTGAAACACCGCCTCAAAGCACCGAACTGACGTCGTCTACAACGTTTAACGCCAAAAGAGAACGTCGGACACCTCCCGATAAGATAACCCATTTAAATATAAATGGGGTTTTTTCCGCACCGTTGGTGATGGTTGGTCCTGTGCCGAAAGTTGCGACGGTGCTCGGGTGAAACCCGGTGCCGCAACGAGGTCGTGTGTCGGGGTGGCAAGGGTCGGTCTTCGTCCGATACGAGATAAGATGGGGGAAATAATCGCCGATCGATAAATCGGGGATGCAAACACCGCAAACAAATCAGACAATCAAACAATTCACACCGAAAACAAAATTTTTAATTTTTGTGAAATCTGGGCTGTTACAATACAACACCACCAACAAGGGATCTCGTCCCGAGATCCAGGACAATCCGGGGGAGAGGGGAAGGGGGAAGAGAGAGTCGACAATTCTTCAACACCACCAACAAGGGACTCTGCTCCATGTCGACGACGAACTTCCGCCGAAAACTTTCCGCAGGGAGACGACATCGTCGAGAACACGAAACCGTCGGTGTCGAGAAGAGGAACGACAACGAAACCTGGTCAAAGGGATAGTGCTTTTCGACACAAGTCGTGAAAACACCGGGCAAAAGGAGGGATGGCAATGGATGACCCAGAGATATCCGAAACCGGAGAAGCTAAAGGTACTACAGGAATTCCCACCTGAGATCGGAATCGAGACAATACGCTGCAAGCAAGGCATTGTAACGGTTCCGAAACTCGACACACTCGAGATCCTAGAGTTTGAAGGGGGTAAGGCGAGAATTAAAACTCTTACGACACTTGTCCTGACCAGAGCAAAGGTAAGGAGTAAAAAGAATCCTACTCTCCGATAACTAACTTAGTAACAACAAAATAATTGTTGTCTAGACTCGACTTCGGTCAGAGAAGGGATCCTACGGTCGGTAAGGCTCTGATACCAAGTTGTAAGGCCCGATATGCGGTACTGTTCCAGATCTAGATGTTTCCATCCAGATCCGGGGACGAAGCACATATCGGTCCCACCGCGACACATGACAAAGTCATATGCCCCGGATTTCCAACATGATATCACAACATTACAGATACAGGATACAACATCTCATACAATCGGCATACAACTGCCTTAATAAAATACAACAACGGAAGATATAAGTCTGAGTACAGACTACAAGCAAATGCCTACTGGCAAAGAGAAAAACATCGATCCCATAACCACACGGGTCCAGGCCCTCCGCCAGGATCCGCCTAACTAGTCGTCGTCGAGTCTCCATGTGAAACGTCGATCACCATACTTGTTGTCGATCAGAACCCTGAAAAGAGTTTGGGGGTAGTATCATGAGTACAGAAGAACTCAGCATCCAACTGTAGTGGTCAACTGACCCAGCAAGGACTTCATCACTCGTCATTCTAGGACAACTAGTAGTTTACGGTAACGATGGGGTAGGTGGTGAGGTTGCTGCCGCACTAGCATTTATGAAGTGGCTAACGATCTAGAGAGTAAGATAAGAAGCCAAGCATTCGATGAGGAATCGCCTCCAACAAGTCTTGCTATCAACTACTACGCAAACATAACACCTATCATATCCTTGTCCTCCCCTTCGCATCCCGACGAAGAAGAAGAAGTCAAGGCACACACACACGTTGATCAAGTTATATTAAGATTATCTCAGTTGTTGTTGTCTATGAACAAGGAGTAGGTCTCAAGTCATCCATAACCGTGGACACGGCTTCTCGAAAAGATTTAACCCTGCAGGGGTGTACCAACTGCCCATTACAAGGCTCCGCACGCACGCCCATCTCTCTCAGTTGCTACCCATCACAGGCAACCATTTTATGATTTAGTCCCAAGAGATCCGGAACGACAGGTCCCTCTAACTAACAACGAACAAATCCGGGTGGCCCCCGGTGAGTCGACATCCAACTCAAAAGCCGGCCGCGCTCTCGAATCGGCCTCTACCGTCTGGACGAGGTCGGGTTAGTTGCCCAAACAGATGTGGATAACACCCTAGCTCCCTGGGGTGGACCAACTAGAGAAACCATGTCTCCGCTGGCCCAAGTTGTTTGAAATCTGCCGGCCGCGGACCAGTCAGACACACGTTTCAAAAGGTAAATCAGCTTGGGCCACCACTAGAAATGTTTGAAGCTAGGTAGGTAAGAAGAGGGGACCCCATAAAATCCCACATGCGGTTAGGCATGCTCAGTCTTAAAACCAATACCCGGAACTCGGATCCTAGGTGACTCGAATGGAACAAAGCGTCGGGGTGGGAGAGCCTAGACCTTCCATCCTTTGTCGAATATAGTCAACATTATAATAATCATATCATCAACAACAATATAACAATGTGATATCCCAAACTAAGGAGTAACATGAGGTAACATCGTAGCATCCTAAGCATGCATACTAAGCAGGGGCTGAGCAACGAGCAATAATAACATAGCAGTACATGGTTTGCTGGGAGGGGACATGGCTGTATCGGTTTGAAAGAGGCTGTAAACATGTGCTAGGATCAAACATCGACCTAACCTAGACTATCATGCAAACCGTTGGTTGAAATAGAATGGATCATAAGTAATGTATAGTCCTTGCCTGTTGATAAGTCGGATTCCGAAGATGTAGTCGGTCGTAAGCTCGCATCGTCTCCGAGAGGTACCCGCGGAAGCACACAAGACGATAAACACTGGAAAGCAATCAACGAGCAAGCATCTATTACTATAAGGCAACACAAGATCAAGAAGACATCACACGACACGGCAACGCGATACGGACCTACCGTCGAGAACGGTTACTAACAGTTTAAGTGGGGTATCGGTCACACACGACGAATACCGCACGTTTACGGTGGTTCAAGTTGTTTAGCTACAGGTGATCAACAAAGGTTGTTAACATGGCATCTCACTCAAGCATGGCATAGCACACAAACATGGCAAGAGGTGAAGCATAAATAAACTATCTAAACTAGTCACTTTAAGTGGGGGGTAAAACCAATACATGGCAACTATTGCGGACCCCACGATAATTATTGCAATTGGTATTGTTCTGTCCTAAACCATATTTTATTATTTTTATTAGCAAGCAAGAGCAGCATAAACACAATCTACATGCAATTCTAGTCAAGTTACATATAAGAAACATTTTAATCAGAGCAACGGTTAAAAAGTTATGGCAATTACAATTTACAGTGGCAAGCAGTGTAATTAGCAGTCAAACAGCATGTAAAAAAGTCAAACATGGCAAACTAGCAAATTTTATTAAACTACACGAAAAACTAAGCAAGTTTCATGTTTAACGCGTTGCGATCCGAGCTACGGTTGAAAAGTTATCGCCCTCGCAAAAATACTAGAACAACTGCAAATTAAAAAGCCTAGGAAACAAAAAAACATTACTGGGCCGAGCCCACTCTGTGCAGGAAAAAAAAGAAAAAAAACAGAAGGGGGGGCGCTCACCTCTTGGGCCGAGGCCCGGCTGGGGGAGGCTGGCGGCTGGGCCGCTCGGCGCCTAGGCCGCTGAGCTGCAGGCCGGCCCACTGGCGGTTCGTCCCGATCGGGACCGATCCCGATCAAGGGCAGCACGCGCGACGGCCGTGGGCGGCTCTCCGGCGAGGGGAGAAGATGCAAGGGGGTCCGGTGGCGCTGGAGGGGCGGACGGGCGCGGCGGCGCCGGTCTTGGGCGGATCTCGCCGAATCCCGCCGGATTCCGGCTGCTGGAGGTGCCGGCACGAGCTCCCTGGAGCTCCACCCATGGCGGCTGCGGGCTCCTGCAGGCGAGGGAGGAGAGTGAGGGAGGAAGAGAAGAGAGGGAGAGGAGATGCCCGCGAGGAGGAGAGGTGACCGGGACGGCGAGGTGGCAGCCGGCGTCGGGAGGCGTTCCCATAGGTGGCTTGGCCGGTGCTCCGTGGGAGGAAGAGCTCCACGGGCTGGGGAGGAGCTCGGCAGGGGCTGGGTTCTGGTGACGTGGCACAACCCTGTTCGTCTGATTCAGATCCGACGGTCCGGATCGGACCACTGGATCTAGACGTGGGGAGAGGTTGGATGACAGAGGCAAGTGGCGGCGGTGGTTTTGGCAGGCACGGAAAGAGAGGAGCTAGGCTAGGGTTTGTCCAGATTTGGTAGGCAGCACCTACTATTTATAGCAGGTGGCTGTTTAGGGTTGTTTTGGGCCACAAAATGGCCCGTTTCGGGTCCGGGTTTTCGGGTGGGCTAGAATCCGAAGATAAGAGGGGAATCCGGGGGTCCATCTGATGGCGCGCGCGCGATATTTTGTAAATACGCCCCTCGGATTACATCGGCTACTATGCCTGGCACATCTGAACGTTCACCTGCCCGACGAAGTCGAAAACACGCGAAAATTGAAACATCGCCTCAAAGCACCGAACTGACGTCGTCTACAACGTTTAACGCCAAAAGAGAACGTCAGACACCTCCCGATAAGATAACCCATTTAAATATAAATGGGGTTTTTTCCGCACCGTTGGTGATGGCTGGTCCTGTGCCGAAAGTTGCGACGGTGCTCGGGTGAAACCCGGTGCCGCAACGAGGTCGTGTGTCGGGGTGGCAAGGGTCGGTCTCCGTCCGATACGAGATAAGAGGGGGGAAAATAATCGCCGATCGATAAATCGGGGATGCAAACACCGCAAACAAATCAGACAATCAAACAATTCACACCGAAAACAAAAATTTTAATTTTTGTGAAATCTGGGCTGTTACAGGCCACAAGGGGGAAAACAACGGTGCTTGTAACCGCGGTTGCAAGGATTGTTTACTTTACGCAGAGTTCTTTTTAATGCAGTTGTTTGTTGCTTTGGGTTTACACTTTGGGTGGGGCTCGCAACTTAATACCAGCGAGATGTTCAGGATAGATATCTCAAGGTGGATGAATAGTAGTAGATGCAGTTGGATTTCGGTCTACTTATTTTGGCGTACTTCCCATGCTTATGAGCCTCTTCCTTTCTTTTGTAACATAGTTAGCATTGCGGTGCGTTTATAATCTTGTCAATTGCCCATCTGATTTTTTACCTCGCCTAGCAGTTTTATCGTCTGTTGGGAGAGAGACATCACTAGTGAACATCATGGGACCCCGGTCCATATTCTCATTATTGTTTACGCGCTCATTTACTTTTCATTATTTACTTTCAGTTGCTATCATTATCATTATCCCTTGCGTTTGATCCTTTGTAAACAACAAGACCGGAGAGATTGACAACCTCTCTGAACTTCTTTGGGAGCAAAGTTAATTGTGTTGTGTGCAGGTCCACGTCAGTTGCGCCGCTGACACCTACTTATCATCTTTCGGAGTCCTACGGGAGACAAACCCTATCCTCTACATAGGGGAAATTTGTTGCTATCCTACATCTCACCTTCCACTTGGGGTAACCAACAAAGGGCGAGAAAGCATTATCATCTCTCGCGTATCAACGAGCAACCAATAGTTCAAGAAGGAGAAAGAATGTTGCTTATGGTATGAATGTCCTCAAGCATAGACTAAAAATTCAGTTCAAGGAAAAACTTCAAATTTGGATAGACAGTAATCTTTATTAAAATTTTGATGTTACACAAAACGGAAATAGGATAAGTGCTTTAATCTATTTTCTTTCCTTCATTGTACCATACCATTGTAATTAATTCATAATTAATGGAAAATTACAGTAGAACAATTGTTCTACGGTTGCTACCTCAAAAAAATATTTAGGGTGTGCTACTTCAATAATATCAAAGGTATTAAAAATGCTTGTAGATCTAACGTATTGTTTAATAAATTATGAAAACATGTACAACGTGTTAATTATGAAGAATTTATAAAAGGGCGTGTGTAAGCATGCGAAGGCTATCAATTCTATTTGCCAGCATGCATGGAGCGAAAACCTTATTATTGTCTTCACGCTTTGGAAACAACCAACTCTACCTTTTCTTTTACTGGATCGAACCGACTCTGAACCAAACCCAAAGGGTAAGCCGCATTCTATTTACTTTTCACTCTATTCACCGATACATCTATAAACGTTTGTTTTCGTTTTCCTTGTGGAACTTGAAAATAAAATGGTTCACCAACTGGTTCTGACCATCATATTCGCAAAAGAAAAACTGGTTCTGACCATCAAGACCCATGCTTAACTGGGGATTAGGGATAGACACACTAATTTATGAGTCAACATGAATGTCGGTTTAGCTATATATAGACTTCGCGATACCTATGTTTTCAATATATTCTTACAGTGTTGCTTTTATCTATTGTTTTGTAAGACTTTTCAAACTGACATCTATGATAATTAATTGTATATGTCTTCTAGTGTAGAGGACGGGTGAGTTAGGGCTCCCCCAATGCATTGTTTCTTAGCACAATATCATAGGAGCAATAAAATTTTAAGATACAAACCCTACAATGCATTGTTTCTTAGAGGTTATATCTTATTTAATGATTTTAGCTCCATGGATAAATGTGATTGGCCTAACCATGCTTTTTGCATATGGCCACGTGCAAGGGTTGTATCTTAGCTAAGATACAACCTCCCTCTCTTTCTTCATTAAATAGTATGCCACATAAGCAAAATGCCTAATATTACGTGCTAAGATACAAGCATTGGGAGTGCCATTAGGCTGGCCCCAATGGGCAGTAACTTAGCAGTAACATAGAGTCCAACTCAGCAATTTTGCTTATGTGGCAATGAGTTAATGAAGAGAGAGATGTTTGTAGTAACTTAGCTAGTTACTAGCTCTTTGAGTAACATCACACATACCAAGACAATATGAGTCTATAATCTAATAAATGAAGTCTTATATGACACTACATATATGTTACTACCCATTGTGGAGGTAGTAACATAGACTCGAAATCCGTGTATGTTACTAGTCTAAGTTACTCCCCATTGTGACCAGTCTTAGGCTGGCCCCAATGGGGAGTAACTAAGCAGTAACATAGAGTCCAACTCAGCAATTTTGCTTATGTGGCAATGAGTTAATGAGGAGAGAGATGTTTGTAGTAACTTAGCTAGTTACTAGCTCTTTGAGTAACATCACACATACCAAGACAATATGAGTCTATAATCTAATAAATGAAGTCTTATATGACACTACATATATGTTACTACCCATTGTGAAGGTAGTAACATAAACTCGTAATCCGTGTATGTTACTAGTCTAAGTTACTCCCCATTGTGACCAGCCTTAGACTACCATAGTGGGAGTAACATAGGTAGTAACATCGATGCCACATAAGCTAAAATGATGATGTGGCAAGTAATTAATGATGAAAGAGAGGCATGTGGTAACTTAGGTAGTTACTTGCTCTTGGAGTAACATCACACATACCAATGCAATATGAGCTTATAACATAATAAATGAAGTTACTAGTTGATGTTACTCTCCACTATAGAGGTAGTAACATAGACTAGTAACATATGGATGTTACTAGTTGATGTTACTCCCCACTATGGCTAGTCTTATATTGTCCGTTATTTGAGAAGATCATGTGAGAGATGCGTCTCTCCTCGCGTGCTAGCTAGCTCCTCCGTGTCCCCATTGTGAAAATGTTTCATGAGGCCGTAAGCAATCATTCGGCTGTTAGTAAGGGCATCTCCAATGGTTGTAAGATAGGTGTTGATAAATTTGTCACCTAGGATATATTGATGATGTGGCATGTAATAAATGAGATGAGAGAGCATAGTTGTATGTAGATTAACCAACAACTCCTGCACAAGCTCCAAGGTAGAATAGAGAGCAACCACATTTATATTCTCACATTTTCTTGGATGACTTACATACAACTCATTGAAGTTCTTATATGATAGCTTGTTGGTTGATGACATGGACATTTTACCAACAACACTTACATACAAACTATTGAAGATGCTCTAAGAGAGGTACACGTACTTCATCTCAAAAGGAGGATACATACCTGTTAAAAGCTTGAAGTTATAATTACAAACAATAAGCACTTCTTAGGCTAGTCATAGTGGGGAGTAACTTAGACTAGTAACATGCACATGTTACTACTCTATGCTACTATCCTCATAATGCGTAGTGTCATGTGAGTAGTAACATATGAAGGTTCACATTACCTTATAGACTCATTTTGCATTGAAACCCGCTATATGATGATAACATATTATGTTACTCTATTCATCTCTATCATCTTTAATTGCTTATCACATCATCATTTTTGCTTATGTGGCATCTATGTTACTATTCGTGTTACTCCCACTATGAAAAGTCTTACGTACTACTAATAAAGATTGGCTTGCATGCATGATGAAATTAATCATGAAAACCCCCTCAACCAATCATATAACAGTACGTATGTAGCACATCATCGGCCCCTTCCCCTAGTGGGATTACAAAGTTTTTCCCTTTCCGGGCCGTGGAGTACAGTACAAAGCTGATGATTATTGGCAATGGGCAACGTGCCGCCTACACCGGCCGGCAGCTAGTCTCTCCCACCATGCGGGCATGCAGCTTTGCCTTTGCGTGCACCGCCCTGCAAAGTTGAAACCAACCCGACGATAGATCATTTGCTAGTTCATACGTTAATGTTGAGAATGAGTAATGACACAAAACTTTCATCTAGCGTACGTGCGTGGTTATTCCTAGTTTCCTACTCGTTTTGTCCCAAGCTAGAGATGTTGGGCACAGCCATGTGCATGCACATATATAGCGCGGCTGTCGCCTCCAGAAACGGACACCCAAGGTGCCCAAACGGCTCCGTCGACGAGCAATTAATCCAGCACGACGGGCGGTGTAATTAGAGAATGGAGACCACCTGAGAAATCCATGGAGATGGGGCCTCCTGCCGTAGCTGGCACCGGCATGCCATCGCCAGAATTCATGGGTAAGATGGCAAATGAGGCAACAAGTCAAACAGGGAGCACCATTTGATTGGACAAAGCTCACGATTGGCGGACCCAGCTGGACCAACCTGCTTCGGCCTTCCAGAGGTACGTTTCCCGTGACCGCCCGGACTAACCTGACATCACCGGCACGGCGGCACCGGTTCGACGCTCGTCGCCGGTCATCCCTCTGAGCCCGGGGGCACGGGTAAATCTATCACCTGAACCCACCCTAACCTGAAAATGGAGCTTGCCTCGGCCAGCGACAGTGGAAAATGTGGCGTGGCCAGAGGAAGAGCAGCAACATGCAACGACCGTGGAGTTTTTCTTAATATATAAGACTAGTGTCCGACTTTATAAATAAAGACAGAAACGATAGATTACGAAACAACCACAGCAAACAAGCAAGTCCCGCAGCCCACGGCAGCAACCTTAAGACGTAAATGAACGGGAGGTATCATTGCATGGCCGAGGCCAACCAGAGACACGCAGGCCAGCTACCTACGAGACGGAGCACACGACAACCGGCCGAGGGATCAACCACCATTGCTCGGCCTAGGAGGGAGGCATGACGTAGCAGTGATCTTCATCTTGTTGAGGGTCAGCGCCATAGCCTCCTGATCTGGCTCCCTACTCAAGGATCTCCACATCTGTAAAAAACCAATTAGCTTAAAAATGCAGGCAGCCGGGTACTTCGAAAAGATGCTCTTTATAGTAAATTTGTTATGAACGTTCCAAAGCGC
The DNA here is from genome assembly GCA_950022295.1 of Bromus sterilis. NCBI lineage: Eukaryota > Viridiplantae > Streptophyta > Magnoliopsida > Poales > Poaceae > Bromus > Bromus sterilis. The sequence continues at coordinate 358,313,115 of OX465595.1, read as the reverse complement.
CCAACAAGTGGCCGAGAAAAAAAACAAGCACCTAATATTAGCTCAACCGAACGAACCAGGTGCCGGACCTCACCAAAGGAACCAGGGTTCCAGTTATTACCCATCCAACACCGGATGCAGCTCCACATAAACTTGGCAAGAGAACAATGGAAAAAGATGTGTTTGGCACTCTTCGTCGCCTGACAAAGGGCACAGGCATCGCTACGCGCGTTGTTCCATTTTCGAATTTGATCAAACGACGGTAGTTCCCCGCAAGGCTTGCCACATGAAAATCTTAATTTTAGGTGGAATTCAGGCTCGCCAGATCGGGGAGAACCTGGAGGTGGTGGATCCAACAATCAGGGCAGAGTAAAGGGACTTAACCGAAAACTTCCCAGGGCTAGAGAGGGTCCAGATAACTTCATCTATTTCCTCCGAAAGCACCGGCAGAAGGGCAACAAGACGATGCCAATCTGCAAATATGCAGGAGATAAAAGACGACGAAACCTTAAGTCCCACTCCTGCCCCGCCAGCTCCGAGATGGAGATTTGGGGTCGCCACTACAAGCGAATAAGGCCGGAAAAACCTCAGCAAGACGCCCAGCATGCGACCCGAGGTCCAACCAAAAGTGAACCGATTTACCATCCTTAACCAAGAACCAAGCGTTGTTACGGAAAGTGTCTCTGAGTTTGACGAGCGTTCTCCAAAACTGCGAACCCCTCGAGGCCGTCGCAAACATACGAGAAGAGTAGGGGAAATATTTAGGTCGTGTCAACAATGCCAAGGCCCCCAACCTTTTTAGTCCTACACATAATTTTCCATTTGACCAATCGATATTTACGCTTATTATCAGCCGAGTTCCAATAAAAGTTTCGTCTGTGTTTATCCATGGCTACGTGCGAAACGCCAGGCATGAGGTAAAAACCCATGGTATAGGTAGGCAAGGAAGACAAGCATGCGTTGATCAAACAAACCTTGGCAGCCGTCGAGTGATGCCTACCCCTCCAGGGCATCACCCTATTACCCACTTTAGAGGTGATGGGGCGGAGATCTTTAGAGGTGATAGCCTCCGGAGATATCGCAATGCCAAGGTATTTCATGGGAAAGACTCCAAGGGCGCAGTTCATAAGAGCCGCAACTCTACGAGCCTCGGCATCCGAGCACCTGATAGCCAGCAGTTCGCTCTTGTTGAAATTGATCTTGATGCCAAAAAGAGCCTCGAAGTAGAGAAGGAGAAATTTCAGATTAGCAAGACACATATCATTGTTCTCAACTAAGATAATCGTATCTTCTACATATTGGAGGTGAGAGCTACCATTTGGGATCAGATGCGACGAAACCGGGGCAATGTGACCAGAAGCAGCCGCACGGTCAAGGATACGGGACAAGGCATTGACCACAAAATTAAACAGGAGAGGCGAAATGGGATCACCCTGGCGAAGGCCTCTACCATTAACGAAGAACTCACCCACTATTCCATTAACCGACACGGTCGTGCGACCACCGGTAACGAGTTGCATAATTATGTGCACATAGCCACTATCAAAACCCTTTGCCCTCAGCACCTCGGCCAAAAACTTCCAGTTAATGCAATCATACGCCTTCTCGAAATCGAGTTTAAGGATAATAGAGTTCGCATTACGACGACGCAGGTCATGGACCACCTCGTGAAGACACGAGATCCCCTCGAGGATGTACCTACCTTTGATAAAGGCAGACTGGGTGGGGGCCACAACCCTATGCGCAACAGGGGACAGCCGAGCCGCGAAAGCCTTAGCAGGGAATTTAGCGACATTGTTGATTAAGGCAATGGGGCGAAAGAGCCTGATAGAATCCGCCCATTTGACTTTAGGGATGAGAGGGAGAGGACAACATAGTTCAGCCTGGAGATGTCCATCGTACCGAGGCAATAACCAATATAGATAGCATACATAAGGTGTTTAACCGAACTCCAACACTTTTGGAAGAAGGTAATCGAGAAACCATCCGGCCCAGGAGAAGAGGAGGACTTGGACGAGGAGACCGCCCAGTCAATTTCCTCGTGAGAGAGAGGCAGCATCAGGGACAAATTCTCGTCATCAGAAACCTGATTGGACCCCTCCCAAAAACCTAGGGATAGCGAAATATCAAGCGCAAGTTTGGCAGCCAGCAGAGAGGAGAAGAAAATAAAGATGTGGTGAGAAATAGCGGTAGGGTCATCACAACGTTGCCCATCAATCACCAGGCGAGAAATGAGACGACGCCGCCGACCGTTAGCAATGGCGAAAAAATACTTGGTCATCGAGTCGCCTTTCAAAACCCAGGAAATGGAGCCTCTCTGGCTCCAATATATCTCCTCTATCCGAAAAAATTTCAAAAGCGACTGTTCCAGAGCGTAGCGGGAGGCCCACCCAGCCTCATCTAAACCAGACGAGTCCGCAATGGCATCAAGCGCCTTGATCTGGTCAAGCATCCCATCCTTATCAGCTCTGGCCACCGATGCACGATTGGCCGCCCAGCCACGAAGAAATTGCCTAAGGCCCCTAGAGCAGAAATGCCAGTCATCAATAGGGACAAAGGAGTGGTGCTGCGAAGAGAGAAGAGCCTCAATTTTCGAAGAAATCAAAGGAAAGAAGGCCTCAATGTGCAGCCACGAGGCGTCGAAACGAAAGCGGGGTTTGGGAGCCACGGCCGAGCAGCCAAAGTCCAGAATCAGGGGAGTATGGTCCGAACCAACAAAAGGGGCAGGGAAACAGAAGGTTCCAGGAGGGATCTGCAAAGACACGATCAAGAACAGAACGAACCGGGGCAAGTTGGTGGTTGGACCAAGTATACCGAGCACCCGAACGAGGCAGCTCACGCAAAGAAGAGGATGCCACAAAGTCATTGAAGGCCTCCGTATGACCCCAAGAAAATTTAGAAGAAGATTTATCACGAGGGGAACTGACGGGGATCAACCCCGGCAATTCCCATGGTCAGGGACCCTGGGTTAGTCATAGAGATGGCACAGGTTGGACGATACTCGTCGGCTAACAGTAGAAGAACTTCCTGCTTGATATTATTACGTGAGGGGGCGATTACAGTGGAGGCCGAGACGAGTTATCGCAAGGCAAGGATGAGTAGATGCGTATTGAGATGATCTAGACGTCTCCCCTCCCAGCCTTTATATATTAGGCCAGGTCTCGGGGAGTCCGTGCTAGGTTACAGTAGATGGTTTCCTAGTGCTAGTCTTGCCTTGTACGCCAAGTTGCACCTTCCATGTTAGTCGCGGAGTCCTACGTCGATGCCTGGTTAGGCCAATTGTGGGCTTGTTGTAGCTTCCCGGTGGGCCTTCTATCTTCACACGCACCAGGTAGCCTCATATGTAGGAGTCGTGGGGTCACCCCCTCGTCAGTAGCCCCCGAGTGCCTGGGTGACTCGAAGAGTCGCGCAGGGACTCGAATTCATCTGCGCCTTATTGTTTGTAAGCGTGGTATCGCCACGGGTCGCTGGCGGTTTTGAGCCATGACAATATCTGTTTCGAGGGATTGCTAAGCTAAAAGGGCACAAGGATTCGACTGGTCGAGCCCTGGTGAATTGTGCTAGTGACAAATACCACAGTAGCCCAATCAAGCACATGTCCCTCGACATGAACTTGGAACACTGGTGTCAAGAAAAGTCATGCCGCTGCAGGTCTTATAGGATCAAATTGCTGCCAGTCTAAGCACATAGCCTGAGCGCGTCCGCTCGGCTCTTTCTATCATGCGAGCGCATGGAAAAGGTCGGGAGTGAAATCGCTCTGCGGCAAGTCCCGGCCCGGCCGTTCTACACAGCGGGGTCTTACCTACACGCTAAGCTTGCGTGGCATCTGGATACAGTGTGTCGTAGCCCAGGTATAATATTTTTTGTTTTGAGGCACGAAGCCTGATTTAGCAATGCACCCACTTGGAATAAACAATCAAGTGAGATGTTTTAGTCGTCACTCGTGGAGCTTGTAGCGATCTCAGGCGAGGAAAATAAGATGGCACCCACTCGGAATACTGCCGAATGCGCGAGTAAGTCATGCTTGCTGAATTGCTGAGTCTTTTTCTGCGAGTGGTCACTCGAATGTGTTTCTGCTCTTTGGGTGAGGGAGCACCCGAACTCTGAGAGTATTTTGTGTCTGCTAGTGCGAGTGATCACTCGAGCACATCTTTGCCTTCTGGGTGAGGGAGCACCCGAACTCTGAGAGTGTGTTGTTTTTTGCTAGTGCGAGTGATCACTCGAGCACCTTTTGTCTTCTAGGTGAGGGAGCACCCAAAGTCGAAAGGGTACTCCCGATGGGAGTAAGAATTTTTTAGCGTAAGAAAATTTGGACATATAGCTGGTTCTTGGAATCGTTTGGTTTTTCCCAACTGCTTTTACCTTGATCCGTTCCCTTTGGGATGCCGTGCTGATATGCATTGCCATACTGTTTGAGGACGTATGATGATGCTTGATTTTTTTGTTTGATCCGTCACGTCTTCTGTACTGTCATAATGATGATTTGGGCGTCACGCTGCCTATTGCCTATTGGATTTCCAAGGCTTTGTATGGTAAACAGGCGAGATTTGACGCGTCCTATAAATAATGCTGACCGTGTGAAGGCATCTTCGTCTTGGAATTCGTAACGTTTGGCCCGTTTGGTCTTTGGTGTAATGATGGCGTCGCCTGGGCTTCTGTGTGTTTTTCCTGGTTTGCCCTTGGATTGTGCTATAAGTACTTCCCTTGGTTTCCCGACTCTGGCATCCATTCTTCGCATCTTTCCCTTCTGCTTCTTCTTCATATGGCTCCCAAGAGTGGTAGTGGTATAGCTGGGCGAGGCCGTGGTGTTACAGGACGAGGTCATGGCCGCCGTGGTCGTGGTGGCCGCACCCCTCGCTCCTCACGTGGTGGGCATCATGGTACTGCATTGGTGCTTTCTTCTTCTTCCTCCATGGAGGAGGGATTTTGGCGCCATGATTTTCTTTTGCATGTTCTTGGGCGGAATGCTGCCCGGATTCCTCTTCCTGCCTCGTTTTCCTCCATTGCTTCTGAGCGTGGCTTAGAGGGATTCTGGCTCCGTCTTCATGGATGCTCTCGTTCTTCTTCTTGGGTGGAGCTGGAATTTGATAGTTCGTCCTTGATCTTCCTTGGGTCTGGCTGGAGGACGTTTTCTCGCCAGTTGAATTTGCGCGATGGGGACAACCTTTGTTGTCGTTTTGAAGGCGAAGATACTGTTATTATCCGCGCGTTTGATGCTGGGGGCAACCGTCTGGATCCATACTGTGAGGAGACGAGCAGCAGCAATCCTGATGGCTCGAGTGGTGGTTCGCCTGCTTCTCCCGTTTCTTCGTCTTCGGCTGATCCCTCGGGCGATGGTGTTTGCTCTTATAGCTCTAAAGAAGAACTGGACGTCAAGCCAATCGTCAAGCGGCAGCGGCAGTAGGCGAGGCACCTTGTAGAACTGGAGGACATCGAGCTTCTCCCTCGCCGGCTAGGCTGCTACTTTATTTGTGATGATGCCCGCCTGGTTGTGGTACGAAAGTGACAATTATCTCAACATGAGCACAGATGTAGAAGTTGAAATGTAGCCCATCTTGTAGTTCCGTAGGTCCTTCTGTAACGGCAAACTGTCTTTTCGACTTCTTTGTAATGAAATATCTTTGACTCCTTTGTAATGAGAATGTCTTCGACTCCTTTGTAATGAGAATGTCTTCGACTCCTTTGTAATGAGAATGTCTTCGACTCCTTTGTAATGAGAATGTCTTCGACTCCTTTGTAAATGGGTAATGTCTTCTCGGGTGCGCGTAAGCGCTCCCGATGGGAGTAGCCCCCGAGGCTGCGTTTGATTTGCAGAACCAAGCGTAGGCTTTATGAATTTTTGCCTCACTAGTTTGTAGCTTGTCTTTGAATCTTTCCAAGTTTAGATCGGGTGCGCGTCAGCGCTCCCGATGGGAGTAGCCCCCGAGTCTTTAGGTGATCGCTTGCGATCAGGTGAAGACTAAAGATGCGACTTTCCCTTGCCTGCTTTGTTGTTTTGGCGATAGTCGCGTTTTTAGCGAAGGTAACGTCCTTCGGGGGAAGTTTTATGCTCGAGCCCCCGAGTCTTTTTAAGCAAAAGTCTCGTTTGAGAAGATAGCGTCTCTCGGGGGGAGTTCTAGGCTCGAGCCCCCGAGTGCTTTGTAAGTAAAGGTCGCGTTTGCGAAGATAGCGTCTCTCGGGGGGAGTTCTTGGCTCGAGCCCCCGAGCGCATTGTAACTAAAGGTCCTGTTTGCGATGATAGCGTCTCTCGTGGGGGGGAGTTCTTGGCTCGAGCCCCCGAGCGCTTTGTAATTAAAGGTCGCTTTTTGCGAAGATAGCGTCTCTCGGGGGGAATTATTGGCTCGAGCCCCCGAGCGCTTTGTAATTAAAGGTCGTGTTTGCGAAGATAGCGTCTCTCGGGGGGAGTTCTTTGCTCGAGCCCCCGAGCGCTTTGTAATTAAAGGTCGCGTTTGCGAATATAGCGTCTCTCGGGGGGAGTTCTTTGCTCGAGCCCCCGAGCGCTTTGTAATTAAAGGTCGCGTTTGCGAAGATAGCGTCTCTCGGGGGGAGTTCTTGGCTCGAGCCCCCAAGCGCTTTGTAATTAAAGGTCGCGTTTGCGAAGATAGCCTCTCTCGGGGGGAGTTCTTGGCTCGAACCGCCGAGCGCTTTGTAATTAAAGGTCGCGTTTGCGAAGATAGCGTCTCTCGGGGGGAGTTCTTTGCTCGAGCCCCCGAGCGCTTTGTAATTAAAGGTCGCGTTTGCGAAGATAGCGTCTCTCGGGGGGTGATGGATTCTCTCCCTTCGTTGGTTACCCCAAGTGGAAGGTTTGAGATGTAGTGCAGCAGCAGTTTTCCCTCGGTGAAGATACCAAGGTTTGTCTCCAGTAGGACTCCAGAGATGATAAGTAGGTGTCAGCGGCGCAACTGACGCGGACCTGCACACAGACACAGATAACTTTGTTCCTAACGAAGTTCAGAGAGGATGTCAATCTCTCCGGTCTTGTTGTTCACAAAGGATAAAGCGCAAGGGATAATGATAGCAAGTAAAAGCAGTAAAGTAAATATAGCTTGGAAACAGTAATGAGGATATGGACCGGGATACGTGATGTTCACTAGTGATGTCTCTCTCCCAAAAGATGATAAAACTGCTATGCGAGGTAAACAAATTACAGAAGGGCAATTGACAGGATTATGAACGCACCGCAATGCTAACTATGCTACAAAAGAAAGGAAGAGGCTCAAAAGCACAGGCAATACGCCAAAATAAGTAGACCGAAATCCATCTGCATCTACTACTAATCATCCACCTTGAGATATCTATCCAGAACATCTCGCTGGTATTAAGTTGCGAGCCCCGCCCAAAGTGTAAACCCAAAGCAACAGACAACTGCATTAAAAAGAACTTTGCGTAAAGTAAACAATCCTTGTAACCACGGTTACAAGCACCGTTGTTTTCCCCCTTGTGGCAACAACACATCCCCTAGACTCATGTTTCTGTCACTCAAGCGTGTCATCGGGGGGCATGAACCCACAATCTAGTACAACGTTCCCTCTTGGAGTCACTACCTACTACTTGGCCAAAGCAATAAACAGCAACGGAGAACATGCAAGAATTACTTAGGAACAAAAATATAAGAGATAAAAACCAAATATATTACTCTATCACAATCTGAACATAATCTCATAATCCATCAGATCCCTCCAAACTCAGCATAGCAACAGCAGAAATATTACAAAGGTGCCTCGATCATGTAGGGAAGCTCACGAGGTCTAAACAATAAAGATCAAAGAGGGGAGGAGAACATCACATAGCTAATGATCACGGACCCATGGTCCAAGGAAAACTACTCACGAGACATCCGGGTAGCATCCATGGTGGAGAGGAGAATCCCGGAGGTCAATCCTCCCTCCGGCAGGGTGCCGGGAAGAGGTCTTCTGGTGCTCCCGATCTTGGAAGTGCGGTGGCAGCAGAACAGAGGCGAGTTTGCGGAATAGGGTTCCTCTTCTGGAGTTTTCCCGTGACAGAGAATAAATAGGCGAAGGGGGCAGCCAGAGGTGGACCAGGGGCCCCAGGCGCCCCCCTGGCGCGGCCAGGGGTGGGGCCGCGCCGGGTGGACGCCTGGGCCCCCCTGGCTCCCCTCTGGCCCCTCGCGGGCTCTTCTCGAAGCTTCTTGTACGCTGATTTTTCCTATATTTTTCCCGGAATTTTTCTGGCATCTTTTATATGGGGGAAAACTGAAATAGAAAAACAACAGAAAATAGGAACTGGCACTTGGGTGCACTGAGTTAATAGGTTAGTCCAAATATGATCAAAAGTGTATAAAAGTGTATCTAGATCATAGCAATATCACACAAAGCAGAAATTATAGATACGTTTTGGACGTATCAGGGGGGAGTTCTTTGCTCGAGCCCCCGAGCGCTTTGTAATTAAAGGTCGCGTTTGCGAAGATAGCGTCTCTCGGGGGGAGTTCTTGGCTCGAGCCCCCGAGCGCTTTGTAAGTAAGAGTGCTTTGGGCAACATTGTTTTATTCCTTCAAATTTTACATGTGTTGCCGATCGGTGTTGCTGCCGATATCTTGATAATGTCTAGAGGACTATGGGTAGAACAGGCGTAGGTTCGCTACGTTCCATGGATTTCCCACATCCTCATTAGTTTTTTGATTCTGCAGTCTGTATGCTCCTCCTCCAATGACTTCTGAGATGATGAATGGTCCTTGATACGTCCCAAACGTATCTATAATTTCTGCTTGCTCCATGCATGTTTTGTGTGACTTTGCCATGTTTTGCTTGAACTTTCATACACTTTTGAACCTATTTGGACTAACCTATTAACTCAGTGCACCCAGTTGCCAGTTTCTGTTTTCTGCTGTTTTTGTATTTCAGCTTTTCCGGCCATTAAAATTGCTCCAAAAATTCCGGGAAAATAATATAAAAATCAGCTCAACAGAAGCTTCCGGAATCACCAAGAGAGGGTAGGGGGGCCACCACCAGGCAGCCAGGAGGGCAGGTGGCGCGGCCCCACCCTGGGCCGCGCCAGAGACCCTCCTGACTACCTCGTGGGTCCCCTCGATGCCCCCCTTCGCCTATATTTACCCCTCGGGGTGGAAACCCCTAATATCGATCTCTTTCTCGCGAACTCCCCTCTGTACCGCCGCTGCCTCCGCCATTTCAAGATCGGGGCTGCCTGGAGAAGCTACCCCGGCACCCTGCCGGGAGGAGGAACCCCCTCCGGGAGACCATCCATAGCCATTGACGCCTCCCGGATGTGCCGTGAGTAGTCCCCCTTGGACCATGGGTCCATGACCAGTAGCTATGTGTAACAGCCCAGATTTCACAAAAATTTAAAAATTTTGTTTTCGGTGTGAATTGTCTAATTGTCTGATTTGTTTGCGATGTCTGCATCCCCGATTTATCGATCGGTGATTATTCCCCCCCCCCTCTTGTGTCGTGCCGGACGGAGACCGACCCTTGCCACGTTGACACTCGACATTTGCGACACCGGGTTTCACCCGATCACCGTCACGAAAACCGCACAAGACCAGCCGTAGCCAACGGAACGAAAACCCCGTTTAATAATTAAACGAGATATTTTTATAGCGCGCCGGCAAGTGTTCTCGGAACGGTCCAGCGCGAGGTGAACACCGCCGGATCGACGCGCTGATCGCGCAGTTCGAAGTTTTACCCGAATCGGAGGTCCTGCGGACCCCCGGCGGTCAGAAACGTAAACACTGCGCGCGTGAGAGAAAAACCGGGGATGTTTTTGAGAATTTCCAGCCACCTGGGCTATATAAAGACCACCACTCCCCCACCCCTTTCTTAGGGTTTCCCCTAAGCCAAATAGGCAGACACCAGCCCCCAGATCTGGAAAAATATCCCCAATTTTCGTAACCCTAGCTCCACCAGATCTGGAAATTTTCCCAATTCGTCCTGGACCGTCAGATCCGGAGATCCGACGGCCCCGGAGGCTGCCATGTCGCCCGGAATGGATCCCACCGTCTCTTCCCGCGGTAGCCGCCGCCCGTCGAGCTCCTCCCATGGAGGCTTCTCCCTGCCCGAGAAATCCTTGCCCGAGCCGCCACCGCGAGCCCTCCCACGCCGGCGAGGCGCCGTGCCACCGCCAGCCCCAGGTCGCCGCGCCCCCTTCTCCTCTCCTCTCCTCTCCCTCTCTCCATAACTGTAAGGCCCGATATGCGGTACTGTTCCAGATCTAGATCTTTCCATCCAGACCCGGGGACGAAGCACATATCGGTCCCACCGCGACATATGACAAAGCCATATGCCCCGGATTTCCAACATGATATCACAGCATTACAGATACAAGGATACAACATCTCATACAATCGGCATACAACTACCTCAAATACAATACAATAGCGGAAGATACATGTCTGAGTACAGACTACAATCAAGTGCCTAGTGGCAAAGAGAAAAACATCGATCCCCATATCCACACGGGTCCAGGCCCTCCGCCGGGATCCGCCTAACTAGTCGTCGTCGAGTCTCCACGTGAAACGTCGATCACCATACCCGTTGTAGATCAAGAACCCTGAAAAGAGTTTGGGGGTAGTATCATGAGTACAGAAGTACTCAGCATCCAACTGTAGTGGTCAACTGACCCAGCAAGGAATTCATCACTCGTCATTCTAGGACAACTAGTAGTTTACGATAAGGAAGGGGTAAGTGGTGAGGTTGCTACCGCACTAGCATTTATGAAGTGGCTAACGATCTAGAGAGTAAGATAAGAATCCAAGCATTCGATGAGGAATCGCCTCCAAGAAGTCTGCTATCCACCTACTACGCAAACATAACACCTATCCTATCCTTGTCCTCCTCTTCGCATCCCGACAAAGAAGAAGCAGTCAAGGCACACACACATTGATCAAGTTATGTTAAGATTATCTCAGTTGTTGTTGTCTATGAACAAGGAGTAGGTCTCAAGTCGTCCATAACCGTGGACACGGCTTCTCGAAAAGATTTAACCCTGCAGGGGTGTACCAACTGCCCATTACAAGGCTTCGCACGCACGCCCATCACTCTCAGTTGCTACCCATTATAGGCAACCATTTTATGATTTAGTTCCGAGAGATCCGAAATGACAGGTCCCTCTAACTAACAACGAACAAATCCGGGTGGCCCCCGGGGAGTCGACACCCAATCCAAAAGCCGGTCACGCTCTCGGATCGGACTCTTCTGTATGACGCAGGTCGGATTGCTGGTTAATCACACATGGGAAACCGGGTCCTAGCTGATCGGGTGGACCAACAGAGAAACCATGTCTCCACTGGCCCAAGTTGTTTTAAAAGATATCTGCTAGGAGCGACCCAACAAGATATATATGCATGTTTTCAAATGGTAAACCAGCTTGGGCCACCTCTAGAAATGTTTGAAGCTAGATAGGTAAGAAAAGGGGACCCCATAAAATCCCACACGCGGTTAGGCACACTCAGTCTTAAAACCAATACCCGGAACTCGGATCCTAGGTGACTCGAATGGAACAAAGCGTCGGGGCGGGATAGCCTAGACCTTCCATCCTTCGTCGAATATAGTCAACATTATAATAATCATCTCATCAATGACAATAATAATAATGTGATATCCCAATCCAAGGAGTAACAGGGTAACATTGTAGCATCCTAAGCATGCATACTAAGCAGGGGCTGAGCAACGAGCAATAGTAACATAGCAGTACAAGGTTTGCTGGGAGGGGACATGGCTGTATCGGTTTAAAAGAGGTTGTAAACATGTGATAGGATCAAAATCGAGCCTATCCTAGACTAGCATGCAAACCGCTGGTTCAAATAGAATGGATCATAAGTAATGTATAGTCTTTGCCTATTGATAAGTCGGGCTCCGAAGGTGAAGTCGATCGCACGCTCGCAACGTCTCCGAGAGGTACCCGCGGAAGCACACAAGACGGTAAACACTGGAAAGCAATCAATGAGCAAGCATCTATTACTACGAAGCAAACACGAGCAAGCATCAACAAGAAGGCAACACGAGACATCGCACCTACCGTCGAGAGCGGTTACTAACAGGTTAAGTGGAGTACTCGTCACACACGATGATACGGCACGTTTACAAGGGTTCAAGTTGTTTAGCTACACAAGGCGAGCAAAGGTCGTTAACATGGCATCTCACTCAAGCATGGCATAGCAAAAAAACATGGAAAGAGGTGAAGCATAAATAAACTACCTAAGCTAGTCAATTTAAGTGGGGTGAAATCCTAGAGATGGCAAACTATTGCGGACCCCACGATATTTATTGCAATTTGTACTGTTTTTCCCCTAAACATATTTTATTATTTTTATTAGCAAGCAAGAGCAGCATAAACACAATCTACATGCAATTCTAGTCAAGTTACATATAAAGAACATTTTAAACCGAGCAACGGTTAAAAAGTTATTAAATAAACAATTTACAATGGCATGAGATGTAATTAGCAGGTAAACAACAAGTAAACAAAGTCAAACATGGAAAAGGTGCACATTTTGCCAATATACGCAAAATTCTAAGCAACTTTCATATTTAAAGCGTCGCGGTCCGAGCTACCGTTAAAAAGTTACGGGCAACGCAAAAATAATACATAATCTGCAAATTAAACTAGAAAAGGAAAAAAACATAACAAAAAAAAGAGGCCCTCACCCTAACGGGCTCGGCCCATCTGGTGAGGAGGAGGAGGCAGCCTGGCGCGGCTGGGCCGAGGGGAGTTGGTGGGTCGCGACCTGGCAGGCCGGCTGGGCCGTGGGGAGCTGGCCCACGCGGGCACGAGCGGGAGGCTCTTCCCGACCGCGACGGGATGGCCGGCGCCGGCGGCAGGACTTCGGTAGGGGCGGCGCATGGCGATGAGGAGGCCGGAACAGGGCCGCGGGACCGAGGGGGTGCCGGATCCGGTGATGACGGTCATCGGAGGAGTGCGGGGCGAGGTCTCCGGTCGACGGTTGGGGAGCTTGAAGCTCCACGGCCATGGCGGCGGGGCTGCGACCTCCCATGGTGCGGCGGCTCTGCGAGAGAGAGGGAGGTGGGGACGGGCGGATCTGGCCACCAGCGTGGTGCCAAGGGCGGTGCAACGGCTGGGTGCGCGAGTTCCTCGAGCTCCTCGATGAGCTTCCATGGCGGCTCGGCCCTGGTCATTACAAGAGAGAGAGAGATGAGAGAAAAGGAAGAGAGGGAAGAGGGAGGGGGAAGAGGAGAGGACGCACGCAGGGCCGTGACCTGCAGGGGCGGCGTGGTCATGCTGATGCGGCGGTTCGCTGGCCAGCGGGATGAGGCGGCGGGGCGGCGTGCGGGAGGAAGGAGATGGATGGGGCTTCAGGCAGCTCCATGGAGTGACGTGGCGCAACGAGGACCCTCCGATCGCCAGATCCAACAGTTGGGGCTCCTGGTGGCTAGGGTTTTCGGGATTTGGGGCAAAATTGGGGAATATCTGGGCATTGTGAGGGGGGTGGCTGCAATTTTGGCTTAGGGGAAACCCTATAGAGGGGTGGGAGAGTGGTGGTCTTTATGTAGCCCAGGTGGCTGGCAGTTTGCAAAAACATCCCCGGTTTTTCTCTCTCGCGCGCGATGTTTACGTTTCTGACCGCCGGGTGTCCGCAGGACCTCTGATTCGGGTAAAACTTCGAACTGCACGATCAGCGCGTCGAGCCGGTGGCGTTCACCTCACGCTGGAACCATTCCGAGAACACTTTCCGGCGCGCTATAAAAATAACCCGTTTAATTATTAAACGGGGTTTTCGTTCCGTTGGCTTAGGCTGGTCTCGTGCGGTTTCCGCGACGGTGATCGGGTGAAACTCGGTGTCGCAAAGGTCCAGTGTCAGGGTGGCAAGGGTCAGTCTCCGTCTGGTACGAGATAAGAGGTGGAAAAATAATCGCCGATCAATAAATCGGGGATGCAAACACCGCAAACAATTCAGACAATCAAACAATTCACACCGAAAACAATTTTTAATTTTTATGAAATCTGGGTTGTTACAATACAACAACACCAACAAGTATCTCGTCCCGAGATCCTGGACGATCCGGGGGAGAGGGGGGAGAGAAAAGAGAGTGAACAACCTTCAACACCACCAACAAGGGACTGTGCTCCATGTCGAACAATGAACTTCTGTCGAGATAATTTTCCGTAGGGAGGTGGCAACGTCGGAAGAACGAAACCATCAGGTGTCAAGAGGAGTAACGACAGTTCAACGCGACCATCAAGGGAAGCATTCTCACTAAAATAGTGAGGATGCTAGGCAAGAGGGATGAGGTCAACGGACGACCAAGATGTTTACCCGGAGTCGGAGAAGCTAAAGGTACTACAGGATTTCCCAACCTGAGATCGGAATCGGGACAATACGCTGCAAGCAAGGCATTGTAACGATTCCGAAACTCCACTTACTCGAGATCCTAGAGTTTGAAGGGGATAAGACAAAATTAAAACACCTACAACACTTGTCCTGACCAGAGCAAGGGTAAGGAGTAAAAAGAATCCTACTCTCCGATAACTAACTTAGTAACTACAAAATAGTTTTGTCTAGACTCGACTTCGGCCAGAGAACGGATCCTACGGTCGGTAAGACTCTGATACCAAGTTGTAAGGCCCGATATGCGGTACTGTTCCAGATATAGATGTTTCCATCCAGACCCGGGGACGAAGCACATATCGGTCCCACCGCGACGTATGACAAAGCCATATGCCCCGGATTTCCAACATGATATCACAACATTACAGATACAAGGATACAACATCTCATACAATCGGCATACAACTGCCTCAAATACAATACAACAGCGGAAGATACATGTCTGAGTACAGACTACAATCAAATGCCTAGTGGCAAAGAGAAAAACATCGATCCCCATAACCACACGGGTCTAGGCCCTCCGCCGGGATCCGCCTAACTAGTCGTCGTCGAGTCTCCACGTGAAACGTCGATCACCATACCTGTTGTCGATCAAGAACCCTGAAAAGAGTTTTGGGGTAGTATCATGAGTACATAAGTACTCAGCATCCAACTGTAGTGGTCAACTGACCCAGCAAGGACTTCATCACTCGTCATTCTAGGACAACTAGTAGTCTACGGTAAGGAAGGGGTAAGTGGTGAGGTTGCTGCCGCACTAGCATTTATGAAGTGGCTAACGATCTAGAGAGTAAGATAAGAAGCCAAACATTCAATGAGGAATCGCCTCCAAGAAGTCTCCTATCCACCTACTACGCAAACATAACACCTATCCCATCCTTGTCATCCTCTTCGCATCCCAATGAAGAAGAAGCAGTCAAGGCACACACACACATTGATCAAGTTATATTAAGATTATCTCAGTTGTTGTTGTCTATGAACAAGGAGTAGGTCTCAAGTCGTCCATAACCGTGGACACAGCTTCTCGAAAAGATTTAACCCTGCAGGTGTGTACCAACTGCCCATTACAAGGCTTCGCACACACGCCCATCACTCTCAGTTGCTACCCATTATAGGCAACCATTTTATGATTTAGTTCCGAGAGATCCGAAACGACAGGTCCCTCTAACTAACAACGAACAAATCTGGGTGGCCCCCGGGGAGTCGACACCCAATCCAAAAGCCGGCCACGCTCTCGGATCGGACTCTTCCGTATGACGCAGGTCGGATTGCCGGTTAATCACACATGGGAAACCGGGTCCTAGCTGATCGGGTGGACCAACAGATAAACCATGTCTCCACTGGCCCAAGTTGTTTTAAAAGATATCTGCTAGGAGCGACCCGACAAGATATTTATGCATGTTTTCAAATGGTAAACCAGCTTGGGCCACCTCTAGAAATGTTTGAAGCTAGATAGGTAAGAAAAGGGGACCCCATAAAATCCCACACGCGGTTAGGCACGCTCAGTCTTAAAACCAATACCCGGAACTCGGATCCTAGGTGACTCGAATGGAACAAAGCGTCGGGGCGGGATAGCCTAGACCTTCCATCCTTCGTCGAATATAGTCAACATTATAATAATCATCTCATCAACAACAATAATAATAATGTGATATCCCAAACCAAGGAGTAACAGGGTAACATCGTAGCATCCTAAGCATGCATACTAAGCAGGGGCTGAGCAACGAGCAATAGTAACATAGCAGTACAAGGTTTGCTGGGAGGGGACATAGCTGTATCGGTTTAAAAGAGGTTGTAAACATGTGGTAGGATCAAACATCGAGCCTATCCTAGACTAGGATGCAAACCGCTGGTTGAAATAGAATGGATCATAAGTAATGTATAGTCCTTGCCTGTTGATAAGTCGGGCTCCGAAGGTGAAGTCGATCGCACGCTCGCAACGTCTCCGAGAGGTACCCGCGAAAGCACACAAGACGGTAAACACTGGAAAGCAATCAACGAGCAAGCATCTATTACTACGAAGCAAACACGAGTGATACGTCCAAAACGTATCTATAATTTCTGCTTGCTCCATGCATGTTTTGTGTGATATTGCTATGATCTAGATACACTTTCATACACTTTTGATCATATTTGGACTAACCTATTAACTCAGTGCACCCCAGTGCCAGTTCCTGTTTTCTGCTGTTTTTCTATTTCAGTTTTCCCCCATATAAAAAGTGCCAGAAAAATTCGGGAAAATTCAGATAAAAAATCAGCGTGATCGAAGCTTCGAGAAGAGCCCGGGAGGGGCCAGAGGGGAGCCAGGGGGGCCCAGGCGGCCACCCGGCGCGGCCCCACCCCTGGCCGCGCCAGGGGGGCGCCTGGGGCCCCTGGCCCACCTCTGGCTGCCCCCTTTCGCCTATTTATCCCCCTTCACGGGAAAACCCCAGAAGAAGAACCCTATTCCGCGAACTCGCCTCTGTTCCGCCGCCGCCGCGCTTCCGAAGATCGGGAGCACCAGAAGACCTCTTCCCGGCACCCTGCCGGAGGGAGGAGTGACCTCCGGGAGTCTCCTCTCCACCATGGATGCTCCCCGGATGTCCCGTGAGTAGTTTTCCTTGGACCATGGGTCCGTGATCAGTAGCTATGTGATGTTCTCCTCCCCTCTTTTATCTTCATTGTTTTGACCTCGTGAGCTGCCCAACATGATCGAGGCACCTTTGTAATATTTCTGCTATTGCTATGTTGAGTTTGATAGGATCTGATGGATTATGAGATTATGTTCAGATTGTGATAGAGTAATATATTTGGTTTTTATCTCTTATATTTTTGTTCCTAAGTAATTCTTGCATGTTCTCCGTTGTTGTTTATTGCTTTGGCCAAGTAGTAGGTAGTGACTCCAAGAGGGAGCGTTGTGCTAGATTGTGGGTTCATGCCCCCCGATGACACGCTTGAGTGACAGAAACATGAGTCTAGGGGATGTGCTATTGCCACAAGGGGGAAAAGAACGGTGCTTGTAACCGCGGTTACAAGGATTGTTTACTTTACGCAGAGTTCTTTTAATGCAGTTGTCTGTTGCTTTGGGTTTACACTTTGGGTGGGGCTCGCAACTTAATACCAGCGAGATGTTCTGGATAGATATCTCAAGGTGGATGATTAGTAGTAGATGCAGATGGATTTCGGTCTACTTACCTTGGCGTACTGCCTGTGCTTTTGAACCTCTTCCTTTCTTTTGTAGCATAGTTAGCATTGCGGTGCGTTCATAATCCTGTCAATTGCCTTTCTGTAATTTGTTTACCTCGCATAGCAATTTTATCGTCTTTTGGGAGAGAGACATCACTAGCGAACATCACGTATCCCGGTCCATACCCTTATCGTTGTTTCCACGCTATATTTACTTTTCCGCATTTACTTTCAAGTTGCCATTATTATCCCTTGCATTTTATCCTTTGTAAACAACAAGACCGGAGAGATTGACAACCTCTCTGAACTTCGTTGGGAACAAAGTTATCTGTGTCTGTGTGCAGGTCCACGTCAGTTGCGCCGCTGACACCTACTTATCATCTCTGGAGTCCTGCTGGAGACAAACCTTGGTATCTTCACCGAGGGAAAACTGCTGTTGCACTACATCTCAACCCTCCACTCGGGGTAACCAATGAAGGGGGCGAGAAGCCGTCCTAGCAACGAGAAAGCATCAACAAGAAGGCAACACGAGACATCGCACCTACCGTCGAGAGCGGTTACTAACAGGTTAAGTGGAGTACTCGTCACACACGACGATACCGCACGTTTACAAGGGTTCAAGTTGTTTAGCTACATAAGGTGAGCAAAGTTTGTTAACATGGCATCTCACTCAAGCATGGCATAGAAAAAAAACATGGCAAGAGGTGAAGCATAAATAAACTACCTAAGCTAGTCAATTTAAGTGGGGTGAAATCCTAGACATGGCAAACTATTGCGGACCCCACGATATTTATTGCATTTGGTACTGTTTTCCCCTAATCATATTTTATTATTTTTATTAGCAAGCAAGAGCAGCATAAACAAAATCTACATGCAATTCTAGTCAAGTTACATATAAAGAACATTTTAAACCGAGCAACGGTTAAAAAGTTATTAAATAAACAATTTACAGTGGCATGAGATGTAATTAGCAGGTAAACAACAAGTAAACAAAGTCAAACATGGAAAAAGAGCACATTTTAACAATCTACGCAAAATTCTAAGCAACTTTCATATTTAAAGCGTCGCGGTCCGAGCTACCGTTAAAAAGTTACGGGCAACGCAAAAATAATACACAATCTGCAAATTAAACTAGAAAAGGAAAAAAAAACATAACAAAAAAAAGAGGCCCTCACCCTAACGGGCTCGGCCCATCTGGTGAGGAGGAGGCAGCCTGGCGCGGCTGGGCTGAGGGGAGCTGGTGGGCCGCGGCCTGGCAGGCCGGCTAGGCCGTGGGGAGCTGGCCCACGCGGGCACGAGCGGGAGGCTCTTCCCGACCGCGACGGGATGGCTGGCGCCGGCGGCCGGACTTCGGTAGGGGCGGCGCATGGCGATGAGGAGGCTGGAACGGGGCCGTGGAACCGAGGGGGTGCCAGATCCGGCGATGACGGTCATCGGAGGAGTGCGGGGCGAGGTCTCCGGTCGACGGTTGGGAGCTTGAAGCACCACGGCCATGGCGGCGGGGCTGCGACCTCCCATGGTGTGGCGGCTCTGCGAGAGAGAGGGAGGCGGGGACGGGCGGATCTGGCCACCGGCGTGGTGCCAAGGGCGGTGCAACGGCTGGGGGCGCGAGTTCCTCGAGCTCCTCGATGAGCTTCCATGGCGGCTCGGCCCTGGTCATGACAAGAGAGATAGAGATGAGAGAAAAGGAAGAGAGGGAAGAGGGAGGGGGAAGAGGAGAGGACGCACGCAGGGCCGTGACCTGCAGGGGCGGCGTGGTCATGCTGATGCGGCGGTTCGCCGGCCAGCGGGATGAGGCGGCGGGGCGGCGTGCGGGAGGAAGGAGATGGATGGGGCTTCAGGCAGCTCCATGGGGTGACGTGGCGCAACGAGGACCCTCCGATCGCCAGATCCAACGGTTGGGGCTCCTGGTGGCTAGGATTTTCGGGATTTGGGGCAAAATTGGGGCAGATCTGGGTATTGTGAGGGGGTGGCTGCAATTTTGGCTTAGGGGAAACCCTAGAGAGGGGTGGGAGAGTGGTGGTCTTTATATAGCCCAGGTGGCTGGCAGTTTACAAAAACATCCCCGGTTTTTCTCTCACGCGCGCGGTGTTTACGTTTCTGACCGCCGGGTGTCCGCAGGACCTCTGATTCGGGTAAAACTTCGAACTGCACGATCAGCGCGTCGAGCCGGTGGCGTTTACCTCGCGCTGAAACCGTTTCGAGAACACTTTCTGGCGCGCTATAAAAATAACCAGTTTAATTATTAAACGGGGTATTTCGGTCCGTTGGCTTCGGCTGGTCTTGTGCGGTTTCCGCGACGGTGATCGGGTGAAACCCGGTGTCGCAAAGGTCCAGTGTCAGGGTGGCAAGGTTCAGTCTCCATCTGGTACGGGATAAGAGGTGGAAAAATAATCGCCGATCAATAAATCGGGGATGCAAACACCGCAAACAATTCAGACAATCAAACAATTCACACCGAAAACATTTTTTTAATTTTTATGAAATCTGGGCTGTTACAATCTCACATCTCTCTCTTCTCTTTGTCTTGCACGGCCCAACACCACCATGGACGGAGGAGCCGCATCGACCCGAGCTCCGCCGCGCCTCAGGAGCGCCGCCGCCCGCCGCCTCAGCCACTGGAGCTCCGCGACCGCCTCCTCGCCCCCGCCCGTGGAGCTCCTCCCATGAAGGCTTCTCCCTCCCCGTACTGTTGTGTTACTATTGCTCGTTGCTCAGCCCCTGCTTAGTATGCATGCTTAGGATGCTACGATGTTACCCTATTACTCCTTGGTTTGGGATATCACATTATTATTATTATTGTTGTTGATGATATGATTATTATAATGTTGACTATACTCGACGAAGGATGGAAGGTCTAGGATATCCCGCCCCGACGCTTTGTTCCATTCAAGTCACCTAGGACCCGAGTTCCGGGTATTGGTTTTAAGACTGAGCGTGCCTAACCGCGTGTGGGATTTTATGGGGTCCCCTTTTCTTACCTACCTAGCTTCGAACATTTCTAGTGGTGGCCCAAGCTGATTTACTATTTGAAACCGTGTGTGTGCTGGTCGGCCGCCAGTAGTTTTCAAACAACCCGGGCCAGTGGAGACATCGTTTCTCTTGTTGGTCCACCCCAGGGAGCTAGGGGGTTGTCCACATCTGTTTGGGCAACTAACCCGACCTCATCCAGACGGTAGAGGCCGATTCGAGAGCGCGGTCGGCTTTTCAGTTAGGTGTCGACTCACCAGGGGCCACCCGGATTTGTTCGTTGTTAGCTAGAGGGACCTATCGTTTCGGATCTCTTGGAACTAAATCATAAAATGGTTGCCTGTGATGGGTAGCAACTGAGAGAGATGGGCGTGCGTGCGGAGCCTTGTAATGGGCAGTTGGTACACCCCTGCAGGGTTAAATCTTTTCGAGAAGTCATGTCCACGGTTATGGACGACTTGAGGCCTACTCCTTGTTCATAGACAACAACAACTGAGAAAATCTTAATACAACTTGATCAACGTGTGTGTGCCTTGACTGCTTCTTCTTCGTCGGGATGCGAAGAGGAGGACAAGGACAGGATAGGTGTTATGTTTGCGTAAGTAGTTGATAGCAAGACTTGTTGGAGGCGGTTCCTCATCGAATGCTTGGCTTCTTATCTTACTCTCTAGATCGTTAGCCACTTCATAAATGCTAGTGCGGCAGCAACCTCACCACTTACCCCTTCCTTACCGTAAACTACTAGGTGTCCTAGAATGACGAGTGATGAAGTCCTTGCTGGGTCAGATGACCACTACAGTTGGATGTTGAGTACCTCTGTACTCATGATACTACCCCCAAACTCTTTTCAGGGTTCTTGATCGACAACAGGTATGGTGATCGACGTTTCACGTGGAGACTCGACGACGACTAGTTAGGCGGATCCCGACGGAGGGCCTGGACCCGTGTGGTTATGGGGATCGATGATTTTCTCCTTGCCACTAGGCATTTGATTGTATTCTGTACCCAGACATGTATCTTCCGCTGTTGTATTGTATTTGAGGCAGTTGTATGACGATTGTATGAGATGTTGTATCCTTGTATCTGTAATGTTGTGATATCATGTTGCAAATCCGGGGCATATGGCTATGTCGTATGTCGCGGTGGGACCGATATGTGCTTCGTCCCCGGATCTGGATGGAAACATCTAGATCTGGAACAGTACCGCATATCGGGCCTTGCAACTTGGTATCAGAGCCTTACCGACCGTAGGATCCCTTTTCTGGCCGAAGTCGAGTCTAGACAAAAAAAACTATTTTGTAGTTACTAAGTTAGTTGTCAGAAAGTAAGATTCTTTTTACTCCTTACCCTTGCTCTGGTCAGGACAAGTGTCCTAAGTGTTTAAATTCTCGTCTTATCCCCTTCAAACTCTAGGATCTCGAGTGTGTGGAGTATCGGAACCGTTACAATGCCTTGCTTGCGGCGTATTGTCTCGATTCCGATCTCAGGTTTTGGAATTCCTGTAGTACCTTTAGCTTCTCCGATTTTGGGTATCATCTGGGTCATCCATTGCCATACCTCCTTTTACCGGTGTTTTCACGACTTGCGTCGAAAAGCACTATCCTTTGACCGGGTTTTAGCTCTCGTTCTTCCTCTTGACACCGACGGTTTCGTATTTTCGACGATGTCGTCTCTCTCGGAAAGTTTTCTCGACGGAGTTCGTCGTTCGACATGGAGCAGAGTCCCTTGTTGGTGGTGTTGAAGAATCGTCGACTCTCTTTTCTCTCCCCCTTCCCCCTCTCCCCCGGATAATCCAGGATCTCGGGACGAGATCCCTTGTTGGTGGTGTTGTATTGTAACAGCCCAGATTTCACAAAAATTTAAAAATTTTGTTTTCGGTGTGAATTGTCTGATTGTCTGATTTGTTTGCGGTGTCTGCATCCCCGATTTATCGATCGGCGATTATTTTTCCCCCTCTTGTCTCGTACCGGATGGAGAACGACCCTTGCCACGCTGACACTCGACCTTTGCGACACCGGGTTTCACCCGATCACCGTCACGAAAACCGCACAAGACCAGCCGTAGCCAACGAAACGAAAACCCCGTTTAATAATTAAACGGGATATGTTTATAGCACGCTAGCAAGTGTTCTCGGAAAGGTTCCAGTGCGAGGTGAACGCCGCCGGATCGACGCGTGGATCGCGCAGTTCGAAGTTTTACCCGAATCGAAGGTCCTGCGGACCCCCGGCGGTCAGAAACGTAAACACCGCGCGCGCGAGAGAAAAATCGGGGATGTTTTTGCGAATTGCCAGCCACCTGGGCTATATAAAGACCACCACTCCCCCACCCCTTTCTTAGGGTTTCCCCTAAGCCAAATAGGCCGCCACCAGCCCCCAGATCTGGAAAAATATCCCCAATTTTCTTAACCCTAGCTCCACCAGATGTGGAAATTTGCCCAAGTCGTCCTGGACCGTCAGATCCGGAGATCCGGCGGCCTCGGAGGCTGCCACGTCGCCCGGAATGGATCCCGCCGTCTCCTCCCGCGGTAGCCGCCGCCCGTGGAGCTCCTCCCATGGAGGCTTCTCCCTCCCCGAGAAATCCTTGCCCAAGCCGCCACCGCGAGCCCTCCCACGCCGGCGAGGCGCCGTGCCACCGCCAGCCCCAGGTCGACGCGCCCCCTTCTCCTCTCCTCTCCTCTCCCTCTCTCCATCTCACATCTCTCTCTTCTCTCTGTCTTGCACGGCCCAGCACCACCATGGACGGAGGAGCCGCATCGACCCGAGCTCCGCCGCCCACCGCCTCGGCCACTGGGGCTCCGCGACCACCTCCTTGCACCGGATCCGTCGCGCCCTCCCTCGCCGATGCGCCGCTCGGCCTGCTCGCCGGAGCACCGCGGCCGCTGCCGTCAATGGCTGGAACCGCACGGGATCGGGAGGATCCCGAACCGGCCATCCCAGCGCGCCCACGTGGGCTGCCCAGCCTGCTAGCGCCGCCAGCCCAACTCCCCTGCAAGTCCCAGCCGAGTCGCCTCCACACCAGGCCTCTTGGGCCTCGGCCCATGAGGTGAGCACCCTTTGTTATTTTGTTTTATTTTTTTTCGCTGTTGCTACTGTTGGGCCTAGCCCAATGCTATGTGGCGCCCCGTGCGCAGGATAGTTGTTTTGCGCTCACCCCCTGTTAGGCCTGTTTAGGCAGATTCGGCCCATTAGGATTTTTCTTTTTCTTTTCAGGATTTATTAATTTTGGCAGATTGTGTAGTTTTTTTTTGCGAGTGCTATAACTTTTTAACGGTAGCTCGGATCGATATGCGTAAAGCATGAAAGTTGCTTAGAATTTTGTGTAGATTAATAAAATGTTGCTTGTTGCCATGTTTGACTTTGTTTACATGTTGTTGACCTACTAATTACAACAGCTTGCCACTGTAAACTATAATTGCTATAACTTTTTAACCGTTGCTCCGTTTAAAATGTTATTTATATGTAACTTGACTAGAATTGCATGTAGATTGTGTTTATGCTCCTCTTGCTTGCTAATAAAAATAATAAAATTATGTTTAGGGAAAAACAGTACCAAATTACATTTTTATCGTGGGGTCCGCAATAGTTTGTCATGTATAGGTTTTACCCCCACTTAAATTGACTAGCATAGAGAGTTTATCTTATGCTTCATGTCTTGCCATGTTTGTGTGCTATGCCATGCTTGAGTGAGATGCCATGTTAACAACCTTTGCTCATTTTGTGTAGCTAAACAACTTTAACCATCGTAGAACGTGCAGTACCGTCGTGTGTGACGAATACTCCACTTAACCTGTTAGTAACCGCTCTCGACGGTAGGTGCGATGTCTCGTGTTACCTTCTTGTTGATGCTTGCTCGTGTTTGCTTCGTAGTAATACATGCTTGCTTGTTGATTGCCTTTTCCAGTGTTTTCCCTCTTGTGTGCTTTCACGGGTACCTCTCGGAGACGATGCGAGCTTACGATCAACTACACCTTCGGAACCCGACTTATCAACAGGCAAGGACTATGCATTACTTATGATCCATTCTATTTCAACCAGCGGTTTGCATGCTAGTCTAGGATAGGTTCGATGTTTGATCCTACCACATGTTTACAGCCTCTTTCAAACCGATACAGCCATGTCCCCTCCCAGCAAACCTTGTACTGTTGTGTTACTATTGCTCGTTGCTCAGCCCCTGCTTAGTATGCATGCTTAGGATGCTACGATGTTACCCTATTACTCCTTGGTTTGGGATATCACATTATTATTATTATTGTTGTTGATGATATGATTATTATAATGTTGACTATACTCGACGAAGGATGCAAGGTCTAGGATATCCCGCCTCGACGCTTTGTTCCATTCAAGTCACCAAGGACCCGAGTTCCGGGTATTGGTTTTAAGACTGAGCGTGCCTAACCGCGTGTGGGATTTTATGGGGTCCCCTTTTCTTACCTACCTAGCTTCGAACATTTCTAGTGGTGGCCCAAGCTGATTTACTATTTTAAACCGTGTGTGTGTTGGTCGGCCGCCAGTAGTTTTCAAACAACCCGGGCCAGTGGAGACATGGTTTCTCTTGTTGGTCCACCCCAGGGAGCTAGGGGGTTGTCCACATCTGTTTCGTCAACTAACCCGACCTCATCCAGACGGTAGAGGCCAATTCGAGAGCGCGGCCGGCTTTTGAGTTGGGTGTCGACTCACCGGGGGCCACCTGGATTTGTTCGTTGTTAGCTAGAGGGACCTATCATTTCGGATCTCTTGGAACTAAATCATAAAATGGTTGCCTGTGATGGGTAGCAACTGAGAGAGATGGGTGTGCGTGCGGAGCCTTGTAATGGGCAGTTGTACACCCCTGCAGGGTTAAATATTTTCTAGAAGCCGTGCCCACGGTTATGGACGACTTGAGACCTACTCCTTGTTCATAGACCACAACAACTGAGATAATCTTAATACAACTTGATCAACGTGTGTGTGTGCCTTGACTGCTTCTTCTTCGTCGGGATGCAAAGAGGAGGACAAGGATAGGATAGGTGTTATGTTTGCGTAAGTAGTTGATAGCAAGACTTGTTGGAGGTGATTCCTCATCGAATGCTTGGCTTATTATCTTACTCTCTAGATCGTTAGCCACTTCATAAATGCTAGTGCGGAAGCAACCTCACCACTTACCCCTTCCTTACCGTAAACTACTAGTTGTCCTAGAATGACGAGTGATGAAGTCCTTGCTGGGTTAGATGACCACTACGGTTGGATGCTGAGTACCTCTGTACTCATGATACTACCCCCAAACTCTTTTTAGGGTTCTTGATCGACAACAGGTATGGTGATCGACGTTTCACGTGGAGACTCGACGACGACTAGTTAGGCGGATCCCGGCGGAGGGCCTGGACCCGTGTGGTTATGGGGATCGATGATTTTCTCTTTGCCACTAGGCATTTGATTGTAGTCTGTACCCAGACATGTATCTTCCGATGTTGTATTGTATTTGAGGCAGTTGTATGCCGATTGTATGAGATGTTGTATCCTTGTATCTGTAAGGTTGTGATATCATGTTGGAAATCCGGGGCATATGGCTATGTAATATGTCGCGGTGCGACCGATATGTGCTTCATCCCCGGATCTGGATGGAAACATCTAGATCTGGAACAGTACCGCATATCGGGCCTTACACTATGTGATGAATCTCTCCCCCCTTTGTGCTTCCACTTTCGAGTCCTCGTGAGATGCCTCACATGATCGAGGCATCTATGTAATTTCTGCTGTTGCTATGCTGGGTTTGTTGGGATCTAATGGATTATGAGACTATGTTCAGATTGTGATGAGTAATATATTTGGTTCTTCTCTTTTATATTTTGTTCTTGATTAAATTCTTGCATGTTCTCCGTTGCAGTATTTGCTTTGGCCAAGTATTTTATTTGCAACTCCAAGAGAGAGCGTTATGCTCGATTGTGGGTTCAGTCCCTTGATGTCTAGCTTGAGTGACAGAAACATGAGACTAGGGGATGTGTTGTTGCCACCAGGGATAAAACAACGATGCTTGTACCTGCAGGTGCAAGGATTGTTTACTTTACGCAAAGTTCTTTTAATGCAGTTGTCTGTTGCTTTGAGTTTACACTTTGGGTGGGATTTGCAACTTAATACCAGCTAGATGTTCTGGATAGATATCTCAAGGTGGATGATTCGTAGTAGATGCAGATGGATTTCGGTCTAATTACCTCGGCGTACTGCTAATTGCTTTTGAGCCCTTCCTTTCTTTGCAGCATAGTTAGCATTGTGGTGCCTTCATAATCCTGTCAATTTCCCAACTGTGATTTGTTTACCTCGCTAGCACTTTTATCGTCTTTTGGGAGAGAGACATCACTAGTGAAAATCACGGGACCCCGGTCCATCTTCACATTATTGTTCACCCCGGACAATTTTGCTTTCTTTGCTGTAGTAACAAGTTAGACCCCAACTTACTCTTTTGTGTGGGAGAGATTCACGCTCCGCTTGAACTAGAACTCCTCGTAGGATTTGCATGCTTATTCTTTTAGCTGTGAGCTGTTCTTTTTCTTTTCTTAGCAGCTGTTCTGTTTAGTTGTAGTGTTTTAGTTTTTCTAGAGCTTTTCTTTTGTCTTAGGTTGACCTTTCTATATGTTGCACGTTTTATCTTGTTAGAGAGTTTGCCTGTTGCACTGAGTTCTGTGTCTTGACAAGAAGTAGGTAGTTAAAGTTGCTATTCTCTTTGTAGTAGTAACTTGCAATAGTTTTGAGGTATTGACTAGAGTAATGTTTGAACTTATGGTGTCAAGAGCTCTTGCCTATTAGTGATAGATGTCGTATTTTGGGCAATCCGTGTGTTTTTCGAAAACCAAAAAAAACCCTATTGAGAACTCTAGCTACTAGATGGATCACTAACCTCTGGAGGGTTCGAACATTAGAGTTGTCAGAACCCTCTGTTAGGTAATGTGCTAGGATCAAAGTCACCTTGCATCATGTTAAAAATTTCAAAAGAAATCATTTGAAACCAAATTCAAACTCAAATGGGAGAAGGAACACCCCCCAGATGAATTAATTCAAAAGGCCAGAAATAAATCTTCTCCAAAAATTCATGTTTGATTATTGAAAAGTCTTATAAATGAGTGTGATCACATATCAAGTGATGTGGGACCCACCCCATGCTCATGGATTTTTCAAATATTCAAACAGGACCTTGGAATTAATCAAAAACCCCTATTTGATTTAAAGTTCAAATAATTTGAATTTTAAAAATGTTCAAACTTTACAAGTGGCTAGCCTAGTATATTATGAAGCCACATAAAAAGTTTCAGCATTTAATAAAATGCCTAGCTGTTTATTTAGCACAGCAAAACAAATTACAGAAAAGAAAAACAGAAAGGAAAGATTAAACAGAAAAGAAATTAGAGAAAAGCTTACCTGACGCCTAGGCGAAGCCGGCCCATCCAGCCCAACCGGCCCAAACGGGCACAGGGGTATTCTTCCCCGACCCCGCGCCTCCAAGTTGCTCGGTGGAATGCCACCGAGCTAGCCGAGCACGTCACCGCTCTCCCAGCCTCCACCTGCCCTTCTGGAGCCTCCTAGACGCGCCACGCCACGCTTGGACGAGTCGTGCGTCCATTCCCCCCCCTCCAAAGCCTCTCCCCCCTCTCTCTCGCCGAGTTCGACGATGACCCGAGCGTCGCCGTCGCCATGGATTGAAGCCCGTGTGACCGCTGTCGTCCCCGAGCCGCGCCATCGTGTCCATCGTCTTCGCCTTCGTCGTCTACGCCGAGCCGCAGAAGGAATCGCCCCGAGGTGCTGTGTAGCCGACGCGAGCTTCATCGTCTTCCACTCCGACCGCCACGGATCGAACTCAAATTTCGGCGCCACCGTGACCTCCCCGAGCTCGTCGCCTACTCCATTGCGTTCACCATCACCTGGTGAGCAAAACCCCTCTAGCTACGCCCTCGATTGCTTCCTCTGTGTCGTTCCGCCATGAGAGCCGAAGCTCCTCGCCGCCGGGAACCATGGAAACGGGCCTCTGCTACGCTAACGTCGTCGTCTTCATGTCCATCGTCTCCGCCTTGCTCCTGTGCGTCGAATTCGTGCATCGCTGGCTCAAGCGGAGCACCACGGCGAGCTTTGACTCGATCCCGTGCCTCTGCCGCCGCTAGGGCACGACGCCGACGCCATTCCAGTGCACCCCAGCCACCCCCTCCACTCTAGATCGACGCGGGCAACTCCCAACTCGCGAACGGTGCCAGCAGCGCGTCAAACGCGTGCCCAGAGCACGATCCCGACGTGCTCCGGCGACCACAGTGCATGCCGGCGACGACCCCCTCCATTAGAGCTTAACCCCCTAAGCTAATCACCCTCGCCCCACACCCCAGTGTCACAGACATGTGGGCCCTGCCCCTGCTAATCCCCTCTGTTAGTTTAAATCAAATTTAAACTATTAATTAAAACAAACAGAGACTTACATGTGGGACCCCCTGGTCAGACACCCCCTGACGCCAGCATGAGGTCATGCTGACGCAGTAAAGGTTTATTTGATTAAAACAATTCCAGAAAATCCAGAAAAAGGCTAAAACTTTGAAAAATCATAGAAAATTCATATTAACTCCAAATTTAACATATAATATATGAAAAATGATCAGGAGAAAATAATCTATCCAAATTTACAACTTTCAACTATGTTTGAGTTGAATTTAAAATGGGACCAGTAGCATTTTCTATTTGGTTTAATTGGAATTTAATCAAATTAAATTCAAATGCTTTTGCAATTTGAATCTTAGCAACATGCCACATTTCATCTGAACATCAGAGGCATATCATACACATTTCAAAATGAGTTGCATTGCTCAAACAATAGCATTTGTAACTTGGCTAAGATGAATTCAAATTGGAGTTTGAATTTACAATTTCATTTGCAATATACTCCATTTAAATGGAATTGCCTCACACATCAGAAGCATATACATCAAGGTTTCAACTTTCAACCATGTGATTGTGCATTGTACTTATTGTGCTCCCTTGCTTGTTGTTTGTCGAGTAGAGGTGGAACCGGAACAGGAGGCTGCCCCCTTCGTTGAAGACCCCGATACCGAACCTCGTCAGCAAGGCAAGCAAACCCCCGTTGATCATGTCGATAAAATCCCAATTCCCTCTTATGTCTCGCTTATGCATTGTATAGGATGATTACCATGATGCGTTTCTACCGCATAGTTGAACCCATTCCTTTGCATGACCTATCATTTTGTCACAGTAGTAAGCAAACCACAATCCTAGCAAATGTAGGAGTTGATTGATATCATGTGACCCCTGCAACTATTACTGCTTATTGCATGCTTAGAGTGATACAATGTTGATACTATTATGTGAGTCGGGATGGTAGCAATCATGTTGATGATGGTGGAAATGTGTTGGTGAATCTACCCTAATACAAGGTGAACGATGAGAGGTTGTGTAGGAGTACACAGTGGGTTGTCTCGTTGAACACCGCCTTAAGCCCGAGTTCTTGTGTGGTGATCCAAGCTGAAGATTACTACCACATGTTGGGCAAACGGATCCCCGCTCAACTAATTAACTCACCCCTTCTCAGTTCAATGAGTCGCAGTAGTTCGGAGTTCTGGTAGGTTTGTGGCCTGGATGTAAGGTGAGAGAACGGCTCAACCGAGACCGGCTTATGCACCACGCACACATCTTCTGGGACCACTTCGGTAGACCGGCCGGGTTACGAATGTGGAAACCCTCCCAGATAGGCGTCTTCATTGAACTTGAGTTGGCTGTGAGGTAAAAGTTGTGGAGATTATCCTCGCCGACACCTGCTTGAAGGGTGACGAGATCCCGGCGGTAACTGATGGTTTCATGTGTGTAGCAGTACACCCCTGCAGGGTTAATAAACTATTCGAATAGTCGTGTCCGCGGTAAGGGACTACTTGGAAAACTGTGCCTGATTATTAGACAACTTGAACTGGATACTTATAAAACTTACCAAGATAAGCGTGAGTGCTATGGCGTGTTTTCTCGTGGGGAAGTCGAGGAAGGCACCATAGTGGTGTAATTGGTTTAAGAGATGTAGTGGACTCGTGTACGCTTCTTACCTCAAAGTCTGGTACTCGTAGTTCAGGGCTAGCCAAGTCAAAGCTGGCACTTCTGCAAGTGAAACCCCACCCCCCTTTACCTTGATACATGTGCATGAGTAGTATAGTTCCTATGTAAGTCTTGTTGAGTACGACTTTGTACTCACGTTTGCTTATTCTATGTTTTAGATGAACCCACTGACCCCGACGGTGGCTTCTTCATCGAGCTCGACGACTGAAGACCAAGCTAGTGTAGTCCCAGTCAGACGACTGGTTCCCCCGTGGAGGGCTTGTGTTTAAATAAGGATTCTTAATCCATTTGTTAAACTTGTCTGTACTCAGACCTACTTTGCTTCCGCTTGTTTGTTGTAATGTTGGATCACATGCTTGTGATCTCCGTGTTCACTCTGTGAGAGTTATCAATAAAATGTATACTTTGTAGAGAATTGCAATGATACCTGTTGTTCATACAATGCATGTGTGCTGCGTGTATGTTTATAACATGCATGTCTTTGTATGGGTTTTCGAGACCTTAGTTGTGATCTGGTTGGCGGTCTTTCAAACACCAAGTTTCCCTTAGATGTGCGCAGCTTGGGGCATCGCGATGCGATTGCTCGAGACTCTGTCTCGTGCACACTTTGTGGTATGATCGAGCCCGCCCTAGACCCCGACTAAGTGATCAGGCTGGAGTAAGTCTATGTAAGAGTTATGAGATAGTCGATAGTATGGTTGAGGCGACTTGTCTGTGAATATGGAAGTTCATCACCCATATCTTTAGACTTGTGTGCGGACGATGAGGACCCATTTCAGTTGATCATCCGGCCTGGATGGGATGCCCCTAACGTACGATGCTTTCCGAGAACGTTCTGTGCTTGGCCTTGTCTGCTTAGACAAGTGGGTACGGTTCTCGGCTCTCCATATGACTATGTCGTAGCGAGACTTGCATATGCTAACCCCGGGTCCCGACAAGAGTACACTCACGTACCATGAGTCGAGGATGCGCAAGGATAACCAAACCCCCATACACTCCTCCTCGGGGTACCTGTCTCTTTGTGAACCTCCTGATTAGATTGAGAGTTACCGATAATAAGTGCATGAGTTCTTAGTACTAATGTGAGTATTCGAAAGTTGACACTTCTACCCACCTATACTTTTTCTAGCCTCTTCGGTACCGTGCATTGCCCTTTCTCACCTCGAGAGTTGGCGCATACTTCGCCGGTCATCCAAACCCTTGGCATGATACGCTCTGTCATCATAAGACTCCTTATATCTTTCCTCAAAACAGCCACCATACCTACCTACAAGGCATTTCCATAGCCTTTCCGAGATACATTGCCATGCAACATCCACCTTCTCATGACTTGATCTTCATGTCATACATGCTACTTGCTTGATCGATGAGCCGCATTGTAGTTGGGCCTTGCCCTAATCATTGCTACATGACGCGCTAGTATCATTGCATATCCTGCTACCCTGGCAGAGGCATACATTTGCATCATGATAGTTACATTTTCTTTATGTGAGTACCTTTGTAAAGTATGAAAGATCTCCTATATTCTTGTAAAATGTAGAGTATTGCCCCTAAAGTGAGGAAAAGATCCCAAAGAGGACAAAATCAAAAGATCCCAAAGAGGACAAATGAGAGTTAAATAGAAAGAGCCATTGAGGCCACCAAAAAAAAGAGAAAAAGAGAAAAAGAAAAAAAGAAAAAGAGAGAAGGGGGCATACTACTATTCCTTTTGAGAGATCCACACTAGTACTTCATCTTCTATCCCTTGTACTCCATAGAGATCATCATCATGCATATAGCTATGTGGGGACCCTTCACATTATAGAACTTGGCTTGTATATTCCAATGATGAGCCTCCTCAAACGAGCTCTAGGTCTTCTTGAGCAAGCAAGTTAGATGCACCCCCCACTAGTTCCCTTGGAGAGCTTTTAGCTCACATGTGCATCCGTTGTATGGCAATCCCTACTCCTCACATCATATCTATCATATGGCCTTCTCTCGCCTATGATTGTTCTCATTGATGTGAGCCTTTCACACCTTTTTGTCTTCCTCCTCCACCTTCATTCTGTTTTGCCTTTTAGGTGTCAACTTTCTTGCTCACGCTCATCCATTGCATGAGTGCTCAAAATGTCGAAAGGGAGTGGATCAGTTTGACTTGTACCTGGCTAGTGGTCTGGGGACGAGTCCAGATAAGAATCCAAAGGAGACCAAGTGTGAAACTTTAGTAGATAGTTGTTCTCAACAACCTTTTTTATCTTTCTTCCCAGTCCCTTGCTTGCATGCAAACACCATTGGAGACATTCGAGTCACGGACAGCGAGAGCTCTTGCACCTTTTGTTCTTTTGTTGCTTGCGTCAATGCTAATATAGACTCTTGCTTGTTAAGACTTGAATTGAATTGCATGCTTTGATTGCTTTACTTAAAAGTCCTTATTTGGTTGTGTGGCATGTCACCACAGAAATTATGCTTGTTATCATTTACCTACTCGAGGACGAGCAGGAATTAAGCTTGGGGATGTTGATACGTCCCAAACGTATCTACAATTTCTGCTTGCTCCATGCATGTTTTGTGTGACTTTGACATGTTTTGCTTGAACTTTCATACACTTTTGAACCTATTTGGACTAACCTATTAATTCAGTGCACCCAGTTGCCAGTTTTTGTTTTCTGCTGTTTTTGTATTTCAGGTTTTCCGGCCATTAAAATTGCTCCGAAAATTCCGGGAAAATATATAAAAAATCAGCGCAACAGAAGCTTCCGGAATCACCAAGAGAGGGAAGGGGGGCCACCACTAGGCAGCCAGGAGGGCAGGTGGCGCGGCCCCACCCTGGGCCGCGCCAGGGACCCTCCTGACTGCGTCGTGGGTCCCCTCGATGCCCCCCTTCGCCTATATTTACCCCTCAGGGTGGAAACCCCTAATATCGATCTCTTTCTCGTGAAATCCCCTCTGTACCGCCGCCGCCGCCGTTTCAAGATCGGGGCTGCCTGGAGAAGCTGCCCCGGCACCCTGCCGGGAGGAGGAACCCCCTCCGGGAGACCATCCATAGCCATGGACGCCTCCCGAATGTGCCGTGAGTAGTCCCCCTTGGACCATGGGTCTGTGATCAGTAGCTATGTGATGAATCTCTCCCCCCTTTGTGCTTCCACTTTCGAGTCCTCGTGAGCTGCCTCACATGATCGAGGCATCTATGTAATTTCTGCTGTTGCTATGCTGGGTTTGTTGGGATCTGATGGATTATGAGACTATGTTCAGATTGTGATGAGTAATATATTTGGTTCTTCTCTTTTATATTTTGTTCTTGAGTAAATTCTTGCATGTTCTCCGTTGCGGTATTTGCTTTGGCCAAGTATTTTATTTGCAACTCCAAGAGAGAGCGTTATGCTCGATTGTGGGTTCAACCCCTTGATGTCTAGCTTGAGTGACAGAAACATGAGACTAGGGGATGTGATGTTGCCACCAGGGATAAAACAACGGTGCTTGTACCTGCGGGTGCAAGGATTGTTTACTTTACGCAAAGTTCTTTTAATGCAGTTGTCTGTTGCTTTGAGTTTACACTTTGGGTGGGATTCACAACTTAATACCAGCGAGATGTTCTGGATAGATATCTCAAGGTGGATGATTCGTAGTAGATGCAGATGGATTTCGGTCTACTTACCTCGGCATACTGCCCATTGCTTTTGAGCCCTTCCTTTCTTTGCAGCATAGTTAGCATTGCGGTGCCTTCATAATCCTGTCAATTGCCCAACTGTGATTTGTTTACCTCGCTAGCACTTTTATCGTCTTTTGGGAGAGAGACATCACTAGTGAAAATCACGGGACCCCGGTCCATCTTCACATTATTGTTCACATCCTCAATTTACTTTCAGCTTTTACTTTCCTTTGCACATTTTATCTCTTGCGTTGAACCTTTGTAAACGACAAGGCCGGAGGAATTGACAACTCCTCTGTACTCGTTGGGAGCAAAGTTATTTGTTGTTGTGTGCAGGTCCACCACAACACCCTAGTCAGGAAGCAATTTCTGGCGACGTTGCCACCTACTTGTATCTCCTGAGTCCTACTGGTTCGATAACCTTGGTATCTTCACCGAGGGGAACTTGCTGGTGCACTGCATCTCAAACCTTCCACTTGGGGTAACCAATGAGGGGCGAGAAGCCATCAGTCCTTCCCATTGTGGGGCAAGTTTGTGCACTTTTTCCTGTATTAGCAGCAGCACAAGGTCTCCTTTATCGAATGATCTAGTCCGTAGGCGACTGCTTTGATAGGTGCGCAGCTAGTCCTGGTATCCTTCGGATTTTTTGAGGGTTGTGTCTCGTGCTTCGTCTACTATGTCTTTGTCGTTCTGCAGCGCTTCTTCTGCCTCTTCCTCTTTGTACCCTGAGACTCTGGGTGCTCCGAATTTTAGGTCGTGCGGTAGCACTGCTTCTGCCCCGTATACCAAGAAGAAAGGCGTATATTGGGTTGAGCTGTTTGGGGTGGTGCGTAGGCTCCATAGGACTGCGGGGATTTCCTATATCCAGTTTCATGCGGCCTGTTCGAGTGGTGCTAGGAGTCGCTTCTTTAATCCTCCGCATACTAAGTCGTTTGCTTTTTCCACTTGGCCATTAGACTGCGGGTGTGCGACTGATGCATAGTTCATTTTGATGCCCAACTCTTGACAGAAGTTTTGGAACTCTGCTGCCGTGAAGTTGGTACCATTGTCTGTGATGATGTTGTGTGGTACTCCGAATCTGAAGATGATTGATTTGATGAAGTTGACTGCCGTGAGGGCTATTGAGCTGGTGATTGGTACTGCCTAGATCCATTTGGTGAATTTGTCGACTGCGACCAGTAGGTGTGTTCTTCCTCCTTTTGATGATTTCTTGAGTGGGCCTACCATGTCGAGTCCCCATGTGGCGAATGGCCATGATAACGGTATGGTTTTGAGTTCTGATGCTGGGGCGTGCGACCTGCTGGCGAACTTTTGGCAGGCAATGCAACGCCGTACGATATCCTCTGCATTTCTCATGGCGGTTGGCCAATAGAATCCTGCTCGAAAGGCTTTTGCCACGAGTGCTCGACTACTGGCATGGTGCCCGCAGATGCCTTCGTGAATCTCCAGTAGTAGGGCTTTGCCGTCTTCCTCGTCTATGTACTTTTGTAGGACCTGGGAAATGCTGCGCTTGTAGAGCTGTCTGTTGATTACTGTGAATGCTTTGGATCGTCGACTGATGCGTCGGGCTTCTGCAACGTCTTGTGGTAGGGTGCCTTTGATTAGGAATCGAAGAAAAGGTCTTGCCTAGGTCGGGTCTTCGAGTGTTGCTGGTGCTTCAGCTTCGATTGCTTGGCTGTTTGTAGCGTCAGCTGCGCTCGTTGCTGCCACCTGTGCTGGCTCATTTGTGTCGTCTTCTTCTGCGACTGCTTTGGGCTCCACTGGCTTTTCTTTTATTGATCTCTGATTGATGCTTTCGAGAAAAACGCCTGGTGGTATTGATCCTCGAGTCGATCCGATGTTCGCAAGTTCGTCGGCTTCTGTATTGTTTGCTCTGGGGATGTAGTTGAGTTCACAGCCGTCGAATCCTCCTTCTAGTGCGTTGTAGAGCTTCTGGTAAGCTGGCATGTTGTCTGCGACTGTGTTACAGTCTCTCATCGCCTGCTGGACGACGAGTTTTGAGTCGCCATAGATCGATAGGGCGAGTGGCACCGCAGGTTTTTGCCATGCGCATGCCGTGAATTAGCGCCTCGTACTCTGCTTCATTGTTGGAGGCGTTGCTGAAGTTGATCTGGAGGATGTATTTGAGCTTCGTTCCTTTGGGGGAGACTAGGACGACGTCTGCTCCAGCTCCTTGCTATCTTTTGGATCCGTCGAAGTACATTGTCCATGAGTTGGACAAGTCTGGGGGCCCTGGTGTTTGGACTTCTGCCCATTCGACCAGGAAGTCTGGGAGTACTTGGGATTTGATTGTTGTTGGGTGTTTGAACTGTAGGTCTCGCGGTCTAAGCTCCATGTTCCACTCAGCGACTCGACCGGTCGCGCAGGGATTGTTGAGGATGTCCGCGAGTGGTGCACTGCTCACGATTGTGATGGAGTGTTCGTCGAAGTAGTGCGATACTTTCCTGGAGGTCATGATGATGGTGAGCAGGAGCTTCTGGTAATGTGGGTATTGCTGTTGTGGCTTCGTGAGTAGCATGCTCAGGTAATAAATTGGTCTTTGGATGCTCTGGATTTTGCCTTCTTCTGCATGCTCGACGACAAGCACTGTGCTCACGACGCTGCTGCGTGCTGTTATGTAGAGATACAACTTTTCCCTTTCTTTAGGCACCGCCAAGATTGGTGGGGTAGAGAGGGTCTTCTTCAAGTCTGTGAATGCATTGCTGGCTTCCTCGGTCCACTCGATTTTTTCTCCTTTCCTCAGCAGTTTGTAAAAAGGTAGGGTCCTTTCGCCTAGCCTGCTGATGAAGCGGCTCAATGCTGCGAGCTTTCCTGTGAGCTGCTGTATTCCTCTGATGTTGCTTGGACTTTGAATTTTGGCGATTGCTTGAACCTTTTCAGGGTTTGCTTCGATTACTCGGGCAGAGACCATGTACCCGAGTAACTTGCCGGCGGGGACGCCGAACACGCATTTTTTGGGGTTCAGCTTGATCCTGTACTTGTTGAGGGCTACGAACGTCTCGCGGAGGTCGTCGAGTAGTGTGTTTGCGCTGTAGGTTTTGATGACAATGTCGTCTACATAGACCTGGACGTTCCTTCCGATCTGGTCTCTCAGACATGCTTGCATCATCCGCTGGTACGTGGCTCCGACATTTTTTAGTCCGAAGGGCATAGTTTGGTAACAGAATACTCCGTAGGGGGTGATGAACGAGGTGTGCTCTTCGTCTTCTTCCTTCATCCTGATCTAATTGTATCCTGAGTATGCGTCGAGAAAAGATAGGAGGTCGCATCCTGCTGTGGAGTCGATTATTTGATCGATTCTTGGCAGGAGGAAGTGGTCTTTTGGGCAATGCTTGTTGATAGGCCCATAGTCGACGCACATCATCAGTACCTCGGTGTCCTTTTTAGGGACTAGGACTGGGTTTGCTATCCATGTTGCTTTCTTTCTCTCTCTGATGAACTGTGCGTCGAGTAGTCGATTGACTTCTTCTCCGATTGCTCTGCATTTGGGCTCTGAGAACCGTCGCAGCGCCTGTTTTACTGGCTTCGTGTTTGGCTTGATGTGGAGCGCGTGTTCCGCGAACTCTCGTGGTATCCCTGGCATGTCGGCTGGCACCAGGCGAAAAATTTCCATTCTTCACGAAGGAAAGTTATGAGGGCGGTTGCTTGCTCTTCTGTAAGGTGGGCATATACGCGGACTGTCTTCTCTGGGTCTATCGGGTGTACTTGGTGTGTGATCGTGTCGCTGTCGACGCTGAAGTCGCGACCAAATTCCTTTGTCTCGCTTCTGTTTGCTAGTGGAAATATGTTTTTGTCCGTCACCATGGCTATTTCTTGGAGCTGTTGTTGGGCTCCGAATGTGTCGGAGACTTTGTGGAAGTCGCGGTCGCACTGGTCCGATTTGATGAAGCTTCCCTTGACTGTGATGATTCCTGCAGGTCCTGGCATCTTGAGCTTGAGATATGCATAGTGTGGAACCGCCATGAACTGTGCGAACACCGGTCGCTCGAGTATGGAGTGATGCTGTGACTGCCAGTCGAGCACTTCGAACTCGAGTGCCTGCTTTGCGAAGTTGCGCTTGCTGCCGAAGATCACATCGAGTTGTATTGCTCCGATGGAGGTGGCTGCTTCGCCCGGGACTACGCCGTATATTGTGGTTCCTGACTTCTTCCACACTGATCGTGGGATGAACATCTTGCGTAGAGTGCTGGCAAAGATTATGTTTAGACTACTGCCTCCGTCCATGAAGATTTTGTCCATGTCGTATCCTCCGATCTGGGCTTCGAGGACCAGGGGTGCATGCCCAGGTCTCGGGACTGCAGGTGGGTGGTCGCTCTGTGAGAAGGTGATGTTGGTCTCAGCGCCGCTCAGTTGGTAGGTTTCAGTTATCTTTAGGCCTTCAGCTGCTTCGTCTTGCAGGGTGTAGGCATCTTGCTTTGCTTTCGAGGGTCTTCCTTCTTGGATCATGCAGATTCGTCCTTGGGACGCGGGGTATTGCTCCTCTGTACTTGGTGCGGGTGACTGCGTGCTTCTTCGAGTGCGTTTGGCTTCACGTTGCTTCTCCTCCTTCAGGCTGTTGGAGAGTTCGGTGAATAGGCGGCAATCTTCCAGGGTGTGGCTTGCTCTGAGATGTCCTCGGCTGTCTTCAAAACAGTGGATCGCGCAGGGTCTTTCCAGTTGCTCTTTAGCTGTGAGTTTGCTGGAGCCGGCGTGCCTTCTTCTCCTTGAGACTTGGACGGTATGCGAGTGGTCTTCTGCTCAGCTGTGGACTCTTGGGTCAAGTTCTATCTCGTCACTGAGTGATTGGCTTCGGATGAAGTTGGTGAATTCGTTTGGTCTTTGATCTAGGTCGTAGTAGTCTCCGGACTGGGTCTCGGAGTCGCTGTCTTGGCGTGTGGTGGGAGTCCGGGTGGCGGCGGGTCGTCGACTAATGGGCGAGCCTCCGGCCACGCACCGTGACTCCTCGAGTGGGATTATCGAGTAGCCTCCTTGTGCTTGTCTTCTGGGTCATCGAGTTTTCTTTCGTCGTCGATGGATCTGACAGTCGTCGAGGTGCTGGACTTGCCTAGGCCGCAGGCTGGATGATCTTGATGAGATGATGGAGATGCTTGTGGTGATCTTGAATTCCTCGAGCGGGCTAGATCTGGTTCTAGTCCTCGAGTGACGAGGGGGTGACCCCACGACTCCTACGGATAGGCCTACCCAGTGTCCCTGAAGATAGAAGGCGCATGAAGACCCGCCTGGACCCGCTAATTGGCACCAACGTAGGAGTCTGCGACTCATACGGAAGGTACGAAGACATGTCGTACGGAGCAAGCTAGGGTTAGGAAAGCTTACCTGTAAACGTAGATGAACTTCCCGAGACCTAGCCCAGTATATAAGGGCTAGGAGGGGCGATGCCAAAGGCATCAAATATCACCTGTAACCCTAGCCTTGAGCGCTCCAGCCTCGGCATCCACTGTAATCGTATCTCCCTCATCAATAATATCGAGCAGGAACGTGTCCTCCTGTTTGCCGACGAACTATCGTCCAACCTATGCCTCTCATGATTAACCCAGGGTCCATGACCATGGGAATTGCCGGGGTTGATCCCCGTCAATTGGCGCCGTCTGTGGGAATCGCGCAGGTTGGGAACGCGATCTCGGCGGCCTCATCATCATCGACACTCATCGACTCGGCGTCTCCGGCAAGATCTAATCTGTTTGAGTCCCTCGGATTCACGGCCCACCTCCCGGCCCTCCAGCCAGTCTTTACCGACCTACACTCCGGCGTCAATCTGATCTTCGGAGCGTATCAGATCTACATCAACCATTGGGGTACTCTCCGCCTCACCGACGGCACCCGCGCACCCACGGCAACACCTGCAGCAGTGACCGGAGCGGACACCGCCCGCACGGCCAACCTATCCGACAGCCGTAGCTACCCACCCAACCCAAGGCCCCACGCCACTCGCGACCGCTCGAGTGGAGCTCCAACATGGAGAAGCACCATCACACGTATCAGCAAGGAGGCGGCAAGGACACCATCGCAGGTGTTCATGGCAGAAGTTGGCGCACCAGCGTCAGGCAACAACGGACGAGTCGACGACCCTGGCACTCGTCAAGACACCCCAACCACCAGCAGGGCGGCAGGTCCCGGCAACACCAGTCAGATGGTCGTAAAGCTAGGAGAACCGGGGTCCATACCAATGAAAGTCCCGGTGGGACAAGGACCCAGTAATCAAAAAAGCAGTCAGCCGCCAAGCAGCAAGCACCCGGCCAAGGCGGCCAGCCATCACGCAGCAGGCAGCAAGCCCCGGTTGCAGCGGCAGACGAACCACCCAGAGAAAAAATATACTTGTCCAAGGAATCAATGTCAATGGTAAAGGAAGCAGTCGCCCTCGGCAGGCTACTACCACCAGATGCCTCAAGGGACGAGCTAAGGGCATACAACAAGCTAGCGGGCGAGCTAACCCGGCAGACGAGACAATGGCGCCTAGCCATGGAGAAGCAAGAGAAGGCGGAACTCGAAAAGAAAAGCAGTCGCAGACAACCTCCCAGAAGTGACTCACCAGGCCGCGACTCCCCCACCCGCAACAGATCGAAACTCAACAATCTGCGGAAGACAGAAAGGGCGAGTGTGGTGCGGAAACTCGAAGACGACTTCAGATTAGAGGAAGACGACGAAGAAGAAGAGCCCCTCACTCCAGCAGAAGCACTCATAAGCACCCAGGACTAACTGTCCCGTGCCCAGAAAAGCAGAAAGGGCAAGTCAGAACGCTACACTTTCATTGCTTTGCAGATAATGAAGGATGCCATCGATGCATCGGTGCCTAAGAAATCCAGCACAAAACGGCAGACCTGCGAGCGGACACCGGACAGGGACCCCAGTTCACTAGACGACGACAACAACGACGACAGGCGCAGACGCTCTGACAGGAACAAGAAGCACGACATCGACGACAACAACAGGCGCCGTAGCACTCGACGAGATGTGCGAGATGACATCACACAGAACAGAGTCAACCGCAACAGGCGAAGACGCGCAGCACGCGAGGAGTACTCGGGCAAAGAGGCTTCCGACGAGGAAATCGAGCCAGGTGGAGCACTATGCTTCACACGTGCCATACGTGAGACGCGAATGCCAAACGGGTTCAAACTGAACTCCACGACACTAAAGTACAACGGACTCGAGGAGCCGGAGGCATGGCTCGACGACTACCTAACAGCAGTAAAGTTTCAGAGAGGAACCAACGTCACGGCAATACAGTACGTGCAGCTCATGCTCGAGAGCTCCGCTCGACATTGGCTGAAGAATCTCCGGCGCGAATCCATCAGCTCCTGGAGCCAGTTCCGAGGAGCCTTCATAGAAAACATCAAATCCACATACAAGCGACCGGCCTCACTCGAGGAACTGCGGGCATGCAAACAAGGAACGAGGGAGACCCTGCGAGCATACATCCAGCGATGGACGATACTCAAGAATTCAGCGGAAGACATCTCGGACGAAAGTGCGATCGACGCGTTCAGGTGAGGCCTACAGCGCGTTGAATTCAAGGAGCAGCTCGGACAGATGAAAGTCCGAACACTCACACGGTTGTTAGAACTAGCCAACAGCTGGGCGGACGGAGAAGATTCTGTTCGTAATGAAACAGAAACCCGCACTGCACGATCAGAGTATGACTACGACTACAACGGAGATAGAGGAGCCGACAGAAGAAGGAAGCGACCCAGACGGAACTTCTACGACGACAGAGGACCTGACATGGTCGCCGCCGGTTTCTCGGACAATCAGAACGACAGGCACCGCGATGACAACAGACCACAACGAAGAGACAACCCAGAAGACGAGCCCCAGGCTCAGAAACGAGAATGAAGGACAAGGCAGTCGCGCGACGGCACTCGCACATTCCGCTCCGCTAAAGAACAACTCGACGGACCGTGTTCTATACACGGATTCAGAAACGAGCGAGGAGAGCTCAGATCGTCCCACACCCTCAGGAACTGCAGAAGCTTCAACGAGTTGGCCGACGAGAAAAGCCGCTCCACGACCGCAACAGTACAACCACTCGCAAGCATAGCAGTCGGGTCAGTCACCCACAACGCGCCACCAGCCCCTCCTCTGCCAACAAGACAGGTGGCCGCCATCCAGGAACGGCAAAGGACACCTGAAGAAGAAGACCAGTACCCAGAAACCCACGGGAGGATCTACATAATACAAGAAGGCAGGCTTTCCAACAGGCAGCAGAAACAAGTCACCAAACAAGTCTTCCTGGCAACCTCCGCACACCCGGCCGTCCCAGAGTACCTGCGCGGGTCGGACACAGAAATCACTTTCTCCCGGGACGACCACCCACCAGTCGTTCCCCGACCAGGGCACGCCGCGCTAGTACTCGAGGCCAGAATCGTAAATTACGACATGTCGCGAGTATTCATGGACGGCGGCAGTGGGATCAACATCATCTTCACCCGAACACTCGACGGCATGCTCATCCAAAACAACGCACTCAAGTCCTCAGGCACAACCTTCCACGGGATTGTACCAGGAAAAACAGTCTACCCCCTCAGAAGGATAAGCCTGTAGGTAGTCTTCGGGAACGCGACAAACTTCCGCAAGGAAACGCTGGACTTTGAAGTGGTCGACTGGAAGTCGCAATACCACGCAATCCTCGGGCGACCAGCTTTCGCTCGCTTCATGGCCGTACCCCATTACGCCTACCTCAAGCTGAAGATGCCAGGCCCACACGGGGTCATCACAATCAGCGGCAGTTTCGTCAGATCCGACCGGTGCGACAAGGAATTCCACAAGATAGCAGAAGCCTTCGTAGCCCACCAAGGCAGCAGGACCACGGGACTCGCAGAAGAGGAGCTCCCGTAGAAGGAAAGGAACATCGTCCGAAGAACCCCAGGCACTCGGAGACAAAGCTACCAGGCCCTTAAGGACACTACATCATCGTTCTAAGCAAAAGGGATATGTCTTCAACAGAACCCCCCCCCCTTACTCTTTGTAAGAGACAGCAGGAAAAGTATTACATAAATATTTTTCCCCGAAATCTGTTAGCACTCGGGGGCTCGCCGAAGCAGCCATCCCCCGAGGCGTCCTCCGCAATCGCGGCACATTAACTTGGCACTCGGGGGCTTGCCGAAGCAGCCACCCCCCGAGGCGTCCTCCGCAATCGCGGCACATTAACTTGGCACTCGGGGGCTCGCCGAAGCAGCCACCCCCGAGGCGTCCTCCGCAATCGCGGCACATTAACTTGGCACTCGGGGGCTCGCCGAAGCAGCCACCCCCCGAGCCGTCCTCCGCAATCGCGGCACATTAACTTGGCACTCGGGGGCTCGCCGAAGCAGCCACCCCCCGAGGCGTCCTCCGCAATCGCGGCACATTAACTTGGCACTCGGGGGCTCGCCAAAGCAGCCACCCCCCGAGGTGTCCTCCGCAATCGCGGCACATTAACTTGGCACTCGGGGGCTCGCCGAAGCAGCCACCCCCCGAGGCGTCCTCCGCAATCGCGGCACATTAACTTGGCACTCGGGGGCTCGCCGAATCAGCCACCCCCCGAGGCGCTCTTCACAACAGTGACATATAAAAACTTTTACACTCGGGGGCTTACCGCGGCAACCCTCTGGAACGTCCCCCGCAACTACAACGCAGAAGACCCCCCGCGACAAAACCAAGACAACATGGAATATATACCACCAAGAAGAAGCATATAGAACGAAGGGAAGCACCTAATCTTTAGGCTCCAACTTCGCCTTAATAAGTGCACCCAGATGGCGGTCGTTCTCTTCGCAAACTCGCCTCACAACCTGGCGCGCAGGTTTATCTACAGCCATGTGGTGCTCATTCATCGGATGATCCCTACCGCCTAGAGGACCCGCCACCACTTGAGAAAAATCCACCCCCGGCCAATGACTACGGACCAAACCCAAAGCAGCTCGGGCTCCAGCACGAATCTGATGATCCATCACTCGACGTAGCTCGGCAGGCTGAGAAAAT
Organism: Bromus sterilis; assembly: GCA_950022295.1. Lineage (NCBI taxonomy): Eukaryota > Viridiplantae > Streptophyta > Magnoliopsida > Poales > Poaceae > Bromus > Bromus sterilis. The sequence continues at coordinate 358,269,035 of OX465595.1, read as the reverse complement.
ACACGACAGAGCCTCTCAAAGGACGAATGAACCACCTCCAACTGATAGAACTCGGCATGGATACCACCCAATACCCGCTGGCAGTATTTTTAGAGCATCCGGCACCCGCTCAACTCGGAGACGAAGCAAAGCAAACGCTCGAGCACGAGCCCCATCCGCCCAAAAGGGATTGCTCGCCTGCACTCTGGGATCATCAAGCCGTGACATCTCCGACTGGAAGGCCCTCTCTTCATCCTGAGATCGCCCCGCCAGCACTTCGAAAGTCAAAAACCACGATCAAGACAGAGACAACAAAACCTACTAAACGGAATCGAGCAACCAAGCAGAGGCGAAACTCACCTCGCAGGAGGTCGGACAACTTCACCACCCACGAAGCAAGGTTCTCAACCACGGCCTCGGCACGCTCGCGCCGAGTACGCTGAACGGCTACGGATCCCTTCAGTCGAACAATCTCCCGCTCAGCGTTCTTCAGTCGCAAGCAAACGGCCTCGTAGGCACCCTCGCGAGCGTCATCCTTCAGCGAATTCCAAGGACGAAGAACGCCCGGAGTGGCCTACCGCAGGATGAACAAAACAAAGAAATCAAAAAGCAGCAAGAGGAACAACAAAGAAGTCACTTAAACAAAGGTAGCAAAAGATCAACCATCACAACGGAGTCACGAATTACAAACAAAGTTTCAAAGCGACGCAACACTACTGTGCCTCCCCCTCACCTACGACAGGGGGATCCTGAGCATCTACAACCTGTTGCAGGCGACGAGCCAGTTTATCGGCTCGGTCGATCTGCTCATCAGAATAGTCCGGGATGGTCTCAACCAAGGAATCGTCAATGGAAATCCCATGCCCCATAAGGACGACAAGGGTCATGGAAGAACCACTCACCACGCTCTCCGCAACTAGCTCCACCATACGCTTCCCATCCGGGCCGAATGCAGCCACCCGAGCACCCAGGCCATCAGGCACCTTTGAAGCCTCCGGCATAAGGTGTTCATGCGCAAGACCCACAAGATCGGAAGCCCGGGTGCAGACGTCCCCAACCACTGCAACAACACCCGCAACAGCATCTACATCACCTTGAAGAACTCCAGACCCTGACGCAGCAGCCTCCATCGGTTTCGCACCTACAGCAGCTGCATCAAGCAAAGAAACGTCATCACGGGAAGACAGTAGGAACAGCAAGACCAATGAATGAATGCCAAACTTACACACAAGCGAGTCCGCCAAGGCGCGAAGACGTTTGCCCTCGACTGCTTCCACCCGCGCATGCGCGTCCTTAGCCTGACGAAGGCGAACCAGCTCCTCGTGTTGACCATGCAACTCTGCCTCCTTGGAATCCAAGGTATCCTTAAGAATGGAAATTGTCCTCCCCTCCTTCTCGACTTGCTTCTCGGCAGCTTGGCGACGGTCTGCGAGGCAAGACAGTACTCAGAACAAAAGACGCAACGACCAAAACTCAGCAGTGCAAGAATGAAAACTCACCACTCATAGCAGCCAAAGCATCTTGGGAAGAATCATGGGCCCGTTGCCAACGCTCAACATCAATCACCAAACGCTCACAGTGTTCGAAAACAGGCTGCAAAATCCAAACAATCAGATGATAAGGAAAGACAAGACTACAAGCAACTGCAAACAGTTACTTGTAGCCTCGGGGGCTACTCCCATCGGGAGCACTGCCGTGCCCCCAATGATAAAGTCGCACAGGCACGAATCAACTTACCAGCTTGGAGACGTGGTCGAAAACACGAGCCTTGTCTTCAATCGCCAGATCAAGCTGGCCAAAGTACGGGGGACCAAGTTCAGTAGGTTTGGACTCAGGAGCAACAGCACCAGGCGCCTCAGAAGAGGGCGCACCAGGAACTACACCCGCAGTCGGAAAGGCAGGAGTCGCCGACGGCCCAGATTGACAAGCAGCAGCCGAGGGGTCCTCAAGATGCTTGGATGTCGCCCCAGAGTCCGTCGACTTCAAGTCAGTAGTAGCTGCGCTGGTGCACGAAGCAGCCGGAGCAGTCGCAGCACTACAAGATGAGCATTATCAGACGCAGGAACAAGGAAAAGGGAATGAGCAAAATCCAGCAGATTCTTACCCGACACGCGCAGCACGAGGGCGCCCCAGCCTCCCAAGCCTGACCCTCTTTGGAGCAGCGGCCGGAGTAGCAGCTGAAGGGGAAGGCCCAGCAAACAGAGCAGCCGGTGGGACAACATCACTTAATGCATCATGATCTTCAACGCTCAAGGGGCGCGACCGCTTCACGCGAAAGGGACTCGAATCTTCACTTTCTCCAGTTTCCACCAGCACAACCTCAGCATCAATAGTTGGAGCGGCATCATCAGCTGCGGAAGCACCAGGTTCTTCAAGAATATCGGCGTCCTCCGGCTGCGGAGGATTACACAGCGCCGGAGCATGGCCCTACAAGGCAAGCAATGTCAACAAGAGAGCAAAACTAGGTACTTGTCCAAACAAACGAAGGAACATGGACACCAACCTGCGGCGGAGAGTGATCAGAAGCATACGGAAGGACAAGGCGCATTTCCGAAATACTCGAGCACTTGGTCACATGTTGGATGCGAGTCAGCAGGGCGTCAGGTTCAAGCTCTTGAGGCGAGCATCTCGTCGAGTCACCGAGTCCCTCGTACTGCCACATAGGACGAGTTCGATGCTGCAACGGTTGAACTCACCTCCCCACAAAAACAGAGATGAGCTAACCACCAGTCAAGTTATCCTTCAACACAGCAATCCTCTCCAAAAATGGAGTCAGCTCGGACGACTCCACCTCGGTCAAGGAATGAGACCACGAAGGCTGTCTGACCACCCGCGCTTCTGGATTGAAAGAAGCAAGACCAAATCGTTGACCAACAACGCAGCGATCCTTCAGATAAAACCAGCCTTTTCGCCAGCCGCTAATGGAATCGATCTTCTCCAAGTCAAATACGAATGTTTATCCCCAATGGAGATACCCATCCGACCCACGGCGTACTCAGAGTTCGTCCTTTTTATACTAAAAAGGCGCCTCCAAAGTCCCCAATGGGGGTAAATCCCCAGGAAGGCCTCACAAAGAGTGATGAAACACGCAATGTGAAAAATTCCGTTGGGAGTCAGGTCATGCAACTGGAGCCGATAGGAATACAGCAAGCCACGAACGAAAGGATGCAGCGGAAGAGCAAACCTGCGGTGAAAGAAAGCCTGGAAGCATACCCGCTCGTCCGCCGCCGGCGCTGGAATCGACTCATCACCAGGGAGACGCACATCACCCTCCACCACCACGCCGTCAGCAACCAGCGCATCCAGATCTCCGGCCCCGAACGTGGACCGCTCCCACTTGCCGGACATCTTGGCCGACTCTACAGCAGAACGGGGACGCTTGGTCATAGATCCCGCAGCAGCCCACAGAGGAGAGAAGATGAAGGCTCAGGAACAAGAAGGAAACAGAGAAAGAGGAGGAAGGAAATGGCTGGGTAAAACCTACAATTTACACAGCCGCAAGGTATTTAACCCAAGAGCCTAGCAAGAAGGGCCACCGTCCAACCTTATCACCCAGCAAACGTGGCATGATCCCATAAACAGGCGAAAAGCATGGAAAATCCCACCGGCGCAGTAACAACATCGCCCACTACGCGCGCAAAAAGAGGACCATGATCGCGCGACGCGAAAATTTCGGCGAGACAACACCAAGTCATTTCCTTCGGCAGGCTACAGTGGTCAAAAACACCAGAAGACCACGCCAACGTCATATCACAGCAAGGCGTACTGAGTACGCCATCAAGGCTCAGAGATTCTACCTTTCAGATCTTTTTCTCGATGAAGAAAAACATCTTACTCCCATCGGGAGAGCACATCATGAGAGTCCCAGGTGCTCCCTCACCCAAAGGTCAGCAATGTGCTCGAGTGATCACTCGCACTCACGAGAGTCTCGGGTGCTCCCTCAACCCGACGCAAGACAAACATTCACTCGCCAAGATCATACGGCGCTAGAGTCTCAGGTGCTCCCTCACCTCAAGAGCCGAAACGGCATTCGAGTGACTACTCGCGAAGATCCCCCCCCCCCCGTCTGAGCACTCGAAACAAGCTCCGCGGGTGAATGAGTGAACAACTCGCTTGATGTTTTGTTCCAAGCGGGTGCAATACTATTAGGCTCCGCGCCTCAAAAATACACATTCCTGGAACACGATACACTGTGCCCAGATGCCACGCAAGATTAGCGTGTAGGTAAGACCCCGCTGCGAAGTTCGACCGGGCTGCGAATTGCCGAAGAGCGATTTCACTCCCAACCTTTTCCATGCGCTGCGCATGATAGAAAAAGCCGGGCGGACGCGCCTTAGGCTATACACATTACTGGCGGCAAATGAACACCGTAAGACCTGAAGCGGCAGGACTTTTGCTCGACACCAGTGTTCCAAGCTCATGTCGAGGGACGTGGGTTTGATTGGGCTACTGCGGTATTTGCCACTAGCGCAATTCACCAAGGCTCGACCAGTCGACTCCTTGGGCCCTTTCAGCTTAGCATCCCTCGAAACAGGTTTTGTCATGGCCACCAGACTTCCAGCGACTCGCGGCTGTACCGCGCATACAAACGACCGACAAATGGATGTACTCGAGTCCCTGCGTGACTCTTCGAGTCCCCCAGGCACTCGGGGGCTACTGACGAGGGGGTGACCCCACGACTCCTACGGATAGGCCTACCCGATGTCCCTGAAGATAGAAGGCCCATGAAGACCCGCCTGGACCCGCCTTGGCCCGCTAATTGGCACCGACGTAGGAGTCTGCGACTCATACGGAAGGTATGAAGACCTGTCGTACGGAGCAAGCTAGGGTTAGGAAAGCTTACCTGTAAACGTAGATGAACTTCCCGAGACCTAGCCCAGTATATAAGGGCTAGGAGGGGCGACGCCAAAGGCATCCAATATCACCTGTAACCCTAGCCTTGAGCGCTCCAGCCTCGGCATCCACTGTAATCGTATCTCCCTCATCAATAATATCGAGCAGGAACGTGTCCTCCTGTTTGCCGACGAGCTATCGTCCAACCTGTGCCTCTCATGATTAACCCAGGGTCCCTGACCATGGGAATTGCCGGGGTTGATCCCCGTCATCGAGTCTTGGTCTGCTGAGGTAGGGACCGCCGAGATCGTGATTCCAACCTGTGTAGTTCCCACAGACGGCGCTAATTGACGGGGATCAACCCCGACAAATCCCATGGTCAGGGACCCTAGGTTAGTCATAGAGATGGCACAGGTTGGACGATACTCGTCGGCTAACAGGAGAAGCACTTCCTGCTCGATATTATTACGTGAGGGGCGATTACAGTGGAGGCCAAGACCAGTTCTCGCAAGGCAAGGATGAGTAGATGCGTATTGAGATGATCTGGACGTCTCCCCTCCCAGCCTTTATATATTAGGCCAGGTCTCGGGGAGTCCGTGCTAGGTTACAGTAGATGGTTTCCTAGTTCTAGTCTTGCCTTGTACGCCAAGTTGCACCTTCCATGTTAGTCGCAGACTCCTACGTCGGTGCCTGGTTAGGCCAATTGTGGGCTTGTCGTAGCTTCCCGGTGGGCCTTCTATCTTCACATGCACCAGGTAGCCTCATATGTAGGAGTCGTGGGGTCACCCCCTCGTCAGGAACGCAACAAGTTGAAGTCGCCGCCCACCAAGGTCGGCAAGTGAGACAAGGCGAGTTTTTCAGACAACGAGCCCAAGAACCGCGATGTAAGGGAATGATCAGGCGGCCCGTAAACGTAAATAAGTTCCCAAGAACGACCGAAGTCGTGGAAGTGATCTCCACACTTAGAAAAAAAACCAACAGATCTGCACCCACATCAAACGCATCAAGATCCGCCCCCACTAAGATGCCCCCCAGCGATTCCCACCGCAGGCAGCCAATGCGAGGAGAACCTGGAACCACCAAAGGCAGAGAAGTCATAATGAGAGAAATTTTCTTTTTTAGTTTCTTGTAAACAGAGAATGTCAACATTTTCACGACGGAGAAGATCACCAAGCTGGTAACGGCGCCCTCTAGCACCGAATCCCCTTATGTTCCCAAAAAGGATCCTCATTTGGCCGAAAGGTTTTTGATCCGAAGGCTGGATCGACGCTGAAGCACAGAGGCACCCTTCTTGGAAGCTTTCAATCGCAGTGCAGGGTGCGGGATAGACTGGAAACTACCAGTATCACCAGCCGCCGCCACCGGAGGAACAGAGGCTGAACTGCCAGGCTGGGCGCGCACCAATGAATCTGCAGAGGCGCACGGGCTAGCGGAGCCTGATCCAATTCATTCGCTCGGATAACAGAAATAATCGAAGAAGGCGAAGAAACCCCATTTCCCAGACGAAAACCCGAATCCAACGCCGCAGAAAGGAAGTGTGAATCGTGATGATCATCAAGCAAGGTACATTTAGGGGAAGAGCGGGGAGACATACCAGTTCCAATGCAATCGCGTGCAGCAGCACCGCGTTCCGCACGTTCCAGGATCGGGGTGCCATCATTAACATGACGACCCTTGCGAGCAGTCGGGAGAGGTGTCTTGATAGGAGGCGAACGAGCGGAAGGAGACTGCATCGGTACCGGAGCCTGGGAGCCAAGGCCAGCCTCTCCCAAGTCCATGTACAGGGTTCGGAAAAGACCTGCATCGGAGGAGAGATAGGCCGTCGCCTTCTTGGCTTTCGCATGGGTGGAAGTCTTCTTGACAGTATTCTTGGAGCGGTAGCAAGGGACTAGGAGTTCTTCATCAATATTTGAGAGCGACGGCGAGCAAGGTCTTGTCGGAACATTGGAGCACATAGCCGAAACAACAGGAGACTTGGAAGCAAGAGAATCGCCCATGGACGGCACAGGCATCGACGGAGGAACAACATCCGCATTAACAGGGTCCGCAGGGGAGGGAGAGACAAGAGCATTTTTTTCCACCACCATATCCAGGTGGGGCCCTGTTGAGATAGAGCCTGCGGACATTCGGCCCGAGAGCTTCCCATACGCGCACCGAAAAAGGCTCGCCGCTGGCCTCCTCACTGGCACTGAAGGACGGATCACCCTGGTTCTGGTCGGCAGGGGGAGGAGGCGGGAGAGGGGCGGGGCACCATCGCGAGGGGCAGGGGCCCCCTCCACCCGCACCTTGATGTGGTAGGCTTTCCGGACCGGAACGAATTCGACAAAACCGTTGACAGCCGATGGATTGCGGAGCGAAAACATCATACGAACTACACCACAGCAGGGAAGCGAGTCCAGATCAACTGAAACTGGGATACCAATGAGTTCCTCAAAGGCCATGAGCACAGATTCGCTACGCATCTCAGGAGCAACATCATCCAACAACACCCAAGCGTCAACAAGAGATCCAAAGGATCGGTCCACATCAACAGCCTCCCGAACAGAGATAGCAGTTTGGTGTAGCGGAAGAGTGAAGCTGGCGCTCCTGGACACCATGCGTAAGCTTTCACGAGAAGGGAAAATCTCGCCAAACTCCGATTCCGAGAGTTGTTCCAGTTGCCCGTCCCAATTCTCCATCCCCCATTCGCGCAACTCATCCGCTAACTTCTCAAGAGAAACCACACCCTCGAGGACAGTGATCACAACAGCGTTCTGAACCGGGGGCGCAGCCACCACCACACCCCCACCACCCTTCATCCCAAAAAACCACACCCAGCCAAGCCCATGTCATAATGCTTAAGAACCGGGGAAGGGAACCGAGCTTGGCAATCCACTATGAGGTGACCTTCCGCACGACAGATGAGGCAAAAGGGAGGCGCCATACATTGGGACTGGAAGTGATTTGGGCGGTGGCACACGAAGCAAGTGAGGCTGCCCTGTGAACCACCAAACGCCAACGACCCCACCGGTGAAGCCGGCAGGATTCCTTCCCCCGAGCCCGAGCCAGACGAGTCGTCCCGAGCGTCGAACTTGCGCTTGTTGGAGTTGTAGTACCCACCACCCTGGCCCTGACGAGATCCCCCGCCCTGGAAGAAAGGACGGCCGTTGTGCTGCTGGAAGCCATCCCGGACGCCTCCCTCACCGCCATGAGACGGGCGAGATGACCGTAGAGGTGAAGAAGATGAAAAGGAAAGCAAGAGGAGGAAGAAGCCTTGGTAAAGAAAAAATTGACATTTGCTTATGAAAGTAGTTTTTCTAAGCTAGGGTGCACTCCATGTCTTGTCTTTACCCTTCAGTATTGCTATAAGATGAGTAAATTGCAAAAAACCATCACTATGGTGTTCTCAGCCCATCAAGAAACAAACTCAGGTTTGACGTTATACGTTCATAGGGATGAGTGTGTGTATGTAGTTGTGAGCGTCTCCGTCTGTATTGTCTCCTTAAAAAATTGTGACCCTAAATCAAAAGCCCATCATCATTGTGTTTTTTTCAAAATCCCGTCGGTTTTGTACTGATAGTTTTCAAAAAACACTGATCTAGTGATTGGAATTATGTGATACTCACTTCATTAGACAATTTAACTTTGACATTGACTAACATGTGGAATCCATTTGTCATAGGGAACAAAGAAAAATAGAAAAATCTCACGTCACATTCAACAGTCAACAGCCGTCTTGCATCCCGTGGTCCGCTGCTGGCTGATCCCCACTGCCGGTCGCCGCCTCCAGCAGGAGGGGGAGGAGACCCCCACGCCCAGTCCCCCACCGCGCTGCCACTGGCGAGCTTGCCGCCAGCCCCGCCAGCAGGTCCTGCGCGCGCGGCAAAATCGACATTTCTAACCTTTTTCCAAAACAAATTCACAATCTGAACCTAGTTGCAAACTATTTCACAAAACTAACCCTTTTCTCTAGCGCCCAACCACCAGGCGCTAAGCCCATGCATCTAGCGCCCGTACGTTAGGCGCTAAGCCCCTGCCAGCGTGTCAACGTGGACCCCGACCGGGCCCCACCCTGGAAGTCTATAGCCTCTTGATTCGGCGCTATATGTGTAGGCTTAGCGCCTCGCCGCTAGGCGCTAGACTAAAGAGTCATTTAAAGGCCTCACGGACATGCCTGAGGCCAGCCCACACATAACACACACCCAACATAGGGGCCTTCCTGTTAGGTGCTGTTCTAGTCGCCCCCCCCCTCAAATCTACCTCAAATCTTCCCCATTTGAAGGCTTTGACCGTGGATTTCTTCCTCAAATCATCTCCTAAGGTATTCTCCTCCGATCCCTAAGTTTTCATCCATTATCTCCATGCCATTTCTCCTTTTGAGCATTTTTTGGTGAACCCTAGATTCAAATGGATTTTCAATATTTGTAGTTGCAATGGCATTATTGTTAGATGTATAGCATTAGCATTGTTGTAGTAGTCTTTGAGAACAAATTAGGATTGCTAGGCTTAGTGAAACCCTAAATTCCATTGGGTTTATATTTGTTATTAGATTATGTGCTTTCTTTAGAATATATTTTGTTTGAAGAAATGGCAAGATTGATATGAAGCAATGGCATTGGTATGATTGATATTATAGGATGAATTGGCATAGGTTGTCAGCAAGCTCGTGCTCGTCTGACGATGATGATTATGTGACAAGTCAAGTTAGCGAGGTTAGCATGTGATTTATGAGTGTCACTTTGAGGGTTATGGTTGTAGGGTAAATGGGTATTGATTTCATTTACCTTCTTTGTAGCTACCGACCATGGAGTGCACGGAATGGAGCGGCTTGGCTTTGAATCAACCTTGTAGGTGTGAGCACGGCCCCCTTGTGAAAGATTTGTGGCATTTCAATCGATTGATATCGGAAGGAGGTATTTAGCTTGTGCAAAAAAGGTTAGCGATATTGCATTAGTCATTCATTCTTCTTGTCAATAAACTTTTTATATCATTAATGTTGCTTTGTATTTGAATATGTTTGATTTTATAGGATGCATCCAAGTGCAACTTTGTGAAGTGGGTTGACAATGAGTGGCCAATCCCATTGAAGCAAGGCCTAGCTAGGATATGGATCATGTATGAAGAGGAAAACACAATGAGGCTGAGACGACAAGTAACCAATGCTGAAGAGAACTTGAAGTTCCTGGAAGATAAGAGAAAGATTGAAAATGACCTGAGATCTTTTAAAATAGATTTTTCTAAAACGGTGGCTGACAAGGAGGATGTTGTTACTCAGTTAAGCAAAGCACATAGAGTTATTGGTGACCCGAGGGAGGAGCTTGAGAAGAAGAAGTTGGCCGACAAAGAAGACACTAGAATCCATCAAGTGTTAAGAGCAAAAGCAGAGAAAGAGAGAGATCAAATGAAGCAAGAGAAGGCGATGTGGATGGAGGAGATGGAGCAAATGAAGCAAGAGAAGGGGAAGTGGGTGGAGGAGAGAGAGGAAATGGTGCAAGAGAAGGTGAAGTGGGTGGTGGAGAGAGAGGAAATGGTGCAGGATAAGGCCAAGTTAAAGCTAGAAAAAAGGAACGTAGAGTACTCACTACGTGATTTATTCTATGACAGAGAAGCGCTTCGGCACAAGCTCATGAAGCTACAAGATGTACTTGACGAGTGATTGAGTGTTCTTATTTGTAGACCTATATTTGCAAGACATGTGCACTCTCATTTGTATGAAAAGATTGTAATGTGTTGTACTTTTGATGGATGGTCAATTTGAACTACGATGTATGCTATGCAACAGTTGTGCCATTTGTGTTATTTGTGCCATTTGTGCAACATTTGTGTCATTTATGCCACTTAAGGGAACATATGGGGGTTCCAAAACCCAGTTAAGTGGCTGGGGGCATAGCGCCTAATGGAGAGGTGCTAGACTGTGTAGTGCCTCATGGTTAGGCACTATACAGTCTAGCGCCTCTCCATTAGGCGTTATACCCCCCCAGCCACTTAAGTGGGGTTTGGGACCCCCATATGTACCCCACCTCATACCCCCCCACCACTTGATCTCGAAAAACAGCAATGGTGCTCTCTCTCCCCCTCTCCCCTCCTCTCAAAACCCTCACCCAAATCCCCTAGATTTGAAGATTCCCTCCATGGATTTGAATTACCTTAAGTTGCTAGAGGTACCCTCTCTCAATCCCTAGCTTTGGACCCATTGGAATATTCCTTTTTGGTTGGATATCTTCAAATTTTGGAAACCTAGAAGAACTTTGATTTCATTGCCCTTGGTTTATTCTTGTTGCTTATATGTATGAAACAACAAAGTAGTGACTAATATTTTGTATGTGCACTATTTTGTTAGGGTTACTTTTATTATGTTAGGGTTAGGGTTATTTTTAATGTAGTGTTAGGGTTAGAGATATGTTTTCATTGTATGTTTGTATGTTGTTGGTTAGACTAATTTTTATTAATACTTAATGATAAAAATTTCCTTTTTTCCTATAATTAATGTAGGGATGGCAAGAATTGTTCATCTTCATCATGTGAATAAGGATGCATTTTTGAAAGGGGATGTAGATCCGGACTTGGATGAGCAAGATTTGGTGTTTGATGCTAGTCCCAACTATGTGGAGTTGTTGGAACAAGTAAGGAGGAGTTGAATTGTATGGGCCCAAGTGATGTGGTTATGTCGGAGGGAAGGCATAATATTGGGTTTGGACATCACATCCATTGGAAAACAATGGGTATCAACTCGGAACAACGTTGACTTTCATACAAGGAAGTGGTGGCCGAATCCCAAGATAAGGCTCTTGAAATATTTTCCACCAAACGGAGCCCTCCACCCATGGACCAAGAGGAATTGATTCAACCTATCTTGACCCAACAAGAAGTGAGGCAAACATTGAGCCCTCCACGCATGAACCAAGAGGAATTGAGTCAACCTTCTTTGACCCAACAAGAAGTGAGGCAAACATTGAGCCCTCCACGCATGAACCAAGAGGAAAATGTGAATGATGTTTATGAAGATGAGGAGAATGATGTTGATATCTATGACAACAATGTTGGTGACTTGGAGGCATATAATTTGAAAGAGAACATGTACCAATCCATCTCGTACCCTCGATGCTATGCATTCGATTCGGATGATGACGGTCCCGATGAAGAAGTTGATGAGGACGAGTTCACTAGCAAGGAGATCGAAGCTTTCAAGAAGGTATTGGGGAAGGATCCTCGTACACCATTGTTCGAGGATCTTACTCTCGCGGATGAAGCTGTTGTGGATGGTGGGAAGACTATAGTTCTCGGAGCTAGACCAATTTCATACCGTGATATGGATCATGCAACAAACGGGATTGCTCCCGGTGCGAAGTTGGGCACCTTCTTGGAGTTGAAGATATGGATCAAAGAGTTCTCGGTAAAGCATTTTCGTCCTTACACGGTGGTGCACTCGGATATAAAAAAGCGCTACACGGTCAAATTTGCGGAGGATGGATGTCCATGGATTGTGCGGGCAAGAACATTCAAAGGAGGACCAAGTTGGCACATGGTGAGTTGTGTACAAACTCACATGTGTCGTGGACATAAGATGGATGGTGAAGATGAAAACCCAGACCACAGGCAACTTACCTCCGAGTTCATCGCTTATAGGCTTTCCAACTCCATATCTTCGTTGCCCACAATGAAGGTTCAGAGCATCATTGACATGGTGAATGAAATCTTCTTCCACCAAGTGAAATATGGTAAGGCATGGAAGGCCAAGAAAACAACATCCATGATGTTGTATGGTGATTGGGAGGAAGCATACAACCGGATACCAAGGTTGTTGGGAGCGATGGCTGCCACTAATCCGGGCATGGTTCATGTGGTTGAGTCGTATGGTGAGAAAACAATGATGCGCGACGGAAGGCTAGTCCGAGTATTTGGCCGTGCATTTTGGGCATTTGAGCAATGTGTAAGGGCTTTTGAACATTGTAGACCGGTCATCTCCGTCGATGGCACATTCTTGACCGGGCAATACAAGGGTACTTTGTTGGTTGCAATAGCAAGTGATGCAAATAACCGCTTGATGCCTTTGGCTTCTGCTTTGGTAGAGGCGGAGAACAATGTTAACTGAGAGTGGTTCTTCCATCTTTTGAGAACCAAGGTTTTACCCATTGAAAGAGAAATTTGTGTCATCTCGGATAGGCATCAAGGAATTCTTAATGCGGTGGAGATTGAAATTCCAGGACATCCTCCTTTGCACCATCGATGGTGTATGAGGCACTTTTGTGCAAACTTCTTTAGGGCATGTGGAAAGAAGGAGTTGGCCGATGATCTTAGAGATATTTGTATTGCTTTCTCTGACCGTCATTTCGCAAACTTATACAACAAATTGCTTGCAAACAACAAGTTGGATGCAGGGGGGCAAGATTTCCTGAATAGGAACATCCTACTTAGGACAAAGTGGGCACGAGCATATGATGATGATGGTCGGAGGTACGGTCAAATGACCAATAACATGGCAGAATGCTTCAACTCGGTGTTCAAGGGTGTACGTGCATTGCCCGTGACAGCAATAGTGCAATACACATTCACCAAGTTGAATCAATACTTCATCAAGTACTCAAAGGAAACGGATAGGCAAATTGCTGGAGAGAACAAGCACAACTACAAGTACAAGTTCCCACCAAATGTTGATGAATTCATGGATTTTTAGTCTCGGAAGGCGGATTCCCAAAGTGCTACATTGTATGATGACAAGGAGTGGATTTACCAAGTTAATGAGCCGGGCGGAACCACAAACGATGGGGTCCAGCATGGAGGTCGTGCATTCAAGGTTTCGCTAAAGACACGTGATTGCACTTGCGGGAGACAAAGATGCTTCATCTCGCATGCTCACATTTGTATAAGGCAGCTCGCACGAGGAATGTGAACCTAAATCACCCGCTTACCGTGAGGGAATCCGAGTTCTTGATCATTGCCACCAAGAACACATGGGCTCCCAGATTCAACCCGTACTTTGACCAAACACAGTGGTCGGAGTACCATGGAGTTCAACTATGGCCGGATCCGGATTGGAAAGTGGTTACATGGGGAAGATGGAGGACTAAACGTTTTAGAGGTGACATGGATGGATGGGGACGTGGTGGTACCCGAGAATGGGGTAACGACCAATTCGAAGAGACTCATGAGAGAGCACGTTGTGGAAAGTGTGGTGCTTCGGGCCACAACACAAGAAGTTGCACATCAAGGAAGAGAGCAAAGAGAAATGAAGACCCTAGCCAACAAAGTGCTAACCAACATGCTCCTAGGCAAAGAGGTCGGAATCTTGGGCTTATAGGTGGGGTTGGTAGAGGTCGTGGTGACAGTGGTGGTGGTAGTGGCCTTGGTGGTGGTGGTGGTAGTGGCCTTGGTGGTGGTGGTGGAGGTGGTGGTGGTAGTGGCCTTGGTGGCGGTGGTGGTGGTGGAGGCCTTGGTGGTAGTGTCCTTGATGGTGGCCTTGGTGATGGTGGTGGCCTTGGTGGTGGTGGTGGTAGTGGCCTTGGTGGTAGTGGTGGTAGAGGCCGTGGTCATGGTGGTGGTGCTAGAGGTCGTGGTCGTGGTGGTAGAGGCCGTGGTGGTGGTCGTAGAGGCCGTGGTGGTGGTGGTAGAGACATTGGTGGTGTTGGTAGACCTACGGCGATGAGGGGATACCTAAGAGGACCATTACCGTACGTCTCGTCACTCATGTTATTCATAATTTTTTGTCCTTATTAAGTAGTAACAATAAATTTTGTGTCCTTAGGTTTGAAGGTCCGTCATGCAGTGGGGAATGAGACGATACCGTACAAGAGAAGAAGATAAATAACAAAGGGAATTGGCGCTTTGTTGTTTGAACTTTCATGTGCACATTGATGTAACATTTGTCTACCTTCTCCTCTTTTGGTAGTGAACCTTGATGAACTTGGATGTGAATCTTGTGATGCAATTTGATGCCTTCTCTTCTTTCTACCTTGATGGAACAAGCATGTGAATCTTTCTACCTTGATGGAACTTGTATACTTTCCAAAGCACTTTTCAAATCCTTGTTTGCAAGTAAATGACCCTTGCTTGCATGTGAACCTTGATGGAACTTGCATGTGAACTTGCTTGCAAGTAACACAGTGTAGCGCCCAATGGCTAGGCGCTAGACTGTGTAGCGCCTGATGTGGAGGCGCTACACATGTGATTTATTTGCTGCAACCCATTCCAGTGGCTACTGGACTCCTGGACAGAGAGAATGGTACATGTGTAGCAAATTGAACAAGGTCATAATGGATATCACAATGAAATGGATACCACAATGAAATCCTATGAAATTAAGCCAGGCATTCACAGTTAACTTGCAGTGCCAAACATGTAAAAATGTTACAAAAAAAACCCGACAAGGAAAAGGAAGCACAACCAGTTCATCATCAAGTTGCAACACACTTCATCAAGTGGAATTACAACCACAAGTTCATCATCACTACTTCATCAAGTTGCAACACAACCACAAGTTCAACAAACATTAAGTTCATCTCATCCACTAGACGAAAAGTTCAACAAGACGATGAGTTCATCACACTAACCACCATAAGTTCACACGACAACTTAAATAAACGACAAGGTCACCAATTCAACATGAAGTTCAACCTCCACGACCCCTCTTCGTACGGAGCTTCCTCCTGGTAAATTGCTATGGCTCGAACTGAATCTCTGGCTCTGGATCTGGCTCAATCTCTGGCTGTGGCTCTGGCTCCTCCTCCTCCTCCTCCTTAGAGGACTCCTTCTTCACCATCGCTTTCCCCTTCCCTTTGTTTCTCCAATCATCCGGTGCGTAATGATGGAAGGACCGTCTTGCCCTCAGCATGTAAGCCGAGAGTTCTTGATACTCATGCAGTGTCATGTTGTCCTAAACATAAGAATGATCAAGATGAAACTCAGACACGGTATGAATGAAAAAAAGGTATATAAAATAAGATGAAACTCCCGTACCAGATCATCGTCCTGTGTGATGACCGCATCATCCACAAAAGTCAACGGCGTCGACGTAGTTTCCTCCATGTTAGTCATAGGGTCTGAGGGTGTAGACCTTGACTGCGACCGAGACTGCGACCTTGACTTCGATGGTGAAGATATGTCCTCGGGGTCACGACAACCGAGTACGTTCGAGAACCGACGTAACTTCTTGCCTTGACGCTGTCAAATTGACAAATGAATTGGATGTCAGAGTCGGATATGCAGAAGATGTAAAAAAGGGATGTCCGTATTACCTTCAGAAAAGCTCGAAATGCATAATCGACCTTTGTACTAGACGGGTGACTGTCTAGAAACTTCTCAAAATCATCAGCTTGATTCTGGACCTCGTCCCGCTAAGCATGAATAGAAATTCACAAGTCAGGCAAGCAAATAGGGTATGGCATGCAATTTTATTGACAAAAAATATTGACGCACACTATACTTACCACAAAGTTGAGTACCGGAGCAAAAGCTGTTTGGGTACCATCCCTCACTGCCTTGTTGTATTGCTGCCTAGCAAGCTCATAATAATCATTTGGCTGGTCCAATATGTTTGGCTCAAAAGCAGGTGGGCACATCTCCACACGTGTAGAACCAACAAACCAACAAAGATAGTTGGTGAATGCAAGCTCGTTATGCGGCTTGAACTCATGGTCATGTGAATTAGCGTAACCCAAACTCTTCTTGAACATGCTATGTAACTTCTGTGATGGCTAGGACAATCCTTGATCGCTCTTTGCCTCCTCCTATCCAGCCTACAAGATAAGACAAGCAGCTATTATCAAAACAAAATGTGGTGGTTTCAAAGCAAAACTAAGTGAAGACATGTAATTCTCTCTTACCCATGAAGCATAATGTCTGTGTTCACCCACTCCGGCGGGTGAGGCTGAAACTCCCCAAACTGCCTCAGCACACGGTGTGGCAAATGAAACTCAACTGCCCACATACATATCACTGGACACCGCATAAGCCAAAGATGCCCTTCCGCTCGACACGTTGGGTTCACATCGAATTCGTGTGTAAAACCGAAATTATCCCCAACACCGTATGGCTCCCATATCACCTGAAAGTTAGCGCAATGTATTCATGCCCAATTCAGGAGAATGAACGCAATGATACGTGTAATGACAATAGATACCTGCTCGGGGGTAAGAGTATCCAACTCGTTGATGTACTGCTTGTACATGTTGTCCACATCGCTCTTCATCTCGGGTACAACGTCCCACTTGTGAGCCCAAGTGGCTTGACGCATCATGTTCTTTTTATAGTTCCATGGCTTGTATGCCACACTCTTAGGTCGTCCAACTGGCAACCCCTCCCATGACCATATGGAAAGTAGCACCAAAGGACCACCAACGGAGGCACCCGTAGTGCACCTACGACATGCTTCGTCCAACTGCAAAGAAAATAAAACACGGTCATGTCATGCCATGTTGTAACACAACTAAATTTTTAATGAACAGTTCTTTACCTGTCGGTACAAGTAGGCCAGTGCTGCAGTACCCCAACTCCATCTCTTGTCCAACACGGTCAACGCCTTCAGCCATATCCACTGCGCTGCATTGCCCTTGCCGTCGGAAAATAGTGTCCTAGAGAGAACCTACCACATGTACACACGAGCATACGTCCTGACCACCCCAACATCAGCGCCTTGAGGGCAATGCTTAAAGTTATCTATGATCCAAGTGTAAGGAGAGTCGTTTGCAATATTCTTGTCCTTGTTCTCAGTAGGGGCAGTACCAATCATGGCCGTCATCTCTGCATGCCACCCTTCAGAATCTGTGTTCAAACACAGAGGCTCACCATCGATAGGAAGTGCAAAGATCATCGACATGTCCTGAAGCGTCACGGTCATCTCCCCGGTCCAAAGGTGGAAACTGTGTGTCTCCGGTCTCCACCGATCCACAAGCGCCGTGATATGCGCTTCATTCAGGTTTGGAGTGGAGCGGGTCACTAGCTGGAAGAACGGGAGGAGTCCTAATGCGTCGATGTACGGTGTGTACCGCTCATCGTACGACATTTCAGAGAGCCCGTGAACCTGAAGCTTCAAGGGTGAAAGCTTCTGCAAATGAATAGAAACAACTTGGTCATGCAAAGCCAAAGGAATACGTAATTGAAATCAAGCAAGGACAACAAAAATATTACCTTCTTTAGCACCGCCATAGCATAAGATCGGTGCGCAACATCATAGTGATTATGGAGAAGCGACCCCATGCTATATTTTTCAAACAACAAGCGTTCCATTATCACTTGGTTCCATAACGAAATAATTTGCTTTAGCAAATGGTAGTGCTCAAGATCATAACTTAATATCCATATAAAAACACATTCATGTCATCCATATTATTAATGTCTTAACAAAATAAAACACATAGTAATTGCTCCATACAAAAAAAACCACAAACTAACATAATTGCTCCATATCATGTCATCCATATAATTGCTCCACACAAAAAACCCCCACAAACTAACATAGTAATTGCTTCATATAATTGCTCCATACACATAGTAGCACTAACATACCATGTAAACATATAGTATCATGCCATTCATTCATGCCATCCATATAATTGCTACATAGAAAAAAGCCAAAACTAACATAACATAGAGAAATCCAATGAGTTTTAGGATTTCACTAAAATTAGTCATAGTAATTTTTCCAATCATTACTACAACAATGTTATTGTTAAAGAACAAAGAAACAAACAATTCTACCATAACAAATTCAAAAACTAGTCAATCTAACTTGCATCAAGAGGGAAAATGTGAAGGATTCTTTGGATGAAAATGAAGAGAATGGGGGAGAATACCTTGGGGGATGAGTTGAGAGCAACTCCCGTGGATCAATCCTTCAGATCTGGGAGATTTGGGGTGTGGATTTGAGAGGGGGGAGAGGAGAAACCGCCGCCGCCGCTCCTCTGTTCGCGAGACAAGGAAGACAATGTCTGGGCTCGGGCCTGGCCGAGCGGCTTTAAGTGGCTCCCAAGTCTAGCGCCTAATGGTGAGGCACTAAGCATGTACGTGTAGCGCCTGTTCCTGAGGCGCTAGATGACCGGGGTGGGGTCCAGCGGGGGTTCACGCAGCCACGCTGGCAGGGGCATAGCGCCTCTTCCGGGGGCGTTATATCTATAGGCTTAGCGCCCGGTGGTTGGGCGCTAGAGAAAAGGGTTAGAATTTTGAAATAGTTTGCAACTAGGTTTAGATTGTGAATTTGTAAAGGTTAGAAATGTCGATTTTGCTTGTGTGCGCAGGTCTGCATCATGTCACCGCCGCTACCGGTGGATTTTTTAAAACTGTCAGTATAATACCGGTGGATTTTTGAGAAAAAACACACAATGGTGATGGTTTTTTGATTTAGGATTCACAATTGTGATGATTTTTTACAATTTCGTCCTATAAGTTTTATGCGAGCTAACTAACTTTCAAACTCCAGAACTACAATGTGTGAAAACTTTCAGGATTTTTTTTATCAAGCATGAATCTATAAAATGATTTTTTATGCATGAAAAAAATCTGAAAACTTTTTCTCACATTGTAGATATAGTGTGTTGTTGTCATGTAAAGTTTTAAGTTCAAAAGTTATTTCATTTGTGAAGAAATAAAAAGGGAATATGCTAACACGAATCACGATGCAAAAAAATGTGTGGCTAGATGAATGGTGCAGTGCATCTGAGCTCAGCTACAACTTTTCATTTGCTAAACTGAAAACAATCAGCCAAGGAATAATGCGGTTCCAACGAAAAAAACTTTATGGTGATCGTATTAAAAAATCTCTACTTTTAAAGAAAAGTTTGGTATGTTTATTCAAATTCATTGCTTTTATCCAAAGTCACATCTTGCATTAACTTAAACAAATGGAATTAAATCTTATATATGCTTAATCATTTTTATTTACCCATGTCTAAATCAAATTAAATTTTATCAATGTATAAACTCTTTTTTTTGAAAATCAATAAAAATACACAACAAAGTCCTGTTGTTTCCTTCAATAAAAATCAAAAAAGTCCTTTCCATACTTATCCATATTCTAATCAAATGTTATCATAATTTAAAATATAATGGATGTAAAATACATATCGAATATAATTGATACAAAATCACTAAAATATATGTATCCTCCACACATGGCTTCATGTAATTGTGAAATCTAGATTGAAGGCATTAGACTCTTTTCTTAGAAGAGACAGTAGACCACCGATCTAATTTTAACACGTAGTGTTAAAGCGTGTATCTTCTATATCTAAATATCTAGTCCCCACTAACTATTTCTCTTAACATGCAAGCATGCCATATCATCACACACCATGCATGAGAAAAGGCCCACCCCACTATCATATGCCTCCCAACATGCAAACATGCACTTCATTATGAAACTTGCATGGAAAAAGGACCCATCTTAACATGAAAACACACGTGAGAATCTTACATTCTTAAGAAGTTGGTTCCAATTCTCTCAACATGCAAGCATGTAACCTCATCATTCAACATGCATAAGAAAAGCCGCAATATGCCACTATGCATAGTAAAAACACGTATGCAAAAAGAGTGATCCCCACTAACTTATCTGTAATCTATAATCTATAATACCTAAATAGTTCATCTCCGCTAACCTATTTATCTTCACATGCAAGCTATCCACATCATCAACTAGGTCTATCTTTTTTCCACTAACTCTGCATGCACATGTTTCCATTAAATCCGCATGCGCATTCAACCTATCACAAATAAATATTAAAAACATTATGCACTAAGCCTCACAATTTATAATAGGATTTTTAATATAAAATCAATGTATGAGATACCACACATTTTATTTTTCTGTTCGACACTTTTTTATGAATGCACATATGTAGTTGCTATCATTATTTTAGGTTTAGTTAAGAGTGATGTCTCCACTCTCTCACTCAACGTTGTTTCCGTCTCATATCATCTCATCGGTATATTCTTAAGATAATAAATTAATAAAACAAAAAATCATACTCATTTTCATATTTTCATCATTTTTTCTTAAATTTTTACTCTAAGCAATATTTCTTTCAATAAATATATTTAATAATGAAATTAAATTAAATTTTATAAATTTTCCCATATTTTTAAACATTATTTTTCGTAGCAACGCGCGGGATATCATCTAGTTAAATAAGAGGAAGAGAGGGTTATGTCGTGTGATAGAGAAGAAACGACTAATGAAGAAAAAATAACATGCTCATAGAGAAATTTGTTCCCGCATGTGCTTTTTCATACCTCCTTTGTTCTTTCATACCTTGCATGCATGCCCACTATCACATGAGTAGGTAGCAGGAACAAACACAAAACCCTATCAATGAAAGGCAGGGCGTCCACCACTGATAATCTATTGGTGTTTCATATGGGTAGAGTGTATGGTGCTCGTTGTTGATAATCCACTGGTGTACTTCATATCAACGCGGATGGCTTGTCCCAACTGTTGTTGATAACCTTCTTCTCATGAACGGGGACAAAAATTTCCGTGGTAGGCATGGACCGATGCCTCTATTGATATGTGATGTATCAGTGGTGGGGACAATTCTCCATTCGTCATGGGTATCTTTCGCATGATAATTTTCTATTCTCCAGTAGTGTTTTGCTGTCGTGACAATATTTTTTTCTATCATAGTAGCACTTTGCACATGACATTACAATTTTCATTGTATTACATACAAAATTTGATGTATCACATTCATATATGCATCCATATATCAAAATTGCAATACATTGGTATCAATTACAGGCATGTCTATCTTGATGATGGTGGCTTAGTCGTGGTGCTAGGAGAGGAGAAACTGTTGAACATGCAGATGATGAATCTGTGATTTGGAAGGAGCAAAAATAACAACATAGATACCAAACATATAGCAATACAACAAAAACACGCTTTCTACATCAGCGCATTGTCAATGATTTTAGTTGCCATGGCAGCATTTTTGACCCAAAAGGCTCAAATTTTTTTGTAATGACATCATCTTTTATTCCATTTGTGCTGCCATGACAATATTTATTAGTCAAAGTGGTCATTTTTTATACCGTGATAGTATTTTGGGTTCATTTTTGTTGCCACAACATTATTTATTAGCTAAAGTGTTCATTTTTTATTGCCATGCATCATATGTGAGAAAAAATTGTAGTCGGTGTTCCGATCTTCTTTGTTTGAGACCCAAACCTTAAAGTTGAAGCCCTCTTTATTAGTCTTTTTGAAGCCCTCTTTATTAGTCTTGAGGTCAGCAGTAATGATGGTCTCCTCACTCATGGCTATCACCAGGTTCTTAAGGAGTTCAACCATTGCAAAGTAAGGGGTCAGCGAGAAAAATGAAAGAAGGAATTTCCTTCGGTAAATCATGGGCGCACAAACCCATGGTGTCGGAATTTTTTTAGGGTACTATGAAACCATAGACATTGATTCATTAAAACCATTTTTAGGTGTTTTGAAGAGAATTAGAAGAGATGGATGAAGATTTGCCCCAGTTATTTTTTGGGTTAATGTTGACAGACATTTAGGTCATATTAAATATAGTTGGCATATATTTAAGTCTTACAAAACGAAACAATATACCATATTCAAAATTACAATAAAAGGATGGAGATCCAGTTTTTATTAAAAATTATAATATACTCCCTCCGATCCATAATAAGTGTCGCTCATTTTGTACTAAGCTAGTACAAACTTTGTACTAGAGGAGCGACACTTATTATGGATCGGAGGGAGTATGTTATAGTTCTTCTATTGTTGACCAATGATAGGTCCATTTTGCATCACGCTTTCCTTCTCTGTGGATAGAAATATCTCACTGAAATCACATATCACCATCCATGGTAGATTAGACTAGCCATTAAGGACTCCCAATATACGGTAAGTGTGATCCTTATTATCCCAGCTTGGCTCTCTATATATTTCAGTGATCTTTCATAAGTCACCCCTTGTTCTTCTACGATTACATGAATGAAATCTAGGGTTGTGGACCAAGAGTATATCCTAACCTCCTTATTCCAGACTATCAATAACCCACCCTTTCTCCCATCTAGACTTGGTGCAATGATCATATGACCACCCCAAGCTTCCTCATCAGTTCCTCACCTTGTACTTATCTAGATGTGTTTCTGAAAGAAAGATTACATTTGGTTTATTCCGCCTCTGGATATCTAGAAGAGAACGAAATGTTGAGGTTTAGAGAATGCCCCGATAGTTCCAACTAATTAGTTTTATTGTGTCGGGCGATCCTCTAAGACGGAGGTCATTGGTATCATTTTAGAGCATCACCAACGCGGGCGCTAGGAGCAAGCACAATGATTCGTATCCTAACCAATGGGAAATTGTGCTGATTAATCCTGGCATCAAGCCAACACCGGCACAAACATTGGTAGCGAGCGCTTAACTCTTTTTTCCCTTCGCATGGATTGGGACATTGTGTCCAACGACTAATTTTATGGTTGGTTAGCAGTTAATTAACGCCTATTGTTACGGCCAACATTGCATACGCGAGAGTTACCGTGTTTTTATTTATTTTACAAGTACTTTTTGTTCTCCAATAAGCATCTATCTAAGTGTTTACCATTGGAGATGCCATTAGTATCCAAGTTTACTTGATCTGAGTTATGGTGTCCTTCATTTGAGACCCGCTGACGCTTCCGATCTTGCACTTGTTGTGGTGTACCGAGTTGGATTTTGTCTACCACCTTTATGGGTGCACCCTCGACCTAGAGCACCATTCCTCCAATGGCACCAGATTCACTAGGGGCACTACCTTTTTAGAAAAGTTCCATCAGACCCAACTAGTTGTTTCCTAGTTGTTGGTGCAAGTCGGTCCTCCTCTGGATTAACGATTTTACTAAGGTCCATGTCTTGTTCCTCCTCATAGTTTGCTCCACCCGGTTTACCCCTCCCTCGACCGAAGAGGCCACCCTACCTCTACCTGCATCAGCTCCACTATGCCCCTTCCTTTGCCTGTTTGTCCACCATATTCAGGTTCATACTTGACTATCAGCCACTCAACCCACTAGCATTCTTCTACAACATGTAATCCATCCCCACACTTGGTGGTGATATGATCTATGAGGCCACAAAAATAGCAACAATGTCGCAAATTTTTGTATTAAATGTTTTTTTGCTTTCCTTCAGGGTAATGGGAACAAAACGAGGGTATCTAGATCAACAAACACTCATGCAATGAGATATTTAGTATTGCTAATCCGACCATCATTATAGCTCAAACAATATCTTTCCCCACTTTTCTTGCATTTTATGCCAATTCCTTCTTCTTCATAGGTCCATCTAGGACATGATTCCGACCCAAACCGGGACCTGGTTTAACTTGTATTCCTGAGCACTAATAAATTCGTCATATTAGCAAAATGTCGGAACAACCATGGGCAGCCACCCATTACTCTATCCTAGTCTCCTAAGCAGGTGAACTGTACCAGGAAATGATTGCCTCCCGTGTGTTTGAAAGTACACCCTTGAGTTGATGCCCACACATTACGCATGGATATGAATAATACAACATGACTAAACGATTTGGTCGTATGGATCTTGAAGATCCCTAGCCATTGGACTTCTTTGGATAAATCCTCGAATTCACCAGAGAGATCTAATTCTTCCTCTTCCTCGTCGTGAAGATTCAATCCAGAGAATCTATCCTCTAACCCCTTGTTTTGACTCAAGTCATTTGATGGACATCTGTTTCTTGATGCGTCTCCCCCGCCGTCGGCGAAGCCACGCCATTTTCTACTATGCAACTAGGCCAAACTACTACCTTGATCGTGAAGCAGCTACCCACGGGATGCCCAAGAGACCCAAACGTGGAGATCGAGGGGACCGATGAGGTAGATGGGGAACTCTAGCAATGGGGTAGGGACGCCGCTAGAGAATGGTGGAAACCCTTAATCGCCTAGAGGAAAAACTAGGGTGATAGATGTGTCCCAATAACATCGTTCTTGTGAAAGAACTACTTTGATTAATTCATGAGCATCGAAATTAAAATCTCTTACGTCACCTTTAACTTTTTTTAGGTTCAAACACACTTTATTTATTATTTAGTAGTGTTCATGGTAATTAAAAGAGGTATGAAGAGTTGATTAGTCACCGATGGCGACCTAGCTCCAAAGCAAAAGCATGTCTAGCAAAGCTATGTGTCCTTTCAAAGATGAAAGAGCAATGTTGAAATTGACTCGTAGTGTTATTTTTTATTTTTTGAGTGGCTACTCGTAGTGACTGCAATATTCATGTTTAACTTTTTCTTTTGGAGGGGTAGAACACTTCTATTCATTCAAATCCAAAACTCGTGGGATACAAGAAGGATCTGGCGGATCTAAAATTCATAAGTGTCTACCTAAATTCAAACTTAGAGAAAATTTAACTAGGTGATGTGCGTCGGGATTATAACTCCTTCCTTCAAAAACAAAACTACAAGATTCAAATAAACTAAAATTAGCTAAAACTTCCGGATGAAGAACTTTCTACTACAGAACATCTAGCCCAATAGCACGTACGCTTGAACTTTGAAATGGGCTACGGTCGACCATCTGGCCTCTGGGCAGCCCAGTAGCTCAAAACAGAAAAACGAAAAACGAAAGCTAAACCCTAGCACCCCGCTTCCTTCGGCCATGCCGTCGCCGTCGCGGCCGCCGACGCCGCCGGTGCTGCCAATCTCGGAGCACGAGGACGAGATCGTGGCCGCCGTGGAGGCGAATCCGGTGATCGTGGTAATCGGCGAGACCGGCTCCGGCAAGAGCACCCAGCTCTCCCAGATCCTCCACCGTCGAGGCTACACCCGCCGCGGAGCAATCGCGGTCACCCAGCCCCGCCGTGTCGCGGCCGTCTCCGTCTCCAGGTCCTTCCCTCCCTCCCAAGCGTGCGTGCATGGTTACATTTGCTAGGCTAGTTGCGTGGGAGGTAGGCAGCATATGGTCCTACACTTCTTCTTACTGATGTATCATGCTACCATATTTGTCTTCCTTGTGAGCTTTGATGGTGCATTTAGATGAATTGGCTGGATTGGGAGGAGTATGCAATCGAGATAGACTGTATTGATAACTATGTACTGCCGTGGAAATACCAAACCCTGATATGCTGCAAATTACAATACTAGTAACATAATGCTCGATTGAAGTACTAGTATAATTTTTTTGGAGAGAAAATACGTTAATGACTGCCCTGTTGGAAATTCATACCTGAAATACGTAGAGCAACTTCAATTATTTTCAGGAGGGTGGCACAAGAGCTCGGTGTCTCAATTGGGGAAGAAGTTGGCTACGCTATTCGGTTCGAAGACCGAACTTCAGAAAAGACTAAGATAAAGTGAGCATCAGAAAGCTTGAATTCTCTTGGAACTTAAGTATGTCCTGAGTTTTTGGATTGACTATTTTGACTCAATCCGTAGGTACCTAACAGATGGCGTTCTTCTGCGGGAAAGCCTTTCAAATCCAGAGTTGAATCAGTACTCAGTAATTATCTTGGACGAGGCTCACGAGCGTAGCTTGAACACGTATGGTGATCTTTATGTTAAACATATTTACAGGAATCTCTATCAAAATTTAGAGGTTTTTAATCAAGTTTTGACATGTACTTCTGCAGCATGTTCCTAAACCCTAATCATTTATAACTATAGCATTTATTATGTATTAATAGTTTACTATAGAGGCCTCATTGCTACTATATAATCTCTCAAGTTAAAAAGTGTAAGCTTATAAGAGCATGGTTAATAATATAGCCAGCAGCTGGCTATAAGGTGTTGCCTTGTCATCTATAGCCAACCTTATAGCCAACAAGTACAATAGCTAGATGTAAATATGTATTATTTTATTGATATAAGGCCCACATGTTAGTCACACAAAGTGTCTAGGAGCACGTGTTGCAGCCGGCTGTTAACTAGTAGCCCGCTTCTCTTCTCTCTCCTCTTCTCTCTCTTCCAACTAAGCAACAATATACTATTTTATTCCTTATAGTCCGCCCACTCAGCTCTATTGTACTTGCTCTAATCGAAAATAGGCCATGCAGGCACATACTCTTTGATAGTCGATAATCTATGTTGACAGCATAGTTTTATGTAAGATTTATTTTATGACTGTTGTAATTTTCTGTGGGCATCCAATTTCTTTTAGGACAGTTTGCCAAGCGCTAGCATAAATGAATAACATAACAGAGTAAGAACTTTGGAGCTATAAAACCATGAGGACGACCAGATACTGTTATTTCGTCATCTCTTATCATATTGTGTATTGAACATATGTAACTCAGCCTTCACCTATACTAGCAATTTGACCTTTCTGTCCAATTTATATAATAAATGTGAGTTGCGAATTGGGTTAGAATGAACTTTATACTATATTTTGTTGATGCCTTCTTTCTCTACCAGTAGGAATTTAGTGCGTAGTACATACCAAATAATTAATTAATCACTACTAATATATGTTTTCAAATAATATATAACGCATGACCTAAACCGTAATTCTCTCTTTTACATGCTTACCTGGTTACTCGTTAGATGAGATGGCCTCTGACTGCAAACACAAAGTAACTTCGAGCTCTTGGATGCACACAAAGTAACTTTGAGCTCTTGGATGCACACAAAGTAACTTTGAGCTCTTGGATGCATATTTGTTGATGTTGTAGCCAAGTAGATTTATTGGGTTGTAGGGGTGAGAGGCTATAGGGAAAGTGTACGTCTGGCATGCTGGTGATGCTTTGATGATAGAAGGTAATTGGGAAGACCGACAATTTAAAGTGATTAGGATAACAATGAAAAAAATGGGAGCACATGGATTAGGATAGCAATTGGAGAGGGACCAGTTTGCTGCAGTCACACTTAATGCTGATAATTACATGTACACACTCGTTGGTCTCCATTAAGAGTTGATACTATTATATCCTTTACCCAGACTTTCTGCAGGGTAGCTAAATGGATTCAAAAGTTACATGAGAGAATAACAAAATGGGTTTAATTCGACAACATACTCATTAGGACCAGTTAACTGGTTTCGGAAACCTGTGAATGTAATGTAGCTACCATAGTCTTGAAATGATACTATTTTCTTCCTTTGTTTTAGTGTGGTGTTGATTGTGGCCTTACCTTTAGTGGCTCATTTTGATGTTTTTTTTTGTTACAGTGATATCCTTTTAGGTTTAATGAAAAGATTGATCAAAGAACGAGCTTCAGATTTGAAAGTTCTCATCACTTCGGCAACTCTTGATGGTTTGAAAGTGTCGAACTTCTTCTCAGGATGTCCCGTGTTGAACATACCTGGAACCATATTCCCTGTGGAGAAGTTTTACAGCACAGATCGCCCAACAAATTATATTGAATCTTCTCTCAGAACAGCTATAGGTACGGATCATATTTTTTGTGTGTAACGGTTTGGAGTTTTAAACTTTTACAATTGGTATGCTAATATTTCTGGTGCTTCCTAAGTAGCTATATGTATTTATCACTTTTGCATTACATCAACCACAAATTGGTTCATTGTCAGGAGAGATAAGATTCTTATCAAATGTCGTGAATGGTATTCATATGTGCCAATGAGAGGGCATTTGGATTTATAATGGTATGCGGGTAACAGTTAAGTACCCCTTGAGTTGATGTCGGATACTGTGTTGGTCGAATTGGCTGGTAGAGACGAAAGAGTTTAGGTGTAGAGCCATTTCCTTTTATTATGTTAACACTTAACACTTGAGGTTACTCAGTCGTAATACAACAATGCAGCTAACTCCAGAACTGCACAATTTGCAAGCCCAACTGAATCCAAGTGCATCTAACAAACTTCTGCTGTTTAGGTTGCTAGAAACCGCAGTCAGAGTAGGCTTGTCATCCGTGTTCTGTGTTGCTAGGTAGAAACCGCTGTGAGATTTGGTGTGTGTTTTCCTTTTCATTTCCAGTCGGCAGTGTCTGCTCTCTTGTATGGACTCAGTGCTCTCTTCTTAAAGATGAGATATGCAAAGCTTTTGCATGTTCTCTAAAAGTAGACCATTTATTCACTTTGATTGTTTTTACTGATGGTTTATCCTTGCAAATTTGTTAACTTTAACCGCTTACAAGTCAATGAATCAAGACACATTGTTTATCAAGAATATCCATTTGGTTCTCTTGTGCGGTGTATTGTACAGAATTGCATGTGTTTTTATATAATATACTATCTGACAAAGTGCTCTTATTATTATGGAAAAGGTAAATAAAATAAAATATTCTCTCTCATGATATGTCACTATCCTAGAAAATAAAATAGCATAGTCGTTCGTCTGATTTTAACACATCCATTGGTGATTGGTCCAACATCTGATGAGAATATTCCCTTAAGTAGTACTCCCTCCGATCCATAATAAGTGTCGCAGATTTTATACTAAGCTAGTACAAACTTTGTACTAGAGGAGCGACACTTATTATGGATCGGAGGGAGTACCACTTTGTCCCTGATGAGTAGGTCCTGTACACCCCACCAAACACTAGGATGCTGACATATCCTAGACCACTGACAAATTCCACTCCCCGCTGTTGATTTTTGCCACCATACTGGCTGCAATTCGCCTCACTTGTCGTCTTGTTGCCATCGTGTGGCCGTTGATGTATTTGATGAAAAGGAAGGTGGTGCAAGTGTGGTGTCGAGGTGGTGTGAGCTGCTACATCCATGTGCTCTGGTTGGGCTGGGGCTGGCCTTTCCCTTGGCTCTTATTCACTTGATTAAAATTGTAAAGGGCATTGAAGGGAAGGTGTATACAAACTAAAGGTTTGCCAGCTAACAGGCTACATGTCTTTTTACAAGTCTTGGTGGCATGGAAATTGTCTGATGCACACATAAATACGATCAGAGAGTAATGTTTATATTATATGACTAATTTTTGGTAGAAATTAACATAAATTATAGGATAGCCATATATTTATGTTTTTAGGTTTGTTTAAAGTTTTGGTCCGGATGATTATATATGCTTAAATTATTGGAGATCTTATTTTGGTAATAATACACATAAATTTTTCTTTGACAGATATCCATGTTAAGGAAGCTCCTGGTGATGTGTTAATATTTATGACAGGAAAGGTCAGTATCTCAAAGTTGGCCGCTGTTTATGCTCTTGTATGCAACTTTGAAGGACAGTATGTGGTCTTTGACTCTACGGAAAAACTTTATTCTAGTTTGTCCTCCTTTCTTGCATTGTTAGTGCCTGGTGTCTAATAACAAAGAGTCCCTGTATAAAGTTTGTCCTTAAGGGCAAAGCAAACACTTGAGATGGTTTTTGATACCTCCTACCACTTGGCCCTAATCTGTGACCAAATTACAAAAGGTTCTTGTATAAGAATAAAATATTCAGAAAATATTTTCTCTTGATAATCTTACCTGATTCCTTTTGATTTTTGAAACTGTATTTAATTCCTCCTGTCCTGGGTGACTGATAGTTTTAATTTTGGAATAGCTGTAGTACTTCCATTTCCATATGTTGCCATTGATATGGTTTAAATTTTCTTGAAGTATTTTGCATAACTTTGTTTATGAATGTGCTTTGTGTTGAATGTGAAACCCTTACTATTGTCCTGTCATACTTATATAAACTTGTTGGTATCCTTTTCAGGATGACATCGACAAGATGGTGTCAAAATTGGAGGAGAGAATTCAAAATCTTGAGGAAGGTTCTTGTATTGATGCTCTTGTCCTCCCACTCCATGGTTCTTTGCCACCTGAACAGCAGGCAATCAGTTAATCTTCCATTGCATATTTTCTTCTTTAATTCTTTTGCCCCAAAACTTTCTACACATCCATCTCATGAATGTTAGCTTGCTCTCAGTTTTTTTTTAAATCATAGGGTGGGCTTTTGTCCCCAGCACATCTGCAACCCCAAATCAATTTCAAAAGTGCCCAATTACCAAAATTTCATGGTTTTAGCAATTAGGTTCATAGAATTTAAGTTTTGACTTCGTTTGAGCTTTACTTGAAACACTTCGAAATTTACATGACACTCACATAAGTTGAAATGAAGCTAAGGGTCTCTTTGCTTTGCAAATTACTCTGTACTTATTCTAGTTGAGGATGAGAAGCTGGTTTTCTGCTTGAATAGTTGAATACTATAATTTAAATCAAGTTTTACTAGTCGTAGCATTTCAATAAAACTTTCTGGTATGTGTCAGTTACAAGCCTGCCTTACTGGTACATATAATGCCACCCCGCAAAAAAAGGAACATATAATGTCAATCAATCATCGCAAAAAAAGGAACAAATCTTCTGAAGTTCTTTTCAGCACATCTATAACTCTAAATCGCATACAAACCTTTCAACTAAGAGGAATATGCATTGTTCAAAATATCGACCGATTAATCAGTTAACTGACCGATTAATCCCTTCTCGGTTGGTCACCGAGAAGCTGTTTAACTGATTTATCGGCTGATTAACTGGCTGATTCACCTATTAATCCCCTACTCGCCATCCGACTGAGCAGTTATGATTTCTTTACACTCCAGCCTTTCCTTAGCATTGGGAATATCATGATATGTTATTTTCTTAGAATTTAGCTACAAGTTCTTGGAACTTAAGTTTGACTTTGTTTGGGGGGTCTATACGAAGTACTTTGAAACTGACAGTTATTTGACACAGCATATAAGTAACCTGAAAAGGGAGCAAGATTTATCTCGTGAAGTTTTCCCAATGTTGCTTATAAATAATCTATATACTCCTTTGCATTGCAATTGTTTCTTAGTGATCAATGATTGCTACACCCTCCGTTCACTATTAAAAGAAGTTTTGGATATTTCAATATGGACTACATATGGACTGAAATGAATGAACAAACACACTAAAACGTGTCTATATACATCCTGAATAAAGAAAAAGCTAGAACACCTTATATTAGTGAATGGACGGAGTACTTGATAGTGTATTTTGTGAACCTTTCTGTTGTTTTCTGTGAGCTATCATATTGCTACAATATTACCTATTTAAGGTTTTGTGTTAACTATGCACATGATCTTGCTCTCTTACATCTTTCCTTAGCAGCATCATTTTGGTCCTAAGCATTTGATACCCATAGAATTGTTGCTGATCTGTTCAGTTTTACTTATAGGTCCGGGTGTTCTCTCCAGCACCTCCAAATTGTCGACGGTTCATTGTTGCAACAAATGTAGCTGAAACTTCGTTGACCGTGGATGGTGTTGTGTAAGCAAGCAAACATTATCAGTTAAAGTGCACATGCATTCAGTTTCAATCTCCATACTCCCGTCTCTGTATTTAATTTTGATTACCGAAATGTTGGGTTTCTAAATTAGGGATTCTATACCGACTTTGTGGTTTTGTTGAAAATATGCTCTCAAATTGCCAGAATTAATTTTGTATGGACTAGTGTATCACTGCATCCTGTTTGCCTCCGACAATATAGCTTACTTGAATTTTGTAGAAGATTGATTTGTAAAATGGGGATGACATACTTTTACCTGTTAGGCAAAAAATAAAATAATCATCCAACTTGCACAACTTTCATCTGACAGCGCTGGTTATACGTGTGAATTCATGATTCATGCATGGTATTGCATCCTGAGAAGTTAGTGTTATGATTAATAAAGCATATACATTATCAATGTATGCTTGAAAGCTGTCTTATGAGTGTCTGTGGGAGTTGTTAAGAACTGATGAGATCCACGTGTCAACTTCAGTGCAGTTTAATGATTTTAATCAATAATGAACTATCTGTGCTATAATCATGGTGTTACTTTGGATGAATGAGATGCTTTTGATTTATTCTTATTTTTCTCTCTTCACACTAAAACACTAATACATCAGCTACTGCCCAACTGAAACCGAACTATTAAAATTTCTAATATTTTCTATATCTAGCTGAGTACTCAAAATGTACTGCATTTTTTATGTTCCTGGAGATGCATTTTATTAATAGTGCTATATCTTATTTCACCAGGTTTGTGGTTGATTGTGGTTATGTAAAGCAACGCCAGTATAATCCGTCGACTGGAATGTATTCACTTGATGTAGTTCAGATTAGCAGGTAATTAGTATGGAACATGCACTCTGGTTGTATGTCTGCATCTTATTCAGATTACTTTCATCGACATATGTCTAGCTATTGCCTAAAAAAAAGTCTAGCTTTTATACACACAATATGTACTGATTTTCTTTTCATGAATAACTAGAGTGCAAGCTGACCAGCGAGCTGGGCGAGCTGGAAGAACTCGGCCTGGCAAGTGTTATAGATTATACCCAAGTTCCATATACCAAAAGGAGTTTCTTGAGGCTACAATTCCAGAAATTCAACGAACCTCCCTTGCTGGAAGTGTTCTGTATCTGAAATCATTAAATCTTCCTGATATCGACATTCTGAAGTTTGATTTCCTTGACCCACCATCACGTAAGATAAGATTCAGAATCTGTTATTCATAATAATCCTTCTGCACTCACTTTGTAACTTCCTTTTCATCTAATTAAGTACCGTGTGGTAACCTAAGCAGCTGCGGGGCTAGTATTTGTACAGGCATGTCATAACTTTTCTTGTGCTGGCTCCATCTTTGACTATAGAATTTAGTGTGCTGCAGCATGTTTGGTATAGTATTTGTACAGGCATGTCATAGCCTTTCACTTGTCAGGAATCTGTGACTCCAAACTCCAAAGATCCACGTGGAAACCCGATTATTTTTGTCTGTAGTGATCTAGTGGATAAAATTTGGGATTATCTTCTGTCTGTCTCTCTATTAATGGACCAATGCTTATGACCTGCAGGTGAATCATTAGAAGATGCATTGAGGCAGTTATACCTCATTGATGCAATTGATGAAAGTGGGCAAATAACAGATGTTGGACGCCTTATGGCAGGTATAAGTTTGAGCGTTAAATCAATTGTTATTCAAAGCTATATTGAATGCTCTCTCTAGGAAAATTACTACTATACCAAACCGCAAGCAAGTCTGTTTAAGAGCATTAAAGATTCTAATTGGATAGGTTATGGACGACCAATATAATATAGCGTTGTATCTTTAGTTCAAAATGCATGGTGGTACTGTCCACACTTGGCATATGCGATGTGTATTGGCACTAGTCGATATATTTCAGATGAATTTAGAAAGTTTTCAAAATCTAGCCACCACATGCAGCGTATTGGCACTAGTAGGAAGTAAGTATTTCAGTTAAATTTATAACAGTTCAGATCATAGCCCCCACATCCAGCTGGTCTGAAAATGTGACACCAGGCTATAAGAAGAGGACGACCCAGTTGCAGTCCATGTAAGTAAAGAGCACAAGAGATTGGGTTTAGTCCCACATTGCTAGTTGAGACTTGAGAGGATAAGCACACCAACATATAGACCCAAGTGCCAAATGCATTCGAACCGCTGGGTCAACCCTTCTACATGAAGCGCAAACGGAAGCATAAGAGGGTTTAGTGGGTGGGTTTTGGGGAGAAAGGGGGGGGGGAGTTATACCTAAGTCCATTTGAAGTTGGGGCATTACCAAAAGATCACCTACATAATTGAGATAAGAAAAATGAATACTCATTGTAAAGCGCCTTTTGATATCGACACGAGCTGTCGATGCGAGTAGTACGTGTGGGTACTGTACTACTGTCGCTCATGATTTCTTCGTGCAGCAGGCCTTCATGTGTTGATATTTTGTTGAGGAATGCTCTTGTATTTCCCCAAGTCCATGTATTTGTGCGGTACACCTATATGCATGAATTGAATTAGGACAGCACTACGCGTCGCCTTGGTGATCTTTAGATCGGACCGGCCACCTTCGCAACCGTTGGATGGCCTGCGCTACAGTCATCCCATCTTCGCTGTGTCAGCCGCTCAACAACGTTCACCCGTTTGTTGCTCTCGGCGGTTTACAACATCAATCATGTTGTGATCATCCAAAAACGTTTTCTGCTGTTTGCAATTTGGCCTGTGTTGCAACCTCAACAAAATCCCCTCAGTTGCTGTCCCGTGATCCCATCCAGCACAGAGCTGTGACGAGTGCGGCATCGCTGGCTGCCATTATAGGAGCGTCGCGGTTGCCTAAATTAAAATATATAGATGGGCTTATGTTGGATAAGTATATTTTGTTTCGGTAAATTTTGAATAATCTGTTTTGGTTCTAAGTGACATGCTGTGAATTTTTTTGTACAGAACTCCCTCTTGACCCTTCGCTTTCGAGGACTTTGATCGAAGCTAATGAACTGGACTGTCTATCTCAGGCATTAACTGTTGCTGCAGTCTTGTCTGCTGAAATCACACTGCGGCAAACTAGAAGGTAACCATTTTTTAAATTGTATTTCATGTATGCTACTATGTCCCGTTAACCAATTGTAATGAATTTGTTGCTTCTTATATACAGTAAGGACATGGAGGGAAAGAGAAAACGGCAAGAGCTTCCTGATGGTTCTGGCTGGGGTGACCATGTACAATTGCTTCAAATATTTGAAAGCTGGGATCAAGCAGACTATGATCCAAGATGGTGCTCAGATCATGATTTGCAGGTGAATGAAAATAAAACCTGTGATTCAAATATGTTGAGAAGAAAATTTGGATGAGTGCGAGCACTTAATCGTCTTAAGTTTGTGAATATACATGCAATCATATTGGGCCTTCTCGGAACAGTCAAGCTGTATCAAGAAAACTGTTGTCATTGTTGAGACAACAGGAGATTAGGGGGTATCATTAGTAACATAATCACAACAATGATTCATAGGGGGGGGGGGGGGGTACGATGGCCTTATATTGAAGGTCGTCGTACACCGACAAACTTGACACTTTGATATTTTGAATAGGTTCAATGTCGAGGCGACCTAGGCTCCCCGAGTCGTTTGAGACTCCCCAAACTTTGACCCTAGACCCCCTCCCTTTGCTTGTATTCAAGTGAGAGTGAGTGACGTTTATTAGGCCAGGGGTCCTTGACAAAAGACAAAGGCTACCCTTGGTGGTGGTACATTGGTCAAAGTTGGTTGACTAGTCCATGGTGGACTAGGGAGAGAGGGAGTCCATAGCTTATGGTGGACCAGATCCTCTCGTCCCTCCACCATGGTGGACTTCTTTCATCTTGGCCTTCCTTGACCTTTTCTTTTTTATGTTCTCTTATGTTTTGACTCGTTGGCCCATGCTAGTTGCTTGGGCTTTCATGGAATTGAGTTTGACAATTTGCCACTTAATGCCATGTGGGAGTAGGTAGGGGCCCGTGTAGGATTACTATTCCCACAACCACAAGAAACATATGACAATTGACAGTACCTGAATTTCCTAGAAAATGTTGCAGTGGTAGGGCCCCTGGTAGGATTAACTATTCCCACTGGCAGTACCTAAATTTTCTAGAAAATGTTCCAGTGATCTTTGTTGTCAAAGTCTCATGATTCAGACTATGCCCACAACTTTTATTTGAACTAGACGATACCCCGCACGTTGCTGTGGAAACTATTAAGAAAGAACTTGATGTTCTAAAACTCGTGAAAAATTTATGAAACATAGTATAATTTGATTATAAATTCTTTTTTAAAAGAAATATTGTTTAAAGTAAAAAATCTAAGAAAATTTGATGAAAAATGCAAAAATGAGTTAGAATTTTGTTTTGTTAATTTAGTTACTTGACAATATATCGACGAGATGATATGAGACTAAAACAACATCGAGTAGAGATGGTGAAGACGTGTCCACCCTTGGCTAAATCTAAAACAATGATAGCAACTTTGGATGTGTATTTATAAAAAAATGTCACATAGAAAAATAAAATGCGATGTAACTCATAATTTGATTTTCTATAAAAAATTTGCTTATAAATTGTGAAGTTGAGTGCATAAAAAGTTTTATTTATTTGTGATAGGATGCATGCACATGCAAAGTTAATGGGAGCATGCGCATGAAAAGTTAGTGGAAGAGTTTTTACATGGTGGATATACTTGATGATGTGGATAGCTTGCATGTCAAGATAAATAGGTTAGTGGGGATGAACTATTTAGGTATTATAGATTTGTTAAGAGGACAAAGGGAAATGATATTTTGTTGAACAGAACTGAATCTATAGGACGCTGACATTATATGGTTTGATTCTGATGCTTCGTTTAAATGTAAGGATTGTCTAGTCTTTTAAATTGAATGAGTAACTTGACAGTTAGGGAATCATGTCTTCATAAACAATACTCCCTCCGATCCATAAAAAGTGTCGCCTACTTAGTACAAAGTTTGTACTAAGTACAAAATGAGCGACACTTTTTTATGGATCGGAGGGAGTACCATTTTGCGTTGTGTGGCAATACCTAAGTCTATTGTTTCAATGTTTGGTTCAACTGTTCTTTGTCCTTCATTTGTTTTTGATAAAGGGCTTTATTACTCAAAAGGTTTAAGTAAATACACCCGGCCTCTGCATAGCTAAGATGCACACAGCCGCAAGTCACTGAAATGCAAAAAACAAAAGAGCATACGACAAGTTACAATTGAAAGAACTATCGCCACTCAAGGTAGTTCTATGCGTAGATCACGCGGCCACCCATGTTGGATAAAAATATCCCTCGCCACCTAAACTTCATTTGTCCTTCATTTGTTGGGTAAATACCATTTGTCCTTCATTTGTTGGGCATTTAACCTAAACTTGTAATGTACTTTTTACAGCTACATATATGACAATAGTAAACTTTAACCTGGAATGTAACAAAACTAAAACATCTTGGCTAAGAAAGTATGATTAAGCCCACACATATCTAATTAGTATCTTTGAAAGACTTTGCAGTCGCACTTTGTCTTATACAAAACAGTTGATTTCATCTTTATGTTGACTACTAGACTATTTTTGCAGGTACGGGGCATGAAGTTTAGCAAAGATGTGAGAAATCAATTAAGTCAGATTATTCAAAAAATTGCTAAAGGTCAGTTTTCTACTCCCTCCGATCCATAAAAAGTGTCGCCCACTTAGTACAAAGTTTGTACTAACTTAGTACAAAATGTGCGACACTTTTTATGGATCGGAGGGAGTACTTGTTATGTGCTCTGTTTCTCAAAATTCATGACAAAGTACCAAATATTTTACCTACGCGTACATACACTTTGGTATGATAGATACTGCCTAGAATGTATGAAACAAAAGTGGGAGTAACTACACCCGGTAGTAGAAAACATTTGTCCTATATTAAATTCACATTAGATATTGTCATTGAGGATTTAGTATTTCAGCTTGTAGAAAACATTTGTCCTATATTAAATTCACATTAGATATTGTCATTGAGGATTTAGTATTTCAGTTTGTATCATGATGTGGAACTAAACTAATAGATTGAACAATCCAGATACCACCACTAGGAGCATCGTAACATGTCTCAACAATTTACCTTAGCAGAATTTGTTCAAAAAAATATTATAAAGATGGGTTAAATCCTTTTTATCTTTCTTTTCTTGTTAGTGCACTTATTGTGATATTCTTGCCAACAAAAATGTGCACATGTTTACCCCTCAAAAGAAAAATGACTACATGTTCGTGCACAAGTACCCAAGCAAATTGCGGGTGCATATGATCTTAAGATCATAAAATTCTAGTCAGTAGATGCTCAATGCTCTGTAATTTTGAATAACCATTTCACATGTTGTTGTCAAAATTCTTCTTTATAGAGTATATTTGTAGGGACACAGATTTTTGGGACATGGTTCGAGGCTTACCCACTAAAGCCTTTTAGTTTTAAAAAACATAAAAAAGAATCAAATAATTCTGGAACTTTTTTGTAGCGAACATGGTCGAGTGTTTTACTCATGCATGAAGTTTCATGAAGAAATGACTTCTGTTTCTTCTGGGTGGAAAAAATAAAATTGCACCTTCAAAAAACTTGAATAGTAGTAACTTTTATATAGATTTTTTCCCCGCAGAAGACCATGAATGTATTTCTTTGTGAAACTTAACACGTGAGTATAACACTAGACCATGTTTGTTAAAAAAAGGTTTCGGAATTCTTTGACTTTTTTTTAATATGGTTGCATCTAGACCTAGGTTCCATTGGGCATTTTCGGTATTTGTACTTTGTAGGCTGTATTTTGTCTAATTTTATTTTGAACTTAAATATAATGAGATAGCAACTAAACAGAACATCAAAATTTGTTTTTTCAATTAGCATGGCAGATTTTGTCCTTGCATGTACATAACTAGTCTTTATTGCCTAATGGCAGTATATTTGTTCTCCTTGAATTAAGGCTTCCTATTGTTAAAATGTAAGCTGACATGTCAAATTATTAGAATGGTGCTGTTTGGTTTGTGACTAAGTTTGCCACACCTAAGGTTAGGCAAGTTAGGTTAGTGTTTGGTTCAAGCCTCATCTTAGGCAAGATGCTTCTGCCACACTAGGGCCCCACATTCCATACACACAAAAAGTGTGGCAAGATTCCCTTAGGCTTGCTAACTTGTGGCTCTCATTTTGGCTAACCTTAGGCAAATTTGGCAAACTATTGTGGCATGGTAAGGCTGGGAACCAAACAGCCCCAATGTTATGCTGCCTCCTATTGAATCAGCACATGTCAAATAGTCATAATTTATGCACTAAAAGTTGATATTGTGAGAGCTACACCATGTTGTCCATATCAGTTCAAAATATGTTGTATGTTGCTCTCCCTAACATTGCTGGAAACTGATTGGAGTATTTCTCCTCCAGTTTTTCTTCTTTCAAGCTCGTATTGTGGAAACCTTGAACCAATTAGAGTAATATTATGTCTCCATGTAGCCTATACAATTTCCCCGTAGTATAAGGGGGGTTTTCTGCATATTTGCCATCACATGTACATGTATATATACTGGCCTATGGCCTCATGGGAATACACGTTTCTTATTACTAACATGGTATGAGAGCTATTAGGTTTTCTTCTCGATGCCGTAACTCATCTCCTCATCCATCTCCTGATTGACCCCGTCTTAAATTCCCTCCGTCCTTGCACGCCCGTACATATACGTCTGTTGTTGGCCTCGTCCCAGATCAGATCGAGGTTGCACCTTCATCTCTAGTTCGAATCCAGATTGAGGTTGCGTTGCTGGCCGATTCTAGCCGCTGCCCCTAGATTCCCCGCCGTCAGACGCCAGCTCCAGCCGCTAGACACCGACTCCCACCTCCAGCCGTTGAACTCCGCCTCCTGCTGCCGGATGACCCTCCCTGCTGCAGGCCGCCGGCCGCCGGAAGCCCATCCACGTTGCACCTCCTGCCGCCGGATGACCCATCCCTACTGCAACCCCTCGCCGGTTGCTGTCCCTCCACTGTATTCCCCGGATTGGCACCCAAGTTGCCTCTCTGCCTCCCCTCGGGTAGCGCTTGAGCGTTGTAATCCTGTTGGTCTGTCTTTGGTTGTCTGCTGAGTTAAAAGAAAGCTAAAAAAAAGGGTATAATGTCTTCTTCGTCGAGCTATGTCGCAATCCCTCGTTGCCCGGTGGTGTTTGATGGTACTAACTACATTGAGTTCGTTGTCTTTTTTCACATTCATATGCGTGGCATCCATCTCTAGGCCGTTCTTTCCGGCGAGGGCCCTTGTCTGCCGCACCCGGTTTCTATCATGGCTTATATCCCGATGGCACCGACTCTCGCTGCAGATGCTTCTTAGATTGACAATTACGCATCTAAGCAGATAATTACGCATCTAAGCTTGCTGATGAGGCTACGACCAGTGCTTACGAGCATAAGGTTCTGGCTTATTAGAGGGCTCTATCTGCTTACCGCGATGCTTTGTTTGCTTACACCTAATGGCTTGATGATGATGCTTGTGCTGCGGTTGTTCTCACTTCGACTGTGTTACCGCAGTTTGTCTCTGAGTTTATGGGTCTTTCTACTGTCGTCGAGATGTGGACCTGCCTTCCCCAACGCTATCAGCCCTTTGGTGATGCGTAACACTTGTCTGTGGTTAATTGGGAGCATGCACTTTAGCAGGGTGACTCTACATACAAAGTTCTGCTATCTAGCACAAGCTTGATTCTCTTCGCACTACTGGTTGTCGTACTTGCCAGTGTTGCCAGGCTGCACGGTCAAACTTTCATCTTGTTTACGAGTTCTTGTCTCAGCTCCGTAAGGAGTTTGAGCCCGTGTGCTCAGTTGTTTGCCCGTGGTCGTATTTCTCTTATGGAGGTGCTCTTTGAGATTCGTGCCGAGGAGACTCGCCTACGTGGTCTTGGTTTACTTGAGGTTCCCTCCGTGCTCGCTGCTCGAGCTCCTGCTATGTCGCCTTCTGCATCGACTCTTTCTCGCTTTAGTGCATCGCCGCTCTTGCCCACTCCTGCTGGTCGTGAGAGCCGCTCTCGTACTCCTTGCGGCTACTGCAGCAAGGATGTTCATCCTGAGTCTGAGTGCTTTAGTAAGAAGCGCCACATGAGCAACAAAGGCGCGCACATCATCTTCTGGGCCTCGTGCTTCTACTACGACACCTTCAACTACCATCTTGACTGAGCAGGATATTCTATGACTTAAGCATCTGCTTGCCGCATCAGGTTCTCCTTTGCCGAGTACCGCGGGATCTTTGACTAATGCTTCCGGCATTGAGAGACCACCCTCTACAGAGTCAGGTACATCCCCATGGGTTCTGAATTCTGGAGCTTCTTTTCATATGTCTTCTGGTTCTTCCTCTTTGTCCTCTCTTCGATCTCTTGATTTTCCTGTTCATGTCCGTACTGCTGATGATACTTCTCTTTCTGTTGCTAGTCGAGGCACTCTTACAACTCGTTCCTCATGTTGCTCATGTTCCTTGACTTACCATGAATCTGTTTTCTACTTGTCAGCTTACTGACTCTGGTTGTCGCGTCATCCTTGATGTTGACTCTTGTTCTGTTCAAGATTGTCGCACACACACTCTGGTTGGGGATGGCCCTCGCCGTCGTGACTCTTAAGGGTCTTTGGGAGTTAGATCGGCTTCATTTTCCTTCTACTGCCACCACTATTGCCAGTCCATCCGCTTTGATCTCTTCCGCTATAGGCTCCTTCCAACAGTGGCATCATCGACTTGGTCACCTTTGTGGTTCTCGTTTGTCGTCCTTGGTCCGTCGAGGTCTTCTGTGGTCTGTCTCGGGAGATGTGTCTTTAGAATGTCAGGGTTGTAGGGTAGGCAAATAGATTCAGTTACCTTATCCTACTAGCGAGTCAGTGTCTCAGTGTCCTTTTGATTTACTTCATTCTGATGTCTGGGGTCCGTCCCCTTTGCTTCGAAAGGAGGCCATCGATACTATATTATTTTCATAGATGATTTCTCTCGCTACACTTCGCTTTATTTTATGACTTATCGTAGTGAGGTTTTGTCTATATATCAGCATTTTGCTACCATGGTCTACACTTGGTTCTCTTCACCTATTCGTGTGTTTCGTGTTGACTCAGCTAGTGAGTATATTTCCAATATGTTGCGCGATGTTCTTTCTAAGCAGAGTACTCTTGCTCAGTTTTCTTGTCCTGGTGCTTATGCTTAGAATGGTGTGGCTGAGTGCAAGCACCATCATCTTCTTGAGACATCTCGTGCGTTGATGATTGTCGCCTCAGTTTTGGGTTGAGGCTTTCTCCACTTCTACATGCCTCATCAACCTTCAGCCATCTGGTACTCTGTAGGGTAGCATTTCCTCCACTTCTACATGTCTCATCAACCTTCAGCCATCTGGTACTCTGTAGGGTAGCATTTCTTTCGAGCATATTTTTTATTGTTCTCTTGATTTGCTCGATGCTTCGTTTGTTTGGTTGTGTTTGCTATGTTCTTCTTGCACCATGTGAACGCA
The DNA here is from genome assembly GCA_950022295.1 of Bromus sterilis. Lineage (NCBI taxonomy): Eukaryota > Viridiplantae > Streptophyta > Magnoliopsida > Poales > Poaceae > Bromus > Bromus sterilis. The sequence continues at coordinate 358,226,612 of OX465595.1, read as the reverse complement.
CCAAACTGACCGCTCAGTCCATTGAGTGTGTCTTCTTAGGCTATAGTGATGAGCATAAGGTCTATCCTTGTTGGGATCTTGTTGGTCGTCGGATGCATATTTCTCGAGATGTGACTTTTGACGAGTCTCGTCCCTATTACCCGCGTCCATCTTCCTTGACCTTTCCAATGGAGGATATATCTTTTCTCACTTTTGCTGGAGAACCTATCACTCATGTTCAGCCCATGCCCGCCTGTCCTGTTGTTCGGGCTTCTTAGATTGTCGTAGATCCGTTGTCACCCTCTCCCATGATTTCCTCACATCGCTTGTCATAGGATCCTTCATCTCATGTGTCTTCTTCGTCCCCTTCGCCTATCCCGGTGACTTCTCCTTGTATTCTTCTCTCTTTTCGTCCGCTTCCACCTGTTGTCCGCCTTGGTTTTTTGAGCATTGGTGCTGTTGTTCTTGAGCCGACCTCTTATCATGTTGCCGTTGTTCATCCTGAATGGCATCTCACGATGGTAGAGGTGATTGTTGCTCTTGAGCGCACTAGCATGTGGGATCTTGTTTCTCTTCTTCCCCATGTTCGTCCCATCACTTGTAAGTGGGTTTTCAAGGTTAAGACCTGCTTTGATGGTTCTCTTGAATGTTACAAAGCTCGTCTTGTGGCTTGTGGTTTTCAACAGGAGCATGGTCGTGATTTATGAGACTTTTTCACCTGTGGCACATATGACCATTGTTCGCACACTTCTTGCCGTGGCCTCTTTTCGTCGCTGCTGGTCTGTGTCTCAGCTTGATGTTCCTTTCTTAATGGTGAGCTTCGTGAGGAGGTTTACATGCAGCCACCACCTGGGTATTCTATTCCCGGCGGCATGGTTTGTTGTCTTCATCGCTCTCTCTATGACCTTAAGCAAGCCTCTCGTGCATGGTTTGAACACTTTGCCTCCGTGGTGACTGCAATTGGTTTTTCAGCGAGTAAGCCGAGTACTCATGATCCTGCGTTGTTTGTCCACCTTTCTGCTCGAGGTCGGATTCTTCTTCTATATGTTTGTCCACATGGGTATTCTATTCCCGACGGCATGGTTTGTCGTCTTAATCGCTCTCTCTATGATCTTAAGCAAGCCTCTCGTGCATGGTTTGAACGCTTTGCCTCCGTGGTGACTGCAGTTGGTTTTTCAGCGAGTACTCATGATCCTGTGTTGTTTGTCCACCTTTCTGCTTGAGGTCGGACTCTTCTTCTATATGTTGATGACATGATCATCACCGGTGACGATCCTAAGTATATTGAAGGCACGACTTTAATGATCAATTTGTTATGTTTGATCTTGGTCCTCTTCGTACTTTCTTGGGATTGAGGTCTCTTCTACCTCGGATGGCTTCTTTATATCCCAAGAAAAGTATATCCAGGATCTTTCTTGTGCTACTGTTATTGATGAGCGCACTGTTGAGACTCCCATGGAGCTCAATGTTCACCTTCGTGCGACAGATGGTGACCCTTTTGTCTGATCCGACGCGTTATCGTCATCTTGTTGGGAGTCTTGTCTATCTTGCTATCACTCGTCCGGATATCTCCTATCTTGTTCATATATTGAGTTAGTTTGTTTCTGCTCCCACTTCGGTTCACTATAGTCACCTCCTTCGTGTTCTCCGTTATCTTCATGGCACGATCTCTCGCCGTATGTTCTTTCCATGCTCTAGTTCCTTACAACTTCAGGCCTATTCGGATGCTACGTGGGCTAATGATCCCTCAGATTGTCGTTCACTTTCTGCTTATTGTGTTTTTCTTGATGGTTCTCTCATAGCCTGGAAGGCGAAGAAACAGACTGCAGTATCCTGCTCGAGTGCAGAGGTTGAGTTGCGAGCTATGGCTCTTTTGACGGCAGAGGTGACTTGGTTACTCCATGAGTTTAGTGTTTCTGTCACTACACCTACTTTGCTATTGTCTCAGTACAGGTGCTATCAGTATTGTGAGCGACCCTGTGAAGCATATTGGTGTTGATGCTTCTTTTTGTGCGCGCCGGTGTGCAGGATCAGGTTATTGCTCTCTAGTATGTGCCTTCCGAGTCACAGTTGGCTGATTTCTTTATGAAGGCCCAGACTAGGGCGCAACATAGATTTTCTATCTCCAAACTCTGTTGTGGATCCACCCTGAGTTTGAAGAGAGAGAGGGGGGGGGGTAGAGTTATATTATGTCTTCATGTAGCCTGTACAATTTCCCCGTAGTATATTTTCTGCATATTTCGAATCACCCGTACATGTATATATACTAGCCTATGGCCTCATGGGAATTGATGAAGTTCATCTTCTCAATGATCTGCGTGGAGCTGCCCTGAAGCAGTGGTCAGTAGAATAAAAATGCTTTCTCGACTTGGCAACATGAAATCTGCTCCAGTTGCTTATTCCTAACAGAACCATCCCCAAAATGCCTATATTTAATAGCAGAACTACAAAATAGAATCTATTCTGGCTGGTATGTTGCAATCCTGGTCTTGGCCAAAATTTCTGGAAATTGGCTCAATTTGACTGAATTTTGTATTCAAACTTGTTTTGTAAAATTCAGGTCCAACTGATGTGCAAGCAAGGAGAGGACGGAAGAGTGACCCTGACTACAGAAAATTGAGGAGAGCGCTTTGTGTAGGATATGGGAACCAGTTAGCTGAGAGGATGATTCATCATAATGGTTACCATACGGTTGGATACAGGACACAACTTGTGCAGGTTTAACCTTGCTAATCTGTCTGTTACATTCAGTTACTTTCAATGCTAGGGACTAAAAACTAAGGAATACTTGAAATCAGTTGTAGACGCAGAAACTAATGCCTCTGTGTTCACATCCTTTATACTTTCAGCGATTAATATGTAAAATCAGCAAACCACAAGCGGGTTTTCTAAAAGCTGCGGTCTGCCATTTAACTCCTTTAGACCATTTAAATCCGTTACCACTGAAATCATCTTGGTCAGTTAAATTTTAGAATAGGGTAATGGAATCAAAGGTAATAATTAGTACGGCTCATTTGTGCCTGTCTTGACTTTCCTTTGTAATAATTTGTGAAACTGCGAGTTGCTATTTGAAGTTTATGATTATTTCTCAGCAATGCTTAATATCTCCTTTAGACCATTTAAATCCACCACCACTGAAATCGCTTTGGTCAATTATTTTTGGAATAGGATAATTGAGTCAAAAGGTAATAATTAGTATGTCCCATTTAGAACAAACTCTAATTACTCTAGGCCTAATAGGTAGTAATACTCTGAATTCTGATGCTTTATTGATCATGGGAGAAGGCCAATATATAGGAGGAATAGCTTGGCTGACAAGCAGACCAAGGAAATACAATCTGGATTCTGAAACCGATTCTAATCTGGACCCTGCACCTAAAACAAATCTGAACCTAATAGTAACTTGTAGCAGTAAAGGAATCCTAGACACATAACACATTTGTGCCTGTCTTGGCTTTCCTTTGGAATTAGTGAAACTGCCAGTTGCTACTTGAAGTTTATCTGTTTCTCAGCGATGCTTAATATGTTTATTCTAGGGGGCTTACAGTTTGCTGTTGTGCCATTTGGAAACCGTGGTTTTGACATGCCGAATATTATTTGTGAAGAACAGTTGTTTCATGCAACAAGAATTCTAGTATCAGTGGCATATTTAACCTCCTCTGTAGAGCAGTACCATTGTGTTCTTTTTACCTCATTGTGTAGTCTGCTATATTTATCGTACAACTCCACTGGCATCTTTCTAAGCACACCTTTTTCTGCAGGTGCATCCATCTTCCGTACTGGAAGGTGATGAATACGGGAAATTGCCTGTGTATGTTGTCTACCACGAACTAATAAATACTACCCGCCCTTTTATGAGAAATGTTTGTGGGGTCGAGCAGACTTGGGTTAAACCAATCTTGAAGAAGCTTGAGAAACTGAACATAAACAAATTAAGGTATGGAAGCCATATATTCATAATGATGATTGCCTCGGTTGCACGATACTGTGCTAGCTGCACAAGTAACCCTTTGTGTCCCATTGCAGCGGTGGTTCAAGTGCATTAACAGATTTGGAACCTCTAGAGGAGAAGCAACCAGGCTCTCCGACAAAAGCTGCGGCTGCTAAGCAATCTGATGTGGATAGTAAAATCCAGGCGGCCCGAGAGCGCTACCTTGCACGGAAAGGCAAGAAGTGACATATTAGTGAACTTCCTTCGGGGACAGTTGTATGCCTATTGTTGAAGAGAGCGATGCATACATATAGCAAGATGAGGATGAAAAGAGCAAACACATTGGAACAGAATTCGATTTCTCATGTATACTAACGGATGCCACTGACAACATAAGATCTCTAGACTCTGGAAGATAGTGCCTCCCTGTCCAATGCCTTTTTGGGTGTGTTGGGTGATGTACCTTGCTAGTAGGTTTGTGGTCGTGTAACTTCTCTGGCTTGGCGCTGTCTGCGAGGTTCACGGGTGCTCTAGTTGCGCTGAGATATGGAGCTTAAAGCCTCAAAATGACCAATACTTATTCCAGATGTATAGAATTGCACAGCTGGAGCACCTGTGATTTGGATATATAGAGTGCAATGGCACTTGTAAGATGTACTGATGCACTAGGTTGCCAAAATCTACATCTAAGGATGTGTTTGGTTGAGCTGTGGATTTTGCAAAAACCGTTTGAACTGTGAAAAAACAGCTGAAATGAAAATGTGGGAAAACTGAAAGTCGTTTGATTGGAGCAATTGTGAAACTGCAAGTTATTAGAAATTCTCTGTAATGGCGACTATTTATACGTTAACTAACCACAAACCACACCGATTTGTACAAGATTGACATGTACTCCCTCCGATCCATAATAAAAGTCGCTCATTTTGTACTAAGTTAGTACAAACTTTATACTAGATGAGCGACACTTATTATGGATCGGAGGGAGTACTAAATGCGTATTTTTTAAAAGGAAATTATCAAATTTAATGTTGCAGGGGCTTACAAAATTATGAACTAAACAATTATACAATGTGCAAGATTCCACGACTACAACTACAAGGTTAGGCCAACGTGCTAAGCCCTCCATCAGTATGCTCACTTCCTGAAAACTTAAGGTATTCCCTTTGGCTCTGGGGTGCATGTGCACTTGCGTGTCAAATGTACATTTTTTTAATGCCAAAAAATTTGAAAAAATAATTGTATGTGTTCATTGTCATACCCAAATGGCACATGCAAAATTTTAGGTGAAAAGCTTTAGTATTTTGGTCTGTGAAAAAAAATACAAATCGAGCGTAAATGATGCCTTCAAATGTAGCAAAACGTCATACATATTTTTGTTTTTTTTCACCGAGGAAGAACCACTGCACCATATGGTATCAAAATTGCCAAGCACACATGCCATACTAATATGAACATCCACAAAAAATTTCAGAATTTTTGAATTTTTTTATCATTTATTTTGATTTTACTATTTATTAGAGAGCGCGTGCACCCCAGAGCCAAATAGTCGTGTCCTTAAACTGTTTAAAACCTAGGACACAATTTGGAATAATGTGAGCAGCAGGCCCTTTAGCTCCAGCATATCAAGGGTGTACAGCAGCCGGGCAAAGGCAGACACCGTCGTGATTTGTGAAGGACAGTCAAGATCCTAAAGAATTGAGAGCAACTTTAGCAGATGCACCATTTCATCGTTGATCGTATATATATGGACGGGTGAATTTTTCTGCTAGAGCATAATCGCTAAATACCTGGGGTTCCCCACTGTTGTTGGCTGCATTAACAGTGACACATTTGATCATATCGGTGACAGAGCCCATGGGAAAATGCAAGGATGGTCTAAAAAATTGCTGGCGTGCATGGGCAGAAACACTTCTGAAGTCGATTATACATGCTATTCCTACCTATTCCATGAGCACTTTTCTGCTCCACTAAGAAATTATGCAAAAGCTTAACTTCTGCAATGGCTAAGTTCTTTTGGAGTAGCTCACTTGATCGGAAAGCTATGCATTGGGTCACCTGGAAAGATATCTCGTCTCCCAAATGTAAAGGAGATCTCGGCTTTCGTGATCCACATCTGTTCAACCTAGCTATGCTTGGGAAACATGGGTGTCGGTTTCTGACCAACCCTAACTCGTTATGTGCTAAGGTTTTGAAAGGGAGTATTTTCCTGACAGAAATTTTCTGCAAGCAGGAATGTCAAAGTCTGCCTCCACCACTTGAAGGGCCATCATAGCTGGACGTGAGGCACTTTGCACTGGTTTGATAAACCGGGTGGGAGATGGCACTACCATCTTGGTCTGGACTGATAAGTGGATCCCTGGGACCATATCAATGAAGCCTTTATTCAAACCAACACACACCACCATTGACAAGGTTTCGGACTTGGTGGATATGGACACTGGGACTTGGCGTCATGAGTTGATTCAACAAGAGTTTATCGCACCAGATGCTGCAGGCATAGTGAATACCTATTCGGCTGGTTGGAGGTGAGGATACAATGGCTTGGGCTTTTGAAAAGAAACGGGCAACTACACAGTTAAATCGGCGTACCGGGCTCTTGTCAAAAGGAGCGTGCAACTCTCGAGGAAGGTACATTTACCGGGATCTCAAAGGATGATCATCTGATGTGGAATGCCTTATGGAAGCTCAATGTCATTACTAAGGTACGAGTTTTCTGGTGGGGAGTTCTTCGGGGAATCTTATCAGACGAAAGTACCTTGCGACATCGACATATTGCAAACATTGCGCGATGCAATGTATGTCTTGCTAAAGACGAATATCTCGAGCATGCTCTGATCCACTGTTCGCATGCGAAGGGTTTTGGGAAGAAGCTTTTGCTTGGTTCGGCATCATGCTTCCTTGGCTCCACCCAAGCTCTTGGAGCCGTGATATTTTATGCCACCCGATGTTTCTGAAAGCCGAACGGGAGAAGATTATCACCATTATGTGGTCCATATGGCATTCCCGCAACTGAATCAAGCATGGGGAGGAGGGACGATACCCTGTGGCTACGATCAAATCAACAAAGGAGGCCCTGGCCCTGCTCCATCTCCCCAGGGCAGTAGAGGCAACACTCCCGGGTTTCGGTTGTCAGCCTCCTGATAATGGTCATGTGAAGATTACCACAGATGGGGCACTTAATTTTCTGAGGGCCGAGGCGGGGCTGACGGTGTTGCTCGGTCTGAATCGGCTTTACTAGGCTCCTGGTGCAAGCCGTATCTGGGTATTTCCGACCCTATGATTGCTGAAGCTTTTTCACTGCGGGGTGGAGTTCGTTTTGCTACATTTCGTGGATACTCGCATGTGATCATGGAGGTGGACTGTTTGGAGTTGGTTACACTCTGGAACACTCGCCACAATTGTCGTTCAATTGTGCCCCCTATCTTACTAGAAATAGGAGAGCTAGCTTTTTCTTTTTCATACTTTGTTATTCAGCATGTAAGAAGAACAACCAACCTTCCGACTCATTTGTGTGTTAAGCAAGCTTGCACACTAAATTTGACTGAATGTTGGCTGGAAGAAACCCCTAGCTTCCTTGTGACCAGCCTTCTGGCTGATTGTCCAAGGAATGCTTTTATATGAATAAAGCTATCTGATTTACCTTAAAAAATAATCGCTAAATCCTCCCTAGCCCGTAATTGTTTTGCGGGTGGCCCGCAAAATCCATTCCGCATACATTTTCCCCTTCGTCGCTTTGCGTCCAAACTCTGATGTCGAATCCCGATGGCTTCAGACGAATCCAGCAAGCGTAGTGGCCAGCACGGGTTGACGCGGCCAAGCACACCCGCAACGAGCCACGAGGTGGGCAGCTCCCGCGGCCCCGCGCCTTTGGTCTACCCGTGCCGATCAGAGCAAGCACGCGCCCTCTCGCACAATGGCAGAAGAGCACGGACGCGGGGTTCCACGAGCTGGTGGATCTCCTCTGGCCCTCCACGCATCGCTACCGCGTGGCGGAGCTAGAGATGCTCGCCGCCAAATACACGTGGTCACCGGTGAGGAAGGAGCGACCGAGCACCTTGAGGCGGCCAAGGATGAGCACGAGCTTGTGGAGGTCTTGAGGACCTCCGCGTTATACTACTACCTCTACAACCAGTAAAAGAATTGAGGCGTGCTCCGACAACCTCTCGACGACCACTACTGCGCTTTTTCATATTTTGTGTCGCGGGAAACTTTAAGTTTTAAATATGTAATATATGTTGTATGCATTAGTACATATGTTCCGTCGCATGCAATTTGGTGTTGCATTTTTCATTTGCGACGATCCGCATATCGATTTTGACGACTCAACATATATCGTATCTACTAGAGTTACTCTGACAAAGTTGGAATCGCCTAGCTGTAGAAAATTGCACTATGAAAAGTTTCAACTTCTTAACTTATGAAGTTGGTTTACCGGAAGCCCTATTTAATTCAACTTCTACTTTTGGACCCAGAAATTGAGGATTGAAATTGAAACTGAATTAAACATGTCTGGTACCACTATTTATAGCTATATTTGTCTTCTTTTTTCTTGAATTGAATCGAATTTGGATTCTAAATTTTGAGATGTGGTAGATGTGTTTTTGTGCCATTTTTATTGAATTACCCCATGTTGTTTCATTTATTACCATTAAATATGATAAGAACAACTCCAACTCAAGCCCTCAACAAATACCTGCTCCCACATGACCTTTACCAAGTCTCTCAAATTGTGGAGTCACTATTAAGAAACTACTTATAGCTGCACTCTCACCAATGGTGGGCAGGTGAAGGCAACCTAGAAAATTTACCTTCTTTTAGTACCTGGAATATTCATTTAATGCCCTAAAAATAGAAAATAAACCCAAAAACTATCGAAGGTTTACATGACTTCTATAATGGTGTAACGTCAACCCCCCAAAAATTGATCCTACTCTAAACTCAAAACCAAAAGAAGTATCGGTGACGGACAATAGAATTTACCCACTGTTGGTAACACTAGTTAGTGGCAGGCATTCGTCCATGCTCACATAGGTAACGCCATTACCAGTGGTGGACCAGAGCACACGATTGCCGTCGCCCTTGTCGCCCAACACCGTCGTTTGCCCTCCTCTCTTCCGTTCTTACGTCTCCCTGGAATTTAAGGTCATTCTAGTGAAATATTGATTCATTTTCGTTTCATCAAAATCTCCGATATTCAATATATTCATTTGTTTTGCAAAGGTTGAGCTAATTTTTGAATATGATATATATGTCTGTCAACATCAACACAACAAATGAAGTGCCTCCAACCGTTTTGACTCCAAGGCTTCGTGCGTCGATGATGTATTAAACAGAAAATGCTTCGACCTCAGAAATTTATGATGGTATGTTTTACAAGTTATTGCACACATTTGATTTGTAAGCATGTCTTAAGATTTTTGTCTGAGAAGGGTAATTTTTGCTTTTCTTTAATTTTTCTTAGATCATCCTCCGCAAGGAATGGACTCCAAAATGTTGGGGCATGTGGTACACTACTCCAGCGCTAGATAAAATTTCCTACCGCACAACCAAAACATATTGCTGGAGATAGATCATGTGATCATGATTTACATTTTACCATTAGACGTGCAATCACGATAGCAGACAAAGAGTTGGCGATGCGCATCTGATACGTCTCAAACGTATCTACTTTTCCAAACACTTTTGCTATTGTTTTGGCTTCATTCTTGCATGATTTGGACGAAACTAATCCGGACTGATGCTGTTTTCAGCAGAGCTGCCAGTGCTGTTTTATATTGTGCAGGTTTCTGGATATTTAGGTAAGCTGGAAAAATCCACAAAAATCAAATAAAAAATCAGCGTTCCCGAAGCTTCGATGATGCCAAAGGGGGGCCACAGGGCAGCCAGGGGGCACCCAGAAGGGTGTGTGGCGCGGCCCAGCCCCTAGTCGTGCCACCTGCCCTCCTGGGTGGGTCCCACACCCCCTGGTGCCCTAACTTGGCCCTATTTATTCCCTCGGCGAGAAAACTCCAGAAAATAAGTCGTTTTTCTGATCTACGTCGTGGAGCCGCCGCCACCCTCTGTTCTTCTCCGGGAGAGCTAATCTGGAGGCTGCTTTGGCCTCCAGTGAGGGGAAATCATCGCCATCGTCATCATCATTGCCTCTCCATCACCCCTCCATGACTTCTCCTCTTATGTGTGAGTAATTCCCTGCTGTAGGCAAAGGGGATGGTAGGGATTGGATGAGTTAGATCATGTAATAGTTCATCAGATTGTTGGGGGCATGTTGCCTATCATCTACTTGGTGTTTCTCATCTCTGTTACAACTTGTTGCTCTTAATGCTTGTCACTTTGGGGCCGAGTGCCATGATTTCAGATCTGATCACCCTTTGTTTTCTTGAGTTTGTTGGTGTTCTTGATCCTATCTATGAGTTGTATGCACCTATTATAGTCCGGAACCGGTGATCCCAATGGTGACAGCTTGGGACACCAAAGGGGGTGGACTATAATTTGAGGATTCCGTGTATGCATGAAGTGTTAATGCTTTGTTCCGGTTCTCTTTGACAGGAGTACCTTAATCCCCCTTAGTTCTTTTTGGCCCCGTTCGTAGCGGGAGGGTAGGACAAAAGATGTTGTGCAAAGTTCTTATTGCAAGCACGTACAACTACCTTGGGATACATGCCTGATGTTTGATATTTTCCTAGACGATCCTTTCTTTTCTGTGAGCCTTGCCAGTGTTAGAATATATTACATGTTCGATCTCATCCAAGCAGCGCCCAACCATCCATCTCCCTATCCTACATTGTTTCAATCTTGCTGGTTACTAGTTGTTTACTTTTGCTGTTTCATCACCACTATTATCATCACCACTACCACTTCCATACTACCGTAGCTACTAATACCTTTGTGCAAGCAAGTGTTTATTTCAGGTGCGGTTGAATTGACAACTCAATTGTCAAAGCCTGTATGTATTCTTTGGCTCCCCAAGTGTCGAATCAATAAATTGGGTTATCTTGCCCGCGAAGACTATCTCGATCCCCTACAGTTGAGGGTTATCAAGTACTGTTTTCTGGCGCCGTTGCCGGGGAGCATAGCTTTATTTACAGGTCTACTTGAAGTATCCTACCTGTTACACGTTATCCACTATGGGTAAGAAAGGAGACCCCAATGTTCCGATCTTACCATCCCGTACAAGACGAGGTACCACTCTTAGCACTAGTGCTAAACTTGATTCACCTTCCGTTATGAGTAAGTTTGATTCACCTCAGTTACATGATACTTCTGCTGAGTCTGGAAATATGTCAGACACTCTTGATGATACTTCTACTACCTTTGAGACTACAGGTTCACTTGGTTCTTTTATTGAAGAACAGATTGCTGCTGCTGCCCGATTCTCGGGAGTTTAAATTCCTGTTACCAAAACCCCTATTGGAAAATTCATGATCTTACTGACCTTAAGGAGAAACTCCTTGAAGACGATTATATTATACTTGATGATGATTTATGTAGGGAGCTTAATGAATGTGCTAATTCCGACCCTGCCGCTATAAAGAAGTTGCTCGCAAAGCACTCCTTTAAGAACAAGTTTACTTCCAATCCTACTTTAGCTACGTCTCCTATATGCATCACTGATCCTGATTATGATTTCTCTGTTGACCTTTCACTTATATCCACAATTGAAGTTGATCCCTTTTATGGCAGAGAAAATGATGATGCTATCGAGCACCTGACCAAACTCACTGGGTTGGGTAGCTTGTTTACCCCTGATGAAAGGATCCGGAACTTTTATGTGACCAAGCTTCTTCCTTTTTCTTTGAAAGGAGATGCTAGAGCATGGTATGATGCACTACCATGTGGTTCCATTCAAAGTCCTCAAGATATGGCTATATCTTTCATTGATAAGTATTTTCCTGCTCATATGCAACATGCTGCTTTACAAAGAATTTATAACTTTAAACAGTTGCAGGATGAGCATATCCCTAAAGCTTGGGGGAGGTTTTGCAGTTTGCTCAAGGCTAGACCGGGACATGAGATCCCTAAGAATGAATTACTTGATATATTTTATGCTGGTCTAACCGATGAATCTAGATATTATCTAGATAGTACAACATCGATTCCGAAGACGGAGTAGTGTCGGTGAAATTGACACAAGGAAGGTGCAACAAAAGTTTGGGATCCCAGCCACATTGCATATGAAAATATGTTAGGGGCTGGTTGAAACAAAAGGATGAAGATGACATGAAAACAAAGCTTGAAGGATCAGTTGAAAAGATGCCAACATGCACTGAAGTTGGAATGATGCAAGGAAGGGAGGAACATGTTGGTTCTGGTTAAGGTGGTCACACCCTGTCCACTTGAGTTGCACATAACCTCGGATGGACATTACCATTGCAAACCTTGCAGAATTCTACCCCAAAACCATATATGATATGGTACCACTTGAATTTGCAAACACAGTTGCAAATTCAAATGAGTTTCAGGGGGCTGAGTGCAAAATTGCACTACATGCATTTTTAAAAAGGCTCAAATGGACAAACCACTATCACCATGCAAATCCTTGGGAGAAACTACCCCAAAATCATATATGGCATGGCCATTTTTTAATTTGGGAAAAACTTGACAAAAACAAAAGAAATGAAGGGCTTAAGTGCAAAATTGCCACACTCCAATTATTTAGAGGGGAAAAGTGAAAAATTGGACCTCACCATGATGATCAGTGGGTCAAGCTAGCCCAAAAACATATATGGGATGTCCCTGGATGAATTGGAAGTTCAAATCAGATTTGAATTTGAATTCAAATTCAAATTTGAATTAAACAGAAAAGAAAGAAAAAAAATAAAAATAAAAAGAAAAGAGAAGGGCCCAGACCCCTCATGGGATGGCTGCGGGCGAATGGCCCGTCTCATCTATCCCCGGCCCAAGCGAGCAGAGCCCACGCGACAGAGACAAATGAAAAAAAAAGGCCGAGCCCACTGTTGGACCAGGCCCATGGCCACTTCTCTCTCTCCGGCCCAGGGCGACAGATGCCCTGTTCTCTGAATCTCGCGAACACTGACGAACTGATGAGCTCTCCTCTGAACCCGATGTCGACGGCCACTTCCGGCGAGCATCACGTCGGACTCCGTCCACTTCCCGGCGATCTGCTGTGACAAAACTCGAGAGGGGACCTCCTGCTACCTCTAGGTGCACGCCACGGTTAACGCGACACACCTGGCTGGCCGGAAACTTCAAAGGAACAGGGCGGCGGCAACACCTCCCTGCACCTGCAACTACACCGGCGGCGGGGACAAGTTCAGGCGACGCTGGCGTGCAGCACAGGTGACCGGCGTCCAAGCTACGGCAGGCGAATCATAGCCGGGACCTTCCTCTACAACTCCTCACCTCAGATCTTGCCCCTAGCTACACGACGGCGACGGGAGCTTCGACTGAACTCATGGCGGCGCAACAGCACACTGACAGAAACTTCAGACAACGGCGACGTGCCTCTACTACGCGCAAAAGGTGAGGCCTTGCGTGCCATATGCGTGCTCTGCGCGGCACCAGAGCGTGCGCACTGTCGATCCCGACGCGACACGGCACTGGGTGCACGGAATTTCCACCGGCGACGAGCTCGTGCGGGCGGTGCTACGGTCCTACGACGAGGGACTACACGCGGGCGAGACAAAGGAAGAGGGAGGTCTGCAGCTCACCTAGGGGGGCTTGGAGGCGAGCTCGCGACGCGGGACGCCGGGGCAAGGCTCGACGGCGACGGGGAAGAAGAAGAAGCCGCGGCTGGGCTCCTCGGCTCGGGGCATCCTGGCTCCTCCTAGCGATCTCCTATGGGGCAAAACAAGCATAGAAGGTCACAAGGACGGCGTGGAGCAAGGCTCAGGTCAAAGGGACGAGCGACGACGACGAATTGGGGCGCGGCTCACCGGACTTCATGGCGGAACAGGGGAGGTCCGAGCGATCGATGGGGGGCGGCGGCGGCGAAATTGGGAAGGGGGAACTCGAGCTAGGGTTCCAGGAGGGGCCTGGGACCTCTGCTTATAAAGGGGGGAGGCCCGGGCCACGTCGACGGCCGGCGACGCCTGCGTGGACGCCGGTGTGAGAGGAGACGACGAGGTCCACCCGGCCACGCTGTAAAGACGAAGCACGGGAGCCACACGATTGGGATCGAACGGCTGGGCGCCCTCTCGCTTACCGGTTCGCAGATGGGCTGGAGCCCGAGTGGAGACAGGCCTGCTGGGCTGGGCCTGGCTGGTCTGTCTCCACGAAAAAAAACAGAGAAGCTTTTCCTATTTTTCAAAAACAGAAAAACCCAAGAATTTTTGTGGCCAATCCACAAAATAGAAAAACATATAAAAATATGTTTTGGAAACCTTGGAATATTCTCCATTTTCTAAAATTGGTTTGACCAATTTTTGAGCAAGAAAAATGCGGGGACATTTTGAAAATTCCAAACCACTTTGAATTGTGGCCCACAATTATGGAGTTGGCAAAAATGTTTCAAGGCTTTTGAAAAGCTTGGGAGGGGCAAGGAATTGGCTATGCCAAGTTTGGGGTCAAGGAGAGCATGCATGCAACAATTAAAATTCTTCAAACACCCTTCTTGAACCACTTTGGATGCAAACTCAAACAAACCAAATGGGCTCCAATCCCAATGCAAATTTAAATCACCACATGAAATTTAAATCTTTAGCATCATGCCAAATTACAAAGTCAACAGATAAGGTACAATCTCATGGTGATTTCTTATTATTGCAAATGGGCTGTTACAGCACTCCCCCACCAACACAGGATCTCGTCCCGAGATCTAAGCCTGAAACAACTCAGGATACTCAGAACGGAGATGATCTTCATGCTCCCACGTTGCTTCCTTCTCCGAATGATGTGCCCACTGAACTTTCATGAACTTGACGGTCTTGTTGCGAGTCTTGCGCTCGGACGTCTCAAGAACACGGACTGGACGCTCTGAGTAGGAAAGGTCCGCACTCAGATGGATCTCGCCCAAGTCAACAACCTGCTCTGGCTGCTTGAAGCACTGGTTTAGCTGGGACACATGGAACACGTCATGCACCATGGACAAAATCTCTGGAAGCTCGAGCCGAAAGGCAAGAGGTCCTCTAGTCTCAAGGATGTGGAAAGGTCCGACAAATCTTGGAGCGAGCTTTCCCTTGATACCAAAGCGGTGAGTTCCCCTCAATGGAGACACTCTCAAGTACGCCCAATTACCAACCTGAAACGCTACACCACGGTGCTTTTTGTCATAATAGGCCTTCTGCCTAGACTGTGTTGCCTTTAGGTTCTCTCGGACAATCTTCACTCTGTCCTCTGCCTCTTGGATCACATCTGGACCGAACAACTGCCTCTCACCTGTCTCGGACCAATTCAAAGGTGTTCTGCACTTGCGGCCATACAAGACTTCAAACGGCGCTGCTTGTAGACTTTCCTGATAGCTGTTGTTGTAAGAGAACTCAGCATACGGCAAGCATTCCTCCCACTTCATGCCAAACGAGATGACACATGCCCGAAGCATGTCCTCGAGGATTTGGTTCACGCGCTCGACTTGCCCACTTGTCTGAGGGTGATAAGCGGTACTGAACAACACTGTCGTACCAATCGCCTTTTGAAAGGCCTGCCATAACTTAGAGGTGAAAATGCTGCCTCTATCGGAATTGATCTTCTTGGGAATGCCATGCAAAGATACAACTCTTGCGGTGTACAAATCCGCCAACTGAGCTGCTGAAATGGAGTCCTTCACTGGAAAGAAGTGGGAAACTTTGGAAAGATTGTCAATGACAACAAAGATGGCATTGTTCTTCTTCTGCGACAAGGGGAAGCCTGTGATGAAATCCATCTCTATATGATCCCATTTCCACTCTGGAATCTCAAGCGGCTGAAGCAACCCTGCTGGCTTCTGGTGTTGTGCCTTCACTCTCCTGCACACATCACACTGAGACACGTAACGGGCAACATCCCGCTTCATACGAGTCCACCAAAAGCTTTGCTTGAGATCTTGATACATCTTCGTACTGCCAGGGTGAATAGACAGCTTGGAATCATGGGCTTCCTTCATGATGACCTCTCTGAGATCTCCCTCCTTTGGAACAACAACTCGCTCTTCGAACAACACGGTGCCGTCATTATGCATTGAAAAGCAACCGTACTTTGGAACTGAGGCGGCAATACCCTGTTTGATCTTCTGTATCATTGAGCTGCCAGACTGAGCTTCACGAATCTTCTCATGGATAGTGGGATCTACCATAAGGTTGGCAAGATAGCCTGCTGGAACTAGCTCGAGATTGAGCCTTCGAAAGGACTCACACAAATCAGGGTGGATCTTCTGAACCTGGATATTATTGCAATCGCCCTTGCGGCTCAGCGCATCAGCTATGACATTCGCCTTCCCAGGCGTGTACTGAATATCAACTGTGTACTTAGTAATGGTCTCAAGCCATCTTCTTTGCCTCAAGTTGAGATTTGGCTGAGTGAACAAGTACTTCAGACTCTTGTGGTCGGTGAACACATCCACCCTCCTCCCTAAGAGGAGGTGTCGCCAAGTGACCAAAGCGTGCACAACTGCTGCAAGCTCCAAGTCGTGAGTGGGATAATTCCACTCACTCGTCTTCAACTGCCGTGAGGTATAAGCCACAACATTCCTGCCTTGCATTAAAACTCCGCCCAGACCTTGCAAGGAAGCATCACAAAACACCTAAAAAGGTTGTGACTCATCTGGCGGCGTGAGAATTGGAGCTGTGGTCAACTTATCTTTCAACTCCTCGAAGGCTGACTGGCAAGCTGGTGACCAAGTGTACCATTTGTCCTTGCACAACAATTCAGTCATTGGCTTCGCTATTTTGGAGAAATTCTGCACAAACCTCCTGCAATAACTGGCGAGGCCGAGAAAACTCCTTAGCTGCTTCACATTCTTTGGCGGAGCCCACTCTTGAATAGTGCGGACTCGCTCTGGATCAACCGCAATTCCCTCAGCGGAGATGACATGGCCCAGAAAATTGACCTTGTCCAGCCAAAACTCACACTTGGAGAACTTGGCGTAATACCGGTGCTCTCTTAACTTCTGCAGCACCAAGCGCAAATGTTCCTCATGTTCAGCCTCTGACTTGGAATAGAGAAGAATGTCATCGAGGTAGAGGATCACAAACACATCAAGCCATTATTGGAACAAATAGTTCATAGCTCTCATGAATATCGGAGGGGCATTTGAGAACCCAAAAGTCATGACTGTGAACTCATATAGCCCATAACGTGTGCTGAACGCGGTCTTGGGAATATCCTCTTCACGAACACGGATTTGATGATACCCCATTCTCAAGTCAAGCTTTGAAAACACCTTAGCCCCATTCAACTGTTCGAACAGATCATTGATGCGGGGTAAAGGGTACTTGTTCTTGATGGTCTTCTTATTGATACCGTGATAGTCCTGGACCAAGCGGCTAGTCCCATCCTTCTTTTGGACAAACAGAGCTAGTGCACCCCAAGGGGAAGTGCTTGCGCGGATAAAACTGCCTGCCTCCAACTCTGTCAACTGCTTCTTGATCTCAATCAACTCCTTCGAACACATCTTGTACGGATGCCGAGAAATTGGTTGGGTACCAGGCTCTAGCTCAATAACGAACTCAATAGCTCGAACTGGGGGAATTCCTGGCAACTCCTCCGGAGAGACGTCTGGAAAATCACAGACAACTCTGACCTCTTCGAGCAAAGGTGCAACTCCTGCATTCAAAGCGTACAACTGTGCTGGTCCCGACATAGAGCCACAAGTGTACAAGACTTCTGCACCCGAATCATGTGTCAACTTGACGGATCTGGTCGGACAATCAATATTGGCCTTGTGCTGCACAAGCCAATCCATGCCCAAAATGACATCAATGTCGGAACGTGGAAGCAAGATCAATGAAGCGGAGAAAAGGAGACCCTGAATCTGGATCTGCACATCAGGAACTTTCACAACTGAACTCAACTTGGAGCCCGGTGTAGAGATAGCCATAGGAGACGACATCATCTCTGAATGCAAATCATGTGCACGTGCAAAGGACTTGGAAACAAAGGAGTGAGAAGCTCCGGAATCGAACAACACTGCCGCTGGAACTGAACATACAAGCAACCTACCAAGAACGATCTCTGAAGACTGCTGAGCATCTGTGAGCATCACGTTGTTCACACGAACTGCACGTGGCTGTGCCTTCACCATCGCGGTGCTCGAAGTAGAGCGAGGTGGAGGCGGTGGGAGCCGAGCAAAGCGCGGGTCGGTGCAGTTGGGAGACGTGTGCCCTGGCTCTCTGCACTTGTAGCAGATCACGCCCGGCCTGGGCTGCTGCTGCGGCCTGGGTGGCCTCGCGTGTGGTGGTGTAGAGCGAGGCCCCTGCTGAACTAGGACGGGAGGTCGGGAAAAAGTGCGGACAACTGCCCCCTCTGCTGGTACTGCTGCCTCTATGGTGGTGCCTCTGTGACCCACGTCTTAGCCTTCTTGTGGACCATCACTGCGGAACTGTGCTCTCTCTGGCGCTTCCTATCTGCATCCCACTCTGCTCTGGCTGACTCCTGGCGGATAGCCTGATCCACGAATTGTGAGAACAGCGTGGGGCTACACTGAGTGAGTGCGTACTTGATCTCTGTGCTGAGAACCCCACGGAACCTGGCTATCTTCTTAGCCTCTGTGATGACCTCCTCTGGAGCGTACCTGGAGAGCCTGACGAAGGCCAGGTTGTACTCCTGAACTGGCCTGTCACCCTGTCTCAGAGCCAAGAACTCCTCACGCTTCCTGTCCATCAGGCCACTCGAAATATGCGCTGCTCTGAAGTCTGCGACGAAATCTGCCCACGTGATGACAGCATCGCCCTTGTTGGCCTTGTAGGTATCGTACCAGCTGGCTGCTGCACCCTGAAGCTGGAAGGAGGCAAAGGTGACGTAGTCGACGGGTCTGACGGTGTTTGCATTGAAGTGCTTCTTGATCTCTGTGATCCAGTCATCCGCCTCCAGCGGATCTCGAGCCTCGGAGAACCTGGGGGGGTTGATAGCAAGGAACTGCTGCAGAGTGGTGTACTGTGGTCGATCATTCCTCTGGGCAGTCTGGTTCTGCAGCATCTGTAAGATCGCAGCTGTGCCCTGAGCCACTGCGGTCACAGCCTCCCCAAGGAGAGGGTTCTCTGGCGGCGGCATGTTCGCTCTTGGCATCCTGTATACAGGAACACTTATGAGAACATGGTTGAAACATTGAAGTAACCAGAAGGTAAAGCAATATTGACAACAAACTTCCTCACGAGGTATGAGAAAGCCCAAGGCTGAAATTCCACCAAGGTTAACCCGGAAAGTCGAAAGCTAGGTGCTACTGGAATTCCCAAACCGAGATCATCCGAATCCAAGATAATAATCTGCTAGCGAGCACACAAACAATATATATACGAGCGGTTGGAAACCTGAACAATGAGACATCTGCCCTAAGCGGCCCGCCATCACGGTCGTCCATAGGGGAAAAGACACCACATCCATATTACCATAGGATGCCCGCCAATCCTGTATGGACATTTCACCTGGGGTACGCCGTAAGAGAGGTAGAGCAGTCAACCCCAAGTGGTGGCTCAGTGGTCTCAAAGTACGCCAACACATCTCGTCGCTAGCAAAGAGTTATAGAGGACTCGGGGCCCCATGGAAACGAGAACCTAGATTTGTTTTGAAAGGGGATAAGTTGCAGAGACAAATCAGCGTTGCACTTCCTCACGGAAAAAGGGGATGGGTGGGTGGGGTAAGAAGAAAACAGAAAGAGGTCCTACTCTCCGAAATTTTCCCTGAATAACTACCAAAATATTTTCTAGACTCGACTTCGGCTAGTAAAGGGTCCTACAGTCGGTCCTGCTCTGATACCAAGTTTTAATGCCCCCAATGCGGTGCTAACTCGATTTAGTCGCTTCCGCGTCCCGCTCAAGTTAGTAGCGCATAAAGGGCCACCGACTCACGACACTCGCACTCGTGTCGCTGTCGGATTCTCGACAACATGTATATGAACAAAGAACATAAACTAAGACATAAATATATAGAGTCCAGGGCATACATCGCCACTGGTATATTACATCATCTCAGAGGTCCATGGACCCAACAGTACATCATGCAACAAGCGGAAGACAATCACGACCGAGTACGGTCAAAATCCAAATTTCCCTAGAGAGGGCTGCACATAAAGAGTCCACCCACGGATCGTCGAAGCCCAACTATAGGATCTACTGAACGAGGTCATCCTCAGCGTCATCCTCCGGGGGCACCTCCGCGAAGTATCGCCCAGTGCTCGGGTCGAGGTAGTAATCCACTGCAGTGGCCGATCAGGCAAAACAGTAAAAGCACAAAAGGAAAACAGGGGTGAGATTATATCATTACAGGATAACTAACTTCCTATGGTATGACAAGATAAGGGTAAAGGTTGCAGCCGCACTAGCATATATGGTGGCTATCGTTCTACTAGAGTAGAGGTAAGATCCAAGAAATACACGTGACATCGTGTCATAGGTCCACTATTCATCTACTTACGTCAAACATAACACAACTTGGATCTTCTCTCGGTCCCCCTGGACGAAGAAAAGCAACCAAGGCACTCACACGGTAGGCAAGTTTTAATTAAGGTTCAAATTGATGTTATTCTATGAACAAGGAGTAGGTATCAAGTCGTCCATAACCGCGGACACGGCTTTTCGAAAAGATTTAACCCTGCAGGGGTGTACCAACTGCCCATCATAGGCTTTGCAGTGTACGCCCGGTTTCCACTTGGCTAGGTAAACGCCTGAAACTCCGGAACGTCAGAGTCCCTCTAACTAACAATGCACAATTCCGGGTGGCCCCCGGTGAGTCGACATCCAACTCAAAAGCCGGCCGCGCTCTCGAATCGGCCTCTACCGTATGGCCAAGGTCGGGTTTAGTCTCGCCTATATAACAGGGGACTTCCCTAGCTCACCAGTGTGGACCAACCAGAGGAACTATGTCTCCGTTGGTCCGGGTTGTTTCGAAAACAGCTGGGGTACCAACCAAGCACACACACGTTTGCAAATAGTAAAATCAGCTCGGGCCACCACTAGAATTGTATGAAGCTAGGTAGGTAAGACAAGGGGACCCCATAGAATCCCACACACGATTAGGCACGCTCGTCAAGAAACACAATACCCTGAACTCGGGACCTAGGTGACTCAAATGGAACAAAACACCTGGCGGGAACAGCCTGGTCTCCCATCTTTCGTCAAGTATAAATTAACATCCTATTCATAATAAATATCAACCAACTTCTTTAATTAACATGATATCCCAAACCATAGCATAGGGTAAGCAGCAAGTTTTCCTACTCATACTAGGCAATGGCTGAGCAGCGGTAACTTAGCAATACAATGTTTTGCTGGGATGTGGGGATCATGGCTGTTTGGTTTTGAACGTGGCATAAGCAAGGTGGACAGGATCAAACAAACGTTCGAGACTATAGCTAGGCAGGTAGGCAGAAAGGTATCAAGTAATGGTATAAATCTTCCCCTTTCCTGGGTAATCGGTCGTCGAAGCAGACGCAACAGGCTCCTCGGGCTCGGTGTCGGAAATCTCCACGTAAGTCTCCTCGGCGGTCTCAGGTGCTAACGTAAAGTACCGGCAAGGAAAAAGGCACACAAGTAAGCAATGAGAACTAATGCTCAGGCGAAGATGGTATGACCAAGTTTAATCGACATGATGTGACCCTATCTAGTCAGATTTAAATGAAGGTGGTGACGACACGTCAACAACTTCATATGCAAATTTTTTAAATTAAAATGGCTTTGTTCTTAGTCTTAATTTAGGTGTAAGTAGCATGTCAACATGGCATGATCATCAAAGCATATAACAGGAATTAAACAACGTGAAAGTACAACATCGATTCCGAAGACGGAGTAGTGTCGGTGAAATTGACACAAGGAAGGTGCAACAAAAGTTTGGGATCCCAGCCACATTGCATATGAAAATATGTTAGGGGCTGGTTGAAACAAAAGGATGAAGATGACATGAAAACAAAGCTTGAAGGATCAGTTGAAAAGATGCCAACATGCACTGAAGTTGGAATGATGCAAGGAAGGGAGGAACAGGTTGGTTCTGGTTAAGGTGGTCACACCCTGTCCACTTGAGTTGCACATAACCTCGGATGGACATTACCATTGCAAACCTTGCAGAATTCTACCCCAAAACCATATATGATATGGTACCACTTGAATTTGCAAACACAGTTGCAAATTCAAATGAGTTTCAGGGGGCTGAGTGCAAAATTGCACTACATGCATTTTGAAAAAGGCTCAAATGGACAAACCACTATCACCATGCAAATCCTTGGGAGAAACTACCCCAAAATCATATATGGCATGGCCATTTTTGAATTTGGGAAAACTTGACAAAAACAAAAGAAATGGAGGGCTTAATTGCAAAATTGCCACACTCCAATTATTTAGAGGGGCAAAGTGCAAAATTGGACCTCACCATGATAATCAGTGGGTCAAGCTACCCCAAAAACATATATGGGATGTCCCTGGATGAATTGGAAGTTCAAATCAGATTTGAATTTGAATTCAAATTCAAACTTGAATTAAAAAATAAAAAGAAAAAAAAGAAAAAGAAAAAGAAAAGAGAAGGGCCCAGACCCCTCATGGGCTGGCTGCGGGCGAAAGGCCCAGCTCATCTATCCCCGGCCCAAGCGAGCAGAGCCCACGCGGCAGAGACAAATGAAAAAAAAAGGCCGAGCCCACTGTTGGACCAGGCCCATGGCCACTTCTCTCTCTCTCTCCGGCCCAGGGCGACAGATGCCCCGTTCTCTGAATCTCGCGAACACTGACGAACTGATGAGCTCTCCTCTGAACCCGACGTCGACGGCCACTTCCGGCGAGCATCACGTCGGACTCCGTCCACTTCCCGACGATCTTCTGTGACAGAACTCGAGAGGGGACCTCCTGCTACCTCTAGGTGCACGCCACGGTCAACGCGACACACCTGGCTGGCCGGAAACTTCAAAGGAACATGGCGGCGGCAACACCTCCCTGTACCTGCAACTACACCGGCGGCGGGGACAAGTTCAGGCGACGCTGGCTTGCAGCACAGGTCACCGGCGTCCAAGCTACGGCAGGCGAATCGTAGCCGGGACCTTCCTCTACAACTCCGCACCTCAGATCTTGCCCCTAGCTACACGACGACGACGGGAGCTTCGACTGAACTCACGGCGGTGCAACAGCACACTGACAGAAACTTCAGACAACGGCGACGTGCCTCTGCTACGCGCAAAAGGTGAGGCCTTGCGTGCCATATGCGTGCTCTGCGCGGCACCAGAGCATGCGCACTGTCGATCCCGACGCGACACGGCACTGGGTGCACGGAATTTCCACCGGCGACGAGCTCGTGCGGGCGGTGCTACGGTCCTACGACGAGGGACTACACGCGGGCGAGACAAAGGAAGAGGGAGCTCAAATGAGTTACGAGGCTCCGCACGCACGTCCATCACTCTTAGTTGCTACCCGTCACAGGCAACCATTTTATGATTTAGTTCCAAGAGATCCTAAACGACAGGTCCCTCTAACTAGCAACGAACAAATCCGGGTGGCCCCCGGTGAGTCGACATCCATCTCAGGAGCCGGCCGCTCTCTCGATCTGGTCTCTACCGTCTGTCGCAGATTTGGATAGCCGGTTAATCACACATGGGAAACCGGGTCCTCAGCCGGACAAAGTGGGCCAGCAAGGGAACTAAGTCCTCACTGGTCCGGGTTGGTTGGAAAACTACTGGCGTACGACCAACACACACACGGTTTCAAATGATAAATCAGCTTGGGCCACCACTAGAAATGCTTGAAGCTAGGTAGGTAAGAAAAGGGGACCCCATAAAATCCCACACGCGGTTAGGCACGCTAAGTCTTAAAACCAATACCCGGAACTCGGATCCTAGGTGACTCGAATGGAACAAAGCGTCGGGGCGGGATAGCCTAGACCTTCCATCCTTCGTCGAATATAGTCAACATTTATAATAATCATATCATAAACAACAATATAATAATAATGTGATATCCCAAACCCAGGAGTAACAGGGTAACAACGTAGCATCCTAAGCATGCATACTAAGCAGGGGCTGAGCAACGAGCAATAGTAACATAGCAGTACAAGGTTTGCTGGGAAGGGACATGGCTGTATCAGTTTGAAAGAGGCTGTAAACATGTGGTAGGATCAAACATCTAACTTAACCTAGACTAGCATGCAAACCGCTGGTTGAAATAGAATGGATCATAAGTAATGTATAGTCCTTGCCTGTTGATAAGTCGGGTTCCGAAGGTGTAGTTGATCGCAAGCTCGCATCGTCTCCGAGAGGTACCCGCGAAAGCACACAAGACGGTAAACACTGGAAAGCAAACAACGAACAAGCATCTATTACTACGAGGCAAACACGAGCAAGCATCAACAAGAAGCAACACGAGACATCGCACCTACCGTCGAGAGCGGTTACTAACAATTTAAGTGGAGTACTCGTCACGCACGACGATACCGCACATTTACGGTGGTTCAAGTTGCTGAGCTACAGGTGATCAAACAACGGTTGTTAACAGGGCAACTCAAGCAAGCATGGCATAGCACACAAACATGGAAAAAGGTTAAGCATAAAGTAAACTATCTATGCTAGTCAATTTAAGTGAGGCACAACCTAAACATGGCATAACACTAAGTGCCGCACGATGATTAAAAGATTTGGTACTGTTCTTCCCTAAACCATATTTTAGGTTGGTTAACAGCAGCAAACAATAGCATAAACACAAAGTACACGAAAAACTAATCAAGTTACATATAAAGAACACTCCAAACGGAGTTACGGTTAAAAAGATATAAGCAAAACAAGTTACGGACACAAACTGCCAACATCACGAAGCACACTTTAGAGCAATGCATAAACAGGTTAATCAATGCAAACATGCTCACAAATGACTTGCAATTAAAGTAGACATGACATGGAAGGCATAGCAAAAAGAATCATGCAAATAGGCATCATAGAACAAAAGATATTAAGCAAACAACATGGCATCGCAAAGTAACAGACTTAGAGAAAAACATAGGTGGCTGTCAAAAACAGCAGCATAGCAACTTTGGAGCTAAATAACTATATGACCAGCAAGCATATCATGGCAATGCAATACAGGGGATGAAATTAGACATGATGCTTAAAATATGCAATTGGAATCACTCAATTCCGATAAACGGTCGCGACACACTCGTCGACCGAAGTTGCAACAAAATAACAGTTTCAGCAACAGCAGCACAATAACCTCAGGATAGCTACTTTGGAGCAAGATATAAACATGATGCAGCAAGTAAATATGGCATGTGAAAGCATGAAACTGAAGTAGAAACATTGCTTAACGCAACGCAAAAGGAATCAATGTAATAGGCCTCATGGATTTGTTACAATCATCATGCAAAGTTGCAACAAAATAATAACAGCAACACTTAACAGGGAAAAGTAGCAGTTTAACGGCCCGATGCCCACTTTAGCACACAATTACACAATCAAGATGAGCTCAAATGCAAATTCTCACAAAAGATGAATTAAAGTACACGCAATTCTGAGCAACTTTCGTTTTGGGGGCACGATCATCGGAGCTACGGTTTAAGCGTTATTAACGGTGCAAAAACAGATCAGCAGCTAACAGTTTCAGACTTAGCAAAAATTACAGTGCTAGGAAGAAAAATAAAATAACAGAGGCATAAATTAAAAAAAAAGGGGGTGGCCTGGGCCTCACCCAGTGGGCCTCGACCCACGTGGCTGGAGAGGTGGCCGGCCTGGGCGCTGGCTGGGCAGTGGGCCGCGGTGGCCTGGCTGGGCCGGCCCAGCTGGCCGTCCACGCTGGGGGAGGCGGACGAGCGGGGAGCCTCCCGCTCCCGGTGACGGCGGCGACCGCGGCGGCTTCGCCAGCCACCGGCGGCGAGCTAGGAGGCGGGGGCAGGGCGCAGAGGAGGCGGACCTCGGCGTGGCGGCGCGGATCCCGCCGGATCCGGCGCGTGGCGGCGGTCGCAGGCGTGCTTGGGGAGGCGCGGCCTCGAGCTCGGGTGGCGGTTTCCATGGTGGCGGCGGCGTGAGGGACCTTGCCGGCGGCGACCTGCGGGTGCAGAGAGGAGGAGAGGGAGGTCAGGCGGGAACGGAGGAGAGGAGGGGGCGCAGGGAGGAGAGGAGGCCGTGGCTCGGCTGCTGGTCGCCGGCGGTGGCGGAGAGGCGGCCGGCGGCGAGCTCTCCATGGGCGCTCGGCCCAGATCGGGCCCGGGGCGACGCGACTGCGGGCTGGGAGGGCCCGGCGCGGCCCGAATCGGCTGGAGGTGGGAGGAGCTGCTCCGGGGGTGACGTGGCGCGCTCCCAGGCCGTCGATCTGCAGATCCGACGGTCAAATCTGACCAGGAGCTAGGGTTTCGGGGAGAGTGGGTTTTGGGAGGCAGATCTAGGATTTCTCAGGGGGTGGCTGCAATTTGTGCAAGGGGGAACCCTAATTGGGTGGTGGGAGGCTGGTGGTCTTTATATAGGCAGGTTGGCTGGCTGGTTTACGCAAACGCCCTCGGTACCCCTCTCTCGCGTCCGGTGATCGCGTTCGTGACCGCCAAGACTCCGTACGGACTCCGATTCCGACGAAATCTCGAACCACGCGCTCAGCGCGTCGAGCCCGTTGATCGTACCTCATTGCGGTGACATTCCGACAACATTTTTTTGGTGCCCCATAAAATAATCCGTTTATTAAATAAACGGGGTTTTCGATCTGGTGGCGATGGCTAGTCTCGTGCGGGTTTTGCGACGGCGATGGGGTGAAACCCGGTGTCGCAAGGTCGAGTGTCAGGGTGGCAAGGGTCGGTCTCCGTCCGGTACGAGATAAGAGGGGGGAAAAATAATCGCTGATCGATAGATCAGGGATGCAAACACCGCAAAGAAATCAGACAATCGAACAATTCACACCGAAAACAAATTTTTTAATTTTTGCAAAAACTGGGCTGTTACAGGACTACACGCGGGCGAGACAAAGGAAGAGGGAGGTCTGCAGCTCACCTAGGGGGCTTGGAGGCGAGCTCGCAACATGGGACGGCAGGGCAAGGCTCGACGGCGACGGGGAAGAAGAAGAAGCCACGGCTGGGCTCCTCGGCTCGGGGCGTCCTGGCTCCTCCTAGCGATCTCCTGTGGGGCAAAACGAGCATAGAAGGTCACGAGGATGGCGTGGAGCAAGGCTCAGGTGAAAGGTACGAGCGACGACGACGAATTGGGGCGCGACTCACCGGACTTCATGGCGGAACAGGGGAGGTCCGAGCGATCGATGGGGGGCGGCGGCGGCAAAATTGGGAAGGGGGAACTCGAGCTAGGGTTCCAGGAGGGGCCTGGGACCTTTGCTTATAAAGGGGGGAGGCCCGGGCCACGTCGACGGCCGGCGACGCCTGCGTGGACGCCGGTGTGAGAGGAGACGACGAGGTCCACCCGGCCACGCTGTAAAGACGAAGCACGGGAGCCACACGATTGGGATCGAACGGCTGGGCGCCCTCTCGCTTACCGGTTCGCAGATGGGCTGGAGCCCGAGTGGAGACAGGCCTGCTGGGCTGGGCCTGGCTGGTCTGTCTCCGCGAAAAAAAACAGAGAAGGTTTTCCTATTTTTCAAAAACAGAAAAACCCAAGAATTTTTGTGGCCAATCCACAAAATAGAAAAACATATAAAAATATGTTTTGGAAACCTTGGAATATTCTCCATTTTCTAAAATTGGTTTGACCAATTTTTGAGCAAGAAAAATGCGGGGACATTTTGAAAATTCCAAACCACTTTGAATTGTGGCCCACAATTATGGAGTTGGCAAAAATGTTTCAAGGCTTTTGAAAAGCTTGGGAGGGGGAAGGAATTGGCTATGCCAAGTTTGGGGTCAAGGAGAGCATGCATGCAACAATTAAAATTCTTCAAACACCCTTCTTGAACCACTTTGGATGCAAACTCAAACAAACCAAATGGGCTCCAATCCCAATGCAAATTTAAATCACCACATGAAATTTAAATCTTTAGCATCATGCCAAATTACAAAGTCAATAGACAAGGTACAATCTCATGGTGATTTCTTATTATTGCAAATGGGCTGTTACACAAGAAAACAATGGCACCGTTTACGACAAACCTTGCTTCCTTGACCTGGATCTGCACACAACACAAATAACTTTGCTCCCAACGAAGTTCAGATAGGTTGTCATTCTCTTCGGTCTTGTTGTTTACAAAGGATCAAACACAAGGGATTATGGTAATGGTGATAACAACTAGAAAGTAAAAGAAGGAAATTAAATGAGCGTGTAAACAGTGATGAGAATGTGGACCGGGGTCCCGTGATGTTCACTAGTGATGTCTCTCTCCCAAAAGACGACAAAACTGCTATGCGAGGTAAACAAATTACAGCTGGGCAATTGACAGGAGTATAAACGCACCGCAATGCTAACTATGCTACAAAGAAAGGACGAGGCTCAAAAGCATGGGCAGTACGCCAAAATAAGTAGACCGAAATCCAATTGCATCTACTACTAATCATCCATCTTGAGATATCTATCCAGAACATCTCGCTGGAATTAAGTTGCGAGCCCCACCCAAAGTGTAAACCCAAAGCAACATACAACTGCATTAAAAAGCACTTTGTGTAAAGTAAACAATCCTTGCAACCGCGGTTACAAGCACCGTTGTTTTCCCCTTGTGGCAACAACACATCCCCTAGACTCATGTTTATGTCACTCAAGCGTGTCATCGGGGGGTATGAACCCACAATCGAGCATAACGTTCCCTCTTGGAGTCACTACCTACTACTTGGCCAAAGCAATAAACAGCAACGGAGAACATGCAAGAATTACTTAAGAACAACAATATAAAAGATAAGAAGCAAATATATTACTCAATCACAATCTGAACATAATCTCATAATCCATCAGATCCCAGCAAACTCAGCGTAGCAACAGCAGAAAGATTACATATGTGCCTCGATCATGGAGGGTAGCTCACGAGGTCTAAACCATGAAGAACAAAGAGGGGAGGAGAACATCGCATAGCTACTGATCATGGACCCATTGTCCAAGGAAAACTATTCACGACACATCCGGGAAGCGTCCATGGTGGAGGGGAAGCTCCCGGAGGTCGATCCTCCCTCCGGCAGGGTGCCGGGAAGAAGTCTGCTGGCGCTCCCGATCTTGGAAGCGCGGCGGCGGCGGAACAGAGGCGAGATCATGAAAAAGGGTTCTGTCTTCGTAGGTTTCACGTCACGAAGATTAAATAGGCGAAGAGGGGCAGCCAGGGGGGCCACCAAGTGTCCAGGCGGCCACCCGGCGCGACCCCACCATAGGTCGCGCCACCTGGCCGCCTGGGCGCCAGGTGGGGCCCCTCTGGCCCTCCTTCGGGTCTCTGGAAGGTTCCGTTGCGCTGATTTTTTATTCGATTTTCCCGAATTTTTGGAGCACTTTTAATATGGGGGAAACCTGGAATAAGAAAACAGCAGAAAACAGAAACTGGCACTGTGGTGCACTGAGTTAATAAGTTAGTCTAAATATGATCAAAAGTGTATGAAAGTGTATCTAGATCATAGCAATATCACACAAAACATGCATGGATCAAGCAGAAATTATAGATACGTTTGGGACGTATCAATGAGCAACAAGAGGAGTTAGTGCCCCTGACAGATACCAATGATTTCCCTAAACTGCTAGGAATGGTGTCCAAGACTAAGAAGAAATTGGGCCCTTTACAAGCCACCATGACCAGCACCAGGGTGGAGAACACCACTGTGCGTGTCATGCAAAAAGCTCAGGAACTCAAGAAAATGCAGAACCTGGAAGTACCCAAGGAGCAAGGTAAAAATCCCCTGCCCCCTTTATCTTTGTTTAATAATCCTTCCTTCCTATCTGTTGCTAGTAGCATTGGAGTAGAGTAGACTTGACAACTCAAGAATACAATGTAATAGTAGATGAGATAGATGCCCCCTTAGGTGGTGCTCTGGATAACATTGTTGGTGTTTCTCCTCAGTACAAAACACCTAATAAGATTATTAGGAACTGTTTTCATTCTGCTTTACCTAGTGATGATCAAGTAGATTTACACGAGGAGTCCTCTTGGACTCAAGTGGTTACAAATATGCGGGGAAAGCACCCAAGAAAAGAGGGCCAATATGAATGCTCTTTTTTGGAATGTTAGGGGGATAAATGCCCCTAGTAGGAAAACTTTAATTATTGATACTATTAATAAAATCCATCCTGCTGTTTTAGGGTTCCAGGAAACTAAGAAAGAATCCTTTTCTGATTCTTTTCTTAAATCCTTATGTAACAATAGGAATTTCTCTTGGAATCATTTACCATGTAATGGCACTGCTAGTGGCATTTTGATGGGAGTAGACAATGATGTTTTTGATATAATCTCCTAGAATATCTTAGCATATTCTGGTAGAGTCAAGCTAGTGAATAAAGATGTGGAGTTTTGGATCATCACAGTATATGGATCTCCATATGAGGAAGGAAAAAAGCCTTCCTTTCTGAACTTCACTCTCTCTTTGTTGAGGACTCCACTCCCACTTTAATTGGGGGTGACTTCAACCTAATTAGGTATGTCACCGATAAAAGTAATGGCAACATCAATAGGAAATGGAGTGACAAGTTTAATGCTTGGATAGAGATATGGAGCCTACTAGAGATTAAACTTTCCAGTAGGAAGTTTACCTGGGCTAACAACCAAACTGATGTCATTATGTCAACAATAGACAGGTTGTTTTGTAATACTGAGCTGGATAAAATTTCCCCTTAGCCTCCAATGCGGCCTTACCAAGATGTGGTAGTGACCATACCCCTTTGGTATGGGACTTTGGGCTGCAAATTACCCCTAAGTCTAGCAGCTATAAAATGGAGAAATGGTGGCTATTTAGAGAGGACTTCTATGACCTAGTCACTAAAATTTGGAACTCTGTACCAGCTTTTGGCTCTGCTTTAGATATTTGGCAAGCCAAGATTAGAAAACTAAGGAGAATCACCAAAGGGTGGAGCTCCAATGAGGAAGCTTCTATTAAAAGATATAAGAAGATCGTTTTAGAGGAGTATGACAAATTAGATATTAAAGAAGAGCAAAACCCTCTAGATGAAAATGAAATAGCTAGAATAAAATTCATTCATTCAGAATTACAGGGAATTTGGATGCAGGAGGAAGTAAAGGCAAAACAGAGCTCTAGAATTACAAGGAATTTGGCTGTAGGAGAACAAAGGAAAAATATTTCACCAGTTCTCTGTACCATGTCATCAATTTTAGAGGGGTGCAACCCATTTATCCTCATGCAGTTTGGGCACTCAAGGTGCCACCAAAAGTCCATGTTTTTCTCTGGCTTCTAGCTAATAATAAATTAATGACTAGAGATAACCTTAGGAAAAGAAACATAATCAAAACCTTTAGATTGTGTCTATTGTTGTGAGAATGAATCAATTGCCCACATATTTTTTGACCGTGTGGTAGCTAAAAAATCTATGGGCCTTTATTGGAGAGTTCTTTCAGATAGATATTGGTTTAGATTTTGTTTAAGTAGCTAGGTTTTGGATTTCAAACAACAAAAACCCTGCTCTCAATATAGTCACCTCGACTGTGTTGTGGTGTCTATGGAAACATAGGAATTCCATGATTTTTGACAACACAATGTGGGGTTCTATGTCTCAGGTTTGGAGGTCCATCCTTCGAACTTTCAGGTACTGGGCGGTGCTGTCGCGAGAGAAGGGTCGGGAAAAGATGGAGGCCTTCTCCCGTGCCCTGGAGGAGTTGATCAACAAGCCCCTGTTGATCCCCTATGACTAAGAGACAGTCTGCTGGCCTCTGTTCCAGGCAATGACTGTTTCTCTCCTGTAAAAATGAGCAACATCAAACTGATGCAAGTATCCAACCCGGTGACGTCGCTGGGAACATGCTGGTCCCCAAGAATGGCGGCGTCGGGCCTCCTCTAAAGGCCAGGAAATCCTCCTAAAAATGAAGCTGATGATGATGCTATCTCCCAGCTTTTTCCATGGTCGTGGTGCCTTGTAATCAAGATGTTTAATTTCCAGTTTTAGAAAACCCCCCTGTTTTTAAATTCTGCTGAACTCGTCTGTTGGCGAGCCCGACACACTGATGTACGGTTTTGTTTCTTTGAAATAAAACCGGGAAGATGGCTCCCTGTTTATCTAAAAAAAGTATTCCAACGAAAGTACCTCACAAGCGAAAACAAACCGTCTTTTGTAACTTCGAGGAAAACAAACCGTCTTGTGTTGTAAGCAACATTCAACTTTCTTCGCTCTCTTTTTTTTCATTCATAACAGTCCACATGGCAAGAAAATTATTCGAAGCAATAAAAAATTAAAAGTAACCGTTTTAAAAGTTTATGTCCATTTGGGATCTGACAGTTTCGACACGAAAGTTTCGCTGAAATCCAGTTTGCACCTGACACGTATGGCCCGGGCGGCATAAACCCTAGCTAGGAAGCCGCGGCTCGTCCACGCAAAGCCCGAACACCCTCCCTCTAGCCCTCTACCGACAGAGCACGCCGCGACCAGCCGACCGTGAGAATGGCCGCGGAGACCGACGCGACGGCGGCCGGCGGGCTCGCGGGGGAGATGGAGGTCGAGGCGTACCGCCGCCTCTTTCCCCTCGCGTTCCTCGAGCGTCACCTCCGTGAGTCCGTCCGACCTGACGCCCGCCGCCTTGACGAGGCCCGCCCCACCACCGTCGCGCTCGGCGCCGTCTCCTCCGCCCACGGGTCGGCCCTCGTCCGCCTCGGTGACACCGTAAGCTCCCCTTTCACTTTCTCCGGTTACCATTGCCATACCGGAGCTGCGCGCCTCCTGTTTGACGAAATGCCTTCCGTTGCCACAGGCCATGCTCGCCTCGATCAAGCTCGAGGTGATGTCGCCCCCCGCGGAGACCCCGGACGAAGGATCTGTCGGTTCGTGTGCCCTTGCTCTCCCTGTAGTTTCTTCTGGTGCTCTAGGTCTGTATAATTTGGCTGACTGAACTGTGTTTCCACAGCTGTGGAGTTTCACATGCCGCCTATCTGCTCTCCGCTTGTAAGACCAGGATGGACAGCAGAGGCTGCGCCGGTCATATCCAAGGCCCTGGAGGACGTCCTCATGAGGTTTTTGTTGTGCCTTGCCATTTCTTCTGTATCTTCACCTCACTGACACAAGGAATGAATGTATTACTTTCAGCAAATCGTTACGGTGTAGTTGTAGATTGTGGGATATGATGACTTTCTTTGGTTCATTCTTCCTCAGAAAATAATTATGTCGCACCTACAAGAGCACTGTAAAACATATTCACATGATTCTCCTTTAGCTTGCCGATCACATAGAGTTTGACATATGATTGTTGATATAAATAGGTCGTTTCAGATATATTCACCACAGTTTGATTCTTTGAATTGAAATCTCAGGGGTGTGATTTTACATTTCTTTCATGGGATAATTTTCTATTGATTATTTGATTAGTTCAAATGCAAGTTATAGGATAGGTATTAGTGTGCTTGCTGCTCGGGGCTGCAGGTGAATTGTTGTTTTTTCTGTCCCTGATTGAGAGATGTAAGTTTGGTTGATTTAGATGATCACACAAACTTTCTACTTATCGTGCTGTAACACCTCTGTCTTTTCTCATATATGGCATACACTGAAATTACTTTATTGTATCCTCTTTTGTAGCTCTGGGATGTTAAATTTGAAGGAGCTATGTTTGATCAGTGGGAAGGCTTCGTGGGTAGCATACCTGGTAATACACCTTTGATTTTGATACTGTGATCGTCAGTGTTCATAGAACCAAAGAATGTCCCTGAACAGCCATCTTCAGAGGGTATTAGGATAAAATTCATGTGATGGTGATAAGTCCATTGTTTTCAAAGCGTTGAGGCGTCCTAAAGCGCTTGGGGGGCG
The DNA here is from genome assembly GCA_950022295.1 of Bromus sterilis. Lineage (NCBI taxonomy): Eukaryota > Viridiplantae > Streptophyta > Magnoliopsida > Poales > Poaceae > Bromus > Bromus sterilis. The sequence continues at coordinate 358,192,809 of OX465595.1, read as the reverse complement.
CTCGCCTAGGCGGGCGCTTTGGACGCCTAGGCGCCTAAAGCGGCCATTTTTTCAAAGCGGTGAGGGGGCGCTCTGACGCCTAGGCGACGCTTTGAAAACAATGGATAAGTCAAATAAATGAGAAAGGCCTCCACCCTTAGTGCCTATCCAAACTCTCAACTTTGAAATTTCACTGAGGATCGGCACTTACACTGCTCCACAATGGAGATCAGCCCTGCGTAGCAACAAACAACATAAACAGAACACATCACAACAGTTAAAAATGATAAGCAGAAGTACACAACACAAAGTAAAGAAAAAAAGAGCTTATGTGTGATACTTATCTTTTCTCTTTGTTACTGTGTTGATGTAGTAGAGTTTAATATAGTTCTAATGATGGTGGTCAATTTTAGCACATACCTCCACATCCTCCAAAAGAACTTCTGTGCGAGTAATTGGCCAACCAGTCTATCCACGTCTTGCCATGTCTTTTTACCGTTCGATCTCGTTACAACTATTTAATGGACAGTGGATCGTCCCTTTCGCTCTAGCCCACGAAAGCCTTATTATAGTATCTTCAACACCGATCCTCAAATCTTCCGCATCCGTTCGTATTGTTTATTTCTTAACGTGTCGCCGATGGGGCGCGCCAAGGCGCACTTGAACCACTAGTTATGAGAATTCCTTGTGTGATTCGGTGTTCATGCCTCATATATTCATATGGTAGCACCAGATATGTTGTTTCTCTAGATTTCTGAAGTGGGCAAGCATGTATGGTGTGTGCTTGCACATATTACAAACCCAATGACGAAACACAAGTTTGAGATAGCCGCCCGTTAATAAGTTTGCCAAAGAGATACGTGTTTTGTTTTTCTTGACACCTCAATTTTGCAGGATGTCTATTGTTTGAATGCTGATGGATCTCTGTTGGATGCTGCATTGATTTCAGCGGTGGCTGCATTTACACATTGTATGTTAATTTACTTACATTCTCTTTTGATTTGATATCCTTCCACTGCTTGTTTGATCTATAATTGGTAATATTAGTTCTGGTATTCTGTTGGTGGTTAATTAATGAAGTATGAACTGTTTATTATTCAATCTTCTCTTTCGATATCTATATCTCTTATAAAGCAAAACCCCACTTAGAGTCATTTAAGTTGTCTATCTCAACATGCAAGCTATCCACATCATCCATTCTTTTAGCCAATCAATTGTCCATGTCATCTCCACTATAGGGCCATTTAAATTATCTATCTCCACATGCAAGCTAGACACACCATTCATTCTCTTAGTCAATCAAATATCCATGTCATCTCTACTTATTAATCTCTTTATGAAAAATCCATATCAACCATATTTTTATTATTGTATTGTCCACGCTAACAATTTTTAATACAAACTTTTTCGTGTCGAATAAATTTAGTATCTCGACTATGACAAATTGAATTTTGTAGGTTCAATTCGATAACTTAATGTATCATACTTTTTATTTATATAATGTAGTTTTTAAAGAAATTCCCGCTGCAACGCACGGGGTATATTTCTAGTTTTTTATATTGCAATCACCTCATGAAGTTAACTGAGGTAGTTTGTATACATGTTCACATTTTAATCAAACCTGACCATAATATTATTGGTTGTTTATACTTTATATGGTTTTGTTTATGAGTTACAAAGTTTATGACCTTTTGAAATGCCAAACAACGAGAACGATATAAATACAGTAGCGTAAATGATATTGTGTGTCTCGATTTTTGGTTCTAACCTGAGTAAGTTACAATGTTATGATTCATAATTGAATTAGTTTTTAAAAACCAAACTGACACTTAAAGTCAATATAACCTCTTCATAATAATTTGGTGGTTTAATTTTATGTTTGGAATGAGGTCCTTGGTCTGGTGTATTTTACCGTGTAACTTTGAAATGAATCTAAATAATCTCTTAACTTGATTTTCTCAATATTGATGGTTCAGTTTTGAATTGAGAATCTGGGTATAATACGATAATTGGTTTTTACTGCATTAATCTTATGCCTGGTTTTCAATATGAGGATATATTTCATTACTTCAGAGCACCAGCCTAAAGTTTTGTGTACACAATTATTCTATGATACAAATGAACCTGTCAGAGGAAACAATGTTGTGTTACTTGGTTACTTTCCTTCAAGGGACTCGCTGACTGACAATTATTTATTTTTACTACAAGAACACCTTGCTTGATTTTTGTTACTCCCTCCGTCACAAAATAATGTCTCCTTTTCACTTTCAATATTGCTGTACAAAATTGACACTTATTTTGGGATGGAGGGAGTACTTTTGTTCCATAGTCAAATGAACATTTGGGTGCCTTAGCTGCTAATATAGTAATACTAACATCTCCTTTTCACGAGTGACTGAAAACCACAGTTCTCATTATTAATACTATGTTGCATTCACAGTGGAAATTCCTCTAGTATCTGTTGGTGATGATGGTAGAGTGTTTACTGTTGGAGGCAATGAAGGCAAAAGCAAATATGAATTGGTAAACAGAGAAAAGAGGAAGCTTAATCTTGGCGACATTCCATCTCCCCTCACATGTGCACTTCACAAGGATAGTATTCTAGTGGACCCAACTGCCGAAGAAGAATCAATAATAGAAACCTCTGTGACAGTTGTTGTAGATTCTCCGGGTCGCTTAGTGTCAATACAAAAACCTGGAGGTGGAGTGACGTCCATGGAAACTATTAAGGTTTGATTTCCAATTCCTTTCCCCATATATAATAACAATGGAAATATGGCTTCTTTCCTGATGTATTGGTATCCATCCAAGTATGGCAACAATTTTAGCTAATCGGTGTTAATTTTGTTTTATCATGTAACCTTAATATATCTCATGGTCATGAAAGGAATATGGTTTGCAACGGATGTAACGGAGGAGAGCTAATGAGCTTTATTTGTGCAGGAGTGCATTAGCTTGGCAAAAGAAAGGGGACAAAAGTTGAAGGAAATACTCAAGGACTCCGTTGAAGCAATGGAAGTCGACCAAGTTGAATAAGTCTGTTCAAATAGTTCTAGTTCAGTGGTTGTACACTTGTACTGCCACTGTCAGTGTCATAGAATTTTTCTTGCTTTTAACTGTGGCTATTATTTTCCTAGTTTTTTGGTGGGGATATTAGTTTCCGAGTTAGATGAACGCAAAGATGTAACAGTATGCACCCTGCATATGACTTCACTTAAGTAGCGCCATAATTTTATTTGAGAACTTTTTTTTATTTTTGTCAAAAGCTTTTCCCTTGAACTTCGCGTGCAGTGTCATCGAGCCCTCATTTTTCTTGATGGAACTTTGACAATTATTTTATCAATTGTCATAGAGATTATACCATTTGAAACTATACTCTAATATGAATTGAATGGTAGTATATTTTTTGTGAAAATAACACAGGATCCTGACGTCCCTATCCTAGTGATGGGGCAGAATCTTCAGTGTGATATGCTTGCAGGTTTCATTGACCAAACAGTCAAGATTGCCAAGGCATCTTTGAGCGTTTTTTGACCGGCCGGCCGGCCAATCGCATCATCCTTGCCAAGAAAACGATCCGCATTACAGTGAACCAACCACTCATCCATGGGTAAGTGAAAGTGACGACGACTGGAGTCAACTAGCATGGAAAACGGAGGACGGTACGCGTCTTCTAACTAGAATCTGCATAAAAGCGAGAGAAGCAATGGGCACTCAGTTCACCTCACCTCCATCGGCTCACTGTGACCCAGCTCCTCTGCCTCACCGCGCGGACGCTGGGGTGGCCAACCGCCGGCCGTAAGCAAGTAAGCTTCACTTGCTTAAGCATCTGTTCGTCTCATTCATTTAGCTTTTGCTTTGCTTCACAAACTGCACACATCATTGATTGTACTCCTCTACATAGGGATGCACACACAATTCTCATCGATCTGTGTCTGCAGCCAAGGCTTCCACCTATTCGGAATCCTGCCCAAGAAACTTGGAGAAATGAAGGGATACTAAATAATTTCAGGTAAACAGCATACAAAAATTCATCCTTTAGCTTGGAAACTCTTGCCAATGTTCGTTTCCTGAACGTCTAGACTACTCCCTCTGTTATCCAGATTCGACCGGAGCACAACACAATGAAGGATACTGTGACCGGGCAGTTTCTCCTGGTGCTCATCGCAGCTTGCAGTGCCACTGCACAGGCCGCCGTCAGCTCCACTCACAGCAACGAAACAGACAGGCTTTCCCTTCTCGAATTCAAGAAGGCGATCGTCCTCGACCCGCTGCGAGCCTTGGCATCCTGGAACGAAAGCACGCACCTCTGCGACTGGGAGGGCGTCTCCTGCAGGACCAAGGACCCACGCCGCGTCGTCTCTCTTCGTCTTGCCAACTTGGGTTTAGCGGGGAACATCTCTCCTTGGCTTGGCAACCTGACGTTCCTCAGAAATCTAGCCCTGCCGGCGAACGGTTTCACGGGGGAGATGCCTTTGTCCCTTGGCCACCTTCGTCGCCTCCAGACACTCTACTTGAGCAACAACACTCTGCAGGGGAGCATTCCCACCAACCTTGCAAACTGTTCCAGCCTCAAGGTCGTCTGGCTCAACAACAATAATCTGGTTGGCCAAATCCCTGCAGATTTCCCTTCAAACCTTCAGGAGCTGAAGCTTTTGTCCAATGGTATTGGTGGAACAATCCCTCCTTCCATCGCCAATGTCACAATGCTGAGGAAGTTCAGCTGTGCGTTTAATCGTATCGAGGGTGGCATCCCTGATGAGCTTGCAAAATTAGGCGGGCTGGAGTTTCTCTATCTGGGCAGCAATCAGTTGGTAGGCAAGTTTCCACCAGCCTTCCTCAATCTTTCTCGTCTCACTGGCCTCGGACTTAACACGAATATGTTAAGTGGTGAGGTACCTTCTGATCTCGGTAACTCTCTTCCTGGTCTACAAATACTTGTGATCGACCAGAACTTCTTTCATGGGCAAATGCCACATTCATTCACAAATGCATCCAATCTACGCATCTTAGATATATCAACAAATAATTTTACCGGGGTTGTGCCTAGCTCCCTTGGCAAACTCTCCAAACTTGTCAAGTTAAATGTTGAGAAGAATAAACTCCAAGCACGCAACAAGCAAGAATGGGCCTTTATGAGTAGCTTAGCAAACTGTACTGAGCTACAAGCTCTCTCGTTAGCCATGAATCATCTGGAAGGTCAGGTGCCAAATTCATTGGGTAACCTTTCCATTCAACTTCAATATATACTTCTGGGACAAAATCAATTGGCAGGAAGTTTTCCTTCCGGCATAGCAAACCTTCCCAACCTGATCATTTTAGGATTGGAATACAATCGATTTACAGGTGTGGTACCACATTGGCTGGGAGCTTCCAAAAATTTGCGCATACTAAGTTTAGCCACCAACATGTTTACAGGCTACGTTCCTTCATCCCTTTCCAATTTATCCCAATTAATAGAACTCCTTCTAGACACAAACCAATTCATTGGGCACATACCGACAAGCTTGGGAAACCTTCAATCGCTTGAAACACTGAGCCTTTCCAATAATAATCTTCATGGTAGGGTACCAGAGGGGATCTTCAGCATTCCAACAATAAGGGAAATTCACCTATCATCCAACAACCTTCACGGCCAACTTCCTGCAGAAGTAGGCAACGCCAAGCAGCTTGTGGTTTTGTTGCTTTCATCCAACAAGTTATCTGGAGATATTCCAAGCTCCATGGGTGATTGCAAAAGCTTGGAAGACATCGAGTTTGACAAGAATATTTTCAACGGAAGCATCCCCACTTCATTTGGCAAGCTATTTGGCCTAAAACTCCTCAACTTGTCTTACAATAACTTAGCCGGATCAGTACCAGCGTCTCTTGGGAACCTTCAAGTTCTTGAACAACTAGATTTGTCGTTCAACCATCTTGATGGTAAGGTTCCTATAGATGGAATATTCAAGAATGGAACTGCAGTACATATTGATGGGAATCAGGGACTTTGTGGTGGGGCGGCGGACTTACACCTGTCTGCATGTTCTGTTATGTCTTCAGATTTATCTAAACACATGCTACCTGTAGTACTCAAAATAGCTATCCCACTTGTTTGCCTGCTTTCACTGCTTGCTGTGGTGATCTTTGTGTTACTTTGGCGGAGGAAAAACCATATGAGAAGATCTATGTCTTTGCTCTCATTTGATAGCAAATTCCCCAAAATTTCTTATAAGGATCTTGCTAGGGCAACTGATGGATTCTCAGTATCCAATTTGGTTGGCACGGGAAGATACAGTTCAGTATATAGAGGCAAGATACTCGAAGAAGAAAGTGTGGTTGCTGTGAAAGTATTTTGCTTAGAGGTAAGGGGAGCACAGAGGAGCTTCATTGCAGAGTGCAATGCTTTGAGAAGTATCCGACACCGCAATCTGGTCCGCATCTTAACTGCATGCTCTAGCATTGATTCTAGTGGAAATGATTTCAAAGCGCTAGTGTATGAGTTCATGCCAGGAGGGGATTTGCATAACTTGCTATACTCAACCGAAGACAACGGCAACTCTTCAAAGCTGAGGTACATTTCACTTGCTCAAAGGTTAAGCATTGTGGTGGATATGTCAGATGCAATGGCGTACCTACACCATAACCACCACGGGAGTATGGTTCATTGTGATCTCAAACCCAGCAACATTCTTCTGGATGATGACATGGGAGCTCATGTTGGGGACTTTGGACTGGCAAGGTTGCAAGTCTATCCTGCGTCATCATCCTTTGATGACTCGGCATCGGTTTCTTCTGCTACAATCAGGGGAACCATAGGATATGTTGCTCCAGGTATTTTCCATTTATTTTTCCTCTTGCTTAACTTGGAAGTGTAAGATTAAAACTGATCTCTCGATACGTGCAATCCACAGAATATGGAGGGGGCGGTCAAGTTTCTACCGCCTCAGATGTTTACAGCTTCGGGGTGGTTCTCCTCGAGATATTCATCCGAAGGAGCCCAACAGATGGCATGTTCAAGGACGGATTGAGCATTGTAAAGTTTGCTGAGATCAACTTCCCTGACAAGATGCTGCAGATTGTCGATCCACAACTGGTACAAGAGTTGGGCAACGATGCTCTAGTGGCGGATGACAATGGAGTGCATTGTTTACTTTCTGTGCTGAATGTTGGCCTTTGCTGCACCAAGTCTTCTCCAAGTGAACGCATCAGCATGGAGGAGCTTGCTACCAAGCTGCACAAAATCAGGGATGCACATATCCAAGGCTAGGCACCGTTCTTGAGCTGCACAGTAAAGTTCTTGCGTTAACATATCGGTGTGCTGCATGCCGGTGACAATACAGAATTTCGATATCCCCGTCTTTGAGCGAGGAGATGAGGGAACACTGCCTAGTCATGGTTCATTGCAGCGATACCACACTTGATGCACAACTACAGATCCAAATGTACTCTCTTGCAGTTTAATCCTACGGTCGCGGCTCTTGTTTAACAATAACGGCATGTGCAGATGTATAGAGAGCCATAATGCTAGTATACGATGCAAAAGATGCTCATCATTGTAAGGAGGGGAATGAATCCTAGCGTGCTTATGGTTGTTGGGGCCTTACACATTGCCTTCTTTTATTGTGATGAACTGATTATGTGTGAGTGGAATTAAACACGAAGATGCATAGTTGGTGAGTCACATTGCCTTCTTTTATTGTGATGAACTGATTATGTGCCGGTGTTTCAAAAGAAAAAAAACTGATTATGTGCCGGTGACAATATCTCGTGTAAACTTACTCGGCGATTGTAGGATTCAAGAGGCACTCCGTGGCTCTGTGCCCGGTGTAGCCATTCCCCAGAATGCGCGGCATTGAGAGGATTCAGGATGTAGAACCCGTCGGTCCTCAAGGAATTATCTATGCTGCACCTTTACGTCCCACTTGTGAAGGATCTAAGCTTCATAGTTTTGAGATTCCCAAGGATCCTACAAACATGGTTGTGATTTTGATTTTCTTCTTCCGTTTTTTGTTAGAGAAAAGGCATAAGAGACCGACTTCAATTAAACTAGATGATGCCCCGCACATTGTTGCGGAATTTTTTTATAATTTTTTTTAATGAAATGTTTGGTTAAATGAAAAATGTATATTTAAAACAATAGTTTTTGTACTAATATATGTATTTAACATAAATATCATAATAAAATGAAATTTTCCATGCATATATGTTTTTATTATGCATAGTGGTATATTGAGGGGAACCTTTCTCATGCATGTTGAATGATGATGTGAAATGTTTGCATGTTGAGAGAATTGATACCAACTTTCCATGCATGTGTGTTTTTATTATGCATAGTGGCATATTAAGGTGGGTTTTTTCTCATGCATGTGGAATGATGAGGTGGCATGCTTGCATGTTGAGAGAATTGGGAGCAACTTCTTAAGAATCTAAGATATAGCCATCAACCGGCTAGGATACAACGGTGTTGAAGAACTAATAGATAACAGGGGGAGCTCACTTACGACAGCGAGCAGACCAACACCACACCCAGGCACAAGCCGCCAGAGAGCTCAACACACATGTATGTTTAGATATTCTCACTTGTTTACGTTGGTCGAAAACATTGTATTTATAACTAGTACCTGAAATTTTTTTAAGATATAAAAAAGTAGAAACAATAAAGAAGTGGTAAAACAAAGCAGCCCTTGATCAGTTCTTTGTGGGTAATCTAAAATTTCATCTATAAAATTGGCTAGAATTTGCAAGATTTAGTATAGAAGAGCAAGCAACATTTTCACCAACAAAATCAAGTTCATGAATAATACTACAAACCATACAAAGCGAAGCAGTGGAAATAAGTAGGGATCCCTACCTATATATATATATATTCAAATGTGACTACTTAGATCGAGTTCACAAGACCAGCACTTTTTATGTCCAGCTTTTATACTGGTGCCAAAAGAGACCACACAAAAGCATGATCCATGTCAGAGTGCTGACTATATTGATCAAATAAATCATCTGTAGATACTTGGAATGCCATGCAACTTGTGATTAATAACTACCAAGAACTTGCAAATACCCGTTAGATCGAATCGACGACATATGTGTCAAAGAGAAAACCTTAAATTACTAGTGAAGGTGATTCAATGAGATGAAATCATCCATGAAACTTTCTACTTAGGTTCTATACATGAACCAGAAATTCCATTTGATCAGCGGGAGAGATGCCGAATCTATCAAGCACTCTTCTTCTTTTTCTTTGACTTCAGCATCACAAGACCGATGAATATACTTAGGAACGAAAGTAGCACTACACCGGCAAACACAGGGATGAAAATGGCATATTCTTGAGGTAGAAAGTACTGGTGGACAAAATGATCGTCATCAACAAATGGCTGGGTGTGAAAAAAGAAATAAAATCATTGTCAAAACATTAACACGGAAAATGTATACTAGAAATGAAACATATGTAAAGCCCAGAAGTAACTAACCAAGATTATGACCCAGAAAGTGTAGTAGGTAAAAATGGAGAGACTGGTCATGGTCAACACAAGGCCGACTGCCTTGTCTCCCATTTCCATTTCTTCAGAATTTATAGAAACCCAATCCTGATTTGAGTAACAAAAATGGGTTTCCTGCATACGCATAAATACAAACTTCACACGGTAAGGATCATAAAATGGAGTGTCATGATAGTGAAACTACATCAAAATGAGAAAAAAAAACACAATGATACCAAAAGTCCTGATGTACACAGAGGTGCAACATGGTAATGCAATAAACCTGAGCAACCACTCCACTGCTAAAGCAACAAACTACAGTTGAGGCAAAATCATAGCCTCACCAACTACATATCTAGTGTAAGCATTAACTGCTATTGTGCCATGCCAAATGTCATATTATATCTTTGGCCTACATTAAGGTGAAATATTTCTGCATTACCATATTGTGCTTAAATTTTGATGACTAATGGACGTAATACTAGGTAAATCTCATATTGCAAATAAAACAACTGACAACTCAGCCTCATTTCAGTAAGCAACCAACCAGCAAGCATTGCATTTCAATGTCACAACAAGCAAAACCTATGAAGCACTGATACGGTGATATGGAAACGGGGACACGGGATACGACAGTTTCTAGAAACAGCAATACGCTGATACGGCGAGTATATACAAACAATTAATAAAATGATATGTAGTAAGGGCAATTTTGTTTTAGATGTGAGATGTCTGAGATCAACATATTGCTCCATCAAGATACTGCCCTGTTAATAAAGAAAGCAACAACAGCAGGTCAGCAGCAACCCTTTCCTTTTAACATTGTCAGGAGTAACTCAGGAGCTGTATAAACAAAATCATGGCTAGGACCAGCAGAAGCCATGTAAAAGAATGTCGCTAGTCATGGCTCGTGACTAATTGCTAGCCAGCAAGGCAGCAACAACAGCAGCTCAGCACCAACTCAGCCACTATGGAATAAATAGAGGAGCACGGGAAGCGGCACCAACTAGCACGGGGAGCGGCAGGCGGCAGCAAGTGAGCCAGCAGCAGGAAGTTGCCTTGCTTGCAGCCAACGGAGATTCAGCAATGGGCGATGGCGGCGTACATGCACAGGACCGAGTCGCTGGTTCTGATCGAGGATATGAGGACCGGTACGTACGTCTAGGGTTATGAGTGGGCTTCTACTGGGCTTCTTGATTTTATTAAGAGCAAATAACAGAACCCCTTTCATTGCTGATGGTATCACACAAGGTGTCTGCAGTTTTTTCACTCACTACAAGAGGAACATCCAGTATTGTGTCTTCTTGATTTTATTAAGAGCAATTATATGCAGTTACTACAATTTAATAACGTTCTGCCATCAGTTTGTATTTTGATATCATCGTTTTTCGAAGTAGTAGCTACACAAGCACCACTGAACAAGAACACAGTATAGAGACCCCAAACAAATTCAAAAGCAGTCAGGTGAAATAAACCCATGGTTCTACAATGAAGCAGTGAACGCAAAAGTGATATGTAATCCTACATAGTGAACTTAACTCTCTCTTCCATAAACGTCAAGCCTTTAGGAGAAAATTCGAGTTGTTCAATGGGTAAGAAGTAATAACCTCTTCCAACATTTCCTATTTAGGCATTCTGTTTCCACCTTCGTGTCATAAGATTAAAGCATGGACTGCCAGAGGCATCAGGTTACCAAATTGGCAACATCGGTAATCAGAAAGGAAACAGATGAACATATATTTCACTATATCATATACATTGTACTCTACGGCTGTAGCTGGTATGTGTAGATAGATGGATAGTTTTGTCTGGATGCTTGTATAGAAACTGAACAAGAGCATCAGAATGAATTAGAGAATATAAACAGAACCGCCATTCGTGTAAGCCTTATGTCCGTTTTCATATAAATTAACCAAAATCTGTTTATGTTCACTGCTCATTATTGTGGCCGATCCAACACTCGATCCTTACTCCCAATTGACCCCTGCTAATCACACGTGAGAGAGATCAAACCCCTGCTAACATGAGAGAAAAAGATCAGGCCCCTGCTGCCGCTGCAATCAGAGAAGATCCTCGTGCTCTCGCTGGTGCTCAGGCCCAAGCCGACGCCGACGCCGCAAGCGCACAGGTACGGCTCGTGCTCAGGCCCAAGCCACACACATCAGAACGCCGCCCGGCCGCGCGCATCAGGACGCCGCCCCGAGCCTCACCTAGCTCGCGCGCCTCCATTCCAGAAGAGGCGGGAGACGTAAGGAGATAGGGGAAAAGGGGAAAGGGACAGATGGGACACGCACCTACGCCCTGCCGCAGCCGTCGCCGTCGCCGTCGCCGTAGCCCACGATCTAGCCGACGCCGCACGGGAGGAGAGAGAGAAGAACGAGAGATGAAAGAAACCAAACAGGTGTCGTAAAGACAAATTCTGCCTGGAGTCGGATCACGAACGTCCATAGAAAATCCAACGGATCCAGATCCTGCACTTTTCTTTTCCGTTTATTCTTTACTGGCAAGCGTGGTAATTTATAATAAAAATATCTGTTATGAATTTTATTTTTCTTTGAGCGAGTATTTTTTCACACATATCTTTTCTCATAAAATTCACAATCATATAAATATATTATAATTAGTTATAAATATTAAAAATAGCTAAACAAAACTAAAGTAGTACTATTCTAAACGCTTTTATATTTATTTTACGGGGGGAATAATTGTGAACGGAGGGAGTATAATTTTTAATGATGGTTTTCTTTTTAAGGTCCATCCTCTTTCTGAAACTAAGGTTCATCTATTACTGCAATCTATAATGCTTCGTTTCATAGATAGAATATTGTTTAAGCTTCATTCACTTCATACTTAGAAATATACACTCTTCGATCCATATTAATCATCGCTGAAACGAACATATCTAGTGGATCAGAGGGAGTATCAAAATCGCCTTACAAGTTCAAAACCATCTTACATATGTATTATACAACATTTTTATAAAAAAAATGATGTGCAACATGTATATAAATGAGCATGGTGTCAAATTTCATTCTAAATATTGAAAAATGTAGCGCTCCATTATATCATAAGTGCATCAAATTAAAAATCAAATAACCCGACAAAACACTGCATGCATGAAATGTTGCATCGTGTGTTGAATGAATCAATTAAAATTGTAATGCATTGACAAGATTCATAATTGTGTGAGTTTGTCGGAACAACAGGAACTTTGTATACACATTTAGAGATCTTCTCCTTCAATGTAAGGTTTGGAACTTGAAGCACAAGGTTTAGATTGTTGACCATAATTTGAAGTATATTTTTCCTTAAAGTACGTTTTGGATTGGTCCAAAATAGGAATATGTTTTTTAATCCAAGATGAACAATAAAAATAGCCCAAGAATATTCCAAATCAATAAAATCTGCAACGATGCACGTTTAAAAATATGTCAATCATTAAGACCAATTTTTTTTCTCAAAATACAATTAAAATCTTACCATATCATATTCGAAGATACGGTACTCATTGCCATCAGATCGGCTATCAAACAATTATACTAACCTAGCAACGTTCATATTTTCACGAGCTCGTCCGTGTCGAAGGGGAACAGCTACGGTGGTGTGTTCGCATGAACGTTGCCGCATGTGTTCAGCTGAGTGAATTCTAGACCAGGTAAGGAAGCACTTTGCGCTTGCTTGGTCGAAATCTAGGCCAGTCGATGATGCTTGCACTGATTTTGGTCCCGGTGTGTTGGTGGGTGTCTGTGAGAAAAAAATTACCTTTTGTGGATTTGGCTGTGGTTTGTGGCTTTATAAACAACAATTGCCTAACTTGATATGCTCTATGGTTGTAATTATGTGAAAACAAATTGATACTTCCAGCATCTCTATTTTATACTCCCTCCGTTTCTTGATATAAGGTGGCTAAGGTTTTGAGAAATTTTTTAAAACACATGGAATATTGATATTATACCACCCGTCTAGACAAATATACCTATGGAAAGAGATAGAGCGGAGGGTCTCTTTCTTATTATTTTGAACTGTTTTCTCCCGATTTTTTTTAGGGAAAGATCATTCCAATTGTAGCATTATACATACACATTAATATATGTGCAGAAAGCTTAGGCACCTTATATCAAGGAAAGGAGAGTACTATATATTGTTTTGATCATTGACATTTCACATTATTTCTCAATTGTAATGTATTTGTCATTTTAATTTGCATGTAACACACAAAGAGGAAAAATTCTTAGAAAAGTACCGGACAACTGGAAAACAGGAAGAAAATGGAATAGAGGAAAAAACCAATTTTGGGGGGAACTAGAAAATTACAGAAATATTGCGACAATTAATTTCAACATAAAACATACCCGGGACCAAAAAAGGGGCTTGTGAAACCTAACCAGGGGCCCACACACCTTGGTGTGTCCCCCGGCCCCACTAGGGCTAGTAACCAAGGGGCGCGCCACTTCCCTGGTGCCCCCATACTCCCTTCATCCAATGTCTGGGGATTAACCTAAAAACACAAGGGAGTTTTTTTGGAGTTTACCCGCCGCCCCTACGAGACGAAACGTTGGCGGACCACTTTTGCCCTCCAGCAAGCTGATTATACTTTATTTTTCTCCCTTAGGGAGGGGGAAATCAAAGTCATCATCCTCACCAACACTCAGTTCATCATTGCATGATGAGAACCTCCATATCCATCATCCCCTTTGTCACAACTTTTTGATCTATGATCAATTACCTTAGATCTACTGTTGTATATTGTTTCTGGTGTCCATTACTACTTGTACTTTAGCCTACAAGTATTATTGGTAAAAGATTTGCAAATTTAGAATGTTATCCATCTATCTATCCCAAATGATCATGATCCATATGATGTGTTGTCAGTAGTTTGTTACCTTTTTGAGGACATGGGATCAATCCTGTTGTTAGTAATTTTGTGAAGTATAATCTATTTCAATGTTTTGATATTATGTTGTGATGCATTTTTTGTTGGATTTTACTAGCATTTGCTAGTGGGCCTTTGGACCAAAGTCCATTGTAAAATCTTAAATTTTCATGGCCCATTCATGCATGGCAAGTGTAATGGGAAATTTAGTCTCATACTGCTAGTGGAGGAGTTGCATACTTGTTTATAATGTGAGATCCACAAGCACTGTAAGAGTTTGAGAAGAGAAGCAATACACCGGCACTCCTCCTCCTCGCTCGCCTCGTCTCGCACACGCGTTGAGTTTCGGGAATGAGCCAAGCCGAAGACAAAGCTATGTGTGCTGCTTATATTTTTGCAGCTCAGGAAAAATTAATGAAGCATTAATTATAATTAACGGACGCGTGCTTAATTGTTATGCCGTTTCCGCGGGCTTTACTCCCACGTCGGCTCATCCCGCTGCATTTATATAAACCGCATAAACCCTAGCATGCCATAGACACCATATGGTTCCACCTCGTTCTAGATCATTGCATCGTCGTCCAAGTCTTTTTCATCCCTTCTTCCGGCGTGTACCGCTAGGAGGGACAGCAGGCCTCTGGAACCCCGCCTTTCGTGTTCCTTATGGGAGAGGGGCGATCAAGTTTTTGGGGAGCGCACCCACGAGACTGCTGGCAGCGACTACTACCCAAACGACGACTTCTTCCTCGACGTCGGCAACCTCTTCATCAGCGACATGTGCGACAATGGTGCCAACGATTCTGCTTCCACTGCATCGTACGTGATCCGTTCCTTTCTGTTTGAGATCATGCTACATGTTCTATTCCTAGTGATTGCTATAGATGTGATCTTGTTGTCTACTGCTATAGTAGATCCAATGGCTAGTTTGATCTTTCTCATTATTTCCATAGATTGTTTATCAAATTTGAGGATTAAATCATATGCTAGATTGCTAATATATTCAATAATTCTCTAGTGGTGTTGTGTTAACATTAACCGCACATCACTTCATCTTTATGGCCCTATATGTGTAACACCCCGGATGTCACACTACAGTAATCACTTTTTATTACTACCAAGTCCCTGTGATTAACCGTGCATTGATCACCTTGGTTCAAATCAAAATTCAAAATTCCCTTTTGGATGGAATTAACAACAAAGTGAAAAATAAACCTTAACCAAAAATTGTGCAATCAATTTTATTAAATAGAAAATAATCATTGGGTCATATTAAAATAGCAGTGGTAATTTATTGCTCCCTCCGATCCATAATAAGTGTCGCTCATGAGCGACACTTATTATGGATCGGAGGGAGTACAATATTTTGAGAATTTAAATAAACCAAAATAGTAGCCAAAGTAGCTCCATTTAATATTTTGTGCATTGAATAAAATCTAACTGAATTTTATTGTGGGCCAAACTTTTTGTGGCATCATGGTAAAGTGTAACATTAATATTGGTGCAAGTATAACATTTTACAAAAATCAAAACCCAGTTAAACAAAATACAAAGAGAAAAGAAAACAAAGGAAATCAAATAAAAAAGGATCTATCTCTCTCCTAGTGCAACACCAGCCCGACCCAACACCTAGCACAACCCACCCCACCATCATCCCCTTCCTCCTGTTCAAGGGAGGGGGCATCCCCGGCCATGGCCACACCATGTCGCCGTGGCGGGCATCCCTCGGCTCCCCTGAAGGATAAGACTGTTGGGGCACGCGGTACGCTACGCTAGCGCTAAATAAAAATTTTCTACCGCGCACAACCAAGATCACTGCTACTAGAGATGAACTACGTGATTATGGTTTACCACTAGACGCGCAGTCACGGCAGCGGAAGGAGAGTTGGCGATGCACGTCGGCGGATGCTCCTCGAACCGATCCCTCGTACCGATCCCACGAACGGAGTCCCGCGATCCGATCCCGCAAACAGTTCGTCCAAGCGCCGCAGGTGCAGCGCCTCCAAGGGATGCACACGTACAAGGAGGAGCGCCGGGCGGCGGACTGCTAGGTCCGGCGGCTCGGCCTGGAGGGGGAGTGCCGGCTAGGGTTGTGGTCTGTCCTGTACCCCTTCGGGGTTCGCCCTAGCCTTTATATAGGCGCCCGTGGAATGGCCTCAACCCTTGAGGCAATCCGGACCCTCCATCCATAATCCATTCGGATCACATCCGAATGGGCTCCTTTCGGTTCACCTACACATGGACACGTCCCGAATCACATCCGGTTCGATAGTCGGTAGTGGTTCCTAGCAGAACATGCCGACTCCCATATATGCGTAAAGTCATAAGACGAACCATTAAAAAGTGTCATATGCAACATTCCTTTTGCCTCACGATATATGTTGTCAAGCTCAAGGCGAGTACTTGTCACCCTTGTGATAGCTTGACCTCTCTTCTCGAAACCGTGATACAGATTCCTGAACTGGGTTAACACTTAACCCATGTCGCATGGCCATGCTTTCTGAATCTTATCACTCGAGAGGGCTAGAGAATATCTCTCCAAAGTGGAGGGGCAAATCCCATCTTGATCAACCATGTCTGGCGGCATGTATCATGACTCACCCGTAAGCTACCTTTATAACTACCAAGTTACGGTGTAGCGTTTGATAGTCCCTAAGTGAGTCATTCCTCATCCCGAGAACATGCGAGGACCTCAGGTCTAGGACATGGAATATACATTGTATTGAGATTAACAGATGACAATATCTCGCTGCGTCTCAAAGTGGGTCTCTGTCCAACCCAGTGATCCCATCACTAAGTTCATACTATGGGGAGCATCTCCATGCTCATGACTTGTGAAACATAGTCATCAATCAAATCATATACTAGTCAATGATATGTGTCCGCGTAACCTTATCAACTAGGGACCATTAGAAGAATCATCATAGAATATATAGTCTCACAAACAAGTCACATACTTATTGATACATATCAGTGATGATGTTCAAGGACAATACACATAACTCATGAAGAACAAAGAGGGGAGGAGCAAATTACATAGCTACTAATCATAGACCCATGGTCCAAGGTAAACTACCCACGGTTCATCCGGGAAGCATCCATGGTGGTGGAGAAGCTCCCGGAGGTGGTTCCTCCCTCCGGCAGGGTGCCGGGAAGAGGGCTTCTGGTGCTCCCAATATTGGAAGTGCGGCGGCGGTGGAACAGAGGAGAGATCGCGAAAAGGGTTCCCGTCTCGGGGTTTTTGCGTCACGGGGAATAAATAGGAGAAGGGGGGCCACCAGGGGTCCAGGCGCCCCCCTGGCGCGCCCCCACCCTGGGGCGCGCTGGGAGGGCGCCTGGGGCCCTGGTGGGTCCCCTCTGGCCCCCCCTCGGTGATTCCGGAAGCTTCCTGTACGCTGATTTTTATTGGATTTTTCCCGAATTTTTGTAGTACTTTTAATATGGGGGAAACCTAAAATAGAAAAACAGCAGAAAACAGGAACTGGCACTGGGGTGCACTGAGTTAATAGGTTAGTCCAAATATGATCAAAAGTATATGGAAGTTCATCAATATCATAGCAATATCACACAAAAGAGGCATGGAGCAAGCAGAAATCATAGATACGTTTTGGACGTATCAACATCCCCAAGCTTAATTCCTGCTCGTCCTCGAGTAGGTAAATGATAAAAGCATAATTTTGTGGTGACATGCTAACAATCATATAAGAACTTTTAAGTAAAACAATCAAGGCGTGTAATTCAATTCAAGTCATAACAGGCAAGAGTATATTTATTATTGAAACAAGTAACATAAGAACATAAAGGTGCAAGAGCTCTCGCTGTCCGTGACTCGAATGTCTCCAAATGCTGTTTGCGTGCAAGAAAGGGGATATGGATATACGAGATAAAGGTATTTTTGTGTTGAGAACTCAATCTACTAAAGTTTCACACTTGGTATTCTTTGGAATCTTATCTTGACTCATCCCCAGACCACTATCCAGGTACAAGTCAAAATGATCCACTCCTTTTCGACATTTTGAGCACTCATGCAATGGATGAGCATAAGCAAGAAAGTTGACACTTAGGATGGCAAAGAGAGAATATGGTGGAGGAGGAAGACAAAAAGGTGTGAAAGGCTCACATCAATGAGGACAATCATAGGCGAGAGAAGGCCAAATGATAGATATGATGTGAGGAGTAGGGATTTGTAAGAGCAAAGTTATAACCCCATGAGTTTTGGATATTGTTGGGCAAAACAGTAGAGGAACTAACAAGTTTTCTAGTGTGAAACAGATGGTTAGGTTCCTGAAGTTATAGGTTGGTGATAAAGCTTCAACGAAGATTTACACTTTTACTGAAGCATATCCTCTGGAGTGAAGCTCATCACGGATGACGACCCCTAAAAAGATAAGGAATCCTGAAGCACGTCTCATCGAAGAAGATGGCCAAGATGGCGCAAGACTTAGTAGTTTTTGCGCAGTTCTTTTTCAATTCTTTGAGTCGTAGGAAAAACCGTACTATCAAGAGGGGTTTAGTAAATGTACTCCGAAGGTTTTGGCGAAAAGACTCAGATCGAATCCAAACCAGTGAGAAGCCAGAGTTGAAGAAATCTCATGTGCGCTAGGTAATGCTTCACCAGCGAAGACTTAGTTCTTTCGGCTCCTGAAGCAGAACCAAGTTCGTGAGTCAGCTTTACTTGGACCGCAAGTAAAGTTGCGCTTTGATTGGAAATATGACCATTGGGGACAGGTGTCAAGCTGTCACATCGGGTCACTTCAGTCATTTCGCACCTAGGGATTGCCACCTATAAATACGCCACCCCCGCACTCATTGGCTGGCGGCTGCTCCGAGATTAATTCCTTACAGAGGAGAGAGAGAGAGCAACCCCACCGAAGCAAACCAAAACCCATCCACAGAAGCAGAAGTCCTATTGATCTGAGTTGATTCATTATGACTTAGGAAGAAGTTTGCTAGCCTTTTTATCTTGGAGAACTGCAATTCTCCTAGACGGTTAGAGAGTTGTTCTTCAGAGAGCGAAGAGTTATTGTCGCCTCGAAGTCCAGTTTGTCAAAGGTTTCGGTGATTTCCTCAATAATCAACCACGAGTGAAGAACTGACCAAGCTCAAGGAGATTGGTGCAGTGGAGATACGGACGGAGAGAGGTTAGCTCCTGTGTTCAATCACAAGTCCCTCCAACCAGACGTAGCACTTTGCAGAGTGTGAACTGGTCGAACAAGCATCGCCGAGTCAAGAGTTCATTTTACTTTCCGCACTTACATTCAGTTTATCAATTGCTTCAGTGATCTGCTTCAATGCAATTGATTCGATGCTTTTGATTCGCTATGTTTTGCTTCAATCCTGTTCTGTTTCATTGTTTACCTTTCTGTTGAATCTCTTCGGTTACTGAGTTATGCTTCACTTCATAGTTTCATGCAAAATTTTGAAGTGATCATTCACCCCCTCCCCCTCTGATCACATACTTGAACTAACAGGATTGCCATGCAACGGATGCACATATGAGCTAAGGTAAGCTCTCCAACAGAACTAGTGGGGGGTGCATCCAACTTGCTTGCTCAAGAAGACCTAGAGCTCATTTAAGGAGGCTCATCATTGGAATATACAAGCCAAGTTCTATAGTGTGAAGGTCCCCACATAGCTATATGCATGAATGATAATCTCTATGGAGTACAAGATATAAGAGGGAGTACGAGTGTGGATCTCTCAAAAGGAATAATAGTGTGCCCCCTTCTCTCTTTTTATTTCTTTTTCTCCTTTTTCTATTTTTTTGTATTTTTTGGTGGCCTCAATGGCTCTTTCTATTTCTCTCATTTGTTCTCTTTGGGATCTTTTAATTTGTTCACTTTGGGATCTTTTCCTCACTTTAGGGGCAACACTCTATATATTACAAGAAGTATAGAAGATCTTTCACACTTTACAAAGTACTCAAATCATAAAGAAGATGTAACTATCATGAAGTATGCAAATGTATGCCTCTGCCAGTGTAGCAGGATATGCAATGATTCTAGCGCGTCATGTAGCAATGATTAGGGCAAGGACCAACTAGCATGCGGCTCATCGATCAAGCAAGTAGCATGTATGACATGAAGATCAAGTCATGAGAAGATGTATGTTGCATGGCAATATATCTTGGAAAGGCTATGGAAATGCCTTGGTAGGTAGGTATGGTGGCTGTTTTGAGGAAGGATATAAGGAGGTTTATGATGACATAGCGTATCGTGCCAAGGGTTTGGATGTACCAGCGAAGGTGGACGCAAACTCTCGGAGTGAGAAGAAAGCAATGCACGACACAGGAGAGGCTAGAAAAATATGGGAACGTGGAAGTGTCAACTTTCGAATACTCACATTAGTCCGAAGAAGTCATGCACTTATTATCGGTAACTCTCAATCTAATAAGGAGGTTTCACGAAGAGACAAGTACCCCGAGGAGGAGTGTATGGGGGTTTGGTTATCCTTGCGCATCCTCGACTCATGGTACGTGAGTGTACTCTAATATTCGACCCCTCAAAAGAGTAGTGATCCATCTAGTAGCTAAAGTTCTCAACTAATTTTGTAAGTTTTGATAATAAACACGGATTGCCCAAAATACAACATCTATCACTAATAGGCTAAAGCTCTTGACACCAAAAGTCCAAACATTACTCAAAACAATACCTCAAAACTATTGCAAGTTACTACTACAAAAGAATAGCAACCTTAATTACCTACTTCAAGTCAAGACACAAAACTCAGTGCAACAGGCAAACTCTCTAAACAAGATAAACATGAAAACTCAAGAGAGTTCCAGCAACAAACTAAACAAAAGCTCTTTAAAAAGATAAGCATGAAATCTAAGAGCAAAACATGACAGTAGCTATGAAAGAGATAAAGAACACACACATCAAAGATAAGCATGAAAAATCCTATGTTGTGTTCTAGATTTTGAAAGTGGAGCGTGTTTCTCTCCCACACAAAGAAAGATGGGTTCTAACTTGTTATGAACATCAAGCAAAGCTAAAGAAAACTAAAAATAAAACCTAAGAGCGAGACGCTCCAAGCATAGCACATAATGCATGAAGTGATAAAAATATAGTGAAACGAGAGACGAACTGATAATTGTTGATGGAGAAGGGGATGCACGGGGGCATCCCCAAGCTTAGACGCTTGAGTCTCCTTGAATATTTCTTGGGGATGCATGGGGGCATCCCCAAGCTTGAGCGCTTGACACTCCTGAATCTTCTTTCATCATCTTCACTCGCACACTTGAAAACTCCCTTCATACATAACTCATCATAATCTGATTAGCGAGCTTAGTACCCATAATAAAATAATTTTTCTATACTAGAAATAAAGATATTCTTGAATAGCTACTGTTTCTCAAGATTGCCAAAAAGTTTTTTCAAAGAAAAAGCAAGCTTAAGGTTCGCAAAACGAAGAAAAGCAAAAACAGGACAGAATCTGTGAAAAACAGACCAACAGGTAGTAAAGAATTTTTTTAGGGATACTTCTGCAACTCAAATTAAAAAACTCAGAACATACAAATTGTATAGAGCACGATGTGTAACAAATTCAGCTCAAAAAGATGAACTGGGATTTTTCTGTGATTTTTCTAGTCACGAGGACAGAATCTGTTTTCTGGACAACATGTCACAACTTTCACTTCCCTTGTCATATGAGGCTATAAAAGGCACAAAGCTTGAAAAGTAAAGATACAATGATGTTGCTACAGTAGTAACAATCATCAAGACCACTAAAAACAGAAGAAAAACAAAAAGGAAATCCTAAATTCATTGCGGTCAGCCTCCCGAAAGCGCTTTCTTCTATGCCTTTAAGCTAGGCATAAAGATTATAAAAGGTGCTCTCATTAGAATAAGAATTTGAAGCAAAAGAGAGCATAAAGAAGAAAATTTGAAACACATTTAAGCCTAACCCACTTCCTATGCATAGGAATCTTATAAGAAAATAAATCAAAGAAGCAAAAAGAAACCAGCATAGGAAGGTGGAGCAAGAACATCTTCAAAACTTTCAACATAAAGAGAGGAGTTTTAGTAATATGTAAGTTTCTACAACCAAACTTCCCTCTCTCAAAATAATTTTCAGTAGTATCATGAACAACATCAAGAATATAACTATCACATAAATCATGTTGTTCATGACCTACAAGCACACGTGTATAGTTTTCAACACTGTTTTTAGGATGATAAGATAGATGCAACCCATCACATTGAGCCTTGATAAGAGCAGAATTCTTCGGAGTTGGAGATTTCAAAAGGATAATAGGGCAATCAAGTGTGGGTGCAACAGCAACAATTTCATGCTTAACATAAGGAACTATAGCAAGTTCGTCTTTGTAAGCATCATCCATAGTGGCATCATGGCCATCAACAAAGCAAGTATCAAAATCATCAGAAAGGGATGTATCAAGTGAGTCCTCGGAATCATGGGATTCCTCATCAAAGCAATCATTAGCCTCTTCTAGGGCAGCAAACATTTTATTTTTAAAATCCTCAATATAAGAATTGGAAGTATAATTCTCGAAGCAATAAGCAAGAACTGCAAAGTTTTCAGATTTGTAAATCGTATCGTGATACTTTTCAATCAAAGAAGCAATCTCATAAGTGTTGGAATACGGGGAAAAAAACACAAATTTTTCATACCTACGACACCCGAACCCAAGATCTATGCTATGGCGATGTAAAGTAACGGAGGGAATCGGCGTTCATACCTTTGAAGACCGAAAGAGGGAAACGTTCTTGCGAGCGTGGCTGGCGTAGACTCGGAACTACGACCTCCCTGTCGTGTAGAAGACCACCACCGGCGAGGATGACTCCCGGTAAACCTCCAGCGACGAAGTAGCACCACAAGTGTAGTGCCTCGAAGAGATTATACACGTACGGTACAATCGATGTTCCTCCCGGGCCCCGAACCAGGCGAGCAGCGGAAGAAAGACGGCTACGGATCCCGACTCCAGCAGAACGACGGCCTGCCTTATGGTGGAGAACTCCAATCCAGGTGCAGACTCCAAACAAGGGGAGTCCACTTCCGGGAAGGAGAAGGAGGAAGAAGGAATATTGGTGTGTTGGAAAAAGGGGGGGGGCTACCCCTCCTTATATAGGCCAAGGGGGGTGTGATCCTCCTCCCCTTCCCCATGTGGGACTAAACTCCCAAGGGGGGGAGTGCGCCGGCCATAGGGGGGATGGGCCCCACCCTTGGCGCCAAGCCCAAGGGGGAGACCCCCTCCTCCCTTAATGGGCCCCATGGGCCCATTTAGCCTTTTCCATTTTTATAATTTATTTAATATGTTTTAAATATTTAATACAGATAATTAAATAATAAAACATTATTAAAACAATTAAACTTTATTTTGAACTATTCAAAATGTCCGGAAACCATTCCGTCCTCCTCCGGAACTATTCCGGTGATTTCTCCTATTTCACCGATTGATCCCGTAATTGTCCTATGCATCGATTGCCCTTAAGTGTAACACCCTAACGGTCCGGGAAACAGCTGACATGGTCGAGACTCTTCTCATTGACCAATGACTAGTCAGTTGGACCTGGTTACAATCCTTGACAGCCCCTGCGCTTCCATCGAATGAACTTCGATCGCTTTTGGAAACCGTTAACGATACGACGTAATCCCTTTGTGTTGGGGTACTTTGTTTGTCCGAGGTTTGATCGTCGGTATCCTACATACCGTGTTCACATCTCTTTCACAATAAACAACTTCTCTCGTCCATGATCATTGCATCTCTTGTGACCTAGTCACGTCCTTGCAAGGTGTTGATGCAATATCACCGAGTGGGCCCAGAGTACCTGTCCTGTCACAAGGACTGACAAATCCCGCTCTGATCTATTAACATACTCATCAACCATCTATTTCGGACTACCCAAAGTGCACCGTTATAGCCAACATATTTCAGTCAGGCGGTGGGATACAAATCAAAGTCTCCTCATAGATGATAATTACGTATGATCATTACGGTCTAAGGACTAAGCCATACGTTAAAAAGTCATAGCAACGCTGAATTATGTGACTCGATCACATTGCAATACTTTAGGTGGGTGTACGTCCATCACATCATTCCCCTTAACGATATGACCTCATTTTCAATGGACTTAAGTGTCGCCATGATCAGGAAAGCTTGATCAATCAATTGCCCAATGAGATAGTTTACCCGAGTTAAACTACGGACCATGTTTTATACTACACCTGTATTAGTATTTCCAAGTAACACAGTTATAGCACAGTATAAAACATATTATGAACAAAACGGATATGTGACAAATATCTTTATTAATTTGTCTCTAGGGCACATATCCAACAGTCTCCCATAGGGCTGGATTAACGAGCTGCTCGGCTCGTTAAGCTCGTGCTCATTAAGCTCGTGCTCGTTAAGCTTGTGATCGTTAAGCTCACTAATATTAACGAGCAAAAACTCGTGCTTGGCTTGGTTCGTTAAGAGCTCGTTAAGCTCGCGAGTGTTCACGAGTGCTCGTTAAGATAATAAATGATAATTGACTATAGAAGCATTCATCAGCAAATTCACAACAACATAATTTAGCAAAGCGGTACCTTAGAATAATTCAAATATTCAAAATTCAAATAGTAACCCTATCTCTCCTTCTCGCGTTAGTCACGATCCGTCGATCCCCTTCTGGGCATTCTGGCCTTCTATTCTTTGTTCGTGTTGGAGAGAGGAGGTGTGCTGGAAAGGAGGAGGTGTGATCAATTGGCCGGGCTGAGGCCTGAGTGACTGAGCAGCCTAAAAAAACTAGGATTTTGCCTTAAATAAAACAAACTAAAAACTTAGTGATTAAAAAAACAAGCTAAACGAGCTGCTCACGAAACTCACGAGAGAGCTTGTTAAGCTCATTAATATTAACGAGCTAAAAATGTTGTTCAGCTTGGCTCATTAACTAACGAGCACGAGCCTTAACGAGCCGAGTTTCCGAGCGCTCATTATGCTCGCGAGTAACGAGCTTTTCGTCCAGCCCTAGTCTCCCACTTGCACTAGAGTACAAATTACACTAGTTTACATCAAGTATGTATCTAACACCAATGGTCTCTCGGTGTTCTTCAAACTTTCCCTGTGGAAGAGGTTTAGTCATCGGGTCTGCTGCGTTCAGATCCGTATGTATCTTGTGAATCCTAGTGTGTCCATCCCTGACGTAGTCTCGCATCACATGGAACTTTCGGAGGATGTGCTTGGCTGTAGAGTGAGTTCTTGGCTCCTTCGCGTTAGCAATGGCACCCGTGTTGTCGCAGAAGATTCCCACGGGGTCAGTGCAACTGGGAAAGACGCCAAGCTCGATCACGAACTTCTTCAGCCACAACGCCTCGTTTGACGCTTCGCAAGCGGCAATATACTCCGACTCCATTGTAGATTGAGCGACGACTGACTGTTTGCCGCTCCTCTAGCTAATTGCGCCACCGTTCAACATGAAATCATATCCCGTCTGGGATTTCGAGTCATCTAGATCTGAGTCGAGGCTTGCGTCAACGTAACCTTTTACGGTGAGCTCCTCATCAACTCCTCCATAAACGAGAAAGAGATCCTTGGTTCTTATTAAGTACTTAAGGATGTTCTTTACTTCTGTCCAGTGAGCCATTCCCGAGTTAGTCTGGTAGCGATTAGTCATACTAATGGCCAGCACTAAATCCGGTCTAGTACATAACATAGCATACATGACAGAACCTATGGCTGAGGCATAGGGCTTTGAGGACATCTCCTCCTTCTCTTTTGCTGTGGTTGGGCATTGAGTCACGCTTAATTTGACACCTTTTATAACTGGCAAGAGACCTCTCTTGGAGTCATCCATTTTGATCTTTTAAATATCTTGTCAATATAAGTGTTCTGACTCAAGGCCAACCGTGGATTAGGTCTATCTCTATAGATCTTAATCCCTAATATGTACGTAGCTTCACCTAGGTCCTTCATGGAAAATTGTCCATTCAGATATTCCTTCACTTCCTCTAAGAATTTCTTCTCGTTCCCTATTAGTAATATGCCATCTACATATAACACAAGGAATGCTACAGAGCTCTCACTCAGTTTCTTATAGACGCAGAACTCTTCGACGTTTTGGACAAATCCAAAAGCTTTAATGACCTCATCAAATCGAAGATTCCAGCTCCGAGATGCTTGCTTCAACCAATAGATGGACCGTTGAAGCTTGCACACCTTACCAGTGTTCCTTGGATCGACAAACCCCTCTGGTTGCATCATATACAACTCTTCCTCAATGTTGCCATTTAGGAATGCAGTTTTCACATCCATCTGCCATATCTCGTAATCATGATATGCAACTATTGCTAGTAGGATCCGAATAGACTTTATCATCTCTAAAGGAGAGAACGTCTCCTCGTAGTCAACTCCTTGAATTTGTCGGAAACCCTTCGCGACAAGTCGAGCTTTGTAGACAGATACGTTTCCGTCTGCGTCAATCTTTTTCTTGAAAATCCATTTATTCTCGACGGCCTTGCGGTCCTCGGGAATATCCACCAAAGTCCATACTTTGTTGGTGTACATGGAGTTTATTTCGGATTTCATGGCTTCAAGCCATTTCTTGGACTCGGGTCCCTCCATTGCTTCTTTGTAACTTGTAGGTTCATCCGACTCATCAGCCGAGATTGCATTCACAAGCTGTCCGTAAAACTCAGTAGGTTGACGGACTCTTGATGACCTACGGGGCATAAAAGGTTCCTCTTCATTCTCATCATGATCATCATCAATGTCATTATCGTCATGAATGTCGTTCTGGCCATTCTCTTCAGCTTCTACTATGGAAGATGGTTCCAGAACAATTTCCGTAGCCGTTTCTTCCAATTGGAGTGATTGGTCAGTTAATTCATCGAGTTCTATTTTCCTCCCACTCAACTCTTTCGCGAGAAACTCCTTCTCAAGAAAGTGTCCCGTCTTGGCAACAAACATTTTGCTGTCAGACTTGTTGTAGAAGGTGTATCCACAAGTTTCCTTGGGATAGCCCACAAAGATGCACTTATCCGCCCTAGATTCAAGTTTGTTAGGCTGTAGTTTTCTAACATAAGCCTCACAACCCCAAATCTTCAGGTGAGACAACTTAGGTTTTGTGCCATGCCATTCTTCAAATGGTGTTGTCTTTACGGATTTGGATGGTGCCCTATTAAGAATATGAACGGCAGTTTCTAATGCATACCCCTAGAATGACACAGGCAAATCAGCATGAGACATCATCGATCGTACGCTATCCAATAGGGTTCGATTACGTCGCTCAGCCACACCGTTTCTCTGAGGTGTGCCTGCCGGCGTAAGCTGCGGTACTATGCCACAAGACTTCAGATGATTGCCAAACTCGTGACTCAAATACTCGCCACCTCGATCCGATCGAAGGTGCTTGATTTTCTTTCCGAGTTGATTTTCGACCTCATTCTGAAATTCCTTGAACTTTTCAAAGGTTTCAGACTTGTGCTTCATCAAGTAAATATACCCATATCTACTCAAGTCATCAGTAAAGGTCACGAAGTAACGAAGACCATTGCGAGTGGGGACGTTCATGGGTCCACATACATCCGAGTGTATGATCCCCAATAAGACATCCGCACACTCCATTACGCCATTGAATGGAGTCCTTGTCATTTTGCCCATGAGGCATGGTTCACATGTATCAAGGGATCCAAAATCCAATTACTCAATAAGTCCATCCTTATGGAGCTTCTCCATGCACTTTATACCAATATGACCAAGTCGGCAATGCCACATCTTCATGTGATCTTCATCATTCTTCAATCTTTTGGCCTCAATATTGTTAATGTGACACACGTCACCATCGAGATCAAGTACGAATAAACCATGCAACTCCGGTGCGTGAACATAAAACATTTCATCCTTATAAATCGAACAACCAATTGTATCAGACTTAAAAGAATAGCGGTCTCGCTTCAAGCAAGAGCCACTAACGATGTTCACAATCAACGCGGGTACATAGTAGAAATTATTCAGAACTAAAACTAATCCCGAAGGGAGACTAAGATGCTTCGTGCCGACCGCCAATACTTCAATCTGACAGCCATTCCCCACGTGCATCGTCACTTCATCTTTGAGCAAGCGTCTCCTATTCCTTAGTCCCTGAATGGAATTAGAATATGAGC
Source organism: Bromus sterilis (assembly GCA_950022295.1). Classification (NCBI taxonomy): domain Eukaryota; kingdom Viridiplantae; phylum Streptophyta; class Magnoliopsida; order Poales; family Poaceae; genus Bromus; species Bromus sterilis. The sequence goes on along the minus strand of OX465595.1, from coordinate 358,164,390 downwards.
AACATATCCTGTATCAAAAATCCAGGATGTGTTCCCGACGCTTGTCAAGAGAAGATCAACAATATGTATATCAAATATACCTTCGTATCTCTTGGCGACCTTGCCAGCCTTCTTGTCCTTTAGGTACTTGGGACAGTTGCGTTTCCAGTGACCTTCACCCTTGCAGTAGAAGCACTCCACTCCGGGTTTAGGCTTGGGTGCCTTGGGAGGAGCGGCAACTGACTTGCCATCCCTCTTGGGGCCACCCCTCTTGGCCTTCTCTCGCCTGCTTGACTTCTTGAAGTCAGTGGTCTTGTTGACCATGAAGACGGCGTGCTCCTTCTTGATCTCAACCTCGGCGCTTTTCAGCATGGCGAACAACTCAGAAGGGGTTTTGGTCATCCCCTGCATGTTGTAGTTCAGCACAAAGCCTTTGTAGCTAGGGGGAAGCGACTGCAACACCCTATCAACAACAAGTTCATCTGGAATCTGGCATTCCAGAGCATTCAAGCGCTAAACGTAGCCAGAAATTTTGACTACGTGCTCACTCACGCTGCCGTGCTCGTCCATCTTTGTTGAGAAGAAGGCTTTAGAAGCCTCGTACCGTTCAGCCCTGGCTTGAGGTGCGAAGACCGCCTTGAGGTCGGTGATAATCTCATATGCACCCATCCTCTCAAAGCGTTTCTGCAGCTCAGCCTCCATGGAGTAGAGCATGCCACTCTGGACAAGGTTGTAATCATCAGTCCTGGAGAGATAGACATTCTTCTCGTCCTGACTGGCATCATTTGCTGGTGCGTCACCTAATGCGTCCTCTAGTACGTATGCCATCTTGAGGGGAACGAGGAGAATCCTCAGGGTGCGGAACCAGTTGGTGAAGTTTGTCCCATCTGTTTTTAGCTTATCTTTCTCTAGGAATGATCCTAAGTTGAACGAGGGGCGAGGTGCTGCCATCTACAAGGTTGATTCACAAGGATACATATTTAGACTTTTGTTCATAATGTGGAGTTTCAATTTAATCCCAAAATTATAGAAAGCTCCCACTTAGATAAACACCTCTCAATTTAATTAAGTGATTACACAATCCCAGCCCCCATACCTCCCCCGATCGTCACGGCCATCAGTATGCGAACCAGGTTGGCCTCTAAGCCAATCACATCAGGCATGTGACTCGTGCTCGACCTTTTGGTCTCCTATGTTCCAGGCCCGCATCTACATACGTCAAGCCTTCCAATCGAACCTTGATGTTAGCTGTTCAGCAAGGCCATATCTGCATATGCCAGGCTTGCCGAACCCAACCTCATGCGAACTCCGTTTAATATGTAGGACAACTCCGGTATGTACGGAGCATCAAGCCATATGGGAGAACCTTCCAGGCGGTGCCCACCAAGGGATAACACAATGTTGGTATTGTGAGAGATGGTCCTGTTTCGTGCTGCCGTCAATATATCTAGCATACTAGCATAAAACAGGAAGTAAAAATGTAAATCATACAACCTATGATCCCCCTTCATGCAAAGCAAAGTTAAACGCTTTTCTACTTCAGCTTGTGCAGGTTTTACGTGGCTGCTAGGGGTTTCGAGAGAGAGAACCGTTTCTATCCTGCGAAAAACATGCCACAACACCGTCTCCCATCCGTCTCTATTACACCCCTGTCGGGGCCCTCCGTTGCAAACATCTTCGCATCGCTAATGCAGAGAGACAGACACCCCCCAGCCACTTTATATGGTACAAGCCATATGTCAAGCGTGGAACCAGTCTCGTGTAAACGCGTAAGGTCGGTCGGGGGCCGCTTCATCAAACATTGTCGCAACGCTAAATGAGTACACGTGGGAGGGTAACGAATGAAGATTCGATGCCCACATCCTAGATGTGTTCTACCCGTACAATACATCTACGCATAGCTAGCTCTGATACCACTGTTAGAATACGGGGCAGAAAACACAAAATTTTCATACCTACGACACCCGAACCCAAGATCTATGCTATGGCGATGTAAAGTAACGGAGGGAATCGGCGTTCATACCTTTGAAGACCGAAAGAGGGAAACGTTCTTGCGAGCGTGGCTGGCGTAGACTCGGAACTACGACCTCCCTGTCGTGTAGAAGACCACCACCGGCGAGGATGACTCCCGGTAAACCTCCAGCGACGAAGTAGCACCACAAGTGTAGTGCCTCGAAGAGATTATACACGTACGGTACAATCGATGTTCCTCCCGGGCCCCGAACCAGGCGAGCAGCGGAAGAAATACGGCTACGGACCCCGGCTCCAGCAGAACGACGGCCTGCCTTATGGTGGAGTACTCCAATCCAGGTGCAGACTCCAAACAAGGGGAGTCCACTTCCGGGAAGGAGAAGGAGGAAGAAGGAGATATTGGTGTGTTGGAAAAAGGGGGTGCTACCCCTCCTTATATAGGCCAAGGGGGGGGGGTGTGATCCTCCTCCCCTCCCCCATGTGGGACTAAACTCCCAAGGGGGGGAGTGCGCCGGACATAGGGGGGATGGGCCCCACCCTTGGCGCCAAGCCCAAGGGGGGAGACCCCCTCCTCCCTTAATGGGCCCCATGGGCCCATTTAGCCTTTTTTCCATTTTTTTAATTTTTAGTATGTTTTAAATATTTAATTCAGATAATTAAATAATAAAAAATTATTAAAACAATTAAACTTTATTTTGAACTATTCAAAATGTCCGGAAACCATTCCGTCCTCCTTCGGAACTATTCCGGTGATTTCTCCTATTTCACCGATTGATCCCGTAACTGTCCTATGCATCGATTGCCCTTAAGTGTAACACCCTAATGGTCCGGGAAACAACAGACATGGTCGAGACTCTTCTCATTGACCAATGACTAGTCAGTTGGACCTGGTTACAATCCTTGACAGCCCCTGCGCTTCCATCGAATGAACTTCGATCGCTTTTGGAAACCGTTAACGATACGACGTAATCCCTTTGTGCTGTGGTACTTTGTTTGTCCGAGGTTTGATCGTCGGTATCCTACATACCATGTTCACATCTCGTTCACAACAAACAACTTCTCTCGTCCATGATCATTGCATCTCTTGTGACCTAGTCACGCCCTTGCAAGGTGTTGATGCAATATCACCGAGTGGGCCCAGAGTACCTGTCCTGTCACAAGGACTGACAAATCCCGCTCTGATCTATTAACATACTCATCAACCATCTATTTCGGAATACCCAAAGTGCACCGTTATAGCCAGCATATTTCAGTCAGGCGGTGGGATACAAATCAAAGTCTCCTCATAGATGATAATTACGTATGATCATTACGGTCTAAGGACTAAGCCATACGTTACAAAGTCATAGCAACGCTGAACTATGTGACTCGATCACATTGCAATACTTTAGGTGGGTGTACGTCCGTCACATCATTCCCCTTAACGATATGACCTCATTGTCAATGGACTTAAGTGTCGCCATGAGCAGGAAAGCTTGATCAATCAATTGCCCAATGAGATAGTTTACCCGAGTTAAACTACGGACCATGTTTTATACTACACCTGTATTAGTATTTCCAAGTAATACAGTTATAGCACAGTATAAAACGTATTATGAACAAAACGGATATGTGACAAATATCTTTATTAATTTGTCTCTAGGGCACATATCCAACAATAAGCACCTTTAAAAGCAACAAACTCTTCAATCTTTTCAACATCAAAGTAATCATAAACACCTTTGGCATAAGAAGATAGGATCTCATTTTCATTAAACTCACATTGGAAAGGAAGGTGTTTATGCTCTATATTAGAGCAGCAAGTAAAATCATAAGTGTGGCATAAACACTCAGCATAACAATAAGAAGTTTGTACTTGGTCCCATAAGTGTTTCCCATTCTGAGCTAGTTGGTGCCGCGTATAATGTATTAATGAGCATGCTCATCCAATGATTTTCCCTCAACCAAGTCGGTTGGGTTCTTAGTGCGAGCACAAATTGATCGAAGACGATCCAAGTGAAACATGTCCATCCTTCCATATTTGGGTGGTTCCACACTGATGACCCACAACGTAAGGGATCGATTGCAGCGTTTTTGATAAGTAAGAGTGTCGAACCCAACGAGGAGCAGAAGGAAATAGCAAGTGACTTTGGTAAAGAGATAACTGCAAGCACTAAAAGATAACTTTTTAGGGGTTTTCTTGGTATAAGTAACAAGATAGTAAAAAGCGAGTAAATTAAAAGGAACTGGAGAGTAACGAGTGGCCCAATCCTTTCTAAGCAAAGGAGAGGCCTAGAAAATGAACTTATAAAAGCTAAAGTGTTCTTGAGGACACATGGGAGAGGAAGTCATGTGCTTTCGCCATATTCCGTATCGGTACTGTGTGCTGTGTCGATAAGTGTTGAGTGGGTGGATCTATGCTAGTACACCCTCTAGACTAAGATGAGTGTACTCTTATGATTAAACACCTTGCAAGCATCCGCAAATACAAGATAGTAATTAAGGCAAAAGCCTAACCATAGCAATACGACCGGTGATCCATTGTTCCCTTGTGCAAAAGCGTGCAAACTGGGGTTTAGGTTTCTGTCACTCCGGCAACCCACCGTAAGCATTCTTTATACACAATGTATTCCCCTAGGTCCTTGATAAGGCGAAGTGTTGAGTGTTCGACTCACACAACACCACTAGGAAAATAACAACACAACTTAAATATCAACCAACACATATTACTTCAACATCATATGACTACTAACAACTAGACTTATCCCATGTCCTCAAGAACTTAGGTAACTACTCACAAGATATAAAAGAGATCATGATCAGTGGGGATAAATAGATGATAAACAATCTGAACACAATAATATTTCTCCAACAAAACTCAATAGCATTCACCACAAGGTAGTAATCAACACCGATAGAGTAGAGAGGATATATAGTACAGATTACAACACGAGTTGCAATTGTGAGACGAGATTGGATGGAGGTGGAGATGGTGCTGATGATGGGGATGATGTTGATGATGATCTCGATGATGCCCGTGACGATGGTGATGACGATGGCGATGATCTCCCCTTCCGGGAGGTGGTCTCCCCGGCGGAATCTGCCCGCCAGAGATGGCTTTTATTCTCTGTAGGTTTCCGCCACGAAGCGGCGGCGGAACTCCGGAAACTCTCCTCTTTTTAGGGTTTTTGGATGACGAAGAGTATATAGGCCAGAGGGGAGAGCCGGGAGTGGCCCCGGGGGTCCAGGCGCCCTCCCGGCGCGGCCAGGGGTGGGGCCGCGCCAGGTGGCCGCCTGGGGACCCTGTGGCCCCCCTCTGGTCGCTCTTTTGCGTGTCTTCGTGATCCGTCTGGAAAACAACCTCCGTCGATTTTCAAGTAATTTGGAGGTGTTCTTCTTCAGCAACTCAGCGTCCACTTTTTACTGCTGAAACCTGCGTCTGCTGCCTCGGCACCGGAAAGTTGCAAACTGTGTAAAATAAGCCAAAACAACATAAGAATAGCATCATATCATGAAATATATCAATGAATAAGAAAGAATTACTATATAAAATAGTGATGCATTTTGGACGTATCAACTCCCCCAAGCTTAGACCTCGCTTGTCCCCTAGCGAATACTGAGCTCGGTAAACCTGTCCACAAGTTTAGAGAGTGAAGTGTCGATAAATAAAATACGGACAAGAAGCATCAAGGTTCCTTCATCAAACTCAAGCATCCTCAACAACAATCTCAACTCATAAGGCCCTTATGAGAAAGTAATAACAATTATAATCAAAAGTAGGGCTGAGGAAACTCATCAAATCATGGTAAACATAACCTTGGTCAAAGGACAACTAAAAACACTTTGAAGCTTTTGAAAGGACATGTTAGTAGTCATGAAGTGCAAATGCTAACACAAAGGAAGATGCTCGCTAGGCAAAAGCTTTCGCAAACAACTTACTTATCAAAAGATAATGTCAACAAGGATATGGCATGACAAAACTTAATGCAACTTTATATGGATGAATCCTCATTAACATCAAATGCCCGTTCTCTTAGGGAAAAGAAGGAAGTAGGAAAACTGACTCAACATGAAGGTGGGTGAAAGGCCTTGATAAGGGCAAGCAGGGAAAACTCATGTGCTATCCTTAAATGAAACAGAATAAAAAATAGATTTTGGGGTGGTGCATAGTTTGTCAACGAATGCTAATAGATAACTCAATTACTTCTCAAGATGGACAAGTTTCGAGGAACGGCTCCCAAGTGGGGACGATCACATCTCCTTAATCTCCTTTGTTTATCACTGCCAAAGTTTCTGATTTCTCATAGACCAAGCGTGAAGGAGGGTTTGTTTTTTGTATTATCTTTCGAGCTGGGCGCACCCATGCCAGTTCCTCCTTGTATTATGGGTTTGCAGATTAGACATGCAATCCCGGGGTAAAACTTTTCCAACTTAAGAAGATCATGAATTACCTACTACTTCCTCATGAGCTAAACAAGAGGCACAAAACAGAAGATTTTGAACATTTAAGGATAACACATAAATTCTATACTTATAGGAGTGGTAGGGGAATACCACGAATAGGAAGGTATGGTGGACTAATATGGAAGGTAATGGTTTCAGGGTATGGATGCACAAGCAGAAATCTACTTGGCAAAGAGTTTTGGCTAGCAAAGGCTTTGAGAGAACAGACAATTGATGCTAATTTAGATGAAAAACATATAAGGCATAAACATTAAGGTAAGCATAACACATCAAGTTGTCTTCCTTGTCAACATAACACTTCAAGCATAATAACATAAAGGTTTTGGCTATGTCGCTACTTGAGAAAACATGCATGTTGTCAGGACCAAGACTATGTTTGCCAAAATTAAATAAAGTTTTCAAAGCCATACCTGATATAAGGTCAATACTCCCCATAAGAATTGTCATATGAGTCCGATTGCGTGAAGAGAATACCGAGTGCAGCGAAGGGACCAATAGACTTCTCATTAATATTCCATTATAGACGACTCCACACTCACGGATACAATCTCTCCACAGACGGAGTGATAGACCTCAAAACAAACACCTATTTCATATAATAAACTCCCTAGACATGATACGACTCTACTTGACTCTAAAAGACTAAGATAAAGATAAAGATACCCGGCAGTCCCCCAAACTTAGAACAGGCTGAGGGAATGCCATTACCCGAGGAGATTTACTCCTCATTCTTGTTCTTCTCAATCAGGTACTCCTTGGCGAAGCGCTTCCATGGTAGCTCCTCTCCAGTCTCGAAGGACATTCCCGTCTCCAGGATCCTGCACTCAGCACCTAAACCCATGCGCAGAAACTTTAGTTCATACTCACAGTTCTGGTTGTGCAGATCATAGATTTGTGCTTGGAGCTGATAAACTTTTTCTTCTAGTGCGGACAAACTTGACCACATCTCCTTCATCTCTTTCCTATGGGAAGCCTCGATCTCGTTCCTGATGTCGAAGTTGGCTTCAACACCACGCTCCACCATCTTCTTGAACTTGAAGACCTCATGTTCCATCTCCTTCAGCCGCTCCTCGGTGCTCCCCTCTATGACTGGTCCCTTTAGATCTTCCTTGTGGAGAACACCGTCCTCCACACGAAGGATCTGGGGGTGCTTGTTCACCTCAGCGAGGTAAGGGTTGATGACGTTGACGACGAACTTGTCCTTGGGGGAACTTGGGGAAGCCATGGCACCTAGGTTTAGCTAAAAGATCTCCTGGCAGAAACAGATTGAAGAGAAAACACATGAAATCGCGAGATACGCTGCCGGAACAATCCGGGCAAATATATAGCAAAAATTTCTGCAACAAAAGGAAGGTAACGAGCCAAAGTGGGGTCGGAGACGGACTCCTGGGTGCCCAGGCGGCCTCCCGGCACGGCCAGGAGGTGGGGCGCGCCAGGGGGGCGCCTGGGCCCCCTGGAGCTCCTCTCCGGCTCCACTTAGGCCTCGAATTTTCCTAATTTTGCAAAAACTCATAATATGGAACTTTTATGGCGGTTCGCGATGTTTCCTTACCGTAATACATACCTTTTCTTATGCTACTTCTGTCGGTGTCTGAAACAGGACTGCAACATGTTCTTCATGAGTTGTTGTGCGTATTATATTTGCATCAACATGGACGGGATCTCCCGCCATGTAATGCTTGAGTCTTTGCCCATTCACAACTTGGGGTTTGGTGCCTTCAAAATTGTTAATCTTGATTGCACCAGACCGGTAGACTTCTTCGATATGAAATGGCCCTTCCCACCTGTAAAGTAGTTTACCTGGAGAAAACCTGAAACGAGATCTAAACAATAAAACTTTATCACCAACATTAAATTCACATTTCAGAATCCTCCTGTCATGCCACTTCTTTACCTTTTCCTTGAACATTTTAGCGCTCTCCTAAGCTTCACTTCTCCACTCATCTAGAGAAGTTAAGTTCATGAGACGCTTTTCACCAGCTAACTTTGGGTCAACATTAAGCTCTCTAACAGCCCAGAAAGCTTTGTTCTCTAACTCTAATGGCAAATGGCAAGCCTTACCATAGACCATTTTATAGGGAGACATGCCCATGGGGTTTTTGTAAGCAGTTCTATACGCCCACAAAGCATCTCCTAACTTATTTGACTAGTCCTTCCTATTTCTGTTAACTGTCTTTTGCAAGATCAACTTGATCTCTCTATTGGTGAGCTCAACTTGCCCACTAGTTTGAGGATGGTACGGTGACGCAATCCAATGATTGACATCCTAATTGGCTAAAGCTTTTCTAAAAGCTCCATGCGTGAAATGTGATCCTCCATCAGTCATGAGATACCTAGGTACACCAAACCTAGGGAATATTACATCTTTGAGAATTTTCAAAGATGTTTTGTGATCAGCACTTTTAGTGGGTATTGCTTCAACCCACTTGGTTACATAATCAACAACAACTAAAATGTGAGTATACTTGTGCGAAGAAGGAAAAGGACCCATAAAATCAAAACCCCAGCAATCAAAAGGCTCAATCACTAGTGAGTAATTCATAGGCATCTCATTCCTTCTACTAATATTACCAACTCTCTGACATTTATCACAGGCTAAAAGATAATTTCTAGCATCTTTAAAGAGAGTAGGCCAATAAAAACCTGATTGGAGAACCTTATGTGCGGTTCTCTCACCGGCGTGATGTCCTCCATAGGGACTATCGTGACATTGCTTGAGAATGTCCTTCTGCTCATGTTCCGGTATGCATCTTCTCACGATCCCGTCTGGACCTTCTTTGAAAAGATGCGGGTCATCCCAAAAATAAGCCTCAAATCATGGAAGAACTTCTTCATTTGCTGAAATGTTAAACCTGGAGGCAAATACTTTGCAACGATAAAATTAGCATAATCTGCAAACCAAGGATCGGAAAGAGATTGTACTTTAACAACGGCAAGTTGTTCGTCTGGAAAACTGTCATTGACTGGAATGGGATCATGCGGTATATCTTCCATCCTTGAAAGATTGTCCGCTACAGGGTTGTCTGCTCCTTTTCTATCAACAATCTGCAAATCAAATTCTTGAAGGAGGAGTACCCACCTGATGAGTCTTGGTTTGGCATCCTTCTTCTTCATAAGATACTTAATGGCAGCATGGTCAGTATGAATAATAACTTTAGAATCAACAATATACTGCCTAAACTTATCACAAGCAAACACTACTGCTAAGAATTCCTTCTCAGTAGTAGCATAATTCTTTTGAGCACTATCAAGGGTTTTACCAGCATAATAAATAACATTCAATTTTTTTATCAACCCTTTGTCCTAAAACAGCTCCAACATCAAAATCACCAGCATCACACATAATTTCAAAGGGCAAATTCCAGTCAGGCGGTTGTACTATAGGAGAAGTTATTAAAGCTTTCTTAAGAACTTTGAAAGCCTCCTTACAATCTTCATCAAATACAAAAGGAACATCCTTCTGGAGAAGATTAGTGAGGGGTCTCAAGGTCTTAGAAAAGTCTTTAATAAATCTTCTATAGAAACCAGCATGACCGAGAAAACTACGAATACCTTTAATGTCCCTCGGATAAGGCATCCTTTCGATAGCTTCAATCTTCGCCTTGTCCAGTTCAATTCCCCTCTCGGAAATCTTGTGGCCAAGCACGATCCCTTCGTTAACCATGAAGTGACACTTTTCCCAGTTTATAACTAAGTTTGTATCCTCGCATCTCTGAAAAACTTTATTAAGATTGTGGAGACAGTGGTCAAAGGAAGTTCCAGAGACGGAGAAATCGTCCATGAAGACTTCCACAATCTCCTCACAGAAACCATGAAATATTGCAGACATACATCTCTGAAAAGTAGCAGGGGCATTGCATAAACCAAAAGGCATACGCCTATAAGCATAAGTACCGTAAGGACAAGTGAAAGTGGTCTTCTCTTGATCGGCAGTGTTAACATGAATTTGAGAGAAGCCTGAATACCCGTCAAGATAGCAAAAGTGGGTGTTTTTCGACAGCCTCTCAAGCATCTGATCAATAAAGGGCAGCGGGTAGTGGTCCTTCCTGGTTGCCTTGTTCAACTTCCTGTAATCAATAGACATTCTATATCCAATAATAATTCTCTGAGGTATTAGTTCATTCTTATCATTAGGGACTACAGTTGTCCCTCCTTTCTTAGGAACACAATGAACTGGACTTACCCACTTACTATCAGTGTAACATCCCAAAATTCTAAATTTTGGAATGTTATAATAATTAGATAATTATGATTGTCTTGTTTGATTTGGGTGTATTTGATCTGAGTAAGATAGACTAGAATCTAAACTTTGGAAGTTTACATGAATATTAAAATGAGAGGGAATAAAAGGACTTTCCCTAATATTCATTTTTGTTCTTTAAAACAAACCCGACAAATAAAAATAGAGAGAAGGTAATATGACTCCTTCAATAAATAAAATAAAGTTGAGAAAATGTTTCAAATAAAAGTTTTCATTTTTATTTTATTGGATCTTATTTTGAATACTTTTATTTAAAAAAAAATGAGGGAGATAACATGACTTCTTCAATTTATTTGAAAATTATTTAAAACCTTGCTTTGGAGTTTATTTGGATTTATTAAGAAAATAATTTTTTTATGTTTTTTTTTGATAAAAACTTATTGAAAATATTATTTATGTGTTTCTAAGATTTTAGAATTTTATTTCGTATTTTTTTCCGACTTAAATTTTTATTTTATAAAACTCTTTGAAGTTTAAGAAAAGTACGTATATATATATATGTATATAAACGTAATTACGTTTTAGGTTTTTTTTTAAATAAATGTTATTTTTTTGGGGCTATTTTTATTATATTAAAAATACCTCTATATTTAAAAATAAAAAAAAACGTCGCGGCCAGCCCAGCCAGCCAGCGGCCAGCGGCCAGAGGCCGAAAGGCCAGGGCGTGGCCAGCCAGCCAAGCGAGCACGCTCGCACGTGCACGTACGTGGCGCAGGAGTTGTCTCCTTCCTGGAGACGAGCTCCTAAAGGAGACGAACTCCTATGCGACCGCAACCCCTATTCGCTTTGGACTCCGATTCGATTGTTGTTTGCCCAAGAAAACTTGTCCCTTAAATACCCCATGACCCCCTCCTCCGATTCCCCACAAAATTTCGCAGCAAACCGTTCCAAATCGAGCTAATTTCGGGGTAGATCTACGTCCAACGGAGCTCCATTGTTGGACGAATTTCGTCACCGGTGAGCCTCCCCTTGACCCCAAATTATGCAGACCGACTCCTCTTTTCGTTGTGCATCTAATTGACATCTTTTCCCTCTTCTATTCTTGCGCAAGATTGATCTCAAAATTGTACGCGTACCGCGGGAGTTCATCGGAGCGCGCTCGGTTCACCGCGTTGCCACGCCCGTACGGACGACGTTGGAGATCATCACCACCACCGTTGTGATTTTCTAATCAAGCCCTACATCCTAGACGCCCTCGTTGAGGCCGAAGATCGCCGGAGTTGTCGTCTTCGTCGCGTCTAATCTACACGTCGCGGTTAGTAAAAGCGCCGTAAATTTTTATCCGTTTCTCCGTTTTAGACGAAACCAGCGGCCAAATCATTGTTTTGAAACCCTTTAAATTTTGTGTACTGTAGATCCAAGTTTTGAGAAAAACAAATTCCGTTTGCAAAAAGTTCCTAAATCCTATTCAAAACTGTCATAGTAATATCTTTTTACTCGTAGATCCGTTTTGCGTGATTCCAAAGCCCACGGTTTTCTTTCGAAGCCCTCTATTCAGTTCAACCATAAAGTTTGTTTTGGTATTTTTGAAAATATTCAGATCTGATCAGATTCTATTTTCAACTTTAGTTGATCGTATCTTTTGTTTTACAACTCGGATTTGATTGATTCTTTTTGCAAAATAAAACCCTAGTTAAACCTTATATTCTAGATACCTTGCAACCCACTTTTTAACCAATCAAGATCTGTTTTGAAAAAACTTTTATTTGGTTTTTCTTTTGAAGTTTCAAAATAAAATAAAATTGTTCGCCTTCTTTTGGATTGTTGATTTATTGTGTGCAACCTTGTGTGCTTGGTTACGATAGATTGCTCGGAGTGTGACGAGTAGAATTGTCGGAATTGTGAGCGCGAATAACTTCATCAAGATTCAAGGCAAGTCATATCTTTTGATCATATTCCCTATTACCTATGTTTTCAATGCATTAGTTCTTCTTCTTTAGATTGCATGATAGGTTGTACTATGCTATTAGACCCAGTAGTTCATTGAGGTAGGTCTGATCCTTACATCTTTGTCACCATCGTATAATAGGATATTGCTATGCTAAGTAGACATGGATTGGGAAGTGAATCATTATGAGGTATGAGTGATAATGTAGTAATTAGGACCAAGATAAAGTTAATGAACTACCTGGGTGGGATGGTTGCGAGCATCCTGGGGGTGGCCAGTGATGACTGCGGAAAGCCACCCAGGCTCAAAGGGACTGTTTGTATTGACATACCTAGAAGCTTACGTGTGCAGCCACAAGCTACTATGGGCTCTGGCTTGGTTGATCAGTTGTAGGGACTCTTACTAGGTAGCGCTATGAAAGTAGTTGTGAGTAGGTGGGATGGGTGCTACCGGAGTAAGGGAAACTCTTCTGAAAGACCATGTCTCGATCTTCCGGTTGTCATACACCATGCAGTGTGACGAACTACAAAGGAGGCGATCGAGTCTTGTGGGGAAAAGTGTACAAACCTCTGCAGAGTGTAAAACTAATCGATTAGCCGTGTCCCCGCTTATGGACAATTTGAGCGACTAGATGTGGTAATATTGATTTGTCTCATCATCTTTAATTAACTGATTGGTTTAATCACTTTGGGATAGATTGAGTGGGGGTTCCCATCTCAATCGTATGCTATTGTAGAACTTAGTTATTATTATTCTATAGGGAAAATTAGCTTTTTGCAAAAATAAATGTAGAAGCTCCACCAGCCAAATTGCATGTATTGTAGGAAATTTTACTTCTTTCTGGGATATGATTTTCCGTACATTCAAACGTACTGACCCGTTTTTGGGCTGTAACCTTCGGTGTTGCAGGATTATATACGACGAGTAAGTGATACGATTTAGGGTCGTGAAGTCTACACTCAACTTTGCCGTTGGCGTTGATGGGACTCCACTTATATATTGATTGTTCTGCTGTGTATTCTAGCCCAAGGGATGTAAGGTAATAAATACCATGTATTTACGTTAATTTATGACATGTGATACTATGGTATTTCATCGAGTACCTGTGTGTGCTAGCATACTGATCCAGGGATAGCACAGAAGCACAGTAGACTTGGTTCCCTTCGGGACCGGGTCGTTACAAGATGGTATCAGAGCACATGTTGACTGTAGGTCGTGACCCTAGAAACTGGAAAGCCATAGGAAATTCTATTGCTAAAAAAATTATTTTGAAAAGAAAAATCCATTACTTCTCACCTTTTCTGAGTTTTATCAAACACTCCCTCTTACCCCAAACAAGTTAGATTATACCCGTGCCACTTTGACTACTTGGAAGGATCATCTTACACTACATCGAGAAGGAAGTTATTGGACTCATGATCAATTAAGTGTAAAGGGGATTATACCGTGCATTGGAAGAATGGAAGTTACCAAGTAGAAGTATCAAATATTTTGAAGACTCGAAGATTTTTTGAAGACTCTGAAGACCCCAAGATTACCCATGACCTTTAGAGGACTAAATCCCTGTTATATGCTCACGTTAGATGCGGTGATTTGTGTGTTTTTTTGTACTGTTCTCCCTCCCCCCTAAACTTATTCCCTAAACCAAAACCCTTGGACCCCATAGATGGTGTATGGAGATGAACTCATCTTTTCCGGAGCGATGACTCAGTTGGAGACCGAACAATGGATTCAGAACGTGGAGGATCACATGAAGGATAACAGTGTTGGAAGAAACGATATGGTGCAATATGCTCTTCAGTACTTTGCAAAAGGTGCTGCTACTTGGTGGAGGATGTACCAAGCTATCAATGGATGGCGAGGAGAAATCACTTGGGAGGAATTCAAACTGACTCTACTAAGATCTTGTCTTGTCTCCCGAACAAGGAAGCCTAGTGGAAACGATATGAAGAAACCATGTGCATGTAAGATCTATGGAGAAATAGGACACACCCACGAGGAACATCAGGAGGAATGCCCCCATTGTGAAGAAAGTCACCCAGCTGAAGAATGTCCCACTAGGCAGGTTACCTGTTTCTTGTGTGAAGGAACTACCCAGTACCCCGCCCAGTGTAACTTATACCCCATGGTACAGAAAGTGATCCAACAACATAAGGAAGGAATGAAGGAAGCTCTTAGTAAACAGATAAATGTACTCATGATGAAGGGAGATGTTAAAGACCTTCTTGAATAAACATCAACCCCAGTTTGCCTCAAGTCGTGCTATTCATGTGGAGAAGAAGGACATATTTCACAAAACTCCACAAAGAAGGGGGACGAGTATCTGGGCAAATTCCCGACAATAGAAGTGGATTATGACCAACAAGAAATAGAAGATTGGAGTAACATAGAAAGTTCGAGAAAGAAACACAAGGTGTTTGGAAGGGTCGTGTGTTGGCATTGTAGCAAGGATGGACGTCATGCACCTGGTTGCCCTTGTAAAGACTACGACCTGCTCGCAAGACAAAAAACCCAGACCAAGAATAAGAGGATGACTCAAGATTCACAGAAGAAGCCTTACGCCCAGAAGAACACCACTTATGTTAAAGACGTCAATAATATGGAGGAGAAGAATGCATCCCAGAAATCCAAGGATGGAGATGGTGAAAGCAATGTTTATACCAAGAAGAGCCCAATTTCTGCAAAGAAGGATCGGAGTCAAGTCATTTGTTTTAGGTGCAGAGAAGCAGGGCACTACTCTACCAAATGCCCCGAAAGGAAGACAAAGCCTCAAGGAGCTTAAGTAATCACAATGAGACTCCAAGACTGGAAATGAGTAAGTTGTTTTGCTGCAACAAGGAAGACCACTTTATCCAAGAATATCGCAATGGACAGAAGTTTTATGCTGAGATAGTAGTTGCGAAGCATGCAATAAGAGTAGGAGGTAATGTTTTTTTAAATAGAAACGTCGGATGGAGATGTGCAGTTCTATGACATTGCAATGATCAATTTGAGATTCAATAGAGCTAGTATGCGCCTTTGGTCAGGAAACAACCACATGTGTGAATTGGATATTTATGAGTAGTAACACTACAAGCAAGGAGAAGTTATTCGGAAGCTAATGTAAAGATAAGGAAGAGACCCTAGATTTTCATTTTTAAGGGTGGAAGTATCTTATATTACTACCGGAAGAATGATCGAAGTGTTAACTACATCAGACCTCACAATCGAGTTTGACAAGTAAGTGATGAGTCTGTTTGAAGATGTGATAGTTTGCATTAAGATATTAAGGAAGAAGTATAGTTGGATTTTAAAGAATGAGAAACAAGACTTATGATTGAGATGGAGAATATTTAAAATCCAAGGAGGATTTAAGATTTGCAATAAAGGAGGAGGTCTCATTACCCACAAGCTCCAGGATTTGATAATAAGCAAGCACATTCTTGTGGAAAGAAGAACCATGGAGGAAGCTATGGCTCTATCAGCCGACGATTTCATAGGAGTTTACGTAAAACCCGAGAGTTGTGAAGAAACGATAGCTGTTTTATTTGGCATGCAGAAACCATGGAATTACCCGAACTCAGTTCGTGGAGAAGATAATTTTGCAGTGCTTGTGAGGATGCCCGAGTGTTGGAATGCGAGATTTGCTAAACCATATACAAGGTAATGATTTGGGTGCAGGATGGATTGATCACCATACTGGCTACTCTTATTATTCGCCTTGCTATATGGGATGGTAGATCTAGAGTGACCTACCTATAGTAGAGAGACGACGACGACGCTAAGCCAGAAACTTTAGAATGGTACGACGATGACCCTGTACATTGCAACCCTTGCGAATCATAAGTAATACGGTGAGAATAGGCCAAGACCCATTTTCTGCAGGAAACCCTCTTGTTGACCACCATGAGAGTACCGATATTTGTTAGTATTGGCGTTCGACCAGTCATTCATGAAGGTACAGTATATGGAAGACCAATCATTCCGTGAAAAGATATTCAATACCTCAAAGGAGTAGGGGTATATGGAAGAAGGAAGTTATCGAAGGAGTTGTATTCTTGAAAACTTGGGATTTTGTTTTAAGGGTGGTAGCACCCTAGAGCTTCAGAGGATGAGTGGATTTCGGAGACGGAAGACCCCAGACCTAACCTTTTCTTTCTAGCCTCTTCGAATCTCGAGGACGAGATTCATTTTAAGGGTGGTAGATTTGTAACATCCCAAAATTCTAAATTTTGGAATGTTATAATAATTAGATAATTATGATTGTCTTGTTTGATTTGGGTGTATTTGATCTGAGTAAGATAGACTAGAATCTAAACTTTGGGAGTTTACATGAATATTAAAATGAGAGGGAATAAAAGGACTTTCCCTAATATTCATTTTCGTTCTTTAAAACAAACCCGACAAATAAAAATAGAGAGAAGGTAATATGACTCCTTCAATAAATAAAATAAAGTTGAGAAAATGTTTCAAATAAAAGTTTTCATTTTTATTTTATTGGATCTTATTTTGAATACTTTTATTTAAAAAAAAATGAGGGAGATAACATGACTTCTTCAATTTATTTGAAAATTATTTAAAACCTTGCTTTGGAGTTTATTTGGATTTATTAAGAAAATAATTTTTTTATGTTTTTTTTGATAAAAACTTATTGAAAATATTATTTATGTGTTTCTAAGATTTTAGAATTTTATTTCTTATTTTTTTCCGACTTAAATTTTTATTTTATAAAACTCTTTGAAGTTTAAGAAAAGTACGTATATATATATGTATATAAACGTAATTACGTTTTAGGTTTTTTTTTAAAAATAAATGTTATTTTTTTGGGGCTATTTTTATTATATTAAAAATACCTCTATATTTAAAAAAAAAAAACGTCGCCGCCAGCCCAGCCAGCCAGCGGCCAGCGGCCAGAGGCCGAAAGGCCAGGGCGTGGCCAGCCAGCCAAGCGAGCACGCTCGCACGTGCACGTACGTGGCGCAGGAGTTGTCTCCTTCCTGGAGACGAGCTCCTAAAGGAGACGAACTCCTATGCGACCGCAACCCCTATTCGCTTTGGACTCCGATTCGATTGTTGTTTGCCCAAGAAAACTTGTCCCTTAAATACCCCATGACCCCCTCCTCCGATTCCCCACAAAATTTCGCAGCAAACCGTTCCAAATCGAGCTAATTTCGGGGTAGATCTACGTCCAACGGAGCTCCATTGTTGGACGAATTTCGTCACCGGTGAGCCTCCCCTTGACCCCAAATTATGCAGACCGACTCCTCTTTTCGTTGTGCATCTAATTGACATCTTTTCCCTCTTCTATTCTTGCGCAAGATTGATCTCAAAATTGTACGCGTACCGCGGGAGTTCATCGGAGCGCGCTCGGTTCACCGCGTTGCCACGCCCGTACGGACGACGTTGGAGATCATCACCACCACCGTTGTGATTTTCTAATCAAGCCCTACATCCTAGACGCCCTCGTTGAGGCCGAAGATCGCCGGAGTTGTCGTCTTCGTCGCGTCTAATCTACACGTCGCGGTTAGTAAAAGCGCCGTAAATTTTTATCCGTTTCTCCGTTTTAGACGAAACCAGCGGCCAAATCATTGTTTTGAAACCCTTTAAATTTTGTGTACTGTAGATCCAAGTTTTGAGAAAAACAAATTCCGTTTGCAAAAAGTTCCTAAATCCTATTCAAAACTGTCATAGTAATATCTTTTTACTCGTAGATCCGTTTTGCGTGATTCCAAAGCCCACGGTTTTCTTTCGAAGCCCTCTATTCAGTTCAACCATAAAGTTTGTTTTGGTATTTTTGAAAATATTCAGATCTGATCAGATTCTATTTTCAACTTTAGTTGATCGTATCTTTTGTTTTACAACTCGGATTTGATTGATTCTTTTTGCAAAATAAAACCCTAGTTAAACCTTATATTCTAGATACCTTGCAACCCACTTTTTAACCAATCAAGATCTGTTTTGAAAAAACTTTTATTTGGTTTTTCTTTTGAAGTTTCAAAATAAAATAAAATTGTTCGCCTTCTTTTGGATTGTTGATTTATTGTGTGCAACCTTGTGTGCTTGGTTACGATAGATTGCTCGGAGTGTGACGAGTAGAATTGTCGGAATTGTGAGCGCGAATAACTTCATCAAGATTCAAGGCAAGTCATATCTTTTGATCATATTCCCTATTACCTATGTTTTCAATGCATTAGTTCTTCTTCTTTAGATTGCATGATAGGTTGTACTATGCTATTAGACCCAGTAGTTCATTGAGGTAGGTCTGATCCTTACATCTTTGTCACCATCGTATAATAGGATATTGCTATGCTAAGTAGACATGGATTGGGAAGTGAATCATTATGAGGTATGAGTGATAATGTAGTAATTAGGACCAAGATAAAGTTAATGAACTACCTGGGTGGGATGGTTGCGAGCATCCTGGGGGTGGCCAGTGATGACTGCGGAAAGCCACCCAGGCTCAAAGGGACTGTTTGTATTGACATACCTAGAAGCTTACGTGTGCAGCCACAAGCTACTATGGGCTCTGGCTTGGTTGATCAGTTGTAGGGACTCTTACTAGGTAGCGCTATGAAAGTAGTTGTGAGTAGGTGGGATGGGTGCTACCGGAGTAAGGGAAACTCTTCTGAAAGACCATGTCTCGATCTTCCGGTTGTCATACACCATGCAGTGTGACGAACTACAAAGGAGGCGATCGAGTCTTGTGGGGAAAAGTGTACAAACCTCTGCAGAGTGTAAAACTAATCGATTAGCCGTGTCCCCGCTTATGGACAATTTGAGCGACTAGATGTGGTAATATTGATTTGTCTCATCATCTTTAATTAACTGATTGGTTTAATCACTTTGGGATAGATTGAGTGGGGGTTCCCATCTCAATCGTATGCTATTGTAGAACTTAGTTATTATTATTCTATAGGGAAAATTAGCTTTTTGCAAAAATAAATGTAGAAGCTCCACCAGCCAAATTGCATGTATTGTAGGAAATTTTACTTCTTTCTGGGATATGATTTTCCGTACATTCAAACGTACTGACCCGTTTTTGGGTTGTAACCTTCGGTGTTGCAGGATTATATACGACGAGTAAGTGATACGATTTAGGGTCGTGAAGTCTACACTCAACTTTGCCGTTGGCGTTGATGGGACTCCACTTATATATTGATTGTTCTGCTGTGTATTCTAGCCCAAGGGCTGTAAGGTAATAAATACCATGTATTTACGTTAATTTATGACATGTGATACTATGGTATTTCATCGAGTACCTGTGTGTGCTAGCATACTGATCCAGGGATAGCACAGAAGCACAGTAGACTTGGTTCCCTTCGGGACCGGGTTGTTACAATCAGCTATAGGGTAGATAATACCTGCGGCTAGAAGCTTGAGGATCTCGGTCCTCACAACATCCATCATCTTTGGGTTCAACTGTCGTTGATGTTCAACAACAGGTTTAGCATCAGGCTCGAGGTTGATAGTATGTTGACAGATGGATGGACTAATTCCCTTAAGGTCATCAAGGGTATAGCCAATCGCACCACGGTGTTTACGAAGTACCTCCAATAATCGCTCTTCTTCATATCCTGAAAGGTTAGAGTTGATAATAACAGGATATACTTTCTTTTCATATAAATAAGCATACTTGAGCGTATCGGGAAGTGGTTTGAGATCAAACACCGGGTCTTCTTTTGGTTTGGATAGAATTCCTAAAGGTTCAACCGGAAGGTTGTGCTTCAGGATAGCAGGTTGTCTGAAAAAGATTTCGTCAATTTCAATTCTTTCCTGCATATGAGCATCATTCTCGTGGTCCTCCATGTATTGCTGCAAAGGATCATTAGGGGGAATAGCGATAGAAGCAATACTTTCAATAATGTTATCATCACTAGGTAATTCAGTACCACGAGGCTGCTTAGAGATCATAGAAAAGTTAAATTCATATGGATCACCATTGAATTCAACAGAAACCTTACCTTTCTTGCAATCTATAATAGCTCCACAAGTTCTGAGGAAAGGTCTACCAAAAATAATAGGACAAAAACTATCTTGTACTGAACCAAGTACAAGAAAGTCGGTAGGATACTTTACCTTTCCGCATAGGACTTCAACATCTCTCACAATCCCAATAGGAGAGATAGTAGCTTTGTTTGCAAGATGAATAGTAACATCAATCTCTTCGAGTTCACAGGGTGAAATATCACCCATGATCTCTTGATAAAGCGAATAAGGAATCGCACTAGCACTTTATCCCAAATCGCATAGCCCGTAATAATTGTGATCTCCTATTTTAACAGATACAACTGGTGTACCTGAAATCGGGCTTTTATTCTTGGTTGTGACAATGTTAGTTGAAACGGCACAAAATTTTATAATAGAATCTGAAATATCATTAGTAACTAAATCTTTAACCATAGCAACTTGAGGATCGACTCTGATCTGGTCCTCAGGTTCGTCTGTTCTCCTCTCACTTTTATTTATGATGCCTGTCACAAAAGAGTGCTCCCTTATTCTTGAAGGAAAAGGGGGCTGTTCATATATAACTGCAGGCAAAATAGGATCAGCAACGTGAATATCAATAGGTACTTCTTTGAAAGGCTTATGGTACTGATCCTTCTTCATCTTAGAAGAATCAACATGAGAGGTAAAGTTCTTACAAAAATCAATCATTAGATGGGAATCCAGACCAATCTTAGAGCAAAAGGTATTAAAATAATCAATTTTCACATAGCTCTCAATGTAATCATGCTCATAATTTATAGCAGGTTCAATACCTTTATCGATTTCCCAATCTTCAGTATTCTTCTGGATCCTTTCGATGAGATCCCATCTTTCTTCAACGCTCTTTGTCTGAAATACCCCGCTAGAGGAGGCATCCAACATTTCCTTATCCTGACGAGAAAGCCTGGCATAAAAATTTGTAAGTATAATATCTTCGGGGAGCTTATGGATAGGACATTTGAACATTAGGGATTTAAGCCTCCCTCAAGCTTGAGCGATGATCTCTCCGTCGTGAGACCTAAAGTTATAGATGTAATTCCTGTCTCGATGAACTTCATGAAGAGGGTAAAACTTTGTATAAAAGAGAGACATAAGCTCTTCCCAATTAAGAGAATGTGAGTTATCGAGGAGCTTATACCAATCTGAAGCTTTATCCGTAAGAGATATGGAGAATAATTTCTTCATAACGAACTCCAGTGACACACCTGCAAGCTTGAATAATGAACATAGTTGTGATAAATATAGCAAGTGTTCACCTGGATGTCTGTCTCCTGCATAGCGATTAGCTAAGACATAATCGATAATACCAGATGGTATCTTATAAGGCACAATTTCAGCAGGGTCAGAAGTGACTACCTTAGTAGTGGGGCGGTTCCCCAAGAACAACGATACAAGAGTAGGGGTGTCCATGAGGACAAAAACAGCAACAGCAAAACTAAAACAGAAATATAAAAACTTCCTTACCAACTTCACTTACTAATAGCGCTACGCTCCCCGGCAACGGCGCCAGAAAACGTTACTTGATGACCCACAACGCAAGGGATCGATTGCAGCGTTTTCGATAAGTAAGAGTGTCGAACCCAACGAGGAGCAGAAGGTAATAGCAAGTGACTTTGGTAGAGATATAACTGCAAGCACTGAAAGATAACATTTTAGGGGTTTTCTTGGTATAAGTAACAGGATAGTAAAAAGCGAGTAAAGTAAAAGGAACTGGAGAGTAACGAGTGGCCCAATCCTTTCTAAGCAAAGGAGAGGCCTAGGAAATGAACTTATAAAAGCTAAAGTGTTCTTGAGGACACATGGGAGAGGTAGTCATGGCTTTCGCCATATTCCGTATCGGTACTGTGTGCTGTGTCGATAAGTGTTGAGTGGGTGGATCTATGCTAGTACACCCTCTAGACTAAGATGAGTGTACTCTTATGATTAAACACCTTGCAAGCATCCGCAAATACAAGATAGTAATTAAGTCAAAAGCCTAACCATAGCAATACGACCGGTGATCCATTGTTCCTTTGTGCAAAAGCGTGCAAACTGGGGTTTAGGTTTCTGTCACTCCGGCAACCCACCGTAAACATTCTTTATACACAATGTATTCCCCTAGGTCCTTGATAAGGCGAAGTGTTGAGTGTTCGACTCACACAACACCACTAGGAAAATAACAACACAACTTAAATATCAACCAACACATATTACTTCAACATCATATGACTACTAACAACTAGACTTCTCCCATGTCCTCACGAACTAAGGTAACTACTCACAAGACATAAAAGAGATCATGATCAGTGGGGATAAATAGATGATAAACAATCTGAACACAATAATATTTCTCCAACAAAACTCAATAGCATTCACCACAAGGTAGTAATCAACACCGATAGAGTAGAGAGGATATATAGTACGGATTACAACACGAGTTGCAATTGTGAGACGAGATTGGATGGAGGTGGAGATGGTGCTGATGATGGGGATGATGTTGATGATGATCTCGATGATGCCCGTGATGATGGTGATGACGATGGAGATGATCTCCCCTTCCGGGAGGTGGTCTCCCCGGCGGAATCTGCCCGCCAGAGATGGCTTTTCTTCTCTGTAGGTTTCCGCCACGGAGCGGCGGCGGAACTCCGGAAACTCTCCTCTTTTTAGGGTTTTTGGATGAAGAAGAGTATATAGGCCAGAGGGGGAGCCGGGAGTGGCCCCCGGGGTCCAGGCGCCCTCCCGGCGCGGCCAGGGGTGGGGCCGCGCCAGGTGGCCGCCTGGGGACCCTGTGGCCCCCCTCTGGTCGCTCTTTTGCGTGTCTTCGTGATCCGTCTGGAAAACAGCCTCCGTCGATTTTCAGGTAATTTGGAGGTGTTCTTCTTCAGCAACTCAGCGTCCACTTTTTACTGCTGAAACCTGCGTCTGCTGCTTCGGCACCGGAAAGTTGCAAACTGTGTAAAATAAGCCAAAACAACATAAGAATAGCATCATATCATGAAATATATCAATGAATAAGAAAGAATTATTATATAAAATAGTGATGCATTTTGGACGTATCACACACCCATGGTGAAGATAGCATCAGTAGTCATAGAAAGACAGAGAAGAAAGGTAGAAACTATTTTTTTTGTTTTTCATGAAAGACACAAAAGCAAAAACGGAAAGGTAAACTAACAAGACTAAAAAGCAAAGATAAAAGATAGTGTGCAACTCCCCTATCTTGAAGCGCGGAGTCCGTGGCAACGGCGCCAGAAATTGCCTTGATGTCGCGAGAGTTTACTTCTCGCCCCTCGTTGGTTACCCAAAGTGGAAGGTGAGATGTAGCGTAGCGGCAATTTCCCTTAGCGAAGATGCTAAGGTTTAAGCTCGACCATTAAGAATCCAACGGATACAAGAAGGTGGTGAAGTGAACAATGGCGCCGTTCACAACTCAGGGTTGCTTACTTCACCTGGACCTGCACACACAGCAAATAACTTTGCTTCCCAACGAGTAAAGAGGAGTTGTCAATTCCTCCGGCCTTGTTGTTTACAAAGGATAAAACGCACGGGATAATAATGATAGTGATAGCAACAGAAAAGTAAATAAAGCAGTAAATTGATAGTGGGTGTAAACAGTATTGGAAATATGGACCGGGGTCCTATGATGCTCACTAGTGATGTCTCTCTCCCAAAAGATGATAAAATAGCCATGCGAGGTAAACACATTACAGCTGGGCAATTGACAGGATTATGTGCGCAAACCAATGCTAATTATGCTATAAAGAAAGGAAGAGGCTCAAAAGCATGGGCGGTACGCCAAGACAAGTAGACCGAAATCCATCTGCATCTACCTACTAATCATCCACCTTGAGATATCTATCCAGAACACCTTGCTGGTATTAAGTTGCGAATCCCACCCAAAGTGTAAACTCAAAGCAACAGACATCTGCATTAAAGAACTTTGCGTAAAATAAACAATCCTTGCACCCGCAAGTACAAGCACCATTGTTTTCCCCCTTGTGGCAACAACACATCCCCTAGACTCATGTTTCTGTCACTCAAGCTAGTCATCGGGGGGCATGAACCCACAATCATGCATAACGCTCCCTCTTGGAGTCACTACCTACTACTTGGCCAAAGAAATAAACAGCAACGAAGAACATGCAAGAATTACTCAAGAACATAAATATAAAAGAGGAGAATCAAATATATTACTCAAACACAATCTGAACATAATCTCACAATCCATCGGATCCCAACAAACTCAGCATAGCAACAACAGAAATATTACATATGTGCCTCGATCATGTAGGGCAGATCACGAGGTCTAATCCATGAAGAACAAAGAGGGGAGGAGAACATCACATAGCTACTGATCATAGACCCATGGTCCGAGGTAAACTACTCACGGTTCATCCGGGAAGCATCCATGGTGGTGGAGAACCTCCCGGAGGTGGTTCCTCCCTCCGACAGGGTGCCCGGAAGAGGGCTTCTGGTGCTCCCGATCTTGGAAGCGCGGCGGCGTAGGAACAGAGGAGAGATCACAAAAAAAGGGTTCCCGTCTTGGGGTTTTTGAGTCACGGGGAATAAATAGGCGAAGGGGGGGCAGCCAGGGGGGCCACTAAGGATCCAGGCGGCCCCCTGGCGCGCCCCAGGGTTGGGCCGCGCCGGGAGGGCGCCTGGGGCCCTGGTGGGTCCCCTCTGGCCCCCCTCGGTGATTTCGGAAGCTTCCTGTACGCTGATTTTTTATTGGATTTTTCCCGAATTTTTGGAGCACTTTTAATATGGGGGAAACTTGAAATAGAAAAATAGCAGAAAACAGGAACTGGCACTGGGGTGCACTGAGTTAATAGGTTAGTCCAAATATGATCAAAAGTGTATGGAAGTTCATCAATATCATAGCAATATCACACAAAAGAGGCATGGAGCAAGCAGAAATTATAGATACGTTTTGGACGTATCAACGACCGCACCCCCCTGTAACCCTAGATCCGCTGCTCCCTCACTATAGCCCCCCTTTTGCTCGCCCTCTCCCTCCGTGGTTTTGCCACCCGTGGGCACCACGTCGCTGCGCCGTCGTCGATGCCACCGCCAGTAGCCAACCCGGGCCGTGAGGCTACCTCCAGAGGTGTGCGCCATCGTCCTCGTCGTCTACAAGGGGCGTTGTCGTCGATATGTGACGGCAGATGCCATGGGGATGGCTGAAGTGAAGGGAAGACACGAGGGAGAAAATGTCGATGGTGCCGGAATCGGGTTGGGCACAAGCACAGCGAAGACACCACGATGTACCCAGGTTCGGGGCTCTCCGGAGAGATAACACCCCTACTCCTGCTTGTCTCTTGTATATCAATGAAGGGACTGCAATAACTGCTCTTCTATCTTCTCAGGGGAAGGAGTACGCCGCCGCCATGGGCAAGGTCCTCTCCTGCTTCCCTGAGGAGTGACTACGGGCGGTGAATGAACTAGAGGGGGAATGAGTTAATGAGTTCTCAGGTGTGGCGTCCCTCGCGCAGGAGGGGGTACCCTGGCTCTTATAGTGGGAGTCCAGGGTACTATGGTAACTTCATCGCCGAATGGACCCATCCGTCATCCTCTAATCGGCCTGGGCCCACCGACTGCTCCTCTCCGGGTGACCCGGAGCCTACGAGCGGCGGCCCATGCTGCTACCTCGTAGAACCTAGGAGTGAACAGTGGAGCTAGGGGGTGCGGTCTTGTCGGCCTGTCCGCGGAATCGGCGGGGAGGTGACACCGTATCTCCAGCAAATCCTCGACACGACCTGGCCTTCCTGCCACCCAGATATCTCGGGATATGGCATTTATGACC
Organism: Bromus sterilis; assembly: GCA_950022295.1. NCBI lineage: Eukaryota > Viridiplantae > Streptophyta > Magnoliopsida > Poales > Poaceae > Bromus > Bromus sterilis. The sequence continues at coordinate 358,138,101 of OX465595.1, read as the reverse complement.
TCGTAATCATACCCCCGACTGGGTGGTAGGTTGCTCCGATTGCGCCTGGACCGACTGGTGGTTCCTGGTGGGGTCGATTTCTCTGGGCAATCGGCCTTCTAGGAATCGGCCTCGGTCCAGCTGCGGACCAATCGGGTGATCATCTTTGGAGAAGGGTGGCCCGATTGCGCCTGGGCCGACTGCTGGCGCTTGGTATGGTCGATTGCCTTGGAGCAATCGGCCGTACCTCTGCCCAGCTCGGCCCAGCTGCAGCCCAATTGGTCCATCCTTGTCTCGAAAGCTTGCTTCCGCTTGGGTTAGCCTACCCGGGTACCAATCCCCCGACAGTAGCCCCTAAAGCTGTAAAGGTCCCACGGTCGCTTGACCGCGGGGCCTTTGCAGTTTTTCAATCTCTGCCTTGACGTTCTCCGACTGCTGTGGCCTCTTCGAGTGCGTCATTCCGAGTTCGTCGGCCGAGTCGGAGATCACACTCGGTTGACCAAATTTCCATCCGATTGGACGTGGTTCTCTCTTAATTCATGTCTTCACTTTTTTGAGAAAGATCTCTTTCGCCGATTTCCCTCCAACGGTTACTTCCGATTCGCCCGCGACGTGATCAATGAGCTGGGACCTACGACCCACGCGCGACGTGACATAACTGCAGGGCCTGACCCCCACGTCGCACGCCTCGCCTCTTGCACCGGGATCCTTTGCGCTGGTCTGCCGGTTGGCCTCCCTGTGCCCTAAGCCACACCGGGCCACACAGCCACAGGGTCATCCCACTCTCCCCCCCCCCGCCGCCCATATAAGCCACCGGGGGGGCTTCGCCTCTTCCTTCTCCCAAACACTTCCTTCGACCCCTAGCCTTCTCTCCTCTGCGCCCTCGCCGCTCCACGCGATTCTCCCCGCCGCCGGTGTCTGCATCTCGAGCCTGCTCCGGCCACGGGCTCGTGCTCTCCGCTGCTTCCGTCGCCACCGCTGCCGCTCTTCTCCGCAGCTCTCGTGCTCCGCCTCCCTCTTTTCTCTCCTTCGTTCCTCGCCGGTGACAACCATGGCGCCTCGACGAGATGTGTCGCAGGCGAGCCGCGGATGCTGGAAAGGATCTCAGGCCACCGCCGCCGCCGTCGAGTCTCTCGTCCGCGCCCGGAAGATGCCCGCGGGAGTCGAATGGCGGATTCCCAGCAAGACCGAGGTCGTCCCTAGCGTGCGCACGGGCGAGAGGGTCGTGTTCCTCGCTCACTTCGAGCGTGGATTCGGCCTTCCCGCTAGCGCCTTTTTTCGCGAATTCCTCGATTTCCACCGACTGCAGCCTCACCACCTCGCTGCCAATTTCATCATGATCTTCTCCGGGTTCGTGACACTCTGTGAATGGTAACTCGGCTGCCGTCCGAGTGTCGCTCTTTGGAAACGCTTCTTCAACCTCTGAGCTCACAACGCTCGGACGGGTGCTGTGGTGGCCTCCACCATCGAAGGTGGCAAGCCAACGTACCCGACTGACATGACCGACTGCGGCAGTTGCCTTGTCGCAGCCGGCAAGTTGAAGTACACGAGCCCCGAGATCGTCCAATCCTGCAAGAATTGGCAGACCTCGTTTTTCTACGTCAAGTCCCCTGACCAAGGCCCCAACCTCCTCAATCTGCCCGAGTTCTCTCTCGCCCGGCCGATTGAGAAACATCAGTGGTCGCTGAAGCACGGCGTCGGAGACTGCGATGTCGATGCCCAGGCTGCCAGGGTCACCCAACTGGAGAAAGAAGGACTCCTTCCCACCGACTTGGTAGCTGCGTGGCTTCACGCTCGGATTCTTCCCTTGCAGCGCCGAGTTCACCGCCTCTGTGACGTGTCGGGACCTCGAGATCCCACTCGGCTCTGCACGTGGCGGATGAAGACAAAAGACCTTTGCACCCGAGTGAAGGCCATCACCTCTAGCGCCTTGCCTGACCCCTTCCGCTTCGGGATTGATTATCTCGTTCGCCAGCGAAAGCCGCCTGTGGTATGCTCCGATTACATGCTCTTCCGATTGATTTCTTTTCCGATTGCTCTGACTGCTTATACCTCCTCAGCACTTCATTCAATCCGACCTCATGGAGGACGGCTAGGAGACTGGCGTGTACGCCCCTGATCGCACGGAAGAGGATCCCACCGACCTCGAGTACAACGGCGAGACTCCTTCCGCCGAGTCCAGTGGGGATGATGAAGACGATGAGTCTTCCGGAGAGTCCTCCGACCCCATGGATGCTGACGATGATGACGCCGAGCGCACCAACCCTCCGACGACCAACACTCGGCCGCCAGCTCAAGGGGGTACGCCTGACCCTTCCCTTGAGCAATTTTTGGCTGAGTGGAGTGATGATGATAGTGTCTCAAAGGGTAATGGTTCCGATGCAGCTCCTCGAGCCAGGCCTCCAAAAGTGCCAGCCAAGCGCACCTCGGCCGCCGGCTCCTCCTCTGGTGTGGCTTCTAGCCAAGTTGCCAAGGCCAAGCCGACTGCCAGCAAGGGCAAACAAGTCCGAGAGGCGACAACTCGGAGGCCGACCGTCCAAGCGCCACTGAACGTCGCTCCACTTCGCTGCCGAATGCCCACGGGCGCACCCAGGACAATCGGGTATGCTCATGCCTTTATGCCTCCTGCTTCACTATCTTTGCTTTTACTGATTCCTCTCCCTTTCTTCTTTCAGGGAGCCGATTGGGCTTGATGACGTTGACACCGACATTCCCGTCTGTGCCCAAACCGTCATCTCGCCCGCTGCCTCTGCTGCTGCCGTCCACAAGCGGCCGGTACCCGCTCATCGCTCCTCCAAAGATGCCGAGCGCGCTGCCAAGAAGGCCCGACTCGCGGCGATTTCGAAGACCTCTTCTTCCACTCTTGCCTCCCCAACTCTCCAGGATGCAGCGGACCGGGTGGCTCCTGGTGGTGGAGGAATGCAACCGGCTGACCCGATTGCTCCGTCTCCACCGCGCCGCTCCAACCCGGCTTCGCCTGCCGCGACTTCCCCTGCTGCGATGACCGCCTCTGATACGCCGGTGGTGACGACCCCATCGCCGATTTTGGTGTCGGCACCACCGGTTGCCTCCATCGTTCCGGCTGCCGTACTACCTGATCCACCGACTGTGACGGTCCCGCCGCCAATCGTTGCTACCACTTCTGCTCCGACTCGCCCGGTTGCGCCGCCGCCGCAATCGGGTGAGTCCGGTCCTTCACCAACATCCGTGCCGCCAGTCCTCACCACTACAGCTTTCGCCATCGTTCCTACTTCAGCGCCACCGCCGATTTCCTCTCCCTCCGAGATTCTTATGCGCTCGGTGGATCACTTCCGAGCCGAGTATTCTCGCGCCCGTCATGTCGGCGCTGAGCCTGACGCTTCGCCTCGTCCTCGGGATCCCGTGACGAGCACTCTGAGCCGGGTGAATGAGTTCGCCGAAGCCCTTGCTCGGGACCTTCAATAGCTGACCTCTCACCATTCGGTAAACTCTTTAACTTTTCCTTCTGTACCTCTGTTTTACTTCGGCAATTTTTCTTCCGGTGGGTGCGCGCAAGCGCACCCAGTGGGTGTAGTCCCCGACATTCGGGCCGATTGGTTACAATCGGTTCGGATCTTTAGCATTTTTTGCTTTATCGTTTGCCTTTCTCAATCGGTAGACTTTCTTCCGGTGGGTGCGCGCAAGCGCACCCACTGGGTGTAGTCCCCGAGATTCGGGCCGATTGGTTACAATCTGTTCGGATCTTTAGCATTTTTTGCTTTATCGTTTGCCTTTCTCAATCGGTAGACTTTCTTCTGGTGGGTGCGCGCAAGCGCACCCACTGGGTGTAGTCCCCGAGATTCGGGCTGATTGGTTACAATCGGTTCGGATCTTTAGCATTTTTTGCTTTATCGTTTTCCTTCCTCAATCGGTAGACTTTCTTCCGGTGGGTGCACGCAAGCGCACCCACTGGGTGTAGTCCCCGAGATTCGGGCCGATTGGTCACAATCGGTTCGGATCTTTTTCACTTGCTGCTTTATGTCTGACTCCGTCTCGCTGTTCATCACAGGCTGTCATGGAAGAGAAAAGAGTTGTCTTCGAAAAACTCCTGGAAGCTTATACTGCCAGCCTTCGAACCCTCGCCCAAGCCCAGCTGCAGGTTAATAACCAATCGGCTGAAATCACTAAGCTAAGAGGTATCCTCTATCTCACCGATGTCTCTTCTTCACTTGGCAACTGCTCTGGTATTGAAATCTTCGCGCTCTCTTGTAGCTTCTATTCCTATGGTAAATGATCTTCAAAGCCGAATTGCAGAATTGGCTGCAGAACTTAGCCAACAAGGTCCAGCCCTTGATAAAGCCACCGGGGAGGTAACTCGGCTGCAGGGGGTAGAGAAGGATTTGAATCGGACTATTCAAAGCCTCCAATCTGAAATGGCTTCTTTTAAGAAGAAACATCTGGCCGACATCGCCGCAGTGACAGCTACTGGAGATGGGCTTCTTGCTGAACGGGATGCTGCCGTCGCCGCCCGAGTTGCTCTGCAATCTGAAAGGGATGAAGCAATTTCTGCCCGAGACTCCATTCGCCGAGATCATGACGAGCTTGTCGCCAAATTCGAAGAACTGGAGAAGCGCAACTATGAGGAGACCACCCGAATGCGCCGCCGAGCCAAGGGCTTCTGCGATAAATTAACCGAAATGGACCTCCTCCTTGGCCGTGAGTCTTCCTTGCTGCCGAGTGCACTTTCCGGTTGCTTTCTTCTCTTATCTTATTACTCATGCCCTTCCTTATTGATGCAGAAGCTTGGCCCGAATCTGAAGCGGCTGCTTATGCCGCTGTCGCCAAGTCCCGAGAGGATAACATCAGCGCTGGAGGGACCTGTGACCGTGCAGATAACGTCTGGACTCGGCACGAATATCTGATCGGCACCCAAGCCCGCATTCCTATTATCCAGGGAATTTCCCTATCCTTTAAGCTTGGAATTCTAAGGATTGCTGAAGCACTGTGGTCGCCGACTGAACTTAAGGCCGGATTGCAGAAGATGAAGAATGCTGCCGACTCCTCTGCCGAGACCCGTAAGGCAGACACTCAGGATGACGAGGATTCTGACCAAGGGGACACTCCGAATGCCACCACTGAGCAGACTCGGACTCTTCTTAAGGCTATCCCACGCCGGATCGACGTTCTGCTGAATTCAGCCGGAAGGACTGGTGCGGAGACCGCTCTTCAGACTGTGCTGTCTTGGTACCCTCAAGTGAAGCTCTCCCGATTGCACAGCCTTCGAGACAATGCCTCTGATCTTCTTGACAAAACCTACGCCGAAGTCAATCGGCTAGCCAGCACGATGGTGAATTGGTTTTCTCCCTACGAGTATACTCCGTATCTCGATCAGGGAGGGAACCCGCTCCCTTCCTTTACCATCTCTGGCCTGGCCGAGGAGCTCTCCGACAGCGGCTCATCCCAGACGTCTCCGAAGTCTAAACAGACAGGTGCTGCAACTTCTGAAGCTCAATCGGACCCGTCTGCGCCACCTTCTAGCTCAGTGCCTCCGACTGCTTAAGCTATGCTATCTTTAATTTGTATTCCGACTGTCCGCTTGTAAGACATATTTTTAATTCTGTCGACACCTACTGGGTGTGACTTGGATGTAATGACATTATTCGGCCTCGGGCCTATTACTTTTGATGCAATCCGATTGCTTGTTTGTCACTTTTGCATGTGCGATCGACTTTGCGTCTTTGTCGGTTTCCTTTATCGGCTACACTTGGGGATGTCTGCTGTGTCGACCTTGCTGCCGTTATGCGGTCCGCAATCGGATCAACAGTAGACATCTGACCAAGGTTCGATAAGCTTTTTTTTACACGACAAGATTTTTACCGCAAAGGATTCTGCAAGAGCAAGCACCGATTGCTCGCTACCAGATCCGATGTCCTGATTTGTAGCGCAATCGGTGACTCCGTCCTGTCGACTGCCCTTGGTGGCCTCTTTCGGATTGTTTCCCGAGAATTTGTACTACCGACTGCCTCAATCGCCACCCTCCTCGATGCCACAAACCTGCTAGTGATTTGTACTCGAGCTAAGTGTTCGATTGAAGGTCAGCCTGCAGTCCCCGTGCCTCGATGGCTTATTTATTTGACTTCGCGGTCGGCCAGTCCCCGAGTGTGCTACGCACATCTCAGGTATGACTGATCGTTGCCGATTGAGGCCAGCTCTTCGAATGAAATTATACAAAAGTACTCGAATGCTCATTTTCAGAGACATGATAACTTTTTACTGATTGCTTGCCGAATGGCTTACATAAATTTCGGCCACTCAACTATAGAACGGACACAACAACTCGGCGTTCCACGGCCGCTCCGTCTCTACTCCTGACGTGTCCTTGTGCCGAGTGCCCTTGGTGCAGTCGATCAGATAATAGGAATTGTTCTTGAGCGCTCTGCTGACAACAAATGGCCCTTCCCATGGTGAGGATAACTTGTGCTGCCCCTCTGACTTCTGGATTCGGCGTAGCACCATATCTCCCTCTCGGAAAGCGAGAGGACGAATCTTCTTGCTGTGGTAGTGCCTCAACTTCTGCTGGTAGATTGCTGACCTAGACAAGGCCAACAGACAAGCTTCTTCTTTGAGGTCGATGCCGTCTTCTCTTGCCAATCTTGCTTCTTCTTCTGTGTACAGGGCGTGCCGAGGTGAATCAAACTCAATGTCGGAAGGGATGACTGCTTCTGAGCCATACACCAGGAAGAAAGGAGTGAATCCAGTCGACCTGTTTGGAGTGGTCCTCAAGCTGAACAGTACTGCTGGAAGTTCGTCAATCCATGCTCCGGGTGCCCTCTCAAGTGGCTCTACCAATCTGGGCCTGATACCCGATAGGATTAGTCCATTTGCCCTTTCGACTTGACCATTGGACTGTGGGTGTGCCACAGATGCTAGATCGAGCCGAATGCCTTGCTGAACCGCATATCGGGCCAGCGCCCCCTTTGCGAAGTTTGTGCCGTTGTCGATGATGATGCTGTTAGGTACACCGTATCTGCATACGATGTCGGCCACAAACCGAACCGCAGTCGGCCCATCCAACTTTTTGATTGGTCTTGCTTCAATCCACTTGGTAAACTTGTCGACTGCCACTAGGAGATGTGTCATGCCACTCCGAGCTCTCTTGAATGGTCCGACCATGTCCAAACCCCAAACTGCAAACGGCCAAGCTATTGGGATGGTCTTCAGTGCCGATGCTGGCTGATGACTCTTTGCCTTGAATCGCTGACAACCCTTGCAGTGCTTCACCAGATTTTCAGCCGATGCAAGTGCAGTTGGCCAGTAGAAACCATGTCGGAAAGCCTTGTTGGCGATTGCCTTTGCTGACGCGTGACGACCACATTCACCTTGATGGATGTCTCTGAGCAGCTCCAAGCCTCTGTCCTCTTCAACACACCTCTGGAGGATACCAGTTGCACTCTTGCACATCAGATCATTGTTGATTATTGTATACGCCCAAGATCTGCGGCTGATCTTCCTGGACTCTGCTAAATCTGGTGTGAGGATCCCATCTGCTAAGAAATCTCTAATCGGTTGTGCCCATGACGGCGCACTGACGACCACCATTACGGCCGCATGCTGAGGTGGGACTTCCTCTTGTATCTCGGCCTCTTGACCACTGGCCTCCTCGATCTCGGCCACTTGGACGTCTGCCATTTCGATCTCTACTTCTGAACTGCCGACTGCGGCGTCTGGCACGCATTCGGCAGCCCCTGGTGCTGACTTCTCGTCTGGAGCTGGAGATTCATCATTACACTCGGCAATTTCTGATGTCACTGGCTCTTCGGAGGTTGTGCCTTCTAGTTCGGCCTCCGCTTTCTTCCCTTTGCTCTTCTTCTTCTCCTCTGCAGCCCCTGGCTCGCAATCGGCAGCCCCTGGTGTTGTTGCCGAGACACCCTGGGCGCTGGATTGCTTCTTCATGGTTGCAGGTTTGGCCGGTTGAACTTCTTTTGCCTTTCTGAGTGCTTCAAGATCGGTCTCCGAGATAAAAATGGACTCGGACTCTGGGGATGGAATGATAGATGGCTTCTTGATATGCTCCAGAGATACGCTTGGTGGGATTGATTGCCTTGTGGAACCTAGCTTGGACAATGCATCTGCTGCTTCGTTGTTTGCTCTCGGCACATGATGGAACTCGCAACCTTCAAAATATCCGCTGATCTGCTGCACTAGGAATCGATAGCTTGCCATGTTAGCATCTTTTGCATCCCAGGTGCCCGAGCACTGCTGTACCACCAGGTCGGAATCACCAAAGCACTCGATGTTCCGAATACCGATTTCCTTGGCAAGCTTGATACCATGCACAAGGGCTTCGTACTCGGCGACATTGTTTGATGCTGCGAAGTGAATCTGAAGCACGTACTGCAACTGATCTCCTCTTGGGGAAGTGAGTACCACCCCAGCCCCTAGGCCATTCTTCATCTTGGAGCCATCAAAGTGCATTCGCCAGCAATCCGACATTGGGAGCTGTGGCATGTACTGAGTTTCGGCCCAGTCCACCAGGAAATCGGCCAATGCTTGCGACTTGATTGCCGTCCTAGGTTCATACTGGATGCCGTGACTGGAAACTTCAATTGCCCATTTTTCCACCCTTCCGGTTGCATCTCTGCTTCCCATGATGTCGGCTAATGGAGCCGAGCTGACAACTGTGATCAGGTGAGCTTGAAAGTACGGCTTCAATCTTTTGGCTGCCATGTACACGCCATAGCACATATTCTGATAGTGAGGGTAGTTCTGCTTGGATGCCGAGAGTACTTCGCTAATGTAGTACACTGGGCGCTGGATTTGCTGTGCCTTGTCCTTCTCGGGCCGCTCCACCACCATGACTGCGCTGATCACCCGATTGGTTGCCGCAATGTATAACATCATTGGCTCCTTCTCAATCGGGGCAGCCAGGATTGGTGCCGTGGAGAGCATGCGCTTGAGTTCTCGGAATTCTTCGTTTGCTTGAGGGGTCCATGTGAACTTCTCGGTCTTCTTCATCAACTGGTACAATGGGATTGCCTTTTCACCCAGCCGACTGAGGAACCGGCTGAGAGATGCGAGGCAACCGGTGAATTTCTGCACCTGCTTCAGGGTCTTGGGCTGCTCCATGCGTTCTATTGCAGCTATCTTTTCGGGGTTGCATTCGATTCCTCTCTCAGAAACGAGAAACCCCAACAGCTTGCCGGCTTGGACTCCAAACACACACTTCTCCGGGTTGAGCTTGATCTGATAAGTTCTCAAATTCGCGAATGTTTCTCCGAGATCATCTAGCAATGTGATCCCCTTTGCCGACTTCACCACCAAATCGTCCACGTATACATGGAGATTCCTGCCGAGTTGGGAATGTGTGCACCTCTGAATCGTGCGCTGATAAGTGGCTCCTCCATTCTTCAGACCAAAAGGCATGGTGATATAACAATAGGCCCCAAAAGGGGTTATGAATGCAGTTTTGATCTGATCTTCCACAGCCAACTTGATCTGGTGATATCCAGCAGTGGCATCCAGAAAGGACAACAGCTCGCAGCCGGCCGTAGAATCAATCACTTGATCAATACGGGGCAGAGCAAATGGATCTTTCGGGCATGCTTTGTTCAGACAAGTATAATCTATACACATACGCCAAGTCTTGTTCTTCTTCATGACGAGGACTGGATTCGCCAACCACTCGGGGTAAAACACCTCCATGATGAAACCTGCCGCTTGCAGCTTCGCAATCTCTTCACCGATTTCCCTTCTCTTGTCCTCAGAAAAACGTCTTAGGGGTTGCTTGACCGGCTTCGAGCCTGGCCGAATGTGCAGCTTGTGCTCGGCGAGTTCTCTCGGAACACCAGGCATGTCTTGTGGAGACCATGCAAAGATGTCCCGATTCTCACGGACGAACTCAACGAGCTCGCTTTCCTATTTATCGCTAAGTCCAGCTCCGATTACAACGAACTTGGTTGAATCAGAGGGATCTAGAGCGATCTTCTTGCTGTCCTTGGCTGACTGAAAAGCCGATTCCTCATCTACTCTCTTTGCTGGGCCAACCGGAAGTGGATTCTTGCTTTGTGCTTGCGCCATTGCAATGACTTTGCCGAGCTGGCAGTTCTCCGTCTCCACCACTAGGGATTCAGCCAAACTGCTGCCAGCGGATGTGCACTCGAGGGACTTCCTGAAGTCTCCGGTGACTATGATGACGCCGTTTGGCCCCGGGATCTTCATCTTCAGGTATGTCTGCTGTGCATTGATCATGAACTTGGAAAATGCTGGTAGCCCCAATAGAGCATGGTAAGGACTGCTGAGGTCGGCCACCTCAAACCAAATCGGCTCTCTCCTGAAATTTTCTTCCGTGCCAAATATGACATCCAGCCGAATGCGCCCCCATGGGGGTGCAAGACAGTCCAGGAACAATCCCATGGAATGTCGTCCGACTGCGCTCCAGGTCCCGCTCTGTGAGCCCTAGCTTGAGCATTGTATCTCTGTACAGAATGTTGATTGTGCTTCCTCCATCAACTAGCACTCGAGAAAACTTGCATGAAAATCTTGGTCCTGCAACCAGAGCGTCCACCACCAGCGGATAATTGCCTGGATTCGGCAAAATGGTGGGATGATCTGCTCTGTCCCAGGATATCGGACATTCGGACCAGTGCACAAATTGGGGAATCGACGGCATAGTGGCATTGACTTCTTGGGCTCGGGCTCTTCGACTACCCTTGTATGTGGACTCGCTGGTAAAAATCATGTAAGCCGCATCCTGCTGCGGATACTGGTTCTGTTGCTGAGGTGGTCCTCTGTTCTGGGGTGGTGGTGGTGGTGGTGGTGGTGGTAAAGCTTCTCCCTTTGCAATCCTTCTCACGAAGTCACACTGCCGAGTGGTGTGCGCAGACGGCCTCCCAGGCGTGCTGTGAAATTTGTATGGTGCGTCCAACATATCCTCGAATGTGTATTTGGGCTTCATCTGCCCTGGGGGTCTCACATTTGGTCTCATCTTCCGACTGCCTCCTGCAGCCGCTGGATCTTCCTCATTTTGAACAGCGGCCACCTGCCGACTGCCATACTGGGAATCAGGCTGCTCGTCCTTGCGCTTGCCTTTGTTCTGCTGGTTGTTGTTGCTGTTGTTGTTGCGATTGTTCTCTCTTCTTTCCTTCCGACTGGGGCCTTGGTTCCCTGTGTCCGACTGCGGAGCCCCTGGTGACTGGATCACACCTCCAACTCCGAGTTGGATAGGGCGCATCGCAGAATCGGACATAGCGAACGCATTTGCCACTTTCATAAGCTCAGCGAGCGACGTGAAGTCTTTGCGGAGCAGCTTGTGCTTCAACATTGAATCAGCCAGGCATCCATCAGTAAAATACTGAATGGCCTGGATCTCATGGACTCCTTCGCATGAATTCTTCAGCTTGATCCACCGAGATAGGTAATCTCGGAGGGGCTCGTCCTTGCCTTGCACACACAGAGCTAACTGCCATGGGAGGTTGGGCCTCTCATACGTGCTTGTGAAGTTGTGAATAAATGCGGTCGTGAAATCCTCCCAGCAATTCACACTGTCCTTGGGAAAACTGTTCAACCACGTCCGCGCTGAGCCTTGCAGCATGAGAGGTGCGTAGCGGACTGCTACACGCCGATTGCCTCCTGCAATGCGGACTGCCGTCAGGTAATCGGACAGCCAATCTTCCGGTTTCACCGAGCCATTGTACTTGGGAGTGTCTCTCGGTAATGTGAAGCCTTTGGGGAATCTCTCCGTCCGAATGCGATGACCAAAACAGGATGGGCCAGCTTCTCCTTCTTCATCTTCCTGAGCTTCCTTCTCCAGGAGCTCAATGCGATGCCTTGCGTCGTTCTGGCCGATTTGGCGAGGGCCAAGTCGGGTGCTGATTGCTGGTCTTGGCGCCGATTGCTGCGGCATGTCATGGCGCCTGCTGTTAACAGCTGGCTCTTCCATTCTTCTGCTTGCTGCTGGGGGTGGCCGATTGCTTCTGACCTTGCTGTCTTGCCGAGACGGTGCAGGTTGATGCCTGTTCTGGCGCGATGCATTCGGTCGTTGGCTAGCTCCCGCATTCGGCCTCACAGTTCCTCTTGATGCCTCTGGCTCAGCATTCTGATTGCCCATCGCCCCAAGCCTCTGCTCTTTTGCGGCCGCTATCAGCTCACGCATTCGGCGCGACTGTTCGCGCCGCTCATCTCCTTCCAATTCTTCCAGCTCGAGCGCTATCTGCTCGGCGGCTCTCAAATTCTTGTCCGGTGTGCTATATGTCGGCCTCAGGATGAATGCCGACTGCGCTGGCTGCTCCGGTTGCACCGGCCTTCTCGGACGCTCCGGCTGCTCAGCTCCTGATAGCTGCTGGTGGACTGCTCTTCCTCGGCTTCTCAGGTCTTCCAGGACTGCGGGCTCAATCGGCCGGCGCGGTCCTGCATGAGCTGCGTTGTACTCCCTTGTAATGGCTCCTAGCCGACGCTCTTCTGCCAACACTTGCTCAGCCCTGCGAGCCAGAGCGAGCCGTGCTGTTTCCAGCTCGGTGTGCACCTGCTCCGGATCACCATTCCGGTTCACAGGTGTGTATAACACATCCCGCAACGCACTGGTGCCGATTCGCTCTGCCGCGTCAGCTACTTCCTTGGCCTTCCTTGCTGCGCTTGCCGGATCACGGTTGGTCGACGAAGATGCTCCCGCCATCATGACCGCGGCGTGCAGTCGGCCCTCCTCTCGGCCAGGTGCTGCGATACAGCCCCTGGTCGAGAGCGGATCTGTAGCACACGAGAAGATGCGGATGTCTCTGGGATATGCCTCAGGGAAGCTGCCAATGAAGAGACGATGACTTCCCACTTGCAGCGACACTCCGGGCGGCAAGGGTGCTCCAGCCCTGTACCGCGCCGAGTAGTCCACTACATAATCAATTGCCCCACGCCTTAGAATCAGGCCGGAGGCGTGGCTACCGCCGGATGCAGAGGAAAATCCCGTCCGGATCTTGACTCCAGTCGACGCCTCGGTCTGCCCCACGGTGGGCGCCAACTGTCGTCGATATGTGACGACAGATGCCATGGGGATGGCTGAAGTGAGGGGAAGACACGAGGGAGAAAATGTCGATGGTGCCGGAATCGGGTTGGGAACAAGCACAGCGAAGACACCACGATGTACCCAGGTTCGGGGCTCTCCGGAGAGATAACACCCCTACTCCTGCTTGTCTCTTGTATATCAATGAAGGGACTACAATAACTACTCTTCTATCTTCTCAGGGGAAGGAGTACGCCGCCGCCATGGGCAAGGTCCTCTCCTGCTTCCCTGAGGAGTGACTACGGACGGTGAATGAACTAGAGGGGGAATGAGTTAATGAGTTCTCAGGTGTGGCGTCCCTCGCGCAGGAGGGGGTACCCTGGCTCTTATAGTGTGAGTCCAGGGTACTATGGTAACTTCATCGCCGAATGGACCCATCCGTCATCCTCTAATCGGCCTGGGCCCACCGACTGCTCCTCTTCGGGTGACCCGGAGCCTACGATCGGCGGCCCATGCTGCTACCTCGTAGAACCTGGGAGTGAACAGTGGAGCTAGGGGGTGCGGTCTTGTCGGCCTGTCCGCGGAATCGGCGGGGAGTTGACACCGTATCTCCAGCAAATCCTCGACACGACCTGGCCTTCCTGCCACCCAGATATCTCGGGATATGGCATTTATGACCTCGTAATCATACCCCCGACTGGGTGGTAGGTTGCTCCGATTGCGCCTGGACCGACTGGTGGTTCTTGGTGGGGTCGATTGCTCTGGGCAATCGGCCTTCTAGGAATCGGCCTCGGTCCAGCTGCGGACCAATCGGGTGATCATCTTTGGAGAAGGGTGGCCCGATTGCGCCTGGGCCGACTGCTGGCGCTTGGTATGGTCGATTGCCTTGGAGCAATCGGCCGTACCTCTGCCCAGCTCGGCCCAGCTGCAGCCAAATTGGTCCATCCTTGTCTCGAAAGCTTGCTTCCTCTTGGGTTAGCCTACCCGGGTACCAATCCCCCGACAGGCGCCATGGACCAGGACGCCGTGGAGCCGTCGCCATGATCATCGTTCCCCTCAGCGGCCGCCGAGGCCATCGCCGCCGTGCCGCCACTCCGGTCCACCTCCGGCCTCCCCGTCGCCTCCATTGGAGCCACTGTGAGCTCCTCCTACCATTTCCCCCTTGTCCCCTTGATCAGTCGCCGTTGACGCCGTACACCTCCGCGGACGTACTCGCCGGATGCCTGCGCTCACCGTGCTTAGGCCGCGCGCCGGCCGTCACTTGGCCGTGCCCTGCGTGCGCCTGCTGTCGCCCGTGCACGACCCCGCAGCCCCGCGCCCGTGCTGGCTAGCCTCGCCACGCCCAGCGCTGGCTATGGCCGGCCATGGTGTGCGTGTGCGCCGTGGAGTGAATTGCAAGAAACCACCACATTGAAGCGAACAATTGCAGAAAACACTCTTCTACGTTTTTTGCAGAAACCACTAATTTAGTGACTATTTTTTTGCAGAAACCACTAGTTGGCGAATTGGAGCGAAATAAACCTGTTTATGATAGGTGGGGCTCGTTTCTGTCGATGTGGCCTAACGGGAGGCACGTGCTGCCGTTAGACGGTGGTTGACAGCACTACATTCCCGCGTCGACGACGCTTGGTCAAAACCAGCGGCCGCCCCCCCCACTCTGTCTCACTCTCATTCTCTCTCGCTCTCTCACTCCTCGGTTCTCCAGTCCCATGGCTACGGCGGCGACCTCCGATGAGGGCGGCGGGTTGGATGGCGGCGTAGATCCCGGCAGGGGGTTGCTTGGCGACGGAACTCCGAAGATTGTGGAGGAGGTGTGCGGGAGCTCTAACCCTAGCCAGATTCCATTCCATCCGCTCGAGTACTGCTCCGCCGTCGCCTTCGCCCGTGGTGTGTATGGGAATCCGGCGTGTAGCGACCGGTATGCCTCTGCCTACGGCGGCGTCTGTTTAGTGTTCTCTCTATTCCTTCTTCATTCCATTCTAGGGCTTGATTTGTACAGCTAAAATGAATGTGATTCTGGGGTTTGTGCAATGTGTTTCGTTTAGTAGCCAGATGTGATTCTAGGGTTTGTGCAATGTGTTGCTTTTAGTAGGCAGATGTGATTTTAGGGTTTAGTATAATGTGATATAATGCTAGAATTTAGTGTACTCCACTGTGTTATAATGTGCTCACTGTTTTAGAGTTAACTAGAAGAATTAAAAAAATTAATACAATTAAAACAAGTAATTAATTGATCTCCTTAAACTTAGAACAATTAAAACAAGTAATTACTCAATGTTTTATAAATTTCACTATCACTTAAAATAATTTTACAGGCTTGAATTAATGTTTTTTTGTAGTTTGGATGATGATGTTTGGGAAGCCAGATTCCATTTTCATGACAGGGATAATTTGGAAAGGAAAATCATTCATTCAGAGATTACATTTGTTAATCTTGTAGCACTGTTAGAGCAAGAAGGATATTCATGTGAGAACTACATGTATTTTGTGAGGAATCCAGGATTGGGAGTAGAAGGGCTAGATGAGATATGTGATGATGACAAGGTAGAGAAGATGTTAGGACAAATTGCCAACAGAGATGGGACCATAGTAAACTTGACTGTACTTAGGCGTACTAAGCCCAGACCTGTAGACTTAAACACTGGTAATGTGTATGAGGAGCAGATTCCTATATGCTATTTTGGAGAGAGGACAGTCTATGAGGTGAGTCATCATGGTGTGCTCCACAAGTCACCATCCAAAAAATCAAAGAGATCAGGAGGCAGAGTTGCACAACATATTCAGTTTTTGTCCACACAACAAAGCAATGCAGGAGATGTTCATATGTATGAAGCCAATGCAGGAGATGTTGATTTGGAGCAAGATGATTTGGAAAAAAGTATGGATCTTAAGAGGAGGCCTAAGAGGTTAAAGAAGCAGCAGATGAGTGTTCAGAGGGTGCAGGCACTGACAAGAGCACTTCCTGACATAGTAACTGAAGATGACTCTGACTTGGAGGCAGATGAGGATTTTGTAGTTAGGATGGCTGAGATCAGGAGGAAGAGAGAGGACCCACTTATGCACTTTGAAGGTGATACTGATGTTGAATAAATGTATGAGATAGAAGAAGAGGAAGTCCAAGAGGAGCATGAGGTGGAAGAGGAGGTGGTATCACAGGGGCATCCTAAGAAGAGGAAAGGACCAACCACAAGATCACATGCTAGTCTGGAGTAGCAGTTTGAGGATGTGTGGGTCCCATCATCTGATGAGGATCAAAATCCTGGTGATTTGAATGAGGATGATGATGATGGGGCAGCAACCCTAGCATTTGTGCTTGGCAGTAAGAGGAGGGGAAGAAAACAAAAACTCAGGACATGGTATGATGAGAACAGAGAATGCAAAGCTACAATTTGTTAAGAAGCTGTGTTTTCAGGATGTGTACTAGTTTAGAAGAGCACTACTCACATTTCACATAGCACAAAACAGAAACTGTATGTTCCATAGGAACTGTAGTGATAGAATTATTGCTGTGTGCACACATGAAGATTGTCCTTTCTTCATTGCATGTTCTGTTGTGGCAAATGAGAGGACTTTCTGCATTAGGAAAACACATTTGGTGCATACATGTCCAGCTGTTGCAGAGACCACCAAGGTAACTACAAAGTGGGCTACACGTCAGGTTTTGGAAGCAATAAGGAAAGATTTGAACACATCAATAGGTACAATAATTCAAAATCTCAAGAGCAAGTATGGAGTTGAGATATCCACTCATATGGCCTACAGGGCTAAGAAACAAGCAATTAAGATGGTGCAAGGAGATCAGAGAGCTCAGTACACCAGGATCAAAGATTACCTGCAGGCTGTGTTAGACACAAACCCAGGTTGTAGGTGCATTGTCACTACTAAGTTCCTAAAAGAGTTCCCAAGCAAGAATCCTAGGTTCCATGGTTTGTTCATCTGTTTGAATGCTTGCAAGGAAGGATTACTAAATGGATGCAGACCATTCATAGGTGATTACTACACTATTTATCTAAACTGTTGCTAATAGCTGCATTTTTTTCTAACTTGGTTTGTGTGGTATTGCAGGTGTTGATGGATGCTTCATCAAGCTGACTACTGGGAAACAGATACTTGCAGCAACAGGAAGAGATGGCAATAATAACATATATCCCATTGCTTTTGGAGTTGTGGACAAAGAAGACACAAATAGTTGGACTTGGTTTCCATCAGAGTTAAAGATGGCAATTGGTGGAGAATCTGGGAAATTTGGTTATTACACCATCATCTCTGATAGGCAGAAGGTACATATACATTTCTTCCACCATCATCTCTCATATTCATTGCTTACACCATAATAGTATATAACTACACTAATTGAATTCCTCACTATAACTTACAAACAGGGCCTTCTAAAATCCATTAACCAAATATTCCCCAATTGCCCCCAAAGATTTTGCCTAAGACATATATACCAGAACTTCCAGACTGCTGGTTTTAGGGGGGTCAGAATTAAAAAGGTACATGGACAATGCAAGCTACTCCTATACTGAACATGGCCACTTTGCTGCAATGGATGCTCTTAAACAAGAGTATAAGCCTGCTTGGGCTTGGCTCAATATAATCCCTAGAAATGCTTGGTCTAGGTTTGCCATGGACTTGAATTGCAAAACTGACCTAGTTGTGCACAATATTAGTGAGGTGTTTAACCAGATGATATTGGATGTGAGGGGAAAACCTATTAAAACCATGATTGATGGAATCAGGACCAAGTTGATGGTTAGGTTCAATGGAAATAGGACTAAGACAGAGAAGGCCAAGTGGGATATATGCCCAACATATGTTGAGTTGCTTGAAGAAGCAAAGAAATACTCTAGGCATTGTCAAGCATTGATGGCTGGCCCACATATTTACCAAGTCACAAGCAATGAGAAAACATATTCTGTTAACTTGTAGCAGAGAACATGTGGTTGCAGAAAATGGGATATGACTGGAGTGCCATGCAATCATGTAGTGTTAGCTATTACCAAAGCCAAACAAAGGCCTGAAGACTTTGTGCATGATTTCTTCAAAAACCCTATGTACCTGCCAGCATACCAGCCCATCATATTTCCTGTACCTGGACCTGATCTCTGGCCCAACACCAAAACTAGAGACATTGAACCTCCAATTTTCAAGGATAAACCAGGGAAAAAACAGACAAAGAGGAGAAGAAGCAAGTTTGAGCCACCAGCACCTAAAGATACTTCTAGGATGGCCTCAATTACTTGCAGCAATTGCAAGCTTGTAGGTCACACGTACACATCATGCAAACAGGCACTTAAGCCAGGGCTAGCAATTAGAAAGAACAAGCATCAGGTTTGTACTTTCTTTCAAATATATATTGACATCCTCTTTCCTTTTGTTGCTAGCATCATGTTTCACATATATCTTCCTATTCTTCCTATTCTTAAATGCAGTCAAGCAATGAGGAGGGTGGCACATCTACTGCAGGATCAACAGCTGCTGCACCACCAAGGCCAGATACTTCAACAGTTGCTGCACCAGCAAGGCCAGATACTTCAACAGCTGCTGCACCACCAAGGGAAGTTGTTCTGTTGCTACAACACCAATAAGAGCTGCTTCTGCAGCTGCTGCACCTCCAAAGGCAGCTAGGGCTTCAACAACTGCTGCACCACCAAGGGAACCTAGGGATTCAACAGGTGCTGCACCCTTGTTGCCACCCAGACAGAGAAAGGCGCCTAGCAGGATGAAGGATTATTTGTATGCTTCAGGGAACTGATTACTTGTGGAACCTTGGAACCTGTAATGGAACTTTTAATGTTTATGTTTCTATTGTGCTGAGAAACTTGTGGCCTTGGATCCTATAGTGGTACTATTAATGTTTATGTTGATGGAGTACTAAGAAACCTTTTAATGTTTATGTTTCTATTGTGCTAAGAAACTTGTGGCCTTGGATCCTATAGTGGTACTATTAATGTTTATGTTGATGGAGTACTAGCCTTTTGTCGAGTCATCGAAGAATCTCCCTCTCTAGCCTTTTGTTGAGTCATCGAACAATCTACCCCTCTAGCCTTTTGTCGAGTCATCAAAGAATCTACCCCCTAGCCTTTTGTCGAGTCATCGAAGAATCTACCCCCTACCCTTTTGTCGAGTCATCGAACAATCTACACCTCTAGTCTTTTGTCGAGTCATCGAAGAATCTACCCCCTAGCCTTTTGTCGAGTCACCGAAGAATCTACCCCCTAGCCTTTTGTCGAGTCATCGAACAATCTACCCCTCTAGCCTTTTGTCGAGTCATCGAAGAATCTACCCCCTAGCCTTTTGTCGAGTCGTCGAAGAATCTACCCCCTAGCCTTTTGTCGAGTCATTAAAGAATCTAGCCCCCTAGCCTTTTGTCGACTCATCGAACAATCTACCCCCTAGCCTTTTGTCGAGTCATCGAAGAATCTACCCCCTAGCCTTTTGTCGAGTCATCGAAGAATCTACCCCCTAGCCTTTTGTCGAGTCATCGATAAATACTTCAAATACTTAGGTTCACAAATTACTTAAATAGAACTTCAAGTACTTAGGTTCACAAATTCATCACCTAAAGCTCACTACTGGATCCAACACAAATTACATACTTAAAAGTACTTGTCCACAAATTTAAAATGCAACAGTGCATAGATGATTATCATCTACATTACAACACTGCTGCAGCACATAGTGCATAGTAGAACAACCTACTCTAACATTGCCTTAATGTTGTCCTTGAAACCATCAAGCTTCAGCTTCAAATCTTTCTCAGACTTCTGCAGCTCAGAAATGTGAAACTTCAGGTTTTGCCTCTCATGTGACAGGTGTTCCTTCTCCTTCAGATGATTGAACTTCAAAGTCCTAATAACATTGGCTTGAGCAATTGTGAGATTCTTCAGAGTCTCATACTTTTCCACAAGTTTCTGATTCTCAGCCTTCATCACATCTAGCTCAGTCCCAACCTCCTTGTGCCTTTGATGATTGGTGAAGTCCAGAACAACCCTATTCTCCTGTGCATCCAAGAGTTCATGGACATCATTAACTAACTTGTCATATTCTCCCTGCAGTTTCTTCTTTTATTTTGTCACGTTGTGAATGGTGAATGAACTCTCAAGATTGTCACTGGTCCTAGATGCCCTGGTATCATCATACATATCCCATAGCTTGTACAGGGCCTTCTCCATTGAGGCTGGCCATTCACCATCAATCCACTGAACAACTCCACAGTTTGTACCTTCCTATAAAGCACATAATAAAGTAATCTGAGAGTAAACAAATCAACTGTAAAGCAAACTACTATAAACAAAACAAAAGGTGGCCATTGACTGCTACTGTAAAGCAAGCTACTGTAAAGCATACGCAAATAAACAAATAAAAAATAAACACTAGCAAATAAACACTAAACAATAAACAGTACCAACCTTGATTAAGCAATCACCAGCTAGCAAACCTAATTAAACAATAACCACTGACAATTATAATCTATTTAATTCAGCTACATTCAGTAAGCAATGATCACTGACAATTAGCAGACAATGAAAGTACAAACTAGCAAACCTAATTAAACAATGACCACTGACAATTATAATCTATTTAATTAAGCTACATTAAGTAAGCAATGATCACTGACCAATTAGCAAACCTAATTAAACAATGACAGTACAAACTAGCAAACCTAATTAAACAATGACCACTGACAAAAGTTGAACCAAGCTAAACATGTTAATCTAGGCACACCACTGAGCAAACATGAGCATCAAGAGGAAGATCAACACAGATTAACACTATGAGCATCAACATCTGAGATTAACACTATGAGCATCAGGTTTGTACTAATTAACTTCTCAGCGCAACCAAGAAACTTTCTCCCAGTGTACATCCCTTCAAATGCAACATATCGCTCTGCTGGCTTGCCGTGGTCGCACAACATAGCAAGATCTTGGTCAATGCCGCAGAAATCCGAGTCATGGATGGTAGCAGGCAGCTGCAGGACCAAAGAAACACACACTAGCTTCAGATCCAAGCTCAAACTCCAAATCCCAAACCAGAAACCCTAGTTTTCGTGATTTGATTTACCTTTTGATTGCCGCCCTTAGAGGAGATGGAGAACACCAGCGAATCGTCACTGTCATTCTCGCCGTTGTCCCAAGAAACCATGGCGCGGCGACACAGCGGGGCAATGGCGGTCGCTGGGGCGACGGGGGAAGAAGAACAGAGGAGTGAGAGAGCGAGAGAAAATAAGAGTGAGACAGAGTGGGGAGGGGACGACCGCTGGTTTTGACCAAGCGTCGTCGACGCGGGACTGTAGCGCCGTCAACCACCGTCTAACGGTAGCACATGCCTCCCGTTAGGCCACGTCGACAGAAACGGGCCCCACCTGTCATAAACAGGTTTATTTCGCTCCAATTCGCCAACTAGTGGTTTCTGCAAAAAAAATAGTCGCCAAATTAGTGGTTTCTGCCAAAAAACGTAGAAGAGTGTTTTCTGCAATTGTTTGCTTCAATGTGGTGGTTTCTTGAAATTCACTCGTGCATCGTGTGCTGCTGTGTGTGCATCATGTGTGTGTCATGTCTGTGTGTGTGGAGTGCACAACGCCGCCTGGCTCCGGCTGCCCCCTGCCCCTGCAGCT
Source organism: Bromus sterilis (assembly GCA_950022295.1). Lineage (NCBI taxonomy): Eukaryota > Viridiplantae > Streptophyta > Magnoliopsida > Poales > Poaceae > Bromus > Bromus sterilis. The sequence goes on along the minus strand of OX465595.1, from coordinate 358,116,553 downwards.
CTGCCCAACAGTTGTTGCTGCTGCCTCCAGCGGGTGCTAGCAGCTGCAGCGATGCTTCTTTGCTGAAGCTGCTGCCGGCTGCTTGCTGCTGCTGTTCGAGGTGCAGCGGCCGCTGCTAGCTACTGCTGAACCTACATATGATGATGCCTATCTGCTGCTGCCGCTGTTGCCACTGGCTACTACTGAATCTTCATCTTCAGTTGAGCCAACAAATACAGGTTAATCACCCCTTTTCTAAACTGCTAAGAAATCGGTCGACAATAGAAAAAAAGAAAGAACGCCAAGAAATTTGTTACTTCTATGGTGACTGGTCTGTGATGCGCTCGATCCTTTCAAGTTTAAGTTGCTAGTGTAATCTGGAGTTGCTAGCAGTAGCTAGCTAATTATTGATGTTGTTTCTCCACCCATTTGACACTAACAAACAACACCAAACGAATAACAAAACGGGTTTTAAGGTGGATAAAATTAATATTTGTAGACAGTAGACATAACCAGCTTCAATTTGTCCCATTGGACCAACTTCATTTGGTGCATGGATTAAATGCTATAAAAATAGCAAAATTGACATTTTAACAGGTTCTGAGAATTACATTATGTGGCACTTTTCAAACAAAGATTTGATCATGAAAATGAACTCTAATAAATTTGGTTTCCGTACTAGATTGGATATCGCTGATAATAGCTCAAGGTTGAACACTGGCTTCTCGCCCCTCGTTGGTTACCCCAAGTGGAAGGTTTGAGATGCAGTGCAGCAACAAGTTTCCCTCCGTGAAGATACCAAGGTTATCGAACCAGTAGGACTCAGGAGATACAAGTAGGTGGCAACGTCGCCAGAAATTTCTTCCTGACTAGGGTGTTGTCGTGGACCTGCACACAGCAACAAATAACTTTGCTCCCAACGAGTACAGAGGAGTTGTCAATTCCTCCGGCCTTGTCGTTTACAAAGGATCAACGCAAGAGATAAAAGGTGCAAAGGAAAGTAAAAGCTGAAAGTAAATTGAGGGTGTGAACAATAATGTGAAGATGGACCGGGGTCCCGTGATTTTCACTAGTGATGTCTCTCTCCCAAAAGACGATAAAAGTGCTAACGAGGTAAACAAATCACAGTTGGGAAATTGACAGGATTATGAAGGCACCGCAATGCTAACTATGCTGCAAAGAAAGGAAGGGCTCAAAAGCAAAGGGCAGTACGCCAAGGTAAGTAGACCGAAATCCATCTGCATCTACTACGAATCATCCACCTTGAGATATCTATCCAGAACATCTCGCTGGTATTAAGTTGCGAATCCCACCCAAAGTGTAAACTCAAAGCAACATACAACTGCATTAAAAGAACTTTGCGTAAAGTAAACAATCCTTGCACCCGCAGGTACAAGCACCGTTGTTTTATCCCTGGTGGCAACAGCACATCCCCTAGTCTCATGTTTCTGTCACTCAAGCTAGACATCAAGGGGCTGAACCCACAATTGAGCATAACGCTCTCTCTTGGAGTTGCAAATAAAATACTTGGCCAAAGCAAATACCGCAACGGAGAATGCAAGAATTTACTCAAGAACAAAATATAAAAGAGAAGAATCAAAAATATTACTCATCACAATCTGAACATAGTCTCATAATCCATCAGATCCCAACAAACTCAGCATAGCAACAGCAGAAATTACATAGATGCCTCGATCATGTGAGGCAGCTCACGAGGACTCGAAAGTGGAAGCACAAAAAGGGGGAGAGATTCATCACATTAGCTAATAGTCCCGGACCCATGGTCCAAGGGGGACTACTCACGGCCATATGATAGATATGATGTGAGGAGTAGGGATTGCCATACAACGGATGCACATGTGAGCTAAAAGCTCTCCAAGAGAACTAGTGGGGGTGCATCTAACTTTCTTGCTCAAGAAGACCTAGAGCTCATTTGAGGAGGCTCATCATTGGAATATACAAGCCAAGTTCTGTAGTGTGAAGGGTCCCCACATAGCTATAAGCATGGTGATGATCTCTATGGAGTACAAGGGATAGAAGATGAATTACTAGTGTGGATCTCTCAAAAGGAATAGTAGTATGCCCCCCTTCTCTCTTTTAATTTTTTTCTATTTCTCTTTTTCTCTTTATTTTATTTTTTGGTGGCCTCAATGGCTCTTTCTATTTAACTCTCATTTTTCCTCTTTGGGATCTTTTGATTTTGTCCTCTTTGGGATCTTTTCCTCACTTTAGGGGCAATACTCTATATTTTACAAGAAAATAGGAGATCTTTCACACTTTACAAAGGTACTCACATAAAGAAAATGTAACTATCATGATGCAAATGTATGCCTCTGCCAGGGTAGCAGGATATGCAATGATACTAGCGCGTCATGTAGCAATGATTAGGGCAAGGCCCAACTAGCATGCGGCTCATCGATCAAGCAAGTAGCATGTATGACATGAAGATCAAGTCATGAGAAGGTGGATGTTGCATGGCAATGTATCTCGGAAAGGCTATGGAAATGCCTTGTAGGTAGGTAGGGTGGCTGTTTTGAGGAAAGATATAAGGAGGCTTATGATGACAGAGCGTATCATGCCAAGGGTTTGGACGCACCGGCGAAGTATGCGCCAACTCTCGAGGTGAGAAAGGGCAATGCACGGTACAGAAGAGGCTAGAAAAAGTATAGGTGGGTGGAAGTGTCAACTTTCGAATACTCACATTAGTCTGAAGTACTCATGCACTTATTATCGGTAAATCCCAATCTAATCAGGAGGTTCACAAAGAGACAGGTACCCCGAGGAGGAGTGTATGGGGGTTTGGTTATCCTTGCGCATCCTTGACTCATGGTACGTGAGTGTACTCTAATATTCAAACCCTCCAGAGGTTAGTGATCCACCTAGTAGCTAGAGTTCTCAACAGGGGTTTTTTGGTTTTCGAAAAACACACGGATTGCCCAAAATACGACATCTATCACTAATAGGCAAGAGCTCTTGACACCAAAAGTTCAAACATTACTCTAGTCAATACCTCAAAACTATTGCAAGTCACTACTACAAAGAGAACATCAACTTTAACTACCTACTTTCAGTCAAGACACAGAACTCAGTGCAACAGGCAAACTCTCTAACAAGATTAAACATGCAACCTATAGAAAGTTCAACCTAAGACAAAATAAAAGCTCTAGAAAAACTAAATCACTACAACTAAACAGAACAACAACTAAGAAAAGAAAAAGAACAGCTCACGGCTAAAAGAATAAGCATGCAAATCCTATGAGGACTTCTAGTTCAAGCGGAGTGTGAATCTCTCCGACACAAAAGAGTAAGTTGGGGTCTAACTTGTTACAACAGCAAAGAAAGCAAAACAAACCTAGAAAAGTAAAGAGCGAGACGCTCCAAGCAAAGCACATAACGCATGAAGTGATAAAAATATAGTGCAACGAGGGACAAACTGATGATTGTTTATGAAGAAGGGGATGCATCGGGGCATCCCCAAGCTTAGACGCTTGAGTCTCCTTGAATATTTATTGGGGGTGCACATGGGCATCCCCAAGCTTGAGCGTTTGACACTCCTGAATCTTCTTTCATCACCTTCCATCGCGCACTTGAAAACTCCCTTCATACATAACTCATTGTAGGCTGATTAGAGAGGTTAGTACCCTAATAAAATAATTTTCCTCTACTGAAAATAAAGATTTCCATGAAAATCTAATGTTTCTCTTGCCTGACCAAAAAAGTTTGCAAATAAAAAGCAAGCTTAAGGATTGCAAAACTGCGAAAAGAAAAACCGGGGCAGAAGCTGAGAAAAACAGAAAAGCATAGAAAGGAGAATTTTTTCGAGGTACTTCTGCAACTCAAATCAAAAAACTTTGAAGAGAAGCCTGAAAGGTAATTGTATGGAGCATGCCGTCAAAAAAATTCAGATCAAAAAGATGATCTGGTGATTTATTGAGAATTTTTCCGTCAAGCAGACATAATCTGTTTCTGGACAGCAAGCACCAACTTTTGACCTTTCTTGCAATCTGAGGCTAAACTTGGCACAAAGCTTGAAAAGTAAAGATACAATGATGTTGCTACAGTAGTAACAATCATCAAGACCACTAAGAATAGAACAAAAGAAAAAAGAAAAACCTAAATTCGTTGCGGGCTGCCTCCCGGAAGCGCTTCTTTAGAGCCATTAGCTAGGCTTAAAGCAGAAGATCAAGGTTCTTCAAAGTCGAAGCAGGAATACTTGGCACCCGCCTTCAGCCAATGAAACTAAAGAGCAGCCTTGCATGTTGGGCATGCGAACCTTCTAGGAACACACATGCCAGAGAAAAGAGCATACGTCGGCAGGTCATGCATCGAGTACTGGTACCACACATGCATTGTGAAGGTCTTTTTGCTAGCTGCATTGTATGTCTTGAACCCTTCATCCCAAGCTTGTTGCAATTTTGCCTTATGCGGTTGCATGTACACATCCATATTCTTCTGCGGATATTTGGGCCCTAGAATTATCAATGTCAGGAAAACGTTCTTCCTTTTCATAATCTTTGAGGGGGAGATTGAGTGGCATGACAAATGCACGCCAACAACTCTATGAGGCTGCCATCAGACCGAAAGGATTGAACCCATCCGTGCCGACGGTGATTTGGCAATGCTTTGGATCCTTAGCTTTTTCCGAATGTTTTTCATCGAAGTGCTTCCATGCTAAACCATCTGATGGGTGAGTCAACATCGGCTTCCCATCTGCATGAAATTCCGTTCTCTTCCCATATTTGTGCCAAGTCATCTGTCTGGCTGTCTCTTCCATCATGTAAAGGCGTTGAATTCTTGGTATCACTGGAAGATACTGAAGAACATTTACGGGTATTTTGGTCTGCCTCTTCTCACCTTGACCATTGTCTACCACAACATACCTGGATGACTTGCATTTGGGACAATAGTCTTCGTCCGCATACTCTTTCCTAAATAAATCACATCCATTCTCACAAGCATGTATCTGCTCATAGGGAATCTTAAGTACCTTGAGGTTTTAATCTGATTGGTACAGGTTTGCAGGAATAACATGATCTTTTGGTAGAAACCGCTGATACGTCCCAAACGTATCTATAATTTCTGCTTGCTCCATGCATGTTTTGTGTGATATTGCTATGATCTAGATACACTTTCGATCATATTTGGACTAACTTATTAACTCAGTGCACCACAGTGCCAGTTCCTGTTTTCTGTTGTTTTTTATTTCAGGTTTCCCCCATATTAAAAGTGCTCCAAAAATTCGGGAAAATCAGATAAAAAATCAGCGCGAAGGAACCTTCCGGAATTAACTGGGTGGGGACAGAGGGCCACCATCAGGGACCCAGGCGGCCACCTAGCGCGGACTAGGGTCTGGCCGCGCCGGGGGGGCGCCTGGACCCCTGGTGGCCCCCCTGGCTGGCCCCCTTCTCCTATATATTCTCCGTGACGGGATTCTTCCGAAGACAAAACCCTTTTTCGCGATCTCTCCTCGGTTCCACCGCCACCGCGCTTCCAAGATCGGGAGCGCCAGCATACTTCTTCCCAGCACCCTGCCGGAGGGAGGATTGACCTCGGAAGCTTGCCCTCCACCATGGACGCTTCCTGGATGTGCCGTGAGTAGTTTCCTTTGGATCATGGGTCCGTGATCAGTAGCTATGTGATGTTCTCCTCCCCTCTTTGTTCTTCATGGTTTAGTCCTCGTGAGCTGCCCTACATGATCTAGGCACATATGTAATTTTCTGTTGTTGCTATGCTGAGTTTGCTGAGAACTGATGGATTATGAGATTATGTTCAGATTGTGATTGAGTAATATATTTGGTTTTTATCTCTTATATTTTTGTTCCTAAGTAATTCTTGCATGTTCTCCGTTGCTGTTTATTGCTTTTGCCAAGTAGTAGGTAGTGACTCCAAGAGGGAACGTTATCCTCGATTGTAGGTTCATGCCCCCCGATGACACGCTTGGGTGACAGAAACATGAGTCTAGGGGATGTGCTATTGCCACAAGGGGGAAAACAACGGTGCTTGTAACCGCAGTTGCAAGGATTGTTTACTTTACGCAAGGTGCTTTTTAATGCAGTTGTCTGTTGCTTTGGGTTTACACTTTGGGTGGGGCTCGAAACTTAATACCAGCGAGATGTTCTTGATAGATATCTCAAGGTGGATAATTAGTAGTAGATGCAGTTGGATTTCGGTCTACTTATTTTGGCGTACTGCCCATGCTTTTGATCCTCGTACTTTCTTTGTAGCATAGTTAGCATTGCGGTGCGTTTTTAATCATGTCAATTGCCCAGCTGTTATTTGTTTACCTCGCATAGCAGTTTTATCGTCTTTTGGGAGAGATACATCACTAGTGAACATCACGGGACCCCGGTCCATATTCTCATCACTGTTTACACGCTCATTTATTTTCCTACTTTTACTTTCTAGTTGCTATCACCATTATCATTATCCCTTGTGTTTGATCCTTTGTAAACAACAAGACCAGAGAGATTGACAACCTCTCTGAACTTCGTTGGGAGCAAAGTTATTTGTGTTGTGTGCAGGTCCACGTCAGTTGCGCCGTTGACACCTACTTATCATTGTCGGAGTCCTATGGGAGACAAACCCCATCTTCTCCACGGGGGAAATTTGCTGCTATCCTACATCTCACCTTCCACTTGGGGTAATCAACGAAGGGCAAGAACCCATTATCATCATCACGCACATCAAGAAAATTTCTGGCTCCTTTGCCGGGGACTTCGAGTGCTAAGATAGGGGAGTTGCACACTATCTTTTACCTTTGTTTTTTTACTCTTCTTAGTTTACCTTTCAGTTTTTATCTTTGTGTCTTATATCAAAAATTACAAATAAATCTGCCACACTTGCTGCTACTATGGGTTCCACTGAAAACACCAAGTTCAGTGACTTCACTAGTCACAACAACAAAGACTTTATCTGCACTCCTACTGCCACACCTGGCACTTCAGCTACCTCTTATGAAATTAAACCTGCTTTGCTAAACCTTGTTATGAGAGATCAATTATCTGGTGCTCGAGATGTTGCTGCTTTACACTTAAATAATTTTGTTGAGTTATGTGATATGCAAAATTATAAAGAAGTAGAAGGTGATGTTGTTCAGCTCAAGCTTTTTTCTTTCTCTTTAAGGGAAGGAGCTAAAATCTGGTTTCATTCTTTGCCTAGGCATAACAAAGATTCTTGGGATAAGTGCAAAGATGCTTTTATTGGGAAGTATTACCCACTTGCTAAAATTATCTAATTGAGGAGTAACATTGAATTTTAAGAAATTGGATAATGAACACGTTTCCCAAGCTTGGGAACGTATGAAATCTCTTGTTAAGAAATGCCCTACACATGGATTGACTACCTGGATGGTTATCCAGACTTTTTAAGCAGGCTTGAAGTTTACCTCGCGGAACCTGTTAGATTCGGCCGCGGGAGGAACCTTTATGTCAACTACACTTGGTGTTGCCACAAGACTTCTCGATGAGATGATGGCCAACTATTCCCAATGGCACACCGAACGCGCTCGAACCGGTAGGAAGGTAAACTCTGTCGAGGAGATTACCTCCCTAAATGAAAAACTTGCTTAATTATGTCTCTACTTACCAAGCAACCCTCCATTGATCCTCATGATGTCCCTTTAAATTCTTTGGTTGCTCAGGAACAAGTAGATGTGAACTTTATTGCTAGAAACAACTTCAACAACAATGCTTATAGGGGCAACTTTGCTAGCAATCCTAGACCGTTTCCATCCAACTATGGGAACAACAACACCTATCCTAGCAACAAGAACCCCACTTCTGAACTAGAGAACACGCTTAGATACTTTATCACTACCCAAAAAGCCTTCAACAAGAATGTATAAGAGAAATTATCTAAGTTAGATAATCTCTCTTTGAAGGTAGAGAGCTTAGCCCTTGATGTTGAGATGCTGATACGCCCAAAACGTATCTATAATTTCTGCTTGCTCCATGCATCTTTTGTGTGATATTGCTATGATATTGATGCACTTCCATACACTTTTGATCATATTTGGACTAACATATTAACTTAGTGCACCCCAGTGCCAGTTTCTGTTTTCTGTTGTTTTTGTATTTCAGGTTTTCCCATTATTAAAATTGCTCAGAAAATTCCGGGAAAATATATAAAAAATCAGCGTTCCAGAAGCTTCCCTATGCCCGAAGGGGGGGGGACAGAGGGGCCCCTCCTCGTGCCTACGCGGCCAGTGGGCGCGGCCTAGGGGGTGGTCGTGCCGGGAGGCCGCCTAGACTCCTGGTGCCCCCCTGGCTGCCCCCTTGGCCCTTATTTTTACTCGCGATGCGAAAACCCTGATTCCGGACCCCTTTTCTCCAGAAGCAATTCCGATCTCCGCCGCCATCGCCGACAATCTTCGGGGGACCAGAATTCCTGTGCCGGCACCCTGCCGGGACGGGGAAGTGCCCCCGGATTCATCTCCATCGACGTTGCTTCCTCCCTCCATGATGCGGGAGTAGTTCCTCCTCGGGGTTGAGGTTTCTACCAGTAGCTATGTGGTTTTCTCTCTCTCCCATGATGTGATCTTGATTGTGATCATAGGCTATGTTAATCTAGGTGATCCCATGATATTTCCCCTTCCTCTATGTATTGGACTGATGTACTCACTTGATCTTATCTAGTATAATCCCCGAGACCATGGTGACAGTGGTCTATTGGACATGGGTTAGAAGAATATTATCATGAGTGATTTCCTATTTTGTGTGTTTATTGAAGATTGAGAGTCTTTTGGTGCTTGTCTTTGACTATACTTTAGATATGTTGTGGTGATTGTGGTAATCTCTTTGGATGGCCGCGGTGACATTGGGAAATCCATAGATGAGAACTACGAACTGTGAGGTGTGCTTTTTTAGCCCTACACAATTCTCATCCTCTCTTGACCAGAAAGGAATGACCTCCGAGTACGTCTCCATTGCATGATTTATGGAAATATCATGTGATTAGACTATGTTAATGTTGTTGGGAGTTTCCACTAGTGAAAGTATGAAGTCTAGGCCTTGTTTCCACCATTGTTACACCGTTTGTGCTCACTTTTGTTACATGTTTGCTTGCTGCACTTTTTATTACAGATTTATATTACTTTGTTTTCCCACACCTATCACCTATATTTTACCATCTCTTCGCCGAACTAGTTCACCTATATAACTCCTAGTTGTATTAGGTGTGTTGGGGACACAAGAGACTTCTTGTATCTCAATTGCAGGGTTTCTTGAGAGAGACCATCTTCAACCTCTACTTCCCTGAGTTCGATAAACCTTAGGTCATCCACATGAGGGAAATTGCTGCTGTCCTACAAACCTCTGCGCTTGGAGGCCCAACATAGTCTACAAGAATAGAAGCGTGTGTAGACATCAGATGCTAAAAATTAGAACCTCTCCCTTGAGGAGAGGAAGGCCACTCCTATCAATGTTATCCAATTACAAATCAATGAAAATATTAGGATGATGGCTAAACTTAAAGAAAGATGGGCTAGAGAAAAAGAGGAAGAGGATAGAATTAAGAGCCTTCCTAAACACCACACAGTCGCCACTATCCAAATTGTTGAGGACACTCAAACTATTAGCACCCAATGCACTCCTAGTTCCACTGGACCTATTAATGGTGATGTTAATACCTCAACCGTAGTAGAAGAAACTCCTATGAACATAGAGGGTTTCAAACTAGTGAGCCTAGATGACACTACTACCACCTTTGATAGTAGTGATATTGATTTTGATAGTTGCATCGTCTCTGAAGTTATTAGCTTGTTACACAAAATATCTAGAGACCCCCACACTAGCACTCTAATCTTGCCTTCACGGATCATATCACTAATGCTCTCATCAAAGCTAGGGAGGAGAATCTTAGAATAGAAGCCTCTATACCTAGGAAACTAGATGATGGTTGGTACCCCATGATTAAAATGAAATTAAATAACTTCTCTTGCTATGCTTTATGTGACGTTGGAGCTAGTATCTCCATCATGCCCAAAAGAATGTATGATATGTTTGAATTGAAACCTTTTGATTCTTGTTCTTTTGGTGTTCGTCTCGTTGATTCTTCCATAAAGAAACCATTGAGGAAGATCGGCGATGTTCTTATCATTGTCAATGACAATTATGTTCCCGTTGATTTTATTATTATGGATATAGAGTGTGAACCTTTATGTCCAATTATTTTGGGACGTCCCTTTCTTCGCACCGTAGGTGCTGTTATTGACATGAAAGAGGGGAATATAAAATTTCAATTCCCTCTTGAAATGGGGATGAACACTTCCCTAGAAAGAAAATCAAGTTACCTTTTGAGTCTGTTACACGGGCTAGCTATTCTCTCTCTCTTGATAAAACTTGATTCTTCTTTTTCCTTATGCCTAGCTTAAAGGCGTAAAAGAAAGCGCTTGTTGGGAGGCAACCCAAGATGTTTTTGTTCCTATTTTTAGCGGTCTTGATGATTGTTTCTTCTATAGAAACATCATTGTATCTTTATTTTTCAAGCTTTGTGCCAAGTTTAGCCTCATATGATAAGGGAAGAAAAATTTGTGACATGCTGTCCAGAAAATAGATTATGTCTACTTGACGGGAAAATCGGAACAAATCACCAGTTCATCTTTTTGAGCTGAATTTTTTACACATCATGCTCTATACAATTGTGAAACTTTCGTATGTTTTGAGTTTTTTGAGTTGAGTTGCAGAAGTGCCCCCAAAAAAATTATTTACTACCTGTTGTTATGTCTTTCACAGATTCTGCCACGTTTTGTCTTTTCTTACTTTTGCAAACCTTAAGCTTTATTTTTCTTTGCAAAAACCTTTTGGAAATCTTGAGAAATATTAGATCTTCAAGAATATCTTTATATCCAGTGGGGAAAATTTATTTTATTAAGGGTACTAACCTCTCTAATCAGCTTATGATGAGTTATGTATGAAGGGATTTTTCAAGTGTGCGAGGGAAGATGATGAAAGAAGATTCGGGAGTGTCAAACGCTCAAGCTTGGGGATTCCCCCATGCATCCCCCATAAATACTCAAGGAGACTCAAGCGTCTAAGCTTGGGGATGCCCCCGTGCATCCCCTTCTCCATCAACAATCATTAGTTCGTCCTTCGTCTCACTATATTTTTTATCACTTCATGCGATATGTGCTATGCTTGGAGCGTCACGCTCTTAGGTTTACTTTTTGTTTTCTTTACCTTTGCTTGATGTTCATAATAAGTTAGACCCCAGCTTAATTTGTGTGGGCGAGAAACACGCTCCACTTCAATCTAGAACACATCATAGGATTTTTCATGCCTATCTTTTTACTGTTGTGTGTTCTTTATCTTTTCGTAGCTACTGCCATGTTTAGTTTTAGTTTTAGTTTGTCTTTAGCAAGAGCCTTGGCTTTTGTTTAATTTGTTGCTGGAACTCTGTTTAGTTTTCATGTTTATCTTGTTAAGAGAGTTGGTTATTGCACTGAGTTGTGTCTTGTCTTGAAAGTAGGTAATTGAGGTTGCTATTCAATTGTAGTAGTAACTTGCAATAGTTTTGAGGTATCGTTGTGAGTAATGTTTGAGACTTTGGTGTCAAGAGATTTAGCCTATTAGTGATAGGTGTCGTATTTTGGGCAATCCGTTTTTATTTTCAAAACCTACAAAAACTAGTTGAGAACTGTAGCTACTAGATGGATCACTAATCTTCTGAGGGGTCGGATATTAGAGTACACTCACGTACCATGAGTCGAGGATGCGCAAGGATAACCAAACCCCCATACTATCCTCCTCGGAGTACTTGTCTCTTTGTGAACCTCCTCATTATATTGAGAGTTACCGATAATAAGTGCATGAGTTCTTCGGACTAATGTAAGTATTGAAAGTTTACACTTCCACCTCCTCATATTTGCTAGCCTCTTCCGTACCGTGCATTGCCTTCTTCTCACTCCGAGAGTTGGCGTCCACCTTCACCGGTGTATCCAAACCCTTGGCATGATACGCTCTGTCATCATAAACCTCCTTATATCTTTCCTCAAAACAGCCAACATACCTACCTATCAAGGTATTTCCATAGCCTTTCCGAGATATATTTCCATGCAACATCCACCTCTTCATGACTTGATCTTCATGTCATTCATGTTCCTGCTACACTGGCAGAGTCATACATTGCATACATCATGATAGCTACATATTCTTTATGTTTGAGTACCTTGTAAAGTGTGAAGATCTTCTATACCCTCTTGTAAAATAGAGTGTTGCCCTTAAGTGAGGAAAAGATCCCAAAGTGGACAAAATAAAAGATCCCAAAGTGGACAAATGAAAGTTAAATATAAAGAGCCATTGAAGCCACCAAAAAAATACAAAAAAAGAGAAAAAAGAGAAAAAGAAATAAAAAGAGAGAAAGGGGCAACACTACTATCCTTTTGAAAGATCCACACTAATACCCCTCTTATCCTTGTACTCCATAGAGATGATCATTTATGCATAGAGCTATGTGGGGACCTTCACACTATAGAACTTGGCTTGCATATTCCAAGGATGAGCCTCCTCAAATGAGCTCTAGGTCTTCATGAGCGAGCAAGTTGGATGCACCCCCACTAGTTCCATTGGAGAGATTTTCTTAGCTAATGTGTGCATCTGTTGCATAGCAATCCCTACTCCTCACATCATATCTATCATTTGGCCTTCTCACCTATGATTGTACTCATTGATGTGAGCCTTTCTCACCTTTTTGTCTTCCTCCTCCACCATACTTCTCTATTTTCCATCCTAAGTGTCAACTTTCGTGCTTACGCTCATCCATTGCATGAGTGCTCAAAATATCGAAAAGGAGTGGATCAAATTGACTTGTACCTGGCTAGTGGTCTGGGGACGAGTCAAGATAAGATTCCAAAGAAGACCAAGTGTGAAACTTTAGTAGATTGAGTTCTCAACAAAAAAATCTCGTATTCCCTATCCTCCTTCTTGCACGGAAACACCATTTGGAGACATTCGAGTCACGGACAATGAGAGCTCTTGCACCTAATGTTCTTTTGTTGCTTATTTCAATGCTAATATAGACTCTTGCATGTTATGACTTGAATTGAATCGCATACCTTGATTGCTTTACTTTTCAAAGTTCTTATATGGTTGCTAGCATCTCACCACATAAGTTATGCTTGTTATCATTTACCTACTCGAGGACGAGCAGGAATTAATCTTGGGGATGTTGATACGTCCCAAACGTATCTATAATTTCTGCTTGCTCCATGCATGTTTTGTGTGATATTGCTATGATCTAGATACACTTTCATACACTTTTGATCATATTTGGACTAACTTATTAACTCAGTGCACTACAGTGCCAGTTCCTGTTTTCTACTGTTTTTTTATTTCAGTTTTCCCCCATATTAAAAGTGCTCCAAAAATTCGGGAAAATCAGATAAAAAATCAGCGTGAAGGAACCTTCTGGAATCACCTGGGTGGGGCCAGAGGGCCACCACCAGGGACCCAGGTGGCCACCTGGCGCGGACTAGGGTCTGGCCGCGCCGGGGGGGCGCATGGACCCCTGGTGGCCCCCCTGGCTTCCCCTTCGCCTATATATTCTTCGTAGCGGGATTCTTCTGAAGACAGAACCCTTTTTCGTGATCTCGCCTCTGTTCCGCTGCCGCTGCGCTTCCAAGATCGGGAGCGCCAGCGGACTTCTTCCCGGCACCCTGCCGGAGGGAGGATTGACCTCCGGGAGCTTCCCCTCCACCATGGACGCTTCCTGGATGTGCCGTGAGTAGTTTCCTTTGGACCATGGGTCCATGATCAGTAGCTATGTGATGTTCTCATCCCCTCTTTCTTCTTCATGGTTTAGTCATTGTGAGCTGCCCTACATGATCGAGGCACATATGTAATTTTCTGTTGTTGCTATGCTGAGTTTGCTGGGATCTGATGGATGATGAGATTAAGTTCAGATTGTGATTGAGTAATATATTTGGTTTTGATCTCGTATATTTTTGTTCCTAAGTAATTCTTGCATGTTCTCTGTTGCTGTTTATAGCTTTGGCCAAGTAGTAGGTAGTGGCTCCATAAGGAAACGTTATGCTCGATTGTGGGTTCATGCCCCCTGATGACACGCTTGAGTGACAGAAACATGAGTCTAGGGGATGTGCTATTGCCACAAGGGGAAAAACAATGGTGGTTGTAACCGCGGTTGCAAGGATTGTTTACTTTACGCAAGGTGTTGTTTAATGCAGTTGTATGTTGCTTTGGGTTTACACTTTGGGTGGGCTCTCAACTTAATACCAGCGAGATGTTCTGGATAGATTTCTCAAGGTGGATAATTAGTACTAGATGCAGTTGGATTTCAGTGTACTTATTTTGGCGTACTGCCCATGCTTTTAAGCCTCGTCCTTTCTTTGTAGCATAGTTAGCATTGCGGTGTGTTTTTAATCCTTTAAATTGCCCAGCTGTAATTTGTTTACCTCGCATAGCAGTTTTATCGTCTTTTGGGAGAGAGAAATCACTAGTGAACATCACGGGACCCGATCCATATTCTCATCACTGTTTACTGATACGTCTCAAACGTATCTACTTTTCCAAACACTTTTGCTATTGTTTTGCCCTCATTCTTGCATGATTTTGACGAAAGTAACCCGGACTAACGCTGTTTTCAGCAGAGCTGTATGTATGGTTTTATTGTGCGCAGGAAAATGGATTTTTGGACGTCCCAGAAAGTTCCCAGAAAAATACCAGAAAATCCACGCACCCGAAGGAGCCAGATGCCAGAAGTGGGACCAGAGGGGAGTCCTGGGGACCCCAGGCGCCCCCCTGGCGCGGCCAGGGGTGGGGCCGTGCCCTCTGGCCGCCTGGGGACCTCCCCCTCCTCTGGTGCCCTACCAAAGCTCCTATTTATTCCCGTGACGCGAAAACCCCATAACAGAAGTCGTTTCCCAATTCTCGTCGCGGAGCCGCCGCCACCCTTTGTTCTTCTCCGGGAGGGCTAATCTGGAGGCTGTTTTGGCCTCCGAGGAGGGGAGATCATCGCCATCGTCATCGCCATCGCCACTCCATCCTCCCTCCATGACTTCTCCATCCATGTGTGAGTAATTCCCTGCTGTAGGCAAAGGGGATGGTAGGGATTGGATGAGTTATATCATGTAATAGTTTATCAGATTGTTGGGGGCATGTTGCCTATCATCTAGATTGGTGTTTATCATCTTTGCTTCAACTTGTTTCTCTTAATTCTTGTCACTTTGGGCCCGAGTGCCATGATTTCAGATCTGAACCCTATGTGTTTTCATGAATATATTTGTGTTCTTGATCCTATATATGAGTTGTTTGCACCTGTTATGGTCCAGAACCGGCGATCCCAAAGGTGATAGCTTTGGACACCAAAGGGGATGGACTATAATTTGGGGATTCCATGTATCCATTGATTGTTAATGCTTTGTTCCGGTGCTCTTTGACAGGAGAACCTTAATCTCCATAAGTTTCTTTTGGCCCCATTCGTAGCGGGATGGTAGGACAAAATATGTTGTGCAAGTTCTTATTGCAAGCACGTACAACTACCTATGGGATACATGCCTGATGTTTGATTTATGCCTAGATGATCTTTGATATTCTGCGTGCCTTACCCCAAGTTGATTACATGATGTGGCTTATCCATGCAGCGCCCAACCATCCATCTCCCTAACCTACAGTGTTTTAATTCTGCTGGTTACTAGTTGTTTGCTTTTGCTGTTACTATTACCGTTACTATCATCACTACCACTATTATCGCAGTTACTATTAATATCTTGTTGCAACTAAGTGTATCTCAGGTGCGGTGGAATTGACGACTCCACTGTTAAAGCTTGTGGATATTCTTTGGCTCCCCTTGAGTCGAATCAATAAATTGGGTTATTCTTACCCACAAAGACTATCTCGATCCCCTGCAGTTGTGGGTTATCAAGCCTTTTTTATGGCGCTGTTGCCGGGGAGCATAGCTTTATTCACAAGTCTACTTGAAGTATTTTACCTGCTGCAATTTATCATCTATGGGTAAGAAAGAAGACCCCAAGGTCCCGATCTTAACATCCCATACTAGAAAAGGTATTGTTCTGAACACTAGTGCTACACTTGATTCACCTTCAGTTATGAGTAAGTTTGCTTCACCGCCACCACATGATGCTTCTACTAAATCTGTTACTATGTCCGATACTTTTGATGATGCTTCTACTACTCTTGATGATATTGGTTCACTTAGTCACGCTCTTGAGAAACAGATTGTTGCTGTTGCCAAGAAATCTTGGATTGAAATTCCCGATACTTGCTATCCTTTTGATGGGAGTTACACTTATCCCGATTTGAGTAAACTCAAGGAGAGACTCCTCGATGATGATTATATTATACTTGATGATGATTTATTTAGGGAGCTAACAGAGTTTAACGACTCTGACCCTGATGCTATTAAGAAGCTACTCAAGAAACATTCTTTGAAGAACAAGACCGTACTTGATCCTACTTTTGCTATGTCTCCTATATGCATCACTAATCCTGATTATAATTTCTCTGTTGATCTTTCACTTATATCTATGGTTGAAGTTGACCCCTTTTATGGCAGAGAAAATGATGATGCAATTGCACACCTGAACAAACTCACTAAGTTAGGTGGTTTGTTTACTACTGATGATAAGATACGAAACTTCTATGTTACTAAGCTTTTTTATTTCACTTTAAAGAAAAGTGCTAAAGCATGGTACGATGTACTACCATGTGGTTCTATTAGGAGTCCTCAAGACTTAGCTCAATCTTTTGTTGATAAGTATTTTCATGCTCATATGCAACATGCTGCTTTACGAAGAATTTATAACTTTAAACAGTTGCAGGATGAGAACCTCCCTAAAGCTTGGGGGAGGTATTGCAGTCTGATCCAGGCTAGACCGGGACATGGAGTCCCTAAGAATGAATTGATTGATATATTTTATGTTGGTCTAACTGATGAATCTAGATCCTACTTGGACAGTTGTGCTGGTTGTGTTTTCAGGAAAAGAACATCGGACGATGCAGAAGAACTAATGCGCAAGATTTCCAAGAACCACGAAGATTAGTCCGTCCATGAACCACCTCCACCACCAAAGAAGAGGGGCATGCTGATGGCTTCTCGCCCCTCGTTGGTTACCCCAAGTGGAAGGTTTGAGATGCAGTGCAGCAGCAAGTTTCCCTCGGTGAAGATAACAAGGTTATCGAACCAGTAGGACTCAGGAGATACAAGTAGGTGGCAACATCGCCAGAAATTACTTCCTGACTAGGGTGTTGTTGTGGACCTGCACACAGCAACAAATAACTTTGCTCCCAACGAGTACAGAGGAGTTGTCAATTCCTCCGGCCTTGTCGTTTACAAAGGATTAACGGAAGAGATAAAAGGTGCAAAGGAAAGTAAAAGCCTAAAGTAAATTGAGGGTGTGAACAATAATGTGAAGATGGACCGGGGTCCCGTGATTTTCACTAGTGATGTCTCTCTCCCAAAAGACGATAAAAGTGCTAGCGAGGTAAACAAATCACAGTTGGGCAATTGACAGGATTATGAAGGCACCGCAATGCTAACTATGCTGCAAAGAAAGGAAGGGCTCAAAAGCAATGGGTAGTACGCCAAGGTAAGTAGACCGAAATCCATCTGCATCTACTACGAATCATCCACCTTGAGATATCTATCCAGAACATCTCGCTGGTATTAAGTTGCGAATCCCACCCAAAGTGTAAACTCAAAGCAACAGACAACTGCATTAAAAGAACTTTGCGTAAAGTAAACAATCCTTGCACCCGCAGGTACAAGCACCGTTGTTTTATCCCTGGTGGCAACAACACATCCCCTAGTCTCATGTTTCTGTCACTCAAGCTAGACATCAGGGGGCTGAACCCACAATCAAGGATAACGCTCTCTCTTGGAGTCGCAAATAAAATACTTGGCCAAAGCAAATACCGCAACGGAGAACATGCAAGAATTTACTCAAGAACAAAATATAAAAGAGAAGAACCAAATATATTACTCATCACAATCTGAACATAGTCTCATAATCCATCAAAACCCAACAAACTCAGCATAGCAACAGCAGAAATTACATAGATGCCTCGATCATGTGAGGCAGCTCACGAGGACTCGAAAGTGGAAGCACAAAAGGGGGAAGAGATTCATCACATAGCTACTGGTCACGGACCCATGGTCCAAGGGGGACTACTCACGACACATCCGGGAGGCGTCCATGGCTATGGATGGTCTCCCGGAGGGGGTTCCTCCTTCCGGCAGGGTGCCGGGGCATCTTCTCCAGGAAGCCCCGATCTTGAAACGGCGGCGGTGGCGGTACAGAGGGGAGTTCGCGAGAAAGAGATCGATATTAGGGGTTTCCACCCCGAGGGGTAAATATAGGCGAAGGGGGGCATCAAGGGGACCCACGAGGCAGTCAGGAGGGTCCCTAGCGCGGCCCAGGGTGGGGCCACGCCACTTGCCCTCCTGGCTGCCTGGTGTTGGCCCCCCTTCCCTCTCTTGGTGATTCCAGAAGCTTCTCTTGCGCTGATTTTTTATATATTTTTCCGGAATTTTTGGAGCACTTTTAATGGACGGAAAACCTGAAATACAAAAACAGCAGAAAACAGAAACTGGCAACTGGGTGCACTGAGTTAATAGGTTAGTCCAAATAGGTTCAAAAGTGTATGAAAGTTCAAGCAAAACATGGCAAAGTCACACAAAACATGCATGGAGCAAGCAGAAATTATGGATACGTTTGGGACGTATCAACATCCCCAAGCTTAATTCCTGCTCGTCCTCGAGTAGGTAAATGATAACAAGCATAATTTCTGTGGTGACATGCCACACAACCAAATAAGGACTTTTAAGTAAAGCAATCAAAGCATGCAATTCAATTCAAGTCTTAACAAGCAAGAGTCTATATTAGCATTGAAACAAGTAACAAAAGAACAAAAGGTGCAAGAGCTCTCGCTGTCCGTGACTCGAATGTCTCCAAATGGTGTTTGCGTGCAAGCAAGGGACTGGGAAGAAAGAGAAAAAAGGTTATTGAGAACAACTATCTACTAAAGTTTCACACTTGGTCTCCTTTGGATTCTTATCTAGACGCGTCCCCAGACCACTAGCCAGGTACAAATGTATGCCTCTGTCAGGGTAGCAGGATATGCAATGATACTAGCGCGTCATGTAGCAATGATTAGGGAAAGGCCCAACTAGCATGCGGCTCATCAATCAAGCAAGTAGCATGTATGACATGAAGATCAAGTCATGAGAATATGGATGTTGCATGGCAATGTATCTCGGAAAGGCTATGGAAATGCCTTGTAGGTAGGTATGGTGGCTGTTTTGAGGAAAGATATAAGGAGGCTTATGATGACAGAGCGTATCATGCCAAGGGTTTGGATGCACCGGCGAAGTATGCGCCAACTCTCGAGGTGAGAAAGGGCAATGCAAGGTACCTAAGAGGCTAGAAAAAGTATAGGTGGGTGGAAGTGTCAACTTTCGAATACTCAAATTAGTCCGAAGAACTCATGCACTTATTATCGGTAACTCTCAATCTAATCAGGAGGTTCACAAAGAGACAGGTACCCCAAGGAGGAGTGTATGGGGGTTTGGTTATCCTTGCGCATCCTCGACTCATGGTACGTGAGTGTACTCTAATATTCGAACCCTCCAGAGGTTAGTGATCCATCTAGTAGCTAGAGTTCTCAACAGGGGATTTTTGGTTTTCGAAAAACACATGGATTGCCCAAAATACGACATCTATCACTAATAGGCAAGAGCTCTTGACACCATAAGTTCAAACATTACTCTAGTCAATACCTCAAAACTATTGCAAGTTACTACTAAAAAGAGAACAACAAATTTAACTACCTACTTTCAGTCAAGACACAGAACTCAGTGCAACAGGCAAACTCTCTAACAAGATAAAACATGCAACCTATAGAAAGTTCAACCTAAGACAAAAGAAAAGCTCTAGAAAAACTAAAGCACTACAACTAAACAGAACAGCAGCGAAGAAAAGAAAAAGAACAGCTCACAGCTAAAAGAATAAGCATGCAAATCCTATGAGAAGTTCTAGTTCAAGCGGAGCGTGAATCTCTCCCACAGAAAAGAGTAAGTTGGGGTGTAACTTGTTACTACAGCAAAGAAAGCAAAACAAACCTAGAAAAGTAAAGAGCGAGACGCTCCAAGAAAAGCACATAACGCATGAAGTGATAAAATCTAGTGCAACGAGGGACAAACTGATGATTGTTGATGAAAAAGGGGATGCATCGGGGGCATCCCCAAGCTTAGACGCTTGAGTCTTCTTGAATATTTATTGGGGGTGCACATGGGCATCCCCAAGCTTAAGCGTTTGACACTCCTGAATCTTCTTTCATCATCCTCCATCGCGCACTTGAAAACTCCCTTCATACATAACTCACTGTAGGCTGATTAGAGAGGTTAGTACCCTAATAAAATAATTTTACTCTACTGCAAATAAAGATTTCCAGGAAGAGCTACTGTTTCTCTTGCCTGCCCAAATTTTTTTGCAAAGAAAAAGAAAGCTTAAGGATTGCAAAACTGCGAAAAGAAAAACCGGGGCAGAAGCTGAGAAAAACAGAACAACAGAGAAAGGAGAATTTTTTCGAGGTACTTCTGCAACTCAAATCAAAAAACTTTGAACATACGACTCAAAGGTAATTGTATGGAGCATGCTGTCAAAAACATTCAGATCAAAAAGATGATCTGGTGATTTATTGAGAATTTTTCCGTCAAGCAGACAGAATCCGTTTCTGGACAGCAAGCACCAACTTTTGACCTTTCTTGCAATCTGAGGCTAAACTTGGCACAAATCTTGAAATGTAAAGATACAATGATGTTGCTACAGTAGTAACAATCATCAAGACCACTAAGAATAGAACAAAAGAAAAAAGAAAAACCTAAATTCGTTGCGGGCTGCCTCCCGGAAGCGCTTCTTTAGAGCCATTAGCTAGGCTTAAAGCAGAAGATCAAAGTTCTCCAAAATCATCGGAAGGTTCACCAAGGATTTCAAAAGGGTTTTGAATAAGAGCATCCTTGTTCTTCCGAGGGAAGAGGTACGTACCTTTTGCCTTACCACGCAAACGTATTTGTCCTTTACCTATATCAATGAAGCCTTTCATGGCTCGGAGGAAGTCCCTTCCGAGCACTATATTTCCTTTGTTGGCCTTCATGATGGCAAAGTCAATGTCTACACTCCTTTTAAGAAACATGACCTGGACATCTTTTGATCTTCCCTGGATCTCAGAAATATCACCATTAGAATGTTCATGGAAAGATGGAAATTTGTCCATGCTTGCAAGGTACAAAGAATCATAAATAAAGCTTGGCATTATAGAAACTGTAGATCCAATGTCGCAAAAATAAAGGAAGTTTTGATTACAGATAACAACCCTAACAAAAGGCTCCCAGTCATTTTCTATTTCCAAAATCTCCTCTCTAGGGGGATTTAACTTCTCTACTTCTTTTAAGTCTAGAGTATCAAGTCTCTTCTCGATAGTAGCAATTCTGTCCACAACAGTGTTAAGACCATCATAAACAAAATAACCAAATAAACCATGTATAATTTCAAGAGCTCTAGCTTCATCACACTCTAAAAAGTCTCCTTCAGCTATAAGATCAAGAGAGTGCTTACACCACTTAAAAAGGCCAAAGTAAAAAAAATTAAGCACAATTCTTATAGGTAACCAAGGCATATTTGCCTTATGTGCTTCAGAAGTTCTGTCCCATGCCTTCTTCATATTCTCCCCATTCCTTTGATGGAAATCCAAGACTTCGGATTCCCTCATAGTACCAACTCCTAACATACTTAACCACACAAGAAGGGTAACAGGTATTTTTGGTATTTTTGATTAAGGACACAAAAGTAAAAACTGAAAGGTAAACTAATAAGACTAAAAAGCAAAGGTAAAGATAGTGTGCAACTCCCCTATCTTGTAGACTTGAGTCCCCGGCAACGGCGCCAGAAATTTGCTTGATGGCTTCTCGCCCCTCGTTGGTTACCCCAAGTGGAAGGTTTGAGATGCAGTGCAACAACAAGTTTCCCTCGGTGAAGATACCAAGGTTATCGAACCAGTAGGACTCAGGAGATACAAGTAGGTGGCAACGTCGCCAGAAATTGCTTCCTGACTAGGGTGTTGTCGTGGACCTGCACACAGGAACAAATAACTTTGCTCCCAACGAGTAAAGAGGAGTTGTCAATTCCTCCGGCCTTGTCGTTTACAAAGGACAATGCAAGAGATAAAAGGTGCAAAGGAAAGTAAAAGCTGAAAGTAAATTGAGGGTGTGAACAATAATGTGAAGATGGACCGGGGTCCCTGATACGTCCAAAATGTATCTATAATTTCTGCTTGCTCCATGCATGTTTTGTGTGATATTTCTATGATCTAGAAACACTTTCATACACTTTTGATCATATTTGGACTAACCTATTAACTCAGTGCACCCCAGTGCCAGTTCCTGTTTTCTGCTGTTTTTCTATTTCAGTTTTCCCCCATATAAAAAGTGCCAGAAAAATTCGGGAAAATTCAGATAAAAAATCAGCGTGAAGGAAGCTTCGAGAAGAGTGCGGGAGGGGCCAGAGGGGAGCCAGGGGGCCCAGGCGGCCACCCGGCGCGGCCCCACCCCTGGCCGCGCCAGGGGGGCGCCTGGGGCCCCTGGCCCACCTCTGGCTGCCCCCTTTCACCTATTTATCCCCCGTCACGGGAAAACCCCGGAGGAGAACCCTATTCCGCGAACTCGCCTCTGTTCCGCCGCCGCCGCGCTTCCGAAGATCGGGAGCACCAGAAGACCTCTTCCCGGCACCCTGTCGGAGGGAGGATTGACCTCCGGAAGTCTCCTCTCCACCATGGATGCTCCCCGGATGTCCCGTGAGTAGTTTTCCTTGGACCATGGGTCCATGATCAGTAGCTATGTGATGTTCTCCTCCTCTCTTTGATCTTCATTGTTTAGACCTCGTGAGCTGCCCAACATGATCGAGGCACCTTTGTAATATTTCTGCTATTGCTACGTTGAGTTTGATAGGATCTGATGGATTATGAGATTATGTTCAGATTGTGATAGAGTAATATATTTAGTTTTTATCTCTTATATTTTTGTTCCTAAGTAATCCTTGCATGTTCTCCATTGCTGTTTATTGCTTTGGCCAAGTAGTAGGTAGTGACTCCAAGAAGGAGCGTTGTGCTAGATTGTGGGTTCATGCCCCCCGATGACACGCTTGAGTGACAGAAAAATGAGTCTAGGGGATGTGCTGTTGCCACAAGGGGGAAAACAACGGTGCTTGTAACCGCGGTTACAAGGATTGTTTACTTTACGCAGAGTTCTTTTAATGCAGTTGTCTATTGCTTTGGGTTTACACTTTGGGTGGGGCTCGCAACTTAATACCAGCGAGATGTTCTGGATAGATATCTCAAGGTGGATGATTAGTAGTAGATGCAGATGGATTTCGGTCTACTTACCTTGGCGTACTGCCTGTGCTTTTGAACCTGTTCCTTTCTTTTGTAGCATAGTTAGCATTGCGGTGCGTTCATAATCTTGTCAATTGCCTTTCTGTAATTTGTTTACCTCGCATAGCAATTTTATCGTCTTTTGGGAGAGAGACATCACTAGCGAACATCACGTATCCCGGTCCATACCCTTATCATTGTTTCCACGCTATATTTACTTTTCTGCATTTACTTTCAAGTTCCTATTATTATCCCTTGCATTTTATCCTTTGTAAACAACAAGACCGGAGAGATTGACAACCTCTCTGAACTTCGTTGGGAACAAAGTTATCTGTGTCTATGTGTAGGTCCGCGTCAGTTGCGCCGCTGACACCTACTTATCATCTCTGGAGTCTTCCTGGAGACAAACATTGGTATCTTCACCGAGGGAAAGCTGCTGCTGCACTACATCTCAACCCTCCACTCGGGGTAACCAACGAAGGGGGCGAGAAGCCGTCCTAGCAAGAAGCTTTCTGGCGCCGTTGCCGGGGAATCCAAGTGCTAAGATAGGGGAGTTGCACACTATCCTTTACCTTTGTTTTTTAGTCTTGTTAGTTTATCTTTCAGTTTTTATCTTTGTGTCTTTTATCAAAAACTACAAAAAAATCTGCCACACTTGCTGCTACTATGGGTTCCACTGAAAACACCAAGTTGTGTGACTTAACTAGTCACAACAACCAAGACTTTATCTGCACTCCCATTGCCACACCTGCCACTTCAGCTACCTCTTATGAAATTAAACCTGCTTTGCTAAACCTTGTTATGAGAGATCAATTCTCTGGTGCTGGAGATGATGCTGCTTTACACTTGAATAATTTTGTTGAATTATGTGATATGCAAAAGTATAAAGAAGTAGAAGGTGATGTTGTTAAGCTCAAGCTCTTTCCTTTCTCTTTAAGGGGAGATGCTAAAATCTGTTTTCAATCTTTGCCTAGAAATAGCATAGATTCTTGGGATAAGTGCAAAGATGCTTTTATAGGGAAGTACTACCCTCCTGCTAAGATTATCCAATTGAGGAGTAATATTATGAATTTTAAGCAATTGGATAATGAACACGTTGCCCAAGCTTGGGAACGAATGAAATCTCTTGTTAAGAAATGCCCTACACATGGTTTGACTACCTGGATGGTTATCCAGACTTTTTATGCAGGCTTGAACTTTACCTCGCGAAACCTGCTAGATTCGGCCGCGGGAGGAACCTTTATGTCAACTACACTTGGTGCTGCCACGAAGCTTCTCGATGAAATGATGACCAATTATTCCCAATGGCACACCGAACACACTCCAACAGGTAGGAAGGTAAATTCTGTCGAGGAAATTACCTCCCTCAATGAAAAAGTTGACTTAATTATGTCTCTACTTACCAAGCAACCCTCTATTGATCCTCATGATGTTCCTTTAAATTCTTTGGTTGCTCAAGAACAAGTAGATGTGAACTTTATTGCTAGAAACAACTTCAACAACAATGCTTATAGGGGAAATTTTGCTAGCAATCCTAGACCGTTTCCATCCAACTATGGGAACAACAACACCTACCCTAGCAACAAGAACCCCTCCTCTGAATTAGAAAGCATGCTTAGAGACTTTATCACTACCCAAAAAGCCTTCAACAAAAATGTAGAAGAGAAATTATCTAAAATAGATAATCTCTCTTTGAAGGTAGAAAGCTTAGCCCTTGATATTGAGATGCTCAAAATTAGAACCTACCCCCTTGAGGAGAATAAGGCCACTCCTATTAATGCTATCCAGTTACAAATCAATGAAAACATTAGGATGATGGCTAAACTTAAATAAAGATGGGCTAGAGAAAAAGAGGAAGAGGATAGAATTAATAGCCTTCCTACGCACCACACAGTTGCCACTATCCAAATTGTTGAGGACACTCAAACTATTAGCACCCAATGCACTCCTAGTCCCGTTGGACCTATTAATGGTGATGCTAATACCTCAACCATAAATAAAGAAACTCCTATGAACATAGAGGGTTTCAAACAAGTGAGCCTAGATGACACTACTACCACCTTTGATAGTAGTGATATTGATTTTGATAGTTGTACCCTCTCAGAAGTTATCAGTTTGCTACACAAAATGTCTAGAGACCCCCACACTAGCACACTTAATCTTGCCTTCACGGAGCATATCACAAATGCTCTTATCAAAGCTAGGGAGGAGAAGCTTAGAGTAGAATCCTCCATACCTAGGAAGCTAGATGATGGTTGGGACCCTATGATCAAAATTAAATTAAATAACTTCTCTTGCTATGCTTTATGTGATGTTTGAGCTACTACCTCCGTTATGCCCAAAAAATATTTGATATGTTTGAATTGAAACCTTTTGAGCCTTGTTCTTTTGGTGTTCGTCTTGTTGATTCTTCCGTAAAGAAACCTTTAGGGAAGATCGACGATGTTCTTATCATTGTCAATGAAAATTATGTTCCCGTTGATTTTCTTGTTATGGATATAGAGTGTGAACCTTTATGTCCAATTATTTTGGGACGTCCTTTTCTTCGCACTATTGGTGCGGTTATTGACATGAAAGAGGGGAATATAAAATTCCAATTCCCATTCAAAAAGGGGATGGAACACTTCCCTAGAAAGAAAATCAAGTTACCTTTTGAGTCCGTTACTCGGGCCAGTTATTCTCTTTCTCTTGATAAAACTTGATTCTTCTTTTTTGCATTATGCCTAGCTAATGTCTTTAAAGAAGCGCTTTCGGGAGGCAGCCCGCAACGAATTTAGGTTTTCTTTTTGCTTTTGTTGAGTCTTGATGATTGTTACTACTGTAGCAACATCATTGTATCTTAATACTTCAGCTTTGTGCCAAGTTATAGCCTCTTACGGCAAGGGAAGTAAAAGTTGTGACATGCTGTCCAGAAAACAGATTTTGTCCTCGTGACCAGAAAAATCCCAGTTCATCTTTTTGAGCTGAACTTTACACAGTATGCTCTATACAATTATGAAACTTCCGTATGTTCTGAGTTTTTTTATTGGAGTTGCACAAGTGCCCCTAAAAAATTCTTTACTATCTGCTGTTCTGTTTTTCACAGATTCTGCCACGTTTTGTCTCTCCTTACTTTTGCAAACCTTAAGCTTGCTTTTTCTTTGCAAAAACTTGTTGGCACTCTTGAGAAACAGTATCTCTTAAAGATTATCTTTATATCCAGTGGGGAAAAATTATTTTATTAAGGGTACTAACCTCTCTAATCAGCTTATGATGAGTTATGTATGAAGGGAGTTTTCAAGTGTGCGATGGAAGATGATGAAAGAAGATCCAGGAGTGTCAAACGCTCAAGCTTGGGGATGCCCCCATGCATCCCCAACAAATATTCAAGGAGACTCAAGAGTCTAAGCTTGGGGATGCCCCCGTGCATCCCCTTCTCCATCAACAATCATCAGTTCGTCCTTCGTCTCACTATATTTTTATCACTTCATGCGTTATGTGCTATGCTTGGAGCGTCTCGCTCTTAGGTTTTATTTTTAGTTTTCTTTTGCTTTTCTTGCTGTTCATAACAAGTTAGGTCCTGTCTTACTTTGTGTGGGAGAGAAACACGCTCCACTTTCAAAATCTAGAACACATCATAGGATTTTTCATGCCTATCTTCTTGTTGTTGTGTGTTCTTTATCTTTTCATAGCTACTGCCATGTTTAGTTTTAGTCTTAGTTTGTATTTAGCAAGAGCCTTGGCTTTTGTTTAGTTTGTTGCTGGAACTCTTTTTAGTTTTCATGTTTATCTTGTTAAAGAGAGTTGGTTGTTGCACTGAGTTGTGTCTTGTCTTGAAAGTAGGTAATTGAGGTTGCTATTTAATTTTAGTAGTAGCTTGCAATAGTTTTGAGGTATTGATGTGAGTAATGTTTGAACTTTTGGTGTCAAGATCTCTTGCCTATTAGTGATAGGTGTCGTATTTTGGGAAATCCGTGTTTGTTTTCAAAACCTACAAAAACTAGTTGAGAACTCTAGCTACTAGATGGATCACTACTCTTCTGAGGAGTCGAATATTAGAGTACACTCACGTACCATGAGTCGAGGATGCGCAAGGATAACCAAACCCCCATACACTCCTCCTCGGGGTACTTGTCTCTTTGTGAACCTCCTTATTAGATTGAGAGTTACCGATAATAAGTGCATGAGTTCTTCGGACTAATGTAAGTATTGAGAGTTGACACTTCCACCTTCCCATATTTTGCTAGCCTTTCCCGTGTCGTGCATTGCCTTCTTCTCACTCCGAGAGTTGGTGTCCACCTTCGCCGGTACTTCCAAACCCTTGGCATGATACGCTCTGTCATCATAAGCCTCCCTTTATCTTTCCTCAAAACAGCCACCATACCTACCTATTAAGGCATTTCCATAGCCTTTCCGAGTTACATTGCCATGCAACTTCCACCTCTTCATGACTTGATCTTCATGTCATACATGTTCCTGCTACACTGGCAGCGACATACCTTGCATACATCATGTTAGTTACATCTTATTTATGATTTTGAGTACCTTGTAAAGTGTGAAAGATCTCCTTTACCTTCTTGTAAAATAGAGTGTTGCCCTTAAGTGAGGAAAAGATCCCAAAGTGGACACATTAAAAGATCCCAAAGAGGACAAATGAGAGTTAAGTAGAAAGAGCCATTGAGGCCACAAAAAAATACAAAAAAATAGAAAAAAGAGAAAAAAGAAATAAAAAGAGAGAAAGGGGCAACACTACTATCCTTTTGAGAGATTCACACTAGTACTCCCTTTATATCCTTGTACTCCATAGAGATGATCATTATGCATATAACTATGTGGGGACCTTCACACTATAAAACTTGGCTTGCATATTCCAAGGATGAGCCTCCTCAAACGAGCTCTAGGTCTTCATGAGCGAGCAAGTTAGATGCACCCCCACTAGTTACATTGGAGAGCTTCTTAGCTCGTATGTGCATCCGTTGCATGGCAATCCCTACTCCTCACATCGTATCTATCATTTGGCATCTCTTGCCTATGATTGTCCTCATTGATGTGAGCCTTTCTCATCCTTTTTGTCTTCCTCCTCCACCATATTTCTCTCTTTGCCATCCTAAGTGTCAACTCTCGTGCTTACGCTCATCCATTGCATGAGTGCTCGAAATATCGAAAAGGAGTGGATCAAATTGACTTGTACCTGGCTAGTGGTCTGGGGACGAGTTAAGATAAGATTCCAAAGAAGACCAAGTGTGAAATTTTAGTAGATTGAGTTCTCAACACAAAAAAAATACTTTTTTTCTCGTATTCCCTATCCCCCTTCTTGCACGCAAACACCATTTGGATAAATTCGAGTCACGGACAGCGAGAGTTCTTTCACCTATTGTTCTTTTGTTACTTGTTTCAATGCTAATATAGACTCTTGCATGTTATGACTTGAATTCAATCTCTAACCTTGATTGCTTTACTTTTCAAAGTTCTTATATGGTTGCTAGCATGTCACCACGGAAATTATGTTGTTATCATTTACCTACTCGAGGACGAGCAGGAACTAAGCTTGGGGATGTTGATACGTCCAAAACGTATCTATAATTTCTGCTTGCTCCATGCATGTTTTCTGTGATATTGCTATGATCTAGATACACTTTCATACACTTTTGATCATATTTGGACTAACCTATTAACTCAGTGCACCCCAGTGCCAGTTCATGTTTTCTGCTGTTTTTCTATTTCAGTTTTCCCCCATATAAAAAGTGCCAGAAAAATTCGGGAAAATTCAGATAAAAAATCAGCGTGACGGAAGCTTCGAGAAGAGCCCGGGAGGGGCCAGAGGGGAGCCAGGGGGGCCCAGGCGGCCACCTGGCGCGGCCCCACCCCTGGCCGCGCCAGGGGGGGCGCTTGGGGCCCCTAGCCCACCTCTGGCTGACCCCTTCCACCTATTTATCCCCCGTCACGGGAAAACCCCGGAGGAGAACCCTATTCCGCGAACTCGCCTCTGTTCCGCCGCCGCGCTTCCGAAGATCGGGAGCACCAGAAGACCTCTTCCCGGCACCCTGCCGGAGGGAGGATTGACCTCCGGGAGTCTCCTCTCCACCATGGATGCTCCCTGGATGTCCTGTGAGTAGTTTTCCTTGGACCATGGGTCTGTGATCAGTAGCTATGTGATGTTCTCCTCCCCTCTTTGATCTTCATTGTTTAGACGTCGTGAGCTGCCCAACATGATCGAGGCACCTTTGTAATATTTCTGCTATTGCTATGTTGAGTTTGATAGGATCTGATGGATTGTGAGATTATGTTCAGATTGTGATAGAGTAATATATTTAGTTTTTATCTCTTATATTTGTGTTCCTAAGTAATTCTTGCATGTTCTCCGTTGTTGTTTATTGCTTTGGCCAAGTAGTAGGTAGTGACTCCAAGAGGGAGCGTTGTGCTAGATTGTGGGTTCATGCCCCCCGATGACACGCTTGAGTGACAGAAACATGAGTCTAGGGGATGTGTTGTTGCCACAAGGGGGAAAACAACGATGCTTGTAACCGCGGTTACAAGGATTGTTTACTTTACGCAGAGTTCTTTTAATGCAGTTGTCTGTTGCTTTTGGTTTACACTTTGGGTGGGGCTCGCAACTTAATACCAGCGAGATTTTCTGGATAGATATCTCAAGGTGGATGATTAGTAGTAGATACAGATGGATTTCGGTCTACTTACCTTGGCGTACTGCCTATGCTTTTGAACCTCTTCCTTTCTTTTGTAGCATAGTTACCATTAGGGTGCGTTCATAATCCTGTCAATTGCCTTTCTGTAATTTGTTTACCTTGCATAGCAATTTTATCGTCTTTTGGGAGAGAGACATCACTAGCGAACATCACGTATCCCGGTCCATACCCTTATCATTGTTTCCACGCTATATTTACTTTTCTGCATTTACTTTCAAGTTGCTATTATTATCCCTTGCATTTTATCCTTTGTAAACAACAAGACCGGAGAGATTGACAACCTCTCTAAACTTCGTTGGGAACAAAGTTATCTGTGTCTGTGTGTAGGTCTACGTCAGTTGCGCCGCTGACACCTACTTATCATCTCTGGAGTCCTGCTGGAGGCAAACCTTGGTATCTTCACCGAGGGAAAACTGCTGCTGCACTACATCTCAACCCTCCACTCGGGGTAACCAACGAAGGGGGCGAGAAGCCGTCCAAGCAGTACTGTGATTTTCACTAGTGATGTCTCTCTCCCAAAAGACGATAAAAGTGCTAGCAAGGTAAACAAATCACAGTTGGGCAATTGACAGGATTATGAAGGCACCGCAATGCTAACTATGTTGCAAAGAAAGGAAGGGCTCAAAAGAAATGGGCAGTACGCCAAGGTAAGTAGACCGAAATCCATCTGCATCTACTATGAATCATCCACCTTGAGATATCTATCCAGAACATCTCGCCGGTATTAAGTTGTGAATGCCACCCAAAGTGTAAACTCAAAGCAACAGACAACTGCATTAAAAGAACTTTGCGTAAAGTAAACAATCCTTGCACCCGCAGGTACAAGCACCGTTGTTTTATCCCTGGTGGCAACAACACATCCCCTAGTCTCATGTTTCTGTCACTCAAGCTAGACATCAAGGGGCTGAACCCACAATCGAGCATAACGCTCTCTCTTGGAGTTGCAAATAAAATACTTGGCCAAAGCAAATACCGCAACGGAGAACATGCAAGAATTAACTCAAGAACAAAATATAAAAGAGAAGAACCAAATATATTACTCATCACAATCTGAACATAGTCTCATAATCCATCAGATCCCAACAAACTCAGCATAGCAACAGCAGAAATTACATAGATTCCTCGATCATGTGAGGCAGCTCACGAGGACTCGAAAGTGGAAGCACAAAAAGGGGGAGAGATTCATCACATAGCTACTGGTCATGGACCCATGGTTCAAGGGGGACTACTCACGGCACATCCGGGAGGCGTCCATGGCTATGGATGGTCTCCCGGAGGGGGTTCCTCCTCCCGGCTGGGTGCCGGGGCAGCTTCTCCAGGCAACCCCGATCTTAAAACGGCGGCGGCGGCGGTACAGAGGGGAGTTCGCGAGAAAGAGATCGATATTAGGGGTTTCCACCCCGAGGGGTAAATATAGGCGAAGGGGGCATCGAGGGGACCCACGAGGTAGTCAGGAGGGTCCCTGGCGCGGCCCAGGGTGGGGCCGCGCCACCTGCCCTCCTGGCTGCCTGGTGGTGGCCCCCCTTCCCTCTCTTGGTGATTCCGGAAGCTTCTGTTGCGCTGATTTTTTATATATTTTTCCTGGAATTTTTGGAGCACTTTTAATGGCCGGAAAACCTGGAATACAAAAACAGCAGAAAACAGAAACTGGCAAATGGGTGCACTGAGTTAATAGGTTAGTCCAAATAGGTTCAAAAGTGTATGAAAGTTCAACCAAAACATGGCAAAGTCACACAAAACATGCATGGAGCAAGCAGGAATTATAGATACGTTTGGGACGTATCAAACACTAACCCGCCGGATGAGCAGAACCCAAAACCGTAGGCTTCCGAAGACAACTAGTTGATGTTTAAAAACAATTTTCAGACTTAGCCAAATTTCAAAGCTATCTGGGAACATGGCTATGACATGTGGGACCCACCTCTAATAAACCTTTATTTAATTAGATTAATCCATGTTTATTAAAATATGTCTATTACATGTGGGCCCCCCTTGTCAGGTTACTATTCTGGATAAGCTTTTAGATAATTTTGCATTTTAAATAATAAAAGGAATTTAAAAAATCGATTAAAATTTAGAAAATCCTATTAAATAAACCGCAGGTCAGATTAAAACACTTTTTACATCAAAGTTGCTCAGAAAAATACAACGAATACGGATACGCTACTCGCATGCCCGCCGCACCCCTCTAACATACCGAACATGGAACATTTCCCCTCCGGTTCATCTGTCTGTCAGACGACCGGAGCCGGTAAAACGTTCCAGTTAATTTTCAGTTCGTCTGCAACGTTGATCATTGCATTAGATCGTCGCTAACGCTGCGTATTGCCATGTCTTGTTTTATATTGCATTTATTGCCATCTATTTATTGTTTCTCTCCCCCCTCTTATTGTTCGGTAGACCCCGCGATTACCGTCGCCGACGTTGCTATGTTCGACTACGTCGTCGACGACCGTACCCCTACCGTCGAGCTTCCAGGAAAGCAGAGCCATTCTCTTCCCCAGATATCGCCTATCTTTTTCGTACATTTCTTGCACTAGGCATGGTTACTGCTGCTACTACGATTACAATCCTATTCAATTGCATAGCCTGTTTTTTTCGCCCATTGATGTACCTTCCTTTATCCTATGCTGCCTACTATAATTATATGTTATATCCAACAGTGAGCACTGCGCTTTGTTAGACTACTAGGATTAGATAGCTCGCCTTGATCACTCAGGGGAGTGAACACAAAAACAATATATTAACTGTAACAGGTACGGTACAATGCAGACACCGCCTAAGCCCCCCTAGCTCGGCTCTGCCGAGCCACCATCAAGTGTGAGCAATCAAGTAGTAATCCTTGTACTCCACTCGTTGATGATTCTGTTTAGCCACACTGGGTACCTGAGCAACAGTTGTCCTTAAAGGTAAGAGTCGGGCAACCCAACGGTGCCCACGAGCGGTATTGCGTCGGGAACGACAGGGAGGGTACGACCGACGTTACTGGCGTGCTTGGCCCCTGCTCGTATCTCGTGAGAGTTACCAAACCACTAAAAGTCGAGCT
Organism: Bromus sterilis; assembly: GCA_950022295.1. Classification (NCBI taxonomy): domain Eukaryota; kingdom Viridiplantae; phylum Streptophyta; class Magnoliopsida; order Poales; family Poaceae; genus Bromus; species Bromus sterilis. The sequence goes on along the minus strand of OX465595.1, from coordinate 358,083,452 downwards.
CTACCAAGAGCACACGCGAGACAAGGTAAGGAGACGGTTCACCTTGTTGGTAACCGTGTGCTTTGACGGGACGACAGGGCAGACCCCGATGTTACTGGTGGAGCTTGTTGATGTTCGTTGTCCGTTCTGTTGTTAGTCAGACAGCGATAACAGTTGTCTGCGAGATAATATTAAAATGCTAAATGGTTCGGTGGATGACTTGAGAGACCCATTGGTTTATACGCACTACCTACACGTGGGATTACGGTGTGGGCCCTCCGCGTCGTAGTTTCATCCAAAAGCTCTTCAGACGTCAGCAGTACCACAGGCTGATTGCCGGGAAGCGGTGTTGTCTTCTTTGCTACAGCAGGTGTATTTGGATTTGTTTTTTCTTCACCGACCAGTCTCGTACCCTGCGGGGGCATGGAAGGGTGAGGGACCTAGACCCCTGAGCGCATAGGATATAGTCTGGCGGATGGCCTCTCTGCTGAGCCTAGGATGGGTTGCGATGTGTCGGATAGCCTCGTGTGACGCCCCCAAAATCAGAACGTGTATAGTAATCATACACACAAGGTACACGATCGATATTAGGGACTCACGGTGAGATATCACAACACAACTCTACAAATTAAATAATACAAGTTGTTTAATACAATCCAGGGGCCACGAGGGCTCGAATACAACAGCTCGAAAGCACAAAGTTAGCGGAAGCAAACATATCTGAGTACAGACACAAGAGTACAAGGTTGCCTTAAGAAGGCTAGCACAAATCACAACAGATCGAAAAGGCGAGGCCTCCTGCCTGGGAACCTCCAAACTACTCCTGGTCAACGGGGAACTCGACGTCGTAGAAGGCATCAGGGATCTTCATGTTGCGGTGGTCGGCATCGGGGGTCTCCTTCTCTTGGACTCCAAGGCTCCAACGTCGACTGCAGCAGCCGATCAGGCAAAACAAAAAGGGGGAAATAAAGCAAGGGTGAGTATCTAGCATACCCGCGAGTCTTACGTCCGCTACTAAGCATTTATGCATTTGTATCAAATGGAAAGGGGAGGCTGTATATAGTGGACTGCAAGGTAGAAATCAGAATAAGGGTAAGAAGCTAGGCCTATCGAAGACTAGCATCTTCCGACGAGTCTTTAAGCACAAGAAGAGAATAGACAACAGTTTATATAAAGCATAAAGTAACAATGCAGCAGAAGTTGCTGCAACATTGTATAATAGTAAGTTGTAGTAATTAACAATGCCTCCGAGATCACCTCCTCGACTCCCCTGCGAGGAAGCAAACCCGGAACCAAACAGTTTAGTAATAATAGTTTGTAGTGGTAGGATCTGGCTTCAGCATAAAGCGTCCTGTTACCGTGGACACGGCTATTCGAATAGATTAATTTTCCCTACAGGGGTGCACTTCTGTTACACTACAACACTCGGATCTCCAGGGTGGCGTACACCTTGTTAGGGAATGCCCCACCGAGGCTATCCGACACTCCACAACCCATCTTTCAAACTCAACAGAGAGGCCATCCGCCGGTCTAAATCCTAAGTACGCAGGGCCTTGGACCCCAACCTTGATGTACTCCTGCACGGTGCGTGGCTAGCCGATGAAGCAAAATCAAACCAAATAAGACATCACCGTGCGAACAAATAAGACAACACCACTTCCCGGCGCAGGCCGCGGTACTGCTGACGTCTGAAGAGTCCTCGAACGAGACTATGAAGCAGAGGAGCTCATAACTCATTATCCCACGTGTAGGCGGCGCGTACAAGCCAAAAGGCTACTCAAGTCATCCGCCGAACCATTTAGTAATTTTATTATTATCTTGCAGACAACCGTTATCGCTGTCTGATTAACAACACAAGGACAACGAACAGCAGCCAGGGCCACCAGTACATCGGTGCCCGCTCTGTCGTCCCGCCAGAGCACGCGGTTACCAATAAGGTGAACCGTCTCCTTACCTTGTCTCAAGTGTGCTCCTCGAGGAGCTCGACTTTCGTGGTTTGGTAACTCTCGCAGCCAACGATCAGGGGCCAAGCACACCTGTACAGGTCGTACCCTCCCTGTCATCCCATCGCAATACCACTCGCGGGCACCGTTGGGTCACCCGACTTCTTAACTTTAAGGACAACCATTGTTTAGGACCCTAGGGCGGCTATACAGAGTCAGCATCGAGTGGAGTACGAGGGTTACTCCTCGATAGCTCCACTGGAAGTGGCTCGGCAGAGCCGAGGTTGGGCCCTTAGGCGGTGTCTGCATTGTACCGTACCTGTGCAGTTATAATCATCGCATCCGCGTTCACTGATACGGTGAGGATAGTTCTCACTCCTTTTTGGTTACCCCAAGTGGAAGGTGAGATGTAGCGTCGCAGCAAATTTCCCCTATGTAGAGGATAGGGTTTGTCTCCCGTAGGACTCGCAGAAATACAAGAAGGTGACAACGGCGCTAGAAATTGCCTTCTGACTAGGGAGTTGTCTGGACCTGCACACAGAAACAAATAACTTTGCTCCCAACGAGTACAGATGAGTTGTCAATTCCTACGGCCTTGCTGTTTACAAAGGATAAACACAATAGATAATAATAGTGGCAACTGAAAGTAAAGACTGGAAGTAAATTGAAGATGTAAGAAATGGTGTAAATATGGACCGGGGTCCTGTGATTCTCACCAGTGATGTCTCTCTCCCAAAAGACGAAAAAAGTGCTAGCGAGGTAAAAAATCACAGCTGGGCAATTGACAGGATTATAAACGCACCGCAAGGCTAACTATGCTACAAAAGAAAGGAAGAGGCTCAAAAGCAATGGCAGTACGCCAAGGTAAGTAGATCGAAATCCATCTGCATCTACTACGAATCATCCACCTTGAGATATCTATCCAGAACATCTCGCTGGTATTAAGTTGCGAATCCCACCCAAAGTGTAAACTCAAAGCAACAGACAACTGCATTAAAAGAACTATGCGTAAAGTAAACAATCCTTGCACCCGCAAGTACAAGCACCGTTGTTTTATCCCTAGTGGCAACAACACATCCCCTAGTCTCATGTTTCTGTCACTCAAGCTATACATCAAGGGGATGAACCCACAATCAAGCATAACGCTCCCTCTTGGAGTTGCAACAAATCACTTGGCCAAAGTAAAATACGGCAACAGAGAACATACAAGAATTTACTAAAGAACACAAATATAAAAGAGAACCAAATATATTACTCATCACAATCTGAACATAATCTCATAATCCATCAGATCCCAGCAAACGCAGCATAGCAACATAGAAAACTACAAAAGTGCCTCGATCATGTGAGGCAGCTCACGAGTTCTCGAAAGTGAAATCACAAAGAAGTAGAGGTACAACACATAGCTACTGGTCACGGACCCATGGTCCAAGGGGGACTACTCACGGCACATCCGGGAGGCGTCCATGGAGATGGATGGTCTCCCTGAGGGGATTCCTCCTTCCGGCAGGGTGCCAGGGCAGCTTCTCCTGGAAGCCCCGATCTTGAAACGGCGGCGGCGGCGGAACAGAGAGGAGAACAGGAATAGCAGATCGATATTAGGGGTTTCCGTCACGGGGGGTAAATATAGGCGAAGGGGGCACCGAGAGGGCCACAGGGCAGCCAGGAGGCCTCCTTGCGCGGCCTAGGGTGGGTCCGCGCCAGGGACCCTCTTGGGGCCCTGGTGGGTCCACCCCCCTCCTCTCTTGATTATTCGGGAAGCTTTCGGGTCGCTTATTTTTTATTGGATTTTTCTGGAATTTATTTGGCACTTTTAATGGACGGAAAACCTGAAATACAAAAACAGCAGAAAACAAGAACTGGCAGCTGGGTGCACTGAGTTAATAGGTTACTCCAAATATGATAAAAAGTGTATGAAAGTTCAATCAAAACCTGGCAAAGTCACACAAACCATGCATGGAGCAAGCAGAAATTATAGATACGTTTGGGACGTATCAACATCCCAAGCTCAATTCATGCTCGTCCTCGAGTAGGGAAATGATAACAAGCATACTTTCTGTGGTGACATGCCACACAACCATATAAGGACTTTTAACTAAAGCAATCAAAGCATGCAATTCAATTCAAGTCTTAACAAGCACGAGTCTATATTAGCATTGACACAAGTAACAAAAGAACAAAAGGTGCAAGAGCTCTCGCTGTCCGTGACTCGAATGTCTCCAGATGGTGTTTGCGTGCAAGAAGGGGGATATGGGAATACGAGATAAAAAATAGTTGTTGAGAACCACTATTTACTAAAGTTTCACACTTAGTCTCCTTTGAATTCTTATCTGGACTCGTCCCCAGACCACTAGTCAGGTACAAGTCAAACTGATCCACTCCCTTTCGATATTTTGAGCATTCATGCAATGTGTTGTGGTGATATATTCAACAATAGATATAGGGGTAGTAACGGAGCTATGAGGATCTGTACACAAAGATGGTGACACCGGGAGAGATTATATAGGTTAGGCCTCTCCTCAGAGATAACGACCTTACTCCTGTCCCAAGTGTCTTGGGGTATTTTTGTTGGTATATGTTCTCACCTAAGCCCCCCTTCCTGGGGTGAAGGGATGGGCTTATATAGAGTACGCCCCGTCCCTTCACTGTCCAGTAGTGGGTTTTGATTACAGGGTTAATAGTAGCTATTATTACAATGAGAAACGTCTCCCCATTATTGTCATTCAAGTAGGGGTAACGCCTGTGGGTTTACTGACTTGTAACTCCAGCTTCTCTTCTTCCTGTCCGAATGCCATGCAGCTCGGTCTTTTCTGCTTCCGAGTAGCGCCCTTACTCGGATAGTAACACCTTGCTCCGAGTGATGTCCTACTCGGAAGTAACCTTGTCCGAGTAAGGTTTCTTCCGTAGTGGTGATGTCTTCCGAGTAAGATAACTACTCGGAAAGGCTTGAGTTCATCCGAGCAGTTCCTTATTCGGAAGTAGAAGAGGGGAAGGAGTTTCGTGTTTTTTGTTTTATGAGTGTTTTCTAAGGGATGGTAAGCCTAAGGATACCCCTTGATATAAGGTGCATGAGGGTATACCTTAGGTATTACCACGACAATAGCCCCCAAGTGCTTCTGGGTGCTCGCGTGAATTCATGAGGTATGCGGAGATCAAATTCGATGAGAGGTCTCTTCTCCGAGCTGTCAACTCATCACCTTGTCTCCGAGCTGCGAACTCTTCGTCTCTTCCCCGAGCTGTGAACTCATCACCTCTTTGGAACTCCGGGTTACGAAACTGCTCATGGCGATATTCATCATGAGGATTTTCCCGGTTGTGAGGTGAATGATTTCTGTTTTTCCGAGGGGTATAAACGGATTGAGAGGTGCCTGTGAGGGGTGGCTGAGAGTGGACTCGCTGTAGTGATTGACTGAAATCAGCGTTCTGCTCTACTGCCTTTTGCAGCAAGAATGCTAAATGTTCTATTCCTTCGGCTGCTGAACCGCTCGGCTGCAAGGAGTTTGCGATCCGAGTGGCTGCTATTAGATTCTCCATTGGGGTATCCAGAGCTCGAAAGGGTTGATTTTCACCAATCCCCCTTAGTTTCCGACTGGTTCTACTCTGCTTAAGACGGGCTACTTCACGAGCCTGGTGCTCCAATGTATTCTGTAACTCGGATAGTCGTTGTCGCTCAGCTAAATTTGTTAACCTGGCCGCTTCCAAATGGTGCCCTTCCGGAGTTGATGTATCTATAGGGGTTTGCAACACTCTCTCTGCTATCTCGGCCGTCCCTTGTTCTTCCCGAGCAAGGGGTCGCCGACTCAAACCTCCGAGTTCTAGACGTCTGAAAGCGGATGTTCGCCGACGTACTCCGAGTGGAATCTCATCATTGCCCTGAGCTGCTTCATTGGTCCTATCTCCCCCCACTCTAGCCGGCGACGCCTGAGGTGGTGGAGTTCCGGCCATACAACTTCAGCCATAGTGACGGGAGTACCATTGCTCCCTTCTTGTTCGCCTTCTGGTTCCGAATCTGACATCAGAAGGTCTTCGTCGTCTTCAGAGTTGAAGATGTGCATTAGAGACGCCGTCGGTCCCTCCTTCGCGATTAACTCACTGATGGCCTGGTGCGCCGACTCCACTGAGTCAATGACTGCCACCTGCTGGATTGGGCGGGACTTGTTTCGATAGGGAACACGCGGGAGGCCCGACCTCTTCTTCTTGCGATGAACAGGCAATATGGCTTGGGCTTGAGGAAGACCTGGTAACTGGAGGCGAAGGGTTCCCGATTCATCGGCTCGAAAGTGCACGCTGCCTCTTAAAGGCAACAACTGTGCTTGGAGCGGCGCATCCGCCAGCCAAGCAGAATCGTCAGCCACAAAGGCTAATGATCCAAAAGAGAACTTCTCGCCGCGGATGAGTTGAGGACCACAGGATGACGAGGAAGACGAAAAGAATCCCATCTTTGCGGTTGCTGATCAGCTCAGCCCCACGGTGGGCGCCAATTGTTGTGGTGATATATTCAACAATAGATATAGGGGTAGTAACGGAGCTATGAGGATCTGTACACAAAGATGGTGACACCGGGAGAGATTATACAGGTTAGGCCTCTCCTCAGAGATAACAACCTTACTCCTGTCCCAAGTGTCTTGGGGTATTTTTGTTGGTATATGTTCTCACCTAAGCCCCCCTTCCTGGGGTGAAGGGATGGGCTTATATAGAGTACGCCCCGTCCCTTCACTGTCCAGTAGTGGGTTTTGATTACAGGGTTAATAGTAGCTATTATTACAATGAGAAACGTCTCCCCATTATTGTCATTCAAGTAGGGGTAACGCCTGTGGGTTTACTGACTTGTAACTCCAGCTTCTCTTCTTTCTGTCCGAATGCCATGCAGCTCGGTCTTTTCTGCTTCCGAGTAGCGCCCTTACTCGGATAGTAACACCTTGCTCCGAGTGATGTCCTACTCGGAAGTAACCTTGTCCGAGTAAGGTTTCTTCCGTAGTGCTGATGTCTTCCGAGTAAGCTAACTACTCGGAAAGGCTTGAGTTCATCCGAGCAGTTCCTTATTCGGAAGTAGAAGAGGGGAAGGAGTTTCGTGTTTTTTGTTTTATGAGTGTTTTCTAAGGGATGGTAAGCCTAAGGATACCCCTTGATATAAGGTGCATGAGGGTATACCTTAGGTATTACCACGACAGTAGCCCCCAAGTGCTTCTGGGTGCTCGCGTGAATTCATGAGGTATGCGGAGATCAAATTCGATGAGAGGCCCGGAAGGACTTTATCGATGTTTGCACTATCCCCTCGACTATACGTAGGGTGAGTTGTTTTTTGGAAGGATTCGGCGACACTCAAGCGTCTCTCGGAAGAGGTGGACTGAGGCCTCGGAAGGCGTGTCTTGGGGTAAAAGGCCTTAAAACCCATATGTAACCGAACCCGTAAAGTCTGATATTTAAAGCATTATTCTGGCAAGCTTTAAACCGTGTCCCATAGGATATCAATTCTTTACCCCTCACACCAGATCGTGCGGATAACCTGGCAATCTACGTCAGAGACGGATTATCAGCGTATCATATTAGGAACTTTTCTCCATAGTGCTTGCCGAACGAATTAGAAAACACGATGATCTCGTCCGAGTTATGGCTTACTCGGAGGAATTGTTTGTTTGAATTGTCTTCCGAGTTAGGGTTTCACTCGGAGAAACTGTCTAGGGTATTTTTACTTCCGAGTTGTACTAACTTGGGAAATTTTGCGTGCTCTTTTAAGGGAGCGAATCTTTTTCTTGTCAGGGGATCTTTTCTGTCAGAGCGGCCCCTCGATTCCCGCGACAGTCAGTTACTTTATCATTAACTGTGCGCCTTTTAAGGAGGCTGGATTTGGGGGACCGTAACGGACGCCCTCATTAATTGCCTCGGTATCCGTGGGACCCGTCCCCCTGTGCCTATAAGTATAGCTTCCCCTTCTTCTTTTCCTTTAAGCACAGCGTTTGCTCCTTCCTCTTCTCCGCCGGCGTCTCTCTAGATTGCGGATCCCTTCTCCCATTGGTGATCTTTGGGGTGTTCTTTGTGCCTGCGAGCTTCCTCTCCATTCATCCTCTGGGCCTCATGTCTGCAGGGGAATGGTTACCCTCTGTCGTCACGGCGGAGAATCTCCGGCGCTACCAAGACGAGGGGTTACTTCCTCGCCATGGTTGTCGTCTTCCAGGCCCAGGTGAGGTCGAACCTCACCCTAGGGATGACGAGCGGGTTCTACTCCTTTCCCATGTGGATAGGGGGTTTTCTCTTCCTCCTCATCCTTTCTTGCTTGATTTTCTTTCCTTCACGGGATCTCAATTGTATCACATCGTTCCTAATTCCATCACACTTCTGTCTAGCTTTTTTTCTTTGTGTGAGGGTTTCCTTGGTATTGATCCTCATTGGAATCTTTTCCGCACCATTTACACCATAAAGCCCCATAAAATAAAGAATTCTGGGGAGGCAGAAATAAATCATCTTTGCGGGGGGTTGTTTTTGGCCAAAAGGCAGGGCGTTCAGTATTTTGCTTCTAGCTTGCCGGATTCTGTGAAGAATTGGCAAAATAGTTGGTTTTACTGTAAGGTAGAGACTGCTCCTGGTACTCGGACATTACCCCCTTACTCTGATGTCCGGTTGTCCGATTCCCGGGGTTGGAATCCCCGTTTGCTTGCTTCCGAGAAACAGCGGGTTCTGCCACTGATGAGGGAAGTAGTGAGGATGAAGAAGGCGGGATTAGACGCCATGGATCTTATTGCTCTTTTTGTCACTCGGAGAATTCAGCCCCTGCAAGCCCGAGCTAGGAGGATGTGGGAGTACACGGGAGTTGATGATAGGACCCGCTATAACAACTCGGCGATGTGCCAGCAGGAATTTGAGCAACTCATGAAGATCATTACTAGCGTGACTCATGGCGCGCAGATGGCTGGCCGAGTCAGAACCCTTGATATTAACCGTCCTTCAACTCTGGTGATTTGCTTTTATTTGACCGGTCTATTGAATGCTGCACTAGGTCCTGATTTTTAACTTGGTTATTCTGTTGTCTATTCTTCAGACGAACGTCGCTCCATCCCCGATTCCTTTGGCGCCGCGAAATCCTGAAGACGAGGACGAGGACAGCAACAATGACGCAGGACTTGGGATCGAAGATGGCGAAGAAACTGAATCTGACGTAGTGCTGCCCCGTACTACTGCCGAGCAGCGCTCCAAGAACAATCAGGATCGTGAGGCAGCTCGGGAAGGGTCCGTGCGGGGGATGAAGTGTCCCGTGTCTCCGAGTAAAGGGGAGAATAGCAGCAAGGCTGCCGCACTTAGCCCAAGCCAGGGGAGGGTAGCTCCCATGAAGCAGCGGAGGATGCTTTCGACTCTTGGCGGGAGGAAAGTTAGTACTTCAACAGATGCTGCCAAAACCCCCAAGAAGGCTTCCGAGTCAGGATCCTCTCAGGCTTCCCCTGTTGTTGCACCCCCAAGACGAACTCTTAAGATGGCTCGGAAGTGAGATCCGACAACTTTTCTCTATTCCTTAGTAATTTATGCTGATTTAATATCCTTTATGTTACAGCGTCCGTCCGAGTGGTTCCGAGTCACTTCCTGGTGTTGAGGTTCCTGATGTTGCGGCCTATGAAGATGTCAGCAACTGTGTTGTAACTGATTTTCCGGTGTTGGATTCTATTCCTGAGCAAACCCCAATCGATGGTGAGTATATGTCTTCTTGGTTTTAACTTTCATTTTTGCTCGAGGCTTTTCTTACAGATTTTCCTTTGTTAGATATGGACGTTGATCGTGGCGCGGATCCGAGTCCAGCTGTGAATGAGACGATTCTTTCTGCTCCTGACACTCAGACTTCTCCGGGCACGCAGACTGCTCCGGAAGGCTTGACCGATCCGGAGGTTACTATTCCTGCAGCGACGATTCCTCCTACTGCCTCGGGAGCGAAGCAAGATGAGACGAGTTCCACCGTCTCTGTTGCTGATCCCGGAGCAGCTCGGGCTCCTCCTCCTTCATTCACGGTTGATACCTTGCTTGAGGATACCGTTCTGGATGGATTGAAGGGGTCTTTGCTGAAAGCTTCAGAAATCGAGCTGCGGTTACGTGAGATGACTTCTGATGCTGCCATGATAAAGGCCAAAATGCATGTAAGAAAATGCACGAGTTTTTCCACCCACTGGGTGGGTGAGTTTTCGAGTTGTAGCCCCCAAAGGCTCCGAGTAACTTCTTGGAGTTACTCGGAGTCTTGTGCTATAGGCATTATGAATTTGGAAATCTTCCAGTGGGGGCACTTCTTAGTGCACCCACTGGGTGTAGCCCCCAAGGCTCCGAGTAACTTTTTGGAGTTACTCGGAGTCTTATGCTGTAGGGACTATGAATTTGGAAATCTTCCAGTGGGGGCACTTCTTAGTGCACCCACTGGGTGTAGCCCCCAAGGCTCCGAGTAACTTCTTGGAGTTACTCGGAGTCTTATGCTGTAGGGACTATGAATTTGGAAATCTTCCAGTGGGGGCACTTCTTAGTGCACCCACCTGGTGTAGCCCCCAAGGCTCCGAGTAACTTCTTGGAGTTACTCGGAGTCATATGCTGTAAGGGCTTGGTCTTAAATAACTTTTCTTGTGTCAGGAGGCTTGCGAGCTAGGCGCTGCATTTGTGAAACTACAGGGAGAACATGAAGCATTGAAGAAGAAACATGCTGAGGATAATGGTAAGGCTCCACTTCTTGGATTTTGAGAAAAAATCAAGATTCTACATCATATGATTGTTTCTGATTGTTGAATTTACAGAAGCTGCAAAGAAAGCATTTGATGCGAAGGTAAAAGAAAATGAAGAATTTGTGAACAAGATGAAGAAGGAGATTGAACAAACCGAGAAGCGTGCAAAGCAAATGGCTAGCCACAAGAAGGCTCTTGAGGAAAAGGAGAGTGCTATCTCCAAGCTTCAGTCCGATCTGCAGAAACTTTCCGAGCTGCGTGCCAAGGATAAGGAGGAACATGAAGCTGCGTTGGCTGCAGCTCGGGAGGCCGTAAGAAGTACTGAGGAATATTGTACTGGGAGGTTTGCTGTGTTTTGCGAGATGCTGTCCAGTAAGACGCTGCTCTTTTCGATGAATCCGACTTGTTTCTGCCTTGTGAGTTTAATTCAATTTGTGCACCGTTGTTGTCTTTGCAGTTTATTCTACCGATCCTGAAGCAGAAAAGACGCGTATGGACCAGTTTGCCGAGTTGATGCAGAAGGATAATTATACGCCCAAGACGACGGAATTTGCTTTATCCAGAGGTCTGCTGACCATGAGGTGCGCCAAAGCAAAGAAATATGCTGAAGAGACCCTAGGTGCTGCCTTAGGGTTGAAGGATTACATCTCGCCTGCTGAAGAAAGTCGAATGCATCTGGATACAGTTGTTCCCGTGCTTTAGGGTGCTCCGCAACAAATTGCTCGTTGGAAGAGGTCTTCAGCACGGAGTGGTGCAAATTATGCTCTGGCTCTGACCAAGGCTCATTTTTCAGAAAAGGTTCATAATCTGGAACGAGTCAGAGAAGGAGATCCTGAGCATGGTCCGAGTTGTACAACTTTGTTATCCCGGTATGCTGAGACTGCAAGTCGGATTGCAAAGATCCCAGATCTTGATTTCTTTGTGGAATCTGCTGGAGTTACCAGTGAGTCTGATGAGGCGAGTGATGCTTGATCTAGTTTAAGGGAGAAACATTTTAAATTTGCCTCGGGATGCCGAGTGATTTTGTAATAAACAGTTTGTATTGTTGCTGTGTCCTGGGTGCACAGTCTGTCCTAAAACTGCTGCCTTTTATTAAAGATGTCTGACTCATCTGCGTGAATTTGTTTGCTTCAGCTAGTTATCTGCAAGGGTATAGACCTATGTTTCTGTCCTCATCGTTTGTCGTCTTGGTGAGCCATTTAGACTTTCGTGCAGCTTAAGAAAAAACTTGAATTTTTCGTAACCTTAAATATCCCTCACGCTGCTAAAGAGTTCGGCGGGTCACTTGGTGAAAAAATTAACTTAAGTTCTCGTCCGAGCTGCGTGCAGCTCGGATGGAATACTTGATTTATCACAACGTTAAGTAGCCCCCAAGTTTCGAGGAAACTTGGTGGATCACTTAGTTGAAAATTTAGCTTAAGCTCTCGTCCGAGCTGCGTGCAGCTCGGATGAAGAACTTGATTTTATAACAACGTTAAGTAGCCCCCAAGTTTCGAGGAAACTTGGTGGATCACTTAGTTGAAAAAGTTTAGCTTAAGCTCTCGTCCGATCTGCGTGCAGCTCGGATGAAGAAACTTGATTTTATAACAACGTTAAGTAGCCCCCAAGTTTCGAGGAAACTTGGTGGATCACTTAGTTGAAAATTTAGCTTAAGCTCTCGTCCGAGCTGCGTGCAGCTCGGATGAAGAACTTGATTTTATGACAACGTTAAGTAGCCCCCAAGTTTCGAGGAAACTTGGTGGATCACTTAGTTGAAAATTTAGCTTAAGCTCTCGTCCGAGCTGCGTGCAGCTCGGATGAAGAACTTGATTTTATAACAACGTTAAATAGCCCCCAAGTTTCGAGGAAACTTGGTGGATCACTTAGTTGAAAAAGTTTAGCTTAAGCTCTCGTCCGAGCTGCGTGCAGCTCGGATGAAGAAACTTGATTTTATGACAACGTTAAGTAGCCCCCAAGTTTCGAGGAAACTTGGTGGATCACTTAGTTGAAATTTTAGCTTAAGCTCTCGTCCGAGCTGCGTGCAGCTCGGATGAAGAACTTGATTTTATAACAACGTTAAGTAGCCCCCAAGTTTCGAGGAAACTTGGTGGATCACTTAGTTGAAAAAGTAGCCCCCAAGTTTCGAGGAACTTGAAGAAACTTGATTTTATCTTTTCGGAATGAAACATGCTGAAAATGTAAATGGTGAAGGCGAAAATTCTTTATTGAAATAATCTTGTAAGAATCTCATGCGTAAAAGCGCCGCAACATTTGGGCATTCCAGGCATGTGGCTCTTCTATATTATTCGTTACATCATATAACCGATAAGCCCCATTGCCTAAAACTCGGGTTACAATATAAGGACCCTCCCAGGGGGGGGGCTAGTTTGTGATCAGAGGTTTGTTTGACACGCAAAACCATGTCTCCTTCCTGAAAGGAGCGAGCTCGAATATGCCGCTCGTGATATCGCCGAAGATCTTGCTGATAAAATGCTGAGCGTGTTAGGGCCAAGTTTCTTTCTTCTTCTAGGAGATCAACACCGTCCTACCGGGCTGTTTCTGCTTCTTCTTCAGTGTACTGGGTTATTCGGGGGGCGTTGTGCTTGAGGTCACTTGGGAGGACAGCCTCTGACCCGTACACCAGAAAAAAAGGAGTTGCTCGAGTTGATCGGTTCGGAGTTGTTCTTAGTCCCCATAATACTGAGGGGAGCTCTTGGACCCATGCTCCGGCTGCTTCCTTCAACTCCCGCATGAGACGTCGTTTGATTCCTTTCAAGATTAACCCATTTGCTCGTTCCACCTGTCCATTGGATTGAGGGTGTGCTACTGAGGTGAAGTTTACTCTAGTGCCCATGTTCCAGCAAAACTGTTTGAATTCGGCTGAATTAAAATTCGTCCCGTTGTCAGTTATGATGTCATGAGGGACGCCAAAACGATGCACGATACCTCGAATGAAGTTGACTGTTGTGGCTGATTTCAAACTTTTTATTGGTTTTGCCTCTATCCATTTTGTAAACTTGTCCACGGCTACTAGGATGTGCGTGAACCCGGATGTGCCTGTTTTCAGGGGCCCTATCATGTCCAACCCCCATGTAGCAAAAGGCCAAGCTAAGGGTATTGTTTTCAATTCGGAAGCTGGCTTGTGCGGCTGGTTGGCATAGAACTGGCACCCCCTGCAGTGATCAACAATGTTCTTGGCATCTTTTAAAGCACTCGGCTAGAAGAATCCAGCTCGGAAGGCTTTGGCCACAAGTGTCTGACTTGACGCGTGGTGACCGCATTCACCGGAGTGTATGTCTTGTAAGATGAGTCGGCCTTCTTCTTCCGAGATGCATCATTGGGGGAGCTTTGTGACACTATTTCTGTACAGCTCATTGTTTATCACTGAGTAGGATTTTGCTTTTCGTAATACTTGTTTGGCTTGCACTTTATCCTCGGGCAACTCCTGCTTTTGTAAGTATCTCAAAATGGGCAAGGACCATTCGGGAGGAATCATTTCTATGTCAAAAACAATATCTACCACTGCATGAATATCTTCTTTGTTTGGAATGTTCCCATCTGGTAGCATGCTTGGATCAGCTTCCGAGTAAGGATCTTCCTTTATGGTTGGTGCGTGTATGCATTCTAGATAGATTCCTGAGGGGATTTGACCCCGAGTGGATCCTAACTTGGCTAGATCGTTTGCTGCTTGGTTTTGGGACCTTGGGATATGATGGAGCTCTAGCCCATCAAATTTTTTCTCCAGTTTCCTGACTGCTACGCAGTAGGTTGTCATTGCTGCGCTTCGTATGTCCCATTCTTTCATGACCTGGTTAATCACTAGATCGGAATCTCCAAAAATCATCAACCTTCTGATGCCGAGTGAAATGGACATCCGTAATCCATACAGAAGGGCCTCATACTCGGCTTCGTTGTTTGTTGCGGGGAAATGGATTTGGAGGACAAATCTCATTTCATCCTTTCTTGGGGATACCAATACTACTCCTCCTCCTGCCCCATTTAACATCTTTGATCCATCAAAAAACATAGTCCAGTGCTTAGGGATTGGTTGTGGGATGCTTTGTGCTTCTGTCCATTCGGCCAAGAAATCTACCAGAGCCTGTGATTTAATGGCTTTTTTGGGCTGGTACTGGATATCATAAGATAAGAGGTCTAGTCCCCATTTTGCAATTCTGCCTGTGGCATATCTATTGTTCATTATCTCGGCCAGAGGAGCTTCTGAGACTACTGTGGCCGAGTGGTCCTCAAAGTAATGAGCCAGCTTTTGAGATGCCAAGTGAATTCCCATTGCCAACTTTTGGTAATGAGGATATCGTTGCTTGGATGGTGTGAGGACTTCGGATATGAAATACACAGGTCTTTGAACCTTCTGTGTTTTTCCTTCCTCCTCTCTTTCCACCACTATAGCTATGCTAACGACTTGGCTTGTGGCGGCGATGTATAACAAGAGTGGCTCCTTATCCTTCGGTGCTGCGAGAACTGGCCGAGTTGACAGTTTTTTTTTCAATTCTTCGAAGACCACTTGAGCTTCTTTAGTCCACTTGAAGTTTGGCGATTTTTTCATTAGCTGATAGAGGGGGAGTGCTTTCTCTCCAAGTCGGGAAATGAATCGACTGAGTGCTGCGAGACACCCTGTCAATTTTTGGACATCTCGGAGTTTCTGAGGAGGTTTCATATTTTGAATTGCTGCTATCTTTTCAGGATTAGCTTCAATCCCTCTCTCAGAGACCATGAATCCGAGTAGTTTTCCTGCTGGTACACCAAATACACACTTTTCAGGATTCAATTTGATGCTATAAGATCGCAGACTCTGAAAGGTTTCAACCAGGTCGGCCAACAAGCTATTTCCTTCAGCTGATTTGATTACAATGTCATCAACATATACTTCAACATTTTTGCCAATTTGCCAAATCAAACAATTCTGCATCATGCGTTGATATGTAGCTCCTACATTTTTAAGTCCGAATGGCATGGTGATATAGCAAAAACATCCAAAAGGAGTTATAAATGCGGTTAGTATTTCATCTCGTTCATATAATCGGATTTGATGATAGCCCGAGTATGCATCGAGGAAACATAGTCTTTCACATCCAGATGTGGAATCCACAATCTGATCAATGCGAGGAAAAGGAAAGTGATCCTTCGGGCAAACTTTGTTGAGATGACGGAAATCAACACAAGTTCTCCAAGTTTTATCTTTCTTTGGAACCATCACGGGATTTGCTAACCACTCGGAGTGAAACACTTCCCTGATGAATCCAGCTGCTAGCAATCTTGCTATCTCTTGTCCGATAGCTTTTCTTTTTTCCGATGAAAAACGCCTAAGGGACTCTTTTACTGGTCTTGCTTTTGGATCAACCTGTAATTTGTGCTCAGACAACTCCCTTGGGACTCCAGGCATGTCAGATGGCTTCCACGCAAAAATGTCCCAATTGTCACGGAGGAAGTTGATGAGCTCGAGTTCCTATTTAGGGTCCAAATCGGTGGCGATGTTGGTGTATTTGCTGTCATCGGAAGGATGTATCCGCACTTTTTTGGTCTCCCCTGCTGACTCAAATGAAGATGACTTCTTCGGCTGTAACAGCTCGGATGCATCAACTGTTTTCTTCAACTCGGCAAACTCGACTTCTACCATTTGTTGGTCGGCTATGAGTGATCCTTTCTGCAACAGTTCTTCTGCTTGTTTATAGTTTCCGGATATAGTGATCACACCTTTAGGACCGGGCATCTTCAACTTCAAATAGACATAACAAGGAATCGCCATGAATTTTGCATAAGCGGGACGTCCGAGTAGCGCATGATAAGCACTCGGAAAGTCGACTACTTCAAAGGTAATCCTTTCTTTCCGAAAATTATCAGGTGTACCGAAAACCACATTTAGAGTAATCATGCCTAGCGAAAACGCCTTCTTTCCTGGGATGATCCCATGAAATTCCAAGTAACTGTTACTGAGTTTGGACATCGGAATGTTCATATCTCTTAAGGTACTAGCATACAAAAGATTTATGCCACTGCCTCCGTCCATCAAGACATTCCTTAACCTAAAATTTCCCTTTCCTGTTTCCACCAAGGGGTCCACTATCAAAGCATGTCTTCCAGGATGAGGGATATGATGAGGGTGGTCCGACTGATCAAACGTAATCGGAGTATTCGCCCATTTCATATAACTCGGAACAGCGGGAGCCATTGCGTTAACCTCTCTGAACCTTAATTTTTCAATTCTTTTTTATTCTCGTCCTGCAAAAATTACCAATACTCCGTCTTCCCGAGGAAAACCTGCACTATCTAGATCTGGGCTTCTTTCCTTTTTCTTTCCCTTGTCCTGCTGGGACCCTACCTTTGCATTTTGTGCGGCTCTCTTGATTAGTCGGCATTGCCTAGCCGTGTGCTTTGGGAAAACTGTCTTTCCTTCCGCGTCTTGGGTGGTATGAAGAGGACAAGGCTGATTCAGGATGTCGTCATCATTTGAAGGCTTCTTTTGGCGAGGTTGCCACTCCTTTCTTGGCTGATTTTTGCTGTGGATGCCTACTGTATTTGCGCCTGCCACCAATTCGGCATCTGTAGGAGCCCCTTCTGCTTTTCGCTTACCGGTTCCACCTCCATTCTTTTGCTTAGGGTTGGATGCCGAGCTAGTATTTCGATACTGCTGGGTTTTTTGCCGAATTTCCTCTTCCCCATTAGCATACTTGTTTGCGATTTCCATCAATCTGCCCAGTGAAGTGACATCGGGAGATCTTGCCAGCTTCAAGCTTAACTCTTTGTACTTGACACCTTGCTTAAAGGCATGAATAGCCTGGAACTCGGAAACTCCTTCCACTGAATTATGGAGAGTGATCCATCTCTGAATGTATTCTTGAGTAGGCTCATTATGACCTTGGATGCACAACTGTAACTCGGTCAACCCTCCTGGTCTCTTGTAGGTTCCTTCAAAATTCTTGACAAAAACCCTGACCAAGTCTTCCCATGTCCAAATGTTGTTTGGTGGGAGCTGGTTTAGCCATGTCCGAGCTGAGCCTTCCAGCATCAGAGGAAGGTGCATCATGGCTATCTCGTCTCCACCACCTCCTATCTGGACTGCTATTCTGTAGTCATCCAACCACGTTTGTGGCTTGGCATCACCCCGGTATTTTTCTACTCCTTGCGCTATCCTGAAGCGAGGAGGGATTGAGGTTGATCTGATCCTTTCGCTGAAACAGACAAGGCCCGTAGCCATCGGATAACTAGCTTGGTCTCGGCGATACATCCTCGCGCGATCTACTCGATTCTGAACCAGATAGCTTTGGGCGTCGTCATCAATGTCTCGATATCTTTCCTCTCGATGATCCATTCGGAGCTGCTCTTGGTCTCTCCTCCGAGCCGTGTAGTCATCACCCCTTCTCCGAGCTACGAACTCTTCGTCTCTTCTCCGAGCTGTCAACTCATCACCTTGTCTCCGAGCTGCAAACTCTTCGTCTCTTCCCCGAGCTGTGAACTCATCACCTCTTCGGAACTCCGGGTTACGAAACTGCTCATGGCGATATTCATCATGAGGATTTTCCCGGTTGTGAGGTGAATGATTTCTGTTTTTCCGAGGGGTATAAACGGATTGAGAGGTGCCTGTGAGGGGTGGCTGAGAGTGGACTCGTTGTAGTGATTGACTGACATCAGCGTTCTGCTCTACTGCCTTTTGCAGCAAGAATGCTAAATGTTCTATTCCTTCGGCTGCTGAACCGCTCGGCTGCAAGGAGTTTGCGATCCGAGTGGCTGCTATTAGATTCTCCATTGGGGTATCCAGAGCTCGAAAGGGTTGATTTTCACCAATCCCCCTTAGTTGCCGACTGGTTCTACTCTGCTTAAGACGGGCTACTTCACGAGCCTGGTGCTCCAATGTATTCTGTAACTCGGATAGTCGTTGTCGCTCAGCTAAATTTGTTAACCTGGCCGCTTCCAAATGCTGCCCTTCCGGAGTTGATGTATCTATAGGGGTTTGCAACACTCTCTCTGCTATCTCGGCCGTCCCTTGTTCTTCCCGAGCAAGGGGTCGCCGACTCGAACCTCCGAGTTCTAGACGTCTGAAAGCGGATGTTCGCCGACGTACTCCGAGTGGAATCTCATCATTGCCCTGAGCTGCTTCATTGGTCCTATCTCCCCCCACTCTAGCCGGCGACGCCTGAGGTGGTGGAGTTCCGGCCATACAACTTCAGCCATAGTGACGGGAGTACCATTGCTCCCTTCTTGTTCGCCTTCTGGTTTTGACTCTGACATCAGAAGGTCTTCGTCGTCTTCAGAGTTGAAGATGTGCATTAGAGACGTCGTCGGTCCCTCCTTCGCGATTAACTCACTGATGGCCTGGTGCGCCGACTCCACTGAGTCAATGACTGCCACCTGCTGGATTGGGCGGGACTTGTTTCGATAGGGAACACGCGGGAGGCCCGACCTCTTCTTCTTGCGATGAACAGACAATATGGCTTGGGCTTGAGGAAGACCTGGTAACTGGAGGCGAAGGGTTCCCGATTCATCGGCTCGAAAGTGCACGCTGCCTCTTAAAGGCAACAACTGTGCTTGGAGCGGCGCATCCGCCAGCCAAGCAGAATCGTCAGCCACAAAGGCTAACGATCCAAAAGAGAACTTCTCGCCGCGGATGAGTTGAGGACCGCAGGATGACGAGGAAGACGAAAAGAATCCCATCTTTGCGGTTGCTGATCAGCTCAGCCCCACGGTGGGCGCCAATTGTTGTGGTGATATATTCAACAATAGATATAGGGGTAGTAACGGAGCTATGAGGATCTGTACACAAAGATGGTGACACCGGGAGAGATTATACAGGTTAGGCCTCTCCTCAGAGATAACAACCTTACTCCTGTCCCAAGTGTCTTGGGGTATTTTTGTTGGTATATGTTCTCACCTAAGCCCCCCTTCCTGGGGTGAAGGGATGGGCTTATATAGAGTACGCCCCGTCCCTTCACTGTCCAGTAGTGGGTTTTGATTACAGGGTTAATAGTAGCTATTATTACAATGAGAAACGTCTCCCCATTATTGTCATTCAAGTAGGGGTAACGCCTGTGGGTTTACTGACTTGTAACTCCAGCTTCTCTTCTTTCTGTCCGAATGCCATGCAGCTCGGTCTTTTCTGCTTCCGAGTAGCGCCCTTACTCGGATAGTAACACCTTGCTCCGAGTGATGTCCTACTTGGAAGTAACCTTGTCCGAGTAAGGTTTCTTCCGTAGTGCTGATGTCTTCCGAGTAAGCTAACTACTCGGAAAGGCTTGAGTTCATCCGAGCAGTTCCTTATTCGGAAGTAGAAGAGGGGAAGGAGTTTCGTGTTTTTTGTTTTATGAGTGTTTTCTAAGGGATGGTAAGCCTAAGGATACCCCTTGATATAAGGTGCATGAGGGTATACCTTAGGTATTACCACGACACAATGGATGAGCGTGATCAAGAAATTTGACACCTAAAAGGCGAAACAGAAAGAAGGTGGAGGAGGAAGACAAAAATGTGTGAAAGGCTCACATCAAAGAGGACAATCATAGGCGAGAGAAGGCCATATGATAGATATGATGTGAGGAGTAGGGATTGCCATGCAACGGATGCACATGTGAGCTAAAATCTATCCAAGGGAACTAGTGGGGGTGTGATGGTACGATTTAACGCCCCCTCGTTGGTTACCCAAAGTGGAAGGTTGAGATGTAGACATCGGCAATTTCCCTTAGCGAAGATGCTAAGGTTGAGTGTCGAACCAATAGGACTCCAACAACGATAAGTAGGTGGTTCGGCAAGTGATGCGTCGTTTGAAGATAATCACTTGCATCTCCTGGACCTACACACACAGCAAATAACTTTGCTTACCAACGAGTACAAAGAGGTTGTCAATCCCTTCGGCCTTGTTGTTTACAAAGGATAAAATGCACGGGATAATAATGATAGTGATAGCAACGAAAAAGTAAATAAAGCAGTAAATTGATAGTGGGTGTAAACAGTATTGGAAATATGGACCGGGGTCCTATGATGTTCACTAGTGATGTCTCTCTCCCAAAAGATGATAAAATAGCCATGCAAGGTAAACGAATTACAGTTGGGCAATTGACAGGATTATGTGCGCAAACCAATGCTAAGTATGCTATAAAGAAAGGAAGAGGCTCAAAAGCATGTGCGGTACGCCAAGACAAGTAGACCGAAATCCATCTGCATCTACCTACTAATCATCCACCTTGAGATATCTATCCAGAACATCTCGCTGGTATTAAGTTTCGAATCCCACCCAAAGTGTAAACTCAAAGCAACGGACAACTGCATTAAAGAACTTTGCGTAAAGTAAACAATCCTTGCACCCGCAAGTACAAGCACCGTTATTTTCCCCCTTGTGGAAACATCACATCCCCTAGACTCATGTTTCTGTCACTCAAGCTAGTCATCGGGGGGCATGAACCCACAATCATGCATAACGCTCCCTCTTGGAGTCACTACCTACTACTTGTCCAAAGCAATAAACAGCAATGGAGAACATGCAAGAATTACTCTAGAACATAAATATAAAAGAGGAGAATCAAATATATTACTCAAAGACAATCTGAACATAATCTCATAATCCATCGGATCCCAGCAAACTCAACATAGCAACAGCATAAATATTACATATGTGCCTCGATCATCTAGGGAAGCTCATGAGGTCTAATACATGAAGAACAAAGAGGGGAGGAGAACATCACATAGCTACTGATCTTAGACCCATGGTCCAAGGTGGACTACTCACGGTTCATCTGGGAAGCATCCATGGTGGTGGAGAAGCTCCTGGAGGTGGTTCCTCCCTCCGACAGGGTGCCGAGAAGAGGTCTTATGGTGCTCCCGATCTTGGAAGCGCGGCGGCGGCGGAACAGAGGAGATATCGCGAAAAAGGGTTCCCGTCACGGGGGTTTCACGTCACGAGGAATAAATAGGTGAAGGGGGGCAGCCAGGGCGGCCACCAGGGGTCCAGGAGGCCCCCTGGCGCGGCCCCACCCTAGGGCGCGCCGGGAGGGCGCCTGGGGGCCTGGTGGGTCCCCTTTGCCCCCCCCCCCCCTCGGTGTTTCCCGAAGCTTCTTCTGCGCTGATTTTTTTATTGGATTTTTCCCGAATTTTTGGAGCACTTTTAATATGGGGGAAACCTGAAATAGAAAAATAGAAGAAAACAGGAACTGGCACTGGGTGCACTGAGTTAATAGGTTAGTCCAAATATGATCAAAAGTGTATGGAATTTCATCAATATCATAGAAATATCACTCAAAAGAGGCATGGAGCAAGCAGAAATTATAGATACGTTTTGGACGTATCAACATCCCCAAGCTTAATTCCTGCTTGTCCTCGAGTGTAAATGATAAAAGCATAATTTCTGTGGTGACATGCTAACAACCATATAAGAACTTTTAAGTAAAGCAATCAAGGCATGTAATTCAATTCAAGTCATAACAGGCAAGAGTCTATATTTAGCATTGAAACAAGCAACATAAGAACATAAAGGTGCAAGAGCTCTCGTTGTCCGTGACTCAATGTCTCCAAATGGTGTTTGCGTGCAAGAAAGGGGATAGGGATATACGAGAGAAAGTATTTTTGTGTTGAGAACTCAATCTACTAAAGTTTCACACTTGGTCTTCTTTGGAATCTTATCTTGACTCATCCCCAGACCACTAGCCAAGTACAAGTCAAAATGATCCACTCCTTTTCGACATTTTGAGCACTCATGCAATGGATGAGCGTAAGCAAGAAAGTTGACACTTAGGATGGCAAAGAGAGAATATGGTGGAGGAGGAATACAAAGAGCTGTGAAAGGCTCACATCAATGCGGACAATCATAGGCGAGATAAAGTCAAATGATAGATATGATGTGAGGAGTAGAGATTGCCATGCAACGGATGCACATATGAGCTAAGGTAAGCTCTCCAATGGAACTAGTGGGGGTGCATACAACTTTATTGCTCAAGAAGACCTAGAGCTCATTTGAGGAGGCTCATCACTGGAATATACAAGCCAAGTTCTATAGTGTGAAGGTCCCCACATAGCTATATGCATAAATGATAATCTCTATGGAGTACAAGATATAAGAGGGAGTACGAGTGTGGATCTCTCAAAAGGAATAGCTCTTTCTATTTCTTTTTCTCCTTTTTTGTATTTTTTTGGTGGCCTCAATGGCTCTTTCTATTTCTCTCATTTGTCCTCTTTGGGATCTTTTAATTTGTCCTCTTTGGGATCTTTAAATTTGTCCACTTTGGGATCTTTTCCTCACTTTAGGGGCAACACTCTATATATTACAAAAAGTATAGAAGATCTTTCACACTTTACAAAAGTACTCAAATCATAAAGAAGATGTAACTATCATGATGTATGCAAATGTATGCCTCTGCCAGTGTATCAGGATATGCAATGATACTAGCGCGTCATGTAGCAATGATTAGGGCAAGGCCCAACTAGCATGCGGCTCATCGATCAAGCAAGTAGCATGTATGACATGAAGATCAAGTCATGAGAAGATGTATGTTGCATGGCAATATATCTCGGAAAGTCTATGGAAATGCCTTGGTAGGTAGGTATGGTGGCTGTTTTGAGGAAGGATATAAAGAGGTTTATGATGACAGAGCGTATCATGCTAAGGGTTTGGATGTACCGGCGAAGGTGGACGCCAACTCTCGGAGTGAGAAGAAAGCAATGCACGGCACATGAGAGGCTAGAAAAACATGGGAAGGTGGAAGTGTCAACTTTCGAATACTCACATTAGTCCGAAGAACTCATGCACTTATTATCGGTAACTCTCAATCTAATAAGGAGGTTTCACAAAGAGACAAGTACCCCGAGGAGGAGTGTATGGGGGTTTGGTTATCCTTGCGCATCCTCGACTAATGGTACGTGAGTGTACTCTAATATTCGACCCCTCAGAAGAGTAGTGATCCATCTAGTAGCTAAAGTTCTCAACTAATTTTGTAAGTTTTGAAAATAAACACGGATTGCCCAAAATACGACATCTATCACTAATAGGCTAAAGCTCTTGACACCAAAATTCCAAACATTACTCAAAACAATACCTCAAAACTATTGCAAGTTACTACTACAAAAGAATAGCAACCTCAATTACCTACTTCAAGTCAAGACACAAAACTCAGTGCAACAGGCAAACTCTCTAAACCAGATAAACATGAAAACTCAAGAGACTTCCAGCAACAAACTAAACAAAAGCTCTTAAAGAGATAAGCATGGAAACTAAGAGCTAAACATGGTAGTAGCTATGAAAAAGATAAAGAACAATCACATCAAAGATATAGGCATGAAAAATCCTATGATGTGTTCTAGATTTTGAAAGTGGAGCGTGTTTCTCTCCCTCACAGAGAAAGTTGGGTTCTAACTTGTTATGAACAGCAAGCAAAGCTAAAGAAAACTAAAAATAAAACCTAAGAGCGAGACGCTCCAAGCATAGCACATAACGCATGAAGTGATAAAAATATAGTGAAACGAGAGACGAACTGATAATTGTTGATGGAGAAGGGGTTGCACGGGGGAATCCCCAAGCTTAGACGCTTGAGTATCCTTGAGTATTTCTTGGGTATGCATGGGGGCATCCCCAAGCTTGAGCGCTTGACACTCCTGAATCTTCTATCATCATCTTCCCTCGCACACTTGAAAACTCCCTTCATACATAACTCATCATAATCTGATTAGCGAGGTTAGTACCCATAATAAAATAACTTTTATCTACTGGAAATAAATATATTATTGAAGAGCTACTGTTTCTCCAGACTTCCAAAAAGTTTTTGCAAAGAAAAATCGAGCTTAAGGTTTGCAAAATGAAGAAAAGGCAAAACAGGACAGAATCTGTGAAAAACAGACCAGCAGGTAGTAAAGAATGTTTTAGGGATACTTATGCAACTCAAATAAAAAAACTCAGAACATACGAAAGTTCCGAAATTGTATAGAGCACGCTGTGTAAAAATTTCAGCTCAAAAATATGAATTGGGATTTTTCTGTGACTGTTCTAGTAACGAGGACAGAATCTGTTTTCTGGATAGCATGTCACAACTTTCACTTCCCTTGTCATATGAGGCTATAAATGGCACAAAGCTTGAAAAGTAAAGATACAATGTTGTTGCTACAGTAGTAACAATCATCAAGACCACTAAAAACAGAAGAAAAAAGTAAAACCTAAATTCGTTGCGGGCTGCCTCCCGAAAGCGCTTCTTTAAAGCCATTAGCTAGGCTTAAAGATTATAGAAGATGCTCTCACAAGAATAAGAATTTTGAAGCCAAAGAGAGCATAAATAAGAAAATATGAAACACATTTAAGCCTAACCCACTTCCTATGAATAGGTATCTCATAAGAAAATAAATCAAAGAAGCACAAAGTGACATGCATAGGAAGGTGGAACAAGAACAACTTCGAAAGTTTTAGTTTAGAGAGAGGTGTTTTTGTCACATGGAAGTTTCTATAACCAAACTTTCCTCTCTCAAAGTAATTTTCAGTAGTATCATGAACAACATCAAGAATATAAATATCATATAAATCACATTGTTCATGACCTAGAAGCACATGTGTATTGTTTTCAACACGGTTTTTAGGATCATAAGATAAATGCAACCCATCACATTGAGCTTTGATAAGAGGAAAATTCTCCGGAGTTAGAGATTTTAAAAGGATAATAGGACACTCAAGTGTGGGTGCGATAGAAAAATTTCATGCTTAACATGAGGAACTATAGAAAGTTCGTCTCCGTAAGCATCATCCATAGTGGCATCACGGCCATAAGCATAGAAGGCATCAACTTCATCAAAAAGGGATATTTCAAAAGAATCCATAGGATCCTAATACTCATATAAGGTAAGATTCAAAGAGTTACTCTCATTAGAAGGTAGACATGGATGGCTCCATTCTTCCTCCTTTTGTTCGTCACTCTCCTCCTCTTTTTCATCCAAGGAGCTTTCAGGTTCATAAATTTCTTCTTCCATAGAGTCCTGCAAATCATTAGTCTCTTCCTTTGGGGGAGAGATTCTCTCAAGATGATCAGTAATGCAATAATTTGCATCGTAATTTTCCAAAAAATAGTTTAAGTATAGCAAGACTCTCAGATTTGTAAGGGGCATCATCAATATTTTTAAGAAGAGAAGTAATTTCATAGGCACCCTTATAAGCAACAAATTCTTCTATTTCCTCTGCATCATAAAAATCATAGTTTCTCTTAGCATAAGAAGCTAAGGTTTCATCATCAATGTACTCACATTGGAAAGAAAGGTGTTTGTGCCTCATAAAGCAACAAGATTCATCCCTGCAGAAAGATATATTATATATTGAGCACAAGTTTCTAGCATACCCATACAACTAATATATTTGTTTCCATAAGTGTATCCCCTTTTGAGACAAGCGGTATTCCTTGTACCACTTTTGTTGATCCTCGGTGAATCCTCCATGCCAATAAGATCTAGTTTCAAAGAAGTCAGACATTTATTGACAAGTAAGAAACTAGACATACTATATTTTTGGGGTATTTTTATAAAGTACAACAAGATAAAAACCGAAAGGTAAACAAACAAGACTAAAAAGCAAAGATAAAATATGGTGTGCAACTCCCCTATCTTGAAGTGCGGAGTCCCCGGCAATGGCGCCAGAAATTTCTTTTGATGGTACAATTTAACGCCCCATCGTTGGTTACCCAAAGTGGAAGGTTGAGATGTAGATAGCGGCAATTTCCCTTAGCGAAGATGCTAAGGTTGAGTGTCGAACCAATAGGACTCCAACAACGATAAGTAGGTGGTTCGGCAAGTGATGCGCCATTTGAAGATAATCACTTGCTTCTCCTGGACCTGCACACACAGCAAATAACTTTGCTTCCCAACGAGTACAGAGAGGTTGTCAATCTCTCCGGCCTTGTTGTTTACAAAGGATAAAACACACGGGATAATAATGATAGTGATAACAGCGGAAAAGTAAATAAAGCAGTAAATTGATAGTGGGTGTAAACAGTATTGGAAATATGGAACGGGGTCCTATGATGTTCACTAGTGATGTCTCTCTCCCAAAAGACGATAAAATAGCCATGCGAGGTAAAAAAATTTACAGCTGGGAAATTGACAGGATTATGTGCACAAGCAAATGCTAATTATGCTATAAAGAAAGGAAGAGGCTCAAAAGCATGGGCGGTACGCCAAGACAAGTAGAACAAAATCCATCTGCATGTACCTTCTAATCATCCACCTTGAGATATCTATCCAGAACATCTCGTTGGTATTAAGTTGCGAATCCCACCCAAAGTGTAAACTCAAAGAAACGGACAACTGAATTAAAGAACTTTGCGTAAAGTAAACAATCCTTGCACCCGTAAGTACAAGCACTGTTGTTTTCCCCCTTGTGGCAACATCACATCCCCTAGACTCATGTTTCTGTCACTCAAGCTAGTCATCGTGGGCATGAACCCACAATCATGCATAACGCTCCCTCTTGGAGTCACTACCTACTACTTGGCCAAAGCAATAAACAACAACGGAGAACATGCAAGAATTACTCTAGAACATAAATATAAAAGAGGAGAATCAAATATAGTACTCAAACACAATCTGAACATAATCTCATAATCCATTGTATCCCAGCAAACTCAGCATAGCAACAACAGAAATATTACATATGTGCCTCGATCATGTAGGGTAGCTCACGAGGTCTAATCCATGAAGAACAAAGGAGAACATCACATAGCTACTGATCATAAACCCATGGTCCAAGGTGGACTACTCACGGTTCATCCGGGAAGCATCCATGGTGGTGGAGAAGCTCCCGGAGGTGGTTCCTCCCTCCGGCAGGGTGCCGGGAAGAGGTCTTCTGGTTCTCCCGATCTTGGAAGCGCGGCGGCAGCGGAACAGAGGAGAGATCGCGAAAAAGGGTTCCCGTCACGGGGGTTTCACGTCACGGGGAATAAATAGGCGAAGGGGGCAGCCAGGGGGCCACCAGGGGTCTAGGCGGCCCCCTGGCGCGGCCCTACCCTAGAGCGCGCCGGGAGGGCGCCTGGGGTCCTGGTGGGTCCCCTCTGGCCCCCCTCAGTGATTCCCGAAGCTTCTTCTGCGCTGATTTTTTATTGGATTTTTCCCAAATTTTTGGAGCACTTTTAATATGGGGGAAACCTGAAATAGAAAAACAGCAGAAAATAGGAACTGGCACTGGGGTGCACTGAGTTAATAGGTTAGTCCAAATATGATCAAAAGTGTATGGAAGTTCATCAATATCATAGAAATATCACACAAAAGAGTCATGGAGCAAGCAGAAATTATAGATACGTTTTGGACGTATCAGGGTGCATCTAACTTGCTCGCTCATGAAGACCTAGAGCTCTTTTGAGGAGGCTCATCATTGGAATATACAAGCCAAGTTCTATAGTGTGAAGGGTCCCCACATAGCTATATGCATGTATGATGATCTCTATGGAGTACAAGGGATAGAGAATGAAGTACTAGTGTGGATCTCTCAAAAGGAATAGTAGTGTGCCCCCTTCTCTCTTTTTATTTTTATTTTTCTATTTTTTGTATTTTTTTTGTATTTTTTGGTGGCCTCAATGGCTCTTTCTATTTCTCTCATTTGTCCTCTTTGGGATATTTTGATTTTGTCCTCTTTGGGATCTTTTTCTCACTTTAGGGGCAACACTCTATATTTTACAAGAATATAGGAGATCTTTCACACTTTACAAGGGTACTCACATAAAGAAAATGTAACTATCATGATGCAAATGTATGCCTCTGCCAGGGTAGCAGGATATGCAATGATACTAGCGCATCATGTAGCAATGATTAGGGAAAGGCCCAACTAGCATGCGGCTAATCGATCAAGCAAGTAGCATGTATGACATGAAGATCAAGTCATGAGAAGGTGGATGTTGCATGGCAATGTATCTCGGAAAGGCTATGGAAATGCCTTGATAGGTAGGTATGGTGGCTGTTTTGAGGAAAGATATAAGGACATATATGATGACAGAGCGTATCATGCCAAGGGTTTGGATGTATCGGCGAAGGTGGACGCCAACTCTCGGAGTGATAAGGAGGCAATGCACGGCACATGAGAGGCTAGAAAAATATGGGAAGGTGGAAGTGTCAACTTTCGAATACTCACATTAGTCCGAAGAACTCATGCACTTATTATCGGTAACTCTCAATCTAATCAGGAGGTTCACAGAGAGACAAGTACCCCGAGGAGGAGTGTATGGGGGTTTGGTTATCCTTGCGCATCCTCGACTCATGGTACATGAGTGTACTCTAATATTCGAACCCTCCAGAGGTTAGTGATCCATCTAGTAGCTAGAGTTCTCAACAGGGGTTTTTGGTTTTCGAAAATCACACGGATTTCCCAAAATACGACATCTATCACTAATAGGGTTGAGCTCTTGACACCAAAAGTTCAAACATTACTCTAGTCAATACCTCAAAACTATTGCAAGTTACTACTACAAAGAGAATAGCAACTTCAACTACCTACTTTCTAGTCAAGCCACAAAACTCAGTGCAACAGGCAAACTCTCTAAACAAGATAAAACATGCAACCTATAGAAAGTTCAACTTGAGACAAAATAAAAGCTCTAGAAGAAACTAAAGCACAACAACTAAACAGGGCATCAGCTAAGAAAAGAAAAAGAACAACTCACAGCTAAGAGAATAAGCATGCAAATCCTATGAGGAGTTCTAGTTCAAGCGGAGCGTGTATCTCTCCCACACAAAAGAGTAAGATGGGGTCTAACTTGTTATTACAGCAAACAAAGCAAAAACAAACCTAAGAAAAGTAAAGAGCGAGACGCTCCAAGCATAGCACATAAAAACTTGGGTTCCTTTCTTGCGGGAGTTTCATCCTTTTTGGTTTTGATTGAGGAAAAGGTAGTTCCTAGAGTTTCAATAACTTCCTCAATCTTCTCTATCCTAGAAGACTTCTCGTCAAGGGAATTAATAGTCTCCAAAGTTTTGACAATTTTTTGCATGGAGCTATCTAGCCTATTCAAATTACCTTGAATCTTACGATCCAACTCATTTACTTTATCGATACTCGGCATCTCTAACTCTATTTTTTCAAGTTTTCCCATAATTTGAGCTAGAGTAACGTCCTCCTTAATACTAGCAATGGGGAGACTTCCAACAAGATTTTTAATAATATTAAGGGCTTCCCAAACTGGAGTCTCTATAAAGTTCCCATTGATAGCAATATCTAAAACAAACCTATTCCAAGAAGTAATCCCAATATAAAAATTTCTAAGCGGGATAGTAGTGGATTGCTTCTTGGTGGCCCTATTTTGAGAATCATTAATTCTATACCAAGCATCTGACTTTCACCACCTCTCTGAGTAAAGGTAAGTACTTCTGCCTCACCGAAAGCAAAAGGACCAGCCATAGTGGTAACTACTAGCAAAGTAACAGGTATTTTTGGTATTTTTTATAAGGGACACAAAAGTATAAACTGAAAGGTAAACTAACAAGACTAAAAAGCAAAGATAAAAGATAGTGTGCAACTCACCTATCTTGTAGACTGGAGTCCCCTGCGACGGCGCTAGAAATTAGCTTGATACGTTGAGGATAGTTCTCAATCCTCGTTGGTTACCCCAAGTGGAAGGTGAGATGTAGCGTAGCAGCAAATTTCCCCTATGTAGAGGATAGGGTTTGTCTCCCGTAGGACTCGCAGAAATACAAGAAGGTGACAACGGCGCTAGAAATTGCCTTCTGACTAGGGAGTTGTCTGGACCTGCACACAGAAACAAATAACTTTGCTCCCAACGAGTACAGAGGAGTTGTAAATTCCTCCGGCCTTG
Source organism: Bromus sterilis (assembly GCA_950022295.1). NCBI lineage: Eukaryota > Viridiplantae > Streptophyta > Magnoliopsida > Poales > Poaceae > Bromus > Bromus sterilis. Next base: position 358,053,110 of record OX465595.1, on the reverse strand, counting down.
CTGTTTACAAAGGATAAAAGCAATAGATAATAATAGTGGCAACTGAAAGTAAAGGCTGAAAGTAAATTGAAGATGTAAGCAATGGTGTAAATATGGACCGGGGTCCCGTGATGTTCACCAGTGATGTCTCTCTCCCAAAAGACGATAAAAGTGCTAGCGAGGTAAAAAAATCACAGCTTGGCAATTGACAGGATTATAAACGCACCGCAAGGCTAACTATGCTACAAAAAAGGAAGAGGCTCAAAAGCAATGGGCAGTACGCCAAGGTAAGTAGACCGAAATCCATCTGCATCTACTACGAATCATCCATCTTGAGATCTCTATCCAGAACAGCTCGATGGTATTAAGTTGCGAATCCCACCCAAAGTGTAAACTCAAAGCAACAGACAACTCCATTAAAAGAACTATGCGTAAAGTAAACAATCCTTGCACCCGCAAGTACAAGCACCGTTGTTTTATCCCTAGTGGCAACAGCACATCCCCTAGTCTCATGTTTCTGTCACTCAAGCTAGACATGATGGGCTGAACCCACAATCAAGCATAACGCTCCCTCTTTGAGTTGCAACAAATCACTTGGCCAAAGTAAAATACGGCAACGGAGAACATGCAAGAATTTACTAAAGAACACAAATATAAAAGAGAACCAAATATATTACTCATCACAATCTGAACATAATCTCGTAATCCATCAGATCCCAGCAAACTCAGCATAGCAACATAGAAAACTACAAAAGTGCCTCGATCATGTGAGGAAGCTCACGAGGTCTCGAAAGTGAAAGCACAAAGAGGGGAGAGGTACATCACATAGCTACTGGTCACAGACCCATGGTCCAAGGGGGACTACTCATGGCACATCCGGGAGGCGTCCATGGAGATGGATGGTCTCCCGGAGGGAATTCCTCCTTCCGGCAGCGTGCCAGGGAAGCTTCTCCTGGCAGCCCTGATCTTGAAACAGCGGCGGCGGCGGAACAGAGAGGAGACCGGGAATAGCGGATTGATATTAGGGGTTTCCGTCACGGGGGTAAATATAGGCGAAGGGGGGCACCGAGAGGGCCACAAGACAGCCAGGAGGCCTCTTGGCGCGACCTAGGGTGGGGCCGCGCCAGGGACCATCCTAGGGCCCTGGTGGGTCCACACCCCCTCCTCTCTTGATTATTCGGGAAGCTTCCGGGTCGCTAATTTTTTATTGGATTTTTCCGGAATTTATTTGGCACTTTTAATGGCCGGAAAACCTGAAATACAAAAACAACAGAAAACAAGAACTGGCAACTGGGTGCACTGAGTTAATAGGTTAGTCCAAATATGATAAAAAGTGTATGAAAGTTCAAGCAAAACATTGCAAAGTCACACAAAACATGCATGGAGCAAGCAAAAATTATAGATACGTTTGGGACGTATCATTCACTCCCCAGAGTGATCACGGACCGCTATCTAATCCTAGTTGACTACCAATGCGCATGGCTCACTGCTGAATAAAATATATATTATAATAGGCAGCATAGGATAAAAGAAGGTACATCAAGGGGCGACAATGACATGCTATGCAATTGAATAGGATTGTAATGTAGCAGCAACAATAACAATGCCTAGTGCAAGAAATGTACGGAAAAGATAGGCGATATCTGGGGAATAGAATGGCTCTGCTTGCCTGGAAGCTCGACGGTAGCGGTACGGTCGTCGATGACGTAGTAGTGCCCGGCAACGGTGTAGTCAGCGGCAGCAACGGGGTCTACCGGAGATAGGGGGAAGAAACAGTAAATACAAAGAAATCATAGCAAACATATGCAAGGCATGACATATGAAATGTTAAAGATGCTCTAGTGCAGTATGATGTATTATGCTCGGAGCGGAAAGTCATCCGGGGATGAACTGTGAGCTCCGGGTATTTACCGGATAGGGTGACCGGAGGGGGAAGGTACCATGCCGGAGGTGTCGTGGACATCCGACAAACATGTGAAAGGTGTATCCGTGTTAGTTGATCCATTATGAACAACTTTCGTGTTCAGAATAAATTCATCCGGATAGTTTATCGGTATCGGGCAATCATCGGACAGACGGTCCGAAAGGGGACGATTCGATGTTCGTTATGTTAGAGGGGGGTGGTAGACCAACGGATAGCGTATTCGTATTCTACGTATTTTTCTGATCAACTTTCATGTATAAATTTTTTGAATCTGAATTACGGTTTAAAAGATATTTAATTTCAAAGTTTTAATCATTTTAAATCATTTTCTGAATTTCCTTTTAATAATAAACCAACATTATCCAGAATAGTGCCACTGACATGGGATACCCACATGTCAGTGGCAGAGACAAATAAACTGTTTTAATTAACTAATTTAACCAGAGAGAACCCACATGTCAATGACTGATTTATATATATTTTTTAATTAGCCTAGTTAATTACCAGTGGGCCCACCTGTGAGTGTGATATTTTAATTAAACAAATTTAATTGACTTAAAAGGGCTGGCGGCCACATGTCAAGGGCAGTGGGGGGTTTGCCCCTGTTTTAATTAAAATAGAGAGGATTAGAGGGGGCAGGCCCACGGTCAGCGAGTGCTTAGGCACTAATCAATTCATCTGATGTCGGGGTCCCGCACGTCAGCCTCAGTGAGACCTCGCCGGCGTCGAGCAGTACGACGGCGACATCGTAGCGCACGGCACATACCATGGTTTGGAACGCCTCTGGCTCAAATCGAACGAGAAGATCATCCCGCGTCAACTGCTGGTGGGGGAGGGTGCGGGGGTGGACGAAGTCGAGCACGGGCTCAACAATGGCGGAGCAGGAGCTCGGGCGTCCATGGCGTCTGGCGATACGCGGGGGGGGGGGGGGGGGGGGTAGCTCGCGTGGGCTAGGTTGGCTTGGGGGCACGGCTACGACGACGAGCAGCGGCGGCCAGAGCAAGTGAAAGGGGGGAGCTCGTTAGCGGATTATCGGGCTGTTCTGAGCGGTTGGCGGCGGTTGAGAAGCTCACCGTGAGCGCGTCGAGTCTGGCAGCGGGCTCGGAGGTGACGCGAGGCGGCGGCAATTCGACGACGATCTCGGTGGCCAGAGGAAGACGACGACGTCGATTCCCAGCGTTGTGGTGGCTCCGGGCGCGGCTTGCTTTGCGTGGTGACGAGGACGTGGGCTGCGAGCACCCAGGGCACGGTTGCGGGGGTCACTGGCCACGGTGGTTCACCGGGGTGACCTCGGCAGCGTCGGGTGGGTTTTCCCCCGTCGAAGGGGAGACGATGAGGAAAAGGGGAGTGGGGAGGGGGTGTCCAGGGGCTAGGCCGGGGTCAACCTTTTCGTCTCCGCGGCGGGAGGGAGCAGGTGGGGGCGGGTCCGGCTTGCCAGCGTCGATGGCGAGTCCGGCGCTGTACGGGGCAGGTGAGGGAGTGGTTGGGAGGAAGAAGACAAGAGGGGGGATGGGCTTGGGCCAGGTGGGCCGTTGCCCAGGGAGACAATTAGGTTGTTTTTCATATATATTTTTCTCTTTTGTTCTTTCTGATGTTTTCTTTTGCAACTGTTTTATGAATTTTTATATTAATATAAAACATGATACACAGTTCTAAAATAGGGTTGTACCACATAACAGTGACACAAAAGGTTTGAGGTCCAAATAAATTCTTATGATATTTCCCTTAAATATTAAATGATCAAAGTGGGGGTTTTGAGCTATTGTTGGAATTATTTGAATTATTTTATAGCTCACAAATATAGCCAAGTTGGTGCATCATGGTCCAATGACTATTTGTGAATTTACAAAAATGGTTGGGAAATTTTTGGGACAAGTTTTATCTGCCACTTTGTTGTTATTTTTAGATCAAAAGGGTTTAGGGTTTGGGTTTGATCCCAAGTGCTCAATGTGCATGGGGCAAATGGACTTGGCTAACCACCATCAGGGTTTTGAATATGATCACATGTAAGTTTGATCAAGGCAAGGAAGGTAACAATGATTAGCAAACAGTAATAGTCATCAGTGGGAAGGATTACTGTTACAGACTCTAAGGGTGTTACACCTCGGTGGGGCATTCCCTAACAAGGTGTACGCCACCCTGGAGATCCGAGCGTGCAGGCTGAACAGTAGTGCACCCTTGCAGGGAGTTTAATCTATTCGAATAGCCGTGTCCATGGTAACAGGACGCTTTATGCTGAAGCCGGATCCTATTACTACAAACTACTACTCTTAAACTGTTGGTTCCGGGTTTTCTTCCTCGCCGAAAAGTCAAGGAGGGGAACTCGGAGGCATTTATTATTGTTAATTATTACAACTTACTATTATACAATGTTGCAGCAACTTCTGCTGTATTGTTACTTTATGATTTATATGAACTGTTGGTTGTTCTCTTCTTGTGCTGCAAGACTCGTCGGAAGATGCTAGTCTTCGATAGGCCTAGCTTCTTATCCTTATTCTGATTTCTACCTTGCAGTCCACTATATACAGCCTCCCCTTTCAATTTGATACAAATGCATAAATGCTTAGTAGCGGACGTAAGACTCGCGGGTATGCTAGATACTCACCCTTGCTTTATTTCCCCCTTTTTTTGCCTTATCGGCCACTGCAGTCGACGTTGGAGCCTTGGAGTCCAGGAGCAGGAGATCCCCGATGCCGACCACCGCAACATGAAGATCCCCGATGCCTTCTACTACGTCGAGACCCCCTTGACCAGGACCAGGAGTAGTTTGGAGGTTCCCAGGCAGGAGGCCTCGCCTTTTCGATCATTGTTGTTTTTGTGCTAGCCTTCTTAAGGCAGATCATGAGTACCCTGTGTCTATACTCAGATACTATTGCTTCCGCTAACTTTGTGCTATCGAGTTGTTGTATTCAAGCCCTCGTGGCCCCTGGCTTGTATTAAACAGCTTGTATTATTTTATTTGTAGAGTTGTGTTGTGATATCTTACCGCGAGTCCCTGATCTCGATTGTGTACCTTGCGTGTATGATTACTGTACACGGTCTGATTTTGGGGGCGTCACAATATGGTAGCATTGCGTGATTAGTTTGTTCATGGTTAGGAGGTTGGAGTGACATATGTTACCATGCCTTAAGTTTATGAATTGTTGCAAGAGGGCCATGAGAACCCTAAAGTTTATTGTTATGGATAGATGTTATTTCAATTACACTTGTATTTATGGATGCTTGCATAGAGCTAGAGGGTTTAATTATAAGTATGTAGCATGTTCAAGGTAGAACATCACACTAGCATAGGTTCCATCACACACAAAATTATCAAAGGAGTGGCATACTTCTCGCTCTCTCGAACATCTCTCTTGTGTACCAACATGAGCCAAGTTTGAATGCCAACTATAGGTGTAGTCTCCTAAACAACCAACTTCACTCTGTTCGGTCATAACCTAATGACGTCATCAATGGTTCGGTAAGAACCTAACATGGTGTAGCAATGACAAATCTACCGTACATTGTTGAGCTAAGGACCTAATAGGTGGAGGCGAGAGGCTTTCAAGGCTTATCCCCTTTGAGGTCAGAGACCCACCCATGACGCAGACGAGGATGGTGAGGCAAAGTCGGAGAAGAACATGAGCAGCAGGTCCTGCCATCGAAGATTGAACTTGAAGTCGCCGCCTCTGCCACATATCCGAGGATGGTCTTGTACCATCGCAAAAGGTGGGCGAGCAAATGAGAGGTGAGTCTCGATTTTGCGCCATCTGGCACCGGCCATTTCCCCCTTCCTGCCATCTCCCCGTCGTAAACTCCTACATTCATGCGTGTGTTGTTACCCTCTTTTGTGCCCGATGATGGTTGTTGGGGCTCCAATGAAGCCCCACCCATAGTTGCAGATGCTACGATCGTTCTAATAAAATTGCACAGGGATGGTAGATCGGGCTAATTTTTTTTCAAGAAGGAGGAAGACCCCCGGCCTCTGCATCAAAGCGATGCATGCAGCCATTTTATTACTTATTCATCGGGACCTTACAAGCGATACAACAATAAGTCTGAAGCCCCCATCTAGGCAAATCTGCCACTACACCTAACCATTTGATGAAAGGGTGCACATTGTCGGGGTCGCATACCCAGACCTCACACCAAAATCCAGCATCTAAATCCGGAGGCCCCAACCAAGTCGAATTACCTGGTCTGGGTCACTCACCGGTCCGTCACACTCTTAGCAAGCACCGCATGCGCTCGCTGCAGAGGCCGTCGCCGCCGTCTTGCACCGATCCATCTTTAGAACAACATTGATGCCTGGACCTTGCTCGATCTATCATCCACGCCACCACGGTGCCAGACGATGCCACCACTCTTCGTGCGCCCATCATCACACATCTATCGCCGAGCCCCTGTTGCTTCATGCCGCCGAGACTCCACGGCGTAGTTGCGTCATATGAAACGTCGCTCCACAGCAGAAGCCGCCCACTGGTCCCTCGATCCAATGCAACCCTCCAAGAATGACGCCCCCAAGCGGGGAACGACACAAGTGCGCCGTCATCATACGATTGACCGATGTAGGGTTTCCCCGGAGGTATTTGATGGAGTTGAGGAGCTTCTCCGCGGCAATGCCTTCAATAAGAAAACGACACAAAAGAGCGCCACCATTGCCGGCCCCAAAGCAGGGTTTTCACCTGAACCTCCATGTAACTTCGTGTGCACGGACCACCATCGATCGCCGCCGCGCAGCGAGCAAGCGCTCCAGCCAGATCCAGTCTGGCCGAAAGCCCGACCACGTCTGCAGCCGGCAAGACCACCTTCATCCTCCAAGCCGTCGTCGCAGATCCGAGGAGCAGCGGCGCAGCTGACGCCTGCAGAAGCGCCGCCACCTCAATCGCCGATGCTCGCAACCGGGAAGCCGCCGCCGCCGCCGAGGAAGACGGGATCTGGAGACACACCTCCACTCGTCGGGATGCTCCGCACCATCCCCGCGCGCAAGAAGGAGGGGTTCCTCCGCCTCCACCATCAACCGGCCGAGCTTAGCCCGGCGGCTTCCTCCGGCGGTGGCGGAGGTTGGAGAGGCGGAGAGGAGCGGCGAGGGGCTTCCGCCCGTGTCACCCGGGTGACGCGGGGGTGAGGTGAGGGGTGGGCGGCTGCGCTGGGCGTGGGCGGTGGCTTAGGGGATCGGGCTAATTTTTGCTGCCCAGGAATAGTTTGGAGCAAACTTGGGTGCCTTCTGTTGCTGGTTCAGTTGGTTGGACTGTTTGGTCAGGGAAGATGCACTCTTGTACCTACCATCTGTACCTTTGGCAGAGTTTGAACTCGTTCAGAGTTGTGCGTCTCCCTCCCTGTTGGAGAAATGTTTGCTGGGCTGTGTCCAGGTTTCATTACAATTCGAGAATAAAAACTCTTCCTTAACTTGGTTACCAATCTGCAGGCGCCATCACCGTACAATTATTCATTCATTTCAATTTACACAATATAAGAGACACGGGAACCACCCACGATCTATATATCAAACGGGACGACTTAAAACAGCCCACATACAGACAAGCTGTACCTTTTTTTTCTGCCAAACACGTTATAACTTATAATTTGGCATTAATCTGATGTAATGCTAACTTAACCAAGTCCTTCCTCAAGATCTTGCCCGCTGCATTTTTGGGTAAGGAACCCACAAGGAAAACACGGTGTATTCGCTTATAGTGCACGACCTGCGATACACCACCGCCATTAGGCTCGGCATGCCTACACATTATATGAAATGAAGTAGCTGTGTCAAACCTAGTCCAGACCTGTTTAGCGACGAAGTCTTTGATCTGTGCCTCATGCAAGTCGCTTCCTGAGCGTCCTACGACAAATGCTACAGGCAACTCACCAGCCTGATCATCTGGATATCTGTATGAGAAATAGTTTACATGCGGGGGAAGATGTGCAGCAGATTTGTTACATGTTATGGTGCATACTTACCCGACAACCGCGGCTTCGTCGATACCTGGGTGTGTTTGAAGCAGGTCCTCCAGTTCTGCAGGAGCAACCTGCATTAGGCAAAGGTCACCATGGAAAATGTAGATCTTATATTAGCAGCACATGATCCATTCCAGATCCTGAAGTGCTTATCAGCAAATTTGAAATAACAAGTACTCCCTCCGTTCCACATTATAAGATTGTTTTTTCAGCTATGTTAGTATGAAAAACGATCTTATATTGGAGGGAGTAGATACTACCTGGTAGCCGTTGTACTTAATTATCTCTTTCAGCCGATCAACCACAAAAAGGAATCCATCTTTGTCGATAAGACAAACATCCCCGGTTTTCAACCACCCGTCAGAATCCAAGATCTCAGAGGTGGATTCTTTGTCACCAAGGTAACCTGTACAATGTTTAACAATAGATACTGTTACTGAAATTTTATATAGCTGATAGCAACAGAAACCTAACATCTGACAAATCTGCTGAATGCTGAATTGACAAAAGAAGGTGCTGAACTGGCAGAAAGCAATATCCATCGAGACTAATGCATTAGGATGTGGACTTGCTAGCTTTATCATGTAAAATGCAAATTTTCTTCCTATTAATGTCTTCTGCATTTCCTCTATCTTAAATTATATACACAGAAGGCTTGGCTAGTGATTTTCCAGAGGGCAGTCATTAACTGTTACACCGGTTCAATGCTTGCCTTCTTTGTCTGCCTGACTTATCATGCTTTCACCAAGAAAGCAAATGGATCACGAAGAAGTATGACCCCTTTTTCACTGTAAGCACTGTTCCAAATATCGGCCAGTTAATCAGTCAAACCGAGATGCCGATTAACTGGAAATTTTGCCTAGTTATCCCTACTTGGCACCTAACGGATATGGTACTAGTTACTGATATCATGAACATATACTATAAGTCAACAATTCACCATGCAAATGTGTATCGGGATATACTTGAACAATAGCTACCAAAACAAACAACATTTCATCAAACTAGCATGATTGCTGATATGAACAGGATGGATTGCTAGTTTGCTACCCAACGTTTTCTACATGATAATGGATACCGGAATATTTTTCAGGTAGGATAGGTTTGTCTGGTCGTACCTTGCATTACAAAAGGTCCTCGGACCCAAAGCTCGCCCGGCACACCCGGAGGCAGAGCAACCCCTGTTCCGGGATCAATGATCTTCGCTTCAGTGCCCCACATGAGACGCCCCACTGATCCAATTCTTCGACTTTCTTCTACTCCAACGGCACGGCAAAAACCAGCTGTAGTCTCGGTCAATCCATAACCCTTTTGCAAGTGAATGTTATCTCATTAGTATCCATAATCAAGAATACCATGATTGCTGAGAAATAAAAGGAGTGTCAATTATCCCTAAAACATCTAATTTTAGTATCAAGATAATCGGAAGGCGCAGTAGACACATCATCAGAACAATATGGGCGTCAATTCTTAGATGATAAGAGTAAGAAAGTAAAAGCAAAATCAACCTGTGTAATAAACGCGTGGGGAAATTTATGCGAGAACTGCCTTATAAGCTCCCGTGAGAGGGATGCGCCGCCGCAGAGCACCATCTGCAGTGTTGCCGTGGCAGCAATGGCACTCTCATCCTCCTCAGCCGTTCGCACGATGGCCAACAGCCCCGGCGGAGCCAGGGCGAGCCGCGTCACCCGAAACCTCTCCACGGCGGCCAGCACACCCCTGGGATCAAACCTCCTCGCCGTGTGCAGCACCAGCGTCTGAACCGACACTACTGCTTTGAGGCACAGCGTGAATCCGTAGATGTGGAAGAGCGGCACGGTCAGCATCATCACCTCGGCCGTCGTTGCGACGGGCATAACGGCCGATGCAATGAGGTTGCGGTGCGTCAGCACGACCGCCTTGGCGCGGCCGGTGGTGCCGGAGGAGGAAAGTATGGCCGCCGGATCTGATTGGTGAATCACAACTGTGTCTGTGACCAGGGCGTCGTCGGATGCTTGCAATTGCAAGAACGAGATGAATCTTGGGGAGTCGAGGAGGACGGCGTTGAGCCCCCGTGGGAGCTTGGCGGCCGTGCTCGAGACGGCGAAGGCGATGGAGGGCTTCGACAGCGCCGCAAGGCGGGCTATTTCGCCTGCGGTGAGGGCCGGATTGGCGGGGGCGATGACGGCGCAGACGGCCATAAGCGCGTAGTAGAGCACGGGGACGTGGAGGCTGGAGGGCGCGAGGATGAAGGCCACGTCGCCACGGGAGATGTTGAGGTGGGCGCGGAAGGCCGTGGACAGGGCGCGGACCTGCGTGAGGAAGGCCGGGAATGGGACGGCCTCGCCGGTGGCGGCATCGAGGAAAGCGGCGTGGGAGGGGAGCGGGGAGGGGAGGAAGGAGAAGGCGAAGGCTGGGAAGGAGAGCGGCACGGCCGGAGGCGGCAGCGGGATGGGCGCACGGAGGCTGTGGAAGGTCCTCGTGACGGCGCAGTAGCCGCTCAGGGGGTCGACGGCGGCATTGGACGGCGGCATTATCACTGGCTGCGCTATGTCGAGGATGAACCGAGGCCCTTGTTTATATCCATGGTGACATTTTCAGTTGTAACATGCAAACCATCTTCATCGTGGCCTTAGCTGTCATATCTCCTGCTCAAGATATATATTACTATATAACATGCAAATCATCTTCATGTCTCCTACACCTATTATATAAGAGTATCTTCAACCAGTGCCGCGTGATAAAGAAAAATTACAACGCCAAGTTAGCGTTTTAGCACGCGGTGAAATGAATGTGTTATTTAGGGCGCTGTAAAATATAGTACGGTAGCGCTTCAGCAAGCGCTGTATTCAAGCGCGCGAACGACTAGTTTTTAGTGATATTCAACCTTGTATCACAACCTTAAAATGCTTTGCATTCATATTTTTGCACTACTAGACTGAAATTTTAGTGAGCCTGGAATGGAAGAACATCTCTAGTAGTCAATGAAAAAGCCCGAAATACAACAAATAGTTCAACAATGCAACAACTAGTTTTGTGCCCATTCCATGACCATCACTCCTCGACTAGATCCTTTTGAAGTTCATCATGTGCATCAACACGTCAAATGGCATGATAGGAGGCAACAAAGCGGGCCACTCTCTCAGCCCTCCTCCGCACTCGCACGGGATGTCCCATCAACTCATACTGATCATGTTATGCTTGATCACACAAGCGTTCATGTTGTAGCAAAGGATCTTTTGATTCCAAAATCTAGCCGGTCCTCTCACAACAGCAATTTGGGCTTGAAAAATCCCAAATGCTCTCTCCACATTTTTTCAATCCGCTGCTTAAGCATTGTGGAAATCAATATTTTTCTTACATTGCGGTGGCTTCAACGGCTTCACAAATGTTTGCCACCTTGGGTAGATGTCATTCGCAATATAGTAGCCATTTTTTTATAGAAAGACTATAAGGACCCCCTACAGTTAATAGATGCAACAAACCCAGATTGCATATACCGTACCTTGAACCTGGATGGGTGGGAAGGCATCAACCCCTTCCTACCACTAGGCTATGCCTTAGTCTGCAAGATAGTAGCCATAGTTATATGTATGGTCATTTGCTACAAACTCCACCGGTGGAGTTTCACCATTTACAGTCATATTCATGAGAGGTGACCGTTGAAAAACACTGATATCATTTAATGATCCGGGCATTCCTAGAAAAGCATGCCAAATCCAAGTCTCCTGATCGGCCACCGCTTCAAGGATTATAGTGAAATCTTTTTTATGGCATTAATTGAAATTGTCCATGCCATGTTGCAGGACAGTTCTTTCAACTTCAATGCAAGCAATCTATTGAGCCAAGCATACCTGGGAACACGCGGGCTTTGTTAGATCTTCAAAATCCTTGTCGTGTCTTCATCATTGGGAGCTCTCAAATATTCCGCACCAAACACTTGCACAATTCCAACTGCGAAGCGCTTCACACACATGATGGCTTGACTCTCACCCATGTCCAAGTGGTCATCAACTAGAATCGCCGAAATACCGTAAGCCAACATACGCAAAGCGGGGTCACCTTTTGGAAGGTGTTATTCCCGAGTTCTCCGGCGGCATTCCTTCTTTGCTGAAAAAAGCCGCCAGGGCTCGCTAGTTTCTCCACAATGTGTTTGAACGACTCAATGCTCATCTGAAAACGCCACCGAAAGTAGCTCTCGGGGTATATTGGATTTTCCACGAAATAGTTCCTCATTGATCTGTTGTGATCCATCAATCCTTTCCCTCCATAATTTCTGACGACCAATAATCGAACCACCGTGCTTTGGCCTTTTGTTGTGTGTAGCTAGGGTCATTGCAAGGTCCTCCTCCTCTTGAAGATCAACTTCTTCATCGGAAGAATCATATGACGAAGTCAGCTACAAAATTTTATTTCACAACTATTTTAAAACTACAAACAACGTACACCTTAACTACAAAAATTGGCTTTTGAAGCAACATATACCTTGCAAGCTTTTTATCAAAAACCTTGCGGGCGCCGAGGTGGGGGAAGCGCCCGCGACCACCGTGGCACTGGGTAGAGGCGCGCTATTGAAGCGTCGGCGCGACAGTGCGCTGGGGAAGAGGCCGGGAAAGAAGTGGCAGGCTGGGGAAGTGACGACGCGCTGGGAAGAGGTGGCGAAGTGGTGTCGTGCGGGGGAGAAGTTTCAGCGGTTGGTGGCGTGCTTTGTTGTCCAGCGCGCTGGAACGGACACCCCAAATACACAGCACCGAGGCCAGCTTTCTCCAGCACGCCAGGGCGTTTTTAGCGCGTGATGTTTTTTAGCGCGGTTGTTGGAGGGCTCACTTTTGGTCAGCGTGCGCTATATGGTCGGTTTTAGCGCGCCTGTTGGAGTTGCTCTAACCAAAGGCTTTTTCATGACAGTTGTTTCAAACGAAAACACATATGATAAAAAGGCGCCATAATAGTTAAAACATGGCGAATCAACTTATGGTTGAATGGTTAGGAGGACAATGATATTCCCAACTCATCCGAATTCAAATCGCAGATTTGATATTGGTGCTCATATTTTTCTGAATTTATTTTAAGACTTTCTGTAATATGCATTCAGTGGAAGGAGACGTTTCCGTCCTCTAGGAAGGCGCATGAAGCGACTTCATCAATCTTAAGATGATATGTTGATTCGGTTTTCCAAAGGTGCTCATAGGGATAGGATATACGTATTCATAGGGGTGAGTATATGTATGTCTGTATGAACGTTTGCGTTTGTACTGCGTTCTAAAAGCAGTTAAGACGTGCTTGATATTAAAGGTGCTATAGCAATACTAATGAAAAGAAATAACAAAACGGTCAGAAATCGATAATTTTTGTGATTTTATTTTTTGGACAACTTCGGCAGAACACCATCATCGGCAATGTGTTGGAGCTTCAACAACACCATCATCCTCACCACCAGCGCCGTCACCACCCTCCCCCTCTTCACCACCAGCAACAACATCACCTTCTCAAAAATCATCACCGGTCCTCATCATAAATTTTTGAAGGTTTATTCCTCTTCGTCACATTATCTCCAGTCTTTTCAACTCCCAAATTTTTTTGTTGCGAGGATCCATGGCATCGGGATTTATCATCAAGAATCGGTCCTCCTTAGTGGTTATCTCATCCTTTCTCTTTTGCTCCGCTAGAGCAATCTTTCGCTCCTCGTAGGCACATCTTCTTGCTCACTTTTCCTCTTTATACTTTTCTCTCTTCTCAGCCATCTCAATCTTGATGGCCACATGTTTGGTCAATATATTTTCTTTGACCTTTACCATTTCACTAATTTGATCTCTCATTGTGCTAGCCTCGGACGACCTCCTCACCCTCTTTTTCTCCTTATTTCGAGCGAGCTTGCCTTTGTTTCTTCCCCCCCCCCTTTGATGCTTCATCACTTTCTTCATCATCCTCCAAGTTTACAAGTAAGCCTTTCTTTGGAGGAGATTCATTGTCCCTCAAACTCCATTTCTCACTATCCTTGAGAAATAGCCAACAATGGCCAAGTGTGAATGATTTTCTCTTGAAACCCGGGCTTTTCTTAAACATCTCATTGGCAACCCGATCTTACAATGAGCATTAAAGGGAGAGCACAACTAGTGAATCAATGGGATAACACAAAATGGGTGAAATTTACATAATCGTCGATTGTTCATCCACTTGGAGGGACATTTCTCACTTGGGACAAACATCCACTCCATCGGCTACACGTTTTTGAATTGCACATCTAGAGTCAGTAGTGGATTTAAATGTGTAAATTACTCGGTCTTCTTTTTATATACTTCACTGTTATGTTCTACGTACTACATCTTTCTCTTAAATTTTATTTTGAATCACCCGAGAAAAAGATGTCGATCGAAGGAACATTTTCTTCAAAGTCAATAGAGCATACACGGTTTATTTATAAGTCTTTAATTTAATCTTCTAAATTTGCTACATATATATGTTGTCATCTGCTTATTTTTTCTATTGTATTTGTCTTCTTATTTTTCTCATTTTTTAGTTATACTAGATGATACCCCGCGCGTTGCTGCGGGAACCGTTCAGAAATAATTTAATGTTTTAAAACATGTGAAAATTTATGATACATAGTATAATTTGATTATAAATTATATTTTGAAAGAAACATTGTTTAAAGTAAAAAATCTAATAAATTTTGATGAAAAATCCAAAAATGAGTTTGATTTTTGTTTTGTTAATTTAGATACTTGACAATATATCGACTAGATGATATGAGGCGAAAACATAGTTGAGTAGAGAAAGTGAAGACGTGTCCACCCTTGGCTAAACCTAAAACAATCATAACAAGTATGGATGTGTATATATAAAAAATGTTACATGTGAAATAAAATGCGATGTAACTTATAAATTTTTTTATAAAAAAAACTTACTTTTAAATTGTGAGGTTGAGTGCATACAAAGTTATTATTTAGTTGTGAGAGATTGCATGCACATGCAAAGTTAATTGTAGCATGTGCATGAATAGTCAGTGAAAGAGTTTTTGCATGGTGGACCTACTTGATGATGTGGATAGCTTGCATGTCAAGATAAATAAGTAGTGGGGATGAACTATTATAGTATTATAGATTGGTGAAATACATTGATTTTTTTAAAGCTACATAAAGAATTGTTGTAGAGGAACACATGAATATCTTATCAAACGTAGATGAAGATTTCCTTGAACAGTGTGAACATTTTATAAAAAGCATCAACACATAATTTAACATTTTGACTTCACTAATCTAAGATATTATATTAGCTCAGTATCTTGAAGGCGTTTATACAAATATGATCTATATATGTGTGTTCATAGAGATATGTGTATGTGCATGTATATAAACATTTCCGCTTGTATTGAGTTTATATAGCAACAAAAAAGAAAAAGAAATCATGTGCTAATAGTTTTATACGTAGTGTTTACACTAGCCAATAAGGCGAGCTGGAATAGCGTTGATTTATCTTGCCTGACACGAGATGAGAGGAAGTCTCACGTTAAGGTGAGCGTTAGATGGGTTGGTCCAAGCGCGTGGGAGGACACAACCATTTTTTTTTGTTTATTTCATGTTTTTAGTTTCGTTTATACTTCTAAACAATATAAACAAATATATTAAAATTATTTAAAGCATTTAAAAAATTAGCATTTGAAATATATATATACATAGACAATGTATTTATTTATAAAGAAAAGTACATCAAATATATAATAACGTTAATAAAGTATTTAAAAATGATAAATCTGTATAGGTAAAATATTGACCATATAAAATGTTAATATGTTTTTCTGGAAAATTTTAATCAAGGACTAAAAAAGGTCAAATTTTAATAGTAGAAAAGGATGACCATGTATCCAAAAAATGTTAATCTGATATTTGAAAAATGATTGTCAATAATTTAAAAAAGGTTTAATGTCTATATGAAAATTGTTGATTCAAACCTCTCAAACATGTTAATTTTGTATTTGAATTTTTTGAATCAACGTGTATGCAATAAAATATTGATCACACATTTCAAATGAAAAATATGGATCATTTAATTAAGAAATACAGAAATTGTAGATTAAAAAAGTGTTTCATGTATTTAAAAAGGTTAAAAGTATATAAAAATATATAAAAGAAAACAAAAAGGAAAACAAAATATATACAGAATTAATCATTTATATAAAAAGTGTCAAAAGGTATTGAAAAAGTTAGTGCCGTACGCAAGAAATGTACAACGTGTAAAAAAATGAAGAATAAAATAAAAAAAAATGCAGAAAATAAAAAATAAAATCAATAAAGAAACAGAAAAAACCGAAGAAAACAAGTAATGAAGCAAATAAAACTAAAAATATATAAAATAGAAAACAATAAAACTCAATTAAAATGGAAAATGAAACAAAAAAATCGAAGAAATAAAAGTAAATAAAATAAACCAGTCAAACCTGTAATAAAAATACAGGAAAAACTAAAAAACTATAAATAAATAAATAACCAATTGAACAAAATGAAACGAAACAAAATATAAAATAACCAAGAGAGTGAGCGAGTTTTAATAGCGGGCTGGCCTAGCATTGTGCACTATAAAAACCTAATTCGTTACTTTCATACATCACATAATAATACGAGATATAGTGAAATTGCTAGTCAAAGAATACCCCATGTAAATGTTATATTTACTTTTGGCGATGACAAAAAATGTAACACATGCTCGCCAGTTGTCACAAGTAGAGATTTTTGGATGAATTTCTCATCCCACCCGCAATAATGGAAGGTTGTTTGTTTATGTTTTTTCTTCTTAGATTCGCACTTTTGAAATAATTTATCTCTCAAACTGTATGTTTAAATCATGAACTTTTTAAATTTTTGTATTTTTCGCGTCAATATCTTTAAAGCTATAGAGTTAATGTTGATAGGTTTCGATGATCTATTTAAGGAAGAAATCAAAAACTCAAATTTGTACTAAATCTTGCCTGAAAGTCTTACTAAATCGTGCTTCAACAATATACTAAACTATTCTTCTCGTGAAGTCACAGTTTTTACATAATTTTTTTCCTTTTCTAGAAAGACATATTTACTTCTCATGAGGCCACATATTTTTCTTCTCATGCAATCACAAATTTTTGCTTCTCGTGAATCACACATTTGCTTTCTCCTTGAGCTACAAATTTGCTTCCCATAGAGCTACAGACTGTATTTTACCTTTTTCATTTTTTTATAAGTACATATTTGCTTCTCGTGGAATCACAAGTTTCTATTTTTTCGGAAACACAAATTTAATTATTTTTGATCCGTTTTATTTTTATTTTTCAAAAGTACATATTTGCTTTTCGTGGAATCACGAGTTTCCTTTCTATGCAGCTATAAATTTGCTTCGTCAAAACCCAAAACAACAACAAAAAACGTAAAAGAAACAAAAGACGTGTAAAAAAATTCAAAACTAATTTCACGGATGCGTTCAAAGCATAACACGTGACGACGAATGGGCATGCCGAAAAGAACCTATGCAAATGCCCTCAAAGGGATATCCATGAGATAGTTGCTTCCTAGATATAGCTGCTACGAGGCATGAATGCTGTCAACTGAGCGCCCCTCTTTCGAAATCACTAATTATCGATATCGAGTACTCCTTTCAACGAACACCCTCACCCCCTCTGCGCTTGACATATGGCTCTCTGTACGTGCGTTACTTGTCGCGATCTAGTGATTTCCTTTTTAGAAGCACACGGCGTGCCATTCGCGTAAATAAATTCGTGCCTCATGCTTTTTTAAAGGCACGAGTTGTGTCTCTTTTTTTTAGGCATGCGGCATGACTCCCGTGTAAGTAAATCCGTGCCCCCGCGGAAGCACGTCATGCCTCTTTTTCTATAGCCACGACGTGCCTCTTGCGTAAGAAGATTCGTGCCCCCCGCGGAGGCATGATCGTGCCTTTTTTAGTGGCACGGATCGTGCTCACTTTTTAAAGCACGTCGCATGCCTCTCGTGAAAGCAGATTCGTGTCTCCAAGAGATGCACGATCGTGCCTTTTTTACATTTAAAAAAATGAATTTTATTTATTGTATTTTGTTTTCACCAAAATGTAAAAAAAAAACACATGAAAACCTGAAAAGCCAAAAAGAAAACTGAATAAAACCCGTTTTAAACATAAAAAATGTGTATAAAAAAAGTGAGGAAACGCTCAAAATGCAACACATGGCACACTCTCAAGGTGATCCTTACGTTGACTGCGAAGGAGAGCTGCCGCAGTGTTGGGCCTGACCCATGTGCCATGCACTTTAGGCGATTTCTCTGTCTGGCTCCTACGAGGCGACATATAGCCGTGCCCGGTGTCTGTAGGAGCGTACCAATATCTTGAACCTCTCTAACCGAGAATCATGTGCTCATTCCAGTCCATTAACTCCGTCTTTGTGGTCCAAGCACTACCAATTTTATAGCAGCAACACATGCAGTATTCAGAAAAAGAACGGAATTGCAATTCACCAAATTTCTGTCAGGTTTTGGCTTAAGAATCGCGAACCCCTACGAGAGAGTGTGTCGTGTGACCATATAGAATCGTGAAACCCTGACAGGTCAACCCACCGCGCACCGTAGATAGCATTTTTTTCCACCAAATTCTCAAATGAAACCCCCCGACTCCCAACAACAACAACAATGTGGGAGCCAAACCGTTCTCTAAGACGCACAATCTGACCCAAATTCCTACTAAATTGCGTTCAACGGCAGAGCATACCAAACAATTAGTATTTTTATTTTTTAGAACTGGCATAGTAGTTGCGTGTCAGCTAGTACGTACTGTATCGTTTACTGTACACAGTCTCGTTGGCTGCACCGCACGTTGCAAGCATGAGGAAGGAGCGGGAGGGCTAGAGGACACACATGCCACATGACTGCTATGCCGAAGCTGGAGCGTGACTTGTCCGCTAGCCTGCCCCCCCGCTTCATCACACTACTCCCAGTAGCCAGCCTCACTCACAAGACTCACAACTTTGTCAATTCCTCCCTCCCTCGCCACCCCAACTCCCAACCGGAAAATGTTGTCCAGCGCCCACGCCGGACGCGGCGGCGACGCGCGCACCGGCTACTGCGCGACAACCAGGTCGTTCCGCAGCCTGCGCCCGGCGGTCCCGCTGCCGCCGGCGGACGTCCCGCTCACATTCCCGGCCTACGCGCTGTCGCTGCTGCCGCGCCCTCTCCCCGCCCGCCCCGCGCTCATCGACGCCGCCACCGGCGAGGCCGTCTCCTACCCGGCCTTCCTGTCCCAGGTGCGCGCGCTCGTGGCCGCCCTGCGATCGCGCGCCCTCCCGCTCGCCCGCGGCGACGTCGCCTTCCTCCTCGCCCCCGCGCGCCTCGACGTGCCCGTGCTCTACTACGCGCTCCTCGCCGTCGGCGTCGTCGTGTCCCCGGCCAACCCCGCGCTCACCGCCGGCGAGGTGGCGCGCCTCGTCTCCCTCTCCGGCGCGTCCGTCGCCTTCGCCGTATCCTCCACCGCCGCCAAGCTCCCCGCCGGCCTCCCCACCGTGCTCCTCGACTCCGCGCACTTCCGCTCCCTCCTGCACAACAACGACCAAGCAGACAACGAGTCGTCGTCGGCGCCACTCGACGCTGGAGTGGTGGTGTCCCAGTCGGCGACGGCGACGATCCAGTACTCCTCCGGCACGACGGGGCGGGTGAAGGCGGCGGCGCTGCCGCACCGGAGCTTCATCGCGATGGCGGCGGGGTTCCACGCCCTGCACGTCAAGTCGCGGAGGGTCAACGAGAGGACTCTCATGGGAGCTCCCATGTTCCACTCCATGGGTTTCTTCTTCGCGCTCAACGGGCTGGCGCAGGGGCTTACGACGGTGGTGATGACGGAGGCGGCCACGCGGGCAGGGCTAAGGGGCATGCTGGAGGCGGCGAAGCGGTGGGAGGTCACGGAGATAATGGCGGCGCCGCCCGTGGTTCTGGGGATGACGAAGGGCCCGTGCCGGCTAACGAGTCTGCTGCGGGTGATCTGCGGCGGCGCCCCTCTGCCGGGATCGGCGGCGGAGCAGTTCCGGCGGCGCTTCCCTCACGTGGATCTGTGCATGGTTAGTAGTGTTTCCACATCTTTTTATGTCGTTTTCTTCTATCCGCAACATACTACGATACTCCCGATTCATAATAAATTAGTATAAAATTCATATTAGCTTAATACAAAATAAATAATATTTATTATGACTCGGAGAAGGTATCTATGAGTATTTTTTAATTATAATAAATACTTATTTTTCGAAAGTTACGTACACAGGATGTTTAGTAAAAAAAATACTAGGTATTTCACAGGATGTTTAGTAAAAAAAAATGCAGCCTCAATTAATATCTTGGTTCCCCAGATCCCACGCATGCACGTGTCATTTCTTTCATTCACATTAATTGTTACGGTTTACTAAAACTCAGTCAATTAAGATTTAACCAAGTCTTAGTTGACTTTACAGCATTTTGTTTTATCGTTTAAAAAAAAAATTCGATTATAATATTTATTTTATTGGTTGTAGCATGTTATTTTTGACTGGTTGTAACATATCATCACATCGGTTGCAACATTTATTATTCACGGTTGTAACATTTTAGTCACACCGGTTGCAACATTAATTGTTATTGATGGCAAAATCATTATAATATTTTTTATCGTCGGTTGTAGCATTTAGCCGTACCGCTTGCAGCAAAAAAATCTATGCTGACGTCATTCGATTGAGACTACGTTAAATCTCAATCGACTGAGTTTAGATAGACCCAAATTGTTATAATCGTAGGGCGGTCTCCGCTGTAACAGCAGCCGTTTTTTTTCATGTTGTACATATCAATTGTTTTGTTTAATTATGTTTTATAAGCCGGGCATGTCATGAGCTTATTTTCATGACTTCAAATACAGTATTGGCCTATCACCACCATATGGACCTTGGTCACCGTGCAGATTCTAGTTTGGATATTTTCATGTCATTCGTAACCAATCTAATAATTAATTAACTTACATTCGTATAAAAATATAGGTTGTTATAAGCTTTTTTCAGTAAATTTTTTAAACTATTTATATTTTGATATGGAGAAAATACTTTCTTTTAAGGATATTTTAGTCGTCTCCCTGTCTATCTCTTGGTAGCCGAAAACATTCAACTAATCTTCTACGCACTAATCAACCTCGTTCTTCCTCCACGAGCTCACCGAAGCCAGCCTGTAGAGAGAATAGCTGGTGTTTTTCCCCTAAAAAACGAATAGCTGGTGTTCGTTGACTGCATGCAGGACACGAATTAACAGGGCATAGTTACATGCGTTTATTATAGAAATTAATCACCGGATTAACCGTGTCCTGGTCACACTGTCAGCGACAAACTTACCGAGAAGAAATAGCTGGCTATGAAATACGGGCCTTTCGTAAACTAATATAAGATGATAGCGATCCAAAACATTTTGTACTAGATGATGGTCCGTACGTTGTTGTTGCGGAACTTTTTTGCAAAATATTTCAGTGAAAATATTTGGTTAAATGAAGCATGTATATTTGAAACAATAACTTTTGAACTAATATATGAATTTAATATAAATATCATAATAAAATAAAAATTCCCATTCATGCATGTTGCATATGCATGTTGGACAATGTTGCATGTTGAGAAAAATATGCTAGTGGATGGTGATGTGACATGCATGATAAGGTGGAGTGTGTGCATGTTGAGAGAATTGGTATTAGTGGGGAACAACTTCTTAAGAATGTAAGATTACTTTATAGAGAAGTACTAATCTATAATACCTAAATAGTTCATTCTACTAATCTATTAATCTTGAAATGCAAACTATCCATATCATCAAGTAGTTCCACCAAATAAAAACTATCTCCACTTACTATTCATGTATATGTCCATATTAATTTCGCATGCGCATGCAACCTATCACAAATGAAAACTAAAAAAAATTATGGATGCCACCTCATGAATTATTAGCGACCTTTTTTTATAGAAAATGAATTTGTGAGTTACCTCACATTTTATTTTTCTATGCAATAATTTTTTTACGAATACACATATTAAAAAAATATGCAGTCAAACTTAAGATTTATAAGCAACATTTTTATAGAAAATCAAATTATGAGTTATCTAGCATTTTAATTTTTTTATGCAACATTAAGAAATCCAAAAAATTAAGAAATTTTTGTGGGAATATATGAAACATTATTAAAACATTAAAAACCATGTAAACCAAAAGTATACAAATACCAAAATGCAATCATTTGAGGAAGAAAAATGCCTAATTATAAATGACAACAAGTAAAAAATAATTGTGCACAATTGCCATGATATAAAAAAAACAGTATCTACAATTGCCATCGTTATTCATACTCAAATTCAAAATTGCCATGATATGTCAAAATTAATTTATCATAATGTGCGTAATACAGTTTCCATGTTATAACAAAAATGATTATCATCGTGTATTAAACAAAGTTGTCATGCTACTTACAAATTTTTTGCCATGTGTTATTAGAAAAAAAAGGCATGGCCTACATATTTTAATTGCCATATGCTACTTATTCTCAAAAACTAAAATTACCATGTTATGTCAAATAAATTTGTCATAGCGTGTGTAATACAATTGCCATTCTGTAACGTAAAAAATTACCATTGCATAATGAAATTACCATGCTATCTATAAAAAACTTGTCATGGGATATCTTTTTTAAATGTCATGGTTGATAAATTGAAATTGCCAAGCTACATATAATATATGTGTGACATGATGTAAATGATAAAAAATTCATCGTTGAGTTGAAAAAAATGCCATGTTGTGCAAAATATATTTATTGTGGACACATGAATTTTGGAAAAATGATGCAAGAAAACTGCCATGATTTTTAGTGTGTACAAACTATTGTATAAAAATAAAAAACAATTGACATGATCTTTCGTATTTAAAACATTTTAAACATTTTTACCATCAAACAATGAAGAGGAGTGATATTCAAACCCATGTCTTCTAAATACAAGCTTAACGTTCTAACCAGTGTGGTGAGCAAGTGTACTCATCTATAATACCTAAATTAATAGTTCATCCCCACTAACTTATTTATCTTGACATGCAAGCTATCCACATCATCAAGTAGGTTCACCATGTAAAAACTCTTCCATTAACTCTTCATGCACAAGCTCCCATTAACTCTTCATGTGCATGCATCTATAATACCTAAATAGTTCATCCCCACTAACTTATTTATCTTGACATGCAAGCTATCCACATCATCAAGTAGGTCCACCATGTAAAAACTCTTCCATTAACTCTTCATGCACAAGCTCCCATTAACTCTTCATGTGCATGCATCTATAATACCTAAATAGTTCATCCCCACTAACTTATTTATCTTGACATGCAAGCTATCCACATCATCAAGTAGGTCCACCATGTAAAAACTCTTTCATTAACTCTTCATGCACAAGCTCGCATTAACTCTTCCTGTGCATGCATCCTATCACAAATAAATAATAACTTTTTTATGCACTCAACGTCACAATTTATAAACTACTTTTTATATATATAGAAAATCAATATGAGTTACGTCCCATTTTATTTTTCTATGTGAATTCTTTTTATACACATCCATAGTAGCCATTATTGTTTTAGTTTTAGCCATGGGTGAACACGTCTTCATTGTCTCTACTCTCAACGTTGTTTTCGTCTCATATCATCTGGCTAATATATTGTGGTTTAGCCAAGGGTGAATACGCCTTCATTGTCTCTACTCTCAACGTTGTTTTCGTCTCATATCATCTGGCTGATATATTGTCAAGTAACTAAATTAACAAAACAAAAATCAAACTCATTTTTGGATTTTTCATCAAATTTTCTCTCACATGTCTTAAAACATCAAATTCTTTCTTAACAGTTTTCGTAGCAACGTGCGGGGTATCATCTAGTTTAGAAGAGCGTTCACGCCCCCCCCCCCCACTTTAGTTCCGCGTGTACTACTTCAAAATCTGACATGTCTCGTCCCTCTGCTTCGAGATTTGTGCATAAAATCCGACGGCAGACACCACATTGCGTTGGACTTTGAAAAATCTGACGTTTGCGCTATATGTTTTAGGTTGCTATATGGTCTATCTCTTAATCTCAATCTCATGCTGTATGTGCAGATGTTAAAGCTGTTTAATTTTGTCTGTTTTTTTGGCGGGTGTGTTGTTTGGTTTGTTATGTGCTGCTTTGCCAAGTGACTTTATTTATAAAGTTTGATTAACGTCTTTCATCTAAAAGATATATATATTCTCTTCTCTCTATCAACTTGGAAATAAAAAAAGTTAAATCATACATCCCATTTGCATCATCGTACTATAGATACATCGTTTTCTTTGTGTCATTCTCTCACAACAAAAACCAACATAAATAAAAAAAATTGGGGAGGAGGGGGGGGGCAAACACATTGTATATAAAAAATAATATATATACTGCAGTAGGAAGATGGACGTATGCAGAACAATAAATGGTTGATAATTTTGAAAATCATGTCCCAGTCAGTTTCTAATTTATTGCACCAAACAATAAAAAAACCATTGCGTGGGAAGCGTGCTCTGTTTTAATATGTTGAACAATTAAATTCAGAAAATGATGTGATGACATAAAGTTCAAAGGGGATCAGTATCGTCTGACAAGTCTCGAGAGAACTCTTTATAATTTGTGGCCGTCGATCAGTGTGCACTGGTTAGTTAGTGTCTCCACATCTGTATGTCCTCTATTCGAAACATATATGTCTACATGTTTTTTGGTTTTCCTTTTCAAATTCGCATATGTCGTCATTTGCTTTGCTCGTTCTCTGACAACAAAAACTATACTCACTTGGGAAGAACAATTCACAAGCAGCAGGTCACTTGGGAAGATAGACGAATGTCGTTATCCGGATCTAGAGCAATAAACTCTTGATAAGTTTTGGTGAAGATAACGTCCCAGCCAGTTTCAAATCAATTTTATTGCATGAACCATTAAGAAAATCGTTGCATGCTTAGCGTGCTCTCTTTTAATATGTGAGAAACTGGATTCGGAAAACGATGTAAAGATCCAAAGGGGATCAAAATGATGTGACAAATCTGGGGAGAAGCATGACAATTTGGTAAAGAAAAAGTAATACAAGATCAGGAGGGTTCAATATTTTGAGTGAACTTTCTCTGACCAACTTTCCCCAACATGAATCTGACAAAGGACACATATAGAAAGAGCTGCATGGTCTATTGGTAGAACAGGAAAAAATATAGATATACCCATTAAGTAATACCTTAGAAGAAAAATGTGTCTTAATATTACGCATTCAATGTCCCAATCAACTAAGTTAATTAGACTGGTCAGACATGTCCATCACTAAGTTTTACAAACTGTAGAGGAACTATTTGTGAACCAATAATGTTGTCTTAAATAACTAGCTGGAGGTCATTCCATTGTTACAGATAAAGAAAAATCACCATGTACCCATTTGAAGATTCGCTGAGTAAATGAACAACCAATAAACAACCATGAACATGCTTGGTTGGTAGCTAGTCAACAATTTAGGTAACCAGCATTCGGCAGATCCAAACCTTGCCAGAAATCAATAAGTTTAGGTAGGTTGCTACACGTTTGCAAGCCAACTTCTGGCACCAAAAACATAGGAAGTGTGATGTCGATGAGCCTAACCAATTAATGTGATGATTGTCGATGTGGACAGGACAACCAGAACCAAGTCTTATTCACTTGTACCATATCACACACACACACACACACAAAATGTCTAATACGATTTTGTATTTGGAAACAACCACCTGTACAACTGAGTACTTACAAAAGAAATGTAGCGTGAAAAATAAGTGTAGATCAACAATACTGTCTACTACGTATTATAATCTTGTCAACTGAAGTAACAAAACCGTGTTCGGGGAATAGTCAAACAAACAGCCAAAATATGATCAAGTTATGTGAAACTTTGATTGAAATCTAGTAGAAGTTGCTGTGGACATCTGGTCATCGAGTTCAAAACCACAATATAGCAAGTTAAAATTTCAGTGTTCCAATGTTGCCTGAAATGTTTTATAAACCAGAACTCTAGAAGCTCAGTGTCCACCTTCAGCATTTTATCCTTCGAACCTAAGGCATGCACATTTTATCAAGTTTGAGGTTTACGATTCAGACCGCTCCATGTTTCGGTGCCTCTCCTGCAATGATGTTGCTTCAGCAACCGCCGGAATCGATGATGGATCACAGAAACCATGTGATCTCACAAAGGGTGAAGCAAAATCTTCAGGCGCGCGTTACCTATCCCGATCGTTCATGATCTCGGGCGCTTTTGACCAGAGACTGTTGCGTTACTTGCACATCACTCACTCACTGCGATTGTCCATGTGTTGCATCGGCCGGCAAGGGTTAGGTATCCCTGTTCCCTGGGAACTTGTCCAGCAATAAGTAGTTTGTCGGATCTCTATCATAGAGATCTGAATCTTGTTTGATTTATTCAGGAGTAAATGAGGAGTACTATGTCGGTTCAGGAGTAAATGAGGAATACTATGTCGGATAGCAATTCTAGCATTTTTTTTTCCAATAGGGAATATTCAATTGTGAGCCTGAGTTCAGTTCAAAATAAAATAAATATAATTAGTAGAAAAAATTCAAAAACAATTATGGTGAAAGAAACCTAAGTGTTGGACTTAGTACTTTCTTACGGACCTCAAATTTTTTTGTTTTGCTGAGAGCTTCTTAGATGTTCAAACTTTTTCAATTTTTGCACGAACATGTTGGACTTAGACGCCTTTCACCACAGTTTTTTTAACTATTTTTAACGATTTTTGGAAATTGCTTGGGCTCATTTGACTCCAGAAGCCAAAACGCCTCGTGCTTCCAATAGCTGCTCTATTATAGAGCATCAGCTATTTTTCGCTTGTTTGAAGGTAAAAAAAATTCAACAACTACCCAAAAGATGATGTAACGCAGTAAATATATTTGGGCTGCTAAAAAAATACACCATATTACATATTTGCAGAAATGCAACTGCTGCCAAAAAAAACACAGTAGCCCCGCAGCAGCCTGCACGCCCCTCTTACTCTTTCTTTCACCGACATTCACCGTCGCCGCTTCGGTTCAGGCTGAATCCACCTGGATCCGGTCTGATCCGACCGTCAGCAACTCCGCCGGCCACCAACCGATCAGACACCGTGCCGTCTCCCGGCTGGATTTCACTCCCACGACCATTGCTTCTCTGCCTCCCACCGTCTAGCCCACCACCGCCTCCGTCCTCTTCGTCGACGCCCGCAGCCCCATCTTCCTTCTTCTTCGCCGACCGACGCATGCGACTGTCGTCTTTGCCTATTGTCGCCCATCTATATCACCTCCAACCACTGCCAACCATACCATCGAAGAAGAGCCGCTTCAAGGGAGTGTGGTTGCGGGCTTACGACCGGTTTGGTGTCGAGTTCCAGCACATAAGAAGACGTTACTAGCGCGGCACCTTCAGGGCCGGTCCTATGTTTCAGAAGGCCCTAGGCGAACTCAACGACATGGGCCCCTATCTATTAAAATCATATATATTTATGTGTGTATGTGATACTAATATGATATAATTATCTTTATTTGCATAATATTAAGAGTAAATTTTCAATCACACATCACCATATTATGATTAAAATACTAAAAGGAGAGTAAAAATCAAGCTAACATGACATAATTACCTTTAAAAAACCAAATTCGACCGATTTCATCGACAACAATATTACTTCAGTGCTTCACAAAAAGTTTTTTTTCGGGCATTTCTTGATGCAAAGTCATTAAGGGCACAATCACGATCAACATTGTCCAACATATCCTTCTAAATGCAGCACATATCCAAGCTATTCAATTAATCTTGCAATATAGTTGACCTCAAATAATTTTTCAGTAATTTCAGTTTAAAGATTGAAACCCTAGACATGTATGATAAAAAAACTGAAATTAGGTTTTTAGAGCATGGACCGATGTATGCATCACTATGATATTATAGTTCAATGGATTATGGATGGATGGAGATCACGTACAACAGGATGCAGCGGCTGGGCGCTGATGGATGGCGTACAGATTACAGAACGGGAACGACAAAACTTGGTTAGTCCTTCGTCCAGGGGCAGGTCGCAGGCCGTCAGGGGGCACTGGGTCAGAGGCGCGGGCGTGGCAGCGGCCGACTGAGGCGAGGTCGATGCGGCGAGCCGGCAATCGACGGTCGAGGCGCCGAACTCATACAGGAACTGGCGTGCGTACAGGTACAGCGAAGAGAGACGAAAAGGCGCTATGACGAACGAGCGGGTCGGGCATGCGTTCTGGACTCTTGGCGTTCGCAGAATTCCATTTTTTCCTAGTTTTTTCTTCTATTTTTACTGGGCTATGCTTTGTATGGCATATACATAATGGGCCCCCTCCCAGCTTGGGCCCTGGGCCGTCGCCCCTCCAGCCATACACCAGGGCCGGCCCTGGGCACCTTCGAGTTTGAGTACGAGGCCGTGTGTGTACGATGTCACCGTTTGCGGATCGGAATGCCACAACAGAATCTCAACTTCGACGACATTCGATCCCAGCAAGAGTCGCAACACATAGAGCCTCCAGTGATGGCCCAGACCGAAGCTGAAAGGAACTTGATCCCCCGGAGAAGATTTCTTTTCTTTGCTGATTCCTCTCAATGAAATTTTCCATGTTGCACTAAGTTACTTACGGATGTATGCATCTAGTCCGGGAACACTTCTCATAATCCTGACGGATCCAGAGCCGTTTGTTTTCAAAGCATAATCGTTATGCGGTCCTTTTTCATCTTCCGTAGGGGCCTTTAGTCTTTTGATTAGAGTAGAGGTCGGGAGAGAGCAGAGCGTACCGCCCTGCCATAGTCGTGAGGATCTTAATAGTCGGTCGCGACTGTTTTCATAGTCAACGACGGTTGAAACTTCCAGGGAACCGGTGGCTCACTTTTTCTAAGTAATGGGGAGAGGACTGAAAAGCGGGTATATATCTACGAGTGGTTTATATTATATAAAGGAGGGTACTGATAAGAATGTTGTTCGCCAACTGGCGATGGATGAGGATGTCATCGACGAGCTGGAAAATCCCCGAAAGACTGGCGAGCATAGGATGGCGAGGTTTGCACGGAAACATCCGAAGTACGTGCAGTACCTACATGAGTGGGAGTGGAATCACACACAAGAGCTGAAGAAGCTATAGGAGGAAAGGCACAATGATGAGGCAAGGTTTTCTCGATGCCAATCAAGATCGAGGAAGACTTCGAGGAGGAGACCGACAATGTTGATTGGGAGAAACTTGAGGAAACAACCGAGGAGGAGAAGTTCGAGGAGGAAAAGTCTGATGGCGATGACGAGTGTAGTTTAATTTTAATGTTTCTAGTAAATTTATAGTAGTTTAATTTGAATGTTACTACTAGTCTAATTTGAATGTTTTTAGTTCAAATAAGACATCAGAGTTAAAAAAAATCCGATGTGTAACTGCTCTGTTAGATCAGCTGTTGGAAACAACCGTCTTCATGCTAAAAAAAGCATATTTTCATACCCCAAATTATACTCCAACGCATTTTAACTGCCTCAAAATCATGGTTTTAAATAGCGCGCTATAGCGTTTATAAGGCTTCCTTCAATACATTGGTGCTTAGATAAGGTGCTAAGGGTATTAAAAAGCTTAGCAACCAATATCCCCAATGCATAGGTGTTTAACTATTGTAGCTAAGCTTGCTTTATTTATTTGTTTAATCATTAAACTTCTTCATGCATTGGTTGATAGACACTTTGCATAGGTTCACGCGCTTAGCATCGTTTCCTCATGGGACACCAAAGTGCTCTTTCTCCTCTTTAATTGCCTTGCCACATCAATTTTTTTGCCTACGTGGCATCCTTAGCATCTGTACACCTTAGAGCATTGAGAGCAGCCTAAGAGGTCCGACGCTAAGCAAACCAAACATATGAAGAAACATCTTAAATAGTGCGCTATAGCATCACTATAGCGTGCTATAACATTTAAAAAAGTCTGCCGCTAAGAGGCTTAGCGCGCTATTTAAAACTACGCCTAAAATAATAAAAACTGTTGAAGATGCTTTAATGTGTGAAAATCTGTACTGTACCTATGGTTCTATGTCTTGCGAACATTGAAGTGTCCTTCAAAATGCTCGATGACTCGTAGTTGAAAGAGTCGCTTCTGTCAATGGTGAGCAACATAACCGAATAAAACATGGCACCCAACATCGTTTGCAGTTTCCAGCCATGTTATTGGCTGCCATAGCTATAGAAACTTTGCAAAATTTGTTCAAAGCCTTAAAGAGATTTTCAGCACATTTTCTAAAGGTTGTGCCGTAAATCTGGTTCAGGGTTATGGCTCAACGGAGGCTGGGGGCATATCCTTGATGGTCGACCGGGACGAGTGCTCCTGCGTAGGCTCCGCCGGCCGTATCTCCCACAACGTCGAGGCGAAGATCATCGACATCGTCACCGGCGAGCCCTTGTCAGTCGAGCAGAAAGGGGAGCTGTGTGTGAGAGGTCCTTCCATCATGACAGGTAAACCCAGGAACATCTTCCTGCAATGCACATTGACCTTCCATTATTTCAGGCGCGCACATTGTTGCGACGGTGCACTGAGATTACTTGCGGTTCACTGTGTCTGTGCAGGTTATGTTGGCGACGACGAGGCGAACGCGGCCGCTTTCGATTCGGAAGGGTGGCTGAAGACCGGCGACCTCTGCTACATTGATCCGAATGGGTTCCTGTTCGTGGTGGATAGGCTCAAGGAGCTTATCAAGTACAAGGCCTATCAGGTTTGCTCTTACCTCGTGAACAAAGTGATATTATCATGTACAGTAGCAACATGGTTCGGGTGGTTGATGCTTAGCTGGATAAACTGAATACTGCAGGTGGCGCCTGCAGAGCTGGAGCTTGTCTTGCAATCGTTGCCAGAAATTGTCGATGCTGCAGTTATGCCGTAAGTCCACAGAAATTATTTCAGAAACAACTTAAAAAAAAAGATACCATATGTTCTGAATTTTACAATGGGGCATGGTAGATTAACGGCTGAAAAGGAATACAAACTGCCTGTGCTTTCTTGTATGCAAATATTAGAAACAAGAAGATGTGTAGTCAAAGTGCATGATACCATCTGAATTTGCAGTAGTGACGGTTTCAGTGAACTTGCAGATATCCACACGAAGAGGCAGGAGAGATACCAATGGCGCTCGTGGTGAGGCAGCCCGGGAGCAAGCTCACGGAGGAAAAAGTCATGGAGCACGTAGCGAAGCAGGTCGCGCCGTACAAGAAGGTCCGCAAGGTGGTGTTCGTCGACTCCATACCCAAATCGCCGGCCGGGAAGATCTTGAGGAGGCAGTTGTCGAACCACATGCAGTCTTGCCATGTCTCCAGACTGTGATGAAGCTTGTGGTGGCACTCGGTGAGAACATCTTCCGTATGCGTTGCAATGGGCAAGAAGAAGACCTGCAATGTCGTCAGACATGGTCCTAAATCGTTACGGTAAATTAAAATGGATGGTAAAGGACGCTCGTATGTTCCATTCCATTGTAGTATATGTAGTGTAGATTGCAACTGTGGACTGCTCAAAAGTTAATGTTCAGACCATATAGTAGTATTTCTCTTCGTCTGGTTGTATGCTTCGTCAGACATGGTCCTAAACCGAGACAATAAAATGGAACATGTTGCATAACATTCTTTTTTTCTTCATCTAGTTCTATGTTTACCAGTTTTTACACCTAGAATTTATACTTCTAAATTACCATGATCAACTGCCTACGCAGACGCACAGTGACCACCATGAGAGTGGATATATGGTTATCACCTAAAGATGCTCAGATTCAACACAGCCTCTCAAAATGGGCAGGTATTTGACGGGCCGTGAGCTTCTTCAATTGAAGTTTCTTCTCACTATCGTCCGATGGAAGCTGTACTGCCGGCCACCGGGCCGTGAGCTCCCGGAATTAACAATGAAGCTGTGGGAGACCAGCTGGGCAAGGATCTGGCCCACATGTGTTCTCGGGGCGAGTCTACGTGCGTCTCCCATGTTTTACCCTTCCTGATCATCGTCATCCATCATGTGGGCATCGTCGGTGAAGGTTAGGTCCACGCCCGACGTGACGTGCCAGCCTCGCGGTTGCCTTGCATGGGAGACGTAGATGTAAAAGAGTTGCACTTGTTGTTATCCGCGATCGCGTGTGCTGCCTTCGCCACGACCATGTTGTAGTCATGCGAGTGCGATGCGCCGATGCGCAACCTCGTACATCACTCATTGTTGCTCGACGAAGTTCGGATCCTCCTGAGCTATTGCTTCCATGACCTTCGCGATCGCGAACTCGCCATAGATATCGCTCTTCGCCAACTGGTGTTACACACGGAGGTTTTACGGTTGGTGCTCATGCGACAGTTAAAACATCAGACATCGACAACGTCTTCAGCTGCTCCTCCAGCATGACGATATTGAAGTGCACCCACACCTGCTCCATGGTGATGCTGACATGGATTGGCGCGAGCATCGGGCATCAAATCATCATTGAACTCCTCCTCCATCATCGGATCATCTTCGCTCACCTCTGACGAGCTCAGCGGTAAGCCAGCCTCTCATCGTGCACGGTGGGCCTCCCAGTTGTTTGTAATGCCAACCGACTTGTGCTTCTGCTCCATCGAGAGGCTGTCTCACGACACTCTAGAGACCGTCATCATGGCGGAGGTGAAGCATGAAGGAGGAATAGGGAGTGGGCGTGTTGCGGTGCAGATCGTGCCCTGTGCGACCACGTTTAAATAGCGAGTACCGAATAGGCGAGCAGGTAGCCAATTTGAATGCGGGCATCGGAGTGGGCTTCTCGATCATCACACATGTTTAATGTCGGTAGATGGATGGACGGGTAGCCGATTTGAATGCAGCATATAGTCGTTCCTTTGCATCTCTCCGGCATTGAACATGTGCGAAGACCGGAGCTCTCAACCGGCACGCCGCTTCGGCTCCAGTGACCGGTTGCATCTATTCTGGGTTGGCACCCATGCCGGCTCTAGTGAGCGTTTGTGTCTGCTCTAGAGCGGGCTATTCAACATGAATGTGAACTGATTCACGTACGAAGGGATTTGGATGGGACCGTGGCTTCGCACACATACATGGCGGTAATTTAGACGCATGCAAAGCCCTAGGTTTGTGTATAATTTATGGAAAAAGACACATGAACCAGCTGTCGTGGATAGAATCTTGACAATAGATATAGGGGTATGGATGGAGCTAAATGAATCTGTACGTAGAGAGGGTCGACGCAAGAGGATTATACAGGTTAGGCCTCTCCGTAGAGATAAAAACCTTAGTCCTGTCCCAGGCTTACTGGGGTGTTCTTTCTTCAGAATACTGAGAAGTGGAGAATGTTGCGCGTGCCCATGCCAGAGGGGAGGGGGTGGCTTATATAGAGTGCGCCCTTGCCTCATTAATTCCTTGGCATAAATGGGTCTTAATTACAGGATTGAATATGTACTTAAATACAAAACGGTCTGCCCATTACTACTAATAAAGGAGGAGAAAACGCCTGCAGCATTAAATGCCTCCCGTCCGTTGCGTTTTCCATCTTCCGAGTAGGGGGGCCTCGCCGATCACTTCCGAGTATCGCTCTACTCGGATCTTGCTGGGCTTCCGAGTAGTTGCGTACTCGGAAGCGGCTCCTGGCCTCCGAGTAACATGTTACTCGGAGGCTGCCAATGCTTCGTGTTTTTGGTTGATCTTATTTTGCTTAATGTGTTTTGGGGAAACCCAGGGTTTAAGGATACCCCTGGGTTTCCCTCGCCTAGGGGTATGCCTTTAGTATTACCACGACAGTAGCCCCCAAGCGCTTTCGGGTGATCGTAAGTGAGTTGGCTGACGTTTAGTCTTTCTGAGGTATGCGAAGATTGAACTGAGTAAGAGGCCCGGAAGGGCTTTATTGATGTTCGAACTTTTCCCTCGAGTGAGAGTTGGGCAGGTTAGCGGAAAAATTTGGCGACACTCAAACGTCTCTCGGAAGAGGTGGACTGAGGCCTCAGAAGGCGTGTCTCGGAGTAAAAGGCCTTAAACTCCAGATGAACCAAATTTGTAAAGTTCAATGTCCTAGGACATCGTGCCTAGTCCTAGGCCATGCCACGTGGGACATTGATTCTTTACCCCCTGCGCCATGTCTTACCGGCGGCCTGGCATTCTACGTCAGAGACGGGCCACCAGCGAGCTTATTACTCGGATTTTTCACCCGAGTAACCGGGTGCGGGATCGTTCGTCTTGCAAGGAATCTTCGAGTGGTTTCTGTCGCGGCGCTTTCGAGTGACAGCTTACTCGGATGCTGTGGGAGCTTTGCGTTTTTTTCCGAGTGGTGGCATACTCGGGGATTTTGATCGGTGTTACGCTTCGCATCTTCCGAGTGGTTGGGGCGGTTCCGAGCTTCGGGTCGAAGTCAGATTTGGTTTTTAACAAAAGATTTTGCCTTGTCAGAGAATCTTCTTGCCCAGGTGAGTGGGCGCACTGTTTGGGCTTGTCTCCTTGATTCCCGCGACGGTTTTATAGGATAATAATTAACTGCCCGTGGGAAAGTGGGAGGGATTATGGAGAAGTGGGGCGGTTTTACGGGGAAGAGCAAATGGCAAGCCCATTAGTGGGGTGCGGATCTGACGCGAGGCGGTTGCTACCTCGAGCTATAAAAAGTCCCCTACCTTTTGGTTTGGAACAGATCCACTCATTTCCCCCCTGCGCATCCGTTCCCGCTTCTCTCTTTCGCTCAGTCTCTTCCTTTGCCTGCTTAATCTCGCCGCCGAGACCTCTCCGCCGGCTGCTCAAGGTCCATCCTGGGAGGCCGCCATTCGCGCTGCCCCTCTGCCGCCACCGCGACCATGTCTGCGGGGGAGTGGCTGTCGTCGATCGTGACGAAGGACATGCTGCTGCGGTACCAAGACGCCGGCCTGGTTCTCCGCGAGGGTTTCCGTCTTCCCGCGGCTGGGGAAGACGAGCCTGCACTGCGGGACGGTGAGAGAGTCATCTTACTTTCCCATGTGGATTGCGGATTTTCTCTTCCCCCACATCCCTTCTTTTTGGATTTTCTGGCTTTCACGGGTGCTCAGCTTCATCACGTTGTTCCCAACGCGGTTACCCTTCTCTCCAGCTTTTTCACCCTTTGTGAGGGATTTTTAGGCATAGAGGCCCACTGGCATCTTTTCCGTAGCATATACGCCATCAAGCCTCAGAAGGCGAAGAAGTCTGGGGAGGACGGCGGCGTTGAGTTCAATCATCTTTGTGGTGGTCTGTTTTTGGCCAAGAAGCAGGGAGTACAGTATTTTTCCTCTTGTGTGCCCGATTCTGTCAAGAACTGGCAGAATAGTTGGTTTTACTGCAAAGTGGCCGAGGAGCCGGGGGTGCGTACCTTGCCTCCTTACTCGAACGTTAGGCTGACTAACTCTCAGGGATGGAACCCCCGACTCACTAATGCTGATAAGGAGCAGGTGCTCCCCTTGATGCGTGAAGTCATCAGGTTGAAGAAGAATGGTCTGGACGCCATAGATTTGATAGCTGCTTTTGTGATTCGGAAGATCCAGCCGCTCCAGGCCCGAGCTCGGGGGATGTGGACATACTCCGGGTTGCAGGATGACACCCGATATAGTAACACTGAGATGCCTTTGGATGAGTTTGAACTTCAGATGAAGATAATAACAAGCGTGACCCAGGGGCTTCAGACAACTGGCCGAGTGAGACCCCTCGGCATCGACAATCCTCCCACCTTGGTATGCTGACTCATGCCATATGTATCTTGAATGTGCTTTATTTGTTGGCTTTAACTCGAACCTCTTTGTTTATTGCTAGGATTTTACCCAATTTTGCTGCCCTATTCCTCTGGCTCCGCAGCATCCCGCCGAGGAGGATGAAGATAGTACTGCTGGCGCGGGGGTCGTAGTTGAGGTGGGGGAGGAGCTGGAGTCCGAGGTGGCTCGGGCTCAGGCAGCATCGGAGCAACGCTCGAAGAACAACCAGGACCGTGAGTCGGCGCGGGAGGGGCTTACTCGGACCCGTAAAAGGGCTCATACTCCGAGTGGTGAAGAGGACAGCGGAAAACTTCCTCCCTTGGGCCTCAGCTCTGGGAAGGTGGCGCCCATGAAGAAGAAGAAACTTGTCACTCTTGGGGGCTGAGAGGCTAATCCCTCAGGAGGTGCTGCTGTTGAAAAGGCCAAGGGGGCTGGATCTGGTTCGGCCAGGGTTGCTCCCCCGAGGCGTAGCTTGAAGACCGTTCACACGTAATGTTGTTGGTTATCGCGTGCTTTAAGGCTATGTTAGTTTCTCAGGCTCATCCTTAGCTGTCTCTTTTTGCAGTATTCGTCCGAGTGGTTCTGAGACGTTGCCTGGGATCGAGGAGGATCCCGAGGCCGAAGCTATGGAGGACGCTAGCACTTGTGAGGTGACTGACATTATTGGAATGGGCGCTATTCCAGAAGATACTGCGGCTGTTGGTGAGAATTCTTCGTTGTTTTCTTTATTGAGATGTTTGTCGCTGTCGTCTTTCGCTTTTAATTGTTTGTTGTTTCTGCTGCAGACATGGATGTTGACCCTACTGCTGATCCAGCTCGGATTGTTACTGAGTCCACCGCTGCTGGGGTCACTCCTTCTGAGGTGACTGTTCCTAAGGGGACGGTAGCCTCTGGGTCTGGTTCCCGAGCTGCCGTACCCGATGCTATAGCTGGGGGGCTGTTAAGGAGACCCCTGTCATCTCGGCGGCTGTTCGAGGGAGTGAGCCTGCTAGTTCGGGGGCCATTCCCGTCGGGGCCCCAGTGGAGAGTGCTATCATTGGCGGATTGAAGGAGTCCTTGGTCAAGGCGACTCAGTTTGAGCTACGGCTGTGGGAGCTAGCATCTGAGGCTGAGGTGGTGAAGTCCAACATGCACGTAAGTACTTACGTAAGTTTTCCTACCCAGTGGGTGCAGCCCCCAAGGCTCCGAGTAACTTTGCGATGTTACTCGGAGTCTTTTGATAGGAGATTTTTATTTCAGTGAACTTCCAGTGGGAGCACTTCTTAGTACACCCACTGGGTGTAGCCCCCAAGGCTCCGAGTAACTTTGCGAAGTTATTCGGAGTCTTTTGATAGGAGGTTTTTATTTCAGTGAACTTCCAGTGGGAGCACTTCTTAGTGCACTCAGTGGGTGTAGCCCCCAAGGCTCCGAGTAACTTTGCGAAGTTATTCGGAGTCTTTTGATAGGAGGTTTTTATTTGGATGATCTTCTAGTGGTAGCACTTCTTAGTGCACCCACTGGGTGTAGCCCCCAAGGCTCCGAGTAACTTTGCGGAGTTATTCGGAGTATTTTGATAGGAGGTTTTTATTTGATTGTGGTATTCCTCTTGTCTACATAGGAGGCATGCAAGCTTGGGTCGGCCTTCGTGAAGTTGCAGGAGGAGGGTGTTGCTACCAAGAGTGCGTACGAAGCGCTGCTTGAAGAGCATAACAAACTGAAGAAACAACATGCTAAGGATAATGGTAACAGTTCTTGAGTTTCCAAACTGCCATCTTTCTTCCTCTTATTTTTGCATCTGACATTTTGCTTGCAGAGGCGGCGAAGAAAGCCTTTGATGCAAAAGTTAAGGAGACCGATGATTTTGTGGCCAAGATGAAGAAGGAAATAGACCAGGTTGAGAAACGAGCCAAGGCTCACAAAGCTTTGGAGACCAGTCTCCATTACTACAAACAGGCGGTGAAGGAGAATGAGGCTTGCATCTCTAAGCTGGAGTCTGACTTGGAAAAACTATCCGAGCTGCGTGCCGAAGATGCGAAGAAGCATCAAGCCGAGTTGGAAACCACTCGGAAGGCGGTGAAGGCAGCTGAAGAGTATTGCGCTGGGCGGTTCGCCGTTTTCAGTGAGACCTTGTCTAGTGAGTTTTTGATTGTCCGAGCTGTGGTAGGGACTTGTTGCCCATTCTTAGATTGTGTACTCATCTTCTCTCTTGGTGCAGAATACGGTACAGATCCAGATGCCGAGCAGGCGCGCATGGCCGACTTTGCGGAAATAATGAAGAGAGATAACTATACTCCAGTGACCACAGAATTTGCTCTGGCTCGGGGATTGCTGACCATGAGGTGTGCCAAAGCGAAGAAATTTGCTGAAGAGGTTATGGGTGCTACCCTGGCTTTAAAGAGCAAGCTGTCTCCTGATGAAGAGAGCAGAGTAAAGTTAGATACTGTTGTACCCGTTCTCCAGGAGGCTCCGCATCAGCTGGCCCGCTGGAAACGCTCAGCGGCGCGGAGCGGTGCGAATTACGCACTGACCTTGACCAAGGCGCATTTTCTGGAGCGGGTCCATAATCTTGAGCGAGTTGGTGGTGGAGATCCGAAAGAAGGTCAGAGCTGCACCTCCTTCCTGCCGCGCTATGCTGAAACTGCTAGCCGAATTGCCCTGATGCCCGATCTGGATTTCTTTGTTGAGTCAACTGGTGTAACTAGTGAGTCGGACGAGGCGGGCGAGGAATGAATGGAGTGTGGTTAAAAACACTGGTTTGATATTTGCCTCGGGATGGCGAGTGGATTTGTAATAAGTTGCACTATGTGGTTGTGTCATGATACTCCTTCGTTTGGTTGATGAACTCGTACTCTGTTTCTTTGCTGGAAACGAATATTTCTTCCGATTTGCTTTTCTTTTTGTATGAATTTTCCAAGTTTTTACTCGGGCTGCGCATAGTTCGGAAGAGAACCTGTTTTTATCGCTTTAAGAAGCCCCCAAGTCTACTTAGACTGGAAGGTACTTAGAATTTTTTTCTATTGGTGATCTTGTAGACAAGATCCTCAATGCAGATGATGTTGTGCTTCCTCAAGCCTTGGGGCGTTGGTGAGCACTTTAACGTAAGTTTTCTAAGTTCTCGTCCGAGTTGCGCACAGCTCGGATATAAAAATTGATTGATAGTTTTTGTCCGAGCTGTGCACAGCTCGGAAGGAAACCTGTTTTTATAGCTTTAAGCAGCCCCCAAGCCTCTTGAGGCTTGAAAGTACTTAGAATTTTTTTCTATTGAAGATCTTGTATACAAGGTCCTCAATGCATATGATGTTGTGCTTCCTCAAGCCTTGGGGCGTTGGTGAGCAATTAACATAAGTTTTCTAAGTTCTCGTCCGAGCTGCGCACAGCTCGATAAAAAACCTGATTGATAGTTTTCGTCCGAGCTGCGCACAGCTCGGAAGGAAACCTGTTTTTATAGTTTTAAGCAGCCCCCAAGCCTCTTGAGGCTTGAAAGTACTTAGAAATTTTTTCTATTGAAGATCTTGTATACAAGGTCCTCAATGCAGATGATGTTGTGCTTCCTCAAGCCTTGGGGCGTTGGTGAACACTTAACATAAGTTTTTTAAGTTCTTGTCCGAGCTGCGCACAGCTCGGATAGAAAACCTGATTGATAATTTTCGTCCGAGCTGCGCACAGCTCGGAAGGAAACCTGTTTTTATAGCTTTAAGCATCCCCCAAGCCTCTTGAGGCTTGAAAGTACTTAGAAATTTTTTCTATTGAAGATCTTGTATACAAGGTCCTCAATGCAGATGATGTTGTCCTTCCTCAAGCCTTGGGGCGTTGGTGAGCACTTAACATAAGTTTTCTAAGTTCTCGTCCGAGCTACGCACAGCTCGGATAGAAAACCTGATTGATAGTTTTCGTCCGAGCTGCGCACAACTCGGAAGGAAACCTGTTTTTATAGCTTTAAGCAGCCCCAAGCCTCTTGAGGCTTGAAAGTACTTAGATTTTTTTTCTATTGAAGATCTTGTATAGAAGGTCCTCAATGCAGATGATGTTGTGCTTCCTCAAGCCTTGGGGCGTTGGTGAGCACTTAACATAAGTTTTCTAAGTTCTCGTCTGAG
This sequence comes from Bromus sterilis, assembly GCA_950022295.1. Taxonomy (NCBI): domain Eukaryota; kingdom Viridiplantae; phylum Streptophyta; class Magnoliopsida; order Poales; family Poaceae; genus Bromus; species Bromus sterilis. The sequence goes on along the minus strand of OX465595.1, from coordinate 358,013,467 downwards.
CTGCGCATAGCTCGGATAGAAAAGCTGATTGATAGTTTTCGTCCGAGCTGCGCACAGCTCGGAAGGAAACCTTTTTTTATAGCTTTAAGCAGTCCCAAGCCTCTTGAGGCTTGAAAGTACTTAGAATTTTTTTTCTATTGAAGATCTTGTATACAAGGTCCTCAATGCAGATGATGTTGTGCTTCCTCAAGCCTTGGGGCGTTGGTGAGCACTTAACATAAGTTTTCTAAGTTCTTGTCCGAGCTGCGCACAACTCGGATAGAAAACCCGATTGATAGTTTTCGTCCGAGCTGCGCACAGCTCGGAAGGAAACCTGTTTTTATAGCTTTAAGCAGCCCCCAAGCCTCTTGAGGCTTGAAAGTACTTAGATTTTTTTTCTATTGAAGATCTTGTATACAAGGTCCTCAATGCAGATGATGTTGTGCTTCCTCAAGCCTTGGGGCGTTGGTGAGCACTTAACATAAGTTTTCTAAGTTCTCTTCCGAGCTGCGCACAACTCGGATAGAAAACCTGATTGATAGTTTTCGTCTGAGCTGCGCACAGCTCGGAAGGAAACCTGTTTTTATAGCTTTAAGCAGCCCCCAAGCCTCTTGAGGCTTAAAAGTACTTAGATTTTTTTTCTATTGAAGATCTTGTATACAAGGTCCTCAATGCAGATGATGTTGTGTGATGAAAACGAATTGAGGAAGGCGCAATAGACGTACGAAGTAATATTTATTCATATCTTACAAGCGTGCTCATGCATAGAATCGGTGCAGTAACTGGGCGTTCCATGCATGAGGCTCTTCTATCTTATTAGTTACATCGTACAGGTGATAGGCCCCGTTGTGCAGTACTCTGGAGATGATAAACGGGCCTTCCCATGGGGGGCTAGTTTGTGGTCCAAAGTTTGCTTGATGCGAAGTACCATGTCTCCCTCTTGGAAGGAGCGAGCTCGGACGTGTCGGTCGTGATATCGGCGAAGGTCTTGCTGATAAAACGTCGAGCGGGTGAGAGCTAAATTTAGTTCCTCCTCCAAGAGGTCAACGCCGTCTTGTCGTGCTTCTTCAGCTTCAGCTTCTGTGTACTGGCTTATACGGGGGGCATTGTGCTTGAGGTCACTCGGAAGGACTGCTTCTGCGCCGTAGACGAGGAAGAAGGGGGTTGACCGAGTTGAGCGATTGGGAGTTGTACGCAATCCCCACAAGACTGAAGGGAGTTCATCAACCCAGGCGCCCGCTGCTTCCTTTAGTTCCCGAAGTAGCCGATGCTTTATTCCTTTGAGAATTAGTCCGTTGGCTCGTTTGACTTGGCCGTTGGACTGTGGGTGTGCGATTGAGGCGAAGTTGACCTGTATGCCATTAGACCAACAAAATTTCTTGAGTTCGGCCGAGTTGAAGTGATGCGGGACGCCGAACCGATGTATGATGCCTTGCATAAAGCTGACTGCTGTGGCAGAGTCTTGGGTCTTTATAGGTTTTGCTTCTATCCATTTTGTAAACTTGTCTAAGCGACCAAAATGTGGGTGAAGCCATGCTTGCCCGTTCGGAGTGGTCCGATCATATCCAGTCCCCATACTGCAAATGGCCAGGCTAGGGGGATTGTCTTCAGCTCGGAAGCTGGTTTGCGGGGCTGGTTGGCATAAAACTGGCAGCCTTCGCAGTGGTCCACGATATACCGCGCATCGCTGAGGGCGTCGGGCCAGAAGAAACCAGCTCGGAAAGCTTTTGCCACCAACGTCCGACTTGAGGCATGATGGCCACAATCTCCCGAGTGGATTTCTTGTAGTATCCAGCGGCCTTCTTCCTCAGAGATGCATCGCTGGGGGACATGAGTGATGCTGTTCCTGTACAGCTCTCCATTGATCTCCGAGTAGGACTTGGACTTGCGGACGATCTGCTTGGCTTCTATCTCGTCGTCGGGCAACTCTTGTTTTTGCAGATAGTCAAGGATTGGACGTGTCCACTCGGGGGGAATGACCTCCACATCAAACACCATGTCAACTACTGCAGGTATGTCTTCTCTGTTGGGGATGTTCTTTTCAGGCAGCATATCCGGATCGGCTTCCAGGAAGGGGTCCTCCTTGACTGTTGGGGAATGTAAGTGCTCCAGATAGATCCCTGGCGGGATCTGTCCGCGGGTGGAACCCAATTTGGCTAGGTCGTCTGCTGCCTGATTTTTAACCCTTGGGATGTGATGGAGCTCCAGCCCATCAAATTTTTTCTCCAATTTTCTCACTGCTACACAGTAGGTTGTCGTTGCTGGGCTTCGGATGTCCCACTCTTTCATTACTTGGTTGATTACCAAGTCTGAATCTCCGAATACCATAAGTCTCCTGACTCCGAGTGAGATAGCCATTCGCATACCATACAGGAGAGCTTCATATTCGACTTCGTTGTTTGTTGCTGGGAAATGGATTTGGAGGACGTACCTCATCTCATCCTTTCTGGGTGAGACTAGTACCACTCCTGCCCCTGCGCCGTGTAGCATCTTGGAGCCATCAAAGAACATCGTCCAGTGTTCTGGTGTTGGCTGTGGGGGATGCTGGACCTCAATCCACTCGGCTAGGAAGTCCACCAGTGCTTGTGACTTGATTTCTTTTTTAGCTTGGTAATTGAGGTCAAAGGGGAGTAGGTCCAAACTCCATTTTGTTATTCTGCCTGTTGAATACCTGTTGTTCATAATTTCTGCCAGGGGAGCTTCAGAGACCACTGTGATGGAATGATCCTGGAAGTAATGTGCGAGCTTCTGAGACGCCAAGTAAATTCCCATTGCTATCTTCTGGTAGTGAGGGTATCTCTGTTTGGATGGTGTGAGGACTTCGGAGATGTAGTACACCGGTCTTTGTACTTTCTGTGATTTTCCTTTTTCTTCCCTCTCCACCACTATGGCTACACTAACAACTCGGCTTGTGGCAGCAATATACAACAAGAGCGGCTCTTTTTCCTGAGGTGCTGCCAGAACTGGCCGAGTTGACAGTTGCTTTTTGAGTTCTTCGAAAGCCATTTGAGCTTCTTCCGTCCAGACGAAATTCGGCGATTTTTTCATCAGTTGGTAGAGAGGTAGGGTTTTCTCTCCCAATCTTGAGATAAACCGACTGAGTGCTGCGAGAAAACCTGTTAACTTTTGGACGTCTACTGCTTGGGAGGCTTCATGCTCTGAATCGCCGCGATTTTTTCCGGGTTGGCCTCTATCCCTCGCTCGGAGACCATGAATCCGAGTAGCTTCCCTGCCGGCACGCCAAAAACGCATTTTTCAGGATTAAGCCTGATGCTGTTGAAAGGACATGTAGTCCCCATGTGTGGTTTTGGTAATTAATGACAATCCTTATGGACTAATGTTTGCATTGAGATATATATATTTGAAGGAAAGTTACATAGGCAATGCATGAAGAACATTGTTCATCAACACAAATTTATCCATTGTGGCTTGGTAATGAATGATGATTCCAATAAAGCAACAATGGCATCATGGATCTATGGATGTTTGTCCCATGGATAATGATAAGAAGAACTGATGATGTTGCAATGAATACAATATATTGATGATCGGATTTTGGGTCTCACGTGTTGTATACAACCTCGGACTAAGATGATTCAAAAGCAAAGCCATTTTCCTCAACAAGACTGAGAATATTCATGTTGAGCACTTGTCCATTTGAGGTCATCATAAGGACTCAATAATTCACGCAATATATCTGTCATGTGTCTTTTGGACTGGACACCACTTGATCATGGAGTAAAGATGAATGTTGACCAAGATAAAGATGAAAGATTGAATTCTTGATGGTCAACACTCTAGCACTACTTATGTACCACATGGGATCTTGTGGCATGGTAAGAAATTGTCAATTGTGCTTTGAGTTCTAACCCATACGATGTATTTCTATATCTTTGAGGGATAGGTGATTCTCATGGAAATGCATCAAGAGAAAGATCACAAGTGCCCATGAGATGATGACATCAAGTGTAATGGTCATCAAGTTATACAAGGTCAAGTTCAAGATATGCATCTCAGAGGATTACATGCTTGAAGCTTGCGGATGATCACGTGGTGGCACATGTGAAGATGGCATATAATGCAAAGCTTTCCTCATGACTTACGAGGATACTAATGAAGTCTTCACCGAGTTATATGACCAATATTTCATGTACATCTTGAGCCAAGCATGACCCCATCATCAAACTCAAGTGCAACGCTCAAGTCAAAGGTATTGTGTCGTGGATCATTGACCATCGAAAATGATACATGCTCAAGAATGGATTTCCGGAAGCTATAGTATAGTTATTTTATTATTCTTGAGTTATAGGGATCCCACACTATTAAGAGGGGATCAAAGGGGTTTAGTAATGGACTTGCTCAAGTCAACAATTCCTACCTCAATTCCACTCCTATCCTTTATACCAAAAGAGGGGAAATCCAAAGCCAACTCATTCCTCAAATCCTATGGCATATCCTTTGCATACTTTGCACCTCCCATTTTGTTTTATCTTGGGTGGTTCTCTATGTGAGGATCTTGAGCTTTTCAATAGCTTTAAAATAAGTCCAAGATCATCAAAATCGGAGTTCGTATGTAAAAGTTATGCACGTTTCAGTTTCGGGTTCTTGCTGTTCTTTTTCTGGACGGACATCGGACGTCCGAAACTTGTCGTACGTCCGAAATCCACCAAAATTATTGTGTCCAGATGGTCAGTGAGCATGCAAATTTACCAGAAGTCCGACGTGCTTCGGACGTCCTACACATCGGACGTCCGACATGCTAATGGACTTTTCTTCTGTGTTGCATGTTGAACTCTCTTTGAACATTTCAGACGTCCGACTTTGTTCGGACGTCCAACATTTGGAATTTCGGACGTCCGACATCTGACGGACGTCCGACACTTGCACAGCTTATTGCCCCAACGGACATTTCGTCCCTTGGGCTATAAATACCCCCTCACCCCCACTTGTGAGGGTTGAGCACTTCATTCCAAACACAGAAGAACCCTAAAAGGCTCCCTCTCCTTTCTCCTACACCAAATCCTAGATCCCGAAGAGATCTGTGAGAGTTCTTGAGAGAGATTTCACCCATTGATAGATCCACTCCCTCTCCCTCTTTTGACCAAAGGAATTCACGATTTGAGCAAGTCTTGAGCATTTCCCCCTTGATCTTGTTACTCTTGGAGGTTGGAGACTCCTAGGCGGTAGGAGTGCTCCGGTGAGGAATCAACTTGTGATTTGCCCCCCGAAAAGTTTGTGAAGGTTTGGAGGCCGCCTCAAGGTCTACCACTAGTGGTTGGGAATCGCCTTCGTGGTGATATCTCAAGGGGAATAGGGTGAGCCTTCGTGGCGTTGGTGTGCCTTCGTGGTAACACCCACTCTCTCCAAACGGTGAGTAGCTTCCCTCCAAGGAAGTGAACATCGGGATACATCCTCGTCTCCGAGTCTACGGTTATCTCTAACCCTAGCTCACTACTTGTGGTTTACTTTGGTCATTTTACCTTGCATTCACTATATCTTGTTGTCCTCATTATATTGTGTTGGCTATCATATCGTAGTGATTGTTTTAGGCCAACACATTATACTCCGCAATTCATACGTGCTACTATTGTTCCATATTGTTCCTCGTGTGAATTGGTATATTGTATCTCACATATCCACATCTTGTGATATATATCTTGTGTAAGTTTGTGTAACTTACTTTGCCTACTAGTATCATTATTGTGTTCATATTGTTTAGAATAAAGTTGTTGTTGCACTTAGTTGAGCCTAGTATATTAAGGATTTGTGCTTGTTAAGTATCCGCTTAGTTTATTTCCGCATCCGGATATTAACAAATCCATAAAAGGTTTAAAACGCCTATTCACCCCCCTCTAGGCGACATCATGGTCCTTTCAATTGGTATCAGAGCAAGGTCTCTCCTTATTAGGCTTCACCGCCTAGAGAGTAAGATGTCGACTAGTGGTATGGTGCACAATGACACCTTTGATTTTGATGGCACAAATTATCACTTGTGGAGAATTCGCATGCTATGTCACTTCTGGACCATGGGTCCAAATGTTTTGCGAATTGTTACTATTGGGGCTCATATTGCAAAGGATTGCCTATCTCCATCTCTTGAGGATATGCATATTGATAGTGATGCTTTGGGAGCCATTCATCAAGCTATAACATTTGATGCGTTTAAGTCTATTTTGATGTGTAAGACAGCTCATGAGGCTTGGACCAAACTTGATGATGTATATGGTGGATCATATCTTGATGAAGCCAATATTTTTCCCATGGAGACAATTGGGAAAGTCTCGACAACCTCATGTCATGACGAGGACCCTATGGCCTCCACCTCCGACTACTTGGACACATCAACATCTTCCACTTTACCAACATTTAGCTTGTCACAAGGTAATGACATGGTAAGTGGAGAAATCATGTGTGATGATGATGTTGAGATTATTATAGATGATCCTCCTTGTAGAAATGCTAGCATTGGGGCTTCCATGGACTTGAGTATAGCTTGCATCAACTTTGGCATAGACTCTTTTGTCAATAATCCATGCATTTCCTCCAATGATTCCTTGACATACTCTTGTGATGATATGCTTGATCTTCCATGTTGCCATGATATAAATGCTTCAATTTCCTCTAGTTATTGTATGACTAACCATGTAGAGGAAACCAAGAAAAATGTGGCACACTTGATTAACGAAGATCCCTCTTGTCCAGAAAAGTCATCACCGATGCACATGTGCCTCATGGCAAGAGGTAATGATGAGGTATCCTCTTTTCTTAGTGATGATGATGATGATTGTGATGAAAATGATGTTGCCATGACCCAAAATCTCTATGAGATTGGGAAAACCCTTTGTAGGGTTAACAAGGACACATATAGGATGTTCCAAGATGTTCTTGCCTCATTTGATAAACGTAATGATTTACTCCATGAAGTGCAAGATAAAAATGAACTACTTGAACATAATATCATTTTGGCTCATCAATCTTTGAGAGACTTGAAGTGTTCCAAAGAAGAGATTGAAGTGTCTCATTATAAGCTTAAAGAGGATTTTGAGCACCTTGACCTTGGCTACAAGAACGTCAAAGGAGAGCTCACTAAACTCTCTAAGTCTGATGAGGAACTTCAAGCTACTCATGATAAGTCTCTTGGTTCTACCTTTTCCTCTCATGTTGTCAATGATGCTTGTACTACTAATCCTATTTTTTGTGAAGCATCAATATTGAAGGAGAATGTTGAGATAAGTGCTCAACTTGATTTGCTAACTAGAAATTATGGGAAATTGGAAGTAATTCATGAAAAGCTCTCGAGCACTCATGAGGACCTTCTAACCTCTCATGATAGGCTAAAGTTAGCCCATGAGGCTATGATCACTAAGGTAAAATCTTATGAGTCTCATGTGGACATTAGCACAGATTCTACACGAAATGCCTTGTTGTCATGTGCTAGTCCCTGCAATTTCTCTCTACATGATGTTGCTACATGTTGCGATGATTTGCTCACCATGCCTTGTTGCTCTAATAATGAAGCTTCTATATCCTCTAGCTCTTTTGTCAATACTAAAATTGTAGAGGAAAATAAAGAGCTCAAGGCCCAAGTCATTAGTTTGAAGAAAGACTTGGAGAAGTGCTATGATGGGAAATCCACACTCAACAATATCTTGAGTGTACAAAATTTCCCTCAAGATAGGTGTGAACATAGTTTTATATCCAACAAGAAGTCCAAGAATAATAAGAAGGGACAAGACCAAGTCAAGAATGTGTCCAACATTATATGCTTCAAATGCAAGAAAGTTGGAAACCATGTAAGGTCTTGTCCAATGAAGGAGAAGGCCTCAAGTAAGAAGCATCATGGGAAGCGGCCTCAAGAACAATCTCAAGATGAAGAAAGGCCTCTCTCCGTGATTAACCATGATAATGATCCTCATGTTGAGAAGAAAAAGAAGAGAAAGGGAAGTAAATGTTGCTATAATTGTCGTAAGAAGGGACACATATCTTCATCATGTACCAACGGTAACATTCCTAAGCCTCCAATAATAAATGATCATTATTTACTTAGGAAGGATAATGTTGGCAATGTGTTTGCCAAGTTTGTGGGTACCCAAAGTGGTTCGAAGGTGAATAAGACCATTTGGGTTGCCAAACCTATTGTGACTAATTTCTTAGGACCCAACCTTGTTGGGGACCAACAAGCTCTAACTTGATCAATATGTTGTTGGAGAGCATTGGAGACTTGGCTACTTCATGAAGAAGAAGAAAGTACTTTCACCACAAGTTGTGGTTAATTATTAGTCAAGTGGATTATCATCATATTCATTAATCCTATGCTCCTCCTTGCGGTAACTTGTAGTTACATTGTTTACATTGAAAGTTACTAGCACCGTGCATGTGTAGGTTTTGTGCCTAGCATGTGTTTGTATGTTGTGCCTCTTATTATGCTTGATTTGTGGTATTTAGCATATGTAGGTTGCAATGCACCTCATACAATTGTGAGTGTATGTGTGTGTTGTTTCTAGCCTTTATTGCTTCATTAGTTGAATCTTATTTGGTTCTTTCGTGATATCAATGGATCATCACATTCTGGGGGAGTGTTATGTTTACACATATCACAAACCTTGAATGTGTATATATGTGGAATACCATCTAGAATTATTTGTACAATATTATCTAGCATAGTCTATACTCACAATGTAAAACGTGCATCCATGTACAACTCCTAGAAATATCTCATAAATTGGGTCTCATTTTACACATGTGGATAATACATGAACTGTCACATTATGGGGGAGCGGTATGCTATGTGCGTACCGCAATCCTTAAAGAAGTGAATAAATTAAATAATGCCATTTAGAATTCACATTTGAAATTATCTTAGATCTGTGTGGCTTACATTGTTTTGTTTGAGTATGATATTCTTGTAAGATTTTTCCATTATCTGTCATAAAAATCTTAGGTGGGAATTGTTTGATTCAATTCATTCCAATTATGGTTATGATGGTTATCTATATAATTGGAATATTAAGAGTCTCCTATACATGCATTGTGGTTAAATATAAACTCTCATCATATGCCTTATATATTGAAGTTGATCATGCATATCGTTGAAATCTACCACCGAGTATTATTCTAGATACCATTAAACTTGGTATTCCTTCATGTGGTAGAATTAGTAGATCATCTTCATCTCGGCCTTTACTTCAACTTACATTTTACATCTTGCCGAGAAATCCATTTGTCTCCCAAATGTTCTCCCGTGCCTTGCTCAAGCTCATATTCTTAGTTTTGTGAAGGTACGGGAATTGGTTGTCTCACTAGTTGTTCTATCTTATATCCATTTGAGTGTGGTATGACCTTGAAAATACATGTAATGTATATCTTATGTGCACTTTGGGTTTGCTTAGTTCATATGTTGAACTATGTGTGTGATCATGTGTTGATTCATCACTTTGATACAATTTGGACAACATAAAGGATGATTGATTTTATTTAAAGTGTTCATCGTTTATATATTATATAGTCTAAATTATATCTTCTTGGTTCTTGATATGCTTGTGTATGCATGCTTAAATATATGTGTATCTTCATGCCCTGCTTGCTCTATTTGATCCAAGATATGTAGGGGAAACTCCATCAAACCTTGACGTTTAAGATGTGCAGTCATATTCATATTCACATACTTAAGTGGAGTTTGCCCTATGTATTGTAGCTATGCTAACCACTTTGGACCCAAGAATGTTGGGGACCATATTGTACTTAAATGGTCTTAGGTACATCTGAGGAATGTTGGGTGCTTGGATTATTCATTGAGAGTGCGGTGCTTTCATGAGGAACCCGGAGTCAATCCATAATATGTTATTGATCCACAAACTTCATTCCAATGCCATCACTGTAACATGAATGTATTGCAAGCACATATATATATAGTGTAATGTGGTCAACCTTGTGTAGGTTGCATCATGATATGCTTAGTTCTTGCTACAAGTGTGTTTCTCGCATGTTCTTACAAGCAAATTTTTGTGATATGAAGCATTTGGGAAGTTGCATATAATGGGAAAGTTACCCCAAAATTTGTCATAAGGAAATCCATTGCGTATCAATTCCTCAAATGTGCTCTCATATGCAATATTGATGAAATTATAGAAACACTCTAATTTCTCAAAGTATGTACTCTCTTGATTATAAATTCATGGTTATACAAATGATATTAATTTGTGCCATGTTCCATGTTCCACGTGTCATGTGTCATGTGTCATGTGCCTTGCTCTTATGATAGGATCAAAACTTGTGTAACAATGGGTTCACATATGGATATCATGTCGCTATCAATTGTAACTATCTTTTATATGTGAGTTTCTTTGTGTATTGCCACTTAGGAACTTATATACATCAGAAAGTTAATATATTCCCTTGATAGCATCTACCCATTGCCGACCACTTAGTTTGTTCATTGTTGTTTCTTTGGTGGCTTCGGTAGAAGGGTGTTATGTGAGTGCTTGTATGTCTTGCATATTGCTTTTGCACTCATGTGTGTTAATGTATTCCTCATATGTCTAATTCTTATCTTCATATCTTTGTACCTTTCTACCTTATATTGATCCCCACTTAAGGTTGAGCTTCTCCACGTGGTCCTTTCAATTGGTAGAATATGTGCATTTGATTTCACTCATAACTTGTCATATGCACACATTATGGTGGTCTCATACCATATGGGTTTCTCTAGATCTTTCCTTCCATTTTGGCATTTGTTGCCAATGGGGGAGATGTTTAGAGGGTTTAGTGGGAGTTTAGTGGTTGAGGTCATTCATGCATATCTATCAGTGTTGTCGTCGATATGTAACGTCAGATGCCATGGGATGGCTAAAGTGAGGGGGAAGACTCGAGGGAGAGGATGTCGATGGTGCCGGAATCGGGTTGGGCACAAGCACGGTGAAGACACCACGATGTACCCAGGTTCGGGGCTCTCCGGAGAGATAACACCCCTACTCCTGCTTGTCTCTTGTATATCAATGATCTGGCTACAATAACTGCTTCTCTATCTTCTCAGGGGAAGGTGAGCTCCGCCGCCGTGGGCAAGGTTCTCACCTGCTTCCCTGAGGAGTAACTACGAGCAATGAATGAACTGGGGGGAAATGAGTTATGGTGCTCTAGTGTGGATCGTCCCTCACGCAGGAGGGGTACCCTGGCTCTTATAGGGTGAGCCCAGGGTACTTCGGTAACTTCATTGCCGAATGGGCCCATATGTCATCCTCTAATCGGCCTGGGCCCACCGACTGCTCCTCTCCGGGCGATCCGGAGCCTATGAGCGGCGGCCCATGCTGTAGGCTTGTAGGATGTAGGGATGAACAGTGGAGCTAGGGAGTATGGTCTTGTCGGTCTGTCCGCGGAATCGGCGGGGAGGTCGACACCGTATTTCCAGCAAATCCTCGACGTGACTTGGCCTTCCTGCCACCCGGATATCTCGGGATATGGTATTTATGACCTCGTAATCATACCCCCGACTGGGTGGTGGGTGGTTCCGATTGCGCCTGGTCCGACTGGTGGTTCCTGGCGAGGTCGATTGCTCTGGGCAATCGGCTTGCTAGGTATTAACCCCGGACCAGCTGCCGACCAATCGGATGATTGTCTTGGTGAAGGAAAGGGTGGACCGATTGCGCCTGGGCCGACTGCTGGCCTTTGATACGGCTGATTTCCTTGGAGCAATCGGTCGTACATCTGCCCAGCTCGGCCCAGCTGCGGTCCAATCGGCCCATCCTTGTCTTGAAAGGTTACTTCCGCTTGGGTTAGCCTACCCGGGTACCAGCCCCCCGACAGTAGCCCCTAAAGCTGTAAAGGTCCCACGGTTGCTTGACCGCGGGGCCTTTGCAGTTTTTAATCTCTCTCTTGACGTCCTCCGACTGCTATGGCCTCATCGGGTGTGTCGTTCCGAGCTCGGGGGACGACTCGGAGATCACCCTCGGATGACCAAGCTTCTCGTCCGATTGGGTTTGTTTTGTTCCCAGCTTGTGTCTTCTCTTTTCTGGCGGAACATCCTTCGCCGATTTCATTCCAACGGTTACCTCCGATTCTTACGGGATGTGATCAATGAGCTGGGACCCACGACCCACGCATGACTTGACATAACTGCAGGGCCTGACCCCCACGTCGCACGCCTCGCCTCTTGCGCCCGGATCCTCTGCGCTGGTTTGCCGGTTGCCCTTCCTGTGCCCTAGGCCACACCGAGCCACACAGCCGCAGACGCATCCCACTTCCCCCCCGCCGCCCATATAAGCCACAGGGGGGTGCCTTCGCCTCTTCCTTCTCCTCAGACCTCGTCTTCAACCTTGAGCTCCCTCTCCTCTGCTCCATTGCTACTCCACGCAAAACTCTCTGCCGCGAACCTCTATGCCCTGGACCTGCTCCGGCCACGGACTCGTGCTCTTTAGCGCCTCCGCCGCCTCCGTAGTGACTCTCCACCGCCGCTTTCGCGCTCCACCTCCCTCTGTTTCTCTCCTTCTCTTCTCTTCTATGAAAACCATGGCGCCCCGGCGAGATGTGTCACAGGCGAGCCGCAGGTGCTGGAGGGGTTCTCAGGCCACCGCCGACGCCGTCCAGGCCCTGATCCGCGCCCGTCAGATGCCCGCGGAGGTCGAGTGGCGCATCCCTGGCAAGGCCGATGTCGTGCCCAGCTCACGCGCTGGCGAGAGGGTCGTGTTCCTTGCTCACTTCGAGCATGGATTCGGCCTCCCCGCCAGCTCGTTTCTCCGCGGATTTCTTGACTTCCACCGACTGCAACCCCATCATCTCGCGTCCAACTTCATCATGATCCTCTCGGGGTTCGTGACACTCTGCGAGGTGTACCTCGGCTGCCGTCCGAGCATCGCCCTTTGGAAACGCTTCTTCAACCTCCGAGCTCATAACGCCCGGACTGGAACTGTGGTGCCCTCCACCATCGAAGGCGGCAAGCCATCGTACCCGACTGACATGACCGATTGCGGTAGTTGTCTCGTCGCAGCCGGCAAGCAGAGGTATAAAAGTCCCGAGATTGTCCAGTCCTGCAAGAACTGGCAAACCTCGTTCTTCTACGTCAAGTCGCTCGACCAAGGCCCCGATCTTCTCAACCTGCCCGAGTTCTCCCTTGCCCGGCCGATTGAGAAGCATCAGTGGTCACTGAAGTGCGGCGTCGGAGACCTCGATGTCGATGATCAGGTTGCTAGGGTCACCCAGCTGGAGCAAGAAGGGCTCCTCCCAACCGACCTGGTAGCCGCTTGGCTTCAAGCTCGGATTCTCCCCCTGCAGCGCCGAGTGCACCGCCTCTGCGACATGTCAGGTCTCCGAGATCCCACTCGGCTCTGCACGTGGCGAGTGAAGACGGAAGATCTCTGCGCCCGGGTGAAGGCTATTACCTCTAGCCCATTGCCAGACCCCTTCCGCTTCGGGCTTGATTACCTCACCCGCCAGCAGAGGTCTCCTGTGGTATGCTCCGAATACTTTTTCCTCCGATTTGTCTTTCTTCCGATTGCTCTGATCACTTCCATTTTCTTTCCAGCATTTTATCCAGTCCGACTTAATGGAGGACGGCCAAGAAGATGGCGTATACGCCCCCGACCGCGCGGAGGAAGACCCCGCCGACTTTGAATATAATGGCAAGATACCCTCCGCCGAGACCGGTGACGATGACGAAGATGATGGCGAGTCTTCCGGAGGATCCCTTGAGCAATTTTTGGCCGAATGGAGTGATGATGAAAGTGCCTCAAAGGCTGATATTCTGATGCAGCTCCTCGTGCCAAACCCCCAAAGGCGCCGGTAAAGCGCACCTCGACCACTAGCTCCTCCGCTGGTATGGCTACCAGCAAGGTTGCCAAGGTCGCACCGATAGCTGGCAAAGGCAAACAAGCCCAGGAGGTGACCACTCGGAGGCCGATTGCTCAGGCGCCGCTGAACGTCGCTCCGCTAAGATGCCGAATGCCCACTGGTGCGCCAAGAACAATCGGGTATGCCCTTGTCTTCTTGCTTAGCACTTCACTATCTTTGCTTATACTGACTCTCCTCCTCTTTCTTCCTTCAGGGAGCCGATTGGGCTTGACGATGTCGACACTGGCATTCCGGTTCGTGCCAGCGCTATCATCTCGCCTGCCGCTTCTGCCGCCGCTGTTCATAAACGACCGACTGCCTCTCACCGCTCTTCTAAGGACGCCGAGCGCGCTGCCAAGAAGGCCCGCCTCGCAACGACTCAGAAAACCTCCTCTTCCACCCTTGCTTCCAAGACCTCCAAGAATGTCGCTGACCGGGTGGCTCCTGGTGACAGAGGAACGCAATCGGTCGATCCGATTGCTCCGTCTCCACCGCGCCGCTCCACCTCGGCCTCCCCTGCCACGACTACACCTGCCGCACCTACCACGTCCGAGCCGCCGATGGTGACGACCCCATCGCTGATTGTGGTGTCGGCCCCGCCGATTACCACAACTTTGCCGCCAGTTGTTTTATCCGTGCCACCAACGACAACCACCTTATCGCCATTCATCATGATTACCTCCGCTCCAACTCATTCGGCTGCGCCGCTGCCGCAATCAGGTGCTTCTGGCCCTCAAGATACGCCGATGCCATCAACTCTTACTGTTGCTGCTTCCACCGCTAATCCAACTTCAGCGCCCACGCCGACCTCTTCTGCGTCGGAAGTTCTTATGCGCTCGGTGGACCAATTCCGGGCCGAGTACTCCCGCGCCCGTCATGTCGGCACCGAGCCCGATGCCTCGCATCGCCCTCAGGATCCTGTGGCGACTGTCCTGGGCCGGGTGAATGACTTTGCCAATGCCCTTGCCCGGGACCTCCAACAGCTCACCTCTCATCACATGGTAACTTTTGACTTTTCTCTTTATGTCTTTCCTTTGTTCGTGACGCTTTTCTTTCGGTGGGTGCGCGCAAGCGCACCCAGTGGGTGTAGTCCCCGAGATTCGGGCCGATTGTTTGCAATCGGTTCGGATCTTCAACTCTTTTTGCTTTATCCTCTGCCTTCCTCAATCGGGAGACTTTTCTTCCGGTGGGTGCGCGCAAGCGCACCCACTGGGTGTAGTCCCCGAGATTCGGGCCGATTGTTTGCAATCGGTTCGGATCTTTAACTCTTTTTTGCTTTATCGTTTGCCTTCCTCAATCGGGAGACTTTTCTTCCAGGGGGTGCGCGCAAGCGCACCCACTGGGTGTAGTCCCCGAGATTCGGGCCGATTGCTTGCAATCGAGTCGGATCTTCTGTTGTATCTCTAACTCCATCTTGTTATTCTCCTCAGGCTGTCATGGAGGAAAAGCATGAGGTCTTCGAGAAGCTTCCTGATGCTTACACTGCCAGCCTCCGGACTCTCGCCCAGGCCCAGCTGCAGGTCAACAATCAGTCGGCCGAGATCACTAAACTGAAAGGTAACCTCTATACTATTTCTGTTTTCTTTCCGATTAACAATTACTCTTGCACTCATATCCTTTATGTTCTGCTCTAGCTTCTACTCCCATGATAGATGACCTTCAAGGCCGAATTACTGAATTGACTGCAGAACTCGACCAGCATGGCCCAACACTTGCCAAAGCCAAGGAAGAAATGACCCGACTGCAGGGGGTAGAAACCGATCTGAATCGGACCATCCAAAGTCTTCGCTCTGAGATGGATGCCCTCGAGAGAAAACATCTGGCCGACATTGCTGCCCTAGCGGCCACTCGCGATGGTCTTCTCGCCGAGCGTGATGCCGCCGTCGCCGCCCGAGAGGTCTTGCAAGCTGAAAGGGATGAAGCAGTCGCTGCCCGTGACTCCATTCGGCGAGACCGCG
This sequence comes from Bromus sterilis, assembly GCA_950022295.1. Taxonomy (NCBI): domain Eukaryota; kingdom Viridiplantae; phylum Streptophyta; class Magnoliopsida; order Poales; family Poaceae; genus Bromus; species Bromus sterilis. The sequence continues at coordinate 357,997,712 of OX465595.1, read as the reverse complement.
ATGAACATGTTGCCAAGTATGAAGACTTGGAGAAACGCAACTATGAGGAGACCACCCGACTGCGCCGCCGAGCCAAAGGTTTCTGCGATACAATGACCGAGATGGACGTCCTCCTTAGCGGTGAGTGTCTCCTGCACCTTATGCGCTTTCCGATTGCTCTCCTCTCTCATGTTATTTCTCATACTTCCTTTTCGTGACACAGAAGCCTGGCCCGAGTCTGAAGCAGCTGCCAATGCAGCCGTCGCCAAGTCTCGAGAGGAAGCCGTTGCCGCCGGAGGGACCTACGACCGTGAAGATAACGTCTGGACCCGGCATGAATATCTGATTGGCACCGAAGCCCGCATTCCTGTTATCAAGGGAGTTGCCTTATCCTTCAAGCTCGGAATTCTGAAGATTGCTGAATCATTGTGGTCGCTGACTGAGCTTAAGGTCGGACTCCAGAAGATGACGAACGCTGCTGATTCCTCCGCCGAGATCCGCAAGGGAGAAACACAAGATGAAGAGGATTCTGACAAGGGGGAAGCTCCGAATGCTACCACTGAGCAGACTCGGACTCTCCTGAAGGCCATCCCACGTCGAATTGACGTATTGCTGAACTCTGCCGGTCGGACTGGCGCGGAAACCGCCCTTCAGACCGTGCTGAGCTGGTACCCTCAGGTGAAGTTCTCCCAACTGTACAGCCTCCGAGATAATGCCTCTGATCTCCTTGAGAAAACCTATACCGAAGTCAATCGGCTAGCCAGCACTATGGTGAACTGGTTCTCTCCCTACGAGTACACTCCGTATCTCGACGAAGGAGGAAATCCGCTTGCTGCACCTTCGATCTCTGGCTTGGCCGAAGAGCTCTCCGATAGCGGCTCATCTCAAACATCTCCACGATCCAAGAAGATTGGTGCCACAGCTTCTGAAGCGCAATCGGACCCGACTGCTCCGTCTTCTAGCTCAGTGCCTCCGACTTCCTGAGCCATGCTATCAACTGTTTTACTTATTGTAGCTTGCCGATATCGGATCGGTTTTACCTTATTTTGTCCTCTGATTATCCGTTTGTAAGACATATTTTTAATTCTGTCGACACTCACTGGGTGTGACTTGGATGTAATCAACTTATTCGGCCTTGGGCCTGTTACTTCTGATGCAACCCGATTGCTTGGCTTTTGCTTTTACTTGTGCGATCAACTTTGCGTCTTTGTCGGTTTCCTTTATCGGCTGCACTTGGGGATGTCTACCGTGCCGACTTTGCTGCCGTCATGCGGTCTGCAATCGGCTCGACGGTAGACTACCAGCCAAGGTTCGATAAGTTTTTTTATTTTTATTTTTTACACGACAAGATTTTAACGCAAAGGATTCTGCGATAGTAGGCGTCGATTGCTCGCTTACCGGGCTCGATGTCGTGGTTTGCCGCGCAATCGGTAGTTTTGTCTTGTCGAATATGCCCTTGGTGGCATGTTTCGGATTATTTCCCGAGGATTCGTACTGCCGACTGCCCCAATCGCCACCCTTCTCAATGCCACAAACCTTTTAGTGATTTGCGCTCAAGCTAGGTGTCCGATTGAGTGCCAGCCCGCAGTCCCCGTGCCTCGACGGCTTATTCTCTTGACCTCGTGGTCGGCCAGTCCCCAGGTGTGTTATACACATCTCGGGTATGACTGAGCGTCGCCGATCATGGCTAGCTCGTCGAATGAAATTATACGAAGGTAATCGAATGCTCATTTTCAGAGGCATGATAACTTTTACTCATTGTTTGCCGATTGGCTTACATAAGTTTCTGCTGCTCAACTATAGAACGGACATAACAATTTGGCGTTCCACGGCCGCTCCGTCTCTGCTCCTGACGTGTCCTTATGCCGAGTGCCTTTGGTGCAGTCGATCAGATAATAGGAATTGTTCTTGAGCGCTCTGCTGATAACGAATGGCCCTTCCCAAGGTGATGATAGCTTGTGCTGCCCAGCTGACTTCTGGATTCGGCGCAGCACCATGTCTCCCTCTCGGAATGCGAGAGGACGAATCTTCTTGCTGTGGTAGTGCCGCAACTTCTGCTGATAGACTGCTGACCTGGACAAGGCCAACAGACAAGCTTCTTCTTTGAGGTCGACGCCGTCTTCTCGCGCTAATCTGGCTTCTTGTTCGGTGTACAGGGCATGCCGAGGTGAGTCGAACTCGATGTCGGACGGGATGACTGCCTCTGAACCATACACTAGGAAGAAAGGAGTGAATCCAGTCGACCTGTTTGGTGTGGTCCTTAAGCTGAACAGTACTGCGGGAAGCTCTTCAATCCATGCTCCGGGTGCCCTCTCGAGTGGCTCTACCAATCTGGGCCTGATACCCGACAGGATTAGTCCATTTGCTCTTTCGACTTGACCGTTTGATTGCGGGTGCGCCACAGACGCGAGATCAAGCCGAATGCCCTGCTGAGATGCATATCGGGCCAGTGCACCCTTCGCAAAGTTTATGCCGTTGTCGGTGATGATGATGTTGGGCACACCATATCTGCATACAATGTCGGCCACAAACCTTACTGCAGTCGGCCCATCCAGCTTCTTGATCGGTCTAGCTTCAATCCATTTGGTGAATTTGTCCACTTCAACCAGAAGATGTGTCATGCCACTTCGAGCTCTCTTGAACGGTCCGACCATGTCCAAACCCCACACTGCAAACGGCCATGCTATTGGGATTGTCTTCAGTGCCAATGCTGGCTGATGACTTCTTGCCTTGAAACGCTGACAACCCTTGCAGTACTTCACCAGATTTTCAGCCGCTGCAAAGGCAGTCGGCCAGTAGAAACCATGTCGGAATGCTTTGTTGGCAATGGCCTTTGCAGACGCATGATGACCGCATTCACCTTGATGAATGTCTCTGAGCAGCTCCAAGCCTCTGTCCTCTTCCACACATCTCTGGAGGATACCAGTCGCACTCTTGCACATCAACTCATTGTTGATTATTGTGTATGCCCAAGATCGGCGGCTGATTTGCCTTGACTCTGCCAAATCTTCTGTGAGGACTCCGTCTGCTAGGAAATCTCTAATCGGCTGTGCCCATGATGGCGCACTGACCACTGCCATTACTACTGCATGCTGGGGTGGGACTTCTTCTTGGACCTCAGTTTCTTGACCACTGGCCTCCGAGATCTCGGCCTCTTGCACTTCTGCCATCTCTATCTCTGCTTCTGAACTACCGACTGCGGCGCCTGGCACGCATTCGGCAGCCCCTGGAGTCGGAGCTTCAACATTGCAATCGACAATTTCTGATGTCATTGGTTCTTCGGAGGTTGTGCCTTCAGGCGCAGCCTCTACTCGCTTCCCTCTGGCTTTGCTCTTTTCTTGTTCCTCTGCAGCCCCTGGCCCGAAGTCGGCAGCCCCTGGTGCTGTTGCCGAGACACCCTGAGCGCCTGACTGCTTCTTCATGGTTGCTGGCTTGGCCGGTTGAACCTCTTTTGCCTTTCTTAATGCTTCAAGATCGGTCTCCGAGATAAAGATGGACTCCGACTCTGGAGATGGTATGTTGGACGGCTTCTTGATGTGTTCCAACGATACGCCTGGTGGGATTGCTTGTCTTGTTGAGCCTAGCTTGAACAATGCATCTGCTGCTTCGTTGTTTGCTCTTGGCACATGACGGAACTCACAACCTTCAAAATACCCGCTGATCTGCTGCACCTGGAAGCGATAGCTTGCCATGTTAGCATCCTTTGCATCCCAAGTGCCCGAGCACTGCTGTACCACCAGGTCGGAATCACCAAAGCATTCGATATTCCGAATACCGATTTCCTTGGCAAGCTTGATGCCATGCACGAGGGCTTCGTATTCGGCGACATTGTTTGATGCTGCGAAGTGAATCTGAAGCACATATTGCAGTTGATCTCCTCTTGGTGAAGTGAGCACCACACCAGCTCCTAGGCCATTCTTCATCTTGGAGCCGTCAAAATGCATCCGCCAGGAATCCGACATTGGGAGCTGTGGCATGTACTGAGTTTCAGCCCAGTCCACTAGGAAATCGGCCAATGCTTGTGACTTGATTGCCGTTCTCGGCTCATACTGGATGCCATGACTAGCGACTTCGATTGCCCACTTCGCCACCCTTCCGGTTGCATCTCTGCTTCCCATGATGTCGGCCAAAGGAGCCGAACTGACGACGGTGATCAAGTGAGCTTGAAAGTATGGCTTCAACCTCTTGGCTGCCATGTATACTCCATAGCACATCTTCTGATAGTGAGGGTAGTTCTGCTTGGATGCCGAGAGCACTTCGCTGATGTAGTATACTGGACGTTGAATTTGCTGTGCCTTGTCCTTCTCGGGCCGCTCCACCACCATAACTGCACTGATCACCCGATTGGTTGCCGCGATGTATAACATCATTGGTTCCTTTTCAATCGGGGCAGCCAAAATCGGTGCCGTGGAAAGCATGCGCTTGAGCTCTCGGAATGCTTCATTTGCTTGAGGGGTCCAAGTGAACTTCTCCGTCTTCTTCATCAATTGGTACAATGGGATTGCTTTTTCACCCAGCCGACTGAGGAATCGGCTGAGAGATGCGAGACAGCCGGTGAACTTCTGCACTTGCTTCAGGGTTTTGGGCTGCTCCATGCGCTCTATTGCGGCTATCTTCTCAGGGTTGCATTCGATTCCTCTCTCGGAAACGAGAAACCCCAAGAGTTTGCCGGCTTGAACTCCAAATACGCACTTCTCCGGGTTGAGCTTGATCTGATAAGTTCTCAGGTTTGCAAATGTTTCCCTCAAATCATCCAACAGTGTGATTCCCTTTGCCGACTTCACCACTAAATCATCCACGTAAACATGGAGATTTCTGACGAGCTGAGAGTGTGTGCATCTCTGAATCGTGCGCTGATAAGTGGCACCTCCATTCTTCAGACCAAACGGCACGGTGATATAGCAATAGGCTCCGAAGGGGGTTATGAATGCCGTTTTTATCTGATCTTCCACAGCCAATTTGATCTGGTGATACCCAGCAGTAGCATCCAGAAAGGATAACAGCTCGCAGCCGGCCATAGAATCAATCACTTGATCAATACGGGGCAGAGCAAACGAATCTTTTGGGCATGCCTTGTTCAGGCAAGTGTAATCTATGCACATGTGCCAAGTCTTGTTCTTCTTCATAACGAGGACTGGGTTCGCCAGCCACTCGGGGTAAAATACTTCCATGATGAAACCTGCAGCCTGCAGCTTCGCCACTTCTTCGCCGATTGCCCTTCTCTTGTCCTCAAAGGTTGCTTGACCGGCTTCGAGCCTGGCCGAATGTGCAACTTGTGCTCGGCGAGTTCTCTCGGCACACCAGGCATGTCCTGCGGAGACCATGCAAAGATGTCCCGATTCTCACGGAGAAACTCGACGAGCGCGCTTTCCTATTTATCGCTGAGTCCTGCTCCGACGACAACAAACTTGGTTGAGTCGGAGGGATCTAGAGCGATCTTCTTGTTGTCCTTGGCCGACTGAAACGCTGATTCCTCATCTACTCTCTTTGCCGGGCCGACTGGGAGTGGATTCTTGTTCTGTGCTTGCGCCATTGCGATCACTTTGCTGAGCTGACGCTTCTCCGTCTCGACCACTAACGAATCAGCCAAACTGCTACCAGCGGATGTGCACTCGAGGGACTTCCTGAAGTCCCCGGTGACCGTGATGACACCGTTTGGCCCTGGGATATTCATCTTCAGGTATGTCTGTTGTGCATTGATCATGAACTTGGCGAAGGCCGGCAAACCCAACAGAGCATGGTAAGGACTGCTGAGGTCGGCGACCTCAAACCAAATCGGCTCCCTTCTGAAATTCTCCTCCGTGCCGAATATGACGTCCAGCCGAATGCGGCCCATGGGGGTGCAAGACAATCCCGGGACAATCCCGTGGAAAGTCGTCCGAGTGCGCTCTAGATCTCTCTCTGTGAGCCCTAGCTTGACCATTGTATCTCTATACAGAATGTTGATTGTGCTTCCTCCATCAACAAGCACTCGGGAAAATTTGCATGAAAACCTTGGTCCTGCGAACAGAGCGTCCACCACCAGCGGGTAGTTGCCCGGATTCGGCAAAATGGTGGGATGATCTGCTCTGTCCCAGGATATAGGACACTCGGACCAATGCACAAACTGGGGAATCGGTGGCATGGTGGCATTAACTTCCGCTGCTCGGGCTCTCCGACTGCCCTTGTCCGCGGACTCGCTGGTGAAAATCATGTAGGCGGCATCTTGCTGCGGGAACTGGTTCTGCTGCTGAGGTGGTCCTCTGTTCTGGGGTGGTGGTGGGGGTGGAGGTGGTAAAGCTTCTCCCTTTGCAATTCTTCTCACAAAGTCACACTGCCGAGTAGTGTGCGCAGATGGCCTGCCTGGCGTGCTGTGCAACTTACATGGCGCGTCCAACATGTCTCGAACGTGTACTTGGGTTTTATCTGTCCCGGTGGTCTCACGTTTGGTCTCATCTTCCGACTACCTCCTGCAGCTGCTGGATCTTCCTCATTCTGGACAACGGCCACCTGCCGACTGCCATACTGAGTATCGGGCTGCTCATCCTTGCGCTTACCACTGTTCTTCTGGTTGTGGTTGTTCTCCCTCCTTTCCTTCCGACTGAGGCCTTGGTTCCCTGTGTCCGACTGCGGAGCCCCTGGTGACTGGATCACACCTCCAACTCCGAGTTGGATAGGGCGCATCGCAGAATCGGACATAGCGAACGCATTTGCAACCTTCATGAGCTCGGCGAGCGATGTGAAGTCTTTGCGGAGCAGCTTGTGCTTCAGCATTGAATCAGCTAGGCATCCATCAGTAAAATACTGAATGGCCTGAATCTCGTGGACTCCTTCGCATGAATTATTCAGCTTGATCCACCGAGACAAGTAATCTCGGAGGGGTTCGTCCTTGCCTTGCACACACAGAGCTAACTGCCGCGGGAGATTGGGCCTGTCGTATGTGCTCGTGAAGTTGTGGATGAATGCGGTCGTGAAATCCTCCCAGCAGTTCACACTGTCCTTGGGCAAACTGTTCAACCACGTCCGAGCTGAACCCTGCAACATCAAAGGTGCATAGCGGACTGCTACGCGCCGATTGCCTCCTGCAATGCGAACTGCTGTCAGGTAATCAGATAGCCAGTCTTCAGGCTTCACAGAACCATTGTACTTGGGAGTGTCTCTCGGCAGCGTGAAGCCTTTGGGGAATTTTCCGTCCGAATGCGATGACCGAAACATGGTGGGCCAGCTTCCCCTTCTTCGTCTTCCTGAGCCTCCTTCTCCAGGAGCTCGATGCGATGCCTTGCATCATTTTGGCCGATTTGGCGAGGGCCAAGTCGAGCGCTAATTGCCGGTCTTGGGGCCGATTGCTGTGGCATTTCATTGCGCCTGCTGTTGACAGCTGGCTCTTCCATTCTTCTGCTTGCTGCTGGGGGTGGACGATTGCTTCTAACCTTACTCTCGTGCCGAGATGGCGCGGGTTGGTTCCTGTTCTGGCGCGATGCATTCGGTCGCTGACTAGCTCCCGCATTCGGCCTCATAGTTCCTCTTGACGCCTTTGGTTCTGCATTTTGATTTCCCATTGCTACGAGCCTCTGCTCCTTTGCGGCTGCTATCAGCTCACGTATTCGGCGCGATTGCTCACGCCGCTCATCTCCTTCCAGGTCTTCTAGCTCAAGCGCTATCTGCTCGGCTGCTCTCAAGTTCTTGTCTGGTGTGCTGTAAGTTGGCCTTTGGATGAATGCCGATTGCGCCGGTTGCTCCGGTTGCACTGGCCTTCTCGGACGCTCCGGTTTCTCGGCTCCCGACAACTGCTGGTTGACTGCCCTGCCTCGGCTTCTTAGATCTTCCAGGACCGCGGGCTCAATCGACCGACGCGGTCCTGCATGCGCTGCATTGTACTCCCTTGTGATGGCTCCCAACCTGCGCTCCTCTGCTAACACTTGCTCAGCTCTGCGAGCCAGGGCGAGCCGTGCTGTTTCCAGCTCCGTGTGCACCTGCTCTGGATCACCATTCCTGTTCACGGGTGTGTATAACACATCCCGCAACGCACTGGTGCCGATTCGCTCTGCGGCATCAGCTACCTCCTTGGCCTTCCTAGCCGCACTCGCTGGGTCTCGGTTAGTGGATGAAGATGCTCCCGCCATCATGACGGCAGCGTGCACTCGGCCTCTCTCTCTACCAGGTGTTGCGCTGCAGCCCCTGGCCGGGAGTGGATCCGTGGCACACGAGAAGATGCGAATATCTCTAGGATATGCTTCGGGGAAGCTGCCGATGAAGAGGCGATGACTGCCAATTTGCAGCGACACACCGGGCAGCAGGGGTGCTCCAGCCCCGTACCGCGCCGAGTAGTCCACCACATAGTCGATTTCCCCACGCCTTAGAATCAGGCCAGAGGCGTGGCTCCCGCCCGATGCAGAGGAAAATCCCGTCCGGATCTTTACTCCAGTCGACGCCTCGTTCTGCCCCACGGTGGGCGCCAACTGTCGTCGATATGTAACGTCAGATGCCATGGGATGGCTAAAGTGAGGGGGAATACTCGAGGGAGAGGATGCCGATGGTGCCGGAATCGGGTTGGGCACAAGCACGGTGAAGACACCACGATGTACCCAGGTTCGGGGCTCTCCGGAGAGATAACACCCCTACTCCTGCTTGTCTCTTGTATATCAATGATCTGGCTACAATAACTGCTTCTCTATCTTCTCAGGGGAAGGTGAGCTCCGCCGCCGTGGGCAAGGTTCTCACCTGCTTCCCTGAGGAGTAACTACGAGCAGTGAATGAACTGGGGGGAAATGAGTTATGGTGCTCTAGTGTGGATCGTCCCTCACGCAGGAGGGGTACCCTGGCTCTTATAGGGTGAGCCCAGGGTACTTCGGTAACTTCATTGCCGAATGGGCCCATATGTCATCCTCTAATCGGCCTGGGCCCACCGACTGCTCCTCTCCGGGCGATCCGGAGCTTACGAGCGGCGGCCCATGCTGTAGGCTTGTAGGATGTAGGGATGAACAGTGGAGCTAGGGAGTATGGTCTTGTCGGCCTGTCCGCGGAATCGGCGGGGAGGTCGACACCGTATTTCCAGCAAATCCTCGACGTGACTTGGCCTTCCTGCCACCCGGATATCTCGGGATATGGTATTTATGACCTCGTAATCATACCCCCGACTGGGTGGTGGGTGGTTCCGATTGCGCCTGGTCCGACTGGTGGTTCCTGGCGAGGTCGATTGCTCTGGGCAATCGGCTTGCTAGGTATTAACCCCGGACCAGCTGCCGACCAATCGGATGATTGTCTTGGTGAAGGAAAGGGTGGACCGATTGCGCCTGGGCCGACTGCTGGCCTTTGATACGGCTGATTGCCTTGGAGCAATCGGTCGTACATCTGCCCTGCTCGGCCCAGCTGCGGTCCAATCGGCCCATCCTTGTCTTGAAAGGTTACTTCCGCTTGGGTTAGCCTACCCGGGTACCAGTCCCCCGACAAGTGTTATATATGGTTATGGCATGAATGAGCTACGCATATAGAGTAAACTTCAACATGGTCAACATATGCAATGAAATTAAAGTTCATTCACACATGCATATATTGTGGGGGAGTTTTCTCTATATATTATGGTTCTACTAACATCAAATTCTTATGTAGTATTTTGATGCTAGTATAACCGGTGCGGATAACATAAAGTAACTTTGTGTTACTTTATGCTATCAAAAGAACCCAAGTACACAATTTATCCTTGGATAAGTTGCATGCTTGTTTGAATATTCATTATATAAACCCTCTTACTGAGATTGTCATCAACTACCAAAATGGGGGAGATTGAAAGGACATGTAGTCCCCATGTGTGGTTTTGGTAATTAATGACAATCCTTATGGACTAATGTTTGCATTGAGATATATATATTTGAAGGAAAGTTACATAGGCAATGCATGAAGAACATTGTTCATCAACACAAATTTATCCATTGTGGCTTGGTAATGAATGATGATTCCAATAAAGCAACAATGGCATCATGGATCTATGGATGTTTGTCCCATGGATAATGATAAGAAGAATGGATGATGTTGCAATGAATACAATATATTGATGATCGGATTTTGGGTCTCACGTGTTGTATACAACCTCGGACTAAGATGATTCAAAAGCAAAGCCATTTTCCTCAACAAGACTGAGAATATTCATGTTGAGCACTTGTCCATTTGAGGTCATCATAAGGACTCAATAATTCACGCAATATATCTGTCATGTGTCTTTTGGACTGGACACCACTTGATCATGGAGTAAAGATGAATGTTGACCAAGATAAAGATGAAAGATTGAATTCTTGATGGTCAACACTCTAGCACTACTTATGTACCACATGGGATCTTGTGGCATGGTAAGAAATTGTCAATTGTGCTTTGAGTTCTAACCCATACGATGTATTTCTATATCTTTGAGGGATAGGTGATTCTCATGGAAATGCATCAAGAGAAATATCACAAGTGCCCATGAGATGATGACATCAAGTGTAATGGTCATCAAGTTATACAAGGTCAAGTTCAAGATATGCATCTCAGAGGATTGTATGCTTGAAGCTTGCGGATGATCACGTGGTGGCACATGTGAAGATGGCATATAATGCAAGGCTTTCCTCATGACTTACGAGGATACTAATGAAGTCTTCATCGAGTTATGTGACCAATATTTCATGTACATCTTGAGCCAAGCATGACCCCATCATCAAGCTCAAGTGGAACGCTCAAGTCAAAGGTATTGTGTCGTGGATCATTGACCATCGAAAATGATGCATGCTCAAGAATGGATTTCCGGAAGCTATAGTATAGTTCTTTTATTATTCTTGAGTTATAGGGATTCCACACTATTAAGAGGGGATCAAAGGGGTTTAGTAATGGACTTGCTCAAGTCAACAATTCCACCTCAATTCCACTCCTATCCTTTATACCAAAAGAGGGGAAATCCAAAGCCAACTCATTCCTCAAATCCTATGGCATATCCTTTGCATACTTTGCACCTCCCATTTTGTTTTATCTTGGGTGGTTCTCTATGTGAGGATCTTGAGCTTTTCAATAGCTTTAAAATAAGCCCAAGATCATCAAAATCGGAGTTCGTATGTAAAAGTTATGCACGTTTCAGTTTCGGGTTCTTGCTGTTCTTTTTCTGGACGGACGTCCGACACATCGGACGTCCGAAACTTGTCGGACGTCCGAAATCCACCAAAATTATTGTGTCCAGATGATCAGTGAGCATGCAAATTTACCAGAAGTCCGACGTGCTTCGGACGTCCGACACATCGGACGTTCGAACCCTGTCGGACGTCCGACATGCTACTGGACTTTTCTTCTGTGTTGCATGTTAAACTCTCTTTGAACATTTCAGACGTCCGAGCTGGTTCGGACGTCCGACATTTGGAATTTGGGACGTCCGACATCTGACGGACGTCCGACACTTGCACAGCTTATTTCCCCAACGGACATTTCGTCCCTTGGGCTATAAATACCCCCTCACCCCCACTTGTGAGGGTTGAGCACTTCATTCCAAACACACAAGAACCCTAAAAGGCTCCCTCTCCTTTCTCGTACACCAAATCCTAGATCCCGAAGAGATCTGTGAGAGTTCTTGAGAGATATTTCACCCATTGATAGATCCACTCCCTCTCCCTCTTTTGACCAAAGGAATTCGCGATTTGAGCAAGTCTTGAGCATTTCCCCCTTGATCTTGTTACTCTTGGAGGTTGGAGACTCCTAGGAGGTAGGAGTGCTCCGGTGAGGAATCAACTTGTGATTTGCCCCCCGGAAAGTTTGTGAAGGTTTGGAGGCCGCCTCAAGGTCTACTACTAGTGGTTGGGAATCGCCTTCGTGGTGATATCTCAAGGGAAATAGGGTGAGCCTTCGTGGCGTTGGTGTGCCTTCGTGGTAACACCCACTCTCTCCAAACGGTGAGTAGCTTCCCTCCAAGGAAGTGAACATCGGGATACATCCTCGTCTCCGAGTCTACGGTTATCTCTAACCCTAGCTCACTACTTGTGGTTTACTTTGGTCATTTGACCTTGCATTCACTATATCTTGTTGTCCTCATTATATTGTGTTGGCTATCATATCGTAGTGATTGTTTTAGGCCAACACATTATACTCCGCAATTCATACGTGCTACTATTGTTCCATATTGTTCCTCGTGTGAATTGGTATATTGTATCTCACATATCCACATCTTGTGATATATATCTTGTGTAAGTTTGTGTAACTTACTTGTGCCTACTAGTATCATTATTGAGTTCATATTGTTTAGAATAAAGTTGTTGTTGCACTTAGTTGAGCCTAGTATATTAAGGATTTGTTCTTGTTAAGTATCCGCTTAGTTTATTTCCGCATCCGGATATTAACAAATCCATAAAAGGTTTAAAACGCCTATTCACCCCCCCTCTAGGCGACATCGTGGTCCTTTCAGCTGTAGGCTCGGAGGCTCTGAAAAGTTTCGGCTAGGTCGGCTAGTAAACTACTCCCTTTAGCCGACTTGATCACAATGTCATCCACATAGACTTCCACGTCTCTGCCGATCTGCCAGATCAGACAATTCTGCATCATGCGTTGGTATGTGGCGCCTGCGTTTCTCAGTCCGAATGGCATCGTGACGTAATAGAAACATCCGAATGGGGTTATGAATGCTGTTTTGAGCTCGTCTCGTTCATATAGTCGGATTTGATGGTAACCCGAGTATGCATCGAGGAAACATAATATCTCGCAACCTGATGTGGAGTCCACAATCTGGTCAATACGAGGAAGAGGGAAATGGTCTTTTGGAAAAACTTTATTGATATGACGAAAATCAACACAAGTTCTCCAAGATTTATCTTTCTTCGGAACCATTACAGGATTTGCTAACCACTCGGAGTGGAAGATTTCCCTAATGAATCCGGCTGCTAACAGTCTAGCTATCTCCTGCCCGATGGCCTTCCTTTTCTCAGAGGAAAACCGTCGGAGGGACTCTTTTACCGGTCTTGCTTTCGGATCTATGTGTAACTTGTGCTCGTCCAACTCCCTTGGGACTCCAGGCATATCAGCGGGCTTCCACGCGAAGATGTCCCAATTCTCACGGAGGAAGTTGACGAGCTCGAGTTCCTATTGGGGATCCAGATCGGTGGCGATGTTGGTGTATTTGCCTTCATCTATGGGGTGTATCTGTACCCTCTTGGTCTCTCCGGCCGACTGGAATGAAGATGTCTTATTTGGCTGCAGCAACTCGGACGAGTCGGCGGCTTTCTAGTATTCGGCCAATTCGACCTCGGCCATCTGCTGATTAGCTATCAGGGAGCCTTTCTGCAGCAGTTCTTCGGCTTGCTTGTAGTCTCCTGAGACAGTGATCACGCCGTGAGGGCCATGCATCTTGAGTTTCAGATAGACATAACAGGGGATGGCCATAAATTTTGCATAGGCCGGCCTTACGAGTAAAGCATGATACGCACTCGGGAAGTGTTGGGGTTCGGGGCAGAAAACACAATTTTTTCATAACCTACGAGACCCATACCCAAGACCTATGCTATGGCGATGCAAGTAACGGACAGAGATAGGTCACATACTAGCATGTAGTCCGTTAAGCGGGAATCGTTCCTGCATGAACGTGGTTGGTGTAGTCGTACCGGCAATCCCCGATGCCGCGCAGATCCACGATGACTCCTATAGCCACCCGATCCTTGTAGACCGATGACGGGATTACGTCCCCGTCGGAACGTTGCTGATGAAGACCTCGCGATACGACCACGACGATGAAGTAGCACCACAAGTGTAGTGCCTCGCGGGATTATACACATACAGTATACCCAACGTCCCTCCGGGCTCCGAACCAGTAGAGCAGCGGAAAGAAGATGGATTCGGATCCCGATTCCAGCAGCACGACGGCGTGCGTATAGTGGAGAAATCCCCAACCAAGTGTAGACTCCAAACAAGGGGAGTCCACTCGAGGAAGGAGAAAGGAGGGAGAGAGATGAGAAACTTGTCTCAAATTTGGATGTGAAGAAAAGGGCACCCTACCCCTCCTTATATAGGCCAAGGAGGGGGCAACCTCCCCTCAACTTCCCATGTGGGACTAATCCCAAGGGGAGGGGGGGCAAATGCGCCCCTAGGGGGGCATGGCCCCCTTCATGGCGCCATGGCCCATGGGGGAGGACTCCCTCTCCCCCTAATGGGCCCTATGAGGCCCATATGCCTTTTCTTCCATTTTTAATTGTATTTAAATACATTTTAATATTTAATTCAGATAATTAAATAATAAAACATATATTAAACATTATTAAATATATTTTGAACCTTTCAAAATACCCGGAACAACTTCCGGCCTTCATCGGAACAATTCCGGTCATCACCGGAACAATTCCGGTGTTCTCTCCAATTTCTCCGGTGATCCCGAATCAATCCTTACTGCGTCGAGTACCCTTAAGTGTAACACCCTATGGTCCGGGAAACAACAGACATGATCGAGACAATTCTCATTGATCAATGACTAATCAATTGGACCTGGTTACAATCCTTGATAGCCCCTGCGCTTCCATCGAATGAACTTCAATCGCTGTTGGATCCGTTAACCGTGTGCCTGTTCCCTTTGTCCTATGGTACTTTGCTTGTCCGAGGTTTGATCATCGGTATCCACTATACCTAGTTCGTCCTCGTTCTCAACAAACAAGTTTACTCGTTCCCGTGATATTACAACTCCGTGACCTAGTCACACGTTTGAAAACTTTATGATGCAATATCACCGAGTGGGCCCAGAGTACCTATCCGTCACACGGATGGACAAATCCCGCTTTGATCTATTTGCATACTCATTAACATATCTATTCAGAATACCTGAAGTACTCCTTTATGGCCACCATATTTCAGTCAGGCGGTGGGTAGCAAATCAAGGCATCCTAATAGACAGTAATTACATATGATCATTACGGTCTAAGGATCTAGTCACTACGTTATAGTTATTGCAATGTCGAACTATGTGACTTGATCACATCGCAACACTTCTGGTGGGTGTATGTCCATCATATCATTATCCAATGATACGACTCCATTGTCAACAGACGCCATTGTCTCATGATCAGGAAACCTTGATCATCAATCGCCCAATGGACTAGTATACTAGGGTTAACTAGGGACCTGGTTGTTTGTTTACCACACATGTATTAAAGTGTCCGCTTAATACAGTTATACCATAGTATCAAACGTATTATGAACTAATGGAATATGCTCGATAAAACATATTTTATTTGCCTCTAGGGCACATTCCCAACAGTCTCCCACTTGCACTAGAGTACAAATAATCTAGTTGCATTTTCTCTGGATCATAACTCCTTATTGATCATGCTTGCCCGTGGAAGAGGTTGTATCAACGGTCTGGGTACCATTCAGAACCGTATGTCCTTTTGGAAATCATAATGTCACCTAATTTGACATTCCTTCATTATCCACTATAATGATGAGGTATATATATTTGGCGGTGAAGTGAGACTTCGTTTGCTGTGTCATAGCAATGCCATCCGGTGGGTCACGCGGACTTTCCCATAGTCATGCACACTTGAAACTCACTCAATCAGAAGTCGAACTTCTTAAGCCATAATATAACTCCTGCTACTTCTAAAGCAGCCACATCAATGTAGATTCAACCCTTAGTGCATTGTATGGAACTTTGATGTCTAACCATGTTTCTTTCAACTTAGGCATTTATTAGTATGATATCTCAATTTTCTAGGTTAGTGTCAAAACTTGAACCAGCATAAAATTTATGGTCAAGTCCACTATCCTTTACAAATTTGAGATGTATCCTCAGTTCTCTTCAGACACTGAAGGATAAACTTTACTCTTTGTTCAATGATTTACTCATAAATCATATCACAACATGTTCTTATGTCAGAACCCTCTGTTAGGTAATGTGCTAGGATCAAAGTAACCTTGCATCATGTCAAAATTTCACAAGAAATCTTTGAAATCAAAAATCAAAAGCAAATGGGAGAAGGAACACCCCCAGAAGAATTAATTCAAAAGGCCAGATAAAAATCTTCTCCAAAAATTCATGTTAGATTTTTGAAAAATCTTATAAATGAGTGTGATCACATATCAAGTGATGTGGGACCCATCCCATGCTCATAGATTTTTCAAATAATCAAACAGTGCCTTGGAATTAAAGAAATACCCCTATTTGATTTAGATTCAAATTATTTGAATTTTAAAAATGTTGAAAGTTTATGAGTGGCTAGTCTATATTATTATGAGGCCACATAAAAGTTTTCAGCATTTAATAAAATGTTTAGCTATTTTTTTAGCTAAACAGTACAAATGGCAGAAAGAAAAACAGAAAACAGAAAAGGAAAAAAAGGCTTACCTCAAACGGGCCCAACTTACCGAGGCAGCCCAGCCCAGGGACAAGGCCGTCTTCTTCCTCGCGCCAGGCAGGCTGCTGCCGCCGTGGCGAGCATGCCGGCGACGCTGGCCACCTCCTGCTTCCTCCCCGTCCACGTAGTCGCGTCTGGAGACTCCCCGCAGCCTCCCTGATCCATTCCCCCCCTCCACGAGCTCCCTCCCCTCCTCTCTCGCCCGTTTGGTCGCCGCCCGAGAAGGACGCCGGAGCACCGTTGATCCCCCGCGTAGCCATTGACGCCTAGAAGCCCCAAGACCGTGTCCAAGCTCTTCGTCGTCTTCGTCTTCATCGACCTGCAGAAGGAATCGGAGCCGGACGCCTCCCCGAGATCGCTAACTTCGTCGTCTTCATCGCCGGCCGCCGTGGATCGAACTCGAATTCCGGTAACACCAGCGCCTCCCCGAGCAAGCCGCCACTCCAGTTAGATTCAGGGTGAGCTCGCAAGCAAAACCCCTCTTTCTCCCCCCTCGATTGATTCCTCTAGCCGGATCTGCCATGGGAACCCGAGCACCTCGCCGCCATGGTCGTCGCCCTCCTCGCTCCAGTGCCCGTCGTGAACCCCCAGTGCACGCGTTTGACTCCCGCATGTGCCAGCGCTCGAACGCACCACAAATCAGCCCGATCCGTGCACTGCTACGTCATCTACGACCTCGCCGCCGTTCTGTTGCCGCCGGAGTCGTCGCCGTCGTCGCTCCCGACCACCCCGTGACCCCTTGTTGCCTCCAGAAGACGCGGACGAAGCTGCCGCATCCATTGGTGCCCTCCCCGTGGCCTCCCGTGGCCCCTAGGCCATTCCGGCGAGTCGCCGCCGCGGCTCCAGTCGCCGGCGGTTAACCGCCGGTGGGTTAGCCCTTAATCACCTGGCTAATGACCCCCTGGGTCACTGACCAGTGGGCCCAGTGGCTTAATTAAGCCACTGGATTAATTTAAACCACGGGTTAATTAAATCCAGTCACTGACACCCTGGACCCACATGTCAGCTGACGCAATAAACATTTTATGAATTTCCAGAAAATCAAAATGAATTAAAGAATTCCAGAAATTCCAGAAAATACCCCAAACTTTGGAAATTCATAGAAAATTCATATTAACTCCAAATTGGACAAATAATATATGAAAAATGATCAGGAGAAAATTATCCTTCCAAATATGCAACTTTCAACTATGTTTGAGTTGAATTTAAATTGGGACCAGTAGCATATGTCATTTGGCTTATTTGAATTTAATTCAAATTCAAATCAAATGATCTTGCTACTTGGACCATGGAATGGAGCTACAATTCAACCACAATTCAGAGGCATATCATACACATTTGAAGATGATTCAAAATGATCAAACCATGTCACATGTAACTTGGTAAATGTTGAATTCAAATGTGGAGTTTGAATTTTCAATATACTCCAATTAAATGGAATGCTCAACACATCAGTACCATGAACATCGCCCTTTCAATCTTATTCATGTGATTGTGCATTGTACATTCTGTTGATCCTATGATTGTCATGTTGCTGATAGACGTGGAGCCGGAACCCGAGGTCACCCCCTTCGTTGAAGACCCCGAACCCGAACCTCGTCAGCAAGGCAAGCAAACCCCCATTGATCATGTCGATAAAATCCCACTTCCCTCTCATGTCTCGCTTATGCATTGTTTAGGATGATCACCATGTTACGATTCTACCGCATAGATGAACCCATTCCTTTGCATGACCTATCATTTTGTCACAGTAGTAAGCAAACCACAATCCTAGCAAACGTAGGAGTTGGTTGATATCATGTAACCCCTGCAATGTTACTGCTTATTGCATGCTTAGTATGATACCATGTTGTTACTGTGATGTGAGTCGGGATGGGAGTGATCATGTTGATGATGGTAGAAAAGTGTTGGTGAATCGACCCTAATACAAGGTGAACGATGAGAGGCTGTGTAGGAGTACACGGTGGGTTGTCTCGTTGAACACCGCCCTAGTACGAGTTCTTGTGTGGTGATCCAAGATGAAGAGTACAACCACACATTGGGCTCACTGACCCCTCTTAGCTTACTAACTCATCCCTTTCGATGTCCAGATGTCGCAATAGTTCGGAGTTCTGGTAGGTCTGTGGCCTGGTTGCTAAGTGAGAGAACGGCTCATCCGAGACCGGCTTATGCACCACGCACACATCACTTGGGTCCACTTCGGTAAACCGGCCGGGTTCACGATTGTGGTAACCAACCCAAGTAGGCGGCTTTCTCGGACTAGATCGGCTATGAGGTAACAGTTGTGGTGAGCATCCTCGCTGGCACCCCTTGAATGGTGTCGAGATCAAAGGCGGTAAATGATGGTCATGTGTGTGTAGCGGTACACCCTTGCAAGGTTAACAAAACTATTCGAATAGCCGCGTCCGCGGTTATGGACTGCTTGGAAAGCTTAGCTTGATTATTAGACAACTTGAACCGGATACTTCTAAAACACACCAAGATAAGTGTGAGTGCTATGGCGTGCTTCCTCGTGGGGAAGTCGAGGAAGGCACCATAGTGGTGTATTGGTTGGACAAAGTAGTGGACTCGTGTACGCTTCTTACCTCAAAGTCTGGTACTCGTAGTTCAGGATTAGCCAAGTCAAAGCTGGCACTTCTGCAAGTGAACCCCACCTCCCTTTACCTTGATACAGATGCATGAGTAGTATAGCTCCTATGTAAGTCTTGCTGAGTACGACTTTGTACTCACGTTTGCTTAATCTATGTTTTAGATGATGCCACTGACCCCGAAGGTGGCTTCTTCATCGAGCTGGACGACTGAAGACCAACTAGTCTAGTCCCAGTCAGACGACTGGTTCCCTCGTGGAGGGCTTGTGTTTAAATAAGGCTTCTTAAGCCATTTGTTAAACTTGTCTGTACTCAGACATAATTTGCTTCCGTTTGTGTTGTAATGTTGGATCACATGTTTGTGATCTCTGTGTGCACTCTATAAGAGTTATCAATAAAGTTGTACACTTTGTAGAGAATTGCAATGGTACCTGCTGTTCATACAAGGCATGTGTGCTGCGTGTATGTTTATAACATGCATGTCTTTGTATGGGTTTTCGAGACCTTAGTTGTGTTCTGGCTGGCGGTCTTTCATACACCAAGTGGCCCTTAGATGTGCGCAGCTTGGGGCATCGCGATGCGATTGTTCGAGACTCCGTCTCGTGCACACTTTGTGGTATGATCGAGCCCGCCCTAGACCCCGACTAAGTGATCGGGCTGGAGTAAATCTATGTAAGAGTTATGAGATAGTCGTTAGTATGGTTGAGGCGACTTGTCTTTGAATATGGGAGTTCACCACCCATATCATTAGACTTGTGTGCGGACGATGAGGACCCATCTCAGTTGATCATCCGGCCTGGATGGGATGCCCCTCACGTACGATGCTTTCCGAGAACGTTCTGTGCTTGGCCTTGTCTTCTTAGACAAGTGGGTACGGTTCTCAGCTCTCCATATGACTATGTCTTAGCTGTACTTGCATATGCTAACCCCGGGTCCCGACATCTTAATACTAAGAACTTGGGTCACATTACGTTGAGTACATAACTCTGGTTTTATATGAAAGAACCTATGATAAAGGCATAGAGGATCCAACACATCCATTTATTTCATTAACCATTAACCATTGTTCTTGTACTGAGATTAACTCAACACTTCTCTTGGATATACAAGTAAGGACCACTTCTTGACTTGTCCCATTCTGAACTCCTTCAGAATCTTATCCAGGAAAGTATTACGATTCAATGTTATTAAACACATATCTATCTTAATAGATCTTGAATGCTTAATACTTATTCATCTTCATTTATGAAAGATTCAAATAATCATTAACACCAACTGCACCATTCATAATTTGTTATCCATATATGAGAATGTTATCATGTTCCCACTCAAATATGTCATGCACATATTAAGTTATAGGATAACACTCATATTGCTCCCACTCAAATATGTCGGCCACATATAAGACAAGGATAACATCCACATGGCTCCCACTTAGATATGTCAGACACATATTAAGCTCAGGATACTAACCACATGGCTCCTACTCAAATATGTCATTTACATATAAGTCTAGGATAATACTCCCATAGCTTCCACTCAAAATATGTCGTCTACATATTAAGTTTCAGGAAACTATTCAGCTCCCACTCAGTTTCATGCAAATGCATGTTTCCTCGATATTTTGGTTAAGTCCAAAATCCTTTGATCATCCATCAAAATGAGAATTCAGTTTACGAGACACTAGTATCCATATGTTTTTCAAAACCTTCTTGTTGTACAAATTACAACACTTCTTCAAATACATGATTTGAGGAAGTCACGGTATTGATAACAGTCCTGGATCAATCGTAGTGAATATCCCTTTGACTCAAGCATTGCTACACATTGTAGTCAACTCATTGAATTTGTCAAAAACAATCTTTGTGACAAACCAATTTTGACGTCCCTTTGATGTTCACATTTATTCCTTTTAACTCTGAAGTTATTGTGAATATCAAGTAACCTCCTTACTTGATAAGATTCAAGCAATCTTAAATGTAACTCAACATAGGATTTCATGACTCATAGTCATATCTCGTACTTAGGTCCACCATAGCTTCTTTGTAGTTCGTAGGAATGTCTTATTCCATTAACATGACAAGTGAATCATGAATATCATTTTGCACCAGGGGCAAATATATATATTCTTGAATCCTACCTTTCTCAGTAAAAGCTCCCATCAAAAAATCATGATCATTATCATTAGTTTCTCCTCTTATTGTAGAGCTTTGCTTCCAGAACATATTCCGTTGCACTACTCTGACATTTGGAGGCAAGGTCAATTACCTTGGTTGAACTTTCACTTTTCTTCCATTACCACATTTATCAAGAACAATTCTTGACAAACACCAAACATAGCAATACAAGTTTTGCTCCTTTTGGTTCTAGTTATGGAAGATGTATCCATAGTTGTCTAAGGATACACTACAGAGATAATTTATCTTACATAAATCAAGCTTCCTAGAAACCACAACACACCATGACATATATAGTGTTGGTTTCCACGAACTCAGATGGTTCCCTATGCTGAAGTGAGTTTTTGCATATTAAATTAATAACTCTAAACAATAATAACGTAACTTGGTAAGAGATAACTTAGACCATACACTTTTCGATAGAGTATGATTACGATGTTCAGGCACATCAATCAATATTGAAATGTCTCAAAACATTGCAATTTGTGGAACAACTTTCACACAAGTCTTTATGCCCAAGACTGACTCAAAACATTTGTCACTTTGATCAAATCGTAGAGACTTGTCTTTCTTGTTAATTTTTATATCCATCTTTACTCTGAAATCCCTTTTGATCATATCAAATTAGTTCAGACTCATGTTTAATTAGTGAATACAAATATTCATCTAAGTCCACATACGAAGTTCACGAAATAATGAAATTCACCACATACTGACATACGATACATCACAATGTATGATACTCAACAATCAGTACACATTCCGTTTACCAGAATGCGAGGTTTTAGTCATCTCACCTAAAAGGCATGGTTTGTATGTGTCAAGAGATCAAGTATCTTAAGACATCATCATACCATTCATGACTTAAACTGTAGTGTCATTATTAAGCCTGGATATTTCTTGGCATTACAATATCTCTTATAAATGATCAAACAATTATCATCAATATAAGAATAACTCATTCATAATCGTAATGTGACCATAAGAGATATCATTCATAAAAGGAGAACAACTGACTTGTTTCTCACTAATATGAATAATTGTCTTCGCAAGATGCAAGACACACTAATAAAGTTCACATTCAAACGATCATAAAATTTATTCATATATTAATCAATTGATAGATGTAGAGGGAGAGTGTTGTCGACCATCAACTATCATGATTGCCGTCAGCACACATTGTCACCTCATCCCTTCCAAGTCACTCTCAAGCAGTAAGTTCAAGCATCGAATACTTAATCAACCGCAATTAGTGTTTCGTGGGGAAAGACATTTATAACTTGTATATCAAATATACTTTCTCCGTCAATGACTATTCCTGCATTGGTTCTACTCTTAAAGTTCTCAACTTTGACCATGATCTCATGATAGGTGAACAGTTCTCCTTCATGACATAGTCCAGACACGGTCTTTGTAGCTGGGAGGAAACAGATGCAACTCCCCAGTTATCGCAAAGTAACGAGTCATTCAGTAGTCCAAGTTATACACAAGGTGTTCATGTATCTTATACATTTTCCATGTGACTTTCTCAGCAGGTTGTTCCTTCCACCATGGTTGAAAGAAACCCCGTCCATATACTCATATTCCATTACTCTGATTTGTGACCAAGTGCTTTCAAGTTCACCTAGCACGTCATACGTGTTGGTTAACATGCATTCACAATTCAGATTCCATAGAATGAATTATGGTGTATTGGACAGTCATTCATAAGTGACGGTGAGTGCGATACTCATCATCATCTTCCTTGATTACGGAGTTGTCAGGTGTATCTCCTAGCAGTTCTTCGTATTATGTTTAGCAAGTCATTACTAATGAGTATGTCTCTAATGGTGTCGGTACACATCAATGAAGTAAGACCCATTTACCTTAAGTTCTATCATACTAAAAGAGCCATAGTTCTAAACATTGGTATGACGTTATCTACAATGATATTTGCTAAGACATGAAGATTAAGTTCATAATATGGAGTTCATGTTTCAAAAACAATTCTGGAACTCCCACTCAGACAAACATCCCTCATAGTTTGTTCTAAGTGATTACACGATCCTTGAAGAACATACCTCCCCCGTGTGACACGACCATCAGTATGTTGTTCAAGGTAGGCCATCATGCCAATCACATCATCCATGTGACTCATGCTCGACCTTTCGGTCTCTTGTGTCCCGAGGCCATGTCTGCACATGCCAGGCTCGCCACAATAACCTTAGTGAGTATATGCCGCGTATGCAAGGCCATGTTTCTGGACATGCTAGGCTTGCTCCACCCATCTCTTGTCAACGTAAAAATGTTTGACACTCGTGTGACACGTGATGCCTCCATAATGAAGAACTTTCCAGATGGTGCTTCACTAAGGAAGGCCACTTTGTTGGATTAGTGAGGGATCATCCTATTATGCTACCGTCGTATATCTAACATATTAGCAAAACAGGATGCAACAGTATAAATCATACATGCTATGATTCCCCCCCGACATGCAAATTAAAGTTGAAAATGCCTTTCTACTTTATCTTTTGCAAGTTTTACGTGGCTGCTAGGGGTTTCGAGAAAAGAACCGCTTTCTATCCTGCGAAAACAAGCCACAACACCAATCCCGCAATTGTCTCTATTACACCCCTGTCGGGGCCCTCCGTTGCAAACATCTTCGCATCGCTAATGCAGAGAGACAGACACCCCCCAGCCACTTTATATGGTACAAGCCATATGTCTAGCGTGGAACCAGTCTCGCGTAAACGCGTAAGGTCGGTCGGGGGCCGCTTCATCAAAAATTGCCGCAACGCTAAATGAGTACACGTGAGAGGGTAACAATTGGAGAATTGATGCCCACATACTAGATGTGTTCTATCCGTACAATACATCTACGCATAGCCTTGCTCATGATACCACTGTTGGGGTTCGGGGCAGAAAACACAATTTTTTCATAACCTACGAGACCCATACCCAAGACCTATGCTATGGCGATGCAAGTAACGGACAGAGATAGCTCACATACCAGTATGTAGTCCGTTAAGAGGGAAACGTTCCCGCATGAACGTGGTTGGTGTAGTCGTACTGGCAATCCCCGATGCCGCGCAGATCCACGATGACTCCTGTAGCCACCCGATCCTTGTAGACCGATGACGGGATTACGTCCCCGTCGGAACGTTGCTGATGAAGACCTCGCGATACGACCACGACGATGAAGTAGCACCACAAGTGTAGTGCCTCGCGGGATTATACACATACAGTATACCCGACGTCCCTCCGGGCTCCGAACCAGTAGAGCAGCGGAAAGAAGATGGATTCGGATCCCGATTCTAGCATCACGATGGCGTGCGTATAGTGGAGAAATCCCCAACCAAGTGTAGACTCCAAACAAGGGGAGTCCACTCGAGGAAGGAGAAAGGAGGGAGAGAGATGAGAAACTTGTCTCAAATTTGGATGTGAAGAAAAGGGCACCCTACCCCTCCTTATATAGGCCAAGGAGGGGGGAACCTCCCCTCAACTTCCCATGTGGGACTAATCCCAAGGGGAGGGGGGGCAAATGCGCCCCTAGGGGGGCATGCCCCCCTTCATGGCGCCATGGCCCATGGGGGAGGACTCCCTCTCCCCCTAATGGGCCCTATGAGGCCCATATGCCTTTTCTTCCATTTTTAATTATATTTAAATACATTTTAATATTTAATTTAGATAATTAAATAATAAAACATATATTAAACATTATTAAATATATTTTGAACCTTTCAAAATACCCGGAACAACTTCCGGCCTTCATCGGAACAATTCCGGTCATCACCGGAACAATTCCGGTGTTCTCTCCAATTTCTCCGGTGATCCTGAATCAATCCTTACTGCGTCAAGTACCCTTAAGTGTAACACCCTATGGCCCGGGAAACAGCAGACATGATCGAGACAATTCTCATTGATCAATGACTAATCAATTGTACCTGGTTACAATCCTTGATAGCCCCTGCGCTTCCATCGAATGAACTTCAATCGCTGTTGGATCCGTTAACCGTGTGCCTGTTCTCTTTGTCCTATGGTACTTTGCTTGTCCGAGGTTTGATCATCGGTATCCACTATACCTAGTTCGTCCTCGTTATCAACAAACAAGTTTGCTCGTTCCCGTGATATTACAACTCCGTGACCTAGTCACACGTTTGCAAACTTTATGATGCAATATCACCGAGTGGGCCCAGAGTACCTATCCGTCACACGGATGGACAAATACCGCTTTGCTCTATTTGCATACTCATTAACATATCTATTCGGAATACCTGAAGTACTCCTTTATGGCCAGCATATTTCAGTCAGGCGGTGGGTAGCAAATCAAGGCATCCTAATAGACAGTAATTACGTATGATCATTACGGTCTAAGGATCTAGTCACTACGTTATAGTTATCGCAATGTCGAACTATGTGACTTGATCACATCGCAACACTTCTGGTGGGTGTATGTCCATCATATCATTATCCAATGATACGACTCCATTGTCAACAGACGCCATTGTCTCATGATCAGGAAACCTTGATCATCAATCGCCCAATGGACTAGTATACTAGGGTTAACTAGGGACCTGGTTGTTTGTATACCACACCTATATTAATGTTTCCGCTTAATACAGTTATAGCATAGTATCAAACGTATTATGAACTAATGAAATATGCTCGATAAAACATATTTTATTTGCCTCTAGGGCACATTCCCAACAGGAAGTCCACTACTTCAAAGGTGATCTTCTCTTTACGGAAGTTACTCGGAGTACCGAAGACCACATTGAAGGAGATCATTCCGAGTGAGTATGCCTTTTTCCCCGGGATTATCCCATGAAATTCTAGATAGCTTTTGCGGAGTTTGGACATCGGGATGTTCATGCTCTTCAGAGTGCTTGCATAGAGGATGTTAATTCCGCTGCCGCCATCCATCAAGACATTCCTGATCCTGAAGTTACCATTTCCCGTTTCCACCAAAGGGTCCACAATCAGGGCGTGTCTTCCCGGGTGAGGAATGTGAGGAGGGTGGTCTGACTGATCGAAAGTGATTGGGACGTCGGCCCACTTCATGTAACTCGGAACTGCCGGAGTTGCCGAGTTGACTTCTATGAATCTTATCTTTTCCACCCTCTTCGACTCTCGTCCTGCGAAGATGACCAGCACTCCGTCTTCCCGCGGGAAACCCTCGCTGTCCAGTTCTGGGCTGGGTGCTTTCTTTTTCCCGGTCTCCTTATCCTGCCGGGGGCCTGCTCTTGCGTTCTGGGCTGCTCTCTTGATCAGGCGGCACTGCCGAGCTGTATGCTTTGGAATAACCACCTTTCCCTCGGCATCGCGGGTGGTGTGGAGAGGACAGGGCTGATCCAAAACTTCATCATCATTGGACGCCTTTTTCTGCCGCGGTTGCCACTCCTTTCGTGCTTGACCCTTGCCATGAAGGCCCGAAGCGTTTGCTGCCGCCACCAGCTCTGCGTCTGTTGGGGCGTCTTCCGCCTTTCTCTTGTTGTTTGCGGTCTTCTGCTTCGGGTTCGGCGCCGAGCTGCCACCTCCTCTATGCTGCTGGTTCTTCTGCCGGATTTCTTCTTCACCATTGGCATACTTGTTTTCTATCTCCATCAGCTTCCCGAGTGAGGTGACATGCGGCGATCTTGCCAACTTGAGACTTAACTACTTGTACTTGACCCCTTGCTTGAAGACGTGAATGGCCTGGAACTCGGAGACTCCTTCGACCGAGTTGTGGAGTGTGATCCACCTCTGGATGTAGTCCCGAGTAGTCTCGGTGTTGCCCTGGACGCACAATTGCAGCTCGGTCAGGCCTCCAGGCCTCTTGTAGGTCCCCTCAAAATTCTTGATGAATACTCTCTCGAGGTCTTCCCAAACCCAGATGCTACTTGGGGGGAGCTGATTCAGCCACGCCCGAGCCGAGCCCTCTAACATCAACAGCAGGTGCATCATGGCTATCTCGTCACCACCCCCCTCCGATTTGCACCGCTATTCTGTAATCATCCAGCCATGTCTGGGGTTTAGCATCACCTCGGTACTTGTCCACCCCTTGGGCTATCCTGAAGTGGGGTGGAATAGGGGTAGACCGAATCCTTTCATTGAAGCAGACCGGCCCTGTGGCCATTGAGGGCCGAGCCTGATCCTGACGATGAGTTCTGGCGCGGTCGACTCGGCTCTGTACAAGATGGCTTCGGGCGTCGTCTTCGACATAAAAATAACGGTCATCCCGGTGCCGAGGGAACTCTTCTCTCCGAGGTGCGGGCCGACCCGTCCCACGGGCTTCTGTTCTCCTGAGATCCTCAAGCCGATATTGCTCTTGGCGATGATCTCCTCGAGGTTCATCTCTGCGCCGAGGCGAATTGTTTCTGTTCCTCCGCGCTTCCCCATAGGGCGTGTGTACTGACAGTGACGTCCTCGCAGGGGGAACTTGGGAATGGATCCGCTGCTGTGATTGACTGACAACAACGTTTTGATCGACTGCGGTTTGTAACAGAAATGCCAGGTGTTGAATTTCTTCTGCTGCCGGTCCACTGGGCTGCAGAGAGTTTGCAATTCGAGTTGTTGCTATGAGATTTTCTACTGGGGTACACATAGCTCGGAAAGATTCTCGGCCTGGGCCCCGCAGTTGGCGACTTGTTTTGCTTTGTTTGAGCCGAGCTACCTCCCGAGCTTGACGTTCGAGAGTATTTTCTAGCTCGGCCAGGCGCTCTCGTTCAGCCAAATTAGTTAATCTGGCTGCCTCCAGACCCCGCCCTTCTGGAGTGCTTGCGTCAATCGGGGTGTTAAGCAGCCGCTCGACCGCTTCTGCCTCTTCCCGCTCCTCCCGAGTAAGAGGGCGAGGTTGCCGACTTGACTCTCTGAGCTCCAACCTTCGGAAAGATGAAACAGGTCGGGTCGGCTCCCGAGTGCCAGCCCTGGATGGGTTGTTCGTTTCATCTCGGGCGTGAGTGTCCCGAGCTGGCGATGGCTGAGAGGGCGGAGCCTCAGCCATGCACACTTCTGCAACCGCGACGGGGGTGCCACTGCTGCCTTCTTGCTCGGCGCCTGACTCGGGGTCAGATGCTGCCATGCCTTCTTCTTCAACCAAGTCGAACAGAGGCAAGAGAGAAGCTGTGGAGCCTTCTCTTGCGATCAGTTCTTCCAAGGCCTTGTGGGATGACTCCACCGAGTCAATGACTGCCACCTGCTGGACCTTGACCGATTTTCCGCGATGGTGAGCGCGCGGGCGGCCCGAATGCTTCTTCTTGTGGCGGACAGATAGCAGCGCGGGTGCTTGACGATGGGCCGACAGCTGGAGGCGCAGGGCCCCCGACTCATCAGCTCGGAAGTGGACGCTGCCCCTTGAGGGCAGCAATTGTGCCTGGAACGGAGAATCCGCTAACCAAGCCGAATCATCAGCTATGAAAGCCAACGATCCAAAACAGAAAACTTCTCCGACGATGAGCTCGGAGCCGCGAATTGACGAAGAGGATGAGAAAAACGCCATCTCTACGATTGCTGATCAACTCAGCCCCATAGTGGGCGCCAACTGTCGTGGATAGAATCCGGACAATAGATATAGGGGTATGGATGGAGCTAAATGAATCTGTACATAGAGAGGGTTGACGCAAGAGGATTATACAGGTTAGGCCTCTCCGTAGAGATAAAAACCTTAGTCCTGTCCCAGGCTTACTAGGGCGTTCTTTCTTCAGAATACTGAGAAGTGGAGAATGTTGCGCGTGCCCATGCCAGAGGGGAGGGGGTGTCTTATATAGAGTGCGCCCCTGCCTCATTAATGCCCTGGCATAAATGGGTCTTAATTACAGGATTGAATATGTACTTAAATACAAAACGGTCTGCCCATTACTACTAATAAAGGAGGAGAAAACGCCTGCAGCATTAAATGCCTCCCGTCCGTTGCGTTTTCCATCTTCCGAGTAGGGGGGGGGCCTCGCCGATCACTTCCGAGTATCGCTCTAGTCGGATCTTGCTGGGCTTCCGAGTAGTTGCGTACTCGGAAGCGGCTCCTGGCCTCCGAGTAACATGTTACTCGGAGGCTGCCAATGCTTCGTGTTTTTGGTTGATCTTATTTTGCTTAATGTGTTTTGGGGAAACCCAGGGTTTAAGGATACCCCTGAGTTTCCCTCGCCTAGGGGTATGCCTTTAGTATTACCACGACACCAGCCGCGAACAAATACAAAATCGCATAGGATGATAAAACGCATTTGAACAACTCAGTACAAACATTTGCGGATGATTTAAGGGTCCATGTTGGAAATTCCCTAAGGGATCCTCCAAAGTCGACCCATAAAATGGATGGGCATCCGTCCACCGACCGGGAGGGGGGGGGTAGTCTGCAGTCACTAACGAGGGAGTAGTCCATCCAACCTTGACCGCAACTGTTTGCTAGAAGCTCTCAAAAAATTTGGCAGATTCGCATAAAGTTGGACGAAATTCATTCAAAATCTGATATAAATTACATAAACCAAACGATCTTCATAAAAATCAGAAGAATTACATGAGCTTAACCTAGTCTAAAACTACGCGGCGGTTGTCATGGATCGCCCTTGATAGGGCATATTTCCCCTTAGTTGGTTTTAGTGATTGATGACAATACGTTTGCGGATTAGCCATGTGCGATGAGAATTTCAGATATTTATATACATGGCACAAGACGGTAATTTTCCCCTCGATGTTTGGAGCATGAAGACGGAGTTTTCCTTTCGATTTATTTTTGGTGAATTAAGTCGTAGGAAAACCGTACTATTAAGAGGGGATCCGCTGTGGAGTGGTGGGTGGAATCATCACACATACACACACTCTACACCCACATATATTCCCTTGCGTCTTGGAGGAGTTTGGCATAGTGGCATGAGCTCCCTGGTTCTACCAGGGCGGTAGTACCGCTCGAAGTGCGGTAGTACCGCGCCATGGTAGTACCGTAGGCTAGTATCGCGTCTACTACCGTAAAGCTTCTATAATCAACGGTGGTAGGCACGGCACTAGTCCTTCGGTAGTACCGCTCCTTGTGCGGTAGTACCGCGCCACGGTAGCACCGTAGGCTAGTACCGCGCCTACTACCGTAAAGCTTTTGTACTCAATGGTGGTAGGCACGACACTAGTCCTTCGGTAGTACCGTGGGTCGGTAGTACCGCGCCTCGTGCGGTAGTACCGCACCACGGTAGTACCATGGGCTTGTACCGCACCTACTACCGTAAATCTTTTGTACTCAATGATGGTAGGCACGACACTAGGCCTTCGATAGTACCGTGGGGTTGTAGTACCGCTCCCTGTACGGTAGTATCGTGGTTGGTGGACTGCCAACGGCTTGTTTTGTGCCCACCTAAAAAAGGGGGTCTTCTTCCCCAAGTTGACTCACCTCATTTATTTCTCTCCTCCATTTACGCCCAAGCTCTAATCTTTCCCGATCTCCCTCCCTAGCCATCAAAACTTGTTGATTCTCTAGGGTTTGGAAGAGGAGGCCCCGATCTACACTTCCACCAAAGGATATTTGACTCCCCCCATTAATCACTTGTGGATCTTGTAACTCTTGGGTGCTTTGGTGCCCTAGACGGAAGAGGTCACCTCGAAGCCATATTCCATTGTGGTGAAGCTTCTTGGTTGTGTTGGAAGCCTCCAATTAAGTTGTGGAGATTGCCCCAACCTTGTATGTAAAGGTTTGATCGTCACCTTCAAGGCCACCGCGTAGTGGATCGCGACATCTTGCATTGGTGAGAGCGTGAGAAGAAATAGGGTGGCCCTCATTGGCCTCGTGTGAGCATTGTGCTCCGCACCCTCTCTAAACGGGGACGTACTTCTTGAAAGAGAAGGAACTTCGGCAACATATCATTGTCTCCCGTGTTTCCTTTACCTTTACTTTGTGCAAGTTTAATTCATTGCTTATTTCTTGCTTGCTCTTTTAGTGTTGCATTAGTTGTCATATAGATTGCTCACATAGTTGCACATCTAGACAATCTATCTTTCTTGTCAAGCATCAATTTGTTAAGAAAAGCTTAAAAATTGTTAGTCGCCTATTCACCCCCTCTAGTTGACATTCCGATCCTTTCAGTTCTGCTTTTCACTAGCTTCAGTGCTCCCGGTAGATAAGAAGCTTCAATGCAACTAGTAGCCAGCCGGCTAGACAGACCGATTGTGTGCACTAATGGCGCTCATCCGCCATGTCCACCTGCTGACCGGGGAATCATGCTCCACTCAGTCATCCTACTCATATAATGTCACAGAGGCTGGCTCAAGCGTCAGTTAGTGATGCTTCAGCAGGGGGGGGGGAGGGAGATCACCACCGCCTCCCTGATGATGAGCCCGCTATGATTGCCATCAACGGGAGGGGAGAAGTGGTGGCCTTCATGGTATACAAGCCGGCGCGCAACCCTCTGGCGAGGAGAGGTCTACGCCCAGCTTGTTGAGAGCTACTGTCAGCAATCATTGTTGCTTGGACGACGAACTTGCCTCTATCCTACAAGAGCCTAGAGCTCGTCGTCATGACTGAGGTGAAGGAAGTATAAAATGGAAAGGGCGGTGTGTGGTGTGTTCCACGATCCAGCCACAGTCCGTATAAATAGTGAGTGTCGGCTAGAGAAGCGGAGCAGTCGGTTTAAATACGGGGCGCAATGTGGGGTTCTCAGATGCCAAGCTTGTTTAATGCCGGCATACGATGAACCTAGGCATTCCGTCGTGTCTCTCCGACATTGAATAGGTGCCGAGACTGGGGCTCTAGGACGTGGCACACGAGCAGGGCGCGCCGCTGGTGAGGAGGAGGCGGAAGTCGGCCCGCGGACGTGGCAGCGGCGATCCAGGCAGGCCTGCAGCAGCAGCACCGCCCCGAAGAACGAACCGCCGAGCGACGACGACGGCGGCGGCGGCGGCGGTGACTACACCATGTTGTACATTCTCCTCGATATGAACTTTCTGTAGTTTTTTTATGTCTGATGTAATTAGGCTAAATATCTATAAAATCGCCTATATTTTATTTAAGTTGAGTCGGGTTTGCGACTAGAAAGTATATCACCCCACGTCGAAAATAGCACCGACCATGCCCAAACAATGCTATTTCGGCCCAAAAACCACACTAAGGACCGAACCGCCGGAGATGCTTTTACCCGGAAAAAAGAAATGCCTCAACCGGCCCAAATTTGGGCTGGCCGACCGGCGCCCGCCCAGCATCGACCTTATCCCCCATTCCCCCCCTTTCTTGCGACGCCCGCTTTCTCCCGTCGTTTCAGTCCGAGTTCCACCCAAATCAATTTCCCGCGTCACCAAACAGATCAGATCAGATCATTCACTTCCTTCCTTGACGCGCGCAGTCCGACTTCCACCCGGCGATTGTGCAGCGTTCCTTATATACGTACGGGGCGCACACATCAGATCTCTCCAATTCACCAAGCAACTGCGTAGCAACCATCCCCCCTCCGATCTCTCTCAGCCCGTTCTGTTTGTCTCCGCGATCTGTTCCTCTTCGAATCTCCTCCACTGATCACGCCCTCCATGCCGTGCCCCAAGCTCAAGAGCCTCAAATCTCTCACCGTGAAGTGCCCGGTGGCGGCGGAGCCTCGAGAGCCCCCCCAGTCGGCCAGCCGCTTGCTCCCGACGCCGCGAACCCCGACGCCGTCCTATGGAAGCATCGTCACCGTCCTGAGCATCGACGGCGGGAGCGTGCGCGGCATCATCCCGGGCACCATCCTCGCTTTCCTGGAAGAGAAGCTGCAGGACCTTGACGGACCGGAGGCCAAGGTGGCCGACTACTTCGACGTGATCGCCGGGACCAGCACCGGCGGGCTGGTGACCGCCATGCTCACCGCCCCTAACGCCCACGGCCGCCCGCTCTTCGCCGCCAAGGACATCAAAGCCTTCTACCTCCAACACTGCCCAAAGATCTTCCCTCACGCCAAGGCCGGGCCTCTCGGCTTGCTCAAGACCATCAGGGGCCCCAAATACGACGGCAAATACCTGCACTCCGTCGTGAGGAAGCTGCTGGGAGACACCCGGGTGAGTCAAGCGTTGCAGAACATCGTCATCCCTGCTTTCGACATCAAACTTCTGCCTCCACTCCTGCGCTCGATTACTAACTGCATCTTGTGTGTAATGAAAGTCGATTACTGAATCATGCATCTTGTCTTGTGTGTGTGTGTGTGTGTGTGCAGGCTCAAAGCGATGTCTCCAAAGACGCTCTGCTCTCCGACGTATGCATCAGCACGTCCGCCGCGCCCACCTACCTGCCCGGCCACCACTTCCAGACCACGGACAAGCACGGCAAGCCGCGGGCGTTCAACCTCATCGACGGCGGCGTCGCGGCCAACAACCCGACTTTGCTGGCCATGACCCACGTCAGCAAGCAGATTCTCATGGGCAACAAGGATTTCTTCCCTATCAAACCGGCAGACTATGGCAAGTTTCTCATCCTCTCCCTGGGCACAGGCTCGGCCAAGCTCGCTGACAAGTTCGACGCAGCCCAGCGCAGCAAGCGGGGAATCTTCGGCTGGCTCTACAACAAAGGCGTGTCGCCCCTCATTGACAGCTTCTGTCAGGCAAGCGCCCATCTCGTGGACATCCACGCCTCCGTGCTCTTCCAGGCGCTGCATTGCGAGAGGCGCTATCTTCGCATCCAAGACGACGATCTCAAGGGGAACACTTGCTCCGTCAACGTCGCCACGCCGGAAAACCTCAACATGCTGGTCGATGTCGGCAAGGCACTGCTCAAGAAAAATGTGTGCAGGGTCGATGTCGAGACCGATAAAAGTGTGCGCGACGTCAACAGGGGCACCAATGAGGAAGAGCTCATACATTTCGCCCGAATGTTGTCACATGAGCGCAAGACTAGGCTCCAAAACAAGCAGAGTAGCACTACAAAGTAAACCTAGGGTTCTTTGAGGCTACCTAGGATCTCAAATGACAAATGCTAGCATGAACTATTCGTGTGGTATTTATTTAATTTTTCCCCCATGCGTGTGTATATACATGTACTGATGCAGAGAAGGTATGGCAGGATATTTTCGTCCCTCCAATGAACGGTCACCAATTCACGCGTGGGGAGGATTTTTGACGCGAAGGTATTTTGAATGGGATCTAGTTATCGGGTGAGGGTGTTTCGACCCGCAAACGATTGCGAAAGGTTTGAGGATCGGCATTAAAGTTACCGTAACCATACACCAACTAAAAAAATGCTTCACGAGATGTTCCAAGAATGCACTACAATTTTTGACTACGTACATGTGAAATGTCAACTATGAACCAATTTATTCTACTGGTTTAAGACCATTCATGTCTGACAATATTGTAGTCTTTTTTTCCCATTACAACGTCACCCACTGTCACTGTAGTTAAGACGAAAAGTCACTTTGGATCAAGTACTTTGAAATACTCGTAATATGGACATCAAAGTTGTATCATCGACAACGCTTTGGCTTCATATTTTGCCTACATGGCATATTGTTTAACCAATTTATCGTCCACATATATGTGCTAACAGCGTAAAATTCATCAGCGGTCCACTGTATTTGTTTTCAAAATTTGTTTTGTTCATCAGAGAATGCGTCATTAGTACTACTTTAATCTAGTTTTTTTTTCAATCTCGCCGGTGAGTCTATGTGCATAAACAATAGTATTGTGGTACTCAAGGACAATAGGTTTATCAAGTGTGAAGACTACCCCGTGCTAGATTTGTTTTAGTTAAATCATTGCGTGACCGGGTTCACAAATTGAGAACGACTCTAATGAGCCACTAAAAGTAATCACTACTCCACACATTCTGGCCCACGGTGTCACTAGGCCTTCACTTTGGTGCACTATGTGTGCATTCTCTCTTAGGGGATCGACCCATTAAACGGTTTGTTGAAAGGTTTTATGAAGTGGTTCAAAACATTTTTGAAATCTTTTTCATTTTCATTTGTTTGGAAATACATGTTTAATTTTAACATATGGTATATATTTTTTCTATATATTTGCTAATTTGTGATACACGTTGAGCATTTTTAAATACAAGATGCTCATTTTTTAACATTTGTGTTTGAATTTTTTTAAAATAAATGTTAAGCAGTTTAAAATATATGATGATTTTTTGTATGGTAATCAATATTTTTTATATTATGAGAACAGTTAAATTTATTGGATTAATATATTTATAAATATATCATGAATATATTTTTTAAACGTCTAACCATCTTTTCAAATGTTATGTAATTTTTTAGTAGTAATAGAAAATTTAAATTTTAATTGGAAATTGGTTTGTGTTAAATATGGAAGGAACATTTCCTCGAACACATGAACGCTTTTTAAAATGTCATGAATTATTTTTGAGTTGTATGGATTTTTTTTATAAATTGACTAAACATTTTTATATTGTATATGAAAAAAGTTAATTGCCATGAACCGATTTTTAAAATGTGAACATTTTTCTAATGTCACTAATGTTTTTTTAGAAAGCTAGCAACACTTTATAAAAATATCCTAAACATTTTTTTTACCTGCATGAATATTTTTTATATGTGGGATGAATATATTGATAATTTTAAGTAAATAATATCTGCAATACCTATATTTTAAATATATAAGAAAAAATTAATAATAATAAACTAAACAACGAACAAGGTGGTGTGTTGTGAATATTGAAAACAAGTTTAGTGATCGTCGATTAATTTTACGCTCCTAGTACATGCGTGAGCGATGAATTGGTTAAACAATATGACACTTAAGTAATATCCGCAACCAAAGCATATGGCGGTAACCGCCGGTGTTCGCTGATACAATTTTGATAAATATATTTCAGATATTTCTAAATAGGTGGATCAAAATGACTTTCAATCTTAACTTCAGTGATCGCGAATGAACTCCTCTCTATCACAAGGTTCATCACAGTCTAGACAGATGGTTCGACAACTGCCTCCTCAAGATCTTCCCGGCCGGCGATCTGGGAATGGAGTCGACGAACACCACCTTGCGGACCTTCTTGTACGGCGCGACCTGCTTCGCCACATGCTTCATCACCTGTTCCTCCGTGACCTCGCTTCCGGGTTGCCTCACCACGAGCGCCATGGGTATCTCCCCCGCCTCTTCGTGAGGATATCTGCAGATCAATTGGAACGGTCAGTGCTGCAGGAGCTTCACTTCGAAATTATTGTTCAGTGGACGGGCTTACGGCATGACTGCAGCATCGACAATGTCTGGCAACGATTGCAGGATAAGCTCCAGCTCTGCAGGCGCCACCTGCAGCATTCAGTTTATCCAGCCAAGCATCACCCGTGTGAGCCAAATTGCTACTCCTACATGGCAATAACACGCTGTTCACGAGCTGAGAACAGACCTGATAACCCTTGTACTTGATGAGCTCCTTGAGCCTGTCCACCACGAACAGGAACCCATCCTGATCAATGCAGCAGAGGTCGCCGGTCTTCAGCCACCCTTCCGAGTCGAAAGCGGCCGCGTTTGCCTCGTCGTCGCCTACGTAGCCTGCACAAACGCACTGAACCGTAAGTAATCTCAGTGCAGCGTCACAACAATCTGGGCGCGTGAAAGAACCAACCGAGAGCAATGTGCATTGCAGGACAATATGGTGTTCATGGACTCACCTGTCATGATGGAAGGACCTCTCAAACACAGCTCCCCTTTCTGCCCGACAGACAAGGGCTCGCCGGTGACGATGTCGACGATCTTCGCCTCGACGTTGTAGGAGATACGGCCGGCGGAGCCTATGTGGGAGCACTCGTCCCGGTCGACCATTATGGATATGGCCCCACCCTCTGTCGAGCCATAGCCCTGAACCAGATTTAAGCTACTACAAGATCTTAGAAAATGCACAGATAGTTTTGTAGACTTGCAAAACTTTTACACGGTGATGATTTCCTTTCAACCAACAACTTGAAATGCATAACTTGATAATGATCGCAAGGGGGAGAAGAACGTGTGTTTCAATAGGTAGGCGTTCACACATTAAAGTTAGCAGTTGGATCAATATCTCAGACTATGACCCGACATACTCCTCATTACTCGCCAACTTCTCAGGGACACCAAACTCTTTCGCTCGTCTGAAGATTTTGGTATACCCTCTTTGTGCGATCCCAGTTTCATCACATGATTTGGGATCCATCATTGAGTCCGGCCATTGCTCAAGAAAACCGACCCTACTCCTGGCAACACGAATAAAGTGGCAGGCCCCGCAAAAAGAGAACAGAACAAAGTGGCAGGTGTGCACAGAAACCACGATAGATGTACCTCAAGAACAAGGATGGGATCATGCGTTTGCTGCTGTTCACTACAGAGTGTTGTAGTGCGATGTACCTCAAGACGGGATGCCCTAACCATCCAACAGCTATTTCATCCCCATTGTCCATTAAGCTTGCTCAATAATCCCCTTTGCGGGATTATTACCAATATAATCATAAAAGGTAAAAAAAATTAGAATTTTATACCACGCTTCTGATAAATAAAAAAATTCGGCTAAAGGGGTCACCTGGGGGCGTCGAGCGAAGGAAAATGGCACGAAGACGCTAGTGGACACGTCGAGTCAGCAACTTCACCGCTTCATCGATCTCATCTCTTCACCTTGGCCTTGTCGTGCGAATCATACCTACCGCCGGTCAGCCTTCCCAGGCAATCATTGCTACCACCGAGCAGTCCAATCGGCCACGCGACACACTAATGGTTGTCGCCGTCGCGTGTTCCCGCCCTTTCGCGCATCCACACCCCTCCCGCCATCTCGCCGCTATAAAAGGTCACCTCACCGCCGTTCGCCGCACAACTCTCTCTCGCTCTCGCCTGCGCTCCCTCTCTCGCCCAAGAACGCGAGGACGACGCTCAAAAAGAAGGGAACCGCCTTGGGAGAAACGGAGGAAGAAAGGATCTTTGTGCCTCTCATTATTTCTTTGATTGTTTCTCACGGGGCAATTCCCCTCTTTTTTAGGCGTCCTCCTCGCACGCAGGCGACAGCAACCCGTCCTGATTGCCCCGCTATGTCCTGGTTGCCACGCCGAATGAAGACGGGTATCTCCTCGACCTTGCGCTCTTCCGGCGTCGCTGATGTAACACCCTCACTGTCAGATGAACAGTAATCACCATTACTGTTCCCCAGTACTGTTCAAAACTTTTGTTTAATCAACTTGGATCAGTTCAAATTCAATTTCCACTTTGTTATCCTGGAATGCAATGTGATCATGACCTTGGTCAACTTGGATCAAACCAATACCTAGCTCAATTCAAATGACCTTTGCATTGAAATCAATTTAAACCCTAAATGCCTTTTTGTGGAATAATAAAATATGGTGGCAATAAAATCTTTTTCAAAAGTCTTGCAACCACTTTTATAAAATCCCAAATAATCATGGGATCATGGCAATGTGGTCATGGGTATTTATTAAGCTATTAAATAAATCAAACAATTCCAACAGTAGGCAAACCAGTGGTATTTAATGCTTTTTTAATAAAACAAAAATGCAAAAGAGTTTATAAAAGTCTAATTCTTTTTGTGGCACTTCTTTATGGTGCTGTAATATTATTGGAGCAAGTTTCACATGTGGAAAAAATCATTTCAAAGCAAAACAAAAATTCCAAACAGAAAATAAAATACAGAAAGGGAATAAAGCAAAAGGAGCCCACCCCCTGTTTCCCCCAGCCCACCCGCGCAGCCCACCGGCCCACCCCAGGTCGTCTCCCTCCCCTGTTCCCGTGTGTGCGTGGAGGCCATCCCACGGCCGGCCACGCCGTGGGCACGCCGTGGCGGCCATCCGGCGAAGCCCCAGCGGGATAAGTCCCCCTCCCTCTCCCCTGGCTGCGTCCCGAACCCTAGCAGCCCCCAAACCCTAGCACCCCCACAGATCTCGCGCTCCCCTTCGTCTCCCACCTCCGACCCGGTACGCCATGGGCGCGACCCCGTGAACCGTGTGGCCACCGTCGTCCCTGTCCCCAGCCAACACGTCCAGAAGGAGCGCCTCCGTCGTCTACGTCGCCTACGCCAACCAATTGAGCTCGGGGCGCCATCCAGGCCACGTCGTCTTCGTCTTCCTCGCCGCCGGCCGACGCGCCCCGACGAGGAATTTCGGCTACAACCGCCCCCCCCCCTCAAGCCCACTGCCACTCCCTACGGGATCCCGGTGAGCTTCCGCGCCCCCCTGGCCTCTCCGTTCTCCCCCTGGTGCCCCTCGTCGTCTCCCCCGCGTCACCATGCTCTGGCCACCGCCGCGGAAGACGTAGCCGTCACTCTAGTCCACCCTAGCTCAAGCCAGTGGCTCCATTGCGCTCCTAGTGAGCCGTGGAGCCCGACTGGCTAGGTGGTGCTCGCCAAAACCCCTCGTGGCCGCATCCCCGTCGAAGACCCGAGACCACCGCCGCCGCCGTTGGCCCTGGCCTTGTCTCCGGCGAGTCCTCGGCCACCCCGAGCCCACCGAACGACGCGGCTCGGTTCCCCAGTTCGAACACACCCCTCGCCACCTCAAGCCGTCGCCGGAGTCGGCCGGAACGGCGACCTCGCCGCATCTGTCCTTGCCGGCGTCGAGCAGGGTCACCGCCAGGTGGGTCCCGGCCGCCAGGTGATTAGCCACTGCTAATCCCCCCCCTTAAGACGCTGACGTGTGGGCCCTGCCCGTTAATTAATCCCAATGGTTTTGTTAAATTGAAAATACCCACTGTGTCAATGACAGGTGGGCCCAACTGTTAAGTTAATTCACTTATTAATAAAAATGCTAATTAAGCATGTGAGTCTATGACAGGTAGACCCCACTGCCTTTTATTAATAACAACAATTTCAGATTTATTCTAGTGTATGACATGTGGGCCCTGGCTCTATTTTAATTAATAAAATAAATAAATAAAACATGTGAGGCTGACCAGTGGGTCCCACTGGTCAGGTTTGACCAGTCAAACTGTTGTGGATAATGTTTCTGTTAATAAATAAAAATAATTTAAAAATGATTTAGAAAATGATTTAAATTGCTTAAAACTTTAGAAAATCATAGAAAATAAACCGTAGCTCAGATTCAAAAACTTTGTACATGAAAATTGATCAGAAAAATATAACGAATACGAATACGCTATCCGTATACCAACCCCACCCCCTAACACACCGAACATCGACATTCCCCCCTTCGGGCTGTCTGTCGATAATTCCCGGTGCCGATAAAAGTACCCGGATGAATTTATTCCGACCACGAAAGTTGTTCGGAATAGTTGAACTAACACGGATACACCCCCCTTATGCTTGTCGGATGTCCACGACACCTCCGGCATGAACCCTTCCCCCTCCGGACACCCTGTCCGGTAATCACCCGGAGCCGTAGTTCATCCCCGGATGAATTCCCGCTCCGAGCAAAGTACATTGCACTGCGTTAGAACCCCGTTAACATTGCATACGCCATGCTATTCATTTGTTTGTATGTTATTGCTGTGTATTTACTATTTCCTCCCCCCCCCCTTAATCTTCGGTAGACCCTGCTGCTACCGCCGACTACACTACTGCCGGGTACGACTACTTCGTCGACGACCCTACCTCTACCGTCGAGCTTCCAGGCAAGCAGAGCCATTCTCTTCCCCAGATATCGCCTACCTTTTCCGTACTTTCTTGCACTAGGCATGGTTACTGCTGCTGCTACGATTACAATCCTATTCAATTGCATAGCCTGTTTTTGTCGCCCCTTGATGTACCTTTCTTATCCTATGCTGCCTGTTGTAATTATGCATATATTCAGCAGTGAACCCTGCGCATTGTTAGCTAGGACTAGATAGCGGGTCGTGATCACTTAGGGGGTGAACACGGATACAATATATACAACTGCACAGGTACGGTACAAAGCAGACACCGCCAAAGGCCCCTATCTGGGTTATGCCTAGTCACCTCAAGTGTGAGCTATCAAGGAGTAATCCTTGTACTCCATTCGAGGCTGACTTTGTCTTGCCGCCATAGGGTCCTGAACAGCGGTTGTCCTTAAGGTAAGAAGTCGGGCGACCCAACGGTGCCCGCGAGCGGTATATCGTCGGGAATGACAGGGAGGGTACGACCGACGTTACTGGCGTGCTTGGCCCCTGCTCGTATCTCGCGAGAGTTACCAAACCACGCGAAAGTCGAGCTCTACCAAGAGCACACGCGAGACAAGGTAAGGAGACGGTTCATCTTGTTGGTAACCGAAGTGACTTGGTGGGACGACAGGGCAGGCACCGATGTACTGGTGGTCTTGACTGCTGTCGTTGACCGCGGGTCGGTTAAGTCGAGGCAACGATAACGGTTGTCACGCAGGTTAATTAAAATGCTAAATGGTTCGGCGGATGACTTGAGAGGCCCGTTGGTCTGTACGCACTACCTACACGTGGGATTACGGTGTGGGCCCTCCGCTCGTAGTTTGTCCGAAAGCTCTTCAGACGTCAGCAGTACCTCGGGCTGATAGCCGGGAAGCGGTCTTGTCTTATTTGCTGCAGCAGGTGTGTTTGGATTTGCTTTTGCTTCACCGGCCAGTCTCGTACCGTGAAGGAGCGTGCAAGGGTGAGGGACCTAGACCCCTTGGCGCATAGGATATAGTCCGGCGAATGGCCTCTCTGTGGAGCCTAGGATGGGCTGCGTCGTGTCGGATAGCCTCGGTGGGGCGTTCCCTAACAAGGTTCACGCCACCCTGGAGATCCGAGCGTGCAGGCTGAACATTAGTGCACCCCTGCAGGGAGTTTAATCTATTCGAATAGCCGTGTCCACGGTAACAGGACGCTTTATGCTGAAGCTAGATCTTACCACTAGAAACTATTACTATTAAACTGTATGGTTCCGGGTCTTCTTCCTCACGGGGATGTCGAGGAGGTGAACTCGGAGGCATTATTATTATTACTCATTACAACTTATATTATACAATGCTGCAGCAACTTCTGCTTCATTGTTACTTTATTGCTTATATGAACTGTTGGCTGATTCTTACCTCTTGCTGCAAGACATCGTCGGAAGATGCTAGTCTTCGATAGGCCTAGTTTCTTACCCTTGCTCTGAATTTCTATCTTGCAGTCCACTATATACAGCCTCCCCTTTCCGTTGATACAAATGCATAATGCTTAGTAGCGGACGTAAGACTCGCGGGTATACTAGATACTCACCTGCTTTGTTTCCTTTACTGTTTTTCCTGATCGGTCGCTGCAGTCGACGTTGGAGCCCAGGAGCAGGAGTACCCCGGAGGCGGATACTACTACGTCGAGACCCCCGCTGACCAGGACCAGGAGTAGTTTCGGAGGCTCCCAGGCAGGAGGCCTTGCCTTTTCGATCTGTATCTCTGATGTTATTTGTGCTAGCCTTCTTAAGGCAAAACTTGACTAACTATGTCTGTACTCAGATATTATGGCTTGTATAACTTATGTATTCGGGTACGCGTGACCCCCTTTATTGTAACATATTGGTTTATCCTTTTGTATTTAGTGTTGTGCTGTGATATTCTCACCGTGGCACCCTAATCTCAGCCGTGTACCCTGCGTGTATGATTACTGTACATGGATTGATTTTGGGGGCGTCACAAGTTGGTATCAGAGTCGACTGCCTGTAGGAAGCCACCCCACCACTACCTGGTCGAAGTTGAGTCTAGACTTTGAAAAACTATTTTGCTAACTTAATATTTGGCTTACGGGCCCACATCGATGTCACTACGTGTGATATCTATGGTATTAGGATCCTTTTCTCCTTACCTATGCTCTGGGAATCTGCTCTCTTATCCTTGCTGGTAAGTTTTACAAAATCTGACATTAGGATCACTACTCCTTTGTCGATTCACCCTGGTAGTACCAAGATGTACCAAGACATTCGTCAGCGGTACTGGTGGTCCAACATGAAACAAGACATTGCTCGTTATGTTGATGAGTGTGACGTTTGCCGTCGCGTGAAAGCCAAACATCAAAGACCTGCTGGTACTCTGCAACCACTCTCTATTCCTGAATGGAAATGGGACAAGATTGAAATGGACTTCGTCACCAGATTTCCCCGATCACAGAAAGGTCATGATGCCATCTTTGTCGTCATCGACCGATTCTCCAAGGTTGCTCATTTTCTGCCTGTCAAGGAGACGATCTCTGCTAGTCAGTTGGCAGACTTATATGTTTCCAGAATCGTGTCGCTCCACGGTATTCCGTTGGAGATCAGTTCCGACCGAGGCAGCATTTTCACCTCGAAGTTCTGGGATAGTTTCCAAGAAGCTATGGGCACTCACCTAAATTTCAGCACCGCTTATCACCCCCAGTCGCAAGGCCAGGTCGAACGAGTCAACCAAGTACTTGAAGATATGCTCCGAGCTTGTGTCATCTCATTCGGTAAGAAATGGGAGGAATCTCTTCCATTTGCTGAATTCTCGTACAACAATAGCTATCAAGCTAGTCTGAAGATGGCACCCTTTGAAGTTCTCTATGGACGTAAGTGTCGAACCCCTCTGAATTGGTCAGAAACTGGAGAACGAACTCTCATTGGTCCGGACATTATTCAGCATGCCGAAGATCAGGTTCGCGTTATTCGTGAACACCTGAAAGCTGCTCAGTCCCGCCAGAAAAGCAACTATGATCGCAAGCACAAGGAAATGGTCTATCAACCTGGCGAATACGCGTACCTCCGTGTCACTCCCATGAGATGCACTCACCGCTTCGGGATCAAAGGAAAGTTAGCTCCTCGCTACATTGGCCCGTTTCGTATTCTTTCCCGGAGTGGACCGGTGGCATACCGTTTGGAATTGCCGGCAAACCTCTCTCAAGTCCATGACGTATTCCACGTGTCGCAACTCCGACGCTGCTTTAAGGACCCTATTCACGAAGTGGAACATGATATGATCGAGCTGCAACAGGACTTGACTTATCAAGAACATCCAAGCCGCATTCTTGATCAGTCTGAACGCAAAACCCGCAACAAAACAACCAAGTTCCTCAAAGTTCAGTGGTCGAATCATTCTGAAGATGAAGCCACTTGGGAACGCGAAGATCGTCTACGTGAAGAATACCCCGATCTTTTTCCCTCTACCACCTAGATTCTCGGGACGAGAATTCTTGTAGTGCGGGAGATTTGTAACACCCTCACACCAAGATGAACAGTAATCACCATTACTGTTCCCCAATACTGTTCAAAACTTTTGTTTAATCCACTTGGATAAGTTCAAATTCAATTTCCACTTTGTTATCCTGGAATGCAATGTGATCATGACCTTGGTCAACTTGGATCAAACCAATACCTAGCTCAATTCAAATGACCTTTGCATTGAAATCAATTTAAACCCTAAATGCCTTTTTGTGGAATAATAAAATATGGTGGCAATAAAATCTTTTTCAAAAGTCTTGGAACCACTTTTATAAAATCCCAAATAATCATGGGACCATGGCAATGTGGTCATGGGTATTTATTAAGCTATTAAATAAATCAAACAATTCCAACAGTAGGCAAACCAGTGGTATTTAATGCCTTTTTAATAAAACAAAAATGCAAAAGAGTTTATAAATGTCTAATTATTTTTGTGGCACTTCTTTATGGTGCTGTAATATTATTGGAGCAAGTTTCACATGTGGCAAAAATCATTTCAAAGAAAAACAAAAATTCCAAACAGAAAATAAAATACAGAAAGGGAATAAAGCAAAAGGAGCCCACCCCCTGTTTCCCCCAGCCCACCCGCGCAGCCCACCGGCCCACCCCAGGTCGTCTCCCTCCCCTGTTCCCATGTGTGCGTGGAGGCCATCCCACGGCCGGCCACGCCGTGGGCACGCCGTGGCAGCCATCCGGCGAAGCCCCAGCGGGATAAGTCCCCCTCCCTCTCCCCTGGCTGCGTCCCGAACCCTAGCAGCCCCCAAACCCTAGCACCCCCACAAATCTCGCGCTCCCCTTCGTCTCCCACCTCCGACCCGGTACGCCATGGGCGCGACCCCGTGAACCGTGTGGCCACCGTCGTCCCTGTCCCCAGCCAAC
The DNA here is from genome assembly GCA_950022295.1 of Bromus sterilis. Taxonomy (NCBI): domain Eukaryota; kingdom Viridiplantae; phylum Streptophyta; class Magnoliopsida; order Poales; family Poaceae; genus Bromus; species Bromus sterilis. The sequence goes on along the minus strand of OX465595.1, from coordinate 357,952,813 downwards.
ACGTCCAGAAGGAGCGCCTCCGTGGTCTACGTCGCCTACGCCAACCAATTGAGCTCGGGGAGCCATCCAGGCCACGTCGTCTTCGTCTTCCTCGCCGCCGGCCGACGCGCCCCGACGAGGAATTTCGGCTACAACCGCCCCCCTCAAGCCCACTGCCACTCCCTACGGGATCCCGGTGAGCTTCCGCGCCCCCCTGGCCTCTCCGTTCTCCCCCTGGTGCCCCTCGTCGTCTCCCCCGCGTCACCATGCTCTGGCCACCGCCGCGGAAGACGTAACCGTCACTCTAGTCCACCCTAGCTCACGCCAGTGGCTCCATTGCGCTCCTGGTGAGCCGTGGAGCCCGACCGGCTAGGTGGTGCTCGCCAAAACCCCTCGTGGCCGCATCCCCGTCGAAGACCCGAGACCACCGCCGCCGCCGTTGGCCCTGGCCTTGTCTACGGCGAGTCCTCGGCCACCCCGAGCCCACCGAACGATGCGGCTCGGTTCCCCCGTTCGAACACACCCCTCGCCACCTCAAGCCGTCGCCGGAGTCGGCCGGAACGGCGACCTCGCCGCATCTGTCCTTGCCGGTGTCGAGCAGGGTCACCGCCAGGTGGGTCCCGCCCGCCAGGTGATTAGCCACTGCTAATCCCCCCCTTAAGACGCTGACGTGTGGGCCCTGCCCGTTAATTAATCCCAATGGTTTTGTTAAATTGAAAATACCCACTGTGTCAATGACAGGTGGGCCCAACTGTTAAGTTAATTCACTGATTAATAAAAATGCTAATTAAGCATGTGAGTCTATGACAGGTAGACCCCACTGCCTTTTATTAATAAAAACAATTTCAGATTTATTCCAGTGTATGACATGTGGGCCCTGGCTCTATTTTAATTAATAAAATAAATAAATAAAACATGTGAGGCTGACCAGTGGGTCCCACTGGTCAGGTTTGACCAGTCAAACTGTTGTGGATAATGTTTCTGTTAATAAATAAAAATAATTTAAAAATGATTTAGAAAATGATTTAAATTGCTTAAAACTTTAGAAAATCATAGAAAATAAACCGTAGCTCAGATTCAAAAACTTTGTACATGAAAATTGATCAGAAAAATATAACGAATACGAATACGCTATCCGTATACCAACCCCACCCCCTAACACACCGAACATCGACATTCCCCCCTCCGGGCTGTCTGTCCATAATTCCCGGTGCCGATAAAAAGTACCCGGATGAATTTATTCCGAACACGAAAGTTGTTCGAAATAGTTGAACTAACACGGATACACCCCCCTTATGCTTGTCGGATGTCCACGACACCTCCGGCATGAACCCTTCCCCCTCCGGACACCCTGTCCGGTAATCACCCGGAGCCGTAGTTCATCCCCGGATGAATTCCCGCTCCGAGCAAATTACATTGCACTGCGTTAGAACCCCGTTAACATTGCATACGCCATGCTATTCATTTGTTTGTATATTATTGCTGTGTATTTACTATTCCCCCCCCCCTTAATCTTCGGTAGACCCTGCTGCTACCGCCGACTACACTACTGCCGGGTACGACTACTTCGTCGACGACCCTACCTCTACCGTCGAGCTTCCAGGCAAGCAGAGCCATTCTCTTCCCCAGATATCGCCTACCTTTTCCGTACTTTCTTGCACTAGGCATGGTTACTGCTGCTGCTACGATTACAATCCTATTCAATTGCATAGCCTGTTTTTGTCGCCCCTTGATGTACCTTTCTTATCCTATGCTGCCTGTTGTAATTATGCATATATTCAGCAGTGAACCCTGCGCATTGTTAGCTAGGACTAGATAGCGGGTCGTGATCACTTAGGGGGTGAACACGGATACAATATATACAACTGCACAGGTACGGTACAAAGCAGACACCGCCAAAGGCCCCTATCTGGGTTATGCCTAGTCACCTCAAGTGTGAGCTATCAAGGAGTAATCCTTGTACTCCATTCGAGGCTGACTTTGTCTTGCCGCCATAGGGTCCTGAACAGCGGTTGTCCTTAAGGTAAGAAGTCGGGCGACCCAACGGTGCCCGCGAGCGGTATATCGTCGGGAATGACAGGGAGGGTACGACCGACGTTACTGGCGTGCTTGGCCCCTGCTCGTATCTCGCGAGAGTTACCAAACCACGCGAAAGTCGAGCTCTACCAAGAGCACACGCGAGACAAGGTAAGGAGACGGTTCATCTTGTTGGTAACCGAAGTGACTTGGTGGGACGACAGGGCAGGCACCGATGTACTGGTGGACTTGACTGCTGTCGTTGACCGCGGGTCGGTTAAGTCGAGGCAACGATAACGGTTGTCACGCAGGTTAATTAAAATGCTAAATGGTTCGGCGGATGACTTGAGAGGCCCGTTGGTCTGTACGCACTACCTACACGTGGGATTACGGTGTGGGCCCTCCGCTCGTAGTTTGTCCGAAAGCTCTTCAGACGTCAGCAGTACCTCGGGCTGATAGCCGGGAAGCGGTCTTGTCTTATTTGCTGCAGTAGGTGTGTTTGGATTTTCTTTTGCTTCACCGGTCAGTCTCGTACCGTGCAGGAGCGTGCAAGGGTGAGGGACCTAGACCCCTTGGCGCATAGGATATAGTCCGGCGGATGGCCTCTCTGTTGAGCCTAGGATGGGCTGTGTCGTGTCGGATAGCCTCGGTGGGGCGTTCCCTAACAAGGTTCACGCCACCCTGGAGATCCGAGCGTGCAGGCTGAACAGTAGTGCACCCCTGCAGGGAGTTTAATCTATTCGAATAGCCGTGTCCACGGTAACAGGACGCTTTATGCTGAAGCTGGATCTTACCACTAGAAACTATTACTATTAAACTGTATGGTTCCGGGTCTTCTTCCTCACGGGGATGTCGAGGAGGTGAACTCGGAGGCATTATTATTATTACTCATTACAACTTATATTATACAATGCTGCAGCAAGTTCTGCTTCATTGTTACTTTATTGCTTATATGAACTGTTGGCTGATTCTTACCTCTTGCTGCAAGACATCGTCGGAAGATGCTAGTCTTCGATAGGCCTAGTTTCTTACCCTTGCTCTGAATTTCTATCTTGCAGTCCACTATATACAGCCTCCCCTTTCCGTTGATACAAATGCATAATGGTTAGTAGCGGACGTAAGACTCGCGGGTATACTAGATACTCACCTGCTTTATTTCCTTTACTGTTTTGCCTGATCGGCCGCTGCAGTCGACGTTGGAGCGCAGGAGCAGGAGTACCCCGGAGGCGGATACTACTACGTCGAGACCCCCGCTGACCAGGACCAGGAGTAGTTTCGGAGGCTCCCAGGCAGGAGACCTTGCCTTTTCGATCTGTATCTCTGATGTTATTTGTGCTAGCCTTCTTAAGGCAAAACTTGACTAACTATGTCTGTACTCAGATATTATGGCTTGTATAACTTATGTATTCGGGTCCGCGTGACCCCCTTTATTGTAACATATTGGTTTATCCTTTTGTGTTTATTGTTGTGCTGTGATATTCTCACCGTGGCACCCTAATCTCAGCCGTGTACCCTGCGTGTATGGTTACTGTACATGGATTGATTTTGGGGGCGTCACAGCTGAGGGTGAGGAGGAGGACGATGACGCATGATACATTAGCAGCACCACGTCGAAGGACGGCCGCCGAGCGATGACAACTCATATATATTTCGCTCAAACATCTATGAACTCGCCTATTTCGTTCAAATCGAGTAAATTTTGTTAAATTTGGTCATTCAAAAAAGATTTACTTGTCCGGTCCATGAATACGCGACTAGTTGAACCCAAGCCAAAACTTTTGCCCGCGCACCTCCAAGTGGCGATAAAATCATCGAAAAACGCTCCCGAGAAGCCCAATGGCTGGAGATGCTCTTAAAAATGCCATCATGGTCCCATGCGGCAGTGAGCAGAAAAGCAAATGGTCTCACGAGGCTTGCTTTTAGCCACACATAAATCAAGTAAAGATTAATATTCATTTGATAAATAGAAACATCTTTTATATAAAAAAAACGATGCCTCTTTTGGTCTTTTCCTCTAGACTCGTCACATCATTTCGATTCCCTTTCGTTTCATCAAGTGAAATTTGGAGCCAAGCATGATTATGTCCACCAAGACTCATCAAAAAGGTAATTTCTTGCAAGCGCAGTATACCTCTACTTTTGTTGTTATTCTATTCTTTACAGATAATAAAGGACATATGCGTTGTTTTTTTAAGATACGTTTCGAATAAAAGAAAACGACATAATAGAGATGTAAAAACACTGACCATGCACAGATCCACGTGAGGGAAGCGCCGGCGGAACTGCTCCGCCACCGACGTCGGCAGAGGGGCCCCGCCGCAGATCACCCGCACCAGACTCTTCAGCCGGCAGCTCTCCTTGGTTATCCCCATCACCATGGGAGGAGCCGCCGATATCTCCGTCACCTCCCACCGCTCCGCCGCCTCCAGCATCCCCCTCGACCCTTCTCGCGCGGTGGCCTCCGTCACCACAACCATCGTGCGCCCCTGCGCCAGCCCGTTGAGCACGGCCGAGAAACCCATGGAGTGGAACATGGGAGCGCTCGCCAGAATCCTCTCGACGTTCTTCCTCCAGTTCACGTGCAGGGCATGCAACGCCGCCCCCGTCGCTATGAGGCTCCGGTGCGACAGCGCCACCGCCTTCACCAGCCCCGACGTGCCGGAGGAGTACTGGATCGTCGCTGTCGCGGACTGGCGCACTGCTCCGGTGTCGAGCGGGTTCGCCCCTTGGCCGTTGTGCAAGAGGGAGCGGAAGTGTGTGGAGTCGAGGAGGACTGTGGGGAGGCCGGCGGGGAGCTTGGCGGCGGTGGAGGAGACCGCGAAGGCGACGGACGCGCCGCACAGGGAGACGAGGCGGAACACCTCGCCGGCGGTGAGGGCCGGGTTGACCGGGGACACGACCACGCCGACAGCGAGGAGCGCGAAGTAGAGCACGGGCACGTCGAGCCGCGACGGGGCGAGGACGATGGCCACGTCGCCGCGGCCGAGCGCAGGGCGCCCGCGAGCGCGCGCACCTGGGACAGGAATGCCGGGTAGGAGACGGCCTCTCCGGTGGCGGCGTCGAGGAGCGCCGGGTGGGCGGGGAGAGGGGACGGCAGCAGCGACAGCGCGAAGGCCGAGAACGTGAGCGGGACGTCCGCCGGCGGCAGCGGCTGCGGCAGCGGCGGGCGGAGGCTGCGGAATGACTTGGTTGCTGCGCAGTAGCCGCTGCGGGAGTCGATGGTTCCGCTCCGTCCGCCGTGGGCGCTGGACATCTTCGACCGGGAAGCTTGTGAATGGCGCTGAGGTTGTGGGCGAGGCTGTCGCGGTTGAAAAAGGAAGCCTGCAGCAATAAACTGGAGGGCAGGCTAATGGACAGGTCACGTGGCAGAGTCCAGGGGTAGCAGAGCAAGCATACCTGCAACGTGCGATTTAGAAAGAAAGATAGAAATGCTTTTTCGAAAGCCACTTTGCAATTACACTTTTTATTTGTGGAATCAAAAGTTTAACTGTGGCACAAAAGTGGTTGAATTTTCCAAAATAGGTAATAGAAAGTTAGGTCCATGAATTTGCTCCCTTCCTGAAGGTTTTGTTCATAACGTGCAAAATGTTCTCCCCCACTCAACAACTTGTTTGCCTGTGTGCATCAGTGGGCTAAATCAACCTTCACGCGACATCTGGCGCCACTTTGGCGGAGGCGATCGCCGCGTCTATTTGCATAAACCTCTTCGCTAATTTAACTACCAACCTATGAACTATCCCTCTCGTCACTTTCATTCCCCATTCTCCAAATCCCTAGACCGCCTGTCTGCCATTGTCGCCATGAGAGCAAGGGACATCGCTAGGAGCGCAAGCGAGAGTAGCGGCGGCGAAGGCGGTTGCGTCGACAAGAAGGATCAAGGTGGTTGTGTCGACAGGAAGGATGGAGGCGGGTGCAGCAACAGGAAGGCGGTGGATCCATTCGAGACGACGGGTTCATGCTCACGTTGTGTGCAAATTAGCGATAGCCTCAAGGGAGTTTCATTGTGTGCACAACTCCGTGAATGTGATACTGTGTTCGAAGACAAAGACTTAAAATGGTCGAATTTTGCTAGGATGATGAGATGTCGTAAATCCATTTTGGACTGCCGGAACATGAACACCATCCAGAACTAGATGATACCCCGCACGTTGCTGTGGGAATCAGTTGCAATATATTTTGAATGATATTGATTGCATGAAACATAAATAGTTGAATTAAAAATATATAAACTAAAGTATAAAAATACATTTTATGTATTGTATTTTATTATTGTGTAGTTAAACTATTTGTTGAAGTTGATCCAAATAATTCATAAAGTTAAGAGGAAACTTCTGACGGAACGGAGCAGAGGCCCGTCACCGGTAGGCTTTGGCCTCTGCGTATGTTTTGTATGGAAAATTTATTATTACCTTTTAATAGTAAAATCACAGTGTATACAATAAGTAATATATGTAGCTACTTCTTTTTTTACGCAGTTCAATTTAAAGTTAAGAATTTGGATATTTTTGTGCAAGAAAAATTTATTATTACATTTAAATAGTAAATTAGTAGTTTATACCATAAGCAATATGCAGGTAACTACTTCTCTTTCATAGGCACTTCTATTTATCTGTTGTGTCTCACGACTAAATGAAAGTTTGTGATTTTGATGTGAATCCGTGGTTCAAGTAGATAGACCAGGACACCCAATACACATCTCTCGAAAGGATGTAGATGATGCTATGTGTTTTTTCAATATATATTAGCTACAAGCATGCATGATGAAAAGATGCATGCATGGTCACATGGAGGATCAACATACCTTCATGAAAGAAGTCCACACTTAAGAAAGGGTGAGAGTATGATGGATAAGGGGTAAAAATGGTTAGGATAATTTCCGTTTCCGAATCTGTTTTTATAGAATACGGTAACAGATTTTTTACATCCGATAAAAATCTGGTCCGAATCCGATTGATATGATGTGGTATAGGATATGGTATTACAAATATTTGACATAATAGGATAAACCGTTTTTTTCTAGCCGGATAATTCAAACTTTTAATTTCCAAATCCGATTGATGGACCAAGTTTTAAGTATTAAAACGAAGTATGTGAATGTAATCTTTTCTTATGAGACAAAACATATGCGTGTTAGTGATTTATTTGGACTATTTTAATACTATTTAGTGCTTTATATGTTCTTAAAGTGTATAAATATTTATATTTTCTCATTTTATATGTATGATTTTAGTTTAAAGCATTTATATATTCCTCACATATGAATATGGTAAATGTCTGTTTCCAATCCGATGCATTTCCATTACCGTACCGCTTTCGAATCCGCCCAATCCGGTATTTTGAATCCGCATCCGTTCCACTTATGAATCCGAAAATAAATATGAAATAGAATAAGGTATAGAGATTATCCGTTCGAATCCGATCCGGTTTCACCCATTGATGGATGATGTATGTAGCAAGTGCATGGATGTTTCATTGAACATGTGCAGGGTGTGGCTCACCAAGGACCAGTGGCAGAGCCATCCCACCGAAGGATCTTAGGAAAAATCATTATATAGTAACATTCCAGTATTTAACCCCAATAATTAGCAGTAATAATGTGCATGTTACTAGTCTATGGTTGCCTCTCCACACTGACGTTTTCCTATGGTTGCAAAATACTCCCCCTGTTCCTCAATATAAGGTTATAGTTTCTTTGAAAAAGTCAAACTTATTTAACTTTTACCAAACTTATCGATAAATATCTTGATATAAACTATACAAAAAAGGTACCATCAAACTCATCTTGAAATTTATTTTCATATTGTATTTATTGAATATCATAGATGTTGATATTTCTTGCTATAAATTTATTTAAAGTTATAAAAGTTTTACTTGTTAAAAAAAACTATACACCTTATATCAAAGAACGGAGCGATTATTGTTTATATATCAGTATTTTGATGGAGACTATTAAGTTAAACTTTCACTTAAAACTTCACTCTACACTCATTCAGATCTTGAACAACGAACTATGCATTGAACTGCAAGATTTCTGTAAACAAGCTTCACCTAAAAGTCTTGATCGATACTAGATCGCTATAAAAAAATCTGTGGGTAGAAGCTTATACGTCAAACTTCAAGGTGCTAGAAATATGACCTAGAGGCAATCATGTATGATCATATTCCTATGTGTTTATGAGACAATTTCATATAGTCCTGGAAAACAATCCTGGAAGTACGTGACTCTTGAGATCGATGGACCTAGAAGGCGTGAATATGTACAATTACAAATTTTAATTGCTACATAGCAATTTTAGGCAACCTAGATGTGAGTCTGACAATTGCAAAGGTGATACTAGCTAGCAATGGAGAGCAACGAACACAATATATAATGATAAGTGGGATAGTGAATGACAAGGTAAATGCTAGTAAGATAAAATGGTAAGGTATAATCGAATGACGCGAAGAAAATGATGTATCCCGATGTTCACTTTCTTGGAGGAAAGTTACCCACCGTTGGAGGGATGTATGTTACCACAAAGGCACACCAACGCCACGAAGTCTCACCTTATTCTCCCCTTGAGATATTACAATGAAGGCGATTCCCAACCACTAGCGATTGACCTTAAAGGTGGCCACCACATCCTCACGATGCAACGAGGGTAATCACAATTGTCGTTTTCTCATAGAGGCGGGGTGTTCCGATCTTTCGATAAGATGATAACTATCGAATTAGTGGAGTCGACTATGACGATCCGACTACAAACGTACAACGACATCACGCCTTAGAAATCGCTAAACCAATCTCCTGAAGGTTATTGACAATGCTGGAGCATGATCAACCTGAGACCATGAAGGTTTAGTGCTTGCAAGAAATTGAAGAACAAGAAAAAACTATGATAAAAAAATCTGAATATTGCGAGTATATAGATGAAGAATGGATAAAATTTGGAATTTCAAAAGCTTTCTTGATCTGGTCGTTGGTCATAAACCGAGTACATGAAAATACAGCGATAAGCTATGCAATCTTTTAACTAAAAAAAGTCCAAGTCTAAACGATATCCTATCGGTTGTATTTATAGAGGAAAAGAGAGAGAATTTCATCCTTCCTTGGCAAGGCGAGACTAAAATCTCTTCTGAGTCATTTTCCCTACAATACAGACTCTAAAACTGCCTATTAAGCACTATTTTGAAATTACATGGGCCCGACCCAAAAATAAGGTGGTGCAACACCAATAATAAGCTATGAACGAAATTTATGAAAGGCCATCTTGTATATTTCTTCCATCTTCTTGTATGTCATCATGGTCGATTAAAAGTGTGAAAATCTCCACTAGAAACTCTGTTCTTGTTCCCTTTGCTCGCGCCCCTCATCTCCATGCTTTATGATGCTTCAAATGTTCCTCCTTCTTTTCCATGCTAAGCCCTTCCTTTGTCAGCGACAAAAATGCATATAAGTTAGGAAGCATCATCTTCTCATAAGCATTAGAAACATTACCAATAAACAAATGTACCTGATAATGGAACTATCATGCGGGGTCTGTAGTAATTGGTCCAAGATGTATAGAAGCAGGGGCAGTGCGTGTAACTATGGTAGCCATGTCCTCATCAATTCCTCTCTGAAGAACTCCTACCGCCATAGGAGTCTGCAACCTCGAAGAGTAACAAGATCAATGGAGAAAAGCTCAAAACTTGCTTAAATCATGATTTACTTTAGTGGAAAGATGAGAAAGGGATGGATCTATCACAGGGTGAAAGATCTGCCAAGAACTCTGACAAATCTCTCTGGCATCTTGGATTGAGTGAGCTTTTTTGAATTTATAAACTTTTTTGAATTTTCAAATTTCTTTAAATTACCCCTTTTTATTGTGAACCTTAATTTTTTTGCAAACCAAATTTTAAATATATTATCTTTTTGTAGTCCTGAACTTTTTTCAAATTACTTTTTTAATAAAATTCATATATTTCTGTATTGCAATATAAATCCGAGGAAAAATAAACATTGGGAGTGAAAGAGATCGAAAAAGATACACCCCCCTAGGTGATGATGACGGGGCTATCTTTAGCGCCATAAGTGGGTCGACCATAGTCAAGCATTGTAGCAGCGGTGGGAAAGATTCAGGAAAAATCGATCGCGAAATCACTAGTTAATGATTATTCCTTGCAAAAGTCATTCCACTTTTCCAGCGGCCGATAATTGGCACACTGCATGCACTCTATTTGTCGCAACCCATGACTTTTTTTCGTAGATTCGTTTCTCAAAATGTTTTATTTCTTGAACCGTGCATCTAAATCCTGAATTGTTTCACCATTAGTTTTCTTGCAATGAGATGTTTAAAACTAGATCATATGATAATATTTTTCAACAAATTTTTATTATACAAAAAAGAAGGAAAAAACTGATACGTAGAAAAAATATATTTTTTCCTTTTCAAGAGACATAGATGTGCCTCTCGCGAAAAGAAATTTGTGCCTTCAGAAGAAGCCAATCTGCGCCTCTCGTGGAAGCAAAAAAAAGACATATTTATTCTCTTCCGAGAGACACAACTTGCGGAAGCAAACATGTGCCTTTTGTAAAGGACACATTTTCCCCTTTCCGATAAACACGACTATGTCTTTCATAGAAGCAAACTTATGCCTTCAAAAAAAGCAAATTAGTGCCTATCATGAACGCAAACTTGTACCTTCACAAGATGCACTGTTATGCCTCAAGTAAAAATATAAAGCACATTTTCCTTTCCTTTTTTAGATAGGCACACTGAAGAAGAAATCTATGCATCTCATGCAAGAACAAATAAAAGTGTTTTTTGTGTGCATATTTTCTTTTCAAATTGTACTCTTTATTTAAATCCTAGAAACACATATAAAAAATAAATTTAAAATCTCGAGGAAGCGTCCAACACGCAATGTGTGGCGGGGGCTGTGACACACTTTCAACCCATAAAGAATACCCGTTAATTAGTTGCTTTCAACAATACATAGCAGCACGGACCACCCTAAAATTTGCGTGCAGCGCATATACTTGAAATCACTAATTTTAGAGTACTCGTTGCAACGAGCAGCGCGTTTCCTTCGCACGCGCCAAGTGGCATGCTGGTAGCTTTTTCGCTTTTCCTGTTTTTTAGAGGCACGAGTGCCTCCCACGGAGGAACGATAGTGCCTCTCGTGTAGGCACGATAGTGCCTCTTGCGGAGGCACGACAATGCCTTTTCACGGAGGCACGACGATGCCTCCCGCGGAAGCACGATAGTCCTTTTTCCGGAGGCACGACTAGTGCCTCCCGTGAAGGCACGGTCGTGCCTCCCACGGAGGCAAGGTCGTGCCTCCCACGGAGGCAAGGTCGTGCCTCCCACGGAGGCAAGATCGTGCCTCTTTTTTTTTGAAAAAAAACGATTTTTTTCACCAAAACGTATAGAAAAAACGCGCGAAAACCGGGAAAGTAAAAAAGCCATTAAAAACCAATTTTAAACACCAAAAACACTTACACAAAAATAAAAAAACAAAATCCGGAGAAAACACTGTGGATGCGACACGTGGCACTATTCGCTGAGCTGGTCCGCGAATGAGTACTCTAGAACTAGTTGCTCTCACATATACTGTAGCAGAAAACAACCCAAAGTTGGGCCACAATATATATGAAGAGTTTTTTTTTATATTTTTTGGGGTAGAAAAATAATAATTATTGTTCATATAGATCCGTCACTTACCCTTGAAAATAATATACTTCCTCCTTTCCGGTTTATAGGTATCATCTCAAAAATTTTGTTTTTCTGTTTTATAAGTCTCTATTCTAGTATTTATGATCACATGTTTAGATTTTAAAGTGCATTAAATTACAACATGTGAAGTTTAAGAGAATATTCACCAATGCATGTACTAATTTTTGGTCATTTAGTAGTCATGCATGCATGTATTGTAATTAACGCATTGGTAAATTTTTTTTGACAAAAACGAGAGTATTAATTAAGTATTTTTGCAAACTATAAAAAATTGTTTCATCACTCAACATCTATCTTAGTTGAAGAGATTTACGAATTGAGCCCTATAAACCGGAAAAGAGGGAGTAGATCCTCCACCCACTAGTCACTACTGGAATTCACTAGTTTGCCTTGTGTCAACCTCTTTGCCGTCGTCATTTCATCGGGGCGAACGACAAAGGGTTGTATGTCGTCAGCTGCCCTAAAGACAGACAACAAAAGGTTGACATATGGAAAAAGAGTTGTTTACCGTCCGTTGCCAGGTAGACAGACGGGAAAGATGTCTTTGTCGTGCACAGCCAGACGACAAAACAAAAGTGGGTCCCACTCAAACGCCTCGCCCGCCCTAGCTAACGGTGCCAGGTTGTGCCGTCTGCCTGCGGACGACATAGAAATCTTTGCCATCTGCAGGCAGACGGCACAGCCTGGCACCGTTAACCCGCCCACTTGGCCCTCTGGCCCACCACTCCTCCCTCACTCCTAACCCGCGCCTTCGTCCAGCCCCGTCGCCACCTGCGCCGCTGCCGCCCTTCAACCTTGGTGCCGCCGCCCTCCCCAAACCTCGTCACCACCTGCCCCGACCGCCACCGTCCTCCAACCCCGTCGCCGACCTCCAACCCCGGCGCCGCCGCCCTCCTCCAGCGCCGGCCCCTCCGCCCTTCTCCAACGCCGGCCCCGCCGCCAGCCTCCTCCCCTCTCCACTATGAGCCCCTCCCCCATCTCTGTTTTTATTTTTTCTATTTATTTTAGTAAATTTTTACCCACATTTTCTATGTATTGTTAGATTATTAGTATTAAGCCCCTGTTAAATAGATTTAGTTAGGATTTTTTAGATAATTTAGATGTAGGTTTAGTTATTAGATTTACTTCGGGTTTGTTCTCTGTTTAAGTTAAAAAATATATTATTTAAAAAAATCTGGTTTTTTGTTCTTTGTTTAGGGTTTGTTCTCTGTTTAGGTTTAATTTGATTTGGTTTTGTTTATATTAGTTTAGTTAGAAGAAATAAAAAAAGAAGAGGAGAAAAATTAGGGGTAAAAGTAGAATAAGAAAAGAAGAAGAGAAAAAAGATATAGGAAATAAAAGAAGAAGAAGAAGGAGAAGGAGGAGGAGGAGGATGAGAAGAAGAAGAAGAAGAAGAAGAAGGAGGAGGAGGAGGAGGAGGAGAAGAAGAAGAAGGTGTAGAACAAGAAGAAGAAGGAGAAGGAGGAGAAGAAGAATAAGAAGTTGGAGGTGAAGAAGGAGGAGGAGGAGAAAAAAAAGAGAAAATGAAATAAATATAAATAATAGGAAAAACAAAAGAAAACATATAGATGTAATTACCGGTATCGAGTGTCCGTGTTGATTGGTTGCATTTTAAAGTGCAGGACTTTCCCTGCTATGTGGGTCCGGTGTTCGACGACCTCCATGAGTTCGAGGGTGAGAAAAAAATTCTTATCCTCTCTCCCCCTTTCCTTTGCTCAATTCTGGCCTTACACTAGCTAACTAGGTAGATTTAGTATATTCATATGTAAAGTCGTGTAACCAGTATGCGTCTCCCGTTCGAAAGGGTTACAGTTATAAATATGCATTCATTTGCATATTTATAATAGTGATTCTTTCGAATTGTCTAACGTTATCCATGCACAGCCCGAGTATGTGTAGCTTGGGTCATTTTCCCATGCTCTGGTCCTGATCCGACGTGGAATTTCGTCAGCTCCTCCCTGTTGTTCTCCGGATACACAACCTCTCGGCTTGTTGTCGAGACGTGTATTAGGAGAACAATGGGGAGGTGCTGCCAAAATTCTGCGTCGGGAGCAGAGCATGGGAAAACGAACCCAATCTACACATACTCGGGTGGGATTAGGACCTATCTTTACCTATTAGTGTGTAGGTTAATTGCATATGCCGTAGCTATGTATGATAAAATCAATAAAAAATGGACGTAATAAAATTGACAAACTTGTATATTTGTTGTTTAGTAGCTAGCTAGCGACAAGATGAGCGATGATCATGCCTGGATGTACACCGGTCGCCCTAATCAGAAAGAGATGACCACCGAATGGGCAATGAAAACCAAGGAGTTTCTGAGAGCGGCTAATGGTACGAATTCTCGTCCCTCGTTGGTTACCCAAAGTGGAAGGTTGAGATGTAGACAGCAGCAAGTTTCCCATAGCGAATGTGCTAAGGTTTAGTATCGAACCAGTAGGACTCCAACAGATACAAGAAGGTGGTTAAGTGAACAATGGCGCCGTTCACAACCGAGGTTTCTAACTTTACCTGGACCTGCACACACAGCAAATAACTTTGCTTCCCAACGAGTACAGAGGAGTTGTCAATTCCTCCGGCCTTGTTGTTTACAAAGGATAAAACACACGGGATAATAATGATAGTGATAGCAACGGAAAAGTAAATAAAGCAGTAAATTGATAGTGGGTGTAAACACTATTGGAAACATGGAGCGTGGTCCTATGATGTTCACTAGTAAAGTCTCTCTCCCAAAAGACGATAAAATAGCCATGCGAGGTAAACAAATTACATCTGGGCAATTGACAGGATTATGTGCGCAAACCAATGCTAATTATGCTATAAAGAAAGGAAGAGGCTCAAAAGCATGGGCGGTACGCCAAGACAAGTAGACCGAAATCCATCTGCAGCTACCTACTAATCATCCAACTTGATATATCTATACAGAACATCTCGCTGGTATTAAGTTGCGAATCCCACCCAAAAGTGTAAACTCAAAGCAACGGACAACTACATTAAAGAACTTTGCGTAAAGTAAACAATCCTTGCACCCGCAAGTACAAGCACCATTGTTTTCTCCCTTGTGGCAACATCACATCCCCTAGACTCATGTTTCTGTCACTCAAGCTAGTCATCAGGGGGCATGAACCCACAATCATGCATAACGCTCCCTCTTGAAGTCACTACCTACTGCTTGGCCAAAGCAATAAACAACAACGGAGAACATGCAAGAATTACTCTAGAACATAAATATAAGAGAGGAGAATCAAATATATTACTCAAACACAATCTGAACATAATCTCATAATCCATCGGATCCTAGCAAACTCAGCATAGCAACAGCAGAAATATTACATATGTGCCTCGATCATGTAGGGAAGCTCACGAGGTCTAATCCATGAAGAACAAAGAGGGGAGGAGAACATCACATAGCTACTGATCATAGACCCATGCTCCAAGGTGGACTACCCACGGTTCATCCGGCAAGCATCCATGGTGGTGGAGAAGCTCCCAGAGGTGGTTCCTCTCTCCGGCAGGGTGCCGGGAAGAGGTCTTCTGGTGCTCCCGATCTTGGAAGCGCGGCGGCGGAACAGAGGAGAGATCGCGAAAAAGGTTTCCAGTCATGGGGGTTTCACGTCATGAGGAATAAATAGGCGAAGGGGGGAAGCCAGGGGGCCACCAGGGGTCCAGGCGCCCCCCTGGCGCGACCCCACCCTAGGGCGCTGACGAGGGGGTGACCCCACGACTCCTCTACGTGAGGGTACGTGGTGCGTGTCATGGCTGGCGGCCCACCAGGGGCCCACTCGTGGACACCGACATGATGGAATAAGACGTGAAGCCGAAGACTTGAGGCGCAAGACAAGGACTCATATTCGTAGTCGACTAGGACTCATGTAAACCCCTACCTGGCTATCTATATAAAGCGAGGCAGGGGCACCTCTCTAGATCATCTAAACACACAAGCTCTCAATCCCCACGCATAGGACTAGACAGATCTCTCTCCACCAAAGCCCTCACGGCACCCCTGTACATCATCATCAATAAAAGATCAGACAAGCAGCATGTAGGGTTTTCCCTCCGGGGGCCTGAAGCTGGGTAAATCGTGCCCCATGTGTTGCTTGTCCGCCGTCCGAGGAAACCAATACGCAATCTGTAACCCTAGCCTTGTGCGCATTAGCCTGGGACTTCCCTGTAATCGCATCTCCAAGCAATAATATCGAACAGGAACGTCTCCTCCTGTTAGCCGACGAGCTATCGTCGAACCTGTGCCTCTCATGACTAACCCAGGGTCCCTGACCATGGGATTTGCCGGGGTTGATCCCCGTCAATTGGCGCCATCTGTGGGAACTACACAGGTTGGAATCACGATCTCGGCGGTCCCGTCTCCAGCAAGTCACAACTCAAGGGCTACTTCAACAACTACATCAAGATCTACATCAAACTCACGGAGAAAACAAGAAAATTCGAGCGCGTCACTCGAAGATCGACATCAACAAAAGCGCTCACGCACAGCCTACACGATAGAAAAATGTCTGTGTTGCGGGCACTCGCGACGGCGACTCAGAGCTCATCTCGACGATCCCTTCAGTAGAAAGATGCGAAATCCAATTTTTGAAAATCTGTGAAAATTTCAGAAAATTCCAACGGCTAGATCTCCGTCAGTGGCTCTCGCACTGCAACACGTTTTTGGATCTACGCAAGATCGCGAATTTCCAATCACGAATTCGGGTTCAATCTTAACCCACAAGGCTTCTACTCCAACTTGGCACGCCATGGATGACTCGCCAAGGTTTCTACATCGACTCGCGCCGCTACAATGACATCACCCAACGAGCAATCGAAGGATCCTGCCGCACCGTCGACTCCAAGCACACGAATCATCCTGCGCCGAGCTCCTTTGTATGGGCTCTCCCGTACCGAGCTCCATCGCGCAGGAATCGCCACGTCGAGTCCTCTCGTCGCTCGCCGAACAACTTCATCACGATGACTTCACTGCGCAACTCCGCCACCTCAACACTCGGGGGCTGAACGTCGCAGTCGCTGTCACATCGACTCCGTTCTCGCCTCGTCGACTGCTCATCTTCGACATCCTCCGCTGCGTCGATCCTACAACTAAGTTTTCTTACACTCTTATATGTTATGATTCCAAAACCTTTATACATTCTCGATCAGTCGCCTACGCAGTAGCACACAAACATCTGAGGGCTAAAAAATCATCTTGCCGGCTACACAGTCGTGCAGAAATATCTGAGGGCTAAAAAATCATCTTGCCGGCTACGCAGTCGTGCAGAAACATCTGAGAGATACAAAATCATCTTGCCGACTACGCAGTCGTGCAGAACCATCTCGAGGGCTTCAAAACTATACTTTGGATCATGCTCAGTTTTATATGTTGTTTATTCACGTTCGTCAAAGTAGTGAGGCTCGGTACTAAAAGGCCGCTCTTGTCTCCGGGTTCAACAAGTCTGGCATAGCGTCCCTGTTACCCGGCAAGAGTATGATGCTGGAGGGCCTACTCATGAAAAGACACGCATAAACTTTATATGATGTTACATTGTCCTCTCGACAAAAGTGCAACGTCTGCAAATCACGTACCTTATAATTAATTTATATATTGCGCAACTACATCTTAATACAGCTGCACCTTTTTCTACTTCTCAGCAGGTGCTCGGGGGCTGGGCGCTCTTGTGACACGGCGGGGCCAACCTCCTCGTCCATGACCGGTCTCTACAACAACTCACGCCTACGGCGCAAGACCCGAGTTGAGCACTTCCTCGAATGAAAATTACTCGACGACGAAGAAGTCTTGAGTCTATGCTCGACTGCAAGCAGTCAAACATAGCCTCGGGGGCTACTCCCATCGGGAGCGCTGACGCGCACCCGACGAGCACTACTCGCGCAACTGACAAGTACGAAGGGGTTAGCTTTACAAAAACTTGAGCCTATGCCCGACTCTACGAGTTGCACATAGCCTCGGGGGCTACTCCCATGGGGAGCGCTGACGCGCACCCGACGAATGCTTCTCGCACAACCTACAAGACGACGAACTCGACCGCAATTTTGATGCTTCATCCAAATACTCCCATCGGGAGAATACTCACGACATTTGCGACTGCTCATCAAGAAAATGATCGACACACACTACGGCGGCTACTGCAGATTTGAGTCCCTGCGCGACTCTTCGAGTCCCCCAGGCACTCGGGGGCTACTGACGAGGACGTGACCCCACGACTCCTCTACGTGAGGGTACCTGGTGCGTGTCATGGCTGGCGGCCCACCAGGGGCCCATTCGTGGACACCGACATGATGGAATAAGACGTGAAGCCGAAGACTTGAGGCGCAAGACAAGGACTCATATTCGTAGTCGACTAGGACTCATGTAAACCCCTACCTGGATACCTATATAAAGCGAGGCAGGGGCACCTCTCTAGATCATCTAAACACACAATCTCTCAATCCCCACGCATAGGACTAGACAGATCTCTCTCCACCAAAGCCCTCACGGCACCCCTGTACATCATCATCAATACAAGATCAGACAAGCAGCATGTAGGGTTTTCCCTCCGGGGGCCTGAAGCTGGGTAAATCGTGCCCATGTGTCGCTTGTCCGCCGTTCGAGGAAACCAATACGCAATCTGTAACCCTAGCCTTGTGCGCATTATCCTTGGCCTTCCCTGTAATCGCATCTCCAAGCAATAATATCGAGCAGGAACATCTCCTCCTATTAGCCGACGAGGTATCGTCGAACCTGTGCCTCTCATGACTAACGCAGGGTCCCTGACCATGGGATTTGCCGGGGTTGATCCTCTTCAGGCGCGCCGGGAGGGCGCTTGGGGCCCTGGTGGGTCCCTTATGCCCCCCTCGGTGATTCTTGAAGCTTCCGTATCGCTGATTTTTTATTGGATTTTTCCCAAATTTTTGGAGCACTATTCATATGGGGGAAACCTGAAATAGAAAAACAACAGAAAACAGGAACTGGCACTGGGGTGCACTGAGTTAATAGGTTAGTCCAAATATGATCAAAAGTGTATGGAAGTTCATCAATATCATAGCAATATCACACAAAAGAGACATGGATTAAGCAGAAATTATAGATACATTTTGGACGTATCAACATCCCCAAGCTTAATTCCTGCTCGTCCTCGAGTAGGTAAATGATAAAAGCATAATTTCTGTGGTGACATGCTAACAACCATATAAGAACTTTTAAGTAAAGAAATCAAGGCATGTAATTCAATTCAAGTCATAACAGGCAAGAGTCTATACTTAGCATTGAAATAAGCAACATAAGAACATAAAGATGCAAGAGCTCTCGCTGTCCGTGACTCGAATGTCTCCAAATGGTGTTTGCGTGAAAGAAAGGGGATAGGGATATACGAGAAAAAAGTATGTTTGTGTTGAGAACTCAATCTACTAAAGTTTCACACTTGGTCTTCTTTGGAATCTTATCTTGAATCGTCCCCAGACCACTAGCCAGGTACAAGTCAAAATGATCCACTCCTTTTCGACATTTTGAGCACTCATGCAATGGATGAGCGTAAGCAAGAAAGTTGACACTTAGGATGGCAAAGAGAGAATATGGTGGAGGAGGAAGACAAAAAGGGTGTGAAAGGCTCACATCAATGAGGACAATCATAGGCGAGAGAAAGCCAAATGATAGATATGATGTGAGGAGTAGGGATTGCTATGCAATGGATGCACATATGAGCTAAGGTAAGCTCTCCAATGGAACTAGTGGGGGGGTGCATCCAACTTGCTTGCTCAAGAAGACCTAGAGCTCATTTGAGGAGGCTCATCATTGGAATATACAAGCCGAGTTCTATAGTGTGAAGGTCCCCATATAGCTATATGAATAAATGATAATCTCTATGGAATACAAGATATAAGAGGGAGTACGAGTGTGGATCTCTCAAAAGGAATAGTAGTGTGCCCCCTTCTCTCTTTTTATTTCTTTTTATCTTTTTTCTTTTTTTTTGTATTTTTTGGTGGCCTCAATGGCTCTTTTTATTTCTCTCATTTGTCCTCTTTGGGATCTTTTAACTTGTCCACTTTGAGATCTTTTCCTCACTTTAGGGGCGACACTCTATATATTACAAGGAGTATAGAAGATCTTTCACACTTTACAAAGTACTCAAATCATAAAGAAGATGTAACTATCAAGAAGTATGCAAATGTATACCTCTGCCAGTGTAGCAGGATATGCAATGATACTAGCGCGTCATGTAGCAATTAGGGCAAGGCCCAACTAGCATGCGGCTCATCGATCAAGCAAGTAGCATGTATGCCATGAAGATCAAGTCATGAGAAGATGGATGTTGCATGGCAATATATCTCGGAAAGGCTATGGAAATGCCTTGGTAGGTAGGTATGGTGGCTGTTTTGAGGAAGGATATAAGGAGGTTTATGATGACAGAGCGTATCGTGCCAAGGGTTTGGATGTACCGGCGAAGGTGGACGCCAACTCTCGGAGTGGGAATAAAGCAATGCACGGCACATGAGAGGTTAGAAAAATATGGGAAGGTGGAAGTGTCAAATTTTGAATACTCACATTAGTCCGAAGAACTCATGCACTTATTATCGGTAACTCTCAATCTAATAAGGAGGTTTCACAAAGAGACAAGTACCCCAAGGAGGAGTGTATGGGGGTATGGTTATCCTTGCGCATCCTCGACTCATGGTACGTGAGTGTACTCTAATATTCGACCCCTCAGAAGAGTAGTGATCCATCTAGTAGCTAAAAGTTCTCAACTAATTTTGTAAGTTTTGAAAATAAACATGGATTTCCCAAAAAAGACATCTATCACTAATAGGCTAAAGCTCTGGATACCAAAAGTCCAAACATTACTCAAAACAATACCTCAAAGCTATTGCAAGTTACTACTACAATAGAATAGCAACCTCAATTACCTACTTCAAGTCAAGACACAAAACTCAGTGCAACAGGAAAACTCTCTAAACAAGATAAACATGAAAACTCAAGAGAGTTCTAGAAACAAACTAAACAAAATCTCTTTGAAAAGATAAGCATAAAA
The DNA here is from genome assembly GCA_950022295.1 of Bromus sterilis. Classification (NCBI taxonomy): domain Eukaryota; kingdom Viridiplantae; phylum Streptophyta; class Magnoliopsida; order Poales; family Poaceae; genus Bromus; species Bromus sterilis. The sequence goes on along the minus strand of OX465595.1, from coordinate 357,932,106 downwards.
GCTAAGAGAAAAACACGGCAGTAGCTATGAAAAAGATAAAGAACACACACAACAAAGATAAGCATGAAAAGTCCTATGTTGTGTTGTAGATTTTGAAAGTGGAGCGTGTTTCTCTCCCACAAAAAGAAAACTGGGTTCTAACTTGTTATGAACATCAAGTAAAGCTAAAGAAAACTAAAAATAAAACCTAAGAGCGAGACACACCAAGCATAGCACATAATGCATGAAGTGATAAAAATATAGTGAAACGAGAGATGAACTGATAATTGTTGATGGAGAAGGGGATGCACGGGGGCATCCCCAAGCTTAGACGCTTGAGTCTCCTTGAATATTTCTTGGGGGTGCATGGGGGCATCCCCAATCTTGAGCGCTTGACACTCCTGAATCTTCTTTCATCATCTTCCCTCGCACACTTGAAAACTCCCTTCATACAAAACTCAACATAATCTGATTAGCGAGGTTAGTACCCATAATAAAATATTTTTTCTCTACTGTAAATAAAGATATTATTGAATAGCTACTGTTTCTGAAGATTGCCAAAAAAAATTTGCAAAGAAAAAGCAAGCTTAAGGTTCGCAAAACGAAGAAAAGGCAAAACAGGACAGAATCTGTGAAAAACAGACCAGCAGGTAGTAAAGAATTTTTTAGGGAAACTTCTGCAACTCAAATAAAAAAACTCAGAACATACGAAAGTTTTGCAATTGTATAGATAACTCTGTGTAAAAAATTCATCTCAAAAAGATGAACTGGGATTTTTCTGTGATTTTTCTAGTCATGAGGACAGAATCTGTTTTCTGGACAGCATGTCACAACTTTCACTTCCCTTGTCATATGAGGCTATAAAAGGCACAAATCTTGAAAAGTAAAGATACAATGATGTTACTACAGTAGTAACAATCATCAAGACCACTAAAAACAGAAGAAAAACAAAAAATAAATCCTAAATTCCTTGCGGGCTGCCTCCCGAAAGCGTTTCTTTAAAGCCATTAGCTAGGCTTAATGCAAATAGATCAAGTTTTTTCAAGAAAATAACTAGCCCGTGTGACGGACTCAAAAGGAAACTTGATATTTTTCCTGGGGAAGTGTTCCATTCCTTTCTTGAGAGGGAATTGGAATTTTATAATCCCTTCTTTCATATCAATAACAGCACCCACGGTGCGAAGAAAAGGACGTCCCAAAATAATTGGACAAGAAGGTTCACATTCAATGTCCATAATAGTAAAATCAACGGGAACATAATTGTCATTGAAAATGATAAGAACATCATCTATCTTCCCCAAAGGTTTCTTTACGAAAGAATCGACGAGACGAACACCAAAAGAACAAGGATCAAAAGGTTTCAATTCAAATATATCATACATTCTTTTGGGCATAACAGAGGTACTAGCTCCAACATCACATAAAGCATAGCAAGAAAAGTTATTCAACTTAGTTTTAATCATAGGATCCCAACCATCTTCTAGCTTTCTAGGTATGGAGGCTTCTACCCTAAGCTTATCCTCCCTAGCTTTGATGAGAGCATTAGTGATATGCTCCGTGAAGGCAAGATTAAGTGTGCTAGTGTGGGGGTCTCTAGACATCTTGTGAAGGAAACGAATAACTTCAGAAAGGGTGCAATTATCAAAATCGAGGTCACTACTATCAAGTAAATTGGTAGTGGTGTCCTTTAGGCTCACTTGTTTGGTAGCTTCTATAGTCATAGGAATTTCTTCTTCTACGGTTGAAGTCATAGCATCACCATTAATAGGTCTTATGGGACTAGGGATGCATTGGGTGCTAAGAGTTTGGATATCCTCATCCACTTGGATAGTAGCAACGGTATGGTGTGTAGGAAGGCTCTTAATTCTATCTTCTTCCTCCTTTTCTCTAGCCCATCTCTCTTTAAGTTTAGCCATCATCCTAATGTTTTCAATAATTTGCACTTCGATAGCATTCATAGGAGTGACCTTGCTCTCCTCACGGGGAGAAGTTCTAATTTTAAGAAATTCTACTTCGTGGGCTAAATTGTCTACCTTCGACGAGAGGTTATCTAGTTTGTCTAGTTTTTCCTCTACACTCTTATTGAAGGCTTTTTGGGTAGTGATAAAGTCTTTAAGCATACTCTCTAATTCAGAAGTGGAGTTTTTGGCGCTAGGATAAGTGTTGTTGTTCCCATAGTTGTTGGAGGGGAACGGTCTAGGATTGCTACCAAAGTTACTCCTATAAGAATTGTTGTTGAAGTTGTTTCTAGAGATAAAGTTCACATCTACTTGATCTTGAGCAATCAAAGAATTTAAAAGTACATCTTGAGGATCAATAGGAGATTGCTTGGTAAGTAGAGACATAATCAAGTCAACTTTTTCATTTAGGGAGGAGATCTCCTCGACAGAGTTTACCTTCCTACCTGTTGGAGCTCTTTCGGTGTGCCATTGGGAATAGTTGGTCATCATCTCATCGAGAAGTTTTGTGGCATCACCAAGTGTAGTTGACATAAAGGTTCCTCCCGCGACCGAATCTAGCAAGTTCCGCGAGGTAAAGTTCAAGCCTGCATAAAAAGTTTGGATAACCATCCAAGTAGTCAAACCATGCGTAGGGAAATTCTTAACAAGAGATTTCATGCGTTCCCAAGCTTGGGAAACGTGTTCATTATCCAATTGTTTCAAATTCATAATAAAGCTCCTCAATTAGATAATCTTAGTAGGGGGATAGTACTTCCCAATAAAAGCATCCTTGCACTTATCCCAAGAATCTATGCTATTCCTATGCAAGGATTGAAACCAGATTTTAGCTTCATCTCTCAAGGAGAAAGGAAAAAGCTTAAGCTTAACAATATCACCATCTACTTCTTTGTACTTTTGCATATCACAAAGCTCAATAAAATTATTTAAGTGCAAAGAAGCATCATCTCGAGCACCAAAGAATTGATCTTTCATAACAAGGTTCAGCAAAGCAGGTTTAATCTCATAAGAAGGTGCTGAAGTAGTAGGTGTAGCAATAGGAGTGCAGATAAATTCACTGTTGTTGTGACTAGTGAAGTCACACAGCTTGGCGTTCTCAGAGGAACCCATAGTAGCAGCAAGCAAGATAACTATTTTTTTGATTTTTGATAAAGGACACTAAAGCAAAAACTGAAAGGTAAACAAACAAGACTAAAAACTAAAGATAAAAGATAGCGTGCAACTCTCCTATCTTGAAGAGCGGAGTCCCCGGCAACGGCGCCATAAATTTCTTTGATGTCACGAGACTTTACTTCTCGCCCCTCGTTGGTTTACCCAAAGTGGAAGGTTGAGATGTAGATAGCGGAAATTTCCCTTAGCGAGATGCTAAGGTTTAGGATCGACCAGTAGGACTCCAACAGACACAAGCAGGTGGTGAAGTAAACAATGGCGCCGTTCACAACTCAAGGTTGCTTACTTCACCTGGACCTGCACACACAACAAATAACTTTGCTTCCCAACGAGTACAGAGGAGTTGTCAATTCCTCCGGCCTTGTCGTTTACAAAGGATAAAACACACGGGATAATAATGATAGTGATAGCAACGGAAAAGTAAATAAAACAGTAAATTGATAGCAGGTGTAAACAGTATTGGAAATATGGACCGGGGTCCTATGATGTTCACTAGTGATGTCTCTCTCCCAAAAGACGATAAAATAGCCATGCGAGGTAAACAAATTACAGCTGGGCAATTGACAGGATTATGTGCACAAATCAATGCTAATTATGCTATAAAGAAAGGAAGAGGCTCAAAAGCAAGGGCGGTACGCCAAGACAAGTAGACCGAAATCCATCTGCATCTACCTACTAATCATCCACCTTGAGATATCTATCCAGAATATCTCGCTGGTATTAAGTTGTGAATCCCACCCAAAGTGTAAACTCAAAGCAATAGACAACTGCATTGAAGAACTTTGCGTAAAGTAAACAATCCTTGCACCCGCAAGTACAAGCACTGTTGTTTTCCCCCTTGTGGCAACAACACATCCCCTAGACTCATGTTTCTGTCACTCAAGCTATTCATCGGGGGGCATGTACCCACAATCATGCATAACGCTCCCTCTTGGAGTCACTACCTACTACTTGGCCAAAGCAATAAAAAACAACGGAGAACATGCAAGAATTACTGTAGAACATAAATATAAAAGAGGAGAATCAAATATATTACTCAAACACAATCTGAACATAATCTCATAAATCCATCGGATCCCAACAAACTCAGCATAGCAACAGCAGAAATATTACATATGTGCCTCGATCATGTAGGGCAGCTCACGAGGTCTAATCCATGAAGAAATAAGAGGGGAGGAGAACATCACATAGCTACTGATCATAGACCCATGGTCCAAGGTAGACTACTCACGGTTCATCCGGGAAGCATCCATGGTGGTGGAGAAGCTCTCGGAGGTGGTTCCTCCCTCCAGCAGGGTGCCGGGAAGAGGTCTTCTGGTGCTCCTGATCTTGGAAGCGTGGCGGCGGCGGAACAGAGGAGTGATCGCGAAAAAGGGTTCTCGTCTCGGGGTTTTTGCGTCACGGGGAATAAATAGGCGAAAGGGGTCAACCAGGGGGCCCACCAGGGGTCCAGGCGGCCCCCTGGCACGGCCCCACCCTGGGGCGCACCGGGAGGGCGCTTGGGGCCCTGGTGGGTACCCTCTGGCTCCCCCTCGGTGATTCCGGAAGCTTCCTGTACGCTGATTTTTTATTGGATTTTCCCAAATTTTTGGAGAACTTTTAATATGGGGGAAACCTGGAATACAAAAACAGCAGAAAACAGGAACTAGCACTGGGGTGCACTGAGTTAATAGGTTAGTGCTAATATGATCAAAAGTGTATGAAAGTTCATCAATATCATAGCAATATCACACAAAAGAGGCATGGAGCAAGCAGAAATTATAGATACGTTTTGGACCTATTAGGTGGACTACTCACGGTTCATCCGGGAAGCATCCATGGTGGTGGAGTAGCTCCCGGAGGTGGTTCCTCCCTTCGGCAGTGTGCCGGGAAGAGGTCTTCTGGTGCTCCCGATCTTGGAAGCGCGGCGGCGGCGGAACAGAGGAGAGATCGCGAAAAAGGGTTCCCGTCACGGGGGTTTCACATCACGAGGAATAAATAGGCGAAGGGGGGCAGCTAGGGGGCCACCATGGGTCCAGGCGGCCCCCTGGCGCGGCCCCACCCTAGGGCGCGCCAGGAGGGCGCCTGGGCCCCTGGTGGGTCCCCTCTGCCCCCCCCCTCGGTGATTCTTGAAGCTTCCGTATCGCTGATTTTTTATTGGATTTTTCCCGAATTTTTGGAGCACTTTTAATATGGGGGAAACCTGAAATAGAAAAATCGCAGAAAACAGGAACTGGCACTAGGGTGCACTGAGTTAATAGGTTAGTCCAAATATGATCAAAAGTGTATGGAAGTTCATCAATATCATAGAAATATCACACAAAAGAGGCATGGAGCAAGCATAAATTATAGATACGTTTTGGACGTATCAGCGACGTTTGCAAATAGTCAGAGAAAAACCTGGTGCCCCTGTGTTAGGTGCGACAATTATAAACAGGTGACAGAGGTGGATATGGGTCACTTGCAGAAGTGGGATTTTAAGCCTGATTATACGGTGTGGACCTTCCATGGCGAGTCTGCTAGACGCAGGAGAGAGGAGGTGGTCCGCAAGCGCATGGACGAGTACGGAACTGGGATCGAAGACATGGTGCAGGACTTTGACGATGTGCGGGATGAGGACTATGAGATGGAGGAAACTGCGAAGGCCTTCTATGAGATGTTGGATTCTTCAAAATGTCCTCTCCACGCTCACACTAAGCTTTGCCAGCTCGATGCCATCGCACAAGTGATGGCTCTGAAGGAACAATTCAACTTGGGAACAGAATGCTACAATGCGATCATGACCCTATTTGGGCGGTTGATGTGCGAGATAATGATAATGGTTTCTCGCCCTTCGTTGGTTACCCCAAGTGGAAGGTGAGATTTAGGATAGCAAAAAATTTCCCCTATGTAGAGGATAGGGTTTGTCTCCTGTAGGACTCCGACAAGTATAAGTAGGTGTCAACGGCGCCACTGACATGGACCTGCACACAACACAAATAACTTTGCTCCCAACGAAGTTCGGAGAGGTTGTCAATCTCTCCGGTCTTGTTGTTTCCAAAGGGTCAAACACAAGGGATAATGATAATGGTGATAGCAACTATAAAGTAAAAGCAGGAAAATAAATGAGCGTGTAAATGATAACCCACAACTGCAGGGGATGGAGATAGTCTTTGTGGGTAAGAATAACCCAATTTATTGATTCGACTCAAGGGGAGCCAAAGAATATCCACAAGCTTTAACAGTGGAGTTTTCAATTCCACCGCACCTGAGATACACTTACTTGCAACAAGATATTAATAGTAACTGCGATAATAGTGGTAGTGATGATAGCAACGGTAATAGTAACAGCAAAAGTAAACAACTAGTAACCAGCAGAATTAAAACACTGTAGGCTAGGGAGATGGATGGTTGGGCGCTGCATGGATAAGACACATCATGTAATCAACTTGGGGCAAGGCACACAGAATATCAAAGATTATCTAGGCATAAATCAAACATCAGGCATGTATCCCACAGGTAGTTGTACGTGCTTGCAATAAGAACTTGCACAACATCTTTTGTCCTACCATCCCACTACGAACGGGGCCAAAAGGAACTTATGGAGATTAAGGTTCTCCTGTCAAAGAGCACCGGGACAAAGCATTAACAATCAATGGATACATGGAATCCCCAAATTATAGTCCATCCCCTTTGGTGTCCCAAGCTGTCACCTTTGGGATCGCCGGTTCCGGACCATAAGAGGTGCAAACAACTCATAGATAGGATCAAGAACACAAATATATTCATGAAAACACATAGGGTTCAGATCTGAAATCATGGCACTCGGGCCCAAAGTGACAAGCATTAAGAGAAACAAGTTGAAGCAAAGATTATAAACACCAATCTAGATGATAGACAACATGCCCCCAACAATCTGATAAATTATTACATGATATAACTCATCCAATCCCTACCATCCCCTTTGCCTACAGCAGGGACTTACTCACACATGGATGGAGAAGTCATGGAGGGAGGATGGAGTGGCGATGGCGATGACGATGGCGATGATCTCCCCTCTCCGGAGGCCAAAACAACCTCCAGATTAGCCCTCCCGGAGAAGAACAGAGGGTGGCGGCGGCTTCGCGACGAGAATTGGGAAAACGACTTCTGTTCTGGGGTTTTCGCATCATGGGAATAAATAGGAGCTTCGGTAGGGCACCAGAGGAAGGGGGAGGCCCCCAGGCGGCCAGAGGGCGCGGCCCCACCCCTGGCCGCGCCAGGGGGCGCCTGGCCCCCCCAGGACTCCCCTTTGATCCCAATTCTGGCATCTGGCTCCTTCAGGTGCGTGGATTTTCTGGTATTTTTCTGGGAACTTTCTGGGACGTCCAAAAATCCATTTTCCTGCGCACAATAAAACCATACAGGCAGCTCTGCTGAAAACAGCGTTAGTCCGGGTTAGTTTCGTCCAAATCATGCAAGAATGAGGGCAAAACAATAGCAAAAGTGTTTGGAAAAGTAGATACGTTTGAGACGTATCAACCCCCCCAAGCTTAGCATATTGCTTGTCCTCAAGCCATTCAGTACAACGAACTGAACGCGACAAAGAAAACTTTGGCAAACTCTTTTGCTTCAATAAATGTATATAAGCATGTACTACGAAAAGAACTAAGCAAGTATTAGAAAAATGCTATGAGGACAATGCGCGAAGCAATCCTTCTTTCAAGTGATCAATCTCAAACAACTAAAAGTAAATAACGTGCTACTGAAAATCAAGACAGGATGACAATGCACAAAGTTTGAACATACTAGAGTGGTATCCCGCTAGCCTCCATGAGTGAAGCAAAACATAAATGCAGAAACTCCTCCGGAGTTTTAAAGGAGACTAGAGCTAAGAACTTCAGAATAAATAGTACCACAATCATGCAAAAGACAATGTAATACTTTGGGACAATGCACAGTTGATGTCTAGCACGCTTCTATTCTTGTAGACTATGTTGGGCCTTCAAGCGCAGAGGTTTGTAGGACAGCAGCAATTTCCCTCAAGTCGATGACCTAAGGTTTATCGAACTCAGGGAAGTAGAGTTTGAAGATGGTCTCTCTCAAGCAACCCTGCAATTAAGATACAAGAAGTCTCTTGTGTCCCCAATACACCTAATACAACTAGGAGTTGTATAGGTGCACTAGTTCGGCGAAGAGATGGTAAAATACGAGTGATAGGTGTGGCAAAGCAAGGTAATATAAATCTGTAATAAGAAGTGCAGCAAGAAAACATGTGACAAAAGTGAGCACAAACGGTGTAACAATGGTGGAAACAAGGCCTAGGCTTCATACTTTCACTAGTGGAAACTCTCAACAACATTAACATAGTCTAATCACATGATATTTCCCATAAAACATGCAATGGAGACGCACTCGGAGCTCATTCCTTTGTGGTCAAGAGAGGATGAGAATTATGTAGGGCTACAAAAGCACACCTCAAAGTTCGTAGTTCTCAATCTATGGATTTCCCAATGTCACCGCGACCATCCAAAGAGAGTACCACAATCACCACAACATATCTCAAGGATAGTCAAAGACAAGCACCAAGAGACTCTCAATCTTCAATCAACACACACAAGAGGAAATCACTCATGATAATATTCTTCTAACCCATGTCCAATAGACCGCTGTCACCTTGGTCTCGGGGATTATACTAGATAAGATCACTTGAGTACATCAATCCAATACATAAAGGAAGGGGAAATATCATGGGATCACCCTAGATTAACATAGCCTATGATCACAACGAAGATCACATAATGGGAGAGAGAGAAGAACACATAACTACTGGTAGAAACCTCAGCCCCGAGGGAGAACTACTCCCGGTTCATGGAGGGAGGAAGCAACGTCGATGGAGATGAATCAGGGGGCACTTCCCCGTCCCGGCAGGGTGTCGGCACAGGAATTCTGTCCCCCCGAAACTTGATGGCGATGGCGGCGGAGATCGGGATTGCTTCTGGAGAAAAGGGGTCCGGAATCAGGGTTTCCTCCGCGGGGGTAAAAATAGGGCCAAAGGGGGGCACCAGGGGGGCCACAGGGCAGCCAGGAGGGTGCCCGGCGCGGCCTAGGGTGGGGCCGCGCCAGGGACCCTTCTGGAGTCCCTGTGGTGGCCCTCCCCTCCTTCCTTGGTGATTCCGAAAGCTTTCGGGACGCTGATTTTTTATATAATTTTTCCAGAATTTTTGGAGCACTTTTAATGGCCGGAAAACCTGAAATACAAAAACATCAGAAAACAAGAACTTGCAACTGGGTGCACTGAGTTAATAGGTTAGTCCAAATATGCTCAAAAGTGTATGAAAGTTCAAGCGAAACATGGCAAAGTCACACAAAACATGCATGGAGCAAGCAGAAATTATAGATACGTTTGGGACGTATCAACATCCCCAAGCTTAATTCCTACTCGTCCTCGAGTAGGTAAATGATAACAAGCATAATTTCTGTGGTGACATGCCACACAACCATATAAGGACTTTTAAGTAAAGCAATCAAAGCATGCAATTCAATTCAAGTCTTAACAAGAAAGAGTCTATAGTAGCATTGATACAAGCAACAAAAGAACAAAAGGTGAAAGAGCTCTCGCTGTCCGTGACTCGAATGTCTCCAGATGGTGTTTGCGTGCAAGCAGGGGACTGGGAAAAAGAGAGAAAAAAGGTTGTTGAGAACTACTATCTACTAAAGTTTCACACTTAGTCTCCTTTGGATTCTTATCTGGACTCGTCCCCACACCACTAGTCAGGTACAAGTCAAACTGATCCACTCCCTTTCAATATTTTGAGCACTCATGCAATGGATGAGCGTGAGCAAGAAAGTTGACACCTAAAAGTAGAAACATAAAGAAGATGGAGGAGGAAGACAAAAAGGTGTGAAAGGCTCACATCAATGAGGACAATCATAGGCGAGAGAAGGCCATATGATAGATATGATGTGAGGAGTAGGGATTGCCATGCAACGGATTCACATGTGAGCTAAAAGCTCTCCAAGGGAACTAGTGGGGGTGCATCTAACTTGCTTGCTCAAGAAGACCTAGAGCTCGTTTGAGGAGGCTCATCATTGGAATATACAAGCCAAGTTCTATAGTGTGAAGGTCCCCACATAGCTATATGCATGATGATGATCTCTATGGAGTACAAGTGATAGGGGATGAAGTACTAGTGTGGATCTCTCAAAAGGAATAGTAGTGTGCCCCCTTCTCTCTTTTTATTTTTTATTTTTCTCTTTTTTCTATTTTTTTGTATTTTTTTGGTGGCCTCAATGGATCTTTCTATTTAACTCTCATTTGTCCTCTTTGGGATCTTTTCCTCACTTTAGGGTCAACACTCTATATTTTACAAGAATATAGGAGATCTTTCACACTTTACAAGGGTACTCACATAAAGAAGATGTAACTATCATGATGCAAATGTATGCCTCTACCAGGATAGCAGGATATGCAATGATACTAGCGCGTCATGTAGCAATGATTAGGGCAAGGCCCAACTAGCATGCGGCTCATTGATCAAGCAAGTAGCATGTATGACATGAGGATCAAGTCATGAGAAGGTGGATGTTGCATGGCAATGTATCTCGGAAAGGCTATGGAAATGCCTTGTAGGTAGGTATGGTGGCTGTTTTGAGGAAAGATATAAGGAGGCTTATGATGACAGAGCGTATCATGACAAGGGTTTGGATGCACCGGCGAAGTATGCGCCAACTCTCGAGGTGAGAAAGGGCAATGCACGGTACCGAAGAGGCTAGAAAAAGTATAGGTGGGTGGAAGTGTCAACTTTCGAATACTCACATTAGTACGAAGAACTCATGCACTTATTATCGGTAACTCTCAATCTAATCAGGATGTTCACAAAGAGACAAGTACCCCGAGGAGGAGTGTATGGGGGTTTGGTTATCCTTGCGCATCCTCGACTCATGGTACGTGAGTGTACTCTAATATTCGAACCCTCCAGAGGTTAGTGATCCATCTAGTAGCTAGAGTTCTCAACAGGGGTTTTTGGTTTTCGAAAAACACACGGATTGCCCAAAATACGACACCTATCACTAATAGGCTCGAGCTCTTGACACCAAAGTTCAAACATTACTCTAGTCAATACCTCAAAACTATTGCAAGTTACTACTATAAAGAGAATAGCAACTTCAACTACCTACTTTCTAGTCAAGACACAAAACTCACTGCAACAGGAAAACTCTCTAACAAGATAAAACATGCATCCTATAGAAAGTTCAACCTGAGACAAAAGAAAAGCTCTAGAAGAAAACTAAAGCACTACAACTAATCAGGGCAGCAACTAAGAAAAGAAAAAGAACAACTCACAGCTAAGGAAATAATCATGCAAATCCTATGAGGAGTTCTAGTTCAAACGGAGCGTGTTTCTCTCCCACACAAAGTAAGACGGGATCTAACTTGTTATGAACAGCAAGAAAAGCTAAAGAAAACTAAAAATAAAACCTAAGAGCGAGACGCTCCAAGCATAGCACATAACGAATGAAGTGATAAAAATATAGTGAGACGAAGGACGTACTGATGATTGTTGATGGAGAAGGGGATGCACGGGGGCATCCCCAAGCTTAGACGCTTGAGTCTACTTGAATATTTATTGGGGATGCATGGGTGCATCCCCAAGCTTGAGCGCTTGACACTCCGGAATCTTCTTTCATCATCTTGCATCGCACACTTGAAAACTCCCTTCATACATAACTCATCATAAGCTGATTAGAGAAGTTAGTACCCTTAATAAATAATTTTTCCCATTGGATGTAAAGATATTCTTGAAGAGCTACTGTTTCTTAAGATTTCCAAAAGGTTTTTCCAAAGAAAAAGCAAGCTTAAGGTTTGCAAAAGTTAGGAGAGACAAAACGTGGCAGAATCTGTGAAAAACAGAACAGCGGGTAGTAAAGAATTTTTTTAGGGGTACTTCTTTAACTCGAATCAAAAAACTCAGAACAGACGCTCGAAATTCAATTGTATGGAGCACGCTGTAAAAAAAATTCAGATCAAAAAGATGATCTGGTGATTTTTGGCTAATTTTTCCGTCCAAGGACAGAATCTGTTTTCTGGACAGCATGTCACAACTTTTGAACTTTCTTGCAATCGGAGGCTAGAATTGGCACAAAGATTGAAAATAAAGATACAATGATGTTGCTACAGTAGCAACAATCATCAAGACCACTAAAAACTGAAGTAAAAACTCAAACTAAAGATAACAAGGGTTGTCTCCCTTGAGCTCTTTCTTTTTAGCCATAAAGATAGGCTTAAGATTTTAATGATGCTCTCATAGGAATAAGGAATAAGAGTTGAAGAACAAAAGAGAGCATCAAGAAGCAAATAACAAACACATTTAAGTCTAACATGCTTCCTATGCAAAGGGATCTTGTAGAGGAAAAACTCATTGAAGCATAAAGATATTAGCATAGGAAGGCAAAATAAGTGCAACTTCAAAGCCTTCAACATAAAGAGAGGGAACTTGATATTATTGAAATATCTATAAGAATATGTTCCCTTCTCATAATAATTTCCAGTAGGATCATGAATAAACTCAACAATATAAGCATCACATAAAGCATTGTTACCATGATCCACATGCAAAAGGGTACTCTTACTCTCCACATAAGCATAATCTTTCTCAATGGTAATAGTGGGAGTAGGACTATCATAAACAACTTGAACACTATAGATTAATTGTGTATTAGGAAGATGGTGTTCAACAAGGGAGTAATTCCCTCCATGATCATGACAAGTTTCATAAGGATAATTTCTCCTTATGTCATAGGTACCTTTAAAATCACTATAGATAGGAGTTATAAAATCATCATACGGATAATTTCCTGCTTATCTTTTTGTTGTTGTGTGTTCTTTATCTTTTCGTAGCTGCTTCCATGTTTAGTTTTAGTTTTAGTTTGTCTTTAGCAAGAGCCTTGTCTTTTGTTTAGTTTGTTGCTGGAACTCTTTTTAGTTTTCATGTTTATCTTGTTAAAGAGAGTTGGTTTTTGCACTGAGTAGTGTCTTTTCTTGAAAGTAGGTAATTGAGGTTGCTATTTAATTCTAGTAGTAACTTGCAATGGTTTTGAAGTATTCATGTGAGTAATGTTTGAATTTTGGTGTCAAGAGCTCCAGCCTATTAGTGATAGGTGTCGTATTTTGGGCAATCCGTGTATATTTTTAAAAACCTACAAAACTAGTTGAGAACTCTAGCTACTAGATGGATCACTAATCTTTGGAGGGATCGGATATTAGAGTACACTCACGTACCATGAGTCGAGGATGCGCAAGGATAACCAAACCCCCATACACTCCTCCTCGGGGTACTTGTCTCTTTGTGAACCTCCTTATTAGATTGAGAGTTACCAATAATAAGTGCATGAGTTCTTCGGACTAATGTGAGTATTCGAAAGTTGACACTTCCACCTTCCCATATTTTTCTAGCCTCTCCTGTGCCGTGCATTGCTTTCTTCTCACTCCGAGAGTTGGCGTCCACCTTCGCCGGTACATCCAAACCCTTGGCATGATACGCTCTGTCACCATAAACCTCCTTATATCTTTCCTCAAAACAGCCACCATACCTACCTATCAAGGCATTTCCATAGCCTTTCCGAGATATATTGCCATGCAACATCCACCTCTTCATGACTTGATCTTCATGTCATACATGTTCCTGCTACACTGGCAGAGGCATACATTTGCATACTTCATGATAGTTACATTTTCTTTATGATTTGAGTACTTTGTACAGTGTAAAAGATCTTCTATACTTTTTGTAATATATAGTGTTGCCCTTAAAGTGAGGAAAAGATCCCAAAGAGGACAAAATCAAAAGATCCCAAAGAGGACAAATGAGAGAAATAGAAAGAGCCATTGAGGCCACCAAAAAAATACAAAAAAATAGAAAAAAGAGAAAAATAAAAATTAAAAGAGAGAAGGGGGCACACTACTATTCCTTTTGAGAGATCCACACTCGTACTCCATCTTATATCTTGTACTCCATAGAGATTATCATTCATGCATATAACTATGTGGGGACCTTCACACTATAGAACTTGGCTTGTATATTCCAATGATGAGCCTCCTCAAATGAGCTCTAGGTATTCTTGAGCAAGCAAGTTGGATGCACCCCCACTAGTTCCATTGGAGAGCTTACCTTAGCTCATATGTGCATCCGTTGCATGGCAGTCCCTACTCCTCACATCATATCTATCATTTGGCTTTCTCTCACCTATGATTGTCCTCATTGATGTGAGCCTTTCACACCATTTATGTCTTCCTCCTCCACCTTTTATCTCTTTGCCTTCCTAAGTGTAAACTTTCTTGCTTACGCTCATCCATTGCATGAGTGCTCAAAATGTCGAAAAGGAGTGGATCATTTTGACTTGTACCTGGCTAGTGGTCTGGGGACGAGTCAAGATAAGATTTCAAAGGAGACCAAGTGTGAAACTTTAGTAGATTGAGTTCTCAACAAAATTATACTTTTTCTCGTATTCTCATATCCCTTTGTTGCACGCAAACACCATTTGGAGACATTCGAGTCACGGACAACGAGAGCTCTTGCACCTTTATGTTCTTATGTTGCTTGTTTCAATTCTAATATAGACTCTTGCTTGTTAAGACTTGAATTGAATTGCATGCTTTGATTGCTTTATTTTCAAAGTTCTTATATGGTTGTTAGTATGTCACCACAGAAATTATGCTTGTTATCATTTACCTACTCGAGGACGAGCAGGAATTAAGCTTGCGGATGTTGATACGTCCAAAACGTATCTATAATTTCTGCTTGCTCCATGCATGTTTTGTGTGATATTGCTATGCTTTTGATACACTTTCATATCTTTTTATAACATATTTTGGAACTAACCTATTAATGGTTGCAAGAGTGCACAAGTTCTTGTTTTTGTACTTTATGTGTAGGAATTACTTGGATAAAGGAAAATCACAAAAAGGAGCCTTGTAGGAGTTGGACTCTAACTTCCTCGAAATCTGTCCCCACCAGACAGGTTTTAAAGATCGCCTCGGAAACGCTAGAAGACGGTCTCAAACGGAAAAACTTAAAACTACAAAGTTGTAGGGAATTTTTTTTCTGATGGATTTATACATAAAATTAGGCCCAATCGGAGTTCGGATGCTTCCAGAAACCCCGAAATGCAGAAGACGTAATCTGGATGACGGGAATCCGAGAGTTTATATAAAGAGAGGAAACCTAGGTCAAAGGGCACCACGAAAATTCCCCCCCCCCTTGGCAGCCGTATTGAGGGGGAGATCAATCTCCACAGCAGCACCATCTCCAAGGAAGAAGAAGGGGCCAAGGGCCGCTGCCGTGGCCGTGGGCGCCGCCGCCACCGTGGCCGCCGCCGTCGCCGTCTCCTTCATCTCCTCCGGGCTGCACCTCTCCATCAACAACTCTCCCTCTCACCATGTCCATGTGTGAGTAGTTCCCCTCGGGGCTAAGTCTTATATCTTGATCTATGTGGTCTCTCTCTCTCTCATGATGTGATCTTTGTTGTGATCATAGGCTATGTTAATCTAGGGTGATCCCATGATATTTCCCCTTCCTCTATGTATTGGATTGATGTACTCAATTGATCTTATCTAGTATAATCTCTGAGACCAAGGTGACAGCGGTCTATTGGACATGGGTTAGAAGAATATTATCATGAGTGATTTCATCTTTTGTGTGTGGATTGAAGATTGAGAGTCTCTTGGTGCTTGTCTTTGACTATCCTTTAGATATGTTGTGGTGATTGTGGTACTCTCTTTGGATGGCCGCGGTGACATTGGGAAATCCATAGATTGAGAACTACGAACTCTGAGGTGTGCTTTTGTAGCCCTACACAATTCTCGTCCTCTCTTGACCACAAAGGAATGACCTCCGAGTACGTCTCCATTGCATGTTTTATGGGAAATATCATGTGATTAGACTATGTTAATGTTGTTGGGAGTTGCCACTAGTGAAAGTATGAAGCCTAGGCCTTGTTTCCATCATTGTTACACCGTTTGCACTCACTTTTGTTACTTGTTTCTTTGCTTCACTTTTTATTACAGATTTACATTACTTTGTTTTATCACACCTATCACCCATATTTTACCATCTCTTCGCCGAACTAGTGCACCTATACAACTCCTAGTTGTATTAGGTGTGTTGGGGACACAAGAGACTTCTTGTATCTTAATTGCAGGGTTGCTTGAGAGAGGCCATCTTCAACCTCTACTTCCCTGAGTTCAATAAACCTTAGGTCATCCACTTGAGGGAAATTGCTGCTGTCCTACAAACCTCTGCGCTTGGAGGCCCAACATAGTCTACAAGAATAGAAGCGTGCGTAGACATCAGTTGCTTTTAAGGGTGCCTATGAAATTACTTCTTTTCTTGAAAATATTGATGAAGCTCCTTACAAATCTGAGAGTCTTGCTATGCTTAACTATTGTTTGGAAAATTATGATGCAAATTATTATATTACTGATCATCTTGAGAGAATATCTCCCTAAAAGGAAGAGACTAATGTTTTGCAGGACTCTATAGAAGAAGAAATTACTGAAACTGAAAGCCCTTTGGATGAAGAAGAGGAGGAGAGTGACGAACAAAAGGAGGAAGAATGGAGCCATCCATGTCTACCTTCTAATGAGAGTAACTCTTTGACTCTTACCTTATATGAGTATTATGATCCTATGGATTCTATTGAAATATCCCTTTTTGATGAAGTTGATGCCTTCTATGCTTATGGCCTTGATGCCACTATGGATGATGCCTACGGAGATGAACTTGCTATAGTTGCTCATGTAAAGCATGAATTTTTTTCTATCACACCCACACTTGAGTGTCCTATTATCCTTTTAAAATCTCCAACTCCGGAGAATTTTCCTCTTATCAAAGCTCAATGTGATGGGTTGCATTTATCTTATGATCCTAAAAACCGTGTTGAAAACAATACACGTGTGCTTGTAGGTCATGAACAATATGATTTATATGATAGTTATATTCTTGATGTTGTTCATGATGCTACTGAAAATTACTTTGAGAGAGGAAAGTTTGGTTGTAGAAACTTCCATGTTACAAAAACACCTCTCTTCATGTTGAAAGTTTTGAAGTAGTTCTTGTTCTACCTTCCTATGCATGTCACTTTGTGCTTCTTTGATTTATTTTCTTACAAGATTCCTATGCATAGGAAGTGGGTTAGGCTTAAATTTGTTTCATATTTGCTTCTTGATGCTCTCTTTTGCTTCAAAATTCTTATTCTTGTGAGAGCATCTTCTATAATCTTCTAGCCTAGCTAATGGCTTTAAAGAAGCGCTTTCGGGAGGCACCCCGCAACGAATTTATGTTTTCTTTTTTGCTTTTTTTGTATCTTGATGTTTTTTACTACTGTAGCAACATCATTGTATCTTTATTTTTCAGATTTGTGCCAAGTTATAGCCTCCTACGGCAAGGGAAGTAAAAGTTGTGACATGCTGTCCAGAAAACAGATTCTGTCCTCGTAACTAGAAAAATTCCAGAAAAATCCCAGTTCATCTTTTTGAGCTGAATTTTTTACACAGCATGCTCTATAAAATTACGAAACTTCTGTATGTTCTGATTTTTTTGATTTGAGTTGCATAAGTATCCCTAAAAAACTCTTTACTACCTGCTGTTCTGTTTTCCACAGATTCTGCCACGTTTTGTCTCTCCTAACTTTTGCAAACCTTAAGCTTGCTTTTTATTTGCAAAAACCTTTTGGAACTCTTGAGAAACAGTAGCTCTTCAAAAATATCTTTATATCCAGTGGGTAAAAATTATTTATTAAGGGTACTAACCTCTCTAATCAGCTTATGATGAGTTATGTATGAAGGGAGTTTTCAAGTGTGCGATGAAAGATGATGAAAGAAGATCCAGGAGTGTCAAGCGCTCAAGCTTGGGGATGCCCCCATGCATCCCCAATAAAAATTCAAGGAGACTCAAGAGTCTAAGCTTGGGGATGCCCCCGTGCATCCCCTTCTCCATCAACAATCATCAGTTCGTCCTTCGTCTCACTATATTTTTATCACTTCATGCGTTATGTGCTATGCTTGGAGCGTCTCGCTCTTAGGTTTTATTTTTAGTTTCTTTAGCTTTGCTTGCTGTTCATAACAAGTTAGATCCCGTCTTACTTTGTGTGGGAGAGAAACACGCTCCACTTTCAAAATCTAGAACACATCATAGGATTATTCCTGCTTATCTTTTTGCTGTTGTGTGTTCTTTATCTTTTCATAGCTACTGCCATGTTTAGTTTTAGTCTTAGTTTGTCTTTAACAAGAGCCTTGGCTTTTGTTTAGTTTGTTGCTGGAACTCTTTTTAGTTTTCATGTTTATCTTGTTAAAGGGAGTTGGTTGTTGCACTGAGTTGTGTCTTGTCTTGAAAGTAGGTAATTGAGGTTGCTATTTAATTCTAGTAGTAACTTGCAATAGTTTTGAGGTATTGATGTGAGTAATGTTTGAACTTTTGGTGTCAAGAGCTCTAGCCTATTAGTGATAGGTGTCGTATTTTGGGCAATCTGTGTGTATTTTCAAAACCTACAAAACTAGTTGAGAACTCTAGCTACTAGATGGATCACTAATCTTTGGAGGGATCGAATATCAGAGAACACCCACGTACCATGAGTCGAGGATGCGCAAGGATAACCAAACCCCCATACACTCCTCCTCGGGGTACTTGTCTCTTTGTGAACCTCCTTATTAGGTTGAGAGTTACCGATAATAAGTGCATGAGTTCTTCGGACTAATGTAAGTATTGAAAGTTGACACTTACACCTTCCCATATTTTGCTAGCCTCTCCCGTGCCGTGCATTGCCTTCTTCTCACTCCAAGAGTTGGTGTCCACCTTCGCTGGTACATCCAAACCCTTGGCATGATACGCTCTGTCATCATAAACCTCCTTATATCTTCCTCAAAACAGCCACCATACCTACCTATCAAGGCATTTCCATAGCCTTTCCGAGATATATTGCCATGCAACATCCACCTCTTCATGACTTGATCTTCATGTCATACATGTTCCTGCTACACTGGCAGCGACATACATTGCATACTTCATGATAGTTACATCTTCTTTATGACTTTGAGTACCTTGTAAAGTGTGAAAGATCTCCTTTACCTTCTTGTAAAATAGAGTGTTGCCCTTAAGTGAGGAAAAGATCCCAAAGTGGACACAATAAAAGATCCCAAAGAGGACAAATGAGGGTTAAATAGAAAGAGCCATTGAGGCCACACAAAAATACAAAAAAATAGAAAAAAGAGAAAAAGAAATAAAAAGAGAGAAAGGGGAACACTACTATCCTTTTGAGAGATCCACACTAGTCCTCCCTCTATATCCTTGTACTCCATAGAGATGATCATTATGCATATAGCTATGTGGGGACCTTCACACTTTAGAACATGGCTTGCATATTCCAAGGATGAGCCTCCTCAAACGAGCTCTAGGTCTTCATGAGCGAGCATGTTAGATGCACCCCCACTAGTTCCATTGGAGAGCTTCTTAGCTCGTATGTGCATCTGTTGCATGGCAATCCCTACTCCTCACATCATATCAATCATTCGGCATCCCTTGCCTATGATTGTCCTCATTGATGTGAGCCTTTCTCATCCTTTTTGTCTTCCTCCTCCGTATTTCTCTCTTTGCCATCCTAAGTGTCAACTCTCGTGCTTACGCTCATCCATTGCATGAGTGCTCAAAATATCGAAAAGGAGTGGATCAAATTGACTTGTACCTGGCTAGTGGTCTGGGGACGAGTCAAGATAAGATTCCAGAAGAAGACCAAGTGTGAAACTTTAGTAGATTGAGTTCTCAACAAATAAATCTTTTTCTCGTATTCCCTATCCCCCTTCTTGCACGCAAACACCATTTGGAGACATTCGAGTCACGGGCAGCGAGAGCTCTTGCACCTATTGTTCTTTTGTTACTTGTTTCAATGCTAATATAGACTCTTGCATGTTATGACTTGATTTGAATTTCTAACCTTGATTGCTTTACTTTTCAAAGTTCTTTTATGGTTGCTAGCATGTCACCACAGAAATTATGTTGTTATCATTTACCTATTCGAGGACGAGCAGGAATTAAGCTTGGGGATGTTGATACGTCCAAAACGTATCTATAATTTCTGCTTGCTCCATGCATGTTTTGTGTGATATTGCTATGTTCTAGATGCACTTTCATACACTTTTGATCATATTTGGACTAACCTATTAACTCAGTGCACCCCAGTGCCAGTTCCTGTTTTCCGCTGTTTTTCTATTTCAGTTTTCCCTCATATAAAAAGTGCCAGAAAAATTCCGGGAAAAATACAGGAAAAATCAGCGTACAGGAAGCTTCGCGAAGAGCCCGAGTGGGGCCAGAGGGGAGCCAGGGGTGGCCCAGGCGGCCACCCGGCGCGGCCCCACCCCTGGCCGCGCCAGGGGGGCGCCTGGGGCCCCTGGTCCACCTCTGGCTGCCCCCCTTCGCCTATTTATTCTCCGTAACGGGGAAACTCCGAAGACAGAACCCTTTTTTGCGATCTCGCCTCTGTTCCGCCGCCGCCGCGCTTCCGAGATCGGGAGCACCAGAAGACCTCTTCCCGGCACCCTGCCGGAGGGAGTACCGAACTCCGGGAGTCTCCTCTCCACCATGGATGCTTCCCGGATGTCTCGTGAGTAGTTTTCCTTGGACCATGAGTCCGTGATCAGTAGCTATGTGATGTTCTCCTCCCCTCTTTGTTCTTCATGGTTTAGACCTCGTGAGCTGCCCTACATGATCGAGGCACTTTTGTAATATTTCTGTTGTTGCTATGCTGAGTTTGATAGGATCTGATGGATTATGAGATTATGTTCAGATTGTGATTGAGTAATATATTTGGTTTTTATCTTTTATATTTTTGTTCCTAAGTAATTCTTGCATGTTCTCCGTTGCTGTTTATTGCTTTGTCCAAGTAGTAGGTAGTAACTCCAAGAGGGAACGTTTTGCTCGATTGTGGGTTCATGCCCCCCGATGACACGCTTGAGTGATAGAAACATGAGTCTAGGGGATGTGATGTTGCCACAAGGGGGAAAACAACGATGCTTGTAACCGCGGTTACAAGGATTGTTTACTTTACGCAAAGTTCTTTTTAATGTAGTTGTCTGTTGCTTTGGGTTTACACTTTGGGTGGGGCTCGCAACTTAATACCAGCGAGATGTTCTGGATAGATATCTCAAGGTGGATGATTAGTAGTAGATGCAGTTGGATTTCGGTCTACTTACTTTGGCGTACTGCCCATGCTTTTGAACCTCTTCCTTTCTTTTGTAGCATAGTTAGCATTGCGGTGAGTTCATAATCCTGTCAATTGCCTTTCTGTAATTTGTTTACCTCGCATAGCAGTTTTATCGTCTTTTGGGAGAAAGACATCACTAGTGAACATCACGTATCCCGGTCCATATCCTCATCACTGTTTACACGCTCATTTACTTTTCTGCTTTTACTTTCAATTGCTATCATTATCCCTTGTGTTTGATCCTTTGTGAACAACAAGACCGGAGAGATTGACAACCTCTCTGAACTTCGTTGGGAACAAAATTATCGTGTCTGTGTGCAGGTCCGCAGCAGTTGCGCCGCTGACATCTACTTATCATCTCCGGAGTCCTACTGGAGATAAACCTTGGTATCTTTACTGAGGGAAATTTGCTGCTGTGCTACATCACGCCTTCCACTTGGGGTTTACCAACGAAGGGCGAGAAATCACTATCATCATCTCGCACATCACCATATCACTAATGGGTAAAGGACTTGCAATCCTATCATCCCCAAGCTTGGAGCTTTGCATATCATCACTCTCAGAGTTGGTACCAAAGAGATTTTCAAGGTCATAAGTAGCATTATCATCATTTTCCCAATCACAAAAAGTAACATGCATATCATAATCAAAATCATCTTCAATAGTACCTACAGACTTATCTTGAAGATAATAATGAATGCAATCAAGCTCACCATCCTCCATAAATTTCTGTCCGTTGGGATAAAAATCGATGCGAGGAATATGCTCAGGCCAGGTTGTTACCCATTCTTCTTCCTTCCTGCTCCTCTTCCTCCTCCTCTTCTTTTTCTTCTTCTTCACCTTAGGAAGGAGTGGTTGGAGGGGAAGTTTCTCCACATATTCTGGTTTATCATTATAAACAATAGGGGAAACTTGGGAGAAACTCTCCTTTTTTAGTAGAAATATAAGAGACATTTTTATACTTTGGTAGAGTTCTCTCCTTTCTAATCTTACTTATGTAATCATTCTCATGGCAATTAACAACAAAATAGAGATGGCATTTCTGCAAAGTGTTATTTATTCCCAAAGCATGACCATCTAGCCAAGAAGTCTTTTCTGATAACTCTTCACACATCAAAAATAACATAAGCTCATCATAAAGATCATCATCACACAACTGGCTAACAGTTATGTTTTGAAAGTACATGCACTGAAAATTGAAGTGACCCTTTATGCAGCAAAGTTCACAAGTAAAAGGACAAAGGTCACACAATAAATCTCTAACCCAAGTGATTGTTCTTTCATGCTTATGTTGCTTACAATACTTCTCTTCTTCAATCATAGGCCTTTCACATGGTCTATCCACTCCACAAAAATTAACATGCTTATATAAAACTTCATTTTCAGGAATTGGATCATGCATGTTGCAATCATCATTAACAATTTCATTTTCTTTGCAAATCTCTTTAAAAGGTTCATGATGCTTGATCCAATTCTCCGTAGTCATATTAAGATGTGAAGCAAAAGATTTGAGGAAATCAACAAGGAGTTGAGAATCAAGCCCAAACTTAGCACTAAATTTATTAAAACTTGCAGTTTCAACAAAGGACTTAATGCAATCATACTCATAAATTATACCTGACTCTTTACCTTTGTCGATCTCCCAATCTTCAGTATTGTGTTGGATTCTTTCAAGGAGTTTCCATTTAGCATCAATCTTTTCGTTTGTGAAAGAACCCATAGAGGAAGCATCGAGCAAGTCTTTATCCTGTTGAGATAGCCTTGCATAGAAATTAGTAATAATCATATCTTTGGGGAGCCCATGGTTAGGACATTTTAGCATCAAAGTTTTCAGTCTCCCCCAAGCTTGAGCTATGCTCTCTCCGTCATGAGGATAGAAATTATAAATATAATTCCTATTCTCATGGACTTCATGAAGAGGATAAAACTTGGAGTAAAAGAGAGACTGGATCTCTTCCCAATCCCGTAGGTGAGAATCATCTAGTAGCCTATACCATTCCAATGCTTTTCCTTTCAGTGACAAGGCAAATAATTTCTTCATGACTTCACCTCTTGTCAAACCTGAAATCTTAAATAACTCACAAAGTTCTGTAAGTTTCAACAAATGAATACTAGGATTGACTGTCCCATCATAACAATCATTAATAATTATTTCAACTATCCCAAGTGGTATTTGGAACGGGATACATTCAGTAGGTGGAGGAGACTTCTCTACCACAGGTGTGGCAAAGCGGTCTCCCCGAAGCAGCGAACTAAGATTGCAGTTTTCCATAAACCTAACTAGTGAAAATAAAAACAAGAAACGGAAAGATTTAATTGAAGAATCTAAAGATATACCTTCAAGCACTCACCTCCCCGGAAACGGCGCCAGAAATAGCTTGATGTCTACGCACACTTCTATTCTTGTAGACTATGTTGGGCCTCCAAGCGCAGAGGTTTGTAGGACAGCATCAATTTCCCTCAAGTGGATGACCTAAGGTTTATCGAACTCAGGGAAGTAGAGGTTGAAGATGGTCTCTCTCAAGCAACCTTGCAATTAAGATACAAGAAGTCTCTTGTGTCCCCAACACACCTAATACAACTAGGAGTTGTATAGGTGCACTAGTTCGGCGAAGAGATGGTAAAATATGGGTGATAGGTGTGATAAAACGAAGTAATATAAATCTGTAATAAAAAGTGCAGAAAAGAAACAAGTAACAAAAGTGAGTGCAAACGGTGTAACAATGATGGAAACAAGGCCTAGGATTCATACTTTCACTAGTGGCAAATCCCAACAACATTAACATAGTCTAATCACATGATATTTCCCATAAAACATGCAATAGAGACGCACTCGGAGGTCATTCCTTTGTGGTCAAGAGAGGACGAGAATTGTGTAGGGCTACAAAAGCACACCTCAGAGTTCGTAGTTCTCAATCTATGGATTTCCCAATGTCACCGCGGCCATCCAAAGAGAGTACCACAATCACCACAACATATCTCAAGGATAGTCAAAGACAAGCACCAAGAGAATCTCAATCTTCAATCAACACACAAAAGAGGAAATCACTCATGATAATATTCTTCTATCCCATGTCCAATAGACCGTTGTCACCTTGGTCTCGGGGATTATACTAGATAAGATCAATTGAGTACATCAATCCAATACATGGAGGAAGGGGAAATAGCATGGGATCACCCTAGATTAACGTAGCCTATGATCACAACGAAGATCACATCATGGGAGAGAGAGAAGAACACATGGCTACTGGTAGAAACCTCAGCCCCGAGGGAGAACTACTCCTGCTTCATGGAGGAGGGAAGCAACGGCGATGGAGATGAATCCGGGGGCACTTCCCCGTCCCGGCAGGGTGCCGGCACAGGAATTCTATCCCCCCAAAACTTGATGGCGATGGCGGCGGAGATCGGAATTGCTTCTAGAGAAAAGGGGTCTGGAATCAGGGTTTCCGCGACGGGAGAATAAATAGGAGCCAAAATTGGGTACCAGGGGGGCCACCAGGGGTCCAGGCGCCCCCTGGCGCGGCCAGCCCCTGGGGCGCGCCACCAGGGCGCCTGGGCCCCTGGTGGTGGCCCTCTGGCCCCACTCAGGTCCTTCCGGAAGGTTCTTCTGCGCTGATTTTTTATCTGATTTTTCACGAATTTTTGGAGCACTTTTTATATGGTGGAAAACTGAAATAGAAAAATAGCAGAAAACAGGAACTGGCACTGTGGTGCACTTTAGTTAATAGGTTAGTCCAAATATGACCAAAAGTGTATGAAAGTGTATCTAGATCATAGCAATATCACACAAAACATGCATGGAGCAAGCAGAAATTATAGATACGTTTTGGGCGTATCAGGGGCATATGAGGGAAAATCTCTTGTGGGTGCAAAGCGTTTGATGTTCCCCGATGGGTATGCAGCGAATCTGAGGAGGGGAGCGAGTCCTGAAAAATTGAATATATTTGGGCTAAAGAGTCATGATTGAATATATCCCCGAGGAAGAATGGCTAGTACTGGCAGAACTGAGCTATTTCTTCGGTGTTCTTTGTGCTAAAGAACTATCCGATGGCGTGCTAGAAGACATGGAAGAGATGGCGGCGGAGTTGCTCTGCAAGTTAGAGAAGATCTTTCCTCCGGGTTTTTTTAATCCGATGCAGCATTTGATATTGCATCTCCTGACCGAGGCAAGATTGGGTGGCCCTGTGCAAAACCGTTGGTGCTACTCAACCGAGAAAATGAAGAAGACGTTTCGAGCAAAATGTAAAAATAAACGTAGAATTGAAGCATCCATCGCCGAGGCATTCATTACCGAGGAGGCGACAAACTTCGTGACAACACACTATGAAGCCAAAAATTGACATTTCATAATCCAAAGCCTCGGTACAATACTGGCGACCCCGAACAACGTCAATCCAACCTCAGCCTATTCAAAGGGCAGCTTGGTGTTGGGAAACACAGTAGAAAACGAAAATTTCCGTGCCTACGAATCAAGAACCCAAGATCATCCATGAAGATTGCATCCAAGGTTTTAGGTCATGGATCACCAACCGATGTAGCGGAAGTAGAGTTCGTGAAGACCGTCGGTGCAGATCCCCGCAGCTAGGAATTTCAATGACCTCCCAACCGCGAGGATATCGATCCCTCGAACCGTCCCGCGATCTAGTCCCACGGACAAGTCTCACGAACAAGCTCCTCGAAGAAGGGTCGAAGGTACGACCCCTCCATTAGTATCCACACATCCCGTAGCAGCAATCCAACAGCGATCCGCCTTCCAGAGATGAACGCCACCGAGAAAACTACAGGGAGAAAACCCTAATGGATTCCGATCTAGAACAGTGTCTAAACCGGGGTCTAATTGTGGAGCAACGGGGTTTAGAGGAGGGGGGAGACGCATAGGGCTTGGGGACAAGTTGTGTTGCTCCCCCCACCCCTCCCCCACATTATATAGGTGGCCAAGAGGCCCTTGGGGCGCAATAAGGGGGGTGGGGAGTCCAACTTGGACTCCCAAACCTCCCAAACCTTCACACCGGAAACCTGCCATATTGGTGAGTTGGACTTCCCACCTGGAGGGGGATTCCTTCCCCTTGGTGCGCCCCCACCCCTTGGCCGGCCAGGGCAGCCTAGGTGGCTTTCCCCCCAAGGCTAGGGGCGTGGGGGTAGTGGGTGGTACTGCCCGGAAACTTCCGGAACCTTTCAGAAGCTTCCAGGACCTTCCGGGACCTTCCGGGATTGTTTCGGGACATTCCGGAACCTTCTGGAGCACTTCCAGGACCTTCCGAGACCGTTCTCGGACGTTCCGGAACCATCTAGATAGTTTCCAAGACCATCCGAGTTACAGTTTAAGCCACCCGATGACCGCGAAGGTTGTCGGGACGCCCAACGATTATCCGGAAACTATTCCGGTTGATCCAGGACTTCCCCGGTACCATTCTCATATGTTCCGGAACCACCTGAGACTACTCCAAAGTGATCCAGACATAACCTTAAATACCCAGAACTACTTCTGGTGCCCTTATGAACAATTCCATAAATCTCTGGAACTACTTCCGGTACCCGTATGAACTATTCTGCTTTGCTTCCACTAAACCTTCTACCATACTAGTATTCTAACAGACTACTGCTCGTTAAGTGTGTGACCCAATAGGTTCGGTATAATGCGTACATGACTCAGAACATCTTCCGGACATAGGTCAACAGCCTTTCGTCAATAGCCAATAATCAACAGCGGAGCCATGGACACCCATGTTGACTCCCGCACATACACGAAGAAACTTCGAGTGAACCATTATGTTTAGTCATGTACCATTCCCTTTGCTTTGCGATATATGACAAAGTTAGAGGAGAGAAGTTTGGCACCCATGTGTAACAACTTCTTGAACACAAGCCACTTGTTATCCTCTTTGCTCGTTTGTCTCTATTTCTCGTTATCGTATTCCGGTATCCCCGTGATTAAATCACAATGCTTCTGGCCAGACTAGAATGGATACCGTCATACCGAGTGGGCCCAAAGTCAATATCTCTTCATCGTGAAGGAGCAAATCCCATTCTTGAACTATCACAGTCACTAGCCACACCATCTGACATACCCAGAACTTATTTTACTACTTCCCATTTACGGGAGGATTCTTCTAAGAACCAAAGCATGTCTTCCTGTGTGAAGCAACTCGATACTCTTATGGTCTAAGGAATTACGTATATGATAACATTTCATGATATGACTTATAACGTAGTTACAATGTGATCTCTAAGTATATCATTCAATATTGGGGTCGGTTCAACATCATTGTTCTGCTAACAATATGTTCCCATTGCTACTGACATCCTTGTTACAAGAACAATGTCCATGATTAAGAAAACGTAATCATCAGTTAGCACATGAGCTGGTCTTAGAGGCTAAACCAAGAACTCTTGGTGTTTACATTTTCACACATGCAAATGAGTTTTCTTCTGAATCTCATAGTCAGGGTCATTGCAATTATAGCGCAGAAATATAAACATTAATTACGAACGTGGAAATATATATAATAACATTTTATTATTGCCTCTAGGGCATATTTCCAACAGTCTCCCACTTGTACTAGAGTCAATAATATTGTCAGTGCTTGAGCACTTTACACCTATGGCATACCGGTGTAAGAAATGCTTCATTTGTGGTATAGACCTCATCTTCGGATCTGACGTTTCAGGCCCGTTTGTATCTTGCATATCTTCGCGTTTTCACGCTATCATAAAATTCACTAATTTTATTAGTTTAGCTTTGTATATGTTTGAATCATTTGGCAGGACCTTGGTTCCTTTAGAATAAGTCATGAAATCATTCATCAATGTCCCATGAGCTTCAAGTATCTAGGAAACCATACCATGTTCATAAATGAACTAATGATTCAAAATACCCTCCCTTGTTACTTCTTTAAGCAACAATATACTTAGCCTCTGTTATAGAATTCGCCACAGTATCTAACTTAACACAGTTCCTTCATACTGTGCCACCCTTACGTGTGAAACATATAATCCCAATTAAAATCGAAAGTCGATCGGAGTAAGTATGAAGACTGAATTGGTGTAACTTTTTACATCAAAATTCAGCTGGTGTAACTTGTTACAACGAGCTCTTCATTATCTCCATTTTCCGAGAAACATATCTTATCTATCATAAGTTTAACTTTTCACTTTTTGTCCAATGATCAACATATTGATCACTTTGGTATCTTGCTCATAATCTTTTGGAGCGTTGGACATATCTGGTCGTTTTACATATTATGGTGTACATGATTAATCCAAACACACAGGTGAGTGGAATTCAATTCACGTGTTTTTTGCTTATCTGTGTTCATCAACACTGATTTCTGCAAACAACTTTTCACCATGACCTCGGCAAGAACATCCTTCCTGGCGTTTTCATACTAAACTACTTTAGTATCATGTCAACATGTAACGTTGGCTTTAGCATGATCAGGCACTTACTATCTACATAGATCACTGTGCTCAATACAAATGCTATATTAGCCCAAGTTCTTCAACTGAAAACTATTTCCAATGAAGTCCTTATTCGTGTCAAGAAATTTATATCATTTCTAATCAACAATATGTCATCTACATAAGGTTTTAGAAATATTATTCAGCTCCCACTTACTTTCTTGAATATTCGAGCATCTTCGTTATTCCTGATGAAAACAAACTCTTTTCGCAATTTCATCACACCGAAAATTCCAACTCCATTATGCTAGCATCAGTCCATCACTGGATATCCAAGGCTTGCATCTATTTTAGCATCCTTTGAATTGACAAAACATTCCGGTCGTATCACATATACGTCCTTTGTTATATTTCCGTTTAGGAACTTTCTTTTGATGTTCATTCTACCATATCCTATAAATGAGATATGTAGTAATTGCTAATATAACCCAAATTTACCAAAGCATCTCTACGGTCGAAACTATTTCGCTGTAGTCAACCTTTGAACTTGCTAGAAAACAAATTTTCAACGAGTTGAGCTTTATGGATAAAACAATTTCATCTGAATCAATTATAGATCCATATATATTCTTCAGACTTTTAGTCTTTCGGAGGGTCTACCAAGTTCAAAACTTGACATACTTCCATGATACTATCTTGGATTATTTGGCATTTAGCCAAATCCCGGAGTCAGGGCCCATCAACGCTTCTTTGTATATCACAGGTTTATTATTGTCGAACAACAATATCTCGTTTTACATATCATGAATGTTTGTACGAGTTATGTCTAACCTGTGTGGTTCAGCTGCGCACTTCTCTGAAGATTCAACAATCTTTGACAAGTTGCACTGTCCTCCCACTCACTCTTTTGTAAGAAACTATTTTCTTCAAAACACAACGTTCTTAACAACAAACAGTTTTGCTTTTGTGTAGTGATAGAGGAATACCAAAACTTTTGGCATAACCTTAAC
The DNA here is from genome assembly GCA_950022295.1 of Bromus sterilis. Classification (NCBI taxonomy): domain Eukaryota; kingdom Viridiplantae; phylum Streptophyta; class Magnoliopsida; order Poales; family Poaceae; genus Bromus; species Bromus sterilis. The sequence goes on along the minus strand of OX465595.1, from coordinate 357,902,405 downwards.
AAAGTAGCACTTATCTGATTTGGGGTTTTGAGTATGTCAAACATATGCCTCATATACCCAAATTTTAAGAAAAGACAACATGGTTTTAACAGTTCATACCACATCTAATATGGTGTCATTTCAACAGATTTGATGGTGCTCTTTTCACTGTAAAAGCCGTAGTCACTAACGCATAACTTTAATAAGTATAATGGAAAATTGATAAACGTCATATTTGATCATACAGTGTCATACATGGCTTGATTACATCTCTCGAATACTTTACTCAAAGTGGTGTTCAGGGAGATGCAAGTTATGACACTTCTTCACAAATCATCAGACGTTCGCTAAACTTGTAAGTCAAATATTACTTTCTACAATCTAATTTGCAGAAGCTTTATTTTCTCGTTACAATGAATTTCTATTTCACTCTAAAATTCCTTGAACATTTCAAAGATTTCAGACGTATGTCTCTATTGAACAGATATCCACATATCTACTTCAACTCATGAGTGAAGATAGGGAATCCACTGCACACAACTACACTTATTGGACTACACACATCATCATGTATGATTACCAATGGTTTAGTTGCCCGTTCATGTATGGCCTATCAACAGTGTTTTAGTCAGATTACTTCGAGACAAAGATCGCAAGCGTCAAGTGATTCATAATCATATGACTCGAAAGTCTATCACTTATGGAAATTCTTCATGCATTTTATGTCACTTGTGATAAACGGCAGTGCCACATCTATGTGGTATTTCTGTCAGTCTTGCGACGTTTAGCATCAGTGTTCCGAATGTTTAGTATTATTATCAAGATTCATAACATACAACCTATTCATAATGGAAGTATGGCCTTTACGTTATTCATAGCTTTGAAGAACTCTCTTGCAACAAACATGATTCAAAATGATGTTTTGCAACAAGGCTAAAGTGTAGTAACAATTTACTCAACTCTAAAATGAATTATGAAGATAATCATAGAGTCAACACACGGTATAGTAAACCTTTTACCGTGTTCCCGAGCGTGTCAAAACTCATCATTAGCTAGTCATAAAGGCCATAGTATTTCTTGCATCGAGTTGCAACAATATGCAATCGATGTGATATTCTGGTGATCAACAGTTTAATCACAATATACAGAATCCACAATTAACTGCTTAATCATGATTTCCCAAGAATTACATCTCCTGATCAGCAATGAATTCATCTATAACTCCGTATGACTCTCATTTCTGAGCTGGTTATTCCAGTCTTCTTTCGTTTTGCCTTTATACGTATCATAGTTCTATTTCCAATGTCACTCCTACTCACAGAAGATCACACATGATCAAGGGTGGCACATGCCATGGAATTTCCGGCGTGTGAGTCTTACTAACATCCTTTGGACTTCCTTTCCCTTAATTCTCATCATCATATGATCGGTGTTCTTCTGGATCCCACACTTATCAGTTTTGTTTAGAGCACAGTGAACATTTTTACTAATGCTTACAATCATACATTGTACTAGATATCTTATATCCAACATTAATTGTCTTACTACTGAAAACTATTTTTCAGTTCCATGAATATAACATAACTATCCCAAACTTTTCGAAGTTCGGGTTTCATGGTGGTGAAGACAATGCACTTAGCTGTGGTGGAATTCTAGAATTTTGGATTATGGACATAAGTCACATCATCCATAGCATCAGCGGGAGAGCATCAAATTTTTTTTGCGATAGGACAAGCTCCTTCTCGACACTATTGAGGATAGTCCTCACAATACGGTACCAATCGTAAAGTTTTTACCAGATAATACAGTTAATCAAAATCAATTGGGAAGGTGGTAACGCGAGCCATTATTCTACAACGATAATGCAAATACTAAGACTTTGTTCATAATTAAGTTGCACTTGTGATTAATCAATTTAATTACTTAGTGCGCTCCCACTCAGATCAATATCTCTCGTAATTGATTCTGGAGTGATTCAAGATCCAACCCAATCGTCCGCCATTGATGTGACATCACTGATGACTTAGACTGGACCGGTAGGCCAACTTGCCAATCACGCCAAAGGTGATTCTTGTTCATCTTTCGATGGGCGTGTTCCGGTAGCAAACTTTTATCCAAACCGTCAAGATAACCAAGTGTAATGTGTTGTGTGTTCTTTTAACACACCCGTCTTTTATGCGTCACACCGTGTGCACCCATGTGACATGACCTTCTCCGGTGTGAAACATAGTATAGACGGTGCTACAGTTGGGAGAACACTATCAACTTGATATTGTTTTGCGAGAGATCACCCTAATAAAATACGACTACCGCGCATCAAACAAGGGTGCATCAAAGGGATAAACATCAAGGCAGTTCATAAAATTATGTGATATAGTATAGCCCTTTGCTTCGTGAAGTCTTCATTGTCTTCACGTCGTCGTGGTTGAAGTCACCGTGTCCACCAACTTTATCCTTGGCGCCGGGAACATCACCACGGCTTCTGGCATGTGCTTCGGGGTCCACCTCCGCATCATAGATCATCACCTTGCATCTATCTATTGCTTTGCCTCGAGCTAATAAACAGTTCTGGCACGCAGGCCATAATTAAGTGACAATCATATGACTCCAGTCATCATGTCGTACCACGACACGCAGGTCGCGAATAAATATTACATCATATAGCATCTCATACAAACACATTGCAAATCTTGAAGGCTATACCACATCACATGCACATCCTGCAAAAACAAGCTAGATCGCCATCTACACGGGTTGTTGCAACTTTTATCGTGGTTGATTAGCAGGTTACATGCAAACGTTGTTCCCTAAACAAACCAAACACGATACTTCAATGTTGCTAGTTTAACGTTCGGGGTGCGTGTAGCAACTAATGCCACAAGCCAAACTTCGTTCAACGCGTGACCCCCGTGTGGATTTGAGTTCATAAAATCCACAAGCCCCTCCATGTTAAATCTTCTATTGCGAGATTAAGATGAGATCCAAGGAGTTTGATGTAGACCATGATCAAGGCAACCAGCATACTGAAAGCAGCATAGAGGGATTGATGGAAAACTCAATCCTTGTATCAAAACCTCAACTTGCCATCAAGCATAGAAAAAATCACATGACAGGGAAGCAACAAGAAAATCAATGCCTCATATCATACATATGATCTAGACCTAAACATGCATCTAATCAAGGATCGCTCATGATACCACTATTGGGAAACGCAGTAGAAAACGAAAATTTCCGTGCCTACGAATCAAGAACCCAAGATCATCCATGAAGATTGCATCCAAGGTTTTAGGTCATGGCTCACCAACCGATGTAGAGGAAGTAGAGTTGGTGAAGACCGTCGGTGCAGATCCCCGCAGCTAGGAATTTCAATGACCTCCCAACCGCGAGGATATCGATCCCTCGAACCGTCCCGTGATCTAGTCCCACGGACAAGTCTCACGAACAAGCTCCTCGAAGAAGGGTCGAAGGTACGACCCCTCCATTAGTATCCACACATCCCGTAGCAGCAATCCAGCAGCGCTCCGCCGTCCAGAGATGAACTCCACCGAGAAAACTAGAGGGAGAAAACCCTAACGGATTCCGATCTAGAACAACGTCTAAACCGGGGTCTAATTGTGGAGCAACGGGGTTTAGAGGAGGGGGGAGGCGCATAGGGCTTGGGGAAAAGTTGTGTTGCGCCCCCCACCCCACCCCCACATTATATAGGTGGCCAAGAGGCCCTTGGGGCGCAATAAGGGGGGTGGGGAGTCCAACTTGGACTCCCAAACCTCCCAAACCTTCCCACCAGAAACCTGCCATATTGGTGAGTTGGACTTCCCACCTGGAGGGGGATTCCTTCCCCTTGGTGCGCCCCCACCCCTTGGACGGCCAGGGAAGACTAGGTGGCTTGCCCCCCAAGGCTAGGGGCGTGGGGGTAGTGGGTGGTACTGCCCGGAAACTTCCGGAACCTTTCAGAAGCTTCCAGGACCTTCCGGGACCTTCCGGGATTGTTTCGGGACATTCCGGAACCTTCTGGAGCACTTCCAGGACCTTCCGAGACCGTTCTCGGATGTTCCGGAACCATCTAGATAGTTTCCAAGACCATCCGAGTTACAGTTTAAGCCACCCGATGACCGCGAAGGTTGTCGGGACGCCCAACGATTATCCGGAAACTATTCCGGTTGATCCAGGACTTCCCCGGTACCATTCTCATATGTTCCGGAACCACCTGAGACTACTCCAAAGTGATCCAGACATAACCTTAAATACCCAGAACTACTTCTGGTGCCCTTATGAACAATTCCATAAATCTCTGGAACTACTTCCGGTACCCGTATGAACTATTCTGCTTTGCTTCCACTAAACCTTCTACCATACTAGTATTCTAATAGACTACTGCTCGTTAAGTGTGTGACCCAATAGGTTCGGTATAATGCGGACATGACTCAGAACATCTTCCGGACATAGGTCAACAGCCTTTCGTCAATAGCCAATAATCAACAGCGGAGCCATGGACACCCATGTTGACTCCCGCACATACACGAAGAAACTTCGAGTGAACCATTATGTTTAGTCATGTACCATTCCCTTTGCTTTGCGATATATGACAAAGTTAGAGGAGAGAAGTTTGGCACCCATGTGTAACAACTTCTTGAACACAAGCCACTTGTTATCCTCTTTGCTCGTTTGTCTCTATTTCTCGTTATCGTATTCCGGTATCCCCGTGATTAAATCACAATGCGTCTGGCCAGACTAGAATGGATACCGTCATACCGAGTGGGCCCAAAGTCAATATCTCTTCATCGTGAAGGAGCAAATCCCATTCTTGAACTATCACAGTCACTAGCCACACCATCTGACATACCCAGAACTTATTTTACTACTTCCCATTTACGGGAGGATTCTTCTAAGAACCAAAGCATGTCTTCCTGTGTGAAGCAACTCGATACTCTTATGGTCTAAGGAATTACGTATATGATAACATTTCATGATATGACTTATAACGTAGTTACAATGTGATCTCTAAGTATATCATTCAATATTGGGGTCGGTTCAACATCATTGTTCTGCTAACAATATGTTCCCATTGCTACTGACATCCTTGTTACAAGAACAATGTCCATGATTAAGAAAACGTAATCATCAGTTAGCACATGAGCTGGTCTTAGAGGCTAAACCAAGAACTCTTGGTGTTTACATTTCCACACATGCAAATGAGTTTTCTTCTGAATCTCATAGTCAGGGTCATTGCAATTATAGCACAGAAATATAAACATTAATTACGAACGTGGAAATATATATAATAACATTTTATTATTGCCTCTAGGGCATATTTCCAACACTTGGACCAGTTGGTGCTTCCAGAAACATGATTTTGGATCTCGAAGAATGGAGGACCCTTACATTCTATATCTTCAGCAACCTAATAGAAGTGCGTCCGTTCATCGAGTAAGTGCTCGGTACGTACATTGTTTCGCAACTTCTTATAATTCTTGTGTCTTATTCACATCAATTGGTACAATCGATACGTCGCCCAATACTTGAATGGAGAGGTTATTGAAAGGGATTCCATCGGAGAGTATGAGCTTCTCGCCAAGCATGGAGACGGTAATCCCGGTTTCATCTCTTGGTTCAAACGAACGGTAACTACCATTCATACACGGTTTCATTTGTTGGTCCTATTTACGACTAATATACCAATCTTTTCCTATTAAACTTATAGGCAAATTCACTTGATGAGCCTATGGACGCCGAATTGAGACAAGTCGCTAATGGTTTTGACTTTAAGGTCCGTACATTTGAGAAATACGACATCAACGGGTATCGCTTTCGTACCGTTGGCACAGAAAAAAAAATGCCCGATCGAAAATCTACAAATTCGGGTGTGTTTGCTGTCGGCGAAGGAGGTATCGAGTATTATGGAAGAGTTGAAGCAATATACGAACTTCTATTCTATGGTGAAAATCCTTCGAACATCGTTGTCTTCAAATGTCATTGGTTTCTTCCGTCGGAGACTAGACAGACTCATGAACATGTAGGTCTAGTCGAAATTCGACAAGACACACATTTAAATGTCCACGATGGCTATATTACGGCTCAACAGACCACCCAGGATTTCTATCTGTCCTACCCCTGCCAAACGGTTGAAAACCTGAAAGGTTGGGATGCCGTTTATGATGTGCCGCCACATCTTAGACCACCTCCCCCCAATGAAGATGATTATGAGCCTCACATTAACCCGGAGACATATGAAGGAGAATTCTTCCAAGAAACACATGTCATCAAAAAACGTTTTCGAAACCGCTGTACACAACCCGAGAACATGGAACAAGACAATGAGAGTGAACCCGATACCGATGATGAGGAAGAAGCCGATACTGATGATGTGGAAGAGCCTCCTGAAGAAGAAGATGTTACTGCTCCAGATGACTTGTCAATGCTTGACCATTTACAGAAAGGCCTTTCAAATGTTGGTGTTGTTGAACCCGATGATGTCGTCATTTACGACGACACGCGTGATAGTGATGATGATACTTCAATTGATCCCGGAGAAGCGACAGATGATCCCGACTATTATTAGTTGTATGAATCCCAACTTTAATTAAATATATGTATATATATTCTCATTGTAGTAATTACTTTTTTCTTTTGTAGTAGTATTATTATTTCTTATTCTCATTTGTACTGATTTCATTTACTATACTTTTTGGCTGGTTCATGACAGATATGGAGGGCAAGACCTCCGCGGGTGGTTCTTCGTAACGAGGGAGGGGTGACGCTGTAAAGGCACTAGCTGACGTCACCCTTCTTTGCAGTCTGGTGACTCACGGCAACCAGGGGCGGAGCTCCCGGTAGGGCGAGGCTGGGCGGCCGCCCTACCTTGATTTTGTGGTCATACTTGTATGTCTACATGTACTCATACTGTCATAGAAGGCCTAGGACTCTGAATACATACGTGGTCGCTGAAGGAAAATGAAAAGATGAGAAAGGAAAGTCTGGCTGCATTTCCAGTCATCTAGGCCTCTAGGACTTTCGCCGTGGGCGCTGGTATGTCGCAGCTAAGCAGCAGCAACGCGGCCGGTGTCGACAAAAGGGTTGCTATTTATGGATAAGGGCGAAGGGGAGAATAAATTTTTGAAATTTCTGCATATTCACGTTCTGAATTTGTTCAACTCAACCCAATTAGTTACAATTCTAATTCAATTTTTAGACTAGATTGCATCAAACTTTTCTATGTTTAGAGTTGGCCACACCTCAAATTATTTTCGTCCTCCGCCACTGACGGCAACCAATCCGTTAACGACCTGACGGAGGTCGTCTGCACTGATTTCGTCACGGCCGTCTGTTAGGGCTAATGAGGTCGGCAAAGCTCTTTGCTGACCTGCGATACTATGCAGACGGCAAAGAGCATGTTTGCCGAAGAAAGTGATGACGGATGCTTTGCCGTCCAACAGCAGACGGCAAAAGATCTGTAGCTAGCGCGTCCAATCCATACAACAAAGCTATCATTTTTCTCACAACTACCTAGATGGTTAGATTCAAATTAAATTTATTCAGTTATGCAATACTTAAATTAAAGCCAGAGTCGACCATGAGTCCATGACCGAAGTCTCACATGCTCTTATTTTTCCTTCCTCGTGACCTCACATATCCCTAACGTCTCCTCATCTCGAAAGCAAACTCTTTGAACCGGAACTAAAAAAGCTCCTTTACACCAACGGCCATACGCATCACACACACCGATCCTTTTTTCCTTCCCTCAACGGAAACAAGAGCCTCGACAAATGATTAAATCTCTAGCTAGCGCGTCCAATCCATACAACACAAGCAAATAGAGAAAGCGATCTTCCATTGTAGTAGTACTCAGCATGGCATGCAGAAACCGATGAACCAGATCCACGCCAACAGCAGCGTGCTCTGCTTGCCCAGTTCCGCGTTCCACGCCAACACTCCTTCCCATTTAATCTTCGGCTTATCCCCATCCTCCGAAAGCTCATGCCTTCCTTCCCGCCACAGCTCACCTCCCATCGTCTCGCCGCCACCATCCACCATGCAAAACCGTAACGAACTCAAGCCTCCCCTCGATCACCCTCGTAAGCTAGGTCTATATAAGCCACGCATCGCTCTGTGTTTCTTGCAACGATCCCACACATACATACCAGGTACTAAGCCAGCAACGATGACAATGTGGAGGTGCATCTTGCTGGCGGTGGTGGTCGCCATGGCGCTGGCGCCGGCGCCGGCGCTGGGCGTCCCGTTCACGGAGAAGGACCTCGCCTCGGAGGAGAGCCTGCGGGGGCTCTACGAGAGGTGGAGGAGCCACTACACGGTGTCGCGGAGGGGGCTCGGCGTCGACCACGCGGAGCCGCGCCGGTTCAACGTGTTCAAGGAGAACGCGCGCTACATCCACGAGGCCAACAAGAACGACAGGCCCTTCCGGCTCGCGCTCAACAAGTTCGCCGACATGACCACCGACGAGTTCCGCCGCACGTACGCCGGGTCCAGGGTGCGCCACCACCGCTCCCTCAGCGGCGGCCGCCGCGCCGAAGGGAGCTTCAGGTACGCAGACGCCGACAACTTGCCGCCCGCGGTGGACTGGCGGCAGAAGGGCGCGGTCACCGGCATCAAGGACCAAGGACAGTGCGGTACGTGCGTACATACGTTATTCTTGAATTATTACTTCGATCAAGGCATCAAAGCTGTGTGATTCATTCGACTATGTGAGAACGAAAAACTGTACGTTCAAGGGAGCTGCTGGGCGTTCTCGACGATCGTGGCCGTGGAGGGCATCAACAAGATCAGGACGGGGAAGCTGGTGTCGCTGTCGGAGCAGGAGCTCATGGACTGCGACAACGTCAACAACCAGGGCTGCGACGGCGGCCTCATGGACTACGCCTTCCAGTTCATCCAGAAGAACGGTATCACCACCGAGTCCAACTACCCGTATCAAGCCCAGCAGAGCACCTGCGACACGGCAAAGGTGACGGCCGGTTGAAAAATGAGAATCCTATCTGGAATTTTCAAAAATCACATATCAAATGTTGCAGGAAAACGCCCATGATGTGACGATCGACGGCTACGAGGACGTCCCCGCGAACGACGAGTCTGCTCTCCAGAAAGCGGTTGCAGGCCAGCCCGTGTCCGTTGCAATAGATGCCAGCGGCCAGGATTTCCAGTTCTACTCAGAGGTACTACTACTACTACTACTACTACTACTACGTTAACCTGATCAAACTCCATGCAACTTACACACACATTTCTTGCTCTTGTGTATGCTCAAGTATGTATGCATCGACTTACACCGGTTACTATTTCCAACGAACTCTCAGGGTGTCTTCACCGGAGACTGCAGCACAGACCTCGACCACGGCGTCGCGGCCGTCGGGTACGGCACTGCTCGAGATGGCACCAAGTACTGGATCGTGAAGAACTCGTGGGGGTTGGACTGGGGCGAGAAGGGCTACATCAGGATGCAGCGTGGAGTGTCGCAGGCCGAGGGGCAGTGTGGCATCGCCATGCAGGCTTCCTACCCAACTAAGTCGGCACCGCACACCGACGAGCTCTAGATGGCATACCATCCTTAATTCGGAGCGTTGAGGGAGAAATGAATCTCCCCATATTGTGTTGTGCACTTTATGTATCATGTCATGTTACCACTAAAATGTTTAAAAAATGTAAGCAAAGGAGGCTACAACAAAAGAATTGTAACAAATTTGTCAAGGAGTTTAAAACCCACTTTAGCTACATGTAAGATTGTAAGTTGCCTGAAAATTAAATTTGAGTCAGTTTTATTATTTGTGACAATTTATTATTGCTTCAAGATTCGTGCTTCTTATTTTTTCAATTTTGTTGTATATCTTATTTTGGTCAATTAATTCCTTACTTAATGGCTCAAGTCCATTACATGTGCGACCCAACCTTCCCTTTCACCCTTTGTTTTTTCTCTGATATCTTTAGTTTTTATTATGCCTTTCTTCTTTTGTTTTCTGTTTTTTCTTTATCAGTCAATTCTACAGTTTACTTTGTGTGTATTTTTGGATGTTGAATGTGTGTAAATGTAAACGCATAAAAGTGTACAAGATGTGTAAAAATTGCACAATATATGATTATTCTTCGCATGCTACCAAAAAATACAATTTCCATACAAAATTGTGTTCAAGTATTTTTTTATTTTTTTTTATTTCTATCCTTATTAAAGGGCAATACTAATGCCACTTATTAAGGAGGCTACAACAAAAGAATTGCAACAAATTTGGCAAGGAGTTTAACACTCAATTTAGGAGAGGCGACTCGGAACGAACAGATCTACCCCCGTGTAGTCACCACCGTGGGCGGCACGGGAGGCACCACGTCCCCAACCTCTCACCTCCCTCCCGTCCCTTCCCCCCACCACCGCCGCCCGGACCTAAGGGGGCAAATCCCTCGTGGTGGTTAGCGGCCGGGGCTTCCTCCATTCCTATTAGGCGCGGCTGGCGTAGGGTGGACGACCCGAGCGGGGGGTTCGGCGGCGCGACGGCGGTGCCCTGGACGGTGCAGTGCCTGCTGATGGTCGACTGGCGGCAGCCGGTGGCTCGAGTGGATCTGGCGGTGATGAAGCCCATGTCTTCCTCGTCCACGCAATAAAGGAGGTCGACCCTAGCGGTTCTCTTCCGTCTGGCTCTCCGTTCTGCTGTTATCGGTCGCATCCGATCGAGCCATCGAGGAGTTCCGAATTCTACACCTATGGATTTCAAGGATTGGAAAAAGTGCCCTGGAAACCATAAGTTGGAGAAGATCTGATCAGGCCCGTCTAGAACACAACAACCGATGTGGCTTCTAGGTGGCGTCTTGTGAAGCTTTGTTTTCAGCTAACACCACAGGACACGTCGAACTGCGATTTTCATGGTGTTGGCAGAGGCGGTGACTGTCAGGACGACCACGATTTGAAAGACTAGAAGATAATGGCGGCGATGGGAACATCGATGCGAAGAAGCCTGCGTGCCGGGTGTTCGGTGACTTGCAGCAGTAGCCTTGGCAAGCGGGGTCACCGGGCTCGGGGTGGCGTGGCGGTGCTCGAGGAGGTGTGGCGACGAGGAGGGAGATAGATTGTCAATCACTAGTTAGCGGGCACCTGATGCGCGAGATGATGATAATGGTTTCTCGCCCTTCGTTGGTTACCCCAAGTGGAAGGTGAGATGTAGGATAGCAGCAAATTTCCCCTATGTACAGGATAGGGTTTGTCTCCCGTAGGACTCCGGTAATGATAAGTTGGTGGTGAAGCGAGCAACACGTCGTTTGAGATATTGCTCTCTTAACCTGGACCTGCACAAACACAAATAACTTTGCTCCCAACGAAGTTCAGAGAGGTTGTCAATCTCTCCGGCCTTGTTGTTTACAAAGGATCAAATGAAAGGGATAATGATAATGGTGATAGCGGCTAGAAAGTAAAAGCAGAAAATAAAATAGTGTGTAAACAATGATGAGAATATGGACCGGGGTCCCGTGATGTTCACTAGTGAAGTCTCTATCCCAAAAGACGATAAAACTGCTATGCGAGGTAAACAAATCACAGCTGGGAAATTGATAGTATTAAAATGCACCGCAATGCTAACTATGCTACAAAGAAAGGACGAGGCTCAAAAGCATGGGCGGTACGCCAAAATAAGTAGACTGAAATCCAACTGCATCTACTACTAATCATCCACCTTGAGATATCTATCCAGAACATCTCGCTGGTATTAAGTTGCGAGCCCTACCCAAAGTGTAAACCCAAATCAACAGACATCTGCCTTAAAAAGCGCTTTGCGTAAAGTAAACAATCCTTGCAACCGTGGTTTCACGCACCGTTGTTTTCCCACTTGTGAAAACAACACGTCCCCTAGACTCATGTTTTTGTCACTCAAGCGTGTCATCAGGGGGCATGAACCCACAATCGAGCATAACGTTCTCTCTTGGAGTCACTACTTACTACTTGGCCAAAGCAATAAACAACAATGGAGAACATGCAAGAATTACTTAGGAACAAAAATATAAAAGATAAGAACCAAATATATTACTCAATCACAAACTGAACATAGTCTCATAATCCATCAGACCCCCGCAAACTCAGCATAGCAACAGCAGAAAATTACATATGTGCCTCGATCATGTAGGGCAGCTCACGAGGTCTAAACCATGAAGAACAGAGAGGGGAAGAGAACATCACATAGCTACTGATCACAGACCCATGGTCCAAGGGAGACTACTCACGGATCATCCGGGAAGCGTCCATGGTGGAGGGGAGGCTCCCATAGGTCAATCCTCCCTCCGGCAGGGTGCCGGGAAGAGGTTTGCTGGCGCTCCCGATCTTGGAAGCGCGGCGGCGGCGGAACATAGGTGAGATCGTGAAAAGGTTTTTTTTTGTCTTCAGAGGTTTCGCATCACGGAGAATATATAGGCGAAAGAGGGAGCCAGGGGCCACCAGGGGTCCAGGCGCCCCCCTGGCACGGCCCCACCCTAGGGCGCGCCGGGAGGGCGCCTAGGGCCCTGGTGGGTCCCCTCTTGCCCCTCCTGGGTATTTCCGGAAGCTTCCGGTACGCTATTATTTTATCTGATTTTTCCTGAATTTTTGGAGCACTTTTAATATGGGGGGAACCTGAAATAGAAAAACAGGAGAAAACAGGAACTGGCACTGTGGTGCACTGAGTTAATAAGTTAGTCCAAATATGATCAAAAGTGTATGAAAGTGTATCTAGATCATAGCAATATCACAAAAACATGTATGGAGCAAGCTGAAATTGTGGATACGTTTGGGACGTATCAACACCCTCTCGCGCGCTCCCGCAGAGGTCACTTTTAGCGCGCTCTAGTTTCTCCACGTGTCGCGCTTTGACTATGTCCCGCGCGAAACAACAACTCTGGCTATGCGCGAACTCTCCTGTGGCTGCGCACGGACCTGTGGCTTGGACTGTGGCAGGGGTTGTGGCTGAAAAACTATGGTTGTTGCTGAAAAACCTGTGATTTTGACTGAAAGATTGGGCCATGGTAGGAGCTGTGGCTGAAAAATCTGTGGCTGTGACTGAAAAACTGGGTTGTGCCAGGGACTACGGCTGAAAAACTAGGTCGTGGCTGGAAAAAATGTGGCTGTGGCAGGGGCTGTGGCTGAAAAACTACGTTGTGGCAGGGTTGTGGCTGAAAAATTTGTGGTTGTGCTCGGATTGTGGCTGCGCGTGTGGCCATGGATGCATCTGTGTGTCCGGAAGGCGCCACGTGTCAAACGCGAAAGGATAAGAAAGAAACATCGAAAAGCGCCAGAATGTGACACTTGGCGCTGGTAGCGCGCGCGAGTGACCTCTGAAACGGGTACCCTCTAACTAGTTGCTCCGAGAGAAATGTGTTTTCGGCAGAAAAAACGAGGACCACGCGACTACGTTTTAACCTAATTGCTGGTGTGGCCAAGTTGAGCCCACGGGCCATAACACTAGCAAGCAATAATATTCACACTAAACACATTTTCACACTATGTCTCAAAAGTACTTTCACACATACACATTTTCACACAAGCAAATGTGTATTTATTTTTATGTAAACAATATGTCATATTGTATTTATGTTATATATAAACATACATTTTGTATTTATTTTATTTATATTGTGTACCATACATAAAACTTTTTAATTAATAAAGAAAATAAAATAAAACTTAAATATAATGAAGGTTTTATACAAGAAAATAAGCATATATATAATAGGGCATTTCTAAAAAAAAAAATTATATTTTTAATAATATGCAAGAATAATTATATATAATAGGGCATTAGTAAAAACAAATATTTGTATATTTTAAATAATATACTGGAGTACAAAAAGCACATATATAATAGGACATTAGTAAAAAACAAATATTTGTATGTTTTTAATAATATACAAGAAGAAGCATATATATAATAGCACATTAGTAAAAACAAATATTAGTATATATTTTTTAATAATACTAGCAAAATGCCCGTGCGTTGCTACGGGTACATTACATGTTCTAATACTTTAACGATAACCATTGATCTAATGTATTTTTGTGACCTTCATAAAATCTTGCACATCACACCTAAATTATTATATAGAACTTAAACTTCACATAGCAAGCAATTAATATAACATCATGTTTAAGCAACTATATGATACTTCGCACGTTGCAGCCGAAATTGTTAACAGATAGTTTAATATTGTGATTTTTTGTAACATAGTATAATTTTATTATAAATTCTTTTTTATAAGAAATATTGTTTAGAGTAAAATCTAAAAAATTGATGAAAAATCAAAAAAAGAGTGTGAATTTTGTTATATTAATTCACTACCTTGACAATATACGGTGAGATAACATGAGATGAAAAACAATGTTGATTAGAGATAACGGAGGCATCACCCTTCGCTAAACAAAAAACAATGATAACAACTACATATGTGCATTCATAAAAAGTTATCGCATAGAAAAATAAAATGCGAGATAACTCATTATTGGATTTTCAATTTAAAAGTGTCGCTTATAAATCATAAGGTTGAGTACAAATTTTTTTCGATAGATTGCATGCGCATGCGAAATTAATGAAACATTTGCATGAAGAATTAATGAAAAAAAATTCTACATGATGGACCTATTTGATTATGTGGATAGCTTGCATGTCAAGAGAAATAGGTTAATGGGAGTAAACTATTTAGGTATTATAGATTTCATCAACCAACCATTACACAATTATTTTGTATCAGAATTGATTCGATTTTTCTTAGTGACACACGATACAAAGTTGTAAGTTGAACACAAATGACCAACCATGACGAAGCTGACCTGCACAAAATGAATCTCTTGTTATTACAAAAAATCTGACGAGGACGAGGCCTGCGGCCACGCGCTGCAGAGAAGTAAGGCCCTGCTGACGTTGTGTCAGGCGGACCGGAGTGGCCTTCGCCGGCTCCTACGACGCTGCCACCTCCATGGCAACACCTCCATTCGTCACCCTGGACGGCGCCGTCGGCTCCTATTGCTATCATTTGTGCATTGTCTCAGTGTCCCCGATCTAGACCATAGAGTCTCATGCGCCTCATCTTGCGTTGTACGTCAACCCCTGCGTGCTCTGACCTCAACCACAAGTCCAGATTGCACTTCAGGTGCCTGAAGTCAAGACCAACCATATGCTCGGTGCGGTCGATCGACCGGTCGGTAAAAAACAACGGCTTGGTCGGGGTCGGCGACCGTACCGGTCCGAACCATGTCCAGCCTTCTCCCCGTCAATCGGACTCAGACTAGCTCGTCACCGGACTGAATTACTTGTCGGAGGCTTTTTAGGCCAACCGTCTATCTGGCTAGTTCGAATCTGACGACCATGCCTCTGACCAATTCGTCGCCGACCTCCCTCCACATCTCCCCTCACCTCGTTGGTACGTACTTTCTTCATGCCCGACCTGCATCGCGCGGCCTAGGTGATCACCCATCATCATGGCTTGACGACACCATCGATTCGATCTCGCGCTTGTTTCGTGGCGATGGTCAGCTAACTCAAGATCGGTAAACATGGAGACATTGAACTTATCTGGTACTTGGAGAAATTGAACTCCTCGACGGGCTGGTGTCGTGTAGGTCGTGGTGTGTTCGTCGTGCTGGCTATCTCGTGGTGGTGCGAACGAATTGGTTGGGCGCTATGCTATTGCCTTTAGCCCACCCGATTAGTGGAATCTTTTTTCTTGAAAGATTGATTAAATTTTCATTTACTCTGAGGTCAAAGTTAATGCTTCGCGCGTAATTGTTTTGGGATTATTTCATTTTCGTAATATGCCTAATGCACCGGTAGGAAGGAAGTATCATGATTTACATGGTGATTAAATGATAATAAAAGAAAAAATAGCAATTAATATGATGATTGCATGGTGATTAAATGATACTTTTTTGACAGTAAATAAGACTTTATTCCTCACATAACTAATAGATCATTTACACCCGAAAGAGAAATAAAGTCAGATAGAAGATCAATCCAAGTGCTAGAAGTTCTCGACGTGCCAGCCTCCTTTGCAAGTTCATGCGCCACTTGGTTTGCTTCTCTCAGACAGTGTATGAATGATATTTCACCAAAATCCAAGCACAAAGCTTTGCACTCCATAATGACAGCTGTGTCTTGGCCCATGTAAATATCATCTTGAGTAACAACATCCACAACATTTGAGCAATCTGATTCGATGATTACCTTGTTGCAACCGAGGTGAGCCGCAAGGTATAATTCGTTCCTTATGGCTTGTATTTCAGCTGATAGCACAGAGCTGACATGGGGTATGAACCAGTTTGCAGCCCCCAAAAACTCCCCATGGTTATCACGCGCTATTGCCCCACTTGATCCTACCATGTTTTCCTGGGTAAACCCAGCATCCACATTTATCTTAGTCACTCCCGAGATGGGCTTCTTCCACATATGATCATGCTTCCGGGGGGTGGTTTTTGCCGAGCAGGATCTAAGAAAATTGGTGGCCAGAACTTTGATAGAGATGACAGTCCTCTCAACCGAAGGGACTAATTTTCCTCTTTGGATTTGTCGTCACTGCCACCATATGTACCAAGCTGTGACCATAGCCAATTCTGCAACTGGTATTTCATGCTTTCTCCATTTTGCAGTCGCCAAGACTTCAAGGTTGATTTCCCCCGATTTGTTGTGCCCCATTGAATCATTTACTTCTTGCTGTAGACCAATCTCCTTCCATATACTAGCTGCCCTAGAACACTGGAACAAACAGTGCTGGATATCCTCCCCTCCAATCTGACAAACATGACAGTTAGTTTGACATTTTATGTGTCTGTTAGCAAGTGTGATAAAGCAGGGCAACACGCCATTCAACACTTTCCAAGCAAAATGTTTTATCTTTCCAGGAATAGATAGATTCCATATATCTTTCCATACTGGATTAACTCTGGAACCACCTTGGCCGGCTATACCAGAGCCACCATGTTGATGTTCGAATTCCACATGATAAGCCGATCTCACTGTGAAGCAACCCGATTTTCTATGGTGCCAAGCAACAAAGTCCTCCGCAAAAGGATTTAGTGGGATCTGCAGAATTCTATTAACATCGACAATAGATAAACTATCTCTCAGGAGCTCCTCATCCCAATAATCTGTAACCGGATTGATCAACTCCGACACTTTGCTTAACAAGGTATTATTCCTGGGAGTTATAATCTTCCTCGAGGGGCTTGCAGGGATCCACGAATCTGTCCAAATGTTGATGTTGGCACCTGACCCCACCATACAAATGCAATCTCGCTTGAAAGTTGTCGGGACCCGGAATAGGCGTATGTAATTCCAGTCACGATACAATCACATGGAGAGCCGAGATCCGTACCCACTTGTCTAAGCAGATAAGGCCAAGCACAAAACACTCTCGGAAAGCATCGAACGTGAGGGGCATCCCATTCAGGCCGGATGATCAACTGAGATGGGTCCTCATCGTTCGCTCACGAGTCTAAATGCTTATGGGTGGTGAGTCCCATATTCATAGACAAGTCGCCTCAACCATGTTATCGATTGAATCCTAACTCTTACATAGACTTACTCCAGCCTGATCACTTAGTCGGGGTCTAGGGCGGGCTCGATCATACAACAAAGTGTGCACGTGACAGAGTCACGAGCAATCGCATCGCGATGCCCCAAGCTGCGCACATCTAAGGGCCACTTGGTGTATAAAAGACCGCCAGCCAGATCACAACTAAGGTCTCGAAAACCCATACTAGGACATGCATGTTATAAACATACACGCAGCACACATGCCTAGTATGAACAGCAGGTATCATCACATAACTCTACAAAGTACTTGTTTATTTACTTACACATAGAGTATACAAAGATCACATGTATGTGATCAACATTACATCATACAACGGAAGAAAATTAGGTCTGAGTATAGACAAGTTTAACAAATGGCTTAGAGAAGCCTTGTAAACATACACGCCCTTCCACGAGGGACCAGACTGCTGTCTGGAACTATACTACCAAGATCAACGTCGAGCTTCATGTCGGTGACTCCATCGGGGTCTGGGTTTCCATCTAAAACATAGAATAAGCAAACGTGAGTACAAAGTCGTACTCAGCAAGACTTACATCAGAACTAAACTACTCATGCTCAAGTTTCAAGGTAAAGGAGGTGGGGTTCATCATGCAGAAGTGTCAGCTTTGACTTGGCTAGTCCTGAACTACGAGTACCAGACTTGAGGTAAGAAGCGTACACGAGTCCACTACCAAGTCTCCAACAAATACACCACTATGGTTACTTCCTCGACTTCCCCACGAGGAAGCACACCATAGCACTCACGCTTATCTTGCGAGTTTTAGAAGTATCCATTCAAGTTGTCTAATAATCAGGTACAGGTTCCAAGTAGTCCTTAACCGCGGACGCGGCTATTTGAATAGTTTTGTTAACCTTGCAAGGGTGTAAGCTACACACACATGACCATCGGTTACCGCCTTTTGCTAGCCACCGTTCAAGAGGTGACAGCGAGGATGTTCACCACGACACTTCGCTCGCAGCCGGTCTATTCCAGGAGTCGACTATCTGAGTTGCCTCCGCTCGAGAGCCCGGCCGGATCAACGAAACAGACTCAAATAATGCAGGTGACCAAGACGCCACCTCTGGCAGATGGTTTTCCTGCCTCACAGGTGCACCCACATATCTATATGATGCAACCATTCCTTCATTCTTTTTCTATGCAGATGCCAAATGGAAAGCCCGAACTAATGTGACTCCTGGACGTCGACACGGATCAAGGTACTAGGCCGAGAGGGGTCAGTGAGCCCAATCTGTGGTTGTACTCTTTGTCTTGGATTACCATACAAGAACTCGGTGCTTAAGGCGGTGTTCAACGAGACAACCCACTGTGTACTCCTACACAGCCTCTCATCGTTCACCTTGTATTAGGGTCGATTCACCAACACAGTTTCACTTTCATCAACACCATGTTCACTATCATCCCGACTCACATCAAAAGCAACCTCATTGTACCACTAAGCATGCAATAAGCAATAACAGTTGTAGGGGCCACATGATATCAATCAACTCCTATGTCAACTAGGATTGTGGTTTGCTTACTACTGTGACAAGATGATAGGTCATGCATCGGATATGGGTTCAACTATGCGGTAGAATCGATACAAGGTGATCTCCTAAACATGCGTAAGCGAGACTGAGAGGGAATTGGGATTTTATAGACATGATCAATGGGGTTTGCTTGCCTTGCTGACGAGGTTCACACACGGTGTCTTCAACGAAGGGGCTGGCCTCCGGTTCCGGTTCCACTTCTATCGAGCAAACAAAGAAATCAAGGGATAAATATAATTGCGATTCTCAAGCACTTGATAAGTTGTGAAAACATGATGTACATGGTACTGATGTGTTGACAATTCCATTTAATTGAAGTGTATTGCAAAGGATTTGCAAATTCAAACTCCAAATTCAAATTCAAATTAAGCCATATGCACATTTGCTACTGTTGCCCCATTTTAAAATGGCCAAACATACAAACAAATTGCATATTCTTTATCCTTGCATTTTTCTGATAATTTTTCATATATTATATGTTTAATTTGGAGTTAATATGAATTTTCTATGAATTATTGAAGTTTAATTGATTTTTTGTCTTTTTCTGGAATTCTTTAAATTTGTTTTTCTGTTTATTGCGTCAGCATGACGCAGTGCTGATGTCACAGGGGGGCTGACATGTGGGGTCGGCTTGTAAGTGGGAGAGGGGTTTAATCCCCTCTGTTTAAATAACAGAGAGGGGTTAAGGGGGTCTGGGGCCCATCTGTCAGCGTCACCAGGGGTGTTTAATCGCAGGGTTAAGGCCTAACCGGCCGGTGGCTTGACGCTGGCGTCCCTGTACGCGGCGGCGCACACGGGGATGAAGATCCCGACCACTAAATGGCACGCTGCGGCCACCAACAGGACGCCTGCAGTCGTCCGCGTCGAGCGGTGCTATCTGGGGAACCCAGGGACGGCTGGAGTCACGCCGGCAACGAGGAACAGCGGCGTCCGTGGACTGGACCATGGCGAAACACGACCCGGGAACGGATTCGAGCGGGATTTTGAGGGGAAATGAGCGCAAGCTCACCCTGGGTGCAGAGACGGGCTCGAGGAAGACAGAGGGTGTGAGGCGACGACGTAATTCCGGCAATGGCGCACGGCGGCCGTGGGGAAGAACTCGAAGCTGGCGGCTCTTCCAAAGGCTTCTGGCCTCGATTTGTTGCGCAGCTTGATGAAGTCATCTGCTGCGGACCTTCTGGACAGCACAGTTCGTCGGGAAATGCTCGATGGCCACGCGCTGCACGGCGGCGTGCTCCGGTTGGGCTTCGGGCGGCGCTGGATTCGCGGGGGAGAGAGAAAGAGAGGAAGCCAGAGGAGGGGGAAAGGGTGCGGGGGTTCGTGGGCAGCTCCGTGGCGCGCTTAGAGGCAAGGGGGAGGCCTGGAAGCTGTTGGGTGTCGCGGTGGCGTCGGCCGAACGCTCTGCTGCCTCCAGCGAGGTTCTTGAGGAAGAAGACAAGGGAGTAGGTGGTGGGCTGGGCCGTGGGGGGATCAGTTGGGCCATAAGCCAGGGGGTTTTCTTTTTTCCTTTTTCTTCTCTTTTTCTTTCTGTATTTTTTTGTGCCTTGATAAATAAATACCTAGGCAATTTATAAAATGCCCAGAACTTTTATATGGACTTACAAAGCATATAGTTAGCCATTCACAAGTTTAGGAGATTTTTGAAATTCAAACAATTTGAATTTAAATTCAAATTGGAGTTTAATTTAATTTCCAAGCCCTTTTTGGAATATTTGAAAAATCTTGGTGCATGCAGTGGGACCCACTTCACTTTATATGTGATCATGCATATTTATAAGACTTTTCAAAAATACCAGAGGAAAATTTGGAAGCAATTTTTGTCTGGCCATTTGATTTAATTCTTCAGGGTTTTTCTTTTCCCCATTTTTGAAATTCTTTTGAAATTTTCACATGATGCAAAGGGGCACTCAAACCCTAGCACTTACCCTAGTTGGGTTTCGGACAACTCGCCCCCACTCAAAAGAATCTCGTCCCGAGGTTCAGAAGTCGTCGGGAGGAAGGTGGGGTACTCGGCACGGAGGCGGTCTTCTCTTTCCCATGTTACTTCTTTCTCTGAGTGATGCGACCACTGCACTTTCAGAATCCTGATCTGCTGACGACGAGTGACACGCTCTGCTGAATCAAGAATACGAACAGGGTACTCTCGATAAGAAAGGTCATCTTGGAGATCAAGCGTTTCATGGTCGACTTCGCGGATGTGGTCCTTGAAGCAACGCCTGAGTTGTGACACATGGAATACATCATGTACTCGGGAAAGGTGCGGGGGTAGTTCAAGTTGGTAGGCAACTTCTCCATGTTTAGCAATAATGCGGAAAGGTCTGATGTAACGTGGGGCCAACTTGCCTTTGATATCGGATCTTTGGGTTCCCTTCAGAGGAGTAACCCGAAGGTAAGCCTTCTCATCCAGATTGTAGCTTTCTTGCCTATGATGACGATCATAGTAGCTTTTCTGACGAGACTGAGCGGCTTTCAAACAATCACGAACAATGCGAACTTGCTCTTCTGCTTCCTTGATCATATCCAGTCCAAAGAATTGTCTTTCACCGGTTTCTGACCAGTTCAAGGGTGTTTGACATCGTCGTCCATATAGGAGTTCAAAAGAGCCATGTTCAGACTAGATTGGAAACTGTTGTTATAAGCAAATTCGGCAAATGGAAGAGATTTCTCCCAATTCTTTCCGAATGAGATAACACAAGCTCTGAGCATGTCTTCAAGAATTTGGTTAACCCTTTCAACTTGACCGCTAGACTGAGGATGGAAAGTTGTACTAAAGGAGAGATGAGTTCCCATAGCATTCTTAAAGCTTCCCTAAAATCTAGAGGTGAAAAGGCTACCACGATCAGAATTGATTACCAAAGGAACACCTTGAAGAGACACAACTCTAGAGACGTACAAGTCTGCCAACTGACTAGCAGTTATAGACTCGCGAACGGGAAGGAAGTGAGCAACTTTGGAAAGCCTATCTATGACAACGAAGATGGCATCATTTCCTTTCTGGGTTTTTGGAAATCCGGTGATGAAGTCCATACCGACTTTGTCCCATTTCCACTCGGGAATAGGCAAAGTTTGAAGTGTACCAGCAGGTCTTTGGTGTTCTGCCTTAATGCGACGACAAACATCACATTTAGCAACAAATCGAGCAATGTCTCTCTTCATCCTAATCCACCAAAATCTCTGCCGTAGATCTCGGTACATTTTTGTGCTACCGGGATGAATCGAGAGGGGTGTGTCATGGGCTTCTTTGAGGATGAGTTGCCTTAGGTCCCTATTCTTAGGTACTACCAAACGATTTCCAAAGAATACCGTTCCTTTTCTATCTGTGGAGAAACATTTAGCAACTCCGCTAGCAATGTTCTTGATCTGGCGAACACCTCGTGCACGCCTTTGGGCAACTATGATTTGATCCTCAAGTGTTGGTTTCGCCACCAAGTTGAAAAGAGATCCACGAGGAACAATCTCGAGATTAAGCTTTCGAAATTCCTCATGAAGAAGTGGTTGATACTGTTGTAACATGAGGTTGTTACAATACGACTTACGACTTAGTGCATCAGCCATGACATTGGCTTTGCCTGGGGTGTATGAAATTCCTAAGTCATAATATTTTATCAAATCTATCCAGCGTCTTTGCCTGAGATTAAGATCTGGCTGGGTGAATATGTATTTGAGGCTTTGGTGGTCGGAATAGATCTCACAACGATTACCAAGGAGGTAATGTCGCCAAGTCTTCAGGGCATGAACTACGGCAGCGAGTTCAAGATCATGGGTAGGATAGTTCTCTTCATGTGGACGCAACTGGCGTGAAGCATAAGCTACCACATGTCTATCTTGCATAAGTATGCATCCTAACCCTTGCCGTGAAGCGTCACAAAAGATCTCGAAATCCTTTTTGGTGTCTGGAGGCGCAAGTACGGGTGCAGAAGTCAATCTTCTTTTTAGCTCTTGAAAGCTTTCCTCGCACTTGGGGGTCCATTGGAATTTCTTATCTTTCTTGAGGAGTTTAGTTAGAGGCTTTGCAACTTTAGAAAAGTTCTCGACGAAGCGGCGACAATAGCTTGCTAAGCCAAGAAAACTCCTAACTTGCTTAACCAATTCAGGTGGAGTCCAGTCAAGGACGGCCAGAACTCTCTCGGGATTGACAGCAATGCCTTTCGCAGAAATCACGTGGCCTAAGTAGGTCACTTCTGGTAGCCAAAATTCACACTTGGAGAATTTAGCATACATGCGATGCTCTCTAAGTTTCATCAATACCAACCTAAGATGTTCTGCGTGCTCTTCTTCGTTCTTCGAGTAGATGAGAATGTCATCAAGATAAACTACAACAAATTTATCTAGGTAGTCCATGAAGATTGAATTCATCAAGCGCGATAAAGTGGCGGGGCATTGGTTAAACCGAAGGACATGACAGTGTACTCGTAAAGACCATAACGAGTAGTGAAAGCCTTTTTTGGAATGTCCTCGTTTCGGATTTTGATTTGATGATAGCCTAATCTCAAATCCATCTTTGAGAAGACAGAGGATCCAGCAAGTTGATCATAAAGATCATTGATCCTGGGCAGTGGGTACTTGTTCTTTATCGTCGCTAGATTTAGCGGGCGATAGTCTACGCACATCCTTTCTGTTCCATCTTTCTTCGTTACGAACAGAACGGGGCAACCCCATGGCGATGAGCTAGGGCGGATGAAGCCTTTTGCCAACGAAGCATCAAGTTGGGTTTTTAGCTCAGCTAACTCATGTGGAGCCATTCTATATGGGCGTCTGGAAATTGGGGTTGTGCCTGGTATACGATCCACTATGAATTCTACACATCTGTCGGGTGGCATCCCCGGCAGCTCTTCAGGAAAGACATCCGGGAAGTCACGAACCACCGGAATATCTTCAAGGTCAGGAAGGGGAAGCACATTCAAATTATGCATCTGGGTTCTAGAAATGGGTGATGTGTAGTCAATTGTCTGGCCTGAAGGATGGGTGAGTTTAACTAACTTGGCTTTACAATCAAGGAAAGCATTCTGCCTTGATAACCAATCCATTCCTAGGATGACATCAATGTCCGAAGACTTGAGGGCTATAAGTGAAGCAAGGAATACTAAACCCTCAATTGCAATTTGATTTCCATGGCTTACTCTATTAGTTTTCCATTTGGAACCAGGAGTTTGAATGATCATTGGAGAAAACATTTCTTAAAAAGGAAACTCATGACGAAGTGCATAACTCTCCGACATGAATGAATGAGAAGCTCCTGGATCGAAAAGAACGGAGGCGGGAACATGATTGACTGGGAGTGTGCCAAGAATGACGTCAGAAGCAGCAGTGGTTTCCTCAACTGAGATTTGGTTCACATATCCACTACTTGTGGCTGAAAGCTTTGTTGGGATGGTTTTGGTGGTTGATTTCTTTGGAGGCTTGGGTCGAGAATGACGTGGTGCCATCAAGACCTGAGGGAACTGACGATAGTAATGGCCTGGAAGACCACACTTAAAGCATACCCTGTCTGAATTGCTGGGAGTGGGATTACTTGGTTGCACACCATCATTCCGGGGTGGAATAATGTGTTGGGGTGGATGGCATATATTGGATGGTGGTCTCTGCAGAAAGTTTTGAGGTATGGCACTAGTTGGAATCCAAATTCGGCGTTTCTGAGGGGCTGAACTTGAAGGAGCAAGCTCAAGAGCATGCTTGCGAGACTCTTCAAACACTTCATTGCCATGCTCAGCTCTGAAGGATCTGTTGACTAAATCCTCAAAGGTGGCAAATTCAAGGAGGTTGAGATCATGGCGAAGGATAGGGCTAAGTCCCTTACGGAACCTTGCCTTCTTTCTGGTATCGGTGGTGATCTCATCTTGGGCATATCGAGCAAGACGGTTGAACTCTCTCACATACTCATGAATGGACATCTCTCCTTGAGTCAGATTGCAGAACTCTTCTTTCTTGCGCTCCATCAACTCATCCAGAATGTGGTACCCTCGAAAGGAACCACAGAACTCCTGCCAAGTCACTACGTGACCATCTGGATGCATAGCAACATAGTTCTCCCACCATTGAATAGCAGCACCTCGATGGAACGGAGCCAATCATCAGCTTCAAGGGGCTCAGAAGAACATCGGAATACCGGTGGCTTGAGGAGGATGAAGTCCTGAATGCTCACAACCACATTGTGATGATGGGCGGTATTCTGCTCGATGAGCTCCAGAAGGCGTGCTTGATCACGTCTATTCCACTCAGCTTCCATCATGATTTCCGCCGCAGAAGGCGGTGGTAGAGGTTCGTCATCATTTCGATTCCGAGCACGGTCTCGATTCCGACGAACAACACTACGAGTTCCACCTGACATCCTGTGTGATAAAAATCAACAATCATAACAGGTTGTATGATGGAATCAAAGACAAGAGGACATGATTTCGGAAGAAAAGATCATAGTGCGAAGGCAATGACTCATAGGAACACGAAATAAATCCGGCAGCATAACGGCTACACCGGGATGGAAAACAAGACAACCTCGAGGAGATTGGACAGAACTTCCTCAAGGAACTCAAAACACAAAGACTCTGGACGACCACAACTGTCCTAGGGCAACAAGGAAGCAAACAACGAGATGTTCTAGTCAGACATAGATGAGCCTAGTCCTATTATCCCGTAGAAAAGGTAAGGGTGACCCAGAACTCAGATCGATGAGGGTAAGGAGAAAAAGAAACCTTACGTTGTTCCCTTATATACCCAAGTAACTATATAACTATAGAATGCTAGACTCAACCTCGACCAAGGGTTGAATAATCCTACAGACAGTCCTGCTCTGATACCAAGTCTGTCGGGACCCGGAATAGGCGTATGTAATTCCAGTCACGATACATTCACATGGAGAGCCGAGAGCCGTACCTACTTGTCTAAGCAGACAAGGCCAAGCACAGAACACTCTCGGAAAGCATCGAATGTGAGGGGCATCCCATTCAGGCCGGATGATCAACTGAGATGGGTCCTCATCGTTCGCTCACGAGTCTAAATGCTTATGGGTGGTGAATCCCATATTCATAGACAAGTCGCCTCAACCATGTTATCGATTGAATCCTAACTCTTACATAGACTTACTCCAGCCCGATCACTTAGTCGGGGTCTAGGGCGGGCTCGATCATACAACAAAGTGTGCACGTGACAGAGTCACGAGCAATCGCATCGTGATGCCCCAAGCTGCGCACATCTAAGGGCCACTTGGTGTATAAAAGACCGCCAGCCAGATCACAACTAAGGTCTCGAAAACCCATACTAAGACATGCATGTTATAAACATACACGCAGCACACATGCCTAGTATGAACAGCAGGTATCATCACATAACTCTACAAAGTACTTGTTTATTTACTTACACATAGAGTATACAAAGATCACATGTATGTGATCAACATTACATCATACAACGGAAGAAAATTAGGTCTAAGTACAGACAAGTTTAACAAAAGGCTTAGAGAAGCCTTGTAAACATACACGCCCTTCCACGAGGGACCAGACTGCTGTCTAGAACTATACTACAAAGATCAACGTCGAGCTTCAGGTCGGTGACTCCATCGGGGTCTGGGTTTCCATCTAAAACATAGAATAAGCAAACGTGAGTACAAAGTCGTACTCAGCAAGACTTACATCAGAACTAAACTACTCATGCTCAAGTTTCAAGGTAAAGGAGGTGGGGTTCATCATGCAGAAGTGTCAGCTTTGACTTGGCTAGTCCTGAACTACGAGTACCAGACTTGAGGTAAGAAGCGTACACGAGTCCACTACCAAGTCTCCAACCAATACACCACTATTGTTACTTCCTCTACTTCCCCACGAGGAAGCACACCATAGCACTCGCGCTTATCTTGCGAGTTTTAGAAGTATCCATTCAAGTTGTCTAATAATCAGGTACAGGTTCCAAGTAGTCCTTAACCGCGAACGCGGCTATTCGAATAGTTTTGTTAACCTTGCAAGGGTGTAAGCTACACACACATGACCATCGGTTACCGCCTTTTGCTCGCCACCGTTCAAGAGGTGACAGCGAGGATGTTCACCACGACACTTCGCTCACAACCGGTCTATTCCAGGAGTCGACTATCTGAGTTGCCTCTGCTCGAGAGCCCGGCCGGATCAACGAAACGGACTCAAACAATGCAGGTGACCGAGACTCCACCTCTGGCAGATGGTTTTACTGCCTCACAGGTGCACCCACGTATCTGTATGATGCAACCATTCCTTCATTCTTTTTCTATGCAGATGCCAAATGGAAAGCCCGAACTAATGTGACTCCTGGACGTCGACACGGATCAAGGTACTAGGCCGAGAGGGTTTAGTGATCCCAATGTGTGGTTGTACTCTTTGTCTTGGATTACCATACAAGAACTCGGTGCTTAAGGCGGTGTTCAACGAGACAACCCACTGTGTACTCCTACACAGCCTCTCATCGTTCACCTTGTATTAGGGTCGATTCCCCAACACAGTTTCACTTTCATCAACACCATGTTCACTATCATCCCGACTCACATCAAAAGCAAACTCATTGTACCACTAAGCATGCAATAAGCAGTAACAGTTGCAGGGGCCACATGATATCAATCAACTCCTATGTTAGCTAGGATTGTGGTTTGCTTACTACTGTGACAAGATGATAGGTCATGCATCGGATATGGGTTCAACTATGTTGTAGAATCGATACAAGGTGATCTCCTAAACATGCATAAGCGAGACTGAGAGGGAATTGGGATTTTATAGATATGATCAATGGGGTTTGCTTGCCTTGCTGACGAGGTTCACACACGGTGTCTTCAACGAAGGGGGTGGCCTCCGGTTCCGGTTCCACTTCTATCGAGCAAACAAAGCAATCAAGGGATAAATATAATTGCGATGCTCAAGCACATGATAAGTTGTGAAAACATGATGTACATGGTATTGATGTGTTGACAATTCCATTTAATTGAAGTGTATTGCAAAGGATTTGCAAATTCAAACTCCAAATTCAAATTCAAATTAAGCCATATGCACATTTGCTACTGTTGCCCCATTTTAAAATGGCCAAACATACAAACAAATTGCATATTCTTTATCCTTGCATTTTTCTGATAATTTTTCATATATTATATGTTTAATTTGGAGTTAATATGAATTTTCTATGAATTATTGAAGTTTAATTGATTTTCTGTCTTTTTCTGGAATTCTTTAAATTTGTTTTTCTGTTTATTGCGTCAGCATGACGCAGTGCTGATGTCACAGGGGGGCTGACATTTGGGGTCGGCTTGTAAGTGGGAGAGGGGTTTAATCCCCTCTGTTTAAATAACAGAGAGGGGTTAAGGGGGTCTGGGGCCCATCTGTCAGCGTCACCAGGGGTGTTTAATCGCGGGGTTAAGGCCTAACCGGCCGGTGGCTTGACGCTGGCGTCCCTGTACGCGGCGGCGCACACGGGGATGAAGATCCCGACCACTAAATGGCACGCTGCGGCCACCAACAGGACGCCCGCAGCCGTCCGCGTCGAGCGGTGCTATCTGGGGAACCCAGGGACGGCTGGAGTCACGCCGGCGACGAGGAACAGCGGCGGCCGTGAACTGGACCATGGAGAAACACGACCCGAGCACGGATTCGAGTGGGATTTTGAGGGGAAATGAGTGCAAGCTCACCCTGGGTGGAGAGACGGGCTCGAGGAAGCCGGAGGATGCGAGGCGACGGCGTAATTCCGGCAATGGCGCACGGCGGCCGTGGAGAAGAACTCGAAGCTGGCGGCTCTTCCAAAGGCTTCTGGCCTCGATTTGTTGCGCAGCTTGATGAAGTCATCTGCTGCGGACCTTCTGGATAGCACAGTTCGTCGGGAAATGCTCGATGGCCACGCGCTGCACGGCGGCGTGCTCCGGTTGGGCTTCGGGCGGCGCTGGATTCGCGGGGGAGAGAGAAAGAGAGGAAGCCAGAGGAGGGGGAAAGGGTGCGGGGGTTCGTGGGCAGCTCCGTGGCGCGCTTAGAGGCAAGGGGGAGGCCTGGAAGCTGCTGGGTGTCGCGGTGGCGTCGGCCGAGCGCTCTGCTGCCTCCAGCGAGGTGCTTGAGGAAGAAGACAAGGGAGTAGGTGGTGGGCTGGGCCGTGGGGGGATCAGTTGGGCCATAAGCCAGGGGGTTTTCTTTTTTCCTTTTTCTTCTCTTTTTCTTTCTGTATTTTTTTGTGCCTTGATAAATAAATACCTAGGCAATTTATAAAATGCCCAGAACTTTTATATGGACTTACAAAGCATATAGTTAGCCATTCACAAGTTTAGGAGATTTTTGAAATTCAAACAATTTGAATTTTAATTCAAATTGGAGTTTAATTTAATTTCCAAACCCTTTTTGGAATATTTGAAAAATCTTGGTGCATGCAGTGGGACCCACTTCACTTTATATGTGATCATGCATATTTATAAGACTTTTCAAAAATACCAGAGGAAAATTTGGAAGCAATTTTTGTCTGGCCATTTGATTTAATTCTTTAGGGTTTTTCTTTTCCCCATTTTTGAAATTCTTTTGAAATTTTCACATGATGCAAAGGGGCAATCAAACCCTAGCACTTACCCTAGTTGGGGTTTTGACAAAAGTTTGTATCCCAGATACAATGCTTTGCCATGTAAAGCTCGATCCTTCTTCGGCCCAGCTTTCAGGATATCCCCATCTGGGTAATATTTTGCTCGTAGAACCTGTGCACACAAGGAATCTGTGTTTTGGATTAGACGGCAACACTGCTTCGCTAGCATAGCGAGGTTAAAGTTGTGTAAGTCTCTGATACGTCCCAAACATATCTATAATTTCTGCTTGCTCCATGCATGTTTTGTGTGATATTGCTATGATCTAGATACACTTTCATACACTTTTGATCATATTTGGACTAACTTATTAACTCAATGCACCACAGTGCTAGTTCCTGTTTTCTGTTGTTTTTATTTTATTTCAGATTTCCCCCATATTAAAAATGCTCTAAAAATTCGGGAAAAATCACATAAAAATCAGCGCAACGAAAGATTTCAGAATCACCAAAGTGGGGCCAGAGGGCCACCACCAGGTGCCCAGGCGGCCACCTGGCGCGGCCTAGGGCTTGGCCACGCCGGGGGGCGCCTGATGACCCTCAACTGTAGGGGATCGAGGTAGTCTTCGCGGGCAAGATAACCCAATTTATTGATTCGACACAAGGGGAGCCAAAGAATATTTATAAGTTTTGGAAGTTGAGTTGTCAATTCAACCGCACCTGAAGTATACTTGCTTGCAAAAATATATTAATAACAACTGTGGTTTGATAGTTGAAGTGACGACAACAAAAGAAAAATAGCAAAAGCAACAACTAGTAACACCAGGATTAAAACACTGTAGGCTAGTGAGATGGATGGTTGGGCGCTGCTTGGATAAGAGTGAACACGGGGCAAGGCACACAAAAAATTAATGATCATCTAGGCAAATATCAAACATTAGGCATGTATCCCGTAGGTAGTTGTGCATGCCTGCAATAATAACTTGCACAATATCTTTTGTCCTACCATCCGCTACGAACAGGGCCAAAGGGAACTTATGGAGATTAAGGTGCTCCTGTCAAAGAGCACCGGAACAAATAAATAAACTCAATGGATACATGAAATCCTCAAACTATGGACCATCCCCTTTGGTGTCCCAAGATGTCACCTTTAGGATCGCCGGTTCCGGACCATAATAGGTGCATACAACTCATAGATAGGATCAGGAACATAAATATACTCATGAAAACACAAGTGGTTCAGATCTGAAAACATTGCAATCATGCCCAAAGTGACAAGCATTAAGAGCAACAAGTTGTAGCAAAGATGATAAACACCAAAGTAGATGATAGGCAACATGCCCCCAACAATCTGACGAACTATTACATGATCAAACTCATCCAATCCCTACCACCCCTTTGCCTAGAGCACGGAATTACTCACACATGTGAAGGGAAGTCATGGAGGGAGGATGGATTGGTGATGGTGATGATGATGGCGACGATCTCCCCTCTCTGGAGGCCAAATCAGCCTCCAGATTAGCCCTCCCGAGGAAGAACAGAGGGTGGCGGCGGCTCCGCGACGGAAACTGGAAAAGTGACTTCTGTTCTGGGGTTTTCGCGTCACGGGAATAAATAGGAGTCGAGGTAGGGCACCAGAAGAGGGGAGAGTCGCCCAGGCAGCCCCCTGGCGCGGCCAGGGGTGGGGCCGCGCCAGCAGGGCGCCTGGGCCCCCTTGGCTGCCCTCTGGCCCCACTTCTGGCTCCGGGCTTCTTCGGGTGCGTGGATTTTTTGTGATTTTTCCTGGAATTTTCTGAGACACCTAAAAATCCATTTTCCTGCACACAATAAAACAATACAGGCAGCTCTGCTGAAAACAGCGTCAGCCTGGGTTATTTAGTTCAAATCATGCAAGAATGAGGTTAGAACAATAGCAAAAGTGTTTGGAAAAGTAGCTACGTTTGAGACATATCAGTGCCTGGACCCCTGGTGGGCCCCCTAGCTGCCCCCTTCGCCTATATATTCTCCGTGACGCGAAACCTCCAAAGACAGAACCCTTTTTCGTGATCCTTCCTCTGTTCTGCCGCCGTCGCGCTTCCAAGATCGGGAGCGCCAGCAGACCTCTTCCTGGCACCCTTCCGGAGGGAGGGCCGACATCCCGGAGGTTCCCCTCCACCATGGACGCTTCCCGGATGTGCCGTGAGTAGTTTCCCTTGGACGATGGGTCCGTGATCAGTAGCTATGTGAGGTTCTCCTCCCCTCTTTGTTCTTCATGGTTTAGACCTCGTGAGCTGCCCTACAAGATCGAGGCACATAGGTAATTTTCTGATGTTGCTATGCTGAGTTTGTTGGGATCTGATGGATTATGAGACTATGTTTAGTTTGTGATTGAGTAATATATTTTATATTTTTGTTCCTAAGTAATTCTTGCATGTTCTCCGTTGCTGTTTATTGTTTGGCCAAGTAGTAGTTAGTGACTCCAAGAGGGAACGTTATGCTCGATTGTGTGTTCATGCCCCCTGATGACATGCTTGAGTGACAGAAACATGATTCTAGGGGATGTGTTGTTGCCACAAGGGGGAAAACAATGGTGCTTGTAACCGCGTTTGCAAGGATTGTTTACTTTACGCAAGGTGCTTTTTAATGCAGTTGTCTATTGCTTTGGGTTTACACTTTGGGTGGGGCTCGCAACTTAATACAAGCGATATGTTCTGGATAGATATCTCAAGGTGGATGATTAGTAGTAGATGCAGTTGGATTTCGGTCTACTTATTTTGGCGTACCGCCCATGCTTTTGAGCCTCGTCCTTACTTTGTAGCATAGTTAGCATTGTGGTGTGTTTTTAATCCTGTTAATTGCCCAGCTGTGATTTGTTTACCTCGCATAGCAGTTTTATCGTCTTTTGGGAGAGAGACATCACTAGTGAACATCACGGGACCCCGGTCCATATTCTCATCACTGTTTACACGCTCTTTTATTTTCCTGCTTTTACTTTCTAGCTATTATGATTATCCCTTGCGTTTAATCCTTTGTGAATAGCAAGGCCGGAGAGATTTACAACCTCTCTATACTCGTTGGGAAGCAAAGTTATTTGTATTGTGTGCAGGTCCACGTCAATTGCACCGTTGACACCTACTTATCATTGCAAGATTCCTACGGGAGACAAACCCTATCCTCTACATAGGGGAAATTTACCGCTACATCACATCTAAGTTGATCTAACCTTCCACTTGGGGTAACCAACGAGGATAGAGTATCAAGAAAATTTCTGGCGCCGTTGCCGGGGACTCCGAGTGCTAAGATAGGGGAGTTGCACACTATCTTTTACCTTTGATTTTTAGTCTTGTTAGTTTACCTTTCAGTTTTTATCTTTGTGTCCTATATCAAAAATCACAAAAAAATCCGCCACACCTTCTGCTGCTATGGGTTCCACTGAAAACACCAAGTTGTGTGACTTCACTAGTCACAACAACAACGACTTTATCTGCACTCCTATTGCCACACCTTCCACTTCAACTACCTCTTATGAAATTAAACCTGCCTTGCTAAACCTTGTTATGAGAGATCAATTCTCTGGTGCTGGAGATGATGCTGCTTTACACTTGAATAATTTTTTTGAGTTATGTGATGTGCAAAAGTATAAAGAAGTAGAAGGTGATGTTGTTAAGCTCAAGCTTTATCCTTTCTCTTTAAGGGGAGGAGCTAAAATCTGGTTTCAATCTTTGCCTAGGAATAGCATAGATTCTTGGGATAAGTGCAAAGATGCTTTTATTGGGAAGTACTACCCACGTGCTAAAATTATCCAGTTGAGGAGTAACATTATGGATTTTAAGCAATTGGATGATGAACACGTTGCCCAAGCTTGGGAACGAATGAAATCTCTTTTTAATAAATGCCCTACACATGGTTTGACTACTTGGATGGTTATCCAGACTTTTTATGCAGGCTTGAACTTTACCGCGCGGAACCTGTTAGAATCGGCCGCGGGAGGAACCTTCATGTCAACTACACTTGGTGCTGCCACAAAACTTCTCGATGAGATGATGACCAACTATTCCCAATGGCACACCGAACGCGCTCCAACAGGTAGGAAGGTAAACTCTGTCGAGGAGATTACCTCCCTAAATGAAAAAGTTGACTTGATTATGTCTCTACTTACCAAGCAACCCTCTATTGATCCTCATGATGTTCCTTTAAATTCTTTGGTTGCTCAGGAACAAGTAGATTTGAACTTTATTGGTAGAAACAACTTTAACAATAATGCTTATAGGGGCAATTTTGCTAGCAATCCTAGAACATTTCCATCCAACTATGGAACAACAACACTTATCCTAGCAACAAGAACCCCACTTCTGAACTAGAAAGCATGCTTAGAGACTTTATCACTACCCAAAAAGCCTTCTACAAGAATGTAGAAGAGAAATTAACTAAATTAGATAATCTCTCTTTGAGTGTAGATAGCTTAGCCCTTGATGTTGAGATGCTTAAAATTAGAACCCCTCCCCTTGAGGAGAGGAAGGCCACTCCTATTAATGCTATCCAATTACAAATTAATGAAAATATTAGGATGGTGGCTAAACTTAAAGAAATATGGGCTAGAGAAAAAGAGGAAGATGATATAATTAAGAGCCTTCCTACACACCACATTGTTGCTACTATCCAAATTGTTTAGGACACCCAAACTATTAGCACCCAACACACTCCTACTCCTATTTGACCTATTAATGGTGATGTTAATACCTCAACTGTAGAAGAAGAAACTCCTATGAACATAGAGGGTTTCAAACAAGGAAGCCTAGATGACACTACTACCACCTTTGATAGTAGTGATATTGATTTTGATAGTTGTACCCTCTCAGAAGTTATAAGCTTGCTACACAAAATGTCTAGAGACCCCCACACTAGCACACTAAACCTTGCCTTCACGGAGCATATCACTAATGCTCTTATCAAAACTAGGGAGCAGAAGCTTTGAATAGAAGCCTCTATACCTAGGAAGCTAGATGATGGTTGGGACCATATGATAAAAATTAAATTGAATAACTTCTCTTGCTATGCTTTATGTGATGTTCGAGCTAGTACCTCCGTTATGCCCAAAAGAATGTATGACATGTTTGAATTGAAACCTTTTGATCCTTGTTCTTTTGGTGTTCATCTCGTTGATTCTTCCGTAAATAAACCTTTGGGGAAGATCGACGATGTTCTTATCATTTTCAATGACAACTATGTTCCCGTTGATTTTATCATTATGGATATAGAGTGTGAACCTTTATGTCCAGTTATTTTGGGACGTCCTTTTCTTCGCACCGTTGGTGCTATTATTGACATGAAAGAGGGGAATATAAAATTTCAATTCCCTCTCAAAAAGGGGATGGGAAAATCAAGTTACCTTTTGATTCCGTTACACGGGCTAGCTATTCTCTCTCTCTCTCTTGATAAACCTTGATTCTTTTTTTTCTTTATGCCTAACTTAAAGACGTAAAAGAAAGCGCTTGTTGGGAGGCAACCCAAGATGTTTTTACTTCTGTTTTTAGTGGTCTTGATGATTGTTACTACTGTAGCAACATCATTGTATCATTATTTTCAAGCTTTGTGCCAATTATAGCCTCTTATGATAAGGGAAGCAAAAGTTGTGACATGTTGTCCAGAAAACAGATTATGTCTGCTTGATGGAAAATATCATAACAAATCACCAGTTCATCTTTTTGAGCTGAATTTTTTACATAGCATGCTTTATACAATTTTGAAACTTTCGTATGTTCTGAGTTTTTTTATTTGAGTTATATAAATACCCTGAAAAAAATCTTTACTACCTGCTGTTCTGTTTTTCACACATTCTGCCACGTTTAGCCTCTCTTCACTTTTGCAAACATTAAGCTTTCTTTTTCTTTGAAAAAACATTTTGGCAATCTTGAGAAACAGTATCTCATCAAGAATATCTTTATTTACAGTGGATAAACATTATTTTATTATGGGTACTAACCTCTCTAATTATCTTATGATGAGTTATGTATGAAGCGCGTTTTCAAGTGTGCGAGGGAAGATGATGAAAGAAGATCCGGGAGTGTCAAACGCTCAATCTTGGAAATACCAAGCAACCCACGGTGGGCGCCAACTATCGTGGGGAAATCACGGCAAATGTCCGAGGAGTCGGACTTATCATGGGACCTTTGCTACGAGGCGAATTCAAGGAGAGATTTGACATAGACACGGGACTCGGCGGTTTACCCAGGTTCGGCCCCGTCGGTGCGGTAAAGACCTACTCCTGCTTCTTGATTATTATGGGATCGACTCCTCAATAGGAAGAGCCGATCTTATCGATTATAGTGGTGACGTTTCGCAACCTTAGTCTCGTGGAGATCTAGGTTGTATCGCGAGTTGTCTAGTCCTCGCTTGAGGGAAGTTCTCGCTCTGGCTCCCGTGGTCCTCGGCTTATAAAGGTGCCAGATCCCGGGATTCTGAGAGTCCGACTCCTACACGATGTGGAGTTCTATTCTACTTTAAAAATTTACTACGTGCTATACAAGGTAAGTCGAATTCCTTCTAGGGCTTCAATCTTCACGCTTGGCACGTCAGACTCCTGGCCGGGTCATCTTTGTGGGCCTTCATATGTAAGTCGGCCCAGAGGTTTCTAATATCGGGTCTATGGGCCTGATCCGTCCCCCCGACATTAGCCCCTAGGATTGCTGTGATGCTTTAGTCTTCATAGCAATCTTCTTCATTTTCTTCATTGCCATCGGCTCTTCATGAATCAAGGGCCGACTTCATGCTTGGCGTTGATTGGGAGTCGGAGTCGTCTCTCTTCAATATTGCTCTAGTTCCTTTATGTTCATAGGACCGACTCTTCTGGTTGAGTCAACTAATATTTGATGCTCACTAGGAGTCGAAGCCGTCTCTTTTTAGCTTCACATCATCTTCTACTCGAAAATTTTATTTGACTTTTGGTCAAAGATTCATTTTTACATTTATAATCTCTCTGCCCGAGACGCCACTATTAGAGGCATTCATGTCGTTGTGGGAATCGAGGAGTCTTTCCATAAATGTCATCCACCATGGGTACTTTACCCGTGGCATTGATTGATTTTCCTTGTAGTTGCTATAAATAGTCATCAAGCAGTTTATCTTCTGAGTGCTTATATCTCCTTCCTTTGTTTATTTTTCTCACAACTCTCCATGGCTCCCAAGCTAAGTATTTGTGTTCCTTCGGTGACCGATGACCCTGGTTCCAGCGCTAGCACTCGCGGTGGTCGAGGCCGTGGCCACGGTCGTCGCCGTGGACGCGGTCGTGGGCGTGGGCGGGGCCGTAGCCGTGGCAGGGGAAAAGGCACGCGTTCCTCTTCACCATCTGAATCTCCACCTTCTTCTCCTGAGAGGAGTAAGTTCTTGGTGAAAGTTCAGGCAATCCGCCGTTGGGTAAAACTTCCTGAATCTTTTGCTCAGTTTGTAATGGATTCCAAACCTCCAAACCTCTGGCTTCGCTCTGGAAGGTGCCCTCATGGACCCATTCGGGTGGCTACCAACTTTTCTGGCCAGGACTCCATGTTCTTAGAGAAGGGTTGGAAAACTTTCCTTCGCTCCAGGAACATTCAGAAGGGAGATACTATCATTTTGAAATATGATGGTGATGAGACCCTATGGGCCAAGATTTTTGACTCAGATGGTGATCGAGCCGGCTGTTGCATGGAGAGCTCGAGCAGTAGTGATGAAGCTCAAGCTTCTTTATCTGATGATGAAGTCGACTCTGAAGACGACCACTGAAGCTGTAGTTTAGCAAGTAGAATGATATAAGTATTGTCGGTTTTTGTCTTGTATGCTTCTGATGTAAGACCCGGTCTATGATGAATGAGAACTTTTATTTCCCATCCAATCTGTAAGTCGGTTTTTGTACCTGATTTGATAAGATAATATATATATGAGGGTCGACTTCCTTAATATATTATGTAGCCCCTGAGTCGATTTGGGCAGACTTGTGTCATGTCGACTCAATTATAAGATCGACTTGTAGCCCCCATGGTTGGTATGGTCACCTTGTGTGCTAAACCAAATCATAGAATTTTGAAGTGATACTCCCCCAAGAGTTGGTACTAGCATCTTTGCGTTGTGCCGAATCTTTGAGAAGGAGTTTCGAGGTGTAGTCCCCATGAGTCGGTATGTGCATCTGGGTGCCATGCCGAATCACATAGGTCTAACTCATTTGAACTGAAGTTCGCGTTCCCTTTCTCAGAAAAACTTGGACAACGTCGTATAGAGTCGGCCAGTGTTTTAGACTGATATGGGTTCACTTTTTACTATATATGTTTTGACAAATTTTGCCAAACCATAGAATTTCAATTTGTAGTCCCCATGAGTCGGTGTGAGCATCTTTTGTGTCATACCAAGTCATAGAGAATTTTGAGCTATAGTCCCCATGAGTCGGTGTGAGCATCTTTTGTGTCATACCGAGTCACATAGGTTAATGCTCACGGTGCATCTTTTTGATGACATATAAAATGATAAAAGAAAAAGTATGCTATGATGTTGATGTATGCAAAAATAAAGTATGAAGGCTCATATAGAAGTCGAATCCAGTTTTAACACGCCTTATCTTCTCGTTGAAATAGATTACTGGGTTATCTATGAGTCGGTAATTCTCTGTAAGCCAGCAACGTATGACTAGCGTTCCCTGTACTTAAGACTAAACTCGGTGGGCGTTGCTGTAAGCCCCCAAGGTATTTAGACTAAGCCGGGTACACGTAGGTCATATGAGCTTGAGCTATACAGGCCAAGGTGAAGGCATTTTTTTAGCCAGTTCATGTATATGCCGGGATTTCTTCAGATAAGAGTCGATGGGTGCCATCAAGCTCCCCTACTTCCCATGAATAAGCCATATACATGAGGAGTTTTACATATATATGCCGAGTTCTCAGATTAGAGTCGACGGATGTCATCGAGCCCCCCGATTCCTCTGAATAAGCGATATACATGCTCAGTACCAATAGAAGGGTTGATCAAGCCCCCAGGTCTCTGAGATATAATAATGCAAAGTATGTATGATGCAAAATAAATAACTTGAAACAAAAAAGTAAAGAAGAGTCGATATGGAAAGAGCCGGTGCGACATATGTCGACTTAGATATATGTGGCGAGGGCCAGTGCGACAAAAGTCGACTTATGTATATTAGATGGCGAAAGACGGTGCGACGATTGTCGGCTTATATATATGTTAATATGGCGAAAGCCAGTGCGACGTGTGTCGACTTTGATAAATGTACAGTAATGTTCCTGTTCTACTCAAGTGTAATATGGACGGAGTTGTGCGATGTTCCACGGCCTGGGAGTCTCCTCCATGCATGTGCGCGTGTCTGCCTTCTCGCGTATATCAACTAGGTAGTAGGATCCATTGTACAGGTTCTTGCTGACCACAAACGGTCCTTCCCAAGGATAGGATAACTTGTGCATTCCATCTTTTTTCTGTATAAGTCGGAGCACTAAATCACCTTCCTGGAAAGTCCGACTTCTGATGCGGCGGCTATGATAGCGTCGCAGATCTTGTTGGTAAATAGCCGACTGAGCTGCGGCCAAATCTTGTTTTTCATCGAGAATATCCAAGGAATCTTGCCTTGCTTTCTCATTTTCGGCTTCTACATATGCGGTGAATCTTAGTGAGTCGTGGCGTATGTCACTTGGGAGAACGGCTTCCTCTTCATAGACTAGGAAGAAGGGCGTATAGCCTGTCGACCTGTTAGGAGTCGTCCTGATGCTCCACAATACTGAGGGTAACTCCTCCTCCCAGCAACCCGGCGTCTTTTTCAAGGGGACATAGAGTCGGGGTTTGATTCTTCGGAGTAACTCTTGGTTGGCTCTCTCGGCTTGTCCGTTGGACTGTGGGTGAGCCACTGCTGCAAGGTCGAGTCGGATATGCTCGTTCTGGCAGAATCGCTGCATAACCCCTTCTGATAGGTTAGAATCATTATCAGTGATGATGCTGTGGGGGTAGCCGAATCTGTATATGATCTTTTTCAAGAATTTTAGTGTTGTCGCAGCGTCACATTTGCTGACCGGCTCTACCTCGACCCATTTGGTGAACTTATCCACTGCCACTAATATGTGGTTATTCTTGTTGGCTGACCTTTTGAAAGGTCCCACCATATCAAGCCCCCATATCGCAAAGGGACAAGTGATAGGGATCATCCTGAGTTCTTGAGCCTGCACGTGAGCTTGCTTTGCATAGCGCTGACATCCATCACATTTCTTGACTATGTCCTCTGCATCTGCATGTGATCTGCATAGCGCGAGGTGATGATAGTGATTTCTCGCCCTTCGTTGGTAAACCCCAAGTGGAAGGTGTGATGTAGCACAGCAGCAAATTTCCCTCAGTAAAGATACCAAGGTTTGTCTCCAGTAGGACTCCGGAGATGATAAGTAGGTGTCAGCGGCGCAACTGACGCGGACCTGCACACAGACACAAATAACTTTGTTCCCAACTAAGTTCAGAGAGGTTGTCAATCTCTCCGGTCTTGTTGTTCACAAAGGATCAAACACAAGGGATAATGATAGCAACTGAAAGTAAAAGCAGAAAAGTAAATGAGCGTGGAAACAGTGATGAAGATATGGACCGGGATACGTGATGTTCACTAGTGATGTCTCTCTCCCAAAAGACGATAAAACTGCTATGCGAGGTGAACAAATTACAGAAGGGCAATTGACAGGATTATGAACGCACCGCAATGCTAACTATGCTACAAAAGAAAGGAAGAGGCTCAAAAGCATGGGAAGAACGCCAAAATAAGTAGACCGAAATCCAACTACATCTACTACTAATCATCCACCTTGAGATATCTATCCAGAACATCTCGCTGGTATTAAGTTGCGAGCCCCACCCAAAGTGTAAACCCAAAGCAACAGACAACTGCATTAAAAAGCACTTTGCGTAAAGTAAACAATCCTTGCAACCGCGGTTACAAGAACCGTTGTTTTCCCCCTTGTGGCAACAACACATCCCCTAGACTCATGTTTCTGTCACTCAAGCGTGTCATCAGGGGGCACGAACCCACAATCGAGCATAGCATTCCCTCTTGGGGTTACTACCTACTACTTGGCCAAAGCAATAAACAGCAACGGAGAACATGCAATAATTACTTAAGAATAAAAATATAAGAGATAAGAACCAAATATATTACTCAATCACAATCTGAACATAATATCATAATCCATCAGATCCCATCAAACTCAGCATAGCAACAGCAGAAAGATTACAAAAGTGCCTCGATCATGTAGGGAAGCTCACGAGGTCTAAACCATGAAGAACAAAGAGGGGAGGAGAACATCACATAGCTACTGATCACGGATCCATCGTCCAAAGGAAACTACTCACGCCACATCCGGGAAGCATCCATGGTGGAGAGGAGACTCCCGGAGGTCGGCCCTCCCTCTGGCAGGGTGCCGGGAAGAGGTCTGCTGGTGCTCCCGATCTCGGAAGCGCGGCGGCGGCGGAACAGAGGCGAGATCGCGAAAAAGGCTTCTTCTTCCGAGGGTTTCTCGTCACGGAGAATATATAGGCGAAGGAGGGCAGCCAGGGGGGCCACCAGGGGTCTAGGCGCCCCCTGGCGCGGCCAGCCCCTGGGGCGCGCCACCAGGGCGCCTGGGCCCCTGGTGGTGGCCCTCTGGCCCCACCTAGGTTCATCTGGAAGGTTCTTCTGCGCTGATTTTTTATCTGATTTTTCCCGATTTTTTTGAGCACTTTTTATATGGGGGAAAACTGAAATAGAAAAACAGCAGAAAACAGGAACTGGCACAGTGGTGCACTGAGTTAATAGGTTAGTCCAAATATGATCAAAAGTGTATGAAAGTGTATCTAGATCATAGCAATATCACACAAAACATGCATGGAGCAAGCAGAAATTATAGATACGTTTTGGACGTATCAACATCCCCAAGCTTAATTCCTGCTCGTCCTCGAGTAGGTAAATGATAGCAGCATAATTTCTGTGGTGACATGCTAGCAACCATATACGAACTTTGAAAAGTAAAGCAATCAAGGTTAGAGATTCAATTCAATTCATAACATGCAAGAGTCTATATTAGCATTGAAACAAGTAGCAAAAGAACATTAGGTGCAAGAGCTCTCGCTGTCCGTGACTTGAATGTCTCCAAATGGTGTTTGCGTTCAAGAAGGGGGATAGGGAATACGAGAAAAATATTTATTTGTTGAGAACTCAATCTACTAAAGTTTCACACTTGGTCTTTTTCTGGAATCTTATCTTGACTCGTCCCCAGACCACTAGCCAGGTACAAGTCAATTTGATCCACTCCTTTTCCAATATTTTTAGCACTCATGCAATGGATGAGCGTAAGCACGAGAGTTGACACTTAGGATGGAAAAGAGAGAAGTACGGAGGAGGAGGAGGACGAAGACAAAAAAAGAATGAGAAAGGCTCACATCAATGAGGACAATCATAGGCAAAAGATGCCAAATGATAGATATGATGTGAGGAGTAGGGATTGCCATGCAACGGATGCACATATGAGCTAAGAAGTTCTCCAATGGAACTAGTGGGGGTGCATATAACTTGCTCGCTCATGAAGACTTAGAGCTCGTTTGAGGAGGCTCATCCTTGGAATATGCAAGCCAAGTTCTATAGTGTGAAGGTCCCCACATAGTTATATGCATATTGATCATCTTTATGGAGTACAAGGATATAAAGTGAGTACTAGTGTGGATCTCTCAAAAGGATAGTAGTGTTGCCCCTTTCTCTCTTTTTATTTCTTTTTTCTCTTTTTTCTATTTTTTTGTATTTTTTGTGGCCTCAATGGCTCTTTCTATTTAACTCTCATTTGTCCTCTTTGGGATCTTTTATTGTGTCCACTTTGGGATCTTTTCCTCACTTAAGGGCAACACTCTATTTACAAGGTAAAGGAGATCTTTCACACTTTACAAGGTACTCGAAATCATAAAGAAGATGTAGCTATCATGATGTATGCAATGTATGTCGCTGCCAGTGTAGCAGGAACATGTATGACATGAAGATCAAGTCATGAAGAGGTGGATGTTGCATGGCAATATATCTCGGAAAGGCTATGGAAATGCCTTGATAGGTAGGTATGGTGGCTGTTTTGAGGAAAGATATAAGGAGGCTTATGATGACAGAGCGTATCGTGCCAAGGGTTTGGATGTACCGGCAAAGGTGGACACCAACTCTCGGAGTGAGAAGAAGGCAATGCACGGCACGGGAGAGGCTAGCAAAATATGGGAAGGTGGAAGTGTCAACTTTCAATACTTACATTAGTCCGAAGAACTCATGCACTTATTATCGGTAACTCTCAATCTAATAAGGAGGTTCACAAAGAGACAAGTACCCCAAGGAGGAGTGTATGGGGGTTTGGTTATCCTTGCGCATCCTCGACTCATGGTACGTGAGTGTACTCTAATATTCGATCCCTCCAAAGATTAGTGATCCATCTAGTAGCTAGAGTTCTCAACTAGTTTTGTAGGTTTTGAAAATACACATGGATTTCCCAAAATACGACACCTATCACTAATAGGCTAGAGCTCTTGACACCAAAAGTTCAGACATTACTCACATCAATACCTCAAAACTACTGCAAGTTACTACTAGAATTAAATAGCAACCTCAATTACCTACTTCCAAGACAAAACACAACTCAGTGCAACAACCAACTCTCTTAACAAGATAAACATGAAAACTAAAGAGAGTTCCAGCAA
Organism: Bromus sterilis; assembly: GCA_950022295.1. Lineage (NCBI taxonomy): Eukaryota > Viridiplantae > Streptophyta > Magnoliopsida > Poales > Poaceae > Bromus > Bromus sterilis. The sequence goes on along the minus strand of OX465595.1, from coordinate 357,859,190 downwards.
CAAACTAAACAAAAGCCAAGGCTCTTGCTAAAGACAAACTAAGACTAAAACTAAACATGGCAGCAGCTACGAAAAGATAAAGAACACACAACAGCAAAAAGATAAGCAGGAAAAATCCTATGATGTGTTCTAGATTGGAGTGGAGCGTGTTTCTCTCCCACACAAAGTAAGATGGGGTCTAACTTGTTATGACCAGCAAGCAAAACTAAAGAAAACTAAAAATAAAACCTAAGAGCGAGACGCTCCAAGCATAGCACATAGCGCATGAAGTGATAAAAATATAGTGAGACGAAGGACGAACTGATGATTGTTGATGGAGAAGGGGATGCACGGGGGCATCCCCAAGCTTAGACGCTTGAGTCTCCTTGAATATTTATTGGGGATGCATGGGGGCATCCCCAAGCTTGAGCGCTTGACACTCCTGGATCTTCTTTCATCATCTTCCATCGCACACTTGAAAACTCCCTTCATACATAACTCATCATAAGCTGATTAGAGAGGTTAGTACCCTTAATAACATAATTTTTCCCCAATGGATATAAAGATATTCTTGAAGAGCTACTGTTTCTCAAGAGTGCCAAAAAGTTTTTGCAAAGAAAAAGCAAGCTTAAGGTTTGCAAAAGTGAAGAGAGGCAAAACGTGGCAGAATCTGTGAAAAACAGAGCAGCAGGTAGTAGAGAATTTTTTCGGGGCACTTCTGCAACTCAAATCAAAAAACTCAGAACATAAGAAAGTTTCACAATTGTATAGAGCATGTTGTCAAAAAATTCAGATCAAAAAGATGATCTGGTGATTTTATTCGAATTTTTCTGTCAAGGGACAGAATCTGTTTTCTGGACAGCATGTCACAACTTTTGCTTCCCTTATCATAAGAGGCTATAACTTGGCACAAAGCTGAAAACTAAAGATACAATGATGTTGCTACAGTAGTAACAAACATGATGACACAACAAAATCAAAAATAAACCTAATTCGTTGTGGGCTGCCTCCCAAAAGCGCTTCTTTAGAGCTATTAGCTATGCTTAAAGATTATGGAAGATGCTCTCGCAAGAATAAGAATTTTGAAACAAAAGAGAGCATCAAGAAGCAAATATGAAACAGATTTAAGCCTAACCCACTTCCTATGCATAGGCATCTTGTAAGAAAATAAATCAAAGAAGCACAAAGTGACATGCATAGGAAGGTCGAAAAAGAACTACTTCAAAACTTTCAACATGAAGAGATGTGTTTTAGTAATATGGAAGTTTCTACAACCAAACTTCCCTCTCTCGAAATAATTTTCAGTAGTATCATGAACAACATCAAGAATATAACTATCACATAAATCATGTTGTTCATGACCTACAAGCACACGTGTATAGTTTTCAACACGGTTTTTAGGATGATAATATAGATGCAACCCATCACATTGAGCCTTGATAAGAGCAAAATTCTCCGGAGTTGGAGATTTCAAAAGGATAATAGGGCAATCAATTGTGGGTGCAACAAAGATAATTTCATGCTTAACATAAGGAACTATAGCAAGTTCATCTTCGTAGGCATCATCCATAGCGGCATCATGGCCATCAACAAAGCAAGTATCAAAATCATCAGAAAGGGAAGTATCAAGTGAGTCCTCGGAATCATAAGATTCCTCTTCATAGCAATCATTAGCCTCTTCTTGGGCAGCAAGCATTCTATTTTTAAAATCCTCAATATAAGCATTGGAAGTATAATTCTCAAAGCAATAAGCAAGAACAGCAAAGTTTTCAGACTTGTGAATAGTATCGTAATACTTTTCAATCAAAGAAGCAATCTCATAAGCACCTTTAAAAGCAACAAACTCTTCAATCTTTTCAACATCAAAGTAATCATAAACACCTTTGGCATAAGAAGATAGGATCTCATTTTCATTAAACTCACATTGGAAAGGAAGGTGTTTACGCTCTATATTAGAGCAGCAAGTAAAATCATAAATGTGGCATAAAGATTCAGCATAGCAATAAGAAACTTGTATTTGATCCCCTAAGTGTTTCCCTTTCTGAGATAGGCGGTGCCGCGTATAATGAGCATGCTCATCCAATGATTTTCCCTCAACCAAGTCGGTTGGGTTTTTAGCGTGAGCACAAATTGATCGAAGACGAGCCAAGTGAAACATGTCCATGCTACCATATTTGGGTGGTTCCACACCCATGGTGAAGATAGCATTAGTAGGTATTTTTGGTATTTTTTATAAAGGACACAAAAGTAAAAACTGTAAGGTAAACTAACAAGACTAAAAAAACAAAGGTAAAGGGTAGTGTACAACTCCCCTATCTTAGCACTCGGAGTCCCCGACAACGGCGCCAGAAATCTTGCTTGATGTGCGAGGTGATGATAGTGATTTCTCGCCCTTCGTTCGTAAACCCCAAGTGGAAGGTGTGATGTAGCACAGAAGCAAATTTCCCTCAGTAAAGATACCAAGGTTTGTCTCCAGTAGGACTCCGGAGATGATAATTAGGTGTCAGCGGCGCAACTGACGCGGACCTCCACATTGACACAAATAACTTTCTTCCCAACGAAGTTCAGAGAGGTCGTCAATCTCTCTGGTCTTTTTGTTCACAAAGGATCAAACACAAGGGATAATGATAGCAACTGAAAGTAAAAGCAGAAAAGTAAATGACCTTGGAAACAGTGATGAAGATATGGACCGGGATACGTGATGTTCACTAGTGATATATCTCTCCTAAAAGAAGATAAAACTTCTATGCGAGGTGAACAAATTACAGAAGGGCAATTGACAGGATTATGAACGCACCGCAATGCTAACTATGCTACAAAAGAAAGGAAGAGGCTCAAAAGCATGGGCAGAACGCAAAAATAAGTAGACCGAAATCCAACTGCATCTACTACTAATCATCCACCTTGAGATATCTATCCAGAACATCTCGCTGGTATTAAGTTGCGAGCCCCACCCAAAGTGTAAACCCAAAGCAACAGACAACTGCATTAAAAAGCACTTTTCATAAAGTAAACAATCCTTGCAACCGCGGTTACAAGCACCGTTGTTTTCCCCCTTGTGGCAACAACACATCCCCTAGACTCATGTTTCTGTCACTCAAGCGTGTTATCAGGGGGCATGAATCCACAATCGAGCATAACATTCCCTCTTGGGGTTACTACCTACTACTTGGCCAAAGCAATAAACAGCAACAGAGAACATGCAAGAATTACTTAAGAACAAAAATATAAGAGATAAGAACCAAATATATTACTCAATCACAATCTGAACATAATCTCATAATCCATCAGATCCCATCAAACTCAGCATAGCAACAGCAGAAAGATTACAAAAGTGTCTCGATCATGTAGGGCAGCTCACGAGGTCTAAACCATGAAGAACAAAGAGGGGAGGAGAACATCACATAGCTACTGATCACGGACCCATGGTCCAAAGGAAACTACTCACGGCACATCCGGGAAGCATCCATGGTGGAGAGAGACTCCCGGAGGTCGGCCCTCCCTCGTGTTATCCACCACAGGGGGGTGGTCATCCCTTGTCCAAGTGATTGGTTGTTCTGACAAATTAAGCAACCTGGGCCAAGCCGGTTCTGCAGTCACAGCCATAGCGGCTCTCCGTTGCAGTTTCCTATCCCTCCGGCAACTGCTGGTGGTAAAAACATGATATGTTGCATGGTCATGGAGTTGTTTCGGGTTCGTTTCCCTGACTGATTTTGCTGGCCCCCTCCTCCGGGTCCTTGGTGTTGAGGCATTGCGCCGGCTCCTTGGTAGCCAAGATTTTGCTTTTTACCATTCTGGCCGGCTCCCCCACCTGTCCCGGGAGGTCCCTGGTTCCCATGCCATGCAAACTCTTTCATGAAATTGCAATCTTCCCAGGTGTGGTTGGCTGGGCGACTGGGTTTACCATGGGTTGGGCAAGGACTCTTCATAGCTGCTTCAAAGCTGTTTGGGAAAAAAATTCCTTCTGACTTGCGGTAGTTGTTGCCCCCCTGCTTCTGTCTTTGGGAGCCGACATTTGTGTTGGCTACCAACTCAGAAGTAGTCTGATCAAGTTACCGCTTGGTTTGCTGACTCTGATTCTGGGGTGTTTTGCCGCCGTTTTTGTTCTGGCCGGCTTTATCCTGTTGAGGTTCAGTATCCTTGGTTTTGTCAGACTCGGCATATTTGATAACCGCGTTCATGAGCCCTCCTATATCCTTGACCGTCCTCTTGAGTCGGCCAAGCTTGTGCACTAGGGGGTCAAACTTGCAGTTCCTTTCCAAGACAATGACGGTTGTTTTGGCAGTGATAGTGTCCGAGGAGTGGATTATTTCTGCTACCCGTCGTGCCCAACTCAGGGTCGACTCTCCTTCCTTCTGGACACAATGCTCCAAGTCAACAATTGTGGTAGCTCGCCGACAAGTGCCTTGGAAGTTCTTGATGAACTTTCCTTGAGATCTGCCCAGGAGGTGACAGAGTTCTCTAGGAGATTTTTGAACCATGTGCGAGCCGGCCCTTCCAACATCATTGTGAGGTAACGGGCGCAAACTCCTTCGTTGTCTTGTAACATGTCCATGGCTAGGTCATAACTTTCGATCCAAGCTGTCGGGTCCATGTCAGCTGTATAGTTCGCGATCTTACGTGGTCCCTTGAAATCTGATGGCAAGCGTGTATTTCATAGAGCCGGCACCAGGCATCGGTTGCCCACGGATCTGCTGATGAACTCGATGTCTTGATCTTGGGGTGGAGGTTGGGCCACCGGCTCTACACAGCGTTCGGCATTGAAGCCGGCCGGTAGGTCTTGGAACCTTATTGCCCCCTGAGGGTCCGGAGGTGGTGTAGCTCTACGCTGGCGATGGCTGCTCGAGCCGGTTGGAGCCGGTGAGTTCGCTTGTCGGCTCACACTTTGATATGGGGTCTCATGTAAGTATTGGAATCCCGTCTAGTGAGCCGTCTCTACGTTCCGATTTTGTGCTGCGTCCTGAGCCGGCTGACCTCCCTGCTCTTCGGTGCCTGCCATGAACACTGTCACGCAGTATGGAGGTTCGTACTGCGGGAAGTCGGGGTCGTATTCTGTTGTTCCCGGGCCGAGTCTGTTTCTCTCGGAAGATCGGATGGAGCCGGTATATGAGAATTTGTTTCACTGGGATGTGAGTCAGCGTCAGATGTTTCTTTTGAGGCGTTGGGCGTCTATGACTCGACAGAGCGCGCCGACTCTGGAGATCCGGCAAGGAACCCAACAAAAGTGTGCTTTGAGCCGGCATATCGTCGACTCGAGGTTTCCATGGGGACTTCAGGATCCGGCTCTGGCTCAGATCCGTCTGTCTTCCCAATGGAGATGTGAATAGATCCGATCGGGGCCCGATACCCGGATTCAACGGAATCGGCATCAGGGCCCCAAGTTGAGTCGTCGATGTAGAGCTTTCCACGCCGGCTTCTGGTGAGTCGCCCAGTGACAAATCCTTCCATACCTTGCAGAGCTCCTCCTAGTATCTCAACACCTACGAGCGCAGGCCCCACGGTGGGAGCCAACTATCATGGGGAACTCACGGCAGATGTCCGAGGAGTCGGACTTATCATGGGACCTTTGCTGCGAGGCGAATTCAAGGAGAGAGTCGACATAGACACGGGACTCGGCAGTTTACCCAGGTTCGGCGCCGTCGGTGCGGTAAAGACCTACTCCTACTTCTTGATTATTATTGGATCGACTCCTCAATAGGAAGAGCCGATCTTATCGATTACAGTGGTGACGTTTCGCAACCTTAGTCTCGTGGAGATATAGGTTGTATCGCGAGTTGTCTAGTCCTGGCTTGAGGTAAGTTCTCGCTCTGGCTCCCGTGGTCCTCGGCTTATAAAGGTGCCGGGTCCCGGGATTCCGAGAGTCCGACTCCTACACGATGTGGAGTTCTATTCTACTTTACAAATTTACTATGTGCTATACAAGGTAAGTCGAATTCCTTCTAGGTCTTCAATCTTCACGCTTGGCACATCAGACTCCTGGCCGGGTCTTCTTTGTGGGCCTTCATATGTAAGTCGTCCCAGAGGTTTCTAATGCCGGTTCTATGGGCCTGATCCTTCCCCCCCGACAGATGCCCCCGTGCATCCCCTTCTCCATCAACAATCATCAGTTCATCCTTCGTCTCAGTATATTTGTCTCACTTCATGCATTATGTGCTATGCTTGGAGCATCTCGCTCTTAGGTTTCCTTTTTAGTTTTCTTTATCTTTGCTTACTGTTCATCATAAGTTAGACCCCAGCTTACTTTGTGTGGGAGAGAAACATGCTCCACTCTAATGTAGAACACATCATAGGATTTTTTATGCTTAACTTTTTGCTATTGTGTGTTCGTTATCTTTTCGTAGCTGCTGCCATGTTTAGTTTTAGTTTTAGTTTTTTTCTTTAGCAAGAGCTTTAGCTTTTTTTTAGTTTGTTGCTATAACTCTCTTTATTTTTCATGTTCATCTTGTTAAGAGAGTTGGTTGTTGCACTGACTTGTTTCTTGTCTTGAAGTAGGTAATTGAGGTTGCTATTCAATTGTAGTAGTAACTTGCAATACTTTTGAGGTATTGTTGTGAGTAATGTTTTAACTTTTGGTGTCAAGAGCTCTAGCCTATTAGTGATAGTTGTCGTATTTTGGGAAATCCCTATTTATTTTCAAAACCTACAAAAACTTGTTGAGAACTCTAGCTACTAGATGGATCACTAATCTTTTGAGGGATCATATATTAGAGTACACTCACGTACCATGAGTCGAGGATGCACAAGGATAACCAAACCCCCATACACTCCTCCTCGGGGTACTTGTCTCTTTGTGAACCTCCTTATTAGATTGAGAGTTACCGATAATAAGTGCATGAGTTCTTTGGGCTAATGTAAGTGTTGAAAGTTGACGCTTCCACCTCCTCATATTTGCTAGCCTCTTCAGTACCGTGCATTGCCCTCTTCTCACTCCGAGAGTTGGCGTCCACCTTCGTTGGTGCATCCAAACCCTTGGCATGATACGCTCTGTCATCATAAACCTCCTTATATCTTTCTTCAAAACAACCACCATACCTACCTATCAAGGTATTTCCATAGCCTTTCCGAGATATATTGCCATGCAACATCCACCCTCTCATGACTTGATCTTCATGTCATACATGTTCCTGCTGAACTGGCAGAGGCATACATTTGCATACATCATGATAGCTACATCTTCTTTATGTTTGAGTACCTTGTAAAGTGTGACGATCTTCTATATCTTCTTGTAAAATAGAGTGTTGCCCTTAAGTGCGGAAAATATCCCAAAGTGGACAAATTTAAAAGATCTCAAAGAGGACAAATGAGAGTTAAATAGAAAGATCCATTGATGCCACCAAAAAATAAAAAAATAAAAAAAAGAGAAAAAGAAATAAAAGAGAGAAAGGGGCAACACTACTATTCCTTTTTGAAAGATCCACACTCGTACTCCCTCTTATCCTTGTACTCCATAGAGATGATCTTTTATGCATATAGCTATGTGGGGACCTTTCACACTATAAAACTTGGCTTGCATATTCCAAGGATGAGCCTCCTCAAACGAGCTCTAGGTCTTCATGAGCGAGCAAGTTAGATGCACCCCCACTAGTTCCATTGGAGATCTTTTCTTAGCTCATATGTGCATCCATTGCATGGCAATCCCTACTCCTCACATCATATCTATCATTTGGCCTTCTTTCCTATGATTGTCCTCATTGATGTGAGCCTTTCTTACCCTTTTTGTCTTCCTCCTCACATCATATCTATCATTTGGCTCTCTCGCATGTGATTGTCCTCATTGATGTGAGCCCTTCTCACCCTTTTTGTCTTCATCCTCCACCATATTTCCCTCTTTGCCATCCTAAGTGTCAACTCTCGTGCTTACGCTCATCCATTGCATGAGTGCTCAAAATATTGAAATGGAGTGGATTAAATTGACTTGTACCTGGCTAGTGGTCTGGAGATGAGCCAAGATAAGATTCCAAAGAAGACTAAGTGTGAAACATTAGTAGATTGAGTTATCAACAAATATATTTTTCTCTCGTATTCCCATATACCCCTTCTTGCAGGCAAACACCATTTGGAGACATTCGAGTCACGGACAGCAAGAGCTCTTGCACCTAATGTTCTTTTGTTGCTTGTTTCAATGCTAATATAGACTCTTGCCTGTTATGACTTGAATTGAATCACATACCTTGATTGCTTTACTTTCAAAGTTCTTATATGGTTACTAGCCTGTCACCACAGAAATTATGCTTGTTATCATTTACCTACTCGAGGACGAGCAGGAATTAAGCTTGGGGATGTTGATACGTCACAAACGTATCTATAATTTATGCTTGCTTCATGCATGTTTTGTGTGATATTAATATGATCTAGATACACTTTCATACACTTTTGATCATATTTGGACTAACTTATTAACTCAGTGCACCATAGTGCCAGTTCCTGTTTTCTGTTGTTTTTTTCAGGTTTCCCCCATATTAAAAGTGCTCCAAAAATTCGGGAAAATCAGGTAAAAAATCAGCGCAACGGAAGCTTCCGGAATCTCCAAAGTGGGGCCAGAGGGCCACCACCAGGTGCCCAGGCGGCCACCTGGCGCGGCCTAGGGCTTGGCCGCGCCAGGGGGGCTCTTGGACCCCTGGTGGCCCCCTGGCTGCCCACCTTCGCCTATATATTCTCCGTGACGCGAAACCTCCGAAGACAGAACCCTTTTTCACTATCTCGCCTCTGTTCCGCCGCCGCCGCGCTTCCAAGATCGGGAGCGCTAGCAGACCTCTTCCCGACACCCTGCCGGAGGGAGGATTGACCTCCGGGAGTTTCCCCTCCACCATGGACGCTTCCCGGATGTTCCGTGAGTAGTTTCCCTTGGACCATGGGTCCGTGATCAGTAGCTATGTGATGTTCTCCTCCCCTCTTTGTTCTTCATGATTTAGACCTCGTGAGCTGCCCTACATGATCGAGGCACATATGTAATTTTCTGATGTTGCTATGCTGAGTTTGCTGGGATCTGATGGATTATGAGATTATGTTCAGTTTGTGATTGAGTAATATATTTGGTTCTTATCTTTTATATTTTTGTTCCTAAGTAATTATTGCATGTTCTCCGTTGCTGTTTATTGCTTTGACCAAGTAGTAGGTCGTGACTCCAAGAGTGAACGTTATGTTCGATTGTGGGTTCATGCCCCCCGATGACACGATTGAGTGATAGAAACATGAGTCTAGGGGATGTGTTGTTGCCACAAGGGGGAAAACAACGGTGCTTGTAACCGCGGTTGCAAGGATTGTTTACTTTACGCAAGGTGCTTTTTAATGCAGTTGTCTGTTGCTTTGGGTTTACACTTTGGGTGGGGCTCGCAACTTAATACCAGCGAGATGTTCTGGATAGATATCTCAAGGTGGATGATTAGTAGTAGATGCAGTTGGATTTCGGTCTACTTATTTTAGCGTACCGCCCATGCTTTTGAGCCTCGTCCTTAGTTTGTAGCATAGTTAGCATTGTGGTGTGTTTATAATCCTGTCAATTGCCCAGCTATTATTTGTTTACCTCGCATAGCAGTTTTATCGTCTTTTGGGAGAGAGACAACACTAGTGAACATCACGGGACCCCAGTCCATATTCTCATCACTGTTTACACGCTCTTTTATTTTCCTACTTTTACTTTCTAGCTATTATGATTATCCCTTGCGTTTAATCCTTTGTGAAAAACAAGGCCGGATGTAACACCCAGGGTGTCACACTACAGTAATCACTTTTACTATTGCCAATTCACTATGGTTAAGCATGGATGATCACCCTTGATCATAGTGATCCAGATTCAGCCGAGATAAAATTTCCAAATCTAAGTGGAACTAAAACATTGCCAAAAATTCATGCAACCAATTTGGGAAAATCCCTAAAATCAGTAGACCATGTTCAACCAACATTGGATATTTATTTTAATATTTAAATATTGCAAACAAATATTAACAATAGCAAAACAACAATATTTAATCATTTTAAATATAACCATGATTCAAATGAATTTATTTGGGCGCAAAACTTTTTGTGGCACTATTATAAAGTGCAACACTAATATAAATGCAAGTTACACATTTTATAAAAATGCTAAAGCAGTTAAAACAAGAAATAATAGAAAAGACAAAAAATAAAAAGAATAGAAAAGAAACAAAAGAATAAATCTCGCCCACGGGCGAGGCCCATCCACCTGGCCCATCTCCCTCCCTCCTCTCTCCTCCCACTTGCCCCCTGCCCCCGCCTCGTTGTCGCCATGGCCATGGCCAGGAGCCCGCCAACGCTGACCCTGGACCCCCCCCCCTCGCCTCCCTCGTCGACACGAGCTATAACTCGAAGATAAGAACCCCCAGTGCCTCCATGAGCAAGCTAGATCTTTTCTTTCCCCCTCGATCCACTGCTTCCCTCCTCCCAGTTCTGTACGCCCGAGCCCGCCGTCGCCGCCGCTGTGAACCTGCGCGGCCACCGAGCCCCTCTCGCCTGTCCAAGATGTCCACCACGTTCTTCGTCGACTGCTTCGTCGTCCCACGGCGGGAGCCGCGCCCGGGAGCCACCTCACGCTGCGGATCGACGTTGTCGTCTTCCTCGGGCCGCCGGAGGCGCCGAGCGATTCCGCCGCCTACACGTCGTCCCCGAGTCCACAACCACCCTCCGCCTCCTCACGGTGAGCCATTGGTCCGTCGCCGACTGGTCACGCTCGTCCGCTAAGCCCCTGCCGCCGTTCCCCTTTGACTTGCTCCGACCGCTGCCATGGACGGCCAAGCGCACGCTCTCGTGCCGCTCAGCGCGCGCTAGAGGCACTAAACTGCTCTGGGTCATCTGTAGAACGCGCCCGGCGAGATCCCACATTCGTTTGCACACTTGAGCCACCATCCCGTGCTCCCCGAAAATTCCACCGCCGCGGGCTCGATTCCGGCGAGCACCGCCCACCCCCGCCCTCGCCGTTTGCACCAATGGGCGCGCCTCCTTGCGTCAGTTCTGTAGGGAAAAACCACGGTCGATTTGGTCAACCGTGGAGCGATTCCGACGAGTTCCCGCGCCGGCGTTGTACTGTAGCTCACAGGCGACAGTTAACGTGCTGACGCGGCCTCCCCTGTGTCGATGACACATGGGTCCCACATGTCAGCCGATTAGGTAGGCACTAATATCTCGAGCTTAACCCCTGTTAGATTAAGATGAGTCTATGACATGTGGGTCCGCCCCTTTAAATAAACCTTTAGATTAAATTAAACTGATAAATATAACTCTGAGTCTATGACAGGTAGGCCCCACTGTCAGGTTAATATTTAAAAGAATTTAGATTAATTGGAGTGTATGACATGTGGGCCCTGTGCCAATTTAAATTTAATTAAATGTTTTATTATTACTGTGAGGCTAACAGTGGGACCCACTGGTCAGGTTTGACCTGGTCAACCCTCTGTGGATAATGTTAGGATTTATTAATAAAAGAAAATCCAGAAATTGATTTAAATTTATTTAAATTTGGAAATTCAATATATTTTAAACCGTAAGTCTGATTCAAAAACTTTATACATGAAAATTGATCAGAAAAATATAATGAATATGAATACGCTATCCGGATACCCACCACACCCCTCTAACACAGCGAACATCGACATCCCCCCTCCGGGCCGTCTGTCCGATAATTGTCCGATACCGTAAAACTCTCCGAATGAATTTATATTATTGGTGTGTATTTATTGTTTCTCCCCCCCCTCTTATTGTCCGATAGTCCCGACGACCGAGGCCGATGCCCCTGTGGTCGACTACGTCGTCGACGACCGTACCCCTACAACCGTCGAGCTTCCAGGCAAGCAGAGCCATTCTCTTCCCCGGATATCGCCTACCTTTCCGTACTTTCTTGCACTAGGCATTGTTACTGCTGCTGCTACGTTACAATCCTATTCAATTGCATAGCCTGTTTTTGTCGCCCCTTGATGTACCTTCTTTATCCTATGTTGCCTATTATATTTATGCATTATTCAGCAGTGAGCCCTGCGCATTGTTAGCTAGGATTAGATAGCGGGCTGTGATCACTCAGGGTAGTGAACGCGGGTACTAATTATAAACTGCACAGGTACGGTACAATGCAGACACCGCCTAAGGCCCCTAGTTCGGCTCTGCTGAGCCACCTCAAGTGGAGCTACCGAGGAGTAATCCGCGTACTCCACTCGTTGTTGACTCTGTATAGCCGCTCTAGGTACCTGAGCACGGTTGTCCTTAAAGGTAAGGAGTCGGGCGACCCAACGGTGCCCGCGAGCGGTATTGCGTCGGGAACGACAGGGAGTGTACGACCGACGTTTCTGGCGTGCTTGGCCCCTGCTCGTATCTCGCGAGAGTTACCAAACCACGAAAGTCGAGCTCTACCAAGAGCACACGCGAGACAAGGTAAGGAGACGGTTCACCTTGTTGGTAACCGCAGAGACTTGGTGGGACGACAGGGCAGGCACCGTTGTACTGGTGGTCCTGACTGCTGTCGTTGACCGCGGGTCAGTTAAGTCGAGGCAACGATAACAGTTGTCACGCGGGTTAATTAAAATGCTAAATGGTTCGGCGGATGACTTGAGAGGCCGCAAAGGCCTGTACGCACTACCTTCACGTGGGATAAGGAGTTATGGGCTCCCATGCGTTGTAGTTTGTCCGAAAGCTCTTCAGACGTCAGCAGTACCACGGGCTGATAGCTGGGAAGTGGTCTTGTCTTATTTTCTTAAGCAGGTGTTTTTGGATTTGCTTTTGCTTCACCGGCCAGTCTCGTACCGTGCAGGAGCGTGCAAGGGTGAGGGACCTAGACCCCTTGGCGCATAGAATATAGTCCGGCGGATGGCCTCTCTGCTGAGCCTAGGATGAACTGCGATGTGTCGGATAGCCTCGGTGGGGCGTTCCCTAACAAGGTTCCCGCCACCCTGGAAATCCGAGCGTGCAGGCTGAACAGTAGTGCACCCCTGCAGGGACTTTAATATATTCGAATAGCCGTGTCCACGGTAACAGGACGCTTTATGCTGAAGCTTGATCTTACCACTACAAACTATTACTATTAAACTGTATGGTTCGGCGTTTTCTTCCTCGCAGGGATGTCGAGGAGGGGAACTCGGAGGCATTATTATTATTAATCATTACCACTTACTATTATACAATGCTTTATATGAACTATTGGATGTTTCTCTTCTCATGCTGCAAGACACGTCAGAAGATGCTAGTCTTCAATAGGCCTAGCTTCTTACCCTTATTCTGATTTCTACCTTGCAGTCCACTATATACAACCTCCCCTTTCCATTTGATACAATGCATAATGCTTAGTAGCGGACGTAAGACTCGCGGGTATGCTAGATACTCACATTTTCTTTATTTCCCCCTTTTTGTTTTGCCTGATCAGCCGCTGCAGTCGACGTTGGAGCCTTGGAGTCCAGGAGCAGGAGATCCCCGATGCCGACCACCGCAACATGAAGATCCCCGATGCCTTCTATGACGTCGAGTTCCCCATTGACCAGGAGTAGTTTGGAGGTTCCCAGGAAGGAGGCCTCGCCTTTTTGATCTGTTGTTATTTGTGCTAGCCTTCTTAAGGCAACCTTGTATTCTTGTGTATGTACTCAGATACTATTGCTTCCGCTAACTTTGTGCTCTCGAGCTATTGTATTCGAGCCCTCGTGGCCCCTGGCTTGTATTAAACAGCTTGTATTATTTTATTTGTAGAGTTGTGTTGTGATATCTCATCGTGGCACCCTGATCTCGATCGTGTATCTTGCGTGTATGATTACTGTACACGATCTGATTTTGGGGGCGTCACAACGGAGAAATTGACAACCTCTTTGTACTCATTGGGAAGCAAAGTTACTTGTATTGTGTGCAGGTCCACGTCAATTGCGCTGTTGACACCTGATGGTACGAATTAACGCCCCCTCGTTGGTTACCCAAAGTGGAAGGTTGAGATGTAGAAAACAGCAAATTTCCCTCGGTGAAGATACCAAGGTTTGTCTCCAGTAGGACTCCGACAACGACAAGAAGGTGACAAAGGCGCCAGAGATTAGCGGTTGGTGTGGACCTGCACACACAACAGATAACTTTGCTCCCAACGAGTACAAAGAGGTTGTCAATCTCTCCGGCCTTGTTGTTTACAAAGGATAAAACGCACGGGATAATAATGATAGTGATAGCAACGAAAAAGTAAATAAAGCAGTAAATTGATAGTGGGTGTAAACATTATTGGAAATATGGACCGGGGTCCCATGATGTTCACTAGTGATGTCTCTCTCCCAAAACACGATAAAATAGCCATGTGAGGTAAACAAATTACAGCTGGGCAATTGACAGGATTATGTGCGCAAACCAATGCTAATTATGCTATAAAGAAAGGAAGAGGCTCAAAAGCATGGGCGGTATGCCAAGACAAGTAGACCGAAATCCATCTGCATCTACCTACTAATCATCCACCTTGAGATATCTACCCAGAACATCTCGCTGGTATTAAGTTGCGAATCCCACCCAAAGTGTAAACTCAAAGCAACAGACAACTGCATTAAAGAACTTTGCGTAAAGTAATCAATCATTGCACCCACAAGTACAGGAACCGCAGTTTTCCCCCTTGTGGCAACATCACATCCCCTAGACTCATGTTTCTGTCACTCAAGCTAGTCATCGGGGGGCATGAACCCACAATCATGCATAACGCTCCCTCTTGGAATCACTACCTACTACTTGGCCAAAGCAATAAACAGCAACGGAGAACATGCAAGAATTGCTTTTGAACATAAATATAAAAGAGGAGAATCAAACATATTACTCAAACACAATCTGAACATAATCTCATAATTCATCGGATCCCAGCAAACTCAGCATAGCAACAACAGAAATATTACATATGTGCCTCGATCATGTAGGGAAGCTCACGAGGTCTAATCCATGAAGAACAAAGAGGGGAGGAGAACATGACATAGCTACTGATCATAGACCCATGGTCCAAGGTGGACTACTCACAGTTCATCCGGGAAGCATCCATGGTGGTGGAGAAGCTCCCGGAGGTGGTTCCTCCCTCCGGCAGGGTGCCGGGAAGAGGTCTTCTGGTGCTCCCGATCTTGGAAGCGCGGCGGCGGCGGAACAGAGGAGAGATCGCGAAAAAGGGTTCCCTTCACGGGGGTTTCTCATCACGAGGAATAAATAGGCGAAGGGGGCAGCCAAGGGGGCCACCAGGAGTCCAGGCAGCCCCCTGGCGCGGCTCCACCCTAGGGCGCGCCGGGAGGGCGCCTGGGGCCCTGGTGGGTCCCCTCTGGCCCCCCTCGGTGATTCCCGAAGCTTCTTATACGCTGTTTTTTTATTGGATTTTTCCAGAATTTTTGGAGCACTTTTAATATGGGGGAAACCTGAAATAGAAAAACAGCAGAAAACAAGAACTGGCACTGGGGTGCACTAAGTTAATAGGTTAGTCCAAATATGATCAAAAGTGTATCGAAGTTCATCAATATCATAGCAATATCACACAAAAGAGGCATGGAGCAAGCAGAAATTATAGATACGTTTTGGACGTATCAACACCTACTTATCATTGCCAGAGTCCTACGGGAAACAAACCCTATCCTCTACATAGGAGAAATTTGCTGCTACACCACATCTAACCTTCCACTTGGGGTAACCAATGAGGATAGAGTATCAGTCTCTAAATCCCAAACCCCCTCTTCTCTTCGGAACACACAATTTCCACCAAGCAAACCAATGCATTCTCTTCTTATTCTCATTATCTCCCCACCAAAAACAGAGATCTCATCAGTAATTGACTTGCAAATACTTTTCAGTAACTTAAACACTGACATAGCATAAGAAGTGATGGCTTGGGCCACCGCTTTAACCATTATCTCTTTTCCTTGCATGATAAAGTTTTCTCCTTCCAACCCTTAATCCTTTGGCATACCCTCTCAACTAGGTGTTGAAAGCAATCACTCTTATCCACACCCACCATAGTTGGCAGCCCCAAGTATTTATCTGTCAGCGCCCCCGTGAGGACATTCAATTCTCTGCACACATTCTCCCAGACAAGAACGTTAGTATTAGGACTGAGAAAAACACCGGACTTTGCAGTACTAACCATCTGGCCCGAGCTGTCACAGTAGACGTCCAAGATCCTTTTTAGAGTGCTAGCATTATGGATATATGCTTTCATAAGGATCAAGGAATCGTCAGCAAATAACAGGTGCGAAATAGGTGGAGCGTTTCTACAAACTTTCACACCGTCTAGGCCTCTGATCTCCTATTCATGCGCTAATAAACTTGACAGGCCTTCCGAGCAAAGAAAAAACAGATATGGGGATAGGGGATCCCCCTGACGGAGACCCCTTGTGGGGATAAACTCCTCAGATTAAGTGTTGTTAAATCTCACGGTATAAGAAACCGAAGAAACACACTCCATGATCATCTGGATCCACCTCTCATCAAACCCCAATGTACGCATCATTTTCTCCAGAAAAGGCCATTCAACTCGATCATAAGCTTTGTTCATATCTATTTTTACCGCACATAAGCCCTCCTTCCCATGAGTCCTTTTCTTTATTGAATGAAAACATTCATATGCAACTAGCACATTATCCGTTATCAACCTCCCAGGAACAAAACACTTTGTGTTGGAGATATAATATCTGGCAGGATTTTCTTCAACCTATTCGCGATCATTTTTTAAATTATCTCGTGATTAAATGATACTCCCTCTGTTTCCTGGATAAAATCTTGATAGAAAAGTAGCACAATCAAGGTGGGTTTTTACTACGGTGGACCTCTTTTTCTTGTACGTTTCCACCTACATAGGCGATTAGCAATTAATTCCTGCTTATTAAAGAGGGCAAGGGGAATCACCGTTGATTCCCCTTGCTGATAGATTTACCTGCAGCAAAAACCCGCAACACTGATAGATTTACCCGCAGCAAGAAAAACCTCTCTCTCCCGTGGGCATCCGGGGAGAAACCCTATCCAGCCGCCGCCGCTCCCCTCCTCCCCCGCCGCCGCCAAGGGTCGCGCCCGGACGAAGCCCAGTTGTAACAGCCCAGATTTCATTAAAAAAATCAGTGTGAATTGTTTGATTGTCTAATTTGTTTGCGGTGTTTGCATCCCCGATTTATCGATCGGCGATTATTTTTACCCCTCTTATCTCGTATCGGACGGAGACCGACCCTTGCCACCCTGACACTCGACCTTTGCGACACCGGGTTTCACCCGATCACCGTCGCGAAAACCGCACGAGACCAGCCGCAGCCAACGGAACGAAAACCCCATTTAATAATTAAATGGTTTATTTTTATAGCGTGCCGGAAAGTGTTCTCGGAACGGTTCCAACGCGAGGTGAACGCCTCCGCCTCGATGCGCTGATCACGCAGTTCGAAGTTTTACCCGAATCGGAGGTACTGCGGACCCCCGGCGGTCAGAAACGTGAGCACCGCGCGCGCGAGAGAAAAACCGGGGATGTTTTTGCAAACTGCCAGCCACCGGGGCTATATAAAGACCACCACACTCCCACCCCTTTCTAGGGTTTCCCTAGCACAAATTTGCAACCACACCCCCAGTTTTGCCCCCAATTTTCGTCCTTTTGCTAGCCCATCAGATCTGGACCGTCAGATCGCCCGATCTGACGGCCAGGGAGATGCCACGTCACCCCATCTCTCCCACCTAGCCATCTCTCCTCTCTCCTCTCACCACCCGCCCGTGGAACCGCCGCCGCATCCACGGCCGACCGCGCCGGCCACCAGCTCCGGTGAGCCGCTCCTTCCCTCGCGCCATCCCTCTCCTCTCCCCGTCCTCTCACCCCTCTCTCCCTCTCCGTCCACAGGAGCCTGCAGCCATGGCCGGCCTCGAGCTCGGACCGCGCCGCCCGTGCCCCAACGGCAAGCCGCCGCTCACCGCCTGCCCCTCCCACCGGCCGGATCTGGCGTCTCCCGCGGCGCCGCGCCTCCACAAGCTCGCCGCCCGCCTCCCGGACCCACCTGTACCTCGCCGGAGCCGCCCCTGACCGGAGGAGAACGCCGGCCGCCGCCAGGAGACGGGATCGGTCCCAATCGCGATCTGGCCGCCGTCGCCAGCCTGGGCCGGCCTGCCCGAGCGGCCCACCGCGCGGCCCAGTCCAGCCTCCCCCAGCCGGGCCTTGGCCTAAGGTGAGGCAGCCCTCTGGTTTTTTTCTTTTATTTTTTTTTGCGAGTTGGGCCAGCCCAGTAGATTTTGGCCCGTTTAGTTCTTTTCTGCTAGTTTTATTTATTTATTTAGGCAGATTGTGTTAGTTTTTTTTGCGGTGCCCGTATCTTTTCATCGGTAGCTTTGATGGAGACACTTTCTACATGAAAGTTGCTTCGTTTTGCGTGTAGATTAATAAAATGTTGTTTGTTGTCATGTTTGACTTTGTTTACATGCTGTTTGACTGCTAATTATAACTGCTTGACACTGTAAACTGTAATTGCAATAACTTTTTAACCGTTGCTCTATTTAAAATGTTTTTTATATGTAACTTGGCTCGAATTGCATGTAGATTGTGTTTATGCTGCTCTTTCTTGCTGATAAAAATAATAAAATTATGTTTAGGGCAGAACAGTACCAAATGCAATAAATATCGTGGGGTCCGTAATAGTTGCCATGTATAGGTTTTACCCCCCCACTTAAATTGACTAGCCCAGGTAGTTTATTTATGCTTCACCTCTTGCCATGTTTGTGTGATATGCCATGTTAACAACCTTTTGCTCACCTTGTGTAGCTAAACAACTTGAACCTTTCCAAATGTGCGGTATCATCGTGTGTGACGAGTACTCCACTTAACCTGTTAGTAACCGCTCTCGACGGTAGATGCGATGTCTCGTGTTACCTTCTTGTTGATGCTTGCTCGTGTTTGCTTCGTAGTAATAGATGCTTACTCGTTGATTGCTTTCCAGTGTTTACCCTCTTGTGTGCTTCCGCGGGTACCTCTCGGAGACGATGCGAGCTTGCGATCAACTACACCTTCGGAACCCGACTTATCAACAGGCAAGGACTATGCATTACTTATGATCCATTCTATTTCAACCAGCGGTTTGCATGCTAGTCTAGGTTAGGCTCGATGTTTGATCCTACCACATGTTTACAGCCTCCTTCAAACCGATACAGCCATGTCCCCTCCCAGAAAACCATGTACTGCTATGTTACTATTGCTCGTTGCTCAGCCCCTGCTTAGTATGCATGCTTAGGATGCTACGATGTTACCCTGTTACTTTTGGTTTGGGCTATCACATTATTATATTGTTGTTGATGATATGATTATTATAATGTTGACTATATTCGACGAAGGATGGAAGGTCTAGGCTATCCCGCCCCGGCGCTTTGTTCCATTCGAGTCACCTAGGATCCGAGTTCCGGGTATTGGTTTTAAGACTGAGCGTGCCTAACCGCGTGTGGGATTTTATGGGGTCCCCTTTTCTTACCTACCTAGCTTCAAACATCTCCAGTGGTGGCCCAAGATGATTTACCATTTGAAACCGTGTGTGTGCTGGTCGGCCGCCAGTTGTTTACAAACCACCCTGGACCAGTGAGGACATAGTTCCCTTGCTGGCCCACCTTGTCCGGCTGAGGACCCGGTGTCCCATGTGTGATTAACCGGCTATCCAAACCTGCGACAGACGGTTGAGACCAGATCGAGAGCGCGGCCGGCTCCTGAGATGGATGTCGACTCATCGGGGGCCACCCGGATTTGTTCGTTGTTAGTTAGAGGGACCTGTCGTTTCGGATCTCTTGGAACTAAATCATAAAATGGTTGCCTGTGATGGGTAGCAACTGAGAGAGATGGACGTGCGTGCGGAGCCTCGTAATGGGCAGTTGGTACACCCCTGCAGGGTTTAATCTTTTCGAGAAGTCGTGTCCACGGTTATGGACGACTTGAGACCTACTCCTTGTTCATAGACAACAACAACTGAGATAATCTTAATATAACTTGATCAACGTGTGTGTGTGCCTTGACTGCTTCTTCTTCGTCGGGATACTAAGAGGAGGACAAGGATAGGATAGGTGTTATGTTTGCGTAGTAGGTGGATAGAAGACTTGTTGGAGGCGATTCCTCATCGATTGCTTGGCTTCTTATCTTACTCTCTAGATCGTTAGCCACTTCATAAATGCTAGTGCTGCAGCAACCTCACCACTTACCCCTTCTTTACCGTAAACTACTAGTTGTCCTAGAATGACGAGTGATGAAGTCCTTGCTGGGTCAGTTGACCACTACAGTTGGATGCTGAGTACTTCTGTACTCATGATACTACCCCCAAACTCTTTTCAGGGTTCTTGATCGACAACAGGTATGGTGATCGACGTTTCACGTGGAGACTCGACGACGTCTAGTTAGGCGGATCCCGGCGGAGGGCCTGGACCCGTGTGGTTATGGGATCGATGTTTTTCTCTTTGCCACTAGGCATTTGCTTGTAGTCTGTACTCAGACATGTATCTTCCGCTGTTGTATTGTATTAAGGCAGTTGTATGCCGATTGTATGAGATGTTGTATCCTGTATCTGTAATGTTGTGATATCATGTTGGAAACCCGGGGCATATGACTTTGTCATATGTCGCGGTGGGACCGATATGTGCTTCGTCCCCGGATCTGGATGGAAACATCTAGATCTGGAACAGTACCGTATATCGGGCCTTACACCGGTCGTAGCCAGCAGCGGCGGGGCCTCTCCCGTCTCCTCGCGCGGCGAGTTCCGGCGCGGCCCGCTGCACACGGGCCTGGACGCGGCGCTCGGTGCCGGGCGCGGCGGCGCCCACGGCGTGGGCCGGCGACGGTGGGTGGCGGCCATGCGGGTGGCGGCACGGTGGTGGGGATGCAGGCAGGAGTGATGGTGGCGTCGTCTTCGGGTGATGCGGCAGATCTACTTCCTTGCTCTGCGGGTCGACGTTGACCGGGCCGCGGGCGGCATCCCTCGCCGTGGCTCGTTGGCGGGGGAGCGGCGTGGCAGCAGGAGGCTGCGGGCAGTCGACGGTCAGTCGGGCCCTTGCGGTTGGCCGGCGACGTTCGGCGTGGAAGGGCGTACCGGCGAGCGGCCTTGGTGGTGGGTGGCGATCCTCGGAGACCCCTGTTCGGCGGACGGGCCGACGTTGATGGCCTTGCGCCGAGTTGCTTCGTCCGCCGCGGTGGGCGATGGAGAGCTTGGTGGGAGGGATGGGCGGCATCGTTGCTAGGGTTGCCCGTCGCCGGCACGGGGTGTACCGGTCATGGATGCGTCCGCTCCCCTTCCTCTCCATTTCCTATCCGTTTGTGTGCCGCGACAGCTTTTGCGATGTTCAAGGCGGGATGTGGGTGCAGCCTCGTCGGTTTTGGTGTCCCCTTGGACCAAACCCGGCCTCTTTGGTTCATCCTGGGGATGTCTGTATGTCAGGCGAACGCCTGAGCGGCGGGAGGCGTGACGTTCGTGGGCGGAGCATGAGTCTCAGGTGCGGGCAGGCAACCATGGCCACGTGGGTGGCTTAGCTGCGGGTAGATGGCGAAGCTTGGGTTCGACGGAGGGAAGAGAGCTTTGGGGTACATCACCTGGCCAGTCTTGTTCTGGCCGACGGGGGCGGCATCCGCGGATGGCGTAACCTTCCTGAAGGCTTCTTCGTGGCGTTCACTGTCCCTCCGTCTTGCTCCGGGTGGAAACTTGATCTGCAGGATCAGGCGGTGACGGCCATCTGAGGTCGTTACCTTCTTGGAGGCACCGTCTTGGAGACGTGGCCGCGTGGGGTGCTCGGCACTATGTATCTTGCCTTGGGCGTGTGTGTTGAGTGTGGTGTTGGTGTGTGTTTGTATCAGTTTTCGAGATTGTACTACGGTGATGACTTTATCTATAAAGCGGGGGAACCCTTTTTAGGCAAATCACCGTTGAGGCCCATAGTGAATGCATGCGCGGCTAAGAGCATAGTTAATACTATAGCCAGCTGCTGGCTATAAGGAGATGCCATGTCATCTATAGCTAATCTTATTGTCAACAAGTATAATAGTATGGCTATAAGGAGTATTACTTTAGCAATATATGGCCCACATGTCTATCTCATAAAGTGCTTAGGAGCACGTGTTGCAGCTGGTTACTAATTAGTAGCCCGCTTCTCTTCTCTTTCCTCTTCTTTCTTCTTCGACTAAACACAAATATTCTATTTAATTCCTTATAGTCAGCTACTAGGTAATATTGTACTTGCTCTAAACTTGCGGGCAGGATTGGTTAGTTGAACTTTCCATCCACATGCATGCGCGCGTGAATCTAAAAATGGAATTTTGAGCGTCCAAGAATTAATCAACGTGGGAGAAAGAGGAATGTCAATTAAGATGATTGAAACCCTGGAGGGAAATTCCGGACGAAAACGAAAACCTTGCTCCAAGCCCTAGCTAAGCATCCCTCCCCGCCGTCGCCTCCGCTGCCCTTGCTGCTAAGCCTAACGCTCAGATGGATGAAGGTCAGTGGCGCCGCAGGGAAACTGCGGAGGAGCAGAACATCTTCCCGGACGCCATCATCGCTGATCCGGTGGCCAAAGGCTCCACCGGGCATCATCGGTTCTCCGCCGTCAGTGGCGACTCGTGCAAGCTGCTCGTCCTCTTATTGGTGCTTACGGTGACGATCCCTGTC
The DNA here is from genome assembly GCA_950022295.1 of Bromus sterilis. NCBI lineage: Eukaryota > Viridiplantae > Streptophyta > Magnoliopsida > Poales > Poaceae > Bromus > Bromus sterilis. Next base: position 357,836,646 of record OX465595.1, on the reverse strand, counting down.
ATGCTCAGGTGCTCCGGCGGCGATCCAGTACTCGCGGGGTGGAGCCTCTCGCTTCTCCTCGTTTTCTGTCTGTTTGGCTTCACTTGCTTCTTCTCCACCGCGGCTACTCCGCTGACCATAATCTTCGTTTCGCTTTCCTACGGCGGCCTTCTCGCTTACTTCGCCGGCAATCTTCTGAGCGATGTGCTCGGCATGGTCATCATGTACCTCGACTCCATGCTAGCTGCTGGTTTCTTCGGCAGCGCTCTCGCCCAGCACAGGCAGGGTAACGGGGCTCCCCTTTTCGTAGCGAACGACCATGTCCCGATGACGCAGGAGAAGAAGCGTCCCCTGTACATCTTGCAAGGCGTGCTGGCCCTAGGCTCTGCCGCTGGCCTGTTGTGGATGATGCTCCCAATCTCAGACTACTCCCCCTTGGGGGTCGCAGGAAATCTGTTTTTTGCCCTCACCATCATCCTCTGGACAAACATTACCTGTGTGCTTCACTGGTTGAACGGAGCTCTTAGCGTGGATGACAGCGGTTGTATAGTTCTTGCCTGGTTCTTCCATGTTTGTGCGCTTTGCTTCTTCTTCTTAGTTTTCATGGGTGAACTCATCGCGGCGATTGTGCTATGGCTCGGTCTTCTGGCATCCGCAGCGTTTCTTGGCTACTGCCTTCGCATTCATGCCTCCTACGAGCAGATCATGATCGACAGGTACCTGTGGAGCCTAAGTTAGTTAGTTGGAGCCTGCTTCCTGTTGACTGACAAATTGGGCAGTGTGCATATTTGTAGATGAAGCAATCGATCTTACCTTGTTTTTTTATTCTGTAGGAATGTTGGCACTTGTCCCCTGGCTAATCTAGATGATAACAAGACTCTTGGGATGTCCGTGGAACTGACCAGGAGGTACCTACGGAGTCTTAATTAGTTCTTTCTGAAGTCTGCTTGTTGGCTGTCAAATTGTCGGTGTGCATCTATGTTGATGAAGCAATCTATCTTACCCTAGTTTTTTTTTTTTGCCTATAGGAATCACAGCCCTTCATCACCGCTGAACTATGTCAATGCGAACAACGATCCAATTATGTCTGAAGATCCACTGGTTAATCTTGATGATAACAAGGTGCTTGGGGTGTCTGTGGAACCAACCTGTAGGTACCTATGGAGTCTTAATTAGTTAGTTTTGAAGTCTGCTTGTTGGCTGTCAAATTGGCTGGTGTGCCCAAAACCCTTTCATCATCGTAACATGTCATCTGTGAGCAACCATATGACTTTTGTGAAAGTGAGGACTCTTGGAGACATTCTTTACTTGAATGCAGTGTCTCAAGTTGTGTTTGGGCCTTGCATGTATATAGCATTCATGCTTGCATGTAACTTGAGCTAGAAAGAATCTTCCTCATTTTCTTTCATTGTGCAAAATTCACTTTTAGTGTAACTTCATATTTCTCTATTCTGCTTGTGATGTACAGAGGCGATGCTGATGTACACAGTCATGCTGCATCAAACCTTGTCTCGGAAGGCAGTCTAGAACAGACAGTCCAACAAATTCTTGACATGGGCGGTGGCACCTGGGAACGTGATATGGCTGTCCGTGCTTTACGCGCTGCGTATAACAACCCTGAGAGGGCTATTGACTATCTGTATTCCGTAAGTTCCATGCTTGTTAAATTTTCTTTCCTTTTTTCTTTCGAAGTCCTTATTTCTATATCCTGCCTTTCATGTGCTCAATTGTATTTGTGCAAAATCCGGTGGGTCCTTAAAAGATTGCTGGTATACTGTTGCTCCTCCGGGAGCTGAATTTGTGTTACATTCTAGATACATGTTATTCTTACTGTTTCATTTTGGTTTGACTGATAGGGAATACCTGAGTCTGTAGAGGCCCTACCTGTTGCTCCTCGAGCACCTGCTCCTGGTCAACAGGCTCCATCTCAAGCTCAGGCTGCGCCTCTATCACCAGTGCAGCCATCTGGTGGCGTCTCTGCAGGGCCTAATGCAGCAAATTCTCTAAACCTTATCCCGCAGGTTTGTATAGTCTTGCTTGGAGGTGGATAGCCCAAGCTCTACAAAGTCAGCAGTCGCTGACACTGTTAAACTATTTTTGGCTTACATTCAGTCGTGGTGACAACTTCCATTTTTCAAGTGCTTAGTGACATAGGGTGTCATCAGAAGCATGATTATGAATCATAAGAGCATTGGCACTATTTTTTCAAGAAACTTTACACTGAAAGAGGCTCCTGATGCTTGAAATAAAAATTCAAATAAAAGCTAAGGGATTAAACCACACGACCTGCCTCTAAAGATAAGGGAAATTTCAGATGTGCAGTCTCTAAATAAAAGCTAAAATTTGGCCTGTGTGGAGGAAAAATCGTAACATATCATACTGGGGATTAGATATGCTCTTACAACTGCCTGTTCTGGGGTCTCCTGCCTTGGAGATTGTAAATACAAACAGTGATGTGGGTGTCTCTCCTTGAAGCATTATGCAACTTTCTTGTGTACTGCATTTATAGCTACCTCTCTGTACATTTTTATTCTGAAAACATTCTTTTCTTGATGATCACTCCTTTAGCTAGTTTTGATTGGCTGTGTGCATCAATTGATGCAGAGGCCGGGATACCCCTTTTCGAAAGAAAAAAACTAGTTTTGATATAAAATATCTTAATAGGGTGTTCCAAGTGGTGGCGGCAATCCTGGTGCTGGTGTGGGTGCAGGTGCTGGTGCCCTGGATGCATTGCGACAGCTTCAGGAGGTACTAGCTAGCAGTGCAACCTTAGTTGCTCGTTGAAATATTGCATTGTTATAACAGTGATATGCTTTTTCCTCCCAGTTCCAAGCACTGCTTGCATTGGTCCGGGCTAATCCCCAAATCCTGCAGGTACGAAGTAGCCTATTTATTTAGTACTGTACTGTAGTTTATAACTCATTACTCTTATACTTGAAAATCATTTGGTGTATGATCCTGTGTATTCGCAGCCAATGCTCCAAGAGCTGGGAAAACAAAACCCGCAGATCCTGCGGTTGATTCAGGAAAATCAAGCTGAGTTTCTCCGCCTGGTAAATGAAACACCTGAGAGTGGTGCTGGCGGGTAAGAATTAAGAAAAATTACACATCTATGTTAAGTTATTATGCCAGGCATGCAAGCAGCATTTACATCAATGTTTTCTCCACGATGTGTTACCAGAAATATACAAGGCGCAGTAGCGGCTGAATTGCCACAGAAGGCGGTTCAAGTTACTCCAGAAGAACGGGATGCTATCCAGCGGGTACAGTACATTTTGATTTGTTTTCTTTGTAAAACCTTTCTTATTTCTAAATGTATATATTTGTATTGTGCAGCTAGTTTCACTCTTGATAGTTTGAACAGCTATTATTAATGGATAGTATCAGTTTTTTTGTTGCACTGCTACTTACAAGAACATAAATAATTATTTTATCACTTCGTATATTTGACAGCTTGAAGCGATGGGGTTCAACCGTGAGCTTGTGTTGGAGGTCCTCTTTGCATGTAACAGGGATGAAGAACTGGCTGCCAACTATCTTTTGGATCATGGCCACGAGTTTGAGGAAATGCAATAGATGTTAGATTGGTGTTACCGTTGAAAGACAAGAGAGTCAGTGACAGAAGCAGTACAGTTCAGTTCAGTGTCGATCTTATATCTTGCTGTTGAGTGTCAATACTACTTGTCATTGGTGCAATGCTGCTATCCAGGAGTTCTTTACTTGCGCCGGAACTATGCCCATGATACGGTGATCTATTTTTGTAAGAACTAATACTTATAAAGAGGTTGTCACAATGCTTATTATTGAACTTGAAAGAAAATTTGTGCACCTCCTTCCCTCTCTCCAAAAATTATAAGGGAACTTCCTAGTTTATGAGAACTCGGCACACAAAAGCTAGCTACTGTCATTCTCATGAATGAATTCAATTTTATCCTCAGAGAAGCTGTTGAGATCCTTAATCACTATGGAATTAGTCGTGAATTCCCTCCTATGGATGAGGTCCCTTATGAAGAGGATGATTTACTTGGAGACTTATCTTCAGACCGTGTGGCACTTGAAGATTTTTTTTTAAATATCCCACCCTTGTATTTTAAAAAGAAACTCAACGTAGATTTGATTGGAATAAATATGGGTACGACGAACTTGATAAAGAAAATCTTAAGCATGTTCCTAGAAATCTATTTGATGATAGGATAGTCATCACCCACTCCGGATTTCAAAAACATGAGATACCACTGGAGGTTGAGTTCGTTAATGAAGCACATATCATATACATCCCTTCCTATAATTTTTGCTCACCACTTGAGCAACTTTGTGCAGAAAGGAATGAATATGAAAGAGACATATGCTACTATAATTTTCATCATTGATACGTCTTGCATTAGGCTAGCTAATGGTGTTAAAGAAGAGCTTATTATGTGGCAACCCAAAACGGATTTTATTTATTTTGTAAGTCTACAGGGCTGAGGCTAATGTTTTGATCATGTTTGTATATTTTATTATGCATTTTGTACCAAGTTTAGCCTTTAGGATGTCCATTGTGCAAGTAATATGTGTGGTATCCAAAAAACAACAACTTTGTTGTTAATAGAAAGAATTCCAGAAACGGCTAGAATCTCAAAAAATTCCAAAAAAATTTACTAGTAATCCATATGCTTGTCCTCTACACCGTCCTAAGTTTTGAGAAATTTTGGATTTACAGAAGTATTTTTCACAATTTCATCTTTATAAACTATCCTATTTTGGTTGTTTGTTGTCCTGTTTTGTTATGTTATCTTTTATGGAGTTTCCAAGGCTTATATTGGAGGAGTAAATGGTGGAAACATTCGGTTATTCAAAGATGAGCCCAGGCTCATCTAATCTTGCCCAAAAGATCCTCGAAAATACATTTGAAAAAAGTTAAAAAAAACCAAAAAATTGTTTGGTCAAAGATGCTTATGTGCGAGATGTTTCTGCAAATTTTCGAGAAGTTCAGACTTCTGGAGAGCGCGCGGCAAAAAAGAAAAATTCAGCCATAAATATGCATGAATAGTGTCTTCTCAAGAAACTGCAAATTTGTCTTTTTTGCCGCACGCTCTCACAGAAAGTCGAACTTTTCCAAAATTTGCAGAAACATCTCGCACATAAGCATTTTCCATCATAAAAAAAATTAGAATTTTTTGAGCTTTTTTTTATTTATTTTAAAAAATAGTCTCCCCGGGTGCAGATGCACCCGGGCATCGAATCGCTGGTTCCGGAAACAATAAACAATGGTAGCTAACATATGGATTTAAATATTAAATATGCTTATTGACTTAGTAGTCCGTAGTTGTGATATTTAATTATTTTAATGCACTAACGTTGCTTACTAGTTTCTATGAAGTTTTGTGTGGATGAGGTTTTTAAGTTCTAAGAGAGACATTGATACAAGATGGGACAAGAGATGGAAGGATCTAAGCTTGGGTATGCCTCGTCATCCCCATTGAATAACCAAGGATGACTCAAGCGTCTAACCTTGTGGATGCCCCGGAAGGCATCGTTCTTCAAACATCGGTTAGTCTCATTTACCACTATGTTTTATTCATACACATGATATGTGTTCAACTTGGACCGTCTTTCTTTTCTTTTATTTAGCTTTTGTTTGTTGTTCTTCACAATCATCTTGCTTTGAACATGTCTACTGAGGATGCCATCCTCCTATCTTTCTATTTGTAGAATGCCTAACGTTCTTCACTTATAGATGTTTGACCTATCATGTTTTAAGATTTTTTTTTCTAGTTCTTCACTTATATCTGTTAGAGCAAGGTGAAAGAATGTTTTATGGAAACGCTTGAACTCTCATGCTTCACTTATATCTATTTAGGAAGTTGATTGATCTGCACTTAATAATATGCATATGATAAAAAAATGGTATGGGTTGTTAAGTAATCTTGATCACTAGCCTTGACTTTTTGATATCTTGCAATAGTGTTGAGGTCTTGGGTGTATAATGATAAACTTGTGTGCAATTGAGCTTGTGCTGAATAGTGATAGGTGTCGTATTTTGGCTCAACATGCCCTGTTTTCAATATTAAACAAAACTAGTTGAGAACTCTGTGACACCTAACCAATCTACATCAACACGGTAAATGTAAGCAACCCCTCACCCGGTATGGGTCAAGATGCGCAAGGATAACCAAACCCCAATACACTCTCCTCGGGATAATTGTTTATAAGAAAATTCTAAGTAAGCTAAGAAATGCCGATAATAAGTGGATGAGTTCTTTGTTACTAATGTGAGTATTCTATTTTTCCGCACTTTCACATATCCATATTTGCTAGTCTCTTCGGTACCTTGCATTGCCCAATCTCACCTAGTGATGCGGCGCATATTTTGTTGGTACATCCAAACCTCGTGGGATGACTCCCTCTCTCACACATAAGCCTCATTATATCTTCCTCAAAATAGCCATCATACCTAACTATCATGGCATTTCCATAGTGCAAAGGTTTCACCGAAGTAAACACCTTCAACCTAAGTATAACCCTAAGCAACAAGGCAAGCCTTATTTCCGACAGTTTGTTCATCTTTATCAAGTTTGTTGCGGTAGATCCACTTCGTGCCAATGACATTGTGTATCCTCATGTACGGTCTCTTGACCAATTCCTAGACATCATTCAGTTTAGGCTGATGCAACTCCTCTTGCATCACCAAAACCAACTCAGATTCTTGGATGCTTCAACTACCTTGGTGGGCTCTGAAATACAAAAAAATGCAAAGTGTCCACAAGAGTTAGTTATTCGATTAGCTTTGGATCGAGTGACTAGACCTAGTGCATTGATGTCGTTGATGATTTTGTTTGAAACGAGAGGATGAGTAGGCCTTCTGTTTCCAGGTTGATGATCATTGCTTTTTAGGTTCGCCTTCCTCAACGTAGCCTTCTTTGTAATCATCAGGATTACCATTTTCTTTAGGATTGCATTAGCTTCAGGAACTTGAGGAATGTGTGTTTCCTTAATCACGAGTTCAACGGGCTTGATTTTACCAACACCCAGCTTCTTGACGAGTTCTTCACGTCGGGGCTCATCTAGCAAATGAGGCCATTGCTCTTTTTGCGAGCCATCAAATTCATCAAACCACATGTCTCCAGTTTCAACAATATTATAGTGAGGAATGTTGAAGACTCCATAGGAGGAGGATTAGAGACCATAACAAAGCATAAAACCCTCATGCGCCTTAGGTGCAAACGTAGAGTTAAGGTGTGGATCACGAATCCAGCATTGGTGCACCAAAAACTTTCTAAAAAATGTTCACACTTCAACATATTGTAAAAAAAATTAAAGTGAACTCAATTTTTTAAAAAATTTCAGAAACGTTCACTCTAATCAGAACATTTTCTCTTTCATTATTTATTATTTTTTTATTAAGTTTAAAAGTGTTGGAATCAAGAAACTTCAAAAAATAAATGTTTTTGTATTTTAAAAAATCACACTAAAAATACATAAAAATGCATTAATGCATTTTTTTATTCTCTGCACTTTAAAACCGTGTAAAAATGTTTGTGAATGTTAGCTTAGTTGCTCGCGCGCTCGATCTATACTGATTGTTTTCACAAATTTGAATTTTTTTGGGGAAATTTAAAAAAAAAATCACGCATTTCAAAAAATTTCCGCACTTAAAAGTAATTAAATTAGAGGAGCCCAATCAGGCTAGCTAGATTTTGCTGGCCATTTAGCGAAGTCACCCATTTTTTTGTCCTTTTCTTTTTTAGCAATAATTACACAAAAAATCACACACAATTTTTTTTAATTTTTAAAAATATTTGCACTTAAAAATATTCGCTTTGCTGGGAACTTATTTTCCCTCTTTTATTCATTTTCTCGCATTACATGTAGAAAATGTTCGCACTTAAGGAATTTTAAACTTTTCGTGTATGCAAAAATTGTTTGCACTTAAAAATGAGTTAAAATTCATTAATGCATTTAAAATTGTTCGGATGTTTTAATGCACTTTTCAAGTGCAAACAATTTACTAAATATGTTAACAGATTTTAATATATTTTTAAAATTATATAAAGAAAAGTAAATAAATTAAAACAGAAAATGAAAATTAAAGAAAACAAAATAAAAATAAAAAATAAATAAAGTGTGAGCAACGACGCTAATGGGCCAGCCCAGTTCGCTCTTTATGTCCAGCCAGCCATCCCAACCGGGATCTTTCGTTTTCCGGTCCGCGAAACAGGTCCAGGGTTCAATTTATACCGGGATTTCATAGTTCAAGTTTTGAAGGACAGGGATTGGAAGATTGGGTTTGATTCGCCGAACCTCTACAAGTTCAAGGTTTAAAATGCACTTTTTTCTCCCGCGGGTGCACCTAGAACGTGACACGTAGCGGTTTTTGAACACGCCAAAAGTGATCTCTGTGGATGCTCGGGAAGGGATCCCTATAATTACTTAGAGGGTTTGTTTACCCTCTAGCTAGGGCTCACTGCTAGTGGCCCGTAGCTGCGCACGACGGCTCCTCCTGACTGAATCCTGTCCACGAAAGCACATGATGTAGCCTAGTAAGTTAAATGACCATGAAATGGATCAAGAAGTTTAGGCCCAAATAAAGCCTGACAGAACTTTAAAAATGGTCGCAAACTTTAGAATAGTAAGAAAACCATGTAAAATAGAAGGATTGCCAGAATTGCACTATAAATTCCAGAGAATTTCTGTAGCAAAAAATAAATTTATAATCCATAAAATAATTAGAACCTACATTAATCCTTCGACTAATCGAGTTAAACCAACTGAGTAATAATAAATCCCGTCTAACCTTTGACTATTCACAATAATTTCGGCAACACCTAAAAAAAATCGGCAAACATTTCTACCTTATATTATAAATTATAGTTTCTTAAAGCTCACAGGAATAAGGATCATGGACAATTGACAATCATCGCTGGAACTTCCTAGTTGTATTTGTATTTTGTAGTCACTAAAATGGGTCCTAAATTTTATAAGTTGGAGATGTGTTGGATTTTAGAAGTTGGAGAAGTTTAGTTAGCGAATTTTATCTCGTGGCAAGTGGCAATTTCAGACCGGAACAGTTGCACAACTTGACATGTTGATGTTGTGGTCACAGCTCTGTTCTAATAAATGTTCTTTTAAGGTTCAAGTTTGCATTGGTTCTGGCAACTGATACGTCTGAAGCAATTCTACGAGCGCCGGATTACCATTGAATCGACGATTGTCGCCTGATCTGGCGTTCATCTCCTATCAGACTACAGATAGGAAGTGTTTTCCTATTCGCTTTGCAGTCAACTGGTTCGACGAAACACCACGTAGACGTAATTAAGGCCGTGCATTTCATTCTTTCTCGATTATTTTTGCCAAAGCCATTTCATTTCAATCTCTTTCACCTCTTAAACAAACTGCAACTTTGCAATATGCGCTTTGCGTGTAAACGATTTGAGTGTTGCTCGTCAGGCAAGCACCATCCATCTGCTATTTCTCTCGAGAAGATCGGCCATCCCATGTCATTTAGCTAGTATTTTGAACAAATCTTTCACTTTTGCCTAGCTTGTGCTTTGCGTCCAACCCAGTAGACTAGTAAAGCAACATTTCCACGTAACACTCTGTGAACGGGGTGCATTTTCCTCTTAAAATATGCGCCCTCGCTTAAAAGATAAGCGGGCCGTAACACTGGTTCTTGTCTCATTACAATTAGTAAACCAGAAAGCTACCACTCCAGATTAATCTGGAGGCATCAGGCTAATTAGCTTTAGCTTTTGCTCCTGAAAAGAAGGCCAGCCCCGGTGCTCACGGCACTAATTTTTAGGAGCTACTTACAATTGCCTATATATGCTGGTTAAGCTTTGGTGTCTCTCTACTCGCACAACATACATGAAGTACTACCCTTTTGCAGCACTTCAGGCATAAAATATATGATCTCCAAAGATGAGAAAGCACCAAGTTAAACAAAAAGTGGCTAAGTCCTGAATCTGCCAACCAGCATGGAACTCAGGCTAAGCTAATGTGTAGATATAAGCAGCCCTTATACTTTACTTACTACGGTTCAGTGCTGAGTCCCCCTTTCTGCCCTTTTGAGAGGCAGCTTTATATGCATTTTCTGTAAAATTTATATTATACTGCTGTAAAAGGACATTTGCATACAGTATAAAACATGCATATCAAACTATGTTCCTGACTTTCAATCCTAGTTTTAGGTTCAACATACTCCTGTATGCTGTATCAGTGGTTTGGCATCTTCTGAAAAGTGCCTTTATAAACAGCCACTATCATTTTATTAACATTGTACTAATTTCAGTAACTCGCAGGGTTGCCTACTTATAAAAATAAAACTGGAGAATCTCTGTGTAGTGTACGGTTGTTTACCGAGGCTGGCTTTCACATTCATCGAGGGATTCCAGTCCTTAAGTCTTTTGATTCATCTGCTGCAGCAGTTCGTTCACCTTTGACCGTCAGTAACCTAGCTAGGCTTTATTTTCATACCGTATGTATGATTCATGCCATCCTGAATCTTCACAGAATAAGATGCTGATAGAGAGGCAACTGACATGCTACCACAAGCCCCACGTCATTGGTAATGCATGCACACATAATAGATGCAACTCCAAGCAAGCAACGGGTCCAACTACAACTATGCTGTTTTGCTGTTGTTGCTGTTGCAGCGCACCCATGATTGATACCACCATATCACAGTCAGCAAGTGAGCCCTCTTTCTCCCTTCCCCCTTTCCGATGTAAAGTAGTGAACATAGTTTAGCCAGAGAGGCCCTCCGCCCTCGACATGACACCACTCGCAAGTTGCAACACCTGTTCTTTTCGCGGGCAACTTTTGAATTTCTTCCCCGAGACAAAACTAGCCGGCCGGCCCTGGCCAGCACTGCGGCCTGCGGGCATGCGATCGATGGCGAGCAGAGAAGCAAAACCTTGTTGCGTGGGGGATCAGGGCGGTGATCTATGGTGGAATATTGGTTGGTGCCGGACTGGAACAGGGGGGACTCATTTGGGCCGCCTTTCCCCAACACCGGCATTCTACATGTTGGCCATTTCTCCCCCGCGCATTAGGCGATGTCGGATTCTTAAATTCCTCGGGTCCAACTTCATGAAAAGAAGGCCACGGGAGCTGCCTCATACTTGCACTTGTCAAGATGCTTGGAAATTAGTAGTTGGGGAATCTATGTATGTGATCAAATGTGTGTGCCCATTCTAGCAAACATTACGCACTACTGTTATGCAGAAAATGATCTCACGTGTGTACACCCGTGATATTTTAATTTGTAAGACACACACACACTGGTGTCGCGCAGGCCTATCCAGTGCTGCTTACAGTTCGTTTACTAAAGCAAAATAAACTCCATATTTACGCTTCAATTTATTCAGTCAAATGGGTGTATCATAGTCATTCTTAAGGGCTAAGGCTTGGGCACTCAAACGGTTCAGAGATCGAACCCAACTAATCACAGTGTGGTTACTTAGTAGTGTTTAAACCCTGGCCGTCTAGCCACGATGGGTAGACACTGCGCCGTAGGACTACCATTCCATTTTATTTTCATTCTCGCGGGGAGCCGTAGGATCGCCATTGATGTGTCGTGCAGACAAGCTGGCTCCACTAAATTAAGACAGGGGGAATGATTATATTACTTGTCTATGCTCGACAAGATCAGTATCTGAACAACTGTTTGGTGTGTAAGCAAAGTTGTGCATTCAGCTTTTCGGGTTGAAAATTCCATCATATTTTGTCGTCCTATTTTATTGCAGCAGGCTTTGCCTCTTTTAGTTGAAGAATGGTGTTGTGTGTCGACATGATCGTTGAATTGTATCTCGATCCACTGAAGCCGCACATGTAAAAAAGATATTACCGAGCCGACGACGTTTCCTTTTTAAGACAACGATGCTATTTTATAATTAAGAGCAATAAAAGGAATATGCGGTTAAAATTATGACAATGGACTTCACTACGAAAGTAAATGAAGATTCAGGGATAAAGGACGAGAACAGAGAAGCGAACGATAGGGATGACTACAAAGACTAGGAGAAGATACGGCTTCAGAGATCTTGTAAAATCAACCAAAGAGAAGGTGGTCTTCGATTTCCATCTTCATCAAACGAATAAAGGCAAATCACATTGGTTGTATGCGAGGGGGGAATCAAGCCCTAGCTAGACCTGAGGGTTGGAGCACAGCGGCACTTTTCACTGGGCTGGCTGCATGATCATTGATTGTAGGAGGTGGGGGAACTCCCCCGCGGTGATTCCTCAAAACAAATATTGGTTGTATGCCACAAACATCACCCTTCAAAGAGGAGGGAGATGAGTGTGGGAACATAGTGATCCATGAATGAAAGATACATACTCACTAACCGACTTCAAATGAAAACACTTGGCCACTCTGCTGCCAACAAGTACCAAGTGAGTTTGTGATGCACAAGCGCCATCATTGTTTGATTCGAGAGAGCCTTTGATGTTCTACTAGAGTTGTCCCAAGGGCAGAGCACATTTCGCCAATAACAACTTCAAGAAGGGAGTGACGTCTGCAAGTGTTGATGTCGTCTACCCTAGCTATCGACTATGTCAAAAACCACCTTCCCGAGCATCTTAGGCATCAACCATATGTCACAACTAGCACACCAATGTGTGCGCGTGGACAACCCACCAACCCACATGTGGATTGCTTCCACCACCTACATATTTTGGCGCTAGGGCTCAGAATCGTCGCACCTAGGCCACCCTATCATGATACACATACAAGTATCACATAGCACCACCACCTCGAGGTGGGCACCACATCAAACATCCACTCAACGACCATCCACCATTGTGCACATGAGATTGAAGTTCTACAACTTGGCATACGTTTCCACCACCGCTGGATTTGGCACTACCTAAATCCCCTTGCGCGTTATACTACCCCAAAACCCACTGCACCCCGGGGCAACCACAATAGCTCCCTTCATCCTTGATCCAACGATGATCGTGAGGGTGGCCATCACGTCAGAAGAAGTAGCTAGCCCCACTACTGTCGTCAGCCGAGGGAGCTTCATTCCTCGACATTCTCCGATGGTAGGAAGAAGAGTGAGGAGGAAGGACGAGAATGACACGTGTAGTGGTTAGGTTTTTGCGTGTTGCTCATGTGAGGGTGACACAAGTGACTTTCTTTTATTGATGATGTCCACCCTTGCTAGCTATATGCTCCTTATTGAAGGAGCGCAAACGAGATCGCGCTCTGTGCGCTCGATATTTTCCAAGTTTATTCCTTGAGTTACATCATGCGGTACCCCTTTTTATGAAGAGTGCATGGTTACCTGTGTTAAGACTCAAACATAGCATATGTCCACAAAGAGTACGGTATTGGACATCATTATTTGTTTTCAAGGTTCACCACTCCTCGTGAAATCGACATCATATGTTATTTCTTCTTATGTAAGTCCAGGGTTGCACTTACATGCGCTCCACTTAAAATCTTAAATACAGTTTAATACTTCCTCCGTTACATACTAATTATCGTCAAAATGAATGAATCTAACACTGAAATACAGTTTAATATTATGCACCAACAATTAAACCCAGTTTAAATTGTAGTAACTCGCATATGTTTGATACAAGCTCCAAAACGCCATATCCTCAAAAACAAAATCTGATTCGGTGACGAACTAAAGCCGGAGAATCTCCACATATATCCACAGGGGCGTTGCTATTTCCCGTACAGAGGAGATCCCGGGATCGCGCTCACAAGCAGAAAATCCATTGTAGGGCGCAATCCATCAAAAGAGCTGAGCAAGCAAAACGACACGGATCATCACCAAGTTGGCACTAATCATATTGTCACTACTACCAATCTCTGAATATCTACTCCCAGCTAGCTAGCTCCCCCACGTTATCTATAGTCTATAGTTAAATTAACAAAGCGCATAAAATGATGATGAGTGCAGGATTGTGGATCTCAACTAATGCACTGGCACTACTCCTAGACATCAACTTCTTATTCTAGTAATGCACTAGCACTACCACACATCAACTGCTTATTTTTGTAGGACCAGCGCGCCCATCAGCATACTACTACATCCAAAGTTGATTGTTGGCATTTGTCCACATACTATATCGTATGTGGCCTAGCTAGGTGGTGCTGATGGTGGTTGCCAAAGCTCAATCAGAGAGTGCCTGCCTTTTAGGTGCTAGTTTGAAAATAGGGTCCATCGATCGCTCGCTTACCAGTTAACCATTAGGAGAAGTCATTCCGAAATTAGGCAGGAGGGCATAATTAAGGGGCTCGACATTTCGCTGTCCAAGCCAATCGCTGCGTGCGGCGTTTTGACCATACTGCAATGTATAGCTGCATTCGTTGAAACCGGTTAATTAACCCGTGTTCTTCGGAGTTGAGTTGAGTTGAGACCGGCCAAGATCGAGTGCGGCGTTTTGACCACCGCGTGCTCTAGCTGCATTGTTAATTAAGTAGAACAATATAAGTAGTACGAGAACGTGGGTTAGTAGACCAGCTAGGGCCTAACAAAGCTCTCTGTGCAGCCTACCCTGGTTAACTGGTTTCAGGATTTGCAGACACGCCGTCACACGTAATCAAAATCGGTTTCAGGATCGACCATATCAGATGCCACTAACGATAATCTTGCTTGATTAATTTGCGTGAGATACACACCTTACGGGTCAATGCATGCATGTGTTTGTGGAGTTGGGAGACCAAAGGCTAGCTCTCAATTGACAGAGGCCTCCTGGTGGAAGGAAGATGGATATGATACGAGTTACTCTACTTCGCTATCTTTGCTAGTTAGTGGCACCGGCGAGCTAGCAGGAAAAGGGAGTAGCTAGTAATTAGCACGAAGCTTCGTGGGAGTCCTTTTTTGCTCTAATTAGCCGAGGAAATTTGCGGTTGTTATATTCTGATTGCGCGCAGTCTATATTCCTAAATTTGTTTTTTGCTTCACCATTGTACGGCATTTGAAGACATCATCTCTACCATCGCATCTGTCATATGTGTACGCATGTCCAATTGCACACGCAAGCGCTCTCGTCAGAAACTATTCTGTTGCGTAGACAAGACAAAAAATCCCTCACATCACCAGTGGTACCACCACAGTACACAGTGCATCAACGCATGTGAAACTCTTCGTACGTACTGTAATACGTACACCAGTTTTTTAGATGGCTGGAGATCCAGTCCATAGCAATTCATGCGTCACAGATTCATTTACTCATACTACAACCTGCGAGAAAAATACACCACTTGCACTCCGTTTCTTACAGGGTATAGTACGTACAGACGTGCTGAGATTCCACCATGATGGAAAACTGCTTTCTTTAAGCTTGGAAGACTGCGCTGGGAGTGCTGCTGGATTCTCATAGTATATGCGGGGCATGATAGGTTAGCACGTGGACCATCATAGGACAAATTATACAAAGCTGGTAGTAGAGATCATTAAAGCTTTCCTCAAGTTGTGAAATATATATACAGCATACAATATCAAACATTGTAGTACCTCTTCAACTCCTTTTTGTGTTTTTTAACGCACTTGTTGCACCACTTTGGCCTGTAAAGAAAGCACAGTACAGTTCATTCGAGATTTTTGGGAGTACTTCGGCTCACGCCACATACCTACTCTATAATTTGCGTTAATTAACAAAAGATTGTTATAGAATATACCACCTTAAAGTATCTCGTGGCCTGCTTGGCCAAACTTTTGACTTTTTTTTTCTGTGGGAACCATACTTTAATTAACATGGTGGATCATTAGTACTACTCCAGTTCATTCAAGCAGGTGCAGGTGCAGGTGGGTGTTTTTTAAGAGTTTACGTAAGTACTTAGAACTGATGTACACGTATCATTCAACTTTGCTTTGCAGCTTATAAAATGGAACTACGCAAAAAACTGATGTATACATTTTTATCTCTATACTTCTTAAAAAGAAAATAAGGTTCGAACATGCGGATAATATGAGTTCAAGCTCACATGCTCCTTGATGAACAGTAAATTCGAAAACAAAATCAAAACAAATTCCAATAAATCAGACTTTTTTGTCGCAAACATTGACAAATGTTTGAAGTGCTTGTAAATTTTCATCACAAAATTACATTTGTGGAATCCGAAGGAAAAAAAATCAATGCTCCAAAAATACTATTTTCAACAAGCACTTTGGAGTGATCATTTTTGTTTTTTGCTATGCTTCCATGAATGTTATTTCATGATGGAAATTTGCAAGCATGTAAAACTTTCTTCAAAGTTTGCAACAAAAATCATATTGATTTCAATCGCTTTTTAAAAAAATACTGAATTTACTATTCACTAGGGAGTAAAAGGTGACTTTCCCTAAGGTTCCATCTTTCACAAAAAAATCCCATCACCCCTTTATCCATTAATTTTTCATATACGATCCATTGTTTCAACAATTTTCTACATAGTTTTATGAAAGGAATGAATTTATAACCAAAATCTTACTGAAATCATCCAAATATTCATGTAACTGTAAAAATATTTCATGTGCTATACAATAAAATCTTATTGATAATACTACAACATTTACGTTGAAGGAAGAGAATACTACAACCAATTCACTCAATAAAATTTGAGGTGTTACATAGTTGACATAGTTGTTCTAAACATATATAGCATGCTCTATAGACAATACAGTCCGGAGTAGCCTCTAAGAGCAACTTTTGCAGAGTTATTTGAAGTGATTTATATATGGCAATTATGTCTAAGATGCATGTCACATGAAGAAAACTTCAAATGACATTACCTCATTTGGAATGGTAGGAAGATTGAAGAAAACAAATCTTATTATTGATTGTGCTTCATAATTATTGAGGTAGCAAATATAAAGTCGATTCCTAGCCAGTTATCGGTTGTCGGCGGTGAGATTCGGTGGAGCTAGAACATCAGAGGGGGGGCATCAGTAGATGTGTCGCGTAGCTCTGGCTCCCTAGACAGTTATCCACCTTTGAGTTATCACACTACTAGGAAAAGGCTATTAGTGGCGCACCACATATGGCTATTAGTGGTGCCGCACTATGGGTGCACAACTATTAACACGCCACTAGTAATTGTTAGTAATGGCACACCTCTGGTGTGCCACTGTTAATCCAAATACCAGTGGCGCACCAGTGTGCCATTGCTAACCACTGGTAATGGAGTAAGGTGCGCCACTAGTGTTCGAATATAATCATCACACTGCAAGTGTAAGGCCCGATATGCGGTATTGTTCCAGATCTAGATGTTTCCATCCAGATCCGGGGACGAAGCACATATCGGTCCCACCGCGACATATGACGAAGTCATATGCCCCGGATTTCCAACATGATATCACAGCATTACAGATACAAGGATACAACATCTCATACAGTCGGCATACAACTGCCTTAATACAGTACAACAGCGGAAGATACATGTCTGAGTACAGACTACAATCAAATGCCTAGTGGCAACAGAAAAACATCGATCCCCATAACCACACGGGTCCAGGCCCTCCGCCGGGATCCGCCTAACTAGTCGTCGTCAAGTCTCCACGTGAAACGTCGATCACCATACCTGTTGTCGATCAAGAACCCTGAAAAGAGTTTGGGGGTAGTATCATGAGTACAGAAGTACTCAGCATCCAACTGTAGTGGTCAACTGACCCAGCAAGGACTTCATCACTCGTCATTCTAGGACAACTAGTAGTTTACGGTAAGGATGGGGTAAGTGGTGAGGTTGCTGCCGCACTAGCATTTATGAAGTGGCTAACGATCTAGAGAGTAAGATAAGAAGCCAAGCAGTCGATGAGGAATCGCCTCCAACAAGTCTGCTATCAACTACTTACGCAAGCATAACACCTATCATATCCTTGTCCTCCTCTTCGCATCCCGACGAAGAAGAAGCAGTCAATGCACACACACGTTGATCAAGTTATATTAAGATTATCTCAGTTGTTGTTGTCTATGAACAAGGAGTAGGTCTCAAGTCGTCCATAACCGTGGACACGGCTTCTCGAAAAGATTTAACCCTGCAGGGGTGTACCAACTGCCCATTACAAGGCTTCGCACGCACGCCCATCTCTCTCAGTTGCTACCCATGATAGGCAACCATTTTATGATTTAGTCCCAAGAGATCCGGAACGACAGGTCCCTCTAATTAACAACGCATAAATCCGGGTGGCCCTCGGTGATTCGACATCCAACTCAAAAGCCGGTCGCGCTCTCGAATCGGCCTCTACCGTCTGGATGAGGTCGGGTTTGCTACCCAAATAGATGTGGGCAGCCCCCTAGCTTCCAGGTGTGAACCAACAAAGAAACCATGTCTCCGCTGGCCCAAGTTGTTTTAAATAATATCTGCCAGGAGCTACCCGATAGACACACACACGGTTTTCAAATGGTAAATCAGCTTGGGCCACCACTAGAAATGTTTGAAGCTAGGTAGGTAAGAAAAGGGTACCCCATAAAATTCCACACGCGGTTAGGCACGCTCAGTCTTAAAATCAATACCCGGAACTCGGATCCTAGGTGACTCGAATGGAACAAAGCGTCGGGGCGGGATAGCCTAGACCTTCCATCCTTCGTCGAATATAGTCAACATTTATAATAATCATATCATCAACAACAATATAATAATGCGATATCCCAACCAAGGAGTAACAGGAGGTAACATCGTAGCATCCTAAGCATGCATACTAAGCAGGGGCTGAGCAACGAGCAATAGTAACATAGCAGTGCATGGTTTGCTGGGAGGGGACATGGCTGTATCGGTTTGAAAGAGGTTGTAAACATGTGGTAGGATCAAACATCGAACCTAACCTATACTAGCATGCAAACTTCTTGTTGAAATAGAATGGATCATAAGTAATGTATAGTCCTTGCCTGTTGATAAGTCGGGTTCCGAAGGTGTAGTTGATCGCAAGCTCGCGTCATCTCCGAGAGGTACCCGCGGAAGCACACAAGACGGAAACACTGGAAACCAATCAACGAGCAAGCATCTATTACTACGAAGCAAACACGAGCAAGCATCAACAAGAAGGCAACACGAGACATCGCACCAACCATCGAGAGCGGTTACTAACAGGTTAAGTAGAGTACTCGTCACACACGACGATACCGCACATTTATATTGGTTCAAGTTGTTTAGCTACACAAGATGAGCAAAGGTTGTTAACATGGCATATCACTCAAGCATGGCATATGTAACACCCTCAGATCCAGTACAGTAATCACTACAGTGATTCCACTGTTAGTGATCATTACTGTTGACGATCGAGCCATGATCACCTTTGATCATAGCTCTGTCAGATTCTCACCCTGATAAAATTTTCAAATTGAGTGGACTATAGATTTGCTCCAAGAATTTTGGGAGATTATCAACCACTTGCAAATGGTTAAACCAAGTCACCCTTAGTCATTGGAATAATCACAGGTCAATGATAATTATGAAACCCATGATTTGGGGTTATCACAATTATTTTGAAAATTAATATAAAAATGGAAATCATAGTTAAACCAAAGTTAGTGAAACATATTAAATCAAATGCCTAGCAATCTTAGGCCATGATAATATAGTATGGTTGTTTTATTAAAATGGTATAGTAATATGAAATAAAAATAAATGTGTGGGAATTTTAAATGAACAAAAAATTATGGAAACAATTTTATAAAATGCCTAATAATCAGTAGGCCATTATAAAAGTGAATTAGGGTTTTATTATAATGTTTTAATAACATAGATAAATAAAAACAGTAGCAAAACAGTGGCTTTTAATACCTTTTAAATAAAAGGAGATATCAAATGATTTTTATAAATCACAAAAACTCTTATTAATATTACATAATATATAACACTAATATTGGGGCCAGTCCCATGTTTTTACAATTTAATAAATTAACTAAAATAATTAAAAAAAACATAAAAGAAACAAAGAAAAGAATAAAAGAAAAATAAAAAAAATACAAAAACCCTAATCTACCGCCTGGGGCGAGGCCCACCCCAGGGCCCAGCCCCCTCTCTCCTCTCTTCTTCCCTGTTTCCTCCCCATCCCAACCACCCCCGCACGAGCCATGGACAAGGGAGGCCATGCCGCCGGCCCCTCCCTCACCTGCTCCCCTACCTGCTCCTCCCTCCCTCACCTGCCCCCCCCCCCCCTCGCCTCAGGGATAAGGCCGAGGCCAGTTGCCCCCGGAATTCCCCCCCTGCCCACCTTCCCTCCTCCTCTTCCTTGGCCTCCCGACGCGGTCGTCGCCACCCTCGCCATTGCCGACTCCTGAAGCTCCACGAGCCATGTGAGGCCGGCTAGGAGCTGCAGGACGTAGCCTGCGTCGTCATCCTCGGCACACACGAGGAGGGACGCCCTCGAGCCGACGCACCCGATGAATCCCCCTCGTCGGCCCCCGCCACTTCTCACCGGGAGGTGCTCCACCCCGCGCCCTCCGCTCTCCACCGAGCCCCAGGCCACCCTGCTGCCACTGTGAGCTCCGTTTCCACCCCCACGCCTCCCTTTTTCCCCGTTGGAACCCGTCGAGTCGCTACGCCCTTCGTGCTCGCTTCGCCATTACCGCACCTCGGCCGAGCGGCTCTGCCCCGCGCCTTGCGCGCCCTTGCGGCGCCACAGGCTTAGCCGGCCGCCCCTTGGCCGTGCCCTCACCTCGTCGCCCCCCTCGCCGGGTTGGCCTCACCGGTGAGCCACGAGCCGCCGCTGCCTGGCCCTGCTGCTCGTCGCTGACGAGTGCAGGGATTAACCCCTCTGCCTCTCTCTGACATGCGGGCCCGGGCATGTTAATTAATCTGAGGTTAAGGAATTTGGGATAACCCCCTCTGTTAAATTAAAATGTGTTAAAAATAAACCCCATGTGGCTTACAGGTGGGTCCAGCCCTTAAAATAACCCTCTGGATAATTAAGTTGGTTTATTAGAAACTGTCTCAATGACAACTGGGTCCCACTGTTAGGTTTAATTGAATAAATGGATTTTATTAGAGGTGTCTATGACACATGGGACCCACTGGTCAGTTGACCAGTCAAAGGCTCCAGCCTATGACATGTGGGTCCCCTCTGTCAGGTTTGACCAGTCAACCCTTGTGGATAATGTTGCTATTTAAATAATAAAAGAAATTCAGAAAATCATTTAAATGATTTAAAACTTTGAAATTCAATAACTTTTAAACCGTAACTCGGATTCAAAAACTTTATACATGAAAATTGATCATAAAAGTACAACGGATACGAATACGCTATCCGTATGTCTACCACCCCCCTCTAACGTACCGAGCATCGACATTCCCCCCTTCGGGTCGTCTGCCGATAATTCCCGGTACCGATAAAAGTTGTCCGGATGAAAAACTTTTGTATACGAAAGTTACTCAGAACGGATCAACGATTACAGATACGATACCCATATCCTCACCACACCCCTCTAACATACCGATCATCGAACTGTCCCCCCCCCCTTCGGTGGCACTGTCCGATAGATCGTCCGATAACCGTAAACTGTCCGGTACTGTTAGAGTACCCGGATGAATTTTTTCGAACACGAAACTTATTCGGAATAGTTCAACTAACCCGGATACACCACCCACACATGTGTCGGATGTCCACGACACCTCCGGCATGATATCTCCCCCCTCCGGACACCTTGTCCGATAATCACCCGGAGCCGGTATTTCATCCCCAGATGAATTCCCGCTCCGAGTATCGTGCATCGTACTGCGTTAGAACCCCGTTTACAATTCATCTGTTATGTATTGCATTTGTATTGCTATTATTGTTGTGTATTTATTGTTTCTCGCCCCCTTAATCTCCGGTAGACCCCGCTGCTGCCGTCGACTACACCGATGCTGAGTACGACTACTTCGTCGACGACCGTACCGCTACTGTCGAGCTTACAAGCAAGCAGAGCCATTCTCTTCCCCAGTACCGCCTATCTTTCCGTACATTTCTTGCACTAGGCATTGTTACTGCTGCTGCTACGATTACAATCCTATTCAATTGCATAGCCTGTTTTTTTGTCGCCCCTTGATGTACCTTCCTTTATCCTATGCTGCCTATTATTATTATGCATTATTCAGCAGTGAGCCCTGCGCATTGTTAGCTAAGATTAGATAGAGGGCCGTGGTCACTCAGGGGAGTGAACGCGGATACAAATATTATAACTGCACAGGTACGGTACAATGCAGACACCGCCACAGGCCCTACCTGGGTTATGCCTAGTCACCTCAAGTGTGAGCTATCAAGGAGTAATCCTTGTACTCCACTCGAGGCTGACTTTGTCTTACCGCCATAGGGTCCTGGAAACGGTTGTCCTTCAGGTAAGAAGTCGGGCGACCCAACGGTGCCTGCGAGAGGTATTGCGACGGGACGACAGGGAGGGCACGACCAGTGTACCGGTGTGCTTGGCCCCTGATCGTTGGCCGCGAGAGTTACCAACCCACGAAAGTCGAGCTCCTCCAGGAGCACACGCGAGACAAGGTAAGGAGACGGTTCACCTTGTTGGTAACCGCAGTGACTTGGTGGGACGACGGAGCAGGCACCGATGTACTGGTGGTCCTGGCTGCTGTCGTTGTCCGCGGGTCGGTTAAGTCGAGGCAACGATAACGGTTGTCACGCAGGTTAATTAAAATGCTAAATGGTTCAGTGAATGTCTTGAGTTGGCTATATGCCATGTACGCACTACCTACCCGTGGGAACTACGAGTTATGGGCTCCTCCGCTTCTTAGTGTCGTCCGAGGACTCTTCAGACGTCAGCAGTACCGCGGGCTGATTGCCGGGAAGTGGTGTTGTCTTATTTGCCGCGGCGTGTGATTTGTATATTGCTTTGATTTAACTTCACCGGCCAGTCACGCACCGTGCAGGAGTACGTCGGAGTTAGGGTCCAAAGCCCCGCGTACATAGGATATAGTCCGGCGGATGACCTCTCTGTTGAGTTTGAAAGATGGGCTATGAAGTGTCGGATAGCTTCGGTGGAGCGTTCCCTGACAAGGTTCCCGTCACCCTGGAGATCCGTGCGTGTAGCGTAACACAAGTGCACCCCTGCAGGGAAGATTGATCTATCGATAGCCGTGTCCACGGTAACAGGACGCTTTATGCTGAAGCTGGATCCTACCACTAGAAACTATTATTAAACTGTATGGTTCCGGGTCCTCTTCCTCGCGGGGATGTCGAGGAGGTGAACTCGGAGGCATTGTAAATTATTACAACTTATTATTATTCAATGTCGCAGCAACTTCTGCTTCATTGCTGCTGTATTGCCTTATATAAACTGTTGGCTGATTCTTACCTCATGCTGCAAGACTTCGTCGGCAGATGCTAGTCTTCGATAGGCCTAGCTTCTTACCCTTGCTCTGAACTTCTGTCTTCAGTCCACTATATACAGCCTCTTCATTCCGTTGATATCATGCATAATGCTTAGTAGCGGACGTAAGACTCGCGGGTATACTAGATACTCACCTGCTTTATTTCCTTTACTGTTTTGCCTGATCGGCCGCTGCAGCCGACGTTGGATCCCAGGAGCAGGAGTACCCCGGAGGCGCCTACTACGATGTCGAGTTCCCCGTTGACCAGGAGTAGTACTGTGGATCCTAGGCAGGAGGCCTCGCCTTTTCGTTCTGTATCTCTGATGTGATTTGTGCTAGCCTTCTTAAGGCAAAACTTGACTAACTATGTCTGTACTCAGACATTATGGTTTGTATGACTTATATATTCGGGTCCGCGTGACCCCCTCTATTGTAATATATTTGTTTATCCTTTTTTGTTTAGTGTTGTGCTGTGATATTATCATCGTGGCACCCTAATCTCAGTCGTGTACCCTGTGTGTATGATTAATGTACACGGTCTGATTTTGGGGGCGTCACAGCATAGCACACAAACATGGCAAGAGTTGAAGCATAAATAAACTATCTAATCTAGTCACTTTAAGTGGGGGGTAAAACCTGTACATGGCAAACTAATGCGGACCCCACGATAAAAATGGAATTTTGGTATTGTTATGTCCTAAACAATATTTTATTATTTTTATTAGCAAGCAAGAACAACATAAACACAATCTACATGCAATTCTAGTCAAGTTTCATATAAGAAACATTTTTATCGGAGCAACGGTTAAAAGTTATTGCAATTACAGTTTACAGTGGCAAGAGTTGTAATTAGCAGGTAAACATCATGTAAACAAAGTCAAACAAGGAAAAAGAGCACATTTTATTAATCTACACAAAATTCTAAGCAAGTTTCATGTTTTACGAATCGCGGTCCGAGCTACGGTTAAAAAGTTACGGGCAACGCAAAAAAAACTAATACAATCTGCCAAAATTAACAAGCAGAAAAAATAATACTAAGCCACTCTAGGCCGAATTGATGCTGCTGGGCCTAAAAGGGCTGAGCGCGAAATATTAAAAGACACCCACGGGCGCTGCATACCACACGGGCCGGCCCACCACGATGTAGTGGAAAAAAATAAAAAAATAAAAAAGGGCAAGGCTCACCTATGGGCCAAGGCCCGGCTGGGGGAGGCTGGCAGGCCGCTCAGGCGCTAGACCGCGGTCGAGGGGGAATGGGCCGCCTGGGGCGCGCCGGTTGCTGGGCCACTGTAGGCAAGGCCAGCCCAGCCGGTTCACTCCAGCGGGAGGGCGAGCGAGGCAGGAGGAGCTCGCCTCGTCCCGTCGGCTGCAGGCAGTGGCGGCCGTTAACGACGGCCATCTCCGGCGAGGGCGGCTTGCGAGGACGGCTGGAGGGGGCGGAACGGGCACGTGGCGGCGTCGTGGTGGCTGGATCCGGTCAGCGAGGTATACAGGCGACGCGTCGTGGTTCCGGGCGGCGCGAGGCGAGCTCCGGGGCTGGGTGTCCATGGCGGCCCCGATCTGTTCGAGAAGAGACACTGAGAGTTGAGAGGGAAACGGGGGAAGAGAAGAGGAGGGAGGCGCGTGGGGGCGAGGAGTTTTGTTCCGTTGGCTACGGCTGTTTTGCGACGGTGATCGGGTGAAACCCGGTGTCGCAAAGGTCGAGTGTCAGGGTGGCAAGGGTCGGTCTCCGTCCGATACGAGATAAGAGGGGGGAAAATAATCGCCGATCGATAAATCGGGGACGCAAACACCGCAAACAAAACAGACAATCAAACAAATCACACCGAAAACAAAAAATTTAATTTTTGTGAAATCTGGGCTGTTACAGCAAGCTCCCTACACAAATCATCATCAAGCTCAATATAATCATCATCAAGGATTTTATCCTTGAGGCTACTCAGATCAGGGAAATAAGAGGGTCTAGGCAGTTTTGCAGCCTTGGTAATCTAAGACTCAATAAAGTGACCAAGTGAACCAGTTTCATCAAAAGCAGTAGCAACATCATCAAAAGTATCAGATATATTATCAGATTCAGCAGAAGTAGCATGTGGTGGTGAAGCAAACTTACTTATAACGGAAGGTGAATCAAGTGTAGCATTAGTGTTAAGAACAATACTTTTTCTTGTAGTGGATGGTAAGATCGGAACCTTGTTGGGGTCTCCTTTCTTACCCATAGTGGATAAATCGCAACAAGCAAAATAAATTCAAGTAGACTTGTAAATAAAGCTATATGCTCCCCGGCAACGGCGCCAGAAAATAGTCTTGATAACCCACAAGTGTAGGGGATCGCAACGGTCTTCGGGGGTAAGAATAACCCATTTATTGATTCGACACAAGGGGAGCCAAAGAATATTTATAAGCTTTGACAGTTGAGTTGTCAATTCTACCGCACCTAAAAGATACTTTCTTGGCAACATTTTATTAGTAGTAACGGTGTGATGGAAGTGATTGTGGCAACAGAAAGAGTGGTGGCAAAGCAACGAAAGTAAAAACAGCAAAGTAAAGTAACTTGTAACAAGCAAGATTAAAACATTGTAGGCTAGGGGAATGGATGTGTGGGCGTTGCATGGATGAGAGATAACATGTAATTAACATGGGGCAAGGCACATAGAAAAGTAATGATCATCTAGGAAATGTCAAACACTAGGCATGTATACCAAGGTAGTTGTGTGTGCTTGCAATAAGAACTTTGCACAACTTCTTTTGTCCTACTATCCCGCTACCAACGGGGACAAAAGGAACTTATGGAGATTAATTAAGGTGATGTTGTCAAAGAGCACCAGAACAAAGCATTAACAATCAATGGGTACATGGAATCCTCAAATTATAGATCGCCGGTTTCGGACTATAATAGGTGCATACAACTCATAGATAGGATCAAGAACACAAATATATTCATGAAAACTCAAAGGGTTCAGATCTGAAATCATGGCACTTGGGCCCAAAGTGACAAGCATGAAGAACAACAAATAGTAGCAAATATGATAAACACCATAATAGATGATAGGCAACATGCCCCCAACAATCTGATAAACTATTACATGATCTAACTCATCCAATTCCTGCCATCCCCTTCGTCTACAGTATGGAATTACTCACACATGAAAGGGTGAGACATGGAAGGGTGATGGAGTTGCGATGGTGATGACGATGGTGACGATTTCTCCTCACTGGAGGCCAAAACAGCCTCCAGATTAGCTCTCGAAGAAGAAGAACATAGGTGGCGGCGGCTCCGTGATGAGAATTGGATTATCGACTTCTGTTTCAAGATTTTTTCGTCGGGGGTAAAAATAGGAGTTGAAGTAGGGCACCAGGGGAGGTCCCACCCCTCCAGGCGGCCTCATGGCGTGACCAGGGGCTAGGCCGCGTCACCTGGTTGCCTGGCCAGGGGTGGCCCCCCTCTGGCCCATATTCTGGCTCCAGGGCTCTCCGGTTGCGTGGATTTTCTGTATTTTTTCCTGGATTTTTCTGAGGTACCTAAAATTCACTTTTCCTGCACATGAAAAAGTCACACAAGCAGCGCTGCTGAAAATAGCGTCAGTCTGGTTTAGTTTCATTCAAATCATGCAAGAATGAGATCAAAACAATAGCAAAAGTGTTTGGGAAAGTAGATATGTTTGAGACGTATCACATACACACAATAGTCTCATCATATTATAGACATACAAATCTCATCAAATCATACACATACAATAGTCTGATCGATCATTATTATATATCATCATGATCACGATACAACACAAATGATGTCTCTTGTCATCATCTCGACCACATGTACAATAGTCTGATCGATCATCATATATATATCTCTAAACTATGACAACGAACAATAATACCTAATTGTTCACATCCACTACTACTAACCATGACCTACTCCGAGCACATGACTAGTAGGACCTACTCCTCACGCAAAGGTAAAAGGAAATAAAACCAAAAAACACCTCCAACTCTATTAGGTCGAATAGAGAACAACTTGTCTCCAACTTTTGGTTTCTTATGAACCATCAACTTTATCCATCCTTTTATTCTTAAGGAGCCATCTCTTTCATTTTCAATTGAGTAGTCATGTTTGAAAATTACTTTCCATGGTTGTGCACAAACAATTGTGAGCTCGCCTCTGTCAGGCATCCACCTGGGAATGACAGCTTTCGGGATCCTCTGTTGAAAAACATATTAGTAACATAGTTAGTAATGCAGTAAACTTAATAACAATGCAGTTCTGAAAAGCTGGACTAGTGATAGGATAGTAAAAATCTTACCAAGCTAATATCATGAATTTGATACTCCAACAACTCGAGAACAAATGTCACATATGGTTTATTAGATGCGTCAGCATTATAAAAGTCTGCAACCATAGGTAAACTTTTAAGAACTTTGATGAAATCATCTTGTTCATCCAATGTTAGCACCAAACCATGATTAAAAATTGTATTATCAAACATCTTTCGTACATCGTTCGTAGCATTGATATAAACTAAAAACTATAAATAAGTTGTTAACCCTTGAAAGCAAGGAAATAAGGAAGGAAACAAGTCAAATTTGTTTAAGAAACTCACATGAAGATAGAATTCGCTTCATGTCACCCACTAGCACCCAAATGTTTTTATTATAAAATTTACCGTCTCGCTGACGAAGTCCAACATCGAAGGTTATTTGCATATCCTCCTCAAATGCATATGTCTTGCATAGTGCATACCAATTTGGACAACCAAAAATGTGACATCTGGTTCATTATTGACCTTAACCTTTAAAACGAAACCATGTTTCGTCTTAAGTTTGACTTCTTTCGTTTCATTATCGCACCAATCATTTGCTTGGAACTTGTCACAGAAGTGAGGTCTTTCATAGCAGGGGATGCGCTAGTTGAATTATAAAAAATAAATTACACGTCAAAATAAAAACTTAAGTCAAGCACTTCAATAAGAAGAACATGTTGCAGAAGTTGCATATCGTTAGATTTTCAAAGCTCCACCTAAGCATGAGGGAGAAGTATCTTTCTTCATCCCCATCCTACATCGGATTGTCGCACCGATCCGAGTCATCGTCACAATGATCGCACTATGGGAGCTTATGGTCATCGTCAGACATTTTCTGTGTTCATAATTCAAAAGATTAATTCATCGACGACCAGTACTAGAAAGTCAACACACATATTATGAAAAGTACAAAAGTAATCATGAAAAGTAATATGATTTGTGTCTCATACTTACGATGGACATATACAAGCAACTACAAAGATGGAGCGAGCGAGCCAAGTAAGATGCACAAGTTATGTACTTGTACATATCACAAGGCTCACTCGACCAACCCTGTTTTCACATGGTGTCACAATGGTTTTAGTCATCGGTATTTTAAAAAAGGATAAAAGTAATCATGAAAAGTAATTTTAAATAGTGCCTCGTACTTACATTGGACACACACAAGAAACTTCATGGATGGTGCTAATGGGTCAATTAGGATGCACAAATTCCGTATTTGTGCATATCACAAGGCTCACTAGACCATCCCCGATGTCACATATAGTGTCAAAATCTTTTTCAATCATCGGCATTCAAAACAAAAAAAAGAAAAGTAGTAATGAAAAGTAATTTGGATTTGTGCCTCATACTTACATTGGACACACACAAGCAAGTTCATGGATGGTGCAAGTGAGCCAAGTAGGATGCACAAGTTCTGTATTTGTGCATATCACAAGGCTCACAAGACCATCCCTGATGTCACATATAACGTCAAAATCTGTTTTAATCATCGGCATTTAAAACAAAAGGAGAAAATTAATAATAAAAAGTAATTTGGATGTGTGCATCATACTCAGATTGGACACACACAAGCGAAACCAAGTAGGATGTACAAGTTTTGTATTTATGCATATCACAAGGTTTCACTCGACCATCCCCTATGTCACATAGTGCCACAATCTGTTTTAATCATCGTCATTCTAAAAAAGACAAAAAATTGGCATGACCTTTGCTAAAAATAGGACATATGGAGTACCCAGATTTGTGGGAACGAAAGTTAACTAGCATTCCGAAAATCTCAATGGCCTCATGGGTACCTGCAATCTCAAGGAATCCTAGCAAGAACACCAGAAGATGAGCAAGTATAGAAATGCATGGCAATCAGCACCTACAGGAACACATATACAGGAGCAAATAAAAATCACATACCTTCAACCAAATGGATGATCAAACAGAGATGGAATCAACCTACAAAACATCAAAGAAATTGGTTATCTTCCCTATAAAATGAACTACACAGCATATTCATGATCTACACAGAAATCTAGTCAAGTTACATATAAAGAACATGTTAATGGGAGATACGGTTCAAAAGTTACAATCAAAGCATGTATATGTTGCCAACATCATGAAGCCTAATACAGAGCAACTAACACCAAGCTACAAGTTGCAAACTTGCACAAAAGGGATATTCACTTACTCTAAGTTGAAAAGGCAACACAATTCATATAGGTTTCAAGTTCATAGGCATCAAGGTTAATTACCTTAATATGAGTCCTGCAAAAAAAAGCAAAGTTATGTTAATGTTTTAGGACAAAGTTATGTTAATGTTTTAGGACTTGGTGAATAACAGACATAAAGAGACACAACAACATGCCCTCGACGAGATAATTATAACATGGCAATATTATACATCTACGGGAAGCTAACATGATGCACATCATTTCATATGTAGCACATTTGGTCAAAGAACCCATGGATAATTAGATATCAAGCAGACAAAACAACTATATGATGTCATTGAATTGGAAATAATAGCATGCTTTTGACAGTAACATCAAGTAGGCAGATTGTGAGATCAAGATGATCATGCAATAGACTGCTAACATGACATAACATGCTATTAATGGAAACTAGACATAACAAGGTTCATTTTATTCCATTGAATCAAATTCATAGGATGTAAGGACTAACTAATTTGCATCTAACAAAATGCTACTTTACTGAAACAGGTAAACATATATAACATGTTAGGCACTTTAGAGAAATAAATGAACATGCTACAGGATGATAACAAGGCATACAAGGGACACATGATTTTGATCAAAACACATGAAGAAACCACCTGCATATGAGCTCTGGATCTGAGGCAAACATCAAGCAAACTTTGCAAGTCATAACAGTTTTTTCAGTAACCATCATGATGCACTTTTCAAACAGAGATTGCAACAATCAAATGGATTCCAACATGGAATCAAAGACCACCATCATGTAGCACACATAAAGTATGTCACTTTACATTTAGGGCTCAACTTCCTCCAATGCACATATCACCCAAAATCAACGGTGCAAAACGCTTAAACTAACTGGATGGGAACTTAGAAGTTTTACAGGGGGGTAGAGCTCGGCCATGGCGGCTTCTCCGGCGAGGGGTGCGGCCGCAGTGAGAATGGAGGGGAGGAAGAGGGGGAAAGGGAGGACAGGGAAGGAGGCTCACCAGGGGGCGCCGGAGCCGCGACGACTGAGGCGTCGGGGGTCGCGACAGGTGGCGGCGGCCGATCGATCGATTCGGTGGGGAGGTAAAACGGAGGTGCGAGGTGCAGGGGAGGCGGGCGTGGAGGTCGAGGCTAACGGCGATGGCCGGGATCGGCGGCGGCCGTGGGTACCGGTAAGGAGAGAGAGAAACGAGAGAGAGAGAGAGGATTTGTCCACGGTTAGTAATGGCGCACCCAACACTGGTGCGCCACACATAGGGTTAGCAATGGCGCACTAGTGCGCCACACATATATTTTTTTCCTTTTATTTTAAATATTCAAATACTATAAAATAAATAAGCAAAGATAATTATAATTATGTAGTATATTTAAAATAATATAATATATTTTAAACAAATAAGCACAAATAATTATAACTATGTAGTATACCTATTTTTTGTTCTTTTATTTTAAATTTATTTTAATCTTGTAATAAATATCCAAATACTCTAAAATAAATTAGCAAAAATAATTATAATTATGTAATATATTTCAACCAATGTAATATCTTTTAAATAAATTAGTACAAATAATTATAATTATGTAGTATGCCTGCTTTTGTCTTTTTTATTTTAACCTTGTAATATATATCCAAATATACTAAAATTAATAAACACAATAAATGATAATTATATAGTACATTCAAATAATATAATATCTTTAAATCAAATAGGCACAAATAATTATAATTATGTAGTATACCTATTTTTTGCCTTTTTATTTTAAATGTATTTTAACCTTGTAATAAATATCCAAATACTCTAAAATAAATAAACACAAATAATGTTAATTATGTAGTATATTGAAAATAATATCATATCTTTTAAACAAATAAGCACCCCTCCTTAGACTTGGTAGCAATGGCACACCTGGCAATGATGCGTCAATAGTAAGCCTCGAGAGGAGGATGGACCCAGGAAAAAAAACACCAGTGGCGCATTGTACGTACGGTGCACAACTAGTAACTTACCTAGTGGTGCACCACCTTCAGAGTGTGTCGCTAGCATTGATATTGGGGATATGCCTTCTTTAGTAGAGTCACCGCCACCGATTAGACCATCGCCTTCTTGCTTGCTATTCGGCACCTCCATGGCCGCCTAGGTCAAAGGAGTGGGAGGGAAGTGGAGTTGAAGATAAACGACAGATAGATAAAAATAGACGACAGATAAATAAAAATAGGGATAGAGATGGAGATAGAGATAAAGATAAATAGGGCGCTGGTAGCTGTTAACGATCGTCAAATGTTCCCCGTCCGTACAGCAGTTGTTCAAACCGTTAGATGTGGGCCCGGCTTATCATAAACACGCTTAAAACGCTCGATCCAACGGCTAAGGTAGAATGGTACTCCCTCCGATCCATAAAAAGTGTCGCCCGCTTAGTACAAAGTTTGTACTAATTTAGTACAAAATGTGCGACACTTTTTATGGATCGGAGGGAGTAGTTTTTTACGTACTAGCACTAAAAGATAGTATTTTTCCAGCTTATTAGAAAAACCATAATTTTGGCTAGGACAACTTTTCTAAACTTCATAAATTTTCTAAAATACTACACTCTGTAACAATTCCTCTAACTATTCCTAAAAAGGGAGAACGAGCCTGTGGCTCGATGGTCGGTTGTGGCAGTGGCCACCCAACCCCACTCGAGTTCGATACCTGGTATTGCTGTGGATATTTCATCCGGGGTATTTCCCCTTTTAGGTACCTCACATGTTTACGGGCCACAGTGAAGATGACGTACCCGCTGTTCGCGGAGTCGGGGGGAGGCTTCGGAAGACATGTAACGTGCGTATAGGTTTTAGTTCTTGATAGGCGCGTAGCGGGTGTGTGTATTGGTGTGCGTGTGTGTGATATGTGTGTTCTGCACATGTTCTTGCATACGATACGTATCCATGTACTCTTTTTTCAAAAAAAAAACATGTACTGAGGCTAAAAAAAACTCCTCCTAAAAAGGAATTTCTCTAGGCTAATGATGGTGGCCGGCCGACCGGCCAAAGCCTACGTGCCGGTCGGTCAGGTCCACTTGTGCCCACTTTTCCGCTTTTGTTGCATTTGACATATGATAAATGTTACAACCATAGTATAAAATGTTACTATCTGTACTACTATTATACTAATATTATTATATTGATCTATATTACTTTTTGCTAAACAGATGTATTTAATAGTATTTTAGTGCTAAGCGCATTCATTTGGTAGCATGATATGAAAAAGTTACTAATGATTTTTGCTACAACAAAAAAGATGAAGTGTGATCGGTGATGATGGGTCCCGAATTTTGTTGCAACCATTATAAAAAAAGCTACAAGCGTAGATTAAATTTGCTGCGACGAATTGATGGTAAATATGATACGTAATTTTTTATTAGATTTTTTGTTGCAACAGTGAAAAAAAATGCACACAATTTTTTTTTGTTGCATCCATGTACCGAAAATGTTGCAATCGATAGTAAAAGTGCTACCGTCAGCGATTAAAATTTGCTACCACCATTTTTTTCTGCAAAAAGCACAAAAATAAAAAAATATTGCATTCGTATACCAAAAATGTTGCAAATGTACCACAAATGTTACAAGGATGTGAAGAGGTATGCAGCGATATGATCCGTCGGATCGCCGAAATCGTACGGCTGTGGGCCGACCGGCGCAGGCTTTTTGCCGGTCAGCCGGCGCAGATCACTGCCCATTTCTCTAACTTGCCAAGTGAAAACAAGATTATTTTTTTGAGAATATGGACAAAAACAAATAAGTAACTGAAAAGTGGCCCCATCAATTTCTGTGTGTGGGGGCCCGTGAGAAGACGTTGTGTGTGGGGCCCACCTCCATCGATCACCCAACTCACGTTTCCGTATAAGAGCAGGGACCCTCTTGCTCGAAGACCACCAATCTCCCAAGTCTCCACTCCCTAATCCATCTCCATCCCAAGCAAGAGAAACATCAGAGAGAGGCAGGAGACACCATGAAGGGGACAGCTCCATGGCATAGGCTCTCCGAGGCCGAGGCCGCCGTCAACCGCTCCATCGCGGCGAGTAGCGTCGGCAAGTACTTCAAGCTCGACGCGCGCAAGAGCTCCTTCACCAAGGAGCTCCGCGCCGGCGCCGCCACCTTCCTCACCATGGCCTACATCATCTCCGTCAACGCCGCCATCCTCACGGACTCGGGCGGGCCGTGCACCGTGCTCGACTGCTCCCCGGTCGGCAACTCCACGGCCGTCCCGGGGCGGGAGTGCATGCTGGGCACGTCCAACCCGGGATACGAGCAGTGCCTAGCGCGCACCAAGAGCGACCTGATCGTCGCCACGGCTGTCGCCGCCATGGCCGGTTCCTTCGCCATGGGCGCTCTCGCCAACCTCCCGCTCGCTCTGGCCCCCGGGATGGGGGCCAACGCCTACTTCACCTACAACATGGTGGGCTTCCACGGCTCGGGTCCCATCCCCTACCGCACGGCGCTCGCCGGCGTCATGTTGGAGGGCATCATCTTCTTCGTCCTGTCCGCCGTCGGCCTCCGGTCAAGGCTGGCGCGGATCATCCCACGGAACATCCGCCTCGCCTCCGCGGTCGGCATCGGCTTGTTCCTCGCCTTCACCGGCCTGCAGTCGAGCCAGGGCCTCGGTCTCGTGGGCGCGAGCCCGTCCACGCTGGTCACACTCACCGCCTGCTCCGAAACCGACCCCGTCACCGGCGCCTGCCTCGGTGGCACCCTCCACAGCCCGACCTTCTGGCTGGGCGCGGCCGGCTTCCTCATCACCGCCACATGCCTCGCCAGGGACGTCAAGGGCGCCATGATATACGGCATAGTGTTCGTCACGACCGTGTCTTGGATCAGAGGCACGAGCGTCACGGTGTTCCCGGACACGCCGGCCGGCAATGCCGGGTTCTCCTACTTCAAGAAGGTGGTGGACTTCCACATGATCAAGGGCACGGCCGGGCAGCTCAGCTTCGGCGGCTTCCGCCATGGCAACGTGTGGCTCGCCATGCTGACGCTGCTATACGTGGACGTGCTGGACACGACGTCGACAATGTACTCCATGGCGGAGTACGGCGGGTTCACCGACGGGGCCGGCGGGTTCGAGGGCGAGTACCGGGCATTCCTGGTGGACGCCGGGTCGACGGTGCTGAGCGCGGGGCTCGGGAGCACCACGGTGACGACGTACATCGAGTCGACGGCGGGGATCAGGGAAGGCGGCAGGACGGGGGTGACCGCGATCACCGTGTCGGCCTTCTTCCTGGCGTCGCTCTTCTTCTCGCCGCTGCTGATGAGCGTGCCGCCGTGGGCCGTGGGGCCGTCGCTGGTGCTGGTGGGCGCGATGATGATGCGGGTGGCGAAGGAGATCGAGTGGGGCGAGATGAAGGAGGCCATCCCGGCGTTCGTGACCATGGCGCTGATGCCGCTGACCTTCTCCATCGCCAACGGCATCATCGCCGGCCTGGGCGTGTACGTGGCGCTGCACTGGTACGACTGGGCCGCGCTGGCGTGCGGCAAGGTTGGCAAGGCGCTCGACGACCGGCGCAACCAGGTCGCCGCCTCCACGGCGGAGCTCGGCCCCGCGCAGCAGGACGTCGTCTGAGGATGGACGGATGGATAGACTTGTGTCGGCTTTGTTTGTTCTAGCTAGTTGGTGATGGTTAGTTTGGACAGGGTGCATCGTGACATGGGATTAGGACCGGTGGTAGTAGGGACTGGAATTTGGTGGAAAAGGTTCTCGTTCTCTAGTGGGAACGGTCTCGATGAGACTCTTGAAGTGCAAGGAGACGTTTGTGCTGGTAGTAGTACTTTGACCATGATGGCAATCGATTTGGCTAGCACGTTTAACTTCTGACGGATTTGTAGATTGTACCGGCAGGTTTTGCACCGAGGTCAAAGCCATGATTACTGGAATATGATGGCCTCCAAAAGAACTTGTTCGCGAGTACTCCTCCACTGTGTGTATGGGCATGGAATCCGGACCACCGCGGTCGGCCTATTGGATTGATGGGTTCATTTGGTTCAACCTATCCTATCCAACTAGCCAACTATGCAAGTTCGGTTTCGTTTGTCCAAACGAAATGAGATTGGTGTTTTGCAATCAACTGGAATGAAGGATACAGTGGTATCGGATGCAACCTGTCTGGTCGTCAGGTTATTTCCTTCACAAGTCAAGCCTGAAAGTGAAAAAGCTTTTCAGTCGGTGATGGCGTGAAGCTGCAAAACTTGCCGTGTACCTAACTCCTGGCTGCTGCGTCATACGTACGTACTGTGCACTGTATGATGCCAGGATGAGATGCAATCGCTCAGCTCAGGATAGAGGATACCGGAGAAAGATGAGATAAGCCTGAAGAATAGCATTGCAGCGTGACAGGGCTGTGATGGATATTTTAGCGTGTGGATTGGGGGATGTTTGTTTGGAGGATGACGACGGCTGCTGCTGCCTGCTACTTTCCCGTCGATTCCCTGCCACGTACGTAGTTAGTTCGTCCGGTGAAACAAACAGCCATCTGCATCTGGACGTGGTTTGAAAGCTGGACGGGCCCTGTTGCCGGAAATGTGTGGTCTGGGTCTCGTGAGTCAATAGTTCTGAGAATATTAGCTTCAACTTGTGCCAGATCCTCATGGTTCAAGTTAATCTGAAACTGTTCATGCGCCTCGATTCTCACGTAGTTTATCCCTTCTTTGGTACTACATAGGATAAAAATATCCTAGGAATAGGAAAATCATAAGTGAGATGGCATACATCTCATTTTCTATAGAAAAAGGATTTTATTTTAGTTATATCATAAGAATTTTTTAACCGAGTTTAGGTTAATATTTTTTTCCTTCAAAATGTAAAGGATTGGTTCTTGTTCTTCACTGGAATTGGAATCCATTCCTACAAACCAAATGGCTTCAAAGGGTTTTTCCTATAAAATTCCTATACTTTATCAATCCTTCAAATTTTCTAACCAAATGTGGTCTATTTGTTCAAGAATTCCCGAGGTACACTTATGGGGTCAAAGATTTGAGAAACCAGAATTTATGGCATATTGAAATAGGCTTTTACTCCGCTTTATATGAACACCAAATGGAGACGGGGAGCAACGCCAAATGACCAATCTTTTATAAAACTAGATGATGCCCCGCACGTTGTTGCAAGATTTTTTTTGCAATATGTTTCAATGAAATTTTTGGTTAAATAAATATTTGAAATGATAATTTTGAATAATATATGTATTTAATATAAATATCACAATAGAACAAAAATTCTCATGCATGTGTGTTACATGTTAGGGTGGATTTTTATTATGCATAATGGCATATTGAGGTGGATATGTTTTTATGCATATTGAGTGATGAGATGATATGCTTGCATGTTAAAAAAATGTTAGTAAGAGCTAGCTATTTAGATATATTCCCTCTATTTCCTAATATAGGTCGTCTTAGCAAGCTAATATAGATTGCTAAAACGACTTATATTAGGGAAAGAAGGGACTAGAAGATATAGTATTGTATATATATGTCATACAGTATATATTATCTCATAACCCATGGCAACGCACTGACATCATGCCTCAATAAGACTAAGGCATTTGTCAAGTCAGCATATCACACCTAAAATACTCACAGCTTAGTGGAAAGGAAACCTACTCACTGCTTAAGAGTGGAAATAAATATATGTGACTCCTTACACAATGAAAATATGCGTGAACAGCATAAAACAGCTATATGTTGAATATAGAAACTAAATCATCTCATAAGACCACAATTTTCTTTTGCATGTGACTCCAAAATTTCCTAAGTTGAAAAGAAGACTTGCAGTGGACTTTAGATACTACTACCCCTATTTCTAAATGTAAAACGTTTTAGCAGTTCAGTTCAACATTTTAGTAGTTCAAATTGAACTGCAAAAACGTTTTACATTTAGGAACACAGTGTGTACTAGATACAATGGTCGGGACATCCTCAGTTATCCCAAGGTAGTGACTCTTAATCTTGTCTTTACATGCAGATGAGTTCTTACCTTGTTAGTTCAGGTTGTGTTGTTTCTCACTTGGCACAATACTTGAAACTGAAGATCATAAGTCCAAAATCAAAAGCAAACAATATTTCCACCAAATATCATTTTCAAAGTGGTAACTAAGATTTAATAGTCTCCCTTAATAGTCAGGGGCCTATCCATAATGCTAAACAAGCTACATGTCCTCAATTTCTTGCTCAGATGATGTGGGGCGACCTTCATACCCCAATCTTGCTCCTAAGCTTCCCGTGATAACACTGAATTTCAGCCTTATATCCCTCATCATGTCTTGAAGCTGCTTATTCTCCGGATCAGACAGAGGATAGTTGCTCACAAGTGCAGCTAGTTGCTCCATGTATTTCCTCACCCGAGCTGAGAATGCATCTTGATCAAGGCGAATTACTGACATCCACACATCCAAGCAGCCCTGATAGAATCCCAGTTCTTCGCCTACCTGGAAACCATTCTTTAAGCCAACCTGCCTCCCTTCCTCCTTTCCAGATACCAGGCCATCATCATAACCATTTTTATAACCCTCTTGATAGTGTGTCTCATCTAAGGCTAACGCTGGTTCAAGAAAATCCATGTATCAAGCAATATTCGGTCTGCAAAATATGTAATTCAACACAATAAGTAATTATATGAGTACATGTTCAAGGTTGCACAATAAGTAATTATATGAGTACATGTTCAAGGTAAAGAGAAAAAACCTCATGATTGAAAGTAACATTATAGATTAAGGGAAACAGCAAATCAACTTTTTTTTTCTAAAATATAACCTAAATGTTGTTGCAGATGGAATTAAGACAATACAAATGATTTATTAAAACCCAAAAAACAAAGAAAGTAGTCCTAAATTCCATCCTCATTCTTCCTTTGCCCCAGCAGGCAAAAGTAGGGGAGTTATCCTTCGTCTTTCCAACCCTCTGCTAGTCAATCAAACATCATGAAGTACTAATACGAATTCAACACAAAGAGATATATTTTAGAAAAAGTTTGAAATTTTGATCTTACAGTTATAAAAAACCCTGGTTTTGTAACTAGGGTTGTTTTATAAAACAACCAACCCTGGTTCCCGAAAAAAACAATCACCCTGGTGTCTGACAGTGCAAACTAAAAACAAGCAACTTCTCAATAACCACATAATCTTACAGCCACCTTATATAGCTGTAGATTACACAACAACACAAGGTAGTGATGGATCATCCTGTTGAGTTTCAGGATATGATTTACACGGTATGTGGTAATCTTCAAATTGATAAAGATATACCAATACTAGCTGCAGAAATCGCTCATGTCATTCACTACTACACTCATGTAGAGGAAAATAAAATGATGTCTTAATCCATAGTAGTATGGAATAAATATCAGTATCTATTTACTCAATATCGAAGCCATAATCCATTCAAGACTCCTGAGTTATGTTGTGAGGATTCAGAATGTCTTTCTCTGACACAACGTGTGAGGGTGGAAATCATATCCATATATGTTACTTTTTGCCCGGAAAATGCTAATGTAGCCCGAGCTACATGTAGCTCGTTTTTTTGAAAAAAAAAACTTAAACAGTTCAAAAAATTCTGAATTTTTTTATGGATATACATACACATGTATAGGACATTTGTGCAAAGTTTCATACCATTATACTTTAATGCGCCGCGGGAAACAATTTGACAAATATTTGATTTTAAATGGGCATTTTTCTTCTTCTTTTTGGGCCAAATTTTTGTTAATTTTGTGCAGAATGCATATTACAATATTTTTGAACCAAAAATTACATGTTTGTGTGGAATTCATGTAAGTTACCACGGAAAAAAATCGATTTTTTAAAAAAAAAATTCAAAATAAAGGGCTACATGTAGCTCGAGCTACATAAATTCGCACTCACTTTTTGCCTCCTTTTTCACAGTATATGCTATTGTGCTCTACTGCTACTGTTATTGTTCTTTTATTTTGTAAGTCCATGATAAATCTCTTCATAGGAGGATAGATCATAGTTCAGCTACTATGTACATAAAAGGACCATATATTATTCTGCATGTTCAAAGACAATAAATTGCACATGTACAGTGTAATGGACTATAACACTGGCATAAAAAGCTCTCTTTTGTGCACTTCATAAGCACAGTTTCAATGTTCCAGTACTTAACCTATAAATGGAAGGGAAATTTAAAACAGGACAAGGCCGTGGATGACGCCCGTGCCCGAATCCTGGCGAAGCGGCAAGCCCGAGCGCTCGCGGTGGAGCAAACCCGGGCCATCCGTGCCCCCCTCCAGCTCCGGCGCTGAGCTGATCCGCCTTGACCCCTATGTGTCGTCTTTGATGCAGGGCGAAGGCGACCGTGGGTTAACTTTCCTCTATAGCCCTATTTTACTAGTAGAACATGCCTAAATTTGATAGTCTGATGGCACGTATGGTGATGAACTCCCCTATGCCCTATGCTATGTCCTGTATGAACTATGTGCTATGATCTATATGAATTATGAAGTACGTCATACAATCTACGTTGCATGATATTGTAAATATTTGAAGGTTTACATATGAGAGGACGACTGTGGACGTGGGTGTTTGAGGGGTGGCCGGGAGTTGTCTGCGGAAGCGTCCGAAGACGTGGGGTCATATTTGGCAATTCCGGTTGTAGATGCTCTAACTAATTGTTCCCCCCAAATGGTTAACTCCTCAAAAATTTGAGGAAAATGATTGCAATTGGCTGACTGATTCATTGGATCAGTCGGTCGCATCGTCAACATGCCACACCCCATTGGCCCTGCTCTATCCTCCCCTCATTTATCTCTCCACCGAACAACTCTCATCCACTCATTCCCCAGCGGCAATCCCCTTCTCTCTCTCTCTTATCTCCGATATGCTACAGCTGGCTAACGATGGAGATACACACGGCCGACGATGCTGCAACCGGAGGGGCACTTTGCTACGAGTGGCGACCCGCCGTGCTATAGCCAGCCAATGACGGAGACGCACATGACCGGGGATGCTGTGAGGGTGCTGCGACGGCTCCCAGCGGCTACACGAGATGCTGAGATCGCACCCGACGGCTGCTGCAACGAGATGGGGTGTGCTGGGATCAAAGATGCGTTGTGCTAAGACACGAGAGGCAGTGTTCACCGGTGCTGCAACAGGAGAGACGGTGTGCTGTGAGCCTGTGATAGAAGACAGGTGGTGGTGCGTAGTTATAAAAAAACGCTAAGGCGTTAATTGTGCGTTTTGTCACCGCCTTCTGCTTTTCTGACCAAAGCGCCCGCTTATGCACAATTATGTGTAGATTAAGCGCTAGGCGTTTTGCTACCGCATAGAGCTTAGGCGCGCTTAAGCGCCCCCCTAGGCATTCCTTTTTTAACTATGGCTGCGACACGAGCGACGGTGCGGGGAAGCGAGCGGCGACGGCCGATGCTACAAGCTAGGGGATGAGGCTGCTGCGAGCGCCAGCTGTTGGTCCGGCTATTCTCTTGTGCAAGCACACGGGGATACGAGGCAGGGCCGTTCTTCCCGGCGGCAAGCATGTGTGCTGTGGGGAGTCAGGGGGAGGACGGTGCATTGTGTACATGGGGAGGGGTGAAAAAAAAACCCGCTGTCGTTGGCCTAATCAAACAGTGCAGGATCGGACCGATCCAGTAATCGGATCGGCTGACCGACGCGTATTAGCATCCAAAATTTGAGTTTCCTCTCCCACTGTCACCATCATTGGACACCCCGCTTGCTGCTGGAATGGACCAGCCAGCCCCTCCGCATCCCCGGTGACCCTTGAAGTTGCACTGGTCTGTATATAAAAAGATGGTTATTTATATACAGACTTCTGAAACAATCTACGGACAATGACTGATGACATGATGTGCAACTGATTCCTTTTGAAATAATCTATCCTGGAGCTAGGGCTTTTCATAACAAATCATCCTCAAGTCGTCAATTGTTGCAGCTCACAACAACAACATAAAGAGTCTAAGCCATGCCATAATCTAAGCTGTCTATTCATTTTTCACCAACAACTCAAACTTGAAACAAAGCTAGCTTTGTTACAGCTTGATATAGATGATTATTACAAGGCAGTAGTAACCAACTAAGAAAATTGCAAGCCAAACTGTTGTGCTTAGTTCTGAAAACCTGAAGCTTATT
Source organism: Bromus sterilis (assembly GCA_950022295.1). NCBI lineage: Eukaryota > Viridiplantae > Streptophyta > Magnoliopsida > Poales > Poaceae > Bromus > Bromus sterilis. The sequence continues at coordinate 357,794,827 of OX465595.1, read as the reverse complement.
TGATCCTTATACACAACCTGATGCTTGTTTCCCAGATACTAGTTGTGTTTCCTAGAGCCTAAAGGCATGATATTGGTCTTCTACACAATCTGAAGCTTCAGTTTAGCTTGCAGGGTCCTTATATTTATCATTTATGGTCATGCGTACTTCTCACTTTATTTAGAAAAACATGCAAGCAAAATATATTCATATACAAGACAAGCACATTTTCACTTTTGTGCCATGAAGAGAGGTGTTCAAGTGTGTCATCTGAACAGAAATTACCATGTTTTTAGGTATGGAGAAAATACACTTCTACTTAAACCTGAAAGTATAGTATGACAATATAACATCTACTACTAATAACTAAATTAACCAATAGAGGCCTGCTCTCTGATTCCAAAGTTGCATGTTTCAACTTACCGAAGCAATAATAGGTGGGTTAGATTACCACACTGGTATAGCATGCCTGAATTTACGACACTAGGCTGCAGTACTTTAGGCCAATGGCAGTTAGTTGTGGTACGGAGCTTGCCACTTGCCGAGATCTTACGGATGCTCTCTGATTCCAAAGTTGCATGTTTCAACTTACCGAAGCAATGATAGATGGGTTAGATTACCACACTGGTATGGCATGCCTGAATTTATGACACTGGGTTGCAGTACTTTACGCCAACGACAGCTAATTGTGGAATGGAGCTTGGCGCTTGCCGAGATCTTACAGCTGCTACACCAGAAAATTGACCTTACTGGAAAAAGCTAGAGTCTCGCTCAGGACGTAGGAGAGGTTTCTTCTTCGATGCCCCTTTTTTCAGAAAAAGGGATGGGATGGGAGTTCGTGTAGCGTTTTGAATGCAATCTGATTGGTATAGTAGGAATTGACTTGTTTCCACACATGCTCTACATTCAATCTATTGAGAATAAATATATGTTGCCTCCAGACAAATATACTACAGATGGGTTAAGATAACATGTAGAGGGTTCCGACACTAATCCATATACTAGCAAACCAGTGTTAGTTGGATGGGAGGATTGAAAATGATGAACACACTAGCTTTTGGGTAGCACATCAGTAGAAAACATTTGAGAAATGCACCTCAGGTAGGCAAACTGGAGAAGCATATAACACTTCTTGACAACCTAAAAGTTCGATAAGCTAAAATAGAAGACAATGCATCGAACTTAGGATCCTAATCAGTAAAACAAATAGTGGTAGACCTGAAAAATTGATGTGTGAATTCCCAGACCGAACACCTATTTTTAGTCCCTGTTGTTTCTTACTTCCGAGGTGCAATGGATATGTACAAGATAGAAATAACACATTTGAGGACCAAGTTCAACTCCAAACTAGCAGCCAAAAGCTATATGGGATCGAACAGAGTGTACTCATATACAGTACTGTATAATCTATGCTGGGGAAAACAGCAGAGTTAAAAAGAAGAGGCAAACGAGGATAAGATCCCATAAGCACGAATTTATTTTACCATACCAACGGCGGACGGGTCCGGCGAAAGACTGCAGCGGATGAGAGCGGGTCCGACGGGGATGACGTCGTACTGTGGACCGAGTGAAGTGGCGTTAGGGTTAGGAGAAGAAATGGAAGGTGGAAGAAAGGAGAGGCAGATGTGAAAGACTTACCGACGGCGAGAGGAACGGGGTGGCAGGGAGAGGAGGGATCGGGTTGAAGGAGCGGCGTCGAGGTAACCTTTGCAGAGAGGATCGGGATGGGGGAGAGAGCGGTCGGGCATGGAGATCCAAAGCAGAGTTAATTGCAAGCAAGTTCCACAATTGAAACCATATTTATTAATGAGTAAACCGCATCAGCGTCCTAGTTCTTTTTCCGCATCTTCAGTTTGGTCCCTATTCTTTAAAGAACAGTGCTACACGTTCGACGTTTCTTGTACGAAACTTGTACGACGCAGTAAATCAAGCTATACGTTGCTCTTTGCTCCGGTCATCCCACGGTGCACAACAAGTGTCGTACGCACTTCATACAGAAAGTGTCGTACGCACAGCAATATCGTTCTTTAAAACGGAATATCGAGGTCCTAAATCTTTTATAAGTGGTTTAAGTGAGGTCTTAATTCTTTCAAAATGCATATCTAGGTCCTAATTCTTTTGTAAGTGGTTCAAGTGAGGTCCTAATTTCGTATTTACTGAATTTGAAATCATATTAATATATTTCAGAAATTCTAGAAAATGTTTAAAACCTTAAAAAAACATAGGAATTGAACCGTAAGTCAGATAAAAATAATTTATATATGCAAAAATATCAGAAAAAACCAACTAATCCGAATATGCCACCCACATACCTGCCACCCCTCTCTAACATATCGGACATGGAACTTTCCCCTTAGGATCGTCTGACCGATAATCCCCTAGAGCTGGGAAAATATTACTGGATATTTTCTTAATCCGTCTAAAATGCCTAGCACTGCATTACTTCACCCCTACCCTAGCTTAATGTATTGCCATATCTTGCATCTGTGTTGCTATTGTTTGCCGTGTGTTTATTGTTTCTTTCTAGCAACGGTCGCAGGGTCTATCGGGAGAGAAGGACTGGGAAGAGACAATAAATACACGGCAAACAATAGCAACACAGATGCGAGACATGGCAATACATTAAGCTAGGGTATGGGTGAACTAATGCAGTGCTAGGCATTTTAGACGGAGCGGGAAAATATCTTCCAGCTCTAGGTGATTATTGGTTAGACGATCCGAAGGAGAAAGTTCCATGTCTGATATGTTAGATAGGGGTGGCAGGTATGTGGGTGGCATATTCGGATTAGTTGATTTTTTTCTGATATTTTTTCATATATAAATTATTTTTATCTGACTTACGGTTTAATTCCTATGTTTTTTAAGGTTTTAAATATTTTCTAGAATTTCTGGAATATATTAATATGATTTAAAAATCAGTAAATACGAAAATAGGATCTCACTTGAACCACTTACAAAAGAATTAGGACCTAGATATGCATTTTCAAAGAATTAGGATCTCATTTGAACCACTTACAAAAGATTTAGGACCTCGATATTCCGTTTTAAAGAATAGGGACCAAATTGAAGATGCGGGAAAAGAACTAGGACCGCTGATGCGGTTTACTCTTTATTAATTGATGCCATTTTTCAAAAAAAAATTACAGTACTTCTTTCGTTCCAAAATAACTGTTTTAATTTTTTTTAACATGAATTATACTAAGGCTAAAACAGTTATTTTAAAACGAAGGAAGTATGTACCAAGATACATGTAGATCTGTTGCAAAATACTATATTTTTACCCATAGATATTGTATCAAACACCACGGACCCACTGTCAGCCCTAGAAGGAATCTTATTTTTCCAAAAAATCCTTCACTTTTTATTTAATCACAAATAAATCCTCTGTCAAAGTCTAAAATTAAAATGATCAAGTGGAGTTTGTACAGGAACAAAACATTTTTATATAGTAGGTACTAAGAATAAGGCGTAAAACATATATAAATTGTAATAAAATTTATTATTTATTTAAATATACACGTATTTTATAAATACTACTCTCTTCGATCCAAAATAAATGTCTATCATTTTGTACTAAGTTAATATAAACTTTGTATTAAAAGAGCGACACTTATTATGAATTGGAGGGAGTAGTAAACATGTCCGTATATTGCAACGGAAGAAAATAAAATTACATGCCAGAGCAACTGCAAATTGTCATAAATAAAAATTGTTCAAGTCAAGTATCAGGGGTACGAAAATTGTTTGTGCATTGCAACGGAAAATACATTATGTTGATAGAGATTCGCCTAATCTCTATCATAAAGCCAGATCGTTAGCCATCAATGTGACTGTTACTGAACAGGATCCAACGATGTCCCGGTCTTCTACCCCTTCTACATCCAACGATTTGACTTAGAGAAGGACATAGTCGCACGAAGCAAGAATCCTTAGCAAGGTCTATTAGTGTACCATCCGGTCTAGGACATGCTTCCTCTTCACAACAATCAAGGTCGATGAGGGGAATGCCAACTCTACCATCTAAAGCAATAGGAACATGAAACCACTTTTAATATAAATTTTCATGCGATATATTAAAAAAAGGAGTTTTCATCAGACATAAAGTCCATAAATGTCAAAATAGCATACCGATCAAGCTAATTAAGCAAGGAAAATATATGCTACTTTCATAGATTACACAAAATAATCAAAAAGTTATAAATGGATTTGGATCAAATTAATTTCATTATGTCATGAAAATAAACAAACTTGCTTCAAAGTAATTATAAATCTATGAAAATTTTGATCACTAAAGTTACTCACTAAGATGCACGGTGCAATTATAAAGGAGCATTCACAATACAGACTGTATATGATTTATCTATCTTTTTAAATAGTTTAAGAATACCGGTAAAAGAAATATTTGCCCTTGCAAGTAGTGCACATATATATTTGCCCTTGTCAAAAACAAAAAGGATTTTTGCACCCTTGAGCATATGCTCCCGGTTTCTAAAATGCATTTTAAACACATTTTTGAAATGTAAAAAATCAAATAATTTTTGGGGGTGTACATTTTAACGTTATTTGTCTTCACAAAGTCGTTTTACGAAACATTGGAATATTTTGTGTGTGTGTAAAAAGGACAAAAGTTTGTTGCTAAAAATCTTTTCATGAGACATTTTTCCCTTTTTTGTTCTGAACTTTTTAACATTTCAAAATATCATTTTTGAAAGGCGGAAGCTATATACATGTAGAATTGGAATTCTTCTAAAGTCTTCAGTGGCGTTCAAGATACACGCATCACGATAACCACATCGCAGTATTTTGCACAGCATTATCATCATGCCGGCAATCCTTCCCACGGGCACATATTTTGCCCCTAATCCTTCGTGCCTCGGTTCCTCACCCTTTACTTTAATTGTTTTGTCTTCGTTTTCATAGGTGAGTTTTTTTTAACGTCACCACATGATTAGATCCACTGAACTTGACTAATTCTTTTTTGCGTGCACTTAACAATTTAGATTGACGGACTATTTTTCTGAGTTCGATAAATCCTAGTTCATTCATTTGAGGGAAATTTTTGTTGTCTTACAAACCTCTGCGCTTGGTGGCCCAACATAGTCTATAAAAATATAAGCGTGTGTAGACATCAAGGACTGGGGATGCGCACTGCAAATGGAAGTACAATAGAAGCGCGGGGTAGCTGGACCCGTGCTGCTACTAAGTGGAACCCATCGTGGATCCTGGGGCTAGCCACAGTAGCAACACTGTTTCCTAGCCCGCATTGCTACTATTTGGTAGCAGCGCACTTTCTCTGCCCTCTCATATCCATCTCCTCACTTTTTGATCTAGATCGTGCCACCACCCCCAACCGCTTCACCCCCCGTCGTCGCGCCGTCGACCCCCCAACTGCTCCACCCCGTTGTTGCCGCCCCCGCCACCCTCCAATCGCTCCACCCACCGCCGTCGTGGATCCGCCCCATCGACCCCGCATACCTCCGCCCCAAAACCCACCGATGAAAGGAAGAGAGATGACGGCGTTAATGCAGGAGTTTTTTTTTGGCGAGATGTGCGCGGTTTCCGGAAGAGTCCGATCATTGGATGGATTCGATGTGAGCCCTAGAGGCAGTGGAGAAAAGATGGGGCGGGGAGTGAACATCCGTCGGAGGCGAAGGAGAGGGAAATTATGAGATGCTAGTGGGTGATGGATGACGCATTAGTACAACTTGCATAGTTGATTGTGAGAGAGACAACGAACGAGGAGCGCGCTCGGATGCATCAACCATGTAGGGATCAATCGGAGTTGATCCTCAAATGGGCGATCAACAAAGTCAAATCGCCAGTTCCTCTGCAACAGGAACAATGGCGCTGCATCATGGAGCATTCCCACTTATTCATATTAAAGCGGGTACTTCGAATTGTATGCATTGCATAAAATAGAATTGGTAAAATTTATTTTTTAATTCCTAATTAGTTAGTAGCAACGCGGGGTAATAGGTTATTCGCAGTGTGTTGTCGTGCTACTACTAGCCAGAGAAAGCAGCAACGCATGTTGTAGAATGTGCTGCTGCTAACTACCTTAGCAGCAGCGCAGGGTAGCCCCGCGCTGCTACTAGCGTTTTTTTCCGTGCTGCTAATAGTGTTTTTCCTAGTAGTTCTAGGCCTTGTTTCCGAGCATTGATACACCGTTTCCAGTTACTTTTGTTCCTCGTTACCTTGCTATAATTTTTATTTTAGATTTTTATTACTTTGTTCTTTCATCCCTATCGCTCGTATTTTATCATCTCTTCACCGAACTAGTATACCTATACAATTTACCATTATATTAGATATATTGGAGCACAAGAGATTTCTTGTATTTGATTGCAAGGTTGTTTGAGAGAGATAACTTTCTGCCTACATCTCCCTGAGTTCTATAAATCTTTGGTCACCTATCTAAGGGAAATTTGATGTTGTCCTCATCTCTACGCTTGAAGGCCTAATAGAGTCTGCAAGAATGGAAGCGTGTAGTAGACATCATCATAAACAACCAGCTTCAGTAGGATCTTATTGAGCACCTCTGGCAGAGGCATGGGTAGTAATATGCCATTTTTATTCATTTGATTTCATTAATGTGTGATAAAAACTACTCCGTATTTATTTGCACTAGCTTAATGTCCGTGTATTGCCACAGAATAACGAACAAAAATTATGATCAAACAATTTAGAAATATGTGATTAGTATGATGACATGTTTTCATTCATATAGTGATGAATTGAGTCTCTCTCACACTCCTTTCATCCTTAATACCTGGTGTTTCCTTAATCACCCTATCATTCCAAGAGTATACAACAACATCTTTATCTCCACCCTTCCCTCCCCTCCACCTTCATTCACGCCACTGTGTCTGAACTCTTTTTTCAAAATCTTGTACCACCATAGATTATAATACTTTATTGATTTGTAAGATTCTTTTGATCTCTTTCTTAGATTAGTTAGTCAAAAATATTTGATTAATTCACATTTAATTATTTGATTAGTAGTCCTTCTCTTAGCCAATCCTTGCTCTTAACAAAATGTATGTGGGTTGCAACATAGACAATTCTGTTCTAATGGTTTAATATTAATTTTGATTAACATATAAATTTAGGTCAAATCATATGACATTATGATTTCTTCACGTTAAATCACTCTTCCTTTGACTCATCATAAGGTCGAACTATGTGTAAACACCACACAAATCATGCATATGTAAAAGTACACAGATAATACAAGACAAATGTTTTCATTCTCACTAAAAATGATTCGAAAAAGAGTAAACCTACTTATGTTAATACACTTGCGCTTATAGGAATAATGTAAAATTTGCAACCATGTTTACCAAGTTATTTATATATACGAATTGAATGTTGTCCAAAATGTTTTTTTATTTTGTTGCGACAAATATTGCTATTGCTTTATCTCACTGGCAGCCACGGTGTTCCCTTCTAGCTCCCTCCAAAATATAGAAAATAGACCATCAAAGTAAGGAAAAAAGTAAACGACTAATTCTTGGCAATAATGTATAGCAAATGTTTTGCTAATGTTGGAGAATTAAACAATGGTGAACTAATTTTCCAAATTATTAATTTTATTACTTCATGTCTTGCAGAACATATTGCGCAAAATGATCAAGACGTGTATAGACATATTATAAATTCTTGATCTGATAACGACATAAAATGAAAATGGTAAGAAAAAATATCATTTAAGATAGAAAAGGTAACAATTAAATCCAACATTTCTTTGAGGCTAATGATGTTGTTATTTTTAGAGTGTCTATGTACAAAAACACACTAATTGTTTTACAATATCACCAATTAATTCCTAAAAAAGCGCCCATATGCACATGCTATTATATGTCCAATCTATGTGTGACTTGTACACTAAGGAAGGAATTCTTTTAGCTTGATCAAATGACGGTAAGGCATGGATGTTTGGAATAGATAGATTTTAGGCAAGTTAAAAAAAATCAGCCAAATCTGGAATGGGAGAAAGGAAAGGAATCGTGGGAGAAAAATCAATGGGATCGATGGAAAGGGGTAGCGTAGGTGAAACGAAACGAACGAACGACATACTCCCCCTTTAGAAGAAAGCATTCTAGGAAATAAATAAAAACATTAATGTATTCAAAAATCAAGGTGTTTTTTATGCGCAAGGATATAAAAATATATGTGTGTGATTGATTATTAGTATTAATCTCTACTCCTAAAAGGGAGTTCGTACGTCGTCTCGTCGACACCAACTCCCCCTCTCCCCTCGATCGGCCTCTTCCACCTCACCGATTTTTTTTCCTTCTCTAAAAAACCAACCCCCCCGTCTGGTTTTTAACTTAACACACCTACCAAATATACAGATACAATCAATACTTATTATGGTATGTCAATGAATCAATCAAAATCAAAACTTACCTACCATCAAACTTGCCTATGCGTACACGAAGGATCTAAAATTAAACACAAATCAAACAGGAACTTGAGCAATCCTGGCCATTCTTATTCGGCGTCGCTGAGATCCCTGGCAGTAGGTACTGTTCGACGTCACGGCGATGGTTGTACGAAGTCCCCAAATCATCATCAGCGGCTAATTGACAGGCTGATCAAGAGGGACGTGATGCCCCCAGCGATCTGAACCTTTTGATTGTCCCCAGTTTCCAGATTGTCCCCAGTTCACTGGGACTGAACTGGGAACAACCAAAAGGTTCAGATCGCTGGGGGCAATCTACTTCCGGCGATCCCTAGCAATCGACAACGTGTTTCTGTGTGGCGATCCTTGCAATCAACAAGCATCCGAAGATCAACATACTTCCTGCCCGCGAATTGACATTGGTGCCTGAACATACTTCACTGCATCATGGTCTCTCTCCATCCATTGGCCCTTGCTGCCCTGCACCCGTTCAAGTAAGTCAATTCTCCAGCCATTTTTTACTGAAGTTTTCCAAACAGATTTCAAGCCCTGTTAGAACGCAAGCAAACAGGACAAATTCTGATGTACACACTAGGACAGTAAGCAAACCTGCTCGTTATGTTTAATATGACTGGAATATCCTCGTACTTGTTGGTGCTCCAGAAGGCCAGTTGTATCCGGTGCCACCCCCATTTGCTTTGGTTGCAGCTGACGTCTTTATCGCGCCTACAAATTAGAGCAGACTAATGAATCATCGGGACTGTTAAAAAGTACACCTAGGCAACACTGGAAATTATGTGCAGACTATATATAATTTCAAAAGTTTCAGATATAGAATTAATTTAGATGTTAGGCACACTAATGGTATGCTGTAAGTTTAAATTGGAGGTCTCATATGTTCCCCCAAAAAATAGTAATTTGTCCTCGAACGATCTATCACCCCAATTGTCTACAACCGAAAACATGAATTATGTTTGGCATTTTGAATTCAACTGTATGTCTCTGGACTGGTTTGCAATTGGAGTATTTGTAGTCTAAATAAACACTTTCAAGTTGATTTTATTGTATAAAATAGTTCTTAGATATAATGTTTTCAAGGTGTTTTTACTGTATAATATCTATTTGGTTTCCAACTGAAGCAAATAAGAGATCAAATATTATCTATGAAGTCGCGACTGGAGCCGATTAATGGTCGACATCTTCATAATATTACCCAATGTACAGCAGGTATGACACACTCAAATCAACGCACTTTGGTTGATAATCTCGACTGAGTTTAATTGCTTTTAAACTAATATATGTTGATAATGCTGAGCATGAACAGATGCATGATACGAGATCAAGCCCGCATCCAGATAGTGGCCTATCCACACGTGAAATATTAACCCCTTCTAGCTCAAAGAGAAATAATCCTATGAATGCGATGAATGGGTACCGATGCCCTCTTGGCGATATCACCAATGTTTATAAACTCCCCCAATGCATACCAGGTATGACTCACTCAAAGCAACTTACTTTGTTACGATAATCTCGACTGGGTTTAATTGCTTTTAAACTAATATATGCAGATAATGCTGAACATGAATAGTCGCATGAAACGAGATCAAACCCAAAACAGTTTGATCACTCCGGTTAGATCTGGATAAGAATATGCACTCAAAACTTAAATTGTTGAGGAGCTTTTTTTAGTTAAATACAATGCACTTCGTTCAGTCTGGAATGTTCAGCACTTGGCAGCTCGGTCTTTTACTTGGACTACATACAATACAATGTTAACTCCATTTACCGCCTGCGGTTTTCAGTTAAAAAATAACTCCATTATTCGCCTATGCAGTCTGTTGCATCTTATAATGACTTTTACCTTGAAGCTTACTTATGTGCTGTGATAAAAGTAAAACTGGAAAGTTTTTACTGCTTCTTCTCGGCAGGTTTCTGGCTGCTTCTTCTCAGCAGTTTTTAGTAGCAGAAGGGAAAAGCTCATAGTATCACTGATGGGTCCTGCCTCTATATTGAGCTCTTCCAAGAAGAAAATTCACATGGGTAAACGATGACAAAAAGTTTGTTCCCATGTGATTGTCATTACCTATGTTTAAACTACTACCATTGCTAATTTCTTTTATTTACTGCCAGTTACCATGACAGAAAGTGGAAGAACAGAGAATGCTATAGTTAAAAACACCTACTGGAACTGAGAAGGATGAGGTGTTGAAGAAAAGAAGGAAGCAACACGGTGCAGATGGTCAAGGGGAGTTGACACTGGAGTACACAAGCCTCGGCTAATCGGAGTTCTGCTGTGCAAGTGATGGTAACTAGATCACCATGGATCGGTAGTACACAAAAAAAAACTAAATAAGTACAAATTCTCCCCTTTATTAATTCTGATCTCTTTAATAGTATAGATTTTAAATGCATCTCCTCCAATCACGCTAATTATTGTTTTCCTTAATATTGTGGAGGCATTCCAATAACGTTGATAACATTCCTAACCAAACAAAATAAATTAATGCCATTTGGCTCTGATTCTTTCCATATGCATAGTGGAATCAAATAATTAATGCCATATTATTACCTAATAATACTACCTAAGACCATAGTTGAAAAAACCGGACCGGATCGCCGGTTAAACCGGAAAAAACCGGAACCGAAGCCTTCACCGGTCTGTTAAGCGCACTGGACCGTTCGCGCTTGCGAACCGGAATAAACCGCCTAAACCGCAGTCAAACCGGTGGTTTCCAAGAAAGCCGGACCCTAACAGGCCGCCGGTTCGACCGCTCTCCCGACCTTCCGCGCGAGAAAAATAAATTGCTAGGGACGAGATTCGAACACGCGACCTTTATTAATTCTGATCTCTTTAATAGTATAGATTTTAAATGCATCTCCTCCAATCACGCTAATTATTGTTTTCCTTAATATTGTGGAGGCATTCCAATAACGTTGATAACATTCCTAACCAAACAAAATAAATTAATGCCATTTGGCTCTGATTCTTTCCATATGCATAGTGGAATCAAATAATTAATGCCATATTATTACCTAATAATACTACCTAAGACCATAGTTGAAAAAACCGGACCGGACCGCCGGTTAAACCGGAAAAAACCGGAACCGAAGCCTCCACCGGTCTGTTAAGCGCACTGGACCGTTCGCGCTTGCGAACCAGAATAAACCGCCTAAACCGCAGTCAAACCGGTGGTTTCCAAGAAAGCCGGACCCTAACAGGCCGCCGGTTCGACCGCTCTCCCGACCTTCCGCGCGAGAAAAATAAATTGCTAGGGACGAGATTCGAACACGCGACCTTTATTAATTCTGATCTCTTTAATAGTATAGATTTTAAATGCATCTCCTCCAATCACGCTAATTATTGTTTTCCTTAATATTGTGGAGGCATTCCAATAACGTTGATAACATTCCTAACCAAACAAAATAAATTAATGCCATTTGGCTCTGATTCTTTCCATATGCATAGTGGAATCAAATAATTAATGCCATATTATTACCTAATAATACTACCTAAGACCATAGTTGAAAAAACCGGACCGGACCGCCGGTTAAACCGGAACCGAAGCCTCCACCGGTCTGTTAAGCGCACTGGACCGTTCGCGCTTGCGAACCGGAATAAACCGCCTAAACCGCAGTCAAACCGGTGGTTTCCAAGAAAGCCGGACCCTAACAGGCCGCCGGTTCGACCGCTCTCCCGACCTTCCGCGCGAGAAAAATAAATTGCTAGGGACGAGATTCGAACACGCGACCTCCCGCGCGCGAGTTGGGTCCAACAACGGGCTAGCCACCTGGCCTGATGGTTGGTTTGTGCTATTATTGTACACGTACCTTATAAATACATTACATTTCATAACAGATTTTTATTATTTCGCTTTTACTCCATCTTTAAAAAACCAGCAAGTGAACCGGATGAACCGGCGGTCCAACCAGTGAACCGTGAACCGACGCCCTCGCCGGTTCGATCGCCGGTCCGGTTTTTAAAACTATGCCTAAGACTCCTATGTTCCTGATTATCATATAAACTCCTATGGTCCTCTTATACATTTGACCCTCCTCCGCCATCCCTTCTCCCCACCTTCCCCCTCGCCCATCACAGATCTCTTATAATCTACCGTAATTCGTTGTGGAGGTAAAGATGGCGAGGAGTGCCGAAGGTAATTAAGGAGCGAGTTGTAGGTATGAACATCTCTGATGCTTTTCTATCCATGTCTATCATCAGTTGTCATGTGCTTTGATTTGAATATCTCCAATGTATTGCATGATAAATGTAAATGGAATAAACTAATATGATCATCTTTATATATACTGCCGAACTGTCTTCATCACCCACTGATTTATTATTCCCTTGTTCAGTCTGAAATTTAGAAGAAACTAATCTTGAAAAAAAAATCTTGAAGCGGCCATATTTGTATGAACTGTAAACTGCATAGGTGCTAAACTTGGCCATATTAATGGAAAATGTGTGCATGTGCCTCTTCGTGCTGAATGTAATTAGTACTACTGAACTTATAAGTACAAATATTAAAATGATTCTAGATCTCACACAACAAATTGGTATCTACATCCACAAGCATAGTAATCATGTCAGTTCCTAAGCATGTTCACATAATTAAAAATAGCTGGCTTTAAATTTCATGGAAAGGAAGCATTACCAATATTTTCTGTTAGTCCTCGATCGACATCTTTCTTGCCGGCCAGAAACTTGAGATAAAGAATTCAAAGTGATTAACTGCAAGAAAAACAAAATGTTAACATCATTATTCATGATGAAACCATTTGTACATGTCGTAGGCAGGATCAAGATATTAGTTTTAGATTGCAGACTTCATGTAGATAGAATCAGTATCATACTTTGAGATTATAATCTCTAGCATTTCCATCAATTTTTAATCAGCATGGATATCATTGACTGGTAATACTAGTCTCAAAATTACTCTATGGCAGTACGAACAAATTACTCCATGGTTGGACTGAAACCATATAAAGGGGAAGAGGAGGAGGAGGCGTATAGCATGCATCACACCTAAACAGATTCTTCCAGCAGAAAATCATTTAAAAAATGAACTATCCAAACAAGGAGATGGTCAAAGATCTAATGCAATGTAATTCTGCTGTGAGAATTGGACAAACTACGTACAGGCATTAATAAGAGCTGAACATGGAAAGTACTAAACTAAACAATCAGCCATTCAGAGAGAGCGGGTGAACTAAACAATCCCATGAAGATACCAACATGTCTGGCATTAGCTGATGCGACATTCACTGAAAATCCTTCTGGTGCATTCCATTGATCCTCTAGCTCACGGGAAGTGCAACTGACTAACCGAACAGAATTAGCAGTAACCTGCCAATAGTAATAGCTCATAAGATGCTGCAAGGAAATCGTTGAGGACTCATACAGCTTCACGAATAAAATCACTCACAATATCTTCCCATTCATCACTCGGGACTAACCCATCCCTAGCTTCTGGGCACACTGGCCCCAACCTTCTGGGCATCACTGGTCAGGGCTCAGTCCGCCTCGATCGACCTGCCCGCGACATGGCCATCTGCACTCAAAAATAGAAGAGCATCCCGCACCGCACCGTCTTGCTCCCATGGGTCCACAGGGAGCAGCACACACATGTAGTAGGAAGAATCAAAATATTACTTCTATTTTCTTGTAGTAGCGCTAGCTTTGTACAATCATAGTGAAAGTGCAGTTTTAGACAATCCACCAATGCGAAAGAGGAAAGAGGAGCAAAAAATATGATGCAGCAAAGGAACATTGTCGCTGAAAATACTTGCAGTTTTCGTTCTGCCGTAACTCCTGAATCCACCCCAAAGGGTCAGTTTTACACCGGCTCTGGAAGGAACAACGAATCAGTTTTACAAGTGAAAATGCTTTCTGCTTGTGTTGTACGGAGTATATCCTGAATTCGTGAGACAGTGGAAAATTCACCTTCCGTGGTTCCTCCTTCTTGACCCCGTCGACGCCCTCGCTCGGCGGTGCGATTGAAGAGATCTTCTGCAGCTACATCAACAACAAATCCAATTTTGATGCTAGGGATGTCATCATCAGCAAGGTATTGATCCACGGGATCCCCCTGAATTCTCGGCTGCGATGGACAGAAACGCAGAGGACGGGAATGGCGGCTAGGAAGGACGGCGGTGCCGCGGTGGCGGCTGACTCCCAGGGATGCTCGACGGGAACGGAGGCTAGGAAGGACTGCGGCGGCGGCTGACTCCGAAGTATGCTCGACGGGAACGGTGGCTGGGATGGACGGCGGTGGCGGCTGACTCCCAGGGATGTTCGACGGGAACGGCGACTGGGAAGAAGAGCAGCGGTGCTGGTTATGATGGCAATGCGGAGGTCAGCTCCCAGATCCGAACGGACGAGCTACGTGGCCGGCGTGGACGGGTAGATTGGGAGCACTTCTACCACCTCCCGGCTGGATCCGTTTGCCCGTGGTACCAGATGTGCGGGCTACGCGTGTGAGGGAGAGGATGGGGCTGGCGACGCCGTGGAGATGAAGGGGGACGGGGTGATAGGAAGGTGCGGCCACGCCGTGGGAGCGGACTGGGAGAGATGGCGGCGGTGACATGGGTCTGGGAGATATAGCGGCGGCGGCGCCGGCGTGGGGAGAGAGCAGGGCCAGAGGGTGAGAGTGGGTGGATTGAGTGAGTGGAGTGCGGCGAGATGGTGAGAGAGAGAGAGAGAGGAGTGAAATCAGAAATGTCTTTTTTAAAGAACTAAGACAATGCTCTTGCGTTGCAACGGGAGCATAATTTATATATTGCCAAATTTTGATAAAAATCATTGTAATTTATTTTTATTTTATTACTAATGTGACAAAATCTGTAGGCAATTGATTGTGTGTGGAGTTTCCTAACTATGTGTGCATAGTTTTCTAATTATGTGTTTGTGCTTATTATGGTTGATTGATGGGGTATAATTGTTAACGGTAGGAAATTAGGCTGATGGTGGGGCTAAGGTTGGTTGACGAAAGAGATGGCAAAACACGATGAAGGACCGTGAGAAACCGTTAAGTTTTTTTAGATAGTAGAGATAATAAGGAGTTTTCACATAAAAAAATAAGGAGAAAAACAGCAGTTTTTTTACATTTTCTTAAAGTGAAAATAGTTGCTTACTTAAAAAACTGAAAATAGCTGTTTGATGTGAAATAAATGTACATATTTTTATTTATAACAAAAATATTATTTAATTTAATTTTAAGAATACTCTAATCTATAGATGAGCCTATGGTTTCTTAAAGAATGATGCCACCCCACTCGATTCAAAACGGTCACCTGCTCGCATAATCTTTCTCACTAAGTGTGCATTGGCTTATTTTGTTTTGTTTTCAAAATATTTATTATTCATAAAATTAAGATATGAGCATTTATTTTATCATCATTTTTATAATAATATTAATTTATGCAATTGCAGAAACGTGTCTGGCTATTTTTGATTTTGATTTTATGCTTTAATGAAACGGTAAAGAATTGAATCGTTCGGTTTGCATGATGAATATTCTCCGTTGCACATTCTTAGATCATCCACATGAAATAGATTTGCTAATTACATGTATTGCTTGTGTAGGGTGGTTATAAGTTGAGAAATAATTTTTTATTATAGTCGCTAAAGTATCATGTGAATGAAGCTAAAGACAACATTTTTTATAATATGTAAGAATATCTTAAGCGTGTCAAATAGATTTAAGTTTGTAAAAGATTATTAATTAGATCATCATTTTGTATGTTAAATTATACGGGCACAAAGTTAAATTATCATTTATATGAATTTGCATTGTAAGTGAAGGGAACTTTAATACGGGCACAAAGTTAAATTATCATTTTTATGAATTTGCATTGTAAGTGAAGGGAACTTTAATTATTACTCCCTCCGATCCATAATAAGTGTCGCTCATCTAGTACAAAGTTTGTACTAACTTAGTACAAAATGTGCGACACTTATTATGGATCGGAGGGAGTACTTGATTGTACTTGTGCTATCTTTTTTCTTTACATGTGAAATTTAACATGTGTCATGTTTAAAACTTTAATAAAATATTTTAAAAGCCCGTGGCAACGCACGGGCATTCTACTAGTTAACAATAAGAGGAATGTATGTGTACATTCCTTGAATTAAGAGATCAGGTTTTAGTGAAGGAGTAAAAGAACCAGCGTGGAGGGATGGTGGTGGAAGGTGGAGAAGAAAAACTGTGGAAGCGAAAAAACTCATTGAGGGCAGCCTACCAACCCCCCTTTAGGAGTAGAGATTAAAAATCAAATCAAATTGTTTTCTTTTTATGCGTAAGGGTATAAAAATATATGTGTGTGATTGATTATTAGTATTAATTAACATTAAAAAGAATGTATGTGTACATTCCTTGGATTAAGAGATCTGGTTTTAGTAGGGGGGTAAAAAACCAGCGTGAAGGGGTGATGGTGGAAGGTGGAGACGAAAAACTCTGGAGGTGAAAAAAATCGTGGAGGGCAGCCTATCAACTTCCCATTTAGGAGTAGAGATTCGGCACAAGTCTAGTATTGGATTATTGTATAATTTATTTAATTTCCATTGTAATTTGAATTACATTTGTATTGTACAATTTAAAGTATTTATATTTTTGTTGATGTTGATTCATATGCAAATTTGTTGAAATGATGAAGAAAACTACGGTTTTATGGGTTGTATTTCTGTTTTACAGCTCGGCTTTGCGGGTTATGTTCGACGACCGCCAAATCGAACCCATAAAAATTGCAAAACTCGAACCTATACAGTTATGCGGTTTACAATACTGCTAGAGATGCTTTTAGCATGTGCAATTAAAGGGGCCTGGAAGGCCCAATTCGTACTAAATTCTTTTTAAACGGAGGCAAATGATTTGCCTCAGCCATTAAATAAAGAGATAGATTTCTGTTTTGTGACATCGTTATACAAGCCAACATGACAATTACTCTCGCTTTATAATATATCTTAACTTTTTTGCATCCATCTTCACGCACATTTTTTTTTGAAACGAGGCAAAAGATTTGCCATTTTCATTGATTAAGAAGAAGAGAGTTGCCCGGTTAAATTACGGAAACCCGGGCGCAAACCGATACAACACGCCCAAAGAAAGGGCACACGACCGACCTGGCACCCACAAGACCACAAACAACGTCAAGGAAAGGACATCGTTGATACGTCCAAAACGTATCAATAATTTCTGCTTGCTCCATGCATGTTTTGTGTGATATTGCTATGATCTAGATACACTTTCATGCACTTTTGATCATATTTGGACTAACCTATTAACTCAGTGCACCCCAGTGCCAGTTCCTGTTTTCTGCTGTTTTTCTATTTCAGTTTTCCCCCATATAAAAAGTGCCAGAAAAATTCCGGAAAAAATACAGGAAAAATCAGCGTACAGGAAGCTTCGAGAAGAGCCCGGGAGGGGCCAGAGGGGAGCCAGGGGGGCCCAGGCGTCCACCGGCGCGGCCCCACCCCTGGCCGCGCCAGGGGGGCGCCTGGAGCCCCTGGCCCACCCCTGGCCGCGCCAGGGGGGCGCCTGGAGCCCCTGGCCCACCTCTGGCTGCCCCCCTTCGCCTATTTATTCTCCGTCACGGGGAAAATCCGAAAAGAGAACCCTAATTCGCACACTCTCCTCTGTTCCGCCGCCGCCGCGCTTCCGAGATCGGGAGCACCAGAAGACCTCTTCCCGGCACCCTGCCGGAGGGAGGATTGACCTCCGGGAGTCTCCTCTCCACCATGGATGCTTCCCCGGATGTCTCGTGGGTAGTTTTCCTTGGACCATGGGTCCGTGATCAGTAGCTATGTGATGTTTCCTCCCCTCTTTGATCTTCATGGTTTAGACCTCATGAGCTGCCCTACATGATCGAGACACTTTTGTAATATTTCTGCTTTTGCTATGTTGAGTTTGATAGGATCTGATGGATTATGAGATTATGTTCAGATTGTGATTGAGTAATATATTTGGTTCTTATCTCTTATATTTTTGTTCCTAAGTAATTCTTGCATGTTCTCCGTTGCTGTTTATTGCTTTGGCCAAGTAGTAGGTAGTGACTCCAAGAGGGAACGTTGTGCTCGATTGTGGGTTCATGCCCCCCGATGACACGCTTGAGTGACAGAAACATGAGTCTAGGGGATGTGTTGTTGCCACAAGGGGGAAAACAACGATGCTTGTAACCGCGATTACAAGGATTGTTTACTTTACGCAAATTCCTAACTTTTGCAAACCTTAAGCTTGCTTTTTCTTTGCAAAAACTTTTTGGCACTCTTGAGAAACAGTAGCTCTTCAAGAATATCTTTATATCCAGTGGAGAAAAAATATATTTATTAAGGGTACTAACCACTCTAATCAGCTTATGATGAGTTATGTATGAAGGGAGTTTTCAAGTGTGCGATGGAAGAAGATGAAAGAAGATCCAGGAGTGTCAAACGCTCAAGCTTGGGGATGCCCCCATGCATCCCCATTAAATATTCAAGGAGACTCAAGCGTCTAAGCTTGGGGATGCCCCCGTGCATCCCCTTCTCCATCAACAATCATCGGTTCGTCCTTCGTCTCACTATATTTTTATCACTTCATGCGTTATATGCTATGCTTGGAGCATATCACTCTTAGGTTTTATTTTTAGTTTTCTTTAGCTTTGCTTGCTGTTCATAACAAGTTAGATCCCTTCTTACTTTGTGTGGGAGAGAAACACGCTCCGCTTTCAAAATTTAGAACACATCATAGGATTTTTCCTGCCTATCTTTTTGCTGTTGTGTGTTCTTTATCTTTTCATAGCTACTGCCATGTTTAGTTTTAGTCTTAGTTTGTCTTTAAAAAGAGCCTTGGATTTTGTTTAGTTTGTTGCTGGAACTCTTTTTAGTTTTCATGTTTATCTTGTTAAAGAGAGTTGGTTGTTGCACTGAGTTGTGTCTTGTTTTGAGAAGTAGGTAATTGAGGTTGCTATTTAATTCTAGTAGTAGCTTGCAATGGTTTTGAGGTATTGATGTGAGTAATGTTTGAACTTTTGGTGTCAAGAGCTCTAGCCTATTAGTGATAGGTGTCGTATTTTGGGCAATCCGTGTTTATTTTCAAAACCTACAAAAACTAGTTGAGAACTCTAGCTACTAGGTGGATCACTACTCTTCTGAGGAGTCGAATATCAGAGAACACTCACGTACCATGAGTCGAGGATGCGCAAGGATAACCAAACCCCCATACACTCCTCCTCGGGGTACTTGTCTCTTTGTGAACCTCCTTATTAGATTGAGAGTTACCGAATACGTGCATGAGTTCTTCGGACTAATGTAAGTATTGAAAGTTGACACTTCCACCTTCCCATATTTTGCTAGCCTCTCCTGTGCCGTGCATTGCCTTCTTCTCACTCCGAGAGTTGGTGTCCACCTTTGCCGGTACATCCAAACCCTTGGCATGATACGCTCTGTCATCATAAGCCTCCTTATATCTTTCCTCAAAACAGCCATCATACCTACCTATCAAGGCATTTCCATAGCCTTTCCGAGTTACATTGCCATGCAACATCCACCTCTCCATGACTTGATCTTCATGTCATACATGTTCCTGCTAGACTGGCAGCGACATACACTGCATACATCATGATAGTTACATCTTCTTTATGCTTTTGAGTACCTTGTAAAGTGTGAAAGATCTCATTTACCTTCTTGTAAAATAGAGTGTTGCCCTTAAGTGAGGAAAAGATCCCAAAGTGGACAAATTAAAAGATCCCAAAGAGGACAAATGAGAGTTAAATAGAAAGAGCAATTGAGGCCACAAAAAAATACAAAAAAAATAGAAAAAGAGAAAAAGAAATAAAAAGAGAGAAAGGGGCAACACTACTATCCTTTTGAGAGATCCACACTAGTACTTCCTCTATATCTTTGTACTCCATAGAGATGATCTTTATGCATATAGCTATGTGGGGACCTTCACACTATAGAACTTGGCTTGCATATTCCAAGGATGAGCCTCCTCAAAAGAGCTCTAGGTCTTCGTGAGCGAGCAAGTTAGATGCACCCCCACTAGTTCCATTGGAGAGCTTCTTAGCTCGTATGTGCATCCATTGCATGGCAATCCCTACTCCTCACATCATATCTATCATTTGGCATCTCTTGCCTATGATTGTCCTCATTGATGTGAGCCTTTCTCATCCTTTTTGTCTTCCTCCTCCACCTTATTCTCTCTTTGCCATCCTAAGTGTCAACTCTCGTGCTTACGCTCATCCATTGCATGAGTGCTCAAAATATTGAAAAGGAGTGGATCAAATTGACTTGTACCTGGCTAGTGGTCTAGGGACGAGTCAAGATAAGATTCCAAAGAAGACCAAGTGTGAAACTTTAGTAGATTGAGTTCTCAACACAAAAATACTTTTTCTCGTATGCCCTATCCCCTTTCTTGCACGCAAACACCATTTGGAGGCATTCGAGTCACGGACAGCGAGAGCTCTTGCACCAAATGTTCTTTTGTTACTTGTTTCAATGCTAATATAGACTCTTGCATGTTATGACTTGATTTGAATCTCTAACCTTCATTGCTTTACTTTTCAAAGTTCTTTTATGGTTGCTAGCATGTCACCACAGAAATTATGTTGTTATCATTTACCTACTCGAGGACGAGCAGGAATTAAGCTTGGGGATGTTGATACGTCCAAAACGTATCTATAATTTCTGCTTGCTCCATGCATGTTTTGTGTGATATTGCTATGATCTAGATACACTTTCATACACTTTTGATCATATTTGGACTAACCTATTAACTCAGTGCACCCCAGTGCCAGTTCCTGTTTTCTGCTGTTTTTCTATTTCAGTTTTCCCCCATATAAAAAGTGCCAGAAAAATTCCGGGAAAAATACAGGAAAAATCAGCGTACAGGAAGCTTCGAGAAGAGCCCGGGAGGGGCCAGAGGGGAGCCAGGGGGGTCCAGGCGGCCACCCGGCGCGGCCCCACCCCTGGCCGCGCCACGGGGGCGCCTGGGGCCCCTGGCCCACCTCTGGCTGCCCCCCTTCGCCTATTTATCCCCTGTCACGGGAAAACTCCAGAAAGAGAACCCTATTCCGCGAACTCGCCTCTGTTCCGCCGCCGCGGCGCTTCCAAAATCGGGACCACCAGAAGACCTCTTCCCGGCACCCTGCCGGAGGGAGGATTGACCTCCGGGAGTCTCCTCTCCACCATGGATGCTCCCCGGATGTCTCGTGAGTAGTTTTCCTTGGACCATGGGTCCGTGATCAGTAGCTATGTGATGTTCTCCTCCCCTCTTTGATCTTCATTGTTTAGACCTCGTGAGCTGCCCTACATGATCGAGGCACCTTTGTAATATTTCTGCTATTGCTATGTTGAGTTTGAGAGGATCTGATGGATTATGAGATTATGTTCAGATTGTGATAGAGTAATATATTTGGTTTTTATCTCTTATATTTTTGTTCCTAAGTAATTCTTGCATGTTCTCCGTTGCTGTTTATTGCTTTGGCCAAGTAGTAGGTAGTGACTCCAAGAGGGAACGTTGTGCTAGATTGTGGGTTCATGCCCCCCCCCCGATGAAATGTTTGAGTGACAGAAACATGAGTCTAGGGGATGTGTTGTTGCCACAAGGGGGAAAACAACGGTGCTTGTAACCGCGGTTACAAGGATTGTTTACTTTACGCAGAGTTCTTTTTAATGCAGTTGTCTGTTGCTTTGGGTTTACACTTTGGGTGGGGCTCGCAACTTAATACCAACAAGATGTTCTGGATAGATATCTCAAGGTGGATGATTAGTAGTAGATGCAGATGGATTTCGATCTACTTATTTTGGCGTACTGCCCGTGCTTTTGAACCTCTTCCTTTCTTTTGTAGCATAGTTAGAATTGCGGTGCGTTCATAATCCTGTCAATTGCCTTTCTGTAATTTGTTTACCTCGCATAGCAATTTTATCGTCTTTTGGGAGAGAGACATCACTAGCGAACATCACGTATCCCGGTCCATATCCTTATCATTGTTTCCACGCTACATTTACTTTACTGCTTTTATTTGCTATCATTATCCCTTGAGTTTTTTCCTTTGTAAACAATAAGACCGGAGAGATTGACAACCTCTCTTACTTCGTTGGGAACAAAGTTATCTGTGTCTGTGTGCAGGTCCGCGTCAGTTGCGCCGCTGACACCTACTTATCATCTCTGGAGTCCTGCTGGAGACAAACCTTGGTATCTTCACCGAGGGAAAACTGCTGCTGCACTACATCTCAACCTTTCACTTGGGGTAACCAACGAAGGGCGAGAAGCCATCAATTGTCGAGGTTGCCTGCAATGTCATCGTCATCACCTCTCCATGAGCAGGCGTCTTCGACATCGCCGCTGACGACCCATCAAGACCTCTCCGAGCAGACGACACCCGAGGACCTTGCCGAGCATAGCCAAACAGTCGACCGAGACATCGAGGACCGGCAACTCCGATTTTGATGATGTGCTTCACGAGAGAGAGAGAGAGGGAGTTGCAAGCCTCGCATCCACCTCGTCCAACGCCACCTTCGGAGAGCACCTTCCGCTGGATCCGCCCTCATGGAGTCATCGTTGCCGCAGGGGCCTCGCCACGCGCAGCGCCGACTTCTCTGTCACAGCGAGAAACAAACATAGGGGCACCCATTGGCGCACCGAACAACCGACATCAGAAGGACCAGCCGCGACCTAGCTTCACGCGCCACCATTGTCGTCGCCACACAGGTCGCAACGCCAACCACCTACATTGCCGGCCAGCCGACCGCGACGTTGTGGGCGTCCAGCCTATGGAAAATGCAAGCATGACCAATCTCTTCAAGACGACGCCCCAAAGAGGGACGCGACGAGGACGCCGCCGCCGTCCGACCCGACGCCGGATCTTAGGTTTTCACCCGAAGAACTTCCACCGAAGGTAGTAGACGTCGGAGATGTCCATATCAGCGCCTCCAAGGAAGAAAACGACGGCCACAACTGTCGTCGCCGCCGGCCGGCAACAGTCGGGCAGGCCTTCACCCGGAGCATCCCGACACCACCCCCACACGCCGCATCCCGTAGTCCCGCCCACCTCCGACGCAGCAGCCGCGCTACCGCTGCACAGGAGCCACCCTGCCGGCGACCGCTGCGCCGCCCGAGCCTCCAGCGCGCCTAGCAACATAGCCCGGCCATGCCCGAGCCGCAGCGCACCGCCGCCTGTGAGACGGCCCCGCGCCAGAGCCGCCGCGGCCTAGGCCATCCCACGCGCCGAGTCGAGCCGCCCGGTGCAACGCCGTCGCCGGCCAGATCCGCCCCCACTCCGCGTAGGGGGATGCCCCCCTGCCACCCTCCCTGGAGCCTGACCGGGCTTCGCCGACAAGCACCTCAGGCGGCGGCGAGGTGAGGGGAAGAAGAAGGGGTGGGGGGAGGCGGCGCCGGAGTGGTTCCCCCCGTGTCGCCAGGGAGGGGCGACGCGGGGCAGGGGGCTGGAGCAGACTTTTGGGTTGGGGTCCCTGAACGTGATTTGTCACGAACATATATGCCTCCTCTATGAATGCACGTCAAAAGTACAGAAACGTTTCAACGGGGAATCAGGGATACCAGTAACCAGTTTTTACAAGATCACTCACGAGCTAATAACACTTGAGAACATGAAATAATCAAAGCTAAGAGGATACTAGCAAAATCCAAAGTATCCTTTCGGTTTTTTTACTTTGCATATAAGATTCGGTCAAAGTCAAACAATTTTTTTGACCGAATTTATATTAAAAAATATTAACATCTACAACATCAAAGTTATATCATATGAAAATTAATACCATGATGCTTCTAATGATATTGATTTTATATTATGAATGTTGATACTTTTTTATTTTATAAAATTGATCAAACTTTACGAGGTTTGACTTCAGACAATTTTTATATGCGAAGTAAAAAAGAAAGGAAGAAAATAGAGCCAAACACCAACTCTAGAGAGGTTGACCGAGGACCCAAATTCAGCATTAGGCGTATGTGGAGGCCAACATTGTGGCGGGGCCGGTGGCATCCCCGTGCAGGCACGCACCTCATTTTATTTTATTTTGCGGGGATAACTGCAGGCACCTCATGGCTACTGCTACTGCAATGCGGCGGGAATTCAGTCAGCTAGGGAATTGTTTAGTAGTGAGTGAAGGCGTGATCTATGCTTCCTTGAAACATCACAAAACCAAATCTGAAGATTGGAAGGAGAAGAGCCGGCACGGGTTGTGAAAATTCAGGTTTGGAGCCAAGTTGTGTTGTCACTTGTCAGGTAAGAAGGTATACATAATTCTTCAACTCAAAATGCCCATTTTTCTTTAGGCGGTATTTCTTTCAGTTTCAGTAAGTACAAAGATGGACGCCAGGAATTTGCGTAGCACTAGCAAAACACCTTCAGCTTGGCTTTTGTACATTCAGCGTATGAAACCAACCATACATGAATGGCAAGTAGAACAAATCGAAATTCTTGCCAACCTGAGAACATGAAATAATCAAAGCTAAGAGGATACTGGCAAAATCCAAAGTAGTACGTAGTATAGAGCCAAACACCAACTCTGGAGAGGTTGACCGAGGACCCAAATTCAGCATTAGGCGTATGTCCAACAAAATCCTCACCCATAGCTGTAGCATGAGTGATCCACAGCAGTGTGGAAGTTCTCAACAGAATTCTTGGTACTTTGATGAACACCAAGTACCGTCTTACAGAGCTGGTATCAATGTTGTCTTGGTCCGTATCTGATAGGATTGCCATCGCTTTGCACATCTATCGGTGTGCCCCAACATTCCAAGCCATCCTCCGAGATGTAGTTTATGACGAAGCCATGCACGTCTTGACCGAGGGACACCTTGCCGATGTCGCCAATCCGGTATCCAAGCCATGGACCATCCTGCACTTGTCGATGGTAGGGAGGTATGTAGTGGGACGCACTCGTTTCTTCTAAATGGTTTCGTCCTGCCCTTGTAACGTACACCTGGACATGAAAAACCGTTTTCAATTTTCAATATATCAGGTATATAACCAAACCAAACCGTACCATACATATTGGATTTAAATTTTAATGCAGTAATGTAAAAGCTAAATTTGAACTATCATGCATGCTATGTATACTCTCTCTTTGTTCACAAATATAAGATGCTTTAGATAATTTAATATGGACTACATCTGGATTGAAATGACAGAACAAACACATCAAAATGCGTCTGTGTAGAACATCTTATAATTAATAGTGAATGGAGAAATTACTATTTGATTTGCTACAAGTACATAATATATAAGGTGCATTTTGTTCCTTTTGACAGATATATAGTTATTCTATATTTACTAAATTACTTATGACACAGAACTAACTTATTGGATTCATATGCAGATGTCCCTCATCGATAGAAAAAGATATCAAAAGTTGAAACGATCCCACGAAAAGGTTGTAAGAATCAGTTCCAAAATAAATCTCCGGTTAACTTTCTCTTTGAAAAAAACGACCGACTCTCCTGCATCCAGTGATTCTTTATGTGGGAAAAAGAAGAAACACTGCGAGCGAGGTTGACATAATATGTACCTCCCGGCCGTTGACGAAATGGCGTGGGTCGGCGAGGGCGCGAGCGCCGCTACCAGGGCTAGAGAACTGGACAAAGGCACTGCGGCGGGGGAGTCCGGTGAGGCGGTACGTTGGAATGTAGACATGGGCCACGTCCCCGTAGTGGCCGAAGTGGCGGCGGAGGTCCGCCTCGCCGGTGCCGGGGGCCATGCCATCTACGTACAGCCTTCCGTTTATATGCATCCTGCTCATCCCGGCCGGTGGCACGCCGGCCTTGTTTTGTTGGACGCTGTAAACAACAATCGTAAAAGCAGTGCCGTTAAAACTTATAGTTTTCCTTTGCCTTATGGCTACTAACCTACTAGCTAGTGGTTGGAAAAGAACGTCATGGCCGGATAGAACATGAGCTTCAGAGACCACTAAAAATTAAAACACAGATCATATGAAAGTGGCGTCGAAAAAATAATAGAAAATACACTGCGAATCAGATTGTGAAGGAGAATAATTTGATCATATCATTTCGTTGGCCCCCCATGAAGAACTTGACAAAAGCTAGGGTTAGGGTTAGAAAAAGACTAAAAGAGCATGATCAAGAGAGAGAGGTAGAGAGAGAGCTGGCACCTAGTCGTCGAGGATCTCGCCGGAATGGAAGACTCCATGGGCCTACTTCTCGCAAGCCGCGATCGCTACTCGGTGGAGACCGGGAGACGACGGAGTCCAAAGGAGGCGGCGACGGGTGGGTGTTGGCTTACGAAGCTCCGATGACCGTCTTATATTGATTCTAGTTTTTTTTAGCCAATATTACTTGTTTTGTAAACGGATACGGCAGCTGAGCCCGTATGGAAACTAAGGCCCCGTTCTCCTTCATTAAAGGGAAAAGATACTATACAGCCGGCTAATTTTGTCAGCTAATCGTGATTCCCCATCTCTTTTATTTTCTCCTCTTTATTTAGAAAACTGAGCTCCCGCCGCCTGCCACTCCGGCGACGGCGTCCACTGCTCCCGCCGGCGGCCACTCCGGCGCCGGCGTCCACTCACCCCCTCCCCGCGCGTCCGCCATGGCACTCGCTAGTCCTATCCTCTGGGGGGACGTCTCCTCCTCCGACGACGAGGACTCTGCGCCGGCTCGGTCGTACTGCGAGGTGCTCTGCAGTGGCACCCCTCCTTCCGGCTCCTCGCCGGCTGCCGCGGTGGTGCATTCTCCCTCCCTCCCCTCCTCCCCTGGCGTCGCGCGCCGGGGCGGGGCGGCTCGCGTCCATCGTCGTGGCGCCCGACGGAGCGGAGCGCCAGGTCGCGGGTGGCGGTTGGCAGGCCGCTGGTCGCAAGCGCCGCCGTCCCCCGCCTGCTGCCCCTCTGCCGTCGCAGCATATTCGCGCGGACCTCCCCCCGGACCTCGCCGGGCTCTGCTTCAACTGCCTCAGCGAGGAGCACGTCGCCGGCATGTGCACCAACGCCACCGTCTGCCTGCGGTGCCGCCGGGAGGGGCACATCGCCCGGGAGTGCCGCCAACCGCGCTCTCGCTCGCCGCCTCTGCCTGCTCGGGCTCGTCTCGGCCCCCCGGTCGGTCTCGGGGCGGCGCCTCCGGTGCCCCCTCGTCAGGCTTGGCGCGCTCGCGACAGGCTGGGTCCGGCCGTGGATTCCGCCACCCGGGGCTCGGCCGAGCAGCGGCCGGCCGCTGCGCCTCAGCGTACCACCCCTGTGCACGCTCGCCTGGGCCCTCCTGTCCCCCCCGCAGCGAGGGTGCCCTCGGAGCTGCCGGCGGTCGGCGATGTGGCGGAAGAGGGCGTGTCGAGTCGGCGCAGGCGTCCTGGCTCCCCGGCACTGCGGCCGGGCTCGGAGAGCTGCGTCGTCTACCGCTCCGAGGAGGTCGATGCGGCGGAAGCGGCGCTCCGGTGGAGTCTGGTTGCGGTGGCCATCGGCTCTCGTCCTCGGGTGGCGGCTCACCGGGTCTCTGCGGCGGTGGCCGTGGCGGGCCGCTGTGATGAGGGTGCTTTCTCGGTGCACCGTTTCTGGCCGGCCGATTTCCTGCTGGTGTTCGACTCGCGGTCGGCGCGTGACGCAGTGCTGGCGGCCGGCGAGGTGCACGGTCGTGGTTTCTCGCTGCGCGTCTCTTTGTGGAACAGGCAGCTTCAGGCCGAGCGGCGGCGGTTCCTCTACCGCGTCCAGCTCGAGATGGAGGGCGTGCCCCCGCACGCGTGGAACCTTACTACGGCGAGGTCCATTCTCGGCTCTTCGGCTTGGGTGGAGCGGCTCGGCACGACGACGGCAAACCGGGAGGACTTGGGCAACTTCAGCGTCTA
The DNA here is from genome assembly GCA_950022295.1 of Bromus sterilis. NCBI lineage: Eukaryota > Viridiplantae > Streptophyta > Magnoliopsida > Poales > Poaceae > Bromus > Bromus sterilis. The sequence continues at coordinate 357,766,659 of OX465595.1, read as the reverse complement.
TGGCTGGACAGATGACCCCTCCCGGATCCCCAAGGAGAAGCTTCTCCTGTTGGAGGAGCCGACGGTAGACATGGAGGTGGAGCTCGCGGAGGGCGGGGCGCTGCCGGCGGCGGCCTTGGTGCCGCTGGAGATGGCGTTCCTGGAGTACAAGGTCCTTGTGCACCTGATGAGCACGGAGAACATGGAGCGCGGCTCCGCTCCTTCCTCGGGCGACGACGGCGACGCTGGCGGTGGCGGCTTCGACTTCCCCGACGCAGACGCGTCGGGCCCTGGCGGTGCTCGCAACCCGCGCCGGCGGTTCAGCTGCGCCCGCTGCCAGGTGGACGGTACCCGATGCCGCGGCAGCCGGCGGGGCCGGCGTGGTGATGGCTCCGGCCACAGGCGCGTGGTGGTGGATTTGCCTCGAGAGGTCACCCCATGGAGGCGAGCGGTTGGTGGCGTCGCCGGCGCCGGCGAGCGGCGCAGCGACGAGTCTTCGGGATCCTCGGAGGGCTCAAGGGCCAAGATGGCTGACGTGGAAAGCGGTGTGGTCAGGAACGAAGCTGAGCTAACCATGGCAGTGGACCCGATCCCCATCCCTGCAGTTGCTTTGCAGATGGAGACTGCTTTGGAGCCGCTACAGTCCAGGGAGACTCGGTCTTCGCCCATTCTCAGCAAGACAGCTGGAGGCCTGGCCGCGCGTTTTGAATCTGCAGCGGCTGCGGACCCGCGTGGGAGCTCCTGTTCGGCGGAGGGCCCGAGGCCGGCAGCTGTCCTCGCCCCTGGCTTGGACGGGACGCCCTGCTTTTCTCTGCAAGGGAAGGATCCCGAGGCGTGGTTTGGCCTGCCCGTTTCTCACCCAGGGTCGGTCTCAGCCGGGTCGGGATTGGTAGGGGCCCTCGATACGTTCGCTGTCAGTCTATCCTCTGCGCCGTCTACGGAGGTGACGAAGCCCGCGGGCCCCGCGGAGCCCCCCACGCGTGACGCGCAACAGCCTAACGTGGCGATGCAGCTATTTCGTGCGAGTTGTAACAAGCCAGTCTCGATGATCCTTGCCAGACCCGCAGTGACACGTTCCAAGCGCAAGAGACGTACCCCCCCTTCAGTGGTCAAACGCAGCAACAGGATCAGGGGGCGGCTGGCAGATGGTTCGTCGATCAAGCGCCAGCAACGCACCCTCATGGTGCAGCTGGGTATTGCACGCGAGGGGGAAGTTATCGATGATGAGGCGCTGCAGGCGTACTTGGCACTCTTCGATAGGGCTCTAAGCCCGGCTCATATCGCGGCGATTGTTGGCCTCTTCGGCTGGCATGGGGACATCGCACCCGTGGCCACCGTGGCGGCAGAGGTGGATGCCTAGTGCCCTCTGGTAGCTTAGCGGTTGCGGGTAGCTCTCTTTCGATGACGAGCCCGCATCAAGGGGTGGTGGTGTGGAATGTCCGTGGTATAAACTGTACTGCTAAACGCAGTGTAATAAGAGGCGTAATTCTTGATTCGGGCGCCGAGGTGGTGTGTCTCCAGGAGACGAAGGTCCAGAATATGACTGCTGCGCTAGTTCGAGATTGCTTGGGCAACACGTTCGACTCTTTTTTCGCGTTGCCGGCGGAGGGCTCCCGAGGTGGGATTCTCATTGCATGCAAGTCTCTCTTCAAGCTCACCAACCCTCACTTGACGGACAACACGTTGTCTACTTGGGTCTCGACGGACGGCACGATCGGATGGTGGTTGACCGGTGTGTACGGGCCCTCTGAGGATGAAGCCAAGGAGGATTTCCTCCGCGAGCTACGGGATGTTAGAGACTTGCACGCGGGCCCTTGGATGGTGGCCGGGGATTTCAACCTCATCGCAGACATGTCTGATAAGAGCAACAATAGGGTGAATAGGAGGCTTCTGGGTCGGTTCCGTAGATGCATCTCCGATCTGGACCTCAAGGATATCTACCTCAACGGACGAAGGTACACCTGGTCCAATGAGCGGGCCGAACCTACTTTGGTCAAACTGGATCGCGTTTTGGTGTCGGTGGACTGGGATGCGCTCTTCCCCTACTCTATGTTGACGGCCCTGGGCACTAGTGCCTCTGACCATTGCCCGCTCCACCTTGTGCTCGAGCATGACCTTCGGCATGGTAGGCGGTTCCACTTTGAGGCATTCTGGACTAAGGTTGATGGGTTCCATGAGGTGGTGCGTCAGGCTTGGGAGGGGCACACCCACATTCAAAACCCCTTCAAGCGCCTGGCGGCGAAGTTGAAGGCCACCGCCCGCAGTTTGGCAAGTTGGTGCGATCGCTATGTGGGAAATATCAAGCGGCAGATTGCAATCGCCAACGAGGTGATCCTCCGCTTGGACATAGCCATGGAGAAGAGGCCTCTCTCGGTGGGAGAAAGGGACCTGTGCTGCCTCCTGAAGCGCAAGTTGTTGGGTCTGGCCTCCCTCGAGAGATCGATTGCGAGGCAACGATCGCGAGTGCTTTGGCTCAAGGAGGGTGACGCTTGTACTGGGTTCTTCCACGCCTATGCAAGTAATAGAAGGAGGAAGAACTATATTGAGAAGCTGAGGGTTGATGGGGTGCTCACCTCGGATCACGACACCATGGCGGAGGCCGTCGACGCCTTATTCGCCGATCTGCTCGGTCACGCGCCCGAGCGGCTTCATACGCTTGACCTCGAGACGATCGGGTTGCCTAGTTGGGACTTGCAGCACCTGGAGGCGGACTTCACGGAGGCTGAGGTTTGGGAGGCGGTCCGTGCTCAGGGGCTAGACAAGGCGCCTGGCCCCGACAGCTTCCCGACGAGATTTTATGTCGCTTGCTGGTCCATTATCAAGGGAGACATCATGAAAGCTTTTCGGGCCTTCGGTAGGAGGGACTTCCGTGGCCTAACGTCGATCAATAGTGCCATGATCACGCTGCTGCCCAAGAAGCCGGACGCGCTGGATGTCCGTGATTTTCGGCCCATCAGCCTGATACATGGTTTCCCGAAGCTGGTTGCCAAGGTTCTGGCCCTCCGCCTTGCGGTTAGGATCCCGGATCTCGTGGGGCCGCATCAGAGTGCTTTTATCCGTGGCCGCTTTCTGCACGACAACTTCATGATGGTCCAGGGGATGGCTCGGCGGCTGCACAGATCCTCGCGGGCAGCGGTCATGCTCAAGCTGGACATCACCAAGGCTTTCGACACGGTGGACTGGGCTTTCCTGCTGGAGATTATCGGCAAGATCGGTTGTGGGGCGAATTGGATCGCCTGGATCGCTGGGCTCTTGGCCTCCTCCTCCACGCGAGTGATGCTAAATGGCATGCCCGGCGAGGTGATTTTCCATCGGAGGGGATTAAGGCAGGGGGATCCTCTCTCCCCCCTGCTCTTTGTGCTGGTCATGGAGGGCCTCCACTACCTGCTTCGACACGCCACTAACAGTGGCCTCCTGGCGCCACTGGGAGCGGTAGGCCTGGGAGGCTGTACATCGATATATGCCGATGACGTCGTCACCTTCCTCTGTCCGGATGTCGAGTCACTCCGCAACTACACGTGGATCCTGTGAGATTTTGGGATGGCTTCTGGGCTATGCACTAACCTAGCAAAGTGCTCGGCTCACCCGATCCGCTGCTCGCCGGAGCAGAGCCGGCTCATTATGGCGGAATTGGGCTGCCAGGTGTTGGGCTGGCCTTCCCGCTACCTTGGCCTGCCGTTGGGGCTCCGCAAGCCCTCGGCCTCCCAGCTGCAACCTCTGGTCGAGCGCATGGCTGATCGGCTTTCGGCGTGGCAGGCGCGCCTTCTATTTTGCGCGGGGCGACTCGAGCTCATTCGATCCACCTTGGCGTCCATGCCAATCCACACCATGCTGGCGCTCGATCTGCCGGCCAAGACACTCGCGGCGGCGGAGAAGGTGTGTCGCGGCTTCCTTTGGAAGGGCCAGCGGAGCGCGCACGGTGGGCACTGCCTGGTGGCGTGGAAGTCGGTTTGCGCCCCGAAAGAGCTAGGCGGCCTCGGCATTCCCAATTTGGCGCTCATGAACCAGGCACTGAGGGCAAGATGGCCATGGCTCTCCAGAATTGAGCCCGATAAGACCTGGCAGTCCTTCAACATCCAGGTCAGCAAGGTTTCCTTCGGGATTTATAAGGCCGGTGCTAGATGCACGCTGGGCGATGGCCACACCGCCAAATTCTGGACGGACTGGTGGTTGGATGAGGGACCCATCGACTCGACCCTGCCGGAGATCTTTCGCTTTGTCCGAAAGGAGGCGGCCAGGACTCGGACGGTGAGCCAGGGAATCGAGGGTGGCTGGTGGCCGGATGTAGTGCCCAATATGTCGGCCGAGGCTCTCAATGAGCTCCTCACTCTGGTGGATAGGACCCAGACGGTTGCCCTTGGGGAAGGGCAGGACAAGCTGTTCTGGGCCTAGGAGGGAGATGGTAGGTTCTCCGCGCGATTAGCGTATCGCGCCCTCTTTGCAGGTCGAGTGGAGATGGCGGGAGCCACCCAAATTTGGCGTTCCAGGGCCCCGGCAACCTGCAAGATCTTTTCCTGGCTCGCCGCTCGGCGGCGGTGCTGGACGGCCGACCGTCTTGCTCGCCGGAGCATGCCACACCCGGCGGCTTGCCCTTTTTGCGACCAGGCACCCGAGACGATTGATCACGTCCTCCTAGGTTGTGTGCTGGCTAGGCAGGTGTGGGCGACCCTGACGAGTAGATTGGGGAGGCCGGATTGGCTCCCATCGATCGACGCGCGCCTGATCGACTGGTGGACTTCCTTGCACCCACCGCGTGCGCGTCGTAAGGAGGTTTGGACGGCGATCTCCCTGGCTCTTTGGACCCTATGGAAGCACCGCAACGCCGTGGTCTTTGATGGGGCGACTCCCTCCGCTGACAAGGTCCTGCAACTGATCTACACCGAGGGAGGCAACTGGCGAGCAGTTGGTTTGCTTAGGGAGGACGGGACGCTCCCGAGTAGGCAGGTAGGGTGGGTTGTTAGCGAGTAGTCGTCAGCCGGTGTGTTCTGGCCTTGTTGGTCGTGGCGTGGTTAATTTACATGTAAAACTCTTGCCGTCTTGGCGTCGCTTTCTATGTGACTGATACGTCATTCCATGACGTATCCTTGAAAAAATCGTGATTCCCTTAGCGCTTATTCTTTTTAGCCTTTCTTTGCTTTGATTTTTCGTACGTACGCTTGTTTTCTGTAGCCAGAATTCTTTTATGGGTGTGTGTTTAGAGCTTCAACATTCTTACGTTTTCGGGAAGAAGATACGGCCAAGATTGTCACAATGATGTGGGCCATTTGGAACTCAAGAAACAAATGGACCCATGAACATGAGCAATATGACCCTATTCAAGCTCTCCGGCGTATAAAGGAAGACTTTGCTCTACTGGAAATCCCGAGCAAGGATGCTTGAATCCTTCCTGGACATGGATGGCGGCCACCTGATGACGAGTTGACCAAGATTAATACAGATGAGGCTATACATTCAGAGTCTTGGATTGGAGGTGCGGGAGGAGTTGCCCGCGCAGCCAATTGTTTCCTTGGAGCATGGTGCAAACCACATGATGGGGTGACGAATCCACTAATTGTGGAGACTTTATCGCTGCGTGATGGAGTGATCTTTGCTCAATTACGTGGCTTTGCACATATGATAATGGAAACCGACTGCCTAGAGGTAGTAAACCTCTGGAAAAATTTCCACACAGATCGGTCTGTTGTGGCACCATTACTTGATGAGATAGGAGAGCTAGCTTCAGTGTTTTCTTCCTTTACCATTCAGCATGTATCTAGGACAGCTAATCTACCAGCGCACCTCCGTGCCAAGAGTGCCTGTACGCTGGCGGTGACCGATAGTTGGCTAGAAACTGTACCCTCATTCCTGGTTAGCAGCCTCATTGTTGACTGTCCCAGGAATGCTTTTGTTTGAATAAATCTCTCGAATATTGCCCGCAAAAAAAAGAGCTTCAACATTCTTTGCGCCATGTATTTAAAGCAAAAGTGGATCTTTGCAACAAGGTGCTTGTTGCAAAGCATTTGAACGCAACAAGATAGATGTTGCAAACATTTTCGAGTGGTTTAATTTTTTTACAATGAGGTGTATGTTGCGAACTCATTAAATGCAACAAAGATGATGTTGCAAAAGAGCTTCGCAACATCATTTGTGTTACAGAGAGGGTTCACAACATTTTTCGTCGTACAAGCATCGGGTTGCAAAAAAAAATCTATGCATACAAATAAAGTTCCGCAACAAGCATTATGTCACAAGGGGGCTTCGTAAATCGCAAAAAGCATCGTGTTGTAAAGAATGTTCTATGTGATACGCTAAATTCAACGGTGTCTGCGAAAAAAATTGCATATAAAAAAAACTTCGCAACAAGCATCTTGTTGCAAAGAATATTCATTTAGCATCTTTGGATGTATTGTATAGGAACTGGCTGAGTCCACTAAATTAAGCGAAGTGATAGCACCGGTCAGTAGTGTGGGCCCTAGTCCTCACGTGACACGCTCAAAAATTTCAACACCACGCTGCAAATAAAAACCGTTCAGCATTGACAGATCGTACGGCCAACCGGGCGGCGGATTTTCCAGTGTTTTCAACCGGTAGACGCGTAGCGCGTCCCTTCATTAAATCCTCAACTCGTGCAACAGTGATAGTTTATGAAACGACAAAGAAAAAAAGAAAAATAACTTGAACTCGCGCTCCACCTTCCTCTAAATCCAATCTATATCTTTCTTCCCATAAGCTCTACCTGACCACCACGCTCTAGTGGAGCAAGACTCTTGAACGTTAAAGTTAGTCGACGCACAAACCCTCCCATAAGGGGAGGTGTTGCCCGTAATGATCGACCAAACCATCGTTGCACCGGGCTTTTTGAGGAGAGATGATATCTGCAATTGATGTTGCTTGGTCGGCGAGCCGTCCACTATCCCACAAGAAGCTAGAGCTTGGAGTTATGGTGGGGGTGGAGGAAGAAGAAAGGGAAATGGTTGTGTGGTGTGTGTTCCACAACCCTACGATTAGGAGATCACCGCTTACCTTCTTCGGACGATGATCCACGACGATGGCGACAAGGATCCTCTTCTTCGACATCTCCAGCGAGCTGCAACCATGGAATCTATGAGTTCATTCACTCTCTTCTCTGTACCATTGTAGGTATTAGGTTTTGATTGAACTCAAGCATGGATCTGTGAGAATGTGGTAGTGCTAGTGTTGAACACCATGGGTGTGATGTAGAGCTTGATGTGTGAGCATGTGGTGATTGAACTCAAGCATGTAGTAGTGTTGATTGAAAGCATGTGGTAGTGCTGGATATGATGTTGATGTGCTTGTGCTTGTGGTAGTGGTATTGTGTGTTATGCTAACTAACAGTGTGTGTTATGGTTGTAGGACACGCCACTCAAGATGGGAGTCAGTCCATTGTTCTTGTGGGCCAGAGTCACTTCCCTCCTTCATTTGTGGAGGACTCCCAGCCTTTGGAGGATGATATGCCTCCTGATTCAGAGGTCTTCGGCCTTTCAGGAATTGGTGCTCCCTTTGTGCCCATGTCAGTTGTTTGGCTCAGCAAAATGTTGATGTTGCTGTCGTTGCACGAACTTCAGCGACAAAGGCAAAGAAGGATGGAAGGGGAGTAGCATGAAGTGGCAGTCGTTTATGTCCACCTTGGTGCTGAAAAAATGTGTGAACTCATTTCCAGTGGGGTTAGGACTGACAAGGGGTTCAAGGAGGTGCACTTGAACACGATGGCCAAGCAGTTGTTGGAGTTCTGTGGGGTTGAGGTGAGTTCCACCTAGGTGTACAACCATCTGAGGAAGTGGAGAGCTAGATGGGTACAAGTGTCCAAGCTCCGAGACCTTAGCGACGCCTCTTGGGATGAGAGCACTTGCGCCATCATTCTTGAGGCAGAGCACTACAACAGCCACACAACGGTTAGTTTATGGCCCTCTTGTTTAAACCTACCGACCATTGCCTTCTCCCTACTAACAATGGTGTGTTTCTTTCTTATGATCACCCCAAGGATGTTGAGTTCCTAAACACGCCTATCCAGAACTACAACTAGATGCAACACATCTTCGCCTTTGGGCTGGCAACTGGCAAGCATGCCATGGGCTCCGGTGAGCCTCTCGGTACGTTGATGCCTGACTGCCCATACACCAAGGAGTCAAAGACCATCATCCTTGATTGTCCTGACAAGGTGCTTAAGCACGCATCTTCACTTGATAAGAAGAGGAAGAATACCACCTTGATGGACGAGGAGCTCATCAACATCTTCACCAGCATGACTGATGCTGTGAAGGAGGTGGCAACCGCCATCAGGTCAAGGTTGTCGACGTCCACCCTGACCTCTATGCCGCCGTCATGACCCAAGGCGGCTTTAGCGAGGAGGCCCTCATGTGTGCTCTCAGCCACCTGCTGGACAACAAGGCCCAGGGCGTTGGCTTTGTTGCCATGGCAGAGGCTCACATGGTGCTTTGGCTGAGGAGCTGGTTGTGCAAACACTGCTACTAGTGTTGCCTCTGGTGGTGGTGACCGCATGATGATATCCCTGTGGCGATGACGACGTATGTTTTGTGTAGTTAGGGCTAAAAACTGATGGTTTGTATATTTTGGCGAGGTGGTATCGACCCCTCATGGTGACGATGAACTTGTTGAGCTGGTATTTATACTAACCCTTCATGTTGGGTGGTAGGATGACCCCATGGTAGTGTAGGGATGAACTTGATCATGCATGCTCTTATGCTTCATTGCCTTGTGTGATTTACTTTTCTCTTATGCTTACTCTTGTGGTGCTTTAACTTCTTTTCTGCAAGACAAGTGGTATGTGGTGTTCCATGGCATGGTTCTAGGGGTTACAGTTCATGGGAGGCATGCAATGCACAAGTGTCAGGGGTTCAAGAATAGATGACACAAAGTGTTTAAGACAAGGCAGGAAGCAGAAGATGCTTACTCCAAGGCTCGGCTGAAGCAAGCATGCAGCAGTGCCAAGGTGGATCATCGGTTTGGGATGAAGAACTTCATTATCATTGTCCAGCTCGTCGCCAATGCAGTGCTATGATGTTGGTGTGCTCGGTGTAATCATGTGTAAGGTGTAGGTAAGCTCACCACCTAGGGTACAAGCTTAGCACAACCTCACAGCCTGTGTGCAACCAAACACCGTGTAGCTTCATGTGTCGAGCCTATCCGAGCAACCAAACAACGCGCCCAAGTCGATCCCCTAATGCAGGCAACGTTGATGTGGGCAACTGTAACACCCCCAGTGTCATGCAACAGTAATCACCCTTTTGTTAATATCAAGTCACCATGCTTTGCAATGCTTGACCATGTTTGAATCATTTTTTATTCAAATTGCAACCCTGGTTACAAAAAGTACAATGAAAGAGGAAAATGAAGTTGCACCAAAAATTGGGGAAAATTATTCTACAACTTGCAAATAATCCATACACAATGATAAAATAATAATATTTATTAAGATATTTAAATATCCTAAATAAATTAAAACAGTAGCAAAACAGCCGCTTAGTCCATTATAAAGAATTAAATAACTTCCAATCAATTTTAAATTGTCCCAAAAAACTGCAGCACGGCTACACCATGTAATATGATTATTAGTGCTAGTAGCATGTTTTACAAATAGCAATGCTAGCCAAAAAAAAGAAAGGGGTAACAGTAAATGCAAAAAGGGAAAACCTTATTCCTCGCCCAGGGCGATCCCCAACCCATCTCTCTCTCCTTCTCCATCCCGCTACAGAGCAAGCACGCCATGGCGACCGAGGCATCGACCATGTCGTCGTCGAACCTGTTCCCTCCTTGCGCCGCTACAGTGCTCCCCCGCGTGGATAGGCTCTCCACGGGACCCCTGTAACCCTAGATGCCCCCATCTTCCCTCTCTCTCTCTCGCCCCTTCTCCTCTCGCGCGGGCTCGTGTGCGTCGTCGTCGCACCATCGTTACCAGTGTGGCCACCGACCACCTTGGACCGCGCCAACGCGTCCAGGAGCTCCAGCGAGGACGTTGTCGTGGGAAATTCACGGTAGATGTCCGTAGAGTCGGACTTATCGTGTGACCTTTGCTGCGAGGCGAATTCGAGGAGAGAGTCAACATAGGCACATGACTCGGCGAGTTACCCAGGTTCGGCCCCGACGGTGCGGTAAAGACCTACTCCTGCTTTTTGACTATAGGGAGATCGACTCCTCAATAGGAAGAGTCGATCGTATCAATTACAGTGATGATGTTTCGCCGGCTTAGTCTCGTGGAGATCTAGGCTCTGGAGCGAGTTGTCTAAACCTGGCTTGAGGTAAGTTCTGACCCTGGCTCCCGTGGACCCCGGCTTATAAAGGTACCGGGTCCCGGGATTCCTAGAGTCCGACTCCTACACGATGTGGAGTTATATTCTACCTTACAAGTTTTCTACGTGTTATACAAGGTAAGTCGAATTCCTTCTAGGGCTTCAATCTTGACGCTTGGCACGCAGACTCTTCATCGGGTCTTCTTTATGGGCCTCCATATGTAAGTCGTCCCGGAGATTCCTAATACCGGGTCTATGGGCTTGATCCATCCCCCCGACATTAGCCCCCAGGATTGTTGTGATGTTTCAGTCTTCACAACAATCTTCTTCCTGTCTTATTCATTGCCACCGGCTCTTCGTGGATCAAGGGTCGTCTTTATGCTTGACGTTGATTGGGAGTCGGAGTCGTCTCTCTTCAATCTTGCTTCAATTCCTTGATCTCCATGGAGCCGGCTCTTCTGATAGAGTCGGCTTTAGAAAATAACAAATCTGATTCTTCAAATGCTTCCTTAAAAGGACTTTAAACGGTCTGCCTCGATTTCGGCGGCACAGTTAATGCCGCCTAGGTTTTTCACGAAAATCGAGGGGTCCCCTGCCATTTAGCTGGCGGTTAGTGACGCCTCGGGTTTTGGGCAGAGGTCCTTTTATAAATATACCCTCGTCCGCACCCATTCTCATTACCCCATCCATATCTTCTCTTCTTCTTCCTTGCGCACCGGAGAACAGGAAGTTCTTCTCTTCGTCTCCGTTCCGCGCCATTTCTCCCTCCTCGTCTGCGCGAGACGGTCTGGAACCGTGCCATTCTCGTACATCGTTAAGGTAAGTTTCCCATCACCTCCATTATGTTGTAGTTCTTTCTCTCATCTCCATCGTTGCGAGCTTCAAGCTCTACTGTATTTTAGTAGATCAACACGTCTTACTGGAGGCACACCATGCATGTTGGTTGATAGGATAAGATTGATAACGGACAACTTCAGAAGTGTTTACTTTGTTGCGCAATCGTAGTTTACAGATCCATTTTCATCTTGCAACCGTTTCCGGTTTTTCGCAAGTCGTAGATCTGTTCATCATTTTCCCCCTATTTCTCGGTTTGGTTAGATCCAATCACCCTGCTGTATTTTGCGAAAACTGTTTGTGTAGTTTCCTCGTAAGTCGGTTTATGACCGACTCTAGTTTTTATTTTTCTAGAGCTGACTCCTGTACCATGGGCCGGAAGATTGTTGTCGATAAAAGCAAAGTCGCCGCGGACAAAAGTAAGAAGCCAGCTGGCAGGACCAAACCTCTAGCTCCGCAGCCGACTTTAGAAGCTAACTGGTCAAAAAGCTGGGTTACTGATGCCTTCTTGAAGGAGATGGAGACAGAGGGGATTTTGCCTCCCCAGGCTGAAATTAAGCGGCGGGCTCCTGGAAAGGAGACCCGGCCTCAGCCTCAGGGAGATGAAGTCGTTGTCTTCGTTGATCATATCACCAGAGGTTTCCGTCCTCCCGGCTCTAAGTTTTTCAGGAATGTGCTGCACTGTTATAAACTGCATCCTCAGGATCTGAGTGCCAATTCGATACTCAATATCTGTCATTTCCAAGTATTCTGCGAGGTTTATCTACAGATGAGGCTGACTTTGGCTTTGTTTGCCGCATTCTATTATTGCAATAGACAGACCGAATATAGTGGAGGTCCGGCTTTGGAATGTGGTGGAGTTACTATTCAAAAGCGCGCCAAGTCGATTTACCCTTCACTTAAGTTGAGTTCCCATGTGAAAACATGGAAAAAATCTTTCTTTTATTGCACCGTTGTGACTCCTGAGAAGGAAAATCCTCTGCCCGGCTTTCGTGAGAGTCGACTTGACTTTCATGACGGCTTGAACTTGTTTCCTTCAGATGCTCATGATAAAAAGCATGAGCCGATTATGGCTCGGATAAAGGCCTTGTTATCTCATGGTCTTGCCGGAACAGATCTGATTAAATGTTGGATAGGTTGGCAAATCCGACCTCTTAGCCTGAGAGACCGACTCATGTGTGAGTCCTTGGGACCGGATGACCCCATGTGTTTTGCAAAGAAGGAGATGTCTGGAGGGGCTCTGGTGACGAATTGCAAGAAATTTCTTGCTGAGCGTATAGAGGACATCAAGAAAGTCGGCCTCCTCCCGTTCTGTGAAGTCAATCCGGCTCTTCCGGTATGTTTTTTCCTTGTTATTCTTCCCTAATCATAACATTTGTCTAGAGATCTTGACCTTCCACTTTTTACTTCCAGGAAGATGATCCATGGTGGAATGTGGGGCAAGACCTCCCTATGGAAGAAGTCGATGCTAAAAGTCTGAGTCATTCGGTAAGTTCCACTTGATAGCTCCCTTTGTGATGTATTTTTCTCTTACCCTTTAGGTTCCCGTAGGATGAATCGGAGGAGGATGATGAAGATGAAGAAGAACAAGAGGAAGTTCTTCCAGTTAGAGACGACTCTCGTAAGGAGAGCAAGACCGCCAACCCACCGGTAACATTTTTCTGGCTTTTTACGATGATTTGAGACAAGCTTGTGTCTTATGTTTCTGTTTATAGGCACAAGGTCGCAAGAGGCATACCCGTAGTTTCGACTCGGCGGACCCTCTTGTGGTTTTGGGCGATGAACCTCGAAAAGTCCGACAGAAGTCGACTTCAGTCTTAGCTCCTTCTCGTCAGTCAACAGGGATTTCTGAGGGACAACATGAAGGTTGCGACTCTGGAACTGGCACTCCTTCTTCTGAGGGCTCTTTTGTCCAGATGTCGGTTTTCCCAGTCAACCGTGGGTAAGTATTTCTTTCTTTAGAATGGTAATTTTGTCTTTTGTATGTTTTGTTAACACATTCTATTTTTGTTTTGGAGCAGCGCTCGAATTGACCCGAAGGACCTGGACGACTCTTTTTTTAAGGAGTCGGCTATTATATCTGAGAAATTGCCAGAGGCTTCGGTTTCTGAAGCTTTGAAGAAGGCTGGCTTAGATGAGTCAATCTCATCATACATATATAAAGATAATTCTCCTGAAGTCGGCCTTGATAAGCCGACGGTTTCTTCTGAAAAAGTGGTGGTTGCACCAAGTTCTATGCCGGATCCTTCTCAGGATAAGGCAGTTGCTGATGAGGTTTTGATCACTGGGACTCTGAAGGGTAACCCACCTGCTAGTACGACCATAATGAAGGTTTTGGATGACAAGAGTCAGGTGATGGGTCAGCCTATTGAGTCAGTATCTGAGAAGGCGCTTCTTGAAGATTTGTTCAAGCGATCTTTAGCTTGTTCTTCAAAGCAGCATAATATATTCCTTCATCTTCGAGGGCATTATGAGGTATGTACTTGCCTGTCCTTGATGCTATATATCTGTAGCCCCCATAAGCCGGCTTGGTGATTGATTGCCATGCTGGGTTATAAAAAATAAGCTGTCTGAGCCATGAGTCAGTATACTTAATCTGTAGTATGCTGAGTTATAGTAAGCTTGAACTGTAGCCCCCATGGATCGTCATACCAATTTTGTGGCATGTTGAGTCATCATAGTTTTTTAGCTGTATCCCCCATGGATCGTCATACCAATTTGTGGTATGTCGAGTCATCATAGTTTTTTGAGCTGTACCCCCATGAGCCGGCAGAATGTGATTACGTTTCTACTGGGTCATGTTTCTTTGTTTGTAGCTTTAGCCCCCAAGCAACTTTGTTTTAGGCCATAGGTCTAAGTGAATACTTAGTAATATTTCGTTACTTGTAGGCTATTGCCATGTATGCTGGGCAATCCAAGCGTCAAATGGAGGAACAACTCGCTGCAGAGTCGACAAAGCTGAAAGGAGCTGATGAAGAAATTGGCTGGCTCCGTGAAGAGTTGATGAAGAGGGACAAAGAACTGGAAGCCGTTAGAGCTGAGATGTCTGAGGCTGCAAATGCTATGACCAGAGATATAAATGATGCAACCGCTCAGTGTGATATGGCTGGGTGGAAATTAAAGTCGGCACAAAAGAAGCCGGAGACACTCAAGGATAGCATTCATCGGCTTGTGTCAGCCATCTTTGGTGAGTCGGCTAAGCTGATTTTTTGAATCTGGGTGTTCCAATTTTCTTTGTTGCTTGCTGACCTTGATATCTTTTTGTCTTTTCAATAGGCAAAGATCATGATATTCTGGGTGAGACGCGTGCTATGAAGCTGACTTGCACATTTGCCCTGGTCAAACAATTGTTTGAGGGTACGTGTAAGGCGATTTATGCGACTCAGCTCAAGCCCCCAAGCATGAAAAGAATAACTGATATGATGGGCCCTCTCTCAGTTATACCTGAGTGTGTGAAGCTGGGGAAGCGGTCGGCTTGTTGTATGGGAGTGATGCGTAGCTTGGAGCTTGCCAAGGCATATCATCCCGGTTTGAAGATGGATCGTTTGGCTGCCGGCTTCCCGGAGCTTAAGGCAGATGGGTCAAATTTTTCTAAGGAAGATTTTATCAAGGTACATAAAGAGACTCTCCCTTTTTCCACCAAGATCGCTGATGACATCGAGCTGAGTCGGCTAGAGACTGGATATGATGAGAACAACAAGAGGCGCCGGATCAATCTGCCGACTCCTGTTGAGTTTTCTCTTCTCCCTTCTGCAAAGGTGGCTTTGGATCCGTCGAACCCTGTGGAGCCGTTTCCAGGAGGAGAAGAGGATGACTTGATGATGGATGACATTGCTGATGTGGATTTAATGAAGAGTCACAATGAGATCTTGCCATCAACAAATGTTGCCGGGTCGTCGTCTCAGAGTCAGTCCAATGTCCCATCGTAAGCCTTTTGTGAGGAGAAAACTTTTTATAGTATTTGTGCGGCCGTAGCGTCGGGTTTGTAATATTGGGAAACGTGTCCCGTGACTTTGTGACCAGCGTGTGGTCAGATACTTTTCATGGTGTTGCCTTGTCGGCTTTTAAATGCCAATTTTCATCATGCCATCCGACTTTTGTCTTTTGACTTGTTTGTTGCTTTTTTGGAGAAGCTTTTCTATTTGACATGAGCCGAATCATAGATACTTTCAGAGTGTAATCTTCATGAGTCGTTATGATCATCATTGCGTCATACCGACTCATTTAGGATAATTTGAACTGTAGCCTTCAAAGTGCTGGGTTTATTTTTACCTGCAACAATCTGGTGACTTACAATCTTTTGCATTTTCTTCCGAAGTCGACAAACATTTTTATGCCGAGCCCTTTGATAAGGAATCTTTTGGAGTTCTTGCTTTCCCAAAAGTCGGCGTGCTTGGCTAGATGATATTCCGAGTCTTTATTTGAGAAGGAAACTTGAAGTGTAGTCCCCATGAGTCGGGATGTGCATCTTTGTGCAGTGCCGAGTCACATAGGTTTATTATGCCTGGCCACGTAGATATGAGACGATGGGTTGTGTTCCCAGCTTCTAAGTAGAGTGGCTAGGTCGGCGAGAGCCGGGTGCGACGAATGCCAACTTTATATGTATATATGGCGAGAGCCCATGTGACCAAAGTCGAATTTTATATGTATGCCGTGAGCCAAGGCGAATGAAGTCAATTGTATATATGGAGAAAAGCCGTTGCGACGGAGGTCGGCTTTATATATGTGGCGATAGCCGTTGCGAACAAGGTCGACTTTATATATGTGGCGATAGCTGTTGCGACCAAGGTCGACTTTATATATGGCGAAAAGCCGGTGCGACCGTAGTCGACTTTGTATATGTGGCGATAGCCGTTGCGACCGAGGTCGACTTTATATATGGCGAAGCCGATGCGGCCGAAGTCGATTTTATGATGCGGGAGATGCAATGATGTTTTATATGCGAAATGTAATGCAGTCGGCATGTGTGTGTTTTGACACATTGCCGAATCCCCCAGATATTTTAATAATAAAAAGCATGCTTATAATGATGTATGCAAAAAAAGGTAAATTATGAATTGCTCATATAGGAGTCAATTCTGGATTCATCTTTTCCTTATTTTCCCTTTGTTTTGAGAAAAATGTTGGGTTATCCATGAGTCGAAACTCCTCTGTATGCTGTCTCACATTGATCAACGTTTTTCCGTTTGCTTTAAAACTTCTTCTTGAGAGTTTTTTAGCCGGGTTTCGCGTATTTAGATCGTATGAGCATCGAACATACAGGCGATTATAGGGCGTGGAGTGCCACATGTATATGCCGAGTTTTTCTTGGTTAAGACTCGATGAGTGTAATCGAGCCCCCAAGATTTCCCTGAAATAAGCTATATACATGTAATTACACATATGTGCCGGGTTTTCTCAGTTTAAAGGTTAGATGAATATCATCAAGTCCCCTGAGCTTTCCCTGAAATAAACACATAAGTGCTCAGATAACCGTTGAGGGTTGATCAAGCCCCCAAGTTTCTGAGATAATAATAATGCAAAGTATGACATATGTAATGCAATTGTATGTAAAACGAGTATAGGATGTAATGTATGTAGGAGTCGTTGAGGCTATGGTCAATCGACGATGGATTTTACAATCGACTTATTCATTGTATGTGGCGGGAGCAATAAATGAGAGTCAACTGTTTATAGAGTGGCGAGAGCCGGTGCAATGAGAATCGACTTTATATGATAGAGGGCGATGGCCGATTCTAGGCATAGCAGGGACGGAGTCGGTCGATATCCCATGTTCTTTTATTTGTTTGATAAGTACATGGGCTTCCATCTTCTTCGTTTGCTTCCTGAGTCTGTGGGCTTCAATGAGCAGTATCTATTTCTTTGCCGTGATGAAGTGTTGGGGTGTCTCGTCCTTTAGCCTTTTTCCTAGGTTTGACAACCCGGATCGGCTTTCTTATTGTGACCGAGTCCATGTTCTTATCACCAGGTGTCTTGGCCTCTTTCGGCTGTGTGAGCCAGTCGGGTCGTCGCCATATCGACTTGCCTCTTGGATGTTTTTCTTGATTTGGCGTCTATACTCCTGTATGAAGTAGCATTGATCCCAGGTGTGGTTAGCGAGGCGGCCAGGTTCGGAATGTTTTGGGCAAGATTCTTTCATAGCTTTTTCATAATCCCGGTGTCTTTTTTCTTTCCATGGAGGCCGTTCGTATCTCTGGGAGTGGTTGTACTCTTGCAAGATCAGGTTGTGTCTGCATTTTCTGTGGTGGGTCCGGCATTGAGGTTGGGACCCCTCATATTTTACTTCACTGGACTCGGCATATCTGGTGATGGCATCTATGAGTTCTTTTAGGTCGTCGGCTACCTCCTTTATGCTTTTTAGCGCATTGGTTATAGGTGTAAGCCGGTGTCCTATCGGCTCTTGAGCCTTATGATACGTCCAAAACGTATCTATAATTTCTGCTCGTTCCATGCATGTTTTGTGTGATATTGCTATGATCTAGATACACTTTCATACATTTTTGATCATAATTGGACTAACCTATTAACTCAGTGCACCCCAGTGCCAGTTCCTGTTTTCTCCTGTTTTTCTATTTCAATTTTTCCCCATATAAAAAATGCCAGAAAAATTCCGGGAAAAATACAAAAATAATCAGCGTACATGAAGCTTCCAGAAGAGCCCGGGAGGGGCCAGAGGGGGGCCAAGGGGGGCTAGACGGCCACCCGGCGCGGCCCCACCCCTGGCCGCGCCAGGGGGGGTCCCCTGGGGCCCCTGGCCCACCTCTGGCTGCCCCCTTTCGCCTATTTATCCCCCGTCACGGGAAAACTCCAGAAGGAGAACCCTATTCCGCGAACTCGCCTCTGTTCCGCCGCCGCCGCGCTTCCAAGATCGGGAGCACCAGAAGACCTCTTCCCGGCACCCTGCCGGAGGGAGGATTGACCTCCAGGAGTCTCCTCTCCACCATGGATGCTCCCCGGATGTCCCATGAGTAGTCTTCCTTGGACTATGGGTCCGTGATCAGTAGCTATGTGATGTTCTCCTCCCCTCTTCAATCTTCATTGTTTAGACCTCGTGAGATGCCCTACATGATCGAGGCACCTTTGTAATATTTCTGCTATTGCTATGTTGAGTTTGATCGGATCTGATGGATTATGAGATTATGTTCAGATTGTGATAGAGTAATATATTTGGTTTTTATCTCTTATATTTTTGTTCCTAAGTAATTCTTTCATGTTCTCCGTTGCTGTTTATTGCTTTGGCCAAGTAGTAGGTAGTGACTCCAAGAGGGAGCGTAGTGCTAGATTGTGGGTTCATGCCTCCCCGATGACATGCTTGAGTGACAGAAACATGAGTCTAGGGGATGTGCTGTTGCCACAAGGGGGAAAACAACGGTGCTTGTAACCACGGTTACAAGGATTGTTTACTTTACGCAGAGTTCTTTTTAATGCAGTTGTCTGTTGCTTTGGGTTTACACTTTGGGTGGGGCTCGCAACTTAATACCAGCGAGATGTTCTGGATAGATATCTCAAGGTGGATGATTAGTAGTAGATGCAGATGGATTTAGGTCTACTTACTTTGGCGTACTGCCCGTGCTTTTGAACCTCTTCCTTTCTTTTCTAGCATAGTTAGCATTGCGGTGTGTTCATAATCCTGTCAATTGCCTTTCTGTAATTTGTTTACCTCGCATAGCAATTTTATCGTCTTTTGGGAGAGAGACATCACTAGCGAACATCACGCATCCCGGTCCATATCCTTATCACTGTTTCCACGCTACATTTACTTTACCGCTTTTATTTTGCTATCATTATCCCTGGCATTTTATCCTTTGTAAACAACAAGACCGGAGAGATTGACAACCTCTCTGAACTTCGTTGGGAACAAAGTTATGTGTGTCTGTTTGCAGGTCCGCGTCAGTTGCGCCGCTGACACCTACTTATCATCTCTGGAGTCCTGCTGGAGACAAACCTTGGTATCTTCACCGAGGGAAAACTGCTGTTGCACTACATCTCAACCATACACTTGGGGAAACCAACGAAGGGCGAGAAGCCATAACCTTATCATACCGTATCTCCTGTGAAGATCGGTCTTGTGCTTCATGTTTCCAAGCCCTTCTCTGGTTTTCTTCTAATTCTTCGTCAGAGTCGGTTTTGTTCCGGCCTAGTCGCTGCCACACAGTGGTAGTTCGTAGTTCGGAGCCGTTTTCGTTTTCTGACGGATTTTGGATGGTGTCGGTATTTTCACGTGTCTTATGAGCCGACTCGTCGAGGTAAGGAACGTCCGGATCGTATTCTTCTAGATTGGATCTGAGTCTACCTTCCCCGATGGATCGAATTGATCCGTTGTCTGAGTATGTGTCTTCTTCTTGAAGTGAGTCGCGTCGAAGAAACCATCCTCGTCGTGGTTTTGGGTTCCGTCGGGGTGCTTCTGTTGTAGGAGCTCACCAATAAACCCGACGAAAGTGTGATGGGGGGTGGCGTCAAGCCGACTCGTCTCTTTAAGAGGAATTTGTGGGTCACCGTTAAGTGAGTCGGTTAACCGGGACCCAAATACGCCGTCCACAAAATTGTGTACGTTCTGACTTATCTTCTTCTCGAAGTAGCTTTCCCCTACCTGCTGATAGGTGGTTGCTGCATTTTTCAGGCCGTAAAGCCTGATTGGTGGCTGACTTTGCGCTTCCACATGGACTTCGCCTTGTTCAGGGAGTATTGTCGGCTCGTCCCCCATCGAGGCTTCGATAGAGCATGTCAACTTCGGGGGTTCGTTGGTAATTCCGATGAAGGCGCGATCGGAGCCGGCAAATCGCCGGCTGGCTGCTTCAGTAGGAGCGTGATGATCCGGCTTTTGCTCCGACCCGTTCAGTTCCCCGATAAAGAGGTGGATGGAGCCGACTGGGACCTGATAGCCTGACTCGATGAAATCAGCTTCTGGCCCCCAAGTGGCGTCGTTAATGTAGAGTATTCCGCTCTGGCTTCTTGTGATTCGTCCAGTAACGAACCCTTCCATGCCTTGCAGAGCTCCCCTTAAAATATCAACACCTGTAAGCGCAGGCCCCACGGTGGGCGCCAACTTTCATGGGAAAGTCACGGCAGATGTCCGTAGAGTCGGACTTATCGTGGGACCTTTGCTGCGAGGCGAATTTGAGGAGAGAGTCGACATAGGCACAGGACTCGGTGAGTTACCCATGTTCGGCCCCGACGGTGCGGTAAAGACCTACTCCTACTTTTTGACTATAGGGAGATCGACTCCTCAATAGGAAGAGTCGGTCGTATCGATTACAGTGATGATGTTTCGCCGGCTTAGTCTCGTGGAGATCTAGGCTCTGGAGTGAGTTGTCTAAACCTGGCTTGAGGTAAGTTCTGACCCTGGCTCCCGTGGACCCCGGCTTATAAAGGTACCGGGTCCCGGGATTCCTAGAGTCCGACTCCTACACGATGTGGAGTTCTATTCTACCTTACAAGTTTTCTACGTGCTATACAAGGTAAGTCGAATTCCTTCTAGGGCTTCAATCTTCACGCTTGGCACGTCAGACTCTTCATCGGGTCTTCTTTACGGGCCTCCATATGTAAGTCGTCCCGGAGATTCCTAATGTCGGGTCTATGGGCTTGATCCATCCCCCCGACAGACGTTGATACGTCCAAAACGTATCTATAATTTATGCTTGCTCCATGCATGTTTTGTGTGACTTTGCCATGTTTTGCTTGAACTTTCATACACTTTTGAGCATATTTGGACTAACCTATTAACCCAGTGCACCCAGCTGCCAATTGCTGTTTTCTGCCGATTTCTGTTGTTTTTGTATTTCAGGTTTTCCGGCCATTAAAAGTGCTCCAAAAAATCCAGGAAAATCAGATAAAAAATCAGCGTCGCGGAAGCTTCAGGAAACACCAAAGGAGCGAAGGGGGGCCACCACCAGGCAGCCAGGAGGGCAGGTGGCGCGGCCCCAGCCTAGGCCGCGCCAGGGCCCCTCTTGACTGCCTCGTGGGTCCCCTCGACACCCCCTTCACCTATATTTACCCCTCGGGGTAGAAACCCCTAATACGGACTCCTCTTTCGCGATCTCGCCTCTGTACCGCCACTGCCGCCGTTTCAAGATCGGGGCTGCCTGGAGAAGCTGCTCCGGCACCCTGCCGGGAGAAGCTACCCCTCCGAGAGACCATCCATAGCCATGGACGCCTCCCGTATGTACCGTGAGTAGTTTCCCTTGGACCATGGGTCCGTGACCAGTAGCTATGTGATCTATCACTCCTTTCTTTGTGCCTCCACTTTCGAGACCTCGTGAGCTGCCTCACATGATCGAGGCACCTTTGTAATTTTCTGCCGTTGCTATGCTGAGTTTGTTGGGATCTGATGGATTATGAGACTATGTTCAGATTGTGATGAGTAATATATTTGGTTCTTATCTTTTGTATTTTGTTCTTGAGTAAATTCTTGCATGTTCTCCGTTGCCGTATTTTACTTTGGCCAAGTGATTTGTTGCAACTCCAAGAGGGAGCGTTATGCTTGATTGTGGGTTCATCCCCTTGATGTCTAGCTTGAGTGACAGAAACATGAGACTAGGGGATGTGTTGTTGCCACCAGGGATAAAACAACGGTGCTTGTATCCGCGGATGCAAGGATTGCTTACTTTACGCAAAGTTCTTTTAATGCAGTTGTCTGTTGCTTTGAGTTTACACTTTGGGTGGGATTCGCAACTTAATACCAGCGAGATGTTCTGGATAGATATCTCAAGGTGGATGATTCGTAGTAGATGCAGATGGATTTCGGTCTACTTACCTTGGCGTACTGCCCATTGCTTTTGAGCCCTTCCTTTCTTTGCAGCATAGTTAGCATTGCGGTGCCTTCATAATCATGTCAATTGCCCAACTGTGATTCGTTTATCTCGCTAGCACTTTTATCGTCTTTTGGGAGAGAGACATCACTAGTGAAAATCACGCGACCTTGGTCCATCTTCATATCATTGTTTACACCCTCAATTTACTTTCAGTCTTTACTTTCAGTTGCCACTATCATTATCTCTTGTGTTGATCCTTTGTAAACGGCAAGGCTGGAGGAATTGACAACTCCTCTGTACTCGTTGGGAGCAAAGTTATTTGTATCTGTGTGCAGGTCCAGGTGAAGTAGCAACCTCGACGCCATTGTTCACTTTACCACCTTCTTGTATCCTTCGGAGTCCTACGGGAGACAAACCTTGGTATCTTTGCCAAGGGAAAACTTGTTCCTGCACTATATCCAACCCTACACTTGGGGTAATCAACGAGGGCTTGAAGAGTATAACACTCTCTTGCCATCACCAAGTTTTCTGGCGCCGTTGCCGGGGACTCCAGCCTACAAGATAGGGGAGTTGCACACTATCTTTTATCTTTGCTTTTTAGTCTTGTTAGTTTACCTTTCAGTTTTTACCTTTGTGTCCCTTATAAAAAATACCAAAAATACCTGTTACTTTGTCAGTAGTTACCACTATGGCAGGTCCTTTTGCCTTTGTTGAGGCAGAAGTACTTACCTTTACTCAAAGAGGTGTTGAAAGTTTGAAAGATGCTTGGTATAGAATTAATGATTCTGAAAAAAGAGCCACCAAGAAGTAATCCACTACTATCTTTCTTAGAAATTTTTATGTTGGGATCACTTCTCGGAATAGGTTTCTTTTAGCCACTGCTATCAATGGGAACTTCATAGAGGCCCCATTTTGGGAAGCCCTTAATGTTATTGAAAATCTTGTTGGAAGCCTCCCAGTTGTTAGTATTAAGGAGGACATTACTTTAGCTCACATTATGAGAAAACTTGAAAAAATAGAGCTAGAGATGCCAAGTATAGATAGGGTGAATGAGTTGGATCGTAAGATTCAAGGGAATTTGAATAGGTTAGATAACTCGATGCAGAAAATTATCAAAACTTTGGAGACTATCAAATCCCTTGATGAGAAGTCTTCTAGGATAGAAAACATTGAGGAAGTTATTGAAACTCTAGGATCTACCTTTTCCTCAATCAAAACTAAAAAGGATGAAACTCCGGCAAAGAAGGAACCTAAGTTCGTTTACGTCCCCAAGGTTCCTCGAGCTAAAGCAAACACACCCATTGCCAAGAGAGTTGAAACGGTGAAAACTTTGGAGGAGACACCTATCTTTAACTTTAATGAAACTCCAATTGATTTCCCTCCTTTTGATTTTATTCCAAGAAGCATTTTCATTCGTCCTTTATTTCAGAAACCTATTAAGACTAGTTGTACTATTGAAGAGCTTTTTTAAGATCTTGATGATGGTTCAATGGATACAACTTGATCTTTTGCATTAAGCCTAGCTAATGGCTTTAAAGAAGCGCTTTCGGGAGGCAGCCCGCAACGAATTTAGGTTTTTATTTTTGCTTTTCTTCTGTTTTTAGTGGTCTTGATGATTGTTACTACTGTAGCAACATCATTGTATCTTTGCTTTTCAAGCTTTGTGCCTTTTATAGCCTCATACGACAAGGGAAGTGAAAGTTGTGACATGCTGTCCAGAAAACAGATTCTGTCCTCGTGACTAGAAAAATCAGAGAAAAATCCCAGTTCATTTTTTTGAGCTGAATTTTTTACACAGCGTTCTCTATACAATTACGAAACTTGTGTATGTTCTGAGTTTTTTAATTTGAGTTGCAGAAGTATCCCTAAAAAATTCTTTTCTATCTTCTGTTCTGTTTTTCACAGATTCTGCCACGTTTTGTCTCTCCTTACTTTTGCAAACCTTAAGCTTGCTTTTTCTTTGCAAAAACTTTTGGAAATATTGGGAAACAGTAGCTCTTCAAGGTTATCTTTATTTCTAGTGGAGAAAAAATTATTTTATTAGGGTACTAACCTCT
This sequence comes from Bromus sterilis, assembly GCA_950022295.1. Lineage (NCBI taxonomy): Eukaryota > Viridiplantae > Streptophyta > Magnoliopsida > Poales > Poaceae > Bromus > Bromus sterilis. Next base: position 357,742,791 of record OX465595.1, on the reverse strand, counting down.
CTAATCAATCTACAATGAGTTATGTATGAAGGGAGTTTTCAAGTGTGCGATGGAAGATGATGAAAGAAGATCTTGGAGTGTCAAACGCTCAAGCTTGGGGATGCCCATGTGCACCCCAATAAATATTCAAGGAGACTCAAGCGTCTAAGCTTGGGGATGCCCCCGTGCATCCCCTTCTTCATCAACAATTATCAGTTTCTCTCGTTGCACTATATTTTTATCGCTTCATGCGTTGTGTGCTATACTTGGAGCGTCTCGCTCTTTACTTTTCTAGGTTTGTTTTTGATTTGTTTGTTGTAGTAACATGTTAGATCCCAGCTTACTTACTCTTTTGTGTGGGAGAGATACACGCTCCGCTTGAATTAGAACTCCTCATAGGATTTGCATGCTTATTCTTTTAGCTGTGAGTTGTTCTTTTTTTTTCTTAGCTGCTGCTCTGTTTAGTTGTAGTGCTTTAGTTTTTCTAGAGCTTTACTTATGTTTTAGGTTGAACTTTCTATAGGTTGCATGTTTTATCTTGTTAGAGAGTTTGTCTGTTGCACTGAGTTTTGTGTCTTGACTAGAAGTAGGTAGTTAAAGTTGCTTTTTTCTTTGTAGTAGTAACTTGCAATAGTTTTGAGGTATTGACTAGAGTAATGTTTGAACTTTTGGTGTCAAGAGCACGAGCCTATTAGTGATAGATGTCGTATTTTGGGAAATCTGTGTCTTTTTCGGAAACCAAAAACTCCTGTTGAGAACTCTAGCTACTAGATGGATCACTAACCTCTGGAGGGTTCGAATATTAGAGAACACTCACGTACCATGAGTCGAGGATGCGCAAGGATAACCAAACCCCCATACACTCCTCCTCGGGGTACTTTTCTCTCTGTGAACCTCCTGATTAGATTGAGAGTTACCGATAATAAGTGCATGAGTTCTTCGGACTAATGTGAGTATTCGAAAGTTGACACTTCCACCCACCTATACTTTTTCTAGCCTCTTCGGTACCGTGCATTTCCCTTTCTCATCTTCAGAGTTGGCGCATACTTCTCCGGTGCATCCAAACCCTTGGCACGATACGCTCTGTCATCATAAACCTCCTTATATCTTTCCTCAAAACATCCACCATACCTACCTACAAGGCATTTCCATAGCTTTTTCGAGATACATTGCCATGCAACATCCATCTTCTCATGACTTGATCTTCATGTCATACATTTGCATCATGATAGTTATATCTTCTTTATGTGAGTACCTTTGTAAAGTGTGAAAGATCTCCTATATTCTTGTAAAATATATAGTGTTGCCCCTAAAGTGAGGAAAAGATCCCAAAGAGGACAAAATCAAAAGATCCCAAAGAGGACAAATGAGAGTTAAATAGAAAGAGCCATTGAGGCCACCAAAAAATACAAAAAATAGAAAAAAGAGAAAAAGAAATAAAAAGAGAGAAGGGGGCACACTACTATTCCTTTTGAGAGATCCACACTAGTACTTCATCCTCTATCTCTTGTACTCCATAGAGATCATCATCATGCATATAGCTATGTGGGGACCTTCACACTATAGAACTTGGATTGTATATTCCAATGATGAGCCTCCTCAAATGAGCTCTAGGTCATCTTGAGCAAGCAAGTTGGATACACCCCCACTAGTTCCCTTGGAGATCTTTTAGCTCACATGTGCATCCGTTGCATGGCAATCCCTACTCCTCACATCATATCTATCATATGGCTTTCTCTCGCCTATGATTGTCCTCATTGATGTGAGCCTTTCACACGTTTTTGTCTTCCTCCTCCACCTTCTTTCTGTTTCGCCTTTTAGGTGTCAACTTTCTTGCTCACGCCCATCCATTGCATGAGTGCTCAAAATATCGAAAGGGAGTGGATCAGTTTGACTTGTACCTGACTAGTGGTCTGGGGACGAGTCAAGATAAGAATCCAATGGAGACTAAGTGTGAAACTTTAGTAGATAGTTGTTCTCAACAACAATTACTTTTTATCTCGTATTTCCCTATCCCCTGCTTGCACGCAAACACCATCCGGAGACATTCGAGTCACGAACAGCGAGAGATCTTGCACCTTTTGTTCTTTTGTTTCTTGTGTCAATGCTAATATAGACTCTTGATTGTTAAGACTTGAATTGAAATGCATGCTTTGATTGCTTTACTTAAAAGTCCTTTTATGGTTGTGTGGCATGTCACCATAGAAATTATGCTTGTTATCATTTACCTACTCGAGGACGAGCAGGAATTAAGCTTGGGGATGTTGATACGTCCAAAACATATCTATAATTTCTGCTTGCTCCATGCATGTTTTGTGTGACTTTGCCATGTTTTGCTTGAACTTTCATACACTTTTGAGCATATTTGGACTAATCTATTAACCCAGTGCACCCAACTGCCAGTTGTTGTTTTCTGCTGTTTTTGTATTTTAGGTTTTCCGGCCATTAAAAGTGCTCCAAAAAATCCAGGAAAATCAGATAAAAAATCAGCGTCGTGAAAGCTTCCGGAAACACCAAAGGAGCGAAGGGGGGCCACCACCAGGCAGCCAGGAGGGCAGGTGGCGCGGCCCCACCCTAGGCCGCGTCAGGGCCCCTCCTGACTGCCTCGTGGGTCCCCTCGACACCCCCTTCGCCTATATTTACCCCTCGGGGTAGAAACCCCTAATACAGACTCCTATTTCGCGATCTCGCCCCTGTACCGCCGCCGCCGCCGTTTCAAGATCGGTGCTGCCTGGAGAAGCTGCTGCGGCACCCTTCCGGGAGAAGCTACCCCCTCTGGGAGACCATCCATAGCCATGGACGCTTCCCGTATGTACAGTGAGTAGTTTCCCTTGGACCATGGGTCCGTGACCAGTAGCTATGTTGTAAGGCCCGATATGCGGTACTGTTCCAGATCTAGATGTTTCCATCCAGATCCGGGGACGAAGCACATATCGGTTCCACCGCGACATACGATGAAGTCATTTGCCCCGGATTTCCAACATGATATCACAACATTACAGATACAAGGATACAACATCTCATACAATCGGCATACAACTGCCTCAAATACAATACAACAGCGGAAGATATATGTCTGAGTACAGACTACAATCAAATGCCTAGTGGCAAAGAGGAAAACATCGAACCCATAACCACACGGGTCCAGGCCCTCCGCCGGGATCCTCCTAACTAGTCGTCGTCGAGTCTCCACGTGAAACGTCGATCACCATACCTGTTGTCGATCAAGAACCCTGAAAAGAGTTTGGGGGTAGTATCATGAGTACAGAGGTACTCAACATCCAACTGTAGTGGTCTTCTAACCCAGCAAGGACTTCATCACTCGTCATTCTAGGACAACTAGTAGTTTACGGTAAGGAAGGGGTAAGTGGTGAGGTTCTGCCGCACTAGCATTTATGAAGTGGCTAACGATCTAGAGAGTAAGGTAAGAAGCCAAGCATTCGATGAGGAATCGCCTCCAACAAGTCTTGCTATAAACTACTTACGCAAGCATAACACCTATCCTATCCTTGTCCTCCTCTTCGCATCCCGACGAAGAAGAAGCAGTCAAGGCACACACACACGTTAATCAAGTTATATTAAGATTATATCAGTTATTGTTGTCTATGAACAAGGAGTAGGTCTCAAGTCGTCCATAACCGTGGACACGGCTTCTCGAAAAGATTTAACCCTGCAGGGGTGTACCAACTGCCCATTACGAGGCTCCGCACGCACGCCCATCTCTCAAAGTTGCTACCCATCACAGGCAACCATTTTATGATTTAGTTCCAAGAGATCCGAAATGACAGGTCCCTCTAACTAACAACGAACAAATCCGGGTGGCCCCCGGTAAGTCGACACCCAACTCAAAAGTCGGCCGCGCTCTCGAATCGGTCTCTACCGTCTATCTCGGGTTTTGATAGCCGGTTGTTCACACATGGGAAACCGGGTCCTCAGCCGAACAAGGTGGGCCAGCAAGGGAACTATGTCCTCACTGGTCCAGGTTGGTTTGAAAACTACTGGCAGCTGACCAGCACACACACGGTTTCAAATGGTAAATCAGCTTGGGCCACCACTAGAAATGTTTGAAGCTAGATAGGTAAGAAAAGGGGACCCCGTAAAATCCCACACGCGGTTAGGCACGCTCAGTCTTAAAACCAATACCCGGAACTCGGATCCTAGGTGACTCGAATGGAACAAAGCGTCGGGGTGGGATAGCCTAGACCTTCCATCCTTCGTCGAATATAGTCAACATTTATAATAATCATATCATCAACAACAATATAATAATGATAATGTGATATCCCAAACCAAGGAGTAAAAGAGTAACATCGTAGTATCCTAAGCATGCAAACTAAGCAGGGTCTGAGCAACGAGCAATAGTAACATAGCAGTACAAGGTTTGCTGGGAAGGGACATGGCTGTATCGGTTTGAAAGAGGCTGTAAACATGTGGTAGGATCAAACATCGAACCTAACCTATACTAGCATGCAAACCACTGGTTTAAATAGAATGGATCATAAGTAATGTATAGTCCTTGCATGTTGATAAGTCGGGTTCCGAAGGTGTAGTTGATCGCAAGCTCGCATCGTCTCCGAGAGGTACCCGCGGAAGCACACAAGACGATAAACACTGGAAAGAAATCAACGAGCAAGCATCTATTACTACGAAGCAAACACGAGCAAGCATCAACAAGAAGGCAACACAAGACATCGCACCTACCGTTGTGAGCGGTTACTAACAGGTTAAGTGGAGTAGTCATCACACACGACGAATACCGCACGTTTACGGTGGTTCAAGTTGCTTAGCTACAGGTGATCAACAAAGGTTGTTAACATGGCAACTCAAGCAAGCATGGCATAGCACACAAACATGTCAAGAGGTGGAGCACAAAGTAAACTACCTAGTCTTGTCAATTTAAGTGAGGCACATCCTAAACATGGCATAACACTAAGTGTCGCACGATGATTAAAACATTTGGTACTGTTCTGTCCTAAACCATATTTTAGGTTGGTTAACAATAGAAAACAATAGCATAAACACAAAGTACACGAAAAACTAATCAAGTTACATATAAAGAACACCCCAAACGGAGTTACGGTTGAAAAGATACAAGCAAAACAAGTTACGGGCACAAACTGCCAACATCACGAAGCACACTTTGGAGCCATGCATAAACAGGATAATCTATGCAAACATGCTCACAAATGATATTGAACTAAAGTAGACATGACAGGGAAGGCATGGCAAAAAGAATCATGCAAAAAAGGCATCAGAGATCAAAAGATATTAAGCAAACAACATGGCATCGTGACGTTACAGACTTAGAGAAAAACAGAGGTGGCTGTAAAAAACAGCAGCATAGCAACTTTGGAGCTCAATAACTATATGACCAGCAAGCATAACATGGCAATGCAATACATGGGATGAAAGTATACATGATTCTTAACAATATGCAATTGGAATTACTCAATTCCGATAAACGGTTGCGAAGCAATCGTCACCCGAAGTTGCAATAAAATAACAGTTTCAGCAACAGCATCACATTAACATCAGGATCACCACTTTGGAGCAAGATTTAATATATCTAAAGCACCCAAACATGACAAGTTAAAGCATGGAAATGAAGTACACATGATGCTTAACACATAGAAGAAAGAATCAATGCAATAGGCCTCATGGATTTGTCACAATCATCATGCAAAGTTGCAATAAAACAATAACAGCAACACTTAACAGAATTAGTAGCAGTTTAACGGCCTGATGCCCACTTCAACACACAATTAAACAATCAAGGTGACCTCAAATGCAAATGCTCCCAAAAGATGAATTAAAGTACACGCAATTCTGAGCAACTTTCATTTTGGGCGCGCGTTCATCGAAGCTACGGTTTACTCGTAAACATCAACGCAAAAAAGCATCAGCACACAGTTTTTTATCAGACTTAGCAAAATAAATAACTGCAGAGAAAAAAAACAAGGGCGGCCTGGGCCTCACCCATTGGGCTTGGCCCAAAACAGCCTGTGAAGCAGGGGAGGGGCGGCTGGGCTTGGCTGGTCGGCTGGGCCGTGGAGGCTGGCGGGCCGTGCGCTGGAAGGCCGGCCCAGGCTGGTGGTGGCTCCAGCTCGGCCTCGTCGTGGCCGGTGACGGTAGCCGGTGTCCTAGCCGGAGATTGGCGGCGCCATACGGGGGAGGCGGTCGAGGGGGCGCAGCACGAGCGGTCCAGTTGGAGGAGGCCGGCGGGGTCGCCGGCTGGCGCGGCGGGAGCGCGCGAGCCGGGAGGCCATGGAGCGGCGCCGCTCTGCTTGCTGACCTGCAGGGGAGGAGGATAGGCCAGGTGAGGGGGACGGGAGGAGAAGGATGCGGGAGGAGGAAAGGAGAGAGGGGCGCGGCGGCAGCTCGCCGGCTGCGGCGGCTTCGGCCGGAGTGGAGGCGCAGGCGGCGGCTGATGCGGCTGATGCGGCACGGGAGGGAGAGACAGAGGAGAGAGAAGGTGGAGTGGTGGGTGGCGACGTGGCACATCCAGGGCCGTCAGATCAGCCGATCTGACGGTCCAGAACCCATTGGGCTGGATCCCATATCTGGATTTAGGGTTGGGTGCGAAAATTGGGGATTTTTGGGGTAAATGCGAGGGGGTGGCTGCAATTTGTGGCTAGGGAAACCCTAGAAAAGAGGTGGGAGTGTGGTGGTCTTTATATAGTCCCGGTGGCTGGCAGTTTGCGGAAATATCCCCGATTTTTCTCTCTCGCGCGCGGTGCTCACGTTTCTGACCGCCGAGGGTCCGCAGTACCTCCGATTCGGGTAAAACTTCGAACTGCGCGATCAGCGCGTTGAGCCGGCGGCGTTCACCTCGCGCTGGAACCGTTCCAAAAACACTTCCCGGCGCGCTATAAAAATAACCCATTTAATTATTAAACGGGGTTTTTCGTTCCATTGGCTGCGGCTGGTCTCGTGCGGTTTTCGCGACGGTGATCGGGTGAAACCCGGTGTCGCAAAGGTCGAGTGTCAGGGTGGCAAGGGTCGGTCTCCATCCGGTACGAGATAAGAGGGGGGGAAATAATCGCCGATCGATAAATCGGGGATGCAAACACCGCAAGCAAATCAGACAATCAAACAATTCACACTGAAAACAAAATTTTTAATTTTTGTGAAATCTGGGCTGTTACATATGTGATCTATCTCTCCCTTCTTTGTGCCTCCACTTTCGAGACCTCGTGATCTGCCTCACATGATCGAGGCACCTTTGTAATTTTCTGTCGTTGCTATGCTGAGTTTGTTGGGATCTGATGGATTATGACACTATGTTCAGATTGAGTGACAGAAACATGAGACTAGGGGATGTGTTGTTGCCACCCGGGATAAAATAACGGTGCTTGTATCCGCGGATGCAAGGATTGTTTACTTTACGCAAAGTTATTTTAATGTAGTTGTCTGTTGCTTTGAGTTTACACTTTGGGTGGGATTCGCAAATTAATACCAGCGAGATGTTCTGGATAGATATCTCAAGGTGGATGATTCGTAGTAGATGCAGGTGGATTTCGGTGTACTTACCTTGGTGTACTGCCCATTGCTTTTGAGCCCTTCTTTTCTTTGCAGCATAGTTAGCATTGCGGTGCCTTCATAATCCTGTCAATTTCCCAACTGTGATTCGTTTACCTCGCTAACACTTTTATCGTCTTTTGGGAGAGAGACATCACTAGTGAAAATCACGCGACCTTGGTCCATCTTCATATCATTGTTTACACCCTCAATTAATTTCAGTCTTTACTTTCAGTTGCCACTATCATTATCTCTTGCGTTGATCCTTTGTAAACGGCAAGGTCGGAGGAATTGACAACTCCTCTGTACTCGTTGGGAGCAAAGTTATTTGTATCTGTGTGCAGGTCCAGGTGAAGTAGCAACCTCGGTGCCATTGTTCACTTTACCACCTTCTTGTATCCTTCGAAGTCCTACGGGAGACAAACCTTGGTATCTTTGCCAAGGGAAAACTTGCTGATGCACTATATCCAACCCTGCACTTGGGGTAATCAACGAGGACTTGAAGAGTACTCCCTCCGTTCCGAATTATATGACGTTGGAGCACTGTTCCGACCAGGTGAAAATACAACGAAATTACTAGTGTACCACTACTGAATCGTTATCTTCTACCTCTGGATATTTGAACCACAGATCCAAATCGGCACACCCCCACCTCCGCCTCGCTCCCCCCCACCACCACCACCTCCGCCTCGCTCACCCACCTCCTCCCCAGCAGATCGGAAACAGCAGCCCCGTACCAGATCGGCATGAGCTCCTGTGCAAACCGGCAGCCCCAACAGGTACCCGATCGGCATCAGCTCCTCTGCAGATCCCCTCCTCCTGGGCGCTCCTCCCAGGCGCCGGCTCCAAGCCCCTGCTACCAGACGTTGTTGCTTCTCTTCAGCGCCCATGTCTTCTCCTCGTCATCCGTCGTCCAGGTGCTGCTGCAAGTTCTCCCAGGAGGTGCTCTGGTTGATCCTGGCGGTGCTGATCCAGCCCCAGGCCCAGGCGGTGCTCAGCTGCTCCTGCAAATCCAATTCAAAAACAACATGAATAATACTCGAGTGTCCAATTTGAGAAGCTGCACAACAATAGCAGGCAAGACAAAAGCACAAGTGTCCAGTTCATATGCAACAAGCACAACAGGTAGAAACTGCAAGTGTCCAGTTCTTTAGTGATCTATGCAAATGCCCTACACAACCTAGGGCTAATGGAGAGGGTGCACTGATCTTGGAAGTGTCTTGTACTGTGTGTCTTGGAAGTATGTATGTATGTATCTACTGCTATTGTATCCTTCATGGAGGCGTAATTATAATGTGTGTATGGGTGTTTAAGTTCAAGTTCAGTACTCTTCTTGCTTGCACACAAACAAACACACAAGCTAGTATCTTCTACTCCTATTGCTAGGACAAGCTACTGCTCGCTACTCTAGGAAAGCAATTTTAAAACTGCACTAGTACTGGAGTAACAATTTTAAAAGGGTAAATTTAATTACTCAAGGAAGTACAGGTACTGCTATTGACAAAGTACTGCCAGTGCAAAAAACAGTGCAAAACTACTACACATACACACTGCAAGAGCTACTCCTGCAAGCCTAATAACTAATCCTGCAAAACTGGAGTATGTTCCTTAGTACTCCATCATTTCAGAAAACAATTTACCATATTCTAGAACAATTAACTAACCATAGCAACAACACTTCACTTAATTAACAGAAAAGTTTCAACTGATTTAACATACTCCAGGAGTAACTAACAAGCAGTACACTGCATTTATACTCACATGCCAAAAAAAACTCCAAACAACAACCGAAAATGCTCCAGCTGCTCCTCGCCGCGCCGAACACTGCAAATAAGAAACACTGTGAATATACTCTAGTGAAGAAATAATCAACCTCTTGCAAAGATGGGAACTCAGCTACTGAAAACAAACTGTCTTGTAGTGAACAACTACTGAAACAATTTTGTTTTGTTCACTGCACAACTACTGAAACTACTGAAAACACAATTAAACAAACAACATGGAGTAGTTTTGTTTTGTTCACTGCACCAATACATTTAATTAGCTGAAGAAATGGACTAGAATTCCAGCACACAATAGCTTTCACGTACGACTAATAATGATCCACCTATCTTTGTAAGCTATCCTGACATATGCTATGCATCACAGAGCTTTCTATCCATGAAACCAAACCATCAGGTTTAATTACTCTGCCAAGCATTGATGTCTTCTCGCCCCTCGTTGGTTACCCCAAGTGGAAGGTTTGAGATGCAGTGCAGCAGCAAGTTTCCCTCGGTGAAGATACCAAGGTTTGTCTCCATTAGGACTCCAGAGATGATAAGTAGGTGTCAGCGGCGCAGCTGACGCGGACCTGCACACAGACACAAATAACTTTGTTCCCAACGAAGTTCAGAGAGGTTGTCAATCTCTCTAGTCTTGTTGTTCACAAAGGATCAAACACAAGGGATAATGATAGCAACTGAAAGTAAAAGCATAAAAGTAAATGAACGTGGAAAAAATAATAAGAATATGGACCGGGATACGTGATGTTCACTAGTGATGTCTCTCTCCCAAAAGAAGATAAAACTGCTATGCGAGGTAAACGAATTACAGAAGGGCAATTGACGGGATTATGAACGCACCGCAATGCTAACTATGCTACAAAAGAAAGGAGGAGGCTCAAAAGCACGGGCAGTATGCCAAAATAAGTTGACCGAAATCCAACTGCATCTACTACTAATCATCCACCTTGAGATATCTATCCAGAACATCTCGCTGGTATTAAGTTGCGAGCCCCACCCAAAGTGTAAACCCAAAGCAACAGAAAACTGCATTAAAAAGCACTTTGCGTAAAGTAAACAATCCTTGTAACCGCGGTTACAAGTACCGTTGTTTTCCCCCTTGTGGCAACAACACATCCCCTAGACTCATTTTCTGTCACTCAAGCGTGTCATCGGGGGGCATGAACCCACAATCGAGAAAAACGTTCCCTCTTGGGGTTACTACCTACTACTTGGCCAAAGCAATAAACAACAACGGAGAACATGCAAGAATTACTTAGGAACAAAAATATAAGAGATAATCACAATCTGAACATAATCTCATAATCCATCAGATCCCATCAAACTCAGCATAGCAATATCAGAAAGATTACAAAAGTGCCTCGATCATGTAGGGCAGCTCACGAGGTCTAAACCATGAAGAACAAATAGGGGAGGAGAACATCACATAGCTACTGATCACGGACCCATGGTCCAAGGAAAACTACTCACGAGACATCCGGGAAGCATCCATGGTGGAGAGGAGCCCTCCCTCCGGCAGGGTGCCGGGAAGAGGTCTTCTGGTGCTCCCGATCTCGGAAGCGCGATGGCGCCGGAACAGAGGAGAGATCGCGAAAAAGGGTTCTGTCCTCGAGGGTTTCACGTCACGGGGAATATATAGGCGAAGGGGGGTAGCCAGAGGTGGACCAGGGTCCCTAGGCGCCCCCCTGGCGCGGCCCAAGGGGTGGCCGCGCCGGGTGGCCGCCTGGGCCACCTCTGGCTCCCCTCTGGCCCCACTCGCGCTCTTCGCGAAGCTTCCTGTACGCTGATTTTTCCTATAATTTTCCCGGAATTTTTCTGGCACTTTTTATATGGGGGAAAACTGAAATTGAAAAACAGCAGAAAACAGGAACTGGCACTGGGGTGCACTGAGTTAATAGGTTAGTCCAAATATGATCAAAAGTGTATGAAAGTGTATCTAGATCATAGCAATATCACACAAAACATGCATGGAGCAAGCAGAAATTATAGATACGTTTTGGACGTATCAACATCCCCAAGCTTAATTCTTGCTCGTCCTCGAGTAGGTAAATGATAACGGCATAATTTCTGTGGTGACATGGTAGCAACCATATAAGAACTTTGAAAAGTAAAGCAATCAAGGTTAGAAATTCAATTCAAGTCATAACATGCAAGAGTCTGTATTAGCATTGAAAAAAGTAACAAAAGAACATTAGGTGGAAGAGCTCTCGCTGTCCGTGACTCGAATGTCCCCAAATGGTGTTTGCGTGCAAGAAGGGGGATAGGGAATACTAGAAAAAGTATTTTTGTGTTGAGAACTCAATCTACTAAATTTTCACACTTGGTCTTTTTCTGGAATCTTATCTTGACTCGTCCCCAGACCACTAGCCAGGTACAAGTCAATTTGATCAACTCCTTTTCGATATTTTGAGCACTCATGCAATGGATGAGCGTAAGCACGAGAGTTGACACTTAGGATGGCAAAGAGAGGAGTGCGGAGGAGGAAGACAAAAAAGGATGAGAAAGGCTCACATCAATGAGGACAATCATAGGCAAGAGATGCCAAATGATAGATATGATGTGAGGAGTAGGGATTTCCATGCAACGGATGCACATACGAGCTAATAAGCTCTCCAATTGAACTAGTGGGGGTGCATCTAACTTGCTCACTCATGAAGACCTAGAGCTCGTTTGAGGAGGCTCATCCTTGGAATATGCAAGCCAAGTTCTATAGTGTGAAGGTCCCCACATAGCTATATGCATAAAAATCATCTCTATGGAGTACAAGGATATAAAGGGAGTACTAGTGTGGATCTCTCAAAAGGATAGTAGTGTTGCCCCTTTCTCTCTTTTTATTTCTTTTTCTCTTTTTTCTATTTTTTTTGTATTTTTTGTGGGCTCAATGGCTCTTTCTATTTAACTCTCATTTGTCCTCTTTGGGATCTTTTGTTGTGTCCACTTTGGGAACTTTTCCTCACTTAAGGGCAACACTCTATTTTACAAGAAGGTAAAGGAGATCTTTCACACTTTACAAGGTACTCAAAATCATAAAGAAGATGTAACTATCGTGATGTATGCAATGTATGTCGCTGCCAGTGTAGCAGGAACATGTATGACATGAAGATCAAGTCATGAAGAGGTGGATGTTGCATGGCAATATATCTCGGAAAGGCTATGGAAATGCCTTGATAGGTAGGTATGGTGGCTGTTTTGAGGAAAGATATAAGGAGGTTTATGATGACAGAGCATATCATGCCAAGGGTTTGGATGTACCGGCGAAGGTGGACACCAACTCTCGGAGTGAGAAGAAGGCAATGCACGGCACGGGAGAGGCTAGCAAAATATGGGAAGGTGGAAGTGTCAACTTTCAATACTTACATTAGTCCGAAGAACTCATGCACTTATTATCGGTAACTCTCAATCTAATAAGGAGGTTCACAAAGAGACAAGTACCCCGAGGAGGAGTGTATGGGGGTTTGGTTATCCTTGCGCATCCTCGACTCATGGTACGTGAGTGTTCTCTAATATTCGATCCCTCCAAAGAGTAGCGATCCATCTAGTAGCTAGATTTCTCAACTAGTTTTGTAGGTTTTGAAAATACACACAGATTGCCCAAAATACGACACCTATCACTTATAGGCTAGAGCTCTTGACACCAAAAGTTCAAACATTACTCACAACAATACCTCAAAACTATTGCAAGTTACTACTAGAGTTAAATAGCAACCTCAATTACCTACTTTCAAGACAAGACACAACTCAGTGCAACAACCAACTCTCTTTAACAAGATAAAAATGAAAACTAAAAAGAGTTCCATCAACAAACTAAACAAAAGCCAATGCTCTTGCTAAAGAAAAACTAAGACTAAGACTAGACATGGCAGCAGCTACGAAAAGATAAAGAACACACAACAGCAAAAAGATAAGCAGGAAAAATCCTATGATGTGTTCTAGATTTTGAAAGTGGAGCGTGTTTCTCTCCCACACAAAGTAAGAAGGGGTCTAACTTGTTATGAACAGCAAGCAAAGCTAAATAAAACTAAAAATAAAACCTAAGAGCGAGACGCTCTAAGCATAGCACATAACGCATGAAGTGATAAAAATATAGTGAGACGAAGGACGAACCGATGATTGTTGATGGAGAAGGGGATGCACGGGGGCATCCCCAAGCTTAGACGCTTGAGTCTCCTTGAATATTTATTGGGGATGCATGGGGGCATCCGCAAGCTTGAGCGCTTGACACTCCTGGATCTTCTTTCATCATCTTCCATCGCACACTTGAAAACTCCCTTCATACATAACTCATCATAAGCTGATTAGAGAGGTTAGTACCCTTAATAAATAATATTTCCCCAATGGATATAAAGATATTCTTGAATAGCTACTGTTTCTCAAGAGTGCCAAAGGGTTTTTGAAAAGAAAAATCAAGCTTAAGATTTGCAAAAGTTAGGAGAGACAAAACGTGGCAGAATCTGTGAAAAACAGAACAACAGGTAGTAAAGAATTTTTTAGGGATACTTCTGCAACTCAAATCAAAAACCTCAGAACATACGGAAGTTTCGTAATTGTATAGAGCATGCTGTGTAAAAATTTCATCTCAAAAATATGAACTGGGATTTTTCTGGAATTTTTCTGGTCACGAGGACAGAATCTGTTTTCTGGACAGCATGTCACAACTTTTACTTCCCTTGCCGTAAGAGGCTTTAACTTGGCACAAAGCTGAAAAATAAAGATAAAATGATGTTGCTACAGTAGTAACAATCATCAAGACCACTAAGAAGAGAACAAAAGCAAAAATAAAAATCCTAAATTCGTTGCGGGCTGCCTCCCGAAAGCGCTTTCTTTTATGCCTTTAAGCTAGGCATGATGCAAAAAGAAGAATCAACTTTTATCAAGAGAAAGAGAATAACTAGCCCGAGTAACGGACTCAAAAGGTAACTTGATTTTATTTCTAGGGAAGTGTTTCATCCCTTTCTTGAAAGGGAATTGGAATTTTATATTCCCCTCTTTCATGTCAATAACCGCACCAACGGTTCGAAGAAAAGGACGTCCCAAAATAATTGGACACAAAGGTTCACACTATATATCCATAACAATAAAATCAACGGGAACATAGTTGTCATTGACAATGATAAGAACATCGTCGATCTTCCCCAAAGGTTTATTTACGGAAGAATCAACAAGACGAACACCAAAAGAACAAGGCTCAAAGGGCTTCAATTCAAACATATCAAATATTCTTTTGGGCATAATGGAGGTACTAGCTCCAACATCACATAAAGCATAGAAAGAGAAGTTATTTAATTTAATTTTGATCATAGGGTCCCAACCATCATCTAGCTTCCTAGGTATGGAGGCTTCTACTCTAAGCTTCTCCTCCCTATCTTTGATGAGAGCATTTGTGATATGTCCGTGAAGGCAAGATTAAGTGTGCTAGTGTGGGGGTCTCTAGACATTTTGTGTAGCAAGCTAATAACTTCTGAGAGGGTGCAACTATCAAAATTAATATCACTACTATCAAAGGTGGTAGTAGTGTCGTCTAGGCTCACTTGTTTGAAACCCTCTATGTTCATAGGAGTTTCTTCATCTTTGGTTGAGGTATTAGCATCACCATTAATAGGTCCAACGGGACTAGGAGTGCATTGGGTGCTAATAGTTTGGGTGTCCTCAACAATTTGGATAGTGGCAACTGTGTGGTGTGTAGGAAGGCTCTTAATTCTATCCTCTTCCTCTTTTTCTCTAGCCCACCTTCCTTTAAGTTTAGCCATCATCCTAATATTTTTATTAATTTGTAATTGGATAGCATTAATAGGAGTGGCCTTATTCTCCTCAAGGGGAGAGGTTCTAATTTTAAGCATCTCAATATCAAGGGCTAAGCTTTCTACCTTCAAAGAGAGATGATCTAATTTAGCTAATTTCTCCTCTACATTTTTGTTGAAGGCTTTTTGGGTAGTGATAAAATCTCTAAGCATGTTTTCCAATTCAGAAGAGGGGTTCTTGTTGCTAGGGTAGGTGTTGTTGTTCCCATAGTTGGATGGAAACGGTCTAGGATTGCTAGCAAATTACCCCTATAAGCATTGTTGTTGAAGTTGTTTCTAGCAATAAAGTTCACATCTACTTGTTCTTGGGCAACCAAAGAATTTAAAGGGACATCACGAGGATCAATAGAGGGTTGCTTGGTAAGTAGAGACATAATTAAGTCAACTTTTTCATTGAGGGAGGTAATTTCCTCGACAGAATTTACCTTCCTACATGTTCGAGCGTGTTCGGTGTGCCATTGGGAATAATTGGTCATCATCTCATTGAGAAGCTTCGTGGCAGCACCAAGTGTAGTTGACATAAAGGTTCCTCCTGCGGCCGAATCTAACAGGTTCCGCGAGGTAAAGTTCAAGCCTGCATAAAAAGTCTGGATAACCATCCAGGTAGTCAAACCATGTGTAGGGCATTTCTTAACAAGAGATTTCATTCGTTCCCAAGCTTGGGCAACGTGTTCATTATCCAATTGCTTAAAATTCATAATGTTACTCCTTAATTGGATAATTTTAGCAGGTGGGTAGTACTTCCCTATAAAAACATATTTGCACTTATCCCAAGAATCTATGCTATTCCTAGGCAAAGATTGAAACCAGATTTTAGCGTCTCCCCTTAAAGAGAAAGGGAAGAGCTTGAGCTTAACAATATCACCTTCTACTTCTTTATACTTTCGCATATCACATAATTCAACAAAATTGTTCAAGTGTAAAGCAGCATCATATCCAGCACCAGAGAATTTATCTATCATAACAAGGTTTAGCAAGGCAGGTTTAATTTCATAAGAGGTAGCTGAAGTGGCAGGTGTGGCAATGGGGGTGCATATAAGGTCTTGGTTGTTGTGACTAGTGAAGTCACACAACTTGGTGTTTTCAGTGGAACCCATAGTAGCAGCAAGTGTGGCAGATTTTTTTGTGATTTTTGATATAAGACACAAAGATAAAAACTGAAAGGTAAACTAACAAGACTAAAAAACAAAGGTAAAGGGTAGTGTGCAACTCCCCTATCTTAGCACTCGGAGTCCCCGTCAACGGCGCCAGAAATTTGCTTGATGGCTTCTCGCCCCTCGTTGGTTACCCCAAGTGGAAGGTTTGAGATGCAGTGCAGCAGCAAGTTTCCCTCGGTGAAGATACCAAGGTTTGTCTCCAGTAGGACTCCAAAGATGATAAGTAGGTGTCAGCGGCGCAACTGACGCGGACCTGCACACAGACACAAATAACTTTTTTCCCAACGAAGTTCAGAGAGGTTGTCAATATCTCCGGTCTTGTTGTTCACAAAGGATCAAACACAAGGGATAATGATAGCAACTAAAAGTAAAAGCAGAAAAGTAAATGAACGTGGAAACAGTAATAAGGATATGGACCGGGATACGTGATGTTCACCAGTGATGTCTCTCTCCCAAAAGACGATAAAACTGCTATGCGAGGTAAACGAATTACAGAAGGGCAATTGACAGGATTATGAACGCACCGCAATGCTAACTATGCTACAAAAGAAAGGAAGAGGCTCAAAAGCACGGGCAGTACGCCAAAATAAGTAGACCGAAATCCAACTGCATCTACTACTAATAATCCACCTTGAGATATCTATCCAGAACATCTCGCTGGTTTTAAGTTGCGAGCCCCACCCAAAGTGTAAACCCAAAGCAACAGACAACTGCATTAAAAAGAACTTTGCGTAAAGTAAACAATCCTTGTAACCACGGTTACAAGCACCGTTGTTTTCCCCCTTGTGGCAACAGCACATCCCCTAGACTCATGTTTCTGTCACTCAAGCGTGTCATCGGGGGGCATGAACCCACAATCGAGCAAAACGTTCCCTCTTGGGGTTACTACCTACTACTTGGCCAAAGCTATAAACATCAACGGAGAACATGGAAGAATTACTTAGGAACAAAAATATAAGAGATAAAAACCAAATATATTACTCAATCACAGTCTGAACATAATCTCATAATCCATCAGATCCCATCAAACTCAGCATAGCAATAGCAGAAAGATTACAAAGTGCCTCGATCATGTAGGGCAGCTCACGAGGTCTAAACCATGAAGAACAAATAGGGGAGGAGAACATCACATAGCTACTGATCACGGACCCGTGGTCCAAGGAAAACTACTCACGAGACATCCGGGAAGCATCCATGGTGGAGAGGAGACTCCCGGAGGTCGGCCCTCCCTCCGGCAGGGTGCCGGGAAGAGGTCTTCTTGTGCTCCCGATCTCGGAAGCGCGGCGGCGGCGGAACAGAGGAGAGATCGCGAAAAAGGGTTCTGTCCTCGAGGGTTTCACGTCACGGGGAATATATATATAGGCGAAGGGGGGCAGCCAGAGGTGGACCAGGGGCCCCAGGCGCGGCCCAGGGGGTGTCCGCCTGGCCACCCCTGGCTCCCCTCTGGCCCACTCGGGTTCTTCGCGAAGCTTCTTGTACGCTGATTTTTCCTATATTTTCCCGGAATTTTTCTGGCACTTTTTATATGGGGGAAAACAGAAATAGAAAAACAACAGAAAACAGGAACTGGCACTGGGGTGCACTGAGTTAATAGGTTAGTCCAAATATGATCAAAAGTGTATGAAAGTGTATCTAGATCATAGCAATATCACACAAAACATGCATGGAGCAAGCAGAAATTATAGATACGTTTTGGACGTATCAAGCATCCATAATTCTCTGGACTAAATTTGGCTTGTGTAAGACAAATGCCAAAGAGGCAACGAGAATTGCAGAGGAGGAATAGAGGGCAAGATATGCCAAGGTTGGTTTGCTAACCTGATCCCCGACGAAGTCTACGAGAAGGCCGACCTTCCTCTGCAGGTTCTGGCCCCCAGTGAGCCGGAAGCCGTGCCGCACCAGCTGCAGTGTGTTTACTCCGGATGAATATGACGAGACACGATGCACCTGACAAGCCAAAAATTATTCCAGCGGGGCATGGATGGATTGCATAGCACAGGCAAAGACCAGTCGAACTGCTCTTAGTGGATCTGGATGTGTACCTATACTCCTCCTAGTGGTCGAACTGCTTCCAGTCGCCCACGACCATGCGGAAGGAGAACGCTCATTGGCGACCATGGACGGAGGCGCTCGTTGGCGACCATGGACGGAAGCGCTCGTTGATGACCATGGCGAGGAAGGGGAACAGGGATAACGCCTACGCCGTCGCTCCAAATCGACGCCTCCGCCGCCCAGGTGCTCCGGCGTTGGCTCAGATCCATCGCTCGACTGCTCCGGCGCCAGCCCAAATCCGCCGCTCGGGCGCCACTACACATCCACATCCACCGCCGGCGCCTCTGCAAATCCACTCCCCCATTGCATACAAGCTTGTCTCAGGCGCCAAAAGAATGGGATTTTATGACGGACGGTGGTGGGGTGTGAATGGAGGCAAGGGGTGGGGAGAAATGTGTGGTGAAAGTGGCCGGCGACGAGGAGAGGGAGAGGGCGGCGACGAGCCGACGAGGGAGAGGGCGGCGACGCGATCGGATCTGGGAGCCGACGGGGAGAGGGAGGGGAGTGGAGAGACGGGGAGCAAGTGGACTCTGGACTGGGAGTGAGTGGTGCGGAGCGGACTGGTGGGAGGGTAAAACTGGAAACTACAAAAAATTCGTAACGTGACAGAATTTGTACGCGGAAGCTCCAACGACATATAATTAGGAACGGAGGGAGTATAACACTATCTTGCCATCACACGTCTCCTTCTTCTCCTGCATTTAATCGCGGTCGGGGGCCACCGCACGCTCGCCATCAGGGGGCCACCGCACGCTCGCCATCGGGCCGCCCCCTAATGGGTGTAGATAACACCTCCTCGTTGGTTACCCCAAGTGTAATGTTATGATATAGATAGGAGCAAATTTCCCTAGGTGAAGATACCGAGGTTTGTCCCCAGTAGGACTCCAAGCGCAACAAGAAGGTGGTAAAGCAAACAATGGCGTTGTTTATAAAGCAAAGGTTGTTTACTTGATATGTACGTGCACACAAACGCAAATAACATTGCTCCCAACAAGTCTAGAGAGGTTGTCAATCTCTCCGGCCTTGCTGTATACAAAGGATCAAACACAAGGGTGGAAATAAAAGGAAAGTAAGAGCAGTAAAGGTAAAGGGTGTAAACTATGATGTAAATATGGACCGAGGTCCCACGACTTTCACTAGTGATGTTGTTGGATATATGCCCTAGAGGCAATAATAAAGTGTGTTATTATTTATATTCAAGTTCATAATTAATGTTTATATTTCTGTGCTATAATTGCAATGACCCTGACTATGAGATTCAGAAGAAAACTCATGTGCATGTGTGGCAATGTAAACAACAAGAGCTCCTGGTTTTGCCTCTAAGACCAGCTCATATGCTAACTAATGATTACGTTTTCTTAATCATGGACATTGTTCTTGTAACAAGGATGTCGGTAGCGATGAGAGCATATTGTTAGCAGAACAATGATGTTGAACCGACCCCGGTGTTAAATGATATACTTAGAGAACACATCGTAACAAACGTTAAAGTCATATCATGGAATGTTATCATATACGTAATTCCTTAGACCATGAGAGTATCAAGTTGCTTCACATAGGAAGATGTGCTTTAGTTCTTAGATGAATCTTCCCATTATTGGAAAGTAGTAAAATAAGTTCTGGGTACATTGGTTGGTGTGTCTAGTAACTGTGATAGTTCGAGACTGGGATTTTCTCCTTCACGATGAAGACATATTTACTCTGGGCCCACTCGGTATGACGGTATCCATTCTAGTCTGGCCAGACACATTGTGATTTAGTCACGGGGATACCGGAATACAAAACGAGGAATGAAGACAAACGAGCAATGAGGATAACAGATGGCTTGTGATCAAGAAGTTGTTTCACATGGGTGCCAAACTTCTCTAATCTAACTTTATCATATATCGCGAAGCAAAGGGAATGGTGCCTGGTAAACATGAAGGTTCACTCATAGTTTCTTCGTGTATGTGTGGGAGTCAACATGGGTTTCCATCGCTCCGCTGTTGATTATTGACTAATGACTATGAGTCCGGAAGACGTTCTGAGTCATGTCCACATAATACCGAACCTATTGGGTCACACACTTAATGTACGGTAAATCTGTTAGAATACTAGGATGGTTGAAGGTTTTGTGGAAGCAAGTGAATTTTTCAAAGCAAAATGAATATGTCCGAATCACTCTAGAATAGTCTCAGGTGGTTTTAGAACATATGATAAAGGTATTGTGGAAAGTCCAAGTTAAACTGGAATAGTTTCCGGATTATCGGTGGACGTCCCGAAAATGACCGACAAACTGACGCAAGGCATCGGGCAAGCTAGACATAACCCGGATCGTCCCGAAACCTATCCAGATGGTTCCGGAACGTCCGTTAATGGTCCCGGAAGGTCCTGGAAGTGTTCCAGAAGGTTCCGGAATGTCCCGAAACAATCCTAGAAGGTCCCAGTAGGTCCCGGAAGCTTCCGGAAGGTCATGGAAGGTTCCGGAAGGTTCCGGGTAGTACCACCTGCTGCGCCCACGCGTAGCTTGGGGGGCAAGCCACCTGGGCTGGCCCTGGCCATCCAGGAGGTGGGGGCGCACCAAGGGGGGATCCAACTCCAAGTAGGATTGCAATCCTCCTTGGGGTAGGAGGACTCCTCCTAAGGGAAGTTGAGTCCATGTAGGACTCCTCCCTTAGTGGAGGCGCACCAGGGGGCCTGGCCACCTATAAAAGGTGAGCCAGGGGGGAGGCGCACCCCACAATCCCCTGCGCCCCCCTTGCCCCAAGGCTGCTATTTGCTCCGCCATAAACCCCGGTTAGACTCCATTCTAGATCAAAATCCGCTAGGGTTTTCTCCCTCTAGTTTTTCTCAGAGGCGTTCTTCTCTGGACGGCGGAGCGCTGTCGGATTGCTGTGCCGAGCGTGTGTATACCGGTAGAGGGATCATAACTTTGATCCTTCTTCGAGGAGCTTCTTCTTCTTCTTCTTCAAAGAACTTGATCGAGGGACTTGTTCGTGAGACGGATCGAGGGATTGTTCGTGGGACGATTCACGAGATCTACTTCAACGAGCTTCACCAACTCTTCCTCCGCTACATCCGTTGGTGAGCTTTGACCTAAACCTTGTATGCCATCTTCTTGGATGATCTTGGGTTCTTGCTTCGTAGGCACGAATTTTTTGTTTTCTACTATGTTTCCCAACAGTGGTATCATGAGCGATCCTTGATTAGATGCATGTTTAGGTAGATCATATGTTGATATGAGGCATTGATTTTCTTGTTTGCTTCCCTGCCATGTGATCTTTTCTTTGCTCGGCGGCATGATGTGATTTTGCTACAACGTTTGAGTTTTTCCATGATCCCTCTATGCTGCTCTTAGTATGTTGGTTGCCTTGATCATGGACTACATCAAATTCCTTGGATCTCATCTTAGTCTTGCTATAGAAAATTTTACATGAATGGGCTTGTGGATTTTATGAGCTCAAATCCACATGGGGGTCACGCGTTTAACGAAGTTTGTCTTGTGGCATTAGTTGCTACACGCACCTTGTATGTTAAACTAGAAACAAAAGAAGTATTGTGTTTTGTTTTGTCTAGGGTTTCACGTTTGCCATGTAAACCTGCTTAACAACCACGATAAAATTTGCAATAACCTGTGTAGATAGCGATCTAACTCGTTTTTGCAGAGAGTGCATGTGATGTGGTATTGCCTTCGAGATTTGCAATGTGTTTGTATGAGATGCTATATGATGTAATATTTTTCGCGGTCTGCGAGCCGTGGTACGGCATGATGACTGGAGTCATATGATTGTCACTTAATTATGGACTGCGTGCTAGAACTGTTAATTAGCTTGAGGCAAGGCTATAGATGGAGACGAGGTGATGATCAATGATGTGAAGGTGGACCCCGACACACATGCCGAAGCCGTGAGGAGGTCCCGGCGGCAAGGACAAAAGGTGGTGGGTGGAGACTTCAACCACGGAGTCATGAAGGCAACGACAACTTCACGACACAAAGGGCTATACCATGTCACATAATTTTTGAATTGCCTGTGATGTTAATCCCTTTGATGCACCCTTGTTTGATGCGCGGTAGTCGTGTTTTATTAGGGTGATCTCTCGCTAAAAAAATATCAAGTTGATAGTGTTCTTCCAATTGTAGCACCGTCTATACTATGTTTCACATCGGAGCAGGTCATGTCACATGGGTGCACATGACGTGACGCATAAAATACGGGTGTGTTAGAAGAACACACAGCGCATTACACTTGATTATCTTGACGGTTTGGATACAAGTTTGCTACCGTAACACACCCATCAAAAGATGAAAAAGAATCACCTTGCGTGATTGGCAAGTTGGCCTACCAATTCAGTCTAAGTCATCAGTGATGTCACATCAATGGTGGACGACTAAATTTGGATCTTGAATCACTTAGCATTAACTACGAGAGATGTTGATCTGATTGGGAGGCCTTACTAAAATTAATAGTATGATTAATTAGTGCAACTTAATTATGAACATTGTCTAAGTGAATGTTGTGTTTATGTTGTAGATTCAAAGGGCCCGTGTCAATCCCTAGTTTAAATTAGGTTCGTTGATTGAGAAAGAAAAATTGAAAGCTGATGGAAGCAACTATGCGGACTAGGTTTGTTCCCTGAGAATTGTACTCAGGAGTGCTAAGAAGGACTATGTCGTGACGACACCTCTCCCAGAAGCACCGGGGCCTGACGCCACGGATGCTGAGCAGAATGTGCATCAGACCAAGCTTGATGATAGCAACGCAGTTCAATGTCTTATGACTGCGTGTATGGAATCAGAGTTGCAAGGGAGGTTTGAAAATACCGTTCCCCACTTGATTATTCAAGAGTTAGATGCTCTGTATGCCAAACACGCTAGTACTAAACATTATGAGGTTACTCATGCCTTATGGAATTGCAATATGTAGGAAGGATCACCTGTGAGTGAGCACGTGATAAAGATCATGCGCTTTGGCCAAAGGTTGGCTGAACTGGGATTTCCAATTCCAGAATCACTGGGTACAGATATCGTCCTCATGTCACTCCCGCCGAGCTTTAAGAGCTTTGTTCGGAACTATCGGATGAACGGGATGGACAAGTCGGTTAATGAACTACTTGCAATGCTGAAGAATGCGGAGACTACCATGCAGGCTGACCCTAACTATACGTTGGCGGTTAGCAAGACCACTAGTTTCAAGAAGAAGGGCAAGTCCAAGGGTAAGGGCGCCGGCAAGCCTGGCGCCAAGACCAAGAAACTCTCTAGCACTGGCCCTAACAAAGATATTGAGTGCTTCTACTGCAAAGCTAAGGGTCACTGGAAGAGGAACTGCAAGAAGTATCTGGCAGATAGGAAGAAGCCTGGTTTTACCAGCGAAGGTATAAAAGTTATATATGTTATAGATGTGTATATTTCCGACCCTCACTCTAAGTCATGGGTATTTGACACTGGAGCTGTTGCTCATATCTGTAATTCATTACAGGGACTAAGGAGAATAAGGAAACTGGAAAAGAATGAAGTGACGATGTGTGCCAGGAATGGAGCTACGATCTCCGCTAAAGCCGTCGGCGTCTACACTCTACCTTTACCTTCAGGATTTACCATAGAACTAGATAATTATTATTTCGTTCCTGCTATTTTTAAGAACATTATGTCGGGATCATGTTTAATATGCGACGGTTATAGTTTTAAGTCTGAGAACAATGGTTGCTCTATTTACTTAAAGAATATGTTCTATGGTTTTGCACCTATTAAGAATGGGTTGTTTTATTTGGATCTTGATTGTAGTAACGACATCTTAAACACTAGCTCTAATCGTCTTAAGAAGACTGATAATACCACTTACATGTGGCACTGCCGTCTAGGTCACATCGGAAAGAAACGCATGTCGAAACTTCATAAAGATGGAATTTTTCAATCTTTTGATTTCGAATCATTTGATAAGTGTGAGGCTGGTCTGATGGGAAAACTGACTCGGACGCCGTTCACAGGTGATGTAGAAGGGGCGACAGACTTATTGGAAATAATACATAGTGATGTATACCGGCGCGCGGTGGATATCTCTACTTCGTAACTTTTACTGACGATTTGAGTAGATATGGTTATATTTACTTAATGAAGCAAAAGTCCGAAACTTTTGAAAGGTTCAAAGAATTTATGAACGAAGTTGAGAATCATCGTGACAAGAAAATCAAATTTCTACGATCTGATCGTGGTGGTGAATATCTTAGTCATGAGTTTAGAAAGCACCTCATAGAGCGTGGAATCGTTTCACAGAGGACGCCACCTGGAACTCCACAGATAAATGGAGTGTCTGAGAGGCGTAACCGAACCTTGTTAGAGATGGTGAGGTCTATGATGTCATTAACTGATCTGCCACTGTCTTTTTGGGGTTACGCATTAGAGACTTCTGCTTTTACTTTAAATAGGGCGCTGTCAAAGTCTGTGAAAACGACACCATACGAGTTGTGGAATGGGAACAAACCCAATATATCGTTCCTGAAAATTTGTGGTTGTGATGCTTATGTAAAACGTTTACAGCCGAACAAACTCGTCCCTAAAGCAGACAAGTATACTTTGTAGGTTATGCCAAAGACATCGTAGGCTATTCCTTCTACCACCCCTCCGATGGCAAAGTCTTTATTGCTAAAGGAGGAACTTTTCTTGAGAAAGAGTTTCTTAGCAAAGAGGTGAGTGGGAGGACAGTATAGCTTGATGAGGTTAGCGAACCTTCGGAACCAAGGATTGAAATGAAGGAAGTTGTTCTGGCAGTCATTCTGATGAAGGAACCGGAAGCTCCTACAAGTGATGTGGGAACTTCTGAGAAGCTGGTAACTAAACCGAGGAGATCAGGCAGAGTGCGTCAGCTACCCGAGTGGTACGCTAATGAATTATTCATCTTGGAAGATGATGATCCTGTGAACTACAAAGAAGCGATGATGAGCCCCAACTCCACTGAATAGCTACAAGCCATGAAATCCGAAATGGAATCCATGTACGAGAACCAAGTATGGGACTTGGTGATCCCTCCAGAGGGTGTGAAACCAATTGAATGTAAATGGATTTTCAAAAGAAAGACAGATGCGGATAGTGATGTCACTATCCATAAAGCTAGACTTGTTGCGAAAGGGTTCCGACAAGTGAAAGGACTTGACTACGACGAGGCTTCTCGCCAGTAGCAATACTTAAATCTGTGCGGATTTTACTAGCAATTGATGTGTATTTCGATTATGAGATATGGCAGATGGACACCAAAACTGCTTTCCTTAACGGAAATCTCGAGGAGAATGTATATATGATACAACCTGAGGGTTTTGTCGCGCCTGAGGATGCTGGAAAGGTGTGCAAGCTTAAAAAGTCCATTTATGGACTAAAGCAAGCATCACGGAGTTGGAATCTTCGCTTTGATGAAGTGGTCAAAAGTTTTGGCTTCATCCAGAATGGTGAAGAAGATTGTGTTTACAAGAAAGTAAGTGGGAGCGCGATATCTTTTCTAATACTATATGTAGACGACATATTGTTGATTGGAAATGATAAAGAATTTCTTAACACTATAAAGGAGTCACTGAAAAGTAGTTTTTCGATGAAAGACTTAGGCGAAGCTGCCTACATATTGGGCATCAAGATCTATAGAGATAGATCCCGACGCCTGATAGGGCTAAGCCAGAACACGTATATAGACAAGGTTCTGAAGAGGTTCAGAATGGAGAATTCGAAGAAAGGACTACTCCCAATGTCACATGGTGTGGTACTCTGCAAGAGTCAGTGTCCTATGAATGTTGATGAGCAGGTAGAGATGAGCACAGTTCCATATGCTTCGGCAATTGGATATGTTATGTATGCCATGATATGTACAAGACCAGATGTTTCCTATGCTCTGAGTATCTGTAGTAAATACCAGAGCAACCCAGGTAATGCACACTGGGTAGCAGTCAAAAATATTTTGAAGTATCTGAATAGAACCAAGAATATGTTTTTGGTGTTCGGAGGTGATGAAGAACTTGTTGTAAAGGGTTACACAGATTCAAGCTTCATGACTGATCTGAATGACTTCAAATCTCAATCAGGATATGTTTTTACACTCAACGGGGGTGCCGTGAGCTGGAAAAGTTCTAAGCAGAATACGGTCGCGGATTCTACAACGGAGGCGGAATACGTCGCAACTTCGGAAGCTACGAAGGAGGAATATTGGATTAAGAAGTTCGTCACTGAGCTCAGTGTGGTTCCTAGTGCTGAAGACCCCATGGAGATCTACTGTGACAATATTGGAGCTGTGGTGCAAGCTAGAGAACCAAGGTCCTACCAGAAGTCCAAACACATTGAACGTCGTTATCACAAAATCCGAAAGTTCGTTGACAAAGGATATGTGAAAGTATGCAAGATTCACACGGATCTGAACATGTCAGATCCGATGACGAAGCCTCTTCCACGGGAAAAGCATGAGCAACATCGGATAGCCATTGGTGTGCAAGAACTTATGTAACTAGTATTATTGTATCTGGTGCAAGTGGGAGACTGTTGGATATATGCCCTAGAGGCAATAATAAAGTGTGTTATTATTTATATTCAAGTTCATAATTAATGCTTATATTTCTGTGCTATAATTGCAATGACCCTGACTATGAGATTCAGAAGAAAACTCATGTGCATGGTGGAAATGTAAACAACAAGAGCTCATATGCTAACTGATGATTACGTTTTCTTAATCATGGACATTGTTCTTGTAACAAGGATGTCGATAGCGATGAGAGCATATTGTTAGCAGAATAATGATGTTGAACCGACCCCAGTGTTAAATGATATACTTAGAGAACACATCGTAACAAACGTTAAAGTCATATCATGGAATGTTATCATATACGTAATTCCTTAGGCCATGAGAGTATCAAGTTGCTTCACACAGAAGATGTGCTTTGGTTCTTAGATGAATCTTCCCGTTACTCGGAAGTAGTAAAATAAGTTCTGGGTACATTGGATGGTGTGTCTAGTAACTGTGATAGTTCGAGACTGGGATTTGCTCCTTCACGATGAAGAGATATTTACTCTGGGCCCACTCGGTATGACGGTATCCATTCTAGTCTGGCCAGAAACATTGTGATTTAGTCACGGGGATACCGGAATACAAAACGAGGAATGAAGACAAACGAGCAATGAGGATAACAGATGGCTTGTGATCAAGAAGTTGTTTCACATGGGTGCCAAACTTCTCTCCTCTAACTTTGTCATATACCGCGAAGCAAAGGGAATGGTGCATGGTAAACATGAAGGTTCACTCGAAGTTTCTTCGTGTATGTGTGGGAGTCAACATGGGTGTCCATGGCTCCGCTGTTGATTATTGACTAATGACTATGAGTCCAGAAGACGTTCTGAGTCATGTCCACATAATACCGAACCTATTGGGTCACACACTGAACGTACAGTAAATCTGGTAGAATACTAGGATGGTTGAAGGTTTTGTGGAAGCAAGTGAATTGTTCAAAGCAAAATGAATATGTCTGAATCACTCTGGAATAGTCCCAGGAGGTTTTAGAATATATGAGAAAGGTATTGTGGAAAGTTCAAGTTAAACCGGAATAGTTTCCAGATTATCGGTGGACGTCCCGAAAATGACCGACGAACTGACGCAGGGCATCGGGCAAGCTAGATCATAACCCAGATCATCCCGAAACGTATCCTGATGGTTCCAGAACGTCCGTTAATGGTCCCGGAAGGTCCTGGAAGTGTTCCAGAAGGCTCCGGAATGTCCCGAAACCATCCCAGAAGGTCTCGGAAGGTCCCGGAAGCTTTCAGAAGGTCATTGAAGGTTCCGGAAGGTTCCGGGCAGTACCACCTGTTGTGCCCACCCCCTAGCTTGAGTGGCAAGCCACCTGGGCTGGCCCTGGCCGGCCAGGAGGTGGGGGCGCACCAAGGGGGGAATCCTACTCCAAGTAGGATTGCAATCCTCCTTGGAGTAGGAGGACTCCTCCTAAGGGAAGTTGAGTCCATGTAGGACTCCTCCCTTAGGGGAGGCGCACCAGGGGGCCTAGCCACCTATAAAAGGTGAGCTAGGGGGGAGGAGCACCCCACAATCCCATGCGCCCCCTTGCCCCAAGGCTGCTATTTGCTCCACCATAAACCCCAGTTTAGACTTCGTTCTAGATCGAAATCTGCTAGGGTTTTCTCCCTCTAGTTTTTCTCGGAGGCGTTCTTCTCTGGACGGCGGAGCTCTGCCGGATAACCCTGATCCTTCTTCGAGGAGCTTCTTCTTCTTCGGAGAACTTGATCGAGGGACTTGTTCGTGGGACGGATCGAGGGATTGTTCGTGGGATGATTCGCGAGATCTACTTCAACGAGCTTCACCAACTCTTCTTCCGCTACATCCGTTGGTGAGCTTCGACCTAAACCTTGTATGCCATCTTCTTGGATGATCTTGGGTTCTTGCTTCGTAGGCAAGATTTTTTTCTACTATGTTCCCCAACAGATGTCTCTCTCTCAAAAGACGATAAACAACTATGATGGGTGAACAAATTACAGTTGGGAAATTGACAGAATTATAAACGCACCGCAATGCTAATTATGCTAATAAAAAGTAAAGAGGCTCAATTATGTGGGAATTACACCAAAAAAAGTAGACCGTTTATCCATCAACATCTACTCACTAATCATCCACCTTGAGATATCTATCCAGAACATCTTGCTGGTATTAAGTTGCGAACTCCAGCCAAACTGTAGGCTCAAAGCAACAGACAACTGCATTATCACTCTATGCGTAATGTATGCAATCCTTGCAAGCACCACAATTTTCTCCCTGGTGGCAACAACACATCCCCTAGTCTCAAGTTTCCGCCACTCAAGCTAGACATCGGGGTCATGAACCCACAATCAAGCATAACGCTCCCTCTTAGAGTTACAATCTACTACTTGGCCAAAGCAACAAACGTAACGGGGAACATGCAAGAACACTCAAGAACTAAACTAAAAAGGTAAACCAAATATATTACTCATCACAAACTGAACATAATCTCATAATCCATCTGATCCCAGCAAACACAACATAGCAACACAGAAACTAGTACATAAGTGACTTGATCATGTATGGCAACTCATAAGGTTTAAGAATTGAGGCACGAGATTGGAGAGAAGACATCACATAGCTACTGATCATGGACCCATGGTCCAAGGGAGACTACTAACGGCGCATTCCAGAGGCGATCATGGTGATGGAGAGGCCTCCGGAGGTCAATCCTCCCTCCGGCAGGGTGCCTGGGCAGCTTCTCCTGGCGATCCCGAGATCGGAATCGCGGCGGCGGCGGAATAGTGGAAGAAATCGCGTAACGGGGCTCCTCCCGAGGGTTTTCAGAGGAAGCTCTAAATATAGGCCAAAGGGGGCCCGAGAGGAGGCCCCACATGACCAGGCGGCCAGGTGGCGCGGCCTGCCCCTTGGCCGCGCCAGGAGGGCGCCTGGCCAGGGGGTGGACCCCTCCAGCCCCTCTTCGGGCTTCTGGTGAACAAAATAAATTTAATTAAATAATAGAGTATGACATGTCGGGTCTGATATGTCCCAAACGTATCTATAATTTCTGCTTGCTCCATGCATGTTTTGTGTGATATTGCTATGCTTTTGATACACTTTCATATATTTTTATAACATATTTTGGAACTAACCTATTAATGGTTGCAAGAGTGCACAAGTTCTTGTTTTTGTACTTTATGTGTAGGAATTACTTGGATAAAGGAAAAAATCACAAAAAGGAGCCTAGTAGGAGTTGGACTCTAACTCTCCCGAAATCTGTCCCCACTAGAAAGGTTTTAAAGATCGCCTCGGAAACGCTAGAAGACGGCCTCAAACGGAAAAACTTAAAACTACAAAGTTGCAGGGAATGTTTTTCGGGTGGATTTAGACATAAAATTCGGCCCAATCGGAGTTCGGATGCTTCCAAAAACCCTGAAATACAGAAGACGTAATCTGGATGACGGGAATCCGAGAGTCTATATAAAGAGAGGAAACCTAGGTCAAAGGGCACCACGAAAATTCCTCCCCCTTGGCAGCCGTCTTGAGGGGGAGATCAATCTCCACAGCAGCACCATCTTCAAGGAAGAAGAAGGGGCCAAGGGCCGCTGCCCCCAAGGGCCGTGGCCACCGCCGTGGTCGTGGGCGCCGCCGCCGCCGTGGCCGCCGCCGTCGCCGTCTCCTTCATCTTCTCCGGGCTGCACCTCTCCATCAACAACTCTCTCTCACTCACCATGTCCATGTGTGAGTAGTTCCCCCTCGGTTCTAAGGCTTGTATCTTGATCTATGTGGTTTCTCTCTCTCCCATGATGTGATCTTTGTTGTGATCATTGGCTATGTTAATCTAGGGTGATCCCATGATGTTTCCCCTTCTTCTATGTATTGGATTTGATGTACTCACTTGATCCTATCTAGTATAATACCCGAGACCATGGTGACAGCGGTCTATTGGACATGGGTTAGAAGAATATTAACATGAGTGATTTCCTCTTTTGTGTGTTGATTGAAGATTGAGAGTCTTTTGGTGCTTGTCTTCGACTATCCTTTAGATATGTTGTGGTGATTGTGGTACTCTCTTTGGATGGCCGCGGTGACATTGTGAAATCCATAGATTGAGAACTACGAACTCTAAGGTGTGCTTTGTAGCCCTATACAATTCTCGTCCTCTCTTGACCACAAAGGAATGACCTCCGAGTACGTCTCCATTGCATGTTTTATGGGAAATATCATGTGATTAGACTATGTTAATGTTGTTGGGAGTTGCCACTAGTGAAAGTATGAAGCCTAGGCCTTGTTTCCACCATTGCAATACCGTTTGTGTTTAATTTTTCCACTTGTTTCTTTGTTGCACTTTTTATTACAGATTTATATTACTTCGTTTTACCACACCTATCACCCATATTTTACCATCTCTTCGCCGAACTAGTGCACCTATACAACTCCTAGTTGTATTAGTTGTGTTGGGGACACAAGAGACTTCTTGTTTCTTAATTGCATGGTTGCTGGAGAGAGACCATCTTCAACCTCTACTTCCCTGAGTTCGATAAACCTTAGGTCATCCACTTGAGGGAATTTTTTGCTGTCCTACAAACCTCTGCGCTTGGAGGCCCAACATAGTCTACAAGAATAGAAGCGTGCGTAGACATCAAGCTATTTCTGGCGCCGTTGCCGAGGAGGTGTGTGCTTGAAGGTATATCTTTAGATCTTGCAATTAATTCTTTTTGTTTCTTGTTTTTATTTTCATTAGTTAGGCTTTATGGAAAACAAAAAAAAATTATGGGAGAGCTTTATGAGCTCTATCTTGAGTTGGGACATGAAGTGTTTGAAGAGAAAATAAAAAAGCCTATGGAGCTTTATTATTTGCACAACACTCATGATAGTAGCAATGTTATTAGTATGTCTTCTTTGAATACATTTGATGCTAATGATATGCAAAGCTATAAGCTTGGGGATACTACGTTTTATGAAGATGATCTTTTTGGCCCCCCAAGTTTTGATGAGGAAATTTATTTTGATGATACTTTGTCTCCTATCTATGATGATTGTTGTGATGACACTTATGCTATAAAGAATACTATTTTGCAAGTGCATCATGATAAGAATGATTCATGTGATAGCTATTTTGTTGAGTTTGCTCCCACTATTACTAATGAGAAGGATTTTGCTTATGTGGGGAGTAACAAATTTTCTATGCTTGTGGATCATGATAAGAAAGTTTTATGTGATACTTATATTGTTGAGTTAATTCATGATCCCACTGAAAATTATTATGAGAGGGGAACATATGGTTATAGATATTTCAATAATATCAAATTCCCTCTCTTTATGTTGAAAGTTTTGAAGTTGCAATTGCTTTGACTTCCTATGCTAATATCTTTATGCTTCAATGAGTTATTCTTCTATAAGATCCCTTTGCATAGGAAGCATGTTAGACTTAAATGTGTTTGATATTTTCTTCTTGATGCTCTCTTTTGTTCTTCAACTCTTATTTCTACGAGAGCATCACTAAAATCTTAAGCCTAGCTAATGGCTTTAAAGAAGCGCTTTCGGGAGGCAGCCCGCAATGAATTTAGGATTTCCTTTTTGTTTTTCTTCTGTTTTTAGTGGTCTTGATGATTGTTACTCCTGTAGCAACATCATCGTATCTTTACTTTTCAATCTTTGTGCCAATTATAGCCTCATATGACAAGGAAAGTGAAAGTTGTGACATGCTGTCCAGAAAACAGATTCTGTCCTCGTGACGGGAAAAATCATAGAAAAATACCAGTTCATCTTTTTGAGCTGAAATTTTTACAAAGTGTGCTATATACAATCGCGGAACTTTCGTATGTTCTGAGTTTTTTTATTTTAGTTGCAGAAGTATCCCTAAAAAATTCTTTACTACCTGCTGGTCTGTTTTTCACAGATTCTGTCCTGTTTTGCCTTTTCTTCATTTTGCAAACCTTAAGCTTGCTTTTTATTTGCAAAAACTTTTTTGAAATCTTGAGAAACAGTAGATCCTCAAGAATATCCTTATTTCCAGTAGAGGAAAAATTATTTTATTATGGGTACTAACCTCGCTAATCAGATTATGATGAGTTATGTATAAAGGGAATTTTCAAGTGTGCGAGGTAAGATGATGAAAGAAGATTCAGGAGTGTCAAACGCTCAAGCTTGGGGATGCCCCCGTGCACCCCCAAGAAATATTCATGGAGACTCAAGCATCTAAGCTTGGGGATGCCCCCGTGCATCCCCTTCTCCATCAACAATCATCAGTTCGTCCTTCGTCTCACTATATTTTTATCACTTCATGCGTTATGTGCTATGCTTGGAGCGTCTCGCTCTTAGGTTTTATTTTTAGTTTTCTTTAGTTTTTCTTGCTGGTCATAACAAGTTAGACCCCATCTTACTTTGTGTGGGAGAGAAACACGCTCCACTCCAATCTAGAACACATCATAGGATTTTTCCTGCTTATCTTTTTGTTGTTGTGTGTTCTTTATCTTTTCGTAGCTGCTGCCATGTTTAGCTTTAGTCTTAGTTTGTCTTTAGCAAGAGCCTTGGCTTTTGTTTAGTTGTTGCTGGAACTCTCTTTAGTTTTCATGTTTATCTTGTTAAGAGAGTTGGTTGTTGCACTGAGTTGTGTTTTGTCTTGGAAGTAGGTGATTGAGGTTGCTATTTAATTCTAGTAGTAACTTGCAATAGTTTTGAGGTATTGATGTGAGTAATGTGTGAACTTTTGGTGTCAAGAGCTCTAGCCTATTAGTGATAGGTGTCGTATTTTGGGCAATTCGTGTGTATTTTCAAAACCTACAAAACTAGTTGAGAACTCTAGCTACTAGATGGATCACTAATCTTTGGAGGGATCGAATATTAGAGTACACTCACTTACCATGAGTCTAGGATGCGCAAGGATAACCAAACCCCCATACACTCCTCCTCGGGGTACTTGTCTCTTTGTGAACCTCCTTATTAGATTGAGAGTTACCGATAATAAGTGCATGAGTTCTTCAGACTAATGTAAATATTGAAAGTTGACACTTCCACCTCCTCATATTTGCTAGCCTCTCTTGTGCCGTGCATTGCTTTCTTCTCACTCCGAGAGTTGGCATCCACCTTTGCCGGTACATCCAAACCCTTGGCATGATACGCTTTGTCATCATAAACCTCCTTATATCCTTCCTCAAAACAGCCACCATACCTACCTATCAAGGCATTTCCATAGCCTTTCCGAGATATATTGCCATGCAACATCCACCTCTTCATGACTTGATCTTCATGTCATACATGTTCCTGCTACACTGGCAGCGACATACATTGCATACACCATGATAGCTACATCTTCTTTATGATTTGAGTACCTTGTAAAGTGTGAAAGATCTTCTATGACTTCTTGTAAAATATAGAGTGTTGCCCCTAAAGTGAGGAAAAGATTCCAAAGAGGACAAAATTAAAAGATCCCAAAGAGGACAAATGAGAGAAATAGAAAGAGCCATTGAGGCCACCAAAAAATATAGAAAAAATAGAAAAAAGAGAAAAAGAAAAAAATAAAAAGAGAGAAGGGGGCACACTACTATTCATTTTGAGAGATCCACAATATTACTTCATCCTCTATCCCTTGTACTCCATAGAGATCATCATCATGCATATAGCTATGTGGGGACCTTCACACAATAGAACTTGGCTTGTATATTCCAATGATGAGCCTCCTCAAATGATCTCTAGGTCTTCTTGAGCAAGCAAGTTGTATGCACCCCCACTAGTTCCATTAGAGAGCTTTTCTTAGCTCTTATGTGCATCCGTTGCATGGCAATCCCTACTCCTCACATCATATCTATCATATGGCCTTCTCTCGCCTATGGTTGTCCACATTGATGTGAGCCTTTCTCACCCTTTTTGTATTCCTACTCCACCATATTTCTCTCTTTGCAATCCAAAGTGTCAACTCTCGTGCTTACGCTCATCCATTGCATGAGTGCTCAAAATATCGAAAAGGAGTGGATCAAATTGACTTGTACATGGCTAGTGGTCTGGGGACGAGTCAAGATAAGATTCCAAAGAAGACCGAGTGTGAAACTTTAGTAGATTGAGTTCTCAACAAAAATACTTTTTGATCTCGTATTCCCTATCCCCTTTCTTGCACGCAAATACCATTTGGAGATATTCGAGTCACGGACAGCGAGAGCTCTTGCACCTTTATGTTCTTATGTTGCTTGTTTCAATGCTAATATAGACTCTTCCCTGTTATGACTTGAATTGAATTACATGCCTTGATTGCTTTGCTTAAGAGTTCTTATATGGTTGGTAGCGTGTCACCACAGAAATTATGCTTGTTATCATTTACCTACTCGAGGACGACCAGGAATTAAGCTTGGGGATGTTGATACGTCCCAAATGTATCTATAATTTCTGCTTGCTCCATGCATGTTTTGTGTGATATTGCTATGCTTTTGATACACTTTCATATATTTTTATAACATATTTTGGAACTAACCTATTAATGGTTGCAAGAATGCACAAGTTTTTGTTTTTGTACTTTATGTGTAGGAATTACTTGGATAAAGGAAAAATCACAAAAAGGAGCCTAGTAGGAGTTGGACTCTAACTCTCCCGAAATCTGTCCCCACTAGACAGATTTTAAAGATCGCCTCGGAAACGCTAGAAGACGGCCTCAAACGGAAAAACTTAAAACAACAAAGTTGTAGGGAATTTTTTTTCCGGTGGATTTAGACATAAAATTCGGCCCAATCGGAGTTCGTATGCTTCCAGAAACCTCGAAATACAGAAGATGTAATCTGGATGACGGGAATCCGAGAGTCTATATAAAGAGAGGAAACCTAGGTCAAAGGGCACCACGAAAATTCCTCCCTCTTGGCAGCCGTCTTGAGGGGGAGATCAATCTCCACAACAGCACCATCTCCAAGGAAGAAGAAGGGGCCAAGGGCCGCTGCCCCCAAGGGTCGTGGCCACCGCCGTGGTCGTGGGCGCCGCCGCCGCCGTGGCCGCCGCCGTCGCCGTCTCCTTCATCTTCTCCGGGCTTCACCTCTCCATCAACAACTCTCTCTCACTCACCATGTCCATGTGTGAGTAGTTCCCCCTCGGGGCTAAGGCTTGTATCTTGTATCTTTGTTGTGATCATTGGCTATGTTAATCTAGGGTGATCCCATGATGTTTCCCCTTCTTCTATGTATTGGATTTGATGTACTCACTTGATCCTATCTAGTATAATACCCGAGACCATGGTGACAGTGGTCTATTGGACATGGGTTAGAAGAATATTATCATGAGTGATTTCCTCTTTTGTGTGTGGATTGAAGATTGAGAGTCTTTTGGTTCTTGTCTTTGACTATCCTTTAGATATGTTGTGGTGATTGTGGTACTCTCTTTGGATGATCGCGGTGACATTGAGAAATCCATAGATTGAGAACTACGAACTCTGAGGTGTGCTTTTGTAGCCCTACACAATTCTCGTCC
Source organism: Bromus sterilis (assembly GCA_950022295.1). NCBI lineage: Eukaryota > Viridiplantae > Streptophyta > Magnoliopsida > Poales > Poaceae > Bromus > Bromus sterilis. Next base: position 357,706,594 of record OX465595.1, on the reverse strand, counting down.
TCACTTGACCACAAAGGAATGACCTCCGAGTACGTCTCCATTGCATGTTTTATGGGAAATATCATGTGATTAGACTATGTTAATGTTGTTGGGAGTTGCCACTAGTGAAAGTATGAAGCCTAGGCCTTGTTTCCACCATTGCAATACCGTTTGTGTTCACTTTTGCCACTTGTTTCTTTGCTGCACTTTTTATTACAGATTTATATTACTTCGTTTTACCACACCTATCACCCATATTTTACCATCTCTTCGCCGAACTAGTGCACCTATACGACTCCTAGTTGTATTAGGTGTGTTGGGGACACAAGAGACTTCTTGTTTCTTAATTGCAGGGTTGCTGGAGAGAGACCATCTTCAACCTCTACTTCCTTGAGTTCGATAAACCTTAGGTCATCCACTTGAGGGAAATTGTTGTTGTCCTACAAACCTCTGCACTTGGAGGCCCAACATAGTCTACAAGAATAGAAGCGTGCGTAGACATCAGGGTCCACTCCTAGTTAATCTCCATTTTGGTTTAATTTAGATAAACTCCCTATGACAAGTGGGCCCATGTGTTGTTTAAATAAATAAAATGATTAATATTAGTCACTTTGTATGACATGTGGGACCTAGTGGTCAGTTGACCAGTCGAAGGCCCCAGCCTATGACATGTAGGCCCCACATGTTAGGTTGACCAGTCAACAACACTATTCTTGATAATGTTAGATTTATTAATAAAATAAATTCTAGGAAATGTTTAAAATGATTTAAAACCATAGAAATTTATATCTTTTACTCCGTAAGTCGGATAGAAATAATTTGTATATGAAAGTTGCTCAGAAAAATACAACAAACACGGATACGCTACCCACATACCCACCACCCCCTCCAACATAGCGAACACGAGGAATTCCCCTCTAGATCATATGTCCGGTAATGAATCAGAGCCGGTAAAACGTCTGGTTAATTCCCGTTTTGTCTACAACGTATAGCACCGCGTTAGTTCACCCTAGCATAACGCGTTGCCATGTCCTGCATCTATATTGCTATTATTGTCGTGTATTTATTGTTTCTCCCTCCTCTTCTTCTCTGGTAGACCCTGCGACCGCTGCCGATGCCCCTGCGATCGACTACTCACCGACGATTCTTCTTCTTTGTCAGACGAGCTACTAGGCAAGCAGTGCCCCTTCCCATCTCCCAGATATCGCCTACCTTTCCGTATTAAATTATTGCATTAGGCATTGTTGATGTTGTTGCACGTTAAATTCCTATTTTGTTGCATATCATGTTTTTGTCACCTATTATTGTTTACCCTACCTTTATCCAATGCTTCCTAGTTCTTGTACTATATTCATCTATAGGCCATATGCCCTTGTCCGTCAGCTATCCTTAGTTATCAGGCCGTGTGTCGTGGGGAAATCACGGCAGATGTTCGCGGAGTCGGACTTATCATGGGACCTTTACTGTGAGGTGAATTCGAGGAGAGAGTCGACATAGACACGGGACTCGGCGGTTTACCCAGGTTCGGCCCCGTCGGTACGGTAAAGACCTACTCCTGCTTCTTGATTATTGTGGGATTGACTCCTCAATAGGAAGAGTCGATCTTATCGATTACAGTGGTGACGTTTCGCAACCTTAGTCTCGTGGAGATCTAGGTTGTATCACGAGTTGTCTAGTCCTGGCTTGAGGTAAGCTCTGGCTCTGGCTCCCGTGGTCCTCGGCTTATAAAAGTGTCGGGTCCTGGGATTCCGAGAGTCCGACTCCTACACGATGTGGAGTTCTATTCTAATTTACAAATTTACTACGTGCTATATAAGGTAAGTCGAATTCCTTCTAGGGCTTCAATCTTCATGCTTGGCACGTCCGACTCTTGGCCGGGTCTTCTTTATGGGCCTTCGTATGTAAGTCGGCCCAGAGGTTTCTAATGTCAGGTCTATGGGCCTGATCCATCCCCCCGCATTAGCCCCCAGGATTGTTGTGATGCTTTAGTCTTCATAGCAATCTTCTTCATTTTCTTCATTGCCACCGGCTCTTCATGGATCAAGGGCCGACTTCATGCTTGGCGTTGATTGGGAGTCGGAGTCGTCTCTCTTCAATCTTGCTCTAATTCCTTTATCTTCATAGGACCGACTCTTCTGGTTGAGTCAACTAATATTTGATGCTCACTAGGAGTCGAAGCCATCTCTTTTTAGCTTCACATCATCTTCTACTTGAAATTTTTTCTTTGACTTTTGGTCAAAGATTCGTTTTTACATTTATAATCTCTCTGCCCGAGACGCCACTATTAGAGGCATTCATGTCATTGTGGGAATCGAGGATTCTTTCCATAAATTTCACCCACCATGGGTACTTTACGCGTGGCATTGATTGATTTTCCTTGTAGCTGCTATAAATAGCCACCAAGCAGTTTATCTTCTGAGTGCTTATATCTTCTTCCTTCGTTTCTTTTTCTCGCAACTTTCCATGGCTCCCAAGCTAAGTACACGTGTTCCTTCGGTGACCGATGACCCTGGTTCCAGCGCTGGCACTCGCGGTGGTCGAGGCCGTGGCCGCGGTCGTGGCCGTGGCAAGGGAAGAGGCACGCGCTCCGCTTCACCATCTGAATCTCCACCTTCTTCTCCTGAGAGGAGTGAGTTCATGATGAAGGTTCAGGCAATCTGCCGTTGGGTAAAACTTCCTGAATCTTTTGCTCAGTTTGTAATGGATTCCAAACCTCCAAGCCACTGGCATCGCTCTGAAAGGTGCCCCCATGGACCCATCCGGGTGGCTACCAACTTTTCTGGCCAGGACTCCATGTTCTTGGAGAAGGGTTGGAAAAATTTCCTTCACTCCAGGAAAATTCAGAAGGGAGATACTATCATTTTCAAATATGATGGTGATGAGACCCTGTGGGTCAAGATTTTTGACTCAGATGGTGATCGAGTCGGCTGCTGCATGGAGAGATCGAGCGGTAGTGATGAAGCTCAAGCTTCCTTATCTAATAATGAAGCCGACTCTGAAGACGACCACTGAAGCTGTAGTTTAGAAAATAGATTGATATAAGTATTGCCGGCTTTTGTCTTGTATGCTTCTGATGTAAGACCCGGTCTATGATGAATGAGAATTTTTATTTCCCATCCAATCTGTAAGTCGGTTTTTGTACCTGATTTGATAAGATAATATATATATTGTTGGATATATGCTCTATAGGCAAATAATATATGATTATTCCAATATATCTAAATAAGTTCATGACCAGTTTCATACTGTGCTGGAACTGTATCAGTGAAACAATGATACAGGTGTGGTATAGAAACAACCAGAGTTCCTAGTCAGCCTCTCATGATGACTAGTTTATCGTCAACTGATGATTGTGGTTTCACGATCATGGACAATCAAGTCAATTGACGGTAAGGTCACCTCATTGAATGAATGACGTGATGAACATTACCCAATGCAAGCATTGCAACATGATGAAATCGTAAAAGTTCAGTGTTGTAATTATAGAACGTAGTAGCCTGTTCCTTTGACCGTGAGATCACGCATAATTGCTATCTTCTGAGGATGCTTTGGGTGCATCAACCGTCACACTGAAACATGATGACCATAAAGGTGTATCTTGGGCTATCCGATCGGATATGTTGAGGAGTGTTGATTCAAGAGCGGGATTTGTCAATCCATATAATGGAAAGATACTTCATGGCCAACTCGGAGAGATTGCATCCATAAAGCTGCGCGGCATGTGACTAGGTCACAAAGATGAATATCACGGAACGAGTGAATAAAGATTTTTCGGTAACAAGATAGAACTAATGCATTGGATGCAGTTGATCAAATCTTGGACTAATCTAGTATCGCATGACAAAGGGAATGGTATACAACGTGAACGGCCCAATCGGTTACTTCCGGAATACACAGGGGTCATTATGGGCATCCAGGTCCCGCTATTGATCATTGGCCGTAGCCTTTGTCTCAGTCATTACTGGAGTGTTCTCGGACCGTAGGGTAACACACTTAAGGGCTCGATGAATATCGGAGACCTATTCAGAACTATCGGAGTTACCGGAGAAGAGAGAAAGACGTACCGGAAAAGTTCTGTGTTGGTCCGAAGGTTGTTCGGAGTGAGCTGGAAGGAGTTCCGGATCATCGGGAGATGAAATAATATGTTTTATTTATTAATTAAGTGAATTAATAATTAATAACATTTTATTTATAATTAAAAAGTGCAATGGGCCAGCTTTGAGAAAGAAGCCCATTAGTGGAAAGGAAAAAAGAAAAAGGGGAAAATAAAAAAGAAGAAGAAAAAGGGGGGCGCCATGGGACCTAGAGCCCATGAGGGTGGCGCCCCACTCCCCCCTCCCTTGGCCGTCCACCTCCCCCTAGCAAGGGACTTTAGTCCCACCTTGCTAGGGGAGAGGGGTTGACTCCCTCCCCTCTGCCTATATATAGATGGGCAGGGTGCACATATTTAATACACAGAAATTCGTGAGAAAATAAATATTACTCCGAATTGAGATCGGTTTTCACCGGTCTTCTCCCCTCTCTCGTCTCTCTCAAGCCGGGGTCCCCTTGTCTGGAACCTGTGCTGGGATTGAGGATTCTCCACTATACGCACGCCGTCGTGCTGCTGCAACTCTGGTTCCGGGAGGTGTACTTCCGCCACCTTCGCTGGATCGGAGAACGGAGGTCGTCATCGAGTCCGTACGTGTGCGAGTACTACGAGGTTCTGCACGTGCGGCACTACCACCCAACAGGGTGCTAACACAGCCAGGGGGCTGTGAAAGGTTTACGACTTCATCAACCACGTTTGCGGGAACGTTTCCCGCGCAACGGACTACACCCCGAGGTATGTTTCCGCAAGTCTTTCCGTTACGACATTACAGCTAGATAGATCTTGGGTTAAGGGCGACGCTAGTTAGAAAAATTATTGTTTTATGCTGCGAGACCCAACAGTGGTATCATGAGCTAGATCTATGCTTCGTTTTGTTGTGCGGATAGAACACATCGGGGATGTGGGCGTTGATTCTACGATTGTTACCCTCTCACGTGTACTTGTTATATCTGTGGAATTGTTTGATGAAGCGGCCCCCGACCGACCTTACGCGTACGCTTACGCGATACTAGTTCCACGCTTGACATACGGCTTGTACCGTATAAAGTGGATCTGGGGGTGTCTGTGTCTCTTACTTTAGCGGATATGGCATTTGCAACGGAGAGCCCCGTACGGGGTGTAATAGAGACAATCTATAATCAGCGTTGTGGTTCAATGTTCGTAGAAACGGTTGATCTATGAAAAGCCCTAGCAGCCACGTAAAACATGCAATATACAAATATAGAGGCGTCTAACTTTATATTGCAGAGGGGGCTATTGTTGTTTGCTTGATCTTGATGTAGTGATAGCTTTGCTATGTATTACTAGAAAGTAGTAAACGTTCATCATGATGAAACAAACTTAAATGGAGACACTGTAGACTTAGTGCCACCGTGATCATACATCTTAAAACTTGCTAGTATAGGATACACGACGGTAGCATTAAATAAGATGATCCCTTATAAAATGCCAAACATAAGTATTCTACCGAAGTGTGCACCACCTGGAAGGTTCTCTTTATGATAGGAAGGCCGTGACGATCAGGTGTCATACATACATTAGAGTTCGCATGAGGTTGGGCCTGGCAAGCCTGGCATATGTCGATGTGGCCTTGCTAATCAGCATATAACACTAAGGTCAATTTGGCGAGCCTGACATGTGCAGATATGGCCTCGGAATACTAGAGATCGAAAGATCGAGCATGAGTCACATATAGGATGTGATCGCACAAACTAGTTGTCTACCTTTGAAACTAATCCGTCGGCCGTTGTGATATTCGAGGACGGATAGTGAATCTGGATCATGTAATCACTAAAACTTCTTAGGGATGATTGTTTTAGTGTGAGCTCATCTATAATATGATTATTATGAACTCATTGTTATGAACTAGTCTTAATTGTTTTCCTTGCAAATATTTTGTAGAAAATTAAAATGGACATGAATCAGTATCATGGATTGGTTACTTTCTTACGTGGTGAAAGACTTAAAGATGATGGGCCAAATTTCGTTGATTGGTACTTATACCTTAGGACTGTGCTCAAGAGAGCTAACCTCTTGTTCGTGATACAAGAGCGTATGGGCGACCCTCCAGTAAACAACATGGATGAAAAAGTAATGCTTGATTACCATAATCGTCGAAGGACTTACGCCATGGTTAAAAGTGTCATAGAAACTAGCTTCCCGCAAGATTTACGTGAACAATATGCGGATATGGACATGTTTGACACAATCGACATGATGAAGTCATTGTTTATACATCAGTTCAGAGTGGCCAGATTTGAGTTAGAAAATGAGTTTCTTACTACAAAGATGGAAGAGAACACTTGTCTGAAAACTCACGTAGCCAAGATGCATGGGATACATCTGAAACTCGTGGAGGACTTTAACTATTGGACCACAGAGGAGTCTGTTATAAACACGGTGCTACACTCGCTTCCACCGAGTTACACAGACTTTGTCCATGACTATGTCGGAAGAGGTGAAAGCCTTCAGTTCTTTGAGTTCATGGTCAACCTCCGAGATTTAGAGGTTGAACCCATTGAAGGAGAAATTGTTGATGGAGAAGATATATATTAGATATACTCGTTATAAATGTTTGTTCCCTTATACAACATTTGCAGTTTAATAAGTATTTGATACTTGTTCTGTTTTATGAAAACAGGGCATGCCGTTGCATGGACGGGAAGAGGTGCGATCCAGGATTGATGGCAACCAAGACAGTTGATGGCCACCAAGATTTCACCAAGACATCTATCATATAATTATACTTATAGTATTAGATAAATCTTTTGTAATCAATCAAGTATGAACACTTAGTAATATGTCTTGCATCCCGCGAGACAAAGTTATTCATGTTTTGAGACAAGTCGGTTGTTCCAGTTTGATGAATAAAGTGTGCTTATACTATGATTGCAATTGAGTTTATAATATGATAGAAGCATTTATAGAACACCATAATTGTCAAGTGATATTCAATGTTTAATGATTAAGTTATTATGAATAACAATAAGGTCAAAAGTCATAACTATATGCATGAGATGAATTCATAAATGATGAAGTAATTAGATACTCGATGTATTAACTCATGAATTTATTCTCAACCAAGATGTCTAATGACGAAGTTCTAGCGAAGTAGAACTTGCGCCAAACATTGTACATAAATGATGTATTAACCAAGCACATGAATAATCATTAAAGATGCTTCGCATGATTAATTGAACAAGGCATTCAATTAAGATCATAAATCTGAGATTACGGAATCACAGTGAAGTTGGATATAAGAATACAAATCACCATGATGTGATCAAAGTGATGAGTATTATAGTTGACATAAATGGGAGACTTGTGGAAATAATGCCACAAATTACGATGGAAGTTTAAAGTGCTCAAGCACCTAAAACCATTCGTACTCATGCTAAAATGTAGTGTGGTCTAAATACATTCCCCTTACGCTAATGCTATTGAATGAACAAAGTTGTTGTAATTTAATAAGTTAAAACACCCACTTCATGAAATAAGGAAACCATTCTGAATTTAATGAAGCTGATGACTCCATATGATGATGGTGTTAGAAAGTTTCTAGAAGTTCTATATGATATAACTTTCTTTGTATTAGAGTTGTGAGCAATTGTAAAACACACCTTCCCAAAAATCAAAACTTGTATTGCTTGAATTGGTAAATGAGAAGATGGTCCTCAAGGAATAAACCAATGGGAGAAAATTGAATTATTTGACCAGGGTGATTGACCCTGCCTCCAGATAACAGAGTAACGCAACAGAAAACGTTCCGCTGCAATGACTCCATGAAAAGAGGAAATATGCTATTGATGATGATCATGGTATATAAGTTAAAGCCTTAGATTAAAAATAAGAAGATTTTCATGAATACGTTCTGTACAGAACAATAATCGTGAGTCTTCTTAAGTGAAACAAAAGGGACACTGCTCATAAATTACGGTGGATTGATGGTTACCTAGGAAACGAGGAGAAATGAAATCATATTGAGTTGCATATGGGATGGCTCACATCCTATGAAATAAAGTAGTTATTTCACATTCCGAATAACCAGGAAGTTATTAAGAATGATGCAACACATAAAGGCATGATTTGGCACATAAAAGATGTTATGGCTAAATTCAATAATGATTGACTACAGAAGCGTAGTAATGCTAAATCAATATGGGTATTTCATTCACGAACACTATGAAGGGACCATAGCTTGAAATTGCATCACATTCAAGTTGAGGAATTTGAAGAGAAGTAGAAATTGGCATAAATGAAAGAATGTTTCGATAAGATGGACCATAGTACCTCAAAGTAGAAACTCTCAAACCTTGATTTGATCAAGTGATTTTGATGTAATCAAAATATTGAGATGGACTGCAATTTCATGAAACTGAGTGGGAGCTTTGGAGACTTCCTGAAAACTTGGAATGCAGAGAGCATTTTCTGAGTGGGAGCTTTGGGAGCAATATTATTATGTCTGACATAATTAGAATAGAAACTTAATAAAAGCTTACTTACAGATATATGTCGGATATATTTGAGTGGGAGCACAATGTCAATTTCATATATATATATATATATATATATATATATATATATATATATATATATATATATACGATGATATATGTGAAAACAATCTCATATATATACGTTGATATACATGGAGATTAAGGCTAATAAGATGAAAGGATTACGAGAATCTTATATGAAAGAAATACAGATGTGTCACACACTAAAATCTATAAGGATAGATTAGGACACGTGTAATGAACATCAAAATGATTGGAATGATATCCTAAACAAGAAAAGGTTCTTGTAGCTAGGAATTATATAAAGGATGTAAAACCTTAATATCACAAAATAATGTTTTAATGGAAGAATAGGGATGCACTTTGTCTCAAGACATGTGATCATATATGATCTTTGACATATGATTCTACCATAAAACGGAAGTTGTGAATCCAATAACAGAATGACTCAAAAGTTCTTAGAAGAAGAACAGGTTCCGATGTGCTTGGTTGGCAAAACACAGAACCTGAGCAAAGTCCAAGCATTCAGTATCTGAAGAGGAACTGAGGACAATACTCTAAATGATAGAAAATATAATAGACTTGAATGTAATACTGGATTACGATTGCAAGCCTTATTATGGGTCTATATGAATTAGAGATATCACCAAAAGGAATAGAAAGGAAATGTGAGCTATAATTTCACGAACCAAAACTCTACAAAATATAAATATCTACTTAAGGAAGTAGAAGGTTGAATAAAGTTTAGCGTAAGAAGTTTAGACTTCTGGCTGAGTGTATTTTTCAGTATACATGACTATGGGAGTCCTAGGGACTAAAACCATTTTGTCAATAGATAATGCTGTAAAATAAGAAGTCTCACTCTCCCGCCAAACTTATAATTCAAGCATTATTAGATAATGAATGGTATATCAAGCAATTTGACCAATACCTGTTGCAAAGGAACATACGAATCTGGACGGGTACAGATCGTTGACGAAACCTCTTCCATGAGCAGGCATGATCAATAAACACTTATATGATAAGATGATCGAGAAAATATGCAGCTAGATTATTTGCTATCTAGTGCAAGTGGGAGACTGTTGGATATATGCTCTAGAGGCAAATAATATATGATTATTCCAATATATCTAAATAAGTTCATGACCAGTTTCATACTGTGCTGGAACTGTATCAGTGAAACAATGATACAGGTGTGGTATAGAAACAACCAGAGTTCCTAGTCAGCCTCTCATGATGACTAGTTTATCGTCAACTGATGATTGTGGTTTCACGATCATGGACAATCAAGTCAATTGACGGTAAGGTCACCTCATTGAATGAATGAAGTGATGAACATTACCCAATGCAAGCATTGCAACATGATGAAATCGTAAAAGTTCAGTGTTGTAATTATAGAACGTAGTAGCCTGTTCCTTTGACCGTGAGATCACGCATAATTGCTATCTTCTGAGGATGCTTTGGGTGCATTAACCGTCACACTGAAACATGGTGACCATAAAGGTGTATCTTGGGCTATCCGATCGGATATGTTGAGGAGTGTTGATTCAAGAGCGGGATTTGTCAATCCATATAATGGAAAGATACTTCATGGCCAACTCGGAGAGATTGCATCCATAAAGCTGCGCAGCGTGTGACTAGGTCACAAGGATGAATATCACGGAACGAGTGAATAAAGATTTGTCGGTAACAAGATAGAACTAATGCATTGGATGCAGTTGATCAAATCTTGGACTAATCTAGTATCGCATGACAAAGGGAATGGTATACAACGTGAACGGTCCAATCGGTTACTTCCGGAATACACAGGGGTCATTATGGGCATCCAGGTCCCGCTATGGATCATTGGTCGTAGCCTTTGTCTTGGTCATGACTGGAGTGTTCTCGGACCGTAGGGTAACACACTTAAGGGCTCGATGAATATCGGAGACCTATTCGGAACTATCGGAGTTACCGGAGAAGAGAAAAATACGTACCGGAAAAGTTCCGTGTTGGTCCGAAGGTTGTTCGGAGTGAGCTGGAAGGAGTTCCGGATCATCGGGAGATGAAATAATATGTTTTATTTATTAATTAAGTGAATTAATAATTAATAACATTTTATTTGTAATTAAAAAGTGCAATGGGCCAGCTTTGGGAAAGAAGCCCATTAGTGGAAAGGAAAAAGGAAAAAAGGGAAAAGAAAAAAGAAAAAAAGGGGGCGCCATGGCCCATGAGGGTGGCGCCCCACTCCCCCCTCCCTTGGCCGGCCACCTCCCCCTAGCAAGGGACTTTAGTCCCACCTTGCTAGGGGAGAGGGGTTGACTCCCTCCCCTCTGCCTATATATAGATGGGCAGGGTGCACATATTTAATACACAGAAATTCGTGAGAAAATAAATATTACTCCGAATTGAGATCGGTTTTCACCGGTCTTCTCCCCTCTCTCGTCTCTCTCAAGCCGGGGTCCCCTTGTCTGGAACCTGTGCTGGGATTGAGGCTCTCCACTATACGCACGTCGTCGTGTTGCTGCAACTCTGGTTCAAGGAGGTCTACTTCCGCCACCTTCGTTGGATCGGAGAACGGAGGTCGTCATCGAGTCCGTACGTGTGTGAGTACTACGAGGTGCTGCACGTGCGGCACTACCACCCAACAGGGTGCTAACACAGCCAGGGGGCTGTGAAAGGTTTACGGCTTCATCAACCACGTTTGCGGGAACGTTTCCCGCGCAACGGACTACACCCCGAGGTATGTTTCCGCAAGCCTTTCCGTTACGGCATTACAGCTAGATAGATCTTGGGTTAAGGGCGACGCTAGTTAGAAAAATTATTGTTTTCTGCTGCGAGACCCAACATATATGAGGGTCGACTTCCTTAATATATTATGTAGCCCCCTGAGTCGATTTGGGAAGACTTGTGTCATGTCGACTCAATGATAAGATCGACTTGTAGCCCCCATGGTTGGTATGGTCACCTTGTGTGCCAAACCAAATCATAGAATTTTGAAGTGATACTCCCCCAAGAGTTGGTACTAGCATCTTTGCGTTGTGCCGAGTATTTGAGAAGGAATTTCAAGGTGTAGTCCCCATGAGTCAGTATGGGCATCTGGGTGCTATGCCGAATCACATAGGTCTAACTCATTTGAACTGAAGTTCGCGTTCCCTTTCTCAGAAAAACTTGACAATGTCGTATAGAGTCCGCCAGTGTTTTAGACTGAGATGGATTCACTTTTTGCTATATGTGTTTTGACAAATTTTTCCAAACCATAGAATTTCAATTTGTAGTCCCCATGAGTCGGTGTGAGCATCTTTTGTGTCATACCAAGTCATAGAGAATTTTGAGCTATAGTCCCCATGAGTCGGTGTGAGCATCTTTTGTGTCATACCGAGTCACATAGGTTAATGCTCACAGTGCATCTTTTTTATGACATATAAAATGATAAAAGAAAAAGTATGCTATGATGCTGATGTATGCAAAAAGAAAGTATGAAGGCTCATATAGAAGTCGACTCTGGATTAAACATGCCTCATCTTCTCGCGTTTGAGACAGATTATTGGGTTATCTAGGAGTCGGAACCTCTCTGTAAGTCGGCTACATATGACTAGTGTTCCATGTACTTAAGACCAAACTAGGTAGGCATTGCTGTCAGCCCCCAAGGTTTTCATGCTAAGCCGGATACACGTAGGTCGTATGAGCTTGAGCTATACAGGCCAAGATTAAGGCGTGGTTAGCCAGTTCATGTATATGCCGGGATTTCTTTAGATAAGAGTCGATGAGTGACATCAAGCTCCCCTACTGCCCCTGAATAAGCTTATACACATGTGGATTTTTACATATATATGCCGAGTTTTCGGATAAAGAGTCAATGATTGTCATCGAGCTCCCCGATTCCCCTGAATAAGCAATATACATGCTCAGTACCAATAGAAGGGTTGATCAAGCCCCCAGGTCTCTGAGATATAAAATGCAAAACATGCAATGTATGATGCAAAATAAATAACATGAAACAAAAAAGTAAAGAAGAGTCGATATGGCGAGAGCCGGTGCGACAGATGTCGACTTAGATCTATGTGGCGAGGGCCAGTGCTACAAAAGTCGACTTATGTATATTAGGTGGCGAAAGCCGGCGCGACGATTGTCGGCTTATATATATGTTAATATGGCGAAAGCAAGTGCGACGTGTGTCGACTTTGATAAATGTACAATAATGTTCCTTTTCTACTCAAGTGTAATATGGACGGAGTTGTGCGATGTTCCACGGTCGGGGAGTCTCCTCCATGCATGTGCGCGTGTCTGCCTTCTCGCGTATATCAACTAGGTAGTAGGATCCATTGTACAGTTTCTTGCTGACCACAAACGGTCCTTCCAAAGGAGAGGATAACTTGTGCATTCCATCTCTTTTCTATATGAGTCGGAGCACTAAATCACCTTCCTGGAAAGTCCGACTTCTGATGCGGCGGCTATGATAACGTCGCAGATCTTGTTGGTAAATAGCCGACTGAGCTGCGGTCAAATATCGTTTTTCATCGAGAATATCCAAGGAATCTTTCCTTGCTTTCTCGTTTTTGGCTTCTACATATGCGGTGACTCTTGGTGAGTCGTGGCGTATGTCACTTGGGAGAACGGCTTCCGCTCCATAGACTAGGAAGAAGGGTGTATAGCCTGTCGACCTGCTAGGAGTCGTCCTGATGCTCCACAATACTGAGGGTAACTCATCCTCCCGGCAACCCGGCGTCCTTTTCAAGGGGACATAGAGTCGGGGTTTGGTGCCTCGGAGTAACTCTTGGTTGGCTCTCTCGGCTTGTCCGTTGGACTTTGGGTGAGCCACTGATGCAAGGTTGAGTCGGATGTGCTCGTTCTGGCAGAATCGCTGCATAACCCCTTCTGATAGGTTAGAACCATTATCAGTGATGATGCTGTGGGGGTAGCCGAATCTGTATATGATCTTTTTCAAAAATTTCAGTGTTGTCGCAGCATCACATTTGCTGACCGGCTCTGCCTCGACCCATTTGGTAAACTTATCCATTGCCACTAATATGTGGGTATTCTTGTTGGCTGACCTTTTTAAAGGTCCCACCATATCAAGCCCCCATACCGCAAAGGGCCAAGTGATAGGGATCATCCTGAGTTCTTGAGCCGGCACGTGAGCTTGCTTTGCATAGCGCTGACATCCATCACATTTCTTGACTATGTCCTCTGCATCCGCATGTGCTGTGAGCCAGTAGAAGCCATGTCAAAAGGCTTTAGCTACAAGCGAACGAGAGTCGACATGGTGTCCGCAATCTCCAGAGTGTATTTCATTGAGGATGGCTCTACCTTCTTCTGGTGAGACACATCTCTGGAAAACATCTGCGGCACTCCGCCGATGTAACTCACCATTGATGAGTACAAAGGATTGGCTTCTCCTGACAATTTGTCTGGCCAAAATCTCATCTTGAGGAAGGATTCCCCAAGTCTTGTAATCCAAGTAAGGTAAGACCCATGAGGGTGTAGCATGAATTGCAGCAACCAAAGTTGACTCTGGATCCGGCTCTGCTATGTCTTGCTCTGTTGGTGGTTGTACAGACGGTTTTGTTAGAACATCCAGGAATACGTTTGGAGGTACCGGCTTTCGCTGAGAGCCGAGTCAGGACAGGGCATCTGCTGCTTCGTTTTGCCTACGGTCCACATGATCCACCTGGTATCCAACGAAAAATCCGGCTTGTCTTTCCACTTCTCGTCGATAAGCTGCCATTATGGGATCCTTGGAATTCCATTTTCCTGACACTTGTTGAGAAACGAGATTAGAGTCGCCATAGCATTGGATCCGACTTATTCTCATCTCACGGGCCAGCCGTAGCCCATGAAGTAAGGCTTCATACTCTGCTGCATTGTTGGTGCAAGTGAACTGCAACTGCAGAACGTAGCAGAATTTCTCCCCTTTAGGTGAGGTAAGGACCACGCCGGCTCCTGACCCTTGGAGCTGCCTACTTCCATCGACTGTGATCGGGCCATTAGGACCCGGCATCTTTAACTTCAAGTAGACATAGCATGGTCGAGCCATGAATTTAGCGTAAGCCGGTCTGCTTAAAATGGTGTGATATGGGCTCTCGAGTTTTACCACTTCAAAGGGTATGAGCTCGGAGAGGAAATTTTCGGCGTTTCCAAAAGCCGTCTCCGGGTAGATCTTTCCTATCGGACGTGCCGACTTGCCTGGGACTATTCCATGGAAAACGGTGTTGGAGGGTTGCAGCTGTTTTTGGGTCAGCCCCATCCTGCGGAAAGTTTCGTAGTAAAGGATGTTGATGCTGCTTCCTCCGTCCATGAGTACTTTGTCAAGTGTATATCCTCCTATTTGTGGAGAGACTACTAGATCCAGGGCCCCCGGGTTATCCACCACCGGGGGGTGGTCATCCCTTGTCCAAGTGATTGGTTGTTCTGACCAATTAAGCCACCTGGGCCAAGCCGGCTCTGCAGTCACAGCCATAGCGGCTCTCCCGTTGCAGCTTCCTATCCCTCCGGAAGCTGCTGGTGGTGAAAACGTGATATGCTGCACGGTCATGGAGTTGTTTCGGGTTTGCTTGAAATCCAACAAGCCCTGACTGATTTTGCTGGCCCCCTCCTCCGGGTCCTTGGTGTTGAGACATTGTTTCGGCTCCTTGATAGCCAGGATTTTGGTTGTTATCGTTCTGGTCGGCTCCCCCACCTGACCCGGGAGGTCCCTGGTTCCCACGCCGTGCAAACTCTTTCATGAAATTGCAATCTTCCCAGGTGTGGTTGGCTGGGCGACCGGGTTTACTATGGGTTGGGCAAGGACTCTTCATAGCTGCTTCAAAGTTGTTTGGGCGAAAATTTCCTTCTGACTTGTGGTAGTTGTTGCCCCCCTGCTTCTGTCTTTGGGAGCCGACATTTGTGTTGGCTACCAAGTCAGAAGTAGTCTGGTCAAGTCGCCGCTTGGTTTGCTGACTCTGATTCTGGGATGTTTTGCCGCCGTTTTTGTTCTGGCCGGCTTTATCCTATTGAGGTTCAGTGTCCTTGGTTTTGTCAGACTCGGCATATTTGATAACCGCGTTCATGAGCTCTCCTATATCCTTGACCGTCCTCTTGAGTCGGCCAAGCTTGTGCACTAGGGGCTCAAACTTGCAGTTCCTTTCCAAGACAATGACGGTTGTTTGGGCAGTGAAAGTGTCCGAGGAGTGGATTATTTCTGCTACCCGTCGTGCCCAACTCAAGGTCGACTCTCCTTCCTTCTGGACACAATGCTCCAAGTCAACAATTGTGGTAGCTCGCCGACAAGTGCCTTGGAAGTTCTTGATGAACTTTTCCTTGAGATCCGCCCAGGAGGTGACAGAGTTCTCTAGGAGATTTTTACACTATATGTGAGCCGGCCCTTCCAACATCATTGTGAGGAAACGGGCGCAAACTCCTTCGCTGGCTTGTAACATGTCCATGGCTAGGTCATAACTTTCGATCCAAGCTGTCGGGTCCATGTCAGCTGTACAGTTTGCGATCTTACGTGGTCCCTTGAAATCTGATGGCAAGCGTGTATTTCGTAGAGCCGGCACCAAGCATCGGTTGCCCACGGATCTGCTGATGAACTCGGTGTCTTGATCTTGGAGTGGAGGTTGGGCCACCAGCTCTACGCGGCGTTCGGCATTGAAGCCGGTCGGTAGGTCTTGGATCCTTATTGCCCCCTGAGGGTCCAGAGGTGGTGGAGCTCTACGTTGGCGATGGCTGCTCGAGCCGGCTGGAGACGGTGAGTCCGCTTGCCGGCTCACACTTTGATATGGGGTCTCATGTAAGTATTGGAATCCCTGTGAGTACTGGGCTTGCTGTGTGATTGCAGTTTTGAGCAAGTCGATTGCCCCTCGAGTGGCCTGGTCCACCGGAGTGTCTCCATGCGCAGGCACGCTGGCGAGGAACCGTGTTGCTGCCACTACGTTAGCCATGGGGTTATTGAAATGATACGGAGGTGTATGGAACCGTTCCTACCGTGGTGAGGGGGCAGGTTGCCTTGGTGGCGTGTACCCTGGAGGAGTCGACTGATGCGTATCCTGGAATAGTATCCGTGCCTGGAGATCAGCGGGAATCCGGCTCACGGGCCCTGCAGGGCGTGCGTTGGCGAGGCTTAGTTTTTGAGCCTCTATTAACTCTGACTCGTGTTGTAAGCGCCTAGTTTCTTGGGCGAGTCGGGTTTCTCTCTCCACCATCTGTGCGTTCTGGGAGTTAATTTCCCTCCGTATGCTCATCACCTGGGCCTTGAGTCCATTGACCCTGGTTCTCCAGGCTTCCTGGTTTACCGCGGGCATTGGTGCGTCTAAGGCTTCGTCCAGGGCGTTTAAGGCATCTGTGAGGACTTCTGCTCCCGTGAGAACTTCTGGCTACTCCCTATCTGGATTAGAGGCCGTGTTGTGAGCCGTCTCTACGTTCTGATTTTGTGCTGCGCCCTGAGTCGACTGAATTCCCTGCTCTTCGGTGCCTGCCATGAACACTGTCACGCGGTATGGAGGCGCGTACTACGGGAAGTCGGGGTCGTATTCTGCTATTCCCGGGACGAGTCTGTTGCTCTCGGCAGATCGGATGGAGCCGGTATCTGAGAAGCTTGTTTCACTGGGATGTGAGTCAGCGTCAGATGTTTCTTCTCAGGCGCCGGGCGTCAGGGACTCGACAGAGCGCGCCGACTCTGGAGATCCAGGAAGGAACCCAACAAAGGTGTGCCTTGAGTTGGCATATCGTCGACTCGAGGTTTCCATGGGGACTTCAGGATCCGGCTCTGTCTCAGATCCGTCTGTCTTCCCAATGAAGATGTGAATTGACCCGATCGGCACCCGATACCCGGATTCGACGGAATCGGACTCAGGGCCCCAAGTTGAGTCGTCGATGTAGAGCTTTCCACGTCGGCTTATGGTGATTCGCCCAGCAACGAATCCTTCCATACCTTGCAGAGATCCTCCTAGAATCTTAACACCTGCGAGCGTGGGCCCCACGGTGGGCGCCAACTGTCGTGGGGAAATCACGGCAGATGTCCGCAGAGTCGGACTTATCATGGGACCTTTGCTGCGAGGCGAATTCGAGGAGAGAGTCGACATAGACACGGGACTCGGCGATTTACCCAGATTCGTCCCCGTCGGTGCGGTAAAGACCTACTCCTGCTTCTTGATTATTATGGGATCGACTCCTCAATAGGAAGAGTCGATCTTATCGATTACAGTGCTGACGTTTTGCAAACTTAGTCTCGTGGAGATCTAGGTTGTATCGCGAGTTGTCTAGTCCTGGCTTGAGGTAAGTTCTGGCTCTGGCTCCCGTGGTCCTCGGCTTATAAAGGTGCCGGGTCCCGGGATTCCGAAAGTCCGACTCCTACACGATGTGGAGTTCTATTCTACTTTGCAAATTTTCTACGTTTTACATAAGGTAAGTCGAATTCCTTCTAGGGCTTCAATCTTCACGCTTGGCACGTCCGACTCTTGGCAGGGTCTTCTTTATGGGCCTTTGTATGTAAGTCGGCCCAGAGGTTTTAATGCTGGGTCTATGGGCCTGATCCATCCCCCCGACACCGTGCTCACTCTGGGGAGTGAACGTGAAAACATTACATTACTGCAACTGCAAATGGTACGCGAGACAAGGTAAGGAGTCGGGTGACCCAATGTTGCCCGCGAGATGTATTGGAACGGGACGTCAGGGCAGGCGGATACTACTCTCTCTCTCTCTCCCTCATAATGGGAGGTAGGCTTGGCTCCTGCTCGTTGTCCGCGAAATACCCTTTGAACCATGAAAGTCGGGCGACGCAAATAGCGCTCATGAGATAAGGTAAGGAGACGGGACACCCCTAAGGGTACCCGTGAGATGTGATGGGACGACAGGACATTAGGATACCGCATGGTGAGAGGTGGGCCTGGCTCCTGTTCGTTGTCCGAATGGTACCTAGTCGGAGCGACGATAACGGTTGTCTCCGTGAGATATGAATAATGCGCTTAATGGATCGGGTGTCAGTGATCTGAGTTGGCCACTAGCCTATACGTGCTACATCCACGCGGGATAATGGGTATGGGCCCCTCGGCGGCGTACATTCTCCCGAAAGCTTTGAAAGACGTCCATTTCAGCATTGCGGCACGGTCGGATCGTGCTGAGGCACTAGATCCACCATGTACACAACGAACCGGAGTGCGAGGGGCGATGGCCCAAGACCCCCGAGCACTTAGGAGTTAGACCGGCGGGGACCTCTCTGATGAGCCTAGGTAAGACTACGTCGTGTCGGATGACCTCGGTCGGGCATTCCCTAAAAAGGTGTGCGCGACCCGGGATATCCGAGCGGGTAGGGTAAAAAGTGCATCCCCTGCAGGGAAGTTAATATATTTGAAAAGCCGTGTCCATGGTAACAGGATGCTCGATGTTGTATCCGTATCTGCAACTACAACTACGAACTATGATTGCTATAATATAAACTGTTGTTATTGTTCCCGAGATTTCTTTCTCGCATGGTTGTCGAGAAAGGATCTTGGGGCTTGTTGCTATTGCTATTGTACACTATTACCAACATAATATTATAAATTGTTATGGCTATTTTCTTCTGATGCTGCAAGAACACTTCAGGATGCTAGTCTTCGATAGGCTTAGCTCCTCCACCCCCTTTACTCTGGCATTTTGTAGTTCAGTCCACTATATAACCTCCCCTTTTCATTTGATACAAATGCATATATGCTTAGAATGCATTGGCGTAAATCTCGTGAGTATGCTATATGCTCACCTTTGCCTCTTTATTTTGTTTTCCCTATATACCCAGTTGCTGCGATCAGACGTTCGAGTCCAGGAGCAGGAGATCCCCGGTGTTTACTACGTCATCGAGACCCCCAATGGCCAGGAGTAGTTAGGAGGCTCTCAGGAAGGAGGCCTCGCCTATTCGATCGAGTTGTATGTGTTTGTGCTAGCCTTCTTAAGGAAAAACTTGACTAATTATGTATGTACTCAGATATTGTTGCTTCCACTAACTATTGTGTAACTCGAGTTGTTGTATTCGAGCCCTCGTGACCCCTGGCTTGTAATATAAAGCTTGTGTTATTTCATTTTAGATTTGTGATGTGATATCCTTGTCGTGTGTTCCCGCCCTGTATCGGCGGCGCCACACAACCAATCAAAGTGCAGATGTTGGTTTTTAGCCTATTTTACCTCAGCCAGGTTGAGTTGGGAAGGCTATGCAATGCAGGCAAAATCATACTCCCTTCGTTCCTTGATATAAGATGCCTAAGCTTTTTGCACAAATATTAACTCGTACGTATAATGTTACGATTGGACTGATCTTCTCTAGAAAAATTGGGAGAAAGCGGTTCGATTCAGCCAATAATAAGAAAGAGACCCTCCGTTCTATCTCTTTCTGTAGGTATATTTGCCTAGAAGGATGGTATAATACCAATATGTCATATATTTTGGAAAAAAAAGTCTAAACCTTAGACATCTTACATCAAGGAACGGAGAGAGTAGATGGCAACCAAACACGTCTCAAGTCAATGAAATCATGCATTAAGATCACAATCACTTAGGATTGAATGATGTATGCATCTTATTGGTGCGCGACTCTTCCTTGCTCTCACGCGCTACCTTCTTTTGCAACAGAGAAGATTCACAGTTATGGGATTACCATCCTAATATAGCAACATCCTAACTCGAGTCAGTTAAAATGAGCGGACATGCTATTTTTCAGTAGCAGGGACAGTCCAGTTCATTCAAAATAGTGGAGCTCCAATAAAGAAAAGAGAAGTGTATACATACCAGGGAAGAAACATGGCTCTTGCCTTTGCCTTGATGTAGAATACACTCTTGTGTCGTTCCTCCTCTTCAACCTTAAACTCCTCTCCATGTCGCTTTCGAGCTCGTGCGGGATCGTTGCGCTTCCCACATTGCCTCGTGGTCACTGCATCATGAGAGAGGGAAAGGGGAATACTTCATGGGCGAGACAGGGGAGTAGCCCTTTTACCGGGTCATCCCTTCGGTGCCGTCGCCGCCGAAAATTTTCCCTTTTGAGATGTTGCCTCCTAGCGAAAACTGCACGCGTCTGATTGGAAAAGATTCAGTTACGGAGGAGGGGCACGTGGCGGCAACCAAAAGAGGGGTGTTGGACATCAGGGAGCGACAGCGTTCAAACAACCAAAATAGGAGGGGGCCTTACGCGGCGGCCCACTTGTGCATTGTGGCTGCCAAGCGCAGAGGAGTTGCCGAGATGCATGTTGGTGGCGACTAGGCGCGGAGGGGCGCGTGGCAGCAACCAAAATAGGAGGGGGCCTTACGCGATCACATGAAGGATGAGGGTATGGAAAGCAACAAGGCAAATGAGATGGACGTGGGCCGAAGATAGGAGGTTGGGTGATGGAATAGCTTAACCATACGCAAGTTGTGGTTGATGCTAAAACATTAGAAAGTTTTTTAGCATTTAGATTTACGGTAAGTATAGGGAGCGAACGTTTGCTTCAGGTCATGGCAATTCCGAACGATTTGCATGACAACTACAGTACAAACGCATGGCAATTTAGAGCACACGATTGACATAAAAACTAAAAAACGCAGCAAGTTGACTTGCCATCCTAGATTTATTGGTTAGACGAATGAGATTAGATGTGTCAACCCCTGGTGCTTTTATAGGGGTAGTAGACGCGTTGCCTATTCCATGATCAAATCATGATCGAGCAGAAGTTCAGCACGGTGCAGAACAGATACAAACAAACAAGACGGTGCATAACCAATCACATCGGCAGGCCACAAATAAGGTCAGTGCACGTCTCGAGGCTAGAAACGGGGTGCACCAGCAATCAGGAAAATATCCAACGTTCCAGATAATTTTTGTTTAACCAAACGTTCAATTGCTTCTTGTTTCTCTCAGGGTTGGCCAAGAGGCCTAAAAACGGGGTGCACAAGCAATCAGGTCCTAACTACAGATGATTTCACAAGCGATTAACCAACATATTCCAGGTACGTGTACTTGGACCTGAAGGCGATTAACAATCATCATCGGCACGCAGCTTAGCTAGCCATGGCGTGGCCAGACTGAACCATACACATCCTTCTTCGTGTACCTCCGATCCCATGACCATGGGACATCTGAAGAAAAACAGCATTTCAGGTTTTAAAGCCGAAAGTATGACAATCATTAATCATTATGACATCAGATAACCTTCAGGGCCATAGAGCTGTGGAGGGAGTTGATATGGCACTGGCAACCTAACAACTTCTGCAGATGGATCCTTTTCTTCGTCGCCTTTCCAGCAAAGTGTCACTAGCTTGGTCTTGATGTTCTTACCAATGGCAGGTTTATCCTGGGTATGCATATGAGTAAAGGTTGACGACCAAAGGGGAGTTATATGAATAGCGATAATACTCGAATGTAATAAGGAAAGATTGGCTGCTACCAGATTCGAGCGGTTCTTCTCTGTGCATGAAAATTGTGGAACAGACTGGAGAGTTTTGGGCAAGAACAATACACCTAACTGAAAAGAGGCAAAATGATATAACAGCGAATGATGTTGGTCTACAGATGTTCTCATTGAAAGTTATGTAGTCTAGAGCGTCCAGAAAATCATACAAATGCAACGAGCATCATAATTGGGTACCTCATAGGACCGTATCATCAGCTGTGTATTATTCTTCTGCAGTGCTCCCCAAGCAGCTTTGCTTAAATTTGACGATGTAAGCAGAAACCATCTGATGGGGATAGAGAGATTTTAGGGAAGGAAAAATGTTTTAGCCCCCTCTACTTTCAACAGAGTCCAGATTAGCCCTACAAATCCAGCTATTTAACCGGCTCAACTTTGAGAATCAGTACAAATCACCTATCCTATGGGTCTTGTTGCTGTGCTAGCTACTTATGTGGCACCCCGGTCAATGTATATTAAAGTAGAAGCCACTGGAGAGGGGAGAAGAGGAATATAAGTGATTTTTTAAAGTAATGCTCAGTCAATTTGTAAGGTTACTTGCTGACATGACTCAAAGTCCTTCCGACGAAGCGAATCTAGCTCAGTCAAATGCCATGTAAGAAAAACTGTTACCAATACCGTTGGTGTCTTCCCGCAAAAAATAAAAATAAACCATCGGTGCTGTGAAAATCTCACAGATTCTCAAAGTTGACGGTGTTGAATAACCGGTTTCATGGTAGATGGTCTAAACTGGACTTTCAAGATAGTAGGGGGGAGGGGGGGAGTCAAGTCTTTCCTTCCCCACAAGGATCATGAAGTGACATATTTACAGATGTTTAGTCATGCTATGGACAAAGTTGCTATAGATACTTACGCAATATTTTGACCATTGTAACGAGTAAAAGTTTTTATGTGGGGCATAGCACGGCTGGCAAAAAAAGTAAGATCAGAATATCAGTTTGCCTCAGTAATAAAAAACTTGTTCCAAAGAAGAAACACTGAAATATCCAAAAGTAGAGGATGCCAATCTTTTACAGGATATATCAATATACAGTCATGAATCATGATATTACATACTAACACAAAGAATTTTTGTTGTTTAGGTCATCACATGGTTATTCATTCCAACTAAGGCAAAATTCACCTGATATAGAATTTTTAAAATCTTATTTTACCAATCACTCAAGATGAGATTAAACTAAGTAAACATCCCCAGCAAAATATCACTGCCATGCAGACCAATCTGCTTGCTTCGGCACTGTCAAGACAGAGTATGGCAGGGTTGAAAGAGAAACATCTCCATCCTTAGCTCTTTTAGTTATATTACCCAAAAACTACGAAATATGGAATATAATACTTTATTGTCAAATGCTATATGTTGGCAGGCGATTTTAATTTTACAGCACATAAATAGAGGACAAGAAAATACACCAAGGATCAGTGTTATAATATCCTACTGGATTAGTAAAATAGTAAGCACTGAAATTTTGACCAACGAAATAGCTTTTCAGGTAGCTACAGGAAAAGGGAGAACATACCAACGGCCTACGTGATCTGCTTTCCACCTGGACCAATATTTTCTCAAGAAATCTTTCTCAACATTCTTTTGAGGACTTGGAATGCAACTACCAGCTGCATAACCCTAATATGAAATATTAAACGAAAAAAGGTAAATAAGATGGTGAATTCAAGTAAAAAAGACTAGTCAAATTCCTATCAGGGATCTTGTCAACATTTATCTGAAAGGTAAACACAAAATATTTTATACTATATTTGTATGCTTTTGGGGCCAGCTGAACCCATGGATTATCAGTATGTCGCAACCAATTACCAAGCGCTGAAGTCTCGACAGGTAAGAAAGCACAAGCAATGAGGGGCCATTAATACACAAATCATGAATTTCGCAATGACACAGCAAGTATAACAGTAAAGCTTTGACAGAGTTCAAATTTATACCTCTATTGAGCACCTAACATCCTCCACTGTTGGCCAGACAATCAATGGTTTCCCTATACCCAACGGTGACCCATCATCTGCTTTACCAGCTGATAAAGAGTATGCAAATTCACTCATCCATTTCTCATCAAGTGACCCCAAGGACGAGAACTGCATGAAAGAAGAAACTAATGCTAAGCACTCTTCAAGAAGTTCAAACATCATAAGCAATAAACGATGACAAGTTGCATTATCAGCTTCTCAGTCAAATGAAAAGAAATATGAATGCCAGATTTGAGTGGAAGAAATTAACTAGGGATGCAGCAAGTGATAATATAAAGGTAGTACATACATGATGTTAGTTTGAAACAGATCAAGCATCCTGCACTCTCCTAATGCAACATAATAAATATATATGAAAGATATTTTTTTGGTACAACAACTTATGGAGGGATACATGGAGCAAAAGAAGGACCTGCATATGGTGTTCATTGACTTGGGGAAGGCCTATGACATGTTTCACCAAAGATTTAGCTCTGGACAGGGGTGCGTGGAAGTTAGCTATCCACGTGTCAGAAACATGACTTGGTTTCGATATCTTATGGGTTTCAACTCTAGCCTACCCCAACTTGTTTGGGACTGACATGCTTTATTGTTGTTGTCGTATATATATAGGACAAATTTTCCTACTACTGGGTGTAGTTATTCACACTTGTGTTTCGTATGTTCTAGGTAGTATCTATCATATTGGAGTGTATGTACGCGTACTCCCTCCGTTCCAAAATAAGTGGCTTTGACTTAGTAGTACTAAAGTTGTACTAAGTCAGAGACACTTATTTTTAGACAGAGGGAGTATATAAGAATGTTTAGGTAGTATATATACTACTTTTCAGGTAGTATGTACCATATTTTTACCATACTTTTTTATGTACAAAATGTATGTATTTCACAAATATAATAAAAACTATGGGTTCACTTGCAATTTTATCATGTAGTTCTCTTTGAAGTATCTTAGATATAGTATATGAACATATTAAAAATGATAAGTAGTATATACACTACCAAATGGTAGTATATGGGAAAGGGAGTAACACACACATACACTAGCACGATGGCGGTGCTTTGCTATAAAACTGTAAAATAGAAGGAATAGGTCATTGGCTTGGGAAATCCTCAAATACGGTGGTGTCCTGCGCCCTTTGCACACGGTTCACGGTTTAAAAGGAACAAAATACAAAGTAGGATTATGTGCCCTTCCTTCTAGAGGGCCCGTGGGCCGGGATGATGACCCATGGCGTGCATCATCCTGGGCACCTTGGGCAAGCCTAATGGGTCTATGACACCATCATCGGTGAAGCCACGCGTTGGTCCACTGCCCCACCGCCGTTCCAGCACACCGTGCAGCGTGCTCAGGGGAGCCGCCCCGAGCATGGTGTCACCTTGAGCAACTGCATCGCCGGATCTTGCCGCAAATGAGCCAAGGGAGCCTGCCCCACAATAGATCCACCAAGTCGTGACATATGTTGCACCGCCCCTGGACGACACACTGGCCCGAGCGCCAGATCTAGCATCTTTGCACTCACCCGAACCGCCCTGATAAGAACCACGCCTCTGCCGCGCACCAAAGCGCCCGCCCGAACCCACCCGAACATGCAACCCCTTGCCACCGCGAGTCCAGTGCGAGAAACACCTATCGCCCCCATGCTCAGTCGGGCTACCCTGTGCCAAATGCATGAATGTCAGAGGGAGAAGAAGGCACCGTCGCCGCTGACGCCTCACGGCTTTGTCCAGCGTTGCCCTCCGATGGCAAGAGCGGAGGAGGGGTGGTGGGGAGTGGAGGTTGGGCCGCGGCTAGGGTTGGCTCCTAGGTCACCCACACGAGGAGCGACACGGGAGGGAGGGGAAAAAATTCAACCGTGCGTCCATAACCTCCAATGTGATGTACATATGAACGATTAGAAAGGTTGAATCCTCCAGAGAGAAAACGTAATGGTACAGATGTTAACACGAACTGGACAGCAACATTCGCACGTGCATACTGTCCATGCCAGTCTGAAAAATACACATTTAATGCAAGGCAATGGTGGGCCGACGGACTGTTCATAAATAGAAGCTTAAATCAAAATACAGGCTACAATACCAGAGGCAACCCAGATCCCTGAGACACTAGTCCAGATAAGAGGTGCATATGGACGTAGGACCCATATCGAATTTCCGTATACTTGTCCTGCTTCTTTGTCCACCAGTGCAACATAAATGACAGTTTATATTGATGACATAAGCAAGCAATCAAATTTTCAGGTCAGGAACTTGCTTTTCTAAGGTAATAATATGAAAAGGATGTTTGGTAGGCATCAAGTTTATCAGCATATCAATTTAAGTTCTTAAGATAAGAGGTTATTAAGTTTATTTACCACAGCTTCTTGCAAAATCGCATGCCCTAACAAATGTATAGATGGATGAAAATGAAAGATACCTGATAAATAAGTGGTGACTTGCAAAACTGCTTGTCAAATACGCACTCTTCAAGAACACTCCTAAGCTTCATATGGCCCCACTTCTTAATATTGGGGCCTACATGATAACCAGGAACAGATCCAATCAACCTGACCTGCAAACGATGCAAAGTTAGCTGAGACTAATTTACAGTAACATAAGAGGAAAAATATGGCCTGGGTGTAATTCAAGTGGCAAGTCATGTTTGTACAATTAAGTACAAACCATACATAAGTAACCACATAATCATGGTTAAATAGCGACAAGCTTTTTTGTGTACGAAATATGTGCTTGCACATGCAAGGATTACTGTCACACCTTTTAACATGCAATGCAGTCACTAGCAAAATGCATGCCAAGATTCATCCCAACAACTACCAGAATGGTACAAAGGTACCCAATCGAAGGACCTCAAAATGGACAACAAATGGAACAATGCAGTCATTTTCCATGAACATGATAAAGCTGGTCAAAATGACAGAATTAGTGATTCATTTGGCACAACATTGAACTTTCAGATTAACATACATTCGGTGTTAATGGCTAAATGTATGTGCCAAATGAATCTTGCTAAACCAAATCAATAACATACGTTTAGCCATTAACATGTAGCCTGGATTTGGTTCACTCTGCACACAGATTAACACAATTCGGTGTTAATGGCTAAATGTTTCAAACATTGACATTGTTTATCCAGTGAAGCTAGAGTTGGTAGAATCTTGCCACACCAAGTCAATAACATACATTTACCAGGCACTAACTACATTTGATAATCCCGATGGGCTGTTTTTCTTTCCCTTTTCATTTTATGTCAGAACATTAATTTGAAAAGAACACATATCTATGATTCAGCATGTCTTATAAAGCTCATTGAAAATGTGAGGTTACAGAAATATACCAACCGTTGAGCTACTATAATCAAATTTCCTAAAGAATGCTGCATTGATGTTGACATCACCAGCAACCGGGAGATTTACCCTGAACTCAGGCCACTGCAATTTAATGAAAGAGGACATTTTAGTTCACAACTCATCACATACAAGATATAATTGGTCCAATTTTAACTTCAAGGAAACCAAGTGATAATAAAACAAAATGAACTATAAGGAGGAGCTTTCTTAACAGACCAAAAGCTAGACAGTTTCAAGATGAAGTATCCGATAAGGCTTGTGAAAGACAGACAGGATAGAACTTTCTGCAGAAGAAAATTACACGGAAAACCAGATCATGTTTCATTATCTGTGAAAACTCCTAATTTATTAGGATATTTTGCATCGTTGAACCTTAGACATGGCAATTGTCATACATGGTTCACTGATTTTGTTAAGAGATATGATAAGAACCATCTACTACGTTACCATTGATCCCTACAAAGATCTGACTAAAAGTTGAAGTGCATGTTTCCCCATCCAACAGTACTTTAGTAACACTATAATTACTAAACTAAATTTACATTTGTTAATGTATGACTTTTTGGAAGCTGCATAGTTATTTAGTCCATTATTCTTCAGGAGAGCTCAAGTGACTGACTTCTTTTCAAAAATGTTGATAATAAATTTAATATTTAAATAGACTGGAAAGTAGCAATTATTTTATTAAACACAGTGAGTGCATTGTAGCAACAGAGGATTATATATTCGAGAAACGAAGAGAGAATATCCGGCTACCTTAAGTGCCCTGAGATAATCGACCAGGTCATTCTCGAAACCAGTATTTGTACTCATATCATTTGCATCCTTCCAGGGAAAATCTTGTGTCCACAGTCCCTGACTTTTGTTATTCCAGTCAACATGTATCAAATTTGCAGTGTGAACAACAACACGAATCCCTTGAGGATATACAAGCAGCATGGCCTTCGAGTGATGTGTTCCAAACGATATTGGGAGCGGGGGCTTGTGAAGGATCCAATTTGCAGGCTTCAATTTCTGTCACCATGGAATGAATATGCAATCAGAGAAGTAAATAAACAAGAAAATTGATTGTTTAAGAAAATTTGCCACCTTCAAGTACTCCAATGAAGCACCATCTTGTCCATGCAGAACTAGGACATGTGGAATTTTCCTTAGACTGGGACATGCTGCAACATGGAATATCTGATTACATCACAAAAATCCAATGAATCGCAACAATGCACACACAGTAGATCCAGATAATATAAGATGCAACAGTGCATAATTTGATTGATCATTTAATGTTCCTAATCTACAAAGAAGCGGCGGTCTTCTAATAAAAACTTTAGGTTTCACACAAATTAGCAACCATAACATAAACATCAATAACCTTACTTTCATAATAAATAGCTTACCAGTAAGCAACCAGTCCATGTCCACCATATAATTTGAGAGTACAGCAAGAAGCACTTCACCCTGACAATTCATTCATCATGTAAGAAGCATACTTCTTCATCAAATTGGACAATGCAGGAATACAGTGTGAACGTGATGATCAATGTTTATTCAAGTTTTTTTGCTCTGTAAAATGACATAGAAGAAAGGTTCACTGAATAACAAGCAGAACATCCACGCATGCTTATAATAGGTCAAGGAATTGGCTCTTATGCACCATTTTCATAATCTATAATACTATAATAGATCATCCTCACTATCTTATCTATCTCAACATGCAAGCATGCCACCTCATCAAAGGCCCACCACAATATGCATGAGAACAAGTTCTTCATTATTAGTTGATCTCATGCACACATCCATTTAATGACACATGCAACCTCCCTCAACATGCATGGATTTTTTTTCCATTATCTCAATTCTCAACATGCATACATGGTTACGATATCTTTTGGGTTTCAGCTCTAGCCTACCTCAACTTGTTTGGGACTGACAGGCTTTGGTGTTGTTGTATCTCAACATGCATACATGCCACATCATCAAAGACTCACCACAATATGCATGAGAACATGTTCTTGGTTATTAGTTGATCTCATGCATACATCTATATAATGACACATGCCACCTCACTAAACATGCATGGATTTTTTTTCCATTATATTACATTACTTATATTTAATAAATATTTTTAATTACACAATAATAAAATATAATACGTAAAATGTATTTTTGTACTTTAGTTTATATACTATTAATTCAACTATTCATGTTTCATGCAATCAATCATTCAAATATATTGCAACTGATTCCCGCAGCAACACGCAGGGTATCATCTAGTTTTCATTAAAAGCTCATACGTTAAACAATGCTGTGACATGGCATGCTAAACAAATTTAACCGATCACTCGTATAACTTCCACAGAAGTGGTCATATGGAATGAGCAATACCTGTATGACATCCTGAATGGTAACTGTTGAGGTGTTAGTCCATGATGGAAGACCTTGAACACGCATGAGTCGAAAGGTCAACGGGAGTACATCTTTCAAAGGACCGACAGAATGTGTTCTCTCTTTATTTCTCTCAGAAGAACAAGCACTATCAAGTGAACCTAATACTTCAGTAA
The DNA here is from genome assembly GCA_950022295.1 of Bromus sterilis. Taxonomy (NCBI): domain Eukaryota; kingdom Viridiplantae; phylum Streptophyta; class Magnoliopsida; order Poales; family Poaceae; genus Bromus; species Bromus sterilis. The sequence continues at coordinate 357,676,759 of OX465595.1, read as the reverse complement.
CAGATGTACTTTCTTCTGCAAAGCTTTCCTGGTTAGAGTACAACGATGGGGTCAACATGAATGTTTGCATGAAATCAAACTCCACTTGGCACTCTTTTGCACAACATATATTTGCAGATTTTCCAAACAAAATGAGAGAGCAAAACCGACAAGTAAGAATTGTATTTATTGTGCAACTATACAAATATTCATCACTCACATATGGTACATAGTAAATAAACACCTAAGGAAACTTGATTTGCTTCATCAATGTTTCACTTTTCCTTTCATTCATAGGGTAAATTCTGGAAAATGGAAAATGTGTTCCTAAAGTGCACAAGAGAGAGCTTTTATACCAGTGGAATAATCCATCATTACCCTGTATATGCAATTGCAATTCATCGACATTTAAAATAATATGTCCTCCTATCAAAAGATTTCTCATGGACTTGCAAACGAAAAGAACAATAAAATAGCAGCAGAGCACAGAAGCATATTCAGTGAAAAAGAAGGCAAATAGTAACAACATACATGGATACGATGTCCACGGTCCACCCACACACGTTGAGACATCCTGAGTCCCCACAACATAACAATTGAGTCTTGAACGAATTATGGTTTCAATGTTGAGTAAATAAACACTAATATTTATTCTACACTATGGGTTAAGGCACCATTTTCTTTCCTTCACATGAGTAAAGAAGCTGAATGACATGAGTGATTTCTGCGGCTGGTATTGGACATTGGTGTATCTTTATCAATATGAAGATTATAACATATTATGTAAATCATTTTTCTGAAACTCAGCATGATAATCCAAATCGTATCAAAAAGGGACAATAGAGGCTCGTTGAGCAAAGACAAACAAAAGATTAAGCATCACTACTGTTTTGTTGTCGGATAATTTGCAACTATATAAGGTAAGAACTCATTTGCATGTAAACCTAGTCCTAGCTTAATTTGCTTTAGTTTGTGCTGCAAGATTATTTAGGCATTGAAAAGTTCATTCTTTCTAGCTTGCACTGTGACACTAGTAGTGTTTTAGAACTGTAAGAAATCACCCAAAACAAAATTCCATAGAGGTCATACAGACATACTAACCTGCAATGTTCTTGCCAAAGCCTCATCTTCCATAACTTGCCGATTTCTCTTTGCAACTACACTATCTTCCTCACTATGCCTCTTCCCTTTCTTTGAGTCACTTGAATCCCTTGATGCGGAACTTTTACGTTCATCGCTCATATTCACATACTTCATAAAATGTTCACCGGGAATCAGCTCCAGAACATCATCGTGCATAATCTTGGCTCTGTCTTGAGCACAAACCTTTCTTCTTTTTCCCTCTGATAGGACAACGATGGGATTTTGCCCCTCCTGCAAACCCATCGACATTGGACTACAACAGCTTATTTTTCCAATCAAAAGTAACCAGGACACAAATCACATGGCGGAATCATTCTCTATCCTTCTTACATACTCACCACAATTACTTCGGCAGATCCATCAGGCAAGGCGCACAGACTCAAATGCTTGCGGCTGACTCTCTTGTCAACAGCCACCAAGTTACTCCTCCCAACGACATTGGAGCCCTCAAAGATGGGAATGCTTGGCATTGGCAGCGACGCATTCGATGGCCCAGAGTTGCCTTCAACAAAGGGAACTAAAGTCCCAACCCTTGCCTACATACAGAAACAACATGCTACATCAACACAATGCACACACCAGCCACACAAAATGAGCGACTGAAACCTATCCGGCCCCAATGCATGTGGAAAATCTGATTAGGGGACGGATCGGTGCGGAGTTTGATCCGTTTCCGGTCATGGTTCAATCACAATAAAAATCCGGCAAGAATTCGCGCGCGGGCGCTGACAGAGAGAGGCGGAGAGGGGAAGGATGGGCTGACTTACTCGGGAGGAAGACGACATGAGAGAGGTTTGGGAGGGGAGCTCGGCTCCTCCGAATCATAAACCCTATACCTACAAGGCTAATCTCGCAGCTTCTTATAAACTGCCAATCTGGCTTCCCTCCCTAGCTTCCAGCTCTTCTTGGCGATCCCGGTGCGTTCGGCTCGAGCGGCAGCTTCTCCCAGCGTGCCATGGGCTGGCAGCCCAGCTGGGGGAATGCTGGACTGTTGTTCGTCAGCACTTTGGGCCGGCTGCTCACCTCGAGGATGAGCGAGGGATCCGGTCGAGGACGGCCGGCTGAAGAGCTCCGGTGACGAAGGCGAGCTCGGGGGAGGTGAATGAGGTGGACTGCCCGCCGGGATGCTCTCCGACCGACGACGGGGTGACGGCGCTGCCAGGGTTTGCAGCAAACCTGGCTAACGGGCCAGCCCGACACGCGGCCCGTTTAGGCTGGCCCGTATAGCCCTTGTGTCTTCAAAAAAATACTGGCACTCTCTGCGTTAATTAATGTGGAGCTGTTTCTTTGCCTCAAAAAAATGTGGAGCCGTTTCTCAAAAAAAAAAATTGGGGAGCCAATTTTCAAAAAGAAAAACACGGAGCGAAAGAAGTACTGATCGTTTGTTTCAAAATTTTGTTTTGTAAGTTGTCTATGCATAGGAAATGTATTAAACTTAAATGTGCTTGTTGCATAATGTTCTATTTTGTGTTAGATACCCTTAGGGTGTGTTTGGTAGGGTGCATCAAGGGTGCATCTCTTCAAAACCCACTTTTCGTTGTTTGGTAGAGTGTATGTTCTCTGTTGAGCTATGCTCATCCGATGCAAAAAAAAACCTGAGCTATGCCCCGTAGCGAACACCAGTATCCCCGTTCGCTAGCGAGCGAGGCTCTCCTCGACCCACCTAGCGCCGAGACACCTTATCCAGTTCCCTCCCCAAGACCGAAGGAGGGTGAATGCCAATGACGAAGCCTTCAAAAAGGTTACACCATCGGTGGATAGCACCCCTGTCGGTTAGACCAGAGCTGGCCAGGTGACATACCCCGGCTCTCGCGTCCCTCCGTCGAACCCAAACTTCGCCATCCGCCCATAGCCAACCCACCCGCATGGCCATGGTTGCTTGCTTGCACCTGAGAAGCATGCTCCGCCCACGGACATCACGCCTCCCGCCGCCCGACATACATACATTCCTAGGATCAGCCAAAGAGACCGGCTTTGGTCCAAGGGGATGCATAAGTCCAATGAAATCATGCCGACATCTGTCGTGGTCATACCAAAGGTATACCCCTAGGCAGGGGAAACCAAGGGGTACCCTCAAGCCCTTGGGTTTCCAACGCACCTAACAGAATAAATAACGTCAGTATAGAATACAGATGCTTTATCAACTGCAGAAGCTCAACTCCCAATGTATCCCCGAGTAACATAATTACTCAGAAAACAGAAACCACCTCCGAGTAGTTAGTCACTCGGAGAGTAAACAAGATCCGAGTAGTTCGTTACTCGGAGAAGATGAACGGCAGGTTATTCGTTACTCGGAAGATAAGAACGCAACGAACGGGAAGCATTCAAGACCGCGGGCGTTCCTCCTCCTTTATTAGCAGTAATGAGTAGATTGTTTCTTGTATTTAGTACGCATTTAACCCTGTAATTAAAGACCCATTAAGCTGAGGCATTGAACGGGCTGAGGCGCACTCTATATAAGCCTCCTCCTCCTCCAGTATGGGCACGCGCGATATTATTCTCCTCAACCTTTGAGCAAGAACACCACAGTCAGTCTGGGACAGGACTAAGGTTTTTATCTCTACGGAGAGGTCTAACCTGTATAATTTCCCTTGCGTCAACCACTCTGCGTACAGATTCATTTAGTTCCTTTCATACCCCTCTCTCTATTGTCAGGATTATATCCCCGACAACTTGCGCCCACCTTGGGGCTGAGTTGATCAGCAATCGTAGAGATGGCATTTTCTTCATCCTCTTGGTCGGTTCACGGCTCCGAGCTCATCGTCGGAGAGGTTTTTCGTTTTGGATCATTGGAATTCGTGGCTGATGATTCTGCCTGGCTGGCAGATTCACCGCTCCAGGCGCAACTGCTACCTTCGAGAGGCAGTGTCCACTTCCGAGCTGACGAGTCGGGGGCTCTACGCCTCCAACTGTCGGTCCATCGTCAAGCACCAACACCTTTATCAGTCCACCATAAGAAGAAGCGCTCGGGTCGCCCGCGTGCTCATCATCGCGGCAAACAAGTCAAGGTGCAGCAGGTGGCAGTCATCGACTCGGTGGAGTCAGCCCAGAAGGCCCTGGATGAATTGATCGCAAGAGAAGGCTCGTCAGCATCTCTTTTGCATCTATTCAACTCGGTCGAAGAGGAGGGCATGGTGGTATCAGACCCCGAGCCGGATGAAGAACAGGAGGGCAGCAGCGGCGCTCTAGTCGCAGTTGCAGAAGTGTGCATGGAGGAAACTCCACCTCCCCAACCGTAACTAGCTCGGGATAATCGTGCCCGAGAGGAAGCTAACAGCCCGTCCGGGGATGATGGTCGACAACCATCTCGGCGCGTGTCTGCTTTTCGAAGGTTAGAACTCGGAGAGTCTAGCCGGCAGCCCCCGACCCCTTACTCAAGAAGAGCAAGCAGAAGCAGAAGTCGCCGAGCGACTGTTAAACACCCCTATCGACACAAGCACTCCGGAAGGCCAAATTTTGGAGGTGGCTAGGTTAACCAACCTGGCCGAGCGCGAGCGTCTGGCCGAGCTGGAGAGCACCCTAGAACGTCAGGCCCGAGAGGTCGCTCGGCTCAAGCAAAGCAGGACAAGTCGGCAACTGGGAGGGCAAGGACGAGAACCCTTTCGAGCTATGGGAACTCCAGTGGAAAACCTCATAGCGGCAACTCGGATTGCAAACTCTCTGCAACCCAGTGGATCGGCGGCCGAGGGAATTCAGCATTTGGCATTTTTATTGCAAGCCGCAGTAGATCAAAACGCTACGGTCAGTCAATCACAGCAGCGGGTCCATTCTCAAGTCCCTCCCGCAAGAACGTCGCAGTCGTTGCATACGCCTTACGATGAAGCACGGAGAAATAGGAACAATTCCCCTCAGCGCAAAAATGACCTCCGAGGAGATCACCGCCAAGATCAGTACCGGCACGAAGAATACCGAAGGCCAGATAACTATGAGGCCCACAAGTCTGGTCGAGCCGCTCCTCGGAGAGAAGAGTTCCACCAGCTCCGAGGCGACCATTATGCAAATGTTGAAGATGACGCCCGAAGCCATCTGGTGCAGAGCCGAGTTGATCGTGCTAGGTCCCATAGGCAGGATCAGGTTCATCCTTCAATGGCTACAGGGCCAGTTTGCTTCAGCGAGAGAATTCGTTCTACCCCTATTCCTCCTCACTTCATATAGCTCAAGGGGTGGAGAAATACCGAGGTGACGCCAAACCGCAGACATGGTTAGATGATTACAGAATAGCCGTGCAAATCGGAGGGGGAGGGGACGAGATAGCCATGATGCATCTGCCCCTGATGCTAGAAGGCTCAGCTCGGACATGGTTAAATCAGCTCCCCCTAGCAGCATTTGGATTTGGGAAGACCTCGAGAGAGTTTTTGTCAAGAACTTTGAAGGAACCTACAAGAGGCCTGGAGGGCTAACCGAACTGTAGTTGTGTGTGCAAGGAAACACTGAATCCACTCGGGATTACATCCAGAGGTGAATCACGCTTCACAACTCGGTAGAAGGAGTCTCCGAGTTTCAAGCCATTCACGCCTTCAAACAAGGAGTCAAGTACAGAGAGTTGAGTCTCAAGTTGGCAAGATAACCTCATGTTACCTCACTCAGAAGACTGATGGATATAGCAAATAAGTATGCCAATGGTGAAGAGGAGATTCACCAAAAGACCCGGTAGCACAGAGGAGGCAACAGCTCGGCGCCTAACCCAAAGCAGAAGACCGGAGGCAACAACAAGAGGGAAGCAGAAGATGCCCCAACAAATGCAGAGTTGGTTGCGGCAGCAAATGCCTTAGGGATTCATGGCAAAGGTCAGGCGCGAAAGGAGTGGCAGGAATGCCAGAAAAATCCGTCAAACGATGATGAAGTCCTGGATCAGCCTTGCCCTCTTCACACCACCCGAGATGCTGAGGGAAAGTTGGTTCTTCCGAAGCATACAGATCGGCAGTGTCGCCTGATCAGAAGGGCATCCCAGAACGCGAAGACGGGACCTCAGCAAGACAAGGATACCGGCAAAAAGAAGGCAGCAAACCCAGATCTGGACAGCGAAGGCTTCCCAAGAGAAGACGGAGTGCTGGTCATCTTCGCAGGTCGGGAATCGAAGAGAGTGGAAAAGATAAGGTCCAGAGAAGTTAACTTGGCAGCTCCAGCAACTCCGAATTACATAAAGTGGGCTGACACGGCGATCACCTTTGACAAATCGGATCATCCTCCCCACATCCCTCACCTAGGAAGGCATGCTCTGATTGTTGATCCTTTGGTGGAAACATGGAATGGAAACTTCAGGCTCAGAAATGTTCTGATGGACGGAGGCAGTGGGATAAACTTTTCATATGCCAGAACTCTGAAGAGTATGAACATTCCAATGTCCAAGCTCCGCAAAATCTATCTGGAGTTTCATGGAATCATCCCGGGAAAGAAGGCGCACTCACTCGGAATGATCTCCCTCAATGTGGTTTTTGGTACTCCGAGTAATTTCCGGAAAGAAAAGATAACCTTTGAGGTAGTGGATTTTCTGAGTGCTTATCATGCTCTACTCGGAAGACCAGCCTATGCAAAATTCATGGCCATTCCATGTTACATCTACCTGAAGTTGAAGATGCCTGGCCCACACGGTGTGATCACCATCTCGGGAGATTACAAGCAAGCCGAGGAATTGTTGCAGAAGGGATCCTTGATAGCTGACCAGCAAATGGCCGAGGTTGAGCTGGACGAGTACAAGAAAGCCGCCGATTCATCCGAGCTGCTGCAACCAAAGAAGACATCTTCGTTCGAGTCCACTGGAGAAACCAAAAGGGTACAGATACATCCCACTGATAAAGACAAGTACACCAATATCGCGACCGACTTGGATCCCCAATAGGAACTCGAGCTCGTCAACTTCCTCCGTGAGAATTGGGATGTCTTCGCATGGAAGCCTGCTGATATGCCTGGAGTCCCAAGGGGGTTGGATGAGCACAAATTACACGTCGATCCAAAAGCAAGACCGGTGAAGGAGTCCCTTAAGCGCTTTTCTTTTGAGAAAAGGAAGGCCATCGGACAAGAAATAGCTAGACTATTAGCAGTCGGATTCATTAGGGAAATCCTCCACTCCGAGTGGTTGGCAAATCCTGTAATGGTTCCGAAGAAAGATAAAACTTGGAGAACTTGTGTTGATTTTCGTCACATCAATAAAGTTTGTCCAAAAGACCATTTCCCTCTTCCTCGCATTGACCAGATTGTGGATTCCACGTCGGGTTGCGAGAGACTATGTTTCCTCGATGCGTACTCGGGTTACCATCAAATCCGATTATATGAACGAGATGAGCTTAAAACAACATTCATAACCCCATTCGGATGTTTTTGTTATGTCACGATGCCATTCGGGCTCAAAAATGCAGGAGCCACATATCAACGCATGATGTAGAACTACTTGATCTGGCAAATCGGCAGAAATGTTGAGGTCTATGTGGATGATATTGTGATACAGTCGGTTGAAGGAAGTAGTTTGCTAACCGACCTAGCTGAAACTTTTCAGAGCCTCTGAGCCTACAGTATCAAGCTTAACCCTGAGAAGTGTGTTTTTGGTGTGCCAGCCGGGAAGCTACTCGGATTCATGGTCTCCGAGCGTGGGATAGAAGCTAACCCGAAAAAATTGCAGCAATACAAAACATGAAGCCACCCAAGCAACTCCGAGATGTCTAGAAGCTGACAGGCTGTCTCGCAACACTTAGCCGATTCATTTCCAGACTGGGAGAGAAAGCTCTACCTCTTTATCAGCTGATGAAAAAATCGCCAAATTTCGTTTGGACTGAAGAAGCTCAAATGGCATTCGAAGAGCTAAAGAAGCAACTGTCAACTCGGCCAGTCCTTGCAGCACCTCAAGAAAAAGAACCGCTCTTACTGTACATTGCAGCTACAAGCCGAGTTGTCAGCGTAGCTATAGTGGTGGAAAGAGAAGAGGAAGGAAAGTCACAAAAGGTAAAAAGACCGGTATACTTCATCTCTGAGGTCCTCACACCATCCAAGCAGAGATATCCCCACTATCAGAAGCTGGCAATGGGAATTTACTTGGCATCACAGAATCTTGCACACTATTTCCAAGATCATTCCATCACAGTAGTATCCGAAGCTCCTCTGGCAAAGATCATGAACAACAGATACTGAACGGGCAGAATTGCAAAATGGAGTTTGGATTTACTACCCTACGACCTCCATTACCAACCAAAAAAAGCAATCAAGTCGCAAGCATTGGTAGATTTCTTGGCCGAGTGGATTGAAGTCCAAAATCCTCCACAACCAACACCAGAGCACTGGACAATGTTTTTTGATGGATCCAAGATGTTGAATGGAGCAGGAGCAAGGGTGGTACTAGTTTCACCAAAGAAAGACGAGATGAGATATGTCCTCCAAATACATTTCCCAAGAACAAATTACGAGGCCGAGTATGAAGCCCTCTTATACGGCCTGAGAATGGCCATTTCACTAGGGATCAGGAGGTTGATGGTATTCGGAGATTCCGCCCTGGTGATAAACCAAGTAATGAAGGAATGGGACATTAGGAGTCCAGCTATGAAAACTTACTACGTAGCAGTTAGAAAATTGGAGAAATTTTTTGATGGATTAGAACTCCATCACATTCCAAGGGTTCAAAATCAGGCAGCTGATGACCTAGCCAAGTTGGGCTCTACTCGGGGTCAGATCCCATCTGGAATTTATTTGGAGCACTTGCACTCTCCAACAGTCAAGGAAGATCCTTTCCTGGAGGCCGATCCAGATATGATGCCTGACAAAAATATACCTAACAAAGAAGATATACCCGCAGTAGTCGACATGGTGTTTGATGTAGAGGTCATTCCCCCCGAGTGGACACTCCCAATCTTAGCTTATTGGCAAAAACAAGAGTTGCCAGATGACGAGATAGAAGCTAAGCAGTTTGTCCGCAAATCGAAGTCCTACTCGGTGATCAATGGAGAGTTGTATAGAAACAGCATCACTCATCTCCCCCAGCGATGCATCTCCGAGGACGAGGGTCGTTGTATCCTGCAAGACATCCATGCGGGCGACTGTGTCCACCACGCCTCTAGTCGGACACTGGTGACAAAAGCTTTCCGAGCTGGTTTCTTCTGGCCTCAAGCCCTCAGCGATGCTCGGTACATTGTGGACCACTGCGAAGGATGTCAGTTTTATGCCAATCAACCACACAAACCGGCCTCCGAGCTGAAGACAATCCTTCTAGCCTGGCCATTTGTAGTATGGGGACTGGACATGATTGGACCACTGAGAACAGGAAAATATGGTTTCACCCACATCTTAGTCGCAGTGGACAAGTTCACCAAATGGATAGAAGCAAAACCCATCAAAACCCTCGACTCTGCCACAAAAGTCAGCTTTATGCAAGGCATTATACATCGTTTCGGCGTGCCACATGACATCATCACCGACAATGGGTCCAATTTCAACTCGGCTGAATTCAAGAAATTCTGTGGGAGAAAAGGCATCCAGGTCAACTTTGCCTCAGTGGCACACCCACAGTCTAATGTCCAAGTCGAGCGAGAAAACGGGTTAATACTCAAAGGAATAAAACCCCGTCTCCTTCGGGAACTGAAAGAAGCAGTCGGTGCCTTGGTTGAAGAACTTCCTTCGGTCCTATGGGGATTGAGAACAACTCCCAATCGCTCCACACGGTCAACCCCATTCTTCCTCGTTTATGGATCAGAGGTAGTTCTCCCGAGTGATCTCAAGCACAACGCCCCTCGTGTAAGTCAGTACACGGAAGATGAAGCCGAAGCTGCACGACAAGATGGTGTCGATCTCTTGGAAGAAGAACGAAACCAAGCTCTCACTTGCTTAGCATTTTATCAGCAAGAGATTCGTCGATATCAAGACCGACACGTCCGAGCTCGCTCATTCCAAGACGGTGACATGGTACTGCGGATCAAGCCGTAATCGGATCACAAATTAGCCCCCCCCCCTTGGGAAGGACCATATGTCATCTCCAGGGTACTGCGCAATGGGGCTTATCGTTTGTATGATGTAACTAATAATATAGAAGAGCCTCATGCATGGAACGCACAGTTGTTGCGACGTTTCTACGCATGAGCACGTTTGTAAGACTTGAATAAAATATGATCTAGCACAAATAGCGTGTCTTGTCCAATCTTTGTATGATTACATTCCTCTTCCAAAATCAGGTTTTCATCCGAGCCGCACAACTCGGACGAAAACTTAGATTTTTTTTACTAAGTACTCACCAAGCCTCAGGAGGCTTGGGGGCTACTTAACGTTTTAAAATCAGGTTCTCATCCGAGCTGTGCGCAGCTCGGGCGAGAACTTAAGAATTTTGACTAAGTGCTCACCAAAACTCAAGAGATTTGGCGAAGCACAACATCATCTACATTGAGGATCTTGTTCACGACATCTTCAATCAATTTTTTTCCTAAGTGCTCACCAAGTCTTAGGAGGCTTGGGGGCTACTTAACGTTTTAAAATCAGGTTCTCATCCGAGTTGTGCGCAGCTCGGACGAGAACTTAGAAATCTTTACTAAGTGCTCACTAAGTCTCAGGAGACTTGGGGGCTACTTAATGATCTAAAATCAGGTTTTCATCCGAGCTGTGCGCAGCTCGGACGAGAACAAAGAATTTTGACAAAGTGCTCACCAAAACTCAAGAGATTTGGGGAAGCACAACATCATCTACATTGAGGATCTTGTTCACAAGATCTTCAATGAAATTTTTTCCTAAGTGCTTACCAAGTCTCAGGAGGCTTGGGGGCTACTTACCGTTTTAAAATCAGGTTCAGCTCGGACGAGAACTTAGAAATCTTTACTAAGTGCTCACCAAGTCTCAGGAGACTCGGGGGCTACTTAATGATCTAAAATCAGGTTTTCATCCGAGCCGTGCGCAGCTCGGACGAGAACTTAGAATTTTTTTTCTAAGTGCTCGCCAAAACTCAAGAGGTTTGGGGAAGCACAACATCATCTGCATTGAGGATCTTGTTCACGAGATCTTCAATGAAATTCTTTACTAAGCACTGACTAAGTCTCAGGAGACTTGGGGGCTACTTAATGGACTAAAATCAGGTTTTTCATCCGAGCTGCACGCAGCCCAGACGAGAACTTAGAAAAAAATTCCTAAGCGCTCACAAAAACTCAAGAAGTTTACGAGCACAACATCATCTGCATTGAGGATCTTCTTCACGAGACCTTCAATGATGGACACACTTCAAAGAGACAAACAACTTCCTCTGGATATTCAGGCTGAAGGCACCGTTTGGCGGCCTAAAGAAGAAGAGGAACCACTACGTTGAGCAGGAGGATGCTAGTAACCGTGAGAACTACATCAACCAGCTCGTTCAAAGAATAAACCTGCTCTATGTCAGGAAGCAGATGACGAGCTACCAAGAGAACCAGTTCAGAAACATGCATAGATAAGCTTAAGCAAAAGCATGTCTAGTTCCCAAGGCACAACATCAAATGGCAAAATTCATTACAGATCCACTCGGCATTCCGAGGAAAATTTAAGAAAGTTTTCGCGATGCTCCACACAAATTGAGCCTGCTCATTCCTCGCCAGCTTCGTCCGACTCGCTCGCTACACCAGTCGACTCCACGAAGAAGTCCATGTCAGGCATCAGCGCAATGCGACTGGCAGTCTCGGCATATCGAGAAAGGAAGGTTGTGCAGCTTTGACCCTCTTTAGGATCACCACCACCAACCCTCTCAAGGTTATGGACTCGATCCGTAAAGTGGGCTTTGGTCAGGGCCAATGCATAGTTTGCACCACTCCTCGTCGCAGATCGTTCACAGCGCGTTGATACGTCCAAAATGCATCACTATTCTATATAGTAATTATTTGTAATTCATTGATATATTTCATGATATGATGCCATTCTTATGTTGTTTTGGCTTATTTTACACAGTTTGCAACTTTCCGGTGCCGAAGCAGCAGACGCAGGATTCAGCGGTAAAAAGTGGACGCTGAGTTGCTGAAGAAGAACACCTCCAAATTACCTGAAAATCGACGGAGGCTGTTTTCCAGAAGGATCACGAAGGCACGCAAAAGATCAACCAGAGGGGGGCCACAGGGTGCCCAGGCGGCCACCTGGCGCGGCCCCACCCCTGGCCGCGCCGGGAGGGCGCCTGGACCCCCGGGGCCACTCCCGGCTCCCCCCTCTGGCCTATATACCCCTCGTCGTCCAAAAACCCTAAAAAGAAGAGAGTTTCCGGAGTTTCGTCGTCGCTCCGTGGCGGAAACCTACAGAGAAGAAAAGCCATCTCTGGCGGGCAGATTCCGCCGGGGAGATCACCTCCCGGAAGGGGAGATCGTCGCCATCGTCATCACCATCGTCACGGGCATCATCGAGATCATCATCAACATCATCCCCATCATCAGCACCATCTCCACCTCCATCCAATCTTGTCTCACAATTGCAACTCGTGTTGTAATCCGTACTATCTATCCTCTCTACTCTATCGGTGTTGATTACTACTTTGTGGTGAATGCTATTGAGTTTTGTTGGAGAAATATTATTGTGTTCAGATTGTTTATCATCTATTTATCCCCACTGATCATGATCTCTTTTATGTCTTGTGAGTAGTTACTTTAGTTCTTGAGGACATGGGAGAAGTCTAGTTGCTAGTAGTCATATGATGTTGAAGTAATATGTGTTGGTTGATATTTAAGTTGTGTTGTTATTTTCCTAGTGGTGTTGTGTGATTCGAACACTCAATACTTCGCCTTATCAAGGACCTAGGAGGATGCATTGTGTATAAAGAATGCTTACGGTGGGTTGCCGGAGTGACAGAAACCTAAACCCCAGTTTGCACGCTTTTGCACAAGGGAACAATGGATCACCGATCGTATTGCTATCGTTAGGCTTTTGCCTTAATTGCTATCTTGTATTTGCGGATGCTTGCAAGGTGTTTAATCATAAGAGTACACTTATCTTAGTCTAGAAGGTGTACTAGCATAGATCCACCCACTCAACACTTATCAACACAGCACATAGTACCGATACGGAATATGGCGAAAGCACATGACTACCTCTCCCGTGTGTCCTCAAGAACACTTTAGCTTTTATAAGTTCAGTTGCTAGGCCTCTCCTTTGCCAAGAAAGGATCGGGCCACTTGTTACTCTCCAGTATCTTTTACTTTGCTCGTTTTTACTTTCCTGTCGCTTATACCAAGAAAACCCCTAAAAAGTTATCTTTCAGTGCTTGCAGTTATCTCCTTACCAAAGTCACTTGCTACTACCTTCTGCTCCTCGTTGGGTTCGACACTCTTACTTATCGAAAACACTGCAATAGATCCCATTACGTCGTGGGTCATCAAGCTACGTTTTCTGGCGCCGTTGCCGGGGAGTGTAGCGCTATTAGTAAGTGAAGCTGGTAAGAAGGTTTTTATATTTCTGTTTTTAGTTTTGCTGTTGCTGTTTTTGTCCTTATGAACACCCCTACTCTTGGATCGTTGTTCTTGGGGAGCCGCCCCACAACTAAGGTGGTTACTCCTGACCCTACTGAAATTGTGCCTTATAAGATACCATCTGGTATTATCGATTATGTCTTAGCTAATCGCTATGCAGGAGACAGACATCCAGGTGAACACTTGCTATATTTATCACAACTATGTTCATTATTTAAGCTTGCAGGTGTGTCACTGGAGTTCGTTATGAAGAAATTATTCTCCGTATCGCTTACAGACAAAGCTTCAGATTGGTATAAGCTCCTCGATAACTCACATTCTCTTAATTGGGAAGAGCTTATGTCTCTCTTTTATACAAAGTTTTACCCTCTTCATCAAGTTTATCGAGAAAGGAATTACATCTATAACTTTAGGTCTCGCGAAGGAGAGAGCATCGCTCAAGCTTGGGGGAGGCTTAAGTCCCTAATGTTCAAATGTCCTATCCATAAGCTCCCCAAAGATATTATACTTACAAATTTTTATGCCATGCTTTCTCGTCAGGACAAGGAAAGGCTGGATGCCTCCTCTAGCGGGGTATTTCAGACAAAAAGCGTTGAAGAAAGATGGGATCTCATCGAAAGGATCCAGAAGAATACTGAAGATTGTGAAATCGATAAAGGTATTGAACCTGCTATAAATTATGAGCATGATTATATTGAGAGCTATGTGAAAACTGATTATTGTAATACCTTTTTCTCTAAGATTGGTCCGGATTCCCATCTAATGATTGATTTTTGTAAGAACTTCGCCTCTCATGTTGATTCTTCTAAGATAAAGAAGGATCAGTACCATAAGCCTTTCAAAGAAGTGCCTATTGATATTCACGTTGCTGATCCTATTTTGCCTGCAGTTATATATGAACAGCCCCCTTTCCCTTAAAGAATAAGGGAGCACTCTTTTGTGACAGGCATCATAAATAAAAGTGAGAGAAGAACAGGTGAACCTGGGGACCAGATCAGAGTCGATCCTCAAGTTGCTATGGTTAAAGATTTAGTTACTGATGATGTTTCAGATTCTATTATAAATTTTTGTGCCGTTTCAACTAACATTGTCACAACCAAGAATAGAAGCCCAATTTCAGGTACACCAGTTGTATCTGTTAAAATAGGAGATCACAATTATTACGGGCTATGCGATCTGGGATCGAGCGCTAGCGCGATTCCTTATTCGCTTTATCAAGAGATCATGAGTGAGATTTCACCCTGTGAACTCGAAGAGATCGATGTTACTATTCATCTTGCAAACAAAGCTACTATCTCTCCTATTGGGATTGTGAGAGACGTTGAAGTCCTATGTGGAAAGGTAAAGTATCCTACCGACTTTCTTGTACTTGGTTCAGTGCAAGATAGTTTTTGTCCTATTATTTTTGGTAGACCTTTTCTCAGAACTTGTGGAGCTATTATAGATTGCAAGAAAGGTAAAGTTTCTGTTGAATTCAATGGTGAGCCATATGAATTTAATTTTTCTAAGATTTCCAAACAGCCTCGTGGTACTGAATTACCTAGTGATGATAAAATTATTGAAAGTATTACTTCTATTTCTATTCCCCCTAATGATCCTTTGCAGCAATACATGGAGGACCACGAGAATGATACTCATATGCAGGAAATAAATGAAATTGATGAAATCTTCTTGAGACAACCTGCTATCCTGAAGCACAACCTTCCGGTTGAACCTTTAGGAATTCTATCTAAACCAAAAGAAGACCCGGTGTTTGATCTCAAACCTCTTCCCGATACGCTCAAGTATGCTTATTTAGAGGAAAAGAAAGTATATCCTGTTATTATCAACTCTAACCTTTCAGGATATGAAGAAGAGCGATTATTGGAAGTACTTCGTAAACACCGTGGTGCAATTGGCTATACCCTTGATGACCTTAAGGGGATTAGTCCATCTATCATTCAACATAATATCAACCTCGAGCCCGATGCTAAACCTGTTGTTGACCATCAACGACGGTTGAACCCAAAGATGATGGATGTTGTGAGGACCGAAATCCTCAAGATTCTAGCTGCAGGTATTATCTACCCTATAGCCGATAGTAAGTGGGTAAGTCCAGTTCATTGTATTCCTAAGAAAGGAGGGACAACTGTAGTCCCTAATGATAAGAATGAACTAATACCTCAGAGAATTATTATTGGATATAGAATGTGTATTGATTACAGGAAGTTGAACAAGGCAACCAGGAAGGACCACTACCCGCTGCCCTTTATTGATCAGATGCTCGAGAGGCTGTCGAAAAACACCCACTTTTGCTATCTTGACGGGTATTCAGGCTTCTCTCAAATTCATGTTAACACTGCCGATCAAGAGAAGACCACTTTCACTTGTCCTTATGGTACTTATGCTTCTGGTGTATGCCTTTTGGTTTATGCAATGCCCTTGCTACTTTTTAGAGATGTATGTCTGCAATATTTCATGGTTTCTGTGAGGAGATTGTGGAAGTCTTCATGGACGATTTCTCCGTCTATGGAACTTCCTTTGACCACTGTCTCCACAATCTTAATAAATTTTTGCAGAGATGCGAGGATACAAACTTGGTTCTAAACTGGGAAAAGTGCCACTTCATGGTTAACGAAGGGATCGTGCTTGGCCACAAGATTTCCGAGAGGGGAATTGAAGTGGACAAGGGGAAAATTGAAGCTATCGAAAGGATGCCCTATCCAAGGGACATTAAAGGTATTCGTAGTTTTCTCGGTCATGCTGGTTTCTATAGAAGATTTATTAAAGACTTTTCTAAGACCTCAAGACCCCTCACTAATCTTCTCCAGAAGGATGTTCCTTTTGTATTTGATGAAGATTGTAAGGAGGCTTTCGAAGTTCTTAAGAAAGCTTTAATAACCGCTCCTATAGTACAACCGCCTGACTGGAATTTGCCCGTTGAAATTATGTGTGATGCTAGTGATTTTGCTGTTGGAGCTGTTTTAGGACAAAGGGTTGATAAAAAGTTGAATGTTATTTATTATGCTAGTAAGACCCTTGATAGTGCTCAAAAGAATTATGCTACTACTGAGAAGGAATTCTTAGCAGTAGTGTTTGCTTGTGATAAGTTTAGGCAGTATATTGTTGATTCTAAAGTTATTATTCATACTGATCATGCTGCCATTAAGTATCTTATGACGAAGAAGGATGCCAAACCAAGACTTATCAGATGGGTACTCCTCCTTCAAGAATTTGATTTGCAGATTGTCGATAGAAAAGGAGCAGACAACCCTGTAGCGGACAATCTTTCAAGGATGGAAGATATACCGCATGATCCCATCCCAGTCAATGACAGTTTTCCAGACGAACAACTCGCCGTTGTTAAAGTACAATCTCTTTCCGGTCCTTGGTTTGCAGATTATGCTAATTTTATTGTTGCAAAGTATTTGCCTCCAGGTTTAACATTTCAGCAAAGGAAGAAGTTCTTCCATGATTTGAGGCATTACTTTTGGGATGACCCACATCTTTTCAAAGAAGGTCCAGACGGGATCGTGAGAAGATGTGTACCAGAACACGAGAAGAAGGACATTCTTAAGCAATGTCACGATAGTCCCTACGGAGGACATCACGCCGGTGAGAGGACCGCACATAAGGTTCTCCAATCAGGTTTTTATTGGCCTACTCTCTTTAAAGATGCTAGAAATTATGTTTTAGCCTGTGATAAATGACAGAGAGTTGGTAATATTAGTAGGAGGAATGAGATGCCTATGAATTACTCACTAGTGATTGAGCCTTTTGATTGCTGGGGTTTTGATTTTATGGGTCCTTTTCCTTCTTCGCACAAGTACACTCACATATTAGTTGTTGTTGATTATGTAACCAAGTGGGTTGAAGCATCCCCACTGAGAGTGCTGATCATAAAACATCTTTGAAAATGCTCAAAGATGTAATTTTCCCTAGGTTTGGTGTACCTAGGTATCTCATGACTGATGGAGGATCACACTTCACGCATGGAGCTTTTAGAAAAGCTTTAGCCAAGTACGATGTCAAGCATAGGATTGCGTCACCGTACCATCCTCAAACTAGTGGGCAAGTTGAGCTCACCAATAGAGAGATCAAGTTGATCTTGCAAAAGACAGTTAACAAAAATAGGAAGGACTGGTCAAATAAGTTAGGAGACGCTTTGTGGGCGTATAGAACTGCTTACAAAAACCCCATGGGCATGTCTCCCTATAAGATGGTCTATGGCAAGGCTTGTCATTTGCCATTAGAGTTACAGCACAAAGCTTTCTGGGCTGTTAGAGAGCTTAATGCTGACCCAAAGTTAGCTGGTGAAAAGCGTCTCATGAACTTGACTTCTCTAGATGAGTGGAGAAGTGAAGCTTACGAGAGCGCTAAAATGTTCAAGGAAAAGGTAAAGAAGTGGCATGACAGGAGGATTCTGAAACGTGAATTTAATGTTGGTGATAAAGTTTTATTGTTTAGATCCCGTTTTAGGTTTTCTCCAGGTAAACTACTTTCCAGGTGGGAAGGGTCATTTCATATCGAAGAAGTCTACCGGTCTGGTGCAATTAAGATTAACAATTTTGAAGGCACCAAACCTCAAGTTGTGAATGGGCAAGACTCAAGCATTACATAGCGGGAGATCCCGTCAATGTTGATGTAAATATAATACGCACAACAACTCATGAAGAACATGTTGCAGCCCTGTTTCAAACACCGCCAGAAGCAGAATAAGAAAAGGTATGTATTACGGTAAGGAAACATCACGAATCACCATAAAAGTTCCATATTATGAGTTTTTACAAAATTAGGAAAATTCGAGGCCTAAGTGGAGCCGGAGAGGAGCTCCAGGGGGCCCAGGCGCCCCCCTGGCGCGGCCTACCTCCTGGCCGCGCCGGGAGGCTGCCTGGGCACCCAGGAGTCCGTCTCCGACCCCACTTTGGCTCGTTACCTTCCTTTTGTTGCAGAAATTTTTGCTATATATTCACCCGGATCGTTCCGGCAACGTATCTCGCGATTTCGTGTGTTTTCTCTTCAATCTGTTTATGCCAGAAAATCTTTTAGCTAGACCTAGGTGCCATGGCTTCCTCAAGTTCCCCCAAGGACAAGTTCGTCGTCAACGTCATCAACCCTTACCTCGCTGAGGTGAACAAGCACCCCCAGGTCCTTCGTGTGGAGGACGGTGTTCTCCACAAGGAGGATCTGAAGGGACCAGTCATGGAGGGGAGCACCGAGGAGCGGCTGAAGGAGATGGAACATGAGGTCTACAAGTTCAAGAAGATGGTGGAGCGTGGTGTTGAAGCCAACTTCGACATCAGGAACGAGATCGAGGCTTCCCATAGGAAAGAGATGAAGGAGATGTGGTCAAGTTTGTCCACACTAGAAGAAAAAGTTTACCAGCTCCAAGCACAAATCTATGATCTGCACAACCAGAACTGTGAGTATGAACTAAAGTTTCTGCGCATGGGTTTAGGTGCTGAGTGCAGGATCCTGGAGACGGGACTGTCCTTCAAGACTGGAGAAGAGCTACCATGGAAGCGCTTCGCCAAGGAATACCTGATTGAGAAGAACAAGAATGAGGAGTAAATCTCCTCGGGTAATGGCATCCCCTCAGCTTATTCTAAGCTTAGGGGAGTGCCGGGTATCTTTATCTTTATCTTAGTCTTTTAGAGTCAAGTAGAGTCGTATCATGTCTAGGGAGTTTATTATATGGAATAGGTGTTTGCATTGAGGTCTATCACTCCGTCTGTGGAGAGATTGTATCCGTGAGTGTGGAGTCGTCTATTTTGGAATATTAATGAGAAGTCTATTGGTTCCTTCGCTGCACTCGGTATTCTCTTCACGCAATCGGCATCATATGACGATTCTTATGGGGAGTATTGACCTTATATCAGGTATGGCTTTGAAAACTTTATTTAATTTTGGCAAACATAGCTTTGGTCTTGACAACATGCATGTTTTCTCAAGTAGCGACATAGCCAAAACCTTTATGTTTTTATGCTTGAAGTGTTTTGTTGACAAGGAAGACAACTTGATGTGTTATGCTTACCTTAATGTTTATGCCTTATATGTTTTGCATCTAAAGTAGCATCAATTGTCTGTTCTCTCAAAGCCTTTGCTAGCCAAACTCTTTGCCAAGTAGATTTCTGCTTGTGCATCCATACCCTGAAACCTTTACCTTCCATATGAGTCCACCATACCTTCCTATTCGTGGTATTCCCCTACCACTCCTATAAGTATAGAATTTATGTGTTATCCTTAAATGTTCAAAATCTTCTGTTTTGTGCCTCTTGTTTAGCTCATGAGGAAGTAGTAGGTAATTCATGATCTTCTTAAGTTGGACAAGCTTTACCCCGGGATTGCATGTCTAATCTGCAAACCCATAATACGAGGAGGAACTGGCATGGGTGCGCCCAACTCGAAAGATAATATAACAAACAAACCCTCCTTCACGCTTGGTTTATGAGAAATCAGAAAACTTTGGCAGTGATAAACAAAGGAGATTAAGGGGATGTGATCGTCCTCACTTGGGAGCCGTTCCTCGAAACTTGTCCATCTTGAGAAGTAATTGAGCTATCTATTAGCATTCCTTGACAAACTATGCACCGCCCCAAAATCTATTTTTATTCTGTTTGATTTAAGGATAGCACATGAGTTTTCCCTGCTTGCCCTTAAACAAGGCTTTCTTCCACCTTTATGTTGAGTCAGTTGTCCTACTTCCTTCTTTTCCCTAAGAGAACAGACATTTGATGTTGATGAGGATTCATCCATATAAAGCTGCATTAAGTTTTGCCATGCCATATCCTTGTTGACATTATCTTTTGATAAGTAAGTTGTTTGCGAAAGCTTTTGCATAGCGAGCATCTTCCTTTGTGTTAGCATTTTCACTTCATGACTATTAACATGTTCTTTCAAAAGCTTCAAATTGTTTCTAGTTGCCCTTTGACCAAAGGTTATGTTTGCCATAATTTGATGAGTTTCCTCAGCCCTACTATTGATTATAATTGTTGTTACTTTCTCATAAGGGCCTTATGAGTTGAGGTTGCTGTTGAGGATGCTTGAGTTTGATGAAGGAACCTTGATGCTTCTTGTACGTATTTTACTTATCGACACTTCACTCTCTAAACTTGTGGACAGGTTTACCGAGCTCAGTATTCGCTTGGGGACAAGCGAGGTCTAAGCTTGGGGGAGTTGATACGTCCAAAATGCATCACTATTTTATATAGTAATTCTTTCTTATTCATTGATATATTTCATGATATGATGCCATTCTTATGTTGTTTTGGCTTATTTTACACAGTTTGCAACTTTCCGGTGCCGAAGCAGCAGACGCAGGATTCAGCGGTACAAAGTGGACGCTGACTTGCTGAAGAAGAACACCTCCAAATTACTTGAAAATCGATGGAGGCTGTTTTCCAGAAGGATCACGAAGGCACGCAAAAGATCAACCAGAGGGGGGCCACAGGGTGCCCAGGCGGCCACCTGGCGCGACCCCACCCCTGGCCGCGCCGGGAGGGCGTCTGGACCCCCGGGGCCACTCCCGGCTCCCCCCTCTGGCCTATATACCCCTCGTCGTCCAAAAACCCTAAAAATAAGAGAGTTTCCGGAGTTCCGCCGCCGCTTCGTGGCGGAAACCTACAGAGAAGAAAAGCCATCTCTGGCGGGCAGATTCCGCCGGGGAGATCACCTCCTGGAAGGGGAGATCGTCGCCATCGTCATCACCATCGTCACGGGCATCATCGAGATCATCATCAACATCATCCCCATCATCAGCACCATCTCCACCTCCATCCAATCTTGTCTCACAATTGCAACTCGTGTTGTAATCCGTACTATCTATCCTCTCTACTCTATCGGTGTTGATTACTACTTTGTGGTGAATGCTATTGAGTTTTGTTGGAGAAATATTATTGTGTTCAGATTGTTTATCATCTATTTATCCCCACTGATCATGATCTCTTTTATGTCTTGTGAGTAGTTACTTTAGTTCTTGAGGACATGGGAGAAGTCTAGTTGCTAGTAGTCATATGATGTTGAAGTAATATGTGTTGGTTGATATTTAAGTTGTGTTGTTATTTTCCTAGTGGTGTTGTGTGAGTCGAACACTCAATACTTCGCCTTATCAAGGACCTAGGAGGATGCATTGTGTATAAAGAATGCTTACGGTGGGTTGCCGGAGTGACAGAAACCTAAACCCCAGTTTGCACGCTTTTGCACAAGGGAACAATGGATCACCGATCGTATTGCTATCGTTAGGCTTTTGCCTTAATTGCTATCTTGTATTTGTGGATGCTTGCAAGGTGTTTAATCATAAGAGTACACTTATCTTAGTCTAGAAGGTGTACTAGCATAGATCCACCCACTCAACACTTATCAACACAGCACATAGTACCGATACGGAATATGGCGAAAGCACATGACTACCTCTCCCGTGTGTCCTCAAGAACACTTTAGCTTTTATAAGTTCAGTTGCTAGGCCTCTCCTTTGCCAAGAAAGGATTGGGCCACTTGTTACTCTCCAGTATCTTTTACTTTGCTCGTTTTTACTTTCCTGTCGCTTATACCAAGAAAACCCCTAAAAAGTTATCTTTCAGTGCTTGCAGTTATCTCCTTACCAAAGTCACTTGCTACTACCTTCTGCTCCTCGTTGCGTTCGACACTCTTACTTATCGAAAACACTGCAATAGATCCCATTACGTCGTGGGTCATCATGCGCCAACTGTTGAGGAGCTTCTTGCAGGACGGGCACAATAGTATCCAGCTTCACTCTGCTTCCCTCACCAGGAGATAACCTGCTCTTCAGATCTAGGGTAGTATCGATAACCTCTTCGGAAAATCTCTTGGCCTTGGCGCACCTCATGGTCAGAAGCCCCCGAGCCAAAGCAAACTCCATCATCACTGGCGTGTAGTTATCCTTCTTCATCATCTCAGCAAACTCGGCCATTCGGGCTTGCTCGGCTTTCGGGTTGATCCCATACGCTGCACAAATAAGAGATAAGTATATGCTAGAGGGGCATGACACCAATCATTCCTCCTAAACCTGTCACACAACTCACCAGACAAAGTCTCGCTGAAGACGGAAAACCGCCTAGCGCAGTATTCCTCAGCTGCCCTCACTGCTTTCCGAGTTGCCTCCAGCTCGGCCTTATGCTTTTCTTCATCCTTGGTGCGTAGCTCGGACAACTTCGCCAAATCCGACTCAAGCTTGGCGATGCTTCCCTCGTTCTCCTTCACCGCCTTCTTGTAGTAGTGTAGACTCGTCTCTAAAGCCTTCTTCTCCTTGGCCCGGTTCTCGACCTGGTCTATCTCCTTCTTCATTTTTGCCACAAAATCATCGCTCTCCTTGACCTTTGCATCAAAAGCTTTCTTGGCCGCTTCTGCAACAGCGTACCAAAAACAGAACATACTAAGCAGATCAATAGGATGACGAAAGATACCAAAGCCGGGGCGCTAACGAGGCCTATATCGGTATCTC
Source organism: Bromus sterilis (assembly GCA_950022295.1). Taxonomy (NCBI): domain Eukaryota; kingdom Viridiplantae; phylum Streptophyta; class Magnoliopsida; order Poales; family Poaceae; genus Bromus; species Bromus sterilis. The sequence goes on along the minus strand of OX465595.1, from coordinate 357,653,821 downwards.
TCACCATTGTCCTCAGCATGTTGTTTTTTCAGCTTGTTATGCTCTTCGAGTAGTGCTTCGTACGCATTCTTCGCAGCTGTGTTTTCCTCTTGTAACTTCACAAAGGTCGAACCAATCTTGCAAGCCTCCTATGAAGGGAAAGAAATACCATGTTATAAATAAAAACCTCCTATCAAAAGACTCCGAATAACTTCAAAAAGTTACTCGCAGCCTTGGGGGCTATACCCAGTGGGTGCACTAAGAAGTGCTCCCACCGGAAGATCATCAAAATGATAACTCCTATCAAAAGACTCCGACTAACTTCAAGAAGCTACTCGGAGCCTTGGGGGCTACACCCAGTGGGTGCACTAAGAAGTTCTCCCACTGGAAGTTCATCAAAATGATAACTCCTATCAAAAGACTCCGACTAACTTCAAGAAGCTACTCGGAGCCTTGGGGGCTACACCCAGCGGGTGCACTAAGAAGTGCTCCCATTGGAAGTTATCTAAATTATAAATCCTAACAAAAGACTCCGAATAACTTCAAGAAGTTACTCGGAGCCTTGAGGGTTACACCCACTGGGTACACTAAGAAGTGCCCCCAGTAGAAGTTTCAAACATTCAGAGTAACAACAATTCTGCCAGAAAAGTTACTCCGACACCCACTGGGTAGAAAATTTACATAAGTACTTATGTGCATGTTGGACTTCACCAATTCGGCCTCGGAAGCCAGCTCGCGTAGGCGCATCTCAAACTGAGTCGCCTTCACCAAGGACTCCTTCAGGCCACCAATGATGGCGCTCTCAACCGGGGTACTGACCGGAATTGACACCGAAGCAACAGGCCCATCCCGTTGAGCAGTAGCTGGGACGGCAGGAGTCTCCTTAACAACCTTCTCAGCAGGAGCCTCAGGCGTAGCAGAAGAGGCAGGCAGGCTACCGGCAGCAGGGTGACCGGACCTAGACGATACCGCTCCCCCAGGGATAATCACCTCAGGAGGAGCGACCCCAGCGACGGCCGGCTCAGTTATAATCCGAGTCGGAACAGCAGAGGAGTCAACATCCATATCTGTGGACATAGCAAACAATCAAAAACAGAAGGATTGCATTAGTAAAAGCACCAACAGACGCAGTGAAGAATTCTCACCGACAGCTGCAACATCTTCTAAAATGGTGTCCATGACAGGAAATTCAGTCACCCCGCAGGTGCTGACATCCTCGAAAATTTTGGCACCCGGATCCTCAACCCCGGTAGTGACTCAGAACCGCTCAGACGAACACTGCAGAACGGAATAGTCAAGAAAAAAGTCCGAGAAATCAATAAGACACCAAGTCAAAGAGAACTGGCGGCATTACTTGTGAACAGTCTTCAAAGTACGCCTCGGGGGAGCAACTTTGGCCGGACCAGCTCCAGCCCCCTTGGCCCTCTCGACAGCAGCATCCCCCAAGGGGTTAACCTCCTTGTCGCCAAGCGTGGCGAGCTTCTTCTTCTTCATTGGCGCAAATTTCCCAGAGCTAAGGCCTAAGGATGGAAGTTTTCCACTACCTTCTTCACCACTCGGAGTATGGGCCCTCTTATGAGTCCGAGTAAGGCCCTCCCGTATCGACTCGCGATCCTGATTATTCTTCGAGCGTTGCTCGGAGGTCACCTGAGCATGAGCCACCTCAGACTCCAGCTCCTCCCCAACCTCAACTCCGACCCCCGCGTCAGCAGTACTGTCTTCATCTTCCTTGGCAGGATGCGGCAGAGCCAGAGGAATGGGAGAATGGATCCGGGAAAAATCCTAACGAAGAAATCCAAAAGTCCGAGTTAGAAACGAGAAGGCAAAATGTATCCCAAAGCACATATAAAACAAGACGACATACCAAAGTCGGAGGGTTCTCCCTGCTAAAAGGCTTTACTCGGCCCGTCGGCTGCAGACCTTGGCTCACGCTAGTGATTATCTTCATCTGAAGCTCAAATTCGTCAAGGGGCATCTCGGTGTTGCTGTATCGGGTGTCATCCTGCAGCCCGGAGTATGTCCACATCCCCCGAGCCCTAGCTTGGAGAGGCCGGATCTTCCGAATCACAAATGTGGCTATCATATCCACGACGTCCAGGCCATTCCTCTTCAATCTAATGACCTCACGCATCAAGGGGAGCACCTGCTCCTTCTCGGCATTGGTGAGTCGGGGATTCCAACCCTGAGAAGAAGTAAGCCTCACGTCCGAGTAAGGGGGCAACGTGCGCACCCCAGGCACCTCCGCCACCTTGCAATAGAACCAACTATTTTGCCAGTTCTTCACAGAATCCGACAAGCTGGAAGTAAAATATTGAACCCCCTGATTCCGGGCCAGAAACAATCCTCCACAGAGGTGGTTGAACTCCACGCCTCCGCCCTCCCCGGATTTCTTAGCCTTCTAGGGCTTAATAGTATAAATGGACCGAAAAAGATGCCAGTGAGCCTCTATGCCTAAATAGCCCTCACAAAGGGTAAAGAAGCTAGAAAAGAGGGTAATGACGTTGGGGACAAGGTGATGAAGTTGGGCACCCGTGAAAGTCAAGAAATCCAAGAAAAAGGGATGCGGAGGGAGAGAAAACCTGCGATCCACATGCGAAAGGAGTATGACCCGCTCACCGTCCCGCGGAAGAGGCTCGCGAGGAACCAGGCCGGCATCCTGGTACCCCAGCAGCATGTCCTCCGTCACGATTGACGGGAGCCATTCCCCCACAGACATGGTCTCGGCGATGGCGGAGGAGCAACGCGAGTGACGGCCTCCCAGGATGAAGCGCGAGCAGCCGGCGAGAACTCCCCGACAGCGAAAGCAGGAGCACGAGAGAAAGAGAGAGAGAAAGAACGAGAGCGGAGGCGCAAGAAGAAGAAGGCGTAGATCTATTTCAGGCCGCAGGAGGGGAAGGTTTTATAGCTTGGGATGGCAACCGCCACGCGTCAGATCCGCGCCCCATTACGGGTGTGCCGGTTGCCTTCCCCATAAAACCGCTCCACTTCCCCATAACCTCTCCCACTTTCCCATGGGAAGTTAATGATTATCCTAAAAGACCGCCGCGGGAATCGAGGAGACAGGTCTGAAAGTACGCCTATTTTCCTTGACGAAAAGATTCTCTGACAAGACAAGATCTCTTTTCATTTAAAACCGAATCAGATTTCAATTCGAAGCTCGAGACTGTCCCAACTACTTGGAAGGCACGGAACACCATGTCGATTGACAAAACTCTCCGAGTAAGTCACCACTCGGAAGGAATTACTAAGCTCTCAAGACGACGGAGTAAGCTATCACTTGGAACAGCAACAAGGAGAACTACTTGAAGCTAGAAACTACGTCCCTGAAGCTCATCGCAAACGGAAAATCTTGCACTCACCAACTACTCAAGTGAAAACCCGAATAGTTGGTTCACTAGTGGCCCGTCTCTGACGAAGAATGCCAGGCCGCTAGTACGACCCGTCGCAGGGGGTAAAGAATCAATATACCATGTGGTATGACCTAAGGCTCGTTACGATGCCTTAGGATATTAAACTTTGCAAATCTGGTTCATATGGAGTTTATGGCCTTTTACTCCAAGACACGCCTTCCGAGGCCTCAGTCCACCTCTTCTGAGAGACGTTTGAGTGTCGCCAGATTTTTGCCTTTAACCTGCCCAACCCACGCCCGAGGGAAAAGTCCAAATATCAATAAAGCTCTTCCGGGCCTCTTATTGGGTTTAATCTTCACATACCTCATGAAATCTGACAAACGTCAGCTACCCCAATCGCAAGCACCCGAAAGCTCTTGGGGGCTACTGTCGTAGTCATACCAAAGGTATACCACTAGGCAAGGGAAACCAAGGGGTACCCTCAATCCCTTGGGTTTCCAACGCACCTAACAGAATAAATAACGTCAGCATAGAATACAGATGCTTTATCAACTGCAGAAGCTCAACTCCCAATGTATCCCCGAGTAACATAATTACTCGGAAAACAGAAACCACCACCGAGTAGTTAGTCACCCGGAGAGTAAACAAGATCCGAGTAGTTCATTACTCGGAGAAGATGAACAACAGGTGATTCATTACTCGGAAGATAAGAACGCAACGGACGGGAAGCATTCAAGACCGCGGGCGTTCCTCCTCCTTTATTAGTAGTAATGAGTAGACAGTTTCTTGTATTTAGTACGCATTTAACCCTGTAATTAAAGCCCCATTAAGCTGAGGCATTGAAGGGGCTGAGGCGCACTCTATATAAGCCTCCCCCCTCCTCCGGTATGGGCACATGCGAAATTATTCTCCTTAACCTTTGAGCAAGAACACCCCAGTCAGTCTGGGACAGGACTAAGGTTTTTATCTCTACGGAGAGGCCTAACCTGTATAATTGCCCCTGCGTCAACCACTCTGCGTACAGATTCATTTAGCTCCTTTCATACCTGTCGAGCATCGGCCCCGGCAAGTCCCATGGTCAGGGACCCTGGGCTAGTTGGGGAAGACACAGGTTGGACGATAAGCTCGTCGGCAAACAGGAGGATACACTTCCTGCTCGATATATTGATCGTGGAGAAGTTACAGAGGATGCCAAGGCAGATGCGCTCTAGGCTAGGGTTACGGGCGATGTATGATTCGATTCTCTATGCGTTGCCCCTCCTGGCCTTTATATAGTCGACCAGGTCTCGGGGAATCAATCTCCAATTATAGGTAATCTAACCCTAGCTTATACGGCAATTTCATGTACCTTCCTTGTCAGTCGAGGACTTCCCAACGTCGGTGCCATCTAGCGGACCAAGGTGAATTTGGCGGTAACTCCGTGGGCCTTCAATGACACCGGGTAGGCCCATTAGTAGGAGTCGTGGGGTCACCCCCTCGTCAGTACCCCCGAGTGCCTGGGGGACTCGAAGAGTCGCGCAGGGACTCGAGCTCGTCTTCATACGTTCGTGGCTTGTATGCGCGGTGCATCCGCGGTCGCTGGCAGCATGGTGGCCATGACAAAACCTGTTTCGAGGGATGCTAAGCAGAAAGGGCCCAAGGAGTCGACGGATCGAGCCTTAGTGAATTGCGCTAGTGGCAAATACCGCGATCGCCCAATCAAACCCATGTCCCTCGACATGAGCTTGGAATACTGGAGCATAGCAAAAGTCCGGCCGCTTCAGGTCTTACGGTGTTCATTTGCCGCCAGTTGGTTGCGTAGCCTAAGGCGCGTCCGCCCGGCTTTATACTTCATGCGCAGCGCATGGAAAGGTTGGGAGTGAAATCGTTCTTCGGCAAGTCCCAGCCCGGTCGAACTTCGCAGCGGGGTCTTACCTACACGCTGATCTTGCGTGGCATCTGGGCACAGTGTGTCGTGGTTCCAGGAATAGGTGTGTTTTTGAGGCGCGGAGCCTTATAGCATTTCACCCACTTGGAACAAATCATCAAGTGAGCTGTTCACTCATCTCACTCGCGGAGCTTGTTTCGAGTGCTCAGGTGAGGAATCCTTCTGCGAGTAATTACTCGAAAGCTGTTTGAGTTTCTTTCCGATGTGGGGGAGCACCCGAGACTCTCAAGGGTGCGAGTGGTCACTCGAGCACCTTGCGGGTCCATAGGTGAGGGAGCACCCGTAACTCTAGTGCGTGCGAGTGATCACTCGAGCACCTTGTTGATCTCCAGATGAGTGAGCGCCTGGTGACTCTCGAGATGGGCTTCTCCCGATGGGAGTGGCGCTCCCGATCAGTCGCTCCTGGGTTGTTGAGGATGTCCGCGAGTGGGGCGCTGCTTACTATGGTGATCGGGTGCTCGTCGAAGTAGTGTGACACCTTCCATGCAGTCATGATGAAGGCCAGCAGTAACTTCTGGTAGTGTGGATATCGTTGCTGGGACTTGTTCAGTAGCATGCTGAGGTAATAGATTGGCCTCTGTATGCTTTGGACCTTTCCTTCTTCCGTGCGTTCGACGACGAGTGCCGTGCTTACTACGCTGCTGTGTGCTTCTATGTAGAGGTAGAGTTTCTCTTTGTCCCTGGGTACCGCCAGAACTGGTGGACTTGAGAGCGTCTTTTTGAGGTCCGCGAACGCTTGGCGGGCTTCCTCTGTCCACTCGAATTTTTCTCTTTTCCTTAGCAGTTGGTAGAAAGGCAGTGTGCGTTCCCCTAGCCGGCTGATGAAACGGCTTAGTGCTGCGAGCCTTCCAGTTAGCTGCTGTACTCCTTTTATATCAGTCGGCTCTTGCATCTTGGCAATGGCTTGGACCTTCTCGGGGTTTGCTTCGATTCCTCGGGCGGAGACCATGTAGCCGAGCAGCTTCCCGGCCGGTACGCCGAAGGCGCACTTCTTTGGATTCAGCTTGATCCTGTATTTGTTGAGTGCTGCGTAGGTTTCGCGCAGGTCGTCGAGTAGCGTGTCTGCTTTGTAGGTCTTGATGACGATATCATCTACGTACACCTGTACGTTCCTCCCGATTTTCTCCTTTAGGCAGGCTTGCATCATCCGCTGGTACGTGGCACCTGCGTTCTTCAGCCCGAAGGGCATGGTCTTGTAACAGAATACACCGTAGGGTGTGATGAATGAGGTGTGCTCTTCGTCTTCTTCTTTCATCCTGATCTGGTTGTATCCTGAATATGCGTCCAGAAAGGAAAGCAGATCGCATCCCGCAGTCGAATCAATTATTTGGTCGATCCTTGGCAGGGGAAAGTGGTCTTTCGGGCAATGCTTGTTCACTGGCCCGTAGTCGACGCACATGCGCAGTACGTCCGTGTCTTTCTTGGGTACGAGCACTGGGTTTTCTATCCAAGTGGCCTTCTTGGTTTCTCGGATGAACTGGGCGTCGAGCAATCGGTTGACTTCTTCTCCGATTGCCCTACGCTTGGGCTCTGAGAATCGTCTTAGAGCTTGCTTCACTGGTTTCGTGTTTGGTTTGACGTTAAAGCGTGTTCTGCGAATTCGCGTGGTATGCCAGGCATGTCGGCTGGGCACCAGGCGAATATCTTCCACTCATCTCGAAGGAGAGCCACTAGAGCAGTCGCTTGTTCCTCTGGCAGGTGGGCGTACACGCGGACTGTTTTGTCTGGGTCCGTCGGGTGTACTTGGTGCGTGACCGTGTCGCTGTCGATGCTGAAGATAGGGCCATACTCCTTTGACTCGCTACGGCTTGCCAATGGGAAGAGTTTCTTGTCGACGACCATGGCCATTTCTCTTAGTTCTTGGTCCGATCCTAGTGTGTCGGAGATTTTGTGGAAATCGCGATCGCATTGGTCTGACTTGATGAAGCTTCCGTTGACCGTGAGGACTCCTTCTGAGCCTGGCATCTTGAGCTTGAGATAGGCGTAGTGTGGTACTGCCATGAACTGCGCAAATGCTGGTCGTCCCAATATGGCGTGGTATTGAGATGGCTAGTCGAGCACCTCGAACTCGAGGACGTGCTTGGCGAAATTGCGTCGGTTGCCAAAGACAACCTCGAGCTCGATTGATCCGAGTGATGTTGCTGCTTCTCCAGGTACTACGCCGTTTAGTACGGTGCTTGGCTTCTTCCATACCGACCGAGGGGTCAACATTTTATGTAGGGTGCTTGCGAAGATGATGTTCATGCTGCTGCCTCCGTCCATGAAAACCCTATCCATGTCATATCCTCCGATTTGTGCGTCGAGCACGAGGGGCGCGTGTCCTGGTCTTGGTATGGCTGGCGGGTGGTCATCCTGCGAGAACGTGATGATGGTCTCCGCATCGTGCAGTTGGTAGGTTTCCACTGGTTTCATGTTCTCGGTTGCTGTAGCCTGCAGGGTGTAGGCGTCACGACGCGCTTGTGGCACCCTGCTTTCCTGTATCATGAGCACCTGCCCATGCGGCGGGCTGCGGCGTCCTTCGGGGCTTGGTGGTGGCGATTGCTCGAGCTCTCGAGCGCGCTTGACTCCTTTGCGTTTTTCGTTCCTGAGGTCGTCGGCCAGCTCGTTGAACAGGCGACATTCTCCCAGGGTGTGGTTGGATCTGATGCGCCCCCATTCATCTTCAAAGTTGTGAATTGTGCAGGGTCCTGCAAGCTGTTCTCTGACCGTAAGTTTGCTTGACCCTCTGTGTCTCTTCCTCCTTGAGATTGTGAAGACATGCTCGTGGTCCTCCGGGTGTTCGTAGAATCGAGGGTCTGTTTCGATTCCTCGAATTGTGTCCTGATGCTTGATGAGGTTGGCGAATTCGTCCGCCCTTCGCTCCGGGTCGTAGCATTCGCCGACCGGTGTCTCCGAGTCGCTGTCTTGGCTGTCGTTGAGTACCCGCGTGGCGGTGCGTCGGACGCTCCTTGGCTCCTCGACTGCGTCGTGCGGCTTGCGGGGTTTGTCCTCATTGCAGATCTCCCTGGCGCGCCTCCTGGGTCGTCGATTCCTCCTTTGGTGGCGATATTCTTGGTTGCTGGTGTCAGGCTCGTAGCCATCGTCGTGATGCTCGGCGGGTGCCCGGGTGGTGGTGGGCCGTTGAAAGACCTGCGGGTCTCCTGCTGTGCGTCGCGCCTCCTCGAGTGGGACTCCTGCGTAGGGGTTCTTTGCGGCTCTTCTGGGTCGTTGGTTCCTTCGTTGCTGACGCCGTGTTTGGTTGCCTCCACTGTACTGGGTCTGATACGGTTGCGACTCGATCGAGACTGCTGGGACGGCGAAGATGTTTGCCGTGACCTTGAATCCTTCGAGTGGGTTGGGTCCGGCTCTTGCCCTTGAGTTGCGATTTGCTGAAGGTGGGACCGCCGAGATCGTAATTCCAACCTGTGTGGTTCCCACAGACGGCGCCAATTGTCGAGGATCGGCCCCGGCAAGTCCCATGGTCAGGGACCCTGGGCTAGTTGGAGAAGACACAGGTTGGACGATAAGCTCGCCGGCAAACAGGAGGATACACTTCCTGCTCGATATATTGATCGTGGAGAAGTTACAGGGGATGCCAAGGCAGACGCGCTCTAGGCTAGGGTTACGGGCGATGTATGATTCGATTCTCTATGCGTTGCCCCTCCTGGCCTTTATATAGTCGACCAGGTCTCGGGGAATCAATCTCCAATTACAGGTAATCTAACCCTAGCTTATACGGCAAGTTCATGTACCTTCCTTGTCAGTCGAGGACTTCCCAACGTCGGTGCCATCTAGCGGACCAAGGTGAATTTGGTGGTAACTCCGTGGGCCTTCAATGACACCGGGTAGGCCCATTAGTAGGAGTCGTGGGGTCACCCCCTCGTCAATACCCCTCTCTCTGTTGTCAGGATTATATCCCTGACAATATCCCGCCTTGATAATTGTCGGAGCTATCGCTGCACGCAAACGAACAGGGAACGGGTAGGAGGGGGAACGGGCGCATCCAGGACCGACAAACCCTGTCCCGATGATGGGAAGCCCTATCATCGGTGTTTCCATACCCTCCCACCAAGCTCCACACCACCCCACCGCAGCGGTCGAAGAACCTTCGCGCAAGGCCTTCAACGGCGGCCCGTCCGTCGGCCATGGGGCCCCGAAGACCGCCGCCCACTGTTGGGAAACGTAGTAGAAAACAAAAATTTCGTGCCTACGAGTTAAGAACCCAAGATCATCCATGATAGATTGCATACAAGGTTTAGGACAATGCTCACCAACAATTTGCAGCGGAAGAAGAGTTGGCGATGCGGGTTGAAGAAGATCTCACAATCCGTCCCACGATCTCTCCCACGAACGGATCTCCTCGTCGATTCCCTCGAACAGTTCTCCGAGGAGGAAGAAGACGATCCTCGAAGCAAGATCAAAGCTATGATCTCTCCACCGGTATCCACACATCCGGCACAGCAATCCAGCAGCGCTCCGCCGTCCAGAGAAGAACGCCTCCGAGAAAACTAGAGAGAGAAAACCCTAGCGAGTTCCGATCTAGATTAGAATCTAAATCGGGGTCTAAAAGGGGAGCAACTAGCAACTAGGGCAAGGGGGGGGGGCGCAGGGGCTTGTGTGTCTCCTCCCCCCTTGGCTCACCTTATATAGGTGGCCAAGGGGCTTGGTGCGCCGGCCTAGGGGGTGGGGAGTCCAACTTGGACTCCAAACCTCCTAGGACTTTCCCACTAGGACTCCTTCCAAAATAGGATTGGGGAATCCTACTCCAAGTAGGATTCCCCCCTTGTGGCGCCCCCACCTCCTGGCCGGCCAGGGCAGCCTAGGTGGCTTGCCCCCAAATCTTGGGGGTGGGGACAGTGGGTGGTACTGCCCGGAACCTTCCGGAACCTTCCGTGACCTTCTAGAAGCTTCAAGGATCTTCCGGGATAGTTTCGAGACATTCCGGACACTTCTGGAGCACTTCCAAGACCTTCCGAAACCCCTAACGAATGTTCCAGAGCTATCTAAATAGGTTTCGGAACAATCCGGGTTATGGTTAACATGTCCGGTGAACACAACATATTGTTAAGTTGTCCACCGATCACCAAAACTATTTCGGTCGACTGCAAACTATCCCAATACCATTTTCATATAAACTAAAGTCATCTGAAACAATTCCAAAGTATCTTAGCCATATTCTTTGCTCTTTACTTGCTTCCACTAAACCTTCAATCATCCTAGTATTCTAACAGATTACTGCACTTTAAGTGTGTGACCCAATAGGTTCGGTATTATGTGGACATGACTTGGAACGCTTTCCAGACTCATAGTCATTTGTCAATAATCAACAGCGGAGCCATGGACACCCATGTTGACTCCCACACATACACGAAAAGACTTCGAGTGAACCTTTATGTTTATCGTATACTATTCCCTTTGCTTCGCGATATATGACAAAGTTAGAGGAGAGAAGTTTGGCATCCATGTGAAACAACTTCTTGATCACAAGCCATCAGTTATCCTCATTGCTCGTTTGTCTTCATTCCTCGTTACATATACCGATATCCCCGTGATCGAATCACAAAGTGTCTGGCCAGACGAGAATGGATACCGTTATACCGAGTGGGCCCTGAGTTTATATCTCTTCATTGTGAAGGAGCAAATCCCAGTCTCGAACTATCACTGTTACTAGACACACTGTCCAATATAACCAGAACTTATCTTACTACTTCCCATTTACAGGAAGATTCATCTAAGAACCAAAGCACATCTTCTTGTGTGAAGCAACTTGACATTCTCATGGTCTAAGGAACTATGTATATAATAACATTTTATGATATGACTTATAACGTTGTTTACGATGAGTTCTCTAAGTATATCATTTAACACTGGGGTCGGTTCAACATCATTGTTCTGCTAACAATATGCTCTCATTGCTATTGACATCCTTGCTACAAGAACAATGTCCATGATTAAGAAAACATAATCATCAATAAGCACATGGGCTGGTCTTAGAGGCAAAACCAGGAACTCTTGTTGTTTACATTTCCACACATGCATATGAGTTTTCTTCTGAATCTCATAGTCAGGATCATTGCAATTATAGCACATAAATATAAACATTAATTATGAACATGAATATATAAATAATAACACACTTTATTATTACCTCTAGGGCATATATCCAACACCCACCATCAAGGTTTCTCGCCAGTATGCCCTTTTACGCTGAGCGCCGCCGGCCGACCGCAAGTGATACGTCTCAAACGTATCGATAATTTCTGCTCATTCCATGCATGTTTTGTGTGATATTGCTATGATCTAGATACACTTTCATACATTTTTGGTCATATTTGGACTAAACTACTAACTCAGTGCACCCCAGTGCTAGTCCCTGTTTTCTGCTGTTTTTCTATTTCAGTTTTTCCCATATAAAAAGTGCTCCAAAAATCCGGGAAAATCAGATAAATAATCAGCGTGCCGGAAGCTTCCCGAACCCCGAAGGAGGGCCAGGGGCACCACCAGGTGCCCAGGCGGCCACCTGGCGCGGCCAGGGGGCGCCTGGACCCCTGGTGCCCCCTGGCTGCCCCCCTTTGCCTATTTATTCTCCATCACGGGGAAACTCCGAAGATAGAACCCTATTTCGCAAACTCATCTTTGTTCCGCCGCCACCGCGCTTCCAAGATCGAGAGCACCGTCAGGACCCTTCCCAGCACCCTGTCGGAGGAAGGATCGACCTCCGGGAGCTTCTCCTCCACTATGGATGCTTCCCGGATGTGCCGTGAGTAGTTTCCTTTGGACCATGGGTCCGTGATGAGTATCTATGTGATGTTCTCCTCCCCTCTTTGTTCTTCATGGTTTAGACCTCGTGAGCTGCCCTACATGATCGAGGCACATATGTAATTCTTCTGTTGTTGCTATGCTGAGTTCGATGGGATCTGATGGATTATGAGATTATGTTCAGATCGTGATAGAGTAATATATTTGGTTTTTATCTCTTATATTTTTGTTCCTAAGTAATTCTTGCTGTTCTCTGTTGTTGTTTATTGCTTTGGCCAAGTAGTAGGTAGTGACTCCAAGAGGGAACGTTATGCTCGATTGTGGGTACATGCCCCCTGATGACACGCTTGAGTGACAGAAACATGAGTCTAGGGCATGTGATGTGGCCACAAGGGGGAAAACAATGGTGATTGTAACCGTGGTTGCAGGGATTGTTTACTTTTCACAAAGTTATTTTTAATGCAGCTGTCTGTTGCTTTGGGTTTACACTTTGGGTGGGGCTCGCAACTTAATACCAGCGAGATGTTCTAGATAGATATCTCAAAGTGGATGATTAGTAGTAGATGCAGATGTATTTCAGTCTACTTATTTTGGCGTACTGCCCATGCTTATGAGCCTCTTCCTTTCTTTTGTAGCATAGTTAGCATTGCGGTGCATTTATAATCTTGTCAATTGCCCATCTGTGATTTGTTTACCTCGCATAGCAGTTTTATCTTCTTTTGGGAGAGAGACATCACTAGTGAACATCACGGGACCCCGGTCCATATTCTCATCACTGTTTACAAGCTTATTTCCTTTTCAGAATTTACTTTCAGTTGCTATCATTATCATTATCTCTTGTGTTTGATCCTTTGTAAACAACAAGACCGGAGATATTGACAACCTCTCTGAACTTCGTTGGGAGCAAAGTTAATTGTGTTGTGTGCAGGTCCGCGTCAGGTGCGCCGCTGACACCTACTTATCATCGTCGGAGTCCTACGGGAGACAAACCCTATCCTCTACATAGGGGAAATTTGCTGATATCCTACATCTCACCTTCCACTTGGGGTAACCAACGAAGGGTGAGAATCCATTATCATTTCCACGCCATCAAGCAAATGTCTGGCGCCGTTGTCGGGGACTCCGAGTGATAAGATAGGGGAGTTGCCCACTACCTTTTACCTTTACTTTTTAGTCTTGTTAGTTTACCTTTCAGTTTTATCTTAGTGTATTTTATCAAAAAAAAAGTATGTCTAGTTCCTTACTTGCCAATCAATGTCTGACTTCTTCGAAACTAGATCTTATGGGTATGGAGGATTCACTTAGGATCAACAAAAGTGGTACAAGGAACACCGCTTGTCTCAAAAGGGGATACACTTATGGAAACAAATACATCAGTTGTATGAGTATGCTCGAAACTTGTGCTCAATATATAATATATCTTTCTGCAGGGATGAATCTTGTTGCTTTATGAGGCATAAACACCTTGCTTTCCAATGTGAGTACAATGATGATGAAACCTTAGCTTCTTATGCTAAGAGAAACTATGATTTTTATGATGCAGAGGAAATAGAAGAATTGGTTGCTTATAAGGGTGCCTATGAAATTACTTCTCTTCTTAAAAATATTGATGATGCCCCTTACAAATCTGAGAGTCTTGCTATACTTAACTATTGTCTGGAAAATTACGATGCAAATTATTATATTACTGATCATCTTGAGAGAATCTCTCCCCCAAAGGAAGAGACTAATGATTTGCAGGACTCTATGGAAGAATAAATTGCTAAACCTGAAAGCTGCTTGGATGAAAAAGAGGAGGAGAGTGACGAACAAAAGGAGGAAGAATGGAGCCATACATGTCTCCTTCTAATGAGAGTAACTCTTTGACTCTTACCTTATTTGAGTGTTATGATCCTATGGATTCTTTTCAAATATCCCTTTTTGATGAAGTTGATGCCTTCTATGCTTATGGCCGTGATGCCACTATGGATGATGCTTACGGAGATGAACTTGCTATAGTTCCTTATGTTAAGCATGAAATTGTTGCTATTGCACCCACACTTGATTGTCCTATTATCCTTTTAAAATCTCCAACTCATATTCCGGAGAACTGTGCTCTTATTAAGGCTCAACGTGATGGGATGCATTTATCTTATGATCCTAAATATCGTGTTGAAAACTATACACGTGTGCTTGTAGGTCATGAACAACATGATTTATGTGATAGTTATATTCTTGATTTCGTTCATGATACTACCGAAAAATATTTTGAGAGAGGGAAGTTTGGTTGTAGAAACTTCCATATTACTAAAACTCCTCTCATTATGTTGAAAGTTTTGAAGTTGTTCTTTTCTTGTCTTCCTATGCATTTCATACGAGATGCCTATGCATAGGAAGTGGGTTAGGTTTAATTTTTTTTATATTTGCTTCTTGATGCTCTCTTTTGCTTCAACTCTTATTCTCTTGTCAGAGCATTTTTTTATAATCTTTATGCCTAGCTTAAAGGCATAAAAGAAAGCGCTTGTTGGGAGGCAACCCAAGATATTTTTACTTCTGTTTTTAGTGGTCTTGATGATTCTTACTGCTGTAGCAACATCATTGTATCTTTATTTTCAAGATTTGTGCCAAGTTATAGCCTCATATGACATGGGAAGCGAAAGTTGTGACATGCCGTCTAGAAAACAGATTCTGTCTTCGTGACGGGAAAACTCGGATCAAATCACCAGTTCATTTTTTTGAGCTGAAGTTTTTACACAGCATGCTCTATACAATCACGGATCTTTCGTATGTTCTAAGTTTTTGATTTGAGTTGCAGAAGCACCCCTAAAAAATTCATTACTACATGTTGTTATCTTTTTCACAGATTCTGCCACGTTTTGTCTCTCCTAAATTTTGCAAACCTTAAGCTTGCTTTTTCTTTGCAAAAACCTTTTGGCAATCTTGAGAAACATTAGCTCTTCAAAAATATCTTTATATCCAGTGGGGAAAAATTACTTATTAAGGGTACTAACCTCTATAATCAGCTTATGATGAGTTATGTATGAAGGGGGTTTTCAAGTGTGCGATGGAAGATGATGAAAGAAGATTCGGGAGTGTCAAGCGCTCAAGCTTGGGGATGCCCCCATGCATCCCCAATAACTATTCAAGGAGACTCAAACGTCTAAGCTTGGGGATGCCCCCGTGCACCCCCTTTTCCATCAACAATCATCAGTTCGTCCTTCGTCTCACTATATTTTTATCACTTCATGCGTTATGTGCTATGCTTGGTGTGGCACCCCGGCTCAGAGGACCGGAACGCCCCGTGCACCAGCCCAGAGATCAAGTCTTCTGAACAACTTTCTATTACCGAAGATAGGGGTACACGAGGTCTATTACAATGCTAGCGGAGACACAGCTTGTTCCTCCGGCTAGCCTCAGCTCTACACCAACCAGCAGCATAACTCTAGCAGCGGAATATCGACGGCAGCGGAACAATAACGGCGATGACGAACACCAATCCACAGGGACACTGGCTGGGACACCTCCTAGCTCGCGAACACCGGGAACGTCGTCCTACGCATCCGAAGCACGACCTGCAAATCTGGCATAACACGCCAGGTCAGTACATTGAATGTACTTGCAAGCTCACAACAACCATGCAACACGGCAAAACAATAACATGGCAACAGGTTAAAGTATATTAGTGAATTAAACAGGTGAGCAGCAATATCATGCAAGCAGGTAATCATCAAGCATACTAACAGCATTAAGTCTAATGCACACACAATGTACCCCACATGACCGTCGCACGATCACGTGGCTTACCTCGGAGTCCTTATAGACTCAAGCACCAGGTCACCTCGTGACCGTTCACTTCCACGGGTTGTCGCATGACCGAACGGTTCATCGCACGACCATCCAACGGGTTAGGTGTCCTCCGTTACCACCCAACCAATCCACTCATCGCATGACCATCCACTTACCACAAACTTGCCACCGTACTCAAGTTGATCGTATGGTGTGACCTAGTATGAACTGTGTCCCATGACCGAGGACGTGGCTATTCGAATAGATTTTGAATTTGCAGAGTTTGTGCATGTTACCCACACTATGGAGTTCCTCCTCCATCCAGCACCTCGGTACTTGTCCCACAGGATCCTTGGAACTCGCACCGCAGGAGTGAACTAGGACATCTCCAACGAGACCGATATACCGAGTGTCCCTCTTACCGTATCACCGACATCCCGTCTTGGGTAGCCCTGTGGTTCGGTGTCCACGTTACCACCAGAACCACCTGTGGTTAGGTGTCCTCAGTTACCACCAGAACCACTAAACTTTGCCCAACACTAGACCGTGCGCATAACAACTCTGGCTGTCAGGACTACCGTCGCCTGCCTGATCAGGGCTGCGCGCGCGGTAGCCCCCCTACTTGGTGATACAAGTAAGAGAACCCACCGGCAGATCGAATCAAGGCCCGCCCATACAAGCAAATGTGGTTGCACGGATAAGTCCGGTTCGGTGGCACCTGATCAACTTGTCACGAAGCATTTCTCCAACAGCGAACACAAGTATTAGGTGCAACATGAGTATCAGATCATAACAATCCATAGCATATTAACATGACAGTTTCAGATATGATCAGACACATTTTTAGTTGGTGAAATTATCCGTGTTACAAATATTAAGTATTTAACATGGCAACATTATGAATGCAGTTAAGCATAACTCAGGCATAGCATGAATTAGCATAGAGATAACTTGATCAACTTAGCATGGTGTTGTTGTGGTTAGATGGTGCATATCATACCATGGCAATGATATGATCAAGGCATAGCATGAATGTAGCATGGCAAAACATGGCATAACAGGAGCATATTCAAAGATAGCATGGCAATGATATTAATCATAGCATGGCAACATGATCAGGATCACAGATATAGACATATCATTGTAAAGCAGTTTTAGAAGCACGTCAAAGCTTTGCAAAGGTGCAAAGGGTATTGTGGCTTGCCATCACCAAAGTGGTGTGAAACACCCTTGGTCTTGGATACCGACAACGCCCTGCAAAGATTTTATAAAAAGGCAACAGGCAAAAGGTCAAACGCCATCTTTCGTTTGACCAGCAAATAAGAACATAAAATCATGGCACACAACTTATTCCAAACCAAAGAGTAGATCGATACGAAGACAACGCAAAAAGAATCACCTCAATCGGAGTTACGGGTGCGGAGATATGGACGTTCGTTCGTTAGGCGGAGAATCTGCCTTAACCAGTGAACGTTTACACCTCAGGGTTTTCAGAAATACACCTTCTAGCAGATAAAACGTATTTCTGGCTGTTGAAGAGTAAAATCCGCTTCCCAGAGGGGAAAGCGTATTCTGGTCTGAGGGGACAAGGAGTACGCTTTCAAATGAAGAAAACGTATTCCGGCGAATGCGTGTCCACTTAAAAGGGGCCGGGCCCAGCGTCAGCCACACCGTTAACTTACAAGTGGGTCCCACGTGGCTGTTCCCTCTCTCTCCTCCCCTGCATCATCTCCTTCCTCCCGACGGGGGACAGGGGACACGCGGCCGCCCGATTCCGGCGAGGGAGGCAGCTGGCGATCCGGGCGTCGGTGGAGGCGGGAGCACCGTGGCACGGCCGCCTGCGGTCGCGGGGCTAAGCGGGCTGGCCAGCAGCGACGGCACCACGGCAGGGCGCGGCGGCCTGGGCGCGTGGCCGTGGGCGAGCCTAGCCACGGCGAGGCGGGAGAGGGGCGGGGGCGGCGCGTTCGGGGCCGTCGAGGAGTGGAGGGGGTCCAGGGCAGGGCTAGGAGGAAGGAGGAGCTCCGGGCACTTCGAATTTGAAGCGGAGGCCGGCGGAGGGATGGAGGTCAGTGGGGGGCAATGGCGGCTCCGGAGACGAATTGGCGAGGGGGAGAGAGCTAGAAGAGGGAGGTGAGGCTGCTGGGGTGCGCTGGAGTGCTCAGGGCCATGGCTTATATAGGGGGGAAGGGGAATCCAAGCTCCGGGCCGAGACAATGGCGTGCGGCCGCGGCGTGCGAGTGAACAGCGGCGAGGAGGGCGACTAGACGGGGTGCCGTGCAGCGTGGGGAGTCGGGAAGGCCGTGCGGCGCGGTTGGATAACAAGAAAAGAACGCGCGCGCACTGTGGCTCGACGGGGACATGACCAGCACGCGGAGAGCGCGGCCAGAGCACGCCAGAATTTGCCAAGGGCATGGACACAAAATGCACTGGTGCACACAGTGAATTTCTTCGTGGCCAAGGATGTCTACAGTGTAGTCCTTTGAGTGCTGATCACATGGGTATGCTTGGTTGGCACGATGGTGCACTCTGGTGATCTCTATCTCTTCCTGAAGTTTGATGCAGCAAACTTTGAGCAGAAGCAAAGATCACATGGGGTGGGTTTGGATAGGAGAAAGATGTCTTCTGGCTTTGGGGTACAGAGGACTAGAGATCTGGAAAGTTTGGGCTCAAACAAATCAATGCACATGGCACATCCTTTGTAAATGGCACAATGCTGCAAAAGGTGTTTGTACTGGGTTGTGGCTTGTAAATACCTCCCCTAGGCATGATATCTTGCATAGGTCAATCATACACTAGGATGAGTATGTATGCCAAGTTTCATCTCATTTGGAGCAATATTTTTGGTACTTCCTTTGTAAAGCACCAAATGGGTCAGAATGCGTTGGTGAGGCTAGCATCTCACTGGATAGTTTGATTTGGCTGAACAATGGTGTATCTTGGTCATTTTGCATGGTTCATATGTGTATAAAATTTCATAGTCATTCCACACACATAGCTAGCACTTGCTTAACAACGTGGCCCACTGACCAGAAACTTAAACATGAGAGTGCACACACATGGGTGATTAGATTTGGCTCAAATCTGGTTTGGTGGGATCATTTGGTGGTAGGATCATGCTCAAAAAGTTTCAAGGCAAATGGGATCCCCTATCATGCACTTGCTTCACAATGCCCCTTTGCTGCACCCAAACTTTGGGAATTTATTGTGGGAGTTTGGCAAAGCAAATGGTGGTGGAATTTGGTGGAGATCAATAATATGATCACATGAGATTGCACAAAAAAATTCACCAGCAATGGATCAAGGACAATGGCACTCCCTTCACAAAGCTCCAGTCTGCCCCCACAGACAATTGAATTTTTCTAGAGGAAAAATCCACTTAGGCCATGAAATGTTTTTGGAGAATTTGGCAAGATATGGCATCAATGACATGTGGGAATTATTTGGGGATTTATGGAGCAACATAAATAGGGGTTGCTTGACAAACCTCAAATAATAGGAATATCCCTTTCATTGGCAAAAGGAATATATGGTTTGAATAAAATGGTGGCTTGGATGAGATGGGTCCATGGGATGACAATGGAAAGGCTTGGATTCAAGGGTCACTTGAGCATGGAAAGAAAATATGCTCAAGTTTCAAGTCCAACAAGGTGATCAAAATCAAATCAAATCGCAAATCCAGAAATAAATCAGCAAAGTTTTTGGAAAAAGAAAGTTCCAAAATCCAGGGTGTCACAAACCTACCCCCCTTAGAAAAATCTCATCCTTGAGATTTGGTTGCTCAGGGAACCATCGCAAACGTACCGTCCTTCGGAAACTTGCTGCTTCTCGGATTTCCTTTTACCGCATACTGTTCCCATAGTAGCATCCAATATATCTCTGTTGAGGGGGTTTACTTCACCCGATCTGTAGCTCTGACAGAATTTTCTTCCTTGATACCTCACATCCTTTCCTGCTGATTCCAATCCTCATATCGTCTGACTTGTATGGTAACGGAATGTCTTGTCATCGGCTGAATGCTGACGATACCCATGTTGTGTTTAGGGTACCTCTGGTTTTACTCGTGGAACGGTCTTGAATCATTTGCATTGGCCTCTTCGACAAGAGCTTGGTATTCATCGGTAGTCGTTATCTCAGAATGTTTATGACCTTGACTGATGGCACATGGGGTTGCCTTGCATTTCTGTTGGCCTAACCACCGTGCTCACGGATTCGGAGCGGAGCACAAATTCACTTATGCTGAGATTTGCCTGACAGGTGGCCCTACCCGGGTGGCGATGGTTCATGAGATGCTTCAATCCGGTTCTTGTATTTGAAATGCCGAGCTGAGCGCGTGACCTTTAATGAAGCAGACTGGCAAGACGGAGAATTCTGACTTGAGTTACTGCTCAGGTTAACTGGATCGGTACACGGTCCTTAGCCCATAGTGAATGAGCTTTCCTTATGGTATATATCCACGGTGGTCCACATGACTTCAACTGATCGCGGCAAATTTGACTTGAGGTCCATGCGATTCATTCCGCCTAACCCGTCGGGCTTGAGAGTTTCATACCTCTGACAACTTGCGAGGTGCAATGCTTGCTCAGATTGCAGCAAGATTTGACACCTACCATGTTTGTTTGTCTTGGGTCTTGCCCCTGCGGCAATCACCTTTCTTGTGCTGGCTTTTCTTTAGTCAGGATTCTTGCCGTGTTGCATAACTGCTTATTGTTCTGCCGCAATCTTTGAGATAGACAGGTTACCGTCACCTTTTGTCTCTTGTTTCGTCCTGATAACCTTGGTGGCAATGAATGGGGTCTCCAGATTATTCTGCTTCGGGGCCTTGTCGGTCGTGCGGAGCTGACCTTCATGACGGGAGCAGGGTTCAATGCTCCTTGCTTCCTTTCCTCAGGGTGTTTCTTCACGACTTTGTCAGTCTCTCTTCCAGGCTGAGATGTGTATCCGCCTCTTCTACTGGCTTGTCTCTAGAGGGTTGCGGTTCTTCACCGATGTTCATATGCATAACTCTTCCTTGATTGCGAGCATGGTGGTATCTGCATCGGGGCAGCTTTTATACTTGATAAGAATACCCATAACCCTATGCGGGTCCTGACGATGCTGAAGTCCTTATTGTCCTGCATGGCTTGATTTCTGACAATACTGTTGCAGATATGATGACGCGTCGAGGAAGACTGGTATCTTGTCCGCGAAGCTTGGGGTAGCTTGTTGGGGAAAGTTGGGTACCGTACCCCAGAAGCTTGCTCCGGTGGCGTATCGAGGAAGGCAGGGTGTCGTACACGGGAAGCTGCCTCGATAGCTTGCTGAAGAAGACTAGGTGTCTTGCCTTGGAAGCTTTCTTAATAACTTACTGACGATGATGTGTTGTCTTGTCACAGAAGTTTGCCTCTTGCATTGTGGCCATACCGGTCCTTTCTGCTGGAAGTTTCTGCGGCAGTTCACTGTAAACGACCAAGCGTCTTGTGCTGGAGTCCATCCCTATGGCGTACCAAGTACGATCGAGTGTCTTGCAGTGTAAGCTTTTGTCGGTGGCTTGTGGAGGAAGGCTGACTGTCTTGGCTGAGAAGATATCCCGGTAGCGTACTGAGGAAGGCTGATACGCTGTACAAGTCGGCTGTGCCGGGTACCTTGTCACGGAAGACTGAGGTTCCTTCTGCTGGAAGCTTTCCCTCAATGACGTGGAGACAGATCTGACCACGGTGCCTGATGGGCTTCTGACTGCCGGCTGGTGAGGGGAAAACATCCTTACGATCAACTGGGCTTCATGATATGTCTTGGCCACCTTCCAGAATATACTGAAATAATTAATATTGCCTGGGACTGCAACTGGTGTTTATCCTGCCTTGGGTGCATATGCTCGTGGGTCACAGTATTTGCTTATCTTTGCACGAATCTCTGCGGCTGTCATGATTGATGCGAACTTGATTCTAGCAATGGCTTGGGTAGCATCCAATTGTGAGCCATAAGCTTCCAATGCAACTGGGCAAAAGTCCCGTTTGACTTGCTGATTTCCCGCATCATTGCGGCCTTTAACTGTCTGAGTCTTCAGGATGTTCTGGTTGAAGGCCTGATGGTTGCCATATGCTTCATACTTGGGAAAAAGCGTGTGAGATGCAACCGGATATGCGTCATCCCTGTCTGGTTGATTTCCTTATTTCGTTGCGGTCTTCCACTGATAGAATCTTCATGACTGTAACATCCACCGGAAAAATGCTGACTTGGTTCATTTAGGCAGAACTCATATAGGGTTGAACACTTCTGCTGCAAGCTGGTGTGGGTCCTTGACTTGGTGTCTTCATGCTGCTCTGCGGTATTGCACTGGTTCTTCGAGGTATGCGGGGTTGTGAGCAACTTTCCAATGGGGTGGAGCAAGTGACACCAAAGAACCAAAAGAAGAACCAACGGGGCAAAAGCAAACGAGAAGCGGCTTGCTACTTCATCAGCTTTAGCGGTGGTCGATGATTATCCGGACTCCTTGCAAAGGAAACAACGAATAACTCAGTAGCCACCAGAACGGTCTTTACAACTCAGTTCTGGGACTTGTACTAGAATAGTTCAGGCATTGCTCACGACGGCCGACCGAAATCAGCTCCGAGCATGAGGCAATGTTGATAGAAAGAATGCAGAGGTCCCCTAAGACGGCCGAGAAAACATCTCAGAGCATAGGGTCTCCACTGCGAAAAGAAACTCAACAACTACCCGAGACGGCCGAAAAGCAGCTCAGAACACGGGTCGGTTGTTGAAAAGAGAAATGTAAAACAGGCATCCACTTCGGACGGCCGACGATGCATCAAATCAGAACCAGACGTGGTGCCAATATCGAAGAACAACAAGCAAGGGTCTGTCCAAGTCATCTAACACCTGCCAAAACAGAGTTAGTAACTGCCGGAGAAACTGAACAAAGAATCAACAACGAGAGCTAGGCAAGAACAGAAATACTGAACAAGCACTGAGATCGCACGCCGGATCTCAACTTATTGCTACACACATCAACATGCAACAAGCAACATGTAACACTACTACTCATGCATTACGAACTACGCGAAGCTCAGGCGTTCTGATCTGACGGCGGGTTGCTGGGGGTAGCAGGAGTGGGCGGAGAAGTCGACAACGACAAGGCTGCAGCAAGAGCTCTCCTTGCATCCCTTGCATCACGGACTAGCTCGACGATGAGAGCGTACTGGGAGATCATGTAGCGGGACATGGTGATCACCGCTGCATCGGCTTCCGCCAAGGGGCGAGGAAACCTTACTTGCTGCGGAGTCGCTCCCAAGGTGGGGTAGAAGTGGAAGGCGCGATACTGATGCATCGCACTCTCATGGTGGTGTAGGCCTAACAGGCCCGCCATCGCGGCAAGATGAATGGCATGATCCGGGGTAGAAGCAGGTCCACCCTGGAAGTTGTAGGAGCGCACACCGATGGGGATGGTGGCTGACACGTAGACGTTGGCACGGTACTCAAGCAGCTGCCCTCCGATCGGCGTCTCGAAAACTTGGTACCTTGGAAGCTCTCCACTGGGGTAGAGAGTCCACCAAACGTCTGCAAAGAGATAGTCAAAATTGGTCGCGGACGAAGATCCTGTGTATCCCACCGGGTATTCCGCCATCTACACTCGTCAGATCAGATCGTTAGCGAAAACATAGCGTCTATATGCAACAAACAAATGCAGCAGGCAATAGCATCACACAAGCAAGCTGTACTCTAGCTCTAACGTCAATCTAACGTCCTTCTAACGTTCGCGCGGGCTAGAGGGTCCTACAGCCAGTCCTGCTCTGATACCAACCGTTGTGGCACCCCGGCTCAGAGGACCGGAACGCCCCGTGCACCAGCCCAGAGATCAAGTCTTCTGGAGCACGACACTAATTGATATAGAACTGAACAACTTTCTATTACCGAAAATAGGGGTACACGAGGTCTATTACAATGCTAGCGTAGACACAGCTTGTTCCTCCGGCTAGCCTCAGCTCTACACCAACCAGCAGCATAACTCTAGCAGCGGAATATCGACGGCAGCGGAACAATAACGGCGATGACGAACACCAATCCACAGGGACACTGGCTGGGACACCTCCTAGCTCGCGAACACCGGGAACGTCGTCCTACGCATCCGAAGCACGGCCTGCAAATCTGGCATAACACGCCAGGTCAGTACATTGAATGTACTTGCAAGCTCACAACAACCATGCAACAAGGCAAAACAATAACATGGTAACAGGTTAAATTATATTAGTGAATTAAAATGGTGAGCAACAATATCATGCAAGAAGGTAATCATCAAGCATACTAACAGCATTAAGTCTAATGCACACACAATGTACCCCACATGATCGTCGCACGATCACGTGGCTTACCTCGGAGTCCTTATATACTCAAGCACCGGGTCACCTCGTGACCGTTCACTTCCACGGGTCGTCGCATGACCGAACGGGTCATCTCACGACCATCCAACGGGTTAGGTGTCCTCCGTTACCACCCAACCAATCCACTCATCGCATGACCATCCACTTACCACAAACTTGCCACCGTACTCAAGTTGATCGTATGGTGTGACCTAGTACGAACTGTGTCCCACGACCGAGGACGCGGCTATTCGAATAGATTTTGACTTTGCAGAGTTTGTGCATGTTACCCACACTATGGAGTTCCTCCTCCATCCAGCACCTCGGTACTTATCCCACAGGATCCTTGGAACTCGCACCGCAGGAGTGAACTAGGACATCTCCAATGAGACCGATATACCGAGTATCCCTCTTACCGTATCACCGACATCCCGTCTTGGGTAGCCCTGTGGTTCGGTGTCCACGTTACCACCAGAACCACCTGTGGTTAGGTGTCCTCAGTTACCACCAGAACCACTAAACTTTGCCCAACACTGGACCGCGCGCATAACAACTCTGGCTGTCAGGACTACCGCCGCCTGCCTGATCAGGGCAGCGCGCGCGGTAGCCCCCCTACTTGGTGATACAAGTAAGAGAACCCACCGGCAGTCCGAATCAAGGCCCGCCCATACAAGCAAATGTGGCTGCACGGATAAGTCCGGTTCGGTGGCACCTGATCAACTTGTCACGAAGCATTTCTCCAACAGCGAACACAAGTATCAGGTGCAACATGAGTATCAGATCATAACAATGCATATCATATTAACATGACAGTTTCAGATATGATCAGACACATTTTTAGTTGGTGAACTTATCCGTGTTACAAATATTAAGTATTTAACATGGCAACATTATGAATGCAGTTAAGCATAACTCAGGCATAGCATGAACTAGCATAGAGATAACTTGATCAACTTAGCATGGTGTTGTTGTGGTTAGATGGTGCATATCATAACATGGCAATGATATGATCAAGGCATAGCATGAATGTAGCATGGCAAAACATGGCATAACAGGAGCATATTCAAAGATAACATGGCAATGATATTAATCATAGCATGGCAACATGATCAGGATCACAGATATAAGCATATCATTGTAAAGAAGTTTTAGAAGCACGTCAAAGCTTTGCAAAGGTGCAAAGGGTATTGTGGCTTGCCTTCACCAAAGTGGTGTGAAACACCCTCGGTCTTGGATACCGACAACGCCCTGGAAAGATTTTATAAAAAGGCAACAGGCAAAAGGTCAAACGCCATCTTTTGTTTGACCAGCAAATAAGAACATAAAATCATGGCACAAAACTTATTCCAAACCGAAGAGGAGATCGATACGAAGACAATGCAAAAAGAATCACCTCAATCGGAGTTACGGGTGCGGAGATATGGACGTTCGTTCGTTAGGCGGAGAATCTGCCTTAACCAGTGAACGTTTACACCTCAGGGTTTTCAGAAATACGCCTCTAGCAGATAAAACGTATTTCTGGCTGTTGAAGAGTAAAATACGCTTCCCAGAGGGGAAAGGAGGGGACGAGGAGTACGCTTTCAAATGAAGAAAACGTATTCTGGCGAATGCGTGTCCACTTAAAACGGGCCGGGCCCAGCGTCAGACACACCGTTGACTTACAAGTGGGTCCCACGCGGCTGTTCCCTCTCTCTCCTCCCCTGCATCATCTCCTTCCTCCCGACGGGGGACAGGGGACACGCGGCCGCCCGATTCCGGCGAGGGAGGCAGCTGGCGGTCCGGGCGGCGGTGGAGGCGGGAGCACCATGGCACGGCCGCCTGCGGTCGCGGGGCTGAGCGGGCCGGCCAGCAGCGACGGCACCACGGCAGGGCGCGGCGTCCTGGGCGCGTGGCCGTGGGCGAGCCCAGCCACGGCGAGGCGGGAGAGGGGTGGGGGTGGCGCGTTCGGAGCCGTCGGGGAGTGGAGGGGGTCCAGGGCAGGGCTAGGAGGAAGGAGGAGCTCCGGGCACTTCGAATTTGAAGCGGAGGCCGGCGGAGGGATGGAGGTCAGTGGGGGGCAATGGCGGCTCCGACGACGAATTGGCGAGGGTGAGCGAGCTAGAAGAGGGAGGTGAGGCTGCTGGGGTGCGCTGGAGTGCTCAGGGCCATGGCTTATATAGGGGGGAAGTGGAATCCAAGCTCCGGGACGAGAAAATGGCGTGCGGCCGCGGCGTGCGAGTGAACAGCGGCGAGGAGGGCGACTAGACGGGGTGGCATGCAGCGTGGGGAGTCGGGAAGGCCGTGAGGCGCGGTTGGACAACAAGAAAAGGACGCGCGCGCACTGTGGCTCGACGGGGACATGACCAGCACGCGGAGAGCGCGACCAGAGCACGCCAGAAGTTGCCAAGGGCATGGCCACAAAATGCATTGGTGCACACAGTGAATTTCTTCGTGGCCAAGGATGTCTACAGTGTAGTCCTTTGAGTTCTGATCACATGGGTATGCTTGGTTGGCAAGATGGTGCACTGTGGTGATCTCTATCTCTTCCTGAAGTTTGATGCAGCAAACTTTGAGCAGAAGCAAAGCTCACATGGGGTGGGTTTGGATAGGAGCAAGATGTCTTCTGGCTTTGGGGTACAATGGACAAGAGATTTGGAAAGTTTGGGCTCAAACAAATCAATGCACATGGCACATCCTTTGTAAATGGCACAATGCTGCAGAAGGTGTTTGTACTGGGTTGTGGCTTTTACATAGCTCACGTAGGCATGATATCTTTCATAGCTCAATAATACACTAGGATGAGTATGTATGCCAAGTTTCATCTCATTTGGGGTAATATTTGTGGTACTTCCTTTGTAAAGCAGCAAATGGGTCAGAATGCATTGGTGAGGCTAGCATCTCACTGGATGGTTTGATTTGGCTGAAAATTGGTGTAGCTTGGTCATTTGGCATGGTTCATATGTGTATAAAATTTCATAGTCATTGGACACACATAGCTAGCACTTGCTTCACAACGTGGCCGACTGACCAGAAACTTAGACACGAGAGTGCACACGCATGGGTGATTGGATTTGGCTCAAATCTGGTTTGGTGGAATCATTTGGTGGTAGGATCATGCTCAAAAACTTTCAATGCAAATGGGATCCCCTATCATGCACTTGCGTCACAATGCCCCTTTGCTGCACCCAAATTTTGGGAATTTATTGTGGGAGTTTGGAAAAGCAAATGGTGGTGTAATTTGGTGGAGATCAATAATATGATCACATGAGATTTCACTAAAAGTTTCACCAGCAATAGATCAAGGACAATGGCACTCCCTTCACAAAGCTCCAGTCTGCCCCCACAGACAATTGAATTTTTCTAGAGGAAAAATCCACTTGGGCCATGAAATGTTTTTGGAGAATTTGGCAAGATATGGCATCAATGACATGTGGGAATTATTTGGGGATTTATGGAGCAACATAAATAGGGGTTGCTTCACAAACCTCAAATAATAGGAATATCCCTTTCATTGGCAAAAGGAATATATGGTTTGAATAAAATGGTGGCTTGGATGAGATGGGTCCATGGGATGACAATGGAAAGGCTTGGATTCAAGGGCCACTTGAGCATGGAAAGAAAATATGCTCAAGTTTCAAGTCCAAGGAGGTGATCAAAATCAAATCAAATCGCAAATCCAGAAATAAATCAGCAAAGTATTTTGAAAAAGAAAGTTCCAAAATCTAGGGTGTCACACTTGGAGCGTCTTGCTCTTTATTTCCTTTTTAGTTTTCTTTAGCTTTGCTTGCTGTTCATAACAAGTTAGAACCCGTCTTACTTTGTGTGGGAGAAAAACAAGCTCCACTTTCAAAATCTAGAACACATCATAAGATTCTTCATGTCTATCTTTTTACTGTTGTGTGTTCTTTATCTTTTCGTAGCTACTCCCATGTATAGTTTTAGTCTTAGTTTGTCTTTTGCAAGAGCCTTGGCTTTTGTTTAGTTTGTTGCTAGAACTCTCTTTAGTTTTCATGTTTATCTTGTTAAGAGAGTTGGTTGTTGCTCTGAGTTGTGTCTTGTTTTGAGAGTAGGTAACTGAGGTTGCTATTTAATTTTAGTAGTAACTTGCAATAGTTTTGAGGTATTGATGTGAGTAATGTTTGAACTTTTGTCGTCAAGAGCTCTAGCCTATTAGTGAAAGGTGTCGTATTTTGGGAAATCCGTGTTTATTTTCAAAACCTACAAAACTAGTTGAGAACTCTAGCTACTAGATAGATCGCTCATCTTTGGAGGGATCGAATATTAGAGTACACTCACGTACCATGAGTCGAGGATGCACAAGGATAACCAAACCCCCATACACTCCTCCTCGGGGCACTTGTCTCTTTGTGAACCTCCTTATTAGATTGAGAGTTACCGATAATAAGTGCATGAGTTCTTCGGACTAATGTAAGTATTGAAAGTTGACACTTCCACCTCCTCATATTTGCTAGCCTCTCCTGTGCCGTGCATTGCCTTCTTCTCATTCCGAGAGTTGGCGTCCACCTTCCCCTTTTTAGTAGATTGAGTTCTCAACAAAAATACTGTTTTACTCGTATTCCCTATTCCCCTTTTTGCACGCAAACACCATTTGGAGACATTCGAGTCACGGACAGCAATAGCTCTTGCACCTAATGTTCTTTCGTTGCTTGTTTCAATGTTAATATAGACTCTTGCATGTTATGACTTGAATTGAATAAAATACCTTGATTGCTTTACTTTTCAAAGTTCTTATATGGTTGCTAGCATGTCACCACAGAAATTATGTTTATTATCATTACCTACTCGAGGACGAGCAGGAATTAAGCTTGGGGATATTGATACGTCATGTATCGATAATTTATGCTCATTCCATGCATGTTTTTGTGATATTGCTATGATCTAGATACACTTTCATACACTTTTGATCATATTTGGACTAACCTACTAACTCAGTGCACCCCAATGCCAGTCCCTATTTTCTGTTGTTTTCTATTTTAGTTTTTCCCCATATAAAAAGTGCTCCAAAAATACAGGAAAAACCAGATAAAAAATCAGCGTGCCGAAAGCTACCCGAACCCCGAAGGAGGGCCAGGGGGCCACCACCAGGTGCCTAGGCGGCCAACTGGTGCCCCCCTGGCTGCCCCCTTCGCCTATTTATTCTCCGTCACGGGGAGACTACGAAGACAGAACCCTATTTCGCAAAATCGCCTCTGTTCAGCCGCGCTTCCAAGATCGGCAGCACCGTCAGGACCCTTCCCGGCACCATGCTAGAGGGAGGATCGACCTCCAGGATCTTCTCCTCCACCATGGACGCTTCCCGGATGTGTCGTGAGTAGTTTCCTTTGGACCATGGGTCCGTGATCAGTAGCTATGTGATGTTCTCCTCCCCTCTTTGTTCTTCATGGTTTAGACCTCGTGAGATGCCCTACATGATCGAGGCACATATGTAATTCTTTTGATGTTGCTATGCTGAGTTTGATGGGATCTGATGGATTATGAGATTATGTTCAGATCGTGATAGAGTAATATATTTGGTTTTATCACTTATATTTTTGTTCCTAAGTAATTCTTGCATGTTCTCCGTTGTTGTTTATTGCTTTGGCCAAGTAGTAGGTAGTGACTCCAAGAGGGAACGTTATGCTCGATTGTGGGTACATGCCCCCTAATGACACTCTTGAGTGAGAGAAACATGAGTCTAGGGGATGTGTTGTGGCCACAAGGGGGAAAACAACGGTGCTTGTAACCGCGGTTGCAAGGATCGTTTACTTTACACAAAGTTCTTTTTAATGCAGTTGTCTGTTGCTTTGGGTTTACACTTTGGGTGGGGTTCGCAACTTAATACCAGCGAGATATTGTGGATAGATATCTCAAGGTGGATGATTAGTAGTAGATTCAGATGGATTTCGGTCTACTTATTTTGGCGTACTGCCCATACTTATGAGCCTCTTCCTTTCTTTTGTAGCATAGTTAGCATTGCGGTGCGTTTATAATCCTGTCAATTGCCCATCTGTAATTTGTTTACCTCGCATAGCAGTTTTATCGTCTTTTGGGAGAGAGACATCACTAGTGAACATCACGGGACACCGGTCCATATTCTCATCACTGTTTACAAGCTTATTTCCTTTTCAGTATTTACTTTCAGTTGCTATCATTATCATTATCTATTGTGTTTGATCCTTTGTAAACAACAAGACCGGAGAGATTGACAACCTCTCTGAACTTCGTTAGGAGCAAAGTTAATTGTCTTGTGTACAGGTCCGCGTCAGGTGCGCCACTGACACCTACGGGAGACAAACCATATCCTCTACATAGGGGATATTTGCTGCTATCCTACATCTCACCTTCCACATGGGGTAACCAACGAAGGGCGAGAAGCTATTATCACTTCCACGCCATCAGCAAGGACCCGGCCGATCGGAGGCCGCCTAACGGCTGGTTTCACAAGAGACAAAGATGGCAGACGCCGCGATGACATCATGTCGCAAAGGAGAGATAATCAAGACGACCCACCGCACATCACTGGAGATCGTGACAGTCGCGCGACGATACCCGAGCAACCCGCTCGGCAAAAGAGCAACTAGACGGACCATGCACACTTCTCGGGTTCAAAGACGGGCATGGAGAAATCAGGTCAGTGCTGAGGTGCTTCATGGGGAAGGTGGCGTAGAGGGCGCCCATCTCGAGGTCCTCGTCGGCGTGGAGCGGGGAGAGGCGGATGCCGACGCGCGTGTGGCGCGTCTCCGCTAAAAAGTGGCTTGGCGCGTCCAGCATCAGCTCGGCCGCCGTGGCCGGCAGCGACATCTACCGCACCGTGTCGTCCGGGAGGATCACCCTCGTGCGCTTCCCTCCAGCCTTCTTGGCCAGCGTGCACGACAGGTAGTTCCCCATCCCCATCCAACGCCCTACCCTAGCCACCGTCTCTCGCGACCATGGTCGGCCCTGCCTAGCACCTCGCCGCCCCCTGGTTGTCATCCTCCTCTATCCCCTGAGCACCATCACGCCCCTGGACTCTGCCTCTCCCCTGATCGTCACCGCTCCAAGCTCGCCTCAACCCCTTCTTGCCGCCTCTCCCCAAGCTCGTTGCCGGTCCAAGGTCGCTGTCGCTCCAAGGTCTCTGTCGCCCCATGCCCGCCCCTGCTCGCCCATCTCTCTCCTCCCTCACTGATCTCTCTCTCCCCCCATCTTCCTCCTCCCTCACTGCCATCTCCCTCCTCCCTCCTCTGTCTTTTCTTCTTCACTCTTTTTTATTTATCAATTTTTTTACATTTTGTGTAGGTAGATCTGTTTAATTTAGTTATTCATGTGTGCTAATTATACCTATTTTATTTTAGCTATTGATGTGTGCTATTTTGATTGCATGTCATGTTGAACAAAAATCTTGTCTGCTAAGTTGAATTTTTTTTTGTTTTGTTAGATGGATGAACTATCAAGAACACGAAGACAACTAATTGTGAGAGGGGCCGGTCTAGTAGTTGCTTTGTATGCTTACATGATGTTTATGTTTAGAAGAGCTAATCAACAAACCCCGAGGATAACCGTCGGTAGTATAGCTGATCGTGCCATAGCTAGAGATTCAAATTTAAGATACATTTATCACTCTAGAGATGATTCGGCCTCCCTCAAATAACTGCCACCCTAAAATACAACAACGTAGCCGCTTCAATCCATATTTCAAGGTAACTTGTTTTTATACAAATAGAGATAAATATTTGATGGTACTTTTGAATAACAAATATTTTGTGCTTATTAATTATGATTGTGTTGGAGAAATTGATGGAACTCATGTGCTTGCTAGAGTCCCAAAAAGCATCTCGACTGCATTTAGGGGTAGAAAAGAGGGGACTACCCAGAATGTCATGGCCGAGGTAGACTTTGATCTAAAGTTTACCTATGTACTTGCGGGTTGGGAGGGGTCAGCCCATGATGCCCTTATACTTGCAAATGGATTGGAGAGGGATGATGGGTTAAAAGATCCTACAGGTAATAAATTAGAGTCTACTAGCTGTGTATATTAATATATCTCATCATTAGCTAATAGTTGTTATTTCTTAGGAAAATTCTACCTTGTTGATGTGGGGTATGCTGTGAGGCCGGGTTTTCTTCCACCATACCGTGCCACAATGTACCACTTGAAGGAGTTTGGTCGTGGGAACCATCCTGAAAATGCGAAAGAGTTGTTCAACTTAAGACCCTCTTCTTTGAGGACAATGGTTGAAAGGGCTTTTTCCACTTACAAAAACCGTTGGAAGTTTGTGTACAATAAGCCATTCCATCCATACAATATCCAAGTAAAAGTAGTGCTAGCTTGTGCAATCCTTCACAATTGGGTACTTCAAATTGGAGAGGATAAATATTTTCCACCGGAGGTAACATGGAACCCGGAACCTAACAATGCAGATCACAATGATGTAGTCCACAACAGTAATTCTTGGGCTCATAAGAGAGATGAATTTTCAAATCAAATGTGGGCAAATAGAGGTTTATCACATATTTGATGTATCATGTTGAATTTAGGTGTTGTAATTCCTCTTTTTGAACTATGAGTTGGTCATGTAATCCCTTTCATTAAATGGTGACTTGATATTGTTTAACAATTGCTGAACTATGATTTGTATGTGATTAAAGTGTTGTTTTTGGTGTTGTGTATGCAGTTTTTACTGCTGGAATGCTGTTTTTGGTGCTGTGTATGTAGTTTTTACTGCTGGAATACTGTTTTTCGTGTTGTGTATGCAGTTTTTACTGTTGGAATGTTGTTTTTGGTAGTGTGTATGCAGTTTTTACTGCTGAAATGCTGTTTTTGGTGTTGGATATGCAGTTTTTTACTGCTCAAATTGCTGTTTTTGGTGTTGGATATGCAGTTTTTACTGCTGAAATTGTTGTTTTAAATTGTTGAAATGTATGTTGTAGATGGATGATGAGGTACGGGAGATTCCTGATGTTGGGGCTCAACCAAAGAAGACCTCGAAGCTTATGAATTGGACCCCACCTATGTCTGCCATGATGTTAAAAGGTCTTGCAGAAGTGGCAGCGAAAGGTGTAAAGACGTACAAAGGATTAAAAGAAACAGATAATATAAAATTTGCAAAGTCTTTGAGTGATTTTGTTGGCTATACCGTGTCTCACATCCAATTGCACAATCATCTTCGCAAGTGGCGCACTAGGTGGACAAGAATTGTTTATCTACAAAAGTTAAGTGGAGCACTTTGGGACGATGACAAGAAGATGATAGTGCTAGAAGAGCAACATTATTTGGGTCATACTAAGGTAAACATGTGAATACTGCAATCTGTTTTTAGATGATGAAGTGTTTTACTTCTACTTTGAAATGAATGTTGAAATGGTGTTCAAATGCCATGTTATGCAGGATCATCCAACAGATGTTGAATTACTCAATACACCGCTTGAAAACTATGGCTACATGGAACTTTTCTTTGCCAATAAGCTTGCCACTGGGAGCATATCAATGTCCACCAGTGTCCCATTGGGAAAACCTATTGTTGTGGAGGACAAAGATAAACCCAATGTTGTGGAGGGGCTAGGAACAAGTGATGATGTATTCGCACATGTTCCTGGTGGGGCTGATTTTGCACCTCCTAGTGCTAGTGTTGCTCAAGACCCATCACCCACTTCAACTAAGAAGAGAAAGAGGGCACCTGTTTTGAGCGAGGAAGAAGCTATCAAGATTAGCAATATGTCTGATATTGTGCGTGAGATTGCAACTGCTATCAACAACACATGTCATGCTGAAACACATCTTGACTTGTACAAGGCTGTCATGGACCTTGTTGTGTTTGATCTTGACCAACGCTTGGCTGTTCTAGATTATCTCACAGAACATAAGGTAAAAGGCCTTAATTTCCTCAAGATGAATGATGAAGTGTGTGAAGCATTATTCAAGCGTATCTTGAAAAACAATCCTGATCTTATTTGAGTTGATGTTATTTGGAGCATGCTGAGACACTATGCCTTTTGTAATGCCTATTATAAGTTGGATTTCGAATTAGAATATGTAATATGAATCTATGATGTACTGGTAAAATTTATGATGCTTCAATCCTATGTTATGTTGAAATGGTTATGTTTTATTGCTATAATTATTTGTTAACATTATTTTTCAAATTTAAACATAGTTAAAATAAGTTAGTATTGGTGAGATTATGTAGAAATGCATGATATATTGGTCAAATAGTATTTGGCGCCAAAAAAAACAAAGATGCATGCTACCTTAGATACAGGCTACCAAACACGATTACAGTTCAGCATGTGTAACTAGATGCAGGCTACCAAAGAGGGTCTCAGCTCAGCATTTCTCAGCACATGCATGACAACCAAACAACCGCAGTTGTATCTACACAACATGTCTACACTCAGCATGTCTCACATGAAAACAACTATGCTAGGATAAGAACAACTACCAAACACACCCTTAGAGCATCTCCAGTTGTGCCACCAACAGGCTTTTTTTTCCGGCGCAAAATATT
Source organism: Bromus sterilis (assembly GCA_950022295.1). Classification (NCBI taxonomy): domain Eukaryota; kingdom Viridiplantae; phylum Streptophyta; class Magnoliopsida; order Poales; family Poaceae; genus Bromus; species Bromus sterilis. The sequence goes on along the minus strand of OX465595.1, from coordinate 357,619,269 downwards.
TCGCCCAGTCGTGTTTTCAGAAGGCCAAATTTCGCCGAATCGGGCTGAAATTGGCGCCGACGAACCCAGGCCGAACCCAGCGCGCCGGTGGGAGTCGGGGGAAAGAAAATTGCGCGAAAACAAACCACGCAAAGATTCCCGTCAATTGGGCCCTCCGAGTCAGCGACTACCGTTTCGTTGTCCTCATCGCATCGGCTCCCACGTGAATCAAAGCTGCCGCGGGTGAGCCTTCCGCTAGGACTAGCCAAGCAGTCCAATCGACAATGTGTTGCAGTAATGGTCGCCGCCGTTGCGTGTTTTCGCCCTTTCGCGCCATCGTCTATACCGCTCCTGCCCTTTCGCCGCTATAAAAGAAGACCCTCGCCGCCACTCACCGCACACTCGCCGCATTTCTTCTCCTTCCATTTCCTTTCTCCTCCAACTTCGGCCAGATGGGCGAAAGGTTTAACGGAGACGGGGCGGTGGCCAACGGCTTCGGTTGCTGATACGTCCCAAACGTATCTATAATTTATGCTTGTTCCATGCTTATATTGGTGATATTGCTATGTGTTTGGCTTCATTTTCATACCTTTTATGACATATTTGGACTAACCTACTAACTCAGTGCCCCAGTGTCAGTTTTTGTCTGTTGTTGTCCGTGCATTGCAGGAAAATATCAAATATTAAAGTGCTTGAAAAAATCTAGAAAAATCATATAAAAAATCAACAGTCCAGAAGAATCCGGAAGGCCGGAGGGGGGCCAAAGGGGCCACACCCCTTGACCAGGAGGGTCCCTGGCTAGGCCAGGGGTGGGGCCGCGCCACTTGGCCTCCAGGTCAGGTGGGCCCCCATGGTGCCCTCCTTTCGCCTATATATCATTCCTGCCCCGAAAACCCTCGGGGGGACCTCCGTTGCACGATTTTCACCACTGAAAAACCTGTCCCGTCACTCTGCCAGAGGGAGGATTCACCTCCGGAGACTCCTTCATCACCATGATCGCCTCCCGGATGTGCCATGAGTAGTTCCCCTTGGACCATGGGTCCATGATCAATAGTTAGATGATGTATTCTCTCCAATTTTGTGCATCAATTATTAGACCTTGTGAGTTGCCCTGCATGATCAAGGCACTTTGTATTAGTTCATGTGTTGATATGTTGTGTTTGCTGGGATCCAATGGATTGTGAGATTATGTTCAGATTGTGATGAGTAATATATTTGGTTTACCTTTTATGTTTTAGTTCTTGAGTATTCTTGCATGTTTTCTGTTGCTTTTTATTGCTTTGGCCAAGTAGTAGATAGTAAATCCAAGAGGAAGCGTTATGCATGATTGTGGGTTCATGCCCCTCGATGTCTAGCTTGAGTGACAGAAACATGAGACTAGGGGATGTGATGTTGACACCAGGGAGAAAACAACGGTGCTTGTAACTGCGGTTGCCAGGATTGCTTACATTACGCATAGAGTGTTAATGCAGTTGCATGTTGCTTTGATCCTACAGTTTGGCTGAGGTTCGCAACTTAATACCAGCGAGATGTTCAGGATAGATATCTCAAGGTGAATGATTAGTGAGTAGATTCCGATGGATAAATGGTCTGCTCATTATCGTGTAATGCCCATACGATTGAGCCTTTAGCTTTCTTGTAGCATAATTAGCATTGCGGTGCGTTTATAATTCTGTCAATTGCCCATCTGTAATTTGTTCACCCAACATAGTTGTTTATCGTCTTTTGGGAGAGAGGCATCACTAGTGAAAGTCGTGGGACCCCAGTCCATATTTCCACCATAGTTTACACCTCTCTAATTTTCTGATTTTATTTTCTTTCCGTTGCAATCTTCATTATTATTCCCTTTTGTGTTTTGATGCTTTGTAAACAAAAGACCGAAGAGATTGACAACCTCCCTGAACTCGTTGTGAACAAAGTTATTTGATTTTATGTGCAGGTCCAAGTCAAGTAAGCGACCTCTAGGCTGTAAACGACGCCATTTTTTTCTTGCCACCTTCTTGTTGCACTTGGAGTCCTACTGAAGACATAAACCTTGGTATCTTCGCCAAGAGAAATTTGTTGTTATCTACATCATAACCTTTCACTTGGGGTAATCAATGAGGAGGTGTTATCTACACCCATCAGTTTCCACTGGTTGATCGAGTGGGAGGTTGTAAGGCCCGATATGCGGTACTGTTCCAGATCTAGATGTTTCCATCCAAATCCGGGGACGAAGCACATATCGGTCCCACCGCGACATATGACATAGCCATATGCCCCAGATTTCCAACATGATATCACAACATTACCTATATAAGGATACAACATCTCATACAATCGACATACAACTGCCTTAAATACAATACATCAGCGGAAGGTACATGTTTGAGTACAGACTACAATCAAATGCTTAGTGGCAAAGAGAAAAACATCGATTCCCATAACCACACGGATCCAGGCCCTCCGCCGGGATCCGCCTAACTAGTCATCATCGAGTCTCCACGTAAAACGTCGATCACCGTACCTGTTGTCGATCAGAACCCTGAAAAGAGTTTGGGGGTAGTATCATGAGTACAGAAGTAATCAACATCCAACTGTAGTGGTCAACTGACCCAGCAAGGACTTCATCACTCGTCATTCTAGAACAACTAGTAGTTTACGGTAAGGATGGGGTAAGTGGTGACATTGCTGCTGCACTAGCATTCATGAAGTGGCTAACGATCTAGAGAGTAAGATAAGAAGCCAAGCATTCGATGAGGAATCGCCTCCAACAAGTCTGCTATCCACCTACTTACGCAAGCATAACACCTATCCTATCCTTGTCCTCCTCTTCGCACCCCGATGAAGAAGAAGCAGTCAAGGCACACACATTGATCAAGTTATATTAAGATTATCTCAGTTGTTGTTGTCTATGAACAAGGAGTAGGTCTCAAGTCGTCCATAACCGTGGACACGGCTTCTCGAAAAGATTTAACCCTGCAGGGGTGTACCAACTGCCCATTACAAGGCTCCGCACGCACGCCCATCTCTCTCAGTTGCTACCCATGATAGGCAACCATTTTATGATTTAGTCCCAAGAGATCCGGAACGACAGGTCCCTCTAACTAACAACGCACAAATCCGGGTGGCCCCCGGTGAGTCGACATCCAACTCAAAAGCTGATACGTCCAAAACGTATCTATAATTTCTGCTTGTTCCATGCATGTTTTCTGTGATATTGCTATGATCTAGATACACTTTCATACACTTTTGATCATATTTGGACTAACCTATTAACTCAGTGCACCCCAGTGCCAGTTCCTGTTTTCTGCTGTTTTTCTATTTCAGTTTTCCCCCATATAAAAAGTGCCAGAAAAATTTGGGAAAATTCAGATAAAAAATCAGCGTGAAGGAAGCTTCGCGAAGAGTCCGAGAGGGGCCGGAGGGGAGCTAGGGGGCCCAGGCGGCCACCCGGCGCGGCCCCACCCCTGGCCGCGCCAGGGGGGCGCCTGGGCCCCCTGGTCCACCTCTGGCTGCCCCCCTTCGCCTATTTATTCTCCGTCACGGGGAAACTCCAGAAGAAGAACCCTATTCCGCAAACTCGCCTCTGTTCCGCCGCCGCCGCACTTTCGAGATCGGGAGCACCAGAAGACCTCTTCCCGGCACCCTGCGGAGGGAGGATTGACCTCCGGGAGTCTCCTCTCCACCATGGATGCTCCCCGGATGTCTCGTGAGTAGTTTTCCTTGGACCATGGGTCCGTGATCAGTAGCTATGTGATGTTCTTCTCCCATCTTTGATCTTCATTGTTTAGACCTCGTGAGCTTTCCTACATGATCGAGGCACCTTTGTAATATTTCTGTTGTTGCTATGCTGAGTTTGATGGGATCTGATGGATTATGAGATTATGTTCAGATTGTGATAGAGTAATATATTTGGTTTTTATCTCTTATATTTTTGTTCCTAAGTAATTCTTGCATGTTCTCCGTTGCTGTTTATTGCTTTGGCCAAGTAGTAGGTAGTGACTCCAAGAGGGAACGTTGTGCTCGATTGTGGGTTCATGCCCCCCGATGACACGCTTGAGTGACAGAAACATGAGTCTAGGGGATGTGTTGTTGCCACAAGGGGGAAAACAACGGTGCTTGTAACCGCGGTTACAAGGATTGTTTACTTTACGCAAAGTTCTTTTTAATGCAGTTGTCTGTTGCTTTGGGTTTACACTTTGGGTGGGGCTCACAACTTAATACCAGCGAGATGTTCTGGATAGATTTCTCAAGGTGGATGATTAGTAGTAGATGCAGTTGGATTACGGTCTAGTTATTTTGTCGTACTGCCCGTGCTTTTGAACCTCTTCCTTTCTTTTGTAGCATAGTTAGCATTGCGGTGCGTTCATAATCCTGTCAATTGCCCTTCTGTAATTTGTTTACCTCGCATAGCAGTTTTATCGTCTTTTGGGAGAGAGACATCACTAGTGAACATCACGTATCCCGGTCCATATCCTTATCACTGTTTCCACGCTATATTTACTTTACTTCTTTTACTTGCTATCATTATCCCTTGTGTTTTTACCCTTTGTGAACAACAAGACCGGAGAGATTGACAACCTCTCTGAACTTCGTTGGAACAAAGTTATATGTGTCTGTGTGCAGGTCCACGTTAGTCGCGCCGCTAACACCTACTTATCATCTCCGGAGTCCTACTGGAGACAAACCTTGGTATCTTCACCGAGGGAAACTCGCTGCTGTACTGCATCACGCCTTCCACTTGGGGATCACCAACGAAGGGCGAGAAGCCATCAAGCGAATTTCTGGCGCCGTTGCCGGGGACTCCGAGTGCTAAGAAAGGGGAGTTGCACACTACCCTTTACCTTTGTTTTTTAGTCTTGTTAGTTTATCTTTCAGTTTTTATCTTTGTGTCTTTTATCAAAAATTACAGAAAAAATCTGCCACACTTGCTGCTACTATGGGTTCCACTGAAAATACCAAGTTGTGTGACTTCACTGGTCACAACAACCAAGACTTTATCTGCACTCCCATTGCCACACCTGCCACTTCAGCTACCTCTTATGAAATTAAACCTGCTTTGCTAAACCTTGTTATGAGAGATAATTCTCTAGTGCTGGAGATGATGCTGCTTTACACTTGAATAATTTTGTTGAATTATGTGATATGCAAAAGTATAAAGAAGTAGAAGGTGATGTTGTTAAGCTCAAGCTCTTTCCTTTCTATTTAAGGGGAGATGCTAAAATCTGGTTTCGATCTTTGCCTAGGAATAGCATAGATTCTTGGGATAAGTGCAAAGATTCTTTTATAGGGAAGTACTACCCACCTGCTAAGATTATCCAATTGAATAGTAACATTATGGATTTTAAGCAATTGGATAATGAACACGTTGCCCAAGCTTGGGAACGAATGAAATCTTTTTTTAAGAAATGCCCAACACATGGTTTGACTACCTGGATGGTTATCCAGACTTTTTATGCAGGCTTGAACTTTACCTCGCGGAACCTGTTAGATTCGGCCGCGGGAGGAACCTTTATGTCAACTACACTTGGTGCTACCACGAAGCTTCTCGATGAAATGATGAACAATTATTCCCAATGTCACACCGAATGCGCTCCAACAGGTAGGAAGGTAAACTCTGTCGAGGAAATTACCTCCCTCAATGAAAAAGTTGACTTAATTATGTCTCTACTTACCAAGCAACCCTCTATTGATCCTCATGATGTTCCTTTAAATTCTTTGGTTGCCCAAGAACAAGTAGATGTGAACTTTATTGCTAGAAACAACTTCAACAACAATGCTTATAGGGGAAATTTTGCTAGCAATCCTAGACCGTTTCCATCCAACTATGGGAACAACAACACCTACCCTAGCAACAAGAACCCCTCTTCTGAATTAGAAAGCATGCTTAGAGACTTTATCACTACCCAAAAAGCCTTCAACAAAAATGTAGAGGAGAAACTAGCTAAAATAGATAATCTCTCTTTGAAGGTAGAAAGCTTAGCCCTTGATATTGAGATGCCTAAAATTATAGCCTCTCCCCTTGAGGAGAATAAGGCCACTCCTATTAATGCTATCCAGTTACAAATCAATGAAAATATTAGGATGATGGCTAAACTTAAAGAAAGATGGGCTAGGGAAAAAGAGGAAGAGGATAGAATTAAGAGCCTTCCTACACACCACACAGTTGCCACTATCCAAATTGTTGAGGAAACCCAAACTATTAGCACCCAATGCACTCATAGTCCCGTTGGACCTATTAATGGTGATGTTAATACCTCAACCGTAGATAAAGAAACTCCTATGAACATAGAGGGTTTCAAACAAGTGAGCCTAGATGACACTACTACCACCTTTGATAGTAGTGATATTGATTTTGATAGTTTCACCCTCTCAGAAGTTACTAGCTTGCTACACAAAATGTCTAGAGACCCCCACACTAGCACACTTAATCTTGCCTTCACGGAACATATCACAAATGCTCTTATCAAAGCTAGGGAGGAGAAGCTTAGAGTAGAAGCCTCCATACCTAGGAAGCTAGATGATGGTTGGGACCCTATGATCAAAATTAAATTAAATAACTTCTCTTGCTATGCTTTATGTGATGTTGGAGCTAGTACCTCCGTTATGCCCAAAAGAATATTTGATATGTTTGAATTGAAGCCTTTTGAGCCTTGTTCTTTTGGTGTTCGTCTTGTTGATTCTTCCATAAAGAAACCTTTGGGGAAGATCGACGATGTTCTTATCATTGTCAATGACAAATATGTTCCCATTGATTTTATCGTTATGGATATAGAGTGTGAACCTTTATGTCCAATTATTTTGGGACGTCCTTTTCTTCGCACCATTGGTGCGGTTATTGACATGAAAGAGGGAAATATAAAATTCCAATTCCCATTCAAAAAGGGGATGGAACACTTCCCTATAAAGAAAATCAAGTTACCTTCTGAGTCCGTTACACGGGCTAGTTATTCTCTTTCTCTTGATAAAACTTGATTCTTCTTTTGCATTAAGCCTAGCTAATGGCTTTAAAGAAGCGCTTTCGGGAGGCAGCCCGCAACGAATTTAGGTGTTTCTTTTTGCTTTTTGTTGTGTCTTGATGATTGTTACTTCTGTAGCAACATCATTGTATCTTTATTTTTTAACTTTGTGCCAAGTTATAGCCTCTTACGGCAAGGGAAGTAAAAGTTGTGACATGCTGTCCAGAAAACAGATTCTGTCCTCGTGACCAGAAAAATCCCAGTTCATCTTTTTGAGCTGAAATTTTTACACAGTATGCTCTATACAATTACGAAACTTCCGTATGTTCTAAGTTTTTTTATTTGAGTTGCATAAGTGCCCCTAAAAAATTCTTTACTATCTGCTGTTCTGTTTTTCACAGATTCTGCCATGTTTTGTCTCTCCTAACTTTTGCAAACCTTAAGCTTGATTTTTCTTTGAAAAAACTTTATGCACTCTTGAGAAACAGTATCTCTTCAAGAATATCTTTATATCCAGTGGGGAAAAATTATTTATTCAGGGTACTGAGTTTTCGAGTGCGCGATAGAAGATGATGAAAGAAGATCCAGGAGTGTCAAGCGCTCAAGCTTGGGGATGCCCCCCATGCATCCCCAATAAATATTCAAGGAGACTCAAGCGTCTAAGCTTGGGGATGCCCCCCGTGCATCCCCTTCTCCATCAACAATCATCAGTTCGTCCTTCGTATCACTATATTTTTATCACTTCATGCGTTATGTGCTATGCTTGGAGCGTCTCGCTCTTAGGTTTTAATTTTAGTTTTCTTTAGCTTTGCTTTCTGTTCATAACAAGTTAGATCCCATCTTACTTTGTGTGGGAGAGAAACACGCTCCACTTTAAAAATTTAGAACACATCATAGGATCCTTCATGCCTATCTTTTTGCCGTTGTGTGTTCTTTATCATTTCATAGCTACTGCCATGTTTAGTTTTAGTTTTAGTTTGTCTTTAGCAAGAGCCTTGGCTTTTGTTTAGTTTGTTGCTGCAACTCTTTTTAGTTTTCATGTTTATCTTGTTAAAGAGAGTTTGTTGTTGCACTGAGTTGTGTCTTGTTTTGAGAAGTAGGTAATTGAGGTTGCTATTTAATTTTAGTAGTAACTTGCAGTGGTTTTGAGGTATTGATGTGAGTAATGTTTGAACTTTTGGTGTCAAGAGCTCTTGCCTATTAGTGATAGGTGTCGTATTTTGGGCAATCCGTGTGTATTTTCAAAACCTACAAAACTAGTTGAGAACTCTAGCTACTAGATGGATCACTACTCTTTGGAGGGATCGAATATCAGAGAACACTCACGTACCATGAGTCGAGGATGCGCAAGGATAACCAAACCCCCATACACTCCTCCTCGGGGTACTTGTCTCTTTGTGAACCTCCTTATTAGATTGAGAGTTACCGATAATAAGTACATGAGTTCTTCGGACTAATGTAAGTATTGAAAGTTGACACTTCCACCTTCCTATTTTTGCTAGCCTCTCCCGTGCCGTGCATTGCCTTCTTCTCATTCCTAGAGTTGGTGTCCACCTTTGCCGGTACATCCAAACCCTTGGCATGATACGCTCTGTCATCATAAGCCTCCTTATATCTTTCCTCAAAACAACCACCATACCTACCTATCAAGGCATTTCCATAGCCTTTCCGAGTTACATTGCCATGCAACTTCCACCTCTTCATGACTTGATCTTCATTTCATACATGTTCCTGCTACACTGGCAGCGACATACATTGCATACATCATGATAGTTACATCTTCTTTATGATTTTGAGTACCTTGTAAAGTGTGAAAGATCTCCTTTACCTTCTTGTAAAAATAGAGTGTTGCCCTTAAGTGAGGAAAAGATCCCAAAGTGGACACATTAAAATATCCCAAAGAGGACAAATGAGAGTTAAATAGAAAGATCCATTGAGGCCACAAAAAAATACAAAAAAAAAAGAGAAAAAGAAATAAAAAGAGAGAAAGGGGAACACTACTATCCTTTTGAGAGATCCACACTAGTACTCCCTTTATATCCTTGTACTCCATAGAGATGATCTTTATGCATATAGCTATGTGGGAACCTTCACACTATAGAACTTGGCTTGCATATTCAAAGGATGAGCCTCCTCAAACGAGCTCTAGGTCTTCATGAGCGAGCAAGTTAGATGCACCCCCACTAGTTCCATTGGAGAGCTTCTTAGCTCGAATGTGCATCCGTTGCATGGCAATCCCTACTCCTCACATCATATCTATCATGTGGCATCTCTTGCCTATGATTGTCCTCATTGATGTGAGCCTTTCTCATCCTTTTCGTCTTCCTCCTCCACCATATTTCTCTCTTTGCCACCCTAAGTGTCAACTCTCGTGCTTACGCTCATCCATTGCATGAGTGCTCAAAATATCGAAAAGGAGTGGATCAAATTGACTTGTACCTGGCTAGTGGTCTCGGGACGAGTCAAGATAAGATTCCAAAGAAGACCAAGTGTGAAACTTTAGTAGATTGAGTTCTCAACACAAAAAATAATTTTTCTCGTATTCCCTATCCCCTTTCTTGCACGCAAACACCATTTGGAGACATTCGAGTCACGGACAGCGAGAGCTCTTGCACCTAATGTTCTTTTGTTACTTGTTTCAATGCTAATATAGACTCTTTCCTGTTATGACTTGAATTGAATCTCTAACCTTGATTGCTTTACTTTTCAAAGTTCTTTTATGGTTGCTAGCATGTCACCACAGAAATTTTGCTGTTATCATTTACCTACTCGAGGACGAGCAGGAATTAAGCTTGGGGATGTTGATACGTCCAAAACGTATCTATAATTTCTGCTTGTTCCATGCATGTTTTGTGTGATATTGCTATGATCTAGATACACTTTCATACACTTTTGATCATATTTGGACTAACCTATTAACTCAGTGCACCCTAGTGCCAGTTCCTGTTTTCTCCTGTTTTTCTATTTCAGTTTTCCCCCATATAAAAAGTGCCAAAAAAATTCGGGAAAATTCAGATAAAAAATCAGCGTGAAGGAAGCTTCGCGAAGAGCCCGAGAGGGGCCAGAGGGGAGCCAGGGGGCGCCTAGGGCCCCTGGTCAACCTCTGGGCGCCTAGGGCCACTGGTCCACCTCTGGCTGCCCCCCTTCGCCTATTTATTCTCAGTCACGGGGAAACTCCAGAAGAAGAACCCTATTCCGCAAACTCGCCTCTGTTCTGCCGCCGCCGCGCTTCCGAGATCGGGAGCACCAGAAGACCTCTTCCCGGCACCCTGCCGGAGGGAGGATTGACCTCCGGGAGTCTCCTCTCCACCATGGATGCTCCCTGGATGTCTCGTGAGTAGTTTTCCTTGGACCATGGGTCCGTGATCAGTAGCTATGTGATGTTCTCCTCCCCTCTTTGATCTTAATTGTTTAGACCTCGTGAGATGTCCTACATGATCGAGGCACCTTTGTAATATTTCTGCTGTTGCTATGCTGAGTTTGATGGGATCTGATGGATTATGAGATTATGTTCAGATTGTGATAGAGTAATATATTTGGTTTTTATCTCTTATATTTTTGTTCCTAAGTAATTCTTGCATGTTCTCCGTTGCTGTTTATTGCTTTGGCCAAGTAGTAGGTAGTGACTCCGAGAGGGAACGTTGTGCTCGATTGTGGGTTCATGCCCCCCGATGACACGCTTGAGTGACAGAAACATGAGTCTAGGGTATGTGTTGTTTCCACAAGGGGGAAAACAACGGTGCTTGTAACCGCGGTTACAAGGATTGTTTACTTTACGCAAAGTTCTTTTTAATGCAGTTGTCTGTTGCTTTGGGTTTACACTTTGGGTGGGGCTCGCAACTTAATACCAGCGAGATGTTCTGGATAGATATCTCAAGGTGGATGATTAGTAGTAGATGTAGTTGGATTACGGTCTACTTATTTTGGCGTACTGCCCGTGCTTTTGAACCTCTTCCTTTCTTTTGTAGCATAGTTAGCATTGCGGTGCGTTCATAATCCTGTCAATTGCCCTTCTGTAATTTGTTTACCTCGCATAGCAGTTTTATCGTCTTTTGGGAGAGAGACATCACTAGTGAACATCACGTATCCCGGTCCATATCCTTATCACTGTTTCCACGCTATATTTACTTTACTGCTTTTACTTGCTATCATTATCCCTTGTGTTTTTACCCTTTGTGAACAACAAGACCGGAGAGATTGACAACCTCTCTGAACTTCGTTGGGAACAAAGTTATCTGTGTCTGTGTGCAGGTCCACGTCAGTCGCGCCGCTGACACCTACTTATCATCTACGGAGTCCTACTGGAGACAAACCTTGGTATCTTCACCGAGGGAAACTCGCTGTTGTACTGCATCACGCCTTCCACTTGGGGCTCACCAACGAAGGGCGAGAAGCCATCAAAAGCCGACCACGCTCTCGAATCGGCCTCTACCGTCTGGACGAGGTCGGGTTAGCTACCCAAACAGATGTGGGAAACCCCCTAGCTTCCAGGTGTGGACCAACAAGAGAAACCATGTCTCCGCTGGCCCAAGTTGTTTTAAAGAATATCTGCCAGGAGCTACCCGACAGACACACACACGGTTTTCAAATGGTAAATCAGCTTGGGCCACCACTAGAAATGTTTGAAGCTAGGTAGGTAAGAAAAGGGGACCCCATAAAATCCCACACGCGGTTAGGCACGCTCAGTCTTAAAACCAATACCCGGAACTTGGGTCCTAGGTGACTCGAATGGAACAAAACGTCGGGGCGGGATAGCCTAGACCTTCCATCCTTCGTCGAATATAGTCAACATTATAATAATCATATCATCAACAACAATATAATAATGTGATATCCCAAACCAAGGAGTAACAAGAGGTAACATCGTAGCATCCTAAGCATGCATACTAAGCAGGGGCTGAGCAACGAGCAATAGTAACATAGCAGTACAAGGTTTGCTGGGAGGGGACATGGCTGTATCGGTTTGAAAGAGGCTGTAACATGTGATAGGATCAAACATCGAACCTAACCTATACTAGCATGCAAACCTCTGGTTGAAATAGAATGGACCATAAGTAATGTATAGTCCTTGCCTATTGATAAGTCGGGTTCCGAAGGTGTAGTTGATCGCAAGCTCGCATCGTCTCCGAAGGGTACCCGCGAAGCACACAGGAAGGAAACACTGGAAAGCAATCGACGAGCAAGCATCTATTACTACAAAGCAAACACGAGCAAGCATCAACAAGAACGCAACACGAGACATCTTACCTACCGTCGAGAGCGGTTACTAACAGGTTAAGTGGAGTACTCGTCACACACGACGATGCCGCACATTTATATTGGTTCAAGTTGTTTAGCTACACAAGATGAGCAAAGGTTGTTAACATGGCATAAACTATCTAATCTAGTCATTTTAAGTGAGGGGGGGGGTAAAACCTATACATGGCAACTATTACGGACCCCACGATAATTATTGCATTTGGTACTGTTTTTTCCTAAACAATATTTTATAGTTTTTATTAGCAAGCAAAAGCAGCATAAACACAATCTACATGCAATTCTAGTCAAGTTTCATATAAAGAACATTTTTATCAGAGCAACGGGTGAAAAGTTATTAAAGAAACATTTTTCAATGGCATGCGATGTAATTAGCAGTGAAACAACATGTAAACAAAGTCAAACATGGCAAAAGAGCACATTTTATTAAACTACACAAAATTCTAAGCAAGTTTCATGTTTTAAGCGTCGCGATCCGAGCTACGGTTGAAAAGATACGGGCACCGCAAAATTAATACAATCAGCAATTCTAATAAACCAGAAAAGCAAAAAAACAGAGTAACGGGCCGAATTTTGACTACACCGAGCCCAACAGTGGGCGCAAGATATTAAATTGCGCCTAGCGCGATGAATAACAGCAGGCAGAATGGGCCGAGCCCAACAACTAATAGGAGAAAAAAAAGGAGCTCAGGCTCACCAGTCGGGCTGAGGCCCATCTCTCTGGCGGTGGGCGCTGGATAACCTCGCATCTCCCTGGGAGAGAGGATACAGGCGAGCCGGGGGGCGCTGGAGGGGAGGCCGGCCTGCTAGCGTCGGTCGTGCTGGGCTGGGCCTCGCGGGCCCATCGCGTTGGGAGGCCCGACTGGGTCAACGCGGCGAGCAGCCGCTGGATCGGGTCGTCCCGGCCCGTCGCGGCGGCGCTGCAGCGCTATCCGGCGAGAGCGAGCGGCGGAGGGACGTGGAGGCGCACGGAGGAGGCGGATCGGGGCGGTCGCCGGCTAGGCCTCCCGGGCGGCGCGGTTCGAAGTGGAGGGGGCCGACGAGCTCGGCCCGAGCTTGGCTCGGCCGACCATGGAGGAAACGGCGCGACGGCGCCTGCTCTCCTGCGAGCAGAGGAGGGGAGGCGAGGTTACGAGGAGGAGAGGGAAGGAGAGGGCGCTGCGGAGGCGACCTGAACGGAGCGGCGGCTCGCGGTGGCGTCCGGTCGGCGGCACGCCGGCGCGCGGCGCAGCACAACGGAGGCAGCGCGGTCGGCCGGTTGCGGCAGCGCCTAGATGGGCTTCTGCGGGCCGCGACGACGTGGATCCGGCCCTGCGGGGCCCGGTTCGTCTGGAGGCAGGCTGGGGCTACGTGGACGCCTCCACGACCGTCGATCCGCAGATCTGACGGTCCAAAACAGCCAGGGTCTAGGGTTTCGGGGAGAGGAGGACTAGGGGGAAAAATTGAGTAGAAATGAGGGGGTGGCTGCAATTTTTTTCCATGGAAACCCTAGAAAAGGGTGGGGGAGTGGTGGTGTTTACACAGCCCAGGTGGCTGGCAGTTTGCAGAAACATCCCCGGTTTTTCTCTCGCGCGCGGTGTTTACGTTTCTGACCGCCGGGGGTCCGCAGGACCTCCGATTCGGGTAAAACTTCGAACTGCGCAATCAGCGCGTCGAGCCGGTGGCGTTCACCTCGCGTTGGAACCGTTCCGAGAACACTTTCCGGCGTGCTATAAAAATAACCCGTTTAATTATTAAATGGGGTTTTCGCTCCGTTGGCTACGGCTGGTCTGGTGCGGGTTTTCGCGACGGTGATCGGGTGAAACCCGGTGTCGCAAAGGTCGAGTGTCAAGGTGGCAAGGGTCGGTCTCTGTCCGGTACGAGATAAGAGGGGGGTAAATAATCGCCGATCGATAAATCGGGGATGCAAACACCGCAAACAAATCAGACAATCAAACAATTCACACCGAAAACAAAATTTTTATTTTGGTGAAATCTGGGCTGTTACAGAGGTGCGCCTCCTGCAGAAGGGCAACTACCCCACGCCGCCCGACATGCGCGTCCTGGGCGCATGAAGGTTGAGCGCCAACGACGTCCCCGTCCCTTCGTCGCCCGCTGGAGACGCACGCGCCGCCGAGATCGAGGCCATCTGCGACAACATGTCGGTTTATGCACGCGATGAAGCGCGGTACGCGCCGAGCAACCACGCGATGTGGACTGCCTACTTCCAACCGCGCCACGTCGAGAAGCTGGCGTCCACCAACGGCGGCCTGGTGCCGAGGGGGCGCCAGAACTCCGACGGCTGCCGCCAATGGTGAGGTGTGCCCGGTCGGACGCTCTCCGCCATCCTCGCGCACATCGAGGGCTGCAACCAGCCGCCGTTGAAGGACTCGAGGCCGTCCATCTCGTGCCGCCGCCGGAGCTCCTCGCTGCCGAGGCGGATGAAGCAGGCGTCCTCGTCGTCCTCGGGCTCTGGCTCCCGCTCCTCCGGGTCGGCGCGGGCGCCGCCGCTCGTCCCCGTCAAGCCTAACCCACAGGAGACGTCGCTCCGTCGACGCAACCGTGGCGGCGGACTCGTCATTAACGAGGGTCGCTGCGTCCCTTCCCCTCCCCACGAGCACCTGCGCTGGTGAAGTCGAAGAAGGATTCGTCGTCCGCCGTGGAGAAAGAACACGAGGCCATGGCTGCCGACCTCGAAAACGAAGGTGGCGACTACACCGTATTCTACAGCCTCTTCGGCATGCGCTGAGAGTTTTTTATGTTTTATCTATGTTTTATTTAATCCACCAAAATATCAATGAAATCACCTATATTTCATCCAAATTAATTGAGTTTCGTTGAGTTTGACCATTTAAAAAAAAACTTGTCGTTGGGTTCACGACTGGGAAACAGGTCGCATCTACGCCGAATATAGCGCCGACGACCCCAAAAACTCTAATTTCATCCGAAAAAACGTATTTGGGATCGAACGGTTGGAGATGCCCTTAGCATCTATGATTTGTTTACCATGTTTATCTTTTCACTTATCCTTTGTTCACCATGTTCAGTTGTTCACCCATTGGTAGAGCACAGCGCAGCAGTTGTTTATTTTAATCACATACTGCATGTAGTGCCAACCATCTGTCCCGTGGCATCTCCAGTAACCCCATGTGCACCACCCCTGTTGCTGCTTCAACGGTCAAAGAAAAGGGGATCTGATGGAGAGGATGGAACCTAGACAGCAACACTAGCAGTCACCAGTTTGCCCTTTGCAGTGCAGTCCCTGCCATCCTCCCCTCCATTCCCCTCTCGCCCGCCTGCAGGCTCCTACTTCCAAGGTGAGCTCTATGTCTGCACTGATGTGGATCTCCGCACCGCAGCAACAACTTTTTCTGGTTTATTCGAGCCTTTTGCCCCCTATTGCTGTCAGCTCAAGGTATATTTGCCACACATTCCGTTGTGCAACTGTGGGAAAGGCTCACTTTTGGTTGGATGCTTCATTCCATGGCAACGCCATTGCTTTCCATGGAAAGAGATGAACTAAAAGGAGCATCATTGCACTCTTAGATTGCAATCCTTTACTTGCATTATTTGGTGGCTTTTAGCTCGAGAAGTTGTCTTGTTAATTTAGGGAGATGGCCTTGCTTTCCGTTTAGCACTTCCATGGGGAGCACCATCTTTTTCCTTGGGTGTCTGTGCCCGTTATGGGTATGGACATCGAGCGAATTCCGGAAATAATCTATTCTAGTACCCCCAATCATATGCTGGGGTACAAGTAACATCCCGGATGAACGGTAATCCGGCCGGCCACTTGCATTTTATGCAGAGTGTTTTGTTTTTCTTCCTTGCTTTACATCGCCATTGACAAGGTTCCAAACATTTTCCGCAGCTAGATCTGATCCAGCGGCGGCTGTCCAATCGGGAATCTGCAGCAAGAACAGAGTGCTGTGAATTCTGATCGCGGTGGACGTCAAGGAGGCACGATGCAAGCGGCGGCGCGGCAGGTGGAGGACAAGGAGTGCTACAGCTACACCACCAATGGCAGCGGGCGGCCGCAGCGCAAGAACCCGGGGGCCGCGTCCAGGCTCAAGCCGATGCCGTCCAAGTGGGACGACGCGCAGAAGTGGCTCGTGGGCATGTCCAACGGCGGCGACGGGATGCACGGCGGCAAGGCCGCCAAGCCCCGCAACTCCAACGCCGACGACCGGCGCCTGCTCAGCTCGTCCTCGCAGAACGGCCGCATCTCCTGCAGCAGCGTGGACGGCGGCATCGAGTACAACATGGTGGTGGCGCCCCCGACGCCGCCGCAGCTGGGCGAGGGGGACGGCGACGGCGACGACGTCGGGGAGACCAAGAACATGGACTGCATGGTGCGGCCGCACGCCCACGGCTCGCCCGTGTCGGTGTGCCTGCGGGACATGGGCACCGAGATGACGCCCATCGCCAGCAAGGAGCCGTCCAGGGCCGCCACGCCGCTGCGCTCCACCACGCCCGTCTCCCGGAGCCCGATACCGTCGCGGTCGTCCACGCCGGGGAGGCGGCGGCAGGACGGGCCGCCCGCGGGCGTCGCCGCCGACGTGGTCAGGATGGCCGAGCCGGCGGCGGTAAGCAATGCCGTCGGTGGCGGCGAGGCCGACAGGGAGAGCAACGGCGGGGTGGAGGGCCGTGCTCCCATTCCCAGAGCCAACACGCTCGAGTCCCGCGCGGCGGCCTGGGACGACGCCGAGCGGGCCAAGTTCATGGCGAGGTGCGAATGCTCGATCACATCTTCCTTTTCAGTTCAGAATTGTTAGTGTTTTGTGCAGATCTGCTTGCTTAATCAGTTCATTATCACGTTTCCCGGTTCAGATACAAGCGTGAGGAGGTGAAGATACAGGCCTGGGAGAACCACGAGAAGAGAAAAGCCGAGATGGAGATGAAGAAAATAGAGGTATGTATGCATGGCAATCAAATCTTTTGGCATGATGATTGGATATCATCATTTTTCGTGTTCCATTCCTTTATTCACGTATAGGAGATTGCAGTGGTCCAATGGGAATTCATTGCATCTGCATACAACAAAAGCAGACAAGCAGCTCTGCGTCTCTTGAATGATATACCCAATCTTTTTCGAACGAGCTGATCTTGAATGAATGCTACACTGTGGCTGTGGCTGACCCAGCCCGATTGAATTCACCGTACCACCAGCGGTTATTACCCACACTGCTCGACCATTACCACAGTGGATCTGCTCTGCGGCCACTTGATGCGCCACATGAACGCTGTCGGGAGTTTTATTTTCTACTGCATGACATGGCTGCAGTGGAAATTAATTGTAAGCTTGTTTGAATTGAAATGAACCAGATGAAGGCGGAGCAGATGAAGGCCCGGGCGCAGGAGAAGCTGGCCAACAAGCTGGCGACGGCGAGGCGCGTGGCGGAGGAGAAGCGGGCGGTGGCGGAGGCCACGCTGAACGAGGGCGCCGCCAGGACGTCGGAGAAGGCGGACTACATCAGGAGGACGGGCCACCTGCCCTCCTCCTTCTTCTCCTTCAGAATCCCCTCCCTCTGCGGCTAGCTGCCCCATACAGATTCCCCGTATATGTACCTCGGTGGAGTTCTTCTTTTTCATGTGTGTAGCGATCTCCTCCTTTTAGTGGTGTAATTTTACTGCCCCGCTGCGTCATTTTGTGTTCATTGTATGTGGGGTGAAGGCACTTCAAGTTCTACATGATCAACATAGCTTTGCTTCTCGATTATCAACAAAGGAAATTTGTCTCAAAACAAAAAAGAAAAAGAAAAGAAAAAAGATACTCTCTCTTTACGGTTTTATATGTCGCTCGCGTCATCACGTACAAATTTCGTAACTAAGAGATATTTTCCTCCTTGCTCGTTTTACCCTCGCTCGGTCGGTCACTCGCTCGCGGTCTCCTCGCCCACTTCCATCCCTAGCTCGCATTGCCGCCGCCTCGGCCCCATCTCCACCCTCTCCATGGCCCTCGTCTCCGCCCCCTTCCTCTCCAAGGTCGCTGCCGCCTCGTCCTCATCTCCCTCGAGGAAAGGTTCAATTTTTATCCACCGAGGACCTCGATTCGTAGCATCACCATCGTCGTCGGCATCTTCATCTGCCTCGTAGTCTGCGTGCTCATTTGGCCCATGTGGGCCAACCAGAAGTTGCACCAACTCACGATGCACAACATGGATAAGCTCACGACCGACGTGTAAGGCTGTGTCGAGGACTACTTCACCGAGGGCGATGCCGAGGCCGGCAAGGGCGACGCAAGCCAAGTCGGAGGGCTACAAGTGTGTGCTTAACTCCAAGGCGTCATGAGTGGACTTCGAGGTGGGATGAAGAGGTGTATTTCCATTGTAGGAAAGGAAATTTATGTCAAGGCAACCGCACACATCATTCTAACCTATGCTATGGCATGTTTCGATCTCACGAGAACCTCTATGATGACATAAGCCAGTTTATTTACAGATATTGGTGGAACCATCAAGCAAATGAAAGGATGATGCACTAGATTGGCTAGGAGAAGATGAAGTTGTCAGATAAATAAGGGGTTTGGGCTTTCGTGATAAGTACCCACTCGACATGGCCATGTTGGCGACTCATACATGCCCCAAACTCGCTATGTGCACAAGTGCTTTGGGACAAATACTATTCATGTAGTTATGTACGGTTACATGTGTTGACACACGAACACGTCCACGTGTACCCGCAGCGCCGATGGAGATACTCCGCAACTCACGCCGCGGGAGGCCTGCCGGAAGCGCGATACGCAAGACAGTCCGGCACACGCTTTTGAGACCAAACGCTCCGGTTACTCGGGAGGGACCCCGTCGGAGTACCCAGCGACGATTGGCTGCTCCAAGTTGTCCTGAACGCCCCTAGAGCCTTGTAGATCGTAGCCCCCAAATCTGAAGAACAACGAAGAACAAGAAGCAAGGTACAAAGGGGATAGATAAATGAACACGAAAAAATATATATAAGTGTTTTGTGTTTGTTCGATTGTGTGTTGTTTCAATCGGCCATCACCTCATTTATATATGAGGAGGCTGGACTTTCCATACAAGAAAAGGACTCCAAATCCCGTCCAAATCTCTCCAAACATAACCGAACTCGGATTACAGGTGGTCCCAAGAAAATAGTTCGGTTTTTGGTAGTTTTGGGGCTGCAAACGAACTCAGATGAAAAAACTCAAAACATAAAAATTGTATCCCTTGAAATTTCAAAACTTTTTCATGTTGAACGTTTTTTGATTCGAGGCCATCCTAAGGGCCGAAATCCTCACGCTTTCCATCAGACATCAACTGTATAGGTGTCTGGCTCCGAACGTCAGTTTTCCCTCTTGACAAGTATATATTGTCATGGCTATAACTTTTGCTGTAGAACTCGGATTGAGATGATCCAAAAACCAAAATCGACTGGTTCAACGATGCCAAGACGGACCATATAGAACACTTTTCCATTTGATGATGTCTTGAAGGCCTAATTGGCAAAATAGTACTTTGAATGCTAGGATCTTATCGCTTCCAACATAGTTTAGACCTCTAAGATGGAATCGGATGACAATGGCTCGAACTACAAAGATGTTCATATCGACGATACCAAACTTTTTCATGTAGACCACTTTTTCATTTGAGGTCATCTTGTATATGAATATTGTCGTGCCAAAAACTGGTGTCAACACATGCCCCCCTGTTTTTCGGCAAAACTTGTGTGCCGAAAAATAACTTGCACAAGGTCTAAGGACGATGTCAACACTGCATCGGCCATGCATGTTCTTAGGGTGATAATTACATATCGGCCATGCCTTCAGACTGGCTATCTCATGAGTCAAACCTCTTCAAATATTTGTTGTCTTGATAACACAAGTATCTCCATGAATGCATCACATGGTGTAACCTGCCTGATCTTCTCAACTTGGATCCTGTAAATAAGAAAAATATGTTTGTTCCAGCCAACCACCTGGCTTGCACTAGATCTTTGTTATTAATGGCCGAAGCAACAAGCTTTAAGTCGGCCTCTTCTATATTGGCAAGACTAAGCGTCGGTTTTCTGAGAAATATGAACCATGTTACTATCAACATGATAACCAGATGCTTGTCGTACCAATTCATTTGCTCTCCAATTGTCATGTCTAGATATATGATCAATGCTAAAATAACTCACGGTAGAAATTATATCTAGGCATTTATCAAGATAAACATTTAAGTGATTCATCAAATCATATGAAATCCATAGATATTTGATGCACAACTAATAACGAATCACAAAAAGCCTCAATATGTGTGCACCTATAGCAAGTAAAAGCTCTAAACCGAATAATACATATTCAACTTTGATTGTTTGTGCAACAATATTCTAAGCATGATGAGTCATCAAAACATCACCATGAGGAGATATAAAAGAAATACCAAAACCTTGGCCTTTGGTACAAACTAAACCACCAAAATATAATCTCCATGGCACTAATAAGACAAGGTTCATAACAATATTATGCTCACTAAAAAAAGCAATGATTTGGCTTCTCATATATTCAAATTAGTTATATCATACCTAGCCAAATCATAATCCCACTCACCAATTCTGCAACTTGTGAATTGGTCTATGCAACATATTTTTAATGAACGTACACCTTGTCTTAATCTCCAACAAAACTAAGGGCGATGTTTAGGAAAACACACCGGCCATGTTTAGATGTATTCTTAGGACGATAGAACAAATATCGGCCATTACCATAAGACTTCTTGTAGAACTCATCCATTAAAGCATATATAGCCGAAATAAACAAATGGAATAACAAGTCAAATATTTCGGCCTTTGAATCAGCAACAAGAATGAAATTAATCAAATGTATAGTGACATGGTAATCCCCTATCATGATGTAAGAAATTGTATTGCATCCATGGATGAGAATAAGCCCATGGAGGGTAACC
The DNA here is from genome assembly GCA_950022295.1 of Bromus sterilis. Classification (NCBI taxonomy): domain Eukaryota; kingdom Viridiplantae; phylum Streptophyta; class Magnoliopsida; order Poales; family Poaceae; genus Bromus; species Bromus sterilis. The sequence continues at coordinate 357,598,214 of OX465595.1, read as the reverse complement.
AATCATACCTGAGGATGAATCCCATGGTAAAGGCATCAATGACATGTTTGAAGAATATGAATGATGTGCTAATCGACGATTTTGGTTGGATGGTGGAAATCTTCGGCTTAATCTTTTATGAGATGATTTCTCCTTCACTTTGGTTGTATTCTCTGCAATAGAAGCTTGCACATCATTTTTGGTTTGACTATTATTCTTAGGAACCCATGCCATATTCTTCTTCTCAAGTTCTTGTGCACTAAGTTTTTGCAATTTCTTCTTCTTCCAATATGATAAACCGAGTGGACGTCTCGGTTATGATTATTTTCAAGGCAGTGACAATTCTTTTTTGACCTTGTGCACTCTCAACTCGTTTTGTTCAGATTTGGCAACGGTATTTTGAAGATTCGTTTGCTCTTCTTCTTTGCCTTTAGTAGCCAATGTCAATGCTTTAATTGGCTCTTTATTATTTGAAATTAAATCTGAAGTGGCACACTTACGACCATCCTTTTTGACACGATATACTTGCTTGACCACCTCTTTCTTCTTCCTTGAGATCCGAACCGATTCCTTTTGATTGAAACGGTCTTTGTTATGCAATTGTTCATCAAGTGTGGACCTTCTTGAAGCTGCATAATCTTGATGAGATGGTTCAAAATAAGATGGATAATGTGCCCTAGAATTATACCTGTCCCATGATGGATATTGATTCATATAAGCATAGGGAGGTATCCATGACGCTGATACTGGCGGCCCAAAATAAGGATATGAGTATGATGTATTGAAATTATCTCTTTGCCAATACAAGTCCTCAGATTTGCGCCTAGGGGGTTATCTTGATGCTTTTGAATTACTTGGCCGATGAGCAATTTTTTCATCACTTATCTTCTGATATTTTTCCAATAGCTGCGCAAAAGTGACCTTTGATTTCTTACCCTTGCGCTTATCTCGGCCATTGATCTCTTTGGTTTTCCTTGCATCGATCTTAGGATTTTCTTGCTTCCCCCCAGTGCTTGGCATCTTCATCATAACTTTGACAGAATCCCCGCCTTCAAGAATATCATCATTGCGCTCAGGAATAATTTGTGTACTTGAAAGCTTGATCCCATAACCTCGACATACACGTTGGAATAGCATGATGATTGTGTGAATTGAACAATAGTTTGCTCCAGTTTTGGATGACTCTCCAACGTCTTGTCTTCATCTTTGTGTTTGTTCCGAGCTTCATCACTCGAATGATTATCAGGTGAACTTTGCTCAGCCGCACGCTTGTGTTCTTGATGTTCATCATTAACCAAACTTTGTTTGGCCATATCACTTTGTTCTTGATGCTCATCAATTTCTGTGGCACGGAACTCATAGGGAAAGAAATATATTCCCTTAGCTTTAGAAAAATCAAGCACGGTTGTTATGTGCTCACCATACCCTTTCTCAATGGTGCTTGCCTCTTTGGATTTGATGGATTCGGAACACACACTAGTTGATTCAGCTTTTCCAGCCGAAGAACTTTCAATCTTCGAATCATCACTTTTTTCATCAATTGGCAAGGCTTCTTTTCTTTGAGTCAATTCCTTTTCTATTTGCTCCAAACGGAGAGAAGCAAATTTAGCTTTAAGCTTCTTCTCAAGCTCAGCCCACCCTGGACAAGATTGCCCGCTATTGCTTTTAGCTTTAAGCCTTTTCTCCATCTCAGACCATGTTGGATAAGATTGCCCCCCGGCGCTTTCAGGATCTTTCGGCATTGAATCTTAAATGTTTCCGAAACTTTGCAATTGTATAGGGGGTATATAGTATGTTGGAGCAATACGAGAAGACATATGCATTGGTGTGGAACTATATTTTTCCTGGCATAACATATCAATTCACAATGATTCATCTTCTTGCAAAACTCTAGCTTTTATTGCATTATAGTCAGGAGACAAACCACTAAGATATAATTCCATACAATATCACTAATTCTGTCATTTTGGCCTTTCTTCCTTTCTAACGCAGCTACCTCACGAGCAACTTTAGATGAAGGTGTGTATGCTCCTGTAGATTGGTCACTTATTCAGGGATAACCATGAAGGTGTGGAGCCGAATTATGAGTATCAACAGTTGCATATGGCACTGACAGATTAGTAGCACGAGTTGTAGCATATGATGGTTGATGGTAATTGGCCGAATAACTAGTGCTAGCCTAGCCAATTCCCCTATCCATCGACATATTTGGATTAACATATTGCAAGTTAGGTGCCGATTAATAAAAAGGTGAAACACTTTGTTGCATGTTATTGAAAGTTCCTACATGGGGTGTTTCAACTCTATCAACCGAGCTCATCATGTTGTTCGTCGGCATATAGATATCTCGGATTGCCGATGCATGAGAGTTGGGATACATATGTTGCATATTGCTAAAACTAGACTTTGAAGCATAGGGATTATTATGAACCGGCTGCTGCACATAATTAGATGGATAATTGATGAAACTAGGGCTAGCCGATGCATCATGCTCATTAGGTAATCTAGCAACAACATACAAATTATTTGCATCTACATAGGTGAATTGGGAATTCATACTACCTTCGTAGATTGCAGCAACTTGATGACGATATTTTCATACCAAGAACGAGCCGGAGAACGTTCGAAGCTTCTTCCTCAGCGAGTCGCCAAAAAGTGTGTTGACACACAAACACGTCCACGTGTACCCGCAGTGCCGATGGAGATACTCCGCAACTCACGCCGCGGGAGGCCTGCCGGAAGCGTGATACGCAAGACAGTCCGGCAGGCGCTTTTGAGACCAGACGCCTGATACGTTTCAAACGTATCTACTTTTCCAAACAGTTTTGCTATTGTTTTGCCCTCATTCTTGCATGATTTGGACGAAACTAACCCGGACTAACGTTGTTTTCAGCAGAGCTGTCTGTATGGTTTTATTGTGCGCAGGGAAATGGATTTTTGGACATCTCAGAAAATTCCCAGAAAAATACCAGAAAATCCACACACCCGAAGGAGTCCGGAGCCAGAAGGGGGCCCAGAGGGCAGCCAGGGGGCCCCAGGCGCCCTGCTGGCGCGGCCAGGGGTGGGGCCGCGCCCTCTGGCCTCCTAGGCAACTCCCCCCTCCTTTGGTGCCCTACCGAGACTCCTATTTATTCCCGTGACGGAGAAACCCCGAAACAGAAGTCGTTTTCCCAATTCACGTCGTGGAGCCGCCGCCACCTTCTGTTCTTCTTCGGGAGGGCTAATCTGGAGGCTGTTTTGGCCTCCGGAGAGGGGAGATCATCGCCATCATCATCATCATCATCATCATCATCATCGCCAATCCATCCTCCCTCCATGACTTCTCCATCCATGTGTGAGTAATTCCCTGCTGTAGGCAAAGGGGATGGTAGGGATTGGATGAGTTAGATCATGTAATAGTTTATCAGATTGTTGGGGGCATGTTGCCTATCATCTAGATTGGTGTTTATCATCTTTGCTTCAACTTGTTGCTCTTAATGCTTGTCACTTTGGGCCCGAGTGCCATGATTTCAGATCTGAACTCTATGTGTTTGCATGGATATATTTGTGTTCTTGATCCTATCTATGAGTTGTTTGCACCTGTTATAGTCCGGAACCGGCGATCCCGAAGGTGACATCTTGGGACACCAAAGGGGATGGACTATAGTTTGAGGATTCCGTGTATCCATTGATTGTTAATGCTTTGTTCCGGTGCTCTTTGACAGGAGCACCTTAATCTCCATAAGTTCCTTTTGGCCCCGTTCGTAGCGGGATGGTAGGACAAAAGATGTTGTGCAAGTTCTTATTGCAAGCACGTACAACTACCTTTGGGATACATGCCTGATGTTTGATTTATGCCTAGATGATCATTGCTTTTCTGTGTGCCTTGCCCCAAGTTAAATACATGATGTGTCTTATCCATGCAGCGCCCAACCATCCATCTCCCTAGCCTACAGTGTTTTTAATTCTGCTGGTTACTAGTTGTTTACTTTCGCTGTTTTACTATTACAGTTGATATCACCACCACTATTATCGCAGTTACTATTAATATCTTGTTGCAAGTAAGTGTATCTCAGGTGCGGTGGAATTGACAACTCCACTGTTAAAGCTTGTGGATATTCTTTTGCTCCCCTTGAGTCGAATCTATAAATTGGGTTATTCTTGCCCGAGAAGACTATCTCGATCCCCTGCAGTTGTGGGTTATCAAGCCTGTTTTCTGGCGCCGTTGCCGGGGAGCATAGCTTTATTCACAAGTCTACTTGAAGTATTTTACCTGTTGCAATTTATCCGCTATGGGTAAGAAAGAAGACCCCAAGGTCCCGATCTTACCATCCCGTACAACAAAAGGTACTGTTCTGAACACTAGTGCTACACTTGATTCACCTTCAGTTATGAGAAAGTTTGCTTCACCTTCACCACATGATGCCTCTACTGAATCTGTTACTATGTCCGATACTTTTGATGATGCTTCTACTACTCTGGATGATATTGGTTCACTTAGTCACGCTCTTGAGAAACAGATCGCTGCTACAAAAAAATCTAGAATTGAAATTCCTGATACTTGCTATCCTTTTGATGGAACTTACACTTATCCTGATTTGAGTAAACTCAAGGAGAGACTCCTTGATGATGATTATATTATACTTGATGATGATTTATGCAGGGAGCTAACAGAGTTTGACGACTCTGACCCTGATGCTATTAAGAAGCTTCTCGAAAAACATTCCCTGAAGAACAAGACTGTTCCTGGTCCTAAATTTTCTACGTCTCCTATATGCATCAATGATCCTGATTATAATTTCTCTGTTGATCTTTCACTTATATCTATGGTTGAATCTGACCCCTTTTATGGCAGAGAAAATGATGATGCTATTGCACACCTGACCAAACTCACTGAGTTAGGTGGCTCGTTTACTACAGATGAGAAGATACGAAACTTCTATGTTACTAAGCTTCTTCCTTTCTCTTTGAAGGAAGGTGCTAAAGCATGGTACGATGCACTACCATGTGGTTCTATTAGTAGTCCTCAAGACTTAGCTCACTCTTTTGTTGAAAAGTACTTTCCTGCTCATATGCAACATGCTGCTTTATGAAGAATTTATAACCTTACACAGTTGCAGGATGAGAACCTCCCTAAAGCTTGGGGGAGGTATTGCAGTCTGATCCAGGCTAGACCGGGACATGGAGTCCCTAAGAATGAATTAATTGATATATTTTATGCTGGTCTAACTGATGAATCTAGATCCTACTTGGACAGTTGTGCTGGTTGTGTTTTCAGGAAAAGAACACCGGACGATGCAGAAGAATTAATGGGCAAGATTGCCAAGAACCACGAAGATTGGTCCGTCCCTGAACCACCTCCGCCACCAAATAAAAGGGGCATGCTTGTCCTAAGCCTCGAAGATATGCAGGAAGCTAAAAAGTCTATTAAAGAGAAGGGTATTAAAACTAAAGACGTGAAGAATCTACCCCCCATCGAGAAGTTGTGTGAGCCAACTACTCACCCTCCTATGGTAGAGGTACACTCTCTTTTAGATTTCAATGCAAGTGACATTCCCCATGGTAAGCCTCCTGATCAATGTTTAGATGAGCTTGATAATTTCATTATGAAGCAAAATCACTTTAATGAGAGGATACAAAGTCAGTTGCATGATAGTTCCCTTGCTACCAAAAGTTTGCTTGATGTTCTAGGTAGAACAGTTAATGATGTTAAATGTCTTGTGAAGCATTTTCATATGGTTCAAACTCAGCTTGATCAAATTTCTAATGTGCAAAAAGATTTGCTTGCTAATAATTCCAAACAGGATATATAGGCCTTCGGGATTAAAACCCGAGGAGGAACTAGCACTCAAGATCCACTCTATCCGGAGGGACATCCGAAGAGAATCGAGCAAGATTCTCAAATACAGGAAGAAGAAATTGTTAGCTCGCCGAAGAAGAAGAAGCACAAAGAAGCTGACAATTCCAATGATCCAAATAGTATATCTACTTCCGATGCTGAAACTGAAGACGGTGCTGAGCCTGAAAAGGATGGTGAAAAGAATGATCCACCCGAAGTTCGAGAAGAAGAAGCACCCGACAAACGCAAGAAATACACTAGAGAAGATTTTATCGCAAGAAGACATGCGAAGGAACGAGAACCATGGGTACAGAAACCCATGCCCTTTCCAGGTAAGTCTCTCAAAACTAAAGAAGAAGAGCATTACGATAAGTTTTGTGAATGGATGAAACCTCTTTTTCTTCAAATTCCTTTGACTGATGCTATTAAGTTACCTCCTTATTCGAAATATATGAAAGATATTGTTACTAATAAAAGAAAAGTTCCTAATGAAGCAATATCTACTATGCTTGCTAACTACTCTTTTAGTGGCAAGATTCCTGAGAAGCTTGGTGATCCAGGTATACCCACCATTCCTTGTTCCATAAAAAATAATTATGTCAGGACTGCTTTATGTGATCTTGGAGCAGGAGTGAGTGTTATGCCTTTCTCTCTTTACAAGAGGCTTTGTTTAGAAAAACTAATCCCTACAGATATCTCTCTTCAGATGGCTGACAAGTCAACAGTCGTTCCCATAGGTATTTGTGAGGATGTTCCCTTTGAAGTTGCTAATTGTTTAATCCTCACTGATTTTGTTGTGCTTGACATGCCCGAGGATGGGAGCATGTCTATTATTCTTGGTAGACCTGTTCTTAACACCGCAGGTGCTATTATTTATTGCAATAAAGGAAAGGTTACTTTCAATGTGAATGATAAAGAACACACGGTGTATTTTCCGAAGAAGACTGACAAGAGGCATGGCCTCAACTCAATAGAGAACATCGAGACCGTGAAGATTGGAGAATGGGATTGTCCTCTACATGTGCACCACAAATACAAAACCATCATGGTGGGGACAATGTCCATTAAAGTAAAGGTGCAATGATCACTTCATGAGAGGTGAGGCTTTTTGCTCTATATATCGCCAGTTTGTTGGTAAGACTTGATCAACCTTGCTAGTAAGCATGTTTTATATAGGTAAAAAGTGGAGCTTGTTATGTTTTCATTTGCCTTAGATTTTATTCTCCTTGCTGTACCAAGTTTATATGTTTTTGAAACTTCACAACTCTAATCACTGCTTCAAGTTTTCAGAAAGTTTCGCAGCTTTTTGAACTTCAAAAAAAATTCAACAGTGAAGTTGTCAGAAAATTTCCAGAAAAATTATATTAAAAATTTCCATGCCGGGAGTGATCCAGAGGCACCTGGGGCTGACCAGGGGGGCCACCAGTGGCCCAGGCGGCCAGCTGGCGCAGCCTGGCCCCTGGCCGCGCCCACAGGGCGCCTGGGGCCCACAGGCCCCACCTCCAGGTATGTCTTCTTCCTCCTCCTTCCTCTCTCTCCAAAAACACGAGTTCTGCTCCAGTTCTTGCGTTCTTGCTGTTCTTGGAGGTGATTTTCGATCTCTCTCTACAACCCATCATTCGAGCTGAGATTTTGAGCAAATACTCCCTGGTATGTAACTCCTTTATCCCTCCAATTAGATTTTTGATTGGTGGCCTCATTTGTGATTATTTAGTAGCTCTTGGTGCTGTTCATATGAGCTTGCATGCATGTGTAGAAATTTATTTTCCAAGTTTTGATGCAAGTTTATGCCTTAGGTAAGTGAGTAGAGTAGTTTGCCTCAACTCACTTTGTTTAAATCCTTGTTTTTATGATTTGTCAAAAATTTCAGAAATGAGTTTCTTTGAAAAAGCAAAGGGGTGGCTTGGGAAGAAGAATCTCGAGCGCTCCGATCGAGTCACTAGAGCTCCAGCTTCACCCTCAGCAGTTAGGGTGAGCTACAATGAAGATCATGTGCCCCTCGAATTGTTGAAGACACAAATCCAGCATGCGCAATGATGTATCTGTGCGATGATTTTCTTACAGCTGCCGGAATTAAGGAGGAATTTTATGGCCTTTTGTGCCAATGCAGGTTTGACACGGCTAGCTTTATGCCGTGTGGTACAATACAAAAAGCTTACCTCCTGTTTTGTTAATTTTTTTGTTATAACCATGATGCTGGAACCGTCGAGTTCAAACTTTATAATGATTTCATAACCATGTCTTTGGCACAGTTTTGTGATATAATAGGTGTGTCGAACGTTGGTCATACAGCTAAGATTATCATGCAGCCTTCCGGGTTGAGGACCCTCTTCAACTCCCTTTGCTGCCAGGAGGAGACCGACATTCGGTGCACGAAGATTTCCAGCATCTTGTTTCCACACCTCAGGTATTTTGTGTATTTTGTTGCTAGAGGGGTGTTAGCTCATGACAACACGAGCAATGGTTCTGCACCAGATTTCGCTATTTATGCGAACGCCCTCTCTGGTAGGAGTGAGTATAATGTGGGTGCCTTGATTGCTCGGCGCCTTGTTACGAACAGTAACAAGGGCGATTTATATGGTGGCGTTTACGCCACACTTATCCTTGAGTCTCTTGAGCGCACCCCGCATCCTGATGATGTTCCCTTTTCATACGCGAGTCTCGATCTTGCGGCTATGAAGAGGCATAAGTTTGTTACCATGACTTCTCAGTTTGGTAACCTTGATTATATTTTGAGGTTTGAAAGGACTATTACTCGTGAGATCCATCTACCTGCACCACTTTTTTTTGATAACACTCGCAGGAATGGATGGTCCTTCAACGAAATTCAGTTCGATGAGTTTATGGCTAATTACCAGCCGCATAACCCCATGGAGGGGGTTGTGCCCGATGAGGAGGAGCATGGTGAGTTCCCACCTTTCCAGGGAGAAACCTTCACCGAGCATGGCGAGGGATCTTCTTCCGCTTGGGGCGCAGGGACTTCCTTCATGGGAGGATCTGAGGACTTCGGTGTACGCACCGGAGGGCTCATACGACTCCTGGACTTACCCTTACCCTGGAGCAGGAGGCTCCTGGGGGTAGTAGCTGCTACCAACTTAGGCCAAAAGCCTAAGCTTGGGGGAGTACGTGCCCTTCTCATCTTTCCATTGTATTATCCGTTTTTATTTTGTTTGCTTTGATCTTTTCTAAGTTTTTGCCCGTTCTTCTTTGTCCTTTTATTTTGCAAAAACAACAAAAAGATTTATCTTTTCTTTTTCTTTCGTTTAACCTTTGAAAAATCCAAAAATATTTCTTTTCTCTCTTTAGTTTGCTTTGTTGCAGAGTTCAGCTCGAGTCCGTGATGGCATTTGCACTTGATTATATTTTCCCGTGTTCAATCATGCAAGTGACAAGGCAGTAATGACGAAGATCGACGAAAGGGATGCAACAAGGAAAACCGGTATGAACTCTTTTTTGTTTCCACTTTTGTACATATGCTTGCACTTATGATTTAGAGACCAGCTTGTAGCAACATAGTGCTATGTTTACAATGCTTTCCCAGTGTTCATGCTTTCTTTGTGGCTAATCCCAAATAGCTAGAGTACATAATGTGTTGTTGAAATGAATTACATGCATTGCATTGTTCATGGTTTGGCATACTGAAGTGGTATTTCCCTTTGGAGAATTCTTGGATTGACTTGGCACATGCTTACACATGTTTATAACTAAAAAGTCCACTATGCCTTGATGATCTATGAATTTCAGAATAGTCATATCATTTTCATGCCCAATTCAATGTTGCTTTGTCGCTCTGCGTGATTATGACTGTTATTGCTCTCTAGTTGGTCGCTTCCCAGTCTTTTTCTAGCCTTCGCTCGCACTAAGCGGATTTCTTCTTGTGCATCCAAAATCCTTGAAACCAGTTTTTCCATATGAGTCCACCATACCTTCCTATGTGGTATTTACCGACCATCCTAACGAGGATTTTCTTGTACCATCTCGAAATTATTCAAAAACATTCATGTGTTGTGCCTCTGCTTTAGCTCATGAGGAAGTAGTAGGTGATTCATGACCGTCTTATGTTAGACATGTTATATTCCGGGATTGCATGTCTAATCTGCATACCCCTAATACGAGGAGGGACTGGCATGAGTGCGCCCAGCTCACAAAACATAATCACAACCAACAAACCCTCCTTCACGCTTTGTCTATGAGAAATCAGAAAACTTTGGCAGTGATAAACAAAGGAGATTAAGGGGATGTGATCGTCTCCATCTTGGGAGCCGTTCCTCGAAACATGTCTAGCGTAAGAGGCGATTGAGTTGTCTACTAGCATTCGTTGACAAATCATGCACCTCCCAAAAACACTTTTTATCTCTGTTTTCAAAACCAAGAGCTCTGGTAAAAGTTTAGTCTTTGCTTCCTTCCACAGGTTTTCAACCTTTCCATCAAACTCCACGGTTCGAGAGTCTCCACCTTCTTTCTTCAAAGCACCAACTAGGAGAGCATAATTGTCATTCTGAGTGTAATGTGCATTGTCCCAAAGTACTACATTGTCTTTTGCATGATTGTGGTATTATTTATTCTGAAATTCCTAGTTCTAGTCTCCTTTAAAACTCCGGAGGAGTTTCTGCATTTATGTTTTGCTTCACTCATGGAGGCTAGCGAAATACCACTCTAGTATGTTCAAGCTTTGTGCATTGTAATCTTGTCTTGATTTTCAGTAGCATATTATTTGCTTTTAGTTGTTTGTGATTGATCACTTGAAAGAAGGATTGCTTCGTGCATTGTACTCATACCATTGTATTGATACTTGCTAAATTCTTTTCTTAGTACATGCTTATTTACATCTATTGAAGCAAAAGAGTTTGTCAAAGTTTTCTTTGTTGCGTTCAGTTCTTGTACTGAATTGCTTGAGGACAAGCAATATGCTAAGCTTGGGGGAGTTGATACGTCTCAAACGTATCTACTTTTCCAAACACTTTTGCTATTGTTTTGCCCTCATTCTTGCATGATTTGGACGAAACTAACCCGGACTAGCAATGTTTTCAGCAGAGCTGTCTGTATGGTTTTATTGTGCGCAGGAAAATGGATTTTTGGACATCTCAGAAAATTCCCAGAAAAATACCAGAAAATCCACGCACCCGAAGGAGCCCGGAGCCAGAAGGGGGGCCAGAGGGAAGCGAGGGGGGCCCAGGCGCCCTGCTGGCGCGACCAAGGGTGGGGCCACGCCCTCTGGCCGCCGGGGCGACTCCCTCCTCCTCTGGTTCCGTACCGAGACTCCAATTTATTCACGTGAAGGAGAAACCCCGAAACAAAAGTTGTTTTCCCAATTCGCGTCGTGGAGCCGCCGCCACCCTCTGTTCTTCTTCGGGAGGGCTAATCTGGAGGCTGTTTTGGCCTCCGGAGAGGGGAGATCATCGCCATCATCATCATCATCGCCACTCCATCCTCCCTCCATGAATTCTCCATCCATGTGTGAGTAATTCCCTGCTGTAAGCAAAGGGGGTGGTAGGGATTGGATGAGTTAGATCATGTAATAGTTTATCAGATTGTTGGGGGCATGTTGCCTATCATCTAGATTGGTGTTTATCATCTTTTCTTCAACTTGTTGCTCTTAATGCTTGTCACTTTGGGCCCGAGTGCCATGATTTCAGATCTGAACTCTATGTGTTTGCATGAATATATTTGTGTTCTTGATCCTATCTATGAGTTGTTTGCACCTGTTATAGTCCGGAATCGGCAATCCCGGAGGTGACAGCTTGGGACACCAAAGGGGATGGACTATAGTTTGAGGATTCCGTGTATCCATTGATTGTTAATGCTTTGTTCCGGTGCTCTTTGACAGGAGCACCTTAATCTCCATAAGTTCCTTTTGGCCCCGTTCGTAGCGGGATGGTAGGACAAAAGATGTTGTGCAAGTTCTTATTGCAAGCACGTACAACTACCTTTGGGATACATGCCTGATGTTTGATTTATGCCTAGATGATCATTGCTTTTCTGTGTGCCTTGCCCCAAGTTAAATACATGATGTGTCTTATCCATGCAGCGCCCAACCATCCATCTCCCTAGCCTACAGTGTTTTTAATTCTGCTATTTACTAGTTGTTTACTTTCGCTGATTTACTATTACCGTTGCTATCACCACCACTATTATCGCAGTTACTATTAATATCTTGTTGCAAGTAAGTGTATCTCAGGTGTGGTGGAATTGACAACTCCACTGTTAAAGCTTGTGGATATTCTTTGGCTCCCCTTGAGTCGAATATATAAATTGGGTTATTCTTGCCCGCGCAGACTATCTTGATCCCCTGCAGTTGTGGGTTATCAACGCCCCGGTTACTCGGGATAGACCCCGTCGGAGTACCCCGTGACGATTGGCTGCTCCAAGTCGTCCTGAACGCCCCTGGAGCCTTGTAGATCGTAGCCCCAAATCTGAAGAACAACGAAGAACAAGAAGCAAGGTACAAAGGGGATAGATAGATGAACACGAAAAAAGATATAGAAGTGTTTTGTGTTTGTTCGATTGTGTGTTGTTTCAATCGGCCGTCACCTCATCTATATATGAGGAGGCTGGACTTTCCATAAAAGGAAAGGACTCCAAATTCCGTCCAAATCTTTCCAAACATAACCGAACTCGGATTACAGATGGTCCCAAGACAGTAGTTCGGTTTTTGGTAGTTTTGGGGCTGCAAACGACCTCGTATGAAAAAACTCAAAACATCAAAATTGTAGTCCTTGAAATTTACAAACATTTTATGTTGAACGTTTTTTGATTCGAGTCCATCCTAAGGGTCGAAATCCTCACGCTTTCCATCAGACATCAACTGTATAGGTCTCTGGCTCCGAGCGTCAGTTTTTCCCTCTTGACATGTATATATTGTCATGGCTATAACTTTTGCTGTAGAACTCGGATTGAGATGATCCAAAAACCAAAATTTACCGGTTCGACGATGCCAAGACGGACCATGTAGAACACTTTTACATTTGATGATGGCTTGAAGGCCTAATTGGCAAAATAGTACTTTGAATGCTAGGATCTTATCGCTTCCAACATAGTTTAGGCCACTAAGATGGAATCGGATGACGATGACTCGAACTAAAAAGATGTTCATATCGACGATACCAAACTTTTTCATGTAGACCAGTTTTTCATTTGAGGTCGTCTTGTATATGAATATTGTCGTGCCAAAAACTGGTGTCAACAACATGCATGAGCTACGTGTGGCGAAGCAACCTCAAAGGGCTCAAAGTGTTGAAGGAGGGCATCATATGAAACATTGGTGATGGGACTAAAGTTAGGATCTAGGATGATTCGTGGATGCTGGGAGGGGTAATCCGCATGTCGAGCTCAGACCAAGGTGCTAATCTCCTTTCAATGGTCTCTGGACTGATAGATCCATACATTGGAGGATGGGATCGACAACTCACTTTTGATTGCTTTCACCCAGATGATGTCAAGTATATATTCAGTATCCCAATTTGTGGACAAACTAAATATTTTTTGGCCTGTCATTTCAACAACAAGGGGGTGTTCTCAGTTAAATCGGCTTACAAGATCCACGTGCAAATGTTGAGGGACGAGGAGAGTAAGCAGCAGGGACACAACTATGCACGTGAGGAGCAGGTTTTCTAGTCCATATGGGAGGTCCACTGTTCCTCGCGAGTGAAACATTTTCTTAGAATTTCTCATAATAGTCATTCGATGTATGTGAACATTAATAGGCGCGTGGTTGAGATGGACACCCGATGCACGATGTGTGGTAAGTATTTTGAGGACAACGACCACCCGTTCCTCAAATGCAAGAATGTAAAGCATCAGTGGAGACACATAATTCTTGAAGATGACAGACTCAGTCTTCTCATGCTTGCTAATGCGAATGAATGCCTTTAAGTGATTTTTCGGACTCCTAGAGGATCACAAGATGCTGATTGTAACTCTTCTTTGGTATTGGTGGACTAAGCACAATAAAGGCAATGGTGGAGAAAAGAGATATGGCACTACGACATTTTAATATCGTGTAATGTTGAAACTTTAGGCAATTTCTCATATATGTTAATCCATAAATATAGCATGTAATACATACTAATCATGATAGCAGTGAAAACCCTAGCAAGCAATATATGATCGAAGCTATGCATGAAACCGAGATTATAGAAAATAGACATCACATCTAAATCGATTGCTATAGACAGTAATCCAAGTACTGATCCTATCAGAGAGGATTGTGTAACATACGGAGCGGATGTTGACATGTCTTCCTTGAAGAGACCGTCAGTGTCGGGGAAGAAGTCGTCGCCCGCGAAGAAATCGTCGTCGCTCGCAGCCACGGTGAAGGTCCAGCAGTCGCGCAGATGCGCTCCCCAAAAACCTTATCGCCTCTCTCCCGTACTGGATCGCAAGAGGCGAGGTTCCGGAGGCCTGCTGTCTCCCTTCTCGGTGCACGCAGAGAAGAGAGATGGGAAAGTGGTAGGTGGCGCAAAGCTTAGAATAAGAAGGCAATCACTCACTTTGAGAGAGACTAAGTTGTATTCTTTCTACGGAAGAGGAATTGTCTTTTATAGACTTCAGGAAGTGGAAGTGAAACCGTCTCAATAGTGCCATCAATGGGAAGATGAATGCATTCGGTTTCATATTTTCACTAATGTGAGAACTCCCCGGGTCATCTTTGTCATGAAAGAAACAAGGCAACACATGAATTGAAGGAATTGAAACCACATCAGTAATGTATCAATGAAACCGAACCATAAATAACATCAATGGGTGTTGAATGTGATATTCACAACCATTCGGTTTCATTTTCCACTATGAAAAATATTTCAGCTCCTTATCATTCATGAGACTATGGGATTTTTGTATGAATTATTGGATATAAAAATTGGACTAAAGCCCAATAATTCCAACAATCCCCCACCAGATCCCAGAGGCACATGGAGTTTGCCTATGGTTCCAATGCAATGTTTATATACCGATGTTTTGGTGGAGACTGTTAAGTTGAACTTCCACATAGAACTCCACGCTACACTCACTCACAACTTGAACAGTGGACTATGCCTTAAACTGTAAGTTTTGTGCAAACGAGTTTCACGTAAAAGTCTTGACCGATACTAGAGCACTGAAAAACTTTCCCGCGGGTAGGATCATATACGTCATACTCCGGGGCCTCTTCATGAGTTTATTAGAGAGCACCCAACTCCCACAGACTGCGACGTTTAACAGTCTAACTCATATAGGTGTGTTCTTCCAAGCTGTTCTGTAGGTTAACATCTCTGCCTACCCAAGGCACTCATAACACATTAAGATAAAAATCAGCCTTCCATACAGATCAGGAGAAAGACACATCATAACAGAGTGGATTTTTTTAAGATAAAAATTCTCCTCTCAGTTACCCAATGGTTTGTCTCACCAATTCTAATTCACGGGATCTCCGATCACATAGAATGGGTTGCCGCCATGGATGAATTATGTAGTGGGTCTCAATCCCATCTCCCTTGATGCATTGTCTATCACATTTCGTGATAAACCCTTTGTGAAGGAATCTGCCAGATTCTTCATTGTGTTTATATAGTCCAATGCTACAACTCCGGAGTTTCTCACAAATCTAACAGATTTCAGTCTCCTTCTCACATGCCTTGATGACTTATGATTATCCTTAGAACTGATTACCTTGACGATCACAGTTTGATTATCACAGTTCATTAGGATAGCTGGTATTGTTTTTCAACTACCGGCAAGTCCATCAAGAGCTCCCGAAGCCACTCCGCTTCAACAGTTGCCGTGTCTAATGCTGCGGGTTCTGCTTGTTGGATATGTGCCCTAGAGACAAATTAATAAATATATTTGTCACATATCCGTTTTGTTCATAATACGTTTTATACTGTGCTATAACTGTATTACTTGGAAATACTAATACATGTGTAGTATAAAACATGGTCCGTAGTTTAACTCGGGTAAACTATCTCATTGGGCAATTGATTGATCAAGCTTTCCTGATCATGGCGACACTTCAGTCCATTGACAATGAGGTCATATCGTTAAGGGGAACGATGTGATGGACGTACACCCACCTAAAGTATTGCAATGTGATCGAGTCACATAGTTCAGCGTTGCTATGACTTTGTAACGTATGGCTTAGTCCTTAGACCGTAATGATCATACGTAATTGTCATCTATGAGGAGACTTTGATTTGTATCCCACCGCCTAACTGAAATATGTTGGCTATAACGGTGCACTTTGGGTATTCCGAAATAGATGGTTGATGAGTATGTTAATAGATCAGGGCGGGATTTGTCAGTCCTTGTGACATGACAGGTACTCTAGGCCCACTTGGTGATATTGCATCAACACCTTGCAAGGACGTGACTAGGTCACAAGAGATGCAATGATCATGGACGAGAGAAGTTGTTTGTTGTGAATGAGATGTGAACACGGTATGTAGGATACCGACGATCAAACCTCGAACAAACAAAGTACCGCAACACAAAGGGATTACGTCGTATCGTTAACGGTTTCCAAAAGCGATCGAAGTTCATTCGATGGAAGCGCAGGGGCTGTCAAGGATTGTAACCAGGTCCAACTGACTAGTCATTGGTCAATGAGAAGAGTCTCGACCATGTCTGCTGTTTCCCGGACCGTTATGGTGTTACACTTAAGGGCAATCGATGCATAGGACAGTTACGGGATCAATCGGTGAAATAGGAGGAATCACCGAATAGTTCAAAATAAAGTTTAATTGTTTTAATAATGTTTTATTATTTAATTATCTGAATTAAATATTTAAAACATATTAAAAAAATTAAAAAAATGGGAAAAGGCTAAATGGGCCCATGGGGCCCATTAAGGGAGGAGGGGGTCTCCCCCCCTTGGGCTTGGCGCCAAGGGTGGGGCCCACCACCCCCCTTGGCCGGCACACTCCCCCCCCTTGGGAGTTTAGTCCCACATGGGGGAGGGAAGGAGGATGGCACCCCCCTTGGCCTATATAAGGAGGGGTTAGACCCCCCCTTTTTCCAACACACCAATATCTCCTTCTTCCTCCTCCTCCTTCCTGGAAGTGGACTCCCCTTGTTTGGAGTCTGCACCTGGATTGGAGTTCTCCACCATAAGGCAGGCCGTCGTTCCGCTGGAGTCGGGATCCGTAGCCGTCTTTCTTCCGCTACTCGCCTGGTTCGGGGCCCGGGAGGAACATCGATTGTATCGTACGTGTATAATCTCTTCGAGGCACTACACCTGTGGTGCTACTTCGTCGCTGGAGGTTTACCGGGAGTCATCCTCGCCGGTGGTGGTCTTCTATACGACAGGGAGGTCGTAGTTCCGAGTCTACGTCAGCCACGTTCGCAAGAACGTTTCCCTCTTTCGGTCTTCAAAGGTATGAACACCGATTCCCTCCGTTACTTTACATCGACATAGCATAGATCTTGGGTTCGGGTACCGTAGGTATGAAAAAATTGTGTTTTCTGCCCCGTATCCCAACAGTGGTATCAGAGCTAGCTATGCGTAGATGTAATGTACGGGTAGAACACATCTAGGATGTGGGCATCGAATCTTCATTTGTTACCCTCCCACGTGTACTCATTTAGTTTTGCGGCAATGTTTGATGAAGCGGCCCCCGACCGACCTTACGCGTTTATGCGAGACTGGTTCCCTGCTTGACATATGGCTTGTACCATATAAAGTGGATGGGGATGTGTGTCTCTCTGCATTAGCGATGTGAAGATGTTTGCAACGGAGGGCCCCGACAGGGGTGTAATAGAGACGGATGGGAGACGGTGTTGTGGCATGTTTTTCGCAGGATAGAAACGGTTCTCTCTCTCGAAACCCCTAGCAGCCACGTAAAACTTGCACAAGCTAAAGTAGAAAGGCGTTTAACTTTGCTTTGCATGAAGGGGGGTCATAGGTTGTATGATTTACAGTTTTACTTCCTATTTTATGCTAGTATGCTAGATATATCGGCGGTAGAGCGAAACAGGACCATCTTTCACAATACCAAAATTGTGTTCTCCCTTGGTGGGCACCGCCTGGAAGGTTCTCCCATATGGCTTGATGCTCCGTACATACCGGAGTTGTCCTACATATTCAACGGAGTTCGCATGAGGTTGGGTTCGGAAAGCCTGGCATATGCAGATATGGCCTTGCTGAACAGCTAACATCAAGGTTCGATTGGCAGGCTTGACGTATGTAGATGCGGGCCTGGAACACAGGAGACCGAAAGGTCGAGCACGAGTCACATGCCTGATGTGATTGGCTTAGAGGCCTACCTGGTTCGCATACTGATGGCCGTGACGATCGGGGGAGGTATGGGGGCTGGGATTGTGTAATCACTTAGTTAAAATGAGAGGTGTTTATCTAAGTGGGAGCTTTCTAGAATTTTGAGATTAAATTGAAACTTCACATTATGAACAAAAGTCTAAATATGTATCCTTGTGAATCAACCTTATAGATGGCAGCACCTCGCCCCTCGTTCAACTTAGGATCATTCCTAGAGAAAGATAAGCTAAAAACAGATGGGACAAACTTCACCAACTAGTTCCGCACCCTGAGGATTCTCCTCGTTCCCCTCAAGATGGCATACGTACTAGAGGGCACGTTAGATGACGCACCAGCAGATGATGCCAGTCAGGACGAGAAGAATTTCTATCTCTCCAGGACTGATGATTACAACCTTGTCCAGAGTGGCATGCTCTACTCCATGGAGGATGAGCTGCGGAAACGCTTTGAGAGGATGGGTGCATATGAGATTATCACCGACCTCAAGGCGATCTTCGCACCTCAAGCCAGGGCTGAACGGTACGAGGCTTCTGAAGCCTTCTTCTCAGCAAAGATGGACGAGCACGGCAGCGTGAGTGAGCACGTAGTCAAAATGTCTGGCTACGTTCAGCGCTTGAATGCTCTGGAATGCCTGATTCCAGATGAACTTGGTGTTGATAGGGTGTTGCAGTCGCTTCCCCCTAGTTACAAAGGCTTTGTGTTGAACTACAACATGCAGGGGATGACCAAAACCCCTTCTGACTTGTTCGCCATGCTGAAGAGCGCCGAGGTTGAGATCAAGAAGGAGCACGCCGTCTTCATGGTCAACAAGACCACTGACTTCAAGAAGTCAAGCAGGTGGGAGAAGGCCAAGAGAGGTGGCCCCAAGAGGGATGGCAAGTCAGTTGCCGCTCCTCCCAAGGCACCCAAGCCTAAACCCGGAGTGGAGTGCTTCTACTGCAAGGGTGAAGGTCACTGGAAACGCAACTGCCCCAAGTACCTAAAGGACAAGAAGGCTGGCAAGGTCGCCAAGAGAGACGAAGGTATATTTGATATACATATTGTTGATCTTCTCTTGACAAGCGCCGGGAACACATCCTGGATACTTGATACAGATCTGTCGCTAATATTTCTAATTTCATTCAGGGAATAAGGAATAGGAGACGCTTGCTCAAGGATGAAGTGACGATGCACGTGGGTAATGGCTGTCAAATTGAAGTCTTGGCGGTCGGCAAGAAGCATCTTAGTCTCCCTTCGGGATTGGTTTTAGTTCTGAATAATTGCTACTATGTACCCGCGTTGAGTGTGAACATCGTTAGTGGCTCTTGCTTGAAGCGAGACCGCTATTCTTTTAAGTCTGATACAATTGGTTGTTCGATTTATAAGGATGAAATGTTTTATGTTCACGCACCAGAGTTGCATGGTTTATTCGTACTTGATCTCGATGGTGACGTGTGTCACATTAACAATATTGAGGCCAAAAGATTGAAGAATGATGAAGATCACATGAAGATGTGGCATTGCCGACTTGGTCATATTGGTATAAAGCGCATGGAGAAGCTCCATAAGGATGGACTCAATGCCCAACCACAACAAAAGAGAAGGAGGAGATGTCCTCAAAGCCCTATGCCTCAGCCATAGGTTCTCTCATGTATGCTATGTTATGTACCAGACCGGATTTAGCGCTGGCCATTAGTATGACTAATCGCTACCAGAGTAACCCGGGAATGGCTTACTGGACAACAGTAAAGAACATCCTTAAGTACTTGAGAAGAACCAAGGATCTCTTTCTCGTTTATGGAGGAGTTGACGAAGAGCTCACCGTAAAGGGTTACGTTGATGCAAGCCTCGGCTCAGATCTAGATGACTCGAAATCCCAGACGGGATATGTTTTCATGTTGAACGCTGGCGCAATTAGCTGGAGGAGCGACAAACAGTCAGTCGTCGCCCAATCTGTTGGATATGTGCCCTAGAG
This sequence comes from Bromus sterilis, assembly GCA_950022295.1. Taxonomy (NCBI): domain Eukaryota; kingdom Viridiplantae; phylum Streptophyta; class Magnoliopsida; order Poales; family Poaceae; genus Bromus; species Bromus sterilis. Next base: position 357,578,219 of record OX465595.1, on the reverse strand, counting down.
ACAAATTAATAAAGATATTTGTCACATATTCGTTTTGTTCATAATATGTTTTATACTGTGCTATAACTGTATTACTTGGAAATACTAATACAGGTGTAGTATAAAACATGGTCCGTAGTTTAACTCGGGTAAACTATCTCATTGGGCAATTGATTGATCAAGCTTTCCTGATCATGGCGACACTTAAGTCCATTTACAATGAGGTCATATCGTTAAGGAGAATGATGTGATGGACGTACACCCACCTAAAGTATTGCAATGTGATCGAGTCACATAGTTCGGCGATGCTATGACTTTGTAACGTATGGCTTAGTCCTTAGACCGTAATGATCATACGTAATTGTCATCTATGAGGAGACTTTGATTTGTATCCCACCTCCTGACTGAAATATGCTGGCTATAATGATGCACTTTGGGTATTCCGAAATAGATGGTTGATGAGTATGTTAATAGATCAGAGCGGGATTTGTCAGTCCTTGTGACAGGACAGGTACTCTGGGCCCACTCGGTGATATTGCATCAACACCTTGCAAGGACGTGACTAGGTCACAAGAGATGCAATGATCATGGACGAGAGAAGTTTTTTGTTGTGAACGAGATGTGAACACGGTATGTAGGATACCGACGATCAAACCTCGGACAAACAAAGTACCGCAGCACAAAGGGATTATGTCGTATCGTTAACGGTTTCCAAAAGCGATCAAAGTTCATTCGATGGAAGCGCAGGGGTTGTCAAGGATTGTAACCAGGTCCAACTGACTAGTCATTGGTCAATGAGAAGAGTCTCGACCATGTCTGCTGTTTCCCGGACCGTTAGGGTGTTACACTTAAGGGCAATCGATGCTTAGGACAGTTACAGGATCAATCGGTGAAATAGGAGGAATCACCGGAATAGTTCCGGAGGAGGACGGAATGGTTTCCGGACATTTTGAATAGTTCAAAATAAAGTTTAATTGTTTTAATAATGTTTTTATTATTTAATTATCTGAATTAAATATTTAAAACATATTAAATAAATTAAAAAAGGGGAAAAGGCTAAATGGGCCCATGGGGCCCATTAAGGGAGGAGGGGGTCTCCCCCCTTGGGCTTGGCGCCAAGGGTGGGGCCCACCACCCCCCTTGGCCGGCGCACTGCCCCCCTTGGGAGTTTAGTCCCACATGGGGGAGGGGAAGAGGATGGCACCCCCCCCTCTTGGCCTATATAAGGAGGGGTAGACCCCCTTTTTCCAACACACCAATATCTCCTTCTTCCTCCTCCTTCCCGGAAGTGGACTCCCCTTGTTTGGAGTCTGCACCTGGATTGCAGTTCTCCACCATAAGGCAGGCCGTTCTTCTGCTGGAGTCGGGATCCGTAGCCGTCTTTCTTCCGCTGCTCGCCTGGTTCGGGGCCCGAGAGGAACATCGATTGTACCGTACGTGTATAATCTCTTCGAGGCACTACACCTGTGGTGCTACTTCGTCGCTGGAGGTTTGCCGGGAGTCATCCTCGCCGGTGGTGGTCTTCTACATGACAGGGAGGTCGTAGTTCCGAGTCTACGCCAGCCACGTTCGCAAGAACGTTTCCCTCTTTCGGTCTTCAAAGGTATGAACACCGATTCCCTCCGTTACTTTACATCACCATAGCATAGATCTTGGGTTCGGGTACCGTAGGTATGATTTTTTTTTGTTTTCTGCCCCGTATCCCAACAGTGGTATCAGATCTAGCTATGCGTAGATGTATTGTACGGGTAGAACACATCTAGGATGTGGGCATCGAATCTTCATTCGTTACCCTCCAACGTGTACTCATTTAGCGTTGCGGCAATGTTTGATGAAGCGGCCCCCGACCGACCTTACGCGTTTACGCGAGACTGGTTCCACGCTTGACATATGGCTTGTACCATATAAAGTGGCTGGGGGGGTGTGTGTCTCTCTGCATTAGCGATGTGAAGATGTTTGCAACGGAGGGCCCCGACAGGGGTGTAATAGAGACGGATGGGAGACGGTGTTGTGGCATGTTTTTCGCAGGATAGAAACGGTTCTCTCTCTCGAAACCCCTAGCAGCCACGTAAAACTTGCACAAGCTAAAGTAGAAAGGCGTTTAACTTTGCTTTGCATGAAGGGGGGTCATAGGTTGTATGATTTACAGTTTTACTTCCTGTTTTACGCTAGTATGCTAGATATATCGATGGTAGCACGAAACAGGACCATCTCTCACAATACCAACATTGTGTTCTCCCTTGGTGGGCACCGCCTGGAAGGTTCTCCCATATGGCTTGATGCTCCGTACATACCGGAGTTGTCCTACATATTCAACGGAGTTCGCATGAGGTTGGGTTCGGCAAGCCTGGCATATGCAGATATGGCCTTGCTGAACAGCTAACATCAAGGTTCGATTGGCAGGCTTGACGTATGTAGATGCGTGCCTGGAACACAGGAGACCGAAAGGTCGAGCACGAGTCACATGCCTGATGTGATTGGCTTAGAGGCCTACCAGGTTCGCATACTGATGGTAGTGACGATCGGGGGAGGTATGGGGGCTGGGATTGTGTAATCACTTAGTTAAATTGAGAGGTGTTTATCTAAGTGGGAGCTTTCTAGAATTTTGAGATTAAATTGAAACTCCACATTATGAACAAAAGTCTAAATATGTATCCTTGTGAATCAACCTTATAGATGGCAGCACCTCGCCCCTCGTTCAACTTAGGATCATTCCTAGAGAAAGATAAGCTAAAAACAGATGAGACAAACTTCACCAACTGGTTCCGCACCCTGAGGATTATCCTCGTTCCCCTCAAGATGGCATACGTACTAGAGGGCGTGTTAGATGACGCACCAGCAGATGATGCCAGTTAGGACGAGAAGAACTTCTATCTCTCCAGGACTGATGATTACAACCTTGTCCAGAGTGGCATGCTCTACTCCATGGAGGTTGAGCTGCAGAAACGCTTTGAGAGGATGGGTGCATATGAGATTATCACCGACCTCAAGGCGGTCTTCGCACCTCAAGCCAGGGCTGAACGGTACGAGGCTTCTGAAGCCTTCTTCTCATCAAAGATGGATGAGCACGGCAGCGTGAGTGAGCACGTAGTCAAAATGTCTGGCTACGTTCAGCGCTTGAATGCTCTGGAATGCCTGATTCCAGATGAACTTGCTGTTGATAGGGTGTTGCAGTCGCTTCCCCCTAGCTACAAAGGCTTTGTGCTGAACTACAACATGCAGGGGATGACCAAAACCCCTTCTGAGTTGTTTGCCATGCTGAAGAGCGTCGAGGTTGAGATCAAGAAGGAGCACGCCTTCTTCATGGTCAACAAGACCACTGACTTCAAGAAGTCAAGCAGGCGGGAGAAGGCCAAGAGAGGTGACCCCAAGAGGGATGGCAAGTCAGTTTCCGCTCCTCCCAAGGCACCCAAGCCTAAACCCAGAGTGGAGTGCTTCTACTGCAAGGGTGAAGGTCACTGGAAACGCAACTGCCCCAAGTACCTAAAGGACAAGAAGGCTGGCAAGGTCGCCAAGAGAGACGAAGGTATATTTGATATACATATTGTTGATCTTATCTTGACAAGCGCCAGGAACACATCCTGGATACTTGATACAGGATCTGTCGCTCATATTTCTAATTCCATTCATGGAATAAGGAATAGGAGAGGCTTGCTCAAGGATGAAGTGACGATGCGCGTGGGTAATGGCTGTCAAATTGAAGTCTTGGCGATCGGCACGAAGCATCTTAGTCTCCCATCGGGATTGGTTTTAGTTCTGAATAATTGCTACTATGTACCCGCGTTGAGTGTGAACATTGTTAGTGGCTCTTGCTTGAAGCGAGACCGCTATTCTTTTAAGTCTGATACAATTGGTTGTTCGATTTGTAAGGATGAAATGTTTTATGTTCACGCACCGGAGTTGCATGGTTTATTTGTACTTGATCTCGATGGTGACGTGTGTCACATTAACAATATTGAGGCCAAAAGATTGAAGAATGATGAAGATCACATGACAGTTACGGGATGCATAGGACAGTTACGGGATCAATCGGTGAAATAGGAGGAATCACCGGAATTGTTCCGGAGGAGGACGGAATGGTTTCCGGACATTTTGAATAGTTCAAAATAAAGTTTAATTGTTTTAATAATGTTTTATTATTTAAATATATGAAATAAATATTTAAACATATTAAATAAATTAAAAAATGGGAAAAGGCTAAACGGGCCCATGGGGCCCATTAAGGGAGGAGGGGGTCTCCCCCCTTGGGCTTGGCGCCAAGGGTGGGGCCCACCACCCCCCTTGGCCGGCGCACTCCCCCCCTTGGGAGTTTAGTCCCACATGGGGGAGGGGAGGAGGATGTCACCCCCCCTTGGCCTATATAAGGAGGGGTAGACCCCCCTTTTTCCAACACACCAATATCTCCTTCTTCCTCCTTCTCCTTCCCGGAAGTGGACTCCCCTTGTTTGGAGTCTGCACCTGGATTGGAGTTCTCCACCATAAGGCAGGCCGTCGTTCTGCTGGAGTCGGGATCCGTAGACGTCTTTCTTCCGCTGCTCGCCTGGTTCGGGGCCCGGGAGGAACATCGATTGTACCGTACGTGTATAATCTCTTCGAGGAACTACACCTGTGGTGCTACTTTGTCGCTGGAGGTTTACCGCGAGTCATCCTGGCCGGTGGTGGTCTTCTACACGGCAGGGAGGTCGTAGTTCCGAGTCTACGCCGGCCACGTTCGCAAGAACGTTTCCCTCTTTCGGTCTTCAAAGGTATGAACACCGATTCCCTCCGTTACTTTACATCGCCATAGCATAGATCTTGGGTTCGGGTACCGTAGGTATTGTGGCACCCCGGCTCAGAGCAACCGGTTTACCTTACATTGCCAGCCCAGAGATCAAGTCTTCTGGCAATGTACAACATATTGGTACAGAATACAACCGCTTCATAGTAATTATACAGATACATAGGTTCGGGATTACAACTGCTACGAGGCATGGCGGCACATCTCGTGCGGCAACACTATCAACATTATTTATGTCACATCTCAGGGCCTCGATACGATCGACGGAGGACTCTACGACAGCGGAATAACGAGGTGACGGGACTCCATTCCACGGGGACACTACTGGGACACGTCCTAGTTTGCGTAGTACAGCTCAGCCAACTCTTCAGGTGCGACACCTCCTGTATCTGGCATGACACGCCAGGTCAGTACATTGAATGTACTTGCAAGCTCATAACAACCAAGTCATCAGGAGAAACAATAGCATGGCAAGAATGCAAACATTAACATGGCAAACATGGTAAGAACAATGACAACACTTGTCTCATGAACACCATATGATTCATCCAGCTTACCTCCGAGTCGTGCGGACTCGGTAACCGGGTCATCTCTTGACCCACCATCATACGGGTCGTAGCTCGACCACTCAACGGGTTAGGTGTCCTCAGTTACCACCCAACCAATCACATGACCACAGTTTCAGCAATAACATATATATTATTAAACAGATTAGTGTTGACCACTGTGTGACCTAGTACGAACTGTGTCCCATGACCGAGGACGCGGCTATTCGAATAGATTTTGACTCTGCAGAGTTTGTGCACGTTACCCACATTATGGAGTTCCTCCTCCATCCAGCACCCTGGTACTTGTCCCACATGATCCTTGGAACTCGCACCGCAGGAGTGGACTAGGACATCTCCAACGAAACCCGACTACCGCGTTACCTCCCTACGGACTCACCGACACACGGTCTTGGGTATCCCTGTGGTTAGGTGTCCACGTTACCACTATAACCACTCGACCACCTTGTGGCAAACTGTCCCAACAGGGACTCCTGGGTAAGCAACTATGGATGTCGAGATTATCACCACCTACCTGATCAGGGTAGCGTGCGTGCATAACCTCCCCTACTGGGTGATATCTGTAGAAGGCACTACGATAGCACGAGTCAAGGCCCGCCCATACAAGCGAATGTGGTTGCACGGATAAGCTCGGTTCGGTGGCACTTGGTCAACAATTTTGTTCATTAGGTTCTGGTGAAAAGCAATATGAAGACATGACAACATGGCATGCGTATGAACTACTATCATGCATATGCAACTACTAGCATGACATACAACCTGGAGCACGATCATCACTAGCATGATTCCGGCATAGGCATGGCAACAAAATAAACATGGTGATAACATGTACTAGAGTAGCATGATAAAATCAGTAGCATGGCATGTTTATACCAATCAACTTATTATGGTTATTTATTTTTATTAGCAAGCAATGTGAAGGCCATTAAAATAAACCCAAGTAAATGATTTAAATCATCAAAAGCAACTTAAGCTCCTCATGACCAGATTGTTATGGCTTGCCTTGGTCAAGTGGAGTATCCTTGAACTCCTGGTCTCCTGCAAGAACTTGATCACCCTCTGAAATAAATAAAACAAGTGGCAAATAGAAATAAGTCCAAAGTACTCCTTCACTGTACAGTGGACCTAAACAGCAAGCCAAGCTCCCAAAATTTGTCAACTTGAAGAGGAGCTCAAAATAAAAATGTAGCAAAAAGAATCAACTCATTTGGCCTTGTGGTTTAGGAGTAATTGCCGGTCAAAGTTTGGTCAAAATTCCAATTTAAAAAGGCTTAAATCCATTTTCTGAGAAAATCCAGAAGCGGACACGTCGAAGGCGTAAACCTACGCGGGCGCCTCCACTTATACCGGTTCGGAGAAGCTGGAGTGGATGACGGGTGGGGTCAGGGTGTCAGGTCAAAATAAAAAGAGAGGGAGACAAAGGCCGCGGCTCCGGCGACGGTGGTTCGCCGGCGAGGATGCCTCGGAGGTGAACTAGGGCTAGGGGAGGAGACGCAGGGGATCATGGCGAGCTTCCACGTACCCAAAATCCTGCAAACGGTGGCCGGACATCGTCGCTAGGTTCTTCTCCAGCTACGGTGGCGGCGGCGCTGCGATGTGATCTCCGACCAGGGGCCTCCCCGACCGGCTTCCTCCTTGAGTGTGCCTTATGCGAGTGGAGTGGGGGTGTGTGGTGGTGGCTACGAGCAGGGGAGGGGCCAATTTATATCCACGGTGTCGATTCCCCTCCGGGTGTCGCCGGACAGAAGACGACGGCGCCGTGCTCGCGTGCGGGTGAGCAGTGGGGGCTCGGGTGAGCTCTAGGAGGCTCTATTGATGGTGTAGCATGCGTGCGTGCGTCTCCCAATGGACTGCGTCGATGGGAAGCACGGGGCGGCAGCAGCCATGGCACTGCGGCGGCCTGAGTCGACGAAAGGAGTGGCGGGCGGCGCGGCTTTGAGGGGCAGGTGGCGCACGGGGGATGCGGTGACGCTAGGGACGCGCAGATGCAGCCACGGGCCAAGTGGTGGCGTGCTGGCCGCAGTGGTCGTCTCGCGTGGCTTCTGGGGCAATCATGGCGATGACGGTGAGGTCTCCGGCGGGCGGCGGGGCTTTGGGGTGAGTCAGGTGAAGCACGGGTGTGCCACGACGGCTACGGACACACGCAAGCGGCCGCGGGTGCTCGGGGTGCGGCGTGCCCGTGATGGCGACCTCACGACCACGGCCAGAGCACGCCTGTGGCAGGTAGTGCGGGTGCTCACCCCTGGCACGCGTGCACTGAGGGCGTCCAGGGCGTGCGCACTGTGTCCATGGCATGTATCTAACGTCCAGTAGCATGGCGGAGGGGTCGGGAGGCTTGCAGGTGGGCTCAAATACTTGGTAGCTTCAAAAACAGTTTTCTGTAGGAAACTTTGAGAATTTATCCAGAGAGTTTGGCTAGGTTTTTAGGGCTGAAACTTGGTGTGCCTGGGTTATCTAGGAAGGTGCTTATGTGATAAAAATTTCAAGGCAATTGGATAAATCTACAGGGTACTTGCTTCACAAAGTGCCTCTCTGGTCAGAAATGGAAATGAATTTCTAGAGGGGAAACTTTGTACTAAGCTTGTCCATGTTTTCGCATAGAATCATGAGGCATGCCCCCCTTGCTTAGCACAAAAAGTTTCAGGCCAAAAGGAGGAGCAGAAATGAGGCTAGCTTCAAAAATGAGAGGGAAAAGACCAATTTCCTTTAGTAAAAAGGAGTTTTTAAGAGAAATAAAAATAGGGCAAGGGCTAGTTTGACCAAAGCTTGATCATATCCATAGGGGAGAAGGGTTTAGGGGTCACTTGGCCTAGGGGGAAAATTAGGCCCAAGTGATCAAGGCCATCTGAGTTGAGAAAATCCAAGCAAATGATTTCAAACTCTAGAAAATCAGCAAATAAAGTTGCAAATAAAAAGGGCCAAAAACCAGGGTGTCACAAACCTACCCCCCTTAGGGTAAATCTCGTCCTCGAGATTTGGTTGCTCAGGGAACAGATACGGATATGCAGCCCTCAGAAACTCTTCCCTTTCCCAGGTGGCTTCTTCCTCAGAATGGCGCTCCCAGAGCACCTTTTAAAACCGTATTACCTTACTGCGGGTAGTCCTTTCCATCTCATCCAAAATCCTTACTGGTTTCTCCTCATATGTCAGATCCTAGGCCAGCTCTAACTCCTTCACATCCACTCGTTTGACTGGTGGCGAGACACACTTGCGTAGTTGCGATACATGGAATACGTCATGGATATCTGCCATTTCCGGGGGTAATTCCAGTTGGTATGCTACTTTTCCTCGCTTAGCCATTATCGGGAATGGCCCGACATACCTTGGGGAAAGCTTTCCCCAGGTCTGGAATCTCCTTACTCCTTTCATTAGCGTTACTCGGAGATAGACGTATTCTCCAGGCTCAAAGTTCACCTCTCGATGCTTGGTGTCATAGTAACTCTTTTGTCGAGACTTGGCGGCTCTCAACCGGTCCTGAATTTCCTTGACTTGCTTTTCTGCTTCAAGCATTAGGTCGGTGCCAAAGATGCGAATGTCCCCCGTCTGTGACCAGTTTAATGGGGTGCGGCATTTTCTCCCATATAATGCTTCAAAGGGTGACATCTTGAGGCTGGCCTGGTAACTGTTGTTGTATGAGAATTCTGCGTATGGCAAGCAGTCCTCCCACTTGGACCCGTGGGCTAATACACATGCCCTGAGCATATCCTCCAATATATGATTTACTCGCTCGGTCTGGCCATCTGTTTGGGGGTGGTAAGCGGTGCTGTGCTTTAGTACGGTCCCCAAGGCTTCGTGAACACTGACCCTCTGTCTGAGGTGATGGTCTTTGGTATTCCATGGAGGCTGACAATCCGGGACATGTATAACTCTGCCAATTGATCAGCTCGGTAAGTGGTCCTGACGGGAATAAAGTGGGCCACTTTGGTGAGCATATCCACAATTACCCATATGGAGTCGTGAACCCGGGTGGTCCTTGGGAGCCCTACAATGAAGTCCATGCATATGTCATCCCACTTCCATTGCGGAACTTGCAGGGGTTGCAGTAATCCAGTTTGCTTTTGGTGCTCGGCCTTGACTCTGTTGCATATGTCGCAGCATGCCACATAGTATGCGATATCCTTGCGCATTCCGGGCCACCAAAATGTGGTCTTCAAATCCCGGTACATCTTGGTGCTGCCGGGGTGGATAGAATACGCGGACTCATGTGCTTCTCGCAGTATTTGCTGCCTCAAATTAGCCTAGTCCGGTACACATATTCGGTTTTCGAACCATAGCACTCCTTGGGTATCCAGGTGAAAGGATTCGGCCTTTCTACGCGGAATCCGTCCCTTGATTTCTTAAATTTCTGGATCTTGAGTTTGTGCTCCCTTAATTTCCTCCACCAAGGTTGGGGTGATCTCCAATGTCTTCCTGGTCATTGAGTCACACAACACGAGGTTGAGTTGCGTGACTTCCTCCCGTAGCTGAGGGTGGAGCCTTTCATAGAGTGCATTCACTGAACTTAGCTTGCGGCTAAGGGCGTCGGCGACCATGTTAGCCTTCCCGGGGTGATAATTTATCCCGAGATCGTAATCCTTGACCAACTCGAGCCACCTTCTCTGCCTGAGGTTGAGGTCCGGCTGCGTGAAGATGTACTTGAGACTTTTATGATCGGTGTACACCTCACACCGTTGCCCGATGAGATAATGCCTCCACAATTTCAATGCGTGTACCACAGCAGCCAGTTCCAGGTCATGCGTGGGGTAGTTAACTTCATGTTGGCGTAGCTTTCTGGAGGCGTACGCTACAACCTTTCCTTCTTGCATTAGCACGCACCCAAGGCCATGCTTGGAGGCATTGCAATATATATCAAATCCCTTGTGGATGTCCGGCAGAGTCAAAACAGGGGCCGAGGTTAGCTTGGTCTTTAGTTGCTCGAAGCTTTCACCGCACTCCTTGGTCCAGACAAAATTCTGGTTCTTCTTCAACAACTCGGTCATTGGCTTGGCTATCTTAGAGAACCCTTCAATGAATCGGCGGTAATATCCCGCCAATCCTAAGAAACTTCGGACTACCGTCACGGTGGTTGGTGGCTTCCAATTCAACACGTCGGTCACTTTACTGGGGTCTACGGCTACTCCTTGAGCCGTCAGAATGTGACCCAGAAATCCCACCTCCTTTAACCAGAACTCGCACTTGGCATAAAGGCGATAGGCTCGCAGTCGTTCCAGCACCGTGCGGAGGTGCTGCTTATGCTCTTCTTCACTTTTGGAATATATGAGTATGTCATCAATGAATACCACCACGAACTTGTCCAGAAAGTCCATGAAGACCTTGTTCATCATGCCCATGAAATAGGCTGGGGCATTCTGAAAGTCCAAGTATGTCATCAGAGGGGGAGGGGGTGAATGATCACTTCAAAATTTTCTACTGAAACTATTGAAGTGAAACATAAGTGGGGCGGAATAGCGAAGTAAAACTGGAAACAAAACTAAATGCAGTGAATCAAAACACATTGAAGCATAACTGCGAAGCAAATGCAATACTGGAGGTAAATGCTTGAAGTAAAACGAACTGGGACTCGGCGATGTTTGTTCGACCAGTTCACGCTCTGCAAAGCGCTACGTCTGGTTGGAGGGACTGGTGATTGAACACCTGGAGCAAATCTCTCTCCGTCCGTTGCTCCACTGCACCAAACTCCTTGAGCTTGGTCAGTTCTTCACTCGTGGTTGATTATTGAGGAAATCACCAAAACCTTTGACAAACTGGACTTCGAGGCGACAATTACTCTTCGCTCTCTGAAGAACAACACTCTAACCGTCTAGGAGAATTGCAGTTCTCCAAGATAAAAAGGCTAGTAAGCTTTCACCTAAGTCATCTCAAATCTACTCAGATCAATGGGACTTAGGCTTCCGTATTCTGGATTTTGGGTTTTGCTTCGGTGAAGTTTTTGGGGTGCTCTCTTCAGTCTCTCTCAGAATATTCTCAGAGCAGCCACCCGCAAATGGAGGAGGGGGCGGCGTATTTATAGTTGGCGATCCCAAGGTGCGGAATGACAAAATTGTCCTGAGGTGACAGCTTGACACGTGTCCACAACGGTCGGATTTGTCATCAATGCGCAACTTTACTTGAGGAACAAGTAAAGCTGACTCACGGACTTAGTTTTTCTTTAGAAGCCAAAGAACGAAGTCTTTGCTACCGAAACTTAACTCAGTGCACATGAGATTTCTTCGCTCAGGCTTCTCACTTGGTTTGGATTTGATCTGAGCATTTTCTCAATGACTTCGGTGTCCACAAACTAAATACCCCTCTTGATAGTACGGTTTGTCCTATGACTCAAAGAACCGAAAAATAACTACACAAAAACATCTAAGTCTTGCGCCGTCTTCTTCATTTCCTTCAATGAGTAGAGCTTCAGGACACCTTCATTCTTGGGGGTCATCCTCCGTGATTAAGCTTCGCTCAGGGCGTAATGCTTCGATAACTTGAAGACCTTCCCTGAAGCTTTATCACCTAGCTTGTCCTTCAAGAACCTATACAACTGTTTACACTAGAAAACATTGTTAGTTCCTCTACTGTCTTGTCCAACAATATCCAAAACACACGGGGGCAAAACTTTGCTCTTACAATCTCCCCCTTTTTGGACTATTGTTGACAAAACAGGCATCGATAAAAGATATTGAAGTTTTTGTGAAGTGATGGGAAAAACTCTAAGATATGAAGTTTTAGGCTCCCCCTGAATGCAAGCATCAAAGATTTATATAATCGAAGTTAATGCTTGAGAGAATATTCTTCGGTGGAGAGCAAAACAACATATCTTAGCGAATACAATTGCATTTGAAGATATATATCCAGGAATGTATGCAATTGCTTCCAATGACCTGTGACTTAGAAAATAATAACCACCTGCAAGATAGAGGATACGAAGCAGTACTTGCAAGCAAAGGGGTTATTAAAACTTAAGTGAAGCACAGGAGTAGCATGACCGAAGTTAAACTTAAGTTACAACCCAATCGAAGAGAATGGAATGTTTGTTGTAACTTAACCAAACGAATCAAAAGCAAATAGCAAACCCTTTCCCCGATGCAAATCTAACTCATCGGTGCCCTCATTCTCCCCCTTTTTGTCAATGATTGGACAAAAGGTTGAGAAAAGGTTCGAGAGATCTATTGCGCGGCATCAGCACCCTGGGAACCCGACGAAGCCGAGCTTGACGTAGACTCATCCGATGAAGACTGGTCGCCAGAGGATTCTTCTTCAGAAGAAGACGTAGGAATAGCTTCGTGGCGCGTCTGGGTGATGAGGTTGATGTCGAGGTCGCTGTCGTCGAGGCCGTCGTCGTCCTTTGAAGTAATGGAGTTGTTCTCGGAGACGGTGTCAGGCCGGATGGGTTCAGGTTCGTTGACGAAGAATACTTCATCAATCTTGTGCAGGGGAGGTATCTTCTGATACGGGCGATCCAACGTATCATCACGGGAAAAGTTTCGCTGGAGGTGCTCATACTCTTTGTAGATGTGATCTTTACGAAGGCCTTTGATAGAGTTGAACTTCCGGAGCCCCTTCCAGGAATGGCGTATGAGAACACGCAAATACTGATTGTTGTTGAGTACAATGTTGCCAACTCTGTTAATCTCATCAGCAAAAAATTGCATCTGGTGCTGATTGGCTTCAATGTAGTTTTCAAGCATTTGCTGCGACCGAAGATTAACTTCAAAATGATGGCAGTCTTTCTGGAACTTCTTGGATAAGTTTCGCTCATTGACTTCATGGCGCACACCAACATATGTAGCAAAAGGATCATTGGGCTTCCTCAGCAATGCCAAAGTGTCACAAACTGGTGGCACGAAAAGCTTCGGGTGATGGCGAGCCACAAAGTCTTCGTTCCTGCCATAGTCACATACAACTTGCAGCCAGGGAGCATAAGGTTTCAGTGTGAATGGTAGCTCTGCTGCAAGAACCAAGTTCCTAATGAAGTAGTCTACAAAGTCAAAGAGAAGACCATGAGTGAGCTTCATAATTGCATGCCTTGTCTCTGGATAAATGTTCGATTCTTCCGAAGCAGTACTCAGTGGGATCAATGAATTGGACAAGATGTAGAACCAAGTCCTTGAGATGAAGTTCAAATTCTTCAGGCGAATGTTTTCAGGTATATAGCTTGCAGAAACTTCAATATCCAACAGAGTAGCAAATTCTTCTTCAGTCAAATCAGGTTCTAAATCTTTTCTTGGACTCCAGAATGCCTTGGAATATTGACGATCTCCATGAATTCGTCAGTGGACATCCTGAAGACTTTGCCTTGAATCATCCATTCCAGCGTCCATGAGCTGGGTTCATTTGCATCACCAGAAACATAAAGAGTTGCATAAAATTGCTTGATGAGTTCAGAGTTGAAGGGAGTGCTCAAAGCAAACAGCCGTGTCAAATTCTGATTCTCAATAGTTTCGGCGACGTTCTGAAAGCAAGTGGCAGTGGAAAGACTTCGCATATCCAGAAACTTATGCCTAAATAGAACTCCTTGCTGACAGAAGACTTTGGTGTATAGGATTTGTTGCTCGGCAGTCCAAAAGTGAAGATCATCTGCTATGCGATCTGAAGCATACGGACTGACACCAAAGAAACGATGGCGCTTCTGATGTTGTTCCAAGTTGAAGTCCGGACCATGCCTTGAAGAATAACCAGCACCCTTGAATATAGGAAAAGTTTCACGAGGGTAATTGGAGTCAAGCTGGGTATCTTGGCAGGGGCGCGAATGCGCGCGAAACCTTTGCAGAGGAGCAATTGGATTGGCTCTAGAGGGGCCAGCAGATTGATCAACTATAAGCGCTTGCTCTTGCGACAGATTCAGTATCTAAACTTGTTCTTCTTCGTCGTCATGTGCTTCGGTATGAGGCACATTTGCTTCGGACTCTTGAGCGGTTCTAGCAGGGGAAAAGTCTCTGGATATATGAGTTCTGGAGTGGGTTTGGGATGGTGCGTTTTCTTCATGGGAAGGTGAAGGAGGTGGTGCAGGAGCAACTGGTGGAGTGGGAATCCTTTGCGGTGAGGGGGTTGGAGCACGGATGGGTGTGGGTGCACGGGGTGGTATGGCTGTGGGAGTACATGCAGGTGTTGGAGTTGGGGTAGGAGCTCTTTGTGGTGGAGTTGGTTTGGGGGTGGTTCTGGTAGGAGGAGGTGTGGGAGTCTTGGTGGGTGGAGCTGGAGGTTTTGGTGTGGGCTGGGATGGCTTTGGCTTCGGAGTAGGAGTGGGAACTGCTTCAGGAGTTTCCTTAGGATGTTCATCACTGGTGTCCATGTCTGCAACTGAAGCCAAAGTAACCTTACGCTTCTTTGTGGTTCTCTTCTTGGGTGAAGGACTTGAATCCTTTGAAGCAATAGGCTTTGCAGCCGATGGTTGTGCAACAACTGGTTCTGCTTCGAGCGAAGCCTTGCGCTTCCTTGAATCCCTTTCCATAATGGATGCATTATGGGTCTTCACCATTTCATCAACAGCAGCCTTGACTTTGCCTTTGAAGATTTTGATATTGTTCTTGGTAGTGGAATTGACATCCGTCACTTGTTGAAGCAATTTCAGGGCGTGCTGTTTGAATTCTTCATCAGGTTCTGATTCAGCTCGCTTTTGATAGTTGTGAATCTTTTTGATTTCAGCCCTATCTCTTGAATGCAGATCCTTCAGCTGACTGATCATTGTGGTAATCATTGCTTCGATAGAGCTGGAGATGTAAACTTCTCCAAGATCAACAGCGTCAGGTTCTTCAGCTGCACATTTCTCCCAAAGGGCTTCAGTGATGCCCAACTGATCCCATAGTTCGCCTTCACGTGGGTCAGGGAACTGATGGTCACTCTGACGATCAGCTTCAGCTTGAGCTTCAGGCAGAGATATGCCTTTCTGCTTAGAAGGAATAGCTTCAGTGGGGGGAGTCATATCAACAATGGGCTTCTTCTGACTTGCCCTTGCTGCTTTCTCAGCTTTCTTCGTCCTGAGGCCATCTAAAGTGGCCTTACGTTTTGCTTCATTCTCGGCCAGCTGTTTAGCTTCAGCGGCAGCTTTTTCTTCGTTCTTTTCGTCTTCGGCGAGCTTGCGCTTCGTCTCAGCCTTCTCTGCAACCAATCTGGCGGAGTCCAACTCCTTTTGCTTTCTTGCAGAGTCCTCATCTGCTTTCTTCTTTTCGGCAGCATTTCTGGCAAGAATGTTGTGCTCAAGTGCCTCAGCGAGGTCTTTCTGTCTCGGTTCTTCTTCAGTGAGCTTTCGCTTCGCTGAAGGGTTTGATGCAGCAGACTGCTTGGGCTTCGTTGGTGCTGAAGCCTTTGCAGGTTGTTTCTTGGTAGGGTCATGCTTCTGCTTCGATCGCCTCTCAGTGTTGAGGTCATCAGCCGGTGGCTTGGAGGCCAAAGGCTTCGCAACCACCAAGTTTGATAGATCAATGGTGGGGCGAGCAGAAGACTTGTCCTTGGAATCTTGGAACTTAATCCCTTGAGCAGCAGGTTTTTCTCCTGGCTTCTTCTTCAGTGAGATCTGAAGCCTTTCCTTCTTGGGGGGAGCAGGATCATCAGATTCATCATCTGCTTCAGATTCTGATTCGTTGTCGGCAGCATTTGATTCGTCCAACATTGAATCCTCCAGAGCAACTTGTTCTTGCCTTGCTTGCTCTTCATCTTCTGTGGTAGCATGAGGAGGAGAAGCAGATTTCTTCTTCAGCTTCTTCTTCTTCTTCTTCGAGCTAGGCCCAACATCATGGGGTTCAGCTTCAGCCATCTTGGCTGCCTTCTTCTCATCTTTCAGTCTCTTGATTTCAGCAGCAATCCTCAAACGTTCTTGTTCCTCTGGATAATCATCTGGTGTCTTAAGAGTGTTGGGGTGAGGAAGCTTCGGTGGAACTGGGTAGTATAAGTGGCGATTTTCTTCGGTGTACTGACTGCACATGGCCGAAGTATATTGATAGGGTGGACTGAAGGCAAATTGCATTGCCCACTTCCAGTCAGGGATGCTCTTGTACTTGTACCATCTAACAGCCCAGTACCGGCGAATGTTTTGCAAGCGATTCTTGCGCTGATCCTTGGTTTCTCCAGGGGGAGTATCATATCCAAGCTCAATGCGAATGGATTCGGGGATGCCTCTTGCATTGTTGGTTTCCTTTGTTCTGCCACCTTTCTTCTTCGGAGCAGACCGTTCTCCTTCGTTGATGTGGTCAAGATTGGGTGACTCATTTCCGAAGCCTAACTCTGCAGACATCCTGTGAAAAGAATAAAGGTAGCGAGGGAAAAGGCAAGTATGGAATGAGCACCAGCAAAAGTTTCGATTCAAAAACAAAAGTTTTGACAAGAGATTCAGTGAAGAATTTTGGGTGATGATTCTTGTCTGTTCTGAGCTAGACTTAACCTCATGCAATGATGAACTGAAACCCTAACATAGAACAGATGATCTCAAACCCTAACTTCTAACCTGAATCGAGATGGGAACCTTTTGCTAGCAGAAACAGATTTCCCAACAGAGCAACGATCCAACGGATCAAAGAAACCTAAGGAATTCATCCCAACAAACAGACTAAGAACATGGATCCGATCTAGAAAAGGAGGAGCAAAGAGAAACAGAGATCGGATCAGGAGCTCGGCGTACCCTAACTTGGTGGCGTCGAGCAGCTACGGCGGCGATGAGCGGAGAGGACGTGCTCGTCGACGGCGTGAAGTCCACGGCGGCGCTCTTCCGGCAGTGAAGCGACGAGAACGTCGACGGGGACGAGGAGCTCGGCGGCGTGCTTGGGAGAGAGAGGGTTCCGGAGAGATGTGAATGAGGAGGAAGGTTGGATTCGCTGGGGGGATGCCTTATATAGGCCGGTCTGACAGGAGTTGTCAGATCAGATCGAACGGCTCCCAGCGTCTGTCTCTCCGGATTCTACGGCGAGGATTTTGTGGCGAATCGCGAGAAAATCTCAACGACCCGGATTTGACGGGATCTCAACGACTGAAGAATAAGTCCTCGACTTGAGTAAAACTTCGATAAAAGTTGGAAGCATTTGCTTCGGAACTCAATGATGTTCGAAGAAAAATACTTTCCGTTTCAATTGTGCTCAACCACTTTGGACAGACAGAATAAGAAAGAAAAAGAACAGAAGGGGTAGGGTCCGAAACTTATCACCTTGAAGAAAAACCAAACGAAGCAAAAGGTGATAAGTATAGAGGACTAAATCCAAGCGAAATAAAATAAAATAACGAAGCAAAATCAAACAACGAAACTAAATAGGTAAGCAACGAAGTAAATGAATATATACAAGAGTAAAAGGTTCGGTCTTACAGTACATTTTGTGAGTCCAATATATTGAGCTCACACCTTAACGTACAGAACCTTTTCTCATCCAATGGTTTCGTGAATATG
Organism: Bromus sterilis; assembly: GCA_950022295.1. Classification (NCBI taxonomy): domain Eukaryota; kingdom Viridiplantae; phylum Streptophyta; class Magnoliopsida; order Poales; family Poaceae; genus Bromus; species Bromus sterilis. The sequence goes on along the minus strand of OX465595.1, from coordinate 357,560,548 downwards.
TCTGCCAGTTGATCTTCAGTTCTGACATGACTAATAACAATATCTTCACGCTGAACATGATCACGAAGAAAATGATGGCGAATGTCAATATGCTTCGTGCGAGAGTGCTGTACAGGATTGTGAGCAATTTTGATTGCACTCTCATTATCACAAAGAAGGGGAATTTTCTTCACATGAATACCATAATCCTTTAGCGTTTGCTTCAGCCATAGAATCTGAGTACAGCATGACCCAGCAACAATGTATTCGGCTTCAGCAGTAGATATTGAAACACAGTTTTGCTTCTTTGAAGCCCAACATACAAGTGATCTTCCAAGGAAATGACAAGTCCCTGAAGTTGATTTCCTATACACACGATCACCAGCCCAGTCTAAATCAGAATAGCCAATAAGATCAAACTGAGCTCCCTTGGGATACCACAAGCCCAAGGTAGGTGTGTGAGCAAGATACTGAAGAATTCGCTTTACAGAAGTATGATGTGATTCCTTTGGATTGGCCTGAAAACGAGCACAAATACATACTGAAAGCATAATGTCAGGTCTAGATGCACAAAGATATAAAAGAGATCCAATCAAAGACCGATATTTCTTCTGTTCGAAGGCTTTGCCCTTCTCATCTGCATCTAAGAAGCCATTGGTAGGCATAGGCGTCTTAATAGTTTTGCATTCAGTAAGACCAAACTTCTTCAGGCAATCCTTGAGATATTTTTCTTGAGAAATAAAGGTGCCATTCTTCTATTGACGGATTTGAAGTCCAAGGAAAAACTTCAATTCACCCATCATAGACATCTCATATTTCTTCAACATCATTTTGGCAAATTCTTCGCTGATTTCAGTGTTAGTGCATCCAAAAATTATATCATCTACATATATTCGGCATACAAACAAATCACCATTATAAGATCAAGTGAAAAGTGTTGGGTCAGTTGTTCCTGGTTTGAAGCCTTTCTTCAGAAGGAAATCCTTCAATGTGTCGTACCAAGCACGAGGTGCTTGCTTCAACCCATAGAGGGCCTTGTGTAACCTGTACACCATGTCGGGTTTCTTTGGGTCTTCAAAACCTGGAGGCTGCATAACATACACTTCTTCCTCGATTTCTCCGTTAAGAAAAGCACTTTTCACATCCATTTGATAAAGTAGAATGCCATTGAAATTTGCAAACGCAAGCATAACACGAATGGATTCGAGATGAGCAACTGGAGCATAAGTTTCGCCGAAATCAATACCTTCGATTTGGGTGTATCCTTGTGCTACCAGTCGTGCTTTGTTTCTTACCACTATATGATGTGCGAGATGATGATAGTGATTTCTCGCCCTTCGTTGGTAAACCCCAAGTGGAAGGCGTGATGTAGCACAGCAGCAAATTTCCCTCGGTGAAGATACCAAGGTTTGTCTCCAGTAGGACTCCGGAGATGATAAGTAGGTGTCAGCGGCGCAACTGACGCGGACCTACACACAGACACAATAACTTTGTTCCCAACAAAGTTCAGAGAGGTTGTCAATCTCTCCGGTCTTGTTGTTCACAAAGGATAAAACACAAGGGATAATGATAGCAATTGAAAGTAAAAGCAGAAAATTAAATGAGCGTGTAAACAGTGATGAGGATATGGACCGGGATACGTGATGTTCACTAGTGATGTCTCTCTCCCAAAAGACGATAAAATTGCTATGCGAGGTAAACAAATTACAGAAAGGAAATTGACAGGATTATGAACGCACCGCAATGCTAACTATGCTACAAAAGAAAGGACGAGGTTCAAAAGCATGGGCAGTACACCAAAGTAAGTAGACCAAAATCCAACTGCATCTACTACTAATCATCCACCTTGAGATATCTATCCAGAACATCTCGCTGGTATTAAGTTGCGAGCCCCACCCAAAGTGTAAACCCAAAGCAACAGACAACTGCATTAAAAAGAACTTTGCGTAAAGTAAACAATCCTTGTAGCCGCGGTTATAAGCACCGTTGTTTTCCCCCTTGTGGCAACAGCACATCCCCTAGACTCATGTTTCTGTCACTCAAGCGTGTCATCGAGGGGCATGAACCCACAATCGAGCAGAACGTTCCCTCTTGGAGTCACTACCTACTACTTGGCCAAAGCAATAAACAGCAACGGAGAACATGCAAGAATTACTTAGGAACAAAAATATAAGAGATAAGAACCAAATATATTACTCAATCACAATCTGAACATAATCTCATAATCCATCAGATCCTATCAAACTCAACATAGCAATAGCAGCAATATTACAAAAGTGCCTCGATCATGTAGGGCATCTCACGAGGTCTAAACAATGAAGATCAAAGAGGGGAGGAGAACATCACATAGCTACTGATCACGGACCCATGGTCCAAGGAAAACTACTCACGAGACATCCGGGGAGCATCCATGGTGGAGAGGAGACTCCCGGAGGTCAATCCTCCCTCCAGCAGGGTGCCGGGAAGAGGTCTTCTGGTGCTCCCGATCTCGGAAGCGCGGCGGCGGTGGAACAGAGGCGAGTTTGCGAAATAGGGTTCTTGTTTCTGGAGTTTCCCCGTGACGGAGAATAAATAGGCGAAGGGGGGCAGCCAGAGGTGGACCAAGGGCCCCAGGCACCCCCCTGGCGCGGCCAGGGGTGGGGCCGCGCCGTGTGGCCGCCTGGGCCCCCCTGGCTCCCCTCTGGCCCCTCCCGGGCTCTTCTCGAAGTTTCCTGTACGCTGATTTTTCCTGTATTTTTCCTGGAATTTTTCTGGCACTTTTTATATGGGGGAAAACTGAAATAGAAAAACAGCAGAAAACAGGAACTGGCACTGGGGTGCACTGAGTTAATAGGTTAGTCCAAATATGATCAAAACTGTATGAAAGTGTATCTAGATCATAGAAATATCACACAAAACATGCATGGAACGAGCAGAAATTATAGATACGTTTTGGACGTATCACTATACCGTCTTCATCTTGCTTGTTGCAAAAAATCCACTTTGTACCAATGATGTTGTGCTTCGTGGGATCAGGTTTATCAACTAAGGACCAGACTTTGTTTCGCTCGAATTGGTGAAGTTCTTCGAGCATGGCAGTTAACCAATCTGGATCCTTCATGGCTTCATTAAACTTTGAGGGTTCTAGCATGGAGACAAACGAAAAGTTTCCACAGAAGTTAGCCAAACGAGTACGAGAGCGAGTTGTGGGACGACCTGGTTGATGAATTTCTTCAAGGATCGAATCAACATCAACTCTTCTTCGAACTCGTGATAAAGTTGAATCATTTTCTTCAGGCTTGGCTTCTGCTTCAGGATCTGCATCAGCTTTAGGATCTGCATCAGCTTCAGGATCTACTTCACCTTCAGCTTCAGCATTTCCTTCGGGATTAGCATTTCCTTCGTTCCTTTGCTCTTCTTCGTCCTGTTCATCATTAGCTTCAGGATGTTGATCTCCAGCGCCCCGGGCTATGTGTTGGAACATTGGACCATCATCATCCCTATTAGCTTGACGAGCATTGGATTCAACAGGGCGAATCTCTCCAATAGCCATGGACCTGATCACTTCATCAAGAGGAGGTTCATCTAGATCATGAGGCAAATGCTCTTTTTGAGAGCCATTAGTTTCATCAAACCTCACATTCACAGTTTCCATAACTTTCCCAAAGTGAGAGTTATAGACCCTGTAAGTGTGAGAGTTTGGGCCATAACCTAAAATAAAACCTTCGTGTGCCTGAGGGGAAAATTTGGAGCTATGATTCATATCTCTAATAAAGCAAGGAGCACCAAATACCCTAAGGTACGAAACATTTGGTTTGTTACCAGTGATAAGCTCATGTGAAGTTTTCTTCAGAAATTTGTGAAGGTAAACCTTGTTGATGATATGACAAGCTGTGTTAATTGCTTCGGCCCAGAACCTGATAGGAGTCTTGTATTCAGCAAGCATAGTTCTGGCCATTTCAATGAGAGTTCTATTCTTCCTTTCAACAACACCATTCTGTTGAGGTGTATAAGCAGCAGAGAACTCATGAGTAAAACCATGATCATCAAGAAAATCTTCAATATGAGTATTCTTGAATTCAGTTCCATTATCACTTCGGATATGCTTCAGAGATAATTCATATTCAGTTTGAGCTCTCTTAGCGAATGACTTGAAGATTTCAACAACTTTGCTCTTGTCATCCAAAAAGAAAACCCAAGTATAACGAGAGAAATCATCAACAATAACTAGACCATATTTGTTTCCTCCCAGGCTTGCATAATTTTGAGGACCAAAAAGATCCATATGAAGCAATTCAAGAGGACGAGTGGTAGTCATGATAGTCTTCGCTGAATGATGTTTCTTCGTAATTTTGCCAACTTCACAAGCACTGCAGAGACGATCCTTATCGAATTTCACTTCACTAAGGCCAATAACATGGTTCTTCTTCACTAAGTTATGAAGATTTCTCATCCCTGCATGACCAAGTCTTCGATGCCATAACCATCCAGATGAAGCTTTTGCCATTAAGCATGTGGATACGGCAGGGCCCGAAGCAAAATCAACAATGTATAAATCTCCTTTTCGGTAACCCTCGAAGACAAACGTATAGTCATCCTGTGAAAAGACAACACAACGCGAAGCAGAAAATAGAACAAGCATACCCATATCGCATAACTTAGAAATAGACATAAGATTATATCCAAGGGATTGGACTAGCATAACCTTGTCAATGTGCTTATCTTTCGATATGGCAACCTTACCCAAACCTAAAACTTTACCCTTGTTGTTATAACCTAAGGTAATGTACTTCTGAGAAGAGTGAGATAGTTTTTCTTCGGTAAATAACTCCTTGTCTCCGGTCATATGATTTGTGCAACCACTATCCATGACCCATTCGGATCCACCGGAGACATAGCCCTGCAGAAGAATTAGTTCTTCTTAACCACCCACAAACGAGCAGGTGACTGAGAAGAGGTTGAAGCACTGGTTGAAGCAATATTAAAGCTAACAGGAGTGTATTGCTTCGGTGTACCATCAAGCACACCATAAATGTAAGTCCTCTGCGAATGGTTAGTATAAGAATGAGCATATGCAATCTTAGTATGATTATTATGAGGACGATAAGTATGACGACCAGTGCGATAGTATTGCTTCTGCGGAACATTTGATTCGCGCACCAATGGATCATTTCTCGTTTCAAGAGAGTAGAAATGAATTTGTGGTACCGAAGACTTTCCCTGCATGGTATGGTTAGCAGGAAATTTTTCCACAAGTGCTTTCTGCACCCATATCTGCCTCTTATAGAAGCCATTCTTAGGAGGAGTACCAACATACTCAGTTGTAACCTTTCCCTGTTCATCTTTGATGAGCTTGTAGTCAGAATCAAGTGATTCGTCTACAATAGCTTTGTTCATCTTGCAGTCAAAACCTGAAAGGTTAGCTATATCAATGGGGTTCTCCTTCGCTAGGACCCAAACAGTCTTAGTATACTGCTCAGGTTCCCAATAGGTGCCATCAGGATTTATCTTTCTCTCGAAACCAACACGCCCATTCCTTGGGTTCCTGTGAAGGAGAGCCTTCCTCAGGATGTCACAAAGATATTGATGACCTTGCACACTTTTGAACATCCCTGTTTCAAATAAGTTTTTCAACCTGAGGAGTTCCTCGGTAACAGCAGGATTTTCCTCATCAGAGGCATTAGTATCATCAATAACAATTGGAGCTTTCCCTTTGGAATCAGCTTTTCTTCGTTCCAAACAATCTAAACAAGGTGATTCAGTTTTATGATTTGCTTCAGAACCTTGTTGAGCCATGAGAGAGAGATTGACATTTTCCAACTCTTCATGAGCCTCTTTCGGTCTTTCGAGAGCCATTTTCCTCTGAAGAAATTCATAGGTGAGTTTCTCATAATCAACTGAAAGAAGACCATGCCGAGAGGATAATTCTTCGAACTTTTCCTTCAGAGTTGCATGCTCATTAGTTAAAGTTTGACCTTTCTCTATCTCATCGATCAACAGTGTTTCTGATTTCTTAATGGTTTTGCTTAGCGAATCAAGTTCATCTTGTTGGATTGAAGCAATTTTAGCAAGTTTAGCATAGCTTATCTTTGAATCACTGTCATATGAGGAACAATCAGAAGTATCATAGTTAGATTTTGATGAAGATACCTTCGCCTTGGCAATGAAGCAATATGCAGGAGATTCATCTTCACTACTGTTGTTGGTGAAGAATGAGCTCGAAGCTTTTGTCGAAGCATCTGTTGAAGCGAATGCCAAACCGGCAACATCATCTGATTCGGACCCAGACCCAGACCTTGAGCCTGATTCAGCTTCGGACCCAGAGGCTTCGTCTTCAGAGTTCATCTCCTTTCCCAGATAGGCCTTGGCACAGTGAGAGCTGCTTCAACGAGCCGAGTGAGTCTTCGATGAAGAACCCTCACGCTTCTTGTTATACTTCTTCCTCTTGTCATCATCAGAATCTTTCTTCTTATCTCTTCTCGAACTGGAATCATGTCTCTTGGATTCATATCTTCTGGAAGATCTGTGGGACTGGGTTGAGGAGTCTCTGAGCGAATGCTTTGCTTTGTTCTCAGCTTCCCACAGAGGGCAATCAACAATGTAGTGACCTGGTTTCTTGCACTTGTAGCAGCAGTTGTCCTTCGATGGAGAGCTTCTTGAGGATGAGCGATGAGATGAGTGAGTTGAGCTCCTTGAAGAATAACTCTTTTTCGGTGAAGAAAAACCTGTCCTTTGGAAGCGGTTGAAGCGTCTCATGATCAAAGCTAAATCTTTTCCAATGCTTGCAGGATCATCTGATTCGACACCTGAGGCAGAACTGGCTTCGGGCGAAGAATGACGCGAAGCTTTTGCTTTCAAAGCATGAGTTTTTCTTCGAGAGTCATTTATGTCACGTTTCTCATCTTCTTCCATTTCAAAGGTATTGAGTCTCTCAAGAATATCAGCGGAAACAAGACGTCTGAAATCAGTCCTTTCCTTGATCATCAACACAATGTGATCAAACGAGTCATCCAATGAGCGAAGCAAAGTTCTTACAACTGAGTGAGGAGTAATGTCATCAGCATCGAGGGAAATCAACTCATTAGCAAGAGCTGTGAGTCTGCTGTAAATGGAGCTGACTTTTTCACCCTCGTTTCTCTTGAAGCGATAGAATTTGCTTCGGAGTGTGTCAATTCTGGCATCCTTCTGGGTAGAAACACCTTCACCAATCTTTTCAAGATAGTCCCAGACACCTTTGGCAGATAGAATATTCTTCACTTCATGATACGTTTCTGGTGTCAAGTGATTGGTGATGAAAACCCAAACTTCAGAATCAAGATCAATCAGTTTTGCTTCTTCAGGAGTGATGGCGTTCTCGTCTGCAACTGTAACACCATACAAGACAACTTGCCAGGCGGTTGAGATGATAGCATTGATATTTCTCTTCATTTTGTCCTTCCAGTACGGGTAGTCCTTCCCATTGAAAACAGGAATAGGTTCGCCGGAGCGAATAGCTGCGAAAGACATACTTGAAGACACTCCAGGAGGTTAATCCAAAACACACAAAGTGTAGGGAGTGACTAGCTCTGATACCAATTGAAAGTCCAAGTATGTGATCAGAGGGGGAGGGGGTGAATGATCACTTCAAAATTTTCTACTGAAACTATTGAAGTGAAGCATAAGTGGGGCGGAATAGCGAAGTAAAACTGGAAACAAAACTAAATGCAGTCAATCAAAACACATTGAAGCATAACTGCGAAGCAAATGCAATACTGGAGGTAAATGCTTGAAGTAAAATGAATTGGGACTCGACGATGTTTGTTCGACCAGTTCACACTCTGCAAAGCGCTACGTCTGGTTGGAGGGACTGGTTGTGGCACCCCGGCTCAGAGGACCGGAACGCCCCGTGCACCAGCCCAGAGATCAAGTCTTCTGGAGCACGGCACTGATTGATATAGAACTGAACATCTTTCTATTACCAAATATAAGGGTACACGAAGTCTATTACAATGCTAGCGGAGACACAACTTGCTCCTCAGGCTAGCCTAAGCTCTACACCAACCAGCAGCATAACTCTAGCGGCGGAATATCGACGGCAGTGGAACAATAACGGCGATGACGAACACCAATCCACAGGGACACTGGCTGGGACACCTCCTAGCTCGCAAACACCGGGAATGTCGTCCTACGCATCCAAAGCACGGCCTGCAAATCTGGCATAACACGCCAGGTCAGTACATTGAATGTACTTGCAAGCTCACAACAACCATGCAACAAGGCAAAACAATAACATGGCAACACGTTAAAGTATATTAGTGAATTGAACAGGTGAGAAACAATGTCACGCTAGCATATTATCATGAATCATATTATCAGCATATCCTTAACATAGCACGAATGTAAACAACATGGTGAACATGAATGCATAGCAGGTTAATTCTTAGTGCATTGATAACCACAACTCACGGTCACCGCATGACCATGCAGCTTACCCTCCGAGTCCTCCTGACTCGGTATCCGGGCCATCTCATGACCGCTTACCAACTGGTCCAATCTTTCAGCATCAAGTTTATTATTAGCAATTTCTTGTTGACCTCGTGTGACCTAGTACGAACTGTGTCCCATGACCGAGGAGTCGGCTATTCGAATAGATTTTTGACTCGACAGAGTTTGTGCACTTTCACCACACATGGAGTTCCTCCTCCGCTTAAAACTCCCAGAACCTGTCCCACAGGATCCTTGGAACCAGCCCCGTGAGTAGTGAGCTAGACGTCCCCAACGAGACCGATATACCGCGTGTCCCCCTTACCGCATCACCGACATACTTACACAAGTCATGTCCTGGGTAGCCCGGTGTCATCCCGACACTGACCATCGCATGGCTTCAACCATCGCGTGGCCCAAAACTTGTCCCAAACGGGGACGGGCCCAAAACATACTAGCTGTCAAGACTACCGCCGTTTACCCGGCCAAAGGCAACTGCCGCGCGTAGCCTTCCCACTTTGGTGAATACGCGTAAGAGACGCCCACCGGTAGACCGCATTAAGGCCTGCCCGTACAGGCAATTGTGGCTGCACGAAAAGAGCTCGGTTCGGTGGCACTTGGTCAACGGTTAGATTAGGTTCATGAGCATATCAACATGTAGTTCTTACCATGAGCATGCAACAAGGTAACATGACATGAGCAAAGATGAAGTAACTAGCATGGCATGGCATGAACTATATGAACATAACATGTGCAAATATTTTCTCATAGAAATCATGACCTAACTACCGTGACCAAGATGTGACCTCTTAGTGACATGAAAATAATCAGAGAACATGGCATAGTTCAACATTTTAACTGAGCATGGCATGATTGTAACATGGCAAGGTATGGCATGGCAATAGCATAAACAAGCATGGCAATCACTTGAGCAAAGCATGGCATGAAGTAACATGGTAAACATGGCAAGCATGAACATAACAGTAGCATGAGCATGGCAACAATAACAGTAAACATACAACGGTGACACGATCGCGGCCACCGATATGGACATAGCACCGATGTAGCATATCAACGAACAACAATAACATAAGCACGTCAAAGCGTTGCAAAGGTGCGACGGGTGTCGTGGCTTGCCTTCACCAACAAGGTGTGGAACACACCCTCGGCCTCGGATACCGACAAAGCCCTGCAAAAACCGGAAAAAACAACACGACGAGAAGGGGGTCAGACCACTTTGACCTGACCAGCAAAAGAGAACAACAAACCAGGGCATGGGACCCATGCCAACGCGAAGAGGAGCTCGAAACAAAGCCAACGCAAAAAGAGTCACCTCATTTGGCCTTACGGTTGCGGAGATATCGACGCAACGGTATCGGAGGGGCTAGCTGAGGTGGAAATACACTTTCTAAAGCTGAAAGCGCACTTCGGGCGGCTTGAAGAGATAAATACGCTTTCCTGAGCTAAAAGCGTATTCCGGGCTACTGCGGGGGAAAGTACGCTTTCTGAAAGGAGAAGGCGTATTTTGGACTACGGCTGACGAAAAGCCGTCTTCCTGGGGAGAAGACGTAATCCAGCCCGAAGGCGCCTCCACCCAGACCTGCCATGCGGGGCCCAGGCTGTCAGTGACTTGAGGCCGCTTATAGGCCGACCCCACCTGTCGGGTCTTGCTGCCTCTCTCCTCCCCTGTTCTCCCGACGGCGAAGCAGAGAAAGGCCGCCTGGGCGTGGCCTGCAGGCGCTTGCCGCCGGTGGCCGGACCGGCTGGCTGGCCCGCCAGGCGTGGCGCACCGGGACGGCGGCTCAAGCTGCACCCACGGGTGGCCTCGCGGTTGCCCGGGGCACTGCCTCCTGTAGACCGCGGCACGGCGGCCATGGTGGCACGACGCGGTGAAGGAGGGAGGGCTCCGGCGGGGAGGTGAGGGCGGCGAGGCTGCGGCTAGAGGAGGGACCCGGGGTCCAGTGGGGGAACGTCTAGGAGGAGGGGCTTCGGGTCTGCGCCAAAATCGCGGGGGCCGGCGGCGGCAGTGGGAGGCCGTGGGGAGAAATCCGAGCACCACGGCTCGGTTTCTTCTGCCAGGAGGAAGCTAGGATGGAGGGGAGGTGCTGGAGTTGCTCTGGGAGGCTCGGGGGCGAGCTCTTCATAAGGGGAGCGAGGATTCGGCTCCGGACCGCGACAAAGCAGTGCGGCCCCGGCGTGTGGGCTAGCCGGCGAGCTCGAGAGGGTTCCAGAGGGGGGGCGTGGCGCACGCGGCCTGGCAAAGCCGTTCGGTGCGGGTGGACGCGAGCAGATGGCCACGGACGCACAGGGGCACGGAGTGGACACGTCGGGCATGTACTGGACACGTCCAGAGCGTGCCAATGGTGTGGCCACCATGCAGGGGGTGAGATTCTACGTGGCCAAACGTGTCGAGCGCGTAGTCCTTCTACAGATGATCACAGGGGTACAGTCGGATGGTCACAAGGAGCACTGTGGTGATCACTGGCTTATCCTGAAGTCTGATGCAACAAACTTGGAGCAGAATTTGTGATCACATGGTGTTGTTCCGGATAGGACCAAGTTGTCATCTGGGTTAGGGGTACAAAGGACTAGTGATCTGGAAAGTTTGGGCTCAAACAAGCAATGTACATGATACTTGCTTTGTAAATGGCATCATGTGGCAGAAGGTGCTTGTACTGGTTTCTGGCTAGCACATAGCTCCCCTAGGCATGATATTTTGCATAGCTTAATCATACACTAGGATGAGTGTGTACACCAAGTTTGGGCTCATTTGGAGTAGGCTAGCTAGCACTTTCTTTACAGATGTCCAATTGGACCAGAAATGCAAAGTTGATGCTAGCCTGGCATAGGTTGGGTGGAATTGGCTGAAATTTGGTGTAGCTTGGTTATATGGCATGGTGAACATGTGTATAAAATTTCATAGCCATTGGACACACATAGCTAGCACTTGCTTCACAATATGGCCTACTGACCAGAAAATTAAACTTGATGATGCACTCACATGGGTAATGGGTTTTGGCTCAAATTTAGTTTGGTGGAGTTATTTGGTTGTAGTATCATGCTCAAAAAGTTTCAAGGCAATTGGGATCCCCTGTCATGCACTTGCTTCATAATGCCCCTTTGCTGCATCCAAACTTTGGGAATTTATTGTGGGTGTTTGGCTAAGCAATTGGTGTTGGAATTTGGTGGAGATAAATCATCTGATCACATGAGCTTGCACAAAACGTTTCACCAGCAATGGATCAAGGAAAGTGGCACTCCCTTCACAAAGCTCCATTCTGCCCCCATAGACAAATGAATTTTTTTAGAGGAAAAATTCACTTGGGTTACGCAATCTTTTTGGAGAATTTGGAAAGATATGGCATCAAGGTCATGGAGGAATTATTTGGGGATTTATGGAGCAACATAAGTAGGGGTTGCTTCACAAACCTCAAATAATAGGAATATCCCTTTTATTGGAAAAAGGAATATATTGCTTGGATATTTTGGTGGCTCGGATGAGGTGGAACAATGGGATGGCATTGGCAAGGGTGGGGAAACAAGGGGCACTTGAGCATGGAAAGAAGATATGCTCAAGTTCAAGTCCGACGAGGTGCTCAAGAACCAAACCAGCAGACAAAAACGAGAAAACCGCGAAAAAGAACAAGCTGCGAAAACCGGGGTGTCACACTGGTGATTGAACACCTGGAGCAAATCTCTCTCCGTCCGTTGCTCCACTGCACCAAACTCCTTGAGCTTGGTCAGTTCTTCACTCGTGGTTGATTATTGAGGAAATCACCGAAACCTTTGACAAACTGGACTTCGAGGCGACAATTACTCTTCGCTCTCTGAAGAACAACACTCTAACCGTCTAGGAGAATTGCGGTTCTCCAAGATAAAAAGGCTAGTAAGCTTTCACCTAAGTCATCTCAAATCTACTCAGATCAATGGGACTTAGGCTTCCGTATTCTGGATTTTGGGTTTTGCTTCGGTGAAGTTTTTGGGGTGCTCTCTTCAGTCTCTCTCGGAATATTCTCAGAGCAGCCACCCGCAAATGGAGGAGGGGCGGCGTATTTATAGTTGGCGATCTCGAGGTGCGGAATGACCAAATTGACCTGAGGTGACAGCTTGACACGTGTCCACAACGGTCGGATTTGTCATCAATGCGCAACTTTACTTGAGGAACAAGTAAAGCTGACTCACGGACTTAGTTCTGCTTCAGAAGCCAAAGAACGAAGTCTTTGCTACCAAAACTTAACTCAGTGCTCATGAGATTTCTTCGCTCAGGCTTCTCACTTGGTTTGGATTTGATCTGAGCATTTTCTCAATGACTTCGGTGTCCACAAACTAAATACCCCTCTTGATAGTACGGTTTGTCCTATGACTCAAAGAACCGAAAAAGAACACAAAAACATCTAAGTCTAGCACCGTCTTCTTCATTTCCTTCAATGAGTAGAGCTTCAGGACACCTTCATTTTTGGGGGTCATCCTCCGTGATTAAGCTTCGCTCAGGGGGTAATGCTTCGATAACTTGAAGACCTTCCCTGAAGCTTTATCACCTAGCTTGTCCTTCAGGAACCTATACAACTGTTTACACTAGAAAACATTGTTAGTTCCTCTACTGTCTTGTCCAACAATATCCAAAAACACACGGGGGCAAATCTTTGCTCTTACACATTCGTTAAGCCGAAGGACATGACCGTGAACTCATACATGCCATATCTGGTGGTGAAGGCTGTCTTGGGAATGTCTTCCTTTCGGATCTTCAGCTGGTAATAGCCTGTACGAAGATCGACCTTAGAGAATACCCGGGCACCTTTCAGTTGGTCGAACAAGTCATCAATGCGGGGTAGTGGATACTTGTTCTTGATGGTGACTTCATTCAGGGGGCGGTAGTCCACACACATCCGCAAAGTGCCATCTTTCTTCTTGACAACTAATACCGGTGACCCCCAAGGTGAGGTGCTGGGGCGAATGTACCCCTTCTGCAATAGCTCATCCAGCTGTTTCTTTAGTTCCACCAGTTCGGTGGAAGGCATCCGGTAATACTTCTTGTATATAGGGGAAGTACCGGGGACAAGCTCGATGGCGAACTCCAGCTCTCTGTCTAGCGGCATACCCGGCAATTCTTCTAGGAACACATCTGGAAACTCTCTGACAACAGGGATTTTTTCCATCTCTGAGGTGGTGATCTGGCATACCGTTGCTTCCTTCTTGCGTGGCATACCAACAACTGTGAATTGAGTTGCCTTTCCGTCCGGGTTAACCAGTACCACTATCCGGGTCTTGAAGGCAAGGCGAACCTCATGGGTGGTGAGCCAATCCACTCCAAGGATTGCATCAAGTCCCTTGGATTCCAACACCGTGAGAGAGGTAGGGAACTTTACTCCATATATTTCAATGGTCAGGTCCTTGAATATACTGTCTACTTTGGCACACCTCCAGGGGTTTTGACCACCACAATTGTGTCCAAAAGATCAATAGGAAAATTGTTTTGGGTGGCGAAACTCCGCGATACAAACAAATCGGTTGCCCCGGAATCAAATAATATAGCTGCGAGTATGTTATTAATAGGAAACATACCGATGAACACGTCGGGGGATCCACGGGCTTCTTCGGCCGAGACGTGGTTGACTCGAGCCTGGCGATAGTTGTTCTGCCCCCGGATGTTGTTGACTTGAGGTGCGGGGTTCCCCGGCTTGCTCTGGCATTGTCTGGCAAAGTGTCCTTGTTTCCCACAATTAAAGCAGGCGCCCTTCCGAATGTAGTCTGCTCTGGCTTGGGGGTTGAGGTTAGACTTCTCTTGAGTGGCCGGCTTGTCGGTTGCAGAGCCGCCGTGGTTCCAGGCGGACTTGGCATTGGCTTGAGCCTGCTGGGGAACGGGCTGCACCACTCGGGGCTTCTGGGCATATGGCTCGTACGGGGTCTTCTTGGGCTCATACTTGCGCTTGCGGTCTTCATAACTTCCCTTGAGTTCGGAGACCGACTTTTATTCGCGTTCTGCTATGAGTGCCTTGTTGACGAGGGTCTGGAAGTCTGGGAAGTCCAACATGCTGAGCTGACAACGGAGAGTGGGGCTAAGACCACCAAGGAAGCGGTCTACCTTTCTCTCTTCAGTGGCCACATCATGAACCGAGTATCTTGCCAGATGGTTGAACTTGTTCAAATATTCAGTTACAGTCATGCTGCCTTGGACAAGAGCGAGAAATTCCCTCTGCTTGGTTTTCATCACTCCGGTGGGGATATGGTAAGTGCGGAACTTCTCCTTGAATCTCTCCCAAGTGATATCTTCTCCTGCAGGCCATACTGCCTTGGTATTGTCCCACCAGATTGCGGCATAGCCCTCAAGGTAATGGGTGGCAGATGGAACCTTATCCACCTCATCACAGTGAGCGATTTCCAGCTTCTTTTCCATGGTTCTCAGCCAATCATCAGCCTCAATGGGGTCTATTGCCTGATCAAAGCTCGGCGGTCGGGTGCGCTGAAAATCAGATAGCTTGGAACGTGCTCCTTGATTCTGATTCTGTCCCACAATGTTTTGCGTACCTCGCAGTAATTCCATGAGTTCCTGGTTCCTTCTTTCCTCAAACATCCTGATAACCTGCTCTGTGGTAGGGGCTTGTGGTGGAGGAGGTGGTGGACGCTCGGGTGACCGTCCAGCTTGTCTGGCGGATCGATGACGGGGGGTGTCATCATCACCCGAGTGGCTGCACTCACCTCGCCTCATTCTATATCCGTTCCCAAATAGAGCACCAATATCATGAGAAACCACAAAGAGGGAAATAGGCGAAGTGACGGAAAAGCGGAAGAAACTCGAAGCTCCAAGAGGTGGTGGTTGGTGATCATCCGAATCCCTTGATAAAACGGCAATCAATCCAGTGGCCACCAGAACGGTCTTGACAACTCGGATCTGGGGCGTTGCCGGGGTAACTCACCACTTGCTCAAGACGGCCGCAAAACAGCTCAGAGCTTGGAGCAGGGTGATTAAGAAGAAGGCAGAGGTCCCCTAAGACAGCCGAGAAAACAGCTCAGAACATAGGGTCACCACTGCGAAAAGAAACTCAGCGACTGCCTGAGACGGCCGAAAAGCAGCTCAGAACACAAGACAGTCGCTGAAAGAGAAGGAAAAAGGAGGCATCCACCTCGGATGGCCGACCAAGAATCAGCACAGAACCAGGCGTGGTGCCATATAAGAGAAAGCAAGCAAGGATCCGTCTGAGTCACCTACACCAAAACAGGGAATATGAGAACATCATCAACAAAATCCGAACGAAAGAGCGAAACAACCTCATAACTATACATAGCATCATGACCTCATACATAACAACTAGCATGGATGGCATAACGAGTACTGCTCATACGGCAGTTGACAACATGCATAACATAACGGTAGAAGCGACCATACTACTCGACCTCGTCCTAGTCGTGAGGGAGCGGTCACGGGCAGTCAGCGGAACCATCGGAACTATCCTCAGAGTCAGAACTAGCAACGTGGATCGCGCTGCGGGTAGGGATGTCAAGGCGGCGACGCTGATGAGAGGGCTCTCCCTCAGGGGAAGGAGGAGTGTGTTGTCTAAGCATGGGAGCATCAGGGGTAGCAGTCAACGAGGCCCACTCCTCTGGGGTCTCGCGCCGAACAGCTATCGGAGCACCTGGGGTAGGTGGGGTGGGTGCAGGTGGAATAGGTGGAGCTGGCACCGGAGTATAGGTGGGAGGCGGTGGAGGGGGTGACTGAATACTGCTGATAGACGCGAGTGCCTCCCAGGAACGAGCCAACTCCTCAGCAAGACTAATGACCAGCTCGTACTGAGCGACCATGTAGCGAGCGAGGTGCACTGTCGTCCGGTCGCACTCCGAGTTCGGCGGGAAAAGGATCTGCCCGGTGGGAGACAAAGTGGGGTAGTAAGAAAGACCTGGGTGAAGCTGCATCCCGACCTCATGGTGACGCAGGTCAACGAGAGCCTCAAGGGAAGCATAGAGAATAGCCTGATCTGGGGTGGAGGCAGGTCCTCCCTTCGCGGAACGCGAAAGGCTACCATACGTGGAGCTCGAAAACAGGAACACCTCAGCGCGGTACTCGTGCACGTAGTCAGCCAACTTCTCGCAGTACACCTGGAACATCGGGTCTTCTCCCTGCGGGTACAGACGGAGCCAAACTCGGCGGAGCAGTGACGGAAAGCCTGTCGGTGACGCCTCGTACTCAAAGGGGTATGGAACGGGTGCCATCTACACTCACAGGGTTAGCCATTAGCAAAAATAAATGCATCTACATGCCATGCATCAACCAATGCAACACTCAAGGTGCACAGATCAAGCAAGACTCTAGACTAACGTTCCTCTAGCGCTCGGCCTAACTAGCGTGTACTACAGTCAGCGCGGCTCTGATACCAATCATTTTGGCACCCCGGCTCAGAGCAACCGGTTTACCTTACATTGCCAGCCCAGAGATCAAGTCTTCTGGCAATGCACAACATATTGGTACAGAATACAACCGCTTCATAGTAATTATACAGATACATAGGTTCGGGATTACAACTGCTACGAGGCAGGGCGACACATCTCGTGCGGCAACACTATCAACATTATTTATGTCACATCTCAGGGCCTCGATACGATCGACGGAGGACTCTACGGCAGCGGAATAACGAGGTGACGGGACTCCATTCCACGGGGACACTGCTGGGACACGGCCTAGTTCGCGTAGTACAACTCAGCCAACTCTTCAGGTGCGACACCTCCTGCATCTGGCATGACACGCCAGGTCAATACATTGAATGTACTTGCAAGCTCATAACAGCCAATTCATCAGGAGAAACAATAGCATGGCAAGAATGCAAACATTAACATGGCAAACATGGTAAGAACAATGACAACACTTGTCTCATGAACACCATATGATTCATCCAGCTTACCTCCGAGTCGTGCGGACTCGGTAACCTTGACCCACCATCATACGGGTCGTAGCTCGACCCCTCAATGGGTTAGGTGTCCTCAGTTACCACCCAACCAATCACATGACCACAATTTCAGCAATAACATATATATTATTAAACAGATTAGTGTTGACCGCTGTGTGACCTAGCACGAACTATGTCCCATGACCGAGGACACGGCTATTCGAATAGATTTTGACTTTGCAGAGTTTGTGCACGTTACCCACATTATGGATTTCCTCCTCCATCCAGCACCCTGGTACTTGTCCCACAGGATCCTTGGAACTCGCACCGCAGGAGTGGACTAGGACATCTCCAACGAAACTTGACTACCGCGTTACCTCCCTACGGACTCACCGACACACGGTCTTGGGTATCCCTGTGGTTAGGTGTCCACGTTACCACCATAACCACTCGGCCACCTTGCGACAAACTGTCCCAAGAGGGACTCCCGGGTAAGCAACTATGGATGTCGATATTATCACCACCTACCTGACCAGGGTAGCGTGCATGCATAACCTCCCCTACTGGGTGATATCCGTAGAAGGCACTACGATAGCACGAGTCAAGGCCCGCCCATACAAGCGAATGTGGCTGCACGGATAAGCTCGGTTCGGTGGCACTTGGTCAACAATTTTGTTCATTAGGTTCTGGTGAAAAGCAATATGAAGACATGGCAACATGGCATGCGTATGAACTACTATCATGCATATGCAACTACTAGCATGACATACAACCAGGAGCACGATCATCACTAGCATGATTCCGGCATAGGCATGGCAACAAAATAAACATGGTGATAACATGTACTAGAGTAACATGATAAAATCAGTAGCATGGCATGTTTATACCAATCAACTTATTATGGTTATTTATTTTTATTAGCAAGTAATGTGAAGGCCATTAAAATAAACCCAAGTAAATGATTTAAATCATCAAAAGCAACTTAAGCTCCTCATGACCAGATTGTTATGGCTTGCCTTGGTCAAGTGGAGTATCCTTGAACTCCTGGTCTCCTGCAAGCACTTGATCACCCTCTGAAAAAAATAAAACAAGTGGCAAATAGAAATAAGTCCAAAGTACTCCTTCACTGTCCAGTGGACCTAAATAGTGAGCCAAGCTCCCAAATTTTGTCAACTTGAAGAGGAGCTCAAAATAAAAATGTAGCAAAAAGAATCAACTCATTTGGCCTTGTGGTTTAGGAGTAATTGCTGGTCAAAGTTTGGTCAAAATTCCAATTTAAAAAGGCTTAAATCCATTTTCTGAGAAAATCCAGAAGTGGCCACGTCTAAGGCGTAAACCTACGCGGGTGCCTCCATTTATACCAGTTCGGAGAAGCTGGAGTGGCTGACGGGTGGGGTCAGGGTGTCAGGTCGAAATAAAAAGAGAGGGAGACAGAGGCCGCGGCTCCGGCGACGGTGGTTCGCCGGCGAGGAGGCCTCGGAGGTGAACTAGGGCTAGGGGAGGAGACGCAGGGGATCATGGCGAGCTTCCACGTACCCGAAATACTGCAAACGGTGGCCGGACGGCGTCGCTAGGTTCTTCTCCAGCTACGGTGGCGGCGGCGCTGCGATGTGATCTCCGACCAGGGGCCTCCCCATCCGGCTTCCTCCTTGAGTGTGCCTTCTGTGAGTGGAGTGGGGGTGTGTGGTGGTGGCTACGAGCAGGGAGCGGGCCATTTATAGCCATGGCGTCGATTCCCCTCCGGGTGTCGCCGGACAGAAGACGACGGCGCCGTGCTCGCGTGCGGGTGAGCAGTGGGGGCTCGGGTGAGCTCTAGGAGGTTCTACTGATGGTGTAGCACGCGTGCGTGCGTCTCCCAATGGACTGCGTCGACGGGAAGCACGGGGCGGCAGCAGCCATGGCACTGCGGCGGCCTGAGTCGACGAAAGGAGTGGCGGGCGGCGCGGCTTTGAGGGGCAGGTGGCGCATGGGGGATGCGGTGACGCTAGGGACGCGCAGATGCAGCCACGGGCCAAGTGGTGGCGTGCTGGCCGCAGTGGTCGTCTCCCGTGGCTTCTGGGGAAATCATGGCGACGAAGGCGAGGTCTCCGGCGGGCGGCGGGGCTTTGGGGTGAGTCAGGTGAAGCACGGGTGTGCCACGACGGCTACGGACACACGCAAGCGGCCGCGGGTGCTCGGGGTGCGGCGTTCCCGTGATGGCGACCTCACGACCACGGCCAGAGCACGCCTGTGGCAGGCAGTGCGCGTGCTCACCCCTGGCACGCGTGCACTGAGGGCGTCCAGGGCGTGCGCACTGTGTCCTTGGCATGTATCTAACGTCCAGTAGCATGGGGGAGGGGTCGGGAGGCTTGCAGGTGGGCTCAAATACTTGGTAGCTTCAAAAACAGTTTTCTGCAGGAAACTTTGAGAATTTCTCCAGAGAGTTTGGCTAGGTTTTTAGGGATGAAACTTGGTGTGCCTGGGTTATCTAGGAAGGTGCTTATGTGGTAAAAATTTCAAGGCAATTGGATAAGGCTACAGGGTACTTGCTTCACAAAGTGCCTCTCTGGTCAGAAATGGAAATTAATTTCTAGAGGGGAAACTTTGTACTAAGCTTGTCCATGTTTTTGCATAGAATCATGAGGCATGCCCCCCTTGCTTAGCACAAAAAGTTTCAGGCCAAAAGGAGGAGCAGAAATGAGGCTAGCTTCAAAAATGATATGGAAAAGACCAATTTCCTTTAGTAAAAAGGAGTTTTTAAGAGAAATAAAAATAGGGCAAGGGCTAGTTTGACCAAAGCTTGATCATAGCCATAGGGGAGAAGGGTTTAGGGGTCACTTGTCCTAGGGGAAAAATTAGGCCCAAGTGATCAAGGCCATCTGAGTTGAGAAAATCCAAGCAAATGATTTCAAACTCCAGAAAATCAGCAAATAAAGTTGCAAATAAAAATGGCCAAAAACCAGGGTGTCACAGGTATGAAAAATTTGTGTTTTCTTCCCCGTATCCCAACACAATCTACAATGGATTCGGAGTATATTGCCGCTTGCGAAGCGTCAAACGAGGCGCTGTGGCTGAAGAAGTTCGTGATCAAGCTTGGCGTCTTTCCCAGCTGCACTGACCCCGTGGGAATCTTCTGCGACAACACGGGTGCCATTGCTAACGCGAAGGAGCGAAGAACTCACTCTACAGCCAAGCACATCCTCCGAAAGTTCCATGTGACGCGAGACTACGTCAGGGATGGACACACTAGGATTCACAAGATACATACGGGTCTGAACGCAGCAGACCCAATGACTAAACCTCTTCCACAGGGCAAGTTTGAAGAACACCGAGAGACCATTGGTGTTAGATACATACCTGACGTAAACTAGTGTAATTTGTACTCTAGTGCAAGTGGGAGACTGTTGGATATGTGCCCCAGAGACAAATTAATAAACATATTTGTCACATATCCGTTTTGTTCATAATACATTTTATACTGTGCTATAACTGTATTACTTGGAAATACTAATACAGGTGTAGTATAAAACATGGTCCATAGTTTAACTCGGGTAAACTATCTCATTGGGCAATTGATTGATCAAGCTTTCCTGATCATGGCGACACTTAAGTCCATTGACAATGAGGTCATATCGTTAAGGGGAACGATGTGATGGACGTACACCCACCTAAAGTATTGCAATGTGATCGAGTCACATAGTTCAGCGTTGCTATGACTTTGTAACGTATGGCTTAGTCCTTAGACCGTAATGATCATACGTAATTGTCATCTATGAGGAGACTTTGATTTGTATCCCACCGCCTGACTGAAATATTCTGGCTATAACGGTGCACTTTGGGTATTCCGAAATATATGGTTGATGAGTATGTTAATAGATCAGAGCGGGATTTGTCAGTCCTTGTGATAGGACAGGTACTCTGGTCCCACTCGGTGATATTGCATCAACACCTTGCAAGGACGTGACTAGGTCACAAGAGATGCAATGATCATGGACGAGAGAAGTTGTTTGTTGTGAACGAGATGTGAACACGGTATGTAGGATACCGACGATCAAACCTCGAACAAACAAAGTACCGCAGCACAAAGGGATTACGTCGTATCGTTAACGGTTTCCAAAAGCGATCGAAGTTCATTCGATGGAAGCGCAGGGGCTGTCAAGGATTGTAACCAGGTCCAACTGACTAGTCATTGGTCAATGAGAAGAGTCTCGATCATGTCTGTTGTTTCCCGGACCGTTAGGGTGTTACACTTAATGGCAATCGATGCATAGGACAGTTACGGGATCAATCGGTAGTTCCGGAGGAGGACGGAATGGTTTCCGGACATTTTGAATAGTTCAAAATAAAGTTTATTTGTTTTTAATAATGTTTTATTATTTAATTATCTGAATTAAATATTTAAAACATATTAAAAAAAATTAAAAATGGGAAAAAGGCTAAATGGGCCCATGGGGCCCATTAAGGGAGGAGGGGGTCTCTCCCCCCCTTAGGCTTGGCGTCAAGGGTGGGGCCCACCACCCCCTTGGCCGGCGCACTCCCCCCCCCTTGGGAGTTTAGTCCCACATGGGGGAGGGGAGGAGGATGGCACCCCCCCTTGGCCTATATAAGGAGGGGTAGACCCCCCTTTTTCCAACACACCAATATCTCCTTCTTCCTCCTTCTCCTTCCCGGAAGTGGACTCCCCTTGTTTGGAGTCTGCACCTGGATTGGAGTTCTCCACCATAAGGCAGGCCGTCGTTCTGCTGGAGTCGGGATCCGTAGCCGTCTTTCTTCCGCTGCTCGCCTGGTTCGGGGCCCGGGAGGAACATCGATTGTACCGTACGTGTATAATCTCTTCGAGGCACTACACCTGTGGTGCTACTTCGTCGCTGGAGGTTTACCGGGAGTCATCCTCGCCGGTGGTGGTCTTCTACATGACAGGGAGGTCGTAGTTCCGAGTCTACGCCAGCAACGTTCGCAAGAACATTTCCCTCTTTCGGTCTTCAAAGGTATGAACACCGATTCCCTCCGTTACTTTACATCGCCATAGCATAGATCTTGGGTTCGGGTACCGTAGGTATGAAAAATTTGTGTTTTCTGCCCCGTATCCCAACACTGCTTCCATTGTTGACCTCGTTAAGATGGTCTGCTTGCAAGACTTCCAGGAAACAGCAGCACCACCAAGTGCAAACACATAACTACTTGTGGCCTTAAGCTCATCAGCATCAGATATCCAGTTCGCATCACTGTAGCCCTCAAGTACCCTTGGATACCCGGTATAGTGAAGTCCATAACCGACAGTACCTTTCAGGTAGCGCATTACTCCGTGAAGAGCATTCCAATGATCATCTCCCGGATTTGAAACAAACCGGCTCAGTTTACTTACAGCAAATGAGATGTCAGGTCTCGTGGCACTAGCTAAATACATGAGCGAACCAATAACTTGAGAATATCTCAATTGATCCTTTGTTTCTCCTTCATTCTTTCGAATCAATACACTCGGATCATAAGGTGTTGGAGAAGGTTTACAATCTAAATATCCAAATCGGCTCAGAATCTTCTCCACGTAGTGAGTTTGTAACAAAGTGATCCCACCGTCATCACCTCTCAAAAGCTTGATGTTCAAGATAACATCAGCAACTCCAAGGTCTTTCATCTCAAAGTTATGATTTAGAAAATCTTTCACTTCCTCAATGACCTTGAGATTTGTGCCAAATATAAGAATGCCATCAACATATAAGCACAATATAACTCCCTCGCCACCACCATAGCGATAGTACACACACTTATCAGCTTCATTTGCAATGAAGCCAGTGGATGTTAACGTTAATTCAAATTTCTCGTGCCATTGCTTAGGCGCTTGCTTTAACCCATACAAAGATTTAAGCAACTTGCACACTTTTCCTTCTTGACCATCTACTACAAAACCATCAGGTTGTTCCATGTAAATTTCCTCCTCCAACTCTCCGTTTAGGAAAGCTGTCTTAACGTCCATTTGGTGAACGAGAAGATTATGTGAGGCAACCAATGAGAGTAGTACTCAAATGGTGGTCAATCTGGCCATAGGCGCATAAGTATCAAAGAAATCTTCGCCTTCTTTTTGGGTATAACCCTTGGCTACAAGACGTGCCTTGTACTTTTCAATTGTACCGTCAGGCCTAGGCTTTTTCTTGAACACCCACTTGCATCCAACAGTTTTACACCCATAAGGACGATCAGTGATCTCCCATGTCCCATTAGCCATGATGGAATCCATCTCGCTACGCACAACTTCCTTCCAGTAGTCAGTATCAGGAGATGCATAAGCTTCTGAGATAGAAGTGGGAGTGTCCTTTACGAGGTACACAATGAAATCTTCACCAAATGACTTTACAGTCCTTTGTCTCTTGCTCTTTCTGGGAGCTTCATTCTCATCCTCCTTAGGGATCTCAGTATGGTTTTGCTCAGGTTGTTCCAATGGAACGGAAGGTTCAGGAGTAATCTCTGACCTCTGACTAGATGATTTTGGCATATATTCATAGGAAAAATATCCTCAAAGAAAGTCGCATCATTCGACTCCATGATTGTTCCAACATTCATGTCAGGTACCTCAGATTTCACCACTAGAAATCTATAGCCAATGCTATGGAAAGCATAGCCCAGGAAAACACAATCAACGGTTTTTGGTCCAAGTTTACGTTTCTTGGGAATTGGCACATTGACCTTCGCCAAACAACCCCAAGTTCGTAAGTATGAGAGTTTAAGCTTTTTCCTTTCCCATTCCTCGAATGGAGTAATCTCTTTATTCTTTGTAGGAACTCTATTTAGGACATGACTAGAAGTCATCAAAGCCTCCCCCCCACCATGCCTTGGAAAGTCCCGATGTGTCTAATATGGTGTTGACCAAATCAGTTAGAGTGCGGTTCTTTGGTTCCGCAACCCGTTTGATTGGGGAGAATAGGGAGGCGTCCTCTCATGGATTATACCATATTCCTCGCAGAATAAATTAAACTCATTGAAAAAATACTCTCCACCACGATCTGACCTCAACCTCTTGATCTTTCGATCAAGTTGATTCTCTGCTTCGGCCTTATAGATCTTAAAGTAGTGTAAAGCCTCATCTTTTGTTTTTAACAGATATATCATGCAAGATCTAGTAGCATCATCAATAAGAGTCATGAAGTATCTTTTCCCACCCTTTGTCAACACCCCATTCATTTCGCAAAGATCTAAATGTACGAGTTCTAGTGGTGCCAAGTTCCTCGCCTCGGCAGTCGTATGAGACTTGCGAGGTTGCTTTGCTTGCACACATACTTGGCACTTAGAACCTTTGACAGTTGTAAATTTCGGGATTAAACTCAAATTTGCTAAGCGCGTCAGCAACCAAAGTTAATATGACAAAGACGTGAATGCCAAACACTTAACTCGGTTTCACTGCAAACATGATTTATAACTTTAGTGCAAAAATCTGATAATGACAGCTCCGCACTCATAGCCCTTTCCAACAAAATTTCCGCATTTAGAAACTACAACTTTATTGGATTCAAACACCAATTTATAACCGCCTCGACACAAACGAGAACCGCTGACGAGATTCTTATTTATAGCGGGGACATGTTGCACGTTCTTCAGCTGCACGATCTTTCCCGAAGTAAACTTCAGATTAATCCTACCAACACCATGAACAGAAGCATGAGTCCCATTTCCCATCAGCATGGGTGTAGTTCTTGCGACCTGGTAAGAAGAAAACATGTTTATGTCAGAACACACATGTAAAGTAGCGCCAGTGTCAACCCACCAATCAGGAGATTGACATATTGAAAGAATGGTAGGAAATTTACCATACCCAATATCTTTCATCTCAATGTCGACACCAATGACGACGTTGGCGTTCTTGTCGTTGTTCTCGTTCTGACGCATGTCTCAACGATCCTTGCAGGATGAAGCCCAATGAGCGTCACTGCCACACACATGGCATTTTCCTTTCTTCTTATCAGTCTCCTTCTTCTTCTTGAAGTATGAAGGTTGTTGGGCTTTGTGCTTGCCATCAAATTTCCCTTTGTCCACATTTTTGTTCTTGTTCTTGAATTTATTGGTCTGGAAATTCCTTTTCTGCACCAAGTTGGCAGTGGAAGTTCCCTCATGGAAACGGGCACGTGTGTCTTTCGCCCTCGCCTTCTCTTCCACATCAAGAGTTCCAATGAGATCCACAGCAGTGAATTCCTGTCTCTTGTGTTTTAGAGAAGTAGCAAATTCCTCCACGAGGGAGGGAGTTTGTCAATGATGCCTCCAGCCACAAACTTGTCCGGTAACACACATTTTAAGTGCTCAAGTTCATTAGCGAGCGACTGTATCTCATGAGCCTGCTCAACCACGGAGCGCTCATCAGTAATCTTGTAGTCAAAGAATTGTTCCATGACATACAACTCACTGCCCGTGTCCGAGACCCCAAACTTGGCCTCGAGCGCGTCCCACATATCCTTACCGACCGAGATGGCCATGAATGGATCGACGATCTTATCACCAAGAACACTCAGAACAGCACCTCTGAGAGGGTGTCCGCAACCTGGAAAGCTTGCTCCTGTTCAGAAGTAAGATCTCCCTCTGGCTTGCCTTTAGAGATGTAAAAACAGTTCATGGTTGTGAGCCAAAGAACTTCCCTCGCACGCTATCTTTTATAGTTCATACCCTCAAACGTCGCAGGATTAAGGGTTGCAGCAAAAGAAATTGGAGAAACTTGCCTAGACATATAAGGTTTTTGGATTGTTGAAAATTTAGGAAATTTCTCGTATATGTTAATCCGGAAACACAACATGTAATACATACTAATCATGATAGCAGTGAAAACCCTAGCAAGCAATATATGATCGAAGCTATGCATGCAACCGAGATTATAGAAAATAGACATCACATCTAAATCGATTGCTACAGACAGTAATCCAAGTACTAATCCTATCAGAGAGGATAGTGTAACATACAGAGCGGATGTTGACATGTCTTCCTCGAAGAGGCCGCCAGTGTCGGGGAAGAAGTCGTCGTCTGCGAAGAAATAGTTGTCGCTCGCAGCCACGGTGAAGGTCCAGCAGTCGCGCAGATGCGCTCCCCAAAAACCTTATCGCCTCTCTCCCATACCGGATCGCAAGAGGCGGGGTTCCGGAGGCCTGCTGTCTCCCTTCTCGGTGCACGCCGAGAAGAGAGATGGGAAAGTGGTAGGTGGCGCAAAGCTTAGAATAAGAAGGCAATCACTCACTTTGAGAGAGACTAAGTTGTATTCTTTCTACGGAAGAGGAGTTGTCTTTTATAGACTTCAGTAAGTGGAAGTGAAACCGTCTCAATAATGCCATCAATGGGAAGATGAATGCATTCGGTTTTATATTTTCACTAATGTGAGAACTCCCCGGCTCCTCTTTGTCATGAAAGAAACAAGGCAACACATGAATTGAAGGAATTGAAACCACATTAGTAATGTAGCAATGAAATCGAACCATAAATGACATCAATGGGTGTTGAATGAGATATTCACAACCATTCGGTTTCATTTTCCACTACGCAAAATATTTCAGCTCCTTATCATTCATGAGCCTATGGGATTTTTGTATGAATTATTGGATATAAAAATTGGACTAAAGCACAATAATTCCAACATGTAAGGTGCCATGTTAATGAATGAAGAAATTCCTTATGTCTAAGCCCACATTTGCTGCTATTTGACACAGTAAATGGGACAAACCATTGAGGAATATGGTTAAGATTAATATTGATGTTGCATTCTCCATTCAATCTGGGAAAGTTGGATGGGGGCTAATCTGCATAGATGAAGCAACGTACACGCGGTCCGTAGCAGCGGACATCAAACATGATTTTTTGATGCTCCGCATGCCTAAATATTAGCTTTGTGTCAGACGATTTATTTAGCTGACCGACTTGGTGTTGGGGAGCTCTGTTTAAAACTAGGTTTTTTGGTTTTGAAGCAAACCACTTTCTCTAAAGCCTATGATTTATCTCCTTTAGGTATCATGTTTAACGATATTAAGTTTAAGCTTAAGATACTGTTCATAGATGCTTTAATGGTGTATGCATTTAGATCTTGTAACAAACCAACACATGTGTTGGTTGCTTTGGATGCAGGTTTAGCTGATGGTGAACATAATGAATGATTTACAAGCTACTCTAATGATGTAATCAGTGCAGTAACCTATGATCAAGCCGGATCGTAATGAAATACGAGTGTTCCATTAAAAAGAGGAAATGAGGGCATCCTAGCCTCCTGGTCCTTCCTTTCTTTGTTAGGCCACACTTGAATTATCGTTTCATCTCGATTTACAAGCACAAGATATGCATCCGTTAAATTATTCCATGTGTCTAGGAGACGACTCCTAGACTTGTTGTTGAGATCCAAAAAGAAAGGGTAGTTATGTTCCTTTCATTCGAAAAAAACAAACATGGTTTCCACTCTTCATTTGCTTTCCATCCGTATATTACGTGTGCCTATTCTAATATCGGCGAAAGCAGATACTTCCTTTGTTCCATATTATAAGTAGTTTTGGACTTTCGGACACTCTCACACAGCTAGCTAAACTGAACTGGTTAGAAAGACTTATAAAGCGGAACGGAGGGAGTACATTTGTAAAACAATTACAATCCAAGCGTGATCTTAAGTTTTAATTTTTTGAGATAGCTTTTTTTAGAAGTCCAGATCTCGCAACCAGCAGCAAACAAGTTGTTATGGCCTGCGGCAGCACGGCCCGGTAACGCCAGCAGCAAAGCCCAAATTACGATCATATAAGCTCGCGGAGCAGGGGAAAACAGAGAGATCAGCTAAAGAAAAAAGCGAGAGGAGAAAAGGCGAGGAGAGAGCGAAACCCTAACCCCCGCCGGATTCCCTCAAACCCTCGATCCGATCCCAACCGAACCCATCGGCGATGGCGTCTGCGCCGTTAGAGAAGCTCAAGAGCCTCTGGAACTCCCAGGTCATGGATGAGGAGCAGTGGACGGTCAACTATGTACGCACCCCCTCCCCGCTCTTTGTTCTTCGTTTACCTGTTCTTTTTCGTGTGCGATTGCGTTGGTAGTGGTAATTGCTTTGTTGCTTTTGTTCGGCGTGATTGAGTCGATTAACACCGCACTTAGGCGATCTAGCTGCTTTTGTGGATGGTTAATCTTAGATTCGTCTGAGTTCCTATTTATTATTTCCCCAATTGACGCCCATATTTCCTCATACAAGTCATAAGGATTTGCTGTAGTTTCCACTAGTTTTCCACCAGGTTGGGCATCTATGTAGAGATTAATTCCTGTAGAACAAGGAATCAAAATGTGTTTATGATTTCTCTTGATCTACGACCTGTAGAAGCTTAATGGTAAAGCCATGAGAAATAGGTTGATGCAAATATAATGCACTCTTGCCCCTGCAAAAGAACACTAGATGACCAGTAGGATGTTTTTTCAGTTTCTCTGCAAGGACTACTGATAGGAGACAAAGTATTACATTATGCCTGAAAAAAACCAATAATCAAAATGCCTTGTTTCTTCATCTTGTAATGTTACATTACCTGTTGTTTTTCTTTAGAGCTGTTGAGTTGGGACAGTTGTATCTGTAAATGAGTTATCTTTTTGTTTTCCACTGTTGCTGGAGTTAAGGCGTTTTTCTCCTATATCTTTATTGCAAGGTAGATCGAGAGAGAGAAACATCATTCTTTTTTCTGTCGATAAATCGTAGAGCATCTCCAGTAGCTTCCCTATTCCCAAAATAAAATCAGGTATATGGAAAGTTGAGTCAAAAATGTGCTCTAGCAGTTCCCCTAAAACCAAAATTTTCTAGGTGCTCACTCGAAAAACACTCCATCTTCCCCTATAACCAAATGCAAGTTGGCGGTAGCCAACCACACCATACTTTCCACATCTCGGCGCCGCCTTGGCCCGGCACTGCACTGCCACACCATCACTGCCTCAACGCTACATGCTACCAGCCACCTGGTATAGAGCACTTGGGAAGTTTTTTTCTGCCTCTTACATTTGAAAACCTACCAATTAATCATCGTTATTTCCCCTTAATGTTAAGGCATACTGCCTTCTAAACTGTCAAATTTGAGCTATGGGTATATCTACTTCTCAGTGTGCAACTGTTTGTCAAAAAAGAAGCCACGTCTTCAAGGCGGTCTTAGGTTTCAAAACTAAGCTGGCATATACTTCGGAGCAGTATATCAGCTAATAATGAACCTTCTTTCTCATTTGAAGAGAGAGAACTGTATGGCATGTTCCATCTCCTGCCACTTAGAAATTAGATATCTTCCTGACCTTCACCACCATGTTGGTTCGCATATAAATAATCGTTACCACATCATCTTTATTCCTTACTAGTCAGTGCAACATCCGCCAAACCAACAGGAAAGGATGGCCCTGGATTTAGTGACAATGTCACAAACATTCCAAGAAAATGTTGGGCATGTTGACTGTGAGTCTCCAATATGGCAACTTGGTGATTAGATCAACATATAGGAACATCATGATATGGAAGGGAGGCCAGAGATGTAGGGTCCATGAAAAGATATTTGTCATATTCTGTTGTCTTGGTTGCTTCAATTTGTGCTATCTACTGTTGTAGTGTGGCTTCTGTGATGTAAATTAATACAATCTCTTTAACTTACCAATCAGAGCTCTGCCAATGGGTTATGCTGTAATGTTTATAAATTTGCTTCGTATAGAGCAATCTAGAAGTGATATTTGACTGTCTACTATATGTGTGGATGATTACCTGAAATTTGGCAACTTGAGCATAGCAAATGCTGTGGTTCTGGATTGATGAGTAAATTTAAATCTATGTGTGTTATATTTGTTGGCACTTAGCGTTATTTTTTGCCTAAAAACTTAAAAGCGCAGCTGCGCCGGTTTGCTTGATCGAGCGCATCATCTATTGTACGCGCATGCACTACGAGACAAATTAGGAATTAGGAATTACTGTTGATGGCGACAACGGATGGGGACCACGCCTCACACATGCGGATGGACTACCTACGCGCGCATGCGTGTGCTGATATCACTTACTTATTCCGTTTTATTTTTTTCAAAAAGCTATAACTTTTGAACCGAACGTCGAAACAAAGATTCGTTTTCACCATTAGGTTTCTCGCGACGAGATGTTCAAAACTAGATCCCATATTAACATGTTTCGAGATTTTTTAAAAAACAAGCAATTTTAGTGCTAAAAAGAAGCAACTTTCGTACATCATATGTATTAATAAATTAATCAAGTAAGTATATCATAGACCACTTAAAAATCATGTAAAACAATTTGTTTTGGACAGTTGCTTAGTTTGTTAGGACATTGTGCATTGTGTGATATGATAATATAGTTGCATGGATTTGCTAGGACAGTTGCTTGGTTTGTTAGGACAGTTGCTTAATTTGATTATGACAGTTGCTTAGTTTTGTTATTAATTTTTTTTATTTTTGTTAAGACAGTTGCTTGATTTGTTATGATAGTTTCTTGGTTTTGTTTGGACAGTTGCTTGATTTGCTAGAACATTGTGCATTGTGTGATATGATAATATAATTGCATGGATTTGCTGTGACAGTTGCTTGATTTTTGTTAGGCCAGTTGCTTAATTTTATTAGGACAGTTGCTCGGTTTTATTATGAAAGTTGTTTTATTTTTTGTTAAGACTGTGCTTGGTTTTGTTATGATAGTTGCTTGATTTGCATCATATTTTGTGTCATTTTCTTGGTTTTACACAAACTAAGTTGATAGGAATTCATATTAGACAAACAAGAAGAGTTGCTTACTTATAACACTAAAGTTGCCAACATATCATACAAAGTTGCTCAAAAATAAAAGTTTGTCGAAACCTATTCATATGTGATCTAGTTTTGAAGAACTCGTCGTAAGAATCCCAACGGTGATAACGGATCTGAATTTCGATACCCGGTTCAAAAGTTATAGCTTTTTAAATTTTTTGAAATCAATAATAAATGAACGTACAGGCTGGAGAGATGACATATTCTTTCCTTATTTAGTTGTCAGACAACACGCACAATGGTTCCTTCCATATTAGGAAGGGCCGCTCGCGCGTAGACTGCTAAGCGCGCGGGCGCCAGCTAGCCAAGCCCTATTTTTTGTCGTATGAAACTTTGAACTGAAATTTGATGTACAACACAACAAAACTAAAATGCTTTCAGCCTGAATCCAAAACATGGCACCCAATGGTAGTGGAGCATCAAACACTAGTTACATGGCCAATTTCAGTTGATACTGATTCTATGTTTGTTACTTTCCTTGATGTTTCATGAAAAATTTGTGCTACTTACACTATTTTGTGGTTCCTTTTGATTTACAGAGAGTGTTGAAGGCTGCAGGAATCTTTGCTGGATCCATCTTTTTGATGCGCACCTGTGGTGACCTCATGGTAGTTTAAGGCCATCATAGTGGCTTAGTAGTCTAATAGTGGTTCCATGCCGATTTCAATTGTCTGCCTTGTGATCAGGCTTGTGGAATACTTGTACTCAGACTTGTGGGTTCGTTGTTAAGTTGCTGTTTGAAGCATATTTTGAGACGTTTTTTTGTATGAGTTGAGCATGTTTCTTGTATAAGTTCACATCCAGTTTGATGTTAGGTCGCCACAAAACTACAGTTGTGTTGAATTAGTGGTGTATGCTTGTTATTTCTATTGTTTTTTTTGAAAGTGTTATTTCTATTGTTTAGATGGACCATATCATTATGGTTGTTTGCGGCAGTTTTTTTTGAAACGGTGGCAAAAGCTTTGCCACATCTTTGCCACATCTATTAAATAAGAGAGAATAGAGTTGCTCGGTTAATTAAGAAAAACCAAACGAAAACCCTTACAACCGCGGAGCGGCATCGTAAGAACTCCACACACCGCATGCAGGCGTCATCGTCAACACACATCCCTAGAGGCTTCATCGCCAACCCTACACCCTGCGACCAAACAGCGCAGCTCCGACTCTGGTAGTGAACTCCGAAGCATAGAAATCAGGCATCGTAGGTGCCACGGAAGATCATCGAAAGGTTCATCTGCAGCCAGTCATCGTATATTACAGGGCCTTGCCACCGTAGCTTTGACTTCACAGCAACAAAACGAACCGAGGCAATCCCGCGGACACGTCGGAGAAGAGCCGACTAACACACAACCATAGCCACGTCGCCTTCATTACTCCTACCACCATCGTTGCCACGGAAGCGTGGACAACACCCCCCACCATCCACCAATCCCGCTTGCTGACGCCGAGCTCCGAGACGAAGACCCCAAGAGGTAAACGGCATTGAAGTGTCGTCGTCGTCCGACCCAAAGGTCAAGGGTTTCCCCAGGAGGGATCCGAGCGGTAGAGATGTGGCAGTAACAACGATGCCTCCAGAAAGGTCAACGACGTCCATAGCCGCCGCA
Organism: Bromus sterilis; assembly: GCA_950022295.1. Lineage (NCBI taxonomy): Eukaryota > Viridiplantae > Streptophyta > Magnoliopsida > Poales > Poaceae > Bromus > Bromus sterilis. Next base: position 357,527,919 of record OX465595.1, on the reverse strand, counting down.
TCGCTGGTCACGACACAAGACCGAACCAGGGTCTTCACCCACTGCCACATCAGCTCGACCGCACAACATCCCGCATCGGCGCCGACAAACCCGCCAACCAGAAGCAGAGCCGCCGGACGCAGCGCAACCACCACACCGTACCGAGCACCATGCTGGCAAGGGATGAATGTGCACTGCCCGAAACCGCGAACCACCATGGCGCCCGGCCACACCTCCGCACCGGCACCGGAGCACCCTGAGACGCCTGCCGCGCCTCAGATTTAGGCCGCACCCGACCTCCCCTGGCGCACCACGCCCACGAACGTCAGCCTGCTCGCGCCCTCCCTGCGCGCCAACTGCGAGGCCGCCAGCGTGCACCCGCGCCAGCCAAAGCACGCCCGCCATCGGGCGGAGCCGAGCCTGCCGACACCCTAGCTCGCGGCCACGCCCCGGCAGTTCTGGAACGTGTGGGTAAAGAGTTAAGGCTCCCTGAACGAAAATCACAAATATCCCTAGCATGTCTCAATCATTTGGGTCATGACATTAATTCCAGCAGTTACAAGTTGTCACTTCTTGCCAACACAGGGATTTGTACACTGGAATAAAACGACAATCGTACGCTGGAAGTGATAGTAACTGTTAATTCTCGGCACACTCCGTAACTTAATTCACGGTATGAGAATTACAAGGGAAAAACGTACGGTCTCCAACAAGAATATTCGGAGGCATGTCATGCTTCTTCTTAGAAGCTTATCGACAGTCCACGAGGAAGTGGCTGAGGGCAAACTACTCTGGTAGGAGCTGGAGGGCAAGGAAGCAAGGTGGCTATGGCTTCGCTCTGTAAGCACAAAATGTCCCCTCTTTCAGTCTTGTACACCTTATTTGTATGCTCTTCAACCTAGAGATTCTCTCTCCGTTTTTCAGCTCTTTGTTGTTGTTGTTGTTGCTAGATTAAGAATAAAACATCTTTCTGTTTCCTTTTGCGGGTGCCTTTCTGTTTAACTGACATGTAGTTCATCTGTGTTGAGAAGTTAATTTGTTTCACGGTACTTTAAACTGGATGCCATCGTTGACAGGGCACATCTATGTCCTTGTCCTTGTACTTCTTGGAGGGTCCGATGCCAATCCAGTTACCCCTCATCAGACTCGTCCGGATGTAAATGTAAACCAAAAGAAGCCACTGCAGACATTCAGACCTTACAACGTTGCCCATAGGGGTTCCTGTGGTGAAATCCCTGAAGAGACCGCCGCAGCCTATTTGGTAACTAAATAATTTTGTCCTCAGTTACTGACATCTAAATTTTGCTCAATTATTTTTTAATATAATAAGTTTTGACATATGATAACAGTCACATTCCCAACCATATATGTGATAGCAACATCTTGGAGACGGTCATTCTCTAGATTATTTTTACCATACTCTCTGAAGACTGAAATCCAATATTCTTAATGCAAACCTGAATGTATGCATTGGGGGTTCTTGCAGAGGGCTATCGAGGAAGGCGCGGACTTCATAGAGACTGATATACTCGCGTCACAGGACGGGCATCTGATATGCTTTCATGATGTAACCCTGGATAACACAACCGACATCGCTAACCATAGAGAGTTTGCTGGCAGGAAAAGAACCTATGAAGTCGAGGGAGCAAATATGACTGGATGGTTTGTTGGTATGCAAAACTTTGACGACCTTGTTCTTGTTGCTATTTCTGGCTTACTTGCATCTGTGAAATCTACTTTTGACCTTTGGAGTTCTGTTTTCTTGCAGTGGATTTTACTTTAACTGAACTGAAATCACTGAGGCTGAAGCAGCGCTACATATTCAGAGATCAACAGTACAATTGTATGCTTCGTCTTTTCCATTTCTTGTTTACCTTATTTGATTCCATTCTACTTCATATTCATGTCTAAAACACTATTTTCCTTTGCAGCTGCTAATGATGGCCTCCTACTATATTGCAGGGAAGTACAGGATCCTTACATTTGATGAGTATATCTTGATTGCACTTAATGCTAGCAGGGTCGTTGGCATATACCCAGAGATCAAGAATCCTATTTTCGTTAACCAGCATGTAGGTGACCTTAACCTCACCAACTCCTGAGAAACAGTTTGTGTACTTAAGGACTGGACCGACTTTAATGTAGAGAATGTCTTAAAAATCACAGTATGATTATTGAATAATCATGTAGGTCAAGTGGTCAGGTGGCAAAAAATTTGAGGACATGATTGTCGAGATACTTCTGAAGTATGGCTACAAAGGTGAATACATGTCTGAAGATTGGCTCAAGCAGCCACTATTCATCCAATCCTTTGCGCCAACTTCACTCATTTACATCTCAAACATGACAAACTCTCCAAAAGTTCTTCTAATAGATGACACCACGGTTCGGACTCAAGATACTAACCAGGTAACCAATGTCAGAAGTAAGCACTGATGATTTCCTTTTTTTTTACAAACCACCTTATTTTAAGAGACATTCCAACATGCAGTCGTATTATGAGATAACTTCAAATGGTTATCTCGCATTCATAAGGAAGTATGTAACTGGGATTGGACCATGGAAGGACACACTTGTTCCCCCAGAACACGAGCACTTAGGGCCTCCGACAGATCTTGTTGCACGAGCACATGCTCTGAATCTGCAGGTGAGTTGTCTGAGATAACTATAACACATTTCTCTCTTTTACATATATAGGAGTAGGTGTCAAGTGATTGACCTTAGATTACAGTAGGATGATAAATCATGATGCTTTGCAGATCCATCCATACACATTCAGAAACGAGAACAAATACTTGCACTTCAACTTCCTCCAAGACCCGTATGTTGAATATGAGTACTGGCTTAGCAAGGTTGGAGTTAATGGCCTGTTCACCGATTTCACTGGCACCTTGCACAGGTACCAGCAGTGCACAACTCCATACCAAATGAAGTAAAATAATTCAGAGGTACTCCTGCATGAGATCTCCCACATGCTGAAGGATGATGGATACTAAGCTTAGGTTGCCAAGTCTGTATACTGTTGGCTTTTGAGATTGGTTTCATAGTTTCCTCCACCGAAGACGAAGAGGACGGGAGCTACCATTCTCCATAATTGTTATCAGTTACCAGTAAATTACAGGAATTCTACTGGTACAACATCATAAAGTAAAAACATTCATAAAATATGGAAGCATTGCACTGTTTAAAATGATTCTTGGTAAAAAAAAGCACTTTTGAACTAAGTACCATGTTTGTGGCATTTGTTCTCAACTCCAAATGCTGAGAGTAAGATGGAGGATATGATTTCACATTGGTGAGGTGAATGAAAACTCTTCTTTTCTTTTCTGTGAGACATGAGGATATATAAGAGCATCTTCAACAAATGGTCTAAAAATATTCTCCCTCAAATTATTCCATTTTTAGTTTTCCAGCAGATAATCTATATACAGTTTCTATATATTCTCTCTCTTATATCGTACAGTAGTAATATGTAATAACTAGCAATCTAGCATGGTTGTGTGTATAAAATATAGACAATATGAAACAATAATGCTCTTGAACAGATTGTCTATAGGATAGTCCACATTTGTAAAATATTTATCGATTGTTAGCATTTAAACAATGTCGAGCGGTAGACTATCCTATAAACAATCTACTAAAGAGTTCGATTAGCCTCATATTGTCTATAATCTCATATATACAATCAATTGGATGAGCTGTTGGAGGTGCTCCAAACAAAATCTATTAGGAGGTAGGGCCGGGTCGTACCAGGAAAAGATGCACGCGCACGTGCAGCCGCAGCCGCCGCCGCCAGTTCCCCTCGCGCGCCGCCGCCTCCTCCCGCCTCCCGTCGGCGCTACTGCTGATCCGCCTCGTCTTCGTGGCCTTAGGGCCATGGTGACGCGGTAGATCTCGGTGGGAGGGCATCGTTTTAGATGTTTCTTCTAAATTTTGTTAGGGTTTGTTTCTTGCTCAGAAAGATGAGATGGTGGCGGATTTCTGAAGATGAAATAAAGTTCTCCCCGCCTATCCCCCATCCCGATGGTGTGTCTAGCATCATCGGTGGGCGTGTGGAGGTGTGTCTTCGGCAGATTTATCAATGGTGGATTTTCTCGGAGCTCGTCGTAGTTCGTCTGCGTTTGTGTGTCTTCAGGTTTGATCCTTCCGATCTACTCTACTCTTCAACGGCGACGGTTGCTGTTTTGGTGTGTTGGTCCTACGGGGCCTTAGCACGACGACTTCCCGACTGTCTACTACAACAAGTTTTGCCCAACTCCGGCGAGGGAGGGGCGATGACGGCGGCGCGCCATCGGCTCGCTTCAGTGCTTGTAGTCGTCGCTAGGTGGTCTACGAATCTAAATGTAATTTTTATTATTTTTGGTATTCGTTGTACTATCATGGTTGAAGATGAATAGATCGGAAGTTTTTTCGCAAAAAAAAAGACATCCATGCATGGTGTGCATGAGACAAAAAAAAGTGTGAGGCGTGTTGGGAAACGTAGTAGAAAACAAAACTTTTCGGCCTACGAATCAAGAACCCAAGATCATCCAAGAAGATTGCATACAAGGTTTTAGGTCATGGCTCACCAACCGATGTAGCGGAAGTAGAGTTGGTGAAGCTCGTGGACGTAGTGGAAGTAGATCTCGCAAGTTCTCCCACGAACAGTCCCTCGATCAATCCCACGAACAAGTCCCGCGATCTAGTCCCACGGACAAGTCCCATGAACAAGCTCCTCGAAGAAGGGTCGAAGGTACGACCCCTCCATTAGTATCCACACATCCCGTAGCAGCAATCCAGCAGCGCTCCGCCGTCCAGAGATGAACGCCACCGAGAAAACTAGAGGGAGAAAACCCTAACGGATTCCGATCTAGAACAGCGTCTAAACCGGGGTCTAAAAGTGGAGCAACGGGGTTTAGAGGAGGGAGGGTGGCGCATAGGCCTTGGGGACAAGTTGTGCTGCGCCCCCCACCCCTCCCCCACATTATATAGGTGGCCAAGAGGCCCTTGGGTCGCAATAAGGGGGGTGGGGAGTCCAACTTGGATTCCCAAACCTCCCAAACCTTCCCACCGGAAACCTGCCATATTGGAGAGTTGGACTTTCCACCTGGAGGGGGATTCCTTCCCCTTGGTGCGCCCCCCACCCCTTGGCCGGCCAGGGCAGCCTAGGTGGCTTGCCCCCCAAGGCTAGGGGCGAAGGGGAGTGGGTGGTACTGCTCGGAACCTTCTGGAACCTTCCATGACCTTCTAGAAGCTTCCAGGACCTTCCGGGACATACCGGGACCGTTTCGGGACATTCCGGACACTTCTGGAGCACTTCCAGGACCTTCCGAGACCGTTCTCGGACGTTCCGGAGCCATCCGGATAGTTTCCAAGACCATCCGAGTTACAGTTTAAGCCACCGGATGACCGCGAAGGTTGTCGGGACGCCCAGCGATTATCCGAAAACTATTCCGGTTGATCCAGGACTTGCCCAGTACCATTCTCATATGTTCCGGAACCACCTGGGACTACTCCAGAGTGATCCGGACATAACCTTAAATACCTAGAACTACTTCTGGTGCCCTTATGAACAATTCCATAAATCTCCGGAACTACTTCCGGTACCCGTATGAACTATTCTGCTTTGCTTCCACTAAACCTTCTACCATACTAGTATTCTAACAGACTACTGCTCGTTAAGTGTGTGACCCAATAGGTTCGGTATAATGCGGACATGACTCAGAACATCTTCCGGACATAGGTCAACAGCCTTTTGTCAATAGCCAATAATCAACAGCGGAGCCATGGACACCCATGTTGACTCCCGCACATACACGAAGAAACTTCGAGTGAACCATTATGTTTAGTCATGTACCATTCCCTTTGCTTCGCGATATATGACAAAGTTAGAGGAGAGAAGTTTGGAACCCATGTGTAACAACTTTTGAACACAAGCCACTCGTTATCCTCTTTGCTCGTTTGTCCCTTTTCTCGTTATCGTATTCCGGTATCCCCGTGACTGAATCACAATGCGTCTGGCCAGACTATAATGGATACCGTCATACCGAGTGGGCCCGAAGTGAATATCTTCTTCATCGTGAAGGAGCAAATCCCATTGTTGAACTATCACAGTCACTAGCCACACCATCTGACATACCCAGAACTTATTTTACTACTTCCCATTTACGGGAGGATTCATCTAAGAACCAAAGCATGTCTTCCTGTGTGAAGCAACTCGATACTCTCATGGTCTAAGGAATTACGTATATGAAAACATTTCATGATATGACTTATAACGTAGTTACGATGTGATCTCTAAGTATATCATTCAATACTGGGGTCGGTTCAACATCATTGTTCTGCTAACAATATGTTCCCATTGCTACTGACATCCTTGTTACAAGAACAATGTCCATGATTAAGAAAACGTAATCATCAGTTAGCACATGAGCTGGTCTTAGAGGCTAAACCAGGAACTCTTGGTGTTTACATTTCCACACATGCAAATGAGTTTTCTTCTGAATCTCACAGTCAGGGTCATTGCAATTATAGCACAGAAATATAAACATTAATTATGAACGTGGAAATATATATATAATAACATTTTATTATTGCCTCTAGGGCATATTTCCAACAGTCTCCCACTTGCACTAGAGTCAATAATATTGTCAGTGCTTGAGCACTTTACACCAATGGCATACCGGTGTAAGAAATGCTTCATTTGTGGTATAGACCTCATCTTCGGATCTGACATTTCAGGCCCGTTTGTATCTTGCATATCTTCGCGTTTTCACGCTATCATAAAATTCACTAATTTTATCAGTTTAGCTTTGTATATGTTTGAATCATTTGGCAGGACCTTGGTTCCTTTAGAATAAGTCATGAAATCATTCGTCAATGTTCCATGAGCTTCAAGCATCTAGGAAACCATACCATGTTCATAAATGAATTTATGATTCAAAATACCCTCCTTGTTACTTCTTTAAGCAACAATATACTTAGCCTCTGTTATAGAATTCGCCACAGTATCGAACTTGACATAGTTCCTCCATACTGTGCCACCCTTACGTGTGAAACACATAATCCCAATTAAAATCGAAAATCGATCGGAGTAAGTATGAAGACTGAATTGGTGTAACTGTTTACATCAAAATTCAGCTGGTGTAACTTGTTACAACGAGCTCTTCATTATCTCCATTTTCTGAGAAACATATCTTATCTATCATAAGTTTAACTTTTCACTGCTTGTCCAATGATCAACATATTGATCACTTTGGTATCTTGCTCACAACCTTTTGGAGCGTTGGACATATCTGGTCGTTTTACATATTATGGTGTACATGATTAATCCAAACACACATGTGAGTGAAATTCAATTCATGTGTTTTGCTTATCTATGTTCATGAACACCGATTTCCGCAAACAACTTTTCACCGTGACCTCGGCAAGAACATCCTTCCTGGCGTTTTCATACTAAACTACTTTAGTATCATGTCAATATGCAGTGTTGGCTTTAGCATGATCAGGCACTTACTATCTTCATAGATCACTGCGCTCAATACTAATGCTATATTAGCCCAAGTACTTCAGCTGAAAACTATTTTCAATAAAGTCCTTATTTGTGTCAAGAAATTTATATCATTTCTAATCAACAATATGTCATATACATAAGGTTTTAGAAATATTATTCAGCTCCCACTTACTTTCTTGAATATTCAAGCATCTTCGTTATTCCTGATGAAAACAAACTCTTTTGGCAATTTCATCACAACGAAAATTCCAACTCCATTATGCTAGCTTCAGTCCATCACTGGATATCCAAGGCTTGCATCTATTTTAGCATCCTTTGAATCGACAAAACATTCCGGTCGTATCACATATACGTCCTTTGTTATATTTCCGTGTAGGAACTTTGTTTTGACGTTCATTCTACCATATCCTATAAATGAGATATGTAGTAATTGCTAATATAACCCGAACTGACTAAAGCATTTCTACGGTCGACACTATTTCGCCGTAGTCAACCTTTGAACTTGCTAGAAAACAATTTTCCAACGAGTTGAGCTTTATGGATAAAACAATTTCATCCGAATCAATTATAGATCCACATATATATATTCTTCAGACTTTTAGTCTTTCAGAGGGTCTACCAAGTTCAAAACTTGACTTACTTCCATGGATACTATCTCGGATTATTTGGCATTTAGCCAAATCCCGGAGTCAGGGCCCATCAACGCTTCTTTGTATATCACAGGTTTATCATTGTCGAACAACAATATCTCGTTTTACATATCATGAATGTTTGTACGAGTTTTGTCTAACCTGTGTGGTTCAGCTGCGCACTTATTTAAAGATTCAACAATCTTTAACAAGTTGCACCGTCCTCCCACTCACTCTTTTGCAAGAAACTATTTTCTTCCAAACACATTGTTCTTAACTGCAAACAGTTTTGCTTTTGTGTAGTGATAGAGGAATACCAAACCCTTTTGGAATAACCTTAACAAAGTAGCACTTATCTGATTTGGTGTTTTGAGCATGTCAAACACATGTCTCATATACCCAAATTTTAAGAAAAGACAATATGGTTTTAACACTTCCATTCCACATCTAATATGGTGTCATTTCAACAGATTTGATGGTGCTCTTTTCAGTGTAAAAGCCGTAGTCTCTAACGCATAACTTTAATAAGTATAATGGAAACTTGATAAACGTCATATTTGATCTTACCGTGTCATACATGGCTTGATTACATCTCTCGAACACTTTACTCATAGTGGTGTTCCGGGAGACGCAAGTTATGACACTTCTTCACAACTCATCAGACGTTCGCTAAACTTGTAACTCAAATATTGCTTTCTACAATCTAATTTGCAGAAGCTTTATTTTCTCGTTACAATGAATTTCTATTTCACTCTAAAATTCCTTGAACATTTCAAAGATTTCAGACGTATGTATCTATTGAACAGATATCCACATATCTACTTCAACTCATGAGTGAAGATAGGGAATCCACTGCACACAACTACACTTATTGGACTGCACACATCATCATGTATGATTACCAATGGTTTAGTTGCCCGTTCATGTATGGCCTATTAACGGTGTTTTAGTCACATTACTTCGAGACAAAGATCGCAAGCGTCAAGTGATTCATAATCATATGACTCGAAAGTCCATCACTTATGGAAATTCTTCATGCATGTTATGTCACTCGTGATAAACGGCAGTGCCACATCTATGTGGTATTTCTTGTCAGTCTTGCGACGTTTAGCGTCAGTGTTATGGATGTTTAATATTATTATCAAGATTCATAACATACAACCTATTCATAATGGAAGTATGGCCTTTACGTTTTCATAGCTTTGAACAACTCTCTTGCAACAAACATGATTCAAAATGATGTTTTGCAACAAGGCTAAAGTGTAGTAACAATTTACTCAACTCTAAAATGAATTATGAAGATAATCATAGAGTCAACACACGGTATAGTAACCTTTTACCGTATTCCCGAGCGTGTCAAAACTCATCATTAGCTAGTCATAAAGGCCATGGTATTTCTTGCATCGAGTTGCAACAATATGCAATCGATGTGATATTCCGGTGATCAACAGTTTAATCACAATATACAGAATCCACAATTAACTGCTTAGTCATGATTCCCAAGAATTACATCTCTTGACCAGCAATGAATTCATCTATAACTCCGTATGACTTTCATTTCTGAGCTGGTTATTCCAGTCTTCTTTCGTTTTGCCTTTATACGTATCATAGTTCTATTTCCAATGTCACTCCTACTCACAGAAGACCACACATGATCAAGGGTGGCGCAGGCCATGGACTTTCCGGCGTGTAAGTCTTACTAACACCCTATGGAACTTCCTTTCCCTTAATCCTCATCATCATATGATCATTGTTCTTCTGGATCCCACACTTATCAGTTTTGTTTAGAGCACAATGAACATTTTCACTAATGCTTACAATCATACATTGTACTAGATATCTTATATCCAACATTAATTGTCTTACTACTGAAAACTTATTTTTCAGTTCCATGAATATAACATAACTATCCCAAACTTTTCGAAGTTCGGGTTTCATGGTGGTGAAGACAATGCACTTAGCTGTCGTGGAATTCTAGCATTTTGGATTATGGACATAAGTCACATCATCCATAGCATCAGCGGGAGAGCATAAAAAATTTGCGATAGGACAAGCTCCTTCTCGACACTATTGAGGATAGTCCTCACAATACGGTACCAATCGTAAAGTTTTTACCAGATAAAACAGTTAATCAAAATCAATTGGGAAGGTGGTAACGCGAGCCAGTATTCTACAACGATAATGCAAATACTAAGACTTTGTTCATAATTAAGTTGCACTTGTGATTAATCAATTTAATTACTTAGTGCGCTCCCACTCAGATCAATATCTCTCGTAATTGATGCTGGAGTGATTCAAGATCCAGCCCAATCGTCCGCCATTGATGTGACATCACTGATGACTTAGACTGGACCGGTAGGCCAACTTGCCAATCACGCCAAAGGTGATTCTTGTTCATCTTTCGATGGGCGTGTTCCGGTAGCAAACTTTTATCCAAACCGTCAAGATAACCAAGTGTAATGTGCTGTGTGTTCTTTTAACACACCCGTCTTTTATGCGTCACACCGTGTGCACCCATGTGACATGACCTGCTCCGATGTGAAACATAGTATAGACGGTGCTACAGTTGGAAGAACACTATCAACTTGATATTGTTTTGCGAGAGATCACCCTAATAAAATACGACTATCGCGCATCAAACAAGGGTGCATCAAAGGGATAAACATCACAGGCAGTTCATAAAATTTTGTGATATAGTATAGCCCTTTGCTTCGTGAAGTCTTCATTGTCTTCACGTCGTCGTGGTTGAAGTCACCGTGTCCAACAACTTTGTCCTTGGCGCCGGGAACATCACCCCACGTCTTCCGGCATGTGCGTCGGGGTCCACCTCCGCATCGTAGATCATCACCTTTGCATCTATCTATTGCTTTGCCTCGAGCTAATAAACAGTTCTGGCACGCAGGCCATAATTAAGTGACAATCATATGACTCCAGTCATCATGCCGTACCACGACACGCAGGTCGCGAATAAATATTACATAACATATAGCATCTCATACAAACACATTGCAAATCTCGAAGGCTATACCACATCACATGCATACTCTGCAAAAACAAGTTAGATCGCCATCTACACGGGTTGTTGCAACTTTTATCGTGGTTGTTAAGCAGGTTTACAAGGCAAACGAGAAACCCTAGATAAAACAAAACACGATACTTCTTTTGTTGCTAGTTTAACATACGGGGTGCGTGCAACAACTAATGCCACAAGCCAAACTTCGTTAAACGCGTGACCCCCGTGTGGATTTGAGTTCATAAAATCCACAAGCCCCTCCATGTTAAATCTTCTATTGCGAGATTAAGATGAGATCCAAGGAGTTTGATGTAGACCATGATCAAGGCAACCAACATACTGAAAGCAGCATAGAGGGATCGATGGAAAACTCAATCCTTGTAGCAAAACCTCAACTTGCCATCAAGCATAGAAAAAATCACATGATAGGGAAGCAACAAGAAAATCAATGCCTCATATCACACATATGATCTAGACCTAAACATGCATCTAATCAAGGATCGCTCATGATACCACTGTTGGGAAACGTAGTAGAAAACAAAACTTTTCGGCCTACGAATCAAGAACCCAAGATCATCCAAGAAGATTGCATACAAGGTTTTAGGTCATGGCTCACCAACCGATGTAGAGGAAGTAGAGTTGGTGAAGCTCGTGGACGTAGTGGAAGTAGATCTCGCAAGTTCTCCCACGAACAGTCCCTCGATCAATCCCACGAACAAGTCCCGCGATCTAGTCCCACTGACAAGTCCCATGAACAAGCTCCTCGAAGAAGGGTCGAAGGTACGACCCCTCCATTAGTATCCACACATCCCGTAGCAGAAATCCAGCAGCGCTCCGCCGTCCAGAGATGAACGCCACCGAGAAAACTAGAGGGAGAAAACCCTAACGGATTCCGATCTAGAACAGCGTCTAAACCGGGGTCTAAAAGTGGAGCAACGGGGTTTAGAGGAGGGAGGGTGGCGCATAGGCCTTGGGGACAAGTTGTGCTGCGCCCCCCACCCCTCCCCCACATTATATAGGTGGCCAAGAGGCCCTTGGGTCGCAATAAGGGGGGTGGGGAGTCCAACTTGGATTCCCAAACCTCCCAAACCTTCCCACCGGAAACCTGCCATATTGGAGAGTTGGACTTTCCACCTGGAGGGGGATTCCTTCCCCTTGGTGCGCCCCCCACCCCTTGGCCGGCCAGGGCAGCCTAGGTGGCTTGCCCCCCAAGGCTAGGGGCGAAGGGGAGTGGGTGGTACTGCTCGGAACCTTCTGGAACCTTCCATGACCTTCTAGAAGCTTCCAGGACCTTCCGGGACATACCGGGACCGTTTCGGGACATTCCGGACACTTCTGGAGCACTTCCAGGACCTTCCGAGACCGTTCTCGGACGTTCCGGAGCCATCCGGATAGTTTCCAAGACCATCCGAGTTACAGTTTAAGCCACCGGATGACCGCGAAGGTTGTCGGGACGCCCAGCGATTATCCGAAAACTATTCCGGTTGATCCAGGACTTGCCCAGTACCATTCTCATATGTTCCGGAACCACCTGGGACTACTCCAGAGTGATCCGGACATAACCTTAAATACCCAGAACTACTTCTGGTGCCCTTATGAACAATTCCATAAATCTCCGGAACTACTTCCGGTACCCGTATGAACTATTCTGCTTTGCTTCCACTAAACCTTCTACCATACTAGTATTCTAACAGACTACTGCTCGTTAAGTGTGTGACCCAATAGGTTCGGTATAATGCGGACATGACTCAGAACATCTTCCGGACATAGGTCAACAGCCTTTTGTCAATAGCCAATAATCAACAGCGGAGCCATGGACACCCATGTTGACTCCCGCACATACACGAAGAAACTTCGAGTGAACCATTATGTTTAGTCATGTACCATTCCCTTTGCTTCGCGATATATGACAAAGTTAGAGGAGAGAAGTTTGGCACCCATGTGTAACAACTTTTGAACACAAGCCACTCGTTATCCTCTTTGCTCGTTTGTCCCTTTTCTCGTTATCGTATTCCGGTATCCCCGTGACTGAATCACAATGCGTCTGGCCAGACTATAATGGATACCGTCATACCGAGTGGGCCCGAAGTGAATATCTTCTTCATCGTGAAGGAGCAAATCCCATTGTTGAACTATCACAGTCACTAGCCACACCATCTGACATACCCAGAACTTATTTTACTACTTCCCATTTACGGGAGGATTCATCTAAGAACCAAAGCATGTCTTCCTGTGTGAAGCAACTCGATACTCTCATGGTCTAAGGAATTACGTATATGAAAACATTTCATGATATGACTTATAACGTAGTTACGATGTGATCTCTAAGTATATCATTCAATACTGGGGTCGGTTCAACATCATTGTTCTGCTAACAATATGTTCCCATTGCTACTGACATCCTTGTTACAAGAACAATGTCCATGATTAAGAAAACGTAATCATCAGTTAGCACATGAGCTGGTCTTAGAGGCTAAACCAGGAACTCTTGGTGTTTACATTTCCACACATGCAAATGAGTTTTCTTCTGAATCTCACAGTCAGGGTCATTGCAATTATAGCACAGAAATATAAACATTAATTATGAACGTGGAAATATATATATAATAACATTTTATTATTGCCTCTAGGGCATATTTCCAACAGTCTCCCACTTGCACTAGAGTCAATAATATTGTCAGTGCTTGAGCACTTTACACCTATGGCATACCGGTGTAAGAAATGCTTCATTTGTGGTATAGACCTCATCTTCGGATCTGACATTTCAGGCCCGTTTGTATCTTGCATATCTTCGCGTTTTCACGCTATCATAAAATTCACTAATTTTATCAGTTTAGCTTTGTATATGTTTGAATCATTTGGCAGGACCTTGGTTCCTTTAGAATAAGTCATGAAATCATTCGTCAATGTTCCATGAGCTTCAAGCATCTAGGAAACCATACCATGTTCATAAATGAATTTATGATTCAAAATACCCTCCTTGTTACTTCTTTAAGCAACAATATACTTAGCCTCTGTTATAGAATTCGCCACAGTATCGAACTTGACATAGTTCCTCCATACTGTGCCACCCTTACGTGTGAAACACATAATCCCAATTAAAATCGAAAATCGATCGGAGTAAGTATGAAGACTGAATTGGTGTAACTGTTTACATCAAAATTCAGCTGGTGTAACTTGTTACAACGAGCTCTTCATTATCTCCATTTTCTGAGAAACATATCTTATCTATCATAAGTTTAACTTTTCACTGCTTGTCCAATGATCAACATATTGATCACTTTGGTATCTTGCTCACAACCTTTTGGAGCGTTGGACATATCTGGTCGTTTTACATATTATGGTGTACATGATTAATCCAAACACACATGTGAGTGAAATTCAATTCATGTGTTTTGCTTATCTATGTTCATGAACACCGATTTCCGCAAACAACTTTTCACCGTGACCTCGGCAAGAACATCCTTCCTGGCGTTTTCATACTAAACTACTTTAGTATCATGTCAATATGCAGTGTTGGCTTTAGCATGATCAGGCACTTACTATCTTCATAGATCACTGCGCTCAATACTAATGCTATATTAGCCCAAGTACTTCAGCTGAAAACTATTTTCAATAAAGTCCTTATTTGTGTCAAGAAATTTATATCATTTCTAATCAACAATATGTCATATACATAAGGTTTTAGAAATATTATTCAGCTCCCACTTACTTTCTTGAATATTCAAGCATCTTCGTTATTCCTGATGAAAACAAACTCTTTTGGCAATTTCATCACAACGAAAATTCCAACTCCATTATGCTAGCTTCAGTCCATCACTGGATATCCAAGGCTTGCATCTATTTTAGCATCCTTTGAATCGACAAAACATTCCGGTCGTATCACATATACGTCCTTTGTTATATTTCCGTGTAGGAACTTTGTTTTGACGTTCATTCTACCATATCCTATAAATGAGATATGTAGTAATTGCTAATATAACCCGAACTGACTAAAGCATTTCTACGGTCGACACTATTTCGCCGTAGTCAACCTTTGAACTTGCTAGAAAACAATTTTCCAACGAGTTGAGCTTTATGGATAAAACAATTTCATCCGAATCAATTATAGATCCACATATATATATTCTTCAGACTTTTAGTCTTTCAGAGGGTCTACCAAGTTCAAAACTTGACTTACTTCCATGGATACTATCTCGGATTATTTGGCATTTAGCCAAATCCCGGAGTCAGGGCCCATCAACGCTTCTTTGTATATCACAGGTTTATCATTGTCGAACAACAATATCTCGTTTTACATATCATGAATGTTTGTACGAGTTTTGTCTAACCTGTGTGGTTCAGCTGCGCACTTATTTAAAGATTCAACAATCTTTAACAAGTTGCACCGTCCTCCCACTCACTCTTTTGCAAGAAACTATTTTCTTCCAAACACATTGTTCTTAACTGCAAACAGTTTTGCTTTTGTGTAGTGATAGAGGAATACCAAACCCTTTTGGAATAACCTTAACAAAGTAGCACTTATCTGATTTGGTGTTTTGAGCATGTCAAACACATGTCTCATATACCCAAATTTTAAGAAAAGACAATATGGTTTTAACACTTCCATTCCACATCTAATATGGTGTCATTTCAACAGATTTGATGGTGCTCTTTTCAGTGTAAAAGCCGTAGTCTCTAACGCATAACTTTAATAAGTATAATGGAAACTTGATAAACGTCATATTTGATCTTACCGTGTCATACATGGCTTGATTACATCTCTCGAACACTTTACTCATAGTGGTGTTCCGGGAGACGCAAGTTATGACACTTCTTCACAACTCATCAGACGTTCGCTAAACTTGTAACTCAAATATTGCTTTCTACAATCTAATTTGCAGAAGCTTTATTTTCTCGTTACAATGAATTTCTATTTCACTCTAAAATTCCTTGAACATTTCAAAGATTTCAGACGTATGTATCTATTGAACAGATATCCACATATCTACTTCAACTCATGAGTGAAGATAGGGAATCCACTGCACACAACTACACTTATTGGACTGCACACATCATCATGTATGATTACCAATGGTTTAGTTGCCCGTTCATGTATGGCCTATTAACGGTGTTTTAGTCACATTACTTCGAGACAAAGATCGCAAGCGTCAAGTGATTCATAATCATATGACTCGAAAGTCCATCACTTATGGAAATTCTTCATGCATGTTATGTCACTCGTGATAAACGGCAGTGCCACATCTATGTGGTATTTCTTGTCAGTCTTGCGACGTTTAGCGTCAGTGTTATGGATGTTTAATATTATTATCAAGATTCATAACATACAACCTATTCATAATGGAAGTATGGCCTTTACGTTTTCATAGCTTTGAACAACTCTCTTGCAACAAACATGATTCAAAATGATGTTTTGCAACAAGGCTAAAGTGTAGTAACAATTTACTCAACTCTAAAATGAATTATGAAGATAATCATAGAGTCAACACACGGTATAGTAACCTTTTACCGTATTCCCGAGCGTGTCAAAACTCATCATTAGCTAGTCATAAAGGCCATGGTATTTCTTGCATCGAGTTGCAACAATATGCAATCGATGTGATATTCCGGTGATCAACAGTTTAATCACAATATACAGAATCCACAATTAACTGCTTAGTCATGATTCCCAAGAATTACATCTCTTGACCAGCAATGAATTCATCTATAACTCCGTATGACTTTCATTTCTGAGCTGGTTATTCCAGTCTTCTTTCGTTTTGCCTTTATACGTATCATAGTTCTATTTCCAATGTCACTCCTACTCACAGAAGACCACACATGATCAAGGGTGGCGCAGGCCATGGACTTTCCGGCGTGTAAGTCTTACTAACACCCTATGGAACTTCCTTTCCCTTAATCCTCATCATCATATGATCATTGTTCTTCTGGATCCCACACTTATCAGTTTTGTTTAGAGCACAATGAACATTTTCACTAATGCTTACAATCATACATTGTACTAGATATCTTATATCCAACATTAATTGTCTTACTACTGAAAACTTATTTTTCAGTTCCATGAATATAACATAACTATCCCAAACTTTTCGAAGTTCGGGTTTCATGGTGGTGAAGACAATGCACTTAGCTGTCGTGGAATTCTAGCATTTTGGATTATGGACATAAGTCACATCATCCATAGCATCAGCGGGAGAGCATAAAAAATTTGCGATAGGACAAGCTCCTTCTCGACACTATTGAGGATAGTCCTCACAATACGGTACCAATCGTAAAGTTTTTACCAGATAAAACAGTTAATCAAAATCAATTGGGAAGGTGGTAACGCGAGCCAGTATTCTACAACGATAATGCAAATACTAAGACTTTGTTCATAATTAAGTTGCACTTGTGATTAATCAATTTAATTACTTAGTGCGCTCCCACTCAGATCAATATCTCTCGTAATTGATGCTGGAGTGATTCAAGATCCAGCCCAATCGTCCGCCATTGATGTGACATCACTGATGACTTAGACTGGACCGGTAGGCCAACTTGCCAATCACGCCAAAGGTGATTCTTGTTCATCTTTCGATGGGCGTGTTCCGGTAGCAAACTTTTATCCAAACCGTCAAGATAACCAAGTGTAATGTGCTGTGTGTTCTTTTAACACACCCGTCTTTTATGCGTCACACCGTGTGCACCCATGTGACATGACCTGCTCCGATGTGAAACATAGTATAGACGGTGCTACAGTTGGAAGAACACTATCAACTTGATATTGTTTTGCGAGAGATCACCCTAATAAAATACGACTATCGCGCATCAAACAAGGGTGCATCAAAGGGATAAACATCACAGGCAGTTCATAAAATTTTGTGATATAGTATAGCCCTTTGCTTCGTGAAGTCTTCATTGTCTTCACGTCGTCGTGGTTGAAGTCACCGTGTCCAACAACTTTGTCCTTGGCGCCGGGAACATCACCCCACGTCTTCCGGCATGTGCGTCGGGGTCCACCTCCGCATCGTAGATCATCACCTTTGCATCTATCTATTGCTTTGCCTCGAGCTAATAAACAGTTCTGGCACGCAGGCCATAATTAAGTGACAATCATATGACTCCAGTCATCATGCCGTACCACGACACGCAGGTCGCGAATAAATATTACATAACATATAGCATCTCATACAAACACATTGCAAATCTCGAAGGCTATACCACATCACATGCATACTCTGCAAAAACAAGTTAGATCGCCATCTACACGGGTTGTTGCAACTTTTATCGTGGTTGTTAAGCAGGTTTACAAGGCAAACGAGAAACCCTAGATAAAACAAAACACGATACTTCTTTTGTTGCTAGTTTAACATACGGGGTGCGTGCAACAACTAATGCCACAAGCCAAACTTCGTTAAACGCGTGACCCCCGTGTGGATTTGAGTTCATAAAATCCACAAGCCCCTCCATGTTAAATCTTCTATTGCGAGATTAAGATGAGATCCAAGGAGTTTGATGTAGACCATGATCAAGGCAACCAACATACTGAAAGCAGCATAGAGGGATCGATGGAAAACTCAATCCTTGTAGCAAAACCTCAACTTGCCATCAAGCATAGAAAAAATCACATGATAGGGAAGCAACAAGAAAATCAATGCCTCATATCACACATATGATCTAGACCTAAACATGCATCTAATCAAGGATCGCTCATGATACCACTGTTGGGAAACGTAGTAGAAAACAAAACTTTTCGGCCTACGAATCAAGAACCCAAGATCATCCAAGAAGATTGCATACAAGGTTTTAGGTCATGGCTCACCAACCGATGTAGAGGAAGTAGAGTTGGTGAAGCTCGTGGACGTAGTGGAAGTAGATCTCGCAAGTTCTCCCACGAACAGTCCCTCGATCAATCCCACGAACAAGTCCCGCGATCTAGTCCCACTGACAAGTCCCATGAACAAGCTCCTCGAAGAAGGGTCGAAGGTACGACCCCTCCATTAGTATCCACACATCCCGTAGCAGAAATCCAGCAGCGCTCCGCCGTCCAGAGATGAACGCCACCGAGAAAACTAGAGGGAGAAAACCCTAACGGATTCCGATCTAGAACAGCGTCTAAACCGGGGTCTAAAAGTGGAGCAACGGGGTTTAGAGGAGGGAGGGTGGCGCATAGGCCTTGGGGACAAGTTGTGCTGCGCCCCCCACCCCTCCCCCACATTATATAGGTGGCCAAGAGGCCCTTGGGTCGCAATAAGGGGGGTGGGGAGTCCAACTTGGATTCCCAAACCTCCCAAACCTTCCCACCGGAAACCTGCCATATTGGAGAGTTGGACTTTCCACCTGGAGGGGGATTCCTTCCCCTTGGTGCGCCCCCCACCCCTTGGCCGGCCAGGGCAGCCTAGGTGGCTTGCCCCCCAAGGCTAGGGGCGAAGGGGAGTGGGTGGTACTGCTCGGAACCTTCTGGAACCTTCCATGACCTTCTAGAAGCTTCCAGGACCTTCCGGGACATACCGGGACCGTTTCGGGACATTCCGGACACTTCTGGAGCACTTCCAGGACCTTCCGAGACCGTTCTCGGACGTTCCGGAGCCATCCGGATAGTTTCCAAGACCATCCGAGTTACAGTTTAAGCCACCGGATGACCGCGAAGGTTGTCGGGACGCCCAGCGATTATCCGAAAACTATTCCGGTTGATCCAGGACTTGCCCAGTACCATTCTCATATGTTCCGGAACCACCTGGGACTACTCCAGAGTGATCCGGACATAACCTTAAATACCCAGAACTACTTCTGGTGCCCTTATGAACAATTCCATAAATCTCCGGAACTACTTCCGGTACCCGTATGAACTATTCTGCTTTGCTTCCACTAAACCTTCTACCATACTAGTATTCTAACAGACTACTGCTCGTTAAGTGTGTGACCCAATAGGTTCGGTATAATGCGGACATGACTCAGAACATCTTCCGGACATAGGTCAACAGCCTTTTGTCAATAGCCAATAATCAACAGCGGAGCCATGGACACCCATGTTGACTCCCGCACATACACGAAGAAACTTCGAGTGAACCATTATGTTTAGTCATGTACCATTCCCTTTGCTTCGCGATATATGACAAAGTTAGAGGAGAGAAGTTTGGCACCCATGTGTAACAACTTTTGAACACAAGCCACTCGTTATCCTCTTTGCTCGTTTGTCCCTTTTCTCGTTATCGTATTCCGGTATCCCCGTGACTGAATCACAATGCGTCTGGCCAGACTATAATGGATACCGTCATACCGAGTGGGCCCGAAGTGAATATCTTCTTCATCGTGAAGGAGCAAATCCCATTGTTGAACTATCACAGTCACTAGCCACACCATCTGACATACCCAGAACTTATTTTACTACTTCCCATTTACGGGAGGATTCATCTAAGAACCAAAGCATGTCTTCCTGTGTGAAGCAACTCGATACTCTCATGGTCTAAGGAATTACGTATATGAAAACATTTCATGATATGACTTATAACGTAGTTACGATGTGATCTCTAAGTATATCATTCAATACTGGGGTCGGTTCAACATCATTGTTCTGCTAACAATATGTTCCCATTGCTACTGACATCCTTGTTACAAGAACAATGTCCATGATTAAGAAAACGTAATCATCAGTTAGCACATGAGCTGGTCTTAGAGGCTAAACCAGGAACTCTTGGTGTTTACATTTCCACACATGCAAATGAGTTTTCTTCTGAATCTCACAGTCAGGGTCATTGCAATTATAGCACAGAAATATAAACATTAATTATGAACGTGGAAATATATATATAATAACATTTTATTATTGCCTCTAGGGCATATTTCCAACAGTCTCCCACTTGCACTAGAGTCAATAATATTGTCAGTGCTTGAGCACTTTACACCAATGGCATACCGGTGTAAGAAATGCTTCATTTGTGGTATAGACCTCATCTTCGGATCTGACATTTCAGGCCCGTTTGTATCTTGCATATCTTCGCGTTTTCACGCTATCATAAAATTCACTAATTTTATCAGTTTAGCTTTGTATATGTTTGAATCATTTGGCAGGACCTTGGTTCCTTTAGAATAAGTCATGAAATCATTCGTCAATGTTCCATGAGCTTCAAGCATCTAGGAAACCATACCATGTTCATAAATGAATTTATGATTCAAAATACCCTCCTTGTTACTTCTTTAAGCAACAATATACTTAGCCTCTGTTATAGAATTCGCCACAGTATCGAACTTGACATAGTTCCTCCATACTGTGCCACCCTTACGTGTGAAACACATAATCCCAATTAAAATCGAAAATCGATCGGAGTAAGTATGAAGACTGAATTGGTGTAACTGTTTACATCAAAATTCAGCTGGTGTAACTTGTTACAACGAGCTCTTCATTATCTCCATTTTCTGAGAAACATATCTTATCTATCATAAGTTTAACTTTTCACTGCTTGTCCAATGATCAACATATTGATCACTTTGGTATCTTGCTCACAACCTTTTGGAGCGTTGGACATATCTGGTCGTTTTACATATTATGGTGTACATGATTAATCCAAACACACATGTGAGTGAAATTCAATTCATGTGTTTTGCTTATCTATGTTCATGAACACCGATTTCCGCAAACAACTTTTCACCGTGACCTCGGCAAGAACATCCTTCCTGGCGTTTTCATACTAAACTACTTTAGTATCATGTCAATATGCAGTGTTGGCTTTAGCATGATCAGGCACTTACTATCTTCATAGATCACTGCGCTCAATACTAATGCTATATTAGCCCAAGTACTTCAGCTGAAAACTATTTTCAATAAAGTCCTTATTTGTGTCAAGAAATTTATATCATTTCTAATCAACAATATGTCATATACATAAGGTTTTAGAAATATTATTCAGCTCCCACTTACTTTCTTGAATATTCAAGCATCTTCGTTATTCCTGATGAAAACAAACTCTTTTGGCAATTTCATCACAACGAAAATTCCAACTCCATTATGCTAGCTTCAGTCCATCACTGGATATCCAAGGCTTGCATCTATTTTAGCATCCTTTGAATCGACAAAACATTCCGGTCGTATCACATATACGTCCTTTGTTATATTTCCGTGTAGGAACTTTGTTTTGACGTTCATTCTACCATATCCTATAAATGAGATATGTAGTAATTGCTAATATAACCCGAACTGACTAAAGCATTTCTACGGTCGACACTATTTCGCCGTAGTCAACCTTTGAACTTGCTAGAAAACAATTTTCCAACGAGTTGAGCTTTATGGATAAAACAATTTCATCCGAATCAATTATAGATCCACATATATATATTCTTCAGACTTTTAGTCTTTCAGAGGGTCTACCAAGTTCAAAACTTGACTTACTTCCATGGATACTATCTCGGATTATTTGGCATTTAGCCAAATCCCGGGGTCAGGGCCCATCAACGCTTCTTTGTATATCACAGGTTTATCATTGTCGAACAACAATATCTCGTTTTACATATCATGAATGTTTGTACGAGTTTTGTCTAACCTGTGTGGTTCAGCTGCGCACTTATTTGAAGATTCAACAATCTTTAACAAGTTGCACCGTCCTCCCACTCACTCTTTTGCAAGAAACTATTTTCTTCCAAACACATTGTTCTTAACTGCAAACAGTTTTGCTTTTGTGTAGTGATAGAGGAATACCAAACCCTTTTGGAATAACCTTAACAAAGTAGCACTTATCTGATTTGGTGTTTTGAGCATGTCAAACACATGTCTCATATACCCAAATTTCGCAAAAAAAAAGACATCCATGCATGGTGTGCATGAGACAAAAAAAAGTGTGAGGCGCTCATCACATATGCGTACTGTAACAACATCTCAATTATAACCTCTCACAATAAATTCAACCTAGCATAGTCATATGAAGCATATTAAAATTAGCATTCATTTGATTTCATCCCTGTACCCCCAAGGTCACCACTCCCCGCTCCAATCAAACAAGGAGAGGCTGATGCCAGCGAGAAATGGAGCGAGAGCTCCTGTAAGAGGAGTGTGGGCAAAATAGTACTCCCTCCGTTAGATTTTTCGAAAGTCGAAGTTCGCAAACTTTAACTAAATTTATTTTTTGAAATATCAACATTTATAATATTAAATAAGTGTGATATGAACATAGTATATTTCATGGTGAATCTGATGATATTGAATTATTTTTTTGATAAAAGAGGGCGTTACCTCCGATTTCATTTATAGAAACCAACGTCTTTTACAAGAACCTAGCATCAAACCACCATCAAGTTCAGACTAGCCTAGTTACACCAACCTATATATGTTGGAGACAGGCAACCAAGGTCCTGCGAACTTGTATACAAGCTCATCAGGAGGCCTTTTGACATAAGAAGCTACTTAACCTAAGAAGTCTTTTATTTAGCCATCTAACAAGAGACATTTCTAGAAGAAGGGGATATCTTGACATTGAAGTTTTGGCTTCATATCTTCTACACTTCACCCAGCAGCTTGCAATCTTGGCAGATTGATCGCCCATCCAGACGCCTTGCGGAAGACTTCAGCAGCCACCACTTCATACAATCTAACCCCTTCTTTAAGGAGCTCTTGTTTTTCGCGGTTTTTCTGCAAAATCGCCCAGTCAGGTAACCAATTAGCCATAATTCTTACTGGCACACTAGGGTCAGTAACTCTGACTCCTTAAAAATTCAAACTGTTTCTCAATCTCCAGATTGTCCAAAGTAATGCAGAAACACCAATCATCATGAATCTCCCCATGTCTCCCTTAAACTGTTTTTCCCATCCATGCATCATGTCGACAATACCAGTGGGAGGCCTGGGGATATTGAAGGTGCATATTAAAATATTCCAAAGGAGTTTAGCAAGTGAACAATCTAAAAACAGATGTTTAATGGTTTCAGTATGGACACAGAAAGGGCATCCTGTATCTCCTTGCCATCCTCTTCTTATCAAATTATCTTTAGTCAAAATACAGTTTTTTGAAATTAGCCACAGCAAAAACTTAATCCTAGCTGGAATTTTAATTTTCCACAGAAACTTCTGGGGAGAGATTGTTTCCACAGAAACTTTGACACAGAAAGGGCATTCCCAAGTATTTAAGTGGCATTTTTCCACTACCACAGGTAAAAACTCTAGAAAAGACATCCTCTCTCTGTAGTGCTTTTCCAAAGAGAAAGTTCACTTTTGTGGAAATTAATTTTCAACCCTGACATTTGTTCAAACATGGACAAAACAAATTTTAGATTTTGTGCATCTTCTATACTATCGTTTAACAGAAAAATTATATCATCTGCATATTGCATCATATTCACACCATGTTCAATTTTGTCTTCCAAAACTCCTTTAATAAAACCATTTTCCCTAGCCTTATTCAAAATTATAGCAAGAGCATCTGCAGCTAAATCAAAGATTATTGAATTTGTGTTGTGAGTGTTCATATTTATTCATATAAATTTGATTAAATTTTTAATTTTTTAATTTTAGACGACTCTAATACGTAGAGTAAATAGAAACGATGGGAGTATAAACCGCTCGATGTGGTGCGCGTCACCCTGGTGGATCACTGGATGCCGGAGCTCGTGGGAAACGCTCTGCCGTCCACCCAATACGTTTCTCGGAAGAATAGAAAAATAATAATCCCAGTACGATAATAGCAAAGCCTCAGTATCACTCGGATACCACTACGTACGTGCTCCGAAATCCCAATACGACTCGGAAGTTTACAGAACCCAATAAAATACGTCCCTACATACCTGAGGTACCTGTAACCTGAGTTTGCTGACACGCGCAACAGTTAGCAATCCAGAGAGAGCAACGACTCGAGTACGTCGAGAACCGGACGATCGGCGAACATCATGTACGACGGGATGACTCGGAACACGGCCGGTCCGGCCAAATACCGGTCGTTCGCGCCGCCGCCGATCATCCTGCCGCTCCAGCTCCCCGCCCACGACGACCCGTGGCCGACCTCCGCGCCTATCCGGCCCGTGACCCCCCTCGCCGAGCCTGCCGGTCAGAAGATCGACGGGTGCCGCCGGTCCAGGGAAGCCGCGGCGCCGGACTACAAGTTGATGATGTCGCTGCCGACGGGCCTGGACGAGCCGGAGACGCCGTCCTTTCTCGCCGTAATTGTCAAGTGGCTCGCCTCCGTCGCGCTCGGCTGCAGGACGCAGCTACGGTGCGATCTAGATGTATGATGACACCAAGGCCACCGCAGTACACTATTAGCTTAGCAAAAGAGTAGATTGATCTGGAACATTGATCGTTTCTTTTTATGCATGCTTGTTATTGTTGTAGATGTGTATCTTTGTTGGACTATAAGTATTATCTAAATGCATCTTCAACGTTGATTCTTAAATCTTTCGCATCTGTTGGGATTAAACTGTTCGGATTATTTTTATCATTTATCGTGATGCTCTATCATTTAAAGGACTGGTTCATATATCCATTTTTCGTAAATCTGATCTGAACCAAGGGTGTTTTGCGGGAGTCCGAATCACCAAAACACCCTCATCCGACACCCCCGCCCACATCAAAACCCTTCGCGCCAAAACCATCTCTGCGCATGAACGGTTGTCGCGTATTTACACCATCAGACCACTCCAGAGTGGAAGCAACTTACCGGCATTGATTCCGGTCAGCGCGGCGTGACCGGCCACTAAAGCAACACTTTCGTTCTTCATGTCCATTAAATACCAAAGATGCGCCCGATGAACCAACTTTGATAGCACTGAAGGCACCAGCGTGTATAAGTACGACTCTAGCATCGTCCACACCCCATAATGTGCCTCTATCCGCTTGTACCCTCTTCTTCTCCGCTCTATTGGCGCCCCCAATATTGATGACGGCGTCATGGTTCTTCACGCCGGCCGACGGCGGCAGTGGCGACGGATCTCCAACTGGATCTGAGAGGTGACGCTGTAGATATCCGGTCCCTTCCTCCACAGCGCGTGGGTCCCCTGGTAACGAGACCCTCATCTCTTTCGGCGCCGAGGATGACCAGGCGCTGCAGCCGCCGAAGCAGCCAACGCAGCCTCACCAAGGCCGCCCAAATGGATGAGGAGTTCGTGGTGCAAATGGAGTACACCATCCAGCGACCTGTCCTCTACGACAGTGGCACGACGCCACCGTCTCCTCTTTGATGCCCCGTCAAGGAGGAGTGTTTGTCGTTGCTGCCTCTCCGTTGGGTGTAGACGGAGCGCACCTTGCCACCCCGACCCACCGCGACCGCGACATCCAGACCGGACGACGCATCAATCTCGAGCCTGCATCGTCGCACTCGATCCATCGTGACGGCGATGTCCAAATCGACCGCCGCATCAAGGACGAGTCAGCCTCGCCGCCAAACAGCGCATACGCGGTGTTCAACCGTGGAGCATCACTGCCACGACAGCAAAATTGGCGTGGCAAGGCGATCAAGGAGTTGTTGTCCCTGATCATGAAGGCGGGCAACCGCCTACTGCACTATCACGACCGTGGTGGTGGCTCCTCGTCGCAGGTCCTCACCTCCGCGGAGGAAAGGGCTACCAAGAAGGAAGCACGGAAGGACCGGTGCAATAAGGCGTGCCGCTCCGCCTTTGCCAAGTACGACGAGACGCATACTTGGGTCCTCATCGATGAGAACCTCGCGGAGGCCTGGGCCCGTGATCGTTCGCTTACCACGGCGGAGACGTCCAAGCGCCGCCTCACCAACAAATCGGCAAAATGGGTGAGGAGTAGTGCTTGGGCAGCGCCAGTCTCTGGAAGTACCAAGGGCAAGGGCAAAGGTCGTGCCATTGGACTGGTGATGTTGCGTTTGTCCATTGCCGACGCAACCCTTCGCGCAGCGAACAAGTATGAGTGGTTCTGCCGCGAGCAGCATGAGATGACTGGGCAGGCCTGTTGCGACCCCATGCTTTTACACTGCTGGAAGAAGGACGAAGAGAACAACGATGATGATGTCGGCGACACGCACGCTGCGGGTAGCTCAACCATGCCTACGACGCCATCGTCCGTGGTTTTTATTATATTTTATAGTTTTAGTATTTAATTGTATGAAATATCATTCAATTTATGTAAATTATGACTAAATCTAAATGAAATTTATCCAAATTTGCATGATTAATCTAATCTCTCTAATAACTGTTTGTTGTCCTCCTGAAATAGAAGAACTATTAACGAAAGAGAAAACGGACCACTCCACCGCTGTCCTCTTCCCCTCCCTCACCTTGAGAGTCTCCCTCTCCAGATCGTGCCTGCCACACTTGAAACTATTTCAAATGTTGGGAATTTTGTGGACAGTCTTTACATGAGGTCCGCGAAGATCATGGCTTGAATGCTTGTACCCAGATGATAGTTTATCTGTTGGGCGTGGTTTCACCTTGTTATAGTTCTATTAGTGCCTTTCAAGATATTTAAAGAAAAACTGAACGTTGTTAGTAAGTAAAATAAAATGCGGCTAATAAAAAGGTTTTGTACTAGTCCAAGCAAGACTTGAAGCCATTCGATTCCAGTGAACCAGAAGGCATTTTCAAGCGGGAGGCTTCAGGAATCCACCATGGCATGCTTAATTGCCATGTTTTCTCTTCCAAACAACTAA
This sequence comes from Bromus sterilis, assembly GCA_950022295.1. Lineage (NCBI taxonomy): Eukaryota > Viridiplantae > Streptophyta > Magnoliopsida > Poales > Poaceae > Bromus > Bromus sterilis. The sequence continues at coordinate 357,500,238 of OX465595.1, read as the reverse complement.
TTGATCTGCTCTTAATATAAAGGGTTGTTTGGTTCCAAATAAGTCACCAACTTATAAATCAGGTGACTTAAAACCAGTGACTTATAAGTCATGCTTGTTTGGTTCTCATCTGACTTATAAGTCAGTTAATCACACCTTCTCATGTCAAAAAGTTATGGGACCACACAAAAAATAGTGACTTATAAGTTTTAAGTTGGGGTGAAGCAACTTTTTTTTGAAAGATCCAGCAGATTGCTGGCTTGATTCAGATTTAGGAGAAAGCAACGAAGAACAACATGGTGAAGTTCTGAAGATCAAAAGAGAAAAGAGAAAAACTCTACAACCCTATTAGCTGTAGAGAGCTACACCAACCACATACAACACGACTATACAAACGAAGGACTTGTCCTAAGCTAAGCATCACCACCGCGTCTCGACCAACGTCGATCACCTCCGAAAACAGCAGCCGTTCCAACTAAAACTTTCCTCGCCAACGCACCATCCACCCTGGAAGCAGGGGGTAGATGGCGGGACTTGGTCGATCCTGAGAAGAGCTTCGTCTTGGACTCATCGATGATGTCGTACATTGCGCCTGGAGCTTTGCCTTGAACAGCAACGGGCACCGGAGGAGCGCCACAAAGAACTTCCAGGAAGTGTCTCCAAACGTGATGCTCCCAGCAGAGGAACAACATAAAAAACGCCGCCATCACGCCGATCCAACTCCGGACCTAGGATTTCGCCCGGAGACAAACCACCAAACGAGCACGAGGGAGATGCTGACACACCTCAGGCGACGCCTCCAAGGAGGAAAATGACACCCACATGCGCCATCACCACTGATCTTGGTAGTGCAAGACTTTCGTCTGTATCGTCGCACAACTCCGCTCGTGCCTACAGAAGCTAATCTATGCAGTCTCACACCGCCACCGCTGCAGAACCTTGTCGTAGAAGCCATGGAGTCGAGGTCCGTTCCGCCAACGGCAAGACTACAGTGACCAGATCAGCCCCTTCATGCCGCATCTATCACGGTTGGAGCCGCCTGCTCCAGCATCATAGGACCAACGCGCAGGCAGCCGCGCCCGCGCGCCCAACACACCACGAATCTGGCCAGGATCGACCAGATCCGACCGCCACACGCCGGAGGAGCGCCACGCTGCCATCTCGCGCCGAATCCGGGGCCATCACCAGCACGCCAGCCACGGATCTGGCTAGGCCCGGCTAGATCCGGACGTCACCCGCTCGGAGGGGCGAGCCACGCCGGTCCCGCGACCCGCCCGCGCTCCCTAGACCCCCGTGACGAGCGGCCCTCCACGCTCCCTCGTCTGGCCACCACCGCGCCAGGCCGCGCACGCCGGCGACTCGGGCCGCCACCGTGCCAGGCCGCGCACGCCACGCGCGGCTGCTCCAACCCCGCCAGCCACTCCCGGACGACGCGCGCCTGCTCACCCCGGGCCGCCTCCGCGCGACTTATAAGTTGGGCTGACTTATAAGTTAGGAGTGTTTGGCAAAAACAAGTCACTGTTTTCATTTTTTGATTTATAAGTTGGTGACTTATTTGAAACCAAACAGCATTTAGGGTACTTGTCCCTCCATTACCGCAAATATCGCAGACTCCGTCCCCAATAACTGAGCGTTCAAACTTGTTCTTTTGCAATTGAGGCTCTCATGAGGTGAGGTGTTGCAGATGTCTGAGCGGATTGAAGAGAAAAAGGAATTTTGAACCAATTATTATGCTTTTTCAACTGTACGATGTATACGTGCAAATGGACGTATACACGACTATATGTACACGCTCACACAAACTTTTGTCAAGCAAGTGGCGGGGCTAGCAATTTATCAAAGCCTGGTTGGAGTACTTCACTTTTGTTCTGTCGAGATTAGAGAACCATAAGTACTTTACTTTCTTCTGTCGAGATTAGAGAACCATATTAATACTACACTTTGTTCTACCAATAAACCACAAAAAAGAACATATGTTTGGATACAAGCCATGTGTATATAAGCATTTTTGTGAGGGGATGCATGTGATCATAAGCATCATACAACCACAATAGAAAAGGCTATTTAGCAGACCAAGAAGGCAACCTGGATATGCCAGGCACCCCCTCCTATGCTAGTAGGACATCATTCTAAGAAGATTAGCACGAGCATTTGACTGGTTCCTTCATACTACTACTAGTATCTTATATTATCCCTTCTCCTCTTGCATTGTCAATGTCTGCAACATCACTGATCACATGGAGCACCTGGTGCAGAGAGTATCTGTATCGCCGGATCTATGAGCCACTTCTTGGTCATCCCTAGGAAAACCTCATCCAACTCGTGCTTCGGTGCAATACTCTCGCAACGGTCTGACGAGGCGGCATCGCCGAAGATACTCGCTGGTGATACGAGCGTCGGCTGATAATCCCACAGTTTGGTCGGTTCGCTTAACAAGATGTTTTTGAATGGCTCTGGGCGTTTGAAGTCCATCTTCAATGAGCTCACAGCGGTCAGCCTCCTACAGCCGTCTTCTTCCTCTTCTCCGGCGACGACCTCACCGGTGTCGTACAAGTAGGCACCACCAGGATTAAACACGACGAACAGAAAGCCATCTCCGCGGTCCCAGGCGCCCGACAGATAACCAGACTTAGAGCTTTGCTTGACCAGAGTGTAGAGTTTCTCCCACCGGTGATCGGGGTTGAGTGCCCAGATCACGGTGCCTTGGGCCTTGTCCATGTAGATGCACGGGCGGCCACCTATCTGCAACATCATGCTTTCCGAGATGTTCCGGCCCTCCGGGACTTCAATGCTGGTGACGACCTCATCGTCGGCGTCGAAAGCAAGCACCGACATCACCTCGTAATCGTCCAGTTGACATGGCTCGTCCTCCTCGCCGATGAAGCTTATTAGGTATATAAGGAAGTAGACTTTGCCGTCCGCCATGTGTAGGCTATGCCATCTCCTCGTCGCACGAGAACACCGTCCTCGGCTCTTGCTGCTGGCAGCCGGCCGCACCTTCCAACGATACCACCATCAACTTGGTGCTCTCGCCGCCACCCGCGACCTCCCGGATGAGAGCCTTGTAGACCTTGCTCGACGGCGCGTACCCAAAACCCAAAAAGCGGCGCTCCGCCTTGACGTCGCGCGGCGGCGGCAATGTCACGGACAGCGGTACCTCCTCCTTGGTGGCCGGGTTGAACACGACGCCGTCCAAGGATGATCGGTCGCCCAGGAGGACAAGCCCGTTGCAGGTGCTGGCGTACCAGGTGTTGCGCTCGACATTGATGGTGTGCTTGAAGGCGAACCCGCGGCCGACGACATGGAAGTAGAAAGTCTTGCAGTGATCGTGGATATGGAGGCAAGCAGCATGCGGAAATTCCAGGCCCGGCGCGCCGAGACGGCGGTGGCGGAGCCAGAAGTGCGGGCTTCGGAGGAGTTGCTTGAAGCTCTTGGAGAGAAGGACGCAGCGCGCCGCGTGGCGGGACGGCAGACGTGCGATGATCTCGGCAGCCACGAACTCGTCTGTCATAGATGCCATGGCTAGATGGAATATTTCGGTGATTCTTCTTTCTTCTCTATGACCAAATACCTACACCGGCGGTCGGTAGCCCTACATTTATAGGTACTCCGTACGTACTCTTGGTTGTCTTTGTGCTACCACAAAGAGAACAACCCGGATTCCAACAAAATAAACTTTGAACAACTCGGATTCCTAACAAAATCAACTTTGGTCTGGGTTGTTTTTGCGCTGACCACGATCGGACTCCGAGTACATCTATAATTTCGTTGGCCAGTCCGCGACCCACTTCCGCGCTTCGAATATCTCCAGCCCGCGAGCTCCGTCCATCCCTCCGTCCGGCACCGCCGAGGCTTTACGACCAGGACATCGATGCATACCTCTGGTCCATGGAGACCGCGCCCGGCAGCCGCCCGCGCGGCACTATTTGGCAACAACGTCGCTCCAAACGAAGCGGGACGAGCCGGTGACGCCGGTCGTACGCGCCCACCGTCGGGGATTGCCGGTGGTTAATATCCGATCAGAAGGCAGCAGTTAAAAAGGAGATCGATTCAGCTAGAAGACATGTCTTAAAGAAAAGACTCGACTGCTACAGTATTTGTATGTAGTCTTCTACAAGACCTGGCTACTACAGTATCCGTAGGTTTTCTTATAAGACCCAGGCTGCTACAGTATTCACAGGGTCTGTTATAGTAACAAGAAAGGGTCTGCTACAGGACAGGAGAATAAATCTTTGAAGGCACGAAAAGCTATAAGACTTACGGTAGGATCCAGATTGCTATTAAACTTGTAATAGAAAATTGATACTAGTTTGTATACTAATAAGACCACTAGTAGAAAACGGCCCATTTGTCCTGGTTCTAGAGGCCCATTTGTCCCGATTTCGGAACCGGGACTAAAGGGTCGTTACTAAAGCCCAATACCTTTAGTTTCGGTCTGCCCACGAACCGGTACTAAAGGTCCTCCACGTGGGCTGTTATGGTGCGCTAGGGCGGAGGACCTTTAGTCCCGGTTGGTAACACGAACCGGTACTAAAGGCCTCCACGGAAAAAAAAATCACTCAATTTTTTTCCTTTTTCTTTTTTCTATTTTTTCAAAAATTGTATTATTTCCATTATTTGACCAGTTTTTTTCACTCCTTTTTTAAATATATTTTCATAATTTCTATTATTTGAGTTTTTTGACCAGTTTAGTCTCTAATTACCCTTAATGTCTAGTCAAACTACTTAGTCATAGTCAAACTTCTCGACCGGTCACCCTTCCTTAGACTACTCCAGCAATAGCACGACTAACTTCTAAGTTCCTTCCGTCTCCACTTCCAACTACACCGCGCACACGTTGTTGATATTACTATCATATCAATCCTATTAACCTATTGGTCACAATGTCACACTTCTATATTGTTTTAATTCCAAATAATTGTTTTCATAAACAAAAGTAATGAAATAATAATAATCTTGGATAAAAAATAAAAAATAATGTTTTTTATTTTTTTGCAAAACCTAAAATCTGATTTTTTTCATATTTCCCTCAATATTATTTCATATTTCCCAACTTTAAATTTCTATCACAACTTTTTTTGAATTATTTTATTGAGGAGAAGAATGAAGGGGTCAGTGGATGGGCGCCCTTTTAAATTTCTATGCTAACTTTTTTTGAATTATTTTCCTCCAAATCTTAAAAGCATCATAAATTTTTTCTGTTTGGTTTTTCTGTTTCATATAAAAAATCATTAAATGCATGAAAAATAACAAATGAAGTTAGAAAGGGTTGAAATTTGAGGATGTGGCTTTGAATGATGAATATTGAATGCACAAAAAGTCTGGAGTTGAAATAAGTTTAAAAAAAGAAATGCCTTTGTAACAGATGAGTTTTCTTTCAAAACCCTCATACTTCGAAGGAGATGGTCCAATTTGTACACGAAGTGCATCCAGTTTTTGCCGTAACCATCTCAACTTTTTAGCACATGCTATGTCGGTGAAATTATGATACCGTGCCAAGTTTCAAGCTTTTTAGAGTTCATTTGTACCGCCTTTTCAATTTTAGGGTCATTTAGCGCAAAAAAATCATTAAATGCATGAAAAAACAAATGAAGTTAGAAAGGGTTGAAATTTGAGGATGTGACTTTGAATGGCGCATATTGAATGCACAAAAAGTTTAGAGTTGAAATAAGTTTAAAAAAAGAAATATCTTTGTAACAGATGAGTTTTCTTCCAAAACCCTCATACTTTGAAGGAGATGGTCCAGTTTGTACACGAAGTGAATCCAGTTTTTTCTGTAATCCTCTCAACTTTTTAGCACATGCTATGTGGGTGAAATGATGATACCATGCCAAGTTGCAACCTTTTTAGAGTTCATTTTTACTGCTTTTCAATTTTAGGGTCATTTAGCGCAAAAAAAATCATTAAATGCATGAAATATAACAAATAAAATTAGAAAGGGTTGAAATTTGAGGATGTGGCTTTGAATGGTACATATTGAATGCAAAAAAAGTCTGGAGTTGAAATAATTAAAAAAAGCAAATGCCTTTGTAAGAGATGAGTTTCTTCCAAAATCATCATACTTCGAAGGAGATGGTCCAGTTTGTACATGAGGTGCATCCCATTTTTTCCGTTATCCTCTCAACTTTTTAGCACATGCTATGTGGGTGAAATGATGATACCATGCCAAGTTTCAAGATTTCTAGAGTTCATTTGTACTGTTTTTTTCAATTTTAGGGTCATTTAGCGCAATTTTTTTTATTAAATGCATGAAAAAATAACAAATGAAGTTAGAATGGGTTGAAATTTGAGGATGTGGCTTTGAATGGTGCATATTGAATGCACAAAAAGTCTGGAGTTGAATAAGTTAAAAAAAGAAATGCTTTTGTAACAGGTGAGTTTCGTCTGAAACCCTCATACTTCGAAGGAGATGATCCAATTTGTACACGAAGTGTATCCAGTTTTTGCCGTAAACCTTTCAACTTTTTAGCACATGCTCTGTGGGTGAAATGATGACACAATGCCAAGGTTCAACCTTTCCAGAGTTCATTTGTACTTCTTTTCGCCTACACCTTCGGAACCCGACTTATCAACAGGCAAGGACTATACATTACTTGTGATCCATTCTATTATAACCAGCGGTTTGCATGCTAGTATAGGTTAGGTTCGATGTTTGATCCTACCACATGTTTACAGCCTCTCTTAAATCAATACAGCCATGTCCCCTCCCAGCAAACCATGTACTGCTATTTTACTATTGCTCGCTGCTCAGCCACTTCTTAGTATGCATGCTAGGATGTTATCAACTGTTACCTCCTGTTGCTCCTTGGATTGGGCTATCACATTATTATATTGTTGTGGATGATATGATTATTATAATGTTGACTATATTCGACGAAGGATGGAAGGTCTAGGCTATCCCGCCCCGATGCTTTGTTCCATTCGAATCACCTAGGACCCGATTTCTGGGTATTGTGTCTCTTGACGAGCGTGCCTAACTGTGTGTGGGATACTATGGGGTCCCCTTTTCTTACCTACCTAGCTTCAAACATTTCTAGTGGTGGTCCAAGACGATTTACCATTTTCAAACCATGCATATATGTCTGTCGGGTCGCTCCTAGCAGACATCTTTTAAAACAACTTGGGCCAGTGGAGACATGGTTTCTTTGTTGGTCCACCCGTTCATGTAGGACCCGACCCCATGTGAGGTGACCCGGTAATCCGACCTGCGTCAGCCAGAAGAGTCCGATCCGAGAGTGCGAACAACTTTTGGATTGGGTGTCGACTTCCCGGGGGCCACCCGGATTTGTTCTTTGTTAGCTACAGGGACCTGTCGTTTCGGATCTCTCGGAACTAAATCATAAAATGGTTGCCTGTGATGGGTAGCAACTGAGAGAGATGGGCGTGCGTGCGGAGCCTTGTAATGGGCAGTTGGTACACCCCTGCAGGGTTAACTCTTTTCGAGAAGCCGTGTCCACGGTTATGGACGACTTGAGACATACTCCTTGTTCATAGACAACAACAACTGAGATAATCTTAATAACTTGATCAACGTGTGTGTGCCTTGACTGCTTCTTCTTCGCCGGGATGCGAAGATGAGGACAAGGATAGGATAGGTGTTATGTTTGCATAAGTAGCTGATAGCAGACTTGTTGGAGGCGATTCCTCATCGAATGCTTGGTTCTCATCTTACTGTAAAATAGACCGTTAGCCACTCACATATTGCTAGTGCGTCTGCAACCTCACCACTACTCCCATCTTACCCGTGAGAAGTTAGTTACAAGAATTTTGATATAGCTCACCTCTTTCTTTTCTCTTTTACGCACGTTATGCAAACGATACTGGACTACAGAGGAGCTCGACGACCCTTCTTCTGGACGCCTTTGCGAAGACTCGACGAAGACTAGTTAGGTGGATCCCGGCGGAGAGCCTGGACCCTTGTGGACGTGGGAATGGTGTGTTTTACCTTTGCCACTAGGCATTTGATTGTAGTCTGTACTCAGACATGTATCTTCCGTTGATGTATTGTATTAAGGAAATTGTATGCCGATTGTATGAGATGTTGTATCCTTGTAGCTGTAATGTTGTGATATCATGTTGGAAATCTGGGGCATATGGCAGTGTCATATGTCGCGGTGGGACCGATATGTGCTTTGTCCCCGGATCTGGATGGGAACATCTAGATCTGGAACAGTACCGCATATCGGGCCTTACAACAACTTCGTATCAGAGCCTTACCGACCGTAGGATCCCTTCTCTGGCCGAAGTCGAGTCTAGACAAAAACTATTTTGTAGTTACTAAGTTAGATATCGGAGAGTAGGAATCTTTTTACTTCTTATCCTTGCTCTGGTCAGGACAAGTGACGTAAGTGTTTTAATTCTTTCCTTATCCCCTTCAAACTCTATGATCTCAAGTAAGTGGAGTATCGAAATCTTTACAATGCCTTGCTTGCAGCGTATTGTCTCGATTTCGATCTCAGGTTGGGAAATCGGTAGTACCTTTATTCTATTCGACTCGGGTTTACATCTTGGTCATCCGTTGACTTCAGTCCCCTTTCCCAGTATCCTCACGATTTCGGTGAGAATGCTTCCCTTGATCATCGTTTGTGTTGTCGTTCTTCCTTTTGATCTCCTGATGGTTTCGTTCTTCGACGTTGCCATCTCTCTGCGGAAAGTTTCTTGATGGAAGGTCGTCGTACGGCATGGAGCAAAGTCACTTGTTGGTGGTGTTGAAGAACGTCGACTCTCTTCTTTCCCCCTTCCCCTCTCCCCCGGACCAGCCTGGATCTCTGGACGAGATCCCTTGTTGGTGGTGTTGTATTGTAACAGCCCAGATTTTCAAAAAAATTAAAATTTTTGTTTTCTCGTTGAATTGTTTGATTGTCTGATTTTTTTGCGGTGTTTGCATCCCCGATTTATCGATCGGCGATTATTTTAACCCTCTTATCTCGTACCGGACGAAGACCGACCTTTGCCACCTTGATACTCGACCTTTGCAACAACGGGTTACGCCCGATCACCGTCGCAAAACCGGCACAAGACCAGCCAACGCCAACGGAACGAAAACCCCATTTAATAATTAAATGGATTATTTTATGGGGCACCAGAAAAATGTTCTCGGAATGCCAACGAAGTGAGGTAAGACTAACGGCCTCGCCATGCTCAGCACGTGGTTCAAGATTTCATCCGAATCGAAGGTCGTATGGACTCTCGGCGGTCAGAAACGTGGAGCATCGGACGCGCGAGAAAGAAACCCGAGGGTGTTTGCGTAAACTTGCCAGCCAGGCCACCTATATAAAGACCCCCACCCTCTTCTAGCCATTTCTAGGGTTTCCCTCTGGAAGAATTGCAGCCAACCCCCTGTTTTTCCCCCAAATTTTCCCAGATCTGCTCCACAACCCTCCCTCCAGCCGAAACCCTAGCCCCTGGCGATCAAGGGCCGTCAGATCCCCAGATCAACGCTCCAGATCACGCCACATAGCCCCTGAGGGATCCAGTGCAGCACCAGGCGAATTCGGGCCCCGCGGGCCCGAGATCCGCCGCCGTGGGCCGCCCTGGGCCCGATCTGGATCCCGCCTGCATCTCCATGCCCGAGCTCCGTCCGACCGCCACCTTGCTCCGACCATCACCGGCGTCGCCGCGCCTCCGGCCACCCTCCTCTTCTCCCACGCCTCCTCTCTCTTCCTTGCGCTCCTCCTTACCTCACCCCTTCCTTCTTCTCCACGCAGGAGTCGCGACCGCCATGGCCATGCTTCGAGGCCGCCAGAGCAGCGTCATGGCCTGCCTTGGAGCTTGCCCAAGCCCTCTCCGACCAGATCCGACAACGGCGCTGCTGCGCGCCATCCCCACGCCAGTTCCCGGCCACCCCGCGCCTTCCCTCCGTACCAGCCAGCCGCGCCAGTCCGGCGAGACCCCGGCGAGCGCCGCCGCCCCTGTGGCTCGTCCCGATCCAGGGAGCCTTTCCCCGTTGACCGCCATGCCAGGTGGGCCTCGGGGCCAAGCGGTCCAGGTGGACGCGCGCCCTTGGCCCAGCAGCTTCCCCAGCCCCGCGCCTTCTCCTCGCCCGTGGGCGAGCACCCTGCTATTCCTCTCCCCTTCGCCAGTTGGGCCAGGCCCAGCGAGGTGAGCCCCCTCCTTTTTTTTGTTGCGCTAGTGGGCTTGGCCCATTTCGGTTTACTGCTGTCTAGCGTCCGAGCGCTGTATAGTTATCCAGCGCCCCCTGCTAGGCCCAATAGCCCCTGTTTCAGCCCGTAGTTCTATTTTATTTTTTCCTGGGCAGATAAAATTGCAGATTGTAATAGATTTTTGCGATGCCCGTATCTTTTTAACCGTAGCTCGGATCGCGACGCGTTAAACATGAAACTTGCTTAGTTTTTTGTGTAGATTAATCAAATGTGCTAATTACAACCCTTGCCACTCTAAACTGTAATAGGCCGTAAATTTTTAACCGTTGCTCCGTTTAAAATGTTCTTTATATGTAACTTGACTAGAATTTCATCTAGATTGTGAATATGCTGCTCTTGCTTGCTAATAACAAATATAAAATTATGTTTAGGATAGAACAATACCAAATTCCATTTTTATCGTGGGGTCCGTAATAGCTGCCACGTATAGGTTTACCCCCACTTAAAATGACCAGATTATATAGTTTACTTTATGCTTCACCTTTGCCATGTTTGTGTGATATGCCATGCTTGAGTGAGATGCCATGTTAACAACCTTTGCTTATGTGTGTAGCTAAATAACTTTAACCAATTCTAAACTTGCGGTATCGTCGGGTGTGACGAATACCCCACGTAACCTGTTAGTAGCCTTTCTCAACAATAGATGCGATATCGTAGTGTGTTGTCTCGTGTTGCTTTTTTGTTGTTGATTGCTCGTGATTGCTTCGTAGTAATAGATGCTTGCTCGTCAATTTCTTTCCGAGTGTTTCCTTCCTGTGTGCTCCCGCGGTTACTCTCGGAGCCGGTGCGAGCTCGCGATCGCCTGCAGAACTGCACTTCCACTAGCAACGCCTCTAGCCAGCCCGCGTTGTAGGTACATTTTTAGCATTTTTGTTTATTCTGCAATATTATTTGTGTATACAGTTTTTTATAATTTCCAGCATACACACATAACATTTATATACAAAGTAGAATCACACACATATAAAGTAGAATCACACATGCAATAGGCTCATCGATCACCATCATATATATATATATATCATCCCATAAGTATAATATCCAACACAAAGGTCAACTTTTCCTAGTTTAATTTCGCTAATATCCAACAACATAATGTTTAACAACAACTACGAACCAACCTACTCATCCCAACCACAAGGTGAAATAAAAAGAAACCAAAAGACACCCCACATTCCATTATGTAATATGGAGAACAAGTTGTCTCCATGTTTTATATTCATCCGTTTCACTATCCTTTTCCATCCTCTTATTCTTACGCAGCCATCATCTCCACTTTCAGTGGAGTAGTCAGTCTTGAAGAGAACATCCCATGCCCGTGCAGAAACAACTGTAAGTTCGCCTTGAGGAGGCATCCACCTAGGCATACATGCTGCCGGGGTTCTCTGTTGAAAACATATGAGTAAAATACTTACTAATACATTATACTTAATGTTAGGTCAAAGGATTTCTGAAAATGGACTAGTGTGACAGAATAGTAAAAAATCTTACCATGCTATAATCTTTTACAAGCCCTGGAAACAACTTGAGAACAAATGCAACATATGGTGTATAAGGTTCGCCAACATTATTCAAGTTCACAAACGAAGGAACACCTTTAAGAACATTGATGAAATCATCTTGTTCTTCAATTGTCAGGTCAAAGCCACCATTATTAAAAGTATCATCAAACATCTTCCGAACTTCTTTTGGAGGAGATAAATTAACAATTATAAATAAGTTGTCAACTTGGGAAGCAAGGAAATAAGGAAGTAAACAAGTCAAAGTTGTCTAAGAAACTCACGTGGAGATAGAACCAGCTTAATGTCGTCCACAAGCATCCAAATGTCTTTATTTCGAAATATTTGACCATCTCGATGAGAAAGTCCAAGATCAAATGTTATTTGCATATCATCCTCTAATGCACATGCCTTGCATAGTGCATACCAATTTGGACAATCAAAATATGTGCTATTTGGTTCATTAAAGACCTCGACCTTTAAAGTTATACCATCTTTCGTCTTAATATTGACATCTTTTTTGGCATTCTCGCGCCACTCATCGATTTCGAAAAAGTCGCAGACGTGAGGTCTTGCATAGCAAGGGATGTGCTAGTTGATTATAAAAAAATTACACGTCAAAACAAAAACTAATTGAAGCATGCTTAAATAAGAAGATGTCGCAGAAGTTGCATACCGTTTGAAATTCGGAAGCCCTCCCTAAGCGTGATGGAGAAGTATCTTTCTTCCTCCCCATCCAATTCTGGAAATTTGTCCCACCGACCCGAGTCATCGCCACAATAGTCGCACTCAGGGATTCTATCTTCGTCAGCCATTTTCTGTGTTCATAATTGAAATGTGTGACATTGTGTCACAACGGTTTTAATCATCGACATTTAAAAAAAAGGAAAAATGGTGAACTCAACTAAAAATGCAAAAATAATATTTTATCATATAATATCACTAATACATCTCGAATAATCCAGTCAATGCAATAATAATATCACTAATACATCTTGACTACTACATCTCGAAAATTCACTACTACATCTCGGAAAATGATGATTGGTGGACGACCTAGAGCCAAGACGCGGGTGGTAACCACCCAAAGATAAGAAACCGCCACAGGAACATAGCTCAGGTGAGAGCCGTGAAGAATCTGCCAGGTATTGGCCGTGGAGAACCCGACGTCCAACGCAACCAAGTAGCGATGGGCGTGCTGGTTCTCCTCCCTGACCCGACGACGTACCACCTTCTCGGGCGCCGGCTCCCTCTGCACCCTTTGTGGCCCATGCGACCGCCACCAAAGAAGCTCCGGGTCGACGAAAAGATTTAAGATGAAAGTATTTGCGGGGGATCCCAGTCCCGGACATTGCGCATCTGATCAAGGAGGTGCTCGCCGCAGCGGTGACGAGGATGCGGACCGGGCATCGTCGTTGAGAACTTATTTAATATAAAAAATTTTATTAAAATGTACGAGTGAAAAATTTATACTAACTAACAAATTAAAAATTTAAGATGAAAGTATTTTTAAATAATGCCTCATACTTAGATTGGACACATAAGCGATTCCAGGGAGAGTGTGGCAGCGAACCATATAGGATGCACAAGTTCCATACTTGTACATATCACAAGGGTTCGCTTCACACTCTCTCCGATGTCACACAGTGTCACAATATATTTAAATCATCGGCATTCTAAAAAAATAGCAAAAGTAATGATTAAACATAATTTGATGCCGAAACACCGTTTAATTCCCGTTTTGACAAATCTCGGACACCTGATATGTCCTACTTTTCTAGCACAAGTCATCACGAAATTCACATAAATTTTCGGCATGACATTTGCTAAAAATTCGACATATCGAGCGCGTGAAATTTGCCGAAACGGAAATGAATCGACATTCTGGCAAAACATTGGCCACTCAATATGCTAACATAAATCCTAATGACCTCAATATGCTAACAAAAACTCTAATTTGCCTCAATATACTAACAAATATCCTAATTTGCTCAAAATGCTAACAAAAATCCTAATTTTCTCAATATGCTAACAAAAATTGTAATTTGCTCAATATGCTAACAAAAAACCTACTATGCCCATGTTTAACAACCTAAGCAAGGGTAGAGGGGGGACTCACCAGGCGAGCGAGGGGGCGGCCTCCGGGGACAGTGACGACGAGGAGGGCATGGGGGTGATGGTGAGGAGGGTGCGGTCAACGGCGAGGAGGGCGCGAGCGACAGTGAGGAGCAGCGGGCGCGGGCGACGACGTAAACGAGATAGATTGATATGAGTGTGAGTGAGAGTGCGAGTGAGATCCAGATGCAGTATACCATGGTATAGTATATCATCTGCAGTGCGGTACGGCAGACAGCGCGCTGCTGCAAACCCGCAAATCTACAACGCGCCCACTATTACAAGCGCTGCTTATAGGTGGGACCATCATAACCAACCAGGGTTAGCAACATTGGTAGTGCGGGGGTAAAAACACCGCACTGAAAATGTCCTAGACATCTACAACGCAAGTTTATACTGGGGCGCTTCTAAAGTGGCCAGCCATAGGAATCAAAGTTGTGACAACATTTTAGCAGCGCTGGGTGCCGCTGGCCGTTCTGCTAATGTCCAATCTCCTGCAGCGCGCCCCCATTGTCCTGCGCTAGTAATATATACCTACACGCTGTCTATGTCGCCCGCGCTGCTAATGTCCGTTCTTGTATGGCCATTATCTTAGTAGTGTTATAAGCAACAAATTCTTCTATTTGCTCTGCATCATAAAAATCATAATTTCTCTTAGCATAAGAAGCTAAGGTTTCATCATCATTGTACTCACATTGGAAAGCAAGGTGTTTATGCCTCATAAAGCAACAAGATTCATCCCTGTAGAAAGATATATTATATATTGAGCACAAGTTTCTAGCATACTCATACAACTGATGTATTTGTTTCCATAAGTGTATCCACTTTTGGGACAAGCGGTGTTACTTGTACCATTCTTGTTGATCCTTAGTGGATCCTCCATGCCAATAGGATTTGGTTTCAAAGAAGTTAGGCATTGGTGGCAAGCAAGTAACTAGACATACTAATTTTGTGGTTTTTGGTATAAGACACAAAGGATAAAACTGAAAAGTAAACTAACAAAACTAAAAAGAAAAGGTAAAAGATAGTGTGCAACTCCCCTATCTTGAAGATTGGAGTCCCCGGCAACGACGCCAGAAATTTTCTTGATGCTAGCGAGGAAATATTTCTCGCCCCTCGTTGGTTACCCCAAGTGGAAGGTTGAGATGTAGTGTACCAGCAAGATTTCCCTTGGCAAAGATACCAGGGTTTAGAGTCAGCCTAGTAGGACTCCAAAGACGTCAAGTAGGTGGTAAAGTGAACAATGGCGCCGTTCACAACTTAGGTTGCTTTCTTTACCTGGACCTGCACACAAATACAAATTAATTTTCTCCCAACGAGTACAGAGAGGTTGTCAATCTCTACGGCCTTGCTGTTTACAAAGGATCAAACACAACAGATAATAGTAGTGATAATTGCAACTAGAAAGTAAAAGCAAGAAGTAAATTGAGGGTGTAAACAGTGGTGGAAATATGGACCGGGGTCCCATGATGTTCACTAGTGATGTCTCTCTCCCAAAAGACGATAAAACTGCTATGCGAGGTAGAAAAATCATAGCTGGGAAATTGGCAGGATTACAGGCGCAAACCAATGCTAACTATGCTACAAAGAAAGGAAGAGGCTCAAAAACATTGGCGGTACACCAAAATAAATAGACAAAATCCATCTACATCTACTACTAATCATCCACCTTGAGATATCTATCCAGAACATCTCGCTGGTATTAAGTTGCGAGCCCCATCCAAAGTGTAAACCCAAAGCAACAGACAACTGCATTAAAAGAACTTTGCGTAAAGTAAACAATCCTTGCAACCACAGTTACAAGCACCGTTCCCCCCTTATGGCAACATCACATCCCCTAGACTCATGTTTCTGTCACTCAAGCTAGTCATCAGGGGGCATGAACCCATAATCAAGCATAACGCTCCCTCTTGGAGTCACTACCTACTACTTGGCCAAAGCAATGAACAGCAACGGAGAACATGCAAGAATTACTCAAGAAAAAAATATAAAATATAAGAACCAAATATATTACACAATCCGATCTAAACATAGTCTCATAATCCATCAGATCCCAGCAAACTCAACATAGCAACACCAGAAAGAAATACATATGTGCCTTGATCATGTAGGGAAGCTCACAAAGTCTAATCCATGAAGAACATAGAGGGGAGGATAATATCACATAGCTACTGATCATGGACCCATGGTCCAACGTGGACTACTCACGGATCATCCGGGAAGCGTCCGTGGTGGTGGAGAAGCTCCCGGAGGTCAATCCACCCTCCGCCAGGGTGCCGGAAAGAGGTCTTCTGGCGCTCCCGATCTTGGAAGAGCGGAGGCAGCGGAACAGAGGCGAGATCGCAAAAAAGGGTTCTGTCCTCGGGGGTTTCGGGACGAGAGGTAAATATAGGCAAATGGGGCAGCCAGACGGCCACCAGGGGTCCAGGCGGCCCCCTGGCGTGGCCCCACCCCAGGGTGCGCCGGGAGGGCGCCTGGGGCGCTGATGGGTCCCCTCCTCCCCCCTTCGGGACTCTCGAAGGTTCCCGTACGCTCATTTTTATTGGATTTTTTTTCGGAATTTTTGGAGCATTTTTAATACGGGGGAACCTGAAATAAAAATACAACAGAAAATAGGAACTGGCACTTGGGTGCACTGAGTTAATAGGTAAGTCCAAAGATGATCGAAAGTGTATGAAAGTGTAGCAAAATCATAACAATATCACACAAAAAATGCATGGAGCAAGGAAAACTTATAGATACGTTTGGGACGTATCAAGTACGAGTGTGGATCTTTCGAAAGGAATAGTAGTGTTGCCCTGTCTCTCTTTTTTTCTTTTTTTCTTTTCTATTTTTTTGTATTTTTGTGGCCTCATTGGATCTTTCTATGTATCTCTCATTTGTCCTCTTTGGGATCTTTTAATTTGTCCTCTTTGGGATCTTTTCCTCACATAAGGGCAACACTCTATATTTCCCAAGAATATAAGATGATCTTCACACTTTACAAGAAGTACTCAACATAAATAAAAATGAAAACTATCATGACGAATGCAAATGTATGCCTCTGCCAGTGTAGCAGGATATGCAATGATACCAGCGCGTCATGTAGCAATTATAAGGGAAAAGCCCAACTAGCATGCGCCTCCTCGGTCAAGAAAAAGCATGTATGACATTGTCAGAACCCTAATTTGGGTAAGTGCTAGGGCTTGTTGCTCCTTTGCATCATGAAGAAAATTTCAAATGAAATTAAAAAATGGGAAAAGAAAAGCCCTGAGAAATTAATTCAAATGGCCAGATAAAAATCTTTTTCCAAAAATCATTTGAACATTTGGAAAATTCCTATAAATGATGGTGATCATTTTGAAAGTGGTTTGGGTTCATTCCCATGCCCATGGAATATTCAAAAAAATCAAAATGTGCCCTGGAAATTAAATTTGACCCCTATTTGAATTGAAATTCAAATTGATTGAATTTAAAAAATGCCCAAAAGTCACAAGTGGCTTGCTACTGGCCACCTAGGATTTATAAAAATATTTGGGCATTTTTATAAAATGCTATGGTATTTTTTTACTAGAGCAAAACAAATAACAGAAATAAAAAGAAAAGAAGAAAAACAGAAAAGAGGCCTACCTGGCAAAGAGGCCCGACTAGCCGAAGCGGCCCAGCCCAAGGGCAGGGCCGTCTTCTTACCCGGGACAGGTAGGCAGGCCGTTGCGTGGCGACCATGCCGACGCCGCTAGCCACCTCCTGCTTTCCCCCTCGACCCTATCTGCGCCGTGGAGGCCCTGGGCGTCTCCCCTGTCCTTTCCCCCCCGTTGGAACCCTCCTCTCCCTCGTCTCCGACGAACAACCGCAAGATCCGAGGCGCCCGGAGTACGCGGACGTGCGCCGCTGTGGCCACTGAGCCTCCCACACCGCGCCACCGTGTCCTTCTTCGCCAGCGTCGACTCCACCGAGCTGAAGCCTCAATTGGAGCCAGGGACCAACCGAGGCGACTCCCGCGTCAGGACTTCACCGTCGGGCGCCATCGACTCCGGCGAGCGATTCCACTCCGTCCCACCACCCTCCGGCCTCCCCGTCGGCTCTAGTAGCACCAGGGCGAGCTCCCCGTTTGCCCCAGCTCCTCCGCACATCTCGCCGTAGCCCGTAGCCCCGTGCCCCCTCTCCAGTACTCCGGCCGCCGCGCCCGTCGTCGTAGCCGTGCTCTGGAGCATCCCCATGACCCCCAGATCGCACTGGACGACGCGGACGAACGCGGGCTACGCCCCAGTGCCCCCAGCTCCCTCTCCCGTGCCATAAATCCAACTCCGGCGAAGCTCCGGCCGCTTTCCGGCGACCCCACCATTAAGGACTAACCCTGTGCTCTAACCCCCCCTAATCCACCCCTAAGCCTATGACAGGTGGGGCCCCAAAACTTAACCCTGTGTTAGCTCTAATTAAAACGGGGTTAACTCCCACTGCCACTGACCTCCTGGCCCCACATGTCAGCCCCCCCTGTGAAATCAGCATTGCATCATGTTGATGCAATAAACAATTTTCTAGAAATTAAAAGAATTAAAGAAAACAGAGAAAAATCTAGAAAATGAATTAAATTTGGAAATTCATAGTTAATTCATTTTAACTCCAAATTAAACATATAATATATGAAAAATTATCAGAAAAATGCAAGGATTAAGAATATGCAATTTCTTTTTCATGTTTGACCATTTTAAAATGGGTGAACAGTAGCAAATGTGTATATGGCTTAATTTGAATTTGAATTTGGAGTTTGAATTTGCAAATCCTTTGCAATACACTTCAATTAAATAGAATTGTCAACAAACCAGTACCATTCACATCATGGACAAACTTATCATGTGCTTGTGCATTTACTTTCAAAGTTGTCCCCCCTTTGTTGATGATTGTGCCGGTAACAGCTTTGCCGAGACGGTGATCACCCCCGAAGAAGAAGACCACCGTTAAGACCCGTGTATCGTCAGAAAGGCAAGCAAACCCCATTGATCATGTCTATAAAATCCTACTTCCCTCTCAGTCTCGCTTATGCATGTTTAGGAGGTCACCGAGACACGTTCTTTCGCATAGTTGAACCCATTCCGATGCATGACCTATCATTTTGTCACCGTATTAAGCAAACCACAATCCTAGCAGATTTAGGAGTTGAATGATGAGCATGTGGCCCCTGCAACTGTTACTGCTTATTGCTGCTTAGTGTTACAATGAGGATGTTATGATTGTGAGTCGGGATGGAATGAACACAGTGGTGCTGATGATAACGTGTTGGTGAACCCACCCTAAACAAAGGTGAACAATGAGAGGCTGTGTAGGAGTACACAGTGGGTTGTCTCGTTGAACACTGCCCTAGGCCCCGAGTTCCTGTTTTGTGATCCAAGACAAAGAGTATGACCACATGTAGGGTTTATGGGAGCCCCGTTTGGCCTCTTTACGTACCCGATCCGGTCCAGGAATCACACTAGATTCGGGCTTTCCATTTGACTTATGCATAGATATGTGGGTGGACCTGTGAGGCAGTGAAACCATCTGTCAAAGGTGGCGTCTCGGTCCCTTGCATTATCTGAGTCCGTTTCGTGGAACCGGCCGGACTCTCGAGCGGTGACAAACTCAGGTAGTCGACTCCTGGATTAGAGAAGGTGATGTGAGGGTAGTGCCTTGGTTTCATCCACGTCCGACACCCGCTTGAAGGGTGAAAAGAATGAGGCGATAAGTGATGACACGCGTGTGAAGATGTACACCCATGCAGGTTTAATAAACTATTCGAATAGCCGTGTCCGTGGTTATGGACCACTTGGAGACCTTTACTTGATCATAGACAACTTGAATGGATACTTATAAAATTCGACAGATAAGCGTGAGTGCTCTGGCGTGCTTTCTCGTGGGGAATTCGAGGAAGTAACCATAGTGGTGTAATTGGTTGGAGACTTGGTAGTGGACTCGTGTACGCTTCTTACCTCAAGTCTGGTACTCGTATTACAGGACTAGCCAAGTCAAAGCTGGCACTTCTGCATGTTGAACCCCACCTCCTTTACCTTGAAACTTGAGCATGAGTAGTGTAGTTCCGATGTAAGTCTTGCTGAGTACGACTTTGTACTCACGTTTGCTTATTCTATGTTTTAGATGAGAACCCGGACCCTGATGGAGTCACCTT
Organism: Bromus sterilis; assembly: GCA_950022295.1. Classification (NCBI taxonomy): domain Eukaryota; kingdom Viridiplantae; phylum Streptophyta; class Magnoliopsida; order Poales; family Poaceae; genus Bromus; species Bromus sterilis. The sequence continues at coordinate 357,480,340 of OX465595.1, read as the reverse complement.
CGTGAAGGTCGATGTTGACCTTGGTAGTATAGTTCCAGACAGCAGTCTGGTCCCTCGTGGAAGGGCATGTATGTTTACCAGGCTTCTCTAAGCCATTTGTTAAACTTGTCTGTACTCAGACCTAATTTGCTTCCGTTGTATGATGTAATGTTGATCACAGACATGTGATCTTTGTATGCTCTATGTGTAAGTCAATAAAGATACACTTTGTAGAGTTATGTGATGATACCTGCTGTTCATACTAGGCATGTGTGCTGCGTGTATGTTTATAACATGCATGTCTTAGTATGGGTTTTCGAGACCTTAGTTGTGATCTAGCTGGCGGTATTTTATACACCAAGTGGCCCTTAGATGTGTGCAGCTTGGGGCATCGCGATGCGATTGCTCGTGACTCTGTCACGTGGCACACTTTGTTGTATGATCGAGCCCGCCCTAGACCCCGACTAAGTGATCGGGCTGGAGTAAGTCTATGTAAGAGTTAGGATCCAATCGACAACATGGTTGAGGCGACTTGTCTATGAGTATGGGATTCACCACCCATAGGCATTTAGGGTTGTGAGCGGACGTTGAGGACCCATCTCAGTTGATCATCCGGCCTGGATGGGATGCCCCTCACGTTTGATGCTTTCCGAGAGCGTTCTGTGCTTGGCCTTGTCTTCTTAGACAAGTGGGTACGGCACTCGGCTCTCCATGTGATTGCATCGTGACTGGAATTACATACGCATATTCCGGGTCCCGATAGACTTGGTATCAGAGCAGGACTGTCTATAGGATTATCAAAGCCTTGGTCGCAGTCGAGTCTAGCACTCTATAGTTATATAGTTACTTGGGTATATAAGGGAACAACGTAAGGCTTCTTTTTCTCCTTAACCCTCATCGATCTGAGTTCTGGGTCACCCTTATCTTTTCTACGGGATGATAGGACTAGGCTCACCTATGTCTTACTAGAACCTCTCGTTGAGTGCTTCCTTTTAGCCGTAGGATTGTTCTGGTCGTCCAGAGTCTCCGTGTTTTGAGTTCCTTGAGGAAGTTCTGTCCAATCTCCTCGAGGTTGTCTTGTTTTCCATCCCGGTGTAGCCGTTATGCTGCCCGATTTATCCCGTGTTTCTATGAATCATTGCCTTTGCTTTATGCTCTTTTCTTCCGAAATCATGTCCTCTTATCTTTGATTCCATCGTACAACCTGTTCTGATTGTTGATTTTTATCACACAGGATGTCAGGTGGAACTCGTAGTGTTGTTCGTCGCAATCGAGACCGTGTTCGGAATCGAAATGATGATTAACCTCCACCACCGCCTTCTGCGGCGGAAATCATGATGGAAGCTGAGAAGAATCGACATGATCAAACACGCCTTCTGGATCTCATCGAGCAGAATACCTCACGTCATTGCAATGTGGTTGTGAGCATTCAGGACTTCATCCTCCTCAAACCACCGGTATTCCGATGTTCTTCTGAGCCCCTTGAAGTTGATGATTGGCTCCGTTCCATCGAGCGTAAGCTTGATACTGGACATGTTGCTCCCGATGACCGAGTTATTTTCGCTGTATACTTCTTGGAAGGTGCTGCTCTTTAGTGGTGGGAGAACTATGTTGCAATGCAGCCAGATGGTCACATAGTGACTTGGCAGGAGTTCTGTGTTTCCTTTCGAGGGTACCACCTTCTAGATGAGTTAATGGAGCGCAAGAAGGAAGAGTTCTGCAATATGAATCAAGGAGAGATGTCCATTCACAAGTATGTGAGAGAGTTCAACCGTCTTGCTCGTTATGCCCAAGATGAGATCACCACCGATGCCAGAAAGCAGGAAAGGTTCCGTAAGGGACTTGGCCCTATCCTTCGCCATGATCTCAACCTCCTTGAATTTGCCACCTTTGAGGATTTAGTCAACAGATCCTTTAGAGCTGAGCATGGCAATGAAGTGTTCGAAGAGTCCCGCAAGCATGCTCTTGAGCTTGCCCCTTCTTCAAGTTCAGCCCCTCAGAAACGTCGAATATGGATTCCAACTGGTGCCATCCCTCAAAACTTTCTTCAGAGACCACCATCCAAATTATGCCATCCACCTCAACACATTGTTCCTCCCAGGAATGATGGTGTGCAATCACGTAATCCTGCTCCCAGCAATTCAGGCAGGATGTGTTTCACGTGTGATCTGACAGGCCATTACTTCCGACAATGCCCTACAGTGTTGGTGGCACCACGTCGACCTAGTCATAAGCCTCCAAAGAAATCAACCACCAAAACCTTTCCAGCAAAGCCTTCAGCCACTAGTAGTGGTTGTGTGAATCAAATCTCAGTTGAGGAAACCACTGCTATTTCTGACGTCATCCTTGGCACACTCCCAGTCAATCATGTTCCCGCCTCCGTTCTTTTCGATCCAGGAGCTTCTCATTCATTCATGTCGGAGAGTTATGCACTTCAGCATGAATTCCCTTTTGAAGAAATGTTTTCTCCAATGATAAATCAAACTCCTGGTTCAAAGTGGCAAACTAATAGAGTAAGCCATGGCAATCAAATTGCAATTGAGGGTTTAGTATTCCTTGCTTCTCTTATAGCCCTCAAGTCTTCAGACATTGATGTCATCCTAGGCATGGATTGGTTATCAAGACAGAATGTTGTCCTTGATTGTAAAGCCAAGTCGGTTAAACTCACCCATTCTTCAGGCCAGATCATTGACTACACTTCACCCAGTTCTAGAATCCAGATGCATACTTTGAATGTGCTTCCCCTTCCTGACCTTGAAGATATTCCGGTGGTTCGTGACTTCCCGGATGTATTTCCTGAAGAGCTGCCGGGAATGCCACCCGACAGGTGTGTAGAGTTCATAGTTGATCTTATACCAGGCACAACCCCAATTTCCAGACGCCCATATAGAATGGCCCCACATGAGTTAGCTGAGCTAAAAACCCAACTTGATGCTTCGTTGGCAAAAGGCTTCATCCGCCCTAGCTCATCGCCATGGGGTTTCCCCGTTCTGTTCGTAACGAAGAAAGATGGAACAGAAAGGATGTGCGTAGACTATCGTCCGCTAAATCTTGCGACGATAAAGAACAAGTACCCACTGCCCAGGATCAATGATCTTTATGATCAACTTGCTGGATCCTCTGTCTTCTCCAAGATGGATTTGAGATTAGGCTATCATCAAATCAAAATCCGAAACGAGGACATTCCCAAGACGACTTTCACTACTCGATATGGTCTTTACGAGTACACCGTCATGTTCTTCGGATTAACCAATGCCCCCGCCACATTCTCGTGCTTAATGAATTCGATCTTCATGGAGTACCTAGATAAATTTGTTGTGGTTTATCTTGATGACATTCTCATCTACTCGAAGAATGAAGAAGAGCACGCAGAACATCTTAGGTTGGTATTGATGAAACTTAGAGAGCATCGCCTTTATGCCAAGTTCTCCAAGTGTGAATTTTGGCTACCAGAAGTGACCTACTTAGGCCACGTGATTTCTGCGAAAGGTGTTGCAGTCAATCCCGAGAGAGTTCAAGCCGTCCTTGACTGGACTCCACCTGAATCGGTTAAGCAAGTCAGGAGTTTTCTCGGCCTAGCAAGCTATTGCCGCTGCTTCGTTGAGAACTTCTCCAAAGTTGCAAAGCCTCTAACTGAACTCCTTAAGAAAGATAAGAAATTCCAATGGACCCCCAAGTGCGAGGAAAGCTTTCAAGAGCTAAAAAGAAGATTGACTTCTGCACCCGTACTTGCACCTCCAGACACCAAAAGGGATTTTGAGATCTATTGTGATGCTTCACGGCAAGAGTTAGGATGCATACTTATGCCAGATAGACATGTGGTAGCTTACGCTTCATGCCAGTTGCGTCCACATGAAGAGAACTATACTACCCATGATCTTGAACTCGCTGCCGTAGTTCATGCCCTGAAGACTTGGCGACATTACCTCCTTGGTAATCGTTGTGAGATCTATTCTGATCACCAAAGCCTCAAATACATATTCACCTAGCCAGATCTTAATCTCAGGCAAAGACGCTGGATAGAGTTGATAAAAGATTATGACTTAGGAATTTCATACACCCCAGGCAAAGCTAATGTCATGGCTGATGCACTAAGTCGTAAGTCATATTGTAACAACCTCATGTTACAACAGTATCAACCACTTCTTCATGAGGAATTTCGCAAGCTCAATCTTGAGATAGTTCCTCGTGGATCTATTTTCAACTTGGTGGCGAAACCAACCCTTGAGGATTAAATCATAGCCGCCCAGAAACAAGATAGTAGTATTCAAGAGATCAAGAAGAACATTGTTAGCGGAGTTGCTAAATGTTTCTCTGCAAATGATCAAGGAACGATATTCTTTGAAAATCGTTTAGTAGTTCCTGAGAATGAAGACCTAAAGCAGCTGATCCTTAAGGAAGCTCATGACACTCCCCTCTCCATTCATCCCGGTAGCACAAAAATGTACCGAGATCTACGCCAGAGATTTTGGTGGACCCGGATGAAGGGAGACATTGCACAATTTGTTGCCGAATGTGATGTTTGTCGTCGCATTAAGGAAGAACACCAAAGACCTGCTGGTACTCTTCAACCATTGTCTATTCCCGAGTGGAAATGGGACAAGGTCGGTATGGACTTCATCACCGGCTTTCCAAAAACCCAGAAAGGAAATGATGACATCTTCGTTGTCATTGACCGACTCTCAAAAGTTGCTCACTTTCTTCCTGTTCGCGAGTCTATAACTGCTAGTCTGTTGGCGGACATGTATGTCTCTAGAATTGTGTCTCTTCACGGTGTTCCTTTGGAAATCAATTCTGATCGTGGTAGCCTTTTCACCTCTAGATTCTGGGAAAGTTTTCAAAATGCTATGGGAACTCATCTCTCCTTTAGTACAACTTTCCACCCTCAGTCTAGCGGTCAAGTTGAAAGGGTTAATCAAATCTTGGAAGACATGCTCAGAGCTTGTGTTATCTTTTTCGAAAAGAATTGGGAGAAATCTTTTCCATTTTCCGAATTTTCTTATAACAATAGCTATCAATCTAGTCTGAACATGGCTCCTTTTGAATTCCTCTATGGACGACGATGTCGAACACCCCTTAACTGGTCAGAAACCGGTGAAAGATAATTCTTTGGGCCGGATATGATCAAGGAAGCAGAAGAGCAAGTTTTCATTGTTCGTGATCGATTGAAAGCCGCCTAGTCTCGTCAAAAGAGCTACTATGATCGTCATCATAGAGAAGAGAGCTACAATATTTATGAGAAGGCTTACCTTCGGGTTACTCCTCTGAAGGGTACCCAACGATTCGGTATCAAAGGCAAGTTGGCCCCACGTTACATCGGACCTTCCCGCATTCTTGCTAAACGTGGAGAAGTTGCCTACCAACTTGAACTACCCCCGCACCTTTCCCGAGTACATGATGTATTCCATGTGTCACAACTCAGGTGTTGCTTCAAGGACCCCATCCGCGAAGTTGACCATGAAACGCTTGATCTCCAAGATGACCTTTCTTATCGAGAGTACCCTGTTCGTATTCTTGATTCAGCAGAGCGTGTCACTCGTCGTGAGAAGATCAAGTTCCTCAAAGTGCAATGGTCCCATCACTCCGAGAAAGAAGCAACATGGGAAAGAGAAGACCGCCTCCGTGCCGAGTACCCCACCTTCCTCCCGATGGCTTATGAATCTCGGGACGAGATTCTTTTGAGTGGGGGCGAGTTGTCAGAACCCCAATTTGGGTAAGTGCTAGGGCTTGTTGCTCCTTTGCATCATGAAGAAAATTTCAAATGAAATTCAAAAATGGGGAAAAGAAAAGCCCTGAGAAATTAATTCAAATGGCCAGATAAAAATCTTTTTCCAAAAATCATTTGAACATTTGGGAAATTCCTATAAATGATGGTGATCATTTTAAAAGTGGTTTGGGTTCATTCCCATGCCCATGGAATATTCAAAAATTCAAAATGTGCCCTGGAAATTAAATTTGACCCCTATTTGAATTGAAATTCAAATTGATTGAATTTCAAAAATGCCCAAAAGTCACAAGTGGCTTGCTACTGGCCACCTAGGATTTATAAAAATATTTGGGCATTTTTATAAAATGCTATGGTATTTTTTTACCAGAGCAAAACAAATAACAGAAATAAAAAGAAAATAAGAAAAACAGAAAAGAGGCCTAACTGGCAAAGAGGCCCGACTAGCCGAAGTGGCCCAGCCCAAGGGCAGGGTCGTCTTCTTCCCCGGGACAGGAAGGCAGGCCGCTGCGTGGCGACCATGCGACGCCGCTGGCCACCTCCTGTTTGCCCCCTCGACCCTATCTGCGCCGTGGAGGCCCTGGGCGTCTCCCCTGTCCTTTCCCCCCGTTGGAACTCTCCTCTCCCTCCTCTCCGGCGAACAACCGCAAGATCCGAGGCGCCCGGAGTACGCCGACGTGCGCCGCCGTGGCCACTGAGCCTCCCACACCGCGCCACCGTGTCCGTCTTCTTCGCCAGCGTCGATTCCACCGAGCTGAAGCCTCAATTGGAGCCAGGGACCAACCAAGGCGACTCCCGCGTCAGGACTTCACCGTCGGGTGCCATCGACTCCGGCGAGCGATTCCACTCCGTCCCGCCACCCTCCGGCCTCCCCGTCGGCTCCAGTAGCACCAGGGTGAGCTCCCCGTTCGCCCCAGCTCCTCCGCGCATCTCGCCGTAGCCCCGTGCCCCCCTCTCCAGTACTCCAGCCACCGCGCCCGTCGTCGTAGCCATGCTCTGGAGCATCCCCATGACCCCCAGATCGCACTGGACGACGCGGACGAACGCGGGCTACGCCCCAGTGCCCCCAGCTCCCTCTCCCGTGCCCTAAATCCAACTCCGGCGAAGCCCCGACCGCTTTTCGGTGACCCCGCCATTAAGGGCTAACCCTGTGCTCTAACCCCCCCTAATCCACCCCTAAGCCTATGACAGGTGGGGCCCCCAACCCTTAACCCCTCTGTTAGCTCTAATTAAAACGGGGTTAATTCCCACTACCATGACCTTCTGGCCCCACATGTCAGCCCCCCCTGTGACACCAGCATTGCATCATGCTGATGCAATAAACAATTTTCTAGAAATTAAAAGAATTAAAGAAAACGGAGAAAAATCCAGAAAATGAATTAAATTTGGAAATTCATAGTTAATTCATTTTAACTCCAAATTAAACATATAATATATGAAAAATTATCAGAAAAATGCAAGGATTAAGAATTTGCAATTTTTTTTCATGTTTGACCATTTTAAAATGGGTGAACAGTAGCAAATGTGTATATGGCTTAATTTGAATTTGAATTTGGAGTTTGAATTTGCAAATCCTTTGCAATACACTTCAATTAAATTGAATTGTCAACAAACCAGTACCATTCACATCATGGACAAACTTATCATATTCTTGTGCATTTACTTTCGAAGTTGTCCCCCCTTTGTTGATGATTGTGCCGGTAACAGCTTTGCCGAGACGGTGATCACCCAAGAAGAAGAAGACCACCGTTAAGACCCGTGTATCGTCAGAAAGGCAAGCAAACCCCATTGATCATGTATATAAAATCCTACTTCCCTCTCAGTCTCGCTTATGCATGTTTAGGAGGTCACCGAGACACGTTCTTTCGCATAGATGAACCCATTCCGATGCATGACCTATCATTTTGTCACCGTATTAAGCAAACCACAATCCTAGCAGATTTCGGAGTTGAATGATGAGCATGTGGCCCCTGCAACTATTACTGCTTATTGCTGCTTAGTGTTACAATGAGGATGTTATGATTGTGAGTCGGGATGGAATGAACACAGTGGTGCTGATGATAACGTGTTGGCGAACCCACCCTAAACAAAGGTGAACGCTGAGAGGCTGTGTAGGAGTACACAGTGGGTTGTCTCGTTGAACACTGCCCTAGGCCCCGAGTTCCTGTTTTGTGATCCAAGACAAAGAGTATGACCACATGTAGGGTTTATGGGAGCCCCGTTTGGCCTCTTTACGTACCCGATCCGGTCCAGGAGTCACACTAGATTCGGGCTTTCCATTTGACTTATGCATAGATATGTGGGTGGACCTGTGAGGCAGTGAAACCATCTGTCAAAGGTGGTGTCTCGGTCCCTTGCTTTATCTGAGTCCGTTTCGTGGAACCGGCCGGACTCTCGAGCGGTGACAAACTGAGGTAGTCGACTCCTGAATTAGAGAAGGTGATGTGAGGGTAGTTCCTTGGTTTCATCCACGTCCGACAACCGCTTGAAGGGTGACAAGAATGAGGCGATAAGTGATGACACACATGTGAAGATGTACACCCCTGCAGGGTTAATAAACTATTCGAATAGCCGTGTCCGCGGTTATGGACCACTTGGAGACCTTTACTTGATCATAGACAACTTGAATGGATACTTATAAAATTCGCAAGATAAGCGTGAGTGCTATGGCGTGCTTTCTCGTGGGGAATTCGAGGAAGTAACCATAGTGGTGTAATTTGTTGGAGACTTGGTAGTGGACTCGTGTACGCTTCTTACCTCTAGTCTAGTACTCGTAGTACAGGACTAGCCAAGTCAAAGCTGGCACTTCTGCATGTTGAACCCCACCTCCTTTACCTTGAAACTTGAGCATGAGTAGTGTAGTTCTGATATAAGTCTTGCTGAGTACGAATTTGTACTCACATTTGCTTATTCTATGTTTTAGAGGAGAACCCGGACCCCGATGGAGTCACCTTCGTGAAGCTCGAACGTTGACCTTGGTAGTATAGTTCCAGACAGCAGTCTGGTCCCTCGTGGAAGGGCATGTATGTTTACCAGGCTTCTCTAAGCCATTTGTTAAACTTGTCTGTAGTCAGACCTAATTTGCTTCCGTTGTATGATGTAATGTTGATCACAGACATGTGATCTTTGTATGCTCTATGTGTAAGTCAATAAAGATACACTTTGTAGAGTTATGTGATGATACCTGCTGTTCATACTAGGCATGTGTGCTGCGTGTATGTTTATAACATGCATGTCTTAGTATGGGTTTTCGAGACCTTAGTTGTGATCTAGCTGGCGGTCTTTTATACACCAAGTGGCCCTTAGATGTGCGCAGCTTGGGGCATCGCGATGCGATTGCTTGTGACTCTGTCACGTGGCACACTTTGTTGTATGATCGAGCCCGCCCTAGACCCCGACTAAGTGATCGGGCTGGAGTAAGTCTATGTAAGAGTTAGGATCCAATCGATAACATGGTTGAGGCGACTTGTCTATGAGTATGGGATTCACCACCCATAGGCATTTAGAGTTGTGAGCGGACGTTGAGGACCCATCTCAGTTGATCATCCGGCCTGGATGGGATGCCCCTCACGTTTGATGCTTTCCGAGAGCGTTCTGTGCTTGGCCTTGTCTGCTTAGACAAGTGGGTACGGCTCTCGGCTCTCCATGTGATTGCATCGTGACTGGAATTACATACGCATATTCCGGGTCCCGACAGACATGAAGATCAAGTCATGTGATGATGGATGTTGCATGGCAATGTATCTCGGAAAGGCTATGGAAATGCCTTGATAGGTAGGTATGGTGGCTGTTTTGAGGAAGATATAAGGAGGTTTATGATGACAAAGCGTATCATGCCAAGGGTTTGGATGCACCGGCGAAGTATGCACCAACTCTCAAGATGAGAAACGGAAATGCACGGTACCGAAGAGGCTAGCAAAATATGGAAGGTGGAAGTGCCAACAATCGAATACTCGCATTAGTCCGAATAACTCATGCACTTAATATCGGTAACTCTCTATCTAATCAGGAGGTTCACAAAGAGACAAGTACCACAAGGAGGAGTGTATGGGGGTTTGGTTATCCTTGTGCATCCTCGACCCATGGTCCGTGAGGGTACTCTATATATTCCAACCCCTCTAGAGGTAAGCGATCCATATACTAGCTAGAGTTCTCAACTAATTTTTGTAGTTTTTGAAAGTAAGCACAGATTTCCCAAAATACGACACCTATCACTAATAGGCTCAAGCTCTTGGCACCAAAAGTCCAAACATTACTCAAATCAATACATCAAAACTATTGCAAGTTACCACTACACTTGTAATAGCAACCTTAATTACCTACTCGTGCAAGACACACAACTCAGTGCAACAAGCCAACTCTCTAAACAAGATAAGCAGGATAATTCAAGAGAGTTCCTAAAGCAACCTAAATAAAATCTCTTAAAAATATACGCATAAAAACTAAGAGCTAATCATGACATCAGCTATGAAAAGATAAAGAACACACACAAAAAGAGAGATAAGCATGCAAGCCTATGTTGTTTTCTCTACCAAACAATGAAGTCTAGGATCCAACTTGTTATGAACAACAAGCAAAACTAAAACAAACTAAAAAGCAAAGAGCGAGACGCTCCAAGTTTAGCACATAACACATGAAGAGATAAAAATATAGGATGCAGAAGGACGAACTGATGATTGTTGATGGAGAAGGGGATGCACGGGGGCATCCCCAAGCTTAGACGCTTGAGTCTCCTTGGATATTTTTGGGGGGGTGCATGGGGGCATCCCAAAGCTTGAGCGCTTGACACTCCCGAATCTTCTTTCATCGTCTTCCATCGAATACTTGAAAACTCCCTTCAGATGAAACTCATCATAAGCTGATTAGAGTGGTTAGTACCCATAATAAAATAATTCTTATCCACTGGAAATAAATATTTTAATGAAGAGCTATTGTTTCTCATGATTTCCAAAAAGTTTTTGCAAAGAAAAACTCATCATAATATTTGTAAAACGATGAAAAGGCAAAATGTGGCAGAATTTGTGAAAAATAGACCAGCAGGTAGTAAACAATTTTTTGGGGTACTTCTGCAACTCAAATAAAAAACTCAGAACAGATGCCTGAAAGCTAATTGCATAGAGCATACTGTCAAAAAATTAGATCAAAAATATGATCTGGTGAGTTATCGTGAATTTTTCCGTCAAGCAGACATAATCTGTTTCTAGACAGCATGTCACAACTTTTGAACTTTCTTGCAATCGGAGGCTAAAACATAGCACAAAGCTTGAAAATAAAGATACAATGATGTTGCTACAGTCTTAGCAAGCATCAAGACCACAACAAAGCAAGTATCAAGATCTTCAGAAAGGGATGTATCAAGTGAGTCCTCGGAATCATAGGATTCCTCTTCTTGGGCAGAAAGCATTTTATTTTTAAAATCTTCAATACATTCATTGAAAACATAATTCTCAACGCAATAAGCAAGAACTGCAAAGTTTTCAGACTTGTGATAGTATCATAATACTTTTCAATCAAAGAAGCAATCTCATAAGCACCCTAGAAGGCAACAAACTCTTCAATCTTTCCAAAATCAAAGTAATCATAAACAACTTTAGCAGAAGAAGATAAGATATCATTGTCATTAAAATCACATTGGAAAGGAAGGTGTTTACGATCTTTTTTAGAGCAGCAAGTAAAATCATAAATATAGCACAAATATTCAGCATAGCAATAAGAAGTATGTATTTGATCCCATAAATGTTTCCCTTTCTAAGATAAACGGTGTCGCGTATAATGAGCATGCGCATCCAATGATTTTCCCTCAACCAAGTGGGTTGGGTTTTTAGCGCGAGCACAAATTGATCGAAGGAGATCCAAGTGAAACATGTCCATCCTACCATATTTGGGTGGTTCCACACCCATGGTAAAGATAGCATCAGTAGGCAGAGAAAGACAAAGACAAAAGGTAGCAACTATTTTTTTGGTTTTTCATATAAGACTCAAAAGCAAAAACTAGAAAGTAAACTAAAAAGACTAAAAATCAAAGGTAAAAGATAGTATGCAACTTGCCTATTTTGAAGATTGGATTCCCCGGCAACGGCGCCAGAAATTATGCTTGATGGCACTGAAGTAGTGCTCTCGTTGGCTACCCCAAGTGCAAGGTTGAGATGTAGCTTAGCAGAAAATTTCCCTTGGCAAAGATACCAAGGTTTAGTTCGACCAGTAGGACTCCAAGGACGACAAGTAGGTGGTAAAGTGAACAATGGAGCCGTTCACAACCGAGGGTTGCTTATTTGACCTGGACTTGCACACACTACAAATAACTTTGCTCCCAACGAGTACAGAGAGGTTTTCAATCTCTTTGGCCTTGTTGTTTACAAAGGATCAAACACACGGGTAGATAGTAGTGGTGATTGCAATAGAAAGTATAAGCAGAAAGTAAAGTGGAGGTGTAAACAGTGGTGGAAATATGGACCGGGGTCCCATGATGTTCACTAGTGATGTCTCTGTCCCAAAAGACGATAAAATAGCTAAGCCGGGTAAACAAATTACAGCTGGGCAATTGAAAAAATTATAACGCAACGTAATGCTAATTATGCTGCAAAGAAAGTTAGACACTCAAAAGTATGGGCAGTACGCCAAGACAAGTAGACCGAAATCCAACTGCATCTACTCACAATCACCACCTTGAGATATCTATCCAGAACATCTCGCTAATATTAAGTTGCGAGCCCCACCCAAAGTGTAAACTCAAAGCAACAGACAACTACATTAACAAACTTTGAGCAAGGTAAACAATCCTTGCAACCGCTATTACAAGCACCATTGTTTTCTCCCTAGTGGCAATAACACATCCCCTAGTCTCATGTTTCTGTCACTCAAGCTAGACATCGGGGGGCATGAACCCACAATCAAGCATAAACTCTCCCTCTTGGAGTTACTATCTACTACTTGGACAAAGCAATAAAAAGCAACGGAGAACATGCAATAATTACTCAAGAACAAAATATAAAAGGTGAACCAAATATATAAATCATCACAATCTGAACATAACCTCATAATCCATCGGATCCCTGCAAACTCAGCATAGCAACAACAAAAAGAATTACATAGATGCCTTGATCATGTAGGGCAACTCACAAGGGCTAAGAATTGAAGCACACGATTGGAGAGAAGACATCACATAGCTACTGGTCATGGACTCATTGTCCAAGGGGGAAAATCACAGCACATCAGCAGACAGAAACTGGCACTAGGTGCACTGAGTTAGTAGGTTAGTCCAAATATGTGTAAAAAGATATGAAAGTGTAGAAAAACACATAGAAATATCACCTAAAGGAGCATGGAACAAGTAGAATTTATAGATATGTTTGGGACGTATCAATTTACACTTTGGGTGAGGCTCTCAACTTAATACCAGCGATATGTTCTAGATAGATATCTCAAGGTGGATGATTAGTGAGTAGATTTCGACGAATAAACTGTCTACTTGTCTTGTCGTACTGCCCATACTTTTGAGACTCTAACTTTCTTGTACAATAATTAGCATTGCGGGCGTTTATTATTCTATCAATTTCCCAACTATAATTTGTTCACCCAGCTTAGCTGTTTTATCGTCTTTTTGGAGAGAGACATCACTAGTGAACATCATGGGACCCCGGTCCATATTTCCACCACTTTTTACACCTCAACTCTTTACTTCTTTATTTCCGTTTCGTTGCAATCACCATCACTATTTCCACCGTGCGTTTGATCCTTTTTAAACGACAAGGCCGGAGAGATTGACAACCTCTATGAACTCGTTGGAAGAAAAGTTATTTGTTGCCTTGTGTAGGTCCAGGTCAAGGAAGCAACTTTTGTCTTAAAAACGACGCCATTGTTTCCCTGCTACCTACTTGTAGATCTTGAAGTCCTCCTGGATCGGCAAAACCTTACCGTCCTCGTGCAAGGGAAATTTACTGCTAGCTACATCTCAAACTTCCACTTGGGGTAACCAACGAGGGGTGAGAATCCGTCATATACTACTGAACATTATTTTGAGAGAGGAAAGTTTGATAGTAGAAACTTTCATGTTACAAAAACACCTCTCTTTATGATGAAAGTTTTGAAGTTGTTCTTGTTTTACTTTCCTATGCTTGTTTCTTTGTGCTTTCATGATTTATTTGTTTACAAAGTTCTTAGGCATGGAAAGTGGGTTAGGCTTCAATGTGTTTCATATTTTCTTCTTGATGCTCTCGTTTGCTTAAATTCTTATTCTCTTGTGAGCATCTTTTATAATCCTTGTGCCTAGCTCAAAGGCATAAAAGAAAGCGCTTATTGGGAGGCAACCCAGAATGTTTTTACTTCAGTTTTAGTGGTGTTGATGTTTGTTAATAATGTATCAACATCAATGTATCTTTATTTTTAAGCTTTGTGCCAAGTTTTAGCCTCCGATTTCAAGAAAGATCAGAAGTTGTGACATACTATCTAGAAACAATTATGTCTGCTTGACGGAATAATTCACCTAAAATCACCATATCATCTTTTTGATATGAATAGTTTTGACAGTATGCTATAGTGAATTGGATTTCTGGCGTATGTTCTGAGTTTTTTGATTTGAGTTGCAGAAGTGCCTCGATTTTTTTATTTACTACCTGGTGTACTGTTTTTCACAGATTCTGCCACGTTTTGTGTTTTCTCCGTTTTGAAAATCTCAAGCTTGATTTTTCTTTGCAAAAATCTTTTGGTAATCTTGAGAAATAGTATCTATTCATGAAAATATTTATTTTCAGTAGAGGAAAATTATTTATTTATGGGTACTAACCACTCTAATCACCTTATGACGAGCTTCGTATGAAGGGAGTTTTCAAGTATGCGAACGAAGATATTGAAAGAAAATCCGGGAGTGTCTAAAGCTCAAGCTTGGGGATGCCTCCATGCACCCCAAGAAATGTCCAAGGAGATTCAAGCGTCTAAGCTTGGGGATGCCCCCGTGCATCCCCTCTCCATCAACAACTATCAGTTCATCCTTCTCCATGCTATATTTTTATCACTTCATGTGTTATGTGCTATGCTTGGTGCGTCTCTCTCTTTACTTTTTAGTTTATTTTAGTTTTGCTTGATGTTCATAACTAGTTGGACCCTAGCCTACATTATTTGAGAGAGAAACACGCTCCACTCCACCCTAGAACACAACATAGGTTTCATGCCTATCTTTGATTGTGTGTTCTTTATCTTTTTATAGCTGCTGTCATGCTTAGCTCTTAGTTTTCATGCTTATTCTTTTTAAGAGCTTTTATTTAGGCTATATCTTTTGGAACTCTCTTGAGTTATCATGCTTAGCTCTTAGTTTTCATGCTTATTCTTCTTAAGAGCTTTTATTTAGGTTATTGCTTTTGGAACTCTCTTGAGTTATCATGCTTATCTTGTTTAGAGAGTTGGTCTGTTGCACTGAGTTCTATGTCTTGCATGAGTAGGTAATTGAGGTTGCTATTATAAGTATAGTAGTAACTTGAAATAGTTTTGAGGTATTGATTTGGGTAATGTTTGTACTTTTGGTGCCAAGAGCTTGAGCCTATTAGTGATAGGTGTCGTATTTTGGGAAATCCGTGCTTATTTTCGAAAACTACAAAAAATTAGTTGAGAAATCTAGCTACTAGATGGATCGCCAACCTCTGGAGGGGTTGGAATATATAGAGTTCCCTCACGTACCACGGGTCGAGGAGGCACAAGGATAACCAAACCCCCATACACTCCTCCTCGGGGTACTTGTCTTCCATATATAGAGTACCCTCACGTACCATGGTGATACGTCCAAAATGCATCACTATTTTATATAGTAATTCTTTCTTATTCATTGATATATTTCATGTTATGATGTTGTTCTTATGTTGTTTTGGCTTATTTTACACAGTTTGCAACTTTCCGATGCCGAAGCAACAGACGCAAAATTCAGCGGTAAAAAGTAGACGCTGAGTTGCTGAAGAAGAATACCTCCAAATTATATGAAAATCGACGGAGGGAATTTTTCAGAAGATTAACGAAGACACGTTGAAAAGGGGCCAGAGGGGTCCACAGGGTGCCCAGGTGGCCACCTCGCGCGGCCTCCACCCTAGCCGCGCCGGGAGGGCTCCTGGACCCCTGGGGCCACTCCCGGATCCTCCCTTTGGCCTATATATCGCACATATCCCAGAAACCCTAAAAGGGAGAGAGTTTTCGGAGTTCCGCTGTCGCTCCGGGGCGGAAACCTATAGAGGAGAAAAGGTATCTTCGGCGGGAAAATTCCGCCGGGGAGACCACCTCCCGGAAGGGGAGATCGTCGCCATCGTCATCACCATCGTCACGGGCATCATCGAGATCATGATCAACATCATCCCCAACATCAGCACCATCTTCATCTTCATCCAATCTCACCTCACAAGTCCAACTTGTGTTGTAATCCGTACTATCTATCCTCTCTACTCCACCGGTGTTGATTACTACCGTGTGATGAATGCTATTAAGTTTTGTTGGAGAATTATCATTGTGTCCAGATTGTTTATCATCTATTTATCCCCACTGATCATGATCTCTTTTATGTATTGCGAGTAGTTACTTTAGTTCTTGAGGACATGGGAGAAGTCTAGTTGTTAGTAGTCATATGATGTTGAAGTAATATGTGTTGGTTGATACTTAAGTTGTGTAGTTATTTCCTAGTGGTGTTGTGTGAGTCGACCACTCAACATTTCTCCTTATTAAGGACCTAGGGGAATACATTGTATACAAATAATGCTTACGGTGGGTTACCGGAGTGAAAAAAACCTGAACCCCAGTTCGCACGCTTTTGCACAAGGGAACAATGGATCATCGATCGTATTTCTATGGTTAGGCTTTTGCCTTAATTACTATTTTGTATTTGCGGATGCTTGCAAGGTTTTTAATCATAAGAGTGCACTTATCTTAGACTAGAGGGTGCACTAGCATAGATCCACCCACTCAACACTTATCAGCACATCACATAGCACCGATACGGAATATGGCGAAAGCACATGACTATTTCTCCCGTGTGTCCTCAAGAACGCTTTAGCCTTTATAAGTTCAGTTGCTAGGCCTATCCTTTGCTCAAAAGGATTGGGCCACTTGTTACTCCTCAGTGTCTTTTACTTTGCTCGCTTTTACCTTTTGGTTGCTTATATAAAAAATCCCTAAAAAGTTATCTTTCAGTTCCTGCAGCTATTTCTTTACCAAAGTCACTTACCAATACCTTCTGCTCCTCGTTGGGTTCGACACTCTTATTTATCGAAAACGCTACAAACGATCCCCTATAGTTGATCCCAAAAGATTCCAAAGAGGACAAATTAAAAGATCCCAAAAGAGGACAAATTAAAAGATCCCAAAGAGGACAAATGAGAGATAAATAGAAAGAGCCAATGAGGCCACAAAAATAGAAAAAATAGAAAAAAAGAAATAAAAAGAGAGAAGGGGGCAACACTACTATTACTTTTGAAATATCCACACTTGTACTCCATAGTTATATTTGTACTCCATTGATATTTTCATATCATTCATGCATAACTATGTGGGAATCCTTACACTATTGAACTTGGCTTGCATATTCCAAGGATGAGCCTCCTCAAATGAGCTCTAGGTCTTCATGAGCAAGCAAGTTTGATGGACCCCCACTAGTTTCATTGGAGAGCTTAAATTATCTCATATGTGCATCCGTTGCATGGCAATCCCCACTCCTCACATCATATCTATCATTTGACTTTCCCTCGCCTATGATTGTCCTCATTGATGTGAGCCTTTCAAACATTTTCATCTTCCTTACCCATCATTATTATATTTTCCATCCTATGTGCCAACATATCTTTGTTGCGCTCATCCATTGCATGAGTACTCAAAGTCGAAAGGGAGAGGATCATTTTGACTTGTGCCTGACTAGTGGTCTGGGGACGAGTCAAAATAAGATTCCAAAGGAGACCAAGTGTGAAGTTTTAGTAGATTGAGTTCTCAATTAAAATATATAGTATTTATTTTCTCTAAACCCATCTCCCACTTCTGGCACGCAAACACCATTTGGAGACATTCGAGTCACGGACAACGAGAGCACTTGCACCTTTATGTTCTTACTTTGCTAGTTTCAATACTAGACATAGACTCTTGCTTGTTATTGTCTTGACTTGAATTTCATATCTTACTTGCTTTACTTTGAAGTTCTTATCTACGTGACATGTCACCACAGAAACTATCTGTGTTATCGTTTAACTACTCGAGGACGAGCAGAAATTAAGCTTGGGGATGTTGATACGTCCCAAACGTATCTATAATTTTTGCTTGTTCCATGCTCATTTGGGTGACATTGCTATGTGTTTTGATACACTTTCATACCTTTTTACACATATTTGGACTAACCTACTGATGGCGTGGAGGTGGTAATGGCTTCTCGCCCTTCGTTGGTTACCCCAGGTGGAAGGTGAGATGTAGGATATCAGCAAATTTCCCCTATGTGGAGGATAGGATTTGTCTCCCCTAGGACTCCGGCAATGATAAGTAGGTGTCAGCGGCGCACCTGACGCGGACCTGCACACGATACAATTAACTTTGCTCCCAACGAAGTTCAGAGAGGTTGTCAATCTCTCCGGTCTTGTTGTTTACAAAGGGTCAAACACACAAGGGATAATGATAATGATAGCAACTAAAAGTAAATACTAAAAAATAAATAGGCTTGTAAACAATGATGAGGATATGGACCGGGGTCCCGTGATGTTCACTAGTGATGTCTCTCTCCCAAAAGACGATAAAATGTTATGTGAGGTAAACAAATTACAGATGGACAATTGACATGATTATAAACGCACCGCAGTGCTAACTATGCTACAAAAGAAAGGAAGAGGCTCATAAGCATGGGCAGTACGCCAAAATAAGTAGACCGAAATCCATCTACATCTACTACTAATCGTCCACCTTGAGATATCTATCCAGAACATCTCGCTGGTATTAAGTTGCGAGTCCCACCCAAAGTGTAAACCCAAAGCAACAGACAACTGCATTAAAAGAACTTTGCGTAAAGTAAACAATCCTTGCAACCGCGGTTACAAACACCGTTGTTTTCCCCCTTGTGGCCACAACACATCCCCTAGACTCATGTTTCTATCATTCAAGTGTGTCATCAGGGGGCATGTACCCACAATCGAGCATAACATTCCCTCTTGGAGTTACTATCCACCACTTGGCCAAATAAATAAACAGCAACGAAGAACATGCAAGAATTACTTAGGAACAAAAATATAAGAGATCAAAAACCAAATATATTACTCTATCACGATATGAACATAATCTCATAATCCATCGGATCCCAACAAACTCAACATAGCAACAGCAGAAGAACTACATAAGTGCGTCGATCATGTAGGGAAGCTCACGAGTTCTAAACAATGAAGAACAAAGATGGAAGGAGAGAATCACATAGCTAATGATCACGGACCCATGGTCCAAGGTAGAATACTCACAGCACATTAGGGAAGCGTCCATGGTGGAGGAGAAGCTCCCGGAGGTCGATCCTCCCTCCGGCAGGGTGCCGGGAAGGGTCCTGACGGTGCTCCCGATCTTGGAAGTGCGGCGGCGGCGGAACATATGAGAGATTGCGAATTAGGGTTCTGTCTTCGGAGTTTCCCCGTGACGGAGAATAAATTGGCGAAGGGGGCAGCCAAGGGGGCCACCAGGAGTCCAGGCGCGGCCCCTGGCCACGCCAGGTGGCCGCCTGGTGGTGGCCTTCTGGCCCCACTTCGGGCTTCTGGAGGCTTCCGACACGCTGATTTTTTATCTGATTTTTCCCGGATTTTTGGAGCACTTTTTATATGGGGAAAAACTGAAATAGAAAAACAGCAGAAAACAAGAACTGGCACTGGGGTGCACTGAGTTAGTAGGTTAGTCAAAATATGATGAAAAGTGTATGGAAGTGTATCTAGATCATAGAAATATCACACAAAACATGTATGGACCGAGCAGAAATTATCGATACGTTTGAGACGTATCAACATCCCCAAGCTTAATTCCTGCTCGTACTCGAGTAGGTAAATGATAACAGGCATAATTTCTGTGGTGACATGCTAGCAACCATATAAGAACTTTGAAAAGTAAAGTAATCAAGGTATGTAATTCAATTCAAGTGATAACATGCAAGAGTCTATATTACCATTAAAGCAAGTATCAGGAGAACATTAGGTGCAAGAGCTCTTGCTGTCCGTGACTCGAATGTCTCCAGATGGTGTTTGCGTGCAAGAAGGGGGATAGGGAATATGAGAAAAAAGTATTTTTGTGTTGAGAACTCAATCTACTAAAGTTTCACACTTGGTCTTCTTTGGAATCTTATCTTGACACGTCCCCAGACCACTAGTCGGATACAAGTCAATTTGATCCACTCCTTTTCGATATTTTGAGCACTCATGCAATGGATGAGCGTAAGCACGAGAGTTGACACTTAAGATGGGAAAGAGAGAAATATGGTGGAGAAGGAATACAAAAAGGTGAGAAAGGCTCACATCAATGAGGACAATCATAGGCGAGAAGGCCAAATGGTAGATATGATGTGAGGTGTAGGGATTGCCATGCAACAGACGCATATATGAGCTGAAAAGCTCTCCAATGGAACTAGTGGGGGTGCATCTAACTTGCTCGCTCATGAAGACCTAGAGATCTTGTGAGGAGGCTCATCCTTGGAATATGCAAGCCAAGTTCTATAGTGTGAAGTTCCCCACATAGCTATATGCATGAATGATCATCTCTATGGAGTACAAGGATAAGAGGGAGTACTATTGTGGATCTTTCAAAAGGATAGTAGTGTTGCACCTTTCTCTCTTTTTATTTCTTTTTCGCTTTTTTTTATTTTTTTATTTTTTGGTGGCCTCAATGGCTCTTTCTATTTAACTCTCATTTGTCCTCTTTGGGATCTTTTATTTTGTCCACTTTGGGATCTTTTCCTCACTTAAGGGCAACACTCTAATTTACAAGAGGGTATAGAAGATCTTTCATACTTTACAAGGTACTCAAATCATAAAGAAGATGTAGCTATGATGATGTATGCAATGTATGCCGCTGCCAGTGTAGCAGGAACATGTATGACATGAAGATCAAGTCATGAAGAGGTGGATGTTGCATGGCAATATATCTCGGAAAGGCTATGGAAATGCCTTGATAGGTAGGTATGGTGGCTGTTTTGAGGAAGGATATAAGGAGGTTTATGATGACAGAGCGGATCATGCCAAGGGTTTGGATGTACCGGCGAAGGTGGACGCCAACTCTCGGAGTGAGAAGGAGGCAATGCACGACACAGGAAAGGCTAGCAAATATGAGGAGGTGGAAGTGTCAACTTTCAATACTTACATTAGTCCGAAGAACTCATGCACTTATTATCGGTAACTCTCAATCTAACAAGGAGGTTCACAAAGAGACAAGTACCCCGAGGAGGAGTGTATGGGGGTTTGGTTATCCTTGCGCATCCTTGACTCATGGTACGTGATGTTCTCTAATATTCGACCCCTCAGAAGAGTAGTGATCCATCTAGTAGCTAGAGTTCTCAACTAGTGTTGTACGTTTTTGAAAATAAACACAAATTTCCCAAAATACGACACCTATCACTAATAGGCTAGATCTCTTGACACCAAAAGTTCAAAAATTACTCACATCAATACCTCAAAACTATTGCAAGTTACTACTAGAATTAAATAGTAACCTCAATCACCTACTTCTCAAAAACAAGACATAACTCAGTGCAACAACCAACTCTCTTAACATGATAAACATGAAAACTAAAGAGATTCCAGCGAGAAACTAAACAAAAGCCAAGGCTCTTGCTAAAACAAACTAAGACTAAAACTAGACATGGCAGTAGCTACGAAAAGATAAAGAACACACAACAGCAAAAAGATAGGCATGAAGAATCCTATGATGTGTTCTAGATTCTGAAAGTGGAGTGTGTTTCTCTCCCAAACAGAGTAAGACGGGATCTAAATTTTTATGAACAGCAAACAAAGCTAAAGAAAACTAAAAATAAAACCTACGAGCGAGACGCTCCAAGCATAGCACATAACACATGAAGTGATAGAAATATAGTGAGACGAAGGACGAACTGATAATTGTTGATGGAGAAGGGGATGCACGGGGGCATCCCCAAGATTATACGCTTGAGTCTCCTTGAATATTTTTTGGGGATGCATGGGGGCATCCCCAAGCTTGAGCGCTTGACACTCCTGAATCTTCTTTCATCATCTTCCATCGCACACTTGAAAAACCCTTCATACATAACTCATCATAAGCTAATTAGAGAGGTTAGTACCCTTAATAAATAATTTTTCCCCACTGGATATAAAGATATTCTTGAAGAGCTACTGTTTCTCAGGATTGCCAAAAGGTTTTTGCAAATAAAAAGCAAGCTTAAGGTTTGCAAAAGTTAGGAGAGACAAAATGTGGCAGAATCTATGAAAAACAGGACAGCAGGTAGTAAATAATTTTTAGGGGTACTTATGCAACTCAAATAAAAAAACTCAGAACATAAGATAGTTCTGTGATTGTATAGAGCACGCTTTGTAAAAAATTCAGCTCAAAACATGAACTGGTGATTTATTCTGTTTTTTCCCGTCACGAGGACAGAATCTATTTTCTGGACAGCATGTCACAACTTTCACTTCCCTTGTCATATGAGGCTATACTTGGCACAAAGCTTGAAAAATAAAGATACAATGATGTTTCTACAGTAGTAACAATCATCAAGACCACTAAAAACAGAAGTACAAACATCTTGGGTTGCCTCCCAACAAGCGCTTTCTTCTACGCCTTTAAGCTAGGCATGAAGATTAAAGAAGACGCTCTCACAAGAATAAGGATTTGAAGCAAAAGAGAGCATCAAGAAGCAAATACGAAACACATTTAAGCGTAACCCGCCTCCTATGCACAGGCTTCTTGTAAGAAAATAAATCAAGGAAGCACAAAGTGGCAAGCATTGGAAGGTGGAACAAGAACAACTTTAAAACTTTCAACTTAGAGAGAGGTGTTTTTGGAACATGGAAGTTTCTATAACCAAACTTTCCTCTCTCAAAATAATTTTCAGTAGTATCGTGAACAACATCAAGAATATAACTATCACATAAATCATGTTGTTCATGACCTACAAGCACACGTGTTTAGTTTTCAACACGGTCTTTAGGATCATAAGATAAATGCAACCCGTCACATTGAGCCTTGATAAGAGCAAAATTCTCCGGAATATGATTTGGAGATTTCAAAAGGATAATAGGACAATCAAGTGTGGGTGCAATAGCAAAAATTTCATGCTTAACATGAGGAACTATAGCAAGTTCATCTCCGTAAGCATCATCCATAGTGGCATCACGGCCATAAGCATAGAAGGCATCAACTTCATCAAAAAGGGATATTTCAAAAGAATCCATAGGATCAGAATACTTATATAAGGTAAGATTCAAAGAGTTACTCTCATTTGAAGGTACACATGGATATCTCCATTCTTCCTCCTTTTGTTCGTCACTCTCCTCCTCTTTTTCATCCAAGGAGCTTTCAGGTTCAGCAATTTCTTCTTCCATAGGGTCCTGTAAATGATTAGTCTCTTCCTTTGGGGGAGAGATTCTCTTAAGATGATCATTAATATAATAATTAGCATCGTAATTTTCCAAACAACAGTTAAGTATAGCAAGACTCTCAGATTTTTAAGGGGCATCATCAATATTTTTAATAAGATAAGTAATTTCATAGGCACCCTTATATGAAAAAAATTCTTCTATTTGCTCGGTATCATCAAAATCATAATTTCCCTTAGCATAAGAAGCTAAGGTTTCATCATCATTGTACTCACATTGGAAAGAAAGGTGTTTGTGCCTCATAAAGCAACAAGATTCATCCCTGCAGAAAGATATATTATATATTGAGCACAAGTTTCTAGCATACTCATACAACTGATATATTTGTTTCCATAAGTGTATCCCCTTTTGAGACAAGTGGTGTCCCTTGTACCACTTTTGTTGATCCTCGGTGAATCCTCCATGCCAATAAGATCTGGTTTCAAAAAATTCAGACATTGATTGGCAAGTAAGGAACTAGAAAAAAAATATTTTTTGGGTTTTTGGTAAAAGACACAAAAGCAAGAACTGAAAGGTAAACTAACAAGACTAAAAAGTAAAGATAAAAGGTAGTGGGAAAATCCCCTATCTTATCACTCGGAGTCCCCGACAACGGCGCCAGAAATTTGCTTGATGGCGTGGAAGTGGTAATGGCTTCTCGCCCTTCGTTGGTTACCCCAAGTGGAAGGTGAGATGTAGGATAGCAGAAAATTTCCCCTATGTGGAGGATAGGGTTTGTCTCCCGTAGTACTCCAACAATGATAAGTAGGTGTCAGCGGCGCACCTGACACGGACCTGCACACGATACAATTAACTTTGCTCCCAACGAAGTTCAGATAGGTTGTCAATCTCTCTGGTCTTGTTGTTTACAAATGGTCAAACACACAAGGGATAATGATAATGATAGCAACTGAAAGTAAATACTGAAAAATAAATAGGATTGTAAACAATGATGAGGATATGGACCGGGGTCCCGTGATGTTCACTAGTGATGTCTCTCTCCCAAAATACGATAAACTGTTATGCGAGGTAAACAAATTACAGATGGGCAATTGATAGGATTATAAACGCACCGCAGTGCTAACTATGCTACAAAAGAAAGGAAGATGCTCATAAGCATGGGCAGTACGCCAAAATAAGTAGACCGAAATCCATCTACATCTACTACTAATCATCCACCTTGAGATATCTATCCAGAACATCTCGCTGGTATTAAGTTGCGAGTCCCACCCAAAGTGTAAACCCAAAGCAACATACAATTGCATTAAAATAACTTTGTGTAAAGTAAACAATCCTTGCAACCACGGTTACAAGCACCGTTGTTTTCCCCCTTGTGGCCACAGCACATTGATAACCCTCAACTGTAGGGGATCGAGATAGTCTTCGCGGGCAAGATAACCAAATTTATTGATTCGACCCTTGGGGAGCCAAAGAATACGTACAGGCTTTGACAATTGAGTTGTCAATTCAACCGCACCTGAAATAAACACTCGCTTGCACAAAGGTATTAGTAGCAATGGTAGTATGGAAGTGGTAGTGGTGATGATAATAGTGGTGATGAAACAGCAAAAGTAAAACAACAAAAGTAAACAACTAGTAACCAGCAAGATTGACACACTGTAGGCTAGGGAGATGGATGGTTGGGCGCTGCTTGAATGAGATCAAACATGTAATAGATTCTAACACGGGCAAGGCTCACAGAAAAGAAAGGATCATCTAGGAAAATATCAAACATCAGGCATGTATCCCAAGGTAGTTGTACGTGCTTGCAATAAGAACTTTGCACAACATCTTTTGTCCTAACATCTCGCTATGAATGGGGCCAAAAGGAACTTAGGGAGATTAAGGTACTCCTGTTAAAGAGCACCGGAATAAAGCATTAACACTTCATGGATACACGGAATCCTCAAATTATAGTCCATCCCCTTTGGTGTCCCAAGCTGTCACTATTAGGATCGCAGGTTCCAGACTATAATAGGTGCATACAACTCATAGATAGGATCAAGAACACCAACACACTCAAGAAAAAAAAGGGTGATCAGATCTGAAATCATGGCACTCGGGCCCAAAGTGACAAGCATTAAGAGCAACAAGTTGTAATAGAGATGATAAACACCAAGTAGATGATAGGCAACATGCCCCCATCAATCTGATAAACTATTACATGATCTAACTCATCCAATCCCTACCATCCCATTTGCCTACAGCAAGGAATTACTCACACATGAGAGGAGAAGTCATGGAGGAGTGATGGAGAGGCGGTGATGATGAAGATGGCGATGATTTCCCCTCACCGGAGGCCAAAGCAGCCTCCAAATTAGTTCTCCCGAAGAAGAACAGAGGGTGGCGGCGGCTCCGCGACGTAGATCGGAAAAGCGAATTATTTTCTAGAGTTTCCTCGCCGAGGGAATAAATAGGGCCAAGGTAGGGCACCAGGGGGCGTGGGACCCACCCAGGAGGGCAGGTGGCGCGGCCAGGGGCTGGGTCGCGCCACACACCCTTCTGGTTGCTGATGTCGGTGAAGTTAATAGGTTTAGTGGGATGCCTCCCCTGTCAACTGCGCCAATAAATGATTCTTGATAACCCACAAGTCTAGGGGATCAACTGTAGATTTTCGATAAATAAGGATGTCGATCCCAACGAGGAGTAGAAGGTATTGACAAGTGACTCTAGATAAGGAAAAGGCTGCACACACTGAAAGATAAATATTTAGGGGTTTTTGGTTTAAGCAACAGAAAGGTAAAAGACAAGCAAAGTAAATAGGGTAACTGAGGAGTAGCAAGTGGCCCAATACTTTCACAAGGATAACCCTAGGAACTGAACTTATAAAAGCTAAAGCGTTCTCGAGGGCACACGGGAGAGATAGTCAAGTCACTTTCACCATATTCCGCCAAGTAGCATGTATTGTGTCGATAAGTGTCGGTGGGTGGATCAATGCTAGTACACCTTCTAGACTAAGATAAGTGTACTCTTATGATTACACACCTTGCAAGCATCCGCAAATACAAGGTAGTAATTAAGGCATAAGCCTAACCACAACATTACGATCGAGGATCCATAACTCCCTTGTGCAAAAGTGTGCGAACTGGGGTTCAGGTTTCTGTCACTCCGGCAACCCACCATAAGAATCCTTTGTGCACAATGTATTCCCCTAGGTCCTTAATAAGGCGAAGTGTTGGGTGTTCGACTCACACAACACCACTAGGAAAATAACAACACAACTTAAATATCAAACAACACATAATACTTCAACTTCATATGACTACTAGCAACTAGACTTCTCCCATGTCCTCAAGAACTAAAGTAACTACTCACAAGACATAAAAGAGATCATGATCAGAGGGGATAAATATATGATAAACAATCTGGACACAATGATAAGTCTCCAACAAAACTCAATAGCATTGATCAGACGGTAGTAATCAACACCGGTAGAGTAGAGAGGATAGATAGTACGGATCACAACACAAGATGAACTTTTGAGGTGAGATTGGATGGGGGTGGAGATGATGTTGATGATGTTCTCGATGATGCCCGTGACGATGATGATGACGATGGCGATGATCTCCCCTTCCGGGAGGTGATCTCCCCGGCGGAATCTGCCCGCCGGAGATGGCTTTTTATTCTTTGTAAGTTTCCGCCACGAGGCGGCGGTGAAACGGCGAAACTCCTCCCTTTTTAGGGTTTATACCCCAGGGGGTAATATAGGCCAAAGGGGGCACCGAGGTGGGCCACCAGGCATCCAGGAGGGTGCCTAGCGCACCCTTGGGGGGGCCCCGCCAGGGACCCTTCTGGGTGCCTGGTGTGTCCCCTTTGGTCCCTCTTCGGTGAGCTCCCGTGAATCTTCGTAAAAACGATCTCCGTCAATTTTCATCAAATTTGGAGTTGATCTGATTCAGCAACTTGATGTCCACTTTTTACCTCTTAATTCTGCTTCTGCTGCTTCGGCACCGTAAAGTTGCAAACTATGTAAAACAAGCCAAAACAACATAAGAACAATACTTTAAAGTGGAATATATCAATGAATAGGGTTAAATTACAATATAAAATAGTGATGCATTTTGGACGTATCAACTCCCCCAAGCTTAGACCTCTCTTGTCCCCAAGCGATTACTTAGCTCGGCAAACCTGTTCACAAGTTTAGAGAGTGAAGTGTCGATAAAAGAATACGGACAAGAAGCATCAAGATTTTTCACCAAACTGAAGCATCCTCAACAGCAACCTCAACTGATAAGGTCCTTATGATAAAGTAGTAACAATTATAACAAAGTAGGACCAAGAAAACTCACCAAATCATAGCAGACATAGCCTTGGTCAAGGAACAACTAATAACTTTTACTTTTGCTCTTTCACTTATAATGGAACCAGTTGAAGCTTTTGAAAGAACATGTTATTAGTCAAGAAGTGCACATGTTAACACAAATGAAGATGTTTACTAGGCATAAGCTTTTGCAAACAACTTACTTATCAAAAGATAATGTCAACAAAGATGTCACATGCTAACTCTCAATGAGGGACGCAAGGTACACGATCGAGATCAGGGACTCACGATGAGATATCACAACACAACTCTACAAATAAAATAATACAAGCTGTTTAATACAAGCCAGGGGCCATGAGGGCTCGAATACAACAGCTCGAGAGCACAAAGTTAGCGGAAGCAATAGTATCTGAGTACAGACACAAGGTTACAAGGTTGCCTTAAGAAGGCTAGCACAAAAACAAACGATCGAAAAGGCGAGGCCTCCTGCCTGGGAACCTCCAAACTACTCCTGGTCAAGGGGGGAACTCCACGATGAAGCAAACATCAGGGGTCTTCATGTTGCGGTGGTCGGCATCGGGGATCCTCTGCTCCTAGGCTCCAACGTCGACCGCAGCGGCCGATCAGGCAAAACAAAAAGGGGGAAATAAAGCAAAGGTGAGTATCTAGCATACCCGCGAGTCTTACGTCCGCTACTAAGCATTTATGCATTGTATCAAATGGAAAGGGGAGGCTGTATATAGTGGAATGCAAGGTAGAAATCAAAATAAGGGTAAGAAGCTAGGCCTACCGAAGACTAGCATCTTCCGACGAGTCTTACAGCATGAGGTAAGAATCAGCCAACAGTTTAATATAACAGTAATGAAAGTAACAATGCAGCATAAGTTTCTGCAGCATTGTATAATAATAAGTTGTATTAGAAACAATTATATATGCCTCCGAGATCCCCTCCTCGACTTCCCTGCGAGGAAGAGAAACCGGAACCGACAGTTTAATAGTAGTAGTTTGTAGTATTAGGCTCTGGCTTCAGCATAAAGCGTCCTGTTACCGTGGACACAGCTATCCGAATAGATTATCCTCCCTGCAGGGGCTGCACTACTGTTACCCTACACGCTCGGATCTCCAGGGTGGCGTACACCTTGTTAGGGAACACCCCACCGAGGCTATCCGAAACGCCGAGGCCATCCTACGGCTCATCAGAGAGGTCCCCGCCGGTCTACAGCCCTAAGGGCAAGGGGGTCATGGGCCTATCAACCCTCGCTCTGCGGGTCGTTGTGCGCCAAGTGGATCCAGTGCCGCAGCACGATCCGACCCAACCACAATGCTGAAATGGACGTCTTTCAGAGCTTTCGAACGAGACCACAACGCGGAGGGTCCACACCATAATCCCATGTGGAGGTAGTGCGTATAGGGCACGCCGACCCACTCAAGTCATCCACCTGAACCATTAAGCATTTTATTATTTTCTGTCGGGACAACCGTTATCGTTGCCCCTTATTGAATGAGTCGTGGGCAATGAAAGCGGCCAGGACCACCAGTAACGTCGGTGCCTGCCCTGACGTCCAACCAACTCGTGCGGTTACCAACAAGGTGAACCGTCTCCTTACCTTTCTCACGTTTGCTCCGAAGAGCTCGACTTTCGTACAACAAGATATCTGTAGGCCACGAACAGTACCAGGCCCGCCGCACACCGGTGGAATACAACTGACATGTCGTTCCGCTAAGATACCCTGCGCGGGCACCGCTGGGTCACCCGACTCCTTACCTGTAAGGACACCAGTTGATTCGAATGCCTACCATCAAGTGAAACCAGGAGGAATCACCCTCGATGGTACACTTGAAGAGGTTCGACAGAGACATCAGCGAAATGAACTAAAGAGGAATATTCTCGTATCACCCCGGTGGTGCCGAGACACCAGTGGAATGAACTAAAGAGGAATACCCTCGTATCATCCCAGTGATGCTACGCTACTGAGCCGACGAGAGTGAAATACGAGTCCGTCCACTCGTAAGTCAAACTCGAAGCGACTCGGCAGAGTCTCGCCGTTGTAGGTTCCCTAGGGCGTCTGCATTGATCCGTACCTATTGCAGTTATAATATTTGGTAATCCGCGTTCACTCACCAGAGTGATCACGGCCCGCTATTCTAAACCTAGCTAACAATGCGCAGGGTTTACTGCTGAATATTATATATATTTATAAGGCAACATAGGACAAAGGAGGGTACATCAAGGGGCGACAAAAACAGGCTATGCAATTGAATAGGATTGTAACGTAGCAGCAACAGTAACAATGCCTAGTGCAAGAAAAGTACAGAAAAGATAGGCGATATCTGGGGAAGAGAATGGCTCTGCTTGCCTGAAAGCTCGACGATAGGGGTACGATCGTCGACGATTTAGTCGTACTCGGCAATGATGTCGTCGTCGGCAACAATGAGGTCTATCGGAGAATAAAGGGGGAGAAACAACAAATACACAACAATAATAGCAAACAGATGCAAGGCATGACATATGAAAAGTTAACGATGCTCTAACGTAGTATGTAGAAATATGCTCGGAGCGGGAATTCATCCAGGGATGAACTGCCAGCTCCGGGTGATTACCGGACAGGGTGTCCGAAGGGGGAAGGGATCAGGCCGGAGGTGTCGTGGACATCCGAAAAACGTATGGGTGGGTTATCCGAGTTAGTTGAACTATTCTGAACAACTTTCGTGTTTAGAACAATTTCATCCGGAAAGTTTTACCGGCTCCGGTCGTTTGACAGACAGATGAACCGAAGGTGAAATGTTCCATGTTCGATAGGTTAGAGGGGTGCGGTGGGTATACAGGTAGCGTATCCGTATTCGTTATATTTTTCTGATCAAGTTTGATGCATAAATTATTTTCATCAGAGCTACGAATTAAACGATATTGATTTCATAAAGTTTTAATCATTTTCTGAATTTCTTTTATTTATTAATTCAACATTATCTATAATAGTGATATTGACTGGTCAAACCTGGTGTAAGGCCCGATATGCGGTACTGTTCCAGATCTAGAGGTTTCCATCCAGATCCGGGGACGAAGCACATATCAGTCCCACCGCGACATATGACGAAGTCATACGCCCCGGATTTCCAACTTGATATCACAACATTACAGATACAAGGATACAACATCTCATACAATCGGCATACAACTGCCTTAAATACAATACATCAGCGGAAGGTCCATGTCTGAGTACAGACTACAATCAAATGCCTATTGGCAAAGAGAAAAACGTCAATCCCCATAACCACACGGGGCCAGGCCCTCCGCCGGGATCCGCCTAACTAGTCGTCGTCGAGTCTCCACGTGAAACGTCGATCACCATACCTGTTGTCGGTCAAGAACCCTGAAAAGAGTTTGGGGTGGTATCATGAGTACAGAAGTACTCAGCATCCAACTGTAGTGGTCAACTGACCCAGCAAGGACTTCATCACTCGTCATTCTAGAACAACTAGTAGTTTACGGTAAGGCTGGGGTAAGTGGTGAGGTTGCTGCCGCACTAGCATTTATGAGGTGGCTAACGATCTAGAGAGTAAGATAAGAAGCCAAGAATTCAACCAGGAATCGCCTCCAACAAGTCTTGCTATCAACTATTACGCAAACATAACACCTATCCTATCCTTGTCCTCCTCTTTGCATCCCGACGAAGAAGAAGCAGTAAAGGCACACACACGATGATCAAATTATATTAAGATTATCTCAGATGTTGCTGTCTATGAACAAGGAGTAGGTCTCAAGTCGTCCATAACCGTGGACACGGTTTCTCGAAAAGATTTAACCCTGCATGGGTGTACCAACTGCCCATTACAAGGCTCCGCACGCACGCCCATCTCTCTCAGTTGCTACCCATGACAGGCAAACATTTCATGATTTAGTTCCAAGAGATCCGAAACGACAGGTCCCTCTATCTAACAACGAAATAATCCGCGTGGCCCCCGGGGAGTTGACACCCAACCCAAAAGCCGGCCACGCTCTCGGATCGGACTCTTCCGAATGGCTAAGATCGAGGTTAGCCTCACCTATATAATAGGGGACTTCCCTAGCTCACCAGTGTGGACCAACAAAGGAACTATGTCTCTGCTGGCCCGAGTTGTTTTTAAATACACTGGTTGCAGACCAGTTACGCACATGGTTTCAAATGGTAAAATCAGCTTGGGCCACCACTACAAATGTTTGAAGCTAGGTAGGTAAGTAAAGAGGACCCCATAGCATCCCACACGCGGTTAGGCACGCTCAGTCTTAAAACCAATACCCGAAACTCGGACCCTAGGTGACTCGAATGGAACAAAGCGTCGGGGCGGGATAGCCTAGACCTTCCATCCTTCGTCGAGTATAGTCAACATTTATAATAATCATATCATCCACAACAATATAATAATGTGATAGCCCAACCAAGGAGTAACAGGGTAACATCGTAGCATCCTAAGCATGCATACTAAGCAAGGGCTAAGCAACGAGCAATAGTAACATAGCAGTACATGGTTTGCTGGGAGGGGACATGGCTGTATCGGTTTAAGAGAGGCTATAAACATGTGGTAGGATCAAACATCGAACCTATCCTAGACTAGCATGCAAACCGCTGGTTGCAATAGAATGGATCATAAGTAATGTATAGTCCTTGACTGTTGATAAGTCGGGTTCTGAAGGTGTAGTTGATCGCAAACTCGCATCGTCTCTGAGAGTATCCGCGGGAGCACACAAGAAGTAAACACTGGAAATCAATCAACGAAGATACCACTATCACTACGGAGCAATCACGAGCAAGCAATAAACAAACAAGCATGGTCAAGTATGATGCATGTCATTTTAATATCATGGCATGAATATAAGAACGAGCAAGTTTAAAAGAAGCATCGGAAAGCAAGTGTGCAATGCTACCGACAACCTTCCTATGCATTTTATAGGTGAGTTATGGATCCGAAGGATCCTTATTTTATAATTATTATGATGCATGATCATGGCATGTGCAGAGAATTAAACAAGATATGAACACGAATTGCCCACTCACGAAGATAGACCTCGAGATGGGAGTCATTAACTTAAAGAGATGCAAAAATGGCATGGCACAATATGATGCACCTAATGAATTCTATTGCAAACAAGGAAAGAAAGAGCGAGAAAACTCTACTGGCAAGCTACGGTTATCGCGGAACCACGATGATCAAAACACGCGAAGCCAAGTGCAACATGTGAGGGGTTTACGTGCAAAATGCTATATCACAAAAATAAAGCATGCCCATTTAACAAAATGGGCAGCACCATCACCTTCCTCTCATTTTTCTACCCCAAAATCATATATGACATCATATGTTCGGGGCAAGGATGCGCATAGCACAAGCATGCAAAAATAAAGCAGAAAAGAAAAAAAGAAAAAAAAGAAATGGAGATTTTTTTTTCACTGGGCTGGCTTCGGCCAATTTGGCCCAAACCCTCGCGGTGCTTGTCTTTCTATCGAGCGCCCACGGGCGAGTAAAACGAATGGGCCGAGCCCACTGCGCTGTAAAAATATAAGAAAAAGGTTGGGTTTAATTGCTGCAGGGAGAGCTCGAACCCGAGAACTCTCAGATGAAAGAGCCAATCCTATGAATCACAACAGGTTATCTAACTGAATTTTGATAACACAGGGTGGTCGGGGTAGCTGAAACTCTGAACCAAACTAAATCTGAAAACATAGGTTGCACGCGACAAAACAGAATAAAAAGTGAGCATGCTGCGCCCACGGGGATTTGATCCCACGACCACATGTTCGATCAACATGTGCGCTGCCACTACAACACTTAAGAAATACGACATGGAGCAGATCTGGACCAACAAAACCTACGTGTTGCGAAAACTAAAGCCAAAGCAAAACTGAAGAAAAATAACAGCGCTCCCTGATGAAAAAAGCAGAGATGACCCAAACCAGATCGACGCAGCGATGAGGGCGATCGCTGGGTAGCTCCCAGGTGCCAAAGGCACGACCTGGACGAGGTAAGAGGCGACACACGCGCTCCACATCGCACTCCCAGACAGACGGGGCGCCGGCGTGGTGCACGTCCTGACCATGGCGAGCGCGTCCGACGTCTACGGCTACACGAGCAAGGAAGAACTATGAACATGAAACACGGCGTCCGCGGCGTCCTGCAACTAGCGTGAATGAACAACGAGGAGGGGAAGGCGCAGCTCACAGCGGGGGAGCTTGGCGACGTCGATCGGCTCGGGAAGAGGACAAAGACGAGGCAGACACGGGCGCATGCTCGATGACGGGACGGCGAACCGGGGCACGCCGGCCTCGGCTCCTTGATCCCGGAGGCACTGCGAGGAACGGGAAGACGAACACGCCGATGGCGACGATGATCGGAACATGGGGCTCACGAAATCGTGACCACGGACCTCCTGTCCATGGCGTCCGAGAGAAAAAGAAAAGGGGAGGGAAAAGAGAGAACGAGGAGAGGGCGGCGGGGAGAGGGAACCCTAGGGAGGCGAGGGGAATACGGGTGAGAGGAGAGGGAGCTCGGCTATAAAGGGGAGGGGGAGAGGAGGCTGCAGGTGGTGGCCACGCCGGCCACATCTGCTTTTCTCTGCCGTGAGAGAGGAGAGGGAAAAGGTTAAGGGGAGAAGGGGATGACTGGTGGGTCCTGGGAGTGGAGAGGAGTTGGGCTAGGGGTATGGGTTGGCTGGAGAGAAGAGGCCCAAGGTCTGGAGTTTTATCTGCGTTTATTCTTTTTACAAAAGACAGCAGAAAATTGGCTAAAAAGAAATGGTCAACAAATTTCAAAAGTCATATAAAAATATGATTATGGATCCTTTGCAACTATAGGATTTTTAGAAAATGATTTTGGGTCAAAAATGTTTAAGTATTTCAAAAGGCATTTAAATTATTTCAAATGCAATTTGAATCACAACCCCATTTTCTGAAAAGGCAAAATCTTGGGATTTGGGTAGGGGTTAAATCATGGCAAAACATGACTTATTCGCAGAGGAGTTAATGAGCAAAATGGCAAAGGAGCAAAAGAAAGAAATGAAAGGGAAATTGGAAAATCCTTTTACGTGATCAGAAAATGTTTGGGCATTTTCCTGTCACATGGATTTTGGCAAAAAACAAATGTGCAAATTTCCATCCCCAATGGGAAAAACAAAAATGCAATTTTTTCTGGAATTTTCCAGTTTTGGGCTGTTACACCTGGCCAGTGGGTCCCACATGTCATTGACCCCTATTGAATTTCTTTGAAAATGGCTAAGTCTGGGAATCGATGCTTAAACATCATCTAGCTGTCTTCGAGGGGCTACGGTTTAGGGTCCCACTCCTCCGATGAAATTGTGCCCAACATCAACTTTCATCAGTGGTCAGTAATCTCGAATCCGGTACGGGTGGAAAATTCATTAGCGTTCATTTACATAATTAAAGCGTTGCCGGAAAAGTGCTACATAAGGTAAATTTTAGAATCTGTTAAAATGCACACTTTGTGATTTTTATAGCATTTAACATATGCATTTTCTGAAACTGATGCAATGGAACAAATGAAAGCTGGGTATGCCTACTTTCTATTCGTATAACCTTTGTCCATGATCAAAGCCATTGGCTAGTTGTTTGCTTCTGCAGAAAATGGTGTCCAGCAGCAATTTATACACCTAGTGGGTTTGAGCTAACAGAAAAGTGCATTTTTGCCATTTTCATAGGATTTATACCATGCCTCAAATTGAGTTGGTCCAGTGGTACCAAATACAGCTGGTTACTTGCACTATAGGTCCCATATCATTGTATCTATATTACGTTTGGTTTTGTGGCTGTGTTTTTGGCTATTAAGAGGGGCACTTAGGTTTTTTTTCCAGCACTTAGCAAAATGTTTAGCAACACCGTAGTAACAACAACAACATATTCAGAGGGGCAGCATCCGCCGGGCAGCACAGGGCATGGCCACGACGACGAGTGCAGGGGGCAGCGGCCACGGGCAAGGGCATGGCCGGCCAGTGGGGCGCCGACGGCCATGGCGTGCGCATGTGGCAGTGGCGAGTGGGCACGGGTGGCAGGGGGTGAGCGCGGGCGAGCGCGGCCAGGGGTGCGGCGAGCGCACACCGAGCAGGCCTCGGCCATGTCGTACGGCGGCGGCCTACGGAATCGCGATGGTGACAACGGCGGAGGGGCGCAGGGGAGGAGCTGGGTCGTCGTGGCGGGGCATGGGGGTGGCGCGGCCACCAGTGGGCGAGCACGCAGGGCGCCGGAGGTGGCCGGGGCCACGGCGGCGCCGTGCCCGACGGCCATGGCGGCTAGGGTTCGGCGGGCGGCGCCAGGAGGAGGCGGCTGAGGACTCCGGCGGGGAGGGGGGAAGGCAGCGTCGAGGGGGGTGTCGCCGGGGGAAGAAAGGCGAGGCAGGCCGGCGGCCATGGCGTACAGAGGCGAGGGGGGCGCCGGTGGCTCGATCCAGATCGGGGGGAGGGGGATCGGGAGAGGGGGTTTCGGGGTGGGGGTCGTGCGAGAGAGGAGATGGGGGCGGCTCGGTCGTGCGTGTTAGGGCGCCGGGGGGAGAGGTGGGCTGGGCCAGGGGGTTAGGGGGAGGGTGGGGATGGGCTGGTTGGGCCTTTGCCCTTGGCGTGAAATATAGGTTTTCTTTTTATATTTCTTTTATTTTATTTTCTGTTTGCATTAGTTTTAGATGCCTTTTTATTTTTGTAAAATGGGAAACATGTATCACAATTAGTGTTACACTTTATAATAATACCACATAAAGTTTGGGACCAAAATAAATCCATTTGCAATTTTGTTTTATTTAAATGGGATTAAATTCCACTGATTTGACACTGTTTTGATTTGATTAAATTAGTAAAACATTTTAATAAACTCCTATTTCATTTTTAATATGACCTACTGATTATTAGGCATTTATAAAAATTGGTTCCACAATTTTTGATTGAACATTAATTGCCACATTGTTTTTTGGAATTTTCAATCGGGTTGAATTTGAACAAGACTTGGTCAAGGATGATCATCACATGCCTAATCATGACTTGGCGTTAATCAAAAGTAATTACTGTAGTGTGATACCCGAGGCGTTACAAATACCGAGTGCAGCGAAGAAACCAATAGACTTCTCATTAATATTACTTCATAGACGACTCCACACTCACGGATACAAAACTCTCCACAAAAAGGAGTGATAGACCTTGATGCAACACCTATTTCATAAAGTAACTTCCCTAGACATGATACGACTCTACTTGACTCCTAAAGACAAAGATAAAGATAAAGATACCGGGCACTCCCCCAAGCTTGGAACAAGCTGAGGGGGTGCCATTACCCGAGGAGATTTACTCCTCATCATTGTTCTTGTTGATCACGTACTCCTTGGCGAAGCGCTTCCAAGGCAGAGGTTCTCCAGTCTCGAAGGACATTGCCGTCTCTGGGATCCTTCACTCAGCACCCAAACCTATGCGTAAGAACTTAAGTTCATACTCACAGTTCTGGTTCTGTAGATCATAGATCTGTGCTTGAAGCTCATAAACTTTTTCTTCTAGTGCGGCCAAACTTGACCACATCTCCTTCATCTCCTTCTTGTGGGAAGCCTCTATCTCGTTCAGGATGTCGAAGTTAACTTCAACACCACGCTCCACCATCTTCTTGAACCTGAAGACCTCATGTTCCATCTCTTTCAGCCGCTCCTCGGTGCTCCCTTCCTTGACTGGTCCTCTCAGATCTTCCTTGCGGAGGACACCATCCTCCACACGAAGGATCTGGGGGTTCTTCCTCACCTCTGTGAGGTAAGGGTTGCTGAAATTGACGACGAACTTGTCCATGGGGGAACTTGGGGAAGCCATGGCACCTAGGTCTGCTGAAAGTTTTTTTGGCAGAAACAGACCGAGAAAGAAAACACGTGAAATCGAGAGATACGGTGCCGGGACGATCCGGGCAAATATGTAGCAAAAATTTCTGCAACAGAAGGAAGGTTTCAAGCTAAGGTGGAGTCAGAGTCGGAGTCCGGGGCTCCCAGGAGGGTTCCTGGCGCGGCCAGGAGGGTGGGGGAGGGGGCGCCGGGAGGCCTCCTGGGCCCCCTGGAGCTCCTCTTCGGCTCCACTTGGGCTTGGAATTTTCATAATTTTGCAAAAACTTCGAAAAATAAACTTTTATTGATGTTCGCGATGTTTCCTTACAGTAATGTATACCTTTTCTTATTCTGCTCCTGCCGGTGTCTGAAACTGGGCTGCAACATGTTCTTCATGAGTTCTTGTATATATCATGTTCGCATCCACATTGATAGGATCACCTGCCATGTAATGTTTGAGTCTTTGTCCATTCACAACTTGAGGTTTGGTGCCTTCAAAATTATTAATCTTGATTGCACCGGACCGATATACTTCTTCGATATGAAATGTCCCTTCCCATCTGGAAAGTAGTTTACCTGGAGAAAACCTGAAATGAGATATAAACAACAAAACTTTATCACCAACATTAAATTCACGTTTCAGAATCTTTTTATCGTGCCACTTCTTTACCTTTTCCTTGAACATTTTAGCACTCTCGTAAGCTTCACTTCTCCACTCATCTAGAGAAGTCAAGTTCATGAGACACTTTTCACCAGCTAACTTTGGGTCAGCATTCAGCTCTTTGACATCCCAGAAAGCTTTGTGCTCTAACTCTAATGGCAAATGGCAAGCTTTGCCATAGACCATATTATACAGAGACATGCCCATGGGGTTCTTGTAAGCAGTTCTATACGCCCACAAAGCATCTCCTAACTTCTTTGACCAGTCCTTTCTAGAACTGTTCACTGTTTTTTGTAAGATCAACTTGAAATCTCCATTGGTGAGATCAACTTGCCCACTAGTTTGAGGGTGGTACGGTGATGCAATTCTGTGATTGACATCGTACTTGGCTAGAGCTTTCCTAAAAGCTCCATGCGTGAAGTGTGACTCTCCATCAGTCATGAGTTACCTAGGTACACCAAACCTGGGAAAAATCACATCCTTGAGCATTTTCAAAGATGTCTTGTGATCAACACTCTTAGTGGGGATTGCTTCAACCCACTTGGTTAGTTGGTTACATAATCAACAACAACTAAGATGTGTGTGTACTTGTGTGAAGGAGGAAAAGGATCCATAAAATCAAAACCCCAGCAATCGAAAGGTTCGATTACTAGTGAGTAATTCATAAGCATCTCATTTCTCCTACTAATTTTACCAACTCTCTGACACTTATCACAAGATAAAACATAATTTTTAGCATCCTTAAAGAGAGTAGGCCAATAAAAACCTGATAGGAGAACCTTATGCGCGGTCCTCTCACCGGCATGATGTCCTCCATAGGGACTATCGTGACACTGTCGAAGAATGTCTGTCTGCTCGTGCTCCGGTATACACCTTCTTACGATCCCGTCCACACCTTCTTTATAAAGACGTGGATCATCCCAAAAGTAATGCCTCAAATCCGTGAAGAATTTCTTCGTCTTCTGAAATGTAAAACCTGGAGGCAAAAACTTTGCAACGATAAAATTAGCATAATCTGCAAACCAAGGATCGGAATGAGATTGTATTTTTACAACAGCAAGTTGTTCATCTGGAAAACTGTCGTTGACTGGAATAGGATCGTGCGGAATATCTTCCATCCTTGAAAGGTTGTCCGCTACCGGATTGTCTTCTCCTTTTCTATCGACAATCTGCAAATCAAATTTTTGAAGAAGTAGTATCCATCTTATGATCCTTGGTTTGGCATCCTTCTTATGCATAAGATACTTAATGGCAGCATGGTCAGTATGAATAATAACCTTAGAATCAACAATATACTGCCTAAACTTACCACAAGCAAAAACCACTGCAAATAATTCCTTCTCGGTAGTAGCATAATTCTTTTGAGAAATATCAAGGGTTTTGCTAGAATAGTGTATCACATTCAACTTCTTATCAACCCTTTATCCTAAAACAGCTCCAACAGCAAAATCACTAGCATCTCACATAATTTCAAAGAGCAAATTCCAGTCAGGTGGTTGTACTATAGGAGCGGTTATCAAAGCTTTCTTAAGAACTTCGAAAGCTTCCTTACAATCTTCATCAAATACAAAAGGAACGTCCTTCTGGAGAAGATTGGTGAGGGGTCGCGAGGTCTTAGAAAAGTCCTTGATAAATCTTCTATAGAAACCAGCATGACCGAGAAAACTACGAATACCTTTGATGTCCCTTGGATAGGGCATCCTTTCAATAGCTTCAATCTTTGGCTTGTCCACTTCAATTCCCCTTTCTGAAATCTTGTGACCAAGAACTATACATTCGTTAACCATGAAATGGAACTTCTCCCAATTAAGAACCAAGTTTGTTTCTTCACATCTCTGCAAAACTTTATTAAGATTGTGGAGATAGTGGTCAAAGGAGGTTCCATAGACGGAAAAGTCATCCATGAAGACATCCACAATCTCCTCACAGAAACCATGAAATATAGCAGGCATACACCTCTGAAAAGTAGCAGGTGCATTACACAAACCAAAAGGCATACCCCTATAAGCGTAGGTACCGTAAGGACACGTGAAAGTGGTCTTCTCTTGATCCACAGTGTTAACATGAATCTGAGAGAAGCCATAATACCCATCAAGATAGCAAAAGTTGATGTTTTTAGACAACCGCTCAAGCATCTGATCAATAAAGGGCAGAGGATAGTGGTCCTTCCGGGTGGCCTTGTTCAACTTCCTGTAATCAATACACATTCTATATCCAATAATAGTCCGCTGAGGTATTAGTTCATTTTTATCATTAGGAACAACAGTCATACCTCCTTTCTTAGGAACACAATGAACTGGACTTACCCACTTACTATCAGCTATATGATAGATTATACCTGCGGCTAGAAGTTTGAGAACCTCCGTCCTAACCACGTCCTTCATCTTTGGGTTCAACCGTCGTTGATGATCAACAACCGGTTTAGCATCAGGCTCGAGATTGATAGTATGTTGGAAAATGGATGGACTGATACCCTTCAGATCATCAAGAGTATAGCCAATAGCACCTCGGTGTCTGCGGAGTGTCTCCAATAGCCGCTCTTCTTCATACCCTGAAAGGTTAGAATTGATAATAACAGGATAGACTTTATTTTCATCTAAATAAGCGTACTTAAGCGTATTGGGAAGTGGTTTTAGATCAAACACCGGGTCTTCTTTTGGTTGTGAGAGGATTCCTAAAGGTTCAAACGGGAGGTTGTGCTTCAGGATAGGATTTTGTCTTAAAAATATGTCTTCTAGCTCATTCCTCTCCTGCATACGCATGTCATTCTCGTGGTCTTTCATAAATTGCTGCAAAGTGTCGTCAGGAGGAATAGCGATAGAAGCAATTTCTTCAATAATTTTGTCATTACTAGAAAAATCAGTACCACGAGGCTGCTTAGAAAACTTAGAAAAATTAAATTCATA
This sequence comes from Bromus sterilis, assembly GCA_950022295.1. Lineage (NCBI taxonomy): Eukaryota > Viridiplantae > Streptophyta > Magnoliopsida > Poales > Poaceae > Bromus > Bromus sterilis. Next base: position 357,439,419 of record OX465595.1, on the reverse strand, counting down.
CGGCTCACCATTGAATTCAACAGAAACTTTACCTTTCTTGCAATCAATTATAGCTCCACAAGTGCTGAGGAAGGGCCTACCAAAGATAATAGGGCAAAAAATATCTTGCACTGAACTAAGTACCAGAAAGTCAGTAGGATATTTTACCTTCCTGCAGAGTACTTCAACGTCTCGTACAATCCCAACTGGAGAGATTGTCTGTTTATTTTCAAGATGAATCGTGGCATCTATGTCTTCGATATCACACGGCTGAATCTCGTGCATGATCTCTTGATAAAGTGTGAAAGGAGTAGCGCTGATACTGGATCCCAAATCACATAGCCCATAGTAGTTATGATCTCCTATTTTGACAAATACAATAGGTGTACCTGAAATTGGGCCTTTGTTCTTGGCTGTGACAATGTTAGCGGAAACAACACAAAAACTAATAATAGATTCTTCAATATCACTGGTTACCAGATCCTTAACCATTGCAACTTGAGGCTTGACCTTGATCAGGTCCTCAGGTTCATCAGTGGTCCTTCCATTTTTGTTTAGAATACCTGTAACAAAAGAGTGCTCCTTCATCCTTGAGGGATAAGGAGGCTGTTCATACATAACTGCAGGTAAAACAGGATCAGTAACATTAATCTCAGTAGGTGACTCCTTGAAAGGTTTATGATGTTGACTCTCCTTCTTCTTAGAAGATTCAACCTGAGAAGCAAAGTCCTTGCAAAAGTCAATCATTAGCTGGGAATCAAGACCAATTTTAGAGCAAAAGGTATTAAAGTAATCAGTCTTCACATAACTCTCAATGTAGTCATACTCATAGTTTATAGCGGGTTTAATACCTTTATCAATTTCCCAGTCTTCAGTATTCTTCTAGATCCTTTCAATAATATCCCATTTTTCTTCTATACTTCTGGTGTGGAATACCCCGCTAGAGGAGGCATCCAACATCTCCTTTTCATGACGAGAAATCCTGGCATAAAAATTTGTTAGTATAATTTCCTTGGGGAGCTCATGGTTGGGACATTTGAGCATCACGGACTTCAGTCTCCCCCAAGCTTGAGCGATGCTCTCTCCGTCGCGGGACCAAAAGTTGTAGATATAGTTCCTGTCTTGGTGAATTTCACGAAGAGGATAAAACTTTGCATAAAAGAGAGACATAAGCTCTTGCCATTCAAGAAAATCAGAGTTATCGAGTAGCTTATACCAATCTGAATCTTTATCTTTAAGTGATACGGCGAATAATTTCTTCATGACGAACTCCACCGTTAGACCTGCAAGCTTAACTAAAGAACATAATTGTGACAAATATAGCAGGTGTTCTCCCGGATGTCCTTCTCCTGTATAACGATTAGCCAAGACACAATCAATAATACCAGTTCGTATTTTATAAGGCACGATTTCAGTAGGGGTAGGAGTGACCACCACAGTCGTGGGGCGGCTCCTCATCAGCAACGAACCAACAGTAGAGGGGTCCATAAGGACTGAGGGTAGAAACAACAAAAATAATAAAACAGCAACACAAAGTGAAGGTTTCCTTACGGCTTCACTTACCAATAGCGCTACACTCCCCGGCAACGGCACCAAAAAAGCTCGTTCTACTAGAAAAATAGCTATAGATAATATGGACACTAATGGCGCACCACATGTGCAGTGCGCCATTACTAAATAGCAATGGCGCACCATGTCCTAGTGCGCCATTAGTGCCCCTGTTACTAATGGCGCACGTACCAATAGGTGCGCCACAGCCCATTCGCTCCTGGACAAGCCACCCTCCCCTGACTTAGCAATGGCGCACTTCTTGGAAGTGCGCCATTAGAAACGAGGGATGCTAATGGAACACTTCTGGGATGTGCGCCATTGCTAAGTCAGGGGAGGGGTGGGCCCAGGCCTGATGACATATCAATAGCGCGTATTGGGGAAGTGCGCCATTACTAAGTGTATAACTCTAATGGCGCACTTCTGGGATGTGCGCCATTGTTATCCTGGTCCCCCCTCTGGCTAGCTGGGACCACCTATCCCAGAGTTAGTAATGGCGCATATTTGGTGAGGTGCGCCATTACTAACTCTGGGAGCAGCTAGATATTTTTGCAGCACATACCACACTCACTTTCCCCACCTCCAACAAGCTTCTCTCGGTTCCTTCCTTATCCTCACCTTATTTGCACCATAGATCTACCCAAAATAAGTAGTTGTATCTCCTTTTTTCATTGGTAAGTAAGGTATCTCTCTTTATTGTTGTGTAGATCTAGTTTGTTCTCTCTCGAACACACTTTTTGTCAGTGTATATGTGCGGTGTGATGTGATGATCATGGGGTATATATGTATGTGTGTTGTGATAATGGATGTGTGATGATCATGAGATATGTATGTACGTGTGTGTTTGCAGGTACCTCACATATGCGATAGTTGCCAATATTTTGCCAGAATATTGATTCATTTCCGTTTCGGCAAAAATTTGGCACACTTTGCATTCTTTTTTGTCCTAATAATTAGGCAAGGTCATGCCAATTTTTTTTGGTTCTAAAATATCGTTTTTCTCTCTGCCCCGCAGGCGACCATGGTTCGCAAGATGACCGGAGGCATCGTGGATAGGTTTTTGAGCTCCGCGAAGGCTGAGATGATTCAAAAGAACGAGACGGAGATAAGATGTTCTTGTCGAAGATGCAAGCTGAAGTGCCTTTTGGACCCGGATTCAAAAACCATAAAGGGGCACCTGCTCACGCGTGGTTTCATGGATGGCTATCGGTGGAAAGGTGATAAAGAAGATTATGAATTCGTCCAGGGTGGCCGGGCAACAGTAAGAAAAAATAGCGCTGAGGGAGGGCGAGAGGACGAAGAATCTCCCGGATATGATCACGATGCAGGACACAATCATCATGTAGAAGATGCCGGACATGATCATGAGGAAGATCAAGACGAAGGGCATGATCATCATGAAGATGAAGATGCCGGAGAAGACGGCGATGATGGACCATCGTCGATGGAATGGGTGCAGGACCCTCATCTTCAAGAGTTGCTTCTGAACCAGGTGAGTTATAACGCAAGAGCTGCCGCCCGAGAGAAAGGCAAGCTGAATCAACTTGAGATGGATGCTCTTACTCCATTGTATGAAGGATGCAATCCTGAGGATACCCGCCTGAAAGTAGCGCTCATGGCTCTGGAGATGAAAGTAAATCACAAAATGACCGACACATGCTTCGACGAAAACATGTCATTCTGGAAAGACCGTCTTCCCAAGGGGAACACGTGTCCGACCAGTTTCGATGAGGCAAAGCAAATCATGTGTCCTCTGGATTTACCGCATGTTAGATACCATGTCTGCGTTAACGATTGCATCATTTATCGGCATGAGTACGCGGAGTCTACCATATGTCCGAAGTGTGGCGCCAGTCGATACAAGAAGAAGAAGAAAGCTCGTCAAAAAACGGTGTGGTACTTTCTGATCATTTCTCGTCTGCAGCGTTATTTCGCGGACCCTAAGCAAGCTAAGCTCATGCGCTGGCATGCGGAAAGGAAGCAGCAAAAGGAAGAAGCTGAAAAAAATGATCCAGATAAAGATAGGATGTTGAGTCACCCTTCTGATGGGACCCAGTGGGAGGCATTGAACTTCGAGGAGGACTTTGGGAAGGATCCAAGGAACGTAGTGTTGGTCGCGAGCACCGATGGATTCAATCCTTTCGGCAACTAGAGCAGCACACATAGCACCTGGCCAGTGTTTGTGGGCATGTACAACATCCCCCCTGGGAGTGCATGAAGAGGAAGTACATGCACATGAGTGTGCTAATTGAAGGGCCGAAACAACCAGGAAACGACCTCAATCTGTATCTGGGGCTCTGAAAGAGGAGCTAGATACACTATGGAGAACGCCAGTCAATACGTGGGACGCTCAAGAAGAAACATATTTCCCTATGAAAGCCGCACTGCTCACGACGGTGCACGACTATCTCGGTTTAGGATATGTCATGGGGCAGGTGGTCCACGGACACTGTGGATGCGCTAGGTGCATGGATGACACAATGTATCTCCAGCTACCTAAGGATCCCGGGTCTTCAAAAACCGTGTTCATGGGACATCGATGATGGCTTCCTCACAATGACCCATGGAGAAAACGCAAGGATCTGTTCGATAGAAAAACTGAACCCCGAAAGGCCCCACGTAAGATGAGTGGCACCGAAATAGACATGCTGTTGAGAAATTGGAAAGAGTGCCTGTCAGGGGAATGACCCCCGGGTAGGGTCACCCAGGGGAAATAGTTCGTCAAAGCAAAGGTCACCGACCTAAGGGTCACTAATCTAATCAAGGCCGAGCTAAGCAAGAGTAACCAAGAAGTGGGCCGAACTGTTCCAAGTGAGGGCCGATTGCCTCGGAGGAGGCGCAATCGGCCTCATCGAGGAGCATCCGGCCGAAGTAAGAAGAGCAGCGTCCGATCAGAGGTCCAGATCGGACACCTGGTATAAGAGCATTCAATGCGCAATCCCTGAAGATCGGTACTGTCAGAGGCGTGCGGTCTCCTCCAGCGCCGATCACGCGGACAGGCCGACAGGCCTAAGTGTCTAGCCTCACTGTTCACTACCGAGGTCTACGGATAGCAGTATGGCGAGCCGCAAGTCTACACCGGGTCATCCGGGGAAGCATGATGTTAGGTCCTTAGCCGATCTGAGACAGACAGCTGGGCCCTTCCTCTTGTGTATTTACTTTTGTACCCTTGGGTCGGCCTATAAGAGCCCCGGGTACCCCTCCTGCGTGAGAGACGACGGAACAGTTATTACAATCTCACCCACCAGAGAGAGCAAGTAGAGAGTAGAGACCAGAGGCCCTCTTCTTCTTCCTCTCAAACAGCTCAAGGAACATTCATTGTAGCCAGAGTTATTGCATATAGCTAGCTCGGCAGGACTAGCTAGGGGTGTTATCTCTACGAAGAGCCCCGAACCTGGGTACATCGTGGTGTCTCACCGTGTTTTCCCATTCTCGCTTCCGGTACCAGCGACACTAACCTCGGTCTGTCCCCCTCTTTAGCCATCCCCATGGCATCTGCCGTTACATATCGACGACAGTTGGCGCCCACCGTGGGGCAGGCCGAGGCGTTGACTGGAGTTCTGATCCGGATGGGACAATCATCTGCAACGCGCGTGCGCTTCGCCTCCGGCCTGGTGATGAGGAGCGGAGCGTGGGATTTTGTTATCGACAACGCCTCGCGGTTTGGGGCTGGAATGCCTCTACCGCGCGGCGTCATCATTCCTTTCGGCGGACATCGCGTCTTCGTCACAGCACTCCCTGACGTGTTTCCAAGGGAGGTACGGGTGTTTTCTGAGCTCACGGATCCGCTGCCAGGAGGGCCGGATGCTGTGGGGACAGAGGCCATGACTACGCACATCCGTGCGGAGGTCATGATGGCGGGGACGTCAAGTCGCCACAGTTCCACTTCAGCTTCCCAAGCCGCGAGGGCAGCAACTGCAGCAACAGGCCCAAGCAACCCACCAGATGTGCTCAGCACTCCCATGGATATTCACGCCGATCCAGCTGTGGCTCACGCCGAGCTGGAGAAGGTGCAACAAGCTTTGAAGGAGCAATCAGATCGTATCGACGCTGAAAAGCGCCGAATGGAGGCATCAGTTCGGGAGTACAACGCAGCGCATGGCATTCGGCAGCGTGTTGTCCCACCCCCAGTCATTGAGGAGCTTCGGGCAGCAGGCCGAGAGGTCGGAAGAGAGCTGGGAGGAGCCCAGCAGCCTGTAGCGTCCATCATTGTGGCACCACAGATTTCATACAGTTCTCCTGTGAAGAACATGAGAGCTACCCAGCAAATCTCCACCGAGCTGGAGCACCTGGAAGGAGAAGAGCTGCGGGAGAGGACGCGCCGAATGCGCGACCTCATAACCACAGCGAACCAGCAGCAAAGGGCGGCCACCGAGCAGCAAGGGCCGGTAGCATCAAAGTCACTTCGGGCAACTGCGGGTGCGAATCAGCCGAATGCGCCGCAGCGGCAGCAAAGGCAAGCATGCTCACCGCATGGCAGTTTGCACCGCAGTCGGAAGAATCAAGGGGATGCAGGAGGCATTCGGAGGGATGAGCCAGCAGTCAACAGCAGGCGTAATGAGAGACCGGCGGCGTCAGTCCGGCCGGCAATAAGCCAGCGGTTAGGTCCCCGAGCAATTGCAGACAACGACGCAAGACACCGAATCGAGCAGTTGCAGCAGGATAAGCAACCGGAAGATGATGCGCCGGCAGGTCCAGCTTGTTTCGGCCCGCGCATTCGGCAAGAGCAGCTCCCCAAAGGTTTCACATTGCCCAGGGACTCCCCAAGTAGAATGGATCAGTCAAGCCAAAAGATTGGCTGGTCGATTATATGACAGCCGTCGGTATCGCAGGAGGTGGTCGGCGCGTAGCAGTACGCTATGCTCCGCTCATGCTGCAAGGTTCAACTCCGTCCTGGTTGAACAGCTTGCCCAGCAACAGTGTAAATTGCTGGAAGGATTTTGAGGACGCATTTGTCCGCAATTTCACGGGTACTTATGAGCGCCCAGGTCTGCCTCGGCACCTGACACTTTGTGTACAAGGAAAGGACGAACCCCTGCGCGATTACCTTCAGCGGTGGATCAAGCTCTGGAACACTTGCGAGGGAGTTCATGAAATCCAAGCCATCCAGTACTTCACTGACGGCTGCTTGGACGGGTCTTTGTTGAAGCACAAGCTCCTGCGCAAGGAGATAACATCTTTGGCCGATTTGATGAGGATAGCCAATTCATTCGCCGCGTCTGACTCTGCAATGCGCCCGATCACATTAAGTCTCAGTGGTTTCATCCAAGGGCAGCCATCCGGCCAGCAACAGCAATCGGCAGAAGCAAATGGTCCCAACCGACGCGAGAGGCACGAGATCCAGAGGAACAACAACTTTGGCAACAACAACAACACCCCCAACTTCAACAACACCAACAACGACACTGGTTTCAACAAGAGAAAGGATGAGCAGCCGGATGCCCAGTATGGCAATCGGCAGGTAGCAACAGTATAACACCAAGAGGAACAAGGGGCTGCGGGAGGCAATCAGAAGATGAAGCTTGCAGAGAGACCACCAGGTCAATCTTGGCCCCCATAAACGTTTGAGGACATGATGAACCAGCCCTGCAAGATGCACAGTGGAGTAGGCAAGCCCGCATCGCACACCACTCGGCAGTGCATTTGGGTTGAGCGTTTGGCAAAGGGAGGAGCAGGAAATCCACCCCCACCGCCACCCCCACCCCCAGGCCCACCACCAGCCAATGCTCGGCAGCAGTTCCCACGTCATGATGCAGCATATATGATCTTCAACTGCGAGTCAGATGAAAAGGGCAGTCGGAGAGCCCGTGAGCAGGCAGTCAATGCCACCATGCCATCAATTTCTCAGAGGTTGAACTGGTCGGACAATGCCATAACATGGGGCCCAGAAGATCACCCGAGCGTAATGCCCAACCCGAGCAGTTATTTTCTCGTGGTGGATGCAATCTTGGAGGCACCATTGTATTCATGCAAGTTCACCAGCAACACTAACCTCGGTCTGTCCCCCTCTTTAGCCATCCCCATGGCATCTGCCGTTACATATCGACGACAGTTGGCGCCCACCATGGGGCAGGCCGAGGCGTCGACTGGAGTTCTGATCCGGACTGGACCATCATCTGCATCGCGCGTGCGCTTCGCCTCCGGCCTGGTGATGAGGAGCGAAGCGTGGGATTTTGTTATCAACAAAGCCTCTACCGCGCGACGTCATCATTCCTTTCGGCAGACATCGCGTCTTCGTCGCAGCACTCCCTGACGTGTTTCCCAGGGAGGTACAGGTGTTTTATGAGCTCACGGATCAGCTGCCAGGAGGGCCGGATGCTCTGGGGACAGAGGGCACGACTACGCACATCCGTGCGGAGGTCATGATGGCGGGGGCGTCAACTCGCCACAGTTCCACTTCAGCTTCCCAAGCCGCGAGGGCAGCAACTGCAGCAGCAGGCCCAAGCAACCCACCGGATGTGCTCAGCACTCCCGTGGATCTTAACGCCGATCCAGCTGTGGCTCACGCCGAGCTAGAGAAGGTGCGACAAGCACTGAAGGAGCAATTAGATCGGATCGACGCTGAAAAGCGCCGAATGGAGGCATCAGTTCGGGAGTACAACACAGCGCATGGCATTCGGCAGCGTGTTGTCCCACCCCCAGTCATTGAGGAGCTTCGGGCAGCAGGCCGAGAGGTCGGCAGAGAGCTGGGAGGAGCCCAGCAGCCTGTAGCGTCCATCATTGTGGCACCACAGATTTCATACTGTTCTCCTGTGAAGAACATGAGAGTTGCCCAGCAAATCGCCACCGAGCTGGAGCATCTGGAAGGAGAAGAGTTTTGGGAGAGGTCGCGCAGAATGCGCGACCTCATAACCACAGCGAACCAGCAGCAAAGGGCGGCCACCGAGCAGCAAGGGCCAGTAGCATCAAAGTCACTTCGGGCAACTGCAGGTGCGAATCAGTCGAATGCGCCGCAGCGGCAGCAAAGGCAAGCATCCTCACCACATGGCAGTTTGCACCGCAGTCGGAAGAATCAAGGGGCTGCAGGAGGCAGTCGGAGGGATGAGCCAGCAGTCAACAGCAGGCGTAATGAGCAACCGGCGGCGTCAGTGCGGCCGGCAATAAGCCAGCGGTTAGGTCCCCGAGCAATCGCAGAAAACGACGCAAGACACCGAATCGAGCAGTTGCAGCAGGATAAGCAACCGGAAGATGATGCGCCAGCGGGTCCAGTATGTTTCGGCCCGCGCATTCGGCAAGAGCAGTTCATCAGGACGCTTATTGATGGAGGCAGCGCCATCAACATTCTGTACAGAGACACAATGATCAAGCTTGGCATTAGCGAGAGCGAGTTAGAGCCCAGCAGAACTACGTTCCATGGGATAGTGCCCGGCCTGTCATGTACCCCATTAGGACTCATTCGGCTTGAGGTAGTATTCGGGTCGGAAGAGAATTTACGCCGAGAGCCGATCTGGTTCGAGGTGGCCGATCTGAGCACGCCATACCATGTTCTGCTCGGGTCGCCTACAATCACCAAGTTCATGTTCAACATCATGCAGCCATACTTGAAGATGAAGCTCCCAGGGCCGAATGGTCCAATCACTATGTGCAATGACTACATGAAGTCACTGGAGTGTTAGCTGATGCTCTGGTCATAGATGCAGAACGGCGCCAGCTGGAGAAGGTGGTAGCAGCAGTCCAAGCTTAAATGAAGGACCCCATGACGAGCACGAAGGACAAGAGGCCGAATGATGAGACCATATTTCAAGCGGCAAAGGACAGCAAGAAGATTTCCCTGGACCCCTCCGACCCGAGCAAGTGCGTCATTGTTGGGGCCGAACTCATCAGCAAATAGGAAGGCGAGCTCGTCGAGTTCCTCCGTGAGAACCGTGACATCTTCGCATGGTCCCCACATGACATGCCTGGTGTACCGAGCGAACTTGCCGAGCACAAGCTTCATATCCGACCTGGATCCAAGCCGATCAAGCAGCCACTTCGGCGTTTTTCAGAAGAGAAGAGAGGAGCAATCGGCGATGAGATAGCCAAGTTGCTCGCAGCAAGATTTATCAAGGAAGTGTTCTACCCAGACTGGTTAGCTAATCCAGTTCTGGTTCCGAAGAAGAATGGAACTTGGTGCATGTGTATAGATTACACTTGCCTGAATAAGGCCTGCCCCAAGGATCCTTTTGCATTGCCCCGTATCGATCAAGTGATTGAATCTACGGCTGGCTGTCAGCTCCTGTGCTTTCTGGATGCCACGGCAGGCTATCACCAGATTAAGCTTGATGTAAACGATCAGATTAAAACAGCTTTTATTACCCCTTTCGGGGCTTATTGCTACATCACCATGCCATTCGGCCTGAAAAACGGCGGCGCGACTTATCAGCGTACTATGCAGCGGTGTGTTCAGCCTCAGTTAGGTCGGAACATACACGTATATGTAGACGACCTCGTGGTCAAGTCAGTGATGGGATCAACCTTGTTGGATGACCTCAAGGAGACATTCGCAAATTTGCGGGCATACCAGATCAATCTCAACCCAGATAAATGTGTGTTCGGCGTGCCAGCCGGCAAGTTGCTTGGTTTCCTGTTGTCCGAGAGAGGGATAGAGTGCAACCCTGAGAAGATTGCAGTAATTGAGAGGATGAGAAAGCCCAGAAATCTCAAAGATGTGCAGAAGTTCACCGGATGCTTGGCATCACTCAGCCATTTTCTCAGTCGGCTGGGAGAGATGGAAATTCCACTGTACCAACTAATGAAGAAAACAGACAAGTTCAGCTAGATCTCGCAGGCGGACGAGGCATTCAAACAGCTCAAGCGTATGATGTCCACTGCTCTAGTATTGGCAGCTCCGAAGGAAAAAGAGCCAATGATGTTGTACATTGCAGCAACCAATCGAGTGGTCAGTATTGTTATGGTGGTCGAGCGTCCTAAAAAGGACAAGGCGCAACCGGTCCAGAGGCCAGTGTATTATGTTAGTGAAGTGCTCTCCACCTCCAAGCAAAACTATCCCCATTATCAGAAGATGTGCTATGGTGTGTACATGGCAGCAAAAAAGTTGAAGCCTTATTTCCAGGCGCATCCGATCACGGTGGTCAGTTCGGCTCCATTGGCAGAAATCATTGGCAGTGGGGACGCATCCGGTCGGGTGGCAAAATGGGCCATAAAAATCGCAACACATGGGATCAAGTATGAGCCTCGGACGACAATCAAGTCTCAGGTTCTGGCGGATTTTTTGGTGGATTGGGCAGAAACTCAGTATATACCCCCTGTCCGGACTCTCAGTTCTGGCAAATGCACTTCGATGGCTCCAAGATGATGACCGGACTAGGGGCTGGTGTTGTTCTCACTTCCCCAAAAGGTGACAAGCTTGAATATGTACTGCAGATTCACTTTGCAGCATCAAATAATGTGGCCGAATACGAAGCTTTGGTGCACGGTGTCCGAGTGGACAAGGAGATTGGCATTCGACGAATTCTATGTTATGGTGATTCCGATCTGGTGGTGCAGCAATGCACTGGCACTTGGGATGCAAAGGATGAAAATATGCCACGATACATATTCCTTGTGCAGTAGTTGTCCGGATTCTTTTAGGGGTGTGAATTCCATCACATTCCCAGAGCTGAAAATGAAGCAGCAGATGTACTGTCCAAGCTGGGATCCACCAGAAAGGAAGTTCCTCCAGGAATATCACTAGAAAATATCCACAAGCCATCCATCAAGCCTTCCCCAGAATCAGAGTCAATCTTTATTCCGGCCGACCTGAAGATGGCAGAGCTAGAAGCGAAAAAGCAAAAGGCAAAGAGCATTCGGCAGCACTAGGGGCTGCCGATTGCGAACCAGGGGTTGCTGTCGTCAGCTCGGGGACTGAGGAAACAATGCCAGATGCAATCGGCTCTTCCCCCTCCGAGCTACCAGTAGTGGCAGACGCACAACCAGAGCCAGAAGCGTTTACTGTAATGGTGATTCTGGCAGCACCGTCATGGGCAGAACCATTCAAAGATTTCCTGGTAGACGGCATACTCCCAGAAGATGAAGTAGAAGCTCGGCAAATCCAGTGCCGATCTGGAGCATACACGATCATCAACAATGAGCTGGTGCACCGAAGTGCAACAGGAGTTCTTCAGTGATGTGTGGAAGAAGACAAGGGGCTGGAGCTGCTCCGAGACATCCACCAAGGTGAATGCGGTCATCATGCATCAGCAATAGCAATAGTCGCTAAGGCTTTTCGCCATGGTTTTTATTGGCCGACTGCGAAAGCAGCGGCAGAAGATCTGGTGAAGCATTGCAACGGGTGTCAAAGATTTAAAGCAAAGAGCCACCTACCAGCCTCAGCACTCAAGACAATTCCGATCACATGGCTGTTTGCAGTCTGGGGTCTGGACATGGTAGGACCGTTCAAAACAGCAAGAGGCGGTATGACACACTTACTAGTAGCAGTGGACAAGTTTACCAAGTGGATAGAGGCAAGGCCGATCAAGAAGTTCGACGGGCCGACTGCGGTCAGGTTCATAGCGGACATCATGGTCAGATATGGAGTTCCACACAGCATCATCACTGACAATGGAACAAACTTTGCAAAGGGGGCGCTAGCTCGTTTTGCCTCCCAGCAGGGCATCCGGCTGGACGTCGCATCCGTGGCTCACCCACAGTCAAATGGTCAAGCAGAGCGGGCGAATGGTCTCATTTTGTCCGGAATCAAGCCAAGATTAGTGGAACCACTGGAAAGAGCAACCGGCGCATGGATTGACGAGCTGCCAGCAGTACCATGGAGTTTTCGCACCACGCCGAACCGTTCAACTGGATTCACCCTTTCTTCCTAGTATATGGCGCCGAAGCAATGCTCCCTTGCGACATTGAGTTCGATTCACCTCGTCATGCCATGTACACGGAAGCAGAAGCCAAGGAAGCTCATGAGGACGGCGTTGATCTCAAAGAAGAAGCATGCCTCCTAGCCCTGTCCAGGTCGGCAATATACCAGCAGAAGCTGCGTCACTACCACAACAAGAAGATCCGTCCCCTAGCTTTTCGTGAGGGTGACATGGTGTTGCGCCGAATATAGAAATCGGATGGCCAGCACAAGTTATCTTCTCCTTGGGAAGGTCCATTCGTCGTCAGTCGAGCACTAAAAAACAATGTGTATTACCTCATTGATCTCAGGAAGCCGACCCGATACGTGGATACTTCGAAGCAAGAAATGGAGCGTCCTTGGAACGCCGAGCTGTTATGTCCGTTTTACAGTTGAATGGTATTGTTGTATCCTCTCCCTTAGTGGAATTATTATCAATGAGAATAGCCGTGCGTCCATGAAACTGCATTCGGCAGGAGTTATGAAATTATTTGTTTTAGCATGTTTCAGCTCCGGGGTCAGCAAAAGCAGACCCGGGGACTGGCCGGTTGCCTCGAAAAGGGTATACTTGGAGAAAAAGCGAAACGAGTGAAGGGTTTTGTGAAAGCTGGTCCGAACCGAATGCAGACCGCAGGTCGGCTGTAATGTCGGGGGGATGCGGCCGAACAGAATTGTCAATCGGAGAGTTTATACTCAAAGTATATCTAGTTCGGGGCAAGCCGATCACAACCCGCCGATTGCGACCAGGCTGGCTGGCCAAGCAATCGGCAGGTTGCAAGCGGTCCAGCTATGAAACTTTCACCTTTGCGAGAAAAGCTGGGAACCTAGAAGTATTTGTAAAAAAATTCTTTTAAGGTCTATTCTCCGATCCGACCACAGACCGCAGGTCGGCTGTAAGGTTGGTGAGAGTTTTTACCAAGAGAGAACAAATGGCAAAGAAAAAAGCAATCGGTTGAAAAACGCAAAGGAGGAATGCCATGATCATTTAAGGAAAGATTAAGTTCACAAGCAAAGATAGGGCCAGTTGGACGAATGGTGTTCATTACATGAAAGTGGCCCTCGACGGGCGCACTTGGAATTTAATTGTTTATCGAGCAAAAGCAGGAAACGAGGTCAGTGTGCCGAGCTTAGGCAGCTGGTGCATCTAGAGCATCCGGCGCATCCGACGTAGAGGGAGTGGTCGGAGCCGTGCTGGTGGCACCTTCGGTAGCGGAAGAGGCAGTGGTCTTGGCCTGATCGAGAGGGGGATCCTGGGCGGTGTTCACCGAGTGCCCATCGGAGGAACCCTCGCTCTCTTCCTCGGCATCGTCATCGGCGTAATCTGAAGAGTGGGAGTTCTCGCTGCCGACCTGACGAGAAGGTCGGGACTGGGGCGCCTTTTCCTCACTTGTGGTGTATAGAAGGTCGCTGAAGGAGGCAACTCCAGTTGGCTGGCTAGCAGAATCAACATAGGGAGTGACCTCCAGGAGATCCATACCATTGGCAAGCTCCTGGGCAATGTGGCAGATCTGAGTCCAGAGCTCGCCGATGGATTCTTCCGAACCTTCCTGTAAAGCAGTCATCAGTTGCAGATCAATTCCAGGATACCAGCTCTTCGCGATAGAGAGGGCGGCCTGCACCCCAGATCGGAAGGCAGAGTCGAGCATATGGTCAACCTGGCGGCCTACAGCTTTCAAACTCCGAGCAACATCTTCATGCTTATCAAATGCAATGGTCTTCTGCTTGCCCTTGAACAGCTTGTCATTCAAATTCTGGATGCAAGTCTTGTATGTGCACAGGCCACCTTTCACATGAGGAATCCGAGCATCCAGGGCAACCACGAAGTCTTCGGCATCCCAACCGGCATCAGCAGCAACCACCACACCCCGCACTCGGCGGGCTACGGAAACTGCTTCATCAGCGGCGGTGTTGGAGTGGGGCCAGGCATCTGGCAAGAGCAATCGGAGAAGGAAGTTAGTCCGGCAAACGGTAAAGTCAGATCGGAGTGGCAAAAGAAAAAATTACCTGCAAGAGCAAGATCTACTCGGTGGAGACAGGTGTGGGCAAGATCAACACTGGCTTGGGCATGCTAGATCTCTATGATCTGCTGGGCATCCATGTCCTCAGCACGTTTAACAGCGGCATCCCTTTCCTTCATGAGTTGGCCCTCAACCTCAATTCGAGCATCGGAGAGCCTCTGAAGTTCATGTTCATGGGCGCGTCGGGCAGCGGCGAGGTCGTCGGCAGCTTGTTGAAGTTTGGCTTGAAGCTCAGTTTTGGCAGCAGCCAGGCGCTGGTTGTCTTGTTCGGCGCGGCCGAGCTGGCCATTCTTCTCACCGAGCTGGGTCTCCAGTTCGGCGGTTCTCTTCTGAGCAGCCTCCAGCTCGGAGGAGCGAGTGGCAGCGGCTACAAGTGTGCAATGCAGTAAGGATGTAATCAGAATCAGAGGAAGCAAGAAAGGACAAGAAAAATATACCTGTGAGTTCCTGAATCTTGGCAGCTTGGGCATCGACATTCTTCTTTAGAGCAGCAATGGACTTCTGACCCGCTGAATAAGCGGCCAGAAGCTCTTCAAATACAGCTTTACGTCTATCACAGATGGCCTGAAAAATGAGCCGATCAAAGTTAAAAGCAAAAGCATAAGGTAATAAAGAGAAATGAAGATCCGGACAGATTGCGAGCAATCGGCCCGAATCTCGGGGACTACAACTAGTGGGTGCGCTAGGCGCACCCCCACTGAAAAGAGAGCTTACAGTAACAGAGTGGTTGGAGGCAAGGATTTGACCCAGCGAGGCATCGGCAAAGCGTCGGATCTCGGTGGCAAGACCACCTAGCCGATCCAGAAGCTGAGACGAAAGTTGGTCCTCGGAGCCACGAGGCGGAGGAGTGGCCGAGTCGGCAGCAGGTCGGACAGGTGAAACATCGGAGGTGCCAAAGTATGCCTCGCGGAACCGGTCGGACAGTACGAGCTGGCATCCGGATGGCGGTTGGCGAGCAAGGACACCAGAGGACGGTGCTGTAGAAGCACTATATCCGGCAGTACCATGAGTAACAAGCGGAGCAGTAGGTGGAACAGCAGTGGGCTCGGCGGAGATGACAACGGCGTTCCCCGAGCCAGCAGAGGGAGATGGGTCGGCGGCAGTGGCCTGGGCTGGAGAAGCCTCAGGCTGAGGAGCATCAGCGGTAGGACGATCTGGCATCGGCACATCAACATGTGCGATGCCATAAGGGTCCAGCAGGATCAGAGAGGCAACAACAATGGTTGGAGCAGGAGTGGCCGACTGCGTGCCAGTAGTCGGAAGAGCAGCAGAGGTTGGCGGTGGAGCGATCGGCCGTGTTTGGGTCGCGACAGCAGCATCTTTCTTCTTGGCCCGCTCGGCTTTATGGGTGTCAGCGACACCTTTCTTGCGAGCAGGAACAGACACGTTGGAGGTGGCCGAGGTTGCCGGGGTCGTGTGGGCAGGAGCGCCAGAGGGGGCAGGGGGAGCAGTCAGCGCACCCCCAGGTCCGGCAGGGTCCACAGATTGGGCAGCCTGTGACAAAAGAACACAAGTGAGCAAAGCAGCGCAGGAAAAGTCAAGAAGAGCAGGACAGGTGAAGATATGTACCCGGCAGCTCAAGGAAGTTGAGGAGCAAACTTGGCCATGGAAAAGCCAGGGCGAGCAATATTCAATGGGCTAGGAGAAAGCACAGGGCCACTAATTTCAGGGGCAGCTCGACGCGTGCCCGTTTTCCCTTTCTTCTTGGAAATCTTGGAGGGGCCGACATCATCGGGTCGGGGGCGTTTCCCCTTGGGCAGTGTCTGTTCGGCGGGTTCAGATTCAGCGCCAAGGTCACCAAGAGGATCAGAATCACTGCTCCATTCGGCCATGAAGCGTTTGACGGAGGAATCAGACTCAACCGGCTTCTTGAAGCCGAGTCCGAGGGAAGCAGTTCGGGCTTCGGTCTCGGATTCGGTCTCTTCTTCAAGCTCCAAGTCCTGGGCATCCTCTTCAGCTCGGTCAGGGTGGTAGCCCGAAGCGGACTGTCCATCCTGCATGAGCCTAGAGGCCAGAAGGAAAGAAAAAAGCTAAAGCAAAGGGTCATAATTGAAGTATACCTCGGGGCAGGGCCGAGATCAGCTGAACGGCTTCAGTCCGAACTCGAAAGGTTCAGTAACTTTAAGATTGGTAATGCTGTTGATTCAGTGGAAGAACTCTTTTTCGTCTATTCGGAAGGTGGAAATCCGAGTGGGGTCGCGGCGCATGTGCATATCGCAGATCCGATGGTAGCGGCGTTGCAGTGGGAGCACTCGGCGGCAGAGCCAGGTCGCCACCAGATCGGCGGGCTGCAGCCCTTGTTCCATCAGCTTCTGGATATAGGCCATCTGCCGATCCAGATCGGTATCCCCGTCCCCCGGTTTTTCAGCCCAATGGTACTTCGCAGTCGGCGGGGGCAGAGAGAACTCGGGCAGATTCAGCAAATCTTGATTCCGTGGTGAGGAAACATAAAAGAACCCCGTCTGCCAGTTCTTGATGGACTGAGGCAGTTGGGATGAGGATAAAGTCCGACCTGGCAGAGGTAGATGGTGGCGCCACAGCATTCGGCCATCACCTTGACCTCCTCATTCTTCTTGGTCTTGGGGTTGACAGTGTGCACACCAGTGCCCACTTGGAAGCCGCGGAAGTGAAAGATCGGGCACTAGAGCCCAATGGTGGACCGGACTCCAAGGTAGCCTTCGCACAATGCCACAAAAGTGGAGAGCAGAATAATGGCGTTCGCTCCGAGTTGGTGCGGCTGCATGCGGTAGAAGGCGAGGAAGTCGTGGAAAAATTGGCTCACCGAGAGCCCAAATCCGCGCTCGAAATGCGCAAGGAAGAAAACACGTTCGCCATCCCGGGGTGCAGGCACGATGTCGTCGCCGGGAATGCGGAAATCAAGGTCCGCCAGGATCTTGCGAGACCGGCGGAGGAGCGCAACCTTCATTTCTGTCACATTGGAGCCCTTCCATCTGGGAGCCGGTGGCGGCGTCGTCCCCCATGGAGGCGTCGGACTTCATGGTGGGAGAGGAGGAGCAAGACGGAGACGAGGAAGAAGGCGGCGGCGGCGGGGATGACGGCGGCGGATGCGGAGGAAATCTAGATCCAAGTCCACCTTTGGTGGTGGAGGAGGAGCGGTGGAGTGCGGCAGCCCAGTCTTCGGGGAGGCGGCTTTTAGCGTCGGAGGAAATGGCAGGCAAGCGGTGCGGCGGCGGAGACAAGGGAGGAGAACTTGAGGAAGAGGACGGAGTGAGGGGTGCGAGACGCATCTCTCACCCGGTCGGATATTTAAATACGCGGTAAGGAGGTAGTGGGATCGGGTGTGCCGATCTGACAGGCGGTGTGGCCGCGTGTATCCACATAACAGCGTCAGTTCGGAGCACAGAAGATCCGGTGGATGGGACGGGACGTGCGCGCGTGGGTCGAGGCAGCGGTTATGGCATGTCAAATCATGGCATGACGTCCCATATTCTTCGACGAATTCGAAGCGGCAAGTTCGGTCAACATTCCAGTCAAACCAACCGTTAGGCGGATAGGTCGAGGAAGTCAAGCGCAATCGGCCTATTGAGAGCAGTTCATACGAAGATCAAGAGCAATCGGAAGATCAAGAGCAATCGGAAGATCAAGAGCAATCGGAAGATCAAGAGCAATCGGAAGGTAGCAAGCAACCGGCCTATTGGAGCAATCAGTCAGAAACAAGGAGAGCATTTTGTAAGGAACTTGTGCAGGCCTCACCATCTCTGAGTTCGGCGGGACCTCCGCAGCTTCAGGGGCTACTGTCGGGGGAATGACCCCCGGGTAGGGTCACCCAGGGGAAATAGTTCATCAAAGCAAAGATCAACGACCTAAGGGTCTCTGATCTAATCAAGGCCGAGCTAAGCAAGAGTAACCAAGAACTGGGCCAAACTGTTCCAAGTGAGGGCCGATTGCCCCGGAGGAGGCGGAATCGGCCTCATCCAGGAGCATCGGGCCGAAGTAAGAAGAGCAGCGTCCGATCAGAGGTCCAGATCGGACACCTAGTACAAGAGCATTCAATGCGCAATCCCTGAAGATCGGGACTGTCAGAGGCGTGCGGTCTCCTCCAGCGCCGATCACGCGGACAGACCGACATGCCTAAGTGTCTAGCCTCACTGTTCACTACCGAGGTCTACGGATAGCAGTATGGCGAGCCGCAAGTCTACACCGGGTCATCCGGGGAAGCCCGATGTTAGGTCCCTAGCCAATCTGAGACAGACAGCTGGGCCCTTCCTCTTGTGTATTTACTTTTGTACCCTGGGCTCGGCCTATAAGAGCCCCGGGTACCCCTCCTGCGTGAGGGACGACGGAGCAGTTATTACAATCTCACCCACCAGAGAGAGCAAGTAGAGAGTAGAGACCAGAGGCCCTCTTCTTCTTCCTCTCAAACAGCTCAAGGAGCATTCATTGTAGCCAGAGTTATTGCATATAGCTAGCTCGGCAGGACTAGGGGTGTTATCTCTACGGAGAGCCCCGAACCTGGGTACATCGTGGTGTCTCACCGTGTGTTCCCATTCTCGCTTCCGGTACCAGCGACACTAACCTCGGTATATCCCCCTCTTTAGCCATCCCCATGGCATCTGCCGTTACATATCGACGACAGTGCCCACCGCCAGGAAAGGTCAATTTTAAGCGAAAGGCAGCAGAGCCGCTGCTGAAGGTATGGAAAACGAGGTCTGTTTTTTGGGACTTGCCGTACTAGAACATCCTCGGTGTGCGAAACAGCCTTGATGTCATGCATATCACGAAGAATGTGTGCAAGAGTGTGCTTTCTACCCTTCTCAACATGCCAGAAAAGACCAAAGATGGGACGCAAGCAAGGGCAGACTTGCTATCACTGTGCATCAGGGAGGAGCTTCACGCAAACCGCCCTAATGATGATGATGATGACGACGATGATGATGATGATGAGCCATCGGAGGACACGGAAAGTCGTCGCAAAGGCAAAAAGGCCAAGAAGCAGAGCGAAAACTATTACTGCCCCCCCCCCCCGCGTGCTTCACTCTAAGTCAGAAGGAGATCCAACAGTTTACCAACTGCCTCCTAGGAATAAAACTTCCTTATGGAGATCAGCAGATATGTAGTGACGGGGATCAACCCCGGCAAATCCCATGGTCAGGGACCCTGTGTTAGTCATGAGATGCACAGGTTGGACGATGGCTCGTCGGCAAACAGGAAGGCTCGCTCCTGCTCGATATTATTGAAGGGGGAGATGCGATTACAGTGGAGGTCAAGGCTGGACCGCTCAAGGCTAGGGTTACAGGTGGTATTAGATGTTTTTGGCGTCGCCCCTCCTAGCCCTTATATATCGGGCTAGGTCTCGGGGAGTTCATCTACGTTTACAGGTAAGCTTTCCTAACCCTAGCTTGCTCCGTACGGCAGGTCTTCACACCATCCTTGTGAGTCGAGGACTTCTACGTCGGTGCCAACTAGCGGGCCGAGGCTGTATCTTCATGGACCTTCTGCCTTCATGGACACCAGGTAGGCTTATCCGTAGGAGTCGTGGGGTCACCCCCTCGTCAGTAGCCCCCGAGTGCCTGGGGGACTCGAAGAGTCGCGGAGGGACTCGAGTACATTCATTTGTCGGTTATTGGTATGTGCGGTTCATCCGCGGGTCGCTGGCAGTCTGGTGGCCATGACAAAACCTGTTTCGACGGATGCTAAGCTGAAAGGGCCCAAGGAGTCGACGGATCGAGCCTTGGTGAATTGCACTAGGGAAAATACCACAATAGCCCAATCAAACCCACGTCCCTCGATGCGAGCTTGGAACACTGGTGTCGAGCAAAAGTCCGGCCGCTTTAGGTCTTACGGTGTTCATTTGCCGCCAGTAATGTGCATAGCCTAAGGCGCGTCCGCCCGCTTTTCTATCATGCGCAGCGCATGGGAAAGGTTGGGAGTGAAATCGCTCTTCGGCAAGTCCCAGCCCGGCCGTACTTCGCAGTGGGGTCTTACCTACACGCTAATCTTGCGTGGCATCTGGGCATAGTGTGTCGTGTTCCAGGAATGTGTGTTTTTGAGGTGCGGAGCCTTATAGCATTGCACCCGCTTGGAACAAAACATCAAGCGAGCTGTTCACTCATTCACCCGAGGAGCTTTGTTTCGATTGCTCAGTCGGGGGGGGGGGGGGGGGGGTTCACGAGTAATCACTCTAATGCCGTTTCGGCTATTGAGGTGAGGGACCACCTGAGACTCTTAGCGCCGTATGGTCTTGGCGAATGTATGTTTGTCTTACGTCAGGTTGAGGGAGCACCCGAGACTCACATAAGTGCGAGTGGTCACTCGAGCACATGGCTGACCTTTAGGTGAGGGAGCACCCGAGACTCTTATAAGTGCGAGTGGTCACTCGAGTACATGGCTGACCTATAGGTGAGGGATCACCCGAGACTCTTATAAGTGCGAGTGGTCACTCGAGCACATGGCTGACCTTTAGGTGAGGGATCACCCGAGACTCTTATGATGTACTCTCCCAATGGGAGTAAGATGTTTTTTCTTCCTTGGGTAAAAGATCTGAAAGATGGAATCTCTGGGCTTTGATGGCGTACTCAGTACGCCTTGTTGTGATATGACGTTGGCGTGGTCTTCTGTAATTTTTGACCGCTGCGGTCTGTCGTGGGAAATGACTTGGCACTGTCCCACCGAAATTTTTGCGTCACGCGATCATGGTCCTCTTTTTGCGCGCGTAGTGGGCAGTATTGTTATTGCGCCGGTTGGATTTTCCATACTTTTCGCCTCTGTATGGGGTCGTGCCACGTTTTACTGGGCAAAAAGTTTTCATGGTGGCCCTTCTTTCTTGGCTCTTGGAGTTAAATACCATGTGGCTGGGTAAATTGTATGTTTTACCCAACCCTTACCTTCCTCCTCTTTCTCTGCTTCCTTCGTGTTCCTGAGCCTTTGTCTTTTCTCTTCTGCGTGCTGCTGTGAGATCTATGTCCAAGCGCCCCCGTGCTGCTGTCGAGTCGGCCAAGATGTCCGGCAAGTGGGAGCGGTCCACGTTCGGGGCTTGAGATCTGGATGCGCTGGTTGCTGATGGCATGGTGGTGGCGGGCGATGTCCGTCTTCCTGGTGATGAGTTGATTCCAGCGCCGGCGGCGGACGAGTGGGTATGCTTCCAGGCTTTCTTCCACCGTGGGTTTTCTCTTCCGCTGCATCCTTTCGTTCAGGGCTTGCTGTATTTCTATCGGCTCCAGTTGCGTGTTTCATCACTCTTTGCGAGGCCTTCCTGGGGATTTACCCCCATTGGGGACTTTGGAGACGCCTTTTTAATGTAAAAAGGACGAACTCTAAGTACGCCGTGGGTCAAGTGGGTATCTCCATTGGGGATAAACATTCATATTTTTACTTGGAGAAGATCGATTCCGTTAGTGGCTGGCGAAGAGGCTGGTTTTATCTGAAGGATCGCTTCGTTGTTGGTCAGCAATTTGGTCTTGCTTCTTTCAACCCGGGCACAAGGGTGGTCAGACATCCTTCGTGGTCTCATTCTTTGACCGAGGTGGAGTCGTCCGAGCTGACTCCGTTTTTGGAGAGGATTTCTGTGTTGAAGGATAACTTGACTGGTGGTCACTTATCTCTGTTTTGTGGGGAGGCGAGTTCAACCATTGCAACATCGCGCTCGCCCTATGTGGCAGTACGAGGGACTCAGTGACTCGACGAGATGCTCGCCTGAAGAGCTAGAACCTGATGCCTTGCTGGCTCGTATTCAGCATGTGACCAAGTGCTCGAGTATTTCCGAGATGCGCCTTGTCCTTCCATATGCATCTGATCATTCTCTGCCGCCGGTTGGTGCCCGTGTTTATTCATTTGTCTGGACGAGTACCTAGTTTTGTTTTGTTGTTGACATTGCTTGCCTTGCAGGGCCATGCTCCGGTGCCGTGTAATCCTCCGCAGCCGGAGGACGCCGATATTCTTGAAGAGCCTGATGCTTCCGCAGCTGATAATGCTGCACCGGCTGTTGATGCTGAAATTGTGCTAGTGCAGACTGGAGATAGTGAGGACTCGAGTCCCTTTCGTGTGAAGCGATCGCGTCCTTTGGATGCTGAAGATCATGCTGCGTTAGGTGACGATGTCCCTCCTGCTGCTCCTTGTGTTGGGCCTTCCCCTTCGGCTACTGCTCCGGCCCCTCCCCCCAAGAGGGTCAGGCTTGGGAGGCTGAGGCGTCCTCATGCTACGCGTGCCGGGTAAGAGTCTGCTGAATTTGCGCCCGTTCCTTTTTCCTTGCTCTTGCGTCTGATAATGCTTGTTTTATAGTGTTGCGCCTGCTCCGGCTGCTTCGTGTACCAGCGCAGCTGCTACTGATCTGAAGTCGACTAGTTATGGGGCGGCAGCCAAGCATCTTGAGGACCTCTCGGCTGCCGCTGGCCAATCCGTGCCGACGGCGACTCCTGTCGTTTCGACTGCGGGTGTAGTTCCTGGTATGCCTTCTTCTGAGGCGCCTGGTGCTGTTGCTCCTAAGCCCAGGCTGACTGAACTTGGTCCTCCGTACTTTGGCCGTCTTGATCTGGCGATTAAAGACAAGGCCCGTGCTTTCGACCATGTCTCCAAGCTGGTAAGATGATTCATGTTGCTTTATCATCGGGGGCACGGCAGTGCTCCCGATGGGAGTAGCCCCCGAGGCTAGAAGCAACTGTTTGCATTTGGTTGTAGTCTTGTCTTTACTTAACACCTGATTGCCTGGTTCTTGCAGCCTGTTTTCCAACACTGTGAGCGTTTGATTCTTGATGCTGAGCGTTGGCAACGGGCCCATGATTCTGCCCAGGATGCCTTATCTGCTATGGATGGTGAGTTTTGCGCTGCTGAGCTTTTGGGCGCTTCGTCTTTTGTTCTGAGTACTGTCTTTCCTTACAGGTCGTTGCCAGACTGCCGAGAAACAAGCCGAAAAGGCGGAAAAGACAGTTTCTGTTCTCAAGGCTGCCTTGGCTTCCAAGGAGGCGGAGTTGCATGGTCAACATAAGGAGCTGGTTCGCTTTCGCCAGGCTGAGGACGCGCGTGCGCGGGTGGAGGCAGTCGAGGGCAAACGTCTTCGCGCCTTGGCGGGCTCGCTCGTGTGTAAGTTTGGCATGCAACCATTGCTGTTTCTACTGCCCTCCCGTGATGACGTTTCTTTGCTTGGTGCAGCTGCTGTAGGTGCCAAGCCGATGGAGGCTGCTGCGTCGGGGTCTGGGATTCTCCAAGGTGCTGTCGATGCTGTTTGCGGATGCTGTTGCCGTGGTCGAGGACGTCTATGCCCGGGCTTCCAATCTTGTGGGTCTTGCGCACGAGCACCTTATGCCGGAGGGTACGAAGGTGCCTGATGGCCTCGGTGCTCGGGTTGCTGCTTTCGGTCCGGATGGGAGACATATGGTGGAACTGGTGGCGGAGAGCTTGGTGAGTGGTTCTTCCACGACCCTTGTCGTCCTTATAGGGTATGGGGTTTCCTTTGATGATTCCTTGGTTGAGACCATCCCAGGCTATTCTGTTGAGCAGGACGACCGAGCCGATAGGCTGGCTCGTCGCCTGCAACAAGTTGTAGATGCTCAGGGTCCCCCTATCGTAGGTGAGGGGGAGGCACAGTAGTGTTGTGCTGCTTTGAAACTTTGTCTGTAATTCGTGACTTCGTTGTGATGGTTGATCTTTTGCTACTTTTATCTGAGTGACTGCTTGGCTGTTCCTCTTGCTGTTTTTGATTTGTTTTGTTCATCCTGCGGTAGGCCTCTCCGGGCGTTCTTCGTCCGTGGAGTTCGCTGAAGGATGACGCTCGCGAGGGTGCGTACGAGTCTGTTTGCTTGCGGCTGATGGACGCTTAGCGGGAGATTGTCCGACTGAAGGGGTCTGTGGCCGTTCAGCGTACTCGGCGCGAGCGCGCCGAGTCCGTGGTTGAGGGCCTTGCTTCGTGGGTGGTGAAGTTGTCCGACCTCCTGCGGGGTGAGTCTTGCCTCTGCTTGGTTGCTTGATTCCGCTTAGTGGGTTTTTGCCGTCTCTGTCTTGATCGTAGTTTTTGACTTTCGAAGTGCTGGCAGGGCGAACTCGGGATGAAGAGAGGGCCGTTCAGTCGGAGATGTCACGGCTTGATGATCCTAGTGTGCAGACGAGCAATCCCTTTTGGGCAGATGGGGCTCGTGCTCGAGCGTTTGCTTTGCTTCGTCTCCGAGTTGAGCGGGTACCGGATGCTCTCAAATACTGCCAGCGGGTATTGGGTGGTATCCATGCTGAGTTCTATCCGTTGGAGGTGGTTCCTTCGTCCCTTGAGAGGCTCTGTCTCATATTTTCTCAGCCTGCTGGGTTACGTCGAGTGATGGATCATCAGATTCGTGCTGGAGCCCAAGCTGCTTTGGGCTTGGTCCATAGTCATTGGCCAGGGGTGGATTTTGCTCAGGTGGTGGCGGGTCCTCCAGGCGGTAGGGATCATCCGATGAATGAGCACTACATGGCTGTAGATAGGCATGCGCGCCAGGTTGTGAGGCGAGTTTGCGAAGAGAACGACCGCCATCTGGGTGCCCTTATTAAGGCGAAGTTGGAGCCTAGAGATTAGGTGCTTCCCTTTGTTGTATATGCTTCTTCTTGGTTGTATATATTCTATGCTGTCTTGGAGGGTTGCCTGCGTTTTGTAATTGCGGGGGGCGCCCCGGGGGGTGGCTGCTTCGGCAAGCCCCCGGGTGCCAAGTTAATGTGCCGCGATTACGGACGACGCTTCGGGGGGTGGATGCTTCGGCGAGCCCCCGAGTGCTAAGTTAATGTGCATCGATTGCGGAGGATGACTCGGGGGGTGGCTGCTTCGGCGAGCCCCCGAGTGCTAAGTTAATGTGCCGCGATTGCGGAGGACGCCTCGGGGGGTGGCTGCTTCGGCGAGCCCCCGAGTGCTAAGTTAATGTGCCGCGATTGCGGAGGACTCCTCGGGGGGTGGCTGCTTCGGCGAGCCCCCGAGTGCTAAGTTAATGTGTCGCGATTGCGGAGGACGCCTCGGGGGGTGGCTGCTTCGGTGATCCCCCGAGTGCTAAGTTAATGTGCCGCGATTGCGGAGGACGCCTCGGGGGGTGGCTGCTTCGGCGAGCCCCCGAGTGCCAAGTTAATGTGCCGCGGTTGCGGAGGACGCCTCGGGGGATGGCTTCTTAGGGGAGTTCCCGAGTGCCAAGTTAATGTGCCGCGGTTGCGGAGGACGCCTCGGGGGGTGGCTGCTTAGGCGAGCTCCCGAGTGCCAAGTTAATGTGCCGCGATTGCGGAGGACGCCTCGGGGGGTGGCTGCTTCGGCGAGCCCCCGAGTGCCAAGTTAATGTGCCGCGATTGCGGAGGACGCCTCGGGGGGTGGTTGCTTCGGCGAGCCCCCGAGTGCCAAGTTAATGTGCCGCGATTGCGGAGGACGCCTTGGGGGGTGGCTGCTTCGGTGAGCCCCCGAGTGCTAAGTTAATGTGTCGCGATTGCAGAGGACTCCTCGGGGGGTGACTGCTTCGGCGAGCCCCCGAGTGCCAAGTTAATGTGCCGCGATTGCGGAGGACGCCTCGGGGGGTGGCTGCTTCGGCGAGCCCCCGAGTGCCAAGAAATTTTGGGGAAAAATATTTATGTAATATCTTTCCTTCCGTCTCTTACAAAGAGTAGGAGGGCTCTGTTGAGGACAGGTCCCTTTTGCTTAGAGCGATGATGTAGTGGCCTTAAGGGCCTGGTATCTTTGTCTCTCGGTGCCGGGTTTCTTCGGGCGATGTTCCTTTCCTTCTACGGGAGCACTTCTTCTGCGAGTCTCGTGGTCCTGCTGCCTTGTTGGGCTACGAATGCTTCTGCTATCTTATGGAATTCTTTGTCGCAGCGGTCGGATTTGATGAAACTGCCGTTGATTTTGATGACCCCGTGTGGGCCTGGCATCTTCAGCTTGAGGTAGGCGTAATGGGGTACGGCCATGAAGCGAGCGAAAGCTGGTCGCCCGAGGATTGCGTGGTATTGCGACTTCCAGTCGACCACTTCAAAGTCAAGCGTTTCCTTGCGGAAGTTTGTTGTGTTCCCAAAGACTACCTCCAGGCTTATCCTTCCGAGGGGGTAGACTGCTTTTCCTGGTATGATCCCGTGGAAGGTTGTGCCTGAGGACTTGAGTGCGTTGTTTTGGATGAGCATGTCGTCGAGTGTTCGGGTGAAGATGATGTTGATCCCGCTGCCTCCGTCCATGAATACTAGCGACATGTCGTAATTTCTGATTCTGGCCTCGAGTACTAGCGCGGCGTGCCCTGGTTGGGGAACGACTGGCGGGTGGTCGTCCCGGGAGAAGGAGATTTCTGTCTCTGACCCGCGCAGGTACTCTGGGATGGCCGGGTGTGCGGAGGTTGCCAGGAAGACTTGTCTGGTGACTTCTTTCTGCTGCCTGTTGGAAGCTCTGCCTTCTTGTATCATGTAGATCCTCCCGTGGGCTTCTGGGTACTAGTTTTCTTCTTCTGGTGTCTTTTGTCGTTCCTGGATGGCGGCCACCTGTCTTGTTGGCAGAGGGGGGCTGGTGGCGCATCGTGGGCGACTGGCCCGACTGCTATGCTTGCGAGTGGTTGTGCTGTTGCGGCCGCGGAGCGGCTTTTCTCCTCGGCCAACTCGTTGAAGCTTCTGCAATTCCTGAGGGTGTGGGATTATCTGAGCTCTCCTCGCTCATTTCTGAATCCGTCTATAGAGCACGGTCCGTTGAGTTGTTCTTTGGTGGCGTGGAATGTGCGAGTGCCGTCGCGTGGCTGCCTTGTCCTCCATTCTCGTCTCTGGGCCTGTGGCTCATCTTCTGGGTTGTCTCGTCGCTGTGGTCTGTTGTGATCGCGGTGCCTGCCGTTCCGATCCTCCGAGAAACCGGCGGCGACCATGTCAGGTCCTCTGTCGTTGTAGAAGTTCCGTCTGGGTCGCTTCCTTCTTCTGTCATCTCCTCTATCTCCGTTGTAGTCGTGGTCGTATTCTGATTGTGCAGTGTGGGTTTCTGTTTCATTACGAACGGAGTCTTCTCCGTCCGCCCAGCTGTTGGCTAGTTCTAACAGCCGTGCGAGTGTTCAGACTTTCATCTGTCCGAGCTGCTCCTTGAATTCAACATGCTGAAGACCTCGCCTGAATGCGTCGATCGCACTTTCGTCCGAGATGTCTTCCGCTGAATTCTTGACTATCGTCCATCGCTGGATGTATACTCGCAGGGCCTCCCTCGTTCCTTGTTTGCATGCCCGCAGCTCCTCGAGTGAGGCTGGTCGCTTGTATGTGGATTTGAAGTTTTCTATGAAGGCTCCTTGGAACTGGCTCCAGGAGCTAATGGATCCACGCCGAAGATTTTTCAGGAAATGTCGAGCGGAGCTCTCGAGCATGAGCTGCACGTACTGCATTGCCGTGACGTTGGTTCCTCTTTGAAACTTGACTGCTGTTAGGTAGTCGTCGAGCCATGCCTCCGGATCCTCGAGTCCGTTGTACTTTAGTGTCGTGGAGTTCAGTTTGAACCCGTTTGGCATACGCGTCTCACGTATGGCACGCGTGAAGCAGAATGCTCCACATGGCTCGATTTCCTCGTCGGAAGCCTCTTCATCAGAGTACTCCTCGCGTGCTGCACGTCTTCGCCTGCTGCGGTTGACTTTGTTCTACGTGATGTCGTCTCGCGCATCTTGCCGAGTGCTTCGGCGCCTGTTGTTGTCGTCGCTGTCGTGTTTCTTGTACTTGTCGGGGCGCCTGCGCCTGTCGTCATTACTGTCGTCGTCGTCGTCGTCGTGAACTGGGGTACCTGTCCGGTGTTCGCTCGCGAGTCTGCCGTTTTGCGCTGGATTTCTTAGGTACTGAGGCATCGATAGAGTCCTTCATTATCTGCAGAGCTATGGAAGTGGAGCGATCCGTCTTGCCCTTTCTGCTTTTCTGGGCACGGGACAGGTAGTCCTGGGCGCTTATGAGTGCTTCTACCGGAGTGAGGGGCTCTTCTTCGTCGTCGTCCTCCTCTGATCTGAAGTCATCTTCCAGTTTCCGCACTACTCTCGCCCTTTCTGTCTTGCGCAGATTGTTGAGTTTCGATCTGTTGCGGGTGGGGGAGTCGTGGCCTGGCGAGTCACTTCTGGGAGATTGTCTGCGGCTGCTCTTCCTTTCGGGTTCCGCTTTTGCTTGCTTCTCCATGGCTAGGCGCCACTGTCTCGTCTGCTTGGTTAACTCACCCGCTAACTTGTTGTATG
Source organism: Bromus sterilis (assembly GCA_950022295.1). Classification (NCBI taxonomy): domain Eukaryota; kingdom Viridiplantae; phylum Streptophyta; class Magnoliopsida; order Poales; family Poaceae; genus Bromus; species Bromus sterilis. The sequence goes on along the minus strand of OX465595.1, from coordinate 357,410,938 downwards.
CCCTTAGCTCGTCTCTTGAGGCATCTGATGGTAGTAACCTGCCGAGGGCGACTGCTTCATTTACCATTGCCATTGATTCCTTGGACAAGTATATTTTTTCTTTGGGTGGTTCTTTCGCCGCTGCAATCGGGGTTTGCTGCCTGCTGCGTGATGGCTGGCTGCCTTGGCCGGGTGCTTGCTATTTTCTGCTTAGCGGCTGACTGCTTTTTGATTGCTGGGTCCTTGTTCCACCGGGACTTTCTTTGGTATGGTCCCCGGTTCTCCTAGCTGTACGACCATCTGACTGGTGTTGCCGGGGCCTGCTGGTGGTTGGGGTGAGTGCCCAGGTCATCAATTCGCTCGTTGTTACCTGACGCTGATGCGCCAACTTCTGCCATGAACACCTGCGATGGTGTCCTTGCCGTCTCCTTGCTGATGCGTGTGATCGTGCTTCTCCATGCTGGGGCTTCACTCGAGCGGTCATGAGTGGCGTGGAGCCGTGAGTTGGGTGGGTAGGTACAAATGCCAGATAGGTTGGCCGTGCGGGCGGCATCTGCTACGGTCATTGCTGCAGGTGTTGCCGTGGGCGCACGGGTGCCGTCGATGAGGCGAAGGGTGCCCCAATGGTTGATGTAGATCTGATACGTTCCAAAGATCAGATTGACGCCGGAGTGTAGATTGGTGAAGACTGGCTTGAGGGCCGGGAGGTGGGCCGTGAATCCGAGGGACTCGAACAGGTTGGACCTTGAGGGAGCCGTCGAGACGATGAGTGCTGATGATGATGAGGCCGCCGAGATCGCGTTCCCAACCTGCGCGGTTCCCACAGACGGCGCCAATGGACGGGGAATCTCTGGACCTAGACTCAGCAAAGCAGAGGTTCAGCGGGATGAAGTCTCACGACCGTCACGTGCTGATGACGCAACAACTTCCGGTTGCAATGCGCGGGATCATGGACGACCACGTCCATGAAACACTATTTGGCCTATATAACTTTTTCAATGTCATCTCTCGGAAGTCAGTTGGTGTGAGGCAACTCAGAAGGCTACAAGAAGAGATCGTGGTGATACTATGTGAGCTCGAGATATACTTCCCGCCCGCATTCTTCGAAGTCATGGTGCATCTCCTCGTCCATATCGTGGATGATATCATCCAACTCGGGCCGACGTTCCTGCACAGCATGATGCCGTTCGAAAGGATGAATGGTGTGATCAAAGGATACGTTCGCAACAGGGCACGTCCAGATGGAAGCATAGCCCAGGGCTTTCTGACCGAAGAGTGCATCTCCTTTTGCACGAATTATCTAGGCATCGATAACCCCGTTGGTCTGCCCGTCAACAGGCACCTCGGCAGGCTCGCTGGATGTGGTCACCGCGAGGGTCGCCGCGAAATGCATGTCGACTTCCAGGATCGACTCGCCGACTTTGAAAGAGCAAACCTAGTCGTGCTGCAACACTTTGACTTGGTCGATCCTTGGGTGGTAGAGCACAAAACCTCAATTGAGAAGACGTACAATGACCGAGGCCAAAAGTGGACAGACGGAGATGTACTCAAAGAGCACAATTCATGCTTCACGCATTGGTTCAAGGACAAGCTTCTATCGTACCCTTTATATGAGGACTCTTCCGAGGAAGAAAAACTCGTATTCGCCTTGTCACAGGGCGCCGAGCACAACCTAATGACATATCAAGCGTACGATATCAACGGCTACACATTCTGCACCGAGGAAAAGGACATGAAGAGCGATTATCAGAACTCCGGGGTAACGATGGAAGCCTACACCGGTAACGTCAAGAAAATATACTACGGAAGGATTGAGGAGATCGGGGAGATCAGCTACGCTGGAGAGAAGGTGCCGATGTTCCGCGTCAGGTGGGCCAAGAGCATCGTAAAAGAAAGCCGGTATTTCACCACCATGGTTATACCCGAAGCCAAATCCAAGACCGCGGGCGTAAACGTCACTTCGCAAAATGAGCCATGGGTACTGCCTAGCCAAGTGGACCAATGCTTCTTCATTACCGACCCGTCAAAGCCCAGCCGTGTTGTCGTGCGGAGAGGCAAAATGAACATCATCGGAATGGATGGAGCCGCCAACGAGCAAGACTTCGACAAGTACGGCGACCCGAAGATTGAAGATGACAACAACGATGATGCAGTAGCATACAAAACAAGAAGAAGCATGACCACCCTACCTAAATGCTGCCGCCCGTTCAAGAGAAGAAATCAAGGGGTTCCGGGGCTAAATTATGCAAACGCGAAAAAGAAGGGAAAAAAGATTGTGAAAAGATGATATCTAATAAGATCCAATCACAACGTGTCTGCCGCGTGTGTGTGTATGTCGGAATTTTGTATCATTTTTCTATGAAGATATTGATATGTCATTATTACTATATATTTTTTAAAGTGCAAAAGAATGGGGCTGCCTATATTTTTGGAGAGTTTTTAAATACTCCCTCCGTTCCTTGATATAAGGTGTATAGTTTTCTTTAAAAAGTCAAACTTTTTTAACTTTGACCAAACTTATAGCAAAAAATATCAACATCTATGATATGTAATAAATATAATATGAAAATATGTTTCAAGATGAATCTAATGATACAGTTATAGAATAATTTATATTGATATATTTATCTACAAATATGGTCAAAGTTAACTAAGTTTGACTTTTTGAAAGAAACTATACACCTTATAATTAGGAATGGAGGGAGTATTATATTATTTTAGAGATGGATATGCCATGTGGTTATTTTAAAGTGTTTGGATGTTTATGGTAAGGTTGATATAAATTTTTTTAAAGTGCAAAAAAGATGGGACTACCATTTTTGTAATGTTAATGGCGCACCTTGCCAAAAGTGCGCCATTGTTATCGACAAACCTAATGGCACACGTACCAAATGTGCGCCATTGTTATCGACTAACCTTATGGCACACGTACCAAATGTGCGCCATTGCTAACCCGTACCCCCCTTATCCCCACCTCTCACCTCTCCCAAAACCCTAACCCCCACACTTCTCCCCGCGCCCCTCCTCTTCGTCCGGCGACCCTCCGGCTACCCGCGCCCCCGCGACCCTCCGGCAACCCCGCGCCCCTCCTGCCACGTCCTCTCTCTCTCTCTCTCTCTCTCTATCTCTCTCTCTCACCGCCCCCTCCGCCTCTCTTCGCAGGACACGCCGCCGCATGTCGTCGTCGTCGTCCACACCGCCGTCCACCCCATCTCCTAGCCACGCCACTGCCGACCTCAAGAGCAGGTGCTGGTTGCTCGTCTTCCTCACCGCCGCCCTGCTCCTTCCCTTAATTTCCTCTCTTTGGTCAACCATGGCAGCGTAGTTGCATAAATCTGCTGACGAGTTTTGTAAGGCCCGATATGCGGTACTATTCCAGATCTAGATGTTTCCATCCAGATCCGGGGACGAAGCACATATCGATCCCACCGCGACATATGATGAAGTCATATGCCCCGGATTTCCAACATGATATCACAACATTACAGATACAAGGATACAACATCTCATACAATCGGCATACAACTGCCTTAATACAATACAACAGCGGAAGATACATGCCTGAGTACAGACTACAATCAAATGCCTAGTAGAAAAGAGAAAAACATCGATCCCATAACCACACGGGTCTAGGCCCTCCGTCGGGATCCGCCTAACTAGTCGTCGTCGAGTCTCCACGTGAAACGTCGATCACCATACCTGTTGTCGATCAAGAACCCTGAAAAGAGTTTGGGGGTAGTATCATGAGTACAGAAGTACTCAGCATCCAACTGTAGTGGTCAACTGACCCAGAAAGGACTTCATCACTCGTCATTCTAGGACAACTAGTAGTTTACGGTAAGCATGGGGTAAGTGGTGAGGTTGCTGCCGCAATAGCATTTATGAAGTGGCCAACGATCTAGAGAGTAAGATGAGAAGCCAAGCATTCGATGAGGAATCGCCTCCAACAAGTATTGCTATCAACTACTTACGCAAGCATAACACCTATCCTATCCTTGTCCTCCTCTTCGCATCCTGACGAAGAAGAAGCAGTCAAGGCACACACACACGTTGATCAAGTTATATTAAGATTATCTTAGTTTTTGTTGTCTATGAACAAGGAGTAGTTCTCAAGTCGTCCATAACTGTGGACACGGCTTCTCGAAAAGATTTAACCCTGCAGGGGTGTACCAACTGCCCATTACAAGGCTCCGCACGCACGCCCATCTCTCTCAGTTGCTACCCACGATAGGCAACCATTTTATGATTTAGTCCCAAGAGATCCGAAACGACAGGTCCCTCTAACTAACAACGAACAAATCTGGGTGGCCCTCGGGGAGTCGACACCCAATCCAAAGGCCGGCCGCGCTATCGGATCGGAATCTTCCGGCTGGACGAGGTCGGGGTAACTAACCCATCACTGTGGGTATCCCTCGAGCTTCCAGGTTTGGACCAATAAAGGAACTTTGTCTCCGCTGGCCTGAGTTATTTGAAAATCTGCTGGGAACTCAGCAGTCACACACACGGTTTTCAATTGGTAAAACCATCTTGGGCCACCTCTAGAAATGTTTGAAGCTAGGTAGGTAAGAAAAGGGGACCCCATAGCATCCCACACATGGTTAGGCACGCTCAGTCTTAAAACCAATAACCGAAACTCGGATCCTAGGTAACTCGAATGGAACAAAGCGTCGGGGCGGGATAGCCTAGACCTTCCATCCTTCGTCGAGTATAGTCAACATTATAATAATCATATCATCAACAACATTAATAATAATGTGATATCCCAAACCATGGAGTAACAGGGTAACATCGTAGCATCCTAAGCATGCATACTAAGCAGGGGCTGAGCAACGAGCAATAGTAACATAGCAGTACATGGTTTGCTGGGAGGGGACATGGCTGTATCGGTTTGAAAAAGGCTGTAAACATGTGGTAGGATCAAAAATCAAACCTAACCTAGACTAGCATGCAAACCGCTGGTTGAAATAGAATGGATCATAAGTAATGTATAGTCCTTGCCTGTTGATAAGTCGGGTTCCGAAGGTGTAGTTGATCGCAAGCTCGCATCGTCTCCGAAGGGTACTCGCGGAAGCACACAAGACGGAAAACACTGGAAAGCAATCAACGAGCAAGCACTCTATTACTACGAAGCAAACACGAGCAAGCATCAACAAGAAGGCAACACGAGACATCGCACCTACCATCGAGAGCGGTTACTAACAGTTTAAGTGGGGTATCGGTCACACACGACGAATACCGCACGTTTAGGGTGGTTCAAGTTGCTTAGCTACAGGTGATCAACCAACGGTTATTAACATGACAACTCAAGCAAGCATGGCATAGCAAAAAAACATGTCAAAATGTGAAGCACAAAGTAAACTATCTATGCTAGTCAATTTAAGTGAGGCACAACCTAAACATGGCATAACACTAAGTGCCGCACGATGATTACAAAATTTGGTACTGTTCTTCCCTAAACCATATTTTAGGTTGGTTAACAACAACAAACAACAGCATAAACACAAAGTACACGAAAAACTAATCAAGTTACATTTAAAGAACACGCCAAACGGAGTTACGGTTAAAAAGATACAAGCAAAACAAGTTACGGGCACAATCTGCCAACATCCGAAAGCACACTTTAGAGCAATGTATAAACAGGATAATCAATGCAAACATGTTCAAAAATGATATGTAACTAAAGTAGACATGACAAGGAAGTCATGGAAAAAATAATCATGCAAATAGGCATCATAGATCAAAAGATATTAAGCATGCAACATGGCATCGGGACGTTACAGACTTAGAGAAAAAAAGAGGTGGCTGTCAAAACAGCAGCATATCAAGTTTGGAGCTGAATAACTATATGACCAGCAAGCATATCATGGCAATACAACACATAAAATGGAATTAGACATGATGCTTAAGAAATTGCAATTGGAATCACTCAATTCCGATGAACGGTTGCGAACCAATCGTCACCCGAAGTTGCAATAAAATAACAGTTTTCAGCACAGCAGCACATTAACATCAGGATCACCACTTTGGAGCAAGATTTAATATAGCTAGAGCACCCAAACATGACAAGTTAAAGCATGGAAATTAAGTACACATGATGCTTAACACATAGGAAAAAGAACCAATGCAATAGGCCTCATGGATGCGTCACAATCATCACTCAAAGTTGCAACAAAATAATAACAGCAACACTAGACAGAATTAGTAGCAGTTTATCGGCCTGATGCCCACTTCAACACACAATTACACAATCAAGGTGACCATAAATGCAAATGCTCACAAAAGATGAATTAAAGTACACGCAATTCTAAGCAATATTCGTTTTGGGGGCGCGTTCATCGGAGCTACGGATTACTCACAAATTACTGTGAAAAAATGAATCAGCAGCAAAATAATAAAGACTTAACAAAAGTTGGAAAAGGAAACTACCACAGGGAAAAAAATATAGAGGCTCGGGCTGGGCTGGGCAAGGCAGCCGGCCTGGCATGGCCTGCTGGCTGGGCCGCGGTGGCCTGGCAGGCCGACCCATGTGGCTGGAGGAGCCCAGCCGGGCGCAAGCGGGAGGGGCGAGCTGGTCGTCCCCTCCAGGACGAGGCTAGAGGAGTTGACGGCTCCGGCGGCCACTGGTCCTCGCCGGAGCTCGTGCAGGGTGGCCGGGAACGGCGGGAACGGATGCGTGGTCGCCGGATTCCGTCGCTGGTGAGGTCCAAGGCGGGGCGGCGCAGGGGACAAAGCGGCGGCGGGCTCAAGCCTCCACAGGCGGCCATCCATGGCGGGCGGCTCCCGTGAGGACGCTGCAAGGAGGGAAAGGAAGAAGGTGAGAGGAGGAAGGAGAAAAGGAGAGGGGGCGCGGGAGGAGGAGTGGAGGGCCGCAGCTCCGGTGGCCCGGCTGGCTGGCGTGCGGGCCGGAGGCGGCGGCGCGCGGGCTGCTCCACGGGTAGAGGAGAGGAGGTGAGGAGAGAGATGAAGTGATGGGGTGACGTGGCGCTCTCCTGGCCGTCAAATCGGGCGATCTGACGGTTCAGATCCATTGGGCTGATCTCCAGATCTGGGAGCTAGGGTTTGTGTACGAAAATGGGGTGTTTTTGGGGCAAAGTGGAGGGGGGTGGCTGCAATTTTTACATTGGGGAAACCCTAGAAGGCCTAGGGGAGTGTGGTGGTCTATATATAGCCCCGGTGGCTGGAAGTTTGCAAAAACATCCCCGGTTTTTCTCTCGCGCGCGCGGCGGTCACGTTTCTGACCGCCGGGGGTCCGCAGGACCTCCGATTCGGGTAAAACTTCGAACTGCGCGATCAGCGCGTCGAGCCGGAGGCGTTCACCTCACGCTGGAACCATTCTGAGAACACTTTACGGCGCGCTATAAAAACAACCTGTTTAATTATGAAACGAGGTTTTTCGTTCCGTTGGCTGTGGCTGGTCTCGTGCGGTTTTTGCGACGGTGATCGGGTGAAACCCGGTGTCGCAAAGGTCGAGTGTCAGGGTGGCAAGGGTCGGTCTCCGTACGATATGAGATAAGAGGGGGAAAAATAATCGCCGATTGATAAATCGGGGATGCAAACACCGCAAACAAATCAGACAATCAAAAAATTCATACCGATTTTTTTTATTTTTTGCAAAATCTGGGCTGTTACAATACAACACCACCAACAAGGGATCTCGTCCCGAGATTCTGGACGATCCGGGGGAGAGGGGAAGGGGGAAAGAAGAGAGTCGACAATCTTCAACACCACCAACAAGGGACTCCGCTCCATGTCGACGTCGAACTTCTGTCGAGATAAATTTCCACAGAGAGATGGTAACGTCGGAAAACGAATCCGTCGGTGACAAGAGGAAGAACGATGGTTGAAAGCAACGATCGAGGGAAGCATTCTCACTGAAATCATGAGGATATTGGGCAAGAGGACTGAAGTCAACAAATGACCAAGATGTAAACCAGAGTCGGACAGACTAAAGGTACTACAGGAATTCCCAAACATGAGGTCGGAATCGAGACAATACGCTGCAAGCAAGGCATTGTAACGGTTCCAAAACTCCACACACTCGAGATCCTATAGTTTGAAGGAAATAAGGTGAGAATAAAACACTTACGGCACTTTTCCTGACCAGAGCAAGGGTAAGGAGTAAAAAGATCCTACTCTCCGATAACTAACTTAGTAACTACAAAATAGTTTTGTCTAGATTTGACTTCGGCCAGAGAAGGGATCCTACGGTCGGTAAGGCTCTGATACCAAGTTGTAAGGCCCGATAAGCGGTACTGTTCCAGATCTAGATGTTTCCATCTAGATCCGGGGACGAAGCACATATCGATCCCACCGCGACATATGACGAAGTCATATGCCCCGGATTTCCAACATGATATCACAACATTACAGATACAAGGATACAACATCTCATACAATCGGCATACAACTTCCTTAATACAATACAACAACGGAAGATACATGTCTGAGTACAAACTACAATCAAATGCCTAGTGGCAAAGTGAAAAACATCGATCCCATAACCACACGGGTCCAGGCCCTCCGCCGGGATCCGCCTAACTAGTCGTCGTCGAGTCTCCACGTGAAACGTCGATCACCATACCTGTTGTCGATCAAGAACCCTGAAAAGAGTTTGGGGGTAGTATCATGAGTACAGAAGTACTCAGCATCCAACTGTAGTGGTCAACTGACCCAGCAAGGACTACATCACTCGTCATTCTAGGACAACTAGTAGTTTCCGGTAAGGATTGGGTAAGTGGTGAGGCTGTTGCCGCACTAGCATTTATGAAGTGGCTAACGATCTAGAGAGTAAGATGAGAAGCCAAGTATTCGATGAGGAATCGCCTCCAACAAATCTTGCTGTCAACTACTTACGCAAGCATAACACCTATCCTATCCTTGTCCTCCTCTTCGCATCCCGACGAAGAAGAAGTAGTCAAGGCACACACACACGTTGATCAAGTTATATTAAGATTACCTCAGTTGTTGTTGTCTATGAACAAGGAGTAAGTCTCAAGTCTTCCATAACCGTGGACACGGCTTCTAGAAAATATGTAACCCTGCAGGGGCGTACCAACTGCCTATTACAAGGCTCCGCACGCACGCCCATCTCTCTCATTTGCTACCCATGATAGGGAACCATTTTATGATTTAGTCCCAAGAGATCCGGAACGACAGGTCCCTCTAACTAACAACGAACAAATCCGGGTGGCCCCCGGGGAGTCGACACCCAATCCAAAGGCCGGCCGCGCTATCGGATCGGACTCTTCCGGCTGGACGAGGTCGGGGTAACTAACCCATCACTGTGGGTAGCTCTCGAGCTTCCAGGTGTCACAACCCCAAGTTAGGTATGTGCTAGGATCACGAGTCACTTTGCATCATGTGAAAAATTCAAAGAGAAAATAAAAAATGGGGGAAAAGAAAAGCCCTGAAAAATTAAATCAAATGGCCAGATAAAAATCTTTTTCCAAAAATCATTTGAGTATTTGGAAAATTCCTATAAATAATGGTGATCATTTCAAAAGTGGTTTGGGTTCATTCCCATGCCCATGGAATTTTCTAAAATTCAAACCGTGCCTTGGAAAATTTAAAGTAACCCCTATTTGATTTGAAATTCAAATAAGTTGAATTTAAAAAATGCCCAAATCCTAAATGAGACTAGCTCCTGGTCACCTAGGGTTTATAAAAATATTTGGGCAATTAATAAAAATGCTCTGCTATTTATTTGGAGCAAAACAAAGGAAAGAAAAATAGAAAATAGAAAACAGAAACAGAGAAAAAGAAAAAGAAAACCGAGCCCACTTACCTGGGCCTCGGGGCCAACTAACTGAAGCGGCCCAGGCCACCTGGCCCTCCCTTGTCTTCTTCCTCCCGGCGACAGAGCAGGCAGCTCGCCGCCATGGCGACCATGCCCGCATCTGCCGAGCCACCTAGGCCTCCCTTGGACTCTTCTAGGCGCCACGGAACACGCCGTGACGCCCTCGTCCTTTCCCCTCACTCCCTGGACCTCCTCCCCCTCTCCCCACGCCATTTTCGGCGCCGCCCGTAGCTCGCCGTCGCTGGCCACCTTGAGCACACGCGGCCAACGGCTCCGTTTAGCCACACCGCCGTGTCCAGAAGACTCCTCGATGTCGTCTTCTTCTCCGTGCCAGAGGAATCGGCCCCGGGAGCCCGGAGCACGCCGTCCCCTTCGTCTTCTCCTCGCCGGAACCGCAAGCTTCCGCCGCCGAATTCGTCACCGTCCCTCCGGCCCCGTCGAGCTCGTCAACGCGTTCAGGGTGAGCGTGCGATTGTTTTCCCCCTCCCCGTTGCTCTCCTCGTGCCCTGGAAGACGAGCTCGTCAATCCAGTGGCTCCGGCCGCCGCCACCGTTGAAGACGTCGTCGCCGTGGAGCTCCCCCGTGAACCCCTGGTGCTCTAAGGGATGCGAGTGTGCACGGGGCACCTTCCAGTGGCCTCCCCGTGCCAAGAAGAGGTCGGAAGAGAGCTCCGGCGAGCCCTCCGCCTTGCCCAGTGGCACTGGCGGCTAACCGCCGGCCGCCATGGTCATTAGGACCTAAGCACCGCGCTAATGACCCCCGTTAGCCACTGACAGTGGGGCCCATGCCACTAACTAACCTCCTGGTTGGTTTAACTAACCGGGTTAATTAACCCCCCCCACTGACAGCCCGGACCCACACGTCAGCAGCCCCCTGATGTCACCCTGACGTCAGGCTGACGCAGTAAATCAGTTAAATGGTTTATTTATTTCAGAAAATTCCAGAAAATGCTTTAAAGTTTGAAATTCAATAACTAATTCATATTAACTCCAAATTGGACAAATAATATGTCTAAACTTATCAGAAAAATCCAAGGATTATGAATATGGACTTTGTTTGTATGTTTGACCAATTTAAATTGGGTGAAAAATGGCAAACATCCATATGGCTTTAATTTGAATTCAAATTTGGAGTGAAATTGCAAATGATTTTGCAACACACTTCTATTAGATGGATTCATCCACACATCAGAGGCTTTATCTCAACTATACCACATCACTTCATGCTCAACCTTTTCAAATGATCTTCCATGCATTCAAATGCATTTGAAATTCATCGATAAATCAAATGGAGTTTGAATTTGCAACTCAAATGCAATATACTCCTTTTAAATGGAATACTCAACACATCAGTACCAAGAACATCACCATATACAATTGATCATGTGCTTGTGCATTGTACCTTATGTTGATCACTTTGTTTGTATTGTTTGCTCGGATAGAAGTGGAGCCGGAACCCGAGATCACCCCCTTCGTTGAAGACCTCGTGACTGATCCTCGTCAGCAAGGCAAGCAAACCCCCATTGATCATGTCTATAAAATCCCAATTCCCTCTCAGTCTCTATTATGCATGCTTAGGAGATCACCTTGTATCGATTCTACCGCATAGTTGAACCCATATCCGATGCATGACCTATCATCTTGTCACGGTAGTAAGCAAACCACAATCCTAGCATATGTAGGAGTTGGTTGATATCATGTGGCCCCTGCAACTGTTACTGCTTATTGCATGCTTAGTGGTACAATGAGGTTGCTTTTGATGTGAGTCGGGATGATAGTGAACATGGTGTTGATGAAAGTGAAACTGCGTTGGTGAATCTACCCTAATACAAGGTGAACGATGAGAGGCTGTGTAGGAGTACACAGTGGGTTGTCTCGTTGAACACCGCCTTAAGTCCGAGTTCTTGTGTGGTGATCCAAGAAGAAGAGTACAACCACACATTGGGCTCACTGACCCCTCTCGACCTAGTTCCTCACCCCGTTCGACCCCCAGGAGTCGCATTAGTTCGGAGTTCTGGTAGGGCTGTGGCACGGTCTGCGAAGTGGATGAACGGCTTTTCAAGACCGGCCTGGGACCCTGCACACATCGTTTGAGGCTGTACTGGAACCTCGGCCGGACTTCCATACGGATCCCCCTCAGATAGGCGACTTTGTGGACTAGAACGGAGTTGTGGGCGAAGTGTCGTGGAAACATCCTCGTCGGTACCCGCTTGAAGGGTCCCACTCCCAGGCGGTAACTCATGAGTGTGTGTGTGTATCGGTACACCCCTGCAGGGTTAACAAAACTATTTGAATAGCCGCGTCCGCGGTTAAGGACTGCTTGGAAAGCTTAGCTTGATTATTAGACAACTTGAACTGGATACTTCTAAAACTCGCAAGATAAGCGTGAGTGCTATGGTGTGCTCCTCGTGGGAAAGTCGAGGAAGTAACCATAGTGGTGTATTGGTTGGAGATGTAGTGGACTCGTGTACACTTCTTACCTCAAGTCTGGTACTTGTAGTTCAGAACTAGCTAAGTCAAAGCTGGCACTTCTGCAAGTGAAACCCCACCTCCCTTTACCTTGATACATGTGCATGAGTAGTTTAGCTCCTACGTAAGTCTTGCTGAGTATGACTTTGTACTCACGTTTGCTTATTCTATGTTTTAGATGAACCCACCGAACCCGATGGTGGCTTCTACCTGAAGCTCGAAGAATGAAGACTCAGACCAAGACCAAGCTAGTGTAGTCCCAGTCAGACGACTGTTCCCTCGTGGAAGGGCTTGTGTTAGTTAAGGCTTCTTAAGCCATTTGTTAAACTTGTCTGTACTCAGACCTACTTTGCTTCCGCATGCTTGATGTAATGTTGGATCACAGACTTGTGATCTCTGTGTGCACTCTGTAAGAGTTATCAATAAAATGTATACTTTGTAGAGAATTGCAATGATACCTGCTGTTCATACAAGGCATGTGTGCTGCGTGTATGTTTATAACATGCATGTCTTTGTATGGGTTTTCGAGACCTTAGTTGTGATCTGGCTGGCGGTCTTTTATACACCAAGTGGCCCTTAGATGTGTGCAGCTTGGGGCATTGCGATGCGATTGCTCGATACTCTGTCTCGTGCACACTTTGATGTATGATCGAGCCCGCCCTAGACCCCGACTAAGTGATCGGGCTGGAGTAAGTCTATGTAAGAGTTATGAGATAGTCGATAGTATGGTTGAGGCGACTTGTCTGTGAATATGGGAGTTCATCACCCATATCATTTAGACTTGTGTGCGGACGATGATGACCCATATCAGTTGATCATCCGGCCTGGATGGGATGCCCCTCACGTACGATGCTTTCCGAGAACGTTCTGTGCTTGGCCTTGTCTGCTTAGACAAGTGGGTACGGTTCTCGGCTCTCCATATGACTATGTCGTAGTGGGACTTGCATACGCTAACCCCGGGTCCCGACAGACTTGGTATCAGAGCAGGACTGACTGTAGGATTATCAGCCGTGGCTGAAGTCGAGTCTAGCCTTATATAGTTATATAGTTACTATGGGTATATATGGGAACAACGTAAGGCTTCTTTTTCTCCTTACCCTCATCGATCTGAGTTCTGAGTCACCCTCATCTTGTTCTACGGGAAGATAGGACTAGGCTCATCTATGTCATACTAGAACATCTCGTTGTTTGCCTCCTTGTAGCCGTAGGACAGTTGTGGTTGTCCAGAGTCTCCGTGTTTTGATTTCCTTGAAGAAGTTCTGTCCAATTTCTTCGAAGTTGTTTCATTTTCCATCCCAGTGTAGCCGTTATGCTGCCGGATTTGTTCCATGTTTCTTTGAGTCATTGCCTTCGCATTAGTATATTTTCCGCCTAAATCATATCCTTTTATCCTTGCCTCCATCGTACAACCTGTTCTGATTGTTGATTTTTATCACACAGGATGTCAGGTGGAACTCGTAGTGTTGTTCTTCGGAATCGAGACCGTGATCGGAATCGAAATGTTGATGAACCTCCACCACCGCCTTCTGCGGCGGAAATCATAATGGAAGCTGAGCGGAATAGACGTGATCAGACACGCCTTCTGGAGCTCATCGATCAGAATACCGCCCACCATCGTAATGTGGTGGTCAGCATTCAGGACTTCATCTTCCTCAAGCCACCGGTATTCCGATGTTCTTCTGAGCCCCTCGAAGCTGATGATTGGCTCCGTTCCCTCGAGCGTAAGCTTGATACTGCACATGTTGCTCCCGATGACCGAGTTATTTTCGCGGTATACTTCTTGCAAGGTGATGCTCTTCAATGGTGGGAGAACTATGTTGCAATGCGGCCAGATGGTCACATAGTGACTTGGCAAGAGTTCTGTGTTGCCTTTCGAGGGTACCACATTCTGGATGAGTTGATGGAGCGCAAGAAGGAAGAGTTCTGCAATCTAAATCAAGGAGAGATGTCCATTCATGAGTATGTGAGGGACTTCAACCGTCTTGCTCGTTATGCCCAAGATGAGATCACCACCGATGCCAGAAAGCAGGCAAGGTTCCGCAAGGGACTTAGCCCCATCCTTCGTCATGATCTCAACCTCCTTGAGTTTGCCACCTTTGAGGATTTAGTCAATAGATCCTTCAGAGCTGAGCATGGCAATGAAGTTTTCGATAAATCTCGCAAGCATGCTCTTGAGCTTGCCCCTTCTTCCAGTTCACGCCCTCAGAAGCGCATGCTCTGGATTCCTAACAGTTTGATCCACCAAAACAACCCACCGAGGCCATGCCTTGTGCCGCCTCGTCCACGAGCTCCACCAAACAACCCAGCTCCCCGCACTATCTTTGGAGCCTGCTTTAGATGTGGCCAGCCTGGTCACTACTCTCGTGAGTGCCCCGTCAATCAGAATGCTCCACCCCATGCCAAAGGAAACCCCAATGTTTGTTCCAAACCACCCCCGAAGGTTCCCACCGCCAAACCTTTCACTTCCACAAGTCTTGGACGTGTGAACCAAATCTCAGCTGAGGAAACTGATGGTACTTCTAACGTAATTCTTGGTACACTCCCAGTCAATTTTGTCCCCACTTCTGTTCTTTTCGATCCAGGAGCATTTCACTCATTCATGTCGGAGAGTTATGCACTTCGACATGATGTATCCTTTGAAGAAATGTTCACCCCAATGATCATTCAAACTCTTGGTTCAAAATGGCAAACTAATAGAGTAAGCCATGGTAATCAAATTGCAATTGAGGGTTTAGTATTCCTTGCTTCTCTTATAGCCCTCAAGTCTTCAGACATTGATGTCATCCTTGGTATGGATTGGTTATCAAGACAGAATGCTGTCCTTGATTGTAAAGCCAAGTCAGTTAAACTCACCCATCCTTCAGGCCAGACAATTGACTACACATCACCCAGCTCTAGAACCCAGATGCATACTTTGAATGTGCTTCCCCTTCCTGACCTCGAAGATATTCCGGTGGTTCGTGACTTCCCGGATGTCTTTCCTGAAGAACTGCCGGGCATGCCACCCGACATATGTGTAGAATTTATAGTGGATCTTATACCAGGCACAACCCCAATTTCCAGACGCCCATATAGAATGGCCCCACATGAGTTAGCTGAGTTAAAAACCCAACTTGATGCTTCGTTGGAAAAAGGCTTCATCCGCCCTAGCTCATCGCCATGGGGTTGCCCCGTTCTATTCGTAAAGAAGAAAGATGGAACAGAAAGGATGTGCGTAGACTATCGCCCGCTAAATCTAGCGACGATAAAGAACAAGTACCCACTGCCCAGGATCAATGATCTTTATGATCAACTTGCAGGATCCTCTGTCTTCTCCAAGATGGATTTGAGATTAGTCTATCATCAAATCAAAATCCGGAACGAGGACATTCCAAAAACGGCTTTCACTACTCGTTACGGTCTTTACGAGTACACCGTCATGTCCTTCGGTTTAACCAATGCCCCCGCCACATTCTCGCGCTTGATGAATTCGATCTTCATGGAGTACGTAGATAAATTTGTTGTAGTTTATCTTGATGACATTCTCATCTACTCGAAGAACGAAGAAGAGCACGCAGAACATCTTAGGTTGGTATTGATGAAACTTAGAGAGCATCGCCTGTATGCTAAATTCTCCAAGTGTGAATTTTGGCTACCAGAATTGACCTACTTAGGCCACGTGATTTCTGCAAAAGGCATTGCTGTGAATCCCGAGAGAGTTCAGGCCGTCCTTGACTGGACTCCACCTGAATCGGTTAAGAAAGTTAGGAGTTTTCTTGGCCTAGCCAGCTATTGCCGTCGCTTTGTCGAGAACTTTTCTAAAGTTGCAAAGCCTCTGACTGAACTCCTCAAGAAAGATAAGAAATTCCTATGGACTTCCAAGTGCGAGAAAAGCTTTCAAGAGCTAAAAATAAGATTGACTTCTGCACCCGTACTTGCACCTCCAGACACCAAAAGGGATTTCGAGATCTATTGTGACGCATCACGGTAAGGGTTAGGATGCATACTTCTGCAAGATAGACATGTGGTAGCTTATGCTTCACGCCAGTTGCGTCCACATGAAGAGAACTATCCTACCCATGACCTTGAACTCGCTACCGTAGTTCATGCCCTAACAACTTGGCGACATTACCTCCTTGGTAATCGTTGTGAGATCTATTCCGACCACCAAAGCCTCAAATATATTTTCACCCAGCCAGATCTTAATCTCACGCAAAGACGCTGGATTGAGTTGATAAAAGATTACGACGTAGGAATTTCTTACACCCTAGGCAAAGCCAATGTCATGGTTGATGCAGTAAGTCGTAAGTCGTATTGTAACAACCTCATGTTACAACAGTATCAACCACTTCTTCATGAGGAATTTCGAAAACTCAATCTCGGGATTGTTCCTCGTGGATCTCTTTTCAACTTGGTGGCGAAACCAACCCTTGAGGATCAAATCATAGTTGCCCAAAGGCGTGCACGAGGTGTTTGCCGGATCAAGGAGAACATTGCTAGCAGAGTTGCTAAATGTTTCTCCACAGATAGTAAAGGAACGGTATTCTTTGGAAATCGTTTGGTAGTACCTAAGAATAGGGAACTAAGGCAACTTATCCTCAAAGAAGCCCATGACACACCCCTCTCGATTCATCCCGGTAGCACAAAAATGTACCGAGATCTACGCCAGAGATTTTGGTGGACTAGGATGAAGAGAGACATTGCTCGATTTGTTGCCGAATGTGATGTTTCTCGTCGCAATAAGGCCAAGCACCAAAGACCTGCTGGTACACTTCAACCTTTGCCTATTCCAGAGTGGAAATGGGACAAAGTCGGTATGGACTTCATCACCGGCTTTCCAAAAACCCAGAAAGGAAACGATGCCATCTTCGTTGTCATAGATAGGCTTTCCAAAGTTGCTCACTTCCTTCCCGTTCGCGAGTCTATAACTGCTAGTCAGTTGGCGGACTTGTATGTCTCTAGAATTGTGTCTCTTCACGGTGTTCCTTTGGAAATCAATTCTGATCGTGGTTGCCTTTTCACCTCTAGATTCTGGGGAAGCTTTCAGAATGCTTTGGGAACTCATCTCTCCTTTAGTACAACTTTCCATCCTCAGTCTAGCAGTCAAGTCGAAAGGGTTAATCAAATCTTGGAAGACATGCTCAGAGCTTGTGTTATCTCATTCGGAAAGAATTGGGAGAAATCTCTTCCATTTGCCGAATTTGCTTATAACAACAGTTTCCAATCTAGTCTGAACATGGCTCCTTTTGAACTCCTCTATGGACGACGATGTCGAACACCTTTAAACTGGTCAGAAACCGGTGAAAGACAATTCTTTGGACCGGATATGATCAAGGAAGCAGAAGAGCAAGTTCGCATTGTTCGTGATCAATTGAAAGCAACCCAGTCTCGTCAGAAAAGCTACTATGATCGTCATCATAGGCAAGAGAGCTACAATTTGGATGAGAAGGCTTACCTTCGGGTAACTCCTCTGAAGGGAACCCAACGTTTCGGTATCAAAGGCAAGTTGGCCCCAAGTTACATCGGACCTTTCCGCATTCTTGCTAAACGTGGAGAAGTTGCCTACCAACTTGAAGTACCCCCGCACTTTTCCCGAGTACATGATGTATTCCATGTGTCACAACTCAGGCGTTGCTTCAAGGACCCCATCCGCGAAGTCGATCATGAAACGCTTGATCTCCAAGATGACCTTTCTTATCGAGAATACCCCGTTCGTGTTCTTGATTCAGCAAGGCGTGTCACTCGCCGAAAGAAGATCAAGTTTCTGAAAGTTCAGTGGTCACACCACTCCGAGAAAGAAGCCACGTGGGAAAGAGAAGACCATCTCCGTACCGAGTACCCCTCCTTCCTTCCGCAGACTTCTGAATCTCGGGACGAGATTCTTTTGAGTGGGGGCGAGTTGTCACAACCCCAAGTTAGGTATGTGCTAGGATCAAGAGTCACTTTGCATCATGTGAAAAATTCAAAGAGAAAATCAAAAATGGGGGAAAAGAAAAGCCCTGAAAAATTAAATCAAATGGCCAGATAAAAATCTTTTTCCAAAAATCATTTGAGTATTTGGAAAATTCCTATAAATAATGGTGATCATTTCAAAAGTGGTTTGGGTTCATTCCCATGCCCATGGAATTTTCTAAAATTCAAACCGTGCCTTGGAAAATTTAAATGAACCACTATTTGATTTGAAATTCAAATAAGTTGAATTTCAAAAATGCCCAAATCCTAAATGAGACTAGCTACTCGTCACCTAGGGTTTATAAAAATATTTGGGCAATTAATAAAAATGCTCTGCTATTTATTTGGAGCAAAACAAAGCAAAGAAAAATAGAAAACAGAAAACAGAAACAGAGAAAAAGAAAAAGAAACCGAGCCCACTTACCTGGGCCTCGGGCCCAACTAACTGAACCGCGCCCAGCCCACCTGGCCCTCCCTTGTCTTCTTCCTCCCGGCGACAGAGCAGGCAGCTCGCCGCCGTGGCGAGCATGCCCGCGTCCGCCGAGCCACCTAGGCCTCTCCTGGACTCTTCTAGGCGCCACGGAACACGCCGCGATGCCCTCGTCCTTTCCCCTCACTCCCTGGACCTCCTCCCCCTCTCCCCACGCCGGTTTCGGCGCCGCCCGTAGCTCACCGTCGCTGGCCACCTTGAGCCCACGCGGCCAACGGCTTCGTTTAGCCACACCGCCGTGTCCAGAAGACTCCTCGACGTCGTCTTCTTCTCCGTGCCAGAGGAATCGGCCCCGGGAGCCCGGAGCACGCCGTCCCCTTCGTCTTCTCCTCGCCGGAACCGCAAGCTTCTGCCGCCGAATTCGTCACCGTCTCGCTCCCTCCGGCCCCGTCGAGCTCATCAACGCGTTCAGGGTGAGCGTGCGATCATTTTCCCCCTCCCCTTTGCTCTCCTCGTGCCCTGGACGAAGAGCTCGTCGATCCAGTGGCTCCGGCCGCCGCCACCGTTGAAGACGTCGTCGCCGTGGAGCTCCCCCGTGACCCCCTCGTGCTCTAAGGGATGCGGGTGTGCATGGGGCACCTTCCAGTGGCCTCCCCGTGCCAACAACAGGCCGGAAGCGAGCTCCGGCGAGCCCTCCGCCGTGCCCAGTGGAACCGGCGGCTAACCGCCGGCCGCCATGGTCATTAGGACCTAAGCACCGCGCTAATGACCCCCGTTAGCCACTGACAGTGGGGCCCAGGCCACTAACTAACCCCCTGGTTAGTTTAACTAACCGGGTTAATTAACCCTCCCACTGACAGCCCGGACCCACACGTCAGCAGCCCCCTGACGTCAGGCTGACGCAGTAAATCAGTTAAATGGTTTATTTATTTCAGAAAATTCCAGAAAATGCTTTAAACTTTGAAATTCAATAACTAATTCATATTAACTCCAAATTGGACAAATAATATGTCTAAAATTATCAGAAAATTCAAGGATTATGAATATGGACTTTGTTTGTATGTTTGACAAATTTAAATTGGGTGAACAGTGCCAAACATCCATATGGCTTTAATTTGAATTCAAATTTGGAGTGAAATTGCAAATGATTTTGCAACACACTTCTATTAGATGGATTCATCCACACATCAGAGGCTTTATCTCAACTATACCACATCACTTCATGCTCAATCTTTTCAAATGAACTTCCATGCATTCAAATGCATTTGAAATTCATCGATAAATCAAATGGAGTTTGAATTTGCAACTCAAATGCAATATACTCCTTTTAAATGGGATACTCAACACATCAATACCAAGAACATCACCATATACAATTGATCATGTGCTTGTGCATTGTACCTTATGTTGATCACTTTGTTTGTATTGTTTGCTCGGATAGAAGTGGAGCCGGAAACCGAGATCACCCCCTTCGTTGAAGACCTCGTGACTGAACCTCGTCAGCAAGGCAAGCAAACCCCCATTGATCATGGCTATAAAATCCCAATTCCCTCTCAGTCTCGCTTATGCATGCTTAGGAGATCACCTTGTATCGATTCTACTTGTCACAGTAGTAAGCAAACCACAATCCTAGCAGATGTAGGAGTTGGTTGATATCATGTGGCCCCTGCAACTGTTACTGCTTATGGCATGCTTAGTGGTACAATGAGGTTTCTTTTGATGTGAGTCGGGATGATAGTGAACATGGTGTTGATGAAAGTGAAACTGCGTTGGTGAATCTACCCTAATACAAGGTGAACGATGACAGGCTGTGTATGAGTACACAGTGGGTTGTCTCGTTGAACACCGCCTTAAGTCCGAGTTCTTGTGTGGTGATCCAAGAAGAAGAGTACAACCACACATTGGGCTCACTGACCCCTCTCGACCTAGTACCTCACCCCGTTCGACCCCCAGGAGTCGCATTAGTTCGGAGTTCTGGTAGGGCTGTGGCACGGTCTGCGAAGTGGATGAACGGCTTTTCAAGACCGGCCTGGGACCCTGCACACATCGTTTGAGGCTGTACTGGAACCTCGGCCGGACTTCCATACGGATCCCCCTCAGATAGGCGACTCTCTGGACTAGAACAGAGTTGTGGGCGAAGTGTTGTGGCAACATCTTCGCCGGTACCCGCTTGAAGGGTCCCACTCCCAGGCGGTAATTGATGAGTGTGTGTGTGTATCGGTACACCCCTGCAGGGTTAACAAAACTATTTGAATAGCCGCGTCCGTGGTTAAGGACTGCTTGGAAAGCTCAGCTTGATTATTAGACAACTTGAATTGGATACTTCTAAAACTCGCAAGATAAGCGTGAGTGCTATGGTGTGCTCCTCGTGGGAAAGTCGAGGAAGTAACCATAGTGGTGTATTAGTTGGAGATGTAGTTGACTCGTCTACGCTTCTTACCTCAAGTCTGGTACTCGTAGTTTTAGATGAACCCACCGACCCCGATGGTGGCTTCTACCTGAAGCTCGAAGAATGAAGACTCAGACCGAGACCAAGCTAGTGTAGTCCCAGTCAGACGACTGTTCCCTCGTGGAAGGGCTTGTTTTAGTTAAGGCTTCTTAAGCCATTTGTTAAACTTGTCTGTACTCAGACCTACTTTGCTTCCGCATGCTTGATGTAATGTTGGATCACAGACTTGTGATCTCTGTAAGAGTTATCAATAAAATGTATACTTTGTAGAGAATTGCAATGATACCTGCTGTTCATACAAGGCATGTGTGCTGCGTGTATGTTTATAACATGCATGTCTTTGTATGGGTTTTCGAGACCTTAGTTGTGATCTGGCTGGCGGTCTTTTATACACCAAGTGGCCCTTAGATGTGCGCAGCTTGGGGCATCGCGATGCGATTGCTCGAGACTCTGTCTCGTGCACACTTTGATGTATGATCGAGCCCGTCCTAGACCTCGACTAAGTGATCGGGCTGGAGTAAGTCTATGTAAGAGTTATGAGATAGTCGATTTATGGTTGAGGCGACTTGTCTGTGAATATGGGAGTTCATCACCCATATCATTTAGACTTGTGTGCGGACGATGAGGACCCATCTCAGTTGATCATCCGGCCTGGATGGGATGCCCCTCACGTACGATGCTTTCCGAGAACGTTCTATGCTTGGCCTTGTCTGCTTAGACAAGTGGGTACGGTTCTCGGCTCTCCATATGACTATGTCGTAGTGGGACTTGCATACGCTAACTCCGGGTCCCGACACCAGGTTTGGACCAACAAAGGAACTCTGTCTCCGCTGGCCCGAGTTATTTGAAAATCTGCTGGGAGCTCACCAGTCACACACACGGTTTTCAAATGGTAAAACCAGATTGGGCCACCTCTAGAAATGTTTGAAGCTAGGTAGGTAAGAAAAGGGGACCCCATAGCATCCCACACGCGGTTAGGCACGCTCAGTCTTAAAACCAATACCCGGAACTCCGATCCTAGGTGACTCGAATGGAACAAAGCGTCGGGGCGGGATAGCCTAGACCTTCCATCCTTCGTCGAGTATAGTCAACATTATAATAATCATATCATCAACAACAACAATAATAATGTGATATCCCAAACCAAGGAGTAACAGGGTAACATCGTAGCATCCTAAGCATGCATACGAAGCAGGGGCTGAGCAACGAGCAATAGTAACATAGCAGTACATGGTTTTCTCGGAGGGGACATGGCTGTATCGGTTTGAAAAAGGCTGTAAACATGTGGTAGGATCAAACATCGAACCTAACCTAGACTAGGATGCAAACGGCTGGTTGAAATCGAATGGATCATAAGTAATGTATAGTCCTTGCCTGTTGATAAGTCGGGTTCCGAAGTTGTAGTTGATCGCAAGCTCGCATCGTCTCCGAAGGGTACCCGCGGAAGCACACAAGACGGAAAACACTGGAAAGCAATCAACGAGCAAGCACTCTATTACTATGAAGCAAACACGAGCAAGCATCAACAAGAAGGCAACATGAGACATCGCACATACCGTCGAGAGCGGTTACTAACAGTTTAAGTGGGGTATCGGTCACACACGACGAATACCGCACGTTTATGGTGGTTCAAGTTGCTTAGCTACAGGTGATCAACCAACGGTTATTAACATGGCAACTCAAGCAAGCACTGCATAGCACACAAACATATCAAGAGGTGAAGCACAAAGTAAACTATCTATGCTAGTCAATTTAAGTGAGGCACAACCTAAACATGGCATAACACTAAGTGCCGCACGATGATTACAAAATTTGGTACTGTTCTGCCCTAAACCATATTTTAGGTTGGTTAACAACAGCAAACAACAGCATAAACACAAAGTACACGAAAAACTAATCAAGTTACATTTAAAGAACACCCCAAACGGAGTTACGGTTAAAAAGATACAAGCAAAACAAGTTACGGGCACAATCTGCTAACATCCGAAAGCATACTTTAGATCAATGCATAAACAGGATAATCAATGCAAACATGTTCACAAATGATATGGAACTAAATTAGACATGACAAGGAAGGTATGGCAAAAAGAATCATGCAAATAGGCATCATAGATCAAAAGATATTAAGCATGCAACATGGCATCGGGACGTTACAGACTTAGAGAAAAACAGAGGTGGCTGTCAAAACAACAGCATAGCAACTTTGGAGCTGAATAACTATATGACCAGCAAGCATATCATGGCAATACAACACATAAAATGGAAGTAGACATGATGCTTAACAAATTGCAATTGGAATAACTCAATTCCGATGAACGGTTGCGAAGCAATCGTCACCCGAAGTTGCAATAAAATAACAATTTTCAGCACAGCAGCACATTAACTTCAGGATCACCACTTTGGAGCAAGATTTAATATAGCTAGAGCACCCAAACATGACAAGTTAAAGCATGGAAAGTAAGTACACATGATGCTTAACACATAGGAAAAAGAACCAATGCAATAGGCCTCATGGATGCGTCACAATCATCACTCAAAGTTGCAACAAAATAATAACAGCAACACTAGACAGAATTAGTAGCAGTTTATCGGCCTGATGCCCACTTCAACACACAATTACACAATCAAGGTGACCTCAAATGCAAATGCTCACAAAATATGAATTAAAGTACACGCAATTCTAAGCAATATTCGTTTTGGGGGCACGTTCATCGGAGCTACGTATTACTCGCAAATTACTGTGCAAAATTGAATCAGCAGCAAAATAATAAAGACTTAACAAAATTTGGAAAAGGAAACTACCACAGGGAAACAAATATAGTGGCTCGCGTTGGGCCGCTCGGACTGCTGGGCTGGGCGAGACAGCCGGCCTGGCATGGCCTGCTGGCTGGGCCGCAGTGGCCTGGCAGGCCGGCCCATGTGGCTGGAGGAGCCTAGCTGGGCGCAAGCGGGAGGGGCGAGCTCGTCGTCCCCTCCAGGACGAGGCTGGAGGAGTTGACGGCGCCATCGGCCACTGGTCCTTGCCGGAGCTCGTGCAGGGTGGCCGGGAACGGCGGGAACGGAGGCGGGGTCGCCGGAGTTGCCGGATTCCGTCGCTGGTGAGGTCAAAGGCGGGGCGGCGCAGGGGACAAAGCGGCGGCGGGCTCAAACCTCCACGGGCGGCCATCCATGGCGGGTGGCTCTTGTGAGGGCGCTGCAAGGAGGGAAAGGAAGAAGGTGAGAGGAGGAAGGAGAAAAGGAGAGGGGCGCGGGAGGAGGAGAGGAGGGCCGCGGCTCCGGTGGCCCGGCTGGCTGGCGTGCTGGCTAGACGCGGCGGCGCGCGGGCTGCTCCACGGGCAGAGGAGAGGAGGTGAGGAGAGAGATGGAGTGATGGGGTGACGTGGCGCTCTCCTGGCCGTCAGATCGGGCGATCTGACAGTTCAGATCCATTGGGCTGATCTCCAGATCTGGGAGCTAGGGTTTGTGTACGAAAATGGGGTGTTTTTGGGGCAAAGTGGAGGGGGATGGCTGCAATTTTTACATGGGGGAAACCCTAGAAGTCCTAGGGGAGTGTGGTGGTCTATATATAGCCCCGGTGGCTGGCAGTTTGCAAAAACATCCCCGGTTTTTCTCTCGCGCGCGCGGCGCTCACGTTTCTGACCGCCGGGGGTCCGCAGGACCTCCGATTCGGGTAAAACTTCGAACTGCGCGATCAGCGCGTCGAGCCGAAGGCGTTCACCTCGCGCTAGAACCGTTCCGAGAACACTTTCCGGCGCGCTATAAAAATAACCCGTTTAATTATTAAACGGGGTTTTTCGTTCCGTTGGCTGTGGCTGGTCTCGTGCGGTTTTTGCGACGGTGATCGAGTGAAACCCGGTGTCGCAAAGGTCGAGTGTCAGGGTGGCAAGGGTCGGTCTTCGTCCGATACGAGATAAGAGGGGGAAAAATAATCGCCGATCGATAAATTGGGGATGCAAACACAGCAAACAAATCAGACAATCAAACAATTCATACCGAAAACAATTTTTTTTATTTTTTTGCAAAATCTGGGTTGTTACAAGTTTCTCCTTTGTTCACCTCTTCTCACAAGAATTGTCCACAGTGGGATTGTTGATTCTGGAACTGCATCTTCTATCCAGGACAACTACTCCATTTGTTGTGGTAAGTCTCGGCCCTGGTTGTCAAAACCAAAAATACTTGATTCACTTGCTTATAGAATTTATTTACTATCTAAGTCTGAAAATAGTAGGCTAATTCCTTTATTTTCTTGTCTCATTGGTGAATGGATTAGTCTTATGCATGTGAATGACTTTTTTTTCTTACCTTTGAAGTGTATTGATTTTTCAGTTTTGATGTTTTGCAAAAAAATCGCATCGCTCTCTGTATGCTAGCTCAAAGTTTGGATGGTACTGTTATGTGTGGTGTTAGAAATCCCATTGGCAAGTCATTGAAAAACTGGACAGGTTAATGTCCATGTAATTTTAACCCTTTCTAGCTATGTGCCTTCTGGATATGTAGTGTATGCATGACATACTATTTTCTCAGTGGTAGTTATGCACATTTTACATGCTTGATGACTTGTAGCTTGAAGTTGTTGTACCAGCCTGCTATGTGCCTTTTTGCTCTAAGTAATGATTTTCTTAATGGTGTCAGCCTATTCTAGATATTGCAAGGCAAAACCCATATCAGGTAGCTCTTAGACCTCAGCAATGTACATGCTTCTCTTGATGTGGTAATTAGCGACAAATAATATGATGTGTTGATTTTTATCTAATTATTAGCCGCTCTCATTTCTCAGTTGATGAACGGTTTGTTGTATATTACATAAGCCAGTTATATTGTCTTTTGTATCCTATTGTTGTGAGATAATTTTAGTTGTGGCACTCAAAACTTTATTTCTTTGGCTAAATCTGATATCATAGGCAACATATACTTTTGCTAAAAAATCAAGTTTTTGCACTCTCTACTGCATTCAAGTCATATTGGTTCTATAAATATTTTATACTGGTGTTGTAGTTTATGATTAAATTACTGACTGCTCAACCTTACTCTCCTGGCAGGGCTGTAATAGTCTGAATACACATTTGTTTCACTTCAAGCACTCTCTATTAAAGGTAAACTTTTAAATCCGAGCTTGAGTTTTGGACTTGTTCTGCCTATCACATTATTAGGTAGTTTTTAGTGAATCTGTTAGTATCATGTGGGCGCTGTTTTTAGATTGGTACAAATAATGTGGACATCTATAGTTTTTAGTGAATCTGTTAGTATCTGTTGGGCCTATATGTAGGCCTTTTATTGCAGGTACAAATAATGACCCCATTCTCCCGAAATGTCGATTAATTTCCGCTTTGGTTGAGAATGGGGTCCTAGCTCAAGAAAATTAGCAAAGGTCATGCCGAATTTTTTCGTGAATTCGTGCATGACCTTTATTAATTTTCTTGACCTAGAAGGTGCTTTGAATGCACTTTCTCTAGTTATTTATATTAACTAGTTATTTTCTGGTTATACATCATTCACTTGACCAAATTTTTTAAAACCTGCCTTTTATTTTTCCTTTTCTAGTTTTCCTCTAAATGGGAGAGGAATAGATATACTAGCTACCCTGATATCATCCAATCACTCTAGTAGAATTTTTTCTTATCCTATTTAGTGGGTGTAGATGGATGACAACGATGAGGCCTCCGGTTCGCACCACCAGAAGAAATATTGGGAGATGAGCATGGACGATGATCCCCAACCTCAACCCCGCTACGGGGGCATCGGGGATGACTCTACCGATCCCGAGTACATTGATGATTGTGGTGCCGCCGAGGCTGATCCCTCCACTGATGATGGAAGCCAACCCACAGATGGCAGCCAACCGAAGAAGCAAAAAAAGGAGAGGCGCCCGAGCAAGCTAGGCACCGTCAAGGAGGAATTTACCGAAGTGGACAAAAATGGGATTCCAAAGGCGCCCAAAGAATTAGTCGGTGGGTACGACGGACAACTCGGGTGCATTCTCCGGGGCACCGTCTCGATCAACACCGAGAACCTAAGGCATCCTGACCGAGCGAATTTGCGCAACCTCCTCTTCACGAAGCTGCACAACCGATACAAGTTCCCCGCTCAATTCGCAAACACACAACTCCACGGGAATAAAGTGAACAGTGCCGCCCTCACGAAGATGAGCACATCCCTGGCTACTTGGAGAAGCACGGTGAAGAAAATGATTAGTAAAGGTGTTAGTTATGAGAAGATCAAGTAGGCAAATCCTTCGATCAGCGAAACTGACTACGAGGAGTTCAAGCTCAAGTGCGAGGACACCTCAACTAGTGAATCGAGTCAGTGGGGGAAAAGTATGCGAGAATTGAACTTAGGGGTCCACAGACTCAGTCCCGGTGGTTACAGAGTGGCGGAACCGAAATGGGACAAGGAGGACAAGGAGCGTGCCGCGCAAGGCCTACCGCCCTCTTCAAAAAATACGGAGATAAGCCTACCGATAACTATGTCAGGTCCCGGTACAAGAGGAACCCGATAACAGGGGAGCTTACGATGGATCCTAAGGTGGAGGAGCTTGAGCGTCTTCTGGTAAAGAATACCTCCCCCTGTTAAATTAGCTTCATATGGTTGCATTTTAAAATTAGTGAAGCCAAATTTCTGAATGGTCCCCGCGTTCCTTGTGTAGGAAACTGAAAGCAGCAGCGCGGGGTCCCCGCCTATCTCCCCTTGGGACAACTCTTTAAATAGGGCGATCAACACACTCAAGAAAAAGGATAAGCTTAGTAAGCCGTCGTCAGCTGGTCGTGTGTCCGGCAAAGGCTGTTCCACAAAATGGTCGGACTACTATAGCACTAGGCGAAAGGAGAAAATCACTAGCGGCTCGGAGGCACAACTCCAGGAAAAAATGGAGCAAATTCCACGCATTGTGTAAGAACAAGTTAGACATGCGCTCAACAACATGATGCCTTCCTTGTTTATGTTCATGCGAGACTGGCTTGCGAGCGGTTAAGAGGGGTTGCCCCCGATTCCCTGCTTCATGGGCAGCAACTCTCACAACGCGACGGCAGCGGCGGCGGCCGCGTTGGTGTCCCCGGCGGCGGATGCGTTTGTGACCCCGGCGGCAGCCAGAACGGTGCCCCCGACTGCGCCCGCGACGGTGTCCCCGACGGCGGATGCGTTTGTGACCCCGGCGGCGGCACAAGTATTGGAGCGTAAAACACCAACGCCCGGCACCTCAGGAGCAAGCGCCCCCTCCGTCACATGCCCGCCCGCCGTTGGCCGTCCATCGACATTAGCCGAGCTCGACGCCATCACGGTAAATAAGCCTCGGCCGATGACTTCATCTCCTTTTTCCTTTGACTGGGCATCCTTGACGCCCTACATGTTTTCGCAGGGCACCGTCAACGTTCCATGCACTCTCCTGCACTTCGTGGATGAGGAGTTGGTCGATGTTGCCGTGGGCAGAATCGTTCAACCGGGCATCCGCGTGTTCCACGGTATTCAGATACCAACCAACGTGTATAAGGTTCAACTCATTCGGGTGCTGGATGGCTACGGCGAATTGTTACCTCCCTATCGACCCCCTGGAGCCGAGGACGAAGATGTGATGGACCTCCACGGCTGCTTGAACTGGAGCTTGCTTTGGCCGAAGTGCCAGATTCGTTTAGGGGTGGGGAACTACTCCACCCCACCGCCAGTCGTGCCTGCGCCAAGCCATGGTAAAACTGCTGCAACGCCGTCGGCTGATCCGGGCCACCACCCCACGGACATCGATGTGGCACAAGATCGGAGCAACACCAACACCAACACACTACTTGCCCGTGTCGATGACTTCTTCGAGGAACACGGTGGGTGCGACATGGGCGACCTTTTCCCGCCTGCTTCTCAAGAACCCAACCTTGGTGCAAAAGACTCCTCCCACCCATCTCGTAGCGCGGAGATGAATTCCAACAATAAGCGTGACTGTTCAGTTCTCAGGAGACGCCTCCAGCTGCCTCCTTCACCGAGGCTGAGACGGCCGAGGCGCGAAATGTTATCAGCCCCAACACACTCAGGAAGTCAGTTCCGAGCAGGTAAAGGTCCCATTACATGAGAAGCCGAAGAAGAAGGGACGGACAAGAAGGAAGAAGGGTCCCACTACTGCGAGCCAGCCGGCACCAACGATCCGTGCTCAAGACGGGCCACCAAGACCCGACGGAATCATTTCGAGGGTGCATGTGGTGGGTAGTCTCATGCTATCTGCTGCAATGCTCGATGCTGCAACCGGTGCTATGAAGAGTCTGCATGACATTGTTCTGAATACAGAGAAGTGGCGTCTCAGAGAGAATGATGTGGCATACCCGGTTTTCACCGCCAAGGTGCCAGAGGGAAAGGGCTTTGTTGCTTGCGACATCAGACGTGTGATCTTCCTGCGGTTTGATGACATCTTCGCTATGTTTCACCTTTTTCCGCTGCACTACACATTCGTTCGGCTATTTTTGCTCAGTATGGAGATGCGGATCATTAGAGACAAGACCCCGAACATCGTTATAGTTGACCCATTCTACATGCGTGCCACGCTCTTGTGCAGCTCCGGGGACTGGAGACTCGCTAGTGATTACCTCGAAGGCGTCATTCTGGCGAACAAGGATAAGGACAACTTCCTCATGCCTTACCTTCCCGAGTAAGTCATCCCCTCACGTCCCCGTAATGTACATTAGGTTGCTTAGATTTCGGTCGTTCTTTTCCTCCTAACATCCGTGTTGTGTGCAGTGATGAAACAAAGTGCACACTCATCGCTCTAAGCCCGAAATGGTCCATGGCCACGTATTTGGACCGGACCGTGAGTCGAACAAAGACTACACAAATATCAAGAAAGTTCTCGATGAGGCTCTGTCGCGCTACTCCAAATCTGGAGGCAACTTCGTAACACGGGGGAGTTCTACCTCAACAATCAACTGGCCAACCATGAAATAGATACAATGCTAAGATTGCAGGCTGACGGCGATCGCTCATTCATGACCATCATGAAAGACGGCGGCTTCACCCACACTCAGGCCCGTGAGCGGAGTCAAAATTCTTGATGCCCGTGCGCCTAGCTATGTAGTATTGGACTATCGACGAGAGCTCCTATGTGTTGTATAAACTTTTATGAACTTGTATGTACATATGTCTCCTTAGTTTAAACAATCATTCAAATTATATGTAGTCGATGTTATTTATTACTAGGACCATGAACCGTGTGCTATTAATGTGTGTTGCTTTTCTCTGCCTTTGGTCCTTAATTTTGTTGTATACGTATGTACTGCTTAAATATTATCTGTAAGTTGGTCTTAATGTTTTGTTTGTCCAGTGCATAAAGCAGATGCCGTCGTATGTCGTGTACATTGGTAGGATTCCCGGAGTCTACGACGACTGGGAGGATTGTCGGAGACAGGTTAACCGTTTTAGCGGTAACAGTTACAAAGGGTACCCCACAAGGGCGGAGGCGGAAGCTAGATACGCGCGCTATCTAGCGGGGGAGAGGAGGGAGCGGAGGAGGAACCGGATGAAGATCACTTTGGTCATGATGATGCTCATCGTGACCGCCACCCTCTTCTTCAATGTCATGGTAGTTTAGATATCGACTTGTAATGTGAAGACAAACTCGCTACTCGAGACTTGTAATGTTCTAAATTTTTTCGGTATTTTGAATTCAGAGACTAATATGATGATTTGTAATGGGAGACTTATGTTCTATTGTATTCGATAAATTTTTGTTTATATCTGTGTTGTTTATAAATCTGCTGTTTATATCTGTTTGTAACCTGTGCAAATACAGAAAAGCAAAAGAAAAAAAACCTAATATTCATAGTAATGGCGCACATAGTGTACCTCAGTGATGCATGTGGAGAAACACATCAATGGTGCACTTCCTAAAAGTGCGCCATTAGTAACCCAGAGCACAAGACACACATGTGGTGGGACCAGTAACATCAGTGGCGCATGACTGGCCTTAGTAATGGCGCACTCCTGGTGCGCCATTAGTATATAAGATAGTAATGGCGCACCAGATGTGCGCCATTACTATCACTTACTAATGGCGTTCTAGTAATGGCGCACCTAAAGTGCGCCATTAATGTAAAAAACCAGTGCGCCATTAAAGACCTTTTTTCCAGTAGTGATAGCGGTGAAGTTAATAGGTTTAGTGGGATACCTCCCTTGTCAACCGCGCCAATAAACGATTCTTGATAACCCACAAGTCTAGGGGATCAATTGTAGCTTTTCGATAAATAAGGATGTCGATCCCAACGAGGAGCAGAAGGTATTGACAAGTGACTCTGGATAAGGAAAAGGCTGCACACACTGAAAGGTAAATATTTAGGGGTTTTTGGTTTAAGCAACAGAAAGGTAAAAGACAAGCAAAGTAATTAAACAGGGTAACTGAGGAGTAGAAAGTGGCCCAATCCTTTCACAAGGATAAGCCTAGGAACTGAACTTATAAAAGCTAAAGCGTTCTCGAGGGCACACGGGAGAGACAGTCAAGTTACTTTCACCATATTCCGCCAAGTAGCATGTATTGTGTCGATAAGTGTCGGTGGGTGGATCAATGCTAGTACACCTTCTAGACTAAGATAAGTGTACTCTTATGATTACACACCTTGCAAGCATCCGCAAATACAAGGTAGTAATTAAGGCATAAGCCTAACCACAGCATTACGATCGAGGATCCATAACTCCCTTGTGCAAAAGTGTGCGAACTGGGGTTCAGTTTTCTGTCACTCAGGCAACCCACCATAAGCACCCTTTGTGCACAATGTATTCCCCTAGGTCCTTAATAATGTGAAGTGTTGGGTGTTCGACTCACACATCACCACTAGGAAAATAACAACACAACTTAAATATCAAACAACACATAATACTTCAACTTCATATGACTACTAGCAACTAGACTTCTCCCATGTCCTCAAGAACTAAAGTAACTACTCACAAGACATAAAAGAGATCATGATCAGAGGGGATAAATATATGATAAACAATCTGGACACAATGATAATTCTCCAACAAAACTCAATAGCATTCATCACACGGTAGTAATCAACACCGGTAGAGTATAGATGATAGATAGTACGTATCACAACACAGGATGAACTTGTGAGGTGAGATTGGATGGGGGTGGAGATGGTGCTGATGTTGGAGATGATGTTGATGATGATCTCGATGATGCCCGTGACGATGATGATGATGATGGCGATGATCTCCCCTTCTGGGAGGTGATCTCCCCGGCGAAATCTTCCCACCGGAGATGGCTTTTTCTTCTCTGTAGTTTTCTGCCACGAGGCGGAGGCGAAACGGAAAAACTCCTCCCTTTTTAGGGTTTCTACCCCAGGGGGTAATATATGCCAAAGGGGGCACCGAGGTGGGCCACCATGCATCCAGGAGGGTGCCTGGCGCGCCCTAGGGGGGAGCCAGGGACCCTTCTGGGTTCCTGGTGGGTCCCCTCTGGTCCCTCTTTGGTGATCTCCCGTGAATCTTCATAAAAACGATCTCCGTCAATTTTCATCGAATTTGGACTTGATCTGATTCAGCAACTTGATGTCAACTTTTCACTTCTGAATTCTACTTCTGCTTCTTCGGCACCAAAAAGTTGCAAACTGTGTAAAACAAGCCAAAACAACATAAGAACAATACTTTAAAGTGGAATATATCAATGAATATGGTTAAATTACAATATAAAGTAGTGATGCATTTTGGACGTATCAGGTGCCCCCTGGCTGCCCTGTGGCCCCCCTTTGGCATCATCGAAGCTTCAGGAACGCTGATTTTTTATTTGAATTTTGTGGATTTTTCGAGCGTACCTAAATATCCAAAAACCCGCACAATATAAAACAGCACTAGCAGCTCTGCTGAAAACAGTGTCAGTCCGGGTTAGTGTGGTCCAAATCATGCAAGAATGAAGCCAAAACAATATCAAAAGTGTTTGGAAAAGTAGATACGTTTGAGACGTATCAACTCCCCCAAGCTTAGCTATTGCTTCTCCTCAAGCAATTCAGTTCAACAAACTAGACGCGACAATGAAAACTTTGACAAACTCTTTTGCTTCATTAGATGTATATAAGGATGTACTACGAGAGAGTTTAGCAAGTTTTGACACCATGCTACAAAGACAATGCACGAATCAATACTTCTTTCATGTGATCAGTCACAAACAAACAAAAGTAAATAATATGCTTCTGAAAATCAATTCAAGATCACAATGCACATGGCATGAACATAGTAGAGTGGTATCTCGCTGGCCTCCATGAGTGAAGCAAGACATAAATGCAGAAACTCCTCCAAAGTTTTAAAGGAGTCTAGAACTAAGAACTCAAAGTAAGAAACATCACAATCATGCAGAAGACAATGTGGTACTTTGGGACAATGCATGTTACACTAAGAATGACAATTATTCTCTCAATAGTTGGTGCTTTGGAGAAAGAAGGTGAAGACTCTCGAACCGTGGATTTTGATGCCAAGGTTGAAAACCCATGAAAGGAAGCAAAGATTAAACATTTTCCAGAGCTCTTGGTTTTGAAAACAGAGATAAAACTCTTTTAGGAATTGCAACTTTCCAGTCAACGGTGAACGGTAAAGGTCTCTCAATATCTCCCATGCCAACCATATTAACGCCTTTTGCTTACACATGTTCCCTTATCCATAAATCCTTTGCTGGTCTACGAAACCTTTTATTTTGCCTCAAGTATGGAAGGAGGGTATCGTTCCATCTATCATAAGCAGCATTTGGTCCATTTCATCCCATCATCAAGTATGGGCGAGGTGTAACTCTCATATTTTTTATTGACTAGTTAAAACTTCCGTCAAAATATTTTTGGCAATACTGATTTTCCCTCACCGCACCATGAGCTTGTACGGTTGCAAAAGGGAATCTTTTGAATAGATTTTGAGATGGCACAAGAAAGTCTAAGTTAGGAGTGGCCGGTAAATACCACATATAGGTAGGTATGGTGGACTCAAATGGAACAACTGGGTTGAAAAGGAGTTTGGATGCACAAGCAGAATTCCGCTTAGTGCGAGTGAAGGCTAGCAAAAGACTGGGAAACGACCAACTAGAGAGCAATAATTATCATAATCATGCAGAGCGACAAAGCAACATTGAATCGGCCATGAAAGTGATATTACCCACTCTGAAGTAAAAAGATCATCAAGGCAGAACAAACTTTTTAGTCTTAACATGCGTGAACATGTGCCAAGTCCATCCAAGAATTCTCCGAAGGGAAATACCACTTCAATATGCCAAACCATGAACAATGCAATGCATGTCAATCATTTCAAGCAACATATTATGAACTCTAGCTATTTTAGACTGACCACAAAGAAAGCATGAACCACTGGGAAAGCATTGTAAACATAGCACTATGTAGCTACAAGCTGGTCTCTAATCATAAGTACAGGCATATGTACAAAAGTAGAAACAAAAAGAGTTCATACTGGCTTTCCTTGTTGCATCCCTTCCGTCGATCTTCTTCATTACTGCCTTGTCACTTTCACGACCAAACGTAGGAAATATATAATCAAATGCCATCACGGACTCGAGCGGAACGCTGAAAACAAAGAAAACTAAAGAGAGAAAGGAAATCTTTTTGGAGTTTTTCAAAGGCTAAATACAAGAAAAAGAAAAGAGAAATCTTTTTGTTTGTTTTTGCAAAAATAAAACAACAAAGAAGAACAGGCAAATGCTTCAAAAATATCAAAGCGAACAAAACGGAATATACAATGGAAGGGGAGGAGAGTACGTACTCCCCCAAGCTTAGGCTTTTGGCCTAAGTTGGGCTCGTCTACTGCGGTCCCGTAGAGCCTCTCGCTCTGGGATAATGGTAAGTCCAAGGGTTGTATGAGCCCTCCGGTGCGTACACTGAAGTCCTCGGGTCCTCCCATGAGGAAGGTCCCTCGTCCCAACCAGAGGAAGACCCTCCGTCTCATCGGGCGGCGGTCTCCTCCTGGATGGGTGGATACACCACGCGCTCCTCCTCATCTGGCGCAACCCCCTCCGTGGGGTCGTGAAACTGGTATCTCCCCATAATCTCATCAAACTGGGTATCTGAAAAGCGGTATCCGTTCTTGCGAGAAAAATCATACACAAGTGGTGCAGGTAGACGGATCATGCGTTTCACATCGCCCTCAAAACGCAAAATATAATCAAGTGCATATCGGTCAGAGGCCCTAGTAACAAAGAAGTGCCTCTTCATGGCAACCAAATCAAGACTAACAAAAGCAAAAACTGTATCATCTGGGCGCGGTTCTCCTTGGAGAAACTGCAAAAGAATTGTGGCATAGACGCCACCAAAGAGACCCCCCTTGTTGCTATTAGTAGCAAGGCATCTAGCAATCAGCGTGCCCACATGATACTCGTGACCCCCTGAGAGTGTGTTCGCCATGATAGCAGTATCAGGCGAAGAAGTGCTGCTCGTGTTGTCTCGAGCCAACACCCCTATAGATATATAATACGCGAAATACCTGAGATGAGGGAACAAAATGTTGGAGATCTTCTGACGGTTAGTGTTCCTCACTTCACTGTTGCAAAACGAGTCGAGAAGGATCTTGAGTTGAGCAGTTTGAGAATTTTTCCCCCTCTTCTCTCCTCTGTCGGGCAAACCTAAAGCTTCACGAAAGGTACTAATAGGCATGGTTAGTAACCTTTCATAAATATGAAATACAACATCATCACTTTCAGGATATAATCTAAAACTGTTAATAAAGATAGCAGTGAGCGTCTCATACTGTGGCACACGGCTCGTCACAAGCCGTGTCAAACCTGCTCTCGCACACAGGGCGTCGAACTCCTCCTGTATGCCGACATCCGCCATGAAATCTCTGCATGGAAATGCCATGGCCTTTGCAGGTGATGCGTCCAACAACTCCAAGGGTATGATTTCTTTGTTGTAGCTCACCCTCGTAGCCGAAGGTGAAGCTGTAGACCGTGTAACACGACTAGAGCGCTCGGGTTTCTTCTTCCTAAGCCATCTTCGTAGCCTATCCATTTCTGAAATTTTTGACAAATCACAAAAAGGGAGGTTTAAGCAAAACTAGTTTGGGCAAAACATTCTACTTACTTTACCAAGGCTCAAACTAGCAAAAAAACTTGAAAAGTTTTTCTACACATACATTTGAGCTCAACTAAACAGCACCAAGAATTACGGAATACTCACTAATGAAGCCACCAACAAGAAAACTAATTGGAGGGGTGAGGGAGTCACATACCAAGGAGTAATTGTTCCAAATTTCAGCTCAAACGAGTGGCTGTAGAGGGAGATCAAAGTTCCGTGCTCAAGAACAGCAAGAACACGAAACCAGAGCAAGAACACGAGTTTTTGGGGAGAAAGAGAGAGAGTGGAAGAAGAGATGCCGACAGGGGGTGCCTGTGGGCCCCAGGAGGGTGTGTGGCGCGGCCAGGGGCTGGGCCAGGGGTGGACCCCCCTCAGCCTCAGGTGCTCCCCGATGGCTTTTTAGCTGGAAATTTTTATTTTGAATTTTCTGGAATTTTCTGGACAACTTCACTGTGTTGAATTTTTCAAAGTTCAAAAAGCTGCAAAAACTTTCGTGAACTTGGGGAAAAAGTTAGAACAAGTGAAGATTTAAATACGAAAACTTAGGTACAAAAAGGATAATAAAAGATAAAGGAAATGAAAACATAACAAGCTCATCTTTTTACCTATATAAAACATGCTAGTCAGCAAGGTTGATCAAGTCTTACCAATAAACCGGTGATATATAGAGCAGAAAGTCTCGCCTCTTATGAAGGGATCATTGCATTCTCACTTTGATGGACATTGTCCCCACCATAATTGTTTTGTATTTGTGGTATACATGTAGTGGAAAATCCCATTCTCCAATCTTCACGGTCTCGATATTCTCAATGGAGTTAAGGCCATGCCTTCTGTTGATCTTCCTTGGAAAATACACCATGTGTTCTTTGTCATTAACGTTGAAGGTAACCTTCCCTTTATTGCAATCAATAATGGCACATGCGGTGTTAACAAAAGGTCTACCAAGAATAATGGACATGCTCCCATCCTCGGGCATGTCAAGCACAATAAAATCAGTAAGTATTAAGCAATTGGCAACTTCAACAGGAACATCCTCACAAATACCGATCGGGACCGCCGTTGACTTGTCAGCCATCTAAAGGGAAATATCTGTAGGAATTAGTTTCTTTAAACAAAGCCTTTTGTAGAGAGAAAAATGCATAACACTCACTCCTGCACCAAGATCACATAAAGCAGTTCTAACATAATTATTCTTTATGGAGCAAGGAATGGTGGGTATACCTGGATCACCGAGCTTCTCAGGAATCTTGCCACTGAAAGAGTAGTTAGCAAGCATAGTAGATATTTCCTCATTAGGAACTTTTATTTTATTAGTAACAATATCTTTCATATATTTGGAGTAAGGAGGTAACTTAATAGCATCAGTCAAGGGAATCTGAAGAAAAAGAGGTTTCATCCACTCACAAAAATTGTTGTAGTGCTCTTCTTCTTTGGTTTTGACAGACTTACCTGGAAAGGGCATGGGTTTCTGTACCCATGGTTCTCGTTCCTTCCCATGTCTTCTCGCGATGAAGTCTTCTCTAGTGTACTTCTTGCGCTTATCAGGTGCTTCTTCTTCTCGAACCTCAGGTGGATCATTCTTTTCAGCATCCTTTTTAGGTTCAGCACCGTCTTTAGTCTCAGCATCGGAAGTAGATATGCTGTTTAGATCAACAGCATGTTCT
This sequence comes from Bromus sterilis, assembly GCA_950022295.1. Lineage (NCBI taxonomy): Eukaryota > Viridiplantae > Streptophyta > Magnoliopsida > Poales > Poaceae > Bromus > Bromus sterilis. The sequence continues at coordinate 357,373,201 of OX465595.1, read as the reverse complement.
TCTTATTCTATAAGTTCATTGGAATTGTCAGCTTCCTTGTGTTTCTTTTTCTTCTTCTTCTTCTTTGGAGAGCTGACAATCTCTTCCTCCTGCACTTGAGAATCTTGCTCGATCCTCTTCGGATGCCCCTATGGATAGACAGGGTCCTGGGTGTGTGTTCCACCCCGGGTCTTTATACCATAGGCCTGTAAATTGTCTTGTTTGGCATTGTTAGCAAGCAAATCTTTTTGCACATTAGAAATTTGTTCAAGCTGAGTTTGAACCATATAAAAATGCTTAACAAGACATTTAACATCATTAATTTTTCTTCCTAGAACATCAAGCAAACTTTTGATAGCAAGAGTATTATCATGCAACTGACCTTGTATCTTTTCATTGAAGTGACTTTGCTTCATAATAAAATTATCAAGCTCATCTAAACATTGGTCAGGAGGCTTACCTTTAGGGATGTCACTTGCATTGAAATCTAAAAGAGAGTGTACCTCTACCATACGTGGGTGAGTGGTAGGCTCACACAGATTTTCAATTGGAGGTAGATCCTTCACGTCTTTAGCTTTAATACATTTCTCTTTTATAGAATTCTTTGCTTCTTGCATATCTTAGGGGCTTAGGACAAGAATGCCCCTCTTCTTTAATGGTGGAGGTGGTTCAGGGACGGACCAATCTTCGTGGTTCTTGGCAATCTTGCCCATCAATTCTTTCGCATCGTCCGTTGTTCGTTCCCTGAAAACACAACCATCAGAACTATCTAGATAGGATCTAGATTCATCGGTTAGACCAACATAAAATATATCAAGTAATTCATTCTTAGGGATCTCATGTCCCGGTCTAGCCTTGAGCAGACTGCAAAACCTCACCCAAGCTTTAGGGAGATGCTCATCCTGCAACTGTTTAAAGTTATAAATTCTTTGTAAAGCATCCTGTTGCATATGAGCAGGAAGATACTTATCAACGAAATATATAGCCATATCTTGAGGACTTTGAATGGAACCACATGGTAGTGCATCATAACATGCTCTAGCATCTCCGTTCAAAGAAAAATGAAGAATCTAGGTCACATAAAAGTTCCGGATCCTTTCATCAGTGGTAAACAAGCTACCCAACTCAGTGAGTTTGGTCAGGTGCTCGATAGCTTCATCATTTTCTCTGCAATAAAAGGGATCAACTTCAACTGTGGATATAAGTGAAAGGTCGACAGAGAAATCATAACCAGGATCAGTGATGCATATAGGAGACGTAGAAAAAGTTGGATCAGGAGTAAACTTGTTCTTCAAGGAGTTCTTTGCAAGCAACTTCTTTATAGCGGCAGGGTCAGAATCAGGACATTCATTAAGCTCCCTGCATAAATCATCATCAAATATAATATAATCGTCCTCAAGGAGTTTCTCCTTAAGGCTAGTAAAATCATGAGTTTTTCCAATAGGGGTTTCGGTAACAGGAATTTCAACTCCCGAGAATCGGGCAGTAGTAGCAATCTGTTCTTCAATGAAAGAACCAAGTGAACTAGTAGTCTCAAAGGTAGTAGAAGTATCATCAAAAGTGTCTGACATATTGCCAGACTCAGCAGAAGTAGCATGTAACTGAGGTGAATCAAACTTACTCATAACTGAAGGTGAATCAAGTTTACCACTAGTGCTAAGAGTGGTACCTCGTCTTGTACGGGATGGTAAGATCGGAACCTTGGGGTCTCCTTTCTTACCCATAGTGGATAATGTGCAGCAGGTAGAATACTTCAAGTAGACATGTAAATAAAGCTATGCTCCCCGGCAACGGCGCCAGAAAATAGTGCTTGATAACCCTCAACTGTAGGGGATTGTGTAAGAGCAAGTTTTGCCCCCGAAGGTTTTGGACATTGTTAGACAAAGCAGAAGTGGAACTAATATTGTTTTCGAGTATAAACAGATGCTTAGGTTCCGAAAGAATGGAGTTTGCAAGTAGAAGGTCGAAGGACAACTCACTGCAGTGAAGCTGCAGTCATCTACCGAAGCCTTTGAAGGAAGACGACCCCTAAAAATGTTGTCGAAGAAGATGTTTCTCTCGAGCAAAAGCGCAACGAGGAGACAGCTGAAGCTGATCGAAGACTTAGTCTTTTTTGCTAGTTTCTCTTTATTTCTTGAGTCGTAGGAAAAACCGTACTATTAAGAGGGGTTTGCTAGTTGAGATCTTTGTCGAAGTGAATCTGCTCTGCTCAACCAAAACCCACAAAAGCCTACCGAGAGAAATCTCACCGAGTCGAGCGAATAGCTCGAAGGCAAAGTCATTGCACTTCGTGCCTTCGAGAGAGAACTCGTTCGGTGAGTCAGCTTACTTGTTCCTCAAGTAAAGTTGCGCAGTGATTGGAATCCGACCGTTGTGGACACGCATCAAGCGGTTGCATCGGGTCACTTCAGTCATTTTACCCATCGGGATCGCCAACTATAAATACCCCGCACCCACCCCCAGTTCGGGTCGGCTGCTCCACTGAAGATTCTAAGACAGAAGTCTGAGAGCATCCCGAAGAGATCCATCGAGAGAAAACCTACACCCAAGTCTGAACTGAGTTGAGCAATTCATGGAGACTTAGGTTGAGATTAGCCGATCTTTTTATCTTGGAGAACTGCAAGTCTCCTAGACGGTTAGGCGTCGCCTGTCAAGCAGTCGAAGAGTAATTGTCACTGCTGAAGGAAGTTTGTAAAGGTCTCGGAGATGTCCTGAATCATCTACCACGAGTGAAAACTGGACAAGCTCGAGGAGTTTGTTGCAGTGGAGAATAGGACGGAGAGAGTTTTGCTCCAGGTGTTCAATCACCAGTCTCTCCAACCAGACGTAGCACTTTGCAGAGTGTGAACTGGTTTACCAAACATCGCTGTGTCAGGCTCGTTTTCCTTCTAGCATTCACTTCAAGTATTTACTCGTAGCCTGTTTGTCTTCGTTGTGTTCCTTCGCTCCAAATCCTTTCGAGCTATGCATTACCTTCGATACTGTATTTCCTTCGATATGCCTTTAGTCCTTCGTAGTTTGCATGATTTCCTTCTAAGTTCCTTAGAATTTTTAGAAATGATCATTCACCCCCTCCCCCTCTGATCATTCTTGAGCTTTCAATTGGTATCAGAGCTAGGCACTCCCTACGCTCTGCGTATTTTGGTCTAACAACCTGGAGTGTTGTCAAGAATGTCGTTTGCAGCTGTTCGCTCGGGGGAACCGATCCCTATATTCAATGGGAAGGACTATCCCTATTGGAAGGACAAAATGAAGAGGAATATCATGGCTATCAACTCTGCCGCTTGGGAAGTTGTCAAGAATGGTGTAACTGTCGAGGACACTGATGCCATCACTCCTGAAGAGGCTAAGAAGTTGTCCCTTGATGCTGAAGTCTGGGTATTCATCACAAATCATCTGATTCCTGAAAAATATCATGAGGTCAAGAATATTCCTTCGGCCAAAGGTGTTTGGGATTATCTCGAGAAGATTGGTGAAGGTGTCTCTACTCAGAAAGATGCTCGAATTGACACCCTTCGAAGCAAGTTCTATCGGTTCAAGAGGCATGAGGGAGAAAAAGTTTGTTCCATATACAGCAGACTCACTGCGCTGTCAAATGAACTGATTTCCCTCGGTGCAGATGATATTACCAATCGGATTATTGTCAGAACCTTGCTCCGTTCTCTTGATGATTCCTTCGATCACATTGTGCTGATGATTAAGGAAAGAACTGATTTCAAGGATATGGTTGCCGCTGATATTCTTGAAAGGCTTAATAATTTCGAGATGGAAGAAGATGAGAAGCGTGATGTAAATGGGAGTCGAAAGAAATCTCATGCACTCAAGGCCAGAGCTTCACATCACTCCTCTCCTGAAGCCAGTTGTGAATCTGATGGTGCCTCTGATGACCCCGAGAACATTGGGAAAGATCTTGCACTAATAATAAGAAGATTCAATCACTTTCATAGAAGGAACTCCTCTTCACCGAAGAAAAACTTTTCTTCAAGACATTCAAATAATTCATCTCAACATCGATCATCATCCAGAAACTCTTCAGCGAAAGATAACTGTTGTTACAAGTGCAAGAAGCCAGGTCACTTCATCGCTGATTGTCCTCTCTGGGAAATTGAACATAAATCAAAGCACTCTCACAGCAGCTCTTCGAGCAAGTCTTACAGATCGAGCAAAAATCACGATTCGAAGAGATATGATTCAAGGTCCAGAAAAGATAAGAAAGATGGTTCTGATGATGAAAAGAAAAAGAAGTATCATAAGCATCGAGAGGGTTCTTCATCAAAATATCATTCCTCTCGTCGAAAGAATTCGCACCGAGCCAAAGCCTATCTGGGTAAAGAGATGAACTCTGAAGAAGAAGCATCCGGTTCTGAAGCAGGATCAAAGTCAAGATCAGGTTCTGGTTCTGGTTCTGAATCTGATGGTGTTGCTGGGATAGCATTCGTCTCGAACAAGAATTCAAGTTCATTCTTCTCCAACCAGAGCAGTGAAGATGAATCTCCAGCTTACTGCTTCATGGCCAAGGCTAAGGTATCCTCATCTAAGAAATCCTACGATACTTCTGATGGATCTGCTTATGAAAGTGACTCTAGGATAAGCTATGCTAAACTTGCTAAAATGGCTTCTATCCAACAAGATGAGCTGGATTCTCTAAGTGAAACTATTCAAAAAACTGAGACTCTGTTGATCGATGAGATTGAGAAGGGTCAAACTTTGACTAACGAGCATGCTGCTCTGAAGGAAAAGTATGATGAACTTTCCTCTCGTCATGAACTTCTCTCAGTGGACTACGAGAAGCTAAACTATGAAATACTTCAAGGGAAAATGGCTCTCGAGAAACTGAGAGAGGCTAACGAAGAGTTGGAAAGTGTCAATCTCACGCTCATGGCTCAACAAAGCTCAGATACTAAAAATGAATCTACTTCACCTTGCTTAACCTGTTTGGAACGAAGTAAAATTGAGTCTATTTCTGAGAGATCGAAAGGAAAGCAACCTATTGTTATCGATGATACTAACCCCTCGACCGAGGAAAACATTACCGAGGAACTCCTCAGGTTGAAGAACTTATTTGAAACAGGCATGTTCAAAAGTGTGCAGGGACACCAGTACTTATGTGATATCCTTCGAAAGGCACTTCTTCACAGGAATCCTCGTAACGAAGGAGTTGGCTTCGAAAGGAAAATCAATCCTGATGGAACCTACTGGGAACCCGAGCAGTATCCTGAAACTGTCTGGGTTCTTGCGAAAGAAAAGCCCATTGATATTTCTAACCTTTCAGGTTTCAGTTGCAAAATTGACAAAGCTATTGTTGATGAATCACTTGATTCTGACTACAAGCTTGTCAAAGATCAGGAAGGAAAGGTGTCGGCTGAGTTCGTTGGTACTCCTCCAAAGAATGGCTTTTATAAGCGACAGATTTGGGTTCGCAAATCTCTCGTAGAAAAACTGCCCCCTAACCATTCTATGCAGGGAAAATCCTCGGTACCACCGAATCACTACTATTCTCTCGAGGATAGAACTGAACCCTTGGTGCCTGCTTCAAATGTTCCCCAGAAGGATTACTATCGAATAGATAGAAATGTTTATCGCCATCGTGACAATCGCACCAAAATTGCAATTACCCATCGTTACTCTAACCCCTCATCGAGGAATTATATTTATGGTGTGCTTGATGGTCCTGATCGACAATGCAATCCTGTTCGATATAATATTGCTGATCCATCTAGCTCTACCATGCCTTCTAAGTCACCTGCTCGTTTGTGGGTGGTTAAGAAGAACTAATTCTTCTGCAGGGCTATGTCTCCGGTGGATCCGAATGGGTCATGGATAGTGGATGTACAAATCATATGACCGGAGACAAAGATTTGGTCACCGAAGAAAAACTGTCTGAATCTTCACAGAAATATATTACCTTCGGTGACAACAACAAAGGGAAAGTACTTGGTTTGGGTAAAGTTGCTATATCAAAAGACAAGCACATTGATAAGGTTTTGCTTGTGCAATCTCTAGGATATAATCTTATGTCTATATCGAAACTTTGTGATATGGGTATGCTTGTACTGTTTTCTGCGTCTCGTTGTGTTGTCTTTTCACAGGATGACTATTCCTTCGTGTTCGAAGGATATCGCAAGGGGGATCTTTACGTTGTTGATTTTTCTTCGGGACCTGCTGTGTCCACATGTTTAATGGCCAAAGCCACTTCTGGCTGGTTATGGCACCGAAGACTTGGTCATGCAGGGATGAAAAATCTTCAAACTCTTATCTCGAAGAAGAACATCGTTGGAATTGATAATGTAAAATTCGATAAAGATCGTCTATGCAGTGCCTGTGAAGCAGGAAAGATTGCCAAGAAACATCACTCTGCAAAAACCGTCATGACTACTACTCGTCCTCTTGAATTACTTCATATGGATTTATTCGGTCCTCAAAATTATGCTAGCCTTGGAGGTAACAAGTATGGTCTGGTTATTGTTGATGATTTCTCTCGATATACTTGGGTTTTCTTTCTAGATGACAAGAGCAAGGTTGTTGAAATTTTCAAAACTTTCGCAAAGAGAGCTCAAACTGAATATGAATTATCTCTCAAGCATATCAGAAGTGATAATGGTACAGAATTCAAAAATACTCATATCGAAGATTTTCTTGATGAACATGGCTTTACTCATGAATTCTCGGCTGCTTATACACCGCAACAAAATGGTGTGGTCGAGAGAAAGAATCGAACACTTATTGAAATGGCCAGAACAATGCTTGCTGAATACAAGACTCCTATCAGGTTCTGGGCCGAAGCTATCAACACTGCATGTCATATCATCAACAAGGTCTATCTGCATAAGTTTCTGAAGAAAACTTCACATGAACTCATCACTGGTAAAAAGCCAAATGTGTCTTATCTCAGGGTTTTTGGTGCTCCATGTTATATCAGAGACATGAATCACAGCTCCAAGTTTGCCCCAAAGGCTCACGAAGGTTTTCTTCTAGGTTATGGTTCAAATTCTCACACTTACAGAGTTTACAACTCATATCTTGGCAAAGTTGTAGAAACTGTAAATGTTCGATTTGATGAAACTAACGGCTCTCAAAAGGAGCAATTACCTCTTAACCTGGATGAACCTCCTTTGGATGAAGTTATCAGGTTCATGGCTATTGGAGATATTCGACCTGTCGAAGGAAATGCTCAACAAGTAAACGGGGATGATGATGGTCCAATGTTCCCACACATAGCCCGGGGCGCTGGAGATCAACATCCTGAGGAAATTGATGCACAGGTCGAAGGAGAACGCATAAACGAAGAATATGTTGATCCCGAAGGACAAGCTGAACCCGAAGGAAATGATCCCGAAGGACAAGCTGTTCCCGAAGATCAACCTGATCCACAAGATGAAGAATCTTTTCCTCGTGTTCGAAGAAGAGTGAATGTCGACTCAATTCTCGAAGAGATTCGTTTACCAGGTCATCCCACCACTCGTTCTCGTACTCGATTAGCTAACTTCTGTGGAAATTTCTCGTTTGTATCCATGCTAGAACCATCAAAATTCGATGAAGCCATGAGAGACTCAGACTGGATGACTGCCATGCTCGAAGAACTTAACCAGTTCGAGAGAAATAAAGTCTGGTCCCTTGTCGATAGACCTGATTCCACGAAGCATAATATCATTGGTACGAAGTGGATTTTTCGCAACAAGCAAGATGAAGATGGCATAGTGGTAAGGAATAAAGCTCGACTGGTTGCACAAGGCTATACCCAAATCGAAGGTATTGATTTTGGTGAGACTTATGCCCCAGTTGCTCGTCTTGAATCCATTCGAGTCATGCTTGCTTTTGCCAATTACAATGGTATATTGCTATATCAAATGGATGTCAAAAGTGCATTTCTTAACGGTGAGATCGAAGAAGAAGTGTATGTTATGCAGCCACCAGGTTATGAAGACCCGAAGAATCCTGACAAGGTGTACAGATTACACAAGGCCCTATATGGGTTAAAGCAAGCACCTCGTGCTTGGTATGAAACGCTGAAGGATTTTCTTCTTAAGAAGGGCTTCAAACCAGGAACAACTGATCCGACTCTTTTTACTCGTGCATACAAAAATGATCTTTTTGTGTGTCAAATTTATGTCGATGACATTATCTTTGGCTGTACTAACCCTGATATTAGCGAAGAATTTGCTCGTATGATGTCGAAGAAATATGAAATGTCAATGATGGGAGAATTGAAATTCTTTCTCGGGCTTCAAATCCGTCAACAAAAGAATGGTACTTTCATTTCACAAGAGAAGTATCTCAGAGATTGCCTGAAGAAGTTTGATCTTGTCAGTTGCAAAACTATCAAGACTCCAATGCCTACTAATGTTCATCTAGATGCAGATGAGAAGGGCAAACCTTTCGATCAGAAGAAATATCGCTCGATGATCGTTTCGCTTCTTTACCTTTGTGCATCTAGACCTGACATTATGCTATCAGTTTGTATGTGTGCTCGTTTTCAGGCAAACCCGAAGGAATCTCATCATATTGCTGTCAAGCGAATCCTTCGATATCTGGCACACACACCAACCTTGGGTCTTTGGTATCCCAAGGGTGCCCAGTTTGATCTCGTTGGTTATTCAGATTCTGACTGGGCTAGTGATCGAGTCGACAGGAAATCTACCTCTGGCACATGTCATTTTCTCGGTAGATCTCTTGTCTGTTGGGCCTCGAAGAAACAGAATTGTGTATCTATTTCTACGGCTGAAGCCGAGTATATTGCTGCCGGTTCATGCTGTACTCAGATTCTGTGGCTCAAGCAAACGCTGAAAGATTATGGTATTCTTGTGAAGAAAATTCCATTGCTTTGTGATAACGAGAGTGCAATCAAAATTGCTCATAATCCAGTGCAACACTCTCGAACGAAGCATATTGATATTCGTCATCATTTTCTTCGAGATCATGTTCAGCGAGAAGATATTGTTATCAGTCATGTTCGCACCGAAGATCAATTGGCTGATATCTTTACGAAGCCCTTGGATGAAAAGAGGTTCTGTACACTGAGGTGTGAGTTGAACATCTTGGACTCACGCAATGTGCAGTAAGAACATAACTATCGGTACTATGTATAATACCTTATTATTGTAGTTTACTTTCGTTAATTTTCTGTCGTATTTTTTTTGTTTATTTTGTTCGTTTGGTGTTGTCCTATACACTTATCACTCCGAGTTTTTATAGCTGTTTTATCTCGGATTGACTAAGTATCGGACCCTGTTTTCCCTCTATTCTATCCCTACCCTATTCTGTGCTTCTCCCTCGTGAACATGTACATATTGTACTCGATCAAGATTCCCTTCGAATGTCATTGATTCAGAAGGAAAATCTATCGAAGTTTTATCTACTTTCATACTCGATGTTCGATGAGTTTGGTCTCGGACGTGGAGCAACTTTCTTTCGGTTCGTTGGGATTTCCCAAGATTACCGCCACATAATCCGTCCGTTGAATGCGGAGAGACGCGAAATCTGCGCCGTTGGATCAGATCTGACAGCTCGGTCAGAACCTCCCTTATAAATACTGATCCACTCCACCGGCTTAGACATCGCTATTCCTTCGACTTCGTCTCTTCGCCTCCAGAAGCTATCTCTCTCGCGCGCCGCCGTGCTGTCTTGTCGCCGTCGACTCCCTCGCCGCTTAACTGCCGGAAGGAAGCTGCCGGAGGCATTCCCGTCGACGAAGATCATCATCCGCGTCGCCGTAGTCGCCTCACATCACCAAGTTAGGGTATGTGTGGCTCTGGAGTCGATTCATCTCGTTCTGTTCTTCGTTTCCAGCTTTTGTGTTTTTTTCTTAGGTCTGTTTGATCCGTTTGGATCTTTGAAACTTGGGAAATCTGTTTCTAGCTTTTCTGTCGATTCCCCATCTGTCCTTGGTAAGAAATCCCACGGATTCTCTCACTTAGGCAATTCCTACAGTATCGTTTCGATAGATTTATTCTTGTGCAATTTGTTCATACAAGTTCTTCGTTAGATTTCCACCCGATGAAAATCTAGCCTAACACTTTCATGAAAATTTGCGATAAGACAAATCTCTCGATAAGATTGCTGCATTCAAAATGTTTTTCCTCGAAATTGTTGGTACTTGTTCACAACTTTCCTATATTCCCTCGTATCCTTCTTTTTCGCAGGAAAATGTCTGGTAACGAAGGAAATATTAGAGTTCCCAAGCGTGTGGGAGGCCGAACAAGAATCACCAATAACTCTGAAGGTTTGTCTGAGGAAGTAATCATTGAGAAGAATTTGAGAACGCCGCCAGGATCTGAGGATGATCGTACAAGAGAGAATCGTTTGCAAGAGATTCGGAGACTTCAAGCTCTTCGTTGGTATGAATACAAGTCTCTTATTCCTCGTTGGGAGAGGCTGTTTGCTATGAAGAATCCTTGGGTTGATGTCAAAGCTCTAAGGCCAAAGTGGACGAAATTTAATCGACCACCTCCTCCTGCTGATGCTCACCCTTCTGCCCTCAAAACTCCTGATGATTTTAAAGAGCTCGTTGAAGCACGTGAACTTCGAGCACAAAAGAGAAGAGAAGCTAAAGCTCGAAAAGAAGCAGCTGCTAAAGCTGCCGAAGAAGTTGGCCCTAGCGCCAAACCGAAGGGTGGCAAGAAGTCTGCCAAGAGACAGAAAAAGGTTGTAATAGTTTCACCTCCTGATGCAAGCTCCGAAGGAGAAGCTAATTCAGATGATCAAGACCCTGGTACAGAGGCTGATGTCGAGGACTTACCTCTGAAGAAAAAGCCGAGCAGTAGAGGTATAAGGATCCAGGAGCCTGCTCCACAGGCTCCTCGAGGAAATATTGACTTGACCAACTTGGTCACAGATCCACCTATTTCATCTGCTCCACCTGTTCCTGCTCGCCAACCAAAACCTTCGGCTCCATCGAAGGGAAAGCAAGCTCAAGTTGGTGAAGATGATGAAACACTTATTCAGCGCAAGGAAAGGCTGGCCAAACAAAAGGAACAAGAAGAGAAAGAATTGATTAATGCCAAGCTCCTGAACTTTCACAGCCAGCCCGAGCATAAAAAGGCTCTGGTTGCCCAACAACTGGGCATTCTCCACTTGGTCAGTGAAAAATATCGACGACAGGTTTCTGCAGGCACTATCCCTTGTGACCCGAAAGAAAAGGTCACCGAGAAAGTTGTGACTCCCACAGTCATGAAAGAAAAGGTTATAGCCCCTAGTGCTTCGAAGAAGAATGCTGATGCCCCTAGTGCCTCGAAGGATAAAGCAGTGGTCTCAAAACCCATTGCTGCTGCCAAAGCCACCAAGGAAGCCGAAAAGAAAGCCAAAGAGGCAAGACAGAAGGCTCAAGCTGCTCCAGTTCCTCGAGCTGCACCAACTCCTGCCCCTGTTGCAACTGCTGTTTCCGGCCCTCGTGCCGATGAACAAAGTTCCAATGAAGGAGAATCTAATGCAAATGCTCCTTGGGATGCTGCACACATTTCCCACATTCTCTGGAAGATGGCTACTACACCGAGCAAAGTCACTGCTGAGGATGATATTCCTGCTGAAATCCAAGAGCATGTTGCTCGATACATGATCCGCTGGGAAAGCTACATCACCCAGGATCGAAAGGATAAGGATCAAGTCAGGTTTTACACCAGGCAACTCCAAGAGGAAACCGAGGACATTGAGTCCCGAAATTTTTTCTAGTCCAAGATTGCATCTGTTGAAGCTTCCAGGAGGACTCAGAAAGAAAATTTAACTGCTGTGTTTGACAAGGTAAAACAAGTTGTGTCTGCCGTTTGCAAAGAGCATAATGATGCTCTGTTCCAAAGACAATCTCGAAAGAGAAAGTCTGCTGCCCCAACCTCTGAGCGTGGAACGCCAGAGATCGAGAAGAATGCAAAGAAGGCCAAGTCCACCGAGGTCGTTGCTACCACAGAACGACAAGAAACTGAACCAAACCCCACCAAGCAACCCACTCCTCCCCGTAAGAAAACTCCACCACCTCGCCAAACAAATTCACCGCCTCGACAAACAACTCCACCCCCTCGTCAAGCTACACCTCCACCCCGACAACAAACACCTACACCTCCACCCCGACAACAAACACCTACACCTCCACCCCAACAACAAACACCTCCACCTCCACCTCCACCTCCATCTCCACCCCGTCAACCCTCACCACCAAAAGCCTCGCCACCACCTCCAAATCCACCATCTCCACCTCATGTCATTCCATCGACCATCCCCGCCACTGCAATCCAAGCTCATGCAGAGACCGAGCAAGTTGCTCGAGTCGAGCAAGAAACTCAAGTCCAGAAAGATTACTCTTCCGCCCGGACTATGCCTGAAGGAGAAGATGTGGATGTTGACATCACGACAGTTTCCTCTCGACGAGATTCTGTAGTAAGCAATAGTTCTGGAGATGACAGTTCAAGTAATAATTCTTCATCCTCCTCATCCAGTTCTTCGAACGAAGAAATGGTTGATGCGTTTGCTCAATTTAATGAAGACTTGGAGGCCATGGAAATTGAAGAGGCCGCACAAAATGCTCAAACCGACGAAAGAGATGCCGTCGTAGCTCAGGCCGAGGAGAATGCTCCTGCAGTCATTCTGGCTCAGGATATCGTAAACATTCCATCATCTATCTCTCGACCTGCTGAACCAGAGTTCCAGATGCCAGATAATGCTGCTGAGGTTTTTCCCATTGATGAGCTGCTTCACTCTGCTCATCCGAGAGAAATGCTGCCTTTGTTCCGCTCAGATGTTCCTCGAGGAGGTCCCATCTTCAAAAGGCGCGAACACAAGCCATTTTTCTTCGGTACCAATCCCTACGAGAAGCCCAGAAGTGCATATTCTCTTCGGTTTTGGACCCAAGAGCAAGCTATCTATTATACTCGTGTGTTGTACAACAAGGCAAGAGTTTTCCAGCATCAATATCTTGATATGCCTTCGGTGTACTCCACTACTTGTTTCGAGAACATTGCCGAGACAATTGATAGCCTGCATGCTCACAAGATGTTTGCTCTCGATTGTGGTTACAATCCCGAGCTTATCAAACAGTTTTATGCAACACTTTATGTCTCTGGAGATCCTGAGAACTCGAAGACATGGAAATTTGACTATATGATTCAAGGCCAAGTTTTTCATATGACTGTCGATCAATTTTTGGCCATAATCAATTTACCTTGGTTCGAAGGATTACCTCACAAACTTCATGACTTACCTGCTGCAACTCCTGCTGAATTCTCTACGCTCATGGATCCAGAAGTCGTCGGAGATCACTACCCAACTGAGCCGAAGCCAAGACACTTGGTATTTGAAGCAAAGGCATGGTTCTATATTCTCTCGAAAACTTTGATGCCAATGCTTGATGTGCACGATAATTTTCCAATTCCAAATGATGTGCAACTTGCTCTGTTGAAGTTAGTCCACGGTCATCCCTTCGATTTTGAAGACTACTTCCTCAGAACCTTGGTGTCTTGTGCTGATGACCACAATTCCCACAAGCCATATGCACCATGGCTGATGGCAATCTGCAATTACTCTCGGGACGTGCCATTCCCCGTGTCAATTTACCCGAAGATTTTCACTCCTCCAGTTCGTGAAGTATTGCAGGTTGTTGCTCGACCCAACGACCCTTTTGCTGAGCACACTGGCATCCGCGCCCACTTAACTGAGCGCAATATTCGCTCGAAGTTTATCAAGCCAGTGCATCATATGGAAGTTTCTCTTCGGTCTCAGCAAATGCTTCAACATCACATTGATCAAGATTTTATTCAGAAGCAAGCTTTGATGGATGAGATCAACCACTTGCGTAACATTACCATGAACAACAATCAGATGCTGCGTGAATGCCTTCGCCGTGATTGGAAAGGTCTTCGGAAGTTCAATTCCCTCGGTCAACTTCAACGTTGCGGGTTCGAAGAATATCCTCCCTATCTGAACCGGAATTGGACCAATGATGATCGAGTAGATCGACCGGATCCCAGTATCCCTCGTCTACCGAAGAACAGAGATGTGCTAAGTGTCGATGATTATTATCATATCACTTTGGACAATTTATCCTTTGACTCCGAGCAAGAAGAAGAAGCCCCTCCTCACCGTCAACCCAGAGTTCCCTCGCCACTTCCTCGAAGCCCCAGGACCCCGCCGGAATCGCAGCTGGAATCTTCAGGAGATCAACATTCATTCCGCACGAAGATCACTCCTCCAGGCGCTCGTCCAATTCGTCGTGCTCCAACGCTCGCCGAATCTTCTCGTCGTCGCCGGAGCCAGCGTCGCGAGTAGGGATTTCTTTCGATCCTATTCTCTCGATCTTTTTGTACGTTGTGACAAAAAGGGGGAGATGTAGTGGCATCGAAGCAATTAGTTTGCCTACGGGGTTAAGGGTTTCGCATTCCATTCGATAAACTCTTGTTTTTGAGGTTTCTGCGTAGTTTCAACAAACTTTCGATTCATATTCGATCTGGTTGTAACTAACTCGAAGTAGGACTGTGAACTGCTACTCTTCTTCGTAAGATATCTATCTACTGCCTGCTATTCTTGACCATTTTTGCAGGAAGTTATCTTTCATATAAGTTCACAGGTCATTCGAGGAGATTGCATACTTCTCATTGGATACTATCTGGAATGCAATTTCTCTCGCTAAGTCTATTGATGTTTTTCCCTCGACACTACTTGTCAAATATGCACTTCACAGGAAATCCTTATCTTACGTGCATACATCAAGGGGGAGTTCTTCATCAATCCTTAGCACTGGTTTATCATCGAAAACTCAAACTTTTTCAAATTATTTATCGATGCCTGTTTTGTCAACAATCGTCCAAAAAGGGGGAGATTGTAAGAGCAAGTTTTGCCGCCGAAGGTTTTGGACATTGTTAGACAAAGCAGAAGTGGAACTAATATTGTTTTCGAGTATAAACAGATGCTTAGGTTCCGAAAGAATGGAGTTTGCAAGTAGAAGGTCGAAGGACAACTCACTGCAGTGAAGCTGCAGTCATCTACCGAAGCCTTTGAAGGAAGACGACCCCTAAAAATGTTGTCGAAGAAGATGTTTCTCTCGAGCAAAAGCGCAACGAGGAGACAGCTGAAGCTGATCGAAGACTTAGTCTTTTTTGCTAGTTTCTCTTTATTTCTTGAGTCGTAGGAAAAACCGTACTATTAAGAGGGGTTTGCTAGTTGAGATCTTTGTCGAAGTGAATCTGCTCTGCTCAACCAAAACCCACAAAAGCCTACCGAGAGAAATCTCACCGAGTCGAGCGAATAGCTCGAAGGCAAAGTCATTGCACTTCGTGCCTTTGAGAGAGAACTCGTTCGGTGAGTCAGCTTACTTGTTCCTCAAGTAAAGTTGCGCAGTGATTGGAATCCGACCGTTGTGGACACGCATCAAGCGGTTGCATCGGGTCACTTCAGTCATTTTACCCATCGGGATCGCCAACTATAAATACCCCGCACCCACCCCCAGTTCGGGTCGGCTGCTCCACTGAAGATTCTAAGACAGAAGTCTGAGAGCATCCCGAAGAGATCCATCGAGAGAAAACCTACACCCAAGTCTGAACTGAGTTGAGCAATTCATGGAGACTTAGGTTGAGATTAGCCGATCTTTTTATCTTGGAGAACTGCAAGTCTCCTAGACGGTTAGGCGTCGCCTGTCAAGCAGTCGAAGAGTAATTGTCACTGCTGAAGGAAGTTTGTAAAGGTCTCGGAGATGTCCTGAATCATCTACCACGAGTGAAAACTGGACAAGCTCGAGGAGTTTGTTGCAGTGGAGAATAGGACGGAGAGAGTTTTGCTCCAGGTGTTCAATCACCAGTCTCTCCAACCAGACGTAGCACTTTGCAGAGTGTGAACTGGTTTACCAAACATCGCTGTGTCAGGCTCGTTTTCCTTCTAGCATTCACTTCAAGTATTTACTCGTAGCCTGTTTGTCTTCGTTGTGTTCCTTCGCTCCAAATCCTTTCGAGCTATGCATTACCTTCGATACTGTATTTCCTTCGATATGCCTTTAGTCCTTCGTAGTTTGCATGATTTCCTTCTAAGTTCCTTAGAATTTTTAGAAATGATCATTCACCCCCTCCCCCTCTGATCATTCTTGAGCTTTCAGATTGAGATAGTCTTCGCGGTCAAGATAACCCAATATATTGATTCGACACTTGGGGAGCCAAAGAATACGTACAGGCTTTGACAATTGAGTTGTCAATTCAACCGCACCTGAAATAAACACTCTCTTGCACAAAGGTATTAGTAGCAACGGTAGTATGGAAGTGGTAGTGGTGATGATAAAAGTGGTGATGAAACAGCAAAAGTAAAACAACAAAAGTAAACAACTAGTAACCAGCAGGATTGACACACTGTAGGCTAGGGAGATGGATGGTTGGGCGCTGCTTGGATGAGATCAAACATGTAATAGATTCTAACACGGGAAAGGCTCACAGAAAAGAAAGGATCATCTAGGAAAATATCAAACATCAAGCATGTATCCCAAGGTAGTTGTACGTGCTTGCAATAAGAACTTTGCACAACATCTTTTGTCCTACCCTCCCGCTACGAACGGGGACAAAAGGAACTTAGGGAGATTAAGGTACTCCTGTCAAAGAGCACCGGAACAAAGCATTAACACTTCATGGATACACGGAATCCTCAAATTATAGTCCATCCCCTTTGGTGTCCCAAGCTGTCACCATTAGGATCGCCGGTTCCGGACTATAATAGGTGCATACAACTCATAGATAGGATCAAGAACACCAACAAACTCAAGAAAACAAAGGGTGATCAGATCTGAAATCATGGCACTCGAGCCCAAAGTGACAAGAATTAAGAGCAACAAGTTGTAACAGAGATCATAAACACCAAGTAGATGATAGGCAATATGCCCCCAACAATCAGATAAACTATTACATGATCTAACTCATCCAATCCCTAACATCCCCTTTTCCTACAGCAGGAATTACTCACACATGAGAGGACAAGTCATGGAGGGGTGATGGAGAGGCGATGATGATGACGATGGCGATGATTTCGCCTCACCGGAGGCCAAAGCAGCCTCCAAATTAGCTCTCCCGGAGAAGAACAGAGGGTGGCGGCGGCTCCGCGACGTAGATCGGAAAAACAACTTCTTTTCTGGAGTGTCCTCGCCGAGGGAATAAATAGGGCCAAGGTAGGGCACCAGGGGGTGTGGGACCCACACAAAAGGGCAGGTGGCGCGGCCAGGGGCTGGGCCGTGCCACACACCCTTCTTGGTGCCCCCTGGCTGCCCTGTGGACCATATTTGGCATCATCGAAGCTTCGGGAATTCTGATTTTTTATTTGATTTTTTTGGATTTTTCCAGTGTCCCTAAATATCCAGAAACCTGCACAATATAAAACAACACTGGCAGCTCTGCTGAAAACAGTGTAAGTCCGGGGTAGTTTCGTCCAAATCATGCAAGAATGAAGCCAAAACAATAGCAAAAGTGTTTGGAAAAGTCGATACATTTGAGACGTATCACACATCTCCCCTAGACTCATGTTTCTGTCACTCAAGCGTGTCATCAGGGGGCATGTACCCACAATCAAGCATAACGTTCCCTCTTGGAGTTACTATCCACCACTTGGCCAAAGCAATAAACAACAACGGAGAACATGCAAGAATTACTTAGGAAAAAAAATATAAGAGATCAAAAAACAAATATATTACTCTATCACGATCTGAACATAATCTCATAATCCATCGGATCCCATCAAACTAAACATAGCAACAGCAGAAGAATTACATAAGTGCCTCGATCATGTAGGGAAGCTCACGAGGTCTAAATAATGAAGAACAAAGAGGGGAGGAGAGCATCACATAGCTACTGATCACGGACCCATGGTCCAAGGTAGACTACTCACGGCACATCCGGGAAGCGTCCATGGTGGAGGAGAAGCTCCCGAAGGTCGATCCTCCCGCCGGCAGGGTGCCGGGAAGGGTCCTGACGGTGCTCCCGATCTCGGAAGCGCGGCGGCGGTCAAACAGAGGCGAGATTGCGAATTATGGTTCTGTCTTCGGAGTTTCCCCGTGACGGAGAATAAATAGGCGAAGGGCGGGCAGCCAAGGGGGCCACCAGGAGTTCAGGCTCCCCCCTGGCGCGGCCAGGCCCCTGGCCGCGCCAGGTGGCCGCCTGGGCCCCTGGTGGTGGCCCTCTGGCCACACTTCGGGCTTCTGGAGACTTCCGACACGGTGATTTTTTATCTAATTTTTCCCGGATTTTTGGAGAACTTTTTATATGGGGAAAAACTGAAATAGAAAAATAGCAGAAAACATGAACTGGCACTGGGGTGCACAGAGTTAGTAGGTTAGTCCAAATATAATAAAAAATGTATCGAAGTGTATCTAGATCATAGCAATATCACACAAAACATGCATGGAGCGAGTAGAAATTATCGATACGTTTGAGACGTATCACCTACTAACTCAGTGCACCAGTGCTAGTTTCTGTCTGCTGATGCCTGTGAATTGTAGGTTTATACCCATATTTACAGTGCCCGAAAAATTCCATGAAAATAATGTAAAAAATCAGCGTTCCAGAAGACTCCGAAGGCCCGAAGGAGAGCCAGAGGGGGGGCACCCCATCCCAGTCGACCAGTGGACGCGGCCCCACCCTAGCCCGCGCTAGGAGGCCGCCTGGGAGGAGTAAACTTCCCCTGGTGCCCCCCTTCGGCCTATATTTACCCCTCAGTACAGAAACCCTGAAAAGAGACCCTGCATAGCAAAACTTACCTATATTTCGCCGCCACTGCGATCTCGAGATCGGGATCGCCAGAAGACCTCGTCCCAGCACCCTGCCGGTGGGAGGATTGATCTCCAGGAGCTTCTCCACGATCATGAGCGCTTCCTGGATGTGCCGTGAGTAGTCCCCCTTGGACCATGGGTCCATGAACAGTAGCTATATCATGTATTCTCTCCAATCTTGTGCTTCCATTCTTAGGCCTTGTGAGCTAACCCTACATGATCAAAGCACCTATGTAATCTTTCTGCTGTTGCTATGCTGTGTTTGGTGGGATCCGATGGATGATGAGATTAAGTTAATATCATGATGAGTTATCTATTTGGTTCTCCTTTTATATTTTGTCTTGAGTAACTCTTGCATGCTCTCCGTTGCTTTTTATTGCTTTCGCAAAG
Source organism: Bromus sterilis (assembly GCA_950022295.1). NCBI lineage: Eukaryota > Viridiplantae > Streptophyta > Magnoliopsida > Poales > Poaceae > Bromus > Bromus sterilis. The sequence continues at coordinate 357,354,123 of OX465595.1, read as the reverse complement.
TAGTAGATAGTAACTCCAAGAGAGAGCATTATAACTAGTGCCGTTAGGGTCTATCCAAACGGTTTTTGACCCCTATCACCTACGGGAATTGGAACCGTTGCCTTGACTTCAATTGCGATATGGGGGGCCTTTTCCACACAATATGGAAAAATCGTTTGCTATGTGGCGATGTCAAGCAGACGCTTCCGTGTAAACAATCGTGTCTGATGTACAATGATATCCCACAGGGCCATTGGCAGAATGACTGTGTGGACGTAACATATGTATCACATGCAGTTTACTCGACACGATCGTTTGCTATGAAACCAAGAAGACATACAAGCAATGGGTCAGAATCGTCTGTGACATTACATAGATCCCAAACAGATTATTTACGGTACCGGGTTTGGTTTACACTATCGGGTTTAGGGTTTAGGGTTGTGACCCATTATGAATCACTGATGATTTGCTACAACTATTTGTGTGGGATAATAGTATTAATAGCCACGGTTTCTACATTTTGAATGTGTGCAAAGTCTATATGTTCCAAACGGTTTATTTAAATACACGTGTGCCAATTTAGAGAGATCACAAAGGTTTGTATTTTGCAACGCGTGTGTGCTATTAGGATAGATCACACACATTTCATGTCTCCCTATTGTGTGGGATGATATTCATAATCGCGGACAATTTTTGTTATCAAAACGTGTGGTTTGTTGTGGATACTGGATGACGGGTTTTATACGCAGCACATGTACAATGCATGATCTAATCGACACAGTTTTCGGGGGCACAACGTTTGTGTTGTTGAGCTCTATCGCAAACGATTTGTCCAAAGAAACCGTGTGCACCTTAATCTATAGAACAGTAATTATTTCAGCTTAATTTATACTCAGCAATTACAATTATCCTGTATTTAAAAATATATATTGAATTAAATAACAAACAACAACTCATAATTATATCCATCCAATTTACAAAGGTTGAACAAACAAAGAATATTTAAAATAACAACAACTAATGTTCTACCCTAAAAAAAACTAATGTTGAAGAATTACAGAAACAACGTAATCACAACAATGAACTAGATGAGTATTAAAGGTGGTATAGAGATCTGAAATTCATTTTCCTGTCAGAGCAGTTGTAGAAGCGGAATGCCCATATTGTGCCCTCCTACATGCCGAAGGCGCACAGAACTTTAGTCCAACCTCTTGTGATAAACGCCTGCCCATCCTTCATAGACTTCAGGAGTACGTGTAGACCGTCTTCATGGTAGTCTAGATGATAGAATTTTATTTTGGTTGCCTCCGCACCAAGCATGAAGTTTTCTAGGTAATCTTGAGTAAACTGCTTTGGGTACCACTTAAAATTATAACATTCATATACTGGTGAGTGATGACTAACAACCCAATATGAGCATTAAAAAGGAAGGTTGCGTAGTTCGTACCATCCTGCAGTTCACCGTTGTCTTGCATAAAGAATAGACGAAGAGTTTAATTCTCATCTCCCGTCTCTTTCTCCTAACAATCTTTTTTAGTTTCCTCACTTGGCGCTCGCTCATGAATATTTCATTACCCCATACGCAAAAATGGTCGAAGTGTGGATCTGAACCCCTGATGTATGTACCTATAGAAGCAACAAGTAAAATATTAAAATATATTATGTAATAGTGGAATGAGGCAATAAAATCCATGGGATGAAACTAACCTCGATGCTGAACACCGACATCTCCCATTGTTTTTCCTGTATAAGTACAGATTGGGATACAATTCATTAGACAATGAAAAATATCTTGATTGTTAAGTTTTAAGATGCTGGTAAAGGAAGGGGTAAAACTGGACCATAGTTTTGGTGGATATAGACATAATAAGATAAATCAAAATTAATCACAGTTTAGATTGTTCGTATGTGAGCATTTAACATGATGGTAAAGCAACGGAATGCAAATTGAAAAGCATTTTAACTAGAACATGATTGACAAAAGCCAATTACGGTGATTACAACTGGTATTGGTGAAGTTTAACTGAGTAGTTATTAATACTTAAGTATCACATTCTGCATAAGAAAGAAACACAACATAGTTCATGGAAGATCATGGCAGTAAAAAGATAGTTTGATTATGTAGATTAATATCCTAGGGAAGCAACATAGAAAAGTATGGAATCGTGTTACCTAGATGGGGATTGGCAACAAAAAAATATAGACATTAAAAAGGGTATTGGTGGAATCGAAGTGACTAGTTGATACCTAAATATCAGTATGCATAACAGAGGCCAAAGATGAAAGTTCAACATATCATGGCATCTGTTGCGAATGTGCCCCAGAGGCAAATAAAATATGTTTTATTGGCATATTCCATAATTTCATAATACATTTTATACTATGTTATAACTTTATTAAGCGGAACCGTTAATACACATGTGGTATACAAACAACCAGGTCCCTAGTTAACTCTAGTATACTAGTTCATTGGGCAATTGATTGATCAAGGTTTCCTGATCATGGTGACACTTAAGTCCATTGAAAATGAAGTCATATCATTGGGATAATGGTATGATGGACATACACCCAGCAGAAGTGTTGCAATGTGATCCAGTCACATAGTTCAGCATTGCGATAACTATAACGTAGTGACCCGATCCTTTGACCGTAATGATCATACGCAATTTATATCTATGAGGATGCTTTGATTTGCAACCCACCGCCTGACTGAAATATGTTGGCCATAACGGTGTACTTTGGGTATCCGAAATAGATATGTTGATGAGTATGCAAATAGATCAAAGCGAGATTTTTCCATCCGAGTGACGAATAGGTACTCTGGGCCCACTCGGTGATATTACATCATAAAGATTGCGCAATCATGTGACTAGGTCACGGGGTTGTAATATCACGGGAACGAGTAAACTTGTTTGTTGGTAACGAGGATGAACTAGGTATATTGGATACCGATGATCAAACCTCGGACAAGCAAAGTACCATAGGACAAAGGGAACATGCACAACGTTAAGGGATCCAACAACGATGAAGTTTCATTTGATGGAAGCACAGGGGTATCAAGGATTGTAACCAGGTCCAATTGATTAGTCATTTATCAAGAGAGTGTCTTGATCATGTCTGTTGTTTCCTGGACCATAGGGTGTTACACTTAAGGGTATTCGACGCATTAAGGATTGATTCGGGATCACCAGAGAAATAAGAGAGAACACCGGAATTGTTTCCGGTGGAGACAAAAAATATTTCTGGATATTTTGAATTGTTCAAAATATCATTCAAATATGTTTTAGTATTTAATTAATGAATTAAATATTAAAACTCTGATTTTAATAATTAAATAATGAATTAAAAGGCACATGGGCCTCATAGGGCCCATTAGGGGAAGAGGGAGTCTCCCCCATGGGCCATGGCGCCATAAAGGGGCCCACCCCCCTTAGGGGTGCGCCACCCCCTCCCCTTGGGATTAGTCCCACATGGGAAGTTGAGGGAGGTCCCCCCTCCTTGAACTATATAAGGAGGGGGTAGGGGTGCTCTTTTATTCATCCAATTAATTCTCTCTTTCTTCCTCCTTTCTCCTTCCTCGAGTGGACCCCCCTTGTTTGGAGTCTACAGTTGGTTGGGGATTTCTCCACCATATGCACGTCGTCGTGCTGCTGGAATCGGGATCCAAATCCATTTTCTTTCTGCTGCTCTTCTGGTTCGGACCCCGGAGGGACGTCGGGTATACTATATGTGTATAATCCCGCGAGGCACTACACTTGTGGCGCTACTTCGTCGTCGCGGCCGTATCACGAGGTCTTCATCCGACGGGGACGTAATCCCATCATCGGTCTACAAGCACCAGGTGGCCTTCTGGAGTCATCGTGGATCTGCGCGGCATCGGGGATTTCCGGTATGACTACATCAACCACGTTCATGCGGGAACGTTTCCCACTTAATGGACTACATACTGGTATGTGACCTATTTCCATCCATTACTTACATCGCCATAGCATAAGTCTTGGGTATGGGTCTCGTAGGTTATGAAAAAATTGTGTTTTCTGCCCTGAACCCCAACAGTGGTATCATGAGAAATTCTATGGGTAGATGTATTGTACGGATAGAACACATCTAGATTGTGGGCATTAATTATCCAAATGTTACCCTCTCACGTGTACTCATTTAGCATTGCGGCAATGTCCTGATGAAGCGGCCCCGACCGACCTTACGCGTTTACGTGAGACTGGTTGCACGCTTGACATATGGCTTGTACCATATAAGTGGCTGGGGGGTGTCTGTCTCTCTAACATTAGCTTTGCGAAGACGTTTGCAACGGAGGGACCCGTTAGGGGTGTAATAGAGACAATTGCGGAATTGGTGTTGTGGCTTGTTTTCGTAGGATAGAAATGGTTCTTTTCTCGAAACCCCTAGCAGCCACGTAAAACTTGCAAAAGATAAAGTAGAAAGGCGTTTTTAACTTTAATTTTCATGTGTGGGGGGGGGGGGGGAATCATAGCTTGTACGATTTATAATGTTGCCTCCTGTTTTTCTAATATGCTAGATATAACGACGGTAGCATAAATAGGATCATCTCTCACAATACCAACATTGTTTTCACCCTTGATAGGCACCGTCTGGAAGGATCTTCCATATGGCCGACATACCATACATTGGGTGTCACACATATTAAACGGCGTTCGCATGAGGTTGGGTTTGGCAAGCCTGGCATATACAGATATGGTCTTGTTGAATAGCTAACATTAAGGTTGGAATGGCAGGCTTGACGTCTGTAGATGTGGGCCTGTATGACACCCATAATTTAAATCATCTACAATAATCATACACACATGGTACATGATCAAGATCAGGGTGTCATGATGATAATATCACAGCACAACACTAAACACAAAAGGATAAATCAAAATGTTACAAGATAAAGGGGGTCGCACGGACCCGAATACATAAGTTATACAAACCAAAATATCTGGGAACATACATAATTAGTCAAGTTTTGCCTTAAGAAGGCTAGCACAAATAACATCAGAGGTGCAGATAACAACGGATCGGAAAGGCAAGGCCTCCTACCTGGGAACCTCCGAACCTACTCCTGGTCCTGGTCAAAGGGGGTCTCGACGTAGTAGTAGGCGCCACCGGGGTACTCCTGCTCCTTGGCTCCAACGTCGACTAAAGCAGCCGATCAGGCAGAACAAAAAGGGGGAAATAAAGCAAAGGTGATTATCTAGCATACTCAGCCAGACTTAAACCCAGGCTACTAAGCAATATGCACTTGTATCAAAATGGATGAAGAGGCTGTATAGTGGACTGTTCGATAGAAGTACCAGGGTAAGAGGGAAGGTACTAGGCCTATCTAAGACTAGCATCTTCACACGAGTATTCAAGCACAAGAAGAGGGTAGCCAACAGTTTAAGCAGTTAACAACATGAAAGTAATAACAATGCAGCATAAGTTGATGCAGCATTGCATAATAGTAAGTTGTACTCCCTCCGATCCAAAATAAGTGTCGTCCACCTAGTACAAAGTTTGTACTAGCTTAGTACAAAATGAGTGTCACTTATTATGGATCGGAGGGAGTATTAGATAACAATTAACAATGACTCAGAGTTCCCTTCCTCGACTTCCCTGCGAGGAAGAAGATCCGGAACCATACAATTTAATAGTATTAGTTTGTAGTGGTAAGATCCAGCTTCAGCATAAAGCGTCCTGTTACCGTGGACACGGCTATTCGAATAGATTAAACTCCCTACAGGGGTACACTACTATTCATTCTGCACGCTCGGATCTCCAGGGTGGCGGGCAGCTTGGTAGGGAACGCTCCACCAAAGCTATCCGACACGCCGCAATCCATCCTAGGCTCAGAAGAGAGGTCATCCGCCGGACTATATCCTATGTTCTCAGGGGTCTAGGTCCCTGACCCTTCCACGCTCCTGCACTGTGCGAGTCTGGTCGGTGAAGCAAAAGCAAATCCAAATACAATGTCCTAACGAAGAAGACACACCACTTCCCGGCAATCAGGCCGTGATACTGCTGATGTCTGAAGAGCTCTTGAATGAACTACGACGCAGGGGAGCCCATAACTCCTTATCCACGTGAAGGTAGTGCGTACAGACCAATGGGCCTCTGAAGTCATCCTTTGAACCATTTAGCATTTTATTATTATCTCGCAGACAACCGTTATCGCTGTCTGCCTAACACCACAACGGACAACGAACAACAACAAGGTCCACCATTAACGTCGGGGCCTGCCCTGTCCTCCCGTCAAAGTGCACGGTTACCAACAAGGTGAACCGTCTCCTTACCTTGTCTCGTGTGTGCTCTTGGTAGAGCTTGAATTTTCGTGGTTTGGTAACCCTCGCAGAATACGAGAAGGGCCCAAGCACGCAAGTAACGTCCGTCGTACCCTCCCTGTCGTTCCCGATGCAATACCGCTCGTGGGCACCATTGGGTCGCCCGTCTCTTACCTTTAAGGACACAAGTTGGTTCAGGTCCCTAGCATTAAGTGAAACCAGGAGGTATCACCTCGATGGTACACTTTAAGAGGTTCGACAGAGACATCAGCGGAATGTACTAAAGAGTTAAACCTCGTATCATCCCGGTGATGCTACGCTACTGAGCCGACGAGAGTGAAATACGAGTCCATCCACTCGTAAGTCAAACTCGAAGCGACTCGGCAGAGTCTCGCCGTTGTAGGTTCCTTAGGGTGTCTGCATTGATCCATACATGTTGCAATTGTATAAGGGTATCCGCTTTCACTCCCAGAGTGATCACGCCCCGCTAGCTAATGCTAGCTAACAATGCGCAGGGTTCACTGCTGAAAATAATATAAGTAATAGCCAGCATAGGATAAAGGAATGTTCATCAAGGGGCGACAATGACAGGCTATGCATTTGAATAGGTAAGCAATGTAGCAACAACAATTCCTAGTGCAACAGATAAATATAGACAGATAGGAGATATAAGGGAGAGGTGAAGGGACACTGCTTTGCTGGAAGCTCGACGGTAGGGGTACAGTCGTCGACGACGTAGTTGTACGCAACAACGGTGTAGTCGGTGGTAGAGGCGGGGTCTACCGAAGAATAAGGGGGGAATAAACAAAGTAAATACAAAGCAATCATAGCAAAAGATGCATGGCATGACATATGCAATGTTAACGGTGCTCTAACGCAATACAAAGTGTTAGGCTCAAAGCGGGAAGTCATCCGGGGATGAAATACCAGCTCCGGGTGATTATAGGCAGTGCAACCGGAGGGGGGAGGATCTGTGTGTGATATGTTAGAGGGGTGTGGTGGGCGTATGGGTAGCGTATCCGTATTCGCTATATTTTTCTGATCAACTTTCATGTATAAAGTTTTTCCATCTGAGGTATGATTTAAAAGATATTAATTTCTGAAGTTTAAATCATTTAAAAACATTTACATGATTTATTTTTATTAATAAATAAACATTATACAGAATAGTGATCTTTGACTGGTCATACCTAACCAGTGGGTCCCACTTGCTAGCCTCACCTTTTTAATAATACATTTAGTTTAATTAAACAGTAGGTGGACCCACATGTCATTGACTCATTTTAATAATTGCATTTCATTTTTATTATTCTAAAAAGGGGGTCCACCAGTTAGTGACACACGTGCTAATATCCAATTTAAATAACAGTTAAAGGTCTGGGGCCCACTAGTCATAGACACAGAGGTTTAACATTTTTTATATTTAATCAAATGGACTTGGGCCCACATGTAATAGGCTAGAGGGTTATTTAGATCTAACAGTTTTATTAGGGGCACAATCCCACAAGTCAGCCACTTAACCGAGGGGGTTTAACAACTAACAGTGCTTAGCGGCTAATTAAGTAGGGTGGGCCCACTGTCAGAGGTGCACTACTGTTCAGCCTGCACGCTCGGATCTCCAGGGTGGCGAGCACCTTGTTAGGGAACGCTCCACCAAAGCTATCCGACATGCCGCAGCCCATCCTAGGCTCAACAGAGAGGCCATCCGCCGGACTATATCCTATGTGATCAGGGGTCTAGGACCCTCATCCTTCACACTCCTGTATGGTGCGTGGCTGGCCGGTGAAGCAAAAGCAAATCCAAATACACCGCTCAAGCGAAGAAGACACACCACTTCCCGGCGCAGGCCGCAGTACTGCTGACGTCTGAAGACCTTTCGTACAAACTATGACGCAGGGGAGCCCATAACTTCTTATCCCACGTAAAGGTAGTGCGTACAGAACAACGGGCCTCTCAAGTCATCCACCGAACCATTTAGCATTTTATTATTATCTCGCAGACAACCGTTATGGCTGTCTAACTAACAACACAACAGACAACGAACAACAACAAGGTCCACCAGTAACGTTGGGGCCTGCCCTGTCGTCCCGTCAAAGCACGCGGTTACCAACAAGGTGAACCGTCTCCTTACCTTGTCTCGCTTATGCTCTTGGTAGAGGTCGACTTTTTGTGGTTTGGTAACTCTCGCGAGATACGAACAGGGGCCAAGCACGCCAGTAACGTCGGTCGTACCCTCCATGTCGTTCCTGATGCAATACAGCTCGCAGGCACCGTTGGGGCCCGACTCTTACATTTAAGGACAACCGTTTCTCAGGTACCTAGAGCAGCTATACAGAGTCAGCAACGAGTGGAGTACGAGGATTACTCCTCGATAGCTCCACTTGATGTGGCTTGACACATCCGAGCTAGGGGGCCTTAGGTGGTGTCTGCATTGTACCGTACCTATTACAGTTAATATATTGTTTCGCGTTCACTCACTAGAGTGATCACGGCGCGCTATCTAATCCTAGTTGACTAACAAAGCGCAGGGCTCACTGCTGAATAACACACACACACACACACACACACACACACACACATATATATATATATATATATATATTTATAGGCAACATAGGATAAAGGAAGGAACATCAAGGGGCGACAATGACAGGCTATGAAATTGAATAGGATTGTAACGTAGCAGCAGCAGTAACAATGCCTAGTGAAAGAAAAGTACGGAAAAGATAGGTGATATCTGGGGAAGGAAAATGGCTTTGCTTGCCTGGAAGCTCGACGGTAGGGGTACGGTCGTCGACGAAGTGGTCGTACTCGGCAACAGTGTTGTCGGCGACAGTCTCGGGGTCTACGGGGATAATAAGGGGGAGAGAAACCATAAATACACAACAATAATAGCAATAAAAATTCAAGACATGGCAATACGTTGTACACGATGTTCTAACGTAGTGTTAAGTATTTTAGGCAGAGCGGGAATTTATCCGGCAATGACTCATCCGTACCGGCTGATTACCGGAGAGATGATCCGGAGGGGAAGGTTCCATGTCTGAAGTGTTAGGGACATCTGACAAGCATGTGGATAGTGTATCCGTGCTCGTTGATCCATTGTGAACAACTTTCATATACAGAACATTTTCATCCGAAAAGTTTTACCGGCTTCGGTTGTCTGACAAACAGATGAACTTTCGGTATGTTCCACGTTCGGTATGTTATAGGGGTGCGGTGGGTATACGAATATCGTATTCTTAACCGTTGTATTTTTCTGGACAACTTTCATGTATAAATTATTTTGATCTCACTTACGGTTTAAAAGATATTGAATTTCAAAGTTTAAATCAATTTAAAAGAATTTTCTGAATTTCTTTTATTAATTAAACTCAACATTATCCAGAACGGTAAGGTTTGACTGGTCAACTGACATGTGGGTCCCACATGTCAGCCTCTGGTTATTTAAACAATCATTTTCTAATTTAATTAGGGCACTGGACCCACATGTCATACACTGTTAGTTTTAATTAATCTGTTATTTTAATAAATGGCCAGTGGGGCCTACATGTAATAGAGAGAGAGAGAGAGTGTTAATTAAATTCGTTTAATTAATCGAGTGAGTTAATTAAAGGGCTGGGACCACCTGTCATAGGAAGTAGGGATTCTCTGGTTCACTTTTATTAGCAGTTTAATTAGAGACATGGGGGCCCACGTGGCAGTGAGGGTAGGGGGCTTAGTCATCTTAATAACAAACAATTAGGAGGGGGGTTAGTCCATGGGCTAACCCAGCCGTGCAAGGCTGGCGGCGAACCATGTCAAGGCGGTGTGGCCGCTCTGGCGAGGCGAGGTGGGGGAGGTTGCGGCAGCGAGAAGGGTGAGCGCGGTAGGCAGTGGGCACACACGGGGCGCGAGCAGGTCTGCAGCAGGGGTTCCCTGCCATGGCGGCCGTGCCCACGGCGGCGACCAGGGGCTTGGTGACAGCGACCGTGTGCATGCTAGGAGCGAACAGGTTGGGCTTGATTTGTCTCCACGGGATCTACGTGAAGTGCCGCATCCAGCCAAGCCACAAGGGCGAACCGAGGCGGAACAAAACCATGGCAATGACGACAGTCGACGGCGGCTGGAGCTGGACTAGGTGGAGATGGCGCCTCGGTGAAGCTAAACGCGTGCGGGAGGCTGGGGAGCAAAGAGAGGCTCACTAGGAGCGTGACAGTGTTGGCAGTGAGCTCGTGGGCGCGAAGACGGTGACGAATTTGTCGCCGGAAGCAGGTGACAGTGGCAGACGGGGATGGCGAAGTTGGCGTCGTGGGGGGGGCGGGGTGCTTCGGCTCGAGCTTGAGGGTGGGGGATTAGAGGAGGGTGGCGGTCCCCATGGACACGACGACGCGTCCAGATGTGGCTGTTGGCCACGGCGGCGCAATGGCACGACGACAGCAGGGATTAGGAGGCTCCGGGGAAGAAGAAAGAAGAGTGGAAGGGGGAATCTAGCGGCGGCTAGGGTTTCCAGGAGGTGCGGGGAGGGACAGGGGGTCTTCTAGCCAGCCATGGCTATAGTGGAGGAGGTCGGTGTCGCCCATCGTGCGGCGCATCACCTCCACGGCGTGCGTGAAGTGGACACGCAAGCAGAGAGAGGGCGAGGAGGCCGAAGGATGTGGGGATGGGCCGACCCAATGAGGAGGGGAGGGGCCTTGCCAATGAGCGTAATATAGGGCTTTTGTATTTTCTTTTTGTTGGTGTTGTTTTCTTTTCTGTATTTCTTTTTTGTTTGCATTTTATTCAAGATATCAAACGATATTTGAAAAATGTGATAACTGTTCCAATATTGTGGATACAATATATAACATGGCTACAAAAAGTTTGGGTCACAACTAAATTCATTTTAATAGTAAATAAAATGCAAAGTGCTCTTTAGCTATTTTTTATTTAATTAGCTATCAAATGATATTTTCCCAAGGTGAAACTTATTGGTAAATTTGTGTTGCACCTTAGGGAGTTGCCACAAAAAGTTTGGGAATTATTAGAAATCATTAAGTATTTGATTTTGAACTGCAACTGATTAAATGTGAATTTTGGCTTATGTTTGGAATTGTTTGTATTATTTTATACCTTGGTAAATTCCCATGCACATATTATTATGACCTACTGATTATTATGCATTTTACAAAATTGGTTGCAAAGTATTTGGTTGAACTTTATTTTTCACCAAGTTTTGGAAAGTTTTTAATTGAGTTGAATTTGAACAAGCCATGGTCAAGGGTAATCATCACATGCCTAATCATGGTGACTTGGCAACAGTAAAGTTATTACTGGAGGTGATTACTGTAGTGTGACACCCGGGTGTTACAATTCTCCCCCACTACAAAGAATTCTCGTCCCGAGAATTAAGGAGGTAGGGTAAGGGGTGAAGTTTTGGTTTCGTATTCTAATGATTCTTCTGTTTCTTGTTGTCCTTCTCGACGAATTCAATCCTTCTCGTTGATGTCTTCAATTCTCTGCATCAGTGCATCTCGACGAGTTGTCATCCTTTATTCAGGGTCTTCATCGTACTTACGAATATGCTAGGAGAAAAACATAATGGGGTTTGAACGGTACGAGGTTAATCAACCGAGGTCATCCAAGGGAATGGGGTACAAGGTATCTTCCGAGTTTAAACTCAGGGAAATACATCGAGGGAAACAAAAGAAGGTATGAGAAGTTTTGCCCCTTATGATGGGGTACAAGGTATCTTCCGAATGGGGTACAAGATATCTTTCGAGTTTAAACTCAGGGAAACTCATGATGATTTGGTTAAAGCTTTTACTGAACAGAGTAGGATTCAAGAATACATATTTTCCCCTTATGGAAAATGATATTCATGATTCACTTGTCAAGTTAATTGATCAAGACATACCTACAAACTACAAAGAAGCGATGGTGGACCTAAGTACGGGATATGATTATGAGTCATGAAATCCTATATTGAGTTTTATTTAAGATTGCTTGAATCTTATCAAGTAAGGAGGTTACTTGATATTCCCAATAACTTCATGGTTATAAGGATTAAATGTGAACATCAAAGAAGACATCAAGATTGATTTGTCACAAAGAATGTTTCTGACAAATTCAATAGGTTGACTACAACATGTAGCAATGCTTCAGTTAATGGGATATTAACTACAATTTATTCAAAAAAATTATCAATACCGTGACTTCCTCAAATCCTGCATTTGAAGAAGTGTTGTAATTGGTACAACAAAAAGGTTTTTAAAAACATATGGATACTAGTGTCTCGTAACTGGTACTCTCGATTTGATTAATGAACAAAAGATCTTGGACTTAGCCAAAATATCGTGGAAACATGCATTTTCATGAAACTGAGTGGGAGCTGAATAGTTTCCTAAACTTAATATGTGGACGACATATTTTGAGTGGGAGCTATGGGAGTATTATCCTAGTCTTATAAGTGTCTGACATATTTGAGTAGGAGCCGTGTGGTTATTATCCTGAACTTAATATGTTTCTGACATATCTGAGTGGGAGCTATGTGGATGTTATCCTTACCTTATATGTAACTGACATATTTGAGTGCGAGATATATGAGTGTTACCCTGAACTTAATATGTGCATGACATATTTGAGTGGGAGCATGAAAGCATTCTCATATATGGATAACATATTGTGAATGGTGTAGTTGGTATTAATGATTATTTGAATCTTGCATAAATGAAGATGAATAAGTATTAAGCATTGAAATCTATTAAGATAGATTAATGTGTTTGATAAATATTGAGTCGGAATACTTTCCTTGAAAAGATTATGAAGGAGTTCAGAATGGGACAAGTCAAGAGGATAAATCTTACTTGTATGTCCAAGAGAAGTATCGAGTTAATCTCAGTACAAGAACAATGGTTAATTAATTGAAAGAAATGGATGTCCTACATCCACTATGCCTCTGTCATAGATTCTTTCATATAAGACCAGAGTTGTGTACTCGACGGAATGTGACCCAAGTTCTTATTAAGAAGAACATGTGATGATATGATTTATGAGTAAATCATTGAACAAACAGTTAAGTTTATCCTTCAGTATCTGGAGAGAACTGAGGATACATCTCAAATTTGTAAAGGATAGTGGACTGGAGATAAATGTTATGTTGGTTCAAGTTCTGAAACTAACCTGGAAAATTGAGATATGATACTAATAAATTCCTAAGTTGAAAGAAATATGATTAGACGTCAAAGTTGCATACAATGCACTAAGGATTAAATCTACATTGATGTGGTTGCTTTAGAAGTGGCAAGAGTTATATTATGGCTTAAGAAGTTCGACTTCCAATTGAATGAGTTTTCAGTGTGCATGACTATGGGAAAGTCCGCGTGACCCACCGGATGTCATTGCTGAAACACAAACAAACGATAATAAAAGTAATGTCAAACTAGGTGACATTAATGATTTGCAAAAGACATACGATCTGAATGGTACCCAGACCGTTGAAACAACCTTTTCTACAAGAAAACATGTTCTATAACCATATTCATGATATGGAGTTATGATCCATAGAAAAATGCAGCTAGATTATTTTGACTCTAGTGCAAGGGGGAGACTGTTGGGAATGTGCCCTAGAGGAAAATAAATATGTTTTATTGGCATATTCCATAAGTTCATAATACGTTTTGTACTATGCTATAACTGTATTAAGCAGAAACCTTAATACACGTGTGGTATACAAACAACCAGGTCCCTAGTTAAACCTAGTATACTAGTTCATTCGACAATTGATTGATGAAGATTTCCTGATCATGGTGACACTTAAGTCCATTTACAATGAAGTCATATCATTGGGATAATGGTATGATGGACATACACCCAGCAGAAGTGTTGCAATGTGATCCAGTTACATAGTTCAACATTGCGATAACTATAACGTAGTGACCAGATCCTTTGACCGTAATGATCATACGTAATTTCTATCTATGAGGATGCTTTGATGTGCAAGACACCACCTGACTGAAATATGCTGACCATAATGGTGCACTTTGGGTATCCTAAATAGATATGTTGATGAGTATTCAAATAGATCAAAGCGGGATTTGTCCATCCGAGTGACGGATAGGTACTCTGGGCCCACTCGGTGATATTACATCTGATGGCGAGTGATGATAATGGCTTCTCGCACTTCGTTGGTTACCCCAAGGGGAAGGTGAGATGTAGGATAGAAGCAAATTTCCCTTGGCAAAGATGCTAAGGTTTAGAGTGTCTACCGTAGGACTCCGAAAGCGACAAGTAGGTGGCAAGGAAACAATGGCACCGTTTTAGACAAAAGTTGCTTCCTTAACCTGGGTCTGCACACGACACAAATAACTTTGCCCCCAGCGAACCTATTCACCGAACTCTCCAACAGCCTCAAGGAGGAAAAGTAGCGCGAAGCCAAGCACACTCGAAGAAGCGCGTAGTCACTAGCACCTAGTACAGAAAGGCAATGCCCCACGTCCCATGAACGAATCTACATGATCCAGGAAGGAAGACCCTCAAAAGCAAAGAAAGATGCCTACACCCTGCAGGCCGAAGCATCCAAAGGCCTAAAGATATCGGAGATCTACCAACTGCGTGGCGCCGAGACCAGCATCACCTTCTCTCAGAACGACCACCCGCCCGCAGTCCCAAGGCCGGGGCACGCACCATTGGTCCTCGAAGCCCAGATCGGAGGTTACGACATGGACAGAATCTTCATGGACGGAGGCAGCAGCCTAACCATAATCTTTGCCAGCACCCTACGCAAGATGCTAATCCCATGATCAGTTTGGAAGAGGTCAGGCACAACAATATATGGCGTAGTTCCGGGCGAAGTAGCCGCCTCCATCGGAACAATCGAGCTTGACGTGATCTTCGGCAGCAAGCGCAACTTCGCAAAGAAATTCATCGAGTTCGAAGTGCTCGACTGGCAGTCGCAGTATCACGCCATACTCGGGAGACCAGCGTTCGCACAATTCATGGCGGTCCCGCACTATGCATACCTCAAGCTCAAGATGCCAGGACCCGCAGGAATCATCACAGTCAAGGGAAGCTTCACCAAATCGGACCAGTGCGACCGCGATTTCCACAAAGTCTCCGACATGTTCGGAGCCCAACAACAACTCAAAGAAATAGCCATTTCCACGGACAAAAGCATATTTAATGGACACAATCACACACCAAGTCCCCCCAACAGACCCAAAAAAGACGGTCCGCGTATATCCCCACCTTCCGGAAGAACAAGAAACCGCCCTCATAACCTTCCTTCACGAAGAGGGGAAAATTTTCGCCTGGTGCCTAGCCGACATGCCTGGAATGCCGCGAGAATGTGCAGAACACGCGCTCCACATCATGCCAAACACCAGACCAGTAAAGCAGGCGATGCGACTATTCTCAGAGCCCAAGCGCAGAGCAATCGGAGAAGAAGTCAACCGACTACTCGACGCACAGTTCATCCGAGAGACAAAGTAAACAACCTGGATAGAAAACCCAGTCCTAGTCCCTAAAAAGGACACTGATGTACTAAGGATGTGCTTCGACTATGGGCCCATCAACAAGCACTTCCCAAAAGACCACTTCCCCCTGCCAAGAATCGATCAAATAATCGACTCCACAGCAGGATGCGGCCTCCTTTCCTTCCTCGACGCATACTCAGGATACAATCAGATCAGGATGAAGGAAGAAGACGAAGAGGACACCTCGTTCATCACCCCTACGGCGTATTCTGCTATCAAACAATTCCATTTTCCCTAAAAGATGCCGGAGCCACGTACTAGCGAATGATGCAAGCATGCTTGAGAGACCAAATTGGTAGAAACGTCCAGCTCTATGTAAACGACATTGTCATAAAAACCGACAGCGCAAACATGCTACTCGACGACCTCCGTGAAACATTCACAGCCCTCAACAAGTACAGGATCAAGCTCAATCCAAAAAAGTGTGTGTACGGCGTCCCAGCCGGAAAACTACTCGGGTACATGGTCTCTGCCCGAGGAATCGAAGCAAACCCCAAAAAAGTCCAAGCAATCGCCAAGATGCAAAGGCCAACCGACATCAGAGGAGTGCAACAGCTCATAGGAAAAATCGCAGCATTGAGCCATTTCATCAGCAGGTTAGGAGAAAGGACCTTACCGTTCTACAAACTGCTGAGAAAAGGAGAAAAATTCGAGTGGACCGAGGAAGCCCGCAATGCATTCGCAGACCTAAAGAAAACCCTCTCGACCCCACTAATCTTGGCGGTGCCTAAAGAACGGGTGAAGTTGTACCTCTACATAGTAGCACGCGTCAGTGTCGTGAGCACGGTGCTCGTCGTCGAGCGCGTAGAAGAAGGCAAAATCCAGAGCATACAAAGACCAATCTACTACCTCAGCGCGCTGCTCACAAAGCCACAGCAACGGTACCCGCACTACCAGAAGCTCCTGCTCGCCATTATCATGACCTCTAGGAAAGTATCGCACTACTTCGACGAACACTCCATCACAATCGTGAGCAGTGCACCACTCGCGGACATCCTCAACAATCCCGGAGCAACCGGCCGAGTCGCTGAGTGGAACATGGAGCTCAGCCCGCGAGATCGCAGTTCAAACACCCAACAACAATCAAATCCCAAGTACTCCCAGACTTCTTGGTCGAGTGGGCAGAGGTCCAAACGCCAGCCCCCCAGACCTATCCAACTCATGGACGATGTATTTCGACAGATCCAAAAGACAGCAAGGAGCCGGAGCAGGCATCGTACTAGTCTCCTCCAAAGGAACGAAGCTCAAATACATCCTCCTGATCAACTTCAGCAATGCCTCCAACAACGAAGCAGAATACGAGGAACTACTCCATGACATGCGCATGGCAAAAACTTGCGGTGCAACTCGCCTCTCGATCTATGGCGACTCCAACCTCGTCGTCGAGCAGGCGATGAGAGACTGTAACGCAGTCGCAAACAACATGAAAGCCTACCAGAAGCTCTATAACACACTAGAGGGCAAATTCGACGGCTGCGAACTCAACTACATCCCCATCGGCACCCAATGCAGTCGCAGATGAATCAAATGAACCAGCACAGGTGGCAGCAACGAGCGCAGCCGATGGCACAAGAAGCCAAGCAACCGAAGCAGAAGAACCAGCAACACTCGAAGGCCCAGCCTGGGAAAAACCTTTCCTTTGATTCTTAATCGAGGGCACCTTACCACAAGACGTCGCAGAAGCCCGAAGCATCAGTCGACGATCTAAACCATTCACAGTAATCAACAGACAGCTCTATAAACGCAGCATCTATCAGGTTCTCGAAAAGTGTATAGATGAAGAAGACGGCAAAGCCCTACTGCTCGACATTCACGAAGGCACCTGTGGACATCACGCGAGCAGTCGCGCACTCGTGGCCAAGGCCTTTCGAGCAGGTTGCTACTGGCCGACCGCTATGAGAAATGCAGAGGATATCGTACAGCGTTGCATCGCCTGCCAAAAGATCGCGAGCAGGCCGCACACCCTAGCATCGGAACTCAAAACCATACCGTTATCATGGCCATTTTCCACATGGGGACTTGACATGGTGGGCCCACTCAAGAAATTCTCAAAAGGAGGACGAACACACCTACTAGTCGCAGTCGACAAGTTCACCAAATGGATCGAAGCAGTACCAATCACCAGCTCAACAGCCCTCACGGCAGTCAACTTCATCAAGTCAATCATCTTCAGATTCGGAGCACCACACAACATCATCACAGACAATGGTACAAACTTCGCAGCAGCAGAGTTCCAAAACTTCTGTCAAGAGACGGGCATCAAAATCAACTACGCACCAGTCGCACACCCGCCGTCCAACGACCAAGTGGAGAAAGCAAACGGCCTAGTATGCGGAGGAATAAAGAAACGACTCCTAGCACCACTAGAACAAGCCGCATGCAACTGGGTAGAGGAACTTAGCTCAGTACTATGGAGCCTGCGCACCACCCCAAACAGCTCGACCCAGTATACACCTTTCTTCTTGGTATACGGGGAAGAAGCAGTACTGCCGCACGAATTAAAATTCGAAGCCCCCAGAATCTCAGGGTATGAAGAGGAAGAGGCAGAAGAAGCCCTGCAGAACGACAAAGACATAGAAGACGAAGCTCGGGACACAGCCATCTAAAGATCTGAAGGATACCAGGACAAACTGCGCACATATCAAAGAAATCGCCTACGGACCATAACATTCACCAAAGGAGACCTCGTGTTACGGCTAATACAGGAGAAAGTGTACAAGCTTGCCCCGCAATGGGAAGGGCCGTTCATAATCTCTGATGTCATCGGAGGAGGTTCATACAGATTGAAGAACCCCAAAACCAATGAGGACGTGGGAAACCCATGGAACGTAGCGAACCTACGCCTGTTCTACCCATAGTCCTCTAGGCATTGTCAGAGACCTCGGCAGCAGCATCGATCGGAAGCCCATGTAAAACTCGAAGAAATAAAATAATGCTGCCCAAACACCTTACTCAAAAGCACTCGGGGGCTCGAGCATAAACTCCCCCCGAGAGACGATGTCCTCGCTCATGCGACTTTTACTTAAAAGCACTCGGGGGCTCGAGCATAAAACTCCCCCCGAGAGACGCTATCCTCGCTCATGCGACTTTTACTTAAAAGCACTCGGGGGCTCGAGCATAAAAATCCCCCCGAGAGACGCTATCCTCGCTCATGCGACTTTTACATAAAAGCACTCAGGGGCTCGAGCATAAACTCCCCCCGAGAGACGATATCCTCGCTCATGCGACTTTTACTTAAAAGCACTCGGGGGTCCGAGCATAAACTCCCCCCGAGATACGCTATCCTCGCTCATGCAACTTTTACTTAAAAGCACTCGGGGGCTCGAGCATAAAACTCCCCCGGAGAGACGCTATCCTCGCTCATGCGACTTTTACTTAAAAACACTCGGGGGCTCCAGCATAAACCCCCCGAGGGATGCTATCTTCTCTAAAAATGCGATCTTATCTACAAGTACTAGCAAACTGATTCCCGCCGACTCACCAAGAGTTTTTCCACAAAGAAAGTCACATCAGAAGACGCAAACGTTGTTTAGTCTTCACCTGATCGCAAGAGATCACCT
This sequence comes from Bromus sterilis, assembly GCA_950022295.1. Classification (NCBI taxonomy): domain Eukaryota; kingdom Viridiplantae; phylum Streptophyta; class Magnoliopsida; order Poales; family Poaceae; genus Bromus; species Bromus sterilis. Next base: position 357,334,812 of record OX465595.1, on the reverse strand, counting down.
AAAGACTCGGGGGCTACTCCCATCGGGAGCGCTGGCACGCACCCGATCCAAACTTGGAATAATTCAAAAAAATCCACGAGAAGAGACTACCCAGTCAGACAAAAACTCACAGCCTATGCTTGATTCTACAAATCAAACGTAGCCTCGGGGGCTACTCACATCGGGAGCGCTGCCGTGCACCTGAAAGATAGTTTCATTGCAAAGGAGTCAAAGACAGTTCCAGTACACAGGAGTCGAAGACAGTTTCATTACAAAGGAGTCGAAGACAGTTCAATTACACACGAGTCGAAGATAGTTTCATTACAAAGGAGTCGAAGACAGTTTCATTACAAAGGAGTCCAGGATAGTATTTTCATTACAAAGGAGTTGAACACAATCTTTTTTTTTCATTACAAAGGAGTCGAAAGCATTTTCCATTACAAAGGAGTCGAGGACAACTTCCATTACAAAGGAGTCGAGGACAATTCCCATTACAAAACAGTCAAAGGACAGTCATCGCTACAAAAGGACTCGAGCAACTACCAGATGACTTACAACTATCCTAAGAAATTATGACTTCTACATGTATGCTCATGCTGAGATAATTGGCACTTTCGTACCACAAGTTGCTGAGCATCACCACAGACAAAGTAGCAACTCAGCCCGGGAAGAAGCAGGTCGCCGTCCTCCAGTTCTACAAGGTGCCTTGCCCACTGACGCAAGCGCTTGACAACCGGCTTGACGTCCAGCTCATCCTTAGAACCAGAAGAGCAAGCACCATCAGCTGAGGAATCAGCCGAAGATGAAGACACGGGAGAAGCAGGCGAACCACAACTCGATCCATCGGAATCACCACTGCTTGTTTCCTCCCAGTATGGATCCAGACGATTGCCACCGGCATCAAATGCACGGGCAGTAAGAGTATCTTCTCCATCAAAACGACAACAAAGGCTATCTCCGTCGCGCAGATTCAACCGACGAGAAAACGCCCTCCAGCCAGACCCAAGGAAAATCAAGGATGAATTATCAACTTCCAACTTCACCCAAGATGAAGACCGAGCGCATCCATGAAGACGGAGCCAAAAATCCCTCAAATTACGCTCGGAAGAAATGGAGGCAAAATAGAACGGGAGAGGAATCCGGGCAGCGGTCCGGCTAAGAACGCGCAAAATAAATTCATAGCGCCAAAAACCCTCTTCCGTGGAAGAAGAAGAAGGTGCCGACTCAATAGCACGACATCCACCATGCGAAGAACGGGGCGTGCGGCCACCACGGCCTCGGTGGCCACGACCTCGCCCAGTCACACCACCACCACGCTTGGGCGCCATATGAAGAAGAAGCAGAAGATAACGGCGAGAAGAATGGATGCCAATGACCAGCAATCACAGGAAGTATTTATAACACAATCCAAGGGCAAACCAGGGAAAACACACAGAAGCCCAGGCGGCACCATCATTAAAACCAAAGACCAAACGGGTCGGGCGTTACGAATTCCAAGACAAGATGCCTTCACACGGTTAGCACTATTTAAAGGACACGTCAAATCTCGCCTGTTTCCCATACAAGCCTTGGAAATCCAACAGACACCAGGCAACATGACGTCCAAACCATCAATATGACGGGCCAAAAGACGCGACGGACAAAGAAGCAAGCCTCATCATAGGTAACCAAACAACATGGCAATACACATCAGTGTGACATCTCAAGAGGGGCGGATCAAGATGAAAACAATTGGAAAGAACAAAAGCCTCCAAAATCTATCTATTTCCTGATGTCCAAATTTTCTGATCTTTCAAGGAAAATCTCTTACTCCCATCGGGAGTACCTTTATTCGAGTTCGGGGTGCTCCCTCACCCAGAAGACGAAGACGCGCTCGAGTTATCACTCGCACCAGCAGAAACAACATACTCTCAGAGTTCGGGTGCTCCCTCACCCTGAAGACAGTAAAGCATTCGAGTGACCACTCGCAAAAGACTCAACAAGTATCCGACAATATGATCTACTCGCGCACTCGACGACTTTCCGAGTGGGTGCTTTCTTATTTTCCTCGCCTGAGTTCATTACAAGCTCCGCGAGTTACTAATAAATAGCTCACTTGATTGTTTATTCCAAGTGGGTGCATCGCTAACCAGGCTCCGTGCCTCTACAAAAAACAATTATGCCTGGGCTACGACACACTGTACCGAGATGCCACGCAAGCTTAGCGTGTAGGTAAGACCCCGCTGCGCAGAACGGCCGGGCCGGGACTTGCTGCAGAGTGATTTCACTCCCGACCTTTTCCATCCGCTCGCATGATAGAAAGAGCCGAGCGGACGTGCTCAGGATATTTGCTTAGACTGGCAGCAATTGATCCTATAAGACCTGCAGCGGCATGACTTTGCTTGACACCGGTCGTTCCAAGTTCATGTCGAGGGACGTGAGCTTGATTGGGCTACTACTGTATTTGCCACTAGCACAATTCACTAAGGCTCGACCAGTCAACTCCTTGGGCCCTTTTCAGCTTAGCAATCCCTCGAAACAGGTATTGTCATGGCTCAAAACTTCCAGCGACTCGCGGCGGTGCCTTGCTTACAAACAATAAAGCACTGACGAATTCGAGTCCCTGCGCGACTCTTCGAGTCCCACAGGCACTCGGGGGCTACTGACGAGGGGGTGACCCCACGACTCCTGTGTATGGGGATACCCGGTGTATATGAAGACAGAAGGCCCGCTGGGAGGCCACGACAGGCCCATGACTGGCCCAACCAAGCACCGACGTAGGAGTCCGCGACTAGTATGGAAGGCACGACTTGGCGTACAAGGCAACACTAGAACTAGGAAACTATCTTTGTAACCTAGTGTGGACTCCCCGAGACCTGGCCTAGTATATAAAGGCTGGGAGGGGAGACGTCCAAATCAATCCAATACACATCTACTCTCCTGGTCTTGCGAGAACTCGCCTTGGTCTCCCTTGTAATCGCCCCCTCATGCAATAATATCGAGCAGGAAGTGCTTCTCCTGTTAGCCGACGAGTATCGTCCAACCTTTGCCTTCTCTATGACTAACCCAGGGACCCTGACCATGGGATTTGCCGGGGCCGATCCCCGTCAGTCTGGATAACCATCCAAGTAGTCAAACCATGTGTAGGGCATTTCTTAACAAGATATTTCATTCGTTCCCAAGCTTGGGAAACGTGTTCATTATCCAATTGCTTAAAATTCATAATGTTACTCCTCAATTGGATAATTTTAGCACATGGGAAGCACTTCCCAATAAAAGCATCCTTGCACTTATCCCAAGAATCTATGCTATTCCTAGGCAAGGATTGATACCAGATTTCAGCTCCTTCCCTCAAAGAGAAAGGAAAAAGCTTAAGCTTAACAATATCACCTTCTAATTATTTATACTTTTGCATATCACATAGCTCAACAAAATTATTTAAGTGTAAAGCAACATCACCTCCAGCACCAGAGAATTGATCTCTCATAACAAGGTTTAACAAAGCATGTTTAATTTCATAAGAGGTAGCTAAAGTGGCAGGTGTAGCAATAGGGGTGCGGATAAAATCACTGTTGTTGTGACTAGTGAAGTCACACAACTTGGTGTTTTTAGTAGAACCCATGGTAGAAACAGGTACAAGTAATTTTTTTTGTGATTTTAGATAAAGGACACTAAGATAAAAACTAAAAGATAAACTAACAAGACTAAAAGGCAAAGGTAAAAGATAGTGCGCAACTCCCCTATCTTGTAGATTGGAGTCCTCGGCAACGGCGCCAGAAATTTGCTTGATGGCGAGTGATGATAATGGCTTCTCACGCTTCGTTGGTTACACCAAGTGGAAGGTGAGATGTAGGATAGCAGCAAATTACCCTTGGCAAAGATGCCAAGCTTTAGAGTGTCTCCCGTAGGACTCCGAAAGTGACAAGTAGGTGGCAAGGAAACAATGGCACCGTTTTAGACAAAAGTTGATGCCTTAACCTGGACCTGCACACGACACAAATAACTTTGCTCCCAACGAAGTTCACAGAGGTTGTCAATTGATACGTCCAAAACGTATCTATAATTTCTACTTGCTACATGCCTCTTTTGTGTGATATTGCTATGATATTGATGAACTTCCATACACTTTTGATCATATTTGGACTAACCTATTAACTCAGTGCACCCCAGTGCCAGTTCCTGTTTTCTGTTGTTTTTGTATTTCAGGTTTTCCCATTATTTAAAGTAGCAGAAAAATTCCGGGAAAAATATAGGAAAAATCAGCGTACGGGTACCTTCCAGAGGAGCCCAAGTAGGGCCAGAGGGGGGCCAGGGGTCCCAAGCGGCCACCTGGCGCGGCCACCCCGTAGGCCGCGCCAGGGGAGCGCATGGAGCCCCTGGCCCACCTCTGGCTGCCCCCCTTCGCCTATTTATCCCCCGTGATCCCACCTCGGGGGAAGAACCCTTTTTCGTGATCTCTCCTCTGTTCCTCCGCCGCCGCGCTTCCAAGTTCGGGAGCACTAGGAGACCTCTTCCCGGCACCCTGCCGGAGGGAGGAACCACCTCCGGGAGCTTCTCCACCACCATGGATGCTTCCTGGATGAACCGTGAGTAGTCCACCTTGGACCATGGGTCTATGATCAGTATCTATGTGATGTTCTCCTCCCCTCTTTGTTCTTCATGGATTAGACCTCATGAGATGCCCTACATGATCGAGGCACATATGTAATCTTTATGCTGTTGCTATGTTGAGTTTGCTGGGATCCAATGGACTATGAGACTATGTTCAGATTGTGTTTTGAGTAATATATTTGATTCCCCTCTTTTATATTTTTGTTCTTGAGTAATTCTTGCATGTTCTCCGTTGTTGTTTATTGCTTTGGCCAAGTAGTAGGTAGTGACTCCAAGAGGGAGCATTATGCATGATTGCGGGTTCATGCCCCCCGATGACTTGATTGAGTGATAGAAACATGAGTCTATGGGATGTGCTGTTGCCACAAGGGAGAAAACAACGGTGCTTGTACTTGAGGGTGCAAGGATTGTTTACTTTACACAAAGTTCTTTAATGCAGTTGTATGTTGCTTTGAGTTTACACTTTGGGTGGGATTCACAACTTAATACCAGCGAGATGTTCTGGATAGATATCTCAAGGTGGATGATTAGTAGGTAGATGCAGATGGATTTTGGTCTACTGGTCTTGGCGTACCGCCCATGCTTTTGAGCCTCTTCCTTTCTTTATAGCATAGTTAGCATTGGTTTGCGCACATAATCCTATCAATTGCCCAGCTGTAATTTGTTTACCTCGCATGGCTATTTTATCATCTTTTGGGAGTGAGACATCACTAGTGAACATCATAGGACCCCGGTCCATATTTCAAATACTGTTTACACCCGCTATTTATATCCTGCTTTATTTCCTTTTCTGTTGCTATCACTATCATTATTATCCCGTGCGTTTGATCCTTTGTGAAAAACAAGGCCAGAGAGATTGACAACCTCTCTGAACTCGTCGGGAGCGAATTTATCTATTGTGTGTGCAGGTCTAGGTCAAGGAAGAAACTTTTGTCTTAAAAACGGTGCCATTGTTTCCTTGCCACCTACTTGTCGATCTTGGAGTCCTACTGGTCGATCCTCAACCTTGGTATCTTTACCAAGGGAAATTGCTGCTATCTACATCTCAACCTTCCACTTTTGGTAACCAACGAGGGGGCGAGAAATCGTACCATCAAAATCAATTTCTGGCGCCGTTGCCGGGGACTCCACTCTTCAAGATAGGGGAGTTGCACACTATCTTTTATCTTTGATTTTTAGTCTTGTTAGTTTACCTTTCAATTTTTGCTTTAGTGTCCTTTATCAAAAATCGAAAAAATAGTTATCTTGCTTGCTACTGCTATGGGTTCCTCCAAGAAAACCAAGTTGTGTGACTTCACTAGTCATAACAACAGTGACTTTATCTGCACTCCTATTGCTACACCTGCCACTTGATCACCTTCTTATGAGATTAGACCTGCTTTTCTGAACCTTGTTATGAAAGATCAATTCTCCGGTGCTGGAGATGATGCTGCTATGCACTTAAATAATTTTATGGAGCTATGTCATATGAAAAAGTACAAAGACGTAGATGGTGATATTGTTAAGTTTAAGCTTTTTCCTTTCTTGGGATAAGTGCAAGGATGCTTTTATTGGGAAGTAATACCCCCTGCTAAGATTATCCAATTGAGGAGTAATATTGTGAATTTTAAGCAATTGTATAATGAACACGTTGCCCAAGCTTGGGAACGCATGAAATCTCTTGTTAAGAATTTCCCTACGCATGGTTTGACTACTTGGATGGTTATCCAAACTTTTTATGCAGGCTTGAACTTTACCTTGCGGAACTTGCTAGATTCAGCCGCGGGAGGAACCTTTATGTCAACAACGCTTGGTGCTGCCACAAAACTACTCGATGAGATGATGACGAACTATTCCCAATGGCACACTGAAAGAGCTCCAACAGGTAGGAAGGTAAACTCTGTTGAGGAGATCTCCTCCCTAAATGATAAAGTTGACTTGATTATGTCTCTACTTACCAAGCAATCTCCTATTGATCCTCATGATGTTCCTTTAAATTCTTTGATTGCTCAAGATCAAGTAGATGTGAACTTTATCTCTAGAAACAACTTCAATAACAATGCTTATAGGAGTAACTTTGGTTTGAATCCTAGACCATTCACCTCCAACAACTATGGGAACAACAACACTTATCCTAGTACCAAGAACTCCACTTCTGAATTAGAGAGTATGCTTAAAGACTTCATCACTACCCAAAAAGCCTTCAACAAGAGTGTAGAGGAAAAGCTAGATAAATTCGATAATCTCTCGTCGAAGGTAGACAATTTAGCCCATGAAGTAGATTTGGTTCAATTTAGAACTTCTCCTCTTGAGGATAGGAAGGTCACTCCTATGAATGCAATTCAAGTGCAAATTAATGAAAACATTAGGATGATGGCTAAAATTAAATAGAGATGGGCTAGAGAAAAGGAGGAAGAAGATAGAATTAAGAGCCTTCCTACACACCATACCGTTGATAATATCCAAGTTGTTGAGGATATCCAAACTCTTAGCACCCAATGCACCCCTAGTCCCATAGGACCTATTAATGGTGATGCTATGACCTCAACCGTAGAAGAAGAAACTCCTATGACTATAGAAGCTACCAAACAAGTGATCTTAAAGGACACCACTACCACTTTACTTGATAGTAGTGACCTTGATTTGGATAATTGCACCCTTTTTTATGTTATTCGCTTCCTTCACAAGATGTCTAGAGACCCCCACACTAGCACACATAATCTTGCCTTCACGGAGCATATCACTAATGCTCTCATTAAAGCTAGGGAGGAGAAGCTTAGGGTAGAATCCTCCATACCTAGAAAGATAGAAGATGGTTGGGATCCTATGATTAAAATTAAGTTGAATAATTTCTCTTGCTATGCTTTTTGTGATGTTGGAGCTAGTACCTCCGTTATGCCCAAAAGAATGTATGATATATTTGAATTGAAACCTTTTGATCCTTGTTATTTTGGCGTTTGTCTTGTCGATTCTTCCGTAAATAAACCTTTGGGGAAGATCGATGATGTTCTTATCATTGTCAATGACAATTACGTTCCCGTTGATTTTACTATTATGGACATTGAATGTGAACCTTCTTGTCCAATTATTTTGGGACGTCCTTTTCTTCGCACCGTGGGTGCTGTTATTGAAATGAAAGAAGGGATTATAAAATTCCAATTCCCTCTGAAGAAAGGGATGGAACATTTCCCTAGGAAAAATATTAAGTTACCTTTTGAGTCCGTCACACGGGCTAGTTATTTTCTTGATAAGACTTGATCTATTTGCATTAAGCCTAGCTAATGGCTTTAAATAAGCGCTTTCGGGAGGCAGCCTGCAACGAATTTAGCTTTTACTTTTTGTTTTTCTTCCTTTTTAGTGGTCTTGATGATTGTTACTACTGTAGCAACATCATTGTACCTTTATTTTTCAAGCTTTGTGGCAATTATAGCCTCATATGACAAGGGAAGTGAAAGTTGTGACATGCTGTCCAGAAAACAGATTCTGTCCTCGTAACGGGAAAAATCACAGAAAAATCCCAGTTCATATTTTTAAGCTGAAATTTTTACACATCGTGCTCTATACAATCACGGAACTTTCGTATGTTCTGAGCTTTTTAATTTGATTTGCAGAAGTATCCCTAAAAAATTCTTTATTACCTGCTGGTCTGTTTTTTGCAGATTCTGTCCTGTTTTGCCTTTTCTTCGTTTTGCAAACCTTAAGCTTTCTTTTTCTTTGCAAAAACTTTTTGGAAATCTTGAGAAACAGTAGCTCTTCAAGAATATCCATATTTCCAGTAGAGGAAAAATTATTTTATTATGGGTACTAACCTCGCTAATCAGATTATGATTACATATGTATGAAGGGAGTTTTCAAGTGTGCGAGGAAAGAAGATGAAAGAAGATTCAGAAGTGTCAAGCGCTCAAGCTTGGGGATTCCCCCATGCATCCCCAAGAAATATTCATGGAGACTCAAGTGTCTAAGCTTGGGGATTCCCCCATGCATCCCATTCTCCGTCAACAATTATCAGTTCGTCTTTCGTTTCACTATATTTTTATCACTTCATGCGTTATGTGCTATGCTTGGAGCGTCTCGCTCTTAGGTTTTATTTTTAGTTTTCTGTAGCTTTGCTTGCTGTTCATAACAAGTTATAACCCAGCTTTCTTTGTGTGGGAGAGAAACATGCTCCACTTTCAAAATCTAGAACACAACATAGGATTTTTCATGCTTATCTTTAATTTGTGTGTTCTTTATCCTTTTCATAGCTACTGTCATGTTTAGCTCTTAGTTTTCATGCTTAACTTTTTAAAGAGCTTTTGTTTAGTTTTTTGCTAGAACTCTCTTGAGTTTTCATGTTTATCTTCCTTAGAGAGTTTTTCCTGTTGCACTGAGTTGTGTGTCTTGACTTGAAGTAGGTAATTGAGGTTGCTATTCTTTTGTAGTAGTAACTTGAAGTAGTTTTGAGGTATTGCTTTGAGTAATGTTTGGACTTTTGGTGTCAAAAGCTTTAGCCTATTAGTGATAGATGTCATATTTTGGGAAATTCATGTTTATTTTCAAAACTTACAAAATTAGTTGAAAACTTTAGCTACTAGATGGATCACTACTCTTTGGAGGGATCAAATATTAGAGTACACTCACGTACCATGAGTCGAGGATGCGCAAGGATAACCAAACCCCCATACACTCCTCCTCGGGGTACTTGTCTCTTTGTGAACCTCCTTATTAGATTGAGAGTTACCGATAATAAGTGCATGAGTTCTTCGGACTAATGTGAGTGTTCGAAAGTTGACATTTCCACCTTCCCATATTTTTCTAGCCTCTCCTGTGTCGTGCATTACCTTCTTCTCACTCCGAGAGTTGGCGTCCACCTTCGCCGGTACATCCAAATCCTTGGCACGATACGCTCTGTCATCATAAGCCTCATTATATCCTTACTCAAAACAACCACCATAGCTACCTATCAAGTCATTTCCATAGCATTTCCGAGATACATTGCCATGCAACATCCACCTTCTCATGACTTGATCTTCATGTCATACATGCTACTTGCTTGATCGATGAGCCGCATGCTAGTTGGGACTTTCCCTAATCATTGCTACATGACGCGCTAGTGTCATTGCATATCCTGCTACACTGGCAGAGGCATACATTTGCATACTTTATGATACTTACATCTTCTTTATGATTTGAGTACCTTTGTAAAGTGTGCTAGATCTTCTATTCTTCTTGTAATATATAGAGTGTTTCCCCTAAAGTGAGGAAAAGATCCCAAAGAGGACAAAATCAAAAGATCCCAAAGAGGACAAAATCAAAAGATCCCAAAGAGGACAAATGAGAGAAATAGAAAGAGCCATTGAGGCCACCAAAAAATACAAAAAATAGAAAAAAAGAGAAAACGAAATAAAAAGAGAGAAGGGGGCACACTACTATTCCTTTTGAGAGATCCACACTCGTACTCCCTCTTATATCTTGTACTCCATAGAGATTATGATTCATGCATATAGCTATGTGGGGACCTTCAGACTATAGAACTTGCCTTGTATATTCCAATGATGAGCCTCCTCAAATAAGCTCTAGGTCTTCTTGAGCAAGCAAGTTGGATGCACCCCCACTAGTTTCATTAGAGAGCTTACCATAGCATCCGTTGCATGGAAATACCTACTCCTCACATCATATCTATCATTTGTCTTTCTCTCTCCTATGATTGTCCTCATTGATGTGAGCCTTTCTCACCTTCTTGACTTCCTCCTCCACCATATTCTCTCTTTTCCATCCTAAGTGTCAACTTTCTTGCTTACGCTCATCCATTGCATGAGTGCTCAAATTATCGAAAAGGAGTGGATCATTTTGACTTGTACCTGGCTAGTGGTCTGGGGATGAGTCAAGATAAGATTCCAAATAAGACCAAGTGTGGAACTTTAGTAGATTAAGTTCTCAACACAAAAATAGTTTTTTCTCGTATATCCCTATCCCCTTTCTTGCACGCAAACACCACTTGGAGACATTCGAGTCACGAACAGCGAGAGCTCTTGCACCTTTATGTTCTTATGTTGCTTGTTTTAATGCTAATATAGACTCTTGCCTGCTATGACTTGAATCGAATTACATACCTTGATTGCTTTACCTAAAAGTTCTTATATGATTGTTAGCATGTCACCACAGAAATTATTCTTGTTATCATTTACCTACTCGAGGACGAGAAGGAATTAAGCTTGGGGATGTTGATATGTCAAAAATGTATCTATAATTTCTTCTTCCTCCATGCCTCTATTGTGTGATATTGCTATGATATTGATGAACATCCATACACTTTTGATCATATTTTGACTAACCTATTAACTCAGTGCACCCCACTGCCAGTTCCTGTTTTCTGTTGTTTTTGTATTCAGGTTTTCCCATTATTTAAAGTGCTAGAAAAATTCTGGGAAAAATATAGGAAAAATCAGTGTACGGGAACCTTCCAGAAGAGCCCAAGTGGGGCCAGAGGCGGGCCAGGGGGGCCCTAGCTGGCCACCTGGCGCGGTGACCCCCTAGGTCGCGCCAGGGGGGCGCCTAGAGCCCCTGGCCCACATCTGGCTGCCCCCTTCTCCTATTTATCCACCGTCACGAGAAAACCTCGGGGACGGAACCCTTTTTCGCGATCTCTCCTCTGTTCCGCCGCCGCCGCGCTTCCATGATCGGGAGCACCAGGAGACCTCTTCCCGGCACCCTTCCGGAGGGAGGAACCACCTCCGGGAGCTTCTCCACCTCCATGGATGCTTCCCGGATGAACCGTGAGTAGTCCACCTTGGACCATGGGTCTATGATCAGTAGCTATGTGATGTTCTCCTCCCCTCTTTGTTCTTCATGGATTAGACCTTGTGAGTTGCCCTACATGATCGAGGCACATATGTAATCTTTCTTCTGTTGCTATGTTGAGTTTGCTGGGATCCGATGGATTATGAGACCATGTTCAGATTGTGTTTGAGTAATATATTTGATTCTCCTCTTTTATATTTATGTTCTTGAGTAATTCTTGCATGTTCTCCGTTACAGTTTATAGCTTTGTCCAAGTAGTAGGTAGTGACTCCAAGAGGGAGCGTTATGCATGATTGTGGGTTCATGCCCCCCGATGACTAGCTTGAGTGACAGAAACATGAGTCTAGGGGATGTGATGTTGCCACAAGGGAGAAAACAACGATGCTTGTACTTGCGGGTGCAAGGATTTTTTACTTTACGCAAAGTTCTTTAATGCAGTTGTCTGTTGCTTTGAGTTTACACTTTGGGTGGGATTCGCAACTTAATACCAGCGAGATGTTCTGGATAGATATCTAAAGGTGGATGATTAGTAGGTAGATGTAGATGGATTTCGGTCTACTTGTCTTGGCGTACCGCCCGTGCTTTTGAGCCTCTTCCTTTCTTTATAGCATAGTTAGCATTGGTTTGCTGTCACAACCCCAAGTTAGGTATGTGCTAGGATCAAGTGCTCCTTTGCATCATGCAAAAATTCAAAAGAAAATTCAGAAATGGGGAAAAGAAAAGCCCTGAGAAATTAAATCAAATGGCCAGATAAAAATCTTTTTCCAAAAATCATTTGAACATTTGGAAAATTCCTATAAATGGTGCTGATCATTATAAAAATGGTTTGGGAGCAATCCCATGCTCATGGAATTTTCTAATTTTCAAACAATGGCTTGGAAATTAAATAAATACCCTATTTGATTTAAAATTCAAATGTTTTGAATTTAAAAAATGCTCAGATTTTATGAGTGGCTAGCTATATAGGTTATAAGCCCACATAAAAGTTTTCATGATTTTATAAAATGCCTTGCTATTTTATTTGGGGCAAAACAAATAACCGAAAAAAGAAAACAGAAAGAAATAACAGAAGAATTAGAAAAAGGAATCCCAGCCCACCCCTTCGGCCTCGGGCCCAACTAACTGCACCCCGGCCCAAGCCCACGAGGGGCTTGTCGTCTACCCCAAGCAGCTCGCTGTCGAGCATTGCCGGGGGCGACGACCGCCACCTCGACGGCGAGAGCCGCTAGGCCTCCCCGGACTCCCTCTCCTCGCCACGACAGCGCCCTCGACCTCCTACCTCCTTCCCCTCACTCGCTGCTCTCTCTCTCGCTCTCCTCTCGTTGTTTTCCTCACCGCCAGAGAAGACCCGAGCGCCCCACCGGAGCAAGCCACCGCCCAGCCGTGGCCAGAAGCCCCCTCCGCCCTCGCCGCCTTGTCCATCGTCACCGGCGTCGTCGACTTCCTCTCTTCCCCGCTTCAATCCAGCCCGAGCCGCACCAAGGACGACGCCCGCGTGAAGGTTCCGCCGTCGGCCGCCGAGGAGGAGACCTCCGAATTCGTCGTCTTCGAGCACCCTCCAGCCCCGCCGTCTTCTCCATCGCGCCCAGGGTGAGCGTCCCGTCCGTTTGCCCCTAACCCCGCCCCCTCTCGCGCCCTGGAGCTAGATTCCGGCGAGGTCCGAGCTCGGCCTGCCGCCGCGGTTGAAGTAGCCGTGACCACAGGCCTCCCCGCGTTGCCCCGATGGCACAAGTGGACGCGCGACGTCCCAAGCTACGCGCCCGTGCCTCCAGAACCCTCCCCGACCCCTAAATCCCAGTCCGGCTAGAGCGCCGCCGTGCCCGAGCCGCCGACGTTAAGCCGCCGGGCACTTAGCCCTAATCCACCCCTAACCCCCCTCCTAATTGACCCCTGGGTCAATGACAAGTGGGCCAGCCCCCCCTCTAACCCTCTCTGTTAATTAAACAGAGGGGCTTAAACCCCTCTCCCACTGACATGGGGGTCCCAGCAGTCAGCCCCCCTGATGTCACCATGACATCATGCTGACGCAGTAAAGCTTTTTAAATCTTTTTATATAATTCCAGAAATTACAGAAAATGGCCAAAACTTCAATAAATCATAGAAAATTCATTTTAACTCCAAACTGGACAAATAATATGTCTAAAATTATCAGAAAAATACAAGGATTATGAATATGCAATTTGTTTTCATGTTTGACCATTTTAAAATGGGTGAACAGTAGCAAACATGCATATGGATCCTTTTCAAATTCAAATTTGGAGTGATTTTGCAAATGACTTTGCAACACCCTTAATTCAAATGGATTCATCCACACATCAGAGACATTACTTCAACTATACAACATCACTTCATGATCAAACTTTTCAAATGAACTTTCATGCATTCAAATGCATTTGAAATCCATCGATAAATCAAATGGAGTTTGAATTTGCATTTCAAATGCAATATACTCCTTTAAATGGAATGCTCAAGACATCAGTACCATGAACATCACCATTACAATCTTATTCATGTGATTGTGCATTGTACATTATGTTGATCCTATGATTGTCATGTTGCTGATAGAAGTGGAGACGGAACCCGAGGTCACCCCCTTCGTTGAAGACCCCGTGACTGAACCTCGTCAGCAAGGCAAGAAAAACCCCATTGATCATGTCGATAAAATCCCACTTCCCTCTCATGTCTCGCTTATGCATAGTTTAGGATGATCACCATGATAACGTTTCTACCGCATAGTTGAACCCATATCCTTTGCATGACCTATCATCTTGTCACAGTAGTAAGCAAACCACAATCCTAGAAGATGTAGGAGTTGGTTGATATCATGTGGCCCCTGGAACAGTTATTGCTTATTGCATGCTTAGTGATACAATGAGGATGCTTATGATGTGAGTCGGGATGATGATAAACATGGTGTTGATGAAAGTGAAATGTGTTGGTGAATCTACCCTAATACAAGGTGAACGATGAGAGGCTGTGTAGGAGTACACAGTGGGTTGTCTCGTTGAACACCGCCTTAAGTCCGAGTTCTTGTGTGGTGATCCAAGAAGAAGAGTACAACCACACATTGGGCTCACTGACCCCTCTCATCCTAGTACCTCACCCCGTTCAAACCCCAAGAGTCGCAGTAGTTCGGAGTTCTGGTAGGGCTGTGGCACGGCCTGCAAAGTGGATGAACAGCTTTTCAAGACCGGCTTGGGACCCTGCACACATTGTTTGAGGCTGTACTGGAACCTCGACCGGACTTCCATATGGATCCCCCTCAGATAGGCGACTCTCTGGACTAGAACGGAGCTGTGGGCGAAGTGTTGTGGTGGCATCATCGCTGTCACCTCTTGAACGGTGACACGCAAAAGGCGGTAACTGATGACACGTGTGTGTAGCGGTACACCCTTGCAAGGTTAACAAAACTATTCGAATAGCCGCGTGTGCGGTTATGGACTGCTTGGAAAGCTTAGCTTGATTATTAGACAACTTGAACTGGATACTTCTAAAACTCGCAAGATATGCGTGAGTGCTATGGTGTGCTTCTCGTGGGGAAGTCGAGGAAGTAACCATAGTGGTGTATTGGTTGAAGAGATGTAGTGGACTCGTGTACGCTTCTTACCTTAAGTCTGGTATTCGTAGTTCAGGACTAGCCAAGTCAAAGCTGGCACTTCTGCAAGTGAAACCCCACCTCCCTTTACCTCGAAACATGTGCATGAGTAGTATAGCTCCTACGTAAGTCTTGCTGAGTACGACTTTGTACTCACGTTTGCTTATTCTATGTTTTAGATGAACCCACCAACCCCGATGGTGGATTTTAACCGAAGCTCGAAGAATGAAGACTCAGACCAAGACCAAGCTAGTGTAGTCCCAGTCAGACGACTGGTTCCCTCGTGGAGGGCTTGTTTATAGTCAAGGCTTCTCTAAGCCATTTGTTAAACTTGTCTGTACTCAGACCTACTTTTCTTCCGCATGCTTGTGGTAATGTTGGATCACATGCTTGTGATCTCTGTGTGCACTCTGTCAGAGTTATTAATAAAGATGTATACTTTGTAGAGAATTGCAATGATACCTGCTGTTCATACAAGGCATGTGTGTTGCGTGTATGTTTATAACATGCATGTCTGTGTATGGGTTTTCGAGACCTTAGTTGTGATCTGGCTGGCGGTCTTTTATACACCAAGTGGCCCTTAGATGTGCGCAGCTTGGGGCATCGCGATGCGATTGCTCGAGACTCCGTCTCGTGCACATTTTGTGGTATGATTGAGCCCGCCCTAGATCCCGACTAAGTGATCGGGCTGGAGTAAGTCTATGTAAGAGTTATGAGATAGTCGATAGTATGGTTGAGGCGACTTGTCTGTGAATATGGGAGTTCATCACCCATATCATTTGACTTGTGTGCGGATGATGAGGACACATCTCAGTTGATCATCCGGCCTGGATGGGATGCCCCTCACGTACGATGCTTTCTGAGAATGTTCTGTGCTTGGCCTTGTCTTCTTAGACAAGTGGGTACGGTTCTGGCTCTCCATATGACTATGTCGTAGCGGGACTTGCATACGCTAACCCCGGGTCCCGACAGACTTGGTATCAGAGCAGGACTGACTGTAGGATTATCAGCCTTGGCCGAAGTCGAGTCTAGCCTTCTATAGTTATATAGTTACTCTGGGTATATAAGGGAACAACGTAAGGCTTCTTTTTCTCCTTACCCTCATCGATCTGAGTTCTGAGTCACCCTTATCTTTTCTACGGGATGATAGGACTAGGCTCATCTATGTCTTACTAGAACATCTCGTTGATTGCCTCCTTATAGACGTAGGATTGTTGTGGTTGTCTAGAGTCTCCGTGTTTTGAGTTCCTTGAAGAAGTTCTGTCCAATTTCTTCGAGGTTGTTTCATTTTCCATCCCAGTGTAGCCGTTATGCTGCCGGATTTGTTCCGTGTTTCTTTGAATCTTTGTCTTCGCATTATTATCCTTTTCCGCCTAAATCATATCCTTTTGTCCTTGCTTCCATCGTACAACATGTTCTGATTGTTGATTTTTATCACACAGGATGTTAGGTGGAACTCGTAGTGTTGTTCTTCGGAATCGAGGCCGTGATCGGAATCGAAATGATGATGAACCTCCACCACCGCCTTTTGTGGCGGAAATCATGACGGAATAGACGTGATCAAACACGCCTTTTGGAGCTCATCGAGCAGAATACCGCACACCATCGTAATGTGGTGGTCAGCATTCAGGACTTCATCCTCCTCAAGCCACCGGTATTCCGATGTTCCTCTGAGCCCCTTGAAGCTGATGATTGGCTCCGTTCCATCAAGCGTAAGCTTGACACCGCACATGTTGCTCCCGAAGACCGAGTTATTTTCGCGGTATACTTCTTGGAAGGTGCTGCTCTTCAATGGTGGGAGAACTACGTTGCTATGCAGCCAGATGGTCACATAGTGACTTGGCAAGAGTTTTGTGTTGCCTTTCGAGGGTACCACATTCTGGATGAGTTGATTGAGCGAAAGAAGGAAGAGTTCTGCAATTTGAATCAAGGAGAGATTTCCATTCATGAGTATGTGAGGGAATTCAACCATCTTGCTCGTTATGCCCAAGACGAGATCACCACCGATGCCAGAAAGCAGGCAAGGTTCCGCAAGGGACTTAACCCCATCCTTCGTCATGATCTCAACCTCCTTGAGTTTGCCACCTTTGAGGATTTAGTCAACAGATCCTTCAGAGCTGAGCATGGCAATGAAGTTTTCGAGAAATCTCGCAAACATGCTCTTGAGCTTGCCCCTTCTTCCAGTTCACGCCCTCAGAAGCGCATGATCTGGATTCCTAACAGTTTGATCCACCAAAACAACCCACCGAGGCCATCCCTTGTGCCACCTCGTCCAAAAGCTCCACCAAACAACCCAGCTCCCCGCACTATCTTTGGAGCCTGCTTTAGATGTGGCCAGCCTGGTCACTACTCTCGTGAGTGCCCCGTAAATCAGAATGCTCCACCCCATACCAAAGGAAAACCCACTGTTCGTGCCAAACCACCCCCGAAGGTTTCCACTGCCAAGCCATCCACCTCAGAAAATCTTGGACGTGTGAACCAAATCTCAGCTGAGGAAACTGATGGTACTTCTGACGTCATTCTTTGTACGCTCCCAGTCAATTATGTTCCCACTTCTGTCCTTTTCGATCCAGGAGCATCTCACTCATTCATGTCGGAAAGTTATGCACTTCGACATTTTGTATCATTTGAAGAAATGTTCACCCCTATGATCATTCAAACTCCTGGTTCCAAATGGCAAACTAATAGAGTAAGCCATGGCAATCAAATTGCAATTGAGGGTTTAGTATTCCTTGCTTCACTCATAGCCCTCAAGTCTTCAGACATTGATGTCATCCTTGGTATGGATTGGTTATCAAGGCAGAATGCTTTTCTTGATTGTAAAGCCAAGTCAATTAGACTTACACATCCTTCAGGCCAGACAATAGCTTACTCCTCACCAAGAACAAGAACCCAGGTGCATTCTTTGAATGTGCTTCCCCTTCCAGACCTTGAAGATATTCTGGTGGTTCGTGACTTCCCGGGTGTCTTTCCTGAAGAACTGCCGGGAATGCCACCCGACAGGTGTGTAGAATTCATTGTAGACCTTGCCCCAGGAACCGCACCAATTTCTAGACGCCCATACAAAATGGCCCCACATGAGTTAGCTGAGCTTAAAACCCAACTGGAAGCTTTGTTGGAAAAAGGCTTCATTCGCCCTAGCTCATCGCCATGGGGTTGCCCCGTTCTGTTCGTAACGAAGAAAGATGGAACAGAAAGAATGTGCGTAGACTATCGCCCGCTAAATTTAGCGACGATAAAGAACAAGTATCCACTGCCCAGGATCAATGATCTTTATGATCAACTTGCAGGATCCTCTATCTTCTCCAAGATGGATTTGAGATTAGGTTATCATCAAATCAAAATCCGAAACATGGACATCCCAAAAACGGCTTTCACTACTCGTTATGGTCTTTACGAGTACACCGTCATGTCCTTTGGTTTAACCAATGCCCCCGCCACTTTCTCACGCATGATGAATTCGATCTTCATGGAGTATTTGGACCAGTTCGTCGTGGTTTACCTCGATGACATCCTTATATACTCGAAGAACGAAGAAGAACATGCCGAACACCTAAGGCTGGTATTGATGAAACTTAGAGAGCATCGCCTGTATGCTAAATTCTCCAAGTGTGAATTTTGGCTACCAGAAGTGACCTACTTAGGCCACGTGATTTCTGCAAAAGGCATTGCTGTGAATCCCGAGAGAGTTCAGGCCGTCCTTGACTGGACTCCACCTGAATCGGTTAAGCAAGTTAGGAGTTTTCTTGGCCTAGCCAGCTATTGTCGTCGCTTCGTCGAGAACTTCTCTAAAGTTGCAAAGCCTCTTACTGAACTCCTCAAGAAAGATAAGAAATTCCTATGGACCCCCATGTGCGAGGAAAGCTTTCAAGAGCTAAAAAGAAGATTGACTTCTGCACCCGTACTTGCACCTCCAGACACCAAAAAGGATTTCGAGATCTATTGTGACGCATCACTGCGAGGGTTAGGATGCATACTTCTGCAAGATCGACATGTGGTAGCTTATGCCTCACGCCAGTTGCGGCCACATGAAGAGAACTATCCTACCCGTGACCTTGAACTCGCTGCCGTAGTTCATGCCCTAACAACTTGGCGACATTACCTCCTTGGTAATCGTTGTGAGATCTATTCCGACCACCAAAGCCTCAAATACATATTCACCCAGCCAGATCTTAATCTCAGGCAAAGACGCTGGATTGAGTTGATAAAAGATTATGACGTAGGAATTTCTTACACCCCAGGCAAAGCCAATGTCATGGCTGATGCACTAAGTCGTAAGTTGTATTGTAACAACCTCATGTTACAACAGTATCAACCACTTCTTCATGAGGAATTTCGAAAGCTCAACCTCGAGATTGTTCCTCGTGGATCTCTTTTCAACTTGGTGGCGAAACCAACTCTTGAGGATCAAATCATAGTTGCCCAAAGGCGTAAACGAGGTGTTCGCCGGATCAAGGAGAACATTGCTAGCGGAGTTGCTAAATGTTTCTCCACAGATAGTAAAGGAACGGTATTCTTTGGAAATCGTTTGGTAGTACCTAAGAATAGGGAACTAAGGCAACTCATCCTCAAAGAAGCCCAGGACACACCCCTCTCAATTCATCCCGGTAGCACAAAAATGTACCGAGATCTACGCCAGAGATTTTTGTGGACTAGGATGAAGAGAGACATTGCTCGATTTGTTGCCGAATGTGATGTTTGTCTTCGCATTAAGGAAGAACACCAAAGACCTGCCGGTACACTTCAACCTTTGCCTATTCCAGAGTGGAAATGGGACAAAGTCGGTATGGACTTCATCACCGGCTTTCCAAAAACCCAGAAAGGAAACGATGCCATCTTCGTTGTTATAGATAGGCTTTCCAAAGTTGCTCACTTCCTTCCAGTTCGCGAGTCTATAACTGCTAGCCAGTTAGCAGACTTGTACGTCTCTAGAATTGTGTCTCTTCACGGTGTTCCTTTGGAAATCAATTTTGATCGTGGTAGCCTTTTCACCTCTAGATTTTGGGGAAGCTTCCAACATGCTATGGGAACTCATCTCTCCTTTAGTACAGCTTTCCATCCTCAGTCTAGCGGTCAAGTCGAAAGGGTTAATCAAATCTTGGAAGACATGCTCAGAGCTTGTGTTATCTCATTCAGAAAGAATTGGGAGAAATCTCTTCCATTCGCCGAATTTTCTTATAACAACAGTTTTCAATCTAGTCTGAACATGGCTCCTTTTGAACTCCTCTATGGACGACGATGTCGAACACCCCTTAAATGGTCAGAAACCGGTGAAAGACAACTATTTGGACCGGACATGATCAAGGAAGCAGAAGAGCAAGTTCGCATTGTTCGTGATCAATTGAAAGCAGCCAAGTCTCGTCAGAAAAGCTACTAGGATCGTCATCATAGGCAAGAAAGCTACAATCCGGATGAGAAGGCTTACCTCCGGGTTACTCCTCTGAAGGGAACCCAACGTTTCAGTATCAAAGGCAAGTTGGCCCCACTTTATATCGGACCTTTCCGCGTTGTTGCTAAACATGGAGAAGTTGCCTACCAACTTGAACTACCCCCGCACCTTTCCCGAGTACATGATGTATTCCATGTGTCACAACTCAGGCGTTGCTTCAAGGACCCCATCCGCGAAGTCGACCATGAAACGCTTGATCTACAAGATGACCTTTCTTATCGAGAGTACCCTGTTCGTATTCTTGATTCAGCAGAGCGTGTCACTCGCCGAAAGAAGATCAAGTTTCTGAAAGTTCAATGGTCACACCACTCTAAGAGAGAAGCCACGTGGGAAAGAGAAGACCGTCTCAGTGCTGAGTATCCCTCCTTCCTCCCGCAGACTTCTGAATCTCGGGACGAGATTCTTTTGAGTGGGGGCGAGTTGTCACAACCCCAAGTTAGGTATGTGCTAGGATCAAGTGCTCCTTTGCATCATGCAAAAATTCAAAAGAAAATTCAGAAATGGGGAAAAGAAAAGCCCTGAGAAATTAAATCAAATGGCCAGATAAAAATATTTTTCCAAAAATCATTTGAACATTTGGAAAATTCCTATAAATGGTGATGATCATTTTAAAAATGGTTTGGGAGCAATCCCATGCTCATGGAATTTTCTAATTTTCAAACAATGGCTTGGAAATTAAATAAATACCCTATTTGATTTAAAATTCAAATGTTTTGAATTTTAAAAATGCTCAGATTTTATAAGTGGCTAGCTATATAGGTTATAAGCCCAAATAAAAGTTTTCATGATTTTATAAAATGCCTTGCTATTTTATTTGGGGCAAAACAAATAACAGAAAAAAGAAAACAGAAAGAAATAACAGAAGAATTAGAAAAAGGAATCCCAACCCACCCCTTCGGCCTCGGGCCCAACTAACTGCACCCCGTCCCAAGCCCACGAGGGGCTTGTCGTCTACCCCAAGAAGCTCGCTGTCGAGCATGCAGGGGGCGACGACCGCCACCTCGACGGCGAGAGCCGTCTAGGCCTCCCCGGACTCCCTCTCCTCGCCACGACAGCGCCCTCGACCTCCTACCTCCTTCCCCTCACTCGCTGCTCTCTCTCTCTCTCGCTCTCCTCTCGTTGTTTTCCTCGCCGCCAGAGAAGACCCGAGCGCCCCACCGGAGCAAGCCACCGCCCAGCCGTGGCCAGACGCCCCCTCCGCCCTCGCCGCCTTGTCCATCGTCACCGGCGTCGTCGACTTCCTCTCTTCCCCGCTTCAACCGAGCCCGAGCCGCACCAAGGACGACGCCCGCGTCAAGGTTCCGCCGCCGGCCGCCGAGGAGGAGACCTCCGAATTCGTCCTCTTCGAGCACCATCCAGCCCCGCCGTCTTCTCCATCGCGCCCAGGGTGAGCGTCCCGTCCGTTTGCCCCTAACCCCGCCCCCTCTCGCGCCCTGGAGCTAGATTCCGGCAAGGTCCGAGCTCGGCCTGCCGCCGCGGTTGAAGTAGCCGTGACCACAGGCCTCCCCGCGTTGCCCCGATGGCACAATTGGACGCGCGACGTCCCAAGCTACGCGCCCGTGCCTCCAGAACCCTCCCCGCGCCCTAAATCCCAGTCCGGCGAGAGCGCCGCCGTGCCCGAGCCTCCGGCGTTAAGACGCCGGGCACTTAGCCCTAATCCACCCCTAACCCCCCTCCTAATTGACCCCTGGGTCAATGACAAGTGGGCCAGCCCCCCCCTAACCCTCTCTGTTAATTAAACAAAGGGGATTAAACCCCTCTCCCACTGACATGGGGGTCCCAGCAGTCAGCCCCCCTGATGTCACCATGACATCATGCTGACGCAGTAAAGCTTTTTAAATCTTTTTATATAATTCCAGAAATTACAGAAAATGGCCAAAACTTCAATAAATCATAGAAAATTCATTTTAACTCCAAACTGGACAAATAATATGTCTAAAATTATCAGAAAAATACAAGGATTATGAATATGCAATTTGTTTTCATGTTTGACAATTTTAAAATGGGTGAAAAGTAGCAAACATGCATGTGGATCCTTTTCAAATTCAAATTTGGAGTGATTTTGGAAATGACTTTGCAACACCCTTAATTCAAATGGATTCATCCACACATCAGAGACATTACTTAAACTGTACAACATCACTTCATGATCAAACTTTTCAAATGAACTTTCATGCATTCAAATGCATTTGAAATTCATCGATAAATCAAATGGAGTTTGAATTTGCATTTCAAATGCAATATACTCCTTTAAATGGAATGCTCAACACATCAGTACCATGAACATGACCATTACAATCTTATTCATGTGATTGTGCATTGTACATTATGTTGATCCTATGATTGTCATGTTGCTGATAGAAGTGGAGCCGGAACCCGAGGTCACCCCCTTTGTTGAAGACCCCGTGACTGAACCTCGTCAGCAAGGCAAGCAAAACCCCATTGATCATGTCGATAAAATCCCACTTCCCTCTCATGTCTCGCTTATGCATTGTTTAGGATGATCACCATGATAACGTTTCTACCGCATAGTTGAACCCATATCCTTTGCATGACCTATCATCTTGTCACAGTAGTAAGCAAACCACAATCCTAGCAGATGTAGGAGTTGGTTGATATCATGTGGCCCCTGCAACTGTTATTTCTTATTGCATGCTTAGTGGTACAATGAGGATGCTTATGATGTGAGTCGGGATGATGATAAACATGGTGTTGATGAAAGTGAAATGTGTTTGTGAATCTACCCTAATACAAGGTGAACGATGAGAGGCTGTGTAGGAGTACACAGTGGGTTGTCTCGTTGAACACCGCCTTAAGTCTGAGTTCTTGTGTGGTGATCCAAGAAGAAGAGTACAGCCACACATTGGGCTCACTAACCCCTCTCATCCTAGTACCTCACCCCGTTCAAACCCCAAGAGTCGCAGTAGTTCGGAGTTCTGGTAGGGCTGTGGCACGGTCTGCAAAGTGGATGAACAACTTTTCAAGACCGGCTTGGGACCCTGCACACATCGTTTGAGGCTGTACTGGAACCTCGGCCGGACTTCCATACGGATCCCCCTCAGATAGGCGACTCTCTGGACTAGAACGGATCTGTGGGCGAAGTGTTGTGGTGGCATCATCGCTGTCACCTCTTGAACGGTGACACGCAAAAGGCGGTAACTGATGACACGTGTGTTTAGCGGTACACCCTTGCAAGGTTAACAAAACTATTCGAATAGCCGCGTCCGCGGTTATGGACTGCTTGGAAAGCTTAGCTTGATTATTAGACAACTTGAACTGGATACTTCTAAAACTCGCAAGATAAGCGTGAGTGCTATGGTGTGCTTCTCGTGGGGAAGTCGAGGAAGTAACCATAGTGGTGTATTGGTTGAAGAGATGTAGTGGACTCGTGTACGCTTCTTACCTCAAGTCTGGTATTCGTAGTTCAGGACTAGCCAAGTCAAAGCTGGCACTTCTGCAAGTGAAACCCCACCTCCCTTTACCTCGAAACATGTGCATGAGTAGTATAGCTCCTACGTAAGTCTTGCTGAGTACGACTTTGTACTCACGTTTTCTTATTCAATGTTTTAGATGAACCCACCGACCCCGATGGTGGCTTTTAACCGAAGCTCGAAGAATGAAGACTCAGACCAAGACCAAGCTAGTGTAGTCCCAGTCAGACAACTGGTTCCCTCATGGAGGGCTTGTTTATAGTCAAGGATTCTCTAAACCATTTGTTAAACTTGTCTGTACTCAGACCTACTTTGCTTCCGCATGCTTGTGGTAATGTTGGATCACATGCTTGTGATCTCTGTGTGCACTCTGTAAGAGTTATTAATAAAGATGTATACTTTGTAGAGAATTGCAATGATACCTGCTGTTCATACAAGGCATGTGTGCTGCGTGTATGTTTATAACATGCATGTCTGTGTATGGGTTTTCGAGACCTTAGTTGTGATCTGGCTGGCGGTCTTTTATACACCAAGTGGCACTTAGATGTGTGCAGCTTGGGGCATCGCGATGCGATTGCTCGAGACTCCGTCTCGCGCACATTTTGTGGTATGATTGAGCCCGCCCTAGATCCCGACTAAGTGATCGGGCTGGAGTAAGTCTATGTAAGAGTTATGAGATAGTCGATAGTATGGTTGAGGCGACTTGTCTGTGAATATGGGAGTTCATCACCCATATCATTTGACTTGTGTGCGGACGATGAGGACCCATCTCAGTTGATCATCCGGCCTGGATGGGATGCCCCTCACGTACGATGCTTTCCGAGGATGTTCTGTGCTTGGCCTTGTCTGCTTAGACAAGTGGGTACGGTTCTCGGCTCTCCATATGACTATGTCGTAGCGGGACTTGCATACGCTAACCCCGGGTCCCGACATTTGCGCACATAATCCTGTCAATTGCCCAGCTGTAATTTGTTTACCTCGCATGGCTATTTTATCGTCTTTTGGGAGAGAGACATCACTAGTGAACATCATAGGACCCCGGTCCATATTTCCAATACTGTTTACACCCGCTATTTATTTCCTTCTTTTTTTCCTTTTCTGTTGCTATCACCATCATTATTATCCCGTGCGTTTGATCCTTTGTGAACAACAAGGCCAGAGAGATTGACAACCTCTCTGAACTCATTGGGAGCGAAGTTATCTGTTGTGTGTGCAGGTCCAGGTCAAGGAAGCAACTTTTTTATTAAAAATGGTCCATTGTTTCCTTGCCACCTACTTGTCGATCTTGGAGTCCTACTGGTCGATCCTCAATCTTGGTATCTTTACCAAGGGAAATTGCTGCTATCTACATCTGAACCTTCCACTTTGGGTAACCAACGAGGGGGCGAGAAATCGTACCATCATGATTCTCTCCGGTCTTGTTGTTTAGAATGGATCAAACACAAGGGATAAAATATAACAACTAGAAAGTAAAAGCATGAAATTAATTGAGCGTGTATACAGTGATGAGAATATGGACCAGGGTACGATGATGTTCACTAGTGATGTCTCTCCCCAAAAGACGATAAAACGGCTATGCGAGGTAAACAAATCATAGAAGGGAAATTGACAGGATTAAAAACACACCTCAATGCTAACTATGCTAAAAATAAAGGAAGAGGCTCAAAAGCATGGGCAGTACGCCCAAATAAGTAGACCAAAATCCAACTGCATCTACTACTAATCATCCACCTTGAGATATCTATCCAGAACATCTCGCTGGTATTAAGTTGCGAGCCCCACCGAAAGTGTAAACCAAAGCAACAGACATCTGCATTAAAAGAACATTGCGTAAAGTAAAAAATCCTTGCAACCGCGGTTACAAGCATCATTTTTCCCCTTGTGGCAACAACACATCCCCTAGACTCATGTTTCTGTCACTCAAGCTAGTCATCACGGGGCGTGAACACACAATCGAGCCTAACGTTCCCTCTTGGAGTCACTACCTACTACTTGGCCAAAGGAATAAACAACAACGGAGAACATGCAAGAATTACTCAAGAACAACAACCCACGGGCTGCGACGAAGGGTCGCCGGAGTAGCGCTCCAGGGCACGGGGAGGCAAGGGGAGGGTACCAATCGAGTCCTCTCGCACACGCACGTCAAGTGGAGGCATCGGGGCGGCCTAAAGGTGGCCGGGAGCGCGACGGCGAGCACAAGGGCGTGACGGCCGTGCTCTCCTTTGGCGGGAAACGACAAAGGGGGCGCGGGGAAGAGCGTGGAAGAGCTGGGAGGAAGCGGAGGCTGACCCCGAGCGTGATGGATTGGACGTAAGCGATGGAGGAGCGCCGGAGGGGAGGCTATTGCTTGCCGGAGTTGCACTCTAATTCAATTCCGACTGTAGTTTGACGAAGCCGTGCTCGGGGAACCGCCTGGACAAGACGGCGCTGTAACACCCTCACTGTCAGTGAACAGTAATCACTGTTACTGTTCATCACTACTGTTCAAAACTTTTGTTTGATCAACTGGTTCAGTTCAAATTCAAATTCTCCTTTGATATTGTTGCAAGCAAATATGAACCATGGACCTTGATCATCATTGGCCAACTAAAGTCCAAGCCATTTGAAATAAAATTCAAACAAACCCTAAATTGCCTTTTGATGAATATTAAAAAATATGGTGACAATAAATCTTTTCCAAAAATCTTGGAACCACTTTTTTAAAAAACCCATATAATCATTGGACCATGCCCATGTGATCATTGGTATTTATTGGGCTACTGAAAATTGTAAACAATTAATAACAGTAGCAATTCCAGGCCAATTATCCATTTTATAATAAAATAAAATACCCAAAGAGTTTAGAAAAACCCTAAACTTTTTGTGGTACTCTAGGTATATGCTCTACTAATTATGGAACCAAAATGGCATTTTATAAAAATGCCTAAGCCATTTAAATAAATGCTAACAGAATTTTACAGAAAAAAAAAGAAAAGAACAAATTGGGCTCGGATTATCTATCGCATGGGGCAAAGGCCCACCCATCGGCCCACCCGGGCCCCTTTTTCCTTTTTCTTTCCCCCCCACCTCTTCCTGTTCCTCTGGCCGACACGGCCATGGCGACAGTGGCCGTCGCCACCGGACCTCCTCGCCGCCTCGGTCGCTACAGGGGGTGGCAAGAGGATAAGACGACGCCCCCGAGCAGCCTCCCCTCTCGCGCAACCCTAGATCGAGCAGTAGCCCTCCCCCTCGCTGTTTTCTCCCTCAGCCAGGAGCTCGCCCGAGCTCGCCGTCGCCGGGAGGTCGTCGTCTACGCGGCCAACGGCCTCCCCATGCCACGGGAGGTTGTCCAGGAGGTCGGCCGCGCTCGACTCCTTCCTCTCGTGCTCGCAATCGACACCGGGACGCGCCGCGCATCGCGAATCGCGAGCTTCTTCCTCCTCGTGCCGTCGCGCCATTGACGCCACCGAGCTCTGCCCCGACCTCCCCCGCGCCTGCTGCCAGCCCTGCTCGGCCCCTGTGAGCACCCCGACCCTTTCCCCTCGCTCACCCGCGCCGTTTGCCCACCGTAGCCCCATGCCCGCGAGCTCACGCTCCGAACGCCGCGGCTATGCCCACCCCTGACGAACTAGTCCGCCCCGGCGTCCTACTGGAGCACCACGGGGTGCGGGTTGGTTACCCCCTCCCGTTCCCCCTCGCGGCGCCCGAAATGGCCCACCGGAGCGAGCTCTAGCTCGAGCTCGCCGGGCTCTGCCTCGCCGGCGAGAGCACGGGCTCCAGCCCCCCTCTCCTCTGTCTCCCTGGCCAGTGGGCCCCAACCGGATTAGATTAGGGGGTTAACCCCCCTAGTTAACAGCTAACCCCCCCCCCCACTTTTAACTAAAACAAAATAACCCCCGCCCCTCAGTGACAGACATGTGGGTCCCATGCCCCTTTAAGTTAATTAAAACAGTTAATTAGTTAATAGCAGAATGAGATGTGGGTCCAGAGGTTAATTTAATTTAATTAAATGAATTATTAGAAATGTGAGGCTGACCAGTGGGTCCCACTGGTCAGGTTTGACCAGTCAACCCTGTTCTGGATAATGTTACTAAAATAATAAAAGAAATTATTAAAAAGGATTTTTAATGTATTAAAATTGATTAAACTTATAAAAATCAATATCTTTTAATCCGTATATCGGATCGAAAAACTTTATACATGAAAGTTGATCAGAAAAATATAACGAATACGGATACGCTATCCTTATACCAACCCCACCCCCCTAACACACCGATCATCGACATTCCCCCCTCCGGGCTGTTTGTCGATAATTCCCGGTACCGATAAAAAGTACCCGGATGAATTTATTCCGAACACGAAAGTTTTCCAGAATGGTTCAACTAACCCGGATACACCCCCCTTATCTTTGTTGGATGTCCACGACACCTCCGGCATGAACCCTTCCCCCTCCAGACACCCTGTCCGGTAATCACCCGGAGCTGGCAGTTCATCCCCGGATGGATTCCCGCTCCGAGCAATGTGCATTTCACTGCGTTAGAACACCGTTAACATTTTATCTGTCATGTCATGCATATGTTTGTATATTATTTCTGTGTATTTACTGTTTCCTCCCCCCTTAATCTCCGGTAGACCCCGCTGCTACCGCCGACTACACCGCCGCCGGGTACGACTACTTCGTCGACGACCCTGCCCCTACTCGCGAGCTTCCAGGCAAGCAGAGCCATTCTCTTCCCCAGATATTGCCTACCTTTCCGTACTTTCTTGCACTAGGCATTGTTAATGCTGCTCCTACGATTACAATCCTATTCAATTGCATAGCCTGATTTTTGTCGCCCCTTGCTGTACCTTCCTTTGTCCTATGCTGCCTGTTATAATTATGCATATATCCAGCAGTGGGCCCTGCGCATTGTTAGCTAGGACTAGATAGCGGGCCGTGATTACTTAGGGGAGTGAACACGGATACAATATATACAACTGCACAGGTACGGTACATAGCAGACACCGCCAAAGGCCCCTATCTGGGTTATGCCTAGTCACCTCAAGTGTGAGCTATCAAGGAGTAATCCTTGTACTCCACCCGAGGCTGACTTTGTCTTGCCGCCATAGGGTCCTGGACAGCGGTTGTCCTTAAAGGTAAGAAGTCGGGCGACCCAACTGTGCCCGCGAGCGGTATATCGTCGGGAACGACAGGGAGGGTACAACCGACGTTACTGGCGTGCTTGGCCCCTGTTCGTATCTCGCGAGAGTTACCAAACCACGAAAGTTGAGCTCTACCAAGAGCACACGCGAGACAAGGTAAGGAGACGGTAACCGCAGTGACTTGGTGGGACGACAGGGCAGGCACCGATGTACTGGTGGTCCTGACTGCTTTAGTTGACCGCGGGTCGGTTAAGTCGAGGCAACGATAACGGTTGTCACGCAGGTTAATTAAAATGCTAAATGGTTCGGCGGATGTCTTGAGTAGCCTTTTGGCTTGTACGCACTACCTACACATGGGATAAGGAGTGTGGGCTCCCCTGCATCGTAGTCTCGTTCGAGGGTCTTCAGACGTCAGCAGTACCACGGGCTGATTGCCGGGAAGTGGTGTTGTCTTCTCTTGCTCGAGCGGTGTATTTGTATTTGCTTTGATTTTGCTTCACCGGCCAGTCACGCACCGTGCAGGAGTACGTTCGGGTTAGGGTCCAAAGCCCGGCGTACATAGGATATAGTCCGGCGGATGACCTCTTTGTTGATTGCCGAAGGATGGGCTACTTTGTGTCGGATAGCTTTGGTGGAGCGTTCCCTAGCAAGGTTCCCGCCACCCTGGAGATCCGAGCGTCGTAGAGTCACGCCAGTGCACCCCTGCAGGGAAGATTAATCTATTCGAATAGTCGTGTCCACGGTAACAGGACGCTTTATGCTGAAGCTGGATCTTACGACTAGAAACTACTACTATTAAACTGTATGGTTCCGGGTCTTCTTCCTCGCAGGGAGTCGAGGAAGGGAACTCGGAGGCATTATTACTATTGTTAATCATTACAACTTATATTATACAATGTTGCAGTCACTTCTGCTTCCTTGTTACTTTATGCTTTATATGAACTGTTGGCTGATTCTTACCTCATGCTGCAAGACATCGTCGAAAGATGCTAGTCTTCGATAGGCCTAGCTTCTTACCCTTGCTCTGGATTTCTGTCTTTCAGTCCAGTATATACAACCTCTTCTTTCCGTTGATACAATGCATAATGCTTAGTAGCGGACGTAAGACTCGCGGGTATACTAGATACTCACCTGCTTTATTTCCTTTACTGTTTTGCCTGATCGGCCGCTGCAGTCGACGTTGGAGCCCAGGAGCAGGAGTACCCCGGAGGCGGATACTACTACGTCGAGACCCCCGCTGACCAGGACCAGGAGTAGTTTCTGAGGCTCCGAGGCAGGAGGCCTTGCCTTTTTGATCTGTATCTCTGATGTTATTTGTGCTAGCCTTCTTAAGGCAAAACTTGACTAACTATGTCTGTACTCAGATATTATGGCTTGTATAACTTATGTATTCGGGTCCGCGTGACCCCCTTTATTGTAACATATTGGTTTATCCTTTTGTGTTTAGTGTTGTGCTGTGATATTCTCACCGTGGCACCCTAATCTCAGTCGGGTACCCTGCGTGTATGATTACTGTACACGGATTGATTTTGGGGGCGTCACAAGTTGGTATCAGAGCCAACTGCCTGTAGGAAGCCACCCCACCACTACTTGGTCGATGTTGAGTCTAGACTTTGAAAAACTATTTTGCTAACTTAATATTTGGCTTCCGGGCCCACATCGATGTCACTACGTGTGATATCTATGGTATTAGGATCCTTTTCTCCTTACCTATGCTCTGGGAATCTGCACTCTTATCCTTGCTGGTAAGTTTTACAAACGCGGACATTAGGATCACGTTCTCTTGATTCCACCCGGCGTTTTTGGTGCGTTCCCCATTGATTGAGTCGTGTTGCAGGAGTTCTACCCCAGGTCCCGGACCGCGGATCCCATTATCATTCTGGGCAGGCCGCGCGTCCTCTGGCATTAACTCCTGTGGCCAACATTTTTCTTGCGGCGTGATTGACATAGTGGAATCTATGTCGCGTCGTGTAATCCTTACCGCGGTCTGCGCGCCGCCTAGTGTATCCTTTTTCCTTAATTTCTACAACGTTACGCTGCCCGATTTTCGATTGATTCTATGTGTGGATGTGTATGTCTTATATGACTACTCCTATATATCCGCGCCTCCTCTTTGTTGTCTCTTTACCTATTACTCGTTTCTGGCATCACGTTAAAATGTTCATCGCTGAAATACCCCTGTTAAATTCTAGCAGGATGGCTGGTCGTGGTGGTCATGGTCGTGGTGCCAACGATCCACCTCCGTCGTCGGACTACATGGCCGCGATGATGCAGCAGTTTCAGATGAACCAAGGGTTTATGCAAGGAGTCATAGATCAGCTCCAGAATCAGAACCAGAACCAGAACCAGCACCAGCATCATCCGCCTATGGTTACTCTGCGGGATTTCATGCGTCTCAATCCCCCTCTCTTCCACCAGCCTGAACAGCCGTTGGATGCTGATGATTGGCTTCGTGACATCACTCGACAGCTGGAGTTCACTAATGTGAGCGCTGCTGATTACGTCAACTTTGCGTCCTATTTCCTGCGTGGCCCCGCTGCTCAGTGGTGGGACACTTACAAGGGCTCGCTAGTTGAAGGGACTGTCGTCACATGGAATGACTTCAAGGCTACCTTCCGTGCTCGTTATGTCCCCCAGACGATTATGAACCGTATGAAGGCCGAGTTCCGCAACCTCGTTCAGGGCAACAAAACTGTCGAGGCATATCAGAGGGAGTTCCTCCGCCTCTCCCGCTATGCTGCAAGTGACCTCCCCAATGATGCAAGTAGGCAAGAGAAGTTCCGTGATGGACTCAACGCCGATCTCCAGCTTGCACTGGCTTTGCACGTCTTCCCCGACTTCGCCACCATGGTGAATCAGACTATCACCCTTGAGACCACTCAGCTTAAGTTCGGTGGTTCGGCGAAGCGCCCCCATGATGCTGGCTCATCTTCGGGCACAGCACAGAAGCAACGCGTTTGGCTTCCACACAGTGTGTATCGTCCAAATGCCCCTATACCAAGGTCGTCGTATGTTGCACCTCGTCTGCCTCCGCCCCCGCCGAGACAGCCGAAGACTGAGACTGCACCCCTCCGTCCTCAGGATGGCCTGTGCTTCAAGTGCCATCAGCCAGGTCACTTTTCCAGAGACTGCCCCCAGCGACAGAATCAACTGGTAGTTCACCCTGCTGGCCGTGGAAATGGCCGTGGCAACAACAGGACCCCCAACTATAACACTGGGTCTTCTTCTCACACTCGCGGACATGCTTACAACATTAATGTCGAAGAAGCTCAGGAGAAACCTGCTACCGTGATGGGTACCCTTCTTGTTAATTCAATACCTGCTGTTGTTTTATTTGATACAGGAGCATCGCATTCATTCATGTCGGAAGCATTTGCATTGTCGCATAACTTCATGGTAGAAAAGATGGATCCACCGATGGTTGTCCGCACTCCGATAGGTCATTGCCACACCTCCAAGATAGTGCCCAAAACCATCGTCGAAATTGAAGGAATTGAGTTCCTTGCTTCCCCCATCCTCCTGAAGTCTTCCACCATAGACCTCATTCTGGGCATGGATTGGTTGAAAGTCCACGATGCCGCACTTTATTGTGGCACCAGTTCTGTCCAACTTTTTCACCCCTCCGGCGAGATTGTTAACCACCCCACCCGGATTACCCGTGATGCTGAAAGGCATATCTATATGATGAATGCTCTGAATGTCTCACCTCTTGACGGGATTGAGAACGTTCCAGTCGTTCGTGATTTTCCCGACGTCTTCCCAGAAGAACTCCCGGGAATACCCCCGATCCGAGAGGTTGAATTTTTCATCGACTTGAAACCCGGCACCGTCCCTATTGCCAAGCGCCCGTATAAGATGCCACCTCACCACCTCCTTGAACTGAAGAAGGAGATCGACGAAGCACTTCACAAAGGATTCATTCGCCCAAGTTCCTCTTCTTGGGGAGCCCCTTCGCTCTTTGTCAAGAAGAGCGATGGAACAAATCGTTTGGTCCGAGATTACCGACCCATCAACCAAGCCACCATCCAGAACAAATATCTGCTCCCCCGGATCAACGATCTGTATGATCAACTTTCTGGATCCACGGCGTTTTCGAAACTCGACTTGAGGTTGGGTTACCATCAGATCCGAGTCCGTGAAGAGGACATTCCGAAGACCGCTTTCATTACTCGCTATGGTTCATACGAGTACACTGTCATGTCCTTTGGCTTGACGAATGCTCCAGCCACTTTCTCCCGATTGATGAACTATATATTCATGGAATACCTCGACAAGTTTGTCGTGGTTTATCTGGATGATATCTTAATATACTCCAAGAATAAAGAGGAGCATGCTGAACATCTTCGCCTTATACTGGAAAAGCTTCGAGAACACAAACTCTACGCTAAGTACTCTAAGTGTGAGTTCTGGCTTCCTGAAGTGACCTACCTTGGTCACGTGATTTCCAAGGATGGCATTGTCGTCAACCCAGAACGTATCCAGGCTATTCTTGACTGGGCTCCTCCCAAGACTGTCAAGCAAGTCAGGAGTTTCCTCGGACTCGCCAGCTATTGCCGCCGTTTCGTCGAGAACTTCTCCAAGATTGCCAGGCCTCTGACTAACCTGCTTCACAAAGGCGTCAAGTTTGAGTGGACAGAAACATGTCAGGAAAGTTTCCAAGCCCTCAAGGACAAGCTCACTTCTCCCCCAGTGCTTGCTCCGCCTGATACTCAGAAGGACTTCGTGATATATTGTGACGCATCTCGTCAAGGATTAGGCTGTGTCCTAATGCAAGAGCGCAAAGTGATTGCTTATGGCTCTCGTCAATTACGTGCTCACGAAGATAAGTATCCAACTCATGATCTCGAATTGGCAGCGGTAATTTATGCATTGAAGCTGTGGCGGCATTACCTCGTCGGTAATCGTTGCGAGATCTACACCGACCACCAAAGCCTGAAGTACCTGTTTACTCAGCCCGACCTGAATCTCCGCCAACAGAGATGGCTCGAGACAATAGCCGACTACAACATGGGAATTTCTTACACCCCTGGCAAAGCTAATGTGGTGGCCGATGCTTTAAGCCGTAAAGCTTACTGTAGTGAACTTGAAGTTCAAGTACAACAACCATTTCTGTATGAAGATTTTCAAAAGTTAAACCTCGAGATTGGTCCTCAAGGTTATGCAAATAACCTGGTTATCGAACCGGATCTCGTCAAATCCGTCAAGGGTATACAGTTTTATGATGATTTCGTACACAAGATTAAGTGCGATATCGCCAATGGGAAACCCTCACCCTTCACCGTTGATAGCAAAGGTGTGGCGTTCTACCAGAACCGTTTAGTGGTTACTCACAGCAAGGGCAGGCATGAGAACCTGGATATGACCCCGAAGGTCATGAGAGCGGCTCACGATACCCCATTGTCCATTCATCCTGGAAGAACCAAGATGTACCAAGACATTCGTCAGCAATTCTGGTGGCCTAACATGAAGCAAGACATTGCCCGATATGTTTCTGAATGTGACGTTTGACGTCGCGTCAAGGCAGAACATCAAAGACCTGCTGGAACTCTACAACCACTCTCTATTCCTGAATGGAAGTGGGACAAGATCGAGATGGACTTCGTCACTGGTTTTCCAAGATCGCAGAAAGGCCACGATGCTATCTTTGTCGTCATCGACCGCTTCTCCAAGGTTGCCCACTTTCTGCCAGTCAAGGAGACGATCTCTGCTAGTCAGTTGGCAGACTTGTATGTTTCCAGAATCGTGTCGCTCCACGGTATTCCGTTGGAGATTAGTTCCGACCGAGGCAGTATTTTCACCTCAAGATTTTGGGATAGTTTCCAAGAAGCTATGGGCACTCACCTGAATTTCAGCACCGCCTATCACCCTCAGTCGCAAGGACAAGTCGAACAAGTTAATCAAGTGCTTGAAGATATGCTGCGAGTTTGTGTCATCTCATTCGGTAAGAAATGGGAGGAATCTCTTCCATTTGCTGAATTCTCGTACAACAATAGCTATCAGGCTAGTTTGAAGATGGCACCCTTTGAAGTTCTCTATGGACGTAAGTGTCGAACCCCTCTGAAGTGGTCAGAAACTGGAGAACGAACTCTCATTGGTCCAGACATCATACAACATGCTGAAGATCAGGTTCGCGTTATTCGTGAACACTTGAAAGCTGCTCAGTCTCGTCAGAAGAGCAACTATGATCGCAAGCACAAAGAAATGGTCTATCAACCTGGTGAATACGCGTACCTCCGTGTCACTCCCATGAGAGGCACTCACCGCTTCGGGATTAAAGGCAAGTTAGCTCCTCGCTACATTGGCCCATTCCGTATCCTTTCCAGGAGTGGACCAGTGGCATACCGATTGGAATTGCCGCCAAACCTCTCTCAAGTCCACGATGTCTTCCACGTGTCGCAACTCCGACGCTGCTTCAAGGACCCTATTCGCGAAGTGGAACATGATATGATTGAGCTGCAACAGGATTTGACTTATCAAGAACATCCGAGCCGCATTCTCGATCAGTCTGAACGAGAAACCCGCAACAGGACAACCAAGTTCCTCAAAGTTCAGTGGTCGAATCATTCTGAAGATGAAGCCACTTGGGAACGCGAAGATCGTCTACGTGAAGAATACCCCGATCTTTTCACCTCTACCACTTAAATTCTCGAGATGAGAATTCTTGTAGTGAGGGAGATTTGTAACACCCTCACTGTCAGTGAACAGTAATCACTGTTACTGTTCATCACTACTGTTCAAAACTTTTGTTTGATCAACTAGTTCAGTTCAAATTCAAATTCTCCTTTGATATTGTTGCAAGCAAATATGAACCATGGACCTTGATCATCATTGGCCAACTAAAGTCCAAGCCATTTGAAATAAAATTCAAACAAACCCTAAATTGCCTTTTGATGAATATTAAAGAATATGGTGACAATAAATCTTTTCCAAAAATCTTGGAACCACTTTTTAAAAAATCCCATATAATCATTGGACCATGCCCATGTGATCATTGGTATTTATTGGGCTAATGAAAATTATAAACAATTAATAACAGTAGCAATTCCAGGCCAATTACCCATTTTATAATAAAATAAAATACCCAAAGAGTTTAGAAAAACCCTAAACTTTTTGTGGTACTCTAGGTATATGCTCTACTAATTATGGAACCAAAATGGCATTTTATAAAAATGCCTAAGCCATTTAAATAAATGCTAACAGAATTTTACAGAAAAAAAAAGAAAAGAACAAATTGGGCTCGGATTATCTGTCGCACGGGGCAAAGGCCCACCCATCGGCCCACCCGGGCCCCTTTTTCCTTTTTCTTTCCCCCCCACCTCTTCCTGTTCCTCTGGCCGACACGGCCATGGAGACAGTGGCCATCGCCACCGGACCTCCTCGCCGCCTCGGTCGCTACAGGGGGTGGCGACAGGATAAGACGACGCCCCCGAGCAGCCTCCCCTCTCGCGCAACCCTAGATCGAGCAGTAGCCCTCCCCCTCGTTGTTTTCTCCCTCGGCCAGGAGCTCGCCCGAGCTCGCCGTCGCCGGGAGGTCGTCGTCTACGCGGCCAACGGCCTCCCCGTGCCACGGGAGGTTGTCCAGGAGGTCGGCCGCGCTCGACTCCTTCCTCTCGTGCTCGCAATCGACACCGGGACGCGCCGCGCATCACGAATCGCGAGCTTCTTCATCCTCGGGCCGTCGCGCCATTGACGCTACCGAGCTCTGCCCCGACCTCCCCCGCGCCTGCTGCCAGCCCTTCTCGGCCCCTGTGAGCACCCCGACCCTTTCCCCTCGCTCACCCGCGCCGTTTGCCCACCGTAGCCCCATGCCCGCGAGCTCACGCTCCGAACGCCGCGGCTATGCCCGCCCCTGACGAACTAGTCCGCCCCGGCGTCCTACTAGAGCACCACGGGGTGCGGGTTGGATACCCCCTCCCGTTCCCCCTCGCGGCGCCCGAAATCGCCCACCGGAGCGAGCTCTAGCTCGAGCTCACCGGGCTCTGCCTCGCCGGCGAGAGCACGGGCTCTAGCCCCCCTCTCCTCTGTCTCCCTGGCCAGTGGGCCCCAACCGGATTAGATTAGGGGGTTAACCCCCCTAGTTAACAGCTAACCCCCCCCCACTTTTAATAAAACAAAATAACCCCCCCCCCTGAGTGACAGACATGTGGGTCCCATGCCCCTTTAAGTTAATTAAAACTGTTAATTAGTTAATAGCATAATGACATGTGGGTCCAGAGGTTAATTTAATTTAATTTAATGAATTATTAGAAATGTGAGGCTGACCAGTGGGTCCCACTGGTCAGGTTTGACCAGTCAACCCTGTTCTGGATAATGTTACTAAAATAATAAAAGAAATTATTAAAAAGGATTTTTAATGTTTTAAAATTGATTAAACATATAAAAATCAATATCTTTTAATCCGTATATCGGATCGAAAAACTTTATACATGAAAGTTGATCAGAAAAATATAACGAATACGGATACGCTATCCGTATACCAACCCCAACCCCCTAACACACCGATCATCGACATTCCCCCCCTCCGGGCTGTCTGTCGATAATTCCCGGTACCGATAAAAAGTATCCGGATGAATTTATTCCGAACACGAAAGTTGTCCGGAATGGTTCAACTAACCCGGATACACCCCCTTATATTTTTCGGATGTCCACGACACCTCCGGCATGAACCCTTCCCCCTCCAGACACCCTGTCCGGTAATCATCCGGAGCTGGCAGTTCATCCCCGGATGGATTCCCGCTCCGAGCAACGTGCATTGCACTGTATTAGAACACCGTTAACATTTCATCTGTCATGCCATGCATATGTTTGTATATTATTGCTGTGTATTTACTGTTTCCTCCCCCCTTAATCTCCGGTAGACCCCGCTGCTACCGCCGACTACACAGCCGCCGGGTACGACTACTTCGTCGACGACCCTGCCCCTACCCGCGAGCTTCCAGGCAAGCAGAGCCATTCTCTTCCCCAGATATTGCCTACCTTTTCGTACTTTCTTGCACTAGGCATTGTTACTGCTGCTGCTACGATTAAAATCCTATTCAATTGCATAGCCTGATTTTTGTCGCCCCTTGTTGTACCTTCCTTTGTCCTATGCTGCCTGTTATAATTATGCATATATCCAGCAGTGGGCCCTGCGCATTGTTAGCTAGGACTAGATAGCGGGCCGTGATCACTTAGGGGAGTGAACACGGATACAATATATACAACTGCACAGGTACGGTACATAGCAGACACCGCCAAAGGCCCCTATCTGGGTTATGCCTAGTCACCTCAAGTGTGAGCTATCAAGGAGTAATCCTTGTACTCCACCCGAGGCTGACTTTGTCTTGCCGCCATAGGGTCCTGGAAAGCGGTTGTCCTTAAAGGTAAGAAGTCGGGCGACCCAACGGTGCCCGCGAGCGGTATATCGTCGGGAACGACAGGGAGGGTACGACCGACGTTACTGGCATGCTTGGCCCCTGTTCGTATCTCGCGAGAGTTACCAAACCACGAAAGTCGAGCTCTACCAAGAGCACACGCGAGACAAGGTAAGGAGACGGTTCACCTTGTTGGTAACCGCAGTGACTTGGTGGGACGACAGGGCAGGCACCGATGTACTGGTGGTCCTGACTGCTGTCGTTGACCGCGGGTCGGTTAAGTCGAGGCAACGATAACGGTTGTCACGCAGGTTAATTAAAATGCTAAATGGTTCGGCGGATGTCTTGAGTAGCCTTTTGGCTTGTACGCACTACCTACACGTGGGATAAGGAGTGTGGGCTCCCCTGCATCATAGTCTCGTTCGAGGGTCTTCAGACGTCAGCAGTACCGCGGGCTGATTGCCGGGAAGTGGTGTTGTCTTCTCTTGCTCGAGCGGTGTATTTGTATTTGCTTTGATTTTGCTTCACCGGCCAGTCACGCACCGTGCAAAAGTACGTTCGGGTTAGGGTCCAAAGCCCGGCGTACATAGGATATAGTCCGGCGGATGACCTCTCTGTTGATTGCCGAAGGATGGGCTACTTTGTGTCGGATAGCTTTGGTGGAGCGTTCCCTAGCAAGGTTCCCGCCACCCTGGAGATCCGAGCGTCGTAGAGTCACGCCAGTGCACCCCTGCAGGGAAGATTAATCTATTCGAATAGCCGTGTCCACGGTAACAGGACGCTTTATGCTGAAGCTGGATCTTACCACTAGAAACTACTACTATTAAACTGTATGGTTCCGGGTCTTCTTCATCGCAGGGAGTCGAGGAAGGGAACTCGGAGGCAGTATTACTATTGTTAATCATTACAACTTATATTATACAATGTTGCAGTCACTTCTGCTTCGTTGTTACTTTATGCTTTATATGAACTGTTGGCTGATTCTTACCTCATGCTGCAAGACATCGTCGAAAGATGCTAGTCTTCGATAGGCCTAGCTTCTTACCCTTGCTCTGGATTTCTGTCTTTCAGTCCACTATATACAGCCTCTTCTTTCCGTTGATACAATTCATAATGCTTAGTAGCGGACGTAAGACTCGCGGGTATACTAGATACTCACCTGCTTTATTTCCTTTACTGTTTTCCCTGATCGGCCGCTGCAGTCGACGTTGGAGCCCAGGAGCAGGAGTACCCCGGAGGCGGATACTACTACGTCGAGACCCCCGCTGACCAGGACCAGGAGTAGTTTCGGAGGCTCCCAGGCAGGAGGCCTTGCCTTTTTGATCTGTATCTCTGATGTTATTTGTGCTAGCCTTCTTAAGGCAAAACTTGACTAACTATGTCTGTACTCAGATATTATGGCTTGTATAACTTATGTATTCGGGTCCGCGTGACCCCCTTTATTGTAACATATTGGTTTATCCTTTTGTGTTTAGTGTTGTGCTGTGATATTCTCACCGTGGCACCCTATTCTCAGTCGGGTACCCTGCGTGTATGATTACTGTACACGGATTGATTTTGGGGGCGTCACAGGCGCGGAGAACGGGGCACGGTGGCCACGCTCGCGCACGGACGGCGGGCTCGATGGCGCTCGTGTCCTCGCGGGATCTCGCTGGGGAGAGAGGGGAAGACGTCCAGGGGAAGGGGAAATGGAAGGGCGTTGCCCAGGGCATCTCCACGGCGCGGATAAGGTCGAGGAGGCAGCCAGGCAGCTGCCTGGCGGCCATGCTGGGCATGCCGGCGAGCTGCTTGCCTGCCTGGCCAGGGACGAAGACAAAGCTGCCCCTGGCGGGCTGGGCCCGCTTGCTGGGCCAGGTGGGCCTGGAGGTAAGTGGGCACTGCTCTTTCTCTTTTTCTTTTTATTTTCCTTTCTGTTATTTGTTTTGCTTTGCTATGAAAATACCAAAGCATTTTTATAAATTCCCCAAATACTTTATTTGGACTTATGTGACATATAGCTAGTCACTCCCAATATTTGAAGATTTTTGAAATTCAATTCAATTATATTTCAATTCAAATAGCATTTAAATTTAATTTCCAAGCATCTATTTGAATTTTTTAAAATTCCTTGAGCATGTGGTTGGACCCACAACAATTAAAATGTGATCATGCATATTTATAGGGATTTTCAAAATCATCAGAAGATTTTTGGAAAAATATTTTTCTCTAGACTTTTATTTAAATTCTTTTTGAGGCTTTTCCAAATCCCCAATCTATTATATAATTAAAATAAGAGACAAACGAGATACCACGTTCATCGACATATGCTAATATTTTTTACACCCTTTGATTAAAAAAGCAATGGTTGAGATTTAAAGATATTTACGTAACATGTAAAAGTATATCTATCAATAATATTGAACCATGTTGTCACGTTATATAAAAGCATCAGGTACGCAAAGGAAAAATACATGGATTTGATCCGGCCGGATATATGGAGACCATGGTAGCTTTAGGAAAGACATGTAGTAATCCGAGTAGATGCCCACGGTTCTCTCCCACAAAATAAAAAAGTGTCATGCATCCCCACGGTTCTCTCTCAAAAAAGGAAAAAAAAGAGTCATGCATGCCGACAGTTCTCTCGCAAAAAAAGGAAAAAAAGAGTCATGCATGCCCACGTACGCACAGAGTCCATCCCCACGTAGGCACACATGCATAATAAACAAATGATGTTTTAGTTAAACTCAAATAGGACACGAAAAGACTATTTGCTCTAAAGCTCTGGGCTGATCTACATGCACAAGTTCACAAAGCGGTAAAAATCCAAGAGAGCTCTATGTAAAATAATTCGCAGTATATTGTTATTTTTTTTCACAAATCTTAACTAGCATTTATACTCCATATAGATAAAGTACATAGGTAAATGAGTGTTTACACTCCACAAGGACACATATTAATTGTATATAATTTGTACAACTATTATAAACCATAAATAATATTCTATCATTTCGTAAATTATAGAAGATGCATGTTTTGGATATTAACTCGGATGATCATTATTTTTCAAGGCAAATGTTAGTAGAAAATAATAAATTTATATCACAAATAAACCATGGACATATATAAATTGTTATACTAATTTCAATCTGCCAATGCAACGATTTTTTTATTATAAGTAGACAAGCAGTAAAATCTTTAAAAACTAATAATATATAATTATAGGGAGTCACTAGTTATGCAAACATGAAGACCACAAGTCATTTTGGATATGAATTAGGATTAAACATAAAGTTAATCAGGTTAAGTACTTAATTTGTGGGATTATATATGGGAAATACATGGATTTAATCCGGCCGGATATATGAAGACCATGGTAGCTTTAGGAAAGACATGTTGTAATCCGAGTAGATGCCCACAGTTCTCTCCCACAAAATAAATAAAAGTGTCATGCATCCCCACGGTTCTCTCTCAAAAAAGGAAAAAAGAGAGTCATGCATGCCGACAGTTCTCTTGCAAAAAAGGAAAAAAAGAGTCATGCATGCCCACGTACGCACAGAGTCCATCCCCACGTAGGCACACATGCATAATAAACAAATGATGTTTTAGTTAAACTCAAATAGGACACGGAAAGACTATTTGCTCTAAAGCTCTGGGCTGATCTACATGCACAAGTTCACAAAGCGGTAAAAATCCAAGAGAGCTCTATGTAAAATAATTCGCCGTATATTGTGATTTTTTTCACAAATCATAACTGGCATTTATACTCCATATAGATAAAGTACATAGGTAGATGAGTGTTTACACTCCACAAGGACACATATTAATTGTACTCCCTCCGGTCCATAATAAGTGTCGCTCATTTTGTACTAAGCTAGTACAAACTTTGTACTAGATGAGCGACACTTATTATGGATCGGAGGGAGTCTATAATTTGTACAACTATTATAAACCATAAATAATATTCTATCATTTCGTAAATTATAGATGATGCATGTTTTGGATATTAACTCGGATGATCATTAGTTTTCAAGGCAAATGTTAGTAGAAAATAATAAATTTATATCACAAAATAAACCATGGACATATATAAATTGTTATACTAATTTCAATCTGCCAATGCAACGATTTTTTTATTATTAGTAGACAAGCAGTAAAATCTTTAAAAACTAATAATATATAATTATAGGGAGTCATTAGTTATGCAAACATGAAGACCACAAGTATTTTTGGATATGAATTAGGATTAAACATAAAGTTAATTAGGTTAAGTACTTAATTTGTGGGATTATATATGGGAAATACATGGATTTAATCCGGCCGGATATATGGAGACCATGGTAGCTTTAGGAAAGACATGTTGTAATCCGAGTAGATGCCCATAGTTCTCTCCCACAAAATAAAAAAAAGTGTCATCCATCCCCACGGTTCTCTCTCAAAAAAGGAAAAAAGAGAGTCATGCATGCCGACAGTTCTCTTGCAAAAAAAGGAAAAAAAGAGTCATGCATGCCCACGTACGCACAGAGTCCATCCCCACGTAGGCACACATGCATAATAAACAAATGATGTTTTAGTTAAACTCAAATAGGACACGGAAAGACTATTTGCTCTAAAGCTCTGGGCTGATCTACATGCACAAGTTCACAAAGCGGTAAAAATCCAAGAGAGCTCTATGTAAAATAATCCGCCGTATATTGTGATTTTTTTTCACAAATCTTAACTGGCATTTATACTCCATAAAGATAAAGTACATAGGTAGATGAGTGTTTACACTCCACAAAGACACATATTAATTGTACTCGCTCCGGTCCATAATAAGTGTCGCTCATTTTGTACTAAGCTATACTAGATGAGCGACACTTATTATGGATCGGAGGGAGTATATAATTTGTACAACTATTATAAACCATAAATAATATTCTATCATTTCGTAAATTATAGATGATGCAGGTTTTGGATATTAACTCGGATGATCATTAGTTTTGAAGGCAAATGTTAGTAGAAAATAATAAATTTATATCACAAAATAAACCATGGACATATATAAATTGTTATACTAATTTCAATCTGCCAATGCAACGATTTTTTTATTATTAGTAGACAAGCAGTAAAATCTTTAAAAACTAATAATATATAATTATAGGGAGTCATTAGTTATGCAAACATGAAGACCACAAGTCATTTTGGATATGAAATAGGATTAAAC
This sequence comes from Bromus sterilis, assembly GCA_950022295.1. Lineage (NCBI taxonomy): Eukaryota > Viridiplantae > Streptophyta > Magnoliopsida > Poales > Poaceae > Bromus > Bromus sterilis. Next base: position 357,291,353 of record OX465595.1, on the reverse strand, counting down.
ATAAAGTTAATTAGGTTAAGTACTTAATTTGTGGGATTATATATGGGAAATACATGGATTTGATCTGGCCGGATATATGGAGACCATGGTAGCTTTAGGAAAGACATGTTGTAATCCGAGTAGATGCCCACGGTTCTCTCCCACAAAATAAAAAAAAGTGTCATGCATCCCCACGGTTCTCTCTCAAAAAAGAAAAAAAAGAATCATGCATGCCGACAGTTCTCTCGCAAAAAAAGGAAAAAAAAGAGTCATGCATGCCCACGTACGCACAGAGTCCATCCCCACGTTGGCACACATGCATAATAAACAAATGATGTTTTAGTTAAACTGAAATAGGACACGGAAAGACTATTTGCTCTAAAGCTCTGGGCTGATCTACATGCACAAGTTCACAAAGCGGTAAAAATCCAAGAGAGCTCTATGTAAAATAATTCGCCGTATATTGTGATTTTTTTCACAAATCTTAACTGGCATTTATACTCCATATAGATAAAGTACATAGGTAGATGAGTGTTTACACTCCACAAGGACACATATTAATTGTACTCCCTCCGGTCCATAATAAGTGTCGCTCATTTTGTACTAAGCTAGTACAAACTTTGTACTAGATGAGCGACACTTATTATGGATCGGAGGGAGTCTATAATTTGTACAACTATTATAAACCATAAATAATATTCTATCATTTCGTAAATTATAGATGATGCATGTTTTGGATATTAACTCGGATGATCATTAGTTTTCAAGGCAAATGTTAGTAGAAAATAATAAATTTATATCACAAAATAAACCATGGACATATATAAATTGTTATACTAATTTCAATCTGCCAATGCAACGATTTTTTTATTATTAGTAGACAAGCAGTAAAATCTTTAAAAACTAATAATATATAATTATAGGGAGTCATTAGTTATGCAAACATGAAGACCACAAGTATTTTTGGATATGAATTAGGATTAAACATAAAGTTAATTAGGTTAAGTACTTAATTTGTGGGATTATATATGGGAAATACATGGATTTAATCCGGCCGGATATATGGAGACCATGGTAGCTTTAGGAAAGACATGTTGTAATCCGAGTAGATGCCCATAGTTCTCTCCCACAAAATAAAAAAAAGTGTCATCCATCCCCACGGTTCTCTCTCAAAAAAGGAAAAAAGAGAGTCATGCATGCCGACAGTTCTCTTGCAAAAAAAGGAAAAAAAGAGTCATGCATGCCCACGTACGCACAGAGTCCATCCCCACGTAGGCACACATGCATAATAAACAAATGATGTTTTAGTTAAACTCAAATAGGACACGGAAAGACTATTTGCTCTAAAGCTCTGGGCTGATCTACATGCACAAGTTCACAAAGCGGTAAAAATCCAAGAGAGCTCTATGTAAAATAATCCGCCGTATATTGTGATTTTTTTTCACAAATCTTAACTGGCATTTATACTCCATAAAGATAAAGTACATAGGTAGATGAGTGTTTACACTCCACAAAGACACATATTAATTGTACTCGCTCCGGTCCATAATAAGTGTCGCTCATTTTGTACTAAGCTATACTAGATGAGCGACACTTATTATGGATCGGAGGGAGTATATAATTTGTACAACTATTATAAACCATAAATAATATTCTATCATTTCGTAAATTATAGATGATGCAGGTTTTGGATATTAACTCGGATGATCATTAGTTTTGAAGGAAAATGTTAGTAGAAAATAATAAATTTATATCACAAAATAAACCATGGACATATATAAATTGTTATACTAATTTCAATCTGCCAATGCAACGATTTTTTTATTATTAGTAGACAAGCAGTAAAATCTTTAAAAACTAATAATATATAATTATAGGGAGTCATTAGTTATGCAAACATGAAGACCACAAGTCATTTTGGATATGAAATAGGATTAAACATAAAGTTAATTAGGTTAAGTACTTAATTTGTGGGATTATATATGGGAAATACATGGATTTGATCTGGCCGGATATATGGAGACCATGGTAGCTTTAGGAAAGACATGTTGTAATCCGAGTAGATGCCCACGGTTCTCTCCCACAAAATAAAAAAAAGTGTCATGCATCCCCACGGTTCTCTCTCAAAAAAGAAAAAAAAGAATCATGCATGCCGACAGTTCTCTCGCAAAAAAAGGAAAAAAAAGAGTCATGCATGCCCACGTACGCACAGAGTCCATCCCCACGTTGGCACACATGCATAATAAACAAATGATGTTTTAGTTAAACTGAAATAGGACACGGAAAGACTATTTGCTCTAAAGCTCTGGGCTGATCTACATGCACAAGTTCACAAAGCGGTAAAAATCCAAGAGAGCTCTATGTAAAATAATTCGCCGTATATTGTGATTTTTTTCACAAATCTTAACTGGCATTTATACTCCATATAGATAAAGTACATAGGTAGATGAGTGTTTACACTCCACAAGGACACATATTAATTGTACTTCCTCCGGTCCATAATAAGTGTCGCTCATTTTGTACTAAGCTAGTACAAACTTTGTACTAGATGAGCGACACTTATTATGGATCGGAGGGAGTCTATAATTTGTACACCTATTATAAACCATAAATAATATTCTATCATTTCGTAAATTATAGATGATGCATGTTTTGGATATTAACTCGGATGATCATTAGTTTTCAAGGCAAATGTTAGTAGAAAATAATAAATTTATATCACAAAATAAACCATGGACATATATAAATTGTTATACTAATTTCAATCTGCCAATGCAACGATTTTTTTATTATTAGTAGACAAGCAGTAAAATCTTTAAAAACTAATAATATATAATTATAGGGAGTCATTAGTTATGCAAACATGAAGACCACAAGTATTTTTGGATATGAATTAGGATTAAACATAAAGTTAATTAGGTTAAGTACTTAATTTGTGGGATTATATATGGGAAATACATGGATTTAATCCGGCCGGATATATGGAGACCATGGTAGCTTTAGGAAAGACATGTTGTAATCCGAGTAGATGCCCATAGTTCTCTCCCACAAAATAAAAAAAAGTGTCATGCATCCCCACGGTTCTCTCTCAAAAAAGGAAAAAAGAGAGTCATGCATGCCGACAGTTCTCTTGCAAAAAAAGGAAAAAAAGAGTCATGCATGCCCACGTACGCACAGAGTCCATCCCCACGTAGGCACACATGCATAATAAACAAATGATGTTTTAGTTAAACTCAAATAGGACACGGAAATACTATTTGCTCTAAAGCTCTGGGCTGATCTACATGCACAAGTTCACAAAGCGGTAAAAATCCAAGAGAGCTCTATGTAAAATAATCCGCCGTATATTGTGATTTTTTTTCACAAATCTTAACTGGCATTTATACTCCATAAAGATAAAGTACATAGGTAGATGAGTGTTTACACTCCACAAAGACACATATTAATTGTACTCCCTCCGGTCCATAATAAGTGTCGCTCATTTTGTACTAAGCTATACTAGATGAGCGACACTTATTATGGATCGGAGGGAGTATATAATTTGTACAACTATTATAAACCATAAATAATATTCTATCATTTCGTAAATTATAGATGATGCAGGTTTTGGATATTAACTCGGATGATCATTAGTTTTGAAGGAAAATGTTAGTAGAAAATAATAAATTTATATCACAAAATAAACCATGGACATATATAAATTGTTATACTAATTTCAATCTGCCAATGCAACGATTTTTTTATTATTAGTAGACAAGCAGTAAAATCTTTAAAAACTAATAATATATAATTATAGGGAGTCATTAGTTATGCAAACATGAAGACCACAAGTCATTTTGGATATGAAATAGGATTAAACATAAAGTTAATTAGGTTAAGTACTTAATTTGTGGGATTATATATGGGAAATACATGGATTTGATCTGGCCGGATATATGGAGACCATGGTAGCTTTAGGAAAGACATGTTGTAATCCGAGTAGATGCCCACGGTTCTCTCCCACAAAATAAAAAAAAGTGTCATGCATCCCCACGGTTCTCTCTCAAAAAAGAAAAAAAAGAATCATGCATGCCGACAGTTCTCTCGCAAAAAAAGGAAAAAAAAGAGTCATGCATGCCCACGTACGCACAGAGTCCATCCCCACGTTGGCACACATGCATAATAAACAAATGATGTTTTAGTTAAACTGAAATATGACACGGAAAGACTATTTGCTCTAAAGCTCTGGGCTGATCTACATGCACAAGTTCACAAAGCGGTAAAAATCCAAGAGAGCTCTATGTAAAATAATCCGCCGTATATTGTGATTTTTTTTCACAAATCTTAACTGGCATTTATACTCCATATAGATAAAGTACATAGGTAGATGAGTGTTTACACTCCACAAGGACACATATTAATTGTACTCCCTCCGGTCCATAATAAGTGTCGCTCATTTTGTACTAAGCTAGTACAAACTTTGTACTAGATGAGCGACACTTATTATGGATCGGAGGAAGTATATAATTTGTACAACTATTATAAACCATAAATAATATTCTATCATTTCGTAAATTATAGATGATGCATGTTTTGGATATTAACTCGGATGATCATTAGTTTTCAAGGCAAATGTTAGTAGAAAATAATAAATTTATATCACAAAATAAACCATGGACATATATAAATTGTTATACTAATTTCAATCTGCCAATGCAACGATTTTTTTATTATTAGTAGACAAGCAGTAAAATCTTTAAAAACTAATAATATATAATTATAGGGAGTCATTAGTTATGCAAACATGAAGACCACAAGTCATTTTGGATATGAAATAGGATTAAACATAAAGTTAATTAGGTTAAGTACCTAATTTGTGGGATTATATATGGGAAATACATGGATTTGATCTGGCCGGATATATGGAGACCATGGTAGCTTTAGGAAAGACATGTTGTAATCCGAGTAGATGCCCACGGTTCTCTCCCACAAAATAAAAAAAAGTGTCATGCATCCCCACGGTTCTCTCTCAAAAAAGAAAAAAAAAGAATCATGCATGCCGACAGTTCTCTCGCAAAAAAAGGAAAAAAAAGAGTCATGCATGCCCACGTACGCACAGAGTCCATCCCCACGTTGGCACACATGCATAATAAACAAATGATGTTTTAGTTAAACTGAAATAAGACACGGAAAGACTATTTGCTCTAAAGCTCTGGGCTGATCTACATGCACAAGTTTACAAAGCGGTAAAAATCCAAAAGAGCTCTATGTAAAATAATCCGCCGTATATTGTGATTTTTTTTCACAAATCTTAACTGGCATTTATACTCCATATAGATAAAGTACATAGGTAGATGAGTGTTTACACTCCACAAGGACACATATTAATTGTACTCCCTCCGGTCCATAATAAGTGTCGCTCATTTTGTACTAAGCTAGTACAAACTTTGTACTAGATGAGCGACACTTATTATGGATCAGAGGAAGTATATAATTTGTACAACTATTATAAACCATAAATAATATTCTCTCATTTCGTAAATTATAGATGATGCATGTTTTGGATATTAACTCGGATGTCATTAGTTTTCAAGGCAAATGTTATTAGAAAATAATAAATTTATATCACAAAATAAACCATGGACATATATAAATTGTTATACTAATTTCAATCTGCCAATGCAACGATTTTTTTATTATTAGTAGACAAGCAGTAAAATCTTTAAAAACTAATAATATATAATTATAGGGAGTCATTAGTTATGCAAACATGAAGACCACAAGTCATTTTGGATATGAAATAGGATTAAACATAAAGTTAATTAGGTTAAGTACTTAATTTGTGGGATTTTATATGGGAAATACATGGATTTAATCCGGCCGGATATATGGAGACCATGGTAGCTTTAGGAAAGACATGTTGTAATCCGAGTAGATGCCCACGGTTCTCTCCCACAAAATAAAAAAAAGTGTCATGCATCCCCACGGTTCTCTCTCAAAAAAGAAAAAAAAAGAATCATGCATGCCGACAGTTCTCTCGCAAAAAAAGGAAAAAAAGAGTCATGCATGCCCACGTACGCACAGTCCATCCCCACGTTGGCACACATGCATAATAAACAAATGATGTTTTAGTTAAACTGAAATAGGACACGGAAAGACTATTTGCTCTAAATCTCTGGGCTGATCTACATGCACAAGTGCACAAAGCGGTAAAAATCCAAGAGAGCTCTATGTAAAATAATCCGCCGTATATTGTGATTTTTTTTCACAAATCTTAACTGGCATTTATACTCCATATAGATAAAGTACATAGGTAAATGAGTGTTTACACTCCACAAGGACACATATTAATTGTACTCCCTCCGGTCCATAATAAGTGTCGCTCATTTTGTACTAAGCTAGTACAAACTTTGTACTAGATGAGCGACACTTATTATGGATCGGAGGGAGTATATAATTTGTACAACTATTATAAACCATAAATAATATTCTATCATTTCGTAAATTATAGATGATGCATGTTTTGGATATTAACTCGGATGATCATTAGTTTTCAAGGCAAATGTTAGTAGAAAATAATAAATTTATATCACAAAATAAACCATGGACATATATAAATTGTTATACTAATTTCAATCTGCCAATGCAACGATTTTTTTATTATTAGTAGACAAGCAGTAAAATCTTTAAAAACTAACAATATATAATTATAGGGAGTCATTAGTTATGCAAACATGAAGACCACAAGTCATTTTGGATATGAATTAGGATTAAACATAAAGTTAATTAGGTTAAGTACTTAATTTGTGGGATTATATATGGGAAATACATGGATTTAATCCGGCCGGATATATGGAGACCATGGTAGCTTTAGGAAAGACATGTTGTAATCCGAGTAGATGCCCACAATTCTCTCCCATAAAATAAAAAAAAGTGTCATGCATCCCCACGGTTCTCTCTCAAAAAAGGAAAAAAGAGAGTCATGCATGCCGACAGTTCTCTTGCAAAAAAAGGAAAAAAAGAGTCATGCATTACCATGTACACACAGAGTCCATCCCCACGTAGGCACACATGCATAATAAACAAATGATGTTTTAGTTAAACTCAAATAGGACACGGAAAGACTATTTGCTCTAAAGCTCTGGGCTGATCTACATGCACAAGTTCACAAAGTGGTAAAAATCCAAGAGAGCTCTATGTAAAATAATCCGCCGTATATTGTTATTTTTTTTCACAAATCTTAACTGGCATTTATACTCCATATAGATAAAGTACATAGGTAGATGAGTGTTTACACTCCACAAGGACACATATTAATTGTACTCCCTCCGGTCCATAATAAGTGTCGCTCATTTTGTACTAAGCTAGTACAAACTTTGTACTAGATGAGCGACACTTATTATGGATCGGAGGGAGTATATAATTTTTACAACTATTATAAACCATAAATAATATTCTATCATTTCGGAAATTATAGATGATGCAGGTTTTGGATATTAACTCGGATGATCATTAGTTTTCAAGGCAAATGTTAATAGAAAATAATAAATTTATATCACAAAATAAACCATGGACATATATAAATTGTTATACTAATTTCAATCTGCCAATGCAACGATTTTTTTATTATTAGTAGACAAGCAGTAAAATCTTTAAAAACTAATAATATATAATTATAGGGAGTCATTAGTTATGCAAACATGAAGACCGGAAGTCATTTTGGATATGAAATAGGATTAAACATAAAGTTAATTAGGTTAAGTACTTAATTTGTGGGATTATATATGGGAAATACATGGATTTGATCCGGCCGGATATATGGAGACCATGGTAGCTTTAGGAAAGACATGTTGTAATCCGAGTAGATGCCCACGGTTCTCTCCCACAAAATAAAAAAAAGTGTCATGCATCCCCACGGTTCTCTCTCAAAAAAGAAAAAAAAAGAGTCATGCATGCCGACAGTTCTCTCGCAAAAAAAGGAAAAAAAGAGTCATGCATGCCCACGTACGCACAGAGTCCATCCCCACGTTGGCACACATGCATAATAAACAAATGATGTTTTAGTTAAACTCAAATAGGACACGGAAAGACTATTTGCTCTAAAGCTCTGGGCTGATTTACATGCACAAGTTCACAAAGCGGTAAAAATCCAAGAGCGCTCTATGTAAAATAATCCGCCGTATATTGTGATTTTTTTTCACAAATCTTAACTAGCATTTATACTCCATATAGATAAAGTACATAGGTAAATGAGTGTTTACACTCCACAAGGACACATATTAATTGTATATAATTTGTACAACTATTTCCAGTATAAAAAGAATTAAAGTAATTCCAGAATTTCAGAAAATACCCCAAACTTTGGAAATTCATAGAAAATTCATATTAACTCCAAATTGGACAAATAATATATGAAAAATGATCAGGAGAAAATTATCTTTCCAAATATGCAACTTTCAACTCTGTTTGAGTTGAATTTAAAATGTGATCAGTAGCTTTTGCTATTTGATTTAAATGAATTTAAATCAAATTCAAATCAAATAATTTTGCAACTTGAACCATGGCAACATGCTACATTTCAATCACACATCAGAGGAATATCTTATACATTTAAAGATAATTCAAAATGATCAAACTATGTCACATACAACTTGGTTAATTGAATTCAAATGTGGAGTTTGAATTTGCATTTTAAATGCAATATATTCCACTTAAATGGAATTGTCTCACACACATCAAAACTTATACTTCAAGTTTCAACATTCATTCATGTGCTTGAGCATTGCATTCATATTGATTGCTACTTCGTGCTTTGTTTGTCGAGTAGAGGTGGAACCGGAGCAGGAGGCTACCCCCTACGTTGAAGACCCCGAACCCGAACCTCGTCAGCAAGGGAAGCAAACCCCCATTGATCATGTCGATAAAATCCCACTTCCTTTGCATGACCTATCCTTTTGTCACAGTAGTAAGCAAACCACAATCCTAGAAAATGTAGGAGTTGTTTGATATCATGTGGCCCCTGCAATGTTACTGCTTATTGCATGCTTAGTATGATACCATGTTGTTACTGTGATGTGAGTCGGGATGGGAGGCTGCAATACAAGGTGAACGATGAGAGGCTGTGTAGGAGTACACAGTGGGTTGTCTCGTTGAACACCGCCCTAGTACGAGTTCTTGTGTGGTGATCCAAGATGAAGAGTACAACCACACATTGGGCTCACTAACCCCTCTCAACTTACTAACTCATCCCTTTCGATGTCCAGATGTCGCAATAGTTCGGAGTTCTGGTAGGTCTGTGGACTGGATGCTAAGTGAGAGAACGGCTCATCCGAGACCGGCTTATGCACCACGCACACATCACTTGGGTCCACTTCGGTAAACCGGCCGGGTTCACGATTGTGGTAACCAACCCAAGTAGGCGGCTTTCTCGGACTAGATCGGCTATGAGGTAACAGTTGTGGTGAGCATCCTCGCCGACACTTCTTGAACGGTGTCGAGTACAAAGGCGGTAAATGATGATCATGTGTGTGTAGCGGTACACCCTTGCAAGGTTAACAAAACTATTCGAATAGCCGCGTCCGCGGTTATGGACTGCTTGGAAATCTTAGCTTGATTATTAGATAAATTGAACCGGATACTTCTAAAACACACCAAGATAAGTGTGAGTGCTATGGCGTGCTTTCTCGTGGGGAAGTCGAGGAAGGCATCATAGTGGTGTATTGGTTGGAGAAAGTAGTGGACTCGTGTACGCTTCTTACCTCAAAGTCTGGTACTCGTAGTTCAGGATTAGCCAAGTCAAAGCTGGCATTTCTGCAAGTGAACCCCACCTCCCTTTACCTTGACACATATGCATGAGTAGTATAGCTCCTATGTAAGTCTTGCTGAGTACGACTTTGTACTCACGTTTGCTTAATCTATGTTTTAGATGATGCCACTGACCCCGAAGGTGGCTTCTTCATCGAGCTGGACGACTGAAGACCAACTAGTCTAGTCCCAGTCAGACGACTGGTTCCCTCGTGGAGGGCTTTGTGTTTAAATAAGGCTTCTTAAGCCATTTGTTAAACTTGTCTGTACTCAGACATAATTTGCTTCCGCCTGTGTTGTAATGTTGGATCACATGTATGTGATCTCTGTGTGCACTCTATAAGAGTTATAAGTAAAATGTACACTTTGTAGAGAATTGCAATGGTACCTACTGTTCATACAAGGCATGTGTGCTGCGTGTATGTTTATAACATGCATGTCTTTGTATGGGTTTTCGAGACCTTAGTTGTGTTCTGGCTGGCGGTCTTTCATACACCAAGTGGCCCATAGATGTGCGCAGCTTGGGGCATCGCGATGCGATTGCTCGAGACTCCGTCTCGTGCACACTTTGTGGTATGATCGAGCCCGCCCTAGACCCCGACAAAGTGATCGGGCTGGAGTAAGTCTATGTAAGAGTTTTGAGATAGTCGGTAGTATGGTTGAGGCGACTTGTCTTTGAATATGGGAGTTCACCACCCATATCATTTGACTTGTGTGCGGACGATGAGGACCCATCTCAGTTGATCATCCGGCCTGGATGGGATGCCCCTCACGTACGATGCTTTCCGAGAATGTTCAGTGCTTGGCCTTGTCTGCTCAGACAAGTGGGTGCGGTTCTCGTCTCTCCATATGACTATGTCTTAACTGTACTTGCATACGCTAACCCCGGGTGCCGACAAAATGTTAGTAGAAAATAATAAATTTATATCACAAAATAAACCATGGACATATATAAATTGTTATACTAATTTCAGTCTGCCAACGCAACGATTTTTTTATTTTTAGTAGACAAGCAGTAAAATCTTTAAAAACTAATAATATATAATTATAGGGAGTCATTAGTTATGCAAACATGAAGACCACAAGTCATTTTGGATATGAATTAGGATTAAACATAAAGTTAATTAGGTTAAGTACTTAATTGCTGGGATTATATATGGGAAATACATGGATTTGATCCGGCCGGATATATGAAGACCATGGTAGCTTTAGGAAAGACATGTTGTAATCCGAGTAGATGCCCACGGTTCTCTCCCACAAAATAAAAAAAAGTGTCATGCATCCCCATGGTTCTCTCTCAAAAAAGGAAAAAAGAGAGTCATGCATGCCGACAGTTCTCTTGCAAAAAAAGGAAAAAAAAGAGTCATGCATGGCCACGTACGCACAGAGTCCATCCCCACATAGGTACACATGCATAGTAAACAAATGATGTTTTATTTAAACTCAAATATGACACGGAAAGACTATTTGCTCTAAAACTCTGGGCTGATCTACATGCACAAGTTCACAAAGCGGTAAAAATCCAAGAGAGCTCTATGTAAAATAATCCGCCGTATATTGTGATTTTTTTTCACAAATCTTAACTAGCATTTATACTCCATATAGATAAAGTACATAGGTAAATGAGTGTTTACACTCCACAAGGACACATATTAATTGTATATAATTTGTACAACTATTATAAACCATAAATAATATTCTATCATTTCGTAAATTATAGATGATGCATGTTTTGAATATTAACTCGGATGATCATTAGTTTTCAAGGCAAATGTTAGTAGAAAATAATAAATTTATATCACAAAATAAACCATGGACATATATAAATTGTTATACTAATTTCAATCTGCCAATGCAACGATTTTTTTATTATTAGTAGACAAGCAGTAAAATCTTTAAAAACTAATAATATATAATTATAGGGAGTCATTAGTTATGCAAACATGAAGACCACAAGTCATTTTGAATATGAATTAAGATTAAACATAAAGTTAATTAGGTTAAGTACTTAATTTGTGGGATTATATATGTAATTCGAGCTATACTAAAGTACTTATGAAATAAAATTAACGGATTTATGTCCAATTGATAGTATGCAACATGCAGAAAAACATGACCTAGCTTAACAAGTTCATATTGGTCCTAGCAACAAAGACAATGTTCTGAAATAAGTAGAGGTTTGTAAGTACCACATACATGCATGGCACTAAGTGCCAAGAATAATCATAATAATTTCAATCTTCTATGTGTGCAATGGAGAATATATAATACGAAAGAAGCAAAAAAATGTTGCGGGCGCAACATTGAGGGTTGAAGTAACACGATTCTATATACTTACATTTATTTAGATGCCCAAGATGTTGATGAAATGAAAATATAAAAATCAATAGGAAACGGTTGAAGAGATAAAGTGAGAACTTAGAAGAACGATATATGAATCGTAATGCCTTTTATGATGTTCTTTGAACAAAGTAGTAACCAACAACTAAATACACTTGATGGAAATACTTTGCACTACATTCACATTATGTTTTATTAGGATATATATATATATATATATGAATATTTTCTATATCATTAATGACATATAAATTGTAAGCCATCATGAAACTAAATCAAATAATATGTTCCATCAAGTATTTAACTCATTTGCCAAATAAGTTATGTTATTTCATACGGTGTCTAGATGATTTCTATTATTATATAGATGAACCTCTTGTCCAAAAAAAATCTAAGTTACTAAAAAATGACAACAAAAAAACATAACATCATTGTAACAAATCTAGCCGCACAGATGCGCGGGTCACCCGTCTAGTTATTAAATAAAGGAAAATTAAACATGATGCCTTAATTCTAGAAATAAAAAGCACATACCAAAACTAGGGTTATGACAGTCAGACTCCCCGAGACCCAGCCTAGTATATAAAGGTTGGGAGGTGTAACGGCTCAGGGCATCCAATCTTCGATCAAAATCTCCGGTCTTGAGCGAACTCGCCTTGACTGCCACTGTAATCATCTCCCGCATAATACAATCGAGCAGGAAGTACTTTTTCCTGTTAGCCGACGAATATCGCCAACTTGCTCATCCTCTCTACGATCTAACCCAGGGTCTCTGGCCATGGGAATTGACGAGGTCAATCCTCGTCAATTGGCGCCGACCGTGGGGACTACATAGGTTGTAATCACGATCTCGGAGGTCCCCTCATCAGCGAGTCAAAACTCAAGGAATCGAGCAAGCTCCAATCTGCTCGAAGAACTCAAATTCATTGCAGACCTCTCCATCGCACCACCAAGATCGCTCGGCCCTCAACTAGGTCAAGTTCGATCTTTTGGTGACTACCAAAGTCGCTATCAGCGAAAAAGAACTCAACGATCCAGAAGGCAAGCGGAAGACGCGACCATGAAGCCAGCCAGGATTTTGGAGCAAGTACAAGAAGTATGCTTAGAAATCTCACTCGAGGAGCCGCAATGTGTCGCAACAGCTTTTCCCATCACTCGAACACCCACCGCCACCCGGGCACCCACTCCGAAACTCAGTCCGGCGAGTGCTTCGACCCAGATCAAAGACCAGATGAGTTCACCAACATGATTCAGAACCACTCGATCAACGACGGAATAGAGCTCGACCCAAGGTTCCAGTCCTGCTCGGAAGACCACTCGCAGTCGTTCCTCATCGCAAGAAGAAGAAGGCACGCCGGATCCAGCAAGCTCACAACCAAAGAACAGTTGGATGGACCCTGCACAATCCACTGTTTCGAAGACGACTTGGGGCGTCTTAGAGCATGCCACACCCTGAGAGGTTGTCATTTGTTCACCGAACTCTCCAACAGCCTCAAGGAATAGAAGCAACGTGAAGCCAAACGGGCTCGAGGAACCGCGCAGCCGACAACACCCAATGCAGAAGAGAAATACCCTCTGTCTCATGGACGGGTCTGCATGATCCAAGAAGGACGACCCTAAAAAGCAAAACAAGACGCCCACACCCTGCAAACTCGAGCAGCCGAGGACCTAGAAACAGCAGAAACCTACCATATGCACGGCACAGAGAAAAACATTACTTTCTCACAGAGCGATCACCCACCCGCAATTCCAAGGCCAGGGCACGCACCATTGGTCCTTGAAGCTCAAATCGGAGGTCATGACATGGAAAGAGTTTTCATGGACGGGGGACTGTTTAAACATAATCTTCACCAGCACTTTGCGCAAGATGCTGATTCCACGATCAGTCCGGAAGAAGTCAGGCGTTACACTCTATGGCATAGTTCTAGGTGAAGCAGCCTCCTCCCTCGGAACAATCGAGCTCGATGTCGTCTTCGGCGAAAAGTCCTCGAGTTCGAAGTACTCGACTGGCAGTCCAAATACCACACCATACTCGAGCGGCCCGCATTCGCTCAATTTATGGCGGTCCCGCACCACGCGTACCTCAAGCTCAAGATGCCAGGACCCTTAGGGGTCATCACGGTCAACGGGATTTTTATCAAATCAGACCAATGCGACCGAGACTTTTATAAAGTTTCCGACACATTCAGAGCTCAGCAGCAGCTCGAAGAGATAGCCATGGTGAAAGACAAGAGCATTTGCCCACTGGCAAGGAGAAGCGAATCAAAAGAATTTACTCGCGACTTCAGCGTCGATAGCGACACAGTCACCCATCAGGTGCACACAACGGACCCAGACAAGACGGTCCGAATCTACGCTTATCTCCCAAAAGAACAAGAAATTTCCCTTATGGTTTTCCTTCGCGAGGAGTGGAAAATTTTCGCCTGGTGCTCGGCCGACATGCCCGGAATACCACGAGAGTTCGCAGAGCACGCACTACATATACATCCAAATACTAAACCAGTGAAGCAGGCGTTGCGCATATTTTCCGAACCCAAGCGTAGAGCCATTAGAGAAGAAGTCAATCGACTACACGACGCGCAGTTCACCCGGGAGACGAAGAAGGCCACCTGGGTCGCAAACCCAGTCTTAGTGCCTAAAAAGGACACCGATGTACTGCACATGTACGTTGACTACGGCCCCTTCAACAAACACTGCCCAAAGGATCACTTCCCTCTGCCAAGGATAGACCAGATAATTGACTCTACCGCAGGGTGTGACCTCCTGTCTTTCCTCGACGCCTACTCAGGATACAACCAAATCAGGATGAAGGTAGAAGACGAAGAGAACACCTCATTCATCACACCCTACGACGTATTCTGCTACAGGACAATGCCTTTCGACTGAAACATGTCGGAGCCACGTACCAGTGGATGATGCAAGCATGCTTAAGAGACCAAATCGGCAGAAACATCCAAGTCTACGTCGACGACATCGTCATCAAAACTTACAGCGCGAACACGCTACTCGACGACCTCCGTGAAACCTTTGCAGCACTCAACAGATACAGAATCAAGCTCAACCCAAAAAGTGTGTGTTCGGCGTCCCAGCCGGAAAACTACTTGTGTACATGGTCTCTGCCTGAGGAGTCGAAGCCAACCCGGAAAAAGTTCAAGCACTTGCGAGGATGCAAGATCCGATGAACATCAAAGGCGTACAACAACTCACAGGAAGACTCGCAGCACTGAGCCGCTTCATCAGCAGGCTGGGAGAAAGGACTCTACCATTCTACCAGCTGCTCAGAAAAGGAGAGAAATTCGAGTGGACTGAAGAAGCCCGGAACACATTCGTGGACCTAATAAAGACCCTCTCAACCCCTCCAATCCGGGCGGTGCCCAAGGAGAGAGAACCTCTCTACGTCTACCCCACTACTAGAACCTCTCTACGTCTACCCCCACAAAATCCCAGCAGCGATACCCGCACTACCAGAAGCTCGTATATGCAATCGTCATGACTTCAAGGAAAGTGACACATTACTTCAACGAGCACCTCATCACGGTTGTGAGCAGCGCACCACTCGCCGACATCCTCAACAACCCTGGAGCAACAGGTCGATTCGCCGAGTGGAACATCGAGCTCAGCCCCCGCAACCTGCAGTTCCAGCATCCAACGGTAATCAAAGCCCAAGTACTCCCAGACTTTCTGGTCGAGTGGATGGAGGTACAAACACCTGGCCCTCCATACCTCTCGAACTCATGGACTATGTTCTTTGATGGATTCAAAAGACATCAAGGAGCCAGAGCAGGCGTCATGTTAATCTCGTCCAAAGGAGATAAACTCAGATACGTGCTCCAGATCAACTTCAACAGGGCATCAAACAACGAAGCAGAATATGAGGCACTACTCCATGGCATGCACATGGCAAAAGCCTGCGGCGCCACCCGTCCTGCAATCAACGGCAACTCCAACCTCGTCGTCCAGCAAACAATGAGGGAATGTGAAGCTGTCGAAGAAAACATGTTAGCATACCAAAAGCTCTACAACACTCTGGAAGGAGAATTCGACGGATGCGAGCTAAACTACGTCACCAGAGCAAATAACGCAGAAGCAGACGAGCTCCCAAACATTGTATCAACTCGAGGACCAGTTCCCCCAGGAGTTTTTGCTCGAGAGTATCAGCCAGAGATCAATCAAAACCAAAGCACTCACGCGAGCAGCAGCCGCAGCGGATGACAACACAAGTGAACCAGCGCAAGTGGAAGCAGTGAACCCAACCGCTGATGAAGAAGGTAACAATGCAGCCGAGGAGGTAGAGCCAGTTGCACCCGAAGACCCAGCTTGGAAAAAACCGTTCCTCAGATTCCTAATACAACGCACTTTTCCGCAAGACACTACGGAAGCCCGACACATCAGTCGGCGATATAAAGCGTTCGCAGTAATCAACAGATAGCTCTACAAGCGCAGCATCTCAGGTACTCCAAAGTTCATCGAGGAAGAAGTCGACAAGACCCTGTTGCTCGAGATCCATGAAGGCACTTGCGGGCACCACGTGAGAGGTCGTGCATTCGTGGCCAAAGCTTTTCGATCAGGGTTCTACTGGCCAACAACAATGCGAAACACGGAAGACATTGTGTGACGCTGCATCGCCTGCCAAAAATTCGCCAGCAGGCCACACGCTCCAGCATCAGTACTCAAAACCATACCACTATCCTGGCCTTTCGCCACATGGGGACTCGACATGGTGGGTCCACTCAAAAAATCCTCAAAATGAGGTCGAACACATCTCCTAGTAGCAGTGGAAAAATTCACCAAGTGAATTGAGGCAGTACCAATCACCAGCTCAACTGCTATTCAAGTCATCAAGTGTAGATTAGGAAGTTGCTATCGGTTTATTTACATTTGAACTATGGTTTTTTTGTCATTTTCATCTTCCGTATGAGATATATATGGGTGCTAAGTCCGTTTCATGTGCACTTGATATGAATATATTTGCATTCTAACTACAAGTGCAACGATATTTGACCAAATGTGTGCTGAAAAATCATGTATGAGCTCTCGGGTTAACGTGTAGCACACATACGTGGAATTAGCATGAACTTGTTGTAACCTTGGTCACATCTTTCGACCAGGAAACATTGAGGTTAGTGTTTTTTAAATTAAAAAAAATGAAAATCGCTCGGAAATATATGAGACTTTGCGTGGCGCCGTGATAAGGTAGAACAACGACGTGGTAAAATTTTCAGACATTTTGAGAAAGGTTATCATGCGGTCGCCTTGCAAATGGGGGCATCTCACATGAAGGACCATGGTTTCGATATGTATGGAACGAGTCGTGAAATGTTCGGTTTACAAGTAGATTGTATTGTTACTACGTCGATTGTGGTTGATTTTTTTCCACTGCCATGTGGGCCCAGGATGCTAATTAAACCCCCTCTGCTTGCGTGCGAGGTGATGATGATTTCTCGCCCTTCGTTGGTAAACCCCAAGAGGAAGGTGTGATGTAGCACAGGAGAAAATTTCCCTCAGTAAAGATACCAAGATTTGTCTCCAGTAGGACTCCGGAGATGATAAGTAGGTGTCGGCGGCTCAACTGACGCGGACCTGCACACAGACGCAAATAACTTTGTTCCCAACGAAGTTCAGAGAGGTTGTCAATCTCTCCGGTCTTGTTGTTCACAAAGCATCAAACACAAGGGATAATGATAGCAACTGAAAGTAAAAGAAGAAAAGTAAATGAGTGTGGAAACAGTAATGAGGATATGGACCAGGATACGTGATGTTCACTAGTGATGTCTCTCTCCCAAAAGACGATAAAACTGCTATGCGAGGTGAACAAATTACAGAAGGGAAATTGACAGGATTATGAACGCACCGCAATGCTAACTATGCTACAAAAGAAAGGAAGAGGCTCAAAAGCATGGGCAGAACGCCAAAATAAGTAGACCGAAATCCAACTGCATCTACTACTAATCATCCACCTTGAGATATCTATCCAGAACATCTCACTGGTATTAAGTTGCGAGCCCCACCCAAAGTGTAAACCCAAAGCAACAGACAAGTGCATTAAAAAGCACTTTGCGTAAAGTAAACAATCCTTGTAACCGCGGTTACAAGCACTGTTGTTTTCCCCCTTGTGGCAACAACACATCCCCTAGACTCATGTTTCTGTCACTCAAGCGTGTCATCAGGGGGCATGAACCCACAATCGAGCATAACGTTCCCTCTTGGGGTCACTACCTACTACTTGGCCAAAGCAATAAACAGCAACGGAGAACATGCAAGAATTACTTAAGAACAAAAATATAAAAGATAAGAACGAATTATATTACTCTATCACAATCTGAACATAGTCTCATAATCCATCAGATCCCATCAAACTCAGCATAGCAACAGCAGAAAGATTACAAAAGTGCCTCGATCATGTAGGGCAGCTCACGAGGTCTAAACCATGAATAACAAAGAGGGCAGGAGAACATCACATAGCTACTGATCACGGACCCATGGTCCAAAGGAAACTACTTACGGCACATCCGGGAAGATTCCATGGTGGAGAGGAGACTCCCGGAGGTCGGCCCTCCCTCCGGCAGGGTGCCGGGAAGAGCTCTGCTGGTGCTCCCGATCTCAAAAGCGCGGCGGCGGTGGAACAGAGGCGAGATCACGAAAAAGGGTTCTTCTTCTGAGGGTTTCTCGTCACGGAGAATATATAGGCGAAGGGGGGCAGCCAGGGGGGCCACCAGGGGTCCAGGCGCCCCCCTGGCGCGCCACCAGGGCGCCTGGGCCCCTGGTGGTGGCCCTCTGGCCCCACTCAGGTTCTTCCGGAAGGTTTTTTATCTGATTTTTCCCGAATTTTTGGAGCACTTTTTATATGGGGGAAAACTGAAATAGAAAAACAACAGAAAACAGGAACTAGCACTGTGGTGCACTGAGTTAATAGGTTAGTCCAAATATGATCAAAAGTGTATGAAAGTGTATCTAGATCATAGCAATATCACACAAAACATGCATGGAGCAAGCAGAAATTATAGATACGTTTTGGACGTATCACAAGCATGGCCCACTCTAGTCAGTTGACCAATCAACTGCCCTGATGTCATGCTGATGCAGTGATGACGCAATAAACCCTCTTTTGTATTTATCAGAAATTCCAGAAAAGGTATTAAACTTGTAAATTCAATAAATTTTAAACCAAACTCCAAATTAAACATTTAATATATGAAAAATTATTAGGAAAATTCAGGGATTCCAAATATGCAATATGTTTTCATGTCAAACCATTTTAACTGGAGAAACTTAAGAAAATGTGTTAATGAATCATATGAAATTGATACATGGAGTTTGAATTGCAAATTCTTTTGCAATGCACTTCATTTAAATGGAATCATCAAACACATCAATATCCTTTACATCACTTTAGAACACCATATCATGTGTTTGAGCATTGCATCCATATTGATTGTTACTTTATGCTTTGATTGCTATCGATAGAAGTGGCACTGGAACAGGAATTCATCCCTGAAGAAGAAGATAGTCTGTATGATCCCCGTCAGCAAGGCAATCAAACCCTCTTTGATCATGTCGATCAAAACCCATTTCCCTCTCATTCTCACTTATGCATTGTTTAGGATGTTACCATGATGCGTTTCTACCGCATAGCTGAACAAATACTTTGCATGACCTATCATTTTGTCACCGTAGTAAGAAAAACACAATCCTAGCAGATGTAGGAGTTGGTTGATTTCATGTGGGCCCTGCAACTGTTACTGCTTATTTCATGCTTAGATTTATACAGTGATGATGATGATGTGAGTCGGTATGGTGGTGGTAACGTCTTGGTGAATTTGATCTAAACAAGGTGAACGATGAGAGGTTGTTTAGGAGTACATAGTGGGTTGCCTCGCAGAACACTGCCTTAAGCTCGAGTTCTTGTGTAGTAATCCAAGACAAAGATTACTACTACATGTTGGGCACATGGATCCTCGCTCGGCCTATTAACTCACCCTGATTCAGGTCCTAGAGTCACATCTAGTTTGGGTTTTCCATTTGGCATTTGCATAGAAAGATAAAGGAAATGAAATGTGGCATTCATGGTAGGGTTTTGTAACAGCCCAGATTTCACAAAAATTAAAAATTTTGTTTTCGGTGTGAATTGTTTGATTGTCTGATTTGTTTGCGGTGTTTGCATCCCCGATTTATCGATCGACGATTATTTTCCCCCCTCTTATCTCGTATCGGACGAAGACCAACCCTTGCCACCCTGACACTCTACCTTTGCGACACCGGGTTTCACCCGATCACGTCGCGAAAACCGCACGAGACCAGCCTTAGCCAACAGAACGAAAAACCCCGTTTAATAATGAAATGGTTTATTTTTATAGCGCGCCGGAAAGTGTTTTCGGAACGGTTCCAGCGTGAGGTGAACGCCACCGGCTCGACTCGCTGATCGCACACTTCGAAGTTTTACCCGAATCGGAGGTACTGCGGACCCCCGGCGGTCAGAAACGTGAGCACCGCGCGCGCGAGAGAAAAACCGGGAATGTTTTTGCAAACTGCTAACCACCTGGGCTATATAAAGTCCACCACACTCCCACCCATTTCTAGGGTTTCCCTAGCCACAATTTGCAGCCACCCCCTCAGATCTGGCCCCTATTTTCGCAATTTAGCTAATTTTCGCAGCAAACCCTAGCCCCGTCAGATCTGATCTGCCCAGATCCATCCTGAACCGTCAGATCTCGCCATTCGACGGCCCAGGGAGCCCCAACTCCCCACCTCCTCTCTCCTCGTCCTCCCAGCCGCCACCACCAGCCCGAGGGCATCCCGCCGCCGCCGCCTTCGCTGCGCCGGCCAGCCGCCGGCGAGGAGCCGCCGCCGGGCGCTGCCCCCCTCTCCTCCCCTTCCCTCTCTCCCTTCCCTCTTCCTCTCTCTTCTTCTCCCTCTCTAATCTCTCTCTCTCTGCCTGGACAAGAACCCGGCGCCATGGGTGGCTAGCGCAAGCACGCCGCCGCACCCTGAACCACCTCGCCGCCGCCCTGCTCGCCGGGATCCGGCCGGCGCCGCCGCATTCGGTGATCTCCTCGCCTCCCTCGCGCCTAGGCACCTCCTAGCCGCGCCGCCGTCGCCGGAGGTCGGCCGGCGAGCCGACGTGGAGCCGCTGCTCCCTGCCGCCAGCGGGAGGCCAGGTGGGCCCCCTCCCCAGCCGGCCCAACGCCAAGGCCAGGCCGAGGCCCACTTCGGCCCCACAACAAGCCAGCCCAGCGCCCCTCCTCTCAGGCCAGATGGGCCCTAGAGCCCATGGTGAGCAGCCCAGCTAGTCCTCTGTTTTTTTTATTTTGTCCAGAGCCTGCGAATATTTTTCTAAGTTTGGAATGAACTTGCTGCTGATGCCTGTTTGCGATGTAATTTCCCGTTGAACCGTAGCTCCGATGAACGTGCCCCCAAAAATGAAAGGTGCTCAGTTTTGCGTGCTCTAGCATTCGTATGTAGAAAGTTTTTGCATTTGAGGTCATCTAGATTGTGTAATTGTGTGCTAAAGTGGGCATCAGGCCGTTAAACTGCTAATAATTGCTGTTAAGTGCTGCTGTTATTATTTTATTGCAACTTTGCATGATGATTGTTACTCATCCATGAGGCCTATTACATTGATTCTTTTTCCTATGTGTTAATCATCATGTGTACTTCATTTCCATGCTTTAAGTTGTCATGTTTGGGTGTTTTAGCTATATTAAATCTTGCTCCAAAGAGGTGACCCTGATGTTATTGTGCTGCTGTTGCTGAAACTGTTATTTTGTTGCAACTTCGGTCAACGAGTGTGTCGCGACCGTTTATCGGAATTGAGTGATTCCAATTGCATATTGTTAAGAATCATGTCTAATTTCATCCTATGTATTTCTTTGTCATGATATGCTTGTTGTTCATATAGTTATTGAGCTCTACAGTTGCTATGCTGCTGTTTTTGACAGCCACCTCTGTTTTTGATCCGATGCCATGTTGCATGCTTAATATCTTTTGATCTATGATGCCTTTTTGCATGATTCTTTTTGTCATGCCTTCCCTGTCATGCGTACTTTAGTTCATATCATTTGTGAGCATGTTTGCATTGATTAACCTGTTTATGCATTGCTCTAAAGTGTGCTTCGTGATGTTGGCAGATTGTGCCCGTAACTTGTTTTGCTTGTATGTTTTTAACCGTAACTCCGTTTGGAGTTTTCTTTATATGTAACTTGATTAGTTTTTCGTGTACTTTGTGTTTATGCTATTGTTTGCTGTTGTTAACCAACCTAAAATATGGTTTAGGATAGAACAGTACAAAATGCTTTAATCATCGTGCCACACTTAGTGTTATGCCATGTTTAGGTTGTGCCTCACTTAAATTGACTAGCATAGATAGTTTACTTTGTGCTTCACCTCTTGACATGTTTATGTGCTATGTCATGCTTGAGTGAGATGCCATGTTAACAACCTTTGTTGATCACCTGTAGCTAAACAACTTGAACCTTTCCAATTGTGCGGTATCGTCGTGTGTGACGAGTACTCCACTTAACCTGTTAGTAACCGCTCTCGACGGTAGGTGCGATGTCTCGTGTTGCCTTCTTGTTGATTATTGCTCGTGTTTTCCTCGTAGTAATAGAGTGCTTGCTCGTTGATTGCTTTCCAGTGTTTACCCTCTTGTGTGCTTCCGCGGGTACCTTCGGAGACGATGCGAGCTTGCGATCAACTACACCTTCGGAACCCGACTTATCAACAGGCAAGGACTATACATTACTTATGATCCATTCTATTTCAACCAGCGGTTTGCATGCTAGTCTAGGTTAGGCTCGATGTTTGATCCTACCACATGATTACAGCCTTTTTCAAACCGATACAGCAATATCCCCTCCCAGCAAACCTTGTACTGCTATGTTACCATTGCTCAGCCCCTGCTTAGTATGCGTGCTTAGGATGCTACGATGTTACCCTGTTACTCCTTGGTTTGGGATATCACCTTATTATTATTATTGTTGATGATATGATTATTATAATGTTGACTATATTCCATGAAGGATGGAAGGTCTAGGCTATCCCGCCCCGACGCTTTGTTCCATTCGAGTCACCTAGGATCCGAGTTCCGGGTATTGGTTTTAAGACTGAGCGTGCCTAACCGCGTGTGGGATTTTATGGGGTCCCCTCTTCTTACCTATCTAGCTTCAAACATTTCTAGTGGTGACCCAAGCAGGTTTTACCTTTTGCAACGTGTGTGTGTTGGTTGGCGCCCCAGCTGTTTTCGAAACAACTCGGGCCAGCGGAGACTTAGTTTTTCTGTTGGTCCAAAACTGGAAGCTAGGGGGCTGCCCACATCTGTTTGGGTAGCTAACCCGACGTCGTCCAGACGGTAGAGGCCGACTCGAGAGCGCGGTCGGCTTTTGAGTTGGATGTCGACTGACCGGGGGCCACCCGGATTTGTGTGTTGTTAGTTAGAGGGACCTGTCGTTCCGGATCTCTTGGGACTAAATCATAAAATGGTTGCCTATAATGGGTAGCAACTGAGAGAGATGGGCGTGCGTGCGGAGCCTTGTAATGGGCAGTTGGTACACCCCTGCAGGGTTAAATCTTTTCGAGAAGCCGTGTCCACGGTTATGGACGACTTGAGACCTACTCCTTGTTCATAGACAACAACAACTGAGATAATCTTAATACAACATGATCAACGTGTGTGCGTGCCTTGACTGCTTCTTCTTCATCGGGATGCGAAGAGGAGGACAAGGATAGGATAGGTCTTATGTTTGCGTATGTAGTTGATAGCAAGACTTGTTGGAGGCGATTCCTTATCGAATGCTTGGCTTCTTATCTTACTCTCTAGATCGGTAGCCACTTCATAAATGCTAGTGCGGCAGTAACCTCACCACTTACCCCATCCTTACCGTAAACTAATAGTTGTCCTAGAATGACGAGTGATGAAGTCCTTGCTGGTCAGATGACCACTACAGTTGGATGCTGAGTACCTCTGTACTCATGATACTACCCTCAAACTATTTTCAGGGTTATTGATCGACAACGGGTATGGTGATCGACGTTTCACGTGGGGACTCGACGACGACTAGTTAGGCGGATCCCTGCGGAGGGCTTGGACCCGTGTGGTTATGGGATCGATGTTTTTCTCTTTGCCAGTAGGCATTTGATTGTAGTCTGTACTCAGACATGTATCTTCCGCTGTTGTATTGTATTTGAGTCAGTTTTATGCCGATTGTATGAGATGTTGTATCCTTGTATCTGTAATGTTGTGATATCATGTTGGAAATCCGGGGCATATGGCTATGTCATATGTCGCGGTGGGACCGATATGTTCTTCGTCCCCGGATCTGGATGGAAACATCTAGATCTGGAACAGTACCGCATATCGGGCCTTACAACTTGGTATCAGAGCCTTATCGACCGTAGGATCCCTTCTCTGGCCGAAGTCGAGTCTAGACAAAAATTATTTTGTAGTTACTAAGTTAGTTATCGGAGAGTAGGAATCTTTTTACTCCTTACCCTTGCTCTGGTAAGGACAAGTGTCGTAAGTGTTTTAATTCTTTTCTTATCCCCTTCAAAACTCTAGGATCTCGAGTGTGTGGAGCTCGGAATCGTTACAATGCCTTGCTTGCAGCGTATTGTCTCGATTCCGAGCTCAGGTGGGAATTCCTGTAGTACCTTTAGCTTCTCCGGTTTCGGATATCATCTGGGTCGTCCTTTTCCCTCCCTCCTTTTGCCCGGTGTTTTCACGACTTGCGTCGACAAGCACTATCCCTTTGACCAGGTTTTAGTAGCCGTTCTTCCTCTTGACACCTGATGGTTTCGATCTTCGACGTCGCCATCTCCCTGCGGAAAGTTTCGCGACGGAAGTTCGACGTCGACATGGAGCAGAGTCCCTTGTTGGTGGTGTTGAAGAATCGTCGGCTCTCTCTTTTCTCTCCCCCCTCTCCCCCGGATCGTCCTGGATCTCGGGACGAGATCCATTGTTGGTGGTGTTGTATTGTAATAGCCCAGATTTCACAAAAATTAAAAATTTTGTTTTCGGTGTGAATTCTTTTATTTTCTGATTTGTTTGCGGTGTTTGCATCCCCGATTTATCGATCGGCGATTATTTTTCCCCCTCTTATCTCGTATCGGACGAAGACCAACCCTTGCCACCCTGACACTCGACCTTTGCGACACCGGGTTTCACCCGATCATGTCCCGAAAACCGCACGAGACCAGCCGAGCCAACGGAACGAAAAACCCCGTTTAATAATTAAACGGGTTATTTTTATAGTGCGCCGGAAAGTGTTTTAGGAACGGTTACAGCGCGAGGTGAACGCCACCGACTCGACTCGCTAATCGCACAGTTCGAAGTTTTACCCGAATCGGAGGTACTGCGGACCCCCGGCGGTCAGAAACGTGAGCACCGCGCGCGAGAGAGAAAAACCGGGGATGTTTTTGCAAACTGCCAGCACCCTGGGCTATATAAAGACCACCACACTCCCACCCATTTGTAGGGTTTCCCTAGCCACAATTTGCAGCCACCCCCTCAGATCTAGCCCCTATTTTCGCAATTTAGCTAATTTTCGCAGCAAACCCTAGCCCCCTCAGATCTGATCTGCCTAGATCCATCCTGGACCGTCAGATCTCGCGATCCGACGGCCCAGGGAGCCCCAACTCCCCACCTCCTCTCTCCTCGTCCTCCCAGCCGCCACCACCAGCCCGAGGGCATCCCGCCGCCTTCGCTGAGCCAGTCAGCCGCCAGCGAGGAGGCGCCGCCGGGCGCCGCCCCCCTCTCCTCCCCTTCCCTCTCTCCCTTCCCTCTCCCTCTCTCTTCTTCTCCCTCTCTAATCTCTCTCTCTGCCTGGACAGGAACCCGGTGCCATGGGTGGCTAGCCCAAGCACGCCGCCGCCCCCTGAACCACCTCCCCGCCGCCCTGCTCGCCAGGATCCGGCCGGCGCCGCCGGATCCGGTAATCTCCTCGCCTCCCCCGTGCCTGGGCACCTCCTAGCCGCACCGCCGTCGCCGGAGGTCGGCCGGCGAGCCGACGTGGAGCCGCTGCTCCCTGCTACCAACGGGAGGCCAGGTGGGCCCCCTCCCCAGCCGGCCCAAGGCCAAGGCCAGACCGAGGCCCACTTCGGCCCCACAACAAGCCAGCCCAGCGCCACCTCCTCTCAGGCCAGATGGGCCCTAGAGCCCATGGTGAGCAGCCCAGCTAGTCCTCTGTTTTTTTTGTCCAGAGCCTGCGAATATTTTTCTAAGTCTGGAATGAACTTGCTGCTGATGCCTGTTTGCGATGTAATTTCCCGTTGAACCGTAGCTCCGATGAACGTGCCCCCAAAATGAAAGTTGCTCAGTTTTGCGTGCTCTAGCATTCGTATGTAGAAAGTTTTTGCATTTGAGGTCATATTGATTGTGTAATTGTGTGCTAAAGTGGCCATCAGGCCGTTAAACTGCTACTAATTGCTGTTAAGTGCTGCTGTTATTATTTTGTTGCAACTTTGCATGATGATTGTGACTCATCCATGAGGCCTACTGCATTGATTATTTTTCCTATGTGTTAATCATCATGTGTGCTTTATTTCCATGCTTTAACTCGTCATGTTTGGGTGCTTTAGCTATATTAAATCTTGCTCCAAAGTGGTGACCCTGATGTTATTGTGCTGCTGTTGATGAAGCTGTTATTTTGTTGCAACTTCGGTCGACGAGTGTGTCGCGACCGTTTATCGGAATTGAGTGATTCCAATTGCATATTGTTAAGCATCATGTCTACTTTCATCCTATGTATTGCTTTGTCATGATATGCTTGCTGTTCATATATTTATTGAGCTCTAAAGTTTCTATGCTGCTGTTTTTGACAGCCACCTCTATTTTTCTCTAAGTCTGTAACGTTCCGATGCCATGTTGCATGCTTAATATCTTTTGATCTATGATGCCTTTTTGCATGATTCTTTTTGCCATGCCTTCCCTCTCATGTGTACTTTAGTTCATATCATTTGTGAGCATGTTTGCATTGATTAACCTGTTTATGCATTGCTCTAAAGTGTGCTTCATGATGTTTGCAGATTGTGCTCGTAACTTGTTTTGCTTGTATCTTTTTAACCGTAACTCCGTTTGGAGTGTTCTTTATATGTAACTTGATTAGTTTTTCGTATACTTTGTGTTTATGCTATTGTTTGCTGTTGTTAACCAACCTAAAATATGGTTTAGGACAGAACAGTACAAAATGCTTTAATCATCGTGCCACACTTAGTGTTATGCCATGTTTAGGTTGTGCCTCACTTAAATTGACTAGCATAGATAGTTTACTTTGTGCTTCACCTCTTGACATGTTTATGTGCTATGTCATGCTTGAGTGAGCTGCCATGTTAACAACCTTTGTTGATCACCTGTAGCTAAACAACTTGAACCTTTCCAATTGTGCGGTATCGCCGTGTGTGACGAGTACTCCACTTAACCTGTTAGTAACCTCTCTCGACGGTACGTGCGATGTCTCGTGTTGCCTTCTTGTTGATTATTGCTCGTGTTTGCCTCGTAGTAATAGAGTGCTTGCTCGTTGATTGCTTTCCAGTGTTTACCCTCTTGTGTGCTTCCGCGGGTACCTTCCGAGACGATGCGAGCTTGCGATCAACTACACCTTCGGAACCCGACTTATCAACAGGCAAGGACTATACATTACTTATGATCCATTCTATTTCAACCAGCGGTTTGCATGCTAGTCTAGGTTAGGCTCGATGTTTGATCCTACCACATGATTACAGCCTTTTTCAAACCGATACAGCAATGTCCCCTCCCAGCAAACCTTGTACTGCTATGTTACCATTGCTCAGCCCCTGCTTAGTATGCGTGCTTAGGATGCTACGATGTTACCCTGTTACTCCTTGGTTTGGGATATCACCTTATTATTATTGTTGTTGATGATATGATTATTATAATGTTGACTATATTCGACGAAGGATGGAAGGTCTAGGCTATCCCGCCCCGACGCTTTATTCCATTCGAGTCACCTAGGATCCGAGTTCCGGGTATTGGTTTTAAGACTGAGCGTGCCTAACCGCGTGTGGGATTTTATGGGGTCCCCTCTTCTTCCCTATCTAGCTTCAAACATTTCTAGTGGTGGCCGAAGCTGGTTTTACCTTTTGCAACGTGTGTGTGTTGGTTGGCGCCCCAGCTATTTTCGAAACAACTCGGGCTAGCGGAGACTTAGTTTTTCTGTTGGTCCAGACCTGGAAGCTAGGGGGCTGCCCACATCTGTTTGGGTAGCTAACCCGACCTCGTCCAGACAGTAGAGGCCGACTCGAGAGCGCGGCCGGCTTTTGAGTTGGATGTTGACTGACCGGGGGCCACCCGGATTTGTGCGTTGTTAGTTAGAGGGACCTGTCGTTCCGGATCTCTTGGGACTAAATCATAAAATGGTTGCGTATCATGGGTAGCAACTGAGAGATATGGGCGTGCGTGCGGAGCCTTGTAATGGACAGTTGGTACACCCCTGCAGGGTTAAATCTTTTCGAGAAGCCGTGTCTACGGTTATGGACGACTTGAGACCTACTCCTTGTTCATAGACAACAACAACTGAGATAATCTTAATACAACTTGATCAACGTGTGTGTGTGCCTTGACTGCTTCTTCTTCGTCGGGATGCGAAGAGGAGGACAAGAATAGGATAGGTGGTATGTTTGCGTAAGTAGTTGATAGCAAGACTTGTTGGAGGCGATTCCTTATCGAATGCTTGGCTTCTTATCTTACTCTCTAGATCGTTAGCCACTTCATAAATGCTAGTGCGGCAGTAACCTCACCACTTACCCCATCCTTACCGTAAACTACTAGTTTTCCTAGAATGACGAGTGATGAAGTCCTTGCTGGGTCAGATGACCACTACAGTTGGATGTTGAGTACCTCTGTACTCATGATACTACCCCCAAACTCTTTTCAGGGTTCTTGATCGACAACAGGTATCGTGATCGACGTTTCACGTGGAGACTCGACGACGACTAGTTAGGCGGATCCCGGCGGAGGGCCTGGACCCGTGTGGTTATGTGATCGATGTTTTGCTCTTTGCCAGTAGGCATTTGATTGTAGTCTGTACTCAGACATGTATCTTCCTATGTTGTATTGTATTTGAGGCAGTTGTATGCCGATTGTATGAGATGTTGTATCCTTGTATCTGTAATGTTGTGATATCATGTTGGAAATCCGGGGCATATGGCTATGTCATATGTCGCGGTGGGACCGATATGTGCTTCGTCCCCGGATCTGGATGGAAACATCTAGATCTGGAACAGTACCGCATATCGGGCCTTACAGGTTTGTAGCACATGGCTTGTCAAGCGGAGAACCATCCGGCGAGGTGGGCTTGTTGGTCGTTCCTACATGGTTTGAGTCCTAACCGGAAACTCGGCTGGACTTCCAGTTGGGTTTGGCACTCAGATAGTCGACTCCTGGATTAGAATTGGCTGTGAGGTAAAAGTTTTGGAAATTATCCTCGCCGACACCCGCTTGAAGGATGAAGAGATCCCGGCGGTAACAGTACACCCCTACAGGGTTAACAAACTATTGGAATAGCCACGTCCGCGGTAATGGACTACTTGGAGACCTATGCTTGATTATTAGACAACCTCAATAGTTACTCTAAAACTTGCCAAGATAAGTGTGAGTGCTATGGTTTGCTTTCTTGTGGGAAGTTGACGAAGGTTCCATAGTGGTGTATTGATAGAGAGACTTGGCTAGATGGACTCAAGTAAGCTTCTTACCTCATTCTAATAATCGTAGCACATGTTAGCCAAGTCAAAGCTGGCACTTCTGCATTACAAACCCCACCTCCCTTTGCCTTGAAACTTGAGCATGAGTAGTATAGTTATGATGTAAGTTTTGTAGAGTACCACTTTGTACTCACTTTTGCTTATTTATGTTTTTAGATGAACCCACTAACTCCGATGGAGGCTTCTTCGTGGATCTCGACGTGGACTCAGCTAGTATAGTTGCAGACAACAGTCTGGTCCCTTGTGGAAGGGTATGTATGTTTGAACAAGGCTTCTCTAAGACATTTGTTAAACTTGTCTGTACTCAGACCTATGTTGCTTCCGTTTCTTGTATGAATGTTGGATCACAGTGATATGATCTCTTTGTGTACTCTATGTAAGTCAATAAAGATGCATACTTTGTAGAGTTCATGTTATGAGTACCTGCTGTTTACATTGGACATGTATGTTGCGTGTAAGTTTATAACGTGCATGTCTTAGTGTGGGGTTCGATAACTTGGTTGTGTTCTCGTTGGCGGTATTTCTTATATCCAGGTAGCTCTGACTTGTGCGCATCATGGAGCATCACGATGTGGTTGCACGTAACTCTGTTACGTGGCACACTTCATTGTACGATTGAGCCTGCCCGAGACCTCGACTAAGTGAATCGGACCGGAGTTGTCTATGTAAATGTTATGATTCAATTGACAATATGGTTGAGGCGACTTGTCTATGAGTATGGGATTTCACCACCCATAAGCATTTAAACTTGTGAGCGCACGATGAGGACCCATCTCAGTTGATCGTCCGGGCCTGGATGGGATGGCCCTCACGTTCGAGCTTTCCGAGATAGTCTGGTACATGTCCTTGTCTGCTTAGACGAATGGGTACGACTCTCGACTCTCCATATGATTGAATTGTGACTAGAATTACATATGCATACCCCGGGTCTCGACACACAGGGTATAGGCTAAGAAAACGGTTGTAATACACGAACCGTGTGCTTCACCGTATCACCGAAATTTTGGCATGTAACGGGATGTGTTTGATATATTTAAATCATCAAGTGTAGATTAGGAAGTTGCTATGGGTTTATTTACATTTGAACTATGATTTTTTTTGTAATTTTCATCTTTCGTTTGATATATATATATATATATATATATATATATATATATATATATATATATATATATATATATATATATACATCCGGTCTATTCTGACATCGATGTCAGAATAACTATTCTGACAACATTCGGAACTGCATCGTATCGCAAAAGAGAACCGCACTGCTGAATTCGGAGCACTACAGTTCGGGTAAAATAGAACCGCATGCACCATTTTCGCGATAACTTTTTAACCGTTTGTCGGAATTGATACACCGTTGGATTCGTTTTGAAATGGAGCATCTTCCGTATGTTGAACACTTCTTCTAATTCCTCACGGATTAAGAGCAGTTTTGAAAACGGTGTGACGACCCACTTTCACAGCGGGAGTATTTTCGCGATTTCTCTTCAAAAGTTTGTCGGATTGATGAATATGATACATCGTTGGAAAGGTATTGATCAGGTGCTCCATCCATATGTATAACACTTTCTCTAATTCCTCACGGTTTGAGAGTAATTTTAGATAAAAAAACGCAGCAACTCTGTTTTTGTTTTTCGGATCTCTTAGAGAGTAGAACTTTTTAACCGTTTGTCGAAACGATGCGTATGATACACCGTTGCATTCGCATGGAGTAGTAGATTAATCCGTATGTTGAACACGTTTCGAGATTCTGCACCGTTTTGAAGCAATTTAGAAAACGGTGGCGCTGCCATCTTCTTGAAAGCGGGCGTATATGCGTATTTTTTTTGATTCGTTCGTCCGATCGATTCAATTGTTACACGGTTGGATAGGTATCGTCGAGGCGCTCGAATTTCATGTATAACTTTCTCTCTAACTCATTATGGTTTAAAAGTAGCGTCGATTTTACTAAAACGCGGACTCACTTTTTTCGCGCAACAAAAAATCGGCGAGTGAACTGCATTGCTTTGCATCCGACAGTCAAGCGCACTGCATTATTGCCAAACAGAGCACACGTGTTCTTTGCGGACCCGAATTGGCCAAGTGAACTGCATTGGCCGGACAACCGCACCGCATCCCACGGTGCAGGCGCACTGCATTATCGTCAAACAGAGCGCACGTGTTTTTCTTGGATCCGAACTCGACGAAGCGAACTGCATCCTTCGGGCTATCGCAATGCAAAGGTTAACAAAGAGCACTGCATGTTTTTTTTATGAAAACGTTGTAGTTCGCTCGGAGGAAAGCAAACCGCGGTACAAAGTGAAATGAACTGCAGATTTGTTTTGTCTTTTTGCAATATGTTTTTTATTCAAATAGTTTCCGTTGAACCGCATCCCAACGGTGAACCGCACTGCAATTTCAAGAGAAAAAACTGCAGACAATTTTTTATTCATGTTTGTTACTACAAGGCAAATGCAGTTCGCATCAAAGAAATAAGCAAACAAAATTGCAACTCAATTTTCATGATTATACACAGTACACTGCACACACATACACGAGAGTTACTGCATGGATGCGCCTGCGATCTACACAAACCATCCTGCTTAGCCCGTCAAACTGCAATCCACGGAGAACCGCTTGAGATGAGTTTTTTTTGCAAAAAAATTGCGAAAACCGCTGACCGGCAGGCACGTGCATCGCTTGGAACTCCGGCACCACCTTGCTTGGAGCGGCATGGCTTCTCGTTTGGGACCAGCAGTGCGGGACCACAGGCGAAGGAAGGAGGAGCGGAATTGCAATCCGCGACTACAATCCACGGCGGGGCAGTGGTCGTCCAGCGCGGCGACGGAGGTCGGCTGTGGCTCTGAAAATCCTCCCCGGTCGAGGCAGGTGGCCGGGGCCGCGGAGGGGAGGTGGCCAGGCCCCGGCCGGGACCATGGCGACGGGTGGGGTGCAGCGGGGCGGGATGGCCGGTGCCGGGCGGAGTCGTGGTGCGTATCTCTGGATGGCGGCGGCGACGGCCGTTGCCGAATCATCTCAATCCGACGGGGTGGAGGCCCAATCTGGAGTCGAGGAACCTGATCCCGGTGGCGCTGTGCTCTAGTGGATGCGTTGGAGAGAGGTGGGGCGGTCCCCGGCGCGCAGTAGGAGGAAGGTGGCCGGCGTGGGAGGAATTGGTGGTCGGCGTGGGGAGTTGAAGGATGGACCGCGTGGGGAAGGAAGGTGGGAGGAGTGGGGGTAGGTGGGGATCGGCAACCCATTTCTTTTTTATATCGGTGTTGTTTGGTTCGGGTTTTTTCTGTGAGCAACGAGGTGTTGGCAAAATAAGCCTACTGTTGTTAGAATAATAGTCTTAAGGGTGTTGTTAGAATAGACCCACCCTATATATATATATAGGGTGGGTCTATTCTAAAAACACCCCCTAAGACCTTATTCTAACAACAAAAACCTTATTGTAACAACACGCCCCCACCCCTCCCAGCCTCCTGGCGCGGCAGCGCCCCTGATCCGGCGGCGACCCCCACCCCTCCCAGCCTCCTGGCACAGCAGCGCCGCGAGCCGGCGACGACCCCCACCCCTCTCAGCCTCCTGGCACGGCAGCGCCCCGAGCCGGCGGCGATCCCCACCCCTCCCCGCCTCCTGGCGCGGCATTGCCCAAGGCCGGCTGCAGAGAGCCATTATGCGGCGCGGATTCGGCGGGTCCTTCCATGATTCAGCGCCGCCACCGCCTGCAGCTCCACCACTTCTTCAGTTCCGATCTCCTAGCCTGCGAGATCCGCCCCGCGGTGATGCATGGTCGAGGGAAGCGAACTGCAAGGAGGCCTTCTCCGGCAAACTCGGAGTCGTCCTGGAAGAGAACTGCAATGGTCATATCGCCCATACAACCTTCTCCAGCGATGATGGCGCAGGTTGAGAAGGCCCATGTGTTCCTGCAACATAGGTGGGCTGCACGTCAACAACAAGCCGAACTGCAACTACAGAATAGCAGAGCTGATTTCAAGAGGAAGGTCGCGCATCCAACTAATGTAACAAGTCCTACTACGTGAATTCATAATGCAGTGCTCTGTTTTCTTGGAATGCAGTGCGTTCTTGCGTCAAAAAATGCGTTTGTGTCTCTCCCCATGGCTTACATTATGTAGTAGTTTGTGAAAATAATGTAGCGCACATTGTTTGTATATGTTGAGCACTGTGTCTTTTAACTGAACTGCATGGGAGTACATTGCATCCAAAAAAATAGTTTCATAGTAACTGAACTGCAACAATGCAGTGCAGTACAGTTTTTGCTTGTTGCGTACAAAAATGACATATAGTATCGAAAAAATACAGTGCAGTTCACTATTCTACAGATAAAAAAGTACCACTTTGGATTACATACTAAAGTGAAGTTCGCTGTCTATTCTCCTATGCAGGATAAAGCTGTGCAGAGAAGCCAGAAGATGCAGCAAGTGATTCACGACAATCAGCCCCTGAACTGCGTTCAGAGAGAAGAGTGGGAGCTGGCCGCATGGATAACACCAGAGATACCTAGAGGTTTTTTCAACACGACAAACAGGACTGCAGACTCAGCGGATGAAGATGTAGAGGACGAAGATGAAGACGGAATAGAACATAGCGGCGAAGATGAGGAGGACAATGATCTGATATACATGGGGCAGCATGCGCCGCGAGACGAACGACGATGAAGAGCAACTCATAACAGTTATGCAGCCAAGGTACACGGACGTTATTGCAACATTTGGTTAGCAGATAAGAGTGGATGATATTGAGCCTCCACAAAAAAATGTTGCGCCTCCGGGAACCAATGTTGAACACGAGCCGGTTCGGGAGCAACTGGTTCGTCGACACAGAAACAGTGGGATTGCGCCAAGGCCGCCTGCGACACATCAAATGGATCAGCACCCGGATCAGAAAAAGACACAGGAAACAAAGAAAGTACAGTTCTCATCACTTCTGCCTCCCCGAGATCCTCGATTACACAGGTCTGTTGTAATTCCCCCATGCCCAATAAACATTGGTGAGATGCAAACACCAATGGAGAATAAGCAGTACACACATGTAAGCTTCCTTGACTTACTGCTGCAGTTCGCTTATGAAATCTTTTTCAGCCTGCGCATTCTTCGTTAACAAAAAGAAAATCATTTTCATGGTGTGGTGCAGAACAAGAACTTGCTGCATGAACTTGTGCCTGCGAAAGGTATGCAGTTCACCTCTTTCGCGGTAGCACACGAGTTCTACAACACATATGCGAGGCATGCAGGATTCGGCACACGGAAAAGGGGGACGAACATGACGAACAACTACATAGTTTTCTCAAGAGAGGGCAACCACCAAGAGACTGTGTCAGATTATGACAGAAAGCGAGATAAAACAACGAAAAGAACTGGCTCCAAGTCGAAAATAAGAGTGAAAGAGATCAAGGATGTCTTTTTGATAGCACATGTTGAGGTCAATCACAACCACAAAATGATTGAAAGCCCAGCTATGCTTCAGCACTTGCACTCGCATAAGAGGGATGATCCATTGCTTGATAAACTAGTAAAGGACATGCAGATCGACAACCTGACACACACACCGATGATGTCAACCCTGTCGAGAATGTCAGGAAGGGCTACAATATATAGGGTGGACTAGCCGTGACTGGGTGAACAAGTACATACATTAAACTAGCTGATATCTCCACTACTTGATACAGTTCGCTTGTGCATTTCTTTGTCTTGTTTAATGCTGAGCTATGCTCCGCTTTCAAACTGCAGGAAGTACCAGTTCGCAAAGGAGGAAACTGAGGACGATGTGAAGAAACTGCTAGCTTTGTTTGAGAAGATGCAGGAAATAAATCTGGAGTTTTTCTATGATTACAACAAAGATGTCGATAACCGTGTGCAAAACATCTTCTGGGCGAATGCAAGCTGCCGGGGTTCCTATGAAGATTTTGGAGATTGTGTCACGTTTGACACGACATACAAGACCAACAAGTTTCACATGCCTCTGGGCGTATTCGTTGGAGTAAACCACCACCTACAAAGTACAATATTTGCGGTGGCTCTCGTTAGAGACGAAACAATACCATCTTTTGAGTGGGTGTTCCGGACGTTCTTTCGTTGCATGAACAACAAGCGGCCAATCTGCATACTGACAGGTAAACTAAAAAATGCAGTTCAATGCTAGATTTTTTTAGTCCATTTCTTACATCCAAAAATCAAAAAAAAAACAGAGAAAAAGCAAAAAATAAAAGAAATGCAGTTCTCTCAAAATAACTGACTGCTTGTTTTAAAAGAAAACATGCAGATCAATGCCCCTCCATGTATGCAGCGATAAAGAGTACGCTAATAGGCACGCTACACAAGTTGTGTCGTTGGCATATACTGAAGAAATACAAGGATCATCTGTCCTTGCTGTACAAAGCATACGAGACATTCAAAGATGAGCTGACATCAGTTCTCAACCATCCATTGATGCCACCGGAGTTTGAACACGCTTGGCGTGACCTCATGGAGAAGTATAACCTACAGAATGATGAAATTATGAATGAGCTCTGGACAGACCGAGAAGAATGGATATCATCTTACTACAAGGAGGTGTTCTGTGCACGGATGACGTCGACGCAGAGAAGTGAAAGCATGAACCGGATCTTGAAGAGAAACTTTGTCAAGGAAGCACACGACCTACACATATTTGCGTCACACGTGGACAGATGCATCCAGACGAGGAAAGGCAACGAGCATGCAGAGACCATGGCAAACGAGGCATGGTACAAAAAAATCTTATCATGCTCCTATATGTGGTTCAGACTCACTACTGGTTTTCTTTGAAATTAAAAAAATGCAATTCTCTTTCCGTATGAACAAAAATGAATTTATTTGCATTCGAACTACAAGTGCAACGAAATTTGACCAAATGTGTGCTGAAAAATCATGTATGTGCTCTCGGGTTAATGTGTAGCACACATACGTGGAATTAGAATGAACATGTTGTCACCTTAGTCACGTCTTTCGACCAAGAAACATTGAGATTAGTGTTTTTTAAATTGAAAAAAATCAAAGAAAATGAAAATCGCTCGGAAATATATGAGACTTTGCGTGGCGCCGTGATAAGGTAGAACAACGACGTGGTAAAATTTTCGGACATTTTTAGAAAGGTTATCATGCGATCGCCTTGCAAATGGGGGCATCTCACATGAAGGACCATGGTTTCGATATGTATGGAACGAGACGTGAAATGTTTGGGTTACAAGTAGATTGTATTGTTACTACATCGATTGTGGTTGATTTTTTCCACAGCTGCCACGTGTCTATACGTGATATGTCTTTGAATTTTGACGCATTCCTTGTTATTTTGGTATTTTTAAACATTTTATTGCACTTAAAAACTGTAAAAAAGAGTTAAAGACAATATCCACCGGAACTATAGCAACATGAAGTTGGTTCATACGTGACTGTTTGATCCGTGGTGCTGCGTGCTGGCCAATCA
The DNA here is from genome assembly GCA_950022295.1 of Bromus sterilis. Taxonomy (NCBI): domain Eukaryota; kingdom Viridiplantae; phylum Streptophyta; class Magnoliopsida; order Poales; family Poaceae; genus Bromus; species Bromus sterilis. The sequence continues at coordinate 357,254,087 of OX465595.1, read as the reverse complement.
GAACGCACGGGCAAATTTCACAGTGTCACAACCCTAGTTTAGATATGCGCTAGGATTCAAGTACTTCATTGCATCATGTAAAAAAATTCAAAACAAATTGAAATGTGGAAAGGAAAAGCCCCAAATGAATTTAAATCAAATGGCCAGACAAAAACTTTCTTCCAAAAATCCTCTGAACTTTTTGAAAAGTCTCACAAATGAGTGTGATCACATATCAAGTGAAGTGGATTCAATCCGTTGTTCTATGATTTTTCAAAAAGTCCAAACAGGCCATGGAAATTAACAAAAAACCCTATTTGAAATTGAATTCAAATATTTTGAATTTCAAAAATCTTCAAATCTTTGGAGTGGCTAGCTCTATGCCATGTAAGTTCATATTAATGTTTTGGGGATTTTATAAAATGCTTTGGTATTTTAAACCAAAGAAAAACAAAAGAAACATAAAGGTTTTGAAACAGAAAGAAAAGGGAAGGAGGGAAAATTGCCCAAATTACCCAGAAGCCGGCCCAAGCCCACCTCAGCCTTGTCGTCTTCCTCCCCGCAGCTCCAAGCAGCTCGTTGGAGGCAGAGCACGCCGACGATGCCACTCCGACGCCTCGCGACTTCTAGGTCACTTAGGCCTCATCCTCTAGCCACTAAGACGTGCACCCCCCGCCCCCCCCGTGTCACTTTCCCCTCTCCCTGGCGTCTCTCCCTTTCTCTCCCTCGTTGTTTCCGCAGCAGCCCGAGAGCCATCGGAGCACGTCGACATGCACTGTCGTGCCCCGAGCCTACCCGACGCCACGCCTTTATGTCCAACCGCCTCTACGTCGACTACTATTTCTCTGAGCTGAATATCACAAGCTTGGAGCCATTGGAGCCGCTGAATTGCACCGTCTTCATCGCCAACGGCCACTGTGCGCCATCGTCGATTTCTTCGCCGCCATTGCTTCTACGACATCCTCGACCACGTCCTTATGCTGAGGGTGAGCCCACGCTCCTTTCCCCTCTCCCAACGCTCGAAACCGTGGCCTGAGCCGTTGTGGTCGTCGAACCCAGCTCCGGCAGCCTCGCCACTCGTCACCGTCGTTGTCTCCGGCAATCCCCATGTTGGCCGCATGCACTGGGTGATTTGCGGGAGCACGGGCGTCGTTTTGGTCCACCCTACGCTCCAAATGACGCACTGTGCCGCCGCCGCGTCTAGATGTCACCGGCGACTTGCCGCCGGGGAACCCACGTGGCTAATTAGCCTAAACGCTCATCCCCCTGCTAACCACCCACTAATACATTGCCATGTGGGCCCAGGATGCTAATTAACCCCCCCCCCCTGTTAATTTAATTCGCGATTTTAAACCAGAGAGGCTGACAAGCATGGCCCACTAGTCAGTTGACCAGTCAACTGCCCTGATGTCATGCTCATGCAGTGATGACGCAATAAACCCCCTTTTCTAGTTATCAGAAATTCCAGAAACGGGATTAAACTTGTAAATTCAATAAATTTTAAACCATAACTCCAAATTAAACATTTAATATATGAAATATTATCAGGAAAATTCAAGGATTCCAAATATGTAATTTTTTTCATGTCAAACCATTTTAAATGGATAAACATAAGAAAATGTGTTAATGAATCATATAAAATTCATACATGGAGTTTGAATTGCAAATTCTTTTGCAATGCACTTCATTTAAATGGAATCATCAAACACATCAGTATCCTTTACATCACTTTACAACACCATATCATGTGTTTGAGCATTGCATCCATATTGATTGTTACTTTATGCTTTGATTACTATCGATAGAAGTGGCACCGGGACAGGAGTTCATCCCTGAAGAGGAAGATAGTCTGTATGATCCCCGTCAGCAAGGCAAGCAAACCCTCATTGATCATGTTGATCAAAACCCATTTCCCTCTCATTATCACTTATGCATTGTTTAGGATGTTACCATGATGCGTTTCTACCGCATAGCTGAACCAATCGTTTGCATGACCTATCATTTTTTCACCGTAGTAAGCGAAACACAATCCTAGCAGATGTAGGAGTTGGTTGATTTCATGTGGGCCTTGCAACTGTTACTTCTTATTGCATGCTTAGATTTATACAATGATGATGATGATGTGAGTCGGTATGGTGGTGGTAAGGTGTTGGTGAATTTGATCTAAACAAGGTGAACGATGAGAGGCTATTTAGGAGTACACAGTGGGTTGCCTCGCTGAACACTGCCTTAAGCCCGAGTTCTTGTGTAGTAATCCAAGACAAAGAGTACTACCACATGTTGGGCACATGGATCCTTGCTCGGCCTATTAACTCACCCTGATTCAGGTCATGGAGTCACACCTAGTTCGGGTTTTCCATTTAGCATATGCATAGAAAGATAAAGGAAATGAAATGTTGCATTCATGGTAGGGTTTGTAGCACACGGCTTGTCAAGCGGAGAACCATCCGGCGAGGTGGGCTTGTTGGTCGTTCCTACATGGTTTGAGTCCTAACCGGAAACTCGGCCGGACTTGCAGTTGGGTTTGGAACTCAGATTGTCGACTCTTGGATTAGAATTGGCTGTGAGCTAAAAGTTTTGGAAATTATCCTCGCCGACACCTGCTTGAAGGGTGACGAGATCCCGGCGGTAACTGAGAGTTTCATGTGTGTAGCAGTACACCCCTACAGGGTTAACAAACTATTCGAATAGCCACGTCCGCGGTAATGGACTACTTGGAGACCTATGCTTGATTATTATACAACATCAACAGTTACTCTAAAACTTGCCAAGATAAGTGTGAGTGCTATGGTTTGCTTTCTTGTGGGAAGTTGAGGAAGGTTCCATAGTGGTGTATTGATTGAGAGACTTGGATAGATGGACTCGAGTAAGCTTCTTACCTCATTCTAGTAATCGTAGCACATGTTAGCCAAGTCAAAGATGGAACTTCTGTATTACAAACCCCACCTCCCTTTTCCTTGAAACTTGAGCATGAGTAGTATAGTTATGATGTAAGTCTTGTAGAGTACCACTTTGTACTCACGTTTGCTTATTTATGTTTTTAGATGAACCCACTAACTCCGATGGAGGCTTCTTCATGGATCTCGACGTGGACTAAGCTAGTATAGTTGCAGACAACAGTCTGGTCCCTTGTGGAGGGGTATGTATGTTTGAACAAGGCTTCTCTAAGCCATTTGTTAAACTTGTTTGTACTCAGACCTATGTTGCTTCCGTTTCTTGTATGAATGTTGGATCACAGTGATGTGATCTCTTTGTGTACTCTATGTAAGTCAATAAAGATGCATACTTTGTAGAGTTCATGTTATGAGTACCTGCTTTTTACACTAGACATGTATGTTGCGTGTATGTTTATAACGTGCATGTCTTAGTGTGGGGTTCGATAACTTGGTTGTGTTCTCGTTGGCGGTATTTCTTATAGCCAGGTAGCTCTGACTTGTGCACAGCTTGGAGCATCACGATGCGGTTGCAGGTAACTCTGTTAGGTGGCACACTTCGTTGTACGATTGAGCCCGCCCGAGACCTCGACTAAGTGAATCGGGCCGGAGTTGTCTATGTAAATGTTATGATTCAATTGACAATATGGTTGAGGCAACTTGTCTAAGAGTATGGGATTTCACCACCCATAAGCATTTTAACTTGTGAGCGCACGATGAGAACCCATCTCAGTTGATCATCCGGGCCTGGATGGGATGCCCCTCACGTTCGAGCTTTCTGAGATAGTCTGGTACATGTCCTTGTCTGCTTAGACAAGTGGGTACGACTCTCGGCTCTCCATATGATTGAATTGTGACTAGAATTACATATGCATACCCCGGGTCTCGACACACAGGGTATAGGCTAAGCAAACGGTTGTAATACACGGACCGTGTGCTTCACCGTATCACCGAAATATTGGGATGTAACGGCATGTGTTTGATATATTTAAATCATCAAGTGTAGATTAGGAAGTTGCTATGGGTTTATTTACATTTGAACTATGATTTTTTTTGTAATTTACCTCTTTCTTTTGATATATATATATATATATGTGTGTGTGTACATATATATATAGGGTGGGTCTATTTTAACAACACCCCTTAAGACCTTATTCTCACAACAAAAGCCTTATTCTAACAACACCCCACCCCTCCCAGCCTCCTGGCGCGACAACGCCCCTGATCCGGCGTGGACCCCCACCCCTCCCAGCCTCCTGGCGCTGCAGCGCCCTCGATCCGGCAGCGCCCCGAGCCGGCGGCGACTCCACCCCTCCCAGCCTCCTGGCGCGGCAGCGCCCCAAGCCAGCGGCGACCCCCTCCCCTCTCAGCGTCCTGGCGCGGCAGCGCCCCGAGCCGGCGGCAACCCCCACCGCTCCCCGCCTCTTGGCACGGTAGCGCCCTAGGTCGGCGACAGAGAGCCACTATGCGGCGCGGATTCGGCGGGTCCTTCCACGATTCAGCGCCGCCACCGCCTGCAGCTCCACCACTGCTTCAGTTCCGACCTCTTAGCCTGCGAGATCCGCTGCGATTCAGCAAATCGGGGCATCCAGCCGCGGTGATGCATGGTCGAGGGAAGCGAACTGCAAGGAGGCCTTCTCCGGCAAACTCGCAGTCGTCCTGGAAGTGAACTGCAATGGTCATATCGCCCATACAGCCTTCTCCAGCGATGATGGCGCAGATTGAGAAGGCCCATGTGTTCCTGCAACGCAGGTGGTCTACACGTCAACAACAAGCCGAACTGCAACTACAGAACAGCAGAGCTGCTTTCAAGAGGAAGGTCGCGCATACAACTAATGTAAGCAGTCCTACTACGTGAACTCATAATGCAGTGTTCTGTTTGCTTGCAATGTAGTGCGTTCTTGCGTCAAAAAATGCATTTGTGTCTCTCCCCATGGCTTACATTATGTAGTAGTTTGTGAAAATAATGCAGTGCACATTGTTTGTCTATGTTGAGCACTGTGTCTTTGAACTGAACTGCATGGGAGTACATTGCATCCAAAAAATATATAGTTTCACAGTAACTGAACTGCAACAATGCAGTGCGGTACAATTTTTGATTGTTGCGTACAGAAATGACATATAGTATCGAAAAAAGACAGTGCAGTTCACTATTCTACAGATAAAAAAAAGTACCACTTTGGATTAGATACTAAAGTGCAGTTCGCTGCCTATTCTCCTATGCAGGATAAAGTTGTGCAGAGAAGCCAGAAGATGCAGCGAGTGATTCACGACAATCAACCCCTGAACTGCGTTGAGAGAGAAGAGTGGGAGATGGCCGCATGGATAACACCAGAGATACCTAGAGGTTTTTTCAACAGGACAAACAGGACTGCATACTCAGCGGATGAAGATGTAGATGACGAAAATGAAGACGGAATAGAACATAGCGGCCAAGATGAGGAGGACAATGATCTGATATACATGGGGCAGCATGCGCAGCGAGACGATGATGATGACGACGATGAAGAGCAAATCATAACAGTTATGCTGCCAAGGTACACGGACGTTATTGCAACATTTGGTCAGCACATAAGAGTGGATGATATTGAGCCTCCACAAGACAATGTTGCACCTCCGGAAACCAATGTGGAACACGAGCCGGTTCGGGAGCAACCGGTTCGTCGACACAGAAATAGTGGGATTCCGCCAAGGCCGCCTGCCACACATCAAATGGATCAGCACCCGGATCAGAAAAAGACACAGACAACAAAGAAAGTACAGTTCTCATCACTTCTGCCTCCCCGAGATCCTCGATTACACAGGTCTGTTGTAATTCCCCCATGCCCAATAAACATTGGTGAGATGCAAACACCAATGGAGAATAAGCAGTACACACATGTAAGCTTCCTTGACTTACTGCTGCAGTTCGCTTATGAAATCTTTTTCAACCTGCGCATTCTTCGTTAACAAAAAGAAAATCATTTTCATGTTGTGGTGCAGAACAAGAACTTGCTGCATGAACTTGTGCCTGCGAAAGGTATGCAGTTCACCTCTTTCGCGGTAGCACACGAGTTCTACAACACATATGCGAGGCATGCAGGATTCGGCACACGGAAAAGGGGGACGAACATGACGAACAACTACATAGTTTTCTCAAGAGAGGGCAACCACCAAGAGACTGTGTCAGATTATGACAGAAAGCGATATAAAACAACGAAAAGAACTGGCTCCAAGTCGAAAATAAGAGTGAAAGAGATCAAGGATGTCTTTTTGATAGCACATGTTGAGGTCAATCACAACCACAAAATGATTGAAAGCCCAGCTATGCTTCAGCACTTGCACTCGCATAAGAGGGATGATCCATTGCTTGATAAACTAGTAAAGGACATGCAGATCGACAACCTGACACACACACCGATGATGTCAACCCTGTCGAGAATGTCAGGAAGGGCTACAATATATGGGGCGGACTAGCCGTGACTGGGTGAACTAGTACATACATTAAACTAGCTGATATCTCCACTACTTGATGCAGTTCGCTTGTGCATTTCTTTGTGTTGTTTAATGCTGAGCTATGCTCCGCTTTCAAACTGCAGGAAGTACCAGTTCGCAAAGGAGGAAACTGAGGACGATGTGAAGAAACTGGTAGCTTTCTTTGAGAAGATGCAGGAAATAAATATGGAGTTCTTCTATGATTACAACAAAGATGCTGATAACCGTGTGCAAAACATCTTCTGGGAGAATGCAAGCTGCCTGGGTTCCTATGAATATTTTGGAGATTGTGTCACGTTCGACACGACATACAAGACCAACAAGTTTCACATGCCTCTGGGCGTGTTCGTTGGAGTAAACCACCACCTACAAAGTACAATATTTGCGGTGGTTCTCGTTAGAGACGAAACAATACCCTCTTTCGAGTGGGTGTTCCGGACTTTCTTGCGTTGCATGAACAACAAGCGGCCAATCTGCATATTGACAGGTAAACTAAAAAATGCAGTTCAATGCTAGCTTTTTTGTAGTCCATTTCTTACATCCAAAAAACAAAAAACAAAACGGAGAAAAAGCAAAAAATAAAAGAAATGCAGTTCTCTCAAAATAACTGACTTCTTGTTTTCAAAACAACATGAAGATCAATGCCCCTCCATGGATGCAGCGATAAGGATTACGCTAATAGGCACGCTGCAGAAGTTGTGTCGTTGGCATATACTATAGAAATACAAGGATCATCTGTCCTTGCTGTACAAAGCATACGAGACATTCAAAGATGAGCTGACATCAGTTCTCAACCATCCATTGATGTCATCGGAGTTTGAACGCGCTTGGCGTGACCTCATGGATAAGTATCACCTGCAGAATGATGAAATTATGAACGCGCTCTGGACAGACCGAGAAGAATGGATATCAGCTTACTACAAGGAGGTGTTCTGTGCATGGATGACGTCGACGCAGAGAAGTGAAAGCATGAACCGGATCTTGAAGAGAAACTTTGTCAGCGAAAGACACGACCTACACATATTTGCGTCACAGGTGGACAGATGCATCCAGACGAGGAAAGGCAACGAGCATGTAGAGACCATGGGAAACGAGGTATGGTTCAAAAAAATCTTATCAAGCTCGTATACGCGGTTCAGACTCACTACTGGTTTTTCTTTGAACTTAAAAAATGCAGTTCTCTTTCCGTATGAACAAAAATGAGATGAAAAGTGTGATGTTAAAATGCAGTTCTCTTCTATATATAAAATCAATTATGTTTTTTGTTAAACAAAAACAACTAACTGACTGGCTTCTTTGTTTCGCCGGCAGAAATTAAAACTACTACTCAGTTTGTTTTCGAGGTTCAACTATCCAGGATTTACACAAGGGCAGTCTTTGCTGACTTCAAGAAAATGCACTACCACAACACTGCATTCAGATCAGAGCAGTCCCATGACAACCCAACAAAGTATTTGGTGTGCCACTACAACCAGTCCGATGATTTTGACTGGGCGAGACATGAGTTCCAGGTTGTCGCTGATGTGACAAACGGTATCTATGAATGCGAATGCAAACTATGGACACACACAGGTTAGTGAGACGAGAAATGGGGACACAAAAAAGCATAATGAAGTTCACATAGTTCTGGTGGCAACATATGAAAAAAAACTTAGTGAAGTTCACTACAGTAAAAAAACAAAAAGTACATATTTTTTATGCAGTTCACAAACCCTGAATTCTCTGTTACATATTTATTTGAAGTTTTCTCACACTGACAACCAAAAAAAATGAATATTTGCTGCAGGCCTATTCTGCGTACACATCGTTTGCATGTTAGATCAGCTGCGGGTGGACAAGATACCTGAGGAGTACATATTAAAGAGGTACACACGGAACGCGCGGCAAAATGCAACTTTTGACCGCAGAGACTACAAGCAAACTGCTCCAGATGGAAGTTCAATGTTCTACCGTAGGAGGCTATTTGTAGAAACAGCCATGGACCTGTCAAACAGGGGTTTCAAGTCGGATATCGGGTTCAACAGAGCGTTATATGGGATGAGAGCACTCATAGAAGAAGTTGACGTGCTGAACGAAGAAGAGGCGGAGAACAACAAGAATGCACGGAGTGAAGAAAAGGAAGATAAGCACAAACATGACACTGATGGTGCAGCTCTTACTGTAGATGAAACAATTCTTCCACCACCTGTATCAAACACAAAAGGGAGAAAGAAGGAGAGCAAGTCAGCAAATAAAAAAGCTGCAGCAAAGGATGTAGGTTCTGAAAATAAAAACAAGCCTGAGCCAGAGCTGGACATCGAAGGGAGGCCACTGGGAGTGAGGATGTGCAAATCATGCGAAAAGATTGCGGGGCACAACTCGAGGACATGCAAGCAGAGGCTAGAAAAAATCAAGGCCAGAAATGCCACCACATATGACCAAGCTGACCAACAAGAAGATTTGACAAAGAGAAGACTGTGCAGCATCTGCAAAAAGAGAGAGAAGCATAATGCAAGAACTAGCCCAAAGAGAGAAGAAGCAAAAGATGAAGAAGATGAGGAAGAAGATAATGATGAGGAAGAAGATGAAGAAGAAGATGAGGAAGAAGATAATGATGAGGAAGAAGATGAAGAAGAAGATGAGGAAGAAGATGATGATGAGGAAGAGGGAAAGGACGAAGAAGAAGATGAAGATGAAGACATCGAAGGACCGGCATCAACATCGAAGGGGAAGGGCATTAAGAAAACAGAGCATAGGCGAGCATCGCAGCCGCACGGGCACATTGCAAGGAATAAAACGTTCAACAAGAAGAAACCAAATGGAGCGACAAACATTGAACCAATTGCAGTGCACGCTTTCAGAAGAAGCAGCAGGAACAAGACATAGCTCAGCACACATACATTGAAGCCTTTTTACGTATATCAACTTCATGCATTTATGTGGCTTATAATAGAGATAACTTGAATTTAGTGGACAGCAAAAAAATATACTTCGAGATGTAATGTTGAAGTCCAATTTAATATATATAGCACAAAAATAGGTATACTTTGTATTCAATGCTCTGCTGGTGCGATTGAGGAAAATGCAGTTCTCTCTAGAAAATGAAATGCAGATGAGATAGGAATGTCATTTTATAGGATATGGTCTCCACATTTGTATATTCCAATTCTATTAACCAAGTATGGGGGGTCCCCCCCCCAAGCCACCCCCAACCCACCAGCAAAATACACCCTCCCATAAAAATATGTAGTGCAGATACGTATGTTTACACTCATGTAAGGATAGTTTCCGCTGACAAGATAAACAATAGATGAAACTCCATTATATACATAGTCAAACAGAGTTTCTTTCTTCGTTATATTACATAGATGTACAAAAAAAGGAAAACATCCTAGTGAATATGTTTAACAGATCCCATACATAAAAAAGGAGCAACAAAACTATTTACAATGAAGTTTCTAAAACACATCAAACGGGTCTGCTGTTGTTCTATGCCTCATCCTGCTCCTGTGAGTGAGGTTTGGCAGTGAGTCCAAGAGACTTGCACATACTTTTTTGCTCCTCAGGAAACTCGCTCGGTAGGACCATGTTATCAGGGTGGAACAGAATCTGGAACAGGAACTCAGCCTTCCAATCCACGATATCAGCTTCCTGCGATCAAAAAGAGCAACAAGATAAAACGAAACAACAACTTGGTTATGACAAAAAAGGTGATACTACTACAGACAGGAAGAGGAAAATATGAAGGATTACATTAGATGCGAGAATAAAAAGATGCTTACATTGCGCTTTCCAAACTTCACAACAAAGCTTCCGCCGTCATAAAACTGAGCCATCTTCAGAACAAAAAAGCCGCACTCATTGGGGCCCTGTGCAGGGGTGCCCAAAAAGCTAGCTTTCTTTGAAACTTCGACCCAGTCTACCGACTACTTCTTCTTGTATTCCTTTTCTCCGTAAACCTTCTTCATCAAAGAGGTCTTCCTGATCATCTGTTGAAATACGACATAGACAATGCACGCAACAAGTACACGTCACGAAAACTGTCGTTCAGCTCGTATACATGTGAAACAAATATACAAAGATGAATAAAGAGAACACTTTACCATTTCAGTGCAGCCGTTGTTGTAGTCAGACTTATGCCACCTCGTCGTTTGATCAAACGGTCCGCCGTATCTCCTAGTGTCATGGATATCGAGGGTCTCACGGTGTCTGTTCATCGTGTATAAAGAGTAGTGCTGGTCTTTCATCCGTGGTAACAGGATCTGAATTGGTTCTCAACAAAGGTGTTTCTCAGTTTGAGTGGGGGACAGGATTACTAAAAAAAAATGACGCAAAAACATAAGAACAGCGAGCTAAAATCCAGAAAATCTGAGAACTTACTAATTTACAATTAAGAAGGTTCTCATCATCGTGAACATATGCTTCGAACTGCCTTGCTGCATCTTCAACATTGAACTTGGTGTGCACAAAGGGCAACACGACGTTTCCGTGATCATCTCTCTTCGCATGATCATTCATTTGAAGCACATACTTAATTCATAAAAAAATTCATTAATGCAGTTCATCTAGGAAAATAAAAAAGGATCTTCTAATGTAAGAAAAACAAATGCAGTTCACCAGGCAAAAAAGCTAAAAATAAAAAAATTAAGAACACAAAATAGTAATGCAGTTCGGTATGGGATAAGTGAAAAAAATAGTTACGTATGCAGTTCATTAATAAGTTCCGAGAAACGACATTTCCTGAGCTTTAAATAAAATTATTCAAACAATCTATCCTTTGTTATACAGTGGCAATGCAGTTCACACCTAAAAAGCGCAACATCTTTGTATTATACGCTGGCAATGCAGTTCACGTAAAGAAGAAAAATAAAAAAAGGAGGAAGGAGAAATACCGTGATAAATAGAGGGGAAAGAAGAACTTGTTCACCAGATCGGTAAACCACATTCATTCGCTGGTCAATCTTCCAGTGACTAATGATATGGTCAATCAACTCCGAGTCCATGAAACTGCCTTTGTAGAAAGTTAAGAACATGTAGTCAACAGACACAATGACTAATGATACGGTCCATCAACTTCGATAGGATTCCTGTACATGAACATCGCGGACCTTCTCAACAAAAACAACAAAGCGAGTGGGATAGGGTTAGGAACGCAAATAAAGGCACACAACAAAAAAATAAACGAGATAGCTACAGCTATAAGAAAAAGAAGAAAACTATAGAAAAATGAACTAACTTGTTGTGTTTCTTCCTGAACGCAGGGCTCGACACAAGTTCCAATAGTTTCCTCACTTCCACGAGATAGTTGAACCTCGCAGGCTGCAACTTCTGTACCGGCGTTCTATATTTTGATGGCACATCCCTCTTTTTGGATAGAATAACTGGCTCACTTTCATTTAGACGTTCCACGGCTGCACTCCTCGTCCTCTTGCGAACTGGTGGCGGAGTCATAAAGTCCTCATCAATACTTTCGGCATTCGGAGGGCCGACTGCCCTCCTGGACCTCTTACTAGGTGCATTCTTCACAGGCTTCGCAGGAGATTGTGCACTCCTCGTCCTTTTACACATAGTTTCCTTTGCGTTCTTGACAGGCGGTTCTTCAATAACATAATTCTTAATGGTTGGAGTGTGGACCTGAGTTTCAAACAATGAAATTCCACCTTGGTACGTGCCTTCATCAAAGCCTGCGAGAAAAAAGGAAAAATACAAAAATGCAAAAAGAATCATGAATTTCAATAAAAAAAGGGCATAATGCAACATACTAACAGGCATTGTGTAAACCAGTGCACTTTTCCTATGAAGAAAAAACATGAAACTTAATGCAGTGCACTTTCATGTAGAAAACGATACAAGCTGTTACGTGCATGAAGTCCATATATAAATGATTATGATAATGATCATGCAGTCCTTATTATACAAAAAAAATAACAAAGCAAATGGGCCTTCCCCCGTTTCTGTGCTAAATGAAGTTCTTTTAATATAAAAAACGTTCTGAAGGAAAAAAAAGTAATAACCTTCTTTAAGAATTAAAAGGGATGTCAAGTCGAGACAGCAATACGAAGACCTCAGCCAACTGTAGAGCATTGCCTTCCGAATGTAGCCAATGTGCTCTCTGCCAAACTTAGCAACAGCTTCACCATCCCAAGCTCTGCATGAATTGGAACATGAAAAACCCACAATCATGCCTGTACAAAAAAAAGAAACACATTAATAAATGCAGTTCTCTCAAGAACGAATTGCTTCTGATACAAGTGAAACCAATGCAGTTCCCTATCCCGAACGATGATGCGGTTCTAAAGAATGTAGGGGGAAATGTGGTACTAATTTACTAAAACAGTTCAGCTCGATATACAAAAGAAACAAATGAACATAGAAACAACTTATAACACACTGGTTGTAATGCAGTTCTCTCAAAAGGAAAAAAGTGATACTAATATAGTAAAGCAATGAATCTCACTATACAAAAAAGAAACCCATAAAATCAAGGAGGAACAACTAATGACACATTGTTAATGCAGTTCGCTCAAATGGGAGAAATGCTTTTGGGTTCAGTAAAGCAATGCAGAAAGCTATACACCCAAAAATATAAATATAAGAAAAAAGATAGAAGAACAAGTGCGAACCCGTTTCCCTGTTGTGGAACGTTGACATTACTCAACACAAAGCCGTCGATCGTGGGAGGGTTCAACGGCTCATCACAGCTTGCGCTGCCATCTTTCCAGACTTTTTTGATGTTCTTAACCATTTTCCTAAATACAGTGCTTCCAGTTTCACTTTCAGGGCCATTCATCGAGTCAAGAAACTCAAATCGCTTTGCAGACAGGTTCAAAGTAACCAAGAAGTAGTGGCCAATCGCATCCTTCATTGATGCAGGAGGAGGATCAAATGTTGCGAATATAATCTGATTACAAAAGTGAATAGAACAAACCGGATGAGAACAAGGAAAAAAAGAAACTACATCTAAAAATGATTGGAAATAGCAAAATGATGCAATACCGAAATTTTCTTGTCCACACGTTCCTTCTGTGCTTGAAGAAAACATCTTTTTCAAAGCCCTATTTGTGGAACCGCCGTTTCAAATTGAATTCTGTCAAAAATACAAAACCAAGAAAGTTAATGTGGCCGCTGAAAATAAGCATAATAAACATAGGCGAGGGGAGGCGTGTGATATAATTAATGAAAACGCTTATACATAGGTTATACGGGACAATCATAGTTTGTGATCCTTTGAACCTCTCAGCTAACATAGATACACCAATATTTTCAAGACGAGTGCTCAGCGTTCCGTATGACAAAAACGACTCGCCAACATGACCAACAGTAATATCACCAAACTCATCCTTGAATGCAACTAAATCCCTTCAGGAATATAACAAAAATCGCAGCAAAAAGGTAATAAGCTGCATGTACCTTACAAAAATAAAATAAAAAAACCAAATATAAGGACGAAGAGAAAGAACATACTTCTTCTTCTTATCCCTCCTAGCCCTCGTAACAGCGTCAAATAACTCGTTGTATCTCCTCAAAAGAGTTGGATCAATAATGGACGAAGTGACAACAGGTAATTCCTCATCTAAAAAACATAGAAAAAACCCGATGTCAGACAATAGAGCATAAAAACCATCGGTTTAACCAAACTAGAACAAAAAATAATGTAGTTCACTTACCTTCGGTTTCGGAGTCCACATCGTGCACCTCCGCGGAGACATTTTCGCTGAGAGTCAACTCATCCAAGCCAGTAATGTCATCGTCCAGAATGCTCATGTTCTGCACACTACTTGGTTGTTCCTCTTCAGAGCCGATCAAAACCGTCTCAGCTGCGGCTTTGCTTGTCTCAATTGGAACATCCAGATTGGTCCCAGCCAGATTGCCTTGAGGCTGCTCGGTGGCGCGAGGGGAAACATGAAAAATATCGGGAATATTATCGCAAGACAACAAAACAGATGGCGAAGCAACACGATCCATGCCGGCAGCTGTTCCCGAAGCATCATCTACAGCTCTAGCTCCTCGCTCTCTTCTGCAGTTTCGGCTGTAGCGCAAGGATATCCTTCTAACTCTCTAGCCTTGTCAGCATCCGCTACATCCTCCCTTCCTTCAGCCCTTTCTGCATTATCAGCAACAACATAATCCTCCCTTCCTTCTCTTTCTTCTGCCTTTTGAGCCTCGGCAGAGCCCTCGCCTGCTTCTCAGAAATCTGCCTTGTCAACCTCCACATCGGCATCCCCTCCTTCTCTCGCTTCTACATTGTCAGCCTCTGTAGTGCGCTCCCCTTGGATTTCATCATTTAACACACGGTCCTGATGAATTAAAACAAAACATTAAACAAATGATGCTGATGCAGTTCACTAAGAGAAAAAAAAGAAAAAACCAAAATGCAGCACGCGTCAAATATAAGAAAATAATAACATGATTGCAGTTCTCTGTGCTCACCAGACCAACGTCTCCTTCCATCTCTCTGGACACGCAAGCCTCAATAACCTTGTCAGCACCACCGTCTGCTTCCTTCCCATGAGTTTCAACAATTGTTTCGCGATCCTAAAAAAACAAAATGCAGTACTATAAAACACATTATTTGTAGTTCGTTGCTGAAAAAAACTGCTACTCCTTCTTTGTTACATATTTTTTCAGGAAAATGCAGTTCGCTGACGCTGCGGGTGCATGTATAATACTTTGTTTTTTAAACTGCAGTTCACTATCACCTCTTGTGCAGTTGTACTTCTTTGTTTTTAGACACTACGTAAAAGAATAAACTACAGTTCACTACCACTGCTTGTGCAGTTGTACTTCTTTGTTTTTAGACACTACGTAAAAGAATAAACTGCAGTTCACTGCCGCTGCTAGTCCGCATATGAATCTTTGATTTGGACACTATAGTAAAATTAAAACAAAATGAAAATGTACAGTAGAAAAGGTACACAAAATTCAAACATTGTCTATGACGCCTTCGTCGACGGGATTGTCTCTAGCAGCATCAACAACGGGGGGTTGCTGCCTATCAGACGCGATATCTGAATCAAAAGCATGTTGGTCGTCCAGGTCATTATCGGGCCGCGCATTTGCGTTAGCAGACTCTCGTCCGCACTGCAATAATAAAAAAGCATGCAAAAAACAAATGTCAATGGCGCATATGACATGAAAGAAATATTAAAAACAAAGAAAATATTGATACAAAGGCAGTTCACATATGACATAAAGAAGCATACATCAGCAGCAGCACGATCAGACAAGGAAGCCCTAACAACATTTTCCCGCATGTCCATTTCCTTCACAAGTGCCTCAGCTTCCTGCTCGTACCTAGCGCACTGGACATCCTGGGAATGCTTGAACTGAACAAATGCCGACCTGACATTCAAAACTGACAAATTAAGAAATTGAAGTTGCCCAGAATCAAAGTTGTGAGCGGCATCGATTTCTGCTTCAGAAGGTCCTTTGCCAGGAGTAAACAGTCCAGCAATATTCCTCATCCTAGCGCCAGATGTTGGGAGATCAGAAGTTAAATTGATAACCCTGTCAAGGAGCTCGTCAACTTGGACGAAAATATTGCGGTCATCATTAGCCTCGCCGCGAGAACCTCCAGCAGACCCCCTAGCAGCGCCATGAACCCGCCTAAGTGGAGAACCCCTAGCAACACCATCAACCCGCCAGATGGGAGAACCCCTAGCAAGAGGCTCACGAAAGCTGGGATGAAGTTCAGCGGCTACGGTCCGCTTGTACACAATGTCCCTTATCGCCTTCCACTGAACAAAAAAGAAAGCAGTGCACATGTAAGAAAGTAAGAGGTTCACATTTAGAATGTCGAAAAAACAAAAAAGGAGATAATGAGAAAACATAAAGAAACTGAAAATTGTGAACATACAGGCAACTTGCCAAACTTGTAGGTATCCAGATGAATCTTTCCCCTTATAATCATGTCAGCGTTGTGAATCTTCTTCAACTCCTGATGGGACAGAATTGCAGCGCGTGGCGTGCGTGTATGCATAACAGATACATTGCGAAGATTCAAGCTATCAAGGTACATGAACAGGGGAACGATGGTGCAGCCCTCAGCACAGTTTACTTGCTCCCTTCAGAATTCCACTTGTACACTGCAACCTGCAGCTCATCAACAACTAGCTGGCAAAATTCCATCTCAGCCATGGAATCAAAGTTCAGTTTTTCTACCATCGCAGCTACCCTGGACAACCGAGTTGCAGGGATGGGGCAAAGAAAACTCTGAAAAACAATGAGAAAGAAAACCTTCACAGCCATATCAACCTTTGCAGGATCATTAACCAAGTTGCCGAGTAGTGTAAGCAGGTCTTTCACATCTATGCTACGACAACGGTTAAAACCAAGCTCGTCCTTCAGAGTAGCCAGAGAATCATCACGGCCGCTATCGGCAGGCCTGGGAGCAGTGCGAGTACCCATAGGGAACTCGAAAATGTGATGAACAACCTCACAATTTATTTCCAGAAATTTGTTTGGCCCACAGTCCAGTTTCATCGTCTCGGGGTTGATCTTTCCCATCGACTTGCACATAAGCACGCGAGACACGTTCTTCTTCACTTTAAGATTGAAGACAATGCCAAAACCTGCTAGCTCAACCAAAATTATGTGCATGTCCTTCAACAAATCAACGGCTTTACATACATTTGGAATAGACAGCCGAACAATCTTGTTGAAACGCCATTCCATCGTAGCTTCGTCTTTGGACTTCTTCCTTTTGGTACTCTTGCCAATCTACAAAAAATAAATAAAGATGCAGTTCACATTAGCATCTGAATGTTATCTTGAGAATGCAGTTCTCTTATGTAAAAAAAGAAAATGAGTTAGCAGTGAGTTGTTAAAAAATGCAGTTCTCTTCTATATAAAACAAGATGATATGAGAATGTGGTATTAAAATGCAGTTCTCTTCTATTTTTTGTTAAACCAAACATGGGGGTGGGCAACCCCCCCAACGTCCCCTTAAACGAGCTCATATACAAAAATGCGGTGCATTGCATATATACTACATTAAAACCTAGTGTAAAATTGCTAGGTTTCATTTATACAATGCAGTGCTCTCCGCGCATATAGTACGACTCATAAGACTCGCGCTGAAACAACTCAAAAGCTAATGCAGTTCACATAAGTGGCTCGTGTGAAAGGGAGCAATAAAAGCATCATCAAAAAGAGTGACAAATAGCAAGATACCTTCGTAGCATCAATATCCTCCCCGTTGGAATCCTCCTCACCAGAGTCGTTGTCAAGCATTTCTGCAGCTGCCTTTCCGCGTGCACACTTGGATGGTCCATCAGAATCAACACGAGAGTAATCGTCAGCACTTGGCCGCTTTCTTTGAACCTCAGCGTAATTGGGACTCTTTGAGTAATCAACCCGGGGACTACACCGTGGAGAGATTAAGCCTTCCTCTGTAATAGTGTTGAGTTTTCTCTTCACAGTATTCTTTGAAGGGGCAAATTTGGCAGACTTATTTGTGTCTGCAATCCTCCTTCCTATATCCTTGCCCACATCAAACATTAGTCGCTTCGTCTTCTGATCCTGCTTCGCCTTGTGCTCCTTCTCGAAACGATTAGCAAGCGCAATCGCTTTCTGCCTTTTCCTCTCGTTGTTGGCTGCAATCTGATCGGGCACCATCCAATCCCGAGTAAATGGTTTTGTGCCATCAACAGATTGCGACTGAGTTTCACTAATTTCAGGAAGACCGGATGTCTCGTCCCCGACAACATCGGCTGTGAAATAACGGGTAATCAAATAGTTAACACCCCCACCACCAGACCCACCAGGACATAAAACTGTGGGTAGAAGAAAGTATGTGTGTGAGAGGAAAAACTAAACTAAATACAGCTCATATAAATTGGGCCACACATATATGGAAAAAAGGCAATGTACATAAATGCAGTGCACTTTTACCAGAAAAATAAAAGAGATTTATAGAAACACAATAACTTGATGCAGTTCATTAGCATATAAAAAAGAAAAAACTTAATGCTGTTCATTCCAATACAAGAAAAATAAAACAATTAACTAGCTGCAGTTCATATCAATTTCACAAACTTTTCTAAACATGTAGGTTTGTAAATAAAATATATAATGCAGTTCTCCCATAACAAAAGGAAGGTGCTATAAGATTTTATCACTTCTCCCTGGTGAGAAAAAAGTTGGCACGAGTTGCGATTTTCCTAACAACCTTATGGCGACAGGGGCAAGGAGACATTGTAAATTACAATATGGGGCGGCCACGCTGATTGGTGAGACATCAATGGGTGATGAAGAACCTGTATTATCTACCAAAAAACAAAAAGATAAAAGAATCAGCCTGAATCATTGTGACAAAAGAAAAAGAACAAATGATATAGGAAAGCAGTTCACATACATTTTCCTCCAAACCTTGGACTTCTTCTAGTAGGAGAAGCCATGCTAAATCTGCAAACAACAACAGATAATAATCAAACCCTAGAAAAGCAAACCTGAGAACATACAGATAAAAAACCCTAGGTGGAGATTGCTAGGATTTCAAGGCCGCTAATACCACAACCTTCTCTTAAAAACAAACGCATGTTGCGATTCGAGCCTGGAAAACGATAGTTAAAAAAGCAAAAGAAGCTGGTCGCTCCAAAAACTAACCCTAGAAACAAATCGGGGACGCCGATGACAATTTCCGGCGACGAAATCGACGGAGAGAGGAGAATAGCTATGGAGCCACTAGACGGTAGGAATAACCGTGAGACGCTGTGATGAGCGGCGGAACAACAGGGCAAAGGCACAGCAAATCGCGGCGAACGGCGGCTGCTGCGGGTGTCGTCCCTCTCCGTCGCGAGAACGAGAGGGGTTTTTTCCCTGCGAGGGGCGAGGGGGAGAATGAGGAGGGGACGGAGAGAAGCAGAGGAGGCAGGGGGGTTAATAACTCCCTCCGGGCCCACGAGTCAGCGACGACCTTATCGGCCCACAAGTCATATACAGAAACCAACAACGTCTCGATCTATTTTGATGATGCAGTTTGGTTACTAAAAGTGGTGCAGTTCGCCTGCAATCTCTTCAGTTGCTTTGTTTAAGAGCCACCCCCAAAAAATACGGGGCCACGATCTCGAGACGAAATCGAAGCGCCGCGCGCCCTGCTCCTCTATCCGCACGGTTCAAGAAAGAACTAAGGCCACGATCCCAACGGGCGCAACCACGATCGCCGCCACTCCCTCTGCCGGTTGAAGAAGAAGAACGTGGGCTGGGTAGATGATGCTGCCGCTCCCCTTTAAATTCCGGGCTCCCACGCTTGATTGTTCACAAACTACTACGCTTCTACCCCACTGTTCCTCCTCTTTCCAGCCATGCCGTTCACCAAGATCTTCAAAGATGTCGAGGCGCACGGCAAAACAGTGCTCACGGTGGTCTACACCAACGACTTGAGCACCGTGGAGATGTACATCAACGACTACAAGGAAGCTCTGCAAGGCCGCCGCGAGAAGATCGTCGGCATCGACATCGAGTACACACCTGACAGGAGGGACGCCGCCCTGATTTAGCTCTCAATAGGCAAGGATCATGCGGTGCTTCTTTTCCAGGTATGCGCTATTATAAATCTTGTCGAAAAAGCCCATAGTAGCGCATACCTGGAAAAGCAGCACCGCA
Organism: Bromus sterilis; assembly: GCA_950022295.1. Taxonomy (NCBI): domain Eukaryota; kingdom Viridiplantae; phylum Streptophyta; class Magnoliopsida; order Poales; family Poaceae; genus Bromus; species Bromus sterilis. The sequence continues at coordinate 357,234,117 of OX465595.1, read as the reverse complement.
CGATCCTTGCCTATTGAGAGCTGAATCAGGGCGGCGTCCCTCCTGTCAGGTGTGTACTCGACGTCGATGCCGACTGTCTTCTTGCGGCGGCCCTGCAGAGCTTCCTTGTAGTCGTTGATGTACATCTCCACGGTGCTCACGTCATTGGTGTAGACCACCGTGAGCACTCTCTTGCCGTGCGCCTCGACATCTTTGAAGATCTTGTTGAACGGCATGGCTGAAAAAAGGAGGAACAATGGGGGGAAGCGTAGTAGTTTTGAACAATCAAGCGTGGGAGCCCGGAATTTAAAGGGGAGCGGCAGCAACATCTGCCCAGCCCACGTTCTTCTTCTCCAACTGGCAAGGGGAGTGGGGGCGATCGTGGTTGCGCCCATTGGGATCGTGGTGATCGTGGCCTTAGTGCTTTCTTGAACCGTGCGGATTGAGGAGCAGGGCGCGCGGCGCTTCGATTTCGTTTGGAGATCGTGGCCCCGTATTTTTCGGGGGCGGCTCTTAAACTAAGCAACTGAAGAGATTGCAGGCGAACCGCACCACTTTTCGTAACCGAACTGCATCATCAAAATATATCGAGCCGTTGTTGTTTTCTGTATATGACTTGTGGGCCGATAAGGTCGTCGCTGACTCGTGGGCCCGGAGGGAGTCATTAACCCCCTGCCTCCTCTGCTTCTCTCCGTCCGCTCCTCATTCTCCCCCTTGCCGCCCGCAGGGAAAAAGCCCACTCGTTCTCGCGGCGGAAAGGGACGACACCCGCAGCCGCCGCCGTCTGCTGCGCCGTTGCCCTGCTGTTCCGCCGCTCGTCACAGCGTCTCATGCTTAGTCCCTACCGTCTAGTGGCTCCATAGATATTCTCTCCTCTCCGTCGATTTCGTTGCCGCAAATCGTCATCGGCGTCCCCGATTTGTTTCTAGGGTTAGTTTTTGGAGCGACCAGCTTCTTTTGCTTTTTTAACTATCGTTTTCCAGGCTCGAATCGCAACATGCGTTTGTTTTAAAGAGAAGGTTGTGGTATTAGCGGCCTTGAAATCCTAGCAATGTCCACCTAGGTTTTTTTTATCTGTATGTGCTTAGGTTTGCTTTTCTAGGGTTTGATTATTATCTGTTGTTGTTTGCAGATTTAGCATGGCTTCTCCTACTAGAAGAAGTCCAAGGTTTGGAGGAAAATGTATGTGAACTGCTTTCCCATATCATTTGTTCTTTTTCTTTTGTCACTATGATTCAAGCTGATTCTTTTATCTTTTTGTTTTTTTGGTAGATAACACAGGTTCTTGATCACCCATTGATGTCTCACCAATCAGAGCGGCCGCCCCATCTGGTAATTTACAATGTCTCCTTGCCCCTGTCGCCATAAGGTTGTTAGGAAAATTGCAACTCGTGTCAACTTTTTGCTCACCAGGGAGAAGTGATAAAATCTTATAGCGCCTTCCTTTTGTTATGGGAGAACTGCATTATATATTTTACTTACAAACCTACATGTTTAGAAAAGTTTGTGAAATTGATATGAACTGCAGCTAGTTAATTGTTTTATTTTTCTTGTGTTGGAATGAACTACATTAAGTTTTTCTTTTTTATATGCTAAAGAACTGCATCAAGTTATTGTGTCTCTATAAATCTCTTATATTTTTTTGGTAAAAGTGCACTGCATTTATGTACATTGCCTTTTTTGCCATATATGTGTGGCCCAATTTATATGAGCTGTATTTAGTTTAGTTTTTCCTCTCACACACCTACTTTATTCTTCCTACAGTTTTATGTCCGGTGGGTCTGGTGGTGGGGGTGTTAACTATTTGATTACCCGGTATTTCACAGCCGATGTTGTCGGGGACGGGACATCCGGTCTTCCTGAAATTAGTGAAACTCAGTCGCAATCTGTTGATGGCACAACACCAGTTACTCAAGATTGGATGGTGCCCGGTCAGATTGCAACCGACAACAAGAGGAAAAGGCAGAAAGCGATTGCGCTTGCTAATCGTTTCGAGAAGGAGCACAAGGCGAAGCAGGATCAGAAGGCGAAGCGATTAATGTTTGATGAGGGCAAGGAGATAGAAAGGAGGATTGCAGACTCAAATAAGTCTGCTAAGTTTTCCCCTTCAAAGAATATTGTGAAGAGAAAACTCAACACTGTTGTAGAGGAAGGCTTAATCTCTCCACGGCGCAGTCCCCGGATTGATTACTCAAAGAGGCCCAATTACGCTGAGGTTCAAAGAAAGCGGCCAAGTTGTTGACGATTACTCTGGTGTTGATTTTGATGGCCCATCCAAGCGTGCACGCGGAAAGGCAGCTGCAGAAATGCTTGACAACGACTCGGGTGAGGAGGATTCCGACGGGGAGGATATTGATGCTACGAAGGTATATTGCTTTTTGTCACTCTTTTTGCTGATGTTTTTATTACTCCCTTTCACACGAGCCACTTATGTGAACTACATTAGCTTTTGAGTTGTTTCAGCGCGAGTCTTATGAGTCGTAAATATGCGCGGAGAGCACTGCATTGTATAAATGAAACCTAGCAGTTTTACACTAGGTTTTAATGTAGTATATATGCAACGCACGCATTTTTGTGTATGAGTTTGTTTAAGGGGAGGTTGGGGGGGGACCCCCCCCCCCCATATTTGGTTTAACAAAAAATAGAAGAGAACTGTATTTTAATACCACATTCTCATATCATCTTGTTTTATATAGAAGAGAACTGCATTTTTTAGCAACTCACTGCTAACTCATTTTCTTTTTGTTACATAAGAGAACTGCATTCTCAAGATAACATTCAGATGCTAATGTGAACTGCATCTTTATTTCTTTTTTTGTAGATTGGCAAGAGTACCAAGAGGAAGAAGTCCGAAGACGATGCTACGGCGGAATGGCGTTTCAACAAGACTGTTCGGCTGTCTATTCCAAATGTATGTAAAGCCATTGATTTGTTGAAGGAGACGCACAAAATTTTGGTTAAGCTAGCAGGTTTCGGCATTGTCTTCAATCTGAAAGTGAAGAGGAAAGTGTCTCACGTGCTTATGTGCAAGTTGATGGGAAAGATCAACCCCGAGACGATGAAACTAGACTATGGGCCAAACAAGGTTCTGGAAATAAATCGTGAGGCTGTTCATCACATTTTCGAGTTCCCTATGGGTACTCGCACCGCTCCCAGGCCTACCGAAAGCGGCCATGATGATTCTCTGGCTACTCTAAAGGACGAGCTTTGTTTTAACTGCTCTCGTAGCATAGATGTGAAAGACCTTCTTACACTACTCGGCAACTTGGTTAACGATCCTACAAAGGTTGATATGGCTGTGAAGGTTTTCTTTCTCATTGTTTTTCAGAGTTTACTTTGACCCAGCCCTGCAACTCGGTTGTCCAGGGTAGCTGCCATGGTTGAAAACCTGAACTTTGATTCCATGGCTGAGATGGACCTTTTCCAGCTAGTTGTTGATGAGCTGCAGGATGCAGTGTACAAGTGGAATTCTGAAGGGAGCAAGCAGAACTGTACTGAGGGCTGCACCATCGTGCCCCTGGTCATGTACCTCGATAGCTTGAATCTTCACAATGTATCTGTTATGAATACACGCATGCCACGTGCTGCAATTCTGTCCCATCAGGAGTTGAAGAAGATTCACAACGCTAACATGATTGTAAGGGGAAAGATTCATCTGGATACCTACAAGTTTGGCAAGTTGCCTGTATGTTCACAATTTTCAGTTTCTTTATGTTTTCTCAGTATCTCCTTTTTTTGTTTTTTTGACATTCTAAATGTGAACCTCTTACTTTCTTACATGTGCACCGCTTTCTTTTTTGTTTAGTGGAAGGCGATAGGGGACATTGTGTACAAGCGGACTACAGCTGCTGAACTGCATCCCAGCTTTTGTGAGCCTCTTGCTAGGGGTTCTCCCATCCAGCAGGTTGATGGTGTTGCTAGGGGTTCTCCACTTAGGCGGGTTCATGGCGCTGCTAAGGGGTCTGCTGGAGGTTCTCGCGGCGAGGCTCATGATGACCGCAATATTTTCGTCCAAGTTGACGAGCTCCTTGACAGGGTTATCAATTTAACTTCTGATCTCCCAACATCTAGCGCTAGGATGAGGAATATTGCTGGACTGTTTACTCCTGGCAAAGGACCTTTTGAAGCAGAAATTGATGCCTCTCACAACTTTGATTGCTGGCAGCTTCAATTTTTTAATTTGTCAGTTTCGAATGTCAGGTCGGCATTTGTTCAGTTCAAGCATTCCCAGGATGTCAAGTCTGCTAGGTACGAGCAGGAAGCTGAGGCACTTGTGAAGGAAATGGACATGCGAGAAAATGTTGTTAGGGCTTCCTTGTCTGATCGTGCTGCTGCTGATGTATGCTTCTTTATGTCATATGTGAACTGCTTTTGTATCAATATTTTCTTTGTTTTTAATATTTCTTTTATGCCATATGCGCCATTGACATTGGTTTTTTGGATGCTTTTTTTATTATTGTAGTGTGGAGGAGAGTCTTCTAACGCAAACGCGCGGCCCGATAATGACCCGAGCGACCAACATGCTTTTGATTCAGATATCGCGTCTAATAGGCAGCAGCCCCCCGTTGTTGATGCTGCTAGAGACAATCATGTCGATGAAGGCGTCATAGACAATGTTTGAATTTTTTTGTACCTTTTCTACTGTACATTTTCATTTTGTTTTAATGTTACTGTAGTGTCCAAATCAAAGATTCATATGCGGACTAGTAGCAGCAGTGAAGTGCATTTTATTCTTTTACGTAGTGTCTAAAAACAAAGAAGTACAACTGAACAAGCAGTGGTAGTGAACTGCAGTTTATTCTTTTACGTAGTGTCTAAAAACAAAGAAGTACAACTGCACAAGCAGTGGTAGTGAACTGCATTTTATTGTTTTGCAGTTTAAAAAACAAAGAATTAAACATGCACCAGCAGCGTCACCGAACTGCATTTTCCTGAAAAAATATGTAACAGAGAAGGAGTAGCATTTGTTTTCAGCAGTGAACTACAAATAATATGTTTTATAGAACTGCATTTTGTTTTTTAGGATCGCGAAACAATTGTTGAAACTCATGCGAAGGAAGCAGACGGTGGCGCTGACAAGGTAGGCTTACGTGTCCAGAGAGATGGAAGGAGACGTTGGTCTGGTGAGCACAGAGAACTGCATTCATCTTATTATTTTCTTATATTTGACGCGTGCTGCATTTTATTTTTTTCTTTTTTTCGCTTAGTGAACTGCATCAGCATCATTTGTTTAATTTTTTGTTTTAATTCATCGGGACCGTGTGTTAAATGATGAAATCCAAGGGGAGCGCACTACAGGGGCTGACAATGTAGAAGCGAGAGAAGGAGGGGATGCCAATGTGGAGGTTGACAAGGCAGATTTCAGAGAAGTAGGCGAGGGCTCTGCCGAGGCTGAAAAGGAAGAAGAAAGAGAAGGAAGGGAGGATTCTGTTGTTGCTGATAATGAAGAAAGGGCTGAAGGAAGGGAGGATGTAGCGGATGCAGACAAGGCTGGAGAGAGAGAAGGATATCCTTGCGCTACAGCCGAAACTGCAGAAGAGAGCGAAGGAGCTAGAGCTTTAGATGATGCTTCCGGCACAGCTGCCGGCATTGATCGTGTTGCTTCGCCATCTGTTTTGTTGTCTGGCGATAATATTCCCGAGATTTTTCATGTTGCCCCTCGCGCCACCGAGCAGCCTCAAGGCAATCTGGCTAGGACCAATCTGGATGTTCCAGTTGAGACAAGCAAAGCCGCAGCTGAGACGGTTTTGATCGGCTCTGAAGAGGAACAACCAAGTAGTGTGTAGAACATGAGCATTCTGTATGATGACATCACTGGCTTGGATAAGTTGACTCTTAGAGAAGATGTCTCCGCGGAGGTGCAGGATGTGGACTCCGAAACTGAAGGTAAGTGAACTGCATTATTTTTTGTTCTAGTTTGGCTAAACCGATGGTTTTTATGCTCTATTGTCTGACATCGGGGTTTTTCTATGTTTTTAAGATGAGGAATTACCTGTTGTTACTTCGTCCAGTATTGATCCAGCTCTTCTGAGGAGATACAACGAGTTATTTGACGCTGTTACGAGGGCTAGGAGGGATAACAAGAAGAAGTATGTTCTTTCTCTTCGTCCTTATATCTGGTTGTTTTATTTTTGTTTTTATTTTTGTATGGTACATGCAGCTTATTAACTTTTTGCTGCGATTTTTCTTATATTCCTGAAGGGATTTAGTTGCATTCAAGGACGAGTTTGGTGATATTACTGTTGGTCATGTTGGCGAGTCGTTTTGGTCATACGGAACGCTGAGCACTCGTCTTGCCAATATCGGTGTATCTATGTTAGCTGAGAGTTTCAAAGGATCACAAACTATGATTGTCCCGTATAACCTATGTGTAAGCATTTTTCATTAATTATATCACACGCCTCCCCTCGCCTATGTTTATTGTGCTTATTTTCAGCGGCCACATTAACTTTCTTGGTTTTGTATTTTTGACAGAATTCAATTTGGAACGGCGGTTCCACAAACAGGGCTTTGAAAAAGATGTTTTCTTCAAGCGCAGAGGAACGTGTGGACAAGAAAATTTTGGTATTGCATCATTTTGCTATTTCCAATCATTTTTAGATGTAGTTTATTTTTTTCCTTGTTCTCATCCGGTTTGTTCTATTCACTTTTGTAATCAGATTATGTTCGCAACATTTGATCCTCCTCCTGCATAAATGAAGGACGCGATTGGCCACTACTGCTTGGTTACTTTGAACCTGTCTGCAAAGCGATTTGAATTTCTTGACTCAATAAACGGCCCTGAAAGTGAAACTGGAAGCACTGTATTTAGGAAAATGGTTAAGAACATCCAAAAAGTCTGGAAGGACGGCAGTGCAAGCTGTGATGAGATGTTGAACCCTCCCATGCTCGACGGCTTTGTGTTGAGTCATGTCAACGTTCCACAACAGGGAAACGGGTTCGCACTTGTTCTTCTATCTTTTTTCTTATTTGTATATTTTTGTGTGTATAGCGTTCTGCATTGCTTTACTGAACCCAGAAGCATTTCTTCCATTTGAGCGAACTGCATTAACAATGTGTCATTAGTTGTTCCTCCTTGCTTTTATGGGCTTCTATTTTGTATAGTGAGATTCATTGCTTCACTATATTAGTATCACTTTTTTCCCTTTTGAGGGAACTGCATTACAACCAGTGTGTTATAACTTGTTTCTATGTTCATTTGTTTCTTTTGTATATCGAGTTGAACTGTTTTATTAAATTAGTACCACATTTCCCCCTACTTTGTTTTACAATAATGAACTGCATTACAACAATGAACTGTTTTAGAACTGCATCAGCGTTCGGGATAGCGAACTGCATTGGTTTCACTAGTATCAGAAGCAATTCGTTCTTGAGTGAACTGCATTTATTAATGTGTTTGTTTTTTTTCTACAGGCATGATTGTGGATTTTTCATGTTCCAATTCATGCAGAGCTGGGATGGTGAAGCTGTTGCTAAGTTTGGCAAAGAGCACATTGGCTACATCCGGAAGGCAATGCTCTAAAGTTGGCTAACGTCTTCGTATTGCTGTCTGGACTTGACATCCCTTTTAATTTTTAAAAAAGGTTATTACTTTTTTTTGCCTGCACAACGTTTTTTATATTAAGAGAACTTCATTTAGCACAGAAACGAGGGAAGGCCCACTTTCTTTGTTAATTTTTTTGTATAATAAGGACTGCATGATCATTATCATAATCATTTATGTATGGACTGCATGCACATAACAGCTTGTATTGTTTTCTACATGAAAGTGCACTACATTAAGTTTCATGTTTTTTCTTCATAGGAAAAGTGCACTGGTTTACACAATGCATGTTAGTATGTTGGATTATGCCCTTTTTGTTATTGAAATTCACGATTCTTTTTGCATTTTTTTAATTTTCATTTTTTCTCGCAGGCTTTGATGAAGGCACGTACCAAGGTGGAATTTCATTGTTTGAAACTCAGGTCCACACTCCAACCATTAAGAATTATGTTATTGAAGAACCCCCTGTCAAGCACGCAAAGCAACCTGTGTGTAAGAGGACGAGGAGCGCACAATCTCCTGCGAAGCCTGTGAAGAATGCACCCAGTAAGAGGTCCAGGAGGGCAGTCAGCCCTCTGAATGCCGAAAGTACTGATGAGGAATTTATGACTCCTCCACTAGTTCACAAGAGGACGAGGAGTGCAGCTGTGGAACGTCCAAATGAAGGTGAGGCAGTTATTCTATCCAACAAGAGGGCTGTGCAGAAGCCATCAAAATATAGAACGCCGGTACAAAAGTTGCAGCCTGCGAGGTTCAGCTATCTCGTGGAAGCGAGGAAACTATTGGAACTTGTGTCGAGCCCTGCGTTCAGGAAGAAACACAGCCAGTTAGTTCCTTTTTCTATAGTTTTCTTCTTTTGCTTATAGTTGTAGCTATCTCATTTTTTTGTTGTGTGCCTTTATTTGCGTTCCTAACCCTATCCCCACTCTGACGAGGATCAGCCCTGGCAAATCCCATGGTCAGGGACCCTGGGTTAGCCATAGAGATAGGCACAGTTTGGACGATACTCGTCGGCTAACAGGAGAAGCACTTCCTGCTCGATATTATTGCGTGAGGGGGCGATTATAGTGGAGGCCGAGGCGAGTTCTCGCAAGGCTAGGATGAGTAGATGCGTATTGAGTTCCTCGGACGGCAGACAAGCGACACGTGGGGCATGATTTACCCATCTTCAGGCCCCCAGAGGGAGAACCCTACATGCTGCCTGTCTGATCTTGTATTGATGATGGTGTACAGGGGTGTCGTGAGGGCTTTGGTGGAGAGAGATCTGTCTATTCCTATGCGTGGGGATTGAGAGCTTGTGAGCTGATGTCTAGAGAGGTTCCCCTACCTCGCTTTATATAGATATCTAGGTAGGGGTTTACATGAGTCCTAGTCGACTACAAGTAGGAGTCCTTGTCTTCCGCCTCAAGTCTTCGGCTTCACGTCTTATTCCATCATGTCGGTGTCCACGAGTGGGCCTCTGGTGGGCCGCCAGCCATGACACGCACCAGGTACCCTCACGTAGAGGAGTCGTGGGGTCACCCCCTCGTCAGTAGCCCCCGAGTGCCTGGGGGACTCGAAGAGTCGCGCAGGGACTCAAGTCTGCAGTAGCCGCCGTAGTGCGTGTCGATCATTTGCTGATGAACGGTCTAAGATGTCGTGATTATGCTCCCGATGGGAGTATTTGGATGAAGCATCAAAATTACAGTCTGGTTCATCTTCGTATTTCATCGTCGGGTGCGCGTCAGCGCTCTCGATGGGAGTAGCCCGTGAGGCTATGTGCGACTCGTAGATTCGTGCATAGGCTCAAGTTGTTGTTAAGCTAACCTTTCATTATTGTCGGATGCGCGAGTAGTGCTCGTCGGGTGCGCGTCAGCGCTCCCGATGGGAGTAGCCCCCGAGGCTATGTTCGACTACTTGTAGTCGATCATAGACTCAAGACTTCTTCGTCGTCGAGTAATTGTTATCTGAGGAAGTGCTCGACTCGGGTCTTGCGTCGTAGGCGTGATTTGTTGTAGGGATCAGTCGTGAGCGAGGAGGTTGATGGCGCCGCGTCATGAGGGCGCCCAGCCCCCGACCACCTGCTGAGAAGGAAAAAAAAGGTGAAACTGTATTAAGATGTACTTGCGTGATATACAAAAGAATTGTAAGGTACATGATTTGTAGACATTGCACTTTCATCGAGTGGATAATGCAGCAGCATATAAGGTTTATGTTGTTTCTTTTTTTTCGTGAGTAGGACCTCCGACAGCATACCCTTGCCGAGTAACAGGGACGCTATGCCAGACTTGTTGAACCCGGAGACAAGGGCGGCCTTTGGTACACAGCCTCACTACTTTGACGAATGCGAATAAACAACATATAAAACTGAGCATGATCCAAAGTATAGTTTTGAAGCCGTCGAGATGGTTCTGCACGACTGCGTAGTCGGCAGGATGATTTTGTAGCCCTCAGATTTTTCTGCATGACTGCTTAGCCGGCAAGATGATTTTTTAGCCCTCAGATGTTTCTGCGCGACTGCGTTGTCGTCTTTGGCGACTGATCGACAATTCATATAGGTTTTGGAATCATAGCATATAAGAGTGTAAGTAAAAACTTAGCCGTAGGATCGAGGTGGCGGAGGATATTGAAGATGAGCAGTCGAGCAGTCGACGATGAGCAGTTGAAGAGGCGAGAACTGAGTCGATGTGACGGCGAATGCGACGTTCAGCCCCCGAGTCCGCGAGCCCCCGAGTGTTGAGGTGGCGGAGTTGCGTGGAGAAGTCATCGTGATGAATTTATCCGGTGAGTGACGAGAGGACTCGATGCGGCGATTCCTGCGCGATGGAGCTCGGTACGGGAGAGCCCATACAAAGGATCTCGGCGCAACATGATTCGTGTGCTTGGAGTCGACGGTGAGGCGAGTGACCGAGAAGGACTCGATGTGTTGGGCGGGATCCTTCGATTGCTCATTGTGTGATGTCGTTGTAGCGGCACGAGTCGATGTAGAAACCGTTGGAATTTTCTGAAATTTTTTGTTCTGATGAAGGATTGAATCCTGCATGGTTTCACCGGAGGGATCGTCAAGTTGATGTCAGAGCCAATGTCAGGAATTTTTGTGTTGGAGTCGTGCGGAGTTCCGTCATATTCCGAGAGTGATTCAGTGCGGGGGTCGCCGAGGGAGATCCAGTCGTTGGAATTTGCTGAAATTTTCACAGATTTTTGAAAATAGAATTTCGCATCTTTCAACCGAAGGGATCGTCGAGATGGGCTCCGAGTCGCCGTCGCGAGTGCCCGCAACACATATTTTTTTCCTGTAGGCTGCGCGTGAGCGCTTTTGTTGATGTCGATCTTTGAGTTGCACGCTCAATATTTTTCTTGTTTTCTCCGTGAGATTCATGTAGATCTTGATGTAGTTGTTGAATAAGCCGAGTGTTCTGACTTGCTGGATACGGGACCGCCGAGATCGTGATTCCCACAGATGGCGCCAATTGACCGGGATCAGCCCCGGCAAATCCCATGGTCAGGGACCCTGGGTTAGTCATAGAGATAGGCACAGGTTGGACGATATTATTGCGTGAGGGGGCGATTATAGTGGAGGCCGAGGCGAGTTCTCGCAAGGCTAGGATGAGTAGATGCGTATTGAGTTCCTCGGACGGCGGACAAGCGACACATGGGGCACGATTTACCCAGCTTCAGGCCCCCAGAGGGAGAACTCTACATGTTGCTTGTCTGATCTTGTATTGATGATGGTGTACAGGGGTGCTTGAGGGCTTTGGTGGAGAGAGATCTGTCTATTCCTATGCGTGGGGATTGAGAGCTTGTGAGCTGATGTCTAGAGAGGTGCCCGTACCTCGCTTTATATAGATAGCCAGGTAGGGGTTTACATGAGTCCTAGTCGACTAAAAGTAGGAGTCCTTGTCTTGCGCCTCAAGTCTTCGGCTTCACATCTTATTCCATCATGTCGGTGTCCACGAGTGGGCCTCTGGTGGGCCGCCAGCCATGACATGCACCAGGTACCCTCACGTAGAGGAGTCGTGGGGTCATCCCCTCGTCACACTCGCTGTGTGGTTTTTGTTGAGCAGGTCCGCGCTGTTCATGTATAGGAATCCTATCGAAGTATACACTGTGTCTGTTGACTACATGTTCTTAATTTTCTACAAAGGCAGTTTCATGGACTCGGAGAGTATGGACCATATCATTAGTCACTGGAAGGTTGACCAGCGAATGAATGTGGTTTACCGATCTGATGAACGCGTTCTTCTTTCCCCTCTATTTATCACGGTATTTCTCCTTCCTCCTTTTATTTATTTTTCTGCTGTAGGTGAACTGCATTGCCAGCGTATAATACAAAGATGTTGCGCTTTTTAGGTGTGAACTTCATTGCCACTGTATAACAAAGGATAGCTTGTTTGAATAATTTTATTCAAAGCTCAGGAAATGTCGTTTCTCGGAACTTATTAATAAACTTCATACGTAACTCCTTTTTTTCACTTATCCCATACCGAACTGCATTAATATTTTGTGTTCTTAATTGTTTCTTTTTAGCTTTTTTGCCTCGTGAACTGCATTTGTTTTGATTACATTAGAAGATCCTTTTTTATCTTCCTAGACGGTCTGCATTAATGCATTTTTTTATGAATTAAGTATGTGCTTCAAATGAATGATCACGCAAAGAGAGATGAACACGGAAACGTCGTGTTTCCCTTTGTGCACACCATGTTCAATGTTGAAGATGCAGCAAGGCAGTTCAAAGAATATGTTCGTGATGATGAGAACCTTCTTAATTGTAAATTAGTAAGTTCTCGGATTTTCTGGTTTTCAGCTCGCTGTTCTTATGTTTTTGCGTCATTTTGTTTTCCAGTAATCCTGTCCCCCACTCAAACTGAGAAACACCTTTGTTGAAAACCAATTCAGATCCTGTTACCACGGATGAAAGACCGGCACTACTCTTTATACACGATGAACATGCACCGTGAGAACCTCGATATCCATGACACTAGGAGATACGGCGGACCGTTTGATCAAACGACGAGGTGGCATAAGTCTGACTACCATAGAGACCGCACTGAAATGGTAAAATGTTCACTTTATTCATCTTTTTATATTTGTTTCACATGTATACGAGTTGACGACAGTTTTCGTGACGTGTACTTGTTGTGTGCATTGTCTATGTCATATTTCAAAAGATGATCCGGATGACCGCTTTGATGAAGAAGGTTTACGGAGAAAAGGAATACAAGAAGAAGGAGTCGGTAGACTGGGTCGAAGTTTCAAAGAAAGCTAGCTTTTTGGGAACCCCTGCACAGGTGATGTGCGAGGTGATGATAGTGATTTCTTGCCCTTCGTTGGTAAACCCCAAGTGGAAGGCGTGATGTAGCACAGCAGCAAATTTCCCTCAGTAAAGATACCAAGGTTTGTCTCTAGTAGGACTCCAGAGATGATAAGTAGGTGGCAAGGAAAAAATGGCACCATTTTAGACAAAAGTTGCTTCCTTGACCTGGACCTGCACACAGACACAAATAACTTTGTTCCCAACGAAGTTCAGAGAGGTTTTCAATCTCTCCGGTCTTGTTGTTCACAAAGGATCAAACACAAGGGATAATGATAGCAACTGAAAGTAAAAGCAGAAAAGTAAATGAGCGTGGAAACAGTAATGACGATATGGACCGGGATACGTGATGTTCACTAGTGATGTCTCTCTCCCAAAAGACGATAAAACTGCTATGCGAGGTGAACAAATTACAGAAGGGCAATTGACAGGATTATGAACGCACAAAAATTCTAACTATGCTACAAAAGAAAGGAAGAGGCTCAAAAGCACGGGAAGTACACAAAAATAAGTAGACCGAAATCCAACTGCATCTACTACTAATCATCCACCTTGAGATATCTATCTAGAACATCTCGCTGGTATTAAGTTGCGAGCCCCACCCAAAGTGTAAACACAAAGCAACAGACAACTGCATTAAAAAGCACTTTGCATAAAGTAAACAATCCTTGCATCCGCGGTTACAAGCACCGTTGTTTTCCCCTTGTGGCAACAACACATCCCCTAGACTCATGTTTCTGTCACTCAAGCTAGTCATCGGGGGGCATGAACCCACAATTGAGCATAACGTTCCCTCTTGGAGTTACTACCTACTACTTGGCCAAAGCAATAAACAGCAACGGAGAACATGCAAGAATTACTTAAGAACAAAAATATAAGAGATAATAACAAAATATATTACTCAATCACAATCTGAACATAATCTAATAATCCATCAGATCCCATCAAACTCAGCATAGCAACAGCAGAAAGATTACAAAAGTGCCTCGATCATGTAGGGCAGCTCACGAGGTCTAAACCATGAAGAACAAAGAAGGGAGGAGAACATCACATAGCTACTGATCACGGACCCATGGTCCAAGGAAAACTACTCACGAGACATCCGGGAAGCATTCATGGTGGAGAGGAGACTCCCGGAGGTCGGCCCTCCCTCCGGCAGGGTGCCGGGAAGAGGTCTTCTGGTGCTCCCGATCTCGGAAGCACGGCGGCGGCGGAACAGAGGCGAGATCGCGAAAAAGGGTTCTGTCCCTGAGGGTTTCACGTCACGGGGAATATATAGGCGAAGGGGGGAAGCCAGAGGTGGACCAGGGGCCCCAGGCTCTGGCACCCCTGGCTCCCCTCTGGCCCCAGGCGCCCCCTTGGCGCGGCCCAAGGGGTGTCCGCGCCGGGTGGCTGCCTGGGCCACCCCTGGATCCCCTCTGGCCCATCTCAGGCTCTTCGCGAAGCTTCCTGCACGCTGATTTTTCCTATATTTTTCCCGGAATTTTTCTGGCACTTTTTATATGGGGGAAAACTGAAATAGAAAAACAGCAGAAAACAGGAACTGGCACTGTGGTGCACTGCGTTAATAGGTTAGTCCAAATATGATCAAAAGTGTATGAAAGTGTATCTAGATCATAGCAATATCACACAAAACATGCATGGAACGAGCAGAAATTATAGATACGTTTTGGACGTATCAACATCCCCAAGCTTAATTCCTGCTCGTCCTAGAGTAGGTAAATGATAACGGCATAATTTCTGTGGTGACATGCTAGCAACCATATAAGAACTTTGGAAAGTAAAGCAATCAAGGTTAGAAATTCAAGTCAAGTCATAACATGAAAGAGTCTATATTAGCATTGAAACAAGTAACAAAAGAACAATAGGTGCAAGATCTCTCGCTGTCCGTGACTCGAATGTCTCCAAATGGTGTTTGCGTGCAAGAAGGGGGATAGGGAATACGAGAAAAACATTTATTTGTTGAGAACTCAATCTACTAAAGTTTCACACTTGGTCTTTTTCTGGAATCTTATCTTGACTCGTCCCCAGACCACTAGCCAGGTAGAATTCAATTTGATCCACTCCTTTTTCAATATTTTGAGCACTCATGCAATGGATGAGCGTAAGCACGAGAGTTGATACTTTGGATGGAAAAGAGAGAAAAGGAGGAGGAAGACAAAAAAGGAGAGAAAGGCTCACATCAATGAGGACAATCATAGGCAAGAGATGCCAAATGATAGATATGATGTGAGGAGTAGGGATTGCCATGCAACGGATGCACATACGAGCTAAGAAGCTCTCCAATGGAACTAGTGGGGGTGCATCTAACTTGCTCGCTCATGAAGACCTAGAGCTCGTTTGAGGAGGCTCATCCTTGGAATATGCAAGCCAAGTTCTATAGTGTGAAGGTCCCCACATAGCTATATGCATAAAGATCATCTCTATGGAGTACAAGGATAAAAATGGAGTACTAGTGTGGATCTCTCAAAAGGATAGTAATGTTGCCCCGTTCTCTCTTTTTATTTATTTTTTCTCTTTTTTCTATTTTTTTGTATTTTTTTGTGGCCTCAATGGCTCTTTCTATTTAACTTTCATTTGTCCTCTTTGGGATCTTGTATTGTGTCCACTTTGGGATCTTTTCCTCACTAAAGGGCAACACTCTATTTTACAACAAGTTAAAGGAGATCTTTCACACTTTACAAGGTACTCAAAATCATAAAGAAGATGTAACTAATATGATGTATGCAATGTATGTCGCTGCCAATGTAGCAGGAACATGTATGACATGAAGATCAAGTCATGAAGAGGTGGATGTTGCATGGCAATATATCTCGGAAAGGCTATGGAAATGCCTTGATAGGTAGGTATGGTGGCTGTTTTGAGGAAAGATATAAGGAGGTTTATGATGACAGAGTGTATCATGCCAAGGGTTTGGATGTACCGGCGAAGGTGGACACCAACTCTCGGAGTGAGAAGAAGGCAATGCACGGCACGGGAGAGGCTAGCAAAATATGGGAAGGTGGAAGTGTCAACTTTCAATACTTACATTAGTCCGAAGAACTCATGCACTTATTATCGCTAACTCTCAATCTAATAAGGAGGTTCACAAAGAGACAAGTACCCCGAGGAGGAGTGTATGGGGGTTTGGTTATGCTTGCGCATCCTCGACTCATGGTACGTGAGTGTTCTCTAATATTCGATCCCTCCAAAGATTAGTGATCCATCTAGTAGCTAGAGTTCTCAACTGGTTTTGTAGGTTTTGAAAATACACACGGATTGCCCAAAATATGACACCTATCACTAATAGGCTAGAGCTCTTGACACCAAAAGTTCAAACATTACTCACATCAATACCTCAAAACTATTGCAAGCTACTACTAGAATTAAATAGCAACCTCAATTACCTACTTTCAAGACAAGACACAACTCAGTGCAACAACCAAATCTCTTTAACAAGATAAACATGAAAACTAAAAAGAGTTCTAGCAACAAACTAAACAAAAGCCAAGGCTCTTGCTAAAGACAAACTAAGACTAAAACTAAACATGGCAGCAGCTATGAAAAGATAAAGAACACACAACAGCAAAAAGATAAGCAGGGAAAAATCCTACGATGTGTTCTAGATTTTGAAAGTGGAGTGTGTTTCTCTCCCACACAAAGTAAGACGGTATCTAACTTATTATGAACAGCAAGCAAAGCTAAAGAAAACTAAAAATAAAACCTAAGAGCGAGACGCTCCAAGCATAGCACATAACGCATGAAGTGATAAAAATATAGTGAGACGAAGGACGAACTGATGATTGTTGATGCAGAAGGGGATGCACGGGGGCATCCCCAAGCTTAGACGCTTGAGTCTCCTTGAATATTTATTGGGGATGCATGGGGGCATCCCCAAGCTTGAGCGCTTGACACTCCTGAATCTTCTTTCATCATCTTCCATCGCACGCTTGAAAACTCCCTTCATACATAACTCATCATAAGCTGATTAGAGAGGTTAGTACCCTTAATAAAATAATTTTTCCCCACTGGATATAAATATATTCTTGAAGAGATACTGTTTCTCAAGAGTGCCAAAAAGTTTTTGCAAAGAAAAAGCAAGCTTAAGGTTTGCAAAAGTTAGGAGAGACAAAACGGGGCAGAATCTGTGAAATACAGAACAGTAGGTAGTAAAGAATATTTTAGGGACACTTCTGCAACTCAAATCAAAAAACTCAGAACATACTAAAGTTTCACAATTGTATAGAGCATTCTGTCAAAGAAACTCAGATCAAAAATATGATCTGGTGATTTTATTCGAATTTTTCTGTCAAGGGACAGAATCTGTTTTCTGGACAGCATGTCACAACTTTTGCTTCCCTTATCATAAGAGGCTATAACTTGGCACAAAGCTGAAAAATAAAGAGACAATGATGTTGCTACAGTAGTAACAAACATCAAGACACAACAAAATAAAAAAGAAACCTAATTCATTGTGGGCTGCCTCCCAAAAGCGCTTTCTTTTATGCCTTTAGCTAGGCTTAAAGATTATGATAGATGCTCACAAGAGAATAAGAACTGAAGCAAAACAGAGCATCAAGAAGCAAATGTGAAACACATTTAAGCCTAACCCACTTCCTATGCATAGGAATCTTGTAAGAAAATAAATCAAAGAAGCACAAAGTGACATGCATAGGAAGGTAGAACAAGAACAACTTCAAAACTTTCAACATAAAGAGAGGTGTTTTTGTAACATGGAAGTTTCTACAACCAAACTTTCCTCTCTCAAAGTAATTTTCAGTAGCATCATGAACAACATCAAGAATATAACTATCACATAAATCATGTTTTTCATGACCTACAAGCACACGTGTATTGTTTTCAGCACGGTTTTTAGGATCATAAGATAAATGCAACCCATCACATTGAGCTTTGATAAGAGGAAAATTCTCCGGAGTTGGAGATTTCAAAAGGATAATAGGACAATCAAGTGTGGGTGCAATAGCAACAATTTCATTCTTAACATAAGGAACTATAGAGAGTTCATTTTTGTTAGCATCATATATAGTGGCATCTTGGCCATCAACAAAGCAAGTATCAACATTTTCAGAAAGGGATATTTCAAGTGAGTCCTTGGAATCATGGGATTCCTCCTCAAAGCAATCATTGGCCTCTTCTTGGGCAGCAAACATTTTATTTTTAAAGTCTCAGTATAAGAGTTGGAAGTGTAATTCTCAAAGCAATAAGCAAGAACTTCAAAGTTTTCGGACTGGTGAATAGTATCGTGATACCTTTCAATCAAAGAAGCAATCTCATAAGCAACTTTAAAAGCAAAAAACTCTTCAATCTTTTCAACATCAAAGTAATCATACAAACCTTTAGCACAAGAAGATAAGATCTCATTTTCATTGAACTCACATTGGAAAGGGAGGTGTTTATGATCTATATTAGAACAACAAGTAAAATCATAATTGTAGCACAAAACTTTAGCATGGCAATAAGAAACATGTATTTGATCCCATAAGTGTTTCCCTTTCTGAGATAGGCGGTGCCGCGTATAATGAGCATGCTCATCCAATGATTTTATCTCAACCAAGTCGGTTGGGTTTTTAGCGCGGGCACAAATTGATCGAAGACGGTCCAAGTAAAACATGTCAAATATGTCCATCCTACCATATTTGGGTGGTTCAGCACCCATGGTGAGGATAGCATAACTAGGAAAAGCAAGACAAAGGAAAAAGGTACCAACTAGTGTTTTGGTTTTTCATATAAGACAAAAGAAAAAACAAAAGCTGAAAGGTAAACTAACAAGACTAAAAAAACAAAGGTAAAGGGTAGTGTGCAACTCCCCTATCTTAGCACTCGAAGTCCCCGGCAACGGCGCCAGAAATTTGACTTGATGTGCGAGGTGATGATATTGATTTCTCGCCCTTCGTTGGTAAACCCCAAGTGGAAGGCATGATGTAGCACAACAGCAAATTTCCCTCAGTAAAGATACCAAGGTTTGTCTCCAGTAGGACTCCAGAGATGATAAGTAGGTGGCAAGGAAAAAATGGCACCGTTTTAGAAAAAAGTTGCTTCCTTGACCTGGACCTGCACACAGACACAAATAACTTTGTTCCCAACGAAGTTCAGAGAGGTTGTCAATCTCTCCGGTCTTGTTGTTCACAAAGGATCAAACACAAGGGATAATGATAGCAACTAAAAGTAAAAGCAGAAAAGTAAATGAGCGTGGAAACAGTAATGAGGATATGGACCGGGATACGTGATGTTCACTAGTGATGTCTCTCTCCCAAAAGACGATAAAACTGCTATGCGAGGTGAACAAGTTACAGAAGAGCAATTGACAAGATTATGAACGCAACGCAATGCTAACTATGCTACAAAAGAAAGGAAGAGGCTCAAAAGCACGGGCAGTACGCCAAAATAAGTAGACCAAAATCCAACTGCATCTACTACTAATCATCCACCTTGGGATATCTATCCAGAACATCTCGCTGGTATTAAGTTGCGAGCCCCACGTAAAGTGTAAACCCAAAGCAACAGACAACTGCATTAAAAAGCACTTTGCATAAAGTAAACAATCCTTGTAACCGCGGCTACAAGCACCGTTGTTTTCCCCCTTGTGGCAACAACACATCCCCTAGACTCATGTTTCTGTCACTCAAGCTAGTCATCGGGGGGCATGAACCCACAATCGAGCATAACGTTCCCTCTTGGAGTTACTACCTACTACTTGGCCAAAGCAATAAACAACAACGGAGAACATGCAAGAATTACTTAGGAACAAAAATATAAGAGATAAGAACCAAATATATTACTCAATCACAATCTGAACATAATCTCATAATCCACCAGATCCCATCAAACTCAGCATAGCAATAGCAGAAAGATTACAAAAGTGCCTCGATCATGTAGGGCAGCTCACAAGGTCTAAACCATGAAGAACAAAGAGGGGAGGAGAACATCACATAGCTACTGATCACGGACCCATGGTCCAAGGAAAACTACTCACGAGACATCCGGGAAGCATCCATGGTGGAGAGGAGACTCTCGGAGGTCGGCCCTCCCTCCGGCAGGGTGCCGGGAAGAGGTCTTTTGGTGCTCCAGACCTCGGAACCGCGGCGGTGGTGGAACAGAGGCGAGATCGCGAAAAAGGGTTCTGTCCCCGAGGGTTTCACGTCACGGGGAATATATTGGCAAAGGGGGGCAGCCAGAGGTGGACCAGGGGCCCCAAGTGCCCCCCTGGCGCGGCCCAAGGGGTGTCCGCGCCGGGTGGCTGCCTGGGCCACCCCTGGCTCCCCTCTGGCCCATCTCAGGCTCTTCGCGAAGCTTCCTGCACGCTGATTTTTCCTATATTTTTCCCGGAATTTTTCTCGCACTTTTTATATGGGGGAAAACTTAAATAGAAAAACAGCAGAAAACAGGAACTGGCACTGTGGTGCACTGAGTTAATAGGTTAGTCCAAATATGATCAAAAGTGTATGAAAGTGTATCTAGATCATAGCAATATCACACAAAACATGCATAGAACGAGCAAAAATTATAGATACGTTTTGGACGCATCAACAGGGCCCCAATGAGTGCGGGTTTTTTGTTCTGAAGATTGCTCAGTTTTATGATGGAAGAAGCTTTGTTGTGAAGTTTGGAAAGCGGAATGTAAGCATCTTTTTATTCTAGCATCTAATGTAATCCTTCGTATTTTCCTCTTCCTGTCTACAACAGTATCACCTTTTTTGTCATAACCAAGTTGCTGTTTCGTTTTATCTTGTTGCTCTTTTTGATCGCAGGAAGCTGATATCGCGGATTGGAAGGTTATAGTGTTGATAATCAAACAACTGATAACATGGTCCTACCGAGCGAGTTTCCTGAGGAGCTAAAAAATATGTGTAAGTCTCTTGGTCTCACTGCCAAACCTGACTCGCAGGAGCAGGATGAGGGATAGAACAACAGCAGACCCGTTTGATGTGTTTTAGAAACTTCATTTTAAATAGTTTTGTCGCACCTTTTTTATGTGTGGGATCTGTTAAACATATTCACTAGGATGTTTTCCTTTTTTTGTACATCTATGTAATATAACGGAGAAAGCAACTCTGTTTGACTATGTATATAATGGAGTTTCATCTAATTTTTATCTTGTCAGCAGAAACTATCCTTACATGAGTGTAAACATACGTATCCGCACTACATTTTTTTATGGGAGGGTGTATTTTGCTGGTGGGTTGGGGGGGGACCCCCCCATACTTGGTTAACAGAATTGGGTTATACAAATGTGGAGACCATATCTATCTCACACACACTTATTATGTAAAGTGCACTACGTTGCGCAAAAGAGGGCCTTCAGCGTGTTATAGTGTTGATAATCAAAAAGTTTTGGGAAATAGTATTTTCTTTGGAACACAGAACTTCATGTGTGCGCTAATCAAGAGCTCCATTTAAAAAAAAATTGTAATAAGCGAACTACACAGGTTACATTTTGTACACTGCATTGTTTGCGGTAAGCGCACTGCAATGTACACATGAAGAAACCCAGTCTCTACTACATGTAGAGTATCGTTTATTTTCATAACCACATTATTTTACTGTTTTTTCTCCATATGAGCTTCTGCCAACAGTAGAGAACTACATTTTTTCACATCATATTGCCATCCCAGCTTCTGCACACATAAGAGAACTGTGTTTTTATAACATCTATTATTGTTCTAAAACAGAATAGAACTGCATGTTTAAAATGACTTTACTATCTCATATGCATTTCATTTTCCAGAGAGAACTGAATTTTCGTCAATCGCACCAGCAGAGAATTGAATACAAAGTATACCTGTTTTTGTGCTATATATATTAAATCTGACTTCAACATTATATCTCGAAGTCTATTTTTTTGTTGTCCACTAAATTCAAGTTATCTCTATTATATGTTACATAAATGGATGAAGTCGATATACGTAAAAGGCTACAATGTATGTGTGTTGAGCTATGTCCTGTTCCTGCTGCTTCTTCTCAAAGCGTGCACTGCAATTGGTTCAATGTTTGTCGCTCCATTTTTTTTCTTCTTGTTGAACGTGTTATTCCTTGTAACGTGCCCGTGCGGCTGCGATGCTTGCCTATGCTCTGTTTTCTTAATGCCCTTCCCCTTCGATGTTGATGTCGGTCCTTCGATGTCTTCATCCTCATCTTCATCTTCTTCTTCGTCCTGTCCCTCTTCCACATCATCATCTTCTTCCTCATCTTCTTCTTCATCTTCCTCCTCATCATTATCTTCTTCCTCATCTTCTTCATCTTTTGCTTCTTCTCTCTTTGGGCAAGTTGTTGCATTTTTCTTCTCTCTCTTTTTGCAGATGTTGCACAGTCTTCTCTTTGTCAAATCTTCTTGTTGGTCAGCTTGGTCATATGTGGTGGCATTTTGGCCTTTATTTTTCTAGCATCTTCTTGCATGTCCTCGAGTTGTGCCCCGCAATCTTTTCGCATGATTTGCACATCCTCACTCCTAGTGGCCTACCTTCGCTGTCCAGCTCTGGCTCAGGCTTGTTTTTCTTTTCAGAACCTACATCCTTTGCTGCAGCTTTTTTATTTGCTGACTTGCTCTCCTTCTTTCTCACTTTTGTGTTTGATACAGGTGGTGGAAGAATTGTTTCATCCACAGTAAGAGCAACACCATCAGTGTCATGTTTGTCCTCATCTTCCTTTTCTTCACTCCGCGCATTCTTGTTGTTCTCCGCCTCTTCTTCGTTCATCACGTCAACTTCTTCTATGAGCGCTCTCATCCCATATAACGCTCTGTTGAACCCGCTATCCGACTTGACACCCCTTTTTGACAGGTCCATGGTTGTTTCTACAAGTAGCCTCCTACGGCAAAACATTGAACTTCCATCTGGAGTAGTTTGCTTGTAGTCTCTGCGGTCAAAAGTTGCATTTTGCCGCACGTTTCGTGTGTACCTCTTTAATATGTACTCCTCAGGTATCTTGGCCACCCGCAGCTGATCTAACATGCAAACGATGTGTACGCAGAACAGGCCTGCAGCAAATATTCATTTTTTTTGGTTGTCAGTGTGAGAAAACTTCAAATAAATATGTAACAGAGAATTCAGGGTTTGTGAACTGCATAAAAAATATGTACTTTTTGTTTTTCTATTCTATTGAACTTCACTAAGTTTTTTTTAATATGTTGCCACCAGAACTATGTGAACTTCATTATGCTTTTTTTGTGTGCCTATTTCTCGTCTCACTGACCTGTGTGTGTCCATAGTTTGCATTCTCATTCACAGATACCGTTCGTCACATCAGCGACAACCTGGAACTCATGTCTCGCCCAGTCAAAATCATCGGACTGGTTGTAGTGGCGCACCAAATACTTTGTTGGGTTGTCATGGGACTGCTCTGATCTGAATGCAGTGCTGCGGTAGTGCGTTTGCTTGAAGTCAGCAAAGACTTCCCTTGTGTAAATCCTGGATAGTTGAACCTCGAAAGCAAACTGAGTAATAGTTTTAATTTCCGCCTGTGAAACAAAGAAGCCAGTCAGTTAGCTGTTTTTGTTTAACAAAAAACATAATTGATTTTATATAAAGAAGAGAACTGCATTTTAACATCACACTTTTCATCTCATTTTTGTTCATACAGAAAGAGAATTGCATTTTTTAAATTAAAATAAAAACCAGTAGTGAGTCTAAACCGCGTATACGAGCTTGATAAGATTTTTTTACCATACCTCGTTTGCCATGGTCTCTGCATGCTCGTTGCCTTTCCTCGTCTGGATGCATCTGTCCACCTGTGATGCAAATATGTGTAGGTCGTGTCTTTCCCTGACAAAGTTTCTCTTCAAGATCCGGTTCATGCTTTCACTTCTCTTTGTCGACGTCATCCGTGCACAGAACACCTCCTTGTAGTAAGCTGATATCCATTCTTCTCGGTCTGTCCAGAGCGCATTCATAATTTCATCATTCTGCAGGTTATACTTCTCCATGAGGTCACGCCAAGCGCGTTCAAACTCCGATGGCATCAATGGATGGTTGAGAAATGATCTCAGCTCATCTTTGAATGTCTCATATGCTTTGTAAAACAAGGACAGATGATCCTTGTATTTCTTCAGTATATGCCAACGGCAGAACTTCTGCAGCGTGCCTATTAGCGTACTCTTTACCGCTGCATCCATGAAGGGGCATTGATCTGCATGTTTTTTTGAAAACAAGCGGTCAGTTATTTTGAGAGAACTGCATTTTTTTTGCCTTTTCTTTGTTTTATTTTTTGTTTTTTGGATGTAAGAAATGGACTACAAAAAATCTAGCATTGAACTGCATTTTTAGTTTACCTGTCAGTATGCAGATTGGCCGCTTGTTGTTAATGCAAAGCAAGAACGTCCGGAACACCCACTCGAAAGATGGTATTGTTTCGTCTCTGACGAGAGCCACCACAAATATTGTACTTTGTAGGTGATGGTTTACTCCAACGAACAGGCCCAGAGGCATGTGAAACTTGTTGGTCTTCTTTGTCATGTCGAACGTGACACAATCTCCAAAATCTTCATACGAACCCCGGCATCTTGCATTCGCCCAGAAGATGTTTTGCACACGGTCATCGGTATCTTTGTTGTAATCATATGTCGGGACCCGGGGTTAGCGTATGGAAGTACAGTTAAGACATAGTCATATGGAGAGCCGAGAACCGCACCCACTTGTCTAAGCAGACAAGGCCAAGCACTGAACATTCTCGGAAAGCATCGTACGTGAGGGGCATCCCATCCAGGCCGGATGATCAACTGAGATGGGTCCTCATCGTCCGCACACAAGTCTAATGAAATGGGTGGTGAACTCCCATATTCAAAGACAAGTCGCCTCAACCATACTATCGACTATCTCATAACTCTTACATAGACTTACTCCAGCCCGATCACTTAGTCGGGGTCTAGGGCGGGCTCGATCATACCACAAAGTGTGCACGAGACGGAGTCTCGAACAATCTCATCGCGATGCCCCAAGCTGCGCACATCTAAGGGCCACTTGGTGTATGAAAGACCGCCAGCCAGAACACAACTAAGGTCTCGAAAACCCATACGAAGACATGCATGTTATAAACATACACGCAACACACATGCCTTGTATGAACAGCAGGTACCATTTCAATTCTCTACAAAGTGTACAATTTTATTGATAACTCTTATAGAGTGCAAACAGATATCACAAACATGTGATCCAACATTACAACACAAACGGAAGAAAATTATGTCTGAGTACAGACAAGTTTAACAAATGGCTTAAGAAGCCTTATTTAAACACAAAGCCCTCCATGAGGGAACCAGTCGTCTGACTGGGACTAGACTAGTTGTCTTCAGTCGTCCAGCTCGATGAAGAAGCCACCTTCGGGGTCAGTGACATCATCTAAAACATAGATTAACCAAACATGAGTACAAAGTCGTACTCAGCAAGACTTACGTAGGAGCTATACTACTCATGCACATGTATCAAGGTGAAGGGAGGTGGGGTTCACTTGCAGAAGTGCCAGCTTTGAATTGGCTAATCCTGAACTACGAATACCAGACTTTGAGGTAAGAAGCGTACACGAGTCCACTACTTTCTCCAACCAATTACACCACTATGGTGCCTTCCTCGACTTCCCCACGAGGAAGCACGCCATAGCACTCACACTTATCTTGGTGTGTTTTAGAAGTATCCGGTTCAAGTTATCTAATAATCAAGCTAAGCTTTCCAAGCAGTCCATAACCGCGGACGCGGCTATTCGAATAGTTTTGTTAACCTTGCAAGGGTGTACCGCTACACACACATGATCATCATTTACCGCCTTTGATCTCGACACCATTCAAGGGGTGCCAGCGAGGATGCTCACCACAACTGTTACCTCATAGCCGATCTAGTCCGAGAAAGCCGCCTACTTGGGTTGGCTACCACTATCGTGAACCCGGCCGGTTTACCGAAGTGGACCCAAGTGATGTGTGCGTGGTGCATAAACAGGTCTCGGGTGAGCCGTTCTCTCACTTAGCATCCAGGCCATAGACTTACCAGAACTCCGAACTATTGCGACATCTGGACATCGAAAGGGATGAGTTAGTAAGTTGAGAGGGGTCAGTGAGCCCAATGTGTGGTTGTACTCTTTATCTTGGATCACCACACAAGAACTCGTACTAAGGCGGTGTTCAACGAGACAACCCACCGTGTACTCCTACACAGCCTCTCATCGTTCACCTTGTATTAGGGTCGATTCACCAACACTTTTCTACCATCATCAACATGATCACTACCATCCCGACTCACATCATAGTAACAACATGGTATCATACTAAGCATGCAATAAGAGATAACATTGCAGGGGCCACATGATATCAACCAACTCCTACATTTGCTAGGATTATGGTTTGCTTACTACTGTGACAAAATGATAGGTCATGCAAAGGAATGGGTTCATCTATGCGGTAGAAACGAATCATGGTGATCATCCTAAACAATGCATAAGCGAGACATGAGAGGGAAGTGGGATTTTATCGACATGATCAATGGGGGTTTGCTTGCCTTGCTGTCGAGCTTCGGTTTCGGGGTCTTCAGCGAAGGGGTTGACCTCGGTTTCCGGCTCCACTTCTATCAGCAACATGACAATCATAGGATCAACATAATGTAAAATGCACAAACACATGAATAAGATTGAAATGGTGATGTTCATGGTACTGATGTGTTGAGCATTCCATTTAAATGGAGTATATTGCAATTTGAATTGCAAATTCAAACTCCACATTTGAATTCAACTTAGCCAAGTTGTATGTGACATTGTTTGCTCATTTTGAATCAACTTCAATTGCATAAGATATGCCTCTGATGTGTGGTTGAATTATAGCATAATTCCATGGTCCAAGTTGCAAAAGCATTTGGTTTGAATTTGAATTAATTTCAAATAAAGCAAATGACATATGGTACTGGTCCCATTTTAAAATCAACTCCAACATAGTTTAAAGTTGCATATTTGGAAAGATAATTTTCTCCTGATCATTTTTCATATATTATTTGTCCAATTTGGAGTTAATATGAATTTCCTATGAATTTCCAAAGTTTGGAGTATTTTCTGGAATTTCTGGAATTCTTTTAATTCAAATAATCTCTGGAAATTCATTTAAAATGATTTATTGCGTCAGTGCTGGCGTTAGGGGGGGGGGGTTGACAAAGGGGTCCCACCTTTCAGTGGCTGGGTTCAATTAATCGGTGGGTTAAGTTAATACAGTGGCTTAATTAAGCCACTAGGCCCACTGGTCAGTGACCCAGGGGGTCATTAGCTGGGTGATTAAGGGGGGGGGGGGGTTTGGCTGACACGCCGGCGACTAAACGCCGGCGACTGGAGCCGCGGCGGCGCTGCACGGGATCACGATTCCGTCGACGATTTGGAGCGCCAAGACCACCAGATTGAAGCCCTTGCTGATGCGCGTCGAATGAGACCGAAATAAAGAGCTGGGGTGCACTGTACGCTTGCCGGCGTCAACTTTTGCGGCGACCTAGCTACGACCGTGATCGGGAAATCGCTACAAGGCACGGATTGAAGCGGGGTTGGGCTGGTTCGAAGAGGAGGAACACGGGGAACAAGATGGACAACATGGCGGGTTC
This sequence comes from Bromus sterilis, assembly GCA_950022295.1. Taxonomy (NCBI): domain Eukaryota; kingdom Viridiplantae; phylum Streptophyta; class Magnoliopsida; order Poales; family Poaceae; genus Bromus; species Bromus sterilis. The sequence goes on along the minus strand of OX465595.1, from coordinate 357,206,753 downwards.
GAATTCGTAGCGGTTGGACGTCGCCATGGATCCCGGTGGCGAGGAGCTTCGGCTCTCATGGCGGCCAAGGCTAGAGGAAGCAATCGAAGGGGGAAAGTTGGGGGTTTTGGTCATGAGCTCACGAGGAACTCAGTAGAGGTGGTGGCGATGGCTGTGGTGGCTCAACGGCGACGGAATTGACGAAGTTCTTCACGGTGGCCGGCGTGAACTCGAGGGAGAATCCGGCGTCTACGCAGGCTCCGGGCTCGATTCCTTGCACTGCTCGACGAAGAAGACGGCGGTGAAGACGATGGACAGGCTCCGGGGGCTTCTCGGCGTCGATGGCTACGCGGGGGCTCGACGGCGCTCCGGCGTGCTTCTCGGGCGTCGACGAATCGGGCGAGAGAGGAAGGGGAGGTGGTCCTGGAGGGAGGGGAATGAACTGGGGCGGTTCCAGGATGCGTCCAGACGAAGAGATAAGGCCTGGGGAGGCCTAGAAGCTTGAAGGCGTCGCGGTGGCGTCCACGGCGTCGGCGCCTCGCCACTGAGCTGCTTGGCAGCGCGGGGTAGAAGACGACAAGGGGATTTCGCGGGATGGGCTGCGGGAGAGTTGAGTTGGGCCGAGGTGGCCCAGGTAAGTGGGCCACTTTCCTGTTTTCTTTTTCTTTCTGTTTTCTCTTCTGACATTTGTTCTGTTTAGCTAATTAAAATAGCTAAACATTTTATTAAATGCTGAAAATTTTTATATGGCCTCATAACATTATAGACTAGCCACTTATAAAGTTTCAACATTTTTAAAATTCAAAAGATTTGAATTTTAAATCAAATAGGGGTATTTCTTTAAATCCAAGGCACTGTTTGAATATTTGAAAAATCTATGAGCATGGGATGGGTCCCACATTACTTGATATGTGATCACACTCATTTATAAGACTTTTCAAAAATCTAACATGAATTTTTGGAGAAGATTTTTATGTGGACTTTTGAATTAATTCATCTAGGGGGTGTTCCTTCTCCCATTTTGCTTTTTATTTTGATTTCAAAGATTTCTTTTGAAAATTTGACAAGATGCAAGGTTACTTTGATCCTAGCACATTACCTAACAGAGGGTTCTGACATCATAGAAGCACTCCAGATTTATTTCCTGCATCTTCTCAAAGAACGCTAGCAGTTTCTTCACATCGTCCACAGTTTCCTCCTTTGTGAACTGATACTTCCTGCAGTTTGAAAGCAGAGAATAGCTTAGCATTAAACAACACACAGAAATGCACAAGCGAACTGCATCAAGTAGAGGAGATATCAGCTAGTTTAATGTATGTACTTGTTCACCCAGTCACGGCTAGTGCGCCCCATATATTGTAGCCCTCCTCACATTCTCGACAGGGTTGACATCATCTGTGTGTGTGTCAGGTTTTCGACCTGCATGTCCTTTACTAGTTTGCTGAAGCAATGGATCATCCCTCTTATGCGAGTGCAATTGCTGAAGCATAGCTGGGCTTTCAATCATTTTGTGGTTGTGATTGAGCTCAACATGTGCTATCACAAAGACATCCTTGATCTTTTTCACTCTTATTTTCGCCTTCCAGCCAGTTCTTTTCGTTGTTTTATCTCGCTTTCTGTCATAATCTGACACAGACTCTTGGTGGTTTCCCTCTCATGAGCCAAATCCTTGATGCCTCGCATATGTGTTGTAGAACTCGTGTGCTACCGCGAAAGAGGTGAACTGCATACCTTTCGCAGGCACAAGTTCTTGCAGCAAGTTCTTGTTCTGCACCGCAACATGAAAATGATTTTCTTCTTGTTCATGAAGAATGCGCAGGATGAAAAATAATTCATAAGCGAACTTCAACAGTAAGTCAAGGAAGCTTACATGTGTGTACTTCTTATTCTCCATTGGTGTTTGCATCTCACCAATGTTTATTGGGCATGGAGGAGTTACAGCAGACCTGTGTAATCGAGGATCTCGGGGAGGCAGAAGTGATGAGAACTGTACTTTATTTGTTGCCTGTATCTTTTTCTGATCCGGGTGCTGATCCATTTGATGTGTGGCAGGCGGCCTTGGCGGAATCCCACTGTTTCTGTGTCGACGAACCAGTTGCTCCCGAACCGGCTCGTGTTCGACATTGGTTTCCGGAGGCGCAACATTGTTTTGTGGAGGCTCAATATTATCCACTCTTATCTGCTGACCAAATGTTGGAATAACGTCCGTGTACCTTGGCTGCATAATTGTTTGTGTCACTATATACATGCTCATAGTTATCAAAAAAAGAAGTATAGGTTTTGTTTTCAAAGAAGTACATCTAAGTTACAGAAGCAGTACAGCCATGAGAAAATCTGACAATTCCTCATCAATTTTCTGTCCACTTTTAGGCTGATGATTATGGTATGCCGTTGGATGCTACTCCACTTGTCAAGAATGAAGTGCCTCTGCGGTGCATAATGGAAGATCCGCCGAATTTTTATGTCACTGGATATTCGCCTGATCCTAGCAGCATGGAGCCGTCGCCGCAACCTCCGAGCAGTTTTGTTTTCTCTGGATCATCAATATTGTCGGGAGATGGCCATACAAGTAAATGTGTTGGGCCACAAGTGCCACCACGTATTGAGCGTATTGTGCGTGAGGTTTCAGGCATGCAGTGTAACCAAACAAAAATTCCTGAGATTGGGGCTTTACATCCACGATATGTGGATGTGGAGCCTGTGGATGCTGATACAAGTACGCTCAACATGCATATATTGTCAACAACTATAAATGTTTCTGCCAAATGTTTCAACATATAGAATGCATCACACAAAACACACATCCAACAAGATGTTTTGCGTAGTGATATCGTGAAAATATGCCCACAAATAACAACTTCAGAACATAGTGCAAAAACAAAAAAATCAAGTAGTTCTTTGCACAACAGAAAATCTAGATTACAAGGACACATTGTCTAACACAGATCCTAGTCGCACAACATATAGTGCGTCATCAAATCATTCAGCTCGGAGCTGAGTTAACATCAACAGCAGTTCTTCACCCTGTGTTGACAACGTAGAAGTTGGGGAGAGGCACTGGATTTCCTCCGGAAGGTCCTCAAGAGGCACCTTGTTATCCTCATGGAAAAGAACTCTTAACATTTACTCAGCCATCCAGTCCTCAAAACGGTCCTGCCACAAAAATAAAAAAGCCAGCACACTGAGCGACAACAAAACAATATGAAGAAAATATTTTTCACTTCAGAAAACTAAAATTTGTTAGACGCATCATAGTCTGCAGGGACAAACATCGTAGTTCTTGATATGCTAGACGCATCGATCACCATCGAACGTGCATGCAAACTTGAGGCAATAGATACCACACTCATTAACTCCCTGTTGAACAGGCATCAAGTAGTGGGGTTTATCTGCAATCTTGCTCCAGCATGGTAGATTGCTCTTCTTGCACGCTTCTTTGCCATAAATAGCTTGCATAACAGCATCAAACCTTTTTCCCTGTTAAAACAGAGGTGAATTCAAAACTTTAAGTTTGATGACCTGTTTACTAAAATCTCAAATGGAACAAGAAAAATTATAAACCAAAAAGTAAAACAACATAAACTCACAATTTCTTTTACATCAGCTTTGTGGAACTCGCTCTTGGTTATCTGAGTGCTGCTTCTTGTCGGCCAATTTAATGACTCCACGACATCAAAGGTCTTACGATATTTGTTCAGAATGTACAGGGAATGGTGGAAAGTCCTTGAACTACCAATAGGTTTACAGTTGGGAGCAAGATCTGTTTTAAAAAATAACAACCAGATGTGTAACAAGTAGTTCCAGAACAAACAACTATGTACACTGCAAAAAAACAGAAAAAGGAAGATTCTAACACCTAAATGAAAAATTTAACAAACTATACTAACTAAGTCTGCCAACAAAAGATTATGTGAAGGCTTGACCAAATTGTGGAACGACCTAACTCCTGCGTCGAGATCAAACTTCTTTGTGCTCGTCATATTATCCATTCCAAGAACATACTGCACATCAATGGGGAGGACTTTAAGATCAGAAAATACAGGGTACACATCCAATACAAAAGAACAATAACAAACACATAAAATAAGATAAACCCTTTAATAGAATCAAAAACATTACCGCAATGAAGTACGAGCTCAAAAGTACACGCTTCCCAGAAGCAAAAACTTGACTCATGGTTGCATTAGAATTGAAGCTAGAAATGACAAAGTCCATCATCTCGCCTTCGAGCTGCCCACAAGAAGCAAAATTCCATACGAAATCTTGACCGGTGAAAGTTGTCTCAATCTCAAAACCAGTGTCATCAACACCATGAATGAACCTAGAAAAAGTTGTTCTGCATTTGGGAAAAATGAAGATAAACACATTAAATTCATATATGCTATTAAAATGATTACATAAAAAATTCTGAAGATGCTAATGAACGCAGTACATGTTTAAGCAATACATGGCAGTACAAAGGTTGAAAGCAAGGAAGTACATAAATAAAAACTCAAGAAGTACATGAATAAAACTTTGTGAAGTACTAGAAGCACTATCTAATTTCATAAAAAACTTATCTAACCAAGCAGGCTACTTGCTTTTGAAGCACAAAAAACATTGCAGCAAGAAAGAAGATGTAAGGCCCGATATGCGGTACTGTTCTAGATCTAGATATTTACATCCAGATCCGGGGACGAAGCACATATCGGTCCCACCGCGACATATGACAATGTCATATGCCCCGGATTTCCAACATGATATCACAACATTACAGCTACGAGGACACAACATCTCATACAATCGGCATACAACTTCCTTAATACAATACATTAGCGGAAGATACATGTCTGAGTACAGAATACAAGCAAATGGCTAGTGGCAAAGGTAAAAACACACCATTCCCGTAACCGCACGGGTCCAGGCTCTCCGCCGGGATCCACCTAACTAGTCGTCGTCGAGTCTCCGCGAAGGCGCCCAGAAGAAGAGTCGAGGTAGTAATCAACTACAGCGGCCGATCAGTTAAAAGATAAAAGGGAAAAGAAAAGCAAGGGGTGAGAATATATAAAAGTCTTGTAACTAACTTCTCACGGGTAAGATGGGGGTAGTGGTGAGGTTGCAGACGCACTAGCAAGATATGAGTGGCTAACGTTCTATTTAGGGTAAGATGAGAACCAAGCATTCGATGAGGAATCGCCTCCAACAAGTCTTTCTATCAACTACTTATGCAAGCATAACACATATCCTATCCTTGTCCTCCTCTTCGCATCCCGACGAAGAAGAAGCAATCAAGGCACACACACGTTGATCAAGTTATATTAAGATTATCTCAGTTATTGTTGTCTATGAAAAAGGAGTAGGTCTCAAGTCATCTATAACCGTGGACACGGCTTCTCGAAAAGATTTAACCCTGCAGGGGTGTGCCAACTGCCCATTACAAGGCTCCGCACGCACTCCCATCTCTCTCATTTTCTACCCATCATAGGCAACCATTTTATGATTTAGTTCCGAGAGATTCGAAACGACAGGTCCCTCTAGCTAACAACGAACAAATCCTGGTGGCCCCCCGGGGAGTCGAAATCCAATCCAAAAGCCGGTCGCGCCCTCGGATCGGCCTCTTCCATCTCAACAGGGTTTGTGTTACCGGTACACCTCACATGGGGCCGGGCCCTCGCCGGTCAAGGGTGGACCAACAAGGAAACTATGTCTCCGCTGGCCCAGGTTGTTTTAAAAGGATATCTGCTAGGAGCGACCCCACAGAGATATATGCATGGTTTCAAATGGTAAATCAGCTTGGGCCACCTCTAGAAATGTTTGAAGCTAGGTAGGTAAGAAAAGGGGACCCCATAAAATCCCACACGCGGTTAGGCACGCTTAGTATTAAAACCAATACCCGGAACTCGGGTCCTAGGTGACTCAAATGGAACAAAGCGTCGGGGCGGGATAGCCTAGACCTTCCATCCTTCGTCGAATATTGTCAACATTATAATAATCATATCATCAACAATAATATAATAATGTGATACCCCAAACCAAGGAGTAATAGGAGGTAACAGTTGATGACATCCTAGCATGCATACTAAGAAGTGGCTGAGCAGCGAGCAATAGTAACATAGCCGAACAAGGTTTGCTGGGACGTGGAGGGACATGGCTGTTTGGGTTTATTTGAGAGGCATGAATATGAAGTGGTAGGATCAAGCAATCGTTCTATCCTACACCTAGGCGCGAGTGAGCTGAAAGTTATAAGCATGATATATGCTCCCCCTTACCTGATGAGAAGACGATCCGAAGGTGAAGTCGATCGCAGGCTCGCAACGTCTCCGAGAGTACCCGCGGAAGCACGCAAGAAGGAAACACTGGAAAAGGCAATCGACGAGCAAGCATCTATTACTACGAAGCAATCACGAGCAAGCATCAACAAGAAGGCAACACGAGACAACGCACTATGGTATCGCATCTATCGTCGGGAGTGGTTACTAACAGGTTAAGTGGAGAACTCGTCACACACGACGATACCGCACATTTAGAAAGGTTCAAGTTGTTTCGCTACACAAGGTGAGCAAAGGTTATTAACATGGCATCTCACTCAAGCATGGCATAACACACAAACATGACAAGAGGTGAATCATAAAGGAAACTATCTATGCTAGTCAATTTAAGTGAGGCACAACCTAAAGATGGCATAACACTAAGTACCCCACGACAATTAAAAGATTTGGTACTGTTCTGTCCTAAACAATATTTTAGGTTGGTTAACAACAGAAAAAATAGCATCAAGACAAAGTACATGAAAAACTAATCAAGTTACATACAAAGAACACTCCAAACGGAGTTACGATTAAAAAGATACAAGCAAAACAAGTTACAGGTGTAATCTGCAAACATCAGGTAGCACACTTTTTAGCAACAAATAAACAAGCAAAAGATTGTAAACATGCACAAAAATGATATGCAACTATAGTAGACATGGCAGGCAAGTCATGGCAAAAGGAATCATGCAAATAGGCATCATGGTTCACTAGTTATAAGCAACACAAAAATCTATAAAACATTATTGGTCAAGGATTAGTGAAAATCAGGAAAACAGGGCAGAAACTGTTTTTTTCATGCTGTATAAACAGGGGTAAAGCTATATGAAAAAGTGCAGCAACATGACATAGCAATATATGCATGGAGTAGGCATGATGATGATCAGGTACAAAAAATAATCAAGGTCATAGGCATAACAGATCAAAAGATATTAAGCATGCAACATGGCATCGCAAAGTTACAGACTTAGTGAAAACAGAGGTGGCTGTCAACAATCAGCAGGATAGCAACTTTGGAGCTAAACATATCTATGAGCATGAATGTAAACATGAAAATTCAATACATATAATGGAATTAGACATGATGCTTAACAGGATGCAACAAGAATCAATGCAATAGGCCTCATGGATGTCTCACAATGATCAAGCAAACTTGCAATAAAATAACAGCAGAAACACACTAACAGAAAATAATAGTAGTTAACAGGCTGATGCCCACTTCAACAGTGATTAACAACATCCAGATGGACTCAAATCAAAATTCTCACAAAAGATGAACCGAAGTACACACAAAACTAAACAATTTTCCTTTTGTGCGCAACGTCATCCGGGCTACGGTTTAGTCGCAATTATCATCGCAAAATAGCATCAGCAGCAGTATTTTAACAGACTTAGCAGAAATTTGGAGAAGGAAAGGGGGAAAAAGGACCTTGGGCCCAGGCCCAACAGGCCGGCGGTGGCGTTGGATTGCTGGCAAGCGCCCAGGGTGAGGAGGTGCGGGCCAGGGGTGCAGGGTCGCTGGGACGTGGTGGGGTGCCTGGCCCATGCGGGCATAGCGAGCGGCTTCCCAGCGAGCCGATGCTTGATCCCGAGAGGGCGCTCGTCGATCTCGACCGAACGGGGCGCAGCGGCGGCCATGGCAGGATTCCGGTGAGGTCCAGGCGCGGTGGGGTGGCGTATCCGGCTGGATTCAGGGCGGTGAGGCCGGAGGGCGAGGTGGTCGACGCAAGGGCGGCCATGGTGTCTAGTGCGGGAGCTTCTGGCGGCGAGGTCTTCGTCCATGGTGGCTCGCCGGCTCTGCGGGAAGGGGAGAGATGGAGGTGAGGCCAAGAGGAGAGGAAGAGAAGAGAGGAGGCACGGGAGGAGGGGACCTGGCAGCACGGCGCGGTGCCGATGGCCGGGGGCAGCTGCGGCGGCGGTGAGCCCACGGGCGTGGAGGTGGCTCGGAGGAGAGAGGAGGTTTGGAGGAGATGGGGCTGACGTGGCGGCTTCCTGGCCGTCAGATCGGGCGATCTGATGGTCCAGATCTGATGGGCTAACAAAAGGACGAAAAATTAGGCAAAATGTGAAAATTGAGGCTAATGTAAGGGGGGTGGCTGCACTTTTTGGCTAGGGAAACCCTAGAAAGGGGTGGGGGAGTGGTGGTATTTATATAGCCCAGGTGGCTGGCAGTTTGCAAAAACATCCCCGGTTTTTCTCTCGCGCGCGCGGTGTTTACGTTCCTGACCGCCGGGGGTCCGCAGAACCTCCGATTCGGGAAAAACATCGAACTGCGCGATCAGCGCGTCGAGCCGGCGGCGTTCACCTCGCGCTGGAACCATTCCGAGAACACTTTCCGGCACGCTAAAAAAATTAACCCGTTTAATTATTAAACGGGGTTTTTCGTTGCGTTGGCTGTGGCTGGTCTCGTGCGGTTTTCGCGACGGTGATCGGGTGAAACTTGGTGTCGCAAAGGTCGAGTGTGAGGGTGGCAAGGGTCGGTCTCCGTCCGGTACGAGATAAGAGGTGGGGGGCGGAAATAATCGTTGATCGATAAATCGGGGATGAAAAATCAAACAATTAACAACGAAAACAAAAAATTTAATTTTTGTGAAATCTGGTTTGTTACAATACAACACCACCAACAAGGGATCTCGTCCTGAGATCCTGGATGATCCGGGGTAGAGGAGGGGAGAGAAAAGAGAGACGACAATCTTCAACACCACCAACAAGGGACTCTGCTCCATGTCGAACAACAAACTCCGTCGAGAGATTATTCCGCAGAGAGATGGCGACGTCGAAGAACGAAGCCGTCGGTGTCAAGAGGAAGAACAACAACGAAAACTAGATCAAGGGATAGTGTTTTTCGACGCAAGTCGTAGAAACACCGGTAAAAGGAGGGATGGCAACGGATGACCAAAATGATATCCGAAATCGGAGAAGCTAAAGGTACTACAGGAATTCCCAACCTGAGCTCGGAATCGAGACAATACGCTGCAAGAAAGGCATTGTAACTATTACGAAACTCCACACACTCGAGATCATAAAGTTTGAAAGAGTATAAGGCGAGATAAAAACACTTACGCCACTTGTCCTGAACAGAGCAAGGGTAAGGAGTAAAAGAGTATCAGGCGAGATAAAAACACCTACAAAATAGTTTTTGGCTAGACTCGACTTCGGCCAGAAAAGGGATCCTACGGTCGGTAAGGCTCTGATACCAAGTTGTAAGGCCCAATATGCCGTACTATTTCAAATCTAGATGTTTACATCCAGATTCGGGGATGAAGCACATATCGTCCCCACCGCGACATATGACAATGTCATATGCCCCAGATTTCCAACATGATATCACAACATTACAGCTACAAGGACACAACATCTCATACAATCGGCATACAACTGCCTTAATACAATACATCAGCGGAAGATACATGTCTGAGTACAGACTACAAGCAAATGCCTAGTGGCAAAGGTAAAACACACCATTCCCGTAACCGCACTGGTCCAGGCTCTCCGCCAGGATCCACCTAACTAGTCGTCGTCGAGTCTCCGCGAAGGCGTTGATACGTCCAAAAAGCATCAATATTTTGTATCGTAATTTCATCCTATTCATTGATATATTCCACTTTAAAGCATTGTTCTTATGTTGTTTTGGCTTGTTTTACACAGTTTACAACTTTCCGATGCCGAAGCAGCAGAACCAGGATTCAGCGGTGAAAAGTGGACATCAAGTTGCTTAATCAGATCAAGTCCAAATACGATGAAAATTTACGCGGATCTTTTCTATGGGAATTGACTAGGGATCACCGAAGACGGAGTTGAGGGGACCCACCAGGCAGCCAGAAGGGTGCCTGGCGCGGCCCCCCTCCTGGCCGCGCCAGGCACCCTCCTGGATGCCTGGTGGCCCCCTCGGTGCCCCCTCTCGACTATAAGACCCCCCTGGGGTGAAAACCCTAAATACAGAAGAGTTTCCGTGTTTCGCCACCGCCACGGGGCGGGAACCTATAGAGGAGAAAAGCCATCTCCGGCGGGCAGATTCCGCCGGGGAGATCACCTCCCGGAAAGGGAGATCGTCGCCATCATCATCATCATCGTCATGGGCATCATCAAGATCATCATCAACATCATCCCCAACATCAGCACCATCTCCATCTCCATCCCATCTCATCTCACAATTGCAACTTGTATTGTAATCCGTACTATCTATCCTCTCTACTCTGTTGGTGTTGATTACTACTTTGTGGTGAATGCTATTGAGTTTTGTTGGAGAAATATCATTGTGTCCAGATTATTTGCGACCCATCTATCACCTCTGAGCATGATCTCTTTTATGTCTTGTGAGTAGTTACTTTAGTTCTTGAGAACATGGGAGAAGTCTAGTTGTTAGTAGTCATATGATGTTGAAGTGTTATGTGTTTTTTGATACTTAAGTTGTGTTGTTATTTCTCTAGTGGTGTTATGTGAGTCGAACACTTAACACTTCACCTTTCATGGGCCTAGAGGAATACATTGTGCACAAAGGATGCTTATGGTGGGTTGCCGGAGTGACAGAAACCTGAACCCCAGTTTGCACACTTTTGCATAAGGGAGTTATGAATCCTTGATCGTAATGTTGTGGTTAGGCTTATGCCTTAATTACTACCTTGTATTTGCGGATGCTTGCAAGGTGTGTTATCATAAGAGTACACTTATCTTAGTCTAGAAGGTGTACTAGCATTGATCCACCCACCAACACTTATCAATACAGTACATATTACTTGGCGGAGTATGGTGAAAGTAACTTGACTATCTCTCCCGTGTGTTCTCAAGAACGCTTTAGCTTTTATAACTTTAGTTCCTAGGCTTATCCTTGTGAAAGGATTGGGCTACTTGCTACTCCTCAGTTACCTTGTTTTACTTTGCCTGTCTTTTACTTTTCTGTTGCTTAAACCAAAACCCCCTAAATATTTACCTTTGAGTGTGTGCAGCCTTTCCTTATCTAGTGTCACTTATCAGCACCTTCTGCTCCTCGTGGGATCGACATCCTTATTTATCGAAAAGCTACAATTGATCCCCTAGACTTGTGGGTTATCAAGAATCATTTATTGGCACGGTTAACAGGGGAGGCAACCCAACTAAACCTATTAAATTCTCCGCCATCAACGAGCTTTTCTAGCGCCGTTGCCGGGGAGTGTAGCGCTATTAGTAAGTGAAGCGGGTAAGTAAACCTTTATTTTCTGTTGTTATTTTCAGTCCTGATGGACTCTTTGGCTGTTGGTTCGTTGCTGGTAAGGAGCCGCCCCACGATTGTGGTGGTCACTCCTACCCCTACTGAAATCGTGCCCTATGAAATACCACCTGGTATTATTGATCAATTCTTGTCTAATCGTTATACAGGAGAAGGACATCTGGGAGAACACCTGCTATATTTATCACAATTATGTTCTTTATTTAAGCTTGCAGGTGTAACAATGGAGTTCGTCATGATGAAACTATTCTCCATATCACTCAAAGATAAAGCTTCAGATTGGTATAAGCTACTCGATAACTCTGATCTGCTTGAATGGTCAGAGCTTATGTCTCTCTTTTATGCAAAGTTTTATCCTCTTCGTGAAATTCACCAAGACAGGAACTACATCTTTAACTTTTGGTCTCGCGACGGAGAGAGCATCGCGTAAGCTTGGGGGAGACTGAAGTCCCTAATGCTCAAATGCCCAAACCATGAGCTCCCCAAGGAAATTTTTATGCCAGGCTTTCTCGTCAGGACAAGGAGATGTTGGATGCCTCCTCTAGCGGGGTATTCTAGACCAGAAGTATGGAAGAAAAATGGGATCTTATAGAAAGGATCCAGAAGAACACTGAAGACTGGGAAACTGATAAAGGTATTGAACCCGCGATAAACTCTGAGCATGATTACATTGAGAGCTATGTGAAGACTGATTACTTTAATACATTTTGCTCTAAAATTGGTCTTGATTCCCAGCTAATGGTTGACTTTTGCAAGGACTTTGCTTCTCATATTGATTCTTCTAAGAAGAAGGAGAGTCAACATCATAAACCTTTCAAGGAGTCACCTATTGACATTAATGTTACTGATCCTGTTTTACCTGCAGTTGTGTATGAACAGCCTCCTTATCCCTCAAGGATAAAGGAGCACTCTTTTGTTACAGGTATTCTAAACAAAAACGGAAGGACCACTGACGAACCTGAGGACATGATCAAGGTCAAGCCTCAAGTTGCAATGGTCAAGGATCTGGTAACCAGTGATATTAAAGAATCCACTATTAGTTTTTGTGCTGTTTCCACTAACATTGTCACAGCCAAGAACAAAGGCCCAATTTCAGGTACACCAGTTGTATTTGTCAAAATAGGAGATCATAATTACTATGGGCTATGTGATTTGGGATCTAGAGTCAGCGCTATTCCCTTCACACTTTATCAAGAGAACATGCACGAGATTCAGCCGTGTGAGATCGAGGACATTGATGTCACGATTCATCTTGCAAATAGACAAACAATATCTCCAGTTGGGATTGTGAGAGATGTTGAAGTACTCTGCGGGAAGGTAAAATATCCTACTGAGTTTCTTGTACTTGGTTCAGTGCAAGATAGTTTTTGCCCTATTATCTTTGGTAGGCCCTTCCTCAGCACCTGTGGAGCTATAATAGATTGTAAGAAAGGTAAAGTTTCTGTTGAATTCAACGGTGAGCCGTATGAATTTAATTTTTCTAAGTTTTCTAAGCAGCCTCGTGATACTAACTTTTCAAGTAATGACAAAATTATTGAAGAAATTGCCTCTATTGCTATTCCTCCTAATGATACTTTGCAGCAATTTTTGGAAGACCACGAGAATGACATACATATGCAGGAGAGGGATGAACTAGAAGACATATTTTTAAGACAAATTCCTATCCTGAAGCACAACCTCCCGGCTGAACCTTTAGGAATCCTCTCGCAACCAAAAGAAGACCCAGTGTTTGATCTAAAACCACTACCCGATACGCTCAAGTATGCTTATTTAGATGAAAAGAAAGTATATCCTGTCATTATCAATTCTAACCTCTCAGGGTATGAAGAAGAGCGATTATTGGAGACACTCCGCAGACACTGAGGTGCTATTGGCTATACTCTTGATGATCTCAAGGGTATTAGTCCATCCATTTGCGAAGGTACTATCAATCTCGAGCCCGATGCTAAACCAGTTGTTGATCATCAACGACGGTTGAACCCAAGGATGAAGGACGTGGTTAGGACGGAGGTTCTCAAACTTCTAACCGGAGGTATCATCTATCCTATAGCGGATAGTAAGTGGGTAAGTCCCGTTCATTGTGTTCCTAAGAAAGGAGGTATAACTTTTGTTCCTAATGATAAAAATGAACTAATACCTCAAAGGACTATTATTGGATATAGAATGTGTATTGATTTCAGGAAGTTGAACAAGGCCACCAGGAAGCACCACTATCCTCTACCCTTTATTGATTAGATGCTCGAGCGGCTGTCTAAAAACACCCACTTCTGCTATCTTGATGGGTATTCTAGCTTCTCCCAGATTCATGTTAACACCGCGGATCAAGAGAAGACCACCTTTATGTGTCCTTAAGGTACTTATGCTTATAGGTGTATGCCTTCTGGGTTTATGTAACGCACCTGCTACTTTTTAGAGGTGTATGTCTGCAATATTTCATGGTTTCTGTGAGGAGATTGTAGAAGTTTTCATGGACGACTTTTTGGTCTATGGAAACTCCTTTGACCACTATCTCCACAATCTTAATAAAGTTTTGCAGAGATGTGAACAAACGAATTTGGTGCTCAATTGGTAGAAGTGTCATTTCATTGTTAACGAAGGGATAGTTCTTGGACACAAGATTTCTGAAAGGGGAATTGAAGTGGACAAGGAAAAAATTGAAGCTATTGAAAGGATGCCCTATCCAAGGGACATCAAAGGTATTCATAGTTTTCTAGGTCATGTTGGTTTCTATAGAAGATTTATCAAGGACTTTTCTAAGACCTCGAGACCCCTTACCAATCTTCTCCAGAAGGATTCTCCTTTTGTATTCAATGAAGATTGTAAGGAAGCTTTTAAAGTTCTTAAGAAAGCCCTGATAACCGCTCCTATAGTAGAACCACCTGACTGGAATTTGCCCTTTGAAATTATGTGTGATGCTAGTGATTTTGCTGTTGGAGCTGTTTTGGGACAAAGGGTTGACAAGAAGTTGAATGTCATCCACTATTCCAGCAAGACACTTGATAGTGCTCAAAAGAATTATGCTACTACCGAGAAGGAATTCATGGCAGTGGTGTTTGCTTGTGATAAGTTTAGACCGTATATTGTTGATTCTAAAGTTATTATTCATATTGATCATGCTGCTATTAAGTATCTTATGCAGAAGAAGGATGCCAAACCAAGACTCATTAGATGGGTACTCCTTCAAGAATTTGATTTGTAGATTGTCAATAGAAAAGGAGAAGACAATCCGGTGGCGGATAATCTTTCAAGGATGGAAGATATCTGCACGATCCTATTCCAGTCAACGACAGTTTCCCAGATGAACAGCTTGCTATTGTAAAAGTACAATCTCATTCCGACCCTTGGTTTGAAGATTATGCTAATTTTATCGTTGCAAAGTTTTTGCCTCCAGGTTTTACATTTCAGCAGAGGAAGAAATTCTTCACGGATTTGAGGCATTACTTTTGTGATGATCCACATCTTTTCAAAGAGGGTCGAGATGGGATCTTGAGAAGATGTATACTGGAGCACGAGCTGCAGGACATTCTTCGACAATGTCACGATAGTCCCTATGGAGGACATCATGCCGGTGAAAGGACCGCACATAAAGTTTTACAATCAGGTTTTTATTGGCCTACTCTTTTTAAGGACGCCCGAAGGTACGTTCTATCTTGTGATAAGTGTCAGAGAGTTGGTAACATTAGCAGGAGAAATGAGATGCCTATGAATTACTCACTAGTGATCGAACCTTTCGATTGCTGGGGTTCTGATTTTATGGGTCCTTTTCCTCCTTCACACAAGTACACACACATCTTAGTTGCTATTGATTATGTAACCAAGTGGGTTGAAGCAATCCCCACTGAGAGTGCTGATCACAAGACATCTTTGAAAATGCTCAAGGATGTAATTTTTCCTAGGTTTGGAGTACCAAGGTACCTCATGACAGATGGAGGGTCACACTTCACACATGGAGCTTTTAGAAAAGCTCTAGCCAAGTACGATGTCAATCATAGGATTGCATCACCGTACCACCCTCAAACTAGTGGGCAAGTTGAGCTCACCAATAGGGAGATCAAGTTGATCTTACAAAAGACAGTAAACAGTTCTAGAAAGGACTGGTCAAAGAAGTTAGGAGATGCTTTGTGGGCGTATAGAACTGCTTACTAAAACCCCATGGGCATGTCTCCGTATAAAATGGTCTATGGCAAGGCTTGCCATTTACCATTAGAGTTAGAGCACAAGGCTTTCTGGGCTGTCAGAGAGCTAAATGCTGACCCAAAGTTAGCTGGTGAAAAGTGTCTCATGAACTTGACTTCTCTAGATGAGTGGAGGAGTGAAGCTTACGAGAGCGCCAAAATGTTCAAGGAAAAGGTAAAGAAGTGGCACGATAAAATAATTCTGAAACGCGAACTTAATTTTGGTGATAAAGTTTTGTTGTTTAGATCCCGTTTCAGGTTTTCTCCAGGTAAACTACTTTCCAGATGGGAAGGACATTTTCTTATCGAAGAAGTATATCTGTCTGGTGCAATCAAGATCAATGATTTCGAAGGCACCAAACCTCAAGTTGTGAATGGACAAAGACTAAAACATTACATGGCAGGTGATCCTATCAATGTGGATGTGAACATGATATATAGAAGAACTCATGAAGAACATGTTGCAGCCCAGTTTTAAACTACGACAGGAGCAGAATAAGAAAAGGTATGTATTACGGTAAGGAAACATCGCGAACGTCAATAAACGTTTACTTTTCAGAGTTTTTTCAAAATTAGGAAAATTCCAAGCCCGAGTGGAGCCGGAGAGGAACTCCAGGGGGCCCAGGAGGCCTCCTGGCGGTGCCAGGCACCCTCCTGGGTGCCCTGGACTCCGACTCCGACTCCACCTAGGCTTGAAACCTTCCTTCTGTTGCGGAATTTTTTTCTATATATTTGCCTGGATAGTCCCGGCACCGTATCTGTCGAGGGATTGGTACCCGGGTAGGCTAACCCAAGCGGAAGCAACCTTTCAAGACAAGGATGGACCGATTGTGAAGGGAATATGCCCGAGAGGCAATAATAAAGTGGTTATTATCTTATTCCATGTTTATGATAAATGTTTATTTTCATGCTATAATTGTGTTAACCGGAAACGTTAATACATGTGTGTTTAATAAACAGAGAAAAGGTTCCTAGTAATGCCTCTCTTTATACTAGCTTGTTGATTAACGGATGATCAAGGTTTCCTGATCATTGACATTGGATGTCGTTAATAACAAGGTCATATCATTGGAGAATGATGTGATGAACATACACCCACAGTAGTTATAGCAATACGATCATGTCATCAAAGTTTCTATTGCTGTATCAAACTTTCACGAAGTAACCCTAATCCTTAGACCATGAGATCACGTCAATCACTGACACCGGAAGAGTACTTTGATTCCATCAAACGTCACACCGTAACAGGGTGATTATAAAGGTGTCGTTGGGTACTTGGAAAGTGTTAGTTGAGGCTCGTGGATCAAGAGTGGGATTTGTCCATCCAGATGACGGAGAGATATACTCTGGGCCCTCTCGGTGATATCACATTGACATCGCTTGCAAGCACGTGACTGGCTCACGAGGATGTTATATCACGGAACGAGTAAAGAGTACTTGTCGGTAACGAGATCGAACTAGGTATGGATGATACCAAATGATCGGATCTCGGACAAGTAAAATATCGCGAGACAAAAGGAATTGGTTACGGAGTAATGGTTCACACGATCACTAGTTCATCGTTGAGTAAGTGGGAGTCATCATGGATCTCCAGATCCCTCTGATGATTATTGATCGGAGAAGAGTCTCTGTCATGTCCATTTTATTCACGAACCGTAGGGTGACACACTTAAGGATTCGTTGACGGGTTTGAGTGGATACGGAACGCCGGAGAATATACTGGACAGCACATGGACTGTTTTGATAAAACTGCTGGAATAGTTTCGGTATATCAAAATAGTGCAAGGGGATAATTGTTAATGTGTTCATTGAATGAAGTGTTCATCAATGAAGTACTCATTGAATGAAGTGTTCATTAATTTGAGTGACATTAAACAAGATAATTAAAAGTGTTTTAATGTGATAAAACTCTTGGAATTTTGAGTGGAGATTTATGGAAATTATGGGAATAATGTGTGACCCTTTGTTTTTGTGAGTGGAGAGTCCACCCACATGATGAGGGGAGAGGTGGGGGCACCTCTTGGGGCGTGCTACCCCTTGGGGGCTGCCTCCCCCTCCTCCTATATATAGATGGGTGGATGTCCTCACACATCCAACTCATTCCTCCATCTCTCATATGCCCTTTGGTTGGCATCTTCCTCCTCTTGCTAGCTGATCCAGTTTCACGAGTACGGTGCTTAGGCGAAGCCCTGCTCAAGATCTTCTCTACCACCACCACCACTATGTTGTAGTGCTGCTGGAGTTCCCGAGGATCCACTACTTCCGCTGCCCAACTGGAGCAAGGGGCGGAGGTTGTCGCTGATCCGTACGTGTGACCGATTACGGAGGCGCTGCCCGTTTGTGGCGCCCATCTTCATCACGACCTTGAGGTCGGCAAGTGATCGACTACATCACCCACGAGAATCGTTCTCGTTAAAGCTTTTTGGTCTTCGAGGGTGAGTCCTTCTCAAACCGTTACAAGTTATCTCCTAGATGTGATCTTGGCAGTTGCAATCGTAGGAAAAATTTTGTTTTCTATGCAACGAACCCATCAGTGGTATCAGAGCCTCGTCTATGCGTAGATGCTTTGTACGGTTAGAACACATAGAGATGTCGGCGTTGATCCTCTAGTTGTTACCCTCTTTTGTGCACTTGTTCATATTGCGGCAATGTTGGATTGAAGCGGCCCTAAGCGCAGATTGCGTGTCACGCTTGACATACGGCTTGTACCGTATAAAGTGGCTTTGGGGGTGCCAGTTTCTCTAACATTAGTGATATGGCATTTGCAACGGAGGGCCCTGGAAAGGGATGAAAAGAAACAACTAGCGAATCAACGTTGTGGTTCTTGTCCGTAGGTAAGATCGGTTCTTTCCTAGGAAGCCCAAAACCACGTAAAATTTGCAAAGATAATTTAGAAGCGTCTAACTTGTTTTTGCAGGGCATGTGATGTGATATGGTCATTGTTACAAAATTGTTGTATGAAATGAGATTTATTGTAAACAACCGGCAGGAGCCATATGGTTGTGTTTTTCCTTTTTAAGGCCTGCGTGCTGTAGATATATCCATGAGATATATTGTAATGGAGAAGGACGACCATGGTGGTGGCGCCATGGACCTTGGTGCCGCGCCGGTGGCATGATGGAGATCATACCAAGACGCACAAGATGGAGATCTAATGCGAGAAGGACCATATCATATCACATTATCCATGCATGTGATGTTTATCGTTTTATGCATCTTATTTTGCTTAGTTACGATCATGATCGCTGCGGTAGCATTATAAGATGATCCCTCTCACTTAATATCAAGATAATTATATGTTCTTCCTTAGTATGCACCGGTAAGAAAGTTCGTCGTTTCGAGACACCACGTGATGATCGGGTGTGATAGACTCTACGTTCGCATACAATGGGTGTTTTCAAGCCTAGCATGTACAGACATGGCCTTGAAACACATGCAAATACTAAGGTTCTACTTGGCGAGCCTAGCATGTACAGACATGGCCTCGGAACATGGACCGAAAGGTTAAGCACGAGTCATATGGATGATATGATGAACCATATTGAGATGCTCGCCATTGCAGCTACACTGCCTCACGTGATGATCGGTCGTGGTGTAGTGAATTTGGTTCGTGTAATCACCAAAGACGACTCGAGGGATGTTGTTTTTGAGTGGGAGTTAGATGAACTCATTTTATCATGAACTAAATCAAAGTGAATTTGCATAGTTCGTTGTAGTCATTGGTATTTGTTTACTACCTTTGCGCTTAGCTATAATTGAGATAATAGAACTATAGAATTCTGGATATTTAACTTTACGGACTGGTACCGTATTGTTTGAGTGTCAATCTAAAGTTTAAAGTCTTATTGAAAACTTTAGCAAACCTTGCTTGCTCCATGAAGTTTAATAATGTGTATTAAATCGAGAGTAACAATTCCAGTGTTAGTGTCTAAGTATCACACTTGCCTCCATGATCCTTGATATTCAAATGTTGTTTGTTATTATCAAGGTTATCTAGGAGCTGAAATGATTGTTTCAGAAACTATCATGTGTGGAAGATATAGCGATATCTGAAACTATGTTTAGTTGCAATGTGATAGAGTAAAATTTAGTGAGAAACATGTTCTCATATTGTATGAGAATTTGTGAAGGTTGGAGACACTATGTGTCCTAATCTCCCAAAAAGGTTTTGGGAACTAATATTGTACTCACAGTTTGTCCCTATGAGCTATGGTAGCTTTTTCATGAAAGTTGTCATGATAGGATGAATGGAAGATGCTGGTAAAAAAAGTTTACTGCACTAAAAGATTGCTAAAGAATGGAATTTGGAAGAACACCAAACATTTGATGACGGTGATCTACATCAAAGTGAGAATCAAAGGGTGTTAGTATTTGACTAACACACTTTGGATTATGTGTCATTTGAATGGTACCACAAGTGATGTTGATAAATTCTTCTAAAAAGGAAAGGAATTGCTGAAAGAGGATCTGAAAAATATTTTGGCGGAAAATAAAAAGGAAAAGACTGGAAATGTCCAGCTCGGGTATATAGATGATATACATGTTATGGGTATATTAATTGCTTGTTAAAACAGTGTGATTCTTGAGTATTGGATACTGATTGGTTGGTATGAAGTGTCATACAGAACAACACAATACAAGAGTTGCAATGGCCTGAGTAACTAGCAAATGAATATGGGATGATTCTCATCAAAAACAAAATAAAGTGTTATTGTGTTTATCGTTGGAATTAAACCTAGCCTTCAAGATTTATTTGAATAATTGTTATTCTGTTCTGGTGTTATACGAACAATGGTTGTTCAAATTATCACCATATTCATAAAAGATGGATGAACTCTATAAATCTTGTTGGAGAAATCACATCCATAATAACTGATGCTAAACATGTCGCAAGACAAATGATTAGAAGATCACTTATGAGTGACACCACCGTTTGAATCATATTGGAAAGAAACACATGAAGAAACTCCATGGTGATGGAATTTTGGAGTCTTTTGATTTTGAATCAATTGACGGTTGTGAGAAATTTCTAGAGATGATTGAAACACCGTTTAAATCATATTGGAAAGATAACATGAAGAAACTCCATGTTGGTGGAATTTTGGAGTCTTTTGATTTTGAATCAACTGACGCTTGTAAATAGTTTCCTAGAAATGATTGAAACTCCGTTCATAGGCCAAAGAAGGACGGACGACTAACTTATTGGACATTATACATGTTGATGTGTATAGTTCATTATGCGTAGCCGTGTGTGGTGAATCTTTGTACTTCATATACTTTAATCGAGGATTTGAGTGGATATATGTGTATATTTACTTGATAAGGAAGAAGTATGAAATGTTTGAAAATGTTCAAATAAATTTCAAGATGAAGTGAAAATCATTGTAACGAGAAAATAAGAGTTTATGATTGGATCATAAAGGAAGATTTTTGAGTTAAAAGTTTAGCAAACACCTGAGAGTTTAGGAATCGTTCCAAAACTTGCATTTCCCGAAACACCATAGGAGTATGGAGTGTTCGAGAGATGTAATCAAACCTTGTTTGACATGGTAAGGATCAAAGGTGTTATTTATAAAATTGCCATTATATTTTAAGGATTAAGCTTTAGAGACTACCGCTTTTCACTGAAAAGAGCGCCACCGAGATCCGTTGAAATGACACCATATAAGTTATGGAATGGGATAAACCCCAATTTGTCTTTTCTTAAATTTTGGTATGCAAGGCATATGTAAAATGTTTACAACCAAAGTCGGATAAAGTACGTCTTTGTAGGTTATCCCAAAGTAACCGTTGGGTATTCCTCCATAACACTAAAGACAAAAGTTTTTTGTAGCTAAGAGCATCAAGTTTCTTGAGAAGGAATTTTTTGCGAAAAGTTAAGTGGGAGGACAGTAGAACTTCGATTAGGTTGTTGAACCTAAGCTTTATGTGCTAAGTGGCGCAGCGCCGGAAAGTGACCTGGAAGCGGCCGCAATGCTCTTGGCTCCCGTGTCCCAAAGGTTGTGGTCACGGCGATCTAAGTTCCTATTGAACTGCGTAGTTCGGGTAATCGGTCAAATAGTAAGATTTGAGATTGAATCATTGTTATTTGATAATAATGGACCGACTACATGCAAAGAAGCGATGATGGGCCCTGACTCCGGCAAAATGGCTAGAAGCTATAAAATCCGTGATAGTTCCATACACGAGAAACCAAGTTTCTGAACTTGGAAGACCCTCTAGATATCGTGTTTGGATCTATAAAGAAACAGACGTGGATGTTCTCACATCTATGAAATATTCGACATATCGTTAAAATGGTTTACGATTATGTTCAAAGAGTTGGCTATGACAAGATTTGATCTTTCATAACGATATTTAGTCTGGACGGATTATTGTAGCAACCACTACATATGCTAATTTTGGTATATGGTAGTTGAACAAACAGAACAACGTTCTTATAATAGAATGGTTACCTAAGACGTGTACAGGACACGGTCCAAAGGGTTCTGTTAATTCAAAGGATGCTAAAATAGCATGCAAATTTCAATGGTTGAAATAAGAATTCACGGAGTTGGAATCTTCATCATGATGAAATTGTTAAAACGTTTAGTTTCATGAGAGACGGTGAAGATGCTTGCTTTTGCAAGAAATTAAGTGGGAGCGCTGAGACATATTTCTAATACATTATGTAGAAGACATATTGTTGATTGGAAATGATGTATCTTTTATTGACACGGGTGAAGTTTCATTGAAAATTTGATTTTAATGGAAGATTTGGGCAAAACCAGTATATTGGGCTAATATGGTCTATATAGATAGATTGAGGTGCTAATATGGTTGGGCCGAAGTACATATATGAAATATTGAATAAGTTCAATATGGAAACGACGAGAAAGGTTCTTGCCGCATGGAAAAGGTTGAAGCGAGATTCAAGTGTTTTGACACTTGGTGAGTAAAATCACATGAATGATTTGATCAATCATGTACACCATGATATGTACAATTCCAGAATGTCCTATGCTCTAAATGTTATGAGCATATACCAGAATGATTCATAAGATGATCATTGGACAATAGTAAAGATATCCTTACGTGCTTTGGAAGGACTAAGAATATATTATGTATGTTGGACAATAGTTCATTGTAAAGTGTTACATTGATACTAGTTTTGTCGCAAGATACAATCTAAATTTATCTCAATTTTGGAAGTGTGTTAAGGTGGCAAAATGTAATGGAAGAAAGTTCCATGATAGATTTGAAATAGTTTCAAATGGATTTGGATGAGTTCCAAAGTTAAGACATTATAACGAATACTACAACGAAAGGCTAAGCATATGACTGCTCTAGCAGCAGCAAAGGAGGGCATTTGTGTCAAGAAGTTTGTTTAACAAACTAGGTGTAGTTCCAAACGGGCTAATACTATGAAGATCTATTGTACGACAATAGATTCAACATGTTTTGAGCTCAAGGGACTAAGGTCTCACCGGAGGACCAAATTTATGCAATGCCATCTCATTAGTGAATGAGTGATGCGTAGAGACGCAAAGAAATGCAAATACACACGGACCTGAAGTGTCAGATCTGGAGATTAGATTTACCACTAGCAATGCGTATGGATAACACCTGAATGCCATAGGTGTTGGATGCGCAAGTACCAAACTAGATTATTGACTCTAGTGCAAGTGGGAGACTGAAGGGAATATGCCCGAGAGGCAATAATAAAGTGGTTATTATCTTATTCCATGTTTATGATAAATGTTTATTTTCATGCTATAATTGTGTTAACCGGAAACGTTAATACATGTGTGTTTAATAAACAGAGAAAAGGTTCCTAGTAATGCCTCTCTTTATACTAGCTTGTTGATTAACGGATGATCAAGGTTTCCTGATCATTGACATTGGATGTCGTTAATAACAAGGTCATATCATTGGAGAATGATGTGATGAACATACACCCACAGTAGTTATAGCAATACGATCATGTCATCAAAGTTTCTATTGCTGTATCAAACTTTCACGAAGTAACCCTAATCCTTAGACCATGAGATCACGTCAATCACTGACACCGGAAGAGTACTTTGATTCCATCAAACGTCACACCGTAACAGGGTGATTATAAAGGTGTCGTTGGGTACTTGGAAAGTGTTAGTTGAGGCTCGTGGATCAAGAGTGGGATTTGTCCATCCAGATGACGGAGAGATATACTCTGGGCCCTCTCGGTGATATCACATTGACATCGCTTGCAAGCACGTGACTGGCTCACGAGGATGTTATATCACGGAACGAGTAAAGAGTACTTGTCGGTAACGAGATCGAACTAGGTATGGATGATACCAAATGATCGGATCTCGGACAAGTAAAATATCGCGAGACAAAAGGAATTGGTTACGGAGTAATGGTTCACACGATCACTAGTTCATCGTTGAGTAAGTGGGAGTCATCATGGATCTCCAGATCCCTCTGATGATTATTGATCGGAGAAGAGTCTCTGTCATGTCCATTTTATTCACGAACCGTAGGGTGACACACTTAAGGATTCGTTGACGCGTTTGAGTGGATACGGAACGCCGGAGAATATACTGGACAGCACATGGACTGTTTTGATAAAACTGCTGGAATAGTTTCGGTATATCAAAATAGTGCAAGGGGATAATTGTTAATGTGTTCATTGAATGAAGTGTTCATCAATGAAGTACTCATTGAATGAAGTGTTCATTAATTTGAGTGACATTAAACAAGATAATTAAAAGTGTTTTAATGTGATAAAACTCTTGGAATTTTGAGTGGAGATTTATGGAAATTATGGGAATAATGTGTGACCCTTTGTTTTTGTGAGTGGAGAGTCCACCCACATGATGAGGGGAGAGGTGGGGGCACCTCTTGGGGCGTGCTACCCCTTGGGGGCTGCCTCCCCCTCCTCCTATATATAGATGGGTGGAGGTCCTCACACATCCAACTCATTCCTCCATCTCTCATATGCCCTTTGGTTGGCATCTTCCTCCTCTTGCTAGCTGATCCAGTTTCACGAGTACGGTGCTTAGGCGAAGCCCTGCTCAAGATCTTCTCTACCACCACCACCACTATGTTGTAGTGCTGCTGGAGTTCCCGAGGATCCACTACTTCCGCTGCCCAACTGGAGCAAGGGGCGGAGGTTGTCGCTGATCCGTACGTGTGACCGATTACGGAGGCGCTGCCCGTTTGTGGCGCCCATCTTCATCACGACCTTGAGGTCGGCAAGTGATCGACTACATCACCCACGAGAATCGTTCTCGTTAAAGCTTTTTGGTCTTCGAGGGTGAGTCCTTCTCAAACCGTTACAAGTTATCTCCTAGATGTGATCTTGGCAGTTGCAATCGTAGGAAAAAATTTGTTTTCTATGCAACGAACCCATCAGATTGGGCCGCAGCTGGGCCGAGCTGGGCAGATGTACGGCCGATTGCTCCAAGGCAATCAGCCGTACCAAATGCCAGCAGTCGGCCCAGGCGCAATCGGTCCACCCTTCTTTCACCAAGATGATCGTCCGGTTGGTCCGCAGCTGGGCCGAGATAGGCACTTGGAAGGCCGATTGTCCAGAGCAATCGACCTTACCAAGAACTATCAGTCGGCCCAGGCGCAATCGGAACAACCTATTACCCTTGGAGGAAGTCGACCCCAACGCCAGTCGGGGGTATGATTACGAGGTCATAAATACCATATCCCGAGATATCTGGGTGGCAGGAAGGCCAAGTCATGTCAAAGATCTGGTGGAGATACGGTGTCGACCTCTCCGCCAATTCCGCGGACAGGGCGACAAGACCGCACCTCCTAGCTCCACTGTTCATCCCTATGCCCTATGGGTCTACAGCATGGGCCGCCGCTCGTAGGATCCGGATCACCCGGAGAGGAGGAGTCGGTGGGCCCAGGCCGATTAGAGGATGACAGCTGGGCCCATTCGGCAGTGAAGTTACCGAAGTACCCTGGGCTCACACTATAAGAGCCAGGGTAACCCTCCTGCGTGAGGGACGACTCATTCTAGACCACCAATACTCACATTCCCCTCAGTGCATTCAATGCTAGTAGTTGCTCCTCAGGGAAGCAGGAGAGAGCCTTGCCCACGGCGGCGGCGCTCACCTTCCCCTGAGAAGATAGAGAAGCAGTTCTTGTAGACAGAGTATTGATATATAAGAGACAAGCAGGAGTAGGGGTGTTATCTCTCCGGAGAGCCCCGAACCTGGGTACATCGTGGTGTCCTTCACCGTGTTTGTGCCCAACCCGATTCCGGCACCATCGACATTCTCTCCCTCGCGTCTTCCCCTCACTTTAGCCATCCCATGGCATCTGACGTCACATATCGACGACAGTTGGCGCCCACCGTGGGGTAGACCGAGGCGTCGACTGGAGTAAAGATCCGGACGGGATTTTCCTCTGCATCGGGCGGAAGCCACGCCTCCGGCCTGATTCTAAGGCGTGGGGCAATCGATTATGTGGTGGACTACTCGGCGCGGTACAGGGCTGGAGCACCCCTGCCGCCCGGTGTGTCGCTGCAGGTCGGCAGTCATCGCCTCTTCATCAGCAGCTACCCCGAGGCGTAACCCAGAGAGATTCGCATCTTCTCGTGCACAACGGACCCGCTCTCGACCAGGGGCTGCAGTGCAGCACCTGGCAGAGAGGAGGGCCGAGTGCGCGCCGCCGTCATGATGGCGGGAGCATCCTCATCGACCAACCGCGACCCAGCAAGTGCAGCAAGGAAGGCTAAGGAGGTAGCTGACCTGCAGAGCGAATCGGCACCAGTGCGTTGTAGGACGTGTTATATACACCCGTGAACAGGAATGGTGATCCGGAGCAAGTGCACACGGAGCTGGAAACGGCAAGGCTCGCTTTGGCCCGCAGAGCTGAACAAGTGCTGGCGGAAGAGCGCAGGCTGGGAGCCATCACAAGGGAATACAATGCAGCGCACGCAGGACCGCGCCGGCCGATTGAGCCCGCAGTCCTGGAAGATCTGAGAAGCCGGGGCAGGGCAGTCAACCAGCAGCTATCGGGAGCCGAGCAACCGGAGCGTCCGAGGAGGCCGGTGCAACCGGAGCAACCGGCGCAATCAGCATTCGTCCAGAGACCGACATACAACACGTCGGACAAGAATCTGAGAGCAGCCGATCAGATAGCACTCGAGCTAGAAGACCTGGAGGGAGAAGAACGGCGCGAGCAGTCGCGCCGAATGCGTGAGCTGATAGCAGCTGCAAAGGAGCAGCGGCTCGTTGCAATGGATCATCAGAATGCAGAACCTGGGCTGTCGAGAGGGACTGTGAGGCCGAATGCGGGAGCTAGCCAGCGACCGAATGCATCGCGCCAGAACAGGCACGAGAGCAAGGTCAAAAGCAATCGGCCACCTCCAGCAGCAAGCAGAAGAATGGAAGAGCCAGCTGTCAACAGCAGGCGCAATGACATGCCGCAGCAGTCGGCGCCAAGACCAGCAATCAGCGCTCAACTTGGTCCTCGCCAAATCGGCCAGAATGATGCAAGGCATCACATTGAGATCCTGGAGAAGGAGGCTCAGGAGGATGAAGAAGGAGAAGCTGTCCCATCATGGTTTGGTCATCACATTCGGATGGAGAAGTTTCCAAAAGGCTTCACGTTGCTGAGAGATACGCCCAAGTACAATGGTTCTGTGAAGCCTGAAGACTGGTTGTCCGATTACCTGACAGCGGTTCGCATTGCAGGAGGCAATCGGCGGGTAGCAGTCCGCTATGCACCCTTGATGCTGCAGGGTTCAGCTCGGACGTGGTTGAATAGTTTGCCCAAAGACAGTGTGAACTGCTGGGAGGACTTCACGAGTGCATTCATCCACAACTTCACAAGCACGTATGAGAGGCCCAACCTCCCGCGGCAGCTAGCTCTGTGTGTGCATGGAAAAGATGAGCCCCTCCGAGATTACTTTTCTCGGTGGATCAAGCTGAAGAATTCATGCGAAGGAGTTCATGAGATCCAGGCCATTCAGTACTTCACAGATGGATGCCTGGCCGATTCAATGTTGAAGCACAAGCTGTTACGCAAAGACTTCACATCGCTCGCCGAGCTCATGAAGGTGGCAAATGCTTTCGCTATGTCCGATTCTGCGATGCGCCCTATCCAGCTCGGAGTTGGAGGTGTAATTCAGTCACCAGGGGCTCCGCAGTCGGACACAGGGAACCAAGGCCTTAGTCGGAAGGAAAGGAGAGAGAACAACCGCAAAAACAACAACAACAACCACAACCAGCAGAACAATGGCAAGCGCAAGGACGAACAGCCCGATACTCAGTATGGCAGTCGGCAGGTGGCCGCGGTCTAGAATGAAGAAGATCCAGCAGCTGCAGGAGGCAGTCGGAAGATGAGACCACATGTGAGACCCCCGGGGCAGATGAAGCCCAAGTACACGTTCGAGGATATGCTGGACGCACCGTGCAAGTTGCATAGCACGCCGGGCAGGCCGTCTGCGCACAACACTCGGCAGTGCGATTTTGTGAGAAGGATTGCGAAGGGAGAAGCTTTACCACCTCCACCCCCACCACCACCCCAGAACAGAGGACCGCCTCAGCAGCAGAACCAGTTCCCACAGCAAGATGCCGCCTACATGATTTTCACCAGCGAGTCCACAGATAAGGGCAGTCGGAGAGCCCGAGCTCAGGAGGTTAATGCCACTATGCCACCGATTCCCCAGTTCATGCATTGGTCCGAGTGTCCTATATCCTGGGACAGAGCAGATCATCCCACCATTTTGCCGAATCCGGGCAACTATCCGCTGGTGGTGGACGCTCTGTTCGCAGGGCCAAGGTTTTCATGCAATTTCTCTAGAGTGCTCGTTGATGGAGGAAGCACAATCAACATTCTGTACAAAGATACAATGGTCAAGTTAGGGCTCACAGAGAGGGACCTGGAGCGCAGTCGGACAACTTTCCATGGGATTGTCCCTGGATTGTCTTGCACCCCCATGGGTCGCATTCGGCTGGATGTTATATTTGGCACAGAAGAAAATTTCAGGAGGGAGCCGATTTGGTTTGAGGTCGCCGACCTCAGTAGTCCTTACCATGCTCTGTTGGGATTGCCGGCGTTTGCCAAGTTCATGATCAACGCACAGCAGACGTACCTCAAGATGAAGATTCGAGGGCCAAACGGCGTCATCACTGTCACTGGGGACTTCAGGAAGTCCCTGGAGTGCACATCCGCTGGCAGCAGTTTGGCTGATTCATTAGTGGTTGAGACGGAGAATCGTCAGCTCAGCAAGGTGATTGCAATGGCGCAAGCACAGAACAAGAATCCACTTCCAGTCGGCCCAGCAAAGAGGGTAGATGAGGAATCGGATTTTCAGTCGGCCAAGGACAGCAAGAAAATCGCTCTAGATCCCTCCGACTCAACCAAGTTTGTTGTAGTCGGAGCTGGACTTAGCGATAAATAGGAAAGCGAGATCGTCGAGTTCCTCCGTGAGAATCGGGACATCTTTTCATGGTCTCCACAAGACATGCCTGGTGTTCCGAGAGAACTCGCCGAGCACAAGCTGCACATTCGGCCAGGATCGAAGCCGGTCAAGCAACCCCTGAGACGTTTTTCTGAAGACAAAAGAAGGGCAATCGGCGAAGAGATTGCGAAGCTGCAAGTAGCAGGTTTCATCATGGAAGTGTTTTACCCCGAGTGGCTGGCAAATCCAATCCTCGTCATGAAGAAGAACAAGACCTGGCGTATGTGTATAGATTACACTTGCCTGAAGAAGGCATGCCCGAAAGATTCGTTTGCTCTGCCCCGTAATGATCAAGTGATTGATTCTACGGCCGGCTGCGAGCTGTTATCCTTCCTGGACGCCACGGCTGGCTATCACCAGATCAAACTTGCTGTGGAAGATCAGATAAAAACTGCATTCATCACTCCTTTCGGGGCTTATTGCTATATCACTATGCCGTTCGGTCTGAAGAATGGAGGCGCCACTTATCAACGCACGATTCAGAGATGCACACACTCTCAGCTCGGCAGAAATCTCCACGTCTACGTACACGACCTAGTGGTGAAGTCGGCAAAAGGAGTCACACTGTTAGATGACCTCAGAGAAACATTTGCAAACTTGAGAACTTATCAGATCAAGCTCAACCGGAGAAGTGCGTGTTTGGAGTCCAAGCCGGCAAGCTCTTGGGATTTCTCGTTTCCGAGAGAGGAATCGAATGCAATCCCGAGAAGATAGCGGCAATAGAGCGCATGGAACAACCCAAGACCCTGAAACAAGTACAGAAGTTCACCGGCTGCCTCGCATCACTGAGCCGATTCCTCAGTCGGCTGGGTGAAAAAGAAATCCCGTTGTACCAATTGATGAAGAAGACAGAGAAGTTCACCTGGACCCCCCAAGGAAATGAGGCATTGCGAGAGCTCAAGCGCATGCTCTCCACAGCACCAATTCTGGATGCCCCGATTGAGAAGAAGCCAATGATGTTATACATTGCGGCAACCAATCGGGTGATCAGTGCAGTTATGGTGGTGGAGCAGCCTGAGAAGGACAAGGCGCAGCAAATTCAGCGTCCAGTATATTACATCAGCGAAGTGCTCTCGGTATCCAAGCAGAATTACCCTCACTATCAGAAGATGTGCTATGGAGTGTACATGGCAGCCAAGAGGTTGAAGCCGTACTTTCAAGCTCACTTGATCACAGTCGTCAGCTCGGCTCCGCTGGCCGACATCATGGGAAGCAGAGATGCAACCGGAAGGGTGGAAAAATGGGCAACCAAAGTCGCTAGCCATGGCATCCAGTATGAGCCGAGAACGGCAATCAAGTCACATGCGTTAGCCGATTTCCTGGTGGACTGGGTGGAAACTCAGTACATGCCGCATCTCCCAGGATCGGATTTCTAGCGAATGCATTTTGACGGCTCCAAGATGAAGAATGGCCTAGGGGCTGGTGTAGTACTCACTTCACCAAGAGGAGATCAACTTCAATATGTGCTCCAGATTCACTTTGCAGCATCAAACAATGTCGCCGAGTACAAAGCCCTTGTGCATGGTATCAAGCTTGCCAAGGAAATCGGTATTCGGAATATTGAGTGCTTTGGTGACTCCGACCTGGTGGTACATCAATGCTCATGCACCTGGGATGCAAAGGACGCAAACATGGCAAGCTATCGCTTCCTGGTGCAGCAGATCAGCGGATATTTTGAAGGGTGCGAGTTCCATCATGTGCCGAGAGCAAACAACGAGGCAGCAGATGCGCTGTCCAAGCTCGGCTCAACAAGCAAGCTATTCCACCAGGTGTGTCTTTGGAGCACATCAAGAAGCCATCCATCATATCATCCCCAGAGTCTGAGTCCATTTTTATCTCGGAGGCCGACCTTGAAGCTTTGAAGAAGGCGAAAGAAGATCAACCGGCAAAAACTGCGACCATGAAGAAACAATCCAGCGCCCAAGGTATCTCGGCAGCAGCACCAGGGGCTGCCGAGTGCGAACCAGAGGCCGCCAAAGGATGTGAAAGGAGCAAAGCCACGGCGAAGCAAGCAGAAGCTGCGCCAGAAGGCACAGCCTCCAAAGAGCCAATGACATCAGAAATTGCCGATTGCAATAATGAAGCTCCAGCTCCAGACGAGAAGTCGGCACCAGGGGCTGCCGAATGCGTGCCAGGCGCCGCAATCGGCAGTTCAGAAGCAGAGGAAGAAATGACAGATGTCCAAGAGGCCGTGATCCAGGACGCCAATGGCCAAGGAACTGTGATCCAAGAAGAAGTCCCACCCCAGAATGCAGTGGTAATGGCAGTCGTCAGCGCGCCATCATGGGCACAGCCGATCAGAGATTTCCTAGAAGACGGAGTCCTCCCGGAAGACGAAGCAGAGTCACGGCAAATCAGCCGCCGATCTTGGGCGTACACAATAATCAACAATGAGCTAGTGCGCAAGAGTGCAACTGGTATCCTTCAGAGATGTGTAGAAGAGGACAGAGGCTTGGAGCTGCTCAGAGACATTCATCAAGGCGAATGCGGTCATCATGCATCAGGAAAGGCAATCGCCAGCAAAGCTTTCCGACATGGTTTCTATTGGCCGACTGCGCTTGCAGCGGCTGAGAATTTGGTGAAGTACTGCAAGGGTTGTCAGCGGTTCAAGGCAAAAAGTCATCAGCCAGCCTCGGCACTGAAGACAATCCCAATAGCGTGGCCGTTTGCAGTGTGGGGTTTGGACATGGTCGGACCATTCAAGAGAGCTCGCAGTGGCATGACACATCTTCTAGTCGCAGTGGACAAGTTTACCAAGTGGATTGAAGCAAGGCCGATCAAGAAGTTGGATGGGCCGACTGCAGTTCGATTTGTGGCCGACATTGTGTGTAGATATGGTGTGCCTAACAACATCATCACCGACAACGGCACAAATTTTGCGAAGGGTGCACTGGCTCGATATGCATCTCAGCAGGGCATTCGTCTTGATCTGGCATCTGTGGCACACCCGCAATCAAATGGTCAAGTCGAAAGGGCAAATGGACTAATCCTATCGGGTATCAGGCCCAGATTGGTAGAGCCACTTGAGAGGGCACCCGGAGCATGGATTGAAGAACTCCCCGCAGTATTGTTCAGTTTGAGGACCACACCAAACAGGTCGACTGGATTCACTCCTTTCTTCCTGGTGTATGGTTCAGAAGCAGTCATCCCATCCGACATTGAGTTTGATTCACCTCGGCATGCCCTGTACACCGAAGAAGAAGCCAGAGTGGCACGAGAAGATGGCATCAACCTCAAAGAAGAAGCTTGTCTGTTGGCCTTGTCCAGGTCAGCAGTCTATCAGCAGAAGTTGCGGCACTACCACAGCAAGAAGATTCGTCCTCTCGCTTTCCGAGAGGGAGACATGGTGCTACGCCGAATCCATAATTCAGACGGGCAGCACAACCTATCCTCACCTTGGGAAGGGCCATTCGTCATCAGCAGAGCGCTCAAGAACAACTCTTATTATCTGATCGACTGCACCAAGGGCACTAAGCACAAGGACACATCAGGAGCAGAGACGAAGCGGCCGTGTAACGCCGAGTTGTTATGTCCTTTCTATAGCTGAGCGGAAGAAACTTATGTAAGCCATTCGGCAAACAATCAGTAAAAGTTATCATGCCTCTGAAAATGAGCATTCGATTATCTTTGCATAATTTCTTTCGAAGAGCTAGCCTCAATCGGCGACGCTCAGTCATACCCGAGGTGTATATAACACACCCGGGGACTGACCGACCACGAGGTCAAGCGAATAGGCCATCGAGGCACGGGGACTGCGGGCTGGCACTCAACTCGGCACTCAGCTCAAGCGCAAACCACTAAATGGTCTGTGGCATTGAGAAGGGTCGCACTTGAGGCAGCCGGCAGTACGAATTCCCGGGAAACAATTCGAAACGCGCCACTAAGGGCATATTCGATAAAACAAAAGTGCCGATTACGCCGCGAACCAAGGCGTCGAGCCCGATAGCGAGCAATCGGCACCTATTGTCGCAGAATCCTTTGCGTTAAATCTTGTCGTGTAAAAAATGAAAAACTTATCGAACCTTGGCTGGTAAGCTAGCGTTGATCCGATTGCGGACCGCATGACGGCAGCAAGGTTGACACGGTAGACATCCCCAAATGCAGCCGATAAAGGAAACCGACAAAGACACAAAGTTCATCGCACAAATAAAAGCAAAGATCAAGCAATCGGATTGCATCAAAAGTAGCGGGCCCAAGGCCGAATATGTTCATTACATCGAGGTCACACCCAGTGGGTGTCGAAAGAATTAAAATTATGTCTTACAAGCAGATAGTCGGAAGACAAAATAAGATAAAACCGATTCAGTATCGGCAAGCTACAACAAGTAACATAGCGGGCAGCATGGCTCAGGAAGTCGGAGGCACGGAGCTAGAAGATGGAGCAGTCGGATCCGATTGCGCTTCAGAAAATGTGGCACCAGTCTCCTTGGATCTCGAAGATGTTTGAGATGAGCCGCTATCAGAAAGCTCCTCGGCCAGGCCAGAGATTGAAGGTGCAGCGAGCGGATTCCCTCCCTCGTCGAGATACGGAGTGTACTCGTAGGGAGAGAACCAGTTCACCATAGAGCTGGCTAGCCGATTTACTTCGTTATAGGTCTTCTCAAGCAGATCAGAGGCATTTTCTCGGAGGCTGTTGAGTTGGGAGAGCTTCACCTGAGGTTACCAGCTCAGCACAGTTTGGAGGGCGGTTTCCGCGCCAGTCCGGCCGGCAGAGTTCAGCAAGACGTCGATCCGACGAGGGATAGCCTTCAAGAGAATCCGAGTCTGTTTGGTGGTAGAATTTGGAGCTTCCCCTTTGTTAGAATCTTCTTCATCTTGTGCTTCAGCCTTGTCGGTCCCGGCGGAGGAGCCAGCAGCATGTTTCATTTTTTGAAGGCCAGCCTTAAGCTCAGTCGGTGACCACAATGATTCAGCAATCTTCAGGATGCCGAGCTTGAATGACAAGGCAACTCCTTTGATAACAGGAATACGGGCTTCGGTGCCGATTAGATATTCATGCCGAGTCCAGACGTTATCTTCAAGTTGGCAGGTCCCTCCGGCGGCAACAGTTTCCTCTCGGGATTTGGCAACGGCCGCATAGGCAGCTGCTTCAGACTCGGGCCAAGCTTCTGTGTCACGAAAGAAAGTGTTAGCAACGCGATAAAGCAGGAAAGCAATCGGAAACTGCATTCGGATGCAGGAAACACTCACCGCTAAGGAGGACGTCCATCTTGGTCATTGTGTCGCAGAAGCCTTTGGCTCGCGCGGCGCAGTCGGGTGGTCTCTTCGTAGTTGCGTTTCTCCAGCTCTTCAAATTTGGCGATGTGTTCATCACGATCTCGCCGAATGGAATCGCGTGCAGCCACTGCTTCATCCCTCTCAGCTTGCAAGGCTTCTCGGGCGGCGATGGCGGCATCTCGCTCGGCAAGGAGACCATCACCAGTGGCCGTCACGGAAGCTATGTCGGCCAGATGTTTTCTCTCGAGGGCAGCCATCTCAGAGCGAAGGCCTTGGATAGTTCGATTTAGATCAGTTTCTACCCCCTGCAGTCGGGTCGCTTCTTCCTTGGCTTTGGCGAGTGCTGGGCCATGTTGGTTGAGTTCTGCAGTCAATTCAGTAATTCGTCCCTGAAGGTCATCTATCATGGGAGTAGAAGCTAGAGGAGAGCATAAAAGATATGAGTGCAAGAGTAATTGCTAATCGAAAAGGAAACAGAAATAGTATAGAGGTTACCTTTCAGTTTAGTGATCTCGGCAGATTGATTGTTGACCTGCAGCTGGGCCTGGGCGAGAGTTCGGAGGCTGGCAGTGTAAGCATCAAGAAGCTTTTCAAAGACCTCACGCTTTTCTTCCATGACAGCCTGAGAAGAATAACAAAATAGAGTTAGAGATACATCAGAAGATCCGACTCGATTGCAAGCAATCGGCCCGAATCTCGGGGACTACACCCAGTGGGTGCGCTTGCGCGCACCCACTGGAAGAAAAGTCTCCCGATTGAAGGAATGCAAACGATAAAGCAAAAAGTGTGAAAGATCCGAACTCGATTGCAAGCAATCGGCCCGAATCTCGGGGACTACACCCACCGGAAGAAAAGTCTCCCGATTGAAGAAGGAAAACGATAAAGCAAAAGCCGTGAAAGATCCGAACCGATTGCAACCAATCGGCCCGAATCTCGGAGACTACACCCAGTGGGTGCGCTTGCGCGCACCCACCGGGAGAAAAGCCTCCCGAGTAAAGGAAAGACATAAAAGGAAAGTCAAGAGTTTACCGTGTGGTGAGAGGTGAGATGTTGGAGGTCCCGAGCAAGGGCGTCGGCAAATTCATTCACCCGACTCAGAGTAGTTGTCACAAGGTCTTGAGGACGATGCGAGGTGTCAGGCCCGGTGCCGACATGACGGGCGCGAGAATACTCGGCCCGGAACTGGTCCACCAAGCGCATAAGAATCTCCGACGCAGAGGAGGTCGGCGTCGGCAATAAAGATTGAGTGGCGGTGGAAGCAGCAGCGGGGATGACTAGTTGTAACAGCCCAGTTTTTGCAAAAATTTAAAATTTTGTTTTCAGTGTGAATTGTTTGATTGTCTGATTTGTTTGCGGTGTTTGCATCCCCGATTTAACGATCGGCGATTATTTTCCCCCGTCTTATCTCGTATCGGACGGAGACTGAACTTTGCCACCCTGACACTCGACCTTTGCGACACCGGGTTTCACCCGATCACCGTCGCGAAAACCGCACGAGACCAGCCGCAGCCAACGGAACGAAAAACCCCGTTGAATAATTAAACGGGATATTTTTATAGCGCGCCGGAAAATGTTTTCGGAATGGTTCCAGCGCCAGGTGAACGCCTCCGGCTCGACTCGCTGTTCGCGCAGTTCGAAGTTTTACCCGAATCGGATGTCCTGCGGACCCCCGGTGGTCAGAAACGTGAGCACCGCGCGCACGAGAGAAAAACCGGGGATGTTTTTGCAAACTGCCAACCACCTGGGCTATATAAAGACCACCACACTTCCACCCATTTTTAGGGTTTCCCTAGCCACAAATATGCAGCCACACCCCTGTTTTACCCCATTTTCGCAGTGCTAGCCTTCCCTGCGATCTGGACCGTCGGATCGGCCGATCCAACGGCCCAGATGCGCCCGAGAGCTCCACCAACCTCCAGCCTGCTCTCTCTCCTCCACCCCGCACCCGAGCCCTCCACGGCCATGCGCCGCCGCCGGGAGCAGCAGCCGGGCCGCCGCGCCTCTCCTCCTTCTCCCTCTCTTCCTTCCCTCCTCATCCCTCACCTCTCCCTCTCTCTCTCGCAGGTACCCAGCGTCGCCGCCACCATTGGAGGCCGGAGGCCGAGCTCCGCCTCGAGCCCGCCAGGCACCGCCTCCCACCGGATCCGGCGAGGAGCCGCCCGATCCGGCGCTCCTCCGCCTTCCCCGCCGCATCGCGCCCCTCCCGGGCCACCTCACCTCGCCGGAGGGCGCCGGTGGCTAGCCGGCCGTTGGCCTCGTCGCCGTGCCCGAGTGGCCGGGTCGGGCGAGCCGACCGCGCCACCCAAGCTGGGCTGGGCCGGCCTCCCCCTCCCCCAAGCCCAACCGCGGCCCAGGGCCCAGCCGGCCTCCACTGCCCCAGGCGCCTCCCACCGCCGGCCAGATGGGCCTCTAGAGCCCATGGTGAGGAAAGGGCCCGTGCCCTGTTTTTTTTACTTCTGCGCTCTGAAAATTTTGCTAAGTCCCAGAAAAACTGCTGCTGATTCGATTTTGCACCGTTAATAGCGATTAAACCGTAGCTCCGATGAACGTGCCCCCAAAACGAAAGTTGCTCAGAATTGCGTGTACTTTAATTCATCTTTGGTGAGCATTTGCATTTGAGCTCATCTTGATTGTGTAATTATGTGCTAAAGTGGGCATCAGGCCGTTAAACTGCTACCTTTTGCTATTATGTGCTGCTGTTATTATTTTGTTGCAACTTGGCATGATGATTGTGAGTAATCCTTGAGGCCTATTGCATTGATTCCTTTTGCGTTGCGTTAAGAAATGTTTCTACTTCAGTTTCATGCATTCACATGCCATATTTGCCTGCTGCATCATGTTTATATCTTGCTCCAAAGTAGCTATCCTGATGTTATTGTGCTGCTATTGCTGAAACTGTTATTTTGTTGCAACTTCGGATGACGATTGCTTCGCAACCGTTCATCGGAATTGAGTGATTCGAATTGCATGTTGTTAAGCATCATGTCTAATTTCATCCCATGTATTTCTATTTCATGTTGCTGCACTTTTGCATATAGATTTACCCCTGTTTGTACAGCATGTGTGCATAAATTGTTTTGCTTATATCTTTTTAACCGTAACTCCGTTTGGGGTGTTCTTTATATGTAACTTGATTAGTTTTTCGTGTACTTTGTGTTTATGATATTGTTTTATGTTGTTAACCAACCTAAAATGTGGTTTAGGGCAGAACAGTACCAAATCCTTTAATCATCGTGCGGCACTTAGTGTTATGTCATGTTTAGGTTGTGCCTCACTTAAATTGTCTAGCATAGATAGTTTACTTGTGCTTCACCTCTTGACATGTTTGTGTGCTTTGCCATGCTTGCTTGTGTTGCCATGTTAATAACCGTTGTTTGGTCACCTGTAGCTAAACAACTTGAACCACCGTAAATGTGCGGTATCGTCGTGTGTGACGAGTACTCCACTTAAATCGTTAGTAACCGTTCTCGACGATAGATCCGTATCGCGTTGCCGTGCCTTGTGTTGTCTCTTTGATCTTGTATTGCTCCGTAGTAATAGTGGTGCACCGTTGATTGCTTTCCAGTGTTTCCTTCTTGTGTGCTTCCGCGGATACCTCTCGGAGACGATGCGAGCGTGCGGTCGACTACACCTTCGGAACCCGACTTATCAACAGGCAAGGACTATACATTACTTATGATCCATTCTATTTCAACCAGCGGTTTGCATGCTAGTGTAGGTTAGGCGATGTTTGATCCTACCACATGTTTACAGCCTCTTTCAAATTGATACAGCCATGTCCCTTCCCAGCAAACCATGTACTGCTATGTTACTATTGCTCGTTGCTCAGCCCCTGCTTAGTATGCATGCTTAGGATGCTACGATGTTACCCTGTTACTCTTTGGGTTGGGATATCACCTGATTATTATATTATTGTTGTTGATGATATGATTATTGTTAATGTTGACTATATTCGACGAAGGATGGAAGGTTTAGGCTATCCCGCCCCGACGCTTTGTTCCATTCGAGTCACCTAGGATCCGAGTTCCGGGTATTGGTTTTAAGACTGAGCGTGCCTAACCGCGTGTGGGATTTTATGGGGTCCCCTTTTCTTACCTATCTAGCTTCAAACATTTCTAGTGGTGGCCCAAGCTGATTTTACCATTTGAAAACCGTGTGTGTGTCTGTCGGGTAGCTCCTGGCAGATATTATTTAAAACAACTCGGGCCAGCGGAGACATGGTTTCTTTGTTGGTCCACACCTGGAAGCTAGGGGGCTGCCCACATCTGTTTGGGTAGCTAACCCGACCTCGTCCAGACGATAGAGGCCGACTCGATAGCGCGGCCGGCTTTTGAGTTGGATGTCGACTCACCGGGGGCCACCCGGATTTGTGCGTTGTTAGTTAGAGGGACTTGTCGTTCCGGATCTCTTGGATCTAAATCATAAAATGGTTGCCTATCATGGGTAGCAACTGAGAGAGATGGGCGTGCGTGCGGAGCCTTGTAATGGGCAGTTGGTACACCCCTGCAGGGTTAAATCTTTTCGAGAAGCCGTGTCCACGGTTATGGACGACTTGAGACCTACTCCTTGTTCATAGACAACAACAACAACTGAGTTAATCTTAATATAACTTGATCAACGTGTGTGTGTGCCTTGACTGCTTCTTCTTCGTCGGGATGCGAAGAGGAGGATAAGGATAGGATAGGTGTTATGTTTGCGTAGTAGTTGATAGCAAGACTTGTTGGAGGCGATTCCTCATCGAATGCTTGGCTTCTTATCTTACTCTCTAGGTCGTTAGCCCCTTGATAAATGCTAGTGCGGCAGCAACCTCACGACTTACCCCATCCTTACCGTAAACTACTAGTTGTCCTAGAATGACGAGTGATGAAGTCCTTGCTGGGTCAGATGACCACTACAGTTGGATGCTGAGTACCTCTGTACTCATGATACTACCCCCAAACTCTTTTCAGGGTTCTGATCGACAACAGGTATGGTGATCGACGTTTCACGTGGAGACTCGACGACAACTAGTTAGGCGGATCCCGGCGGAGGGCCTGGACCCGTGTGGTTATGGGAATCGATGCTTTTCTCTTTGCCACTAGGCATTTGCTTGTAGTCTGTACTCAGACATATATCTTCCGCTGTTGTATTGTATTTGAGGCAGTTGTATGCCGATTGTATGAGATGTTGTATCCTTGTATCTGTAATGTTGTGATATCATGTTGGAAATCCGGGGCATATGACTTCGTCATATGTCGCGGTGGGACCGATATGTGCTTCGTCCCCGGATCTGGATGGAAACATCTAGATCCGGAACAGTACCGCATATCGGGCCTTACACTAGTGGCCTCGGCGTCACCTGAGGGCCAGAAATACTTGGTTGTGGTGGCGGAGCAGTCGGATGAGATGAAGCGGAGGTGATAATTGCAACTGGCGGCAAGGTCGTTGTCGTTGGTGGCACGGGCAGAACAACCGGTGGCACAGTTGTGGCAGTCGGTGGCGCCGACACCACAATCGGCGGCGAGCTTGTCACCATCGGTGGCTCGAATGCGGCAGTCGGAGCAGATGTAGTCGCGACAGTGGAGACCGGGTCGGAGTGGCGTGGTGGAGATGGGGCAATCGGATCGACCGATTGCGTTCTGCTGCCGCTAGGAGCTCCCCGATCAGCTGCGCTCCTGGAGGTCTTGGAGGCATCGGAAGAGGAAGAAGTCTTCTTAGTAGTCTCCAGGCGGGCCTTTTTGGCAGCGCGCTCGGCGTCCTTGGAGGAGCGATGAGAAGCAGGCGGCCATTTGTGGGTAGCGGCGGCAGATGCGGCAGGCGAAATGACGACTCCAGATCGGACCGGAATGTCGGCATCAACGTCGTCGAGCCCAATCGGTTCCCTGAAAGAAGAAAGAGGAAGTGAATCAGTATAAGGAGGGGCAGTAAAGTGCAAGGCGTGAAGATAAGAGCATACCCGACTATTCTTGGTGCTCCAGAGGGCATCTGGCATCTCAGCGGGGCGACATCCAGCGGCGCCTGGGAAGTCGGCCTTCGAGTGGTCGTCACCTGGGGGTGTTTGCCTTTGCTAGCATTCGGCGTGGCTTTAGCTACCTTGCTGGGAGCAGTACCAGCGGAGGAGCTGGTGGTCGAGGTGCGCTTAGCCGGCACCTTCGGAGGTTTGGCACGAAGAGCTGCATCAGAACCATCGGCCTTTGAGACACTATCATCATCACTCCATTCGGCCAAAACATGCTCAAGGGAAGGGTCAGGCGTACCCCCTTGAGCTGGCGGTTGGGTGTCGGTCCTCGGAGGGTCGGCGGCTCCGGCATCAGTGAAGTCGGCATCCATGGAGTCGGAGGATTCTCCGGAAGACTCGTCGTCATCATCATTATCATCATCGGACATGGCGGAAGGAACCTCGCCGTTGTACTCAAAGTCGGCGGGGTCATCCTCCGCGCGGTCGGGGGCATACGCGCCGGCTTCCTGGCCGTCTTCCATCAGGTTGGACTAAATAAAATGCTGGAAAGAAGATAGAAGTAATCAGAGAAGCTGAGAGAAAAAACAATCGGCAGGAGAGGGCAATCGGAGCTTACTACAGGCGGTTTATGCTGGCGAGTGAGGCAGTCAAGCCCGAAGCGGAAAGGGTCGGGCAAAGGGCTAGACGTAATAGCCCTCACTGTGGCGCAGAGGTCTTCCTTCTTCACCCGCCACGTGCAGAGCCGAGTGGGATCTCGAGGACCCGACATATCGCACAGGCGGTGCATTCGGCGCTGCAGGGGGAGAATCCGAGCTTGAAGCCAAGCGGCCACCAGGTCGGTCGGGAGAAGTCCTTCCTGCTCTAGCTGGGCGACCCTGGCGACCTGGGCATCGACATCGCAATCTCCGACGCCATGCTTCAGCGACCACTGGTGCTTGTCAGTCGGCCGGGCGAGGGAGAACTCGGGAAGATTCAGGAGATCGGGCCCTTGGTCAGGTGACTAGACGTAGAATAATGAGGTCTGCCAATTTTTGCATGATTGGACGATCTCGGGACTCTTGTACCTCGGCTTGGCGGCTCCGACAAGACAACTGCCGCAGTCGGTCATGTCAGTCGGGTACGTGGGTTCGCCGCGTTCGAGAACTGGAGGTTGAAGATGGTGTTTGGGAGAAGGAGGAGGCGAAGGCCCTCCCTTGTGGCTTATATGGGCGGCGGGGGAGGGGAGTGGGATGCGGTTGCGGCTGTGTGGCTTGGTGTGGCCTAGGGCACAAGAAGGGCAACCGGCAAACCAGCGCAATGAATCCTGGCGCAAAAGGCGAGGCGTGCGACGTGGGGGTCAAGACCTGCAGTTATGTCAAGTCGCGCGTGGGTCGTGGGTCCTGGCTCATTGATCACATCCCGGAAGAATCGGAGGTAACCGTTGGAATGAAATCGGCGAAAGATGTCTTTCTCGAAAAAGGGAAGGCACGAATTGGGAACGAACCAAATCCAATCGGACGAAAATTTGGCCAGTCGAGTGTGATCTCCGAGTCGGTCGACGAACTCGGAATGACGCACTCGATGAGGCCATAGCAGTCGGA
The DNA here is from genome assembly GCA_950022295.1 of Bromus sterilis. Classification (NCBI taxonomy): domain Eukaryota; kingdom Viridiplantae; phylum Streptophyta; class Magnoliopsida; order Poales; family Poaceae; genus Bromus; species Bromus sterilis. The sequence continues at coordinate 357,164,921 of OX465595.1, read as the reverse complement.
GGATATCAATAGAGAGATTAAAAAACTGCAAAAGGCCCCGCGGTCAAATGGCCGTGGGACCTTTACAACTTTAGGGGTTACAGTCGGGGGATTGGTACCCGGGTAGGCTAACCCAAGCGGAAGCAACCTTTCAAGACAAGGATGGACCGATTGGGCCGCAGCTGGGCCGAGCTGGGCAGATGTACGGCCGATTGCTCCAAGGCAATCAGCCGTACCAAATGCCAGCAGTCGGCCCAGGCGCAATCGGTCCACCCTTCCTTCACCAAGATGATCGTCCGGTTGGTCCGCAGCTGGGCCGAGATAGGCACTTGGAAGGCTGATTGTCCAGAGCAATCGACCTTACCAAGAACAATCAGTCGGCCCAGGCGCAATCGGAACAACCTATTACCCTTGGAGGAAGTCGACCCCAACGCCAGTCGGGGGTATGATTACGAGGTCATAAATACCATATCCCGAGATATCTGGGTGGCAGGAAGGCCAAGTCATGTCAAAGATCTGGTGGAGATACGGTGTCGACCTCTCCGCCGATTCCGCGGACAGGGCGACAAGACCGCACCTCCTAGCTCCACAGTTCATCCCTATGCCCTATGGGTCTACCGCATGGGCCGCCGCTCGTAGGATCCGGATCACCCGGAGAGGAGCAGTCGGTGGGCCCAGGCCGATTAGAGGATGAAAGCTGGGCCCATTCGGCAGTGAAGTTACCGAAGTACCCTGGGCTCACACTATAAGAGCCAGGGTACCCCTCCTGCGTGAGGGACGACTCATTCTAGACCACCATTACTCACATTCCCCTCAATGCATTCACTGCTAGTAGTTTCTCCTCAGGGAAGCAGGAGAGAGCCTTGCCCACGGCGGCGGCGCTCACCTTCCCCTGAGAAGATAGAGAAGCAGTTCATGTAGCCAGAGTATTGATATATAAGAGACAAGTAGGAGTAGGGGTGTTATCTCTCCGGAGAGCCTCGAACCTGGGTACATCGTGGTGTCCTTCACCGTGTTTGTGCCCAACCCGATTCCGGCACCATCGACATTCTCTCCCTCGCGTCTTCCCCTCACTTTAGCAATCCCATGGCATCTGACGTCACATATCGACGACAGTATCTCTCGATTTCGCGTGTTTTCTTTCTCGGTCTTTTTCTACCAGGAAAACTTTCAGTAGATCTAGGTGCCATGGCTTCCCCAAGTTCCCCCAAGGACAAGTTCGTTGTCAACGTCATCAACCCTTACCTCGCTGAGGTGAGGAAGCACCCCCAGGTCCTCCGTGTGGAGGACAGTGTTCTCCACAAGGAAGATCTAAAGGGACCAGTCAAGGAAGGGAGCACCGAGGAGCGGCTGAAGGAGATGGAACATGAGATCTTCAAGTTCAAGAAGATGGTGGAGCGTAGTGTTGAAGCTAACTTCGACATCATGAACGAGATCGACGCTTCCCACAAGAAAGAGATGAAGGAGGACTGGTCAAGTTTGTCCGCACTAGAAGAAAAAGTTTATGGGCTCCAAGCTGTCAGAACCCTCTGTTAGGTAATGTGCTAGGATCAAAGTCACTTTGCATCATGTTAAAAATTTCAAAAGAAATCAATTGAAATCAAATTCAAATGCAAATGGGAGAAGGAGCCCCCCAGATGAATTAATTCAAAAGGCCAGAAATAAATCTTCTCCAAAAATTCATATTTGAATTTTGAAAAGTCTTATAAATGAGTGTGATCACATAGAAAGTGACATGGGACCCAACCCATGCTCACAGATTTTTCAAATATTCAAACAGGACCTTGGATTAATTCAAAAACCCCTATTTGATTTAAAATTCAAATAATTTGAATTTTAAAAATGTTCAAACTTTACAAGTGGCTAGCCTAGTATTTTGTGAAGCCAAATAAAAAGTTTCAGCATTTAATAAAATGCCTAGCTATTTATTTAGCACGGCAAAACAAAATAACAGAGAGAAAAACAGAAAGAAAAGAAAAAAGGGAAAGAGGCCCACTCACCCAACTTACCGTTCCAGCAGCCCAAGCCCGCAGCTCCCCTTGTCGTCTTCCCCCAGCGAGGCAAGCAGCTCGCTGGAGGGCATGCCGACGCCACCGACGACGCCCCGGCCACGCAGCTGCCTCCTTGCCGCCTTCAATGTGTCCTGGAGACGCTCAAGTCTATCCTCGATCCATTCCCCCTCTCCACGGTCACTTTCCCCTTCTCCCTAACCCGATTTCTCCACCTCCCGAGAACTCGCCGGAGCGCGCAGCCATGGAATCCGCGGCCACCGTGCCCTAGAGCTCTAACCAGCAAGTCCACCGTGCTCGTCGCCCTAGACTTCGTCTTCAAGCAGAAGCTGGAGCCCTAATTCCTCCGCGAGCCGACGCCATCGTCTTCAACCTCTCGCTGGACCCGCGAGCTCGCCGCCGTCGATTCGCCGCCGTTGAAGCCTCCCCGAGCAAGCCATCGCTTCCGTTCGACTCAGGGTGAGCGCGGGATCAAAACCCTAACCTTTCCCCCTCGATTTCGTCCTCTAGCCGGATCTGCCATGGGAGCCGTAGCTCAACGCCGCTGTGGTGCTCGTCGGTGAGCACCCGTGAAGCAATCGAGCTCGGGGCCATGTCCTTCACCTCCGCCGTGCTCCACTGTGTGGATCTAGCCTAACCCCGATTGAAATGGAGCCCTGCATCAAGTTTTGTCTCGCAGACGTGGCTCCGCCGCCCCAAATCTCGTCGCCGTCCAGCCTCCCGAGCACCCCAGCCACCCCAACTTGGCCCAATCGATGCGCGACGCCAAGAGCTACGTCTCAGTGGTCGCAGCGCATCGTTTGGTGCTCGGAAACACCGTCCCCGTGGACGCCGCCGCGTCTGGACGTCGCCGGCGACTAGCTGCCGGCGCGGCTGATGTGTCCGGCATGTTTAAGTGCTAAGACCCCCCCTCAGAGACACTTACACGTGGGCCCTCTCCCCTAATTAACCAACTGTTAATTAAAATAAATCGGGAGTTAACACTGAGAGGCTGACAGCCGTGGCCCACAAATCAGTTTGACTAGAGTCAAACCCCTGATGCCAGCATGACATCACAGTGACGCAGTAAATGTTTATTTGAATTAAAACAATTCCAGAAATTCCAGAAAAAGGCTTAAACTTTGGAAATTCATAGAAAAGTCATATTAACTCCAAATTTAACATATAATATATGAAAGATGAACAGGAGAAAATAATCTATCCAAATATACAACTTTCAACTATGTTTGAGTTGAATTTAAAAAGGGACCAGTAGCATTTGCTATTTGGTTTAATTAGAATTTAATCAAATTAAATTCAAATGCTTTTGCAATTTGAACCTTAGCAACGTACCCCAATTCACTTGCACATCAGAGGCATATCATACACATGTAAAGATGGATTACTTTGATCAAACAATAAGCATTTGTAACTTGGCTAAATTGAATTCAAATTGGAGTTTGAATTTGCAATTCATTTGCAATATACTCCATTTAAGTGGAATTGCCTCACACATCAGAAGCATGCAAAAAACATTTCAACGTTCAACCATGTGATTGTGCATTGTATTTACTTTGCTACCTTGCTTGTTGTTTGTCGAGTAGAGGTGGAATCGGAAAAGGAGGCAGCTCCCCTTCGTTGAAGATCTCGAGACTGAACCTTGTCAGCAAGGCAAGCAAGCCCCCATTGATCATGTCGATAAAATCCCACTTCCCTCCCATGTCTCGCTTATGCATTGTATAGGATGATTACCATGCTACGTTTCAACCGTATAGATGAACCCATTCCTTTGCATGACCTATCATTTGTCACAGTAGTAAGCAAACCACATTCCTAGCAAATGTAGGAGTTGGTTGATATCATGTGGCCCCTGCAATTGTTACTTCTTATTGCATGCTTAGAGTGGTACAATTATGATACTGTTATGTGAGTCGGGATGGTAGTGATCATGTGGAATATGGTGGAAATGTGTTGGTGAATATACCCTAATACAAGGTGAACGATGAGAGGCTGTGTAGGAGTACATAGTGGGTTGTCTCGTTGAACACCGCCCTAAGTCCAAGTTCTTGTGTGGTGATCCAAGATGAAGATTACAACCACACATTGGGATCACTGACCCCTCTCAACCTATTAACTCATCCCTTTCGATGTCCAGATGTCGCAGTAGTTTGGATTTCTGGTAGGTTTGTTGCCTGGCTGCTAAGTGAGAGAACGGCTCAACCGAGACCGGCTTATGCGCCACGCACACATCATCTGGGTCCACTTCGGTAAACCGTCCAGGTTCACGATAGTGGTAACCAACCCAGGTAGGCGACTTTCTTGAACTAGATAGGCTATGAGGTAACAGTTGTGGTGAGCATCCACGCCCACACTCCTTGAACGGTGTCGAGTACAAAGGCGGTAACTGATGATCATGTGTGTGTAGCGGTACACCCCTGCAGGGTTAACAAAACTATTCGAATAGCCGCGTCCGCGGTAAGGGACCGCTTGGAAAGCTTAGCTTGGTTATTAGAAAACTTGAACTGGATACTTATAAAACTTGACAAGATAAGTGTGAGTGCTATGGCGTGCTTCTCGTGGGGAAGTCGACGAAGGAACCATAGTGGTGTAATTGGTTGGAGATGTAGTGGACTCGTGTACGCTTCTTACCTCAAGTCTGGTACTCGTAGTTCAAGACTAGCCAAGTCAAAGCTGGCCCTTCTGCATTTGAACCCCACCTTCCTTTACCTTGATACATGTGCATGAGTAGTATAGTTCCTACGTAAGTCTTGCTGAGTACGACTTTGTACTCACGTTTGCTTATTCTAGGTTTCAGATGAACCCACTGACCCCGAAGGTGGATTCTTCATCGAGCTCGACGGCTGAAGACCAAGCTAGTGTAGTCCCAGTCAGACGACTGGTTCCCTCGTGGAGGGCTTGTGTTTAAATAAGGCTTCTTAAGCCATTTTTTAAACTTGTCTGTACTCAGACCTACTCTGCTTCCGCGTGTTTGTTGTAATGTTGGATCACATGCTTGTGATCTCTCTGTGTACTCTGTGAGAGTTATCAATAAAATGTATACTTTGTAGAGAATTACAATGATACCTGTTGTTCATACAAGGCATGTGTGCTGCGTGTATGTTTATAACATGCATGTCTTTGTATGGGTTTTCGAGACCTTAGTTGTGATCTGGCTGGCGGTCTTTTATACACCAAGTGGCCCTTAGATGTGCGCATCTTGGGGAATCACGATGCGTTTATTTGAGACTCTGTCTCATGCACACTTTGTTGTATGATCGAGCCCGCCCTAGACCCCGACTAAGTGATCGGGATGGAGTAAGTCTATGTAAGAGTTATGAGATAGTCGATAGTATGGTTAAGGCGACTTGTCTGTGAATATGGGAGTTCATCACCCATATAATTTAGACTTGTGTGCGGACGATGAGGACCCATCTCATTTGATCATCCGGCCTGGATGGGATGCCCCTCACGTACGATGCTTTCCGGGAACGTTCTGTGCTTGGCCTTGTCTGCTTGGACAAGTGGGTACGGTTCTCGTCTCACCATATGACTATGTCATAGCGATACTTGCATACGCTAACCCCAGGTCCTGACAGACTTGGTATCAGAGCAGGACTGACTATAGGATTATCAGCCTTCGCCGAAGTCGAGTCTAGCTTGCTATAGTTATATAGTTACTCTGGGTATATAAGGGAACAACGTAAGGCTTCTTTTTTCTCCTTACCCTCATCGTACTGAGTTCTGAGTCACCCTCATCTTATTCTATGGGAAGATAGGACTAGGCTCATCTATGTCTTACTAGAACATCTCGTTGTTTGCTTCCTTATAGCCGTAGGAAAGTTGTGTTCGGTTTGATAGGATTGTTGTGCTTCCTGATTTCTTACATCGTATGTAAGTGTTGTTTCTAAATTGCAAGAAAAGACATTTCTTACAATTACAACCGTTATGCTGCCCGAGTCATTCCAAGTTTCTTCATAATCTGATGCATTTGCAAACTCCTTCTTTCTGTTTCAGATGGCAGATCTTCCCCCTCGGCAGATTGTTCGTCTGACTAGGTGCCTCGATGTGCGTGGGCATCCAGCCATGCTGACCGACATGATGTCCTTCATTGGCTATAGATGGTATCCTGAGTACACCGTTGAGGAGCAGTTCCTTGACTTCAACCAGACTCAGTTCCACTGCACTGTCAGGATTTACCCGCACCACATGGGAGTCTCTCAGCCTGTCCTTTTTGGACATGGCATTGGTGTCACCGAGAACATGGTTGTGCAGGATGCTGCATACTCATGTATTACCCTGCTAAGAGAGGAGCATGCACTACTTGCAGGATCACCTTTCCGCTATATCCCTGCTGCACTTCCAGGAGAAGAGGGGTATTACACCGGATTGTACACAGATCACTCCCTGGAGGATACTTTGCTTCAGATCACTGCTCGGCACGCATGTGATAGAGATCGTGATGCACGTACCCTTCGTTTTGAGCTTCACGCCACCCGTGTTCGTCTGTATCGAGCACTTACACTCCTGGCTCCTTTTGTGAGTGTTGGATCAGTGGATTATGATGCTATCTACCCAGCCAGGACACATATGCCTTCTCGAGTTGCTTGGACCGAGATTGGAGGCATTTTTCCACCCCGTGGTCCTGTGCTTCCACCCTACGCTGGACCTAGGCCCCATCCTTTCCCAAATGGATATCAGGGTCCACAGGCCTCCGTGTTTTCCAATGGTCACCTTCAGCTACCAGGTTACGCGGGTAACTTTTACGAGGACTACTATGGAGATGGAGATGAGTGAGACCGCCTGTGGTCTTACTTAGTGAGGATGTAGTAGTATCTTTAGTACATTGTACGCAAGGTGTTCTAAGTTCCAGAGGATTAGATAAATAATGTATAGGAAGTCAGAGTGCCTCTGAAGGATGTATCATCTTCATCACGTTTGTATTAGCTTGGAGCTTGTACTAAAACGATGTATGGTTTGTTTTATCACCATGTTGTCAAGATGATTACTTCCTTTGCTTTGTGATTCTTCCAATACCTTCAATACCTTGTTTAGACTCTTCCAATCAACTCTGTTTGACTTTGGTTTTCACCTTCAGGATGTCTCAAGGAACCCGTGGCCAGCTTGGTCGTGCCCATGGTCGTGGGAATGAACCGGAGGAAGGCAACCTTCCACCCCCACCCACGATGGCTCAGGTTCTTATGGAGGTTGAGAGGAACCGCCGAGACTCTCACCATTTGCTGGAGGTCATTGCCCGCAACACCACTCAGCAACGCAACGAGTTGGTGTCTTTGAACGACTTCATCCGGCTTCATCCCCCGATTTTCAGCTACTCCACCGAGCCCCTTGACGCCGATGACTGGCTTCATAGCATCGAGAGGAAGCTTCAGGCAAGCCATGTTGCAGATGGCGACAGGGTCAGCTATGTCACCTATCACCTTGAGGGTGCAGCTAGCTCTTGGTGGGAGAATTTCCTGAATATGCGTCCCGTTGGACTGCCCACAACTTGGGATGAGTTCTGCACTTCATTTCGTGAGCACCACATTCCAAAGGGTCTTATGGACCGCAAGAGTGAGGAGTTCTGCATCCTCACCCAAGGCAGGAGGACTGTTGACGAGTTTAGTCGTGAGTTCAACCGACTTGCTTGTTATGCTACTAAAGAGGTCTCCACCGACGCTAAGAAGCAAGAGAGGTTCCGTCGTGGACTCAATTCTGGACTCCGTCGTGAGCTCAACCTACATGACTTTGCCACCTTCCAGGTCCTTGTCAACAAGGCCATCAAGGAAGATGACATGAACACCCCCAATGACTTCCGCAAACACCCTAGATATGATGGTTCATCCAGTTCAGGCTCTCAGAAGCGCAAGATCTGGATCCCCAACAGTATGTTTCGCCAGAACAACCCACCGAGGCCATCCTATGTGGCGCCTCGTCCACCATCTTTGTTCCACCCAGCTCCACCAAACAACCCAGCTCCACGCACTGTCTTTGGAGCCTGCTACAAGTGTGGTCAGGCAGGCCACTACTCCCGCGAGTGTCCCCAGAATCAGCTCCAGAATCAGAATGCTCCACCCCGTTCCGGAGGGAACAACACTGGTCGTGGAAAGCCACCCCACAAGGTCTACACCACCAAACCTGCTCCTCCCGCCACTCGTGGACGTGTGAATCAGATTGCCGCCGAAGAGACTGACGACACCACTGACGTCATTCTTGGTACGCTCCCAGTCAATTATGTTCCTACTTCCGTTCTTTTCGACCCAGGAGCATCTCATTCATTCATGTCGGAAAGTTATGCACTTCGTCATGAGTTATCTTTTGTTGAATTTTCCACCCCAATGATTATTCAAACTCCAGGGTCAAGATGGCAAACTAATAGAGTAAGCCATGGTAATCAAATTGCAATTGAGGGTTTAGTATTCCTTGCTTCACTCATATCCCTCAAGTCTTCAGACATCGATGTAACCCTTACCATGGATTGGCTATCAAGGCAGAATGCCTACCTTGATTGCAAAGGCAAGTCAGTGAAACTAACCCACCCTTCAGGCAAGATAGTTAACTACACCTCACCCAGAACAAGAACCCAAGTGCATTCTTTGAATGTAATTTCCCTTCCCGACCTTGAGCATATTCCGGTGGTTCGTGACTTCCCGGATGTCTTTCCTGAAGAGCTGCCGGGCATGCCACCCGACAGATGTGTAGAGTTCATAGTAGATCTTATGCCAGGAACTGCACCAATTTCCAGATGCCCATACAAAATGGCCCCATGTGAGTTAGTTGAGCTTAAAACCCAACTTGAAGCTTTGTTGGAAAAAGGCTTCATCCGCCCTAGCTCATCGCCATGGGTTTGCCCCGTTCTGTTCGTAACGAAGAAAGATGGAACAGAAAGGATGTGCGTAGACTATCGCCCGCTAGATCTAACGACGATAAAGAACAAGTACCCATTGCCCAGGATCAATGATCTTTATGATCAACTTGCTGGATCCTCTGTCTTCTCCAAGATGGATTTGAGATTAGGTTATCATCAAAGCAAAATCCGAAACGAGGACATTCCAAAAATGGCTTTTACTACTCGTTATGGTCTTTACGAGTACACCGTCATGTCCTTTGGTTTAACCAATGCCCCGCCACTTTCTCACGCATGATGAATTCGATCTTCATGGAGTACCTAGATAAATTTGTTGTGGTTTACCTCGATGACATTCTCATCTACTCGAAGAACGAAGAAGAACATGCCGAACATCTAAGGCTGGTATTGATGAAACTTAGAGAGCATCGCCTGTATGCTAAATTCTCCAAGTGTGAATTTCGGCTACCAGAAGTGACCTACTTAGGCCACGTGATTTCTGCAAAAGACATTGTTGTGAGTCCCGAGAGAGTTGAGGCTGTCCTTGACTGGACTCCACCTGAATCGGTTAAGCAAGTTAGGAGTTTTCTTGGCCTAGCCAGCTATTGCCGTCGCTTCGTCGAGAACTTTTCTAAAGTTGCAAAGCCTCTAACTGAACTCCTCAAGAAAGATAAGAAATTCCTATGGACTCCCAAGTGCGAGGAAAGCTTTCAAGAGCTAAAAAGGAGATTGACTTCTGCACCCGTACTTGCACCTCCAGACACCAAAAAGGATTTTGAGATCTTTTGTGACGCCTCATGGCAAGGGTTAGGATGCATACTTCTGCAAGATAGACATGTGGTAGCTTATGCTTCACGCCAGTTGCGGCCACGTGAAGAGAACTATCCTACCCACGATCTTGAACTCGCTGCCGTAGTTCATGCCCTAACAACTTGGCGAAATTACTTCCTTGGTAATCGTTGTGAGATCTTTTCCGACCACCAAAGCCTCAAATACATTTTCACCCAGCCAGATCTTAATCTCAGGCAAAGACGCTGGATTGAGTTGATAAAAGATTACGACGTAGGAATTTCTTACACCACAGGCAAAGCCAATGTCATGGCTGATGCACTAAGTCGTAAGTCGTATTGTAACAACCTCATGCTACAACAGTATCAACCACTTCTTCGTGAGGAATCTTGCAAGCTCAATCTTGAGATTGTTCCTCATGGCTATCTTTCTACCTTGGTGGCGAATCAAACTCTTGAGGACCAAATCATAGTTGCCCAAAGGCGTGCACGAGGTGTTCGCCGGATCAAGGAGAGCATTGCTAGCGGAGTTGCTAAATGTTTCTCCACATATAGTAAAGGAACGATATTCTTTGGAAATCGTTTGGTAGTACCTAAGAATAGGGAACTAAGGCAACTCATCCTCAAGGAATCCCATGACACACCCCTCTCGATTCATCCCGGTAGCACAAAAATGTACCGACATCTACGCCAGAGATTTTGGTGGACTAGGATGAAGAGAGACATTGCTCGATTTGTTGCCGAATGTCATGTTTGTCGTCGCATTAAGGTAGAACACCAAAGACCTGCTGGTACACTTCAACCTTTTCCTATTCCAGAGTGGAAATGGGACAAAGTCACTTTAGATTTCATCACTGGCTTTCCAAAAACCCAGAAAGGAAATGATGCCATCTTCGTTGTGGTAGATAGGCTTTCCAAAGTTGCTCACTTCCTTCCCGTTGTGAGTCTGTAACTGCTAGCCAGTTAGCGGACTTGTACGTCTCTAGAATTGTATCCCTTCACGGTGTTCCTTTGGAAATCAATTCTGATCGTGGTAGCCTTTTCACCTCTAGATTCTGGGCATACTTTGTAGAGAATTGCAATGATACCAGCTGTTCATACAAGCCATGTGTGTTGCGTGTATGTTTATAACATGCATGTCTTTGTATGTGTTTTCGAGACCTTAGTTGTGATCTGGCTGGCGGTCTTTTATACACCAAGTGGCCCTTAGATGTGCGCTGCTTGGGGCATCGCGATGCGATTGTTCGAGACTCTGTCTCGTGCACACTTTGTTGTATGATCGAGCCCGCCCTAGACCCCGACTAAGTGATCGGGCTGGAGTAAGTCTATGTAAGAGTTATGAGATAGTCGATAGTATGGTTGAGGCGACTTGTCTGTGAATATTGGAGTTCATCACCCATATCATTTAGACTTGTGTGCGGGCGATGAGGACCCATCTCAGTTGATCATCCGGCCTGGATGGGATGCCCCTCACGTATGATGCTTTCCGAGAACGTTCTGTGCTTGGCCTTGTCTGCTTAGACAAGTGGGTATGGTTCTCGGCTCTCCATATGACTATGTCGTAGCGGGACTTGCATACGCCAACCCCGAGTCCCGACAAAAGCACAGATCTATGATCTGCATAACCAAAACTGTGAGTATGAACTAAAGTTTCTGCGCATGGGTTTTGGAGCTGAGTGCAGGATCTTGGAGACGGGAATGTCCTTCGAGACTGGAGAGGCCATGGAAGCGCTTCGCCAAGGAGTACCTGACTGACAAGAACAAGAATGAGGAGTAAAACTCCTCGGGTAATGGCATCCCTTAGCTTTTCCAAGCTTGGGGGAGTGCCGGGTATCTTTATCTTTATATTTTTCTTTAGGAGTCAAGTAGAGTCGTATCATGTCTAGGGAAGTTACTTTATGAAATAGGTGTTGCTTTGAGGTCTATCACTCCTTTTGTGGAGAGCTTTGTATCCGTGAGTGTGGAGTCGTCTATGAAAGAATATTAATGAGAAGTCTATTGGTTTCTTCGCTGCACTTGGTATTCTCTTCACGCAATCGACAATATGAGCTGATTCTTATGGGGAGTATTGACCTTATATCAGGTATGGCTTCGAAAACTTTATTTAAATCTTGGAAAGTATAGCTTTGGTCATAACAACAAGCATGATTTTCTCAAAGTATCAACATAGCCAAAACATTTGTTTTATTATGCTTGAAGTGTTATGTTGACAAGGAAGACAACTTCATGTTTCATGCTAGTTTTAATTTTTAAGTTTTGTATTTCTTGCATCTAAGTTGTCATCATTTGTCTGGTCTCTCAAAGCCTTGCTAGCCAAAACTCTGTACTAAGAGGAATTCTGCTTGTACTTCCATACCCTGAAACCAACATCTTCCACTTGAGTCCACCATACCTTCCTATTTGTGGTATTCCACTACCACTCCTAAAGTATAAAATTTGTGTGCTATCTCTAGATGTTCAAAATCTTCTGTTTTGTGCCGCTGATTTAGCTCATAAGGAAGTGGTGGTTCCTTGCGCAAGGCTATGTTTTCCATGATTTGATGAGTTTTCCAGGTCCTACTTTGTTATAATCGTTACTACTTTCTCATAAGGACCGTATGAGTTGAGGTTGCTGTTGAGGATGCTTCAGTTTGGTGAGAAATCTTGATGCTTCTTGTCTCTATTCCTTTATCGACACTTCACTCTCTAAACTTGTGAACAGGTTTACCGAGCTCAGTAATCGCTTGGGGACAAGCGAGGTCTAAGCTTGGGGGAGTTGCGTCCAAAAATCATCACTATTTTATGCCGTAATTTCATCCTATTCATTGATATATTCCACTTTAAAGCATTGTTCTTATGTTGTATTGGCTTGTTTTACAAAGTTTACAACTTTCCGATGCCGAAGCAGCAGAACCAGGATTCAGCGGTGAAAAGTGGACATCAAGTTGCTGAATCAGATCAAGTCCAAATATGATGAAAATTTATGGGGATCGTTTTTATGGGAATTGACTGGGGATCACCGAAGACGGAGGTGAGGGGACCCACCAGAGAGACAGGAGGGTGCATGGCGCGGCCCCCCTCCTGGCCGCGCCAGGCACCCTCCTGGATGCCTAGTGGCCCCCCTCGGTGCCCCCTCTCGCCTATAAGACCCCCCTGGGGTGAAAACCCTAAATACAGAAGAGTTTCCGTGTCTCGCCGCCGCCACGGGGCGGAAACCTACAGAGGAGAAAAGCCATCTCCGGCGGGCAGATTCCGCCGGGGAGATCACCTCCCGGAAGGGGAGATCGTCGCCATCATCATCATCGTCGTCACGGGCATCATCGAGATCATCATCAACATCATCCCCAACATCAGCACCATCTCCATATCCATCCCATCTCATCTCACAATTGCAACTTGTTTTGTAATCCGTACTATCTATCCTCTCTACTCTGTTGGTGTTGATTACTACTTTGTGGTGAATGCTATTGAGTTTTGTTGGAGAAATATCATTGTGTCCAGATTGTATGCCACCCATCAATCACCTCTGATCATGATCTCTTTTATGTCTTGTGAGTAGTTACTTTAGTTCTTGAGAACATGGGAGAAGTCTAGTTGTTAGTAGTCATATGATGTTGAAGTTTTATGTGTTGTTATTTCTCTAGTGGTGTTATGTGAGTCGAACACTTAACACTTCACCTTTCATGGGCCTAGAGGAATACATTGTGCACAAAGGATTCTTATGGTGGGTTGCCGGAGTGACAGAAACTTAAACCCCAGTTCGCACACTTTTGCATAAGGGAGCTATGGATCCTTGATCGTAATGCTGTGGTTAGGCTTATGCCTTAATTACTACCTTGTATTTGCGGATACTTGCAAGGTGTGTAATCATAAGAGTACACTTATCTTAGTCTAGAAGGTGTACTAGCATTGATCCACCCACCAACACTTATCAATCCAATACATATTACTTGCCAGAGTATGGTGAAAGTAACTTGACTATCTCTCCCGTGTGCTCAAGAACGCTTTAGCTTTTATAAGTTTAGTTCCTAGGCTTATCCTTCTGAAAGGATTGAGCCACTTGCTACTCCTCAATTACCCTGTTTTACTTTGCCTGTCTTTTACTTTTCTGTTGCTTAAACCAAAACCCCCTAAATATTTACCTTTGAGTGTGTGCAACCTTTCCTTATCTAGTGTTACTTATCAGCACCTTCTGCTCCTCGTGGGATCGACATCCTTATTTATCGAAAAGCTACAATTGATCCCCTAGACTTGTGGGTTATCAAGAATCATTTATTGGCACGGTTAACAGGGGAGGCAACCCAACTAAACCTATTAACTTCTCCGCCATCAGGCGTCCAGAAGAAGAGTCGAGTTGGTAATCAACTACAGCGGCCGATCAGGCAAAACATAAAAGGGAAAAGAAAATAAAGGGGTGAGAATATATCAAAGTCTTGTAACTAACTTCTCACGGGTAAGATGGGGGTAGTGGTGAGGTTGCAGGCGCACTAGCAAGATATGAGTGGCTAACGTTCTATTTAGAGTAAGATGAGAACCAAGCATTCGATGAGGAATCGCCTCCAACAAGTATTGCTATCAACTACTTACGCAAGCCTAACACCTATCCTATCCTTGTCCTCCTCTTCGAATCCCGACGAAGAAGAAGCAGTCAAGGCACACACACGTTGATCAAGTTATATTAATATTATCTCAGTTGTGGTTGTCTATGAACAAGGTGTAGGTCTCAAGTCCTGCATAACCGTGGACACGGCTTCTCGAAAAGATTTAACCCTTCAGGGATGTACCAACTGCCCATTACAAGGCTCCGCACGCACGCTCATCTCTCTCAGTTGCTACCCATCATAGGCAACCATTTTATGATTTAGTACCAAGAGATCCGAAACGACAGGTCCCTCACTACTAGGGAATAGCATTATGGTGGCGCACTGTTTTTGAGTTTAGTGGCGCATTAGGGATGCGCCACTAACTACAAGCCACTAATAAGGGCTTAGAGGTGGCGCATTCTGGATGCGCCACCCCTAAGGCCCTTAGGCGTGGCGCATCTCAGAATGCGCCACCTCTAAGCTCTTAGGGGTGGCGCATTCTGGTATGCGCCACCCCTAAGGCCCTTAGGGGTGGCGCATTCAAAGTGCGCCACTAAATCCTGACAATATGCGCCACTAAATAATTATAGAAAATAAAAAAAAGAATTACATAAAAGAATAAAAGCATTACAGATATTTTTATTATATTACAGAAATGCAAAATACAATATAACAATGAGGCCAACAATTATTGATACAAAAGAATTGCAATATAATTTTTATTACAAAGGTTTAGAGGCCAACAAGATTCACAAGATTACATCCATCACAAAATTACAATGAGTCCAACAATTATTGAAAACCGAAAGCTAATTTCGTCATCATATCTTGTTTGCTCTTCAACCTGCACAAAACAAAGCTTTAGAGGTCACATCCATATGAATCATACCAAAGGAGAACAAAGCAATCTAGCATCTATTCTTATCAACAACTTAAAGCAAGTCGATGAATGGTGAAAAGCATGCACATATGCATAAAAATGCATATGCAGTGACCTTTATACACAAAGAGCACCAAGAGTATTTGACACTACCATCTACTACACAAAGAGTACATCCAAATTACACAAAGAGTACTTTCAATTGTTCTGACTCGGCTCGGGGAATGGGCGGCATCCTTCTTTCGTTATGAAAGGCCTTGTGTCACGCAGGGCCTTTAGGCGGACTTCTATCTCCCCATTGGATGGTGCAATGTTGGAGTGGAAGATCGCCCCCTTCATTTGTACTTCATGACGGATGATAGTCGCCATCTACGCTTGGATGTGAAAGAACTCCTCCTTCAGATTTGCATCGGCGATTTCCGCCTTCCTTTCGGCCCACGCTCTGAGATGACTTGGCAGCGTAAGGTTGCGTTGTTCCTGTACAATCGCCCTCATGTGATGAAGGGCGTAGTACGCATCCCTCACACTGCCAGCCGGCTGCTTGACGCACGGGAACTGCGTTACGTGGTTGAACACGTTCACGCCAGGCTGATTTTTCCTGAACTTGTGCTTCATGATCTTACCTCCGGCTTTTATGTAGCCGACGAGAGCATCATCCAAAACTCTCATGATATACTTGTAATATTTCTTCTTCACACTCCCCGAGTCTAAATACACGGCATGCGAGTGTTGCGGTGAAAAGCAGATGAGCATGCAGTCTTGATCCTCACCGCATAATTAAAACAATCCAAAAGGAATGTTGGAAGAGGACAATGGAAAGCTAAGAAAGCATATATGCTACGGAGGCGAGCGAATGACTTACTTGGGAGAGTAGGTCCTAAGAAATGAATCTTTGTCGGCGTTCCGTAGCATGAAGTCTGTGATGTACCCCGCCGCGAGAGCCGCGTCCCCGTCGTCCATCAAGATGCTTTCACGCATGTAGAAGGGGTCCAATATCGCGACGCTCGGGGTCTTATCTCTCCTGATACTCATAGAAAGGCTGAGCGAGAACAGACGGATAATGCTATGGTCCAGCCGCTTGAGATGGTACAAATTGAAGATCTCCGAAAATCGCAGGATTATCATTTCCGCGGGCATAGTGTTGATGAAGCCCATGTTGAGTGGCACCTTGGCCATGAAAACCGGGTACGAGGGATTCCCTTCTCGAAGAAGAATCTTCTCTAATACCATAATACTATGATGCACACTCTGCATATCCGAAGTTGCAAGGTCCAGCATGTCCTTAGGTAGCATCGCCCTACCAGCCACATGGATTTCAAACGAGAGATCCTTGGGTCTTGGTGGCCCGTCCTGAGCCCGGATCGGCATCGAAGGTTGGCTACTAGAAGTGATGCTCTTCTTTCTTTTCCGTCCCTTCTTCTTTTCTGATTTTGAGCAGTCACTGGCCTTTATCTTCTCAGTGGCCGCCTTATGGAGTGTGGACGGGCTAAGAATAGATCTTGTGGCATCTAATTGAGGCTCGATGAAGGCGCAAGCTGCTGGAGACATGTCCCGAGAAGCAGCGAAGAGACGCGTGCAGCAAGCAGGCTTCGCCGTAGGATCAGCTGGTCCGCGAGATTCCTCGTCATGCTGATAGGCTCCTTCAGCAGGAGGCATGAATAAGTCATCAGCATCATACAACGTATTGATGAACTGGTCGGCGCTGATATCATCATCAAGATCATCGTCTTCTTGTTGTGCGCCGATGGGATCATGTGGCGCCGACACGATGACTAGCGGTGTTGTCCTAGGTGTGGTGCCCCTTTCCCCCGTCATTAAACGCATTTGGCTCTTCGGCTATAGGAATATTTGGTTGAAACAGTCACTGAGGACTGCCGGCTCGTCCTCATCGTATCCGGGGGGTTGAATGGGAGGTTCAACTCTCTCGTAGCCCGAAATCACAAGAGAGATTTGAACCCTATGCATCTCCGGTGCCATCGGCATATTGTGCATGATTCGATTTTGTGGTTGAATGATTTTACCGTTGGCAACATCCTTCAACTCGCCGTCCACGACTTATAATAGAATGCATGGAGTGTCCTCCTGCGAAACATATATATATATATATATATATATATATATATATATATGCATGTACGGCATCAGAGAGATTCCACTAAAAAAGGCAAGGAGATGAAGTCCTCGTTTGAGTTGCAGATGCTTATAGTTTCCTTGAGGGCGTCGAGGTCGGCAAGTGAAGAGACCCCGCCGATGACGGCGGTCATGCAAGAGACGGAGGGCGCACTGCCTCCCGTGGCGTCGGTCGCCCTATTTGCACTGCCGCCGGGTGCATTATTGTTATGCCCCGCTTGCTCGATCGTGGCCGGAGGAGTTACCATCACGTCCGGCGTCGCCGCCGCGGTGTTGGTGGCCGGAGTCACCAATACGCCGGGAGTCGGTGCGGGAGCCACCACTACGGCCGGAGTCGGGACTGCAGGCGCCGCGGTGCTCGATGTCGGGACCCGGGGTTAGCGTATGCAAGTACAGTGAAGACATAGTCATATGGAGAGCCGAGAACCGTACCCACTTGTCTAAGCAGACAAGGCCAAGCACTGAACATTCTCGGAATGCATCGTACGTGAGGGGCATCCCATCCAGGCCGGATGATCAACTGAAATGGGTCCTCATCGTACGCACACAAGTCTACTGATATGGGTGGTGAACTCCCATATTCAAAGACAAGTCGCCTCAGCCATACTATCGACTATCTCAAAACTCTTACATAGACTTACTCCAGCCCGATCACTTAGTCAGGGTCTAGGGCGGGCTCGATCATACCACAAAGTTTGCACGAGACGGAGTCTCGAGCCATCGCATCGCGATGCCCCAAGCTGCGCACATCTAAGGGCCACTTGGTGTATGAAAGACCGCCAGCCAGAACACAACTAAGGTCTCGAAAACCCATACAAAGACATGCCTGTTATAAACATACACGCATCACACATGCCTTGTATGAACAGCAGGTACCATTGCAATTCTCTACAAAGTGTACATTTTATTTATAACTCTTATAGAGTACACACAGAGATCACATACATGTGATCCAACATTACAACACAGAGCGGAAGCAAATTATGTCTGAGTACAGACAAGTTTAACAAATGGCTTAAGAAGCCTTATTCAAACACAAAGCCCTCCACGAGGGAACCAGTCTGCTGACTGGGACTAGACTAGCTTAACTTCAGTCGTCCAGCTCGATGAAGAAGCCACCTTCGGGGTCAGTGGCATCATCTAAAACATAGATTAAGCAAACGTGAGTACAAAGGCGTACTCAGAAAGACTTACATAGGAACTATACTACTCATGCACATGTATCAAGGTAAAGGGAGGTGGGGTTCACTTGCAGAAATGCCAGCTTTGACTTGGCTAGTCCTGAACTACGAGTACCAGATTTGAGGTAAGAAGCGTACACGAGTCCACTACTTTCACCAACCAATACACCACTATGGTGCCTTCCTCGACTTCCCCACGAGAAAGCACGCCATAGCACTCACACTTATCTTGGTGTGTTTTAGAAGTATCCGGTTCAAGTTATCTAATAATCAAGCTAAGCTTTCCAAGTAGTCCATAACCGCGGACGCGGCTATTCGAATAGTTTTGTTAACCTTGCAAGGGTGTACCGCTACACACACATGATCATCATTTACCGCCTTTGATCTCGACACCATTCAAGGGGTGCCAGCGAGGATGCTCACCACAACTGTTACCTCATAGCCGATCTAGTCCGAGGAAGCCGCCTACTTGGGTTGGTTACCACAATCGTGAACCCGGCCGGTTTACCGAAGTGGACCCAAGCGATGTGTGCGTGGTGCATAAGCCGGTCTCGGTTGAGCCGTTCTCTCACTTAGCATCCAGGCCACAAGCCTACCAGAATTCCGAACTACTGCGGCATCTGGACATCGAAAGGGATGAGTTAATAGGTTGAGAGGGGTCAGTGAGCCCAATGTCTGGTTGTACTCTTCATCTTGGATCACCACACAAGAACTCGGACTTAGGGCGGTGTTCAACGAGACAACCCACTGTGTACTCCTACACAGCCTCTCATCGTTCACCTTGTATTAGGGTCGATTCACCAACACTTTTCTACCATCATCAACATGATCACTCCCATCCCGACTCACATCACAGTAACAACATGGTATCATACTAAGCATGCAATAAGCAGTAACATTGCAGGGGCCACATGATATCAACCAACTCCTACATTTGCTAGGATTGTGGTTTGCTTACTACTGTGACAAAAGATAGGTCATGCAAAGGAATGGGTTCATCTATGCGGTAGAATCATAACATGGTGATCATCCTATACAATGCATAAGCGAGACATGAGAGGGAAGTGGGATTTTATCGACATGATCAATGGGGGTTTGCTTGCCTTGCTGACGAGGTTCGGGTTCTGGATCTTCAGCGAAGGGGGTGACCTCTTGCTCCGGTTCCACCTCTACTCGACAAACAAAGCACGAAGTAGCAATCAATATGAATGCAATGCTCAAGCACATGATTGAATGTTAAAGCTTGAAGTATAAGTTTTGATGTGTGAGGCAATTCCATTTAAGTGGAAAATATTGCATTTAAAATGCAAATTCAAATTCCACATTTGAATTCAACATTAACCAAGTTATATGTGATATAGTTTGATCATTTTGAATTATCTTCAAATGTGTATGATATGCCTCTGATGTGTAAGTGAAATGTAGCATGTTGCCATGGTTCAAGTTGCAAAAATATTTGAATTGAATTTGATTTAATTTCATTTAAATCAAATAGCAAATGCTACTGATCACATTTTAAATTCAACGCAAACAGAGTTGAAAGTTGCATATTTGGAAAGATAATATTCTCCAGATCATTTTTCATATATTATTTGTCCAATTTGGAGTTAATATGAATTTTCTATGAATTTCCAAAGTTTGGGTATTTTCTGGAATTTTTGGATTTATTAAACTATTTTTCTTTTCTGGAAAAGCATTACTGCGTCATTATTACATCAGCATGACATCAGGGGGGGTTGACCTGAGTCAAACTGACAAGGGGCCCCACTGGTCAGCCACAGTGGGGGTTAACCCGGTTCAAATTAAGTTAAACAGAGGGTTAGGGGGTTGTGGGTCCCACTGTCAGTGGCTGGGTGGCTGATTAGTGCGTGGGTTTAGTGCTAAATGCCCGGCGGTTAGCCGCCGGTGGCACGGGCACGGCGGCGTGGTCGCAGGAGTGACCAAACGGCCACGGGAGAGCACGGGGAGGACACCAATCAACTCAGCATCGTCTTCCGCATCATCTGGAGGCAACAGGGGGTCACAAGGTGGTCGGGAGAGACGGCGGCGACGACTCCGGCGGAAACAGAGAACCGGCGAGGTCGTAGCCGAGGCTAGGGAGCACGGTTTGAGGTGATTTTGGTTGCGTTCGAAAGCTGGGAAGGCTAGGTGCCAAACGCACGCACGGGTGCAACGCCAGGGGCACTGAGACGAGCTCCAGTTCGACCATGGCGGCGAGCTTACTCGGGATCCATGGCGGATTCGGTTGGGGGGCAAACGAGGCGCTGTGACCTTAGGGGAAAGGTGAAGAAGCTCACCCTGAAGCTAATGGAGAAGACGGTGAGGCCGGGGATGCTGTGTAGCCGGGGAATTTGACGACGGCGACTCACGGGTCCGGCGAGCTCTCGGTGAAGCTGGCGTCGTCTGCTGAGGCGCTCGGGCTCGATTGCTTGAGGGGAACGATGACGAAGCTTGCTGCAGTTCTTCTGGACACGGTGGCACAGCTCGGGGACGACTGTGGCTACGTGGGCTCGACGGCGTGCTCCTCGGCGGTCTTCGGGCGGCGACGAATCGGGCGCAGGAGGAGGAGGAAGACGAAGAGGAGGGGGGGAATGGATCAGAACGGCTGCGCGGCGTCTCCAGCGAGGGGATAAGGCACGAGACAGGAAGGCAGCTGCCTGTCGTGCCCACGGCGGTCGCCGGCGAGGTGCCAGCCTGCCTGGAGGGAAGAAGACGCATGTAACCCCCTCCAGGTGGGCTGGGCCGGCCAGGTGGGCTGCGGGGAGTTGGTTGGGCTGAAACCAGGTAAGTTCTTTCTGTTCTTTTTCTCTCTGTTTAATCTTTCCTTTCTTTTTCTGTAATTTGTTTTGGCTCTGATAAAAATACCAAACCATTTTATTAAATGCTGAAAATTTTTACATGGCCTCATAATAAAATAGACTAGCCACTCATAAACTTTCAACATTTTTAAAATTCAAATGATTTGAATTTTAAATCAAATAGGGGGATTTCTTTAATTCCAAGGTACTGTTTGAATATTTGAAAAATCTATGAGCATGGGGTGGGTCCCACATCACTTCATATGTGATCACACTCATTTATAAGACTTTTCAAAACTCTAACATGAATTTTTGGAAAAGATTTTTATCTGGCCTTTTGAATTAATTCATCTGGGGGTGTTCCTTCTCCCATTTGGATTTTGAATTTGATTTCCTTTGAAAATTTGACATGATGCAAAGGCACTAACTAACCCTAGCACATACCTAACAGAGGGATCTGACAACTCGCCCCCACTCAAAAGAATCTCGTCCCGAGATTCAGAAGTCTGCGGGAGGAAGGTGGGGTACTCGGCACTAAGGCGGTCTTCTCTCTCCCACATGGCTTCTCTTTCAGAGTGGTGTGCCCATTGCACTTTCAGAAACCTAATCTTCTGATGACGAGTGACACGCTCTGCTGAATCAAGAATACGAACGGGGTATTCTCGATAAGAAAGGTCATCTTGGAGATCAAGCGTTTCATGGTCGACTTCGCGGATGGGGTCCTTGAAGCAACGCCTGAGTTGGGACACATGGAATACATCGTGTACTCGGGAAAGGTGCGGGGGTAGTTCAAGTTGGTAGGCAACTTCTCCACGTTTAGCTAGAATGCGGAAAGGTCCGATGTAACGTGGGGCCAACTTGCCTTTGATACCGAAACGTTGGGTTCCCTTCAGAGGAGTAACCCGAAGGTAAGCCTTCTCATCCAGATTGTAGCTCTCTTGCCTATGATGACGATCATAGTAGCTTTTCTAACGAGACTGGGCTTCTTTCAATTGATCACGAACAATGCGAACTTGCTCTTCTGCTTCCTTGATCATATCCGGTCCAAAGAATTGTCTTTCACCGGTTTCAGACCAGTTTAGTGGTGTTCGACATCGTCGTCCATAAAGGAGTTCAAAAGGAGCCATGTTCAGACTAGATTGAAAACTATTGTTATAAGCAAATTCGGCAAATGGAAGAGAATTCTCCCAATTCTTTCCGAATGAGATAACACAAGCTCTGAGCATGTCTTCAAGAATTTGGTTAACCCTTTCGACTTGACCGCTAGACTGAGGATGAAAAGCTGTACTAAAGGAGAGATGAGTTCCCATAGCACGTTGGAAGCTTCCCCAAAATCTAGAGGTGAAAAGGCTACCACGATCAGAATTGATTTCCAAAGGAACACCGTGAAGTGATACAATTCTGGATATGTACAAGTCTACTAACTAGCTAGCAGTTATAGACTCGCGAACCGGAAGGAAGTGAGCAACTTTGGAAAGCCTATCTATGACAACGAAGATGGCATTGTTTCCTTTCTGGGTTCTTGGAAAGCCGGTGATGAAATCCATACCGACTTTGTCCCATTTCCACTCGGGAATAGACAAAGGTTGAAGTGTACCAGCAGGTCTTTGATGTTCTGCCTTAATGCGACGACAAACATCACATTCGGCAACAAATTGAGCAATGTCTCTCTTCATCCTAGTCCACCAAAATCTCTGGCGTAGATCTCGGTACATTTTTGTGCTACCGGGATGAATTGAGAGGGGTGTGTCATGGGCTTCTTTGAGGATGAGTTGCCTTAGTTCCTTATTCTTAGGTACTACCAAATGATTTTCAAAGAATACCGTTCCTTTGCTATCTGTGGAGAAACATTTAGCAACTCCGCTATCAATGTTCTCCTTGATCCGGCGAACACCTCGTGCACGCCTTTGGGCAACTATAATTTGATCCTCAAGAGTTGGTTTCGCTACCAATGTAGAAAGATAGCCATGAGGAACAATCTCAAGATTGAGTTTGCGAAAGTCCTCATGAAGAAGTGGTTAATACTGCTGTAACTTGAGGTTGTTACAGTACGACTTACGACTTAGTGCATCAGCCATGACATTGGCTTTGCCTGGGGTGTAAGAAATTCCTACGTCGTAATCTTTTATCAACTCAATCCAGCGTCTTTGCCTGAGATTAAGATCTGGCTGGGTGAAAATATATTTGAGGCTTTGGTGGTCGGAATAAATCTCACAACGATTACCAAGGAGGTAATGTCGCCAAGTTGTTAGAGCATGAACTACGGCAGCGAGTTCAAGGTCATGGGTAGGATAGTTCTCTTCATGTGGCCGCAATTGGCGTGAAGCATAAGCTACCACATGTCGATCTTGCAGAAGTATGCATCCTAAGCCTTGCCGTGATGCATCACAATAGATCTCGAAATCTCTTTTGGTGTCTGGAGGTGCAAGCACGGGCGCAGAAGTTAATCTTCTTTTTAGCTCTTGAAAGCTTTCCTCGCACTTGGGAGTCCATAAGAATTTCTTATCTTTCTTGAGGAGTTCAGTTAGAGGCTTTGCAACTTTAGAAAAGTTCTCGACGAAGCGACGGCAATAGCTGGCTAGGCCAAGAAAACTTCTAACTTGCTTAACCGATTCAGGTGGAGTCCAGTCAAGGACGGCCTGAACTCTCTCGGGATTCACAGCAATGGCTTTTGCAGAAATCACGTGGCCTAAGTAGGTCACTTCTGGTAGCCAGAATTCACACTTGGAGAATTTAGCGTATAGGCGATGCTCTCTAAGCTTCATCAATACCAGCCTTAAGTGTTCGGCATGATCTCCTTCGTTCTTCGAGTAGATGAGAATATCATCAAGATAACCCACAACAAATTTATCTAGGTACTCCATGAAGATCGAATTCATCAAGCGTGAGAATGTGGCGGGGGCATTGGTTAAACCAAAGGACATGACGGTGTACTCGTAAAGACCATAACGAGTAGTAAAAGCCGTTTTGGGAATGTCCTCGTTTCGTATTCTGATCTGATGATAACCTAATCTTAAATCCATCTTGGAGAAGACAGCGGATCCTGCAAGTTGATCATAAAGATCATTGATCCTGGGCAGTGGGTATTTGTTCTTTATCGTCGCTAAATTTAGCGGGCGATAGTCTACGCACATCCTTTCTGTTACATCTTTCTTCTTGACGAACAGAACGGGACAACCCCATGGCGATGAGCTAGGGCGGATGAAGCCTTTTGCAAACGAAGCATCAAGTTGGGTTTTTAGCTCAGCTAACTCATGTGGGGCCATTTTATATGGGCGTTTGGAAATTGGTGCGGTTCCTGGAACAAGATCCACTATAAATTCTACACATCTGTCGGGTGGCATGCCCGGCAGCTCTTCAGGAAAGACATCCGGGAAGTCACGAACCACCGGAATATCTTCAAGTTCGGGAAGGGGAAGTACATTCAAAGAATGCACTTGGGTTCTTGTTCTGGGTGAGGAATAGTTGATTGTTTTGCCTAAAGGGTGGGTGAGTTTCACGGATTTGCCTTTGCAATCAGGTAGGCATTTTGTCTTGAAAGCCAATCCATGCCAAGGATGACATCAATGTCTGAAGACTTGAGGGCTATGAGTGAAGCAAGGAATACTAAACCCTCAATTGCAATTTAATTACCATGGCTTACTCTATTAGTTTGCCATCTTGACCCTAGAGTTTGAATAACCATTGGGGTGGAAAATTCAACAACAGGTAACTCATGACGAAGTGCATAACTTTCCGACATGAATGAATGAGATGCTCCTGGGTCGAAAAGAACGGAAGTAGGAACAAAATTGACTGGGAGCGTACCAAGAATGACGTCAGTGGTGTCGTCAGTCTCTTCGGCGGCGATTTGGTTCACACGTCCACGAGTGGCGGGAGGAGCGGGTTTGGCGGTGTAGACCTTCTGGGGTGGCTTGCCACGGCCATTCTTGTTGTTGGTGTTGCCTCCGGCACGTGGTGGAGCATTCTGGTGTTGGAGCTGGTTCTGGGGACACTCGCGAGAATAGTGGCCTACCTGACCACACTTGTAACAGGCTCCGAAAACAGTTCGCGGAGCTCGGTTGTTTGGTGGAGCTGGGTGGAACTGGGTGGGTGGACGAGGCGCCACATAGGATGGCCTTGGGGGGTTGTTCTGGCGGAACATGCTATTTGGGATCCAGATCTTGCGTTTCTGGGAACCAGAGCTGGATGATCCGTCATCTCTAGGGTGTTTGCGGAAATCATTGGGGGTGTTCATGTCCTCGGCTTTGATGGCCTTGTTGACAAGGACCTGGAAAGTGGCAAAATCATGAAGATTGAGCTCACGACGAAGTCCACTGTTGAGGCCACGACGGAACCTCTCTTGTTTCTTGGAGTCGGTGGAGACTTCTTCAGTTGCATAACGAGCAAGTCGGTTGAACTCACGACTAAACTCATCAACCGTCCTTCTGCCTTGAGTGAGGTTGCAGAACTCCTCACGCTTGCGGTCCATGAGACCTTTGGGAATGTGGTGCTCGCGGAAGGACGTGCAGAATTCCTCCCAAGATGCAGGTGGTCCATCGGGACGCATATTCAAAAAGTTCTCCCACCAAGAACTAGCTGCACCTTCGAGATTATAGGTGGCATAGCTGACCTTGTCACCAGTTGCAACACGGCCTGCTTGGAGCTTCCTGTCGATGCTGCGAAGCCAGACATCGGCGTCAAGGGGCTCAGTGGAGTAACTGAAAACCGGGGGATGAAGCCGGATGAAGTCGTTCAGAGACACCAGCTCATTGCGCTGCTGAGTGGTGTTGCGTGCGTTGACTTCCAGCAGGTGGTGAGAGTCACGGCGGTTCCTCTCCACTTCCATCAGAACTTGTGCCATCGTGGGTGGGGGTGGAAGGTTGTGTTCCTCCTGGTTGTTCCCACGACCTTGGTTACGACCAATCTGGCCACGGGTTCCTTGAGACATCCTGAAGGTGAAAACCAAAGTCAAACAGAGTTGATTTGAAGAGTCTAATCAAGGTATTGAAGTACTGGAAGGATTACAGAGCAAAGGAAGTAATCATCTTGACAACATGGTGATAAAGCATACAAGCCATATATTCACAAGCTGTCATACAAACCATACATCATTTTAGTACAAGCACTAAGCTAATACAAACATGATGAAGATGATACATCCTTCAGAGGCACTCTGACTTTCTATACATTATTTATCTAAGCCTCTGGAACTTAGACACCTTGCTTACAATACACTAAGATACTACTACATCCTCACTAAGTAAGACCACAGGCGGTCTCACTCATCTCCATCTCCATAGTAATCCTCATAAAAGTTACCCGCATATCCCGGTAGCTGGAGGTGACCATCGGAAAACACGGAGGCCTCCAGACCCTGATATCCATTTGGGCAAGGATGGGGCCTAGGTCCAGTGTAGGGTGGAAGCAAAGGACCACGGGGTGGAAAAATTCCTCCAATCTCGGGCCAAGCAACTCGAGAAGGCATTTGGGTCCTCACTGGATAGATCGCATCAAACTCAACTGATCCCACGCTCACAAAGGGTGCCAAGAGCGTCAGTGCTTGGTACAGACGAACACGGGTGGCGTGGAGCTCAAAACGGAGAGCGCGTGCATCACGATCTCTGTCACTAGCAAACCTAGCAGTCACCTGGAGTGCTGGATCCTCTGCAGAGTGATCTGAGTAGAGTTCGGTGTAATATCCCTCTTCTCCTGGAAGTGCAGCAGGGATATAGCGGAAAGAAGTCTCTCTCAGCAACGTG
This sequence comes from Bromus sterilis, assembly GCA_950022295.1. Classification (NCBI taxonomy): domain Eukaryota; kingdom Viridiplantae; phylum Streptophyta; class Magnoliopsida; order Poales; family Poaceae; genus Bromus; species Bromus sterilis. Next base: position 357,138,033 of record OX465595.1, on the reverse strand, counting down.
TGCTCCTCTCTCAGCAGGGTAATAAATGAATATGCAGCATCCTGCACAGCCATGTTCTCGGTAACGCAAATGCCATGTCCAAAGTGGATAGGCTGGGTGACTCCAACGTGGTGCGAGTAGATCCTGACAATTCAGTGGAACTGCGTCTGGTTGAAGTCGTGGAACTGCTCCTCGATGGTGTACTCAGGGTACCATCGATATCCCACATAGGACATCATCTCGATCAACGTGGCAGGATGGCCACGTACACCGAGGCACCTGGTCAAACGAACAATCTGCCGAGGGGGAAGATCTGCCATCTGAAACAGAAAGGAGTTTGCAAATGCATCAGATTATGAGATAAACCTGGAATGACTCGGACAGCATAACGGCTGTAATTGTAAGAAATGACAATTTCTTCCAGCATGGAAACAACACTTACATACGATGTAATAAAACAGGGATCATAACCACTCTATCAAACCGATCACAACTTTCCTACGGCTATAAGGAAGCAAACAACGAGATGTTCTAATCAGACAGAGGAGAGCCTAGTCCTATCTTCCCATAGAATAAGATGAGGGTGACTCAGAACTCAGAACGAAGGGGGTAAGGAGAAAAAGAAGCCTTACGTTGTTCCCTTATATACCCAAAGTAACTATATAACTATAGCAAGCTAGACTCAACTTCGGCCAAGGCTACTAGTCCTACAGTCAGTCCTGCTCTGATGCCAAGTCTGTCGGGACCCGGGGTTAGCGTATGCAAGTACAGTTAAGACATAGTCATATGGAGAGCCGAGAACCGTACCCACTTGTCTAAGCAGACAAGACCAAGCACTGAACATTCTCGTAAAGCATCGTACGTGAGGGGCATCCCATCCAGGCCGGATGATCAACTGAAATGGGTCCTCATCGTACGCACACAAGTCTACTGATATGGGTGGTGAACTCCCATATTCAAAGACAACTCGCCTCAGCCATACTATCGACTATCTCAAAACTCTTACATAGACTTACTCCAGCCCGATCACTTAGTCGGGGTCTAGGGCGGGCTCGATCATACCACAAAGTGTGTACGAGACGGAGTCTCGAGCAATCGCATCGCGATGCCCCAAGCTGCGCACATCTAAGGGCCACTTGGTGTATGAAAGACCGCCAGCCAGAACACAACTAAGGTCTCGAAAACCCATACAAAGACATGCATGTTATAAACATACACGCAGCACACATGCCTTGTATGAACAGCAGGTACCATTGCAATTCTCTACAAAGTGTACATTTTATTTATAACTCTTATAGAGTACACACAGAGATCACATACATGTGATCCAACATTACAACACAGAGCGGAAGCAAATTATGTCTGAGTGCAGACAAGTTTAACAAATGGCTTAAGAAGCCTTATTCAAACACAAAGCCCTCCACGAGGGAACCAGTCTGCTGACTGGGACTAGACTAGCTTAACTTCAGTCATCCAGCTCGATGAAGAAGCCACCTTCGGGGTCAGTGGCATCATTTAAAACATAGATTAAGCAAACGTGAGTACAAAGGCGTACTCAGCAAGACTTACATAGGAACTATACTACTCATGCACATGTATCAAGGTAAAGGGAGGTGGGGTTCACTTGCAGAAATGCCAGCTTTGACTTGGCTAGTCATGATCTACGAGTACCAGACTTGAGGTAAGAAGCGTACACGAGTCCACTACTTTCACCAACCAATACACCACTATGGTGCCTTCCTCGACTTCCCCACGAGAAAGCACGCCATAGCACTCACACTTATCTTGGTGTGTTTTAGAAGTATCCGGTTCAAGTTATCTACTAATCAAGCTAAGCTTTCCAAGTAGTCCATAACCGCAGACGCGGCTATTCGAATAGTTTTGTTAACCTTGCAAGGGTGTACCGCTACACACACATGATCATCATTTACCGCCTTTGATCTCGACACCATTCAAGGGGTGCCAGCGAGGATGCTCACCACAACTGTTACCTCATAGCCGATCTAGTCCAAGGAAGCCGCCTACTTGGGTTGGTTACCACAATCGTGAACCCGGCCGGTTTACCGAAGTGGACCCAAGCGATGTGTGCGTGGTGCATAAGCCGGTCTCGGTTGAGCCGTTCTCTCACTTAGCATCCAGGCCACAAGCCTACCAGAATTCCGAACTACTGCGACATCTGGACATCGAAAGGGATGAGTTAATAGGTTGAGAGGGGTCAGTGAGCCCAATGTCTGGTTGTACTCTTCATCTTGGATCACCACACAAGAACTCAGACTTAGGGCGGTGTTCAACGAGACAACCCACTGTGTACTCCTACACAGCCTCTCATCGTTCACCTTGTATTAGGGTCGATTCACCAACACTTTTCTACCATCATCAACATGATCACTCCCATCCCGACTCACATCACAGTAACAACATGGTATCATACTAAGCATGCAATAAGCATTAACATTGCAGGGGCCACATGATATCAACCTACTCCTACATTTGCTAGGATTGTGGTTTGCTTACTACTGTGAAAAAAGATAGGTCATGCAAAGGAATGGGTTCATCTATGCGGTAGAATCATAACATGGTGATCATCCTATACAATGCATAAGCGAGACATGAGAGGGAAGTGGGATTTTATCGACATGATCAATGGGGGTTTGCTTGCCTTGCTGACGAGGTTCGGGTTCTGGATCTTCAGCGAAGGGAGTGACCTCTAGCTCCGGTTCCACCTCTACTCGACAAACAAAGCACGAAGTAGCAATCAATATGAATGCAATGCTCAAGCACATGATTGAATGTTAAAGCTTGAAGTATAAGTTTTGATGTGTGAGGCAATTCCATTTAAGTGGAAAATATTGCATTTAAAATGCAAATTCAAATTCCACATTTGAATTCAACATTAACCAAGTTATATGTGATATAGTTTGATCATTTTGAATTATCTTCAAATGTGTATGATATGCCTCTGATGTGTAAGTGAAATGTTGCATGTTGCCATGGTTCAAGTTGCAAAAATATTTGAATTGAATTTGATTTAATTTCATTTAAATCAAATAGCAAATGCTACTGATCACATTTTAAATTCAACTCAAACAGAGTTGAAAGTTGCATATTTGGAAAGATAATATTCTCCAGATCATTTTTCATATATTATTTGTCCAATTTGGAGTTAATATGAATTTTCTATGAATTTCCAAAGTTTGGGTATTTTCTGGAATTTTTGGATTTATTAAACTATTTTTCTTTTCTGGAAAAGCATTACTGCGTCATTATTACATAAGCATGACATCAGGGGGGGGTTGACCCGATTCAAACTGACAAGGGGCCCCACTGGTCAGCCACAGTGGGGGTTAACCCGCTTCAAATTAAGTTAAACAGAGGGTTAGGGGGTTGTGGGTCCCACTGTCAGTGGCTGGGTGGCTGATTAGTGCGTGGGTTTAGTGCTAAATGCCCGGCGGTTAGCCGCCGGTGGAACGGGCACGGCGGCGTGGTCGCCGGAGTGACCAAACGGCCACGGGAGAGCACGGGGAGGACACCAATCAACTCAGCATCGTCTTCCGCATCATCTGGAGGCAACAGGGGGTCACAAGGTGGTTGGGAGAGACGGCGGCGACGACTCCGGCGGAAACAGAGAACCGGCGAGGTCGTTGCCGAGGCTAGGGAGCACGGTTTGAGGTGATTTTGGTTGCGTTCGAAAGCTGGGAAGGCTAGGTGCCAAACGCACGCACGGGTGCAACGCCAGGGGCACTGAGACGAGCTCCAGTTCGACCATGGCGGCGAGCTTACTTGGGATCCATGGCGGATTCGGTTGGGGGGCAAACGAGGCGCTGTGACCTTAGGGGAAAGGTGAAGAAGCTCACCCTGAAGCTAATGGAGAAGACGGTGAGGCCGGGGATGCTGTGTAGCCGGGGAATTTGACGACGGCGACTCACGGGTCCGGCGAGCTCTCGGGTGAAGCTGGCGTCGTCTGCTGAGGCGCTCGGGCTCGATTGCTTGAGGGGAACGATGAAGAAGCTTGCTGCAGTTCTTCTGGACACGGCGGCACGGCTCGGGGACGACTGTGGCTATGTGGTCTCGACGGTGTGCTCCACGGCGGTCTTCGGGCGGCGACGAATCGGGCGCAGGAGGAGGAGGAAGACGAAGAGGAGGGGGGGAATGGATCAGAACGGCTGCGCGGCGTCTCCAGCGAGGGGATAAGGCACGGGACAGGCAGGCAGCTGCCTGTCGCGCCCACGGCGGTCGCCGGCGAGGTGCCTGCCTGCCTGGAGGGAAGAAGACGCATGTAACCCCCTCCAGGTGGGCTGGGCCGGCCAGGTGGGCTGCGGGGAGTTGGTTGGGCTGAAACCAGGTAAGTTCTTTCTGTTCTTTTTCTCTCTGTTTAATCTTTCCTTTCTTTTTCTGTAATTTGTTTTGGCTCTGATAAAAATACCAAACCATTTTATTAAATGCTGAAAACTTTTACATGGCCTCATAATAAAATAGACTAGCCACTCATAAACTTTCAACATTTTTAAAATTCAAATGATTTGAATTTTAAATCAAATAGGGGGATTTCTTTAATTCCAAGGTACTGTTTGAATATTTGAAAAATCTATGAGCATGGGGTGGGTCCCACATCACTTCATATGTGATCACACTCATTTATAAGACTTTTCAAAACTATAACATGAATTTTTGGAAAAGATTTTATCTGGCCTTTTGAATTAATTCATCTGGGGGGTGTTCCTTCTCCCATTTGGATTTTGAATTTGATTTCCTTTGAAAATTTGACATGATGCAAAGGCACTAACTAACCCTAGCACATACCTAACAGAGGGATCTGACACCCGAGTTGCTGCCGACCATGCTGGGGACAGGTATGGGCCCTTGTCCACCACACGCTTGCCAATTCGCGAGCGACTGCATCATATCTGGAAGGAGAGCATTCATCGTCTTCGCCACTTCTTCCTGGACAAGCTGCGGAAGCATGTTCACCTTCTCCTCCAGTCCATGAATATAAGCGGCATCTTCTTCGGTCCTTCTCGCCTTGCGCCCCCTCAAACCGGACTGCTCCGCCGATTTTCCATAATATTCAGACCAATTTAGGTCCGCACCAAAGCCGACCACACGGCAGGCTGACGATGGATTCGCCGTCACGTCGTCATCCTTCTTGACCTTGTTCAACGCCCTGTTAAAGGCGTTGTCCCACGGGCCGACCGGCTTAACCGACGACTCCTGCGATGAGGCGATTTTCATTTCCGCTTGCTGCAAAAAGAATGTGAAACGTTAAGAAATTGTGAACTTCACTCGAGAATTCAATCGACAAGGTCGCGTGGTAAACTACTTACCACGGCAGTCGTAAACTCCTGAATCTTAGGATCGATAATTATTTTCGAGGTTTCTTTGGCCTTATATCTCCGGGCCCTCACAAAGAATTCGGTCTGCGGTTCATCTTTGTATTGCTGGAAGGGGTTAGGTATGCCCGAAGCGGCGTACTCGGCATCCTCCTTGTCCCATTTAGGCTTGGAACTTTTGTAACCACCGGCTCCGAGACGGTGGTTACCTATGACCTGCGACCGCATGGCCTTGCCCTTTGCACTCGCGGCCTTGGCTTGCTCGGACTCACACCTAGCCTTGAAAAGGTTGTAGGTAGCTTCGTCGATCAATGGCTCTTTCTCCTTGAGCTCCTCCCAGGTTTTTTTCTTTTAAAAAATTGCCCTCTTCACCCGGGTTTTCCAACTGGACAAGGCCTTGCTCATCTTCCTGAGGGCCCATGTGTTTACTTTGTTCCCTCTGAGTTTGGTGTTATCGTACGGCTCCGGAAACTTGTATCATCCGTGCAGCTTGTTGATAAGAAGCTGAAAATAATGAATATTCTCACGACTCCTGAGGTTAATCATGGTGATCGGCACGGTGTTGCGGAGGATCGCCGTGACTTGACGGCCGTACCCTTCCGAAAAACGTTCGGGCTCTTTAGGAATCCCGACGGCGGTCACAACAGTAAACTCTTGCCTGATGACGCCGACCTTGGTCGGTTTCCGATTCCTCTTCTTCGACTTGGTACCATCTGTGTTGGAGCCACCGGTCCCATCATCCTCGCCGATGTTCCTCTCGCCGTCTGTCGTACCGGCCTCCTCCTCCAAGTCATGATCCGATGAGTCGGACTCCGACTCTATCTCCTCCTCATACTCCTCCTCGCCCGGAGGTACTTCCTCTTCTCTCTGCTCCTCGACCTCCTCCTGGGAGTATTCCCAAAATTGCTTCCTTTTTTCTCCCGGCTGAGAAGAAGGACCGGCGTCGGCTCTGGTCGACATGTTTGCACTAGTACAATATTAAGAAATTCAACTACTTAATTAATTAGCACAATAAATAAATGCAAATACTCTCATGTTAAGAAAAATAGCAAAGGTCATGCACGAATTCACGGAAAAATTCGGCATGACCTTTGCTCTTTTTCTTAACATGAGAGTGCCCCATTCTCAACCGAAACGGAAGTTAATCAACATTTCGGGAGAAAGGGGATAATGATTTGTACCTGCATAACATATATATATATAGTAGATCTATAGTAGATATTCAAACAGTAGATAAAAACTGTGAATAAAAATGCTGAGATGAGGGAATCTTAATGCATTGAAAATTGTTAAGAACAGATTCTACACTAGTAGTGATATGCAGAACAGAAGCACCACACACATAGAAAACATTTTAGAAAAAAAGCAAGAAACTAGTATCACTGCTACTACATAGAAGAATTATATATGCTTCATCCTATAAATGAATCATCAGCATCTTTATGGCTCAAAACTGGGTTTCTCAAATAAAAATAAAAATAAGGAAGAGGCACCCATCAATTTTTTTGAAGAAATTAAAAAACAACTACTATCACTTCTGCAAATGCAAAATTGTGATCATAGGAGGTTTTATATTTTTTTTAAATGTCTTATTCTATATGCATCCAGAAATGGCTTGTTCTATATGCATCACAATTCACAAAATTCAGTTCTTGTATCTAGTGGTCGTGAGTTGTTCATGGCCGATGCGAGTGTGTTTGTTGATGGTGCTGAAACATATGAAGTTTATGAAAGACGTGAAGAAGCACAAGCTAACCAGGAACAGGTAAAATTTCCCTCCTTTACCAAATTGGCTGTTTATTCACTACTGTCATAATCCTATACTTGCATCCTAGCACAATCGGATTGCAGTAGCAAAATGGGTCCTGACCTTTGTTAGAACTTCTAGGTTCTCAAACCAGGATTTACTCACTTTCTCTCACACACATGCACACAAGGGACTACTATGAAGCTCTGTAGGTTTATAGCAATAATACAAGCTTGAGGCTACATCCTGTCTTACAAGCTGCTTCTACATCTTGTCTTTCTAGCTTCTGATACTGCTACATATGGGTGTGCCTCTCCTTATATAGAGGCTTTAGAAGCAGATCTTAAACTAAATTCAGAAAATTCAGAAAATAACGCATCAGCCATGCCTACTTTTTTTATGGAACATCAGCTATGCCTACTTGCCAAGACAATCCTTATTGATTCTATATACTAGCACAGTTCACATTGTTGGTGTTTTAAAAAAGTTCAAATTTAAGTTCACATTGTTGCAACACCTAAAAACAGAAAATTTGGACCTAGGGCATTGTCAAGAACTCAAAAAATTCAGACAAAGCACCATGACACCTTTGCTAGTTGAAAATTCATACAAATTTGCAGCATGCTTGAGCAAAGCTAGGTCTGAATGCTTGAGAAAATTCATAAAAATCATGCATGGTTGGAGGATGGAGAGGGGAGGATGGATAGGAGGCTGCTCACCGCGGGGAGGAGGCGTTGAAGGCGGCGACGGCCGGAGTTGAGGCAGAGGCGCGGCGACTAGTGCGGGCTCGGGAAGGAGTTGAAGGCGGCGGCGGCCGGAGTTGAGGCAGAGGCGCGGCGGCGACTGCGGGCTCCGGGATGGAGGCTCCGGTGGCGTCGAGGGAGGCTCCGGCGTCAAGGGGAAGGGGCACGGCTAGGACTCCGGTGAGGGCGGCGGCCGGAGAGCGAGGTGAGGGAGTGGGGGGAATGGGTACTGTTCGGGCATGGAGGGGGCAGTTTTCGATAGGACAAGTCTTAGGGGTGGCGCATTTCGCAGAAATGCGCCACCAAATGGATCCGTATGCGTGGCGCATATCTGCGGAATGCGCCACGCATAAGGATCTACTTGGTAGCGCATTTCCGCAAAATGCGCCACCCCTAAGACTTGCCTATTTTTCTGTTGAATTGATTTAACTCTATTTTGCCTACTTATTATTGGAATTTCAATTCTGCCATTTTTTATTCCATTTCCATTCTGCCATATGCAATTGTACTAGTATTTTGTACTAGTATTTTGCGGCGACGGGCACGGGCGTCGAGTGCGGTCGGGATCGAATGGGTGTGGGCACGGGCAAGGTGAGGGGGGTGATGGAGGTTAAGGCTTCGGTGCGGCGAGGGCTCGAATGGGTACTGTGCGCGAGCAAGGGGAGGGGCCCGTGGAGGTTAAGGCTTAGGGGTGGCGCATTTTGCCAAAATGCGCCACGCATAAGAAACCTGTTGGTGGCGCATTCTGGAAAAATGCGCCACCCCTAAGAGCACTTAGTGGCTCATTTCACCGATATGCGCCACCCCTATGCTTTTTTTATTTTTTAATTAAAGTTTAAATAATTATTTATTTTTTAATTAAAGTGAAACCATTTAAAAATAATATTTATGGAGTACATTTTTCTATAAAAGTGGTCAAACTTTATTAAGATTGACTTTGACCAAATCTTATATGCGGAGTAAAAAGAAACGGAGGGAGTACTTGCTCTAACCGACCTTGTGAGAATGGTGCTTCGATTGTGTATCGTCGATGTTCATACACTTCAAACTATGATCCAAACATAATAATGTGATCATCTCGATCCACGTACCATGCCTTAACCGTGTCGTCGCCGAACCAAGATCCACAAACACAAGGTGTAGCGGCATTTGGAAACATAAGATTGTGATCATCAATTACAAAGTGCATATTAAATCCATGCATACACAAAGTGATCATGAATTACAAAATATTTTTCTTAAATTTGGAGCTAGCTATCTAGCTATCGTTTCCTCACGATCTTCTTCTTGCCCTTCTTTGTCGTGGTTGAATAATTTAGGCCCGGGACGCCTTCACATTTCCTCTTGAACGGGAGGAGACCTTTCTTCGGTGGGGTTGTGGTGTATGTATCCTGAGCGGCGTAGTCATCCTCCATCTTCGGGTCGCCGTACTTGTCAAAGTCTTGCTCGTTGGCGACTCCATCCATTCCGATGATGTTTCTTTTGCCTCTCCTCACTACAACGCGGCTCGGCTTTGATGGGTCGGTAATGAAGAAGCATTGGTCCACTTGGCTATCCAGTACCCATGGCTCATTTTTCGCGATGACGTTTGCGCCCGCAGACTTGGATTTGGCTTCGGGTATAACCATGGTGGTGAAGTACCGGTCTTCTTTTACGACGCTTATGGCCCATTGTCACATCCCAACTTTTACCCTTCTTGTTAATTTAGGTTAACCAAACATGAGAGCCAACAAAAAACTTGCATGAAATTATGGGTTGTTGTTGCAATGTTTGAACTTGTGTGCTTAGGGTTTGTCATGTGTTGCTTGATGATGCACTTATGATGATGATCATTTTGTGTTGCATGTGCCTAGATAACCTAGTAGCAATGGTTAACCATTTATGTCTGCCATGCATGCAACTCATCTTGAGATTATCTTAATAATGGCAACTTGTTGTATTCTAAAAACCCTTGGTGCTAACACCTAGTAAATTTCCTGTATAATATTAATACTAATAATTTTGCCACCACAAAACCCTTAGGCATTGAACTTTTGTTGATTAGGGGTAACTAAAATAATTATTAATAAAGAAACCTAACTACATAAAATCATAGGAAACGTATGCGTGACCGTTATAACTAGTATAATAATAATAATAACAAATATTACAATAATAAAAGAGAAAGTCCTTATTATTAATATGTATATGTATATAGAGTTTGTTTAAAAAAAAACCTTCCTAACTTTCCTCCCACTAATCCCTCAACTTCTCTAACCTCCCTCATCTCTCCTCACGTACAGAGAGGAACCTCTCCCTCTCTCTCGTTTCTTTCTCTCTCTGCCGCAGCGTATATTCTCTCCCAAGCCCTCCTGTCAGCCACCCGTGACCTCGATTGCCCAACCCGGAGCAACCCCGAGGATCGCTGGCGTGGCCTACCCGCTCGCGGCGCCCCCAACCAGTGCCCGTGATGTGACCGGCGAGGGACACGGTGGAACCGACCCACCTCCGCTCCCTCACGAGCTCCCCCGCCGCCCACCTTCACCAATGGTTCCCGAGGCCACGGATCGCCACCTCAACCTCCCTCCCGTTGCAGCCGCTCCGTTCGGCTATAAAAGGAGGTCCCGGCGCCCTCCTCAACTCACCCCACTCGCCTCACCACAGCACCGCTCTCACATCCTCACCACCACGACACCCTGCCCAGCCTGAGAAGAGTAGACAGAGGGGGAGGAGAGGAAAGGCGGAAGAAGAAAGGAGGAAGGGAGGAAGGAAAGGGGAGGAGGAGGGAGAGGCCGGCGCGCCTCTGCCCTTACTGCGGGGAGCCCGGCGCCCCTCCGCCCTCCACCAGAAGACGCCGGCGAGGAGACGCAAGGAGGAGCTACCCCGACCGCCGCTGCAGCCCACGTTCTGCCCCGAGCCGCCACACCTTCTCTCACCGCGCGCCTCCGTTCCAGGGGAAAACGGAACCCCCTCGTCGAGCCGCACCCCCGCCACACCTCGCCGTCGCCTGCAGCCGCCCGGAACGCCCCCCACGGTGAGCTTCCGTTCCCTGCTGTCCACCATGGGACCCATTTTTTTTCCGCGTTGCATGCCCCGTTTATCCGCAAAAATGGAACCCCCACTACCTCCCCTACCTCCGCCGCCCCCTGCCTTCGACCACCGGCCACCGGAGGTGTTCCGGCGAGGCCCCTCGCCCTCCCAGTCGCCATGGCCAGGAGCCTCCTGTTCGTGACGTGCTCGTGGGGAAGAAACCCCACGGCCGTCCGATCAGGGGCAAATCCAACGGCCCAAATAAAAACATACCCCTTCGTTTAAAAAAAACCCGCTGCTGCGCTGTGCTAGGCTCGGCCCGTTAAAAAAAATATGAAGGGAACGCCGTGGGCGCCTGATATCCGGGCCGGCCTGCTGTTCTTTTCCTTTTTCTTTTTAATCTGTAACATTGTTTTAATTATAGAAAAATAACTACAACTTCAAATTCAGTGAAATAAATTTTGTTGTGTGCATACAATTAATATTTATAATTCTTAATGTTTAGAATAATTTTTGTGCAGTGGCAAAATAATTTCTTTAGTTTTTTATTAGTTTATTGTGCTTTTTAGCAGCTAAGCATAGTTTTAGTTAAATCCTTGTTGACTGTAAAAATGTGATGTTGACTTGTTTATATTCCTATGATTATTTTTGATTTTTCTGTGTGTATAGAATAGTTTTTAGGTTAAACAAATTTGTGGCCTTTTTATTATTATTACCCTTGCTAGTTCAATTCTTATCTAATTAATACTAGTAATATTAAATTTTTAGTTTAAAATAAAACTAACCTTTGGTCAGTAGGTTTTGCTATACAATTGGTTGTTGAGTTAATAAAAATTAAAAGGTTGTTAGTGAATAAAATAGGTTAATAATATTGCTATTAGTTAAAATTGCTCTTCTGCCAATTAATAAATCCAGTAAAGTTATCCTAATGCTTTGTTGTAAAATTTAGCCTTGGTTGCATGTTTTAGGACTTAATAAACATGGGAGTTAAAACTCTGAGATTTATTTTGCCCTTGTTGTTGTGTTTGATTGTGAAAATTGAATGTGGTGTGCCATGTGTTGTTTTTGCCTCGTGGTAATTGTGTGCTCTTTTCCGCAACGTGTAGACAAACCGCTTGACGTTCCAGGTGAAGACTCCTTCCAAGCCGAAGAGGCCGTACCGGGAGACACCGCCGAGGAAGGCAAGCCATCTTCAAAAACTCAAACCTTTGTCCTACGTTTCTACTTCTTTGTACCATATTATATATCATGCTACTGTTATATCATTTTGGGGATGGGTTTGTATTAGTTTATTAGGTGAAACACCACATACCTTGTAAGCCTACCTATTTGGGAGAAGTAAACTAGACACCAATAATCTTGTGGTACTATTACAAGCCTTGCTAAAGAACTAGTGACAACATAATAATTTGGTTAATCTTGCTCCCCCCTAATGTATTGGCATACATCTAAGAAGATGTGATGGCCAAGGTTGTGGTTGTTGGAAACATCGTTGAACATATTCAAAGTCTAGAGGGACTCTCTATAAGTGCCGCCAAAACCTAGTATTACAGTACAACGACAATACTCTGGTATGGGACAGGGCTAGTCGGAAGCTTGCTTATCTAAGTACGGGGATCTTATAACTACATGAGAGAGGTACACGATGGTACCCAGAAGCCGGAATCCTGCCGATGCGTCGGGGGTGTAATACGCTGGACTATATCATTGTCGGTACGGAACTTTGCCGCACCTCTACAACGGTGAAGGCTTGCACGAGGAGCATGACCTTGCACACGGACAGTTCAGGATGTGGGCATCGGGTAGATTACCTGTACTAGGATAGGCAAAGGGGAAGACTACGGTCCTCTGCAGAGTGAAAACTATTCGAGTAGCCAGAGTCCACGGTCATGGACAGCTAGTGAGGCCACACTTTGTGGGGAATAGATGAGAAATACTGAGATTATGGTTCACGATGATGATGTTGGTATTATGAAAAGGGTTGGACATGATTTAATCAAATATAAATTGTGGGATTAAAATTTGTCAAGAGTAAAATATTGCCAACTTAACTAATATTGAGTAGTTAGGTTCTCCATGTTAAACTCCACCATATAGCCATCCCATTATTTTCTTGTACAAAAATCCTTGTTCGTTCTTTTAGGTGGTTTTCGAGTACTTTGTACGTACTCACGGCTTTGTCCCTGGTTATTCAATCGGCCAGGCTTGGAGGAGCAGGTATATGACGATGATGCCACTGACGATTACTAGGACGTGCTATGCTCTGAGCTTTACTTGTGGATTGTGCCGCTACTACCTTCATGCTTTTGCTTATTCCGTTGCTATTTTAGCCCGATGAGGCCATGTAAGACTATGTTATTGTATGACTTTGTATTCGGTAATGTATGAACTTGTGACTGTGATATCCATTGTCGAGTTGTGCGTCATGCGCAAGTGATCATGGGAGGATGACGGTATGCACAGCTGGCCGCTTCGGACATATAGTCCGGGGTGCCCACACCCATCTCACACGGAACATCGGCACCTTCTCTCCACAGTAGTCGAGCTCCCATATGTCCTCGATCCTTCCATAGAATCTTTCCTTGACGTCATCGGTGTAAACTATCCCCGTTACCCCTGAGTTCTGGTAATCGCAGTTATTGTCCTTTTCCTCCGTGTAAAATGTGTAGCCGTTGATATCATACGCTTGATAGGTCATCAGGTTGCATGCGGCACCCTGTGACAAGGTGAATATCATCTTTTCGTCCTCGGAAGCGTTCCTTCGCGGGGGATTAGCACGAAGCTCATCCCTGAACCAAGTCATGAAACCGGAGTTGTGCTCTTTGATTAGCCGTGGATCTCGGTCTGTTATCTGCAGGCCCTGGTTACTGTACTTCTTCCTGATTAAATCCTTGTGCTTTACTATCCAAGGATCGACCAGCTGGATGTGTTGTAGCGCAACTAGGCTTTCTCTTTCAAAGTCGATGTCTCGACCGTCAAAGTTGAAATGCATTGCGCGGCTTCCCTCATGGTGACCACACCCATCGGTCTTGCCAAAGTGCTTGTTGACGGCCAGATCAACAGGGTTCTCGGTGTTGAGATAATTCGTGCAAAAAGAGATGCACTCTTCGGTTAGAAAGCCTTTCGCTATGCTTGCATCTGGACGGGACCTATTACGGACGTAGTTTTTGATGTGCCCATTCATCCTTTCGAACGGCATCATGCTGCGCAGAAACGTAGGCCCGAGTTGGACGATATCCTCCACGACGTGGATCAGCAGATGCACAATAATGTCGAAGAACGCGGGCGGGAAATAGATCTCAAGCTCGCATAGTATGAGCACGATCTCCTCCTGTAGCCTTTTGAGTTGCGTAGCGCAAATCGACTTCCGGGAGATGACGTCAAAAAAGTTGCAAAGGCCAAACAACGTTTTACGGACGTGCTCGTCCATTATCCCTCGCATCGCAACCGGGAGAATCTGCGTCATCAGCATGAAACAGTCGTGAGATTTCATCCCGTTGAAACGCTGCTTCGCCTCGTCTAGGTATCTGCTTATCTTCCCCGTGTAGCCGTTCGGAAATTTTACTCCTATGAGGCAGTGGATAAACCGCTTGATCTCCTCCTCGCACAGAGTGAAGCATGCCGGGGGGCAGTGATCAATACCGGTCTTCTTCTTGGTCGTCCTTTTTCGTTTGCGAGAGTTTTGCGTTTCCGTATCCTCTTCCTCCTCAGGCTCATCATCGTCGTCACTAGGGGGGTGAAGTTCCCTCCTGATGCCCATAAATTTCAAGTCATTCCTTGCTTTTGGCCCGTCCTTGGTCTTCTCCGGCATGTTGAGCAGCGTGCCAAACAAGCTCTCGCACACGTTCTTTGTGATATGCATTAGATCAAGGCTATGAGGACTGCGGAGTAGACTCCAGTATTGCAAATCCCAGAAAACAGACCTCGCTTTCCATACCCTCATCAACGGCTGAGTCTTCTTTTTTTTCTTTCCCGACGCGGGGCACTCTTTCCAAGTTTTCAGCAAGTTGTCGATTTCTTTGCCGCTCCTTCGAGCTGGGGGTGCTCGGAGCTCCTCGCTTCCATCGAACAGATGTCCCTGTTTTCTCCACGCGTGTTTCTTGGGAAGCCACCTCCGAGACCCCTGGAACACGGTTTTTGAAGATCCGGGATCTTTTGGTAGCTGGCGGTACGTTGTATTATTCATGCACCTAACGCATGCACAGAATCCTTGGAACACCTGCCCAGATAAATATCCGTATCCGAGATAGTCGTGCACCGTCGTGATCACCGCGGCTTTCATTGGGAAATATTCTTTTGCCGCGGCGTCCCACGTATTGACTCCGTCTTTCCATAACGTTTCTAGCTCCTCTTTCAACAGCTGCAGATATAGATTGAGGTCTGTACCTGGTTGTTTTGGCCCTTGAACTAGCATACACATTGTTATGTACTTTTTCTTCATGCACTTCCAAGGGGGAAGGTTGTATATGCATACAAACACGGGCCAGGTACTGTGTGTGCTGCTCTGGCCGCCAAACGGATTGACTCCATCGGCGCTCACACCAATCCTGAGGTTCCTTGGTTCTTTCCCAAAATCTGGGTATTCGAGGTCCAACGCAGTCCATTGGCTACCATCTGAAGGGTGCCTCAGCATGTCCTCCTTTTCCGGATCCGGGTTCGGGTCATCCTCCTTTATCTTCTTTCTATCCGCATGCCAGGTCATGAGCTTTGCTTCCTCGGGATCTACGAAATACCTCTGCAGACGAGGAGTGATCGGAAAGTACCATACCACTTTTCTAGGAACTTTCTTCCCTCTCTTGTATCGACTAACACCGCACACCGAACATGTGGTTTTATCTTTTTCCTCACCCCGATAGATCATGCAATCATTTATGCAGACGTGGTATTTAATGTGCAGAAGATCGAGAGGGCAAAGGACTTTCTTGGCCTCAGCGATACTAGTTGGGCACGTATTGCCCTTCGGAAGACGATCGTGCCAGAATGCCATGTTATCATCGAAGCTTTCGTCGGTCCATTTGTGTTTTGCCTTCATCTCCATAGCCCCAAGTGTTACATTCAAGCGGGTATCCCCGTCGTTGCATCCTTCGTACAACTTCGTAATCGCGTCTTTCTCGAGTTGCGCCATCTTGGCTTTCTCTCTAGCTGCACCTCTTGCGTTCAACGCCTCTTTGACAAGCAGCTCTTGAACATGAGGGTCCCGCCCCCAGCTTGAATCATCATGTCCGACATCTTGATCTTCATGTCCGGCATCTTGATCTACATGATCCGCTTCGGCATCTTCTTCATGATCATGTACGGGATGCTCTTCGTCATCTCGCCCTCCGCTGTTTTCTAGTTGCCCTTCCTCATTTACTAGCGCCCCACCATTGACGTCCTCCTCCTCACCAGCTTCATCACTTATCCATCGTGTGTAGCCATCCATCAAACCATTACGCTTCACGTGTCTTTGCAATATTCCGGAATCAGGCTCGGTCACGCACTGCAGTTTGCATCTCCGACACGGACATCTTATATCCGACCTATTATTCCTTAGCATGTCGTTTATCGCACATTGCATCCTCCTAGCCACGGTGATATCGCTCAGCATCTCGCGGACCATGGTCGATCACCTGCGTGCACGGAGAGAGCAACACAATTATATATCACAGTCGTCGTCGGAAAAATTCGGCATGACCTTCCCTAATAATGCATGGGAGCATGCGGAGAGTGCGCTAGAAATTTTCCGAAACGGAAATGAATCGACATGTCGGCAAAACATTTGCCACTCAAGATACACATATACATCAAACCACCATAAGCTTCACATATACATCAAACCACCACAAGCTTCACATATACATCAAACCCAAGCTTCACATATACAACAAACCCCAAGCTAATAAAGGCAAGTATATGGGTCATAAATGGAACAAAAGAGTTTGGGAGGAGGTCCACTTACTTCAATATGAAACAAAATAGATGTAATGCCAAGTATCGATGGATAAATGGAAGAAATGAGGTGGGGAGGAGGAGAAAACCGAATAGATCTAAGGTGAGAAGAGTGGATCTAGTTTGAGAATTGTGTGGAGTGAATGAGAGGTGGTAGGTGGGGTGGAGTAGATAAGGGCAGCTCTAGGCATTTAGTGGCGCATATATAAAGTCAGTGGTGGCGCATTGGTGAAATGCGCCACCCCTAAGGACCTTATGGGTGGCGCATTTACAATATGCGCCACCCCTAAGAGCTTAGGGGTGGCGCATTCTGTATATGCGCCACCTATAAGGTTCTTAGGGGCGGCGCATATTGCTAGATGCGCCACGTATAAGGTCATCTAGGCTGGCCCACTCTTAGGGGTGGCGCACTGGAAAATAATGCGCCACCCATAAGGTCTTATGGGTGGCGCATTATTTTCCAGTGCGCCACCCCTAACAGATGGTGGCACATGGCTTTCTATATGCGCCACTAATAAGCTTTCCATGTATAGCTATTTCACTAGTAGTGCCTCTAGCTAACAACGAACAAATCCTGGTGGCCCCCGGGGAGTCGACATCCAATCCAAAAGCAGACCGCGTCCTCGGATCGGCCTCTTCCGTCTTAACAGGGTTTGGGTTACCGGGACACCTCACATGGGGTCGGGCCCTCGCCGGTCAAGGGTCGGGCCCTCTCCGCTGGCCCAGGTTGTTTTAAAAGGATATCTGCTAGGAGCGACCCGACAGACATATATGCATGGTTTCAAATGGTAAATCATCTTGGGCCACCTCTAGAAATGTTTGAAGCTAGGTAGGTAAGAAAAGGGGACCCCATAAAATCCCACACGCGGTTAGGCACGCTCAGTCTTAAAAACAATACCCGTAACTTGGGTCCTAGGTGACTCAAATGGAACAAAGCTTCGGGGCGGGATAGCCTAGACCTTTCATCCTTCGTCGAATATAGTCAACATTATAATAATCGTATCATCAACAATAATATAATAATGTGATAGCCCAAACCAAGGAGTAACAGGAGGTAACAGTTGATAACATCCTAGCATGCATACTAAGCAGTGGCTGAGCAGCGAGCAATAGTAACATAGCCGAACAAGGTTTGCTGGGATGTGGAGGGACATGGCTGTTTGGGTTTATTTGAGAGGCATGAATATGAAGTGGTAGGATCAAGCAATCGTTCTATCCTACACCTAGGAACGAGTGAGCTGAAAGTTATAAGCATGATATATGCTCCCCCTTACCTGATGATAAAACGATCTGAAGGTGAAGTCGATCGCAAGCTCACAACTTCTCTGAGAGTACTCACGGAAGCACGCAAGAAGGAAACACTGGAAAAGGCAATCAACGAGCAAACATCTATTACTACGAAGCAATCACGAGCAAGCATCAACAAGAAGGCAACACGAGACAACTAATTATAGCTCATGCAAAATGCAACAAAACATTACTGGTCAAGGACTTTGTGAAAATCAAGAAAACAGGGCAGAAACTGTTATTTTTATGATGTATAAACAGGAGAAAAACTATATGCAAAAGTCCAGAAACATGACATAGCAATATATGAGCATGAACTAGACATGATGATGATCAGGTACAAACAAGAATCAAGGTCATAGGCATAACAGATCAAAAGATATTAAGTGTGCAATATGGCATTGGAACGTTATAGACATAGAGAAAAGCAGAGGTGGCTGTCAAAAACAGTGGCATAGCAACTTTGGAGCTCAATAACTATATGACCAGCAAGCATATCATGACAATTCCATACATATAATGGAAGTAGACATGATGCTTAACAGTATGCAGAAAGAATCAATGCAATAGGCCTCATCGATGTGTCACAATCATCATGCAAACTTGCAATCCAATAACAGCAACAACACTTAACAACAATTAGTAGTAGTTTAACGGCCTGATGCCCACTTAAACAGAGATTAACAACATCAAGATGACCTCAAATCAAAATGCTCAAAAAGGATGAACTGAAGTACACACAATTCTAAGGAATTTTCCTTTTGGGCGCATTGCGATCCAGGCTACGGTTTACTCGTAAACTACAACGCAAAACGGAATACAACAGCAATAAAAAAATGACTTAGCAGAATTTAGCAACAGGAAAAAATAACAGAGAGAAAAAAAAGGGATGGCCTCACCATGGGCCAAGCCCATCTGGCTAGGGGGCGCGTGATAGGTAGGATCGCCCCTGGGCGTGAGGAGTCGGCCAGGCCAGCTCGGGTGGCTGGGCCGCGTGGCGCGTGGGACGGCTGGGGTGCTGCTGGGCCTTGCCCCACCTGGCCGATTTCCCAACCGGCGGCGGTTGGTAGCTCGGGCCAGCCGTGGCCGTGGTGGCACCGATGCCGCTCGCCGTCGAGGTGGAGAGGGCCATGGAGGCCGTGGCGGCCGGGATCTGGCTGAGGAGGCTCGAGGAGCGCCGGATCCGGCGACGAGACGGCACGACAGTGGGGTGCGGGGCCGGCGCGACGCCTCGGGGAGCTTGGAGCTTGGCTCCTGCAGCCATGGCGGCTCCAGCGGTCGCCGGCTGTGGCGCGCAGCCTGCGAAGGAGAAGAGGGAGGGTTCGTGAGGGAGAGGAGAGGGAGAGGCGCCGCGTGAGGGCGTGCGAGCTGGAGGTGCTTACCGGCGTGGTGGCGGCAGCGAGCTCGTCAGTGACCAGAGGAGGCGGCGGAGCGAGGTGCTGCGGGCGGCGCGGCCCGGTTCAGCCCGGCGGCGGATGGATCGGCTCCGCGGGGCCCAGTTCGCCTGTTCTGGAGGTTGGTGGAGCTAGGGACGCGATCTGAGCCGTAGATCACCGGATCTGACGGCCAGAAACATCTAGGGGCTAGGGTTTCGCAGATCTGGGGTTGTGGGGCAAATTTTGGGGCAAAGTGGAGGAGGGTGGCTGCATTTTTTAGGCTAGGGAAACCCTAGAAAGGGGTGGGAGAGTGGTGGTCTTTATATAGCCCAGGTGGCTGGCAGTTTGCAAAAACATCCCCGGTTTTTCTCTCGTGCGCGCGGTGTTTATGTTTCTAACCGCCGAGGGTCCGCAGTACCTCCGATTCGGGTAATACTTTGAACTGCGCGATCAGCGCGTCGACTCGGCGGCGTTCATCTCGCGCTGGAACCGTTCTGAGAACACTTTCCGGCGCGCTATAAAATATCCCGTTTACTTATTAAACGGGGTTTTTCGTTCCATTGGTTGTGGCTGGTCTCGTGTGGTTTTCGCGACGGTGATCGGGTGAAACCCGGTGTCGCAAAGGTCGAGTGTCAGGTTGGCAAGGGTCGGTCTCCGTCCGGTACGAGATAAGAGGGGGGAAATAATCGCCGATTGATAAATCGGGGATGCAAACACCGCAAACAAATCAGACAATCAAACAATTCACACCGAAAACAAAAATTTTAATTTTTGTGAAATTTGGGCTGTTACAATACAACACCACCAACAAGGGATCTCGTCCCGAGATGCAAGACGATCCGGGGGAGAGGAGGGGAGAGAAAAGAGAGTCGACGATCTTCTACACCGCCAACAAGGGACTCTGCTCCATGTCAACGTTGAACTTCTGTCGAGATAAATTTCCGCAGAGAGGACGGCAACGTCGGAAAACGAAACCATCGGGAGAACAAGAGGAAGAACGACACTCAAAACGACGATCAAGGGAAGTACTCTCACTCAAATCGTGAGGATATTGGGCAAGAGGAATGAAGTCAACAGATGACCAAGATGTTATCCCGAGTCGGACAGACTAAAGGTACTACAGGATTTCCCAACCTGAGATCGGAATAAGGACAATACGCTGCAAGCAAGGCATTGTAACAGTTCCGATACTCCACACACTCGAGATCCTAGAGTTTTGAAGGGGATAAGACAAGAATAAAACACTTATGACACTTGTCCTGACCAGATCAAGGATAAGGAGTAAAAGAATCCTACTCTCCGATAGCTAACTTAGTAACTACAAAATAGTTTTTGTCTAGACTCGACTTCGGCCAGAAAAAGGATCCTACGCTTAGTAAGGCTCTGATACCAAGTTGTAAGGCCCGATATGCGGTACTGTTCCAGATCTAAGTGTTTCCACCCAGATCCGGGGACGAAGCACATATCGGTCCGACCGCGACATATGACAAAGCCATATGCCCTAGATTTCCAACATGATATAACAACATTACAGATACAAGGATGCAACATCTCATACAATCGGCATACAACTGCCTTAATACAATACATCAACGGAAGATACATGTCTGAGTACAGACTACAATCAAATGCCTACTGGCAAAGAGAAAAACATCGATCCCCTAACCACACGGGTCCAGGCCCCCCGCCGGGATCCGCCTAACTAGTCGTCGTCGAGTCTCCACATGAAACGTCGATCACCATACCTATTGTCGATCAAGAACCCTGAAAAGAGTTTGGGGGTAGTATCATGAGTACAGAAGTACTCAGCATCCAACTGTAGTGGTCATCTGACCCAGGAAGGACTTCATCACTCGTCATTCTTTGACAACTAGTAGTTTGCGGTAAGTATGGGGTAAGTGGTGAGGTTGCTGCCGCGCTAGCATTTATGAAGTGGCTAACAATCAAGAGAAGAAGATAAGAAGCCAAGCATTCGATGAGTAATCGCCTCCAACAAGTCTTGCTATCAAGTACTTACGCAAACATAACACCTATCCTATCCTTGTTCTCCTCTTCGCATCCCGACGAAGAAGAAGCAGTCAAGGCACACACATGTTGATCAACTTATATTAAGATTATCTCAGTTGTTGTTTTCTATGAACAAGGAGTAGGTCTCAAGTCGTCCATAAGCGTGGACACGGCTTCTCGAAAAGATTTAACCCTGTAGGGTTGTACCAACTGCCCATTACAAGGCTCCGCACGCACGCCCATCACTCTCAGTTGCTACCCATCATAGGAAACCATTTTATGCTTTAGTTCCGAGAGATTCGAAACGACAGGTACCTCTAGAAATGTGTGAAGCTAGGTAGGTAAGAAGAGGGGACCCCATAAAATCCCACACGGGGTTAGGCACGCTTAGTCTTAAAACCAATACCCAGAACTCGGATCCTAGGTGACTCGAATGGAACAAAGCGTCGGGGGGGATAGCCTAGACCTTCCATCCTTCGTCGAATATAGTCAAATTATAATAATCATATCATCCACAACAATATAATAATGTGATATCCCAAACCAAGGAGTAACAGGATAACATCGTAGCATCCTAAGCATGCATACTAAGAAGGGGCTGAGCAACGAGCAATAGTAACATAGCAGTACATGGTTTGCTGGGAGGGGACATGGTTGTATCGGTTTAAAAAAGGCTGTAAGCATGTGGTAGGGTCAAACATCGAACCTAACCTAGACTAGCATGCAAACCGCTGGTTGAAATAGAATGGATCATAAGTAATGTATAGTCCTTGCCTATTGATAAGTCGGGTTCCCAAGGTGTAGTTGATCGCAAGCTCGCATCCTCTCCGAGAGGTACCCGCGGAAGCACACAAGACGGTAAACACTGGAAAGTAATCAACGAGCAAGCTTCTATTACTATGAAGCAATCACAAGCAAGCATCAAGAAGAAGGCAACACAAGACATCGCACCTACCGTCGAGAGCGGTTACTAACAGGTTAAGTGGAGTACTCGTCACGCACGACGATACCGCACATTTACAATGGTTCAAGTTGCTTAGCTACAGGTGATCAACAAAGGTTTTTAACATGGCATCTCACTCAAGCATGGCATAGCACACAAACATGGAAAGAGGTGAAGCATAAGATAAGCTATCTATGCTAGTCAATTTAAGTGAGGCACAACCTAAACATGGCATAACACTAAGTACCTCACGATGATTAAAGCATTTGGTACTGTTCTGCCCTAAACCATATTTTAGGTTGGTTAACAACAACAAATAAAAGCATAAACAAAAAGTACATGAAAAAATAATCAAGTTACATATAAAGAACACTCAAACGAAGTTACGGTTTAAAAGATACAAGCAAACCAAGTTTGGAACACAATCTGCCAACATCAGGAAGCACACTTTAGAGCAATGCATAAATAGGATAATGAATGCAAACATGTTCACGAATGATATGCAACTAAAGTGGACATGGTAGGGAAGGCATGGCAAAAGTAATCATGCAAAAAGGCATCATGGAAAACTAATTAGAGCTCATGAAAAATGCAACAAAACATTACTGGTCAAGGACTTTGTGAAAATCAAAAAAACAAGGCAAAAACTGTTTTTTTATGCTGTATAAACAGGAGCAAAACTATATGAAAAAGTGCAGAAACATGACATAGCAATATATGAGCATGAACTAGACATGATGATGATCAGGTACAAACAAGAATCAAGGTCATAGGCATAACAGATCAAAAGATATTAAGCGTGCAACATGGCATCGGAACGTTACAGACTTAGAGAAAAGCAGAGGTGGCTGTCAAAAACAGTGGCATAGCAACTTTGGAGCTCAATAAGTATATGACCAGCAAGCATATCATGACAATGCAATACATATAATGGAAGTAGACATGATGCTTAACAGTATGCAACTAGAATCAATGCAATAGGCATAATGGATATGTCACAATCATCATGCAAACTTGCAATAAAATAATAGCAGCAGCACTTAACAACAATTAGTAGCAGTTTAACGGCCTGATGCCCACTTCAACAGAGATTAACAACATCAAGATGACCTCAAATCAAAATGCTCACAAAAGATGAACTGAAGTACACACAATTCTAAGCAATTTTCCTTTTCGGCGCATCGCGATCCGAGCTACGGTTTACTCGCAAACTATAACGCAAAATGGAATACAGCAGCAATAACAAAATGACTTAACAGAATTTAGCAACAGGAAAAAAATAACAGAGAGAGAAAAAAAGGGATGGCCTCACCTTGGGCCAAGCCCATTTGGCCAGGGGGGCGCGGGATAGGCAGGATCGCCCTTGGGCGTGAGGAGGCGGCCGGGCCAGCTCGGGTGGCTGGGCCGTGTGGCGCGTGGGACGCCTGGGTGCTGCTGGGCCTTGGCCCACCTGGCCGGTTGCCCAACCGGCGGCGGTTGGCAGCTCGGGCCAGCCGTGGCCGTGGCGGCGCCGATGCCGCTCGCCGGCGAGGTGGAGAGGGCCATGGAGGCCATGGCGGCCGGGATCTGGCGGAGGAGGCTCGAGGGGCGCCGGATCCGGCGACGAGACGGTGCGGCAGTGGGGTGCGGGGTCGACCCGACGCCCCGGGGAGCTTGGAGCTTGACTCCTGCAGCCATGGGGGCTCCGGCGGTCGCCGGCTGTGGCGTGCAGCCTGCGGAGGAGAAGAGGGAGGGTTCGTGAGGGAGAGGAGAGGGAGAGCCGCCGCGCGAGGTCGTGCGAGCTGGAGGTGCTCACCGGCGTGGTGGTGGCAGCGAGCTCGCCGGTGACCAGAGGCGGCGGCGGCGCGGCCCGGGTCGGCCCGGCAGCGGCTGGATCGGGCCCGCGGGGCCCAGTTAGCCTGTGCGGGAGGTTGGTGGAGCTGGGGGCGCGATCTGAGCCGTAGATCACCGGATCTAACGGCCAGAAACATCTGGGGGCTAGGGTTTCGCAGATCTGGGGCTATGGGCAAATTTTGGGGCAAAGTGGAGGGGGGTGGCTGAAATTTTTAGGCTAGGGATACCCTAGCGCGCGTGATGTTTACGTTTCTGACCGCCGGGGGTCCGCAGTACTTCTGATTCGGGTAAAACTTCGAACTACGCGATCAGCGCGTCGAGTCGGCGGCGTTAATCTCGCGCTGGAACTGTTCCGAGAACACTATACACCGCGCTATAAAAATATCTCGTTTACTTATTAAACGGGGTTTTTTCGTTGCATTGGTTGTGGCTGGTCTCGTGCGGTTTTCGCGGCGGTGATAGGGTGAAACCCGGTGTCGAAAAGGTCGACTGTCAGGGTGGTAAGGGTCGGTCTCCGTCCGGTACGAGATAAGAGGGGGGAAATAATCGCCGATCGATAAATCGGGGATGCAAACACCGCGAACAAATCAGACAATCAAACAATTCACACCGAAAACAAAATTTTTAATTTTTGTGAAATCTGGGCTATTACAATCCATATGTAGAACACTTTGTCAAATTCTCTACGGATTTGAGAGAAATCTAGCTGCAAAAAAACGCGCACACTCTATTTTTCGCCGGCGGATCTTGTAGAGAGTAGAACTTTTTAACCACTTGTCCCATCGATGCGTATGCTATACCGTTGGACTCGTATTGAGTAGGAGATTAATCCGTATGTTGAATACTTTTCCAGATTCCCCACGGTTTTGAAGTAATTTGAAAAAAGGTGTTGCTGCCCTCTTTTGGACAGCGGGAGTTTTTGCGTAAATTATTTTGACTCGCTTATCCAATCGAGGCAACTGATACACAGTTGGATAGATATCGTTGATGCGCTCCATTTGTGTGTAACACACACTTTCTAATTCCTTACGGTTTAAAAGTTGTGTCCATTCTAATAAAAACGCGGAACTTCGTTCTTCGCAGAGCCAAAATCGACGAGGTGAACTGCATTGGCCGGGCAACCGCACCGCATCCGAAGGGCAAGCGCACTGCATTATCACTAAATAGAACGCACGTGTTTTTCACGGATCCGGAATCGGCCATGTGAACTGCATGTGATTGCATCCGACCGAAAACCGCACTGCATTTATCGGCAAAAGAAAATTCACATATTTTTCACGGATACAAATTTGGTGGAGTGATCGATAGAACTGCACGTTTGTTTGTTGTTTATCAAAACCATCGCAGCTCTCTTTGAGAAATGTGAACCGCAACATAGACCACAGTGAACTACATTGACTTTTTTAAATAATCACAAACATGAATTCTGTTATCCAACAAGTGGACTGCACCACACAACATTGAACTACACCACCACATGAACTGTATTGGACGCACGCGATCTGCACCACCGGCTGGCCGAACAACATCTAGATTCGCTCTGCGGTGGTCTGTCGAGAGAACTACATGGATGGCTGGGGTGTAGAGAAGTAGGGGCGACGAAAGGAGGAAGAGGGGAGTGGCTGTGGCCGATCTGGCGGCCGGCAAACTGTTGCGGCGCACGGCTGGTTGGCTATCGCCCCCTTTAGTTCCACCGGTGGGTGGCAACTGCTCCACATTCGGCTCCCACGATTGCCGCTTCAACGGTGACGGAGACGGGATGCTTCTGACGCCGTGGATGTTGGATGCGGCAAGGTGATGTGCGAAGTGATGATAGTGATTTCTCGCCCTTCGTTGGTAAACCCCAAGTGGAAGGCGTGATGTAGCACAGCAACAAATTTCCCTTAGTAAAGATACCAAGGTTTGTCTCCAGTAGGACTCCAGAGATGATAAGTAGGTGGCAAGAAAACAATGGCACCGTTTTAGACAAAAGTTGCTTCCTTGACCTGGACCTCCACACAAACACAAATAACTTTGTTCCCAACGAAGTTCAGAGAGGTTGTCAATCTCTCCGGTCTTGTTGTTCATAAAGGATCAAACACAAGGGATAATGATAGCAAATGAAAGTAAAAGCAGAAAAGTAAATGAGCGTGTAAACTGTAATGAGGATATGGACCGGGATACGTGATGTTCACTAGTGATGTCTCTTTCCCAAAAGACGATAAAACTGCTATTCGAGGTGAACAAATTACAGAAGGGCAGTTGACAGGATTGTGAACGCACCGCAATGCTAACTATGCTACAAAAGAAAGGAAGAGGCTCAAAAGCACGGGCAGTATGCAATAATAAGTAGACCGAAATCCAACTGCATCTACTACTAATCATCCACCTTGAGATATCTATCCAGAACATCTCGCTGGTATTAAGTTGCGAGCCCCACCAGAAGTGTAAACCCAAAGCAACAGACAACTGCATTAAAAAGCACTTTGCGTAAAGTAAACAATCCTTGTAACCGAGGTTACAAGCACCGTTGTTTTCCCCCTTGTGGCAACAGCACATCCCCTATACTCATGTTTCTGTCACTCAAGCTAGTCATCGGGGGGCATGAACTCACAATCGAGCAAAACGTTCCCTCTTGGGGTTACTACCTATTACTTGGCCAAAGCAATAAACAGCAACGGAGAACACACAAGAATTATTTAGGAACAAAAATATAAGAGATAAGAACCAAATATATTACTCAATCACAATCTGAACATAATCTCATAATCCATCAGATCCCATCAAACTCAGCATATCAACAGCAGAAAGATTACAAAAGTGCCTCGATCATGTAGGGCAGCTCACGAGGTCTAAACCATGAAGAACAAAGAGGGGAGGAGATCATCACATAGCTACTGATCACGGACCCATGGTCCAAGGAAAACTACTCACGAGACATCCGGGAAGTATCCATGGTGGAGAGGAGACTCCCGGAGGTCGGCCCTCCCTCCGACAGGGTGCCGGGAAGAGGTCTTCTGGTGCTCCCGATCTCGGAAGCACGGCGGCGGCCGAACAGAGGCGAGATCGCGAAAAAGGGTTCTGTCCCCGAGGGTTTCACATCACGGGGAATATATAGGCGAAGGGGGCAGCCAGAGGTGGACCAGGGGCCCAGGCGCCCCCCTGGCGCGGCCCAGGGGTGGCCGCGCTAGGTGGCCGCCTGGGCCACCCCTGGCTCCCCTCTGGCCCGACTCGGGCTCTTCGCGAAGCTTCCTGCACGATGATTTTTCCTATATTTTTCTCGGAATTTTTCTGGCACTTTTTATATGGGGGAAAACTGAAATAGAAAAACAGCAGAAAATAGGAACTGGCACTGTGGTGCACTGAGTTAATAGATTAGTTCTAATATGATCAAAAGTGTATGAAAGTGTATCTAGATCATAGCAATATCACACAAAACATGCATGGAACGAGCAGAAATTATAGATACGTTTTGGACGTATCAAAAGGCCATCCCTGTAAGGCTGGTGGTTGACGGCGGCCGGGCACGGGGTAGCCGGTGCTTCGAGCGGCAGCAGTAGGGCGCAGGGCGCTCGACTCCGGCGAGGTGCATCGGGGATCCCGGCGCGGCCAGTCCCAGCTGGATGGGATGAAGGAGGTGGCCCAGGGGATGGCCGTGTCGCATGCGCACGGGGGGGGGGGGATGTGGCGCCGGGCGGCGCGCCTACTCGAGGAAGGGCTGCCCAGGCGGCGAGCCTGCTCAGAGAAGTACGCGCCCTGGCGGCACGGGTGCTCGGGGAAGGAGGCGTACCGCCGGCGCGGCGGCGCGGGGAAAGGGCACCCCAGCGGTGCGGCGGCTCGAGGGAGGCGATCGGCCGTGGGGGTGGCCGGCGTGGGCAGGTGGAGGGGATCGGGATCGGGGGATGAGGCCGAGAGGAGAGGTGCGTTGGTTCGTGGCGTGGGCTGGGTGGGTCGGTTTAGTTAGAAGAGAACCGAACCGAAAGTGTTGTCAGAATAAGCTTTTGCTGTTAGAATAAGTCTTAATATATATATATATATATAGGGTGGGTCTATTCTAACAACACCCCTTAAGACCTTATTCTAACAACTAATCATTATTCTAACAACACCTCCTCCCACCCCTCCCACCTTTTGGCGCGGCAGCGCCCGCGACCGGCGGCGACCCAGACCTCTCCCAGCTTCCTGGCGCAGAAGCGCCTGCGGCCGGCGGCGACAAGACCCCTAGCAGCTTCCTAGCACGGCAGCGCCCCCCGATCCGGCGGCGACCCCTACACCTCCTAGCTTTGTAGCGCGGAAACGCCCGCGGCCGGCGGCAACCCACACCGCGCAGCGCACCCCCACCGGCGGCACGAAACAACGTAGAGGTCCACTATGCGGCGCGGATTCGGCGGATCCTTCCACAATTCAGCGCCGCCGCCGCCGCCTGCAGCTCCCCGCTGCTTCAATTCCGATCTCCTAGCCTGAAAGATCCGCCGTCGTTCAGCAAATCGGGGCGTCCAGCCACTGTGATGCATGGTCGAGGGAAGAGAACTGCAAGGAGGCCTTCTCCGGCAAACTCGCAGTCGTCGTGGGAGCGAACTGCAATGGCCGTATCGCCCATACAGCCTTCTCCAGCGATGATGGCGCAGGTTGAGAAGGCCCATGTGTTCCTGCAACGCAGGTTGGCTGCACGTCAACAACAAGACGGACTGCAACTACAGAACGGCAGGACTTCTTTCAAGAGGAAGGTCGCGCATTCAACTAATGTAAGCAGTCCTACTACGTGATTTCATAATGCAGTGCTCTGTTTGTTTGCAATGCAGTGCGTTCTTGCGTCAAAAATGCGTTCTTGTCTCTCCCCATGGCTTACAATATGTAGTAGTTTGTGAAAATAATGCAGCGCACATTGTTATATGTTGTTGAGCACTGTGTCTTTCGACTGAACTGCATGGGAGTACATTGCATCCAAAAAAATATAGTTTCACACTAACTGAAATGCAAAAGTAACATTGCAGTTCAGTGCAGTTTTTGCTTCTTGCGTACATAACTGACATATAGTATCTAAAAAAACAGTGAAGTTCACTATTCTACAAATAAAAAAAGTACCACTTTGGGTTAGATACTAAAGTGCAGTTCGCTGACTATTCTCCTATGCAGGATAAAGCTGTGCAGAGAAGCCAGAAGATGCAGCGAGTGATTCACGACAACCAGCCCCTGAACTGCGTTGACAGAGAAGAGTGGGAGATGGCCGCAAAGATAACACCAGAGATACCTAGAGGTTTTTTCAACACGACAAACAGGACTGCATACTCAGCGGAGGAAGATGTAGAGGACGAAGATGAAGACGGAATAGAACATAGCGGCCAAGATGAGGAGGACGATGAACTGATATACATGGGGCTGCAAGCGCAGCGAGACGACGATGATGACAACGATGAAGAGTAACTCATAAGAGTTAAGCAGCCAAGGTACACGGACGTTATTGCAACATTTGGTCAGCAGATAAGAGTGGATGATATTGAGGCTCCACAAAACAATGTTGCGCCTCCGGAAACCAATGTTGAACACGAGCCGGTTCGGGAGCAACCGGTTCGTCGACATAGAAACAGTGGGATTCCGCCGAGGCCGCCTGCCACACATCAAATGGATCAGCGCCCCGATCAGAAAAGGACACAGGCAACAAAGAGAGTACAGTTCTCATCACTTCTGCCTCCCCGAGATCCTCGATTACACAGGTCTGTTGTAACTCCTCCATGCCCAATAAACATTGGTGAGATGCAAACACCAATGGAGAATAAGCAGTACACACATGTAAGCTTCCTTGATTTACTGCTGTAGTTCACTTATGAAAACTTTTTCAGCCTGCGCGTTCTTTCATTAACAAAAAGAAAATCCTTTTCATGTTGCGGTGCAGAACAAGAACTTGCTGCAAGAACTTGTGCCTGCGAAAGGTATGCATTTCACCTCTTTCGCGGCAGCACACGAGTTCTACAACACATATGCGAGGCATGCAGGATTCGGCACACGAAAAAGGGGGACGCACATGACGAACAACTACATAGTTTGCTCAAGAGAGGGCAACCACCAAGAGACTGTGTCAGATTATGACAGGAAGCGAGATAAAACAATGAAAAGAACTAGCTGCAAGGCGAAAATAAGAGTTAAAAAGATCAAGGATGTGTTTGTGATAGCACATGTTGAGCTCAATCACAACCACAAGATGATTGAAAGCCCAGCTATGCTTCAACACTTGCACTTGCATAAGAGGGATGATCCATTGCTTGATAAACTGCTAGAGGACATGCAGATCGACAACCTGACGCACACACAAATGATGTCAACCCTGCCGAGAATGTCAGGAGGGCTACAATATATGGGGCGCACTAGCCGTGACTGGGTGAACAAGTACATACATTAAACTAATTGATATCTCCTCTGCTTGATGCAGTTCGCTTGTGCATTTGTGTGTGTTGTTTAATGCTAAGGTATGTTCTGCTTTCAAACTGCAGGAAGTACCAGTTCGCAAAGGAGGAAACTGAGGACGATGTGAAGAAACTGCTAGATTTCTTTGAGAAGATGCAGGAAATAAATCCACAGTTCTTCTATGATTACAACAAAGATGCCAATAACCGTGTGCAAAACATCTTCTGGGCGAACGCAAGCTGCCGGGTTCCTATGAAGATTTTGGAGATTGTGTCACATTCGACAAGACATACAAGACCAACAAGTTTCACATGCCTCTGGGCGTGTTCGTTGGAGCAAACCACCACCTACAAAGTACAATATTTACGGTGGCTCTCGTTAGAGACGAAACAATACCATCTTTCGAGTGGGTGTTCCGGACGTTCTTGCGTTGCATGAACAACAAGCGTCCAATCTGCATACTGACAGGTAAACTAAAAAATGCAGTTCAATGCTAGCTTTTTTGTAGTCCGTTTCTTACATCCAAAAAACAAAACGGAGAAAAAGAAAAAAAAAGAGAAATGCAATTCTCTCAAAATAACTGACTGCTTGTTTTCAAAAAAACATTCAGATCAATGCCCCTCCATGGATGCAGCGATAAAGAGTACGCTAATAGGCACGCTGCACAAGTTGTGTCGTTGGCATATACTGAAGAAATACAAGGATCATCTGTCCTTGTTGTACAAAGCATACGAGACATTCAAAGATGAGCTGACATCAGTTCTCATCCATCCATTGATGCCATCGGAGTTTGAACGCGCTTGGCGTGACCTCATGGAGAAGTATAACCTGCAGAATGATGAAATTATGAATGCGCTCTGGACAGACCGAGAAGAATGTATATCAGCTTACTACAAGGAGGTGTTCTGTGCATGGATGAGATCAACACAGAGAAGTGAAAGCATGAACCGGATCTTGAAGAGAAACTTTGTCAAGGAAAGACACGACCTACACATATTTGCGTCGCGGGTGGACAGATGCATCCAGGCGAGGAAGGGAAACGAGCATGCAGAGACCATGGCTAACGAGGTCTGGTACAAAAAATCTTATTAAGCACATATACGCAGTACAGACTCGCTACTGATTTTCCTTTGAGCTTAAAAAATGCAGTTCTCTTTCCGTATGAACAAAAATGAGATGAAAAGTGTTATGTTAAATGCGGTTGTCTTCTGTATATAAAAAATGCAGGCGGAAATTAAAACTACTACTCAGTTTGGTTTCGAGGTTCAACTATCCAGGATTTACACAAGGGCGGTCTTTGCTGACTTCAAGAAAACGCACTACCGCAACACTGCATTCAGATCGGAGCAGTCCCATGACAACCCAACAAAGTATTTGGTGCGCCACTACAACCAGTCCGATGATTTTGACTGGGCAAGACATGAGTTCCAGGTTGTCGCTGACGTGTCGAACGGTATCTACGAATGTGAATGCAAACTGTGGACACACACAGGTCAGTGAGACGAGAAAATAAGGCACAAAAAAGCATAATGAAGTTCACTAGAATAAAAAACAAAAAAGTACATATTTTTTATGCAGTTCACAAACCATAAATTATCTGTTACATATTTAATTGAAGTTTGCTCGCACTGACAACCAAAAAAATAAATGAATATTTGCTAAAGGGTTGTTCTGCGTGCACATCGTTTGCATGTTGGATCAGCTGCGGGTGGACAAGATACCTGAGGAGTACATATTAAAGAGGTACACACGGAACGCGCGGCAAAATGCATCTTTTGACCGCAGAGACTACGAACAAACTGCTCCAGATGGAAGTTATGTTGGATATGTGCCCTAGAGACAAATTAATAAAGATATTTGTCACATATCCATTTTTTTCATAATACGTTTTATACTGTGCTATAACTGTATTACTTGGAAATACTAATACGGGTGTAGTATAAAACATGGTCCGTAGTTTAACTCGGGTAAACTATCTCATTGGGCAATTGATTGATCAAGCTTTCCTGATCATGGCGACACTTAAGTCCATTGACAATGAGGTCATATCGTTAAGTCCATTGACAATAAGTATTGCAATATGATCGAGTCACATAGTTCAGCGTTGCTATGACTTTGTAACTTATGGCTTAGTCCTTAGACCGTAACGATCATACGTAATTGTCATCTATTAGGAGACTTTGATTTGTATCTGTCGGGACCCGGGGTTAGCGTATGCAAGTCCCGCTACGACATAGTCATATGGAGAGCCGAGAACCGTACCCACTTGTCTAAGCAGACAAGGCCAAGCACAGAACGTTCTCGGAAAGCATCGTACGTGAGGGGCATCCCATCCAGGCCGGATGACCAACTGAGATGGGTCCTCATCGTCCGCACGCAAGTCTAATGATATGGGTGATGAACTCCCATATTCAAAGACAAGTCGCCTCAACCATACTATCGACTATCTCATAACCCTTACATAGACTTACTCCAGCCCGATCACTTAGTCGGGGTCTAGGGCGGGCTCGATCATACATAAAAGTGTGCATGAGACAGAGTCTCGAACAATCGCATCGCGATGCCCCAAGCTGCGCACATCTAAGGGCCACTTGGTGTATAAAAGACCGCCAGCCAGATCACAACTAAGGTCTCGAAAACCCATACTAAGACATGCATGTTATAAACATACACGCAGCACACATGCCTTGTATGAACAGCAGGTATCATTGCAATTCTCTACAAAGTATATAACTTTATTGATAACTCTTACAGAGTGCACACAGAGATCACAAGCATGTGATCCAACATTACAACAGACAAGCGGAAGCAAGTAGGTCTGAGTACAGACAAGTTTAACAAATGGCTTAGAGAAGCCTTATCTAAAAACAAGCCCTCCACGAGGGAACCAGTCGTCTGACTGGGACTACACTAGCTTGGTCTTGGTCTGAGTCTTCATTCTTCGAGCTTCGGTTATAAGCCACCATCGGGGTCGGTGGTTCATCTAAAACATAGATTAAGCAAACGTGAGTACAAAATCGTACTCAGCAAGACTTAGATAGGAGCTATACTACTCATGCATATGTATCAAGGTAAAGGGAGGTGGGGTTTCACTTGCAGAAGTGCCAGCTTTGACTTGGCTAGTCCTGAACTACGAGTACCAGACTTGAGGTAAGAAGCGTACACGAGTCCACTACATCTCTTCAATCAATACACCACTATAGTTACTTCCTCGACGTCCCCACGAGGAGCACACCATAGCACTCACACTTATCTTGCGAGTTTTAGAAGTATCCAGTTCAAGTTGTCTAATAATCGAGCACAGCTTTCCAAGCAGTCCTTAACCGCGGACGCGGCTATTTGAATAGTTTTTGTTAACCTTGCAAGGGTGTACCGCTACACACACGTGTCATCAGTTACCGCCTTTTGCGTGTCACCGTTCAAGAGATGACAGCGATGATGCCACCACAACAGTTCGCCCACCGCTCCGTTCTAGTCCAGAGAGTCGCCTCTCTGAGGGGGATCCGTATGGAAGTCCGGCCGAGGTTCCAGTACAGCCTCATACGATGTGTCCAGGGTCCCAAGCCGGTCTTGAAAAGCCGTTCATCCACTTCGCAGACCGTGCCACAGCCCTACCACAACTCCGAACTACTGCGACTCTTGGGGTTCGAACGGGGTGAGGTACTAGGATGAGAGGGGTCAGTGAGCCCAATGTGTGGTTGTACTCTTCTTCTTGGATCACTACACAAGAACTCGGGCTTAGGGCGGTGTTCAACGAGACAACCCACTGTGTACTCCTACATAGCCTCTCATCGTTCACCTTGTATTAGGGTAGATTCACCAACACGTTTCACTTTCATCAACACCATGTTTATCATCCCGACTCACATCATAAGCAACCTCAATGTACCACTAAGCATGCAATAAGCAGTAACAGTTGCAGGGGTCACATAATATCAACCAACTCCTACATCTGCTAGGATTGTGGTTTGCTTACTACTGTGACAAGATGATAGGTCATGCAAAGGATATGGGTTCAACTATGCGATAGAAACGTTATCATGGTGATCATCCTAAACAATGCATAAGTGAGACATGAGAGGGAAGTGGGATTTTATAGACATGATCAATGGGGGTTTGCTTGCCTTGCCGACGAGGTTTCGATAACGGAGTCTTCAACGAAGGGGGTGATCTCGAGCTCCGAATCCACTTCTATCAGCAACATGACAATCATAGGATCAACATAATGTACAATGCACAATCACATGAATAAGATTGCAATGGTGATGTTCAAGGTACTGATGTGTTGAGCATTCCATTTAAAAGGAGTATATTGCATTTGAAATGCAAATTCAAACTCCATTTGATATATCGATGAATTTCGGATGCATTTGAATGCATGAAAATTCAATTAAATTTGTTGATCATGAAGTGATGTGGTATAGTTGAAGTAATGTTTCTGATGTGTGGATGAAACCATTGGAATTAAGGGTGTTGCAAAATCATTTGCAAAATCACCCCTAATTTGAATTTGAAAAGGATCCATATGTATGTTTGCTACTGTTCACCCATTTTAAAATGGTCAAACATGAAATAAATTGCATATTCTTAATCCTTGTATTTTTCTGACAATTTTAGACATATTATTTGCTATATTTGGAGTTAGGATTAATTAATTATGAATTTCCAAAGTTTAGGGTATTTTCTGGGATTTCTTAAATTAGAAAAAGGGATTAATGCGTCACTGTGGTGTCATGCTGGCGTCAGGGGGGGTTTGACCCGAGTCAAACTGACAAGGGGGCCCACTGGTCAGCCTCTCCGGGTTAAAACCCCTGTTAGTTTAAACTAACAGTGAGGGATTAGGGGCTGGGGCCCCACCTGTCATTGGGTCAAAGGGGGCGATTAGTGGGTGCTTAAGGCCTAATCGGCCGGCGGTTAACCGCCGGCGTCCTGTGCGCGGCGGCGCTCCGTCGGGACAGCGCTACGGGCCACGGGGAGGGAAGAGGAGGGACCAGGGGGTGTCTCTTGCTCGTGCGCTTCGCGTGGAGTACGCCGGGGACCTCGGGGAGGCCTGGAGCCATGCCGGCGACGAGGAGCGCGCCGGCCGAAACACGGCGACGTCGGGAAGGCGCTCTGGAGCACGCCTTTGACAGTGGCTTGGTGCAAACGCTTGCTGGGGTGACCAGGAGTGTAGTAGGCTAGGCGGTTGGGGTGGTAGTGCACGTAAGCAAGTACCTGACCGGACATGGCGGCGGCGAGGCTCGGATTTCATGGTGGACGTTGCTAGAGTACGCAAACGAAGGCGGATCCAGAGGGTTTTTGAGCTACATCTCACCCTGGGCGCGATGGAGGAGACGGCGGAGTCGATGAGGGTTCCACGGCGACGAATTTGGATAATTCCGTTGCAGCGGCCGGCGGTGATCTCTCGAAGCAGGCGTCGTACTCGGGGCTCCCTGGTTCGATTGCTTGTGCTTGAAGACGAAGACGACGTCTGCGATGCGGCTGGACAAGCTAGCTCGGCGTATGGCTGCCGTTGGCCACGACTGGGCGGCGGCGGTGCTCTCCGGGGGGCTCGGGATAGAGAGGAAATCGACGAGGGAGAGAGGTAGAGGAAGCAGGGCGAGGGGGAGAAGTGCTGCGGGGCTCTGGGCGTCTCCGGGGCACGCTTAGGAGGAGGGGGAGGCTCTGGAAGCGGCTCAGCGTCGTCGTGGCGTCGTCGGTGGCGTCGGTGGCTTTCCACCGAGCACCTTAGGGGCGCGGGGAGGTAGAAGACAAGGGAAAAGGCTGCTGGGCCGTCTGTTGGGCCGACGCCTGTGGCGCCAGGTAAGCTCCCTCTCTTCTCTGTTTTCCTTTTTCTTTTTCTTTTTCTGTAAATAGGTTGACCTTGCCAAATAAAATAGCTAGGTATTTTTATAAATGCTGAAATTTTTTATATGGCCACATAATAAAATAGACTAGCCACTTATAAAGTTTCAACATTTTTAAAATTCAAATAATTTGAATCTTAACTCAAATAGGGTTATTTTATCAATTCCAAGGCACTGTTTGAATATTAGAAAATTCCATGATCATGGGATTGATCCCAAACCATTTTAAAAATGATCAGGACCATTTATAGAAATTTTCCAAATGTTCAAATGATTTTTGGAAAAATATTTTTATCTGGCCATTTGATTTAAAAACTCAGGGCTTTTCTTTTCCCCAATTTTGATTTTCTTTTTGAATTTTTTTCACATGATGCAAGGTAGCACTTGATCCTAGCACATACCTAACTTGGGGTTGTGACAGTAGCCCACCGCCTGACTGAAATATGCTGGCTATAACGGTGCACTTTGGGTGTTCCGAAATAGATGGTTGATGAGTATCACTACTAGGGAAAAGCTTATAGGTAGAGGCTTAACAGTAGCGCCCTTTAAAGACACGCGCTACTGCTAATTAGCAGTAACGCGCTATATGGACGCTCGCTATTGATATGCCTGTATCAGTAGCGCCTCATCTGTGGACCCGCTACTGGTAAAGGTGGTCCCCACCAAACCCAGCTGACAAGTTTTAGTAGCAGCGCCCCCCTGGAAAGCCCGCTACTACTATCTAATTATCAGTAGCGCCCTTCCGTTACGCCCACTGCTGCTAATGTGGACCCAACTTAACCTAGAGGCCCGCAAATAGCAGCAGCGCGTGATCTACTGGGTCGCTACTACTAAAAGAATAGCAGTAGCGCCGTAGCGGTACAGGCGCTACTGGTAAGGCGTAGCAGCCACCTTTCCACCAACCATCCCCCTCCCCCCTCCTCTCTCTCCCTCACTTGCTTCTTCCTCATTCCTTCTCCTACCTCTTGTCCATGTCCATTAATGCATTACACCATCTCCATTAATGCACTACACACCATCTTCATTAATGCAATATCTCTCTCTTTCCTTCTAATTTGCTCCTCCTCCACCACCACATATCATGCATAAATGCATCTAGCTATCTCTCTTTCTCACCTTTGTCTCCTTCCCCTCACTAGCTAGTGCAAGCTTCTCCCAAGAGTGATATTTTAACAAAAGGTATATACTTTCTCTCTCTCTCTTAATTAATTACTAGCTAGCTAGGTACGTGGATGCA
This sequence comes from Bromus sterilis, assembly GCA_950022295.1. NCBI lineage: Eukaryota > Viridiplantae > Streptophyta > Magnoliopsida > Poales > Poaceae > Bromus > Bromus sterilis. The sequence continues at coordinate 357,100,390 of OX465595.1, read as the reverse complement.
TGAGATGTGAGTAAAAAATTGTGCTTTGCATCAATGAAAATATTTGTGTGTGTGTGTATGGGTGTGTGATATGAGAGTTTGCCTATGTTTTGCCGAAATGTCGATTTACTTCCGTTTCGGCGAATTTCGGGCAAACTCTATATGTCCTATTTTTAGGAAGGTCATGCCAAATTTTTGTATGACTTTGATATGCATATGCATGTCGTTATAATCTTTTGTTTGTATAACTCGTAGGCGACCATGAAGGTCTGTGGAAGGATGGTGGATAGATACTTGCGATCCGCAGTGGACGACATGGTTGAAAAAAATGAAAAGGAGATTTTATGTCCTTGTCGAAAATGCAAAGAAGGCGTCTGGCTGGACCCCTTTAAGGGTGGACGTTTGAAGGCGCACCTGCTTAGATATGGTTTCATGGATGGCTATACTCGATGGATAACTTAAGATGATGATGTCGATATCGACGGTGCAACCAATAACCCCATGGCAGCGGATGAAGAGATGATTGATGGATCCGAAGACGAAGAGGGCGCTGGAAATGACGGCGGATAAGAGGCCGCACATGGTAATGGCGGAGAAGATCAGACCGAACATGACGGAGAAGATGCAGACATGACGGATCCTTCGTCGCTACTAAATTCAATCGTGCGGGACCCTCATGTTCGAGACCTGCTTCGCAAGAAGACGACTAGCGACAGAGCTGGTTCTAGAGAGGAGGCCAAGTTGGAGCAACTGGAGGTAGACTCGAAGACTCCATTGTATGATGGTTGCGCTCCTGAGGTGACCCGCTTTAGTTTCACGCTCGAACTTCTAAAGATGAAGGCTAAAAAAAAATTGAGCGACAAAAGCCTCGATGATCATCTCAAGTATCTAAACAAGACAGTTCTTCCCCCGGGGAACCTTTGTCCTACTAGTGTCGATGAGGCCAAGAAGATTGTGTGCCCTCTTGATCTGCCGCACATTAGATATCATACATGCATCAACGATTTCATCATTTATCGGAACGAGAACACAGAAAAAACCAGTTGTCCGGTGTGCAATGCTGATAGATACAAGAAGGCCGGAAAAAAATCTCCACAGAAAGTTGTATGGTACTTTCCGATCATTCCTCGTCTGCAGTGTTATTTCCTAGATCCTAAGGAAGCTGAGCTCATGCGGTGGCACGCGGTCAGGAAGGTTCCCGATGATGGAGATGATCCGAATATGAGACACCCTGTGGATAGAAGCCAGTGGAGAGCGTTGAACGCCGAATATGGATTTCATCTTGATCCAAGGAACGTCATGCTTGGCGTGAGTTCAGATGGCATGAATCCGTTTGGCAAGTAGAACACCAACCATAGCACATGGCCTGTGTTTGTATGGATGTACAACATTCCCCCGTGGAAGTGCATGAAGACAAAGTACATACACATGAGCATTCTGATTCAAGGTCCGAAACAGCCGGGAAATAATATTAATCTATATCTCGAGCAATTGACAGAGGAGCTAGAAATGTTATGGAAATCACCAGTCAAGACATGGGACGCTTTCGAAAAAGAATATTTCTATATGAAAGTCGCGGTGCTAATGACGGTGCACGATTATCTCGGTTACGGATATGTATCAGGCCAGGTGTGCCGTGGATATTGCGGATGCACGAGGTGCATGGATGATACAACGTCTCAGCAGCTAACGAAAGATGGTGGGTCTGCCAAAATCGTGTACATGGGGCATCGAAGATGGCTCGAGAAGAATGACCCGTGGAGAAACCATGGAGATCTATTCAATGGTGAGACTGAGCATCGAGGACCTCCATGTAAGAGGAGCGGCGCCGAAATTGATGAGTTGTTGAAAAACTGGAAAGAGTGCCCCGCGCCTGGAAAGATGAAAATACCGGAGCCGCTGCTGAAGGTATGGAAAACAAGGTCTGTTTTCTGGGACTTGGAGTACTGGCCCAAACTCGATACACCTCATTGTCTTGATCAAATGCATATCACGAAGAATGTTCTCGAGAGTTTGCTTGGCACACTGATGAACATGCCGGAGAAGACCAAGGATGGGCCGAAGGCAAGAAGAGACTTGGAAGATTTTGAAATAAGGGCAGATCACCACATGCCCCGTAAAACGGCCGAGACGGAGATAGAGGCGGGGGACAGAAGGAGGGGCAAAAAAGTAAAGAAGAAGGAGATCGATCAATTTTTCAAGTGTCTTACCGGAATAAAAGTTAGTTCCGGTTACTGTGGGAAGATAAGCAGATATCTAGACATGCAGAAAAAAAGGTTCAGCGGGATGAAGTCTCATGACTGTCATGTGATGATGACGCAGATACTACCGGTTGCCCTTAGATGGATAATGGACAAGCACGTCCGTGACACGCTTACTGGTTTCTGTAATTTTTTCGATGTTATCTCTCGAAAGTCGATCAGTTCGAAGCAGCTCACAAGGCTACAGGAAGAGATTGTTGTCATACTATGTGAGCTCGAGATGTACTTCCCGCCCGCGTTCTTTGACGTCATGGTGCATCTGTGTGTCCACATTGTGGACGACATCATCGACCTTGGCCCATCATACCTGCACAACATGATGCCGTTCGAGAGGATGAATGGGGTCATCAAAGGATTCGTTCGTAACATGTCCCGACCAGATGGAAGCATCGTACAGGGCTATCTGACACAATAGTGCATCTCTTTCTGCGAGAATTATCTAAGCAACGGAGACGACGATGTCCCTGTTGTTGGTTTTCCCGTTAACAAGCACCATAGTAGGCTTGGAGGAGAAGGTCACACCAACGGTCGGAGGGAACTGCATGTCGACCACTCGGATCGACGCAATGTCTTTGACAGGGCAAACTTAGTAGTGCTACAACATCTTGACGTGGTAGACCCTTTCGTGACACTGCACAAAGAAACCATCGCCAAGAAGTACCATGACCAGGGCCTACGCAAGACGGACGCCGAAGTTACTAGAGAGCAAAACTCCACTTTCTTGCCTTGGTTCAAAGAGCATGTTCTTTCCAATCCCCCGGAAGAGGGGTCTATAGACGCATTGCTCATATACGCCTTAGCACATGGCCCTGCTGTCAACTTCCTCACCTATCAGGCATACGATATAAACGGATACACGTTCTATACGGAGGCCAGAGATATGAAAAGTGATTTCCAAAACTCGGGGGTGACGATAGAATGCATGACTGACGACAACGGCTCAACTGAAAGATATTACGGAAGGGTCGAAGAGATCTGGGAGCTTAACTACTCTAGACTACACAATGCGACGATGTTCCGTGTCAGATGGGCTAAGAATGTCGAAAGAGAAAACCGGTATTTCACTACTATGTCTATACCCGACGCCAAGAGCGCTACCGTGAACGTCATCGCCAAAAATGAGCCATGGATACACGCTAAGCACGTGACACAATGTTTCTACATAACCGACCCGAGCAATCCCAGCCGTGTTTTCGTGAGGAGAGGCAAAAGAAATATCGTCGGAATGGATGGAGTCGCCAACATAGAAGACTATGACCAGTACGGCAACCCGATGAGGGAAGATGACGACGACGATGAAGCATATGTCAAAAGAAGAATGAAGACTACATTACCTATGAAAGATCGTACTCCATGGAAAAGGAAAAGTCACAACGAGGGCCTAAATTATTCAGAAACGAACAAAAAAGGAAAGAAACTAATCACTAAGAAACGTCCTCGACGCTGAGAAACTAAATGTGTGTTGTAATCTATGTATGTATCTATTTTGTATACTTGCACTTTAACCGCGTTATCGATCGGTCAAATTATATATTGCCGCTGTTAAATATACATTATATAAATTGTATCGGTCGTTGTTCGGGAAAAAAATTAAAAAGCGCACTACTGCCAAACGTAGTAGTAGCGGGCCCTGTCAAGGCGCGCTACTGCTAAAGTTAGCAGTAGCGGGCCCTGTCAGCGCGCGCTACTGCTACGTTTAGCAGCAGCGCGCCCTGACAGGGCCCGCTACTACTAAGTTTCACTTAAACCGGTCGGGCGGGTTCTTCTTTTCATTCCCCTCTATCTCATCTCCCTCTCGAACTTCTCCCCGGCCACCGTCGTCGTCGCCGCGCCTCCCCGCCCTCATCGCCTCGCCTCTGTGGCCGCCGTCGTCGTTGCCGCACCTCCCCGCCCTCGTCGCCGCGCCTCCGCCGCCCTCGTCGCCTCGCCTCCGCGGCCGCCGTCGTTGTCGCCGCGCCTCCCCGCCCTCGTCGCCTCTCCTCCCCGGTATGCCTGCAGGCCTCTATTATGCTTAGGCCAGTACTGCTAGCATCATATTTTACTAACCAGTACTGCTAGCACCGTATGCAATTTTTAGCATCAAAGGCTCCTATAGTACACTGTACACACACACACACGCAAATACACACTCCAATTTTATTTATTTATTTTTTACATTTTATGGTACAGTACTGTACATACACAAATACACACTCCACTTTATTTATTTTTCATATTATATGGTAAGTAGGAGTACTATACACACAAATACATGCTCCACTTTATTTATTTTTCACATTGTATGGTACTGTGCCGGAAGCGTCCAGACTGGGAGATGAGATAGACAAGGAATCACCGAAAATACTACTAGTAATAAGTCAGCAGCAGGCAAAAGCAAATTCGCAACACCTCAATTTGATGCTAAAAATTGCATACGATGCTAGCAGTACTGGTTAGTAAAATACATAAAAATGTATGACTATATTGTTGTATTTTCTGTGTTGCAGTTGTTATTAGTTCCTCCTCTTACTTAATTGGTTTCAGTTGAGCTGTTAAGCTTGTTGGAAAGATGCTTTGATGGGACGTTGTAGCACAGTTGCTGCTGTTAATAACTCGGGCTATGCAGTGCAGTGCAGTGCAGTTGTTATTTGAACTTTTGGAGTTGAAAATGCAAATGAAATGATATTGTGTATGATTTTTCTTCTTTTTTCCATATGCACGGATCCGAGGGGCCTATGTTTTGCCGGAATGTTGATTTATTTCCGTTCCGGAAAATTTCAGGTTCCCGATATGTCCACTTTTTAGCAAAGGTCATGCCGACATTTACCGTGAATTTCGACATGACTTGTGCTACAAAGTATGACATATCGAGTGCCCGGTATTTGATAGGACGGTATTTAGTCCTTTTTTATAGTTTGAGAATTAAACTTGGAGACTAAATATATCATAGGGAACATGTCGACCAACGACGAAGCCGGTGCAAATGAAGATTTTGACTACCAGCAGCATGAACACGCCTTCCTCGACCATATGTCTTCTCAGCTATGAGGCAAAGGTCCAAATGCCGCTACTGCGACAGACGCCGAAATCGAGTCCGACAACACTCCTGATGGCACCGATGGCACTGACACCGGCGCCACCGACACCGGCGGCGCTGAAGCCGCTAATGAACCATCAAATAAGAAGAAGGAGAGGGTACGAAAACCAAACAAGCTCGACACCGACAAACTGCTAGTGACAGAGGTGCATCCTGGCAAATTCGAGCCAATAGCGCCGGCGGAAGCTCGCAAGTGCTACGGCAACCAAGTCGGATGCATCCTACGGGAAACTGCGAGCATCAACGACTATAACTTGAGGAGTATACCAAATATTGAACATTTACTTCTTACGAAGCTGCACAACAGATTCAAGTTCCCGGATCGGGATGAGAGCAAAACTCTGTGGGATGATGATGCCATGACTGACATAAACGCCGCCGCCATGGTCAAGTTCAGCAACGCATTGTCCGCGTGGAAAGTGAGGGTGAAACGATTGATTGAGAAGAACAAACCTTTATCCAAGATTTTTGCGGAGAATCCATCACTTACGGAAGCTGAGTTCTTAAAATTCAAGGAAACTTGTGCTACCGACGAAGCCAAGCTCAGGTCCGCGAAATTCAAGGGGCTTCAGAAAAGGAACACGGGGAAACACCACCTCGGAAGCCGTGGTTACATTGGCAAAAGGCCCATATGGGACAAGGAGGACGCGGAACGTGAAGTCACGGGGATCCCAGACCCCTTGGCAGAGTTCACCGACCCGCAGGAGTATGACTTCATCAGGGCCCGCTACAAGTGGGACTCGAAGAAAAAGGTTTGGTCCACGGACGATCCCAGATCCAGTGGAAGCACTACTACCACGAGGACCCTGAGGCAAAAAGGCAGAGAAGAAAGTTTAGTCAGGTCAACATCGACGAGAAGGTGAAGCTTGCGGTTGAGAAAAAAGCAGCTGAGACCGAACAGGAGACCAAACAAGAGATGATCAAGTCGGCAGTCAATGCAGCTTTAGCTGCCTGTAGAGATGAGTTCGCGGCTTCGGTTTCATCCTTGATACCGGCTGTTATCGAGTGGACGAAGCAAAATCCAGACAAAACGACAGCGGATTTTCCCCGTACTAGCTTCGTCGGGAGCAACTCGGTGAACATCGCACCAGCGGGGCCTGCTCTTGCATCCGGACATGCTCCATTAGCCGCTCATAGCAGCCCGTCCTCTGTCTCTGGCGTGCTAGGCGGGGCTTCGCCTTTGGCTGAGCTCGACGCCCTCACGGTAATTACGTGTCACACCAACATATCTATAATATATCCCTTTTTCGTCGCCTTTTGGATGTCTGACGCCGTAGACATGTTTTCGCAGGCCGAGAGAACCCCGTGCACCTTACTATACATGATCAATGGCCAGACGGTGGATGTGGGAAAGGCAACGATAATAAATCCCACGGATCGGATGATCCACACCATGCAGATGCCCAATACCACTTTCAAGGTTTCCGTGGCGAGTGTCAAACTGGGCCACGAGGATTTGGCTCCTCCGGTACAACTCGGGGGAGAGGAAGACGAGACCCCTAAGCGGCTTGCAGACTGCAAGGGTTATTTCATCCTATGGCCGAAGGGTCTTCTTCGTGTCGAGTCGGCCGCCGTGATGACCACACCAACGACAACACATGCCCAAGAAGGTATGAACACCACCACCCCGCCTCCGCAATTATTAGCGCCGCCTGTTATGCTGGGTGAGAGCGGCGAGCGACGCGAGGAACGTGGTTCAAGCAGAGTGGATCGTGATTTCTCCCCCGTGCTCCAGCAAGCAATGGATGATGACATGGACGACCCTATGCAATTCCTCAACACCGCCTTCATTAATCAGGAAGTAGAAATTATGAGTCAGCCATATGACTCGGCCAATAAGGAGCATGTGGACGAGGGGATGGATATTCTGTCGGAGCAGGAGCATCCTAGGTCTGAGTGCAAAAAGTCTCTCTTCGTGCAACCCTTGCAGGACACGCCTCCAGATGCCGCCTCAAACCAGCATGAACAACCCTTGCTCAGCCCGTCAACACTTGGGTTGCCGATCAAGGGCGCTATGACAGGCTCATCACAACCTCTCCCCCAGAAGAAGCCGAGGAAGAGACCGAATAGGAAAGACTTAGCTGCCAAAAAGGTTGTCAATGCTTCTAGCAGCAATTCGGTTCGGCCAACCGGTTTTGCAGACCGTGTACCGACGAAAGGTACGGCGTTGATCCATGTCGCGGGCGAGCCAATCCTCCCGCCGAAACCGCTGGAGAGCATATCAGGGGATCTCAGGAGACTGCACGACCATGTACTGTCGACAGAGAAAAGCCTTCTCGCGTCGAAGGATCCAGGATATCCACTTTATGCGGTGCGTGTGCCTCCGGGCATGGGCTACGTCGACACGGCGCCTTCGGAAGTGTTCTTCCTGCGGTTTGATCACATCTTTGAGATGTTCCTCACTAGGCGGCTTGATTTTACGATCGTCCGCCTTGTTGCGCTCCATATGAGCTTTGTCATCAAAAGAGAGGAAATCTCGCAAATCGCGGTGGCAGATCCATACTACATGCATGAGTCCTTCTTGTCGCTCGGTGACTATTGACTTAAAACTACTAGGGAGTACATCGAAAATTTCATGCTGATGAATAAGGAGAAGGAAATGGTTCTCGTGCCTTATCATCCAATGTAAGTCATTGCCCGATTGCCTTTACATTTCACTCATTCCTTTGCTCATATCGAGGCTAGCTAATTTGAGGTGCATTTATTTTGCGCAGCGAGAGGCACGCCGTCCTTATCGTTCTTTTCCCGCGAGTCTCCCATGCCGTGTATTTCGACTCGTCTAGGAACTTCAAAAGGAAGAACTACACCAAAGTAATGAGTCTTCTGGATTCCGCTCTCCAGGGCTTCGGCATGAGGGGTGGCCACATCGAGAAAAAGTCACGAAGGAAGGGCGCGCCGTGTTTCTCGCATAAAACCAACTTCTGCAGTATCCATCAACCGGAAGGAAGTACAAATGATGGATACTATGTCATCCATCTCATGATGGAGTTCAGAAAGGATCAGCAACGTCTTCACATGGCAAGCAAAGATGACAATCATATCATGAAATGGGAAAAAAACATAGCCGAACAGGATTATAAAGTAAGAGATGACTTCTTTCGCATCCTGAAGGATATTGCAACCATCATCATGAAAGAAGTCGTCGACAAGAAGGGGATGTTCTACCACGGCCCAATATCGCGAGCTGATGATAAAACTCGCGTAGGAATGCAGCTTTTGGACATTACGCCGTTCAATAAGCTAGGGTGCGTCCTCCCAGATATGGATGGATGGAAGTTCTAGTGTATTGACTATGCCGATGATGATGTCTCGGTTGAATTTATACTTTTGGAAGCGATATGAAACCTTTGTGATGTAATTTAACGGTCATGTTGAACTACTTGTGTAACGCTTGCTAGCTAGGGAATTAGTTGGGGTACCATGAACAACGTGTGTATATTATATTATGTATGTTACTTTATGTTGCATCTATTCACTAACTTTTTTTCTTCGTGTTGCTCAAGTATATTATGTTGTGTACTATTGTTGAATTCCTATAATGTATATGCATCTCTAATAGGTACATAGATCATCGATGGCGAAGAAGTGCTATGCGATGTACATAGGGAAGGTTCCAGGAGTGTACGATGAGTGGCCAGTGTGTCAGACCCAAGTGCACCGGTTCCCGGGCGGCAGCCAAAGAGGGTTCAATACCAGAGAGGAAGCGGAAGCTAGTTACTTGAGATTTACGCTAGCGCGAGAGGAAGATCGGAGGCGGCGCTTCATGAGCTACTACATAATTCCACTCTTCCTCATAGTGACCGCTCTTCTAGTATATATCATAGTTTAGATGGATGATGAAACTAGCTTGTAGTTGCATGTATTTAAGATATTGTGACAACTTCTATCGCTATTTTAGAGATAACATGATGAGAGACATCATTTGTGTTGGATATGAGAGATCATGATGATATATATATATATGGTCATCAGATTATTGTATGTGTATGATATGATGAGATTTGTACTCTGTAGAAAACCTGTGTATGTGTATGAGACTATATTTTATAATACCTGTACAAATACAGCAAAAATACGATGGGAAAAAGAAACAGAAAATGAAAATTAAATACCAGTAGCGCCCTGTTACCTGTACGCGCTACTGGTATTAGTAGTAGCGGGCTCTAAGGGGGGCGCTACTGGTGTAGTAGTAGCGGGTGCGTACGCGCGCTACTGCTACAAGTTAGCTGTAGCGTGCTAGTAGTAGCGCGCCCTAGGGCGCTACTGATAAGCCAAAAGGGGGCGCTACTACTCGCCTTTCTCCTAGTAGTGTATGTTAATAGATCAGAGCGGGATTTGTCACTCCTTGTGACAGGACAGATACTCTGGGCCCACTCGGTGATATTGCATCAACACCTTGCAAAGACGTGACTAGGTCACAAGAGATGCAATGATCATGGACGAGAGAAGTTGTTTGTTGTGAACGAGATGTGAACACGGTATGTAGGATACCGACGATCAAACCTCGGACAAACAAACTACCGCAGCACAAAGGGATTACGTCGTATCGTTAACGGTTTCCAAAAGCGATCGAAGTTCATTCGATGGAAGCGCAGGGGCTGTCCAGGATTGTAACCAGGTCCAACTGACTAGTCATTGGTCAATGAGAAGAGTCTCAACATGTCTGCTGTTTCCCGGACCGTTAGGGTGTTACACTTAAGGGCAATCGATGCATAGGACAGTTACGGGATCAATCGGTGAAATAGGAGGAATCACCGGAATAGTTCCGGAGTAGGACGGAATGGTTTTCGGATATTTTGAATAGTTCAAAATAAATTTTAATTGTTTTACTAATGTTTTATTATTTAATTATCTGAATTAAATATTTGAAACATATTTAATAAATTAAAAAAAATGGAAAAAAGGCTAAATGGGCCCATGGGGCCCATTAAGGGAGGAGGGGGTCTCCCCCCTTGGGCTTGGCGCCAAGGGTGGGGCCCACCACCCCCTTGGCCGGCGCACTCCCCCCCTTGGGAGTTTAGTCCCACATGGGGGAGGGGAGGAGGATGACACCCCCCTTGTCCTATATAAGGAGGGGTAGACCCCCCTTTTTCCAACACACCAATATCTCCTTCTTCCTCCTTCTACTTCCCGCAAGTGGACTCCCCTTGTTTGGAGTCTACACCTGGATTGGAGTTCTCCACCATAAGGCAGGTCGTCATTCTGTTGGAGTCGGGATCCGTAGCCGTCTTTCTTCCGCTGCTCGCCTGGTTCGGGGCCCGGGAGGAACATCGATTGTACCGTACGTGTATAATCTCGTCGAGGCACTACACCTGTGGTGCTACTTCGTCGCTGGAGGTTTACCGGGAGTCATCCTCGCCGGTGGTGGTCTTCTACACGACAGGGAGGTCGTAGTTCCGACTCTACGCCAGCCACGTTCGCCAGAACGTTTCCCTCTTTCGGTCTTCAAACGTATGAACACCGATTCCCTCCGTTACTTTACATCGCCATAGCATAGATCTTGGGTTCGGGTACCGTAGGTATGAAAATTTTGTGTTTTCTGCCCCGTATCCAAACAGTGGTATCATGAGCTAGCTATGCGTAGATGTATTGTACGGGTAGAACACATCTAGGATGTGGGCATCGAATCTTCATTCGTTACCCTCCCACGTGTACTCATTTAGCGTTGCGGCAATGTTTGATGAACCGGCCCCCGACCGACCTTACGCGTTTACGCGAGACTGGTTCCACGCTTGACATATGGCTTGTATCATATAAAAGTGGCTGGGGGGGGGTCTGTCTCTCTGCATTAGCGATGCGAAGATGTTTGCAACGGAGGGCCCCGACAGGGGTGTAATAGAGACGGATGGGAGACGGTGTTGTGGCATGTTTTTCGCAGGATAGAAACGGTTCTCTCTCTCGAAACCCCTAGCAGCCACGTAAAACTTGCACAAGCTAAAGTAGAAAGGCGTTTAACTTTGCTTTACATGAAGGGGGATCATAGGTTGTATGATTTACAGTTTTACTTCCTGTTTTATGCTATTATGCTAGATATATCGACGGTAGCACGAAACAGGACCATCTCTCACAATACCAACATTGTGTTCTCCCTTGGTGGGCACCGCCTGGAAGGTTCTCCCATATGGCTTGATGCTTCGTACATACAGGAGTTGTCCTACATACTCAACGGAGTTCGCATGAGGTTGGGTTCGGCAAGCCTGGCATATGCAGATATGGCCTTGCTGAACAACTAACATGAAGGTTCGATTGGCAGGCTTGACGTATGTAGATGCGGGCTTGGAACACAGGAGACCGAAAGGTCGAGCACGAGTCACATGCCTGATGTGATTGGCTTAGAGGCCTACCTGGTTCGCATACTGATGGTCGTGACGATCGGGGGAGGTATGGGGGCTGGGATTGTGTAACCACTTAGTTAAATTGAGAGGTGTTTATCTAAGTGGGAGCTTTCTAGAATTTTGAGATTAAATTGAAACTCCACATTATGAACAAAAGTCTAAATATGTATCCTTGTGAATCAACCTTGTAGATGGAAGCACCTCGCCCCTCGTTCAACTTACGATCATTCCTAGAGAAAGATAAGCTAAAAACATATGGGACAAACTTCACCAACTGGTTCTGCACCCTGAGGATTCTCCTTGTTCCCCTCAAGATGGCATACGTACTAGAGGGCGCGTTAGGTGACGCACCAGCAGATGATGCCAGTCAGGAAGAGAAGAATGTCTATCTCTCCTGGACTGATGATTACAAGCTTGTCCAGAGTGGCATGCTCTACTCCATGGAGTCTGAGCTGCAGAAACGCTTTGAGAGGATGGGTGCATATGAGATTATCACCGACCTCAAGGCGGTCTTCGCACCTCAAGCCAGGGATGAATGGTACGAGGCTTCTGAAGCCTTCTTCTCAGCAAAGATGGACGAGCACGGTAGCGTGAGTGAGCACGTAGTCAAAATGTCTGGCTACGTTCTGCGCTTGAATTCTCTAGAATGCCAGATTCCACATGAACTTGCTGTTGATAGGGTGTTGCAGTCGCTTCCCCCTAGCTACAAAGGCTTTGTGCTGAACTACAACATGCAGGGGATGACCAAAACCCCTTCTGAGTTGTTCGCCATGCCGAAGAGCGCCGAGGTTGAGATCAAGAAGGAGCACGCCGTCTTCATGGTCAACAAGACCACTGACTTCAAGAAGTCAAGCAGGCGGGAGAAGGCCAAGAGAGGTGGCCCCAAGAGGGATGGCAAGTCACTTGCCGCTCCTCCCAGGGCACCCAAGCCTAAACCCGGAGTGGAGTGCTTCTACTACAAGGGTGAAGGTCACTGGAAACGCAACTGCCCCAAGTACCTAAAGGACAAGAAGGCTGGCAAGGTCGCCAAGAGATACGAAGGTATATTTGATATACATATTGTTGATCTTCTCTTGACAAGCGCCGGGAACACATCCTGGATACTTGATACAGGATCTGTCGCTCATATTTCTAATTCCATTCAGGGACTAAGGAATAGGAGACGCTTTCTCAAGGATGAAGTGAAGATGCGCGTGGGGAATGGCTGTCAAATTGAAGTCTTGCCGGTCGGCACGAAGCATCTTAGTCTCCCTTCGGGATTGGTTTTAGTTCTGAATAATTGCTACTATGTACCCGCGTTGAGTGTGAACATTGTTAGTGGCTCTTGCTTGAAGCGAGACCGCTATTCTTTTAAGTCTGATACAATTGGTTGTTCGATTTATAAGGATGAAATGTTTAATGTTCACGCACCGGAGTTGCATGGTTTATTCGTACTTGATCTCGATGGTGACGTGTGTCACATTAACAATATTGAGGCCAAAAGATTGAATAATGATGAAGATCACATGAAGATGTGGCATTGCCGACTTGGTCATATTGGTATAAAGCGCGTGGAGAAGCTCCATAAGGATGGACTGTGGCACCCCGGCTCAGACGACCGGAACGCCCTGTGCACCACCCCAGAGATCAAGTCTTCTGGAGCACGGCACTGATTGATATAGAACTGAACAGCTTTCTATTACCTAAGATAGGGGTACACGAGGTTTATTACAACGCTAGCGGAGACAAAATTTGCTCCTCCGGCTAGCCTCAGCTCTACACCAACCAGCAGCATAACTCTAGCAGCGGAATAACGACGGCAGCGGAACAATAACGGCGACGATGAACTCCAATCCACAGGGACACTGGCTGGGATACCTCCTAGCTCGCAAACACCTGGAACGTCGTCCTACGAATCCAAAGCACGGCCTACAAATCTGGCATAACATGCCAGGTCAGTACATTGAATGTACTTGCAAGCTCACCACAACCATGCAACAAGGCAAAACAATAACATGGCAACAGGTTAAAGTATATTAGTGAATTAAACAGGTGAGCAACAATATCATGCAATCATATAATCATCACGCATATTAACATCATTACGTCTAATGCACACACAATGTACCCCACATGATCGTCACACGATCACGTGGCTTACCTCGGAGTCCTTATAAACTTAAGCACCGGGTCACCTCGTGACCATTCACTTCCACGGGTCGTCGCATGACCGAACGGGTCATCGCACGACCATCCAACGGGTTAGGTGTCCTCTGTTACCATCCAACCAATCCACTCATCGCATGACCATCCACTTACCACAAACTTGCCACCGTACTCAAGTTGATCATATGGTGTGACCTAGTACAAACTGTGTCCCATGACCGATGACGCGGCTATTCGAATAGATTTTGACTCTCCAGAGTTTTTGCACGTTACCCACACTATGGAGTTCTTCCTCCATCCAGCACCTCGGTACTTGTCCCACAGGATCCTTGGAACTCGCACCGCAGGAGTGGACTAGGACTTCTCCAACGAGACTGATATACCGAGTGTCCCTCTTACCGTATCACCGACATTTTGTCTTGGGTAGCCCTGTGGTTAGGTGTCCACGTTACCACCAGAACCACTCGGCCACCGTTTGGCAAATACTGTCCCAACGGGGACTGAGCTCATAACAACACTGGCTATCAGGACTACCGCCGCCTGCCTGATCAGGGCAGCGCGTGCGGTAGCCACCTCTACTTGGTGATACAAGTAAGAGAACCCACCGGCAGACCGAATCAAGGCCCGCCCATACAGGAAAATGTGGCTGCACGGATAAGCCCGGTTCGGTGGCACCTGATCAACTTGTCACGAAGCATATCTCCAACAGCGAACACAAGCATCAGGTGCAACATGAGTATCACATCATAACAATGCATAGCATATTAACATCACAGTTTCAGATATGATCAAACACATTTTAGATGGTGAACTTATCCGTGTTACAAAAATTAAGTTATTTAACATGGCAACATTATGAATGCAGTTAAGCATCACTTAGGCATAGAATGAACTAGCATAGAGATAACATGATCAACTTAACATGGTGGTGGTATGTTGTGGTTACGATGATTCATGACAGAACATGGTAATGATATGATCAAAGCATAGCATGAATGTAACATGGCAAAACATGGCATAACAGGGGCATATTCAAGGATAGCATGGCAATGATAACATTAATCATAGCAGGTAAGAAAAGGGGACCCCATAAAATCCCACATGCGGTTAGGCACGCTCAGTCTTAAAACCAATACCCGTAACTCGGATCCTAGGTGACTCGAATGGAACAAATCGTCGGGGCGGGATAGCCTAGACCTTCCATCCTTCGTCGAATATAGTCAGCATTATAATAATCATATCATCAGCCACAACAATAATAAAGAGATATCCCAAACCCAGGAGTAATAGGTAACATCGTAGCATCCTAAGCATGCATACTAAGCAGGGGCTGAGCAACGAGCAAAAGTAACATAGCAGTACAAGGTTTGCTGGGAGGGGACATGGCTGTATCGGTTTGAAAGAGGTTGTAAACATGTGGTAGGATCAAACATCGCAACTAACCTGGACTAGCATGCAAACCGCTGGTTGAAATAGAATGGATCATAAGTAATGTATAGTCCTTGCCTGTTGATAAGTCGGGTTCCAAAGGTGTAGTCGATCGCAAGCTCGCATCGTCTCCGAGATGTACCCGCGGAAGCACACAAGAAGTAACACTGGAAAGCAATCAACGAGCAAGCATCTATTACTACAAGGCAAACACGAGCAAGCATCAACAAGAAGCAACACGAGACACGGTAACGTGATACGGATCTATCGTCGAGAACGGTTACTACCAATTTAAGTGGGGTATCGGTCAGACACGACGAATACCGCACGTTTACAGAGGTTCAAGTTGCTTAGCTACAGGTGATCAATCAACGGTTATTAACATGGCAACTCAAGCAAGCATGGCATAGCACACAAACATGGCAAGAGGTGAAGCACAAAGTAAACTATCTATGCTAATCAATTTAAGTGAGGCACAACCTAAACATGGCATAACACTAAGTGCCGCACGATGATTAAAATATTTGGTACTGTTCTGTCCTAAACCATATTTTAGGTTGGTTAACAACAGCAAACAATAGCATAAACACAAAGTACACGAAAAACTAATCAAGTTACATATAAAGAACACCCCAAACGGAGTTACGGTTAAAAAGATACAAGCAAAACAAGTTACGAGCACAAACTGCCAACAACACGAAGCACACTTTAGAGCAATGCATAAACAGGTTAATCAATGCAAACATTATCACAAATGATATGGAACTAAAGTACACATGACATGGAAGGCATGGCAAAAAGAATCATGCAAAAAGACATCATAGATCAAAAGATATTAAGCGAACAACATGGCATCACAAAGTAGCAGACTTAGAGAAAAACAGAGGTGGTTGTCAAAAACAGCAGCATAGCAACTTTGGAGCTAAATAACTATATTACCAGCAAGCATATCATGGCAAGGCAGTACATGTAATGAAAGTAGACATCATTCTTAACAATATGCAATTGGAATCACTCAATTCCGATAAATGGTCGCGACACACTCGTCGACCGAAGTTGCAACAAAATAAAAGTTTCAGCAACAGCAGCACAATAACATCAGGATAGCTACTTTGGAGCAAGATTTAACATAGCTAAAGCACCCAAACATGGAAAGTTAAAGCATGGAATTGAAGTACACATGATGCTTAACACAATGGAAAAAGAATCAATGCAAAAGGCCTCATGGATTTGTTACAATCATCATGCAAAGTTGCAACAAAAATATAAACAGCAGCACTTAACAGGAAAGCAGTTTAACGGCCTGATGCCCTGTTCCACACACATTTACACAATCAAGATGAGCTCAAATGCAAAAACTTTCTACATACGAATGCTAGAGCACGCAAAACTGAGCAACTTTCGTTTTGGGGGCACGTTCATCGGAGCTACGGTTTGCTTGCTATCGTCAACGCGGAATCGAATCAGCAGCAGATATCGTCAAAAAAATGGAAAGGGCCTCACCCATGGGCCTCGGCCCATCTGGCCGCTGGATCTGGAGGTGGCCTGGCTTGGGCTGGCCTGGGCGCCATGGGCCGCCTTGGCCTGGCAGGCCCACGTGGGGGCAGCGAGCGGGCGAGCGGGAGGCTCTGCCTCTCCCGAGCCAGCACGGGCCACGGTGGCGCTGGCTCTCGGCCGGCTGGCCTCCGGCGACCGGAGTGAGGCGGAGGGGGCGGAGCAGACACGGGGGCGCGTGGACCCGGCGCAAGGCGGCGGCGGCTGGCGCAGCAGGCCGGCGGCGAGCCGGATCCAGGGCGGTTGGGGCGAGCTCCGTGCTCCTCGGGCCATGGCGGCGGCGGCTGCGGACCTGCGGGAGAGAGGAGTTAGAGAGAGGGAGGAGGGGGAAAGAGAGCAGAGGGGAAGGGAGAGGAGGAGAGGGAGGGGCGCCGGCGGCTGGCTACGCCCACGGGATGGAGGCAGCGGTGAGGAGCTCCACGGGCATGGAAAGAGAGAGGAGAGAGGATGGAGGCTAGACGCGATCTGGGCCGTCGGATCTCCGGATCTGACGGTCCAGAACTCATTGGGAAAAATGCGAAAATTGGGCTATTGTGAGGGGGGTGGCTGCAACTTGTGGCTAGGGAAACCCTAGAAATGGGGTGGGAGTGTGGTGGTCTTTATATAGCCCCGGTGGCTGGCAGTTTGCAGAAACATCCCCGGTTTTTCTCTCGCGCGCGCGGTGCTCACGTTTCTGACCGCCGGGGGTCCGCAGTACCTCCGATTCGGGTAAAACTTCGAACTACGCGATCAGCGAGTCGAGCCGGAGGCTTTCACCTCGCGCTGAAACCGTTCCGAAAACACTTTCCGGCGCGCTATAAAAATATCCCGTTTAATTATTAAACGGGGTTTTTCGTTCCGTTGGCTGCGGCTCGTCTCGTGCGGTCTCGCGACGGTGATCGGGTGAAACCTGGTGTCGCAAAGGTCGAGTGTTAGGGTGGCAAGGGTCGGTCTCCGTCCGATAGGAGATAAGAGGGGGAAAAATAATCGCCGATCGATAAATCGGGATGCAAACACCGCAAACAAATCAGACAATCAAACAATTCACACCGAAAACAATTTTTTTAATTTTTGTGAAAACTGGGTTGTTACATTTTCCGAGAGCTGTGGTTCTTCACCGTCGTTCATATTCATAATTCTTCCTTGATTACGAGCACGGGGGTATCCGTACCGGGGTAGCTTTCATACTTGATAGGAATACCGATAACCATATGTGGGTCCTGACGATGCTTAAGTCTTCACTGTACTGCATGGCTGGATTTCTGACAATACTGTTGCAGGTATGATGGCATGTCGAGGAGAACTGGTATCTTGTCCGCGAAGCTTGGGGTAGCTTGCTGGGGAAGGTTGAGTACCGTACTCCGGAAGCTTGCTTTGGTGGCGTATCGAGGAAGGCAGGGTGTCGTGCACGGCAAGCTGCCTCGATAGCTTGATGAAGAAGACTGGGGGTCTTGCCTTGGAAGCTTTATTAATAACTTGCTGACGAAGATAGGTTGTCTTGTCACGGAAGTATGCCTCTTGCATTGTGGACATACCGGTCCCTTCTGCTAGAAGTTTCTGCGGAAGTTTACTTTAGACGACCGAGCGGCTTGTGCTGGAGTCCATCCCTGTGGCGTACCGAGCACGATCGAGTGTCTTGCACTGTAAGCTTCTGTCGGTGGCTTGTGGAGGAAGGCTGACGGTCTTGGCTGAGAAGATATCCCGGTAGCGTACTAAGGAAGGCTGAAACACTGTACAAGTCGGCTGTGCCTGGTACCTTTTCAAGGAAGGCTGAGGTTCCTCATGCGGGAAGCTTTCCCTCAATGACGTGGAGATAGATCTGCCACGGTGTCTGATAGGCTTCTGGCTGCCATCTGGTGAGGGGGAAACATTTTTCCGATCATCTGGGCTTCATGATATATCTTGGCCACCTTTTGGAATATACTGGAATAATTTGTATTGCATGGAATGCAGCTGGTGTTTGTCCTGCCTTGGGTGCATATGCTCGTGGGTCACAGTCTTTTCTTATCTTTGCATGAATCTCTGCGGCTGTCGTAGTTGATGCGAACTTGATTCAAGTGATAGCTTGGGTAGCATCGAATTGTGAGCCATAATATTCCACGCAACTCGGTAAAAGTCTTGTTTGACTTGCTGATTTCCCGCATCATTGCGGCCTTTAACTGTCTGAGTCTTCAGGCTGTTCTGGTTGAAGGCCTGATGGTTGTCGTATGCTTCATATTTGAGCAACAGCGTGTGAGATGCAACCGGGTGTGCGTCATTCCTGACTGGTTGATTTCCTTATTTCTATGCGGTCTTCCACTGATAGAATCTTCATGACTGTAACATCCACCGAAAAAAATGCTGACATGGTTCAATCAGGCAGAACTCATATGGGGTTGAACACTTCTGTTGCAAGCTGGTGTGGGGTGTCTTCATGCCGCTCTGCGGTATTGCACTAGTTCTTCGAGGTATACGGGGTTATGAGCAACTTTTCATCGGGGCGGAGAAAGTGACACCAAAGAACCAAACGATAAACCAATGAAGAAAACCACGGGGCAAAGGCAAACGAGAAGCGGCTTGCTACTTCATCCTCTTTAGCGGTAGTCGATGATTATCCGGACTCCTTGCAAAGAAAACAACGAATAACCCAGTAGCCACCAGAACGGTCTTTACAACTTAGATCTGGGACTTGTACTGGAATAGTTCAAGCATTGCTCATGACGGCCGACCGAAATCAGCTCAGAACATGAGGCAATGTTGATAAAAAGAAGGCAGTTGTCCCCTAAGACGGCCGAGAAAACAGCTCAGAGCATAGGGTCTCCACTGCGAAAAGAAAATCAACAACTACCCGAGACGGCCGAAAAGCAGCTTAGAGCATGAGTCGGTTGTTGAGAAGAGAAATGTAAAACAGGCATCCACTCCGGACGGCCGACGATGCATCAAGTCAGAACCAGACGTGGTGCCAATATCGAAGAACAACAACCAAGGGTCCGTCCAAGTCATCGAACACCTGCCAAAACAGAGTTAGTAACTGCCGAGGAACAATGAACCAACAATGAGAATCAAGCAAGAACAGCAACACTGAACAAGCACTGAGATCACACGCAAGATCTCAACTTATTGCTACACACATCAACATGCTACAGGCAACATGCAACACTACTACTCGTGCATCACGGACTACGCGAAACTCAGGCGTTCTGATCTGACGGTGGGTTGCCGGGGGTGGCAGGAGTGGGCGGAGAAGTCGACAACGATAAGGCTGCGGCAAGAGCTCTCCTTTCATCCCTTGCATCACAGACTAGCTCGACGATGAGGGCGTACTGGGAGATCATGTAGCGGGACATGGTGATCACCGCCGCATCGGCGTCCGCCAGAGGGCGAGGAAACCTTACTTGCTGCGGAGTCGCTCCCAAGGTGGGGTAGAAATGGAAGGCGTGATTCCGATGCATCGCACTCTCCTGGTGGCGTAGGCCTAAGAGTCCTGCCATCGCGGCAAGTTGAATGGCACGATCCGGGGTAGAAGCGGGTCCACCCTGGAAGTTGTAGGAGCGCACACCGATGGGGATGGTGGCTGCCACGTAGACGCTGGCACGGTACTCAAGAAGCTGCCCTCCGATCAGCGTCTGGGAAACTTGGTACCTTGGAAGCTCTCCACTGGGGTAGAGAGTCCACCAAACTTCTGCAAGGAGATAGTCAAAGTTGGTCGCGGATGAGGAACCTGTGTAGCCCACCGGGTATTCCGCCATCTACACTCGTCAGATCAGATTGTTAGCAAAAACATACCGTCTATATGCAGCAAACAAATGCAACAGGCAATAGCATCACACAAGCAAGCTATACTCTAGCTCTAACGTAAATCTAACGTCCTTCTAACGTTCGCGCGGGCTAGCGGGTCCTATAGCCAGTCCTGATCTGATACCAACCGTTGTGGCACCCCGGCTCAGAGGACCGGAACGCCCCGTGCACCATCCCAGAGATCAAGTCTTCTGGAGCACGACACTGATTGATATAGAACTAAACAGCTTTCTATTACCTAAGATAGGGGTACACGAGGTTTATTACAACGCTAGCGGAGACACAGCTTGCTCCTCCGGCTAGCCTCAGCTCTACACCAACCAGCAGCATAACTCTAGAAGCGGAATAACGACGGCAACGGAACAATAACGGCGACGATGAACTCCAATCCACAGGGACACTGGCTGGGACACCTCCTAGTTCGCAAACACCGGGAACGTCGTCCTACGCGTCCAAAGCACGGCCTGCAAATCTGGCATAACACGCCAGGTCAGTACATTGAATGTACTTGCAAGCTCACAACAACCATGCAACAAGGCAAAACAATAACATGGCAACAGGTTAAAGTATATTAGTGAATTAAACACGCGAGCAGCAAAATCATGCAATCATATAATCATCACGCGTATTAACAGCATTAAGTCTAATGCACACACAATGTACCCGACATGATCGTCGCACGATCACGTGGCTTACCTCGGAGTTCTTATAGACTCAAACACCGGGTCACCTCGTGACCATTCACTTCCACGGGTCGTCGCATGACCGAACGGGTCATCGCACGACCATCCAACGGGTTAGGTGTCCTCCGTTACCACCCAACCAATCCATTCATCGCATGACCATCCACTTACCACAAACTTGCCACCGTACTCAAGATGATCATATGCTGTGACCTAGTATGAACTGTGTCCCATGACCGAGGACGCGGCTATTCGAATAGATTTTGAATCTGCAGAGTTTGTGCACGTTACCCACACTATGGAGTTCGTCCTCCATCCAGCACCCCGGTACTTGTCCCACAGGATCCTTGGAACTCGCACCGCAGGAGTGGACTAGGACTTCTCCAACGAGACCGATATACCGAGTGTCCCTCTTACCGTATCACCGACATTCCGTCTAGGGTAGCCCTGTGGTTAGGTGTCCACGTTACCACCAGAACCACTCTTCCACCTTGTGGAAAATACTATCCCAACGGGGACTGAGCTCATAACAACACTGGCTGTCAGGACTACCACCGCCTGCCTGATCAGGGAAGCACGTGCGTTAGCCCCCCCTACTTGGTGATACAAGTAAGAGAACCCACCGGCAGACCGAATCTAGGCCCGCCCATACAGGAAAATCTGGCTTCACGGATTAGCCCGGTTCGGTGGCACCTGATCAACTTGTCACGAAGCATATCTCCAACAGCGAACACAAGCATCAGGTGCAACATGAGTATCAGATCATAACAACGCATAGCATATTAACATCACAGTTTCAGATATGATCAAACACATTTTAGATGGTGAACTTATCCGTGTTACAAAGATTAAGTTATTTAACATGGCAACATTATGAATGCAGTTAAGCATCACTTAGGCATAGCATGAACTAGCATAGAGATAACATGATCAACTTAACATGGTGGTGGTATGTTGTGGTTACGACGATTCATGACATAACATGGTAATGATAAGATCAAAGCATAGCATGAATGTAACATGGAAAAACATGGCATAACAGGGGCATATTCAAGGATAGCATGGCAATGATAACATTAATCATAGCATGGCAATGATAACATTAATCATAGCATGGCAACAGGATCATGATCACCGATACAACATATCTTTGAAAAGCAATTTTTAAAGTACGTCAAAACTTTGCAAAGGTGCAAAGTGTATTGTGGCTTGCCTTTCACCAGAGGAGTGTGAAATACTCCCGGATCTTCGACACAAGCAGAACCCTGCAAAGTATTTTGTCAAAGGCAACGGGCAAAAGGTCAAACGCCATCTTTTGTTTGACCAGCAATTAACAACATAAAAACATGGCATGAAACCTAGTCCAAACTAAAGAGGAGCTCGATACGAGAACAACGCAAAAAGAATCACCGCGTTTGGACTTATAGTTGCGGAGATATCAACGAAACGGTGTCGGGGTGGCTAGAGTAGGTGGAAATACGCTTCCAGAAGCTGAAAGCGTACTTTGGGCTGCTGCGGACGAGAATACGCTTTCATACTTGGAAGGCGTATTTGTGGGCTGAAGGGAAACGGAATACGCTTCCCTAGCGGGAAAACGTATTTAGCGAAAAACCGCCACCACTTAACCCTCGCGGGCCCGTGATTTCAGCCACTGACGGGCGGGGCCCGGTTGGCAGCATCCCCACGGCCAGTGACAGGCCGGGCCCGCTCCCTTCTCTCCTCCCCTGTCCCTCTCTGTCTTCTTCCTCCCGCGTCGCCGAACAAAGGGGGCCGGCCGGCCGTTGCTGCCGCCGCGGCTGGTGTGGGAGGGGGTGCCACTGGCGGGCTAGGCGGCCGTGGAGCGCCGAGCCGAGACGGCTGGAGGCGCGGGTCCACTTGGCAGGCGCGCAACGCGGATAGCCACGGTGGGGGCACGGGGCCGTGGCTGCGCTCGACGGAGGCGGGGAGAGGAGGAGCAGAGGCCGCGACACCGGGGAGGGTTGCTGCGGCGAGGGGAAGCCCCAACCGCGAGATGAGAGGAGGGGAAGGCCCGAGCTGTGCGGATTTTGGAGCCGAGACCGGCGGCTACCACGGCGACCGTGGGGAACAACGGCGGGCTCCGATGCCGAATTGGAAGGGGGGAGAGGAGAGCTCTGGGAGGCTGCTGGGTGTGCCCTGGAGGGCTCGGAGGCACCTCCTCTTATAGCCACGGCGAGGATTCCGTGGTCAGGCCGCGCCAAGGGGACGCGGAGATGCTCAGGGTGAGCTGGCGGCCAGTGAGGTCGATGGGACGAGGTGGCGTGGAGCACGCGAGGAAGAGGACGAGGGCGAGCTGCAAGCGGACTGAACGCGACGGGCACGCGCGCAGAAAACGCCGGGTGCGTCCAAACGCATGGCCACCAAGGGCACTGGTGATTAGGATAGGATCTCACGTGGCCAAAGATGTCTACCATGTAGTCCTTCGAGTGATGATCACATGGGTACAGCTGGATGGTCCATAGGGGCTCTGGATTGATCTCTATCTCAATGCTAAGTTTTATGCAGCAAACTTTGGCAGAAGCAAAGCTCACATGGGGTGGATTTGGATAGGACCAAGATGTCTTCTGGGCTAGTGGTACAAGGGGCTAGGCTTCTGTGGGGTTTGGGCTCAAACAAAGCAATGTAAATGGTACTTGCTTTGTAAATGTAGCAATGATGTAGAAGGTGTTTGTAATGTGGCATGGCTTGTACATAGCTCCCATAAGCATGATATTTTGCAGAATTCTGTCATACATTAGGATGAGTATGTATGCCGAGTTTAACATCATTTGGAGCAATATTTTTGGTACATCCTTTGTAAAGCACCAAATAGGTCAGAATGGTGTTGGTGAGCCTAGCATCACATAGGATTATTGGAATTGGCTGAAAATTTGCTTAGCTTGGTTATTTGGCATGGTGCACATGTGTATAAAATTTCATAGTTATTGGACACACATAGATAGCACTTGCTTCACAATGTGGCCCACTAACTAGAAACTTAAACAAGACAATGCACACACATGGGTGACTGTATTTGGCTAAAATCTTGTTTGGTGGAGTTATTTGGTGGTAGGATCATGCTCAAAAAGTTTCAAGGAAAATGGGATCCCCTATCATGCACTTGCTTTACAATTCCCCCTTGCTACATCCAAACTTTGGGAATTTATTGTGGGAGTTTGGCTAATCAAATGGTGCTAGCATTTGGTGGAGATCAATGATATGATCATATGAGATTGCACAAAAAGTTTCACCAGCAATGGATCAACAGAAATAGCACTCCCTTCACAAAGCTCCAATCTTCCCCCACAGACAAATGAATTTTTCTAGAGGAAAAATCCACTTGAGCTATGAAATGTTTTTGGAGAATTTGGCAAGATATGATGTCAATGACATGTGGGAATTATTTGGGGATTTATGGAGCAACAGAAATAGGGGTTGCTTCACAAACCTCAAATAATAGGAATATCCCTTTTAATGGAAAAAGGAATATATGGCTAGAATAAAATGGTGGCTTGGATGAGATGGAACAATGGAATGGCATTGGAAAGGATTGGATTCAAGGGCCACTTGAGCATGGAAAGAAAATATGCTCAAGTTTCAAGTCCAACGAGGTGATCAAAAGCAAATCCAATAGCAAATCCAGAAATAAATCAGAAGAGTTTTTGGAAAAAGAAAGTTCCAAAATCCAAGGTGTCACATGGACTTCTTGAGTCATTGGATTTTGGATCCCTTGATACGTGTGAACCATGCCTCATGGGAAAAATGACAAGGACTCCATTCAATGGGATAATGGAGCGTGTGGATGACTTATTGGGGATCATACACACGGATGTATGTGGACCCATGAACGTCCCCACTCGCAATGGTCTTCGTTACTTCGTGACCTTTACTGATGAATTGAGTAGATATGGGTATATTTACTTGATGAAGCACAAGTCTGAAACCTTTGAAAAGTTCAAGGAATTTCAGAATGAGGTCGAAAATCAACTCGGAAAGAAAATCAAGCACCTTCGATCGGATCGAGGTGGCGAGTATTTGAGTCACGAGTTTGGCAATCATCTGAAGTCTTGTGGCATAGTACCACAGCTTACGCCGGCAGGCACACCTCAGAGAAACGGTGTGGCTGAGCGACGTAATCGAACCCTAATTGATGGTGTACGATCGATGATGTCTCATACTGATTTGCCTGTGTCATTCTGGGGGTATGCATTAGAAACTGCCGTTCATATTCTTAATAGGGCACCATCCAAATCCGTAAAGACAACACCATTTGAAGAATGGAATGGCACAAAACCTGAGTTGTCTCACCTGAAGATTTGGGGTTGTGAGGCTTATGTTAGGAAACTACAGCCTCACAAACTTGAATCCAAGGCGGATAAGTGCATCTTTGTGGGCTATCCCAAGGAAACTTGTGGATACACCTTCTACAACAAGTCTGACAGCAAAACGTTTGTTGCCAAGACGGGACACTTTCTTGAGAAGGAGTTTCTCGCGAAAGAGTTGAGTGGGAGGAAAATAGACCTCGATGAAGTGACTGACCAATCACTCCAATTGGAAGAAACGGCTACGGAAATTGTTCTGGAACCATCTTCCACAGTAGGAGCTGAAGAGAATGGCCAGAACGACATTCATAACGATCATGACATTAATGATGATCATGATGAGAATGAAGAGGAACCTTTTATGCCCCGTAGGTCATCAAGAGTCCGTCAACCTACTGAGTTTTACGGAGAGCTTGTGAATGCAATATCGGATGATGAGTCGGATGAACCTACAAGTTACAAAGAAGCAATGGAGGGACCCGAGTCCGAGAAATGGCTTGAAGCCATGAAATCCGAAATAGACTCCATGTACACCAACAAAGTATGGACTTTGGTGGATATTCCCGAGGACCGCAAGGCCGTCGAGAATAAATGGATTTTCAAGAAAAAGGCTGACG
This sequence comes from Bromus sterilis, assembly GCA_950022295.1. Taxonomy (NCBI): domain Eukaryota; kingdom Viridiplantae; phylum Streptophyta; class Magnoliopsida; order Poales; family Poaceae; genus Bromus; species Bromus sterilis. The sequence continues at coordinate 357,074,237 of OX465595.1, read as the reverse complement.
CAGACGGAAACGTATCTGTCTACAAAGCTCGACTTGTCGCGAAGGGGTTTCGACAAATTCAAGGAGTTAACTACGAGGAGAGGTTCTCTCCTGTAGCCATGATAAAGTCTATTCGGATCCTACTAGCAATAGCTGCATATCATGATTACGAGATATGGCAGCATTGAGGAAGAGTTGTATATGATGCAACCAGAGGGGTTTGTCGATCCAAGGAATGTTGGTAAGGTGTGCAAGCTTCAACGGTCCATCTATGGGTTGAAGCAAGCATCTCGGAGCTGGAATCTTTGATTTGATGAGGTCATTAAAGCTTTTGGATTTGTCCAAGACGTCGAAGAGTTCTGTGTCTATAAGAAACTGAGTGGGAGCTCTGTAGCATTCCTTGTGTTCAATGTAGATGACATATTACTAATAGGGAATGATAAGAAATTCTTAGAGGAAGTGAAGGAATATCTGAATGGACAATTTTCCATGAAGGTCCTAGGTGAAGCTGCGTACATATTGGGGATTAAGATCTATAAAGATAGACCTAATCGACGGTTGGCCTTGAGTCAGAGCACTTATATTGACAAGATATTGAAAAAGTTCAGTATGGGTAACTCCAAGAGAGGCCTCTTGCCAGTTATAAAAGGTGTCAAATTAAGCGTGACTCAATGCCCAACCACAGAAAAAGAGAAGGAGGATATGTCCTCAAAGCCCTATGCCTCAGCCATAGGTTCTCTCATGTATGCTATGTTATATACCAGACCGGATTTAGCGCTGGCCATTAGTATGACTAATCCCTACCAGAGTAACCCGGGAATGGATCACTGGATAGTAGTAAAGAACATCCTTAAGTACTTGAGAAGAACCAAGGATCTCTTTCTCTAGAAAATGAAATTTAGATGAGATAGGAGTGTCATTTTAAACATGAAGTTCTATTCTGTTTTCAGAACAATAATAGATGATATAAAAATGCAGTTCTCTTATGTGTGCAGAAGCTGGGATGGCAGTGCAATGTTAAAAAATGCAGTTCTCTAGTTTCCAGAAGCTCATATGGAGAAAAAAAAGTAAATAATGTGGTTATAAAAATAAATAAATACTCTACATGTAGTAGAGACTCGGATTCTTCATGTGTACATTGCAGTGCGCTTAACGCAAACAATGCAGTGTGCAACATGTAACCTGTGCAGTTCTCTTAATATATATATATATATTTAAATGGAGCTCTTGATTAGCGCACACATGCAGTTCTGTGTTCCAAAGAAAAAACTATTTTCCAAAACTTTTTGATTATCAACACTGTAAAGCGTTGAAGGCCCTCTTCTGCGCAATGCAATGCACTTTGAAAAAAATGTTATATATTATATAGATATTCTGTTAACCAAGTGTGGGGGAGGGGATCCCCCCCCCAACCCACCAGCAAAACACATCCTCCAATAAAAATATGTAAGGATAGTTTCCGCTGACAAAGATAAAAATTAGATGAAACTCCATTATATATTAGTCAAGCAGAGTTTCTTTCTCCGTTATATTACATAGATGTACAGAAAAAGGAGAACATCCTAGTGAATATGTTTAACAGATCCCATACATAAAAAAGGAGCGACAAAACTATTTACAATGAAGTTTCTAAAACACATCAAACAGGTCTGCTGTTGTTCTATGCCTCATCCTGCTCCTGCGAGTCAGGTTTGGCAGTGAGACCAAGAGACTTGCACATATTTTTTAGCTCCTCAGGAAACTCGCTCGGTAGGACCATGTTGTCAGGGTGGAATAGAATCAGGAACAGGAACTCAACCTTCCAATCCACGATATCAGATTCCTGCGATGAAAAAAACAGCAACAAGATAAAACGAAACAGCAACTGACAAAAAAGGTGATACTGCTGCAGACAGGAAGGGGAAATATATGAAGGATTACATTACGCTTTTCAAACTTCACAACAAAGCTTATGCCGTCATAAAACTGAGCTATCTTCAGAACAAAAAAGATGCACTCATTGGGGCCCTATGCAGGGGTGCCCAAAAAGCTAGCTTTCTTTGAAACATCGACCCAGTCTACCGACTCCTTCTTATTGTATTCCTTTTCTCCGTAAACTTTCTTCATCAAAGCAGTCATCCTGATCATCTGTTGAAATACGACATAGACAAATGCACGCAACAAGTACACGTCACAAAAACTGTCGTTCAGCTCGTATACATGTGAAACCGAAAAATATACAAAGATGAATAAAGCGAACATTTTACCTTTTCAGTACGGCCGCTGTGGTAGTCAGACTTATGCCACCTCGTCGTTTCATCAAATGATCCGCGGTATCTCCTAGTGTCATGGATATCGAGGGTCTCACGGTGCCTGTTCATCATGTATAAAGAGTAGTCCTGATCTTTCATCCGTGGTAACATGATCTGAAATTTCTTTTCAACGAAGGTGTTTCTCAGTTTGAGTGGGGGACATATTTACTAGAAAAAAAATGACGCAAAAAAATAAGAACAGCGAGATGAATACCAGAAAATCTGAGAACTTACTAACTTACAATTAAGAAGGTTCTCATCATCGCGAACATATGCTTTGAACTGCCTTGCTTCATCTTCAACATTGAACTTGGTGTGCTCAAAGGTCAACACGACGTTTCCTTGTTCATCTCTCTTCGCGTGATCATTCATTTGAAGCACATACTTAATTCATAAAAAATGCATTAATGCAGTTTATCTAGGAAAAGAAAAAAGGATCTTCTAATGTAAGCAAAACAAAATGCAGTTCACCAGGCGAAAAAGCTAAAAAAGAAAACAATTAAGAACACAGCATATTAATGCAGTTCGGTCTGGGATGAGTGAAAAAAAGAGTTACGTATACAGTTCATTAGTAAGTTCCGAGAAAACAACATTTCCTGAGCTTTGAATAAAATTATTCAAACAAGCTATCTTTTTTATTATACAGTGGCAATGCAGTTCGCACCTAAAAGCAACATCTTTGTATTATACGCTGGCAATGCAGTTCACCTACAGCAAGCAAAAATAAAAAAGGGGAGGAATGAGAAATACCGTGATAAATAGAGGGGAAAGAAGAACGCGTTCACCAGATCGGTAAACCACATTCATTCGCTGGTCAATCTTCCAGTAATTAATGATATGATCCATCAATTCCGAGTCCATGAAACTGCCTTTGTAGATCTTGCAGAAGTATGCATCCTAACCCTTGCCGTGAGGCATCACAATAGATCTCGAAATCCTTTTTGGTGTCTGGAGGCGCAAGTACGGGTGCAGAAGTCAATCTTCTTTTTAGCTCTTGAAAGCTTCCCTCGCACTTGGGAGTCCATTCGAATTTCTTCTCTTTCTTGAGGAGTTCAGTTAGAGGATTTGCAACTTTAGAAAAGTTCTCGACGAAGAGGCGACAATAGCTTGCTAAGCCAAGAAAACTCCTAACTTGCTTAACCGATTCAGGTGGAGTCCAGTCAAGGACGGCCTGAACCCTCTCGGGATTGACAGCAATGCCTTTTGCAGAAATCACGTGGCCTAAATAGGTCACTTCTGGTAGCCAGAATTCACACTTTAATAATTTGGCATATAGGCGATGCTCGCTAAGTTTCATCAATACCAGCCTAAGATGTTCTGCGTGCTCTTCTTCGTTCTTCGAGTAGATGAAAATGTCATCAAGATAAACTACAACAAATTTATCCAAGTACTCCATGAAGATCGAATTCATCAAGCGCGAGAATGTGGCGAGGGCATTGGTTAAACCAAAGAACATAACGGTGTACTCATAAAGACCATAACGAGTAGTAAAAGCCGTTTTGGGAATGTCCTCGTTTCTGATTTTGATTTGATGATAACCTAATCTCAAATCTATCTTGGAGAAGACAGAGGATCCAGCAAGTTGATCATAAAGATCATTGATCCTGGGCAGTGGGTACTTGTTCTTTATCGTCGCTAGATTTAGCGGGCGATAGTCTACGCACATCCTTTCTGTTCCATCTTTCTTCGTTACGAACAGAACGGGGCAACCCCATGGCGATGAGCTAGGGCGGATGAAGCCTTTTGCCAACGAAGCTTCAAGTTGGATTTTGACCTCAGCTAACTCATGTGGGGCCATTCTATATGGGCGTCTGGATATTGGGGCGGTTCCGGGGATAAGATCTACCACAAACTCTACAGATCTCTCAGGTGGTATTCCTGGAAGCTCTTCTGGAAAAACATCTGGGAAGTCACGAACCACCGGAATATCTTCAAGGTTTGGAAGAGGAAGCACATTTAAAGAATGCACCTGGGTTTTAGAGCTTGGTGAGGTGTACTTGATTGTCTGGCCTGATGGATGGGTTAGTTTCACTGACTTGGCTTTACAATCAAGGACAACATTCTGTCTTGATAACTAATCCATACCTAAGATCACATCAATGTCTGAAGACTTGAGGGCTATAAGTGAGGCAAGGAATACTAAACCCTCAATAGCAACTTCATTTTCATGACTCACCATGGTGGTGTGCCATCTAGATCCAGGGGCTTGCACAACTAAGGGGGTGGATAACATCAAAAAGGAGATGTCATTTGACAGTGCAAAATCCTGAGATATGAATGAGTGAGATGCTCCTGGGTCAAAAAGAACCGACGCTGGGGTGGAATTGACCGGAAGGGTTCCAAGTACAACATCGGTTGACTTGTGGGAATCTTGAATGGATACATGATTCACATAACCATGTTCATAAACAGGAGGCTTGACATTGGAAATCTTGGGTGGTGGCTTACCACGACGAAAGGCTTGCTTTGGATTAGGTGTGGTGGCTACATGATTTTGGGGACACTCTCGAACATTGTGGCCTGATTGTCCACATTAGAAACAAACACCACGTGGAATGAAAGGAACTTTAGCACTTGATTGTCCAACAAAATTCCAAGGAGGAAGATTGGGTTGAGGTGGACAATATATGGTGGTTGGTTGTCTAGAAGCACTTACAGCATGACTGACGTCACTGAAGGGAATCCATACACATCGTTTTCGAGAAACTGGGCCCGAAGATTGGGCAAACTCACGATCACGCTTGCCAGACTCTTCATACAACTCATTTCCATACTCAGCCTTGAAGGATTTGTCGACCAAGTCCTTGAAGTTGACGAACTCGTGAAGATTCAGGTCATGACGAAGAACGGGGCTAAGTCCCTTGCGGAACCTTGCTTGTTTCTTGGCATCGGTGGATACTTCTTCTTGTGCATAACGTGCTAGACGAGTGAACTCAGTCCTATACTCATGAACAGTCATCTTTCCTTGGGTCAGATTGCAAAATTGTTCTCTCTTGCATTCCATCAGCTGATCCGGAATATGATATCCTCGGAAGTCAGCACAGAACTCTTGCCAAGTCACCACGTGACCAACTGGTTGCATTGCCATGAAGTTCTTGTTGGATATGTGCCCTAGAGACAAATTAATAAAGATATTTTTCACATATCCGTTTTGTTCATAATACGTTTTATACTGTGCTATAACTGTATTACTTGGAAATACTAATACAGGTGTAGTATAAAACATTCTCCGTAGTTTAACTCGGGTAAACTATCTCATTGGGAAATTGATTGATCAAGCTTTCCTGATCATGGCGACACTTAAGTCCATTGACAATGAGGTCATATCATTAAGGGGAATGATGTGATGGACGTACACCCACCTAAAGTATTGCAATGTGATCGAGTCACATAGTTCAGCGTTGCTATGACTTTGTAACGTATGGCTTAGTCCTTAGACCGTAATGATCATACGTAATCACGATCTATGAGGAGACTTTGATTTGTATCCCACCGCCTGACTGAAATATGCTGGCTATAACGGAGCACTTTGGGTATTCCGAAATAGATGGTTGATGAGTATGTTAATTGATAAGAGCGGGATTTGTCAGTCCTTATGACAGGACAGGTACTCTGGGCCCACTCGGTGATATTGCATCAACACCTTGCAAGGACGTGACTAGGTCACAAGAGATGCAATGATCATGGACGAGAGAATTTGTTTGTTGTGAACGAGATGTGAACACGGTATGTGGGATACCGACGATCAAACCTCCGACAAACAAAGTACCGCAACACAAAGGGATTACGTCGTATCGTTAACGGCTTCCAAAAGCGATCGAAGTTCATTCGATGGAAGCGCAGGGGCTGTCAAGGATTGTAACCAGGTCCAACTGATTAGTCATTGGTCAATGAGAAGAGTCTCGACCATGTCTGTTGTTTCCCGGACCGTTAGGGTGTTACACTTAAGGGCAATCGATGCATAGGACAGTTACGGGATCAATCGGTGAAATAGGAGAAATCATCGGAATAGTTCCGGAGGAGGACGGAATGGTTTCCGGACATTTTGAATAGTTCAAAATAAAGTTTAATTGTTTTAATAATGTTTTATTATTTAATTATCTGAATTAAATATTTAAAACATATTAAATAAATTAAAAAATGGGAAAAGGCTATATGGGCCCATGGGGCCCATTAGGGGAGGAGGGGGTTTCCCCCCTTGGGCTTGGCGCCAAGGGTGGGGCCCATCCCCCCTATGGCCGGCGCATCTCCCCCCCCTTGGGGGTTTAGTCCCACATGGGGGAGGGGAGGAGGATCACACCCCCCCTTGGCCTATATAAGGAGGGGTAGACCCCCCTTTTCCCAACACACCAAATCTCCTTCTTTCTCCTTCTCCTTCCCGGAAGTGGACTCCCCTTGTTTGGAGTCTACACCAGGATTGGAGTTCTCCATCATAAGGCAGGCCATCGCTCTGCCGGAGTCGGGATCCATAGCCATCTTTCTTCCGCTGCTCGCCTGGTTCGGGGCCCGGGAGGAACATCGATTGTACCGTACGTGTATAATCTCTTCGAGGCACTACACCTGTGGTGGTACTTCGTCGCTGGAGGTTTACCGGGAGTCATCCTCGCCGGTGGTGGTCTTATACACGACAGGGAGGTCGTAGTTCTGAGTCTACGCCAACCACGTTCGCAAGAACGTTTCCCTCTTTCGGTCTTCCAAGGTATGAACACCGATTCCCTCCGTTACTTTACATCACCATAGCATAGATCTTGGGTTCGGGTACCGTAGGTGTGAAAAATTTGTGTTTTCTGTCCCGTATCCCAACTGTGGTATCATGAGCTAGCTATGCGTAGATGTTTTGTACGGATAGAACACATCTAGGATGTGGGCATCGAATCTTCATTCGTTACCCTCCCACGTGTACTCATTTAGCGTTGCGGCAATGTTTGATGAAGCGGCCCCCGACCGACCTTACACGTTTACGCGAGACTGGTTCCACGCTTGACATATGGCTTGTACCATATAAAGTGGCTGGGGGGGTGTCTGTCTCTCTGCATTAGCGATGCGAAGATGTGTGCAACGGAGGGCCCCGATAGGGGTGTAATAGAGACGGATGGGAGACGGTGTTGTGGCATGTTTTTCGCAGGATAGAAACGGTTCTCTCTCTTGAAACCCCTAGCAGCCACGTAAAACTTGCACAAGCTAAAGTAGAAAGGCGTTTAACTTTGCTTTGCATGAAGGGGGATCATAGGTTGTATGATTTACAGTTTTACTTCCTGTTTTATGCTAGTATGCTAGATATATCGACGGTAGCACGAAACAGGACCATCTCTCACAATACCAACATTGTGCTCTCCCTTGGTGGGCACCGCCTGGAAGGTTCTCCCACATGGCTTGATGCTCCGTACATACCGGAGTTGTCCTACCTTTTAAACGGAGTTCGCATGAGGTTGGGTTCAGCAAGCCTGGCATATGCAGATATGGCCTTGCTGAACAGCTAACATCAAGGTTCGATTGGCAGGCTTGACGTATGTAGATGCGGGCCTGGAACACAGAAGACCGAAAGGTCGAGCATGAGTCACATGCCTGATGTGATTGGCTTAGAGGCCTACCTGGTTCGCATACTGAAAGCCGTAACGATCGGGGGAGGTATGGGGGCTGGGATTGTGTAATCACTTAGTTAAATTCAGAGGTGTTTATCTAAGTGGGAGCTTTATAGAATTTTGAGATTAAATTGAAACTCCACATTATGAACAAAAGTCTAAGTATGTATCCTTGTGAATCAACCTTGTAGATGGCAGCACCTCGCCCCTCGTTCAACTTAGGATCATTCCTAGAGAAAGATAAACTAAAAAGAGATGGGACAAACTTCACCAACTGGTTCCGCACCCTAAGGATTCTTCTCGTTCCCCTCAAAATGGCATACGTACTAGAGGACGCGTTAGGTGACGCACCAGCAGATGATGCCAGTCAAGACGAGAAGAATGTCTATCTCTCCAGGACTGATGATTACAACCTTGTCCCGAGTGGCATGCTCTACTCCATGGAGGCTGAGCTGCAGAAACGCTTTGAGAGGATGGGTGCATATGAGATTATCACCGACCTCAAGGCGGTCTTCGCACCTCAAGCCAGGGCTGAACGGTACGAGGCTTCTGAAGCCTTCTTCTCAGCAAATATGGACGAGCACGGCAGCATGAGTGAGCACGTAGTCAAAATGTCTGGCTACGTTCAGCGCTTGAATGCTCTGGAATGCCAGATTCCAGATGAACTTGCTGTTGATAGGGTGTTGCAGTCGCTTCCCCCTAGCTACAAAGGATTTGTGCTGAAATACAACATGAAGGGGATGACCAAACCCCTTCTGAGTTGTTCGCCATGCTGAAGAGCGCCGAGGTTGAGATCAAGAAGGAGCACGCCGTCTTCATGGTCAACAAGACCATTGACTTCAAGAAGTCAAGCAGGCGGGAGAAGGCCAAGAGAGGTGGCCCTGAGAGGGATGGCAAGTCAGTTGCCGCTCCTCCCAAGGCACCCAAGCCTAAACTCGGAGTGGAGTGCTTCTACTGCAAGGGTGAAGGTCACTGGAAACGCAACTGTCCCAAGTACCTAAAGGACAAGAAGGCTGGCAAGGTCGCCAAGAGAGACGAAGGTATATTTGATATACATATTGTTGATCTTCTCTTGACAAGCGCCGGGAACACATCCTGGATATTTGATACAGGATCTGTCGCTCATATTTCTAATTCCATTCAGGGACTAAGGAATAGGAGACGCTTGCTCAAAGATGAAGTGACGATGCGCGTGTCGGGACCCCGGATTAGCGTATGTAATTCCAGTCACGATACAATCACATGGAGAGCCGAGAACCGTACCCACTTGTCTAAGCAGACAAGGCCAAGCACAGAACGTTCTCGGTAAGCATCAAACGTGAGGGGCATCCCATTCAGGCCGGATGATCAACTGAGATGGGTCCTCAACGTCCGCTCACAAGTCTAAATGCTTATGGGTGGTGAATCCTATACTCATAGACAAGTCGCCTCAACCATGTTATCGATTGGATCCTAACTCTTACATAGACTTACTCCAGCCCGATCACTTAGTCGGGGTCTAGGGCGGGCTCGATCATACAACAAAGTGTGCACGTGAAAGAGTCACGAGAAATCGCATCGCGATGCCCCAAGCTGCGCACATCTAAGGGCCACTTGGTGTATAAAAGACCGCCAGCCAGATCACAACTAAGGTCTCGAAAACCCATACTAAGACATGCATGTTATAAACATACACGCAGCACACATGCCTAGTATGAACAGCAGGTAACATCACATAACTCTACAAAGTACTCTTTATTGATATACACTGTCGGGACCCGGGGTTACCGTATGCAAGTACAGTTAAGACATAGTCATATGGAGAGCCGAGGACCGCACCCACTTGTCTAAGAAGACAAGGCCAAGCACTGAACATTCTCAGAAAGCATCGTACGTGAGGGGCATCCCATCCAGGCCGGATGATCAACTGAGATGGGTCGTCATCGTCCGCACACAAGTCAAATCATATGGGTGGTGAACTCCCATATTCAAAGACAAGTCGCCTCAACCATACTGCCGACTATCTCAAAACTCTTACATAGACTTACTCCAGCCCGATCACTTAGTCGGGGTCTAGGGCGGGCTCGATCATACCACAAAGTGTGCACGAGACAGAGTCTCGAGCAATCGCATCGCGATGCCCCAAGCTGCGCACATCTAAGGGCCACTTGGTGTATGAAAGACCGCCAGCCAGAACACAACTAAGGTCTCGAAAACCCATACAAAGACATGCATGTTATAAACATACACGTAGCACAGATGCCTTGTATGAACAGCAGGTACCATTGAAATTCTCTACAAAGTGTACATTTTATTTATAACTCTTATAGAGTACACACAGAGATCACATACATGTGATCCAACATTACAACACAGGCGGAAGCAAATTATGTCTGAGTACAGACAAGTTTAACAAATGGCTTAAGAAGCCTTATTTAAACACAAAGCCGTCCACGAGGGAACCAGTCTGCTGACTGGGACTAGACTAGTTTAACTTCAGTCGTCCAGCTCGATGAAGAAGCCACCTTCGGGGTCAGTGGCGTCATCTAAAACATAGATTAAGCAAACGTGAGTACAAAGGCGTACTCAGCAAGACTTACATAGGAGCTATACTACTCATGCACATGTGTCAATGTAAAGGGAGGTGGGGTTCACTTGCAGAAGTGCCAGCTTTGACTTGGCTAATCCTGAACTACGAGTACCAGACTTTGAGGTAAGAAGCGTACACGAGTCCACTACTTTCACCAACCAATACAACACTATGGTGCCTTCCTCGACTTCCCCACGAGGAAGCACGCCATCGCACTCACACTTATCTTGGTGTGTTTTAGAAGTATCCGGTTCAAGTTGTCTAATAATCAAGCTAAGCTTTCCAAGCAGTCCATAACCGCGGACGCGGCTATTCGAATAGTTTTGTTAAACATGCAAGGGTGTACCGCTACACACACATGACCATCATTTACCGCCTTTGATCTCGACACCATTCAAGGGGTGCCAGCGAGGATGCTCACCACAACTGTTACCTCACAGCCGATCTAGTCCGAGAAAGCCGCCTACTTGGGTTGGTTACCACAATCATGAACCCGGCCGTATTACCGAAGTGGACCCAAGTGATGTGTGCGTGGTGCATAGGCCGGTCTGGGATGAGCCGTTCTCTCACTTAGCAGCCAGGCCACAGACCTACCAGAACTCCGAACTATTGCGACATCTAGACATCGAAAGGGATGAGTTAGTAAGTTGAGAGGGGTCAGTGAGCCCAATGTGTGGTTGTACTCTTCATCTTGGATCACCGCACAAGAACTCGTACTAGGGCGGTGTTCAACGAGACAACCCACTGTGTACTCCTACACAGCCTCTCATCGTTCACCTTGTATTAGGGTCGATTCACCAACACTTTTCTACCATCATCAGTAAAAATATGGTAATATACTAAGCATGCAATAAGCAGTAACATTGCAGGGGCCACATGATATCAACCAACTCTTACATTTGCTAGGATTGTGGTTTGCTTACTACTGTGACAAAAGATAGGTCATGCGAAGGAATGGGTTCATCTATGCGGTAGAATCGTAACATGGTGATCATCCTAAACAATGCATAAGCGAGACATGAGAGGGAAGTGGGATTTTATCGACATGATCAATGGGGCTTTGCTTGCCTTGCTGACGAGGTTCGGGTTCTGGATCTTCAGCGAAGGGGGTAGCCTCCTGCTCCGGTTGCACCTCTACTCGACAAACAAAGCGCGAAGTAGCAATCAATATGAATGCAATGCTCAAGCACACGAATGAATGTTGAAACTTGAAGTATAAGTTTTGATGTGTGTGAGACAATTCCATTTAAGTGGAATATATTGCATTTAAAATGCAAATTCAAACTCCACATTTGAATTCAACCTAGTCAAGTTGCAAGTGCCATGGTTTGATCATTTTGAATCATCTTCACTTGTATAAGATGTGCTTCTGATGTATGGTTGAAGTATATCATAATTCCATGGTCCAAGCAGCAAAATCATTTGGTTTGAATTTGAATTAATTTCAAATAAAGCAAATGACATATGCCACTGGTCCCATTTCAAAATCAACTCAAACAGAGTTTAAAGTTGCATATTTGGAAAGATAATTTTCTCTTGATCATTTTTCATATATTATTTGTCCAATTTGGAGTTAATATGAGTTTTCTATGAATTTCCAAAGTTTGGGGTATTTCCTGAAATTTCTGGAATTATTTAAATTAGAAAAGCTTTATTGCGCCAGCACTGCATCAACATGACGTCAGGGGGGGTTTTGACCCCGGTCAAACTGACCAGTGGGCCAGGGCTGTCAGCCTCTCATCTAATTTCCTTGTTAGATTAATCTAACAGAGAGGATTAGGGGGGGCTGGGCCCACCTGTAAGTGACCCAGGGGGTTGGATTAGGAGCTAATCACCCCGGCCACGTCAGGCTTGCCGGCGGCTAGCCGCCGGTGGCCACCAGTGCGGCGGCGCTGCATGGGGAGAGCGCTCCCGTGGTCCAAATCGCGCGCTTCGACCACTGAGAAGAAGCTCTCGGTGTCGCGCGTCGATTGAGACCGAAAGGGGAGGTGGGGAGGCCCTGTACGCATGCCGGCGTCGAGCTTTGCGGCGGCGGTGCTACTGTCTAGAGGCCGAACTTGATACGGAGCTCCAAATGGCGCGTGGTTGGGTGCATTCGAAGCAACGGAGCACGGGGAACGCAAAGGACAAGGTAGCGGGGTCAATGGCATAGCATAGCCCCGTCAACGATGAGCACGGCGGCTCGGTACTCCGGCGTCCATGGCAGCACGAGCCAGAGGTGGAGAAAGAAGCCGTGGCTTGAGGGGAAACGCTCACCAGGCTACAGGGAACCCGACGAAGTAGTCGACGGAGCCGGGGAGGTTACGACGATGGCGAATCGAGCAACTCGAGCTCCGGCGGATGGCGGTGATCCGATGAACCGGTCGTCGCGTTTGGTCCGAATTGAGGCGTTCCTTTCTGCTAGTCGACGGAGTCGAGGATGGCGAACACACTGGACAGCTTGGCTGGGTTCCTCGGCGTCGATGGCCACGTGGGAGCGCTGTGGTGCTCCGGCGAGTTCTCGGGTGGCGACGGAAACGAGCATGGGAGGAGGAGGAAGCTCTGCAGGGGGGGAATGGGCTCACGGCGTCTCCAGCGTCTCCGTGGCGTCGCTAGAAGGCGCGGGACGGGCAGGTGACGTCGGGAGAGGCGGCGACGTGCCCAACTAGCTCGGTGGCATTCCACCGAGCAGCTTGGAGGCGCGGGATCGGGGAAGAAGACCCCCATGCCCTTTTGGGCCGGCTGGGCTGGGTGGGCCGGCTCCGCCTAGGCGCCAGGTAAGTGCTTCTGCTTTCTTTTCTATTTTTATTTTCTGACATTTGTTCTGTTTGGCTAAATTAAATAGCTAGACATTTTATTAAATGCTGAAAATTTTTATGTGGCCTCATAATAATATAGACTAGCCACTCATAAACTTTCAACATTTTTAACATTCAAATGATTTGAATTTTAAATCAAATAGGGGTATTTCTTTAATTCCAAGGCACTGTTTGAATATTTGAAAAATCTATGAGCATGGGGTGGCTCCCACATCACTTGATATGTGATCACACTCATTTATAAGACTTTTCAAAACTCTAACATGAATTTTTGGAAAAGATTTTTATCTGGCCTTTTGAATTAATTCATCTGGGGGGTGTTCCTTCTCCCATTTTGATTTTGAATTTGAATTCCAAGATTTCTTTTTGAAATTTTGACACGATGCAAGGTTACTTTGATCCTAGCACATACCTAACAGAGGGTTCTGACAACTCGCCCCCACTCAAAAGAATCTCGTCCCAAGATTCAGAAGTCTGCGGGAGGAAGGAGGGGTATTCGGCACTGAGACGGTCTTCTCTTTCCCACGTAGCTTCTCTTTCGGAGTGGTGTGACCATTGCACTTTCAAAAACCTAATCTTCTGACGACGAGTGACACGCTCTGCGGAATCAAGAATACGAACGGGGTATTCTCGATAAGAAAGGTCATCTTGGAGATCAAGCGTTTCATGGTCGACATCGCGGATGGGGTCCTTGAAGCAACGCCTGAGTTGGGACACATGGAATACATCATGTACTCGGGAGAGGTGCGGAGGTAGTTCAAGTTGGTAGGCAACTTCTCCACATTTAGCAATAATGCGGAAAGGTCCGATGTAACGTGGGGCCAACTTGCCTTTGATACCGAAACGTTGGGTTCCCTTCAGAGGAGTAACCCGAAGGTAAGCCTTCTCATTCAGATTGTAGCTCTCTTGCCTATGATGACGATCATAGTAGCTTTTCTGACGAGACTGGGCTGCTTTCAATTGTTCACGAACGATACGAACTTGCTCTTCTGCTTCCTTGATCATATCCGGTCCAAAGAATTGTCTTTCACCGGTTTCAGACCAGTTTAGTGGTGTTCGACATCGTCGTCCATAAAGGAGTTCAAAAGGAGCCATGTTCAGACTAGATTGAAAACTATTGTTATAAGAAAATTCGGCAAATGAAAGAGAATTCTCCCAATTCTTTCCGAATGAGATAACACAAGCTCTGAGCATGTCTTCAAGAATTTGGTTAACCCTTTCGACTTGACCGCTAGACTGAGGATGGAAAGCTGTACTAAAGGAGAGATGAGTTCCCATAGCATTCTGAAAGCTTCCCCAAAATCTAGAGGTAAAAAGGCTACCACGATCAGAATTGATTTCCAAAGGAACACCGTGAAGGGATACAATTCTAGAGATGTACAAGTCCGCTAACTGACTAGCAGTTATAGACTCGCGAACCGGAAGGAAGTGAGCAACTTTGGAAAGCCTATCTATGACAACGAAGATGGCATTGTTTCCTTTCTGGGTTCTTGGAAAGCCGGTGATGAAATCCATACCAACTTTGTCCCATTTCCACTCGGGAATAGACAAAGGTTGAAGTGTACCAGCAGGTCTTTGATGTTCTTCCTTAATGCGATGACAAACATCACATTCGGCAACAAATTGAGAAATGTCTCTCTTCATCCTAGTCCACCAAAATCTCTGGCGTAGATCTCGGTACATTTTTGTGCTACCGAGATGAATTGAGAGGGGTGTGTCATGGGCTTCCTTGAGGATGAGTTGCCTTAGTTCCCTATTCTTAGGTACTACCAAACGATTTCCAAAGAAAACCGTTCCCTTGCTATCTGTGGAGAAACATTTAGCAAGTCCGCTAGCAATGTTCTCCTTGATCCGGCGAACACCTCGTCCACGCCTTTGGGCAACTATAATTTGATCCTGAAGAGTTGGTTTCGCCACCAAGGTAGAATGATAGCCATGAGGAACAATCTCAAGGTTGAGCTTGCGAAATTCCTCATGAAGAAGTGGTTGATATTGTTGTAACATGAGGTTGTTACAATACGACTTACGACTTCGTGCATTAGCCATGACATTGGCTTTGCCTGGGGTGTAAGAAATTACTACGTCGTAATCTTTTATCAACTCAATCCAGCGTCTTTGCCTGAGATTAAGATCTGGCTGGGTGAAAATATATTTGACGCTTTGGTGGTCGGAATAAATCTCACAACGATTACCAAGGAGGTAATGTCGCCAAGTTGTTAGGGCATGAACTACGGCAGCGAGTTCAAGGTCATGGGTAGGATAGTTCTCTTCATGTGGCCGCAACTGGCGTGAAGCATAAGCTACCACATGTCGATCTTGCAGAAGTATGCATCCTAACCCATTCCGTGATGCGTCACAATAGATCTCGAAATCCTTTTTGGTGTCTGGAGGTGCAAGTACAGGTGCAGAAGTTAATCTTATTTTTAGCTCTTGAAAGCTTTCCTCGCACTTGGAAGTCCATAGGAATTTCTTATCTTTCTTGAGGAGTTCAGTAAGAGGCTTTGCAACTTTAGAAAAGTTCTCGACGAAGCGACGGCAATAGCTGGCTAGGCCAAGAAAACTTCTAACTTGCTTAACCGATTCAGGTGGAGTCCAGTCAAGGATGGCCTGAACTCTCTCGGGATTCACAGCAATGCCTTTTGCAGAAATCACGTGGCCTAAGTAGGTCACTTCTGGTAGCCAAAATTCACACTTGGAGAATTTAGCATACAGGCGATGCTCTCTAAGTTTCATCAATACCATCCTTAAGTGTTCGACATGTTCTTCTTCGTTCTTCGAATATATAAGGATGTCATCGAGGTAAACCACGACGAACTGGTCCAAATACTCCATGAAGATCGAGTTCATCATGCGTGAGAAAGTGGCGGGGGCATTGGTTAAACCAAAGGACATGACGGTGTACTCGTAAAGACCATAACGAGTAGTAAAAGCCGTTTTGGGAATGTCCTCGTTTCGGATTCTGATCTGATGATAACGTAATCTCAAATCCATCTTGGAGAAGACGGAGGATCCTGCAAGTTGATCATAAAGATCATTGATCCTGGGAAGTGGGTATTTGTTCTTTATCGTCGCTAAATTTAACGGGCGATAGTCTACGCACATCCTTTCTGTTCCATCTTTCTTCTTTACGAACAGGACGGGGCAACCCCATGGCGATGAGCTAGGGCGGATGAAGCCTTTTGCCAACGAAGCATCAAGTTGGGTTTTTAGCTCAGCTAACTCATGTGGGGCCATTTTATATGGGCGTTTGGAAATTGGTGCGGTTCCGGGAACAAGATCCACTATAAACTCTACACACCTGTCGGGTGGCATGCCCGACAGCTCTTCAGGAAAGACATCCGGGAAGTCACGAACCACCGGAATATCTTCAAGTTCGGGAAGGAGAAGTACATTCAAGGAATGCACTTGGGTTCTTGTTCTGGGTGAGGTATAGCTGACGGTTTGGCCTGAAGGGTGGGTGAGTTTCACGGATTTGCCTCTGCAATCCAGGTAGGCATTCTGTCTTGATAGCCAATCCATGCCAAGGATGACATCAATGTCTGAAGACTTGAGGGCTATGAGTGAAGCAAGGAATACTAAACCCTCAATTGCAATTTGATTAACATGGCTCACTCTATTAGTTTGCCATCTTGACCCTGGAGTTTGAATAATCATTGGGGTGGACAATTCAACA
Source organism: Bromus sterilis (assembly GCA_950022295.1). NCBI lineage: Eukaryota > Viridiplantae > Streptophyta > Magnoliopsida > Poales > Poaceae > Bromus > Bromus sterilis. The sequence goes on along the minus strand of OX465595.1, from coordinate 357,057,345 downwards.
AAGGGTAACTCATGACGAAGTGCATAACTTTCCGACATGAATGAATGGGATGCTCCTGGGTCGAAAAAAACGGAAGTAGGAACAAAATTGACTGGGAGCGTACCAAGAATGACGTCAGTGGTGTCGTCAGTCTCTTCGGCGGCAATCTGGTTCACACGTCCACGAGTGGCGGGAGGAGCGGGTTTGGCGGTGTAGACCTTCTGGGGTGGCTTGCCACGGCCATTGTTGTTGTTGTTGTTGCCTCCGGCACGTGGCGGAGCATTCTGGTGTTGGAGCTGGTTCTGGGGGCACTCTCGAGAATAGTGGCCTGCCTGACCACACTTGTAACAGGCTCCGAAAACAGTGCGTGGAGCTGGGTTGTTTGGTGGAGCTGGGTGGAACTGGGTGGGTGGACGAGGCGCCACATAGGATGGCCTCGGTGGGTTGTTCTGGCGGAACATGCTGTTTGGGATCCAGATCTTGCGCTTCTGGGAGCCAGAACTGGATGAACTGTCATCTCTGGGGTGTTTGCGGAAATCGTTGGGGGTGTTCATGTCCTCTGCTTTGATGGCCTTGTTGACAAGGACCTGGAATGTGGCAAAGTCAAGAAGATTGAGCTCACGACGGAGTCCAGTGTTGAGGCCGCGACGGAACCTCTCTTGTTTCTTGGAGTCGGTGGAGACTTCTTCGGTTGCATAACGAGCCAGTCGGTTGAACTCACAACTAAACTCATCAACGGTCCTTCTTCCTTGAGTGAGGTTGCAGAACTCCTCACGCTTGCGGTCCATAAGACCTTTGGGAATGTGGTGCTCGCGGAAGGACGTGCAGAATTCCTCCCAAGATGCAGGTGGTCCAACGGGACGCATATTCAGAAAGTTCTCCCACCAAGAGCTAGCTGCACCTTCGAGGTGATAGGTGGCATAGCTGACCTTGTCACCAGTTGCAACACGGCCTTCTTGGAGCTTCCTCTCGATGCTGCGAAGCCAGTCATCGGCGTCAAGGGGCTCGGTGGTGTAACTGAAAACCGGGGGATGAAGTCGGATGAAATCGTTCAGGGACACCAAATCATTGTGCTGTTGAGTGGTGTTGCGAGCAATGATTTCCAACAGATGGTGAGAGTCTCGGCGGTTCCTCTCAACTTCCATCAGAACTTGTGCCATCGTGGGTGGGGGTGGAAGGTTGCCTTCCTCTTGGTCATTCCCACGACCTTGGTTACGACCAACCTGGCCACGGGTTCCTTGAGACATCCTGAACGTGAAAACCAAAGTCAAACAGAGTTGATTGGGAGAGTCTAAACAAGGTATTGAAGTACTGGAAGGATTACAGAGCAAAGGAAGTAATCATCTTGACAACATGGTGATAAAGCATACAAGCCATATCTTCACAAGCTGTCATACAAACCATACATCGTTTTAGTACAAGCACTAAGCTAATACAAACGTGATGAAGATGATACATCCTTCAGAGGCACTCTGAGTTCCTATACATTATTTATCTAAGCCTCTGGAATCTTAGACACCTTGCATACAATATACTACGATACTACTACATCATCACTAAGTAAGACCACAGGCGGTCTCACTCATCTCCATCTCTATAGTAGTCCTCATAAAAGTTACCCGCGTATCCCGGTAGCTGGAGGTGACCATCGGAAAACACGGAGGCTTGTGGACCCTGATATCCATTTGGGCAAGGATGGGGCCTAGGTCCAGTGTAGGGTGGAAGCAAAGGACCACGGGGTGGAAAATTCCTCCAATCTCGGGCCAAGCAACTCGAGAAGGCATCTGGGTCCTCACTGGATAGATCGCATCATGCTCAACTGATCCCACCCTCACAAAGGGAGCCAAAAGTGTCAGTTCTCGATACAGACGAACACGGGTGGCGTGGAGCTCAAAACGGAGAGCGCGTGCATCACGATCTCTGTCACTAGCAAACCTAGCAGTCACCTGGAGTGCTGGATCCTCTGCAGAGTGATCTGAGTAGAGTCCGGTGTAATATCCCTCTTCTCCTGGAAGTGCAGCAGGGATATAGCGGAAAGAAGTCTCTCTCAGCAAAGTGTGCTCCTCTCTCAGCAAAGTCATACATGAGTATGCAGCATCCTGCACAGCCATGTTCTCGGTAACACCAATGCCATGTCCAAAATGGATAGGCTGAGTGACTCCAACGTGGTGCGGATATATCCGGACAATGCAGTGGAACTGCGTCTGGTTGAAGTCGTGGAACTGCTCCTCGATGGTGTACTCAGGGTACCATCGATATCCCACATAGGACATCATCTCGATCAACGTGGCGGGATGGACACGCACACCGAGGCACATGGTCAAACGAACAATCTGCCGAGGGGGAAGATCTCCCATCTGAAACAGAAAGGAGTTTGCAAATGCATCAGATTATGAGATAAACCTGGAATGACTCGGACAGCATAACGTCTGTAATTGAAAGAAAAAGACAATTTCTTACAACATGGAAACAACACTTACATACGATGTAACAAAACAGGGAGCATAACCATTCTAACAAACCGAACACAACTTTCCTACGGCTACAAGGAAGCAAACAACGAGATGTTCTAATCAGACAGAGGAGAGCCTAGTCCTATCTTCCCGTAGAATAAGATGAGGGTGACTCAGAACTCAGAACGAAGGGGGTAAGGAGAAAAATAAGCCTTACGTTGTTCCCTTATATACCCAGAGTAACTATATAACTATAGCAAGCTAGACTCGACTTCGGCCAAGGCTACTAGTCCTACAGTCAGTCCTGCTCTGATACCAAGTCTGTCGGGACCCGGGGTTAGCGTATGCAAGTACAGTTAAGACATAGTCATATGGAGAGCCGAGAACCGCACCCACTTGTCTAAGAAGACAAGGCCAAGCACTGAACATTCTCGGAAAGCATCGTACGTGAGGGGCATCCCATCCAGGCCGGATGATCAACTGAGATGGGTCCTCATCGTCCGCACACAAGTCAAATGATATGGGTGGTGAACTCCCATATTCAAAGACAAGTTGCCTCAACCATACTACCGACTATCTCAAAACTCATACATAGACTTACTCCAGCCCGATCACTTAGTCGGGGGCTAGGGCGGGCTCGATCATACCACAAAGTGTGCACGAGACGGAGTCTCGAGCAATCGCATCGCGATGCCCCAAGCTGCGCACATCTAAGGGCCACTTGGTGTATGGAAGACCGCCAGCCAGAACACAACTAAGGTCTCGAAAACCCATACAAATACATGCATGTTATAAACATACACGCAGCACACATGCCTTGTATGAACAGCAGGTACCATTGCAATTCTCTACAAAGTGTACATTTTATTTATAACTCTTATAGAGTACACACAGAGATCACATACATGTGATCCAACATTACAACACAGGCGGAAGCAAATTATGTCTGAGTACAGACAAGTTTAACAAATGGCTTAAGAAGCCTTATTTAAAGACAAAGCCCTCCACGAGGGAACCAGTCTGCTGACTTGGACTAGACTAGTTTAACTTCAGTCGTCCAGCTCGATGAAGAAGCCACCTTCGGGGTCAGTGGCGTCATCTAAAACATATATTAAGCAAACGTGAGTACAAAGGCGTACTCAGCAAGACTTACATAGGAGCTATACTACTCATGCACATGTGTCAATGTAAAGGGAGGTGGGGTTCACTTGCAGAAGTGCCAGCTTTGACTTGGCTAATCCTGAACTACGAGTACCAGACTTTGAGGTAAGAAGCGTACACGAGTCCACTACTTTCACCAACCAATACACCACTATGGTGCCTTCCTCGACTTCCCCACGAGGAAGCACGCCATAGCACTCACACTTATCTTGGTGTGTTTTAGAAGTATCCGGTTCAAGTTGTCTAATAATCAAGCTAAGCTTTCCAAGCAGTCCATAACCGTGGACGCGGCTATTCGAATAGTTTTGTTAACCTTGCAAGGGTGTACCGCTACACACACATGACCATCATTTACCGCCTTTGATCTCGACACCATTCAAGGGGTGCCAGCGAGGATGCTCACCACAACTGTTACCTCACAGCCGATCTAGTCCGAGAAAGCCGCCTACTTGGGTTGGTTAGCACAATCGTGAACCCGGCCGGTTTACCGAAGTGGACCCAAGTGATGTGTGCGTGGTGCATAAGCCGGTCTCGGATGAGCCGTTCTCTCACTTAGCAGCCAGGCCACAGACCTACCAGAACTCCGAACTATTGCGACATCTGGACATCGAAAGGGATGAGTTAGTAAGTTGAGAGGGGTCAGTGAGCCCAATGTGTGGTTGTACTCTTCATCTTGGATCACCACACAAGAACTCGTACTAGGGCGGTGTTCAACGAGACAACCCACTGTGTACTCCTACACAACCTCTCATCGTTCAGCTTGTATTAGGGTCGATTCACCAACACTTTTCTACCATCATCAACATGATCAATCCCATCCTGACTCACATCACAGTAACAACATGGTAACATACTAAGCATGCAATAAGCAGTAACATTGCAGGGGCCACAATATATCAACCAACTCCTACATTTGCTAGGATTGTGGTTTGCTTACTACTGTGACAAAAGATAGGTCATGCAAAGGAATGGGTTCATCTATGCGGTAGAATCGTAACATGGTGATCATCCTAAACAATGCATAAGCGAGACATGAGAGGGAAGTGGGATTTTATCGACATGATCAATGGGGGTTTGCTTGCCTTGTTGACGAGGTTCGGGTTCTGGATCTTCAGCGAAGGGGGTAGCCTCCTACTCCGGTTCCACCTCTACTCGACAAACAAAGCACGAAGTAGCAATCAATATGAATGCAATGCTCAAGCACATGAATGAATGTTGAAAATTGAAGTATAAGTTTTGATGTGTGTGAGACAATTCCATTTAAGTGGAATATATTGCATTTAAAATGCAAATTCAAACTCCACATTTGAATTCAACCTAGTCAAGTTGCAAGTGACATGGTTTGATCATTTTGAATCAACTTCACTTGTACAAGATGTGCTTCTGATGTATGGTTGAAGTATATCATAATTCCATGGTCCAAGCAGCAAAATCATTTGGGTTGAATTTGAATTAATTTCAAATAAAGCAAATGACATATGCCACTGGTCCCATTTCAAAATTAACACAAACAGAGTTGAAAGTTGCATATTTGGAAAGATAATTTTCTCCTGATCATTTTTCATATATTATTTGTCCAATTTGGAGTTAATATGAATTTTCTATGAATTTCCAAAGTTTGGGGTATTTTCTGAAAATTCTGGAATTATTTAAATTACAAAAGCTTTATTGCGCCAGCACTGCATCAACATGACGTCAGGGGGGGTTTTGACCCCGGTCAAACTGACCAATGGGCCAGGGCTGTCAGCCTCTCATCTAATTTCCCCGTTAGATTAATCTAACAGAGAGGATTAGGGGGGGCTGGGCCCACCTGTAAGTGACCCAAGGGGTTGGATTAGGGGCTAATCACCCCGGCCACGTCAGGCTTGCCGGCGGCTAGCCGCCGGTGTTCACCAGTGCGGCGGCGCTGCACGGGGAGAGCGCTCCCGTGGTCCAAATCGCGTGCTTCGACCACTGAGAAGAAGCTCTCGGTGTCGCGCGTCGATTGAGACCGAAAGGGGAGGTGGGGAGGCCCTGTACGCATTCCGGCGTCGAGCTTTGCGGCGGCGGTGCTACTGGCTAGAGGCCGAACTTGATACGGAGCTCCAAATGGCGCGTGGTTGGGTGCATTCGAAGCAACGGAGCGCGGGGAACGCAAAGGACAAGGTAGCGGGGTCAATGGCATAGCGTAGCCCCGTCAACGACGAGCACGGCGGCTCGGTACTCCGGCGTCCATGGCAGCACGAGCCAGAGGAGGAGAAGGAAGCCGTGGCTTGAGGGGAAACGCTCAACAGGCTACAGGGAACCCGACGAAGTAGTCGACGAAGCCGGGGAGGTTACAACGATGGCGAATCGACCAACTCGAGCTCCGGCGGACGGCGGTGATCCGATGAACCGGTCGTCGCGTCTGGTCCGAATTGAGGCCTTCCTTTCTGCTAGTCGACGGAGTCGAGGATGGCGAACACACTGGACAGCTTGGCTGGGTTCCTCGGCGTCGATGGCCACGTGGGAGCGCTGCGGTGCTCCGGCGAGTTCTCGGGTGGCGACGGAAACGAGCACGGGAGGAGGAGGAGGAAGCTCTGGAGGGGGGGACTGGGCTCACGGCGTCTCCAGCGTCTCCGTGGCGTCGCTAGAAGGCGCGGGAGGGGCAGGTGTCGTCGGGAGAGGCGGCGACGTGCCCAGCTAGCTCGGTGGCATTCCACCGAGCAGCTTAGAGGCGCGGGATCGGGGAAGAAGACCCCCGTGCCCTTTTGGGCCGGCTGGGCTGGGTCGGCCGGCTCCGCCTAGGCGCCAGGTAAGTGCTTCTGCTTTCTTTTCTATTTTTCTTTTCTGACATTTGTTCTGTTTGGCTAAATTAAATAGCTAGACATTTTATTAAATGCTGAAATTTTTTATGTGGCCTCATAATAATATAGACTAGCCACTCATAAACTTTCAACATTTTTCAAATTCAAATGATTTGAATTTTAAATCAAATAGGGGTATTTCTTTAATTCCAAGGCACTGTTTGAATATTTTAAAAATCTATGAGCATGGGGTGGGTCCCACATCACTTGATATGTGATCACACTCATTTATAAGACTTTTCAAAACTCTAACATGAATTTTTGGAAAACATTTTTATCTGGCCTTTTGAATTAATTCATCTGGGGGGTGTTCCTTCTCCCATTTTTATTTTGAATTTGAATTCCAAGATTTCTTTTTGAAATTTTGACATGATGCAAGGTTACTTTGATCCTAGCACATACCGAACAGAGGGTTCTGACATACACATAGAGCATACAAAGATCACATGTCTGTGATCAACATTACATCATACAACGGAAGCAAATTAGGTCTGAGTACAGACAAGTTTAACAAATGGCTTAGAGAAGCCTTGTAAACAAACATGCCCTTCCACGAGGGACCAGACTGCTGTCTGGGACTATACTAACTTAGTCAACGTCGAGCTTCACGAAGGTGACTCCATCGGGGTCCGGGTTCTCATCTAAAACATAGAATAATCAAACGTGAGTACAAAGTTGTACTCAGCAAGACTTACATAATATCTATACTACTCAGGCTCAAGTATCAAGGTAAAGGAGGTGGGGTTTCATCATGCAGAAGTGCCATCTTTGACTTGGCTAATCCTGTACTACGAGTACCAGACTTTGAGGTAAGAAGCGTACACGAGTCCACTACATCTCCAACCAATACACCACTATGGTTACTTCCTCGACTTCCCCACGAGGAGGCACACCATAGCACTCACGCTTATCTTGCGAGTTTTATAAGTATCCATTCAAGTTGTCTATGATCAAGTAGAGGTTTCCAAGTAGTCCATAACCGCGGACACGGCTATTCGAATAGTTCATTAACCCTGCAGGGGTGTACATCTTCACACGCGTGTCATCACTTATCGCCTCGTTCTTGGCATCCTTCAAGCGGATGTCGGACGTGGATGAAACCAAGGCACTAACCTCACATCACCTTCTCTAATCCAGGATTCGACTACCTGAGTTTGGCACCGCTCGAGAGTCCGGCCGGTTCCACGAAACGGACTCAGATAATGTAAGGGACCTATTCGCCACCTCTGCCAGATGGTTTCACTGCCTCACAAGTCCACCCACATATCTAGGATGATGCAACCTTTTCTTCATTCTTTTTCTATGCACATGCCAAATGGAAAGCCCGAATCTATTGTGACTCCTGGACCGGATCGGGTATGTAAAGAGGCCAAACGGGGCTCCCATAAAACCCTACATGTGGTCATACTCTTTGTCTTGGATCACAAAACAGGAACTCGGGGCCTAGGGCAGTGTTCAACGAGACCACCCACTGTGTACTCCTACACAGCCTCTCATCGTTCACCTTTGTTTAGGGCGGATTCACCAACACGTTTATCATCAGTATCACTGTGTTCATCCCATCCCGACTCACAATCAAAACATCCTCATTGTATCACTAAGCAGCAAAAGCAGTAACAGTTGTAGGGGCCACATGCTCATCATTCAACTCCTAAATCTGCTAGGATTGTGGTTTGCTTAATACGGTGACAGAATGATAGGTCATGCATCAGAATGGGTTCAACTATGCGAAAGAACGTGTCTCGGTGATCTCCTAAACATGCATAAGAGAGACTAAGAGGGAAATAGGATTTTATAGATATGATCAATGGGGTTTGCTTGCCTTGCTGACGAGGTTCAATATCGGGGTCTTCAACGAAGGAGGTGGCCTCCGGTTCCAGTTGCACGTCTATCGAGCAAACAATCAAACAAGGTATAAATTTATTTGCAATGCTCAAACACATGATCAATACTGAAATGGTGATGTTCTTGGTCACAAAGTGGGTACAATTCCATTTAAAAGAAGTCAAATGCAAAGTCATTTGCAAATGTGCTTCAAATTTGAATTTGAAATAAAGCCATATGGATGTTTTGCACTGTTCACCCAATTTTAATTGGTCAAACATGAAAACAGAGCCCATATTCATAATCCTTGGATTTTTCTGATATTTTTAGACATATTATTTGTTATATTTGGAGTTAAAATGAATTAGTTATGAATTTCCAAGGTTTAAATGATTTTCTGGACTTTTCTGGATTTCTTTTAATTATTTTAATTTTCTGGAAAGTCTTTATTGCATCAGCATGATGCAATGCTGACATCAGGGGGGGTCTGACTGGTGGGGCCTGCTTGTCAGCCACAGTGGGGTTTAACCCCGGTTTAATTAATTTAAACAGAGGGTTAAGGGATGTGGGTCCCACTGTGAGTGGGTGTAGGTTTAGCCTAGGCGGGTCATTAGGGCGTAATCGGCCGGCGGCTCACCGCCGGCGGCTGTGCACGCGGCGGCGCCTCGCCGGAGAGGGCCTCCTGGCCACGGATTGGCACGGGGAGAGCACTTGGAGGAAGCCCTCGCTCGTGCGGGTCTTCGGGAGCAGGCGGGCGACCTCGGGAGGCACCGGAGCGAGGCCGACATCGAGCTCCCGCGGCGGCCGTAGCGCTGCTCAACGTTCACGACGAGTAGGGCCACCGTTTCGAGCACGGGCAGAGGGGAAAAGGGCGCGAGCTCACCGTGATTCCAACGGAGTCGACGGCGAGGGCGTGGAGGGCGTGGCGACGACAAATTTGCCGACGAGGTCCACGGCGGCCGGCGGCTTGTCGGTGAAGATGGCGACGTCCTCGGTTCCTCTGGGCTCGAATTGATGGCTCACGGTGATGGAGACGATGGCTGCGGTGACGATGGACATGAACTCGCGGCTCCAGGAGCTTGCTGGCCACGCAGGCGCTCGTCGACGGCGAAACCTTGCTCTCGGCCATGGCGAGTTCCGACGCGAGGAGAGAGGGAGAGTGAGCTGGAGGAAGGGGGAAGGGTGTGGCGCTCTCTAGGCGTCTCCGTGGCGTCCTGGGGGAGAAGAGGGGGCCGTGGAAGCTCCTCGGTGTCCTGCGCGGCGGTGAGCGCGCCACCGAGCTGCTCGGGCGCCGGGGAGGAAGAAGACAAGACGCCTGGGGTGGGCTGGGCCGGCTAAGGGAGTGGGCCTTCGCCCCTGGGCGCAAGGTAAGCCTACCCCTTTCTTTTTCTTTTAAGTTTTTCTGTAAATAGGTTGGCCCCACTAATTAAATTAGTTAGGCATTTTTAATAAATGTCCAATTACTTTTATAAATACTAGGTGACCAGTAGCTAGTCACATAAATAATTCGGACATTTTTGAAATTCAAAACATTTGAATTTCAATTCAAATAGGGGTAAACTTTAATTTCCAGAGCACCTTTTGAATATTAGAAAATTCCATGAGTATGGGAAAATACCCAAACCACTTTTAAAATGATCAGCATCATTTATAGGAATTTTCCAAACATTCAAAAGATTTTTGGAAAAATATTTTTATCTGGCTATTTCAAATAATTTCTCAGGGCTTTCTGCTTCCCCATTTTTGAAATTCTTTTTAAATTTTTCACATGATGCAAAAGGGTCAAACAAGCCCTAGCACTTACCCTAGTTGGGGTTCTGACAACTCGCCCCCACTCAAAAGAAACTCGTCCCGAGATTCAGAAGTCGTCTGGAGGAAGGTGGGGTACTCGGCACGGAGGCGGTCTTCTCTTTCCCATGTTGCTTCTTTCTCGGAGTGATGTGACCCTTGCACTTTAAGGAACTTGATCTTCTGACGACGAGTGACACGCTCTGCGGAATCAAGAATACGAACAGGGTACTCTCGATAAGAAAGGTCATCTTGGAGATCCAGCGCTTCATGGTCGACTTCGCGGATGGGGTCCTTGAAGCAACGCCTGAGTTGTGACACATGGAATACATTATGTACTCGGGAAAGGTGAGGGGGTAGTTCAAGTTGGTAGGCAACTTCTCCACGTTTAGCGAGAATGCGGAAAGGTCCGATGTAACGTGGGGCCAATTTGCCTTTGATACCGAATCTTTGGGTTCCCTTCAGAGGAGTAACCCGAAGGTAAGCCTTCTCATCAAGATTGTATCTCTCCTCTCTATGATGACGATCATAGTAGCTCTTTTGACGAGACTGAGCGGCTTTCGAACGATCACGAACAATGCGAACTTGCTCTTCTGCTTCCTTGATCATATCCGGTCCAAAGAGTTGTCTTTCACCGGTTTCTGACCAGTTAAGGGGTGTTCGACATCGTCGTCCGTAGAGGAATTCAAAGGGAGCCATGTCCAGACTAGAATGATAGCTATTGTTATAAGCAAATTCGGCAAATGGAAGAGATTTCTCCCAATTCTTTCCGAATGAGATAACACAAGCTCTGAGCATGTCTTCCAAGATTTGATTAACCCTTTCAACTTGACCGCTAGATTGAGGGTGGAAAGTTGTACTAAAGGATAGATGAGTTCCCACAGCATTTTGAAAGCTTCCCCAAAATCTAGAGGTGAAAAGGCTACCACGATCAGAATTGATCACCAAAGGAACACCGTGAAGAGACACGATTCTAGAGACATACAAGTCTGCTAACTGGCTAGCCGTTATAGACTCGCGAACTGGAAGGAAGTGAGCAACTTTGGAAAGCCTGTCAATGACCACGAAGATGGCATCATTTCCTTTCTGGGTTTTTGGAAAGCCGGTGATGAAGTCCATACCGACTTTGTCCCATTTCCACTCGGGAATAGACAATGGTTGAAGAGTACCAGCAGGTCTTTGGTGTTCTGCCTTAACGCGACGACAAACATCACATTCGGCAACAAATTGTGCAATGTCTCTCTTCATCCGGGTCCACCAAAATCGCTAGCATAGATCTTGGTACATTTTTGTGCTACCGGGATGAATTGAGAGGGGAGTGTCATGAGCTTCCTTAAGGATCAACTGCTTTAGGTCTTCATTTTCAGGAACTACTAAACGATTTTCAAAGAATAGCGTTCCTTGATCATTTGCAGAAAAACATTTAGCAACTCCGCTAACAATGTTCTGCTTGATCTCTTGAATACTACTATCTTGTTTCTGGGCCGCAATGATTTGATCCTCAAGGGTTGGTTTCTCAACCAAGTTGAAAAGAGATCCACGAGCAACAATCTCGAGGTTAAGCTTTCGAAATTCCTCATGAAGAAGTAGTTGATACGGTTGTAACATGAGGTTGTTACAATACGACTTACGACTTAGTGCATCAGCCATGACATTGGCCTTGCCTGGGGTGTAAGAAATTCCTAAGTCATAATCTTTTATCAACTCAATCCAGCGTCTTTACCTGAGATTAAGATCTGGCTGGGTGAAAATATATTTGAGGCTTTGGTGGTCGGAATAAATCTCACAACGATTACCAAGGAGGTAATGTCGCCAAGTCTTCAGGGCATGAACTACGGCAGCGAGTTCAAGATCATGGGTAGGATAGTTATTTTCATGTGGCCGCAACTGGCGTGAAGCATAAGCTACCACATGTCGATCTTGCATAAGTATGCATCCTAACCCTTGCCGTGAAGCATCACAATAGATCTCGAAATCCCTTTTGGTGTCTGGAGGTGCAAGTACGGGTGCAGAAGTCAATCTTCTTTTCAGCTCTTGAAAGTTTTCCTCGCACTTGGGGGTCCATTGGAATTTCTTATCTTTCTTGAGGAGTTCAGTAAGATGCTTTGCAACTTTAGAAAAGTTCTCGACGAAGCGGCGGCAATAGCTGGCTAGGCCAAGAAAACTCCTAACTTGCTTAACCGATTCAGGTGGAGTCCAGTCAAGGACGGCCTGAACTCTCTCGGGATTGACTGCAACACCTTTTGCAGAAATCACGTGGCCTAAGTAGGTCAATTCTGGTAGCCAAAATTCACACTTGGAGAACTTGGCATAAAGGCGATGCTCTCTAAGTTTCATCAATACCAACCTAAGATGTTCTGCGTGCTCTTCTTCGTTCTTCGAGTAGATGAGAATGTCATCAAGATAAACCACAACAAATTTATCTAGGTACTCCATGAAGATCGAATTCATCAAGCGCGAGAATGTGGCGGGGGCATTGGTTAAACCAAAGGACATGACGGCGTACTCGTAAAGACCATAACGAGTAGTAAAAGCCGTTTTTTGAATGTCCTCGTTTCGGATTTTGATCTAATGATAACCTAATCTCAAATCCATCTTGGAGAAGACAGAGGATCCTGCAAGTTGATCATAAAGATCATTGATCCTGGGCAGTGGGTACTTGTTCTTTATCGTCGCTAGATTTAGCGGGCGATAGTCTACGCACATCCTTTCTGTTCCATCTTTCTTCGTTACGAACAGAACGGGGCAACCCCATGGCGATGAGCTAGGGCGGATGAAGCCTTTTGCCAACGAAGCATCAAGTTGGGTTTTTATCTCAGCTAACTCATGTGGGGACATTCTATATGGGCGTCTAGAGATTGGGGCTGTGCCTGGTATAAGATCCACTATGAATTCTACACACCTGTCGGGTGGCATTCCCGGCAGTTCTTCAGGAAAGACATCCAGGAAGTCACGAACCACCGGAACATCTTCAAGGTCTGGAAGAGGAAGAACATTCAAAGTATGCACCTGGGTTCTAGAGCTGGGTGATGTGTAGTCAATGGTCTGGCCTGAAGGATGGGTGAGTTTGACTGACTTGTCTTTACAATCAAGGAAAGCATTTTGCCCTGATAACCAATCCATTCCTAGGATGACATCAATGTCTGAAGACTTGAGGGCTATAAGAGAAGCAAGGAATACTAAACCCTCAATTGCAATTTGATTGCCATGGCTTACTCTATTAGTTTTCCACTTTGAACCAGGAGTTTGAATGATAATTGGAGAAAACATTTCTTCAAAGGGCATGATGAAGTGCATAACTCTCCGACATGAATGAATGAGAAGCTCCTGGATCGAAAAGAACGGAGGCGGGGACATGATTGACTGGGAGTGTGCCAAGAATGACATCAGAAGCAGCAGTGGCTGGGATGGTTTTGGTGGTTGATTTCTTTGGAGGTTTGGGTCGAGAATGACGTGGTGCCATCAAGACCTGAGGGCATTGACGATAGTAATGGCCTGGAAGACCACACTTAAAGCATACCCTATCTGAATTGCTGGGAGTGGGATTACTTGGCTGCACACCATCATTCCGGGGTGGAATAATGTGTTGGGGTGGATGGCATATATTTGGTGGTGGTCTCTGAATAAGGTTTTGAGGTATGGCTCTGGTTGGAATCCAAATTCGGCGTTTCTGAGGGGCTGAACTTGAAGAAGGAGCAAGCTCAAGAGCATGCTTGCGGGACTCTTCGACAATTTCATTGCCATGCTCAGCTCTGAAGGATCTGTTGACTAAATCCTCAAAGGTGGCAAATTCGATGAGGTTGAGATCATGACGAAGGATTGGGCTAAGTCCCTTACGGAACCTTGCCTGCTTTCTGGCATCGGTGGTGATCTCATCTTGGGCATACCGAGCAAGACGGTTGAACTCTCTCACATACTCATGGATGGACATCTCTCCTTGAGTCAAATTGCAGAACTCTTCCTTCTTGCGCTCCATCAACTCATCTAGAAGGTGGTACCCTCGAAAGGCAACACAGAACTCCTGCCAAGTCACTACGTGACCATCTGGCTGCATCGCAACATAGTTCTCCCACCATTGAAGAGCAGCACCTTCCAAGAAGTATACCGCGAAAATAACTCGGTCATCGGGAGCAACATGTGCAGTATCAAGCTTACGCTCGATAGAACGGAGCCAATCATCAGCTTCAAGGGGCTCAGAAGAACATCGGAATACCGGTGGCATGAGGAGGATGAAGTCAAGAATGCTCACAACCACATTGCAATGACGCGAGGGATTCTGCTCGATGAGCTCCAGAAGGCGTGTTTGATCACGTTGATTCTTCTCAGCTTCCATCATGATTTCCGCCGCAAAAGACGATGGTAGAGGTTCATCATCATTTCGATTCCGAACACGGTCTCGATTCCGACGAACAGCACTACGAATTCCACCTGACATCCTGTGTGATAAATATCAACAATCAGAACAGGTTGAATGATGGATTCAAGGATAACAAGACATGATGAAGGCGGAAAAGATTGTAATGCGAAGGCAATGATCCACAGAAACACGGGATAAATCCGGCAGCATAACGGCTACACCGGGATGGAAAACAAGACAACCTCGAGGAGATTGGACAAAACTTCCTCAAGGAACTCAAAACATGAAGACTCTGGACGACCACGACTGTCCTACGGCTACAAGGAAGCACTCAGCGAGATGTTCTAGTCAGACATAGATGAGCCTAGTCCTATCATCCCGTAGAAAAGATAAGGGTGACCCAGAACTCAGATCGATGAGGGTAAGGAGTAAAAAGAAGCCTTACGATGTTACCTTATATACCCAAGTAACTATATAACTATAGAATGCTAGACTCGACTTCGACCAAGGGTTTGATAATCCTACAGACAGTCCTGCTCTGATACCAAGTCTGTCGGGACCTGGGATTAGCGTATGTAATTCCAGTCACGATACAATCACATGGAGAGCCGAGAACCGTACCCACTTGTCTAAGCAGACAAGGCCAAGCACAGAACGTTCTCGGTAAGCATCGAACGTGAGGGGCATCCATTCAGGCCGGATGATCAACTGAAATGGGTCCTCAACGTCCGCTCACAAGTATAAATGCTTATGGGTGGTGAATCCCATACTCATAGACAAGTCGCCTCAACCATGTTATCGATTGGATCCTAACTCTTACATAGACTTACTCCAGCCCGATCACTTAGTCGGGGTCTAGGGCGGGCTCGATCATACAACAAAGTGTGCACGTGACAGAGTCACAAGAAATCGCATCGTGATGCCCCAAGATGCGCACATCTAAGGGCCACTTGGTGTATAAAAGACCGCCAGCCAGATCACAACTAAGGTCTCGAAAACCCATACTAAGACATGCATGTTATAAAAATACACGCAGCACACATGCCTAGTATGAACAGCAGGTATCATCACATAACTCTACAAAGTACTCTTTATTGATATACACATAGAGCATACAAAGATCACATGTCTGTGATGAACATTACATCATACAACGGAAGCAAATTAGGTCTGAGTACAGACAAGTTTAACAAATGGCTTAGAGAAGCCTTGTAAACAAACATGCCCTTCCACGAGGGACCAGACTGCTGTCTGGGACTATACGAACTTAGTCAACGTCGAGCTTCACGAAGGTGACTCCATCGGGGTCCGGGTTCTCATCTAAAACATAGAATAAGCAAACGTGAGTACAAAGTCGTACTCAGCAAGACTTACATCAGATCTATACTACTCAGGCTCAAGTATCAAGGTAAAGGAGGTGGGGTTTCATCATGCAGAAGTGCCAGCTTTGACTTGGCTAATCCTGTACTACGAGTACCAGACTTTGAGGTAAGAAGCGTACACAAGTCCACTACATCTCCAACCAATACACCACTATGGTTACTTCCTCGACTTCCCCACGAGGAGGCACACCATAGCACTCACGCTTATCTTGTGAGTTTTATAAGTATCCATTCAAGTTGTCTATGATCAAGTAGAGGTTTCCAAGTAGTCCATAACCGCGGACACGGCTATTCGAATAGATCATTAACCCTGCAGGGGTGTACATCTTCACAAGCGTGTCATCACTTATCGCCTCGTTCTTGGCATCCTTCAAGCGGATGTCGGACGTGGATGAAACCAAGGCACTGACCTCACATCACGTTCTCTAATCCAGGAGTCGACTACCTGAGTTTGGCACCCCTCGAGAGTCCGTCCGGTTCCACGAAACGGACTCAGATAATGTAAGGGACCGAGACGCCACCTCTTCCAGATGGTTTCACTGCCTCACAAGTCCACCAACATATCTAGGATGATGCAACCTTTTCTTCATTCTTTTTCTATGCACATGCCAAATGGAAAGCCCGAATCTATTGTGACTCCTGGACCGGATCGGGTATGTAAAGAGGCCAAACGGGGCTCCCATAAAACCCTACATGTGGTCATACTCTTTGTCTTGGATCACAAAACAGGAACTCGGGGCCTAGGGCAGTGTTCAACGAGACCACCCACTGTGTACTCCTACACAGCCTCTCATCGTTCACCTTTGTTTAGGGCGGATTCACCAACACGTTTATCATCAGTATCACTGTGGTCATCCCATCCCGACTCACAATCAAAACATCCTCATTGTATCACTAAGCAGCAAAAGCAGTAACAGTTGCAGGGGCCACATGCTCATCATTCAACTCCTAAATCTGCTAGGATTGTGGTTTGCTTAATACGGTGACAGAATGATAGGTCATGCATTAGAATGGGTTCAACTATGCGAAAGAACGTCTCTTGGTGATCTCCTAAACATGCATAAGCGAGACTGAGAGGGAAATGGGATTTTATAGATATGATCAATGGGGTTTGCTTGCCTTGCTGACGAGGTTTGATATCGGGGCCTTCAACGAAGGAGGTGGCCTCCGGTTCCATTTGCACGTCTATCGAGCAAACAATCAAACAAGGTATAAATTTATTTGCAATGCTCAAACACATGATCAATACTGAAATGGTGATGTTCTTGGTCACAAAGTGGGTACAATTCCATTTAAAAGAAGTCAAATGCAAAGTCATTTGCAAATGTGCTTCAAATTTGAATTTGAAATAAATCCATATGGATGTTTTGCACTGTTCACCCAATTTTAATTCGTCAAACATGAAAACAGAGCCCATATTCATAATCCTTGGATTTTTCTGATATTTTTAGACATATTATTTGTTATATTTGGAGTTAAAATGAATTAGTTATGAATTTCCAAAGTTTAAATGATTTCTTGGACTTTTCTGGATTTCTTTTAATTATTTTAATTTTCTGGAAAGTATTTATTGCATCAGCATGATGCAATGCTGACATCAGGGGGGGTCTGACTGGTGGGGCCTGCTTGTCAGCCACAGTGGGGTTTAACCCCGGTTTAATTAATTTAAACAGAGGGTTAAGGGATCTGGGTCCCACAGTAAGTGGGTGTAGGTTTAGCTTAGGGGGGTCATTATGGCCTAATCGGCCGGCGGCTGTGCACGCGGCGGCGCCTCGCCGGAGAGGGCCTCCCGGCCACGGATTGGCACGGGGAGAGCACTGGGAGGAAGCCCTCGCTCGTGCGGGTCTTCGGGAGCAGGCGGGCGACCTCGGGAGGCACCGGAGCGAGGCCGACATCGAGCTCCCGCGGCGGTCGTAGCGCTGCTCAACGTTCACGACGAGTAGGGCCACCGTTTCGAGCACGGGCAGAGGGGAAAAGGGCGCGAGCTCACCGTGATTCCAATGGAGTCGACGGCGAGGGCGTGGAGGGCGTGGCGACGACAAATTTGCCGACGAGGTCCACGGCGGCCGGCGGCTTGTCGATGAAGATGGCGACATCCTCGGTTCCTCTTGGCTCGAATTGATGGCTCACGGTGATGGAGACGATGGCTGCGGTGACGATGGACATGAACTCGCGGCTCCAGGAGCTTGCTGGCCACGCAGGCGCTCGTCGACGGCGAAACCTAGCTCTCGGCCATGGCGAGTTCCGACGCGAGGAGAGAGGGAGAGTGAGCTGGAGGAAGGGGGAAGGGTGTGGCGCTCTCTGGGCGTCTCCGTGGCGTCCTGGGGGAGAAGAGGGGGCCTTGGAAGCTCCTCGGTGGCCTGCGCGGCGGTGAGCGCGCCACCGAGCTGCTTCGGGCGCCGGGGAGGAAGAAGACAAGACGCCTGGGGTGGGCTGGGCCGGCTAAGGGAGTGGGCCTTCGCCCCTGGGCGCAAGGTAAACCTACCCCTTTCTTTTTCTTTTCAGTTTTTCTGTAAATAGGTTGGCCCCACTAATTAAATTAGTTAGGCATTTTTAATAAATGTCCAATTACTTTTATAAATACTAGGTGACCAGTAGCTAGTCACATAAATAATTTGGACATTTTTTAAATTCAAAACATTTGAATTTCAATTCAAATAGGGGTAAACTTTAATTTCTAGAGCACCTTTTGAATATTAGAAAATTCCATGAGTATGGGAAAATACCCAAACCACTTTTAAAATGATCAACATCATTTATAGGAATTTTCCAAACATTCAAAAGATTTTTGGAAAAATATTTTTATCTGGCTATTTCAAATAATTTCTCAGGGCTTTCTGCTTCCCCATTTTTGAAATTCTTTTTGAATTTTTCACATGATCCAAAAGGGTCAAACAAGCCCTAGCACTTACCCTAGTTGGGGTTCTGACAGCGCGTGGGGAATGGCTGTCGGATTGAGGTCTTGGCGGTCGGCACGAAGCATCTTAGTCTCCCTTCGGGATTGGTTTAAGTTCTGAATAATTGCTACTATGTACCCGCGTTGAGTGTGAACATCGTTAGTGGCTCTTGCTTGAAGCGATACCACTATTCTTTTAAGTCTGATACAATTGGTTGTTCGATTTATAAGGATGAAATGTTTTATGTTCACGCACCGTAGTTGCATGGTTTATTCGTCCTTAATCTCGATGGTGACGTGTGTCACATTAACAATATTGAGGCCAAAAGATTAAAGAATGATGAAGATCACATGATGATGTGGCATTGCCGACTTGGTCATATTGGTATAAAACGCATGGAGAAGCTCCATAAGGATGGACTTCTTGAGTCATTGGATTTTGGATCCCTTGATACATGTGAACAATGCCTCATGGGCAAAATGACAAGGACTCCATTCAATGGCGTAATGGAGCGTGCGGATGTCTTATTGGGGATCATACACTCGGATGTATGTGGACCCATGAACGTCCCCACTCGCAATGGTCTTCGTTACTTCGTGACCTTTACTGATGACTTGAGTAGATATGGGTATATTTACTTGATGAAGCACAAGTCTGAAACCTTTGAAAAGTTCAAGGAATTTCAGAATGAGGTCGAAAATCAACTCGGAAGAAAAATCAAGCACCTTCGAACGGATCGAGGTGGTGAGTATTTGAGTCACGAGTTTGGCAATCATCTGAAGTCTTGTGGCATAGTACCACAGCTTACGCCGGCAGACACACCTCAGAGAAACGGTGTGGCTGAGCGACGTAATCGAACCCTAATTGATAGTGTACGATCGATGATGTCTCATACTGATTTGCCTGTGTCATTCTGGGGGTATGCATTAGAAACTGCCGTTCATATTCTTAATAGGGCACCATCCAAATCCGTAAAGACAACACCATTTGAAGAATGGCATGGCACAAAACTTGAGTTGTCTCACCTGAAGATTTGGGGTTGTGAGGCTTATGTTAGGAAACTACAGCCTGACAAACTTGAATCCAAGGCGGATAAGTGCATCTTTGTGGGCTATTGTCGGAACCCGGGGTTAGCGTATGCAAGTACAGTTAAGACATAGTCATATGGAGAGCCGAGAACCGCACCCACTTGTCTAAGCAGACAAGGCCAAGCACTGAACATTCTCGGAAAGCATCGTAGGTGAGGGGCATCCCATCCAGGGCGGATGATCAAATGTGATGGGTCCTCATCGTCCGCACACAAGCCTAATGATATGGGTGGTGAACTCCCATATTCAAAGACAAGTCGCCTCAACCATACTATCGACTATCTCAAAACTCTTACATAGACTTACTCCATCCCGATCACTTAGTCGGGGTCTAGGGCGGGCTCGATCATACCACAAAGTGTGCACGAGACGGAGTCTCGAGCAATCGCATCGCGATGCCCCAAGCTGCGCACATCTAAGGGCCACTTGGTGTATGAAAGACCGCCAGCCAGAACACAACTAAGGTCTCGAAAACCCATACAAAGACATGCATGTTATAAACATACACGCAGCATACATGCCTTGTATGAACAACAGGTACCATTGCAATTCTCTACAAAGTGTACATTTTATTTATAACTCTTATATAGTACACACAGAGATCACATACATGTGATCCAACATTACATCACAAAGCGGAAGCAAATTATGTCTGAGTACAGACAAGTTTAACAAATAGGCTTAAGAAGCCTTATTCACACATAAAGCCCTCCACGAGGGAACCAGTCTGCTGACTGGGACTAGACTAGCTTAACTTCAGTCGTCCAGCTCGATGAAGAAGCCACCTTCGGGGTCAGTGGCATCATCTAAAACATAGATTAAGCAAACGTGAGTACAAAGGCGTACTCAGCAAGACTTACATAGGAGCTATACTACTCATGCACATGTATCAAGGTAAAGGGAGGTGGGGTTCACTTGCAGAAATGCCAGCTTTGACTTGGCTAATCCTGAACTACGAGTACCAGACTTTGAGGTAAGAAGCGTACACGAGTCCACTACTTTCACCAAACAATTACACCACTATGGTGCCTTCCTCGACTTCCCCACGAGAAAGCACGCCATAGCACTCACACTTATCTTGGTGTGTTTTGGAAGTATCCGGTTCAAGTTATCTAATAATCAAGCTAAGCTTTCCAAGTAGTCCATAACCGCGGACGCGGCTATTCGAATAGTTTTGTTAACCTTGCAAGGGTGTAACGCTACACACACATGATCATCATTTACCGCCTTTGATCTCGACACCATTCAAGGGGTGCCAGCGAGGATGCTCACCACAACTGTTACCTCATAGCCTATCTAGTCCAAGAAAGCCGCCTACTTGGGTTGGTTATCACCATCGTGAACCCGGCCGGTTTACCGAAGTGGACCCAAGTGATGTGTGCGTGGTGCATAAGCCGGTCTCGGATGAGCCGTTCTCTCACTTAGCATCCAGGCCACAAGCCTACCAGAACTCCGAACTACTGCGACATCTGGACATCGAAAGGGATGAGTTAGTAAGTTGAGAGGGGTCAGTGAGCCCAATGTGTGGTTGTACTCTTCATCTTGGATCACCATACAAGAACTCGGACTTAGGGCGGTGTTCAACGAGACAACCCACCGTGTACTCCTACACAGCCTCTCATCGTTCACTTTGTATTAGGGTCGATTCACCAACACTTTTCTACCATCAATAACAAGATCATTCCCATCCCGACTCACATCACAGTAACAACATGGTATCTTACTAAGCATGCAATAAGCGATAACATTTGCAGGGGCCACATGATATCAAACAACTCCTACAGTTGCTAGGATTGTGGTTTGCTTACTACTGTGACAAAAGATAGGTCATGCAAAGGAATGGGTTCATCTATGCGGTAGAATCGTAACATGGTGATCATCCTAAAAAATGCATAAGCGAGACATGAGAGGGAAGTGGGATTTTATCGACATGATCAATGGGGTTTTGCTTGCCTTGCTGACGAGGTTCGGGTTCTGGATCTTCAGCGAAGGGGGTGACCTCTTGCTCCGGTTCCACCTCTACTCGACAAACAAAGCACGAAGTAGCAATCAATAAGAATGCAATGCTCAAGCACATGATTGAATGTTAAAGCTTGAAGTATAAGTTTTGATGTGTGAGGCAATTCCATTTAAGTGGAATATATTGCATTTTTAAAATGCAAATTCAAATTCCACATTTGAATTCAACATTAACCAAGTTATATGTGATATAGTTTGATCATTTTGAATCAACTTCAAATGTGTATGATATGCCTCTGAAGTGTGGTTGAATTATGGCTTAAATCCATGGTCCAAGTTGCAAACTCAATTGATTTGAATTTGAAATAAATTTAAATAAACCATTTGACATATGCTACTGGTCCCATTTTAAATTCAACTCAAACAGAGTTGAAAGTTGCATATTTGGAAAGATAATTTTCTCCTGATCATTTTTCATATATTATTTGTCCAATTTGGAGTTAATATGAATTTTCTATGAATTTCCAAAGTTTGGGGTATTTTCTGGATTTTCTGTAATTTATTAAATCTCTGGAAATTCCTTTATTGCGTCACTGTGGTGTCATGCTAGCGTCAGGGGGGTTTGACCCGAGTCAAACTGACAAGGGGCCCCACTGGTCAGCCTCTGTAGGGTTAAACCCGTGGTTAAAATTTAATTAACAGAGGGATTAGGGGCTGGGGCCCAGTAGTCAGTGGGTTTAGGGGTGTGATTAGGGGTGGGTTAGGGTTAACTCGCCGGCAGTTAGCCGCCGGTGGCACGGGCACGGCGGCGTGGTCGCCGGAGTGAGCTAGAGGCCACGGGAGAGCACGGGGAGAAGTCCATTCGACTCAGCAATGTCTCGCGCATCGTCTGGAGGCAACGGGGGTCCTCGGGGTGGTCGGGAGCGACGACGGCGACGACTCCGGCGGCAGCAGAACGGCGGTGAGGTCGTAGCCGAGGCTAGGGAGCACGATTTGAGGCGTTCTTGGTTGCGTTCGCAAGCTGGCACACGCGGAAGTCAAACGCGTGCACTGGGAGTCCATGACAAGCACTGGAGCGAGGAGGTCGACGACCATGGCGGCGACCTTGCTCGGGATCCATGGCGGATTCGGTTGTGGGGCAAACGATGCGCTACAAACTTAGGGGAAAGGTGAGGAAGCTCACCCTGAAGCTAATGGAGAAGACAGTGAGGCCGGGGACGCTGTGTAGCCGGAGAATTTGACGACGGCGACTCACGGGTCCGGCGAGCTCTCGGTGAAGCTGGCGTCGTCCACGGGGGCTCCTCGGTCCAATTGATCGGCCACGGTGATGAAGACGGCGATGGCGGACGTCCTGGACAAGCTGGGGCGACGAGTGGAGGCCCGTGGCCGCGGTGGCGCACGGCGGAGAGCTACGGGGCGCTCGGGTCTTCGCGGGTTTCGCACGGGGGAGAGGAGGAAGAGGGTTCCAGGGGGGGGGGGAATGGAGGCGTGGCACTCGGGTGCGTCTGCAGGGGCGCGAAGAGATGGCGAGGGGGAAGCAGGAGGTCTTCAGGGCTCGTCGGCTGCGTCGGTGGAGTGCTGCATGCATTCCACCGAGAAGCTTCGGGGCGTGGGGAGGAAGACGACAGGGGAGGGTCCAGGTGGGCTGGGCCGTCCAGGGGAGCTGGGCCTCGCCTAGTGCGAGAGGTAA
Source organism: Bromus sterilis (assembly GCA_950022295.1). Taxonomy (NCBI): domain Eukaryota; kingdom Viridiplantae; phylum Streptophyta; class Magnoliopsida; order Poales; family Poaceae; genus Bromus; species Bromus sterilis. The sequence continues at coordinate 357,033,942 of OX465595.1, read as the reverse complement.
GCTTTTCTGATTTCTGTTTAATCTTTCCTTTCTGTTTTTCTGTAATTTGTTCTGTTTAGCTAAAATAAATAGCTAAACATTTTATTAAATGCTGAAAACTTTTATGTGGCCTCATAAAAATATAAACTAGCCACTCATAAACTTTCAACATTTTTAAAATTCAAATGTTTTGAATTTTAAATCAAATAGGGGGATTTCTTTAATTCCAAGGTACTGTTTGAATATTTGAAAAATATATGAGCATGGGGTGGGTCCCACATCACTTGATATGTGATCACACTCATTTATAAGACTTTGCAAAACTCTAACATGAATTTTTGGAAAAGATTTTTATCTGGCCTGTTGAATTAATTCATCTGGGGGGTGTTCCTTCTCCCATTTGAAATTTTGAATTTGATTTCCAAGATTTATTTTTTGAAATTTTGACAAGATGCAAAGGTACTAACTAACCCTAGCACATACCTAATAGAGGGTTCTGACAACTCGCCCCCACTCAAAAGAATCTCGTCCCGAGATTCAGAAGTCTGCGGGAGGAAGGAGGGGTACTCGGCACTGAGACGGTCTTCTCTTTCCCACGTGGCTTCTCTTTCAGAGTGGTGTGACCATTGCACTTTCAGAAACCTAATCTTCTGACGACGAGTGACACGCTCTGCTGAATCAAGAATACGAATGGGGTATTCTCGATAAGAAAGGTCATCTTGGAGATCAAGCGTTTCATGGTCGACTTCGCGGATGGGGTCCTTGAAGCAACGCCTGAGTTGGGACACATGGAATACATCGTGTACTCGGGAAAGGTGCGGGGGTAGTTCATGTTGGTAGGCAACTTCTCCACGTTTAGCAATAATGCGGAAAGGTCCGATGTAACGTGGGGCCAACTTGCCTTTGATACCGAAACGTTGGGTTCCCTTCAGAGGAGTAACCCGAAGGTAAGCCTTCTCATCCAGATTGTAGCTCTCTTGCCTATGATGACGATCATAGTAGCTTTTCTGACGAGACTGGGCTGCTTTCAATTGATCACGAACAATGCGAACTTGATCTTCTGCTTCCTTGATCATATCCGGTCCAAAGAATTGTCTTTCACCGGTTTCAGACCAGTTTAGTGGTGTTCGACATCGTCGTCCATAAAGGAGTTCAAAAGGAGCCATGTTCAGACTAGATTGAAAACTATTGTTATAAGCAAATTCGGCAAATGGAAGAGAATTCTCCCAATTCTTTCCGAATGAGATAACACAAGCTCTGAGCATGTCTTCAAGAATTTGGTTAACCCTTTCGACTTGACCGCTAGACTTAGGATGGAAAGCCGTACTAAAGGAGAGATGAGTTCCCAAAGCACGTTGGAAGCTTCCCCAAAATCTAGAGGTGAAAAGGCTACCACGATCAGAATTGATTTCCAAAGGAACACCATGAAGGGATACAATTCTGGATATGTACAAGTCTGCTAACTGGATAGCAGTTATAGACTCGCGAACCGGAAGGAAGTGAGCAACTTTGGAAAGCCTATCTATGACAACGAAGATGGCATTGTTTCCTTTCTGGGTTCTTGGAAAGCCGGTGATGAAATTCATACCGACTTTGTCCCATTTCCACTCGGGAATAGACAAAGGTTGAAGTGTACCAGCAGGTCTTTGATGTTCTGCCTTAATGCGACGACAAACATCACATTCGGCAACAAATTGAGAAATGTCTCTCTTCATCCTAGTCCACCAAAATCTCTGGCGTAGATCTCGGTACATTTTTGTGCTACCGGGATGAATTGAGAGGGGTGTGTCATGGGCTTCTTTGAGGGTGAGTTGCCTTAGTTCCTTATTCTTAGGTACTACCAAACGATTTCCAAAGAAAACTGTTCCCTTGTTATCTGTGGAGAAACATTTAGCAACTCCGCTAGCAATGTTCTCCTTGATCCGGCGAACACCTCGTGCACGCCTTTGGGCAGCTATAATTTGATCCTCAAGAGTTGGTTTCGCCATCAAGGTTGAAAGATAGCCATGGGGAACAATCTCAAGGTTGAGCTTGCGAAAGTCCTCATGAAGAAGAGGTTGATACTGCTGTAACATGAGGTTGTTACAGTACGACTTACGACTTAGTGCATCAGCCATGACATTGGCTTTGCCTGGGGTGTAAGAAATTGCTATGTCGTAATCTTTTATCAACTCAATCCAGCGTCTTTGCCTGAGATTAAGATCTGGCTGGGTGAAAATATACTTGAGGCTTTGGTGGTCGGAATAAATCTCACAACGATTACCAAGGAGGTAATGTCGCCAAGTTGTTAGAGCATGAACTACGGCAGCGAGTTCAAGGTCATGGGTAGGATAGTTCTCTTCATGTGGCCGCAACTGGCGTGAAGCATAAGCTACCACATGTCGATCTTGCAGAAGTATGCATCCTAACCCTTGCCGTGAGGCATCACAATAGATCTTGAAATCTCTTTTGGTGTCTGGAGGTGCAAGCACGGGTGCAGAAGTTAATCTTCTTTTTAGCTCTTGAAATCTTTCCTCGCACTTGGGAGTCCATAAGAATTTCTTATCTTTCTTGAGGAGTTCAGTTAGAGGCGTTGCAACTTTAGAAAAGTTCTCGACGAAGCGACGACAATAGCTGGCTAGGCCAAGAAAACTCATAACTTGCTTAACCGATTCAGGTGGAGTCCAGTCAAGGACGGCCTGAACTCTCTCGGGATTCACAGCAATGCCTTTTGCAGAAATCACGTGGCCTAAGTAGGTCACTTCTGGTAGCCAGAATTCACACTTGGAGAATTTAGCGTACAGGCGATGCTCTCTAAGTTTCAACAATACCAGCCTTAAGTGTTCGGCATGATCTCCTTCGTTCTTCGAGTAGATGAGAATATCATCAAGATAAACCACAACAAATTTATCTAGGTACTCCATGAAGATCGAATTCATCAAGCGTGAGAATGTGGCGGGGGCATTGGTTAAACCAAAGGACATGACGGTGTACTCGTAAAGACCATAACGAGTAGTAAAAGCCGTTTTGGGAATGTCCTCGTTTCGGATTCTGATCTGATGATAACCTAATCTCAAATCCATCTTGGAGAAGACGGAGGATCCTGCAAGTTGATCATAAAGATCATTGATCCTGGGCAGTGGGTATTTGTTCTTTATCGTCACTAAATTTAGCGGGCGATAGTCTACGCACATCCTTTCTGTTCCATCTTTCTTCTTTACGAACAGAACGGGGCAACCCCATGGCGATGAGCTAGGGCGGATGAAGCCTTTTGCCAACGAAGCATCCAGTTGGGTTTTTAGCTCAGCTAACTCATGTGGGGCCATTTTATATGGGCGTTTGGAAATTGGTGTGGTTCCTGGAACAAGATCCACTATAAACTCTACACATCTGTCGGGTGGCATGCCCGGCAGCTCTTCAGGAAAGACATCCGGGAAGTCACGAACCACCGGAATATCTTCAAGTTCGGGAAGGGGAAGTACATTCAAGGAATGCACTTGGTTTCTTGTTCTAGGTGAGGTATAGTTGATTGTTTTGCCTGAAGGGTGGGTGAGTTTCACGGATTTGCCTTTGCAATCCAGGTAGGCATTCTGTCTTGATAGCCAATCCATGCCAAGGATGACATCAATATCTGAAGACTTGAGGGCTATGAGTGAAGCAAGGAATACTAAACCCTCAATTGCAATTTGATTACCATGGCTTACTCTATTAGTTTGCCATCTTGACCCTGGAGTTTGAATAACCATTGGGGTGGACAACTCAACAAAGGGTAACTCATGACGAAGTGCATAACTTTCCGACATGAAAGAATGAGATGCTCCTGGGTCGAAAAGAACGGAAGTAGGAACAAAATGGACTGGGAGCGTACCAAGAATGACGTCAGTGGTGTCGTCAGTCTCTTCAGCGGCAACCTGGTTCAGACGTCCACGAGTGGCGGGAGGAGCGGGTTTGGCGGTGTAGACCTTCTGGGGTGGCTTGCCACGACCGTTTTTGTTGTTGTTGCCTCCGGCACGGGGTGGAACATTCTGGTGTTGGAGCTGGTTCTGGGGGCATTCGCGAGAGTAGTGGCCTGCCTGACCACACTTGTAGCAAGCTCCGAAAACAGTGCGTGGAGCTGGGTGGAACTGGGTGGGTGGACGAGGCGCCACATAGGATGGCCTCGGGGGGTTGTTCTGGCGGAACATGCTATTTGGGATCCAGATCTTGCGTTTCTGGGAACCAGAACTGGATGAACCTTCCTCTCTAGGGTGTTTGCGGAAATCGTTGGGGATGTTCATGTCCTCTGCCTTGATGGCCTTGTTGACAAGGACCTGGAAAGTGGCAAAGTCATGAAGGTTGAGCTCGCGACGGAGTCCACTGTTGAGGCCACGACGGAACCTCTCTTGTTTCTTGGAGTCGGTGGAGACTTCTTCAGTTGCATAACGAGCAAGTCGGTTGAACTCACGACTGAACTCGTCAACGGTCCTTCTGCCTTGAGTGAGGTTACAGAACTCCTCACGCTTGCGGTCCATGAGACCCTTGGAAATGTGGTGCTCGCGGAAAGAGGTGCAGAACTCCTCCCAAGATGCAGGTGGTCCAACGGGGCGCATATTCAGAAAGTTCTCCCACCAAGACCTTGCTGCACCTTCGAGGTGATAGGTGGCATAGCTGACCTTGTCGCCATCTGCAACACGGCCGGCTTGGAGTTTCTTCTCGATGCTGCGAAGCCAGTCATCGGCGTCAAGGGGCTCGGTGGAGTAACTGAATACCGGGGGATGAAGCCGGATGAAGTCGTTCAGGGACACCAGCTCATTGCGCTGCTGAGTGGTGTTGCGTGCAATGAATTCCAGCAGGTGGTGAGAGTCACGGCGGTTCCTCTCAACCTCCATCAGAACTTGGTCCATCGTGGGTGGGGGTGGAAGGTTGTCTTCCTCCTGGTTGTTCCCACGACCTTGGTTACGACCAACCTGGCCACGGGTTCCTTGAGACATCCTGAAGGTGAAAAACCAAAGTCATACAGAGTTGATTTTGAAGAGTCTAATCAAGGTATCGAAGTACTGGAAGGATTACAGAGCAAAGGAAGTAATCATCTTGACGACATGGTGATAAAGCATACAAGCCATATATTCACAAGCTGTCATACAAACCATACATCGTTTTAGTACAAGCACTAAGCTAATACAAACGTGATGAAGATGATACATCCTTCAGAGGCACTCTGACTTCCTATACATTATTTATCTAAGCCTCTGGAACTTAGACACCTTGCTTACAATATACTAGGATACTACTACATCCTCACTAAGTAAGACCACAGGCGGTCTCACTCATCTCCATCTCCATAGTAATCCTCGTAAAAGTTACCCGCGTATCCCGGTAGCTGGAGGTGACCATCGGAAAACACGGAGGCTTGTGGACCCTGATATCCATTTGGGCAAGGATGGGGCCTAGGTCCAGTGTAGGGTGGAAGCAAAGGACCACGGGGTGTAAAAATTCCTCCAATCTCGGGCCAAGCAACTCGAGAAGGCATCTGGGTCCTTACTGGATAGATCGCATCGTACTCCAGTGATCCTACGCTCACAAAAGGTGCCAAGAGCGTCAGTGCTCGGTACAGACGAACACGAGTAGCGTGGAGCTCAAAATGGAGAGCACGTGCATCACGATCTCTGTCACTAGCAAACCTAGCAGTCACCTGAAGTGCTGGATCCTCTGCGGAGTGATCTGAGTAGAGTCCGGTGTAATATCCCTCTTCTCCTGGAAGTGCAGCTGGGATATAGCGGAATGAAGTCTCTCTCAGCATGGTGTGCTCCTCTCTCAGCAGGGTAATACATGAATATGCAGCATCCTGCACAGCCATGTTCTCGGTAACGCCGATGCCATGTCCAAAGTGGATAGGCTGGGTGACTCCAACGTGGTGTGGGTAGATCCGGACAATGCAGTGAAACTGCGTCTGGTTGAAGTCGTGGAACTGCTCCTCGATGGTGTACTCAGGGTACCATCGATATCCCACGTAGGACATCATCTCGATCAACGTGGCGGGATGGCCACGCACACCGAGGCACCTGGTCAAACGAACAATCTGCCGAGGGGGAAGAGTTTCCATCTGAAACAGAAAGCAAGAGTTTGCAAATGCATCAGATTATATGATAAACCTGGAATGACTCAGACAGCATAACGGCTGTAATTGTAAGAAATGACAATTTCTTTCAATATGCAAACAGCACTTACATAATACGATGTAAGAAATCAGCATTACAAAAATGCTAGGAAAACCTGGACAAAACTTTCCTACGGCTATAAGGAAGCAATCAACGAGATATGCTAATCAGACAGAGGAGAGCCTAGTCCTATCTTCCCGTAGAATAAGATGAGGGTGACTCAGAACTCAGAACGAAGGGGTAAGGAGAAAAATGAAGCCTTACGTTGTTCCCTTATATACCCAGAGTAACTATATAACTATAGCAAGCTAGACTCAACTTTGGCCAAGGATACTAGTCCTACAGTCAGTCCTGCTCTGATACCAAGTCTGTCGGGACCCGGGGTTTGCGTATGCAAGTACAGTTAAGACATAGTCATATGGAGAGCCGAGAACCGCACCCACTTGTCTAAGCAGACAAGGCCAAGCACTGAACATTCTCGGAAAGCATCGTACGTGAGGGGCATCCCATCCAGGCCGGATGATCAACTGTGATGGGTCCTCATCGTCCGCACACAAGCCTAATGATATGGGTGGTGAACTCCCATATTCAAAGACAAGTCGCCTCAACCATACTATCGACTATCTCAAAACTCTTACATAGACTTACTCCAGCCCGATCACTTAGTCGGGGTCTAGGGCGGGCTCGATCATACCACAAAGTGTGCACGAGACGGAGTCTCGAGCAATCGCATCGCGTTGCGCCAAGCTGCGCACATCTAAGGGCCACTTGGTGTATGAAAGACCGCCAGCCAGAACACAACTAAGGTCTCGAAAACCCATACAAAGACATGCATGTTATAAACATACACGCAGCATACATGCCTTGTATGAATAGCAGGTACCATTGCAATTCTCTACAAAGTGTACATTTTATTTATAACTCTTATAGAGTACACACAGAGATCACATACATGTGATCCAACATTACAACACAAAGCGGAAGCAAATTATGTCTGAGTACAGACAAGTTTAACAAATTGGCTTAAGAAGCCTTATTCAAACATAAAGCCCTCCACGAGGGAACCAGTCTGCTGACTGGGACTAGACTAGCTTAACTTCAGTCGTCCAGCTCGATGAAGAAGCCACCTTCGGGGTCAGTGGCATCATCTAAAACATAGATTCAGCAAACGTGAGTACAAAGGCGTACTCAGCAAGACTTACATAGGAGCTATACTACTCATGCACATGGATCAAGGTAAAGGGAGGTGGGGTTCACTTGCAGAAATGCCATATTTGACTTGGCTAATCCTGAACTACGAGTACCAGACTTTGAGGTAAGAAGCGTACACGAGTCCACTACTTTCACCAAACAATTACACCACTATGGTGCCTTCCTCGACTTCCCCACGAGAAAGCACGCCATAGCACTCACACTTATCTTGGTGTGTTTTGGAAGTATCCGGTTCAAGTTATCTAATAATCAAGCTAAGCTTTCCAAGTAGTCCATAACCGCGGACGCGGCTATTCGAATAGTTTTGTTAACCTTGCAAGGGTGTACCGCTACACACACATGATCATCATTTACCGCCTTTGATCTCGACACCATTCAAGGGGTGCCAGCGAGGATGCTCACCACAACTGTTACCTCATAGCCTATCTAGTCCAAGAAAGCCGCCTACTTGGGTTGGTTACCACCATCGTGATGCCGGCCGGTTTACCGAAGTGGACCCAAGTGATGTGTGCGTGGTGCATCAGCCGGTCTCAGATGAGCCGTTCTCTCACTTAGCATCCATGCCACAAGCCTACCAGAACTCCGAACTACTGCGACATCTGGACATCGAAAGGGATGAGTTAGTAAGTTGAGAGGGGTCAGTGAGCCCAATGTGTGGTTGTACTCTTCATCTTGGATCACCATACAAGAACTCGGACTTAGGGCGGTGTTCAACGAGACAACCCACCGTGTACTCCTACACAGCCTCTCATCGTTCACCTTGTATTAGGGTCGATTCACCAACACTTTTCTACCATCAATAACAAGATCATTCCCATCCCGACTCACATCACAGTAACAACATGGTATCTTACTAAGCATGCAATAAGCGATAACATTTGCAGGGGCCACATGATATCAAACAACTCCTACAGTTGCTAGGATTGTGGTTTGCTTACTACTGTGACAAAAGATAGGTCATGCAAAGGAATGGGTTCATCTATGCGGTAGAATCGTAACATGGAGATCATCCTAAACAATGCATAAGCGAGACATGAGAGGGAAGTGGGATTTTATCGACATGATCAATGGGATTTTGCTTGCCTTGCTGACGAGGTTCGGGTTCTGGATCTTCAGCGAAGGGGGTGACCTCTTGCTCCGGTTCCACCTCTACTCGACAAACAAAGCACGAAGTAGCAATCAATAAGAATGCAATGCTCAAGCACATGATTGAATGTTAAAGCTTGAAGTATAAGTTTTGATGTGTGAGGCAATTCCATTTAAGTGGAATATATTGCATTTTTAAAATGCAAATTCAAATTCCACATTTGAATTCAACATTAACCAAGTTATATGTGATATAGTTTGATCATTTTGAATCAACTTCAAATGTGTATGATATGCCTCTGAAGTGTGGTTGAATTATGGCTTAAATCCATGGTCCAAGTTGCAAACTCAATTGATTTGAAATTGAAATAAATTCAAATAAACCATTTGACATATGCTACTGGTCCCATTTTAAATTCAACTCAAACAGAGTTGAAAGTTGCATATTTGGAAAGATAATTTTCTCCTGATCATTTTTCATATCTTATTTGTCCAATTTGGATTTAATATGAATTTTCTATGAATTTCCAAAGTTTGGGGTATTTTCTGGATTTTCTGTAATTTATTAAATCTCTGGAAATTCCTTTATTGCGTCACTGTTGTGTCATGCTGGCGTCAGGGGGGTTTGACCCGAGTCAAACTGACAAGGGGCCCCACTGGTCAGCCTCTGTAGGGTTAAACCCGTGGTTAAAATTTAATTAACAGAGGGATTAGGGGATGGGGCCCAGTAGTGAGTGGGTTTAGGGGTGTGATTAGGGGTGGGTTAGGGTTAACTCGCCGGCGGTTAGCCGCCGGTGGCACGGGCACGGCGGCGTGGTCGCCGGAGTGAGCTAGAGGCCACGGGAGAGCACGGGGAGAAGTCCATTCGACTCAGCAACGTCTCGCGAATCGTCTGGAGGCAACGGGGGTCCTCGGGGTGGTCGGGAGCGACGACGGCGACGACTCCGGCGGCAGCAGAACGGCGGTGAGGTCGTAGACGAGGCTAGGGAGCACGGTTTGAGGCGTTCTTGGTTGCGTTCGCAAGCTGGCACACGCGGAAGTCAAACGCGTGCACTGGGAGTCCATGACAAGCACTGGAGCGAGGAGGTCGACGACCATGGCGGCGACCTTGCTCGGGATCCATGGCGGATTCGGTTGTGGGGCAAACGATGCGCTACAAACTTAGGGGAAAGGTGAGGAAGCTCACCCTGAATCTAATGGAGAAGACGGTGAGGCCGGGGACGCTGTGTAGCCGGAGAATTTGACGACGTCGACTCACGGGTCCGGCGAGCTCTCGTTGAAGCTGGCGTCGTGCACGGGGGCTCCTCGGTCCAATTGATCGGCCACGGTGATGAAGACGGCGATGGCGGACGTCCTAGACAAGCTGGGGCGACGAGTGGAGGCCAGTGGCCGCGGTGGCGCACGGCGGCGAGCTACGGGGCGCTCGGGTCTTCGCGGGTTTCGCACGGGGGAGAGGAGGAAGAGGGTTCCAGGGGGGGGGGGGAATGGAGGCGTGGCACTCGGGTGCGTCTCCAGGGGCGCGAAGAGATGGCGAGGGGGAAGCAGGAGGTGGCCAGGGCTCGTCGGCTGCGTCGGTGGAGTGTTGCATGCATTCCACCGAGCAGCTTCAGGGCGTGGGGAGGAAGACGACAGGGGAGGCTCCAGGTGGGCTGGGCCGTCCAGGGGAGCTGGGCCTCGCCTAGTGCGAGAGGTAAGCTTTTCTGATTTCTGTTTAATCTTTCCTTTCTGTTTTTCTGTAATTTGTTCTGTTTAGCTAAAATAAATAGCGAAACATTTTATTAAATGCTGAAAACTTTTATGTGGCCTCATAAAAATATAAACTAGCCAATCATAAACTTTCAACATTTTTAAAATTCAAATGATTTGAATTTTAAATCAAATAGGGGGATTTCTTTAATTCCAAGGTACTGTTTGAATATTTGAAAAATCTATGAGCATGGGGTGGGTCCCACATCACTTGATATGTGATCACACTCATTTATAAGACTTTTCAAAACTCTAACATGAATTTTTGGAAAAGATTTTTATCTGGCCTTTTGAATTAATTCATTTGGGGGGTGTTCCTTCTCCCATTTGAAATTTTGAATTTGATTTCCAAGATTTCTTTTTTCAAATTTTGACATGATGCAAAGGTACTAACTAACCCTAGCACATACCTAACAGAGGGTTCTGACAGCTATCCCAAGGAAACTTGTGGATACACCTTCTACAACAAGTCTGTCAGCAAAACGTTTGTTGCCAAGACGGGACACTTTCTTGAGAAGGAGTTTCTCGCGAAAGAGTTGAGTGGAAGGAAAATAGACCTCGATGAAGTGACTGACCAATCACTCCAATTGGAATAAACGGCTACGGAAATTGTTCTGGAACCATCTTCCACAATAGGAGCTGAAGAGAATGGCCAGAACGACATTCATAACGATCATGACATTAATGATGATCATGATGAGAATGAAGAGGAACCTTTTATGCCCCGTAGGTCATCAAGAGTCCGTCAACCTACTGAGTTTTACAAACAGCTTGTGAATGCAATCTCGGCTGATGAGTCGGATGAACCTTTGAGTTACAAAGAAGCAATGGAGGGACCCGAGTCCGAGAAATGGCTTGAAGCCATGAAATCCGAAATAGACTCCATGTACACCAACAAAGTATGGACTTTGGTGGATATTCCCGAGGACCGCAAGGCCGTCGAGAATAAATGGATTTTCAAGAAAAAGACTGACGCAGACGGAAACGTATCTGTCTACAAAGCTCGACTTGTCGCGAAGGGTTTCCGACAAATTTAAGGAGTTGACTACGAGGAGACGTTCTCTCCTGTAGCGATGATAAAGTCTATTCGGATCCTACTAGCAATAGCTGCATATCATGATTACGAGATATGGCAGATGGATGTGAAAACTGCATTCCTAAATGGCAACATTGAGGAAGAGTTGTATATGATGCAACCAGAGGGGTTTGTCGATCCAAGGAACGCTGGTAAGGTTTGCAAGCTTCAACGGTCCATCTATGGGTTGAAGCAAGCATCTCGGAGCTGGAATCTTCGATTTGATGGGGTCATTAAAGCTTTTGGATTTGTCCAAAACGTCGAAGAGTTCTGCGTCTATAAGAAACTGAGTGGGAGCTCTGTAGCATTCCTTGTGTTATATGTAGATGACATATTACTAATAGGGAACAAGAAGAAATTCTTAGAGGAAGTGAAGGAATATCTGTATGGACAATTTTCCATGAAGGACCTAGGTGAAGCTGCGTACATATTGGGGATAAAGATCTATAGAGATAGACCTAATCGACGGTTGTCCTTGATTCAGAACACTTATATTGACAAGATATTGAAAAGGTTCAAAATGGATGACTCCAATAGAGGTCTCTTGCCAGTTATAAAAGGTGTCAAATTAAGCGTGACTCAATGCCCAACCACAGCAAAAGAGAAGGAGGAGATGTCCTCAAAGCCCAATGCCTCAGCCATAGGTTCTCTCATGTATGCTATGTTATATACCAGACCGGATTTCGCGCTGGCCATTAGTATGACTAATCCCTACCAGAGTAACCCGGGAATGGCTCACTGGATAGTAGTAAAGAACATCCTTAAGTACTTAAGAAGAACCAAGGATCTCTTTCTCGTTTATGGAGGAGTTGATGAGGACCTCACCGTAAAAGGCTACGTTGACGCAAGCCTCGGCTCAGATCTAGATGACTCGAAATCCCAGACGGGATATGTTTTCATGTTGAACGGTGGCGCAATTAGCTGGAGGAGCGGCAAACAGTCAGTCGTCGCTCAATCTTCAATGGAGTCGGAGTATATTGCCGCTTGCGAAGCGTCAAACGAGGCGCTGTGGCTGAAGAAGTTCTTGATCGAGCTTGGCGTCTTTCCCAGTTGCACTGACCCCGTGGGGATCTTCTGCGACAACACGGGTGCCATTGCTAAGGCGAAGGAGCCAAGAACTCACTCTACAGCCAAGCACATCCTCCGAAAGTTCCATGTGACGCGAGACTACGTCAGGGATGGACACACTAGGATTCACAAGATACATACGGATCTGAACGTAGCAGACCCGATGACTAAACCTCTTCCACAGGGCAAGTTTGAAGAACACCGAGAGACCATTGGTGTTAGATACATACCTGATGTAAACTAGTGTAATGTGTACTATAGTGCAAGTGGGAGACTGTTGGATATGTGCCCTAGAGACAAATTAATAAAGATATTTGTCACATATCCGTTTTGTTCATAATACATTTTATACTGTGCTATAACTATATTACTTGGAAATACTAATACAGGTGTAGTATAAAACATGGTCCGTAGTTTAACTCGGGTAAACTATCTCATTGGGCAATTGATTGATCAATCTTTCCTGATCATGGCGACACTTAAGTCCATTGACAATGAGGTCATATCATTAAGGGGAATGATGTAATGGACGTACAACCACCTAAAGTATTGCAATGTGATCGAGTCACATAGTTCAGCGTTGCTATGACTTTGTAACGTATGGCTTAGTCCTTAGACCGTAATGATCATACGTAATCACGATCTATGAGGAGACTTTGATTTGTATCCCACCGCCTCACTGAAATATGCTGGCTATAACGGAGCACTTTGGGTATTCCGAAATAGATGGTTGATGAGTATGTTAATAGATCAGAGCGGGATTTGTCAGTCCTTATGACAGGACAGGTACTCTGGGCCCACTCAGTGATATTGCATCAACACCTTGCAAGGACGTGACTAGGTCACAAGAGATGCAATGATCATGGACGAGAGAAGTTGTTTTTTGTGAACGAGATGTGAACACGGTATGTGGGATAACGACGATCAAACCTCGGAAAAACAAAGTACCGCAGCACAAAGGGATTACGTCGTATCGTTAACGGTTTCCAAAAGCGATCGAAGTTCATTCGATGGAAGCGCAGGGGCTGTCAAGGATTGTAACCAGGTCCAACTGACTAGTCATTGGTCAATGAGAAGAGTCTCGACCATGTCTGTTGTTTCCCGGACCGTTAGGGTGTTACACTTAAGGGCAATCGATGCATAGGACAGTTACGGGATCAATCGGTGAAATAGGAGAAATCACCGGAATAGTTCCGGAGGAGGACGGAATGGTTTCCGGACATTTTGAATAGTTCAAAATAAAGTTTAATTGTTTTAATAATGTTTTATTATTTAATTATCTGAATTAAATATTTAAAACATATTAAATAAATTAAAAAAAATGGGAAAAAGGCTATATGGGCCCATGGGCCCCATTAGGGGAGGAGGGGGTTTCCTCCCTTGGGCTTGGCGCCAAGGGTGGGGCCCATCCCCCCCCTATGGCCGGTGCACCTCCCCCCCCTTGGGGGTTTAGTCCCACATGGGGGATGGGAGGAGGATCACACCCCCCCTTGGCCTATATAAGGAGGGGTAGACCCCCCTTTTCCCAACACACCAAATCTCCTTCTTTCTCCTTCTCCTTCCCGGAAGTGGACTCCCCTTGTTTGGAGTCTGCACCAGGATTGGAGTTCTCCATCATAAGGCAGGCCGTCGCTCTGCCGGAGTCGGGTTCCGTAGCCATCTTTCTTCCGCTGCTCGCCTGGTTCGGGGCCCGGGAGGAACATCGATTGTATCGTACGTGTATAATCTCTTCGAGGCACTACACCTGTGGTGCTACTTCGTCGCTGGAGGTTTACCGGGAGTCATCCTCGCTGGTGGTGGTCTTCTACACGACAGGGAGGTCGTAGTTCTGAGTCTACGCCAACCACGTTCGCAAGAACGTTTCCCTCTTTCGGTCTTCAAAGGTATGAACAACGATTCCCTCCGTTACTTTATGTCACCATAGCATAGATCTTGGGTTCGGGTACCGTAGGTGTGAAAAATTTGTGTTTTCTGCCCCGTATCCCAACAGTTCTCCCACCACTGAAGAGCAGCACCTTCCAGAAAGTAGGCCGCGAATAGCACACGATCACCGGGAGAAACATGGGCTGTCTCAAGCTTACGCTCGAGGGAACGAAGCCAATCATCGGCATCAAGGGGCTCGGAAGAACATCGGAATACTGGAGGGTTGAGGAGAATGAAGTCCTGGATGGTAACAACACTATGATGCTGACGAGAAGTGTTCTGCTCAATACGCTCGAGAAGACGTGTCTGATCACGACGATTCTGCTCAGCCTCCAACATGATTTCTGCCGTTGAGGTTGGTGGTGGAGGTTCTTCACCGTCTATGTTACCGGAACTGGGATCAACACCTTGATTTTCACTTGACATTCTGTGTGATAAGAATCAACAATCAGAATAGGATTTAGGACACAAATCTATGCTAAGATAGAAGACTATAATGCAATAGCATCAAAGCCACAAACGGACAGCATAACGGCTGCACCGGGATGGAAATTGAGACAACCTACAGGATAACGGACATCACTTCCACAGAAACACTATGGAATGATGGCTCAGAAAGACCACAACACTCCTACAGCTACAAAGAAGCAATCAACGAGATGTCCTAGTAAAGACATAGATGAGCCTAGTCCTATCTTCCCGTAGAACAAGATGAGGGTGACTCAGAACTCAGATCGATGAGGGTAAGGAGGAAAAAGAAGTCTTACATTGTTCCCTTATACCCAAAGTAACTATATAACTATAGAATGTTAGACTCGACATCGGCCAATGGTTTGATAATCCTACAGGCAGTCCTGCTCTGATACCAAGTCTGTCGGGACCCGGGGTTAGCGTATGTAATTCCGGTCACAATGCAATCACATGGAGAGCCGAGAGCCATACCCACTTGTCTAAGCAGACAAGGCCAAGCACAGATCACTCTCGGTAAGCATCGAACGGAGTGAGGGGCATCCCATCCAGGCCGGATGATCAACTGAGATAGGTCCTCATCGTCCGCTCACAAGTCTAAATGCTTATGGGTGGTGAATCCCATACTCATAGACAAGTCGCCTCAACCATGTTATCGATTGAATCATAACCCTTACATAGACTTACTCCAGCCCGACCACTTAGTCGGGGTCTAGGGCGGGCTCGATCATACAACAAAGTGTGCACGTGACAGAGTCACGAACAATCGCATCGCGATGCCCCAAGCTGCGCACATCTAAGGGCCACTTGGTGTATAAAATACTGCCAGCCATATCACAACTAAGGTCACGAAAACCCATACTAAGACATGCATGTTATAATCATACACGCAGCACACATGTCTAGTATAAACAGATGGTAATCACAACATGAACTCTACAAACTCAGTCTTTATAACTTCTGCTAAACAGAGCAGACATAGTAGTAGTATTACAAGCAGAGATCACATGTTTGTGATCCAACATTTCATCAAACATCAACGGAAGCAAATTATGTCTTAGAAAAGACAAGTTTAACAAATGGCTTAAGAAGCCTGAAAGAAAAGTACAACGACCCTCCAGAGGG
Source organism: Bromus sterilis (assembly GCA_950022295.1). Taxonomy (NCBI): domain Eukaryota; kingdom Viridiplantae; phylum Streptophyta; class Magnoliopsida; order Poales; family Poaceae; genus Bromus; species Bromus sterilis. The sequence continues at coordinate 357,018,144 of OX465595.1, read as the reverse complement.
CACAGTCTGCTGCCTGGAACTATACGACCTGGTCCACGTCGAGCTCGAGGTAGAGGCCACCATCAGGGTCAGTGGTCTCGTCTCTAAAACATAGAATAAGCAAACATGAGTACAAAGTCGTATTCAGCAAAACTTACATAGGAACTATACTACTCATGCACATGTATCAAGGCAAAGGGAGGTGGGGTTTCACTTGCAGAAGTGCCAGCTTTGACTTGGCTAGTCCCCTACTACGAATACCAGAGAGAGGTAAGAACGTACACGAGTCCAAGTAACAGTCTCCAATCAATACACCACTATGGATACTTCCTCGACTTCCCACGACGAAGCACGCCATAGCACTCACACTTATCTTGGAAAGTTTGTAAGAATCCGGTTCAAGTTATCTATGATCAAGTAAAAGTCTCCAAGTAGTCCATAACCGCGGACACGACTATTCGAATAGTTCATTAACCCTGCAGGGGTGTACTGCTACACACACGCCTCATCAGTTACCTCTTGGGGATGGACCCTTCAAGTGAGTACCGGCGAGGATGCTGCCACGACACTTCACTCACGGCACCATCTCTAGTCCTAGGGAGTCGCCTATTTGAGTTGGGACCACAATCGGAATCCGGCAGATTGTTCCGATGCGGACTCAAACATTGTGTGACCGCCATCAAGCTCAACTCGATCATGATAACTTGATTCAACGTGCCCACAACCTACGCCAACCACGTACCTTGGTTCCACCTGCTTGAGATCGTTAAAGGGCGAACTACTTGCGACTCCTGGACAGGACCGGGGTGAGGTACTAGGCCAAGAGGGGTCAGTGATCCCAATGTGTGGTCGTACTCTTAGTCTTGGATAACAACACAAGAACTCTGGCTTAAGGGAGTGTTCAACGATACAACCCACTGTGTACTCCTACACAGCCTCTCATCGTTCACCTTTGTTTTGGGTAGATTCACCAACACGTTACCACCATCATTCACATGATCACTACCATCCCGACTCACATCAAAGTGGCCTCAGGTAACAACTCTAAGCATGCAATAAGCTGTAACAGTTGCAGGGGCCACATGATATCAACCAATTCCTACATCTGCTAGGATTGTGGTTTGCTTACTACTGTCACAAAATGATAGGTCATGCAAAGGAATGGGTTCAACTAGCGGTAGAACGTATCATGGTGACATCCTAAACATGCATTTGCGAGAATGAGAGGGAACTGGGATTTTATAGACATGATCAAAGAGGGGGATGCTTGCCTTGCTGACGATCACGATGTAACACTCTTCTGACGTGAGGTTGAACTCGTCTCCGAGAAGAAGCAATCACCGAAGCACTGGAAGTAAAGCACAATGAAGATAGCACAATGCACAATCAATATGCAAAACATAGCATGGCAAGGTGATGATGTGACCTATGTTTAAATTGCCACATGTTAATTGAAGTTGATTTGAAAAGTGAATTCAAATTCAAACTCCAAATGTATTCCATTTAGGTCAACTTGCATTTGCTAAAGTTTGTTCATTGTAAACCAAATGATCATATGTGTGAAATGCTTCTGAAGTACAAGTGAAGTGTGGTGCATTTCAATGGTTGAAGTTGGAATAGCAATTGAATTCATTTTGAATTAAATCCAATTAAATCAAATAGAAAAAGCTACTGATCCATTTTTAAGATCAACTCCAACATAGCTGAAAGTTGGAAATTTGGATAGAGGATTTTCTCCTGATCATTTTTCATATATTACACTTTGAATTTGGAGTTATAGTTTAAAAGTTATTCAATTTCAAAGTTTTTCTTAATTTCTAGAATTTCTGGATTTCTTTAATTCTTGTTAAAACGTTTTTCTGTTTATTGCGTCATTAAGACGTCAGCATGACGTAAGGGGGGGGCTGACCAGTGGGTCCTGGATGTAAGTGAGAGCGGGGGTTAAAACCCGGTTTAAACTAAACCGAGTGGTTAATTAGCCTCTAGGGCCCGCATGTCAGTGAGAGAGAGAGAGAGATTAGGGGGGGGGGGTAGGCCTAACAGGCCGGCGGCTAAACGCCGGTGGCTTGGGCCACGGCGGCGCTCGCCGGAGTGGCGATTCCGGCCACGGGGGAGGGAGATGGAGGCACGGGCGTGATGCCCGCGACATCGCGCGTCGGCTGCGGCTACTGGGGGTTCAAGGAGGCGCTCGGGGCCACGGCTTCGTCGACATAGGCGTCGGCCGGAGCTCCTTGTCATGGCGAAAAGCGGAAGGGGCACGGGAGGAAGCACGGATGGGGGAAAACGGAGTGTAGAGCTCACCTGAGCACGATGGCGCACTCGAGGAAGCCTGGGAGGAGCTGGGGGCGGTGAATTCGTTGATGACGTCCACGGTGGCCGGCGGCGAACTGGAGAAGGGGGCGGCGTCTCTAGGGCCTCCGGGCTCGATTCCGAGTGTGGGGCGACGAAGACGTCGGCGGGGAAGGCTCTGGACAAGGTGGCTTGGCGAGCAGAGGCCGTTGGCCACGCGGGCGCACGTCGGCGGCGAGATGAGCTCTCGGGCTTGCGCGGAAAACGGCGAGAGAGGGAGAGGGATGAACTGGGAGAGGGGAAGAAGGACTTGGGGGCTTCTGGGTGTCGTCCACCGCGAAGGAGAAGAGGGGGGAAGGGCCTGCGTGGCCGGGAGCAGGAGGTGGCGGCCATGCCGCAGCGCACGGCTGGCTTGTCCCTCCTTCTGGCAAGAGGAGGAAGACGACAGGGGTAAGTGGGCTGGGCCAGGTGGGCTTTCGCCCGTGGGCGCAAGGTAAGCTCTTTTCTGTCTTTCTTTTTATTTGTTATGCCCTTTAAAAATAAATAGCTAGGGCATTTTATAAAATCCCCAATTATTTTTATAAAACCTAGGTGACTCTATAGAAGTCAACCCCAAGTTTTGGGAATTTTTGAAATTCAAATTATTTGAATTTCAATTCCAATAGGCATTTAATTTAATTTCCAAGCCACTATTTGGATTTTTGAAAAATCTATGAGCATGGGATTAATCCCAAATCACTTTTAAAACGATCACACTCATTTTTAGGATTTTTCAACACATCGAAAAGAATTTTGGAAAAAGATTTATTTCTGGCCTTTTTATTTAATTCATTTAGGGCTTTTCTTTTCCCCAATTCCTTTTCTTTTGCAATTTTTTTTCAAGATGCAAAAATGCAAGCTTGGAAAAGCACAAACCTAAATTAGGGTTCTGACACCACGAACGGTCCTTCCCATGGAGAAGATAGCTTGTGCATTCCATCCTTTTTCTGTATGAGGCGGAGCACTAAGTCACCTTCCTGGAAAGTCTGACTTATGATACGACAACTATGATATCGTCGGAGATCTTGTTGGTAGATAGTCGACTGAGCTACTATGTCAAGACTCTACCCTAGGTTTGTGCTTAAGTTAAGTTGCATTTTTGCATCTTGAAAACAATTGCAGAAGAAAAAGAAATGGGGAAAAGAAAAGCACTAAAAGAATTAATTAAAAGGCCAGAAATAAATCTTTTTCCAAAATTCTTTTGGATGTGATGAAAAATCCTAAAAATGAGTGTGATCATTTTAAAAGTGATTTGGGATAATCCCATGTTCATAGATTTTTCAAAAATCCAAACAGTAGCTTGGAAATTAAATCAAATGCCTATTTGAATTGAAATTCAAAAAATTTAAATTTCAAAAATTCTAAAACTTACGGTTGACTAATACTAAGTCACCTAGGTTTTATAAGAATAATTGGGAGTTTTTATCAAATGCCCTAGTATTTATTTTTAGGGCAAACAAATTAAACAGAAAAAGAAATAAAAGAAAAAGAAAAGAAAAAGGGCAAAAGCCCACTTACCTGTGGCCCAACTAGCCGAGGCAGCCCAGCTGAGGGGCAGCCACGTCTTCTTCGAGGCTCCAGGCAGGCACACGGCTGCGTGCCGCGCATGCCGTGGCCATGGCCACCTCCTGCTTCGCCGTGGCGCGCCTCCCTGCCTCCTTCTCCCCGCCGCTTGACACCTGGGGACGCCCCGCCTCTTCTCTGCCTCTCTTTGGCCGCGTTCCCCTTCTCTTTCCTCCGTTCCGAGCACCGCCCCGAGACATCACCTCGCCGTCGTTGTGCCCGCGCGTGGCCACCGGCCTTCTCCTACCCCTCCACCTTGTCCAGAAGGTCCAGCGCCCTCGACTCCTTCGAGCCACAAGACGAATCGAACCGAGGAGCTCCCTAGGCATCGCCCGTGTCTTCGATTTGCCGCCGGCCGCCGTCAACCGCAAGCTCAAATCTGCCGCCGTCTCTACCTCTCCGGCCTCCCCGAGCTCACCATCGTCACCGCCGTGAGCCCCTCTCATTTTCCCCCCACCCCGATCTCCTTCTCGCGTCGTGCTTCGCCTTTCCGCCGTGGACAGAGCTCCGGCCGCCGCCGGGCTCGTCGCCGTGGTCGCCTCGGACCTCTCCCGAGCCCCCCGTGTGCACTGGGAGATGCGCACGAGCGCGAGGCACACGCCTGTGCCCTCCGTTCCCCTCCCCGTGGCCCCTAGCCGATTCCGGCGAGGGCACCGCCGTGGCCAGAGGCCACCGGCGTCAAGCCGAGGCCATTAGGTCCTAACCCGTGCACTAATCCCCCTCCTATCTCTATGACACGTGGGCCCCAGGCCCCCCTAATTAACCAGGGGGTTAATTAAACCGGGGATTAACCCCTGTGTCACTGACCAGAGGGCCCCACTGGTCAGTTGGTCAGTCAACCCCCCTACGTCAGCATGATGTCATCATGACGCAAGAAAAGGAAATTAATTTATTTAATCAGTAAATTACAGAAAATACCCCAAACTTCAACTATTAATATCTTTTAATCTATAAGTCCAAATTCAAAGTGTAATATATGAAAAATGATCAGCAGAAAATCCTCTATCGAAATTTCCAACTTTTAGCTATGTTTTAGTTGATCTTAAAATGGGACCAGTAGCTTTTGCTATTTGGTTTAATTGGAATTAAATCAAATTGAATTCAAATGCTATTCCAACTTCAACCAATGCAATGCAAACATGATCACTAGTACATCAGAGGCATATCACACACATGATCACATGGTATGCAATGAACAAACACTAGCAAATGCAACTTTGACTAAATTGAATACCATTTGGAGTTTGAATTTAAATTTACTTTTGCAATCAACTTCAATTAACATGTTGCAAGTTAAACATAGATCACATCAGTACATTGCCATGCTATGTTTTGCATATTGCTTGAGCATTGTATTATCTTGATTGTGCTTTACCTCCAGTGCTTCGGTGATTGCATCTTCTTAGTAGAGTTGATCTCGGAGACGAGTTCAACCTCACGTCAGAAGACTAGTACCTCGTGATCTTCAGCAAGGCAGGCACCCCCTCTTTGATCATGTCGATAAAATCCCAGTTCCCTCTCATTCTCGCAAATGCATGTTTAGGATGTCACCATGATACGTTCTACTGCTAGTTGAACCTATTCCTTTGCACGACCTATCATTTTGTCACAGTAGTAAGAAAACCACAATCCTAGCAAATGTAGGAGTTGATTGATATCATGTGGCCCCTGCAATTGTTACTGCTTATTGCATGCTTAGAGTTTACAATGAGGCTACTTTGATGTGAGTCGGGATGGTAATGATCATGTGAATGATGGTGGTAACGTGTTGGTGAATTGACCTAAACAAGGTGAACGATGAGAGGCTGTGTAGGAGTACACAGTGGGTTGTCTCGTTGAACACTGCCTTAAGCCCAAGTTCTTGTGTTGTTATCCAAGACTAAGAGTACAACCACACATTGGGCTCACTGACCCCTCTCGGCCTAGTACCTCACCCCGAACCAAGTCCAGGAGTCGCAAGTAGTTCGAACTTTAAACGATCTCCAGAAGGTACATCAAGGTAAGTGGTGGACGTAGGTTGTGGGCACGTTGAATCAAGTGATCATGATAGAGTTGAGCTTGATGGCGGTCACACAACGTTTGAGTCCGCATCGAAAAAATCGGTCGGATTCCGATTGTGGTCCCAAATCAAATAGGCGACTCCCTAGGACTAGAGATGGTGTTGTGAGTGAAGTGTCGTGGCAGCATCCTCGCCGGTACTCACTTGAAGGGTCCATCCCCAGGCGGTAAATGATGAGGCATGTGTGTAGCAGTACACCCCTGCAGGGTTAATGAACTATTCGAATAGCCGTGTCCGCGGTTATGGACTACTTGGAGACCTTTACTTGATCATAGAAAACTTCAATGGTTACTCTTAAAACTTGCCAAGATAAGTGTGAGTGCTATGGCGTGCTTCCTTGTGGGGAAGTCGAGGAAGTATCCATAGTGGCGTATTTGTTGGAGACTTGATACTTGGACTCGTGTAAGCTCCTTACCTCTTTCTGGTATTCATAGTACAGGACTAGCCAAGTCAAAGCTGGCATTTCTGTAATGAAACCCCACCTCCCTTTACCTTGATACATGTGCATGATTAGTATAGTTCCTATGTAAGTCTTGCTGAGTACGTCTTTGAACTCACGTTTTCTTATTATATGTTTTAGGGACGAGACCACTGACCCTGATGGTGGCCTCTACCTCGAGCTCGACATGGACCAAGTCGTATAGTTCTAGACAACAGCCTGTGCCCTCTGGAGGGTCGTTGTATTTTCTTTCAGGCTTCTTAAGCCATTTTTTAACCTTGTCTTTAATAAGACATAATTTGCTTCCGTAGATGTTTGATGTAATGTTGGATCACAGCCATGTGATCTCTGCTTGTAATACAACTACTATGTCTGCTCTGTTTAGCAGAAGGTATAAAGACTTGAGTTTGTAGAGTTCATGTTGTGTTACCTGCTATTTATAGTGGACATGTATGCTGCGTGTATGATTATAACGTGCATGTCTTAGTGTGGGGTTCGATAGCTTAGTTGAGTTCTTTCCGGCGGTCTTTTATGCACCAAGTGGCTCTTAGATGTGCGCATCTTAGGGCATCGCGATGCGATTGCTCGTGACTCTATCACGTGGCACACTTTGTTGTATGATTGAGCCCGCCCGAGACCCCGACTAAGTTATCGGGCTGGAGTCTGTTGATGTAAGTGTTATAATTCAATCGATAATATCGTTGAGGTGACTTGTCTATGAGTATGGGATTTCACCACCCATAATCATTTAGACTTGTGAGCGGGCGATGAGGACCCATATCAGTTGATCATCTGGACTGGATGGGATGACCCTCACGTTCGATGCTTTCCGAGAGTGTTTTTTTCTTGGCTCTCCATACGATTGAGTTGTGAATGGAATTAAATACGCATATTCCGGGTCTCGACTGACTTGGTATCAGAGCAGGACTGTCTGTAGGATTATCAAACCCTTGGCCGATATCGAGTCTAGCATTCTATAGTTATATAGTTACTTTGGGTATAAGGGAACAACGTAAGACTTCTTTTTCTCCTTACCCTCATCGATCTGAGTTCTGAGTCACCCTCATCTTGTTCTACGGGAAGATAGGACTAGGATCTTCTATGTCTTTACTAGGACATCTCGTTGTTTGCTTCTTTGTAGCTGTAGGAGTGTTGTGGTCTTCCAGAGTCATCATTCCATAGTGCTTCTTCGGCAGTGATGTCTGTTATCTTGCTGGTTGTCTCATTTTTCATCCCGACACAGCCGTTATGCTGTCCGACTGTGACTTCAATGCCGTTGCATTATAGTCTTGTTGTCTTGGCTTAGAATTATTTCATAAATCCTATTCTGATTGTTGATTCTTATCACGCAGAATGTCAGGTGGAAATCTTTGTGTTGATTTCAGTCCCGGTAATAGAGATGATGAAGATCCTCCACCACCGCCTTCTGCGGAGGAAGTCATGATGGAGGCTGAGCAGAATCGGCGTGATCAGACAAGCGTTCTCGAGCGTATTGAGCAGAACACTTCTCGTCAGCGTAATAGTGTTGTTACCATCCAGGACTTCATTCTCCTCAACCCGCCAGTATTCCGATGTTCTTCCGAGCCCCTTGATGCCGATGATTGGCTTCGTTCCCTCGAGCGTAAGCTTGAGACAGCCCATGTTGCTCCCGCTAATCGTGTGCTATTCGCGGCATACTTTCTGGAAGGTGCTGCTCTTCAGTGGTGGGAGAATTTTGTAGCAATGTAGCCCATAGGTCACGTGGTGTCTTGGCAAGAGTTCTGTGATGACTTCCGAGGATATCATATTCTGGATCAGCTGATGGAGCGCAAGAGAGAAGAATTTTGCAATCTGACCCAAGGAAAGATGTCTGTTGATGAGTATAGGACTGAGTTCACTCGTCTAGCACGTTATGCCCAAGAGGAAGTATCCACCGATGCCAAGAAACAAGCAAGGTTCCGCAAGGGACTTAGCCCCGTTCTTCGTCATGACCTGAACCTTCACGAGTTCGTCAACTTCAGGGACTTGGTCGACAAATCCTTCAAGGCAGGGTATGGAAATGAGTTGTACGAAGAGTCTCGTAAGCGTGATCGTGAGTTTGCATCATCTTCTGGCCTAAGTTCTCGGAAACACTGTGTATAGATTCCCTTCAGTGACGTCAGTCATGCTGTAAGTGCTTCTAGACCATCAACCACCATATATCGTGCACCTCAACCCAATTTTCCTCCTTGGAATTTGGTTGGACAATCAAGTTCTCATGTTCCTTTCATTCCACGTGGTGTTTGTTTCCAATGTGGACAATCAGGCCACAATTTTCGAGAATGTCCCCAAAATCATGTAGCCACCACACCTAATCCAAAGTAAGCCTTTCATCGTGGTAAGCCACAACCCAAATCTTCCAATGTCAAGCCTCATGCCTATGAATATGGTTATGTGAATCACGTATCCATTATGTATTCCCACAAGTCAACCGATGTTGTACTTGGAACCCTTCATGTCAATTCCACCCTAGCTTCGGTTCTTTTTGACCCAGGAGCATCTCACTCATTCATATCCCAGGATTTTGCACTGTCACATGACATCTCTTTTTCCATGTTATCCACACCCTTAGTTGTGCAAGCCCCTGGATCTAGATGGCACACCACCATGGTGAGTCATGAAAATGAAGTCGCCATTGAGGGTTTAGTATTCCTTGCATCACTTATATACCTCAAGTCTTCAGACATTGATGTGATCTTAGGTATGGATTGGTTATCAAGACAGAATGCTGTCCTTGATTGTAAAGCCAATTCAGTTAAACTCACCCATCCTTCAGGCCAGACAATCAAGTACACCTCACATAGCTCTAAAACCCAGGTGCATTCTTTAAATGTGCTTCCCCTTCCTGAGATTGAAGATATTCTGGTGGTTCGTGACTTCCCGGATGTCTTTCCAGAAGAGCTGCCAGGCATACCACCTGATAGATCTATAGAGTTTGTGGTAGATCTTATCCCAGGAACCGCCCCAATATCCAGAAGCCCATATAGAATGGCCCCACGTGAGTTAGCTGAGCTGAAAATTCAACTGGAAGCTTCGTTGGCAAAAGGCTTCATCCGCCCTAGCTCATCGCCATGGGGTTGCCCTATTCTGTTCGTAACGAAGAAAGATGGAACAGAATGGATGTGCGCAGACTATCGCCCGCTAAATCTAGCGACGATAAAGAACAAGTACCCACTTCCAAGGATCAATGATCTTTATGATAAACTTGATGGATCCTCTGTCTTCTCCAAGATGGATTTGCGATTAGGCTATCATCAAATCAAAATCAGAAACGAGGACATTCCCAAGACGGCTTTCACTACTCGTTATGGTCTTTATGAGTACACCGTCATGTCCTACGGTTTAACCAATGCCCCAGCCACTTGATGAATTCGATCTTCATGGAGTATTTGGACAAGTTTGTCGTAGTTTACCTCGATGACATCCTTATATACTCGAAGAACGAAGAAGAACATGCTGAACATCTTAGGCTCGTATTGATGAAACTTCGAGAGCATCGCCTATATGCCAAATTCTCAAAGTGTGAATTCTGGCTACCAGAAGTGACCTATCTAGGCCACGTGATTTCTGCCAAAGGCATTGCTGTCAATCCCGAGAGAGATCAGATCGTCCTTGACTGGACTCCCCCTGAATCGGTTAAGCAAGTTAGGAGTTTTCTTGGCTTAGCAAGCTATTGTCGCCGCTTCGTCGAGAACTTTTCTAAAGTTACAAAGCCTCTAACTGGACTCCTCAAGAAAGATAAGAAATTCGAATGGACCCCCAAGTGCGAGGAAAGCTTTCAAGAGGTAAAAAGAAGATTGACTTATGCACCCGTACTTGCGCCTCCAGACATCAAGAAGGATTTCGAGATCTTTTGTGATGCTTCACGACAAGGGTTAGGATGCATACTTATGAAAGATCGACATGTGGTAGCTTATGCTTCACGCCAGTTGCGGCCACATGAAGAGAACTATCCTACCCATGATCTTGAACTCGCTGCCGTAGTTCATGCCCTGACAACTTGGCGACATTACCTCCTTGGTAATCGTTGTGAGATATATTCCGACCACCAAAGCCTCAAATACATATTCACCCAGCTAGATCTTAATCTCAGGCAAAGACGCTGGATTGAGTTGATAAAAGATTATGACTTAGGAATTTCTTATACCCCAGGCAAAGCCAATGTTATGGCTGATGCACTAAGCGTAAGTCGTATTGTAACAACCTCATGTTACAATAGTATCAACCACTTCTCTATGAGGAACTACGAAAGCTTAATCTCGAGATTGTTCCTCGTGGATCTCTTTTCAACTTGGTGGTGAAACCAACCCTTGAGGATCAAATCATAGTTGCCCAAAGGCGTGCACGAGGTGTTCGTCGTCTCAAGGAGAACATTGCTAGCGGAGTTGCTAAATGTTTCTCCATAGATAGTAAAGAAACGGTATTCTTTGAAAATCGTTTGGTAGTACCTAAGAATAGGTAACTAAGGCAACTCATTCTCAAAGAAGCCCATGAAACACCCCTCTCAATTCATCCCGGTAGTTCAAAAATGTACCGAGATCTACGCGAGAGATTTTGGTGGACTAGGATGAAGAGAGACATTGCTCGATTTGTTGCCGAATGTGATGTTTGTCGTCGCATTAAGGCAGAACATCAAAGACCTGCTGGTACTCTGAGACCTTTGCCTATCCCCGAGTGGAAACGGGATAAAGTCAGTATGGACTTCATCACTGGCTTTCCAAAAACCCAGAAAGGAAATGATGCCATCTTCGTTTTCATTGCTAGACTTTCCAAAGTTGCTCACTTCCTTCCTGTTCGTGAGTCTATAACTGCTAGCCAGTTAGCGGACTTGTATGTCTCCCGAATCGTGTCACTTCACGGTGTTCCTTTGGAAATCAATTCAGACCGTGGTAGTCTTTTCACTTCTCGATTTTGGGAAAGTTTCCAGAATGCTATGGGAACCCACCTCTCCTTTAGCACCGCTTATCACCCGCAGTCCAGTGGTCAAGTAGAAAGGGTCAATCAAATTCTCGAAGACATGCTCAGATCTTGTGTTATCTCTTTCAGAAAGAAATGGGAGAATTCTCTTCCTTTTGCTGAATTTGCGTATAAAAATAGCTTCCAGTCTAGCTTGGGCATGGCTCCTTTTGAATTTCTCTATGGACGGAAATGTCGAACACCCCTAAACTGGTCAGAAACCGGTGAAAGACAATTCTTTGGACTGGATATGATTCAGGATGAAAAAGAGCAGGTTCGCATTGTTCGTGAGAAATTGAAAACAACCCAGTCTCATCAGAAAAGCTATTATGATCGTCATTATAGGGAAGAAAGCTATAATTTGGATGAGAAGGCTTACCTTCGGGTTACTCCTCTGAAGGGTACCCATCGCTTCGGTATCAAAGGCAAGTTGGCCCCACGTTACATTGGTCCCTTTCGCATTCTCGCTAAACGTGGAGAAGTTGCCTACCAATTGGAACTACCCCCTCACCTCTCCCAGGTTCATGATTTCTTCCACGTCTCTCAACTCAGGCGTTGCTTCAAGGACCCCATCCGCGAATTAGACCACGAAATGCTTGATCTCCAAGATAACCTTTCATATCGAGAGTACCCTGTTCGTATTCTTGATGAAGCCGAGCGTAGCACCAGACGTCAGAAGATCAGATTCTTCAAAGTGCAGTGGTCACATCATTCAGAGAAAGAAGCCACCTGGGAAAGAGAGGATCGTCCATGAGCTGAGTACCCCACACTCTTCCCGTCGACTTTTGAATCTCGGGACGAGATTCTTTTGAGTGGGGGCGAGTTGTCAAGACCCTACCCTAGGTTTGTGCTTAAGTTAAGTTGCATTTTTGCATCTTGAAAAAAATTGCAAAAGAAAAAGAAATGGGGAAAAGAAAAGCCCTAAAAGAATTAATTAAAAGGCCAGAAATAAATCTTTTTCCAAAATTCTTTTGGATGTGTTGAAAAATCCTAAAAATGAGTGCGATCATTTTAAAAGTGATTTGGGATTAATCCCATGCTCATAGATTTTTCAAAAATCCAAACAGTAGCTTGGAAAATAAATCAAATTCCTATTTGAATTGAAATTCAAATAATTTGAATTTCAAAAATTCCCAAAACTTGGGGTTGACTAATACTAAGTCACCTAGTTTTTATAAAAATAATTGGGAGTTTTTATAAAATGCCCTAGTATTTATTTTTAGGGCAAACAAATTAAACAGAAAAAGAAATAGAAGAAAAAGAAAAGAAAAAAGGGCAAAAGCCCACTTACCTGCGGCCCAACTAGCCGAGGCAGCCCAGCCCAGGGGCAGCCTCGTCTTCTTCGGGGCGCCAGGCATTCACACGGCTGCGTGCCGCGCATGCCGTGGCCATGGCCACCTCCAACTTCGTCGTGGCGTGCCCTTGCCTCCTTCTCCTCGCCGCTGGACACCTGGGGACGCCCCGCCTCTTCTCCCCCTCTCTCTGGCGGCGCTCCCCTTCTCTTTCCTCCGTTCCCAAAACCGCCCCGAGACATCACCTCGCTGCCGTGGTGCCCGCGCGTGGCCACCGGCCTTCTCCTGCCCCGCCATCTTGTCCAGAAGGTCCAGCGACCTCGACTCCTTCGAGCTGCAAGACGAATCGAACCGAGGAGCTCCCTAGGCGTCGCCCGTGTCTTCGAGTTGCCGCCGGCCGCCGTCAACCGCAGGCTCAAATCCGCCGTTGTCTCTACCTCTCCGTCCTCCCCGAGCTCACCATCGTCACCGCCGTGAGCCCCTCTCCTTTTCCCCCCACCCCGCTCTCCTTCTCGCGTCGTGCTTCGCCTTTCCGCCGTGGACAGAGCTCCGGCCGCCGCCGGGCTCGTCGCCGTGGTCGCCTCGGACCTCCCCCGAGCCCCCCGTGTGCACTGGGAGATGCGAACGAGCGCGAGGCACACGCCCGTGCCCTCCGTTCCCCTCCCCGTGGCCCCTAGCCATTTCCGGCGAGGGCACCGCCGTGGCCAGGGGCCACCGGCGTCAAGCCGAGGCCACTAGGCCCTAACCCGTGCACTAATCCCCCTCCTATCTCTATGACACGTGGGCCCCAGGCCCCCCTAATTAACCAGGGGGTTAATTAAACCGAGGATTAACCCCTGGGTCACTGACCAGAAGGCCTCACTGGTCAGTTGAACAGTCAACCCCCCTGCATCAGCATGATGTCATCATGACGCAATAAAAGGAAATTAATTTATTTAATCAGTAAATTACAGAAAATACCCCAAACTTCAACTATTAATATCTTTTAATCTATAAGTCCAAATACAAAGTGTAATATATAAAAAATGATCAGCAGAAAATCCTCTACTAAAATTTCCAACTTTTAGCTATGTTTGAGTTGATCTTAAAATGGGACCAGTAGATTTTGCTATTTGGTTTAATTGGAATTAAATCAAATTGAATTCAAATCCTATTCCAACTTCAACCAATTCAATGCAAACATGATCACTTGTACATCAGAGGCATATCACACACATGATCACATGGTATGCAATGAACAAACACTAGCAAATGCAACTTGGACTAAATTGAAGACCATTTGGAGTTTGAATTTGAATTTACTTTTCAAATCAACTTCAATTAACATGTTGCAAGTTAAACATAGATCACATCAGTACATTGCCATGCTATGTTTTGCATATTGCTTGAGCATTGTATTATCTGTATTGTGCTTTACCTCCAGTGCTTCGGTGATTGCATCTTCTCGGTAGAGTTGATCTCGGAGACGAGTTCAACCTCACGTCAGAAGACTAGGACCTCGTGATCATGAGCAAGGCAAGCACCCCCTCTTTGATCATGTCGATAAAATCCCAGTTCCCTCTCATTCTCGCAAATGCATGTTTAAGATGTCACCATGATATGTTCTACCGCTAGTTGAACCTATTCCTTTGCATGACCTATCATTTTGTCACAGTAGTAAGCAAACCACAATCCTAGCAAATGTAGGAGTTGATTGATATCATGTGGCCCCTGCAATTGTTACTGATTAATGCATGCTTAGAGTTTACAATGAGGCCACTTTGATGTGAGTCGGGATGGTAGTGATCATGTGAATGATGGTGGTAACGTCTTGGTGAATTGACCTAAACAAGGTGAACGATGAGAGGCTGTGTAGGAGTACACAATGGGTTGTCTCGTTGAACACTGCCTTAAGCCCGAGTTCTTGTGTTGTTATCCAAGACTAAGAGTACGACCACACATTGGGCTCACTGACCCCTCTCGGCCTAGTACCTCACCCCGGACCAAGTCCAGGAGTCGCAAGTAGTTCGAACTTTAAACGATCTCAAGCAGGTACATCAAGGTAAGTGGTGGACGTAGGTTGTGGGCACGTTGAATCAAGTGATCATAATCGAGTTGAGCTTGATGCCGGTCACACAACGTTTGAGTCCGCATCGGAAAAATTGGCCGAATTCCGATTGTGGTCGCAACTCAAATAGGCGACTCCCTAGGACTAGAGATGGTGCTATGAGTGAAGTGTCGTGGCAGCATCCTCGCCGGTACTCACTTGAAGGGTCCATCCCCAGGCGGTAACTGATGAGGTGTGTGTGTAGCAGTACACCCCTGTAGGGTTAATGAACTATTCGAATACCCATGTCCGCGGTTATGGACTACTTGGATACCTTTACTTGATCATAGACAACTTCAATGGTTACTGTTAAAACTTGCCAAGATAAGTTTGATTGCTATGGCGTGCTTCCTCGTGAGGAAGTCGAGGAAGTATCCATAGTGGTGTATTTGTTGGAGACTTGATACTTGGACTCATGTACGCTCCTTACCTCTTTCTTGTATTCGTAGTACAGGACTAGCCAAGTCAAAGCTGGCACTTCTGCAATGAAACACCACCTGCCTTTGCCTTGATTCATGTGCATGAGTAGTATAGTTCCTATGTAAGTCTTGCTGAGTACGTCTTTGTACTCACGTTTGCTTATTCTATGTTTTAGAGACGAGACCACTGGCCCTGATGGTGGCCTTTACCTCGAGCTCGACGTGGACCAAGTCGTATAGTTCCAGACAGCAGCCTGTGCGCTCTGGAGGGTCGATGTATTTTCTTTCAGGCTTCTTAAGCCATTTGTTAAGCTTGTCTTTACTAAGACATAATTTTCTTCTGTTGATGTTTGATGTAATGTTGGATCATAGCCATGTGATCTCTGCTTGTAATACAACTACTATGCCTGCTCTGTTTAGCAGAAGTTATAAAGACTTGAGTTTGTAGAGTTCATGTTGTGTTACCTGCTGTTTACACTGGACATGTATGCTGCGTGTATGATTATAACGTGCATGTCTTAGTGTGGGGTTCGATAGCTGAGTTGAGTTCTTGCCGGCGCTATTTTATACACCAAGTGGCCCTTAGATGTGCGCAGCTTGGGGCATCGCGATGCGATTCCTCGTGACTCTGTCACATGGCACACTTTGTTGTATGATTGAGCCCGCCCGAGACCCCGACTAAGTGATTGGCTGGATTCTGTTTATGTAAGTGTTATAATTCAATCGATAATATGGTTGAGGTGACTTGTCTATGAGTATGGGATTTCACCACCCATAATCATTTAGACTTGTGAGCGGGCTATGAGGACCCATATCAGTTGATCATCCGGCCTGGATGGGATGCCCCTCACGTTCGATGCTTTCCGAGAGTGTTCTGTGCTTGGCCTTGTCTGCTTAGACAAGTGTGTACGGCTCTCGGCTCTCCATATGATTGAGTTGTGACTGGAATTACATACACATATTCCGGGTCCCGACATGCTGCTGTGACATCCTGGTTTTTGGCCCCTTTTTAATTGCAATTTTATTTGCTGATTTTCTGGAGTTTGAAATATTTGTTTGGATTTTCTCAACTCAGATGGCCTTGATCACTTGGACTTAATTTTTCCCCTAGCCCAAGTGAACCCTAAACCCCTCTCCCCTATGGCTATGATCAAGATTTGATCAATTGTGCCCATGCCCTATTTTTATTTTTCCTAAAAATCCTCTTTCACTTATGGAAATTGGTCTTTTCCCTCTCCTTTTTGAGGCTAGCATCACTTCTGCTTATCCTTTTGGCGTGAAACTTTTTGAGCTAAGCAAGGGAGACATGCCCCATGATTCCATGCAAAAACATGGGAAAGCTTAGTACAAAACTTCCCCGAAATTCTTTTTCATTTCTGACCAGAGAGGCACTTTGTGAAGTAAGTACCCTGTAGACTTGTCCAATTGCTCTGAAATTTTTACCACATAGGCACCTTCCTAGATAACCCAGGAACCCCAAGTTTCAGCCCCAAGAGCCTAGCCAAACTCCCTGTAGAAATTACCAAAGGTTCCTGCAGAAGCCTATTCTTGAAGCTGGCAAGTGCTTGAGCTTGCCAGCTGGCCTCCCAACCCCTCACACCCACTTCTGGACGTTTGATACGCGCCAAGGACACAGTGCGCGCGCCCTGGACGCCCTCAGTGCACGCATGCCAGGGGTGAGCACGCGCACTGCCTGTCACAACCGTGCTCTGGCCATGGCCGTGAGGTCGCCATCACGGGCGCGCTGCACCCCGAGCCCCCGCGGCTGCTTGCGCTTGTCCATAACCGCCGTGGCACACCCGTGCGCCACCTGGCCCATCCCAAAGCCCCGCCGCCCGCCGGAGACCTCGTCGTCGCCGCCGCGGCCTGTCTGGATTCCGCGCATAGTGGCGACAGTGGCACGCAAGCCTCCGCGTTGCCCGCGTCATCTTGCTCGCGTCCCCTACCTCTAGCAAGCACGCGTGACACCCGAGCCCCCTCAAAGCCGCGCCGCCCGTCGACGCAGAGCCTCCGCCGCAGCCACGCCCGAGCCGTAACGTCGCCCTGCTGATGCAGAGAACCAGGGCACGCGCGCACGCGTGCTACACCGTCATTGGAACCCCCTAGAGCTCACCAGAATCCCCACCGCTCCCCCGCACGCGAGCTCGGCGCCGTCGTCTTCTGCCCGGCGACACCCGTGGAGGAATCCATGGCTCCCCTATAAATTGATGCCTCCTGTTGCTCGCATCCATCACCACACACCCCCACCCCACTCCTAGAGAGCACAATCGAGGAGGAGACCGGCCGGGGAGGCCCCTGGTCGGAGGTCGTGTCGCAGCGCCGCCGCCACCGCAGCTGGAGGAGAGCCTAGCAAAGCGGTCAGACCACCATTCGAGGAGTTCCGGGTACGTAGCTGCTCGCCATGGTCTCCTACATCTCGTGCCCTAGCCCAAGTTCACCCCCGAGGTCTCCTCGCCGGCGAACCACCCTCGTCGGAGTCGCGACCTCTGTCCCCTCTCTGTTTAATCCAAACTGACGCCTCGACCCCACCTGTCAACCACCCCAGCCGTTCCGAATCGGTATAAGTGGAGGCGCCCGCGTGGTTTACGCCTTCGACGTGGCCCTCTCTGGCTATTTCTCTGAATATTGATTAAATCTATTTAAAATGGGATTTTGACCAAACTTTGACCATGAATAACTCCTAAACCACAAGGCCAAATGAGTTGATTATTTTTGCTACATTTTTCTTTTGAGCTCCTCTCCAAGTTGGCAAATTTTTTGAGTTTGATTCACTGTTTAGGTCCACTGGACAGTGAAGGAATGCATTTGACTTATTTGCATTTGCCACTTGTTTTATTTTTTCAGAAGGTGATCAAGTGCTTGCAGGAGACCAGGAGTTCAAGGATACTCCACTTGACCAAGGCAAGCCATAACAATCTGGTCATGAGGAGCTTAAGTTGATTTTTGATGATTTAAATCATTTTCTCGGGTAATTTTATTTGCTTTCACATTGCTTGCTAATAAAAAAACCATAATAAGTTGATTAGTATAAACATGCCATGCTACTGATCCCATCAAGTTACTCTAGTACATGCCATCATCATGTTTATTTTGTTGCCATGCCTATGCCGGCATGATTCTAGTGATGATCATGCTCCTGATTATATACCATGTTGGGTGATGCATATTCACGATAGTAGTTCATACTCATGCCATGGTTCCATGTTCTCATACTGCTACTCACCTAATGAACAAAAATGTTGACCAAGTGCCACCGAACCGGACTTATCCGTGCAACCACATTTTCTTGTATGGGCGGGCCTTGACTCGGGCTATCGTAGTGCCTTCTACGGATATCACCCAGTAAGGGAGGTTATGCACGCACGGTACCCTGATCAGGTAGGTGGTGATAATCTCGACATCCATAGTGTTTACCCGGGAGTCCCAGTGGGACAAGTTGCCACAAGGTGGCTGGATGGTTGATGGTGGTAACGTGGACACCCAACCATAGGGATACCCAAGACCGTGTGTCGGTGAGTCCGTAGGGAGGTAACGCGGTAGTCGGGTTTCGTTGGAGATGTCCTAGTCCACTCCTGCGGTGCGAGTTCGAAGGATCCTGTGGGACAAGTACCGAGGTGCTGGATGGAGGAGGAACTCCATAATGTGGGTAACGTGCACAAACTCTGCAGAGTCAAAATCTATTCGAATAGCCGCGTCCTCGGTCATGGGACACAGTTCGTACTAGGTCACACGGAGGTCAACACTAATCTGTCTAATAATAAGAATGTTAATGCTGAGACTGTGGTCATGTGATTGGTTAAGGTGGTAACTGAGGACACCTAACCAGTTGAGTGGTCGAGGTACGACCCGTCTGATGGTGGGTCAAGAGATGACCCGGATTACCAAGTCCGCACGACTCGGAGGTAAGCTGGATGAATCATGGGATATTCATGAGACAAGTGTTACTTTTATTCATGTCATGTTTTCCATGTTATTGTTTGCATTATTGCCATGCTATTGTTTCTCCTGATGACTTAGCTGTTATGAGCTTGCAAGTACATTCAATGTACTGACCTGGCGTGTCATGCCAGATGCAGGAGGTGTCGCACCTGAAGAGTTGGCTGAGCTGTACTACGCGAACTAGGCCGTGTCCCATCAGTGTCCCCGTGGATTGGAGTCCCGTCACCTCGTTGTTCCGCTGCCGTAGAGTCCTTCGTCGATCGTATCAAGGCCCCGAGATGTGACATAAATAATGTTGATAGTGATGCTGCACGAGATGTGCCGCCGTGCCTCGTAGCAGTTGTAATCCCGAACTTATGTACCTGTATAATTATTATGAAGCGGTTGTATTTTGTACCAATATGTTGTGCATTGCCAGAAGACTTGATCTTTGGGCTGGCAATGTATGGTAAACCGGTTGCTCTGAGCCGGGGTGCCACAGCTGCTAGTTCTCATTTTTCATCGAGAGCATCCAAGGTGTCCTGCCTTGCTCTGTTGTTGTCGGCTTCCGCATAAGCTGTGACCCTTGGCGAGTCGTGACGGATGTCACTTGGGAGAACGGCTTCTGCTCCATAGACCAGGAAGAAGGGTGTGTATCCTGTCGACCTGTTAGGAGTCGTCCTGATACTCCACAATACTAAGGGAAATTCTTCCTCGAAGCAACCCAGCGTCCTTTCCAAAGGAACAAAGAGTCAGGGTTTGATGCCTCGGAGCAACTCTTGGTTGGCTCTCTCAGCTTGTTCATTGGTCTGTGGGTGAGCCACTGAAGCAAGGCCGAGTCGGATGTGCTCGTTCTGACAAAATCATTGCAGAACCCCCTCTGATAGGTTAGACCCATTATCAGTGATGATGTTGTGGGGGTAGCCGAATCTGTATATTATATTTTTCAAGAATTTAAGCGTCGTTGCTGCATCGCATTTGCTGACCGACTCTGCTACGACCCACTTGGTGAACTTATCGACTACCCCTAGTAAGTGTGTATTCTTGTTGGCTGACCTTTTGAAAGGCCCCACCATATCAAGCCCCCACACCGCGAAGGGCCAAGTGATAGGGATCATCCTGAGCTCTTGAGCCGGGACATGAGCTTGTTTAGCATAACGCTGGCATCCGTCGCACTTCTTGACTATATCCTCTGCATTCACATGTGCTGTGGGCCAGTAGAATCTGTGTCTGTAGGCATTAGACACTAGAGAACGAGAGCCGACATGATGCTTGCAGTCTCCGGAGTGTATCTCATTGAGGATTTCTCTGCCTTCTTCTGGTGACACACATATCTGAAAGACTTCTGCAGGGCTTCGCTGATGTAGCTCACCGTTGATGAGCACAAAAGAATTGCTTCTCCTGAAAATTTTACTGGCCAGCACCTCATCAGTGGGTAGGATTCCCCGGGTCTTGTAATCCAAATAAGTCATGATCCATAAGGGGGTAGCATGTATTGCGGCCACTAGAGCCGGTTCTGGATCGGCTCTGCTATGTCTTGCTCCGTTGGTATTTGCACGGATGGCTTTGTCAGGATGTCGAGGAACACATTTGGTGGAACCGGCTTTCGCTGAGAGCCGAGCCGGGATAGAGCATCAGCGGCTTCGTTTAGCTTGCGCTGCACATATTCCACTTGGTACCCCACAAAGAAACCGGCTTATCTTTCAACCTCTTGCCGATAAGCTGCCATGATGGCATATTTGGAGTTCCATTTTCCTGACACTTGTTGGGAAACAAGGTCGGAAACACCGTAGCATTGGATCCGACTTATGTTCATCTCGCGAGCCAGCCGCAGCCCATGGAGTAAGGCCTCATATTCTCTTACATTGTTGGTGCAAGTGAACTTTAGTTGTAAGACATAGAAAAATTTCTCTCCTTTGGGAGAGGTGAGGACCATGTCGGCTCCTGACCCTTGGAGCTGCCGACTTCCATCAAAGTGCATTGTCCAGTATTTAGTAACTGGATTTTCTGGGGGTGCTTGGATCTCTGTCAAGTCATTGATGAAGTCGACGAGCGCCTGAGATTTCATGGTCGTGCATGGTTCATACTTGATGTGATAAGCCCGCAACTCTATAGCCCACTTTGCAATCCTTCCCGTGGACTCCCGGTTCTGGATGATATCTGCAAGCGATGTTGAGCTGACTACAGTAACGGGGTGCTCCCGGAAGTAATGCTTGAGCTTCCGACTCACCATGAATACACCAAGGACCAGTTTCTTCCAGTGATGGTAGCGTTGCTTTGATGAAGTCAAGACCTCACTAACATAATAGACCGGCCTCTGCAAAGGGTGCTCTTTACCGGCTTCCATACGTTCAACCACAACCACAGCACTGACCGCTCGATTTTTGGAAGAAATATAGAGTAGCATCGGCTCTTTTGGATTAGGAGCCGCCAAGATTGGAGACTGTGATAATTGTGTCTTCAATGCTTCTAGATCTTGACGGCTTCATCGTCACATACGAATTTATCCGACTTTCGTAAGAGCCGGTATAATGGGATGGATTTTTATCCAAGTCGGCTTATGAACCGACTCAGGGCAGCTACGCACCCTGTGAGACGTTGGACTCCTTTCGCCGAGGCCGACTTCTGGAGAGCCATAATGGCGTTGATTTTCTCCGGGTTTGCCTCGATACCTATCTCTGACACTATGTATCGGAGGAGCTTTCCTGCAGGGACCCCAAAGGTGCATTTGGCCGGGTTTAGCTTCATCTGATACTTGCGCAGATTCTTGAAGGTTTCCTGGAGGTCACTGATGAGAGAGTCGGCCAGCTGAGACTTGATGAATATGTCG
This sequence comes from Bromus sterilis, assembly GCA_950022295.1. Lineage (NCBI taxonomy): Eukaryota > Viridiplantae > Streptophyta > Magnoliopsida > Poales > Poaceae > Bromus > Bromus sterilis. The sequence continues at coordinate 356,996,257 of OX465595.1, read as the reverse complement.
TCCACGTAAGCGTGGACGTTGCGCCCAATTTGCTCCTGGAGGCAATTTTTCACCGTTTGCTGGTACGTGGCTCCTGCATTATTCAAGCCGAAAGGCACCAAAGTGTAGCAGTATATCCCAAAGGGAGTGATGAAAGCCGTTTTCTCCTGGTCCTCGAGGGACATCTTGATTTGGTGATAGCTAGAGTAGGCATCGAGAAAACACAGGAGCTCGCATCCCGCAGTAGAGTCGATAATCTGATCAGTGCGGGGTAGTGTGAAGGGGTCCTTTGGGCAGGCCTTATTTAAGTCGATGTAGTCAATGCACATACGCCCAGTCCTGTTCTTTTTCAAAACAAGGACCGAGTTTTCAAGCCACTCCGGATAGAAAACTTCCATGATGAACCCGGCAGCTAGGAGCCGAGCTATCTCTTCCCTAATGGCGTTCCTCCTTTCGTCATTGAAACGACGAAGGAATTGATTGACCGGCTTCAGTTTTGAGTCGATATTTAGGTGGTGCTCAGCGAGTTCCCTCGGGACACTTGGCATGTCTGAAGGTTTCCATGCAAAAATGTCCCGATTCTCATGGAGGAACTCAATGAGCGCACTTTCCTATTTGTCAGATAGCTCTGTCCCAATGATGAACTGCTTGGAAGCGTCACCAGGGACAAAGTTGACTTTTTTCGTGTCCTGAGCCAGTTGGAATTTGGGGTTGTTTTCAGGAGTCGGTTTCTTGAGGATGGTGGAGTCGGTTGGGTCTACCTTTTTCTGGTATGCAGACAGGTCCTCCTTGGCACATGCTGAGTCGGCGAATTTGATGTGTTGCTCGTCACTAGCTCTGGACCGGCTCCCATCTACCGTATTCGGGCCGAAGGGACCCAGAATTTTTAGATTTAGGTAAACATGGCATGGTCGAGCCATGAACCTGGCATAAGCCGGTCTGCCTAGGATTGCATGATATGGGCCCTCGAGTTTTACCACCTCATAGGGTATGAGCTCAGAGCGAAAGTTTTCAGCACTTCCAAAAGCAATCTCCAGGTAGATTTTGCCTATTGGGCCTGCCGACTTCCTTGGGTCTATTCCATGGAACACGGTGTTGGAGGTTTGCAGCTGTTTGTGAGTCAATCCCATCCTTTGGAATGTCTCGTAGTAGAGAATGTTGATACGGCTTCCTCCATCCATGAGTACTTTGTCGAGTGCGTAGCACCCGACTTGTGGAGAAACTACCAGGGCTAGGGAACCACGGTTTTCTACCACTGGTGGGTGGTCATCCCTCGTCCAAGTGATCGGCTGTTCGGACCAGTTAAGCCATCTGGGACAAGCCGCCTCAGTGGCCACAGACATGGCGGCTCTCTGCTGCAGCTTCCTGTCCCTCCGACAACTGCTGGTGGTGAAGACATGATACGTTGAGTGGTCTTGGAGCTCCTTTGGGTTTGATTGGAATCTGGCGAGTCCTGATTGGTTCTGCTGTCCCCCTCCCTGGGTCCTTGGCATTGCGGAGCTACGCCAGTTCGTGATACTCTATCCTCGTTGGTTACCACAAGTGGAAGGTTGAGATGTAGAGTAACGACAAGTTTCCCTTAGTGAAGATACCAAGGTTGAGAGTGTCGACCAGTAGGACTCCGAATATGATAAGTAGGTCGTGAAGTCAACAATGGCGCCGTTCACAACTCAAGGTTGTTTACTTCACCTGGACCTGCACACGACACAAAAAACTTTTCTTCCCAACGAGTACAGAGAGGTTGTCAATCTCTCTGGCCTTCCTGTTCACAAAGTATCAAACGCAAGAGATAAAAGATAATAATGATAGCAGCTAAAAGTGAAAGCAGGAACATAAAAGAGTGTATAAACAGTGATGAGAATATGGACCCGGGTCCCGTGATTTTCACTAGTGATGTCTCTCTCCCAAAAGACGATAAAACTGCTATGCGAGGTAAACAAATCACAGCTGGGCAATTGACAGGATTAAAAATGCACCGCAATGCTAACTATGCTATAAAGAAAGGACGAGGCTCAAAAGCATGGACGGTACGCCAAAAAAAGTAGACCGAAATCCAACTACATCTACTACTAATTATCCACCTTGAGATATATATCCAGAACATCTCGTTGGTATTAAGTTGCGAGCCCCACCCAAAGTGTAAACCCAAAGCAACAGAAAACTGCATTAAAAAGCACTTTGCGTAAAGTAAAAAATCCTTGCAACCGCGGTTACAAGCACCGTTGTTTCCCGCTTGTGGGAATAACACATCCCCTAGACTCATGTTTCTATCACTCAAGCATGTCATCAGGGGGCATGAACCCACAATCCAGCATAACGTTCCCTCTTGGAGTCACTACCTACTACTTGGCCAAAGCAATAAACAGGAACGGAGAACATGCAAGAATTACTTAGGAACAAGAATATAAAAGATAAGAACCAAATATATTACTCAATCACAAACTGAACATAGTCTCATAATCTATCAGATCCCAACAAACTCAGCATAGCAAAAGCAAAAAATTACATATGTGCCTCGATCATGTAGGGCAGCTCACGAGGTCTAAACCTTGAAGAACAAAGAAGGGAGGAGAACATCACATAGATACTGATCACGGACCCATGGTCCAAGTTAGACTGCTCATGAATCATCCGAGAAGCGTCCATGGTGGAGGGGAAGCTCCCAGAGGTCAATCCTCCCTCCGGCAGGGTGCCGGGAAGAGTTCTGCTGGCGCTCCCGATCTTGGAAGCGCGGCGGTGGCGGAACAGAGGCGAGATCGCGAAAAAGGGTTCTGTCCTCGGATTTTTTGCGTCACGGAGAATATATAGGCGAAGGGGGCAGCCAGGGGGGCTACCAGGGATCCAGGCGCCCGCCTGGCGCGGCCAAGCCCTAGGCCGCGCCATCTGGCCGCCCAAGGCCCTGGTGGGTCCCCTCTGGCCCTCCTTAGGGACTCCGAAAGCTTCCGTTGCGCTGATTTTTTATCTGATTTTTCTTGAATATTTGGAGCACTTTTAATATGGGGGAAACGTGAAATAGAAAAACAGCAGAAAATAGGAACTGGCACTTTGGTGCACTGAGTTAATAAGTTAGTCCAGATATGATCAAAAGTGTATAAAAGTGTATCTAGATCATAGAAATATCACACAAAACATGCATGGAGAAAGCAGAAGCTATAGATACGTTTGGGACGTATCAGCTCCCTGATGGCAAAATTTTTGGTTATTGTTGTTTTAACCGGCTCTGCCACCTGACCCAGGGGGGCCCTGACCTCCACGACGTGCGAACTCTTTCATGAAGTTGCAGTCTTCCCAAGTGTGAATGGATGGACGGTCGGGTTTACTGTGTTGTGGGCAAGGTCTCTTCAAAGCTTCTTCAAAGCTGACTCGGGGTTAGAAACTTCGTTCCGACTTGCGGTAGTTGTTTCCCCCCTGCTTCTGCCTTTGGGAGCCGACATTTGTGTTGGCTACCAAGTCGGAAGTATTCTGATCGAGTCGACGCTTGGTATGTTGGTTTTGGCTCTGAGATCCCTTGTCGTTATTCTTTTTATTCTGGGCGGCTTTGTCCTCTTCCTGGTCAGCATCCTTGGTTTTGTCAGACTCGGCATACTTTATGACTGCGTTGATGAGCTCTCCCATGTTACTGACCGTCCTCTTGAGTCGGCCAAGCTTGTGTACTAGAGGCTCGAACTTGCAGTTTCTTTCCAAGATGATCACTATTGTCTGTGCAGTAATAGTATCTGAGGAATGGACTATATCAGCGACTCATCGTGCCCAGCTTAGGGACGACTCTCCTTCCTTCTGGACGCAGTGCTCCAAGTCGACGATTGTGGTGGCTCTCCGGCAGGTGCCTTGGAAATTCTTGATGAACTTCTCTCTGAGATCCGCCCAAGAGGTGATGGAATTCTCTGGAAGATTTTTCAACCATGTGCGAGCCGGCCCTTCCAACATCATTGTGTAGTAACGGCACGAACCTCTTCGCCGGCTTGCGGCGTGTCCATGGCGAGGTTGTAGCTTTCGATCCAAGTCGTTGGGTCCATGCCAGCCGTGTAGTTTGGGATTTTACGCGGTACCTTGAAATCTAGGGGCAACCGTGTGTTCCTCAAAGCAGACACTAGACATCGGTTACCCATGGATCTGCTGGCGAACTCAGTGTTTGGTTCCTGTGAGGGGAATTAGGCCGCCGGCTCTGTATATTGGTTGGTGTTGGGAGCCGGTAGGTTCATAATTCTCAGTGGCACCTGAGGGCTCAGAGGTACTCTGTCGTGGCACTGGCTGCCTGATGCTGCCAGAGCCGACGAATCTGCTTGCCGGCTCACACTTCGATATGGAGTTCCATGTATGTATGGGACCCCTTGTGAGTATTGGACTTGCTGTGTGATTGCAGTCTTGAGGAAGTTGACAGCCTCGCGGGCGGCATGATCTGCTGGGGTATCGCCGTGGATTGGCTCGTTAGTGAGGTAACGGGTCGCCGCCATGACATTAGCCATTGGGTTATCGAAGTGGTGAGGAGGTGTATGGAAGCGATCTTGGTGTGAAGAAGGAGACGGTTGTCTGGGAGGCGTGAATCCTGGGGGAGTCGACTGGTCAAGGGTCTGGAAAGGTGTTCGTCCTTGTGTCGGGACCCGGGGTTAGCGTATGCAAGTACAGTTAAGACATAGTCATATGGAGAGCCGAGAACCGCACCCACTTGTCTAAGCAGACAATGCCAAGCACTGAACATTCTCGGAAAGCATCGTACGTGAGGGGCATCCCATCCAGGCCGGATGATCAACTGAGATGGGTCCTCATCGTCCGCACACAAGTCAAATGATATGAGTGGTGAACTCCCATATTCAAAGACAAGTCGCCTCAACCATACTACCGACTATCTCAAAACTCTTACATAGACTTACTCCAGCCCGATCACTTAGTCGGGGTCTAGGGCGGGCTCGATCATACCACAAAGTGTGCACGAGACGGAGTCTCGAGCAATCGCATCGCGATGCCCCAAGCTGCGCACATCTAAGGGCCACTTGGTGTATGAAAGACCGCCAGCCAGAACACAACTAAGGTCTCGAAAACCCATACAAAGACATGCATGTTATAAACATACACGCAGCACACATGCCTTGTATGAACAGTAGGTACCATTGCAATTCTCTACAAAGTGTACATTTTATTTATAACTCTTATAGAGTGCACACAGAGATCACATACATGTGATCCAACATTACAACACAGGCGGAAGCAAATTATGTCTGAGTACAGACAAGTTTAACAAATGGCTTAAGAAGCCTTATTTAAACACAAAGCCCTCCACGAGGGAACCAGTCGTCTGACTGGGACTAGACTAGTTTAACTTTAGTCGTCCAGCTCGATGAAGAAGCCACCTTCGGGGTCAGTGGCGTCATCTAAAACATAGATTAAGCAAACGTGAGTACAAAGTCGTACTCAGCAAGGCTTACATAGGAGCTATACTACTCATGCACATGTATCAAGGTAAAAGGAGGTGGGGTTCACTTGCAGAAGTGCCAGCTTTGACTTGGCTAGTTCTGAACTACGAGTACCAGACTTTGAGGTAAGAAGCGTACACGAGTCCACTACTTTCTCCAACCAATACACCACTATGGTGCCTTCCTCGACTTCCCCACGAGGAAGCACGCCATAGCACTCACACTTATCTTGGTGTGTTTTAGAAGTATCCGGTTCAAGTTGTCTAATAATAAAGCTAAGCTTTCCAAGCAGTCCATAACCGCGGACGCGGCTATTCGAATAGTTTTGTTAACCTTGCAAGGGTGTACCGCTACACACACATGATCATCAGTTATCGCCTTTGTACTCGACACCGTTCAAGAGCTGTCGGCGAGGAAGCTCACCACAACTGTTACCTCATAGCCGATCTAGTCCGAGAAAGCCGCCTACTTGGGTTGGTTACCACAATCGTGAACCCGGCCGGTTTACCGAAGTGGACCCAAGTGATGTGTGCGTGGTGCATAAGCCGGTCTCGGATGAGCCGTTCTCTCAGTTAGCATCCAAGCCACAGACCTACCAGAACTCCGAACTATGGCGGTGTTCAACGAGAAAACCCACTGTGTACTCCTACACAGCCTCTCATCGTTAACCTTGTATTAGGGTCGATTCACCAACACTTTTCTACCATCATCAACATGATCACTCCCATCCTGACTCACATCACAGTAACAATATGGTAACATACTAAGCATGCAATAAGCAGTAACATTGCAGGGGCCACATGATATCAACCAACTCCTACATTTGCTAGGATTGTGGTTTTCTTACTACTGTGACAAAAGATAGGTCATGCAAAGGAATGGGTTCATCTATGCGGTAGAATCGTAACATGGTGATCATCCTAAACAATGCATAAGCGAGACATGAGAGGGAAGTGGGATTTTATCGACATGATCAATGGGGGTTTGCTTGCCTTGCTGACGAGGTTCGGGTTCTGGATCTTCATCGAAGGGGGTAGCCTCCTGCTCCGGTTCCACCTCTACTCGACAAACAAAGCACGAAGTAGCAATCAATATGAATGCAATGCTCAAGCACATGAATGAATGTTGAAACTTGAAGTATAAGTTTTGATGTGTGAGGCAATTCCATTGAAGTGGAGTATATTGCATTTGAAAATGCAAATTCAAACTCCACATTTGAATTCAAATTAACCAAGTGGTATATGACATAGTTTGATCATTTTGAATTATCTTCAATTGTATAAGATATGCCTCTTATGTGTGGTTGGATTATAATATAAATCCATGGTCCAAGTTGCAAGATCATTTGATTTGAATTTGAATTAAATTCAAATAAACCAAATGACATATGCTACTGGTCCCATTTTAAAATCAACTCAAACAGAGTTGAAAGTTGCATATTTGGAAAGATAATTTTCTCCTGATCATTTTGCATATATTATTTGTCCAATTTGGAGTTAATATGAATTTTCTATGAATTTCCAAAGTTTGGGGTATTTTCTGGATTTTCTGGAATTCTTTTTAATTAGAAAAGATTTTATTGCGCCGGCACTGCATCAGCATGACGTAAGGGGGGTTTTGACCCCGGTCAAACTGACCAGTGGGCCAGGGCTGTCAGTCTCTCATCTAATTTCCCTGTTAGATTAATCTAACAGAGAGGATTAGAGGGGGCTGGGCCCACCTGTAAGTGAACCAGGGGGGTTGGTTTAGTGGCTAATCACCCCGGCCACGTCAGGCTTGCCGGCGGCTAGCCGCCGGTGGCCACCAGTGCGGCAGCGCTGCACAGGGAGAGCGCTCCCGTGGTCCAAATCGCGTGCTTCGACCACTGAGACGAAGCTCTCGGTGTCGCGCGTCGATTGAGACCGAAAGGGAAGGTGGGGAGGCCCTGTAGGCATGCCGGCATCGAGCTTTGGCGGAGGCGGTGCTACTGGCTAGAGGCCGAACTCGATACAGAGCTCCAAATGGCGCGTGGTTGGGTGCGTTCGAAGCAACGGAGCACGGGGAACGCAAAGGACAAGGTAGCGGGGTCGATGGCATAGCGTAGCCCCGTCAACGACGAGCACGACGGCTCGGTACTCCGGCGTCCATGGCAGCACGAGCCAGAGGAGGAGAAGGAAGCCGTGGCTTGAGGGGAAAAGCTCACCAGACGCTGGTGAACACGTTGGAGCAGGCGTCGGAGGCGGGGAAGTTACGGCGGCGGCGAATCGATCAACTCGAGCTCCGGCGGCCGGCGGCGATCCGATGAACCTGGCGTCACTCCTAGTCCAAATTGGAGCTCCGGCTTCTGCTTGTCGACGAAGACGAGGACGGCAAGCACGTTGGACATCTTGGTGGGGCTCCTCGGCGTCAAAGGATACGCGGGGGCGCTTCGGTGCTCCGGCGAGTTCTCCTGTCGATGACGAACACGGCGAGGGAGGAGGGGGAGGTGGTTCTGGAGGGAGGGAGAAGGATCGGGACGTCTCCTAGACGTCTCCAGGCGAGGAGATAGGGCTCGGGGCAAGCAGGCAGCTGCCTGTCGTGCCCACGGCGCTCGCCGGCGAGGTGCCTGCCTGCCTGGAGGGGAAGAAGACGCATGTACCCCCTCCAGGTGGGCTGGGCCGGCTGGGGAGGTGGGCATCGCCCCCTGGCGAGAGGTAAGTCCTTTTCCTTTTTCTGTTTAATCTTTCCTTTCTGTTTTTCTGTATATTTGTTTTGACTTTGGTAAAAATACCAAATCATTTTATTAAATGCTGAAAACTTTTATGTGGCCTCATAATAATATAAACTAGCCACTCATAAACTTTCAACATTTTTAAAATTCAAATGATTTGAATTTTAAATCAAAAAGGGGTATTTCTTTAATTCCAAGGCACTGTTTGAATATTTGAAAAATCTATGAGCATGGGGTGGGTCCCACATCACTTGATATGTGATCACACTCATTTATAAGACTTTTCAAAAATCTAACATGAATTTTTGGAAAAGATTTTTATCTGGCCTTTTGAATTAATTCATCTGGGGGGTGTTCCTTCTCCCATTTGGATTTTGAATTTGATTTCCAAGATTTCTTTTTGAAATCTTGACATGATGCAAGGTTACTTTGATCCTAGCACATTACCTAACAGAGGGTTCTGACAACTCGCCCCCACTCAACAGAATCTCGTCCCGAGATTCAGAAGTCTGCGGGAGGAAGGAGGGGTACTCGGCACTGAGACGGTCTTCTCTTTCCCACGTAGCTTCTCTTTCGGAGTGGTGTGACCATTGCACTTTCAGAAACCTAATCTTCTGACGACGAGTGACACGCTCTGCGAAATCAAGAATACGGACGGGGTATTCTCGATAGGAAAGGTCATCTTGGAGATCAAGCGTTTCATGGTCGACTTCGCGGATGGGGTCCTTGAAGCACCGCTTGAGTTGGGACACATGGAATACATCATGTACTCGGGAGAGGTGCGGAGGTAGTTCAAGTTGGTAGGCAACTTCTCCACGTTTAGCAATAATGCGGAAAGGTCCGATGTAACGTGGGGCCAACTTGCCTTTGATACCGAAACGTTGGGTTCCCTTCAGAGGAGTAACCCGAAGGTAAGCCTTCTCATCCAGATTGTAGCTCTCTTGCCTATGATGACGATCATAGTAGCTCTTCTGACGAGACTGGGCTGCTTTCAATTGATCACGAACAATGCGAACTTGCTCTTCTTCTTCCTTGATCATATCCGGTCCAAAGAATTGTCTTTCACCGGTTTCAGTCCAGTTTAGTGGTGTTCGACATCGTCGTCCATAAAGGAGTTCAAAAGGAGCCATGTTCAGACTAGATTGAAAACTATTGTTATAAGCAAATTCGGCAAATGGAAGAGAATTCTCCCAATTCTTTCCGAATGAGATAACACAAGCTCTGAGCATGTCTTCAAGAATTTGGTTAACCCTTTCGACTTGACCGCTAGACTGAGGATGGAAAGTTGTACTAAAGGAGATATGAGTTCCCATAGCATTCTGAAAGCTTCCCCAAAATCTAGAGGTAAAAAGGCTACCACGATCAGAATTGATTTCCAAAGGAACACCATGAAATGATACAATTCTAGAGATGTACAAGTCTGCTAACTGGCTAGCAGTTATAGACTCGCGAACCGGAAGGAAGTGAGCAACTTTGGAAAGCCTATCTATGACAACAAAGATGGCATTGTTTCCTTTCCGGGTTCTTGGAAAGCCGGTGATGAAGTCCATACCGACTTTGTCCCATTTCCACTCGGGAATAGACAAAGGTTGAAGTGTACCAGCAGGTCTTTGATGTTCTGCCTTAATGCGACGACAAACATCACATTCGGCAACAAATTGAGCAATGTCTCTCTTCATCCTAGTCCACCAAAATCTCTGGCGTAGATCTCGGTACATTTTTGTGCTACCGGGATGAATTGAGAGGGGTGTGTCATGGGCTTCCTTGAGGATGAGTTGCCTTAGTTCCCTATTCTTAGGTACTACCAAACGATTTCCAAAGAAAAACGCTCCCTTGCTATCTGTGGAGAAACATTTAGCAACTCCGCTAGCAATGTTCTCCTTGATCCGGCGAACACCTCGTGCACGCCTTTGGGCAACTATAATTTGATCCTCAAGAGTTGGTTTCGCCACCAAGGTAGAAAGATAGCCATGAGGAACAATTTCAAGGTTGAGCTTGCGAAAGTCCTCACGAAGAAGTGGTTGATACTGCTGTAACATGAGGTTGTTACAGTACGACTTACGACTTAGTGCATCAGCCATGACTTTGGCTTTGCCTGGGGTGTAAGAAATTACTACGTCGTAATCTTTTATCAACTCAATCTAGCGTCTTTGCCTGAGATTAAGATCTGGCTGGGTGAAAATGTATTTGAGGCTTTGGTGGTCGGAATAGATCTCGCAACGGTTACCAAGGAGGTAATGTCGCCAAGTTGTTAGGGCATGAACTACGGCAGCGAGTTCAAGGTCATGGGTAGGATAGTTCTCTTCATGTGGCCGCAACTGGCGTGAAGCATAAGCTACCACATGTCGATCTTGCAGAAGTATGCATCCTAACCCTTGCCGTGATGCGTCACAATAGATCTCGAAATCCTTTTTGGTGTCTGGAGGTGCAAGTATGGGTGCAGAAGTCAATCTTCTTTTTAGCTCTTGAAAGCTTTCCTCGCACTTGGGAGTCCATAGGAATTTCTTATCTTTCTTGAGGAGTTCAGTTAGAGGCTTTGCAACTTTAGAAAAGTTCTCGACGAAGCGACGGCAATAGCTGGCTAGGCCAAGAAAACTTCTAACTTGCTTAACCGATTCAGGTGGAGTCCAATCAAGGACGGCCTGAACTCTCTCGGGATTCACAGCAATGCCTTTTGCAGAAATCACGTGGCCTAAGTAGGTCACTTCTGGTAGCCAAAATTCACACTTGGAGAATTTAGCATACAGGCGATAATCTCTAAGTTTCATCAATACCAGCCTTAGGTGTTCGGCATGTTCTTCTTATTTCTTCGAGTATATAAGGATGTCATCGAGGTAAACCACGACGAACTGGTCCAAATACTCCATGAAGATCGAGTTCATCATGCGTGAGAAAGTGGCGGGGGCATTGGTTAAACCAAAGGACATGACGGTGTACTCGTAAAGACCATAACGAGTAGTAAAAGCCGTTTTGGGAATGTCCTCGTTTCGGATTTTCATTTGATGATAACCTAATCTCAAATCCATCTTTGAGAAGACAGAGGATCCTGCAAGTTGATCATAAAGATCATTGATCCTGGGCAGTGGGTACTTGTTCTTGATCGTCGCTAAATTTAGCGGGCGATAGTCTACGCACATCCTTTCTGTTCCATCTTTCTTCGTTACGAACAGAACAGGGCAACCCCATGGCGATGAGCTAGGGCGGATGAAGCATTTCTCAAACAAAGCTTCCAGTTGGGTTTTAAGCTCAGCTAACTCACGTGGGGCCATTTTGTATGGGCGTCTAGAAATTGGTGCGGTTCCTGGGGCAAGATCTACAATAAACTCTACACATCTGTCGGGTGGCATTCCCTGCAGCTCTTCAGGAAAGACATCCGGGAAGTCACGAACCACCGGAATGTCTTCAAGTCGGGAAGGGGAAGTACATTCAACGAATGCACTTGGATTCTTGTTTTGGGGGAGGTGTAGTTGACGGTTTGGCCTGAAGGGTGGGTGAGTTTCACGGATTTGCCTTTGCAATCCAGGTAGGCATTCTGTCTTGATAGCCAATCCATGCCAAGGATGACATCAATGTCTGAAGACTTGAGGGCTATGAGTGAAGCAAGGAATACTAAACCCTCAATTGCAATCTGATTACCATGGCTTACTCTATTAGTTTGCCATCTTGACCCTGGAGTTTGAATAATCATTGGGGTGGACAATTCAACAAAGGGCAACTCATGACGAAGTGCATAACTTTCCGACATGAATGAATGAGATGCTCCTGGGTCGAAAAGAACAGAAGTAGGAACAAAATTGACTGGGAGCGTACCAAGAATGACGTCAGTGGTGTCATCAGTCTCTTCGGCGGCAATCTGGTTCACACGTCCACGAGTGGCGGGAGGAGCGGGTTTGGCGGTGTAGACCTTCTGGGGTGGCTTGCCACGGCCATTGTTGTTGTTGTTGTTGCCTCCGGCACGTGGTGGAGCATTCTGGTGTTGGAGCTGGTTCTGGGGACACTCACGAGAATAGTGACCTGCCTGACCACACTTGTAACAGGCTCCGAAAACAGTTCGTGGAGCTGGGTTGTTTGGTGGAGTTGGGTGGAGCTGGGTTGGTGGACGAGGCGCCACATAGGATGGCCTCGGTGGGTTGTTCTGGCGGAACATGCTGTTTGGGATCCAGATCTTGCGCTTCTGGGAGCCAGAACTGGATGAACCATCATCTCTGGGGTGTTTGCGAAAGTCGTTGGGGGTGTTCATGTCCTCTGCTTTGATGGCCTTGTTGACAAGGACCTGGAAGGTGGCAAAGTCATGAAGGTTGAGCTCACGAGGAAGTCCGGTGTTGAGGCCACGACGGAACCTCTCTTGTTTCTTGGAGTCGGTGGAGACTTCTTCGGTAGCATAACGAGCCAGTCGGTTGAACTCACGACTAAACTCATCAACGGTCCTTCTGCCTTGAGTGAGGTTGCAGAACTCCTCACGCTTGCGGTCCATAAGACCCTTGGTAGTGTGGTGCTCGCGGAAGGACGTGCATAATTCCTCCCAAGATGCAGGTGGTCCATCGGGACGCATATTCAGAAAGTTGTCCCACCAAGAACTAGCTGCACCTTCGAGGTGATAGGTGGCATAGCTGACCTTGTCAGCAGTTGCAACACGGCCTGCTCGGAGCTTCCTGTCGATGCTGCGGAGCCAGTCATCGGCGTCAAGGGGCTCGGTGGAGTAACGGAAAACCGGGGGATGAAGTCGGATGAAGTCGTTCAGGGACACCAACTCATTGCGCTGCTGAGTGGTGTTGCGAGCAATGACTTCCAATAGATGGTGAGAGTCTCGGCGGTTCCTCTCCACTTCCATCAGAACTTGTGCCATCGTGCGTGGGGGTGGAAGGTTGCCTTCCTCCTGGTCATTCCCACGACCTTGGTTACGACCAACCTGGCCACGGGTTCCTTAAGACATCCTGAAGGTGAAAACCAAAGTCAAACAGAGTTGATTGGAAGAGTCTAAACAAGGTATTGAAGTACTGGAAGGATTAAAAAGCAAAGGAAGCAATCATCTTGACAACATGGTGATAAAGCATACAAGCCCTATATTCACAAGCTGTCATACAAACCATACATCGTCTTAGTACAAGCACTAAGCTAATACAAACGTGATGAAGATGATACATCCTTCAGAGGCACTCTGACTTCCTATACATTATTTATCTAAGCCTCTGGAACTTAGACACCTTGCTTACAATATACTAAGATACTACTACATCATCACTAAGTAAGACCACAGGAGGTCTCACTCATCTCCATCTCCATAGTAGTCCTCATAAAAGTTACCCTCGTATCCCGGTATCGGAAAACACGGAGGCTTGTGGACCCTGATATCCATTTCGGCAAGGATGGGGCCTAGGTCCAGTGTAGGGTGGAAGCAAAGGACCACGGGGTGGAAAAATTCCTCCAATCTCGGGCCAAGCAACTCGAGAAGGCATCTGGGTCCTTACTGGATAGATCGCATCATGCTCAACTGATCCCACTCTCACAAAGGGAGCCAAAAGTGTCAGTGCTCGATATAGACGAACACGGGTGGCGTGGAGCTCAAAACGGAGAGCGCGTGCATCACGATCTCTGTCACTAGCAAACCTAGCAGTCACCTGAAGTGCTGGATCCTCTGCAGAGTGATCTGAGTAGAGTCCGGTGTAATATCCCTCTTCTCCTGGAAGTGCAGCAGGGATATAGCGGAAAGAAGTCTCTCTCAGCAAAGTGTGCTCCTCTCTCAGCAGTGTCATACATGAGTATGCAGCATCCTGCACAGCCATGTTCTCGGTAACGCCAATGCCATGTCCAAAGTGGATAGGCTGGGTGACTCCAACGTGGTGCGGATATATCCGGACAATGCAGTGGAACTGCGTCTGGTTGAAGTCGTGGAACTGCTCCTCGATGGTGTACTCAGGGTACCACCGATATCCCACGTAGGACATCATCTCGATCAAGGTGGCGGGATGGCCACGCACACCGAGGCACCTGGTCAAACGAACAATCTGCCGAGGGGGAAGATCTGCCATCTGAAACAGAAAGGAGTTTGCAAATGCATCAGATTATGAGATAAACCTGGAATGACTCGGACAGCATAACGGCTGTAATTGCAAGAAAAAGACAATTTCTTACAACATAGAAACAACACTTACATACGATGTAATAAAACAGGGAGCATAACCACTCTAGCAAACCGATCACAACTTTCCTACGGCTATGAGGAAGCAAACAACGAGATGTTCTATTCAGACAGAGGAGAGCCTAGTCCTATCTTCCCGTAGAATAAGATAAGGGTGACCCAGAACTCAGAACGAAGGGGGTAAGGAGAAAAAAGAAGCCTTACGTTGTTCCCTTATATACCCAGAGTAACTATATAACTATAGCAAGCTAGACTCAACTTCGGCCAAGGCTACTAGTCCTACAGTCAGTCCTGCTCTGATACCAAGTCTGTCGGGACCCGGGGTTAGCGTATGCAAGTACAGTTAAGACATAGTCATATGGAGAGCCGAGAACCGCACCCACTTGTCTAAGCAGACAAGGCCAAGCACTGAACATTCTCGGAAAGCATCGTACGTGAGGGGCATCCCATCCAGGCCGGATGATCAACTGAGATGGGTCCTCATCGTCCGCACACAAGTCAAATGATATGAGTGGTGAACTCCCATATTCAAAGACAAGTCGCCTCAACCATACTACCGACTATCTCAAAACTCTTACATAGACTTACTCCAGCCCGATCACTTAGTCGGGGTCTAGGGCGGGCTCGATCATACCACAAAGTGTGCACGAGACGGAGTCTCGAGCAATCGCATCGCGATGCCCCAAGCTGCGCACATCTAAGGGCCACTTGGTGTATGAAAGACCGCCAGCCAGAACACAACTAAGGTCTCGAAAACCCATACAAAGACATGCATCTTATAAACATACACGCAGCACACATGCCTTGTATGAATAGTAGGTACCATTGCAATTCTCTACAAAGTGTACATTTTATTTATAACTCTTATAGAGTGCACACAGAGATCACATACATGTGATCCAACATTACAACACAGGCGGAAGCAAATTATGTCTGAGTACAGACAAGTTTAACAAATGGCTTAAGAAGCCTTATTTAAACACAAAGCCCTCCACGAGGGAACCAGTCGTCTGACTGGGACAAGACTAGTTTAACTTCAGTCGTCCAGCTCGATGAAGAAGCCACCTTCGGGGTCAGTGGCGTCATCTAAAACATAGATTAAGCAAACGTGAGTACAAAGTCGTACTCAGCAAGACTTACATAGGAGCTATACTACTCATGCACATGTATCAAGGTAAAAGGAGGTGGGTTTCACTTGCAGAAGTGCCAGCTTTGACTTGGCTAGTCCTGAACTACGAGTACCAGACTTTGAGGTAAGAAGCGTACACGAGTCCACTACTTTCTCTAACCAATACACCACTATGGTGCCTTCCTCGACTTCCCCACGAGGAAGCACGCCATAGCACTCACACTTATCTTGGTGTGTTTTAGAAGTATCCGGTTCAAGTTGTCTAATAATCAAGCTAAGCTTTCCAAGCAGTCCATAACCGCGGACGCGGCTATTCGAATAGTTTTGTTAACCTTGCAAGGGTGTACCGCTACAAACACATGATCATCAGTTATCGCCTTTGTACTCGACACCTTTCAAGAGGTGTCGGCGAGGATGCTCACCACAACTGTTACCTCATAGCCGATCTAGTCCGAGAAAGCCGCCTACTTGGGTTGGTTACCACAATCGTGAACCCGGCCGGTTTACCGAAGTGGACCCAAGTGATGTGTGCGTGGTGCATAAGCCGGTCTCGGATGAGCCGTTCTCTCACTTAGCATCCAGGCCACAGACCTACCAGAACTCCGAACTATTGCGACATCTGGACATCGAAAGGGATGAGTTAGTAAGTTGAGAGGGGTCAGTGAGCCCAATGTGTGGTTGTACTCTTCATCTTGGATCACCACACAAGAACTCGTACTAGGGCGGTGTTCAACGAGACAACCCACTGTGTACTCCTACACAGCCTCTCATCGTTCACCTTGTATTAGGGTCGATTCACCAACACTTTTCTACCATCATCAACATGATCACTCCCATCCTGACTCACATCACAGTAACAATATGGTAACATACTAAGCATGCAATAAGCAGTAACATTGCAGGGGCCACATGATATCAACCAACTCCTACATTTTCTAGGATTGTGGTTTGCTTACTACTGTGACAAAAGATAGGTCATGCAAAGGAATGGGTTCATCTATGCGGTAGAATCGTAACATGGTGATCATCCTAAACAATGCATAAGCGAGACATGAGAGGGAAGTGGTATTTTATCGACATGATCAATGGGGGTTTGCTTGCCTTGCTGACGAGGTTCGGGTTCTGGATCTTCAGCGAAGGGGGTAGCCTCCTGCTCCGGTTCCACCTCTACTCGACAAACAAAGCACGAAGTAGCAATCAATATGAATGCAATGCTCAAGCACATGAATGAATGTTGAAACTTGAAGTCTAAGTTTTGATGTGTGAGGCAATTCCATTTAAGTGGAGTATATTGCATTTGAAAATGCAAATTCAAACTCCACATTTGAATTCAAATTAACCAAGTGGTATATGACATAGTTTGATCATTTTGAATTATCTTCAATTGTATAAGATATGCCTCTGATGTGTGGTTGAATTATAATATAAATCCATGGTCCAAGTTGCAAGATCATTTGATTTGAATTTGAATTAAATTCAAATAAAGCAAATGACATATGCTAATGGTCCCATTTTGAAATCAAATCAAACAGAGTTGAAAGTTGCATATTTGGAAAGATAATTTTCTCCTGATCATTTTTCATATATTATTTGTCCAATTTGGAGTTAATATGAATTTTCTATGAATTTCCAAACTTTGGGGTATTTTCTGGATTTTCTGGAATTCTTTTTAATTAAAAAAGCTTTTATTGCGCCAGCACTGCATCAGCATGACGTAAGGGGGGTTTTGACCCCGGTCAAACTGACCAGTGGGCCAGGGCTGTCAGCCTCTCATCTAATTTCCCTGTTAGATTAATCTAACAGAGAGGATTAGAGGGGGCTGGGCCCACCTGTAAGTGACCCAGGGGGGTTGGTTTAGTGGCTAATCACCCCGGCCACGTCAGGCTTGCCGGCGGCTAGCCGCCGGTGGCCACCAGTGCGGCGGCACTGCACGGGGAGAGCGCTCCCGTGGTCCAAATCGCGTGCTTCGACCACTGAGACGAAGCTCTCGGTGTCGCTCGTCGATTGAGACTGAAAGGGAAGGTGGGGAGGCCCTGTAGGCATGCCGGCGTCGAGCTTTGGCCGTGGCGGTGCTACTGGCTAGAGGCCGAACTCGATACAGAGCTCCAAATGGCGCGTGGTTGGGTGCGTTCGAAGCAACGGAGCACGGGGAACGCAAAGGACAAGGTAGCGGGGTCGATGGCATAGCGTAGCCCCGTCAACGACGAGCACGGCGGCTCGGTACTCCAGTGTCCATGGCAGCACGAGCCAGAGGAGGAGAAGGAAGCCGTGGCTTTAGGGGAAAAGCTCACCAGACGCTGGTGAACACGTTGGAGCAGGCGTCGGAGGCGGGGAAGTTACGGCGGCGGCGAATCGATCAACTCGAGCTCCGGTGGCCGGCGGCGATCCGATGAACCTGGCGTCACTCCTAGTCCAAATTGGAGCTCCGGCTTCTGCTAGTCGACGAAGACGAGGACGGCAAGCACGTTGGACATCTTGGTGGGGCTCCTCGGCGTCAAAGGCTACGCGGGGGCGCTTCGGTGCTCCGGCGAGTTCTCCTGTCGACGACGAACACGGCGAGGGAGGAGGGGGACGTGGTTCTGGAGGGAGGGAGAAGGATCGGGACGTCTTCCAGACGTCTCCAGGCGAGGAGATAGGGCTCGGGGCAGGCAGGCAGCTGCCTGTCGTGCCCACGGAGCTCGCCGGCGAGGTGCCTGCCTGCCTGGAGGGGAAGAAGACGCATGTACCCCCTCCAGGTGGGCTGGGCCGGCTGGGGAGGTAGGCCTCGCCCCCTGGCGAGAGGTAAGTCCTTTTCCTTTTTCTGTTTAATCTTTCCTTTCTGTTTTTCTGTATATTTGTTTTGACTTTGGTAAAAATACCAAATCATTTTATTAAATGTTGAAAACTTTTATGTGGCCTCATAATAATATAAACTAGCCACTCATAAACTTTCAACATTTTTAAAATTCAAATGATTTGAATTTTAAATCAAAAAGGGGTATTTCTTTAATTCCAAGGCACTGTTTGAATATTTGAAAAATCTATGAGCATGGGGTGGGTCCCACATCACTTGATATGTGATCACACTCATTTATAAGACTTTTCAAAACTCTAACATGAAGTTTTGGAAAAGATTTTTATCTGGCCTTTTGAATTAATTCATCTGGGGGGTGTTCCTTCTCCCATTTGGATTTTGAATTTGATTTCCAAGATTTCTTTTTGAAATCTTGACATGATGCAAGGTTACTTTGATCCTAGCACATTACCTAACAGAGGGTTCTGACACCTTGGTAGCCAAGGGGGAACCGACTCGTGTATCCCTGCGTCCGCGTATGAGTGAGACTCAATCGCTGAGCATCTATCAGATCCGACTCTCCCCGGAGGCGCACGACTTCCTGAATGAGCCGAGCTTCTCTCTCAGCCATCTGCACTTTCTCGGCGTTGACTTACCTCCGTAGGCTTGCTACCAGTGTATTCAGTCTGTGGACCCTTGTCCTCTAGGTCTCCTGATTCTTCGTCATTACTGTAATGGCAAAGGCCTCATCAAGGACGGTTAGGGCATTTGTGAGGGCTTCGGCTCCAGTGGGGACTTGTCATTAGGATCCACGGCGGCCGTTGACTCAGCGCCTTGGTGTTTCGGTTGCCTGATTCTCTAGTCCTCCAATGTCGGCCATGAACACCGTGGCACAATATGGATGTTCGAAGTGAGGGTAATCCGGGTTATATTCCGGCACACCAGTGCCAAGTTACCCACGGATCAAATGGACCCCTCGTCTGAGAAGATCCCTTCACTTGGGTATGAGTCATTTTCCGTCAGTTCTTCCGAAGGGTCGTACATTGGGGACTCAACAGAGCGCTCCGGCTCTGGAGACTCATCAATGAATCTGACGAAAGTGCTCTTAGAGCCGGCATGTCGCCGACTTCAAGTTTCGATGGGGACTTCGGGATCTTTCTCTAGATCAGATATGTCCGTCCTGCTGATGAAGATGTGGATAGACCCGATCGGGACCTGGTATCCTGATTCGACAGAATCGGCTTCGTGGCCCCAGTTTGAGTCGTCGATGCAGAGCTTCCCGCGTCGGCTTCTGGTGATCCGTCCAGCGACAAATCCCTCCATGCCTTGCAGAGCTCCCTCCAGAATCTCTACACCTGCAAGAGGTAGCCCCACGGTGGGCGCCAACTGTCGTGGGGAAGTCACGGAAGTTGTCCGAAGAGTCGAACTTATCATGCGACCTTTACTGCGAGGCAATTTCGTGGAGAGAGACGACATGGACAAGAGACTCGGCGATTTACCCAGGTTTCAGCCCCTCTTTTTCTCGAGGTAAAAGCCTACTCCTGCTTACTATTATTATTTGTTCCGACTCTCGAAAGAATAGTCGGTTGATCGATTACAAGAGAGTCGGTTCGCAACCTTGATCTCGAGGTGATCTAGGTTACGCCGACAAGTGTCTAGTCCTATCTTAGATTGAGATTGTTCTTGACCGTGGATCCCATGGACCTCGGCTTATAAAGGCACCGGGTCCCGGGATTTCGCGAGTCCGACTCCGACACAAGGTAGAGTCCTATTCTACTTTACAAATATGCTATCTGCTATACAAGGTAAGTCAAATTCCTTCTATGGCTTTGATCTTCTTTCCTTGGCGCAGCCGGCCCTGGGTCGGGTCTTCTTTCGTGGGCCTTCTATAGGTCAGTCGGCCCATAGATGTAATGTCGGGTTATGGGCTTGGTCCATCCCCCCGACAATACTCCTGCTCCTGAGCGCCAGCATCTGGTTGCAGCAATCCGGTTATATAAAACAAAGGGGGGGATAAAGCAAAGGTGAGTATCTAGCATACCCGCGAGTCTTACGTCCGCTACTAAGCATTTATGTATTTGTATCAAATGGAAAGGGGAGGCTATATAGTGGACTGAATTACAGAAAGACAGAATAAGGATGAGAAGCTAGGCCTATCGAAGAATAGCATATTCTGACGATTCTTGAAGCACAAGAAGAGAATAGCCAACAGTTCATATAAAGCATAAAGTAACAATGCAGCAGAATTTGTTGCAGCGTTGTATAATAGTAAGTTGTAATAATTATCAATGCCTCCGAGATATCTTTCCCCGACTTCCCTGCAAGGAACAAAACGCGAAACCAATCAGTTTAGTAGTAGTTTGTAGTAGTAGAGTCTGGCTTCAGCATAAAGCATCCTGTAACCATGGACACGGCTATTCAAATATATTATCTTCCCTACAGGGGCTGCACTATAGTTACCCTACACGCTCGGATCTCCAGGGTGGTGTACACCTTGTCAGGGAACACCCCAACGAGGCTATTCGACACGACGTAGTCCTACCTAGGCTCATCAGATAGGTCCCCGTCGGTCTATAGTCCTAAGCGCTCGGGGGTCTTGGGCCATAGCCCCTCGCACTCCGGGTCGTGGTGAGCAGGTGATGACCCTCAACTGTAGGGGATAGATTGTAGTGTTCTCGCGGGTAAGTTAACCCAATTTATTGATTCAACACAAGGGGAACCAAAGACTATTTATAAGATTTGACAGTTGAGTTGTCAATTCAACCGCACCTGAAATATGCTTGCTTGCAACAAAGTATTTGTTGGGGATCAGAAAACAAAAAATTTCCTACCTACGAGTCCCGAACCCAAGATCTATGCTATGCTGATGTGTGTAACGGAAGGAATCGGTGTTCATACCTTTGAAGACCGAAAGAGGGAAACATTCCCCGAACGTGGTTGGCGTAGAATCTGATCCTATGACCTCCCAGTCATGTTGAAGAACCTCTGACGATGAAGTAGCACCACACGTGTAATGCCTCGAGTGATTACACACGTACGGTGCAACCGATGTCCCTCCGGGCTCCGAACCAGAAGAGCAGCGGCAAGAAGATTGATCCAGATCCCGATACCGGCAGCGCGACAACGTCCGGATGATGGTCAAACCCCCAACCAGGTGCAAACTCCAAACCAGGGGAGTCTGCTCTAGGTCGGAGAAATAGAGAGAGAGAAACTCAATGTTATGTTGAAAAAGGCACCCCCACCCCTCCTTATATAGGGCAAGGAGGGGCTCCACCCC
This sequence comes from Bromus sterilis, assembly GCA_950022295.1. Classification (NCBI taxonomy): domain Eukaryota; kingdom Viridiplantae; phylum Streptophyta; class Magnoliopsida; order Poales; family Poaceae; genus Bromus; species Bromus sterilis. The sequence goes on along the minus strand of OX465595.1, from coordinate 356,974,860 downwards.
CTCCCCTTCCCCCATGTGGGACTAAACCCCCAAGGGGGGGAGTGGTGCGGCTAGGAGGGGGGATGGGCCCCTCCCTTAGCGCAAGCCCAAGGGGGGAGGCTCCCCCTTCCCCTCATGAGCCTTTTAAGGCCCAAATACCTTTTCACCTTTTTAATTAATTATTTAACTCATTTTTAATATTTAGTTATGTTAATTAAATAATAAAACATATTTAAACATTAATATATGTTATTTTGAACCTTTCAAAATATCCAGAACAGCTTCCGGAACCTCCTGGTACATTTCCGGTGTTTTCTCTCTTTTCACCGATGATCCTGAATCAGTCCTTAATGCATCAATTGCCCTTAACTGTGACACCCTACGGTCTGGGAAACAGTAGACATGATCGAGACAATCTCTGACCAATGACCATCATGTGGGATCTGGTTACAATCCTTGATGTGCCCCTACGCTTCCATCGAATAAACTTCATCGATTTTGAACCGTTAACAATATGACTTGATCCCTTTGTGCTTCGGTTCTATGTTTGTCCGAGGTATGATCGTCGGTATCCAATACCTAGTTCTTCCTCCTCTCCGACATAACATGTTTACTCGTTTGTGAATATTACATCTCTTGTGACCTAGTCACTTGCTTTCAAGCTATTGATGCAACACCACCGAGTGGGCTAGAGTACCTATCTTTCACTCGGATTGACAAATCCCGCTCTGATCTATTTCATACTCCTCAACATATCTACTTCGGAATACCCAAGATACACCTTTTCAGTCACCATGTTTCAGTGTAACGGTTAATGCACTCAAAGCATCCTAATAGATAGCAATTATGTATGATCATCACGGTCTAAGGATTCAGTCACTATGTTATTAAGTAATCGCAATGATGAACTTATGTGACTTGATCACACTGCAATGCTTAAAGTGGGTGTGTGTCCATCACATCATTCTCCTAATGATATGACCTCATTGTCAATAGACTATTATGTTCTCATGATCAGGAAACCTTGATCATCAATTGCCCAATGAGCTAGTATGCCTGAGTTTAACTAGGGACCAGGTTGGTATATATCACACGTGTATTAATGTTTCCGCTTAATACAGTTCTAGCACAATATATAACGTATTATGAACAAACAGATATGTGACAAATATCTTTATTAATTTGACTCTAGGGCCCATATCCAACAGTCTCCCACTTGCACAAGAGTACAAATTACACTAGTTTACATCAGGTATGTATCTAACACCAATAGTCTCTCGGTGTTCTTCAAACTTGGCTTGTGGAAGAGGTTTAGTCAATGGGTCTGACGGATTCAGATCCGTATGTATTTTGAAAATCCTAGTATGACCATCCTTGACGTAGTCCCACGTCACATGGAAATGCCGGAGAATATGCTTGGCTGTAGAGTGAGTCCTCGGCTCCCTTGTGTTAGCAATGGAACCCGTATTGTCGCAATAAATACTAACAGGTTAGTGCAACTAGGGAATACGCCCAGCTCGATGGCGAACTTCTTCAGCCAATGCGCTTCGTTTGAGGCTTCGCAAGCGGCAATATACTCGGACTCCATCGTAGATTGGGCGACGACTGACTGCTTGCCGCTCCTCCAGCTAATCGCACCACCATTCAACATAAACACATATCCCGTCTGGGATTTTGAGTCATCGGGATCAGTACCAAGACTGGCATCGACGTAACCTGTTACGGCGAGCTCTTCTTCACATCCTCCATAGACAAGATCAGATATTTAGTTCTTCGTAAGTACTTAAGGACGTTCTTCACTGCAATCCAATTATCCATTCCAGGATTTCTTTCGAAACGATTATTCAGACTAACCGCCAGGGCCACATCTGGTCGAGTACCCAGCATAGCATACATGATAGAACATATGGCTGAGGCATAAGGCGTTGAGGACATTTCCTCCCATTCTTTTGCTGTTGCTGGGCATTGTGTCACACTCAATTTACTTCCTTAGATAACGGGCAAGAGGCCTCTCTTGGCGTTATCCATGTTGAACCTCTTCAATATCTTCTCAAAGTAAGTTCTCTGACTCAGTGCTAATAGGCGTCTTGATCTATCTCTATATATTTTAATGACTAATATGTATGCAGCTTGACCTAGGTCCTTCATGGAAAATTGTCCATTCAAATATTCCTTTACCCCCTCTAGAAATTTCACATCATTCCCTATCAATAATATGTCATCCACATATATTACTAGCAATGCCACAGAGCTCCCACTCGCTTTCTTATAAACACAGAATTCTTCTTTATTTTGGACAAATCCAAAAGCTTTGATCACCTCATCAAAACGAAGATTCCAGCTCCGAGATGCTTTATTCAACCCATAAATGGACCGTTGAAGTTTGCATACCTTACCAGCGTCCTTAGGATCAATAAAACCTTCCGGTTGTACCATATACAACTCTTCCTCAATGTTGCCATTTAGGAACGCGGTTTTCACATCCATCTGCCATATTTCATAATCGTAATAGGCAGCAATTGCTAGGTCAGAACCCCAACTAGGGTAAGTGCTAGGGTTTGAGTGCCCCTTTGCATCATGTGAAAAATTCAAAAGGAAATTCAAAAATGGGGAAAAGAAAAGCCCTGAGAAATTAATTCAAATGGCCAGATAAAAATTTCTTCCAAATTTTCCTCTGGTGTTTTTGAAAAGTCTTATAAATATGCATGATCACATATAAAGTGAAGTGGGTCCCACTGCATGCACGAAGATTTGCCAAAAATTCCAAATAGGGCTTGGAATTTAAATTAAACTCCAATTTGAATTTAAATTCAAATTATTTGAATTTCAAAAATCTCCAAAACTTGTGAGTGGCTAGCTATATATTTTATAAGCCCACATAAAAGTTTTCGAGATTTTATAAAATGCCTTGCTATTTTATTTGGGGCAAAACAATTTACAGAAAAAGGAAAACAGAAACATTTATAAAAGAAAAAGAAAAAGGGCAAAGGAGCCCACCCAACCGGGCCCCCCGGCCCAACTTACCTTATCCTAGCCCAAGCCCACCTGGGGCTTGTCTTCTTCCTCCCCTCGCTCCCAAGCTGCTCGGTGGCGAGCCGTGGGCGCGCCGACGCCACCGAAGCCTCTCTGGAGCCCCCTCTTCTCTCCCAAGGCGCCACGCAGACACCCAGAACCTCCTCTCACCTTCCCCTCCACTCGCGTTCTCTCCCCACGCTCTCCCTCTCTCGTTTCTGCGCGAACCCGAGAACTCGCCGAAGTGAGCCCCGTGCGCCTACGTGGCCAACGGCGACGAGAAGCGCCACCGCCGTGTCCAACAGGTCGGCCTCCGTCGTCTTCGTCTTCCCGTGCAATGAATCAAGCCCGGAGGCCCTAGAGGAGACGCCCCCTTCATCGAGCTGCCGCCGGCCGTAGTGGAGCCCGTCGACGATTGCGCCGCCGTACTGCTTCCCCGGACTCCGCCGTCCTCACCATTCGATCCAGGGTGAGCCGTCGCCTCGAACCCCTCTTTCCGCGCCTCCTCCTATGCCCCTAATCACCGAGCCCGCCTGTGCCGTGCTCCGGCCGCCGCCGGGAAGCTCGCCGCCGTCACGTTGGGCCTCCCCATGGTCGCCCGACCCCTCTAGTAGCTGCACGCGGGCACGGGCTACACGCTCGTGGTCTCAGCCCTGCGAACGGTGCCCGGGAACGCCACCCCGAGTGGGCGCCGCCGTGACCCGTGGTCACCGACGGCTACCCGCCGGCGGGCCCAATTTAATTAGCGCCTAAACCACCTCTTAACCCCCCGAGTCCATGACAAGTGGGGCCAGCCCCCTAATCCTCTGTTTAAGTTAAATCTAAACACATTTTTAACAGTGGGCCACTGACAGGTTGGACCCACCTGCCAGCCCCCTGCTGATGTCATGATTGCATCATGCTGATGACAAAAATCAAATTCCAGAAAATTAGAAATGAATTTAAGAATTACAGAAAAGACAGAAAATCATTTAAACTTCAATAAATCAAAGAAAATTCATATGAACTCCATATTAAACATATAATATATGAAAAATTATCACAAAAATACAAGGATTAAGAATATGCAATTTGTTTTTATGTTTGACCATTTTAAAATGGGGCAACAGTAGCAAGTTTGCATATAGCTTAATTTGAATTCAAATTTGAAGTTTGAATTTGCAATTCTTTTGCAATACACTTCAATTAAATGGAATTGTAAACACATCAGTACCATGTACATCATGTTATCAGAACTGATCATGTGCTTGAGCATCGCATTTATATTTATCCATTGATTGCGTTGTTTTCTCGATAGAAGTGGAACCGGAACCGGAGGCCACCCCCTTCGTTGAAGACACCGTGCGTGAACCTCGTCAGCAAGGCAAGCAAACCCCATTGATCATGTCTTTAAAATATCAATTCCCTCTCAGTCTCGCTTATGCATGTTTAGGAGATCACCTTGTATCGATTCTACCGCATAGTTGAACCCATATCCGATGCATGACCTATCATCTTGTCACAGTAGTAAGAAAACCACAATCCTAGTTGACATAGGAGTTGATTGATATCATGTGGCCCCTGCAAATGTTACTTCTTATTGCATGCTTAGTGGTACAATGAGGTTGCTTTTGATGTGAGTCGGGATGATAGTAAACATGGTGTTGATGAAAGTGAAACTGTGTTGGTGAATCCACCCTAATACAAGGTGAACGATGCGAGGCTGTGTAGGAGTACACAGTGGGTTGTCTCGTTGAACACCGCCTTAAGCACCGAGTTCTTGTATGGTAATCGAAGACAAAGAGTACAACCACACATTGGGCTCACTGACCCCTCTCGGCCTAGTACCTTGATCCGTGTCGACGTCCAGGAGTCACATTAGTCCGGGCTTTCCATTTGGCATCTGCATAGAAAAAGAATGAAGGAATGGTTGCATCATATAGATATGTGGGTGCACCTGTGAGGCAGGAAAACCATCTGCCAGAGGTGGCGTCTCAGTCACTTACATTGTTTGAGTCTGTTTCGTTGATCCGGCCGGGCTCTCGAGCGGAGGCAAACTCAGATAGTCGACTCCTGGAATAGACCAGTTGTGAGCGAAGTGTCGTGGTGAACATCCTCGCTATCACCTCTTGAACGGTGGCGATACCTAGCGGTAACCGATGGTCATGTGTGTGTAGCTTACACCCTTGCAAGGTTAACAAAACTATTCGAATAGCCGCGTCCGCGGTTAAGGACTACTTGGAACCTGTACCTGATTATTAGACAACTTGAATGGATACTTATAAAACTCGCAAGATAAGCGTGAGTGCTATGGTGTGCCTCCTCGTGGGAAAGTCGAGGAAGTAACCATAGTGGTGTATTGGTTGGAGACTTGGTAGTGGACTCGTGTACGCTTCTTACCTCAAGTCTGGTACTCGTAGTTCAGGACTAGCCAAGTCAAAGCTGGCACTTCTGCATGATGAAACCCCACCCCCTTTACCTTGAAACTTGAGCGTGAGTACTATAGATCTGATGTAAGTCTTGCTGAGTACGACTTTGTACTCACGTTTGCTTATTCTATGTTTTAGATGAGAACCCGGACCCCGATGGAGTCACCTTCCTGAAGCTCGACGTTGACTAAGTTAGCATAGTCCCAGACAGCAGTCTGGTCCCTCGTGGAAGGGCATGTTTGTTGTACAAGGCTTCTCTAAGCCATTTGTTAAACTTGTCTAAACTCAGACCTAATTTGCTTCTGTTGTATGATGTAATGTTAATCACAGACATGTGATCTTTGTATGCTCTATGTGCAAGCCAATAAAGAAGTACTTTGTAGAGTTATGTGATGATACCTATTGTTCATACTAGACATGTGTGCTGCGTGTATGATTATAACATACATGTCTTAGTATGGGTTTTCGAGACCTTGGTTGTGATCTGGCTGGCGGTCTTTTATACACCAAGTGGCCCTTAGATGTGCGCAGCTTGGGGCATCGCGATGCGATTGCTCGTGACGCTGTCACGTGCACACTTTGTTGTATGATCGATCCCGCCCTAGACCCCGACTAAGTGATCGGGCTGGAGTAAGTCTATGTAAGAGTTAGGATTCAATCGATAACATGGTTGAGGCGACTTGTCTATGAGTATGGGATTCACCACCCATAAGGATTTAGACTTGTGAGCGGACGATGAGGACCCATCACAGTTGATCATCCGGCCTGGATGGGATGCCCCTCATGTTCGATGCTTTCCAGGAACGTTCTGTGCTTGGCCTTGTCTGCTTAGACAAGTGGGTATGGTTCTCGGCTCTCCATGTGATTGCATCGTGACTGGAATTACATACGCTAACCCCGGGTCCCGACATGCTAGCAATATCCGGATAGACTTTAGCATCGCTACGGGAGAGAAAGTCTCTTCGTAGTCAACTCCTTGAATTTTCGGAAACCTTTTGAGACAAGTCAAGCTTTAAAGACAGATACGTTTATGTCTGCGTCAGTATTTTTCTTGAATATCCACTTATTCTCGACGGCATACATGGAGTCTATCTCGGATTTCATGGCTTCTAGCCATTTCTCGGACTCGGGTCCCTCCATTGCTTCTTTGTAGTTCGCAGGTTCGTCGGGTTCATTTAACATGACTGCATTGACAAGTTGCCCATAAAACTGAGTTTTTACTCGGGCTCTTGATGACCTGCGGGGTACAATAGGATCCTATTCATCTTGATCATGATCATCATGTATGTCACGATCGTTATGAATATCATGATGACCGTTCTCTTCAGCTCCCACTACAGAAGATGGTTCCGGAACAACTTCCATTACCATTTCTTCCACTTGGAGTGATTGGTCAATCATCTCGTTGAGGACTATTTTCCTCCCACTCAATTCTTTCGAAAGAAACTCTTTCTCAAGAAAGCATCCAGTCTTGGCGACAAACGTTTTGCCCTCAGACTGGTTGTAGAAGGTGTATCCAACGGTTTCCCTTGGATATCCCACAAAGATGCACTTATCTGCTTTTGATTCGAGTTTGTCAGGCTGAAGTTTCCTAACATAAGCCTCACAACCCCAAATCTTCAAGTGAGACAACTTTGGTTTCTTGCCATGCCATTCCTCAAATGGTGTTGTCTTTATGGATTTGGACGGTGCCCTATTAAGAATATAAGCGGCAGTTTCTAATGCATACCCCCAGAATGACACAGGTAAGTCGGTATGAGACATCATCGATCGTACGCTATCCAATAAAGTTCAATTACGTCGCTCAGAAACACCGTTACGCTGAGGTCTTCCTGTCGGCGTAAGTTGTGGCACGATGCCACAAGTCTTAAGATGATCGCCAAACTCGTGACTTAAATACTCGCCTCCTTGATCGGATCGAAGGTGCTTGATTTTCTTCCCGATTTGATTCTCGACCTCAGTCTGAAATTCCTTGAACCTTTTGAAGGTTTCAGACTTATGTTTCATTAAGTAGATATACCCATATCTGCTTAAGTCATCTGTGAAGGTCACGAAGTAACGAAGACCATTGCGTGTGGGGATGTTCATAGTTCCACATACATCTGAATGTATGATCCCTAACAAGTTTGCACGCTCCATTGTTCCATTGAATGGAATCCTTGTCATCTTGCCCATAAGTCATGGTTCACATGTGTCAAGGGATCCAAAATCCAATGACTCCAGAAGTCCATCATCATGAAGCTTCTTCATGCGCTTTTCACCAATATGACCAAGTCGACAATGCCACATCGTCATGTGTTCTTCGCCACTAGGTTTTCCTCTTTTGGCCTCTACGTTATCAATATGAAGTATATCACAATCGAGATTAAGAATGAATAAGACATTTTTTTCCGGTGCGTGAACATAAAACACATCATCCTTATTAATTGCACAACCAATTTTATCTGACTTAAAAGAATAGTGGTCTCGCTTCAAGCAAGAACCACTAACGATGTTCACACTCAATGCGGGTACATAGTAGCACTTATTCAAAATCAAAACTAATCCCGAAGGGTTACTAAGATGCTTCGTGCCGACCGCCACCACTTCAATCCGGCAGCCGTTTCCCACGTGCATCGTCACTTCATCTTTCATCAAGCGCCGCCTATTACGTAGCCCCTGAGAGGAGTTAGAAATATGAGCAACAGATCCTGTATCAAATATCCAGGATTTGTTCCCAGCGCTTGTTAAGAAAAGATCAATAACGTGTATATCAAATATACCTTTGTCTCTTCTAACAATCTTGCAAGCCTTCTTATCCTCTAGGTACTTGGGGAAGTTGCGTTTCCAGTGACCATCACCCTGGCAGTAGAAGCACTCAACGCCGGGCTTGGGTCCAGGTTAGGGTGCCTTACGAAGAGTGACAACTGGCTTGTCACCCTTCTTCGGGCTCCCCTTCTTTCCCTTCTCCTTCTTGCCAGACTTCTTTAATTCAACGGTCTTGTTGACCATGAATACAACATGCTCCTTCTTGATCTCAACCTCAGCAGTTTTCATCATGGCGAACAACTTAGAAGGGGTCTTAGTCATCCCCTTCATGTTGTAGTTCAACACAAAGTGACGGGGATCAACACCGGCAAATCCCATGGTCACGGACCCTGGGTTAGTCGTGAGAGGCACAGGTTGGACGATAGCTCTTCGGCAAACAGGAAGGCCCGCTCCTGCTCGATATTATTGATGGGGGAGATGCGATTACAGTGGATGCCAAGGCTAGAGCGCTCAAGGCTAGGGTTAGAGGTGATCTTAGATGTCTTTGGCGTAGCCCCTCCTAGCCCTTATATACCGGGCTAGGTTTCGAGGAGTTCATCTACATTTATAGATAAGCTTTCCTAACCCTAGATTGCTCTGTACGGCAGCTCTTCGCACCTTCCTTGTGAGTCGTGGACTCCTACGTCGGTGCCAACTAGCGGGCCGAGGCTGTATCTTCATGGGCCTTCTGTCTTCATGGACACCAGGTAGGCTTATCCGTAGGAGTCATGGGGTCATCCCCTCGTCAGTAGCCCCCGAGTCCCTGGGGGACTCGAAGAGTCGCGCAGGGACTCGAGTTCATTCATTTGTCGTTCATTGGTATGCGCGGTAAATCCTCGGGTCGCTGGCAGTCTGGTGGCCATGACAAAACCTGTTTCGAGGGATGCTAAGCTGAAAGGGCCCAAGGAGTCGACGGGTCGAGCCTTGGTAAATTGCACTAGGGAAAATCCCAAGTAGCCCAATCAATTCCACGTCCCTCGACGTGAGCTTGGAACACTGGTGTCGAGCAAAAGTCCGGCCGCTTCAGGTCTTACGGTGTTCATTTGCCGCCAGTAATGTGCATAGCCTAAGGCGCGTCCGCCCGGATTTTCTATCATGCGCAGCGCATGGGAAAGGTCTGGAGTGAAAATGCTCTTCGGCATGTCCCAGCCCGGCCGAACTTGGCAGCGAGGTCTTACCTACACGCTAATCTTGCGTGGCATCTGGGCATAGTGTATCGTGTTCCAAGAATGTGTGTTTTTGAGGCGCGGAGCCTTATAGCATAGCACCCGCTTGGAACAAAACATCAAGTGAGTTGTTCACTCCTTCACCCGAGGAGCTTGTTTCGAGTGCTCAGTCGGGGGGGGGGGGGTTCGCGAGTAATCACTCGAATGCCGTTTCGGCTCTTGAGGTGAGGGAGCACCTGAGACTCTTAGCGCCGTATGATCTTGGTGAATGCATGTTTGTCTTACGTCGGGTTGAGGGAGCACCCGAGACTCTCATAAGTGCGAGTGGTCACTCGAGCACATGGCTCACCTTTAGGTGAGGGAGCGCCCGGGACTCTTATGATGCACTCTCCCGATAGGAGTAAGATGTTTTTCTTCCTTGGGGAAAAGATCTAAAAGATGGAATCTCTGAGCCTTGATGTTTGTTGGTTTTCTTTGCCGCTCGTCAGGATGACGATGCCTCTTCTTGATGGCTGTCAGGGATGCCTTGCCAGTGACCCGTCACGTCTTCGTGACCGGTCATAATGATGGCCGCTGTGGCGTGCAACAGGCGCTGGTTGGGTTTCTGATACGTGCGTTGGGAACTTGCATGAACTGATGCGTCTCGTGCACAGTGCGTCTCGTGGGAAAGCATCTTGGTCTTGGAATTTGAGACGCCTTCGACGTTTGGTCTTTTTATTAATTGTTGCCGTCGTCTCGGCTTCTCCGTGGAAGGTTTTGTGTTCTATAAATAAGAAGTTCTCTTCCACTTCATTTCACCTCCATCCAGCTTGCTCGTTTTCCCTTCCTTCTTCTCTTCTTCTTCTCATGGTTCCTACGCGGGGCGTTGGTCGTGACCGTGTTCGTCGTGAACGTGGTGGCCGTGCACCACGCTCATGCCGTGGTGGTCGTCATGGTGAGGCGCCAGTGCCTTCTTCCTCTCCCTTGGAGGAGGGCTTCTGGCGCTATGATTTTATTTTGCATGTCCGTGGCCGGAGCGCCAGTCGCGTGCTTCTTCCTTCTTCTTTTTCCGCCATTGTCTCTGAACGTGGCTTGGATGGCTTGCTTCTGCATCTTGAAGGGAGCTGTCGATCTCCTTCTTATGTTGATTTGGAGGTTGATATCTCCCTCTTGATTTTCCTTGGCTCTGGTTGGCGTTTGTTTGCTCGGCGTTTGAATCCGCGAGATGGCGATATGCTCAGCTGTCGTTTTCACGGAGAAAGCAGTGTCACTGTCCGCGTGTTCGATCCGAGCGGAAATATCATGGATCCTCACTTGCAGGACTCGAGCAGCGACAGCTCCACAAGGTCGAGGAGTCCAGCGCCTGCGTCATGTACGGCTCCGTCTTCTGGTGACTCCTCAGGTGGTGGTGGTGAGCCGTCTTCAACTGCTTCCTCCTCTAGCTCTGAAGAGGACCTCGATGTCAAGCCATCAATCAACCGGGTGTGCCAGGCGACCTTGTGGAGCTGGAGGCGGCCTCATCTTCGCTGGCAACCCAGAGAGGAGACTGTTCGTCCGGAGAAGAAGGCATGCGGCCGCAGCTGGAGAAGAAGCTGGTGGAGCAGGAGAAGAAGCTAGTGGAGCATCGACAAATAAGTCGAGCTTCACTCTTTTGTTATGTCATTGACATCTTCGGCTAGCTTGCTTTTCCTTTGTCTGTGGTGATGCTCTTTTACTAGGGTCGATTTCTCCTTGTGAGCACACATGTAGAAGTCTTCATTCCTTGGGTGATTCCCCCTTGTAACAGGAGCTGCCTTCTATCCAAATGTAGTTGAGTCCTTTTTGTACTGAATATGATCCTTATGATGTAAACTGTGCTTGATCCATTGCAATGGAATTTATATTTGGGCCTTTATGCAACCGAAAACTGCGTTCGAGTCTTTGACGATCAGGAGCTGTCTTCGATTTATTTGGAACCGAGGGTTGTGTTTGAGTCCTTTGCGGCCGAGAGCTGTCTTCGAGTCCGTCCAATACTTTGCACTATGGGTTCTATCGGGTGCGCGACAGTGCTCCCGATGGGAGTAGCCCCCGAGGCTACGCTTGATTCGAAGGGCCGAGCGTAGGCTAGAACTTGTTTCCTTTTTTCGTTAGTTTCTGTCTTTTATCGGGTGCGCGGCAGCGCTCCCGATGGGAGTAGCCCCCGAGTCTTTAGGTGATCGTTGGCGATTGGGTGAAGACTAACTGAGCCTGTGTCCTGTGCTTCCTCCAAAGTTTCTTCAGAGTACTTGGTGCTCCATCTGATTGTGGCCATGTCTTTCGAGCCTTGTTTTCAGCAGGTGGGGTTGGCCAGGGTTTCTTTCTGCTTGAGCGTTTTTTTAAGATTCAGACTAGGCGAACGGTCTTCGGGAGGTGACGGTTCTCGATCACCCGAGTGCTTGGATGTAGAGGTCGCGTGGGTGACGATAGCATCCTTCGGGGGGAGTTCTTGTGCTCGAGACCCCAAGTGTTTTTTGGGTAGAGGTCACATGAGCGTCGATAGTCGTCTCTCGGGTGGGGGTTGTACTCGAGACCCTGAGTGCTTTTGATGAAGATCGCGTAAGTGGCGGTAGCGTCTCTTGGGGGGATTTTGCTCTTAAGCCCCCGAGTGCTTTGGTTAAGATCGCGTAGGCGATAGCGTCTCTCGGGGGGATTTTGCTCTTAAGCCCCCGAGTGCTTTGGTTAAGATCGCGTAGGCGATAGCGTCTCTCGGGGGGATTTTTCTCTTAAGCCCCCGAGTGCTTTGGTTAAGATCGCGTAGGCGATAACATCTTCTCGGGGGGATTTTGCTCTTAAGCCCCCGAGTGCTTTGGTTAAGATCGCGTAAGCGATAGCATCTTCTCGGGGGGATTTTGCTCTTAAGCCCCCGAGTGCTTTGGTTAAGATCGTGTAGGCGATAGCATCTTCTCGGGGGGATTTTGCTCTTAAGCCCCCGAGTGCTTTGGTTAAGATCGCGTAGGCGATAGCTTCTCTCAAGGGGATTTTGCTCTTAAGCCCCTGAGTGCTTTGGTTAAGATCGCGTAGGCGATAGCGTTGCTCGGGGGGATTTTACTCTTTAGCCTCCGAGTGCTTTGGTTAAGATCGCGTAGGCGATAGCGTTGCTCGGGGTGATTTTATTCTTAAGCCCCCGAGTGCTTTGAGATGGCAGTATTTGGGCAACATTTATTTTATTGCGGTCGAGCGGCTACATGAGTTGCCAGTCATGTCTGACCGATGCGGACTATGGATAGAACAGTCGCAAGTTTGCTACGTTCCGTGGGTTGCCCACGTCTTCGTCTGTCTTCGGGTTCTTCAGCCTGTAGGTGCCACCTCTGATGACTTCTGAGACTATGAATGGTCCTTCCCATTGGGGGCAAGTTTATGGACCTTCTCTTGTATCAGTCGTAGGACTAGGTCACCTTTGTTGAAGGTTCTAGTGCGCAAGCGACTTCTTTGGTAGGTGCGTAGCTTGTCTTGGTACCCCTCTGATTTTGTCAGGGCTGTGTCTCTTGCTTCGTCAGCCGTATCTTTGTCATCTTGTAGTGCTTCTTCTGCTTCTTCTTCTTCGTATCCGGTGACCCGGGGTACTCCGAACTTGAGGTCATGTGGTAGGACTGCCTCTGCCCCGTACACCATGAAGAAGGGTGTGTACTGGGTCGCGGTGTTTGGTGTAGTACGTAGGCTCCATAGGACCGCGGGGAGCTCTTCTACCCAGTTGCCTGCGGATTGCTCGAGTGGTGCGAGGAGCCGTTTGTTGATTCCCCCGCAGACAAGGCCGTTTGCTTTTTCCACCTAGCCGTTGGACTGCGCGTGCGGGACTGATGCATAATTGATTTTGATGCCCAGTTCTTCGCCGAAGTTCTGAAATTCTGCGGCTGTGAAGTTCGTGCCGTTGTCCGTGATGATGTTGTGTGGCACTCCGAATCTGAAGATGATCGACTTGATGAAGTTGACAGCCGTGAGGGCTGTGGACCTGGTGATGGGCACTGCTTCAATCCATTTAGTGAACTTGTCGACTGCGACGAGCAGGTGTGTCCTTCCGCCCTTTGATGCTTTCTTGAGTGGGCCCACCATGTCGAGTCCCCAGGTGGCGAACGGCCAGGATAGTGGTATGGTCTTGAGCTCTGATGCGGGAGCGTGTGGCCTGTTTGCGAATTTCTGGCAGGCGACACAATGTCGTACGATTTCTTCTGTGTTTTTCATGGTTGTGGGCCAATAGAACCCGGCTCGGAATGCTTAGGACACGAGTACTCGACTACTCGCATGGTGCCTGCAGGTGCCTTTGTGGATTTCAAGCATTAGGGCTTTGTCGTCCTCTTCGTCGATGCACCTTTGAAGTATTTGGGTGATGTTGCGCTTGTATAGTTGTTTGGTGATCACTGTGAATGCCTTGGATTGTCGGCTGATGCGTCGTGCTTCGGCCACTTCTTGTGGTAGCATACCTTCGATTAGGAATCGGAGGAACGATTTTGTCCAGACGGGTCCTTCGAGCTCTGTCGGAGCTGTGCTGTCGGGTGTGCTGGTGCTTCTGCCTTCTGATGGGGTTGCTGCTGCCACCTGCGCCAGGTCTGTTGCATCCTCACCGTCTGCGACTGCTTCCGGTGCTCCTGCCTGTACCTTGATGGATCTCCGGCTGATGCTTTCGAGAAAAACGCCGGGTGGTACAGGTCCCCGTGTCGAACCGATGTTCGCAAGCTCGTCAGCTTATGTGTTGTTGTCCCTGTGATGTAGTTGAGTTCGCAACCGTCGAAACTTCCTTCGAGTTCGTTGTAGAGCTTTTGGTAGGCTTCCATGTTGTCGGCTATTGCGTTGCAGTTTCTCATCGTCTGCTGGACGACGAGATTGGAGTCCCCGTAAATTATGAGGCGAGTGGCTCCGCACGTTTTGTCCATACGCATGCCATGGAGGAGTGCCTCGTATTCTGTTTCGTTGTTGGAGGTGTGACTGAAGTTGATCTGGAGGACATATTTCAGCTTTGTTCCTTTAGGTGAGATGAGCACAACTCCTATCCCAGCTCCTTGTTGTCTCTTGGACCCATCGAAGAACATTGACCATGAATTTGATAGGTCTGGGGGGCCTGGTGTCTGAACCTCCGTCCACTCGACCAGGAAATCTGGGAGTACTTGGGCTTTGATGGCTGTTTGGTGCTTGAACTGGAGGTCCCATGGGCTGAGCTCAATGTTCCACTCGGTGACTCGTCCAGTTGCTCCAAGGTTGTTGAGTATGCCAGCGAGTGGTGCGCTGCTCACGATTGTGATAGGGTGCTCGTCGAAGTAGTGGGACACGTTTCTTGAGGTCATGACAATGGCCAGTAGTAGCTTCTGATAGTGCGGGTAACGCTGCTGGGATTTGGTCAGGAGCATGCTCAGGTAGTAGATTGGTCTCTGGATGCTCTGGACCTTGCCTTCTTCTGCGCGTTCGACAACGTGTGTTGTGCTTACTACACCGCTACGTGCTGCCACGTAGAGGTATAGCTTCTCTTGTTCCTTGGGTACCGCCAGGATTGGTGGGGTCGAGAGTGTCTTTTTCAGGTCCGCGAATGCTTGGCGGGCTTCCTCCGTCCACTCGAATTTCTCTCCTTTCCTGAGAAGCTAATAGAAAGGAAGCGTGCGTTCTCCCAGCCTGCTGATGAAGCGGCTTAGGGCTGCGAGTTTTCCAGTGAGCTGCTGTACTCCTTTGACGTCGGTTGGTGCTTGCATGCGGGTGATGGCTTGGACTTTCTCAGGGTTTGCCTCGATTCCTCGGGCAGAGACCATATAGCCAAGCATCTTTCCCGCCGGTACGCCGAATGCGCACTTCTTTGGGTTGAGTTTGATTCTGTATTTGTTGAGTGCCGCGAAGGTTTCGCGCAGGTCGTCGAGTAGTGTGGCTGCTTTGTAGGTCTTGATGACGATGTCGTCCACGTAGACTTGCACATTTCTTCCGATTTGCTCCTTCAGGCAGGCCTGCATCATTCGCTGGTAAGTGGCGCCTCCGTTTTTGAGCCCGAAGGGCATGGCCCTATAGCAGAATACGCCGTAGGGGGTGATGACCTATGTGTGCTCTTCGTCTTCTTCCTTCATCCTGATTTGGTTGTATCCTGAATAGGCATCAAGAAAGGAAAGTAGGTCGCACCCTGCTGTTGAGTCGATTATCTGATCGATTCTAGGAAGGGGGGAGTGATCCTTCGGGAAATGCTTGTTGACTGGTCCGTAGTCGACACACATGCGCAACACGGTCATGTCTTTCTTGGGCACCAGCATTGGGTTGCCTATCCAGGTGGCTTTCTTCATTTCTCCGATGAACTGGGCGTTGAGTAACTGGTTGACTTCCTCTCTGATTGCTTTGCGCTTGGGCTCCGAGAATAGTCTCAGCGCTTGCTTCACCGGCTTCGTATTTTGCTTGATGCGTAGGGCGTGTTCCGCAAATTCGCGTGGTATCCCAGGCATGTCAGTTGGACACCAGGCGAATATTTCCCACTTGTCCCGAAGGAAAGCGACGAGAGCCATCGCCTGCTCCTCTGGTAGGTGGGCGTACACGCGGACTGTTTTGTTCGGGTCCGTCGGGTGCACTTGGTGAGTGACTGTTTCGCTGTCGATGCTGAAGTCGCGCCCGTACTCCTTTGTTTCGCTTCGGTTCACCAATGGGAAGGTACTCTTGTCCGTCACCATGGATATTTCTCTGAGTTATTGTTCGGCTCCGAATGTGTCGGAGATTCTATGGAAGTCACGATCACATTGATCTGATTTGATGAAGCTTCCGTTGATCGTGAGGACTCCTGATGATCCTGGCATTTTGAGCTTGAGGTAGGCGTAGTATGGGACCGCCATGAACTGCGCGAATGCTGGCCGTCCCAATATGGCGTGATACTGCGATTGCCAGTCGAGTACCTCTAAATCGAGGACGTGCTTTGCGAAGTTGCGTCGGTTGCCGAAGACAACTTCGAGTTCGATGACTCCGAGGGATGTGGCTGCTTCTCCTGGGACTACCCCGTGTAACTCGGTGCTCGATTTTCTCCATACTGATCGTGGGATGAGCATCTTTTCCAGGGTGCTGGCGAATATGATGTTCATGCTGCTGCCTCCGTCCATGAAGACCATATCCATGTCGTACCCTCCGATTTGTGCATCGAGAACTAGGGGCGCGTTCCCCGGTCTTGGGACTGCGTGTGGATGGTCGTCCTGTGAGAACGTGATGCTGGTCTCCGTGTCATGTAGCTGGTAGACTTCTACTATGTTTATGCTCTCAGCTGCTCTAGCCTGCAGGGTGTGGGCGTCGCGTTGTGCTTGCGGTACCCTTCCTTCTTGGATCATGAGCACTTGTTCTTGCAGCGGGTTGTGACGTCCTTCCGGGCTTGAGGGCGGCGATTGTTCGGGTCGCCGGTTGCGCCTGTCTTCTTTCTGCTTCTCCTTCTTGAGGTCGTCGGCTAGCTCGTTGAACAGGCAGCAGTCTCTCAAAGTGTGACCTGACCTGACGCGTCCCCAGTCATCCTCAAAGTTGTGGATCGTGCAGGGTCCTGCTAGCTGCTCTCTAGCCGTGAGTTTGCTAGATCCGACGTGCCTCTTCCTTCTTGAGATTCTGAAGATCTTCTCGTGATCCTCCGGGTGTTGGTGGAAGCGAGGGTCGGTTTCGATTCCTCGACTCATGTCTTGGTTGTTGATGAGGTTGGCGAATTCATCCGGCCTTAGATCTGGGTCGTAGTACTCGCCCATAGGTGTCTCGGAGTCGCTGTCTTGGTTGGCGGCAGGTGCTCGTGCGACGGCGTGTCGTCGAGTGGTCGTCGGTTGCGCGGCTGCGTGTCGTGGCTCGTTCATTGGAGCCTCGCCGTAGATCTCCCGTGCGCGCCTTTTGGGTCGTCGATTCCTTCTTCTTTGGTGATGGTTCTGCTGATCGCTGGTTTCTATCTCGTAGTCGTCCTCTTGATGTGCGGCGGGTGCTCGGGCGGCGGTGGGTTGTTGAAAGATTTGCGAGTCCTCCGCTGCGTGCTGCGGTTCGTCGAGTGGAATTCCTTCGTAGAGGCCCCTCGCCGTTCTTCTAGGTCGTCGATTCCTTCGGCGCTGGCGCTGCACTTGGCCATTACCGTAGTGTTGGTCCTGGCACAGCTGTAGCCCGAGCGGTCTTGATGGCGTGGCAGAGATGTCCGCCGTGATCTTGAATCCTTCGAGTGAGCTAGATCTGGTTCTTGCCCTTTAGTTGTAGCTTGCTGAAGACGGGACCGCCGAGATCTTGATCCCAACCTGTGTAGTTCCCAATTGACGGGGATCAACCCCGGCAAATCCCATTGTCAGGGACACTGGGTTAGTCATGAGAGGCACAGGTTGGACGATAGCTCGTCGGCAAACAGGAAGGCTCGCTCCTGCTCGATATTATTGATGGGGGAGATGCGATTACAGTGGATGCCAAGGCTAGAGCGCTTAAGGCTAGGGTTACAGGTGATCTTAGATGCCTTTGGCGTCGCCCCTCCTAGCCCTTATATACTAGGATAGGTTTCGAGGAGTTCATCTACATTTACAGGTAAGCTTTCCTAACCCTAGCTTGCTCCGTACGGCAGGTCTTCGCACCTTCCTTGTGAGTCGTGGACTCCTACGTCGGTGCCAACTAGCAGGCCGAGGCTGTATCTTTATGGGCCTTCTGTCTTCATGGACACCAGGTAGGCTTATCCGTAAGAATCGTGGGGTCACCCCCACGTCACAAAGCCTTTGTAGCTAGGGGGCGGCGAATGCAGCACCCTATCAACAACAAGTTCATCTGGAATCTGACATTCCAGAGCATTCAACCGTTGAACGTAGCCAGACATCTTGACCACGTGCTCACTAACACTGCTATGTTCATCCATCTTTGCTGAGAAGAAAGCTTCAGAAGCCTCATAACGTTCAGCCCTGGCTTGGTGTGCAAAGACGGCCTTGAGATCGGTGATTATCTCATATGCACCCATCTTCTCAAAGCGTTTCTGCATCTCAGCCTCCATGGAGTAAAGCATTCCACTCTGGACAAGGTTTTAATCATCCGTCTTGGAGAGGTAGAAATTCTTCTCATCCTGACTATAGTGGCGTCCTTTTTTGGCCATTAGTGGCGCATTTCAAATGCGCCACTAAGGACAAGCCACTAATAAGGCCTTAATAGTGGCGCATTTCAAATGCGCTACCCCTAAAACTCTTATGCGTGGCGCATTTCGAAATGCGCCACCTATAAGCCCAAATGCGCCACCCATAAGAGTCTTAGGGGTGGCGCATTCTGAAAATGCGCCACTATTAAAAAAATTTAAATTTTGAATTTTGAATCTGGATCTCGATCTGGAAAACAATTTTTTTTTGTCTTTGCTGAGAAGAAAGCTTCAGAAGCCTCATAACGTTCAGCCCTGGCTTGGGGTGCAAAGACGACCTTGAGGTCGGTGATTATCTCATATGCACCCATCCTCTCAAAGAATTTCTGCAGCTCAGCCTCCATGGAGTAAAGCATTCCACTCTGGACAAGGTTGTAATCATCCGTCTTGGAGAGGTAGACATTCTTCTCATCCTGACTATAGTGGCGTCCTTTTTTCGCCTTTAGTGGCGCATTTCAAATGCGCCACTAAGGACAAGCCACTAATAAGGCCTTAATAGTGGCGCATTTCAAATGCGCCACCCCTTAAACTCTTATGCGTGGCGCATTTCGAAATGCGCCACCTATAAGCCCAAATGCGCTACCCATAAGAGTCTTAGGGGTGGTGCATTCTGAAAATGTGCCACTATTAAAAAAATTTTAATTTTGAATTTTGAATCTGGATATGGATTTGGAAACATTTTTTGTCTTAGTCTCAGGTTAGTATGCTTAATCTCAGTTCAAACATTCCCCACGGTCACCCATCCTAGCACTACTCCAGCCCAGCACGCTTAACTTCTCGATTCTATTCAACTCCCACTCTAGCTCACCTAGCAGGCACTTGTTGATATATCTATCATATAAATCCTATTGAACCATGTTGATGTCTAGGACCTTGTTGATGTTCATGGGCGTGCTAAAATTTTCAATATTTTTTCGAAACTTTCTCGATGGGACCATTAACATATTTTGAACTTTTTTTAAAAAATTGAAAAATTAAAATTGAATTTTTTTTTAATTTTTTTTAATGTTACTAGCGAAAAATTTCAACTTTTTTTTGAAACTTCCCGATCGGTCCTATAGCCTATTTTGAATTTCAAAAAAAATAAAAAATATATAATTTTAAAAAATTTTAATTTTTTTATTGTTACTATTGGCGTATTTCATACAAAATGCGCCAGTACTAAGTTAAAAAAAAATCAGTTTTTTTTCGTTTTTTTGGCCTCCAGATCTTCAAACGCCCGTAAAAAAAATTTGTTAAGTTTTTGAGGATTCTAAAATTGATCAACGGGTTACACCCGATTGAATTTGGATATAACTTTTCGAGTAGATCTTTTTTCGTATAAAAAACTTTTTCATTGGAGGTCGTATGCAAAAGTTAAGCCCATTTTACAAAATTCTCGAGAGATTTCGCAAAAAAAGTCGAAATTCATATTTGTAAATTTTCCTAACAACTAGACCACATATCATATGGGAAATTTATGTTCTTCTATTTTTGTGACATTTCTATTATTTTCTTTTATTTTTTTTCAAATTGAAAAGGCGGACCACCTGGGGGTGTATTTGGGAATTTTCCCGCATAATTTTTTCTTAGTAGTAGCGCATATGCAAGATGTGCCACCCCTAAGAGCTTATGGGTGGCGCATTCTGGATGCGCCACTAATAATTCCTTAGGGGTGACGCATTTCCAGAATGCGCCACCCATAAGCTCTTAGGGGTGGCACATTTCCAAAATGCGGCACCTATAAGGTTCTTAGGGGTGGCGCATTTCTCCAGATGCGCCACGTATAAGGGGATCCAGGGCTGGCCCACTCTTAGGGGTGGCGCATTTTGGAAAATGCGCCACCTATAAGAGCTTATGGGTGGCGCATTTTTTACAAGTGCACCACCCCTTACAACATAGTGGCGCATTACATATAAAATGTGCCACTAATAAGGTTTCCATGTATAGCTATTTCTCTAGTAGTGGCTAGTGTCTGCTGGTGGTTCATCACCTAACGCGGCCTCTAGTACGTATGCCATCATGAGGGGAACGAGGAGAATCCTCAGAGTGCGGAACCAGTTGGCGAAGTTTGACCCATCGGTTTTCAGTTTGTCTTTGTCTAGGAATGACCCTAAGTTGAATGAGGGGCGAGGTGCAGCCATCTACTATGGTTATTTGCAAAACACATATTTATACTTTGTTCATAATTGGAGTTTAATTTTAATTGATTCTAAAACTCCCACTTAGTTAGACATCTCTCCAAATTCACTAAGTGATTAACATAATCCTAGTTTGAATGATCATCCTCGAATATCACACGGCCGACGACACATCTCCCTAGGTAGGCCATCATGCCAATCATATCCGTTATATGACTCATGCTTAACCTTTCGGTCATCCGTATCCCAAGCTCATATCTACATATGTCAAGCCTGCCAGTCGAACCTTAGTGTATGGTTGTTCAGCAAGGCCATATCTGCATATGCTAGGCTTGCCAAACCCAACCTCATGTGATCGCTAATGTATGTATGACACCCGATCGTCACGACCTGCCTATCATAAAGAGATCCTTCCAGGCGGTGCCCACTAAAGGAGAATACAATCATGGTATTGAGATAGATTATCCTATCATGCTACCGTCGCATATCTAGCATATTAGCAAGACAGGAAGTAAAACTTTAAATCATACAAGCTATGATCCCCCTTACAAGCCACAAAACTAATCCTGCAATCTTCTCTATTACACCCCTGTAGGGGCCCTCCGTTGCAAACGTCTTCGCGTCGCCAATGTTAGAGAGACAGACACCCCCCCAGCCACTTATATGGTACAAGCCATATGCAAGCGTGGAACCAGTCTCACGTAAACACGTAAGGTCCGTCGGGGCCGCTTCATCAGTAAATTGCCGCATCGCTAAATGAGTACACGTGGGAGGGTAACAATTGGAGAATTGATGCCCACATCCTAGATGTGTTCTACCCGTACAATACATCTACGCATAGCCTTGCTCATGATACCACTATTGGGGATCGGCGCACAAAACAAAAAATTTCCTACCTACGAGTCCCGAACCCAAGATCTATGCTATGCTGATGTATGTAACGGAAGGAATCGGTGTTCATACCTTTGAAGACCGAAAGAGGGAAACGTTCCTCGAACGTGGTTGGCGTAGACTCTGATCCTACGACCTCCCTGTCGTGTTGAAGAACCTTCGACGATGAAGTAGCACCACATGTGTAGTGCCTCGCGGGATTACACACGTACGATGCAACCGACGGCCCTCCGGGCTCCGAACCAGAAGAGCAGCGAAAAGAAGATTGATCCGGATCCCGATTCCGGCAGCGCGACGGCGTCCGGATGATGGTGAAACCCCCAACCAGGAGCAAACTCCAAACCAGGGGAGTCCGCTCTAGGTCGGAGAAATAGAGAGAGAGAAACTCAATGTTATGTTGAAAAAGGCACTCCCACCCCTCGTTATATAGGCCAAGGAGGGGCTCCACCCCCTTCCCTTCCCCCATGTGGGGCTAAACCCCCAAGGGGGTGAGTGGTGCGGCTAGGAGGGGGGATGGGCCCCTCCCTTGGCTCAAGCCCAAGGGGGGAGGCTCCCCCTTCCCCTCATGGGCCTTTTAAGGCCCAAATACCTTTTCGCCTTTTTAATTAATTATTTAACTCATTTTTAATATTTAATTATGTTAATTAAATAATAAAACATATTGAAATATTAATATATGTTATTTTTAACCTGTCAAAATATCCGGAACAGCTTCCGGCACGGCCCGATACATTTCCGGTGTTTTCTCTCTTTTCACCGATGATCCCGAATCAATCCTTAATGCATCGATTGCCCTTAAGTGTGACACCCTACGGTCCGGGAAACAGTAGACATGATCGAGACACTCTCTGACCAATGACCATCATGTGGAATCTGGTTACAATCCTTGATGTGCCCCTAAGCTTCCATCGAATAAACTTCATCGTTTTTCAACCGTTAACAATATGACTTGATCCCTTTGTGCTTCGGTACTATGTTTGTTGGAGGTATGATCGTCGGTATCCAATACCTAGTTCTTCCTCGTCTCCGACATAAGATGTTTACTCGTCTGTGAATATTACATCTCTTTTGACCTAGTCACTTGCTTGCAAGCTATTGATGCAACACCACCGAGTGGGCCCAGAGTACCTATCTGTCACTTGGATTAACAAATACCGCTCTGATCTATTTCATACTCCTCAACATATCTACTTCGGAATACCCAAGATACACCATTTCTGTTACCATGTTTCAGTCTAACGGTTAATGCACTCAAAGCATCCTAATAGATAGCAATTATGTATGATCATCACGGTCTAAGGATTCAGTCCCTATGTTATTATGTCATCGCAATGCTGAACTTATGTGACTTTATCACACTGCAATGCTTAAGGTGGGTGTGTGTCCATCACATCATTCTCCTAATGATATGACCTCATTGTCAATATACTATTATGTTCTCATAATCAGGAAACCCTGATCATCAATTGCCCAATGAGCTAGTATGCCTGAGTTTAACTAGGGACCAGGTTGTTATATATCACACGTGTATTAATGTTTCCGCTTAATACAGTTCTAGCACAATATATAACGTATTATGAACAAACAGATATGTGAAAAATATCTTTATTAATTTTCCTCTAGGGCACATATCCAACAGTCTCCCACTGGCACAAGAGTACAAATTACACTAGTTTACATCAGGTATGTATCTAACACCAATAGTCTCTCGGTGTTGTTCAAACTTGGCTTGTGGAAGAGGTTTAGTCATTGGGTCTGACGGATTCAGATCCGTATGTATTTTTCAAATCCTAGTATGACCATCCTTGATGTAGTCCCGCGTCACATGGAAACGCCAGAGAATTTGCTTGGCTGTAGAGTGAGTCCTCGGCTCCCTTGCGTTAGCAATGGCACCCGTATTGTGGCAATAAATGCTAACAGGTCAGTGCAACTTCGGAATACGCCAATCTCGATGACGAACTTCTTCAGCCAATGTGCTCCGGTTGACGCTTCGCAAGCGGCAATATACTCCGACTCCATCTTAGATTGGGCGACGACTGACTGCTTGCCGCTCCTCCATCTAATCGCACCACCATTCAACATAAACACGTATCCCGTCTGGGATTTTGAGTCATCGGGATCAGTACCAAGACTGGCATCGACGTAACCTGTTACGGTGAGCTCTTCTTCACATTCTCCAAAGACAAGAACCAGATCCTTAGGTCTTCGTAAGTACTGAAGGACGTTCTTCACTGCAATCCAATTATCCTTTCCAGGATTACTTTGGAAACGATTAGTCAGACTAACCGCCAGGGCCACATCTGGTCGAGTACACAGCATAGCATACATGATAGAACCTATGGATGAGGCATAGGGCTTTGAGGACATTCCCTCCCTTTCTTTTGTTGTTTCTGGGGATTGAGTCACACTCAATTTACTTCCTCTCATAACGGGCAAGAGGCCTCTCTTTGCGTTATACATATTGAACCTCTTCAATATCTTCTCAAAGTAAGTTCTCTGACTCAGTGCTAATAGGCGTCTTGATCTATCTCTATATATTTTAATGCCTAATATGTATGCAGCTTCACCTAGGTCCTTCATGGAAAATTGCCCATGCAAATATTCCTTTACCCCCTCTAGAAATTTCACATAATTCCCTATCAATAATATGTCATCCACATATAGTACTAGGAATGCCACAGATCTCCCACTCGCTTTCTTATAAACACAGAATTCTTCTTCATTTTGGAAAAATCCAAAAGCTTTGATCACCTCATCAAAACAAAAATTCCAGCTCCGAGATGCTTGCTTCAACCCATAAATGGACCGCTGAAGTTTGCATACCTTACCAGCGTCCTTAGGATCAATAAAACCTTCCCGTTGTACCATATACAACTCTTCTTCAATGTTTCCATTTAGGAACGCAGTTTTCACATCCATCTGCCATATTTCATAATCGTAATAGGCAGAAATTGCTAGCAATATCCGGATAGACTTTAGCATCGCTACGGGAGAGAAAGTCTCTTCGTAGTCAACTCCTTGAATTTTTCGGAAACCTTTTGCGACAAGTCAAGATTTATAGACAGATACGTTTTTGTCTGCGTCAGTCTTTTTCCTGAATATCCACTTATTGTCGACTGCCTTTCGGTCCTCGGGAATATCCACCAAAGTCCATACTTTGTTGGCATACATGGAGTCTGTCTCGGATTTCATGGCTTCTAGCCATTTCTCGGACTCGGGTCCCTCCATTACTTCTTTGTAGTTCGAAGGTTTGTCAGTTTCATTTAACATGACTGCATTGACAAGTTGCCCATAAAACTGAGTTTTTACTCATGCTCTTGATGACCTGCGGGGTACAATAGGATCATCTTCATCTTGATCATGATCATCATGTATGTCACGATCGTTATGAATATCATGATGACCGTTCTCTTCAGCTCCCACTACGGAAGATGGTTCCGGAACAACTTCCATTGCCATTTCTTCCACTTGGATTGATTGGTCAATCATCTCGTTGAGGTCTATTTTCCTCCCACTCAATTATTTCGAAAGAAACTCTTTCTCAAGAAAGCATCCAGTCTTGGCGACAAACGTTTTGTGACTGGTTGTAGAAGGTGTATCCAACGGTTTCCCTTGGATATCCCACAAAGATGCACTTATCCGCTTTTGATTCGAGTTTGTCAGGCTGAAGTTTCCTAACATAAGCCTCACAACCCCAAATCTTCAAGTGAGACAACTTTGGTTTCTTGCCATGCCATTCCTCAAATGGTGTTGTCTTTACGGATTTGGATGGTGCCCTATTAAGAATATAAGCGACAGTTTCTAATGCATACCCCCAGAATGACACAGGTAAGTCGGTATGAGACATCCTCGATCGTACGCTATCCAATAGAGTTCGATTACGTCGCTCAGAAACACCGTTACGCTAAGGTTTTCCTGCCGGCGTAAGTTGTGGTACGATGCCACAAGTCTTAAGATGATCGCCAAACTCGTGACTTAAATACTCGCCTCCTCGATCGGATCGAAGGTACTTGATTTTCTTCCCGAGTTGATTCTCGACCTCACTCTGAAATTCCTTAAACCTTTCAAAGGTTTCAGACTTATGTTTCATTAAGTAGATATACCCATATCTTCTTAAGTCATCTGTGAAGGTCACGAAGTAACGAAGACCATTGCGTGTGGGGACGTTCATAGTTCCACATACATCTGAATGTATGATCCCTAACAAGTTTGCATGCTCCATTGTTCCATTGAATGGAGTCCTTGTCATCTTGCCCATAAGGCATGGTTCACATGTGTCAAGGGATCCAAAATCCAATGACTCCAGAAGTCCATCATCATGAAGCTTCTTCATGCACTTTTCACCAATATGACCAAGTCGACAATGCCACATCGTCATGTGTTCTTCGCCACTAGGTTTTAATCTTTTGGCCTCTACGTTATCAATATGAAGTATATCACAATCGAGATTAAGAATGAATAAGACATTTTTCTCCGGTGCGTGAACATAAAACACATCATCCTTATTAATTGCACAACCAATTGTATCTGACTTAAAAGAATAGTGGTCTCGCTTCAAGCAAGAACCACTAACGATGTTTACACTCAATGCGGGTACATAGTAGCACCTATTCAAAATCAAAACTAATCACGAAGGTAGACTAAGATGCTTCCTGCCGACCGCCACCACTTCAATCCGGGAGCCGTTTCCCACGCGCATCGTCACTTCATCTTTCATCAAGCGTCGTCTATTCCGTAGCCCCTGAGAGGAGTTAGAAATATGAGCAACCTATCCTGTATCAAATATCCAGGATTTGTTCCCAGCGGTTGTTAAGAAAAGATCAATAACGTGTATATCAAATATACCTTTCTCTCTTCTGACAATCTTGCCAGCCTTCTTATCCTCTAGGTACTTGGGGCATTTGCGTCTCCAGTGACCATCACCCTTGCAGTAGAAGCACACAACGCCGGGCTTGGGTCCAGGTTTGGGTGCCTTACGAGGAGTGACAACTGGCTTGTCACCCTTCTTCGGGCTTCCCTTCTTTCCCTTCTCCTTCTTGCCAGACTTCTTGAATTCAACGGTCTTGTTGACCATGAATACAACATGCTCCTTCTTGATCTCAACCTCAGCAGTTTTCAGCATGGCGAACAACTCAGAAGGGGTCTTAGTCATCCCCTACATGTTGTAGTTCAACACAAAGCCTCTGTAGCTAGGGGGCAGCGACTGCAGCACCCTATCAACAACAAGTTCATCTGCAATCTGACATTCCAGAGCATTCAACCGTTGAACGAAGCCAGACATCTTGACCACGTGCTCACTAACACTGCTATGTTCATCCATCTTTGCTGAGAAGAAAGCTTCAGAAGCCTCAGAACGTTCGACCCTTGCTTGGGGTGCAAAGACGGCCTTGAGGTCGGTGATTATCTCATATGCACCCACCCTCTCGAAGCTTTTCTGCAGCTCAGCCTCCATGGAGTAAAGCATTCCACTCTGGACAAGGTTGTAATCATCCGTCTTGGAGAGGTAGACATTCTTCTCATCCTGACTATAGTGGCGTCCTTTTTTGGCCTTTAGTGGCGCATTTCAAATGCGCCAGTAAGGAAAAGCCACTAATAAGGCCTTAATAGTGGCGCATTTCAAATGCACCACCCCTAAAACTCTTATGTGTGGCGCATTTCGAAATGCGCCACCTATAATCCCAAATGCGCCACCCATAAGAGTCTTAGGGGTGGCGCATTCTGAAAATGCGCCAATATTAAATTTTTTTAAATTTTGAATTTTGAATCTGAATCTGGAAAACAATTTTATTATTTTTTATTTATGTATTTGCTGAGAAGAAAGCTTTAGAAGCCTCATAACGTTCAGCCCTGGCTTGGGGTGCAAAGACGGCCTTGAGGTCGGTGATTATCTCATATGCACCCATCCTCTCAAAGCGTTTCTGCTGCTCAGCCTTCATGGGGTAAAGCATTCCACTCTGGACAAGGTTGTAATCATCCGTCTTGGAGAGGTAGACATTCTTCTCATCCTGACTATAGTGGCGTCCTTTTTTGGCCTTTAGTAGCGCATTTCAAATGCGCCACTAAGGACAAGCCACTAATAAGGCCTTAATAGTGGCGCATTTCAAATGCGTCACCCCTAAAACTCTTATGCGTGGCGCATTTCGAAATGCGCCACCTATAAGCCCAAATGTGCCACCCATAAGAGTCTTAGGGGTGGCGCATTCTGAAAATGCGCCACTATTAATTTTTTTAAAATTTTGAATTTTGAATCTGGATCTGGATCTGGAAAACAATTTTTTTATTTTTTTTATTTTTTTTATTTTTGTCTTAGTCTCAGGTTAGTATGCTTAATGATAGGTCACTATGCTTAATGTCAGGACAAACTTCCCCCACGGTCACCCATCCTAGCACTACTCCAGCCTAGCACGCTTAACTTTACGATTCTATTCAACTCCCACTCCAGCTCACCTAGCAGGCACTTGTTGATATATCTATCATATAAATCCTATTGAACCATGTTGATGTTCATGGGTGTGCTAAAATTTTCAATCTTTTTTTGAAACTTTCTCGATGGGACCATTAACATATTTTGACCCTTTTAAAAAAAATTGAAAATAAAAATATAATTTTTTTTATTTTTTAATGCTACTAGCTAAAATTTTCAACATTTTTTGAAACTTCCCAATCGGTCCTCTAGCCTATTTTAAATTAAAAAAATTAAAAAAAATTATTTTAAGAAAAATTCAATTTTTTTTTCTTATACTAGTGGCGCATTTCATACATAATGCTCCAGTACTAAGTTTAAAAAAAATTCAATTTTTTGGCCTCCAGATCTTCAAACGCCCGTAACTTTTTTTCTGTTAGGTTTTTGAGGATTCTAAAAATGATCAACGGGTTACACCCGGTTGAATTTGGTTATAACTTTTCAAGTAGATGATTTTTCGAGAGATTTCGCAAAAAAAGTCGAAATTCAAATATGTAAATTTTCCTAAAAACTAGACCACATATCATATGGGAAACTTATGTTCTTTTATTTTTGTGACATTTCTATTATTTTCTTTTATTTTTTTTCAAATTGAAAAGGCGGTCCACGGGGGGGTGTATTTGGGAATTTTCCCGCACAGTTTTTTCTTAGTAGTGGCGCATATGCAAGATGCGCCACCCCTAAGAGCTTATGGGTGACGCATTCTGGATGCGCCACTAATAATTCCTTAGGGGCGGCGCATTTCCAGAATGCGCCACCCATAAGCTCTTAGGGGTGGCACATTTCCAAAATGCGCCACCTATAAGGTTCTTAGGGGTGGCGCATTTCTCCAGATGCGCCACGTATAAGGGGATCCAGGACTGGCCCGCTCTTAGGGGTGGCGCATTTTGGAAAATGCGCCACCTATAAGAGCTTATGGCTGGCGCATTTTTTACAAGTGCACCACCCCTTACAACATAGTGGCGCATTACATATAAAATGTGCCACTAATAAGGTTTCCATGTATAGCTATTTCTCTAGTAGTGGCTAGTGTCTGCTGGTGGTTCATCACCTAACGCGGCCTCTAGTACGTATGCCATCTTGAGGGGAACGAGGAGAATCCTCAGAGTGCGGAACCAGTTGGCGAAGTTTGACCCATCGGTTTTCAGTTTGTCTTTGTCTAGGAATGACCCTAAGTTGAATGAGGGGCGAGGTGCAGTCGTCTACTATGGTTATTTGCAAAACACATATTTATACTTTGTTCATAATTGGAGTTTAATTTTAATTGATTCTAAAACTCCCACTTAGTTAAACATCTCTCCAAATTCACTAAGTGATTAACATAATCCTAGTTTGAATGATCATCCTCGAATATCACACGGCCGACGACACATCTCCCTAGGTAGGCCATCATGCCAATCATATCCGTTATATGACTAATGCTTAACCTTTCGGTCATCCGTATCCCAAGCTCATATATACATATGTCAAGCCTGCGAGTCGAACCTTAGTGTATGGTTGTTCAGCAAGGCCATATCTGCATATGCTAGGCTTGCCAAACCCAACCTCATGCGATCGCTAATGTATGTATGACACCCGATCGTCACGACCTGCCTATCATAAAGAGATCCTTCTAGGCGGTGCCCACTAAGGGAGAATACAAACATGGTATTGAGAGAGATTATCCTATCATGCTACCGTCGCATATCTAGCATATTAGCAAGACAGGAAGTAAAACTGTAAATCATACATGCTATGATCCCCCCTTACATGCAAATTAAAGTTAAAATGCCTTCTACTTTATCTTTTGCAAGTTTTATGTGGCTGCTAAGGGGTTTCGAGAGAGAAACGCTTTCTATTCTGCGAAGACAAGCCACAACACCAATCCTGCAATTGTCTCTATTACACCCATGTCGGGGCCCTTCGTTGCAAACGTCTTCGCGTCGCTAATGTTAGAGAGACAGACACCCCCCAACCACTTATATGGTACAAGCCATATGTCAAGCGTGGAACCAGTCTCGCATAAACGCATAAGGTCGGCCGGGGCCACTTCATCAGGACATTGCCGCAACGCTAAATGAGTACACGTGGGAGGGAAACAATTGGAGAATTGATGCCCACATCCTAGATGTTTTCTACCCGTACAATACATCTACGCATAGCCTTGTTCATGATACCACTATTGGGGATCGGCGCAGAAAACAAAAATTTTCCTACCTACAAGTCCCGAACCCAAGATATATGCTATCCTGATGTATGTAACGGAAGGAATCGGTGTACATACCTTTGAAGACCGAAAGAGGGAAACGTTCCTCGAATGTGGTTGGCGTAGACTCTGATCCTACGACCTCCCTGTCGTGTTGAAGAACCTCTGACAATGAAGTAGCACCACACGTGTAGTGCCTCGCGGGATTACATACGTACGGTGCAACCGACGGCCCTCCGGGCTCCGAACCAGAAGAGAAGCGGAAAGAAGATTGATCCGGATCCCGAATCTGGCAGCGCGAGGGCGTCCGGATGATGGTGAAACCCCCAACCAGGTGCAAACTCCAAACTAGGGGAGTCCGCTCTAGGTCGGAGAAATAGAGAGAGAGAGAGAAACTCAATGTTATGTTGAAAAAGGCACCCCCTCCTTATATAGGCCAAGGAGGGGCTCCACCCCCTCCCCTTCCCCCATGTGGGACTAAAACCCCAAGGGGGGGAGTGGTGTGGCTAGGAGGAGGGATGGCGCCCTCCCTTGGCGCCAAGCCCAAGGGGGGAGGCTCCCCCTTCCCCTCATGGGCCTTTTAAGGCCCAAATACCTTTTCACCTTTTTAATTAATTATTTAAATCATTTTTAATATTTAATTCTGTTAATTAAATAATAAAACATATTTAAACATTAATATATGTTATTTTTAACCTTTCAAAATATCCGGAACAGCTTCCGGCACCGCCCGATACATTTCCGGTGTTTTCTCTCTTTTCACCGATGTTCCCGAATGAATCCTTAATGCATCGATTGCCCTTAAATGTGACACCCTACGGTCCGGGAAACCGTAGACATGATTGAGACACTCTCCGACCAATTACCATCATGTGGAATCTGGTTACAATCCTTGATGTGCCCCAACGCTTCCATCGAATAAACTTCATTGCTGTTGAACCGTTAACAATATGACTTGATCCCTTTGTGCTTCGGTACTATGTTTGTCCGAGGTATGATCGTCGGTATCCAATACCTAGTTCTTCCTCGTCTCCAACATAACATGTTTACTCGTCTGTGAATATTAGATCTCTTGTGACCTAGTCACTTGCTTGCAAGCTATTGATGCAACACCACCGAGTGGGCCCAGAGTACCTATCCATCACTCGAATTGACAAATCCCGCTCTGATCTATTTCATACTCCTCAACATATCTACTTCGGAATACCCAAGATACACCTTTTCAGTTACCATGTTTTAGTGTAACGGTTAATGCACTCAAAGCATCCTAATAGATAGCAATTATGTATGATCATCACGGTCTAAGGATTCAGTCACTATGTTATTAAGTAATCGCAATGCTGAACTTATGTGACTTGATCACACTGCAATGCTTAAGGTGGGTGTGTGTCCATCACATCATTCTCCTAATGATATGACCTCATTGTCAATAGACTATTATGTTCTCATGATCAGGAAACCTTGATCATCAATTGCCCAATGAGCTAGTATGCCTGAGTTTAACTAGGGACCAGGTTGTTATATATCACACGTGTATTAATGTTTCCGCTTAATACAGTTCTAGCACAATATATAACGTATTATGAACAAATAGATATGTGACAAATATCTTTCTTAATTTGCCTCTAGGGCACATATCCAAAAGTATTAATAGCAACTGCGATTTGATAGCAAAAGTAAACTTGTAGTAACCAACAGAACTAAAATACTGTAGGCTAGGGAGATGGATGGTCGGGCGCTGCATGAATAAGTATGAACATGTAATAGATTCTAACATGGGGAAAGGCACACCGAAAAGCAATGATCATCTAGGAAAATATCAAACACTAGGCATGTATCCCATAGGTAGTTGTGCGTGCTTGCAATAAGAACTTGCACAACATCTTTTGTCCTAACATCCCGCTATGAACGGGGCCAAAAGGAACTTATGGAGATTAAGGTGCTCCTGTCAAAGAGCACCGGAACAAAGCAATAGACACAATGGATACATGGAATCCTCAAATTATGGACCATCCCCTTTGGTGTCCCAAGCTGTCACCTTTGGGATCTCCGGTTCGAACCATAATAGGTGCATACAACTCATAGATAGGATCTCGAACATAAATAAACTGATGAAAATATAAGTGGTTCAGATCTGAAAACATGGCACTCGGGCCCAAAGTGACAAGCATTAAGAGCAACAAGTTGTAGCAAAGATGATAAACACCGAAGTAGATGACAAGCAACATGCCCCCAACAATCTGAAGAACTATTACATCATCAGTCTCATCCAATACCTCCATCCCCTTTTCCTACAGCGGGGAATTACTCACAAATGTGAAGAAAAGTCATGGAGGAAGGATGGAGTGGTGATGATGATGATGATGGCTTCGATCTCCCCTCTCCGGAGGCCAAATCAGCCTCTAGATTAGCCCTCCCGAGGAAGAACAGAGGGTGCGGCGGCTCCGTGACGGGTTCTGGAAAAGCGACTTCTGTTTTGGAGTTTCCTCGTCACGGGAATAAATAGGAGTCGAAGTAGGGCACCAGGGGAGGGGGGAGTCGCCCAGGCGGCCTGTGGGCGCGGCCCCACCTCTGGCCGCGCCAGCAGGGCGCCTGGGGCCCACATGGCTGCCCTCTGGCCCCCCTTCTGGCTCCGGGCTCCTTCAGGTGCGTGGATTATTTGAGATGTCCAAAAATCCATTTTCCTGCGCACAATAAAACCATATCGGCAGCTCTGCTGAAAACCACGTCAGTCCGAGTTAGTTTAGTTCAAATTATGCAAGAATGAGGTCAAAACAATAGCAAAAGAGTTTGGAAAAGTATATATAAGTCGGTACTACGAAAATAGTTTAGCAAGTATCAAAACAATGCTATGAGGACAATGCACGAAGAAATCCTTCTTTCAAGTGACCAATCACAAACAAACTAAAGTAAATAATATGCTACCGAAAATTAAGACAAGATCACAATGCACATAGCCTGAGCATATCAGAGTGGTATCTCACTAGGCTCCATGAGTGAAGCAAAACATAAATGCAGAAACTCCTCCGGAGTTTTAAAGGAGACTAGAGCTAAGAATTTCAGACTAGCAATACCACAAGCATGCATAATACAATGTAATACTTTGTGACAATGCTTGTTACACTAAGAATGACAATTATGCTCTCAATAGTTGGTGCTTTGAAGAAAGAAGGTGAGACTCTCGAACTGTGGCTTTTTTATGGCAAGATTGAAAACCCGTGAAAGGAAACAAAGACTAAACATGTGCCAGAGCTCTTGGTTTTGAAAACAGAGACAAAATTCTTTTGAGAGGTGTGACTTTCCAGTCAACGGTGAACGGTAAAGGTCTCTCAATATCTCCCATGCCAACCATATCAATGCTTTTTGCTTACACTCGATCCCTTATCCATAAATCCTTTGATGGTCTATGGAGGATATCGTTCCATATATCATTAGCAGCATTTGGTCCATTTCATCCCATCATCAAGTATGGGGGAGGTGTAAGTCTCTCTTTCTTTTATGAATTTGACTAGTTAAAACTTCCGTCAAAAATATTTTTGGCATGGTAGATACTGATTTTTCCTCACCGCACCATGAGCCTGTACGGTTACAAAAAGGGAAGCTTTTGAATAAATTTTGAGATGACACAAGAAACTCTAAGTTAGGAGTGGCCGGTAAATACCACATATAGATAGGTATGGTGGACTCAAGTGGAATAACTGGTTTGAAAAGGAGTTTGGATACACAAGCGGAATTCCGCTTAGTGCGAGTGAAGGCTAGCAAAAGACTGGGAAGCGACCAACTAGAGAGCAATAATTGCCATAATCATGCAGAGCGACAAAGCAACATTGAATCGGGCTTGAAAGTGATATAACTATTCTGAAATAAAAAGGTCATCAAGGCATGATAGACATTTTAGTCATAAACATGTGTGAACATGTGCCAAGTCAATCCAAGAATTCTCCAAAGGGGAATACCACTTCAATATGCCAAACCATGAGCAATGTAATGCATGTAAATCATTCCAACAACATATTATGCACCCTAGCTATTTGAGATCAGCCACAAAGAAAGCATGAACACTAGGAAAGCATTGTAAACATAGCACTATGTCGCTACAAGCTGGTCTCTAGATCATAAGTACAGGCATATGTACAAAAGTAGAAACAAAAAGAGTTCATACCGATTTTCCTTGTTGCTTCCCTTTCGTCGATCTTCGTCATTACTGCCTTGTCGCTTGCATGACCGAACATGGAAATATATAATCAAAGGCCATCACGGACTCGAGCTGAACTCTGAAAACAAAGCAAACTAAAGAGAGAAAGGCAATCTTTTGGGTTTTTTCAAAGGTTTAACCAAAAGAAAAGGAAAAGAGAAATATTTTTGTTGTTTTTGCAAATTAAAGGAACAAACAAGAACGGGCAAAAACTTCGAAAAGATCAAAGCGAACTAAATAAAGACGGATAATACAATGGAAAAGGGAGAAGGGCACGTACTCCCCCAAGCTTAGGCTTTTGGCCTAAGTTGGTAGCAGCTACTGCCCCAGGAGCCTCCTGCTCCGGGGTAGTACAGGTAAGTCCAAGAGTCGAACGATCCCTCCGGTGTATACACCGAAGTCCTCGGGTCCTCCCATGAGGAAGGGCCTGCGCTCCAAGCAGAAGAAGACCCCTCACCCTGCTCAGTGAAGGTATCCCCCTGGAACGGTGGGAACTCCCCATGCTCCTCGTCGTTGGGGACAACCCCCTCCATGGGGTTATGCAGCTGGTTGTTGATACGTCCAAAACATATCTATAATTTATGCTCGTTCCATGCATGTTTTGTGTGATATTTCTATGATCTAGATACACTTTCATACATTTTTTATCATATTTGGACTAACCTATTAACTCAGTGCACCCCAGTGCCAGTTCCTGTTTTCTGCTGTTTTTCTATTTCAGTTTTCCCCCATATAAAAAGTGCCAGAAAAATTCGGGAAAATTCAGAGAAAAAATCAGCGTGACGGAAGCTTCGAGAAAAGCACGGGAGGGGCCAGAGGGGGGCCAAGGGGGGGCCAGGCGGCCACCTGGCGCGGCCCCACCCCTGGCCGCGCCAGGGGGGCGCCTGGGCCCCCTGTCCCACCTCTGGCTGCCCCCTTTCGCCTATATATCCCCCGTCACGGGAAAACTCCAAAAGAGGACCCTATTTCCGCGAACTGGCCTCTGTTCCGCCGCCGCCGCGCTTCCAAGATCGGGAGCACCAGAAGACCTCTTCCCGGCACCCTGACGGAGGGAGGAATGACCTCCGGGAGTCTCCTCTCCACCATGGATGCTCCCCGGATGTCCCGTGAGTATTTCTTCTTGGACCATGGGTCCATGATCAGTAGCTATGTGATGTTCTCCTCCCCTCTTTGATCTTCATTGTTTAGATCTCGTGAGCTGCCCTACATGATCGAGGCACCTTTGTAATATTTCTGCAATTTCTATGTTGAGTTTGATCGGATCTGATGGATTATGAGATTATGTTCAGATTGTGATAGAGTAATATATTTGGTCTTGATCTTTTATATTTTTCTTCCTAAGTAATTCTTTCATGTTCTCCGTTGCTGTTTATTGCTTTGGCCAAGTAGTAGGTAGTGACTCCAAGAGGGAGCGTTGTGCTAGATTATGGGTTCATGCCTCTCTGATGACACGCTTGAGTGACAAAAACATGAGTCTAGGGGATGTGTTGTTGCCACAAGGGGGAAAACAACAGTGCTTGTGACCACGGTCACAAGGATTGTTTACTTTACGCAAAGTTCTTTTATTGCAGTTGTCTGTTGCTTTGGGTTTACACTTTGGGTGGGGCTCGCAACTTAATACCAGCGAGATGTTCTGGATAGATATCTCAAGGTGGATGATTAGTAGTAGATGCAGATGGATTTCAGTCTACTTATTTTGGCGTACTGCCCATGCTTTTGAACCTCTTCCTTTCTTTTGTAGCATAGTTAGCATTGCGGTGCGTTCATAATCCTGTCAATTGCCTTTCTGTAATTTGTTTACCTCGCATAGCAGTTTTATCGTCTTTCGGGAGAGAGACATCACTAGCGAACATCACGTATCCTGGTCCATATCCTTATTACTGTTTCAAGCTATCTTTACTTTTCTGCTTTTACTTGCTATCATTATCACTTGCGTTATACCCTTTGTGAACAACAAGACCGGAGAGATTGACAACCTCTCTGAACTTCGTTGGGAACAAAGTTATCTGTGTCTGTGTGCAGGTCCACGTCAGTCGCGCCGCTGACACCTACTTATCATATCCGGAGTCCTACGGGAGACAAACCTTGGTATCTTCACCAAGGGAAACTCGCTGCTAAACTGCATCACGCCTTCCACTTGGGGCTCACCAACGAAGGGCGGGAAGCCGCTAAGCAGTAGTGAGCCATGAACTCATGAAACTGGATATCGTTAAAGGACCATCTGTTCCTGCGGGTGTTATCAAACAAAAGTGGTGCAGGTAGAGGGATCTGACGAGTAATGGTCTTCTCAAACCTCAAAATATAAACAAGGTTACCAAACTAGGAAGTCATGGTAACAAACTTATGCCTCTTCATAGCTGAAAGATCGAGACTTTTGTATGAAAAGGGAACATCATCAGGATGCGGGGTGCGATCAAGAGACTCAAGGATAAGTGTGGTGTATACACCACCATATAAATCGCCCTTGTTACTGTTCATAACAAGGCACTGAGCAATTAAGGCACCCACATTATCATCATTCTTATCAGTGAGGGCGTTCGCATAAATAGCGAAATCTGGTGCAGAACCATTGCCCGTGTTGTCACGAGCCAACACCGCTCTAGCAATAAAGTACGCGAAATACCTGATGTGTGGAAACAAAATGCTGGAAACCTTTGTACGCCGAATGTCGGTCTCCTCCTGGCAACAAAGGTAGTTGAAGAGGGTCCTCAACTCGGAAGGCTGAGTGGTCATCTTTGTCGTCTGACCAGTGTTCAGCACACCTATTATATCATAAAACTGTTCCAAAGACATAGTTATGAGATATTATAAAGTTTGAACTCGGCGGTTCTAGCTGAATGGTTATAACAAAAACTGTTAACAAAGCAGGAGGTGAGCTTCTTATATTGTACCACACAGCATAATGCTAGTTGTGTCAAACCTGCATTGGCACAAAGCCCATAGAATTCCTCCTTAATCCCTGCGGTTGTAAGAAAATCATCGCACGGATACATCATTGCGCATGCTGGACTTGTTTCTTCCAACAACTCCAAGGGCACATGATCTTCATTGTAGCTCACCCTAGTTCCTGAGGGTGATGCTGCAGCTCTAGTAAATCGATCGGAGCGCTCGGGCTTCTTCTTCCCAAGCACCCCTTTGCTTTTCCTAGCAAACTCATTTCTGAAATTTTTGACAATTCACAAAAACAAGGATTTAAAGAAAGTGAGTTGAGGAAAACTACTCTACTCACTTACCTAAGGCATAAACTTGCATCAAAACTTGGAAAATAAATTTCTACACATGCATGCAAGCTCATCTAAACAGCACCAAGAACTACTAAATACTCACAAATGAAGCCACCAATCAAAAATCTAATTGGAGGGGTGAAGGAGTTACATACCAGGGAGTATTTGCTCAAAATCTCATCTCAAATGGTGCATTGTAGAGAGATATCGAAATTCTGGATGAAGAGCAGCAAGAACGCAAGTTCCAGGTGCAGAACTCATGTTTTGGGGGGGAAAGAAAGAGAGAGGAAGAAGACTCACCTGAAGTTGGGGCCTG
The DNA here is from genome assembly GCA_950022295.1 of Bromus sterilis. Taxonomy (NCBI): domain Eukaryota; kingdom Viridiplantae; phylum Streptophyta; class Magnoliopsida; order Poales; family Poaceae; genus Bromus; species Bromus sterilis. The sequence goes on along the minus strand of OX465595.1, from coordinate 356,937,059 downwards.
TGGGCCCCATGCGCCTTGTGGGCGCGGCCAGGGGGCTGGACGCTCCAGCTGTCCGCCTGGGTCACTGGTGGCCCCCCTGGTCAGCCCCAGGTGCCTCTCGGTCACTCCCGGCATGGAAATTTTTATTTTTATTTTCTGGAATTTTTCTGAAAACTTCACCGTTGAAAATTTTCCGGAGATCAAAAAGCTGCAAAACTTTCTGAAAACTTGAAGCAGTGATAAGCATTGTGAAGCTTCAAAAACATATAAACTTGGTACAGCAAGGAGAATAAAAGCTAAAGCAAATGAAAACATAAAGGCTCCACTTTTTACCTATATAAAACATGCTAGCTAGCAATGTTGATCAAGTCTTACCAACAAACCGGCGATATATAGAGCAAAAGTCTCACCTCTTATGAAGTGATCATTACACCTTTACTTTAATGGACATTGTCCCCACCATAATGGTTTTGTATTTGTGGTACACATGTAGAGGACAATCCCATTCTCCAATCTTCACGGTCTCGATATTCTCTATGGAGTTAAGGCCATGCCTTTTGTCGATCTTCTTTGGAAAATACACCGTGTGTTCTTTATCATCAATGTTGAAGGTGACCTTTCCTTTATTTCAATCAATAATGGCACATGCGGTGTTAAGAGAAGGTCTACCAAGAATAATGGACATGCTCCCATCATCAGGCATGTCAAGCACAACAAAATCTATAAGAATCAAACAATTAGCAACTTCAACGGGAACATCCTCACAAATACTTATCGGGACGGTTGTTGACTAGCCATCTGAAGAGAGATATATGTAGGGGTTAGCTTATCTAAACATAGCCTTTTATAAAGAAAAAAAGTCATAACACTCACTCCTGCTCTGAGATCACATAAGGCGGTCTTGACATAATTATTTTGTATAGAGCAAGGAATGGTGGGTATACCTTGATCACCAAGCTTCTCAGGAATCTTGCCACTGAAAGAATAGTTAGCAAGCATAGTAGATATTGCCTCATTAGGGACTTTTCTTTTGTTAGTGACAATATCTTTCATGTATTTGGAATAAGGAGGTAACTTGATAGCATTAGTCAAAGGAATTTGAAGAAAAATAGGTTTCATCCATTCAAAAAATTCATTATAATGCTCTTCTTCCTTAGATTTGAGAGACTTACCTAGAAAGGTCATGTGTTTTTGTACCCATGGTTCTCTTTCCTTCCCATGTCTCCTTGCTATGAAGTCCGCTCTAGTATACTTTTTGCGTTTATCGGGTGCTTCTTCTTCTCGCACCTCGGGAGGATCATTCTTCTCCTTATCATTTTCTTCGGGCTCAGCACCGTCTTCAGTTTCAGCATCGGAGGTAGATATGATGTTAGGAACAACAGCAGGTCCTTCACTTGTAATAGGATCATTGGAGTTGTCAGCTTCCTTGTGTTTCTTCTTCTTGTTCTTCCTTGGAGATATAATGTAACACCCTCAGGTCTTGTAACAGTAGTCACTACAGTGATCCTTTTGTCAATGCTAATCACTGTTGTTAATCATGCCTTGATCACCTGGGATCAACTCAAACTCAAAATGCCTTTTGATGAATATTAAAAATTAGTGACTAATTAAACTTTTTCCAAAAATTATGCAACCACTTTTGTTAGATCTCAAATATTCACTGGACCATGTCCATGTGGGTATGGGAATTTATTAAGTTATAAAATAAATCAAACAATTCATAACAGTGGTAAAACAGTGGTATTTAATACCTTTTTAATAAAACAAAAATGCAAAAGAATTTATAAAAGGACAAAACTTTTTGTGGCACCTCTAATATATGCAACATAAATATTGGTGCAAGTTTCACATGTGGAAAAACTCTTTTGAAAGCAAAACAAATTAAGAAGTAAAGAAATAAGACAAAGAAAAACAAAAATAAAAGAAAAGGGGAAAACACCAACTCCCGCACTGGGAAAAGCCCACTCCCTCCCCTCCACTAGGCCCGGCCCACTTTCCCACCCTTTGTCTTCTACCCCAAATCCCCTGTTCACCTTGCGTGGAGTGCATCCACCGGCTCCATCGTCGGCCGTCCCGCCGTGGCAGGCATCCGGCGGCCGCCGATGACGTGAAGTAGCCTCGGGCCATCGCCCCTCAACCTTAACCCTAGAACCCCCGGCGCCAGTCCATTCCTCCCCTCACCCCTCCCCAGCACCTTCCCCACCCAGCCCGAGCTCTGCCGTGGGCATGCCTTCAGCGCTGGCTCGGCCAATAGCGACTACAGGTCGGCCAGACGTGTCCTAGGCCCCCTCCATGGGCCTCCTCGCCCCCCTACGCTCCCAATCGAAGCCCGGCGCCCCGAGCCCGACGCCCCGGTCATCTTCCTCCGCTCAGGCCGCCGTGATCGCCGCGCTGATTCGCCGCGTCCCGAGCTCTTCCAGCCTCCACGTGACATCCTCGAGCATCAGTGTGAGCTCCCCGTCCTACAGGACCCCTTTTCCCCTTCGATTGGTAGCCGCAGCAACGTTCCCCATGTAGTCCAGCTCCGACCGCCGTGGCTATGCTCACCCCTGTCGCGTTAGGTCGTTCTATCCCGCGCTTGTTGAAGCCCCGGATGTGCGACGTCGCCCTCGCCCGATTCCTTGCCTCCGCCGTGCGTTAGGTTGCCGGGAACTCCCCGTTGTTCTCGCTACCGAGCTTTGGCTCGTCGCCAGCGTGGGCACGAGCTCGGCAGGTGGACCCCCCTGTTAATCCCATGCAGTTAGGCCACTAACCCCATGCGTAATTAGAGTTAAAACAGAGAATACCCCCCCCAAGTGAATGACAGATGGGCCCCAGACCCTTAACTAATTAAAATAGAATTATATTAACATTGTGCCACTTACACATGGGTCCCACTGTCAGTTTAATAATTAAAATGATTTTTTGCTTTAAAGGACAGTATGACATGTGGGACCCTATTGTTATTAAATTTAATTATGTGTTTTATTAAATATGTGAGGCTGACCAGTGGGACCCACTGGTCAGGTTTGACCAGTCAAATTGTACTGTTCTCGATAATGTTAGGATTTAATAATAAAAATAATTCAGAAAATGATTTAAAATGATTTAAACTCTAAAATTGAATATCTTTTAAACCGTAAGTCAGATTCAAAAACTTTATACATCAAAATTGATCAGAAAAATATAACGAATACGGATATGCTATCCGTATTCCCACCACACCCCTCTAACACAACGAACATCTACATCCCCCCTCCGGGCCATATGTCTGATGATTTGTCCGGTACTGTCAAAGTATCCAGATGAATTCATTCTCAACACGAAAGTTGTTCGGATTGTTTCAACTAGCACGGCTACACCATCCACACGTTTGTCGGATGTCCACGACACCTCCGGCAGGAACCCTTCCCCCTCCGTACACCCTGTCCGGTAATCACCCGGAGTCGGTATTTCATCCCCGGATGAATTCCCGCTCCGAGCATAACACATTGTACTGCGTTAGAACACCGTTAACATTGCATTCGTCATGCATTTCATCTTTTTGATATGATTTCTTTATATTTACTGTTTCTCTCCCCCTTTTGTTCTCCGGTAGACCCCGTTGCTACCGCCGACTACACTGCTGCCGGGTACGACTACTTCATCGACGACCCTACCCCTACCCGCGAGCTTCCAGGCAAGCAGAGCCATTCTCTTCCCCAGATATCGCCTACCTTTCCGTACTTTCTTGCACTAGGCATTGTTACTGCTGCTGGTACGTTACAATACTATTCAATTGCATAGCCTGTTTTTGTCACCCCTTAGCTAGGATTAGATAGCGGGCCGTGATCGCTCTGGGAGTGAACACAGATATGATATATTAACTGTAACAGGTACGGTACAATGCAGACACCGCCTGAGGCCCCCTAGCTCGGCTCTGCCGAGCCACATCAAGTGGAGCTATCGAGGAGTAATCCTCGTACTCCACTCGTTGCTGACTCTGTATAGCCGCTCTAGGTACCTGAGCAACATTTGTCCTTAAGGTAAGAAGTCGGGCAACCCAACGGTGCCCACGAGCGGTATATCGTCGGGAAGGAGAGGGAGGGTACGACTGACGTTACTAGCGTGCTTGGCCCTTGCTCGTATCTCGTGAGAGTTACCAAACTACGAAAAGTAGAGCTCTACCAAGAGCACACGCGAGAAAGGTAAGGAGATAGTTCACCTTGTTGGTAACCGCAGAGACTTGGTGGGACGACAGGGCAGGCACCGATGTACTCGTGGTCCTGACTGCTGTCGTTGGCAGCGGGTCAGTTAAGTCAAGGCAACGATAACGGTTGTCACGCAGGTTAAATAAAATGCTAAATGGTTCGGCAGATGTCTTGATTAGCCTTTTGGCTTGTACGCACTACCTACACGTGGGATAAGGAGTGTGGGCTCCCCTGCATCGTAGTCTCATTCGAGGGTCTTCAGACGTCAGCAGTATCGCGGGCTGATTGCCGGGAAGTGGTGTTGTCTTCTCTTGCTCGAGCGGTGTATTTGTATTTGCTTTGATTTTGCTTCACCGACCAGTCACGCACCATGCATGAGTACGTTTGGGTTAGGGTCCAAAGCCCGGCGTACATAGGATATAGTCCGGCGGATGACCTCTCTGTTGATTGCCGAAGGATGGGCTACTTTGTGTTGGATAACTTCGGTGGGGTGTTCCCTAACAAGGTGTACGCCACCCTGGAGATCCGAGCGTCGTAGAGTCACGCTAGTGCACCCCTGCAGGGAAGATTAATCTATTCGAATAGCCGTGTCCATGGTAACAGGACGCTTTATGCTGAAGCTGGATCTTACCACTACGAACTACTACTATTAAATTGTATGGTTCCGGGTCTTTTTCCTCGTAGGGAGTCGAGGAAGGAAACTCGGAGGCATTATTATTATTAATTATTACAACTTACTATTATACAATGCTGCAGCAACTTCTGCTGCATTGTTATTACATTCATGTTATTGAACCGTTGGCTATTCTCTCCTCATGCTGCAAGACTCGTCGGAAGATGCTAGTCTTCGATATGCCCAGCTTCTTACCCTTATTCTGATTTCTATCTTGTAGTCCACTATATACAGCCTCTCCTTTCCATTTGATAAAAATGCATAAATTCTTAGTAGCGGACGTAAGACTCGCGAGTATGCTAGATACTCACCTTTGCTTTATTTCCCCCTTTTCGTTTTGCCTGATCGGCCGCTGCAGTCGACGGTGGAGCTTTGGAGTCCAGGAGCAGGAGATCCCCGATGCCGACCACCGCTACATGAAGATCCCCGATGCCTTCTACGACGTCGAGTTTTCCTTGTTGACCAGGAGTAGTTTGGAAGTTCCCAGGCAGGAGGCCTCGCCTTTTCGATCTGTTGTTATTTGTTCTAGTCTTCTTAAGGCAACCTTGTATTCTTGTGTCTTTACTCAGATACTTTTGCTTCCGCTAACTTTGTGCTCTCAAGCTGTTGTATTCAAGCCCTCGTGGCCCCTGGCTTGTATTAAACAGCTTGTATTATTTTATTTGTAGAGTTGTGTTGTGATATCTTACCATGAGTCCCTGATCTCGATCGTGTACCTTGCGTGTATGATTACTGTACACGGTCTGATTTTGGAGGCGTCACATCTAACAATCTCATCTTCTACTTGCACTTGAGAATATTTCTCAATCCTCTTCGGATGCCCCTCAGGATAGAGTGGGTCCTGGGTGTGTGTTCCACCCCTGGTCTTGATGCCATAAGCTTGTATGTCCTGTTTGGCATTGTTAGCAAGCAAATAGAGAGTGTACCTCTAACAAGGGAGGGTGAGTAGTAGGCTCACACGACTTCTCGATAGGCGGTAGATTCTTCACGTCTTCGGCTTTAATGCCTTTCTCCTTAATGGAATTATTTGCTTCTTGCATATCTTCGAGGCTCAGAACAAGCATGCCCCTCTTCTTTGATGGTGGAGGTGGTTCAGGGACGGACCAATCTTCATGGTTCTTGGCAATCTTGCCCATTAATTCTTCGGTTTTGTCCGGTGTTTCTTTCCCTGAGAACACAACCAGCACAACTATCCAGATAGGTCCTGGATTCATCAGTTAGACTAGCATAATATATATCAAGTAATTCATTCTTTGGGACTTCATGTCCCAGTCTAGCCTTAATTAAGTCACAATACCTCCCCCAAGCTTTAGGGAGGTGCTCATCCTGCAACTGTTGAAAGTTATAGATTCTTTGCAAAGCAGCATGTTTCATATGAGCAAGAAAATATTTATCAACAAAAAATTGGACCAAGTCCTGAGGACTCTCAATGGAACCATAGGGTAGTGCATCGTACCAGGATTTAGCATCTCCCTTTAAAGAAAAGGAAAAAGCTTGGCCACATAGAAATTTCGTATCTTCTCATCAGTAGTAAATAGGTTGCCTAACTCAATCAGTTTGCTCAGGTGTGCTATATCATCATCATTTTCTCTGCATAAAAAGGGTCATCCTCGACTATGGATATAAGTGAAAGATTAACAGAGAAATCATAATCAGGATCAGAGATGCATATAGGAGATGTGGCAAATTTAGGATCACGAGTAATCTTGTTCTTCATGGAGTGCTTTTCGAGAAGCTTCTTAATAGTATCAGGGTCAGAGTCGGCACATTCTCCGAGTTCCCTGCAAATATCATCATCAAGAGTAATATAATCATCATCAAGGAGTATCACCTTGAGTTCATCTAAGTTTGGGTAACCAAAGGTTTTGCCAGTAGGAATATAGGTTTTTTAGACATTTTCGATAGTGGGGGAGATCCCCACTGCCCTCTTTACTGCATCACCCAAAGAACAATTACATGGTATTTACAAAGTGTGAATGAGGGGGTGGGGGTACAAGATAGTAAACCAGAGAACAGAGAGAGAGAGGGGGGTTAGTTTACAGAACTAGCAATCTCAAGAATGGTGGGTTCTAGATCCACCTTGGCCCCATGTTTCAACAAGGTAAAGTCAGTGCTAAATCTGTTTTTCCAAGATTGTATGGAAGGGGCGATCCCTCTGAATTGTTTGTCGTTTCTTTCTTTCCAAATCCCTCATCTAGCAACCAAAAAAACTTCCATGAAGAGAGGTCTGTTCCAGGCAGCTTTGGCTTCATGCAGCCGTGCAAACCTATCAGGGTTGTCAGACCAACTAATGCCAAGACAGTCCCAACAGGCCTCACTAAAAGGAAAGTCAAAGAACAGATGCAACACATCTTCCTCCAGAGCATGGTCACACATAATGTAGTTATAGTTGTTATCAGCAAGAGTCATCCCTCTCCTTCTAAGCATGTTCCTCGTGTTGATCCTATCCGACAGGACCAACCAGGAAAAGCATTTCCACTTGTTATTACATTTAGTTTTCCAGATCCATTTGAAGGAATCATCCGCTTCAGCCAGCCTGAAACAATGGGCATAAAATTTGCCTGGGATGAATTTGTCAGACCCCCAAACACAAGACCATTGGTCCTGAGCATCCCCTGACAGGGTAACATCGCAGGTCTCCAATTGTAGAACTTCCAGCTCTTCCCTCACCTAGGTAGACATGGGCAAGTGGAAGGAGTCACCAAGAGATGAGCTAGTGAGTAATCCCTAGACCGAAATGTCAGGAAGCTTGGCATACGAGAATAGACGCGGATACTTCTGAGAGACAACATTGTCCAGCATGAGATCTTTCCAGAAAATAGTAGAAGAGTCGTCCCCCACCGAGACCGTAGTAACCCCTCTGTAAATTTCATTGAGTTCCAACAAGTCACGCCACCAGAACGATCCACATTTGTTGGCAGCATGTGGCACCATTCCATCATAGTATGTAGCTGAAAGCTCAAGAATGATCAGAGGGGGAGGGGGTGAATGATCACTTCTAAAAATTCTAAGGAACTTAGAAGGAAATCATGCAAACATCGTAGGACTAAAGACATCTCGAAGGGAATGCAGTATCGAAAGTAATGCAAGGCTCGAAAGGATTGGGAGCGAAGGAAAACATCGAAGACAAACAGGCTACGAGTAAATACTTGAAGTAAATGCTAGAAGGAAAACGAGCCTGACACAGCGATGTTTGGTAAACCAGTTCACACTCTGCAAAGTGCTACGTCTGGTTGGAGGGACTGGTGATTGAACACCTGGAGCAAAACTCTCTCCGTCCTATTCTCAACTGCAACAAACTCCTCGAGCTTGTCCAGTTTTCACTCGTGGTAGATGATTTAGGACATCTCCGAGACCTTTACAAACTTCCTTCAGCAGTGACAATTACTCTTCGACTGCTTGACAAGCGATGCCTAACCGTCTAGGAGACTTGCAGATCTCCGAGATAAAGAGATCGGCTAATCTCAACCTAAGTCTCCATGAATTGCTCAACTCAGCTCAGACTTGGGTGAAGGTTTTCTCTCGATGGATCTCTTTGGGATGCTCTCAGACTTCCGTCTTAGAATCTTCAGTGGAGCAGCCCCACGACATGGCGGATAGGTGCGGGGTATTTATAGTTGGCGATCCCGATGGGTAAAATGACTGAAGTGACCCGATGCAACCGCTTGACGCGTGTCCACAACGGTCGGATTTCAATCACTGCGCAACTTTACTTGAGGAACAAGTAAGCTGACTCACCGAACGAGTTCTCTCTCGAAGGCACGAAGTGCGATGACTTTGCCTTCGAGCTATTCGCTCGACTCGGTAAGATTTCTTTCGGTAGGCTTATGTGGGTTTTGGTTGAGCAGAGCAAATTCACTTCGACAAAGATCTCAACTAGCAAACCCCTCTTAATAGTACGGTTTTTCCTACGACTCAAGAAATAAAGAGAAACTAGTAAAAAAAAACTAAGTCTTCGACCAGCTTCAGCTTTCTCCTCGTTGCGCTTTTGCTCGAGAGAAACATCTCCTTCGACGAAATTTTTAGGGGTCGTCTTCCTTCAAAGGTTTCGGTAGATGACTGCAGCGTTACTGCAGTGAGTTGTCCTTCGACCTTCTACTTGCAAACTCCATTCTTTCGGAACCTAAGTATCTGTTTATACTCGAAAACAATATTAGTTCCACTTCTGCTTTGTCCAACAATGTCCAAAACCTTCGGGGGAAAAACTTGCTCTTACAATCTCCCCCTTTTTGGACGATTGTTGACAAAACAGGCATCGATAAATAATTTGAAAAAGTTCGAGTTTTCGATGATAAACCAGTGCTAAGGATTGATGAAGTACTCCCCCTTGATGTATGCACGGAAGATAAAGATTTCCTGTGAAGTGCATATTTGACAAGAAGTGTCGAGGGAAAAACATCAAAAATCTTAGCGAGTGAAATTTCATTCCAGATAATATCCAATGAGAAACATGCAATCTCCTCGAATGACCTGTGAACTTATGTGAAAGATAACTTCCTGCAAAAGGTTAAGTATTGCAAGCAGCAGATAGATATCTTACGAAGAAGAGTAGCAGTTCACAGTCCTACTTAGAGTTAGTTACAACCAGATCGAATATGAATCGAAAGTTTGTTGAAACTACTTAGAAACCTCAAAATCAAAAGTTTATCGAATGAAAAGCAAAGCCCTTAACCCCGTAGGCAAACTAATTTCTTCGATGCCACTACATCTCCCCCTTTTTGTCACAACGTACAAAAAGTCGAGAGAATAGGGTCGAAAGAAATCCCTATTCGTTAGGATGGCTCCGGCGACGACGAGAAGATTCAGCGAGCGTAGGAGCACGACGAATTGGACAAGCGCCTGGAGGAGTGATCTTCGTGCGGAAGGAGTGTTGATCTCCAGAAGATTCCAGCTGCGATTCCGGCAGAGTCCGGGGGCTTCGAGGATGAGGCGAGGAAACTCTCGGTTGACGTTGAGGAGGGTCTTCTTCTTGCTCGGATTCGGAGGAGAAGGTGTCCATAGTGATATGATAATAATCATCGACACTGAGCACATCTCTGTTCTTCGGTAGACGAGGGATATTGGGATCCGGTCGATCTACTCGATCATCATTGGTCCAATTTCTGTTCAGATGGGGAGGATATTCTTCGAACCCGCAACGTTGAAGTTGACCGAGGGAATTGAACTTCCGAAGACCTTTCCAATCACGGCGAAGGCATTCACGCAGCATCTGATTGTTGTTCATGGTAATGTTATGCAAGTGATTGATCTCATCCATCAGAGCTGGCTTCTGAATAAAATCTTGATCAATGTGATGTTGAAGCATTTGCTGGGACCGAAGAGAAACTTCCATATGATGCACTGGCTTGATAAACTTCGAGCGAATATTGCGCTCAGCTAAGTGGGCGCGGATGCCAGTGTGCTCAGCAAAAGGATCATTGGGTCGAGCAACAACCTGCAATACTTCACGAACAGGAGGAGTGAAAATCTTCGGGTAAATGGACACGGGGAATGGCACGTCCTGAGAGTAATTGCAGATTGCCATCAGCCATGGTGCATATGGCTTGTGAGAATTGTGGTCATCAGCACAAGATACCAAAGTTCTGAGGAAGTAGTCTTCAAAGTCGAAGGGATGACCGTGGACTAACTTCAACAGAGCAAGTTGCACATCATTTGGAATGGGAAAATCTTCGTGCACATCGAGCATTGGCATCAAAGTCTTCGATAGAATATAGAACCATGCCTTTGCTTCAAATACCAAGTGTCTTGGCTTCGGCTCAGTGGGGTAGTGATCTCCTACGACATCTGGATCCATAAGTGTAGAGAATTCAGCAGGAGTTGCAGCCGGTAAGTCATGTAGCTTGTGAGGTAATCCTTCGAATCGAGGTAAATTGATGATGGCAAGAAATTGGTCGACAGTCATGTGAAAAACTTGGCCTTGAATCATATAGTCAAATTTCCATGTCTTCGAGTTCTCAGGATCTCCAGTGACATATAGCGTTGCATAAAACTGCTTGATAAGCTCGGGATTGTAACCACAATCGAGAGCAAACATCTTGTGAGCATGCAGACTGTCAATAGTTTCGGCAACATTCTCGAAACAAGAAGTGGAGTACACCGAAGGCATATCAAGGTATTGATGCTGGAAAATTCTTGCCTTGTTGTACAACACACGAGTATAATAGATAGCTTGCTCTTGGGTCCAAAACCGAAGAGAATATGCACTTCTGGGCTTCTCGTAGGGATTGGTACCGAAGAAAAATGGCTTGTGTTCGCGCCTTTTGAAGATGGGACCTCCACGACGAACATCTGAGCGGAACAAAGGCAGCATTTCTCTCGGATGAGCAGAATGAAGCAGCTCATGAACCGGAAAAACTTCAGCAGCATTATCTGGCATCTGGAACATAGGTTCAGCAGGACGAGAGATAGATGATGGAATGTTTACGATATCCTGAGCCGGAATGACTGCAGGAGCATTCTCCTCGGCCTGAGCTACGACGGCATCTCCTTCGTCGGTTTGAGCATTTTGTGCGGCCTCTTCATTTTCCATGGCCTCCAAGTCTTCATCAAATTGAGAAAAAGCATCAACCATTTCGTCGTTCGAGGAACTTGAAGCGGAGGAGGAAGAATTATCACTTGAACTGTCATCTCCAGAACTATTGTCTTCGACAGGTTCTCGACGAGAAGAAACTGTCGTGATGTCAACATCAGCATCTTCTCCTTCAGGCAGAGTCTGAGCAGAAGAGTAATCTTTCTGAACTTGAGTTTCTTGCTCGACATGAGCAACTTGTTCGGTCTCTGCATGGACTTGGGTTTCGATGGCTGGGGTGGTCGATGGAATGACGTGAGGTGGTGATGGTGGGTTTGGAGGAGGTGACGAGGCTTTTGGTGGTGAGGGTTGATGGGGTGGAGGTGTTTGTTGAGGCGGTGGACTTGTTTGGCGAGGTGGTGGAGTTTTCTTACGGGGAGGAGTGGGTTGCTTGGTGGGTTTTGGTTCAGTTTCTTGTCGTTCTGTGGTAGCAACGACCTTGGTGGACTTGGACTTCTTTGCATTCTTCTCGATCTCTGGCGTCCCACGCTCAGAGGTTGGGGCAGCAGACTTTCTCTTTCGAGATTGTCTTTGGAACAGAGCATCATTATGCTCTTTGCAAACAGAATACACAACTTGTTTAACTTTGTCATACACAGCAGATAAATTTTCCTTCTGAGCCCTCCAGGAAGCTTCAGCAGATGCAATCTTGGATTTGAAAAAATTTCGGGACTCAATGTCCTTGGTTTCTTCTTGAAGTTCTCTGGTGTAAAACCTCACTTGCTCCTTATCCTTTTTATCCTGGGTGATGTAGCCTTCCCAGCGAATCATATATCGAGCAACATGCTCTTGAATTTCAGCAGGAACATCGTCCTCAGCAGTGACTTTGCTCGGAGTAGTAGCCATCTTCCAGAGAATGTGAGAAATATTGGCAGCATCCCAAGGAGCTTTTGAATTTGATTCTCCTTTGTTCGAACTCTCTTCATCGGCACGAGGGCCGGAGACAACTGGTGCAGCAGGGGCAGGAGCTGGGGCAGCTCGAGGAACTGGAACAGCTTGCGCCTTCTGCCTTGCCTCCTTGGCTTTCTTTTCGGCTTCCTTGGTGGCCTTTGCAGCAGCAATGGGTTTTGGGGCGACAGCTTTATCCTTCGAGGCACTAGGGGCCTCAGCATTCTTCTTCGCAGCACTTGGGGCTACAACGTTTTTCTTCGTGACTGTGGGAGTCATAGCTTGCTCGGTGGCACTGGGGGCCACGCCTTTTTCCTTCGGGTTACTAGGAATAGAGCCTTCAGAAATTTGTCGTCGATATTTTTCACTGACCAAATGGAGAATACCAAGTTGTTGAGCAACCAGAGCCTTTTTATGCTCGGGCTGACTGTGAAAGTTCAGGAGCTTGGAATTAATTAAGTCTTTTGCCTCTTGTTCCTTTTGCTTGGCCAGCCTTTCCTTTCGCTGAATAAGCGTTTCATCATCTTCACCAACTTGAGCTTGCTTTCCCTTCGTTGGAGCCGAAGGTTTTGGTTGGCGAGCAGGAACAGGTGGAGCAGATGAAATGGGCAGATCTGTGACCAAGTTGGTCAAATCAATATTTCCTCGAGGAGCCTGTGGAGCTGGCTCCTGGATCCTTATGCCCTTACTGCTCGACTTTTTCTTCAGAGGGATGTCCTCGACATCAGCCTCAGTACCAGGGTCTTGATCATCTGAGTTAGCTTCCCTTTCGGAGCTTGCATCAGGAGGAGATACTATTACAACCTTTTTCTGTCGCTTGGCTGACTTCTTGCCACCCTTTGATTTGGCACTAGGGCCAACTTCCTCGGCACCTTCAGCAGCGGCAGCTGCCTTTCGTGCTTTGGCTTCTTTTCTCTTTTGTGCTCGAGCTTCTCGAGCCTCAACAAGCTCTTTAAAATCATCAGGTGTTTTGAGAGCTGTAGGGTGAGCATCAGCAGTAGGAGGTGGGCGATTATCCTTCGTCCACTTTGGCCTTAATGATTTGACATCAGACCAGGGGTTTTTCATGGCAAACAACCTCTCCCGGCGAGGAATAAGTGACTTGTACTCATACCAACGAAGAGCTTGAAGCCTTCGTATCTCTTGCAGACGGTTTTCTCTCGTACGTTCATCCTCAGAACCTGAAGGAGTCCTCAAGTTCTTCTCTATGATCAAATCCTCAGATAAACCTTCAGAGTTGTTGGTGATCCTAGTTCTGCCTCCCACACGCTTGGGAGCTCTAATATTTCATTCGTTGCCAGACATTTTCCTGCGAAATAGAAGGGTACGAGGGAATATAGGAAAGTTGTGAACAAGTACCAGCAGGTTCAAGAAAAAAACATTTTGAATGCAGCAATCTTATCGAGAGATTTGTCTTATCGCAATTTTTCATGAAAGTGCTAGGCTAGATTTTCATCGGTTGGAAATCTAACGAAGAACTTGTATGAATTAATCGCACAAGTATAGGTCTATCGATACGATACTGAAGGAATTGCCTAAGTGAGAGAATCCGAGGGATTTCTTACCGAGGTGAGATGGGGAATCGACAGAAAAGGCTACAAACTGATTTCCCAAGTTTCAAAGATCCAAACGGATCAAACAAACCTAAAAGAAATCACGGAAAATCAACACAAAAACTGGAAACGATGAACAAATGAGATTGAATCGTGTCCAGAGCCACACATACCCTAACTTGGTGATGTGCGGCGACTACGGCGACGCGGATGATGATCTTCGTCGACGGGAACGTCTCCGGCGGCTCCCTTCCGGCAGCTAAGCGGGGAGAGAGTCAACGGCGACGAGGCAGCACGGCGGCGCGCGAGAGAGAGCTTCTGGAGGCGAAGAGACGAAGTCGAGGGAATAGCGATGTCTAAGCCGGTGGGGTGGATCAGTATTTATAAGGGGGGGTCTGACCGAGCTGTCAGATCTGATCCGACGGCGCAGATTTCGCGTCTCTCCGCATTCAACGGACGGATTTTGTGGCGGTAATCGCGGGAAATCCCAACGAACCGAAAGATAGTTGCGCCACGTCCAAGACCAAACTCATCGAACATCGAGTGAAAAATAGATAATACTTCGATAGATTTTCCTTCGGAATCAATGACATTCAAAGGGAATCTTGATCGAGTACAAAGTATTCATGTTCACGAGAGAAAAGCATAGAAGAGGTAGGGATAGAATAGAGGGAAAACAGGGTCCGATACATAGTCAATCCGAGGTAAGCACAGCGATAAAAACTTGGAGTGATAAGTGTATAGGACAACACCAAACGAACAAATAAATAAACGAAAAGAAACACGATAGAAAATTAACGAAAGTAAACTACAAGAACAACGTATGATACAAAGTATCGATAGTTATGATCTTACAGCACATTGCGTGAGTCCAAGATGTTCAACTCACACCTCAGTGTACAGAACCTCTTTTCATCCAAGGGCTTTGTGAATATATCAGCCAATTGTTCTTCGGTGCGAACATGACTGATAACAATATCTTCTCGCTGAATGTGATCTCGAAGAAAAAGATGAAGAATATCAATATGCTTCGTACGAGAGTGTTGCACTGGATTATGGGAAATTTTGATAGCGCTCTCGTTATCACAGAGTAATGGAATTTTCTTCACAAGAATACCATAATCTTTCAGCGTTTGCTTGAGCCACAGAATCTGAGTATAGCATGAACCGGCAGCAATATATTCGGCTTCAGCCGTAGAAATAGATACGCAATTCTGTTTCTTCGACGCCCAACAGACAAGAGATCTACCGAGAAAATGACATGTGCCTGAGGTAGATTTCCTGTCGACTCGATCACCAGCCCAGTCGGAATCAGAATATCCAACGAGATCAAACTGGACACCCTTGGGATACCAAAGACCCAAGGTTGGTGTGTGAGCCAGATATCGAAGGATTCCCTTGACAGCAATATGATGAGATTCTTTCGGATTTGCCTGAAAACGAGCACACATACAAACTGATAGCATAATGTCAGGTCTAGATGCGCAAAGGTAAAGAAGCGAACCAATCATCGAGCGATATTTCTTCTGATCGAAAGGTTTGCCCTTCTCATCTGCATCTAGATGTACATTAGTAGGCATTGGAGTCTTGATAGTTTTGCAACTGACAAGATCAAACTTCTTCAGGCAATCTTTGAGATACTTCTCTTGTGAAATGAAAGTACCATTCTTCTGTTGACGGATTTGAAGCCCGAGAAAGAACTTCAATTCACCCATCATAGACATTTCATATTTCTTCGACATCATGCGAGCAAATTCTTCGCTAATATCAGGGTTAGTACAGCCAAAAATAATATCATCGACATAAATTTGACACACAAAAAGATCATTTTTGTATGCTCGAGTAAAAAGAGTCGGATCGGTTGTTCCTGGTTTGAAGCCCTTCTTTAGAAGAAAATCCTTCAGTGTTTCATACCAAGCACGAGGTTCTTGCTTTAACCCATATAGGGCCTTGTGCAATCTGTACACCTTATCAGGATTTTTCGGGTCTTCAAAACCTGGTGGCTGCATAACATACACTTCTTCTTCGATTTCACCGTTAAGAAATGCACTTTTGACATCCATTTGATATAGAAAAATACCATTGTAATTGGCAAAAGCAAGCATGACACGAATGGATTCAAGTCGAGCAACTGGGGCATAAGTCTCACCAAAATCAATACCTTCGATTTGAGTGTAGCCTTGTGCAACCAGTCGAGCTTTATTCCTTACCACAATGCCATCTTCATCTTGCTTGTTGCGAAAGATCCACTTCGTACCAATGATATTATGCTTCGTGGGATCAGGTCTATCGACAAGGGACCAGACTTTATTTATCTCGAACTGGTTAAGTTCTTCGAGCATAGCAGTCATCCAATCTGAGTCCTTCATGGCTTCATCGAATTTTGATGGTTCTAGCATGGATACAAACGAAAAATTTCCACAGAAGTTAGCTAATCGAGTACGAGAACGAGTGGTGGGTCGACCTGGTAAACGAATCTCTTCGAGAATTGAGTCGACATCCACTCTTCTTCGAACACGAGGAAAAGTTTCTTCATCTTGTGGATCAGGATGATCTTCGGGTTCAGCTTCTTCTTCGGGATCATTTCCTTCGTTTATGCGTTCTCCTTCGACCTGTGCATCAATGTCTTCAGGATGTTGATCTCCAGCGCCCCGGGCTATGTGTGGGAACATTGGACCATCATCATCCCTGTTTGCTTGTTGTGCATTTCCTTCGACAGGCCGAATATCTCCAATAGCCATGTACATGATAACTTCATCCAAAGGTGGTTCATCCAGGTTAAGAGGTAATTGCTCCTTTTGAGAGCCGTTAGTTTCATCAAATCGAACATTCACAGTTTCTACAACTTTGCCAAGATGTGAGTTGTAAACTCTGTAAGTGTGAGAATTTCAACCATAACCTAGGAGAAAACCTTCGTGTGCCTTTGGGGCAAACTTGGAGCTGTGATTCATATCTCTGATATAACATGGAGCTCCAAAAACCCTGAGATATGACACATTTGGCTTTTTACCAATGATGAGTTGATGTGAAGTTTTCTTCAGAAACTTATGCAGATAAACCTTGTTGATGATATGACATGCAGTGTTGATAGCTTCAGCCCAGAACCTGATAGGGGTCTTGTATTCAGCAAGCATTGTTCTGGCCATTTCAATAAGTGTTCGATTCTTTCTCTCGACCACACCATTTTGTTGCGGTGTATAAGCAGCCGAGAATTCATGAGTAAAGCCATATTCATCAAGAAATTCTTCGATATGAGTATTTTTGAATTCTGTACCATTATCACTTCTGATATGCTTGAGAGATAATTCATATTCAGTTTGAGCTCTCTTTGCGAAGGTTTTGAAAATATCAACAACCTTGCTCTTGTCATCTAGAAAGAAAACCCAGGTATATCGAGAGAAATCATCAACAATAACCAGACCATACTTGTTACCTCCAAGACTAGCATAATTTTGAGGACCGAATAAATCCATATGAAGTAATTCAAGAGGACGAGTAGTAGACATGACGGTTTTTGCTGAGTGATGTTTCTTGGCAATCTTTCCTGCTTCACAGGCACTGCATAGACGATCTTTATCGAATTTCACATTATCAATTCCAATGATGTTCTTCTTCGAGATAAGAGTTTGAAGATTTTTCATCCCTGCATGACCAAGTCTTCGGTGCCATAACCAACCAGAAGTGGCTTTGGCCATTAAACATGTGGACACAGCAGGTCCCGAAGAAAAATCAACGACGTAGAAAACAGTACGAGCATACCCATATCACAAAGTTTTGATATTGACATAAGATTATATCCTAAAGATTGTACAAGCAAAACCTTATCAATGTGCTTGTCTTTTGATATAGCAACTTTACCCAAACCAAGTACTTTCCCTTTGTTGTTGTCACCGAAGGTAATATATTTCTGTGAAGATTCAGATAGTTTTTCTTCGGCGAACAACTCTTTGTCTCCGGTCATATGATTTGTACATCCACTATCCATGACCCATTCGGATCCACCGGAGACATAGCCCTGCAGAAGAATTAGTTCTTCTTAACCACCCACAAACGAGCAGGTGACTTGGAAGGCATGGTAGAGCTAGATGGATCAGCAATATTATATCGAACAGGATTGCATTGTCGATCAGGACCATCAAGCACACCATAAATATAATTCCTCGATGAGGGGTTAGAGTAACGATGGGTAATGGCAATTTTGGTGCGATTTTCACGATGGCGATAAACATTTCTATCTATTCGATAGTAATCCTTCTGGGGAACATTTGAATCAGGCACCAAGGGTTCATTTCTATTCTCGAGAGAATAGTAGTGATTCGGTGGTACCGAGGATTTTCCCTGCATAGAATGGTTAGGGGGCAGTTTTTCTACGAGAGATTTGCGAACCCAAATCTGTCGCTTATAAAAGCCATTCTTTGGAGGAGTACCAACGAATTCAGCTGACACCTTTCCTTCCTGATCTTTAACAAGCTTGTAGTCAGAATCAAGTGATTCATCAACAATAGCTTTTTCAATTTTGCAACTGAAACCTGAAAGGTTAGCAATATCAATGGGCTTTTCTTTCGCAAGAACCCAGACAGTTTTAGGATACTACTCGGGTTCCCAGTAGGTTCCGTCAGGATTGATTTTCCTTTCGAAGCCAACTCCTTCGTTACGAGGATTCCTGTGAAGAAGAGCCTTTCGAAGGATATCACATAAGTACTGGTGTCCCTGCACACTTTTGAACATGCCTGTTTCAAATAAAATTTTCAACCTGAGGAGTTCCTCGGTAATGGTTTCCTCGTTCGAGGGGTTAGCATCATCAATAACAATAGGTTGCTTTCCTTTCGATCTCTCGGAAATAGTATCAATTTTACTTCGTTCCAAACAAGTCAAGCAAGGTGGAATAGATTCATTTTTATCTTCTGAGCCCTGTTGAGTCATGAGAGTGAGATTTACACTTTCCAACTCTTCATTAGCCTCTCTCAGTTTCTCGAGAGCCATTTTCCTTTGAAGGAATTCGTAGGTTAGCTTCTCGTAGTCCACTGAGAGAAGTTCATGACGAGAGGAAAGTTCATCATACTTTTCCTTCAGAGCTGCATGCTCGTTAGTCAAAGTTTGACCCTTCTCAATCTCATCTATCAACAGAGTCTCAGATTTTTGAATAGTTTCACTTAGAGAATCTAGTTCATCTTGTTGGATAGAAGCAATTTTAGCAAGTTTAGCATAGCTTATCCTAGAGTCACTTTCATAAGCAGATCCATCAGAAGTATCATAGGATTTCTTAGATGAGGATACCTTAGCCTTGGCCATGAAGCAGTAAGCTGGAGATTCATCTTCACTGCTCTGGTTGGAGAAGAATGAACTTGAATTCTTGTTCGAGGCGAATGCTATCCCAGCAACACCATCAGATTCAGAACCAGAACCAGATCTTGACTTTGATCCTGCTTCAGAACCGGAAGCTTCATCTTCAGAGTTCATCTCTTTACCCAGATAGGCTTTGGCTCGGTGTGAATTCTGTCGTCGAGAGGAATGTGATTTAGAGGAAGAACCCTCTCGATGCTTGTGATACTTCTTCTTCTTGTCATCATCAGAACCATCTTTCTTGTCTTTTCTGGACCTTGAATCATATTTCTTCGAATCGTGGTTTTTGCTCGATCTGTAAGACTTGTTCGAAGAGCTGCTGTGAGAGTGCTTTGATTTATGTTCAATTTCCCAGAGAGGACAATCAGCAATGAAGTGACCTAGCTTCTTGCACTTATAGCAACAGTTATCTTTCGCTGAAGAGTTTCTGGATGATGATCGATGTTGTGATGAATTACTTGAATATCTTGAAGAATAGTTTTTCTTCGGTGAAGAGGAGTTACTTTTCTGAAAGCGGTTGAATCTTCTCATTATCAGTGCAAGATCTTTCCCAATGTTCTCGGGGTCATCAGATGCACCAGCAGATTCAGAACTGGCTTCAGGAGAGGAGTGATGTGAAGCACTGGCCTTGAGTGCATGAGATTTCTTTCGACTTCCATTGACGTCACGTTTCTCATCTTCTTCCATCTCGAAAGTATTAAGCCTTTCAAGAATATCAGCGGCAACCATATCCTTGAAATCAGTTCTTTCCTTAATCATCAGCACAATGTGATCGAAGGAATCATCAAGAGAACGGAGCAAGGTTCTGACAATAATCCGATTGGTAATGTCATCTGCACCGAGGGAAATCAGTTCATTTGACAGCGCAGTGAGTCTGCTGTATATAGAACAAACTTTTTCTCCCTCGTGCCTCTTGAAACGATAGAACTTGCTTCGAAGGGTGTCAATTCGAGCATCTTTCTGAGTAGAGACACCTTCACCAATCTTCTCGAGATAATCCCAAACACCTTTGGCCGAAGGAATATTCTTGACCTCATGATATTTTTCAGGAATCAGATGATTTGTGATGAATACCCAGACTTCAGCATCGAGGGCCATCTTCTTAGCTTCTTCAGGAGTGACGGCATCAGTGTCCTTGACAGTTACACCATTCTTGACAACTTCCCAAGCGGCAGAGTTGATAGCCATGATATTCCTCTTCATTTTGTCCTTCCAATAGGGATAGTCCTTCCCATTGAATATAGGGATTGGTTCCCCCGAGCGAACAGCTGCAAACGACATTCTTGACAACACTCCAGGTTGTTAGACCAAAATACGCAGAGCGTAGGGAGTGCCTAGCTCTGATACCAATTGAAAGCTCAAGAATGATCAGAGGGGGAGGGGGTGAATGATCACTTCTAAAAATTCTAAGGAACTTAGAAGGAAATCATGCAAACATCGTAGGACTAAAGACATCTCGAAGGGAATGCAGTATCGAAAGTAATGCAAGGCTCGAAAGGATTGGGAGCGAAGGAAAACATCGAAGACAAACAGGCTACGAGTAAATACTTGAAGTAAATGCTAGAAGGAAAACGAGCCTGACACAGCGATGTTTGGTAAACCAGTTCACACTCTGCAAAGTGCTACGTCTGGTTGGAGGGACTGGTGATTGAACACCTGGAGCAAAACTCTCTCCGTCCTATTCTCAACTGCAACAAACTCCTCGAGCTTGTCCAGTTTTCACTCGTGGTAGATGATTTAGGACATCTCCGAGACCTTTACAAACTTCCTTCAGCAGTGACAATTACTCTTTGACTGCTTGACAGGCGACGCCTAACCGTCTAGGAGACTTGCAGATCTCCGAGATAAAGAGATCGGCTAATCTCAACCTAAGTCTCCATGAATTGCTCAACTCAGCTCAGACTTGGGTGAAGGTTTTCTCTCGATGGATCTCTTTGGGATGCTCTCAGACTTCCGTCTTAGAATCTTCAGTGGAGCAGCCCCACGACATGGCGGATAGGTGCGGGGTATTTATAGTTGGCGATCCCGATGGGTAAAATGACTGAAGTGACCCGATGCAACCGCTTGACGCGTGTCCACAACGGTCGGATTTCAATCACTGCGGAACTTTACTTGAGGAACAAGTAAGCTGACTCACCGAACGAGTTCTCTCTCGAAGGCACGAAGTGCGATGACTTTGCCTTCGAGCTATTCGCTTGACTCGGTAAGATTTCTTTCGGTAGGCTTATGTGGGTTTTGGTTGAGCAGAGCAAATTCACTTCGACAAAGATCTCAACTAGCAAACCCCTCTTAATAGTACGGTTTTTCCTACGACTCAAGAAATAAAGAGAAACTAGTAAAAAAAACTAAGTCTTCGACCAGCTTCAGCTTTCTCCTCGTTGCGCTTTTGCTCGAGAGAAACATCTCCTTCGACGACATTTTTAGGGGTCGTCTTCCTTCAAAGGTTTCGGTAGATGACTGCAGCGTTACTGCAGTGAGTTGTCCTTCGACCTTCTACTTGCAAACTCCATTCTTTCGGAACCTAAGTATCTGTTTATACTCGAAAACAATATTAGTTCCACTTCTTCTTTGTCCAACAATGTCCAAAACCTTCGGGGGCAAAACTTGCTCTTACAGTAGCCCATATCAGCTTGACCCACGACGTCTCATCATGGTTAAAAAATGTATGCAGGTGTTTGAGGAGGAGCCCCTGGTTTTGGAGTTTGAGGTCCATGACCCCCTTTCGCTTTAGGCTTACACACAAGCTCCCAAGCCGCCAGTGAGTTGCATTTGTTGCCATCTACAGCTTGTTTGGTCCAGAGACAGTGTCTTCTAATTTTATCCATGTGCTCGATAACCGTAGAAGGGAGTTTGATCGAGCACATAGCATAGACTGCGAGCGAAGAGAGGACAGAATTCAGCAAAGTGAGCTTCGACCCCAGATCAAGCATAGAGGTTGCAGTGCTGAGTCTCCTTTCCATAGACGCCACCATAGGCATGAGATCCGCGACCGATGGACGAGTCGTCCCCATTGGAAAGCCAAGGTACGTAAACGGAAGTGATCCCATAGTACAACCGAATACATCTGCCAACTGCACCGTAAGCACCTCATGCGTATTGAGAGCAATGAGTGTGGACTTTTGAAAGTTGATCCTGAGGCCTACAGACACCGCATAGTTCTGTAGAATACGTTTCATAGTCACTGCTTGATTCAGATCGGCTGGCATGAACACAATAGTATCATCCGCGTATTGTATCACAGGATAGTTAGCATCTGCGGTGGGGATCGGCATTCTAATTTCACCACATCTGAATTTATCGTTGGTAGCGGCCTGCAGGAGATCAGCCGCTAACAGAAAGATCAGAGGTGATAACGGATCCCCTTGCGGACTCCTCTCCGACAGGAAAACTGGCGACCTGGTGATCCATTGAGAATAATCGAGGATTTGGCGGTGGATAAAATGCAATCAATCCAACCCAAGCACTTTTCATTGAACCCCATCTGTCTTATGACCTGCAGCATGGGTTGATGCTCTATCGTGTCGTATGCCTTGGCGAAGTCAAGTTTTAGAACCACAACCCCATTACCCGAACTCTTACATTGGTGGAGATACTCAAAAGACCACGCAAGACAATCTTGAATAGACCGGCCCTTGATAAACCCATACTGATTGCGGTGGACAATGCGAAGGATTAGTTTTTGCAGCCTGTTCGCAAGTAATTTGGTTAAAAGTTTCAAACAGCAATTCAACAAAGTGATGGGTCTGTAATCATTAGTTGTTTCAGGGGATTGTAGCTTGGGGATGAGGGTGATGAAACGAGCATTCAGACTTTCAAGATCAAGATTGCCATCATAGAACTCCTCACAAAGTTTATAAAAATCCTCTTTGATGATATGCCAGTAGGATTTAAGGAAACTTCCACTGAAGCCATCCGGACCTGGAGCCCTTTCTGCCGGCATACTTCTGATCACAAGATCGATCTCTTCTCGAGAGAAAGGGACAGTGAGTTCATCCAAATGATCGATTCTCCGAATCACCCTCCTGAGGTCAATTGCCATATTTGTTGCATTATAAGTACACAGTCTGTCCTTATAAGTTTGGAAAAGGATCGCTTCCTTCCCGACGTGATCAGTGATGATAGTATTATCAGGCATCCTCAGAGATGCTATTGAATTACGTCTGAATCTTTCAGTAGCCACCCTATGAAAAAAATTCGTGTTACCATCCCCATCTCTGGAAAATTTGATCGTGCACCTTTTCTTCCAGTATAGCTTCTTATAATTCAGGAGTCTGATGTGATGTTTCCTGAGTATATCTCTGAAATTGCGCTCCTGAATGGAAAGTGTACGAAAATCCTCAGCACTATCAAGCTCGAGCAGGACTTGGTTTGAATTGTCAATCAGGATTTTCAGGTGAGAGATGTTCTTGCTCCATTTCTTAAGAGCATATCTCAGGTTTTTCAGCTTTTTGCAGAGCAGAGAAGCTGGGTTTGGGCAAAGCAACGTCTATTCCAAGACTTTTGCACCACCTGAAAAAAGCCTGGGTGGGAAATCCAGAAATCCTCAAACCGAAAGATTTGAGCTTTGGGTACCGACGACTGGATAGAAATGTAACAAGGAGTATGGTCAGAAAATGGTTTTCCCAAAGGGAACACCATAGTGTTAGGGTATCGAGCAGACCAATCCAAGGTGGAAAAGTGCCAGTCCAGTTGTTATAAAAGCGGGTTGTCTTGCATGTTGCTCCACGTAAAACAACGACCTTTGATTGTTAACTCAACAAGGGATTGGCTTCTAATGAATTCATTAAAAGTAAGCATATCCAGATGATTTCCAAAACCCCTGTTCCTATTGTCCGGGGCCTGAATATAGTTGAAGTCACCTACTAGGAGCCAATCCTCACCAGGAGGGATATTAAGATCAAACAGCCACCGAGTAAAGGTGACGCGAGTCGGACCAGAGCATGGGCCATAAATATTGACCAAGGACTAAGCATCATTGGACTGCAAGGAGACAAATTTAACCCCTAGTGCAAAGGAATCACAGATAAAAACCGAACCAGTGAAAACTGAACTCATCCAGACTGTGATAATTCCCCCAGAATTACCAACCGAGGGCACAAAAGAAAACTTATCAAACTTCTTAGGACAGAACAGTTTAACATAAACAGAATCAAAATGAGTGCGTTTGGTCTCTTGCAAACAAATAACAGAACAACCACATGAGTCTATAGCATTACGGATCGCCAAGTGCTTATCGTCAGAATTTATGCCCTTAACATTCCAGCACAAGACATTCCACAATTTATTGCGCGACATTAAAGCTTATGAAGGGGAAGCAGATGGCTCGGCCTTGCTGTCATTCAGCAACACCTCTTCAGTTAGTTCCTCAGCAGGAACTCCCCACATGCGGACACCACCATCTGGATGGATTCAACCGACGCCGGGACCGAAACCCCAGCATCATCCTTCGCCTGAAGAAGAATGGGAGCACTAATCTGTAGACCCGAAGTCTTCATGCTGCCCGCGGTTCCAGGGTCAACCCTCGGTTTGGCCTTGGATACGACAGACTTAGAGTCACAAATCACGGGAACTCTGAATCCATCATACCTGGTGATTCGAGTGCTACGACGGAGAGTGCTGGTTGTCGATCACATTCTTCTCTTTGCGGACCAGTCTCTTGAGGCCATCAGTAACCAGGTTGGGGAGTTCCAATCCAGAACGCGGGAGGTCCCCATTTGGAGGTCCCACATGAGTTATATGATCCAGCTCAGATGACTAAGCAGAGTTCAGAACCTCAAGTCTGGTCAAGGGGTCTATGTCATCAAGTGCAGACTTCCAGATGTCAGCAGGAATGACCATAGGAGAAGCAGACAGTTGGCAGTATCCAAAAGATATAGGTCTCTGCAAATCCCAGTACCAGTTCAGAAAGGCCCCCATGATCCCATGAAATAGAGATTCAAGGTTAAGGGGATAGCATGCAGGTACACATTCAGGAGTTTCAGGCCCCCCAAGCAGCGAATAAATTTACTTTGATGTATGCGCCAGAGAATCAACCAGATATACAATGGATCAACAACAGTGAAACTCCTGTTCTTACCATCAACCCGGAAAAACCTCGCCACAGCGTTGTTAGATCCATGTAACAGATCATCAGCAGCAAGTTCAACATCAGAATAAATGGAGCATTCAGATTGTGGATCATCCGAGATGTTGCTCTCATGTTCAATCCCATCCAAGAGAGACGGACCTGAATATTGTAGGAAATCTCTGAGGTTTATACCATTGAACTGGGTAACAACAGCGGGCCACTCACCCCACCCGGCATTGTGTTCAGGCGGGGGCTGCACCAAGTGGTCCCAGCCTGCATCAACCTCCAGCTGCCTAGCAATGTTCTGCTCATGTTGCCATTGTTGTGCCAGCATCAGGTATGGGACCTCCAGGGGATGAGGTGATGCATTCATAGGAGGAGCTTCATCTTCATTACCAAAAAGCCCGGGTATAGCGTCTCTACCATTGAACAAGTACACCGGAACAGACCAGGATCTCCCCATGCCAGGGATGTTTCCAATGCGCCTGGCAACTAGACTGTGAGGGGCCGTAGCAATATCCGTCAGTAAAACCCTCAAAATCACTATCTCTTTATTGTGTCCAGGCCTATACCACAGATCCAGCTTCCCAAAACAAGAAACAGCTTTGTTGATGTAGTAGTCGTTTTCGTAATCCATAGGAAACGCCAAGAACAACACCCAAGTGACATATTGGAACGCGCAGACGCGCATATTCTCTCCTTCATCATGGGGAATAAAAGAGAAAGTGACAGATTCGTCCAAATCTTCCAACTGATGCGGGCTTTCTTGGATATACTGATCACGAAGAGCCACATCCTCAAACTCAACCATGCCAACCCCAAGCGGATAAACAAAAGAATCAGGAACAGTAAGCTCATAGTCCAAAATCATGCGCTTGCGATGCTCAGGAACCGAAGGTGAAACAGTAACAATGGCATACCTCTCATGGCTCAGAGGGGGTCATCCAGCACCATCCAGTTGCGTTGCATCCTATCGGCTGGTCCTCTCTCAAACACAGCTCCCGCAGGCGCAAAGTCGAACGGGCGCACCTGGAAGTTAGCCATCCCGGAGCCAAGAACTTGAGGCGGCGTAGATGCAACAGAGGGGGAGCAGGGAGGAACTTGAGGGGGAGTATCAGGAATCGGAAGAGACGGATAGGTAGGTACCGGCAAATCCTTAGGTGAACGTTTTGGGACCCAAACTTGGCGACGATTCAGATTACCCTTTTTTCTTCTAGGTCTCACAGCTGGTCCCACTTTGACAGGATTATCCATAGAGGTCCTTGAGTTTGCCAAGATACTTTTCCAAAATAACCTAACGGAACCCAGGTGTTTGCAATTATCCTGGGAGTGTCCCAACCACCCACAACCAGCACATGACAGACGTGACGGGCAATGTTGTGCCCGGTGTGAGTTCAAATTACAGATACTACACCTGACCATGAAATTTCCAGTATCCCTAGAGCAGCAAGTACAATCCCATTCAAAAATCAAACAACTCAGACATCGTGTGGCTTGACAGTGCTCGATCAGGTGTTCCGAAGAATAGCAGCTAGAACATTTACCCAATTTTTTGTAAATGAAATCCTTAGGAGGAGCATCAAAAATATTAAGGGTTTTGCAAATGTCCTTGTTAGAATAGTGGGCCTCCCGCAGATCAAGGATATGACGCAAAACAAGCGGATCAAGATCATTCCAAAATCACAGCCTTTGCATAGGGCCCACAAATGAAACTTTCATGGGTTTATCAGCAGACGCAATTGGAACGGGCTGTAAAGTGCCAAACCTAACTTGTTCCTCCGCAAATTTCTCCCTGTTAACCGGGATTTGATTCAAACAACCAAACTGAATCGGAGGATCCAAAACAACAGGGTTACACTGAACATCTTCAAACGTTTGCAAAAGATTACCAGCATGAATCGGGAACCCAAATTTGGCCAATTCAGAAGCAGACGAGAAATCCTTACAAGCACTCTGGCGTTGAAAATTCAAATCCGATTTAACCACTAGTGGGGACCGATCGTTCATTTCAACCAATTCCAGATCAGCAGACCAACCCGAATCCAACGAACTCTTATGCAGCCATCCATTATGAAACAAGTGGAAATGGCAGACAAAGTCAGGCCAAACTCTATCTTTCAGTGCATAGATGAAGTGCCCAACCTTGTTAGATGCCAGAGAGGACCAAAAGTTGCAATCACCAATATGAACCACATTAAAACCCGAGGCCAAACCCCCAATATAGCATTGGAGAGCCAAAGAAACCGAAGAACACGAAAGAGGAAAGGAGGAGGATGAGAACGAAGCCACCAAAAAGAATTCCTTGGTGGGCGAATTCTGAGAGAAGTGCATCGTGGACCTGAACTTGCGACGCACCTGATCTTCGATGACCAGACCAGGATGAAAATCCCGGTGGATCAGTCCCTCCATTGGACGATCTAGAGGTCTTCATGGCCGCCGGCGGGGTGACGGGTGGGCGTGGAGGGGGGTGAGGGGGAGGGGGAGCCATCATAAACCGCTAGGAATGATATTGGGTCAAGAGTAGGAATATAGGTAGAAGGAGTCTTGGTCTCGGGTTCTGCTGCAGCCTTAGCAGTCTGAGTTTCAATATAGTGACCAGGAAAACTAGTATCATCAAGGGTAGTGGAAGCATCATCAAAAGTATCAGACATAGTAACATACTCAATAGAAGTAGCATGTGTTGGTAGTGGTGAACCAAACTTACTTATAACGGAAGGTGAATCAAGCGTAGCACTGGTACTCAGAACGGTACCTTTTCTTGTAGTGGATGGTAGGATCGGAACCTTGGGGTCTCCTTTCTTACCCATAGCGGACGAAGTGTGGCAGGCAGGATACTTCAAGTAGACTTGTAAATATTGCTATGATTCCCGGCAACGGCGCCAGAAAACAGTACTTGATGACCCTCAACTGTAGGGGATCTAAAATCTCAAGAATGATCAGAGGGGGAGGGGGTGAATGATCACTTCTAAAAATTCTAAGGAACTTAGAAGGAATTCATGCAAACTGCGAAGGACTATAGGCATCTCGAAGGAAATACAGTATCGAACGGCATGCATGGGTCGAAAGGATTGGGAGCGAAAGAAAACATCGAAGGCAAACAGGCAACGAGTAAATACTGAATATAAATACGAGAAGGAAAACGAGCCTGACACGACGATGTTTGGTAAACTAGTTCACACTCTGCAAAGTGCTACGTCTGGTTGGAGGGACTGGTGATTGAACACCTGGAGAAAAACTCTCTCCGTCCTTGACGAGGGGGTGACCCCACGACTCCTACGGATGAGCCTACCCGGTGTACCCGAAGACAGAAGGCCCACTAGTGGCACCGACGTAGGAGTCCACGACTCATAAGGAAGGTGCAAACTTGTCGTACGGAACAAGATCAGGGTTAGGAAATCTCATATGTAATCCAGGACGGACTCCCCGAGACCTAGCCTAGTATATAAAGGCTAGGAGGGGAGACGTCAAAGGACAAGCAATACACAATCTGTAACCCTAGCCTTGTGCGCACTAGCCTCGGCTTCCCTGTAATCGCCATCTCCGATCAATAATATCGAGCAGGAACGTATCCTCCTGTTAGCCGACGAGCTATCGTCCAACCTGTGCCTCTCATGACTAAACCAGGGTCCCTGACCATGGGATTTGCCGGGGTACATCCCCGTCAATTAGCGCCGTCTGTGGGAACCGCACAGGTTGGGAACGCGATCTCGGCGGCCTCACCAGCATATTCAACACCCGCCGACGTGATAACTTCACCAGCACCCTTCGATCCGACGACCCAGGCGGAATCCGATCTGTTTGGGTCCCTCGGCTTCACGGCTCACCTCTCAAATCTCCGACCAGTCTTCGCCGACCTACGCTCCGGCATCAACCTGATCTTCGGAGCATATCGGATCTACATCAACGACTGGGGCGCCCTCCGCGTCACGGACGACGCCCGAGCACCCGCGACGACATCTACAGCAGCAATCAACTCAGTCGCCGCCCGCGCGGCCACCCTTCGAGCCAGCCGCGACTACCCACCCAAACCAAGGCAACACATCACCCGCGATCGCTCGGGTGGACCCTCGGCCTGGAAAAGAAGCATCACGCGCAATAAGGCAGCCAGGACACCATCCCAGGTGTTCATGGCAGAAGTGGACGCACCACCAGCAAACAACGAGGGCCAAGATGATGACTCGAACACTCGCCAAGCCAACGACAACACAAAGGCGCCCGGTGCTGTAGTTATATGCCTAACAATAGATATAGGGGTAGTGATGGAGCTACGAAGATCTGTACGTAAAGATGGTGACACAAAGAGGAGTTATACAGGTTAGGCCTCTCCTTGGAGATAACAACCTTAATCCTGTCCCAGATGAACCGGGGTGTTCTTGCTCAAAGTGTTGATGATGTCCCCCTATGGTAGAAGGGAGGGGCTTATATAGAGTGCGCCCTGTCCCTTCGCTGCCCAATAATGGGTTTTAATTACAGAGTTAATGATGGCTGTTATTACAATGAGAAACGTCCCCCATTACAGTCATTTAAGTAGAGGTAACGCATATGGATTTAATGTCTAAGCGGCTCTTCCTCTTCTTGTCCGAGCGTCGTGCAGCTCGGCTTTTCTTGCTTCCGAGTAACCAGCTGGCTCGGTCGGTGGTGCTTTGCTCCGAGTAACGCCTTACTCGGCATGGCCTTGTCCGAGTAGGGCTACCCTTGTAGTGGTGTCATCCGAATAAACTATCTACTCGGAAGACTTTGGCCTTATCCGAGTAACTTCTTACTCGGATAAAAAGAGAAAGGAAGAGGTTTTTTGTTTACGTTTTTATTTTATAGGTGTTTTCAAAGAGGTGGTTATGTTAGGGATACCCTCTGATATAAGGTACATGAGGGTATACCCTAGGTACTACCACGACACCCGGAACCGCCAGTAAGATCGTCGTGAAGCTGGGAGAAGTGGGAAGCATACCAACGAAAGTACCACAGGGACAAGAACTGAGTAACCACAAAAGCGACAAGCCATCAAGCAGTAAGAAACAAACCCCGAGTGCGGCAGTGGACGACCCACCCAAAGAGCGAATCTACCTGTCCAAAGAATCAATGACCAGAGTAAAGGACGCAGTCGAACATGGGAAGTTACTACCGTCAAGCGCAACAAGAGACGAGCTCAGGGCATACAATAAATTGGCAAGCGAGCTAACCCAGCGAGCGAGACAACAACGCCTAGAGCTAGAGAAGCAAGAAAGGGTGGCCGCCGAGTAGAAAAGCAATCGCAAGCCACCCCTAAGGGACGACTCTCCGGATCACGGCTCCCCTCTCCGCAATAAATAGAAATTCCACAACCTCCGACGAACAGACAAGAAGAGGGTGGTCCGGAAGCTCGACGACGAAGAGGAGGACGACGATGAGGAACCCCTCACACCAGCAGAAGCCCTCATAAGCGCTCGAGACTACCTGTCTCGCGCCCAGAAAAATAGGCATAATAGACCGGACCGCAACACTTCAATAGCCTTGCAGATAATGAAAGACGCCATCGCCGCCTCAGCACCCAAAAAATCAAGTGCAAGGAGACCGATTCGTGCAAGGACACCAGACAGGGACCCCAGCTCACCCGATGACGACGACAGCAGCGACGACTGGCGCAAACGCTCCGGCAAAAACAGGAAGCACGACAGCGACGACAACGACAACAGGCGCCGCAGCAGTCGACGAGACGCACGTGACGACATCACACAGAACAAAGTCAACCGCAGCAGACGAAGACGCGTAGCATGCGAAGAGTACTCGGACGAAGAAGCCTTCGACGAAGAAATCGAGCCATGCAGAGCACTATGCTTCACGTGTTCCATACGTGAGACGTGAATGCCGAGCGGGTTCAAATTGAACTCCACAACGCTCAAATAAAATGGACTCGAGGAGCCAGAGGCGTGGCTCGACGACTACTTAACAGCAGTCAAGTTCCAGCGAGGGACCAATGTCACGGCAATGCAGTATGTGCAGCTCATGCTCGAGAGCTCGACACGACAGTGGTTGAAGAATCTCCCGCGAGGATCCATCAGCTCATGGAGACATTTCCGCGAAGTCTTCATAGAAAACTTCAAATCCACATACAAGAGACCGGCATCGCTCGAGGAGCTGTGGGCGTGCAAGCAAGGAACCAGGGAAACCCTGCGAGCCTACATCAAGCGGTGGACCATACTCAAGAATTCAGCAGAAGACATATCAGACGAAAGCGCAATCGACGTGTTCAGGCGAGGCCTGCAGCGCATCGAATTCAAGGAGCAGCTCGGGCAGATGAAAGTCCGAACACTCGCACGGCTGCTGGAGCAAGCCAACAGCTGGGCGGACGGCGAGGATTCCGTTCGCAACGAAACAGAAATCAACATCGCACACTCAGAACACGACTACGACTACCACAACGGAGAAAGAGGACTCGACCGTCGAAGGAAGCGACCCAGGCGCAGTTTCTACGACGACAGAGGACCCGACATGGTCGCCGTCGGCTTCCCAGACGACAGAGATGGCAGGCATCGTGAAGATAGCAGAATACATCGCATAGATAACCTCGAAGACGCGCCCCAAGCTCAGAAACTAGAACATACCGCTCGGCCAAAGAACAACTCGACAGACCGTGCTCGATACACGGATTCAGAAATGAACGAGGGGAGCTCAGATCAGGACACACCCTCAGGAACTGTAGAAGCTTCAACGAGTTGGCGGAGGAAAAAAGCCGATACGCGACAACAGCGGCCCAGCCACTCGCGAGCATAGCAGTCGGGCCCATCGCCCACGACGCACCACCAACCCCTCCCCTACCAGCAAGGCAAGTGGCCGCAATCCAGCAACGGCGCAGGACACCAGAATCAGAGGAGAAGTACCCAGAAGCCCACGGGAGGATCTACATGATACAAGAAGGCAGGCCTTCAAATAGGCAACAGAAGCAGGTCACAAGACAAGTCTTCCTCGCAGCCTCCTCACACCCCGCTGTCCCGGAGTACTTGCGCGGGTCCGAGACAGATGTTACCTTCTCTCGGGAGGACCACCCGCCTGCCATCCCTTGGCCAGGACATGCCGCGCTAGTGCTCGAGGCCAGAATTGGGAACTACGACATGTCACGAGTATTCATGGACGGCGGCAGCGGGATCAACATCATCTTCACAAGGACACTCGAAGAAATGCTAATCCAGAGCTCCATGCTGAAATCCTCCAGCACAACCTTCCACGGGATTGTGCCAGGAAAAGCAGTCTACCCTCTGGGAAAAAATAATCCTAGAAGTGGTCTTTGGTGATGCGACCAACTTCCGCCAGGAGATCCTAGACTTCGAAGTGGTCGACTGGAAGTCGCAGTACCACGCAATCCTCGGACGACCGGCCTTCGCCCGCTTCATGGCAGTGCCTCACTACGCCTACCTTAAGCTAAAGATGCCAGGCCCTCATGGGGTCATCACAATCAGCGGCAGTTTCGGCAGGTCCGACCGCTGCAAAAAGGAATTCCACAAGATATCAGAGGCCTTTGGAGCCCACCAAGCCAACAAGACCACGGGACCCGCAGAAGAAGCGCTCCCGTAGAAGAAGCCACTACCCGGAGGACCCGAGCGCTCGAAGAAGAAGCCATCTAGCCCTTAAGGCTACCACGCCGCCGTTTTACTAACTTTAAGAAACACCAGGAAGAATATTAAAAAATGTTTTTCCAAAAATTGATTCATTGGCACTCGGGGGCTTGCCACAGCAGCCACCCCCCGAGGCGTTCTTCGCAATCGCGACCTGACAAAATTGGCACTCGGGGGCTCGCCGCAGCAGCCACCCCCTGAGGCGTTCTTCGCAATCGCGACGTAACAAAATTGGCACTCGGGGGCTCGCCGCAGCAGCCACCCCCCGAGGCGTTCTTCGCAATCGCGACCTAAAAAAATTGGCACTCGGGGGCTCGCCGCAGCAGCCACCCCCCGAGGCGTTCTTCGGAATCACGACCTAACAAAATTGGCACTCGGGGGCTCGCCGTAGCAGCCACCCCCAAGGCGTTCTTCGCAATCGCGACCTTAAACAATACTGGCACTCGGGGGCTTGCTACAGAAGTCACCCCCCGAGGCGTCCTTCGTAATCGCGACACACAAGGGCTCATCGCAGCAGCACAACCCTTTACTGCAAAGGAATACAACACACCAAGAAGAAGCATATACAAAGAAAGGAAGCATCTAACCCCTAGGCTCTATCTTCGCCTTAATAAGGGCACCCAGATAACGATCGTTCTCTTCACAAACCCGCTCCACTACTCGGCGCGCAGGCTCATCGACCGCCGAGTAATGCTCTTCCATCGGGTAATCCCTACCACCTGGAGGACCCCCCACCACTTGAGCAATATTAGCCCCCGGCCAATGACTATGGACCAAGCCAAAGGCAGCGTGGGCTCCAGCATGAATCCGGTGATTCATCACACGACGCAACTCTGCAGGTTGAGAAAACATGCGGCAAAGCGTCTCAAAGGACGATGGCACCACCTGAAGCGGATAAAACTCAGCATGAATGCCGCCCAACACCTGTTGTCAGTACCGCAGAGCAGCCGGCACCCGCTCAGCTCAAAGACGAAGCACAGCAAATGCTCGAGCACGAGCCCCATCGGCCCAGAAAGGATTGCTTTCCTGCACTTCAGGATCATCCAACCGAGACAGCTCCGACTGGACGGCCTTCTCTTCATCCCGGGACCGCCCCGACAACACTTCGAAAAACAGAATCAAAATCAAGACGACGACAGGAAAGCTACTAAATGCAGCCAAGCAATCGAGCAGTAGCAAGACTCACCTCGCAGGAGGTCACACAACTTTACCACCCACGAAGCAAGACTATCCAGCACGGCCTCAGCATGCTCGCGTTTGGAACGATGAACTGCTACAACCCCCTTCAAGCGAACAACCTCCCGCTCAGCGTCTCTCAGCCTCAGGCACACGGACTCATACGCGCCCTCGCGAGCGTCCTCCTTCAAAGAACTCCAAGACCGAAGCACGCCTGGGGCGGCCTACCGCAAATCGAACAAAAGAAAAGACAATCAAGCACAACAACAGGAATGTCCAAACAGTTATTCCGATCAAGGTAGCACAGATTCACCACCACAAAGGAGGCATATTACAACTAGAAAGTATCAGGCGACACGACATGGCTACGACCCCCCTTGCCCACAGAGGGGGGATATTGAGCATCCACAACTTCCTGCAGGCGACGAGCCAGAACAGTGGCTCGCGCACTCTACTCGTTAGTATAAGCAGGGACAGTCTCCACCAGAGAGTCGTCAATGGCAACTCCGTGCCCCATAAGAACAACAAGGGACGTGGAAAGACCACTCACCACGCTCTCCCCAACCAACTCCTCCAAGAGATCCCCGCCATTACCAAATGAAGCAACACGGGCGTCCAGACCATCAGGCACCTTCGTGCCCTCCGGCATGAGGTGCTCATGAACAAGACCCACAAGAGTGGAAGCCCGGGCACAGACCCCCTTGGCAACATCAACAGCGGCCGACATAGCATCCACGACCCCTCGAAGAACTCCAGACTCCGAGGCAACCCCTTCTGTCGCACTCGCACCCGTAGAGGCTGCACCAGGCAACAAAAATCACTACAAAAGGAGGAAGGAGACAACACACCCAGCAACGGAGCAACAACTTACACACACGCGAGTCCGCCAGGACCCGAAGACGCTCACACTCGACAACCTCCGCCTGCACAAGCGCATCCTTAGCCCGACGCAGGTGCACCAGCTCCCCGTGCTGATCGTGCAACTCCTTCTCCTTGGAGGCCAAAGCAGCCTTAAGGTTGGCAACCGTTCTTTCCGCCTTCTTAGCCTGATTCTCGGCAGTTTGACGACGGTCTGAAAAGCAAGACAGCACTCAGAAACGAAGACCCAGCAGTTCCAGAACGGCATCACACGAAGAAATACTCACTACTCATGGAAGACAAGGCATCCTGGGTAGAATAGTGAGCCTGCTGCCAACGCTCAGCCTCGACCACCAGACGCTCACAGTGCTGGAACACCGGCTACTCGAAGAAATCAAATACTAAAGTCAGAACCAAAGCAAGACTACAACCAATCGCAAGCGCTTGCTTGCAGCCTCGGGGGCTACTCCCATTGGGAGCATTGGTCGTGCTCCCAATGACGAGACAAAGGAAAAACAGAGCCAAGGAAAGACTGCAAGCAACCGCAAGCACTTGCTTGCAGCCTCGGGGGCTACTCCCATCGGGAGCACTGCTGTGCCCCCGATGACAAAAACTGCACAAGCAAACAGGAAGCAAACTCACCAGCCCAGCTATGCGGTCGAGAAAGCGGACTTTATCTTCAACACCAAGATCAAGACGGCCCAAGTAAGGACGATCTGGAGCAGCGGGCTCGGCATTAGGAGCAACAACACCAGATGCCACAGGCGGAGCAGCAGCAAGAATCACACCCGCAACCGGAGTCACCAACGGTACGGGTTGACCAACAGCAGCCGACGAATCCCCAGTATGCTTGGCAGCTGCTCCAGAGTCAGTTGACTGTAGGTCGACAGCAGCCGAACTAGTGGAGGAAGCAGCCGGAGCAGTCATAGAGCTACAAGATAAAAGCCATCAGACAAAAAGAACAGAGAAAAAACAGCCCCAGCAAAGACAAGAATATGCTTACCCGCCACACACAGAGCGACCACGCAACAACCTCCCAAACCTGGGCCTTTTACGTTTAGCAACAGAAGGAGACGACTCAACAGACGGTACAGGCAGCGGAACAACACCACTCGTCGCGTCAAGATCCTCGGCGCCCGAAGGCCGTGACCGCTTGACACGAAAGGGCGCCGATTCCTCACAATCTCCGGTCCCCGGCAGGTCGACCCCCGTGGACTCGTCAGCACCAGTGGCACCTGCGGGCACGCTGGCACAATCACTCGGCGCAACATCGTCAGCAGCGGAAGCGTCCGGCTCCTCGCGAATATCAGCATCCTCCGGCTGTGGGGGGTTGCACAACACAGGAACATGATCCTACAAGAGAAAATAGCATCATCAGCAAGCAGTCAAGCAAGCATCTCAACTCAAATGAGAAATTCACAAACACAAACCTGCGGCAGCGCGTGATCGGAAGAATAAGGAGCGACGAAAGCCATCTCGGAAACGCTCGAGCACTTGGTCACGTACTGGATCCGGGCCAAGAGGCCATCGGAATGAAGCTCCTGGCGGGAGTACCTCGTCGAGTCCTCGAGTCCCTCAGATTGCCACATGGGACGGGCTCGAGACTGCAATGGTTGAACGCGCCTCGCAATAAAAACAGAGATGAGCTGCCCACCGGTCAAGTTGTCCTTCACCAGGGCAACCCGCTCCAAGAATGGAGCCACTTCAGATGACTCTTTCGCAGACAAAGAATGGGACCATGAAGCCTGCTTGACTACCCGCGATTCAGAACTAAAGCGAGCAAGACCAAATCGCTGCCCAGCAACGTGCTGATCCTTCAGATAGAACCAACTTTACCACCAAGCACTGACGGAGTCAAGCATCTCCAAATGAGAGTACGATTTGGAGTCCCTAATGGATATACCCACCTGCCCTACAGCGTACTCAGAATTCGTCCTCTTTATACAAAAGAGGTGCTTCCAGAGCCCCCAATGGGGATAGATCCCCAAGAAAGCCTCACAAAGGGTAATAAAGCAAGCAATGTGCAAAATCCCATTGGGAGTCAAATTGTGCAGCTGAGGCCGATAGGTGTATAGCAAACCACGAACAAAAGGGTGAATCGGAAGGGCAAACCCATGAGTGAAGAACGCCTGAAAGCACACCCGCTCATCTGCCGTGGGAGCGGGAACATGTTCATCCCCCGGAATCCGCACGGCATCTCCAGCCACCAAGCCATCAGCAATCAGCGGGCCTTGATCTGCAACCCCAAAAATCGAGCGCTCCCACTTGCCAGACATCTTGGCCGATTTCGGAGCAGCACGGGAGCGCGTTGTCATCAATCCCGCAGCAAGCAGCAACAGGAGGAAGGAGAAGGCTTAAGAACAGGGAAAATCTAGCAGCGAGGGGAGAAGGCAATGGCTGGGGAAACCTAAAATTTACTCAGCCGCTCGGTATTTAACCACCAGCCAGGCGAACAGGGGCACTGTTCAATCCCAGCAGCCAGTAAACGTGGCATGATCCCACGGCAGGCGAAAAACATGGAAAACCCAATCGGCGCAGCAATAGCACCGCTCACTACGCGCGCAAAACGAGGGCCATAATCACACGAAGCGAAAATTTCGGTGGGACAGCGCCAAGTCATTTTCTTTGGCAGGTTACAATGGTCAAAGATACCAGAAAAACCAAGCCAGCGTCACAAGGCGTATCGAGTACATTTCCCAGCCTCAGAATTTCAACTTTTTAAATCTTTTTCCGAGGGGCAAAACCTTTTACTCCCATCGGGAGCATCTCCACGAGAGTTTCGGGTGCTCCCTCACCTAGAATTAAAAATGTGCTCGAGTCGTTACTCGCACCCATGAGAGTTTCGGGTGCTCCCTCACCTAGAAAACGTGCTCGAGTGATTACTCGCACCCATGAGAGTTTCGGGTGCTCCCTCACCACGGCACAAGATGAGCAGAACTGCACTCGCTAGACCGAGCAGCCCCAGAGTATCGGGTGCTACCTTACCCCGAGAGCAAAGTAATACCCGAGTGATTACACGCAAAACTCTATGTACCCGTGCGCTCGAAGACCTCCCGAGTAAATACTCCTTTACATTACTCCTCGCCTGAGCGCTCAACAAAGCTCCGCGAGCGACCGCTAAAACAACTCACTTGATTGTTTATTCCATGTGGGTGCATCATTAACTAGGATCCGCGCCTCAATAAAAATACATATTCCTGGAACACGATACACTGTGCCCAGATGCCACACAAGCTTAGCGTGTAGGTAAGACCACGCTGCGCAGATTGGCCGGGCTGGGACTTGCCGCAGAGCGATTTCACTCCCAACCTTTTCCATGGGCCTGCATGATAGAAAAGGCCGGGCAGACGCGCCTAGGCTATGAACTTTACTGGAGGAAACTGATCACTGTAAGACCTGCAGCGGCATGACTTTTGCTTGACACCAGTGTTCTAAGCTCATGTCGAGGGACATGAGTTTGATTGGGCTACTGCGGTTTTTGCCACTAGTGCAATTCACCATGGCTCGACCAGTCAACTCCTTGGGCCCTTTCAGCTTAGCATCCCTCGAAACAGGGTTTTTCATGGCCCCAGACTGCCAGCGACCCGCGGTTGAACCGTGCATACATCAAAACTACGCAAGAATGGATTCGAGTCCCTGCGCGCCTCTTCGAGTCCCCCAGGCACTCGAGGGCTACTGACGAGGGGGTGACCCCACGACTCCTATGGATGAGCCTACCCAGTGTACCCGAATACAGAAGGCCCACAAAGATGCCGCCTGGGCCCAGCCTTGGCCCACTAGTGGCACCGACCTAGGAGTCCGCGACTCATAAGGAAGGTGCAAACTTGCCGTACGGAACAAGATCAGGGTTAGGAAATCTCGTCTGTAATCCAGGACGGACTCCCCGAGACCTAGCCTAGTATATAAAGGCTAGGAAGGGAGACGTCAAAGGACAAGAAATACACAATCTGTAACCCTAGCTTTGTGCGCACTAGCCTCAGCTTCCCTGTAATCGCTATCTCCGATCAATAATATCGAGCAGGAACGTATCCTCCTGTTAGCCGACGAGCTATCGTCCAACCTGTGCCTCTCATGACTAACCCAGGGTCCCTGACCATGGGATTTGCTGGGGTACATCCCCGTCAGTCCTATTCTCCACTGCAACAAACTCCTCGAGCTTGTCCAGTTTTCACTCGTGGTAGATGATTCAGGACATCTCCGAGACCTTTACAAACTTCCTTCCGTAGCGACAATTTCTCTGCGACTGCTTGACAGGCGACGCCTAACCGTTTAGGAGACTTGTAGTTCTCCTAGATAAAAAGACCGGCTAATCTCGACCTAAGTCTCTGTGAATTGCTCAACTCAGTTCAGACTTGGGTTTTGGTTTTCTCTCGATTAATCTCTCTTGGGATGCTCACAGTGCTTCTGTCTTAGAATCTTCAGTGGAGCAACCAACTTGAAATGGCGGGTAGGTGCAGCGTATTTATAGGTGGCGATCCCAATGGGTAAAATGACTGAAGTGACTCGATGCAACCACTTGACGCGTGTCCAGAACGGTCGGATTTCTATCACTGCGCAACTATACTTGAGGAACAAGTAAGTTGACTTACCGAACGAGTTCCTTCTCGAAGGAACGAAGTGCGACTCGACTGAGTAAGATTTCTCTCGGTAGGCTTTTTGTGGGTTTAGATTGAGTAAAGCAAATTCACTTCGACAGAGATCTCATCTAGCAAACCCCTCTTGATAGTACGGTTTTTCCTACAACTCAAGAAAATAAAAGAGAAACTAGTAAAAAGACTAATTCTTCAACCAGCTTCAGCTTTCTCCTCGTTGCGCTTTTACTCAAGAGCTTCTTCTTTCTTGGTGACATTTTGGGGGTTCGTCATCCTTCAAAGGTTTCGGTAGTTGACTGTAGCTTCGCTGCAGAGAGTTGTCCTTCGACCTTCTACTTGCAAACTCCATTCTTTTGGAACCTAAGTATCTGTTTATACTCGAAAACAATATTAGTTCCACAACTGCTTTGTCCAACAATCTCCAAAACCATCGGGGGCAAATCTTGCTCTTACAATCTCCCCCTTTTTGGACGATTGTTGACAAAACAAGCATCGATAAATAATTTGAAGGTTTTGAGTTTTCGATCATAAACCAGTGCTAATATCGATGAAGTTCCCCTTGATGTGTGCACGGAAGATATAAATTTCCAGTGAAGTGCACATTTGACAAGAATTGAGTCGAGGCAAAAACATCATAATCTTAGCGAGCAAGATTGCAGTCCAAATAATATTCAATCAAAAATATGCAGTCTCCTCAAATAACCTGTGGACTTATATAAACGATAACTTCCTGCAAAAGGTTAAGTAACGCAAGCATAGCAGATAGATATCTTACGATAAAATAGCAGTTCATAGACCTACTTAGAGTTAGTTACAACCAGATCGAATATGAATCGAATGTTTGGTGAAACCACTCAAAAACTCATAGTTTCAAAAGTTCAACGAACGAAAAATCACAGCCCTTAACCCCGATGGCAAACTAATTTCTTCGATGCCACTACATCTCCCCCTTTTTGTCACAACATACAAAAAGTCGAGAGAATAGGATTGTCGGGACCCGGGGTTAGCATATGCAAGTACAGCTAAGACATAGTCATATGGAGAGACAAGAACCGCACCCACTTGTCTAAGCAGACAAGGCCAAGCACTGAACATTCTCGGAACGCATCGTACGTGAGGGGCATCCCATCCAGGCCGGATGATCAACTGGGATGGGTCCTCATCGTCCGCACACAAGTTTGAAGATATGGGTGGTGAACTCCCATATTCAAAGACAAGTCGCCTCAACCATATTATCGACTATCTCAAAACTCTCACATAGACTTACTCCAGCCCGATCACTTAGTCGGGGTCTAGGGCGGGCTCGATCATACCACAAAGTGTGCACGAGACGGAGTCTCGAGAAATCGCATCGCGATGCCCCAAGATGCGCACATCTAAGGGCCACTTGGTGTATGAAAGACCGCCAGCCAGAACACAACTAAGGTCTCGAAAACCCATACAAAGACATGCATGTTATAAACATACACGCAGCACACATGCCTTGTATGAACAGCAGGTACCATTGAAATTCTCTACGAAGTGTACATTTTATTTATAACTCTTATAGAGTACACACAGAGATCACATACATGTGATCCAACATTACATCACATAGCGGAAGCAAATTATGTCTGAGTACAGACAAGTTTAATAAATGGCTTAAGAAGCCTTATTCAAACACAAAGCCCTCCACGAGGGAACCAGTCTGCTGACTGGGACTAGACTAGCTTAACTTCAGTCGTCCAGCTCGATGAAGAAGCCACCTTCGGGGTCAGTGGCATCAGCTAAAACATAGATTAAGCAAACGTGAGTACAAAGGCGTACTCAACAAGTCTTACATAGGAGCTATACTACTCATGCACATGTATCAAGGTAAAGGGAGGTGGGGTTCACTTGCAGAAATGCCAGCTTTGACTTGGCTAGTCCTGAACTACGAGTACCAGACTTGAGGTAAGAAGCGTACACGAGTCCACTACTTTCACCAAACAATTACACCACTATGGTGCGTTCCTCGACTTCCCCACGAGAAAGCACGCCATAGCACTCACACTTAGCTTGGTGTGTTTTAGAAGTATCCGGTTCAAGTTATCTAATAATCAAGCTAAGCTTTCCAAGTAGTCCATAACCGTGGACGCGGCTATTCGAATAGTTTTGTTAACCTTGCAAGGGTGTACCGCTACACACACATGATCATCATTTACCGCCTTTGATCTCGACACCATTCAAGGGGTGCCAGCGAGGATGCTCACCACAACTGTTACCTCATAGCCTTCCTAGTCCAAGAAAGCCGCCTACTTGGGTTGGTTACCACCATCGTGAACCCGGCCGGTTTACCGAAGTGGACCCAAGTGATGTGTGCGTGGTGCATAAGCCGGTCTCGGATGAGCCGTTCTCTCACTTAGCATCCAGGCCACAAGCCTACCAAAACTCCGAACTACTGCGACATCTGGACATCGAAAGGGATGAGTTAGTAAGTTGAGAGGGGTCAGTGAGCCCAATGTGTGGTTGTACTCTTCATCTTGGATCACCACACAAGAACTCGGACTTAGGGCGGTGTTCAACGAGACAACCCACTGTGTACTCCTACACAGCCTCTCATCGTTCACCTTGTATTAGGGTCGATTCACCAACACTTTTCTACCATCAACAACAAGATCATTCCCATCCCGACTCACATCACAGTAACAACATGGTATCATACTAAGCATGCAATAAGCGGTAACATTTGAAGGGGCCACATGATATCATTCAACTCCTACATTTGCTAGGATTGTGGTTTGCTTACTACTATGACAAAAGATAGGTCATGCAAAGGAATGGGTTCATCTAAGCGGTAGAAACGAAGCATGGTGATCATCCTAAACAATGCATAAGCGAGACATGAGAGGTAAGTGGGATTTTATCGACATGATCAATGGGGTTTTGCTTGCCTTGCTGACGAGATTCAGGCTCTGGATCTTCAGCGAAGGGGGTGACCTCTTGCTCCGGTTCCACCTCTACTCGACAAACAAAGCACGAAGTAGCAATCAATATGAATGCAATGCTCAAGCACATGATTGAATGTTAAAGCTTGAAGTATAAGTTTTGATGTGTGAGGAAATTCCATTTAAGTGGAATATATTGCATTTTTTAAAATGCAAATTCAAATTCCACATTTGAATTCAACATTAACCAAGTCATATGTGATATAGTTTGATCATTTTGAATTATCTTCAAAGGTGTATGATATGCCTCTGATGTGCAAGTGAAATGTAGCATGTTGCCATGGTTCAAGTTGCAAAAATATTTGAATTGAATTTGATTTAATTCCATTTAAATCAAATAGCAAATGCTACTGATCACATTTTAAATTCAACTCAAACAGAGTTTAAAGTTGCATATTTGGAAAGATAATTTTCTCCTGATCATTTTTCATATATTATTTGTCCAATTTGGAGTTAATATGAATTTTCTATGAATTTCCAAAGTTTGGGGTATTTTCTGGAATTTCTGGAATTATTAAACCATTTTTCTT
This sequence comes from Bromus sterilis, assembly GCA_950022295.1. Classification (NCBI taxonomy): domain Eukaryota; kingdom Viridiplantae; phylum Streptophyta; class Magnoliopsida; order Poales; family Poaceae; genus Bromus; species Bromus sterilis. Next base: position 356,894,108 of record OX465595.1, on the reverse strand, counting down.
TTCTGGAAATTCATTTAATCGATTTACTGCGTCAGGCTGACGTCAAGCTGGCGTCAGGGGAGGGCTGACAAGGGGGTCCCACCTGTCATTGACTGGGTTCACTTAACCCGTGGGTTAAGTTAATCCAGTGGCTTAATTAAGCCACTGGGCCCACTGGTCAGTGACCCAGGGGTCACTAATTAGGTGATTAGCCGGGGGGGTTAACGCTGACTCGCCGGCGGCTTGACGCCGGCGACTGGGCCACGGCGGCGCTGCACGGAAACTCGATTCCGTCCACGGGAGGGGAAACGGAGGGCACCGGCTTGCTCCTGGAGGTCTTCCGCGTCTTCTGGAGGCATCGGGGGTCCACGGGGAGCTCTGCATCGACGATGGCGACGACTCCGGCGGAAACAGAGAAACGGCGAGGTCGCAGTTGACGCTACGGTGCACGGTTTGAGGCGTTCTTGGTTGTGTTCGAAAGCTGGCACACGCGGGAGTCAAACGCGTGCACTGGGGGTCCATGACAAGCACTGGAGCGAGGAGGACGACGACCATGGCGGCGAGCTTGCTCGGGATCCATGGCGGATTCGGATAGAGCGAGTAATCCAGGGGAAAAACAGAGGGGTTTCACTCGGAAGCTCACCAGGAGCTTAGCAGAGGTGGCGGCGAGTGCTGGGGTGGCTCAACGGCGGTGTAAACGACGAATTCCTTCACGGCGGCCGGCGGGAGCTCGAGGAAGAAATGGGCGTCTACGTGGGCTCCGTGCTCGATTCCTTCTGCAGGTCGATGGAGTCGACGACGATGAAGCGCTTGGACACCGTCTTGGAGCTTCTCGGCTTCACTGGCCACGCGGTTGCTCGACGGCGCTCCGGCGTGTTCCTCGGGCGGCGACGAATCGGGCGGAACAGAAGAGGAGGAAGCTTGTGGAGGGGGGGAATGGATCAGGACGGCTGTGAGAAGTCTCCAGGCGCGAAGAGATGGCGAGGGGGAAGCAGGAGGTGGCTAGGGCTCGTCGGCTGCGTCGGTGGAGTGCTGCATGCATTCCACCGAGCAGCTTCGGGGCGTGGGGAGGAAGACGACAGGCGCGGGAGTGGGCTGGGCCGGCTGGGAGTGAGTTGGGCCGAATGGCCAGGTAAGCTCTCTTTTCCTTTTTCTCTCTGTTTAATCTTTCCTTTCTTTTTCTGTAATTTTTTTTGGCTCTGATAAAAATACCAAACCATTTTATTAAATGCTGAAAACTTTTACATGGCCTCATAATAATATGGACAAGCCACTCATAAACTTTCAACATTTTTAAAATTCAAATGATTTGAATTTTAAATCAAATAGGGGTATTTCTTTAATTCCAAGGTACTGTTTGAATATTTGAAAAATCTATGAGCATGGGGTGGGTCCCACATCACTTGATATGTGATCACACTCATTTATAAGACTTTTCAAAACTCTAACATGAATTTTTTGAAAGATTTTTTATCTGGCCTTTTGAATTAATTCATCTGGGGGGTGTTCCTTCTCCCATTTGGATTTTGAATTTGATTTCCAAGATTTCTTTTTGAAATTTTGACATGATGCAAAGGTACTAACTAATCCTAGCACATACCTAACAGAGGGTTCTGACAAGGATCGAAAGAAATCCCTACTCACTTGAGTGGCGCGGGCGACGTCGAGATGATTCGGCGAGCGTTGAAGGACGTCGGATGGGGCGACCGCCTGGTGGAGTAATTTTCGTCCGGAAAGAATGCTGATCTCCAGAAGATTCCAGTTGCGATTCCGGCGGGGTCCTGGGGCTTCGAGGAAGTGGAGAGTAAACTCTCGCTTCACGTCGAGGTGCTTCATCTTTGTCGGAGTATGAGGAATAGGTATTCACCATGATGTGATAGAAATCATCGACACTTATCACATCCCTATTCTTCGGAAGCAATGGTATGTTTGAATCTGGTCGATCGACACGATCATCATTGGTCCATTGCCTGTTCAGATGCGGAGGATATTCTTCGAATCCGCAGCGTTGCAGCTGACCAAGGGAATTGAATTTGCGCAGCCCTTTCCAATCGCGGCGAAGGCATTCACACAGAAGTTGATTATTGTTCATAGTGATGTTGCGCAGATGGTTGATTTCATCCATCATCTTCTGTTTCTGTAGGAAATCTTGGTCGATATGATGTTGAAGCATCTGTTGACACCGAAGAGATACCTCCATGTGATGCACTAGCTTAATAAATTTTGAGCGAATATTGCACTCGGTCATGTGGGCGCGGATTCCAGTGTGCTCAGCAAATTGATCGTTGGGTCCAGCAATAATCTGTAACACTTCCCTTACTGGTGGAGTAAAAATCTTTGGGTAAATTGATACGGGGAATGTAACGTCCCGAGAGTAATTGCAGATTGCCATCAGCCAGGGTGCATATGGTTTGTGAGAATTGTGATCATCAGCACAGGAAACCATCGTGCGAATGAAGTAGTCTTCAAAATCGAAGGGATGACCATGGTCTAACTTCAACAGAGCAAGTTGCACATCATGGGGAATGGGAAAATCATATTGCACGTCGAGCATTGGCATCAAAGTCTTCGACAAAATATAAAACCATGACTTTGCTTCAAAGAATAGGTGCTTTGGCTTCGGCTCATCTGGGTAGTGATCTCTTACGACATCTGGATTCATCAGCATAGAACATTCTCCAGGAGTTGGGGCAGGCAGATCATGCAGTTTGTGTGTGTAATAGCCCAGATTTCACAAAAATTAAAAAATTTGTTTTAGTTGTGAATTGTTTGATTGTCTGATTTGTTTGCGGTGTTCGCATCTATGATTTATCGATCGGTGATTATTTTTCGCCTCTTATCTCGCACCGGATGGAGACCAACCCTTGCCACCCTAACACTCGACCTTTTCGACACTGGGTTACACCCGATCACCATCGCGAAAACCGGCACAAGACTAGCCGAAGCCAACGGAACGAAAACCCCGTTTAATAAGTAAACGGAATATTTTTATAGCGCGCCGGAAAGTGTTCTCGGAATGGTTCCAGCGCGAGGTGAACACCGCCGGCTCGATGCGATGATCGCGCAGTTCGAAGTTTTACCCAAATCGGAGGTCCTACGGACCCTCTGCGGTCAGAAACGTAAACACCGCACGCGCGAGAGAAAAACCGGGGATGTTTTTGCAAACTGCCAGCCACCTGGGCTATGTAAAGACCATGACTCCCCCACTCCTTTCTAGGGTTTCCCTAGTCCAAAAATTGCAGCCACCCCCTCCACTTTGCCCCAAAAATACCGCATTTTCGTCAAACCGAGCCCCACCAACCAGATCTGAAAAAATCCCCCTCCAGGCCGTCTGGACCGTCAGATCTCGCGATCCGTCGGCCCAGGGAGTGCCACGTCAGCACCGAGCCCCACCAACCACACCTCCATCTCCGCTCTCCTCCCGCGCCGCCCGCTCCCGGGGACATCACCGCGCCGCCGCTCCCTCCGGCCAGCCGGGCAGCGCGCCGGCCACCACCTCTCCTCCACTGACTCCTTCTTCCCTCTCTCCTCCTCACCCGCTCCACCTCGATCTGCAGGCGGAGCCGCGCCGCCGCGCTATGGACAGGGAGCCGCCGCCTTGGAGGTCGCCCGCCTGCCCTCCTCCTCGCCCAGACCCGGCAAGAGGCCGGTCGGATCCGCCCGTTTCAGCCGCCCCCGCCGCCTCACCGCCTTACAGTGTAGCCGTCGCCGGCCGGCGAGCACGACGACAGTCGCCGCCGGTTGCTGTCGGGAGCGGCCCGAGCCGCACGCCACCACCGCCGGCCTGGGCCGGCCACGTTCGCCAAGGCCCAGCGCGCCACTGCCAGCCCAGCGCCGCCTCCAAAGCCCAGCCAGGCCGGATCCAGGCCAGATGGGCCGGCCCAAAACGTGAGCCCCCTTGTATATTTTTTCCTGTGGAGAACCATGCGAATTTTTCTAAGTCCCAGGAATTATTCTGCTGATTCATTTTTGCGTTGCGATTTGCGGTAAATCTGTAGCCCGGATGACGTTGCGCCCAAAAGGAAATTTGTTTACAATTGTGTGTACTTCAGTTCATCTTTTGTGAGCATTCTGATTTGAGGTCATATTTATGGTGCAAATCTGTGTTAAAGTGGGCATCAGACTGTTAACTACTGTTAAATTCTGTCAAGTGATGCTGATGTTATTTTGTTGCAACTTTGATTGATGATTGTGACACATCCATGAGGCCTATTGCATTGATTCTTTTTGCATGCTGTTAAGCATCATGTCTACTTCCATTTTATGTATTGCATATTAGCATTGTCATGTTTACATTCCTGGTCATAGATATTTTTAGCTCCAAAATTGCTATGCTGCTGTTGTTGACAGTCACCTCTGTTTTTCACTAAGTCTGTAACTTTCCGATGCCATGTTGCATGCTTAATATCTTTTGATCTGTTATGCCTATGACCTTGATTCTTGTTTGCGCCTGATCCCCATCATGTCTAGTTCATGCTCATATATTGCTATGTGATGTTGCTGCACTTTTGCATATAGTTTTGCTCCTGTTTATACAGCATAAAAATAACAGTCCTTGACCAGTAATATTTTATTGCTTTTTGCTTGGGCTATAACTAGTTGTTCATGATGTATTTTTGCATGATTCCTTTTTCCATGCCTTGCCTCACATATATACTTTAGTTGCATATCATTTTTGAGCATGTTTGCATTCACTATCCTGTTTATGCATTGCTCTAAAGTGTGCTTCCTGATGTTGGCAGATTGTGTGCATAACTTGTTTTGCTTGTATCTTTTTAACCGTAACTCCGTTTGGAGTGTTCTTTATATGTATCTTGATTAGAATTTCATGTACTTTGTGTTTAATCTATTGTTTGATGCTGTTAACCAACCTAAAATATGGTTTAGGGAAGAACAGTACCAAATGTTTTAATTGTCGTGGGGCACTTAGTGATATGTCATGTTTAGGTTGTGCCTCACTTAAATTGACTAGAATAGATAGTTTATCTTATGCTTCACTTCTTGCCATGTTTGTGTGCTATGCCATGCTTGAGTGACATGCCATGTTACAACCTTTTGCTCACCTTGTGTATCTAAACAACTTGAATCGATTCTAAATGTGCGGTATCGTCGTGTGTGACGAGTACTCCACTTGAATTATTAGTAACCGCTCTCGTCGGTACGTGCGATGTCTCATGTTGCTTCTTGTTGATGCTTGCTCGTGTTTTCCTCGTAGTAATAGATGCTTTCTCGTTGATTGCTTTCTAGTGTTTACCGTCTTATGTGCTTCCACGGGTACCTTTCGGAGACGATGCGAGCTTGCGATCAACTTCACCTTCAGAACCCGACTTATCAACAGGCAAGGACTATATACTATTTATGATCCATTCTATTTCAACCAGTGGTTTGCATGCTAGACTAGGTTAGGTTCGATGCTTGATCCTACCACATGTTTACAACCTCTTTCAAACCGATACAGCCATATCCCCTCCCAGCAAACCATGTACTGCTATGTTACTATTGCTCGTTGCTCAACCCCATCTTAGTATGCATGCTTAGGATGCTACGATGTTACCCTGTTACTCCTTGGTTCGGGATATCACATTGTTATATTGTTGTTGATGATATGATTATTATAATGTTGACTGTATTCGACGAAGGATGGAAGGTCTAGGCTATCCCACCCCGACGCTTTGTTCCATTCGAGTCACCTAGGATCCGAGTTCCGGGTATTGGTTTTAAGACGGAGCGTGCCTAACCGCTTGTGGGATTTTATGGGGTCCCCTTTTCTTACCTACCTAGCTTCAAACATTTCTAGTGGTGGCCCGAGCTGATTTACCATTTGAAACCCCGTGTGTGTGCTTGGTGGATCCCCTCGCAGTTTTTAAACAATCCGGGCCAGCGGAGACATGGTTTCTCTGTTGGTCCACACTGGTGAGCTAGGGAAGTCCCCTGCTGTGCAGATGAGACTAACCCCGACCTTGGCCAGACGGAAGAGTCCGAGCCGAGAGCGTGGCCAGCTTTTGGATTGGGTGTCGACTCCCCGGGGGCCACCCGGATTTGTTCGTTGTTAGCTAGAGGGACATGTCGTTTCGGATCTCTTGGAAATAAATCATAAAATGGTTTCCTGTGATGGGTAGCAACTGAGAGAGATGGGCGTGCATGCGGAGCCTTGTAATGGGAAGTTGGTACACCCCTGCAGGGTTAAATATTTTCGAGAAGCCGTGTCCACGGTTATGGACGAATTGAGACCTACTCCTTGTTCATAGACATCAACAACTGACATAATCTTAATAAACTTGATCAACGTGTGTGTGCCTTGACTGCTTCTTCTTCGTCGGGATGCGAAGAGGAGGACAAGGATAGGGTAGGTGTTATGTTTGCGTAAGTAGTTGGTAGCAAGACTTGTTGGAGGCGATTCTGTTGGAAACATGCCCTAGAGGCAATAATAAAATTTTATTATATATATTTCCATGTTCGTAATTAATGTTTATATTTCTGTGCTATAATTGCAATGACCCTGACTATGAGATTCAGAAGAAAACTCACTTGCATGTGTGGAAATATAAACACCAAGAGTTCCTGGTTTAGCCTCTAAGACCAGCTCATGTGCTAACTGATGATTATGTTTTCTTAATCATGGACATTGTTCTTGTAACAAGGATGTCAGTAGCAATGGGAACATATTGTTAGCAAAACAATGATGTTGAACCGACCCCAGTATTGAATGATATACTTAGAGATCACATCGTAACTACGTTATAAGTCATATCATGAAATGTTATGATATACGTAATTCCTTAGACCATGAGAGTATCGATTTGCTTCACACAGGAAGACATGCTTTGGTTCTTAGATGAATCCTCCCGTAAATGGGAAGTAGTAAAATAAGTTCTGGGTATGTCAGATGGTGTGGCTAGTGACTGTGATAGTTCAAGAATGGGATTTTCTCCTTCACGATGAAGAGATATTGACTTTGGGCCCACTCGGTATGACGGTATCCATTCTAGTCTGGCCAGACGCATTGTGATTTAATCACGAGGATACCGGAATACAATAACGAGAAATAGAGACAAAAGAGCAAAGAGGATAACGAGTGGCTTGTGTTCAAGAAGTTGTTACACATGGGTGCCAAACATCTCTTCTCTAAATTTGTCATATATCACGAAGAAAAGGGAATGGTACATGAATAAACATAATGGTTCACTCGAAGTTTCTTCGTGTATGTGCGGGAGTCAACATGGGTGTCCATGGCTCCACTTTTGATTATTGGCTATTGACAAAAGGCTGTTGACCTATGTTCGGAAGATGTTCTGAGTCATGTCCGCATTATACCAAACCTATTGGGTCACACACTTAAAGAGCAGTAGTCTTTTAGAATACTAGTATGGTAGAAGGTTTAGTGGAAGCAAAGCAGAATTATTCATACGGGTACCGGAAGTAGTTTCGGGGATTTATGGAATTGTTCATAAGGGCACCCGAAGTATTTCTGGGTATTTAAGGATATGTCCGGATCACTCTGGAGTAGTCCCAGGTGGTTCCGAAACATATGAGAATGGTACTGGGGAAGTCCTGGATCAACCGGAATAGTTTCTGGATAATCGTTGGGCGTCCCGACAACCTTCGTGGTCATCGGGTAGCTTAAACTGCAACTCGGATGGTCTTGGAAACTATCCGGATGGCTCCGGAACGTCCGAGAACGGTCCCGGAAGGTCCTGCAAGTGCTCCAGAAGGTTCCGGAATGTCCCAAAACGATCCCGGAAGGTCCCGGAAGGTCCTGGAAGCTTCTGGAAGGTTCCGGAAGTTTCCGGGCAGTACCACCCACTACCCCACGCCCCTATCCTTCGGGGGCAAGCCACCTAGGCTGCCCTGGCCGGCCAAGGGGTGGGGGGCGCACCAAGGGGAAGGAATTCCCCTCCAGGTGGGAAGTCCAACTCTCTAATATGGCAGGTTTCCGGTGGGAAGGTTTGGGAGGTTTGGGAGTCCAAGTTGGACTCCCCACCCCCCCTTGTTGCGCCCCAAGGGCCTCTTGGCCACCTATATAATGTGGGGGAGGGGTGGGGGGCGCAGCACAACTAATCCCCAAGGCCTATGCGCCACCCTCCCTCCTCTAAACCCCGTTGCTCCACTTTTAGACCCCGGTTTAGACGCTGTTCTAGATCGGAATCCATAGGGTTTTCTCCCTCTAGTTTTCTCGGTGGCGTTCATCTCTGGACGGCGGAGCGCTGCTGGATTGCTGCTACGGGATGTGTGGATACTAATGGAGGGGTCGTACCTTCGACCCTTCTTCGAGGAGCTTGTTCATGGGACTTGTCCGTGGGATTGATCGAGGGACTGTTCGTGGGAGAGCTTGCGAGATCTACTTCCACTACGTCCACGAGCTTCACCAACTCTACTTCCGCTACATCGGTTGGTGAGCCATGACCTAAAACCTTGTTTGCAATCTTCTTGGATGATCTTGGGTTCTTGTTTCGTAGGCCGAAATTTTTTGTTTTCTACTACGTTTCCCAACAGTGGTATCAGAGCGATCCTTATTAGATGCATGTTTAGGTCTAGATCATATGTGTGATATGAGGCATTGATTTTCTTGTTGCTTCCCTGTCATGTGATTTTTTCTATGCTTGATGGCAAGTTGAGGTTTTGCTACAAGGATTGATTTTTCCATCGATCCCTCTATGCTGCTTTCAGTATGCTGGTTGCCTTGATCATGGTCTACATCAAACTCCTTGGATCTCATCTTAATCTCGCAATAGAAGATTTAACATGGAGGGGCTTGTGGATTTTATGAACTCAAATCCACACGGGGGTCACGCGTTTAACGAAGTTTGGCTTGTGGCATTAGTTGTTGCACGCACCCCATATGTTAAACTAGCAACAAAAGAAGTATCGTGTTTTGTTTTTTCTAGGGTTTCTCGTTTTCCTTGTAAACCTGCTTAACAACCACGATAAAAGTTGCAACAACCCGTGTAGATGGCGATCTAACTCGTTTTTGCAGAGTATGCATGTGATGTGGTATAGCCTTCAAGATTTGCAATGTGTTTGTATGAGATGCTATATGTTATGTAATATTTATTTGCGACTTGCGTGTCGTGGTACGGCATGATGACTGGAGTCATATGATTGTCACTTAATTATGGCCTGCATGCCAGAACTGTTTATTAGCTCGAGGCAAAGCAATAGATAGACGCAAGGTGATGATCTACGATGCGGAGGTGGACCCCGACGCACATGCCGGAAGCCGTGGTGATGTTCCCGGCACCAAGGACAAAGTTGGTGGACACGGTGACTTCAACCACGACGACGTGAAGACAATGAAGACTTCACGAAGCAAAGGGCTATACTATATCACATAATTTTATGAACTGCCTGTGATGGTTATCCCTTTGATGCACCCTTGTTTGATGCGCAGTATTCGTATTTTATTAGGGTGATCTCTCGCAAAACAATATCAAGTTGATAGTGGTCTTCCAACTGTAGCACCGTCTATACTATGTTTCACATCGGAGCAGGTCATGTCACATGGGTGCACACGTGTGTGACACATAAAAGGCGGGTGTGTTAAAAGAACACACAGCGCATTACACTTGGTTGTCTTGACGGTTTGGATAAAATTTTGCTACCGGAACACGCCCATCGAAAGATGAACAAGAATCACCTTTGGCGTGATTGGCAAGTTGGCCTACCGGTCCAGTCTAAGTCATCATTGATGTCACATCAATGGCGGACGATTGGGTTGGATCTTGAATCACTCCAGCATCAATTACGAGAGATATTGATCTGAGTGGGAGCGCACTTAGTAATTAAATTGATTAATCACAAGTGCAACTTAATTATGAACAAAGTCTTAGTATTTGCATTATCATTGTAGAATAATGGCTCGCGTTACCACCTTCCCAATTATTTTTGATTAACTGTATTATCTGGTAAAAACTTTATGATTGGTACCGTATTGTGAGGACTATCCTCAATAGTGCCGAGAAGGACCATGTCCTATCGCAAATTTTTTATGCTCTCCTGCTGATGCTATGGATGATGTGACTTATGTCCATAATCCAAAATGCTAGAATTCCACGACAGCTAAGTGCATTGTCTTCACCACCATGAAACCCGAACTTCGAAAAGTTTGGGATAGTTATGTTATATTCATGGAACTGAAAAATAAGTTTTCAGTAGTAAGACAATTAATGTTGGATATAAGATATCTAGTACAATGTATGATTGTAAGCATTAGTGAAAATGTTCATTGTGCTCTAAACAAAACTGATAAGTGTGGGATCCAGAAGAACAATGATCATATGATGATGAGGATTAAGGGAAAGGAAGTTCCATAGGGTGTTAGTAAGACTTACACGCCGGAAAATCCATGGCCTGCGCCACCCTTGATCATATGTGATCTTCTGTGAGTAGGAGTGACATTGGAAATAGAACTATGATACGTATAAAGGCAAAACGAAAGAAGACTGGAATAATCAGCTCAGAAATGAAAGTCATACGGAGTTATAGATGAATTCATTGCTGGTCAAGAGATGTAATTCTTGGGAATCATGATTAAGCAGTTAATTGTGGATTCTGTATATTGTGATTAAACTGTTGATCACCGGAATATCACATCGATTGCATATTGTTGCAACTCGATGCAAGAAATACTATGGACTTTATGACTAGCTAATGATGAGTTTTGACACGCTCGGGAACACGGTAAAAGGTTTACTATACCGTGTGTTGACTCTATGATTATCTTCATAATTCATTTTAGAGTTGAGTAAATTGTTACTACACTTTAGCCTTGTTGCAAAACATCATTTTGAATCATGTTTGTTGCAAGAGAGTTGTTCAAAGCTATGAATAACGTAAAGGCCATACTTCCATTATGAATAGGGTGTATGTTATGAATCTTGATAATAATACTAAACATCCATAACACTGACGCTAAACGTCGCAAGACTGAGAGAAATACCACATAGATGTGGCACTGCCGTTTATCACAAGTGACATAACATGCATGAAGAATCTCCATAAGTGATGGACTTTCGAGTCATATGATTATGAATCACTTGACGCTTGCGATCTTTGTCTCGAAGTAATGTGACTAAAACACCGTTAATAGGCCATACATGAACGGGCAACTAAACCATTGGTAATCATACATGATGATGTGTGTAGTCCAATAAGTGTAGTTGTGTGCAGTGGATTCCCTATCTTCACTCATGAGTTGAAGTAGATATGTGGATATCTGTTCAATAGAGACATACGTCTGAAGTCTTTGAAATGTTCAAGGAATTTTAGAGTGAAATAGAAATTCATTTTAACAAGAAAATAAAGCTTCTGCAAATTAGATTGTAGAAAGTAATATTTTAGTTACAAGTTTAGTGAACGTCTGATGAGTTGTGAAGAAATGTCATAACTTGCGTCTCCCGGAACATCACTATGAGTAAAGTGTTCGAGAGATGTAATCAAGCCATGTATGACACGGTAAAGATCAAATATGACGTTTATCAATTTGCCATTATACTTATTAAAGTTATGCGTTAGTGACTACGGCTCTTACACTGAAAAGAGCACCATCAAATCTGTTGAAATGACACCATATTAGATGTGGTATGAACTGTTAAAACCATGTTGTCTTTTTCTTAAAATTTGGGTATATGAGGCATATGTTTGACATACTCAAAACCCCAAATCAGATAAGTGCTACTTTGTTAATTTATGCCAAAAGTTTTGGTATTCCTCTATCACTACACAAAAGCAAAATTGTTTGTTGTTAAGAACGGTGTGTTTTGAAGAAAAATAGTTTCTTACAAAAGAGTGAGTGGGAGGAAAGTGCAACTTGTCAAAGATTGTTGAATCTTCAGAGAAGTGCGCAGCTGAACCACACAGGTTAAACAAAATCATTTTTATGTAAACGAGATATTGTTGTTCGACAACGATAAACCTGTGATATACAAAGAAGCGTTGATGGGCCCTGACTCCGGGATTTGGCTAAATGCTAAATAATCCGAGATAGTATCCATGGAAGTAAGTCAAGTTTTGAACTTGGTAGACCCTCCGAAAGACTAAAAGTCTGAAGAATATATATATGGATCTATAATTGATTCGGATGAAATTGTTTTATCCATAAAGCTCAACTCGTTGGAAAATTGTTTTCTAGCAAGTTCAAACGTTGACTACGGCGAAATAGTGTCGACCGTAGAGATGCTTTAGTCAATTCGGGTTATACTAGCAATTACTACATATCTCATTTATAGGATATCGTAGAATGAACGTCAAAACAAAGTTCCTACCCGGAAATATAACAAAGGACGTATACGTGATACGACCGGAACATTTTGTCGATTCAAAGGATGCTAAAATAGATGCAAGCCTTGGATATCCAGTGATGGACTAAAGCTAGCACAATGGAGTTGGAATTTTCGTTATGATGAAATTGCCAAAAGAGTTTGTTTTCATCGGGAATAAACGAAGATGCTTGAATGTTCAAGAAAGTAAGTGGGAGCTGAATGATATATCTAAAACCTTATGTAGATGACATATTTTTGATTGGAAATGATATAAATTTATTGACACGAATAAGGAATTCATTGGAAATAATTTTCAGTTGAAGAACTTGGGCTAATATAGCATTAGTATTGAGCACAATGATCTATTAAGATAGTAAGTGCCTGATCATGCTAAAGCCAACACTACATATTTACATGATACTAAAGTAGTTTAGTATGAAACGCCAAGAAACATGTTCTTTTCGAAGTCGTGGTGAAAAGTTGTTTGCAGAAATCGGTGTTGATGAACACAGATAGGAAAAAACACGTGAATTGAATTCCACTCACCTGTGTGTTTGGATTAATCATGTACACCATAATATGTAAAACAAACAGATATGTCCAGTGCTCCAAAAGGTTGTGAGCAAGATACCAAAGTGATAAAGTTGTTGACTATTGGACAAACAGTGAAAAAATTAAGCTTATGAAAGATAAGATATGTTTCTCAAAAAATGGAGATAATGAAGAGCTCGTTGTAATGAGTTACACCAGCTGAATTTTTTGATGTAAATCAGTTACACCAATTCATCTTCATACTTACTCCGACCGTTTTTCGATTTTAATTGGGATTATGTGTTTCACACGTAAGGGTGGCGCAGTATGGAGGAACTTTTTCAAGTTAGATACTGTGGCGAATTCTATAACAGAGGCTAAGTATATAGTTACTTAAAGAAGTAACAAGGAGGGTAATTTGAATCATAAGTTCATTCATGAACGTGGTATGGTTTTCTTAGATATTTGAAGCTCATGGAACATATATGAATGATGTCATGACTTATTCTGAGGAACCAAGGTCCTACCAAATGATTCAAACATATACAAAGCTAAACTAATAAAATTAGTGAATTTTATGATAGCGTGAAAACGCGAAGATATGCAAGATACAAACAGGCCTGAGACCTCAGATCCGAAGATGAAGTCTATACCACAAATGAAGCATGTATTACACCGGTATGCCATAGGTGTAAAGTGCTCAAGCACTGATAATATTATTGACTCCAGTGCAAGTGGGAGACTGTTGGAAATATGCCCTAGAGGCAATAATAAAATTTTATTATATATATTTCCATGTTCGTAATTAATGTTTATATTTCTGTGCTATAATTGCAATGACCCTGACTATGAGATTCAGAAGAAAACTCACTTGCATGTGTGGAAATATAAACACCAAGAGTTCCTGGTTTAGCCTCTAAGACCAGCTCATGTGCTAACTGATGATTACGTTTTCTTAATCATGGACATTGTTCTTGTAACAAGGATGTCAGTAGCAATGGAAACATATTGTTAGCAAAACAATGATGTTGAACCGACCCCAGTATTGAATGATATACTTAGAGATCACATCGTAACTACGTTATAAGTCATATCATGAAATGTTATCATATACGTAATTCCTTAGACCATGAGAGTATCGATTTGCTTCACACAGGAAGACATGCTTTGGTTCTTAGATGAATCCTCCCATAAATGGGAAGTAGTAAAATAAGTTCTGGGTATGTCAGATGGTGTGGCTAGTGACTGTGATAGTTCAAGAATGGGATTTGCTCCTTCACGATGAAGAGATATTGACTTTGGGCCCACTCGGTATGACGGTATCCATTCTAGTCTGGCCAGACGCATTGTGATTGAATCACGAGGATACCGGAATACAATAACGAGAAATAGAGACAAACGAGCAAAGAGGATAACGAGTGGCTTGTGTTCAAGAAGTTGTTACACATGGGTGCCAAACATCTCTCCTCTAAATTTTTCATATATCACGAAGCAAAGGGAATGGTACATGAATAAACATAATGGTTCACTCGAAGTTTCTTCGTGTATGTGCGGGAGTCAACATGGGTGTCCATGGCTCCACTGTTGATTATTGGCTATTGACAAAAGGCTGTTGACCTATGTCCGGAAGATGTTCTGAGTCATGTCCGCATTATACCGAACCTATTGGGTCACACACTTAACGAGCAGTAGTCTGTTAGAATACTAGTATGGTAGAAGGTTTAGTGGAAGCAAAGCAGAATTATTCATACGGGTACCAGAAGTAGTTTCGGGGATTTATGGAATTGTTCATAAGGGCACCCGAAGTATTTCTGGGTATTTAAGGATATGTCCGGATCACTCTGGAGTAGTCCCAGGTGGTTCCGAAATATATGAGAATGGTACTGGGGAAGTCCTGGATCAACCGGAATAGTTTCTGGATAATCGTTGGGCGTCCCGACAACCTTCGTGGTCATCGGGTAGCTTAAACTGCAACTCGGATGTTCTTGGAAACTATCCGGATGGCTCCGGAACGTCCGAGAACGGTCCCGGAAGGTCCTGGAAGTGCTCCAGAAGGTTCCGGAATGTCCCAAAACGATCCCGAAAGGTCCCGGAAGGTCCTGGAAGCTTCTGGGGCAGTACCACCCACTACCCCACGCCCCTATCCTTCGGGGGCAAGACACCTAGGCTGCCCTGGCCGGCCAAGGGGTGGGGGGCGCACCAAGGGGAAGGAATTCCCCTCCAGGTGGGAAGTCCAACTCTCTAATATGGCAGGTTTCCGGTGGGAAGGTTTGGGAGGTTTGGGAGTCCAAGTTGGACTCCCCACCCCCCCTTATTGCGCCCCAAGGGCCTCTTGGCCACCTATATAATGTGGGGGAGGGGTGGGGGGCGCAGCACAACTAATCCCCAAGGCCTATGCGCCACCCTCCCTCCTCTAAACCCCGTTGCTCCACTTTTAGACCCCGGTTTAGACGCTGTTCTAGATCGGAATCCATAGGGTTTTCTCCCTCTAGTTTTCTCGGTGGCGTTCATCTCTGGACGGCGGAGCGCTGCTGGATTGCTGCTACGGGATGTGTGGATACTAATGGAGGGGTCGTACCTTCGACCCTTCTTCGAGGAGCTTGTTCATGGGACTTGTCCGTGGGATTGATCGAGGGACTGTTCGTGGGAGAGCTTGCGAGATCTACTTCCACTACGTCCACGAGCTTCACCAACTCTACTTCTGCTACATCGGTTGGTGAGCCATGACCTAAAACCTTGTTTGCAATCTTCTTGGATGATCTTGGGTTCTTGTTTCGGAGGCCGAAATTTTTTGTTTTCTACTACGTTTCCCAACAGATTCCTCATCGAATGCTTGGATTCTTATCTTACTCTCTAGATCGTTCGCCACTTCATAAATGCTACTGCGCAAGCAACCTCACCACTTACCCCATCCTTACCGTAAACTACTAGTTGTCCTAGAATGACGAGTGATGAAGTCCTTGCTGGGTCAGTTGACCACTACAGTTGGATGCTGAGTACTTCTGTACTCATGATACTACCCCCAAACTCTTTGCAGGGTTCTTGATCGACAACAGGTATGGTGATCGACGTTTCACGTGGAGACTCGATGACGACTAGTTAGGCGGATCCCGGCGGATGGCCTGGACCCGTGTGGTTATGGGGGTCGATGTTTTTATCTTTGCTAGTAGGCATTTGATTGTAGTCTGTACTCAGACATGTATCTTCCTCTATTGTATTGTATTAAGGCAGTTGTATGCCGATTGTATGAGATGTTGTATCCATGTAGCTGTAATGTTGTGATATCATGTTGGAAATCCGGGGCATATGGCTTCGTCATATGTCGAGGTGGGATTGATATGTGCTTCGTCCCCGTATCTGGATGGAAACATCTATATCTGGAACAATACCGCATATCGGGCCTTACAACTTGGTATCAGAGCCTTACCGACCGTAGGATCCCTTCTCTGGCCGAAGTCGGGTGTAGACAAAAACTATTTTGTAGTTACTAAGTTAGTTATCGGAGAGTAGGAACCTTTTTACTCCTTACCCTTGCTCTGGTCAGGACAAGTGCCGTAAGTGTTTTACTCTCGCCTTACCCCCTTCAAAACTCTAGGATCTCGAGTGTGTGGAGTATCGGAACCGTTACAATACCTTGCTTGCAGCGTATTGTCTCGATTCTGATCTCAGGTTTGGGAAATCCTGTAGTACCTTTAGCTTCTCCAACTCGAGATAACATCTTGGTCGTCTATTGACTTCCGTTATCTTGCCCAGTATCCTCACGATTTCAGTGAGAGTACTTCCCTTGATCGTCGCTTTGAAATGTCGTTCTTCCTCTTGATCTCCCGATGGTTTCATTTTTCGACGTTGCCTTTTCTCGACGGAAATTCGACGTCAACAGGGAGCAGAGTCCCTTGTTGGTGGTGTTGAAGATTGTCGACTCTCTTTTCTCTCCCCTCTCTCCCCCGGATCATCTTGGATCTCGGGACGAGATGCCTTGTAGGTGGTGTTGTATTCTAACAACCCAGATTTCACAAAAAATAAAAATTTTGTTTTCAGTGTGAATTGTTTGATTGTCTGATTTGTTTGCGGTGTTTGCGTCCCCGATTTATCGATCGGTGATTATTTTTCCCCTCTTATCTCGTACCGGAGGGATACCGAACCTTGCCACCCTGACACTCGACCTTTGCGACACTGGGTTTCACCCGATCACCATCGCGAAAACCGGCACAAGACCAGTCGAAGCCAACTGAATGAAAACCCCGTTTAATAAGTAAACGAGATATTTTAATAGCGCGCCGGAAAGTGTTCTCGGAACGGTTCCAGCGTGAGGTGAACGTCGCCGGCTCGATGCGCTGATCGCGCAGTTCGAAGTTTTACCCGAATCGGAGGTCCTGCGGACCCTCGGCGGTCAGAAACGTAAACACCGTACGCGCGAGAGAAAAACCGGGGATGTTTTTGCAAACTGCCAGCCACCTGGGCTATATAAAGACCACCACTCCCCCACCCCTTTCTAAGGTTTCCCTAGTCCAAAAATCGCAGCCACCCCGTCCACTTTGCCCCAAAAACCCCCATTTTTGTCAAACCTAGTCCCAGATCTGAAAAAATCCACCTCTAGACCGTCTGGACCGTCAGATCTCGCGATCCGACGGCCCAGGGAGTGCCACGTCAGCACCCAGCCCCCACCAACCGCACCTCCATCTCCGCTCTCCTCCCGCGCCACCCGCTCTCGGGGACCTCACCGCGCCGCCGCTCCCTCCGGCCAGCCGGGCCGTGCGCCGGCCACCACCTCTCCTCCGCCGCCTCCTTCTTCCCTCTCTCCTCCTCACCTGCTCCTCCTCGATCTGCAGGCGCACTACTAGAAAAAAGGTCTTTAATGGCGCACTATGTTTTGACATCAATGGCCCACTTTGGGTGCGCCATTACTAGCACGATATTAGGAAGTGATAGTAATGGCGCAGATTAAGTGCGCCATTACTATCATGTATGCTAATGGCACACCAGAAGTGCGCCATTACTCTGGCCTGGAATGCGCCAATGATGTTACTAGTCCCACCACATGTGTGTCTTCTGCTCTGGGTTACTAATGGCGCACTTTCAGGAAGTGCGCCATTGGTTTGTTTCTCCACATGCGCCACTGAAGCACACTATGTGCGCCATTACTATGAATATCAGGGTTTTTTTC
Source organism: Bromus sterilis (assembly GCA_950022295.1). Taxonomy (NCBI): domain Eukaryota; kingdom Viridiplantae; phylum Streptophyta; class Magnoliopsida; order Poales; family Poaceae; genus Bromus; species Bromus sterilis. Next base: position 356,876,177 of record OX465595.1, on the reverse strand, counting down.
TTTTTCTTTTCTGTATTTGCACAGATATAAACAGCAGATTTATAAACAACACAGATATAAACATCAAATTTATAAATAGCACAGTAGAAGATTAGTCTCCGATTACAAATCATCATATTAGTCTCCAAATTCAAAATACCGAACAAAGTTAGAACATTACAAGTCTCGAGTAGCGAGTTTGATCACATTACAAGTCAATATATCTAAACTACCATGACATTGAAGAAGAGGGTGGCGGTCACGATGAGCATCATCGTGACCAAAGTGATCTTCATCCGGTTCCTCCTCCGCTCCCTCCTCTCGCCCGCTAGATAGCGCGCGTATCTAGCTTCTGCCTCCGCCCTTTTGGGGTACCCTTTGTAACTGTTACCGCTAAAACGGTGAACCTGTCTCTGACAATCCTCCCAGTCGTCGTAGACTCCGGGAATCCTACCAATGTACACGACATACGACGGCATCTGCTTTATGCACTCGACAAACAAAACATTAAGAGAAACTTACAGATAATATTTAAGCAGTACATACGTATACAAAAAAATTAAGGACCAAAGAGAAAAGCAACACACATTAATAGCACACGGTTCATGGTCCTAGTAATAAATAGCATCGATTACATATAAGTTGAATGATGACTGTTTAAACTAAGGAGACATATGTACAAACAAGTTCATAAAAGTTTATACAAGACACACGAGCTCTCGTCGATAGTCTAGAACTACATAGCTAGGCGCATGGGCATCAAGACTTTTGACTCCGCTCACGGGCCGGAGCGTGGGTGAAGCCGCCGTCTTTCGTGATGGTCATGAATGAGCGATCGCCATCAGCCTGCAATCTTAGCATTGTATCTATTTCACGGCTGGACAGTTGATTGTTGAGGTAGAACTCCCCGTGTTACGAAGGACATCTTCAGAGATGATTCCTGCCAACTCCGACTGGATGCAAAAGAATTCTTGTCTGAGGTCGGCGTCTTGGATTACCGACAAGCGTTCGGCCCAGTGCTTGAGATGAGTTGGGAGTGTAAGCTACTGCTGGTCACGTACGAACGCCCGCATGTGATGGATGGCGAAGTAGGCATCCTTGTGACCGCCAGGCGGTTGCTTGACGCAGGCGAACTTTGTTACGTGAGTGAACACATGCGCGCCGTACCTAACAACTTCCGTCTTGAAGGTGACTCCAGATTTGGAGTAGCGCGAGAGAGCCTCATCTAGAACTTTCTTGATATTTTTATAGTCTTTTTTCGACTCACGGTCCGGGTCCAAATACGTGGCCATGGACCATTTCGGGTTTAGAGCGATGAGTGTGCACTTTGTTTCATCACTAGACACAACACGGATGTTAGGAGGAAAAGAACGACCAAAATCTAAGCAACCTTATGTGCGTTACGGGGAAGTGAGGGGATGACTTACTCGGGAAAGTAAGGCAGGAGGAAGTTGTCCTTATCCTTTTTCTCCATGATTCCGTTGGGTCTTGGTGGCCCGTCTTGAGCACGGATCGTCGGTGCCGGCTGGCTCGCAGTAGTGGGACCCTTCCTCCTTTTTGTCCGTCCCTTCTTCTTCGGCTTCTCATGTAATGGGACCTTTACCTGCTCGGAGACCGCCTTCCTGAGTGTGCTGGGTCTGATAACATTTCGCGCCTCGGCCGTCTCAGCCTCGGTTTAGGCGGCAGCTGGAGGCGTCTCCTGAGAACTGAACAGTCGACCCTTATTGTTGGAATTCATCTCTGCGCTACGAGATGGGTGGGAGGAGTCTTTTGCACCAAGGATTGGTTCTTGAGAAGCAGGCGGGAAAAGGTCCTCCATGTCGCACCCACCGTGTTCCTCGTAGAAGTCATCGACACGGGCAAGTAGTGTGTTGGTGTTGGTGTTGCTCCGATCTTGTGCCACATCGATGTCCGTGGGGTGGTGGCCCGGATCAGCCGACGGCGTTGCAGCGGTCTTGGCATGGCTTGGCGCCGGCACGACTGGCGGTGGGGTGGAATAGTTCCCCACCCCCAAATGAATCTGGCACTTCGGCCAAAGCATGCTCCAGTTCAAGCAGCCGAGGAGGTCCATCACATCTTCGCCCTCGGCTCCAGAGGGTCGATAGGGAGGTAACAATTCGCCGTAGCCATCCAGCACCCGAATCAGTTGAACCTTATACACGTTGGCTAGCATCAGATTACCATGGAACACGGGGATGCCCGGTTGAACGATTCTGCCCACGGCAACATCGACCAATTCCTCGTCCACGAAGTGCAGGAGAGTGCATGGAATGTTGACAGTGTCCTGTGAAAACATGTAGGGCGTCAAGGATGCCCTGTCAAATGCAAAAGGAGATGAAGTCATCGACCGAGGCTTAGTTACCGTGATGGCGTCGAGCTCGGCTAATATCTATGGACCGCCAACGGCGGGTGGGCATGTGACGGAGGGGGCGCTTGCTCCTGAGGTGCCAGGCGTTGGTGTTTTACGCTCCAATACTTGCGCCGCCGGGGTCACAAACGCAACCGCCTTTAGGAACACTGTCGCGGCCGCAGCCGGGGGCAACGTCCTGGCCGCCGCCGGGGTCACAAACACATCCACCGCCGGGGACACCAACGGGGCCGCCGCTGCTGCCGTCGCGTTGTGAGAGTTGCTGCCCATGAAGCTAGGAATCGGGGGAAACCCCTCTTGACCGCTCGCAAGCCAGTCTCGCATGAACACAAACAAGGAAGGCATCATGTTGTTGAGCGCATGTCCAACTTGTTTTCCACAATGCGTGGAATCTGCTCCATTTTATCCTGGAGTTGTGCCTCCGAGCCGCTAGTGCTTTTCTCCTTTCGCCTAGTGCTATAGTAGTTCGACCATTTTGTGGAACAGCCTTTGCCGGACATACGACCAGCTGACGACGGCTTACTAAGCTTATCCTTTTTCTTGAGTGTGTTGATCGCCCTATTTAAAGAGTTGTCCTAAGGGGCGATAGGCGGGGACCCCGCACTGCTGCCTTCAGTTTCCTTCACAAGGAACGCGGGGACCATTCAGAAATTTGGCTTCTCTAATTTTAAAATACAACCATATGGAGCTAATTTAACAGGAGGGAGGTATTCTTTACCAGAAGACGCTCAAGATACGTCGTAAGCTCCCCCGTTATCAGGTTCCTCTTGTACCGGGCCCTGACATAGTTATCTGTAGGCTTATCTCCATATTTTTTGAAGAGGGCGGTAGGCCTTGCGCGGCACGCTCCGCGTCCTCCTTGTCCCATTTCGGTTCCGCCACTCTGTAACCGCAGGGACCGAGTCTCTGAACCCCTAAGTTCAATTCCCGCATATTTTTCCCCCACTGAGTCGATTCAGTGGTTGACGTGTCCTCACACTTGAGGTTGAATTCCTCGTAGTCAGTTTCCCTGATCAAACGATTTGACTCCTTGATCTTCTCGTAACTAACACATTTACTAATCATTTCTTCACCGTGCTTCTCCAAGTAGCCAGGGATGTGCTCATCTTCGTGAGGGCGGCACTGTTCACTTTATTCCTGTGGAGTCGTGTGTTTGCGAATTGAGCGGGGAACTTGTATCGGTTGTGTACCTTCGTGAAGAGGAGGTTGCGCAAATTCGTTCGGTCAGGATGCCTTAGGTTCTCGGTGTTGATCGAGACGGTGCCCCGGAGAATGCACCCGAGTTTTTCGGCGTACCCACCGACTAATTCTTTGGGCGCCGTTGGAAGCCCATTTTTGTGCACTTCGGTAAATTCCTCCTTGACTGTGCCTAGCTTCCTCGGGTGCCTCTCCTTTTTTTGCCTCTTCGGTTGGCTTCCATCTGTGGGTTGGCTGCCATCATCAGTGGCGGGATCGGCCTCCGCGGCACCACAATCATCCCCGCTAGCGGTTGTGTACTCGGGATCGGTAGAGTCGTCCCCGATGCCCTCGTAGCGGGGTTGAGGTTGTGGATCATCGTCTATGCTCATCTCCCAATATTGCTTCTGGTGGTGCAAACCGGAGGCCTCATCGTTGTTGGCCATCTACACCCACTACATAGGATAAGAAAAAATGCTACTAGAGTGATTGGATGATGTCAGGGTAGCTAGTATAGCTAGGATAAGAAAAAAGTTCTTGATGTTTCTATTATGATGTGTGTAGCTTTCATCCTGCCAGTGATAAAATCTGCAAGTGCCTAACACTATATGCTACTGTGGAGATTGTTGAGCTATGTAGTTGGGCAATTACATGCAAATCACCTTCTAGGTCAAGAAAATTAACAAAGGTCATGCACGAATTCACGGAAAAATTCGGCATGAACTTTGCTAATTTTCTTGAGCTAGGACCCCATTCTCAACCGAAACGGAAATTAATCGACATTTCGGGAGAATGGGGTCATTATTTGTACCTGCACAAAAAAGGCCTACATATAGGCACAACAAGCATACATATAGCCACAACCAGGTGCACAAAGGGCAGCTGAAAAAAGCATACAATATATAATCAAGCATGGGCATGTACATAACAGATTTGATATGCTACTGTCTTGATTTAGAAAGATCCAAATGTACATAACAGATTTGATATGCTACTGCCTTCTTACAGAGCAATGAGATGAGGCTGGCAGTAACAGAAATCAGGGGGTTTGGAAAATTACTGAGCCAGAGGAAGTTTTGTTTTTTTACAATACTGTATTAAACTAACATGTGTTTTTTACCATGGAATAAAAAAGAAAACATGGGAAGGAAGAAGGGCATGGATACAAGATGATTTGATTTGATGTTATAAAGAAACCTTGTTGATGAGGCAGTCGTCGTTGAGGGTGCCGCTGATGGTCTTGAAGAGCTCGAACAGGGCCTCCACCTCGCTCACGTTGTGACTGCAGCAAGGAACACAGAAGAAAAAAGACACATAGTCAGTAATCTAGAATCTAGCATCATAGGCTTGGCTAAAAACAAGTGTAGAATCTATTCATATCAGTTTCAACCAGCAAAAGTGTGCAAGATCAGTGTAGGATCTGTTCGTAGCAGTTTTATAACACAGAAAAGAGAGACCAACAAGTATAGCATTTGTTCATTCTCAGATTTAGAGGAGAAGGAATTTTGGTAAGGAAGCCAAGATCAGGCAGCCACTATTCTTATCAGATTCTAGAGGAGAGGGTAATCTGGAGCAATGTCAACAATGCATTACAACCACTCATGTTTCAATAGGGACATTATGCATTACACAAACTTTTTGATTAGTTTAACAACAAAAACTACTGAAAACCCAGTGCAGTTAGTACACAGTTATTTAAAAAAACTTCAGTAGTAGTACATTGCACTATTGAGTAGAAAATATCTATGGCTTAGACCGGAATTTTGAACTGAAAAAACAACCGTGTTAGTACATGCATCTAAGGAACAACTCATTTGATTTGATTTGATTGCTAGGTAGTAAAAGGCAGAACCAGCATGTATTTTCCTGGTCTCTACAATCTAGATAAACTATTTTGTCATTGCAACATTCCCAAATGCTACTGTGAAAAATTTCTAATGGCATAAAAAGAGCACACACTAGCACCAAAACCAGTAGGTTCCATATCAAGGTTCAATTTATGACACAGATGGCTAGGTCTTATTTGAAGCTACACAAATTGATGATGGTTAGTGCTTACTTAAAGAAGAGATGGCAAATGTCTTATATTTTAAGTATCTACAGGTGCAGCTTTTACAGTCCTGAGTTCTGTGGAATGAGTAAATATTGCAACAACAACAGGAACTTTATGAGGAAAAAATAGAAGAATATCAATCAAAGTAACATAAGCACATTGCAAGTTCACAACAAAGTTACCAAGAAATAATTAAGCAAGTATGTCAAGTGAAAGTTTAAGTGTAAGCCCTCCAGCACACACTCGTACAGCGAGCAAGAGAAATGTACATCTATTTTTCAGCAGATTTTACTGAGTGTATAGCAACAAGGTTGGGGTTGACCTGCGGCGGCGGAGGTCGATGGGCGAGACGGCGGCAGGGCAAAGACCTCGCGGAGGAGAAGTCGACGGGCAAGACGGCGGCGGGACGGAGGCCTCGTGGAGGAGAGGTCACCGGTGAGGGGTGACGGCGGAGAGCAGCGGAGGCGGTCAATCTGCGAGGGGGAGGCGCAGTGTGTGAGAGAGAGGGAGGGAGGGAGGGGTGGCGCGGCGAGGCTTACCGGAGTGGAGGGAGGGAGAGTCACCGGACGATCGCAGGGTCGCCGGAGGGTGAACGGCGGCGAGATTGGATCGAGATCGGCTGTGCGCGGGGAGAAGTGTGGGAGGTTAGCGCTTCGGAAGGGGAGGTGGGGACTAGCTAGGGGGTACGGGTTAGCAATGGCGCACATCTGGTTTGTGCGCCATAATGTAAGTAGATAGAAATGGCGCACTTTCTGGAAGTGCGCCATTAGCATAGGCATAGCAATAGCGCACTTTCCATGGGTGCGCCATTAACGCTTTTAATATTTTTTTATTTATAATTATAAATATAATTATAATTATGTGTTAGTTTTATATTGTGTAGTAATTATAAACACATGGCAATTTTAATACTCCCTCATTCCTAAATATAACAAAAACTATCAACATCTACAATACTCCCTACGTTCCTTTATATAAGGTGTATTTGTTTTTTAAGAAAAACATTGACCAAGTTTTAAGAAAAATATATCAATATCAATAAAAGCAAATTTATATCATTTAGTTCATCATGGCAAGTAGTTTCATATTTTATGTACTAAAATAATATAATGCTCATAATATAATGTTTAAAAGATCTCTAAAAATAATCATTCACATGCTCATAAATGAGGTTGAAATCAAGTGACATGAAAGAACAATCATGAAATAACAATCGTCTTGATTGGATCTTAGCTATCATCTTTTCACAATCTTTTTGCCCTTCTTTTTCGCGTTTGCATAATTTAGCCCCGAACCCCTTGATTTCTTCTCTTGAACGGGCGATCGCATTTAGGTAGGGTGGTCCTGCTTCTTCTTGTTTTGTATGCTACTTCATCATCGTCGTCGTCATCTTCAATCTTTGGGTTGCCGTACTTGTCGAAGTCTTGCTCGTTGGCGGCTCCATCCATTCCGATGATGTTCCTTTTGCCTCTCCTCACGACAACACAGCTGGGCTTTGACGGGTCGGTAATGAAGAAGCATGGGTCCGATTGGCTAGCCAGTACCCATGGCTCATTTTGCGCGGTGACGTTTTCGCCCGCGGTCTTGGATTTGGCTTTGGGTATAACCATGGTGGTGAAATACCGGCTTTATTTTACGATGCTCTTGGCCCACATGACGCGGAACATCGGCACCTTCTCTCCAGCGTAGCTGAGCTCTCAGATCTCCTCGATCCTTCTATAGTATCTTTTCTTGACGTTACCGGTGTAGGCTTCCATCGTTACCCCGGAGTTCTGATAATCGCTATTCATGTTCTTTTCCTCGGTGTAGAATGTGTAGCCATTGATATCGTACGCTTGATATGTCATCAGGTTGTGCTCGACGCCCTGTGACAAGGCGAATACGAGTTTTTCTTCCTCAGAAGAGTCCTCATGTAAAGGGTACGATAGAAGCTTGTCCTTGAACCAACGCGTGAAGCATGAGTTGTGCTCTTTGAGTACATCTCCGTCCGTCCACTGTTGGCCTCAGTGATTGTACGTCTTCTCAATTGAGGTTTTGTGCTCTACCACCCAAAGATCGACCAAGTCAATGTGTTGCAGCGCGACTAGGTTTGCTCTTTCAAAGTCGGCGAGTCGATCCTGGAAGTCGACATGCATTTCGCGGCGACCCTCGCGGTGACTACATCCAGCGAGCCTGCTGAGGTGCCTGTTGACGGGCAGACCAACGGGGTTATCGATGCCTAGATAATTCGTGCAAAAGGAGATGCACTCTTCGGTCAGAAAGCCCTGGGCTATGCTTCCATCTGGACGTGCCCTGTTGCAAACGTATCCTTTGATCACACCATTCATCCTTTCGAATGACATCATGCTGTGCAGGAACGTCGGCCCGAGTTGGATGATATCATCCACGATATGGACGAGGAGATGCACCATGACATCGAAGAATGCGGGCGGGATGTATATCTCAAGATCGCATAGTATCACCACGATCTCTTCTTGTAGCCTTCTGAGTTGCCTCACGCCAACCGACTTCCGAGAGATGACATCGAAAAAGTTGCATAGGCCAAATAGCGTTTCACGGATGTGGTCGTCCATGATCCCGCGCATTGCAACCGGAAGTAGATGCGTCATCAGCACGTGACAGTCGTGAGACTTCATCCCGCTGAACCTCTCCTTCGCTGAGTCTAGGTATCTGCTGATCTTCGTAGCGAAACCGTAAGGAAGTTTTATTCCTAGGAGGCAGTTGATAAACTGCTGGATCTCCTTCTGACTTAGAGTCAAGAACGTGGGGGGCAGTAATAATGTTCTCTCTGCTTCTTGGCCTTTTTGCCTTTGCAACGACTTTTTGTGTCCTCTAGTGGCTCATCATCGTCATCATTGTCGTCGTCATCATCATCATCATCATTAGGGCGGTTTGCGTGAAGCTCCTCCCTGATGCCCATTGATAGCCAGTCTGCCCTTGCTTTCGGCCCATCTTTGGTCTTTTCTGGCATATTGAGCAGGGTGGCAAGCAGACTCTCGCACACATTCTTCGTGATATGCATGACATCAAGGCTGTTTGGCACACCGAGGATGTTCTAGTACGACAAGTCCCAAAAAACAGACCTCGTTTTCCAGACCTTCAACAGCGTCTCTGGCGCCTTTCGCTTAGAATTGATCTTTCCTGGCGGTGGGCACTATTTCCAATTTTTCAACATCATGTCTATTTTGGTGCCGCTCCTGGCCTTTCGGGGTTCGGCTGTTCCATCGAACAGATCCTTGCGTTTTCTCCATGGGTCATTGTGAGGAAGCCATCTTCGATGTCCCATGAACACGGTTTTTGAAGACCAAGGATCCTTAGGTAGCTGGTGATACGTTGTGTCGTCCATGCACCTAGCGCATCCACAGTGTTCGTGGACCACCTGCCCCGCGACATACCCTAAACCGAGATAGTCGTGCACCGTCGTGAGCGGTGCGGCTTCCATAGGGAAATATGTTTCTTCTAGAGCGTTCCACGTATTGACTGGCGTTCTCCATAGCGTATCTAGCTCCTCTTTTGGGAGCCCCAGATACAGATTGAGGTCGTTTCCTGGTTGTTTCGGCCCTTCAATTAGCACACTCATGTGCATGTACTTCCTCTTCATGCAATCCCAGGGGGGGATGTTGTACATGCACACAAACACTGGCCAGGTGCTATGTGTGCTGCTCTAGTTGCCGAAAGGATTGACTCCATCGGTTCTCGCGACCAACACTACGTTCCTTGGATCTTTCCCAAAGTCCTCCTCGAAGTTCAATGCCTCCCACTGGGTCCCATCAGAAGGGTGACTCAACATCCTATCTTTTTCTGGATCATTTTTTTCAGCTTCTTCCTTTTGCTGCTTCCTTTCCGCATGCCAGCGCATGAGCTTAGCTTGCTTACGGTCGGCGAAATAATGCTGCAGACGAGGAATGATCGGAAAGTACCACGCCATTTTTTTAGGAGATTTCTTCTTCTTGTATCGACTGGCGCCGCACTTCGGACACACGGTAGACTCCGCGTACTCATGTCGACAAATGATGCAATCGTTAACGCAGACATGGTATCTAACATGCGGTAAATCCAAAGGACACACGATTTTCTTCGCCTCATTGAAACTGGTCAGGCATGTGTTCCCCTTGGGAAGACGGTCTTGCCAGAATGACATGGTTTCATCGAAGCATGTGTCGGTCATTTTATGATTTACTTTCATCTCCAGAGCCATGAGCGCTACTTTCAGGCGGGTATCCTCAGGATTGCATCCTTCATACAATGGAGTAACTGCGTCCATCTCAAGTTGATTCAGCTTGGCTTTCTCTCGGGCGCCAGCTCTTGCGTTATTACTCGCTTGGTTCAGAATCAACTCTTGAAGATAAGGGTCCTGCACCCAGTCCATCGACGATGGTCCATCATCGCCGTCTTCTCCGGCATCTTCATCTTCATGATGATCATGTCCTTCGTCTTGATCTTCCTCATGATCATTTTCCGGCATCTTCTACATGATGATTGTGTCCTGCATCGTGATCATGTCTGGGAGATTCTTCGTCTTCTCGCCCGACCTCGGCGCTATTTCTGCTTACTATTGCCCGACCACCCTGGACGAATTCATAATCTTATTCATCACCTTTCCACCAATAGCCATCCATGAAACCACGCGTGAGCAGGTGCCCATTATTGTTTTTGAATCCGGGTCCAAAAGGCACTTCAGCTTGCATCTTCAACACGGACATCTTATCTCTGTCTCGTTCTTTTGAATCATCTCGGCCTTCGCGGAGCTCAAAAACCTATCCACTATGCCTCCAGTCATCTTGCGAACCATGGTCGCCTGCGGGGCATATAGCAAAACGATATTTTAGAACCAATTTTTTTGGCATGACCTTGCCTAATTATTAGGACAAAAAAGAATGCAAAGTGTGCCAAATTTTCGCCGAAATGGAAATGAATCAACATTCCGGCAAAATATTGGCAACTATCGCATATGTGAGGTACCTGCAAACACACATGTACATACATATCCCGTGATCATCACACATCCATTATCACAACACGCATACATATATACCCCATGATTATCACATCACACACCACACATATACACCAACAAAAAGTGTGTTCGAGAGAGAACAAACTAGATCTACACAACAATAAAGAGAGATACCTTACTTACCAATGAAAAAAGGAGATACAACTACTTATTTTGGGTAGATCTATGGTGCAAATAAGCTGAGGAGAAGGAAAGAACCGAGAGAAGCTTGTTGGAGGTGGGGAAAGTGAGTGTGGTGTGCTGCAAAAATATCTAGCTGCTCCCAGAGTTAGCAATGCCGCACCTCAACAAATATGCGCCATTACTAACTCTGGGACAGGTGGTCCCAGCTGGACAGAGGGGGGACCAGGATAGCAATGGCGCACATCCAGGAAGTGCGCCATTAGCGTTATACACTTAGTAATGGCGCACTTCTGGGAAGTGTGCTATTGCTACGTCATCAGGTCTGGGCCCAGGCCTCCCCTGACTTAGCAATGACGCACTTCACAGAAGTGCGCCATAAGCATCCCTCGTGCCTTATGGCGCACTTCACAGAAGTCCGCCATAGCTAAGTCTGGGAAGGGGGGCTTGTCCAGGAGTGACTGGGCGGTGGCGCATCTTCTGGTACGTGCGCCATAAGTAACAGGAGAACTAATGGCGCACCAGGACATGGTGCGCCATAGCTATTTAGTAATGGCGCACTGCACACATGGTGCGCCATTAGTGTCCATATTATCTATATTTATCTTTTCAGTAGTGGCGGAGCCGCGCCGCGCCGCCTTGGACAGGGAGCCGCCGCCGCCTTGGAGGTCGCCCGCGACGGCCACCGCCCGCCTGCCCTCCTCCTCGCCCAGATCCGCCCGTTTCAGCCGCCCCCGTCGCCTCTCCGCCTCGCCACCTTGCCGTGTAGCCGTCGCCGGTCGGCGAGCACGACAACAGCCGCTGCCGGTTGCTGTCGGGAGCGGCCTGAGCCGCACGCCACCACCGCTGGCCTGGGCCGGCCACATCCGCCAAGGCCCAGCGCGCCACTGCCAGCCCAGCCAGGCCGGATCCGGGCCAGATGGGTCGGCCCAAAACGTGAGCCCCCTTGTATTTTTTTTCCTGTGGAGAACCCTGGGAATTTTCCTAAGTCCGAGGAATTAATGTGCTGATTCATTTTTGCGTTGCGATTTGCGGTAAATCTGTAGCCCAGATGACGTTGCGCCCAAAAGGAAATTTGTTTAGAATTGTGTGTACTTCAGTTCATCTTTTGTGAGCATTTTGATTTGAAGTCATATTGATGGTGAAAATCTGTGTTGAAGTGGGCATCATACTGTTAACTACTGTTAAATTCTGTCAAGTGATGCTGATGTTATTTTTTTGCAACTTTGATTGATGATTGTGACACATCCAAGAGGCCTATTGCATTGATTCTTTTTGCATACTGTTAAGAATCATGTCTACTTCCATTATATGTATTGCATTTTCATGTTTACATTCTTGGTCATAGATATTTTTAGCTCCAAAGTTGCTATGCTGCTGTTGTTGACAGCCACCTCTGTTTTTCACTATGTCTGTAACTTTATGATGCCATGTTGCATGCTTAATATCTTTTGATCTGTTATGCCTATGACCTTGATTCTTTTTTGTACCTGATCACCATGATGTCTAGTTCATGCTCATATATTGCTATGTCATGTTTCTGCACTTTTGCATATAGTTTTGCTCCTATTTATACATCATAAAAATAACAGTTTCTGCCATGTTTCTCTGATTTTCACTAAGTCCTTGACCAGTAATGTTTTATTGCTTTTTACTTGGGCTATACCTAGTTGTTCAAGATGTCTTTTTGCATGATTCCTTTTGCCATGCCTTGCCTGCCATGTATACTTTAGTTGCATATCATTTGTGAGCATGTTTGCATTCATTATTCTATTTATGCATTGCTCTAAAGTGTGCTTCCTGATGTTGGCAGATTGTGTGCATAACTTGTTTTGCTTGTATCTTTTTAACCGTAACTCCGTTTGGAGTGTTCTTTATATGTATCTTGATTAGAATTTCATGTACTTTGTGTTTATGCTATTTTTTTCTGCTGTTAACCAACCTAAAATATGGTTTAGGGAAGAACAGTACCAAATGTTTTAATTGTCGTGGGGCACTTAGTGATATGTCATGTTTAGGTTGTGCCTCACTACAATTGACTAGAATAGATAGTTTATCTTATGCTTCACCTCTTGCCATGTTTCTGTGCTATGCCATGCTTGAGTGATATGCCATGTTAACAACCTTTTGCTCACCTTGTGTAGCTAAACAACTTGAACCGATTCTAAATGTGCGGTAAAGTCGTGTGTGACGAGTACTCCACTTAAATTGTTAGTAACCGCTCTCGACGGTAGGTGCGATGTCTCGTGTTGCTTCTTGTTGATGCTTGCTCGTCTTTGCCTCGTAGTAATAGATGCTTGCTCGTTGATTGCTTTCTAGTGTTTACCGTCTTATGTGCTTCCGCGGGTACCTTTCGGAGACGATGCGAGCTTGCGATCAACTACACCTTCGGAACCCGACTTATCAACAGGCAAGGACTATACATTACTTATGATCCATTCTTTTTCAACCAGCGGTTTGCATGCTAGACTAGGTTAGGTTCGATGTTTGATCCAACCACATGTTTACAACCTCTTTCAAAACGATACAGCCATGTCCCCTCCCAGCAAACCATGTACTGCTATGTTACTATTGCTCGTTGCTCAGCCCTTGCTTAGTATGCATGCTTAGGATGCTACGATGTTACCCTATTACTCCTTGGTTCGGGATATCACATAATTATATTGTTGTTGGTGATATGATTATTATAATGTTGACTGTATTCGACGAAGGATGGAAGTTCTAGGCTATCCCGCCCCGACGCTTTGTTCCATTTGAGTCACCTAGGATCCGAGTTCCGGGTATTGGTTTTAAGACTGATCGTGTCTAACCGCGTGTGGGATTTTATGGGGTCCCCTTTTCTTACATATATAGCTTCAAACATTTCTAGTGGTGGCCCGAGCTGATTTACATTTGAAACCCCGTGTGTGTGCTTGGTGGATCCCCTCACAGTTTTTAAACAACCCGAGCCAGCGGAGACATGGTTTCTCTGTTGGTCCACACTGGTGAGCTAGGGAAGTCCCCTATTGTTCAGGTGAGACTAACCCCGACCTTGGCCAGACGGAAGAGTCCGATCCGAGAGTGTGGCTAGCTTTTGGATTGGGTGTCGACTCCTCGGGGGCCACCCGGATTTGTTCGTTGTTAGCTAGAGGGACCTGTCGTTTCAGATCTCTTGGAACTAAATCATAAAATGGTTCCCTATGATGGGTAGCAACTGAGAGAGATGGGCGTGCGTGCGGAACCTTGTAATGGGCAGTTGGTACACCCCTGCAGGGTTAAATCTTTTCGAGAAGTCGTGTCCACGGTTATGGATGACTTGAGACCTACTCCTTGCTCATAGACAACAACAACTGAGATAATCTTAATAAACTTGTTCAACGTGTGTGTGCCTTTACTGCTTCTTCTTCGTCGGGATGCGAAGAGGAGGACAAGGATAGGATTGGTGTTATGTTTGCGTAAGTAGTTGATAGCAAGACTTGTTGGAGGCGATTCCTCATCGAATGCTTGGCTTCTTATCTTACTCTCTAGATCGTTCGCCACTTCATAAATGCTACTGCGCAAGCAACCTCACCACTTACCCCATCCTTACCGTAAACTACTAGTTGTCCTAGAATGACGAGTGATGAAGTCCTTGTTGGGTCAGTTGACCACTACAGTTGGATGCTTGCTTCTGTACTCATGATACTACCCCCAAACTCTTTTTAGGGTTCTTAATCGACAACAGGTATGTTGATCGATGTTTCACGTGGAGACTCGACGACGACTAGTTAGGCGGATCCCGGCGGATGGCCTGGACCCGTGTGGTTATGGGGATCAATGTTTTTCTCTTTGCTAGTAGGCATTTGATTGTGGTCTGTACTCAGACATGTATCTTCCGCTGTTGTATTCTATTAAGGCAGTTGTATGCCGATTGTATGAGATGTTGTATCCATGTAGCTGTAATGTTGTGATATCATGTTCGAAATCCGGGGCATATTTCTTCGTCATATGTCGCGGTGGGACCGATATGTGCTTCGTCCCCATATCTGGATGGAAACATCTAGATCTGGAACAGGACCGCATATCGGGCCTTACAGTGTGGTAACCCTTCGAAACGAGGAAGATTGATGATTGACAGAAATTCATCGAAAGTCATGTGGAATACTTGGCCTTGAATCATGTAATCAAATTTTCAAGTCTTCGAATTATCAGGATCACCAGAGACATACAGAGTGCCGTAAAATTGTTTGATGAGCTCGGGATTGTAGCCACAATCGAGAGCAAACATCTTATGAGCACGCAGACCATCAATGGTTTAGGCAACATTCTCGAAACATGATGTGGCGTACACCGAAGGCATATCAAGGTACTAATGTTGGAAAACTCTAGCCTTGTTGTAAAGCACACGAGTGTAAGAGATGGCTTGTTCCTGGGTGCAAAACCGAAGAGAATATGCATTCCTTGGCTTCTCGTAGGGATTGGTCCCG
Organism: Bromus sterilis; assembly: GCA_950022295.1. Classification (NCBI taxonomy): domain Eukaryota; kingdom Viridiplantae; phylum Streptophyta; class Magnoliopsida; order Poales; family Poaceae; genus Bromus; species Bromus sterilis. The sequence goes on along the minus strand of OX465595.1, from coordinate 356,861,019 downwards.
AAGAAAAATGGCTTGTGTTCCCACCTCTTGAAGATAGGGCCTCCTCGAGGGACATCGGGGCGGAACAAAGGCAGCATTTCTCTCGGATGCGCAGAGTGCAATAGCTCATCAACTGGGAATACTTCAGCTGCATTATCTGGCATTTGAAGAAATGGCTCATTAGGGCGAGAAAATGAAGATGGAACATTTACGGTGTCCTGAGCTGGGATAGCTGCAGGAGCATTTTCCTCGGCCTGATCATCGACGGCATCTCCTTCGTCGGCATTGGCATTTTGTGCAGCCTGCGCCGTCTCTATAGCATCAAAATCTTCATCAAGTTGTGCAAAAGCATCAATCATTTCTTCATTCGAAGAGTTTGAAGAGGAGGAGGAACTATCACTCGAACAGGCATCTCCAGAGCTTTCTCCTTCGGCAGCATCTTGACGGGAAGAAACAGTTGTTATGTCAACATCGGCTTCTTCTCCTTCGTTTAGAGTCTGTGCAGAGGAATAATCCTTCTGCGCTGATGGAATTGTGGCAGGTGGTTCTGGCTCGACCTGAGCAGGTTGCTCGGTCTCAACTTGAGCCTGGGGCTCAACAGCTGGGGTGAACGAGGGAATGACATGTTGATGTGAAGGTGGGTTAGGTGGTGGCGATGAAGCTTTTGGTGGTGAGGGTTGACGTGGAGGTGGAGTTTGTTGTCGAGGTGGAGGAGTGGTTTGGCGAGGTGGTGGAGATTTTGTGCGGGGTGAAGTGGGTTGTTTGGAGGGAGTTGGTGAAGTTTCTTGTCGTGTTGTTGCAGCAACGACCTCGGCAGACTTCTGCTTCTTAGAAATTTTCTCGATCTCTGGCGTCCCACGCGCACAGGATGGGGCAGCAGACTTTCACTTTTGAGATTGTCTCTCGGTGAGGGCTTCATTGTGCTCCTTGCACATATCGCTCACTATCTGTCGAACCTTTTCATTGACAGCAGTGATATTTTCTTTCTGAGCTCTTGTAGATTCAGCAAGTGTAGCAAGCTTTGACTGGAAAAACTGTCGAGACTCAAGGTCCTCAGTTTCTTCTCGAAGCTGCTTTGAATAAAAAAAATCTTGCTCTTTGTCCTTGTGATCCTGGGTAAGATATCCATCCCATCAAATCATGTAGCGAGCAACTCGTTCTTGGATCTCAGGAGGAACATCATCCTCGCGAGTCACTTTTCTCGAGGTGGTGGCCATACGACAAAGAACGTCTGAGATCTGAGCTGCATCCCAGGCAGCAATGGCAGCAGAATCTCCTTCTTTGGAGCTTCCTTCATTGGCACGAGGGCCGGACACAGCAGGTGCAGCAGGGGCAGCGGGTGCCGGAGAAGCATGAGGGATTGGAGCTGCTTGGGTTTTCTGGACAGCTTCCTTAGCTTTCCTTTCGGCCTCCTTGGTGGCCTTTGCAGCAGTGACAGGTGTAGTTACGACACTTGGGGCCACAACTTTCTCCATCGAGGCACTAGGGGCCTCGACAACTTTCTTCGCAACACTAGGGGTTGCATCCTTTGCCTTCGTGACTGTGGGAGTCACCACTTTCTCGGTGGCACTTGGGGCCACAACCTTTTCTTTCGTGGTACTGGGTGCAGAAATGCCTTTGATTTGGTGTCTGTACTTCTCATGAACTAGATGTAATATGCCCAATTGTTGAGCAACCATTGCCTTCTTGTCCTCAGGCTGACTGTGAATGTTGAGAAGCTTGGACTTTATTAAGTCTTGGGATTCAAGTTCCTTTTGCTTGGCCAACCTTTCCCTTCGCTGGATCAGGGTCTCATCATCTTCGGCCAATTTGGCTTGCTTTCCCTTGGATCTGGCCGAAGGTTTTTGTCTATGAGGAGCAACCGGGGCAGCAGAGTAAATTGATGGATCCGTGACTAAATTGGTCATGTCAATTGTTGCTCGAGGAGCCTTAGCAGCTGGCTCCTAGATCCTGATGTCTTTATTGATCGGCGTCTTCTTCAGAGGAATGTCCTCGACATCTGCCTTTGTACCAGGGTCTTGTTCATCGGAGCTGGCTTCTTCTTCGTCAGAAGTTGCCTCTGGTGGAGAAACAACAACGACCTTTTTCTTTCGCTTGGCAGATTTATTGCCAGCTTTTAACTTGGAGCTTGGACCAACATCCTCGGCAACTCCTTCGGTGCCCTCAGCAGCAGCAGCAGCCTTCCTGGCCTTAGCTTCCTTTCGCTTTTTCGCTCGTTCAGCTCGAGCAATAACCAACTCTTTAAAATCATTAGGTGTTTTGAGAGAGGATGGGTGGGCATTGGGCGGAGGAGGTGGTCTATTTGCCTTCATCCACTTGGGCCTTAATGACTTGACATCAAACCAGGGATTCTTCAGTGCAAACAGTGTCTCCCAGTGAGGGATAAGTGACTTGTATTCATACCATCTAAGCGCTTGAAGCCTTCGAATCTCTTGCAGTCTGTTTTCTCTCGTACGATCATCTTCAACTGAGCCTTCTGGAGTTCTCAACTTCTTCTCAATAATGAGATCCTCAGACAGACCTTCAGAATTTTTGGTGATTCTTGTACGACCTCCAACATGCTTGGGCTCTCTGAAATTTCCTTCATTCTAAGACATTTTCCTGCGAAATAGATAGGTACAAAGGAAATATAGGAAAGTTGTGAACATGTACCAACCATTTTCGAGGAAAAGCTTTTTGAACGCAGTAAACATATCGGGGAATTTATCTTGAAGCAAGTTTTTCATGGAAGTGCTAGGCTAGATTTTCATCGGGTGCAAATCTAACGAAGAACTTGTATGAAAGAATTGCACAAGCATAAATAGATCGATATGCATCTAAGATATTTGCCTAAGTGAGAAATTCCGAGGGATTTCTTACCTAGATAGGATGGGAAGTCGACAGAGAACTCTAGAAAATATTTCCCAAAGTTCAATGATCCGAACGGATCAAACAGACCTAAAAAAATAAAGGAAAATCAAGAACAAATCTGGACAACAAAGAACAGATCAAGGGGGAATCTTGTCCAGAGCCTCACATACCCTAACTCGGTGATGTGCGGTGGCTACGGCGGCGCGGATGAAGATCCTCGCCGACGGGAAGATCTCCGGCGACTTCCTTCCGGCAGTGAAGCGGCGAGGGAATCGACGGCAACGAAGTCGGCAAGGCGGCGTGCGAGAGCTTGGGGGCGAGATGGGAGAGACGAAGTCGAGGGAATGCGAGGACTGTACCGGTGGGGTTGGATCGGTATTTATAGAGGTGGGGTCTGATGTAACCGTCAAATCTGATCCAACGACGCAGATCTCGCGTCTCTCCGAATTCAACGGACGGATTTTGTGGCCGTAATCACGGGAAAATCCCAACGAACCAAAAGGAAGTTGCTCCACGTCCGAGACCAAACTCATCGAACATCGAGTATAAAAGTAGATGAAAGTTTGATACATATTCCTTCGGAATCCATGACACTCGAAGGAAATCTTAATCGAGTACAAATATACATGTTCACGAGAGAAAAGCATAGATGGGGTAGGGATAGAATAGAGGGAAAACAAGGTCTGATACTTAATCAATCCGAGAGAAAATAAACGATAGGAAAGAACTCGGAGTGATAAGTGTATAGGAAAACACCAAACGAACACAAACAAACAAATGAAAAAGAAACATAACTAAAGAACTAACAAAAGAAAAGCTACTACTAGAAAGTAAACATATAATACAGAGTACTGATAGTTATGATCTTACTGCATATTGCGTGAGTCCAATATGTTCAACTCAAACCTTGGTGCACAAAATATTTTCTCATTCAGGGGCTTCGTACAGATATCAGCCAATTGATCTTCGGTGCAAACATGGCTGATAACAATATCTTCTCGCTGAATGTGATCTCGAAGAAAATAATGACGAATATCAATATGCTTCGTTCGAGAGTGTTGCACTAGATTATGGGAAATTTTGATATCACTCTCGTTATCACATAGCAATGGAATTTTCTTCACACGAATACCGTAATCTTTCAGCGTTTTCTTGAGCCACAGAATTTGAGTGCAGCATGAACCGGCAGCAATATACTCGGCTTCAGCCATAGAAATAGATACACAGTTTTATTTCTTCGAAGCCCAACAGACAAGAGATCTACCGAGAAAATGACATGTGCTTGAGGTAGATTTCCTGTCGACTCGATCACCATCCCAGTCAGAATCAGAATAACCAACGAGATCAAACTGGGCACCTTTGGGATACCAAAGTCCCAAAGTGGGTGTATGATCCAGATATCGAAGAATTCGCTTGACAACAATATGATGTTATTCTTTCGGATTTGCCTAAAAACGAGCACACATGCAAACTAATAGCATAATGTCAGGTCTAGATGCACAAAGGTAAAGAAGCGAACCAATCATCGAGCGATATTTCTTCTGATCGAAAGGTTTGCCCTTCTCATCTGCATCTAGGTGGACATTCGTAGGCATAGGAGTCTTGATAGTTTCGCAATTGACAAGATCAAACTTCTTCAGGCAATCTCTGAGATACTTCTCTTGAGAGATAAATGTCCCATTCTTCTGTTGACGGATTTGAAGTCCGAGAAAGAACTTCAATTCACCCATCATAGACATTTCATACTTCTTTGACATCATACGAGAAAATTCTTCGCTGATATCAGGGTTAGTACAGCCAAATATAATATCATCAACACAAATTTGACACACAAAAAGATCATTTTTGTATACACGAGTAAAAAGTGTCGGGCCAGTTGTTCCTGGTTTGAAGCCCTTCTTTAGAAGTAAATCCTTCAGTGTTTCATACCAAGCACGAGGTGCTTGCTTTAACCCATATAGGGCCTTGTGCAACCTGTACACCTTATCAGGATTCTTCGGGTCTTCAAAACCTGGTGGCTGCATAACATATACTTCTTCTTCGATTTCACCATTAAGAAATGCACTTTTGACATCCATTTGATATAGCAATATACCATTGTAATTGGAAAAAGCAAGCATGACACGAATCGATTCAAGTCGAGCAACTGGAGCATAAGCCTCACCGAAATCAATACCTTCGATTTGGGTGTAACCTTGTGCAACCATTCGAGCTTTATTCCTTATAAAAATACCATCTTCATCTTGCTTGTTGCGAAAGATCCACTTCGTACCAATGATATTATGCTTCTTGGGATTAGGTCTATCAACGAGGGGCCAGACTTTATTTCTCTCCAACTGGTTGAGTTCTTCGAGCATTGCAGTCATCCAGTCTGAGTCCTTCATGGCTTCATCGAATTTTCAAGGTTCTAGTATGGATACAAACGAGAAATTTCCACAGAAGTTAGCTAAACGAGTGCGAGAGCGAGTGGTAGGACGACCTGGTAGACGAATCTCTTCGAGTATTGAGTCGACGTCCACTCTCCTTCGAACACGAGATAAAGCTCCTTCGACAGCTTGAGGATCCGGTTGTTCTTCGGGATCAGCTTGGTCTTCAATTTCAGCTTGTCCTTGGGGATCATTTCCTTCGGGTTCAGCTTGACCTTCGGGTTGAGCGATTTCTTCGTTTATGTGATCTCCTTCGACCTGTACATCATTAACTTCAGGATGTTGATCTCCAGTGCCCCGGGCTATGTGCGGGAACATTGGACCATCATCATCCTTGTTGACTTGATGTGCATTTCCTTCGACAGGACGAATATCTCCAATAGCCATGTACCTGATAACTTCATCGAAAGGTGGTTCATCTAGGTTAAGAGGTAATTTCTCCTTTTGAGAGCCGTTAGTTTCATCAAATCGAACATTTACAGTTTCTACAACATTGCCAAGATGAGAGTTGTAAACTCTGTAAGTGTGAGAATTCGAACCATAACCTAGGAGAAAGCCTTCGTGTGCCTTTGGGGCAAACTTGGAGATGTGATTCATATCTCTGATATAACATGGAGCACCAAAAACACTGAGATATGAAACATTTGGCTTTTTACCAGTGATAAGCTCATGTGAAGTTTTCTTCAGAAATTTGTGCAAATAAACCTTGTTGATGATATGACATGCAGTGTTAATTTCTTCGGCTCAGAACTTGATAGGAGTCTTGTATTCAGCAAGCATTGTTCTGGCCATTTCAATAAGAGTTCGATTCTTTCTCTCGACCACACCATTCTGTTGCGGTGTATAAGCAGCCGAGAATTCATGTGTAAAGCCATATTCATCAAGAAATTCTTCGATATGAGTGTTTTTGAATTCTGTACCATTATCACTTCTGATATGCTTGAGAGATAATTCATATTCAGTCTGTGCTCTTTTTGCGAAAGTTTTGAAAATTTCAACAACCTTGCTCTTGTCATCTAGAAATAAGACCCAAATATATCGAGAGAAATCATCAACAATAACCAGACCATACTTCTTACCTCCAAGGCTAGCATAATTTTGAGGACCGAATAAATCCATATGAAGCAATTCAAGAGGACGAGTAGCAGTCATGAAATTTATTGCTAAGTGATGTTTCTTGGCAATCTTTCCTGCTTCACAGGCACTGCATAGACGATCTTTTTCGAATTTTACATTATCAATTCCAACGATATTCTTCTTCGAGATAAGAGTTTGAAGATTTTTCATTCCTGCATGACCAAGTCTTCTATGCCATAACCAAGCAGCTATGGCTTTAGCCATTAAGCATGTGGACACAGCAGGTCCCGAAGAGAAATCTACAATATAAATATCACCTTTGCGATATCCTTCGAACATGAAGGAATAATCATCCTGTGAAAAGATGTCACAACCCCAATTTAGGCAAGTGCTAGGGTTTGAGTTCCCTTTGCATCATGTGAAAAATTCAAAAAGAAAATCAAAAATGGGGAATAGAAAAGCCCTGAGAAATTAAATCAAATGGCCAGTTAAAAATCTTTTTCCAAAAATCATTTGAATGTTTGGAAAATTCCTATAAATGGTGCTGATCATTTTAAAAATGGTTTGGGAGCAATCCCATACTCATGGAATTTTCTAATATTCAAACAGTGGCTTTGGAAATTAAATAAAACCCTATTTGATTTGAAATTCAAATTATTTGAATTTCAAAAATGCCAAAAATTTATAAGGGTCTAGCTACTTATTTTCTGAGCCCACATAAAAGTTTTGGGTATTTTATAAAATGCTCTGGTATTTTTATTTATTGGAGCAAACAAAAGATAGAAAGTTAAAAAGAGAAGAAATAGAAAAGAGGGCTTACCTGGCTTTTGGCCCAACTAGCCGCACCACGGCCCAGGCCCACCTCCTCCTCTCTTGTCCTCTTCCTCAAGCTGCTCGCTGTCGAGAAGGGAGCACGCAGCCGACGCCAGCGCGACGCCGGCGATGTTCTAGGCCTCCCTAGGGCCTGCCTCCTCGCCATGTTAGCGCCATAACCCCCCCGTGCTCCTCCTGTCGCTCTCTGGTCGTCTTCCCCCTCTCCTCCTCGCCATTCCCGTGTGACCCGAGAACCCGCCGGAGCACGCCGACGGAACCACGCGGCCACCGTCTTCCTCGAGCTGCCCCGAGGTGTCCAGGAGACTCGCCGTACTCGTCTTCGTCTCCCCGAGCGCGTAATCGAGCCAGAAGACCCGAGGTCGTTGCCATCTTCAAGGAGACGCCGCCGGCCGCCGTGGAGCTCGTCGACGAATTCGTCGTCTCCAGCCCTTCCCCAACCTCCCCGCCTAATCCGTTCGCATCACGGTGAGCTCGCGCCGTTTTCCCCTCAGGTTTTGGCACCCCTCCCTTCTCCTAGCCCGGTTTACCATGAACGCCGAGAGGCACCGCCGCCATGAACGACGACGACGCTGCTCCCCTTCCCTTCCGCTTTGCCCGTGACGCGCACCGTGATCCCCAGCATCACAGCTTCGCAACGCCCCGCTCCCCGGTCAAAAGCACGCTCCAGAGCATCCTCCCAGCATCTCCAAAGCCGCGGCCTCCGCCTTCCTCCACTCCGGCGAGGCTCCGGTCACCCCCGAGCCCCCCCGTGGGTTCTGGGTGAAGCAGGCGAGCACGGGGAGCACCCCGGTGCCTTCCGCGTGCCCAACAGCGGCCGAAATTGCCACTCCGGCGAGGCGCCGCCGCGTCCAGTGACGCCGGCGTCAAGCCGCCGGCAGCCCAGGCCATTAGGGCCTTAATCACGCGCTAATCCCCCCCCAGTGACGATGACAGGTGGGGCCCAAGCCCCCTAAACCCCTCTGTTAGTTTAATCTAACAGGGGTTAACCCCCTGTGACACTGACACCCCTGGCCCACCAATCAGACCCCCCCCACGTCAGCATGACCACATGCTAATGCAATAAAAGGATTTAAATGAATTTCCAGAAAAGCAAAATGTTTTAAATAATTCCAGAAATTCCAGAAAATACCCCAAACTTTGGAAATTCATAGAAAATTCATATTAACTCCAAATTGGACAAATAATATATGAAAAATGATCAGGAGAAAATTATCTTTCCAAATATGCAACTTTCAACTCTGTTTGAGTTGAATTTAAAATGTGATCAGTAGCATTTGCTATTTGATGTAAATGGAATTAAATCAAATTCAAATCAAATATTTTTGCAACTTGAACCATGGCAACATGCTACATCTCAATCACACATCAGAGGCATATCATACACATTTGAAGATAATTCAAAATGATCAAACTATATCACATATAAATTGGTTAATGTTGAATTCAAATGTGGAGTTTGAATTTGCAATTCAAATTGCACTATACTCCATTTAAATGGAATGCTCAACACATCAGTACCATGAACATCACCCTTTCAATATTATTCATGTGATTGTGCATTGTACATTATGTTGATCCTATGATTGTCGTGTTGCTGATAGAAGTGGAGCCGAACCTCGAGATCACCCCCTTCGTTGAAGACCCCGTGACTGAACCTCGTCAGCAAGGCAAGCAAAACCCCATTGATCATGTCGATAAAATCCCAATTCCCTCTCATGTCTCGCTTATGCATTGTTTAGGAGGATCACCATGATAACGTTTCTATCGCATAGTTGAACCCATGTCCTTTGCATGACCTATCATCTTGTCACAGTAGTAAGCAAACCACAATCCTAGCAGATGTAGGAATTGATTGATATCATGTGACCCCTGCAACTGTTACTGCTTATCACATGCTTAGTGGTACAATGAGGTTGCTTGTGATGTGAGTCGGGATGATGATAAACATGGTGTTGATGAAAGTGAAATGTGTTGGTGAATCCACCCTAATACAAGGTGAACGATGAGAGGCTGTGTAGGAGTACACGGTGGGTTGTCTCGTTGAACACCGCCCTAAGTCCGAGTTCTTGTGTGGTGATCCAAGATGAAGAGTACAACCACACATTGGGCTCACTGACCCCTCTCGGCTTACTAACTCATCCCCTTCGATGTCCAGATGTCGCAGTAGTTCGGATTTCTGTAGGTATTGTGGCCTGGTAGCCAAGTGAGAGAACGGCTCATCCGAGACCGGCTTTCGCACCACGCACACATCGTCTGGGTCCACTTCGGTAAACCGGCCGGGTTCACGATAGTGGCAGACAACCCAGATAGGCGGCTTTCATGGACTAGATCGGCTATGAGGTAACGGTTGTGGTGGCATCCTCGCTGTCATCTCTTGAACGGTGACACGCAAAAGGCGGTAACTGATGGCACGTGTGTGTAGCGGTACACCCCTGTAGGGTTAACAAAACTATTCGAATAGCCGCGTCCGCGGTTAAGGACTGCTTGGAAAGCTTAGCTTGATTATTAGACAACTTGAACTGGATACTTCTAAAACACACCAAGATAAGTGTGAGTGCTATGCCGTGCTTTCTCGTGGGGAAGTCGAGGAAGGCACCATAGTGGTGTAATTGGTTGAAGAGATGTAGTGGACTCGTGTACGCTTCTTACCTCCAGTCGGGTACTCGTAGTTCAGGATTAGCCAAGTCAAAGCTGGCACTTCTGCAAGTGAAACCCCACCTTCCTTTACCTTGATACATGTGCATGAGTAGTATAGCTCCTATGTAAGTCTTGCTGAGTACGATTTTGTACTCACGTTTGCTTAATCTATGTTTTAGATGAACCACCGACCCCGATGGTGGCCTATAACCGAAGCTCGAAGAATGAAGACTCAGACCAAGACCAAGCTAGTGTAGTCCCAGTCAGACGACTGGTTCCCTCGTGGAGGGCTTGTTTTTAGATAAGGCTTCTCTAAGCCATTTGTTAAACTTGTCTGTACTCAGACCTACTTTGCTTCCGCTTGTTTGTTGTAATGTTGGATCACATGCTTGTGATCTCTGTGTGCACTTTGTAAGAGTTATTAATAAAGATATATACTTTGTAGAGAATTGCAATGATACCTGCTGTTCATACAAGGCATGTGTGCTGCGTGTATGTTTATAACATGCATGTCTTTATATGGGTTTTCGAGACCTTAGTTGTGATCTGGCTGGCAGTCTTTTATACACCAAGTGGCCCTTAGATGTGCGCAGCTTGGGGCATCGCGATGCGATTGTTCGAGACTCTGTCTCGTGCACACTTTGATGTATGATCGAGCCCGCCCTAGATCCCGACTAAGTGATCGGGCTGGAGTAAGTCTATGTAAGGGTTATAATACAATTGATAGTATGGTTGAGGCGACTTGTCTATGAGTATGGGAGTTCATCACCCATATCATTTAGACTTGTGTGCGGACGATGAGGACCCATTTCAGTTGATCATCCGGCCTGGATGGGATGCCCCTCACGTTCGATGCTTTCCGAGAACGTTCTGTGCTTGGCCTTGTCTGCTTAGACAAGTGGGTACGGTTCTCGGCTCTCCATATGATTGTGTTGTAGCGAGGCTTGCATACGCTAACCCCGGGTCCCGACAGACTTGGTATCAGAGCAGGACTGCCTGTAGGATTATCAGCCTTGGCCGAAGTCGAGTCTAGCCTTCTATAGTTATATAGTTACTCTGGGTATATAAGGGAACAACGTAAGGCTTCTTTTTCTCCTTACCCTCATCGTTCTGAGTTCTGAATCACCCTTACCTTTTCTACGGGAAGATAGGACTAGGCTCTCCTCTGTCTGATTAGAACATCTCGTTGATTGCTTCCTTGTAGCCGTAGGAAAGTTGTGTCCGGTTTCCTAGCATTGTTGTAATGCTGATTTCTTACATCGTATTATGTAAGTGCTGTATCTACATTGAAAGAAAATTGTTTTCTTGCAATTACAGCCATTATGCTGTCCGAATCATTTCAGGTTTCTTCAAAATCTAATGCATTTGCAAAATTCTTCCCTCCTTTTCGGTTGTTCTTTTAGAAGAACTTCTCGGTGGCATTCCCGACAGTTCCATAGAGTTGATGTAGGTTTTCTTCTAGAAACCTATAGTGATTTAATTGCAGTTCTTCCTCCCACTTTAGATGTCTTCTAGCCAGAAGAACCACACTAACCATCGTGTTGGGGTATTTCCTAGTCTGACATATCTGTTGTAGCCCTAGTAAACCTTGGTCATCCTCAGGAAAACCATCCAGTGACCCAACTCTTTAAACCTAGCCACCCGACAGATGTGTAGAATTTATAGTGGATCTTGTTCCAGGAACCGCACCAATTTCCAAACGCCCATATAAAATGGCCCCACATGAGTTAGCTGAGCTAAAAACCCAACTTGATGCTTCGTTGGCAAAAGGCTTCATCCTCCCTAGCTCATTGCCATGGGGTTGCCCCGTTCTGTTCGTAAAGAAGAAAGATGGAATAGAAAGGATGTGCGTAGACTATCGCCCGCTAAATTTAGCGACGATAAAAAACAAATACCCACTGCCCAGGATCAATGATCTTTATGATCAACTTGCAGGATCCTCCGTCTTCTCCAAGATGGATTTGAGATTAGGTTATCATCAGATCAGAATCCGAAACGAGGACATTCCCAAAACGGCTTTTACTACTCGTTATGGTCTTTACGAGTACACCGTCATGTCCTTTGGTTTAACCAATGCCCCCGCCACATTCTCATGCTTGATGAATTCGATCTTCATGGAGTACCTAGATAAATTTGTTGTGGTTTATCTTGATGATATTCTCATCTACTCGAAGAACGAAGAAGATCATGCTGAACACTTAAGGCTGGTATTGATGAAACTTAGAGAGCATCGCCTGTATGCTAAATTCTCCAAGTATGAATTCTGGCTACCAGAAGTGACCTACTTAGGCCACGTGATTTCTGCAAAAGGCATTGCTGTGAATCCCAAGAGAGTTTAGGCCGTCCTTGACTGGACTCCACCTGAATCGGTTAAGCAAGTTAGGAGTTTTCTTGGCCTAGCCAGCTATTGCCGTCGCTTCGTCGAGAACTTTTCTAAAGTTGCAAAGCCTCTAACTGAACTCCTCAAGAAAGATAAGAAATTCTTATGGACTCCCAAGTGCGAGGAAAGCTTTCAAGAGCTAAAAAGAAGATTAACTTCTGCACCCGTGCTTGCACCTCCAGACACCAAAAGAGATTTTGACATCTATTGTGATGCCTCACGGCAAGGGTTAGGATGCATACTTCTGCAAGATCGACATGTGGTAGCTTATGCTTCACGCCAATTGCGGCCACATGAAGAGAACTATCCTACCCATGACCTTGAACTCGCTGCCGTAGTTCATGCCCTAACAACTTGGCGACATTACCTCCTTGGTAATCGTTGTGAGATTTGTTCCGACCACCAAAGCCTCAAATATATTTTCGCCCAGCCAGATCTTAATCTCAGGCAAAGACGCTGGATTGAGTTGATAAAAGATTACGACGTAGGAATTTCTTACACCCCAGGCAAAGCCAATGTCATGGCTGATGCACTAAGTCGTAAGTTGTACTGTAACAACCTCATCTTACAGCAGTATCAACCACTTCTTCATGAGGACTTTCGCAAGCTCAATCTTGAGATTGTTCCTCATGGCTATCTTTCAACCTTGGTGGCGAAACCAACTCTTGAGGATCAAATCATAGTTGCCCAAAGGCGTGCACGAGGTGTTCGCCGGATCAAGGAGAACATTGCTGGCGGAGTTGCTAAATGTTTCTCCACAGATAGCAAAGGAACGGTATTCTTTGAAAATCGTTTGGTAGTACCTAAGAATAAGGAACTAAGGCAACTCATCCTCAAAGAAGCCCATGACACACCCCTCTCAATTCATCCCGGTAGCACGAAAATGTACCGAGATCTACGCCAGAGATTTTGGTGGACTAGGATGAAGAGATACATTGCTAGATTTGTTGCCGAATGTGATGTTTGTCGTCGCATTAAGGCAGAACATCAAAGACCTGCTGGTACACTTCAACCTTTGTCCATTCCTGAGTGGAAATGGGACAAAGTCGGTATGGACTTCATCACCGGCTTTCCAAGAACCCAGAAAGGAAACAATGCCATCTTCGTTGTCATAGATAGGCTTTCCAAAGTTGCTCACTTCCTTCCGGTTCGCGAGTCCATAACTGCTAGCCAGTTAGCGGACTTGTACATATCCAGAATTGTATCCCTTCACGGTGTTCCGTTGGAAATCAATTCTGATCGCGGTAGCCTTTTCACCTCTAGATTTTGGGGAAGCTTCCAACGTGCTATGGGAACTCATCTCTCCTTTAGTACAGCTTTTAATCCTCAGTCTTGCGGTCAAGTCGAAAGGGTTAACCAAATTCTTGAATACATGTTCAGAGCTTGTGTTATCTCATTCGCAAAAGAATTGGGAGAATTCTCTTCCATATGCCGAATTTGCTTATAACAATAGTTTTCAATCTAGTCGGAACATGTCTCCTTTTGAACTCCTTTATGGACGACGATGTCAAACACCCCTAAACTGGTCTGAAACCGGTGAAAGACAATTCTTTGGACCGGATATGATCAAGGAAGCAGAAGAGCAAGTTCGCATTGTTCGTGATCAATTGAAAGCAGCCCAGTCTCGTCAGAAAAGCTACTATGATCGTCATCATAGGCAAGAGAGCTACAATCTGGATGAGAAGGCTTACCTTCCGGTTACTCCTCTGAAGGGAACCCAACGTTTCGGTATCAAAGGCAAGTTGGCCCCATGTTACATCGGACCTTTCCGCATTCTAGCTAAACATGGAGAAGTTGCCTACCAACTTGAACTACCCCCGCACCTTTCCCGAGTACACGATGTATTCCATGTGTCCCAACTCAGGCGTTGCTTCAAGGACCCCATCCGCGAAGTCGACCATGAAACGCTTGATCTCCAAGATGACCTTTCTTATCGAGAATACCCCGTTCGTATTCTTGATTCAGCAGAGCGTGTCACTCGTCGTCAGAAGATTAGGTTTCTAAAAGTGCAATGGTCACACCACTCTGAAAGAGAAGCTACGTGGGAGAGAGAAGACCGTCTCAGTGCCGAGTACCCCACCTTCCTCCCGCAGACTTCTGAATCTCGGGACGAGATTCTTTTGAGTGGGGGCGAGTTGTCACAACCCCAATTTAGGCAAGTGCTAGGGTTTGAGTTCCCTTTGCATCATGTGAAAAATTCAAAAAGAAAATCAAAAATGGGGAATAGAAAAGCCCTGAGAAATTAAATCAAATGGCCAGTTAAAAATCTTTTTCCAAAAATCATTTGAATGTTTGGAAAATTCCTATAAATGGTGCTGATCATTTTAAAAATGGTTTGGGAGAAATCCCATACTCATGGAATTTTCTAATATTCAAACAGTGGCTTTGGAAATTAAATAAAACCCTATTTGATTTGAAATTCAAATTAATTGAATTTCAAAAATGCCCAAAATTTATAAGGGTCTAGCTACTTATTTTCTGAGCCCACATAAAAGTTTTGGGTATTTTATAAAATGCTCTGGTATTTTTATTTATTGGAGCAAACAAAAGACAGGAAGTTAAAAAGAGAAGAAATAGAAGAGAGGGCTTACCTGGCTTTTGGCCCAACTAGCCGCACCACGGCCCAGGCCCACCTCCTCCTCTCTTGTCCTCTTCCTCAAGCTGCTCGGTGTCGAGCAGGGAGCACGCAGCCGACGCCAGCGCGACGCCGGCGACGTTATAGGCCTCCCTAGGGCCTGCCTCCTCGCCATGTTAGCGCCAGAACCCCCCCGTGCTCCTCCTCTCGCTCTCTGGTCGTCTTCCCCCTCTCCTCCTCGCCATTCCCGTGTGACCCGAGAACCCGCCGGAGCACGCCGACGCAACCACGCGGCCACCGTCTTCCTCGAGCTGCCCCGAGGTGTCCAGGAGACTCGCCGTACTCGTCTTCGTCTCCCCGAGCGCGTAATCGAGCCAGAAGACCCGAGGTCGTCGCCATCTTCAAGGAGACGCCGCCGGCCGCCGTGGAGCTCGTCGACGAATTCGTCGTCTCCAGCCCTTCCCCAACCTCCCCGCCTACTCCGTTCGCATCACGGTGAGCTCTCGCCGTTTTCCCCTCAGGTTTTGGCACCCCTCCCTTCTCCTAGCCCGGTTTACCATGAAGGCCGAGAGGCACCGCCGCCATGAACGACGGCGACGCTGCTCCCCTTCCCTTCCTCTTTGCCCGTGACGCGCACCGTGATCCCCAGCATCACAGCTGTTGGATATATGCTCTAGAGGCAAATAATATATGATTATTCCAATATATCTAAGCAAGTTCATAACCAGTTTCATACCGTGCTAGAACTGTATCAGTGAAACAATGATGCATGTGTGGTATAGAAACCCCAGAGTTCCTAGTTAGCCTCTACATCGATAACTAGTTCATGGTCAACATGATGATCGTGGTTTCGCGATCATGGACAATTAAGTCTCTTGACTATGAGGTCACCTCACTGGTTAAGTGACGTGATGAAAATTACCCAAAGAAAGCATTACAGCATGATCAAATCTTATGAAGGTTCAGTGTTGTAATTACAGAACGTGGTAGAACGTTCCTTTGACCGTGAGTACGTGCATAATCACTATCTTCCCGGATGCTTTGACTTACATCCCACCACCTGACTGAAATATGCGGGTCATAACGGTTGTATCTTAGGTATTCCGTGGATATACGTTGAGGAGTATTGTTTACAAGAGCGGGATTTGTCAATCCATATGATGGATAGATACTCAGGGCCCACTCGGTGAGATTCCATCCATAAAGCTGCGTAGCGTGTGACTAGGTCACGGGGATGAATATCACGGGAACGAGTGAATAAGGATTTAGTTCGGAACGAGGTTGAACCAGACATAGGATGTCATTGATCGAATCTCGGAACAATCCAGTATCGGTGACAAAGGGAATGCTATACGGTGTAAGGTCCAATCGGTGTTGATATCCGGAATGCACAGGGGTCATTATGGGCATCCAGGTCCCGCTGATGATCATTGACTGTTGCCTCTGCTCAGTCATGACTGGAGTGTTCTCGGACCGTAGGGTAACACACTTAAGGGCTCGATGAAATCGGAGACCTTTTCGGAACCATCGGAGCAACCAGAGAATAAGGGAGACAATATCGGAGGAGTACCGTATTGAACCGAAACAAGTTCGGAGTGAGCCGGAAGTGTTTCCGGAGCACCGGGAGATGAAATAATATGTTTTAGTTATTAATTAATTGAATTAATAATTAAAATCATTTTATTTCTAATTAATATGTGCTATGGGCCTTAGTGGAGAAAAAGGCCCATTAAGGAATTAAAGGGAAAAGAAAAAGGAAAAGAAAAAGGGGGGGGAGGCGCCATGGGCCCTAGGGCCCATGAGGGGTGCTCCCCCTCTCCCCCCTTGGCCGGCCAACTCCCCCCTAGCAAAGGGTTTAGTCCCACATTGCTAGGGGAGGTGGGTTGACTCCCTTCCCCAGCCTATATAAATACAGGCAGGGTGCACATAATAAACACACAGAAATTCGTGAGAAAATAAATATAACTCCGAATTGAGATCGGTTTTCTCCGGTCTCCTCCCCTCTCTGGTCTCTTCCACGGTGGGCTCCCTAGTGTGAGCCTGTAGTGGAATTGAGACCTCTCTGCTAGAATCGGAGGCCGTCGTTCTGCCGAAGCTCCGTCCGGAGGTCTGCTTCCGCCCCCTCCGCTGGATCGGAGAACGGAGGTCGTCGTCGAGTCTCGTATGTGTGCGAGTACTACGAGGTGCTGCACGTGTGGCACTACACCCATCCGGGTGCTCAACACAGCCAGGGGGCTGTGAAACTTGATCGGCTACATCAACCACATTTGCGGGAACGTTTCCCGCGCAACGGACTACACCCCGAGGTATGTTATTTCCGCACTACTATTCGTTACGGTAATACGGCTAGCTAGATCTTGGGTTAAGGGAACTCCAGTTAGGAAAAATTTGTGTTTTCTGCTGCGAACCCCTACAACAGCTTCGCAACGCCCCGCTCCCCGGTCAAAAGCACGCTCCAGAGCATCCTCCCGGCATCTCCAGAGCCGCGGCCTCCGCCTTCCTCGACTCCGGCGAGGCTCCGGTCACCCCCGAGCCCCCCCATGGGTTCTGGGTGAAGCAGGCGAGCACGGGGAGCACCCCGGTGCCTTCCGCGTGCCCAACAGCGGCCGAAATTGCCACTCCGGCGAGGCGCCGCCACGTCCAGTGACGCCGGCGTCAAGCCGCCGGCAGCCAGACCATTAGGGCCTTAATCACGCGCTAATCCCCCCCAGTGACGATGACAGGTGGGGCCCCAGCCCCCTAAACCCCTCTGTTAGTTTAATCTAACAGGGGTTAACCCCCTGTGACACTGACACCCCTGGCCCACCAATCAGACCCCCCCCCACGTCAGCATGACCACATGCTAATGCAATAAAAGGATTTAAATGAATTTCCAGAAAAGCAAAATGTTTTAAATAATTCCAGAAATTCCAGAAAATACCCCAAACTTTGGAAATTCATAGAAAATTCATATTAACTCAAAATTGGACAAATAATATATGAAAAATGATCAGGAGAAAATTATCTTTCCAAATATGCAACTTTCAACTCTGTTTGAGTTGAATTTAAAATGTGATCAGTAGCATTTGCTATTTGATTTAAATGGAATTAAATCAAATTCAAATCAAATATTTTTGCAACTTGAACCATGGCAACATGCTACATCTCAATCACACATCAGAGGCATATCATACACATTTGAAGATAATTCAAAATGATCAAACTATATCACATATAACTTGGTTAATGTTGAATTCAAATGTGGAGTTTGAATTTGCAATTCAAATTGCAATATACTCCATTTAAATGGAATGCTCAACACATCAGTAGCATGAACATCACCCTTTCAATATTATTCATGTGATTGTGCATTGTACATTATGTTGATCCTATGATTGTCGTGTTGCTGATAGAAGTGGAGCCGGACCTCGAGATCACCCCCTTCGTTGAAGACCCCGTGACTGAACCTCGTCAGCAAGGCAAGCAAAACCCCATTGATCATGTCGATAAAATCCCAATTCCCTCTCATGTCTCGCTTATGCATTGTTTAGGAGGATCACCATGATAACGTTTCTATCGCATAGTTGAACCCATGTCCTTTGCATGACCTATCATCTTGTCACAGTAGTAAGCAAACCACAATCCTAGCAGATGTAGGAATTGATTGATATCATGTGACCCCTGCAACTGTTACTGCTTATCGCATGATTAGTGGTACAATGAGGTTGCTTATGATGTGAGTCGGGATGATGATAAATATGGTGTTGATGAAAGTGAAATGTGTTGGTGAATCCACCCTAATACAAGGTGAACGATGAGAGGCTGTGTAGGAGTACACGGTGGGTTGTCTCGTTGAACACCGCCCTAAGTCCGAGTTCTTGTGTGGTGATCCAAGATGAAGAGTACAACCACACATTGGGCTCACTGACCCCTCTCGGCTTACTAACTCATCCCCTTCGATGTCCAGATGTCGCAGTAGTTCGGATTTCTGTAGGTATTGTGGCCTGGTAGCCAAGTGAGAGAACGGCTCATCCGAGACCGGCTTTCGCACCATGCACACATCGTCTGGGTCCACTTCGGTAAACCGACCGGGTTCACGATAGTGGCAGACAACCCAGATAGGCGGCTTTCATGGACTAGATCGGCTATGAGGTAACGGTTGTGGTGGCATCCTCGCTGTCATCTCTTGAACGGTGACACGCAAAAGACGGTAACTGATGGCACGTGTGTGTAGCGGTACACCCCTGCAGGGTTAACAAAACTATTCGAATAGCCGCGTCCGCGGTTAAGGACTGCTTGGAAAGCTTAGCTTGATTATTAGACAACTTGAACTGGATACTTCTAAAACACACCAAGATAAGTGTGAGTGCTATGGCGTGCTTTCTCGTGGGGAAGTCGAGGAAGGCACCATAGTGGTGTAATTGGTTGAAGAGATGTAGTGGACTCGTGTACGCTTCTTACCTCCAGTCGGGTACTCGTAGTTCAGGATTAGCCAAGTCAAAGCTGGCACTTCTGCAAGTGAAACCCCACCTTCCTTTACCTTGATACATGTGCATGAGTAGTATAGCTCCTATGTAAGTCTTGCTGAGTACGATTTTGTACTCACGTTTGCTTAATCTATGTTTTAGATGAACCACCGACCCCTATGGTGGCCTATAACCGAAGCTCGAAGAATGAAGACTCAGACCAAGACCAAGCTAGTGTAGTCCCAGTCAGACGACTGGTTCCCTCGTGGAGGGCTTGTTTTTAGATAAGGCTTCTCTAAGCCATTTTTTAAACTTGTCTGTACTCAAACCTACTTTGCTTCCGCTTGTTTGTTGTAATGTTGGATCACATGCTTGTGATCTTTGTGTGCACTCTGTAAGAGTTATTAATAAAGATATATACTTTGTAGAGAATTGCAATGATACCTGCTGTTCATACAAGGCATGTGTGCTGCGTGTATGTTTATAACATGCATGTCTTTGTTTGGGTTTTCGAGACCTTAGTTGTGATCTGGCTGGCGGTCTTTTATACACCAAGTGGCCCTTAGATGTGCGCAGCTTGGGGCATCGCGATGCGATTGTTCGAGACTCTGTCTCGTGCACACTTTGATGTATGATCGAGCCCGCCCTAGATCCCGACTAAGTGATCGGGCTGGAGTAAGTCTATGTAAGGGTTATAATACAATTGATAGTATGGTTGAGGCGACTTGTCTATGAGTATGGGAGTTCATCACCCATATCATTTAGACTTGTGTGCGGACGATGAGGACACATTTCAGTTGATCATCCGGCCTGGATGGGATGCCCCTCTCGTTCGATGCTTTCCGAGAACGTTCTGTTCTTGGCCTTGTCTGCTTAGACAAGTGGGTACGGTTCTCGGCTCTCCATATGATTGTGTTGTAGCGAGGCTTGCATACGCTAACCCCGGGTCCCGACAAAAGACAACACAACGAGAAGCAGAAAACAGTACAAGCATACCCATATCACAAAGTTTTGAGATAGACATGAGATTATATCCTAGAGATTGAACAAGCATAACTTTGTCAATATGCTTATCCTTCGATATAGCAACCTTACCCAAACCATGTACTTTTCCTTTGTTGTTGTCACCGAAGGTAATATATCTCTGAGAAGATTCAGTAAGTTTGTCTTCGGTGAACAAATCTTTTTCTCCGGTAATATCATTTGTACAACCACTATCCATGACCCATTCGGATCCACCGGAGACATAGCCCTGTAGAAGAATTAGTTCTTGTCAACCACCCACAAACGAGCAGGTGACTGAGAAGGCATGGAAGTGCTAGATGAAGCAACGGTATTATAGCGAACAGGATCATATTGGCGAGCGGGGGGCCATCAAGCAGACCATAAACATAATTCCTCGATGAGGGGTTAGAGTACTGGTAGGTAAAATCAATTTTGTCGTTATTGTCACGATGACGATAAACATTTCTATCAACTCGATAGTATTCCTTCTGGGGAACGTTTGAAGAAGGCACCAAGGGTTCATTTCTATCCTCGAGAGAATATTATTGTTTCGGTGGTACCGAAGATTTTCCCTGCATAGAATGGTTAGGGGGCAGTTTTTCTACGAGAGATTTGCGAACCCAAATCTGACGCTTATAGAAACCATTCTTCAGAGGAGTACCAACGAATCAGCAGACACCTTTCCTTCCTAATCTTTGATAAGATTGAAGTCAGAATCAAGTGATTCATCAACAATAGACTTATCAATTTTGCAGTTTAAACCTGAAAGGTTAGCAATATCAATGGGCTTTTCCTTCGCAAGAACCCAGACAGTTTAAGATACTGCTCGGGTTCCCAGTAGGTTCCATCAGGGTTGAGTTTCCTTTCGAAACCAACACCTTCCTTTCGAGGATTCCTATGAAGAAGTACCTTCTTTAGGATATCACATAGATACTCGTGTCCCTGAACACTTTTGAACATGCCTGTGTCAAATAAATCTTTCAACCTGAGGAGTTCCTCGGTAATAGTTTTCTCGTTCGAGGGGTTAGCATCATCAATGACAATAGGTTCTTTTCCTTTCGATTTCTCAGAAATCGACTCAATTTTACTTCATTCCAAACAAGTCAAGCAAGGTGACGTAGATTCATTTTTAGCTTCTGAGCCCTGTCGAGCAATGAGCGTGAGATTGAAATTCTCCAGTTCTTCCTGAGCCTCTCTCAGTTTTTCGGGAGCCATTTTCCTTTGAAGGAATTCATAGGTTAGCTTCTCGTAGTCCACTGAGAGAAGATCATGCCGAGAGGAAAGTTCATCATACTTTTCCTTCAGAGCTGCATGCTCATTCGTCAAAGTTTGACCTTTCTCAATATCATCGATCAACAAAGTGTCAGATTTTTGAATAGTTTCACTTAGAGAATCTAGTTCATCTTGTTGTATAGAGGCAATTTTAGCAAGTTTGGCATAGTTTATCCTAGAGTGATTTCATAAGCAGATCCATCAGAAGTATCGTAGGAATTCTTAGAAGAGGATACCTTAGCCTTGGCCATGAAGCAGTAAGTTGGAGATTCATCTTCACTACTTTGGTTGGTGAAGAATGAACTTGAAGTCTTGTTCGAAGCAAAAGCTAGACCAGCAACACCATCAGATTCAGAATCAGAACCAGAACAAGATCTTGAGTTTGATTCAGCTTTGGAATCAGAGGCTTCACCTTCAGAGTTCATCTCTTTACCCAGATAGGATTTTGCAAGGTGAGAATTCTTGCGTCGAGAGGAATGTGATTTCGAGGAAGAACACTCTCGATGTTTGTGATACTTCTTTTTCTTGTCATCATCAGAACCATCTTTCTTGTCTTTTCTGGACTTTAAATCATATCTCTTCGACTCATAGTTTTTGCTCGATCTGTGTGACTTGCTCGAAAAGTTCCTGTGAGAATGATTATATCTATGTTCAATTTCCCAGAGAGGACAATCAGCAATGAAGTGAACTGGCTTCTTGCACTTGTAGCAGCAGTTATCTTTCGCAGAAGTGTTTCTGGATGATGATCGATGTTGTGATGAATTGCTCGAATGTCTGGAGTAGTAGTTTTTCTTCGGTGAAGAGGAATTCCTTCTCTGGAAGCGGTTGAATCTTTTCATTATCAGTGCCATATCTTTTCCAATATTATCGGGGTCATCTGAAGCACCTCCAGATTCAGAACTGGCTTCAGGAGAGGAATGATGTGAAGCTTTGGCCTTGAGTGCATGAGATTTTCTTCGAGTTCCATTGACATCTCATTTTTCCTCTTCTTCCATCTCGAAGGTGTTGAGTCTCTCGAGAATATCAGCGACAACAAGATCCTTGAAATCAGTCCTGTCCTTGATCATCAGCACAATGTGATCGAAGGAATCATCAAGGGAACGGAGCAAAGTTCTGACAACAATCCGACTGGTAATGTCTTCGGCATCGAGGGAAATCAGTTCATTTGATAGAGCAGTCAGTCTGCTGTATATGGAGTTAACTTTCTCTCCCTCGTGCCTCTTGAAACGATAGAATTTGCTTCGAAGGCTGTCAATACGAGCATCTTTCTGAGTAGAGACCCCTTCACCAATCTTCTCGAGATAGTCCCAGACACCTTTGGCCGTAGAAATATTCTTGACTTCATGATATTTTTCTGGAGTCAGATGGTTATTGATGAACACCCAGACTTCAAAATCAAGGGAAATCTTCTTTGCCTCTTCAGAACTGATAGCACTTTTGCCTTTGACATTTACACCATTCTTGTCAACTTCCCAAGCGGCAAAGTTGTTGGCCATGATGTTCCTCTTCATTTTGTCCTTCCAATAAGGATAGTCCTTCCCATTGTAAATAGGAATCGGTTCCCCCGAGCGAACAGCTGCAAACGACATTCTTGACAACACTCCAGGTGGTTAGACCAAAATACGCAGAGCGTAGGGAGTGCCTAGAAGAATGATCAGAGGGGGAGTGGGTGAATGATCACTTCTAAAAAAATTAAGGAACTTAGAAGGAATTCACGCAAACTGCGAAGGACTACATGCATCTCGAAGGAAATACAGTATTGAACGGCATGCATGGGTCGAAAGGATTGGGAGCGAAGGAAAACATCGAAGGGAAACAGGCAACGAGTAAATACTGAATGTAAATACGAGAAGGAAAACGAGCCTGGCACGATGATGTTTGGTAAACCAGTTTACACTCTGCAGTTGTGTCACCTCTACCTCTTCCAGTATTGAAAGGGGCAGGATCCCCTCTCCCATAGCTCCTACGATCATCAGGGCCAAATCTTCCTCGGCCTCTTCCTCCATGCGCAAGAATAAAATCTCCCCAGTCAAGCTTACTCACATCATGGATGTCGTCGCCACATTCCTCATGCCTATGTTCCATCACCCCACAAGCACCACAGAAGGTCGGGAATTTCTCATACTTGACTTGGTACCACTCCTTCTTCCTATCCTTTGTCATTGACACAAACCGAGTAATTTTCTTAGTAACTTTCATATTCACTCTAAACCTGACAAATTATCCAACGAACCCAGCGGGCAGCTTCACTTGAACCTCAGTCACCTCCCCAAATGGCCTGCATATGCCCTTGATGATATTCTCATGCAAAAAATTGTCAGGCAATTTGTGGATTTGAGCCTACACAGCCAGCTTTTCAAGCACCACCGATTTAGGGTTTGGGTAGCTGTTGTATTCTTCGATGAGAAATGCCTGATTGCGAAAAAACCATGGACCTAATCTCATCGCCTTATTCCAATTCGCCAGACACCCAACTGCAGACGTTGTCATCCACTATCCTACAAACCACGGTCTTCGTTGGATTCCATGCTGAGCGCATATCCGCAAACATGGCGCTTTGACTAAAGGATCGATCCGTCAAAACCCTAGCAATGGCCAACCACTTGACTGCGTGGATAAACCCGTGCAGATCAAAAGATCACCCGAGGAAGTCCAAACCCTAGTTCGCCGACTAGGGGAAGCTTTGTCACCTTTGTGCGGCGGAGCTGGGTTTCAATTCCCTTTTATCTTTGTTTTTCCCATTGGCCCACCCTATCCACCCACCCACCTCATCAAATAGCTCGAGCACGACACTGGCGCAGGCACGGCTGATCGGCCACGGCCTCGACATTGGACGGCCACGCGAGCGAGTAGTGCCTTTCTCCCCGGTGGTGAGCGGACGTCGGGCGAGCGCAACAGGAGCGGCGGCGCGAGCAGGCGATGGGTGCGGCGACCTCTTCCCGGTAAGCTACTTCGGGTAAAGCTCTCGGCGCGACAGAGGAGCTTATCATGCGCCATCATAGCACGTCCCTGTACGCCACCCCTGCTTCGGCGACATGCCAAGGCCGACTTCCGCATCTCGGCATGGCCACGGGAACGTAAGAGACCTTCTCCGCGCACTGCAAGGTGAAGCCACATCCACCTGAGACGGAATCGGGGGAAGCCTAGGCATGCCGCTGGTCTCGACCGGTGGCAGCTCACGGGCTGCTTCAACAGTGGCCTGGTCGTCCTCTCAGCGCGATCTGGGGCGTGCCCGGGAGCTCGGGAACAGGGCGAGGAGAGCGCGAGCAGGCGATGGGCAAGAATCGTCCCCGCAGCAGCTTGCACGCCGCGCACGGAGAACCTCCACCTAAGCCAGAGCACGAGCAGGAGATGGGCGGCACGGGCGACGGGTTCCTCCTTCAGGCCGTGCAAAAATGGGTTGTGATTGCTTCGTTGGGTGAATTAATTTTTCAAAATTGACGAAGTCACCAATGACATCATTGTAGTAGACGAAAACTTCTTTTTTTATTCGATTAATTTCAGAAATGTGCATACACCAGAATTCCATCGCAAGGACATCAATCAACTGAGCTAGGCTTAGTTTTCCGGAAATAAAAAAATTGGCATGTCCGTTTACTATCGAAAGAATTCAACATACCCCCCACTGAACTGTCAAATTTCAAACAAATCACCCCCCAATAGCAAACCCGGACTCTTAATCCCCTGGACTAACAAATACAGTGCAAAACACCCCGTAACCCCGATTTGGGTGGCTTGGGAGGGCGGTTTTGCCAGCGTGGAGGGGTGGTTTGCTAGGTCTGCTGCATTTTGCGCGGGAATGCAGTGACCCACGCAACCCTGCTACAATGAACACTGTTATATGAAATTTATCTGAAAATGAACACTTGTAGACTTATCTGAATTTGCAAGTGCACAGGAAAATGAAAATGAACATAATTTTGAGCTAGAACTAGAATTGTAGAGAATTAGCAGCAATATTTGCACCACATGACCATAGTAACATATGTCATTTTCATTCATCCAACATAATAAATTAGTTTTGCGCCAGAACTAATTGAAAACATCACCAAAAGCATAATCTGCATTAGTTTTGCACCAAAACAAGATAAAAACATGACCAAAAGCACCTAATTTGAGATGATGTTTTGCATCAACGGCAGGTGAGACTTCTCACTGATGTTACACATCATCAGTAAATCACACATCATCCCCTCCTTCCTGTTAGCAGCCACTCCAACCTTCCATCACCATATGCCTGAACCCTAAAAGATGTGCCTGGTTGTGAATTTGAAGCCCTTGGTGCCCTAAAAGTCCTTGTTGTTGGAGCACTTGGTGCTGCTGGATCCCTTGCTGCTGGTGCCCTTGCTGCTGGAACCCATGGATTTTTTTGTTCCCTAGATGTTGAAGATCTTGCTGCTGGAGTACTTGTTGTTGGTTGGGATGTGGCAGGTTGTGAACTTGTTGTGGCTGAGAGCATGGCCCTTCTTGTTGAGCAGTTTTTTTTCTTGCTTTCCTGGTTGTTTTTCCTGGTTCGTACTACATGAAAACAACAGGGCAATA
This sequence comes from Bromus sterilis, assembly GCA_950022295.1. NCBI lineage: Eukaryota > Viridiplantae > Streptophyta > Magnoliopsida > Poales > Poaceae > Bromus > Bromus sterilis. The sequence continues at coordinate 356,834,997 of OX465595.1, read as the reverse complement.
GCAGTAAGAAGATGACAAGTTGAAAAAGTATCTAGGATTAAAATATTTGGTTCTACATGACAAGACCGTCGAGGCCATCCGACAATGTCTCCAACAAATATTTGATAAAATAAATGAATGGGTTCTATCAACAAGACAAGACCGCCGAGGCCATCCGACAACATTTCTAGCTACACTTTGCACTCACTCTCTTCTTCTCATCTTTGGGAAATATCAAATGATGAAAATTCTTCAGTCCATATTTAACTAGTGCTTGCTTGAATTGTCTGTTGTCATTAAAATCCATGCCAACTTCAAACTGAGGTGACTCTGAAGTATCATCATAGACCTTGTGTTTTGTCTCCCTCCTTCTCACTTCATTAACCTCTCCATCACTAGCCTCATCATAAGAAATATCATCATTATTTTCAAAATATGGAGTTTCATCTGCATCATCATCCAGCTCACATTTCTCTGGAACTATAAAATCATCAGGCACATTGCAAGCTCTTGCTTCTTCCTCTCCTAGCATATTTTTCTCTTTTTTCCTTGAATTCTTTTTCATATGTTATGTACTCAATAATTTCTTCAACTTCAGCAGAACTATTCCTCTCTAGAGGAGGCACTACATAATCACTATCACTATCACTGTCACTGTCACCAGAATTGTGTATGTCCTCATTTGCAACCCCTTTGCCTTTTTCAGATACTGAACTTGCAGCCCTATACACAGGCATTTTGTTCCTGCATTGCAACTTCTCTGCTCTGGCTGCATTTATATGATTTTCCTAGAACTATTCATTTTCTTCCTCTGTGTTCCCCTTATCTGAATTTCCTTCATGTTCCTGCTATTCCTTTGTCTGCTCTACAAATTCAAACTCCCAGTCACTAGGTTCAGCACTTTTATCACCAGGAATGCAGGCATAAATGTCCATCACACCACCATCAGTGACATGCTTAGCCATCATCTCCACTTAATTCTAATCATCAATAACAACAAATGCATTTGACATACCATCACCACCTGGATATTTCCTATGCAAAGTTGTTTTATCTAGAGATACCTGAGAACGGGCTACATGATCTGCAAGGTTATTCTTTAGCTCAGATAATGACAGCTCTTCAAACAACAATGTGGACATCCCACTTCTTCCTTCCACATATTCCCAATCAGCTCCATCATGCTCAAAATTCCCTCTAAAATGAAATCTGACAGAAACGAAGTCTAGTGGATCCATCTAACTTAGTCAATCATATTAGTAAATCTGAAAAAAACAACCTAAGTCAATCATATTAGTTACTAATATAAACAAACATTATAACATGCATTCTTTGGGTGAATATGAACAAGTGACTTACCACGATGAGCTCATACAAGGCCCGAATTGATGCATCGTGGCGTGTCGCGATCTCCTCAATAGCCTTCGCCATCCTCTCCTCCGCCAGCCGCTCTCTCTCTCTCCGCTGCCTTCTCGTCCGCCAACCACTCCTTCTCCTCCAGTAGTCGTTGGGTGTTTTGTCGCTCTTTCTCAAGAGCTTCCTGCAACCCCACTCCTCTAGTTAGCACTGTAATAATCGATGAGATAACAAAAGAATGGAAGAGTCCTTATGGCTAACCTCGATGGCGAGATCGACTGGCCGCGAACGAGTCCTTATAGCAGGAGAAGAGCTCGTTTGGCGCACCTTGATATCAGGAAGAGTCTTATCGCACCTAATCAACTTATCTCCAATCGCCATGGCGCCATGGCGCCTTCTGCCACCAGAGATCATCACCAGCTCCGGGTCAATAAGCTTCCCACTCGGGTTATAAGCCTCCCCGTGCTTATCCTTCGCCACCTCAGTATAAGCCTTGAGCTTACTGTAGGAGGCAATGTTGGTGAAAGTCGAAGGAATGGAGAGATCCGACTCTGAGAGCGCCTTCGCCTTCTTGTACGACGCTGTATGGGCCATGCCATACATGCCGAACACCTCAGGCACCTCAGTTTTATTATGCTCCGCCTAAAAGACAAAGCAGAGCATGATATTAGTAAGTTGTGGGTGCCTAAAATACAAAGCAAAGAAGAATTTGCATGAAAATTGAAGCGAAGCACATATCTATTTATGCCCGTAACCAGCTAAGTTGCGGCTGCCTTGATGGTGTGGCACACCAACCATTTGGGCGCGCCGGTCCTTGGCATTGTTGTGGACGGCCAACTAGGCATATGAGCACCAGTGGTCCACAATGACCTCCCACCAATCCATCATGTCTACACACCATCTCGACGGCGCCTAAGTTAGTAAACAAGAAAACTAATAAGTAGCCTAGCTAGGAATAAAATCAATCAAACTATAGAAGACTTAAGAAGGGTTACCGTCATGTACTGGGCCCTCGTCAATAACTTATTGCGGCAGTCCTTCTTGCTACGCTTACGCCCTTGCTTGGCGTAGTAGTAACGGACCGCCTGCACTCGCATCTCGTGCCTTGTGTTCTGCAAGATGCGCGTGGGCTCTGCAAGGATCTCGTCTGCCGCCTCCTGCTCCTTGGACTCATCAACCTTGTAGAATGCAACAGCCCAGATTTCACAAAAATTAAAATTTTTGTTTTCAGTGTGAATTGTTTGATTGTCTGATTTGTTTGCAGTGTTCGCATCCCCGATTTATCGATCGGCGATTATTTTTTCCCCTCTTATCTCGTACTGGACGGAGACCGACCCTTTCCACCCTGACACTCGACCTTGCGACACCGGGTTTCGCCCGATCACCGTCGCGAAAACCGCATGAGACCAGCCGCAACCAACGGAACGAAAACCCCGTTTAATAAGTAAACGGGATATTTTTATAGCGCGCCGGAAAGTGATCTCGGAACGGTTCCAGCGTGAGGTGAACGCTGCCGGCTCGACACGCTGATCGAGCAGTTCGAAGTTTTACCCGAATCGGAGGTCCTGCGGACCCCCGGCGGTCAGAAACGTAAACACCGTGTGCGCGAGAGAAAAACCGGGGATATTTTTGCAAACTGCCAGCCACCTGGGCTATATAAAGACCACCACACTCCAACCCCTTTCTAGGGTTTCCCTAGCCACAAAATTGCAGCCAGCCCCTCCAATTTGCCCCCAAAATTCTGCCTTCTAGCCTCAGATTCGCGTAACCCTAGCCCAGACAAATCTGAGCCGTCAGATCTGGCTTCCAACGGCTCAGATCGAGCCTCAGCCTCCCAACCGCAGCTCCCAGGTGTTCCGGGCCCCCCAGTCCGCCAGGGCGCCGCCCGGGCCCGATCTGGGCCGAGCGCCGCCGCCGCCCGAGGCCAGCCTCGCCACCTCCAATTCCGGCCGCCGCCGGCAAGCAGCAGCCGTCGCGCTATCCCGGGTGAGTCGCTCCTCCGCCGCCGGCCACCTTCTTCTTCTCCCCTCGGCCTCCCTCTCCCTCTCACCTTCTGCGCTCACCTCCTCGCCTTCTCTCCGTAGGGCGCGCCATGGGAGACGCCGGCAGGACCATGGCCATGGCCGGCTCGGCGATGGGGCTCACGGGAGCCGCCCCGCACCACCATTCGCCTCGCCGCCGGCCTGGAGCCGACCGGATCCGGCGGGCCCCCTCATCTCGTCGTCGCGCCGAGCCCAGACTCCCTCGCTCCCCCTCGCCCTCCTCGCCGGCAAGCCAGCACGGTGGCGCCGCCGCCCCTGGTCGGCTCGAGCAGAGGGGCCGAGCGAGCCAACCGGCGCGCCTGCGAGGCCCAGCCTGGCCGCCTCAGCCCCAAGCCGGTCGCCAGCCCAGCCACCAGTGGGCCAAGCCCGTGGGTGAGCCTGCCCTTTTTTTCTTTTTTTCTTTTTACGTTTTCTTTTTTTTCTGTTAAGTCCAAATTTCACTAAGTCTGGAGCTAATGTCTTGCTGGTCCTGTTTTGCGACTAGAATAACGATCAAACCGTAGCTCGAATCGTGTTGCGCCCAAAAGATGAATTGCTCAGTTTTGCGTGCTCTAGCGTTCGTATGTAGAAAGTTTTCCCGTTTGAGGCCGTCTAGATAATTTAATTCATCGTCGAAGTGGGTACCAGATCGTTAATTGTGCTGTTGTTGCTGAACTATTATTTTATTGCAACTTCGGGCGACGGTTGCGTCGCAACCGTACGTCGGAATTGATTGATTCCTTTTGCATCCTGTTAAGAATTTTTTCTAATTCAGTTCCATGCCTTCACATGTCATATTTTCTTGCTTCATGTTGATTCTATCTTCAACCAAAGTTGCTATCCTGTTGTTTTTGACAGCCACCTCTGTTTTTCACTAAGTCTGTTATTTTCCGATGCCATGTTGTTTGCTTAATATCTTTTGATCCGTGATGCCTATGACCTTGATTCTTGTTTGTACCTGATCCTCATATTGTCTACTTCATGCCCATGTATTGCTATGTCATGTTGCTGCACTTTTGCATATAGTTATACCCCTGTTTATACAGCATAAAAATAATAGTTTCTGTCATGTTTTCGTGATTTTCACCAAGTCCTAGACCAGTAATGTTTTATTGCATTTTGCATGGGCTATAACTAGTTGTTCATGATGCCTATTTGCATGATTCTTTTTGCCGTGCCTTCCCTGCCATGTCCACTTTAATTGAATATCATTTGTGAGCATTTTTGCACTCATTACCCTATTTATGCAATGCTCTAAAGTGTGCTTCCTGATGTTGGCAGATTGTGCCCGTAACTTGTTTTGCTTGTATCTTTTTAACCATAACTCTGTTTGGAGTGTTCTTTATATGTAACTTGATTAGTTTTTCGTGTACTTTGTGTTTATTCTATTGTTTGCTGTTGTTAACCAACCTAAAATATGGTTTAGGACAGAACAGTACCAAATCCTTTAATCATCGTGAGGCACTTAGTGTTATGCCATGTTTAAGGTGTTGCCTCGCTTAACTTGACTAGTATAGGTAGTTTACTTTGTGCTTAACCTTTTTCCATGATTGTGTGACATGTCATGCTTGGGTGCCTTGCCATGTTAATAACCGTTGGTTGATCACTTGTAGCTAAACAACTTGAAACACTTTAAACGTGCGGTATCGTCGTGTGTGACGAATACCTCACTTAACCTGCTAGTAACCGCTCTCGACGTTAGGTCTGTATCGCGTTGTCGTGCCTTGTGTTTTCTCTTTGATCTTGTATTGCTCCGTAGTAATAGTGGTGCACCGTTGATTGCTTTCTAGTGTTTACCGTCTTATGTGCTTCCGCGGGTACCTCTCGGAGACGATGCGAGCTTGCGATGTCCTACACCTTCGGAACCCGACTTATCAATAGGCAAGGACTATACATTACTTATGATCCATTCTATTTCAACCAGCGGTTTGCATGCTAGTCTAGGATAGGTTCGATGTTTGATCCTACCACGTGTTTACAGCCTCTTTCAAATCGATACAGCCATGTCCCCTCCCAGCAAACCATGTAATGCTATGTTACTATTGCTCGTTGCTCAACCCCTGCTTAGTATGCATGCTTAAAATGCTACGATGTTACCCTCTTACTCCTTGGTTTGGGCTATCACATTATTATTATTATTGTTGATGATATGATTATTATAAATGTTGACTATATTCGACGAAGGATGGAAGGTCTAGGCTATCCCGCCCCGAAGCTTTGTTCCATTCGAGTCACCTAGGACCCGAGTTTCGGGTATTGGTTTTAAGACTGAGCGTGCCTAACCGCGTGTGGGATACTATGGGGTCCCCTCTTCTTACCTACCTAGCTTCAGAAATTTCTAGTGGTGGCCCAAGCTGATTTACCATTTGAAACCCGCGAGGATAACTGGTATGCAGCCAGTGGATTTAAAACAACTTGGGCCAGCAGAGACATAGTTCCTTTGTTGGTCCACACTGGTGAGCTAGGGAACTCCCCTGTTATATAGGTGAGGCTAACCCCGACCTTAGCCATACGGAAGAGTCCGATCTGAGAGCGTGGCTGGCTTTTGGATTGGGTGTTGACTCCCCGGGGGCCACCCAGATTTGTTCGTTGTTAGTTAGAGGGACCTGTCGTTTCGGATCTCTCGGAACTAAATCATAAAATGGTTGCATGTGATGGGTAGCAACTAAGAGAGATGGGCGTGCGTGCGGAGCCTTGTAATGGGCTAAATCTTTTCGAAAAGCCGTGTCCACGGTTATGGACGACTTGAGACCTACTCCTTGTTCATAGACAACAACAACTGAGATAATCTTAATATAACTTGATCAACGTGTGTGTGCCTTGACTGCTTCTTCTTCGTCGGGATGCGAAGAGGAGGACAAGGATAGGATAGGTGTTATTTTTGCGTAGTAGTTGATAGCAAGACTTGTTGGAGGCGATTCCTCATCGAATGCTTGGCATCTTATCTTACTCTCTAGATCGTTAGCCACTTCATAAAAGCTAGTGCGGCAGCAACCTCACCACTTACCCCATCCTTACCGTAAACTACTAGTTGTCCTAGAATGACGAGTGATGAAGTCCTTGCTGGGTCAGTTGACCACTACATTTGGATGCTGAGTACTTCTGTACTCATGATACTACCCCCAAACTCTTTTCAAGGTTCTTGATCGACAATAGGTATGGTGATCGACGTTTCATGTGGAGACTCGACGACGACTAGTTAGGCGGATCCCGGCGGAGGGCCTGGACCCGTGTGGTTATGGGGATCGATGTTTTTCTCTTTGCCAGTAGGCATTTGATTGTAGTCTGTACTCAGACATGTATCTTCCGCTGATGTATTGTATTTAAGGCAGTTGTATGCCGATTGTATGAGATGTTGTATCCTTTTATCTTTAATGTTGTGATATCATGTTGTAAATCCGGGGCATATGGCTATGTCATATGTCGCGGTGGGACCGATATGTGTTTCGTCCCCGGATCTGGATGGAAACATCTAGATCTGGAACAGTACCGCATATCGGGCCTTACATAGAAGACCTGCAATAGCACGAGACAACACTGATGTGTGCACCAACTAGCTATTGTGAAGTTTTTATTGTGTGAAACAGAAATTACCCAAAAGCCGTTGACCACCATGTCGGCTCTGGTGTGGCATTCGACCCCGTTGATGATCGTATCTGGCGGGGCCTAGGAAGCACAATAGTGCTCCCAAAAGAGTCCAGGCTGCGGAACCTGATCCGGTCTGGGCAACAGAATCAGCCCCGGGAAGTTCTCCCTGACGAGCACACCAAGGATGGCGTTGGGATTGCGGACACCATTGTCATATGTCCAACCCCTTCAATATAAAAAGTCAAAGCCATCAGATAGACATGATTATAGAAGGTACCGAAAGAGAGTATAAGTGCACTTACATCTCTCCAACTGGTGTAATCAACGACTTATGAGCGGGAGTCACCGGTGGGGGCGGGAGCCGTGTACCCCCCCCCCCCCCCACACTGGTACATGGTTGTACCCTCAGCCACCTCCTCCTCATCAATAGTGTCCACCGGCCCCTCGCCACCAGCCTCCGCCTCAGTCGTGTGCTTCTCCGACTGGTCCGGCCAGGGACTCCAAATCGTGTGGGTGGATGTAGCCTCCTCCTCCAACTCAGGCTGGTGGACCGGAGTGTCCGAGAAGGAATCCACCCTGTGCTCTGGTGAATCAGTCGGAGGTGGCGGCGAGGAAGAAGCAACAACAGTCCGTCTCCCTTTCCCGCGGACACCACCTGCTTTGCCTCTCCCGGTCTTCTTCCGACCTCCTCTCCCCCTGGTCACCTCAGCAGTAGAAGGCGAGGACATACTCTCGAGCAAAGACCTCCGTAGAGCCAGAGGTGGGAGCCCAGTACCCCGACCCCTCCCTCGTGAGCCTGAGGTCTCGCCCTCCATATCTGTCACGAACCTGCCAAAAAATTAAAGTAAACTAATTAGTACAATGATAAAAAGAAATAATAATACAAAAGTAATTACTACCATAATGAGAATATATAAATATTTAATTAAAGTTGAGATGCATACAAATTACAGTAGTCGGGATCATCTGTCTCTTCTCCGCGATCAATTGAAAGATCGTCATCACTATCACGCGTGTCGTCGATAATGACGGCCTCATCAGGTTCAACAACACCAACATTTGGAGGCCTTTATGTAAACGGACAAGCATTGACAGGTCATCTGGAGCAGTAACATCTTCTTCTTCAGGCTCTTCCACATCGTCGTTAGCGGGTTCACTCTCATCATCGTTATCGGGTTCACTCTCATTGTCTTCTTCCATATTCTGGGGTTGCGTAGAGCGGTTTCGGAAAAATAATATCACGCGTGTTTCTTGGAAGAATTCTCCTTCATATGTCTCTGGGTCAATGTGGGGTACATAATCCTCTTCATTGGGGGGAGGTGGTCTAATATGTGGTGGCACATCATAAATGACATCCCATCCTTTCAGGTTTTCAACCGTTTGACAGGGGTAGGATAGATAGAAAACCTGGGTGGCCTATTGAGCCGTAATATAGACACCGGGGACATTTAAATGGGTGTCTTATCGAATTTTGACTAGACCTACATGTTCATGAGTCCGTCTAGTCCTCGACGGGGGAAACCAATGACATTTGAAGACAACGACGTTCGAAGGATTTTCACTATAGAATAGAAGTTCGTATATTGCTTCAACTCTTCCATAATACTCAATACCTCCGTCGCCCACAACAGAGACATCCGAATTTGTACTTTTTGATCGGCCGTTTTTCGCTCTTTATCAACGGTACGAAAGCGATACCCGTTGATGTCGTATTTCTCAAATACACGGACCTTATTTTCAAAACCATTAGTGACTTGTCTCAATTCGGCGTCCATAGGCTCCTCATTTGCCTATAAGTTTAATAGGGAAGGATTGGTATATTAGTCAAAAATAGGACGGACCAACAAATGAAACCCTATATATGAATGATAGTTACCGTTCGTTTGAACCAAGAGATGAAACCAGGATTGCCGTCTCCTTGATTGGCAAGAAGCTCATACTCTGCGATGGAATCACTTTCAATAACCACTCCATTCAAGAATTTGGCAACGTATCGACTGTATCAATTCAGGAGAATAAATAAGAAACAAGAATTATGAGAAGTTGTGAAACAATGTATGTACTGAGCACTTACTCGATGTACGGTCGCACTTCTGTTAGGTTGGTGAAGATATACAGTGTAAGAGTCTGTCATTCTTTGATATCCAAAATCTTATTTCTCGAAGCACCAACAGGTCCGAGCTTCCCTTTGAATAGGCTGACGTTGGATTGACGCCGTTGGGGGGCGCCAGTATTGTACCGAGGCTTTGGATTATGCAAATGGCGATTTTTGGCTTCATAATGTGCTGTCACGAAGTTTGTCGCCTCCTCGGTAATGAAAGCCTCAGCCATCGATGCTTCAATTCTACGTTTATTCTTACATTTTTCTCGAAGCATCTTCTGCATTCTCTCCGTTGAATAGCACCAACGGTTTTGCACAGGGCCCCCTAATCTTTCCTCGGTCGGGAGATGCAATATCAAATGCTGCATCGGATTAAAAAAAGCTGGTGGAAAGATCTTTTATAACTTGCAGAGCAACTCCGGCGCCATATCTTCCATGTATTCTAGCACGCCATCGGATAGTTATTTAGCACAAAGAACACGTAAGAAATAGCTCAATTCTGCCAGTACTAGCCACTCTTCCTCGGGGATATAGCCGCACAACATCACCGGCATTACCCGCTCAAGCCATATGTGCCAATCATGACTCTTGAGCCCAAATATTTTATGTTTTTCAGGACTCGCTCCCCTCCTCAAATTCGCTGCATACCCATCGGGGAACATCAAACTGTTTTGCACCCACAAGACAATTTCCCTGATATGCCCCCTTTCAAGATTGAACCAGGCCCTTGGCTTCGACCAATTCTTCTTTCCTTTCGGCTGTCGCATGTCCTGTGAGGGTCTATCACATAGAATCTCCTGGTCAACTCTAGCTTTAGGATTATCCTTTGACTTACCATCTATGCCGAAATATGTACCAAACAGGGCCTCGCCGATATTCTTTTCAGTGTGCATCACGTCAATATTGTGTGCAAGTTCGAGGTCTTGGAAATAGGGGAGATCCCAGAAGCATGTCTTGTGAGTCTAGGCGTGTTCCGCATTATATCCCTTGAAATACCCGGGACGTTCTGGATCAGGCTCGAGAGAGTTCAACTGAGCCAAGACCTGTTCGCCCGTCATCGTAGGTGCTGCCAGGTTTTTGAAAACTTTGCCTTTGATGAAGTTCTTCTTTTCTTTTCTGAAAGAATGCTTAGGATTCATAAACTGTCTATGCAAGTCGAAGCAGGAATACTTGCCACCCGCCTTCAGCCAATGAAACTGAAGAGCAGCCTTGCATGTTGGGCACCCGAACTTTCCATGAACACAGAAGCCAGCGAAAAGCGCAAACGCCGGCAGGTCATGCATCGAGTACTGGTACCAAACATGAATTGTGAAGGTCTTTTTGCTAGATGCATTGTATGTCTTGAACCCTTCGTCCCAAGCTTGTTGCAATTCCTCCTTAAGCGGTTGCATGTACATATCCATATTCTTCCCAGGATATTTGGGCCCTAGTAGTATTATCAACTTCAGGAAAATGTTCTTCCTTTTCATAATCTCTGAGCGGGGGAGATTGAGTGGCATGAAAAATAAAGGCCAACAACTATATGAGGCTGCCATCAGACCGAAAGGATTGAACCCATCCGTGCCGATGGCGATTCATCAATGCCTTGGCTCCTTAGCTTTTTCCCAATGTTTTTCATCGAAGTGCTTCCATGCTAAACCATCCGATGGGTGAGTCAACATCGGCTTCCCATCTGCATCAAATTCCGTTCTCTTCCCATATTTGTGCCATGTCATCTGTCTGGCCGTCTCTTTCATCATGTAAAGGCGTTGAATTCTTGGTATCACTAGAAGATACCGAAGAACATTTACGGGTATTTTGGTCTGCGTCTTCTCACCTTGACCATTGTCTACCATAACATACCTGGATGACTTGCATTTGGGACAATAATCTTCGTCCGCATACTCTTTCCTAAAAAAAAGCACATCCATTCTCACAAGCATGTATCTGCTCATATGGCATCTTAAGTACCTTGAGGATTTTATCCGATTGGTACAGGTTTGCAGGCATAACATGATCTTTTTGTAGAAACCGCCCAATTAGGGTCGTGATCGCATTGTAGCAATCTGTGCCCAAGTTGAATTGTGCCTTCAAAGCCATCAACTCTGCGATGGCATCGAGCTGACAAAGCTCAGTGTGAGCGTGCAGAGGACGTTTCGAAGACTCCAACATCTCATAGAAGGCCTTCGCAGATTCCGGTAATTAGATCTATATTTTTTTTCTTTTGTTTTTTCTATTATTACATTTATTTCATTTTCTCTTCTTTTCTCCTCCTGCTCCTTCTTCACATCCAACTTCTTCTTCTTATTCTTCTCCTCCTCCTCCTCTTCTTTTTATTCTACTTCTATTCTTCTTCTTCTTATTCTTATTATTCTTCTTCTTCTTTCTCCTATTCTTCTTCTTCTTCCTCCTCCTCTTCTTTTTATTCTACTTCTCTTCTTCTTCTTCTTTCTCCTATTCTTCTTCTTCTTCTTCTTCTTCTTTCTCCTCTTCTTATTTTTCTTCTTCTTCTATTTCCCTTTTCTTCTTTTTCTTCTTTCTCTTCTTTTCTAAAACTAACTAACTACAATAGACTAACTAAATACAGTAATAAAATTACTAAAGCTAACTAAAAACAAATTCTACAAAAACAAATAAATATAAAAAATAGAAAAACCTAACAATACTAATACTAACATTTTTGCAATTCTAATAGTAAAAAATCTAATACTAGCAGTACTAATACTAACAGCCCTAACTAATCTAATAATTAATACTAATAATCTAATAATACCTATCAAACAACAGTAAAAAAGAAAAAGAAAAAAAATAGAGAGGGGGATCGAGGGGATCACCGGCGGTGGTGGGGGAGGTGGCTATGGGTGGGGGGGGGAGGTGGTGCCGGCGACGAGGACGACTTCGGGTGGGGGAGGAGCCGCCGGCGACGAGAGCGGTGTCTTCACCGGCGGCGACGGCGCTCTGCAATTCACGGGGGGGGGGGGGCTGTTAGAGAGGAGGAGAGGAGAGAGAGGAGGGAGGAGGAGAGGGGCGGGCGGCGGGGCTCACCGACGGCGGGCTGCTCGGGCGGCGGGGCCGTTAGTCTGATCGAGCGCAGCCCGGTGGGTCCCACTAGTGGCATTTGCCGTCTGCACGTAGATGTCAACGAGCGATTTGCTGTTAGCCTGTGTGGAAGAAGACGGCAAACAAAGGGTTTGCCATGGGTCAACCCTTTGCCATATGTATTTAGGTCAACAGATGACATACATCCTTTTTGTCGTCTGCCCCGAGCCCCCGATGAAATACAGATTGCAAAGAGGTTGACACATGGCAAACTAATGAATTCCAGTAGTGTATGCACAACAAATTAAGCAGGAAAAAACTGAAATTTTCTGAATAAAACTGTCTTATTTCTTTATAAAATTAAACCCTACATCATTCTAATCATCTAACCATCTAAACACATTAAATTCAACTAAAAAAGACCTAAACATACGCCATCTAATCTGCTTCCACCAATCCTGCACAAATATGAACTAAACCCTAGCCCCCAAATCAAATGCCCAGGTAAACCCCTAACTGACCAAACCCAGGCGGCGCAAATAAGCAAAAATATCAGAAACAGCAGAGGCTCACTGACTTGATCGTTGCCGCCGGTAGAAATCTTCAAACTGTGCCGACGATCGTCACCTGCGCCGTGGTTGTAGCCTGAATCGCCGTTAGAGGGAAACAGGGGAGGGGAGGCGAAAAGGCAAGCGGAGCGGTCGAGACATGGCTGGGGGATGCATTGAACCGTGCCCACCCAGCTTTAGCCGACCTGGCATTAACCACCCCTCCATGTTGACAAAACTGCCCTCCCAAACCACCCAAATCGGGGTTAGGGGGTGATTTGCACGGTATTTGTTAGTCCAGGCAATTAAGAGTCTGGTTTTGCTCTAGAGGAGGGGGGTGATGTGTTCAAAATTTGACAATGTGGACATCTTTAGTTTACTATCTCCACAACCCAACACAAACAAAAATCCCAACAAAATCTGGAGTCGGCCATTTGGAGATGCCTAACGTCTACTGCTGCTTCACGTGCAGGCACACCCGAGATTTTGAACCGATTGGTCAGGGCCGTACTTGCGAAAGTGAAAACCGCCAGCGAGTTAGGTTTTTTTTTGGAACACAGTACAACTTCGACGCTTATATACACGAGTATACAATCATCCTTATGACGTACACACGCACACACGCTAGTGAATTTAGCGAAGCCATCACCTCGTCTTCGACGGAAACGTCTCCTTCCATTGAAAGTGCATCACCGAAAGTCCTGGAGTAAATCCAGTAAAATGCTAGCACCAATCGTGTGGAGCCATCAAAGTTCAAATGCCAGCGAGTTAGGTTTCGCAGGCTTACTTTCCGCGAATTTGGGGGTCGCGCGCTGGCCTGGCGATAAAGAGGCGCAGTCGGCCACGCGTGCTGCCGCAGTCCCCGGGCCCGGCAAGGCACACTCCCCTCCCGTTGCCCGGCCAGGGACGACGAGGAGGTCATTTCCGCTGCCGGTTTTGAGTACGGCTGCGTCGGAGGAGAGGGCGGTGAGCTAGGGGCGAAGACGGCGTGGGCGAGGAGCTGTGGGTAGAATAAGCTCGTAGAATAAGGCTATGCAAATGCTGTACATAACAATAGATTGACATAGATGTTCTGAAGCAGTACAGCATTCAAATCAATACAAAGCTTTATAAGTTACAGTGTTAAACGTACATAAATCAAAGTTACATAATAATACACTTCATAAACTGAAGTTACATAATATATATAGACTATAGTTACAACTGCAATCCATCAGTTTCATTTCTATAAGTTGGGATCATAGTCTCCTTTGGAATTCATTTTTTTGGGCCTCATCATTATATCAATGAAAGCATCCAACTCCTCTACTTTTCCCTTTTCTAGACCAATACTCTCAACTGCCTCCAGCATTTTACTGTTATAACAGGGGTACTTTTCACAAAAAAGTGCAACGGATAACATGCCCCAGCATAATATGGCTTTTGTATGCCGTGGAATGAGAAAACTTTCCTTGTCCAGATCTTCTGTAAACGTCCTCCGAATATCACTGAACCTGAGAGCTTCCGGACCCATGATGGTCACGGTGAGAACTGCAATTTTAATATCTTCATCAGAGGTTTTCCTAGGATCATAGTTTGCCATTATATGGATAGCACGGAGTAGGGCTGCCCGGCCTAATGGCACCTGGGTCATGGATCGAGCTCCACCTTTGATGAGAGACCCATAGTTCTGACGAAAGGAGAGCTCTGTTCCTCCATGTGCCTGAAAAATGGCTCTGTAGCCCTTCATGTGAAACAACCGCTCACCTGGAGCCACGAAAGACAAAAAATACAGATTGTCATTTCGCAGCATTATCTTCACTCTATCTTGACCTTCACCCACCGCCGTAACATTTATCCAATAATCCGGGGGGAATTGTTTCTGATCAACAATTGACTTTGCGTGCGCTAGGACAGTATGTTCGCCGCGTTTGATGGGTCAGGCGTCTACTACGCCGCGGCCAGAACTCCGGTGGGCAACAAGTTTTTCGTCGGAGGCGGTCGATGGGAAAGCTGGCCGCCAAGATGGAATTTTGAGTCTGAGTTTGAGATCTAGATGGGCGACCCTCATGGATGTCACGGAAGAAGTCCTCGCCGGCCGTTATCTGGAGGAAGGAGAACAACCCTGTGCCGGTGAGGAAATCGACATCACCGAGTACCTAGTCCTCATCGGATCCCAGGTGTCGTCCCCGCTGCGACGAAATCTACCTCTGGATCACAAAAAACTTGTTGATCTTACAAGGCCAGGGAACATTTCTCCAGTGAGGAGCTCAGGATCACGGTTCTGGGCGCTCCGCGAGGATGACAATGAGGAGGATGCGGAAGAGCTGGCAATCGAAGTTGCATCTCAAGTGCTTCAGGAGGTGAGAGAGGTCACGAAGGAAGTGGATTCTAGACCGTCTTTACCTCAGGAGCAGGTTGCAAATGAGTTCTGGGCCTACGCTGGCTACTCCACCAAGAAATCAAGGCACTGGGAGAAACCGGATGAAAGCAGACCGTCTGAGGATTCGCCGCCGGTTGGGATTGATCGTCGGGGAGGTAAAAGCCTGCCTCCGATGGTGCTCAATAAGCCTGCAATTCGCATGGGCTGGAGAGGTCCCCTTCCCCGCCCGCGGATCACACCGCCACCATGCCTGGGGGAATTTTTCCCGGTGGTGGTTGGGGATAGCTATCCAACGGCGGCGCAAGAGCAGAAGGTCGGCGTCCAAGCGGACCAGCACGTCGGTGGTCAAGCGGACCAGCGTATCGGCGGCCTGGACGATCCGGCTCTTACGGGATCGGGCGCAATCAACGCAACCCCAGGCGTGAATTCAAATCCGTCTAGGGGTGGAGTCCAGCGAGCCGGGACCAGTGCTGGATCGTTGTGGGATCACCTGGGCCTACGCCTCGAGGGACTGAGTCGAGTCTACCCTACAACACGCCAACGAGGCGAGGGCAAAACCCTTGCATCCTTCCAGCCGCCGCCTAACCTCGATCCAACTCGGCCGCCGCCTGCCAGCCTGGGCTCTACCCCGCCACTGCTGCAACCGGAGAAACGAAGGACTTGGGTCGAGGTTGTTGCGCCGCCGGCCATGGCTGCGCCGTCCGGCTCGGGTGGGATGGGCAGAGGAAGACCAGGTCTAGCACCGGCTGCTTCTGGAGTCGCGGCCCAACAAAGAGTGGGGTTCGGCGCTGCCTCCGGACCGCTTGTACCATCTGCGTTTGGAGCCGGGAACACCCAGGCGTCAGCTGCTGCAGCGGCGCCGTTCGCTTTTGGCACGGCTGCTCCCCAAGCCATGAAGCCGGGCCAGAAGCGTAAGAAGAAGAAAAAGAAGACCGGGAATGCGCAACCTTAGGCACAGGGCACTCCGGCTGTGCAGCTGACCACTCAAACGCCGGGAACCGATGCGATACGAGCTGATCCTGAGGCCACCGCCTTGGAGGCAAAGAAGATGAAGACAAGGTGTTGGAAGTGCGAAGTGGACACGCATGCGACCAAAGATTGCACCGCTGCGTACTATTGCTACATTTGTGATGACACTCAACATCCTTTGAAGAAGTGCCCAACTTTGAAGCTTCCGAAGCCGTCAGTCCTTGTTGCCGGGCAGGGAGACACCGAGACGATGTTCAGTCTTTTCCCGTCGAGCGTGTACAAGCCCCAGCTGATTAATTGCGGGTCGCCCACGGCGTTGGTTAGTGTTGAGGGCGTGGCTGCCACTGCTGCTCAAGTGGTGGCTCAGGTTGCGCGTATTTTCCCGAACCCATCTTGGGTGTGGGAGGCCGTGCCCAATGGAGAAGACTCTTTCACACTCAGCTTTCCATCCAAGGAAGACCTGCTACGTATTGAGGGTCTTGTACTGGGGATCCCTACGCAGAACACTAGATTGCTATTCAGCCAATGGCAACCGGTGGAGGTGGAGCCCATCATGGAGTTACACCAGACTTGGGTCCATGTAGCCGGTGTTCCCCCTGACATGAGGCACTTCTTGGGGTTGTGGGCGGTCGGTATGCTCATAGGTACTACCATCGATGTCGACTTACTGGCACTCAGACGTCGGGGCATATGTCGTATCCTGGTTGGCATGGTGGCGGAGGATTGCTTCAAGAAGTCTGACTCTTTGGGACCGTATATTAAGACTACCGGGGTGTTGATCCTGAAAGGTTATGCCTTCACATTCCGCCCTGAGCCTGCGGGGTTCATTCCGGAACCCGATTTTGTTCCTTTCATTTGGGAGCGCAAAGAGAAAGATGACCCGACAGATAAAGGACTAGAGGGGAATAATGACAAGGCAAGCAAGGATCAGCGGGCCACCTCGACAGGTAATTCGGGGAGTAATGATATGGCTATAGACACGAATGTTGGGCAATGTTCGACGCAGTTCCAGGGTGCAGCCGTGGCACATTTGTTGCAAGGAAGGGCAATCACTCCTCTTAATCCGAACCCGCAGACCCCTAGGGGCAAGGAGCTCCTGCGTCAGTTCAAGATGTCGGGGGCAACGACAACTTGCACGTCTCCGAGCGTGACCGTAGCCGGTTGTCTCGCATCAGCTCTCTCAGGGTCTAAGCAAGCTATTCAGTCATCTACTTCTCGCACGGTTGTGGGCGGGGCTGGGCTAAATGTGTTTCTGGCTGATTCATCAGCTAGTTACAAGTAGCTGAGCAGCGGGAAGGAATGCACACTTGCGGCTAGGACATCGGTCTCGCCGGCCGCTGTGGGTGCAGCAAAGGCCCTGGCCATGGAGCTTCCAGCAACGCCGAAGCTGTCGGTTTCTTCGGCTGTGGGTGCAGCGAAGCCCATGAACAAGGAGCGTCCAGCAGCACCGAAACTGCAGGTGTCCGTCTCATCGGCTCCTTCCGAACTGACAAAGAACATGCCATGTACTCCAATTCTTAATAGGCCGGTGACCGGTGTATCTCCGGTTGATTTGGACAGCTTGGAAGTGGTGGGAGCTCATGCACATGCACGGCCACATGCATGCTCCCGTCAAGTGCATTGTTCGGCTCCAGCTTCTGAACGTGGGAATGGTTTGACACTTGCTGGAGATGGTACTGTGTCTCATCTGGCTTGCAGCACACATGCTTCAGCCGGTTCTCCTGCTTGCGAAGTCGCCGCCATTCATCCCAATAATCGGGCCGGAAACCATGAGACCTTGCCGCCATGGTTGCCAGCTGTGGCGTCGCCCAAGTCGGCTGCCCGGGGTTCGCCGTCTCTGTCTGTTGGAGATGCTACTGGAGGAAGCACAAAGGCTATGACATCGACTACGACCTCCCCCTTGGAGATTCCACCTCACGGCGTGTCGTCGCCGCGGAGTCCCGGGGCTATGAGTGACGTGGTCACCTCCTATGCACAGGCTGTGGTCGAGGGGGCTCCTACACCGACTAAGTCCCCTTCCGCAGCACCTCTAGGCAGAAGCTCGACGTTGGCGTGTGTGGTCCAGGGGGCTTCGCCAGCTTCTCCCCCATCGGCTGCACCATCATCACCGTCTACGGCTTCGAAGCATGGTCTCGGACCATGTGCTCCGCCTAAGGTGGCTCCTAGGCGAAGCATGCGTCATCCTGTCGCGAAAGACGGGTCTTCCGCGACGGACGAAGACGCGCTTTCCAAGGCGATGCGGCGCAAGGCGGCATTGATGGAACCTACAGTCGTAGGTATGTCCAAAAAATCTGATTCCTTTCTATCTTTTTCTACCTCTAGGATCTCTTCCAATTTTGCCATAGTAGGAGTCAACCTAGGTAGAAATGATAATGAGATAGCTCTGTCGACCAACACGTTGAAACATATGGAGTATGACCGAGTAAAGGCTTATCCAGGTGCTTCTAGTAGGTTGGTCACCACATCCATAGATGATGAGGAAGCGAACGCCACTATTGATGGACAGCTTCTATCACATCTTGTGGGTGAGATGACGGAGGTGGATATGGAAGAGGTGGAGCTAGGATCTATTTATGATCTGCATGCTTCCGGCCGGAAAACCAAATCCGCCAAAAACAAAAAGAACCAAACAAATAAAAGATTCTCCAAACAGCCAAAAAATACAATTGTTTCCCCATGAACGGCATCTTCATGAATAGCAGAGGTCTTGGTGACTTGGCTAAGCATTTGAATATTTCCCAACATGTTCGGGATTATAAATTAGATTTTTTGGCTATTTCGGATACCGGGAGGAGGGATTTTCCAGTAAGTGTTCTAGATCGCCTTTCTGGCGGCATGGATTTTACTTGGCACTCTATCCCTCCTCGTGGTAGATCTGGTGGCATCCTACTTGGTGTACTTTCAGACTCCATGGAAGTTTTAGCTTATACGAGTGGGGAATTTCATATAAAATTCCACATTCGTAACAAAGCTGATGGTTTCATATGGACTATGGTTGCTGTGTATGGTGCCGCTCAAGAGGAGCGTAAGGCTGCCTTTCTGCGTGAACTCATGAACCTAGCAAATAATGATCCACACCCTATACTAATAGGTGGAGATTTTAATTTACTACGGTTCCCACACGAGAAAAGCAAGGGAAGATACGATAATCATTGGCCTTTTTTGTTCAATGCTGTCATTGACAGTTTGGACTTGAGAGAGGTACATATGACGGGTAGACGATTCACTTGGGCGAATAGTCTATCTGATCCGACATACGAAAAATTGGACCGTGTACTGATGAGCACTGATTGGGAAGACAAATACCCATTAGTAACAGTACGCGCCCTTGAACGTATAGAGGACCTACCAGATCATGCCCCTCTACTCTTATCAACCGGAACATTAAAACCAAATGCGCGACACCGCTTTAAATTTGAGCTGGGTTGGTTGACGCGTGATGGTTTTGATGATATGGTTAAAAGAGTGTGGTCAACTCCGGTCCCGGGTAATAGTCCTATCCGAAGATGGAATGAAAAAATACGTAACTTGCGTAAATATCTTCATGGATGGGCCAGACACATAACCGGGATCCTAAAAAAAGAAAAGGAGCGTTTGTATACCATCATTGACGAGCTTGATCGCGCGGCAGAAACACAAGTGTTAACCCAGCAGGAGATTGATCTTAAAAGTCAATCCAATGTGGAGGTGGCACGAATGCTGCGAGAGGAAGAGCTTAGATGGTACCAACGATCAAAATCTAACCTCATTCTGAAGGGAGATGCGAATACGAAATATTTCCAGAATGTTGCCAATGGCAGACATCGGAAAAAGAGTATTCATGCTCTCAACCAAGATGAAGGAATGATTGAAGGTCAAGAACAGCTTAAGGCTTATATTACAAGCTACTACAAAGAGCTGTTCGGCGCTCCAGCTGAGGATATCTTGTCCATGGATGAGACTCGGACGGAAGACATAACCCAGGTCTCCAATGAGGAGAATACCTTTTTAAAATCACCCTTCACAGAAGAGGAGATTAAAAAGGCGGTCTTCCAAATGGAGCATAATAAGGCTCCTGGGCCAGATGGCTTTCCTGCTGAGTTTTATCAACACTTTTGGGATGACATTAAGACGAACCTAATTGAGTTGTTTCAATGTTGGCATGGGGGACAACTTGATTTATTTCATCTTAACTTCGGGGAAATTGTTTTGTTGCCTAAGGTTTTGGGGGCAGAAAGGATACAACAGTATAGACCAATATGCCTCCTTAACGTAAGCTTCAAAATTTTCACGAAGACCGCAACCATTAGATTAAATTCGGTGGCTGATCATGTGGTTAAACCTACACAAACGGCATTTATGCAAGGTAGGAATATCCTAGACGGAGTCGTGGTTTTACACGAGACCGTTCACGAGATGCATACTAAAAAGCATAACGGAGTCATATTCAAAATTGACTTTGAAAAGGCTTATGATAAAGTGAAGTGGTCGTTCCTCCAACAAACTCTGAGAATGAAAGGTTTTTCAGAGGAATGGTGTGCTTTGATCCATAGTTGTGTTTCGGGAGGAAGTGTTGCCGTGAACGTCAATGACGAAATCGGTCGCTTCTTCCAAACCAAAAAGGGATTAAGGCAAGGTGATCCTTTATCGCCCATATTGTTTAATATTGTGGCTGATATGTTAGCGATCATGATTGAACGCGCCAAGCTAGACGGTCAAATTGAGGGAGTAGTCCCCCACCTGGTGGATGGGGGACTATCTATCCTTCAATATGCAGACGATACAATTTTTTTTATGGATCATGATCTAGATAAAGCGGCGAATCTGAAATTAATTTTATCAGTATTCGAACAGTTATCCGGATTGAAGATTAATTTTCATAAAAGTGAATTGTATTGTTTCGGTGAGGCCCAGGATGCAGCAGCTCAATATGCCGAGATATTCGGATGCGAGCAAGGTCAATTCCCTATTATGTATCTGGGGATACCCATACACTATAGGAGATTGACTAATGCGGAATGGAAACACGTCGAAGAACGTTTTCAAAAAAGACTAGCTAGCTGGAAAGGGAAGTTGTTGTCCTTGGGTGGAAGACTGGTACTCATAAATTCAGTTTTAACCAACATGGTATTGTATATGATATCATTCTTTCCACTACCTAAAGGGGTCTTACATAGATTGGATTATTTCCGATCGAGATTCTTTTGGCAAGGGGATAACGAGAAGAAGAAGTATCGACTGACCAAGTGGAATGTCGTTTGCCGTCCGAAGGATCAAGGGGGGTTGGGTATCCATGACCTCCAGGTCAAGAACTCTTCTCTCCTCGGTAAGTGGCTATATAATCTATTGACTTCGGATGGCGTATGGCAAACGCTCCTTAAACGAAAATATATTGGCACAAAAGTGTTATCTCAGGTTGTATGGAAGCCTGGAGATTCACATTTTTGGGCCGGTCTCATGGCGACAAAGAAAGACTTTTATCGCTTTGGGGTTTTCAAGATTAAGGATGGGTCGGAGATAAGATTTTGGGAGGATATATGGCTAGGAAATGCCACACTCCGAGATCAATATCCGGCCCTATATACCATTGTGCGACACAAGGGAGAGACGCTGGCCACGGTCATGGAGGAGTCACCCCCTAATGTCACATTCAGGAGAGACTTAATCGGTCCAAAACTAGCATCTTGGAACGCCTTGCTAGCACGGTTAGCAGTAGTCAGATTTCTCAGTACTTGCCACATTTCTGTTACTTACTCACCTTATAATTATTCATTCAGTTGTCAGATTTTACCAACTTGGTTGTCAAATTACTGCACACTAATATACATAAATGAAAAAACTTATTTTGTGCTATATATGTATGTGTTTCTCTATATAATCACACAAAAATGTCATATTATTTATACTCAAATGTCATAATGATTTGTTGTGTTTGAACGATTGGTTACCAGTTTAATTATGTTCGATTGCCGTATTCTTTACATCTAATTGGCATGATGATTTATTGTTTTTGCCAGTTTTATTATTTTGAGTTGCCATGTTACTTTATTGAGTTGTATCGTAAGCTTAAGTATACGAAACTATTACCCGGTAACTATATACGAATATTGTGGCAACCGTTCACGGTAAAAAATGTCAACTAAAGTGACCTAATCTGACAACTGATGGTGATCAAAAAATTTCTTCAAAACATGTCAATATGAGATCTTGTTTCGAATCTCTCGTGAAAACAAACTCAATGATGAAGACGAAACACAAATCTGATTGATGGTTTGTAAGATAAAACATTTTAAAAAATTGAAAAAAGCATTAAATGCGATGATTTCAGCATGATGTAACGGATACTTACATGCAATTCTTCCATGCTAAACCGCCGCACCATAACTTCACCGTGCGGCGTTGTCAACTAGCTTTTAAAGAAGAAAGAACATCACTGCATCATGCATGCATAATATTTCCATTTGCTTAGGAATCGAATCTCAAGGCAAGGCATGTACCGGCTTCTCCTTTTTAATTAAGCACCAACACACAAGTAGTTTATGACGAATATGGTAGTCCAAGTGTAACAAAACTATACAAACTTGTTGGCACAGAGCCTCGTGTAACTCTGCTCACGGTGGACTCACGCACGCACATAGGTTGCTTGATGGAATGGCTGCAAGAACAGAGGAGCTTCAGCAGAGCAAAAAAATAGAACAGAGAGGCGCAGTCGTTATCGTTGGTTCCCAGGCAACAAATGCCCTTCGATTTTTTTTCTGCCTAGCAACTGATGCCAGGTCTTCTTGACTTTGTTGGCTGTTTACAGAAACTCAACCAAGTCCAACCACTAATGAACTAGCTTACACTATGCACATATTGTGTACGTCCTAGTCGAGTTGATGCGTACGTAGCACACACGCCGCAGGTACGGCTGACAGTAACACATGTACTATATGGCATCCCCTTACACAGACACAGTGCACAAACACATGGGCGCTATTCAAATGTGACAAGATTAACTTATCACATTGGGCAAACATCTTTGACATTCGCCACTCCAATCTTCAGTCAGAGTTCCTTGAGCTTCACTCGCCCAATGGCTTCGTCAAGATATCAGCGAGTTGTCTTCCACTCGCCACATGCTCCACACTTACCTTGCCCTGTTCCACACATTCTCGAAGGAAATGGTAGACAACTATATGCTTTCTTCTCTCATGGTGTAATGGGTTCTTAGTCAATGAAATAGCTGAGACGTTGTCAACAAACAACATGATCTTCTCTGGCTTCCTCCCAATCATCTCAGCTAGCAGTCGTTCCAACCATATCCCATGGCAAGCAACAGTAGCAACTTTTCCACCACTTTCTGTTTTTGAGACATCCAAGCAATTGGACTGCTACCAAGAAGAAACATCTATCATCAACATCACCAGCGTGATCACTATCACTGAATCCAACCAAGTTAAGTTTCCCAGCAACTCCCGTTTCATAACAACATCCAGAGTTCAAGGTACCGCGAACAGACCTAAGAATTTTCTTTACTGCAGCCATGTGTTGTGAGTTTGATTTCTCCATGAATAGGCTCACCACGAGTCCATGACAACTGAAAGGAGAAATCAGGTCTTGTGTTTACCAACTACCTCAGACTGCTGATTACCCTTCTATAGGTTGTAGGATCAACAAATGAGCCTTCATGATTTTTACTTAGCTTCATCCTCTGCTCCATGGGAATATGAACAATGTTGCAGTCAGTCATACCCGTTTTTTCAAGTAGTTTCATGGCATAGCTTGACTGACACAATGTGATTCCTTCCTTGGACTGATTCACTTCAATACCAAGATAGTATGTCAGCAAACCAAGATCACTCATAATGAATAATTCCTTCATCTGCAACTTGGAATTCTGCACCTCGTCTCCATCAGACCCAGTGACAATGAGATTATCCACATATACTTCTACAAGCAAACACGCACTTCCATTGTTGCGCTTGTAGACTGTGTGTTCAATGGGACTTCTGAAGTTTCCTCTTAACTTCATGAATGAATTTGGATCAACTTCAACAAACTCCACCTTGAGACAAATTCCACCTTGTAGCATGAACGAGCAACTCCTTCCTAAACAAACAAAAGAAACACCTTCGGCGCCAAACAGCCACTAGGGTTAAGCAGTTATACCAACTAAGTCTGAGCAAAGCTCAAACTTAGCAACAGGAACAGGCTTTGTCATCATATCAGCAGGATTATCATGAGTACTAATCATGCATTCCTTTATCTGACCTTGAGCAACAACGTCTCGTGTATAATGGTATTTGACATCAATGTGCTTGGTCCTCTCATGGAACATTTGATCCTTAGTTAAGTATATGGCACTTTGATTGTCACTAAACAGATTCATGCAAGTATTATCTCCACAAAGTTCAGCATATAAACCTTTCAACCAAACTGATTCCCTGCAAGCTTCAGCAATAGCCATGTATTCAGCCTCAGTACTGGATTGAGCAACAACCGGCTGCAATGTTGCCTTCCAACTCACGGCACATCCTCCAATGGTGAACACATGTCCGGTGAGGGATATCCTCTTATCCAAATCACTCGAAGCAAAATCTGAATCCACGTAGCCAACGAGTCCCTCACCAGTGCTGCCAAACTTCAAATAAGCACCTGAAGTGCCACGAAGATACCTAAAATCCACTGAACAGCATTCCAATGTTCTTTACCAGGATTAGCCATGAATCTACTAACCAAGCTCATAGCAAATAATAAATCAGGGCGAGAGCAAACCATGACATACATCAAAGAACTAACAGCACTAGAATATGGAACTCTTGACATGTACTCATAATCCTCATCAGTACTAGGACAATCATTAGATGATAACTTAAAGTGAGGAGCAATGGGCGTGTTAACAGATTTAGCATCATGCATATTAAAATGATGAAGGACTTTCTTAATGTAACTCTGCTGGCTAAGAAATAGCAAACCAGAATCTCTGTCTCTGGAAATCTCCATACCCAAAATCTTCTTAGCAGCACCAAGATCCTTCATATCAAATTCACTACTCAATTGTGCCTTCAAAGCATTAATCTGTTTCTTGCTCTTGGCAGAAATCAACATATCATCAACATATAACAGCAAGTATATAGGTGATCCATCAACAAACTTGATATAAACACATCAAAGTCAGACCTCTTGAAATCATTCAATATCATAAACGAATCAAACCTCTTATACCACTGTCTTGGAGACTATTTCAAACCATATAGGGACTTCTTCAACTTGCACACAAAAGCTTCTTTACCATGCTCTATGAAATCTTCAAGCTTCTCCATATATATTTCCTCATCAAGCTCTCCATGCAGAAAAGAAGTTTTCACATCTAACTGCTCAAGCTCAAGATTATGCATAGCAACCATACCAAAGAAAGTACGAATAGAACTATGCTTCACAACTGGAGAGAACACATCATTATAATCAACACCTGGAATTTGACGGAAGCCCTTTGCAACTAACCTTGCCTTATACCTTGGAGGTTCATTGGGAGATAAACCTTCCTTCCTTTTGAAGATCCATTTGCAGCGAACGACCTTCTTCTGTTTAGGCAAGCGCATAATATCCCATGTGCCATTTTTATCAATTGACTGCATCTCTTCTTGCATAGCAGAAATCCACTTCTCGCGGTGACCCGAAACAATAGCCTCTATGTACGTGGACGGCTCATGATTATTCTCCACCTGTTCTGCACAACTAAATGCATAATGAACAATGTCACACTCCTCAACAAGACGTTTGGGAGCGGCCGTGTTCCTCCTTGGTCTGTCAGCTGCAATAGTATGAATTTGCTACAAAACAGGGGGTGAGTGCTGCACATCAATATCATCATGAACATCACACCAATCTCATGCTGCTCTTCTTCATTAGAAGAAACTGACAAAGTATCTGTGGAAGAACTGTAGGGGTTCGCAGCAGAAAACACAAATTTTTCCTAACTGGCGTTCCCTTAACCGAAGACCTAGCTAGCCGTATTACCGTCACGAATAGTAGTGCGGAAATAACATACCTCGGGGTGTAGTCCGTTGCGCGAGAAACGTTCCCGCAAACGTGGTTGATGTAGCCGATCAAGTTTCACAGCCCCCTGGCTGTGTTGAGCACCCGGATGGGTGTAGTGCCACACGTGCAGCACCTCGTAGTACTCGCACACATACGAGACTCGATGACGACCTCCGTTCTCCGATCCAGTGGAGGGGGCGGAAGCAGACCTCCGGACGGAGCTTCGGCAGCACGATGGCCTCCGATTCTAGCAGAGAGGTCTCAATTCCACTACAGGCTCACACTAGGGAGCCCACCGTGGAAGAGACCAGAGAGGGGAGGAGACCGGAGAAAACCGATCTCAATTCGGAGTTATATTTATTTTCTCACGAATTTCTGTGTATTAATTATGTGCACCCTGCCTGTCTTTATATAGGCTGGGGAAGGGAGTCAACCCACCTCCCCTAGCAATGTGGGACTAAACCCTTTGCTAGGGGGTTGGCCGGCCAAGGGGGGAGAGGGGGCGCACCCCTCATGGGCCCTAGGGCCCATGGCGCCTCCCCCCCCCTTTTTCTTTTCCTTTTTCTTTTCCCTTTAATTCCTTAATGGGCCTTTTTCTCCACTAAGGCCCATAGCACATATTAATTAGAAATAAAATGATTTCAATTATTAATTCAATTAATTAATAACTAAAACATATTATTTCATCTCCCGGTGCTCCGGAAACACTTCCGGCTCACTCCGAACTTGTTTCGGTTCAATACGGTACTCCTCCGATATTGTCTCCCTTATTCTCTGGTTGCTCCGATGGTTCCGAAAAAAGGTCTCCGATTTCATCGAGCCCTTAAGTGTGTTACCCTACGGTCCGAGAACACTCCAGTCATGACTGAGCAGAGGCAACAGTCAATGATCATCAGCGGGACCTGGATGCCCATAATGACCCCTGTGCATTCCGGATATCAACACCGATTGGACCTTACGCCGTATAGCATTCCCTTTGTCAGCGATACTGGATTGTTCCGAGATTCGATCAATGACATCCTATGTCTGGTTCAACCTTGTTCCGAACTAAATCCTTATTCACTCGTTCCCGTGATATTCATCCCCGTGACCTAGTCACACGCTGCGCAGCTTTATGGATGGAATCTCACCGAGTGGGCCCTGAGTATCTATCCATCATATGGATTGACAAATCCCGCTCTTGTAAACAATACTCCTCAACGTATCTCCACGGAATACCTAAGATACAACCGTTATGACCCGCATATTTCAGTCAGGTGGTGGGATGTAAGTCAAAGCATCCGGGAAGATAGTGATTATGCACGTACTCATGGTCAAAGGAACGGTCTACCACGTTCTGTAATTACAACACTGAACCTTCATAAGATTTGATCATGCTGTAATGCTTTCTTTGGGTAATGTTCATCACGTCACTTAATCAGTGAGGTGACCTCATAGTCAAGAGACTTAATTGTCCATGATCGCGAAAGCACGATCATCATGTTGACCATGAACTAGTTATCGATGTAGAGGCTAACTAGGAACTCTGGGGTTTCTATACCACACCTGCATCATTGTTTCACTGATACAGTTCTAGCACGGTATGAAACTGGTTATGAACTTGCTTAGATATATTGGAATAATCATATATTATTTGCCTCTAGAGCATATATCGAACAGTCTCCCACTTGCACTAGAGTGCTAATAATCTAGCCGCATTTTTCCGATCATAATCATCTTATCACATAAGTGTTTCATTGATCATGCATGCTCATGGAAGAGGGTTCGTCAACGAAATGCACCAATTCAGATTCGTATGTTTCCATTGCAACTGGCATAGGTCAAAAGCTCTTTTGACATACCACTCATTATCATATAATGGTTGGATATAGGTTTCGCGGGAGAGTGAGACTATTATTTCACAGTATCCTCCAATGATCTCTTGGTTCAGTCTTTAGAAGACTCATCCTTAGTCATATATACTGGGAAATACACTCAGCCAGAAGTCCAATACTTGTAACGCTAAACTTTTATCCATACGTCTACTTTCTTAAGTAGTATTATGTTTGTAGTACCGTGAATTTTGCTCACATTTCTTTCATGTCTTTGGTGATGTCTCTAATTCCATATAGACCCATAATACGGCTTGCAATTGTAATCTTGCATTACATTCAAGTCTATTATCCTTTCTATATTTTAGAGAATAGTCCTCAGTATGCCTCTCTATACTGATTGCATGGACTTTATTCAGATTCTGTGTTTTACTCCTAAAGCACATCCGAATCTGTTCTTCTACCAAGAACTTTTGAGTCATTTTGTTGTTGGATTCACAATGCATGTTATATGGTAGAATCATATGTCAAGAACATATGAGATCACATGTCCAGTACATGGTGCATCTCTATTCTTCCATCAAGACATTGCTTGTGATATTTGGATTTCATCCATTATATAATTTCTAGCCACAAGAACCTGTTTCTTGTCTAGAAGATTATTCCAACCTTCACTTTGTTTCATTATCCGTGTCTTAATCTACTCATATAGATTTCAACGTGTAATGTGTTGGTATTTCATATAAAAGAAGATTCTTGCAATCTTGTATTTTATTTGCCTTATGCTCTATATATATCATAATGCACATATGTATATGAGACGATTCTCTATATACACAATCAATGCATATCCATATATATACATATGAGATCATTCTTCACACATATCAATGCATATATGTTTGAGACAATGATCCCGCTCCCACTCAAATATATCCATCTTATACTCATATATTTGTAGTTCAGCTTTCATCAAGTCATTTTATTGTTCACTATGTCTCACATAATGACAATGCTTCCAAAGCTCCCACTCAGAAAATGCCCTCTGCATTCTAAGTTTCAGGGAAGTCTTCAAAGGTCCCACTCAGTTTCATTAAACTGCAGGCCCACTCAATATTTTGGTCATCACAAAATCACTTGATCAAATCAAGGTTGAGGGTTCCTGTCTTGAGGTACTATAGTCCATCCTTTTAACGAAGTAACCTTCGTCTTGCCCATTGTAATTCTCTTTCAAATCCCAATTTGACTGAGATGCAATTTCAGGCTATGGTCCATCGTAGTGTAAATGAAATATTTTATTGATTAAAGCATTCCTACGTTTCCGTAGTCAATCACCATTGAACTTTGGTCATAACCAAATAATGCCTTATGTCCATTACATTATTCTCAATAACTCTCCAGTTTGTCGAGAATATGAAATAACCGATTTATTTCACGGGACGTGAGCCATCCTTAATGTAACTCAATATTATTTCATTTCTCCTCGTGTTCTAGGCTACCATCATTCCTTTGTGTCTTCAAGCAATATTGTTCCCTATTGTTTTATTAAGAAGACTCATGATTATTGTTCTGTACAGAACGTATTCATGATAACCTTCTAAATTCAACAACGGCTTCAACTCATATACCAAGATCAATCATCTTTGGCATATCCTTCCTTATGCAGTGTCATTACAGCGGAACATGCTTCCGTTGCAATACTCTGATATTCTAAAGGCAAGGTCCAATACCCCGGTCAAAGTTTCCATTATCTCCCATTGGATCCGTGTCGAGATACTTTTCTCGTATTACCAATTTAAGCAACACAAATTTTGCTATTCGGGGAGAATATGTAATTTCAATTGCTCGTAGTTCTATTACAAAGAAATTCTTTCTTTTAAGAAACCTTATAACACCATCAGTTATGGAGCTATCATGTCTCGTTAAAACCAGGATGGTTTCCTATTCATGAAATGGGTGTTTTAACTTAATGAATTAACAACTTATTCAACAATAACTATAGTGCTAGGGGAAAGAACGTTTAGACCATACTACGGTTTAGTATGACTACGATTGGTTTAAGTAGTCTAGTACTTTCAACTTCCATCGTAGTTTGTGGTACAACTTCCACAAGTCTCCCATTATGTCAATATCAATACTTTTCACTCTGGATCGTAGCGTAGTGATATGTATCCTTGTATTCTCACTTCTCACTGTGATTCCTGAATCTCAGTTTTATGATCTCAATTGAATACAACTTTCAATTAATCATATGAAGTCTTTAATGATAACTCACGTGCCCATTTAGTACATCATTTATGTATAATGATTGGCACAAGTTCTACTTGCTAGAACCTTGTCATGATTATATTTATTGCAGAGGTTCATAGATCGTGTATCTAATCCATCTCATGCAGTCAAGTTGTGATTTTCATTCGCTAATGAACTCACAAGTTAATAGATCATACATTTAATGAATTCATCAGTTATGAAGTCACCTCATGCATTCAGATCTTTGACTTGTTATAATCAAGACAACTTTATCATTAAACATTGAATGTTTCTTGACAATAATAGTAGTATTATAAATGCTTTCTATCATATCATAAATCAAGACGTAATCAAAGTATAAGCACACTTTTATTCATAGAGATGGAACAACTGACTTGTCTCATTACATGAATAGATTTGTCTCGCGAGATGCAAGACACACAACTAAGTGTTCATACTATAATGATTACATAAGATTTATCTAATACTCTAAGTATCTCCTATGATAGATGTCTCGGCGGAATCCATGCTGGCCATCAACTGACTTGATATCCATCAATCCTTGATTTCACCTCTTCCCGTCCATGCAACGGCAGGTCCTGTTTTCATAAAACAGAATAAGTATCAAATACTCATTTACTGCAAATGTTGTATAAGGGAGTAAACATTTATAAAGTATATCAAGTATATACTTTCTCCATCCACGACTACTGCATCCTCGAAAGGAGCAATGTCCGTGGTCAAGAGATCAGTCAAGAAGTTCTGGAGACTCATATTAGCTCCTCTTCCGACATAGCTATGAACATAATCACCATAACTCGGAGGGAGTGAGTGCAATAACGTATTTATTGCAAACTCTTCCGTGGTGCTTTCGTTCATTGTCCAATATTCATAGTCCTCCACCAGGGTCAGGTACATCTCATGCATCCTGTCTAAGTGATCAACAAGGCTTGTGCGTTCTTCCATCTTTGTAGATAGAAACTTGCTTTCTAACTCAAATCTGGCAATTCTGAACTCACGTACGAACATTGTCTTTAGCGTGTCCATCTTGTCATATGGGCCAGTGTCCTGTAACTGTATGCCCAACTCCTCTGACATGCTGAAGATCATGACATTCCTGACTACGGAGCACTTCTGTCGGCGAGCATAATGATCAAGTATCTCTTGATCGCCAACATCATCGTCCGGATGTTCTTCCACATGCATTTCTATTGTAAACAAGATGTCTGCTCTCTTGAGCAACGTCCTAAGGCGTGAATACCAATCAGCAAAGTTTGACCCATTTTCTCTAAGTCTTTCACCTTCCATGAAGAAAGATAGTTCACGTTGCTCTAGTGCATTCATTTTCTACAAACATAATTGCAAGGAACACATTTAAGACTAGTTCACAACAATGAGTTCATATAATCACATTATATATGAGCTCGCACCAAAACATTTCATCCCTAAGAAGTTTTAGTGATTACATGATCCAGATTCACTGCCCGACCTCGAATATCACACGGCCGACGGGTCAGTTTCAAAGGTAGACAACAACTTGTGCGATCACATTATCTTATATATACTGTGACTCATGCTCGATCTTTCGATCTCTAGTATTCCGAGGCCATATCTGCATATGCTAGGCTCGCCAAATTAACCTCCATGTTATATGCTGCTCAGCAAGGCCATATTTTCATATGCCAGGCTTGCCGAACCCAACCTCATGCGAACTCCATTGAATATGTAGGAAAACTCCGGTATGTACGGAGCATCAGGCCATATGGGAGAACCTTCCAGGTGGTGCACACTTCGGTAGAATACTTGTGTTTGGCTTTGTTAAGGGATCATCTTATCACATGCTACCGTCGTGTATCCTATACTAGCAAGTTTTAAGATGTCTGGGCTATGGCAACACTAAGTCTACAGTGTCTCCATATTAGTTTGTTTTATGATGACGATTACTACTTATTAGTAACACATAGCAAAGCTATCACTACATCACAAACAAACAAACGATAGCCCCCACTTTGCAATACAAGGTTTAGACGATCTAGTTGTATATTGCATGTTTTACGTGGCTGCTAGGGCTTTCATAGTTAAACAGGTTTTAACCTACGAGTCAACCACAACGTCAACCATACGATTGTCTCTATTACACCCCGCACGGGGCCCTCCGTTGCAAATGCCACATCCGCTAAAGTAGAGAAACAGACACCCCCCCAGCCACTTTATACGGTACAAGCCGCATGTCAAGCGTGGAACCAGTCTCGCGTAAGAGTACGCGTAAGGTCGGTCGGGGGCCGCTTCATCAAACAATGCCGCAGATATGAACAAGTGCACGTGAGAGGGTAACAACCATACAATCAACGCCCACATCCCCGATGTGTTCTATCCGTACAGTAATACTAAGCATAGACCTAGCTCATGATACCACTGTAGGGGTTCGCAGCAGAAAACACAAATTTTTCCTAACTGGCGTTCCCTTAACCCAAGACCTAGCTAGCCGTATTACCGTAACGAATAGTAGTGCGGAAATAACATACCTCGGGGTGTAGTCCGTTGAGCGGGAAACGTTCCCGCAAACGTGGTTGATGTAGCCGATCAAGTTTCACAGCCCACTAGCTGTGTTGAGCACCCGGATGGGTGTAGTGCCACACGTGCAGCACCTCGTAGTACTCGCACACATACAAGACTCGATCACGACCTTCGTTCTCCGATCCAGCGGAGGGGGCGGAAGCAGACCTCCGGACGGAGCTTCGGCAGCACGATGGCCTCCGATTCTAGCAGAGAGGTCTCAATTCCACTACAGGCTCACACTAGGGAGCCCACCGTGGAAGAGACCAGAGAGGGGAGGAGACCGGAGAAAACCGATCTCAATTCGGAGTTATATTTATTTTCTCACGAATTTCTGTGTATTAATTATGTGCACCCTGCCTGTCTTTATATAGGCTGGGGAAGGGAGTCAACCCACCTCCCCTAGCAATGTGGGACTAAACCCTTTGCTAGGGGGTTGGCCGGCCAAGGGGGGAGAGGGGGCGCACCCCTCATGGGCCCTAGGGCCCATGGCGCCTCCCCCCCTTTTTCTTTTCCTTTTTCTTTTCCCTTTAATTCCTTAATGGGCCTTTTTCTCCACTAAGGCCCATAGCACATATTAATTAGAAATAAAATGATTTCAATTATTAATTCAATTAATTAATAACTAAAACATATTATTTCATCTCCCGGTGCTCCGGAAACACTTCTGGCTCACTCCGAACTTGTTTCGGTTCAATACGGTACTCCTCCGATATTGTCTCCCTTATTCTCTGGTTGCTCCGATGGTTCCGAAAAAAGGTCTCCGATTTCATCGAGCCCTTAAGTGTGTTACCCTACGGTCCGAGAACACTCCAGTCATGACTGAGCAGAGGCAACAGTCAATGATCATCAGCGGGACCTGGATGCCCATAATGACCCCTGTGCATTCCGGATATCAACACCGATTGGACCTTACGCCGTATAGCATTCCCTTTGTCAGCGATACCGGATTGTTCCGAGATTCGATCAATGACATCCTATGTCTGGTTCAACCTTGTTCCGAACTAAATCCTTATTCACTCGTTCCCGTGATATTCATCCCCGTGACCTAGTCACACGCTGCGCAGCTTTATGGATGGAATCTCACCGAGTGGGCCCTGAGTATCTATCCATCATATGGATTGACAAATCCCGCTCTTGTAAACAATACTCCTCAACGTATCTCCACGGAATACCTAAGATACAACCGTTATGACCCGCATATTTCAGTCAGGTGGTGGGATGTAAGTCAAAGCATCCGGGAAGATAGTGATTATGCACGTACTCACGGTCAAAGGAACGGTCTACCACGTTCTGTAATTACAACACTGAACCTTCATAAGATTTGATCATGCTGTAATGCTTTCTTTGGGTAATGTTCATCACGTCACTTAACCAGTGAGGTGACCTCATAGTCAAGAGACTTAATTGTCCATGATCGCGAAACCACGATCATCATGTTGACCATGAACTAGTTATCGATGTAGAGGCTAACTAGGAACTCTGGGGTTTCTATACCACACCTGCATCATTGTTTCACTGATACAGTTCTAGCACGGTATGAAACTGGTTATGAACTTGCTTAGATATATTGGAATAATCATATATTATTTGCCTCTAGAGCATATATCCAACAAGAACTGTCAACAAACAAATCAGATTCATTGAAAACTACATTCCTGCTCACCATAACTTTCTGTGTTTCAGAGTTCCATAACTTATATCCTTTTACTCCCGAACCATAACCAAGAAACACACACTTAACAGCTCTAGGCTCTAACTTTCCATTATCAACGTGAGCATATGCAGTGCAACCAAAAACTCTCAACTGTGAGTAATCAGCGGGCGTACCAGACCATACCTCAATGGGAGTTTTCTTATCAAGCGGAATGGATGGAGATCTATTGATCAAGTAGCAGGCGGTGGAGGCTGCTTCAGCCCAAAAACGTTTGCTCATACGCACACTGGACAACATGCATCGCACCTTGGAGATGATGGTCCTGCTCATGCGCTCAGCCACACCATTCTGTTGAGGAGTGTACGGGATGGTGTGGTGCCTGATAATGCCAAAATTCCTGCAATAATTTCCAAAAGCTTTGGAGCAAAACTCCATGCCATTGTCAGTACGAAGCAATTTAACTTTCCTTTATGTTTTCCTTTCTACCATAATCTTCCAATCCTTAAAAGCATCAAAAGCATCATACTTATGTTTCAGAAAATAAGGTCATACTTTTATGGAGTAATCATCAATAATTGTAAGCATATAACGAGCACCACCAAGAGAGGGTTTACAGGAAGGACCCCACAAATCAGCATGTACATAATCAAGTATAGCTTCCGTGGTATGAACAGAAGCATTGAATTTTACCCTCTTGTGCTTACCAAACACGCAATGCTCACAGAACTCCATATTGCCAATTGAAAGGGCATGTGCCCTTATGTTTGGTTTTGGTAATTGATGAAAATCTTTATGGACTAATGGTTTCCTTGAGTTATACTTTAAGGTTTGTCCATAGGCAACGCTTGAAGATCATATGGTGGCTTCCAGGTTGTAAGATGAAGATTACGTGTTGACCAAGGTGTTCTTCATGGAGCTATCCAAAGATTGGTCAAGTTGATGTGCGCAAGGTCAAGAGGAGCATCACGAAGATATCATATGCTTGGAGCTTGCCGACCATTTGGTGATAATGGTCTTGTGAAGATATGCCTAAAAGAGGCTCTCCCATAATGGAGTATGGGGGAGAAATTTACTAGACTTCATCGAGCCGGCGCAACCAAGAAAGGTGTTCCAACTTAAGCCGAACATGATCGTCTTCATCAAGCTCAAGTGGATTATGCGCAAGACAAAGGCTTGACTAGATAGGGGTCTAGTTTACCGGTCTCTTGGTGGTAGGTAGGAGACCGTGTTATAGGCTAGGCCGAGTCGTTCGTGGAGAGCTCAAACCTTTGCATCCTTGGCATCATCTTTATTGGTTCTTGTTTGGCTCTTCTCTTTGTGAGTTTTGGAGCTTGTGGTCTTCTTCCTGACAAGCTCGTGTTCATCGAAAATGGATTTCATATGCATCTTCTCTTATGATTTTCTATGCGGGAGATTTGCCGGTTATTCTTGGTTAGAGGTTTCACACCTCTATTTGTTTGGCATTTCTCCCTTGCCACTTTGATTAGGCAGCTCTGTTCGTTAGCTCTCCATCAAGCTTGAGTTTGCCTAAATGGAGTTCATTTGCAGAAGTTGTGGCAGTTCAGGGTTTTCCTGTTTCATTTGGAGTTCATCTGTTTTGTGGCATGGTCCCCCTGGGTCATCCAGGGCGGTAGTACCGCTTGGGTTACGGTAGTACCGTGCCACGGTAGTACCGTGGCTAGTACCGCACCCACTACCGTATTCCCACTGGCTAGAGCGGTAGTTGGCACGGTACTGAGCCGCAGTACTACCGCGGGGCGGTAGTACCGTGGCTAGTACCGCACCCACTACCGTATACCTCCTGGATAGGGCGGTAGTGGGACACGGTACTATGCCGCAGTACTACCGCGGGGCGGTAGTACCGCTCCGGTTGCGTTAGTACCGCACCACGGTAGTACCGCTCGCAGAGCGGTAGTACCGTGGTTGGTGGACTTCCAACGGCTCTGAAGGGGATCAACCCCGGCAAATCCCATGGTCAGGGACCCTGGGTTAGTCATGAGAGGCGCAGGTTGGACGATAGATCGTCGGCAAACGGGGAGGCTCGCTCCTGCTCGATATTATTGATTGGGGAGATGCGATTACAATGGAAGCCAAGGCTGGAGCGCTCAAGGCTAGGGTTACAAGTAATATTCGATGTCTTTGGCGTCACCCCTCCTAGCCCTTATATACCGGGCTAGGTCTCAGGGAGTTCGTCTACGTGTACAGGTAAACTTTCCTAACCCTAGCTTGCTCCGTACGGCAGGTCTTCGCACCTTCCTTGTAAGTCGAGGACTTCTACGTCGGTGCCATCTAGTGGGCCGAGGCCGTATCTTCATGGGCCTTCTGCCTTCACGGACACCAGGTAGGCTCATCTGTAGGATTCGTGGGGTCACCCCCTCGTCAGTAGCCCTCGAGTGCCTGGGGGACTCGAAGAGTCGCTTAGGGACTCAAGTTCATTCTTTTGTCGTTCATTGATATGCACGGTTCATCCGTGGGTCGCTGGCAGTCTGGTGGCCATGACAAAACTTGTTTCGAGGGTTGCTAAGCTAAAAGGGCTCAAGGAGTCGACAGGTCGAGCCTTGGTGAATTGCACTAGGGCAAACACCACAGTAGCCCAATCAAACCCACGTCCCTCGACGTGAGCTTGGAACACTGGTGTCGAGCAAAAGTCTGGCCGCTTCAGGTCTTACGGTGTTCATTTGCCACCAGTAATGTGTGTAGCCTAAGGCGCGTCCGCCCGGCTTATCTATCATGCTTTGCGCATGGGAAAGGTTGGGAGTGAAATCGCTCTTCGGCAAGTCCCAGCCCGGCCGTACTTCGCAGCGGGATCTTACCTACACGCTAATCTTGTGTGGCTTCTGGGCACAGTGTATCGTGTTCCAGGAATGTGTGTTTTTGAGGCGCGGAGCCTTATAGCGTTGCACCCGCTTGATACAAAACATCAAGCGAGCTGTTCACTTATCCACCCGAGGAGTTTTGTTTCGAGTGCTCAGTCGGGGGGTTTTTTGCGAGTAATCACCTGAATGCCGTTTTCGTCTCTTGAGGTGAGGGAGCACCTGGGACTCGTAGCGCCGCATGGTCCTGGCGTGGGCTTTGTTTGTCTTGCGTCGGGTTGAGGGAGCACCCGAAACTCTCATTGGTGCGAGTGTTCACTCGAGCACGTGGTTGGCCTTTAGGTGAGGGAGCACCCGGGACTCTTATGATGTACGCTCCCGATGGGAGTAAGATGTTTTTTCTTCCTTGGGAAAAAGATGGAATCTCTGGGTCTTGATGGCGTACTGGGTACGCCTTGCTGTTTGGTTTTATTCGCCGTTCTTCAGGGATAGTGATGCCTCTGTTTGATGGTTCTCAGTGATGCGCTGCCAGTGAACCGTCACGTCTCGAGGACCGGTCATAATGATGGCTGTTTGTGGTGTGCGGCATACGCCGGTTGAGTTTCCCATGCGTGCGTTGACACGCCCTGCGTAAAGTGCTTCCCGTGGGAAAGCATCTTCATCTTGTAATTCGAGACGGCTAGGACGCTTGGTCTTTGAATTAATTGCTGCTGTCGTCTTGGCTTCTCTGTGTTTCGAGGATTTTTGTTCTATAAATAGGCCTTTCTCTTCCATGCTTCTATCCAACTCGCTGCTTCACCTCTTTCTTCATCTCTTCTTCCGCTCATGGTTCCTAGGCGGGGTGTTGGTCGTGGCCGTGGTTGCCGCACACCACGCTCATGTCGTGGAGGTCATCATGGTGTGGTGCCAGTGCCTTCCTCTTCTCCCTCGGAGGAGGGATTCTAGCGCTATGATTTTATTTTGCGTGTTCATGGCCAAAGTGCCAATCGCATCCTTCTTCCCTCTGCTTTTTCTGCCATTGTCTCTGAACATGGCTTGGATGGCTTGCTTCTGCAACTTCAGGGGAGCTGTCGATCTCCTTCTTTTGTTGAGTTGGAGGTTGATAGTTCTCGCTTGATTTTTCTTTGCTCTGGTTGGGGTTTGTTTGCTCGGCGGTTGAATTTGCGGGATGGCGATATGCTCAGCTATCGCTTTGACGGCAAAAGCACTGTCACTGTCCGCGCATTCGATCCGAGTGGCAATAGCATGGATCTGCATGGGCAAGAGTCGAGCAGCGACAGTTTCACAAGGTCGAGGAGTCCTTCGCCGGCGTCTTCGACTGCTTCTTCTTCCAGGAACTCGTCTGATGCTGGTGGTGAGCCGTCTTCAACTGTTTCCTCCTCTGGCTCTGACGAAGACCTCGATGTCAAGCCACCTGTTAAACGAGCGCGGCAGGCGACCTTGTAGAACTGGAGGCAGTGGCGTCATCTTCACCGGCAGCTTGGGCGGAGCTGAAGAAGAAGCTAGAGGAGCAGGAGAAGAAGCTGGTGGAGCAGCGTCCTCGATGGCTCCTGCAAATAAGTCGAGCTTCACCTTTTGTTAGGTCATTGACATCATGAGCCTGCTGCTTCGTCTCCTACTTTGTCTGTGATGATGCTCTTGTACTAGAGTCGATCACCCCTCATGGACACACATGTAGAAGTCATAATTCCTTGGGTGATTTCCTCTTGTAACAGGAGTTTCCTTCTATCCAAATGTAGTTGAGTCCTTTTGTACTGAAGATGATCTTTATGATGTAAACTGTGCTTTATCCTTTGCAATGTGATTTATGTTTGGGCCTCTATGCCACCGAAAAAAAACTGTGTTTGAGTCCTTGACGATTAGGAGCTGTCTTTGATTTCTCTTGAAACGGAGAGTTGTGTTTGAGTCTTTTGCGGCCGAGAACTGTCTTCGAGTTCGTCCGATACTTTGAACTGTGGATTCTATCGGGTGCGCGACAGCGCTCCCGATGGGAGTAGTCCCGAGGCTACGCTTGAGTCGAAGGGTCAAGCGTAGGCTAGATTTTGTCTCCTTTGTTGTCTTTTATCGGGTGCGCAGCAGCGCTCCCGATGGGAGTAGCCCCCGAGTCTTTAGGTGATCGTTGGCGATCGGGTGAAGACTAAAAGATCGTGTGCTTCCTCCAAAGTCTCTTCGAAAATGTTTGGATGCCATTGGAGTGTTGATGGTCGTTTCTCGGGTGGGGTTTGCACTCGAGGCTTCGAGTGCTTCATGAAGAATATCGCGTAGGTGATAGTGTTGTTTGGGGGGGAGTTTTGCTCTTAAGCCCCCGAGTATTTTGATTAAGATCGCGCAGGCGATAGGGTTTCTCGGGGGGGGGGGGATTTCCTCTTCAGCCCCCGAGTGTTTTGGTTAGGATCGCGAGTGCGATAACAGTTGCTCGGGGGGGAGTTTCCTCTTCAGCCCCCGAGTGCTTTGATTAAGATCGCGAGTGCGATAACAGTTGCTCGGGGGGGGGGGGGAGTTTCCTCTTCATCCCCCGAGTGTTTTGGTTAAGATCGCGAGTGCGATAACAGTTGCTCGGGGGGGGGGAGTTTCCTCTTCATCCACCGAGTGTTTTGGTTAGGATCGCGAGTGCGATAGTAGTTGCTCGGGGGGAGTTTCCTCTTCAGCCCCCGAGTGCTTTGAGATGGCAATATTTTGGGCAACACTTATTTTATTGCTGTCAAGCGATTTACATGAGTTGCCAGCCATGTCCGACCGATAGGGGCTATGGATAGAATAGTCGCAAGTTTGCTACGTTCCATGGGTTGCCCACGTCCTCATCTGTCTTTGGGTTCTTCAGTCTGTAGGCGCCGCCTCCGATGACTTCGGAGATTATGAATGGTCCTTCCCATTGGGGGGCAAGTTTGTGGACCTTCTCTTGTATTAGTCGTAGGACTAGGTCACCTTTGTTGAAGGTTCTGGTGCACAGTCGACTGCTTTGGTAGGTACGCAGTTTGTCTTGGTACCCTTCTAATTTTTCCAGGGCTTTGTCTCTTGCTTCGTCAGCTGTATCTTTGTCGTCTTGTAATGCTTCTTCTGTTTCTTCTTCCTTGTATCCGGTGACCCGGGGTGCTCCGAACTTGAGGTCATGTGTTAGGACTTCCTCTGCCCCGTACACCACGAAGAAGGGTGTGCATTGGGTCGTAGTGTTTGGCGTGGTTCATAAGCTCCACAGGACCGCGGGGAGTTTTTCTACCCAGTTTCCGGCGGCTTGCTCGAGTGGTGCGAGGAGCCGTTTCTTGATTCCTCCACAGACAAGGCCGTTTGCTTTTTCCACCTGGTCGTTGGTCTGCGGGTGCGTGACTGGTGCGTAATTGATCTTGATGCTCATTTCTTCGCAGAAGTTCTGAAATTCTGCGACCGTGAAGTTCGTGCCGTTGTCCGTGATGATGTTGTGTGGCACTCCGAATCTAAAGATGATCGATTTGATGAAGTTGACAGCCGTGAGAGCTGTAGAGCTGGTGATGGGTACTGCTTCGATCCATTTGGTGAACTTGTCGACTGCGACGAGCAGGTGTGTTCTTCCGCCCTTTGATGACTTCTTTAGTGGGCCCACCATGTCGAGTCCCCAGGTGGCGAACGGCCAGGATAGTGGTATGGTTTTGAGCTCTGATGCGGGAGTGTGTGGCCTGTTGGTGAATTTTTGACAGGCGACGCAACGTCGCACGATTTCCTCTGCATTTTTCATGGCTGTGGGCCAGTAGAATCCAGCTCGGAATGCTTTGGACACGAGCACTCGACTTCTCGCGTGGTGCCCGCAGGTGCCTTCGTGGATTTCTAGCAACAGGGCTTTGCCTTCCTCTTCGTCAATGCACTTTTGGAGTATCTGGGTGATGTTGCGCTTGTATAGTTGTTTGTTGATCACAGTGAATGCCTTGGATCATCGGCTGATGCGTCGTGCTTCAGCCACGTCTTGTGGTTGTAAGGCCCGATATGCGGTACTGTTCAAGATCTAGGTGTTTCCACCCAGATCCGGGGACGAAGCACATATCGGTCCCACCGCGACATATGACATAGCCATATGCCCCGGATTTCCAACATGATATCACAACATTACAAATACAAGGATACAACATCTCATACAACCGGTATACAACTGCCTCAAATACAATACAACAGCGGAAGATACATGTCTGAGTACAGACTACAATCAAATGCCTACTAGCAAAGAGAAAAACATCGATCCCATAACCACACGGGTCCAGGCCCTCCGCCGGGATCCGCCTAACCAGTCGTCGTCGAGTCTCCACGTGAAACGTCGATCACCATATCTGTTGTCGATCAAGAACCCTGAAAAGAGTTTGGGGGTAGTATCATGAGTACAGAAGTACTCAGCATCCAACTGTAGTGGTCAACTGACCCGGCAAGGACTTCATCACTCGTCATTCTAGGACAACTAGTAGTTCACGGTAAGGAAGGGGTAAGTGGTGAGGTTGCTGCCGCACTAGCATTTATGAAGTGGCTAACGATCTAGAGAGTAAGATAAGAAGCCAAGCATTCGATGAGGAATCACCTCCAACAAGTCTGCTATCCACCTACATACGCAAACATAACACCTATCCTATCCTTGTCCTCCTCTTCGCATCCCGACGAAGAAGAAGCAGTCAAGGCACACACACGTTGATCAAGTTATATTAAGATTATCTCGGTTGTTGTTGTCTATGAACAAGGAGTAGGTCTCAAGTCGTCCATAACCGTGGACACGGCTTCTCGAAAAGATTTAACCCTGCAGGGGTGTACCAACTTCCCATTACAAGGCTCCGCACGCACGCCCATCTCTCTCAGTTTCTACCCATCACAGGCAACCATTTTATGATTTAGTTCCAAGAGATCCGAAACGACAGGTCCCTCTAACTAACAACGAACAAATCCGGGTGGCCCCCGGGAATCGACACCCAATCCAAAAGTTGTCCACGCTCTTGGATCGGACTCTTCCGTCTCAACAGGGTTTGGGTTACCGAGACGCCTCACGTGAGGCCTCGGGCCCTCGCCGGTCAAAGGTGGACCAACAGGGAAACCATGTCTCCGCTGGTCCGGGTTGTTTAAAAGTTGCGAGGGGATCCACCAAGCACACACACGGGGTTTCAAATGGTAAATCAGCTCGGGCCACCACTAGAAATGTTTGAAGCTAGATAGGTAAGAAAAGGGGACCCCATAAAATCCCGCACGCGGTTAGGCACGCTCAGTCTTAAAACCAATACCCGGAACTCGGATCCTAGGTGACTCGAATGGAGCAAAGCGTCGGGGTGGGATAGCCTAGACCTTCCATCCTTCATCGAATATAGTCAACATTATAATAATCATATCATCCACAACAATATAATAATGTGATATCCCAAACCTAGGAGTAATAGGGTAACATCGTAGCATCCTAAGCATGCATACTAAGCAGGGGCTGAGCAACGAGCAAAAGTAACATTGCAGTACAAGGTTTGCTGGGAGGGGACATGGCTGTATCGGTTTGAAAGAGGCTGTAAACATGTGGTAGGATCAAACATCAAACCTAACCTATATTAGCATGAAAAACGCTGGTTGAAATAGAATGGATCATAAGTAATGTATAGTCCTTGCCTGTTGATAAGTCGGGTTCCGAAGGTGTAGTTGATCGTAAGCTCGCATCGTCTCCGAAGGTACCCGCGGAGCACACAAGACGGTAAACACTGGAAAGCAATCAACGACCAAGCATCTATTACTACGAGGCAAACACGAGCACACATCAACAAGAAGGCAACACGAGACATCGCACCTACCGTCGAGAGCGGTTACTAATAGGTTAAGTGAGGTACTCGTCACACACGACGATACCGCACGTTTACAATGGTTCAAGTTGATTATCTACACAAGGTGAGAAAAAGGTTGTTAACATGGCATAGCACAGAAGCATGGCACAGCACACAAACATGGCAAGAGGTGAAGCATAAATAAACTGTCTAATCAAGTCACTTTAAGTGGGGGTAAAACCTATGCATGGCAACTATTGCGGACCCCACGATAAATATTTCATTTGGTACTGTTTTACCCTAAACCATATTTTATTATTTTTATTAGCAAGCAAGAACAGCATAAACACAATCTACATGCAATTCTAGTCAAGTTACATATAAAGAACATTTTAAACAGAGCAACGGTTAAAAAGTTATAGCAATTACAGTTTACAGTGGCAAGCAGTTGTAATTAGCAGTTAAACAGCATGTAAACAAAGTCAAACATGGCAACAAGCAACATTTTATTAAACTACACACAAAACTAAGCAAGTTTCATATTTTACGCATCGCGATCGGAGCTACGGTTAAAAAGTTACGGGCACCGCAAAAGCTAATACAATCTGCCAAAACTGGAAAAAGAAAAAAAAACAGGGGAAAAAAAGGGAGGCAGGCCTCACCAGTGGGTCGAGCCCATGGAGGCGGCTGGACTGGCCTTGTGGCGCCTGGACTGGGCCGAGGAGGGAGTCGGGCCGCTGGGCTGCTGGTGGCCGCCGACCCATCTGGGAGCACGAGCGGGCGGTCCAGCAGGGGAGCGGGGTGCTCGGTCGCTGGATCCGCTCGATCCAGGCGGCGGCGGCAGCCCTGGCTGGCTTCCGACGAGTGGAGGCAGGAGGCGCTGCGAGGACGTCGGGAAGGCGCGGCGGCGTGGATCTCCCAGATCCGGCAGGGCGAGGCGGCTCCAAGGCGGCGGTGCGACGCCATGTCCGAGCTCGGGCGGCTCTAATGGCGGGCCGTGCGGGAACTCTGGCGGCTGCTTGATCCATGGCGCGGCTACAAGGGAGAGGGAGGTGAGGGAGAGGGGAGAGGGAGGAGAACACGAGGGGAGAGGGGGAGGTGACCTGCGCGGGCCGGCGGCTCGCCGGGGAGCAAGCGCGGCGACGGGCACGGGGCGGCTCGGGCGCGGCGACGGCGCCATGGAGGTGCGGTTGGTGAGGAGAGAGAGGAGAGAGGTGGGAGGCAGGGGCTGACGTGGCCAGATCTGGGCCGTCGGATCGCCAGATCTGGCGGTCCAGATCGCCTGGGGGCTAGGGTTGCGAAAATTGGGGTCTAAATTGTGCAGATCTGAGATAGATCAGGGGGGTGGCTGCAATTTTGGACTAGTGGGAACCCTAGAGAGGGGTGGTAGTGTGGTGGTCTTTATATAGCCCCGGTGGCTGGCAGTTTGCAAAAACATCTCCGGTTTTTATCTCGCGCGCGCGGTGCTCACGTTTCTGACCGCCGGAGGTCCGCAGGACCTCCGATTCGGGTAAAACTTCGAACTGCGCGATCAGCGCGTCAGCATATCCCGTTTAATTATTAAACGGGGTTTTTCGTTCCGTTGGCTGCGGCTGGTCTCGTGCGGTTTTCGCGACGGTGATCGGGTGAAACCCGGTGTCGCAAAGGTCGAGTGTCAGGGTGGCAAGGGTCGGTCTCCGTCCGGTACGAGATAAGAGGGGGAAAAATAATCGCCGATCGATAAATCGGGGATGCAAACCCCACAACGAATTAGACAATCCAACAATTCACACCGAAAACAAATTTTTTAATTTTTGTGAAAACTGGGCTGTTATAGTGGTAGAGTGCCTTCGATTAAGAATCAGAGGAATGGTTTTGTCCAGACAGGTCCTTCGAACTCTGTCAGGGCTGTGCTGTCGGATGCGCTGGTGCTAGTTTCGTCTGATGGTGTTGCTGCTGCCACCTGCGTTGTTTCTGGTGCGTCTTCGCCGTCCACGACTGCTTCAGGTGTTGCTGTCTGCGCCTTGATGGATCTCCGGTTGATGCTTTCGAGAAAAACGCCAGGTGGGACAGGCGCCAGGGTCGAACCGATGTTCGCGAGCTCGTCAGCTTCTGTATTGTTGTCCCTGGTGATGTAGTTGAGCTTGCAACCGTCAAAGTTTCCTTCGAGTTCGTTGTAGACC
The DNA here is from genome assembly GCA_950022295.1 of Bromus sterilis. Classification (NCBI taxonomy): domain Eukaryota; kingdom Viridiplantae; phylum Streptophyta; class Magnoliopsida; order Poales; family Poaceae; genus Bromus; species Bromus sterilis. The sequence goes on along the minus strand of OX465595.1, from coordinate 356,790,063 downwards.
TTTTGGTAGGCCGCCATGTTGTCGGCTATTGCGTTGCAGTTTCTCATCGTCTGCTGGACGACGAGATTGGAGTCCCCGTAGATTATGAGGCGAGTGGCTCCGCATGTTTTGGCCATGCGCATGCCATGTAGGAGTGCCTCGTATTCTGCTTCATTGTTGGAAGCGTGACTGAAGTTGATCTAGAGGACGTATTTCAGTTTTGTTCCTTTGGGGGAAATGAGTACAACTCCTGCCCCAGCTCCTTGCTGTCTCTTGGACCCATCGAAGAACATTGACCATGAGCTTGATAGGTCTGGGGGGCCTGGTGTTTGAACCTCCGTCCACTCAACCAGAAAATCTGGGAGTACTTGGGCTTTGATGGCTGTTGGGTGCTTGTACTGCAGGTCTCGTGGGATGAGCTCGATGTTCCACTCGGCGACTCGCCCGGTTTCTCCAGGGTTGTTTAGTATGTCAGCGAGTGGTGCGCTGCTCACGATTGTGATAGGGTGCTCGTCGAAGTATTGGGACACCTTTCTTGAAGTCATGACGATGGCTAGTAGTAGCTTCTGATAGTGCGGGTACCGCTGCTGGGATTTGGTCAGGAGCATGCTGAGGTAGTAGATTGGTCTCTGGATGCTCTGGACCTTGCCTTCTTCTGCGCGTTCGACAACGAGCGCCGTGCTTACTACACTGCTGCGTGCTGCCACGTAGAGGTATAGCTTCTCTCGTTCCTTGGGTACCACCAGGATTGGTGAAGTTGAGAGTGTCTTTTTCAGGTCCGCGAATGCTTGGCGGGCTTCCACCGTCCACTCGAATTTCTTTCCTTTCCTAAGTAGTTGATAGAAGGGCAGCGTGCGTTCCCCAAGCCTGCTGATGAAGCGGCTGAAAGCTGCGAGTTTTCCAGTGAGCTGCTGCACTCCTTTGACGTCGGTTGGTTCTTGCATGCGGGTGATGGCTTGGACTTTCTCGGGATTTTCCTCAATTCAGCGGGCGGAGACCATGTAGCCCAGCAGCTTTCCCGCCGGTACGCCGAATGCGCACTTCTTTGGGTTGAGTTTGATTCTGTATTTGTTGAGCGCTGCGAAGGTTTCGCGTGGGTCGTCGAGTAGTCTGGCTGCTTTGTAGGTCCTGATGACGATGTCTTCCACGTAGACTTGTACGTTTCTTCCTATTTGCTCCTTTAGGCAGGCCTGCATCATTCGTTGATAAGTGGCGCCTGCGTTTTTTAGCCCGAAGGGCATGTCCTTTAGCAAAATACTCCATAGGGGGTGATGAACGATGTGTGCTCTTCGTCTTCTTCCTTCATCCTGATCTGGTTGTATCCTGAGTAAGCGTCCAGAAAGGAGAGTAGGTCGCGCCCTGTTGTTGAGTCAATTGTCTGATCGATTCTAGGCAGGGGGAAGTGATCCTCTGGGCAATGTTTGTTGACTGGTCCGTAGTCGACGCACATGCGCAGCACGGTCGTGTCTTTCTTTGGCACCAGCACTGGGTTTGCTATCCAGATGGCTTTCTTCTTTTCTCGGATGAACTGGGCGTTGAGTAACCGGTTGACTTCCTCTCCGATTGCTCTGCGCTTGGGCTCCGAGAATCGTCTCAGCGCTTGCTTCACTGGCCTCGTGTTTAGCTTGATGCATAGGGCGTGTTCCGCGAATTCGCGTGGTATCCCAGGCATGTCGGCTGGGCACCATGAGAATATTTCCCACTCGTCTCGAAGGAAGGCGACGAGAGCTGCTGCCTACTCCTCTGGTAGGTGGGCGTATACGCGGACTGTTTTGTCCGGGTCCGTCGGGTGCACTTGGTGAGTGACTGTGTCGCTATCGATGCTGAAGTCGCGTCCGTACTCCTTGGATTCGCTTCGGTTCACCAATGGGAAAGTGCTTTTGTCTGTCACCATGGCTATTTCTCTGAGTTCTTGCTTGGCTCCGAATGTGTCGGAGATCCTGTGGAAGTCACGATCACACTGATCTGATTTGACGAAGCTTCCGTTGATCGTGAGGACTCCTGATGATCCTGGCATCTTGAGCTTGAGGTAGGCGTAGTGTGGGACCGCCATGAATTGCGCGAATGCTGGCCGTCCCAATATGGTGTGATACTGTGATTGCCAGTCGAGTACCTCGAACTCGAGGACGTGCTTTGTGAAGTTACGACGGTTGGAAAAGACGACTTCGAGTTCGATGACTTCGAGCGATGTGGCTGCTTCTCCTGGGACTACCCCGTGCAACTCGGTGCTTGATTTTCTCCATACTGATCGTGGGATCAGCATCTTTTGCAGGGTGTTGGCGAAGAAGATGTTCATGCTGCTGCCGCCGTCCATGAAGATCCGGTCCATGTCGTATCCTCCGATTTGCGCATCTAGCACTAAGGGTGTATGCCCCGGTCTTGGGACTGCGGGTGGATGGTCGTCCTGTGAGAATGTGATGCTGGTCTCCGTTCCATGTAGTAGGTAGACGTCGACTGTGTTTATGCTCTCAGCTGCTCTTGCCTGCAGGGTTTGGGCGTCGCGTTGTGTTTGCGGTATCCTTCCTTCCTGGATCATGAGCACCTGTGCTCACGACGGGCTGTGACGTCCTTCCGGGCTTGAGGTCGGCGCTTGCGCAGGCCGTTGGTTGCGTCTGTCTTCTTTTTGCTTCTTATTCTTGAGGTCGTCGGCTAGCTCATTGAACAGACGGCAATCTCTCAAAGTGTGACTTGACCTGACGCGTCCCCAGTAATCCTCGAAGCTGTGGATCGTGCAGGGTCCTGCTAGCTGCTCTCTGGCCGTGAGTTTGCTAGATCCGGCGTGCCTCTTCCTTCTTGAGATTCTGAAGATCTGCTCGTGAGCCTTCGGGTGCTCGTGGAAGCGAGGATCGGTTTCGATTCCTCGAGTCATGTCTTGGTTCTTGATGAGGTTGGCGAATTCATCCGGCCTTCGATCTGGGTCGTAGTACTCGCCCACAGGTGTCTCGGAGTCGCTGTCTTGGTTGGCGGCGGATGCCCGTGCGGGCCTTTTGGGTCGTCGATTCCTTCTGCCTTGGCGGTGGTTCTGCTGATCGTTGGATTCAATCTCGTAGTCATCGACTTGATGTGCGGCGGGTGCCCGGGCGGTGGAGGGGTGTCGAAAGATTTGCGAGTCCTCCGCTGCGCGTCGCAGTTCGTCGAGTGGGGTTCCTTCGTAAAGGCCCCTCGCCGTTCTTCTGGGTCGTCGACTCCTTCGTCGCTGGCGCTGTACTTGGCCGTTACCGTAGTATCAGTCCTGGCGTGACTGCAGCTCGAGTGGTCTTGATGGGGTGGCGAAGATGTCCGCCCTGATTTTGAATCCTTCGAGTGGGCTAGGTCTGGTTCTTGCCCTTGAGTTGTGGCTTGCTGAAGATGGGACCGCCGAGATCGTGATCCCAACCTGCGTAGTTCCCACAGACGGCGCCAATTGACGGGTATCAACCTCGGAAAATCCCATGGTCAGGGACCCTGGGTTAGTCATGAGAGGCGCAGGTTGGACGATAGCTCGTCGGCAAATAGGAAGGCTCGCTCCTGCTCGATATTATTGATTGGGGAGATGTGATTACAGTGGAAGCCAACGCTGGAGCGAGCAAGGCTCTGGTTACAAGTAATATTCAATGTCTTTGGCGTCACCCCTCCTAGCCCTTATATACCGGGCTAGGTCTCAGGGAGTTCGTGTACGTGTATAGGTAAACTTTCCTAACCCTAGATTGCTCGGTACGGTAGGTCTTCGCACCTTGCTTGTGAGTCGAGGACTTCTACGTCGGTGCCATCTAGTGGGCTGAGGCCGTATCTTCATGGGCCTTCTACCTTCACGGACACCAGGTAGGCTCATCTGTAGGAGTCGTGGGGTCACCCCCTCGTCAGGCTCCCAACGGCTGGATTCGTGGGGGACTATAAAAGGGGGGTCTTCTTCTTCCTTTGTCCCCACCGGTTTTGTGCAAGTTCTTCCCCCCATTGTTGATCTCTTTGAGCTTGCTTACTCTCTTCCTCTCCTATGATTCTTGCTCCTTTTTAAGGGAAAAGAGAGAGGAGATCTAGATCCACATTCTCCACCGATTCATCTCTCGTCTAAGTGAGGGGAGCCTTGTGGATCTAGATCTTGGAGTTCTTGGTGTTCTCTTTGTTCTTCCTCTCATACTCCTCCATAGCTTTTGTTGCTTTGGTGGGATTTGAGAGTGGGGGACTTGAGCACTTCTTGTGCTCTTTCCGTTGCATTTGGTGCATCGGTTTGAGTTCTCTCCGAGGATTCTTTGTAGTGAGTGAAGTAGAGAAGATAGCTACTCTTGAGTGCATTGGCACTCTAGAGCTTGTACCTCGTGGGTGCGTTGGCACCTAGAGGCTTGTTGGTGCGGAGCTCAATCATTTTGGTGGAAATCTTATGGACGCTACGGGAGCCTCCAATTCGGTTGTGGAGATTGCCCCGAGCATTTGTACGGGTTCGGTGACCGCCCCCAAGGGTTGCCATTTGTACGGGTTCGGTGACCGCCCTCAAGTGTCCTAATAGTGGAATCACGGCATCTTGCATTGGTAAGAGCGTGAGGAGAAATAGGGTGGCCTCATTGGCTTCGTGTGAGCATTGTGCTCCTCGCCCTTTCAGAACGGAGACGTACTTCTCGCAAGAGAAGGAAGTTAGGTAACAAATCCTTGTCTCCATCGGCTCCACTTGCGGTTATCTCCACCCTTACTTTGAGCAAGCTTATTACATTGTTTATCTTGTGCTTGCTCATATTATTGTGCATTGCTTGTCCCATAGGTTGTTCATCTAGTCAACCTATTTACTTGTGCACCTACTTTGTGATAGCCTTAGTGCTCTTGTTATATATCTTGCTATCACATAGTTGTTTATCTTGCTTAGTATAAGTTGTTGGTGCACATAGTTGAGCCTAGATTATGTAGGTTTCTTTCTTGCAAAATTAAACGTTAAGTTTCATTCCGCATTTGTTCAAGCCTAAACCGTAATTATTTTAAGCGCCTATTCACCCCCCCCTCTAGGAGACATCCACGTCCTTTCACCCATCTTGCAGCCTTTCAGAAGTTCCCTCTTCACCAACTCTACCATGCCAAGCTTACTCATATGCCCAAGGCGCATGTGCCACAGATTAGTATTATTCGATTTTTCATTAGTAAGAGCAGCAGCAGTAGTATTCATAGTGCTTCCTCTAAGAGCATATAATTTTGCAGAATTCATCTCACCTATCACATGAACGAGAGAACCTTTGGATACCTTCACAACTCCACCTGTTCCGGTGTACTTGTATCCTTCAACTGCAAGAGTGCTAAGAGAGATAAGATTTCTCGCCATCTTTGGTACGTGCCTCACATCCTTCAATGTGCGGATCATGCCATCATGCATCTTGATCTGAACTTCGCCAATACCCACAATCTCACGCGGGTTATTATCTCCCATCCGCACCACATCTCCTGTCTGCACAAACTCATAAGAACTGACCCAATCCTTGTTACAGCAAATATGAAAAAAACATGCAGAATCAAGTATCCACTCATCATTAGCAGAAACACAACTGGCAAAGACAACAAGTGCATCATCAGAATCAGTCTCACCAGATGCAATAGCAACCTTACCATCTCCATCGGATTTATGCTTAGGCTTATAGGTACCGTTCCTCTTTTCCTTATTCTGCAGCTTCCAACAATCACCAATCTCGTGACCATTTTTCTTACAATACTTGCAGAATTGTTTGTCCTTTCCTCTGGACTTTGAGTGGTATCGGTTATTCTTGTTGTTTTCTCTGTTGTAGTTGTTGTCGTAACTCTTCTGCTCAGATCTACCTCAGACCTGCAAAGCTTCACCTCGAGAGGATGATTCCCCGGGCTGAACTAAGCTTTTCATCTTTTCCTTCTGTTGAAGGGCCTCATATACTTTAGCAAGGGTTAGATCATCACGACTATATAAAATAGTATCACGGAAATTTGCAAAGGAACTAGGCAACGAGCATAGAAGCAGAAGACCTAAGTCTTCATCCTCATACTTAACCTCCATAGCCTCAAGATCAGAAATGATCTCCTTGAAGACCAATAGGTGATTCATCATCGAACCACCTTCCTGCAGCTTGTGCGTGAACAACTTCATCTTCACGTGCATCTTACTGGTTAGATCTTTGGACATACAAATTGAATCCAATTTCAACCACAGAGCGGCAGCAGTTTTCTCCTTCAAAACCTCCTGCAGAATATTATTGGATAGATGCAAATGAATCAAAGACATCGCCTTACGATCCTTACGGAATTGATCAGGAGTCCACATTGCCTGATCGGCTTTCCAGAACTTCTCCAATGCATCATCCAGATCAGGATGAGCCAGCACCACGCGCATCTTGACGTGCCACGGCGCGAACCTTGTGTTGTACTCCGGCGGCGGAAGATCAAACTTCATCGACATGTCGAAGAACCCTAAATTGAACAAGGCTCTGATACCACTTGTTGATACTATTTTATATAGTCGTGATGATCTAACCCTAAAATAGTAACACAACGTCCAGGTCAGACCTTGGATGTCTCATTTTCATGGATGGATCTCATCTCTTCTTCCATGGCTTGCTTCACGGTTCTTGTTTCAGGGCTTCAACATAGCTTGATGGTTCATCGACTCCAAGCATGCACAACTCAAGATCTTGCACATGATCAAAATCCTCAGGACTCAAGCTTGGAGTTGTTTCATCATACAAATCACTTAGAGAGCCCGCATACGAAGGGTTCCCTCTGGTGTATCCAGAGCAGGCAAAGTTTCAGACAATGGTATAGTTGGTGTCACCGGTGATTTAGGTGTAGCTAGGGGAGATGGAGTTCTGTATTATGATTCGTGAGCCTACATTACGTGGCAAATTTCCATCATAACCATGTGTTTCATATCGACTTGGCTCTCATCACAATTTGGCTGAGCTAAATCTTCAGGGTCAATGTGTACTGTGAAAGCTTCATCACAATCAACAGCAAGTTCTGCCTCTCCACTCCACAACCACTTCTTTCCTTCCTCAAAAACTACATCCCGTGATACCACCAGACGTTTTGTAGCCGGTTATACAGCCGTTATGCCTTTGAACCCCACTCATAACCAATGAACACCATTTTCTCACTTCTGTCAGCAAGTTTCCCTCTTGACGGCCCTGTCACTTTCACATGGGCCACACAACCAAATGTGCGCAAGGGATGGACATATGGCTTCCTATCATGCCAAGATTTATTGGGAGTTCTTCCAAGCACACTCTTCATCGATGATCTATTTAACAAATAGACCGCAGTGGTAACAACTTCTCCCCAAGTCTGATTGCGCCTTTCAACAACCCGGTTTTGTTGGGCTGAGTAGGGGTTATCCTCCTTTTCAAAAAAAAAACGCTCTTCACAATATTCATTGAATTCCGCGGAGGTGAATTCTCCACCACGGTCTGTTCTTAATGCTTTGAGCTTCAAGTCCACTTCCATCTCAGCAGCGGCCTTCACCTTTTTCAATTCAAAAAATGATTTGTCCTTGCTCTTCAAAAGAAGAAGCCTCATGTATCAGCTACAGTCGTCAACCATCAACAGAAAATATCGACTTCTAGTTGGGGTAGATTGTGTTATTGGACCACAGAGATCAGCATGTACAAGTTCCAATTGCTTCTCGGCTCTGTACTTTGCTTGTTGTGGAAGGATGTATGATGTTGTTTCCCTATTAAGCAGCCATTACACACCTTCTCAACGTGCTTCACAAGAGGAAACCCTTTCACCATGTTCTATTGAGCCAGAGATCTCAGTGCCTGAAAATTCAGATGCCGGAAACGAGCATGCGACAACCATGAAGTTTCTTCGACAGAACCTAACAGACAAACAGGCTTACCCAGCTTCAAGTTGAGAATATAGAGCTTATTCTTTCTCCTCGGCACACTGATTAGTAATCTTCTGGCGAAATTAGTAATCACAAGGTTGATGATTGCCCAGTGAAGAAGAAGCCACATACATGTGTGAAATTTGTAGGTAGTGCAGCTCAAGGCTTAGGTTTTTATTGTGTGGATGTCCCTGACATCAATTCCCAGCATGCTGGAGGTATGAAGAATGTTGGTATGTTTTTTGTGGAATCGGGAGAAATCTCAAAGCAAGAGCTGGCCAAGGTGTTCTCTGAAATCTACAAAACTAATTGGCCATGGCCAATCAACAGCCTGGATGACTGGACCTTCCTGGTTAAGTTCCCTCCAGCCATTCGAGTGGAGCAAGTGGATGGGTACCCCTGTTTTGGACTCAAAAAGGAAAATGCTACTGTTAATGTAGAGGTTTGGAAAGGAAAGATAGATTATGAAGGGCCCCTGCAAGAGGTTTGGGTTAAAATTTGGAAGTTAAATCCAAAGTGGTGTGAATGGCAAGTCTATGACCAAGTCACTTCAGCTTTTGGCCTGCTGCTGAATGTGGACTGGCAATTCAACTTCCAGTCTTTCTATGAAGTAGTCAGACTCAAGGTGGCCTGCAAAGACCGCACAAAAATCCCATCTGAGAGGGTATTTGGTATCCAAGGAGAGCTCTATAGAATCTTCATTGAGGTTGAGCCCCACACAGAGACTGATAGTGGGGATGGTAATGACCATCCCCAACCTGGTGTGGACAACATTACTTTGGGATCTGGGATGGCTAGTGCCCAAATCACTGATGAGATCAGGTCGCAAAGGAGCTCCAAGTCTGTCTCTGATCAAAGCTCTGTAGCTTTATCTAACACATCTGAAAGACAGCAAACCATGAACTACCTGCAGAGGATCAATGAAGAAATAGAGGACACTCACTCACCTGTGTCTTTTCTCAAGTCCAAAATTCCAATGGTGGAGGAGCAAGAAGCTGACAAGTTTGGAAATACAGAAGAAAACCAATGCTTCAGTATGCTAAGGGAGATGGAGCTGATGGATGATGAGGAAGATGAAGAGGAAGTGACTGAGATACCTGATGGATTGAGATATGGCACTGATGGTGGTTTTGAGGACTCCTTTCCATCCTTGGAAGAAACTGTAGCCCTGGCCAAGCAGAAATGGGGTCCTACTCAAGCAATGAGGACAAGCTCAAGAGTTACTAACAACCAAGTGCATGTGATTCTCAGAGCACAGTAGCTCAAAAAGATCCACAACTTGGAAATCCCAAAAGACAAAGGTATAACTAATCCCCACTTTTCCCTGTTCAACAATCCTTCATTCATTTCTGTTGCTAGTAAAATCAGAGTTCATGTAGATCCCCCACAGAGGCTAGTGATAGATGACATTGTAGACAAAAACAGTAATACAGTTCTGGCCAACACTGCTGGTGCTGTGCCAAAATTCTGGTACAGATAAGGACAATGATGAGGTTTTAGCCAGTACTGTTGGTACTGTCTCAAGCCCTAGAACACCCAACTTCATAGCTAGAAATGATTTTGTTACTGATAATGATCAAGGCTTGTTATATAATGATAGTAGCAAAGGTATTTGGACTGAGGTCTGCAAAAATAGGCGGGGCAAGCACGCCATGAAAATTAGAGTACCATGAATTGTCTATTTTCAAATGTGAGGGGAATTAATGCCCCTGGTAGGAAAGCTCTTATCCTGGATACTATCAATAGAATCCAGCCAGCTGTGATTGGTTTTCAGGAAACTAAGAAGGAAAACTTCTCTTAATCATACCTAAATTTTTTATGTGGGTCCAAGAAATTTACTTGGCATCACCTCCCTTCAGTTGGCACTGCTGGTGGCATCCTAATGGGGATTGACATGAATGTCTTTGATCTAATTAGTTGGAGCAATTTAGAATTTGCTGTTAGTTGCTCTCTTAGATTGAAAGGGAAAGAAGAAGAACTTAGATTCATTACTGCATATGGGACTTCCTATGAAGAGAAAAAAGAAGCATTCCTGTTTGAGCTTCATGCACTCTTTATAAACAATAGTATCCCTACCGTTATAGGAGGAGACTTCAACCTAGTGAGGTTCTCTTCTGACAAGAACAATGGCAATATAAATAGAAAATGGAGTGACAATTTCAATGCCTGGGTGGAGATTTGGAGTCTTCTAGAAATTAAACTGGCTAGCAGGAAGTATACATGGGCCAATAACCAAGTAGACCTAATCATGTCTACCATTGACAGAGTCTTTTGTACTATAGAGCTAGACATTTTATTTCCACTAGCTTCTATCTCTTCCTTACCCAGATGTGGAAGTGATCACACACCCATAGTCTGGGACTCAGGCTTGCTCAAAAAACCAAGAACTGGTAGGTATAAGATGGAAAAATGGTGGCTATTGAGGGATGATTTTAGAAATCTCATTTCAAAAATCTGGAATGAGGAAACCATAGCTAGAGATCCAATAGGCAAGTGTGACACCCCGGTTTACGCAGCTTGTTCTTTTTCGCGGTTTTCTCTTTTTTGTCTGCTGGTTTGGTTCTTGAGCACCTCGTCGGACTTGAACTTGAGCATATCTTCTTTCCATGCTCAAGTGCCCCTTGTTTCCCCACCTTTGCCAATGCCATCCCATTGATCCACCTCATCCGAGCCACCAAAATATCCAAGCCATATATTCCTTTTTCTAATAAAAGGGATATTCCTATTATTTGAGGTTTGTGAAGCAACCCCTACTTATGTTGCTCCATAAATCCCCAAATAATTCCTCCATGACCTTGATCCCATATCTTTCCAAATTCTCCAAAAAGATTGCGTAACCCAAGTGGATTTTTCCTCTAGAAAAACTCATTTGTCTATGGGGGCAGAATGGAGCTTTGTGAAGGGAGTGCCACTTTCCTTGATCCATTGCTGGTGAAACTTTTTGTGCAAGCTCATGTGATCAGATGATTTATCTCCACCAAATTCCAACACCAATTGCTTAGCCAAACACCCACAATAAATTCCCAAAGTTTGGATGCAGCAAAGGGGCATTGTGAAGCAAGTGCATGATAGGGGATCCCAATTGCCTTGAAACTTTTTGAGCATGATCCTACCACCAAATAACTCCACCAAACCAAATTTGAGCCAAAACCCATTACCCATGTGAGTGCATCATCAAGTGTAATTTTCTGGTCAGTGGGCCACATTGTGAAGCAAGTGCTAACTATGTGTGTCCAATGGCTACGAAATTTTATACACATGTGCAACATGCCATATAACCAAGCTACACCAAATTTCAGCCAATTCCACCCAACCTATGCCAGGCTAGCATCAACTTTGCATTTCTGGTTCAAATGAACATCTGTAAAGAAAGTGTTAGCTAGCCTACTCCAAATGAGCTATGAAAAATATCATGCCTAGGGGAGCTATGTGCTAGCCAGAAACCAGTACAAGCACCTTCTGCCACATGATGCCTTTTACAAAGAAAGTATCATGTATATTGCTTTGTTTGAGCCCAAAATTTCCAGATCACTAGTCCTTTGTACCTCTAACCCAGATGACAACTTGGTCCTATCCGGAACAACACCATGTGATCACAACTTCTGCTCCAAGTTTGCTGCATCAGACTTCAGGATAAGCCAAAGATCACCACAGTGCTCCTTGTGACCATCCGACTGTACCCCTGTGATCACCTGTAGAAGGACTACGCGCTTGACACGTTTGTCCACATAGAATCTCACCCCCTGCATGGTCGCCACGCCATTGGCACGCTCTGGACGTGTCCAGTACATGCCCGACGTGTCCACTCCGTGCCCCTGTGCGTCCGTGGCCATCTGCTCGCGTCCACCCGCACTGAACGGCTTTGCCAGGCCGCGTGCTCCACGCCACCCCCCTCTCAAATCCCCTCGACACCTCCAGACGCCCGCCAGCTCACAGTCGCCGTGGCAGTCGCCATTGTCGCGGCCCGGAGCTTGGATTCCACTCCCTCCCTATAATGGAGACACCCCCGACCCCTCTAGAGTAATCCAGCAGCTCCCCACCTCCTCCTAGCCCAAAACCCCCTCCCAAGTTCTTGCCGGAGCGCACCCTCGCTCCTCACGGCCACCATTGCCGCTGCCGGCCCCCGCGATTTTGGCGCAGACCCGAAGCCCCTCCTCCTAGCCGTTCCCCCACTGGACCCCGGGTCCCTCCTCTGGCCGCAGCCTCGCCTCCCTCACCTCCCCGCCGGAGCCCTCCCTCCTCCACCGCGCCGTGCCACCATGGCCGCCGTGCCGCGGTCTACAGGAGGCAGTGCCCCGGGCAACCGCGAGGCCACCCGTGGGTGCAGCTCGAGCCGCCGGCCCGGTGCGCCACGCCTGACGGGCAACCAGCCGGTCCGGCCACCGGCGGCAAGCGCCTGCAGGCCACGCCCAGGCGGCCTTTCTCTGCTTCGCCGTCGGGAGAACAGGGGAGGAGAGAGGCAGCAAGACCTGACAGCCTGGGCCCCGCGTGGCAGGTCTGGGTGGAGGCGCCTTAGGGCCGGATTACGTCTTCTCCCCAGGAAGACGGCTTTTCGTCAGCCGTAGTCCAAACTACGCCTTCTCCTTTCAGAAAGCGTACTTTCCCCCGCAGTAGCCCGGAATACGCTTTCAGCTCAGGAAAGCGTATTTCTCTCTTCAAGCCGCCCGAAGTGCGCTTTCAGCTTCAGAAAGTGTATTTCCACCTCAACTAGCCCCTCCGATACCGTTTCGTCGATATCTCCGCAACCATAAGTCCAAATGAGGTGACTCTTTTTGCGTTGGCTCTGTTTCGAGCTCCTCTTCGCGTTGGCATGGGTCCCATGCCCTGGTGTGTTGTTCTCTTGTGCTGTTCAGGTCAAAGTGGTCTGACCCCCTTCTCGCCGTGTTGTTTTTGTCCGGTTTTTGCAGGGCTTTGTCGGTATCCGAGGCCGAGGGTGTGTTCCACACCTTGTTGGTGAAGGCAAGCCACGACACCCGTCGCACCTTTGCAACGCTTTGACGTGCTTATGTTATTGTTGTTCGTTGATATGCTACATCGGTGCTATGTCCATATCGGTGGCCGCGATCGTGTCACCGTTGTATGTTTACTGTTATTGTTGCCATGATCATGCTACTGTTATGTTCATGCTTGCCATGTTTACCATGTTACTTCATGCCATGCTTTGCTCAAGTGATTGCCATGCTTGTTTATGCTATTGCCATGCCATACCTTGCCATGTTACAATCATGCCATGCTCAGTTAAAATGTTGAACTATGCCATGTTCTCTGATTATTTTCATGTCACTAAGAGGTCACATCTTGGTCACGGTAGTTAGGTCATGATTGCTATGAGAAAATATTTTCACATGTTATATTCATATAGTTCATGCCATGCCATGCTAGTTACTTCATCTTTGCTCATGTCATGTTACCTTCTTGCATGCTCACGGTAAGAACTACATGTTGATATGCTCATGAACCTAATCTAACCATTGACCAAGTGCCACCGAACCGAGCTCTTTTCGTGCAGCCACAATTGCCTGTACGGGCAGGCCTTGATGCGGTCTGCCGGTGGGCGTCTCTTACGCGTATTCACCAAAGTGGGAAGGCTACGCGCGACAGTTGCCTTTGGCCGGGTAAACGGCGGTATTCTTGACAGCCAGTATGTTTTGGGCCCGTCCCCGTTTGGGACAAGTTTTGGGCCACGCGATGGTTGGAGCCATGCGATGGTCAGTGTCGGGATGACACCGGGCTACCCAGGACATGACTTGTGTAAGTATGTCGGTGATACGGTAAGGGTGACACGCGGTATATCGGTCTCGTTGGGGACGTCTACCTCACTACTCACGGGGCTGGTTCCAAGGATCCTGTGGGACAGGTTCCGGGAGTTTTGAGCGGAGGAGGAACTCCATGTGTGGTGAAAGTGCACAAACTCTGCAGAGTCAAAAATCTATTCGAATAGCCGAGTCCTCGGTCATGGGACACAGTTCGTACTAGGTCAAACGAGGTCAACAAGAAATTGCTAATAATAAACTTGATGCTGAAAGATTGGACCAGTTGGTAAGCGGTCATGAGATGGCCTGGATACCGAGTCAGGAGGACTCGGAGGGTAAGCTGCACGGTCATGCGGTGACCGTGAGTTGTGGTTATCAATGCACTGAGAATTAACCTGCTATGCATTCATGTTCACCATGTTGTTTACATTCGTGCTATGTTGAGGATATGCTGATAATATGATTCATGATAATATGCTAGCATGACATTGTTGCTCACCTGTTCAATTCACTAATATACTTTAACGTGTTGCCATGTTATTGTTTTGCCTTGTTGCATGGTTGTTGTGAGCTTGCAAGTACATTCAATGTACTGACCTGGTGTGTTATGCTAGATTTGCAGGCCGTGCTTTGGATGCATAGGACGACATTCCCGGTGTTTGCGAGCTAGGAGGTGTCCCAGCCAGTGTCCCTGTGGATTGGTGTTCATCGTCGCCGTTATTGTTCCACTGCCGTCGATATTCCGCCGCTAGGGTTATGCTGCTGGTTGGTGTAGAGCTGAGGCGAGCCTGAGGAGCAAGTTGTGTCTCCACTAGCATTGTAATAGACTTCGTGTACCCTTATATTTTGTAATAGAAAGTTGTTCAGTTCTATATCAATCAGTGTCGTGCTCCAGAAGACTTGATCTCTGGGCTGGTGCACGGGGCGTTCCGGTCCTCTGAGCCGGGGTGCCACATCGATTGGTATCAGAGCAGGACTGGCTGTAGGAGACCCTAGTCCGCGTGAACGTTAGAAGGACGTTAGATTGACGTTAGAACTAGAATATAGCTTGCTTGTGTGATGCTTTTGCTGGCTGCATTTGTTTGCTGCATATAGGCGGGAGATCAGAACGCTTGCGCTTCGTGTAGTCCGTGATGCGAGTAGTGGTGTTGCATGTTGTGTGTGTAGTAGTAAGTTGAGATCCCGTGTGCGATCTCAGTGCTTGTTCAGTTGTTGTTCTTGCTCAGTTGGTTCTCGTTGTTGATTCTTTGTTCAGCTTCTTCGGCAGTTACTGACTCTGTTTTGGCAGGTATCAAATGACTTGTTCGGACCCCTTGCTTGTTGTTCTTCAGCAGTGGCACCACGCCTGGTTCTGAGCTGATACTTGGTCGGCCGTCCGGGATGGATGCCTCCTTTATTTTCTTCTCACACTGACCCCGAGTTCTGAGCTGTCTTGCGGCCGTCTCGGGCAGCTGTTGAGTTTCTTTTCGCAGTGGAGACCCTATGTTCTGAGCTGATTTCTCGGCCGTCTTAGGGGACCTCTGCATTCTTCTTTTCAACATTGCCTCATGCTCTGAGCTGATTTCGGTTGGCCGACTGGAGCAATGCTTGAGCTATACCAGTACAAGTCCCAGATCAGAGTTGTAAAGACCGTTCTGGTGGCTACTGGGTTATTCGTTCTTCTTCTTTGCAAGGCGTCCGGATGGTCATCGACCACAGCTAAAGCTGATGAAGTAGCAGGTCTCTTCTCGTTTGCTTTTTGCTCCGTAGTTTTCTTCGTTGGTTTTTTGTTTGGTTCTTCGGTGTCACTTGCTCCACCCCGATGGAAAGTTGCTCATAACCCCGCATACCTCGAAGAATCAGTGTAAGACCGCAGAACATTATAAAGCTACCGAGTCAAGAACCCACACCAGTTTGCTGCAGGAATATTCAACTCCAGTATGAGTTCATCCTGAATGAATCAGGTCAACATCATGACCATGAAGAGTCCATCATCAGAAGACCAGAAAGAAAAGAGTTCAGCAGTAAAGATATGATCCGTCAAACGCCGCAATGGAGCGGGTAAATCAGCAAGTCAAACGTGACTCATACCCAGATGCATTGGAAGCATGTGGCTCATGAATGGATGCTACCCAAGCTATCCATTGAGTCCAGTTTACATCAACTATGACAGTTGCCGAGATTCAAGCAAAGATAAGCAGAAACTATGGCCCACGAGCATATGCACCCAAGGCAGGACAAGCACCAGCTACAGTCCTATGCAATACAAATTATTCCGGTATATCCCTGAAGATGGTCAGAAAATATCATGAAGCCCAGATAATTGGAAGAATGTTTCCCCCTCACCAGCCGGCAGTCAGAAAATTGTCAGACACCATGGCCAGTTTTGTCCCCGCTTCATTGTGGGATAGCTTCGAGCAGAAGGAACCTCAGCCTTCCGTGACAAGGTACCGGCACAGCCGACATGTACCGTATATCCACCTTCCTAAGTAAGCTACCAGGATATCCTCTCAGCCAAGGCAGTCAACCTTCCTCCACAAGTCACCGGCAGAAGCTACAGTGCAAGACGCCCAGTTCGTGTTCAGTACGCCGCAGAGATGGATTCCAGCACATGCCATCCGGTCATGTACAGTGAAATACCGCAGGAACTTCCAGCAGAAGGAAACTGTATGTCCACAGTGCAAAGAGGCAAAGCTTCCGAGGCAAGGTAACCCAACCTTCTTCAGCATGCTATCGAGGCAGCTTCCCGTGTACGACACCCCGCCTTCCTCGATACGCCATAGGAGAAAGATTCCGGGGTACGACACCCAACCTTCCCTAGCAAGCTACCCCAAGCTTTGCGGTCAAGCCACCCAGTCTTCCTCGACATGTCATCATACCTGCAATGGTATTGTCAGAAAAATTCAGTTGCTCAGAAACAGTGAAGATTTCAGCATTGTCAGGACCCGCATATGCTATGGGTACTCATATCAAGTATGAAAGCTATCCCGGTGCGACTACCACCATGCTGTAATCAAGAAGGAAATTATGCACATGAACATCGGTGAAAAACCGCAACTCTTGGGAGGAAAGGCAGCAGACAAGTCAGATGCCTGCCTCTGCCTGGAAGTAAGACTGACAGGGCCATGATGAAGCACCCGAAGGAAGAAAAACAATGAAGCATCCGATTTTGCCCCAATCATGAGGGTCAGCTTCTCACGACCAACAAGACCCTGAAGAAGGATGATCTTGAAATCCCAGTTATGGCAATCAATATTATCATGATGGTCCAAGAGCCAAAGGTGATGATAACCCATCTAGCTCAGAGGAAGATTTCGGCACAACATTAATCCGGTATGTAAGGAGTGCAAAAGAAAAAGAGCCCTGACCAAAGAAAAGCCAACACAAGAAAAGGTGATAGCCACAGAAGAAAAACCCAGGACAGACAGACAGGCAGATGTCAAACCTTGCTGCAGTATACATTACCCGAACAAACATGGTACCTCGCAAGTCGTCAGGAGTACGCAACTCTCAAGCCCGACGAGTTCGGCAAAAATATAAACGGTATGGACCTCAAGCCAAAATTTTCGCGATCAGTTGAATTCATGTGAACCACCATGGATATCTACCAAAAAGAAAGCTCATTCAGTATGGGCAAAGTACCACATACCGAGCCAGTCAGCCGAGCAGTTACCCAGGTTCAGAATCATCCGTTTTGCCAGTATACCACAGTCTGCTTCAGCAAAGGTCGCCCGCTCAGCTCAGCACTTTGACTGCAAGGACCACGGTGAAGCAAAATACGATTAATCGCCACCCGGATTGCACTACCTGTCAGTGAATCCCAGCATACGTGAATGCTCAGAATTTGTGTCCCGCTCCGAGTCAACGAGCAAGGTGGACAACCCAAAAGAAATGTGATGCAACCTCACATGCCGTCAGTCAAGGTTCCGCACATGAAAAACCAACATGGTAAACCTTCTGGGATACCCGCTACCCATGAAGGCCAAGCTCGTCTCAGAGGATCCAATACAAAGGATTCAAGACCGTACCACGATTGAAGCCCGAGATACCCTGAGAACAGTACGGATATCGACAACATTCAGTCGACAGCAAGACATTCAGTTGTCATACAAGTCAGAAGACATGAGGATGGAAATCAACAGGAAAATAGGTGATACATCAATGAAGAACCTTCTGTCAGAATTGTGAACCAGGTGAAGTAAACCCCCTCAACAAAGATATATTGGATGCTACTGTGGGAACAATATGCAGTAAGAAGAAGAAGTCCGAGAAGCAACAAGTTTCCGAAAGGACAGTAAGTTTGCAGTGGTTCCCTGAGCAACCAAATCTCGAGGACGAGATTTATTCTAAGGGGGGTAGGTTTGTGACACCCCGGTTTTCACAGCTTGTTCTTTTTCGCGGTTTTCTCGTTTTTGTCTGCGGATTTGGTTCTTGAGCACCTCGTCGGACTTGAACTTGAGCATATCTTCTTTCCATGCTCAAGTGCCCCTTGTTTCCCCACCCTTGCCAATGCCATCCCACTGATCCACCTCATCCGAGCCACCAAAATATCCAAGCCATATATTCCTTTTTCCAATAAAAGGGATATTCCTATTATTTGAGGTTTGTGAAGCAACCCCTACTTATGTTGCTCCATAAATCCCCAAATAATTCCTCCATGACCTTGATGCCATATATTTCCAAATTCTCCAAAAAGATTGCGTAACCCAAGTGGATTTTTCCTCTAGAAAAATTCATTTGTCTATGGGGGCAGAATGGAGCTTTGTGAAGGGAGTGCCACTTTCCTTGATCCATTGCTGGTGAAACTTTTTGTGCAAGCTCATGTGATCAGATGATTTATCTCCACCAAATTCCAACACCAATTGCTTAGCCAAACACCCACAATATATTCCAAAGTTTGGATGCAGCAAAGGGGCATCGTGAAGCAAGTGCATGATAGGGGATCCCAATTGCCTTGAAACTTTTTGAGCTTGATCCTACAACCAAATAACTCCACCAAACCAAATTTGAGCCAAAACCCATTACCCATATGAGTGCATCATCAAGTTTAATTTTCTGGTCAGTGGGCCACATTGTGAAGCAAGTGCTAACTATGTGTGTCCAATGGCTACGAAATTTTATACACATGTGCACCATGCCATATAACCAAGCTACACCAAATTTCAGCTAATTCCACCCAACCTATGCCAGACTAGCATCAACTTTGCATTTCTGGTTCAGTTGAACATCTGTAAAGAAAGTGTTAGCTAGCCTACTCCAAATAAGCTCAAACTTGGTGTACACACTCATCCTAGTGTATGATTAAGCTATGCAAAATATCATGCCTAGGGGAGCTATGTCCTAGCCAGAAACCAGTACAAGCACTTTCTGCCACATGATGCCTTTTACAAAGCAAGTATCATGTATATTGCTTTGTTTGAGCCCAAAATTTCCAGATCACTAGTCCTTTGTACCTCTAACCCAGATGACAACTTGGTCCTATCCGGAACAACACCATGTGCTCACAACTTCTGCTCCAAGTTTGCTGCATCAGACTTCAGGATAAGCCAGTGATCACCACAGTGCTCCTTGTGACCATCCGACTGTACCCCTGTGATAACCTGTAGAAGGACTACGCGCTTGACATGTTTGTCCACGTAGAATCTCACCCCCTGCATGGTCACCACGCCATTGGCACGCTCCGGACGTGTCCAGTACATGCCCGACGTGTCCACTCCGAGCCCCTGTGCGTCTGTGGCCATCTGCTCGCGTCCACCCGCACCGAACGGCTTTGCCAGCCCGCGTGCTCCACGCCACCCCCCTCTCAGATCCCCTCGACACCTCCAGACGCCCGCCAGCTCACGGTCGCCGTGGCAGTCGCCATTGTCGCGGCCCGGAGCTTAGATTCCACTCCCTCCCTATAATGGAGAGACCCCCAAGCCCCTCCAGAGTAATCCAGCAGCTCCCCACCTCCTCCTAGCCCAAAACCCCCTCCCAATTTCTTGCCGGAGCGCACCCTTGCTCCTCACAGCCACCGTTGCCGCTGCCGGCCCCCGCGATTTTGGCGCAGACCCGAAGCCCCTCCTCCTAGCCGTTCCCCCACTGGACCCCGGTCCCTCCTCGACGCCCTCACCTCCCCGCCGGAGCCCTCCCTCCTCCACCGCGTCGTGCCACCATGGCCGCCGTGCCGCGGTCTACAGGAGGCAGTGCCCCGGGCAACCGCGAGGCCACCCGTGGGTGCAGCTCGAGCCGCCGGCCCGGTGCGCCACGCCTGGCGGGCCAGCCAGCCGGTCCGGCCACCGGCGGCAAGCGCCTGCAGGCCACGCCCAGGCGGCCTTTCTCTGCTTCACCGTCGGGAGAACAGGGGAGGAGAGAGGCAGCAAGACCCGACAGGTGGGGTCGGCCTGTAAGCGGCCTCAAGTCACTGACAGCCTGGGCCCCGCGTGGCAGGTCTGGGTGGAGGCGCCTTCGGGCCGGATTACGTCTTCTCCCCAGGAAGATGGCTTTTCGTCAGCCGTAGTCCAAAATACGCCTTCTCCTTTCAGAAAGCGTACTTTCCCCCGCAGTAGCCCAGAATACGCTTTCAGCTCAGGAAAGCGTATTTCTCTCTTCAAGCCGCCCGAAGTGCGCTTTCAGCTTCAGAAAGTGTATTTCCACCTCAACTAGCCCCTCCGATACTGTTTCGTCGATATCTCCGCAACCGTAAGTCCAAATGAGGTGACTCTTTTTGCGTTGGCTTTGTTTCGAGCTCCTCTTCGCGTTGGCATGGGTCCCATGCCCTGGTTTGTTGTTCTCTTTTGCTGTTCAGGTCAAAGTGGTCTGACCCCCTTCTCGCCGTGTTGTTTTTGTCCGGTTTTTGCAGGGCTTTGTCGGTATCCGAGGCCGAGGGTGTGTTCCACACCTTGATGGTGAAGGCAAGCCACGACACCCGTCGCACCTTTGCAACGCTTTGACGTGCTTATGTTATTGTTGTTCGTTGATATGCTACATCGGTGCTATGTCCATATCGGTGGCCGCGATCATGTCACCGTTGTATGTTTACTGTTATTGTTGCCATGCTCATGCTACTATTATGTTCATGCTTGCCATGTTTACCATGTTACTTCATGCCATGCTTTGCTCAAGTGATTGCCATGCTTGTTTATGCTATTGCCATGCCATACCTTTCCATGTTACAATCATGCCATGCTCAGTTAAAATGTTGAACTATGCCATGTTCTCTGATTATTTTCATGTCACTAAGAGGTCACATCTTGGTCACAGTAGTTAGGTCATGATTGCTATGAGAAAATATTTGCACATGTTATGTTCATATAGTTCATGCCATGCCATGCTAGTTACTTCATCTTTGCTCATGTCATGTTACCTTGTTGCATGCTCACGGTAAGAACTACATGTTGATATGCTCATGAACCTAATCTAACCGTTGACCAAGTGCCACCGAACCGAGCTCTTTTCGTGCAGCCACAATTGCCTGTACGGGCAGGCCTTCATGCGGTCTACCGGTGGGCGTCTCTTACGCGTATTCACCAAAGTGGGAAGGCTACGCGCGACAGTTGCCTTTGGCCGGGTAAACGGCGGTATTCTTGACAGCCAGTATGTTTTGGGCCCGTCCCCGTTTGGGACAAGTTTTGGGCCACGCGATGGTTGGAGCCATGCGATGGTCAGTGTCGGGATGACACCGGGCTACCCAGGACATGACTTGTGTAAGTATGTCGGTGATACGGTAAGGGTGACACGCGGTATATCGGTCTCGTTGGGGACGTCTAGCTCACTACTCACGGGATCTGGTTCCAAGGATCCTGTGGGACAAGTTCCGGGAGTTTTGAGCGGAGGAGGAACTCCATGTGTGGTGAAAGTGAACAAACTCTGCAGAGTCAAAAATCTATTCGAATAGCCGAGTCCTCGGTCATGGGAGACAGTTCGTACTAGGTCACACGAGGTCAACAAGAAATTGCTAATAATAAACTTGATGTTGAAAGATTGGACCAGTTGGTAAGCGGTCATGAGATGGCCCGGATACCGAGTCAGGGGGACTCGGAGGGTAAGCTGCACGGTCATGCGGTGACCGTGAGTTGTGGTTATCAATGCACTAAGAGTTAACCTGCTATGCATTCATGTTCACCATGTTGTTTACAATCGTGCTATGTTAAGGATATGATGATAATATGATTCATGATAATATGCTAGCATGACATTGTTGCTCACCTGTTCAATTCACTAATATACTTTAACGCGTTGCCATGTTATTGTTTTGCCTTGTTGCATGGTTGTTGTGAGCTTGCAAGTACATTCAATGTACTGACCTGGCGTGTTATGCCAGATTTGCAGGCCGTGCTTTGGATGCGTAGGACGACATTCCCGGTGTTTGCGAGCTAGGAGGTGTCCCAACCAGTGTCCCTGTGGATTGGTGTTCGTCATCGCCGTTATTGTTCCACTGCCGTCGATATTCCGCCGCTAGAGTTATGCTGCTGGTTGGTGTAGAGCTGAGGCTAGCCTGAGGAGCAAGTTGTGTCTCCGCTAGCATTGTAATAGACTTCGTGTACCCTTATATTTGGTAATAGAAAGTTGTTCAGTTCTATATCAATCAGTGTCGTGCTCCAGAAGACTGGATCTCTGGGCTGGTGCACGGGGCGTTCCGGTCCTCTGAGCCGGGGTGCCACAGCAAGTGGCAAGAGAAAATTAGAAAAGTTAGGAAGATTACCAAAGGATGGAGCTCTAATGAGGAAGCAGCCATTAAGAGATACTCAAAAAATCATTCTAGAGGAATTAAATACCCTAGATATAAAGGCTGAATCTGAAACACTAACTGATGTAGAGATAGCTAGGTCCAAATTCATACACTCAGAGCTGCAGAAAATTTGGCTTCAAGAGGAAGTCAAAGCCAAGCAGAGATTTAGAGATAAAGATATTAAAGAAGGGGATAGAAATACCTCTTATTTCCATGTTGTTGCCTATCAAAGAAATAGGAAAACAACTATCCACTCTCTGGATGGTCCTGATGGTCCTGTGACTGACACAAAAGAAATGCTAGGGATTGCTAGAGAGTTCTATAAGGATTTATTTAAGCATGAACCTAGAAGTGGATTTAGACTAGATGATAACTTCTTCAGTAGAGATGAGATGGTTAGTGACCAGGAAAATGCAACCAGGTCAAAAAGGCTATTTTTGATTCATATGTTGATGGGGCCCCTGGCCCAGATGGCATTCCTTTCTTTTTTTACAAGCACTTCTGGGAGCTTGTTAAAGTAGATCTTATGGATATGTTCCACAACTTCTATAAAGGTGAGCTGGACATTAGAAGGCTGAATTTTTCCATGCTCACTCTTATTCCTAAAGAACCTGATGCAACATCCATCAAAAAGTTTAGACCTATCAGTCTGCTTTATTGCAGTTTTAAAATCTTCACTAAAGTATTGACCAATAGGATCACCATGATCTTGCAGAGGATCATTGCTAGCAACCAGTCTGCCTTCTTAAAAGGGAGATTTATACTGGAAAGTGTAGTTACTACACAGGAGGTGCTACACTCAGTACACTGCAAACCAGAAAGGGCTAGTGCTTAAATTATATTATGAAAAAGCCTTTGCTAAAGTTAATTTGGAATTTCTACCTAAGCTCTTGGCAACTCACCTCTTTCAGTTCAATTTTGGCCTATCTACACCATCTACAATGAATAAAACATTTTCTTGCAGAAGCCTGGGATGGTACAACTCTTAAGATTTCATTTAGGAGAACCTTCTCTGAGAGGCTTACGGAACAATGGTTCCAACTAGAAGATATTGTTGGTGGACTGCCAACGGCAGGATTCGTGGGGGACTATAAAAGGGGGGGGTCTTCTTCTTCCTTTGTCCCCACCGGTTTTGTGCAAGTTCTTCCCCCCATTGTTGATCTCTTTGAGCTTGCTTACTCTCTTCCCCTCCTATGATTCTTGCTCCTTTTTGAGGGAAAAGAGAGAGGAGATCTAGATCCACATTCTCCACCGATTCATCTCTCCTCTAAGTGAGGGGAGCCTTGTGGATCTAGATCTTGGAGTTCCTGGTGTTCTCTTTGTTCTTCCTCTCATACTCCTCCATAGATTTTGTTGCTTTGGTGGGATTTGAGAGTGGGGGACTTGAGCACTTCGTGTGCTCTTGCCGTTGCATTTGGTTCATCGGTTTGAGTTCTCTCCGAGGATTCTTCGTAGTGAGTGAAGTAGAGAAGATAGCTACTCTTGAGTGCATTGGCACTCTAGAGCTTGTACCTCGTGGGTGCGTTGGCACCTAGAGGCTTGTTGATGCGGAGCTCAATCATTGTGGTGGAAAGCTTCGGGACGCTACGGGAGCCTCCAATTCGGTTGTGGATATTGCCCCGAGCATTTGTACGGGTTCGGTGACCGCCCCCAAGGGTTGCCATTTGTACGGGTCCGGTGACCGCCCTCAAGTGTCCTAATAGTGGAATCACGGCATCTTGCATTGGTAAGAGCGTGAGGAGAAATAGGGTGGCCCTCGTTGGCTTCGTGTGAGCGTTGTGTTCCTCACCCTTTCCAAACGGAGACGTACTTCTCGCAAGAGAAGGAACTTAGGTAACAAATCCTTGTCTCCATCGGCTCCACTTGCGGTTATCTCTACCCTTACTTTGAGCAAGCTTATTACATTGTTCATCTTGTGCTTGCTCATATTATTGTGCATTGCTTGTCCCATAGGTTGTTCATCTAGTCAACCTATTTACTTGTGCACCTACTTTGTGATTGCCTTAGTGCTCTTGTTATATATCTTGCTATCACATAGTTGTTTATCTTGCTTAGTATATGTCGTCGATATGTGACGGCAGATGCCATGGGGATGGCTAAAGTGAGGGGAAGACGCGAGGAAGAAGATGTCGATGGTGTCGGAATCGGGTTGGGCACAAACACGGTGACGGACACCACGATGTACCCAGGTTCGGGGCTCTCCGGAGAGATAACACCCCTACTCCTGCTTATCTCTTCTATATCAATGGAACTAAACTACAATAACTGCTTCTCTATCTACTCAGGGGAAGGTGAGAGCCGCCGTGGGCAAGGTTCTCTCCTGCTTCCCTGAGGAGGAACTACAAGCAGTAAATGAACTGAGCGAGATGTGAGTAATGGTGCGAATGTTGTGGATCGTCCCTCACGCAGGAGGGATACCCCGGGCTCTTCTAGTGTGAGCCCGGGGTAAATCGGTAACTTCACTGCCGATTGGGCCCAGCTGTCATCCTCTAATCGGCTGGGCCCCACCGACTGCTCCTCTCCGGGTGATCCAGACCCGACGAGCGACGGCCCATGTTGTAGACTCGTAGGGCATGATGGTGAATAGTGGAGCTAGGAGGTGCGGTCTTGTCGTCCTGTCCGCGGAATTTGCGGAGAGGTCGACAACGCATCTCTGCCAGATCTTCGATGTGACTTGGCTTCTCTGCCACCCCGATCTCTCGGGATTGCGCATTTATGACCTCGTACTTGGACCTTCGACTGGTCTCGGGGTCAACTTCTCCAGGGGTAGTAAGTTGTACCGATTGCGCCTGGGCCTACTGGTGGCTCTCGGCAGGGTCGATTGCTCTAGGCAATCGGCCGCGTCGACGCTCATCTCGGCCCAGCTGCAGGCCAATCGGTTGATCGTCTTGGTAATGAGAGGATGGCCCGGTTGCGCCTGGGCCGACTGCTGGTATTCGGTACGGCTGATTGCCTTGGAGCAATCGGCCGTACGCCTGCCAATCTCGGCCCAGCTGCAGCTCTCGCTTGGGTGAGCCTACCCGGGTACCAATCCCCCGACAGTAGCCCCTAAACCTGTAAAGGTCCCACGGTCACTCGATCGCGGGGCCTTTGCAATTTTCAATCTTTCTCCCACATTTTCCGAATGTTTTGGCCTCATCAAGTGCGTCGTTCTGAGTTCGTCGACCGACTCGGAGATCACACTCGGCTGGCCAAGGTTTCGTCCGATTTGATTTGCATTGTCTCCGATTTATTTCTTCACTTTTTTTACCGATTTGATCACACGGTCACTCGGCTGCCTTCCAACGGTTACATCCGATTCTTCCGGGGAGCAGTCAATGGACTGGGGCCCACGACCCACGCACGATGTGACGTAACTGCAGGCCTCGACCCCCACGTCGCACGCCTTGCTTCCCACGCTGGGATCTCTTGCGCCGGTTTTCCGGTTGAACTTCCTGTGGGCTAGGCCACACTGGGCCACACGGCCGCAGCTAGATCCCACTCCCCTCCCTCGCCACCCATATAAGCCACAGGGGAGGGCCTCGGGCTCCTCCTTCTCGCATACACCTTCTTCCTCCTCCGCTTCTCGCTCCTCGCGCATGCCATTGCTGCTCCGCCCAAGCTCTTCAGTGTGCTCGTGACTCCGCCTCCGCGCACGGAATCCGCTCCGGCCGCGCATTCGCGTGCTCCTCCGCCACCGCGGTAACCTCTCACCGCCACCTTGCGCTCTTCGTCTTCGTTCTCTTCCCGCCCGCAAGTTCCATGGCGCCCCGACGAGACACCTCTCAGGCCAGTTGTGGGTGCTGGAAGGGTTCCAACGTCACCGCCGGTGCCATCCAGGCCTTGGTTCGCGCCCGCAAGATGTCGGCCGAGGTCCAATGGCGTGCTCCCGGCGCCGAGGTTGTGCCCGATGCGCGTGGTGGCGACAGGGTCGTTTTCCTCACTCACTTTTAGCGTGGATTCGGACTCCCTGCCAGCACTTTCTTTCGGAACTTCCTCAATTTTCACCATCTACAGCCGCATCACCTCGCGGCGAACTTCATAATGATCCTCTCCGGCTTCGTCACGCTGTTCGAGGGGTATCTCGGCTGCCGCCCAAGCATCACTCTTTGGAAGCGGTTCTTCAACCTCCGAGCTCACAATGCTCGGACGGGAGCTGTGGTGCCTTCTGCTACGGAAGGCGGCGATTCGACATTTGTGACCGACATGACCGACTGCGGTAGCTGCCTCGTCGCAGCCGGCAAGCACAAGTACAAAGGTACCGAGATCGTCCAGTCGTGCAAAAACTGGCAAACCACATTCTTCTATGTCAAATCTCCCGACCAAGGCCCGGATCTCCTGAACTTTCCCGAGTTCTCCCTCGCACAGCCGACTGAGAAATACCAGTGGTCGCTGAAGTACGGTGTCGGCGATTGCGATGTTGACGCTCAAGTCACCAGGATTGCTCTGCTGGAGCAGGAGGGGCTCCTGCCGACTGACCTTGCTGCTGCTTGGCTTCAAGCCCGAGTGCTTCCTCTACAGCGCCGAGTGCACCGCATCTGTGACATGTCGGATCCTTTGCCACTCGGCTCTGCACATGGCGAGTGAAACTCGAAGACCTTTGCACCAGGCTGAAGACTATCACCGCCAGTCCTTTGCCCGATCCTTTCCGCTTCGGCCTTGAGTACCTCAACCGTCGGCAGAAAACACCTGTGGTCTGTTCCGACTGTTCCGTTTCTCCGATTGCTTTTTCCTCATACTTAACTTCTCTGGTAACCTTCTTCTTCTTGCTCAGCACTTCATTCGATCCGACTTGATGGAAGACGGCCAGGTGGCCAGCACGTACGCCCCCGACCGTGAGGAAGATGACCCCGCGGACTTCGAGCACAATGGTGAGGTTCCCCCATCGGAATCCACTGATGACGGTGAATCCTCTGGGGAATCCTCTGAATCCGAAGATCCCGCTGATGACGCCGACGCCGAGGCCGCCGACCCCAGGAACGCCGACATCCGAACTGCAGCTCAAGGGGGTACGCCTGACTCTTCCCTTGAGCAATTTCTGGCCGAATGGAGCGATGACGACAGTGTCTCAAAGGTTGGTGATTCTGATGTAGCTCCTCACGCCAAGCCTCTGAAGGTGCCGACTAAATGTGCCTCGGCGACCGGCTCCTCCTCTGGTGCCGCTCCCAGCAAGGTCGCTAAGACGGCGCCGACTGCTCTCAATGGCAAACAGCCTCAGGTCGCGGCCACTCGAGTGCCGACTGGTCAAGCTCCGCTCGGCAGGTCCAGGGGCGGACCTGTCCTGAGAGACGCCCCTCTGAATGTCGCCCCGCTGAGATGTCGGATGCCCACGGGCGCGCCGAGGATAGTCGGGTATGCCTTTATCTTCATGCTTCGAACCTCACTGTCTTCTCTTATACTCATTCACCTCTTCGTTCTTCTTTCAGGGAGCCGATTTGTCTTGATGACGTCGACGCTGACATTCCTGCCCATGTCGGCGCAGTCATTGCCCCCGCTGCATCTGCTGCTGCAGTCTGCAAACGGCAACCGGCTCCACATCATACCTCCAAGGATGCAGAGCGCGCCGCCAAAAAAGCCCGCCTCGAGACTGCCAAGAAAACTACCGCTTCCACCATTGCCTCCAAGACCTCCAAGGGCGCGGCCGACCAGGGAGTTACCGACGGCGAAGGAGCGCAACCGGTCGATCCGATTGCCCAATCTCCGCCGCGACGCTCCGACCCAGTCTCCGACCCCGTTACGACTACCTCCTCACCCATCCTGACGACCACTTCGCCGATTATGACGACCATGTCGCCGATTATGACGACCACCTCGCCGATTATGGCAACCGGTCCTTCTACCTCGTCTCGTCCGATTTCTCCGCAGCGACAGCCAGATGCCTCCGGCCTTCCGGAGACGTCGGCGCCACCGGACTCGACCATCACTTCCTCTGCCGCTGTGACCCAAGCTCCACCGCCACAGCCGACCTCTTCCACGTCAATAATTTTGATGCGCTCAGTGGACCAGTTCCGGGCCGAGTACTCTCGCACCGGACGTGTCGGCGCCAATCCCGATGCCTCGCACCGCTTCCCGGTTTCCTCTCCCGGTCCCATGATGGTGGCCTACAACCGGGTGAACGACTTTGCCACCGCCATGGCTCAGGACCTCCAACTACTCGACCGCAATCACGCGGTAAGCTCTTCTACCTTCCTCTATGGCTTCCTCAAATCAGGAAACTTTTCTTCCGGTGGATGCGCGCAAGCGCACCCACTGGGTGTAGTCCCCGAGATTCGGGCCGATTGTTTGCAATCGGTTCGGATCTTTTATACTTTTTGCTTCTTTTTCTTGCCTTTCTCTGATTGGGAGACTTTTCTTACGGTGGGTGCGCACAAGCACACCCACTGGGTGTAGTCCCCGAGATTCGTGCCGATTGTTTGCAATCGGTACGGATCTTTTATACTTTTTGCTACTTTTGCTCATCTCTGCTGCCTTCCTCCTATCGGGAGATTTTTATTTCGGTGGGTGCGCGCAAGCGCACCCACTGGTTTTAGTCCCCGAGATTCGGGCCGATTGCTTGCAAATGATTCGGCTCTTCTTTTGGCTACTGTGTGTCTAAATTTCATCTCGTTCTCCTTCTCAGGTCGTTATTGAAGAACGACGCAAGGTCTTCGAGAAACTAATTGAAGCCTACGCTGCGAGCCTCCGAACCCTCGCTAAGGCCCAGCTCGAGGTCAACAATCAGTTGGCCGAGATCAACAGGCTGAAAGGTAACCTCTCCATTACTTCTATCTTCCCTCCGATTGATAATTTCTCTTTTATTAATATCTTTATATCTACCTCTAGTCTCTGTTCCCATGGTAGATGAATTACAGGGCCGCATTGCTGAATTGACCACTGAACTCGGCCAGCAAGGGCCCGCACTCGCCACAGCTAAGCAAGAGATGACCCGACTGCAAGGGGTGGAGGTCGATTTGCCTCGGACCATCCAAACCCTCCGCTCCGAGCTGGTTGCTTTGAAGAAGAAACATTCGGACGACCTGGCCGCCGTGACTACTGCTGGCGATGGACTTCGCGCTAAACGAGATGCAGCTGTAGCCGCCCGAGAAGCGATGCAGGCCGAGAGGTATGATGCCCTTTCTTCCCGAGACTCCATCCGGAAAGACCGTGACGAGCACATTGCCAAGTATGAAGACTTGGAGAAGCGCAACTATGAAGAAACCACCCGACTGCGCCGCCGGGCCAAGGGTTTCTGCGATACAATGACTGAGATGGACGCCCTTCTTAGCGGTGAGTGTTTCTTGCATCCGAGTGCATTGTACGACTGCTTCCTTCTTCTGTGTTCTTATTCATACTTTCCTTCGTGATGCAGAGGCCTGGCCTGAATCTGAGGCAGCTGCTTATGCAGCGGCCAAGTCCCGAGAGGAGACCATCGCGGCCGGAGGGACCGCCCAAGTTGAGGATGATGTCTGGACTCGACATGAATATCTGATTGGTAAGGAGGCTCGCATTCCTATTATCAAGGGAGTTGCACTGTCCTTCAAGCTTGGCATTCTGAAGAGTGCCGAATTGCTATGGCCGCCGACTGAGCTAAAGGTTGGGCTCCAGATGATGAAGCATGTTGCCGGCTCCTTCGCCGAGACCCGCGAACCGGAGACTTTGGTCGAAGAGGATTCTGACAAGGGAGAGGCTCCGAATGCTACCACCGAGCAGACTCGGATTCTTCTGAAGGCCATCCCAAGTCGGATTGACGTCTTCCTTAATTCTGCCGGTCGGACTGGTGCGGATACTGCCCTCCAAACTGTGCTGAGCTGGTACGCACAAGTGAAGCTTCCCAAGCTCTACAGCATCAGAGAAAACGCAGCCGACTTGATCGAGAAGACTTATGCTGAGGTGAATCGGCTAGCCAGCACCATGGTGAACTGGTTCTCTCCCTATGACTACACTCCCTATCTCGACGAGGGAGGGAACCCATTGGCAGCAACTTCCATCTCTGGCTTGGCCGATGAGCCTTCTGACAGTGGCTCGTCCCATACCTCTCCGAGGTCCAAACAAGCTGGGGCCACGTTGACTGACGCACAGAAGGAGTCGGATGCCGCTACTGCGCAAGCTGATCTGACTGCTCCTGCCACCTCGTCCGCTCCGACTGCGAGCTCTGCGCCACCAACTGCCCCGACTGCTTGAGCCGTGCCGCCAATGATGTCATCTGCCTCTGCCGCTGACACCTGATCAGCCTTATCTTATTTTTATTTTCAGAACAATTGCATGTAGAACACGATTTTAATTCCACCGACACCCACTGGGTGTGGTTCGTTGTAATGAACTTATTCGGCCTTAGGCCTGCTATCTCTATGCAATCCTATTGCTCGTTGCATGTTTTATTTGTCCGATCTACTTTGCGTTTTTGTCGGTTTCCTTTATCGGTCTGCACTTGGGGGCGTCACGCCTTGTCCATTCTGTAGCCGACATGCGGTCTGCAGTCGGATCGAAGGTTGATTTCCGGCCAAGGTTCGATAAGTTTTTTGAGTTTACACGACAAGACTTAGCGCAAAGGATTCTGAAATGTTAGGAGTCGATTGCTCGCTGCCGGCTGCTCGGTGCACCGGTCTACGGCACAATCGGTAGCTCTTAGTCGGCTATGCCCTTTTTAGAGCGTTTTGATTCATTTCTCGAGAACTTGGACTGCCGGCTGCCCCAACCGCTACCTTTCTCAATGCCACAACCACTCTCGTGACTTGTGCTTGAGTCGGGTGCTAGGCTGAGTGCCAGCCCGCAGCCCCCGTGCCTCGTTGGCTCATTTCTCTGACCTCGTGGTCAGTCAGTCCCCGAGTGCGGTATTCACGTCTCGGGTATGACTAAGCGTTGCCGACTTGGGCTAGCTTTTCGAATGAAATCATGCAAAGGTAGTCGAATGCTCTTCTTCAGAGGCATGATAGCTTTACTGATCATTTGCTGAATAGCATACATACATTTTTTTCCGCTCAACTATAGAACGGGCATAAAAGCTCGGCGTTCCACGGCCGCTCCGTTTCTACTCCTGACGTGTCCTTATGCCGAGTTCCCTTGGTGCAGTCGATCAAATAATATGAGTTGTTCTCTAGTGCGCGGCTGATGACGAATGGTCCCTCCCAGGGTGAGGCCATCTTGTGCTGCCCATCTGACTTCTGAATTCGGCGTAGCACCATGTCACCCTCTCGGAAGGCGAGAGGACGAATCTTCTTGTTGTGGTAGTGCCGCAACTTCTGCTGGTAGACTGTTGATCTGGACAAGGCCAGCAGGCAGGCTTCTTCCTTGAGATCGACGCCGTCTTCTCGTGCTAACTTGGCTTCTTCTTCGGTGTACAAGGAATGCCGAGGTGAATCAAACTCGATGTCGGACGGGATGATTGCTTCTGATCCATATACTAGGAAGAAAGGAGTGAATCCAGTCGACATGTTTGGCGTGGTCCTTAAGCTGAACAATACTGTTGGGAGTTCTTCAATGCAAGATCCGGGTGCCCTCTCAAGTGGCTCCACCAAGCGGGGTCTGATACCCGACAGGATGAGGCCGTTTGCTCTTTCTACTTGACCATTCGACTGACGATGTGCAACAGATGCAAGATCGAGCCGAATACCCTGCTGAGATGCATATCGAGCCAGTGTGCCCTTTGCAAAATTGGTGCCATTGTCGGTAATGATGCTATTGGGCACACCATATCTGCACACGATGTCGGCCACAAAACGGACCGCAGTCGGACCATCCAGCTTCTTGATTGGGCGGGCTTCAATCCACTTGGTAAACTTGTCCACTGCGACCAGGAGATGTGTCATGCCACTTCGGGCTCTCTTGAACGGACCAACCATGTCCAAACCCCACACCGCAAATGGCCATGCTATTGGGATTGTCTTCAATGATGATGTTGGCTGATGAATTTTTGCCTTGAACCGCTGGCAACCCTTGCAATATTTCACCAGGTTTTCCGCTGCTGCATGCGCAGTCGGCCAATAGAAACCATGTCGGAAAGCTTTATTGGCAATGGATCTTGCTGACGCGTGATGACCGCATTCACCTTGGTGGATGTCTCTGAGCAACTCCAGGCCTCTGCCTTCTTCTACACATCTCTGAAAGACACTGGTTGCACTCTTGCGCACTAGCTCGTTGTTGATTATTGTGTATGCCCAAGACCGGCGACTTATTTGTCTTGACTCGGCTTCGTCTTCTGGAAGGACTCCGTCCACTAGGAAATATCTAATCGGCTGTGCCCATGATGGCGCACTGACGACTACCGTCACTGCTACTTGCTGGGGTGCGACTTCTTCTTGGATCTCGGCTTGTTGGCCATTGGCCTCTTGGATTTCGGCCTCTTGAACCTCTGCCATCTCGACTTCTGTCTCCGAACTGCCGATTGCGGCGCCTGGCACGCATTTGGCAGCCCCTGGTGACGGCTGCTTGTCTGGAGCTGGAACTTCTTCAATGCAATAGGCAATGCCTAATGTCATTGGCTCTTTTGAGGCTGTGCCATCTGGTGCTGCCCCTGCTTGATTTCCTTTAGCCTTGCTCTTTTTGCTGCATTCGGCAGCCCCTAGTTTGCAACCGGCAGCCCCTGGTGTTGTCGGCTCTGCTAAGGTTGGAGCACCTTGGGCGCTTGATTGCTTCTTCAGAGTTGGGATTTTTGCTGGTTGAGCTTCTTTCGCCTTCTTCAACACTTCAAGGTCAGTCTCCGAGATGAAGATGGACTCGGATTCTGGAGATGGCATGATGGATGGCTTCCTGATGTGCTCAAGTGATACGCCTGGCGGAATAGCTTGCCTTGTTGAGCCGAGCTTGGACAATGCATCTGCTGCTTCGTTGCTTGCTCTCGGCACATGGTGGAACTCACATCCTTCAAAGTACCCACTGATCTGCTGCACTAGGAACGGTAGCTTGCCATATTTGCATCCTTTGCATCCCAGGTTCCTGTGCACTGCTGCACCACCAAATTGGAGTCACCAAAGCACTCGATATTCCAAATGCCGATTTCCTTGGCCAGCTTGATACCGTGCACAAGGGCTTCGTACTCGGCAACGTTGTTCGATGCTCCAAAGTGAACCTGGAGTACATAATGTAGTTGATCTCCTCTTGGTGAAGTGAGCACTACGCCAGCCCCTAGGCCGCTCTTCATCTTGGATCCATCAAAATGCATTCGCCAGAAGTCCGATCCTGGGACGGGTGGCATATATTGAGTTTCAGCCCAGTCCACCAGGAAGTCGGCCAATGCCTGAGATTTGATTGCCTTTCTTGGCTCATACTGGATTCCATGGTTGGCGATCTCAATTGCCCATTTGTCCACTCTGCCTGTTGCATCTCTACTGCTGATGATGTCGGCTAATGGAGCCGAGCTGACGACCGTGACCAGATGGGCTTGAAAATATGGCTTCAATCTCTTGGCCGCCATGTATACTCCATAGCACATCTTCTGGTAGTGAGGGTAGTTCTGCTTGGAGGCTGAGAGCACTTCATTGATATAATACACAAGTCGCTGAATCTGCTGTGCCTTGTCCTTCTCGGGCCGCTCCACCACCATGACTGCACTGATCACCCGATTGGTTGCTGCAATGTACAACATCATTGGCTCCTTCTCAATCGGGGCAGCCAGAATCGGCGCAGTGGAGAGCATGCGCTTGAGTTCTCGGAATGCTTCGCTTGCCTGAGGTGTCCAGGTGAATTTCTCCGTCTTCTTCATCAACTGATATAACGGTATTGCTTTTCCACCCAGCCGACTGAGAAATTGGCTGAGTGAGGCAAGGCAACCGGTGAATTTCTGTACTTGCTTCAGGTTCTTCGGTTGCTCCATTCGCTCGATTGCGGCTATCTTATCGGTATTGCATTCGATTCCTCTCTCGGAAACAAGAAATCCCAAGAGCTTGCCGGCTTGGACCCCAAAAACACATTTCTCCGGATTGAGCTTGATCTGGTAAGTTCTCAGATTTGTGAATGTCTCTCGGAGGTCATCTAGGAGTGTGACTCCCTTGGCCAACTTCACTACCAGATCATCCACATAGACGTGGAGATTTCTGCCGAGTTGTGTGTGTGTACATCTCTGAATTGTGCGCTGATAAGTGGCACCTCCGTTCTTCAAACCAAAAGGCATGGTGATATAACAATAAGCCCCGAAAGGGGTTATGAATGCAGTTTTTATTTGATCTTCAACAGCAAGTTTGATATGGTGATAGCCAGCTGTGGCATCCAGAAAAGACAAAAGCTCGCAGCTGGCCGTAGAATCAATCACTTGATCGATACAGGGCAGAGCAAACGGATCTTTCAGGCACGCCTTGTTCAGGCAAGTGTAATCGATACACATGCGCCAGGTCTTGTTCTTCATCACGAGGACTGGATTCGCCAGCCACTCGGGGTAAAACACTTACATGATGAAACCTGAAGCTTGCAGCTTCGCAATCTCTTCGCCGATTGCCCTTCTCTTATCTTCAGAAAAACGTCTCAGGGGTTGCTTGACCGGCTTCGAGCCTGGCCGAATGTGCAGCTTGTGCTCGGCGAGTTCTCTCGGCACACCAGGCATGTCTTGTGGAGACCATGCGAAGATGTCCCGATTCTCACGGACAAACTCGACGAGCTCGCTTTCCTATTTGTCGCTAAGTCCAGCTCCCACTACAACGAACTTGGTTGAGTCGGAGGGATCTAGAGCGACCTTCTTGCTGTCCTTGGCCGACTGAAAAGCCGATTCCTCCTCTGCACTCTTGGCTGGGCCGACTGGGAGTGGAGCCTAGTTCTGCGCTTGCGCCATTGCTATCACCTTGCGGAACTGACGCTTCTCTGTTTCAACCACTTGGGAGTCAGCCAAACTGCCGCCAGCCGACGTGCACTCGAGGGACTTCCTGAAGTCCCCGGTGACGATGATGACGCCGTTTGGCCCTGGGATCTTCATCTTTAGGTAAGTCTGCTGTGCATTGAACATGAACTTGGCGAATGCAGTCAGTCCCAACAGAGCATGATAAGGACTACTGAGGTCGGCGACCTCGAACCAAATTGGCTCCCTCCTGAAATTCTCCTCTGTGCCAAATATGAAATCTAGCCGAATGCGAACCATGGGGGTGCAAGACAACCCAGGGACAATCCCATGGAATGTCGTCCGACTGCGCTCCAGATCCTTCTTAGTGAGGCCTAGCTTGATCAAGGTGTCTCTGTACAGAATGTTGATTGTGCTTCCTCCATCGACGAGCACTCGGGAGAACTTGCATGAAAATCTTGGTCCTGCGAACAGAGCATCAACCACAAGCGAATAGTTCCCTGGATTCGGCAAGATGGTCGGGTGATCTGCTCTGTCCCAGGATATGGCACACTCGGACCAATGCATGTACTGAGGAATCAGTGGCATGGTGGCATTGACTTCTTGAGCTCGGGCTCGCCGACTTCCCTTGTCGGTGGAATCGCTGGTGAAAATCATGTAAGCGGCGTCTTGTCGCGGGAACTGGTTCTGCTGCTGAGGTGGTCCTCTGTTCTGGGGTGGTGGTGGGGGTGGAGGTGGTAAAGCTTCTCCGTTTGCAATTCTTCTCACAAAATCACACTGCCGAGTGGTATGTGCAGACGGCCTGCCAGGAGTGCTGTGCAACTTGCACGGTGCATCCAGCATATCATCAAACGTGTACTTGGGCTTCATCTGTCTCTGTGGCCTCACATTCGGTCTCATCTTCCGACTGCCTCCTGCAGCCCCTGGATCTTCTTCATTCTGGACAGCGGCCACCCGCCGACTGCCATACTGAGTATCTGGATGCTCATCCTTGCGCTTGCCATTGTTCTGCTGGTTGTTGCTGTTGTTGCGGTTGTTCTCTCTTCTTTCCTTCCGACTGAGGCCTTGGTTCCCTATGTCCGACTGCGGAGCCCCTGGTGACTGGATGACACCTCCAACTCCGGGCTAGATAGGGCGCATCGCATTATCGGACACAGCGAACGAGTTGGCCACCTTCATGAGCTCGGCGAGCGATGTGAAATCCTTGTGGAGCAACTTGTGCTTCAACATTGAATCGGCCAGGCATCCATCCGTGAAGTACTGGATGGCCTGGATCTCATGGACTCCTTCGCATGAATTCTTCAGATTGATCCACCGAGATAAGTAATCTCGGAGGGGTTCATCCTTGCCTTGCACACAAAGAGCCAACTGCCGTGGGAGGTTGGGCCGCTCATATGTGCTCGTGAAGTTGTGAATGAATGCACTTGTGAAATCTTCCCAACAATTTACACTGTCCTTGGGCAGACTATTCAACCACGTCTGAGCTGAACCCTGCAGCATCAAAGGTGCGTAGCGAACTGCCACGCGCCGATTGCCACCTGCGATGCGAACTGCGGTCAAGTAATCGGACAACCAATCTTCTGGCTTCACAGAACTATTGTACTTGGGTGTGTCTCTCGGCAGCGTGAAGCCTTTGGGAAACTTCTCGGTCCGAATGCAATGACCGAAACACGACGGGCCAGCCTCTCCTTCTTCATCTTCCTTTGCCAGGAGCTCAATGCGATGCCTTGCGTCATTCTGACCGATTTGGCGAGGGCCAAGTTGGGCGCTGATTGCTGGTCTTGCTGCCGACTGCTGAGGCATGTCATTGCGCCTGTTGTTAACAGCTGGCTCCTCTATTCTACTGGTTGCCGCTGGGGGTGTCCGATTGCTCCTGACCCTACTCTCATGCCGAGATGGGGCCGGTTGCTGCCTGTTCTGGCGCGATGCATTCGGTCACTGGCTAGCTTCCGGAATCGGCCTCACAGTTCCTCTTGATGCCCCAGGTCCTGCATTCGGATTCTCCATTGCCACCAGCTGCTGCTCCTTTGCGGCTGCCAGCAACTCGTGCATTCGGCGCGTCTGCTGACGCCGTTCATCTCCCTCTAGCTCTTCTAACTCGATTGCTATCTGCTCGGCGGCTCTCAGGTTCTTGTCAGGCGTGTTGTACGTCGGCCTTTGGACGAATGCCGACTGCGCCGGCCACACCGGCTGCGCCGGTTGCTCTGCTCCCGACAGCTGCTGATGGACTGCCCGACCTCGGCTTCTCAAATCTTCTAAGACGCGGTCCGGCATGCGCTGCGTTGTACTCTCTTGTAATAGCTCCCAGCCTACGCTCTTCTGCCAGCACGTGCTCGCCCCTGCGAGCGAGGGCGAGCCGTGCCGTCTCCAGATCAGTGTGAACTTGATCGGGATCACCATTCCTGTTCACGGGTGTGTACAACACATCCTGCAACGCACTGGTGCCGACTCTTTCTGCGGCGTCTGCCGCCTCCTTGGTCCTCCTGGCCGCACTCGCTGCAGTGCGGTTGCTTGATGAAGACGCCCCAGCCATCATGACGGCTGCGTGCACACGGCCATCCTCTCCGCCGGATGCTGCAATGCAGCCCCTGGTCGGGAGCGGATCCGTGATGCACGAAAAGATGCGTATCTCCATGGGATACGCCTCGGGGAAGCTGCCGATGAAGAGGCGATGGCTGCCAACTTGCAGCGACACACCGGGCGGCAGGGGTGCGCCGACCCCGTACCGCGCCAAGTAGCCCACCATGTAGTCGATTGCCCCACGCCTAAGAATCAGGCCAGAGGCGTGGCTACCGCCCGATGCAGAGGAAAATCCCGACCGGATCTTTACTCCAGTCGACGCCTCGGTCTGCCCCATGGTGGGCGCCAACTGTCGTCGATATGTGACAGCAGATGCCATGGGGATGGCTAAAGTGAGGGGAAGACGCGAGGAAGAAGATGTCGATGGTGCCAGAATCGGGTTGGGCACAAACACGGTGACGGACACCACGATGTACACAGGTTCGGGGCTCTCCGGAGATATAACACCCCTACTCCTCCTTGTCTCTTCTATATCAATGGAACTGAACTACAATAACTGCTTCTCTATCTACTCAGGGGAAGGTGAGAGCCGCCGTGGGCAAGGTTCTCTCCTGCTTTCCTGAGGAGGAACTACAAGCAGTAAATGAACTGAGCGAGATGTGAGTAATGGTGCGAATGTTGTGGATCGTCCCTCACGCAGGTGGGGTACCCCGGGCTCTTATAGTGTGAACCCGGGGTAAATCGGTAACTTCACTGCCGATTGGGCCCAGCTGTCATCCTCTAATCGGCTGGGCCCCACCGACTGCTCCTCTCCGGGTGATCCGGACCCGACGAGCGGTGGCCCATGCTGTAGACTCGTAGGGCATGATGGTGAACAGTGGAGCTAGGAGGTGCGGTCTTGTCGTCCTGTCCGCATCTCTGCCAGATCTTCGATGTGACTTGGCTTCTCTGCCACCCCGATCTCTCGGGATTGCGCATTTATGACCTCGTACTTGGACCTTCGACTGGTCTCGGGGTCAACTTCTCCAGGGGTGGTAAGTTGTATCGATTGCGCCTGGGCCGACTGGTGGCTCTCGGCAGGGTCGATTGCTCTAGGCAATCGGCCGCGTCGACGCTCATCTCGGCCCAGCTGCAGGCCAATCGGTTGATCGTCTTGGTGATGAGAGGATGGACCGGTTGCGCCTGGGCCGACTGTTGGCATTCGGTACGGCTGATTGCCTTGGAGCAATCGGCCGTACGCCTGCCCAGCTCGGCCCAGCTGCAGCTCTCGCTTGGGTGAGCCTACCCAGGTACAAATCCCCCGACAGTATAAGTTGTTGGTGCACATAGTTGAGCCTAGATTATGTAGGTTTCTTTCTTGGCAAATTAAACGTGAAGTTTCATTCCGCATTTGTTCAAGGCTAAACCGTAATTATTTTAAGCGCCTATTCACCCCCCCTCTAGGCGACATCCACGTCCTTTCACCCATCTTGCAGCCTTTCAGAAGTTCCCTCTTCACCAACTCTTCCATGCCAAGCTTACTCATATGCCGAAGGCGCATGTGCCACAGATTAGTATTATCCGATTTTTCATTACTAACAGCAGCAGCACTAGCATTCATAGTGCTTCCTCTAAGAGCATATAATTTTGCAGAATTCATATCACCTATCATATGAACGAGAGAACCTTTGGATACCTTCACAACTCCACCTGTTCCGGTGTACTTGTATCCTTCAACTGCAAGAGTGCTAAGCGAGATAAGATTTCTAGCCATCTTTGGTACGTGCCTCACATCCTTCAATGCGCGGACCATGCCATCATGCATCTTGATCTGAACTTCGCCAATACCCACAATCTCACGCGGGTTATTATCTCCCATCCGCACCACATCTCATGTATGCAAAAACTCATAAGAACTGAGCCAATCCTTATTACAGCAAAGATGAAACAAACATGCAGAATCAAGTATCCACTCATCATTAGCAGAAACACAACCGGCAAAGACAACAAGTGCATCATCAGAATCAGTCTCACCAAATGCAACAGCAACCTTACCATCTCCATCGGATTTATGCTTAGGCTTATACGTACCGTTCCTCTTTTCATTATTCTGAAGCTTCCAACAATCACGAATCTCGTGACCATTTTTCTTACAATACCTGCAGAATTGTTGGTCCTTTCCTCTGGACTTTGAGTGGTATCGGTTATTCTTGTTGTTGTGTTTGTTGTAGTTGTTGCCGTAACTCTTCTGCTCAGATCTACCTCAGACCTACAAAGCTTCACCTCGAGAGGATGATTCCCCGGGCTGAACTAAGCTTTTCATCTTTTCCTTCTGTTGAAGGGCCTCATATACTTCAGCAAGGGTTAGATAATCACGACTATATAAAATAGTATCACGGAAATTTGCAAAGGCACTAGGCAACGAGCATAGAAGCAGAAGACCTAAGTCTTCATCCCCATCCTTAACCTCCATAGCCTCAAGATCAGAAATGATTTCCTTGAAGACCAACAGGTGATTCATCATCGAACCACCTTCCTGGTTAGATCTTTGGACATACAGATCGAATCCAACTTCAACCATAGAGCGGAAGAAGTTTTCTCCTTCAAAACCTCCTGCAGAATATTATTGGATAGATGTAGATGAATCAAACACATCGCCTTACGATCCTTACGGACTTGATCAGGAGTCCACATTGCCTGATCGGCTTTCCCGAACTTCTCCAATGCATCATCCAGATAAGGATGAGCCAGCACCACGCGCATCTTGACTTGGCACAGCGCGAACCTTGTGTTGTAGTCCAGCGGTGGAAGATCAAACTTCATCGACATGTCGAAGAACCCTAAATTGAACAAGGATCTGATACCAATTGTTGATACTATTTTATATAGTCGTGATGATCTAACCCTAAAATAGTAACACAACGTCCAGGTCAGACCTTGGATGTCTCATTTTCATGGATGGATCTCATCTCTTCTTCCATGGCTTGCTTCCACGATTCTTGTTTCAGGGCTTCAACATAGCTTGATGGTTCATCGACTCCAAGCATGCACAACTCAAGATCTTGCACATGATCAAAATCCTCAGGACTCAAGCTTGGAGTTGTTTCATCATACAAATCACTTAGAGAGCCCGCATACGAAGGGGTCCCTCTGGTGTATCCAGAGCAGGCAAAGTTTCAGACAATGGTATAGCTGGTGTCACCGGTGATTTAGGTGTAGCTAGGGGAGGTGGAGTTCTGCATTATGATTCGTGAGCCTACATTACGTGGCAAATTTCCATCAGAACCATGTGTTTCATATCGACTTGGATCTCATCACAATTCGGCTGAGCTAAATCTTCAGGGTCAATGTGTACTGTGAAAGCTTCATCACAATCAACAGCAAGTTCTGTCTCTCCACTCCACAACCACTTCTTTCCTTCCTCAAAAACTACATCCCGTGATACCACCAGACGTTTTGTAGCCGGTTATATAGCCGTTATGCCTTTGAACCCCATTCATAACCAATGAACACCATTTTCTCACTTCTGTCAGCAAGTTTCCCTCTTGACGGCCCTGTCACTTTCACATGGACCACACAACCAAATGTGCGCAAGGGATGGAAATATGGCTTCCTATCATGCCAAGCTTTATAGGGAGTTCTTCCAAGCACACTCTTCATCGGTGATCTATTTAACAAATAGACCGCAGTGGTAACAGCTTCTCCCCAAGTCTGATTGCGCCTTTGAACAACCCGGTTTTGTTGGGCTGAGTAGGGGTTATCCTCCTTTAAAAAAAAACAAAAACGCTCTTCACAATATTCATTGAATTCCGCGGAGGTGAATTCTCCACCACGGTCTGTTCTTAATGCTTTGAGCTTCAAGTCCACTTCCATCTCAGCAGCGGCCTTCACCTTTTTAAATGCAACAAATGATTGGTCCTTGCTCTTCAAAATAATAAGCCTCGTGTATCAGCTACAATCGTCAACCATCTACAGAAAATATCGACTTCTAGTTGTGGTAGATTATGTTATTGGACCACAGAGATCAACATGTACAAGTTCCAATTGCTTCTCTGCTCTGTACTTTGCTTGTTGTGGAAGGATGTATGATGTTGTTTCCCAATTAAGCAGCCATCACACACCTTCTCAACGTGCTTCACAAGAGGAAACCCTTTCACCATGTTCTGTTGAGCCAGAGATCTCAGTGCCTGAAAATTCAGATGCCGGAAACGAGCATGCGACAACCATGCAGTTTCTTCGACAGCACCTAACAGACAAACAGGCTTACCCAGCTTCAAGTTGAGAATATAGAGCTTATTCTTTCTCCTCGGCACACTGATTAGTAATCTTCTGGCGAAATTAGTAATCACAAGGTTGATGATTGCCCAATGAAGAAGAAGCCACATACATGTGAGAAATTTGTAGGTAGTGCAGCTCAAGGCTTAGGTTTTTATTGTGTGGATGTCCCTGACATCAATTACCAGCATGCTGGAGGTATGAAGAATGTTGGTATGGTTTTTGTCGAATCAGGAGAAATCTCAAAGCAAGAGCTAGCCAAGGAGTTCTCTGAAATCTACAAAACTAATTGCCCATGGCCAATCAACAGCCTGGATGACTGGACCTTCCTGGTTAAGTTCCCTCCAGCCATTCAAGTGGAGAAAGTGGCTGGGTACCCTTGTTTTGGACTCAAAAAGGAAAATGCTAATGTCAATGTAGAGGTTTGGAAAGGAAAGACAGATTCTGAAGGGCCCCTGCAAGAGGTTTGGGTTAAAATTAGGAAGTTAAATCCAAAGTGGTGTGAATGGAAAGTCTATGCCCAAGTCACTTCAGCTTTTGGCCTGCTGCCATATGTGGACTGGCAATTCAACTTCCAGTCTTTCTATGAAGTACTCAGACTCAAGGTGGCCTACAAAGACCGCACAAAAATCCCATCTGAGAGGGTCTTTGGTATCCAAGGGGAGCTCTATAGAATCTTCATTGAGGTTGAGCCCCACACAGAGACTGATAGTGGTGATGGTAATGACCCTCCCCCACCTGGTGAGGACAACATTACTTTGGGATCTGGGATGGCTATTGCCCAAATCACTGATGAGATCAGGTCGCAAAGGAGCTCCAAGTCTGGCTCTGATCAAAGCTCGGTAGCTTTATCTAACACATCTGCAAGACAGCAAACCATGAACTACCTGCAGAGGATCAATGAAGAAATAGAGGACACTCACTCACCTGTGTCTTTGCTCAAGTCCAAAATGCCAATGGTGGAGGAGCAAGAAGCTGACAAGTTTGGCAATACAGAAGAAAACCAATGCTTCAGTATGCTAAGGGAGATGGAGCTGATGGATGATGAGGAAGATGAAGAGGAAGTGATTGAGATACCTGATGGATTGAGATATGGCACTGATGGTGGTTTTGAGGACTCCTTTCCATCCTTGGAAGAAACTGTAGCCCTGGCCAAGCAGAAATGGGGTCCTACTCAAGAAATGAGGACAAGCTCAAGAGTTACTAACAACCAAGTGCCTGTGATGCTCAGAGCACAGCAGCTCAAAAAGATCCACAACTTGGAAATCCCAAAAGACAAAGGTATAACTAATCCCCACTTTTCCCTGTTCAACAATCCTTCATTCATTTAAGTTGCTAGTAAAATCAGAGTTCATGTAGATCCCCCACAGGGGCTAGTGATAGATGACATTGTAGACAAAAACAGTAATACAGTTCTGGACAGCACTGCTGGTGCTGTGCCAAAATCTGGTATAGATAAGGACAATGATGAGGTTTTAGCCAGTACTGTTGGTACTGTCTCAAGCCCTAGAACACCCAACTTCATAGCTAGAAATCATTTTGTTACTGATAATGATCAAGGCTTGTTAGATAATGATAGTAGCAAAGGTATCTGGACTGAGGTCTGCAAAAATAGGCGGGGCAAGCACCCCATGAAAATTAGAG
The DNA here is from genome assembly GCA_950022295.1 of Bromus sterilis. NCBI lineage: Eukaryota > Viridiplantae > Streptophyta > Magnoliopsida > Poales > Poaceae > Bromus > Bromus sterilis. The sequence goes on along the minus strand of OX465595.1, from coordinate 356,746,705 downwards.
TACCATGAATTGTCTATTTTGGAATGTGAGGGGAATTAATGACCCTGGTAGGAAATCTCTTATCCTAGATACTATCAATAGAATCCAGCCAGCTGTGATTGGTTTTCAAGAAACCAAGAAGGAAAACTTCTCTGAATCATACCTAAAATCTTTATGTGGGTCCAAGAACTTTACTTGGCATCACCTCCCTTCAGTTGGCTCTGCTGGTGGCATCCTAATGGGGATTTACTTGAATGTCTTTGATCTAATTAGTTGGAGCAATTTATAATTTTCTATTAGTTTCTCTCTTAGATTGAAAGGGAAAGAAGAAGAACTTAGATTCATTACTGTCTATGGGACTTCCTATGAAGAGAAAAAAGAAGCATTCCTGTTTGAGCTTCATGCACTCTTTATAGACAATAGTATCCCTACCATTATAGGAGGAGACTTCAACCTATTGAGGTTCTCTTCTGACAAGAACAATGGCAATATAAATAGAAAATGGAGTGACAATTTCAATGCCTGGGTGGAGATTTGGAGTCTTCTAGAAATTAAACTGGCTAGCAGGAAGTATACATGGGCCAATAACCAAGTAGACCTAATCATGTCTACCATTGACAGAGTCTTTTGTACTACAGAGCTAGACATTTTATTTGCACTAGCTTCTATCTCTGCCTTACCCAGATGTGGAAGTGATCACACACCCATAGTCTGGGACTCAGGCTTGCTCAAAAAACCAAGAACTGGTAGCTATAAGATGGAAAAATGGTGGCTATTGAGGGATGATTTTAGAAATCTCATCTCAAAAATCTGGAATGAGGAAACCATAGGTAGAGATCCAATAGGCAAGTGGCAAGAGAAAATTAGAAAAGTTAGGAAGATTACCAAAGGATGGAGCTCTAATGAGGAAGCATCCATTAAGAGATACAAAAAAAATCCTTCTAGAGGAATTTAATACCCTAGATATAAAGGTTGAATCTGAAACACTAACTGATGTAGAGATAGCTAGGTCCAAATTCATACACTCAGAGCTGCAGAAAATTTGGCTTCAAGAGGAAGTCAAAGCCAAGCAGAGATCTAGAGATAAAGATATTAAAGAAGGGGATAGAAAGACCTCTTATTTCCATGCTGTTGCCAATCAAAGAAATAGGAAAACAACTATCCACTCTCTGGATGGTCCTGATGGTCCTGTGACTGACACAAAAGAAATGCTAGGGATTGCTAGAGAGTTCTATAAGGATTTATTTAAGCATGAACCTAGAAGTGGATTTAGACTAGATGATAACTTCTTCAGTAGAGATGAGATGGTTAGTGACCAGGAAAATGCAACCCTGGAAGCTGAGGTCAAAAAGGCTATTTTTGATTCATATGTTGATGGGGGCCCTGGCCCAGATAGCGTTCCTTTCTTTTTTTTACAAGAACTTCTGGGAGCTTGTTAAAGTAGATATTATGGATATGTTCCACAGCTTCTATAAAGGTGAGCTGGACATTAGTAGGCTGAATTTTTCCATGCTCACTCTTATTCCTAAAGAGCTGTCACAACCCTAGTTTATGTATGTGCTTTTATTACTAGAAATAATCGCAGCATGTTTAAATTCTTGGTTTAAGAATTGGGGATTTGGAAAAGCCTCAAAAAGAATTTAAATAAAAGGCCAGATAAAAAGTTTTTCCAAAAATCCTCCGAACAATTTTGAAAAGTCCTAAAAATGAGTGTGATCATTTTTAAAATGATTTGGAGTCAAACCCATGCTCATGGATTTTTCAAATATTCAAACAGAGGCTTGGAAATTAAATTTAAATGCTATTTGAATTGGATTCAAATAATTTGAATTCCAAAAATCTTCAAATCTTGGGAGTGGCTAGTACTATGTCACATATGTCCAAGATAAATATTTGGGGATTTAAAAAAAATGCTTTGATTTTTTTTCAGAGAAAAACAAATAAAACAGAAAGCAATAAAAAGAAAAGAAAGAAAAAAAAGGCCGAAGCCACTTACCTGGCCACCTGGCCCAGCAGAGGAGGCCCAGCCCAAAAGGGCAGGGTCGTCTTCCTTCACTGGCCAGGCAGGCAGGACGCCGGCGAGCCCGGCATGGCCGCCAGCGAGCTACCTGCTTGCCTCCCTCTCCCTTATCCGGCGCCGTGGACGCCCCCAAGCAGCCCCCCTTCCATTCCCCCTCCCCTGGACCCTTTCCCCTCTCTCTCCGGCGAGATCCCGCGAGGACCCCGAGAGCAACGTCGCCGCCGTCCGTGCGCGAACGTGGCCACCGTGCCCCGTTCACCTCGCCGTCTTGTCCATCCGCCTCTACGTGGCCGACTTCGTCACCCCGCACCATCAATTGGAGCCAAGGATCCCCAAGGACGAAGCCCGCGTCAGCAACTCCCCGCCGGCCGCCGTGGCTTCTTCCAACGAATTCGCGGCCACCGCAGCTCCTCCGCCTCTCCCGTCTGCACCAGAACGCTCAGGGTGAGCTCTTGTTCCCTCCCAGCCTCCCCGTTCTCCTCCGGAAGCTCTCCGTCGCCGAGCTCAGCGGAGCCCGAGCAGCGCCGCCGCGGGAGCTCGTCCCCGCCATTGCCTCCGGCCTGCTCTGGCCGGCTCGTTTGCCCCATTGGATGCGCGCGTGCAAGGGCTGCGTCCCTGTGCCCTTGGCGCAGCCACCCGTGGCCGGAGCCGCCGTCCAGAGCGGGCGCCGCCGCCTCCAGTGGTCGCCGGAGGCTAACCGCCGGCCGTGCCGATGTGGCACGGTCATTAGGGGGCTAACCCCCTGTTTAGTTTGGCCCCAAGCCACTGACAGGTGGGGCCCTGGCCCCCTTAACCCCCCCCCCCCCCCGGTCAGTTTAATTAAATGGGGATTAACCCTAGTCCCACTGACAGGGATGCCCCACTCGTTAGCCCCCCCCCCTGCGTCATGATGACGTCAGCCTGGCGCATTAAATCCTTTTCTTATTTAACAGAATTTCCAGAAAACTATTAAATCTTTGAGATTCAATAACTTTTAAACCATAACTCCAAATCAAAAGTGTAATATATGAAAAATCATCAGAAAAGTGCAAGGATTCCAAATATCATATTTTCATAGATGAAAAACACATCTATGATGATGGACCAGTTGCATTTGGCTATTTGGGTTATTTGGAATAATTCAAAATAAATGTTTAAATCATTTCAAATTAAATCTTTGCAATGCCAACCTTATCACATGAACATTAGAGGCATATCATACACATGACAACATGGTTTACCATATCCAAACATTAGAAAATGAAACTTGGGATAATTTGAACAATATTTGGAGTTTGAATTTGAATTCCTTTTTCAAATCAACTTCAATTAACATGTGACAAATTGAACCTAGAGAACATCAGTACCATGCCTTGCTATATTATGCACTTGATTGTGCATTGCAATGTAATGTTGATACTTGTGCCTCGGTGTTTGCTTCTTCTCGATAGATCCATCGCCGGACGTAGTTCCTGTTTCTTCGAAGAGTGGCACCCCCCGGAGTCTCGACAATAAGGCAAGCAAACCCCCTTTGATCATATCTATGAAAAACTAGTTTCCCTCTTGTTCTCTTATGCATGATTAGGTGATTCACATGTTACCGTTCTACCACTAGTTGAACCCATCCTTTGCATGACCTATCATTGCTGCCACAGTATTAAGCAAACCTCAACCTAGCAGATACAAGATTGTTTGTGTTCATCATGTGTCCCTTCATCCATGTTATGCTATGCCATGCTAGAGTTGTTTGCAATGAAGTTGATCCATCTGGTGATGTATCGGGATGGGAGTGAACACATGCAACAAGGTGGTAACGTGTTGATGAAGTCACCCTAAAATAAGTGAACAATGAGGGGCTGTGTAGGAGTACACAGTGGGTTGTCTCATTTACACTGCCCTAGGCCCCGAGTTCTTGTGTTGTGATCCAAGACAGAGATTACTACCACATGTTGGGCTCATTGACCCCTCTCGACCTATTAACTCACCCCGACTAGGGTCCAGGATTCGCATGGGTTAATTGTTATTCTATTTTCTTTCATAACGTAGCATGGTTTTAGGCAAGCGCAGCACCATCCGTCGAGGTGGGCTTGTCGGACCGTCCATACATCGTCTGGGTCCTGAACGGAAACCGCGGCCGGATTCCCGATTGGGGTACATACTCAGATAGGCGATCCTCTGTACTAGAGTTGGAGCCATGAGGTAAGTGTCGTGGTACTATCCTCGCCGACACCGCTTGAAGGTGACGAGTTCTAGGCGGTAAGTGGTAGCTACGTATGTGAAGAAGTACACCCCTGCAGGGTTAATGAACTATTCGAATAGCCGTGTCCGCGGTTATGGACTACTTGGAGATCTTTACTTGATTATTAGACAACTCAAATGGATACTCTAAAAATCGCAAGATAAGTGTGAGTGCTTTGGGTTGCTTCCTCGTGGGGAAGTCGAGGAAGGATCCATGGTTGTGTATTGATGTGGTGATCAAGATTAGATGGACTCGTGTGCGCCTCTCATCTCAACTCTATGTAGCCGTAGTATAGGATAGCCAAGTCAAAGGTTTCTGCATTACAACCCCACTTGCCTTTACCTTGATACCTGAGCATGAGTAGTATAGTTCTGACGTAAGTCTTGCTGAGTACGACTTTGTACTCATGTTTTCTTATTCTATGTTTTAGAGACGAGACCACTGAACCTGATGGTGGCGTCCCCCTAAAGCCCGACGTCGACGAAGTAATGTAGTCCCAGACAGCAGCCTGGTCCCTCTAGAGGGTCGTTGTGTTTTCTTAAAGGCTTCTTAAGCCATTTGTTAACCTTGTATTTACTAAGACATCATTTGCTTCCGATGTTGTATGATGTAATGTTGGATCACGGTGATGTGATCTCTGCTTGTAACACTACTATATCTGCTCTGTTTAGCAGATGCAATGAAACTATGAGTTCGTAGAGTTCATGTTGTGTTACATGCTGTTATGCAATTGGCATGCATGCTGTGTGTATGTTTATATCATGCATGTCATGTGTGGGTTTCGATACCTTAGTTGTGCTCTCGCCGGAGGTCTTTTATACACCAAGTGTCCCTTAGATGTGCGAAGCTTGGGGCATCGCGATGCGATTGCTCGTGACTCTGTCACGTGGCACACTTTTGTTGTATGATTGAGCCCGCCCGAGACCCCGACTAAGAGATCGGGCTGGAGTCTGTTTATGTAAGTGTTAGGATTCAATCGATAATATGGTTGAGGCGACTTGTCTATGAGTATGGGATTTCACCACCCATAATCATTTAGACTTGTGAGCGGGCGATGAGGACCCATCTCAGTTGATCATCCGGCCTGGATGGGATGCCCCTCACGTTCGAGCTTTCCGAGAGTGTCTTGTACTTGGCCTTGTCTGCTTAGACAAGTGGGTATGGCTCTCGGCTCTCCATATGATTGAATGGTGACTGGAATTACATATGCAAACCCCGGGTCCCGACAGACTTGGTATAAAAGCAGGACTGCCTGTAGGATTACTAAACCTTGGCCGAAGTCGAGTCTAGCATTCTATAGTTATATAGTTACTTGGGTATATGGGAACAACGTAAGGCTTAATTTTTCTCCTTACCCTCATCGATCTGAGGTCTGAGTCACCCTCATCTTTTCTACGGGAAGATAGGACTAGGCTCATCTATGTCTATACTAGAACATCTCGTTGTTTGTTTCTCAGTAGCTGTAGGAATGTTTTGGTTGTCCAGAGTCACCATTCCATCAAGCTTCTTGAGAAGGTTCTGATCATTCTTGCAGATTGGTTCATCTTTCCACCCCGGTACAGCCGTTATGTTGTCCGAATTGTTCCGTGTTTCCAGTGTTTCCAATGCTTTTGCATTACAATCTTGTCCGCTCTTAAATTATGTCATCATGGCTTTGATTCCATCCTAAATCCTATTTTGATTGTTGATTTTTATCACACAGAATGTCAGATTGGACTAGATGTGGTGAATCTGGTCACGGTAAAGTGGTGATGATGATCCTCCTTCACCGCCTTATGCAGCGGAAATCATGATGGAGGCTGAGCGAAATCGACGTGATCAAACATGCCTTTTGAAGCTCATTGAGAAGTATACTTCTCTCCAACGAGATGCGGTAATATCCATCCAGGATTTTATCCTTTTGAACCTGCCGGTATTTCGATGTTCATCTGAGCCCCTTGATGCCGATGATTGGTCCGTTCCATCGAGCGTAAGCTTGAGACGGCCCATGTTTCTCCAGATGATCGTGTGATGTTTGCGGCATACTTTCTGGAAGGTGCTGCTGGTGAATGGTGAGAAATTTTTGTTGCAATGCAGCCTGATGGTCACGTAGTGACTTGGCAGGAGTTCCGTGATGCCTTCCAAGGGTACCACATTCTGGATGAGTTGATGGAAAGAAAGAGGGAAGAGTTCTGCACCCTATCTCAAGGAAATATGACTATTCATCAGTACAGACTGAGTTCAATCGACTTTCTCGTTATGCCCCTGAGAAGATATCAACCGATGCCTAGAAGCAAGCAAGGTTCCGCAAGGGACTTAGCCCTATCCTTCGTCATGATCTCAATCTCCTTGAATTTGTCAACTTCGAGGATTTGGTCAATAGATCATTCAGAGCTGAGCATGGAAATGAGGTCTTTGAAGAATCTCGCAAGCGTGATCATGATCTTGCTTCCTCTTCTAGTTTGGGTTCTCAGAAACGTCGATTTTGGATCCCAACTAGTGCCATTCCTTCGCACTTGATTCCAAGACCATCTCCATAGAGCAAGAATACCCAGAAAGTTAGTAGAGAGCTTGCCATACAAACTCCACAACCTAACACCCATTTGTGCTACAAGTGTGGTAATCCTGGCCACATTGCACGACAGTGTTCATTGCAAGAGAATGTTCCTCCTCGTCCAAAACATATTGCCAAAGCTAAGCCACCAAAGCCTTCCAAAGCCAAGTCCGCTATTGTTGAATACAGACGTGTGAACCATGCCACCATCAAAGAAGCCCAAGAGGATATGAAGGTTGTACTCGGTACCCTTCCTGTTAACTCCAAACCTGCTTTTGTTCTATTTGATTCTGGAGCTTCTCATTCCTTTTTGTCTGAAAAGTTCGCACTCCTGCATGACATGTCATTTGAGGAGTTGCCTACCCCTTTCATGATTAAAACTCCAGGATCCACATGGCATACCAGTAGGGTAAGTCATGACAATGAAATTGCTGTTGAGGATGTTGTATTCCTTGCTTCTCTCATAGCCCTAAAATCTTTAGATATCGATATCATCTTGGGTATGGATTGGTTGTCCAAACACCGTGCCAAGATCGATTGTGCCACTAAATCTGTCCAACTCACTCATCCTTCCGGCAAGATAGTCCATTTCGCATCTCAAGGTTCAGAAACCCAGCTATATTCATTGAATGAACATCCCCTTCCTAACCTTGAAGATATTCCGATAGTTTGTGACTTTCCGGATGTCTTTCCAGAAGAGCTGGCGGGAATGCCACCCGACAGGTGTGTAGAATTCATTGTAGATATTATCGTAGGAACCGCCCCAATTTCCAGACGCCCATATAGGATGGCCCCACATGAGTTAGCTGAGCTTAAAATCCAACTTGAAGCTTCGTTGGCAAAAGGCTTCATCCGCCTTAGCTCATCGCCATGGGGTTGCCCTGTTCTGTTCGTAACAAAGAAAGATGGAACAAAAAGGATGTGCGTAGACTATCGCCCGCTAAATCTAGCGACGATAAAGAACAAGTACCCACTGCCCAGGATAATTGATCTTTATGATCAACTTGCTGGATCCTCTGTCTTCCCCAAGATGGATTTGAGATTAGGTTATCATCAAATCAAAATGAGAAACGAGGACATTCCCAAAACGGCTTTCACTACTCGTTATGGTCTTTATGAGTACACCGTCATGTCCTTCGGTTTAACCAATGCCCCAGCCACTTTTTTGCGCTTGATGAATTCGATCTTCATGGAGTACTTAGATAAATTTGTTGTAGTTTATCTTGATGATATTCTCATCTATTCGAAGAACGAAGAAGAGCACGCAGAACATCTTAGGCTGGTATTGATGAAACTTAGAGAGCATTGCCTTTATGCCAAGTTCTCCAAGTGTGAATTTTGGCTACCAGAAGTGACCTACCTAGGCCACGTGATTTCTGCAAAAGGCATTGTGTTGGGACCCGGGGTTAGCGTATGCAAGCCTCGCAACAACACAATCATATGGAGAGCCGAGATCCGTACCCACTTGTCTAAGCAGACAAGGCCAAGCACAGAACGTTCTCGGAAAGCATCGAACGTGAGGGGTATCCCATCCAGGCCGGATGATCAACTGACATGGATCCTCATCGTCCGCACACAAGTCTAAATGATATGGGTGGTGAGCTCCCATACTCATAGACAAGTCGCCTCAACCATAATATCGATTGTATTATAACCCTTACATAGACTTACTCCAGCCCGATCACTTAGTCGGGGTCTAGGGCGGGCTCGATCATACATGAAAGTGTGCACGGGACAGAGTCTCGAACAATCGCATCGCGATGCCCCAAGCTGCGCACATCTAATGTCCACTTGGTGTATAAAAGACCGCCAGCCAGATCACAACTAACGTCTCGAAAACCCATACAAAGACATGCATGTTATAAACATACACGCAACACACATGCCTTGTATGAACAGCAGGTATCATTGCAATTCTCTACAAAGTATACATCTTTATTAATAACTCTTACAGAGTGCACACAGAGATCACAAGCATGTGATCCAACATTACAACAGACAAGCGGAAGCAAAGTAGGTCTGAGTACAGACAAGTTTAACAAATGGCTTAGAGAAGCCTTATCTAAAAACAAGCCCTCCACGAGGGAACCAGTCGTTTGACTGGGACTACACTAGCTTGGTCTTGGTCTGAGTCTTCATTCTTCGAGCTTCGGGTAGAAGCCACCATCGGGGTCGGTGATTCATCTAAAACATAGATTAAGCAAACGTGAGTACAAAATCGTACTCAGCAAGACTTACATAGGAGCTATACTACTCATGCACATGTATCAAGGTAAAGGGAGGTGGGGTTTCACTTGCAGAAGTGCCAGCTTTGACTTGGCTAGTCCTGAACTACGAGTACCAGACTTGAGGTAAGAAGCATACACGAGTCCACTACATCTCTTCAACCAATTACACCACTATGGTTACTTCCTCGACTTCCCCACGAGAAGCCCACCATAGCACTCACGCTTATCTTGGTGTATTTTAGGAGTATCCGTTTCAAGTTGTCTAATAATCGAGCACAGCTCTCCAAGCAGTCCTTAACCGCGGACGCGTCTATTCGAATAGTTTTGTTAACCCTTCAGGGGTGTACTACTACACACACATGACCATCAGTTACCGCCTTTGGCCTCGACACCATTCAAGGGGTGTCGGCGAGGATGTTTACCACAACACTTCGCCCACAACTCCGTTCTAGTCCAGAGAGTCGCCTATCTGAGGGGGATCCGTATGGAGGTCCGGCCGAGGTTCCAGTACAGCCTCAAACGATGTGTGCAGGGTCCCAAGCCGGTCTTGAAAAGCCGTTCATCCACTTCGCAGACCGTGCAACAGTCCTACCAGAACTACTGCGACTCTTGGGGTTCGAACAGGGTGAGGTACTAGGATGAGAGGGGTCAGTGAGCCCAATGTGTGGTTGTACTCTTCTTCTTGGATCACTGCACAAGAACTCGGGCTTAGGGCGGTGTTCAACGAGACAACCCACTGTGTACTCCTACACAGCCTCTCATCGTTCACCTTGTATTAGGGTAGATTCACCAACACGTTTCACTTTCATCAACACCATGTTTATCATCATCCCGAATAACATCATAAGCAACCTCATTGTACCACTAAGCATGCAATAAGAAATAACAGTTGCAGAGGCCACATGATATCAACCAACTCCTACATCTGCTAGGATTGTGGTTTGCTTACTACTGTGATAAGATGATAGGTCATGCAAAGGATATGGGTTCAAATAAGCAATAACAGTTGTGGATCAACATAATGTACAATGCACAATCACATGAATAAGATTGCAATGGTGATGTTCAAGGTACTGATGTGTTGAGCATTCCATTTAAAAGGAGTATATTGCATTTGAGATGCAAATTCAAACTCCATTTGATTTATCGATGAATTTCAGATGCATTTGAATGCATGAAAATTCATTTGAATTTGTTGATCATGAAGTGATGTGGTATAGTTGAAGTAATGTTTCTGATGTGTGGATGAAACCATTGGAATTAAGGGTGTTGCAAAATCATTTGCAAAATCACCCCAAATTTGAATTTGAAAAGGATCCATATGCATGTTTGCTACTGTTCACCCATTTTAAAATGGTCAAACATGAAAACAAATTGCATATTCTTAATCCTAGTATTTTTCTGATAATTTTAGACATATTATTTGCTATATTTGGAGTTAGGATGAATTAATTATGAATTTCCAAAGTTTATTGCATTTTCTGGAATTTCTCTGATTTATTAAATTGATTTAAAACCTTTACTGCGTCAGCATGATGTCATGGTGACATCAGGGGGGGCTGACTGCTGGGACCCACCTGTCTGCCTCTGTGGGGTTAATCTCGTTTTAATTAACTCCCTGGATTAGATTAGGGGCACTGGGGCCCCACCTGTCATTGGCTTGGGGCCAAATAACCAGGGGGTTTAGCCCCTAACTAACCCAGCCGGACGGCGGTTAACCGGCGGCAGCTACAGGACGCGGCAGCGTTGGTCGTGCGGCCGAATCCGGCGGCCAAAAGGGGTGTGCTTAGGCTCGTTCGACGCGCAGGAACCTCGCGAATTCAAAGGACAAGGCCAGAGCGTGGATTGCTTCCCGTACGCACGCCGGCGACCTCTGCGGCGGCCCTGCTATCCGGCGAACATGGCAAAAAGCGAAGTACAGCACGAAAGACTGCGGTTCTTGGGGGTTCTTGGCCGTGTGCTCACCAGGAGTTGAACGGTGAGGTCGATGAGGTCGTAGGAGTCTTGACGGCGACGAATCGGTGGCGGTGAGCTTCGGGGTCCGGTGGCAGCTCATCGTCGAATTCGGTGGCTACAGAGGCTCCGGCCTCGATTCCTTTGGAACGGCGATGAAGACGTCAGAGGCTCGCACGGGGGACAGCTCGAAGGGTCTTGATAAGGCCGTTGGCCATGAGTGTGCGCACGCGGCGGCGATGGTGAGGTACGGGGTGGCGACCTAGACGACGTGAGAGAGGGAGAGGGCGTCTAGGAAGAAACGGATGAGCACGGGGAGGGCGTCTGGTGAAACGTGGCGAGAGAGAGAAGGAGGGGGAGGCCTAGAAGACGAGCAGCTTGGAGGTGCGGGGGTAGAAGACGACAAGCCCGCTGGTGGGCTGGGCCGAGGCGACAGAAGGTGGGCCTCGCCTGAGGCGCAAGGTAAGCTCTCCTGTTTTCTTTTCTTTTTATATAATTCTGCTTCTGTTGTTGACCTAGCTAATAAAATAGCTAGGTATTTTTATAAATGCTGAAAAAAAATTATATGGCCTCATAATAAAATAGACTAGCCACTTATAAAGTTTCAACATTTTTAAAATTCAAATAATTTGAATCTTAACTCAAATAGGGTTATTTTATTAATTCCAAGGCACTGTTTGAATATTAGAAAATTCCATGAGCATGGGATTGCTCCCAAACCATTTTTAAAATGATCAGCACCATTTATAGGAATTTTCCAAATGTTCAAATGATTTTTGGAAAAAGATTTTTATCTGGCCATTTGATTTAATTTCTCAGGGCTTTTCTTTTCCCCAATTTTGATTTTCTTTTTGAATTTTTCACATGATGCAAAGGAGCACTTGATCCTAGCACATACCTAACTTGGGGTTGTGACAACACGCCCCCACTCAAAAGAATCTCGTCCCGAGATTCAGAAGTCTGCGGGAGGAAGGAGGGGTACTCGGCACTGAGACGATCTTCTCTTTCCCACGTGGCTTCTTTCTCTGAGTGATGAGACCACTGAAGTTTCAGAAACTTGACCTTCTTTCGGCGAGTGACACGCTCTGCTGAATCAAGAACACGAAAAGGGTATTCTCGATAAGAAAGGTCATCTTGTAGATCAAGCGTTTCATGGTCGACTTCGCGGATGGGGTCCTTGAAGCAACGCCTGAGTTGTGACACATGGAATACATCATGTACTCGGGAAAGGTGCAGGGGTAGTTCAAGTTGGTAGGCAACTTCTCCACGTTTAGCAAGAATGCGGAAAGTTCCGATGTAACGTGGGGCCAACTTGCCTTTGATACCGAATCTTTGGGTTCCTTTCAGAGGAGTAACCCGAAGGTAAGCCTTCTCATCCAGATTGTAGCTTTCTTGCCTATGATGACGATCATAGTAGCTTTTCTGACGAGACTGGGCTGCTTTCAATTGATCACGAACAATGCGAACTTGCTCTTCTGCTTCCTTGATCATGTCCGGTCCAAAGAATTGTCTTTCACCGGTTTCTGACCAGTTAAGGGGTGTTCGACATCGTAGTCCATATAGGAGTTCAAAAGGAGCCATGTTCAGACTAGATTGAAAACTATTGTTATAAGAAAATTTGGCGAATGGAAGAGACTTCTCCCAATTCTTTCCGAATGATATAACACAAGCTCTGAGCATGTCTTCAAGAATTTGGTTAACCCTTTCGACTTGACCACTAGACTGAGGATGGAAAGCTGTACTAAAGGAGAGATGAGTTCCCATAGCACGTTGGAAGCTTCCCCAAAATCTAGAGGTGAAAAGGCTACCACGATCAGAATTGATTTCCAAAGGAACACCGTGAAGGGATACAATTATAGAGACATACAAGTCCGCTAACTGGCTAGCAGTTATAGACTCGCGAACTGGAAGGAAGTGAGCAACTTTGGAAAGCCTATCTATGACAACGAAGATGGCATTGTTTCCTTTCTGGGTTTTTGGAAATCCGGTGATGAAGTCCATACCGACTTTGTCCCATTTCCACTCTGGAATAGGCAAAGGTTGAAGAGTGCCAGCAGGTATTTGATGTTCTTCCTTAATGCGACGACAAACATCACATTCGGCAAGAAATTGAGCAATGTCTCTCTTCATCCTAGTCCACCAAAATCTCTGGCGTAGATCTCGGTACATTTTTGTGCTACCGAGATGAATTGAGATGGGTGTGTCTTGGGCTTCTTTGAGGATGAGTTGCCTTAGATCTCTATTCTTAGGTACTACCAAACGATTTCCAAAGAATACCGTTCCTTTACTATCTGTGGAGAAACATTTAGCAACTCCGCTAACAATGTTCTCCTTGATCCGGCGAACACCTCGTGCACGCCTTTGGGCAACTATCATTTGATCCTCAAGAGTTGGTTTTGCCACCAAGTTGAAAAGAGATCCACGAGGAACAATCTCGAGATTAAGCTTTCGAAATTCCTCATGAAGAAGTGGTTGATACTGTTGTAACATGAGGTTGTTACAATACGACTTACGACTTAGTGCATCAGCCATTACATTGGCTTTTCCTGGGGTGTAAGAAATTACTACGTCGTAATCTTTTATCAACTCAATCCAGCGTCTTTGCCTGAGATTAAGATCTGGCTGGGTGAAAATGTATTTGAGGCTTTGGTGGTCGGAATAGATCTCGCAACGGTTACCAAGGAGGTATTGTCGCCAAGTTGTTAGGGCATGAACTACGGCAGCGAGTTCAAGATCGTGGGTAGGATAGTTCTCTTCATGTGGCTGCAACTGGCGTGAAGCATAAGCTACCACATGTCAATCTTGCAGAAGTATGCATCCCAACCCTTGCCGTGATGCGTCACAATAGATTTCGAAATCCTTTTTAGTGTCTGGAGGTGCAAGTACGGGTGCAGAAGTCAATCTTCTTTTTAGCTCTTGAAAGCTTTCCTCGCACTTGGGAGTCCATAGGAATTTCTTATCTTTCTTGAGGAGTTCAGTAAGAGGCTTTGCAACTTTAGAGAAGTTCTCGACGAAGCGACGGCAATAGCTGGCTAGGCCAAGAAAACTCCTAACTTGCTTAACCAATTCAGGTGGAGTCCAGTCAAGGACGGCCTGAACTCTCTCGGGATTCACAACAATGCCTTTTGCAGAAATCACGTGGCCTAAGTAGGTCACTTCTGGTAGCCAAAATTCACACTTGGAGAATTTAGCATACAGGCGATGCTCTCGAAGTTTCATCAATACCAGCCTTAGGTGTTCGGCATGTTGTTCTTCGTTCTTCGAGTATATAAGGATGTCATCGAGGTAAACCACGACGAACTGGTCCAAATACTCCATGAAGATCGAGTTCATCATGCGTGAGAAAGTGGCGGGGGCATTGGTTAGACCGAAGGACATGAGGGTGAACTCGTAAAGACCATAACGAGTAGTGAAAGCCGTTTTGGGAATGTCCCCACTTCGGATCTTGATTTGATGATACCCTAATCTCAAATCCATCTTGGAGAAGACAGAGGATCCTACAAGTTGATCATAAAGATCATTGATCCTGGGCAGTGGGTACTTGTTCTTTATCGTCGCTAGATTTAGCGGGCGATAGTCTACGCACATCCTTTCTGTTCCATCTTTCTTCGTTACGAACAGAACGGGGCAACCCCATGGCGATGAGCTTGGGCGGATGAAACCTTTTTCCAACAAAGCTTCCAGTTGGGTTTTAAGCTCAGCTAACTCACGTGGGGCCATTTTGTATGGGCGTCTAGAAATTGGTGTGGTTCCTGGGGCAAGATCCACTATGAACTCTACACATCTGTCGGGTGGCATGACCGACAGCTCTTCAGGAAAGACATCCGGGAAGTCACGAACCACCGGAACATCTTCAAGGTCGGGAAGGGGAAGCACATTCAAAGAATGCACCTGGGTTCTTGTTCTTGGTGAGGAGTAAAGTATTGTCTGGCCTGAAGGATGTGTAAGTCTAACTGACTTGGATTTACAATCAAGAAAAGCATGTTGTCATGATAACCAATCCATACCAAGGATGACATCAATGTCTGAAGACTTGAGGGCTATGAGTGAAGCAAGCAATACTAAACCCTCAATTGCAATTTGATTACCATGGCTTACTCTATTAGTTTGCCACTTGGAACCAGGAGTTTGAATGATCATAGGGGTGAACATTTCTTCAAAGGATACATCATGCCGAAGTGCATAACTTTCCGACATGAATGAGTGAGATGCTCCTGGATCAAAAAGGACAGAAGTGGGAACAAAATTGACTGGGAGCGTACCAAGAATGACGTCAGAAGTACCATCAGTTTCCTCAGCTGAGATTTGGTTCACACGTCCAAGATTTTCTGAGGTGGATGGCTTAGCGGTGGAAACCTTCAGGGGTGGTTTGGCACGAACAGTGGGTTTTCCTTTGGCATGGGGTGGAGCATTTTGGTTGACGGGGCACTCACGAGAATAGTGACCAGGCTGGCCACATCTGAAACAGGCTCCAAAGATCGTGCGGGGAGCTGGGTTGTTTGGTGGAGCTGGTGGACGAGGCGGCACAAGGGATGGCCTCGGTGGGTTGTTTTGGTGGATCAAACTGTTAGGAATCCAGATCATACGCTTCTGAGGGCGTGAACTGGAAGAAGGGGCAAGCTCAAGAGCATGCTTGCGAGACTTCTCGAAAACTTCATTGCCATGCTCAGCTCTGAAGGATCTGTTGACTAAATCCTCAAAGGTGGCAAATTCGATGAGGTTGAGATCATGACGAAGGATGGGGCTAAGTCCCTTGCGGAACCTTGCCTGCTTTCTGGCATCGGTGGTGATCTCATCTTGGGCATACCGAGCAAGACGGTTGAATTCCCTCACATACTCATGAATGGACATCTCTCCTTGATTCAGATTGCAAAACTCTTCCTTCTTGCACTCCATCAACTCATCCAAAATGTGGTACCCTCGAAAGGCAACACAGAACTCCTGCCAAGTCACTACGTGACCATCTGGCTGCATTGCAACATAGTTCTCCCACCACTGAAGAGCAGCACCTTCCAAGAAGTATACCGCGAAAACAACTCGGTCATCGGGAGCAACATGTGCAGTATCAAGCTTACGCTCGATGGAACGGAGCCAATCATCAGCTTCGAGGGGCTTAGAAGAACATCGGAATACCGGTGGCTTGAGGAGGATGAAGTCCTGAATGCTGACCACCACATTACAATGATGGGCGGTATTCTGCTCGATGAGCTCCAGAAGGCGTGTTTGGTCACGTCTATTCCGCTCAGCTTCCATCATGATTTCCGCCGCAGAAGGCGGGGTTGGAGGTTCATCATCATTTCGATTCCGATCACGGTCTCGATTTCGAAGAACAGCACTACGAGTTCCACCTGACATCCTGTGTGATAAAAATCAACAATCAGAACAGGTTGTACGATGGAGGCAAGGATAAAAGGATACGATTTCAGAAGGAGAAGACTATAATGCAAAGGCAATGATTCAAAGAAACACGGAACAAATCCGGCAGCATAACGGCTACACCGTGATGGAAAACAAGACAACCTCGAGGAGATTGGACAGAACTTCCTCAAGGAACTCAAACACACGAAGACTTTGGACATCCATGACAATCCTACGGCTATAAGGAGGCAATCAACGAGATGTTCTAGTCAGACATAGATGAGCCTAGTCCTATCATCCCGTAGAAAAGATAAGGGTGACTCAGAACTCAGATCGATGAGGGTAAGGAGAAAAAAAGGAGCCTTACGTTGTTCCCTTATATACCCATAGTAACTATATAACTATAGAAGGCTAGACTCGACTTCGGCCAAGGCTGATAATCCTACAGTCAGTCCTGCTCTGATACCAAGTTTGTCGGGACCCGGGGTTAGCGTATGCAAGCCTCGCTACAACACAATCATATGGAGAGCCGAGAACCGTACCCACTTGTCTAAGCAGACAAGGCCAAGCACAGAACGTTCTCGGAAAGCATCGAACGTGAGGGGCATCCCATTCAGGCCGGATGATCAACTGAAATGGATCCTCATCGTCCGCGCACAAGTCTAAAAGATATGGGTGGTGAGCTCCCATACTCATAGACAAGTCGCCTCAACCATAATATCGATTGTATTATAACCCTTACATAGACTTACTCCAGCCCGATCACTTAGTCGGTGTCTAGGGCGGGCTCGATCATACATCAAAGTGTGCACGGGACAGAGTCTCGAACAATCGCATCGCGATGCCCCAAGCTGCGCACATCTAAGGGTCACTTGGTGTATAAAAGAACGCCAGCCAGATCACAACTAAGGTCTCGAAAACCCATACAAAGACATGCATGTTATAAACATACACGCAGCACACATGCCTTGTATGAACAGCAGGTATCATTGCAATTCTCTACAAAGTATACATCTTTATTAATAACTCTTACAGAGTGCACACAGAGATCACAAGCATGTGATCCAACATTACAACAGACAAGCGGAAGCAAAGTAGGTCTGAGTACAGACAAGTTTAACAAATGGCTTAGAGAAGCCTTATCTAAAAACAAGCCCTCCACGAGGGAACCAGTCGTCTGACTGGGACTACACTAGCTTGGTCTTGGTCTGAGTCTTCATTCTTCGAGCTTCGGGTAGAAGCCACCATCGGGGTCGGTGGTTCATCTAAAACATAGATTAAGCAAACGTGAGTACAAAATCGTACTCAGCAAGACTTCCATAGGAGCTATACTACTCATGCACATGTATCAAGGTAAAGGGAGGTGGGGTTTCACTTGCAGAAGTGCCAGCTTTGACTTGGCTAGTCCTGAACTACGAGTACTAGACTTGAGGTAAGAAGCGTACACGAGTCCACTACATCTCTTCAACCAATTACACCACTATGGTTATATCCTCGACTTCCCCACCAGAAGCCCACCATAGCACTCACGCTTATCTTGGTGTATTTTAGGAGTATCCGGTTCAAGTTGTCTAATAATCGAGCACAACTCTCCAAGCAGTCCTTAACCGTGGACGCGTCTATTCGAATAGTTTTGTTAACCCTGCAGGGGTGTACTACTACACACACATGACCATCAGTTACCGCCTTTGGCCTCGACACCATTCAAGGGGTGTCGGCGAGGATGTTCACCACAACACTTCGCCCATAGCTCCGTTCTAGTCCAGAGAGTCGCCTATCTGAGGGGGATCCGTATGGAAGTCCGGCCGAGGTTCCAGTACAGCCTCAAACGATGTGTGCAGGGTCCCAAGCCGGTCTTGAAAAGCCGTTCATCCACTTCGCAGACCGTGCCACAGCCCTACCAGAACTCTGAACTACTGCGACTCTTGGGGTTCGAACGGGGTGAGGTACTAGGATGAGAGGGGTCAGTGAGCCCAATGTGTGGTTGTACTCTTCTTCTTGGATCACTACACAAGAACTCGGGCTTAGGGCGGTGTTCAACGAGACAACCCACTGTGTACTACTACACAGCCTCTCATCGTTCACCTTGTATTAGGGTAGATTCACCAACACGTTTCACTTTCATCAACACCATGTTTATCATCATCCCGACTCACATCATAAGCAACCTCATTGTACCACTAAGCATGCAATAAGCAATAACAGTTGCAGGGGCCACACGATATCAACCAACTCCTACATCTGCTGGATTGTGGTTTGCTTACTACTGTGATAAGATGATAGGTCATGCAAAGGATATGGGTTCAACTATGCAGTAGAAATGTTATCATGGTGATCATCCTAAATAATGCATAAGCGAGACATGAGAGGGAAGTGGGATTTTATAGACATGATCAATGGGGGTTTGCTTGCCTTGTTGTCGAGGTTCAGTCACGGGGTCTTCAACGAAGGGGGTGATCTCGAGTTCCGGCTCCACTTCTATCAGCAACATGACAATCATAGGATCAACATAATGTACAATGCACAATCACATGAATAAGATTGCAATGGTGATGTTCAAGGTACTGATGTGTTGAGCATTCCATTTAAAAGGAGTATATTGCATTTGAGATGCAAATTCAAACTCCATTTGATTTATCGATGAATTTCAGATGCATTTGAATGCATGAAAATTCATTTGAATTTGTTGATCATGAAGTGATGTGGTATAGTTGAAGTAATGTTTCTGATGTGTGGATGAAACCATTGGAATTAAGGGTGTTGCAAAATCATTTGCAAAATCACCCCAAATTTGAATTTGAAAAGGATCCATATGCATGTTTGCTACTCTTCACCCATTTTAAAATGGTCAAACATGAAAACAAATTGCATATTCTTAATCCTTGTATTTTCTGATAATTTTAGACATATTATTTGCTATATTTGGAGTTAGGATGAATTAATTATGAATTTTCAAAGTTTATTGAATTTTCTGGAATTTCTCTGATTTATTAAATTGATTTAAAACCTTTACTGCGTCAGCATGATGTCATGGTGACATCAGGGGGGGGGCTGACTGCTGGGACCCACCTGTCTGGCTCTGTGGGGTTAATCCCGTTTTAATTAACTCCCTGGATTAGATTAGGGGCACTGGGGCCCCACCTGTCATTGGCTGGGGCCAAATAACCAGGGGGTTTAGCCCCTAACTAACCCAGCCGGCCGGCGGTTAACCGGTGGCAGCTACAGGACGCGGCGGCGTTGGTCGTGCGGCCGAATCCGGCGGCCAAAAGGGGCGCGGTTAGGCTCGTTCGACGCGCAGGAACCTCGCGAATTCAAAGGACAAGGCCAGAGCGTGGATTGCTTCCCGTACGCACGCCGGCGACCTCTGCGGCGGCCCTGCTCTCTGGCGAACATGGCAAAAAGCGAAGTACAGCACGAAAGACTGCGGTTCTTGGGGGTTCTTGGCCGTGTGCTCACCAGGAGTTGAACGGTGAGGTCGATGAGGTCGTAGGAGTCTTGACGGCGACGAATCGGTGGCGGTGAGCTTCGGGGTCCGGCGGCAGCTCGTCGTCGAATCCGGTGGCTACAGAGGCTCCGGCCTCGATTCCTTTGGCACGATGATGAAGACGTCAGAGGCTAGCACGGGGGACAGCTCGAAGGGTCTTGATAAGGCCGTTGGCCATGAGTGTGCGCACGCGGCGGCGACGGTGAGCTACGGGGTGGCGACCTAGACGACGTGAGAGAGGGAGAGGGCGTCCAGGAAGAAACGAATGAGCACGGGGAGGGCGTCTGGTGAAACGTGGCGAAAGAGAGAAGGAGGGGGAGGCCTAGAAGGCGCGGGCGTCGCCGTGGCGTCGTCACCGCGTTCCTAGCTCCAGCGAACAGCTTGGAGGTGCGGGGGTAGAAGACGACAAGCCCGCTGGTGGGCTGGGCCGAGGCGACAGAAGGTGGGCCTCGCCTGAGGCGCAAGGTAAGCTCTCCTGTTTTCTTTTCTTTTTATATAATTCTGCTTCTGTTGTTGACCTAGCTAATAAAATAGCTAGGTATTTTTATAAATGCTGAAAAAAAATTATATGGCCTCATAATAAAATAGACTAGCCACTTATAAAGTTTCAACATTTTTAAAATTCAAATAATTTGAATCTTAACTCAAATAGGGTTATTTTATTAATTCCAAGGAACTGTTTGAATATTAGATAATTCCATGAGCATGGGATTGCTCCCAAACCATTTTTAAAATGATCAGCACCATTTATAGGAATTTTCCAAATGTTCAAATGATTTTTGGAAAAAGATTTTTATCTGGCCATTTGATTTAATTTCTCAGGGCTTTTCTTTTCCCCAATTTTGATTTTCTTTTTGAATTTTTCACATGATGCAAAGGAGCACTTGATCCTAGCACATACCTAACTTGGGGTTGTGACACATTGTTGTGAATCCCGAGAGAGTTCAGGCCGTCCTTGACTAGACTCCACCTGAATCGGTTAAGCAAGCTAGGAGTTTTCTTGGCCTAGCAAGCTATTGTCGCCGCTTCGTTGAGAACTTCTCCAAAGTTGCAAAGCCTCTAACTAAACTCCTCAAGAAGGTAAGAAATTCCTATGGACCCCCAAGTGCGAGGAAAGCTTTCAAGAGCTGAAAAGAAGATTGACTTCTGCACCCATACTTGCGCCTCCAGACACCAAAAATGATTTCGAAATCTATTGTGATGCTTCACGTCAAGGGTTAGGATGCATACTTATGCAAGATAGACATGTGGTAGCTTATGCTTCATGTCAGAACCCTCTGTTAGGTAATGTGCTAGGGTTAGCCAGTACTCTTGCATCATGTCAATATTTCAAAAGAAATCCTTGAAATCAAAATTCAAAAGCAAATGGGAGAAGGAACCGCCCCCCCCAGATGAATTAATTCAAAAGACCAAATAAAAAGCTTCTCCAAAAATTCATGTTAGATTTTTGGAAAGTCTTATAAATGAGTGTGATCACATATCAAGTGATGTGGGACCCACCCCATGCTCATGGATTTTTCAAATATTCAAACAGTGCCTTGGAATTAATCAAATACCCCTATTTGATTTAAAATTCAAATCAATTGAATTTCAAAAATGTTCAAAATTTATGAGTGGCTAGTATATTGTTTTATGAGGCCACATAAAAATTATGAGCATTTAATAAAATGCCTAGCTATTTATTTAGCTAAGACAAAACAAATGTCAGAAAAGAAAACAGACAAGAAAAGAAAAAAGGGACTTACCTCATTTTCGGCCCAACTAGTTCCCCAGCCGGCCCAGCCCACCTCCCGGGCATCCGTCTTCCTCAGGCAGCCAGGCAGCTGCGTAACCGGCATGCCATGGCCGCCACGCCACCTGCTTGCCTGGCGCCTCCCCGGCCTCCTTGGTGCTTCTGGACACGTCCTGGAGACGCCCACGTCCATTCCCCCCCTCCACGAGCTCCCTCCCCGTCTCCCTCGCCCGATTCGTCGACGCCCGAGAGGATCGCCGGAACGCGACGCCGAGCACACGCAGCCAACGACGACGAGGACCTTCACCGAGCTGTCCCCCGTGTTCCCCTTCAAGCTCTTCATCGATCTGCAGAAGAAGGCGAGCCCGGAGCCCTCCTAGTCACCGGAATCGAGCTCGAGCCGCCGCCGGACCCGCAAGGACTCATCGTCGAATTCGTCGTCATCACGCCGCCGTTTGCCTCACCGTCTGTTCTGCTGAGTTCCTGGTGAGCGCGGGATCAAAACCACTAACTTTACCCCCTCGATTGCTTCCTTTAGCCATGGCCGCCATGAGAGCCGAAACTCCTCGCCGCCGGGATCCATGGCGACAACCAACCGTTACGCAGTCGAGATCGCCGTGTTGTCCTTCTCGTTCCCCGTGCTCCACTGCTTCAAACCAACCTAGCCCCGCTTCCATTCGCGCCCTGTAGCGAATTCCCGATCACAGCCGTAGCTCCGTCGCCGCAGAACTCGACGCCGGCGAGCGTACAGGGCACCCCAACACTTGGAATTGGTCTCTTTCGACGCACAACGGCAAGTGCTTCAAGCTGGAGATCGCAGCGCTTCGAATGGTGCCCGGAATCAACCTCCCCGTGCAGCTCCGCCGCGGTTCTGGTCGCCGGCGTTTAGCCGCCGGTGGGTTAGTCTAACCCCCTCGCTAATCCACCTCCTAACCCCACCCTGGGTCACTGACCAGTGGGCCCAGTGGCTTAATTAAGCCACTGGATTAAATTAACCAGCCGGATTAATTAACCAGTGACGCTGAAACCCCTGGCCCACCTGTCAGCCTCCTGGTGACGCCAGCAGTGCATCATGCTGATGCAATAAAAGGATTAAAGGAATTTCCAAATAGAAAAGAAAATAAAGAAATTCCAGAAATTCCAGAAATTACCCAAAACTTTGGAAATTCATAGAAAATTCATATTAACTCCAAATTGACAAATAATATATGAAAAATGATCAGGAGAAAATAAGCTATCCAAAAATGCAACTTTAAACTATGTTTGAGTTGATTTTAAAATGGGACCAGTAGCATTAATCATTTGGTTTATTTTAAATTAATTCAAATTCAATTCAAATGATTTTGCAACTTGGACCATGGAATTATGCTACATTTCAACCACACATCAGAGGCATATCATACACATTTGAAGACGATTCAAATTGATCAAACCATGTCACATATAACTTGACTAAGTTTGAATTCAAATTGGAGTTGGAATTTGCAATTCAATTTGCAATATACTCCATTTAAATGGAATTGCTTCACACATCAAAGCATTTACATCAAGTTCCAACCTTTCATCATGTGATTGTGCATTGTATTTACTTTGCTATTTTTGCTTGTTGTTTGTCGAGTAGAGGTGGAACCGAAGCAGGAGGCTGCCCCCTTCGTTGAAGACCCAGAACCCGAACCTCGTCAGCAAGGCAAGCAAACCCCCATTGATCATGTCGATAAAATCCCACTTCCCTCTCATGTCTCTCTTATGCATTGTTTAGGATGATCACCATGATTCGTTTCTACCGCATAGATGAACCCATTCCTTTGCATGACCTATCATTTTGTCACAGTAGTAAGCAAACCACAATCCTAGCAAATGTAGGAGTTGGTTGATATCATGTGGCCCCTGCAAATGATTATCGCTTATGGAATGCTTAGTATGATACCATGATGATACTGTGATGTGAGTCGGGATGGTAGTGATCATGTTGATGTTGGTAAAAAAGTGTTGGTGAATCTACCCTAATACAAGGTGAACGAAGAGAGGCTGTGTAGGAGTACACAGTGGGTTGTCTCGTTGAACACCGCCCTAAGTCCGAGTTCTTGTGTGGTGATCCAAGATGAAGAGTACAACCACACATTGGGCTCAGTGACCCCTCTCAACTTACTAACTCATCCCTTTCGATGTCCAGATGTCGCAATAGGTCGGAGTTCTGGTAGGCTTGTGGCCTGGATGCTAAGTGAGAGAACGGCTCATCCGAGACCGGCTTATGCACCACGCACACATCACTTGGGTCCACTTCGGTAAACCGGCCGGGTTCACGATTGTGGTAACCAACCCAAGTAGGCGGCTTTCTTGGACTAGGTAGGCTATGAGGTAACAGTTGTGGTGAGCATCCTCGCCGACACTTCTTGAACGGTGTCGAGTACAAAGGCGGTAAATGATGATCATGTGTGTGTAGCGGTACACCCCTGCAGGGTTAACAAAATTATTCGAATAGCCGCGTCCGCGGTTATGGACTGCTTGGAAAGCTTAGCTTGATTATTAGACAACTTGAACTGGATACTTCTAGAACACACCAAGATAAGTGTGAGTGCTATGGCGTGCTTTCTCGTGGGGAAGTCGAGGTGGCACCATAGTGGTGTAATTGGTTGGAGAAAGTAGTGGACTCGTGTACGCTTCTTACCTCAAAGTCTGGTACTCGTAGTTCAGGATTAGCCAAGTCAAAGCTGGCACTTCTGCAAGTGAAACCCACCTCCCTTTACCTTGATACATGTGCATGAGTAGTATAGCTCCCTTTACCTTTGTACTCACGTTTGCTTAATCTATGTTTTAGATGATGCCACTGACCCCGAAGGTGGCTTCTTCATCGAGCTGGACGACTGAAGATCAACTAGTCCAGTCCCAGTCAGACGACTAGTTCCCTCGTAGAGGGCTTCTGTTTAAATAAAGCTTCTTAAGCCATTTGTTAAACTTGTCTGTACTCAGACATAATTTGCTTCCGCTTGTGTTGTAATGTTGGATCACATGTTTGTGATCTCTGTGTGCACTCTATAAGAGTTATCAATAAAAATGTATACTTTGTAGAGAATTGCAATGATACCTACTATTCATACAAGGCATGTGTGCTGTGCGTATGTTTATAACATGCATGTCTTTGTATGGGTTTTCGAGACCTTAGTTCTGATCTGGCTGGCGGTCTTTCATACACCAAGTGGCCCTTAGATGTGCGCAGCTTGGGGCATCGCGATGCGATTGTTCGAGACTCCGTCTCGTGCACACTTTGTGCTATGATCGAGCCCGCCCTAGACCCCAACTAAGTGATCGGGCTGGAGTAAGTCTATGTAAGAGTTATGAGATAGTCGATAGTATGGTTGAGGCGACTTGTCTTTGAATATGGGAGTTCATCACCCATATCATTAGACTTGTGTGCGGACGATGAGGACCCATCTTAGTTGATCATACGGCCTAGATGGGATGCCCCTCACGTACGATGCTTTCCGAGAACGTTATGTGCTTGGCCTTGTCTGCTTAGACAAGTGGGTACGGTTCTCGGCTCTCCATATGACTATGTCTTAGCTGGACTTGCATACGCTAACCCCGGGTCCCGACAGACTTGGTATCAGAGCAGGACTGACTGTAGGACTAGTAGCCTTGGCCGAAGTTGAGTCTAGCTTGCTATAGTTATATAGTTACCATGGGTATATAAGGGAATAACGTAAGGCTTCTTTTTTCTCCTTACCCCCTTCGTTCTGAGTTCTGAGTCACCCTCATCTTGTTCTACGGGAAGATAGGACTAGGCTCTCCTCTGTCTTATTTGAACATCTCGTTGTTTGCTTCCTTGTAGCCGTAGGAAAGTTGTGATCGGTTTGTTAGAGTGGTTATGCTCCCTGTTTTATTACATCGTATGTAAGTGCTGTTTTTCATGATTGGAAGAAATTGTCATTTCTTACAATTACAGCCGTTATGCTGTCCGAGTCATTCCAGGTTTATCTCATAATCTGATGCATTTGCAAACTCCTTTATGTTTCAGATGGCAGATCTTCCCCCTCGGCAGATTGTTCGTTTGACCAGGTGCCTCGGTGTGCGTGGCCATCCCGCCACGTTGATCGAGATGATGTCCTATGTGGGATATTGGTGGTACCCTGAGTACACCGTCGAAGAGCAGTTTCACGACTTCAACCAGACGCAGTTCCACTGCATTGTTCGGATCTATCCGCACCACGTTGGAGTCACCCAGCCTATCCACTTTGGACATGGCATTGGCATTACCGAGAACATGGCTGTGCAGGATGCTGCATACTCATGTATGACCCTGCTGAGAGAGGAGCACACTATGCTGAGAGAGACCTCTTTCCGCTATATCCCTGCTGCACTTCCAGGAGAAGAGGGATATTATACCGGACTCTACTCAGATCACTATGCAGAGGATCCCACACTTCAGATGACTGCTAGGTTTGCTAGTGATCGAGATCGTGATGCAAGCGCTCTCCGTTTCGAGGTCCACGCTACCCGTGTTCGTCTGTATCGAGCACTGACACTCTTGGCACCCTTTGTGAGCATTGGATCAGTTGAGCATGATGCTATCTACCCAGTGAGGACTCAGATGCCTTCTCGAGTTGCTTGGCCCGAGATTGGAGGCATTTTTCCACCCCGTGGTCCTTTGCTTCCACCCTACGCTGGACCTAGGCCCCATCCTTGCCCAAATGGATATCAGGGTCCACAGGCCTCCGTGTTTTCCGATGGTCACCTTCAGCTACCGGGATACGCGGGTAACTTTTATGAGGACTACTATGGAGATGGAGATGAGTGAGACCGCCTGTGGTCTTACTTAGTGAGGATGTAGTAGTATCTTAGTGTATTGTACGCAAGGGTCTAAGTTCCAGAGGCTTAGATAAATAATGTATAGGAAGTCAGAGTGCCTCTGAAGGATGCATCATCTTCATCACGTTTGTATTAGCTTGGTGCTTGTACTAAAATGATGTATGGTTTGTATGACATCTTGTGAATATATGGCTTGTATGCTTTATCACCATGTTGTCAAGATGATTACTTCCTTTGCTCTGTAATCCTTCCAGTACTTCAATACCTTGTTTAGACTCTCCCAATCAACTCTGTTTGACTTTGGTTTTCACCTTCAGGATGTCTCAAGGAACCCGTGGCCAGGTTGGTCCTAACCAGGGTCGTGGGAATGATCTGGAGGAAGGCAACCTTCCACCTCCACCCACGATGGCTCAGGTTCTGATGGAGGTCGAGAGGAACCGCCGAGACTCTCACCATCTGTTGGAAGTCATTGCTCGCAACACCACTCAGCAGTGCAATGAGTTTGTGTCCCTGAACGACTTCATCCCCCGGTTTTCAGTTACTCCACCGAGCCCCTTGACGCTGATGACTGGCTTCACAACATCGAGAGGAAGCTCCAGGCAGGCCATGTTGCAGATGGCGACAAGGTCAGCTATGCCACTTATCACCTTGAAGGTGAAGCTAGCTCTTGGTGGGAGAACTTTCTGAATATGCGTCCCGTTGGACCGCCTACATCTTGGGAGGAATTCTGCACGTCCTTCCGCGAGCACCACATTCCCAAGGGTCTTATGGACCGCAAGCGTGAGGAGTTCTGCAACCTCACTCAAGGCAGAAGGACTGTTGACGAGTTTAGTCGTGAGTTCAACCGACTTGCTCGTTATGCTACCGAAGAAGTCTCCACCGACTCCAAGAAGCAAGAGAGGTTCCGTCGTGGCCTCAAATCTGGACTTCGTCGTGAGCTCAACCTGCATTACTTTGCCACATTCCAGGTCCTTTTCAACAAGGCCATCAAGGCCGAGGACATGAACAACCCCAACGATTTCCGCAAACACCCTAGAGACGACAGTTCATCCAGTTCTGGCTCTCAGAAACGCAAGATCTGGATCCCAAACAGTATGTTCCGCCAGAACAACCCACCGAGGCCATCCTATGTGGCGCCTCGTCCACCAACCCAGTTCCACCCAGCTCCACCAAACAACCCAGCTCCACGAACTGTTTTCGGACCCTGTTAGAAGTGTGGTCAGGCAGGCCACTACTCTCGCGAGTGTCCCTAGAACCAGATCCAGCATCAGAATGCTCCACCCCATGCCGGAGGCAACAACAACAATGGTCGTGGCAAGCCACCCCAGAAGGTCTACACCGCCAAACCCGCTCCTCCCGCCACTCGTGGACGTGTGAACCAGATCGCCGCCGAAGAGACTGACGACACCACTGACGTCATTCTTGGTACGCTCCCAGTCAATTATGTTCCTACTTCCGTTCTTTTCGACCCAGGAGCATCTCATTCATTCATGTAGGAAAGTTATGCACTTCGTCATGAGTTATCTTTTGTTGAATTGTCCACCCCAATGATTATTCAAACTCCAGGGTCAAGATGGCAAACTAATAGAGTAAGCCATGGTAATCAGATTGCGATTGAGGGTTTAGTATTCCTTGCTTCACTCATAGCCCTCAAGTCTTCAGACATTGATGTCATCCTTGGCATGGATTGGCTATCAAGACAGAATGCCTACCTGGATTGGAAAGGCAAATCCGTGAAACTCACCCACCCTTCAGGAAAAACCGTCAACTATACCTCACCCAGAACAAGAACCCAAGTGCATTATTTGAATGTACTTCCCCTTCCCGAACTTGAAGATATTCCGGTGGTTCGTGACTTCCCGGATGTCTTTCCTGAAGAGTTGCCGGGCATGCCACCCGACAGATGCGTAGATTTTATAGTGGATCTTGTACCAGGAACCGCACCAATTTCTAGACGCCCATACAAAATGGCCCCACATGAGTTAGCTGAGCTAAAAATCCAACTTGATGTTTCGTTGGCAAAAGGCTTCATCCGCCCTAGCTCATCGCCATGGGGTTGCCCCGTTCTGTTTGTAAAGAAGAAAGATGGAACAGAAAGGATGTGCGTAGACTATCGCCCGCTAAATTTAGCGACGATAAAGAACAAATACCGACTGCCCAGGATCAATGATCTTTATGAGCAACTTGCAGGATCCTCTATCTTCTCCAAGATGGATTTGAGATTAGGTTGTCATCAAATCAAAATTCGAAACGAGGACATTCCCAAAACGGCTTTTACTACTCGTTATGGTCTTTACGAGTACACCGTCATGTCCTTTGGTTTAACCAATGCCCCCGCCACATTCTCGCGCTTGATGAATTCGATCTTCATGGAGTACCTAGATAAATTTGTTGTAGTTTATCTTGATGACATTCTCGTCTACTCGAAGAATTTTGCAAGCTCAACCTTGAGATTATTCCTCATGGCTATCTTTCTACCTTGGTGGCGAAACCAACTCTTGAGGATCAAATCATAGTTGCCCAAAGGCGTGCACGAGGTGTTCGCCGAATCAAGGAGAACATTGCTAGCGGAGTTGCTAAGTGTTTCTCCACATATAGCAAGGGAACGGTATTCTTTGAAAATCGTTTGGTAGTACCTAAGAATAGGGAACTAAGGCAACTCATCCTCAAGTAAGCCCATGACACACCCCTCTCGATTCATCCCGGTAGCACAAAAATGTACCGAGATCTACGCAAGAGATTTTGGTGGACTAGGATGAAGAGAGACATTGCTCAATTTGTTGCCGAATGTGATGTTTGTCGTCGCCTTAAGGCAGAACATCAAAGACCTGCTGGTACACTTCAACCTTTGTCTATTCCCGAGTGGAAATGGGACAAAGTCGGTATGGACTTCATCACCGGCTTTCCAAAAACCCAGAAAGGAAACAATGCCGTCATCATAGGCAAGAGAGCTACAATCTGGATGAGAAGGCTTACCTTCGGGTTACTCCTCTGAAGGGAACCCAACGTTTCGTTATCAAAGGCAAGTTGGCCCCACGTTACATCGGACCTTTCCGCATTATTTCTAAACGTGGAGAAGTTGCCTACCAACTTGAACTACCCCTGCACCTTTCCCGAGTACATGATGTATTCCATGTGTCCCAACTCAGGCGTTGCTTCAAGGACCCCATCCGCGAAGTCGACCATGAAACGCTTGATCTCCAAGATGACCTTTCTTATCGAGAATACCCTGTTTGTATTCTTGATTCCGCAGAGCGTGTCACTCGTCGTCAGAAGATTAGGTTTCTGAAAGTGCAATGGTCACACCACTCTGAAAGAGAAGCTACGTGGGAAAGAGAAGACTGTCTCAACGCCGAGTACCCCACCTTCCTCCCGCAGACTTCTGAATCTCGGGACGAGATTCTGTTGAGTGGGGGCGAGTTGTCAGAACCCTCTTTTAGGTAATGTGCTAGGGTTAGCCAGTACTCTTGCATCATGTCAATATTTCAAAAGAAATCCTTGAAATCAAAATTCAAAAGCAAATGGGAGAAGGAACCCCCCCCCAGATGAATTAATTCAAAAGACCAGATAAAAATCTTCTCCAAAAATTCATGTTAGATTTTTGAAAAGTCTTATAAATGAGTGTGATCACATATCAAGTGATGTGGGACCCACCCCATGCTCATGGATTTTTCAAATATTCAAACAGTGCCTTGGAATTAATCAAATACCCCTATTTGATTTAAAATTCAAATCATTTGAATTTTAAAAATGTTCAAAATTTATGACTGCTAGTATATTGTTTTATGAGGCCACATAAAAATTATGAGCATTTAATAAAATGCCTAGCTATTTATTTAGCTAATACAAAACAAATGTCAGAAAAGAAAACAGACAAGAAAAGAAAAAAGGGACTTACCTCGTTTCCGGCCCAACTAGTTCCCCAGCCGGCCCAGCCCACCTCCCGGGCATCCGTCTTCCTCAGGCAGCCAGGAAGCTGCGTAACCGGCATGCCATGGCCACCACGCTACCTGCTTGCCTGGCGCCTCCCCGGCCTCCTTGGTGCTTCTGGACACGTCCTGGAGACGCCCACGTCCATTCCCCCCCTCCACGAGCTCCCTCCCCGTCTCCCTCGCCCGATTCGTCGACGCCCGAGAGGATCGCCGGAGCGCGACGCCGAGCACACGCAGCCAACGGCGAAGAGGACTTTCACCGAGCTGTCCCCCGTGTTCCCCTTCAAGCTCTTCATCGATTTGCAGAAGAAGGCGAGCCCGGAGCCCTCCTAGTCACCGGAATCGAGCTCGAGCCGCCGCCGGACCCGCAAGGACTCATCATCGAATTCGTCGTCATCACGCTGCCGTTTGCCTCACCGTCTGCTTTGCTGAGTGCCTGGTGAGCGCGGGATCAAAACCCCTAACTTTACCCCCTCGATTGCTTCCTCTAGCCATGGCCTCCATGAGAGCCGAAACTCCTCGCCGTCGGGATCCATGGCGACGACCAACTGTTACACAGTCGAGCTCGCCGTGTTGTCCTTCTCGTTCCCCGTGCTCCACTGATTCAAACCAACCTAGCCCCGCTTCCATTCGCGCCTTGTAGCGAATTCCCGATCACATCCGTAGCTCCGTCGCCGCAGAACTCGACGCCGGCGAGCGTACAGGGCACCCCAACACTTCGAATTGGTCTCTTTCGACACGCAACGGCAAGTGCTTCAAGATGGAGGTCGGAATCAACCTCCCCGTGCAGCGCCGCCGCGGTTCTGGTCGCCGGCGTTTAGCCGCCGGTGGGTTAGTCTAACCCCCTCGCTAATCCACCTCCTAACCCCACCCTAGGTCACTGACCAGTGGGCCCAGTGGCTTAATTAAGCCACTGGATTAAATTAACCAGCCGGGTTAATTAACCAGTGACACTGACACCCCTGGCCCACCTGTCAGCCCCCTGGTGACGCCAGCAGTGCATCATGCTGATGCAATAAAAGGATTAATGGAATTTCCAAATAGAAAAGAAAATAGAGAAATTCCAGAAATTCCAGAAATTACCCCAAACTTTGGAAATTCATAGAAAATTCATATTAACTCCAAATTGGACAAATAATATATGAAAAATTATCAGGGGAAAATGAGATATCCAAAAATGAAACTTTCAACTATGTTTGAGTTGATTTTAAAATGGGACCAGTAGCATATGTCATTTGGTTTATTTGAAATTAATTCAAATTCAATTCAAATGATTTTGCAACTTGGACCATGGAATTATGCTACATTTCAACCACACATCAGAGGCATATCATACACATTTGAAGATGATTCAAATTGATCAAACCATGTCACATATAACTTGACTAAGTTTGAATTCAAATTGGAGTTGGAATTTGCAATTCAATTTGCAATATACTCCATTTAAATGGAATTGCTTCACACATCAAAGCATTTACATCAAGTTCCAACCTTTCATCATGTGATTGTGCATTGTATTTACTTTGCTATTTTTGCTTGTTGTTTGTCGAGTAGAGTTGGAACCGGAGCAGGAGGCTGCCCCCTTCGTTGAAGACCCAGAACCCTAACCTCGTCAGCAAGGCAAGCAAACCCCCATTGATCATGTCGATAAAATCCCACTTCCCTCTCATGTCTCGCTTATGCATTGTTTAGGATGATCACCATGATTCGTTTCTACCGCATAGATGAACCCATTCCTTTGCATGACCTATCATTTTGTCACAGTAGTAAGCAAACCACAATCTTAGTATGATACCATGATGATACTGTGATGTGAGTCGGGATGGTAGTGATCATGTTGATGTTGGTAGAAAAGTGTTGGTGAATCTACCCGAATACAAGGTGAACGATGAGAGGCTGTGTAGGAGTACACAGTGGGTTGTCTCGTTGAACACCGCCCTAAGTCCGAGTTCTTGTGTGGTGATCCAAGATGAAGAGTACAACCACACATTGGGCTCACTGACCCCTATCAACTTACTAACTCATCCCTTTCGATGTCCAGATGTCGCAATAGTTCGGCGTTCTGGTAGGCTTGTGGCCTGGATGCTAAGTGAGAGAACGGCTCATTCGAGACCGGCTTATGCACCACGCACACATCACTTGGGTCCACTTCGGTAAACCGGCCGGGTTCACGATTGTGGTAACCAACCCAAGTAGGCGGCTTTCTTGGACTAGATAGGCTATGAGGTAACAGTTGTGGTGAGCATCCTCGCCGACACTTCTTGAACGGTGTCGAGTACAAAGGCGGTAAATGATGATCATGTGTGTGTAGCGGTACACCCCTGCAGGGTTAAGAAAACTATTCGAATAGCCGCATCCGCGGTTATGGACTGCTTGGAAAGCTTACCTTGATTATTAGACAACTTGAAGTGGATACTTCTAAAACACACCAAGATAAGTGTGAGTGCTATGGCGTGCTTTCTTGTGGGGAAGTCGAGGAAGGCACCATAGTGGTGTAATTGGTTGGAGAAAGTAGTGGACTCGTGTACGCTTCTTACCTCAAAGTCTGGTACTCGTAATTCAGGATTAGCCAAGTCAAAGCTGGCACTTCTGCAAGTGAACCCCACCTCCCTTTACCTTGATACATGTGCATGAGTAGTATAGATCCTATGTAAGTCTTGCTGAGTACGACTTTGTACTCACGTTTGCTTAATCTATGTTTTAGATGATGCCACTGACCCCGAAGGTGGCTTCTTCATCGAGCTGGACGACTGAAGATCAACTAGTCTAGTCCCAGTCAGACGACTGGTTCCCTCGTAGAGGGCTTGTGTTTAAATAAGGCTTCTTAAGCCATTTGTTAAACTTGTCTGTACTCAGACATAATTTTCTTCCGCTTGTGTTGTAATGTTGGATCACATGTTTGTGATCTCTGTGTGCACTCTATAAGAGTTATCAATAAAAATGTATACTTTGTAGAGAATTGCAATGATACCTACTGTTCATACAAGGCATGTGTGCTGCGTGTATGTTTATAACATGCATGTCTTTGTATGGGTTTTCGAGACCTTAGTTCTGATCTGGCTGGCGGTCTTTCAAACACCAAGTGGCCCTTAGATGTTCGAGACTCTGTCTCGTGCACACTTTGTGGTATGATCGAGCCCGCCCTAGACCCCTACTAAGTGATCGGGCTGGAGTAAGTCTATGTAAGAGTTATGAGATAGTCGATAGTATGGTTGAGGTGACTTGTCTTTGAATATGGGAGTTCATCACCCATATCATTAGACTTGTGTGCGGACGATGAGGACCCATCTCAGTTGATCATCCGGCCTGGATGGGATGCCCCTCACGTACGATGCTTTCCGAGAACGTTCTGTGCTTGGCCTTGTCTGCTTAGACAAGTGGGTACGGTTCTCGGCTCTCCATATGACTATGTCTTAGCTGGACTTGCATACGCTAACCCCGGGTCCCGACACTTCAAGCCAGTTCCGTCCACATGAAGAGAACTATCCTACCCATGATCTTGAACTCGCTGCCGTAGTTCTTGCCCTGAAGACTTGGCGACATTACCTCCTTGGTAATCGTTGTGAAATCTATACCGATCACCAAAGCATCAAATACATATTAACCCAGCCAGATCTTAACCTCAGGAAAAGACGCTGGATAGAGTTGATAAAAGAATATGACTTAAGTATCTCTTACACCCCAGGCAAAGCCAATGTCATGGTTGATGCACTAAGTCGTAAGTCGTATTGTAACAACCTCATGTTACAACAGTATCAACCACTTCTCTATGAGGAATTTCGAAAGCTTAATCTCGAGATTGTTACTCATGGATTCCTTTCCACCTTGGTAGTGAAACCAACCCTTGAGGATCAAATCAAAGCTGTTCAACAACGTGCTCGAGGTATCCGATTTATCAAGCAGAACATTGCTAGCGGTAAGGCAAAATGTTTTACCCTAGACCATGAAGGTATTGTGTACTTCGAGAATAGGATGGTAGTTCCGAAGAATAGGAATCTAAGGCAGCAGATCCTTAAGGAAGCTCATGACACCCCTCTCTCGATTCATCCAGGTAGTACTAAGATGTATCAAGATCTACGCCAGAAATTTTGGTGGACTAGGATGAAGCGAGAAATCGCTCAATTTGTTGCTGAGTGCGATGTTTGTCGTCGTGTGAAAGCAGAGCATCAAAGACCTGCTGGTACTCTTCAACCTTTAGCCATTCCTGAGTGGAAATGGGATAAAGTCAGTATGGATTTCATCACTGGCTTTCCAAAGTCTCAGAAGGGAAACAATGCCATCTTTGTGGTCATTGACCGTCTTTCCAAAGTTGCTCATTTTCTTCCTGTTCGCGAGAGTATAACTGCTAGCCTGTTAGCGGATTTATATGTCTCCCGGATCGTTTCTCTCCATGGTGTTCCTTTGGAAATAAATTCAGACCGTGGAAGTCCTTTCACCTCTCGATTTTGGGAAAGTTTTCAAAATGCTATGGGAACCCATCTCTCCTTTAGCACCGCCTTTCATCCCAAGTCAAGTGGTCAAGTAGAAAGAGTCAATCAAATTCTCGAAGACATGCTCAGAGCCTGTGTTATCTCATTCGGAAAGAGTTGGGAGAAATCTCTTCCATTCGCCGAGTTTGCTTATAACAACAGCTTCCAGTCTAGCTTGGGCATGGCACCCTTTGAATTTCTCTATGGACGAAAATGTCGAACACCATTGAACTGGTTAGAAACCGGTGAAAGACAATTCTTTGGACCGGATATGATCCAGGAAGAAGAAGAGAAGGTTCGCATTGTTCGTGAGCAATTGAAAACGGCCCAGTCTCGTCAGAAAAGCTACTATGATCGTCATCATAGGCCAGAGAGCTACGAGCTGGACGAGAAGGCTTACCTCCGGGTTACTCCTCTGAAGGGAACCCATCACATCGGTATCAAAGGCAAATTGGCCCCACGTTACATAGGCCCCTTTCGCATTCTAGCTAAACGTGGAGAAGTTGCCTACCAACTTGAACTACCCCCTCATCTTTCTCAGGTTCACGATGTCTCCCACGTATCTCAACTCAGGCGTTGCTTCAAGGACCCCATCCGCGAAGTAGACCACGAAACGCTTGATCTACAAGAAAACCTGTCTTATCGAGAGTATCCTGTCCATGCCCTCGATGAAGCTGAGCGCACCACCCAACGTCAGAAGATCAAGTTCCTCAAAGTGCAGTGGTCCAACCATTCTGAGAAAGAAGCCACCTGGGAACGAGAAGACCGTCTCCGAGTCGAGTACCCCACCCTCTTCCCGACTACTTCTGAATCTCGGGACGAGATTCTTTTGAGTGGGGGCGAGTTGTCAGAACCCTAGTTTTGGTATGTGCTTTTATTACTAGAAATAATTGCATCATGTTTAAATTCTTGGTTTATGAATTGGGGATTTGGAAAAGCCTCAAAAAGAATTTAAATAAAAGGCTAGATGAAAAGTTTTTCCAAAAATCCTCCAAACAATTTTGCAAAGTCCTATAAATGAGTGTGATCATTTTAAAAATGATTTGGAGTCAAACCCATGCTCATGGATTTTTCAAATGTTCAAACAGAGGCTTGGAAATTAAATTTAAATGCTATTTGAATTGGATTCAAATAATTTGAATTCCAAAAATCTTCAAATCTTGGGAGTGGCTAGTACTATGTCACATATGTCCAAGATAAATATTTTGGGATTTTTAGAAAAATGCTTTGATATTTTTTCAGAGCAAAAAAAATAAAACAGAAAGCAATAAAAAGAAAAGAAAGAAAAAAAAGGCTGAAGCCACTTACCTGGCCACCTGGCCCAGAAGAGGAGGCCCAGCCCAAAAGGGCAGGGTCGTCTTCCTCCACTGGCCAGGCAGGCAGGCAGGACGCCGGCGAGCCCGGCATTGCCGCCAGCGAGCTACCTGCTTGCCTCCCTCTTCCTTATCCGGCGCCGTGGACGCCCCCAAGCAGCCCCCCTTCCATTCCCCCTCCCCTGGACCCTTTCCCCTCTCTCTCCGGCGAGATCCCGCGAGGACCCCGAGAGCAACGTCGCCGCCGTCCGTGCGCGAGCGTGGCCACCGTGCCCCGTTCACCTCGCCGTCTTGTCCATCCGCCTCTACGTGGCCGACTTCGTCACCCCGCGCCATCAATTGGAGCCAAGGAGCCCCAAGGACGAAGCCCGCGTCAGCAACTCCCCGCCGTCCGCCGTGGCTTCTTCCGACGAATTCGCGGCCACCGCAGCTCCTCCGCCTCTCCCGTCTGCACCAGAACGCTCAGGGTGAGCTCTTCTTCCCTCCCAGCCTCCCCGTTCTCCTCCGTAAGCTCTCCGTCGCCAAGCTCAGCGGAGCCCGAGCAGCGCCGCCGCGGGAGCTCGTCCCCGCTATGGCCTCCGGCCTCCTCTGGCCGGCTCGTTTGCCCCATTGGATGCACGCGTGCAAGGGTTGCGTCCCTGTGCCCTTGGCGCAACCACCCGTGGCCGGACCCGCCGTCCAGAGCGGGCGCCGCCGCCTCCAGTGGTCGCCGGCGGCTAACCGCCGGTCGTGCCGACGTGGCACGGTCATTAGGGGGCTAACCCCCTGTTTAGTTTGGCCCCAAGCCACTGACAGGTGGGGCCCTGGCCCCCTTAACCCCCCCTGTCAGTTTAATTAAACGGGGATTAACCCCAGTCCCACTGACAGGTATGGCCGACTCGTCAGCCCCCCTGCGTCATGATGACGTCAGCCTGGCGCATTAAATCCTTTTCTTATTTAACAGAATTTCCAGAAAACTATTAAATCTTTGAAATTCAATAACTTTTAAACCATAACTCCAAATCAAAAGTGTAATATATGAAAAATCATCAGAAAAATGCAAGGATTCCAAATATCATATTTTCATAGATGAAAAACACATCTATGATGATGGACCAGTAGCATTTGGCTATTTGGGTTATTTGGAATAATTCAAAATAAATGTTTAAATCATTTCAAATTAAATCTTTGCAATGCCAACCTTATCACATGAACATCAGAGGCATATCATACACATGACAACATGGTTTACCATATCCAAACATTAGAAAATGCAACTTGGGATAATTTGAACAATATTTGGAGTTTGAATTTGAATTCCTTTTTCAAATCAACTTCAATTAACATGTGACAAATAGAACCTAGAGCACATCAGTACCATGCCATGCTATATTATGCATCTTGATTGTGCATTGCAATGTAATGTTCATACTTCTGTCTCGATGTTTGCTTCTTCTCGATAGATCCATCGCCGGACGTAGTTCCTGTTTCTTCGAAAAGCGGCACCCCCCGAGTCTCGACAATAAGGAAAGCAAACCCCCTTTTATCATATCTATAAAAAACCAGTTTCCCTCTTGTTCTCTTATGCATGATTAGGTGATTCACATGTTACCGTTCTACCGCTAGTTGAACCCATCCTTTGCCTGACCTATCATTGTTGCCACGGTATTAAGCAAACCTCAACCTAGCAGATACAAGATTGTTTGTGTTCATCATGTGGCCCTTCATCCATGTTATGCTATGCCATGCTAGATTTGTTTGCAATGAAGTTGATCCATCTTGTGATGTATCGGGATGGTAGTGAACACATGCAACAAGGTGGTAACGTGTTGATGAAGTCACCCTAAAAGAAGTGAACAATGAGAGGTTGTGTAGGAGTACCCAGTGGGTTGTCTCATTTACACTGCCCTAGGCCCCGAGTTCTTGTGTTGTGATCCAAGACACAGATTACTACCACATGTTGGGCTCATTGACCCCTCTCGACCTATTAACTCACCCCGACTAGGGTCCAGGATTCGCATGGGTTAATTGTTATTTTATTTTCTTTCATAACGTAGCACGGTTTTAGGCAAGTGTAGCACCATCCGTCGAGGTGGGCTTGTCGGACCGTCCATACATCGTCTGGGTCCTGAACGGAAACCCCGGCCGGATTCCCGATTGGGGTACATAATCAGATAGGCGATCCCCTGGAATAGAGTTCGAGCCGTGAGGTAAGTGTCATGGTACTATCCTCGCCGACACCGCTTGAAGGTGACGAGTTCTAGGCGGTAACTGGTAGCTACGTATGTGAAGAAGTACACCCCTGCAGGGTTAATGAACTATTCGAATAGCAGTGTCCGCGGTTATGGACTACTTGGAGATCTTTACTTGATTATTAGACAACTCAAATGGATACTCTAAAAATCGCAAGATAAGTGTGAGTGCTTTGGGTTGCTTCCTCGTGGGGAAGTCGAGGAAGGATCCATGGTTGTGTATTGATGTGGTGATCAAGATTAGATGTACTCGTGTGCGCCTCTCATCTTAACTCTATGTAGTCGTAGTACAGGATAGTCAAGTCAAAGCTTTCTGCATTACAACCCCACTTGCCTTTACCTTGATACCTGAGCATGAGTAGTATAATTCTGACGTAAGTCTTGCTGAGTACAACTTTGTACTCACGTTTGCTTAATCTATGTTTTAGAGACGAGACCACTGAACTTGATGGTGGCCTCCCCCTCAAGCCCGGCGTCAACGAAGTAATGTAGTCCCAGACAGCAGCCTAGTCCCTCTGGAGGGTCGTTGTGTTTTCTTAAAGGCTTCTTAAGCCATTTGTTAACCTTGTCTTTACTAAGACATCATTTGCTTCCGTTGTTGTATGATGTAATGTTGGATCACAGTGATGTGATCTCTGCTTCTAACACTACTATATCTGCTCTGTTTAGCAGATGCAATGAAACTATGAGTTTGTAGAGTTCATGTTGTGTTACCTGCTGTTATGCAATTGGCATGCATGCTGCGTGTATGTTTATATCGTGCATGTCATGTGTGCGGTTCGATACCTTAGTTGTTCTCTCGCCGGCGGTCTTTTATACACCAAGTGGCCCTTAGATGTGCGCAGCTTGGGGCATCGCGATGCGATTGCTCGTGACTCTGTCACGTGGCACACTTTTGTTGTATGATTGAGCCCGCCCGAGACCCCGACTAAGATATCGGGCTGGAGTATGTTTATGTAAGTGTTAGGATTAAATCGATAATATGGTTGAGGCGACTTGTCTATGAGTATGGGATTTCACCACCCATAATCATTTAGACTTGTGAGCGGGCGATGAGGACCCATCTCAGTTGATCATCCGTCCTGGATGGGATGCCCCTCACGTTTGAGCTTTCCGAGAGTGTCTTGTACTTGGCCTTGTCTGCTTAGACAAGTGGGTATGGATCTCGGCTCTCCATATGATTGAATGGTGATTGGAATTACATATGCAAACCCCGGGTCCCGACAAGAACCTGATGCAACATCCATCAAAAAGTTTAGACCTATCAGTATGCTTAATTGCGGTTTAAAAATCTTCACTAAAGTGTTGACCAATAGGATCATCATGATCTTGCAGAGGCTCATTGCTAGCAACCAGTCTTCCTTCTTAAAAGGGAGATTTATACTGGAAAGTGTAGTTACTGCACATGAGG
Source organism: Bromus sterilis (assembly GCA_950022295.1). Lineage (NCBI taxonomy): Eukaryota > Viridiplantae > Streptophyta > Magnoliopsida > Poales > Poaceae > Bromus > Bromus sterilis. The sequence continues at coordinate 356,707,038 of OX465595.1, read as the reverse complement.
TGCTACCCTCAGTACATTGCAAACCAGAAAGGGCTAGTGCTTAAATTAGATTATGAAAAAGCCTTTGATAAAGTTAATTTGGAATTTCTAGCTGAGGTCTTGCAAGCCTGAGGCTTTGGTAGCAAATGGTTATCCTGGGTTAGGAATATCACTCATAGAGGATCTGTGGGGGTCAAAATTAACAATGCTAAAAGCAATTTCTTCACCACTGGGAAAGGGCCGAGGCAAGGAGACCCCCTGTCTCCCCTCCTTCTTAACATTGTGGTTGATGCTTTGACCAGGATGCTGGTCAAAGCAGCTGACCATCAGCTTATTAGTGGGCTCTGCCCTGAGGTTTTCCCTGGAGGGATCATCTGCCTCCAATATGCAGATGACACTATCCTCTTTTTTGATAACAATCTAGGCCAAGCTGAAAACCTTAAAATAGTGCTTTGTTGTTTTGAGCAAGTCTCTGGTATGAGAATTAATTACAACAAGAGTGAACTCATCCCAATTAATCTAGATGAGGAAGAACTCACACCTTTTGTCACTAGCCTAGGATGCTCACAAGGGAAGTTCCCTATAAAATACTTAGGAATTCCCCTACATTTTGAAAAATTAAGTACGGAGGATATCCAACCTCTGATAGACAAATTGCATAAAAGAATAGCAGGCTGGAGAGGAAAACTGCTATCTTATAGAGGCAGATTGATCCTTATCCAAGCATGTTTAGCTAGTATCCCAATTTACCTACTCTCCTTTTTAAAATTTCACAAATGGGCTGTAGAAATGATAAACTCTCAAATGGCTCATTGCTTATGGAATGACTTTGAGGGTAATAGGAAAATTCACCTAGCCAATTGGAAATTAGTCTGCATGAAGAAATAATTTGGAGGCTTGGGTATACCAAACCTTCAAGAGATCAATATGTGCCTACTTGGCTCTTGGGTGAAGAGATATAATGAAGGGGAAGGTAAAATCAGGAAAACCATAATAGACAAAAAATACTCTTCAAATAGGAGAGCTAACTTATTTGTACCCAGTTCTAACCCCATAATCTCTAGATTCTGGAAAGGGGTCTCATCCACTATCCAAGCTTTGAAGTTTAGGTATAGATGGAAGGTGGGAGATGGGAGAAAGATCAGATTATGGGAGGACTCATGGTTTGTCAACTCACCTCTTTCAGTTCAATTTTGGCCTATCTACACCATCTGCAATGAAAAAAACATTGTTCTTGCTGAAGCCTGGGATGGTACTACTCTTAAGATTTCATTTAGGAGAACCTTCTCTGAGAGGCTTATGGAAGAATGGTTCCAACTAGAAGAGATTGTTGGTGGACTGCCAATGGCTCCCAACGGCTGGATTCGTGGGGGACTATAAAAGGGGGGGTCTTCTTCTTCCTTTGTCCCCACCGGTTTTGTGCAAGTTCTTCCCCCCATTGTTGATCTCTTTGAGCTTGCTTACTCTCTTCCCCTCCTATGATTCTTCCTCCTTTTTGAGGGAAAAGAGAGATGAGATCTAGATCCACATTCTCCACCGATTCATCTCTCCTCTTAGTGAGGGGAGCCTTGTGGATCTAGATCTTGGAGTTCTTGGTGTTCTCTTTGTTCTTCCTCTCATACTCCTCCATAGCTTTTGTTGCTTTGGTGGGATTTGAGAGTGGGGGACTTGAGCACTTCGTGTGATCTTGCCGTTGCATTTGGTGCATCGGTTTGAGTTCTCTCCGAGGATTCTTTGTAGTGAGTGAAGTAGAGAAGATAGCTACTCTTGAGTGCATTGGCACTCTAGAGCTTGTACCTCGTGGGTGCGTTGGCACCTAGAGGCTTGTTGTTGCGGAGCTCAATCATTGTGGTGGAAAGCTTCGGGACGCTACGGGAGCCTCCAATTCGGTTGTGGAGATTGCCCCGAGCATTTGTATGGGTTCGGTGACCGCCCCCAAGGAGTGCCATTTGAAAGGGTTCAGTGACCGCCCTCAAGTGTCCTAATAGTGGAATCACGACATCTTGCATTGGTAAGAGCGTGAGGAGAAATAGGGTGGCCCTCGTTGGCTTCGTGTGAGCATTGTGCTCCTCACCCTTTCCAAACGGAGACGTACTTCTCGCAAGAGAAGGAACTTAGGTAACAAATCCTTGTCTCCATCGGCTCCATTTGCGGTTATCTCTACCCTTACTTTGAGCAAGCTTATTACATTGTTTATCTTGTGCTTTCTCATATTATTGTGCATAGCTTGTCCCATAGGTTGTTCATCTAGTCAACCTATTTACTTGTGCACCTACTTTGTGATAGCCTTAGTGCTCTTGTTATATATCTTGCTATCACATAGTTGTTTATCCTTCTTAGTATAAGTTGTTGGTGCACATAGTGGAGCCTAGATTATGTACGTTTCTTGCTTGGAAAATTAAATGTTAAGTTTCATTCCGCATTTGTTCAAGCCTAAACCGTAATTATTTTAAGCGCCTATTCACCCCCCCCTCTAGGCGACATCCACGTCCTTTCACCCATCTTGCAGCCTTTCAGAAGTTCCCTCTTCACCAACTCTGCCATGCCAAGCTTACTCATATGCCCAAGGCACATGTGCCACAGATTAGTATTATCGGATTTTTCATTAGTAACAGCAGCAGCAGTAGCATTCATAGTGCTTCCTCTAAGAGCATATAATTTTGCAGAATTCATATCACCTATCATATGAACGAGAGAACCTTTGGATACCTTCACAACTCCACCTGTTCCGGTGTACTTGTATCCTTCAACTGCAAGAGTGCTAAGCGAGATAGGATTTCTCGCCATGTTTGGTACGTGCCTCACATCCTTCAATGTGCGGATCATGTCATCATGCATCTTGATCTGAACTTCGCCAATACCCACAATCTCACGCAGGTTATTATCTCCCATCCGCACCACATCTCCTGTCTGCACAAACTCATAAGAACTGAACCAATCCTTATTACAGCAAATATGAAACAAACATGCAGAATCAAGTATCCACTCATCATTAGCAGAAACACAACCGGCAAAGACAACAAGTGCATCATCAGAATCAGTCTCACCAGATGCAACAACAACCTTACCATCTCCATCGGATTTATGCTTAGGCTTATACGTACCATTCCTCTTTTCATTATTCTGCAGCTTCCAACAATCACCAATCTCGTGACCATTTTTCTTACAATACCTGCAGAATTGTTTGTCCTTTCCTATGGACTTTGAGTGGTATCGGTTATTCTTGTTGTTGTCTCTGTTGTAGTTGTTGCCGTAACTCTTCTTCTCAGATATACCTTAGACCTGCAAAGCTTCACCTCGAGAGGATGGTTCCCCGGGCTGAACTAAGCTTTTTATATTTTCCTTCTGTTGAAGGGCCTCATATACTTCAGCAAGGATTAGATCATCACGACTATACAAAATAGTATCACGGAAATTTGCAAAGGAACTAGGCAACAAGCATAGAAGCAGAAGACCTAAGTCTTCATCCTCATACTTAACCTCCATAGCCTTCGGATCAGAAATGATCTCCTTGAAGACCAACAGGTGATTCATCATCGAACCACCTTCCTGCAGCTTGTTCGTGAACAACTTCATCTTCACGTGCATCTTACTGGTTAGATCTTTGGACATACAGATCGAATCCAACATGAACCATAGAGCGGCAGCAGTTTTCTCCTTCAAAACCTCCTGCAGAATATTATTGGATGGATGCAGATGATTCAAAGACATCGCCTTACGATCCTTACGGACTTGATCAGGAGTCCACGTTGCCTGATCGGCTTTCCCGAACTTCTCCAACGCATCATCCAGATCAGGATGAGCCAGCACCGCGCGCATCTTGACTTGCCACAGCGCAAACCTTGTGTTGTAGTCCAGCGGCGGAAGATCAAACTTCATTGACATGTCGAAGAACCCTAAATTGAACAAGGCTCTGATACCACTTGTTGATACTATTTTATATAGTCGTGATGATCTAACCCTAAAATAGTAACACAACGTCCAGGTCAGACCTTGGACGTCTCATTTTAATTGATGGATCTCATCTCTTCTTCCATGGCTTGCTTCCACGATTCTTGTTTCAGGGCTTCAACATAGCTTGATGGTTCATCGACTCCAAGCATGCACAACTCAAGATCTTGCACATGATCAAAATCCTCAGGACTCAAGCTTGGAGTTGTTTCATCATACAAATCACTTAGTGAGCCCGCATACGAAGGGGTCCCTCTGGTGTATCCAGAGCAGGCAAAGGTTCCGACAATTGTATAGCTGGTGTCACCGGTGATTTAGGTGTAGCTTGGGGAGGTGGAGTTCTGCATTATGATTCGTGAGCCTACATTACGTGGCAAATTGCCATCAGAACCATGTGTTTCATATCAACTTGGCTCTCATCACAATTTGGCTGAGCTAAATCTTCAAGGTCAATGTGTACTGTGAAAGCTTCATCACAAGGTTGATGATTGCCCAGTGAAGAAGAAGCCACATACATGTGCGAAATTTGTAGGTAGTGCAGCTCAAGGCTTAGGTTTTTATTGTGTGGATGTCCCTGACATCAATTCCCAGCATGCTGGAGGTATGAAGAATGTTGGTATGGTTTTTGTGGAATCATGAGAAATCTCAAATCAAGAGCTGGCCAATGAGTTCTCTGAAATCTACAAAACAAATTGGCCATGGCCAATCAACAGCCTGGATGACTGGACCTTCCTGGTTAAGTTCCCTCCAGCCATTCAAGTGGAGCAAGTGGTTGGGTACCCCTGTTTTGGACTCAAAAAGGAAAATGTTACTGTCAATGTACAGGTTTGGAAAGGAAAGATAGATTCTGAAGGGCCCCTGCAAGAGGTTTGGGTTAAAATTAGGAAGTTAAATCCAAAGTGGTGTGAATGGCAAGTCTATGACCAAGTCACTTCAGCTTTTGGCATGCTGCTGAATGTGGACTGGCAATTCAACTTCCAGTCTTTCTATGAAGTAGTCAGACTCAAGGTGGCCTGCAAAAACCGCACAAAAATCTCATCTGAGAGGGTCTGTGGTATCCAAGGGGAGCTCTATAGAATCTTCATTGAGGTTGAGCCCCACATAGAGACTGATAGTGGTGATGGTAATGACCCTCCCCCACCTGGTGAGGACAACATTACTTTGGGATCTGGGATGGCTAGTGCCCAAATCACTGATGAGATCAGGTCGCAAAGGAGCTCCAAGTCTGGCTCTGATCAAATCTCTGTAGCTTTATCTAACACATATGCAAGACAGCAAACCATGAACTACCTGCATAGGATCAATGAAGAAATAGAGGACACTCACTCACCTGTGTATTTGCTCAAGTCCAAAATGCCATTGGTGGAGGAGCAAGAAGCTGACAAGTTTGGCAATACAGAAGAAAACCAATGCTTCAGTATGCTAAGGGAGATGGAGCTGATGGATGATGAGGAAGATGAAGAGGAAGTGACTGAGATACCTGATGGATTGAGATATGGCACTGTTGGTGGTTTTGAGGACTCCTTTCCATCCTTGGAAAAAACTGTAAGCCTGGCCAAGCAGAAATGGGGTCCTACTCAAGCAATGAGGACAAGCTCAAGAGTTATTAACAACCAAGTGCATGTGATGCTCAGAGCACAGCAGCTCAAAAAGATCCACAACTTGGAAATCCCAAAAGACAAAGGTATAACTAATCCCCACTTTTCCCTGTTCAACAATCCTTCATTCATTTCTGTTACTAGTAAAATCAGAGTTCATGTAGATCCCCCACAGGGGCTAGTGATAGATGACATTGTAGACAAAAATAATAGTACAGTTATGGCCAGCACTGCTGGTGCTGTGCCAATAATCTGGTATAGATAAGGACAATGATGAGGTTTTAGCCAGTACTGTTGGTACTGTCTCAAGCCCTAGAACACCCAACTTCATAGCTAGAAATCATTTTGTTACTGATAATGATCAAGGCTTGTTAGATAATGATAGTAGCAAAGGTATCTGGACTGAGGTCTGCAAAAATAGGCGGGGCAAGAACCCCTTGAAAATTAGAGTACCATGAATTATCTATTTTGGAATGTGAGGGGAATTAATGCCCCTGGTAGGAAAGCTCTTATCCCAGATACTATCAATAGAATCCAGCCAGCTGTGATTGGTTTCCACGAAACCAAGAAAGAAAACTTCTCTGAATCATACCTAAAATCTTTATGTGGGTCCAAGAACTTTACTTGGCATCACCTCCCTTCAGTTGGCTCTGCTGGTGGCATCCTAATGGGGATTGACTTGAATGTCTTTGATCTAATTAGTTGGAGCAATTTAGAATTTTCTGTTAGTTGGTCTCTTACATTGAAAGGGAAAGAAGAAGAACTTAGATTCATTACTGTCTATGGGAGTTCCTATGAAGAGAAAAAAGAAGCATTCCTGTTTCAGCTTCATGCACTCTTTATAAACAATAGTATCCCTACCATTATAGGAGGAGACTTCAACCTAGTGAGATTCTCTTCTCACAAGAAAAATGGCAATATAAATAGAAAATGGAGTGACAATTTCAATGCCTGGGTGGAGATTTGGAGTCTTGTAGAAATTAAACTGGCTAGCAGGAAGTATACATGTGCCAATAACCAAGTAGACCTAATCATGTCTACCATTGACAGAGTCTTTTGTACTACAGAGTTAGACATTTTATTTCCACTAGCTTCTATCTCTGCCTTACCCAGATGTGGAAGTGATCACACACCCATAGTCTGGGACTCAGGCTTGCTCAAAAAACCAAGAACTGGTAGCTATAATATGGAAAAATGGTGGCTATTGAGGGATGATTTTAGAAATCTCATCTCAAAAATCTGGAATGAGGAAACCATAGCTAGAGATCCAATTGGCAAGTGGCAAGAGAAAATTAGAAAATTTAGGATGATTACCAAAGCATGGAGATCTAATGAGGAAGCAGCCATTAAGAGATACAAAAAAATCCTTCTAGAAGAATTTAATACCCTAGATATAAAGGCTGAATCTGAAACACTAACTGATGTAGAGATAGCTAGGTCCAAATTCATACACTCAGAGCTGCAGAAAATTTGGCTTCAAGAGGAAGTCAAAGCCAAGAAGAGATCTAGAAATAAAGATATTAAAGAAGGGGATAGAAACACCTCTTATTTCCATGCTGTTACCAATCAAAGAAATAGGAAAACAACTATCCACTCTCTGGATGGTCCTGTTGGTCCAGTGACTGACACAAAAGAAATGTTAGGGATTGCTAGAGAGTTCTATAAGGATTTATTTAAGCATGAACCTAGAAGTGGATTTATACTAGATGATAACTTCTTCAGTAGAGATGAGATGGTTAGTGACCAGGAAAATGCAACCCTGGAAGCTGATTTTACTGAAGCTGAGGTCAAAAAGGCTATTTTTGATTCATATGCTGATGGGGCCCCTGGCCCAGATGGCATTCCTTTGTTTTTTACAAGCACTTCTGGGAGCTTGTTAAATTAGATCTTATGGATATGTTCCACAACTTCTATAAAGGTGAGCTGGACATTAGTAGGCTGAATTTTGCCATGCTCACTCTTATTCCTAAAGAACCTGATGCAACATCCATCAAAAAGTTTAGACCTATCAGTCTGCTTAATTGCAGTTTTAAAATCTTCACTAAAGTGTTGACCAATAGGATCACCATGATCTTGCAGAGGCTCATTGCTAGCAACCAGTCTGCCTTCTTAAAAGGGAGATTTATACTGCAAAGTGTAGTTACTGCAAATGAGGTGCTACACTCAGTACACTCTGCAAACCATAAAGGGATAGTGCTTAAATTAGATTATGAAAAAGCCTTTGATAAAGTCAATTACGAATTTCTAGCTGAGCTCTTGCAAGCCAGAGGCTTTGGTAGCAAATGGCTATCCTGGGTTAGGAATATCACTCATAGAGGATTTGTGGGGGTCAAAATTAACAATGGTGAAAGCAATTTCTTCACCACTGGGAAAGGGGTGAGGCAAGGAGACCCCCTGTCTCCCCTCCTTTTTAACATTATGGTTGATGCTTTGACCAGGATGCCGGTCAAAGCAGTTGACCATCAGCTTATTAGTGGGCTCTGCCCTGAGGTTTGCCCTGGAGGGATCATCTGCCTCCAATATGCAGATGACACTATCCTCTTTTTAGATAACAATCTAGGCCAAGCTGAAAACCTTAAAACAGTGCTTTGTTGTTTTGAGCAAGTCTCTGGTATGAGAATTAATTACAACAAGAGTGAACTCATCCCAATTAATCTAGATGAGGAAGAAATCACACCTTTTGTCACTAGCCTAGGATGATCACAAGGGAAGTTCCCTATAAAATACTTAGGAATTCCTCTACATTTTGAACAAATAGTAGGGAGGATATCCAACCTCTGATAGACAAATTGCTTACAAGAATAGCAGGCTGGAGAGGAAAACTGCTATCTTATAGAGGTAGATTGATCCTTATCCAAGCATGTTTAGCTAGTATCCCAATTTACCTACTATCCTTTTTTAAATTTACCAAATGAGCTGTAGAAATGATAAACTCTCAAATGGCTCATTGCTTATGGAATGACTTTGAGGGTAATAGGAAAATTCACCTAGCCAATTGGAAATTAGTCTGCATGAAGAAAGAATTTGGAGGCTTCTTGGGTATACCAAACCTTCAAGAGATCAATATGTGCCTACTTGGCTCTTGGGTGAAGAGATATAATGAAGGGGAAGGTAGAATCTGGAAAACCATAATAGACAAAAAAATACTCTTCAAATAGGAGAGCTAACTTATTTGTCCCCAGTTCTAACCCGAGAATCTCTAGATTCTGGAAAGGGGTCTCATGCACTATCCAAGCTTTGAAGTTTGGGTATAGATTGAAGGTGGGAGATGGGAGAAAGATCAGATTATGGGAGGACTCATGGTTTGGCAACTCACCTCTTTCAGTTCAACTTTGGCCTATCTACACCATCTGCAATGAACAAAACATTGTTCTTGCTGAAGCCTGGGATGGTACTACTCTTAAGATTTCATTTAGGAGAACCTTCTCTAAGAGGCTTATGGACCAATGGTACCAACTAGAAGAGATTGTTGGTGGACTGCCAACGGCTGGATTCGTGGGGGACTATAAAAAGGGGGGTCTTCTTCTTCCTTTGTCCCCACCGGTTTTGTGGAAGTTCTTCCCCCCATTGTTCATCTGTTTGAGCTTTCATACTCTCTTCCCCTCCTATGATTCTTGCTCCTTTTTGAGGGAAAAGAGAGAGGAGATCTAGATCCACATTCTCCACCGATTCATCTCTCCTCTAAGTGAGGGGAGCCTTGTGGATCATGATCTTGGAGTTCTTGGTGTTCTCTTTGTTCTTCCTCTCATACTCCTCCATAGATTTTGTTGCTTTGGTGGGATTTGAGAGTGGGGGCCTTGAGCACTTCGTGTGCTCTTGCCGTTGCATTTGGTGCATCGGTTTGAGTTCTCTCCAAGGATTCTTTGTAGTGAGTGAAGTAGAGAAGGTAGCTACTCTTGAGTGCATTGGCACTCTAGAGCTTGTACCTCGTGGGTGCGTTGGCGCCTAGAGGCTTGTTGTTGCGGAGCTCAATGATTGTGGTGGAAAGCTTCGTGACGCTACGGGAGCCTCCAATTCTTTTTTGGAGATTGCCCCGAGCATTTCTACGGGTTCGGTGACCGCCCCCAAGGGTTGCCATTTGTACGGGTTCGGTGACCGCCCTCAAGTGTCCTAATAGTGGAATCACGGCATCTTCCATTGGTAAGAGCGTGAGGAGAAATAGGGTGGCCCTCGTTGGCTTTGTGTGAGCGTTGTGTTCCTCACCCTTTCCAAACGGAGACGTACTTCTCGCAAGAGATGGAACTTAGGTAAGAAATCCTTGTCTCCGTCGGCTCCACTTGCGGTTATCTCTACCCTTACTTTGAGCAAGCTTATTACATTGTTTATCTTGTGCTTGCTCATATTATTGTGCATTGCTTGTCCCATTGGTTGTTCATCTAGTCAACCTATTTACTTGTGCACCTACTTTGTGATAGCCTTAGTGCTCTTGTTATATATCTTGCTATCACATAGTTGTTTATCTTGCTTAGTATAAGTTCTTGGTGCACATAGTTGAGCCTAGATTATGTAGGTTTCTTGCTTGGCAAATTAAACGTTAAGTTTCATTCCGCATTTGTTCAAGCCTAAACCATAATTATTTTAAGCGCCTATTCACCCCCCCCCCTAGGCGACATCCACATCCTTTCACCCATCTTGCAGCCTTTCAGAAGTTCCCTCTTCACCAACTCTGCCATGCCAAGCTTACTCATATGCCCAAGGCACATGTGCCACAGATTAGTATTATCGGATTTTTCATTAGTAACAGCAGCAGCAGTAGCATTCATAGTGCTTCCTCTAAGAGCATATAATTTTGCAGAATTCATATCACCTATCATATGAACGAGAGAACCTTTGGATACCTTCACAACTCCACCTGTTCCGGTGTACTTGTATCCTTCAACTGCAAGAGTGCTAAGCGAGATAGGATTTCTCGCCATGTTTGGTACGTGCCTCACATCCTTCAATGTGCGGATCATGTCATCATGCATCTTGATCTGAACTTCGCCAATACCCACAATCTCACGCAGGTTATTATCTCCCATCCGCACCACATCTCCTGTCTGCACAAACTCATAAGAACTGAACCAATCCTTATTACAGCAAATATGAAACAAACATGCAGAATCAAGTAGTGAACACATGCAACAAGGTGGTAACGTGTTGATGAAGTCACCCTAAAAGAAGTGAACAATGAGAGGTTGTGTAGGAGTACCCAGTGGGTTGTCTCATTTACACTGCCCTAGGCCCCGAGTTCTTGTGTTGTGATCCAAGACACAGATTACTACCACATGTTGGGCTCATTGACCCCTCTCGACCTATTAACTCACCCCGACTAGGGTCCAGGATTCGCATGGGTTAATTGTTATTTTATTTTCTTTCATAACGTAGCACGGTTTTAGGCAAGTGTAGCACCATCCGTCGAGGTGGGCTTGTCGGACCGTCCATACATCGTCTGGGTCCTGAACGGAAACCCCGGCCGGATTCCCGATTGGGGTACATAATCAGATAGGCGATCCCCTGGAATAGAGTTCGAGCCGTGAGGTAAGTGTCATGGTACTATCCTCGCCGACACCGCTTGAAGGTGACGAGTTCTAGGCGGTAACTGGTAGCTACGTATGTGAAGAAGTACACCCCTGCAGGGTTAATGAACTATTCGAATAGCAGTGTCCGCGGTTATGGACTACTTGGAGATCTTTACTTGATTATTAGACAACTCAAATGGATACTCTAAAAATCGCAAGATAAGTGTGAGTGCTTTGGGTTGCTTCCTCGTGGGGAAGTCGAGGAAGGATCCATGGTTGTGTATTGATGTGGTGATCAAGATTAGATGTACTCGTGTGCGCCTCTCATCTTAACTCTATGTAGTCGTAGTACAGGATAGTCAAGTCAAAGCTTTCTGCATTACAACCCCACTTGCCTTTACCTTGATACCTGAGCATGAGTAGTATAATTCTGACGTAAGTCTTGCTGAGTACAACTTTGTACTCACGTTTGCTTAATCTATGTTTTAGAGACGAGACCACTGAACTTGATGGTGGCCTCCCCCTCAAGCCCGGCGTCAACGAAGTAATGTAGTCCCAGACAGCAGCCTAGTCCCTCTGGAGGGTCGTTGTGTTTTCTTAAAGGCTTCTTAAGCCATTTGTTAACCTTGTCTTTACTAAGACATCATTTGCTTCCGTTGTTGTATGATGTAATGTTGGATCACAGTGATGTGATCTCTGCTTCTAACACTACTATATCTGCTCTGTTTAGCAGATGCAATGAAACTATGAGTTTGTAGAGTTCATGTTGTGTTACCTGCTGTTATGCAATTGGCATGCATGCTGCGTGTATGTTTATATCGTGCATGTCATGTGTGCGGTTCGATACCTTAGTTGTTCTCTCGCCGGCGGTCTTTTATACACCAAGTGGCCCTTAGATGTGCGCAGCTTGGGGCATCGCGATGCGATTGCTCGTGACTCTGTCACGTGGCACACTTTTGTTGTATGATTGAGCCCGCCCGAGACCCCGACTAAGATATCGGGCTGGAGTATGTTTATGTAAGTGTTAGGATTAAATCGATAATATGGTTGAGGCGACTTGTCTATGAGTATGGGATTTCACCACCCATAATCATTTAGACTTGTGAGCGGGCGATGAGGACCCATCTCAGTTGATCATCCGTCCTGGATGGGATGCCCCTCACGTTTGAGCTTTCCGAGAGTGTCTTGTACTTGGCCTTGTCTGCTTAGACAAGTGGGTATGGATCTCGGCTCTCCATATGATTGAATGGTGATTGGAATTACATATGCAAACCCCGGGTCCCGACAAGAACCTGATGCAACATCCATCAAAAAGTTTAGACCTATCAGTATGCTTAATTGCGGTTTAAAAATCTTCACTAAAGTGTTGACCAATAGGATCATCATGATCTTGCAGAGGCTCATTGCTAGCAACCAGTCTTCCTTCTTAAAAGGGAGATTTATACTGGAAAGTGTAGTTACTGCACATGAGGTGCTACCCTCAGTACATTGCAAACCAGAAAGGGCTAGTGCTTAAATTAGATTATGAAAAAGCCTTTGATAAAGTTAATTTGGAATTTCTAGCTGAGGTCTTGCAAGCCTGAGGCTTTGGTAGCAAATGGTTATCCTGGGTTAGGAATATCACTCATAGAGGATCTGTGGGGGTCAAAATTAACAATGCTAAAAGCAATTTCTTCACCACTGGGAAAGGGCCGAGGCAAGGAGACCCCCTGTCTCCCCTCCTTCTTAACATTGTGGTTGATGCTTTGACCAGGATGCTGGTCAAAGCAGCTGACCATCAGCTTATTAGTGGGCTCTGCCCTGAGGTTTTCCCTGGAGGGATCATCTGCCTCCAATATGCAGATGACACTATCCTCTTTTTTGATAACAATCTAGGCCAAGCTGAAAACCTTAAAATAGTGCTTTGTTGTTTTGAGCAAGTCTCTGGTATGAGAATTAATTACAACAAGAGTGAACTCATCCCAATTAATCTAGATGAGGAAGAACTCACACCTTTTGTCACTAGCCTAGGATGCTCACAAGGGAAGTTCCCTATAAAATACTTAGGAATTCCCCTACATTTTGAAAAATTAAGTACGGAGGATATCCAACCTCTGATAGACAAATTGCATAAAAGAATAGCAGGCTGGAGAGGAAAACTGCTATCTTATAGAGGCAGATTGATCCTTATCCAAGCATGTTTAGCTAGTATCCCAATTTACCTACTCTCCTTTTTAAAATTTCACAAATGGGCTGTAGAAATGATAAACTCTCAAATGGCTCATTGCTTATGGAATGACTTTGAGGGTAATAGGAAAATTCACCTAGCCAATTGGAAATTAGTCTGCATGAAGAAATAATTTGGAGGCTTGGGTATACCAAACCTTCAAGAGATCAATATGTGCCTACTTGGCTCTTGGGTGAAGAGATATAATGAAGGGGAAGGTAAAATCAGGAAAACCATAATAGACAAAAAATACTCTTCAAATAGGAGAGCTAACTTATTTGTACCCAGTTCTAACCCCATAATCTCTAGATTCTGGAAAGGGGTCTCATCCACTATCCAAGCTTTGAAGTTTAGGTATAGATGGAAGGTGGGAGATGGGAGAAAGATCAGATTATGGGAGGACTCATGGTTTGTCAACTCACCTCTTTCAGTTCAATTTTGGCCTATCTACACCATCTGCAATGAAAAAAACATTGTTCTTGCTGAAGCCTGGGATGGTACTACTCTTAAGATTTCATTTAGGAGAACCTTCTCTGAGAGGCTTATGGAAGAATGGTTCCAACTAGAAGAGATTGTTGGTGGACTGCCAATGGCTCCCAACGGCTGGATTCGTGGGGGACTATAAAAGGGGGGGTCTTCTTCTTCCTTTGTCCCCACCGGTTTTGTGCAAGTTCTTCCCCCCATTGTTGATCTCTTTGAGCTTGCTTACTCTCTTCCCCTCCTATGATTCTTCCTCCTTTTTGAGGGAAAAGAGAGATGAGATCTAGATCCACATTCTCCACCGATTCATCTCTCCTCTTAGTGAGGGGAGCCTTGTGGATCTAGATCTTGGAGTTCTTGGTGTTCTCTTTGTTCTTCCTCTCATACTCCTCCATAGCTTTTGTTGCTTTGGTGGGATTTGAGAGTGGGGGACTTGAGCACTTCGTGTGATCTTGCCGTTGCATTTGGTGCATCGGTTTGAGTTCTCTCCGAGGATTCTTTGTAGTGAGTGAAGTAGAGAAGATAGCTACTCTTGAGTGCATTGGCACTCTAGAGCTTGTACCTCGTGGGTGCGTTGGCACCTAGAGGCTTGTTGTTGCGGAGCTCAATCATTGTGGTGGAAAGCTTCGGGACGCTACGGGAGCCTCCAATTCGGTTGTGGAGATTGCCCCGAGCATTTGTATGGGTTCGGTGACCGCCCCCAAGGAGTGCCATTTGAAAGGGTTCAGTGACCGCCCTCAAGTGTCCTAATAGTGGAATCACGACATCTTGCATTGGTAAGAGCGTGAGGAGAAATAGGGTGGCCCTCGTTGGCTTCGTGTGAGCATTGTGCTCCTCACCCTTTCCAAACGGAGACGTACTTCTCGCAAGAGAAGGAACTTAGGTAACAAATCCTTGTCTCCATCGGCTCCATTTGCGGTTATCTCTACCCTTACTTTGAGCAAGCTTATTACATTGTTTATCTTGTGCTTTCTCATATTATTGTGCATAGCTTGTCCCATAGGTTGTTCATCTAGTCAACCTATTTACTTGTGCACCTACTTTGTGATAGCCTTAGTGCTCTTGTTATATATCTTGCTATCACATAGTTGTTTATCCTTCTTAGTATAAGTTGTTGGTGCACATAGTGGAGCCTAGATTATGTACGTTTCTTGCTTGGAAAATTAAATGTTAAGTTTCATTCCGCATTTGTTCAAGCCTAAACCGTAATTATTTTAAGCGCCTATTCACCCCCCCCTCTAGGCGACATCCACGTCCTTTCACCCATCTTGCAGCCTTTCAGAAGTTCCCTCTTCACCAACTCTGCCATGCCAAGCTTACTCATATGCCCAAGGCGCATGTTCCACAGATTAGTATTATCCGATTTTCATTAGTAACAACAGCAGCAGTAGCATTCATAGTGCTTCCTCTAAGAGCATATAATTTTGCAAAATTCATATCACCTATGATATGAACGAGAGAACCTTTGGATACCTTCACAACTCCACCTGTTCCGGTGTACTTGTATCCTTCAACTGCAAGAGTGCTAAGAGAGATAAGATTTCTCGCCATCTTTGGTACGTGCCTCACATCCTTCAAAGTGTGGATCATGCCATCATGCACTGAACTTCGCCAATACCCACAATCTCACGCGGTTTATTATCTCCCATCCGCACCACATCTCGTGTCTCCACAAACTCATAAGAACTGAACCAATCCTTGTTACAGCAAATATGAAACAAACATGCAGAATCAAGTATCCACTCATCATTAGCAGAAACACAACCGGCAAAGACAACAAGTGCATCATCAGAATCAGTCTCACCAGATGCAACAGCAACCTTACCATCTCTATCGGATTTATGCTTAGGCTTATACGTACCGTTCCTCTTTTCCTTATTCTGCAGCTTCCAACAATCACCAATCTCGTGACCGTTTTTCTTACAATACCTGCAGAATTGTTTGTCCTTTCCTCTAGAGTTTGAGTGGTATCGGTTATTCTTGTTGTTGTCTCTGTTGTAGTTGTTGTCGTAACTCTTCTGCTCAGATCTACCGCAGACCTGCAAAGCTTCACCTCGAGAGGATGATTCCCAGGGCTGAACTAAGCTTTTCATCTTTTCCTTCTGTTGAAGGGCCTCATATACTTCAGCAAGGGTTAGATCATCACGACTATATAAAATAGTATCACGGAAATTTGCAAAGGAACTAGGCAACGAGCATAGAAGAAAAATACCTAAGTCTTCATCCTCATACTTAACCTCCATAGCCTGCAGATCAGAAATGATCTCCTTGAAGATCAACGGGTGATTCATCATCGAACCACCTTCCTGCAGCTTGTGCGTGAACAGCTTCATCTTCACGTCCATCTTACTGGTTAGATCTTTGGACATACAGATCGAATCCAACTTCAACCATAGAGCGGCAACAGTTTTCTCCTTCAAAACCTCCTGCAGAATATTATTGGATAGATGCAGATGAATCAAAGACATCGCCTTACGATCCTTACGGACTTGATCAGGAGTCCATGTTGCCTGATCAGCTTTCCCGAACTTCTCCAACGCATCATCCAGATCAGGATGAGCCAGCACCGCACGCATCTTGACTTGCCACAGTGCGAACCTTGTGTTGTAGTCCAGCGGCGGATGATCGAACTTCATCGACATGTCGAAGAACCCTAAATTGAAAAAGGCTCTGATACCACTTGTTGATACTATTTTATATAGTCGTGATGATCTAACCCTAAAATAGTAACACAACCTCCAGGTTAGACCCTGGATGTCTCATTTTCATGGATGGATCTCATCTCTTCTTCCATGGCTTGCTTCCATGATTCCTGTTTCAGGGCTTCAACATAGCTTGATGGTTCATCGACTCCAAGCATGCACAACTCAAGATCTTGCACATGATCAAAATCCTCAGGACTCAAGCTTGGAGTTTTTCATCATACAAATCACTTAGAGAGCCCGCATACGAAGGGGTCCCTCTGGTGTATCCAGAGCAGGCAAATTTTCAGGCAATGGTATAGCTGGTGTCACCGGTGATTTAGGTGTAGCTAGGGGAGGTGGAGTTCTGCATTATGATTCGTGAGCCTACATTACGTGGAAAATTGCCATCAGAACCATGTGTTTCATATCGACTTGGCTCTCATCACAATTTGGCTGAGCTAAATCTTCCGGATCAATGTGTACTTTGAAAGCTTCATCGCAATCAACAGCAAGTTCTGCCTCTCCACTCCACAGCCACTTCTTTCCTTCCTCAAAAACTGTTGGATATATGCTCTAGAGGCAAATAATATATGATTATTCCAATATATCTAAGCAAGTTCATAACCAGTTTCATACCGTGCTAGAACTGTATCAGTGAAACAATGATGCAGGTGTGGTATACAAACCCCAGAGTTCCTAGTTAGCCTCTACATCGATAACTAGTTCATGGTCAACATGATGATCGTGGTTTCGCGGTCATGGACAATTAAGTCTCTTGACTATGAGGTCACCTCACTGGTTAAGTGACGTGATGAACATTACCCAAAGAAAGCATTACAGCATGATCAAATCTTATGAAGGTTCAGTGTTGTAATTACAGAACGTGGTAGACCGTTCCTTTGACCGTGAGTACGTGCATAATCACTATCTTCCCGGATGCTTTGACTTACATCCCACCACCTGACTGAAATATGCGGGTCATAACGGTTGTATCTTAGGTATTCCGTGGAGATACGTTGAGGAGTATTGTTTACAAGAGCGGGATTTGTCAATCCATATGATAGATAGATACTCAGGGCCCACTCGGTGAGATTCCATCCATAAAGCTGCGCAGCGTGTGACTACGTCACGGGGATGAATATCACGGGAACGAGTGAATAAGGATTTAGTTCGGAACGAGGTTGAACCAGACATAGGATGTCATTGATCGAATCTCGGAACAATCCAGTATCGCTGACAAAGGGAATGCTATACGGCGTAAGGTCCAATCGGTGTTGATATCCGGAATGCACAGGGGTCATTATGGGCATCCAGGTCCAGCTGATGATCATTGACTGTTGCCTCTGCTCAGTCATGACTGGAGTGTTCTCGGACCGTAGGGTAACACACTTAAGGGCTCGATGAAATCGGAGACCTTTTCGGAACCATCGGAGCAACCAGAGAATAAGGGAGACAATATCGGAGGAGTACCGTATTGAACCGAAACAAGTTCGGAGTGAGCCGGAAGAGTTTCCGGAGCACCGGGAGATGAAATAATATGTTTTAGTTATTAATTAATTGAATTAATAATTAAAATCATTTTATTTCTAATTAATATGTGCTATGGGCCTTAGTGGAGAAAAAGGCCCATTAAGGAATTAAAGGGAAAAGAAAAAAAGAAAAGAAAAGGGGGGGGAGGCGCCATGGGCCCTAGGGCCCATGAGGGGTGCGCCCCCTCTCCCCCCTTGGCCGGCCAACCCCCTAGCAAAGGGTTTAGTCCCACATTTCTAGGGGAGGTGGGTTGACTCCCTTCCCCAGCCTATATAAAGACAGGCAGGGTGCACATAATTAAGACACAGAAATTCGTGAGAAAATAAATATAACTCTGAATTGAGATCGGTTTTCTCCGGTCTCCTCCCCTCTCTGGTATCTTCCATGGTGGGCTCCCTAGTGTGAGCCTGTAGTGGAATTGAGACCTCTCTGCTAGAATCGGAGGCCGTCGTGCTGCCGAAGCTCCGTCCGGAGGTCTGCTTCCGCCCCCTCCGCTGGATCGGAGAACGGAGGTCGTCATCGAGTCTCGTACGTGTGCGAGTACTACGAGGTGCTGCACGTGTGGCACTACACCCATCCGGGTGCTCAACACAGCCAGGGGGCTGTGAAACTTGATCGGCTACATCAACCACGTTTGCGGGAACGTTTCCCGCGCAACGGACTACACCCCGAGGTATGTTATTTCCGCACTACTATTCATTACGGTAATACGGCTAGCTAGATCTTGGGTTAAGGGAACGCTAGTTAGAAAAATTTGTGTTTTCTGCTGCGAACCCCGACAGTGGTATCAGAGCTAGGTCTATGCTTAGTATTACTGTACGGATAGAACACATCGGGGATGTGGGCGTTGATTGTATGATTGTTACCCTCTCACGTGCACTTGTTCATATCTGCGGCATTGTTTGATGAAGCGGCCCCCGACCGACTTTACGCGTACTCTTACGCGATACTGGTTCCACGCTTGACATGCGGCTTGTACCGTATAAAGTGGCTGGGGGGGTGTCTGTCTCTCTACTTTAGCGGATGTGGCATTTGCAACGGAGGGCCCCATGCGGGGTGTAATAGAGACAACCGTATGGTTGACGTTGTGGTTGACTCGTAGGTTAAAACCTGTTTAACTATGAAAGCCCTAGCAGCCACGTAAAACTTGCAATATACAACTAGATCGTCTAAACCTTGTATTGCAAAGTGGGGGCTATCGTTTTTTTGTTTGTGATGTAGTGATAGCTTTGCTATGTGTTACTAATAAGTAGTAATCGTCATCATAAAACAAACTAATATGGAGACACTGTAGACTTAGTGTTGCCATAGCCCAGACATCTTAAAACTTGCTAGTATAGGATACACGACGGTAGCATGTGATAAGATGATCCCTTAACAAAGCCAAACACAAGTATTCTACCGAAGTGTGCACCACCTGGAAGGTTCTCCCATATGGCCTGATGCTCCGTACATACCGGAGTTTTCCTACATATTCAATGGAGTTCGCATGAGGTTGGGTTCGGCAAGCCTGGCATATGAAAATATGGCCTTGCTGAGCAGCATATAACATGGAGGTTAATTTGGCGAGCCTAGCATATGCAGATATGGCCTCGGAATACTAGAGATCGAAAGATCGAGCATGAGTCACAGTATATATAAGATAATGTGATCGCACAAGTTGTTGTCTACCTTTGAAACTGACCCGTCGGCCGTGTGATATTCGAGGTCGGGCAGTGAATCTGGATCATGTAATCACTAAAACTTCTTAGGGATGAAATGTTTTGGTGCGAGCTCATATATAATGTGATTATATGAACTCATTGTTGTGAACTAGTCTTAAATGTGTTCCTTGCAATTATGTTTGTAGAAAATGGATAATACCCAGTACCTTGAAATGGTTTCCTTCTTACATGGTGAAAGACTTAAAGAAAATGGGTCAAACTTCATTAGTTGGTACTTACGCCTTAGAGCCATGCTCAAAAGAATCAACCTTTCATTCTTAACTAAAAGGCATGTGGGAAACCCTCCAGAAAATGACATGGATGCACAAGCGGCGATTGATTATCATTATCGTCGTAGGACATATGCCATAGCCAAGGGTATCATAGAAACCAGCATTCCGCAACTTTTGCGTGAGGAGTATGCTGATTTGGATACATACGATATGATCGATGAGCTAAAGTCATCAAACTTGCATCAGTTTAGAGTTGCCAGATTTGAGTTAGAAAGTGAGTTTCTCTCTACAAAGCTGGAAGAAGGCTCTTGCCTGAAGGCACACCTGGCCAAGATGCATGAGATACATCTGAGCCTCGTAGATGACTTTGACTATGATACCACACATGAGTCTGCGATATACACGGTGTTACACTCGCTTCCACCGAGCTATACAGACCATGTCCATGGCTATGTCGGCAGAGGTGAAAGCCTCGAGTTCTCTGACTTCAAGGATAGACTTCAGTACCTGGAGGTCGAACCCATTGAAGGAGAAGTTGTCAATGGAGAAGGTATATACTTGATATACTTTATAAATGTTTACTCCCTTATACGACAGATGCAGTAAATGAGTATTTGATACTTATTCTGTTTTATGAAAACAGGACCTGCTGTTGCATGGACGGGAAGAGGTGAAATCGAGGATTGATGGACATCAAGTCAGTTGATGGCCAGCATGGATTCCACCAAGACATCTAATATAGGAGATACTTAGAGTATTAGATAAATCTTATGTAATCATTATAGTATGAACACTTAGTTGTGTGTCTTGCATCTCGCGAGACAAAGTTATTCATGTAATGAGACAAGTCAGTTGTTCCATCTCTATGAATAAAAGTGTGCTTATACTTTGATTACGTCTTGATTTATGATATGATAGAAAGCATTTATAATACTACTATTATTGTCAAGGAATATTCAATGTTTAATGATAAAGTTGTCTTGATTATAACAAGTCAAAGATTTGATTGCATGAGGTGACTTCATAACTGATGAATTCATTAAATGTATGATCTATTAACTTGTGAGTTCATTAGCGAATGAAAATCACAACTTGACTGCATGAGATGGATTAGATACACGATCTATGAACCTCTGCAATAAATATAATCATGACAAGGTTCTAGCAAGTAGAACTTGTGCCAATCATTATACATAAATGATGTACTAAATGGGCACGTGAGTTATCATTAAAGACTTCATATGATTAATTGAAAGTTGTATTCAATTGAGATCATAAAACTGAGATTCAGGAATCACAGTGAGAAGTGAGAATACAAGGATACATATCACTACGCTACGATCCGAAGCGATAAGTATTGACATTGACATAATGGGAGACTTGTGGAAGTTGTACCGCAAACTACGATGGAAGTTGAAAGTACTAGACTACTTAAACCAATCGTAGTCATACTAAACCGTAGTATGGTCTAAACGTTCATTCCCCTAGCATTATAGTTATTGTCGAATAAGTTGTTTAATTCATTAAGTTAAAACACCCACTTCATGAATAGGAAACCATCCTGATTCTAACGAGACATGATAGCTCCATAACTGATGGTGTTATAAGGTTTCTTAAAAGAAAGAATTTCTTTGTAATAAAACTACAAGCAATTGAAATTACATATTCTCCCCAAATAGCAAAATGTGTGTTGCTTAATTGGTAATACGAGAAAAGTCTCTCGACACGGATCCAATGGGGATGATGGAAACTTTGACCGGGGTATTGGACCTTGCCTTCAGAATATCAGAGTATTGCAACGGAAGCATGTTCCGCTGTAATGACACTTCATAAGGAAGGATATGCCAAAGATGATTGATCTTGGTATATGAGTTGAAGCCATTGTTGAATTTAGAAGGTTATCATGAATACGTTCTGTACAGAACAATAATCATGAGTCTTCTTAATAAAACAATAGGGAATAATATTGCTTGAAGACACAAAGGAATGATGGTAGCCTAGAACACGAGGAGAAATGAAATAATATTGAGTTACATATAGGATGGCTCACGTCCTGTGAAATAAATCGGTTATTTCATATTCTCGACAAACTGGAGAGTTATTGAGAATAATGTAATGGGCATAAGTCATTATTTGGTTATGACCAAAGTTCAATGGTGATTGACTACGGAAACATAGGAATGCTTTAATCAATAAAATATTTCATTTACACTACGATGGACCATAGTCTGAAATTGCATCTCAGTCAAATTTGGGATTTGGAAGAGAATTGCAATGGGCATGACGAAGGTTACTTCGTTAAAAGGATGGACTATAGTACCTCAAGACAGGAACCCTCAACCTTGATCTGATCAAGTAATTTTGTAATGACCAAAATATTGAGTGGGCCTGCAGTTTCATGAAACTGAGTGCGAGTTTTGAAGACTTCCCTGAAACTTAGAATGCAGAGGGCATTTTCTGAGTGGGAGCTTTGGAAGCATTGTCATTATGTGAGACATAGTGAACAATAAAATGACTTGATGAAAGCTGAACTACAAATATATGAGTATAAGATGGATATATTTGAGTGGGAGCGGGATCATTGTCTCAAACATATATGCATTGATATGTGTGAAGAATGATCTCATATGTATATATATGGATATGCATTGATTGTGTATATAGAGAATCGTCTCATATACATATGTGCATTATGATATATATATAAAGCATAAGGCAAATAAAATACAAGATTGCAAGAATCTTCTTTTATATGAAATACCAACACATTACACGTTGAAATCTATATGAGTAGATTAAGATACGGATAATGAAACGAAGTGAAGGTTGGAATAATCTTCTAGACAAGAAACAGGTTCTTGTGGCTAGAAATTATATAATGGATGAAATCCAAATATCACAAGCAATGTCCTGATGGAAGAATAGAGATGCACCATGTACTATACATGTGATCTCATATGTTCTTGACATATGATTCTACCATACAACATGCATTGTGAATCCAACAACAGAATGACTCAAAAGTTCTTGAAAGAAGAACAGATTCCGATGTGCTTTAGGAGTAAAACACAGAATCTGAATAAAGTCCATGCATTCAGTATAGAGAGGCATACTAAGGACTATTCTCTAAAATATAGAAAGGATAATAGACTTGAATGTAATGCAAGATTACAATTGCAAGCCGTATTATGGGTCTATATGGAATTAGAGACATCACCAAAGACATGAAAGAAATGTGAGCAAAATTCACGGTACTACAAACATAATACTACTTAAGAAAGTAGACGTATGGATAAAAGTTTAGCATTAGAAGTATTGGACTTCTGGCTGAGTGTATTTCCCAGTATATATGACTATGGATGAGTCTTCTAAAGACTGAACCAAGAGATCATTGGAGGATACTGTGAAATAATAGTCTCACTCTCCCGCGAAACTTATATCCAACCATTATATGATAATGAGTGGTATGTCAAAAGAGTTTTTGACCTATGCCAGTTGCAATGGAAACATACGAATCTGAATTGGTGCAGTTCGTTGACGACCCCTCTTCCATGAGCATGCATGATCAATGAAACACTTATGTGATAAGATGATTATGATCGGAAAAATGCGGCTAGATTATTAGCACTCTAGTGCAAGTGGGAGACTGTTGGATATATGCTCTAGAGGCAAATAATATATGATTATTCCAATATATCTAAGCAAGTTCATAACCAGTTTCATACCGTGCTAGAACTGTATCAGTGAAACAATGATGCAGGTGTGGTATAGAAACCCCAGAGTTCCTAGTTAGCCTCTACATCGATAACTAGTTCATGGTCAACATGATGATCGTGGTTTCGCAATCATGGACAATTAAGTGTCTTTACTATGAGGTCACCTCACTGGTTAAGTGACGTGATGAACATTACCCAAAGAAAGCATTACAGCATGATCAAATCTTATGAAGGTTCAGTGTTGTAATTACAGAACGTGGTAGACCGTTCCTTTGACCGTGAGTACGTGCATAATCACTATCTTCCCGGATGCTTTGACTTACATCCCACCACCTGACTGAAATATGCGGGTCATAACGGTTGTATCTTAGGTATTCCGTGGAGATACGTTGAGGAGTATTGTTTACAAGAGCGGGATTTGTCAATCCATATGATGGATAGATACTCAGGGCCCACTCGGTGAGATTCCATCCATAAAGCTGCGCAGCGTGTGACTACGTCACGGGGATGAATATCACGGGAACGAGTGAATAAGGATTTAGTTCGGAACGAGGTTGAACCAGACATAGGATGTCATTGATCGAATCTCGGAACAATCCAGTATCGCTGACAAAGGGAATGCTATACGGCGTAAGGTCCAATCGGTGTTGATATCCGGAATGCACAGGGGTCATTATGGGCATCCAGGTCCCGATGATGATCATTGACTGTTGCCTCTTCTCAGTCATGACTGGAGTGTTCTCGGACCGTAGGGTAACACACTTAAGGGCTCGATGAAATCGGAGACCTTTTCGGAACCATCGGAGCAACCAGAGAATAAGGGAGACAATATCGGAGGAGTACCGTATTGAACCGAAACAAGTTCGGAGTGAGCCGGAAGAGTTTCCGGAGCACCGGGAGATGAAATAATATGTTTTAGTTATTAATTAATTGAATTAATAATTAAAATCATTTATTTCTAATTAATATGTGCTATGGGCCTTAGTGGAGAAAAAGGCCCATTAAGGAATTAAAGGGAAAAGAAAAAAAGAAAAGAAAAGGGGGGGAGGCGCCATGGGCCCTAGGGCCCATGAGGGGTGCGCCCCCTCTCCCCCCTTGGCCGACCAACCCCCTAGCAAAGGGTTTAGTCCCACATTGCTAGGGGAGGTGGGTTGACTCCCTTCCCCAGCCTATATAAAGACAGGCAGGGTGCACATAATTAAGACACAGAAATTCGTGAGAAAATAAATATAACTCCGAATTGAGATCGGTTTTCTCCGGTCTCCTCCCCTCTCTGGTCTCTTCCACGGTGGGCTCCCTAGTGTGAGCCTGTAGTGGAATTGAGACCTCTCTGCTAGAATCGAAGGCCGTTGTGCTGCCGAAGCTCCGTCCGGAGGTCTGCTTCCGCCCCCTCCGCTGGATCGGAGAACGGAGGTCGTCATCGAGTCTCGTACGTGTGCGAGTACTACGAGGTGCTGCACGTGTGGCACTACACCCATCCGGGTGCTCAACACAGCCAGGGGGCTGTGAAACTTGATCGGCTACATCAACCACGTTTGCGGGAACGTTTCCCGCGCAACGGACTACACCCCGAGGTATGTTATTTCCGCACTACTATTCGTTACGGTAATACGGCTAGCTAGATCTTGGGTTAAGGGAACGCTAGTTAGAAAAATTTGTGTTTTCTGCTGCGAACCCCGACAAAAACTACATCCCGTGATACCACCAGACGTTTTGTAGCCGGTTATACAGTCGTTACGCCTTTGAACCCCACTCATAACCAATGAACACCATTTTCTCACTTCTGTCAGCAAGTTTCCCTCTTGACGTCCCTGTCACATTCACATGGGCCACACAACCAAATGTGCGCAAGGGATGGACATATGGCTTCCTATCATGCCATGCTTTATAGGGAGTTCTTCCAAGCACACTCTTCATCGGTGATCTATTTAACAAATAGACCGTAGTGGTAACAGCTTCTCCCCAAGTCTGATTGCGCCTTTCAACGACCCGGTTTTGTTGGGTTGAGTAGGGGTTATCCTCCTTTTCAAAAAAAAACAAAAATGCTCTTCACAATATTCATTGAATTCCGCGGAGGTGAATTCTCCACCACGATCTGTTCTTAATGCTTTGAGCTTCAAGTCCACTTCCATCTCAGCAGTGGCCTTCACCTTTTTAAATGCAACAAATGATTGGTCCTTGCTCTTCAAAAGAAGAAGCCTCATGTATCATCTACAGTCGTCAACCATCAACAGAAAATATCGACTTCCAATTGGGGTAGATTGTGTTATTGGACCACAGAGATCAGCATGTACAAGTTCCAATTGCTGCTCTGCTCTGTACTTTGCTTGTTGTGGAAGGATGTATGATGTTGTTGAACAATTAAGCAGCCATCACACACCTTCTCAACGTGCTTCACAAGAGGAAACCCTTTCACCATGTTCTGTTGAGCCAGAGATCTCAGTGCCTGAAAATTCAGATGCCGGAAACGAGCATGCGACAACCATGCAGTTTCTTCGACAGAACCTAACAGACAAACAGGCTTACCCAGCTTCAAGTTGAGAATATAGAGCTTATTATTTCTCCTCGGCACACTGATTAGGAATCTTCTATGTTGGTCAAATATTTCCAGAAACCCATCGTCAAGAACAATTTTACAACCATGTTGTTCTAACTGAGCTAGACTTATCAATGTTGCTTCGCAGCTTAGGTGGCTTTCGTCCAACTCCTCGCTAACGAACGCACGTCCTTCTCCACGACCGATTTTCTTGTCCAACCCTTCGCTAGTTTTTTTAGTCCATCTCACCGTCTCCCAAGTCCCAACCCTATCCTCCCTCAATGCAATCGGTTTTCTCTCCCCTAAATGCTCCCACAACAGAACACATCTCACCGTCTCTCCCTTGCGGCAACAGCGGCATATGTGACGCAGGTGATGCCGAGCTCTTGTAGGTCAACACCTCTTCTGATCTCTCTTCCTGGATGCCCTGTCATCTCATCTTCCTTTCTGAGAGCAGTGCCGATGGTGTCACTGAGGAATGAGGGGCAGTGGCCGAAGATTCTGCTCCTGAGGTAGGACGACAGCCGCGCGTTTCTCCTGACCGTGGGTGCCCTCGGCGCCGCCATGGTCGTCGTGTTGGTGTTCTACGTCAGAGCGGGGGCGGCAACGTATCCGTGTGGGTGAACCTGCAACTAGCGGCTGTGGCGAACAATGGCAAGGCGGACATGGTCATGGTGGGCTTTGCCGTGGATGAACCAACATTCCTGAGGGTGCCGCCGATGTATCTGAGTTCTGTTGTGGGACGGGGATACAGTGTACATTTAGAGTTTCCCTGAACATCTGCATCAACAAGAGTCTTCCGCTGATATTTTCTTGACGTCAATCTCCAGTTGATACTGCTGATTGATATGCATCAAGTACATGTATTCTACTTCAAGTTCGTGCTTCATAGTCTGGAGATCCGGCTTAATGTATTTAGGTTCGATACTTCTTTAGTAGTTGCTGCTAGCCTGCTACCCTTGGAAGAACAATGTCTACTATTACTATGAAAGAGTATGGAATAATCTCATCCATCCATGTATTAAGAGGGAGGTGTACCGATGAAGAAGTGCCTAGAGAAATGTCCCCTCTCCCCACAATTATAACAATTCAATTTTTTATTTGAGTTTGACACAAGTTTTGAGCTCGACGGCTGGTCGCCGCCTCTCCCTTGGCCATTGCCTCGGTCAGCATCCCCCTTGATGCCGCCTCTTGTACCATGCCCAACAAAGTTTTGCGGCTGTGTGCATCTTAACTATGCAGAGGCCAGATGTACTTTTATCGAGTAATAAAGCCTTTTATCCAAAAAATGCCCAAGAAAAGTTTTCTTGCTGTTGTAACCTTCCCACTACTTCTTGATCAACATGAGGTGCTGACCATCAGTAGGATCACCAAAACGCTGCTTGATGCGCTCCTCGTATATGCCTTGAATCTCCCAATCAAATCCTCAAAGGATATGGTCTTCAGATCGATGAATTGCTCCAGTGCAGCCACCAGATGCATTACCTGTGCCGGCGCCGCCTGCAGGATTTTCTGAACGACGGTGACCTCCTTCACCTCGTTGTCGAGCGCACGGATGCTGGAAGTGACTAGCTTGTTCACACGAGTCGCGAAAGCTTCCGTCGTCTCGTTGTTGCCCATCTTCAAGCCCTCAACGCCTTCCGCAGTGCCTGGAGATTGGATTCACGTACGCGGTCGTGGCCAACGTGCACGGTCTTGAATTCTTGATTGACTCCCATGCCATCTTCACTGTGTCCTTTCCGACGAGCGACGCAAGCACGTATTTCGGCACACCCTGATAAATTGCTAGCAGTGCATCACAATCCATCTCGAAAGACACCGTCTCAGAGCTGACCGCCTCCCACTACACTCCGGCCGATTGCATCGCCACCCGCATCTGCATCGCCCACAAGGTGTAGTTTGTGCGGGTGAGTTGCGGGTAGTGGGGGATTCGTGAGCCATGAGTTCTCCCACCCGCCCCGCACCACCCACCGCCGACACCGCACCACCCACCGCCGCCCGCCTCTCCGCCGGAGCGCACGGCTTCCCCTCGCCGCAGACTCTTCACCATGTCTCCCCCCCCCCGCCAGCGACAGGACTCCGGGTCGCCTTCGAGTGCAGCCCATGGGGATTGCCCCGGCAAGCCGCAGTTGTCGGCGAGCGAACCGATTTCGCTGGAGGAGTTGGAGGAGATCTTACGCAAGCTGTGGAGGTCGAGATGCGACCGGATCCGAGCGGAGGCGCTCCGCTGGATGGGAGCTTTCCAGAGGCACAGCGCGGCGCGATAGGCGCGAGCTCGGATTTCAGATCTGAGATCGAGGAGGAACAAGCTGGAATGGGAGAAGCAGAGCAGGGTGATCCAGGATCTGAAGGAGGAGCTCAACCAGAGGCTGATGGACTTCGCGGATGTGATCGTGTACGAGGCCACCCTCGAGGAGAAGAGGAGAATCCCCCAGCCATGGCGCCGACGCCCGAAACTGGTGATCAAATGGGCGGTCGAGGAGGCGAAATCCTCAAATCCATTACAGAGGCAGAGGTGGATTTGTGTCCTCGGAGGAGGGCCGCAAGGCCCAAGCAGACCAGAGACACCGAGGAGCAGTGCCGCACAGTGAGGGCCGTGAAGATGGGCTCGATTGGGGCGCAATCGGAGGAGTTCTTCTTCAATTGGGGGGTTCGCTGGTATTTGGAGACAGCCGCTCCACCCCCTCTCTACTCCGCTACCCATGAACTCAGGTGGAAGAGAGCAGCAGCGAGCACTCGAGAGCAGATGCAGGGAGCTTCAACGAGTCAGGTTGAGATTCCCGAGAGCAGGAGGAGAATCACTACAGAAGCTGACAACCAGGATTTGCACTGCTGCGACGGAGGAAGAGATCAGGCGGATGGTGCCTCGCCAATCCGTGGATCTGGAAGAAATTATAGCGTGGGCATTGGCGGCCAAAGACTCCCCGATCCTGCAGCGCCGTGCAACTTGGATGGCCTTCTGGGACTTGCAATCAGAGGAAACAATGGCCATAGTAGCAAGCTTGGGTCTGTGAGATTCATTAGTCCGCATGTGGTGTGTGGGAAAGGCATCGAGCGGGCTTGTGGTTTGAATCAATCGGATGACATGGCGTGTGCTGGCTTTGGCAGCTTCCCAATTGAGCTGGAAAGTAGCCATGCTGGAAAGCATCTTGGCTTGGACCCGGTGGAGACCTTCTTCTGCCAGCTGTGGGAGGAGGGCAGTATAAAAGAAGGCCTTGGGGCTAGGGTTTCTTGGATCAATCCCATCCTTTCCCCCACCTCCCCACCACCACCCCAAGCCGCCGCCAAGGACACCACAGACCGGATCATGGGGGATTCCGGTCAAGGAAGAAGCAGAGGCCAGGGAAGGTTCAATAGGGAGAGACAGAATAACAACTGGCACCCGGATCACAACAATCAGACGCAGCAGCAACAGATAGGAGCACCTCCCCCGCAACAGTTCCTCGGGTATGGGTTCCAAGGTCAAGCTCCACCCCCATGGGCGTACCCTGGACAGTTCAATCCACAATTCCCGCAACAGATGAAGCATCCTTGGGCAGGTATGCCACAGCAATGGTTTGGAGGGCCACCTATTGTGAATCAGGGCACATCTGTGGAGCAAAACCAAACTAGTGAAGGTGGTGCGAATCTAGGGAAGAATTCTAGCAAGACAGTTGTGAGAAAGAAGCTGTAACCAGCACACAAATCAGTTGGAGAAGGCCCAGGGCTCATGTCATATACAAAGGTAACCTGTTTCAACTGTGGGGAGCCTGGACATCACATGAATGGCTGTGACAAGCAGAAGGCTTGTTTCATCTGCAAAACTGTCAATCACAAGGTTGATGACTGCCCAGTGAATAAGAAGCCACATACATGTGCGAAATTTGTAGGTAGTGCAGCTCAAGGCTTAGGTTTTTATTGTGTGGATGTCCTTGACATCAATTCCCAGCATGCTGGAGGTATGAAGAATGTTGGTATGGTTTTTGTGGAATCAGGAGAAATCTCAAAGAAAGAGCTGGCCAAGGAGTTCTCTGAAATCTACAAAACTAATTGGCCATGGCCAATCAACAGCCTGGATGACTAGACCTTCCTGGTTAAGTTCCCTCTAGCCATTCCAGTGGAGCAAGTGGCTGGGTACCCCTGTTTTGGACTCAAAAAGGAAAATGTTACTGTCAATGTAGAGGTTTGGAAAGGAAAGATAGATTCTGAAGGGCCCCTGCAAGAGGTTTGGGTTAAAATTAGGAAGTTAAATCCAAAGTGGTGTGAATGGCAAGTCAATGACCAAGTCACTTCAGCTTTTGGCTTGCTGCTGAATTTGGACTGGCAATTCAACTTCCAGTCTTTCTATGAAGTAGTCAGACTCAAGGTGGCCTGCAAAGACCGCACAAAAATCCCATCTGAGAGGGTGTTTGGTATCCAAGGGGAGCTCTATAGAATCTTAATTGAGGTTGAGCCCCACACAGAGACTGAAAGTGGTGATGGTAATGACCCTCTCCCACCTGGTGAGGACAACATTACTTTGGGATCTGGGATGGCTAGTGCCCAAATCACTAATGAGATCAGGTCGCAAAGGAGCTCCAAGTCTGGCTCTGATAAAAGCTTTGTAGCTTTATCTAACACATCTGCAAGACAGCAAACCATGAACTACCTGCAGAGGATCAATGAAGAAATAGAGGACACTCACGCACATGTGTCTTTGCTCAAGTCCAAAATGCCAATGGTGGGGGAGCAAGAAGCTGACAAGTTTTGCAATACAGAAGAAAACCAATGCTTCAGTATGCCAAGGGAGATGGAGCTGATGGATGATTAGGAAGATGAAGAGGAAGTGACTGAGATACCTGATGGATTGAGATATGGTACTGATGGTGGTTTTGAGGTCTCCTTTCCATGCTTGGAAGAAACTGTAGCTCTGGACAAGAAGAAATGGGGTCCTACTCAAGAAATGAGGACTAGGTCTAGAGTTACTAACAACCAAGTGCCTGTGATGCTCAGAGCACAGCAGCTCAAAAAGATCCACAACTTGGAAATCCCAAAAGACAAAGGTATAACTAATCCCCACTTTTCCTTGTTCAACAATCCTTCATTCATTTATGTTGCTAGTAAAATCGGAGTTCATGTAGATCCCCCACAAGGGCTAGTGATAGATGACATTGTAGACAAAAACAGTAATACAGTTCTGGCCAGCACTGCTGGTGCTGTGCCAAAATCTAGTATAGATAAGGACAATGATGAGGTTTTAGCCAGTACTGTTGGTACTGTCTCAAGCCCTAGAACACCCAACTTCATAGCTAGAAATCATTTTGTTACTGATAATGATCAAGGCTTGTTGGATAATGATAGTAGCAAAGGTATCTGGACTGAGGTCGGCAAAAATAGGCGGGGCAAGCACCCCATGAAAATTAGAGTACCATGAATTGTCTATTTTGGAATGTGAGGGGAATTAATGCCCCTGGTAGGAAAGCTCTTATCCTAGATACTATCAATAGAATCCAGCCAGCTGTGATTGGTTTTTAGGAAACCAAGAAGGAAAACTTCTCTGAATCATACATAAAATCTTTA
Source organism: Bromus sterilis (assembly GCA_950022295.1). Taxonomy (NCBI): domain Eukaryota; kingdom Viridiplantae; phylum Streptophyta; class Magnoliopsida; order Poales; family Poaceae; genus Bromus; species Bromus sterilis. Next base: position 356,675,383 of record OX465595.1, on the reverse strand, counting down.
TGTGGGTCCAAGAACTTTACTTGGCATCACCTCCCTTTAGTTGGCTCTACTGGTGGCATCCTAATGGGGATTGACTTGAATGTGTTTGATCTAATTAGTTGGAGCAATTTAGGATTTTCTGTTAGTTGCTCTCTTAGATTGAAAGGTAAAGAGGAAGAACTTAGATTCATTACTGTCTATGGGACTTCCTATGAAGAGAAAAAAGAAGCATTTCTGTCTGAGCTTCATGCACTCTTTATAGACAATAGTATCCCTACCATTATAGGAGGAGACTTCAACCTAGTGAGGTTCTCGTCTGACAAGAACAATGGCAATATAAATAGAAAATGGAGTGACAATTTCAATGCCTGGGTGGAGATTTGGAGTCTTCTAGAAATTAAACTGGCTAGCAGGAAGTATACATGGGCCAATAACCAAGTAGACCTAATCATGTCTACCATTGACAGAGTCTTTTGTACTACAGAGCTAGACATTTTATTTCCACTAGCTTCTATCTCTGCCTTACCCAGATGTGGAAGTTATCACACACCCATAGTCTGGGACTCAGGCTTGCTCAAAAAACCAAGAACTGGTAGCTATAATATGGAAAAATGGTGGCTATTGAGGGATGATTTTAGAAATCTCATCTCAAAAATCTGGAATGAGGAAACCATAGCTAGAGATCCAATAGGCAAGTGGCAAGAGAAAATTAGAAAAGTTGGGAATATTACCAAAGGATGGAGGTCTAATGAGGAAGCATCCATTAAGAGATACAAAAAAATCCTTCTAGAGGAATTTAATACCCTAGATATAAAGGCTAAATCTGAAACACTAACTGATGTAGAGATAGCTAGGTCCAAATTCATACACTCAGAGCTGCAGAAAATTTGGCTTCAAGAGGAAGTCAAAGCCAAGCAGAGATCTAGAGATAAAGATATTAAAGAAGGGGATAGAAACACCTCTTATTTCCATGATGTTGCCAATCAAAGAAATAGGAAAACAACTATCCACTCCCTGGATGGTCCTGATGGTCCTGTGACTGACACAAAATAAATTCTAGGGATTGCTAGAGAGTTCTATAAGGATTTATTTAATCATGCACTACAGGAAAAAGAAGTGTTGCCGTCAGCTTAGAGCTTTGCCGTCAGATTTTTATCGGGGCTGACGGCATAGGAACCTATGCCATCAGCCGTGGGCAAAGCTGATGGCAAAGCATTGGCTGACGGCGTAGGGTTTATCTTCCGTCAGCCATCCCTAAGCCATCAGCTGGCTGACGGCAAACGGCTCAATAGCTGACGGCAAAGGAGGGCGGACGACACCCCCAGGCCACGTGTCCCTTCCAACCGAGAGCTAACGGCGCCCAAGCTTTGCCGTCAGCGGGCAGACGGCTTAGCCTAACGGCAGGCTTAGTCGTCAGCCGGCTGACGGCATAGCGAGGACTGAACCCACGCCCGCGGCTAGCCCTAACCGATCTCTCAGTCTCTCTCGCCCACCTCTCTCCCCTGACCCAGCACGCCGCCGCCACCACCACCACCCCGGCCCGGCCCGGCCCTCCTCCTGTCGCCCGCACCGCCGCCGTCGCCGTCGCCGGTGAGTGGCCGCCCCCTCATCTCTTCCCTGCTCCCTGCTCCCTGTCCACTGGTGAGTGGAGGCCGCGCTGCTCCCTGCTCCCCGTCGACCACGCCACCGGTGAGCTACGCCACCGCCACCCCCTGCTCCCCATCGACCACGCCACCGGTGAGCAGCGCCACCGCTACCCCCTCCTCCTCGGCCCCGGTGGCTCCCCTGCCGGCGCCTGCCACCACCTCCTAACCGCCCCCCTCCAGGTGAGCAATTTTCTGTGATGCAATCTTTTATAGTTCAACAATATTAGAAAATCCTATGCATGGTACCATGATTACTGAAAATGATTAGGTAGATTTATGAGATTCATGATTAATGAAAATTATAAATTTATTTAATTATTTTATAGATCAACAATGTTAGGTGTTTTTTCCTATTTAGGTAGATTTATGAGTTGCCAAATTACAAAAACATTAGGTATATCAAATCTACTCACATTATAGTTGCCATTCAAAACATAGATCGTCAAATTTATGAATTGGAGACAATCCTATTAAATGCAATTATCCTAGGCTTTACAACATTTTTTCATAAAAACCTCTCATGGAAGAAGATTTAAATAGGGGGCTTTATTGTGTGCCATTAAGAGGGATTTTATTGGGTGAATATTGGGAAAAATATATAGTAAAAAAATGTCCTATAGAACAAAAGTCCTAAGAACTACTCCCTCCGTTCCGTTTTGTAAGGTGTATTATTTCTAGCTCAATGACCAAGGCACTATAAGATTAGAGGATGGATGGACAAAATTACCCTTCCTACTAATTTTAGAAGGTTTAATCAATTAGGTGATCTTGTCCTCAAGATAGAGCAACCCACGCTTATTTCCTTCCATCCCTTGCATGACTTGCCAAGTTAATGCTTTAGAGTCGCCCACCTCGAGCCAGGAATTGTCGTTGCGCAACCCATATGCGTCTCCCGTTCGAAAGATATTTAGTTAGTTAGTTAGTTATTGTTAAAATCAATAGTTAGATTTTATTTAACTAGTTATATGAAAAACAGTAGATAGATTGTAGTTAGTTAGAATCAATAGTTAGTTATTTATTTAATTAAAATCATTAGTTAGTTAGTTATTTAGTAAAATCAGTAGTCAGGTTCTAGTTAGCTAGTTATAGTAGTTAAGATTATTTAGTTAGTTTGTAGTTAGTTAAAGACAATAGTTAGTTAGTTATTGAAAATCATTTGTTAGATTTTTAATGAATTGAAAGAAAATTGAATGTAATGAAAAGTGAAAAAAGTAAAATGAAATGAAAAGTAAAGTAAAAGTAGTTAGGGCTAGTTATCTTGTGGCTTATGGTTGGCCTGGTCTTGTGTTATAGCTAGAAGAATAGGAAAGAGAAGGAAAAGGAAGAATAGGAAAGGGAAGGAAAAGTAGTTAGGAATAGGAAGAAGAGAAGGAGGTGGAAAAGGAGAGAAAAGGAAAGGATAAGAGGAGGGGATAAAGATATAGAAGAATAAAAGGAAATAGAAGAAAGAAGAAAGAAGAAGAGAAGAAGTTAGAAAATAAATATAATTAATATTTTGCTCTCTTTTCCTTTGATATGTTCCGGCCTTCGTATATGCCGTATCACCGTAATTAATTATATGCCTTCTGGTGTTAATTTGTACTAGCTAGCTAGCCAGAATGAATGATCGTGCGTGGATGTACACCGGTCACCCTAGTCAAAAAAAATGACTGAGGAATGGTTGGCCAAGACCGAGGAGTTCCTAGAGGTTGCATTTAGTGCTGGCCAACCAAGAACATGGTGCCCCTGCACTAGATGTAGGAACTATTCACAACAGACAAAGGATGTAATGGGTAAACACCTGCAAATACGTGGTTTCATGCCTGATTATACGTTGTGGTCATTTCATGGCGAGTCGGACCAACGTGACAGACATGAGGTAGTGCGTCAGGGCATTGAGGATTGTGGTACAGTGATCGAAGACATGGTCAATGACTACAACGATGCTCGTCTTGAGGACGAAGAACCGGAGGAAACTGCCAAGGCCTTTTATGCCATGCTAGAGTCTTCAAAACTCCCACTGCGTGCGCACACCAAGCTTTGTCAACTAGATGCCATCGCACAAACAATGGCTCTTAAGGCACAATTCAACTTGTCCAGAGAGTGCTATGATGCGATGATGACCTTATTCGGGCGCTTTCTACTGGACGGTCATATTATGCCTGCAAACCTATACCACTCAGACAAAATACTCGGTGCACTGAAGATGCCCATCGAGCGGATACATGCTTGTGAGAAAGGATGCGTCTTATTTAGGCATGAGTATGCGGATGATAATTATTGTCCACGCTGCAAGTCCTCCAGGTATATTGTCGTAGACAACGGTCTTGGTGAGAAGACGCAGAGCAAAATACCCGTAAACATTCTTCGGTACCTACCGATCTTACCAAGACTTCAACGGCTTTACATGCTTGAAGAAACAGCAAAACAAATGACATGGCACAGAGATGGAATTAGACGTGCTACAAATGAATACGGGAATTTGATGTTGACCCACCCCTCTGATGGTGAAGCGTGGAAGATGTTCAATGAAATACATAAAGAAGGTAAAGCCAAAGACCTAAGAAACGTGGCACTCGCCATTAGCCTCGATGGGTTCAATCCTTTCGGTATGACGGCAACCCAGTATAGTTGTTGGCCCGTATTCATCATGCCCCTCAATCTTCCCCCTGGAGTACTTATGCAAAGAAAGCACATCTTCTTGACGTTGATAGTTCAGGGGCCCAACTATCTCGGAAAAAATATGAATGTGTACTTGCAACCACTGATGGATGAGTTGAAAGAAGCTTGGGATAATGGGATCCGGACATATGACGCAGCTAGCAAAACAAACTTCCAACTACATGCTTGGTTGATGTACTCCATGCATGACCTGCCGGCGTTTGCACTTTTTGTTGCATGGTGCGTGCACGGAAGGTTCCCATGCCCGCAATGCAAGTCTGCTCTTAAGTTTCATTGGCTGCCGGAGGGTCGCAAGTATTCTTGCTTCGACTTGCATAGACAATTCCTGCCTCTGGACCATGGATTCAGAAAAGACAAGAAGAATTTCACCAAAGGTAAAGTTGTCGAGCACGAGGCACCACCTATGATGACGGGCGCACAAATTCTTGATCAGTTGAACTCACTAGAGCCTGATCCGAACCGACCAGGGTATTTCTTGGGATATAATACGGAACACGCCTGGACCCACAAGCCATGCTTTTGGGATCTCCCGTATTTCAAAGACCTTGCTCTTCCACACAACATTGACATGATGCACACTGAAAAAAATATGGGCGAGGCCCTTTTTGGTACATTGTTCGGCACTAATAAGGGGAAAGATAATGTTAAGGCTAGAGTCGATCAGGAGAGTCTGTGTAATAGGAAGTTACTGAACATGCGACAACCGAAAGGGAAGAAGAATTGGGAGAAGCCAAAGGCATGGTTCAATCTTAAAAGGGAACACATGAGGAAAATCCTCATCTGGGTGAAAAAAAGTTGATGTTCCCCGATCTGTATGCAGCGAATCTAGCAAGGGGAGCAAGTCTTCAAAAGTTGAAAATCTTTGGGCTGAAGAGTCACGATTGGCACATATGGCTTGAGCGGATAATGCCGGTGATGTTGCGCGGCTACATCCCCGAGGGTGAATGGCTAGTAATGGCAGAGCTAAGCTATTTCTTCCGTGTTCTTTGTGCTAAAGAATTATCGCCTATTGTGATAGAAGAGATGGAAAAACTGGCACCGGAGTTGATATGCAAGTTAGAGATGATCTTTCCATCGGGTTTCTTTAATCCGATGCAGCATATGATTTTGCATCTACCGATGGAGGCAAGATTGGGTGGCCCTGTGCAAAACCGTTGGTGCTATGCAACCGAGAGAATGCAGAAGACGCTTCAAGAAAAATGTAAAAATAAGCGGAGAATTGAAGCATCAATGGCTGAGGCATTCGTTGTCGAGGAAGCGGCAAACTTCGTGACAGCACACTATGCTGCCACTAATTACAGTTTGCATAATCCAAAGCCTCGGTACAATACTGGCGACCCCGAGCGACATGAATCCAAGTTCAAACTCTTTAAAGGGAGCCTCGCACCTTGTGGGGTTATGAAGACAAAGACGTTGACCTTCGAGGAATGGAGCATCATTACGTTGTATATCTTGACCAACATGACAGAAGTGCGGCCATACATCGAGTAAGTGCGTGGTACATATTAATTGTTCTGCAACTTCTTGACGAGTTGTGTGTCTAACTTCTCTTAATTATTTGATACAGTCGATTCGTCGCGCAATTCTCGAATGGAGTGGCGATCGAAAAAGACTCCATCGAAGAGATTAATCTTCTTGAGAAGCGGGGAGGCGGCAATCCCGGTTTCATCTCTTGGTTTACACAAATGGTACTTCTTATATGATATACAGGCCATTGTTATTTCTTCGTCGTCTCAGTACTGACTAATACAACAAGCCTTTCCGTTTCAACTTGTAGGCTAATTCAGAGTCGATGGACGCTGAATTGAGACAAATCGCAAATGGTTTTGACTTTAAGGTCCATACATATGAAAAATACGACATCAATGGGTATCGCTTTCGTACTGGTATGAAAGAGCAAACTATGCCCGATCAGAAAACAACGAATTCCGGTGTGTCCGCTATAGATGGAGGAGTCGAGTATTATGGAATAGTTGAAGAAATATACGAACTGCTATATTATGGTGAAAATCCTCCGAATGCCGTTGTCTTCAAATGTCATTGGTTCGATCCGAAGGACACTAGACGAACTCATGAGCATATTGGGCTAGTTGAAATTAAACAGAAGAACCGTTTAAATGTTGCCGAAGTTTATATTGTGGCTCAACAGGCCACACAAGTTTTCTATCTTCCACGGGCCTGCCAAAGTGTAAAGAATCTCGAAGATTGGTATTTCGTCTATGACGTGCCGCCACATGGTAAACTACCTGCCCCCAATGAAGAAGAGGATTATCAACCTCACATAGACCCAGACACATATGACGGAGAATTCTTCCAAGAAACACGTGTGGCCAAAAAACATTTCGGAAAAACCTCTACGTTTGGTCAAAACATGGAAGTAGAGAATGACAATGCGGAGGAAGAGGAAGAAGTGGAACACGAAGAGGTTACCGATCATGATGAGGAGGAAGATGAAGAAGTGGAACACGAAGAGGTTACCGATGCGGATGACCTATCACTGCTTGACCGGTTACAAAAAGGCTTTCGAAATGTGGTTGACGCTGAACCCGATCCCGGAGAAGAGATCATTCATGACGACACGCGTGATAGTGACGATGATGTTTTTATTGATCCTGGAGAAGATACAGATGATCCCGACTATTAGTTGTAAGCATCCCAACATTCTTTTGTTTTTTGTATATATGAATTTGTATTACTTATTTCCTTAATGTACTAATTCATCTTTATATGCATATGTTTGTTTTTTGTATATATGAATTTGTATTATTTATTTCCTTACTTTACTAATTCATATTTACTCCGTAACAGGTGTTGACACATGGCGAGCCGTAGGGACCCACCGGTGGAGTCTCGACCACCTCTACCTCTACGGAGAGAGTTGCTGGCGGGTATTGTCGCAGCCAGCTCGCCGCCGGCGCGTGCTGAGCAGCCTCGTGGGAGAGGTCGGGGAAAAGGCCCAAAGAGAGCTAAACCCGGTGGTCGAGGAGGTGGTCGAGGATCAGGTGGCGCCCTAGCCGAGTCACCCACTCACAGGACAGTCTCACCAGTGCAGGAGCCACCGCCGGTGCAGTCGGAGGCACCGGAGCAGCGGCCACCGCCGGTGCAGTCGGAGGCACCGGAGCAGCGGACACCGCCGGTGCAGTCAGAGACACCGGAGGCACCGAGGCAGTCGACGGAGCCTCGTTGGGATGATCCTTGGGAGGAGCGTGCTCGCACGGATGATGATGATGCTGATGAGGATGATGATAGCGATGAAGACAGGGCTGAGGGGGGTGAGGGGGATGATGGGGGTGAGGGGAGCTCCTCTTCCAAGAAGCCGGTGTACCAGCGTGGTATGACACGGCTCCCACCACGTCCGGACCCTGCGCAGAGGGTATTGATTGCGCCAGATGGGGAGAAGTAAGTTGATGAATTTTTTGTGTTCCTTGTATATATATATCATACATGTACATATGGTCCAACAAGAACTAGTGTCTTTGTGTTCTTATTTTGCATGGCGTGGACTTACCCGGAAGGTGCTCGGAATCCGAACTGCCTCCTTGGTGCCGTGCTTAAGGAGCAGTTCCCCGGGCTAGTCCAGTTTCCTATTCAGGGTAGGGTTCCTGAGCCCGGCCTCACTTGGCCACACTACAAAGCCGCCCCGGCCCCGCCAGATGAACGCATCAACAACGTTGAATGCCGTACCAAAGCCGACATGGTGGTGGCTACTTTTTGGGTAAGTATTCTAAGCATTGCAATCATTAATTAGTGTTGGAATCATTTCACTCATCTTTTCATATGTTCGATGCATTTTTCAGTGCTACTATAGGGTTGAGGAGGGGATGGAGCCGGCGGCCTAGAAGAATCTCGAGAAGGAGATAGTGAGGCTACTCACGAACACTAGGCACGAGATGCGTGTTCAGTGTGTTCGAGATTGGTACGCCAAGAAGGGCGTGAAGAAGGCCAAGAAGAAGTGTAGAAAAGTTTTCCTTAAGAAGGATGAATACTTGGAGGTAAATTCCTACACTTATAAGTAAGGCCTAGTTAGCTCCAACTTTTCTTTATAAGCTTATGAAGCTCAAACTTGGCTTTATAAGCTTATAAGTGTCAAACTTTTCTTTATAAGCTTATGAAGCTCAAACTTGGCTTTATAAGCTTATAAGTGTCAAACTTTTCTTTATAAGCTTATGAAGCTCAAACTTGGCTTTATAAGCTTATAAGTGTCAAACTTGGCTTTATAAGTTTATAAAGGTCAAACTTGGCTCTATAAGCTTGTAAAACTAAAAAATGATAATAATAGCTTAGTTACATAAAACTTGACTTGTACTTGGCTTAAAAAAGATATTCAATGACTTTATAAGATTATTAATTTATAGGCGCCCCCGAGATGCTGTGCAAATAAGACGGATTGTTTTGAGGCGATAGTGGACAAATGGCTCAGTGATGCCTGGCTGTCCACCCACAAAAGCGCCAAGGCTAGGCGTGCACAAATGGTTGGTGTGGCACACCACCAAGGCAATCTCAACGTCAACGAGTACGCAAAAAAATGGGTATGTGCCTTTTTGTTTTAAGTTTCATGTCCTTTCATCATTAATCAATTGATTTTTTTCATGCCTTTTCTTTGCTTTTCATTGTAGGCGAAGCACCATAATCAGCCTGTGCCTAAGGGATTTCGCTCATTTGCCATGGCCCATAAGGGAAAGTACAAAACGGTGACGGCATATTCCGAGGGCGACGGTGTTGAGGCGTACACCAGCGCTGCAGCCTACCACAAGATGATGGCCTATTCTGAGGTGGAGAAAGAGCTACGCGGTCCTCAGTTTGACCCGAGCGAGGAGGAGATTGATCCGAAGGCCTTGATGATTTCTGGTGGCGGTAAGCATCATGGCAGCACCTCCATGTGCAATGGCTTCGTACATTGCCCGGAGACTCTACCTTAGATCAAGGCGAGGCAAACGAGCTCCGCTCCTGCTGTACGACCTCGCCCGCGGCCAGTGGACATTGCTATCCAGGTATAACTTTGTCTCAATTTTTCTTTCCGTTCTTTAGATTACGTAGCGATGATGACAATAATTGCTATATTGTTGAGTGTTGTCAGGACGCCATTCAGAGGGAGAGACAGGCGACACAAGAGATGTTGTCGGAGCAGCTTGCGGAGAGGGACCGGCTGGCGGAGGAGGGGACCCAGAGGATACTCGAGGAGGAGAGGGCACGCAATAATGCCCAGACGAAGCCCATCTATGACCTCTTCTCGGTAAGTTACTACTTTTGCATATATCCGCCAAGAATGCATATGCATATGTTTGGTTCACTTGCTAATATGCTCGAGTCCTCAAAACCTAACTCGCAGAGTATGTGGGAGAAGCAAGGTCTTACCCCTCCACCGATGCCGACGCCTATCGTTTCTCCTCCCGGAACGGTAAGTTTCTTTCAATGATCAATATATCCCGGTCTTATACCATCAAGTGTCATCATGCTTACCACATTGCAACTCATCCTTTGTTGCAGCATAATTCCGGAGCTGCATCTCACAACCCACAAGAATCTCCTAGTGAATCCCCGAGCAACCCACGTGGCGGCGCTTCTCAGCCTTGAGGTGGCCTCCGGTAAGTTACATAAACCTCATCAATGACTTTATATGCTCATAAAGCTCAATAATGGTAGTAATAGCTTAGTTACATAAATATTTACTTATTCTTGGCTTATAAAAGCTAAAAAATGACTATATAAGCTTATAAAACTTATACTTGGCTTTATAAGCTTGTAAACCTAAAAAATGAATTATACTTGGCTTATAAAAGCTAAAAAATGACTATATAAGCATATAAAACTTATACTTGGCTTTATAAGCTTGTAAACCTAAAAAATGAATTATACTTGGCTTATAAAAGCTAAAAATGACTATATAAGCTTATAAAACTTATACTTGGCTTTATAAGCTTGTAAACCTAAAAAATGAATTATACTTGGCTTATAATAGCTCCTCAATGACTTCATAAGCTCATAAAGCTGAAAAATGATGTTAATAGCGTAGTTCGATGAAAATTGAGTTATACTTGGCTTCTAAAAGCTCAATAGTGAATTTATAAGCTTATAAAGCTCAAACTTGGCTTTATAAGCTTTTAAAGCTCAAATTAGATTTTATAAGCTTATTAAGTTCAACAATGACTTATACTTGTCTTATAAAAAGTCAATAATGAATTTACTAGCTTAAGTGGCTTATAAACCTAAAAATGACTTATACCTCGCATATAAAGCTCAAAAATGAATTAATGACTTAGTTAGATCTAAAATGAGATATATTTAGCTCTTGAGGTCTAAGAAGAACAAGTATTGTAGAATAAGAAGAAGGATAGGAGGAAAAGAAAGAAGTGAAGAAGAAAGTGGTGAAAAAGAAAGTAAAAGAAGAAAAGTTCTTCTTATTCTTACTTTTTCTCTTCTTTCTTTTTCTCCATCTTCTCTTCTTCCTTTCATCTTATTCTTATTCTTCCTCTTCTTCTCCTTACTCTTCTTCTCCTTGTTCTTCTTTTTCATTTTTATTTTCATCTTTTCATCATTTTGGATTTCTTCTTTTCCGTATGTAACATATGATTATGTTTTCATTTTGCAGATTTGCCTTTATGCATGGATGGATGCTTCTTTGTTGTAGATATAGTATGTTAGGATGGAGATGACTTGTAGATGTATATCATGTTGGGTACTTTCCTTTTGTATATATGATGACTTGTTGTTTTAAACTTGGAGGTAGCTTGCTGTTTTAAACATGGAGATGACTTGCTTTTTTAAACATGGAGATGGCTTCTTTTTGTTTATATGACTTGTGGATGGCTTCTTTTTGTATATATGACTTGTGGATGGCTTCTTTTGTATACGTGACTTGTGGATAGCATTATGATTGTATATATGACTTGTGGATGGCATTCTGTTCATATATATATATATATTATTGTTTATATGCAGGGAATTAAAGAAAAACAAATTAAAAAGATAGATACAGAGAGTTTTGCCGTCAGCTAGCTGACGGCAAAGGCGTTGCCGTTAGCAAGCTGACGGCAAAGTGGACACGTGGCGGCAGCCTATTCAATCTGGGCTGTGACAGTGACCATTTGGTCATGGCTTTGCCGTCGGCCTTCAACCGGCTGACGGCAAAGAGTAGGCTGGCTGACGGCACACTGCTGACATGCAGGCCCAGGCAAGGGCTTTGCCGTCAGCCAGGCGGCTAGCTGACGGCAGTGCACGCCGTTAACTCAGCCCACGGGGTTAAGTCAGAGCTGGCCCGTACGAGCGGCTTTGCCGTCAGCCAGTACAAAAAGGCTGACGGCAAAGGCTTTGCCGTCGGTCGATCTTGAGCTGACGGCAAAGCAGCTCACTGCCGACTGATGAGCTGACAACAGGTTTGCCGTCGTGGAGCTGACGGCAAAGCCTTTGCCGTCAGCTTTTCATATGTTTGCCGTCAGCTTTGGCTGACGGCAAAACTCATGTTTCGTGTAGTGATGAACCTAGAAGTGGATTTAGACTACATGATATCTTCTTTAGTAGAGATGAAATGGTTAGTGACCAGGAAAATGCAACCCTGGAAGCTGATTTTACTGAAGCTGAGGTCAAAAAGGCTATTTTTGATTCATATGCTGATGGTGCCCCTGGCCCAGATGGCATTCCTTTCTTTTTTTACCAGCACTTCTGGGAGCTTGTTAAAGTAGATCTTATGGATATGTTCCACAGCTTCTATAAAGGTGAGCTGGACATTAGTAGGCTTAATTTTGCCATGCTCACTCTTATTCCTAAAGAACCTGATGCAACATCCATCAAAAAGTTTAGACCTATCAGTCTGCTTAATTGCAGTTTTAAAATCTTCACTAAAGTGTTGACCAATAGGATCACCATGATCTTGCAGAGGCTCATTGCTAGCAACCAGTCTGCCTTCTTAAAAGGGAGATTTATACTGGAAAGTGTAGTTACTGCACATGAGGTGCTACACTCAGTACACTCTGCAAACCAGAAAGGGCTAGTGCTTAAATTAGATTATGAAAAAGCCTTTGATAAAGTTAATTTGGAATTTCTAGCTGAGCTCTTGCAAGCCAGAGGCTTTGGTAGAAAATGGCTATCCTGGGTTAGGAAAATCATTCATAGAGGATCTGTGGGGGTCAAAATTAACAATGCTGAAAGCAATTTCTTCACCACTGGGAAAGGGCTGAGGCAAGGAGACCCCCTGTCTCCCCTCCTTTTTAACATTGTGGTTGATGCTTTGACCAGGATGCTGGTCAAAGCAGCTGACCATCAGCTTATTAGTGGGCTCTGCCCTGAGGTTTGCCCTGGAGGGATCATCTGCCTCCAATATGCAGATGACACTATCCTCTTTTTAGATAACAATCTAGGCCAAGCTGAAAACCTTAAAACAGTGCTTTGCTGTTTTGAGAAAGTCTCTGGTATGAGAATTAATTACAACAAGAGTGAACTCATCCCAATTAATCTAGATGAGGAAGAACTCACACCTTTTGTCAGTAGCCTAGGATGCTCACAAGGGAAGTTCCCTTTAAAATACTTAGGAAAACCTCTACATTTTGAAAAATTAAGTAGGGAGGATATCCAACCTCTGATAGACAAATTGCTTAAAAGAATAGAAGGCTGGAGAGGAAAATTGCTATCTTATAGAGGCAGATTGATCCTTATCCAAGCATGTTTAGCTAGTATCCCAATTTACCTGCTCTCCTTTTTTAAATTTCCCAAATGGGCTGTAGAAATGATAAACTCTCAAATGGATCATTTCTTATGGAATGGCTTATCTCTAACAACAAGATTATGACTAGATATAACCTCAGGAAGAGGCATATAATCAAACCTTTGTATGGTGTCTACTGCAGTGATAATGAATCTATTTCTCATTTGTTCTTTGAATGCATTGTGGCCAAGAACATTTGGTCTGTGGTAGGTGATTTTTTTAACATTAATATAGGTGATAACTTTGAGTCTATAGCTAAGTTCTGGTTATCTGAGAACAAGAATGCAGCTATCAATCTAGTAACATCTGTTGTCATGTGGTGCCTGTGGAAACACAGAAATTCTATGATCTTTAGTAATGTGGTCTGGATCTCAATGACTCAGGTGTGGAGGGCTATTCTGAGAACTGCCAGGTACTGGGTGGTTCTCTCCACAGAAACTTGCAGGGGATGTGTGGAGAAATTCATCAGCATGGTGGAGGGCCTCATCAGACAGCCTTTGTTGATCCTGGGTGGCTAAAGGATAGCCTAAAAGCAACCTTGGATTCAAGAGGCAGCTTCTCCTCACCGGTGAAAACTGGGACTGCTAAAGTTGGGGTGGACAGCCTGTCTCCCCCCTGGACCTGGGTTGGTCATACATGGCGAAACTGGTAGGACCACCACTAAAGACCATGAGGGCGGAGACGTCAGGGGATGACCTTGAAGTCTGAAGCTGTAACAAAGTAGCATGTGCATGTTGCTGTTGCTTTCGAGCAATTGATCGCTTAGTAGTTTCTTATGAATTGTAATAAATTTTGGTACTCTGCTGATGCTTGAGACCACAACAGTACTGAGTATGTTGGTTTGATTTCTATGAAATAAAACCGGGGGCGTGGCTCCTGTTTATCTAAAAAAAGTTGCGGGTAGTGGATCGGTCCCCGGGGTCTCCCCTGGCTTTTTGACCCCTTCGGCCTTCTTCCCTTTCAGGGCCGCAAACTCCGCCTTCGCCTCATCCGCCTCTGCACTGGCCGCCGCCACTTCCTCTAATGCCTTCAACGCCTCCTCCGGTGCCTTGGCCATTGGCGCCACCGATCCACGTCTTCTCTGATTCCAAATGCTCGCAAAGTAACTCTGCTCACGGTGGACTCACGCACGCACATAGGTTTCCTCATTCTAGTTTTCTCCATCTACAAGACACGATCTTGTTCAGAGAAAACAACTAGAATTTCATACTCCAAAAAGAGATCTTTCATTATCAATCCGTTAAAATTGATAACATGCTCCTTTACATGCCCACAGCTATAAGAATCGCTACATCATCGTCTTTCATTCGCATAATCATTTTTGTCAGACGACTGTACTTCATAGGAACATATAGTACCAAAGCGGTCATGTGTGGACCAAAGGGCGTTGGATGGGAGCCTCAGGACCATATTGGAGCACTTCCTCAATACGATGACTGTTTTGGACATCGACAACAAGCATAGGAGGAGCCATAGCAGCACGTGAACGGTAGCTAGCTGCGAGCGAGGCACTGCCTGCGTTATTCAGGGAAACAATACACCCGGAAAATACAAGCTGCGCCCTGATCGCAATGAAAGAATGAAGGCGGAAATTACAGTCGTTGTTGTGCTCGAGCTCATATTCAAATTTTCTGTATTTTACGCCCTCCTTTTAGTTCTTAGGTATTGAAAGCATATGGTTTGATTCAGAAACTGCCGCTACTAGCAAGTTGCGAAAATAGTAAAATATATGGATTGTACGCTTTGATACCTTGCCCAAGCTGACTCGTAGAGTATCCGTGAGGAGTGGAGCCCATCAGATCCGTGAGGAGTAGAGTATGTGTGTAGTTGGTGTGCGTGGTGTCCGGTCCGCTGACTCGTAGCTTGGGCCATGATCAGCTGGTACTCTTGTAATTGTCTCTTCCCTCTTCTATAAAGCTAAGGTACACAATTGCGTACTCTCGAAAAAAAAAGCCCTTGCCCAAGCTTATTTCAGAATCAATGCTGGGACTCATCGGCTTTCCAAAAAAGCAAAACCACAAGATTAGTACAGATTCTCAGAAACTCTACTGCCAGAATTGAAAAAACAATAGCCTCACGACACAACAACAACAACAACAAAGCATGTCAGTCCCAAACAAGTTGGGGTAGGCTAGAGCTGAAACCTAAAAGATATCGTAACCAAATCACGGTTCTGGCACGTGGATAGCTGACTTCCACGCACCCCTGTCCAGAGCTAGGTCTTTGTTGGTAGCCCAGTCCTTCAGGTCTCTCTTCACACTCCTCCCAAGTCAAGTTTGGCCTCCCCCGACCTCTGTTGACATTATCAGCACGCCTTAACCGCCCGATATGCAGAGGCGCTTCAGAAGGCCTACGCTGGATATGCCCAAAACATCTCAGACGATGTTGGACAAGCTTCTCTTCAATTGGTGCCACCCCAATTCTCTCCCGTATAACATCATTCCGGATCCGATCCTTTCTTGTGTTGCCACATGCCCATCTCAACATGCGCATCTCTGCCACACCTAGTTGTTGGACATGTCGCCTTTTAGTTGGCCAAAATTCAGCACCATACAACATCGAAGGTCGAATCGTCGTTCTATAGAACTTGCCTTTTAGCTTTTGTGGCACTCTCTTATCACAGAGAACACCAGAAGCTTGGCGCCACTTTAGCCATCCAACTTTGATTCGATGGCTGACGTCTTCATCAATATCACCATCCTTCTGCAGCATTGACCCCAAATATCGAAAGGTGTCCTTCTGAGGTACCACTTGCCCCTCAAGGCTAACTTCCTCCTCTTCCCCATGGTTACTAGTAATAAAACCGCACCTCATGTACTCAGTTTTAGTTGTACTAAGCCTAAAACCTTTCGATTTCAAAGTCTGTCTCCACAGCTCCAGCTTCCTATTAACCCCCGCCCGACTATCGTCGACTAGCACCACATCGTCTGCAAAGAGCATACACCATGGGATGTCCCCTTGTATATCCCGTGTGACCTCATCCATCACCAATGTGAAAAGATAAGGGCTCAAAGCTGACCCCTGGTGCAGTCCTATTTTGATTGGGAAGTCATCAGTGTCGCCATCGATTGTTCGCACACTTGTCACAACATTGTCGTACATATCCTTGATGAGGGTAATGTACTTTGTCAGGACTTTGTGTTTTTTCAACGCCCACCACATGACATTCCGCGGTATCTTATCGTATGTCTTCTCCAAGTCAATGAACACCATATGCAGGTCCTTCTTTTGCTGCTTGTATCTCTCCATAAGTTGTCGTACCAAGAAAATGGCTTCCATGGTCGACCTCCTAGGCATGAAACCAAATTGGTTTTTGGTCACGCGTGTCATTCCTCTTACACGGTGCTCAATGACTCTCTCCCATAGCTTCATTGTATGGCCCATTAGCTTAATCCCGCGGTAATTAGTACAACTCTGAACATCCCCTTTGTTCTTGAAGATTGGTACTAATATACACCGCCTCCATTCTTCAGGCATCTTGTTTGACCGAAAAATGAGGTTGAAAAGCTTGGTTAGCCATACTATCGCTTTGTCTCCAAGGCCTCTCCACACCTCGATGGGGATACAGTCAGGGCCCATCGCCTTGCCTCCTTTCATCCTTTTTAAAGCCTCCTTGACCTCGGCCTCCTGGATTCGCCGCACAAAACGTCTGTTCATCTCATCAAAGGAGTCATCCAGCTCAATGGTAGAGATCTCATTCTCCTCATTGAACAACTTGTCGAAGTATTGCCTCAATCTATGCCTGATCTCTTCGTCCTTCACGAGAAGTTGATCTGCTTCGTCCTTGATGCATCTCACCTGATCAACATCCCTCGTCTTCCTTTCCCGGATCTTGGCCATCTTATAGATGTCCCTTTCACCTTGCTTTGTGTTTAAAATCTGGTAGAGGTCCTCATACGCCCGCCCCCTAGCTTCGCTCACAGCTCGCTTCGTTTTCTTCTTTGCCACCTTCTAATTCTCTATGTTGTCCGCACTCCTATCGAGGTATAGGCGTCGGAAATAGACTTTCTTCTCCTTAATAGCCTTCTGGACATCCTCGTTCCACCACCAGGTATCTTTAGCTTCGACTCTACTACCCCTGGTTACCCCAAACTCCTCTGAAGCTATCCTCCGGACGCAGGTCGCCATCTTCATCCACATATTGTTTGCATCACCTCCTTCCTCCCAAGGGCCCTCCTTCCCCTCTCCTTGAAAGCCTGAGCCGCCTCCCCCTTCAGCTTCCACCACTTCGTTCTAGCGACTTTGGTGCGCTTATCCCGCTGGACACGAATCCGAAAGCGGAAGTCAGCCACCACAAGCTTATGTTGAGCGACAACACTCTCTCCAGGTATCACCTTACAATCTAGGCAAGAACGCCTATCTTCTCTTCTTGAGAGGATGAAATCAATCTGGCTAGAGTGTTGTCCGCTACTAAAAGTCACTAGATGTGATTCTCTCTTTCTAAAGAGGGTGTTAGCTACGATCATGTCGTAGGCTAAAGCGAAGCTTAAGACATCCTCTCCCTCTTGATTCCTGCAGCCTTATCCAAAGGCCCCATTGATATGGCTGCAGGAATCAAGAGGGAGAGGATGTCTTAAGCTTCGCTTTAGCCTACGACAAAGGCAGAAAAATAGAACAACAGCTCAACTCTCACCAACATATCAAACCAACAGACTCCCTCCGATCCATAATAAGTGTCGCTCATTTTGTACTTAGTTAGTATAAACTTTGTACTAGATGAGCGACACTAATTATGGATCGGAGGGAGTAGTTTAGAACAAGCCTAAAAAGTAACATAGTTCAGAAAATAGTGACCCCAAGCAAAGCGAGGTGCAACAAGATGAATATCATCACCCCATCAGATTCTATCTCCCAACATATCAAACCAACATAGTTCAGAACTAGCCTATTAAGTAACACAGTTCATAACAGATCTAAAGAAACCTAGTTCAGAAAATAGTGATCACAGGCAAACCTAGGTGCAACAAGATGAATATCATCACTGCATCAGTTTCTATCTCCTGAAAAGCAAGGTAAAGATAAAGCAGTGTATCGCATTCGGACTGAGTGTTGATTTTTCTGTTCTGAACCATTTTCTCAGCTGTTGACGGACAGTTATGCTTCTCCTCCTGCACCATCATGACCATTGATATCATCACTGCATCAGTTTCTATCTCCTGAAAAGCAAGGCAAAGATAAAGCAGTGTATCGCATTCGGACTGAGTGTTGATTTTTCTGTTCTGAACCATTTGCTCAGCTGTTGACGGACAGTTATACTTCTCCTCGTGCACCATCATGAACATTGATATCATCACTGCATTAGCACATGTACCACACATAAATGGTTTTCAGAATAGGTAAGTTAATTGCCTAGAATACCATAAACAGTAACTTCCTTGGCACTCCTGTTTAACACCTTCTGAGTTACATCATCACTGTTAAGGTTAAATTTTTCATCTCACTGTTGCTTATAGCCAGGATGGGCATGACAGCCTACAATTAGTTATTTCCACTCAAACCTGCAAAATATCAACCTATCTCTTAACTATGCCGGGCTAAGAGCAGAACCTAATGGAGCTGCCAAGTGTCCTATCATTGGATGACCGAATATTTAACTTATCCAGTGTTGGCCTTTGAAGACAATGCTTAACATATTCAAGCAACCTGAAGAAGGAATATTACAACTAAGCTGCATGACATGAGCTTACTTCACATGTGTGGGAACAGGAAAACTAACAAAAGGGAGTAGATTGGTTTAGATGATTTCTTATCATTAAGCAAATATTAAGTTTTAAACCAAGTCTACATTACGCCAGTTTGCTTTGGTAAAGTAAAGAAAAGCCTCACAGCTTCACAACAAAAGTTAGAAGCAGTAAATGATGGATTCTCATGTTTCAGAAGGTAAAATAAAAGGTGAAATAGTTTCCAGAGTATTTAATCATAGCATCTCCAGAATATATACTTATACAGTGGGAAGAAACCAGACATAAGTATGATTCAATCTTTACTGTCACATAGGTTTCTGCACTTGATTATCCATACCCAATGCACTAATGCATATATTAAACTGAAATTATGGCAGACAGTAAACTGTTGTCCAGAAAAAGCTGTAAACTATGTCCAGAAAATGGGTGGGGTACAAGCAAAGCGCTAAGATTTAAGAAATAAATTTCATGAGCATCAACAGTAAAAGGACAACTGACAGTTTAGGATTACCTATGATAACAGTAAGGGCGCACCAGGGGCCTCATCCACTCCATCGACTTGTACGCCGGTTAAGGCCATATTACCTTCAGAGCTTACAACGGTCGGAAGTTCCAGGGTTCCTGGTCCGGCAGATACATCACCTTCCTTAATTCTTGGGGTAATTTTGCAGATAAAAATGTTCATGACATTCCATGTGTGAGGTTGGGCGTCTCTTGTGTCTTCTCTTCCAGCTGTCATGCTAGCCCACCAACCTCTTGCACGTTCCCCGATATCATGAGAAATGACACACACATAGCTCCGCAGAGATCCAGCAGACTTTGTCCAATAACTCCAGCAGTTATGTTCAGGTTCTACCCTTCCAAGCCTGAATCCTCGTCGCCTATGGAACCAAGAGCACCCAAGTTTCTTCCACATGATCCAGAGAGCTATGCCAAGTAACACAAGGACTAGCAGGATGCACGCTGTCCATCCCACCTTCCGCCAGAAGGAGAGACGGCCAATCAAATCACCTTCTATGATAGTTGGCTTCCGCGGTGGTGCTAGTGGCTGTGGCGGTATGGGCGGCGGCTGCCTTCCAGACTGTTCACAATTGGTCTCTGAAGTGGGACTGACATAAGGGCCACCATTACAGGAGTAGTACATGTCGACGATCACATTAGCCCCAGAAAATGATGAAGATCTGTAGTTTGGTTCTACCACAACCTTGCACAAACAGTTCTTTCTACCAAGCATTGCGAAGATGGAGTCACAGCATTCCGCATTAGGTGGATCATCCATTACATCACACTGACTTGACAGCCGAACAGACAATGCACTGGCATCACATTCTCCGCCGTACTTGCCAATCAATGTGCCTGAGAAAAACAATAGGAGACATGGAGTCAAGTCCCAACGGGAGGGGGAATCAAGCTACATAACCAAGAAAAATAGCACTCATGGTTTAGCTGGTAGTCATGAGAGATCTCTTCTTCACGGGCCATGGCCACCTCCAGCCATCCACTGGAGAGGAGTAGGAGAAGGAAGACTGCAGCGATGTTATGTCTCATGCTGGTCATCACTCTCTTCACTAAGTTCCTGTATATTGATCAATGAGAAACCAGTTCATAATGTCAGCAACAAAGCTGATTGAAGTAATGAAGTTGTGCTACTCACTATAACACATAGATCAACAGTACAAGTAACAAACAGAATTAATTAAGGTATAGATGCTGGAGTGATCATCATAATCAACGAATTGGCCTTGCTCAATTGAGTGTCCACAATAAATTTTTCCATGTTCAAAGTTGAAATCAAATCTTTCAACACTACGCAATCTAATCTCTGAGAAATCAGCCAAGTTGCCTCGGTACTGGTGCTCCAACAGAGGTGGCAGGATGAGAACACGCAAACGAGGACAGGTATCATGTACCTATGAGTGTACCGTATCCTTCTAGAATTAAAAAAGACTGAAGATCATGACTTGCCAATGATCCCACTACATCGTCATACAAAGATGTTTGAAAATCTGGGTATATTTGATTCCATGTTGGAGATATAGGCATGATCAACGATACAATGCAACAGAGTGGCTGTTCATGTGTATTAAAACTTAAGAGGATGCAGACATCAGATAATTCTCACCTTTGGTAATTTATGGGCAGACTCTTCCAAGCCTTCAGACACACCTTAATAAATAGGGTGACTATGAAGGTAGTAACATAGACTAGTAACATATGTGATATTACTAGTCTAAGTTACTCCCTATTATGGGTAGTCTCATATATTATGACAAGACAATGCAATTAATAAGATATAATAGTGATTCAACCACGCAAGGATATACACTAAATCTAGCACAAACCATAAGTGCAGAAGCAGAGGAACCCAATTCTCTATAGACAAACATCAACCTCAAACGCACATCTTCAAGCAGAGCACGTGATTCAATCAACAATCGATTTCAAACAAAACCACCCCGCATTGTATTATGACAAGACAATGCAATTAATAAGATATAATAGTGATTCAACCACGCAAGGATATACACTAAATCTAGCACAAACCATAAGTGCAGAAGCAGAGGAACCCAATTCTCTATAGACAAACATCAACCTCAAACGCACATCTTCAAGCAGAGCACGTGATTCAATCAACAATCGATTTCAAACAAAACCACCCCGCATTGTATTATGACAAGACAATGCAGTTTATAAGATGTAATAGTGATTCAACCACGCAAGGATATACACTAAATCTAGCACAAACCATAACTGCAGAAGCAGAGGAACCCAATTCTATATAAACAAACATCGACCTCAAACGCATCTTCAAGCAGAGCACGTGATTCAATCAGCCATCGGTTAAACAAAACCACCCGCATGTAACATGCAATGTAGACCTGCGAGAGAGATAGAGATACCTCGTGGGTTAATCGAGCGGGGGTGTCTGCGACCGCGCCTGAATCCCGCGAGAGCGACCCTCTCCTCCTGCGCCCCAAATCACGGCGAGGCGTGTGGGCTTCAGTTTCGGTCGGCGTGAACAGAGAACACGAGGGTGGAGGACAAGGGTGAGGGAGGGGAATGGCTCGCCTGCGTCGTCGCTGGCCGCACTACCTACAGAGACAGTAGTGGGGGTCAGAGAGGGAGGAGGAGATGAAGGGTACGATGCCGTGTGTGGCGGGTGTACCTGTGGTCGTCGACGAGTACCCGGTCACACGGGACGAGCTTTCTCCCCTCCCCGCTCGGCTCCTCCGATCCCGGCGAGACGCGCGTGCGACGGTGCGCGGCGAGGCGCGGGGGCGTCAGTGCACGGCGAGGCGAGCGGGCGTCTGAGCGAGCGCGGGATGGCCGGAGGCAGGGGTGGAGATGGGGGAGAGGAACGTGGAAGCGAAACGGCGGAGCGGTGTGTCGCTCTTTCCCTCTCCCTCTTTCCCCTCCACCGGGCCGCCTCGAATTCTGAGCCGCGGGGCGGCGAGGTTTGGGGAAATAGAGGCGTAATGAATGAAGGTCAAGTCGCTGACATTGGGGCCTACTGGTGGGGTCTGCGTCACTGCTGATCCGAATGCGGCCGCGTGGATGAGTGAGGAGGAGACCCAGTCAGCATCCAGCACGAATTGGATTTGAATTCGGGACGTGACTAGCTAGCGCACGGCAGTCCAAAATAGCGGTCCTTCCTAATATGGAAAAGATTACTGCATGTGCTGTGATCACTATAAAAGAAAAAAAATCGGTCCTCTATTCTGCTTTCTTCGCGCGTGATTAGGAAGATGCTCTGCCACGTCAGTTCGTATGCATTAATTTGAGTTTCAAACAATTTAAAAAGCCATAACTTTTGATTTGAGTATCGAAATTCAGATCCGTTTTAACCGTTGGGTCTCTTACGACGAGTTCTTTAAAACTAGATCCCATATGGATAGTTTTCGATGAACTTTTTTTTGAGCAACTCTGTGTGATATATAGGCAACATTAGTTCTATTAGTAAGCAACTCTTCTTGCTTTCTAATAAGACTTTCTATCTTCTTGGTTTGTTTAAAACCAAGAAAATGTCCTAGCAAAACCAAGCAACTGTCCTAGTAAATTAAGCAACTGTCATAACAAAACAAATCGATGGTCCTAATAAATCAAACTACTGTCCTAACAAAACTAAGCAACTATCCTAACAAAATCAAGCAACTGTGGTATCAAATCCATGCAACTATATTATCAAAACACACAATGCATAATGTCTTAGCAAACCAAACAACTATCCTAACAAACCAAACAACTATCCTAACAAACCAAACAACTATCTTAACAAAAAAACAAACAACTTCAATAACAAAACCAATCAACTGCCCTACCAAACCAAGCAACTGACCTACCAAACCAAGCAACTGCCCTAGTAAACCAAGCAACTGCCCTAGTAAATCAAGCAACTATCATAACAAAGACAAGCAACTATCCTAGCAAAAAGTAATCAATTGTCCTAGCCAAACAAAGCAACTGTCCTAGAAAATCCAAGCAACTATCCTAGCAAAAATGAAGCAACTGTCATAATAAAACAAAGAAACTGTCCTAGCAAAGTCAAGCGACTATCCAAGAAAAACCAAGCAACTGGCCTACCAAACCAAGCAACTATCCTAACAAAACCAATCAACATACTAGCTAAAACTAAACAATTGTCCTATAAAAACCAAGCAAAACTATTCTCGGAAATCCAAACACCTATATTACCAAAATATACAATACAAGATGGCGCTATCAAAATACGTTGTTATCACCAAAGTTGGCTACCGAAGATGCTTAGTTGCCCATATACGGTAAAAAATATTATTTCCCATGATTTCTAAGTGATCTATGACATACTTGCTTGATAAATTCACTAGTACATACAATTTAATAAAGTTGCTTATGTTTAAAACTAAAGTTGCTTCGTTTAGCATCAAAGTTGCTCATTTTTTAAAAATTATCAAAACGTTCTCATATGGGATCTAGTTTTAAAGATCTCGTCGCAAGAAACCTAACGGTGAAAACGGATCTTCGTTTCAACGTTCGGTTCAAAAGTTATTGCTTTTTATTAAAAAATGAGACGGAATAAAGAGTGTGTCCGCACATGCATGGGCGTTAGTATTTTTTCCGCATACGCGAAAGCGGCTGTACCTATCTGCTCTGTTAATCACATGTGTGGACCCACACAAGAAGAAATAAGGACCGGATGTGAACTGGGCTATGCATGCGGATTTGTCGGAAGTGCGTGCGCCCGGCTCAACAACGGAGTGCAGCTGCGCTTTCCAGATTTTAGGTTGAATTTTTCCCCGCCTACGGAGGGATGGCACCCGCAGGGTTTGGAAAGTGGTAGAGCCACCTGACAGCTGGAGCCTTCCCATTCTAGGAGTATCTCTCTAAATGTTTATATTATTATTCTTATTATTTTCTACTGTATCTCTCTAAACGTGGTGTCCGCCTCAACTTCTTTCTACCTTCGGTTTTGTGTTCCTTTTATTTCCCTGGCGGCGACGACTACGGTTCCTTTTTTTCTGGCGGCGACATTTAGGGCTCTTTTCCTTTCCGGATTGGATTCGTGACCGAGTTTGCATCAACATCGGAGTGCTACGGGACCAGCGAGGACTATTTTAAGCGGGTTGGTTGATCCCTGGATCACCAAAACCCTAATTCCCTCGGAAGCGATGGCAACGTCTGGATCTCGTTCCTTGGCGAATAGTGCAACCAAAAGTGCGGGGATGGATGACTTGATCGGGAAACTGAATCTGGACGATCGAGAAAATGATGATCTTGACTTTGAAGAAGAGTTCCCTGGTGATGCAGCGGCGGCTGAGTTCATGGTCCTGGCAAAGGTTCATACGAGCAAGCCCTTTAGCAAGGGAGTGTTCTATGATAATATGAAGATGGCCTGGAATCTAGCGCAGGGCGCATCCTTCAATTCCCTTGGGAAGAATCTATTTGCAATTACTGTAAATTGTGTGGGGTACTTGTCGTGGGGAAGTAACGGCAGATGTCCGCGGAGTCGGACTTATCATGGGACCTTTGTTGCGAAGCGAATTCGAGGAGAGAGTCGACATAGACACGGGACTCGGCGGTTTACCCAGGTTCGGCCCCGTCGGTGCGGTAAAGACCTACTCCTGCTTCTTGATTATTGTGGGATCGACTCCTCAATAGGAAGAGTCGACCTTATCGATTACAGTGGTGATGTTTCGCAACCTTAGTCTCGTGGAGATCTAGGTTGTATTGCGAGTTGTATAGTCCTGGCTTGAGGTAAGTTCTGGCTCTGGCTCCCGTGGACCTCGGCTTATAAAGGTACTGGGTCCCGGGATTCCGCGAGTCCGACTCCTACACTAGGTGGAGTTATATTATACTTTACAAATTTACTACGTGCTATACAAGATAAGTCGAATTCCTTCTAGGGCTTCAATCTTCACGCTTGACACGTCCAACCCCTGGCCGGGTCTCTTTTGTGGGCCTTCGTATGTAAGTCGGCCCAGAGGTTTCTAATGCCGGGTCTATGGGCCTAATCCATCCCCCCCCTCGACATTAGCCCCCAGGGTTTTTGTGATGCTTTAGTCTTCATAGCAATCTTCTTCATTTTCTTCATTGTCGCCGGCTCTTCATGGGTTGAAAGCCGACTTCATGCTTGGCGTTGATTGGGAGTCAGAGTCGTCTCTCTTCAATCTTTCTTTAGTTCCTTTATCTTTATAGGACCGACTCTTCTGGTTGAGTAGACTAATATTTGATGCTCACTAGGAGTCGAAGCCAACTCTCTTTAGCTTCACATCATCTTCTACTTGAAAATTTTTCTTTGACTTTTGGTCAAAGATTCGTTTTTACATTTATAGTCTCTCTGCCCGAGACGCCACTGTTAGAGGCATTCATGTTGTTGTGGGAATCGAGGAATCTTTCCATAAATGTCACCCACCATGGGAAGTTTACCCCTAGCATTGATTGATTTTCCTTGTAGTCGCTATAAATAGCCATCAAGCAGTTTATCTTCTAAGTGCTCATATCTTCTTCCTTCGTTTCTTTTTCTCGCAACTCTCCATGGCTCCCAAGCTAAGCACCCGTGTTCCTTCGGCGACCGATGACCCTGGTTCTAGCGCTGGTACTCGCGGTGGTCGAGGTCGTGGCCGCGGTCGTGGCCATGGACGGGGCCGTGGTCGTTGCAGGGGAAGAGGCAGGCGTTCCACTTCTCCATTTGAATCTCCACCTTCTTCTCCTGAGAGGAGCGAGTTCTTGGTGAAGGTTCAGGCAGTCCGTCGTTGGGTAAAGCTTCCTGAATCTTTTGCTCAGATTGTGATGGATTCCAAGCCTCCAAGTCTTTGGCTCCGCTCTGAGAGGTGCCCTCATGGACCCATTCGGGTGGCTACCAGCTTTTCTGACCAAGACTCCATGTTCTTGGAGAAGGGTTGGAAAAATTTCCTTCGCTCCAGGAACATTCAGAAGGGAGATATCATTTTCAAATATGATGGTGATGAGACCCTGTGGGACAAGATTTTCGACTCAGATGGTGATCGAGTCGGCTGTTGCATGGAGAGCTCGAGCAGTAGTGATGAAGCTCAAGCCTCTTCATCTGATGATGAAGCCGACTCTGAAGATGACCACTGAAGCCGCTGAAACCGTAGTTTTATCAAGTAGATTGATGTAGGTACTGTCGGCTTTTGTCTTGTATGCTATTGATGTAAGACCTGATCTATGATGAATGAGAAATTTTATTTCCCATCAAATCTGTAAGTCGGTTTTTGTACCTGACTGATAAGATAATATGTATGTGTGAGGGCCGACTTCCTTGATAGTATATGTAGCCCCCTGAGTCGGTTTGAAAACTGGTGTCATATCGACTCACGGGTAAAATCGGCTTGTAGCCCCCATGGTTGGTATGGACACCTTGTGTGCCGAACCAAATCATAAAAAATTGGAAGTGATATTTCCCAAGACTTGGTATGAACATCATTGCGCCGTGCCGAATCTTGTAGAAGGAGTTTCTCGAAGTGTCATCCACATGAGTCGGTATGTACATCTGGGTGTAATACCAAGTCACATAGGTCTGTCCCTCGTCTTTGCGTTCCCTTTCTCAGAAAAAAACATGGCGACATTGTATAGAGTCGGCCAATGCGTTAAACTGAGACGGGTTCACTTTTTATTATATGTAAATCAAGAAGTTTTGTCAAATCATAGTTTCAAATTGTAGTCCCCATGAGTCTGTGTGAGCATCTTTTGTGTCATACCGAGTCATAGAGAATTTTGAGTTATAGTCCCCATGAGTCGGTATGAGCATCTTGTGTGTCATAACGAGTCACACAGGTTAATTCTTAGGGTGCATCTTTTGGATGAGATATAAAATGATACAAGAAAAAGTATGTTATGATGCTGATGTATGCAAAAAGAAAGTATGAATGCTCATATAGAAGTCGACTCTGGATTAAACATGACTCATCTTCTCGCGTTTGAGATAGATTATTGGGTTATCCAGGAGTCGGAACCTCTCTGTAAGACGGCTACATATGACTAGCGTTCCATGTACTTAAGACCAAACTTGGTAGGCGTTGTTGTCAGCCCCCAAGGTTTTTGGGCTAAGCCGGGTACACGTAGGTCGTATGAGCTTGAGCTATACAGGCCCAGATTAAGGCGTGGTTTAGCCAGTTCATGTATATGCCGGGATTTCTTCGGATAAGAGTCGATGGGTGCCATCGAGCTCCCCTAATTCCCCTGAATAATCTATACACATGTGGAATTTTACATATATATGCCGAGTTTTCGGATAAAGAGTCAATGATTGTCATCGAGCTCCCCGATTCCTCTGAATAAGCAATATACATGCTCAGTACCAATATAAGGGTTGATCAAGCCCCCATGTCTCTGAGATATAAAATGCAATGTATGCTGCAAAATGAATAACATGAAACAAAAAAGTAAAGAGGAGTCGACATGGCGAGAGCCGGTGCGACGGATGCCGACTTAGGTATATATATGGCGAAGGCCAGTGCGACCAAAGTCGACTTATGTATATTATATGGCGAGAGCCGGCGCGACGAATGTTGGCTTATATATATATATATATATATATATATATATATATGTTTACGTGGCGAAAGCCAGTGCGACGTGTGTCGACTTAGATAGATGTACAGTAATGTTCCTGTTCTACTCAAGTGTAATATGGACGGAGTTGTGCGATGTTCCACGGTCTGGGAGTCTCCTCCATGCATGTGCGCGTGTCTGCCTTCTCGCGTATATCAACTAGGTAGTAGGATCCATTGTACAGGTTCTTGCTGACCACAAACGGTCCTTCCCAAGGAGAGGATAATTTGTGCATTCCATCTTTTTTCTGTATGAGTCGGAGCACTAAATCACCTTCCTGGAAAGTCCGACTTATGATGCGGCGGCTATGATAGCGTCGCGGATCTTGTTGGTAAATAGCTGACTGAGCTGCGGCCAAATCTCGTTTTTCATCGAGAATATCCAAGGAATCTTGCCGTACTTTCTCATTTTCGTCTTCTACATATGCGGTGACTCTTGGTGAGTCGTGACGTATGTCACTTGGGAGAACGGCTTCCGCTCCATAGACTAGGAAGAAGGGTGTATAGCCTGTCGACCTGTTAGGAGTCGTCCTGATGCTCCACAATACTGAGGGTAACTCCTCCTCCCAGCAACCCGGCGTCCTTTTCAAGGGGACATAGAGTCGGGGTTTGATGCCTCGGAGTAACTCTTGGTTGGCTCTCTCGCCTTGTCCGTTGGACTGTGGGTGAGCTACTGATGCAAGGTCGAGTCGGATGTGCTCGTTCTGGCAGAATCGCTGCATAACTCCGTCTGATAGGTTAGAACCATTATTAGTGATGATGCTGTGGGGGTAGCCGAATCTGTATATGATCTTTTTCAATAATTTCAGTGTTGTCGCAGCATCACATTTGCTGACCGGCTCTGCCTCAACCCATTTGGTAAACTTATCAACTGCCACTAATATGTGGGTATTCTTGTTGGCTGACCTTTTGAAAGGT
Source organism: Bromus sterilis (assembly GCA_950022295.1). Classification (NCBI taxonomy): domain Eukaryota; kingdom Viridiplantae; phylum Streptophyta; class Magnoliopsida; order Poales; family Poaceae; genus Bromus; species Bromus sterilis. The sequence continues at coordinate 356,646,750 of OX465595.1, read as the reverse complement.
CCCACCATATCAAGCCCCCATACCGCAAAGGGCCAAGTGATAGGGATCATCCCGAGTTCTTGAGCCGGCACGTGAGCTTTCTTTGCATAGCGCTGACATGCATCACTTTTCTTGACTATATCCTCTGCATCCGTATGTGCTGTGAGGACATCCCTACTAATGTTACACCCACATCCTCACAAACTACACAAATTGGACCAGTTACTAGAGCACGCGCACGTCAACTAAATTATCAGGTACTTTCGTTTCTTGCGAATCCTTCTAATGTTCATGAACATATGATGCCGCCTAAATTAGATAATTTTGTTTTACTTATGAATGAAGGACCTAGCATGGACAAGAAGGATGATCATTGGAGCGGGAACAAGCATGGAGAAGAAGGTGCGCGCACGGGAAAGGACAATGGAGCTTCCAGTGGTGATTTTCGCACTTTGAAGCCACCATAAGGAGTGCATGAAGGCTTGGACGAAATACACGAGATGCCACTTCATTATTTTCGTCCAAGTGGAATTATAGGTGTTGGTTCACCTTAATATTGGGTTGGGCCCATGTAATTTCGAAATACCACATTATAGGCTGTTTTTAGAGTCCGTATGTGTGGGGAAACCGAGTTAGGGTTGTTTTCGGACCCCACCTCCAAGGGGTCACGAAAATCCCCTTTATTCCCCCATATATACAGCCCTTAGGGCGTCGTTTAGACTTGGGTTTTAAATAGATTTAAGTTAGCCATAGCCGCAACTTCGAGCTCTTCGTTTGTGTCATCCGACAAGGCCAAGACCGCATTGGAACCCCAACTTTCGTTAATCATTCATCTTATATTCGCATTATCCAGATTGCAATTCTTAGTTCTTGCTTGTTCTTTCGATTGCTTGCAGGAATTAGACCTTCGTGGCCAGGTTGATCGTGCATCCGCGGGATCAATAACCTCTCGGAGTTGGTTTAGCGATCGCTAAGGCGCAACGTCTTTGCATGTTCGTGGTCGGATCGTGAAAGTCGTCTCCACCATAATTGATCTCCACCATCTCATCAAAACATCGGGACACCTTCGCCTCTATCAAGTGGTATCAGAGTTCCAGGTTGCTCGGTGAGATTTACCAGTTTTTTGTAGTCTAGATTACTTCTGTTTTTCATACCTACAGTCCACGAAAAAGCCAAAAAAAATTTAGGGTTAGATCATCATGTCCCAAGACAGTCCGAGCCTATTGTCCAGTTTTCTTTACAGTAGTTTGCTTTGTTGAATTTGCGGTTGCATCGTTGTGTCGAGTTGCTGATCTTAGCGTCTAGTTCCCTTAGAGTTTCGAGTTTTGATCACAGTTTGTCACGCTGCCGCCGCACAGTTCCATCCGTCCGCTGCCACCAATCCAAGTCCAGATACACCACAACGTTCCGCCAATCCGAGTCCATATACACCACCACGACCTACCGATCCGAGTTGAGTTCCATCCCCCGTTCGGTTTGTGATCTTTCCGTAGCCAGATTAGTTTTGAGTTGATTAGAGTCGGATTTCACCAATCTTTTTCGTCCGTAAAAGGGGGTGATTTCCAAAAAAAAATGAGTCTGGCACGCTTTCCAGAGCAGATTTTAGGCCAAAAATTTCAGGGGTGAAATTTTTTGTGCCCATACCTTCCTTAGGTCTAGAAACGCATTTTGAGACGTTCGCTACCATAGTGATTTTTGTCGCACTTTTTCAACCATCGCAGTCCCGAATCGCCACCAAAAAAAAGCAAAAAAATTATAGTGTGCTTCTCAGTTGTTTACGTGTCGCGCCGTGCTTTCGTTGGTGTTTTAGGCTCGCGTCTCTAGTGCGGTCTAGCCTAGGATCAGCACAGTACCGACGTTGTGTGTTTATTCAGCTTTGCATCTCTGTTTTGATTACTGTTGAGCTTTTGCTACCATACTTGTTAGCCTTCCTACAACTCCACATATATTCTATATCATGTGTTTTGACACCTCATAGCCATCGCTCTACCATATCTCTAAGAGTTTTGACTCGTTGGTTGTACATCACCAGCTGCTGCTAGGTAAGAATCAGTAAGAACGACAGAAAAGCTTGACGCATTTGTGCTTTCCACCACCCCACATCCCATTAGTAGAAGTAGGATCATATTTCTGTGTGTTTTCTATTTCTTCTAACCATGCCAGGATCACATGATGAAGTGGCGCAGGATGCGCCCGATTGGGAGAACATGACGAACAAGGAACTACATGATACATTTGCACGTATGATGTCTGAACAGGTGCATGACATCGAGAACAGATTTACAGAGGCGATTGATGGCGTGGAGAAGATGATCGAAACCAAGATCGACGCCAAGTTTACTGAGTTGATCGCACGCTTGCCTCCACAGCCTGCGGCCGCCCCGGCGCAGCCACCATTTCAATGATGTGCACGACGTATTCTTTTTCCGGCCGGACAAGCTGCTGGTATTGGTGCTCCTCCTGCTGTTGTAGTTGTTGCTGCTGCTGCTGCTTCTGACGTCGGCCAGGACGAAGACTACGAGGGTGATTATGAGGAGGAGGTGGAACAGGAAGCGGCCTATGAACAGCCAGCTGGACGTCCACGTCCCAACATTCGCCACGGTCGACACCAACCACCCCCTCAGGTACGCGTTGATGAACATGTGCCTAAACTAAAATTGAATCTTAAGCCGTTTGAGGGTAGATATATTCCTAATGCTTATCTTACTGGGGAGTTAGAAACTGAACAACGCTTTACATGTTTACAATATCCTAAGAATAGACGTGTTACTGCTGTTGTTTGTGAATTCACGGGGTTTGCATCTATTTGGTGGTCTAAACATTGTAGATTGCATGCTAATAATATTCCAACTACTTGGTCTGCTTTAAAAGATGCTATGCGTACTCGCTGGGTTCCTCCTTATTATCAACGTGAATTGCTACAAAAATTACAGCGTTTGAGACAAGGAAAAAATTCTGTAGAGGAATATTATAAGGAATTACAAAATGGATTGATTAGATGTGGCCTAGTTGAGGATAATGAAGCTATGCTTGCACGTTTTATGGGTGGCTTAAACAAGGAGATACAAACTATTCTAGAATACAAGGACTATGCTACTATCACTCGTTTGTTCATCTTGCTTGTAAAGCTGAACGTGAAGTGCAGGATCGACAAGCCGCTACAAGACCTAACTTTTCTGCAGGACGAAATACATCATGGACATCGCGTGGAGCTTCTACATCCACATGTCCTGCTGCACCACCATCTACTTTAGCCGCTCATTCTTACAGGGAGCCACGAAAACAGTCAGCGCCACAATTCAAGGGTGCAGAGAGTGGTCCAGCGGCGAGTTCCTCTTCATCCATGGCTTCCACAGGGCAAACACGAGATCGTGATATTAAATGTCGCAGGTGCCAAGGTGGAGGTCACTTCGTAACAGACTGTCCCTCCAAGCGCGTGATGACTATTACGGCGGATGGGGGGTATGAGTCAGCGAGTGACTATGATGAGGAGACTTTAGTCCTCATTGCTAATGAGGAACAGGTTGCCCATGATGATGCTCATGATATAGAGTATATGGCTCCTGATGATGCGGATAAATATGCTAGTTTGGTTGCTCAACGTGTGTTAAGTGTGCAGGTAACGAAGGCCGAGCAAAACCGGAGGCATAATTTGTTCCACACAAAGGGAGTGGTGAAAGAACGTTCGGTTCGCATCATTATTGATGGAGGGAGTTGCAACAACTTGGCTAGCATGGAGTTGGTGGAGAAGCTATCTCTCACCACAAGACCACACCCTCATCCGTACTATATTCAGTGGTTTAACAATAGTGGTAAGATTAAGGTAACACGTTCTGTTCGTGTGCACTTTAGCATTGCTGCATATGCTGATTATGTTGATTGTGATGTGGTACCCATGCAAGAATGCTCTCTTTTACTTGGTAGACCATGGCAATTTGATAGGAATGTTGTATACCATGGTAGGACAAATCAACTTACTCTGGTTCATCAGGATAAAAATATTGCTTTACTTCCTATGTCTCCTGAACAAATTGTGAAAGATGATCTTGCTAGAGCTAGTAAAGCTAAACAGGAGAAAAATAAGAGTGAAAATGAGATAGCAGCTAAAGAATTTTAGCAACAACATAAGACTAATAGAAAATCTTCGTCTGTTGTTTCTCATGAAATTAAATTGACTAGTCCAACTTTGCTTGCTACTAAGGTTGATATTTCGGATTTGGATGTTAGTCAATATGTGTTCTATGCTTTTGTGTGCAAAGAAGCTCTGTTTTCATTTGAGGAATTGCCTCCTTCGTTGCCTCCTGTTGTCATTGACCTTTTGCAGGAGTTTATAGACGTCTTTTCCCAAGACATACCACCGGGATTACCACCTATTCGAGGGATTGAGCATCAGATTGACTTAATTCCCGGTGCTTCTCTGCCCAACCGTGCGCCATACCATACCAATCCTGAGGAGATGAAGGAGATTCAGCGTCAAGTACAAGAGCTACTCGACAAAGGTTATATACGCGAATCCCTTAGTCCTTGTGATGTTCCTGTTATATTAGTGCCAAAAAAGGATGGAACATGGCGTATGTGTGTTGATTGTAGAGCCATTAATAATATTACTATTCGTTATCGTCATCCTATTCCTAGGTTAGATGATATGCTTGATGAACTAAGTGGCTCTACCATGTTTTCCAAAGTTGATTTGCGTAGTCGATACCATCAAATTCGCATGAAATTAGGAGATGAATGGAAAACGGCATTTAAAACTAAGTTTGGACTATATGAGTGGTTAGTCATGCCTTTTGGGTTAACTAATGCACCTAGCACCTTCATGAGATTAATGAACGAGGTTTTAAGTGCATTCATTGGACGATTTGTGGTAGTCTATTTTGATGATATACTGATTTATAGCAAATCTTTGGAGGAACATTTGGATCACTTACGTGTTGTTTTTATTGCTCTACCAAATGCACGTTTGTTTGGTAACCTTGGGAAGTGCACCTTTTGCACCGATCGAGTATCGTTTCTTGGCTATGTTGTTACTCCACAGGGTATTGAAGTTGATAAAGCCAAGATCGAGGCGATTGAGAGTTGGCCGCAGCCCAAAACGGTCACACAAGTAAAGAGTTTTCTTGGCCTCGCTCGATTCTATAGGCGTTTTGTGAGAGATTTCAGCACCATTGTTGCACCTCTCAATGAGCTTACACGCAAGGATGTGCCTTTTACTTGGGGTACCGCACAGGAAGAAGCCTTCACGATATTGAAAGATAAGTTAACACATGCTCCTTTGCTCCAACTTCCTGATTTTAATAAGACTTTTGACCTTGAATGTGATGCTAGTGGGATTGGTTTGGGAGGTGTGTTATTACAAGATGCTAAACCTGTTGCATATTTTTCTGAAAAATTGAGTGGGCCTAGTTTGAACTATTCTACTTATGATAAGGAATTATATGCTCTTGTTCAGACATTAGAAACTTGGCAACATTATTTATGGCCCAAAGAATTTGTTATACATTCTGATCATGAATCTTTGAAACACATAAGAAGTCAAGCAAAACTTAATCGTAGACATGCTAAGTGGGTTGAATTTATTGAGACTTTCCCTTATGTCATTAAACACAAGAAGGGTAAAGATAATATTATTGCTAGTGCATTGTCTCGTCGTTATACTATGCTTTCACAACTTGACTTTAAGATATTCGGTTTAGAGACAATCAAAGATCAATATGTGCATGATGCGGAATTTAAAGATGTATTGCAGAATTGTAGAGAAGTTAGATCGTGGAACAAGTTTGTGCTTAATGATGGATTCGTGTTCCGTTCTAACAAGCTATGCATTCCATCTAGCTCTGTTCGTCTTTTTTTGTTGCAGGAGGCGCATGGAGGAGGATTAATGGGACACTTTGGCGTGAAGAAAATGGAGGACGTACTTGCTACACATTTCTTTTGGTCAAAGATGAGACGGGATGTTGAGCGTTTTGTTGCTCGCTGCACTACATGTCAAAAAGCTAAGTCACGACTCAATCCTCATGGTTTATACATGCCTTTACCTATACCTAGTTGTAAGGCCCGATATGCGGTACTGTTCCAGATCTAGATGTTGCCATCCAGATTCGGGGACGAAGCACATATCGGTCCCACCGCGACATAAGACGAAGTCATATGCCCCGGATTTCCTGTTGGATATGTGCCCTAGAGAAAAATTAATAAAGATATTTGTCACATATCCGTTTTGTTCATAATACGTTTTATACTGTGCTATAACTGTATTACTTGGAAATACTAATACAGGTGTAGTATAAAATATGGTCCGTAGTTTAACTCGGGTAAACTATCTCATTGGGCAATTGATTGATCAAGCTTTCCAGATCATGGCGACACTTAAGTCCATTGACAATGAGGTCATATCATTAAGGGGAATGATGTGATGGACGTACACCCACCTAAAGTATTGCAATGTGATCGAGTCACATAGTTCAGCGTTGCTATGACTTTGTAACATATGGCTTAGTCCTTAGACCGTAATGATCATAAGTAATTGTCATCTATGAGGAGACTTTGATTTGTATCCCACCGCCTGAATGAAATATGCTGGCTATAATGGTGCACTTTGGGTATTCCGAAATAGATGGTTGATGAGTATGTTAATAGATCAGAGCGGGATTTGTCAGTCCTTGTGACAGGACAGGTACTCTGGGCCCACTCGGTGATATTGCATCAATAGCATGCAAGCAAGTGACTAGGTCACAAGAGATGCAATGATCATGGACGAGTAAACTTGTTTGTTGTGAACGATATGTGAAAACGGTATGTAGGATACCGACGATCAAACCTCGGACAAACAAAGTACCGCAGCACAAAGGGATTATGTCGTATCGTTAACGGTTTCCAAAAGCGATCGAAGTTCATTCGATGGAAGCGCAGGGGCTGTCAAGGATTGTAACTAGGTCCAACTGACTAGTCATTGGTCAATGAAAAGAGTCTCGACCATGTCTGCTGTTTCCCGGACCGTTAGGGTGTTACACTTAACGGCAATCGATGCATAGGACAGTTACGGGATCAATCGGTGAAATAGGAGAAATCACCAAAATAGTTCCGGAGGAGGACGGAATGGTTTCCGGACATTTTGAATAGTTCAAAATAAAGTTTAATTGTTTTAATAATGTTTTATTATTTAATTATCTGAATTAAATATTTAAAACATATTAAATAAATTTAAAAAATGGGAAAAGGCTATATGGGCCCATGGGGCCCATTAGGGGAGGAGGGGGTTTCCCCCCTTGGGCTTGGCGCCAAGGGTGGGGCCCAACCCCCCCTATGGCCGGCGCACCTCCCCCCCTTGGGGGTTTAGTCCCACATGGGGGAGGGGAGGAGGTTCACACCCCCCCTTGGCCTATATAAGGAGGGGTAGACCCCCCTTTTCCCAACACACCAATATCTCCTTCTTCCTCCTTCTCCTTCCCGGAAGTGGACTCCCCTTGTTTGGAGTCTGCACCAGGATTGGAGTTCTCCACCATAAGGCAGGGCCGTCGTTCTGCTGGAGTCGGGATCCGTAGCCGTCTTTCTTCCGCTGCTCGCCTGGTTCGGGGCCCGGGAGGAACATCGATTGTACCGTACGTGTATAATCTCTTCGAGGCACTACACCTGTGGTGCTACTTCGTCGCTGGAGGTTTACCGGGAGTCATCCTCGCCGGTGGTGGTCTTCTACACGACAGGGAGGTCGTAGTTCCGAGTCTACGCCAACCACGTTCACAAGAACGTTTCCCTCTTTCGGTCTTCAAAGGTATGAACACCGATTCCCTCTGTTACTTTACATCGCCATAGCATAGATCTTGGGTTCGGGTACCGTAGGTATGAAAAATTTGTGTTTTCTGCCCCGTATCCCAACAGTGGTATCAGAGCTAGCTATGCGTAGATGTATTGTACGGGTAGAACACAACTAGGATGTGGGCATCGAATCTTCATTCGTTACCCTCCTACGTGCACTCATTTAGCGTTGTGGCAATGTTTGATGAAGCGGCCCCCGACCGACCTTACGCGTTTACGCGAGACTGGTTCCACGCTTGACATATGGCTTGTACCATATAAAGTGGTTGGGGGGTGTCTGTCTCTCTGCATTAGCGATGCGAAGATGTTTGCAACGGAGGGCCCCGACAGGGGTGTAATAGAGACGGATGGGAGACGGTGTTGTGGCATGTTTTTCGCAGGATAGAAACGGTTGTCTCTCTCGAAACCCCTAACAGCCACGTAAAACTTGCACAAGCTAAAGTAGAAAGGCGTTTAACTTTGCTTTGCATGAAGGGGGATCATAGCTTGTATGATTTAAAAGTTTTACATCCTGTTTTGCTAATATACTTGATATAACGACGGTAGCATTATAGTATGATCTCTCACTAAAACCAACACAGTGTCCTTACCCTAGTGAGCACCACCTGGAAAGTTCTACATTATGGAGGCATCACGTGTCACACGGGTGTCAAACATTTTTTCGTTCACAAGAGGTGGGTGTAGCAAGCCTGGCATATGTATATGATATGGCCTTGCATGACATAACAACAAATCACATAGGGTGTGATGGAGAGCCTGGCATATGTATATGATATGGCCTCGGGACACAAGAGACCGAAAGGTCGAGCATGAGTCACATAGATGATGTGATTGGCATGATGGCCTACCTTGAACACATACTGATGGCCGTGACGATCGGGGGAGGTATGGTGTTCTAGGATCGTGTAATCACTTAGAAAAATTGAGAGATGTTTTCCTAAGTGGGAGTTTTAGAATTAATTGTAATTGAACTCCACATTATGAACAAAAGTCTAAATATGTATCTTTGTGAATCAGCCTTGTAGATGATAGCACCACGCCCCTCGTTCAACTTAGGATCATTCCTAGAGAAAGATAAACTGAAAACTAATGGGTCAAACTTCACCTCCTGGTTCTGCACCCTGAGGATTCTCCTCGTTTCCCTCAAAATGTCCTATGTACTTGAGACTGCATTAGGTGATGCACCAGCAACTACCGCCACTCCGGCTGAGAAGAAAGTCTATCTCATTAAGTCGGATGATTCCTCCCTTGTCAAGAAGGGTATGCTCCATGCCATGGAGGCTGAACTGCAGAAACGGTTCGAGAGCTTCAGTGCTTATGAGATAATCACTGACCTCAAGACCGTCTTTGCACCTCAAGCCAAGGTTGAGAGAAATGAAGTTTGTGAAGCTTTCTTCTCTGCAAAGATGGAAGAGCACACCAGCATGACTGAGCACGTAGTCAAAATGTCTGACTACGTTCAACGCCTAAATGATCTAGAATTTAAGATTCCAAATGAAGTGGCGATTGATAGGGTGTTACGGTCGCTACCCCCTAGCTATGAGAGTTTTGTGTTGAAGTACAACATGCAAGGAATGGTTGAGACCCTTTCTGAATTGTTCACAATACTCAAAATTGCTGAGATGGAAATCAAGAAGGAGCACAGCTGCACCAAGTACCTAGCAGATAAGAAGGCCGACAAGGTTGCCGGAAGAGACATGGATATATGTGATATACATGTTATTGATGTTTTCCTGACAAGTGCTCGGAGCAACGTCTGGATATTTGATACCGGGTCAGTTGCTCACATATGTAACTCCCAGGAGGGGATGCAGAATAAACGACTCTTGCGAAAGGATGGAGTGACGATGCGCGTTGGGAACAGTGCCAAGGTTGAAGTAATGTCAATTGGCACACTTCGTCTTAGTCTCCCTTCGGGATTGATTCTTGTCTTGAATAATTGCTATTATTTACCCGCGTTGAGTATGAACATTGTGAGTGGCTCTTGCTTGATGCGAGACCAGTATTCTTTTAAATCCGAAACAACTGGTTGTTCGATTTATAAGAATAATGTCTTCTATGTTCATGCACCGGTGCGTAATGGATTATTCTTAATGGATCTCGAATATCATGACTCCCACATCAATAACGTAGAGGCCAAAAGATTAAGGCCTAGTAACGAAGAACCCATGACGATGTGGCATTATCGACTTGGTCATATTGGTATAAAGCGCATGGAGGAACTCCATAAAGATGGACTTTTGGAGTCATTGGTTTGGATCCCTTGACACATGTGAACCATGCCTAATGGGCAAAATGACAAGGACTCCATTCAATGGGACAATGGAGCGTGCGGTGGACTTATTAGGGATCATACATACTGATGTATACGGACCAATGAATGTCACCGCATGCAATGGTTTTCGTTACTTCGTGACCTTCACGGATGACTTAAGTAGATACGGGTATATCTATTTAATGAAACACAAGTCTAAAACCTTTGAAAAGTTCAAGGAATTTCAGAGTGAGGTCGAGAATCAACTCGGGAAGAAAATCAAGCACCTTCGATCTGATCGAGGAGGCGAGTATTTAAGCCACGAGTTTGGCACTCATCTGAAGACTTGTGGTATTGTACCACAACTTACGCCAGCTGGAACTCCTCAGCGAAACGGTGTGTCCGAGCGACGTAATCGAACACTATTGGATAGTGTACGGTCAATGATGTCTCATACCGACTTACCTACATCATTCTGGGGGTATGCATTAGAAACTGTCGCTTACGTTCTTAATAGGGTACCATCCAAATCCGTAGAGACAACGCCAATTGAGAAATGGTGTGGCAAGAAGTCAAAGTTGTCTCACCTGAAGATTCGGGGTTGTGAGGCTTATGTTAGGAAACTTCAGCCTGACAAACTCGAATCTAAGGCGGAGAAATGCATCTTTGTAGGATATCCAAAGGAAACTGTTGGATACACCTTCTACAACCAATCTGAGGGAAAAAACGTTTGTCGCTAAGACTGGACACTTTCTTGAGAAGGAGTTTCTCTCGAAAGAAATGAGTGGGAGGAAAATAGACCTCGATGAAGTGACTGACCAATCACTCCAAATGGAAGAACCGTCAACAGAAATTTTTCTGGAACCTTCTTCCACAGTGGGAGCTAAAGAGAATGGCCAGGAAGACATTCATAACGATCATGACATACATGATGATCATGATGAGAATGAAGAGGAACCTATTTTGCCCCGTAGGTCATCAAGAGTCCGTCAACCTACCGAGTTTTACGGACAGCTTGTGAATGCAATCTCGGCTGATGAGTCGGATGAACCTACGAGTTACAAAGAAGCAATGGAGGGACCCGAGTCCGAGAAATGGATAGAAGTCATGAAATCCGAAATAGACTCCATGTACACCAACAAAGTTTGGACTTTGGTGGATATTCCCGAGGACCGCAAGGCCGTCGAGAATAAATGGATTTTCAAGAGAAAGACTGACGCAGACGGAAATGTATCTCTCTACAAAGCTCGACTTGTCGCGAAAGGGTTCCGACAAATTCAAGGAGTTGACTACGAGGAGACGTTCTCTCCTGTAGCGATGATAAAGTCTATTCGGATCCTACTAGCAATAGCTGCCTATCATGATTACGAGATATGGCAGATGGATGTGAAAACTGCGTTCCTTAATGGCAACATTGAGGAAGAGTTGTATATGATGCAACCAGAGGGGTTTATCGATCCAAGGAATGCTGGTAAGGTGTGCAAGCTTCAACGGTCCATCTATGGGTTGAAGCAAGCATCTCGGAGCTGGAATCTTCGATTGGATGAGGTCATTAAATCTTTTGGATTTGTCCAAAACGTTGAAGAGTTCTGCGTCTATAAGAAACTGAGTGGGAGCTCTGTAGCATTCCTTGTGTTATATGTAGATGACATATTACTAATAGGGAACGATAAGAAATTCTTAGAGGAAGTGAAGGAATATCTGAATGGAAAATTTTCCATGAAGGACCTAGGCGAAGCTGCGTACATATTAGGGATTAAGATCTATAGAGATAGACCTAATCGACGGTTGGCCTTGAGTCAGAACACTTATATTGACAAGATATTGAAAAGGTTCAAAATGGATGACTCCAAGAGAGGTCTCTTGCCAGTTATAAAAGGTGTCAAGTTATGTGTGACTCAATGTCCATCCAGAGCGAAAGAGAAGGAGGATATGTCCTCAAAGCCCTATGCCTCAGCCATGGGTTCTCTCATGTATGCTATGTTATGTACCAGACCGGATTTAGCGCTGGCCATTAGTATGACTAATCGCTACCAGAGTAACCCGGGAATGTCTCACTGGACAGCAGTAAAGAACATCCTTAAGTACTTAAGAAGAACCAAGGATCTCTTTCTCGTTTATGGAGGAGTTGATGAGGAGCTCGCCGTAAAGGGTTAATTTGACGCAAGCCTCGGCTCAGATCTAGATGACTCGAAATCCCAGACGGGATATGTTTTCATGTTGAATGGTGGAGCAATTAGCTGGAGGAGCGGCAAACAGTCAGTCGTCGCCCAATCTACAATGGAGTCGGAGTATATGGCCGCTTGCGAAGCGTCAAACAAGGCGCTGTGGCTGAAGAAGTTAGTGATCGAGCTTGGCGTCTTTCCCAGTTGCACTGACCCCGTGGGAATCTTCTGCGACAACACGGGTGCCATTGCTAACGCGAAGGAGCCAAGAACTCACTCTACAGCCAAGCACATCCTCCGAAAGTTCCATGTGACGCGAGACTACGTCAGGGATGGACACACTAGGATTCACAAGATACATACGGATCTGAACGCAGAAGACCCGATGACTAAACCTCTTCCACAGGGAAAGTTTGAAGAACACCGAGAGACCATTGGTGTTAGATACATACCGTATGTAAACTAGTGTAATTTGTACTCTAGTGCAAGTGGGAGACTATTGGATATGTGCCCTAGAGACAAATTAATAAAGATATTTGTCACATATCCGTTTTGTTCATGATACGTTTTATACTGTGCTATAACTGTATTACTTGGAAATACTAATACAGGTGTAGTATAAAACATGGTCCGTAGTTTAACTCGGGTAAACTATCTCATTGGGCAATTGATTGATCAAGTTTCCTGATCATGGCGACACTTAAGTCCATTGACAATGAGGTCATATCATTAAGGGGAATGATGTGATGGACGTACACCCACCTAAAGTATTGCAATCTGATCGAGTCACATAGTTCAGCGTTGCTATGACTTTGTAACGTATGGCTTAGTCCTTATACCGTAATGATCATACGTAATTGTCATCTATGAGGAGACTTTGATTTGTATCCCACCGCCTGACTAAAATATGCTGGCTATAACGGTGCACTTTGGGTATTCCTAAATAGATGGTTGATGAGTATGTTATTAGATCAGTGCGGGATTTGTCAGTCCTTGTGACAGGACAGGTACTCTGCGCCCACTCGGTGATATTGCATCAACACCTTGCAAGGACGTGACTAGGTCACAAGAGATGCAATGATCATGGACGAGAGAAGTTGTTTGTTGTGAACGAGATGTGAACACGGTATGTAAGATACCGACGATCAAACCTCGGACAAACAAAGTACCGCAGCACAAAGGGATTACGTCGTATCGTTAACGGTTTCCAAAAGCGATCGAAGTTCATTCGATGGAAGCGCAGGGGCTGTCAAGGATTGTAACCAGGTCCAACTGACTAGTCATTGGTCAATGAGAAGAGTCTCGACCATGTCTGCTGTTTCCCGGACCGTTAGGGTGTTACACTTAAGGGCAATCGATGCATAGGACAGTTACGGGATCAATCGGTGAAATAGGAGAAATCACCGGAATAGTTCCGGAGGAGGACGGAATGGTTTCCGGACATTTTGAATAGTTAAAAATAAAGTTTAGTTGTTTTAATAATGTTTTATTATTTAATTATCTGAATTAAATATTTAAAACATATTAAATAAATTAAAAAATTGGAAAAAGGCTATATGGGCCCATGGGGCCCATTAGGGAAGGAGGGGGTTTCCCCCCTTGGGCTTGGCGCCAAGGGTGGGGCCCAACCCCTCCTATGGCCGGCGCACCTCCCCCCCCCTTGGGGGTTTGGTCCCACATGGGGGAGGGGAGGAGGATCACACCCCCCCCTTGGCCTATATAAGGAGGGGTAGACCACCCTTTTCCCAACACACCAATATCTCCTTCTTCCTCCTTCTCCTTCCCGGAAGTGGACTCCCCTTGTTTGGAGTCTGCACCAGGATTGGAGTTATCCACCATAAGGCAGGGCCGTCGTTCTGGTGGAGTCGGGATCCGTAGCCGTCTTTCTTCCGCTGCTCGCCTGGTTCGGGGCCCGGGAGGAACATCGATTGTACCGTACGTGTATAATCTCTTCGAGGCACTACACCTGTGGTGCTACTTCGTCGCTGGAGGTTTACCGGGAGTCATCCTCGCCGGTGGTGGTCTTCTACACGACAGGGAGGTCGTAGTTCCGAGTCTACGCCAACCACGTTCACAAGAACGTTTCCCTCTTTCGGTCTTCAAAGGTATGAACACCGATTCCCTCCGTTACTTTACATCGCCATAGCATAGATCTTGGGTTCGGGTACCGTAGGTATGAAATTTTTTGTTTTCTGCCCCGTATCCCAACATTTCCAACATGATATCACAACATTACAGATACAAGGATACAACATCTCATACAATCGGCATACAACTGCCTTAATACAATACAACAGCGGAAGATACATGTCTGAGTACAGACTACAAGCAAATGCCTAGTGGCAAAGAGGAAAACATCGATCCCCATAACCACACGGGTCCAGGCCCTCCACCGGGATCCGTCTAACTAGTCGCCGTCGAGTCTCCACGTGAAACGTTGATCACCATACCTGTTGTCGATCAAGAACCCTGAAAAGAGTTTGGGGGTAGTATCATGAGTACAGAAGTACTCAGCATCCAACTGTAGTGGTCAACTGACCCAGCAAGAACTTCATCACTCATCATTCTAGGAAAACTAGTAGTTTACGGTAAGGATGGGGTAAGTGGTGAGGTTGCTGCCGCACTAGCATTATGAAGTGGCTAACGATCTAGAGAGTCAGATAAGAAGCCAAGCATTCGATGAGGAATCGCCTCCAACAAGTCTTGTTATCAACTACTTACGCAATCATAACACCTATCCTATCCTTGTCCTCCTCTTCGCATCTCGACGAAGAAGAAGCAATCAAGGCACACACACGTTGATCAAGTTATATTCAGATTATCTCAGTTGTTGTTGTCTATGATCAAGGAGTAGGTCTCAAGTCGTCCATATCCGTGGACACGGCTTCTCGAAAAGATTTAACCCTGCAGGGGTGTGCCAACTGCCCATTACAAGGCTCCGCACGCACGCCCATCTCTCTGAGTTGCTACCCATTATAGGCAACCATTTTATGATTTAGTTCCGAGAGATCCGAAACGACAGGTCCCTCTAACTAAGAACGAACAAATCCGGGTGGCCCCCGGTGAGTCGACACCCAACTCAGCCGGTGAATCGGTCTCTACCGTCTGTTGCAGGTTTGGATAGCCGGTTAATCACACATGGGAAACCGGGTCCTCAGCCGGACAAGGTGGGCAAGCAAGGGAACTATGTCCTCACTGGTCCGGGTTGGTTTGAAAACTACTGGCGGCCGACCAGCACACACACGGTTTCAAATGGTAAATCATCTTGGGCCACCACTAGAAATGTTTGAAGCTAGGTAGGTAAGAAGAGGGGACCCCATAAAATCTCACACGCGGTTAGGCACGCTCAGTCTTAAAACCAATACCCGGAACTCGGATCCTAGGTGACTCGAATGGAACAAAGCGTCAGGGCGGGATAGCCTAGACCTTCCATCCTTCGTCGAATATAGTCAACATTTATAATAATCATATCATCAAAAACAATATAATAATGTGATAGCCAAACCAAGGAGTAACATCGTAGCATCCTAAGCATGCATACTAAGCAGGGGCTGAGCAACGAGCAATAGTAACATAGCAGTACATGGTTTGCTGGGAGGGGACATGGCTGTATCGGTTTGAAAGAGGTTGTAAACATGTGATAGGTCAAACATCGAACCTATCCTAGACTAGCATGCAAACCGCTGGTTGAAATAGAATGGATCATAAGTAATGCATAGTCCTTTCCTGTTGATAATTCGGATTCCGAAGGTGTAGTTGATCGCAAGCTCGCAACGTTTCCGAAGGGTACCCGCGGAAGCACACAATAAGGAAACACTGGAAAAGGCAATCAACGAGAAAGCACTCTATTACTATGAGGCAAACACGAGCAAGCATCAACAAGAAGGCAACACGAGACATCGCACCTACCGTCGAGAGCGGTTACTAACAGGTTAAGTGGAGTACTCGTCACACACGACGATACCGCACGTTTACGATGATTCAAGTTGTTTAGCTACAGGTGATCAACAAAGGTTGTTAACATGGCATCTCACTGAAGCATGGCATAGCACACAAGCATGGAAAGAGGTGAAGCATAAGGTAAAATATCTATGCTAGTCAAGTTAAATGGGGTAAAACTTTGTTGGCTGATGCCAGGTCTTCTTGACTTTGTTGGCTGTTTACAGAAACTCAACCAAGTCCAACCACTACTGAACTAGCTTACATTATGCAGATATTGTGTACGTCCTAGTCGAGTTGATGCGCACGTAGCGCACACGACGCAGGTACGGCTGACAGTAACACATGTACTACATGGCATCCCCTTACACAGACACAGTGCACCAACACATGGGCGCTATTCAAATGTGACAAGATTAACTTATCACATTGGGCAAACATCTTTGACATTCGCCACTCCAATTTTCAGTCGGAGTTCCTTGAGCTTCACTCGCCCAATGGCTTCGTCAAGATATCAGCGAGTTGTCTTCCACTCGCCACATGCTCCACACTTACCTTGCCCTGTTCCACACATTCTCGAAGGAAATGGTAGACATCTATATGCTTGCTTCTCTCATGGTGTACTGGGTTCTTAGTCAATGAAATAGCTGAGACGTTGTCAACAAACAACATGATCTCTCATCTAGCAGTCGTTCCAACCATATTCCATGGCAAGCAACAGTAGCAACTTTTCCACCACTTTCTGTTTTTGAGACATCCAAGCAATTGGACTGCTACCAAGAAGAAACATCTATCATCAACATCACCAGCGTGATCACTATCACTGAATCCAACCAACCTAAGTTTCCCAGCAACTCCCGTTTCATAACAACATCCAGAGTTCAAGGTACCGCGAACATACCTAAGAATTTTCTTTACTGCAGCCATGTGTTGTGAGTTTGATTTATCCATGAATAGGCTCACCATGAGTCCGTGACAACTGAAAAGAGAGATCAGGTCTTGTGTTTACCAAGTACCTCAGACTGCTGATTAAACTTCTATAAGTTGTAGGATCAACAAATGAGCCTTCATGATTTTTACTTAGCTTCATCCTCTGCTCCATGGGAATATGAACAATGTTGCAGTCAGTCATACCCGTTTTTTCAAGTAATTTCATGGCATAGCTTGACTGACACAATGTGATTCCTTACTTGGACTGATTCACTTGAATACCAAGATAGTATGTCAGCAAACCTTCATCTGCAACTTGGAATTCTGCACCTCGTCTCCATCAGACCCAGTGACAATGAGATTGTCCACATATACTTCTACAAGCAAACACGCACTTCCATTGTTGCGCTTGTAGACTGTGTGTTCAATGGGAATTCTCTCCAAACCAAGTGATAAAAGAGTCTTCTCTAGCTTCACATTCCATGCTCTTGGAACCAGACGGAGCCCATACAAAGCTTACTTCAATCTCAGTACATTGTTTCGATTTTCACTTTCTTCAAGACCTGGAGGTTGTGCTACAAACACTTCCTCCTCCAGTTCTCCATTGATAAAAGCTGATTTGACATCTAAGTGATTGACCTCCCATCCTTTATGAGCTGCCAACGCAATTAGCAGTCTAACTCTATCCATCCAGTAACTGGAGGAAATACCTCATCTGTTAGAGAATCGACACGCAAATAGCAACGAAGAAGAACGAAAAGAAACACAGGGGACACGCGGATTTAACGTGTAAACCCTTCCGCGAGAAAGGGAAAAACCACGGGCGCCAGCCAGCGAACTATTCCTTATTGTGGAGGTGTTACAAACGCCGAGGGATTTACAACTTGAGGAACTATCCTGTGCGGCGGATTACAAGGTATATTTATAGGCGCTAGAAGAGACCTAGGCCAAGACTGATCCGTACCGCGGGGGGCTACCCCCCCCCCCCCCCCCCGCACCCCAAGCGTCCTTGGTAGGCGGTGCGAGAAAGAATCTTCAGACTCCGCTCCGCTCCGTCAGAAGTTTCCTCTTAACTTCATGAATGAATTTGGATCAACTTCAACAAACTCCACCTTGTAGCATAAACGAGCAACTCCTTCCTAAACAAACAAAAGAAACACCTTCGGCGCCAAACAACCACTAGGGCTAAGCAGTTATACAAACTAAGTCTGAGCAAAGCTCAAACTTAGCAACAGGAACATGCTTTGTCATCATATCAGCAGGATTATCATGAGTACTTGATGGCGCGAGAGTTGACGGGTGTAGTCTTCTCGCCCTTCATTGGTGAGCCCCAAGTGGAAGGCGTGATGTAGCAGAACAGAAAATTTCCCTCAGTAAAGATACCAAAGTTTGTCTCCAGTAGGACTCCAGAGATGATAAGTAGGTGTCAGCGGCGCAACTGACGCGGACCTGCACACAGACACAAATAACTTTGTTCCCAACGAAGTTCAGAGAGGTTGTCAATCTCTCCGGTCTTGTTGTTCACAAAGGATCAAACACAAGGGATAATGATAGCAAATGAAAGTAAAAGCAGAAAAGTAAATGAGCGTGGAAACAGTAATGAGGATATGGACCGGGATACGTGATGTTCACTAGTGATGTCTCTCTCCCAAAAGACGATAAAACTGCTATGCGAGGTAAACAAATTACAGAAGGGCAATTGACAGGATTATGAACGCGCCGCAATGCTAACTTTGCTACAAAATAAAGGAAGAGGCTCAAAAGCACGGGCAATACGCCAAAATAAGTAGACCGAAATCCAACCGCATCTACTACTAATCATCCACCTTGAGATATCTATCCAGAACATCTCGCTGGTATTAAGTTGCGAGCCCCACCCAAAGTGTAAACCCAAAGCAACAGACAAATGCATTAAAAAGCACTTTGCGTAAAGTAAACAATCCATGCAACCGCGGTTACACGCACCGTTGTTTTCCCCCTTGTGGCAACAACACATCCCCTAGACTCATGTTTCTTTCACTCAAGCGTGTCATCGGGGGGCATGAACCCACAATCGAGCATAACGTTCCCTCTTGGGGTTGCTACCTACTACTTGGCCAAAGCAAAAAAACAACAATGGAGAACATGCAAGAATTACTTAGGAACAAAAATATAAGAGATAAAAACCAAATATATTACTCAATCACAATCTGAACATAATCTCATAATCCATCAGATCCCATCAAACTCACCATAGCAACAGCAGAAAGATTACAAAAGTGCCTCGATCATGTAGGGCAGCTCACGAGGTCTAAACCATGAAGAACAAAGAGGGGAGGAGAACATCACATAGCTACTGATCACGGACCCATGGTCCAAGGAAAACTACTCACGAGACATCCGGGGAGCATCCATGGTGGAGAGGAGACTCCCGGAGGTCGGCCCTCCCTCCGGCAGGGTGCCGGGAAGAGGTCTTCTGGTGCTCCCGATCTCAGAAGCGCGGCGGCGGCGGAACAGAGGAGAGATCGCGAAAAAGGCTTCTGTCTTCGGAGGTTTCCCGTGACGGAGAATATATAGGCGAAGGGGGGCAGCCAGAGGTGGACCAGGGGCCCCAGGAGCCCCCCTGGCGCGACCTTGGGGGTGGCCGCACCGGGTGGCCGCCTGGGCCACCCCTGGCTCCACTCTGGCCCCACTCGGGCTCTTCGCGAAGCTTCCTGTACGCTGATTTTTCCTATATTTTTCCCGGAATTTTTCTGGCACTTTTTATATGGGGGAAAACTGAAATAGAAAAACAGCAGAAAACAGGAACTGACATTGGGGTGCACTGAGTTAATAGGTTATACCAAATATGATCAAAAGTGTATGAAAGTGTATTTAGATCATAGCAATATCACACAAAACATGCATGGAGCAAGCAGAAATTATAGATACGTTTTGGACGTATCAACATCCCCAAGCTTAATTCCTGCTCGTCCTCGAGTAGCTAAATGATAACGACATAATTTCTATGGTGACATGCTAGCAACCATATAAGAACTTTGAAAATTAAAGCAATCAAGGTTAGAGATTTAATTCAAGTCATAACATGCAAGAGTCTATATTAGCATTGAAACAAGTAACAAAAGAACATTAGGTGCAAGAGCTCTCGCTGTCCGTGACTCGAATGTCTCCAAATGGTGTTTGCGTGCAAGAAGGGGGATAGGGAATACGAGAAAAATATTTATTTTTTGAGAACTCAATCTACTAAAGTTTCACACTTGGTCTTTTTATGGAATCTTATCTTGACTCGTCCCCAGACCACTAGCCAGGTACAAGTCAATTTGATCCACTCCTTTTTCAATATTTTGAGCACTCATGCAATGGATGAGCGTAAGCACAAGAGTTGACACTTAGGATGGCAAAGAGAGGAGTACGGAGGAGGAAGACAAAAAGGATGAGAAAGGCTCACATCAATGAGGACAATCATAGGCAAGAGATGCCAAATGATAGATATGATGTGAGGAGTAGGGATTGCCATGCAACGGATGCACATACGAGATAAGAAGCTCTCCAATGGAACTAGTGGGGGTGCATCTAACTTGCTCGCTCATGAAGACCTAGAGCTTGTTTGAGGAGGCTCATCCTTGGAATATGCAAGCCAAGTTCTATAGTGTGAAGGTCCCCACATAGCTATATGCATAATGAATCATCTTTATGGAGTACAAGGATATAAAGGGAGTACTAGTGTGGATCTCTCAAAAGGATAGTAGTGTTGCCCCTTTCTCTCTTTTTATTTATTTTTCTCCTTTTTCTATTTTTTTGTATTTTTTTGTGGCCTCAATGGATCTTTCTATTTAACTCTCATTTGTCCTCTTTGGGATCTTTTATTGTGTCCACTTTGGGATCTTTTCCTCACTTAAGGGAAACACTCTATTTTACAAGAAGGTAAAGGAGATCTTTCACACTTTACAAGGTACTCAAAATCATAAAGAAGATGCAACTATCATGATGAATGCAATGTATGTCGCTGCCAGTGTAGCAGGAACATGTATAACATGAAGATCAAGTCATGAAGAGGTGGATGTTGCATGGCAATATATCTCGGAAAGGCTATGGAAATGCCTTGATAGGTAGGTATGGTGGCTGTTTTGAGGAATGATATAAGGAGGTTTATGATGACAGAGCGTATCATGCCAAGGGTTTGGATGTACCGGCGAAGGTGGACACCAACTCTCAGAGTGAGAAGAAGGCAATGCACCGCACGGGAGAGGCTAGCAAAATATGGGAAGGTGGAAGTGTCAACTTTCAATACTTACATTAGTCCGAAGAACTCATACACTTATTATCGGTAACTCTCAATGTAATAAGGAGGTTCACAAAGAGACAAGTACATCGAGGAGGAGTGTATGGGGGTTTGGTTATCCTTGCGCATCCTCGACTCATGGGACGTGAGTGTTCTCTAATATTCGATCCCTCCAAAGATTAGTGATCCATCTAGTAGCTAGAGTTCTCAACTAGTTTTGTAGGTTTTGAAAATACACACGGATTGCCCAAAATACGACACCTATCACTAATAGGCTAGAGCTCTTGACACCAAAAGTTCAAACATTACTCACAACAATACCTCAAAACTATTGCAAGTTACTACTAGAATTAAATAGCAACCTCAGTACCTACTTTCAAGACAAGACACAACTCAGTGCAACAACCAACTCTCTTTAACAAGATAAACATGAAAACTAAAAAGAGTTCCAGCAACAAACTAAACAAAAGCCAATGCTCTTGCTAAAGACAAACTAAGGCTAAGACTAAACATGGCAGCAGCTACGAAAAGATAAAGAACACACAACAGCAAAAAGATAAGCAGGAAAAATCCTATGATGTGTTCTAGATTTTGAAAGTGGAGCGTGTTTCTCTCCCACACAAAGAAAGACGGGATCTAACTTGTTATGAACAGAAAGCAAAGCTAAAGAAAACAAAAAATAAAACCTAAGAGCGAGACGCTCCAAGCATAGCACATAACGCATGAAGTGATAAAAATATAGTGAGACGAAGGACGAACTAATGATTGTTGATGGAGAAGGGGATGCACGGGGGCATCCCCAAGCTTAGACGCTTGAGTCTCCTTGAATATTTATTGGGAATGCATGGGGGCATCCCCAAGCTTGAGCGCTTGACACTCCTGGATCTTCTTTCATCATCTTCCATCGCACACTTGAAAACTCCTTTCATACATAACTCATCATAAGCTGATTAGAGAGGTTAGTACCCTTAATAAAATAATTTTTCCCCGCTGGATATAAAGATATTCTTGAAGAGCTACTGTTTCTCAAGAGTGCCAAAAAGTTTTTGTAAAGGAAGAGCAAGCTTAAGGTTTGCAAAAGCTAGGAGAGACAAAACGTGGCAGAATCTGTGAAAAACAGAACAACAGGTAGTAAAGAATTTTTTAGGGGAACTTCTGCAAATCAAATCAAAAAACTCAGAACATACGGAAGTATCAAAAATGTATAGAGCACGCTTTCAAAAAAAATCAGATCAAAAAGATGATCTAGTGATTTGATTCGAATTTTTCTGTCAAGGGACAGAATCTGTTTTCTGGACAACACGTCACAACTTTTGCTTCCCTTATCATAAGAGGCTATAACTTGGCACAAAGCTGAAAAAATAAAGATACAATGATGTTGCTACATTAGTAACAAACATCAAGACACAACAAAAAGCAAAAAGAAACCTAAATTCGTTGCGGGCTGCCTCCCGAAAGCGCTTTCTTTTATGCCTTTAAGCTAGGCATGATGCAAAAGAAGAATCAAGTTTTATCAAGAGAAAGAGAATAACTAGCCCGTGTAACGGACTCAAAAGGTAACTTGATTTTCTTTCTAGGGAAGTGTTCCATCCCCTTTTTGAATGGGAATTGGAATTTTATATTCCCCTCTTTCATGTCAATAACCGCACCAACGGTGCGAAGAAAAGGACGTCCCAAAATAATTGGACACAAAGGTTCACACTCTATATCCATAACAATAAAATCAACGGGAACATAGTTGTCATTGACAATGATAAGAACATCGTTGATCTTCCCCAAAGGTTTCTTTATGGAAGAATCAACAAGACAAACACCAAAAGAACAAGGCTCAAAGGGCTTCAATTCAAACATATCAAATATTCTTTTGGGCATAACGGAGGTACTAGCTCCAACATCACATAAGGCATAGCAAGAGAAGTTATTTAATTTAATTTTGATCATAGGGTCCCAAACATCATCTAGCTTCCTAGGTATGGAGGCTTCTACTCTAAGCTTCTCCTCCCTAGCTTGGATGAGAGCATTTGTGATATGCTCCGTGAAGGCAAGATTAAGTGTGCTAGTGTGGGGGTCTCTAGACATTTTGTGTAGCAAGCTAATAACTTCTGAGAGGGTGCAACTATCAAAATTAATATCACTACTATCAAAGGTGGTAGTAGTGTCGTCTAAGCTCACTTGTTTGAAACCCTCTATGTTCATAGGAGTTTCCTCATCTTCGGTTGAGGTATTAGCATCACCATTAATAGGTCCAACGGGACTAGGAGTGCATTGGGTGCTAATAGTTTGGGTGTCCTCAACAATTTGGATAGTGGCAACTGTGTGGTGTGTAGGAAGGCTCTTAATTCTATCCTCTTCCTCTTTTTCTCTAGCCCACCTTTCTTTAAGTTTAGCCATCATCCTAATATTTTCATTAATTTGTAATTGGATAGCATTAATAGGAGTGGCCTTATTCTCCTCAAGGGGAGAGGTTCTAATTTTAAGCATCTCAATATCAAGGGCTAAGCTTTCTACCTTCAAAGAGAGATTATCTAATTTAGCTAATTTCTCCTCTACATTTTTGTTCAAGGCCTTTTGGGTAGTGATAAAGTCTCTAAGCATATTTTCCAATTCAGAAGAGGGGTTCTTGTTGCTAGGGTAGGTGTTGTTGTTCCCATAGTTGGATGGAAACGGTCTAGGATTGTTAGCAAAATTACCCCTATAAGCATTGTTGTTGAAGTTGTTTCTAGCAATAAAGTTCACATCTACTTGTTCTTGGGAAACCAAAGAATTTAAAGGGACATCACGAGGATCAATAGAGGGTTGGTTGGTAAGTAGAGACATGATTAAGTCCACTTTTTCATTGAGGGAGGTACTTTCCTCGACAGAGTTTACCTTCCTACCTGTTGGAGTGCATTCGGTGTGCCATTGGGAATAATTGGTCATCATCTCATCGAGAAGCTTCGTGGCAGCACCAAGTGTAGTTGACATAAAGGTTCCTCCCGCGGCTGAATCTAACAGGTTCCGCGAGGTAAAGTTCAAGCCTGCATAAAAAGTCTGTATAACCATCCAGGTAGTCAAACCATGTGTAGGGCATTTCTTAACAAGAGATTTCATTCGTTCCCAAGCTTGGGCAACGTGTTCATTATCCAATTGCTTAAAATTCATAATGTTACTCCTTAATTGGATAATTTTAGCAGGTGGGTAGTACTTCCCTAAAAAAGAATCTTTGCACTTATCCCAAGAATCTATGATATTCCTAGGCAAAGATTGAAACCAAATTTTAGCTTCTCCCCTTAAAGAGAAAGGAAAGAGCTTGAGCTTAACAATATCACCTTCTACTTCTTTATACTTTTGCATATCACATAATTCAACAAAATTGTTCAAGTGTAAAGCAGCAGCATCTCCAGCACCAGAGAATTGATCTCTCATAACAAGGTTTAGCAAGGCAGGTTTAATTTCATAAGAGGTAGCTGAAGTGGCAGGTGTGGCAATGGGGGTGCAGATAAAGTCTTGGTTGTTGTGACTAGTGAAGTCACACAACTTGGTGTTTTCAGTGGAACCCATAGTAGCAGCAAGTGTGGCAGATTTTTTTTTGTGATTTTTGATATAAGACATAAAGATAAAAACTGTAAGGTAAACTAACAAGACTAAAAAACAAAGGTAAAGGGTAGTGTGCAACTCCCCTATCTTAGCACTCGGAGTCCCCGGCAACGGCGCCAGAAATTTGCTTGATGGCGCGAGAGTTGACGGGTGTAGTCTTCTCGCCCTTCGTTGGTGAGCCTCAAGTGGAAGGCGTGATGTAGCACAGCAGCAAATTTCCCTCAGTAAAGATACCAAGGTTTCTCTCCAGTAGGACTCCAGAGATGATAAGTAGGTGTCAGCGGCGCAACTGACACGGACCTGCACACAGACACAAATAACTTTGTTCCCAACGAAGTTCAGAGAGGTTGTCAATCTCTCCGGTCTTGTTGTTCACAAAGGATCAAACACAAGGGATAATGATAGCAACTGAAAGTAAAATCAGAAAAGTAAATGAGCATGGAAACAGTAATGAGGATATGGACCGGGATACGTGATGTTCACTAGTGATGTCTCTCTCCCAAAAGACGATAAAACTGCTATGCGAGGTAAATAAATTACAGAAGGGCAATTGACAGGATTATGAACGCACTACAATGCTAACTATGCTACAAAAGAAACGAAGAGGCTCAAAAGCACGGGCACGCCAAAATAAGTATACCGAAATCCAAGTACATCTACTACTAATCATCCACCTTGAGATATCTATCCAGAACATCTCGCTGGTATTAAGTTGCGAGCCCCACCCAAAGTGTAAACCCAAAGCAACAGACAACTACATTAAAAAGCACTTTGCGTAAAGTAAACAATGCTTGCAACCGCGGTTACAAGCACCGTTGTTTTCCCCCACTCATGTTTCTGTCACTCAAGTGTGTCATCGGGGGGTATGAACCCACAATCGAGCATAACGTTCCCTCTTGGGGTTGCTACCTACTACTTGGCCAAAGCAATAAACAGCAACGGAGAACATGCAAGAATTACTTAGGAACAAAAATATAAGAGATAAAAACCAAATATATTACTCAATCACAATCTGAACATAATCTCATAATCCATCAGATCCCATCAAACTCAGCATAGCAACAGCAGAAAGATTACAAAAGTGCCTCGATCATGTAGGGCAGCTCATGAGGTCTAAACCATGAAGAACAAAGAGGGGAGGAGAATATCACATAGCTACTGATCACGGACCCACGGTCCAAGGAAAACTACTCACGAGACATCCGGGGAGCATCCATGGTGGAGAGGAGACTCCCGGCCACCCCTGGCTCCCCTCTGCCCCACTCGGGCTCTTCGTGAAGCTTCCTGTACGCTGATTTTTCCTATATTTTTCCCAGAATTTTTCTGGCACTTTTTATATGGGGGAAAACTGAAATAGAAAAACAGCAGAAAACAGGAACTGGGACTGGGGTGCACTGAGTTAATAGGTTAGTCCAAATATGATCAAACGTGTATCTAGATCATAGCAATATCACACAAAACATGCATGGAGCAAGCAGAAATTATAGATACGTTTTGGACGTCTCAGTACTAATCCTGCATTCCTTTATCTCACCTTGACAACAACGTCTCGGGTATAATGGTATTTGACATCAATGTGCTTGGTCCTCTCATGGAACATTTGATCCTTAGTTAAGTATATGGCACTTTGATTGTCACAAAACAGATTCATGCAAGTAGTATCTCCACAAAGTTCAGCATATAAACCTTTCAACCAAACTGATTCCCTGCAAGTTTCAGCAATAGCCATGTATTCAACCTCAGTACTGGATTGAGCAACAACCGGCTGCAATGTTTCCTTCCAACTCACGGCACATCCTCCAATGGTGAACACATGTCCGGTGAGGGATCT
The DNA here is from genome assembly GCA_950022295.1 of Bromus sterilis. NCBI lineage: Eukaryota > Viridiplantae > Streptophyta > Magnoliopsida > Poales > Poaceae > Bromus > Bromus sterilis. The sequence continues at coordinate 356,620,000 of OX465595.1, read as the reverse complement.
CCTCTTATCCAAATCACTCGAAGAAAAATCTAAATCCACGTAGCCAACGAGTCCCTCACCAGTGCTGCCAAACTTCAAATAAGCACCTGAAGTGCCACGAAGATACTTGAAAATCTACTGAACAACTTTCCAATGTTCTTTACCATGATTAGCCATGAATCTACTAACCAAGCTCATAGCAAATGATAAATTAGGGCGAGAGCAAACCATGACATACATCAAAGAACCAAAGCACTAGAATATGGAACTCTTGACATGTACTCATAATCCTCATCAGTACTAGGACAATCATTAATTAGATGATAACTTAAAGTGAGGAGCAATGGGCGTGTTAACAGATTTAGCATCATGCATTTTAAAACGATGAAGGACTTTCTTAATGTAACTCTGCTGGCTAAGAAATAGCAAACCAGAATCTCTGTCCCTGGAAATCTCCATACCCAAAATCTTCTTAGCAGCACCAAGATCCTTCATATCAAATTCACTACTCAACTGTGCCTTCAAAGCATTAATTTGTTTCTTGCTCTTGGAAGAAATCAACATATCATCAACATATAACAGCAAGTATATAGGTGATCCATCAACAAACTTGATATAAACACAACTATCAAAGTCAGACCTCTTGAAATCATTCAATATCATAAAAGAATCAAACCTCTTATACCACTGTCTTCGAGACTGCTTCAAACCATATAGGGAATTCTTCAACTTGCACACAAAAGCTTCTTTACCATGCTCTATGAAACCTTCAGGCTGCTCCATATATATTTCCTCATCAAGCTCTCCATGCAGAAAAGAAGTTTTCACATCTAACTGCTCAAGCTCAAGATTATGCATAGCAACAATACCAAAGAAAGTACGAATAGAACTATGCTTCACAACCGGAGAGAACACATCATTATAATCAACACCTGGAATTTGACTGAACCCCTTTGCAACTAACCTTGCCTTATACCTTGGAGGTTCATTGGGAGATAAACATTCCTTCCTTTTGAAGATCCATTTGCAGCGAACGACCTTCTTCTGTTTAGGCAAGCGCACAATATCCCATGTGCCATTTTTATCAATTGACTGCATCTCTTCTAGCATAGCATAAATCCACTTCTCGCGGTGACCCGAAACAATAGCCTCAGTGTACGTGGACGGCTCGTGATTATTCTCAACCTGTTCTGCACAACTAAAAGCATAATGAACAATGTCACACTCCTCAACAAGACGTTTGGGAGCGGCCGTGTTCCTCCTTGGTCTGTCAGCTGCAATAGTACAGATTTGGTACAAAACAGAGGGTGAGTGATGCACATCAATATCATCATGAACATCATTATCATGTGCAACATCATTATCAACAATTTCATTTTCGTCCTTATCAAAGAGCTCCACCTGAACACCAATCTCATGCTGCTCTTCTTCATCAGAAGAAACTGACAAAGTATCTATGGAAGAACTGTCAACAAACATAACAGATTCATTGAAAACTACATTCCTGATCACCATAACTTTCTGTGTTTCAGGGTTCCATAACTTATATCCTTTTACTCCCGAACCATAACCAAGAAACACACACTTAACAGCTCTAGGCTCTAACTTTCCATTATCAACGTGAGCATATGCAGTGCAACCAAAAAATCTCAACTGTGAGTAATCAGCGGGCGTACCAGACCATACCTCAATGGGAGTTTTCTTATCAAGCGTAATGGATGGAGATCTATTGATCAAGTAGCAGGCGGTGGAGGCTGCTTCAGCCCAAAAACGTTTGCTCATACGCACACTGGACAACATGCATCTCGCCTTGGAGATGATGGTCCTGTTCATGCGCTCAGCCACACCATTCTGTTGAGGAGTGTACGAGATGGTGTGGTGCCTGATAATGCCCAAATTCCTGCAATAATTTCCAAAAGCTTTGGAGCAAAACTCCATGCCATTGTCAGTACGAAGCAATTTAACTTTCCTTTATGTTTGCCTTTCTACCATAATCTTCCAATCCTTCAAAGCATCAAAAGCATCATACTTATGTTTCAGAAAATAAGGTCATACTTTTATGGAGTAATCATCAATAATTGTAAGCATATAACGAGCACCACCAAGAGAGGGTTTACGGGAAGGACCCTACAAATCAGCATGTACATAATCAAGTATAGCTTCTGTGGTATGAACAGAAGCATTGAATTTTACCCTCTTGTGCTTACAAAACACGCAATGCTCACAGAACTCCATATTGCCCATTTAAAGGGCATGTGCCCTTATATTTGGTTTTGGTAATTGATGACAATCTTTATGGACTAATGGTTTCCTTGAGTTATACTTTAAGGTTTGTCCATAGGCAACACTTGAACATCATATGGTGGCTTCAAGGTTGTAAGATGAAGATTACATGTTGACCAAGGTGTTCTTCATGGAGCTATCCAAAGATTGGTCAAGTTGATGTGCGCAAGGTCAAGAGGAGCATCACGAAGATATCATATGCTTGGAGCTTGCCGACCATTTGGTGATAATGGTCTTGTGAAGCTTTGCCTAAAAGAGCTCTCCCATAATGGAGTATGGGGGAGAAATTTACTAGACTTAATCGAGCCGGCGCAACCAAGAAAGGTGTTCCAACTTGAGCCGACCATGATCGTCTTCATCAAGCTCAAGTGGATTATGCGCAAGACAAAGGTTTGACTAGATAGGGGTCTAGTTTACCGGTCTCCTGGTGGTAGGTAGGAGACCGTGTTACAGGCTAGGCCGAGTCGTTCGTGGAGAGCTCAAACCTTTGCCTCCTTGGCATCATCTTTATTGGTTCTTGTTTGGCTCTTCTCTTTGTGAGTTTTGGAGCTTGTGGTCTTCTTCATGACAAGCTCGTGTTCATCGAAAATGGATTTCATATGCATCTTCTCTTATGATTTTCTATGCGGGAGATTTGCCGATTATTCTTGGTTAGAGGTTTCACACCTCTATTTGTTTGGCATTTCTCCCTTGCCACTTTGATTAGGTAGCTCTGTTCGTTAGCTTTCCATCAAGATTGAGTTTGCCTTAATCGGAGTTCATTTGCAGAAGTTGTGGCAGTTTAGGGTTTGCCTGTTTCATTTGGAGTTCATCTGTTTTGTGGCATAGGCCCCCTGGGTCAACCAGGGCGGTAGTACCGCTTGGGTTACGATAGTACCGTGCCACGGTAGTACCGTGGCTAGTACCGCACCCACTACCGTATTCCCACTGGATAGGGCAGTAGTGGGCACGGTACTGAGCCACAGTACTACCGCGGGGCGGTAGTACCGCTGCCATTACGGTAGTACCGCGTCACGATAGTACCGTGGCTAGTACCGCACCCACTACCGTATACCTCCTGGATAGGGCGGTAGTGGGACACGGTACTATGCCGCAGTACTACCGCGGGGCGGTAGTACCGCTCCGGTTGCGGTAGTACCGTGGTTGGTGGACTGCCAACGGCTCCCAACGGCTGGATTCGTGGGGGACTATAACAGGGGGGTCTTCTTCTTCCTTTGTCCCCACCGGTTTTGTGCAAGTTCTTCCCCCCATTGTTGATCTCTTTGAGCTTTCTTACTCTCTTCCTCTCCTATGATTCTTGCTCCTTTTTGAGGGAAAAGAGAGAGGAGATCTAGATCCACATTCTCCACCGATTCATCTCTCCTCTAAGTGAGGGGAGCCTTGTGGATCTAGATCTTGGAGTTCTTGGTGTTCTCTTTGTTCTTCCTCTCATACTCCTCCATAGCTTTTGTTGCTTTGGTGGGATTTGAGAGTGGGGGACTTGAGCACTTCGTGTGCTCTTGCCGTTGCATTTGGTGCATCGGTTTGAGTTCTCTCCGAGGATTCTTTGTAGTGAGTGAAGTAGTGAAGATAGCTACTCTTGAGTGCATTGGCACTCTAGAGCTTGTACCTCGTGGGTGCGTTGGCACCTAGAGGCTTGTTGTTGCGGAGCTCAATCATTGTGGTGGAAAGCTTCGGGACGCTATGGGAGCCTCCAATTCGGTTGCGGAGATTGCCCCGAGCATTTGTACGGGTTCGGTGACCGCCCCCAAGGGTTGCCATTTGTACGGGTTCGGTGACCGCCCTCAAGTGTCCTAATAGTGGAATCACGACATCTTGCATTGGTAAGAGCGTGAGGAGAAATAGGGTGGCCCTCGTTGGCTTCGTGTGAGCATTGTGCTCCTCACCCTTTCCAAACGGAGACGTACTTCTCGCAAGAGAAGGAACTTAGGTAACAAATCCTTGTCTCCATCGGCTCCACTTGCGGTTATCTCTACCCTTACTTTGAGCAAGCTTATTACATTGTTTATCTTGTGCTTGCTCATATTATTGTGCATTGCTTGTCCCATAGGTTGTTCATCTAGTCAACCTATTTACTTGTGCACCTACTTTGTGATAGCCTTAGTGCATTTGTTATATATCTTGCTATCACATAGTTGTTTATCTTGCTTAGTATAAGTTGTTGGTGCACATTGTTGAGCCTAGATTATGTAGGTTTCTTGCTTGGCAAATTAAACGTTAAGTTTCATTCCGCATTTGTTCAAGCCTAAACCGTAATTATTTTAAGCGCCTATTCACCCCCCCCCTCGAGGCGACATCCACGTCCTTTCACCCATCTTGCAGCCTTTCAGAAGTTCCCTCTTCAACAACTCTGCCATGCCAAGCTTACTCATATGCCCAAGGCGCATGTGCCACAGATTAGTATTATCCGATTTTTCATTAGTAACAACAACAGCAATAGCATTCATAGTGCTTCCTCTAAGAGCATATAATTTTGCAGAATTCATATCACCTATCATATGAACGAGAGAACCTTTGGATACCTTCACAACTCCACCTGTTCCGGTGTACTTGTATCCTTCAACTGCAAGAGTGCTAAGCGAGAATTCACAAGTTTGCCATGCGTCAACCTCTTTGCCATCTGCAGTTCATCGGGGTGGACGGCAAAGGGGTTGTATGCCGTCTGCTGCCCTAAAGACAGACGACAAAAGGGTGACACATGGCAATAGACTTGTTTGCCGTCTGCTGCATGGTAGACAGACGGCAAAGGTGTCTTTGCCGTGAAGAGACGGACGACAAATCAATTGTGGGTCCCACTCGGACGCCTCGCTCACCCTAGCTAACGGTGACAGGTTGTGTCGTCTGCCAGCAGACGGCATAGCGTTCTTTGCAGACGGCACAGCCCTGGACACCGTTAACCCTCCCACTCGGCCATCTGGCCCACCACCTCCTCCTTCACTCCACCAACCCCGAGCCCTCACTCCCAACCCCCGGAGACTCCTACGCCGCCGCCGCCCTCCAACCCCGGTGCCTCCTCCCTCCATCCCCGGTGCCGCCCTCCAACCCCTGCGCCGCCCTTCAACCCCGTAGCCACCTGCGCTGCCGCCCTCCTCCAGCGCGGCCGCCGCCCTCCACCAACCCAGGCGCCGCCGCCCTCTCCTCCAGTGCCGGACCCTCCGCCCTCCTCCAACGCCGGCCTCGCCGCCAGCCTCCACCCCCTCTCCACGGTGAGCCCCTAGGCCTCCCCCTCTCTGTTTTTATTTTTTTCTATTTATTTTAGTATTTTTTTACCCACATTCTCTATGTATTGTTAGATTATTAGTATTAAGCCCCTGTTAATTAGATTTAGTTAGGATAAGAGAAAAAAATTAGTTAGATTTAGTTAGGATAAGCCCCTGTTAATTAGATTTAGTTAAGATAAGCCCCTGTTAATTAGATTTAGTTAGGTTAAGCCCTTGTTAATTAGAAAAATTAGGGGTAAAAGTAGAATAAGAAAAAGAGGAAGAGAAAAAAGATATAGGAAATAAAAGAAGAAGAAGAAGAAGAAGAAGAAGGAGAAGGAGGAGAAGAAGAATAAGAAGTTGGAGGTGAAGAAGGAGGAGGAGAGAAAAAATAGATAATGAAATAAATGTAAATAATAGGAAAAACTAAACGAAAAAATATGTAATTACCGGTATCGAGTTTCCGTGTTGATTGGGTGCATTTTACAGTGCAGGACTTTCCCTGTTGTGTGGGTCCGGTGTTCGACGACCTCCGCCACCTACATTCGACGACCTACCTGAGTTCGAGGGTGAGCAAAAGAATTCTTATCCTCTCCCCCTTTCTTTTGCTCAATTCTGGTCTTACACTAGCTAACTAGGTAGATTTAGTATATTCATATGTATAGTCGCGTAACCAGTATGCGTCTCCCATTCGAAAGGGTTACAGTTATAAATATGCATTAATTTGCATATTTATAATAGTGATTCTTTCGAATTGTCCAACGTTATCCATGGACAGCCCGAGTATGTGTAGATTGGGTCGGTTTTCCATGCTTTGGTCCCGATCCGACGCGGTATTTCGTCAGCGCCTCCCTATTGTTCTCCAGATACACAACCTCTCGGCTTGTTGTCGAGACGTGTATTAGGAGAACAGCGGGGAGGTGCTGCCGAAATACCGCGTCGGATCGGGACCAAAGCATGGGAAACCGACCCAATCTACACATACTCGGGTGGGATTAGGACCTATCTTTACCTATTAGTGTGTAGGTTAATTGCATATGCCGTAGCTATGTATGATAAAAGCAATAAAAAGTGGATGTAATAAAATGGTATATTTGTTGTTTAGTAGCTAGCTGTAGCAACAAGATGAGCGATGATCGTGCGTGGATGTACACTGGTCGCCCTAATCAGAAAGAGATCACCAATGAATGGGCAATGAAAACCAAGGAGTTTCTAAGAGTGGCGTTTGCAAATGGGCAGAGAAAAACCTGGTGCCCCTGTGTTAGGTGCGACAATTATAAACAGGCGACAGAGGTGGATATGGGTAACACTTGCAGAAGTGGGGTTATAAGCCTGGTTATACGGTGTGGACCTTCCATGGAGAGTCTGGCGGATGACGGAGAGAGGAGGTGGTCCGTCAGCGCACGGATGAGTACGGAACCGGGATCGAAGACATGGTGCAGGACTTTGACGATGCGCGGGATGAGGACGATGAGATGGAGGAATCTGCGAAGGCCTTCTATGAGATGTTGGAGTCTTCGAAACGTCTGCTGCACGCTCACACTGAGCTTTGTCAGCTCGATGCCATCGCACAGTTGATGGCTTTGAAGGCACAATTCAACTTGGGCACAGATTGCTACAATGCGATCACGACCCTAATTGGGCGGTTTCTACCAAAAGATCATGTTATGCCTGCAAACCTGTACCAATCGGATAAAATCCTCAAGGTACTTAAGATGCCCTATGAGCAGATACATGCTTGTGAAAATGGATGTGCTTTATTTAGGAAAGAGTATGCGGACGAAGACTATTGTCCCAAATGCAAGTCATCCAGGTATGTTGTGGTAGACAATGGTCAAGGTGAAAAGACGCAGACCAAAATACCCGTAAATGTTCTTAGGTATCTTCCAGTGATACCAAGAATTCAACGCCTTTACATGATGGAAGAGATAGCCAGACAGATGACATGGCACAAACATGGGAAGAGAACAGAATTTGATGCAGATGGGAAGCCGATGTTGACTCCCCCATCGGATGGTTCAGCATGGAAGCACTTTGATGAAAAACATTCGGAAAAAGCTAAGGAGCCAAGGCATTGCCGAATCGCCGTCGGCACAGATGGGTTCAATCCTTTCGGTCTGATGGCAGCCCCATACAGTTGTTGGCCTGTATTTGACATGCCACTCAATCTCCCCCCCTCAGAGATTATGAAAAGGAAGAAAATTTTCCTGACATTGATAATACCAGGGCCCAAATATCCAGGGAAGAATATGGATGTGTACATGCAACCGCTTAAGGAGGAATTGCAACAAGCTTGGGACGAAGGGTTCAAGACATACGATGCAGCTAGCAAAAAGACCTTCAAAATGCATGTTTGGTACCAGTACTCGATGCATGACTTGCCGGCGTATGCGCTTTTCGCTGGCTTCTGTGTCCATGGAAAGTTCGGGTGCCCAACATGCAAGGCTGCTCTTTAGTTTCATTGGCTGAAGGCGGGTGGCAAGTATTCCTGCTTTGACTTGCATAGACAGTTTCTGCCTCCTAAGCATCCTTTTAGAAAAGACAAGAAGAATTTCATCAAAGGAAAAGTTGTCAAAAACCTGGCAGCACCTACGATGACGGGCGAACATGTCTTGGCACAGTTGAACTCTCTCGAGCCTGATCCAGAACGTCCCGGGTATTTTAAGGGATATAATTCGGAACACGCCTGGACTCACAAGACATGCTTCTGGGATCTCCCCTACTTCCAAGACCTCGAACTTCCACACAATATTGTCGTGATGCACACTGAAAAAAATATCGGCGAGGCCCTGTTTGGTACATTTTTCGGCATAGATGGGAAGTCAAAGGATAATCCTAAAGCTAGAGTCGACCAGGAGACTCTATGTGATAGACCCTCACAGAACATGCGACAGCCGAAAGGAAAGAAGAATTGGTCCAAGCCAAGGGCCTGGTTCAATCTTGAAAGGGGGCATATCAGGGAAATTCTCTTGTGGGTGCAAAACAGTTTGATGTTCCCCGATGGGCATGCAGCGAATCTGAGGACGGGAGCGAGTCCTGAAAAACATAAAATATTTGGGCTGAAGAGTCATGATTGGCACATATGGCTTGAGCGGGTAATGCCGGTGATGTTGCGCGGCTATATCCCCGAGGAAGAGTGGCTAGTACTGGCAGAACTAAGCTATTTCTTTCGTGTTCTTTGTGCTAAAGAACTATCCGATGGCGTGCTAGAAGACATGGAAGATATGGCGCCGGAGTTGCTCTGCAAGTTAGAGAAGATCTTTCCACCGTTTTTTAATCCGATGCAGCATTTGATATTGCATCTCCCGACCGAGGCAAGATTAGGGGGCCCTGTGAAAAATCGTTGGTGCTATTCAACGGAGAGAATGCAGAAGACGCTTCGAGCAAAATGTAAAAATAAACGTAGAATTGAAGCATCGATGGCCGAGGCTTTCATTACCGAGGAGGCGGCAAACTTCATGACAGCACATTATGAAGCCAAAAATCGCCATTTGCATAATCCAAAGCCTCGGTACAATACTGGCGACCCCCAACGGCGTCAATCCAACCTCAGCCTATTCAAAGGGAAGCTCGGACCTGTTGGTGCTTCGAGAAATAAGATTTTGGATATCGACGAATGGTGGACTCTTACACTGTATATCTTCACCAACCTAACAGAAGTGCGACCGTATATCGAGTAAGTGCTCGTACGTACATTGTTTCGCAACTTCTAATAATTCTTTTTCTTATTAATTCCCATGAATTCATACAGTCGATACGTCGCCAAATTCTCGAATGGAGTGGTTATTGAAAGTGATTCCATCGCAGAGTATGAGCTTCTTGGCAATCAAGGAGACGGCAATCCTGGTTTCATCTCTTGGTTCAAACGAACGGTAACTACCATTCATATATAGGGTTTCATTTGTTGGTTCGGCCTATTTTTCACTAATATACCAATCCTTTCCTATTAAATTTATAGGAAAATGAGGAGCCTATGGACGCCGAATTGAGACAAGTCGCTAATGGTTTTGACAATAAGGTCCGTGTATTTGAGAAATACGACATCAACGGGTATCGCTTTCGTACCATTGATAAAGAGCGAAAAATGGCCGATCGAAAAAGTAAAAATTCGGGTGTCTCTGCTGTCGGCGACGGAGGTATTGAGTATTATGGAAGAGTTGAAGCAATATACGAACTTCTATTCGATGGTGAGAATCCTCCCACCGTCGTTGTCTTCAAATGTCATTGGTTTCTCCCGTCGAGGACTAGACGGACTCATGAACATGTAGGTCTAGTCGAAATTCGACAAGACACCCATTTAAATGTCCCCGATGTCTATATTACGGCTCAACAGGCCACCCAGGTTTTCTATCTATCCTACCCCTGCCAAACGGTTCAAAACCTGAAAGGTTGGGATGTCGTTTATGATGTGCCACCACATATTAGACCACCTCCCCCCAATGAAGAGGATTATGTACCCCACATTGACCCAGAGACATACGAAGGAGAATTCTTCCAAGAAACACGCATGATAAAAAAACGTTTCCGAAACCGCTCTACGCAACCCCAGAACATGGAAGAAGACAATGAGAGTGAACCCGACAACGATGATGAGAGTGAACCCGCTAAAGACGATGTTGAAGAGTCTGAAGAAGAAGAGGTTACTGCTCCAGATGACCTCTCAATGCTTGACCGTTTACATAAAGGCCTTCCAAATGTTGGTGTTGTTGAACCTGATGAGGCCATCATTATTGACGACACACGTGATAGCGATGACGATCCTTCAATTGATCGCGGAGAAGAGACCGATGATCCCGACTATTATTAGTTGTATGCATCTCAACTTTAATTACATATATATATTCTCATTATTGCAGTAATTACTGTTGTATTATTAATTCTTTTTCTCATTGTACTAATTATTTTATTTTAATTCTTGGCAGGTTCGTGACAGATATGGAGGGCGAGACCTCAGGCTCGCGAGGGAGGGGTCGGGGTCATGCGCTCCCACTCTGGCTCTACGGAGGTCTTTGCTCGAGAGTATTTCCTTGCCTCCTCCTTCTACTGATGAGCCGCCCAGGGGGAGAGGAGGTCGGAAGAAGACTGGGAGAGGCAATGCAGGTGGTGGTCGCGGGAAAGGGAGACGAACACCTGCTGCTGCTTCCTCGCCGCCACCTCCGGCTGATGCACCACAGCACTGCAGGGTGGATCCCTCCTCGGACACTCCGGTCCACCAGCCTGAGGTGGAGGAGGAGGCTACGTCCACCCGCACGACCTGGAGTCCCTGGCCGGACCAGCCGGAGCAGCACACGCCTGAGGGGGAGGCTGGTGCCAAGCTGGACACTACGGATGAGGAGGAGGTAGCTGAGGGTACCACCGTGTACCAGCGTGGGGGTACACGGCTCCCGTCCGTGCCGGTGACTCCCGCCCATAAGTGGTTGATTACGCCTGATGGAGAGACGTAAGTGCACTTATACTCTCTTCCGGTACCTTCTATACTTATGTCTATCTGATGGCTTTGTCTTTTTATACTGCAGGGGTTGGATATACGGCAATGGTGTCCGCAATCCCAACTCCATCCTTGGTGTGCTCGTCAGGGAGAACTTCCCGGGGCTGGTTCAATTGCCCGGACCTGATGAGGTTCCGCAGCCTGGACTCAAATGGGAGCACTATTGTGCTGCCCCGGCCCCGCCGGATACGACCATCAACGGGGTCGAATGCCACACCAGAGCCGACATGGTGATGAACGTATTTTGGGTAATTTCTGTTTCACACAATAAAATCTTGACAATAGCTAGTTGGTGCACTCATCAGTGTTGTCTCGTGCTATTGCAGGTCTACTACAAGGTCGATGAGTCCAAGGAGCAGGAGGCGGAGGACGTGATAGTTGCAGAGGCCACGCGCCTCTTGCAGAACACAAGGCACGAGATGCGAGTGCAGGCGGTCCGTGACTACTACGCCAAGCAAGGGCGCAAGCGTAGCAAGAAGGACTGCCGCAAGAAGTTTCTGACCAGGGCCCAGTACATGACGGTAACCCTTCTTAAGTCTTGAATAGTTTGCTTGATTTGATTCCTATCTAGGCTACTTATTAGTTTCCTTGTTTACTAACTTAGGCGCCACCGAGATGGTGTGCGGACAAGATGGATTGTTGGGAGGCCATTGTGGACCACTGGTGCTCAGATGCCTGGTTGGCCGTCCACAACAATGCCAAGGAGCGGCGCGCCCAAATGGTTGGTGTTCCACACCATCAATGAAGCTGCAACTTAGCTGGTTACAGTAATAAATGGGTATGTGCTTTGCTTCAATTTTCATGCAAATTCTACTTTTCTTTGTCTTTTTCGCACCCACAACTTACTAATATCGTGCTTTGCTTTGTCTTCTAGGCGGAGCATAATAAAACGGAGGTGCCTCTGTTGTTCGACATGTATGGCATGGCCCATACAGCATCGTACAAGAAGGCAAAGGTGCTCTCAGAGTCTGATCTCGCCAATCCTTCGACTTTCACCAACATTGCCGCCTACAGTAAGCTCAAGGCTTATACTGAGGTGGCGAAGGAGAAGCACGGGGAGGCTTATAACCCGCTTGGGAAGCCTATTGAGCCGGAGCTGGTGATGATCTCTAGTGACGGAAGGCCATGGCCATTGGAGATAAGTTGATACTTTGTCAGTTTCTTTGATAGTGGTATAAGAGGTTTGATTCTCCGTCAGAAGTTTCCTCTTAACTTCATGAATGAATTTGGATCAACTTTAACAAACTCCACCTTGTAGCATTAACGAGCAACTCCTTCCTAAACAAACAAAAGAAACACCATCGGAGCCAAACAACCACTAGGGCTAACCAGTTATACCAACTAAGTCTGAGCAAAGCGCAAACTTAGCAACAGGAACAGGATTTGTCATCATATCAGAAGGATTATCATGAGTACTAATCCTGCATTCCTTTATCTCACCTTGACAACAACGTCTCGGGTATAATGGTATTTGAAATCAATGTGCTTGGTCCTCTCATGGAACATTTGATCCTTAGTTAAGTATATGGCACTTTGATTGTCACAAAACAGATTCATGCAAGTAGTATCTCCACAAAGTTTAGCATATAAACCTTTCAACCAAACTGATTCCCTGCAAGCTTCAGCAATAGCCATGTATTCAGCCTCAGTACTGGATTGAGCAACAACTGGCTGCAATGTTTCCTTCCAACTCACGGCACATCCTCCAATGGTGAACACATGTCCGGTGAGGGATCTCCTCTTATCCAAATCACACGAAGCAAAATCTGAATCCATGTAGCCAACGAGTCCCTCACCAGTGCTGCCAAACTTCAAATAAGCACCTGAAGTGGCACGAAGATACCTGAAAATCCACTGAACAGCTTTCCAATGTTCTTTACCATGATTAGCCATGAATCTACTAACCAAGCTCATAGCAAATGATAAAACAGGGCGAGAGCAAACCATGGCATACATCAAAGAACCAACAGCACTAGAATATGGAACTCTTGACATGTACTCATAATCCTCATCAGTACTAGCACAATCATTAGATGATAACTTAAAGTGAGGAGCAATGGGCGTGTTAACAGATTTAGCATCATGCATTGTAAAACGATGAAGGACTTTCTTAATGTAACTCTGCTGGCTAAGAAATAGCAAACCAGAATCTCTGTCTCTGGAAATCTCCATACCCAAAATCTTCTTAGCAGCACCAAGATCCTTCATATAAAATGCACTACTCAACTGTGCCTACAAAGCATTAATCTGTTTCTTGCTCTTGGCAGAAATCAACATATCATCAACATATAACGTCAAGTATATAGGTGATCCATCAACAAACTTGATATAAACACAACTATCAAAGTCAGACCTCTTGAAATCATTCAATATCATAAAAGAATCAAACCTCTTATACCACTATCTTGGAGACTGTTTCAAACCATATAGGGACTTCTTCAACTTGCACACAAAAGCTTCTTTACCATGCTCTATGAAACCTTCAGGCTGCTCCATATATATTTCCTCATCAAGCTCTCCATGCAGAAAAGAAGTTTTCACATCTAACTTCTCAAGCTCAAGATTATGCATAGCAACAATACCAAAGAAAGTACGAATAGAACTATGCTTCACAACCGGAGAGAACACATCATTATAATCAACACCTGGAATTTGACTGAACCCCTTTGCAACTAACCTTGCCTTATACCTTGGAGGTTCATTGGGAGATAAACATTCCTTCCTTTTGAAGATCCATTTGCAGCGAACGACCTTCTTCTGTTTAGGCAAGCGCACAATATCCCATGTGCCATTTTTATCAATTGACTGCATCTCTTCTTGCATAGCAGAAATCCACTTCTCGTGGTGACCCGAAACAATAGCCTCAGTGTACGTGGACGGCTCGTGATTATTCTCAACCTGTTCTGCACAACTAAAAGCATAATGAACAATGTCACACTCCTCAACAAGACGTTTGGGAGCGGCCGTGTTCCTCCTTGGTCTGTCAGCTGCAATAGTACGGATTTGGTACAAAACAGAGGGTGAGTGATGCACATCAATATCATCATGAACATCATTATCATGTGCAACATCATTATCAACAATTTCATTTTCGTCCTTATCAAGGAGCTCCACCTGAACACCAATCTCATGCTGCTCTTCTTCATCAGAAGAAACTAACAAAGTATCTGTGGAAGAACTGTCAACAAACATAACAGATTCATTGAAAACTACATTCCTGCTCACCATAACTTTTTGTGTTTCAGGGTTCCATAACTTATATCCTTTTACTCCCGAACCATAACCAAGAAACACACACTTAACAGCTCTAGGCTCTAACTTTCCATTATCAACGTGAGCATATGCAGTGCAACCAAAAAATCTTAAATGTGAGTAATCAGCGGGCGTACCAGACCATACCTCAATGGGAGTTTTCTTATCAAGCGGAATGGATGGAGATCTATTGATCAAGTAGCAGGTGGTGGAGGCTGCTTCAGCCCAAAAACGTTTTCTCATACACACACAGGACAACATGCATCTCGCCTTGGAGATGATGGTCCTGTTCATGCGCTCAGCCACACCATTCTGTTGAGGAGTGTATGGGATGGTGTGGTGCCTGATAATGCCCAAATTCCTGCAATAATTTCCAAAAGCTTTGGAGCAAAACTCCATGCCATTGTCAGTACGAAGCAATTTAACTTTCCTTTATGTTTGCCTTTCTACCATAATATTCCAATCCTTAAAAGCATCAAAAGCATCATACTTATGTTTCAGAAAATAAGGTCATACTTTTCTGGAATAATAATCAATAATTGTAAGCATATAACGAGCACCACCAAGAGAGGGTTTACGGTAAGGACCCCACAAATCAGCATGTACATAATCAAGTATAGCTTCTGTGGTATGAACAGAAGCATTGAATTTTACCCTCTTGTGCTTACCAAACACGCAATGCTCACAGAACTCCATATTGCCCATTGAAAGGGCATGTGCCCTTATGTTTGGTTTTGGTAATTGATGACAATCTTTATGGACTAATGGTTTCCTTGAGTTATACTTTAAGGTTTGTCCATAGGCAAGACTTGAACATCATATGGTGGCTTCAAGGTTGTAAGATGAAGATTACATGTTGACCAAGGTGTTCTTCACGGAGGTATCCAAAGATTGGTCAAGTTGATGTGCGCAAGGTCAAGAGGAGCATCACGAAGATATCATATGCTTGGAGCTTGCCGACCATTTGGCGATAATGGTCTTGTGAAGATATGCCTAAAAGAGCTCTCCCATAATGGAGTATGGGGGAGAAATTTACTAGACTTCATCGAGCCGGCGCAACCAAGAAAGGTGTTCCAACTTGAGCCGACCATGATCGTCTTCATCAAGCTCAAGTGGATTATGCGCAAGACAAAGGTTTGACTAGATAGGGGTCTAGTTTACCGGTCTCCTGGTGGTAGGTAGGAGACCGTGTTATAGGCTAGGCCGAGTCGTTCGTGGAGAGCTCAAACCTTTGCATCCTTGGCATCATCTTTATTGGTTCTTGTTTGGCTCTTATCTTTGTGAGTTTTGGAGCTTGTGGTCTTCTTCATGACAAGCTCGTGTTCATCGAAAATGGATTTCATATGCATCTTCTCTTATGATTTTCTATGCGGGAGATTTGCCGATTATTCTTGGTTAGAGGTTTCACACCTCTATTTGTTTGGCATTTCTCCCTTGATACTTTGATTAGGTAGCTCTGTTCGTTAGCTTTCCATCCAGCTTGAGTTTTCCTTAATCGGAGTTCATTTGCGGAAGTTGTGGCAGTTCAGGGTTTGCCTGTTTCATTTGGAGTTCATCTGTTTTGTGGCATGGGCCCCCTGGGTCAACTAGGGCGGTAGTACCGCTTGGGTTACGGTAGTACCGTGCCACGGTAGTACCGTGGCCAGTACCGCACCCACTACCGTATTCCCACTGGATAGGGCAGTAGTGGGCACGGTACTGAGCCGCAGTACTACCGCGGGGCGGTAGTACCGCTGCCATTACGGTAGTACCGCGTCACGATAGTACCGTGGCTAGTACCGCACCCACTACCGTATACCTCCTGGATAGGGCGGTAGTGGGACACGGTACTATGCCGCAGTACTACCGCGGGGCGGTAGTACCACTCCGGTTGCGGTAGTACCGCACCACGGTAGTACCGCTCGCAGAGCGGTAGTACCGTGGTTGGTGGATTGCCAACGGCTCCCAACGGCTGGATTCGTGGGGGACTATAACAGGGGGTTCTTCTTCTTCCTTTGTCCCCACCGGTTTTGTGCAAGTTCTTCCCCCCATTGTTGATCTCTTTGAGCTTGCTTACTCTCTTCCTCTCCTATGATTCTTGCTCCTTTTTGAGGGAAAAGAGAGAAGAGATCTAGATCCACATTCTCCACCGATTCATCTCTCCTCTAAGTGAGGGGAGCCTTGTGGATCTAGATCTTGGAGTTCTTGGTGTTCTCTTTGTTCTTCCTCTCATACTCCTCCATAGCTTTTGTTGCTTTGGTGGGATTTGAGAGTGGGGGACTTGAGCACTTCGTGTGCTCTTGCCGTTGCATTTGGTGCATCGGTTTGAGTTCTCTCCGAGGATTCTTTGTAGTGAGTGAAGTAGTGAAGATAGCTACTCTTGAGTGCATTGGCACTCTAGAGCTTGTACCTCGTGGGTGCGTTGGCACCTAGAGGCTTGTTTTTGCGGAGCTCAATCATTGTGGTGGAAAGCTTCGGGACGCTATGGGAGCCTCCAATTCGGTTGTGGAGATTGCCCCGAGCATTTGTACGGGTTCGGTGACCGCCCCCAAGGGTTGCCATTTGTACGGGTTCGGTGACCGCCCTCAAGTGTCCTAATAGTGGAATCACGGCATCTTGCATTGGTAAGAGCGTGAGGAGAAATAGGGTGGCCCTCGTTGGCTTCGTGTGAGCATTGTGCTCCTCACCCTTTCCAAACGGAGACGTACTTCTCGCAAGAGAAGGAAGTTAGGTAACAAATCCTTGTCTCCATCGGCTCCACTTGCGGTTATCTCTACCCTTACTTTGAGCAAGCTTATTACATTGTTTATCTTGTGCTTGCTCATATTATTGTGCATTGCTTGTCCCATAGGTTGTTCATCTAGTCAACCTATTTACTTGTGCACCTACTTTGTGATAGCCTTAGTGCATTTGTTATATATCTTGCTATCACATAGTTGTTTATCTTGCTTAGTATAAGTTGTTGGTGCACATAGTTGAGCCTAGATTATGTAGGTTTATTGCTTGGCAAATTAAACGTTAAGTTTCATTCCGCATTTGTTCAAGCCTAAACCGTAATTATTTTAAGCGCCTATTCACCCCCCCTCGAGGCGACATCCACTTCCTTTCACCCATCTTGCAGCCTTTCAGAAGTTCCCTCTTCACCAACTCTGCCATGCCAAGCTTACTCATATGCCCAAGGCACATGTGCCACAGATTAGTATTATCCGATTTTTCATTAGTAACAACAGCAGCAGTAGCATTCATAGTGCTTCCTCTAAGAGCATATAATTTTCAGAATTCATATCACCTACCATATGAATGAGAGAACCTTTGGATACCTTCACAACTCCACCTGTTCCGGTGTACTTGTATCCTTCAACTGCAAGAGTGCTAAGCGAGATAAGATTTCTCGCCATCTTTGGTACGTGCCTCACATCCTTCTAAGTGCGGATCATGCCATCATGCATCTTGATCTGAACTTCGCCAATACCCACAATCTCACGCGGGTTATTATCTCCCATCCGCACCACATCTCCTTTCTGCACAAACTCATCAGAACTGAACCAATCCTTGTTACAGAAAATATGAAACAAACATGCAGAATCAAGTATCCACTCATCATTAGCAGAAACACAACCGGCAAAGACAACAAGTGCATCATCAGAATCAGTCTCACCAGATGCAACAACAACCTTACCATCTCCATCGGATTTATGCTTAGGCTTATACGTAACATACCTCTTTTCCTTATTCTGCAGCTTCCAACAATCACCAATCTCGTGACCATTTTTCTTACAATACGTGCAGAATTGTTTGTCCTTTCTCTGGACTTTGAGTGGTATCGGTTATTCTTGTTGTTGTCTCTGTTGTAATTGTTGTCGTAACTCTTCTGCTCAGATCTACCTCAGACCTGCAAAGCTTCACCTCGAGAGGATGATTCCCCGGGCTGAACTAAGCTTTTCATCTTTTCCTTCTGTTGAAGGGCCTCATATACTTTAGCAAGGGTTAGATCATCACGACTATATAAAATAGTATCAGGGAAATTTGCAAAGGAACTAGGCAACAAGCATAGAAGCAGAAGACCTAAGGCTTCATCCTCATACTTAACCTCCATAGCCTCCAGATCAGAAATGATATCCTTGAAGACCAACAGGTGATTCATCATCGAACCACCTTCCTGCAGCTTGTGCGTGAACAGCTTCATCTTCACGTGCATCTTACTGGTTAGATCTTTGGACATACAGATCGAATCCAACTTCAACCATAGAGCGGCAGCAGTTTTATCCTTCAAAACCTCCTGCAGAATATTATTGGATAAATGCAAATGAATCAAAGACATCGCCTTACGATCCTTACGGACTTGATCAGGAGTCCATGTTGCTTGATCGGCTTTCCCGAACTTCTCCAACGCATCATCCAGATCAGGATGAGCCAGCACCGCGCGCATCTTGAGTTGCTACAGCGCGAACCTTGTGTTGTAGTCCAGCGGCGGAAGATCGAACTTCATCGACATGTCGAAGAACCCTAAATTTAAAAAGGCTCTGAAACCACTTGTTGATACTATTTTATATAGTCGTGATGATCTAACCCTAAAATAGTAACACAACCTCCAGGTCAGACCTTGGATGTCTCATTTTCATGGATGGATCTCATCTCTTCTTCCATGGCTTGCTTCCACGATTCCTGTTTCAGGGCTTCAACATAGCTTGATGGATCATCGACTCCAAGCATGCACAACTCAAGATCTTTCACATGATCAAAATCCTCAGGACTCAAGCTTGGAGTTGTTTCATCAAACAAATCACTTAGAGAGCTCACATACGAAGGGGTCCCTCTGGTGTATCCAGAGCAGGCAAAGTTTCAGACAATGGTATAGCTGGTGTCATCGGTGATTTAGGTGTAGCTAGGGAGGTGGAGTTCTGCATTATGATTCGTGAGCCTACATTACGTGGAAAGTTGCCATCAGAACCATGTGTTTCATATCGACTTGGATCTCATCACAATTTGGCTGAGATAAATCTTTAGGGTCAATGTGTACTGTGAAAGCTTCATCACAATCAACAGCAAGTTCTGCCTCTCCACTCCACAACCACTTCTTTCCTTCGTCAAAAACTACATCCCTTTTGTAGCCGGTTATACAGCCGTTATGCCTTTGAACCCCAGTCTTAACCAATGAACACCATTTTATCACTTCTGTCAGCAAGTTTCCCTCTTGACAGCCCTGTCACTTTCACATGGGCCACACAACCAAATGTGTGCAAGGGATGGACATATGGCTTCCTATCATGCCAAGCTTTATAGGGAGTTCTTCCAAGCACACTCTTCAGCAGTGATCTATTTAACAAATAGACCGCAGTGGTAACAACTTCTCCCCAAGTCTGATTGCGCCTTTCAACAACCCGGTTTTGTTGGGCTGAGTAGGGGTCATCCTCCTTTTCAAAAAACAACAAAAACACTCTTCACAATATTCATTGAATTCCGCGGAGGTGAATTCTCCACCACGGTTTGTTCTTAATGCTTTGAGCTTCAAGTCCACTTCCATCTCAGCAGCGGCCTTCACCTTTTTAAATGCAACAAATGATTGGTCCTTGCTCTTCAAAATAAGAAGCCTCATGTATCAGCTACAGTCGTCAACCATCAACAGAAAATATCGACTTCCAGTTGGGGTAGATTGTGTTATTGGACCACAGAGATCAGCATGTACAAGTTCCAATTGCTTTTCTGCTCTGTACTTTGCTTGTTGTGGAAGGATGTATGATGTTGTTTCCCAATTAAGCAGCCATCACACACCTTCTCAACGTGCTTCACAAGAGGAAACCCTTTCACCATGTTCTGTTGAGCCAGAGATCTCAGTGCCTGAAAATTCAGATGCTGGAAACGAGCATGCGACAACCATGCAGTTTCTTCGACAGAACCTAACAGACAAACAGGCTTACCCAGCTTCAAGTTGAGAATATAGAGCTTATTCTTTCTCCTCGGCACACTGATTAGTAATCTTCTATGTTTGTCAAATATTTCCAGAAACCCATCGTCAAGAACAATTTCACAACCATGTTGTTCTAACTGAGCTAGACTTATCAATGTTGCTTCGCAGCTTAGGTGGCTTTCGTCCAACTCCTTGCTAACGCACACACGTCCTTCTCCACGACCGGTTTTCTTGTCCAACCCATCGCTGGTTTTTTTAGTCCATCTCACCGTCTCCCAAGTCCCAACCCTATCCTGCCTCAACGCAATCGGTTTTCTCTCCCCTAAATGCTCCCACAACAGAACACATCTCAACTTCTCTCCCTTGCGGCAACAGCGGCATACGTGACGCAGGTGATGCTAAGATCTTGTAGGTCAACACCTCTTCTGATCTCTCTCCCTGGATGCCCTGTCATATCATCTTCCTTTCTGAGAGAAGTGCCGATGGTGTCACTGAGGAACGAGGGGCAGTGGCCAAAGATTCTGCTCCTGAGCGAGGATGACAGCCGCGCGTTTCTCCTGACCGTGGGTGCCCTCGGCGCCGCCGTGGTCATCGTGTTGGTGTTCTACGTCAGAGCGGGAGCGGCGACGTATCCGTGTGGGTGAACCTGCAACTAGCGGCTATGGCGAACAATGGCAAGGTGGACATGTTCATGGTGGGTATTGCCGTGGATGAACCAACATTCCTTCGGGTGCCGCCGATGTATCTGAGTTTTGTTGTGGGACGGGGATACAGTGTACATTTAGAGTTTCCCTGAACATCTGCATCAACAAGAATCTTCGACTGATATTTTCTTGACTTGAATCTCCAGTTGATACTGCTGATTGATATGCATCAAGTACATGTATTCTACTGCAAGTTCGTGCTTCATAGTCTGGAGATCCGGCTTAAAGTATTTAGGTTCGATACTTCTTTAATAGTTGCTGCTAGCCTGCTACCCTTGGAAAAACAATGTCTACTATTACTATGAAAGAGTATGGAATAATCTCAGCCATCCATGTATTAAGAGGGAGGTGTACCGATGAAGAAGTGCCTGGAGAAATGTCCCCTCTCCCCACAATTATAACACTTGAATTTTTTATTTGAGTTTGACACAAGTTTTGAGCTCGATGGCTGGTCGCCGCCTCTCCCTTGGCCATTGCCTCGGTCAGCATCCCCCTTGATGCCGCCTCCTGTACCATGCCCAACAAAGTTTTGCGGCTGTGTGCATCTTAACTATGCAGAGGCCAGATGTACTTAATTTTATCGAGTAATAAAGCCTTTTACCCAAAAAATGCCCAACAAAAGTTTTCTTGCCGTTGTAACCTTCCCACTGCTTCTTGATCAGCATGAGGTGCTGACCATCAGTAGGATGACCAAAACGCTGCTTGATGCGCTCCTCGTATATGCCTTGAATCTCCTTATCAAATCCTCAAAGGATATGGTCTTCAGATCGATGCATTGCTCCAGTGGAGCCACCAGATGCATTACCCGTGCCGGCGCCGCCTGCAGGATTTTCTGAACGACGGTGAGCTCCTTCACCTCGTTGCCGAGCGCACGGATGCTGGAGGTGACTAGCTTGTTCACACGAGTCGCGAAAGCTTCCGTCGTCTCGCTGTTGCCCATCTTCAAGCCCTAGAACGCCTTCCGCAGTGCCTGGAGATTGGATTCACGTACGCGGTCGTGGCCAACGTGCACGGTCTTGAATTCTTGATTGACTCCCATGCCATCTTCACCGTGTCCTTTCCGACGAGCGATGCGAGCACGTCTTCCGGCACACCCTGATAAATTGCTAGCAGTGCATCACAATCCATCTCGAAAGACACCGTCTCAGAGCTGACCACCTCCCACTACACTCTGGCCGATTGCATCGCCACCCGCATCTGCATCGCCCACAAGGTGTAGTTTTTGCATGTGAGCTGCGGGTAGTGGGGGATTCGTGAGCCATGAGTTCTCCCACCTGCCCCGCACCACCCACCGCCGACACCGCACCACCCACCGCCGGAGCGCACAGCTTCCCCTCGCCGCAACCTCTTCACCATGTCTCCCCCCCCCCCCCGCCAGCGACGGGACTCCGGGTCGCCTTCGAGTGCAGCCCATGGGGATCGCCCCGGCGAGCCGCAGTTGTCTGCGAGCGAACCGATTTCGCAGGAGGAGTTGGAGGAGATCTTACGCGAGCTGTGGAGGTCAAGATGCGACCGGATCCGAGCGGAGGTGCTCCGCTGGATGGGAGCTTTCCAGAGGCACAGCGCGGCGCGACAGGCGCGAGCTCGGATTCCAAATCTGAGATCGAGGAGGAAGAAGCTGGAATGGGAGAAGCAGAGCAGGGTGATCCAGGATCTGCAGGAGGAGCTCAACCAGAGGCTGATGGACTTCGTGGAGGTGATCGTGTACGAGGCCACCCTCGAGGATAAGAGGAGAATCCCCCAGCCAGGGCGCCGACGCCCGGAACTGGTGATCAAATGGGCGATCGAGGAGGCGAAATCCTCAAATCCATTACAGAGGCAGAGGTGGAGTTGTGTCCTCGGAGGAGGGCCGCAAGGCCCAAGCAGACCAGAGACCCCGAGGAGCAGTGTCGCACAGTGAGGGTCGTGAAGATGGGCTCGATTGGGGCGCAACCGGAGGAGTTCTTCTTCAATTGGGGGGTTCGCTGGTATCTGGAGACAGCCGCTCAACCCCCTCTCCACTCCGCTACCCATGAACTCAGGTGGAAGAGAGCAGCAGCGAGCACTCGAGAGAAGATGCAGGGAGCTTCAACGAGTTAGGTTGAGATCTCTGTTGAGATTCACGAGAGCAGGAGGAGAATCACTACAGAAGCTGGCAACCAGGATTTGCACTGCTGCGACGGAGGAAGAGATCAGGCGGATGGTGCCTCGCCAATCCGTGGATCTGGAAGAAATTATAGCGTGGGCATTGGCGGCCAAAGACTCCCCGATCCTGCAGTGCCGTGCAACTTGGATGGCCTTCTGGGACTTGCAATCAGAGGAAACAATGGCCATAGTAGCAAGCTTGGGCCTGTGAGATTCATTAGTCCGCATGTGGTCTGTGGGAAAGGCATCGACCGGGCTTGTGGTTTGAATCGATCGGATGACATGGCGTGTGCTGGCTTTGGTAGCTTCCCAATTGAGCTGGAAAGTAGCCATGCTGGAAAGCATCTTGGCTTGAACCCGGTGGAGACCTTCTTCTGCCAGCTGTGGGAGGAGGGCAGTATAAAAGAAGGCCTTGGGGCTAGGGTTTCTGGGATCAATCCCATCCTTTCCCCCACCTCCCCACCACCACCCCAAGCCGCCGCCAAGGATACCACATATCGGATCATGGGGGATTCCGGTCAAGGAAGAAGCAGAGGCCGGGGAAGGTTCAATAGAGAGAGACAGAATAACAACTGGCGCCCAGATCACAACAATCAGACGCAGCAGCAACAGATAGGAGCACCTCCCCCGCAGCAGTTCTTCGGGTATGGGTTCCAAGGTCAAGCTCCACCCCCATGGGCGTACCCTGGACAGTTCAATCCACAATTCCCGCAACAGATGAAGCAGCCTGGGGCAGGTATGCCACAGCAATGGTTTGGAGGGCCACCTATTGTGAATCAGGGCACATCTGTGGAGAAAAACCAAACTAGTGAAGGTGGTGCTAATCTAGGGAAGAATTCTAGCAAGACAGTTGTGAGAAAGAAGTTGTAACCAGCACACAAATCAGTTGGAGAAGGCCCAGGGCTCATGTCAAATACAAAGGTAACCTGTTTCAACTGTGGGGAGCCTGGACATCCCATGGATGGCTGTGACAAGCAGAAGGCTTGTTTCATCTGCAAAACTGTCAATCACAAGGTTGATGATGTTGGATATGTGCCCTAGAGACAAATTAATAAAGATATTTGTCACATATCCGTTTTGTTCATAATACGTTTTATACTGTGCTATAACTGTATTACTTGGAAATACTAATACAGGTGTAGTATAAAACATGGTCCGTAGTTTAACTCGGGTAAACTATCTCATTGGGCAATTGATTGATCAAGCTTTCCTGATCATGGCGACACTTAAGTCCATTGACAATGAGGTCATATCATTAGGGGAATGATGTGATGGACAGACACCCACCTAAAGTAATGCAATGTGATAGAGTCACATAGTTCAGCGTTGCTATGACTTTGTAACGTATGCCTTAGTCCTTAGACCGTAATGATCATACGTAATCACGATCTATGAGGAGACTTTGATTTGTATCCCACCGCCTGACTGAAATATGCTGGCTATAACGATGCACTTTGGGTATTCCGAAATAGATGGTTGATGAGTATGTTAATAGATCAAAGCAGGATTTGTCAGTCCTTATGACAGGACAGGTACTCTAGGCCCACTCGGTGATATTGCATCAACCCTTGCAAGGACGTGACTAGGTCACAAGAGATGCAATGATCATGGACGAGAGAAGTTGTTTGTCGTGAACGAGATGTGAACACGGTATGTGGGATACCGACGATCAAACTTGAGTCTATTAACATAAGGGGTAGACCCCACTTTTTCCATACAACAATTGATCTCCTTCTTCTTCCTTCTCCATTTCCGGAAGTGGACTCCCCTTGTTTGGAGTCTGCACCAGGATTGGAGTTCTCCACCATAAGGCAGGCCGTCGCTCTGCCGGAGTCGGGATCCGTAGCCGTCTTCTTTCCGCTGCTCGTCTGGTTCGGAGCCCGGGAGGAACATCGATTGTGCCGTACGTGTATAATCTCTTCGAGGCACTACACCTGTGGTGCTGCTTCATCGCTGGAGGTCTACCGGGAGTCATCCTCGCCGGTGGTGGTCTTCTACACGACAGGGAGGTCGTAGTTCTACGCCAACCACGTTCGTAAGAACGTTTCCCGCTTTCGGTCTTCAAAGGTATGAACACCGATTCCCTCCGTTACTTTACATCGCCATAGCATAGATCTTGGGTTCGGGTACCGTAGGTGTGAAAAATTTGTGTTTTCTGCCTCGTATCCCAACAGATGACTGCCCAGTGAAGAAGAAGCCACATACATGTGCGAAATTTGTAGGTAGTGCAGCTCAAGGCTTAGGTTTTTATTGTGTGTATGTCCCAGACATCAATTCCCAGCATGCTGGAGGTATGAAGAATGTTGGTATGGTTTTTGTGGAATCAGGAGAAATCTCGAAGCAAGAGCTGGCCAAGGAGTTCTCTGAAATCTACAAAACTAATTGGCCATGGCCAATCAACAGCCTGGATGACTGGACCTTCCTGGTTAAGTTCCCTCCAGCCATTCCAGTGGAGCAAGTGGCTGGGTACCCCTGTTTTGGACTCAAAAAGGAAAATGTTACTGTCAATGTAGAGGTTTGGAAAGGAAAGATAGATTCTGAAGGGCCCCTGCAAGAGGTTTGGGTTAAAATTAGGAAGTTAAATCCAAAGTGGTGTGAATGGCAAGTCTATGACCAAGTCACTTCAGCTTTTGGTCTGCTGCTGAATGTGGACTGGCAATTCAACTTCCAGTCTTTCTATGAAGTAGTCAGACTCAAGGTGGCCTGCAAAGACCGCACACAAATCCCATCTAAGAGGGTCTTTGGTATCCAGGGGGAGCTCTATAGAATCTTCATTGAGGTTGAGCCCCACACAGAGACTTGTAGTGGTGATGGTAATGACCCTCCCCCACCTGGTGAGGACAACATTACTTTGGGATCTGGGATGGCTAGTGCCCAAATCACTGATGAGATCAGGTCGCAAAGGAGCTCCAAGTCTGGCTCTGATCAAAGCTCTGTAGCTTTATCTAACACATCTGTAAGACAGCAAACCATGAACTACCTGCAGAGGATCAATGAAGAAATAGAGGATACTCACTCACCTGTGTCTTTCCTCAAGTCCAAAATGCCAATGGTGGAGGAGAAAGAAGCTGACAAGTTTGGCAATAAAGAAGGAAACCACTGTTTCAGTATGCTAAGGGAGATGGAGCTGATGGATGATGAGGAAGATGAAGAGGAAGTGACTGAGATCCCTGATGGATTGAGATATGGCACTGATGGTGGTTTTGAGGACTCCTTTCCATCCTTGGACGAAACTGTAGCCCTGGCCAAGCAGAAATGGGGTCCTACTCAAGAAATGAGGACAAGCTCAAGAGTTACTAACAACCAAGTGCGTGTGATGCTCAGAGCATAGCAGCTCAAAAAGATCCACAACTTGGAAATTCCAAAAGACAAAAGGTATAACTAATCCCCACTTTTCCCTGTTCAACAATCCTTCATTCATTTCTGTTGCTAGTAAAATCGGAGTTCATGTAGATCCCCCACAAGGGCTAGTGATAGATGACATTGTAGACAAAAACAGTAATACAGTTCTGGCCAGCACTGCTGGTGCTGTGCCAAAATCTGGTATAGATAAGAACAATGATGAGGTTTTAGCCAGTACTGTTGGTACTGTCTCAAGCCCTAGAACACCCAACTTCATAGCTAGAAATCATTTTTTTACTGATAATGATCAAGGCTTGTTAGATAATAATAGTAGCAAAGGTATCTGGACTGAGTTCTGCAAAAATAGGCGGGGCAAGCACCCCATGAAAATTAGAGTACCATGAATTGTCTATTTTGGAATGTGAGGGGAATTAATTCCCCTGGTAGGAAAGCTCTTATCCTAGATACTATCAATAGAATCCAGCCAGCTGTGATTGGTTTTCAGGAAACCAAGAAGGAAAACTTCTCTGAATCATACCTAAAATCTTTATGTGGGTCCAAGAACTTTACTTGGCATCACCTCCCTTCAGTTGGCTCTGCTAGTGGCATCCTAATGGGGATTGACTTGAATGTCTTTCATCTAATTAGTTGGAGCAATTTAGAATTTTCTGTTAGTTGCTCTCTAAGATTGAAAGGGAAAGAAGAAGAACTTAGATTCATTACTGTCTATGGGACTTCCTATGAAGAGATAAAATATGCATTCCTGTCTGAGCTTCATGCACTCTTTATAGACAATAGTATCCCTACCATTATAGGAGGAGACTTACCCCTATTGAGGTTCTCTTCTAACAAGAACAATGGCAATATAAATAGAAAATGGAGTGACAATTTCAATGCCTGGGTGGAGATTTGGAGTCTTCTAGAAATTAAACTGGCTAGCAGGAAGTATACATGGGCCAATAACCAAGTAGACCTAATCATGTATACCATTGACAGAGTCTTTTGTACTACAGAGCTAGACATTTTATTTCCACTAGCTTCTATCTCTGCCTTACCCAGATGTGGAAGTGATCACACACCCATATTCCGGGACTCAGGCTTGCTCAAAAAACCAAGAACTGGTAGCTATAAGATGGAAAAATTGTGGCTATTAAGGGATGATTTTAGAAATCTCATCTCAAAAATCTGGAATGAGGAAACCATAGCTAGAGATCCAATAGGCAAGTGGCAAGAGAAAATTAGAAAAGTTAGGAAGATTACCAAAGGATGGAGCTCTAATGAGGAAGCAGCCATTAAGAGATACAAAAAAATCCTTCTAGAGGAATTTAATACCCTAGATATAAAGGCTGAATCTGAAACACTAACTGATGTAGAGATAGCTAGGTCTAAATTTATACACTCAGAGCTGCAGAAAATTTGGCTTCAAGAGGAAGTCAAAGCCAAGAAGAGATCTAGAGATAAATATATTAAAGAAGGGGATAGAAACACCTCTTATTTCCATGCTGTTGCCAATCAAAGAAATAGGAAAAACAACTATCCACTCTCTGGATGGTTCTGATGGTCCTGTGACTGAGACAAAAGAAATGCTAGGGATTGCTAGAGAGTTCTATAAGGATTTATTTAAGCATGAACCTAGAAGTGGATTTAGACTAGATGATAAATTCTTCAGTAGAGATGAGATGGTTAGTGACCAGGAAAATGCAACCCTGGAAGCTGATTTTACTAAAGCTGAGGTCAAAAAGGCTATTTTTGATTCATATGCTGATGGGGCCCCTGGCCCAGATGGCATTCCTTTCTTTTTTTACCAGCACTTCTGGGAGCTTGTTAAAGTAGATCTTATGGATATGTTCCACAGCTTCTATAAAGGTGAGCTGGACATTAGTAGGCTGAATTTTGCCATGCTCACTCTTATTCCTAAAGAACCTGATGCAACATCCATCAAAAAGTTTAGACCTATCAGTCTGCTTAATTGCAGTTTTAAAATCTTCACTAAAGTGTTGACCAATAGGATCACAATGATCTTGCAGAGATCATTGCTAGCAACCAGTCTGCCTTCTTAAAAGGGAGATTTATACTGGAAAGTGTAGTTACTGCACATGAGGGGCTACACTCAGTACACTCTGCAAACAAGAAAGGGCTAGTGCTTAAATTAGATTATGAAAAAGCCTTTGATAAAGTTAATTTGGAATTTCTGGCTGAGCTCTTGCAAGCCAGAGGCTTTGGTAGCAAATGGCTATCCTGGGTTAGGAATATCACTCATAGAGGATCTGTGGGGGTCAAAATTAACAATGCCGAAAGCAATTTCTTCACCACTGGGAAAGGGATGAGGCAAGGAGACCCCCTGTCTCCCCTCCTTTTTAACATTGGGGTTGATGCTTTGACCAGGATGCTGGTCAAAGCAGCTGACCATCAGCTTATTAGTGGGCTCTTCCCTGAGGTTTGCCCTGGAGGGATCATCTGCCTCCAATATGCAGATGACACTATCCTCTTTTTAGATAACAATCTAGGCCAAGCTGAAAACCTTAAAACAGTGCTTTGCTGTTTTGAGAAAGTCTCTGGTATGAGAATTAATTACAACAAGAGTGAACTCATCCCAATTAATCTAGATGAGGAAGAACTCACACCTTTGGTCACTAGCCTAGGATGCTCACAAGGGAAGTTCCCTATAAAATACTTAGGAATTCCTCTACATTTTGAAAAATTAAGTAGGGAGGATATCCAACCTCTGATAGACAAAGTTCTTAAAATAATAGCAGGCTGGAGAGGAGAACTGCTATCTTATAGAGGCAGATTGATCCTTATCCAAGCCTGTTTAGCTAGTATCCCAATTTACGCACTCTCCTTTTTTAAATTTCCCAAATGGGTTGTAGAAATGATAAACTCTCAAATGGCTCATTGCTTATGGAATGACTTTGAGGGTAATAGGAAAATTCACCTAGCCAATTGGAAATTAGTCTGCATGAAGAAAGAATTTGGAGGCTTGGGTATACCAAACCTTCAAGAGATCAATACGTGCCTACTTGGCTCTTGGGTGAGGAGATATAATGAAGGGGAATGTAAAATCTGGAAAACCATAATAGACAAAAAATACACTTCAAATAGGAGAACTAACTTATTTGTCCCTAGTTCTAACCCCAGAATCTCTAGATTCTGGAAAGGGGTCTCATCCACTATCCAAGCTTTGAAGTTTGGGTATAGATGGAAGGTGGGAGATGGGAGAAAGATCAGATTATGGGAGGACTCATGGTTTGGCAACTCACCTCTTTCAGTTCAATTTTGGCCTATCTACACCATCTGCAATGAACAAAACATTGTTCTTGTTGAAGCCTGGGATGGTACTACTCTTAATATTTCATTTAGGAGAACCTTCTCTGAGAGGCTTATGGAACAATGGTTCCAACTAGAAGAGATTGTTGGTGGACTGCCAAAGGATCCCAACGGCTGGATTCGTGGGGGACTATAAAAGGGGGGGTCTTCTTCTTCCTTTGTCCCCACCAGTTTTGTGCAAGTTCTTCCCCCCATTGTTGATCTCTTTGAGCTTGCTTACACTCTTCCCCTCCTATGATTCTTGCTCCTTTTTGAGGGAAAAGAGAGAGGAGATCTAGATACACATTCTCCACCGATTCATCTCTCCTCTAAATGAGGGGAGCCTTGTGGATCTAGATCTTGGAGTTCTTGGTGTTCTCTTTGTTCTTCCTCTCATACTCCTCCATAGATTTTGTTGCTTTGGTGGGATTTGAGAGTGGGGGACTTGAGCACTTCGTGTGCTCTTGCCGTTGCATTTGGTGCATCGGTTTGAGTTCTCTCCGAGGATTCATTGTAGTGAGTGAAGTAGAGAAGATAGCTACTCTTGAGTGCATTGGCACTCTAGAGCTTGTACCTCGTGGGTGCGTTGGAACCTAGAGGCTTGTTTTTGCGGAGCTCAATCATTGTGGTGGAAAGCTTCGGGACGCTATGGGAGCCTCCAATTCGGTTGTGGAGATTGCCCCGAGCATTTGTACGGGTTCGGTGACCGCCCCCAAGGGTTGCCATTTGTACGGGTTCCGTGACCACCCTCAAGTGTCCTAATAGTGGAATCACGTCATCTTGCATTGGTAAGAGCGTGAGGAGAAATAGGGTGGCCCTCGTTGGCTTCGTGTGAGCATTGTGCTCCTCACCCTTTCCAAACGGAGACGTACTTCTCGCAAGAGAAGGAACTTAGGTAACAAATCCTTGTCTCCATCGGCTCCACTTGCGGTTATCTCTACCCTTACTTTGAGCAAGCTTCTTACATTGGTTATCTTGTGCTTGCTCATATTATTGTGCATTGCTTGTCCCATAGGTTGTTCATCTAGTCAACCTATTTACTTGTGCACCTACTTTGTGATAGCCTTAGTGCTCTTGTTATATATCTTGCTATCACATAGTTGTTTATCTTGCTTAGTATAAGTTGTTGGTGCACATTGTTGAGCCTAGATTATGTAGGTTTCTTGCTTGGCAAATTAAACGTTAAGTTTCATTCCGCATTTGTTCAAGCCTAAACCGTAATTATTTTAAGCGCCTATTCACCCCCCCCTCGAGGCGACATCCACGTCCTTTCACCCATCTTGCAGCCTTTCAGAAGTTCCCTCTTCAACAACTCTGCCATGCCAAGCTTACTCATATGCCCAAGGCGCATGTGCCACAGATTAGTATTATCCGATTTTTCATTAGTAACAGCAGCAGCAATAGCATTCATAGTGCTTCCTCTAAGAGCATATAATTTTGCAGAATTCATATCACCTATCATATGAACGAGAGAACCTTTGGATACCTTCACAACTCCACCTGTTCCGGTGTACTTGTATCCTTCAACTGCAAGAGTGCTAAGCGAGATAAGATTTCTCGCCATCTTTGGTACGTGCCTCACATCCTTCAAAGTGCGGATCATGCCATCATGCATCTTGATCTGAACTTCGCCAATACCCACAATCTCACGAGGGTTATTATCTCCCATCCGCACCACATCGCCTTTCTGCACAAACTCATCAGAACTGAACCAATCCTTGTTACAGAAAATATGAAACAAACATGCAGAATCAAGTATCCACTCATCATTAGCAGAAACACAACCGGCAAAGACAACAAGTGCATCATCAGAATCAGTCTCACCAGATGCAACAACAACCTTACCATCTCCATCGGATTTATGCTTAGGCTTATACGTACCGTTCCTCTTTTCCTTATTCTGCAGCTTCCAACAATCACCAATCTCATGACCATTTTTCTTACAATACCTGCGGAATTGTTTGTCCTTTCCTCTGTACTTTGAGTGGTATCGGTTATTCTTTTTGTTGTCTCTATTGTAATTGTTGCCGTAACTCTTCTGCTCAGATCCACGTCAGACCTGCAAAGCTTCACCTCGAGAGGATGATTCCCCGGGCTGAACTAAGCTTTTCATTTTTTCCTTCTGTTGAAGGGCCTCATATACTTCACCAAGGGTTAGATCATCACGACTATATAAAATAGTATCACGAAAATTTCCAAAGGAACTAGGCAACGAGCATAAAAGCAGAAGACCTAAGTCTTCATCCTCATACTTAACCTCCATAGCCTCCAGATCAGAAATGATCTCCTTGAAGACCAACAGGTTATTCATCATCGAACCACCTTCTTGCAGCTTGTGCGTGAACAGCTTCATCTTCATGTGCATCTTACTGGTTAGACCTTTGGACATACAGATCGAATCCAACTTCAACCATAGAGTGGCATCAGTTTTCTCCTTCAAAACCTCCTGCATAATATTATTGGATAGATGCAAATGAATCAAAGACATCGCCTTACGATCCTTACGGACTTGATCAGGAGTCCATGTTGCCTGATCGGCTTTCCCGAACTTCTCCAACGCATCATCCAGATCGGGATGAGCCAGCATCGCGCGCATCTTGACTTGCCACAGCGCGAACCTTGTGTTGTAGTCCAGCGGCGGAAGATCGACCTTCATCGACATGTCGAAGAACCCTAAATTGAACAAGGCTCTGATACCACTTGTTGATACTATTTTATATAGTCGTGATGATCTAACCCTAAAATAGTAACACAACCTCCAGGTCAGACCTTGGATGTCTCATTTTCATGGATGGATCTCATCTCTTCTTCCATGGCTTGCTTCCACGATTCATGTTTCAGGGCTTCAACATAGCTTGATGGTTCATCGACTCCAAGCATGCACAACTCAAGATCTTGCACATGATCAAAATCCTCAGGACTCAAGCTTGGAGTTGTTTCATCATAAAAATCACTTAGAGAGCCCGCATACGAAGGGGTCCCTCTGGTGTATCCAGAGCAGGCAAAGTTTTAGACAATGGTATAGCTGGTGTCACAGGTTATTTAGGTGTAGCTAGGGGAGGTGGAGTTCTGCATTATGATTCGTGATCCTACATTACATGGCAAATTGCCATCAGAACTATGTGTTTCATATCGACTTGGCTCTCATCACAATTTGGCTGAGCTAAATCTTCAGGGTCAATGTGTACTGTGAAAGCTTCATCACAATCAACAGCAAGTTCTGCCTCTCCACTCCACAACCACTTCTTTCCTTCCTCAAAAACTACATCCCGTGATACCACCAGACGTTTTGTAGCCGGTTATTGATACGTCCAAAACGTATCTATAATTTCTGCTTGCTCCATGCATGTTTTGTGTGATATTGCTCTGATCTAGATTCACTTTCATACAATTTTGATCATATTTGGACTAACCTATTAACTCAGTGCACCCCAGTGCCAGTTCCTGTTTTCTGCTGTTTTTCTATTTCAGTTTTCCCCCATATAAAAAGTGGCAGAAAAATTCCGGGAAAAATATAGGAAAAATCAGCGTACAGGAAGCTTCGCGAAGAGCCCGAGTGGGGCCAGAGGGGAGCCAGGGGTGGCCCAGGCGGCCACCCGGCGTGGCCCCACCCTTGGACGCGCCAGAGGGCGCCTGGGGCCCCTGGTCCACCTCTGGCTGCCCCCCTTCGCCTATATATCCCCCGTGACGTGAAACCCTCGGCGACATAACCCTTTTTCGCGATCTCTCCTCTGTTCCACCGCCGCCGCGCTACCGAGATCGGTAGCACCAGAAGACCTCTTCCCGGCACCCTGCCGGAGGGAGGTCCGACCTCCGGGAGTCTCCTCTCCACCATGGATGCTCCCCGGATGTCTTGTGAGTAGTTTTCCTTGGACCATGGGTCCGTGGTCAGTAGCTATGTGATGTTATCCTCCCCTCTTTGTTCTTCATGGTTTAGACCTCGTGAGCTGCCCTACATGATCGAGGAACTTTTGTAATCTTTCTGCTGTTGCTATGCTGAGTTTGATGGGATCTGATGGATTATGAGATTATTTTCAGATTGTGATTGAGTAGTATATTTGGTTTTTTATCTCTTATATATTTTTTTCCTAAGTAATTCTTGCATGTTCTCCATTGCTGTTTATTGCTTTGGCCAAGTAGTAGGTAGTAACCCCAAGAGGGAACATTATGCTCGATTGTGGGTTCATGCCCCCCGATGACACGCTTGAGTGACAGAAACATGAGTCTAGGGGATGTGCTGTTGCCACAAGGGGGAAAACAACGGTGCTTGTAACCGCGGTTACAAGGATTGTTTACTTTACGCATAGTGCTTTTTAATGCAGTTGTCTGTTGCTTTGGGTTTACACTTTGGGTGGGGCTCGCAACTTAATACCAGCGAGATGTTCTGGATAGATATCTCAAGGTGGATGATTAGTAGTAGATGCAGTTGGATTTCGGTCTACTTATTTTGGCGTACTTCCCGTGCTTTTGAGCCTCTTCCTTTCTTTTGTAGCATAGTTAGCATTGCGGTGCGTTCATAATCCTGTCAATTGCCCTTCTGTAATTTGTTTACCTCGCATAGCAGTTTTATCGTCTTTTGGGAGAGAGACATCACTAGTGAACATCATGTATCCCGGTCCATATCCTCATTACTGTTTCCACGCTCATTTACTTTTCTGCTTTTAATTTCAGTTGCTATCATTATCCCTTGTGTTTGATCCTTTGTGAACAACAAGACCAGAGAGATTGACAACCTCTCTGAACTTCCTTGGGAACAAAGTTATTTGTGTCTGTGTGCAGGTCCGCGTCAGTTGCGCCGCTGACACCTACTTATCATCTCTGGAGTCCTACTGGAGACAAACATTGGTATATTTACTGAGGGAAATTTGCTGCTGTGCTGCATCACACCTTCCACTTGGGGCTCACCAATGAAGGGCGAGAAAACTAACTCTCGCGCCATCAAGCAAAATTTCTGGCGCCGTTGCCGGGGACTCCGAGTGCTAAGATAGGGGAGTTTCACACTACCCTTTACCTTTGTTTTTTAGTCTTGTTAGTTTACCTTTCAGTTTTTATCTTTGTGTCCTATATTGAAAATCATAAAAAAATTGTTTATCTTGCTGTTATTAGTCCTCCTTGTTTAGATGAACATGTTAGGGCTAGGTGCTTTGTGGGAATTGGAAGTTCTCGATTTCCGTCAAAGAGATGGAGAAAATATGAAGAAGGCATGGGACAGAATCTCTGAAGCACATAAAAGAATTATGCCTTGGATACCTATAAAATTGTGCTTAGAAATTTTTACCATGGTCTTTTTAAGTGGAGTAAACACTCTCTTGATATTATAGCTGAAGGAGATTTTCTAGAGTGTGATGAAGTTAGAGCTCTTGATATTTTGCATAGTCTATCTAGTTATTTTGTTTATGATCGTAGTATTGATACTGTCATAGATAGACTTGCCACTATTGAAAAAGATTGGATGCTCTAGACTTGAGGAAAGTAGAGGAACTTAAGTCCAACAAGAAAGAAATGTTGGAGATAGATGATGATTGGGAACCCTTTGTTAGGATTAGCATCTCTAACCAAGGCTTCCTTGCTCTTTGTGATATTGGATCCACAGTTTCTACTATGCCAAAAATAGTTTATGATTCTTTGAAGCTAGATATGGATAAATTATCATCTTATCATGAACATTCCAATGGAGATATTTAAGAGATTAAAGGAAAGGTAAAAGAAGTCCAAGTTGCATTCCTTCATAGGACTGCACCAATGGATTTCTTCATCATGGAGCCAAACCAAAGTAACATTGTGCTCGGAAGAGACTTCCTCCGTGCTATGAAAGGCTTCATTGATATTGGTAACGGGCACATACGCTTACGCGGTATGGAGAAATGTAAGTACCTCTTTCCTAGGATGAAGAAGAATGAGCTTATTGAAAATCAATTTGAAGGTTTTTATAATTCTGATCTTGGAGACCCTTGATTCTTGTTTTGCATCATGCCTAGCTCAAAGGCATAAAAGAAAGCGCTTTCGGGAGGCAGCCCGCAACGAATTTAGGCTTTCCTTTTTGCTTTTGTTGTGTCTTGATTTTTTTTACTACTGTAGCAACATCATTGTATCTTTATTTTTCAGCTTTGTGTCAAGTTATAGCCTCTTACGGCAAGGGAAGTAAAAGTTGTGACATGCTGTCCAGAAAAAAGATTCTGTCCTCGTGACTAGAAAAATTCCAGAAAAATCCCAGTTCATATTTTTGATCTGAAATTTTTACACAGCATGCTCTATACAATTACAAAACTTCCGTATGTTCTGAGTTTTTTGATTTGAGTTGCAGAAGTGTCCCTAAAATTTTTTTTACTACCTGCTGTTGTGTTTTTCACAGATTCTGCCACGTTTTGTCTCTCCTAACTTTTGCAAACCTTAAGCTTGCTTTTTCTTTGCAAAAACCTTTTGGCACTCTTGAGAAACAGTAGCTCTTCAAGAATATCTTTATATCCAGTGGGGAAAAAATATTTTATTAAGGGTACTAACCTCTCTAATCAGCTTATGATGAGTTATGTATGAAGGGAGTTTTCAAGTGTGCGATGGAAGATGATGAAAGAAGATCCAGGACTGTCAAGCGCTCAAGCTTGGGGATGCCCCATGCATCCCCAATAAATATTCAAGGAGACTCAAGCGTCTAAGCTTGGGGATGCCCCCATGCATCCCCTTCTCCATCAACAATCATCAGTTCGTCCTTCGTCTCACTATATTTTTATCACTTCATGCGTTATGTGCTATGCTTGGAGCGTCTCGCTCTTAGGTTTTATTTTTAGTTTTCTTTAGCTTTGCTTGCTATTCATAACAAGTTAGATCCCGTCTTACTTTGTGTGGGAGAGAAACACGCTCCACTTTCAAAATTTAGAACACATCATAGAATTTTTCATGCCTATCTTTTTGCTGTTGTGTGTTCTTTATCTTTTCATAGCTGCTGCTATGTTTAGTTTTAGTCTTAGCTTGTCTTTAGCAAGATCCTTGGCTTTTTTTTAGTTTGTTGCTGGAACTCTTTTTAGTTTTCATGTTTATCTTGTTAAAGAGAGTTGGTTGTTGCACTGAGTTGCGTCTTGTCTTGAAAGTAGGTAATTGAGGTTGCTATTTAATTCTAGTAGTAGCTTGCAATAGTTTTGAGGTATTGTTGTGAGTAATGTTTGAACTTTTGGTGTCAAGAGATCTAGCCTATTAGTGATAGGTGTCGTATTTTGGGCAATCTGTGTGTATTTTCAAAACCTACAAAACTAGTTGAGAACTCTAGCTACTAGATGGATCACTAATCTTTTGAGGGATCGAATATTAGAGAACACTCATGTACCATGAGTCGAGGATGCGCAAGGATAACCAAACCCCCATACACTCCTCCTCGGGGTACTTGTCTCTTTGTGAACCTCCTTATTAGATTGAGAGTTACCGATAATAAGTGCATGAGTTGTGCGGACTAATGTAAGTATTGAAAGTTGACACTACCACCTTCCCATATTTTGCTAGCCTCTCCTGTGCCGTGCATTGCCTTCTTCTCACTCCGAGAGTTGGTGTCCACCTTCGCCGGTACATCCAAACCCTTGGCATGATACGCTCTGTCATCATAAACCTCCTTACATCTTTCCTCAAAACAGCCACCATACCTACCTATCAAGGCATTTCCATAGCCTTTCCGAGATATATTTCCATGCAACATCCACCTCTTCATGACTTGATCTTCATGTCATACATGTTC
This sequence comes from Bromus sterilis, assembly GCA_950022295.1. Taxonomy (NCBI): domain Eukaryota; kingdom Viridiplantae; phylum Streptophyta; class Magnoliopsida; order Poales; family Poaceae; genus Bromus; species Bromus sterilis. The sequence goes on along the minus strand of OX465595.1, from coordinate 356,582,715 downwards.
CTGCTACACTCGCAGCGACATACATTGCATATATCATGATAGTTACATCTTCTTTATGATTTTGAGTACCTTGTAAAGTGTGAAAGATCTCCTTTACCTTCTTGTAAAATAGAGTGTTGCCCTTAAGTGAGGAAAAGATCCCAAAGTGGACACAATAAAAGATCCCAAAGAGGACAAATGAGAGTTAAATAGAAAGAGCCATTGAGGCCACAAAAAAATACAAAAAAATAAAAAAAGATAAAAAGAAATAAAAAGAGAGAAAGGGGAAACACTACTATACTTTTGAGAGATCCACACTAGTACTCCCTTTATATCCTTGTATTCCATAGAGATGACTATTATGCATATAGCTATGTGGGGACCTTGACACTATAGAACTTGGCTTGGATATTCCAAGGATGAGCCTCCTCAAACAAGCTCTAGGTCTTCATGAGCGAGCACGTTAGATGCACCCCCACTAGTTCCATTTGAGAGCTTCTTAGCTCGTATGTGCATCCGTTGCATGGCAACCCCTACTCCTCACATCATATCTATCATTTGGCATCTCTTGCCTAAAATTGTCCTCATTGATGTGAGCCTTTCTCCTCCTTTTTTTCTTCCCCCTTCGTACTTCTCTCTTTGCCATCCTAAGTGTCAACTCTCGTGCTTACGCTCATCCATTGCATGAGTGCTCAAAATGTCGAAAAGGAGTGGATCAAATTGACTTGTACTTGGCTAGTGGTCTGGGGACGAGTCTAGATAAGATTCCAAAGAGGACCAAGTGTGAAACTTTTGTAGATTGAGTTCTCAACAAATAAATGTTTTTCTCGTATTCCCTATCCCCCTTCTTGCACGCAAACACCATTTGGAGACATTCAAGTCACGGACAGCGAGAGCTCTTGCACCTAATGTTCTTTTGTTACTTGTTTCAATGCTAATATAGACTCTTGCATGTTATGACTTGAATTGAATCTCTAACCTTGATTGCCTTACTTTTCAAAGTTCTTATATGGTTGCTAGCATGTCACCACAGAAATTATGCCGTTATCATTTACCTACTCGAGGACGAGCAGGAATTAAGCTTGGGGATGTTGATACGTCCAAAACGTATCTATAATTTCTGCTTTCTCCATGCATGTTTTGTGTGATATTGCTATGATCTAGATACACTTTCATACACTTTTGATCATATTTGGACTAACCTATTAACTCAATGCATCCCAGTGCCAGTTCCTGTTTTCTGTTGTTTTTCTATTTCAGTTTTCCCCCATATAAAAAGTGCCAGAAAAATTCCGGGAAAATATAGGAAAAATCAGCGTACAGGAAGCTTCGCAAAGAGCCCGAGTGGGGCCAGAGGGGAGCCAGGGGTGGCCCAGGCGGCCACACGGCGCGGCCCCACCCCTGGCCGTGCCAGGGGGGCTCCTGTTGGATATGTGCCCTAGAGACAAATTAATAAAGATATTTGTCACATATCCGTTTTGTTCATAATACGTTTTATTCTGTGCTATAACTATATTACTTGGAAATACTAATACAGGTGTAGTATAAAACATGGTCCGTAGTTTAACTCGGGTAAACTATCTCATTGGGCAATTGATTGATCAAGCTTTCCTGATCATGGCGACACTTAAGTCCATTGACTATGAGGTCATATCGTTAAGGGGAATGATGTGATGGACGTACACCCACCTGAAGTATTGCAATGTGATCGAGTCACATAGTTCAGCGTTGCTATGACTTTGTAACGTATGGCTTAGTCCTTAGACCGTAATGATCATACGTAATTGTCATCTATGAGGAGACTTTGATTTGTATCCCACCGCCTGACTGAAATATGCTGGCTATAACGGTGCACTTTGGGTATTCCGAAATAGATGGTTGATGAGTATGTTATTAGATCAGAGCGGGATTTGTCAGTCCTTGTGACAGGATATGTACTCTGGGCCCACTCGGTGATATTGCATCAACGCCTTGCAAGGACGTGACTAGGTCAAAAGAGATGCAATGATCATGGACGAGAGAAGTTGTTTGTTGTGAAAGATATGTGAACACGGTATGTAGGATACCGACGATCAAACCTCAGACAAACAAAGTACCGCAGCACAAAGGGATTACGTCGTATCGTTAACGGTTTCCAAAAGCGATCGAAGTTAATTCGATGGAAGCACAAGGGCTGTCAAGGATTGTAACCAGGTCCAACTGACTAGTCATTGGTCAATGAGAAGAGTCTCGACCATGTCTGTTGTTTCCCGGATCGTTAGGGTGTTACACTTAAGGGCAATCGATGCATAGGACAGTTACGGGATCAATCGGTGAAATAGGAGAAATCAGCGGAATAGTTCCGGAGGAGGACGGAATGGTTTCCGGACATTTTGAATAGTTCAAAATAAAGTTTAATTTTTTTAATAATGTTTTATTATTTAATTATCTGAATTAAATATTTAAAACATATTAAATAAATTAAAAATGGGAAAAGGCTAAATGGGCCCATGGGGCCCATTAGGGAAGGAGGGGGTCTCCCCCCTTGGGCTTGGCGCCAAGGGTGGGGCCCACCACCCCCCTTGGCCGGCGCACTCCCCCCCTCTTGGGAGTTTAGTCCCACATGGGGGAGGGGAGGAGGATAGCACCCCCCTTGGCCTATAGAAGGAGGGGTAGCCCCCCCTTTTTTCCAACACACCAAAATCTCCTTCTTCCTCCTTCTCCTTCCCGGAAGTGGACTCCCCTTGTTTGGAGTCTGCACCTGGATTGGAGTTCTCCACCATAAGGCAGGCCGTCGTTCTGCCGGAGTCGGGATCCGTAGCCGTCTTTCTTCCGCTGCTCGCCTGGTTCGGGGCCCGGGAGGAACATCGATTGTACCGTACGTGTACAATCTCTTCGAGGCACTACACCTGTGGTGCTACTTCGTCGCTAGAGGTTTACCGGGAGTCATCCTCGCCGGTGGTGGCCTTCTACACGATAGGGAGGTCGTAGTTCCGAGTCTACGCCAACCACGTTCGCAAGAACGTTTTCCTCTTTCGGTCTTCAAAGGTATGAACACCGATTCCCTCCGTTACTTTACATCGCCATATCATAGATCTTGGGTTCGGGTACCGTAGGTACGAAAAATTTGTGTTTTCTGCCCCGTATCCCAACAGTGGTATCAGAGCTAGCTTGTGTAGATGTATTGTACGGGTAGAACACATCTAGGATGTGGGCATCGAATCTTCATTCGTTACCCTCCCACGTGTACTCATTTAAGCGTTGCGGCAATGTTTGATGAAGTGGCCCCCGACCGACCTTACGCGTTCACGCGAGACTGGTTCCACGCTTGACATATGGCTTGCACCATATAAAGTGGCTGGGGGTGTGTGTCTCTCTGCATTAGCGATGCGAAGATGTTTGCAACGGAGGGCCCCGACAGGGGTGTAATAGAGACGGATGGGAGACGGTGTTGTGGCATGTCTTTCGCAGGATAGAAACGGTTCTCTCTCTCGAAACCCCTAGCAGCCACGTAAAACTTGCACAAGCTAAAGTAGAAAGGCGTTTAACTTTTCCTTGCATGAAGGGGGATCATAGGTTGTATGATTTACAGTTTTACTTCCTGTTTTATGCTAGTATGCTAGATATATCGACGGTAGCACGAAACAGGACCATCTCTCACAATACCAACATTGTGTTCTCCCTTGGTGGGCACCGCCTGGAAGGTTCTCCCATATGGCTTGATGCTCCGTACATACCGGAGTTGTCCTACATGTTAAACGGAGTTCGCATGAGGTTGGGTTCGGCAAGCCTGGCATATGCAGATATGGCCTTGCTGAATACCTAACATCAAGGTTCGATTGGCAGGCTTGACGTATGTAGATGCGGGCCTGGAACACAAGAGACCGAAAGGTCGAGCACGAGTCACATGCCTGATGTTATTGGCTTAGAGGCCTACCTGGTTCGCATACTGATGGCCGTGACGATCGGGCGAGGTATGGGGGCTGGGATTGTGTAATCACTTAATTAAATTGAGAGGTGTTTATCTAAGTGGGAGCTTTCTAGAATTTTGAGATTAAATTGAAACTCCACATTATGAACAAAAGTCTAAATATGTATCCTTGTGAATCAACCTTGTAGATGGCAGCACCTCGCCCCTCGTTCAACTTAGGATCATTCCTAGAGAAAGATAAGCTAAAAACAGATGGGACAAACTTCACCAACTGGTTCCGCACCCTGAGGATTCTCCTCGTTCCCCTCAAGATGGCATACGTATTAGAGGACGCGTTAGGTGACGCACCAGAAGATGATGCTAGTCAGGACGAGAAGAATGTCTATCTCTCCAGGACTGATGATTACAACCTTCTCTAGAGTGGCATGCTCTACTCCATGGAGGCTGAGCTGCCGAAACGCTTTGAGAGGATGGGTGCATATGAGATTATCACCGACCTCAAGGCGGTCTTCGCACCTCAAGCCAGGGCTGAACGGTACGAGGCTTCTGAAGCCTTCTTCTTAGCAAAGATGGACGAGCACGGCAACGTGAGTGAGCACGTAGTCAAAATGTCTGGCTACGTTCAGCGCTTGAATGCTCTGGAATGCCAGATTCCAGATGAACTTGCTGTTGATAGGGTGTTGCAGTCGCTTCCCCCTAGCTACAAAGGCTTTGTGCTGAACTACAACATGCAGGGGATGACCAAAATCCCTTCTGAGTTGTTCGCCATGCTGAAGAGCGCCGAGGTTGAGATCAAGAAGGAGCACGCCGTCTTTATGGTCAACAAGACCACTGACTTCAAGAAGTCAAGCAGACGGGAGAAGGCCAAGAAAGGTGGCCCCAAGAGGGATGGCAAGTCAGTTGCCGCTCCTCCCAAGGCACCCAAGCCTAAACCCGGAGTGGAGTGCTTCTACTGCAAGGGTGAAGGTCACTGGAAACGCAACTGCCCCAAGTACCTAAAGGACAAGAAGGCTGGCAAGGTCGCCAAGAGAGACGAAGGTATATTTGATATACATATTGTTGATCTTCTCTTGACAAGCGCCGGGAACACATCCTGGATATTTGATACAGGATTTGTTGCTCATATTTCTAATTCCATTCAGGGACTAAGGAATAGGAGACGCTTGCTCAAAGATGAAGTGACGATGCGCGTGGGAAATGGCTGTCAGATTGAAGTCTTGGCGGTCGGCACGAAGCATCTTACTCTCCCTTCGGGGTTGGTTTTAGTTCTGAATAATTGCTACTATGTACCCGCGTTGAGTGTGAACATCGTTAGTGGCTCTTGCTTGAAGCGAGACCGCTATTCTTTTAAGTCTGATACAATTGGTTATTCGATTTATAAGGATGAAATGTTTTATGTTCACGCACCCGAGTTGCATGGTTTATTCGTACTTGATCTCGATGGTGACGTGTGTCACATTAACAATATTGAGGCCAAAAGATTGAAGAATGATGAAGATCACATGAAGATGTGGCATTGCCGACTTGGTCATATTGGTATAAAACACATGGAGAAGCTCCATAAGGATGGACTTCTTGAGTCATTGGATTTTGGATCCCTTGATACATGTGAACAATGCCTCATGGGCAAAATGACAAGGACTCCATTCAATGGCATAATGGAGCATGCGGATTTCTTATTGGGGATCATACACTCGGATGTATGTGGACCCATGAACGTCCCCACTCGCAATGGTCTTCGTTACTTCGTGACCTTTACTGATGAATTGAGTAGATATGGGTATATTTACTTGCTGAAGCACAAGTCTGAAACCTTTGAAAAGTTCAAGGAATTTCAGAATGAGGTCGAAAATCAACTTGGAAAGAAAATCAAGCACCTTCGATCGGATCGAGGTGGCGATTATTTGAGTCACGAGTTTGGAAATCATCTGAAGTCTTGTGGCATAGTACCACAGCTTATGCCGGCAGGCACACCTCAAAGAATTGGTGTGGCTGAGCGACGTAATCGAACCCTATTGGATAGCGTACGATCGATGATGTCTCATACTGATTTGCCTGTGTCATTCAGGGGATATGCATTAGAAACTGCCGTTCATATTCTTAATAGGGCACCATCCAAATCCGTAAAGACAACACCATTTGAAGAATGGCATGGCACAAAACCTAAGTTGTCTCACCTGAAGATTTGGGGTTGTGAGGCTTATGTTAGGAAACTACAGCCTGACAAACTTGAATCCAAGGCGGATAAGTGCATCTTTGTGGGCTATCCCAAGGAAACTTGTGGATACACCTTCTACAACAAGTCTGACAGCAAAACGTTTGTTGCCAAGACGGGACACTTTCTTGAGAAGGAGTTTCTCGCGAAAGAGTTGAGTGGGAGGAAAATAGACCTCGATGAAGTGACTGACCAATCACTCCAATTGGAAGAAACGGCTACGGAAATGGTTCTGGAACCATCTTCCACAGTGGGAGCTAAAGAGAATGGCCACAACGACATTCATAACGATCATGACATTAATGATGATCATGATGAGAATGAAGAGGAACCTTTTAGGCCCCGTAGGTCATCAAGAGTCCTTCAACCTACTGAGTTTTACGGACAGCTTGTGAATGCAATCTCGGCTGATGAGTCGGATGAACCTACAAGTTACAAAGAAGCAATGGAGGGACCCGAGTCCGAGAAATGGCTTGAAGCCATGAAATCCGAAATAGACTCCATGTACACCAACAAAGTATGGACTTTGGTGGATATTCCCGAGGACCGATAGGCCGTTGAGAATAAATGGAGTTTTAAGAAAAAGACTGACGCAGAGGGAAACATATCTGTCTACAAAGCTCGACTTGTCGCGAAAGGTTTCTGACAAATTCAAGGAGTTGACTACGAGGAGACATTCTCTCCTGTAGCGATGATAAAGTCTATTCGGATCCTACTAGCAATAGCTGCATATCATGATTACGAGATATGGCAGATGGATGTGAAAACTGCATTCCTAAATGGCAACATTGAGGAAGACTTGTATATGATGCAACCAGAGGGGTTTGTCGATCCAAGGAACGCTGGTAAGGTGTGCAAGCTTCAACGGTCCATCTATGGGTTGAAGTAAGCATCTCGGAGATGGAATCTTTGATTTGATGAGGTCATTAAAGCTTTTGGATTTGTCCAAAACGTCGAAGAGTTCTGCGTCTATAAGAAACTGAGTGGGAGCTCTGTAGCATTCCTTGTGTTATATGTAGATGACATATTACTAATAGGGAATGATAAGAAATTCTTAGAGGAAGTGAAGGAATATCTGAATGGAAAATTTTCCATGAAGGACCTAGGTGAAGCTGCGTACATATTAGGGATTGAGATCTATAGAGATAGACCTAATCGACGGTTGGCCTTGAGTCAGAACACTTATATTGACAAGATATTGAAAAGGTTCAAAATGGATGACTCCAAGAGAGGTCTCTTGCCAGTTATAAAAGGTGTCAAGTTAAGTGTGACTCAATGTCCATCCACAGCAAAAGAGAAGGAGGATATGTCCTCAAAGCCCTATGCCTCAGCCATGGGTTCTCTCATGTATGCTATGTTATATACCAGACCGGATTTAGTGCTGGCCATTAGTATGACTAATCGCTACTAGAGTAACCTGGGAATGGCTCATTGGACATCAGTAAAGAACATCCTTAAGTACTTAAGAAGAACCAAGGATCTCTTTCTCGTTTATGGAGGAGTTGATGAGGAGCTCACCGTAAAGGGTTACGTTGACGCAAGCCTCGACTCAGATCTAGATGACTCGAAATCCCAGACGGGATATGTTTTCATGTTGAACGGTGGAGCAATTAGCTGGAGGAGCGGCAAACAGTCAGTCGTCGCCCAATCTACAATGGAGTCGGAGTATATTTCCGCTTGCGAAGCGTCAAACGAGGCGCTATGGCTGAAGAAGTTCGTGATCGAGCTTGGCGTCCTTCCCAGTTGCACTGACCCCGTGGGAATCTTCTGCGACAACACGGGTGCCATTGCTAACGCGAAGGAGCCAAGAACTCACTCTACAACCAAGCACATCCTCCGAAAGTTCCATGTGACGCGAGACTACGTCAGGGATGGACACACTAGGATTCACAAGATACATACAGATCTGAACGCAGCAGACCCGATGACTAAACCTCTTCCACAGGGAATGTTTGAAGAACACCGAGAGACCATTGGTGTTAGATACATACCTCATGTAAACTAGTGTAATTTGTACTCGAGTGCAAGTGGGAGACTGTTGGATATGTGCCCTAGAGACAAATTAATAAAGATATTTGTCACATATCCGTTTTGTTCATAATACGTTTTATACGGTGCTATAACTGTATTACTTGGAAATACTAATACAGGTGTAGTATAAAACATGGTCCGTAGTTTAACTCGGGTAAACTATCTCATTGGGCAATTAATTGATCAAGCTTTCCTGATCATGGCGACACTTAAGTCCGTTGACAATGAGGTCATATCGTTAAGGGGAATGATGTGATGGACGTACACCCACATAATGTATTGCAATCTGATCGAGTCACATAGTTCAGCGTTGCTATGACTTTGTAACGTATGGCTTAGTCCTTAGGCCGTAATGATCATACGTAATTGTCATCTATGAGGAGACTTTGATTTGTATCCCACCGCCTGACTGAAATATGCTGGCTATAACGGTGCACTTTGGTTATTCCGAAATAGATGGTTGCTGAGTATGTTATTAGATCAGAGCGGGATTTGTCAGTCCTTGTGACAGGACAGGTACTCTGGGCCCACTCGGTGATATTGCATCAACGCCTTGCAAGGACGTGACTAGGTCACAAGAGATGCAATGATCATGGACGAGAGAAGTTGTTTGTTGTGAACGAGATGTGAACACGGTATGTAGGATACCGACGATCAAACCTCGGACAAACAAAGTACCGCAGCACAAAGGGATTACGTCGTATCGTTAACGGTTTCCAAAAGCGATTGAAGTTCATTCGATGGAAGCGTAGGGGCTGTCAAGAATTGTAACCAGGTCCAACTGACTAGTCATTAGTCAATGAGAAGAGTCTCGACCATGTCTGCTGTTTCCCGGACCGTTAGGGTGTTACACTTAAGGGCAATCGATGCATAGGACAGTTACGGGATCAATCGGTGAAATAGGAGAAATCACCGGAATAGTTCCGGAGGAGGACGGAATGGTTTCCGGACATTTTGAATAGTTCAAAATAAAGTTTAATTGTTTTAATAATGTTTTATTATTTAATTATCTGAATTAAATATTTAAAACATATTAAATAAATTAAAAAAATGGGAAAAGGCTAAATGGGCCCATGGGGCCCATTAGGGGAGGAGGGGGTCTCCCCCCTTGGGCTTAGCGCCAAGGGTGGGGCCCACCACCCCCTTTGGCCGGCGCACTCCCCCCCCTTGGGATTTTAGTCCCACATGGGGGAGGGGAGGAGGATAGCACCCCCCCTTGGCCTATATAAGGAGGGGTAGCCCCCCTTTTTTCCAACACACCAAAATCTCCTTCTTCCTCCTTCTCCTTCCCGGAAGTGGACTCCCCTTGTTTGGAGTCTGCACCTGGATTGGAGTTCTCCACCATAAGGCAGGCTGTCGTTCTTCCGGAGTCGGGATCCGTCGCCGTCTTTCTTCCGCTGCTCGCCTGGTTCGGGGGGAGGAACATCGATTGTACCGTACGTGTGTAATCTCTTCGAGGCACTACACTTGTGGTGCTACTTCGTCGCTGGAGGTTTACCGGGAGTCATCCTTGCAGGTGGTGGTCTTCTACATGACAGGGAGGTCGTAGTTCCAAGTCTACGCTAACCACGTTCGCAAGAACGTTTCCCTCTTTCGGTCTTCAAAGGTATGAACACCGATTCCCTCCGTTACTTTACATCGCCATAGCATAGATCTTGGGTTCGGGTACCGTAGGTATGAAAAATTTGTGTTTTCTGCCCCGTATCCCAACAGCGCCTGGGGCCCCTGGTCCACCTATGGATGCCCCCCTTCGCCTATATATCCCCCGTGACGTGAAACCCTCGGCGAAAGAACCCTTTTTCGCGATCTCTCCTCTGTTCCGCCGCCGCCGCGCTTCCGAGATCGGGAGCACCAGAAGACCTCTTCCCGGCACCCTGCCGGAGGGAGGGCCAACCTCCGGGAGTCTCCTCTCCACCATGGATGCTCCCCGGATGTCGTGTGAGTAGTTTTCCTTGGACCATGGGTCCGTGATCAGTAGCTATGTGATTTTCTCCTCCCCTCGTTGTTCTTCATGGTTTAGACCTCGTGAGCTGCCCTACATGATAGAGGCACTTTTGTAATCTTTCTGCTGTTGCTATGCTGAGTTTGATGGGATCTGATGGATTATGAGATTATGTTCAGATTGTGATTGAGTAATATATTTGGTTTTTATCTCTTATATTTTTGTTCCTAAGTAATTCTTGCATGTTCTTCGTTGTTGTTTATTTCTTTGGCCAAGTAGTAGGTAGTAACCCCAAGAGGGAACGTTATGCTCGATTGTGGGTTCATGCCCCCGGATGACACGCTTGAGTGACAGAAACATGAGTCTAGGGGATGTGCTGTTGCCACAAGGGGGAAAACAACGGTGCTTGTAACCGCGGTTACAAGGATTGTTTACTTTACGCGTAGTGCTTTTTAATGCAGTTGTCTGTTGCTTTGGGTTTACACTTTGGGTGGGGCTCGCAACTTAATACCAACGAGATGTTCTGGATAGATATCTCAAGGTGGATGATTAGTAGTAGATACAGTTGGATTTCGGTCTACTTATTTTGGCGTACTGCCCGTGCTTTTGAGCCTCTTCCTTTCTTTTGTATCATAGTTAGCATTGCGGTGCGTTCATAATCCTGTCAATTGCCCTTCTGTAATTTGTTTACCTCGCATAGCAGTTTTATCGTCTTTTGGGAGAGAGACATCACTAGTGAACATCACGTATCCCGGTCCATGTCCACATTACTGTTTCCACGCTCATTTACTTTTCTTCTTTTACTTTCAGTTGCTATCATTATCCCTTGTGTTTGATCCTTTGTGAACAACAAGACCGGAGAGATTGACAACCTCTCTGAACTTCGTTGGGAACAAAGTTATTTGTGTCTGTGTGCAGGTCCGCATCAGTTGCGCCGCTGACACCTACTTATCATCTCTAGAGTCCTACTGGAGACAAACCTTGGTATCTTTACTGAGGGAAATTTGCTGCTGTGCTGCATCACGCCTTCCACTTGGGGCTCACCAACGAAGGGCGAGAAGACTAACTCTCGTGCCATCAGTTATACAGCCGTTATGCCTTTGAACCCCACTCATAACCAATGAACACCATTTTATCACTTCTGTCAGCAAGTTTCCCTCTTGACGGCCCTGTCACTTTCACATGGGCCACACAACCAAATGTGCGCAAGGGATGGACATATGGCTTCCTATCATGCCAAGCTTTATAGGGAGTTCTTCCAAGCACACTCTTCATCGGTGATCTATTTAACAAATAGACCGCAGTGGTAACAACTTCTCCCCAAGTCTGATTGCGCCTTTCAACAACCCGGTTTTGTTGGGCTGAGTAGGGGTTATCCTCCCTTTAAAAAAAACGCTCTTCACAATATTCATTGAATTCCGCGGAGGTGAATTCTCCACCACGGTCTGTTCTTAATGCTTTGAGCTTCAAGTCCACTTCCATCTCAGCAGCGGCCTTCACCTTTTTAAATGCAACAAATTATTGGTCCTTGCTCTTCAAAAGAAGAAGCCTCATGTATCAGCTACAGTTGTCAACCATCAACAGAAAATATCGACTTCCAGTTGGGGTAGATTGTGTTATTGGACCACAGAGGTCAACATGTACAAGTTCCAATTGCTTCTCTGCTCTGTACTTTGCTTGTTGTGGAAGGATGTATGATGTTGTTTCCCAATTAAGCAGCCATCACACACCTTCTCAACGTGCTTCACAAGAGGAAACCCTTTCACCATGTTCTGTTGAGCCAGAGATCTCAGTGCCTGAAAATTCAGATGCCGGAAACGAGCATGCGACAACCATGCAGTTTCTTCGACAGAACCTAACAGACAAGCAGGCTTATTCTTTCTCCTCGGCACACCGATTAGTAATCTTCTATGTTGGTCAAATATTTCCAGAAACCCATCGTCAAGAACAATTTTACAACCATGTTGTTCTACCTGAGCTAGACTTATCAATGTTGCTTCGCAGCTTAGGTGGCTTTCGACCAACTCCTTGCTAACGCACACACGTCCTTCTCCACGACCGGTTTTCTTGTCCAACCCTTCGCTGGTTTTTTTAGTCCATCTCACCGTCTCCCAAGTCCCAACCCTATCCTCCCTCAACGCAATCGGTTTTCTCTCCCCTAAATGCTCCCACAACAGAACACATCTCAACTTCTCTCCCTTGCGGCAACAGCGGCATACGTGACGCAGGTGATGCTAAGCTCTTGTAGGTCAACACCTCTTCTGATCTCTCTCCCTGGATGCCCTGTCATCTCATCTTCCTTTCTGAGAGCAGTGCCGATGGTGTCACTGAGGAACGAGGGGCAGTGGCCGAAGATTCTACTCCTGAGCGAGGACGACAGCCGCGCGTTTCTCCTGACCGTGGGTGCCCGCACATGCATGGGCGTTAGTATTTTTTCCGCATACGCGAAGCGGCTGTCGCTATCTGCTCTGTTAATCACATGTGTGGACCCACACAAGAAGAAATAAGGACCGGATGTGAACTGGGCATGCATGCGGATTTTTCGGAAGTGCGTGCGCCCGGCTCAACAACTGAGCCCAGCTGCGCTTTCCATATTTTAGGGTTAATTCGTCCCCGCCTTCCCATTCTAGGAGTATCTCTCTAAATGTTTATATTATTATTATTATTTTCTACTGTATCTCTCTAAACGTGGTGGCCGCCTCAACTTCTTTCTACCTTCGGTTTTGTGTTCCTTTTCTTTCCCTGGCGGCGACGACTACGGTTCCTTTTTTCTCTGGCGGCGACATTTAGGGCTCTTTTCCTTTCCGAATTGGATTCGTGACCGAGTTTGCATCAACATCGTAGTGCTACGGGACCAGCGAGGACTATTGTAAGCGGGTTGGTTGATCCCTGGATCACCAAAACCCTAATTCCCTCAGAAGCGATGGCAGCGTCTGGATCTCGTTCCTTGGCGAATAGTGCAAACAAAAGTGCGGGGATGGATAAATTGATCGGGAAACTGAATCTGGACGATCGAGAAGATGATGATCTTGACTTTGAAGAAGAGTTCCCTGGTGATGCAGCGGCGGCTGAGTTCATGGTCCTGGAAAAGGTTCATACCAGCAAGCCCTTTAGCAAGGGAGCGTTCTATGATAATATGAAGATGGCCTGGAATCTAGCGCAGGGCGCATCCTTCAATTCCCTTGGGATGAATCTATTTGCAATTACTGTAAATTGTGTGGGGTACTTGTCGTGGGGAAGTCACGGCAGATGTCCGCGGAGTCGGACTTATCATGGGACCTTTGTTGCGAGGCGAATTCGAGGAGAGAGTCGACATAGACACGGGACTCGGCGGTTTACCCAGGTTCGGCCCCGTCGGTGCGGTAAATACCTACTCCTGCTTCTTAATTATTGTGGGATCGACTCCTCAATAGGAAGAGCCGACCTTATCGATTACAGTGGTGATGTTTCACAACCTTAGTCTTGTGGAGATCTAGGTTGTATCGCGAGTTGTCTAGTCCTGGCTTGAGGTAAGTTCTGGCTCTGGCTCCCGTGGACCTCGGCTTATAAAGGTACTGGGTCCCGGGATTCCGCGAGTCCGACTCCTACACTAGATAGAGTTATATTCTACTTTACAAATTTACTACGTGCTATACAAGATAAGTCGAATTCCTTCTAGGGCTTCAATCTTCACGCTTGACACGTGCAACCCCTGGTCGGGTCTCTTTTGTGGGCCTTCGTATGTAACTCGGCCCAGAGGTTTCTAATGCCGGGTCTATGGGCCCAATCCATCCCCCCCCCTCGACATTATACCCCAGGATTTTTGTGATGCTTTAGTCTTCATAGCAATATACATGCTTAGTACCAATATAAGGGTTGATCAAGCCCCCAGGTCTCTGAGATATAAAATGCAATGTATGCTGCAAAATCAATAACATGAAACAAAAAAGTAAAGAGGAGTCGACATGGCGAGAGCCGGTGTGACGGATGTCGACTTAGGTATATATATGGCGAAGGCCAGTGCGACCAAAGTCGACTTATGTATATTATATGGCGAGAGCCGGCGCGACGAATGTTGGCTTATATATATGTTTACATGGCGAAAGCCAGTACGACGTGTATCGACTTAGATAGATGTACAGTAATGTTCCTGTTCTACTCAAGTGTAATATGGACGGAGTTGTGCGATGTTCCACGGTCTGGGAGTCTCCTCCTGTTGGAGATATGCCCTAGAGGCAATCATGTTATGATTTTATCTCCTTATGTATTCATGAGTTATTTGTATTGTCCTTGAACATCATCACTGATATGTATCAATAAGTATGTGACTTGTTTGTGAGACTATATATTCTATGATGATTGTTCTAATGGTCCCTAGTTGATAAGGTTATGCGGACACATATCCTTGACTAGTATATGATTCGATTGATGACTATGTTTCACAAGTCATGAGCATGGAGATGCTACCGATAGTATGGACTTAGTGATGGGATCACTGAGTTGGACAGAGACCCACTTTGAGACGCAGCGAGATATTGTCATCTGCTAGTCTCAATACAATGTATATGCCATGTCCTAGACCTGAGGTCCTCGCATGTTCTCGGGATGAGGAATGACTCACTTAGGGACTATCAAACGCTACACCATAACTGGGTAGTTATAAAGGTAGCTTACGGGTGAGTCATGATACATGCCGCGAGACATGGTTGATCAAGATGGGATTTGCCCCTCCACTTTGGAGAGATATTATCTGGGCCCTCTAGAGTGATAAGATTCAGAAAGCATGGCCATGCGATATGGGTTAAGTGTTAACCCGGTTCAGGAATCTGCATCACGGTTTCGAGAAGAGAGGTCAAGCTATCACAAGGGTGACAAGTACTCGCCTTGAGCTTGACAACATATATCGTGAGGCAAAAGGAATGTTGCATATGACACTTTGTAATGGTTCGTCTTACGACTTTACGCATATATGGGAGTCGGCACGCTCTGCTAGGAACCGCTACCGACTATCGAATCGGATGTGATTCGGGACGTGTCCATGTGTACGTGAACCTATAGGGTCACGCGCTTAAGAGGAAAGGAGCCCATTCGGATTTGATCCGAATGGAATATGGATGGAGGGTCCGGATTTCCTCAAGGGTTGAGGCCATTCCACGGGCGCCTATATAAAGGCTAGGGCGAACCCCGAAGGGGTACAGGTCATACCTCAACCCTAGCCGCCACTCCAACTCCAGGCCGAGCTGCCGGACCTAGCAGTCCGCCGCCCGATGCTCCTCCTTGTACATGCGCATCCCTTGGAGGCGCTGCACCTGCGGCGCTTGGACGAACTGTTCGCGGGATCAGATCGCGGGACTCCGTTCGTGGGATCGGTACGAGGGATCAGTTCGAGGGATTCGAGGAGCAACCGCCGACGCGCATCGCCAACTCTCCTTCCGCTGCCGTGACTGCGCGTCTAGTGGTAAACCCTAATCACGTAGTTCATCCCCAGTAGCAGTGATCTTGGTTGTGCGCGGTAGAAATTTTATTTTGGCGCTAGCGTAGCGTACCGCGTGCCCCAATAGTGGTATCAGAGCCTCTGCTGCGTGGTGTTGAATTCGTGATAGAATATCATATGGATATATGTTGATCGGATCTTGTGTTGGTAGATCAGATTGGTTTTGCATGTTTGAGGTTCTTGGTTTCATGATCTGTCCCGAGGCGCGAGCTACTTAGGTCGTGCCACACTTATCCCTAGAGGTCGGTTATCCGCCATTGGGATAGACAGTGTGCCGTAAACCCTGTTGTAGCACGCGGATATCACTTTGTGATTGATCCGGGACACGGATCATGACACGGCGTGGATATGATCCGCGCTGTCCAGAAATCTGTGAGCAGGTTCGGTTCAGAGGCCATATCTTGGTCATATGAACTACGATTGGTTTTTAGTTAATTAGGCGATTTTTCGCAGACCTAATTTGACTAGTGCTAAAAGAGGTTTAGACGGCGGTAGAACGCCTAACTTGGTTTTGCAGGGAATGATTGTGATTTGGTATAGCCCATTGTGTAAGTTGTTGTTCATGACCTGCGTGTCATGGTTTTGACAACCTGCTGGAGCCATGTGGTTGTCTCATTATTGTATTAATGACCTGCGTGTCAACATGTGAAGCCATGTAATGTAACTTAATTTCATAGCTATTAGTTTTTAATAGCATAGTAACTTATGTAACACTTGGCGGTTGACACTACGGCGTGGAGATGGAGATCACCACGAGGACAACCGTACATGGAGATGGAGATCTCCATGGGAGGTCCGCGAACATGGAGATGGAGATCACCATGCGCTATGATAAAGGGGCTATACCATATCACTTGTATAAACTTCCTGTGAAAGTTTATCCCTTTATGCATCCTTCTTTGACATGGTAGATGTTTTAAGTAGGATGAACCCTCAAAGAATGTCAAGTAAAATTTGCCTCCCCAATTGCTGCACATCACATGTCATGTATGTTTAGTAGTAGGCCTATAAAATTAGGGTGCTGCTAGATCTCCTTGGCGTGATGGGTTTGTGTCGAACACTTACATGCATAGCATTTGGTTAACTTGTCAAGGCTATCAAAACAGTTTTGGGCTTCGGATCATAGGATTTGGTGTGTATGTGATGCGCGTCAACAAACAGGAGTCGTATGGTTGATGCGATTAGCAAGGAGTTGCTTACCGGTAGGTCGAGTCGGCTAGCAGTGATGCAAAAGCCCACTAGTCAATTCGCCCCATCGGATCCTGAATCACTTAGTGTCAACTAGAGGGATGTTGAACTTAGTGGGAGTAATTTTATTAAAGCGTTTAATATGAATTGCTCTTCATGAATACATGTCTTAGTATTTTGCATTTTATGTTGTAGATCAATGGCACCACCTGCTCCAGTTACCAATTTTGCGTTGAAATCCATCCTTGAGAAAGATAAAGTGAATGGAACAAACTTTACCACCTGGTATAGAAATCTGAGAATTGTTCTCAAGCATGATAAAAAGGAAAATGTTCTAGAGGAACCGCTTCCAGAGGAACCGGCTGATAATGCCACCGCTGCTGCAAAGAATGCATATCAGAAACTCAAGGATGAGTCTACTGAGATCAGCTGCCTCATGCTGGCTTCTATGGAGCCCGAGCTGCAACAGCAGTTCGAAGACATTAGGGCTTTCGATATGATCGAGAGTCTTAAGGGCATGTTTCAGGTTCAGGCTAGGACCGAAAGGTTCAAAGTCTGGCGATCCCTGATGGATTGCAAGCTGAAAGAGGGTGATCCACTGAGCCCGCATGTCATCAAAATGATGGGATACATGCAAGCTTTGGATCGTCTTGGGCATCCGTTGACTCCTGAGTCAGCTACAGATACAATTCTGGGTTCTCTTCCGCCAAGCTATAACTCGTTCATTACGAACTTTCATATGCATGGCATGGAAAAGAAGCCCACTGAATTGCATGGGATGCTTAAGATAGCAGAGCAGGACATTAAGAAGGGCACACATCAAGTGTTGATGGTGCAGAACACAACCAAGTTCAAGAAGTCATGGACGAAGAAGAAGGCTAACGCAAAGGGAAAGGACAAGGATGTGATCCCGACTCCAGCCCCGGCGCCTAAGCCTGGACCTGACGCAGAGACCATTTTCTTCTATTGCAAGGAGAATGGTCACTGGAAGAGGACTGCAACAAGTGGCTCGCCAGCAAGGGCAAGAGCAGTGGGAGTACGTCTTCTACAGGTACACTTGTTGTATATGTTATAGACATTTATCTTGCGGATATTTCTAATATTTCTTGGGTATATGATACCGGATCGGTTGTTCACATTTGCAACTCGATGCAGGGACTAAAAAGAAGTAGAGATGTCGCAAGAGGAGAAGTTGACATTCGCGTCGGGAATAAAGCAAGAGTTGCTGCATTAGCTATCGGCACCATGCAACTTAATTTACCTTCTGGATTTGTAATGGAGCTTGATAATTGTTATTATGTTCCATCGTTAAGTCGAAACATTATTTCTGCCTCATGTTTCATGAGACAAGGTTATGAATTCATTATTAAGGACAATAGTTGTTCTATATATTTGAATAAGATGTTTTATGGCTTGGCGACCGTTGTGAATGGGTTATTCATTTTGAATCTTGAAGGTGAATCTGTCTATAATATAAATGCCAAGAGGCTTAAACCTAACGATCTGAATACAACTTAATTTTGGCACTGTCGGCTTGGTCATATTAGTGAAAAGCGCATGAAGAAGCTCCATGATGATGGACTTTTAAATTCGTTTGATTTTGAATCATTCGAGACATGCGAATCGTGCCTACTCGGCAAGATGACCAAGACACCTTTTGCAAAGAGTTGCGAGAGGGCATCCGACTTGTTGGAACTCATACATACTGATGTGTGTGGACCAATGAGCACGACTGCTAGAGGTGGTTACCAGTACTTCGTGACTTTCACCGACGACTTGAGCAGATATGGATATATCTACTTGATGAGGCACTAGTCGGAAACCTTTGAAAAGTTCAGGGAGTTTCAAAATGAAGTAGAGAATCAACTCGGCAAGACGATCAAACTTCTACGATCAGATCGTGGAGGTGAATATCTGAGCCAAGAGTTTGATGATCATCTCAAGAGTCGTGGAATAGTTCCACAACTCACTCCTCCTGGAACGCCTCAAAGAAATGGTGTATCGGAACGGTGGAATCGCACCTTGTTGGACATGGTTCGATCGATGATGAGTCAGTCAGATCTACCGTTGTCATTTTGGGGTCACGCTCTAGAAACTGCAGCTTTCACACTAAACAGAGTACCATCTAAATCCGTAGATAAGACACCATATGAGATATGGACTGGGAAGCGTCACAGTTTGTCTTTTCTAAAGATTTGGGGTTGTGAAGCGTTTGTCAAGCGACTTCAGTCGCACAAGCTCGCACCCAAATCGGATAAGTGCATATTCGTGGGATATCCAAGGGAAACCTTAGGGTATTACTTCTACAACCGACAAGAGGGCAAAGTGTTTGTCGCTCGACATGGTACCTTCCTTGAGAAAGAGTTTCTCACTAGGAAGGCTTGTGGGAGGACGGTGCAACTCGAAGAGGTTCAAGATAAACCACTCGGGGAAGACACGGCAAGTGATGCCATTATGGCAGAGCCATTCAGTGAACCCTTGGTTGAAGTAGCACCCGCACCACGAAGGTCAGAAAGGCTGCGTAATGCAAGCAATATATTTTTGTTGACAACGATGAGCCTTTGACATATGCGGAAGCAATGGTGGATCCAGATTCCGAGTTATGGCTTGAGGCCATGAGATCCGAGTTAAAGTCCATGGATGACAATCAAGTTTGGAACTTGGTTGATCTGCCAAATGGTGCAAGAACCATTGAATGCAAATGGATCTTTAAGAAGAAAACTGATATGGATGGAAATGTTCAAATCCATAAAGCTCGACTTGTCGCGAAGGGGTTTCGAAAAGTTCAAGGAATTGACTACAACGAGACCTTCTCGCCTGTAGCGATGCTTAAATCAGTTCGGATTATTCTAGCTATAGCTGCCTATTTCGATTATGAGATATGGCAAATGGATGTCAAAACAGCTTTCCTTAATGGAAATCTAGAAGAGGACGTGTATATGATACAGCTCGAGGGTTTTGTCGATACAGAGAATGCTAGTAAGGTATGCAAACTTCAGAAATCCATTTATGGATTGAAGCAAGCATCTCGGAGTTGGAATATTCGTTTTAAAGAGGTTGTCAAATCGTTTGGCTTCATCGAGAACGAAAACGAACCTTGTGTGTTCAATAAGTTTAGTGGGAGCTCAATCGTATTTCTAATCTTATATGTGGATGACATATTAGTGATTGGGAATGACATTCCAATGCTTGAAGTTGTCAAGGAATCATTGAAAAATAGTTTTGCAATGAAGGAATTGGGAGAAGCAACTTACATTTTGGGAATCAAGATCTATAGAGATAGATCAAGGAGGCTTATTGGATTAAGCCAGTGTACGTATGTCGACAAGGGGTTGAAAAGGTTCAAAATGCATGAGGCTAAGAAAGGGTTCTTGCCTGTGTCACATGGCATTAATCTAAGCAAGACTCAGGGTCCATCGACTCCTGATGAGCAAAGACGCATGGATAAGATTCCGTATGCTTCGGCCATCGGGTCTATCATGTATGCTATGGTATGTACTCGTCCAGATGTTTCCTATGCTCTAAGAGATACGAGCAGATACCAGGCTAATCCAGGCGAGAGCCACTGGACAGCAGTTAAGAGCATCCTAAAGTACCTGAAAAGGACTAAGGATATGTTCCTAGTTTATGGAGGTGAGGATGAGCTCGTTGTAAAGGGTTACACCGATGCTAGTTTCCAAACCGACAAGGATGACTTTCGTTCGCAATCTGGTTATGTGTTCATTCTGAACGGAGGTGCAGTGAGCTGGAAGAGTTCCAAGAAAGAGACGGTAGCTGATTCTGCAACAGAGGCCGACTACCTTGCAGCTTCTGAAGCTTCAAAGGAAGGTGTTTGGATAAGGGATTTCATTACCCTACTTGGTGTGGTTCCAGAGTCGGCAAACCCGTTGGACCTCTATTGTGATAATAGTGGTGCCATCGCACAGGCCAGGGAGCCAAGGCATCACCAGAAATCCAAGCACATAGAAAGGAGTTATCATCTCATACGACAATTCGTAGATGATGGTAATATAAATGTATGCAAAGTACACACGGATGCAAACGTTGCTGATCCTTTGACGAAGCCTCTCCCGATGCCGAAGCATGAGGCGCACGTAAGAACCATGGGCCTTAGATGCCTAACTGATTGACTCTAGTGCAAGTGGGAGACTGTTGGAGATATGCCCTAGAGGCAATCATGTTATGATTTTATCTCCTTATGTATTCATGAGTTATTTGTATTGTCCTTGAACATCATCATTGATATGTATCAATAAGTATGTGACTTGTTTGTGAGACTATATATTCTATGATGATTGTTCTAATGGTCCCTAGTTGATAAGGTTATGCGGACACATATCCTTGACTAGTATATGATTCGATTGATGACTATGTTTCACAAGTCATGAGCATGGAGATGCTACCGATAGTATGGACTTAGTGATGGGATCACTGAGTTGGACAGAGACCCACTTTGAGACGCAGCGAGATATTGTCATCTGTTAGTCTCAATACAATGTATATGCCATGTCCTAGACCTGAGGTCCTCGCATGTTCTCGGGATGAGGAATGACTCACTTAGGGACTATCAAACGCTACACCGTAACTGGGTAGTTATAAAGGTAGCTTACGGGTGAGTCATGATACATGCCGCGAGACATGGTTGATCAAGATGGGATTTTCCCCTCCACTTTGGAGAGATATTATCTGGGCCCTCTCGAGTGATAAGATTCAGAAAGCATGGCCATGCTATATGGGTTAAGTGTTAACCCGGTTTAGGAATCTGTATCACGGTTTCGAGAAGAGATGTCAAGCTATCACAAGGGTGACAAGTACTCGCCTTGAGCTTGACAACATATATCATGAGGCAAAAGGAATGTTGCATATGACACTTTGTAATGGTTCGTCTTATGACTTTACGCATATATGGGAGTCGGCACGTTCTACTAGGAACCGCTACCGACTATCGAACCGGATGTGATTTGGGACGTGTCCATGTGTACGTAAACCTATAGGGTCGCTGTCGGGACCTGGGGTTAGCGTATGCAAGCCTCGCTACAACACAATCATATGGAGAGCCGAGAACCGTACCCACTTGTCTAAGCAGACAAGGCCAAGCACAGAACGTTCTCGGAAAGCATCGAACGAGAGGGGCATCCCATCCAGGCCGGATGATCAACTGAAATGGGTCCTCATCGTCCGCACACAAGTCTAAATGATATGGGTGGTGAACTCCCATACTCATAGACAAGTCGCCTCGACCATACTATCGATTGTATTATAACCCTTACATAGACTTACTCCAGCCCGATCACTTAGTCGGGGTCTAGGGCGGGCTCGATCATACATCAAAGTGTGCACGAGACAGAGTCTCGAACAATCGCATCGCGATGCCCCATGCTGCGCACATCTAAGGGCCACTTGGTGTATAAAAGACCGCCAGCCAGATCACAACTAAGGTCTCGAAAACCCATACAAAGACATGCATGTTATAAACATACACGCAGCACACATGCCTTGTATGAACAGCAGGTATCATTGCAATTTTCTACAAAGTATATATCTTTATTAATAACTCTTACAGAGTGCACACAGAGATCACAAGCATGTGATCCAACATTACAACAAACAAGCGGAAGCAAGTAGGTCTGAGTACAGACAAGTTTAACAAATGGCTTAGAGAAGCCTTATCTAAAAACAAGCCCTCCACGAGGGAACAAGTCGTCTGACTGGGACTACACTAGCTTGGTCTTGGTCTGAGTCTTCATTCTTCGAGCTTCGGTTATAAGCCACCATCGGGGTCGGTGGTTCATCTAAAACATAGATTAAGCAAACGTGAGTACAAAGTCGTACTCAGCAAGACTTACATAGGAGCTATACTACTCATGCACATGTATCAAGGTAAAGGGAGGTGGGGTTTCACTTGCAGAAGTGTCAGCTTTGACTTGGCTAGGCCTGAACTACGAGTACCAGACTTGAGGTAAGAAGCGTACATGAGTCCACTACATCTCTTCAACCAATTACACCACTATGGTTACTTCCTCGACTTCCCCACGAGAAGCACACCATAGCACTCACGCTTATCTTGGTGTGTTGTAGAAGTATCCAGTTCAAGTTGTCTAATAATCGAGCACAGCTCTCCAAGCAGTCCTTAACCGCGGACGCGGCTATTCGAATAGTTTTGTTAACCTTGCAAGGGTGTACCGCTACACACACGTGTCATCAGTTACCACCTTTTGCGTGTCACCGTTCAAGAGATGACAGCGATGATGCCACCACCACACTTCGCCCACAGCTCCGTTCTAGTCCAGAGAGTCGCCTATCTGAGGGGGATCCGTATGGAAGTCCGGCCGAGGTTCCAGTGCAGACTCAAACGATGTGTGAAGGGTCCCAAGCCGGTCTTGAAAAGCCGTTCATCCACTTCGCAGACCGTGCCACAGCCCTACCAGAACTTCGAACTACTGCGACTCTTGGGGTTCGAACGGGGTGAGGTACTAGGATGAGAGGGGTTAGTGAGCCCAATGTGTGGTTGTACTCTTCTTCTTGGGTCACTACACAAGAACACGGGCTTAGGGCGGTGTTCAGCAAGACAACCCACTGTGTACTCCTACACAGCCTCTCATCGTTCACCTTGTATTAGGGTAGATTCACCAACACGTTTCACTTTCATCAACACCATGGTTATCATCCCGACTCACATCATAAGCAACCTCATTGTACCACTAAGCACGCAATAAGCAGTAACAGTTGCAGGGGCCACAAGATATCATCCAACTCCTACATCTGCTAGGATTGTGGTTTGCTTACTACTGTGAGAAGATGATAGGTCATGCAAAGGATATGGGTTCAACAATGCGATAGAAACGTTATCATGGTGATCATCCTAAACAATGCATAAGCGAGACATGAGAGGGAAGTGGGATTTTATCGACATGATCAATGGGGGTTTGCTTGCCTTGCTGACGAGGTTTGGTCACGAGGTCTTCAACGAAGGGGGTGATCTCGAGCTCCGGATCCACTTCTATCCGACAAACAATATAAACAAAGCATAAATAAGTTGCAATGCTCAAGCGCATGATTATGTTGTCAAATGATGTGAATTGCATTGATGTGATCTAGGTTTCAATTGCAACAAGTTAATTGAAGTTGATTTGAAAGTGAATTCAAATTCAAACTCCAAATGTATTTAAATTGGTCCAAGTTGCATTTGCTAGCATTTGTATTTTGTAAACCAAATAAACATGTGTGTGATAAGCTTCTGAAGTGTAGATGAAATGTAGCATAATTCCATGGTCCAAGTTGCAAAATCAATTGATTTGAATTTGAATTAAATTCAAATAAACCAAATGACATATGCTACTGGTCCCATTTTAAAATCAACTCCAACATAGTTGAAAGTTGCATATTTGGAAAGATAATTTTCTCCTGATCATTTTTCATATATTATTTGCTATATTTGGAGTTAGTATGAATTAATTAGGAATTTCCAAAGTTTGTCCTATTTTCTGGAATTTCTGTAATAATTTAAATCTCTGGAAAAATCCTTTAATGCGTCACTGTGGTGTCATGCTGGCGTCAGGGGGGTTTGACCCGAGTCAAACTGACAAGGGGCCCCACCTGTTTGTCTCTGTGGGTTAAATCCCTGTTAGTTTAGCTAACAGAGGGGATTAGGGGTGGCCTGGGGCCCACTGTCAGTGAGAGAGGGGAGAGGTTTAGGGCTCTGGTTAGGCTCCTAATGGCGCCGGCTTGACGCCGGTGGCGCTGGCCACGGCGGCGCCTCGCCCTAGTGCACGGGGGCGGCTGAGGAGGGGACGGGCGCGTAGCCCGTAGGCTTGCGCATCCAACGGCGCCGCTGGGGGGTCTTGGGGAAGCTCTGGAGCTCGGCTAGCTCAACTGCGGCGGTGGCCGGGCCACTGGCCTCGTCGGGATCTCGCGAGAAGGCACGGGAGGGGGCCAGAGATGGGGCAAAACGAGCGCGAGCTCACCCTGAGCGCGTTGACGAGCTCGACGGGGCCGGAGGAAGCGAGACGGTGACGAATTCCGGCGAAGACTCCGCGGCGGCCGGCGATGAGAACGACGAAGGGGACGGCGTGCTTCGGACTCCCGGGGCCGATTCCTCTGGCACGGTGAAGAAGACGACGTCGAGGAGTCGTCGCCGCGCTCTGCCTCCAGCGAGGTGCTTGGAGGGGCGGGGAGGAAGAAGACAAGGCGGCTTGGTGGGCTGGGCCGAGGAGACAGGAGGTGGGCCTCGCTGGTGGGCGACAGGTAAGCTGTGTTGTTTTCTTTTCTTTTTATATTTTCTGTAATATGTTTGACCTAGCTAATAAAATAGCTAGGTATTTTTATAAATTCTGAAATTTTTTATATGGCCTCATAAATTAAAGAGCTAGCCACTTATAAAATTTGAGCATTTTTGAAATTCGAATAATTTGAATTTCAACTCAAATAGGGTTTTATTTAATTTCCAAAGCCACTGTTTGAATATTAGAAAATTCCATGAGCATGGGATTGCTTCCAAACCATTTTTAAAATGATCAGCACCATTTATAGGAATTTTCCAAATACTCAAATGATTTTTGGAAAAAGATTTTTATCTGGCCATTTGATTTAAATTCTCAGGGTTTTTCTTTTTCCCCATTTTTGATTTTCTTTTTGAATTTTTGGCATGAATGCAAGGTACCTCTGATCCTAGCACATACCTAACTTGGGGTTGTGACAACTCGCCCCCACTCAAAAGAATCTCGTCCCGAGATTCAGAAGTCTGCGGGAGGAAGGAGGGATACTCGGCACGGAGACGGTCTTCTCTTTCCCACGTGGCTTCTTTCTCGGAGTGGTGAGACCACTGAACTTTCAGAAACTTGATCTTCCTTCGGCGAGTGACATGCTCTGCTGAATCAAGAATACGAACGGGGTATTCTCGATAAGAAAGGTCATCTTGTAGATCAAGCGTTTCATGGTCGACTTCGCGGATGGGGTCCTTGAAGCAACGCTTGAGTTGTGACACATGGAATACATCATGTACTCGGGAAAGGTGCAGGGGTAGCTCAAGTTGGTAGGCAACTTCTCCATGTTTGGCAAGAATGCGGAAAGGTCTGATGTAACGTGGGGCCAACTTGCCTTTGATACCGAATCTTTGGGTTCCCTTCAGAGGAGTAACCCGGAGGTAAGCCTTCTCATCCAGATTGTAGCTCTCTTGCCTATGATGACGATCATAGTAGCTTTTCTGACGAGACTGGGCTGCTTTCAATTGATCACGAACAATGCGAACTTGCTCTTCTGCTTCCTTGATCATGTCCGGTCCAAAGAATTGTCTTTCACCGGTTTCTGACCAGTTTAAAGGTGTTCGGCATCGTCGTCCATAAAGGAGTTCAAAAGGAGCCATGTTCAGACTAGATTGAAAACTGTTGTTATAAGCAAATTCCGCAAATGGAAGAGACTTCTCCCAATTCTTTCCGAATGAGATAACACAAGCTCTGAGCATGTCTTCCAAAATTTGATTAACCCTTTCGACTTGACTGCTAGATTGAGGGTGGAAAGCTGTACTAAAGGATAGATGAGTTCCCATCGCACGTTGGAAGCTTCCCCAAAATCTAGAGGTGAAAAGGCTACCACGATCAGAATTGATTTCCAAAGGAACACCGTGAAGGGATACAATTCTAGAGACGTACAAGTCCGCTAACTGGCTAGCAGATATAGACTCGCGAACGGGATGGAAGTGAGCAACTTTGGAAAGCCTATCTATCACAACGAAGATGGCATCATTTCCTTTCTGGGTTTTTGGAAAGCCGGTGATGAAGTCCATACCGACTTTGTCCCATTTCCACTCGGGAATAGCAAAGGTTGAAGTGTACCAGCAGGTCTTTGATGTTCTGCCTTAATGCAACGACAAACATCACATTCGGCAACAAATTGAGCAATGTCTCTCTTCATCCTAGTCCACCAAAATCTCTGGCGTAGATCTCGGTACATTTTTGTGCTACCGGGATGAATTGAGAGGGGTGTGTCATGGGCTTCTTTGAGGATGAGTTGCCTTAGATCCCTATTCTTAGGTACTACCAAACGATTTCCAAAGAATACCGTTCCTTTACTATCTGTGGAGAAACATTTAGCAACTCCGCTAGCAATGTTCTCCTTGATCCGGCGAACACCTCGTGCACGCCTTTGGGCAACTACGATTTGATCCTCAAGGGTTGGTTTCGCCACCAAGTTGAAAAGAGATCCACGAGGAACTATCACAAGATTAAGCTTTCGAAATTCCTCATGAAGAAGTGGTTGATACTGTTGTAACATGAGGTTGTTACAATACGACTTACGACTTAGTGCATCAGCCATGACGTTGGCTTTGCCTGAGATTAAGATCTGGCTGGGTGAAAATGTATTTGAGGCTTTGGTGGTCGGAATAAATCTCGCAACGGTTACCAAGGAGGTAATGTCGCCAAGTTGTTAGGGCATGAACTACGGCAGCGAGTTCAAGGTCATGGGTAGGATAGTTCTCTTCATGTGGCCGCAACTGGCGTGAAGCATAAGCTACCACATGTCGATCTTGCAGAAGTATGCATCCTAACCCTTGCCGTGAGGCGTCACAATAGATCTCGAAATCCTTTTTGGTGTCTGGAGGTGCAAGTACGGGTGCAGAAGTCAATCTCCTTTTTAGCTCTTGAAAGCTTTCCTCGCACTTGGGAGTCAATAGGAATTTCTTATCTTTCTTGAGGAGTTCAGTCAGAGGCTTTGCAACTTTAGAGAAGTTCTCAAAGAAGCGACGGCAATAGCTGGCTAGGCCAAGAAAACTCCTAACTTGCTTAACCGATTCAGGTGTAGTCCAGTCAAGGACGGCCTGAACTCTCTCGGGATTCACAACAATTCCTTTTGCAGAAATCACGTGGCCTAAGTAGGTCACTTCTGGTAGCCAAAATTCACACTTGGAGAATTTAGCATACAGGCGATGCTCTCTAAGTTTCATCAATACCAGCCTTAGGTGTTCGGCATGTTCTTCTTCGTTCTTCGAGTATATAAGGATGTCATCGAGGTAAACCACGACGAACTGGTCCAAATACTCCATGAAGATCGAATTCATCATGCGTGAGAAAGTGGCGGGGGCATTGGTTAAACCAAAGGACATGACGGTGTACTCGTAAAGACCATAACGAGTAGTAAAAGCCGTTTTGGGAATGTCCTCGTTTCGGATTTTGATTTGATGATAACCTAATCTCAAATCCATCTTGGAGAAGACAGAGGATCCTGCAAGTTGATCATAAAGATCATTGATCCTGGGCAGTGGGTACTTGTTCTTTATCGTCGCTAAATTTAGCGGGCGATAGTCTACGCACATCCTTTCTGTTCCATCTTTCTTCGTTACGAACAGAACGGGGCAACCCCATGGCGATGAGCTAGGGCGGATGAAGCCTTTTTCCAACAAAGCTTCCAGTTGGGTTTTAAGCTCAGCTAACTCACGTGGGGCCATTTTATATGGGCGTCTAGAAATTGGTGCGGTTCCTGGGGCAAGATCCACTATGAACTCTACACATCTGTCGGGTGGCATGCCCGGCAGCTCTTCAGGAAAGACATCCGGGAAGTCACGAACCACCGGAACATCTTCAAGGTCGGGAAGGGGAAGCACATTCAAAGATTGTACTTGGTTTCTTGTGCTGGGTGAGGTGTAATCTATTGTCTGGCCTGAAGGGTGTGTAAGTCTAATGGACTTGGCTTTACAATCAAGAAAAGCATGTTGTCTTGATAACCAATCCATACCAAGGATGACATCAATGTCTGAAGACTTGAGGGCTATGAGTGAAGCAAGGAATACTAAACCCTCAATTGCAATTTGATTACCATGGCTTACTCTAGTAGTTTGTCATTTTGAACCAGGAGTTTGAATGATCATAGGGGTGAACATTTCTTCAAAGGATACATCATGTCGAAGCGCATAACTTTTCGACATGAATGAGTGAGATGCTCCTGGGTCGAAAAGGACAGAAGTGGGAACAAAATTGACGGAGAGTGTGCCAAGAATGACGTTAGAAATACCATCAGTTTCCTCAGCTGAGATTTGGTTCACACGTCCAAGATTTTCTGAGGTGGATGGCTTGGAAGTGGAAACCTTCGGGGGTGGTTTGGCACGAATAGTGGGGTTTCTTTTAGCATGGGGTGGAGCATTTTGGTTGACGGGGCACTCACGATAGTAGTGACCAGGCTGGCCACATCTGAAACAGGCTCCAAAGATAGTGCGGGGAGCTGGGTTATTTGGTGGAGCTGGTGGACGAGGCGGCACAAGGGATGGCCTCGGTGGGTTGTTTTGGTGGATCAAACTGTTAGGAATCCAGATCATGCGCTTGTGCGGGCGTGAACTGGAAGAAGGGGCAAGTTCAAGAGCATGCTTGCGAGACTTCTCGAAAACTTCATTGCCATGCTCAGCTCTGAAGGATCTGTTGACTAAATCCTCAAAGGTGGCAAATTCGATGAGGTTGAGATCATGACGGAGGATGGGGCTAAGTCCCTTGCGGAACCTTGCCTGCTTTCTGGCATCGGTGGTGATCTCATCTTGGGCATACCGAGCAAGACGGTTGAATTCCCTCACATACTCATGAATGGACATCTCTCCTTGATTCAGACTGCAGAACTCTTCCTTCTTGCGCTCCATCAACTCATCCAGAATGTGGTACCCTCGAAAGGCAACACAAAACTCCTGCCAAGTCACTACGTGACCATCTGGCTGCATTGCAACATGGTTCTCCCACCATTGAAGAGAAACACCTTCCAAGAAGTATACCGCGAAAACAACTCGGTCATCGGGAGCAACACGTGCAGTATCAAGCTTACGCTCGATGGAACGTAGCCAATCATCAGCTTCAAGGGGCTCAGAAGAACATCGGAATACCGGTGGCTTGAGGAGGATGAAGTCTTGAATGCTGACCACCACATTACGATGGTGGGCGGTATTCTGCTCGATGAGCTCCAGAAGGCGTGTTTGATCACGTCTATTCCGCTCAGCTTCCATCATGATTTCCGCCGCAGAAGGCGGGGTTGGAGGTTCATCATCATTTCGATTCCGATCACGGTCTCGATTCCGAAGAACAGCACTACGAGTTCCACCTGACATCCTATGTGATAAAAATCAACAATCAGAACAGGTTGTACGATGGAGGCAAGGATAAAAGGATATGATTTCAGAAGGAGAAGACTATAATGCAAAGGCAATGATTCAAATAAACACGGAACAAATCCGGCAGCATAACGGCTACACTGGGATGGAAATTGAAACAACCTCGAAGAAATTGGACATAACTTCTTCAAGGAACTCAAATACGGAGACTCTGGACAACCCCAACAATCCTACGGCTATAAGGAGGCAATCAACGAGATGTTCTAGTAAGACATAGATGATCCTAGTCCTATCTTCCCGTAGAAAAGGTAAGGGTGAATCAGAACTCAGATCGATGAGGGTAAGGAGAAAAAGAAGCCTTACGTTGTTCCCTTATATACCCAGAGTAACTATATAACTATAGAAGGCTAGACTCGACTTCGGCCAAGGCTGATAATCCTACAGTTAGTCCTGCTCTGATACCAAGTCTGTCGGGACCCGGGGTTAGCGTATGCAAGCCTCGGTACAACACAATCATATGGAGAGCCGAGAACCGTACCCACTTGTCTAAGTAGACAAGGCCAAGCACAGAACGTTCTCGGAAAGCATCGAACGTGAGGGGCATCCCATCCAGGCCGGATGATCAACTGAAATGGGTCCTCAACGTCCGCACACAAGTCTAAATGATATGGGTGGTGAACTCCCATACTCATAGACAAGTCGCCTCGACCATACTATCGATTGTATTATAACCCTTACATAGACTTACTCCAGCCCGATCACTTAGTCGGGGTCTAGGGCGGGCTCGATCATACATCAAAGTGTGCACGAGACAGAGTCTCGAACAATCGCATCGCGATGCCCCAAGCTGCGCACATCTAAGGGCCACTTGGTGTATAAAAGACCGCCAGCCAGATCACAACTAAGGTCTCGAAAACCCATACAAAGACATGCATGTTATAAACATACACGCAGCACACATGCCTTGTATGAACAGCAGGTATCATTGCAATTCTCTACAAAGTATATATCTTTATTAATAACTCTTACAGAGTGCACACAGAGATCACAAGCATGTGATCCAACATTACAAAAATCAAGCGGAAGCAAGTAGGTCTGAGTACAGACAAGTTTAACAAATGGCTTAGAGAAGCCTTATCTAAAAACAAGCCCTCCACGAGGGAACCAGTCGTCTGACTGGGACTACACTAGCTTGGTCTTGGTCTGATTCTTCATTCTTCGAGCTTCGGTTATAAGCCACCATCGGGGTCGGTGGTTCATCTAAAACATAGATTAAGCAAACGTGAGTACAAAGTCGTACTCAGCAAGACTTACATAGGAGCTATACTACTCAAGCACATGTATCAAGGTAAAGGGAGGTGGTGTTTCACTTGCAGAAGTGCCAACTTTGACTTGGCTAGTCCTGAACTACGAGTACCAGACTTGAGGTAAGAAGCGTACACGAGTCCACTACATCTCTTCAACCAATTACACCACTATGGTTACTTCCTCGACTTCCCCACGAGAAGCACACCATAGCACTCACGCTTATCTTGGTGTGTTTTAGAAGTATCCAGTTCAAGTTGTCTAATAATCGAGCACAGCTCTCCAAGCGGTCCTTAACCGCGGACGCGCGTATTCTAATAGTTTTGTCAACCTTGCAAGGGTGTACCGCTACACACACGTGTCATCAGTTACCGCCTTTTGCGTGTCACCGTTCAAGAGATGACAGCGATGATGCCACCACAACACTTCGCCCACAGCTCCGTTCTAGTCCAGAGAGTCGCCTATCTGAGGGGGATCCGTATGGAAGTCCGGCCGAGGTTCCAGTATAGCCTCAAATGATGTGTGCAGGGTCCCAAGCCGGTCTTGAAAAGCCGTTCATCCACTTCGCAGACCGTGCCACAGCCCTACCAGAACTCCGAACTACTGCGACTCTTGGGGTTCGAACGGGGTGAGGTACTAGGATGAGAGGGGTCAGTGAGCCCAATGTGTGGTTGTACTCTTCTTCTTGGATCACTACACAAGAACTCGGGCTTAGGGCGGTGTTCAACAAGACAACCCACTGTGTACTCCTACACAGCCTCTCATCGTTCACCTTGTATTAGGGTAGATTCACCAACACGTTTCACTTTCATCAACACCATGGTTATCATCCCGACTCACATCATAAGCAACCTCATTGTACCACTAAGCATGCAATAAGCAGTAACAGTTGCAGGGGCCACAAGATATCAACCAACTCCTACATCTGCTAGGATTGTGGTTTGCTTACTACTTTGACAAGATGATAGGTCATGCAAAGGATATGGGTTCAACTATGCGATAGAAACGTTATCATGGTGATCATCCTAAACAATGCATAAGCGAGACATGAGAGGGAAGTGGGATTTTATCGACATGATCAATGGGGGTTTGCTTGCCTTGCTGACGAGGTTTGGTCACGAGGTCTTCAACGAAGGGGGTGATCTCGAGCTCCGGATCCACTTCTATCCGAGCAAACAATATAAACAAAGCATAAATAAGTTGCAATGCTCAAGCACATGATTATGTTGTCAAATGATGTGAATTGCATTGATGTGATCTAGGTTTCAGTTGCAACAAGTTAATTGAAGTTGATTTGAAAGTGAATTCAAATTCAAACTCCAAATGTATTTAAATTGGTCCAAGTTGCATTTGCTAGCATTTGTATTTTGTAAACCAAATAAACATGTGTGTGATAAGCTTCTGAAGTGTAGATGAAATGTAGCATAATTCCATGGTCCAAGTTGCAAAATCAATTGATTTGAATTTGAATTAAATTCAAATAAACCAAATGACATATGCTACTGGTCCCATTTTAAAATCAACTCCAACATAGTTGAAAGTTGCATATTTGGAAAGATAATTTTCTCCTGATCATTTTTCATATATTATTTGCTATATTTGGAGTTAGTATGAATTAATTATGAATTTCCAAAGTTTGTCCTATTTTCTGGAATTTCTGTAATAATTTAAATCTCTGGAAAAAATCCTTTAATGCGTCACTATGGTGTCATGCTGGCGTCAGGGGGGTTAGCCCCGAGTCAAACTGACAAGGGGCCCCACCTGTCTGTCTCTGTGGGTTAAATCCCTGTTAGTTTAGCTAACAGAGGGGATTAGGGGTGGCCTGGGGCCCACTGTCAGTGAGAGAGGGGAGAGGTTTAGGGCTCTGGTTAGGCTCCTAATGGCGCCGGCTTGACGCCGGTGGCTCTGGCCACGGCGGCGCCTCGCCGGAGTGCACGGGGGCGGCTGAGGAGGGGACGGGCGCGTAGCCCGTAGGCTTGCGCATCCAACGGCGCCACTTGGGGGTCTTGGGGAAGCTCTGGAGCTCGGCTAGCTCAACTGCGGCGGTGGCCGGGCCACTGGCCTCGTCGGGATCTCGCGAGATGGCACGGGAGGGGGCCAGAGATGGGGAAAAACGAGCGCGTGCTCACCCTGAGCGCGTTGACGAGCTCGACGGGGCCGGAGGAAGCGAGACGGTGACGAATTCCGGCGAAGACTCCGCGGCGGCCGGCGATGAGAACGACGAAGGGGACGGCGTGCTTCGGGCTCCCGGGGCCGATTCCTCTGGCACGGAGAAGAAGACGACGTCGAGGAGTCTTCTGGACACGGCGGTGCGGCTAAACGGAGCCGTTGTCCGCGTCGGCCACGACTGCGTGCTCCGGCAGGCGCTCGGGAAGGTGAGGAATACGGCGTGGGGAGAGGGGGAGGAGGTCCAGTGAGAGAGGAAGGGGTGCGGGGAGGTTGTGTGCGGCTCCGTGGCACAAGAGAGAGGGAGGGGGAGGTCTAGAAGGGCCTGGAGCCTCGTCGTGTCGTCGTCGCCGCGCTCTGCCTCCACCGAGGTGCTTGGAGGGGCGGGGAGGAAGAAGACAAGGCGGCTTGGTGGGCTGGGCCGAGGCGACAGGAGGTGGGCCTCGCTGGTGGGCGACAGGTAAGCTGTGTTGTTTTCTTTTCTTTTTATATTTTCTGTAATATGTTTGACCTAGCTAATAAAATAGCTAGGTATTTTTATAAATTCTGAAATTTTTTATATGGCCTCATAAATTAAAGAGCTAGCCACTTATAAAATTTGAGCATTTTTGAAATTCAAATAATTTGAATTTCAACTCAAATAGGGTTTTATTTAATTTCCAAAGCCACTTTTTGAATATTAGAAAATTCCATGAGCATGGGATTGCTGCCAAACCATTTTTAAAATGATCAGCACCATTTATAGGAATTTTCCAAATACTCAAATGATTTTTGGAAAAAGATTTTTATCTGGCCATTTGATTTAAATTCTCAGGGCTTTTCTTTTTCCCCATTTTTGATTTTCTTTTTGAATTTTTGGCATGAATGCAAAGTACCTCTGATCCTAGCATATAACTAACTTGGGGTTGTGACAGTCGCGCGCTTAAGAGGAAAGGAGCCGGATTTCCTCAAGGGTTGAGGCCATTCCACGGGCGCCTATATAAAGGCTAGGGAGAACCCCGAAGGGGTAAAGGTCAGACCACAACCCTAGCCGCCACTCCACATCCAGGCCGAGCCGCCGGACCTAGCAGTCCGCCGCCCGGCGCTCCTCCTTGTACTTGCGCATCCCTTGGAGGCGTTGCACCTGCGGCGCTTGGACGAACTGTTCGCGGGATCGGATCACGGGACTCCGTTCGTGGGATCAGTACGAGGGATCAGTTCGAGGGATTCGAGGAGCAGCCGCCGACGCGCATCGCCAACTCTCCTTCCGCTGCCGTGACTGCGCGTCTAGTGGTAAACCCTAATCACGTAGTTCATCCCCAGTAGCAGTGATCTTGGTTGTGCGCGGTAGAAATTTTATTTTGGCGCTAGCGTAGAGTACCGCGTGCCCCAACACCTCCATGCATGTGCGTGTGTCTGCCTTCTCGCGTATATCAACTAGGTAGTAGGATCCATTGTACAGGTTCTTGCTGACCACAAACGGTCCTTCCCAAGGAGATGATAATTTGTGCATTCCATCTTTTTTCTGTATGAGTCGGAGCACTAAATCACCTTCCTGGAAAGTCCGACTTATGATGCGGCGGCTATGATAGCGTCGCAGATCTTGTTGGTAAATAGCCGACTGAGCTGCGGCCAAATCTCGTTTTTCATCGAGAATATCCAAGGAATCTTGCCGTGCTTTCTCATTTTCGGCTTCTACATATGCGGTGAATCTTGGTGAGTCGTGACGTATGTCACTTGGGAGAACGGCTTCCACTCCACAGACTAGGAAGAAGGGCGTATAGCCTGTCGACCTGTTAGGAGTCGTCCTGATGCTCCACAATACTGAGGGTAACTCCTCCTCCCAGCAACCCGGCGTCCTTTTCAAGGGGACATAGAGTCGGGGTTTTATGCCTCGGAGTAACTCTTGGTCGGCTCTCTCGGCTTGTCCGCTGGACTGTGGGTGAGCTACTGATGCAAGGTCGAGTCGGATGTGCTTGTTCTGGCAGAATCGCTGCATAACTCCTTCTGATAGGTTAGAACCATTATCAGTGATGATGCTGTGGGGGTAGCCGAATCTGTATATGATCTTTTTCAAGAATTTCAGTGTTGTCGCAGCATCACATTTGTTGATCGGCTCTGCCTCAACCCATTTGGTAAACTTATCCACTGCCACTAATATGTGGGTATTCTTGTTGGCTGACCTTTTGAAAGGTCCCACCATATCAAGCCCCCATACCGCAAAGGGCCAAGTGATAGGGATCATCCTGAGTTCTTGAGCCGGCACGTGAGCTTGCTTTGCATAGCGCTGACATGCATCACTTTTCTTGACTATGTCCTCTGCATCCGTATGTGCTGTGAGCCAGTAGAAGCCATGTCGAAAGTGATGAGGACATCCCTACTACTGTTACACCCACATCTTCACCAACTAAACAAATTGGACCAGTTACTAGAGCACGCGCATGTCAACTAAATTATCAGGTACTTTCGTTTCTTGCGAATCCTTCTAATGTTCATGAACATATGATGCCGCCTAAATTAGATAATTTTGTTTTACTTATGAATGAAGGACCTAGCATGGACAAGAAGGATGGTCATTGGAGCGGGATCAAGCATGGAGAAGAAGGTGCGCGCACGGGAAAGGACAATGGAGCTTCCAGTGGTGATTTTCGCACTTTGAAGCCACCATAAGGAGTGCATGAAGGCTTGGACGAAATACACGAGATGCCACTTCATTATTTTCATCCAAGGGGAATTATAGGTGTTGCGTCACCTTAATATTGGGCTGGGCCCATGTAATTTCAAAATACCACATTATAGGCTGTTTTTAGAGTCTGTATTTGTGGGGAAACCGAGTTAGGGTTGTTTTCGGACCCCACCTCCAAGGGGTCACGAAAATCCCCTCTATTCCCCCATATATACAGCCCTTAGGGCGTCATTTAGACTTGGGTTTTAAATAGATTTAAGTTAGCCATAGCCGCAACTTCGAGCTCTTCGTTTGTGTCATCCGACAAGGCCAAGACCGCATTGGAACCCCAACTTTCGTTAATCATTCATCTTATATTCGCAATATCCAGATTGCAATTCTTAGTTCTTTCTTGTTCTTTCGATTGCTTGCAGGAATTAGACCTTCGTGGCCAGGTTGATCGTGCATCTGCGGGATCAATAACCTCTCGGAGTTGGTTTAGCGATCGCTAAGGCGCAACGTCTTCGCATGTTTGTGGTCGGATCGTGAAAGTCGTCTCCACCATAATCGATCTCCACCATCTCATCAAAACATCGGGACACCTTCGCCTCTATCAAGTGGTATCAGAGTTCCAGGTTGCTCGGTGAGATTTACCAGTTTTTCGTAGTCTAGATTACTTTTGTTTTTCATACCTACAGTCCACGAAAAAGCCAAAACAAAATTTAGGGTTAGATCATCACGTCCCAAGACAGTCCGAGCCTATTGTCCAGTTTTCTTGACAGTAGTTTGCTTTGTTGATTTTGCGGTTGCATCGTTGTGTCGAGTTGCTGAACTTAGCGTCTAGTTCCCTTAGAGTTTCGAGTTCTGATCATAGTTTGTCACGCTGCCGCCGCATAGTTCCATCCGTCCGCTGCCACCAATACGAGTCCAGATACACCACCACGTTCCGCCAATCCGAGTCCATATACACCACCACGACCTACCGATCAGAGTTGAGTTCCATCACCCGTTCGGTTTGTGATCTTTCCGTAGCCAGATTAGTTTTGAGTTGATTAGAGTCGGATTTCACCAATCTTTTTCGTCCGTAGAAGGTGGTGATTTCCAAAAAAAAAGAGTCTGGCACGCTTTCCAGAGCAGATTTTAGGCCAAAAATTTCAGGGGTGAAATTTTTTCGTGCCCATACCTTCCTTAGGTCTAGAAACGCATTTTGAGACGTTCGCTACCATAGTGATTTTTGTCGCACTTTTTCAACCATTGCAGTCCCGAATCGCCACCAAAAAAAAAGCAAAAAAATTAGAGTGTGCTTCTCAGTTGTTTACGTGTCGCGCCGTGCTTTCGTTGGTGTTTTAGGCTCGCGTCTCTATTGCGGTCTAGCCTAGGATCAGCACAGTACCGACGTTGAGTGTTTATTCAGCTTTGCATCTCTGTTTTGATTACTGTTGATCTTTTGCTACCATACTTGTCAGCCTTCCTATAGCTCCACATATATTCTACATCGTGTGTTTTGACACCTCCTGGCCATCGCTCTACCATATCTCTAAGAGTTTTGACCCGTTGGTTGTACATCACCACCTGCTGCTAGGTAAGAATCGGTAAGAACGAAAGAAAAGCTTGACGGATTTGTGCTTTCCACCACCCCACATCCCATTAGTAGAAGTAGGATCATATTTCTGTGTGTTTTCTATTTCTGCTAACCATGCCAGGATCACATGATGAAGTGGCGCAGGATGCGCCCGATTGGGAGAACATGACGAACAAGGAACTACATGATAAATTTGCACGTATGATGTCTGAACAGGTGCATGACATCGAGAATAGATTTACAGAGGCGATTGATGGCGTGGAGAAGATGATCGACACAAAGATCGACGCCAAGTTTACTGAGTCGATCGCACGCTTACCTCCACAGCCTGCGGCCGCCTAGGCGCATCCACCGTTTCAACGATGTGCACGACATATTCTGTTTTCAGCCGCACAAGCTGCTGGTATTGGTGCTCCTCCTGCTGCTGCTACTTCTGACATCGGCCAGGACGACGACTACGAGGGTGATTACGAGGAGGAGGTGGAACAGGAAGCGGCCTATGAATAGCCAGCTGGACGGCCACGTCCCAACATTCGCCACGGTCGACACCAACCACCCCCTCAGGTACACGATGATGAACATGTGCCTAAACTTAAATTGAACCTTAAGCCGTTTGAGGGTAGATATATTCCTAATGCTTATCTTACTTGGGAGTTAGAAACTGAACAACGCTTTACATGTTTACAATATCCTAAGAATAGACGTGTTATTGCTGCTGTTTGTGAATTCACGGGGTTTGCATCTATTTGGTGGTCTGAACATTGTAGATTGCATGCTAATAATATTCCAACTACTTGGGCTGCTTTAAAATATGCTATGCGTACTCGCTGGCTTCCTCCTTATTATCAACGTGAATTGCTACAAAAATTACAGCGTTTGAGACAAGGAAAAAATTCTGTAGAGGAATATTATAAGGAATTACAAACTGGATTGATTAGATGTGGCCTAGTAGAGGATAATGAAGCTATGCTTGCACGTTTTATGGGTGGCTTAAACAAGGAGATACAAACTATTCTAGAATACAAGGACTATGCTACTATCACTCGTTTGTTCATCTTGCTTGTAAAGCTGAACGTGAAGTGCAGGATCGACAGGCCGGTACGAGACCTAACTTTTCTGCAGGACGAAATATATTATGGACATCGCGTGGAGCTTCTACATCCACACGTCCTGCTGCACCACTATCTACCAAAACAGCCAGCGCCACCATTCAAGGGTGCACAGAGTGGTCCAGCGGCGAGTTACTCTTCATCCATGGATTCCACAGGGCAAACACGAGATCGTGATATTAAATGTTGCAGTGTCAGAACCCTCTGTTAGGTAATGTGCTAGGATCAAAGTAACCTTGCATCCTGTCAAATTTTTCAAAGGAAATTCAACTTCAAAATCCAAATGGGAGAAGAAACCCCCCAGATGAATTAATTCAAAAGGCCAGATAAAAATCTTCTCCAAAAATTCATGTGAGATTTTTGAAAAGTCTTATAAATGAGTGTGATCACATATCAAGTGATGTGGGACCCACCCCATGCTCATAGATTTTTCAAATATTCAAACAGTGCCTTGGAATAAAAGAAATACCCCTATTTGATTTAAAATTCAAATTATTTGAATTTTAAAAATGTTGAAACTTTATAAGTGGCTGGTCTATTTTATTATGAGGCCACATAAAAAAATCTCAGCATTTAATAAAATGTTTAGCTATTTTATTTGGCTAAACAGAACAAATGTCAGAAAAGAAAAATAGAAAAGAAATCAGAAAATCCTTACCTGGCGCCTAGGCGGAGCCGGCCCACCCAGCCCAGCCGGCCCACAGGGGCAGCGGCGTCTTCTTCCCCGTCCCGTGCACCCAAGCTGCTCGGTGGAAGGCCACCGAGCCAGCCGTGGGCGCCACGCAGCCGCCGAGAGCTTCCAGGCCTCCCCGTGGCCTCTTCTCGCACCTGGAGACGCCCTGGAGCATGCCACGTCCATTCCCCCCCTCCAGAGCTTCCTCCTCCTCCTCCCGTGCTCGAATCCGTCGCCGCCCGAAGCCTCACCGGAGCGCACCGCCGTGGACGACGTGGCCACCGTGCCCTAGAGCTCAAGCCAGCAAGTCCACCGTGCTCCTCGTCCTCGACTTCGTCTTCAAGCAAAAGCTGGAGCCCTAATTCCTCCCCGAGCTGACGCCATCGTCTTCAACCTCTCGCTGGACCCGCGAGCTCGCCGCCGTCGATTCGCCGCCGTTGAAGCCTCCCCAAGCTTGCCGTTGCTTCCGTTCGAACCGCGGTGAGCTACTGAGTGTTTCCCCTAAGCTTCCAGCACCCCGCGACCCCTCTTTCCGTTTTCGCCATGGATGCCGAAGCACGTCGCCGCCATGGACGACGATGAGGTCGCCCCTGTGCCCCATCATCGCGTCCAGCACGCGCGTTTGACTCCCAGTGACTCTAGCTTTCGAATGCACGCGAGCTCAGCCCAAACCATGCACTACAACGTCAACTACGACCTCGCCGCCATTATGTTGCCGCCGGAGTCGTCGCCGTCGTCGCTCCCGACCACCCTGTGACCCCCTGTTGCCTCCAGAAGACGCGGACGAAGCTGCTGCATCCATTGGTGTCCTCCCCGTGGCCCCTAGCCCATTCCGGCGAGACGCCGCCGTGGCTCCAGTCGCCGGCGTTTAGCCGCCGGCGTGTCAGCCAAACCCCCCTCCCTTAATCACACAGTTAATGACCCCCTGGGTCACTGACCAGTGGGCCCAGTGGCTTAATTAAGCCACTGGATTAATTTAACCCACGGGTTAATTAAATCCAGCCACTGACAGGTGGGACCCCCATGTCAGCCCCCCCTTACGCCAGCTTGACGTCAGCCTGACGCAGTAAATCGATTTAAATGAATTCCCAAAAAATCAATTTGAATTAAAAGAATTCCAGAAATTCCAGAAAATACCCCAAACTTTGGAAATTCATAGAAAATTCATATTAACTCCAAATTGGACAAATAATATACGAAAAATGATCAGGAGAAAATTATCTTTCCAAATATGCAACTTTCAACTATGTTTGAGTTGAATTTAAATTGGGACCAGTAGCATATGTCATTTGGTTTATTTGAATTTAATTCAAATTCAAATCAAATGATCTTGCTACTTGGACCATGGAATTAAGCTACAATTCAACCACACTTCAGAGGCATATCATACACATTTGAAGATGATTCAAAATGATCAAACCATGTCTCATGTAACTTGGTAAATGTTGAATTCAAATGTGGAGTTTGAATTTGCAATTCAATTTGCAATATACTCCATTTAAATGGAATGCTCAACACATCAGTACCATGAACATCACCCTTTCAATCTTATTCATGTGATTGTGCATTGTACATTCTGTTGATCCTATGATTGTCATGTTGCTGATAGCCGTGGAGCCGGAACCCGAGGTCACCCCCTACGTTGAAGACCCCGAACCCGAACCTCGTCAGCAAGGCAAGCAAACCCCCATTGATCATGTCGATAAAATCCCACTTCCCTCTCATGTCTCGCTTATGCATTGTTTAGGATGATCACCATGTTACGATTCTACCGCATAGATGAAACCATTCCTTTGCATGACCTATCATTTTGTCACAGTAGTAAGCAAATCACAATCCTAGCAAATGTAGGAGTTGTTTGATATCATGTGGCCCCTGCAATGTTACTGCTTATTGCATGCTTAGTATGATACCATGTTGTTACTGTGATGTGAGTCGAGATGGGAATGATCATGTTGATGTTGGTAGAAAAGTGTTGGTGAATCGACCCTAATACAAGGTGAACGATGAGAGGCTGTGTAGGAGTACACGGTGGGTTGTCTCGTTGAACACCGCCCTAGTACGAGTTCTTGTGTGGTGATCCAAGATGAAGAGTACAACCACACATTGGGCTCACTGACCCCTCTCAACTTACTAACTCATCCCTTTCGATGTCCAGATGTCGCAATAGTTCGGAGTTCTGGTAGGCTTGTGGCCTGGATGCTAAGTGAGAGAACGGCTCATCCGAGACCGGCTTATGCACCACGTACACATCACTTGGGTCCACTTCGGTAAACCGGCCGGGTTCACGATTGTGGTATCCAACCCAAGTAGGCGGCTTTCTCGGACTAGATCGGCTATGAGGTAACAGTTGTGGTGAGCATCCTCGCTGGCACCCCTTGAATGGTGTCGAGATCAAAGGCGGTAAATGATGATCATGTGTGTGTAGCGGTACACCCCTGCAGGGTTAACAAAACTATTCGAATAGCCGCGTCCGCGGTTATGGACTTCTTAGAAAGCTTAGCTTGATTATTAGACAACTTGAACTGGATACTTCTAAAACACACCAAGATAAGTGTGAGTGCTATGGCGTGCTTTCTCGTGGGGAAGTCGAGGAACGCACCATAGTGGTGTAATTGGTTGGAGAAAGTAGTGGACTCGTGTACGCTTCTTACCTCAAAGTCTGGTACTCGTAGTTCAGGATTAGCCAAGTCAAAGATGGCACTTCTGCAAATGAACCCCACCTCCCTTTACCTTGATACATGTGCATGAGTAGTATAGCTCCTATGTAAGTCTTGCTGAGTACGACTTTGTACTAACGTTTGCTTAATCTATGTTTTAGATGATGCCACTGACCCCGAAGGTGGCTTCTTCATCAAGCTGGACGACTGAAGACCAACTAGTCTAGTCCCAGTCAGACGACTGGTTCCCTCGTGGAGGGCTTGTGTTTAAATAAGGCTTCTTAAGCCATTTGTTAAACTTGTCTGTACTCAGACATAATTTGCTTCCGTTTGTGTTGTAATGTTGGATCACATGTTTGTGATCTCTGTTTGCACTCTATAAGGGTTATCAATAAAATTGTACACTTTGTAGAGAATTGCAATGGTACCTACTGTTCATACAAGGCATGTATGCTGCGTGCATGTTTATAACATGCATGTCATTGTATGGGTTTTTGAGACCTTAGTTGTGTTCTGGCTGGCGGTCTTTCATACACCAAGTGGCCCTTAGATGTGCGCAGCCTGGGGCATCGCGATGCGATTGCTCGAGACTCCGTATCGTGCACACTTTGTGGTATGATCGAGCCCGCCCTAGACCCCGACTAAGTGATCGTGCTGGAGTAAGTCTATGTAAGAGTTTTGAGATAGTCGATAGTATGGTTGAGGCGACTTGTCTTTGAATATTGGAGTTCACCACCCATATCATTAGACTTGTGTGCTGACGATGAGGACCCATCTCAGTTGATCATCCGGCCTGGATGGGATGCCCCTCACGTACGATGCTTTCCGAGAACGTTCTGTGCTTGGCCTTGTCTGCTTAGACAAGTGGGTACGGTTCTCGGCTCTCCATATGACTATGTCTTAGCTGTACTTGCATACGCTAACCCCGGGTCCCGACGTGCAGGTGCCAAGGTGGAGGTCACTTCGCAACAGACTGTCCCTCCAAGCGTGTGATGACTATTACGACAGATGGTAGGTATGGGTCAGCGAGTGACTATGATGAGGATACTTTAGTCCTCATTGCTAATGAGGAACATGTTGCCCATATTGATGCTCTTGATATAGAGTATATGGCTCCTGATGATGCGGATAAATATGCTAGTTTGGTTGCTCAACGTGTGTTAAGTGTGCAGGTAACGAAGGCCGAGCAAAACCGGAGGCATAATTTGTTCCACACAAAGGGAGTGGTTAAAGAACGTTCGGTACGCATCATTATTGATGGAGGGAGTTGCAACAACTTGGCTAGCATGGAGTTGGTGGAGAAGCTACCTCTCACCACAAGACCACACCCTCATCCATACTATATTCAGTGGTTTAACAATAGTGGTAAGATTAAGGTAACGCGTTCTGTTCGTGTGCACTTTAGCATTGCTGCATATGCTGATTATGTTGATTGTGATGTGGTACCCATGCAAGCATGCTCTCTTTTACTTGGTAGACCATGTCAATTTGATAGGAATGTTGTACACCATGGTAGGACAAATCAGTTTACTCTGGTTCATCAAGATAAAAATATTGCTTTACTTCCTATGTCTCCTGAACAAATTGTGAAAGATGATCTTGCTAGAGCTAGTAATGCTAAACAGGAGAAAAATAAGAGTGAAAATGAGATAGCAGCTAAAGAATTTGAGCAACAACATAAGACTAATAGCAAATATTCGTCTGTTGTTTCTAATGAAATTAAATTGACTAGTCCAACTTTTCTTGCTACTAAGGTTGATATTTCGGATTTGAATGTTAGTCAATATGTGTGCTATGCTTTTGTGTGCAAAGAAACTCTATTTTCATTTGAGGAATTGCCTCCTTCTTTGCCTCCTGTTGTCATTGACCTTTTGCAGGAGTTTATAGACGTCTTTCCCCAAGACAAACCACCGGGATTACCACCTATTCGAGGGATTGAGAAACAGATTGAATTAATTCCCGGTGCTTCTCTGCCCAACCGTGCGCCATACCATACCAATCCTGAGGAGACGAAGGAGATTCAGCGTCAAGTACAAGAGCTACTCGACAAAGGTTATATACGCGAATCCCTTAGTCCTTGTGTTGTTCCTGTTATATTAGTGCCAAAAAAGGATGGAACATGGCGTATGTTTGTTGATTGTAGAGCCATTAATAATATTCCTATTCGTTATCGTCATCCTATTCCTAGGTTAGATGATATGCTTGATGAATTAAGTGGCTCTACCATGTTTTCCAAAGTTGATTTGCGTAGTGCATACCATCAAATTCACATGAAATTAGGAGATGAATGGAAAACGTCATTTAAAACTAAGTTTAGACTATATGAGTGGTTAGTCATGCCTTTTGGGTTAACTAATGCACCTAGCACCTTCATGAGATTAATGAACGAGGTTTTACGTGCTTTCATTGGACGATTTGCGGTAGTCTATTTTGATGATATACTGATTTATAGCAAATCTT
Organism: Bromus sterilis; assembly: GCA_950022295.1. Classification (NCBI taxonomy): domain Eukaryota; kingdom Viridiplantae; phylum Streptophyta; class Magnoliopsida; order Poales; family Poaceae; genus Bromus; species Bromus sterilis. The sequence goes on along the minus strand of OX465595.1, from coordinate 356,538,300 downwards.
TGGAGGAACATTTGGATCATTTATGTGCTGTTTTTATTGCTCTACGTAATGCACGTATGTTTGGTAACCTTGGAAAGTGCACCTTTTGCACCTGTTACTCCACAGGGTATTGAAGTTGATAAAGCCAAGATCGAGGCGATTGAGAGTTGGCCGCAGCCCAAAACGGTCACACAAGTAAGGAGTTTTCTTGGCCTCGCTGGATTCTATAGGAGTTTTGTGAGAGATTTCAGCACCATTGCTGCACCTCTCAATGAGCTTACACGCAAGGATGTGCCTTTTACTTGGGGTACCGCACAGGAAGAAGCCTTCACGATATTGGAAGATAAGTTAACACATGCTCCTTTGCTCCAACTTCCTGATTTTAATAAGACTTTTGACCTTGAATGCGATGCTAGTGGGATTGGTTTGGGAGGTGTGTTATTACAAGATGCTAAACCTGTTGCATATTTTTCTGAAAAATTGAGTGGGCCTAGTCTGAACTATTCTACTTATGATAAGGAATTATACGCTCTTGTTCGGACATTAGAAACTTGGCAACATTATTTATGGCCCAAAGAATTTGTTATACATTCTGATCATGAATCTTTGAAACACATAAGAAGTCAAGCAAAACTTAATCGTAGACATGCTAAGTGGGTTGAATTTATTGAGACTTTCCCTTATGTCATTAAACACAAGAAGGGTAAAGATAATATTATTTCCGGTGCATTGTCTCGTCGTTATACTATGCTTTCACAACTTGACTTTAAGATATTCGGTTTAGAGAAAATCAAAGATCAATATGTGCATGATGCGGAATTTAAAGATGTATTGCAGAATTGTAGAGAAGGTAGATCATGGAACAAGTTTGTGCTTAATGATGGATTCGTGTTCCGTTCTAACAAGCTATGCATTCCATCTAGCTCTGTTCATCTTTTGTTGTTGCAGGAGGCGCATGGAGGAGGATTAATGGGACACTTTGGCGTGAAGAAGACGGAGGACGTACTTGCTACACATTTCTTTTGGCCAAAGATGAGACGGGATGTTGAGCGTTTTGTTGCTCGCTGCACTACATGTCAAAAAGCTAAGTCACGACTCAATTCTCATGGTTTACACATGCCTTTACCTGTACCTAGTTGTAAGGCCCGATATGCGGTACTGTTCCAGATCTAGATGTTTCCATCTAGATCCGAGGACGAAGCACATATCGGTTCCACCGCGACATATGACGAAGTCATATTCCCCGGATTTCCAACATGATATCACAACATTACAGATACAAGGATACAACATCTCATACAATCGGCATACAACTGCCTTAATACAATACAACAGCGAAAGATACATGTCTGAGTACAAACTACAAGCAAATGCCTAGTGGCAAAGAGAAAACGACTAGTCCGCTCCGCTCCGTCAGAAGTTTCCTCTTAACTTCATGAATGAATTTGGATCAACTTCAACAAACTCCACCTTATAGCATTAACGAGCAACTCCTTCCTAAACAAACAAAAGAAACACCATCGGCGCCAAACAGCCACTAGGGCTAAGCAGTTATACCAACTAAGTCTGAGCAAAGCTCAAACTTAGCAACAGGAACAGGCTTTGTCATCATATCAGCAGGATTATCATGAGTACTAATCCTGCATTCCTTTATCTCACCTTGACAACAACGTCTCGGGTATAATGGTATTTGACATCACTGTGCTTGGTCCTCTCATGGAACATTTGATCCTTAGTTAAGTATATGGCACTTTGATTGTTACAAAACAGATTCATGCAAGTAGTATCTCCACAAAGTTTAGCATATAAACCTTTCAACCAAACTGATTCCCTGCAAGCTTCAGCAATAGCCATGTATTCAGCCTCAGTACTGGATTGAGCAACAACCGGCTGCAATGTTGCCTTCCAACTCACGGCACATCCTCCAATGGTGAACACATGTCCGGTGAGGGATCTCCTCTTTTCCAAATCACTCGAAGCAAAATCTGAATCCACGTAGCCAACGAGTCCCTCACCAGTGCTGCCAAACTTCAAATAAGCACCTGAAATGCCACGAAGATACCTGAAAATCCACTGAACAACTTTCCAATGTTCTTTACCAGGATTAGACATGAATCTACTAACCAAGCTCATAGCAAAGGATAAATCAGGGCGAGAGCAAACCATGGCATACATCAAAGAACCAACAACACTAGAATATGGAACTCTTGACATGTACTCATAATCCTCATCAGTACTAGGACAATCATTAGATGATAACTTAAAGTGAGGAGCAATGGGCGTGTTAACAGATTTAGCATCATGCATTTTAAAACGATGAAGGACTTTCTTAATGTAACTCTGTTGGCTAAGAAATAGAAAAAAAGAATCTCTGTCTCTGGAAATCTCCATACCCAAAATCTTCTTAGCAGCACCAAGATCTTTCATATCAAATTCACTACTCAACTGTGCCTTCTAAGAATTAATCTGTTTCTTGCTCTTGGCAGAAATCAACATATCATCAACATATAACAGCAAGTATATAGGTGATCCATCAACAAACTTGATATAAACACAACTATCAAAGTCAGACCTCTTGAAATCATTCAATATCATAAAAGAATCAAACCTCTTATACCACTGTCTTGGAGACTGTTTCAAACCATATAGGGACTTCTTCAACTTGCACACAAAAGCTTCTTTACCATGCTCTATGAAACCTTCAGGATGCTCCATATATATTTCCTCATCAAGCTCTCCATGCAGAAAAGAAGTTTTCACATCTAACTGCTCAAGCTCTAGATTATGCATAGCAACAATACCAAAGAAAGTAAGAATAGAACTATGCTTCACAACCGGAGAGAACACATCATTATAATCAACACCTGGAATTTGACTGAACCCCATTGCAACTAACCTTGCCTTATACCTTGGAGGTTCATTGGGAGATAAACATTCCTTCCTTTTGAAGATCCATTTGCAGCGAACGACCTTCTTCTTTTTAGGCAAGCTCACAATATCCCATGTGCCATTTTTATCAATTGACTGCATCTCTTCTTGCATAGCAGAAATCCACTTCTCGCGGTGACCCGAAACAATAGCCTCAGTGTACGTGGACGGCTCGTGATTATTCTCAACCTGTTCTGCACAACTAAAAGCATAATGAACAATGTCACACTCCTCAACAAGACGTTTGGGAGCGGCCGTGTTCCTCCTTGGTCTGTCAGCTGCAATTGTACGGATTTGGTACAAAACAGAGGGAGAGTGATGCACATCAATATCATCATGAATATCATTATCATGTGCAACATCATTATCAACAATTTCATTTTCGTCCTTATCAAGGAGCTCCACCTGAACACCAATCTCATGCTGCTCTTCTTCATCAGAAGAAACTGACAAAGTATCTGTGGAAGAACTGTCAACAAACATAACAGATTCATTGAAAACTACATTCCTGCTCACCATAACTTTCTGTGTTTCAGGGTTCCATAACTTATATCCTTTTACTCCCGAACCATAACCAAGAAACACAGACTTAACAGCTCTAGGCTCTAACTCTCCATTATCAACGTGAGCATATGCAGTGCAACCAAAAAATCTCAACTGTGAGTAATCAGCGGGCGTACCAGACCATACCTCAATGGGAGTTTTCTTATCAAGCAGAATGGATGGAGATCTATTGATCAAGTAGCAGGCGGTGGAGGCTGCTTCAGCCCAAAAACGTTTGCTCATACGCACACTGGACAACATGCATCTCGCCTTGGAGATGATGGTCATGTTCATGCGCTCAGCCACACCATTCTGTTGAGGAGTGTACGGGATAGTGTGGTGCCTGATAATGCCCAAATTCCTGCAATAATTTCCAAAAGCTTTGGAGCAAAACTCCATGCCATTGTCAGTACGAAGCAATTTAACTTTCCTTTATGTTTGCCTTTCTACCATAATCTTCCAATCCTTAAAAGCATCAAAACCATCATACTTATGTTTCAGAAAATAAGGTCATACTTTTCTGGAGTAATCATCAATAATTGTAAGCATATAACGAGCACCACCAAGAGAGGGTTTACGGGAAGGACCCCACAAATCAGCATGTACATAATCAAGTATAGCTTCTGTGGTATGAACAGAAGCATTGAATTTTACCCTCTTGTGCTTACCAAACACGCAATGCTCACAAAACTCCATATTGCCCATTGAAAGGGCATGTGCCCTTATGTTTGGTTTTGGTAATTGATGACAATCTTTATGGACTAATGGTTTCCTTGAGTTATACTTTAAGGTTTGTCCATAGGCAACACTTGAACATCATATGGTGGCTTCAAGGTTGTAAGATGAAGATTACATGTTGACCAAGGTGTTCTTCATGGAGCTATCCAAAGATTGGTCAAGTTGATGTGCGCAAGGTCAAGAGGAGCATCACGAAGATATCATATGCTTGGAGCTTGCCCACCATTTGGTGATAATGGTCTTGTGAAGATATGCCTAAAAGAGCTCTCCCATAATGGAGTATGGGGGATAAATTTACTAGACTTCATCGAGCCGGCGCAACCAAGAAAGGTGTTCCAACTTGAGCCGACCATGATCGTCTTCATCAAGCTCAAGTGGATTATGCGCAAGACAAAGGTTTGACTAGATAGGGGTCTAGTTTACCGGTCTCCTGGTGGTAGGTAGGAGACCGTGTTATAGGCTAGGCCGAGTCGTTCGTGGAGAGCTCAAACCTTTGCATCCTTGGCATCATCTTTATTGGTTCTTGTTTGGCTCTTCTCTTTGTGAGTTTTGGAGCTTGTGGTCTTCTTCATGACAAGCTCGTGTTCATCGAAAATGGATTTCATATGCATCTTCTCTTATGATTTTCTATGCGGGAGATTTGCCGATTATTCTTGGTTAGAGGTTTCACACCTCTATTTGTTTGGCATTTCTCCCTTGCCACTTTGATTAGGTAGCTCTGTTCGTTAGCTTTCCATCAAGCTTGAGTTTGCCTTAATCGGAGTTCATTTGCAGAAGTTGTGGCAGTTCAGGGTTTGCCTGTTTCATTTGGAGTTCATCTGTTTTGTGGCATGGGCCCCTTGGGTCAACCAGGGCGGTAGTACCGCTTGGGTTACGGTAGTACCGTGCCACGGTAGTACCGTGGCTAGTACCGCACCCACCACCGTATTCCCACTGGATAGGGCAGTAGTGGGCACGGTATTGAGCCGCAGTACTACCGCGGGGCGGTAGTACCGCTGCCATTACGGTAGTACCGCGTCACGATAGTACCGTGGCTAGTATCGCACCCACTACCGTATACCTCCTGGATAGGGCGGTAGTGCGACACGGTACTATGACGCAGTACTACCGCGGGGCGGTAGTACCGCTCCGGTTGCGGTAGTACCGTGGTTGGTGGACTGCCAACGGCTCCCAACGGCTGGATTCGTGGGGGACTATAAAAGGGGGGGTCTTCTTCTTCCTTTGTCCCCACCGGTTTTGTGCAAGTTTTTCCCCCCATTGTTGATCTCTTTGAGCTTGCTTACTCTCTTCCTCTCCTATGATTCTTGCTCCTTTTTGAGGGAAAAGAGAGAGGAGATCTAGATCCACATTCTCCACCGATTCATCTCTCCTCTAAGTGAGGGGAGCCTTGTGGATCTAGATCTTGGAGTTCTTGGTGTTCTCTTTGTTCTTCCTCTCATACACCTCCATAGCTTTTGTTGCTTTGGTGGGATTTGAGAGTGGGGGACTTGAGCACTTCGTGTGCTCTTGCCGTCGCATTTGGTGCATCGGTTTGAGTTCTCTCCAAGGATTCTTTGTAGTGAGTGAAGTAGAGAAGATAGCTACTCTTGAGTGCATTGGCACTCTAGAGCTTGTACCTCGTGGGTGCGTTGGCACCTAGAGGCTTGTTGTTGCGGAGCTCGATCATTGTGGTGGAAATCTTCGGGACGCTATGGGAGCCTCCAATTCGGTTGTGGAGATTGCCCCGAGCATTTGTACGGGTTCGGTGACCGCCCCCAAGGGTTGCCATTTGTACCGGTTCGGTAACCGCCCTCAAGTGTCCTAATAGTGGAATCACGGCATCTTGCATTGGTAAGAGCGTGAGGAGAAATAGGGTGGCCCTCGTTGGCTTCGTGTGAGCATTGTGCTCCTCGCCCTTTCCAAACGGAGACGTACTTCTCGCAAGAGAAGGAACTTAGGTAAAAAATCCTTGTCTCCATCGGCTCCACTTGCGGTTATCTCTACCCTTACTTTGAGAAAGCTTATTACATTGTTTATCTTGTGCTTGCTCATATTATTGTGCATTGGTTGTCCCATAGGTTGTTCATCTAGTCAACCTATTTACTTGTGCACCTACTTTGTGATAGCCTTAGTGCATTTGTTATATATCTTGCTATCACATAGTTGTTTATCTTGCTTAGTATAAGTTGTTGGTGCACATAGTTGAGCCTAGATTATGTAGGTTTCTTGCTTCGAAAATTAAACGTTAAGTTTCATTCTGCATTTGTTCAAGCCTAAACCGTAATTATTTTAAGCGCCTATTCACCCGCCCCTCGAGGCGACATCCATGTCCTTTCACCCATCTTGCAGCCTTTCAGAAGTTCCCTCTTCACCAACTCTGCCATCCCAAACTTACTCATATGCCCAAGGCGCATGTGCCACAGATTAGTATTATCCGATTTTTCATTAGTAACAGCAGCACCAGTACCATTCATAGTGCTTCCTCTAAGAGCATATAATTTTGCAGAATTCATATCACCTATCATATGAACGAGAGAACCTTTGGATACCTTCACAACTCCACCTGTTCCGGTGTACTTGTATCCTTCAACTGCAAGAGTGCTAAGCGAGATAAGATTTCTCGCCATCTTTGGTACGTGCCTCACATCCTTCAAAGTGCGGATCATGCCATCATGCATCTTGATCTGAACTTTGCCAATACCCACAATCTCACGCGGGTTATTATCTCCCATCCGCACCACATCGCCTTTCTGCACAAACTCATAAGAACTGAACCAATCCTTGTTATAGAAAATATGAAACAAACATGCAGAATCAAGTATCCACTCATCATTAGCAGAAACACAACCGGCAAAGACAACAAGCGCATCATCAGAATCAGTCTCTCCAGATGCAACAACAACCTTACCATCTCCATCGGATTTATGCTTAGGCTTATACGTACCGTTCCTCTTTTCCTTATTCTGCAGCTTCCAACAATCACCAAACTCGTGACCATTTTTCTTACAATACCTGCGGAATTGTTTGTCCTTTCCTCTGGACTTTGAGTGGTATCGGTTATTCTTGTTGTTGTCTCTGTTGTAATTGTTGCCGTGACTCTTCTGCTCAGATCTACCTCAGACCTGCAAAGCTTCACCTCGAGAGGATGATTCCCCGGGCTGACCTAAGATTCTCATCTTTTCCTTCTGTTGAAGGGCCTCATATACTTCACCAAGGGTTAGATCATCACGACTATATAAAATAGTATCACGGAAATTTTCAAAGGAACTAGGCAACGAGCATAGAAGCAGAAGACCTAAGTCTTCATCCTCATACTTAACCTCCATAGCCTCCAGATCAGAAATGATCTCCTTGAAGACCAACAGGTGATTCATCATCGAACCACCTTCCTGCAGCTTGTGCGTGAACAGCTTCATCTTCACGTGCATCTTACTGGTTAGATCTTTGGACATACAGATCGAATCCAACTTTCAACCATAGAGCGGCAGCAGTTTTCTCCTTCAAAACCTCCTGCAGAATATTATTGGATAGATGCAAATGAATCAAAGACATCGCCTTACGATCCTTACGGACTTGATCAGGAGTCCACGTTGCTTGATCGGCTTTCCCGAACTTCTCCAACGCATCATCCAGATCAGGACGAGCCAGCACCGCGCGCATCTTGACTTACTACAGCGCGAACCTTGTGTTGTAGTCCAGAGGCGGAAGGTCGAACTTCATCGACATGTCGAAGAACCCTAAATTGAACAAGGCTCTGATACCACTTGTTGATACTATTTTATATAGTCGTGATGATCTAACCCTAAAATAGTAACACAACCTCCAGGTCAGACCTTGGATGTCTCATTTTCATGGATGGGTCTCATCTCTTCTTCCATGGCTTGCTTACACGATTCCTGTTTCAGGGCTTCAACATAGCTTGATGGTTCATCGACTCCAAGCACGCACAACTCAAGATCTTGCACATGATCAATATCCTCAGGACTCAAGCTTGGATTTGTTTCATCATACAAATCACTTAGAGAGCCCACATACGAAGGGGTCCCTCTGGTGTATCCAGAGCAGGCAAAGTTTCAGACAATGGTATAGCTGGTGTCATCGGTGATTTAGGTGTAGCTAGGGAGGTGGAGTTCTGCATTATGATTCGTGAGCCTACATTATGTGGCAAATTTCCATCAGAACCATGTGTTTCATATCGACTTGGATCTCATCACAATTTGGCTGAGCTAAATCTTCAGGGTCAATGTGTACTGTGAAAGCTTCATCACAATCAACAGCAAGTTCTGCCTCTCCACTCCACAACCACTCCTCCATAGATTTTGTTGCTTTGGTTGGATTTGAGAGTGGGGGACTTGAGCACTTCGTGTGCTCTTGCCGTTGCATTTGGTGCATCGGTTTGAGTTCTCTCCGAGGATTCTTTGTAGTGAGTGAAGTAGAGAAGATAGCTACTCTTGAGTGCATTGGCACTCTAGAGCTTGTACCTCATGAGTGCGTTGGCACATAGAGGCTTGTTGTTGCAGAGCTCAATCATTGTGGTGGAAAGCTTCGGGACGCTATGGGAGCCTCCAATTCGGTTGTGGAGATTGCCCCGAGCATTTGTACGGGTTCGGTGACCGCCCCCAAGGGTTGCCATTTGTACGGGTTCGGTGACCGCCCTCAAGTGTCCTAATAGTGGAATCACGGCATCTTGCATTGGTAAGAGCGTGAGGAGAAATAGGGTGGCCCTCGTTGGCTTCGTGTGAGCATTGTGCTCCTCACCCTTTCCAAACGGAGACGTACTTCTCGCAAGAGAAGGAACTTAGGTAACAAATCCTTGTCTCCATCGGCTCCACTTGCGGTTATCTCTACCCTTACTTTGAGCAAGCTTATTAGATTGTTTATCTTGTGCTTGCTCATATTATTGTGCATTGCTTGTCCCATAGGTTGTTCATCTAGTCAACCTATTTACTTGTGCACCTACTTTGTGATAGCCTTAGTGCATTTGTTATATATCTTGCTATCACATAGTTGTTTATCTTGCCTAGTATAAGTCGTTGGTGCACATAGTTGAGCCTAGATTATGTAGGTTTCTTGCTTGGCAAATTAAACGTTAAGTTTCATTCCGCATTTGTTCAAGCCTAAACCGTAATTATTTTAAGCGTCTATTCACCCGCCCCTCGAGGCGACATCCACGTCCTTTCACCCATCTTGCAGCCTTTCAGAAGTTCCCTCTTCACCAACTCTGCCATGCTAAGCTTACTCATATGCCCAAGGCGCATGTGCCACAGATTAGTATTATCCGATTTTTCATTAGTAACAACAGCAGCAGTAGCATTCATAGTGCTTCCTCTAAGAGCATATAATTTTGCAGAATTCATATCACCTATCATATGAACGAGAGAACCTTTGGATACCTTCACAACTCCACCTGTTCCGGTGTACTTGTATCCTTCAACTGCAAGAGTGCTAAGCGAGATAAGATTTCTCGCCATCTTTGGTACGTGCCTCACATCCTTCAAAGTGCGGATCATGCCATCATGCATCTTGATCTGAACTTTGCCAATACCCACAATCTCACGCGGGTTATTATCTCCCATCCGCACCACATCGCCTTTCTGCACAAACTCATAAGAACTAAACCAATCCTTGTTACAGAAAATATGAAACAAACATGCAGAATCAAGTATCCACTCATCATTAGCAAAAACACAACCGGCAAAGACAACAAGTGCATCATCAGAATCAGTCTCTCCAGATGCAACAACAACCTTACCATCTCCATCGGATTTATGCTTAGGCTTATACGTACTGTTCCTCTTTTCCTTATTCTGCAGCTTCCAACAATCACCAAACTCGTGACCATTTTTCTTACAATACCTGTGGAATTGTTTGTCCTTTCCTCTGGACTTTGAGTGGTATCGGTTATTCTTGTTGTTGTCTCTATTGTAATTGTTGCCGTGACTCTTCTGCTCAGATCTACCTCAGACCTGCAAAGCTTCACCTCGAGAGGATGATTCCCCGGGCTGAACTAAGCTTTTCATCTTTTCCTTCTGTTGAAGGGCCTCATATACTTCACCAAGGGTTAGATCATCACGACTATATAAAATAGTATCACGGAAATTTTCAAAGGAACTAGGCAACGAGCATAGAAGCAGAAGACCTAAGTCTTCATCCTCATACTTAACCTCCATAGCCTCCAGATCAGAAATGATCTCCTTGAAGACCAACAGGTGATTCATCATCGAACCACCTTCCTGCAGCTTGTGCGTGAACAGCTTCATCTTCACGTGCATCTTACTGGTTAGATCTTTGGACATACAGATTGAATCCAACTTCAACCATAGAGTGGCATCACTTTTCTCCTTCAAAACTTCCTGCATAATATTATTGGATAGATGCAAATGAATCAAAGACATCGCCTTACGATCCTTAAGGACTTGATCAGGAGTCCACGTTGCCTGATCGGCTTTCCCGAACTTCTCCAACGCATCATCCAGATCAGGATGAGCCAGCACCACGTGCATCTTGACTTGCCACAGCGCGAACCTTGTGTTGTAGTCCAGCGGCGGAAGATCGAACTTCATCGACATGTCCAAGAACCCTAAATTGAACAAGGCTCTGATACCACTTGTTGATACTATTTTATATAGTCGTGATGATCTAACCCTAAAATAGTAACACAACCTCCAGGTCAGACCTTGGATGTCTCATTTTCATGGATGGATCTCATCTCTTCTTCCATGGCTTGCTTCCACGATTCCTGTTTTAGGGCTTCAACATAGCTTGATGGTTCATCGACTCCAAGCATGCACAACTCAAGATCTTGCACATGATCAAAATCCTCAGGACTCAAGCTTGGAGTTGTTTCATAATAAAAATCACTTAGAGAGCCCGCATATGAAGGGGTCCCTCTGGTGTATCCAGAGCAGGCAAAGTTTTAGACAATGGTATAGCTGGTGTCACCGGTGATTTAGGTGTATCTAGGGGAGGTGGAGTTCTGCATTATGATTCGTGAGCCTACATTATGTGGCAAATTGCCATCAGAACCATGTGTTTCATATCGACTTGGCTCTCATCACAATTTGCCTGAGCTAAATCTTCAGGGTCAATGTGTACTGTGAAAGCTTCATCACAATCAACAGCAAGTTCTGCCTCTCCACTCCACAACCACTTCTTTCCTTCCTCAAAAACTACATCCCGTGATACCACCAGACGTTTTGTAGCCGGTTATTGATACGTCCAAAACGTATCTATAATTTCTGCTTGCTCCATGCATGTTTTGTGTGATATTGCTATGATCTAGATACACTTTCATACACTTTTGATCATATTTGGACTAACCTATTAACTCAGTGCACCCCAGTGCCAGTTCCTGTTTTCTGCTGTTTTTCTATTTTAGTTTTCCCCCATATAAAAAGTGGCAGAAAAATTCCGGGAAAAATATAGGAAAAATAAGCATATAGGAAGCTTCGCGAAGAGCCCGAGTGGGGCCAGAGGGGAGCCAGGGGTGGCCCAGGAGGCCACCCGGCGCGGCCCCACCCCTGGACGCGCCAGGGGGCGCCTGGGGCCCCTGGTCCACCTCTGGCTGCCCCCCTTCGCCTATATATCCCCCGTGACGTGAAACCCTCGGCGACAGAACCCTTTTTCGCGATCTCTCCTCTGTTCCGCCGCCGCCGCGCTATCGAGATCGGGAGCACCAGAAGACATCTTCCTGGCACCCTGCCGGAGGGAGGTCCGACCTCCGGGAGTCTCCTCTCCACCATGGATGCTCCCCGGATGTCTTTTGAGTAGTTTTCCTTGGATCATGGGTCCGTGATCAGTAGCTATGTGATGTTATCCTCCCCTCTTTGTTCTTCATGGTTTAGACCTCGTGAGCTGCCCTACATGATCGAGGCACTTTTGTAATCTTTCTGCTGTTTCTATGCTGAGTTTGATGGGATCTGATGGATTTTGAGATTATGTTCAGATTGTGATTGAGTAATATATTTGGTTTTCCTAAGTAATGTGATGTTATTTTTTTTCCTATGTAATTCTTGCATGTTCTCCGTTGCTGTTTATTGCTTTGGCCAAGTAGTAGGTAGTAACCCCAAGAGGGAACGTTATGCTCGATTGTGGGTTCATGCCCCCCGATGACACACTTGAGTGACAGGAACATGAGTCTAGGGGATGTGCTGTTGCCACAAGGGGGAAAACAACGGTGCTTGTAACCGCGGTTACAAGGATTGTTTACTTTACGCATAGTGCTTTTTAATGCAGTTGTCTGTTGCTTTGGGTTTACACTTTGGGTGGGGCTCGCAACTTAATACCAGCGAGATTTTCTGGATAGGTATCTCAAGGTGGATGATTAGTAGAAGATGCAGTTGGATTTCGGTCTACTTATTTTGGCGTACTTCCCGTGCTTTTGAGCCTCTTCATTTGTTTTGTAGCATAGTTAGCATTGCGGTGCATTCATAATCCTGTCAATTGCCCTTCTATAATTTGTTTACCTCGCATAACAGTTTTATCGTCTTTTGGGAGAGAGACATCACTAGTGAACATCATGTATCCCGGTCCATATCCTCATTACTGTTTCCGCGCTCATTTACTTTTCTGCTTTTAATTTCAGTTGCTATCATTATCCCTTGTGTTTGATCCTTTGTGAACAACAAGACCGGAGAGATTGACAACCTCTCTGAACTTCGTTGGGAACAAAGTTATTTGTGTCTGTGTGCAGGTCTGCGTCAGTTGCGCCGCTGACACCTACTTTTCATCTCTGGAGTCCTACTGGAGACAAACATTGGTATCTTTACTGAGGGAAATTTGCTGCTGTGCTGCATCACGCCTTCCACTTGGGGCTCACCAACGAAGGGCGAGAAGACTAACTCTCGCGCCATCAAGCCAAATTTCTGGCGCCGTTGACGGGGACTCCGAGTGCTAAGATAGGGGAGTTGCACACTACCCTTTACCTTTGTTTTTTAGTCTTGTTAGTTTACCTTTAAGTTTTTATCTTTGTGTCTTATATCGAAAATCATAAAAAAATTGTTTATCTTGCTGTTAGTAGTCCTCCTTGTTTAGATGAACATGTTAGGGCTAGGTGCTTTGTGGGAATTGGAAGTTCTCGATTTCCGTCAAAGAGATGGAGAAAATATGAAGAAGGCATGGGACAGAATCTCTGAAGCACATAAAAGAATTATTCCTTGGATACCTATAAAAATTGTGCTTAGAAATTTTTACCATGGTCTTTTTAAGTGGTGTAAACACTCTCTTGATATTATAGCTGAAGGAGATTTTCTAGAGTGTGATGAAGTTAGAGCTCTTGATATTTTGCATAGTCTATCTAGTTATTTTGTTTATGATCGTAGTATTGATACTGTCATAGATAGAGTTGCCACTATTGAAAAAAGATTGGATGCTCTAGACCTGAGGAAAGTAGAGGAACTTAAGTCCAACAAGAAAGAAATGTTGGAGATAGATGATGATTGGGAACCCTTTGTTAGGATTAGCATCTCTAACCAAGGCTTCCTTGCTCTTTGTGATATTGGATCCACAGTTTCTACTATGCCAAAAATAGTTTATGATTCTTTGAAGCTAGATATGGATAAATTATCATCTTATCATGAAAATTCCAATGGAGATATTTCAGAGATTAAAGGAAAGGTAAAATAAGTCCAAGTTGCATTCCTTCATAGGACTGCACCAATGGATTTCTTCATCATGGAGCCAAACCAAAGTAACATTGTGCTCGGAAGAGACTTCCTCCGTGCTATGAAAGGCTTCATTGATATTGGTAACGGGCACATACGCTTACGCGGTATGGCGAAAGGTAAGTACCTCTTTCCTAGGATGAAGAAGAATGAGCTTATTGAAAATCAATTTGAAGGTTTTTATGATTCTGATCTTGGAGACCCTTGATTCTTATTTTGCATCATGCCTAGCTCAAAGGCATAAAAGAAAGCGCTTTCGGGAGGCAGCCCGCAACGAATTTAGGTTTTCATTTTTGCTTTTGTTGTGTCTTGAAGTTTTTTACTACTGTAGCAACATCATTGTATCTTTATTTTTCAGCTTTGTGCCAAGTTATAGCCTCTTACGGCAAGGGAAGTAAAAGTTGTGACATGCTGTCCAGAAAAAAGATTCTGTCCTCGTGACTAGAAAAATTCCAGAAAAATCCCAGTTCATCTTTTTGATCTGAAATTTTTACACAGCGTTCTCTATACAATTACGAAACTTCCGTATGTTCTGAGTTTTTTTATTTGAGTTGCAGAAGTGTCCCTAAAAAAATATTTACTACCTGCTATTCTGTTTTTCACAGATTCTGCCACGTTTTGTCTCTCCTAACTTTTGCAAACCTTAAGCTTGCTTTTTCTTTGAAAAAACCTTTTTGAACTCTTGAGAAACAGTAGCTCTTCAAGAATATCTTTATATCCAGTGGGGAAAAATATTTTATTAAGGATACTAACCTCTCTAATCAGCTTATGATGAGTTATGTATGAAGGGAGTTTTCAAGTGTGCGATGGAAGATGATGAAAGAAGATCCAGGAGTGTCAAGCGCTCAAGCTTGGGGATGCCCCATGCATCCCCAATAAATATTCAAGGAGACTCAAGCGTCTAAGCTTGGGGATGCCCCCGTGCATCCCCTTCTCCATCAACAATCATCAGTTCGTCCTTCGTCTCACTATATTTTTATCACTTCATGCGTTATGTGCTATGCTTGGAGCGTCTCGCTCTTATGTTTTATTTTTAGTTTTCTTTAGCTTTTCTTGCTGTTCATAACAAGTTAGATCCCGTCTTACTTTGTGTGGGAGAGAAACACGCTCCACTTTCAAAATTTAGAACACATCATAGAATTTTTCATGCCTATCTTTTTGCTGTTGTGTGTTCTTTATCTTTTCATAGCTGCTGCTATGTTTAGTTTTAGTCTTAGCTTGTCTTTAGCAAGATCCTTGGATTTTGTTTAGTTTTTTGCTGGAACTCTTTTTAGTTTTCATGTTTATCTTGTTAAAGAGAGTTGGTTGTTGCACTGAGTTGCGTCTTGTCTTGAAAGTAGGTAATTGAGGTTGCTATTTAATTCTAGTAGTAGCTTGCAATAGTTTTGAGGTATTGTTGTGAGTAATGTTTGAACTTTTGGTGTCAAGAGATCTAGCCTATTAGTGATAGGTGTTGTATTCTGGGCAATCCGTGTGTATTTTCAAAACCTACAAAACTAGTTGAGAACTCTAGCTACTAGATGGATCACTAATCTTTGGAGGGACCGAATATTAGAGAACACTCACGTACCATGAGTCGAGGATGCGCAAGACCAAACCCCCATACACTCCTCCTCGGGGTACTTGTCTCTTTGTGAACCTCCTTATTAGATTGAGAGTTACCGATAATAAGTGAATGAGTTCTTCGGACTAATGTAAGTATTGAAAGTTGACACTTCCACCTTCCCATATTTTGCTAGCCTCTCCTGTGCCGTGCATTGCCTTCTTCTCACTCCGAGAGTTGGTGTCCACCTTCGCCGGTACATCCAAACCCTTGGCATGATACGCTCTGTCATCATAAACCTCCTTACATCTTTCCTCAAAACAGCCCCCATACCTACCTATCATGGCATTTCCATAGCCTTTCCGAGATATATTGCCATGCAACATCCACCTCTTCATGACTTGATCTTCATGTCATACATGTTCCTGCTACACTGGCAGCGACATACATTGCATACATCATGATAGTTACATCTTCTTTATGATTTTGAGTACCTTGTAAAGTGTGAAAGATCTCCTTTACCTTCTTGTAAAATAGAGTGTTGCCCTTAAGTGAGGAAAAGATCCTAAAGTGGACACAATAAAAGATCCCAAAGAGGACAAATGAGAGTTAAATAGAAAGAGCCATTGAGGCCACAAAAAAATACAAAAAAATATAAAAAAGATAAAAAGAAATAAAAAGAGAGAAAGGGGCAACACTACTATCCTTTTGAGAGATCCACACTAGTACTCCCTTTATATCATTGTACTCCATAGAGATGACTATTATGCATATAGCTATGTGGGGACCTTCACACTATAGAACTTGGCTTGCATATTCCAAGGATGAGCCTCCTCAAACAAGCTCTAGGTCTTCATGAGCGAGCAAGTTAGATGCACCCCCACTAGTTCCATTTGAGAGCTTCTTAGCTCGTATGTGCATCCGTTGCATGGCAACCCCTACTCCTCACATCATATCTATCATTTGGCATCTCTTGCCTAAGATTGTCCTCATTGATGTGAGCCTTTCTCCTCCTTTTTGTCTTCCCCCTCCGTACTTCTCTCTTTGCCATCCTAAGTGTCAACTCTCGTGCTTACGCTCATCCATTGCATGAGTGCTCAAAATATCGAAAAGGAGTGGATCAAATTGACTTGTACTTGGCTAGTGGTCTGGGGACGAGTCAAGATAAGATTCCAAAGAGGACCAAGTGTGAAAATTTTGTAGATTGAGTTCTCAACAAATAAATGTTTTTCTCGTATTCCCTATCCCCCTTCTTGCACGAAAACACCATTTGGAGACATTCGAGTCACGGACAGCGAGAGATCTTGCACCTAATGTTCTTTTGTTACTTGTTTCAATGCTAATATAGACTCTTGCATGTTATGACTTGAATTGAATCTCTAACCTTGATTGCTTTACTTTTCAAAGTTCTTATATGGTTGCTAGCATGTCACCACAGAAATTATGCCGTTATCATTTACCTACTCGAGGACGAGCAGGAATTAAGCTTGGGGATGTTGATACGTCCAAAACGTATCTATAATTTCTGCTTGCTCCATGCATGTTTTGTGTGATATTGCTATGATCTAGATACAATTTCATACACTTTTGATCATATTTGGACTAACCTATTAACTCAATGCACCCCAGTGACAGTTCCTGTTTTCTGTTGTTTTTCTATTTCAGTTTTCCCCCATATAAAAAGTGCCAGAAAAATTCCGGGAAAAATATAGGAAAAATCAGCGTACAGGAAGCTTCGAAAAGAGCCCGAGTGGGGCCAGAGGGGAGCCAGGGGTGGCCCAGGCGGACACCCGGCGCGGCCCCACCCCTGGTCGTGCCAGGGGGGCGCCTGTTGGATATGTGCCCTAGAGACAAATTAATAAAGATATTTGTCACATATCCGTTTTGTTCATAATACGTTTTATACTGTGCTATAGTTGTATTACTTGGAAATACTAATACAGGTGTAGTATAAAACATGGTTCGTAGTTTAACTCGGGTAAAGTATCTCATTGGGCAATTGATTGATCAAGATTTCCTAATCATGGCGACACTTAAGTCCATTGACAATGAGGTCATATCGTTAAGGGGAATGATGTGATGGACGTACACCCACCTAAAGTATTGCAATGTGATCGAGTCACATAGTTCAGCGTTGCTATGACTTTGTAACGTATGGCTTAGTCCTTAGCCCGTAATGATCATACGTAATTGTCATCTATGAGGACACTTTGATTTGTATCCCACCACCTGACTGAAATATGCTGGCTATAACGGTGCACTTTGGGTATTCCAAAATAGATGGTTGATGAGTATGTTATTAGATCATAGCGGGATTTGTCAGTCCTTGTGACAGGACAGGTACTCTGGGCCCACTCCGTGATATTGCATCAACACCTTGCCAGGACGTGACTAGGTCACAAGAGATGCAATGATCATGGACGAGAGAAGTTGTTTGTTGTGAACGATATGTGAACACGGTACGTAGGATACTGACGATCAAACCTCAGACAAACAAAGTACCGCAACACAAAGGGATTACGTCGTATCGTTAACGGTTTCCAAAAGCGATCGAAGTTCATTCGATGGAAGCACAGGGGCTGTCAAGGATTGTAACCAGGTCCAACTGACTAGTCATTGGTCAATGAGAAGAGTCTCGACCATGTCTGATGTTTCCCGGACCGTTAGGGTGTTACACTTAAGGGCAATCGATGCATAGGACAGTTACGGGATCAATCGGTGAAATAGGAGAAATCACCGGAATAGTTCCGGAGGAGGACGGAATGGTTTCCGGACATTTTGAATAGTTCAAAATAAAGTTTAATTGTTTTAATAATGTTTTATTATTTAATTATCTAAATTAAATATTTAAAACATATTAAATAAATTAAAAAAAATGGGAAAAGGTTAAATGGGCCCATGGGGCCCATTACGGGAGGAGGGGGTCTCCCCCCTTGGGCTTGGCGCCAAGGGTGGGGCCCACCACCCCCCTTGGCCGGCGCACTCCTCCACTCCTTGGGAGTTTAGTCCCACATGGGGGAGGGGAGGAGGATAGCACCCCCCCCCCTTGGCCTATATAAGGAGGGGTAGCCCCCCTTTTTTCCAACACACCAAAATCTCCTTCTTCCTCCTTCTCTTTCCCGGAAGTGGACTCCCCTTGTTTGGAGTCTGCACCTAGATTGGAGTTCTCCACTATAAGGCAGGCCGTCGTTCTGCTGGAGTCGGGATCCGTAGCCGTCTTTCTTCCGCTGCTCGCCTGGTTCGGGGCCCGGGAGTAACATCGATTGTACCGTACGTGTACAATCCCTTCGAGGCACTACACCTGTGGTGCTACTTCATCGCTGGAGGTTTACCGGGAGTCATCCTCGCCGGTGGTGGTCTTCTACACGATAGGGAGGTCGTAGTTCCGAGTCTACGCCAACCACGTTCGCAAGAACGTTTCCCTCTTTCGGTTTTCAAAGGTATGAACACCGATTCCCTCCGTTACTTTACATCGCCATAGCATAGATCTTGGGTTCGGGTACCGTAGGTACGAAAAATTTGTGTTTTCTGCCCCGTATCCCAACAGTGGTATCAGAGCTAGCTATGCGTAGATGTATTGTACGGGTAGAACACATCTAGGATGTGGGCATCGAATCTTCATTCGTTACCCTCCCACGTGTACTCATTTAAGCGTTGCGGCACTGTTTGATGAAGCGGCCCCCGACCGACCTTACGCGTTCACGCGAGACTGGTTCCACGCTTGACATATGGCTTGCACCATATAAAGTGGATGGGGGTGTCTGTCTCTCTGCATTAGCGATGCGAAGATGTTTGCAACGGAGGGCCCCCACAGGGGTGTAATAGAGACGGATGGGAGACGGTGTTGTGGCATGTCTTTCGCAGGATAGGAACGGTTCTCTCTCTCGAAATCCCTAGCAGCCACGTAAAACTTGCACAAGCTAAAGTAGAAAGGCGTTTAACTTTGCTTTGCATGAAGGGGAATCATAGGTTGTATGATTTACAGTTTTACTTCCTGTTTTATGCTAGTATGCTAAATATATCGACGGTAGCACGAAACAGGACCATCTCTCACAATACCAACATTGTGTTCTCCCTTGGTGGCCACCGCCTGGAAGGTTCTCCCATATGGCTTGATGCTCCGTACATACCGGAGTTGTCCTACATGTTAAACGGAGTTCACATGAGGTTGGGTTCGGCAAGCCTGGCATATGCAGATATGGCCTTGCTGAACAGCTAACATCAAGGTTCGATTGGCAGGCTTGACGTATGTAGATGTGGGCCTGGAACACAAGAGACCGAAAGGTCGAGCATGAGTCACATGCCTGATGTGATTGGCTTAGATGCCTACCTGGTTCGCATACTGATGGCCGTGACGATAGGGGGAGGTATGGGGGCTGGGATTGTGTAATCACTTAATTAAATTGAGAGGTGTTTATCTAAGTGGGAGCTTTCTAGAATTTTGAGATTAAATTGAAACTCCACATTATGAACAAAAGTCTAAATATGTATCCTTGTGAATCAACCTTGTAGATGGCAGCACCTCGCCCCTCGTTCAACTTAGGATCATTCCTAGAGAAAGATAAGCTAAAAACAGATGGGACAAACTTCACCAACTGGTTCCGCACCCTGAGGATTCTCCTCGTTCCCCTCAAGATGGCATACGTACTAGAGGACGCGTTAGGTGACGCACCAGAAGATGATGCCAGTCAGGACGAGAAGAATGTCTATCTCTCCAGGACTGATGATTACAACCTTCTCTAGAGTGGCATGCTCTACTCCGTGGAGGCTGAGCTGCAGAAACGCTTTGAGAGGATGGGTGCATATGAGATTATCACCGACCTCAAGGCGGTCTTCGCACCTCAAGCCAGGGCTGAACGGTACGAGGCTTCTGAATCCTTCTTCTCAGCAAAGATGGACGAGCACGGCAGCGTGAGTGAGCACGTAGTCAAAATGTCTGGCTACGTTCAGCGCTTGAATGCTCTGAATGCCAGATTCCAGATGAACTTGCTGTTGATAGGGTGTTGCAGTCGCTCCCCCTAGCTACAAAGGCTTTGTGCTGAACTACAACATGCAGGGGATGACCAAAACCCCTTCTGAGTTGTTTGCCATGCTGAAGAGCGCCGAGGTTGAGATCAAGAAGGAGCACGCCATCTTTATGGTCAACAAGACCACTGACTTCAAGAAGTCAAGCAGACGGGAGAAGGCCATGAAAGGTGGCCCCAAGAGGGATGGCAAGTCAGTTGCCGCTCCTCCGAAGGCACCCAAGCCTAAACCCGGAGTGGAGTGCTTCTACTGTAAGGGTGAAGGTCACTGGAAATACAACTGCCCCAAGTACCTAAAGGACAAGAAGGCTGGCAAGGTCGCCAAGAGAGACGAAGGTATATTTGATATACATATTGTTGATCTTCTCTTGACAAGCGCCGGGAACACATCCTGGATATTTGATATAGGATTTGTCGCTCATATTTCTAATTCCATTCAGGGACTAAGGAATAGGAGACGCTTGCTCAAAGATGAAGTGACGATGCGCGTGGGGAATGGATGTAGGATTGAGGTCCTGGCGGTCGGCACGAAGCATCTTAGTCTCCCTTCGGGATTGGTTTTAGTTCTGAATAATTTCTACTATGTACCCGCGTTGAGTGTGAACATCGTTAGTGGCTCTTGCTTGAAGCGAGACCACTATTCTTTTAAATCTGATACAATTGGTTGTTCGATTTATAAGGATGAAATGTTTTATGTTCACGCACCGGAGTTGCATGGTTTATTCGTACTTAATCTCGATGGTGACGTGTGTCACGTTAACAATATTGCGGCCAAAAGATTGAAGAATGATGAAGATCAAATGATGATGTGGCATTGCCGACTTGGTCATATTGGTATAAAACGCATGGAGAAGCTCCATAAGGATGGACTTCTTGAGTCATTGGATTTTGGATCCCTTGATACATGTGAACAATGCCTCATGGGAAAAATGACAAGGACTCCATTCAATGGCATAATGGAGCGTGCGGATGTCTTATTAGGGATCATACACTCGGATGTATGTGGACCCATGAACGTCCCCACTCGCAATGGTCTTCGTTACTTCGTGACCTTTACTGATGACTTGAGTAGATATGGGTATATTTACTTGATGAAGCACAAGTCTGAAACCTTTGAAAAGTTCAAGGAATTTCAGAATGAGGTCAAAAATCAACTCGGAAAGAAAATAAAGCACCTTCGATCGGATCGAGGTGGCGAGTATTTGAGTCACGAGTTTGGCAATCATCTGAAGTCTTGTGGGATAGTACCACAGCTTACGCCGGCAGGCACACCTCAGAGAAATGGTGTGGTTGAGCGACGTAATCGAACCCTATTGGATAGTGTACGATCGATGATGCCTCATACTGATTTGCTTGTGTCATTCTGGGGATATGCATTAGAAACTGCCGTTCATATTCTTAATAGGGCACCATCCAAATCCGTAAAGACAACACCATTTGAAGAATGGCATGGCACAAAACCTAAGTTGTCTCACCTGAAGATTTGGGGTTGTGAGGCTTATGTTAGGAAACTACAGCCTGAAAAACTTGAATCCAAGGCGGATAATTGCATCTTTGTGGGCTATCCCAAGGAACCTTGTGGATACACCTTCTACAACAAGTCTGACAGCAAAACGTTTGTTGCCAAGACGGGACACTTTCTTGAGAAGGAGTTTCTCGCGAAATAGTTGAGTGGGAGGAAAATAGACCTCGATGAAGTGACTGACCAATCACTCCAATTGGAAGAAACGGCTACGGAAATTATTCTAGAACCATCTTCCACAGTGGGAGCTGAAGAGAATGGCCAGAACAACATTCATAACGATCATGACATTAATGATGCTCATGATGAGAATGAAGTGGAACCTTTTAGGCCCCGTAGGTCATCAAGAGTCCGTCAACCTACTGAGTTTTACGGACAGCTTGTGAATGCAATCTCAGCTGATGAGTCGGATGAACCTACAAGTTACAAAGAAGCAATGGAGGGACCCGAGTCCGAGAAATGTGTTGAAGCCATGAAATCCGAAATAGACTCCATGTACACCAACAAAGTATGGACTTTGGTGGATATTCCCGAGGACCGCAAGGCCGTTGAGAATAAATGGATTTGCAAGAAAAAGACTGACGCAGAGGGAAATATATCTGTCTACAAAGCTCGACTTGTCGCGAAAGGTTTCCGACAAATTCAAGGAGTTGACTACGAGGAGACATTCTCTCCTGTAGCGATGATAAAGTCTATTCGGATCCTACTAGCAATAGCTGCATATCATGATTACGAGATATGGCAGATGGATGTGAAAACTGCATTCCTAAATGGCAACATTGAGGAAGAGTTGTATATGATGCAACCAGATGGGTTTGTCGATCCAAGGAACGCTGGTAAGGTGTGCAAGCTTCAACGGTCCATCTATGGGTTGAAGCAAGCATCTCGGAGATAGAATCTTCGATTTGATGAGGTCATTAAAGCTTTTGGATTTGTCCAAAACGTCGAAGAGTTCTGCGTCTATAATAAACTGAGTGGGAGCTCTGTAGCATTCCTTGTGTTATATGTAGATGACATATTACTAATAGGGAACGATAAGAAATTCTTAGAGGAAGTGAAGGAATATCTGAATGGACAATTTTCCATGAAGGACCTAGGTGAAGCTGCGTACATATTAGAGATTAAGATCTATAGAGATAGACCTAATCGACGGTTGGCCTTGAGTCAGAACACTTATATTGACAAGATATTGAAAAGGTTCAAAATGGATGACTCCTAGAGAGGTCTCTTGCCAGTTATAAAAGGTGTCAAGTTAAGTGTGACTCAATGTCCATCCACAGCAAAAGAGAAGGAGGATATGTCCTCAAAGCCCTATGCCTCAGCCATTGGTTCTCTCATGTATGCTATGTTATGTACCAGACCGGATTTAGCGCTGGCCATTAGTATGACTAATCGCTACCAGAGTAACCCGGGAATGGCTCACTGGACAGCAGTAAAGAACATCCTTAAGTACTTAAGAAGAACCAAGGATCTCTTTCTCGTTTATGGAGGAGTTGATGAGGAGCTCACCGTAAAGGGTTACGTTGACGCAAGCCTCGGCTCAGATCTAGATGACTCGAAATCCCAGACGGGATATGTTTTCATGTTGAACGGTGGAGCAATTAGCTGGAGGAGCGGCAAACAGTCAGTCGTCGCCCAATCTACAATGGAGTCGGAGTATATTGCCGCTTGCGAAGCGTCAAACGAGGCGCTGTGGCTGAAGAATTTCGTGATCGGGCTTGGCGTCTTTCCCAGTTGCACTGACCCCGTGGGAATCTTCTGCGACAACACGGGTGCCATTGCTAACGCGAAGGAGCCAAGAACTCACTCTACAGCCAAGCACATCCTCCGAAAGTTCCATGTGACGCGAGACTACGTCAAGGATGGACACACTAGGATTCACAAGATACATATGGATCTGAACGCAGCAGACCCGATGAATAAACCTCTTCCATGGGGAAAGTTTGAAGAACACCGAGAGACCATTGGTGTTAGATACATACCTGATGTAAACTAGTGTAATTTGTACTCTAGTGCAAGTGGGAGACTGTTGGATATGTGCCCTAGAGACAAATTAATAAAGATATTTGTCACATATCCGTTTTGTTCATAATACGTTTTATACTGTGCTATAACTGTATTACTTGGAAATACTAATACAGGTGTAGTATAAAACATGGTCCGTAGTGGCAATTGATTGATCAAGCTTTCCTGATCATGGCGACACTTAAGTCCATTGACAATGAGGTCATATCGTTAAGGGGAATGATGTGATGGACGTACACCCACCTAAAGTATTGCAATGTGATCGAGTCACATAGTTCAGCGTTGCTATGACTTTGTAACGTATGGCTTAGTCCTTAGACCGTAATGATCATACGTAATTGGCATCTATGAGGAGACTTTGATTTGTATCCCACCGCCTGACTGAAATATGCTGGCTATAACGGTGCACTTTGGGTATTCCGAAATAGATGGTTGATGAGTATGTTATTAGATCAGAGCGGGATTTGTCAGTCCTTGTGACAGGACAGGTACTCTGGGCCCACTCGGTGATATTGCATCAACACCTTGCCAGGACGTGACTAGGTCACAAGAGATGCAATGATCATGGACGAGAGAAGTTGTTTGTTGTGAACGAGATGTGAAAACGGTATGTAGGATACCGACGATCAAACCTCGGACAAAGAAAGTACCGTAACACAAAGGCATTACGTCGTATCGTTAACAATTTCCAAAAGCGATTGAAGTTCATTCGATGGAAGCGCAGGGGCTGTCAAGAATTGTAACCAGGTCCAACTGACTAGTCATTGGTCAATGAGAAGACTCTCGACCATGTCTGCTGTTTCCCGGACCGTTAGGGTGTTACACTTAAGGGCAATCGATGCATAGGACAGTTACGGGATCAATCGGTGAAATAGGAGAAATCACCGGAATAGTTCCGGAGGAGGACGGAATGGTTTCCGGACATTTTGAATAGTTCAAAATAAAGTTTAATTGTTTTAATAATGTTTTATTATTTAATTATCTGAATTAAATATTTAAAACATATTAAATAAATTAAAAAAATGGGAAAAAGGCTAAATGGGCCCATGGGGCCCATTAGGGGAGGAGGGGGTCTCCCCCCTTGGGCTTAGTGCCAATGGTGGGGCCCACCCCCCCCCTTGGCCGGCGCACTCCCCCCCCCCTTGGGAGTTTAGTCTCACATGGGAGAGGGGAGGAGGATAGCACCCCCCCTTGGCCTATATAAGGAGGGGTAGCCCCCCTTTTTTCCAACACACAAAAATCTCCTTCTTCCTCCTTCTCCTTCCCAGAAGTGGACTCCCCTTGTTTGGAGTCTGCACCTGGATTGGAGTTCTCCACCAGAAGGCAGGCCGTCGTTCTGCCGGAGTCGGGATCCGTAGCCGTCTTTCTTCCGCTGCTCGCCTGGTTCGGGGCCCGGGAGGAACATCGATTGTACCGTACATGTATAATCTCTTCGAGACACTACACCTGTGGTGCTACTTCGTCGCTGGAGGTTTACCGGGAGTCATCCTTGCAGGTGGTGGTCTTCTACATGATAGGGAGGTCGTAGTTCCGAGTCTACGCAAACCACGTTCGCAAGAATGTTTCCTTCTTTCGGTCTTCAAAGGTATGAACACCGATTCCCTCCGTTACTTTACATCGCCATAGCATAGATCTTGGGTTCGGGTACCTTAGGTATGAAAAAATTGTGTTTTCTGCCCCGTATCCCAACAGCGCCTGGGGCCTCTGGTCCACCTATGGCTTCCCCCCTTCGCCTATATATCCCCCGTGACGTGAAACCCTCGGCGAAAGAACCCTTTTTCGCGATCTCTCCTATGTTCCGCCGCAGCCGCGCTTCCGATATCGGGAGCACCAGAAGACCTCTTCCCGGCACCCTGCCGGAGGGAGGGCCGACCTCCGGGAGTCTCCTCTCCACCATGGATGCTCCCCGGGTGTCGTGTGAGTAGTTTTCCTTGGACCATGGGTCCTTGATCAGTAGCTATGTGATGTTCTCCTCCCCTCTTTGTTCTTCATGGTTTAGACCTCGTGAGCTTCCCTACATGATCGAGGCACTTTTGTAATCTTTCTGCTGTTGCTATGCTGAGTTTGATGGGATCTGATGGATTATGAGATTATGTTCAGATTGTGATTGAGTAATATATTTGGTTTTTATCTCTTATATTTTTGTTCCTAAGTAATTCTTGCATGTTCTTTGTTGTTGTTTATTGCTTTGGCCAAGTAGTAGGTAGTAACCCCAAGCGGGAACGTTATGCTCGATTGTGGGTTCATGCCCCCCGATGACACGCTTGAGTGACAGAAACATGAGTCTAGGGGATGGGTTGTTGCCACAAGGGGGAAAACAACGATGCTTGTAACCGCGGTTACAAGGATTGTTTACTTTACGCATAGTGCTTTTTAATGCAGTTGTCTGTTGCTTTGGGTTTACACTTTGGGTGGGGCTCGCAACTTAATACCAACGAGATGTTCTGGATAGATATCTCAAGGTGGATGATTAGTAGTAGATGCAGTTGGATTTCGGTCTACTTATTTTGGCGTACTGCCCGTGCTTTTGACCCTCTTCCTTTCTTTTGTATCATAGTTAGTATTGCGGTGCGTTCATAAACCTGTCAATTGCCCTTCTATACTTTGTTTACCTCGCATAGCAGTTTTATCGTCTTTTGGGAGAGAGACATCACTAGTGAACATCACGTATCCCGGTCCATATCCACATTACTGTTTCCACGCTCATTTACTTTTCTGCTTTTACTTTCAGTTGCTATCATTATCCCTTGTGTTTGATCCTTTGTGAACAACAAGACCGGAGAGATTGACAACCTCTCTGAACTTCGTTGGGAACAAAGTTATTTGTGTCTGTGTGCAGGTCCGCATCAGTTGCGCCGCTGACACCTACTTATCATCTCTGGAGTCCTACTGGAGAGAAACCTTGGTATCTTTACTGAGGGAAATTTGCTTCTGTGCTGCATCACGCCTTCCACTTGGGGCTCACCAACGAAGGGCGAGAAGACTAACTCTCGCGCCATTAGTTATACAGCCGTTATGCCTTTGAACCCCACTCATAACCAATGAACACCATTTTCTCACTTCTGTTAGCAAGTTTCCCTCTTGACGGCCCTGTCACTTTCACATGGGCCACACAACCAAATGTGCGCAAGGGATGGACATATGGCTTCCTATCATGCCAAGCTTTATAGGGAGTTCTTCCAAGCACACTCTTCATCGGTGATCTATTTAACAAATAGACCGCAGTGGTAACAACTTCTCCCCAAGTCTGATTGCGCCTTTCAACAACCCGGTTTTGTTGGGCTGAGTAGGGGTTATCCTCCTTTAAAAAAAAACAAAAACGCTCTTCACAATATTCATTGAATTCCGCGGAGGTGAATTCTCCACCACGGTCTGTTCTTAATGCTTTGAGCTTCAAGTCCACTTCCATCTCAGCAGCGGCCTTCACCTTTTTAAATGAAACAAATGATTGGTCCTTGCTCTTCAAAAGAAGAAGCCTCATGTATCAGCTACAGTCGTCAACCATGAACTGAAAATATCGACTTCCAGTTGGGGTAGATTGTGTTATTGGACCACAGAGATCAACATGTACAAGTTCCAATTGCTTCTCTGCTCTGTACTTTGCTTGTTGTGGAAGGATGTATGATGTTGTTTCCCAATTAAGCAGCCATCACACACCTTCTCAACGTGCTTCACAAGAGGAAACCCTTTCACCATGTTCTGTTGAGACAGAGATCTCAGTGCCTGAAAATTCAGATGCCGGAAAAGAGCATGCGACAACCATGCAGTTTCTTCGACAGAACCTAACAGACAAACAGGCTTATTCTTTCTCCTCGGCACACTGATTAGTAATCTTCTATGTTGGTCAAATATTTCCAGAAACCCATCGTCAAGAACAATTTTACAACCATGTTGTTCTAACTGAGCTAGACTTATCAATGTTGCTTCGCAGCTTAGGTGGCTTTCGTCCAACTCTGTGACATCCTGGCTTAATAGGAATGATAGACTACTCATATCAACAAGGTGCACCTTCTTTTCCAGGAGGCCAGATCCAAAGAACTCCAAATTTAAGCGTGCTTGGCTTGGAGAAATTTGAGGATGGGTGACCGACTGGGAAGTAGCTCCCGGGTGCGCACAAGTGAGAACAAATTGCGCAGGAAAGGCTAGGTTTGGTCTGTGGTGACAGTCTAGATCCCGCCAGGCGTACGCCGGGAACCGGTGGGTGTGGCCGGGGCGTTACAAATGGTATCAGAGCCGACCCTCGCGGTTACACGGGCGTGTGTGGGTCATTTGCGCGAATATGTGTAACATGTGTCGGCGCTGGACACACAGACGTGTGCCAAGGGGGAACGTTCGTGTGGGCCGATGAGGACATCGGTTCCTTTGAGTGGGGGTGTATGTGACATCCTGGCTTAATAGGAATGATAGACTACTCATATCAACAAGGTGCACCTTCTTTTCCGGGAGCCCAGATCCAAAGAACTCCAAAGTTAAGCATGCTTGGCTTGGAGAAATTTGAGGATGGGTGACTGACTGGGAAGTAGCTCCTGGGTGCGCATAAGTGAGGACAAAGTGCGCAGGAAAGACTAGTGTTGGTCTGTGGGGACAGTCTAGATCCCGCCAGGCGTACGACGGGAACCGGTGGGTGTGGCCGGGGCGTTACAAACTCCTCGCTAACGCACGACGTCCTTCTCCACGACCGGTTTTCTTGTCCAACCCTTCGCTGGTTTTTTTAGTCCATCTCACCATCTCCCAAGTCCCAACCCTATCCTCCCTCAACGCAATCGGTTTTCTCAGCCCTAAATTCTCCCACAACAGAACACATCTCACCGTCTCTCCCTTGCGGCAACAGCGGCATACGTGACGCAGGTGAAGCCGAGCTCTTGTAGGTCAACAGCTCTTCTGATCTCTCTCCCTGAATGCCCTGTCATCTCATCTTCCTTTCTGAGAGCAGTGCCGATGGTGTCACTGAGGAACGAGGGGCAGTGGCCGAAGATTCTGCTCCTGAGCAAGGACGACAGCCGCACGTTTCTCCTGACCGTGGGTGCCCTCGGCGCCGCCGTGGTCGTTGTGTTGGTGTTTTATGTCAGAGCGGGAGCGGCGACGTATCCATGTGGGTGAACCTGCAACTAGCGGCTGTGGCGAACAATGGCAAGGCGGACATGTTCATGGTGGGCATTGTCGTGGATGAACCAACATTCCTTTGGGTGCCGCCGATGTATCTGAGTTCTGTTGTGGGACGGGGATACAGTGTACATTTAGAGTTTCCCTGAACATCTGCATCAACAAGAATCTTCCACTGATATTTTCTTGACATGAATCTCCAGTTCATACTGTTGATTGATATGCATCAAGTACATTGATTCTACTGCAAGTTCGTGCTCCATAGTCTGGAGATCCGGCTTAAAGTATTTAGGTTCGATACTTCTTTAGTAGTTGCTGCTAGCCTGGTACCCTTGGAAGAACAATGTCTACTATTACTATGAAAGAGTATGGAATAAATCTCAGCCATCCATATATTAAGAGGGAGGTGTACCGATGAAGAAGTGCCTGGAGAAATGTCCCCTCTCCCCACAATTATAACACTTGAATTTTTTATTTGAGTTTGACACAAGTTTTGAGTTCGACGGCTGGTCGCCGCCTCTCCCTTGGCCATTGCCTCGGTCAGCATCCCCCTTGATGCCGCCTCCTGTACCATGCCCAACAAAGTTTTGCGGCTGTGTGCATCTTAACTATGCAGAGGCCAGATGTACTTACTTTTATCGAGTAATAAAGCCTTTTATCCAAAAAATGCCCAAGAAAAGTTTTCTTGCCATTGTAACCTTCCCACTACTTCTTGATCAGCATGAGGTGCTGAACATCAGTAGGATCACGAAAACGCTGCTTGATGCGCTCCTCGTATATGCCTTGAATCTCCCGATCAAATCCTCAAAGGATATGGTCTTCAGATCGATGCATTGCTCCAGTGCAGCCACCAGATGCATTACCCGTGCCGGCGCCGCCTACAAGATTTTCTGAACGACGGTGAGCTCCTTCACCTCGTTGCCGAGCGCACGGATGCTGGAGGTGACTAGCTTGTTCACACGAGTCGCGAAATCTTCCGTCGTATCGCTGTTGCCCATCTTCAAGGCCTCGAACGCCTTCCGCAGTGCCTGGAGATTGGATTCACGTACGCGGTCGTGGCCAACGTGCACGGTCTTGAATTCTTGATTGACTCCCATGCCATCTTCACCGTGTCCTTTCCGACGAGCGACGCGAGCACGTCTTCCGGCACACCCTGATAAATTGCTAGCAGTGCATCACAATCCATCTCGAAAGACACCGTCTCAGAGCTGACCGCCTCCCACTACACTCCGGCTGATTGCATCGTCGCCCGCATCTACATCGCCCACAAGGTGTAGTTTGTGCGGGTGAGCAGCGGGTAGTGGGGGATGCGTGAGCCATGAGTTCTCCCACCCGCCCCGCACCACCCACCGCCGACACCGCACCACCCACCGTCGCCCGCTTCTCTGCTGGAGCGCACGGCTTCCCCTCGCCACAGCCTCTTCACCATGTCTCCCCCCCCCACCAGCGACGAGACTCCGGGTCACCTTCGAGTGCATCCCATGGGGATTGCCCCGGCGAGACGCAGTTGTCGGCGAGCGAACCGATTTCGCAGGAGGAGTTGGAGGAGATCTTACGCGATCTGTGGAGGTCGAGATGCGACCGGATCCGAGCGGAGGCGCTTTGCTGGATGGGAGATTTCTAGAGGCACAGCGCGGCGCGACAGGCAAAAGCTCGGATTTCAGATCTGAGATCAAGGAGGAACAAGCTGGAATGGGAGAAGCAGAGCAGGGTGATCCAGGATCTGCAGGAGGAGATCAACCAGAGGCTGATGGACTTCGCGGAGGTGATCGTGTATGAGGCCACCCTCGAGGAGAAGAGGAGAATCCCCCAGCCATGGCGCCGACGCCCGGAACTGGTGATCAAATGGGCGGTCGAGGAGGCGAAATCCTCAAATCCCTTACAGAGGCAGAGGTGGAGTTGTGTCCTCGGAGGAGGGCCGCAAGGCCCAAGTAGACCAAAGACCCCGAGGATCAGTGCCGCATAGTGAGGGCCGTGAAGATGGGCTCGATTGGGGCGCAATCGAAGGAGTTCTTCTTCAATTGGGGGGTTCGCTGGTATCTGGAGACAGCCGCTCCACCCCCTCTCTACTCCGCTACCCATGAACTCAGGTGGAAGAGAGCAGCAACGAGCACTCGAGAGCAGATGCAGGGAGCTTCAACGAGTCAGGTTGAGATCTCTGTTGAGATTCCCGAGAGCAGGAGAATCACTACAGAAGCTGACAACCAGGATTTGCACTGCGGCAACGGAGGAAGAGATCAGACGGATGGTGCCTCGCCAATCCGTGGATCTGGAAGAAATTATAGCGTGGGCATTGGCAGCCAGAGACTCCCCGATCCTGCAGCGCCGTGCAACCTGGATGGCCTTCTGGGACTTGCAATCAGAGGAAACAATGGCCATAGTAGCAAGCTTGGGCCTGTGAGATTCATTAGTCCGCATGTGGTCTGTGGGAAAGGCATCGAGCGGGCTTGTGGTCTGAATAGATCGGATGACATGGCGTGTGTTGGCTTTGGCAGCTTCCCAATTGAGCTGGAAAGTAGCCATGCTGGAAAGCATCTTGGCTTGGACCCGGTGGAGACCTTCTTCTGCCAGCTGTGGGAGGACGGTAGTATAAAAGAAGGCCTTGGGGCTAGGGTTTCTGGGATCAATCCCATCCTTTCCCCCACCTCCCCACCACCACCCCAAGCCGCCGCCAAGGACACCACAGATCGTATCATGGGGGATTCCGGTCAAGGAAGAAGCAGAGGCCGAGGAAGGTTCAATAGGGAGAGACAGAATAACAACTGGAGCCCGGATCACAACAATCAGACGCAGCATCAACAGATAGGAGCACCTCCCCCGCAGCAGTTCTTCGGGTATGGGTTCCAAGGTCAAGCTCCACCCCATGGGCGTACCCTGGACAGTTCAATCCACAATTCCCGCAACAGATGCAGCAGTCTTGGGCAGGTATGCCACAGCAATGGTTTGGAGGGCCACCTATTGTGAATCAGGGCACATCTGTGGAGCAAAACCAAACTAGTGAAGGTGGTGCTAATCTAGGGAAGAATTCTAGCAAGACAGTTGTGAGAAAGAAGCTGGAACCATCACACAAATCAGTTGGAGAAGGCCCAGGGCTCATGTCATATGCAAAGGTAACCTGTTTCAACTGTGGGGAGCCTGGACATCACATGGATGGCTGTGAAAAGCAGAAGGCTTGTTTCATCTGCAAAACTGTCAATCACAAGGTTGATGATTGCCCAGTGAAGAAGAAGCCACATACATGTGCGAAATTTGTAGGTAGTGCAGCTCAAGGCTTAGGTTCTTATTTTGTGGATGTCCCTGACATCAATTCCCAGCATGCTGGAGGTATGAAGAATGTTGGTATGGTTTTTGTGGAATCAGGAGAAATCTCAAAGCAAGAGCTGGCCAAGGAGTTCTCTGAAATCTACAAAACTAATTGGCCATGGCCAATCAACAGCCTGGATGACTGGACCTTCCTGGTTAAGTTCCCTCCAGCCATTCCAGTGGAGCAAGTGGCTGGGTATCCCTGTTTTGGACTCAAAAAGGAAAATGTTACTGTCAATGTAGAGGTTTGGAAAGGAAAGATAGATTCTGAAGGGCCCCTGCAAGAGGTTTGGGTTAAAATTAGGAAGTTAAATCCAAAGTGGTGTGAATAGCAAGTCTATGACCAAGTCACTTCAGCTTTTGGCCTGCTGCTGAATGTGGACTGGAAATTCAACTTCCAGTCTTTCTATGAAGTAGTCAGACTCAAGGTGGCCTACAAAGACTGCACAAAAATCCCATATGAGAGGGTCTTTGATATCCAAGGGGAGCTCTATAGAATCTTCATTGAGGTTGAGCCCCACACAGAGACTGATAGTGGTGATGGTAATGACCCTCCCCCACCTGGTGAGGACAACATTACTTTGGGGGTCTGGGATGGCTAGTGCACAAATCACTAATGAGATCAGGTCGCAAAGGAGCTCCAAGTCTGGCTCTGATAAAAGCTATGTAGATTTATCTAACACATCTGCAAGACAGCAAACCATGAACTACCTGCAGAGGATCAATGAAGAAATAGGGAACACTCACTCACCTGTGTCTTTGCTCAAGTCCAAAATGCCAATGGTGGAGGAGCAAGAAGCTGACAAGTTTGGCAATACAGAAGAAAACCAATGCTTCAGTATGCTAAGGGAGATAGAGCTGATGGATGATGAGGAAGATGAAGAGGAAGTGACTGAGATACCTGATGGATTGAGATATGGCAATGCTGGTGGTTTTGAGGACTCCTTTCCATCCTTGGAAGAAATTATAGCCCTGGCCAAGCAGAAATGGGGTCCTACTCAAGAAATGAGGACAAGCTCAAGAGTTACTAACAACCAAGTGCCTGTGATGCTCAGAACACAGCAGCTCAAAAAGATCCACAACTTGGAAATCCCAAAAGACAAAGGTATAACTAATCCCCACTTTTCCCTGTTCAACAATCCTTCATTCATTTCTGTTGCTAGTAAAATCGGAGTTCATGTAGATCCCCCACAAGGGCTAGTGATAGATGACATTGTAGACAAAAACTGTAATACAGTTGTGGCCAGCACTGCTGGTGCTATGCCAAAATCTGGTATAGATAAGGACAATGATGAGGTTTTAGCCAGTACTGTTGGTACTGTCTCAAGCCATAGAACACCCAACTTCATAGCTAGAAATCATTTTGTTACTGATAATGATCAAGGCTTATTAGATAATGATAGTAGCAAAGGTATCTAGACTGAGGTCTCTAAAAATAGGCGGGGCAAGCACCCCATGAAAATTAGAGTACCATGAATTGTCTATTTTGGAATGTGAGGGGAATTAATTCCCCTGGTAGGAAAGCTCTTATCCTAGATACTATCAATGCTGTTGCTATTGATACACTCTCTGGATGCTATCAATGCTATTTGGAATCTGAGGGGAATTAATTGTCTATTTCCATGCTGTTGCCAATAAAAAAATAGGAAAACAACTATCCACTCTCTGGATGGTCCTGATGGTCTTGTGACTGACACAAAAGAAATGCTAGGGATTGCTAGAGAGTTCTATAAGGATTTATTTAAGCATGAACCTAGAAATGGATTTAGACTAGATGATAACTTATTCAGTAGAGATGAGATGGTTAGTGACCAGGAAAGTTGTCACAACCCAAAATTAGGTATGTGCTAGGGTTAGCAAGTCACTTTGCATCATGATAAAGATTACGAAAGAAATTGAAATGGGAGAAGGAACCCCCCCCCCCAGATGATTTAATTCAAAAGTCTTATAAATGAGTGTGATCACATATCAAGTGATGTGGGACCCATCTCATGCTCATGGATTTTTCAAATATTCAAACAGTGCCTTGGAATTAATCAAAAACCCCTATTTGATTTAAAGTTCAAATTTTTTGAATTTTAAAAATGTTCAAAATTTATAAGTGGCTAGTATATTATTTTGTGAGGCCATATAAAAATTATGAGCATTTAATAAAACAAATGGTTTGCTAATTGTTTTAGCTAACCAAAACAAATGATAGAAAAGAAAAACAGAAAAAGAAAAGGAAAAACCTTACCTATCGCCCAGGCGAGAGCAGCCCAGCCAGCCCAGCCGGCCCACCAGGGGCAGCAGGGTCTTTTTCCCCGTCCCGTGCACCCAAGCTGCTCGGTGGAAAGCCACCGAGCCAGCCGTGGATGCCACGTCACCGCCGAGAGCCTTCCAGGCCTCCCCGTGCCTCCTTCCTTCGCCTGGAGACGCCCTGGAGCATGCCTCCTCCATTCCCCCCCTCCTGGCTCGCTCTCCACCCCTCCCTCGCTGATTTCGTCGCCGCCCGAGGACCGCCGTGGAGCACGCCGCAGAGTCCACACAGCCACCGTCGTCCCCGAGCCGCGCCACCGTGTCCAGAAGAACCGCAGCAGACGTCTTCGTCGTTTCCCCCAGTCAATCGAGCCCGAGCGCCACAACAGACGACGCCAGCTTCGTCTTCAAGCTCTGGCCACCGGGAAGCTCCATCGTCGATTGCTCCGCCGTTGGAGCCTCCCCGAGCAAGCCCTCACTTCCGTTCGACTCAGGGTGAGAGCGGGATCAAAAACCCTAACCTTTCCCCCTCGATTTCTTCCTCTAGCCGGATCCGCCATGGAAGCCAACGAGCTACGTCGCCATGGACGACGAAGACACCGCTCCAGTTCCCCTCCGTCTCGTCTAGCGCGCGCACCACGTTCCCCACCCCCGCAGCTCCACAACGCGCTAGGCCACGCCCCATTTCGTGCATTGTGGCCTCGACTTCTTCAAGCCGAGCCACGGTGTCGGGACCCAGGGTTAGCGTATGCAAGCCTCGCTACAACACAATCATATGGAGAGCCGAGAACCGTACCCACTTGTCTAAGCAGACAAGGCCAAGCACAGAACGTTCTCGGAAAGCATCGAACGTGAGGGGCATCCCATCCAGGCCGGATGATCAACTAAAATGGGTCCTCATCGTCCGCACACAAGTCTAAATGATATGGGTGGTGAACTCCCATACTCATAGACAAGTCGCCTCAACCATACTATCGATTGTATTATAACCCTTACATAGACTTACTCCAGCCCGATCACTTAGTCGGGGTCTAGGGCGGGCTCGATCATACCTCAAAGTGTGTATGAGACAGAGTCTCGAACAATCGCATCGCGATGCCCCAAGCTGCGCACATCTAAGGGCCACTTGGTGTATAAAAGACCGCCAGCAAGATCACAACTAAGGTCCCAAAAACCCATACAAAGACATGCATGTTATAAACATACACGCAGCACACATGCCTTGTATGAACAACAGGTATCATTGCAATTCTCTACAAAGTATACATCTTTATTAATAACTCTTACAGAGTGCACACAGAGATCACAAGCATGTGATCCAACATTACAACAGACAAGCGGAAGCAAAGTAGGTCTGAGTACAGACAAGTTTAACAAATGGCTTAGAGAAGCCTTATCTAAAAACAAGCCCTCCACGAGGGAACCAGTCGTCTGACTGGGACTACACTAGCTTGGTCTTGGTCTGAGTCTTCATTCTTCGAGCTTCAGGTAGAAATCACCAACGGGGTTGGTGGTTCATCTAAAACATAGATTAAGCAAACGTGAGTACAAAATCATACTCAGCAAGACTTACATAGGAGCTATACTAATCATGCATATGTATCAAGGTAAAGGGAGGTGGGGTTTCACTTGCAGAAGTGCCAGCTTTGACTTGGCTAGTCCTGAACTACGAGTACCAGACTTGAGGTAAGAAGCGTACACGAGTACACTACATCTCTTCAACCCATTACACCACTGTGGTTACTTCCTCGACTTCCCCACGAGAAGCACACCATGGCACTCACGCTTATCTTGGTGTATTTTAGAAGTATCCAATTCAAGTTGTCTAATAATCAAGCTAAGCTTTCCAAGTAGTCCTTAACCGCGGACGCGGCTATTCGAATAGGTTTGTTAACCCTGCAGGGGTGTACCGCTACACACACGTGTCATCAGTTACCGCCTTTTGCATGTCACCGTTCAAGAGGTGACAGCGAGGATGCCACCACAACACTTTGGCCACAGCTCCGTTCTAGTCCAGAGAGTCGCCTATCTAAGGGGGATCCGTATGGAAGTCCGGCCGAGGTTCCAGTACAGCCTCAAACGATGTGTGCAGGGTCCCAAGCCGGTCTTTAAAAGCCGTTCATCCACTTCGCAGACCGTGCCACAGCCCTACCAGAACTCCGAACTACTGCGACTCTTGGGGTTCGAACGGGGTGAGGTACTAGGATGAGAGGGGTCAGTGAGCCCAATTGTGGTTGTACTCTTCTTCTTGGATCACTACACAAGAACTCGGGCTTAGGGCGGTGTTCAACGAGACAACCCACTGTGTACTCCTACACAACCTCTCATCGTTCACCTTGTATTAGGGTAGATTCACCAACACGTTTCACTTTCATCAACACCATGTTTATCATCATCCCGACTCACATCATAAGCAACCTCATTGTACCACTAAGCATGCAATAAGCAGTAACAGTTGTAGGGGCCACATGATATCAACCAACTCCTACATCTGCTAGGATTGTGGTTTGTTTACTACTGTGACAAGATGATAGATCATGCAAA
Source organism: Bromus sterilis (assembly GCA_950022295.1). Taxonomy (NCBI): domain Eukaryota; kingdom Viridiplantae; phylum Streptophyta; class Magnoliopsida; order Poales; family Poaceae; genus Bromus; species Bromus sterilis. The sequence continues at coordinate 356,501,169 of OX465595.1, read as the reverse complement.
GGATATGGGTTCAACTATGTTGTAGAAACGTTATCATGGTGATCATCCTAAACAATGCATAAGCGAGACATTAGAGGGAAGTGGGATTTTATAAACATTATCAATGGGGGTTTGCTTGCCTTGCTGACGAGGTTCAGTCACGAGGTCTTCAACGAAGGGGGTGATCTCGAGTTCCGGCTCCACTTCTATCAGCAACATGACAATCATAGGATCAACATAATGTACAATGCACAATCACATGAATAATATTGTAATGGTGATGTTCAAGGTACTGATGTGTTGAGCATTCCATTTAAAAGGAGTATATTGCATTTGAAATGCAAATTCAAACTCCATTTGATTTATCGATGAATTCCAAATGCATTTGAATGCATGAAAGTTCATTTGAAAATATTGATCATGAAGTGATGTGGTATAGTTGAAGTAATGTCTCTGATGTGTGGAAGAAACCATTGGAATTAAGGGTGTTGCAAAATCATTTGCAAAATCACTCCAAATTTGAATTTGAAAAGGATCCATATGCATGTTTGCTACTGTTCACCCATTTTAAAATGGTCAAACATGAAAACAAATTTCATATTCAGAATCCTTGTAATTTTCTGATCATTTTAGACATATTATTTGCTATATTTGGAGTTAGGATGAATTAATTATGAATTTCCAAAGTTTATTGCATTTTCTGGAATTCTGTAAAAGATTTAAATCTCTGGAAAAAGATTTATTGCATCACTGTGACGCAGTGCTGATGTCACCAGGGGGCTGACAGGTGGGCCATGTCTGTCAGTGACAGTGGGGTTAAATCCGTGGTTAATTAATTTAACCAGACGGTTTAAGGGGGCAGGGCCCACCTGTCAATGACCCAAGGGTCAACTAACAGGGGATTAGCCCCTTAAGCTAATCGGGCCCGCCGGCGGTTAGCCGCCGGTGACCAGCAGCGCGGCGGAGCTGCACGGGGAGGAGGCTCCCGGCCTCCAAATGACGCGCACGAAGCACCAGGAGAGAGCCCTTGCTCCCGCGCGTCCAGTGGACCCATTGGGGGGTCACTGGCGTGCTCCAGAGCTCGGGAGCAACGACCATGGCGGCGGCCGAAACACTGCCTCGCCGGAATCCAGCCACGGGGTGCTACAAGGCCAGCGGAGTGGGGGGAAATAGAGAGCTCCTTACGCTAAACACGATGGTGAGCTCGGGGTAGCCGGAGGAGGCGAGGTGGCGGTGGAATTCGTGGAGACGAGCTCGGCGGCCGGCGAAGAAATCTTGAAGCGGACGTCTCCTCCAGTGGCGCTAGGCTCGAATTGACACGACAGCTTGATGGAGACGTGGACGGGGAGTTCAACGGACACGACGGTGCGGCGAGGGGAGCAAGGTGGCCACGCGCTCTACGGCGGCGTGCTCCGCTAGGTCTACGGGTGGCGCTGGAATCACGGGGGAGAGAGACAGGGAGGAAGCCAGAGGAGGGGGAAAGGGTGCGGGGCTTCTGGGCGAGCTGCGTGGCGCGAGGAGGAGGCCTGGGTGGCGTCCACGGTGCTCGGCTCGCCACCGAGCTGCTTGGAGGCGAGGGGAGGAAGACGACACGGCGAGCTGGGCTGGGCCGGCTACTGGGCCAGGTGGCCAGGGGGTGGGCTGGGTTTCCTTTTGTTCTTTTTCTTTCTGTTTTTCCTTTTCTGTAAATATGTTTTGCCCTGAATAAAATAGCAAGGCATTTTATAAAATCATGAAAACTTTTATGTGGGCTTATAACATAAATAGTTAGCCACTCATAAGTTTTGGTGACTTTTGAAAATCAAACAATTTGAATTTAAATTCAAATTGGAGTTAAATTTTATTTCCAATGCACCTTTTGAATTTTTGAATATTCCATGGGCATGGGAAAATCCCCAAACCACTTTTGCAATGATCAGTGTCAGAACCCCAAAGTAGGTTTGTGTTTAACCTAGCTTGCATTTTTCCATCTTGAAAAAAATGTTTGCAAAAGAAAAGGAAATGGGGAAAAGAAAAAGCCCTAAAGGAATTAAATAAAAAGGCCAGAAATAAATCTTTTTCCAAAAATCTTTTGGATGTATTGAAAAATCCTAAAAATGAGTCTGATCATTTTAAAAGTGATTTGGGATTAATCCCACGCTCATAGATTTTTCAATAATTCAAATAGTGGCTTGGAAATTAAATCTTTTGTCTATTTGAATTTCAAAAATTCCCAAAACTTGGGTTTGACTTCTTTATAGTCACCTAGGTTTTCTAAAAATGTTTGGGGATTTTTATAAATGCCCTAGCTATTTGTTTTATTTGGGAAAACAGAAAACAGAAAAGAAAAATAATAAAAGAGAAAATCAGAGTAGTCTTACCTGGCCCGGCCCATTCGCCCCTTGTCTTCTTCCTCGCTGCCAGGAGGAGAGACGGCCGCGCCGTGCTCTCACGGCATGCGCGCCACCTCCTGCTTCCGGCCAGCGCAGAGGGCCCGTCCTCATCCCCTTGCCCCCCCTGGACGCCTGGAAGCCCCAGCTTCCCTTTCCCCCTCCTCTGACCCTCTCCTTCGTCTCCCTCGGACGAAACCGTAGCACAGCCGGAACCCTACCGGAGCGCCGACGACGATTAGCACGGCCACCGAGCTCCCCAAGCCATCGCACCTTGTCCAGGAGGTTCCCCGGCGACCATCAGTTCGAGCCGCCGCTTCAATTTGGGACGACGAGCAACAGGAGCAACGCTAACCTCAAGAAACCACCGCCGGCCGCGACGAACCCCGGCGAGAAATCCCGCTCCCTCAGCTCATCTCCGGCCTCCCCGAGTGCACCATCGACTTCACAGTGAGCTTCTGCTCGTTTTCCCTCTCCTAACTTGCCTCCCCGTTCTCTTTGTCGCCGGTCGCCATGGACAGAAGCCACGGCCGCCGCCGGGCTTGTCCTAGCCGACGTCTCCGTGCTCCCCTTGGTGCCCTGATGGCACCAGTGGGTGCGCGAGGATGCGAGGCACGCTCCCGTGCCTCCATCTCCCTCTCCCATGGCCGGAGCCGCCCTCCCGTGGAGCGCCTCCGTGCCGAGATGCCACCGGCGTTTAACCGCCGGTTGGTTTAAGCTAAACCGACCCCTAAACCCCCCCCCCCACGTCACTGACGGGTGGGCCCGGGGCCCCCTCTAATTAACCAGGGGTTAATCTAAACCGGGTTTAACCCCAGAGCCGCTAACAAAGGGACCCCACACGTCAGCCCCCCCCCTTTGTGTCATGCTGACGTACTAGTGACGCAGTAAGCAGAAAAACATTTAAAAGAATTAAAGAATTTCAGTAAAATTCCAGAAAATGGCTGAAACTTTGAAAAATCATAGAAAATTCATTTTAACTCCAAATTCAACATATAATATATGAAAAATGATCAGGAGAAAATCCTCTATCCAAATATCCCACTTTCATCTATGTTGGAGTTGATCTTAGAAAGGGATCAGTAGCTTTTGCTATTTGATTTAATTGGAATTAATTCAAAATCAATTCAATTCCTATTCCAACTTCAAACTTTGAAATGCACCACACATCACTTGTACTTCAGAAGCATTTTTCCACATATGATACTTTGGTTTCAAATGAACAAATAATAGAAAATGCTAGTTGACCAAATTTGAATAACATTTGGAGTTTGAATTTGAATTTACTTTTCAAATCAACTTCAATTAAAATGTAGCAATTCAAACATAGGTCACATCAGTACCTTGCCATGCTATGTTTTGCATTTTGAATGTGCATTTTATTATATTGATTGTGCTTTACTTCCAGTGCTTCAGTGATTGCATCTTCTCGGTAGAGTTGATCTCGGAGACGAGTTCAACCTCACGTCAGAAGAGTGATACCTCGTTATCGTCAGCAAGGCAAGCAGCCCCCTCTTTGATCATGTCTATAAAATCCCAATTCCCTCTCATTCTCGCAAATGCATGTTTAGGATGTCACCATGATACGTTCTACCGCTAGTTGAACCCATTCCTTTGCATGACCTATCATTTTGTCACAGTAGTAAGCAAACCACAATCCTAGCAGATGTAGGAGTTGGTTGATATCATGTGGCCCCTGCAACTGTTACAGCTTATTTCATGCTTAGAGTTGTTACCTGAGGCTACTTTGATGTGAGTCGGGATGGTAGTGATCATGTGATTGATGGTGGTAACGTGTTGGTGAATCTACCCTAAACAAAGGTGAACGATGAGAGGCTGTGTAGGAGTACACAGTGGGTTGTCTCGTTGAACACTGCCTTAAGCCCGAGTTCTTGTGTTGTTATCCAAGACAAAGAGTACGACCACACATTGGGCTCACTGACCCCTCTCGGCCTAGTACCTCACCCCAGATCAGTCCAGGAGTCGCAAGTAGTTCTCCCTTTTACGATCCCAAGCAGGTGGAACCAAGGTAAGTGGTTGGCGTAGGTTGTGGGCACGTTGAATCAAGTGATCATGATCGAGTTGAGCTTGATGGCGGTCACACAACGTTTGAGTCCGTATCGGAACAATCGGCCGGCTTCCGATCGTGGTCCCAACTCAAATAGGAGACTCCCTAGGACTAGAGATGGTGCCGTGAGTGAAGTGTCGTGGCAGCATCCTCGCCGGTACTCACTTGAAGGGTCCATCCCCAGGCGGTAAATGATGAGGCGTGTGTGTAGCAGTACACCCCTGCAGGGTAATTGAACTATTCGAATAGCCGTGTCCGCGGTTATGGACTACTTGGAGACCTTTACTTGATCATAGATAACTTGAACCGGATACTTCTAAAACACACCAAGATAAGTGTTAGTGCTATGGCGTGCTTCCTCGTGGGGAAGTCGAGGAAGGCACCATAGTGGAGTATTGGTTGGAGACTGTTACTTGGACTCGTGTACGTTCTTACCTCTCTCTGGTACTTGTAGTTCAGGATTAGCCAAGTCAAAGCTGGCACTTCTGCAAGTGAAACCCCACCTCCCTTTGCCTTGATACATGTGCATGAGTAGTATAGTTCCTATGTAAGTCTTGCTGAGTACGACTTTGTACTCACGTTTGCTTATTCTATGTTTTAGAGACGAGACCACTTACCTGATGGTGGCCTCTACCTCGAGCTCGACATGGACCAATGTCGTATAGTTCCAGGCAGCAGCCTGTGCCCTCTGGAGGGTCGTTGTACTTTTATTTCAGGCTTCTTAAGCCATTTGTTAAACTTGTCTTTACTAAGACATAATTTGCTTCCGTTGATGTTTGATGTAATGTTGGATCACATTCATGTGATCTCTGCTTGTAATTTAACCACTATGTCTGCTCTGTTTAGCAGAAGTTATAAAGACTGAGTTTGTAGAGTTCATGTTGTGATTACCTGCTATTTACACTAGACATGTATGTTGCGTGTATGTTTATAACGTGCATGTCTTAGTGTGGGGTTCGATAGCTTAGTTGTGTTCTTGCCGGCGGTCTTTTATACACCAAGTGGCCTTTAGATGTGCGCAGCTTGGGGCATCGCGATGCGATTGCTCGTGACTCTGTCACGTGGCACACTTTGTTGTATGATTGAGCCCGCCCGAGATCCCGACTAAGTGATCGGGCTGGAGTAAGTCTATGTAAGGGTTATGATTCAATCGATAACATGGTTGAGGCGACTTGTCTGTGAATATGGGATTCACCACCCATATCATTAGACTTGTGTGCGGACGATGAGGACCCATCTCAGTTGATCTTCCGGCCTGAATGGGATGCCCCTCACGTTCGATGCTTACCGAGAATGTTCTGTTCTTGGCCTTGTCTGCTTAGACAAGTGGGTACGGTTCTCGGCTCTCCATGTGATTGTATTATGACCGGAATTACATACGCTAACCCCGGGTCCCGACAATCAGCAAAAATTCTAGGAATTTTCCAAACATTCAAATGATTTTTGGAAAAAGATTTTTATCTGGCCATTTGATTTAATTTCTCAGGGCTTTTCTTTTCCCCATTTTTGAATTTCTTTTGGAATTTTTGCATGATGCAAAGGGATCAAACAAACCCTAGCACTTACCCTAGTTTGGGTTCTGACACACGGCAACCGCAAGAGCTCGTCGCCCGCATCACTCCGGTGCCCCCCCGGTGGCGCTGCTGTGCTCTGGGTGATGCGCGCGTGCTCGGGCTTCTGTTTGGTGGCCTCAGCGCACCAAATGGTGGCCGGAGACGCCCTCCCCTGCATCGCCGCCGCCTCGGTTGGTCGCCGGCGTTGCGCCGCCGGCGAGGCTGACGTGTCAGGCGTGGTTAGCCGCTAACCACCCCTAATCCACCCCTAGTGAGGCAGACAAGTGGGCCCAGGGCCCTTAATCCCCCTGGTTAGTTTAAACTAACCGGGTTAATTAACTCAGGGGCTGACAGGCCGGCCCCACTGGTCAGACCCCCCCCCCCTGACATCACCCTTGCGCAAGCCTGACGCAGTAAATCGATTATGTGATTTATATAAATCCAGAAAATCCAGAAAAAGGCCGAAACTTTGGAAATTCATAGAAAATTCATATTAACTCCAAATTTAACAAATAATATATGAAAAATGATCAGGAGAAAATAAGCTATCCAAATTTCCAACTTTCAACCATGTTTGAGTTGAATTTAAATTGGGACCAGTAGCATTTGCTATTTGGTTTAAATGGAATTAAATCAAATTCATTTCAAATGCTTTTGCAATTTGAACCATAGCAACATACCACATTATACTTGATCTTCAGAGGCATATCATACACATTTCAAAATGTTTTATATTGATCCCACAATAGCATTTGTAACTTGGCTAAATTGAATTCAGTTTGGAGTGAATTTGCAAATGACTTTGCAACACATTTATTTTAGATGGATTCATCCACACATAAGAGACATTACCTCACCTTTACCACATCACTTCATTCTCAACTTTTTCAAATGAACTTCCATGCATTCAAATGCATTTGAAATTCTTCGATAAATCAAATGGAGTTTGAATTTGCATTTCAAATGCAATATACTCCTTTTAAATGGAATTATCCACACAATGCAACCATGAACATCACCATTACAATCTTATTCATGTGATTGTGCATTGTACATTATGTTGATCCTATGATTGTCATGTTACTGATAGAAGTGGAGCCGGAACCCGAGATCACCCACTTCGTTGAAGACCCCGTGACTGAACCTCGTCAGCAAGGCAAGCAAACCCCTTTGATCATGTCTATAAATCCCAATTCCCTCTCAGTCTCGCTTATGCATCTTTAGGAGATCACCTTGTATCGATTCTACCGCATAGTTGAACCCATATCCGATGCATGACCTATCATCTTGTCACAATAGTAAGAAAACCAAAATCCTAGCTGATGTAGGAGTTTGTTGATATCATGTGGCCCCTTGTCGGGACCCGGGGTTAGCGTATGCAATTACAGTTAAGACATAGTCATATGGAGAGCCGAGAACCGCACCCACTTGTCTAAGAAGACAAGGCCAAGCACTGAACATTCTCGGAAAGCATCGTACGTGAGGGGCATCCCATCCAGGCCAGATGATCAACTGAGATGGGTCCTCATCGTCCGCACACAAGTCAAATGATATGGGTGGTGAACTCCCATATTCAAAGACAAGTCGCCTCAACCATACTACCGACTATCTCAAAACTCTTACATAGACTTACTCCAGCCCGATCACTTAGTCGGGGTCTAGGGCGGGCTCGATCATACCACAAAGTGTGCATGAGACGGGGTCTCGAGAAATCGCATCGCGATGCCCCAAGCTGCGCACATCTAAGGGCCACTTGGTGTATGAAAGACCGCCAGCCAGAACACAACTAAGGTCTCGAAAACCCATACAAAGACATGCATGTTATAAACATACACGCAGCACAAATGCCTTGTATGAACAGTAGGTACCATTGCAATTCTCTACAAAGTGTACATTTTATTTATAACTCTTATAGAGTACACACAGAGATCACATACATGTGATCCAACATTACAACACAGGCGGAAGCAAATTATGTCTGAGTACAGACAAGTTTAACAAATGGCTTAAGAAGCCTTATTTAAACACAAAGCCCTCCACGAGGGAACCAGTCGTCTGACTGGGACTAGACTAGTTGGTCTTCAGTCGTCCAGCTCGATGAAGAAGCCACCTTCGGGGGGAGTGGCATCATCTAAAACATAGATTAAGAAAACGTGAGTACAAAGGCGTACTCAGCAAGACTTACATAGGAGCTATACTACTCGTGCACATGTGTCAAGGTAAAGGGAGCTGGGGTTCACTTGCAGAAGTGCCAGCTTTGACTTGGCTAGTCCTGAACTATGAGTACCAGACTTTGAGGTAAGAAGCGTACACGAGTCCACTACTTTCACCAACCAATACACCACTATGGTGCCTTCCTCGACTTCCCCACGAGGAAGCACGTCATAGCACTCACACTTATCTTGGTGTGTTTTAGAAGTATCCGGTTCAAGTTGTCTAATAATCAAGCTAAGCTTTCCAAGCAGTCCATAACCGCGGACGCGGCTATTCGAATAGTTTTGTTAACCTTGCAAGGGTGTAACGCTACACACACATGATCATCATTTACCGCCTTTGATCTCGACACCATTCAAGGGGTGCCAGCGAGGATGCTCACCACAACTGTTACCTCATAGCCGATCTAGTCCGAGAAAGCCGCCTACTTGGGTTGGTTACCACAATCGTGAACCCGACCGATTTACCGAAGTGGACCCAAGTGATGTGTGCGTGGTGCATAAGCCGGTCTCGGATGAGCCGTTCTCTCACTTAGCATCCAGGCCACAGACCTACCAGAACTCCGAACTATTGCGACATCTGGACATCGAAAGGGATGAGTTAGTAAGTTGAGAGGGGTCAGTGAGCCCAATGTGTGGTTGTACTCTTCATCTTGGATCACCACACAAGAACTCGTACTAGAGCGGTGTTCAACGAGACAACCCACTGTGTACTCCTACACATCCTCTCATCGTTCACCTTGTATTAGGGTCGATTCACCAACACTTTTCTACCAGCATCAACATGATCATTTCCATCCCGACTCACATCACAGTAACAACATGGTATCATACTAAGCATGCAATAAGCAGTAACATTGCAGGGGCCACATGATATCAAACAACTCCTACATTTGCTAGGATTGTGGTTTGCTTACTACTGTGACAAAATGATAGGTCATGCAAAGGAATGGGTTCGTCTATGCGGTAGAAACGAAGCATGGTGATCATCCTAAACAATGCATAAGCGAGACATGAGAGGGAAGTGGGATTTTATCGACATGATCAATGGGGGTTTGCTTGCCTTGCTGACGAGGTTCGGGTTCGGGGTCTTCAACGTAGGGGGTGACCTCGGGCTCCGGCTCCACGTCTATCAGCAACATGACAATCATAGGATCAACAGAATGTACAATGCACAATCACATGAATAAGATTGAAAGGGTGATGTTCATGGTACTGATGTGTTGATCATTCCATTTAAATGGAGTATATTGCAAATTGAATGGCAAATTCAAACTCCACATTTGAATTCAAATTAACCAAGTTGTATGTGACATAGTTTGATCATTTTGAATTATCTTCAATTGTATAAGATATGCCTCTGATGTGTGATTGAAATGTAGCATGTTTCCATGGTTCAATTTGCAAAATTATTTGATTTGAAAATGATTTAATTCCATTTAAATCAAATAGCAAATGCTACTGATAACATTTTAAATTCAAATCAAACAGAGTTGAAAGTTGCATATTTGGAAAGATAATTTTCTCCTGATCATTTTTCATATATTATTTGTCCAATTTGGAGTTAATATGAATTTTCTATGAATTTCCAAAGTTTGGGGTATTTTCTGGATTTTCTGGAATTCTTTTAATTCAAATAATCTCTGGAAATTCATTTAAATGATTTATTGCGTCAGCTGACATGTGGGTCCAGGGTGTCAGTGACTGGGTTAACTTAACCCGTGGGTTAAATTAATCCAGTGGCTTAATTAAGCCACTGGGCCCATTGGTCAGTGACCCAGGGGGTCATTAGCCGAGTGCTTAAGGGCTAACCCACCGGCGGCTTGACGCCGGTGGCCTGGCCACGGCGGCGCACTCGCCGGAATGGCCTAGGGGCCACGGGAGGCCACGGGAGGACACCATCTTGCTCAGCATCGTCTTCCGCATCTTCTGGAGGCAACAGGGGGTCACGGGGTGGTCGGGAGCGACGACGGCGACGACTCCGGCGGAAACAGAGAACCGGCGAGGTCGTGGTCGAGGCTAGGGGGCACGGATTGGGCTGAGCTCGTGTGCGTTCGAAAGCTGGAACACCCACGAGTCAAACGCGCGCACTGGGGTGTCGCGAGGAGCACGAGGGCGAGCTTTAGCTCAACCATGGCGGCGACGAGCTCGGTTCTCATGGCGGATTTGGCTAGAGGGGCTACGGGGTGCTAGGAGCTTGGGGGAAAAACTCAGAAGCTCACCGCGGATCGAACAGAAGCAACAGCAAGCTCGGGGAGGCTTCAACGCGGCGAATCGACGACGGCGAGCTCGCGGGTCCGGCGAGTTCTCGGTGAAGCTTGCGTCTCGTCTGGCCCGAATTGATGTGTCTCCTGCTGCTAGTCGTCGAAGTCGAGGACGAGGAGCACGGTGGACTTGCTGGCTTGAGCTCTAGGGCATGGTGGCCACGCGGGGGCTCGACGGCGCTCCGGTGAGGCTTCGGGCGGCGACGGATTCGAGCACGGGAGGATGAGGAGGAAGCTCTGGAGGGGGGGAATGGACTGCGGAGGCTGCGGGGAGTCTCCAGGTGCGAGAATAGGCCACGGGGAGGCCTAGAAGCTCCTCGACGGCGACGTGGCGTCCCGGGCTAGCTCGGTGGCATTCCACCGAGCAGCTTGGAGGCGCGGGACGGGGAAGAAGACGCCCCTGCCCCTGTGGGCCGGCTGGGCTGGGGTGGGCCTGCTTCGCCTGGGCGCCAGGTAAGGTTTTCTGATTTCTTTTCTGACATTTGTTCTGTTTAGCTAAAATAAATAGCTAAACATTTTATTAAATGCTGAAAATTTTTATGTGGCCTCATAATAATATAGACTAGCCACTTATAAAGTTTCAACATTTTTAAAATTCAAATAATTTGAATCTTAAATCAAATAGGGGTATTTCTTTAATTCCAAGGCACTGTTTGATTATTTGAAAAATCTATGAGCATGGGATGGGTCCCACATCACTTGATATGTGATCACACTCATTTATAAGACTTTTCAAAAATCTAACATGAATTTTTGGAGAAGATTTTTATCTGGCCTTTTGAAATAATTCATCTGGGGGGTGTTCCTTCTCCCATTTGGATTTTGAATTTGATTTCCAAGATTTCTTTTTGAAATTTTGACAAGATGCAAAGGCACTAGCTAACCCTAGCACATACCTAACAGAGGGTTCTGACAAATCGCCCCCACTCAAAAGAATCTCGTCCCGAGATTCAGGAGTCTGTGGGAGGAAGGTGGGGTACTCGGCAATGAGACGGTCTTCTCTTTCCCACGTAGCTTCTCTTTCAGAGTGGTGTGACCATTGCACTTTCAGAAACCTAATCTTCTGACGACGAGTGACACGCTCTGCGGAATCAAGAATACGAATGGGGTATTCTCGATAGGAAAGGTCATCTCGGAGATCAAGCGTTTCATGGTCGACTTCGCGGATGGGGTCCTTGAAGCAACGCTTGAGTTGTGACACATGGAATACATCATGTACTCGGGAAAGGTGCAGGGGTAGCTCAAGTTGGTAGGCAACTTCTCCATGTTTGGCAAGAATGCGGAAAGGTCTGATGTAACGTGGGGCCAACTTGCCTTTGATACCGAAACGTTGGGTTCCCTTCAGAGGAGTAACCCGAAGGTAAGCCTTCTCATTCAGATTGTAGCTCTCTTGCCTATGATGACGATCATAGTAGCTTTTCTGACGAGACTGGGCTGCTTTCAATTGTTCACGAACGATATGAACTTGCTCTTCTGCTTCCTTGATCATATCCGGTCCAAAGAATTGTCTTTCACCGATTTCAGACCAGTTTAGTGGTGTTCGACATCGTCGTCCATAAAGGAGGTCAAAAGGAGCCATGTTCAGACTAGATTGAAAACTATTGTTATAAGAAAATTCGGCAAATGGAAGAGAATTCTCCCAATTCTTTCCGAATGAGATAACACAAGCTCTGAGCATGTCTTCAAGAATTTGGTTAACCCTTTCGACTTCACCGCTAGACTGAGGATGGAAAGCTGTACTAAAGGAGAGATGAGTTCCCATAGCATTCTGAAAGCTTCCCCAAAATCTAGAGGTAAAAAGGCTCCCATGATCAGAATTGATTTCCAAAGGAAAACCGTGAAGGGATATAATTCTAGAGATGTACAAGTCCGCTAACTGACTAGCAGTTATAGACTCGCGAACCGGAAGGAAGTGAGCAACTTTGGAAAGCCTATCTATGACAACGAAGATGGCATTGTTTCCTTTCTGGGTTCTTGGAAAGCCGGTGATGAAGTCCATACCGACTTTGTCCCATTTCCACTCGGGAATAGACAAAGGTTGAAGTGTACCAGCAGGTGTTTGATGTTCTGCCTTAATGCAACGACAAACATCACATTCGGCAACAAATTGAGCAATGTCTCTCTTCATCCTAGTCCACCAAAATCTCTGGCGTAGATCTCGGTACATTTTTGTGCTACCAGGATGAATTGAGAGGGGTGTGTCATGGGCTTCCTTGAGGATGAGTTGCCTTAGTTCCTTATTCTTAGGTACTACCAATCGATTTCCAAAGAAAATCGTTCCCTTGCTATCTGTGGAGAAACATTTAGCCACTCCGCTAGCAATGTTCTCCTTGATCCGGCGAACACCTCATGCACGCCTTTGGGCAACTATGATTTGATCCTCAAGAGTTGGTTTCGCCACCAAGGTAGAAAGATAGCCATGAGGAACAATCTCAAGATTGAGCTTGCGAAAGTCCTCATGAAGAAGTGGTTGATACTGCTGTAACATGAGGTTGTTACAGTACGACTTACGACTTAGTGCATCAGCCATGACATTGGCTTTGCCTGGGGTGTAAGAAATTACTACGTCGTAATCTTTTATCAACTCAATCCAGCGTCTTTGCCTGAGATTAAGATCTGGCTGGGTGAAAATGTATTTGAGGCTTTGGTGGTCGGAATAGATCTCGCAACGGTTACCAAGGAGGTAATGTCGCCAAGTTGTTAGGGCATGAACTACGGCAGCAAGTTCAAGGTCATGGGTAGGATAGTTCTCTTCATGTGGCCGCAACTGGCGTGAAGCATAAGCTACCACATGTCGATCTTGCAGAAGTATGCATCCTAACCCTTGCCGTGAGGCGTCACAATAGATCTCGAAATCCTTTTTGGTGTCTGGAGGTGCAAGTACGGGTGCAGAAGTCAATCTTCTTTTTAGCTCTTGAAAGCTTTCCTCGCACTTGGGATTCCATATGAATTTCTTATCTTTCTTGAGGAGTTCAGTTAGAGGCTTTGCAACTTTAGAAAAGTTCTCGACGAAGCGACGGCAATAGCTGGCTAGGCCAAGGAAACTCCTAACTTGCTTAACCGATTCAGGTGGAGTCCAGTCAAGGACGGTCTGAACTCTCTCGGGATTCACAGCAATGCCTTTTGCAGAAATCACGTGGCCTAAGTAGGTCACTTCTGGTAGCCAAAATTCACACTTGGAGAATTTAGCATATAGGCGATGCTCTCTAAGTTTCATCATTACCAGCCTTAGGTGTTCGGCATGTTCTTCTTCGTTCTTCGAGTATATAAGGATGTCATCGAGGTAAACCACGACGAACTGGTCCAAACACTCCATGAAGATCGAGTTCATCATGCGTGAGAAAGTGGCGGGGGCATTGGTTAAACCAAAGGACATGACGGTGTACTCGTAAAGACCATAACGAGTAGTAAAAGCCATTTTGGGAATGTCCTCGTTTCGGATTTTGATTTGATGATAACCTAATCTCAAATCCATCTTTGAGAAGACAGAGGATCCTACAAGTTGATCATAAAGATCATTGATCCTGGGCAATGGGTATTTGTTCTTGATCGTCGCTAAATTTAGCGGGCGATAGTCTACGCACATCCTTTCTGTTCCATCTTTCTTCATTACGAAAAGAACAGGGCAACCCCATGGCGATGAGCTAGGGCGGATGAAGCCTTTCTCCAACAAAGCTTCCAGTTGGGTTTTAAGCTCAGCTAACTCACGTGGGGCCATTTTGTATGGGCGTCTAGAAATTGGTGCGGTTCCTGGGGCAAGATCCACTATAAACTCTACACATCTGTCGGGTGGCATGCCCGGCAGCTCTTCAGGAAAGACATCCGGGAAGTCACGAACCACCGGAATATCTTCAAGTTCGGGAAGGGGAAGTACATTCAAAGAATGCACTTGGATTCTTGTTCTGGGTGAGGTATAGTTGACGGTTTGGCCTGAAGGGTGGGTGAGTTTCACGGATTTTCCTCTGCAATCCAGGTAGGCATCAATCCATGCCAAGGATGACATCAATGTATGAAGACTTGAGGGCTATGAGTGAAGCAAGGAATACTAAACCCTCAATTGCACTTTGATTACCATGGCTCACTCTATTAGTTTGCCATCTTGACCCTGGAGTTTGAATAATCATTGGGGTGGACAATTCAACAAAGGGTAACTCATGACGAAGTGCATAACTTTCCGACATGAATGAATGAGATGCTCCTGGGTCGAAAAGAACGGAAGTAGGAACAAAATTGACTGGGAGCGTACCAAGAATGACGTCAGTGGTGTCGTCAGTCTCTTCGGCGGCAATCTGGTTCACACGTCCACGAGTGGCGGGAGGAGCGGGTTTGGCGGTGTAGACCTTCTGGGGTGGCTTGCCACGGCCATTGTTGCTGTTGTTGCCTCCGGCACGGGGTGGAGCATTCTGGTGTTGGAGCTGGTTCTGGGGACACTCACGAGAATAGTGGCCTGCCTGACCACATTTGTAACAGGCTCCGAAAACAGTGCGTGGAGCTGGGTTGTTTGGTGGAGCTGGGTGGAACTGGGTGGGTGGACGAGGCGCCACATAGGATGGCCTCGGTGGGTTGTTCTGGCGGAACATGCTGTTTGGGATCCAGATCTTGCGCTTCTGGGAGCCAGAACTGGATGAGCCATCATCTCTGGGGTGTTTGCGAAAGTCGTTGGGGGTGTTCATGTCCTCTGCTTTGATGGCCTTGTTGACAAGGACCTGGAATGTGGCAAAGTCATGAAGATTGAGCTCACGACGAAGTCCAGTGTTGACGCCACGACGGAACCTCTCTTGTTTCTTGGAGTCGGTGGAGACTTCTTCGGTAGCATAACGAGCAAGTCGGTTGAACTCACGACTAAACTCATCAACTGTCCTTCTGCCTTGGGTGAGGTTGCAGAACTCCTCACGCTTGCGGTCCATAAGACCTTTGGGAATGTGGTGCTCGCGGAAGGACGTGCAGAATTCCTCACTACAGGAAACAAGAGTTTTGCCGTCAGCTTCGGGCTTTGCCGTCAGATTTTCCTCGTGGCAGACGGCAAACCGTGGGTTGTCTTCAGCTAGTGGAAAAGCTGACGGCAAAGAAACAGCTGTAGGCAAAGGAACGTTAGCCGTCAGCCTATTCAACGCCGTCAGTTAGCTGACGGCAAAGCTCAGAAAGGCTGACGGCAACGTATGCCTAGACCCCACCACGCGACAGTGGCATAACGGCCCGCCGCTTGGCCGTCAGCTGGCTGACGGCCAAGCGGCGGGCCGTTATCTCGGCTCGGGCCAGACCTAACCGGCCAGTAGTCTCTCCCTCACCCCGCTGGAGAACTCTCTCACCCTCCAACGCGCCGCCGCCGTCACCGGAGCACCCCGGCCGCGTCTTCCCGCTGCCGCCAGTGAGCCGCTGCCTCCCCCGCACCCCGGCCGCCCCCTCCGGCGCTCCCCACTCTCTCTCTCTTCTCATGCCCCCTGCTCCTCTCCTCCTTTGCAGCTCCACCCCGCCGCCGCCGCCGCTTCATCTGGGCCTCCGCCGCTGCCACCAGAGAGCCTGCTCCCCCTGCCTCGACGGTGAGCTGCCACGGCACTCCATCCGGTCCGCTTCCGCCACTCTCCGGTGAGCGCACATCCACCCCTTCTCCCTTTTATGTTGTGTTAGATTTTAGTTATCTTAGTGTAGATTTGTTAGTGGCATGTAATTTTAGTTAGTGTAGTGTAGATCTACATCTGTTAGTGTAGATTTATGTTCATTGTTAGTTGTTGTCAGAAATTAGTTGTTAGTAATTTTGTTATTGTTAGTTGCTAGCTAGGTTAGTGAAGGTTAGATATATAGCTAGGTTTTTGTTATTGTTATTTTATAGGATCTGTTTTAGTTATTGTTAGTTGTTATAGCTAGGTTTATTACTACTAGTTTGGCATAATCTTTTAGTTAGTTCTATTCTATTATTATTTAGTTAGTTAGTAAGTTTAATTAGGTTATAATCAAAGTAAAGTGAAAGAATGAAATTTTTTATTAGTAAAGTGAAAAGAAAAGTAGGGCAGATGAAGAAGAGGGGTAGATGAGGAGAGGCTCACCAGCCTGATGTCGAGGAGGAGGATTTCCAACCATCGAAAAAAAGACGAAGAGGAGTTCCATCTCCCACTGCACCCTCTCCTCCTTTCCATTCCTTCTAACCTCCCCGTGCGTTCGAGGGGGAGCACAAATCTCCTCCCGGTGCGTTCGATGACACTAGCTAGATAGGTAGATTTAATAATTAAAATTTAGATGTAAGGTTCCATTGCATAACCCATATGCTTCTCCCGTTCGAAAGATTCCATTTATAAATATGCATTCATTTGCATATTTATAATTGGATTCTTTCGAATTGTCCAACGTTATCCATGGACAGCCCGAGTATGTGTAGATTGGATTCATTTCCCCATATATGCTCTCCTCCGGATCGGACGCAGGATTTCGTCAGCGCCACCTTGTTGTTCTCCGGGTACACATCCTCTCGGTTTATGCTGAGACGTGTATCAGGAGAGCAGCGGGGAGGTGCTGTCGAAATTTTGCGACGGATCGGGAGGAGAGCATGGGGAAATGAATCCAATCTTCACATACTCGGGTGGGATTAGGACCTATCTTTACCTATTAGCTAGTGTGCATATGCCGTATCACCGTAATTAATTATATGCCTTCTGGTGTTAATTTCTACTAGCTAGCTAGCCAGAATGAATGATCGTGCGTGGATGTACACCGGTCACCCTAGTCAAAAAAATATGACTGAGGAATGGTTGGCCAAGACCGAGGAGTTCCTAGAGGTTGCATTTAGTGCTGGCCAACCAAGAACATGGTGCCCCTGCACTAGATGTAAGAACTATTCACAAAAGACAAAGGATGTAATGGGTAAACACCTGCAAATACGTGGTTTCATGCCTGATTATACGTTGTGGTCATTTCATGGCGAGTCGGCCCAACGTGACAGACATGAGGTAGTGCGTCAGCGCATTGAGGATTGTGGTACAGGGATCGAAGACATGGTCAATGACTACAACGATGCTCGTCTTGAGGACGAAGAACCGGAGGAAACTGCCAAGGCCTTTTATGCCATGCTAGAGTGTTCAAAACTCCCACTGCATGCGCACACCAAGCTCTGTCAACTAGATGCCATCGCACAAACAATGGCTCTTAAGGCACAATTCAACTTGTCCAGAGAGTGCTATGATGCGATGATGACCTTATTCGGGCGCTTTCTACCGGACGGTCATATTATGCCTGCAAACCTATACCACTCAGACAAAATACTCGGTGCACTGAAGATGCCCATCGAGCGGATACATGCTTGTGAGAAAGGATGCGTCTTATTTAGGCATGAGTATGCGGATGATAATTATTGTCCACGCTGCAAGTCCTCCAGGTATATTGTCGTAGACAACGGTCTTGGTGAGAAGACGCAGAGCAAAATACCCGTAAACATTCTTCGGTACCTACCGATCTTACCAAGACTTCAACGGCTTTACATGCTTGAAGAAACAGCAAAACAAATGACATGGCACAGAGATGGAATTAGACGTGCTACAGATGAATACGGGAATTTGATGTTGACCCACCCCTCTGATGGTGAAGCGTGGAAGATGTTCAATGAAATACATAAAGAAGGTAAAGCCAAAGACCCAAGAAACGTGGCACTCGCCATTAGCCTCGATGGGTTCAATCCTTTCGGTATGACGGCAACCCAGTATAGTTGTTGGCCCGTATTCATCATGCTCCTCAATCTGCCCCCTGGAGTACTTATGCAAAGAAAGCACATCTTCTTGACGTTGATAGTTCCGGGGCCCAACTATCCCGGAAAAAATATGAATGTGTACTTGCAACCACTGATGGATGAGTTCAAAGAAGCTTGGGATAATGGGATCCGGACATATGACGCAGCTAGCAAAACAAACTTCCAACTGCATGCTTGGTTGATGTACTCCATGCATGACCTGCCGGCGTTTGCACTTTTTGTTGCATGGTGCGTGCACGGAAGGTTCCCATGCCCGCAATGCAAGTCTGCTCTTAAGTTTCATTGGCTACCGGAGGGTCGCAAGTATTCTTGCTTCGACTTGCATAGACAATTCCTGCCTCTGGACCATGGATTCAGAAAAGACAAGAAGAATTTCACCAAAGGTAAAGTTGTCGAGCACGAGGCACCACCTATGATGAAGGGCGCACAAATTCTTGATCAGTTGAACTCACTAGAGCCTGATCCGAACCGGCCAGGGTATTTCTTGGGATATAATACGGAACACGCCTGGACCCACAAGCCATGCTTTTGGGATCTCCCGTATTTCAAAGACCTTGCTCTTCCACACAACATTGACATGATGCACACTGAAAAAAATATGGGTGAGGCCCTTTTTGGTACATTGTTCGGCACTGATAAGGGGAAAGATAATGTTAAGGCTAGAGTCGATCAGGAGAGTCTGTGTAATAGGAAGTCACTGAACATGCGACAACTGAAAGGGAAGAAGAATTGGGAGAAGCCAAAGGCATGGTTCAATCTTAAAAGGGAACACATGAGGGAAATCCTCATCTGGGTGAAAAAAAAGTTGATGTTCCCCGATGGGTATGCAGCGAATCTAGCAAGGGGAGCAAGTCTTGAAAAGTTGAAAATCTTTGGGCTGAAGAGTCACGATTGGCACATATGGCTTGAGCGGATAATGCCGGTGATGTTGCGCGGCTACATCCCCGAGGATGAATGGCTAGTAATGGCAGAGCTAAGCTATTTCTTCCGTGTTCTTTGTGCTAAAGAATTATCGCCTATTGTGATAGAAGAGATGGAAAAACTGGCGCCGGAGTTGATATGCAAGTTAGAGAAGATCTTTCCACCGGGTTTCTTTAATCCGATGCAGCATATGATTTTGCATCTACCGATGGAGGCAAGATTGGGTGGCCCTGTGCAAAACCGTTGGTGCTATGCAACCGAGAGAATGCTGAAGACGCTTTGAGCAAAATGTAAAAATAAACGGAGAATTGAAGCATCAATGGCTGAGGCATTCGTTGTCGAGGAAGCGGCAAACTTCGTGACAGCACACTATGCTGCCACTAATTACAGTTTGCATAATCCAAAGCCTCGGTACAATACTGGCGACCCCGAGGGACATGAATCCAAGTTCAAACTCTTTAAAGGGAGCCTCGCACCTTGTGGGGTTATGAAGACAAAGACGTTGACCTTTGAGGAATGGAGCATCATTACATTGTATATCTTGACCAACATGACAGAAGTGCGGCCATACATCGAGTAAGTGCGCGGTACATATTAATTGTTCTGCAACTTCTTGACGAGTTGTGTGTCTAACTTCTCTTAATTATTTGATACAGTCGATTCGTCGCGCAATTCTCGAATGGAGTGGCGATCGAAAAAGACTCCATCGAAGAGATTAATCTTCTTGAGAAGCGGGGAGGCGGCAATCCCGGTTTCATCTCTTGGTTTACACAAACGGTACTTCTTATATGATATACAGGCCATTGTTATTTCTTCGTCGTCTCAGTACCGACTAATACAACAAGCCTTTCCGTTTCAACTTGTAGGCTAATTCAGAGTCGATGGACGCTGAATTGAGACAAATCGCAAATGGTTTTGACTTTAAGGTCCATACATATGAAAAATACGACATCAATGGGTATCGCTTTCGTACTGGTATGAAAGAGCAAACTATGCCCGATCGGAAAACAACGAATTCCGGTGTGTCCGCTATAGATGGAGGAGTCGAGTATTATGGAATAGTTGAAGAAATATACGAACTGCTATATTATGGTGAAAATCCTCCGAATGCCGTTGTCTTCAAATGTCATTGGTTCGATCCGATGGACACTAGACGAACTCATGAGCATGTTGGGCTAGTTGAAATTAAACAGAAGAACCGTTTAAATGTTGCCGAAGTTTATATTGTGGCTCAACAGGCCACACAGGTTTTCTATCTTCCATGGGCCTGCCAAAGTGTAAAGAATCTCGAAGATTGGTATGTCGTCTATGACGTGCCGCCACATGGTAAACTACCTGCCCCCAATGAAGAAAAGGATTATCAACCTCACATAGACCCAGACAGATATGACGGAGAATTCTTCCAAGAAACACGTGTGGCCAAAAAACTTTTCGGAAAAACCTCTACGTTTGGTCAAAACATGGAAGTAGAGAATGACAATGCGGAGGAAGAGGAAGAAGTGGAACACGAAGAGGTTACCGATGATGATGCGGAGGATGATGAAGAAGTGGAACACGAAGAGGTTACCGATGCGGATGACCTATCATTGCTTGACCGGTTACAAAAAGGCTTTCGAAATGTGGTTGACGCTGAACCCGATCCCGGAGAAGAGATCATTCATGACGACACGCGTGATAGTGACGATGATGTTTTTATTGATCCTGGAGAAGATACAGATGATCCCGACTATTAGTTGTATGCATCCCAACTTTCTTTTGTTTTTTGTATATATGAATTTGTATTATTTATTTCCTTAATGTACTAATTCATCTTTATATGCATATGTTTGTTTTTTGTATATATGAATTTGTATTATTTATTTCCTTACTTTACTAATTCATCTTTACTCCGTAACAGGTGTTGACACATGGCGAGCCGTAGGGACCCACCGGTGGAGTCTCGACCACCTCTACCTCTACGGAGAGAGTTGCTGGCGGGTATTGTCGCAGCCAGCTCGCCGCCGGCGCGTGCTGAGCAGCCTCGTGGGAGAGGTCGGGGAAAAGGCACAAAGAGAGCTAAACCCGGTGGTCGAGGAGGTGGTCGAGGAGCAGGTGGAGCCCTAGCCGAGTCACCCACTCACAGGACAGTCTCACCGGTGCAGGAGCCACCGCCGGTGCAGTCGGAGGCACCGGAGCAGCGGCCACCGCCTGTGCAGTCGGAGGCACCGGAGCAGCGGCCACCGCCTGTGCAGTCGGAGGCACCGGAGCAGCGGACACCGCCGGTGCAGTCAGAGACACCGGAGGCACCGAGGCAGTCGACGGAGCCTCGTTGGGATGATCCTTGGGAGGATGATGATGATGCTGATGAGGATGATGATAGCGATGACGACGGGGCTGAGGGGGGTGAGGGGGATGATGGGGCTGAGGGGAGCTCCTCTTCCAAGAAGCCGGTGTACCAGCGTGGTATGACACGGCTCCCACCACGTCCGGACCCTGCGCAGAGGGTATTAATTGCGCCAGATGGGGAGAAGTAAGTTGATGAATTTTTTGTGTTCCTTGTATATATATCATACATGTACATATGGTCCAACAAGAACTAATGTCTTTGTGTTCTTATTTTGCAGGGCGTGGACTTACCCGGAAGGTGCCCGGAATCCGAACTGCCTCCTTGGTGCCGTGCTTAAGGAGCAGTTTCCCGGGCTAGTCCAGTTGCCTATTGAGGGTAGGGTTCCTGAGCCCGGCCTCACTTGGCCACACTACAAAGCCGCCCCGGCCCCGCCAGATGAACGCATCAACAACGTTGAATGCCGTACCAAAGCCGACATGGTGGTGGCTACTTTTTGGGTAAGTATTCTAAGCATTGCAATCATTTATTAGTGTTGGAATCATTTCACTCATCTTTTCATATGTTCGATGCTTTTTTTCAGTGCTACTATAGGGTTGAGGAGGGGATGGAGCCGGCGGCCCAGAAGAATCTCGAGAAGGAGATAGTGAGGCTACTCACGAACACTAGGCATGAGATGCGTGTTCAGTGTGTTCGAGATTGGTACGCCAAGAAGGGCGTGAAGAAGGCCAAGAAGAAGCGTAGAAAAGTTTTCCTTAAGAAGGATGAATACTTGGAGGTAAATTCCTACACTTATAAGTAAGGCCTAGTTAGCTCCAACTTTTCTTTATAAGCTTATGAAGCTCAAACTTGGCTTTATAAGCTTATAAGTGTCAAACTTTTCTTTATTAGCTTATGAAGCTCAAACTTGGCTTTATAAGCTTATAAGTGTCAAACTTGGCTTTATAGGTTTATAAAGGTCAAACTTGGCTCTATAAACTTGTAAAACTAAAAAATGATAATAATAGATTAGTTACATAAAACTTGACTTGTACTTGGCTTAAAAAAGATATTCAATGACTTTATAAGATTATTAATTCATAGGCGCCCCCGAGATCGTGTGCAAATAAGATGGATTGCTTTGAGGCGATAGTGGACAAATGGCTCAGTGATGCCTGGCTGTCCACCCACAAAAGCGCCAAGGCTAGGCGTGCTCAAATGGTAGGTGTGGCACACCACCAAGGCAATCTCAACGTCAACGAGTACGCAAAAAAATGGGTATGTGCCTTTTTGTTTTAAGTTTCATGTCCTTTCATCATTAATCAATTGATTTGTTTCATGCCTTTTCTTTGCTTTTCATTGTAGGCGAAGCACCATAATCAGCCTGTGCCTAAGGGATTTCGCTCATTTGCCATGGCCCATAAGGGAAAGTACAAAACGGTGACGGCATATTCCGAGGGCGACGGTGTTCAGGCGTACACCAGCACTGCAGCCTACCACAAGATGATGGCCTATTCTGAGGTGGCGAAAGAGCTACGCGGTCCTCAGTTTGACCCGAGCGAGGAGGAGATTGATCCGGAGGCCTTGATGATTTCTGGTGGCGGTAAGCATCATGGCAGCACCTCCATGTGCAATGGCTTCGTACATTGCCCGGAGACTCTACCTCAGATCAAGGCGAGGCAAACGAGCTCTGCTCCTGCTGTACGACCTCGCCCGCGGCCAGTGGACATTGCTATCCAGGTATAACTTTGTGTCAATTTTTCTTTCCGTTCTTTAGACTACGTAGCGATGATGACAATAATTGCTATATTGTTGACTGTTCTCAGGACGCCATTCAGAGGGAGAGAGAGGCGACACAAGAGATGTTGTCGGAGCAGCTTGCGGAGAGGGACCGGCTGGCGGAGGAGAGGACCCAGAGGATACTCGAGGAGGAGAGGGCACGCAATAATGCCCAGACGAAGGCCATCTACGACCTCTTCTCGGTAAGTTACTACTTTTGCATATATCCGCCAAGAATGCATATGCATATGTTTGGTTCACTTGCTAATATGCTAGTCCTCAAAACCTAACTCGCAGAGTATGTGGGAGAAGCAAGGTCTTACCCCTCCACCGATGCCGACGCCTATCGTTTCTCCTCCCGGAACGGTAAGTTTCTTTCAATGATCAATATATCCCGGTCTTATACCATCAAGTGTCATCATGCTTACCACATTGCAACTCATCCTTTGTTGCAGCATAATTCCGGAGCTGAATCTCACAACCCACAAGAATCTCCTAGTGAATCCCCGAGCAACCCACGTGGCGGCGCTTCTCAGCCTTGAGGTGGCCTCCGGTAAGTTACATAAAGCTCATCAATGACTTTATATGCTCATAAAGCTCAATAATGGTAGTAATAGCTTAGTTACATAAATATTTACTTATTCTTGGCTTATAAAAGCTAAAAAATGACTATATAAGCTTATAAAACTTACACTTGGCTTTATAAGCTTGTAAACCTAAAAAATGAATTATACTTGGCTTATAAAAGCTAAAAAATGACTATATAAGCTTATAAAACTTACACTTGGCTTTATAAGCTTGTAAACCTAAAAAATGAATTATACTTGGCTTATAAAAGCTAAAAAATGACTATATAACCTTATAAAATTTATACTTGGCTTTATAAGCTTGTAAACCTAAAAAATGAATTATACTTTGCTTCTAAAAGCTCAATAGTGAATTTATAAGCTTATAAAGCTCAAACTTGGCTTTATAAGCTTTTAAAGCTCAAATTAGATTTATAAGCTTATTAAGTTCAACAATGACTTATACTTGTCTTATAAAAGCTCAATAATGAATTTACTAGCTTAAGATAAACCTAAAAAGGACTTATACTTCGCATATAAAGCTCAAAAATGAATTAATGACTTAGTTAGATCTAAAATGAGATATATTTAGCTCTTGAGGTCTAAACAAGTATTGTAGAATAAGAAGAAGGATAGGAGGAAAAGAAAGAAGTGAAGAAGAAAGAGGTGAAAAAGAAAGTAAAAGAAGAAAAGTTCTTCTTATTCTTACTTTTTCTCTTCTTTCTTTTTCTCCATCTTCTCTTCTTCCTTTCATCTTATTCTTATTCTTCCTCTTCTTCTCCTTACTCTTCTTCTCCTTGTTCTTCTTTTTCCTTTTTATTTTCATCTTTTCATCATTTTGGATTTCTTCTTTTCCGTATGTAACATATGATTATGTTTTCATTTTGCAGATTTGCCTTTATGCATGGATGGATGCTTCTTCGTTGTAGATATAGTATGATAGGATGGAGATGACTTGTAGATGTATATCATGTTGGGCACTTTTCTTTTGTATATATGATGACTTGTTGTTTTAAACTTGGAGATGGCTTGCTGTTTTAAACATGGAGATGACTTGCTTTTTTAAACATGGAGATGGCTTCTTTTTGTTTATATGACTTGTGGATGGCTTCTTTTTGTATATATGACTTGTGGATGGCTTCTTTTGTATACGTGACTTGTGGATAGCATATGATTGTATATATGACTTGTGGATGGCATTCTGTACATATATATATATAAATTATTCTTTATATGCAGGGAATTAAAGAAAAACAAATTAAAAAGATAGATACAGAGAGCTTTGCCGTCAGCTTCCTGACGGAAAAGGCGTTGCCGTTAGCAAGCTGACGGCAAAGCGGACACGTGGCGGCAGCCTGTGTAATCTGGACTGTGGCAGTGACCATTTGGTCACGGCTTTGCCGTCAGCCTTCAACCGGCTGACGGCAAAGCGTAGGGCTGGCTGACGGCAAAATGCTGACATGTGGGCCTAGGCAAGGGCTTTGCCGTCAGCCAAGGTGCTAGCTGACGGCAATGAACACCGTTAACTCAGCCCACGGGGTTAAGTCAGAGCTGGCCGAACGAGCGGCGTTGCCGTCAGCCTGTATAAAAAGGCTGACGGCAAAGACGTTGCCGTCGGTCGATATTGAGCTGACGGCAAAGCAGCTCACTGCCGACTGATGAGCTGACAACAGGTTTGCCGTCTGGGAGCTGACGGCAAAGCCTTTGCCGTCCGCTTTACATATGTTTGCCGTCAGCTTTGGCTGACGGCAAAACTCCTGTTTCCTGTAGTGCCTCCCAAGATGCAGGTGGTCCAACGGGACGCATATTCAAAAAGTTCTCCCACCAAGAACTAGCTGCACCTTCGAGGTGATAGGTGGCATAGCTGACCTTGTCGCCATTTGCAACACGGCCTGCTTGGAGCTTCCTCTCGATGCTGCGGAGCCAGTCATCGGCGTCAAGGGGCTCGGTGGAGTAACTGAAGACCGGGGGATGAAGCCGGATGAAGTCGTTCAGCGACACCAACTCATTGCGCTGCTGAGTGGTGTTGCGTGCAATGAGTTCTAGCAGATGGTGAGAGTCACGGCGGTTCCTCTCGACCTCCATCAGAACTTGTGCCATCGTGGGTGGGGGTGGAAGGTTGCCTTCCTCCTGGTCATTCCCACGACCTTGGTTACGACCAACCTGGCCACGGGTTCCTTGAGACATCCTGAAGGGAAAACCAAAGTCAAACAGAGTTGATTGGAAGAGTCTATACAAGGTATTGAAGTACTGGAAGGATTACAGAGCAAAGGAAGTAATCATCTTGACAACATGGTGATAAAGCATACAAGCCATATATTCACAAGCTGTCATACAAACCATACAACGTTTTAGTACAAGCACCGAGCTAATACAAACGTGATGAAGATGATACATCCTTCAGAGGCACTCTGACTTCCTATACATTATTTATCTAAGCCTTTGGAACTTAAACACCTTGCGTACAATACACTAAGATACTACTACATCATCACTAAATAAGACCACAGGCGGTCTCACTCATCTCCATCTCCATAGTAGTCCTCATAAAAGTTACCCGCGTATCCCGGTAGCTGGAGGTGACCATCGGAAAACACGGAGGCTTGTGGACCCTGATATCTATTTGGGCAAGGATGGGGCCTAGGTCCAGTGTAGGGTGGAAGCAAAGGACCACGGGGTGGAAAAATTCCTCCAATCTCGGGCCAAGCAACTCGAGAAGGCATCTGGGTCCTCACTGGATAGATCGCATCATGCTCAACTGATCCCACGCTCACAAAGGTTGCCAAAAGTGTCAGTGCTCGATACAGACGAACACGGGTGGCGTGGAGCTCAAATCGGAGAGCACATGCATCACGATCTCTGTCACTAGCAAACCTAGCAGTCACCTGGAGTGCTGGATCCTCTGCAGAGTGATCTGAGTAGAGTCCGGTGTAATATCCCTCTTCTCCTGGAAGTGCAGCAGGGGTATAGCGGAAAGAAGTCTCTCTCAGCAAAGTGTGCTCCTCTCTCAGCAGTGTCATACATGAGTATGCAGCATCCTTCACAGCCATGTTCTCGGTAACGCCAATGCCATGTCCAAAGTGGATAGGCTGAGTGACTCCAACGTGGTGCGGATTGATCCGAACAATGCAGTGGAACTGCGTCTGGTTGAAGTTGTGAAACTGCTCCTCGATGGTTTACTCAGGGTACCATCGATATCCCACATAGGACATCATCTCGATCAACGTGGCGGGATGGCCACGCACACCGAGGCACCTGGTCAAACGAACAATCTGCCGAGGGGGAAGATCTTCCATCTGAAACAGAAAGGAGTTTGCAAATGCATCAGATTATGAGATAAACCTGGAATGACTCGGACAGCATAACGGTTGTAATTGCAAGAAAAAGAAAATTTCTTACAACATGGAAACAGCACTTACATACGATGTAATAAAACAGGGGACAAACCACTATAACAAACCAATCACAATTTTCCTACGGCTATGAGGAAGCAAACAACGAGATGTTCTAATCAGACAGAGGAGAGCCTAGTCCTATCTTCCCGTAGAACAAGATGAGGGTGACTCAGAACTCAGAACGAAGGGGGTAAGGAGAAAAAAGAAGCCTTACGTTGTTCCCTTATATACCCAGAGTAACTATATAACTATAGCAAGCTAGACTCAACTTCGGCCAAGGCTAGTAGTCCTACAGTCAGTCCTGCTCTGATACCAAGTCTGTCGGGACACGGGGTTAGCGTATGCAAGTACAGTTAAGACATAGTCATATGGAGAGCCGAGAACCGCACCCACTTGTCTAAGCAGACAAGGCCAAGCACTGAACATTCTCGGAAAGCATCGTACGTGAGGGGCATCCCATCCAGGCCGGATGATCAACTGAGATGGGTCCTCATCGTCCGCACACAAGTCAAATGATATGGGTGGTGTACTCCCATATTCAAAGACAGGTCGCCTCAACCATACTACCGACTATCTCAAAACTCTTACATAGACTTACTCCAGCCCGATCACTTAGTCGGGGTCTAGGGCGGGCTCAATCATACCACAAAGTGTGCACGAGACGGAGTCTCGAGCAATCGCATCGCGATGCCCCAAGCTGCGCACATCTAAGGGCCACTTGGTGTATGAAAGACCGCCAACCAGAACACAACTAAGGTCTCGAAAACCCATACAAAGACATGCATGTTATAAACATACACGCAGCACACATGCCTTGTATGAACAGTAGGTACCATTGCAATTCTCTACAAAGTGTACATTTTATTTATAACTCTTATAGAGTACACACAGAGATCACATACATGTGATCCAACATTACAACACAGGCGGAAGCAAATTATGTCTGAGTACAGACAAGTTTAACAAATGGCTTAAGAAGCCTTATTTAAACACAAAGCCCTCCACGAGGGAACCAGTCGTCTGACTGGGACTAGACTAGTTGGTCTTCAGTCGTCCAGCTCGATGAAGAAGCCACCTTCGGGGTCAGTGGCATCATCTAAAACATAGATTAAGCAAACGTGATTACAAAGGCGTACTCAGCAAGACTTACATAGGAGCTATACTACTCATGCACATGTGTCAAGGTAAAGGGAGGTGGGGTTCACTTGCAGAAGTGCCAGCTTTGACTTGGCTAGTCCTGAACTACGAGTACCAGACTTTGAGGTAAGAAGCGTACACGAGTCCACTACTTTGACCAACCAATACACCACTATGGTGCCTTCCTCGACTTCCCCACGAGGAAGCACGTCATAGCACTCACACTTATCTTGGTGTGTTTTAGAAGTATCCGGTTCAAGTTGTCTAATAATCAAGCTAAGCTTTCCAAGCAGTCCATAACCGCGGACGCGGCTATTCGAATAGTTTTGTTAACCTTGCAAGGGTGTACCGCTACACACACATGATCATCATTTACCGCCTTTGATCTCGACACAATTCAAGGGGTGCCAGCGAGGATGCTCACCACAACTGTTACCTCATAGCCGATCTAGTCCGAGAAGGCCGCCTACTTGGGTTGGTTACCACAATCGTGAACCCGGCCGGTTTACCAAAGTGGACCCAAGTGATATGTGCGTGGTGCATAAGCCGGTCTCGGATGAGCCGTTCTCTCACTTAGCATCCAGGCCACAAACCTACCAGAACTCCGAACTATTGCGACATCTGGACATCGAAAGGGATGAGTTAGTAAGTTGAGAGGGGTTAGTGAGCCCAATGTGTGGTTGTACTCTTCATCTTGGATCACCACACAAGAACTCGTACTAGAGCGGTGTTCAACGAGACAAACCACTGTGTACTCCTACACAGCCTCTCATCGTTCACCTTGTATTAGGGTCGATTCACCAACACTTTTCTACCAGCATCAACATGATCATTTCCATCTCGACTCACATCACAGTAACAACATGGTATCATACTAAGCATGCAATAAGCAGTAACATTGCAGGGGCCACATGATATCAAACAACTCCTACATTTGCTAGGATTGTGGTTTGCTTACTACTGTGACAAAATGATAGGTCATGCAAAGGAATGGGTTCGTCTATGCGGTAGAAACGAAGCATGGTGATCATCCTAAACAATGCATAAGCGAGACATGAGAGGGAAGTGGGATTTTATCGACATGATCAATGGGGGTTTGCTTGCCTTGCTGACGAGGTTCGGGTTCGGGGTCTTCAACGTAGGGGGTGACCTCGGGCTCCAGCTCCACGTCTATTAGCAACATGACAATCATAGGATCAACAGAATGTACAATGCACAATCACATGAATAAGATTGAAAGGGTGATGTTCGTGGTACTGATGTGTTGATCATTCCATTTAAATGGAGTATATTGCAAATTGAATGGCAAATTCAAACTCCACATTTGAATTCAAATTAACCAAGTTGTATGTGACATAGTTTGATCATTTTGAATTATCTTCAATTGTATAATATATGCCTCTGATGTGTGATTGAAATGTAGCATGTTGCCATGGTTCAAGTTGCAAAATTATTTGATTTGAAAATGATTTAATTCCATTTAAATCAAATATCAAATGCTACTGATCACATTTTAAATTCAACTCAAACAGAGTTGAAAGTTGCATATTTGGAAAGATAATTTTCTCCTGATCATTTTTCATATATTATTTGTCCAATTTGGAGTTAATATGAATTTTCTATGAATTTCCAAAGTTTGGGGTATTTTCTGGATTTTCTGGAATTCTTTTAATTCAAATAATCTCTGGAAATTCATTTAAATGATTTATTGCGTCAGCTGACATGTGGGTCCAGGGTGTCAGTGACTGGGTTAACTTAACCCGTGGGTTAAATTAATCCAGTGGCTTAATTAAGCCACTGGGCCCACTAGTCAGTGACCCAGGGGGTCATTAGCCGAGTGCTTAAGGGCTAACCCACCGGCGGTTTGACGTCGGTGGCCTGGCCACGGCGGCGCACTCGCCGGAATGGCCTAGGGGCCACGGGAGGCCACGGGGAGAACACCATCTTGCTCAGCATCGTCTTCCGCATCTTCTGGAGGCAACAGGGGGTCACGGGGTGGTCGGGAGCGACGCCGGCGAAGACTCCGGCGGAAACAGAGAACCAACGAGGTCGTAGTCGAGGCTAGGGGGCACGGATTGGGCTGAGCTCGTGTGCGTTCGAAAGCTGGAACACCCACGAGTCAAACGCGCGCACTGGGGTGTCGCGAGGAGCACGAGGGCGAGCTTTAGCTCAACCATGGCGGCGACGAGCTCGGTTCTCATGGCGGATTTGGCTAGAGGGGCTACGGGGTGCTAGGAGCTTGGGGGAAAAATTCAGAAGCTCACCGCGGATCGAACAGAAGCAACATCAAGCTCGGGGAGGCTTCAACGGCGGCGAATCGACGACGACGAGCTCGCGGGTCCGGCGAGTTCTCGGTGAAGCTTGCGTCTCGTCTGGCCCGAATTGATGCGTCTCCTGCTGCTAGTCGTCGAAGTCGAGGACGAGGAGCACGGTGGACTTGCTGGCTTGAGCTCTAGGGCACGGTGGCCACGCGGGGGGCTCGACGGCGCTCCGGTGAGGCTTCGGGCGGCGACGGATTCGAGCACGGGAGGATGAGGAGGAAGCTCTGGAGGGGGGGAATGGACTGCGGAGGCTGCGGGGAGTCTCCAGGTGCGAGAAGAGGCCATGGGGAGGCCTAGAAGCTCCTCGACGGCGACGTGGCGTCCCCGGCTAGCTCGGTGGCATTCCACCGAGCAGCTTGGAGGCGCGGGACGGGGAAGAAGACGCCCCTGCCCCTGTGGGCTGGCTGTGCTGGGGTGGGCCTGCTTCGCCTGGGCGCCAGGTAAGGTTTTCTGATTTCTTTTCTATTTTTCTTTTCTGACATTTGTTCTGTTTAGCTAAAATAAATAGCTAAACATTTTATTAAATGCTGAAATTTTTTATGTGGCCTCATAATAATATAGACTAGCCACTCATAAAGTTTCAACATTTTTAAAATTCAAATAATTTGAATCTTAAATCAAATAGGGGTATTTCTTTAATTCCAAGGCACTGTTTGATTATTTGAAAAATCTATGAGCATGGGATGGGTCCCACATCACTTGATATGTGATCACACTCATTTATAAGACTTTTCAAAAATCTAACATGAATTTTTGGAGAAGATTTTTATCTGGCCTGTTGAATTAATTCATCTGGGGGGTGTTCCTTCTCCCATTTGGATTTTGAATTTGATTTCCAAGATTTGTTTTTGAAATTTTGACAAGATGCAAAGGCACTAGCTAACCCTAGCACATACCTAACAGAGGGTTCTGTAACCCCTGCAACTGTTACTGCTTATTGCATGCGTAGTGGTACAATGAGGTTGCTTTTGGTGTGAGTCGGGATGATAGTGAACATGGTGTTGATGAAAGTGAAACTGTGTTGGTGAATCTACCCTAATACAAGGTGAACGATGAGAGGCTGTGTAGGAGTACACAGTGGGTTGTCTTGTTGAACACCGCCTTAAATCTGAGTTCTTGTGTGGTGATCCAAGAAGAAGAGTACAACCACACATTGGGCTCACTGACCCCTCTCGACCTAGTACCTCACCCCGTTCGAACCCCAGAAGTCGCAGTAGTTCGGAGTTCTGGTAGGGCTGTGGCACGGTCTGCGAAGTGGATGAACGGCTTTTCAAGACCGACTTGGGACCCTGCACACATCGTTTGAGGCTGTACTGGAACCTCGGCCGGACTTCCATACGGATCCCCCTCAGATAGGCGACTCTTTGGACTAGAACAGAGCTGTGGGCGAAGTGTCGTGGCAACATCCTCGCCGGTACCCGCTTGAAGGGTCCCACTCCCAGGCGGTAACTGATGAGTGTGTGTGTAGCGGTACACCCCTGCAGGGTGAACAAAACTACTCGAATAGCCGCGTTCGCGGTTAAGGACTGCTTGGAAAGCTTTGCTCGATTATTAGACAACTTGAACTGGATACTTCTAAAACTCGCAAGATAAGCGTGAGTGCTATGGTGTGCTCCTCGTGGAGAAGTCGAGGAAGTAACCATAGTGGTGTATTGGTTGGAGATGTAGTGGACTCATGTACGCTTCTTACCTCAAGTCTGGTACTCGTAGTTCAGGACTAGCCAAGTCAAAGCTGGCACTTCTGCAAGTTAAACCCCACCTCCCTTTACCTTGATACATGTGCATGAGTAGTATAGCTCCTACGTAAATCTTGCTGAGTATGACTTTGTACTCACGTTTGCTTATTCTATGTTTTATATGAACCCACCTAACCGATGGTGGCTTCTAACCGAAGCTCCAAGATTGAAGAATCAGACCAAGACCAAGCTAGTGTAGTCCCAGTCAGACGACTGGTTCCCTCGTGGAAGGGCTTGTTTTAGATAAGGCTTCTCTAAGCCATTTGTTAAACTTGTCTGTACTCAGACCTACTTTGCTTCCGCATGCTTGTTGTAATGTTGGATCAAGGTCTCGTGATCTCTGTGTGCACTCTGTAAGAGTTATCAATAAAGTTGTATACTTTGTAGAGAATTGCAATGATACCTGTTGTTCATACAAGGCATGTGTGCTGCGTGTATGTTTATAACATGCATGTCTTTGTATGGGTTTTCGAGACCTTAGTTGTGATCTGGCTGGCGATCTTTTATACACCAGGTGGCCCTTAGATGTGCGCAGCTTGGGGCATCGCGATGCGATTGTTTGAGACTCTGTCTCATGCACACTTTGATGTATGATCGAGCCCGCCCTAGACCCCGACTAAGTGATCGGGCTGGAGTAAGTCTATGTAAGAGTTATGAGATAGTCGATAGTATGGTTGAGGCGACTTGTCTGTGAATATGGGAGTTCATCACCCATATCATTTAGACTTGTGTGCGGACGATGAGGACCCATCTCAGTTGATCATCCGGCCTGGATGGGATGCCCCTCACGTACGATGCTTTCCGAGAACGTTCTGTGCTTGGCCTTGTCTGCTTAGACAAGTGGGTACGGTTCTCGGCTCTCCATATGACTATGTCGTAGCGGGACTTGCATACGCTAACCCCAGGTCCCGACAAAAATGCAACCCTGGAAGCTGATTTTACTGAAGCTGAGGTCAAAAAGGCTATTTTTGATTCATATGCTGATGGGGCCCCTGGCCCAGATGGCATTCCTTTCTTTTTTTACCAGCACTTCTGGGAGCTTGTTAAAGTAGATCTTATGGATATGTTCCACAGCTTCTATAAAGGTGAGCTGGACATTAGTAGGCTGAATTTTTCCATGCTCACTCTTATTCCTAAAGAACCTGATGTAACATCCATAAAAATGTTTAGACCTATCAGTCTGCTTAATTGTAGTTTTAAAATCTTCACTAAAGTGTTGACCAATAGGATCACCATGATCTTGCAGAGGCTCATTGCTAGCAACCAGTCTGCATTCTTAAAAGGGAGATTTATACTCGAAAGTGTAGTTACTGCACATGAGGTGCTACACTCAGTACACTCTTCAAACCAGAAAGGGCTAGTGCTTAAATTAGATTATGAAAAAGCCTTTGATAAAGTTAATTTGGAATTTCTAGCTGAGCTCTTGCAAGCCAGAGGCTTTGGTAGCAAATGGCTATCCTGGGTTAGGAATATCACTCATAGAGAATCTGTGGGTGTCAAAATTAACAATGCTGAAAGCAATTTCTTCACCACTTGGAAAGGGCTGAGGCAAGGAGACCCCCTGTCTCCCCTCCTTTTTAACATTGTGGTTGATGCTTTGACCAGGATCTTGGTCAAAGCAGCTGACCATCAGCTTATTAGTGGGCTCTGCCCTGAGGTTTGCCCTGGAGGGATCATCTGCCTCCAATATGCAGATGACACTATCCTCTTTTTAGATAACAATCTAGGCCAAGCTGAAAACCTTAAAACAGTGCTTTGCTGTTTTGAGCAAGTCTCTGGTATGAGAATTAATTACAACAAGAGTGAACTCATCCCAATTAATCTAGATGAGGAAGAACTCACACCTTTTATCACTAGCCTAGGATGCTCACAAGGGAAGTTCCCTATAAAATACTTAGGAATTCCTCTACATTTTGAAAAATTAAGTAGGGAGGATATCCAACCTCTGATAGACAAATTGCTTAAAAGAATAGCAGGCTGGAGAGGAAAACTGCTATCTTATAGAGGCAGATTGATCCTTATCCAAGCCTGTTTAGCTAGTATCCCAATTTACCTACTCTCCTTTTTTAAATTTCCCAAATGGGCTGTAGAAATGATAAACTCTCAAATGGCTCATTGCTTATGGAATGACTTTGAGGGTAATAGGAAAATTCACCTAGCCAATTGGAAATTAGTCTACATGAAGAAAGAATTTGGAGGCTTGGGTATACCAAACCTTCAACAGATCAATATGTGCCTACTTGGCTCTTGGGTGAAGAGATATAATGAAGGGGAAGGTAAAATCTGGAAAACCATAGTAGACAAAAAAATACTCTTCAAATAGGAGAGCTAACTTATTTGTCCCCAGCTCTAACCCCAGAATCTCTAGATTCTGGAAAGGGATCTCATCCACTATCCAAGCTTTGAAGTTTGGGTATAGATGGAAGGTGGGAGATGGGAGAAAGATCAGATTATGGGAGGACTCATGGTTTGGAAACTCACCTCTTTCAGTTC
Source organism: Bromus sterilis (assembly GCA_950022295.1). NCBI lineage: Eukaryota > Viridiplantae > Streptophyta > Magnoliopsida > Poales > Poaceae > Bromus > Bromus sterilis. The sequence continues at coordinate 356,466,338 of OX465595.1, read as the reverse complement.
AATTTTGGCCTATCTACACCATCTGCAATGAACAAAACATTGTTCTTGCTGAAGCCTGGGATGGTACTACTCTTAAGATTCATTTAGGAGAACCTTCTCTGATAGGCTTATGGAACAATGGTTCCAACTAGAAGAGATTGTTAGATCCATATCTTTTTCTTCTGAAACAGACTCCAATAGAGTGGCAACTGGAAAATAAGGGAGTTTACTCCACTAGTTCTTTATATCATGTAATTAACTTTAGAGGGATACAACCCATCTACCCCCCTGCAGTTTGGAAGATCAGAGTGCCTCCTAAAATCCATTTTTTATGGCTTATCTGTAACAACAAGATTATGACTAGAGATAACCTCAGGAAGAGGCATATAATCAAACCTTTAGATTGTGTGTACTGCAGTGATAATGAATCTGTTTCTCATTTGTTCTTTGAATGCATTGTGGCCAAGAACATTTGGTCTGTGGTAGGTGCTTTTTTAACATTAATATAGGTGATAACTTTGAGTCTATAGCTAAGTTCTGGTTATCTGAGAACAAGAATGCAGCTATCAATCTAGTAACATCTGTTGTCATGTGGTGCCTGTGGAAACACAGAAATTCTATGATCTTTGGTAATGTGGTCTGGATCTCAATGACTCAGGTGTGGAGGGCTATTCTGAGAACTGCCAGGTACTGGGTGGTTCTCTCCACAGAAACTTGCAGGGGATGTGTGGAGAAATTCATCAGCATGGTGGAGGGCCTCATCAGACAGCCTTTGTTGATCCTGGGTGGCTAAAGGGTAGACTAAAATCAACCTTGGATTCAAGAGGCAGCTTCTCCTCACTGGTGAAAACTGGGACTGCTAAAGTTGGGGTGGACAACCCTGTCTCCCCCCTGGACCTGGGTTGGTCATACATGGAGAAGCTGGCAGGACCACCACTGAAGACCATGAGGGCGGAGACGTCAGGGGATGACCTTGAAGTCTGAAGCTGTAACAAAGTAGCCTGTGCATGTTGCTGTTGCTTTCGAGCAATTGATCGCTTAGTAGTTTCTTATGAATTGTAATAAATTTTGGTACTCTGCTGATGCTTGAGACCACAACAGTACTGAGTATGTTGGTTTGATTTCTATGAAATGAAACCGGGGGCGTGGCTCCTTTTTATCTAAAAAAAAGCTGCGGGTAGTGGATCGGTCCCCGGGGTCTCCCCTGGCTTTTTGACCCCTTTTGCCTTCTTCCCTTTCAGGGCCGCCAAATCCGCCTTCGCCTCATCCGCCTCTGCACTGGCCGCCGCCAGTTCCTCCTCCAATGCCTTCAACGCCTCCTCAGGTGACTTGGCCATTGGCGCCACCGATCCACGTCTTCTCTGATTCAAAATGTTGGGATACGGGGCAGAAAACACAAATTTTTCTCACCTACGGTACCCGAACCCAAGATCTATGCCATGGCGATGTAAAGTAATGGAGGGAATCGGTGTTCATACCTTTGAAGACCGAAAGAGGGAAACGTTCTTACGAACGTGGTTGGCGTAGACTCAGAACTACGACCTCCCTGTCGTGTAGAAGACCACCACCGGCGAGGATGACTCCCGGTAAACCTCCAGCGACGAAGTAGCACCACAGGTGTAGTGCCTCGAAGAGATTATACACGTACGGTACAATCGATGTTCCTCCCGGGCTCCGAACCAGGCGAGCAGCGGAAGAAAGACGGCTACGGATCCCGACTACAGCAGAGCGACGGCCTGCCTTATGGTGGAGAACTCCAATCCTGGTGCAGACTCCAAACAAGGGGAGTCCACTTCCGGAAAAGGAGAAGGAAGACGAAGGAGATTGGTGTTGTATGGAAAAAGGGGGGTCTACCCCTCCTTATATCGGCCAAGGGGGGGTGTGATCCTCCTCCCTTCCCCCATGTGGGACTAAACCCTCAAGGGGGGGGGAGGTGCGCCGGCCATAGGGGGGGATGGGCCCCACCCTTGGCGCCAAGCCCAAGGGGGGAACCCCCTTCTCCCCTAATGGGCCCCATGGGCCCTATAGCCTTTTTCCCATTTTTTTCAATTTATTTAATATGTTTTAAATATTTAATTCAGATAATTAAATAATAAAACACTATTAAAACAATTAAACTTTATTTTGAACTATTCAAAATGTCCGGAAACCATTCCGTCCTCCTCCGGAACTATTCCGGTGATTTCTCCTATTTCACCGATTGATCCCGTAACTGTCCTATGCATCGATTGCCCTTCAGTGTAACACCCTAACGGTCCGGGAAACAGCAGACATGGTCGAGACTCTTCTCATTGACCAATGACTAGTCAGTTGGACCTGGTTACAATCCTTGACAGCCCCTGCGCTTCCATCGAATGAACTTCGATCGCTTTTGGAAACCGTTAACGATACGACGTAATACCTTTGTGCTGCGGTACTTTGTTTGTCCCAGGTTTGATCGTCGGTATCCCACATACCGTGTTCACATCTCGTTCACAACCAACAACTTCTCTCGTCCATGATCCTTCCATCTCTTGTGACCTAGGCACGTCCTTGCAAGGTGTTAATGCAATATCACCGAGTGGGCCCAGAGTACCTGTCCTGTCACAAGGACTGACAAATCCCGCTCTGATCTATTAACATACTCATCAACCATCTATTTTGGAATACCCAAAGTGCTCCGTTATAGCCAGCATATTTCAGTCAGGCGGTGGGATACAAATCAAAGTCTCCTCATAGATCGTGATTACGTATGATCATTACGGTCTAAGGACTAAGCCATACGTTACAAAGTCATAGCAACGCTGAACTATGTGACTCGATCACATTGCCATACTTTAGGTGGGTGTATGTCCATCACATCATTCCCCTTAATGATATGACCTCATTGTCAATGGACTTAAGTGTCGCCATGATCAGGAAAGCTTGATCAATCAATTGCCCAATGAGATAGTTTACCCGAGTTAAACTACGGACCATGTTTTATACTACACCTGTATTAGTATTTCCATGTAATACAGTTATAGCATAGTATAAAACGTATTATGAACAAAACGGATATGTGACAAATGTCTTTATTAATTTGTCTCTAGGGCACATATCCAACAGTCTCGCACTTGCACTAGAGTACAAATTACACTAGTTTACATCAGGTATGTATCTAACACCAATGGTCTCTCGGTGTTCTTCAAACTTGCCATGTGGAAGAAGTTTAGTCATCGGGTCTGCTGCGTTCAGATCCGTATGTATCTTTTGAATCCTAGTGTGTGCATCCCTGACGTAGTCTCGCGTCACATGGAACTTTCGGAGGATGTGCTTGGCTGTAGAGTGAGTTCTTGGCTCCTTCGCGTTAGCAATGGCACCCGTGTTGTCGCAGAAGATTCCCACGGGGTCAGTGCAACTGGGAAAGACGCCAAGCTCGATCACGAACTTCTTCAGCCACAGTGCCTCGTTTGACGCTTCACAAGTGGCAATATACTCCGACTCCATTGAAGATTGAGCGACGACTGACTGTTTGCCGCTCCTCCAGCTAATCGCGCCACCGTTCAACATGAAAACATATCCCGTCTGGGATTTCGAGTCATCTAGGTCTGAGCCGAGGCTTGCGTCAACGTAACCTTTTACAGTGTGCTCCTCATCAACTCCTCCATAAACGAGAAAGAGATCCTTGGTTCTTCTTAAGTACTTAAGGATGTTCTTTGCTGCTGTCCAGTGAGCCATTCCCGGGTTACTCTGGTAGCGATTAGTCATACTAATGGCCAGCGCTAAATCCGGTCTGGTACATAACATAGCATACATGAGAGAACCTATGGCTGAGGCATAGGGCTTTGAGGACATCTCCTCTTTCTCTTTTGCTGTGGTTGGGCATTGAGTCACGCTTAATTTGACACCTTTTATAACTGGCAAGAGACCTCTCTTGGAGTCATCCATTTTGAACCTCTTCAAAATCTTGTCAATATAAGTGTTCTGACTCAAGGCCAACCGTCGATTAGGTCTATCTCTATAGAACTTATTCCCGAATATTTACGCAGCTTCACCTAGGTCCTTCATGGAAAATTGTCCATTCAGATATTCCTTCACTTCCTCTAAGAATTTCTTATTGTTCCCTATTAGTAATATGTCATCTACATATAACACAAGGAATGCTACAGAGCTCCCACTCAGTTTCTTATAGACGAAGAACTCTTCGACGTTTTGGACAAATCCAAAAGCTTTAATGACCTCATCAAATCGAAGATTCCAGCTCCGAGATGCTTGCTTCAACCCATAGATGGACCGTTGAAGCTTGCAAACCTTACCAGCGTTCCTTGGATCGACAAACCCCTCTGGTTGCATCATATACAACTCTTCCTCAATGTTGCCATTTAGGAATGCAGTTTTCACATCCATCTGCCATATCTCGTAATCATGATATGCAGCTATTTCTAGTAGGATCCGAATAGACTTTATCATCGCTACAGGAGAGCACGTCTCCTTGTAGTCAACACCTTGAATTTGTCGGAAACCCTTCGCGACAAGTCGAGCTTTATAGACAGATACATTTCCGTCTGCGTCAGTGTTTTTCTTGAAAATCCATTTATTCTCGACGGCCTTGCGGTCCTCGGGAATATCCATCAAAGTCCATACTTTTTTGGTGTACATGGAGTCTATTACGGATTTCATGGCTTCGAGCCATTTCTCGGACTCAGGTCCCTCCATTGCTTCTTTGTAACTTGTAGGTTCATCCGACTCATCAGCCGAGATTGCATTCACAAGCTGTCCGTAAAACTCAGTAGGTTGACGGACTCTTGATGACCTACGGGGCATAAAAGGTTCCTCTTCATTCTCATCATGATCATCATTAATGTCATGATCGTTATGAATGTCGTTCTGGCCATTCTCTTCAGCTCCCACTGTGGAAGATGGTTCCAGAACAAATTCCGCAGCCGTTTCTTCCAATTGGAGTGATTGGTAGTCACTTCATCGAGGTCTATTTTCCTCCCACTCAACTCTTTCGCGAGAAACTCCTTCTCAAGAAAGTGTCCCGTCTTGGCAACAAACGTTTTGCTGTCAGACTTGTTGTAGAAGGTGTATCCGCAAGTTACCTTGGGATAGCCCACAAAGATGCACTTATCCTCCTTGGATTCAAGTTTGTCAGGCTGTAGTTTCCTAACATAAGCCTCACAACCCCAAATCTTCAGGTGAGACAACTCAGGTTTTGTGCCATGCCATTCTTCAAATGGTGTTGTCTTTACGGATTTGGATGGTGCCCTATTAAGAATATGAATGGCAGTTTCTAATGCATACCCCCAGAATGCCACAGGCAAATCAGTATGAGACATCATCGATCGTACACTATCCAATAGAGTTCGATTACGTCGCTCAGCTACACCGTTTCTCTGAGGTGTGCCTGTCGGCGTAAGCTGTGGTACTATGCCACAAGACTTCAGATGATTTCCAAACTCGTGACTCAAATACTCGCCACCTCGATCCGATCGAAGGTGCTTGATTTTTCTTCCGAGTTGATTTTCGACCTCATTCTGAAATTCCTTGAACTTTTCAAAGGTTTCAGACTTGTGCTTCATCAAGTAAATATACCCATATCTACTCAAATCATCAGTAAAGGTTACGAAGTAACGAAGACCATTGCGAGTGGGGACGTTCATGGGTCCACATACATCCGAGTGTATGATCCCCAATAAGACATCCGCACGCTCTATTATGCCATTGAATGGAGTCCTTGTCATTTTGCCCATGAGGCATTGTTAACATGTATCAAGGGATCCAAAATCCAATGACTCAAGAAATCCATCCTTATGGAGCTTCTCCATGTGTTTTATACCAATATGACCAAGTCGGAAATGCCACATCATCATTTGATCTTCATCATTCTTCAATCTTTTGGCCTCAATATTGTTAACGTGACACACGTCACCATCGAGATTAAGTACGAATAAACCATGCAACTCCGGTGCGTGAACATAAAACATTTCATCCTTATAAATCGAACAACCAATTGTATCAGATTTAAAAGAATAGTGGTCTCGCTTCAAGCAAGAGCCACTAACGATGTTCACACTCAACGCGGGTACATAGTAGCAATTATTCAGAACTAAAACCAATCCCGAAGGGAGACTAAGATGCTTCGTGCCGACCGCCATTCCCCACGCGCATCGTCACTTCATCTTTGAGAAAGCGTCTCCTATTCCTTAGTCCCTGAATGGAATTAGAAATATGAGCGACAGATCCTGTATCAAATATCCAGGATGTGTTCCCAGCGCTTGTCAAGAGAAGATCAACAATATGTATATCAAATATACCTTCGTCTCTCTTGGCGACCTTGCCAGCCTTCTTGTCCTTTAGATACTTGGGACAGTTGCGTTTCCAGTGACCTTCACCCTTGCAGTAGAACCACTCCACTCCGAGTTTAGGCTTGGTTGCCTTGGGAGGAGCGGCAACTGACTTGCCATCCCTCTTGGGGCCACCTCTCTTGGCCTTCTCCAGCCTGCTTGTCTTCTTGAAGTCAATGGTCTTGTTGACCATGAAGACGGTGTGCTCCTTCTTGATCTCAACCTCGGCGCTCTTCAGCATGGCGAGCAACTCAGAAGGGGTTTTGGTCATCCCCTGCATGTTGTAGTTCAGCACAAAGCCTTTGTAGCTAGGGGGAAGCGACTGCAACACCCTATCAACAGAAAGTTCATCTGGAATCTGGAATTCCAGAGCATTCAAGCGCGGAACGTAGGTAGACATTTTGACTACGTGCTCACTCACGCTGCCGTGCTCGTCCATCTTTTCTGAGAAGAAGGCTTCATAAGCCTCGTACCGTTCAGCCCTGGCTTGAGGTGCGAAGACCGCCTTGAGGTCGGTGATAATCTCATATGCACCCATCCTCTCAAAGCGTTTCTGCAGCTCAGCCTCCATGGAGTAAAGCATGCCACTCTGGACAAGGTTGTAATCATCAGTCCTGGAGAGATAGACATTCTTCTCGTCTTGACTGGCATCATCTGCTGGTGCGTCACCTAACGCGTCCTCTAGTACGTATGCCATTTTGAGGGGAACGAGGAGAATCCTTACGGTGCGAAACCAGTTGGTGAAGTTTGTCCCATCTGTTTTTAGCTTATCTTTCTCTAGGAATGATCCTAAGTTGAACGAGGGGCGAGGTGCTGCCATCTACAAGGTTGATTCACAAGGATACATACTAAGACTTTTGTTCATAATGTGGAGTTTCAATTTAATCTCAAAATTCTAGAAAGCTCCCACTTAGATAAACACCTCTCAATTTAACTAAGTGATTACACAATCCCAACCCCCATACCTCCCCCGATAGTTACGGCTTTCAGTATGCGAACTAGGTAGGCCTCTAAGCCAATCACATCAGGCATGTGACTCGTGCTCGACCTTTCGGTCTTCTGTGTTCCAGGCCCGCATCTACATACGTCAAGCCTGCCAATCGAACCTTGATGTTAGCTGTTCAGCAAGGCCATATCTGCATATGCCAGGCTTGCCGAACCCAACCTCATGCGAACTCCGTTTAATATGTAGGACAACTCCGGTATGTACGGAGCATCAAGCCATATGGGAGAACCTTCCAGGCGGTGCCCACCAAGGGAGAACACAATGTTGGTATTGTGAGAGACGGTCCTGTTTCGTGCTACCGTCGATATATCTAGCATATTAGCATAAAACAGGAAGTAAAACTGGAAATCATACAACCTATGATCCCCCTTCATGCAAAGCAAAGTTAAACGCCTTTCTACTTTAGCTTGTGCAAGTTTTACGTGGCTGCTAGGGGTTTCGAGACAGAGAACCGTTTCTATCCTGCGAAAAACAAGCCACAACACCGTCTCCCATCTGGATCTATTACACCCCTGTCGGGGCCCTCCGTTGCAAACATCTTCGCATCGCTAATGCAGAGAGACAGACACCCCCAGCCACTTTATATGGTACAAGCCATATGTCAAGCGTGGAACCAGTCTCGCGTAAACGCGTAAGGTCGGTCGGGGGCCGCTTCATCAAACATTGCCGCAACGCTAAATGAGTACACGTGGGAGGGTAACGAATGAAGATTCGATGCCCACATCCTAGATGTGTTCTATCCGTACAATACATCTACGCATAGCTAGCTCTGATACCACTGTTGGGATACGGGGCAGAAAACACAAATTTTTCTCACCTACGGTACCCGAACCCAAGATCTATGCTATGGCGATGTAAAGTAACGGAGGGAATCGGTGTTCATACCTTTGAAAACCGAAAGAGGGAAACATTCTTACGAACGTGGTAAACCTCCAGCGACGAAGTAGCACCACAGGTGTAGTGCCTCGAAGAGATTATACACATACGGTACAATCGATGTTCCTCCCGGGCTCCGAACCAGGCGAGCAGCGGAAGAAAGACGGCTACGGATCCCGACTCCAGCAGAGCGACGACCTGCCTTATGGTGGAGAACTCCAATCCTGGTGCAAACTCCAAACAAGGGGAGTCCACTTCCGGAAAAGGAGAAGGAAGAAGAAGGAGATTGGTGTTGTATGGAAAAAGGGGGGTCTACCCCTCCTTATATAGGCCAAGGGGGGTGTGATCCTCCTCCCTTCCCCCATGTGGGACTAAACCCCCAAGGGGGGGGAGGTGCGCCGGCCATAGGGGGGGATGGCCCCCACCCTTGGCGCCAAGCCCAAGGGGGGAACCCCCTTCTCCCCTAATGGGCCCCATGGGCCCATCTAGCCTTTTTCCCATTTTTTTAATTTATTTAATATGTTTTAAATATTTAATTCAGATAATTAAATAATAAAACATTATTAAAACAATTAAACTTTATTTTGAACTATTCAAAATGTCCGGAAACCATTCCGTCCTCCTCCGGAACTATTCCGGTGATTTCTCCTATTTCACTGATTGATCCCGTAACTGTCCTATGCATCGATTGCCCTTAAGTGTAACACCCTAACGGTCCGGGAAACAGCAGACATGGTCGAGACTCTTCTCATTGACCAATGACTACTCAGTTGGACCTGGTTACAATCCTTGACAGCCCCTGCGCTTCCATCGAATGAACTTCGATCACTTTTGGAAACCGTTAACGATACGACGTAATCCCTTTGTGCTGCGGTACTTTGTTTGTCCGAGGTTTGATCGTCGGTATCCCACATATCGTGTTCACATCTCGTTCACAACAAACAACTTCTCTCGTCCATGATCATTGCATCTCTTGTGACCTAGTCACGTCCTTGCAAGGTGTTGATGCAATATCACCGAGTGGGCCCAGAGTACCTGTCCTGTCACAAGGACTGACAAATCCCGCTCTGATCTATTAACATACTCATCAACCATCTATTTCGGAATACCCAAAGTGCTCCGTTATAGCCAGCATATTTCAGTCAGGCGGTGGGATACAAATCAAAGTCTCCTCATAGATCGTGATTACGTATGATCATTACGGTCTAAGGACTAAGCCATACGTTACAAAGTCATAGCAACGCTGAACTATGTGACTCGATCACATTGCAATACTTTAGGTGGGTGTACGTCCATCACATCATTCCCCTTAATGATATGACCTCATTGTCAATGGACTTAAGTGTCGCCATGATCAGGAAAGCTTGATCAATCAATTGCCCAATGAGATAGTTTACCCGAGTTAAACTACGGACCATGTTTTATACTACACCTGTATTAGTATTTCCAAGTAATACAGTTATAGCACAGTATAAAACGTATTATGAACAAAACGGATATGTGAAAAATGTCTTTATTAATTTGTCTCTAGGGCACATATCCAACACCAAATGCTCGCAAAGTAACTCTGCTCACGGTGGACTCACGCACGCACATAGGTTGCCTCATTCTAGTTTTCTCCGTCTACAAGAGACGATCTTGTTCAGAGAAAACAACTAGAATTTCATACTCCAAAAGGAGATCTTTCATTTTATTCTTATAATCCCCGCCTCAATATTAATGCTCGATCCTTTGATTTTTTTAGATGGAACATATGTATTCCATTACCTTATTCTGATTCATAACTCATGATCATTGATCAATCCGTTAAAATTGATAACATGCTCCTTTACATGACCACATCTATAAGAATTGCTACATCATCGTCTTTCATTCGCATAATCATTTTTGTCTGACGACTATACTTCACAGGAACATACAGTACCAACGCGGTCATGTGTGGACCAAAGGGCGTTGGATGGGAGCCTCAGGACCATATTGGAGCACTTCCTCAATACGATGACTGTTTTGGACATCGACAACAAGCATAGGAGGAGCCATAGCAGCACATGAACGGTAGCTAGATGCGAGCGAGGCGCTGCCTGCGTTATTCAGGGAAATAATAAACCCGGAAAATACAAGCTGCGCCCTGATCGCAATGAAAGAATGAAGGCTGAAATTACAGTCTCTGCTGTGCTCGAGCTCATATTCAAATTTTCGGTATTTTACGCCCTCCATTTAGTTCTTAGGTATTGAAAGCATATGGTTTGATCCAGAAACTGCCGCTACTAGCAAGTTGCGAAAATAGTAAAATATATGGATTGTACGACTTTGAGACCTTGCCCAAGCTTATTTCAGAATCAATGCTGGGACTCATCGGCTTTCCAAAAAAGCAAAACCACAAGATTAGTACATATTCTCAGAAACTCTACTGCCAGAATTGAAAAATCAATAGCCTCGCGACAAAGGCAGAAAAATAGAACAGCAGCTCAACTCTCACCAACATATCAAACCAACATACTTAGTTCAGAACAAGCCTAAAAAGTAACATAGTTCAGAAAATAGTGACCCCATGCAAAGCGAGGTGCAACAAGATGAATATCATCACTCCATCAGATTCTATCTCCCAACATATCAAACCAACATAGTTCAGAACTAGCCTATTAAGTAACACAGTTCATAACAGATCTAAAAAAAACCTAGTTCACAAAATAGTGACCACAGGCAAACCTAGGTGCAACAAGATGAATATCATCACTGCATCAGTTTCTATCTCCTGAAAAGCAAGGTAAAGATAAAGCAGTGTATCGCATTCGGACTGAGTGTTGATTTTTCTGTTCTGAACCATTTGCTCAGCTGTTGACGGACAGTTATGCTTCTCCTCCTGCACCATCATGAACATTGATATCATCACTGCATCAGTTTCTATTTCCTGAAAAGCAAGGTAAAGATAAAGCAGTGTATCGCATTCGGACTGAGTGTTGATTTTTCTGTTCTGAACCATTTGCTCAGCTGTTGACGGACACTTATGCTTCTCCTCCTGCACCATCATGAACATTGATATCATCACTGCATTAGCACATGTACCACACATAAATGGTTTTCAGAATAGGTAAGTTAATTGCCTAGAATACCATAAACAGTAACTTCCTTGGCACTCCTGTTTAACACCTTCTGAGCTACATCATCACTGTTAAGGTTAAAGTTTTCATCTCACTGTTGCTTATAGCCAGGATGGGCATGACAGCCTACAATTAGTTATTTCCACTCAAACCTGCAAAATATCAACCTATCTCTTAACTATGCCGGGCTAAGAGCAGAACCTAATGGAGCTGCCAAGTGTCCTATCATTGGATGACAGAATATTTAACTTATCCAGTGTTGGCCTTTGAAGACAATGCTTAATATATTCAAGCAACCTGAAGAAGGAATATTACAACTAAGCTGCATGACATGAGCTTACTTCACATGTGTGGGAACAGGAAAACTAACAAAAGGGAGTAGATTGGTTTAGATGATTTCTTATCATTAAGCAAACATTAAGTTTTAAACCAAGTCTACATTACGCCAGTTTGCTTTGGTAAAGTAAAGAAAAGCCTCACAGCTTCACAACAAAAGGTAGAAGCAGTAAATGATGGATTCTCATGTTTCAGAAGGTAAAATAAAAGGTGAAACAGTTTCCAGAGTATTTAATCATAGCATCTCCAGAATATATACTTATACAGTGGGAAGAAACCAGACATAATATGATTCAATCTTTACTGTCACATAGGTTTCTGCACTTGATTATCCATACCCAATGCACTACTGCATAGATTAAACTGAATTTATGGCAGACAGTAAACTGTTGTCCAGAAAAAGCTGTAAACTATGTCCAGAAAATGGGTGGGGTACAAGCAAAGCGCTAAGATTTAAGAAATAAATTTCATGAGCATCAACAGTAAAAGGACAACTGACAGTTTAGGATTACCTATGATAACAGTAAGGGCGCACCAGGGGCCTCATCCACTCCATCGACTTGTACGCCGGTTAAGGCCATATTACCTTCAGGGCTTACAACGGTCGGAAGTTCCAGGGTTCCTGGTCCAGCAGATACATCACCTTCCTTAATTCTTGGGGTAATTTTGCAGATAAAAATGTTCATGACATTCCATGTGTGAGGTTGGGCATCTCTTGTGTCTTCTCTTCCAGCTCTCATGCTAGCCCACCAACCTCTTGCACGTTCCCCGATATCATGAGCAATGACACACACATAGCTCCGCAGAGATCCAGGAGACTTTGTCCAATAACTCCAGCAGTTATGTTCAGGTTCTGCCCTTCCAAGCCTGAATCCTCGTCGCCTATGGAACCAAGAGCACCCAAGTTTCTTCCACATGATCCAGAGAGCTATGCCAAGTAACACAAGGACTAGCAGGATGCACGCTGTCCATCCCACCTTCCGCCAGAAGGAGAGACGGCCAATCAAATCACCTTCTATGATAGTTGGCTTCCGCGGTGGTGCTAGTGGCTGTGGCGGTATGGGCGGCGGCTTCCTTCCAGACTGTTCACAATCGGTCTCTGAAGTGGGACTGACATAAGGGCCACCATTACAGGAGTAGTACATGTCGACGATCACATTAGCCCAAGAAAATGATGAAGATCTGTAGTTTGGTTCTACCACAACCTTGCACAAACAGTTCTTTCTACCAAGCGTTGCGAAGATGGAGTCACAGCATTCCGCATTAGGTGGATCATCCATTACATCACACTGACTTGACAGCCGAACAGACAATGCACTGGCATCACATTCTCCGCCGTACTTGCCAATCAATGTGCCTGAGAAAAACAATAGGAGACATGGAGTCAAGTCCCAATGGGAGGGGGAATCAAGCTACATAACCAAGAAAAATAGCACTCACGGTTTAGCTGGTAGTCATGAGAGATCTCTTCTTCACGGGCCATGGCCACCTCCAGCCATCCACTGGAGAGGAGTAGGAGAAGGAAGACTGCAGCGATGTTATGTCTCATGCTGGTCATCACTCTCTTCACTAAGTTCCTGTATATTGATCAATGAGAAACCAGTTCATAATGTCAGCAACAAAGCTGATTGAAGTAATGAAGTTGTGCCATGCACTATAACACATAGATCAACAGTACAAGTAACAAACAGAATTAATTAAGGTATAGATGCTGGAGTGATCGTCATAATCAATGAATTGGCCTTGCTCAATTGAGTGTCCACAATAAAATTTTCCAAGTTCAAAGTTGAAATCAAATCTTTCAACACTACGCAATCTAATCTCAGAGAAATCAGCCAAGTTGCCTCGGTACTGGTGCTCCAACAGAGGTGGCAGGATGAGAACACGCAAACGAGGACAGGTATCATGTATCTATGAGTGTACCGTATCCTTCTAGAATTAAAAAATACTGAAGATCATGACTTGCCAATGATCCCAGTACATCATCATACAAAGATGTTTGAAAAATCTGGGTATATTTGATTCGATGTTGGAGATATAGGCATGATCAACGATACAATGCAACAGAGTGGCTGTTCATGAGTATTAAAACTTAAGAGGATGCAGACATCAGATAATTCTCACCTTTGGTAATTTATGGGCAGACTCTTCCAAGCCTTCAGACACACCTTAATAAATAGGGTGACTATGAAGGTAGTAACATAGACTAGTAACATATGTGATATTACTAGTCTAAGTTACTCCCCACTATGGGTAGTCTCATATATTATGATAAGACAATGCAGTTAATAAGATATAATAGTGATTCAACCACGCAAGGATATACACTAAATCTAGCACGAACCATATGTGCAGAAGCAGAGGAACCCAATTCTCTATAGACAAACATCAACCTCAAACGCACATCTTCAAGCAGAGCACGTGATTCAATCAGCAATTGATTTCAAACAAAACCACCCCGCATTGTATTATGACAAGACAATGCAGTTTATAAGATGATATAGTGATTAAACCACGCAAGGATATACACTAAATCTAGCACAAACCATAACTGCAGAAGCAGAGGAACCCAATTCTATATAAACAAACATCAACCTCAAACGCATCTTCAAGCAGAGCGCGTGAAACAATCAGCCATCGGTTAAACAAAACCACCCGCATGTAACATGCATTGTAGACCTGCGAGAGAGATAGAGATACCTCGTGGGTTAATCGAGCGGGGGTGTCTGCGACCGCGCCTGAATCCCGCGAGAGCGACCCTCTCCTCTTGCGCCCCAAATCACGGCGAGGCGCGTGGGCTTCAGTTCCGATCGGCGTGAACAGAGAACACGAGGGTGGAGGACAAGGGTGAGGGAGGGGAATGGCCCGCGTGCGTCGTCGCTGGCCGCACTACCGGCAGAGACAGTAGTGGGGGTCAGAGAGAGAGGAGGAGATGAAGGGTACGATGCCGTGTGTGGCGGGTGTACCTGTGGTCGTCGACGAGTACCCGGTCACACGGGACGAGCTTTCTCCCCTCCCCGCTCGGCTCCTCCGATCCCGGCGAGGCGCGCGTGCGTCAGTGCGCGGCGAGGCGCGGGGGCGTCAGTGCATGGCGAGGCGAGCGGGCGTATGAGAGAGCGTGGGATGGCCGGAGGCAGGGGTGGAGATGGGGGAGAGGAACGTGGAAGCGAAACGGCGGAGCGGTGTGTCGCTCTTTCCCTCTCTCTCTTTCCCCTCCACCGGGCCGCCTCGAATTCTGAGACACGGGGCGACGAGGTTTGGGGAAATAGAGGCGTAATGAATGAAGGTCAAGTCGCTGACATTGGGGCCTACTGGTGGGGTCTGCGTCACTGCTGATCCGAATGCGGCCGCGCGGATGAGTGAGGAGGAGACCCAGTCAGCATCCAGCACGAATTGGATTTGAATTCGGGACGTGACTAGCTGGCGCACGGCAGTCCAACCTAGCAGCCCTTCCTAATACGGAAAAGATAAGAAGATCCTCTCTCACGTCAGTTCGCATGCATTAATTTGAGTTTCAAACAATTTAAAAAGCCATAACTTTTGATTTGAGTATCGAAATTCAGTTCCGTTTTCACCGTTGGGTCTTTTACAACGAGTTCTTCAAAACTAGATCCCATATGGATAGGTTTCGATGAACTTTTTTTTAGCAACTCTATGTGATATATAGGCAACTTTAGTGCTATCAGTAAGCAACTCTTTTTGCTTTCTAATATGACTTTCTATCATCTTGGTTTGTGTAAAACCAAGAAAATGTCCTAGAAAAACCAAGCAACTGTCCTGGTAAATTAAGCAACTATCATAACAAAACAAATCGATTGTCCTAATAAATCAAACTATTGTCCTAACAAAACTAAGAAACTATCCTAACAAAATCAAGCAACTGTCGTATCAAATCCATGCAACTATATTATCAAAACACACAATGCATAATGTCTTAGCAAACCAAACAACTATCCTAGCAAACCAAATAACTATCTTAACAAAAAAACAAACAACTTCAATAACAAAACCAATCAACTGTCCTACCAAACCAAACAACTGACCTACCAAACCAAGCAACTGTCTTAGTAAACCAAGCAACTGCCCTAGTAAATCAAGCAACTATCATAACAAAGCCAAGCAACTATCCTAGCAAAAAGAAATCAATTGTCCTAGCCAAACAAAACAACTGTCATAGAAAAGCCAAGCAACTATCCTAGAAAAAATGAAGCAACTGTCATAATAAAACAAAACAATTGTCCTAGAAAAGCCAAGCGACTATCCAAGAAAAACCAAGCAACTGGCCTACCAAACCAAGAAACTATCCTAACAAAACCAATCAACATACTAGGTAAAACTAAACAACTGTCCTATAAAAACCAAGCAAAACTATTCTCGGAAATCCAAGCACCTATATTACCAAAATATACAATACAAGATGGCGCTATCAAAATACGTTGTTATCACCAAAGTTGGCTAACGAAGATGCTTAGTTGCCCATATACGGTAAAAAATATTATTTCCCATGATTTCTAAGTGATCTATGACATACTTGCTTGATAAATTCACTAGTACATACAATTTAATAAAGTTGCTTATGTTTAAAACTAAAGTTGCTTCATTTAGCATCAAAGTTGCTCATTTTTAAAAATTATCAAAACGTGCTCATATGGGATCTAGTTTTAAAGATCTCGTCGCAAGAAACCTAACGGTGAAAATGGATCTTCGTTTCAACGTTCGGTTCAAAAGTTATTGCTTTTTAAAGAAAAATGAGACGGAATAAAGAGTGTGTCCGCACATACATGGGCGTTAGTATTTTTTTCCACATACGCGAAAGCGGCTGTCGCTATCTGCTCTGTTAATCACATGTGTGGACCCACACAAGAAGAAATAAGGACCGGATGTGAACTGGGCTATGCATGCGGATTTGTTGGAAGTGTGTGCGCCCGGCTCAACAACGGAGCGCACCTGCGGGGTTTGGAAAGTGGTAGAGCCACCTCACAGCCGGAGCCTTCCCATTCTAGGAGTATCTCTCTAAATGTTTATATTATTATTATTATTTTATACTTTATCTCTCTAAACGTGGTGGCTGCCTCAACTTCTTTCTACCTTCGGTTTTGTGTTCCTTTTCTTTCCCTGGCGGCGACGACTATGGTTCCTTTTTTTTCTGGCGGCGACATTTAGGGCTCTTTTCCTTTCCGGATTGGATGCGTTACCGAGTTTGCATCAACATCGGAGTGCTACGGGACCAGCGAGGACTATTTTAAGCGGGTTGGTTGATCCCTGGATCACCAAAACCCTAATTCCCTCGGAAGCGATGGCAGCGTCTGGATCTCGTTCCTTGGCGAATAGTGCAAACAAAAGTGCGGGGATGGATGACTTGATCGGGAAACTGAATCTGGACGATCGAGAATATGATGATCTTGACTTTGAGGAAGAGTTCCCTGGTGATGCAGCGGCGGCTGAGTTCATGGTCCTGGCAAAGGTTCATATGAGCAAGCCCTTTAGCAAGGGAGCGTTCTATGATAATATGAAGATGACCTGGAATCTAGCGCGGGGCGCATCCTTCAATTCCCTT
Organism: Bromus sterilis; assembly: GCA_950022295.1. Lineage (NCBI taxonomy): Eukaryota > Viridiplantae > Streptophyta > Magnoliopsida > Poales > Poaceae > Bromus > Bromus sterilis. The sequence continues at coordinate 356,449,175 of OX465595.1, read as the reverse complement.
GGGAAGAATCTATTTGCAATTACTGTAAATTGTGTGGGGTACTTGTCGTGGGGAAGTCACGGCAGATGTCCGCGGAGTCGGACTTATCATGGGACCTTTGTTGAGAGAGTCGACATAGACACGGGACTCGGCGGTTTACCCAGGTTCGGCCTCGTCGGTAAGGTAAAGACCTACTCCTGCTTCTTGATTATTGTGGGATCGACTCCTCAATAGGAAGAGCCGACCTTATCGATTACAGTGGTGATGTTTCGCAACCTTAGTGTCGTGGAGATCTAGGTTGTATCGCGAGTTGTCTAGTCCTGGCTTGAGGTAAGTTCGGGCTCTGGCTCCCGTGGACCTCGGCTTATAAAGGTACCGGGTCCCGGGATTCCGCGAGTCCGACTCCTACACTAGGTGGAGTTATATTCTACTTTAAAAATTTACTACGTGCTATACAAGATAAGTCGAATTCCTTCTAGGGCTTCAATCTTCACGCTTGACACGTCCAACCCCTGGCCGGGTCTCTTTTGTGGGCCTTCGTATGTAAGTCGGCCCAGAGGTTTCTAATGTCGGGTCTATGGGCCCAATCCATCCCCCCCCCTCGAAATTAGCCCCTAGGATTTTTGTGATGCTTTAGTCTTCATAGCAATCTTCTTCATTTTCTTCATTGTCGCCGGCTCTTCATGGGTTGAAAGCCGACTTCATGCTTGGCGTTGATTGGGAGTTGGAGTCGTCTCTCTTCAATCTTTCTTTAGTTCATTTACCTTTATAGGACCGACTCTTCTGGTTGAGTCGACTAATATTTGATGCTCACTAGGAGTCGAAGCCAACTCTCTTTAGCTTCACATCATCTTCTACTTGAAAAGTTTTCTTTGACTTTTGGTCAAAGATCCGCTTTTACATTTATAGTCTCTCTGCCCGAGACGCCACTGTTAGAGGCATTCATGTCGTTGTGGGAATCGAGGAATCTTTCCATAAATGTCACCCACCATGGGTAGTTTACCCCTAGCATTGATTGATTTTCCTTGTAGTCGCTATAAATAGCCATCAAGTAGTTTATCTTCTAAGTGCTCATATCTTCTTCCTTCGTTTCTTTTTCTCGCAACTCTCCATGGCTCCCAAGCTAAGCACCCGTGTTCCTTCGGCGATCGATGACCCTGGTTCTAGCTCTGGTACTCGCAGTGGTGATGGCTTCTCGCCCTTCATTGGTAAACCCCAAGTGGAAGGTGTGATGTAGCGCAACAACAAGTTTCCCTCGGTGAAGATACCAAGGTTTGTCTCCAGTAGGACTCCAGATATGATAAGTAGGTGTCAGTGGCGCAACTAACGTGGACCTGCACACAGACACAGATAACTTTGTTCCCAACGAAGTTCAGAGAGGTTGTCAGTCTCTCCGGTCTTGTTGTTCACAAAGAGTCAAATACAAGGGATAATAATAGCAACTGAAGGTAAATGCAGAAAAGTAAATAAGCGTGGAAACAATGATGAGGATATGGACCGGGATACGTGATGTTCACTAGTGATGTCTCTCTCCCAAAAGACGATAAAACTGCTATGCGATGTAAACAAATTACAGACGGGCAATTGACAGGATTATGAACGCACCGCAATGCTAACTATGCTACAAAAGAAAGGAAGAGGCTCAAAAGCACGGGCAGTACGCCAAAATAAGTAGAACGAAATCCAGCTGCATCTACTACTAATCATCCACCTTGAGATGTCTATCCAGAACATCTCGCTGGTATTAAGTTGCGAGCCCCACCCAAAGTGTAAACCCAAAGCAACCGACAACTGCATTAAAAAGCACTTTGCGTAAAGTAAACAATCCTTGCAACCGCGGTTACAAGCACCGTTGTTTTCCCCCTTGTGGCAACAGCACATCCCCTAGACTCATGTTTCTGTCACTCAAGCGTGTCATCGGGGGGCATGAACCCACAATCGAGCATAACGTTCCCTCTTGGAGTCACTACCTACTACTTGGCCAAAGCAATAAACAGCAACGGAGAACATGCAAGAATTACTTAGGAACAAAAATATAAGAGATAGAAACAAAATATATTACTCTATCACAATCTGAACATAATCTCATAATCCATCAGATCCCATCAAACTCAGCATAGCAACAGCAGAAAGATTACAAAAGTGCCTCGATCATGTAGGGCAGCTCACGAGGTGTAAACCATGAAGAACAAAGAGGGGAGGAGAACATCACATAGCTACTGATCACGGACCCATGGTCCAAGGAAACTACTCACAAGACACCCGGGGAGCATCCATGGTGGAGAGGGGACTCCCGGAGGTCAATCCTCCCTCCGGCAGGGTGCTGGGAAGAGGTCTTCTGGTGCTCCCGATCTCGGAAACGCGGCGGCGACGGAATAGAGGAGAGTTTGCGAAATAGGGTTCTCCTTTGGAGTTTCCCCGTGACGGAGAATAAATAGGAGAAGGGGGACAGCCAGAGGTGGACCAGGGGCCCCAAGCGCCCCCCTGGCGCGGCCAGGGGTGGGGCCGCGCCGGGTGGCCGCCTGGGCCCCCCTGGCTCCCCTCTGTCCCCTCTCGGGCTCTTCGCGAAGCTTCCTTCACGCTGATTTTTATCTGAATTTTCCCGAATTTTTCTGGTACTTTTTATATGGGGGAAAATGAAATAGAAAAACAGCAGAAAATAGGAACTGGCACTGTGGTGCACTGAGTTAATAGGTTAGTCCAAATATGATCAAAAGTGTATGAAAGTGTATCTAGATCATAGCAATATCACACAAAACATGCATGGAGCAAGCAGAAATTATAGATACGTTTTGGACGTATCAACATCCCCAAGCTTAATTCCTGCTCGTCCTCGAGTAGGTAAATGATAACAGCATAATTTCTGTGGTGACATGCTAGCGACCATATAAGAACTTTGAAAAGTAAAGCAATCAAGGTTAAAAATTCAATTCAAGTCATAACATGCAAGAGTCTGTATTAGCATTGAAACAAGTAACAAAAGAACATTAGGTGCAAGATCTCTCGCTGTCCGTGACTCGAATGTCTCCAAATGGTGTTTGCATGCAAGAAGGGGGATAGGGAATACGAGAAAAAAGTATTTTTGTTGAGAAATCAATCTACTAAAGTTTCACACTTGGTCTTCTTATGGAATCTTATCTTGACTCGTCCCCAGACCACTAGCCAGGTACAAGTCAATTTGATGCACTCCTTTTTCAATATTTTGAGCACTCATGCAATGGATGAGCGTAAGCACGAGAGTTGACACTTAGGATGGCAAAGAGAGAAGAGGAGGAGGAAGAAAAAAAAAAGAATGAGAAAGGCTCACATCAATGAGGACAATCATAGGCAAGAGATGCCAAATAATAGATATGATGTGGGGAGTAGGGATTGCCATGCAACGGATGCACATACGAGCTAAGAAGCTCTCCAATGGAACTAGTGGGGTGCATCTAACTTGCTCGCTCATGAAGACCTAGAGCTCATTTGAGGAGGCTCATCCTTGGAATATGCAAGCCAAGTCCTATAGTGTGAAGGTCCCCACATAGCTATATGCATAATGATCATCTCTATGGAGTACAAGGATATAAAGGGACTACTAGTGTGGATCTCTCAAAAGGATAGTAGTGTAGCCCCTTTCTCTCTTTTTATTTCTTTTTTTCTTTTTTCTTTTTTTTTGTATTTTTTTTGTGGCCTCAATGGCTCTTTCTATTTAACTCTCATTTGTCCTCTTTGGTATCTTTTATTGTGTCCACTTTGGGATCTTTTCCTCACTTAAGGGCAACACTCTATTTTACAAGAAGGTAAATGAGATCTTTCACACTTTACAAGGTACTCAAAATCATAAAGAAGATGTAGCTATCATGATGTATGCAATGTATGTCGCTGCCAGTGTAGCAGGAACATGTATGACATGAAGATCAAGCCATGAAGAGGTGGAAGTTGCATGGCAATATAACTCGGAAAGGCTATGGAAATGCCTTGATAGGTAGGTATGGTGGCTGTTTTGAGGAAAGATATAAGGAGGTTTATGATGACAGAGCGTATCATGCCAAGGGTTTGGATGTACCGGCGAAGGTGGACACCAACTCTCGGAGTGAGAAGAAGGCAATGCACGGCACGGGAGAGGCTAGCAAAATATGGGAAGGTGGAAGTGTCAACTTTCAATACTTACATTAGTCCGAAGAACTCATGAACTTATTATCGGTAACTCTCAATCTAATAAGGAGGTTTCACAAAGAGACAAGTACCCCGAGGAGGAGTGTATGGGGGTTTTGTTATCCTTGCGCATCCTCGACTCATGGTACGTGAGTGTACTCTAATATCCGATCCCTCCGAAGATTAGTGATCCATCTAGTAGCTAGAGTTCTCAACTAGTTTTGTAGGTTTTGAAAATAAACACGGATTGCCCAAAATACGACACCTATCACTAATAGGCTAGAGCTCTTGACACCAAAAGTTCAAACATTACTCACAACAATACCTCAAAACTATTGCAAGTTACTACCAGAATTAAATAGCAACCTCAATTACCTACTTTCAAGACAAGACACTACTCAGTGCAACAACCAACTCTATTTAACAAGATAAACATGAAAACTAAAAAGAGTTCCAGCAACAAAATAAACAAAAGCCAAGGCTCTTGCTAAAGACAAACTAAGACTAAAACTAAACATGGCAGTAGCTATGAAAAGATAAAGAACACACAACAGCAAAAAGATAAGCAGGAAAAATCCTATGATGTGTTCTAAATTTTGAAAGTGGAGCGTGTTTCTCTCCCACACAAAGTAAGACAGGATCTAAATTGTTATGAACAGCAAGAAAAGCTAAAAAAAACTAAAAAATAAAACCTAAGAGCGAGACGCTCCAAGCATAGCACATAACGCATGAAGTGATAAAAATATAGTGAGACGAAGGACGAACTGATGATTGTTGATGGAGAAGGGGATGCACGGGGGCATCCCCAAGCTTAGACGCTTGAGTCTCCTTGAATATTTATTGGGGATGCATGGGGGCATCCCCAAGCTTGAGCGCTTGACACTCCTGGATCTTCTTTCATCATCTTCCATCGCACACTTGAAAAATCCCTTCATACATAACTCATCATAAGCTGATTAGAGAGGTTAGTACCCTTAATAAATAATTTTTCCCTACTAGATATAAAGATATTCTTGAAGAGCTACTGTTTCTCAAGAGTGCCAAAAAGTTTTTGCAAATAAAAAGCAAGCTTAAGGTTTGCAAAAGTTAGGAGAGACAAAACGTGGCAGAATCTGTGAAAAACAGAACAACAGGTAGTAAAGAATTTTTTTAGGGACACTTCTGCAACTCAAATAAAAAAACTGAGAACATACGGAAGTTTCGTAATTGTATAGAGCATGCTGTGTAAAAATGTCAGCGTAAAAAGATGAACTAGGATTTTTCTGGAATTTTTCTAGTCACGAGGACAGAATCTGTTTTCTGGACAGCATGTCACAACTTTTACTTCCCTTGACGTAAGAGGCTATAACTTGGCACAAAGTTGAAAAATAAAGATACAATGATGTTGCTACAGTAGTAACAATCATCAAGACACAACAAAAGCAAAAAGAAAACATAAATTCGTTGCGGGTTGCCTCCCGAAAGCGCTTCTTTAAAGCCTTTAGCTAGGCATGATGCAAAAGAAGAATCAAGTTTTATCAAGAGAAAGAGAATAACTAGCCCGAGTAACGGACTCAAAAGGTAACTTGACTTTCTTTCTAGGGAAATGTTCCATCCCCTTTTTGAATGGGAATTGCAATTTTATATTCCCTCTTTCATGTCAATAACCGCACCAACGGTGCGAAGAAAAGGACGTCCCAAAATAATTGGACACAAAGGTTCACACTCTATATCCATAACAATAAAATCAACGGGAACATATTTGTCATTGACAATGATAAGAACATCGTCGATCTTCCCCAAAGGTTTCTTTACGGAAGAATCAACAAGACGAACACCAAAAGAACAAGGCTCAAAGGGCTTCAATTCAAACATATCAAATATTCTTTTGGGCATAACGGAGGTACTAGCTCCAACATCACATAAAGCATAGCAAGAGAAGTTATTTAATTTAATTTTGATCATAGGGTCACAACCATCATCTAGCTTCCTAGGTATGGAGGCTTCTACTCTAACCTTCTCCTCCCTAGCTTTGATGAGAGAATTTGTGATATGCTCCGTGAAGGCAAGATTAAGTGTGCTAGTGTGGGGGTCTCTAGACATTTTGTGTAGCAAGCTAATAACTTCTGAGAGGGTGCAACTATCAAAATCAATATCACTACTATCAAAGGTGGTAGTAGTGTCATCTAGGCTCACTTGTTTGAAACCCTCTATGTTCATAGGAGTTTCTTCATCTTTGGTTGAGGTATTAGCATCACCATTAATAGGTCCAACGGGACTAGGAGTGCATTGGGTGCTAATAGTTTGGGTGTCCTTAACAATTTGGATAGTGGCAACTGTGTGGTGTGTAGGAAGGCTCTTAATTCTATCCTCTTACATAGGGATAACTTCTGGCTTGGCTGCCATTTGATTTATCAAAGTAGATTGGTTGTGGGACATATTCGAAACATGGGTTTCGGTGGCAGTAAGTCTAGCCTGGAGATTAGAAATCTCACTGTTCAGGCTATCAAGCTGTTCACTAATGTTTTGCAGAATGGAAGTATGCTCACCTATTTGCTTAGAGAAGGCTTTGTTTTGTTCAAACTGGGTGTGCATATAGTTCTTAGTAGCTTTCTCTATTTCTACCAATTTCTCATAGCTAGGTAGGTCTTCTTTTTGTGTAAGCAGGATTATAGGAGTTGTTGCTAGGGTAGGTGTTGTTGTTCCCATAGTTGGATGGAAACGGTCTAGGATTGCTAGCAAAATTACCCCTGTAAGCATTGTTGTTGAAGTTGTTTCTAGCAATAAAGTTCACATCTACTTGTTCTTGGGAAACCAAGGAATTTAAAGGGACATCATGACGATCAATAGAGGGTTGCTTGGTAAGTAGAGACATAATTAAGTCAACTTTTTCATTGAGGGAGGTAATTTCCTCGACAGAGTTTACCTTCCTACCTGTTGGAGCGCGTTCGGTGTGCCATTGGGAATAATTGGTCATCATCTCATCGAGAAGCTTTGTGGCAGCACCAAGTGTAGTTGACATAAAGGTTCCTCCCGCGACCGAATCTAACAGGTTCCGCGAGGTAAAGTTCAAGCCTGCATAAAAAGTCTGGATAACCATCCAGGTAGTCAAACCATGTGTAGGGCATTTCTTAACAAGTGATTTCATTCGTTCCCAAGCTTGGGCAACGTGTTCTTTATCCAATTGCTTAAAATTCATAATGTTACTCCTCAATTGGATAATTTTAGCAGGAGGGTAGTACTTCCCTATAAAAGCATCTTTGCACTTATCCCAAGAATCTATGCTATTCCTAGGCAAAGATTGAAACCAGATTTTAGCGTCTCCCCTTAAAGAGAAAGGAAAGAGCTTGAGCTTAACAACATCACCTTCTACTTCTTTATATTTTGCATATCACATAATTCAACAAAATTGTTCAAGTGTAAAGCAGCATCATCCCCAACACCAGAGAATTGATCTCTCATAACAAGGTTTAGCAAAGCAGGTTTAATTTCATAAGAGGTAGCTGAAGTGGAAGGTGTGGCAATGGGAGTGTAGAGAAAGTTTTGGTTGTTGTGACTAGTGAAGTCACACAACTTGGTGTTTTCAGTGGAACCCATAGTAGCAGCAAGTGTGGCAGATTTTTTTGTAATTTTTGATAAAAGGCACAAAGATAAAAACTGAAAGGTAAACTAACAAGACTAAAAAACAAAGGTAAAGGGTAGTGTGAAACTCCCCTATCTTAGCACTCGGAGTCCCCGACAACGGCGCCAGAAATTCGCTTGATGGCTTCTCGCCCTTCGTTGGTAAACCCCAAGTGGAAGGTGTGATGTAGCGCAGCAGCAAGTTTCCCTCGGTGAACATACCAAGGTTTGTCTCCAATAGGACTCCAGATATGATAAGTAGGTGTCAGCGGCGCAACTGACGTGGACCTGCACACAGACACAGATAACTTTGTTCCCAACGAAGTTCAGAGAGGCTGTCAGTCTCTCCGGTCTTGTTGTTCACAAAGGGTCAAATACAAGGGATAATAATAGAAACTGAAGGTAAATGCAGAAAAGTAAATAAGCGTGGAAACAATGATGAGGATATGGACCGGGATACGTGATGTTCACTAGTGATGTCTCTCTCCCAAAAGACGATAAAACTGCTATGCGAGGTAAACAAATTACAGACGGGCAATTGACAGGATTATGAACGCACCGCAATGCTAACTATGCTACAAAAGAAAGGAAGAGGCTCAAAAGCACAGGCAGTACGCCAAAATAAGTAGACCGAAATACAACTGCATCTACTACTAATCATCCACCTTGAGATATCTATCCAGGACATCTCGCTGGTATTAAGTTGCGAGCCCCAACCAAAGTGTAAACCCAAAGCAACAGACAACTGCATTAAAAAGCACTTTGCGTAAAGTAAACAATCCTTGCAACCGCGGTTACAAGCACCGTTGTTTTCCCCCTTGTGGCAACAGCACATCCCCTAGACTCATGTTTCTATCACTCAAGCGTGTCATCGGGGGGCATGAACCCACAATCGAGTATAACGTTCCCTCTTGGAGTCACTACCTACTACTTGGCCAAAGCAATAAACAGCAACGAAGAACATGCAAGAATTACTTAGGAACAAAATTATAAGAGATAAAAATCAAATATATTAATCTATCACAATCTGAACATAATCTCATAATCCATCAGATCCCATCAAACTCAGCATAGCAACAGCAGAAAGATTACAAAAGTGCCTCGATCATGTAGGGCACCTCACGAGGTCTAAACCATGAAGAACAAAGAGGGGAGGAGAACATCACATAGCTACTGATCACGGACCCATGGTCCAAGGAAAACCACTCACAAGACATCCGGGGAGCATCCATGGTGGAGAGGAGACTCCCGGAGGTCAATCCTCCCTCCGGCAGGGTGCCGAGAAGAGGACTTCTGGTGCTCCCGATCTCGGAAGCGCGGCGGCGGCGGAACAGAGGAGAGTTTGCGAAATAGGGTTCTCCTTCGGAGTTTCCCCATGACGGAGAATAAATAGGACAAGGGGGGAAGCCAGAGGTGGACCAGGGGCCCCAGGCGCCCCTTTGGCGCGGCCAGGGGTGGGGCCGCGCTGGGTGTCCGCCTGGGCCCCCCTGGCTCCCCTCTGGCCCCTCTCGGGCTCTTCGCGAAGTTTCCTTCACGCTGATTTTTCAATGAATTTTCCCGAATTTTTCTGGTACTTTTTATATGGGGGAAAACTGAAATAGAAAAACAACAGAAAACAGGAACTGGCACTGGGGTGCACTGAGTTAATAGGTTAGTCCAAATATGATCAAAAGTGTATGAAAGTGTATCTAGATCATAGCAATATCACACAAAACATGCATGGAGCAAGCAGAAATTATTGATACGTTTTGGACGAATCAGATGGTCGAGGTCGTGGCCGCGGTCGTGGCCATGGACGGGGCCGTGGTCGTGGCAGGGGAAGAGGCAGGCGTTCCACTTCTCCATTTGAATCTCCACCTTCTTCTCCTGAGAGGAGCAAGTTCTTGGTGAAGGTTCAGGAAATCCGTCGTTGTGTAAAGCTTACTGAATCTTTTGCTCAGATTGTGATGGATTCCAAGCCTCCAAGTCTTTGGATCCGCTCTGAGAGGTGCCCTCATGGACCCATTCGGGTGGCTACCAGCTTTTCTGACCAAGACTCCATGTTCTTGGAGAAGGGTTGGAAAACTTTCCTTCGCTCCAGGAACTTTCAGAAGGGAGATACTATCATTTCAAATATGATGGTGATGAGACCCTGTGGGACAAGATTTTCGACTCAGATGGTGATCGAGTCGGCTGTGGCATGGAGACCTCGAGCAGTAGTGATGAAGCTCAAGCCTCTTCGTCTGATGATGAAGCCGACTCTGAAGATGACCACTGAAGCCACTGAAACCGTAGTTTAATCAAGTAGATTGATGTAGGTACTGCGGCTTTTGTCTTGTATGCTATTGATGTAAGACCTGATCTATGATGAATGAGAAATTTTATTTCCCATCAAATCTGTAAGTCGGTTTTTGTACCTGACTGATAAGATAATATGTATGTGTGAGGGCCGACTTCCTTGATAGTATATGTAGCCCCCTGAGTCGGTTCGAAAACTGGTGTCATATCGACTCACGGGTAAAATCGACTTGTATCCCCCATGGTTGGTATGGACACCTTGTGTGCCGAACCAAATCATAAAAAATTGGAAGTGATATTTCCCAAGACTTGGTACGAACATCATTGCGTCGTGCCGAATCTTGTAGAAGGAGTTTCTCGAAGTGTCATCCCCATGAGTCGGTATGTACATCTGGGTGTAATACCGAGTCACATAGGTCTGTCCCTCGTCTTTGCGTTCCCTTTCTCAGAAAAAAACTTGGCGACATTGTATAGAGTCGGCCAATGCGTTAAACTGAGACGGGTTCACTTTTTATTATATGTAAATCGACAAGTTTTGTCAAATCATAGTTTCAAATTGTAGTCCCCATGAGTCGGTGTGAGCATCTTTTGTGTCATACCAAGTCATAGAGAATTTTGAGTTATAGTCCCCATGAGTCCGTATGAGCATCTTTTGTGTCATACCGAGTCACACAGGTTAATGCTTAGGGTGCATCTTTTGGATGACATATAAAATGATAAAAGAAAAAGTATGTTATGATGCTGATGTATGCAAAAAGAAAGTATGAAGGCTCATATAGAAGTCGACTCTGGATTAAACATGACTCATCTTCTCGCGTTTGAGATAGATTATTGGGTTATCCAGGAGTCGGAACCTCTCTGTAAGCCGGCTACATATGACTAGCGTTCCATGTACTTAAGACCAAACTCGGTAGGCGTTGCTGTCAGCCCCCAAGGTTTTTCGGCTAAGCCGGGTACACGTAGGTCGTATGAGCTTGAGCTATACAGGACAAGATTAAGGCGTGGTTTAGCCAGTTCATGTATATGCCGGGATTTCTTCGGATAAGAGTCGATGGGTGCCATCGAGCTCCCCTAATTCCCCTGAATAAGCTATACACATGTGGAATTTTACATATCTATGCCGAGTTTTCGGATAAAGAGTCAATGATTGTCATCGAGCTCCCCGATTCCCCTGAATAAGAAATATACATGCTCAGTACCAATATAAGGGTTGATCAAGCCCCCAGGTCTCTGAGATATAAAATGCAATGTATGCTGCAAAATGAATAACATGAAACAAAAAAGTAAAGAGTCGACATGGCGAGAGCCGGTGCGATGGATGTCGACTTAGGTATATATATGGCGAAGGCCAGTGCGACCAAAGTCGACTTATGTATATTATATGGCGAGATCCGGCGCGGCGAATGTTGGCTTATATATATGTTTACATGGCGAAAGCCAGTGCGACGTGTGTCGACTTAGATAGATGTACAGTAATGTTCCTGTTCTACTCAAGTGTAATATGGACGGAGTTGTGCGATGTTCCACGGCCTGGGAGTCTCCTCCATGCATGTGCGCGTGTCTGCCTTCTCGCGTATATCAACTAGGTAGTAGGATCCATTGTACAGATTCTTGCTGACCACAAACGGTCCTTCCCAAGGAGAGGATAATTTGTGCATTCCATCTTTTTTCTGTATGAGTCGGAGCACTAAATCACCTTCCTGGAAAGTCCAACTTATGATGCGGCGGCTTTGATAGCGTCGCAAATCTTGTTGGTAAATAGCCGACTGAGCTGCGGCCAAATCTCGTTTTTCATCGAGAATATCCAAGGAATCTTGCCGTGCTTTCTCATTTTCGGCTTCTACATATGCGGTGACTCTTGGTGAGTCGTGACGTATGTCACTTGGGAGAACGACTTCCGCTCCACAGACTAGGACGAAGGGCGTATAGCCTGTCGACCTATTAGGAGTCGTCCTGATGCTCCACAATACTGAGGGTAACTCCTCCTCCCAGCAACCCGGCGTCCTTTTCAAGGGGACATAGAGTCGGGGTTTGATTCCTCGGAGTAACTCTTGGTTAGCTCTCTCGGCTTGTCCGTGGGACTGTCGGTGAGCTACTGATGCAAGTTCGAGTCGGATGTGCTCGTTCTGGCAGAATCGCTCCATAACTCCTTCTGATAGGTTAGAACCATTATCAGTGATGATGCTGTGGGGGTAGCCGAATCTGTATATGATCTTTTTCAAGAATTTCAGTGTTGTTGCAGCATCACATTTGCTGACTGGCTCTGCCTCGACCCATTTGGTATACTTATCCACTGCCACTAATATGTGGGTATTCTTGTTGGCTGACCTTTTGAAAGGTCCCACCATATCAAGCCCCCATACCGCAAAGGGCCAAGTGATAGGGATCATCCTGAGTTCTTGAGCCAGCACATGAGGTTGCTTTCCATAGCGCTGACATCCATCACTTTTCTTGACTATGTGCTCTGCATCCGTATGTGCTGTGAGCCAGTAGAAGCCATGTCGAAAGTGATGAGGACATCCCTACTACTATTACTGAAAGTCCAAGTATGTGATCAGAGGGGGAGGGGGTGAATGATCACATCAAAATTTTCTACTGAAACTATTGAAGTGAAGCATAAGTAGTGCGGAATAGCGAAGTAAAACTGGAAGCGAAACTAAATGCAGCGAATCAAAACACATTGAAGCATAACAGTGAAGCAAATGCAATACTGAAGGTAAATGCTTGAAGTAAAACGAACTGGGACTCGGCGATGTTTGTTCGACCAGTTCACGCTCTGCAAAGCGCTACGTCTGGTTGGAGGGACTGGTGATTGAACACCTGGAGAAAATCTCTCTCCATCCGTTGCTCCACTGCACCAAACTCCTTGAGCTTGGTCAGTACTTCACTCGTGGTTGATTATTGAGGAAATCACCGAAACCTTTGACAAAATGGACTTCTAGGCGTCAATTACTCTTCGCTCTCTGAAAAACAACACTCTAACCGTCTAAGAGAATTGCAGTTCTCCAAGATAAAAAGGCTAGTAAGCTTTCACCTAAGTCATCTCGAATCTACTCAGATCAATGGGACTTAGGTTCAGTATCCTGTATTTTGGGTTTTGCTTCGGTGGCGTTGTGGGGTACTCTCTTCAATCTCTCTCGGAATATTCTTGGAGCAGCCACCCACAAATTGAGGAGGGGGCGGCGTATTTATAGTTGGCGATCCCGAGGTGCGGAATGACCAAATTAACCTGTGGTGAAAGCTTGACACATGTCCACAACGGTCGGATTTGTCATTACTGCGCAACTTTACTTGAGGAACAAGTAAAGCTGACTCACGGACTTAGTTCTACTTCAGAAGTCAAAGAACGAAGTCTTTGCTACTGAAACTTAACTTAGTGCACATGAGATTGCTTCGCTCAGGCTTCTCACTTGGTTTGGATTTGATCTGAGCACTTTCTCAATAACTTCGGTGTCCACAAACTAAAAAACCCCTCTTGATAGTACGGTTTGTCCTATGACTCAAGGAACCGAAAAAGAACTACACAAAAACATCTAAGTCTTGCGCCGTCTTCTTTATTTCCTTCAATGAGTTGAGCTTCAGGACACCTTCATTATTGGGGGGTCATCTTCCATGATTAAGCTTCGCTCAGGGGTAATGCTTCGATAACATGAAGACCTTCCCTGAAGCTTTATCACCTAGCTTGTCCTTCAGGAACCTATACAAATGTTTACACTAGAAAACATTGTTAGTTCCTCTACTCTCTTGTCCAACAATATCCAAAACACATGGGGGCAAAACTTTGCTCTTACAATCTCCCCATTTTTGGACTATTGTTGACAAAACAGGCATCGATAAAAGATATTGAAGTTTTTGTGAAGTGAAGGGACAAACTCTAAGATATGAAGTTTTTGGCTCCCCCTGAATACAAGCATCGAAGATTTATATAATCGAAGTTAATGCTTGAGATAATTTTCTTCGATGGAGAGAAAAACAAAATATCTTAGCGAATACAATTGCAATTGAAGATATATATATCCAGGAATGTATGCAATTGCTTCCAATGACCTGTGACTTAGAAAATAATAACCACCTGCAAGATAGAAGATACGAGGCAATACTTGCAAGCAAAGGGGGTTATTAAACTTAAGCGTAGCACAGGAGTAACAGCACCGAAGTTAAACTTAAGTTACAACCCAATCAAAGAGAATGGAATGTTTGCTGTAACTTAACCAAACGTAGCAAAAACAAATGGCAGACTCTTTCCCCGATGCAAATCTAACTCATCGATGCCCTCATTCTCCCCCTTTTTGTCAATGATTGGACAAAAGGTTGAGAAAAGGTTCGAGAGATCTATTTCGCGGCATCAGCACCCTGAGGACCCGACGAAGCTGAGCTTGACGAAGACTCATCCGACGAAGACTGATCTCCTGAGGATTCTTCTTCGGAAGAAGACGTAGGAAAAGCTTCGTGTTGAGTCTGAGTGATGAGGTTAATGTCCAGGTCGCTGTCATCGAGGCCTTCGTCGTCTTTGGAGGTGATGGAGTCGTTCTCGGAGATGGTGTCAGGCCTGATGGGTTCAGGTTCGTTGACGAACAATACTTCATCAATCTTGTGCAGGGGAGGGATCTTCGGATTCGGGCGGTCCACTGTTTCATCGCGGGAAAAGTTTCGCCGGAGGTGCTCATATTCTTTGTAAATGCGTTCTTTACGAAGCCCTTTGACATAGTTCAATTTGCGGAGCCCCTTCCAGGAATGACGTTTGAGAACACGAAAATACTGGTTGTTGTTCATGGCAATGTTGCCAACTCGATTTATCTCATCAGCAAGCCATTGCATCTGGCGTTGATTTGCTTCAATGAAGTTCTCAAGCATTTTCTGCGATCGAAGATTAACTTCAAAATGATGGCAGTCCTTCTGGAATTTCTTGGATAAGTTTCGCTCATTGACTTCATGGCGCACGCCCACATATGTGGCAAAAGGATCATTGGGCTTCCTTAGCAATTCCAAGGTGTCACGCACCGGTGGAAGGAAAAGCTTCGGATAATGGCGAGCCACAAAGTCTTCGTTCCTGCCAAAGTCACAGACAACTTGCAGCCATGGAGCATAAGGTTTCAGTGTGAATGGAAGCTCAGCTGCATGAACCAAGTTCCGAATGAAGCAGTCTTCAAAGTCAAAGATAAGACCGTGAGTGAGCTTCATAATTTCATGTCTTGTCTCAGGATAAAGATTCGATTCTTCCGAAGCAGTACTCAAAGGGATCAAAGAGTTGGACAAGATGTAGAACCAAGTCCTTGAGATGAAGTTCAAATGCTTCGGGCGAATGTTTTCAGGAATATAGCTTGCAGTGACTTCAGGATCCAACAGAGTAGCAAATTCTTCGTCAGTCATATCAGGTTCTAAATGAATCTTTTCTTGAACTCCAGAATGCCTTGGAATATTGAATATCTCCATGAATTCGGCAGAGGACATTCTGAAGATTTTGCCTTGAATCATCCATTCCAGCGTCCAAGAGCTGGGTTCATTTGCATCACCAGAAACATAAAGAGTTGCATAGAATTGCTTGATGAGTTCAGAATTGAAGGGAGTGCTCAAAGCAAACAACCGAGTCAAGTTCTGATTCTCAATAGTTTCGGCAACGTTCTGAAAGCAAGAGGCAGTTGTAAGACTTCGCATGTCCAGAAATTTATGCCTAAACAGAACTCCTTGCTGACAGAAGACTTTGGTGTATAGGACTTGTTGTTCTCCAGTCCAAAAACGAAGATCATCTGCAGTTCTATCAGAAGCATACAGACTGACACCAAAGAAACGGTGGCGCTTCTGATGCTGTTCCAAGTTGAAGTCCGGACCATGCCTTGAAGAATAACCAGCACCCTTGAATATGAGAAAAGTTTCACGAGGGTAATTGGAGTCAAGCTGGGTATCTTGGCAGGGGTGCGAATGCGCGCGAAACCTTTGCAGAGGAGCAATTGGATTTTCTCTAGACGGTCCAGCAGTCTGAGCAACAATGAGAGCTTGCTCTTGCGAAGGATTCAGAATCTGTACTTGTTCTTCTTCGTCGACATGTGCTTCGGTATGAGGCACATTTGCTTCGGACTCTTGGGCGGTTCTAGCAGGGGAGAAATCTCGGGATACATGGGTTCTGGAGTGGGATGGGGATGGTGCGTTTGCTTCATGGGGAGGTGAAGGAGGTGGTGCGGGAGCAACTGGTGGAGTGGGAATCCTTTGCGGTGAGGAGGTTGGAGCACGGATGGGTGTGGGAATCCGGGGTGGAATGGGTGTAGGAATTATTGCATGCGTTGGAGTTGGGGTAGGAGCTCTTTGAGGTGGAGTTGGTATGGGGGTGGTTCTGGTAGGAGGAGGTGGAGGAGTCTTGGTGGGTGGAGCTGAGGATTTGGGTTTTGGCTGGGATGGCTTTGGCTTCGGGGTAGGAGTGGGAACTGCTTCAGGAGTTTCCTTTGGCTGTTCATCACTAGTGTCCATGTCTGCAGCAGAAGCCAAAGTAACCTTGCGCTTCTTGGATGTTCTCTTCTTGGGTGAAGGGTCTGAAGCCTTTGAAGCATGTGGCTTGGCAGCCGACGGTTGTGTAACAACAGGTTCTGCTTCGAGCGAAGCCTTACACTTCCTTGAATCCCTGTCCATAATGGATGCATTATGGGTCTTCACCATTTCATCAACAGCGGACTTGATTTTGTCTTTGAAGAGTTTGATATTGTTCTTGGTGGTGGAGTTGACGTCACTCACTTGTTGAAGCAATTGCAGGGCGTGCTGTTTGAATTCTTCATCAGGTTCTGATTCAACTCTCTTCTGATAGTTGTGAGTCTTTTTGATTTCAGCCCTATCTCTTGAGTGCAGATCCTTCAGCTGAGTGATCATTGTGGTGATCATTGCTTCAATGGAGCTAGAGATGTAAACTTCTCCAAGAGCAACAGCTTCAGGCTCTTCAGCAGCACATTTTTCCCAAAGGGCTTCAGTGATGCCCAACTGATCCCATAGTTCGCCTTCACGTGGGTCAGGGAATTGATGCTCACTATGGCGATCAGCTTCAGCTTGAGCTTCAGGCAGAGAAATGCCTTTCTGCTTCGATGGAATAGCTTCAGTGGGGGGAGTCATGATAACAACATACTTCTTTTGACTGGCCCTTGCAGCTTTCTCGGCTTTCTTTGTTCTGAGGCTATCTAAAGTGGCCTTACGTTTAGCTTCAGTCTCGGCCAGCTGTTTAGCTTTAGCGGCAGCTTTAGCTTCGTCCGTTTCGGCTTCGGTGAGCTTGCGCTTCGTCTCAGCCTTCTCGGCAGCCAATCTGGTGGAGTCCAACTCCTTCTGCTTTCTGGCGGCATCTTCTTCTGCTTTCTTCTTTTCCGCGGCATTACGAGCAAGGATGTTGCGTTCAAGTGCCTCAACGAGGTCTTTCTGTCTTAATTCTTCTTCAGTGAGCTTCCGCTTCGCTAAAGGGTTTGTGGGGCAGACTGCTTAGGCTTCGTTGCAGCTGAAGCCTTTGCAGGTTGTTGCTTAGAAGGGTCTTGCCTCTGCTTCGATCGCCTCTCAGAGGTGAGGGCATCAGCTGGTGGCTTGGAGGCCAAAGGCTTCGCTACCACCAAGTTTGATAGATCAATGGTGGGGCGAGCTGAGGGCTTGTCCTTGGGGTCTTGAATCGATATGCCCTTAGCAACAGGTTTTTCTCCGGGCTTCTTCTTCAAGGGGATACGAAGCTTTTGTTTCCTGGGGGGAGCAGGATCTGATTCGTCATCTGCTTCAGATCCAGATTCGTCATCTGCAACATTTGATTCGTCCTTAAGCGAATCTTCCAGAGCTGCTTGTTCTTGTCGGGCTTGCTCTTCATCAGCTGAGGAAGCATGAGGAGGAGAAGCAGATTTCTTCTTGAGTTTCCTCTTTTTCTTCGAGCTCGGCCCAACTTCTTGAGCTTCAGCAGCTGCTACCTTAGCAACTTTCTTGGCATCCTTGAGCCTCTTTTTCTCAGCAGCAATTCTCAATCTTTCTTTCTCTTCAGGGTAATCATCAGGGGTTTTGAGTGTATTGGGGTGAGGAAGCTTCGGTGGTACTGGGTAATATAAGTGACGATTTTCTTCAATGTATTGACTGCACATGGCCGAAGTATATTGATAGGGTGGACTGAAGGCAAATTGCATCGCCCACTTCCAGTCAGGAATGCTCTTATACTTGTACCATCTAACGGCCCAGTACCGGCGAATGTTTTACAACCGATTCTTGTGCTGATCCGTGGTTTCTTCAGGAGGCGTGTCATATCCCAGTGCAAGGCGAATGGATTCGGGGATGCCTCGTGCATTATTGGTTTCCTTCGTTCTGCCACCTTTCTTCTTCGGAGCAGACCTTTCTGCTTCGTTGATGTGGTCAAGATTGGGTGACTCATTCCCGAAGCCTAACTCAGCAGACATCCTGTGAAAAGCATAAAGGTTTGCGAGGGAAAAAGGCAAGTGTGGAATGAGCACCAGCAAAAGTTTCGATCCAACAACAAAGAGTTTTGATAAGAGATTCAGTGATGAATTTTGGGTGATGATTCTAGTCTGTTCTCAGCTAGACTCAACCTCATGCGATGAGGAACTGAAACCCTAACACAGAACGGATAGACTCAAACCCTAGCTTCTAACCTGAATCGAGATGGGAACCTTTTGGCTAGCAGAAACAGATTTCCCAACAGTGCAACGATCCAACGGATCAAAGAAACCTAAGGAATCATCCCAAAATCAATCTAAGAAATCGGATCCAATCTGGAAGAGGAAGAACAGATGAAGATTGAGATTGGATCGAGGCTCAGCGTACCCTAACTCGGTGGCGATGAGCTTCTACGGCGGCGATGAGCGGAGAAGACGTGCTCGTCGACGGCGTGAGGTCCACGACGACGCTCTTCCGGTAGTGAAGCGGCGAGAACGGCGACGGGGACGAAGAGCTCGGCGGCGCTCGGGAGAGAGAGGGTTCCGGAGAGATGCGAATGAGGAGTAAGGAATGATTCGCTGGGGTGGGATGCCTTATATAGGCCGGTCTGACAGGAGTTTCCAGATCAGATCGAACGGCTCCCAGCAACCGTCTCTCCGGATTCTACGGCGAAGATTACGTGGCGAATCGCGAGAAAATCTCAACGACCCGGATTCGACGGGATCTCAACGACCGAAGAATACGTCCTCGACTTGAGTAAAAACTTTGATAAATGTTGGAAGCATTTGATTCGGAACTCAATGATGTTCGAAGCAAAATACTTTCCGTTTCAATTGTGCTCAACCACTTTGGACAGACAGAATAAGAAATAAGAAGAATAGAAACGGGTAGGGTCCGAAACTTATCACCTCGAAGAAAAACCAAACGAAGCAAAAGGTGATAAGCATAGAGGAATAAATCCATGAGAAAAAAATAAAGTAAATGAAGTAAAAACAAGCAACGAAACCAAAAAGTATGCAACAAAGTAAATGAATATATACAGGAGTAAAGGTTTGGTCTTACAGTACATTGCGTGAGTCCAATATATTGAGGTAACACCTTAACGCACAGAACCTTTTCTTATCCAATGGCTTCGTAAATATGTCAGCCAGTTGTTCTTCAGTTCTGACATGACTTATAACAATGTCTTCACGCTGAACATGATCACGAAGAAAATGATGGCGAATGTCAATATGCTTCGTGCGAGAGTGCTGCACAGGATTGTGAGCAATTTTGATTGCACTCTCATTATCACATAGTAGGGGAATTTTCTTCACATGAATACCATAATCCTTCAGCGTTTGCTTCACCCATAGAATATGAATACAACATGACCCAGCAGCAATGTATTCGGCTTCAGCAGTAGATATTGAAACACAATTTTGCTGCTTTGAAGCCCAACACACAAGAGATCTTCCAAGGAAATGACAAGTCCCTGAAGTTGATTTCCTATCCACACGATCACCAGCCCAGTCTGAATCAGAATAGCCAATGAGATCAAACTGAGTTCCTTTGGGATACCACAAGCCCAAGGTTGGTGTG
Organism: Bromus sterilis; assembly: GCA_950022295.1. NCBI lineage: Eukaryota > Viridiplantae > Streptophyta > Magnoliopsida > Poales > Poaceae > Bromus > Bromus sterilis. Next base: position 356,429,210 of record OX465595.1, on the reverse strand, counting down.
TGAGCAAGATATCGAAGAATTCGCTTTACAGCAGTATGATGTGATTCCTTCGGATTGGCCTGAAAACGAGCACATATACATACTGAAAGCATAATGTCAGGTCTAGATGCACAAAGATATAAAAGAGATCCAATCATAGACCGATATTTCTTCTGATCGAAGGCTTTGCCCTTCTCATCTGCATCTAAGAAGCCATTAGTAGGCATTGGAGTCTTAATGGTTTTGCAATCAGTGAGACCAAACTTCTTCAGGCAATCCTTAAGATATTTTTCTTGAGAAATAAATGTGCCATTCTTCTGTTGACAGATTTGAAGTCCAAGGAAAAACTTCAATTCACCCATCATAGACATCTCATATTTCTTTGACATCATTTTGGAAAATTCTTCGCTGATTTCAGTGTTAGTACATCCAAAAATGATATCATCTACATATATTTGGCATACAAACAAATCACCATTATAAGAACGAGTGAAAAGAGTTGGGTCAGTGGTTCCTGGTTTGAAGCCTTTCTTCAGAAGAAAGTCCTTCAATGTGTCGTACCAAGCACGAGGTGCTTGCTTCAACCCATAGAGGGCCTTGTGTAACCTGTACACCATGTCGGGTTTCTTTGGGTCTTCAAAATCTGGAGGCTGCATAACATACACTTCTTCCTCGATTTCTCCGTTAAGAAAAGCACTTTTCACATCCATTTGATAAAGCAGAATACCATTGAAATTTGCAAAAGCAAGCATAACACGAATGGATTCGAGACGAGCAACTGGAGCATAAGTTTCGCCGAAATCGATACCCTCGATTTGGGTGTAACCTTGTGCTACCAGACGTGCTTTCTTTCTTACCACAATACCATCTTCATCTTGCTTGTTGCGAAAGATCCACTTTGTACCAATGATGTTGTGCTTCGTGGGATCAGGTCTATCAACTAAGGACCAGACTTTGTTTCACTCGAATTGTTAAGTTCTTCGAACATAGCAGTTAACCAATCTGGATCCTTCATGGCTTCATCCAACTTTGAAGGTTCTAACATGGAGACAAAAGAGAAGTTTCCATAGAAGTTAGCCAAACGAGTACGAGAACGAGTTGTGGGACGACCTGGTTGTTGAATTTCTTCAAGGATCGAATCAACATCAACTCTTCTTCAAACTCGTGATAAGGTGTGATCATTTGCTTCAGGCTCAGCTTCAGCTTCAGGATCTGCTTCAGCTTCAGGGTCTGCTTCACCTTCAGCTTCAGCATTTCCTTCAAGATTTGGATTTCCTTCGTTCCCTTGCTCTTCTTCGTCCTGTTCATCATTTGCTTCAGGATGTGGATCTCCAGCGCCCCAGGCTATGTGTGGGAACATTGGACCATCATCATCCTTATCAGCTTGACGAGCATTGGCTTCAACAGGGCAAATCTCTCCAATAGCCATGGACCTGATCACTTCATCAAGAGGTGGTTCAACTAGATCATGAGGCAAATGCTCTTTTTGAGAGCCATTAGTTTCATGAAACCTAACATTTACAGTTTCCATAACTTTACCAAAATGAGAGTTATAGACTCTGTAAGTGTGAGAGTTTGAGCCATAACCTAAAAGAAAACCTTCAAGTGCCTTAGGGGAAAATTTGGAGCTATGATTCATATCTCTAATAAAGCAAGGAGCACCAAATACCCTAAGATACGAAACATTTGGTTTGTTACCAGTGATAAGCTCATGTGAAGTTTTCTTCAGAAACTTGTGAAGGTAAACCTTGTTGATGATATGACAAGCTGTGTTAATTGCTTCGGCCCAGAACCTGATAGGAGTCTTGTATTCAGCAAGCATAGTTCTGGCCATTTCAATGAGAGTTCTATTCTTCCTTTCAACTACACCATTTTGTTGAGGTGTATAAGAAGCAGAGAACTCATGAGTGAAACCATGATCATCAAGAAAATCTTCAATGTGAGTATTTTTTAATTCTGTTCCATTATCGCTTCAGATATGCTTCAGAGATAATTCATATTCGGTTTGAGCTCTCTTAGCGAATGACTTGAAGATTTCAACAACTTTTCTCTTGTCATCCAAAAAGAAAACCCAAGTATAACGAGAGAAGTCATCGACAATAACGAGACCATATTTGTTTCCTCCCAGGTTTGCATAATTTTGAGGACCAAACAGATCCATATGAAGCAATTCAAGAGGACGAGTAGTAGTCATGATAGTCTTCGCTGAATGATGTTTCTTCGTAATTTTGCCAGCTTCACAGGCACTGCAGAGACGATCCTTATCGAATTTTACTTCGCTAAGGCCAATAACATGATTCTTCTTCACTAGATTATGAAGATTTCTCATCCCTGCATGACCAAGTCTTCGATGCCATAGCCATCCAGATGAAGCTTTTTCCATTAAGCATGTGGATATAGCAGGGCCCGAAGAAAAATCAACAATGTATAAATCTCCTTTTCGGTAACCCTCGAAGACAAACGAATAGTCATCCTGTGAAAAGACAACGCAACGCGAAGCAGAAAATAGAACAAGCATACCCATATCGCATAACTTAGAAATAGACATAAGATTGTATCCAAGGGATTGGACTAACAGAACCTTTTCAATGTGCTTATCTTTTGATATGGCAACCTTACCCAAACCTAAAACTTTACCCTTGTTGTTATCACCGAAGGTAATGTACTTCTGAGAAAATTGAGATAATTTTTCTTCGGTGAATAACCCCTTTTCTCCGGTCATATGATTTGTGCAACCACTATCCATAATCCATTCGGATCCACCGGAGACATAGCCCTGCAGAAGAATTAGTTCTTCTTAACCACCCACAAACGAGAAGGTGACTGAGAAGATGTTGAAGCGCTGGTTGAAGCAATATGAAAGCGAACAGGATTGTATTGCTTCGGTGTACCATCAAGCACACCATAAATGTAAGTCCTCTGTGAATGGTTAGGATAAGAATGAGCATATGCAATCTTCGTATTGTTATCATGAGGACGATAAGTATAGCGCCCAGTGCGATAGTATCGCTTCTGTGGAACATTTGATTCCGACACCAGTGAATCATTTCTCGTTTCTAGAGAATAGAAATGATTCGGTGGTACCGAAGGCTTTCCCTGCATGGTATGGTTAGCAGGCAGTTTTTCCACAAGTGCTTTCTGCACCCATATTTGCCTCTTATAGAAGCCATTCTTAGGAGGAGTACCAACATACTCAGCAGTAACCTTTCCCTGTTCATCCTTACTGAGCTTGTAGTCTGAATCAAGTGATTCATCTACAATAGCTTTGTTCATTTTGCAGTCGAAACCTGAAAGGTTAGCAATGTCAATAGGTTTCTCCTTCGCTAGGACCCAAACCATTTTGGGATACTGCTCAGGTTCCCAATAGGTGGCATCAGGGTTTATCTTTCTCTTGAAACCAACACCTTCACTCCTGGGATTCCTGTGAAGGAGAGCCTTCCTCAGGATATCACAAAGATAATGGTGACCTTGTACACTTTTGAACATCCCTGTTTCAAATAAGTTTTTCAACCTGAGGAGTTCCTCGGTAACATTAGGATTTTCCTCATCAGAGGCATTAGTATCATAAATAATAATAGGAGCTTTGCCTTTGGAATCAGTTTTGCTTCGTTCCAGACAAGTTAAGCAAGGTGAATCAGTTTTATGATTTGCTTCAGAACCTTGTTGAGCCATGAGAGAGAGATTGAAATTTTCCAACTCTTCATGAGCCTCTTTCAGTCTTTCGAGAGCCATTTTCCTTTGAAGGAATTCATAGGTGAGCTTCTCATAATCAACTGAAAGAAGATCATGCCGAGAGGATAATTCTTCAAACTTTTCTTTCAGAGCTGCATGCTCATTAGCCAAAGTTTGACCTTTCTCTATCTCATCGATCAACAGAGTTTCTGATTTCTTAATAGTTTTGCTTAGCGAGTCAAGTTCATCTTGTTGAATTGAAGAAATTTTAGCAAGTTCAGCATAGCTAATCTTTGAATTACTGTCATATGAGGAACAATTAGAAGTATCATAGTTCGCTTTTGATGAAGATACCTTCGCCTTGGCCATGAAGCAATATGCAGGAGATTCATCTTCAGTACTGTTGTTGGTGAAGAATGTGCTCGAAGCTTTTGTCGAAGTATCTGCTTAAGCGAATGCCAAACCAGCAACACCATCTGATTCGGACCTAGACCCAGACCTTGAGCCTGATTCAGCTTCAGACCCAGAGGCTTCGTCTTTAGAGTTCATCTCCTTTCCCAGATAGGCCTTGGCACGGTGAGAGCTGCTTCGCCGAGACGGGTGAGTCTTCGATGAAGAACCCTCACGCTTCTTGTGTGTCAGAACCCCAAATTTAGGCTTGTGATTTTCCAAGCTTGCATTTTTGCTTCTTGAAAAAAATTGCAAAAGAAAAGGAAATGGGGAAAAGAAAAGCCCTAAATGAATTTAAATAAAAGGCCAGAAATAAATCTTTTTCCAAAATTCTTTTGGATGTGTTGAAAAATCCTAAAAATGAGTGTGATCTTTTTAAAATTGAATTGGGATTAATCCCATGCTCACAGATTTTTCAAAAATCCAAATAGTGGCTTGGAAATTAAATCAAATGCCTATTTCAATTGGAATTCAAATAATTTGAATTTCAAAAATTCCCAAAACTTGGGGTTGACTTCTATATAGTCACCAAGGTTTTATAAAAATGTTTGGGGATTTTTATAAATGCCCTAGCTATTTAATTTAAAGGGGCAAAACAAATAACAGAAAGAAATAAAAGGAAAACAAAAGAAAAAGGGCAGAGCCCACTTACCTCCTCGGCCACTTGGCCCAGCCAGCGGCCCAGCCCACCAAGGGTAGGGGCGTCTTCTTCCCCTGGCCAGCAGAGCACGCCTCTGCGTGGCGTGCATGCCGTAGCACGCCGGCCACCTCCTGCTTCGCCGTGGCGGCCCCCTCGCCCCTAACCCCCCTCCGCGTGGACGCCTGGAAGCTCCCCCGAGTCCTTCCCCTCTCTCTGGCCCGTCTCCCCCTCCTGTTCTTCCAATTCCGAGCCGCAGCCGGAGCGTGCCGCCATGGCCGCCGCGTCCAACGTCCCCCTCCCGCCGTTCCACGTTGTCCAGGAGCTTCACCAACGCCGTCCTCGTCGAGCCACGCCCTCAATTCGAGCTCGGGAGCCCTGAAGACGACGTACGCCTAGCCACTTCCCCGCCGGCCGCCGTCAACCTCGGCGAGAAATTCGTCGCCCTCAGCTCCTCTCCGGCCTCCCCGAGCTCACCATCGTCACCGCCATGAGCTTCTCCCCGTTTTCCCCCTCCTAACTTCCCTCCCCGACCCCTCTGTCGTCGTTCGCCATGACCAGTGGCTCCAGCCGCCGCTTCCCGTCGTCGTAGACGTGGCCCCGAGCGCCCCCTTGAAACCCCAGTAGCCGCAGCCGACGCGCGACGTCGCGAGCTTCGCTCCCGTGCCCCCAGCCCCCTCCCCCGTGGCCGAAATCCCACCCCGGCAGAGCGCCGCCGTGGCCCAGGCCACCGGCGTTTAGCCGCCGGCCTGTTAGGCCTAAGCCCCCTCCTAATCCCCTCTCTTCTCTCACTGACAGTGGGCCCAGCCCCTTAATTAAACCGGGTTAAATTTAAACAGAGGGATAATAACCCCCTCTCTCACTGACAAAGGAACCCCACTGGTCAGCCCCCCCCTTGCGTCATGCTGTCGTCCTAGTGACGCAATAAACAGAAAAACCTTTAAAAGAAATAAAGAAATTCAGTAAATTCCAGAAAATGGCTGAAACTTTGAAAAATCATAGAAAATTCATTTTAACTCCAAATTTAACATATAATATATGAAAAATTATCAGGAGTAATTCCTCTATCCAAATTTCCAAATTTCAGCTATGTTGGAGTTGATCTTAAAAAGGGACCAGTAGCTTTTGCTATTTGATTTAATTGGAATTATTTCAAATTCAATTCAAAAACTATTCCAACTTCAAACTTTGAAATGCACCACACATCACTTGTACTTCAGAAGTATTTCACACACATGACCATTTGGTTTGAAATGAACAAACATTAGCAAATGCAAGTTGACCAAATTTAAATAACATTTGGAGTTTGAATTTGAATTCACTTTTCAAATCAACTTCAATTAAAATGTGGCAATTCAAACCTAGGTCACATCAGAACATTGCCATGCTATGTTTTGCATATTGAATGTGCATTGTATTATCTTGATTGTGCTTTATTTCCAGTGCTTCGGTGATTGCATCTTCTCGGTAGAGTTGATCTCGGAGACGAGTTCAACCTCATGTCAGAAGATTCTTGCATCGTGATCGTCAGCAAGGCAAGCAGCCCCCTCTTTGATCATGTCTATAAAATCCCAGTTCCCTCTCATTCTCGCAAATGCATGTTTAGGATGTCACCATGATACGTTCTACCGCTAGTTGAACCCATTCCTTTGCATGACCTATCATTTTGTCACAGTAGTAAGCAAACTACAATCCTAGCAGATGTAGGAGTTGGTTGATATCATGTGGCCCCTGCAACTGTTACAGCTTATTGCATGCTTAGAGTTGTTACCTGAGGCTACTTTGATGTGAGTCGGGATGGTAGTGATCATGTGAATGATGATGGTAACGTGTTGGTGAATCTACCCTAAACAAAGGTGAACGATGAGAGGCTGTGTAGGAGTACACAGTGGGTTGTCTCGTTGAACACTGCCTTAGGCCCGAGTTCTTGTGTTGTTATCCAAGACCAAGAGTACGACCACACATTGGGCTCACTGACCCCTCTCGGCCTAGTACCTCACCCCGGACCAGTCTAGGAGTCGCAAGTAGTTCGCCCTTTAACGATCTCAAGCAGGTGGATCCAAGGTAAGTGGTTGGCGTAGGTTGTGGGCACGTTGAATCAAGTGATCATGATTGAGTTGAGCTTGATGGCGGTCACACAACGTTTGAGTCCGCATCGGAACAATCGGCCGGATTACGATTGTGGTCCCAACTCAAATAGGCGACTCCCTAGGACTAGAGATGGTGCCGTGAGTGAAGTGTCGTGGCAGCATCCTCGCCGGCACTCATTTGAAGGGTCCATCCCCAGGCGGTAAATGATGAGGCGTGTGTGTAGCAGTACACCCCTGCAGGGTTAATGAACTATTCGAATAGCCGTGTCCGCGGTTATGGACTACTTGGAGACCTTTACTTGATCATAGATAACTTGAACTGGATACTTCTAAAACATACCAAGATAAGTGTGAGTGCTATGGTGTGCTTCCTCGTGGGGAAGTCGAGGAAGGCACCATAGTGGAGTATTGGTTGGAGACTGTTACTTGGACTCGTGTACGTTCTTACCTCTCTCTGGTATTCGTAGTACAGGACTAGCCAAGTCAAAGCTGGTACTTCTGCAAGTGAAACCCCACCTCCCTTTACCTTGATACATGTGCATGAGTAGTATAGTTCCTATGTAAGTCTTGCTGAGTACGACTTTGTACTCACGTTTTCTTATTCTATGTTTTAGAAACGAGACCACTGACCCTGATGGTGGCCTCTACCTCGAGCTCGACGTGGACCAATGTCGTATAGTTCCAGGCAGCAGCCTGTGCTCTCTGGAGGGTCGTTGTACTTTTCTTTCAGGCTTCTTAAGCCATTTGTTAAACTTGTCTTTACTAAGACATAATTTGCTTCCGTTGATGTTTGATGTAATGTTGGATCACAGACATGTGATCTCTGCTTGTAATACAACAACTATATTGTCTACTCTGTTTAGCAGAAGTTATAAAGACTATGAGTTTGTAGAGTTCATGTTGTGATTACCTGCTGTTTACACTGGACATGTATGCTGCGTGTATGATTATAACATGCATGTCTTAGTGTGGGGTTTGATAGCTTAGTTGTGTTCTTGCCGGCGGTCTTTTATACACCAAGTGGCCCTTAGATGTGCGCAGCTTGGGGCATCGCGATGCGATTGCTCGTGACTCTGTCACGTGGCACACTTTGTTGTATGATCGAGCCCGCCCGAGATCCCGACTAAGTGATCGGGCTGGAGTAAGTCTATGTAAGGGTTATGATTTAATCGATAACATGGTTGAGGCGACTTGTCTGTGAATATGGGATTCACCACCCATATCATTAGACTTGTGTGCGGACGATGAGGACCCATCTCAGTTGATCATCCGGCCTTAATGGGATGCCCCTCACGTTCGATGCTTACCGAGAGTGATCTGTGCTTGGCCTTGTCTGCCTAGACAAGTGGGTACGGCTCTCGGCTCTCCATGTGATTGCATTGTGACCGGAATTACATACGCTAACCCCGGGTCCCGTCAGACTTGGTATCAGAGCAGGACTGCCTGTAGGATTATCAAACCATTGGCCGATGTCGAGTCTAGCATTCTATAGTTATATAGTTACTTTGGGTATAAGGGAACAACGTAAGACTTCTTTTTTCTCCTTATCCTCATCGATCTGAGTTCTGAGTCAACCTCATCTTATTCTACGGGAAGATAGGACTAGGCTCATCTATGTCTTTACTAGGACATCTCGTTGATTGCTTCTTTGTAGCTGTAGGAGTGTTGTGGTCTTTTCTGAGCCATCATTCCATAGTGTTTCTGTGGAAGTGATGTCCGTTATCCTGTAGGTTGTCTCAATTTCCATCCCGGTACAACCGTTATGCTTTCCGTTTGTGGCTTTGATGCTATTGCATTGTAGTCTTCTATCTTAGCATAGAATTGTGTCCTAAATCCTATTCTGATTGTTGATTCTTATCACACAGAATGTCAGGTGCAAATCAAGGTGTTGATCCCAGTTCTGGTAACATAGACGGTGAAGAACCTCCACCACCACCCTCAACGGCAGAAATCATGATGGAGGCTGAACAAAATCTTCGTGATCAGACACGTCTTCTCGAGCGTATTGAGCAGAACACTTCTCGTCAGCATCATAGTGTTGTCACCATCCAGGAATTCATTCTCCTCAACCCGCCAGTATTCAGATGTCCTTCCGAGCCCCTTGATGCCGATGATTGGCTTCGTTCCCTCGAGCGTAAGCTTGAGACAGCCCATGTTGCTCCAGGTGATCGTGTGCTATTCGCGGCATATTTTCTGGAAGGTGCTGCTCTTCAGTGGTGGGAGAATTTTGTAGCAATGTAACCAGTTGGTCACGTGGTGACTTGGCAAGAGTTCTGTGATGAATTCCGAGGATATCATATTCTAGATCAGCCGATGGAGCGCAAGAGAGAAGAATTTTGCAATCTGACCAAAGGAAAGATGACTGTTCATGAGTATAGGACTGAGTTCACTCGTCTAGCACGTTATGCCCAAGAAGAAGTATCCACCGACGCCAAGAAACAAGAAAGGTTCCGCAAGGGACTTAGCCCCGTCCTTCGTCATGACCTGAACCTTCACGAGTTCGTCAACTTCAGGGACTTGGTCGACAAATCCTTCAAGGCCGAGTATGGAAATGAGTTGTATAAAGAGTCTCGCAAGCGTGATCGTGAGTTTGCACAATCTTCTGGCCCATTTTCTCGGAAACGCCGTGTTTGGATTCCCTTCAGTGACGTCAGTCGTGCTGTAAGTGCTTCTAGACCATCAACCACCATATATCGTCCACCTCAACCTAATCTTCCTCCTTGGAATTTTGTTGGAAAATCAAGTGCTCAAGTTCCTTTCATTCCACGTGGTGTTTGTTTCCAATGTGGACAATCAGGCCACAATGTTCGAGAGTGTCCCCAAAATCATGTAGCCACCACACCTAAACCAAAGCAAACCTTTCGTCGTGGTAAGACACCACCCAAGACTTCCAAGGTCAAGCCTCCTGTTTATGAACATGGTTATGTGAATCATGTATCCATTATAGATTCCCACAAGTCAACCGATGTTGTACTCGGAACCCTTCCTGTCAATTCCACCCCAGCTTCGGTTCTTTTTGACCCAGGAGCATCTCACTCATTCATATCCCAGGACTTTGCACTGTCGCATGACATATCTTTTTCAATGTTATCCACCCCCTTAGTTGTGCAAGCCCCTGGATCTAGATAGCACACCACCATGGTGAGTCATGAAAATGAAATTGCTATTGAGGGTTTAGTATTCCTTGACTCACTTATAGCCCTCAAGTCTTCAGAGGGCAATCAGCAATATAGTGACCTGGTTTCTTGCACTTGTAGCAGCAGTTGTCCTTCGATGGAGAGCTTCTTGAGGATGAACGATGAGATGTTTAATTTGAGTTCCTCGAAGAGTAACTCTTCTTTGGTGAAGAAAAACCTTTTCTTTGGAAGCGGTTGAAGCGTCTCATGATCAATGCTAAGTCCTTCCCAATGCTTGCAGGATCATCTGATTCGACACCTGAAGCAGAACTGACTTCGGGTGAAGAATGACGCGAAGCTTTTGCTTTCAAAGCATGTGATATTCTTCGGGACCAATTTATGTCACGTTTCTCATCTTCTTCCATTTCAAAAGTATTGAGTCTCTCAAGAATATCAGCGGCAACCAGACGTCTGAAATCAGTCCTTTCCTTGATCATCAGCACAATGTGATCAAACGAATCATCCAATGAGCGAAGAAAAGTTCTTACAACAGAGTGAGGAGTAATGTCATCAGCACCGAGGGAAATCAACTCATTAGCAAGAATTGTGAGTCTGCTGTAAATGGAGCTGACTTTTTCACCCTCGTTTCTCTTGAAGCGATAGAATTTGCTTCGGAGTGTGTCAATTCTGGCTTCACTACTAGGAGAAAGGCTAGTAGTAGCGCCCCCTTTTGGCTTATCAGTAGAGCCCTAGGGCGCGCTACTGCTAGCACGCTACAGCTAACATGTAGCAGTAGCGCGCGTACGCACCCGCTACTACTACACCAGTAGCGCCCCCACTTAGAGCCCGCTACTACTAATACCAGTAGCGCGTACAGGTAACAGGGCGCTACTGGTATTTATTTTTCATTTTCTATTTCTTTTTCCCATCGTATTTTTGCTGTATTTGTACAGGTATTATACAATATAGTCTCATACACATACACATGTTTTCTACAGAGTACAAATCTCATCATATCATACACATACAATAATCTGATGACCATATATATATCATCATGATCTCTCATATCCAACACAAATGATGTCTCTCATCATGTCATCTCTAAAATAGCGATAGAAGTTGTCACAATATCTTAAATACATGCAAATACAAGCAAGTTTTATCATCCATCTAAACTATGATATATACTAGAAGAGCGGTCACTATGAGGAAGAGTGGAATTATGTAGTAGCTCATGAAGCGCCGCCTCTGATCTTCCTCTCGCGCTAGCGTAAATCTCAAGTAACTAGCTTCCTCTTCCTCTCTGGTATTGAACCCTCTTTGGCTGCCGCCCGGGAACCGGTGCACTTGGGCCTGACACTCTGGCCACTCATCGTACACTCCTAGAACCTTCCCTATGTACACGGCATAGCACTTCTTCGCCATCGATGATCTATTTACCTATTAGAGATGCATATTCATTATAAGAATTCAACAATAGTACACAACATAATATACTTGAGCAACACGAAGACAAAAAGTTAGTGAATAGATGCAACATAAAGTAACATACATAATATAATATACACACGTTGTTCATGGTACCCCAACTAATTCACTAGCTAGCAAGCGTTACGCAAGTAGTTCAACATGACCGTTAAATTACATCACAAAGGTTTCATATCGCTTCCAAAAGTATAAATTCAACCGAGACATCATCATCGGCATAGTCAATACACTAGAACTTGCATCCATCCATACCTGGGAGGACGCACCCTAGCTTATTGAACGGCGTAATGTCCAAAAGCTGCATTCCTACGCGAGTTTTAACATCAGCTCGCGATATTGGGCCGTGGTAGAACATCCCCTTCTTGTCGACGACTTCTTTCATGATGAAGGTTGCAATATCCTTCAGGATGCGAAAGAAGTCATCTCTTACTTTATAATCCGGTTCGGCTATGTTTTTTCCCCATATCATGATATGATTGTCATCTTTGCTTGCCATGCGAAGACGTTGCTGATCCTTTCTGAACTCCATCATGAGATGGATGACATAGTATCCATCATTTGTACTTCCTTCCGGTTGATGGATACTGCAGAAGTTGGTTTTATGCGAGAAACACGGCGCACCCTTCCTTCGTGACTTTTTCTCGATGTGGCCACCCCTCATGCCGAAGCCCTGAAGAGCGGAATATAGAAGACTCATTACTTTGGTGTAGTCTTTCCTTTTGAAGTTCCTAGACGAGTCGAAATACACGGCATGGGAGACTCGCTGGAAAAGAACGATAAGGACGGCGTGCCCCTCGTTGCGCAAAATAAATGCACCTCAAATTAGCTAGCCTCCATATGAGCAAAGGAATGATTGAAATGTAAAGGCAATCGGGCAATGACTTACATTGGATGATAAGGCACGAGAACCATTTCCTTCTCCTTATTCATCAGCATGAAATTTTCGATGTACTCCCTAGCAGTTTTAAGTTCATAGTGACCAAGCGACAAGAAGGACTCATGCATGTAGTATGGATCTGCCACCGCGATTTGCGAGATTTCCTCTCTTTTGATGACAAAGCTCATATGGAGCGCAAAAAGGCGGACGATCGTAAAATCGAGCCGCCTAGTGAGGAACATCTCAAAGATGTGATCAAACCGCAGGAAGAACACTTCCGCAGGCGCCATGTCGACGTAGCCCATGCCCGGAGGCACACGCACCGCATAAAGTGGATATCCTGGATCCTTCGATGCGAGAAGGCTTTTCTCTGTCGATAGTACATGGTCGTGCAGTCTCCTGAGATCCCCTAATATGCTCTCCAGCGGTTTCGGCGGGAGGATCGGCTCGCCCGCGACATGGATCAACGCCGTACCTTTCATCGGTACACGGTCTGCAAAAACGGTTGGCGGAACCGACTTGCTGCTAGAAGCATTGACAACCTTTTTGGCAGCTAAGTCTTTCCTATTTGGTCTCTTCCTCGGCTTCTTCTGGGGGAGAGGTTGTGATGAGCCTTTCATAGCACCCTTGATCGCCAACCCAAGTGTTGACGGGCTGAGCAAGGGTTGTTCATGATGGTTTGAGGCGGCATTTGGAGGCGTGTCCTGCAAGGGTTGCACGAAGAGAGACTTTTTGCACTCAGACCTAGGATGCTCCTGCTCCGACAGAATATCCATCTCCTCGTCCACATGCTCCTTATTGGCCGAGTCATATGGCTGATTCATCATTTCTACTTCCTGATTAATGAAGGCGGTGTTGAGGAATTGCATAGGGTCACCATCCTCGTCCATGTCATCATCCATTGCTTGCTGGAGCACGGGGGAGAAATCACGATCCACTCTGCTTGGACCGCCTTCCTCGCATCGCTCACCGCTCTCACCCAGCATAACAGGCGGCGCTAATAATTGCGGAGGCGGGGTGGTGGTGTTCATACCTTCTTGGGGATGTGTTGTCGTTGGTGTGGTCATCACGGCGGCCGACTCGACACGAAGAAGACCCTTCGGCCATAGGATGAAATAGCCCTTGCAGTCTGCAAGCCGCTTAGGGGTCTCGTCTTCCTATCCCCCGAGTTGTACCGGAGGAGCCAAATCCTCGTGGCCCGGTTTGACACTCGCCACGGAAACCTTGAAAGTGGTATTGGGCATCTGCATGGTGTGGATCATCCGATCCGTGGGATTTATTATTGTTGCCTTTCCCACATCCACTGTCTGGCCATTGATCATGTATAGTAAGGTGCACGGGGTTCTCTCGGCCTGCGAAAACATGTCTACGGCGTCAGACATCCAAAAGGCAACGAAAAAGGGATATATTATAGATATGTTGGTGTGACGCGTAATTACCGTGAGGGCGTCGAGCTCAGCCAAAGGCGAAGGCCCGCCTAGCACGCCAGAGACAGAGGACGGGATGCTATGAGCGGCTAATGGAGCATGTCCGGATGCGAGAGCAGGCCCCGCTGGTGCGATGTTCACCGAGTTGCTCCCGACGAAGCTAGTACGGGGAAAATCCGCTGCCGTTTTGTCTGGATTTTCCTTCGTCCACTCGATAACAGCCGGGATCAAGGATGAAACCGAAGCTGCGAACTCATCTCTACAGGCAGCTAAAGTTGCATTGACTGCCGACTTGATCATCTCTTGTTTGGTCGCTTGTTCGGTCTCAGCTGCTTTTTTCTCAACCGCAAGCTTCACCTCTCGTCGATGTTGACCTGACTAAACTTCCTTCTCTGCCTTTTGGCCTCAGGGTCCTCGTGGTAGTAGTGCACACGTCTCCGACGCCGTGCACACGTCCATGCTGCGGCCGAGTGTCCAAAGGGAGGCCCTTCATTATGTTCAAGGCCCGGTTGAGATGGGTGTCCCACTTGGGCCTCATCGTCGACTGAGACGATGAGTCGCTTTCGGCATCAAGCTTGTGTTGCTCTTTCTGCGAAAGAAACGTGGACCATTTACAAATGTTACTACAACGTGTATTCTGACCTGATGAGAAGCTAATATAAGGTGGAAAAAAATATTACCAGTAATCTCATCAATTCCCTCGTGGGCGCGTCCGTGGACCAAACCTTTTTCTTCGAGTCCCACTTGTAGAGGGCCCTGATGAAGTCATACTCTTGGGGGTCGGTGAACTCCGCCAAGGGGTTTGGGATCCCCGCGGCTTCACGTTCCGCGTCCTCCTTTTCCCATATGGGCCTTTTGCCAATGTAACCACGGCTTCCGAGGCGGTGTTTCCCCGTGTTCCTTTTCTGAAGCCCCTTGAATTTCGCGGACCTAAGCTTGGCTTCGTCGGTAGCGGAAGTGTCCTTGAATTTTAAGAACTCAGCTTCCGTAAGTGATGGATTGTCCGCAAAAATCTTAGACAAAGCTTTGTTCTTCTCAATCAATCGTTTCACCCTCACTTTCCAAGCGGACAATGCGTTGCTGAACTTGACCATGGCGGCGGCGTTTATGTCAGTCATGGCATCATCATCCCACGGAGTTTTGCTCTCATCCCGATCCGGGAACTTGAATCTGTTGTGCAGCTTCGTAAGGAGTAAATGTTCCATATTTGGTATACTCCTCAAGTCATAGTCGTTGATGCTCGCGGTTTCCCGTAGGATGCATCCGACTTGGTTGCCGTAGCACCTGCGAGCTTCCGCCGGCGCTATTGGCTCGAATTTGCCAGGATGCACCTCTGTCACTAGCAGTTTTTCGGTGCCGAGCTTGTTTGGTTTTCGTACCCTCTCCTTCTTCTTATTTGCTGGTTCATTAGCGGCTTCAGCGCCGCCGGTGTCAGTGCCATCGGTGCCATCAGTAGTGTTGTCGGACTCGATTTCGGCGTCCGTCGCACTAGCGGCATTTGGACCTTTGTCTCGTAGCTGAGAAGACATATGGTTGAGGAAGGCGTGTTCATGCTGCTGGTAGTCAAAATCTTCATTTGCACCGGCTTCGTCGTTGGTCGACATGTTTCCTACGATATATTTAGTCTCCAAGTTTAATTCTGAAACTATAAAAAAAGGACTAAATACCGTCCTATCAAATACCGGGCACTCGATATGTCATACTTTGTAGCACAAGTCATGTCGAAATTCACGGTAAATTTCGGCATGAACTTTGCTAAAAAGTGGACATATCGGGAACCTGAAATTTCCCGGAACGGAAATAAATCAACATTCCGGCAAAACATAGGCCCCTCGGATCCCTGCATATGGAAAAAAGAAGAAAATTCGTACACAATATCTTAAGCATATACCCAGAGGGTGGCACTGGCTAGTAGGATCAGCTGCAAAGCATTTCCAACAACAGCATGCTGTGCTCGTTGCATTTCACTGGTCCAAAGTTTGACATGGAACACAAGGAAAATTCTCTACAACCAGACTGCAAAACTATTCAAGAATTTACACAACCAGAAATTATACCACCAACTTCGTTAAATAAGAACTTTCAACTAAATATAAATCCGAACAGAAAAATAAAAAAGTAGTTCGTTAAACAGCAGCATAGTGAAACTATAGGCTTAAAATGGTAGCATATTACGTTCAAATTAAATAAATGGTAGCATATGAAAGCATAGGGTGATAAGAAACAGGGATCTTCAATGCAAATGCAACTCCTATGTCACTACTTAAACAAAACCACATTCCTGCGCTACTTGTCACCAAAAGATATTATACCACCGATGGAGGCTTACCACAATGCAGTAAAGATATGAAAATCACAATGATGCAGAGATCGGGGATTTAACATCCTTTTCGAGGAAAAAAAAAGATTGATTGATGATAGACAGAGAGTAAGTTTAACCTACATTAGCTTTAATGATTCCGATTTGGAGCTTTGGAACCTATATATTCATTATAGGTAATCTTTTTGCCTCCATGTGAGGTTTCTGGTTGCTATCTTTTATACTTAGCCACACATTTGTTCACGTTTCAGTCCCTCATTAAATTTGTAACAATGTGATTACACAGTGACTAAATAGTCATTTTAGTAACTCCTTGTATCAACTTCACTTTCAAGACATTCATCACTGAACACTGAACACTAAGTATGCATATGTGGTACCCAATATAGCATTAATCTGCCATGTTCATAACACCCATGACTCACGCCCTATTTGAAGCTAATTGGCTAATTAATATGAATTCAAGTCAAGTCTGTTGTGTTCTTCGATGGTATGCAGTGTTAGAAGAAAATTCATGGTCTTACAGTTTACCTATTGTGCTATGTTCCAATGGCTAGAGAGGGCATTGGGGTTATTAAACCACATTCCTGCATCATTACTGCGCCACTGTTGAAACTACCCTTGGAATGAAAGCAGAAGGAGTCTTAGCGAGAAACCGATGGTGGCGGCGGCGGCTTGACGACGACGGCGGCCGCGGAGGCGAGGCGACGAGGGCGGAGGAGGCGCGGCGACGAGGGCGGGGAGGCGAGGTCACGAGGGCGGCGGAGGCGAGGCGACGAGGGCCGGGAGGCGCGACGACGACGACGGCGGCCGGGGAGGAGTCGAGAGGGAGAGATAGAGGGGAATGAAAAGAAGAAGGCCTGACCGACCTGTTTAAGTGGAACTTAGCAATAGCGGGCCATGTCAGCGCGCGCTACTGCTAAGGTTTAGCAGTTGCGTGCGCTGACAGGGCCCGCTACTGCTAAGTTTAGCAGTAGCACGCTCTGACAAGGCCCGCTACTGCTAAAACTTAGAGGTGACCCGCTTAAGTTTAGCAGTAGCGCGCGCTGACAGGGCCCGCTATGGCTAAGTTTAGCAGTAGCCCGCTCTGACAGGGCCCGCTACTGCTAAACCTTAGCAGTAGCGCGCGCTGACATGGCCCGCTACTGATATTTCTGGCATTTTTTCCCCTCTTCCATTTCCTTTTTTTTTTCGAACAACGACCGATACAATTTATATAATGTATATTTAACAGCGGCAATATATAATTTGACCGATCGATAACGCGGTTAAAGTGAAAGTATACAAAATAGATACATATAAAGATTACAACACACATTTAGTTTCTCAGCGTCGAAGACGTTTCTTAGTGATTAGTTTCTTTCCTTTTTTGTTCGTTTCCGAATAATTTAGGCCCTCGTTGTGACTTTTACTTTTCCATGGAGTACGATCTTTCATAGGTAATGTAGTCTTCATTCTTCTTTTGACATATGCTTCATCGTCGTCGTCATCTTCCCTCATTGGGTTGCCGTACTGGTCATAGTCTTCTATGTTGGTGACTCCATCCATTCCGACGATGTTTCTTTTTCCTCTCCTCACGACAACACGGCTGGGATTGCTCGGTTCGGTTATGTAGAAACATTGTGTCACGTGCTTAGCGTGTATCCATGGCTCATTTCTGGCTATGACGTTCACGGTAGCGCTCTTGGTGTCGGGTATAGACATAGTAGTGAAATACCGGTTTTCTCTTTCGACATTCTTAGCCCATCTAACACGGAACATCGTCGCATTGTGTAGTCCGGAGTAGTTAAGCTCCCAGATCTCTTCGACCCTTCCGTAATATCTTTCAGTTGAGCCGTTGTCGTCAGTCATGCATTCTATCGTCACCCCCGAGTTCTGGAAATCACTTTTCATATCTCTGGCCTCCGTATAGAACGTGTATCCGTTTATATCGTATGCCTGATAGGTGAGGAAGTTGACAGCAGGGCCATGTGCTAAGGCGTATATGAGCAATGCGTCTGTAGACCCCTCTTCCGGGGGATTGGCAAGAACATGCTCTTTGAACCAAGGCAAGAAAGTGGAGTTGTGCTCTCTAGTAACTTCGGCGTCCGTCTTGCGTAGGCCCTGGTCATGGTACTTCTTGGCGATGGTTTCTTTGTGCAGTGTCACGAAAGGGTCTACCACGTCAAGATGTTGTAGCACTACTAAGTTTTCCCTGTGAAAGTCATTGCGTCGATCCGAGTGGTCGACATGCAGTTCCCTCCGACCGTTGGTGTGACCTTCTCCTCCGAGCCTCCCATGGTGCTTGTTAACGGGCAAACCAACAACAAGGACGTCGTCATCTCCGTTGCTTAGATAATTCTCGCAGAACGAGATGCACTCTTGTGTCAGATAGCCCTGTACGATGCTTCCATCTAGTCGGGACATGTTACGAACGAATCCTTTGATGACCCCATTCATCCTCTCGAACGGCATCATGTTGTGCAGGTATGACGGGCCAAGGTCGATGATGTCGTCCACAATGTGGACACACAGATGCACCATGACGTCAAAGAACGCGGGCGGGAAGTACATCTCGAGCTCACATAGTATGAAAACAATCTCTTCCTGTAGCCTTGTGAACTGCTTCGAACTGATCGACTTTCGAGAGATAACATCGAAAAAATTACAGAAACCAGTAAGCGTGTCACGTACGTGCTTGTCCATTATCCCTCTAAGGGAAACCGGTAGTATCTGCGTCATCATCACGTGACAGTCATGAGACTTCATCCCGCTGAACCTTTTTTTCTGCATGTCTAGATATCTGCTTATCTTCCCACAGTAACCGGAACTAACTTTTATTCCGGTAAGACACTTGAAAAATTGATCGATCTCCTTCGTATTGAAGGTGAAGCAAGAAGGGGGGCAATATTTCTCTTCCTTCTTCTTTACTTTTTTGCCCCGCCTGCTGTCCCCCCGCCTCTGTCTCCGTCTCTGTCTCGGCCGTTTTATGGGGCATGTGGAGATCTGCCCTTATTTCCAAATCTTCCAAGTCTCTTCTTGCCTTCGGCCCATCCTTGGTCTTCTCCGGCATGTTCATCAGTGTGCCAAGCAAACTCTCGAGAACATTCTTCGTGATATGCATTTGATCAAGACAATGAGGTGTATCGAGTTTGGGCCAGTACTCCAAGTCCCAGAAAACAGACCTTGTTTTCCATACCTTCAGCAGCGGCTCCGGTTTTTTCATCTTTCCAGGCGCGGGGCACTCTTTCCAGTTTTTCAGCAACTCATCAATTTCGGCGCCGCTCCTCTTACGTGGAGTTCCTCGATGCTCAGCCTCACCATTGAATAGATCTCCACGGTTTCTCCACGGGTCATTGTTCTCGAGCCATCTTCGATGCCCCATGTACACGATTTTCGCAGACCCACCATCTTTCGTTAGCTCCTGAGACGTTGTATCATCCATGCACCTCGTGCATCCGCAATATCCATGGCACACCTGGCCTGATACATATCCGTAACCGAGATAATCGTGCACCGTCGTCAGCACTGCGGCTTTCATATAGAAATATTCTTTTTCGAAAGCGTCCCATGTCTTGACTGGTGATTTCCATAACATTTCTAGCTCCTCTTTCAATAGCTCGAGATATAGATTAATATTATTTTCCGGCTGTTTCGGCCCTTGAATCAGAATGCTCATGTGTATGTACTTTGTCTTCATGCACTTCCACGGGGGAATGTTGTACATCCATACAAACACGGGCCATGTGCTATGGTTGGTGTTCTGCTTGCCAAACGGATTCATGCCATCTGAACTCACGCCAAGCATGACGTTCCTTGGATCAAGATGAAATCCATATTCGGCGTTCAACGCTCTCCACTGGCTTCCATCCACAGGGTGTCTCATCTTCGGATCATCTCCATCATCGGGCACCTTCCTGCCCGCGTGCCACCGCATGAGCTCAGCTTCCTTAGGATCTACAAAATAACGCTGCAGACGAGGAATGATCCGAAAGTACCATACAGCTTTATGAGGAGATTTCTTTCCGGCCTTCTTGTATCTATCAGCATTGCACACTGGACAACTGGTTTTTTCTGCGTTCTCGTTCCGATAAATGATGCAATCGTTGATGCATGCATGGTATCTAATGTGCGGTAGATCAAGAGGGCACACAATCTTCTTGGCCTCATCGATACTAGTAGGACAAAGGTTCCCCGGGGGAAGAACTGTCTTGTTTAGATACTTGAGATGATCATCGAGGCTTTTGTCGCTCCATTTGTTTTTAGCCTTCATCTTTAGAAGTTCGAGCGTGAAACTCAAGAGGGTCACCTTAGGAGCGCAACCATCATACAATGGAGTCTTCGAGTCTACCTCCAGTTGCTCCAACTTGGCCTCCTCTCTAGAACCAGCTCTGTCGCTAGTCGTCTTCTTGCGAAGCAGGTCTCGAACATGAGGGTCCTGCACGATTGAATTTAGTAGCGATGAAGGATCCGTCATGTCCGCATCTTCTCCGTCATGTTCGGTCTGATCTTCTCCGCCATTACCATGTGCGGCCTCTTCTTCGCTGTCATTTCCAGCGCCCTCTTCGTCTTCGGATCCATCAATCATCTCTTCATTCGCTGCCATGGGGTTATTGGTTGCACCGTCGATATCGTCATCATCATCTTCAGTTATCCATCGAGTATAGCCATCCATGAAACCATATCTAAGCAGGTGCGCCTTCAAACGTCCACCCTTAAAGGGGTCCAGCCAGACGCCTTCTTTGCATTTTCGACAAGGACATAAAATCTCCTTTTCATTTTTTTCAACCATGTCGTCCACTTCGGATCGCAAGTATCTATCCACCATCCTTCCACAGACCTTCATGGTCGCCTACGAGTTATACAAACAAAAGATTATAAAGACATGCATATGCATATCAAAGTCATACAAAAATTCGGCATGACCTTCCTAAAAATAGGACATATAGAGTTTGCCCGAAATTCGCCGAAACGGAAGTAAATCGACATTTCGGCAAAACATAGGCAAACTCTCATATCACACACCCATACACACACACACACAAATATTTTCATTGATGCAAAGCACAATTTTTTACTCACATCTCATGCATCCACGTACCTAGCTAGCTAGTAATTAATTAAGAGAGAGAGAGAGAAAGTATATACCTTTTGTTAAAATATCACACTTGGGAGAAGCTTGCACTAGCTAGTGAGGGAAAGGAGAAAAAGGTGAGAAAGAGAGATAACTAGATGCATTTATGCATGATATGTGGTGGTGGAGGAGGAGCAAATTAGAAGGAAAGAGAGAGATATTGCATTAATGAAGATGGTGTGTAGTGCATTAATGGAGATGGTGTAATGCATTAATGGAGATGGACAAGAGGTAGGAGAAGGAATGAGGAAGAAGCAAGTGAGGGAGAGAGAGGAGGGGGGAGGGGGATGGTTGGTGGAAAAGGTGGCTGCTGCGCATTACCAGTAGCGCCTGTACCGCTACGGCGCTACTGGTAACGATAGTAGTAGCGGGCTTTCCAGGGAGGCGCTGCTACTAAAACTTGTCATCTGGGTTTGGTGGGGACCACCTTTACCAGTAGCGGGTCCGCATATGAGGCGCTACTGATACAGGCATATCAATAGCGCGCGTCCATATAGCGCGCTACTGCATATTAGCAGTAGCGCCTGTCTTTAAAGGGCGCTACTGTTAAGCCTCTACCTATAAGCTTTTCCCTAGTAGTGCTTCTTTCTGGGTAGAAACACCTTCACCAATCTTTTCAAGATAGTCCCAGACACCTTTGGCAGATGGAATATTCTTCACTTCATGATACTTTTCTGGTGTCAAATGATTGGTGATGAAAACCCAAACTTCAGAGTCAAGATCAATTAGTTTTGCTTCTTCAGGAGTGATTGCCTTCTCATCCTTGACTGTGACGCCTTTCAAGACAACTTGCCAGGCATCTGAATTGATAGCCATGATATTTCTCTTCATTTTGTCCTTCCAGTACGAGTAATCCTTCCCATTGAAAACAGGAATAGGTTCGCTGGAGCGAATAGCTGCGAAAGACATACTTGAAAACACTCTAGGAGGTTAATCCAAAACACACAGAGTGTAGGGAGTGATTAGCTCTGATACCAATTGATAGTCCAAGTATGTGATCAGAGGGGGAGGGGGTGAATGATCACATCAAAATTTTCTACTGAAACTATTGAAGTGAAGCATAAGTAGTGCGGAATAGCGAAGTAAAACTGGAAGCGAAACTAAATGCAGCGAATCAAAACACATTGAAGCATAACAGTGAAGCAATGGCAATAATGAAGGTAAATGATTGAAGTAAAACGAACTGGGACTCGGCGATGTTTGTTCGACCAGTTCACGCTCTGCAAAGCGCTACGTCTGGTTGGAGGGACTGGTGATTGAACACCTGGAGCAAATCTCTCTCCGTCCGTTGCTCCACTACACCAAACTCCTTGAGCTTGGTCAGTACTTCACTCGTGGTTGATTATTGAGGAAATCACCGAAACCTTTGACAAAATGGACTTCGAGGCGTCAATTACTCTTCGCTCTCTGAAAAACAACACTCTAACCGTCTAGGAGAATTGCAGTTCTCCAAGATAAAAAGGCTAGTAAGCTTTCACCTAAGTCATCTCGAATCTACTCAGATCAATGGGACTTAGGCTTCAGTATCCTGTATTTTGGGTTTTGCTTCGGTGGCATTGTGGGGTACTCTCTTCAATCTCTCTCGGAATATTCTTGGAGCAGCCACCCACAAATTGAGGAGAGGGCGGCGTATTTATAGTTGGCGATCCCGAGGTGCGGAATGACCAAATTAACCTGAGGTGACAGCTTGACACGTGTCCACAACGGTCGGATTTTTCATTACTGCGCAACTTTACTTGAGGAACAAGTAAAGCTGACTCACAGACTTAGTTCTTCTTCAGAAGTCAAAGAACGAAGTCTTTGCTACTGAAACTTAACTTAGTGCACATGAGATTTCTTCGCTCAGGCTTCTCACTTGGTTTGGATTTGATCTGAGCATTTTCTCAATAACTTCGGTGTCCACAAACTAAAAACCCCTCTTGATAGTACGGTTTCTCCTATGACTCAAGGAACCGAAAAAGAACTACACAAAAACATCTAAGTCTTGCGTCGTCTTCTTCATTTCCTTCAATGAGTTGAGCTTTAGGACACCTTCATTTTTGGGGGGTCATCTTCCGTGATTAAGCTTCGCTCAGGGGTAATTCTTCGATAACATGAAGACCTTCCCTGAAGCTTTATCACCTAGCTTGTCCTTCAGGAACCTATACAACTGTTTACACTAGAAAACATTGTTAGTTCCTCTACTGTCGTGTCCAACAATATCCAAAACACACGGGGGAAACACTTTGCTCTTACAGTTACACTCACATCCTCACCAACTAAACAAATTGGACCAGTTACTAGAGCACGCGCACGTCAACTAAATTATCAGGTACTTTCGTTTCTTGCGAATCCTTCTAATGTTCATGAACATATGATGCCGCCTAAATTAGATATTTTTGTTTTTCTTATGAATGAAGGACCTAGCATGGACAAGAAGGATGATCATTGGAGCGGGATCAAGCATGGAGAAGAAGGTGCGCGCACTGGAAAGGCCAATGGAGCTTCCAGTGGTGATTTTCACACTTTGAAGCCACCATAAGGAGTGCATGAAGGCTTGGACGAAATACACGAGATGCCACTTCGTTATTTTCGTCCAAGGGGAATTATAGCTGCTGCGTCACCTTAATATTGGGCTGGGCCCATGTAATTTCGAAATACCACATTATAGGTTGTTTTTAGAGTCCGTATGTGTGGGGAAACCGAGTTAGGGTTGTTTTCGGACCCCATCTCCAAGGGGTCACGAAAATCCCCTCTGTTCCCCCATATATACAGCCCTTAGGGCATCGTTTAGACTTGGGTTTTAAATAGATTTAAGTTAGCCATAGCCGCAACTTCGAGCTCTTCGTTTGTGTCATCCGACAAGGCCAAGACCGCATTGGAACCCCAACTTTCGTTAACCATTCATCTTATATTCGCAATATCCAGATTGCAATTCTTAGTTCTTTCTTGTTCTTTCAATTGCTTGCAGGAATTAGACCTTCGTGGCCAGGTTGATCGTGCATCCGCGGGATCAATAACCTCTCAGAGTTGGTTTAGCGATCACTAAGGCGCAACGTCTTCGCACGTTCGTGGTCGGATCGTGAAAGTCGTCTCCACCATAATCGATGTCCACCATCTCATCAAAACATCGGGACACCTTCACCTCTATCAAGTGGTATCAGAGTTCCAGGTTGCTCGGTGAGATTTACTAGTTTTTCGTAGTCTAGATTACTTATGTTTTTCATACCTACAGTCCACGAAAAAGCCAAAAACTTTTTTAGGGTTAGATCATCACGTCCCAAGACCGTCCGAGCCTTTTGTCCAGTTTTCTTTACAGGAGTTTGCTTTGTTGAATTTGCGGTTGCATCGTTGTGTCGAGTTGCTGATCTTAGCGTCTAGTTCCCTTAGAGTTTCGAGTTCTGATCACAGTTTGTCATGCCGCCGCCGCACAATTCCATCCGTCCACTGCCACCAATCCGAGTCCAGATACACCACCACGTTCCGCCAATCCGAGTCCATATACACCACCACGACCTACCGATCCGAGTTGAGTTCCATCACCCGTTCGGTTTGTGATCTTTCCGTAGCCAGATTAGTTTTGAGTTGATTAGATTCGGATTTCACCAATCTTTGTCGTCCAGAAGGGGGTGATTTCCAAAAAAAAAGAGTCTGGCACGCTTTCCAGAGCAGATTTTAGGCCAAAAATTTCAGGGGTGAAATTTTTTCGTGCCCATACCTTCCTTAGGTCTAGAAACGCATTTTGAAACGTTCTCTACCATAGTGATTTTTGTCGCACTTTTTCAACCATCGCAGTCCCGAATCGCCACCAAAAAAAGCAAAAAAATTAAAGTGTGCTTCTCAGTTGTTTACGTGTCGCGCCGTGCTTTCATTGGTGTTTTAGGCTCGCGTCTGTAGTACGGTCTAGCCTAGGATCAGCACAGTACCGACGTTGAGTGTTTATTCAGCTTTGCATCTCTGTTTTGATTACTGTTGAGCTTTTGCTACCATACTTGTCAGCCTTCCTACAACTCCACATATATTCTACATCGTGTGTTTTGACACCTCCTGGCCATCGCTGTACCATATCTCTGAGAGTTTTGACCCGTTGGTTGTACATCACCACCTGCTGCTAGGTAAGAATCGGTAAGAACGAAAGAAAAGCTTGACGGATTTGTGCTTTCCACCACCCCACATCCCATTAGTAGAAGTAGGATCATATTTCTGTGTGTTTTCTATTTCTGCTAACCATGCCAGGATCACATGATGAAGTGGTGCAGGATGCGCCCGATTGGGAGAACATGACGAACAAGGAACTACATGATAAATTTGCACGTATGATGTCTGAACAGGTGCATGACATCGAGAACAGATTTACAGAGGCGATTGATGGCGTGGAGAAGATGATTGACACCAAGATCGACGCCAAGTTTACTGAGTTGATCGCACGCTTACCTCCAAAGCCTGCGGCCGCCCCGGCGCAACTACCGTTTCAACGACGTGCACGACGTATTCTGTTTCCGGCCGGACAAGCTGCTGGTATTGGTGCTCCTCCTGCTGTTGCAGTTGTTGTTTTTGCTGCTGCTGCTGCTGCTGCTTCTGACGTCAGCCAAGACGACGACTACGAGGGTGATTACGAGGAGGAGTTGGAACAGGAAGCGGCCTATGAACAGCCAGCTGGACGTCCACGTCCCAACATTCGCCACGGTCGACACCAACCACCCCCCAGGTACGCGATAATGAACATGTGCCTAAACTGAAATTGAATCTTAAGCCCTTTGAGGGTAGATATATTCCTGATGCTTATCTTACTTGGGAGTTAGAAACTGAACAACGCTTTACATGTTTACAATATCCTAAGAATAGACGTGTTACTGCTGCTGTTTGTGAATTCACGGGGTTTGCATCTATTTGGTGGTCTGAACATTGTAGATTGCATGCTAATAATATTACAACTACTTGGCTGCTTTAAAAGATGCTATGCGTACTCGCTGGGTTCCTCCTTATTAGCAACGTGAATTGCTACAAAAATTACAGCGTTTGAGACAAGGAAAAAATTATGTAGAGGAATATTATCAGGAATTACAAACTGGATTGATTAGATGTGGCCTAGTAGAGGATAATGAAGCTATGCTTGCACGTTTTATGGGTGGCTTAAACAAGGAGATACAAACTATTCTAGAATACAAGGACTATGCTACTATCACTCGTTTGTTCATCTTGCTTGTAAAGCTGAACGTGAAGTGCAGGATCGACAGGCCGCTACGAGACCTAACTTTTCTGCAGGACGAAATACATCATGGACATCGCGTGGAGCTTCTACATCCACACGTC
The DNA here is from genome assembly GCA_950022295.1 of Bromus sterilis. Taxonomy (NCBI): domain Eukaryota; kingdom Viridiplantae; phylum Streptophyta; class Magnoliopsida; order Poales; family Poaceae; genus Bromus; species Bromus sterilis. Next base: position 356,402,746 of record OX465595.1, on the reverse strand, counting down.
CTGCTGCACCACCATCTACTTCAGCCGCTCATTCTTACAGGGAGCCACCAAAACATCCAGCGCCACCATTTAAGGGTGCACAGAGTGGTCCAGCGGCGAGTTCCTCTTCATCCATGGATTCCACAGGGCAAACACGAGATCGTGATATTAAATGTCGCTGGTGCCAAGGTGGAGGTAACTTCGCAACAGACTGTCCCTCCAAGCGTGTGATGACTATTACGGCGGATGGTGGGTATGAGTCAGCGAGTGACTATGATAAGGAGACATTAGTCCTCATTGCTAATGAGGAATAGGTTGTGCATGATGATGCTCACGATATAGAGTATATGGCTCCTGATGATGCAGATAAATATGCTAGTTTGGTTGCTCAACGTGTGTTAAGTGTGCAGGTAACGAAGGTCGAGCAAAACCGGAGGCATAATTGGTTCCACACAAAGGGAGTGGTGAAAGAACGTTCGGTTCGCATCATTATTGATGGAGGGAGTTGCAACAACTTGGCTAGCATGGAGTTGGTGGAGAAGCTATCTCTCACCACAAGACCACACCCTTATCCGTACTATATTCAGTGGTTTAACAATAGTGGTAAGATTAAGGTAACGCGTTCTGTTCGTGTGCACTTTAGCATTGCTGCATATGCTGATTATGTTGATTGTGATGTGGTACTCATGCAAGCATGCTCTCTTTTACTTGGTTGACCATGGCAATTTGATAGGAATGTTGTACACCATGGTAGGACAAATCAGTTTACTCTGGTTCATCAGGATAAAAATATTGCTTTACTTCCTATGTCTCCTGAACAAATTGTGAAAGATGATCTTGCTAGAGCTAGTAAAGCTAAATTGGAGAAAAATAAGAGTGAAAATGAGATAGCAGCTAAAGAATTTGAGCAACAACATAAGACTAATAGCAAATCTTCGTCTGCTGTTTCTAATGAAATTAAATTGACTAGTCCAACTTTGCTTGCTACTAAGGTTGATATTTCGGATTTGGATGTTAGTCAATATGTGTGCTATGCTTTTGTGTGCAAAGAAGCTCTGTTTTCATTTGAGGAATTGCCTCCTTCTTTGCCTCCTGTTGTCATTGACATTTTGCAGGAGTTTATAGACGTCTTTCCCCAAGACATACCACCGGGATTACCACCTATTCGAGGGATTGAGCATCAGATTGACTTAATTCCCGGTGCTTCTCTGCCCAACCGTGCGCCATACCATACCAATCCCGAGGAGACGAAGGAGATTCAGCGTCAAGTACAAGAGCTACTAGAAACAGGTTACATACGCGAATCCTTTAGTCCTTGTGTTGTTCCTATTATATTAGTGCCACAAAAATGGAACATGGCGTATGTGTGTTGATTGTAGAGCCATTAATAATATTACTATTCGTTATCGTCATCCTATTCCTAGGTTAGATGATATGCTTGATGAATTAAGTGGCTCTACCATGTTTTCCAAAGTTGATTTGCGTAGTGGATACCATCAAATTCGCATGAAATTAGGAGATGAATGGAAAACGGCATTTAAAACTAAGTTTGGACTATATGAGTGGTTATTCATGCCGTTTGGGTTAACTAATGCACCTAGCACCTTCGTGAGATTAATGAAGGAGGTTTCACGTGCTTTCATTGGACGATTTGTGGTAGTCTATTTTGATGATATAATGATTTATAGCAAATCTTTGGAGGAACATTTGGATCATTTACGTGCTGTTTTTATTGCTCTACGTAATGCACGTTTGTTTGGTAACCTTGGGAAGTGCACCTTTTGCACCGATCGAGTATCGTTTCTTGGCTATGTTGTTACTCCACAGGGTATTGAAGTTGATAAAGCCAAGATCGAGGCGATTGAGAGTTGGCCGCAGCCCAAAACGGTCACACAAGTAAGGAGTTTTCTTGGCCTCGCTGGATTCTATAGGCGTTTTGTGAGAGATTTCAGCACCATTGCTGCACCTCTCAATGAGCTTACACGCAAGGATGTGCCTTTTACTTGGGGTACAACACAGGAAGAAGCCTTCACGATATTGAAAGATAAGTTAACACACGCTCCTTTTCTCCAACTTCCTGATTTTAATAAGACTTTTGACCTTGAATGCGATGCTAGTGGGATTGGTTTGGGAGGTGTGTTATTACAAGATGCTAAACCTGTTGCATATTTTTCTGAAAAATTGAGCGGGCCTAGTCTGAACTATTCTACTTATGATAAGGAATTATATGCTCTTGTTCGGACATTAGAAACTTGGCAACATTATTTATGGCCCAAAGAATTTGTTAGACATTCTGATCATGAATCTTTGAAACACATAAGAAGTCAAGCAAAACTTAATCGTATACATGCTAAGTGGGTTGAATTTATTGAGACTTTTCCTTATGTCATTAAACACAAGAAGGGTAAAGATAATATTATTGCTGGTGCATTGTCTCGTCATTATACTATGCTTTCACAACTTGACATTAAGATATTCGGTTTAGAGACAATCAAAGATCAATATGTGCATGATGCGCAATTTAAAGATGTATTGCAGAATTCTAGAGAAGGTAGATCATGGAACAAGTTTGTGCTTAATGATGGATTCGTGTTCCGTTCTAACAAGCTATGCATTCCAGCTAGCTCTGTTCGTCTTTTTTTGTTGCAGGAGGCGCATGGAGGAGGATTAATGGGACACTTTGGCGTGAAGAAGACGGAGGACGTACTGTCTACACATTTATTTTGGCCAAAGATGAGATGGGATGTTGAGCGTTTTGTTGCTCGCTGCACTACATGTCAAAATGCTAAGTCACGACTCAATCCTCATGGTTTATACATGCCTTTACCTGTACCTAGTTGTAAGGCCCGATATGCGGTACTGTTACAGATCTAGATGTTTCCATCCAGATCCGGGGACGAAGCACATATCGGTCCCACCGCGACATATGACGAAGTCATATGCCCCGGATTTCCAACATGATATCACAACATTACAGATAAAAGGATACAACATCTCATACAATTGGCATACAACTGCCTTAATACAATACAACAGCGGAAGATACATGTCTGAGTACAGACTACAAGCAAATGCCTAGTGGCAAAGAGAAAAAAACGATCCCCATAACCACACGGGTCCAGGCCCTCCGCCGGGATCCGTCTAACTAGTCGTCGTCGAGTCTCCACGTGAAACGTCGATCACCATACATGTTGTCGATCAAGAACCCTGAAAAGAGTTTGGGGGTAGTATCATGAGTACAGAAGTACTCAGCATCCAACCGTAGTGGTCAACTGACCCAGCAAGGACTTCATCACTCGTCATTCTAGGACAACTAGTAGTTTACGGTAAGGATGGGGTAAGTGGTGAGGTTGCTGCCGCACTAGCATTATGAAGTGGCTAACGATCTAGAGAGTAAGATAAGAAGCCAAGCATTCGATGAGGAATCGCCTCCAACAAGTCTTTCTATCAACTACTTACGCAATCATAACACCTATCCTATCCTTGTCCTCCTCTTCGCATCCCGACGAAGAAGACGCAATCAAGGCACACACACGTTGATCAAGTTATATTAAGATTATATCAGTTGTTGTTGTCTATGATCAAGGAGCAGGTCTCAAGTCGTCCATAACCGTGGACACGGCTTCTCGAAAAGATTTAACCTTGCAGGTGTGTACCAACTTCCCATTACAAGGCTCCGCACGCACGCCCATCTCTCTCAGTTGCTACCCATTATAGGAAACCATTTTATGATTTAGTTCCGAGAGATCCGAAACGACAGGTCCCTCTAACTAACAACGAACAAATCCGGGTGGCCCCCGGTGAGTCGACACCCAACTCAAAAGCCGGCCGCGCTCTGGAATCGGTCTCTACCGTCTGTCGCAGGTTTGGATAGCCGGTTAATCACACATGGGAAACTGGGTCCTCAGCCGGACAAGGTGGGCTAGCAAGGGAACTATGTCCTCACTGGTCCGGGTTGGTTTGAAAACTACTGGCGGCCAACCAGCACACACACGGTTTCAAATGGTAAATCAGCTTGGGCCACCACTAGAAATGTTTGAAGATAGGTAGGTAAGAAGAGGGGACCCCATAAATCCCACACGCGGCTAGGCACGCTCAGTCTTAAAACCAATACCCGGAACTCGGATCCTAGGTGAATCGAATGGAACAAAGCGTCGGGGAGGGATAGCCTAGACCTTCCATCCTTCGTCGAATATAGTCAACATTTATAATAATCATATCATCAACAACAATATAATAATGTGATAGCCCAAACCAAGGAGTAATATCGTAGCATCCTAAGGATGCATACTAAGCAGGGGCTAAGCAACGAGCAATAGTAACATAGCAGTACATGGCCTGCTAGGAGGGGACATGGCTGTATCGGTTTGAAAGAGGCTGTAAACATGTGGTAGGATCAAACATCAAACCTATCCTAGACTAGCATGCAAACCGCTGGTTGAAATAGAATGGATCATAAGTAATGCATAGTCCTTACCTGTTGATAAGTCGGATTCCAAAGGTGTAGTTGATCGCAAGCTCGCAACGTCTCTGAAGGGTACCCGCGGAAGCACACAATAAGGAAACACTGGAAAATGAAATCAACTAGCAAGCACTCTATTACTACGAGGCAAACACGAGCAAGCATCAACAAGAAGGCAACATGAGACATCGCACCTACCGTCGAGAGCGGTTACTAACAGGTTAAGTGGAGTACTCGTCACACACGACGATACCGCATGTTTACGATGATTCAAGTTGTTTAGCTACAGGTGATCAACAAAGTTTGTTAACATGGCATCTCACTCAAGCATGGCATAGCACACAAGCATGGCAAGAGGTGAAGCATAAGGTAAACTATCTATGCTAGTCAAGTTAAATGGGGTAAAACTCCTAAGCAATCTTATCACTATTTACCCCACAAAAATCATAATGTTTGGTACTGTTTTACCCTAAACAATATTTTATATTTGTTAACAGCAGAAAACAATATCATAAACCCAATGTACACGAAAAACTAATCAAGTTACATTTAAAGAACACCCCAAATAGAGTTACGGTTAAAAAGATACAAGCAAAACAAGTTACGGGCACCATCTGCCAACATCAGGAATCACACTTTAGAGCATTGCATAAACAGGATAATGAATGCAAACATGCTCACAAATGATATGCAATTAAAGTAGACATGACAGAGAAGGCATGGCAAAAAGAATCATGCAAATAGGCATCATGAACAACTAGTTATAGCTCATGCAAAATGCAATAAAACATTACTGGTCTAGGACTTAGTGAAAATCAGAGAAACATGGCAGAAACTGTTATTTTTATGCTGTATAAACAGGAGCAAAACCATATGCAAAAGTGCAGCAACATGACATAGCAATACATGAGCATGAACTAGACATGATGGTGATCAGGTACAAACAAGAATCATGGTCATAGGCATCACATATCAAAAGATATTAAGCATGCAACATGGCATCGCAAAGTAACAGACAGTAGAGGTGGCTGTCAACAACAGCAGCATAGCAACTTTGGAGCAGAATATAACCATGACCAGGAAAGTACACATGACCATGCAATACACGTAATGAAATTAGACATGATGCTTAACAATATGCAGCAAGAATCACTCAATTCCGATAAACGGTCGCGACACACTCGTCGACCGAAGTTGCAACAAAATATAAACAGCAGCACACTAACAGCAGGGTAGCTACTTTGGTTGAAGATACAATCAACATGAAGCAAGCAAATATGGCATGTGTATGCATGGAACTGAAGTAGAAACAATGCTTAACAGGATGCAAAAGGAATCAATCAATTCCGACGAACGGTTGCGACGCAACCGTTGCCCGAAGTTGCAATAAAATAACAGTTCAGCAACAACAGCACAGCTAACGATCTGGTACCCACTTCGACGCAGAAATCTAGACGGCGTCAAACGGAAAAACTTTCTACATACAAACGAAAGAGCACGTAATTCTAAACATTTCGTCTTTTGGACGGAACGCGATCCGAGCTGCGGTTTGATCGTTAAGCTAATCGCAAAACAGGTAAACAACAGCAAAATTAATAGACTTAGCAGAAAAAAGGAAAAACAGAGAAAAAGATTAAAAAAAGCAAACGGGCCTCACACCTAGTGGACCTCGGCGCACCTGGCCGCTGGAGAGGGGAAGGGGTCGGCCTGGCTGGCGCTGGCTACATGGCCGCTGCTGGGCCGCGACAGGGCCCGCTGGATTAGCCGATGGAGGCTTGCTGGGCCGGACCAGGCTGTCCGGTGCGGTTGGGGACAGGGGCGCCGGCTCGGGCTCGTCCCGAGCGACCAACGACGGCGGCGAGGCAATGTCGGTGAGGAGGCGGCGCCGCTCGCGATGCAGGGCGAGGTCAGGGGTGCGGCACGACCGGATCCGACTTCGGGGTGGTGTGGGGCGACGTCCAGGGCCGGCAGCGCAAGCTCCGTTGGCCGGCGCGGCGGCTGAGGTCAAGCTCGCCCATGGTTGTGACGGCGGCCTCCACTGCACGAAGAAGACGACTCAGGGTGAGAGGAGGGAAGAGGGGCGTAGGGAGGAGAGGGAAGGAGAGACCACGGGAAGAGGAGGGGCGCGGCGGCAGCTGCCGGCGTCGGCCGGAGACGGGCGGCGCGGCAGCGTGCCCGCGGGCTGGAGGCGGAGGGAGTTGGAGGAGAGAGAGGGTGGTGGAGGCTGGGAGGCGACGTGGCGGCCTCTGGGCCGTTAGATCCTCAGATCTGGCGGTCCAGATTTGTTGGGGGCTAAATTTTATATCTGGAGCTAGGTTTTGGACGAAAATGGGGATATTTTTAGGGCAAAGTGGAGGGGGTGGCTGCAATTTTGTGGCTAGGGAAACCCTAGAAAGAGGTGGGAGTGTGGTGGTCTTTATATAGCCCAGGTAGCTGGCAGTTTGCAAAAACAGTCCCGGTTTTTCTCTCGCCCGCGCGGTGTTTACGTTTCTGACCGCCGGGGGTGTGCAGGACATCCGATTCGGGTAAAACTTCGAACTGCGCGATCAGCGCGTCGAGCCTGAGGCGTTCACCTCACGCTGGAACTGTTCTGAGAACACTTTCCGGCGCGCTATAAAAATATCCCGTTTAATTATTAAATGGGGTTTTTCGTTCCGTTGGCTGCGGCTGGTCTCGTGCGGTTTTCGCGACGTTGATCGGGTGAAACCCGGTGTCGCAAATGTCGTGTGTCATGGTGGCAAGGGTCGGTTTCCGTCCGATACGAGATAAGAGGGGAAAAATAATCACCGATCAATAAATCGGGGATGCAAACACCGCAAACAAATCAGACAATCAAACAATTCACCCCGAAAACAATTTTTTTTTAATTTTTGTGAAATCTGGGCTGTTACACTAGTGTTCCGTGGGAGGACATATCCATGGACTTTGTTTTAGGCTTGCCTTGAACAAAGAAGGGGAGGGATAGCATATTTGTTGTCGTGGATAGATTTTCTAAGATGGCACACTTTATACCATGTCATAAAAACGATGATGCTGCTAATGTTGCTGATTTATTCTTTCATGAGATTATTCGCTTACATGGTGTACCCAATACTATTGTCTCGGATCGTGATACTAAGTTTTTTAGCCATTTTTGGAGGTGCTTATGGGCTAAGTTGGGGACTAAACTACTTTTTAGTACTACATGTCATCCCCAAACTGATGGACAAACTAAAGTAGTCAATAGGACTTTTTCTACTATGCTTAGGGCTGTTTTAAAGAGTAACTTGAAAATGTGGGAAGAATGTTTACCTCATATTGAATTTGCTTATAATCGTTCATTGCATTCTACCACTAAAATGTGCCATTTTGAGATTGTTTATGGTTTTCTACCTCGTGCACCTATTGATTTGCTGCCTCTTCCATCTTCGGAGAAGGTTAATTTTGATGCTAAGCAACGTGCTGAATTGATATTAAAAATGCATGAGTTAACTAAAGAAAACATTGAGCGAATGAATGCCTGTACAAGCTTGCGGGTGATAAAGGTAGAAAGCATGTTGTGTTTGAACCTGGAGATCTTGTTTGGTTACATCTACGTAAAGATAGGTTTCCTGATTTGCACAAGTCTAAGTTAATGCCACGAGCTGATGGTCCCTTTAAGTTTTTGCAGAAAATTAATCATAACGCATATAAACTTGATCTACCTCCAAACTTTGGGGTTAGTCCCACATTTAATTTTGCAGATTTGAAGCCTTATTTGGGAGAAGATGATGTTATTCCGTCGAGGACGACTTCAATTCAAGAAGGGCAGGATGATGAGGACATCCCTACTACTGTTACACCCACATCCTCACCAACTAAACAAATTGGACCAATTACTAGAGCACGCGCACGTCAACTAAATTATAAGGTACTTTCGTTTCTTGCGAATCCTTCTAATGTTCATGAACATATGATGCTGCCTAAATTAGATAATTTTGTTTTGCTTATGAATGAAGGACCTAGCATGGACAAGAAGGATGGTCATTGGAGCGGGATCAAGCATGGAGAAGAAGATGTGTCGGGACCCGGGGTTAGCGTATGTAATTCCAGTCACGATACAATCACATGGAGAGCCGAGAGCCGTACCCACTTGTCTAAGGAGACAAGGCCAAGCACAGAACACTCTCGGAAAGCATCAAACGTGAGGGGCATCCCATCCAGGCCGGATGATCAACTGAGATGGGTCCTCATCGCCCGCTCACAAGTCTAAATGATTATGGGTGGTGAAATCCCATACTCATAGACAAGTCGCCTCAACCATGTTATCGATTGAATCCTAACTCTTACATATACTTACTCCAGCCCGATCACTTAGTCGGGGTCTAGGGCGGGCTCGATCATACAACAAAGTGTGCACGTGACAAAGTCACGAGCAATCGCATCGCGATGCCCCAAGCTGCGCACATCTAAGGGCCACTTGGTGTATAAAAGACCGCCAGCCAGATCACAACTAAGGTCTCAAAAACCCATACCAAGACATGCATGTTATAATCATACACGCAGCACACATGCCTAGTATGAACAGCAGGTATCATCACATAACTCTACAAAGTACTCTTTATTGATATACACATAGAGCATACAAAGATCACATGTCTGTGATCACATTACATCATACAACGGAAGCAAATTAGGTCTGAGTACAGACAAGTTTAACAAATGGCTTAGAGAAGCCTTGTACAACAAACATGCCCTTCCACGAGGGACCAGAATGCTGTCTGGGACTATGCTAACTTAGTCAACGTCGAGCTTCACGAAGGTGACTCCATCGGGGTCCGGTTCTTATCTAAAACATAGAATAAGCAAACGTGAGTACAAAGTCGTACTCAGCAAGACTTACATCAGAACTACACTACTCATGCTCAAGTATCAAGGTAAAGGGAAGTGGGGTTCAACATGCAGAAGTGCCAGCTTTGACTTGGCTAGTCCTGAGCTACGATTACCAGACTTGAGGTAAGAAGCGTACACGAGTCCACTATCCAAGTCTCCAACCAATACACCACTATGGTTACTTCCTCGACTTCCCCACGAGGAGGCACACCATAGCACTCACGCTTATCTTGCGAGTTTAGAAGTATCCAGTTCAAGTTGTCTAATAATCAGGTACAGGTTCCAAGTAGTCCTTAACCGCGGACGTGGCTATTCGAATAGTTTTGTTAACCTTGCAAGGGTGTAAACTACACACACATGACCATCGGTTACCGCCAGGTCTCGCCACCGTTCAAGAGGTGACAGAGATGATGTTCACCATGACACTTCGCTCACAACCGGTCTATTCCAGGAGTCGACTATCTGAGTTTGTCACCGCTCGAGAGTCCGGCCGGATCAACGAAACGGACCCAGACAATTTAAGCAACCGAGACGCCACCTCTGACAGATGGTTTCACTGTCTCACAGATCCACCCACATATCTAGGATGATGCAGCATTTACACTCACTCTTTTTCTATGCATATGTCAAATGGAAGGCCCGAACTAATGTGACTCCTGGACGTCGACAAGGATCAAGGTACTAGGCCGAGAGGGGTCAGTGAGCCCAATGTGTGGTTGTACTCTTTGTCTTGGATTACCATACAAGAACTCGGTGCTTAAGGCGGTGTCCAACGAGACAACCCACTGTGTACTCCTACACAGCCCCTCATCGTTCACCTTGTATTAGGGTGGATTCACCGACACAGTTTCACTTTCATCAACACGATGTTCGCCATCATCCCGACTCACATCAAAAGCAACCTCATGTAACACTAAGCATGCAATAAGCTATAACAGTTGCAGGGGCTTCATGATATCAATCAACTCCTATGTCAGCTAGGATTGTGGTTTACTTACTACTGTGACAAGATGATAGGTCATGCATCGGACATCGGTTCAACTATGCGGTAGAATCGATACAAAGTGATCTCCTAAACATGCATAATCGAGACTGAGAGGGAATTGGGATTTTATAGATATGATCAATGGGGTTTGCTTGCCTTGCTGACGAGGTTCACACACGGTGTCTTCAACAAAGGGGATGGCCTCCGATTCCAGTTGCACATCTATCGAGCAAACAATGAAACAAGGAAATAAATATAATTGCGATGCTCAAATACATGATAAGTGTTGAAAACATGATGTACATGGTACTGATGTGTTGACAATTCCATTTAATTGAAGTGTATTGCATTTGGAATGCAAATTCAAACTCCACATAAGAATTTCAAATAAACCAAATTGCATTTGAAATTTTTTGATCATTTGAAACCATGTGACAATGTGTGTAATATGCTTCTGAAGTTCAGGTGATCATGTTTGCATTGTAATGGTTAAAATTTGAATTGCATTTGAATTAAATTTGAATTAATTCCAATTAAGCCAAATAGAAAAAGCTACTGGTCTCATTTTAAAATCAACTCAAACATGGTTGAAAGTTGCATATTTGGATAGAAAATTTTATGCTGATCATTTTTCATATATTATTTGTCCAATTTGGAGTTCATATGAATTTTCTATGATTTATTGAAGTTTAAGCCTTTTTCTGGATTTTTCTCTGTTTTCTTTTATTATTTTAAATCTTTTCCAAATACTGCATCAGCCCCACATCATCATGACGTCAGGGGGGGGGGGGCTGACCTGTGGGTCCACCCTGTAAGCCTCACAGGGGTTAATCCCCTCTGTTTAAAAAAATAAACAGGGGTTATTAGGGGCAGGGCCCCACCTGTCATCGTCATTGGGGGGGATTAAGGGCTGATTAGCCCTTAACCTAATCCACCCGGCCGGTGCCACTGGGCACGGCGGAGCCCTGCCGGAGTGACCATTCCGGCCACGGCTGGGCACGGGGAAACTACCAGGGGGTAGCCCGTGCTCGTCCGCTTCGAGCTGTGCCACCAGGGAGGCAGGGGGTGGCCGGAACCTCGCCGGCGTCGAGGTGCGGCGGCGGCCGTGGCTCGGCTCGACGGGCACGGAGGCTGGGAGCGCGGAAAAGGCAGGGGTTAGGGGGGTTTCGCTCACCGGAGCACGGGGAGCTCGATGGTCCAGTCGAAGGTGGCTGGGAGAGCTCAACGGCGACGAATTCGTCGATGAACTCCGATGGCCGGAGTCGAAGAGGACGGCCCGATTCGGCAGCTCCAGGGGTCTTCAACTCGCAATCGTTTGCTCGGGGACGAAGTCGACTATGGCGAGGGCGATGGACACGTCTGCTTGAGCTCGGGATGGCGGGGGGGGGGGGGGGTGGGGGGGCACGCATGCGCACGGCGGCACTCTGCGGCGTTGCTCGGTTCTCGACGGGCGCGGCGAGAGAGGGCGAGGGAGAGATGCGTTGGAGGGGAAAATGGAGCGGGAGGCTCCCAGAAGCCTCCAGGTGCGAAGAGGTGGCCGCAGTAAGCTGCTGCGTGGCCGCGGCTCGTCGGCGGCGTCGGTGGAGTGCTGCATGCATTCCACCGAGCACCTTCGGGGCGCGGGGAGGAAGAGACAAGCGGGGAAGGTGGGCTGGGCCGGCCAGTGGAGAGGTGGGCCTTCGCCTGTGGGCGCAAGGTAAGCCTCTCTTTTCTTTTTCTTTTTATTTTTTTCTGTAAATAGGTTGGCCCCACTAATTAAATTAGGTAGGCATTTTTTATAAATGTCCAAATAATTTTATAAATACTAAGTGACCAGTAGCTAGTCACATATAGAATTTGGACATTTTTGAAATTCAACATATTTTGAATTTCAATTCAAATAGGGTCAAATTTAATTTCCAGGGCACCTTTTGAATTTTTGAATATTCCATGGGCATGGGAATGAACCCAAACCACTTTTAAAATGATCACCATCATTTATAGGAATTTTCCAACTATTCAAATGATTTTTGGAAAAAGATTTTTATCTGGCCATTTGAATTAATTTCTCAGGGCTTTTCTTTTCCCCATTTTTGAATTTCTTTTGAAAATTTTGCATGATGCAAAGGGTCAAACAAGCCCTAGCACTTACCCTAGTTGGGGTTCTGACAACTCGCCCCCACTCAAAATAATCTCGTCCCGAGATTCAGAAGTCGTCGGGAGGAAGGAGGGGTACTCGGTACGGAGGCGGTCTTCTCTTTCCCATGTTGCTTCTTTCTCGGAGTGATGTGACCATTGCACTTTGAGGAACTTGATGTTCTGACGACGAGTGACACGCTCTGCGGAATCAAGAATACGAACAGGGTACTCTCGATAAGAAAGGTCATTTTGGAGATCAAGCGTTTCATGGTCGACTTCGCGGATGGGGTCCTTGAAGCAACACCTGAGTTGTGACACATGGAATACATCATGTACTCGGGAGAGGTGCGGAGGTATTTCAAGTTGGTAGGCAACTTCTCCACGTTTAGCAAGAATGCGGAAAGGTCCGATGTAACGTGGGGCCAACTTGCCTTTGATACCGAATCTTTGGGTTCCCTTCAGAGGAGTAACCCGAAGGTAAGCCTTCTCATCAAGATTGTAGCTCTCCTTTCTATGAGACTTGGCGGCTTTCAATCGATCACGAACAATGCGAACTTGCTCTTCTGCTTCCTTGATCATATACGGTCCAAAGAGTTGTCTTTCACCGGTTTCTGACCAGTTAAGGGGTGTTCGACATCGTCGTCCATAGAGGAGTTCAAAAGGGGCCATGTTCAGACTAGATTGAAAACTATTGTTATAAGAAAATTCAGCGAATGGAAGAGACTTCTCCCAATTCTTTCCGAATGAGATAGCACAAGCTCTGAGCATGTCTTCCAAAATTTGATTAACCCTTTCAACTTGACCGCTAGACTGAGGATGGAAAGCTGTACTAAAGGATAGATGAGTTCCCATAGCATTTTGAAAGCTTCCCCAGAATCTAGAGGTGAAAAGGCTGCCACGATCAGAATTGATCACCAAAGGAACACCGTGAAAAGACACAATTCTAGAGACGTACAAGTCTGCCAACTGACTAGCAGTTATAGACTCGCGAACTGGAAGGAAGTGAGCAACTTTGGAAAGTCTATCAATGACCACGAAGATGGCATCGTTTCCTTTCTGGGTTTTTGGAAAGCCGGTGATGAAGTCCATACCGACTTTGTCCCATTTCCAGTCTGGAATAGGCAAAGGTTGAAGTGTGCCAGCAGGTGTTTGGTGTTCTGCTTTAATGCGACGACAAACATCACATTCAGCAACAAATTGAGCAATGTCTCTCTTCATCCTGGTCCACCAAAATCTCTGGCGTAGATCTCTGTACATTTTTGTGCTACCGGGATGAATCGAGAGGGTTGTATCATGGGCTTCTTCGAGGATGAGTTGCCTCAGATCCCTATTCTTAGGTACTACCAAACGATTTTCAAAGAATACCGTTCCTTTACTATCAGTGGAGAAACATTTAGCAACTCCGCTAGCAATGTTCTCCTTGATCCGGCGTACACCTCGTGCACGTCTTTGGGCAACTATGATTTGATCCTCAAGGGTTGGTTTCGCCACCAAGTTGAAAAGAGATCCACGAGGAACAATCTCGATATTGAGCTTTCGAAATTCCTCATGAAGAAGTGGTTGATACTGCTGTAACATGAGGTTGTTACAGTACGACTTACGACTTAGTGCATCAGCCATGACATTGGCCTTGCCTAGGGTGTAAGAAATTCCTAAGTCATAATCTTTTATCAACTCTATCCAGCGTCTTTGCCCGAGGTTAAGATCTGGCTGGGTGAATATGTATTTGAGGCTTTGGTGATCAGAATAGATCTCACAACGATTACCAAGGAGGTAATGTCGCCAAGTCTTCAGGGCATGAACTACGGCAGCGAGTTCAAGATCATGGGTAGGATAATTCTCTTCATGTGGCCGCAACTGGCGTGAAGCATAAGCTATCACATGTCGATCTTGCATAAGTATTCATCCTAACCCTTGCCGTGAAGCATCACAATAGATCTCGAAATCCCTTTTGCTGTCTGGAGGTGCAAGTACGGGTGCAGAAGTCAATCTTATTTTTAGCTCTTGAAAGCTTTCCTCGCACTTGAGGGTCCATTGGAATTTCTGATCTTTCTTGAGGAGTTCAGTAAGAGGCTTTGCAACTTTAGAAAAGTTCTCGACGAAGCGGCGGCAATAGCTGGCTAGGCCAAGAAAACTCCTAACTTGCTTAACCGATTCAGGTGGAGTCCAGTCAAGGACGGCCTGAACTCTCTCTGGATTGACTGCAACACCTTTCGCAGAAATCACGTGGCCTAAGTAGGTCACTTCTGGTAACCAAAATTCACACTTGGAGAACTTGGCATAAAGGCGGTGCTCTCTAAGTTTCATCAATACCAACCTAAGATGTTCTGCGTGCTCTTCTTCGTTCTTCGAGTAGATGAGAATATCATCGAGATAAACCACAACAAATTTATCTAGGTACTCCATGAAGATCGAATTCATCAAGCGCGAGAATGTGGCGGGGGAATTGGTTAAACCGAAGGACATGACGGTATACTCGTAAAGACAATAACGAGTAGTGAAAGCCGTTTTTGGAATATCCTCATTTCGAATTTTGATTTGATGATAGCCTAATCTCAAATCCATCTTGGAGAAGATAGAGGATCCTGCAAGTTGATCATAAAGATCATTGATCCTGGGCAGTGGGTACTTGTTCTTTATCGTTGCTAGATTTAGCGGACGATAGTCTACGCACATCCTTTCTGTTCCATCTTTCTTCGTTACGAACAGAACGGGGCAACCCCATGGCGATGAGCTAGGGCGGATGAAGCCTTTTGCCAACGAAGCATCAAGTTGGGTTTTTAGCTCAGATAACTCATGTGGCGCCATTCTATATGGGCGTCTCGAGATTGGGGCTGTGCCTGGTATAAGATCCACTATGAATTCTACACACCTTTCGGGTGGCATTCCCGGTAGCTCTTCAGGAAAGACATCCGGGAAGTCACGAACCACCGGAACATCTTCAAGGTCAGGAAGTGGAAGCACATTCAAAGTCTGCACCTGGATTCTAGAGCTGGGTGATGTGTAGTCAATGGTCTGGCCTGAAGGATGGGTGAGGTTAACTGATTTGGCCTTACAATCAAGGAAAGCATTCTGCCTTGATAACCAATCCATTCCTAGGATGACATCAATGTCCGAAGACTTGAGGGCTATAAGAGAAGCAAGGAATACTAAACCCTCAATTGCAATTTGATTGCCATGGCTTACTCTATTAGTTTTCCAGTTTGAACCAGGAGTTTGAATGATCATTGGAGAAAACATTTCTTCAAAATAAAATCCATGCCGAAGTGCATAACTCTCCGACATGAATGAATGAGAAGCTCCTGGATCGAAAAGAACGGAGGCGGGGACATGATTGACGGGGAGTGTGCCAAGAATGACGTCAGAAGCAGCAGTGGTGTCCTCATTTGAGATTTGGTTCACATAACCACTACTTGTGACTGAAAGCTTTGATGGGATGGTTTTGGTGGGGAATTTCTTTGAAGGCTAATGACTAGGTCGACGGTGTGCCACAAACACTGTAGGGCATTGTCGGAAGTGATGGCCTGTCAGACCACGAGTGAAACACACCCTGCCTGAATTGTTGGGAGTGGGATTGCTTGGTTGCACACCATCATTCCGGGGTGGAACAATGTGTTGAGGTGGATGGCATATATTCGGTGGTGGCCTCTGGAGAAGGCTTTGAGGTATGACACTGGTTGGAATCCAAATTTGGCGTTTCTGTGGGGCTGGACTGGAAGAAGAAGCAAGCTCAAGAGCATGCTTGCGGGACTCCTCGAAAATTTCATTGCCATGCTCAGCTCTGAAGGATCTGTTGACTAAATCCTCAAAGGTGGCAAATTCGATGAGGTTGAGATCATGGCGAAGGATGGGGCTAAGTACCTTACGGAACCTTGCCTGCTTTCTGGCATCGGTGGTGATCTCATCTTGGGCATAACGAGCAAGACGGTTAAACTCTCTCACATACTCATGAATGGACATCTCTCCTTGAGTCAGATTGCAGAACTCTTCCTTCTTGCGCTCCATTAACTCATCTAGAAGGTGGTACCCTCGAAAGGCATCACGGAACTCTTGCCAAGTCACTAGGTGACCATCAGGCTGCATCGCAACATAGTTCTCCCACCATTCAGCAGCAACACCTTCCAGAAAGTATGGCGCGAATATAACTCGATCATCGGGAGCAACATGTGTAGTATCAAGCTTACGCTCAATGGAACAGAGCCAATCATCAGCTTCAAGGGGCTCAGAAGAACATCGGAATACCGGTGGCTTGAGGAGGATGAAGTCCTGAATGCTCACAACCACATTGCAATGACGTGAGGTATTCTTCTCGATGAGCTCCAGAAGACGGGTTTGATCACGTTGATTCTTCTCAGCCTCCATCATGATTTCCGCCGCAGAAGGCGGTGGTAGCGGTTCATCATCATTTCAATTCCGAACACGGTCTCGATTCCGACGAACAGCACTACGAGTTCCACCTGACATCCTGTGTGATAAAAATCAACAATCAGAACAGGTTGAATGATGGATTCAAGGATAACAAGACATGATGAAGACGGGAAAATATTATAATGCGAAGGCAATGATCCACAGAAACACGGGATAATTCCAGCAGCATAACGGCTGCACCGGGATGAAAAATGAAACAACCTCGAATAAATTGGACAAAACTTCTTCAAGGAACTCAACAGAACGATGAGTCTGGACGACCACAACTGTCCTTCGGCTACAAGGAGGCAAACAATGAGATGTTCTAGTCAGACATAGATGAGCCTAGTCCTATCTTCCCGTAGAAAAAGTTGAGGGTGACTCAGAACTCAGATCGATGAGGATAAGGAGGAAAAGAATCCTTACTATGTTCCATTATACCCAGAGTAACTAAATAACTATAGAATGCTAGACTCGACTTCGACCAAGGGTTTGATAAGCCTACAGACAGTCCTGCTCTGATACCAAGTCTGTCGGGACCCGGGGTTAGCGTATGTAATTCCAGTCACGATACAATCACATGGAGAGCCGAGAGCCGTACCCACTTGTCTAAGCAGACAAGGCCAAGCACAGAACACTCTCGGAAAGCATCAAACGTGAGGGGCATCCCATCCAGGCCGAATGATCAACTGAGATGGGTCCTCATCGCCCGCTCACAAGTCTAAATGATTATGGGTGGTGAAATCCCATACTCATAGACAAGTCTTCTCAACCATGTTATCGATTAAATCCTAACTCTTACATATACTTACTCCAGCCCAATCACTTAGTCGGGGTCTAGGGCGGGCTCGATCATACAACAAAGTGTGCACGTGACAAAGTCACGAGCAATCGCATCGCGATTCCCCAAGCTGCGCACATCTAAGGGCCACTTGGTGTATAAAAGACCGCCAGCCAGATCACAACTAAGGTCTCGAAAACCCATACCAAGACATGCATGTTATAATCATACACGCAGCACACATGCCTAGTATGATTAGCAGGTATCATCACATAACTCTACAAAGTACTCTTTATTGATATACACATAGAGCATACAAAAATCACATGTCTGTGATCACATTACATCATACAACGGAAGAAAATTAGGTCTGAGTACAAACAAGTTTAACAAATGGCTTAGAGAAGCCTTGTACAACAAACATGCCCTTCCACGAGGGACCAGACTGCTGTCTGGGACTATGCTAACTTAGTCAACATCGAGCTTCATGAAGGTGACTCCATCGGGGTCCGGTTCTTATCTAAAACATAGAATAAGCAAACGTGAGTACAAAGTCGTACTCAGCAAGACTTACATCAGAAGTACACTACTCATGCTCAAGTATCAAGGTAAAGGGAAGTGGGGTTCAACATGCAGAAGTGCCAGCTTTGACTTGGCTAGTCCTGAGCTACGATTACCAGACTTGAGGTAGGAAGCGTACACGAGTCCACTATCCAAGTCTCCAACCAATACACCACTATGGTTACTTCCTCGACTTCCCCACGAGGAGGCACACCATAGCACTCACGCTTATCTTGCGAGTTTTAGAAGTATCCAGTTCAAGTTGTCTAATAATCAGGTACAGGTTCCAAGTAGTCCTTAACCGCGGACGCGGCTATTCGAATAGTTTTGATAACCTTGCAAGGGTGTAAACTACACACACATGACCATCGGTTACCGCCAGGTCTCGCCACCATTCAAGAGGTGACAGCGATGATGTTCACCACGACACTTCGCTCACAACCGGTCTATTCTAGGAGTCGACTATCTGAGTTTTTCACCGCTCGAGAGTCCGGCCGGATCAACGAAACGGACCCAGACAATGTAAGCAACCGAGACGCCACCTTTGACAGATGCTTTCACTGTCTCACAGATCCACCCACATATCTAGGATGATGCAACATTTCCACTCACTCTTTTTCTATGCATATGACAAATGGAAGGCCCGAACTAATGTGACTCCTGGACGTCGACACGGATCAAGGTACTAGGCCGAGAGGGGTCAGTGAGCCCAATGTGTTGTTGTACTCTTTGTCTTGGATTACCATACAAGAACTCGGTGCTTAAGGCGGTGTCCAACGAGACAACCCACTGTGTACTCCTACACAGCCTCTCATCGTTCACCTTGTATTACGGTGGATTCACCGACACAGTTTCACTTTCATCAACACCATGTTCGCCATCATCCCGACTCACATCAAAAGCAACCTCATGTAACACTAAGCATGCAATAAGCTATAACAATTACAGGGGCTTCATGATATCAATCAACTCCTATGTCAGCTAGGATTGTGGTTTGCTTACTACTGTGACAAGATGATAGGTCATGCATCGGACATGGGTTCAACTATGCGGTAGAATCGATACAAAGTGATCTCCTAAACATGCATAAGCGAGACTGAGAGTGAATTGGGATTTTATAGATATGATCAATGGGGTTTGTTTGCCTTGCTGACGAGGTTCACACATGGTGTCTTCAACAAAGGGGGTGGCCTCCGATTCCAGTTGCAGGTCTATCGAGCAAACAATCATACAAGGAAATAAATATAATTGCGATGCTCAATCACATGATAAGTGGTGAAAACATGATGTACATGGTACTGATGTGTTGACAATTCCATTTAATTGAAGTGTATTGCATTTGGAATGCAAATTCAAACTCCACATATGAATTTCAATTTAACCAAATTGCATTTGAAATTGTTTGATCATTTGAAACCATGTGACAATGTGTGTGATATGCTTCTGAAGTTCAGGTGATCATGTTTGCATTGTAATGGTTAAAATTTGAATTGCATTTGAATTAAATTTGAATTAATTCCAATTAAGCCAAATAGAAAAAGCTACTGGTCTCATTTTAAAATCAACTCAAACATGGTTGAAAGTTGCATATTTGGATAGAGAATTTTATGCTGATCATTTTTCATATATTATTTGTCCAATTTGGAGTTCATATGAATTTTCTATGATTTATTGAAGTTTAAGCCTTTTTCTGGATTTTTCTCTGTTTTTATTATTATTTTAAATCTTTTCCAAATACTGCATCAGCCCCACATCATCATGACGTCAGGGGGGGGGGGCTGACCTGTGGGTCCACCCTGTAAGCCTCACAGGGGTTAATCCCCTCTGTTTAAAAAAACAGGGGTTATTAGGGGCAGGGCCCCACCTGTCATCGTCACTTGGGGGGATTAAGAGATGATTAGCCCTTAAGCTAATCCACCCGGCCGGCGGCTAGCCGCCGGTGCCACTGGGCACGGCGGAGCCCTGCCGGAGTGACCATTCCGGCCACGGCTGGGCACGAGGAAACTACCAGGGGGTAGCCCATGCTCGTCCGCTTCGAGCTGTGCCACCAGGGAGGTCAGGGGGCGGCCGGAACCTCGCCAGCGTCGAGGTGCGGCGGCGGCCGTGGCTCGGCTCGACGGGCACGGTGGCTGGGAGCGCGGAAAAGGCAGGGGTTAGGGGGGTTTCGCTCACCGGAGCACGGGGAGCTCGATGGTCCAGTCGAAGGTGTCTGGGAGAGCTCAACGGCGAAGAATTCGTCGATGAACTCCGGTGGCCGGAGTCGAAGAGGACGACCCGATTCGGCAGCTCCAGGGGTCTTCAGCTTGCAATCGTTTGCTCGGGGACGAAGTCGACTATGGCGAGGGCGATGGACACGTCTGCTTGAGCTCGGGATGGCGGGGGGGGGGGGGCACGCATGTGCACGGCGGCGCTCTGCGGCGTCGCTCGGTTGTCGACGGGCGCGGCGAGAGAGGGCGAGGGAGAGATGCGTTGGGGGGGAAATGGAGCGGGAGGCTCCCAGAAGCCTCCAGGTGCGAAGAGGTGGCCGCAGTAAGCTGCTGCGTGGCCGCGGCTCGTCGGCGGCGTCGGTGGAGTGCTGCATGCATTCCACCGAGCTCCTTCGGGGCGCGGGGAGGAAGAGACAAGCGGGGAAGGTGGGCTGGGCCGGCCAGTGGAGAGGTGGGCCTTCGCCTGTGGGCGCAAGGTAAGCCTCTCTTTTCTTTTTCTTTTTATTTTTTCCTATAAATAGGTTGGCCCCACTAATTAAATTAGCTAGGCATTTTTAATAAATGTCCAAATAATTTTATAAATACTAAGTGACCAGTAGCTAGTCACATATAGAATTTGGACATTTTTGAAATTCAACATATTTTTAATTTCAATTCAAATAGGGTCAAAATTAATTTCCAGGGCACCTTTTGAATTTTTGAATATTCCATGGGCATGGGAATGAACCCAAACCACTTTTAAAATGATCACCATCATTTATAGGAATTTTCCAAATATTCAAATGATTTTTCTTTTCCCCATTTTTGAATTTCTTTTGAAAATTTTGCATGATGCAAAGGGTCAAACAAGCCCTAGCACTTACCCTAGTTGGGGTTCTGACAAGATGCGCGCACGGGAAAGGACAATGGAGCTTCTAGTGGTGATTTTCTCACTTGGAAGCCACCATAAGGAGTGCATGAAGGCTTGGATGAAATACACGAGATGCCACTTCATTATTTTTGTCCAAGGGGAATTATAGGTGCTGCGTCGCCTTAATATTGGGCTGGGCCCATTTAATTTCGAAATACCACATTATAGGCTGTTTTTAGAGTCCGTATGTGTGGGGAAACCGAGTTAGGGTTGTTTTCGGACCCCACCTCCAAGGGGTCATGAAAATCCCCTCTGTTCCCCCATATATACAGCCCTTAGGGCGTTGTTTAGACTTGGGTTTTAAATAGATTTAAGTTAGCCATAGACGCAACTTCAAGCTCTTCGTTTGTGTCATCCGACCAGGACAAGACTGCATTGGAACCCCAACTTTCGTTAATCATTCATCTTATATTCGCAATATCCAGATTGCAATTCTTAGTTCTTCCTTGTTCTTTTGATTGCTTGTAGGAATTAGACCTTCGTGGTGAGGTTGATCGTGCATCCGCGGGATCAATAACCTCTCGGAGTTGGTTTAGCGATTGCTAAGGCGCAACGTCTTCGCACGTTCGTAGTTGGATCGTGAAAGTCGTATCCACCATAATCGATCTCCACCATCTCATCGAAACATCGGGACACCTTCGCCTCTATCAGAAAGGCTTTAGCTACAAGCGAACGAGAGCCGGCATGGTGTCCTCAATCTCCAGAGTGTATTTCATTGAGGATGGCTCTACCTTCTTCTGGTGAGACACATCTCTGGAAAACATCTGCGACACTCCGCCGATGTAACTCACAATTGATGAGTACAAAGGATTGGCTTATCCTGACAATTTGTCTGGCCAAAATCTCATCTTGAGGAAGGATTCCCCGAGTCTTGTAATCCAAGTAAGGTACGACCCATGAGGGTGTAGCATGAATTGCAGCAACCAAAGCCGACTTTGGATCCGGCTCTGCTATGTCTTGCTCTGTTCATGGTTGTACAGAAGGTTTTGTTAGAACATCCGGGAATACGTTTGGAGGGACCGGCTTTCGCTGAGAGCCGAGTCGGGACAACGCATCTGCTGCTTCGTTTTGCCTACGGTCCACATGATCCACCTGGTATCCAACGAAAAATCCGGTTTGTCTTTCCACTTCTCGTCGATAAGCTTCCATTATGGGATCCTTGGAATTCCATTTTCCTGACACTTGTTGAGAAACGAGATCAGAGTCGCCATAGCATTGGATCCGACTTATGCTCATCTCACGAGCCAGCCGTAGCCCATGAAGTAAGGCTTCATACTCTGCTGCGTTGTTGGTGCAAGTGAACTTCAACTGCAGAACATACCACGCCGGCTCCTCACCCTTGGAGCTTCCGACTTCCATCAAAGTGCATAGTCCAATACTTGTTGACCGGCTTCAACGGAGGTGCTTGGATCTCTGTCCAGTCATTGATGAAGTCGGCCAATTCCTGGGACTTGATGGCCGTACGTGGTTCATATTTGATGTGGTAAGCCCCCAACTCTATGGCCCACTTTGCAATCCTTCCCGTGGCTTCCCGGTTTTGGATGATATCTGCAAGCAGTGCTGAGCTGACTACGGTTATGGGGTGCTCCTGAAAATAGTGTTTGAGCTTCCGACTCGCCATGAGTACACCAAGGACCAATTTCTGCCAGTGAGGGTAACGTTTCTTTGATAAAGTCAAAACTTCACTGACGTAATAGACTGGCCTCTGCAGAGGGTGCTCTTTACCGACTTCCATCCGCTAGACAACAGCCACAGTGCTAACTTCTCGATTATTGGCTGCAATATATAGTAACATAGGTTCCTTTGGCTTGGAAGCCGCCAAGATTGGAGCCTGGGATAACTGCTTCTTTAGTGATTCTAGGGCCTAGTCGGCTTCGTCATCCCAAACAATTTTTTCTGATTTCCTCAGAAGTCGATACAGGGGAATTTCCTTTTCCCCGAGCCGGCTGATAAACCGACTTAATGCGGCTACGCATCCTGTGAGTCGTTGGACTCCTTTGACCGAGGCTGTCTTCTGAAGAGTCATGATAGCGTTGATCTTCTTCGGGTTTGCCTCAATGCCTCTCTCCGATACTATGTATCCGAGGAGTTTACCTGAAGGTACCCCGAAGGTGCATTTGGCCGGGTTTAACTTCATCCGGTACTTGCGCAGGTTTTTGAAGGTTTCCTGTAGTTCGCCGATGAGTGAGTCGGCCAGCTAGGATTTGACCACTATATTGTCCACACATAAGCATGCACGTTGCGTCCAATTTGCTCTTTGAGGCAACTCTGCACTGTTCGCTGATACGTGGCTCCGACATTCTTAAGGCCAAAAGGCATAGAAGTATAACAGTAGATCTCGAAAGGAGTGATAAAAGCCATTTTCTCTTGATCCGCAAGGGCCATTTTGATCTGGTGGTAACCAGAGTAGGCGTCAAGGAAACACAGGAGCTCACACCCCGCAGTTGAGTCTATGATTTGGTCAATACGAGGTAGCACAAAGGGATCCTTTGGTCATGCCTTATTTAAGTCGGTATAGTCGATACACATACGCCAGGTCCCGTTCTTTTTCAGAACGAGGACCGGGTTTGCGAGCCATTCTGGATAGAAGACTTCCATGATGAATCCAGCGGCAAGAAGCCGGGCTATCACTTCCCCAATAGCGTTTCTCCTTTCGTCGTTGAAATGGCGAAGGAATTGCCTGACCGGCTTCAGCTTTGGATCTATAGGTGGTGCTCAGGGAGTCCCCTCGGGACACCTGGCATATCAGAGGGTTTCCATGCAAAGATGTCCCGATTCTCACAGAGGAACTCGATGAGCACGCTTTCCTATTTATCAGATAACTCTGTCCCAATGATGAACTGCTGAGAAGAGTCACCAGGGACAAAGTCAACTTTCTTTGTATCCTGAGCCGGTTGGAACTTGGGATTGTTGTCGGGAGTCGGTTTCTTCAGGATTGTGGGGTCTGCCGGGTCTACCTTTTCTTGGTATGCTGGCAAGTCCTCTTTGGCGCATGCCGACTCGGCAAATTTGACGTGTTGTTCGTCACACTCCATTTCCCTGGACTGACTTCCATCCACTGTGATCGGGCCATTAGGACCTGACCTTTTTAGCTTCAACTAGACATAGCATGGTCGAGCCATGAATTTAGCGTAAGCCGGTCTGCCTAAAATGGCGTGATATGGGCTCTCGAGTTTTACCACTTCAAAGGGTATGAGCTCGGAGCGGAAATTTTCGGCGTTTCCAAAAGCCGTCTCTAGGTAGATCTTGCCTATCGGACGTGCCGACTTGCCTGGGACTATTCCATGGAAAACGGTGTTGGAGGGTTGCAACTGTTTTTTGGTTAGTCCCATCCTGCGGAAAGTTTCGTAATAAAGGATGTTGATGCTTCTTCCTCCGTCCATGAGTACTTTGTCAAGTGTATATCCTCCAATTTGTGGAGAGACTACTAGAGCCAGAGCTCCCGGGTTATCCACCACCGGGGGTGGTCATCCCTTTTCCAAGTGATTGGATTTTTTGACCAATTAAGACACCTAGGCCAAGCCGGCTCTGTAGTCAGAGCCATAGCGGCTCTCCGTTGCAACTTCCTACCCCTCCGGCAACTGCTAGTGGTGAAAATGTGATATGCTGCACGGTCATGGAGTTGTTTCGGGTTTGCTTGAAATCCAGCAAGCCCTGACTGATTTTGCTGGCCCCCTCCTCCGGGTCCTTGGTGTTGAGGCATTGCGCCGGCTCCTTGATAACCAGGATTTTGGTTGTTACTGTTCTGGCCGGCTCCCCCACCTGACCCGGGATGTCCCTGGTTTCCACGTCGTGCAAACTCTTTCATGAAATTGCAATCTTCCCAGGTGTGGTTGGCTGGACGACCGGGTTTACTATTGGTTGGGCAAGGAATCTTCATAGCTGCTTCAAAGTTGTTTGGGCGAAAATTCCCTTCCGACTTGCGGTAGTTGTTGCCCCCTGCTTCTGTCTTTGGGAGCCAACATTTGTGTTGTCTACCAAGTCAGAAGTAGTCTGATCAAGTCGCCGCTTGGTTTGCTGATTCTGATTCTGGGATGTTTTGCCGCCGTTTTTGTTATGGCTGGCTTTATCCTGTTGAGGGTCAGTATCCTTGGTTTTGTCAGACTCGGCATATTTTCTAACCGTGTTCATGAGCTCTCCTATATCCTTGACCGTCCTCTTGAGTCGTCCAAGCTTGTGCACTAGGGGCTCAAACTTGCAGTTCCTTTCCAAGACAATGACGGTTGTTTGGGCAGTGATAGCGTCTGAGGAGTCGATTATTTCTGCTACCCGTCGTGCCCAACTCAGGGTCGACTCTCCTTCCTTCTGGACACAATGCTCCAAGTCAACAATTGAGGTAGCTCGCCGACAAGTGCCTTGGAAGTTCTTGATGAACTCTTCCTTGAGATCTGCCCAGGAGGTGACAAAGTTCTCTGGGAGATTTTTGAACCATGTGCGAGCCGACCCTTCCAACATCATTGTGAGGTAACGGGCGCAGACTCCTTCGCTGGCTTGTAACATGTCCATGGATAGGCCATAACTTTCGATCCAAGCTGTCGGGTCCATGTCAGCTATATAGTGCGCGATCTTACGTGGTCCCTTGAAATCTGATGGCAAGCGTGTATTTCGTAGAGCCGGCACCAGGCATCGGTTGCCCACGGATCTGCTGATGAACTCGGTGTCTTGATCTTGGCGTGGAGGTTGGGCCACCGGCTCTACACGGCGTTCGGGATTGGAGCCGGCCAATAGGTCTTGGATCCTTTTTGCCCCCTGAGGGTCCAGAGGTGGTGGAGCTGTCACAACCCCAAGGTTAGGCATGTGCTAGGGTTAGCTTGGACTTTGCATCATGTGAAAAATTCAAAATAAATTCAAAATAGGGAAAAGAAAAGCCCTGAGAAATTAAGTCAAATGGCCAGATAAAAATCTTTTTCCAAAAATCATTTGAACATTTGGAAAATTCCTAGAATTGTTGCTGATCATGGAAAAAGTGGTTTGGGATCATCCCCATGCCCATGGAATTTTCTAAAATTCAAAATGTGCCTTGGAAATTAAATTAAACTCCAATTTGAATTAAAATTCAAATTGTTTGAATTTCAAAAATCCCCAAAACTTGTGAGTGGCTAGTTATATATATTATAAGCCCACATAAAAGTTTTCAAGATTTTACAAATTGCCTTGCTATTTTATTTGGGGCAAAACAAATGGCAGAAAAAGAAAACAAAAACAAAAACAGAGAGAAAATAAAAAAAGGGAAAAAGCCCACCCGGCCAGGCCGCAGGCCCAACTAATCCCCCAGCCGGCCCAAGCCCACCTACCTTGTCGTCTACCCCAAGCTGCTCGGTGGCGCGCTGGGAGGAGACGGCCGACGCCACCGCGACGCCGGCAAGCTTCTAGGCCTCCCCTGCCCCTCTCCTAGCGCCACGGAGACAACCACCTCACGCCGCAGCCTTTCCCCTCCTCTGGCTCGCTCTCCCGCTCCCCCCTCGTCGTATTCCCCGCCACCCGTAGCTCTCCGTCGCCGCCGCACACGCACACTCGCGGCCAATGGCGACGAGAAACCCCACCATCGTGTCTACTCGCTCCGTGGTCGACGTCTTCATCAAGCCGCGCCTCCAATTCGAGCCGGAGCACCACGGAAACGACGCCAACCCCGAGCTCTTCCGCCACGCCCAACGAGCTCCGGCGAGCTATTGCGCTCCGTCTAGCCTCTCCACGGCCATGCCAAGCTGTTCTTAGTGCTCCTGGTGAGCCACATCTTCGATCCCCCCATCTCGCGCTTCTCCCCGTGGTTTCTTTCGCCGTGTCCGTTGAGACCAGTGGGCGGCCGCCGCGCTCCTCTTTCCCGGCGAGGCTCCGACCATCTTTGGGCCCTTCCGTGCGCACCGCGTGATGCGGACGTGCATGGGCATCCTTTTGATTCCCTCCCCGCGCCAAATGGTGGCCGGGAGCTCAACTCCGGCGAGCCACCGCCGTCTGTTGAGGCCACCGGCGACTAGCCGGAGAGATTAGCCTAACCCCACCCCTAACCACCCACTAACCCTCACTGACACTTGACCCCACTGGCTTAATTAAGCCACTATTAATTTAATTAAATCAGGATTTAACCCCCTGAGGCTGACAGCCATGGCCCACTGGTCAGAGCCCCCTCCACGTCAGCATGACCTCATGCTGACGCAATAACCCTTTTATCCAATTAAAAGAATTCAGAAAAATGCAAAAATTCAATGAAACTTCTAAAATTCATAGAAAATTCATATTACCTCCAAATTGGACAAATAATACATGAAAAATGATCATCAGAAAATAATCTATCCAAATATACAACTTTCAGCTATGTTTGAGTTGAATTTAAAATGGGTCCAGTAGCTTTTGCTATTTGGTTTAAATGGAATTAATTCAAATTTAATTAAAATGCTTTTCCACTTTGAACCAATACAATGTAAACTTGGTCACTTGTACATCAGAGACATATTACACACATGATCACATGGTTTTTTCAAAAAAACAAACAATAGCAATTGCAATTTGGTTAAATTGAAATTCATATGTGGAGTTTGAATTTGCATTTCAAATGCAATACACTTCATTTAAATCAAATGTACCACAAACCAACACCATTCACATCATGGACAACATTATCATGTGATTGTGCATTTAAATTCAATGTTGCCCCCCTCTTGTTGATGATTGTGCCGGTAACAGTGCTTTCGAGACGGTGATCACCCACGAACGAGAAGCAGTTCGGTAAACCCCGTGTATCGTCAGCAAGGCAAGCAAACCCCATTGATCATGTCTATAAAATCCTACTTCCCTCTCAGTCTCGCTTATGCATGTTTAGGAGATCACAGAGACACGTTCTTTCGCATAGTTCAACCCATTCTGATGCATGACCTATCATTTTTTCACCGTATTAAGCAAACCACAATCCTAGCAGATATAGGAGTTGAATGATGAGCATGTGGCCCCTGCAGCTGTTACTGCTTATTGCTGCTTAGTGATACAATGAGGTTACTTTGATTGTGAGTCGGGATGGAATGTTCACAGGTTGTTGATGGTAACGTGTTGGTGAATCTACCCTAATACAAGGTGAAAGATGAGAGGTTGTGTAGGAGTACACAGTGGTTTGTCTAGTTCAACACCGCCTTAAGCACCGAGTTCTTGTATGGTAATCCAAGATGAAGAGTACAACCACACATTGGGCTCACTGACCCCTCTCGGCCTAGTACCTTGATCCGTGTTGACGTCCAGGAGTCACACTAGTTCGGGCCTTCCGTTTGGCATATGCATAGAAAAAGAGTGAGTGAAGTGTTGCATCATCCTAGATATGTGGGTGGATCTGTAAGGCAGTGAAACCATCTGTCAGAGGTGGCGTCTCGGTTGCCTACATTGTCTGGGTCCGTATCGTTGATTCGGCCGGACTCTCGAGCGGTGACAAACTCAGATAGTCGACTCCTAGAATAGACTGGTTGTGAGCGAAGTGTCGTGGTGAACATCCTCGCCGGCACCCCTTGAATGGTGACAAGACCTGGCGGTAACTGATGGTCATGTGTGTGTAGTTTACACCCCTGCAGGGTTAACAAAACTATTCGAATAGCCGCGTCCATGGTCATGGACTACTTGGAACCTGTACCTGATTATTAGACAACTTGAATGGATACTTCTAAAACTCGCAAGATAAGCGTGAGTGCTATGGTGTGCTCTTCGTGGGGAAGTCGAGTAAGTATCCATAGTGGTGTATTGGTTGGAGACTTGGTAGTGGACTCGTGTACGCTTCTTACTTCAAGTCTGGTACTCGTAGTACAGGACTAGCCAAGTCAAAGCTGGCACTTCTGCATGTTGAAACCCCACCTCCTTTACCTTGAAACTTGAGCATGAGTAGTGTAGTTCTGATGTAAGTCTTGCTGAGTACGACTTTGTACTCACGTTTGCTTATTCTATGTTTTAGATGGAAACCCAGACCCCGATGGAGTCACCTTCCCGAAGCTCGACGTTGACTAAGCTAGTATAGTTCCAGACAGCAGTCTGGTCCCTCGTGGAAGGGAATGTATGTTTACAAGGCTTTTCTAAGCCCTTTGTTAAACTTGTCTGTACTCAGACCTAATTTTCTTCCGTTGTATGATGTAATGTTGATCACAGAGATGTGATCTTTGTATGCTCTATGTGTAAGTCAATAAAGAAGTACTTTGTAGAGTTATGTGATGATACCTTCTGTTCATACTAGACATGTGTGCTGCGTGTATGATTATAACATGCATGTCTTAGTATGGGTTTTCGAGACCTTAGTTGTGATCTGGCTAGCGGTCTTTTATACACCAAGTGGCCCTTAGATGTGCGCAGCTTGGGGCATCGCGATGCGATTGCTCGTGACTCTGTCACGTGCACACTTTGTGGTATGATCGAGCTCGCCCTAGACCCCAACTAAGTGATCGGGCTGGAGTTTGTTTATGTAAGGGTTATGATTCAATCGATAACATGGTTGAGGCGACTTGTCTATGAGTATGGGATTTCACCACCCATAATCATTTAGACTTGTGAGCGGGCGATGAGGACCCATCTTAGTTGATCATCCGGCCTGGATGGGATGCCCCTCACGTTCGATGCTTTCCGAGAGTCTTCTGTGCTTGGCCTTGTCTGCTTAGACAAGTGGGTACGGCTCTCGGCTCTCCATGTGATTGTATCGTGACTAGAATTACATACGCATATTCCGGGTCCCGACAGACTTGGTATCAGAGTAGGACTGTCTGTAGGATTATCAAACCCTTGGTCGAAGTCGAGTCTAGCATTCTATAGTTATATAGTTACTCTGGGTATAAGGGAACAACGTAAGGCTTCTTTTTCTCCTTACCCTCATCGATCTGAGTTCTGAGTCACCCTTATCTTTTCTACGGGATGATAGGACTAGGCTCATCTATGTCTTACTAGAACATCTCGTTGTTTGCTTCCTTGTAGCCGTAGGAAAGTTGTGTTCGGTTGTCTAGAGTCGTTGTGCTTCCTATTTTGAGACTTCCTATGTAAGTGCTGTTGAAATGTTGTGAGGATTTCCATTTCTTTTGCAATTACAGCCGTTATGCTATCCGAGTCATTCCAGGTTTCTTCATAATCTGATGCATTTGCAAAATCCTTCCCTCCATTTCGGTTGTCTTTCCATAAGATTAGGTGGCATGCCCAACAGTTCTCTAGAGCTTGTTGTAGGTTTTTGACGAGGGGGTGACCCCATGACTCCTACGGATAAACCTACCTGGTGTCCATGAAGGCAGAAGGCCCATGAAGATGCAGCCTGGGCCCGCTAATTGACACCGACGTAGGAGTCTACGACTCACAAGGAAGGTGCGAAGACCTGCCGTACGGAGCAAGCTAGGGTTAGGAAAGCTTACCTGTAGACGTAGATGAACTCCCCGAGACCAAGCCTAGTATATAAGGGCTAGGAGGGGCGACGAAAAGGACAACAAATATCATCTGTAACCCTAGCCTTGAGCGCTCCAGCCTGCCTTCCTGTTTGCCGACGAGCTATCGTCCAACCTGTGCCTCTCATGACTAACCCAGGGTCCCTGACCATGGGATTTGCCGGGGTTGATCCCCGTCAATTGGCGCCGTTTGTGGGAACCACACAGGTTGGGATCACGATCTCGGCGGTCCCGTCTTCAGCAAGCTACAACTCAAGGGCAAGAACCAGATCTAGCCCACTCGAAGGATTCAAGATCACGGCGGACATCTCTGCCACCCCATCAAGATCGCTCGGGCTACAGCTGTGCCAGGACCGACACTACGGTAACGGCCAAGTGGAGCGTCAGCGCCGAAGGAATCGACGACCCAGAAGAACGGCGAGGGGCCTCTACAAAGGAATTCCACTCGACGAACCGCGACACGCAGCGGAGGACTCGCAAATCTTTTGACAACCCACCGCCGCCCGGGCACCCGCCGCACATCAAGACAACGACTACGAGATCGAAACCAGCGATCAGCAGAACCATCACCAAGGAAGAAGGAATCGACGATCCAAAAGGCGCCCACGGGAGATCTACGGCGAGGCTCCAACGAACGAGCCACATCACGCAGCCGTACAATCGACGACCACTCGACGACACGCCGCCGCACGAGCACCTGCCGCCAACCAGGACAGCGACTCCGAGACACCTGTGGGCGAGTACTATGACCCAGATCGAAGGCCGGATGAAATCGCCAACCGCATCAAGAACCAAGACATGAGCCGAGGAATCGAAACCGACCCTCGCTTCCACGAACACCCGGAGGATTACGAGCAAATCTTTAGAATCTCAAGAAGGAAGAGGCACGCCGGATCTAGAAAACTCACGGCTAGAAAGCAGCTAGCAGGACCCTGCACGATCCACAACTTCGAGGATGACTGGGGACGTGTTAGGTCAGGACACACCTTGAGAGACTGCCGCCTGTTTAACGAGCTAGCCGACGACCTCAAGAAGGAGAAGCAGAAAGAAGACAGGCGCAACCGGCGACCCGAACAATCACCGCCCTCAAGCCCGGAAGGACGTCACAGCCCGCTGCAAAGACAGGTGCTCATGATCCAAGAGGGAAGGGTGCCGCAAACGCAAAGCGACGCCTACACCCTGCAAGCTAGAGCAGCCGAGAGCATAAACATATTCGAAGTCTACCAGCTACATGATACGGAAACCAGCATCACGTTCTCACAGGACGACCATCCACCGGCAGTCCCAAGACCGGGGCACGTGACCCTGGTGCTCGATGCACAAATCGTAGGGTACGACATGGATAGGGTCTTCATGGACGGAGGCAGCAACATGAGTATCATCTTCGCCAGCACCCTGCAAAAGATGCTGATCCCACGATCAGTATGGAGAAAATCGAGTACCGAGTTACACGGGGTAGTCCCAGGAGAAGCAGCCACATCCCTCGGAGTCAAAGAACTCGAAGTTGTCTTCGGCAACCGACGCAACTTTGCAAAGCACGTCCTCGAGTTTGAGGTACTCGACTGGCAATCGCAGTACCACGCCATATTGGGACGGCCAGCATTCGCGCAGTTCATGGCGGTCCCACACTACGCCTACCTCAAGCTCAAGATGCCAGGATCAGCAGGAGTCCTCACGATCAACGGAAGCTTCATCAAATCAGATCAATGTGATCGTGACTTCCACAGAATCTCCGACACATTCGGAGCCGAACAAAAACTCAGAGAAATAGCCATGGTGACGGACAAGAGTACCTTCCCATTGGTGAACCGAAGCGAATCGAAGGAGTACGGACGCGACTTCAGCATCGACAGCGACACAGTCACCCACCAAGTGCACCCGACGGACCCGGACAAAACAGTCCGCGTGTACGCCCAGCTACCAAAGGAGCAGATGACGGCTCTCGTTGCTTTCCTTCGAGACGGGTGGGAAATATTCGCCTGGTGCCCAGCCGACATGCCTAGGATACCACGCGAATTCGGGGAACATGCCCTACGCATCAAGCAAAACACGAAGCCGGTGAAGTAAGCACTGAGACGATTCTCGGAGCCCAAGCGCAGAGCAATCAGAGAGGAAGTCAACCGGTTACACGACGCCCAGTTCATCCAAGAAATGAAGAAAGCCACCTGGAGATCCAACCCAGTGCTGGTGCCCAAGAAAGACACGACCGTGCTGCGCATGTGTGTCGACTACGGACCAGTCAACAAGCATTGCCCGAAAGACCACTTCCCCCTGCCTAGAATCGATCAGATAATCGACTCGACAGCAGGGTGCGATCTACTTTCCTTTCTTGATGCTTACTCAAGATACAACCAGATCAGGAAGAAGGAAGAATATGAAGAGCACACATCGTTCATCACCCCCTATGGCGTATTCTGCTACAGGACCATGCCCTTCGGGCTCAAAAACGCAGGCGCCACTTACCAGCGAATGATGCAGGCCTGCCTGAAGGAGAAAATCGGAAGAAATGTGCAAGTCTACGTGGACGACATCGTCATGACGACCTCCAAAGCAGCCACACTACTCGGCGACCTGCGCGAAACCTTCGCGGCGCTCAACAAATACATAATCAAACTCAACCCAAAGAAGTGCGCATTCGGCGTACCGGCGGGGAAGCTGCTTGGCTATATGATCTCTGCCCGAGGAATCGAGGCAAACCCTAAGAAAGTCCAAGCCATCACCCGAATGCAAGAACCAACCGACGTCAAAGAAGTACAACAGCTCACTGGAGCAAAGGAGTACAGCAGCTCACTGGAAAACTCGCAGCCCTAAGCCGCTTCATCAGCATGCTGGGAGAACGCACACTGCCTTTCTATCAGCTGCTCAGGAAAGGAGAGAAATTCGAGTGGACGGAGGAAGCCCGCCAAGCATTCGCGGACGTGAAAAATACACTCTCGACCCCACCAATCCTGGCGGTACCCAAGGAACGAGAGAAGCTATATCTCTACGTGGCAGCACGTAACAGTGTAGTAAGCACATCGCTAGTTGTCGAAAGCGCAGAAGAAGGCAAGGTCCAGAGCATACAGAGACCAATCTACTACCTCAGCATGCTCCTGACCAAATCCCAGCAGCGGTACCCGCACTATCAGAATCTACTACTGGCCATCGTCATGACCTCAAGAAAGGTGTCCCACTACTTCGACGAGCACCGTATCACAATCATGAGCAGCGCACCACTCGCTGACATACTCAACAACCCTGGAGCGACTGGACGAGTCGCCGAGTGGAACATCGAGCTCAGCCCACGGGACCTGCAGTTCAAGCACCCAATAGCCAATAAAGCTCAAGTACTCCCAGATTTCCTGGTCGAGTCGATGGAGGTTTAGACACCAGACCTCCCAGACCTATCAAGCTCATGGTCAATGTTCTTCGATGGGTCCAAGAGACAACAAGGAGCTGGGGCAGGAGTTGTGCTCATCTCCCCTAAAGGAACAAAGCTGAAATATGTCCTCCAGATTAACTTCAGTCACGCCTCCAACAACGAAGTAGAATACGAGGCACTCCTCCACGGCATGCGCATGGCCAAAACGTGCGGAGCCACTCGCCTCATAATTTACGGGGACTCCAATCTCATCGTCCAGCAGACGATGAGAAACTGCGACGCAATAGCCGACAACATGGCGGCCTACCAGAAGCTCTATAATGAACTCAAAGGAAGTTTCGACGGTTGCGAGCTCAACTACATCACCAGGGCCAACAACACAGAAGCTGACAACCTCGCGAACATCGGTTCGACCCGGGGACCTGTACCACCCGGCGTTTTTCTCGAACGCATCAGCCGGAGATCCATCAAGGTACAGGCAGCAACACCTGAAGCAGTCGTGGATGGCGAAGACGCAACAGAACTGGCGAAGGTGGTAGCAGCAACCCCATCAGAAGGCACAAGGACCAGCACATCCGACAGCACAGCTCCGACAGAGCTCGAAGGACCCGTTTGAACAAAACCGTTCCTCCGATTCTTAATCGAAGGTACGCTACCACAAGACGTGGCCGAATCACGACGCATCAGCCGACGATCCAAGGCGTTCACGGTGATCAACAAATAACTATACTAGCGCAGCATCACCCAGATACTCCAAAGGTGGATCGACGAAGAGGACGACAAAGCCCTACTGCTCGAAATCCACGAAGGCACCTGCGGGCACCATGCGAGTAGTCGAGTACTCGTGTCCAAAGCATTCTGAGCCGGATTCTATTGGCCCACAGCCATGAAAAACGCAGAGGAAATCGTGCGACGTTGTGTCGCCTGCAAGAAATTCGCAAACAGGCCACACGTTCCCGCATCAGAGCTCAAGACTATACCACTATCCTGGCCGTTCGCCACCTTGGGAGTCGACATGGTGGGCCCACTTAAGAAATCATCAAAGGGCGGAAGGACACACCTTCTCGTCGCGGTCGACAAGTTCACTAAATGGATCGAAGCAGTGCCCATCACCAGCTCCACAGCCCTCACGGCTGTCAACTTCATCAAATCAATCATCTTCAGGTTCGGAGTGCGACACAACATCATCATGGACAACGGCACGAAATTCACAGCCGCAGAATTCCAGAACTTCTGCGAAGAACTGGGCATCAAAATCAATTTCGCATCTGTCGCGCACCCGCAGTCCAACGGCCAGGTGGAAAAAGCAAACGGCCTTGTGTGCGGGGGAATCAAGAAACGGATCCTCGCACCGCTCGAGAAAGCTGCCGGCAACTAGGTAGAAGAACTCCCCGCGGTATTATGGAGCCTACGAACTACACCAAACAACGCGACCCAGTACACACCCTTCTTCATGGTGTACGGGGCAGAGGCAGTCCTACCACATGACCTCAAGTTCGGAGCACCTCGGGTAACCGGATACGGAGAAGAAGAAGCAGAAGAAGCACTACAAGATGACAAAGATACGGCTGACAAAGGAAGAGATACAACCCTGGCAAAATCAGAGGGGTACCAGGACAAGCTACGCACCTACCAAAGCAGTCGCTTGCGCACTAGAACCTTCAACGAAGGTGACCTAGTCCTACGGTTGATACAAGAGAAGGTCCATAAACTTGCCACCCAATGGGAAGGACCATTCATAGTCTCAGAAGTCATCGGAGGTGGCGCCTACAGGCTGAAGAACCCGAAGACAGACGAGGACGTGGGCAACCCATGGAATGTAGAAAACTTGCGACTGTTCTATCCATAGTCCCCATCGGGAGGACATGACTGGCAACTCATGTAGCCGCTCGACCGCAATAAAATAAATGTTGCCCAAATACTGCCATCTCAAAGCACTCGGGGGCTTAAGAATAAAATCCCCCTAGAAACGCTATCGCTTACGCGATCTTAACCAAAGCACTCGGGGGCTTAAGCATAAAATCCCCCCGAGAGACGCTATCACCTACGCGATCTCAACCAAAGCACTCGGGGGCTTAAGAATAAAATCCCCCCGAGAAACGCTATCGCCTACGCGATCTTAACCAAAGCACTCAGGGGCTTAAGAATAAAATCCCCCCAAGAGACGCAATTGCCTACGCGATCTCAACCAAAGCACTCGGGGGCTTAAGAATAAAATCCCCCCGAGAGACGCTATCGCCTACGCGATCTCAACCAAAGCACTCGGGGGCTTAAGAATAAAATCCCCTCGAGAGAAGCTATCGCCTACGCGATCCTAACCAAAGCACTCGGGGGCTTAAGCATAAAATCCCCCCGAGAGACGCTATCGCCACTTACGCGATCTTCATCAAAGCACTCGGGGGCTCGAGTACAACCTCCCCCCGATAGACGACCATCGTCGCTCACGCGACCTCTACCCAAAAAGCACTCGGGGGCTCGAGTACAAGCTCCCCCCGAGAGACGACCATCATCGCTCACGCAATCTTTACCCAAAAAAGCACTCGGGGGCTCGAGCACAAAAACTCCCCCCGAAAGACGCTATCGTCGCTCACGCGACCTCTACATCCAAGCACTCGGGAGCTCGAGCACCACCTCCTCCCGAAGACCACTCGCGCAGTCTGAAGCATAAAAATCCCAAGAAAAAATACCCGGCCAGCCCCACCTGCTGAGAGCAAGGCTCGAAAGATAAGGCAACAATCAGATGGAGCACCAAGTACTCTGAAGAAACTTCGGAGGAAGCATAGGACACAGACTCATTCAGTCTTCATCCAATCGCCAACGATCACCTAAAGACTCGGGGGCTACTCCCATCGGGAGCACTGTCGCACACCCGATAAAAGACAACAACTAACGACAAGGGAAACAAATTTCAGCCTACGCTCGACCCTCCGACTCAAGCGTAGCCTCGGGGGCTACTCCCATCGGGAGTGCTATCGCGCACCCGATTGAACCCACAGTGCAAAGTTTGGACGGACTCGAAGACAGCTCTCAATCGCAAAGGACTCGAACACAGCTCTCGGTTACGAAGAAATCGAAGACAGCTCCTGATCGCCAAGGACTTGAACACAGTTTTCGGTTGCAGAAGGCCCAAAGATAAATTCCATTACAAAGCCTCAAGCATAGTTTACATCACAAGGATCATTTTCAGTACAAAAATTCAAAGTACATTGGATAGAAGGCAGCTCTGATCACTCGAAGGCAATCCTCATTACATCGAGCACAAACCTAGTTACAATAAAGCCTACAACATCATTCACCCAAGGAATTATGACTTATACATGTGCACCAATGCCGGGATGATTGGCACTAAGACAGCAAGCATCATCACAGACAAAGGAGGAGTCGAAGTAGCAGGCTCATGATGTCAATGATATATCAAAAGGTGAAGCTCGACTTATTTGCGGAGCAATTGAAGACGATGCTCCACCAGCTTCTTCTCCTGCTCCACTAGCTTCTTCTCCAGCTCCGCCCGAGCTGCCGGCGAAGATGACGCAGCTGCCTCCAGTTCTACAAGGTCGCCTGCCGCGCTCGTTTAACCGGTGGCTTGACATCGAGGTCCTCTTCAGAGCCAGAGAGGGAAGCAGTTGAAGACGGCTCACCACCAGCACCAGAAGAGTCCCCGGAGGAGGAAGCAGTCGAAGATGCAGGCGAAGGACTCCTCGACTCTGTGGAGCTGTCACTGCTCAACTCCTGCCAGTGCGGATCCATGCTGTTGCCGCTTGGGTCGAACGCGCGGACAGTGATAGTGCTTTCGCCATCAAAACGACAGCTGAGCATATCGCCATCTCGCAAATTCAACCGCCGAGCAAACAAAATCCAACCAGAGCCAAGAAAAATCAAGCGAGAGCTATCAACCTCCAAGTCAACATAAGAAGGAGATCGACAACTCCCTTGAAGATGCAGAAGCAAGCCATCCAAACCACGTTCAGAGACAATGGCAGAAAAAGCAGAGGGAAGAAGAACGCGATTGGCACTCTGGCCACGAACACGTAAAAGAAAGTCATAGAGCCAGAATCCCTCCTCCAAAGGAGAAGAGGAAGGCACTGGCCCCGTACCATGGCGACCACCACGGCATGAGCGTGGTGTACGGCCACCACGGCCACGACGAACACGGCCACGGCCAACACCCCGCTTGGGAGCCATGAGATGAGCAAGAGAAGAAAGAAGAGGCAAAGCAGCAAGCCGGATGGAGGTGAAACGCTGTGGAAGAGAAAGGCTTATTTATAGAACAAAAATCTCCCGGCACGGAGAAGCCAAGACGACAACAACAATTAATTCAAAGACCAAACGTCGCAGACGTCTCAGATTCCAAGTCCAAGTTGCTTTCCCACAGGACGCACTGTGCGTGAGACGCGTCAATTCACACGCGTTTCCAATGCGTGTATCGGAAACTCAACCAGCGCCTGTCGCACGCCACAACGGTCATCATTATGACCGGTCATGAAGACGTGACGGTTCACTGGCGAGGCATCCCTGACAGCCATCAAACAGAGGCATCGTTATCCTGACAAGCGGCGAAGAAAACCAACAGACATCAAGGCTCAGAGATTCCATCTCTCAGATCTTTTTCCCAATGAAGAAAAACATCTTACTCCCATCGGGAGAGTACATCATAAGAGTCCCGGGTGCTCCCTCACCTAAAGGTCAGCAATGTGCTCGAGTGACCACTCGCACTCATGAGAGTCTCGGGTGCTCCCTCACCTAAAGGTCAGCAATGTGCTCGAGTGACCACTCGCACTCACGAGAGTCTCCGGTGCTCCCTCAACCCGACGCAAGACAAACATGCATTCGCCAAGATCATACGACACTAAGAGTCTCAGGTGCTCCCTCACCTCAAGAACCGAAATGGCATTCGAGTGACTACTCGCGAAAAACCCCCCGTCTGAGCACTTGAAACAAGCTCCACGGGTGAATGAGTGAACATCTCGCTTGATGTTTTATTCCAAGAGGGTGCAATGCTATAAGGCTCCGCGCCTCAAAAACACACATTCCTGGAACACGGCACACTATGCCCAGATGCCACGCAAGATTAGCGTGTTGGTAAGACCCCGCTGCAAAGTTCGGCCGGGCTGGGACTTGCCGAAGAGCGATTTCACTCCCAAACTTTTCCATGCGCTGCGCATGATAGAAAAAGCCGGGCGGATGCGCCTTAGGCTACGCACATTACTGGCAGCAAATGAACACCGTAAGGCCTGAAGCAGCAGGACTTTTGCTCGACACCAGTATTCCAAGCTCACATCGAGGGACGTGGGTTTGATTGGGCCACTGCGGTATTTGCCCTAGTGCAATTCACCAAGGCTCGACCAGTCGACTCCTTGGGCCTTTCAGCTTAGCATCCCTCTCGAAACAGGTTTTGTCATGGCCACCAGACTGCCAGCGACCCGCGAATGTACCGCTCATACCAACAACCGAAAAATGAATGTACTCGAGTCCCTGCGCGACTCTTCGAGTCCCTCAGGCACTCGGGGGCTACTGACGAGGGGGTGACCCCACGACTCCTACGAATAAGCCTACCTGGTGTCCATGAAGACAGAAGGCCCATGAAGATACAGCCTCGGCCCGCTAATTGACACCGACGTAGGAGTCTATGACTCATAAGGAAGGTGCGAAGACCTGCCGTACAGAGCAAGCTAGGGTTAGGAAAGCTTACCTGTAGACTTAGATGAACTCCCCGAGACCTAGCCCAGTATATAAGGGCTAGGAGGGGCGATGAAAAGGACAACCAATATCATTTGTAACGCTAGCCTTGAGCGCTCCAGCCTTGGCATCCCCGGTAATCGCATCTCCCCCATCAATAATATCGAGCAGGAGCCTGCCTTCCTGTTTGCCGACGAGCTATCGTCCAACCCGTGCCTCTCATGACTAACCCATGGTCCCTGACCATGGGATTTTCCGGGGTTGATCCCCATCAGTTTTGTTCTAGAAACCTATAGTGATTCATTTGCAGTTCTTCCTCCCAGTTTAGATGTCTTCTAGCCAGAATAACCACACTAATCATCGTGTTGGGGTACTTTGCTACTCTAACATATCTGTTGTAGCCCCTAGTAAACCTTGGTCATCCTCTAGGAAGCTATCCAGAGATCCAACCCCCTAAACCTAGCCTCCGGACATATGTGTAGAATTCATCGTAGATCTTATGGCATGCACAACCCCAATTTCCAGACGCCCATACAAAATAGCCCCACATGAGTTAGCTGATCTTAAATGTCACAACCCCAAGTTAGGTATGTGCTAGGATCAGAGGTACCTTGCATTCATGCAAAAATTTTCAAATTGCAATTCAGAAATGGGGAAAAGAAAAGCCCTGAGAATTTAAATTAATTCGCCAGATAAAAATCTTTTTCCAAAAATCATTTGAATGTTTGGAAAATTCCTATAAATGGTGCTGATCATTTTAAAAATGGTTTGGGATCAATCCCATGATCATGGAATTTTCTAATATTCAAACAGTGCCTTGGAATTAATAAAATAACCCTATTTGAGTTAAGATTCAATTTATTTGAATTTTAAAAATGTTGAAACTTTATAAGTGGCTAGTCTATTTTATTATGTGGCCATATAAAAATTTTCAGCATTTATAAAAATACCTAGCTATTTTTTTGGCTAGGTCAACCAATTTACAGAAAAAGAAAAAAAGAAAAAGGAAAACAGAGAAGAGAGGGAGCTTACCTGGCGCCACAGGTGTCGGCCCAACAGACGGCCCAGCAGCCTTTCCCTTGTCTTCTACCTCCCCGCGCCACTAAGGTGCTTGGTGGAAAGCCACCGACGCCACCGACGACGCCACGACGACGCTGAGCCCCTTCTAGAGCCTCCCCCTCCTCCTAAGCGTGCCACGGAGACGCCCAGAGCCCCGCAGCACTTCTCCCCCTCGCCCTGCTTCCTCTACCTCTCTCCCTCGTCGATTTCCTCTCTATCCCGAGCCCGCCGGAGAGCACCGCCGCCGCCCAGTCGTGGCCTACGGCAGCCATACGCCGAGCTAGCTTGTCCAGCCGCATCACAGACGTCGTCTTCGTCTTCAAGCACAAGCAATCGAACCAGGGAGCCCCGAGTACGACGCCTGCTTCGAGAGATCACCGCCGGCCGCCGCAATGGACTTCTCCAAATTCGTCGCCGTGGAACCCTCATCGACTCTGCCGTCTCCTCCATCGCGCCCAGGGTGAGCTGTAGCTCGAAAACCCTCTGGATCCGCCTTCGTTTGCGTACTCTAGCAACGTCCGCCATGAAATCCGAGCCTCGCCGCCGCCATGTCCGGTGAGGTACTTGCTTCCGTGCACTACCACCCCAACCGCCTAGCCTACTACACTCCTGGTCACCCCAGCAAGCGTTTGCACCAAGCCACGGTCAAAGGCGTGCTCCAGAGCGCCTTCCCGACGTCGCCGTGTTTCGGCCGCCGCGCTCCTCGTCGCCGGCATGGCTCCAGGCCTCCCCGAGGTCCCCGGCGTACTCCACGCGAAGCGCACGAGCAAGAGACACCCCCTGGTGCCCTCCTCTTCCCTCCCCGTGGCCCGTAGCGCTGTCCCGACGGAGCGCCGCCGCGCACAGGACGCCGGCGGTTAACCGCCGGCCGATTAGGCCTTAAGCACCCACTAATCGCCCCCTTTGACCCAATGACAGGTGGGCCCCAGCCCCTAATCCCTCACTGTTAGTTTAAACTAACAAGGGTTTTAACCTGGAGAGGTTTTAAACTATCAGTTTGACTCGGGTCAAACCCCCCCTGACGCCAGCATGACACCACAGTGACGCATTAATCCCTTATTCTAATTTAAGAATTCCAGAAAATGGCAGAAAATAGGTTAAACTTTGGAAATTCATAATTAATTCATCCTAACTCCAAATATAGCAAATAATATATGAAAAATGATCAGGAGAAAATTATCTTTCCAAATATGCAACTTTCAACTTTGTTGGAGTTGATTTTAAAATGGGACCAGTAGCATATGTCATTTGATTTATTTGAAATTAATTCAAATTCAAATCAAATGCTTTTGCAACTTGGACCATGGAATTATGCTACATTTCACCTACACTTCAGAAGCTTATCACACACATGATCATTTGAATTACAAAATAAAAATGCTAGCAAATGCAACTTGGACCAATTTAAATACATTTGGAGTTTGAATTTGAATTCACTTTCAAATCAACTTCAATTAACTTGTTGCAAATGGAACCTAGATCACATCAATACATTTCACATCATTTGACAACATAATCATGTGCT
Organism: Bromus sterilis; assembly: GCA_950022295.1. Classification (NCBI taxonomy): domain Eukaryota; kingdom Viridiplantae; phylum Streptophyta; class Magnoliopsida; order Poales; family Poaceae; genus Bromus; species Bromus sterilis. Next base: position 356,360,481 of record OX465595.1, on the reverse strand, counting down.
TGAGCATTGCAACTTATTTATGCTTTGTTTTTATTGTTTGCCCGGATAGAAGTGGATCCGGAGCTCGAGATCACCCCCTTCGTTGAAAACCTCGTGATCGAAACCTCGTCAGCAAGGCAAGCAAACCCCCTTTGATCATGTCGATAAAATCCCACTTCCCTCTCATGTCTCGCTTATGCATTGTTTAGGATGATCACCATGATAACGTTTCTATCGCATAGTTGAACCCATATCCTTTGCATGACCTATCATCTTGTCACAGTAGTAAGCAAACCACAATCCTAGCAGATGTAGGAGTTGGTTGATATCATGTGGCCCCTGCAATTGTTACTGCTTATTGCATGCTTAGTGGTACAATGAGGTTGCTTATGATGTGAGTCGGGATATTGATAAACATGGTGTTGATGAAAGTGAAACGTGTTGGTGAATCTACCCTAATACAAGGTGAACGATGAGAGGCTGTGTAGGAGTACACAGTGGGTTGTCTCGTTGAACACCGCCCTAAGCCCGAGTTCTTGTGTAGTGATCCAAGAAGAAGAGTACACCCACACATTGGGCTCACTGACCCCTCTCATCCTAGTACCTCACCCCGATCGAACCCCAGGAGTCGCAGTAGTTCGGAGTTCTGTTAGGGATGTGGCACGGTCTGCGAAGTGGATGAACGGCTTTTCAAGACCGGCTTGGGACCCTGCACACATCGTTTGAGGCTGTACTGGAACCTCGGCCGGACTTCCATACGGATCCCCCTCAGATAGGAGACTCTCTGGACTAGAACGAAGCTGTGGGCGAAGTGTTGTGGTGGCATCATCGCTGTCATTTCTTGAACGGTGACACGCAAAAGGCGGTAACTGATGACACGTGTGTGTAGCGGTACACCCATGCAAGGTTAACAAAACTATTCGAATAGCCGCGTCCGCGGTTAAGGACTGCTTGGAGAGCTGTGCTCGATTATTAGACAACTTGAACTGGATACTTCTAAAACACACCAAGATAAGTGTGAGTGCTGTGGTGTGCTTCTCGTGGGGAAGTCGAGGAAGTAACCATAGTGGTGTAATTGGTTGAAGAGATGTAGTGGACTCGTGTACGCTTCTTACCTCAAGTCTGGTACTCGTAGTTCAGGACTAGCCAAGTCAAAGCTGGCACTTCTGCAAGTGAAACCCCACCTCCCTTTACCTTGATACATGTGCATGAGTAGTATAGCTCCTATGTAAGTCTTGCTGAGTACGATTTTGTAATCACGTTTGCTTAATCTATGTTTTAGATGAACCACCGACCCCGATGGTGGCTTATAACCGAAGCTCGAAGAATGAAGACTCAAACCAAGACCAAGCTAGTGTAGTCCCAGTCAGACGACTGGTTCCCTCGTGAAGGGCTTGTTTTTAGATAAGGCTTCTCTAAGCCATTTGTTAAACTTGTCTGTACTCAGACCTACTTGCTTCCGCTTGTCTGTTGTAATGTTGGATCACATGCTTGTGATCTCTGTGTGCACTCTGTAAGAGTTATTTAATAAAGATATATACTTTGTAGAGAATTGCAATGATACCTGCTGTTCATACAAGGCATGTGTGCTGCGTGTATGTTTATAACATGCATGTCTTTGTATGGGTTTTCGAGACCTTAGTTGTGATCTGGCTGGCGGTCTTTTATACACCAAGTGGCCCTTAGATGTGCGCAGCTTGGGGCATCGCGATGCGATTGTTCGAGACTCTGTCTCGTGCACACTTTGATGTATGATCGAGCCCGCCTTAGACCCCGACTAAGTGATCGGGCTGGAGTAAGTCTATGTAAGGGTTATAATACAATCGATAGTATGGTTGAGGCGACTTGTCTATGAGTATGGTGGTTCATCACCCATATCATTTAGACTGGAAGCTTTGTTGGAAAAAGGTTTCATCCGCCCTAGCTCATCGCCATGGGGTTGCCCCGTTCTGTTCGTAATGAAGAAAGATGGAACAGAAAGGATGTGCGTAGACTATCGCCCGCCAAATCTAGCGACGATAAAGAACAAGTACCCACTGCCCAGGATCAATGATCTTTATGATCAACTTGCTGGATCCTCGGTCTTCTCCAAGATGGATTTGACATTAGGCTATCATCAAATCAAGATCTGAAACGAGCACGCTCCCAAGACGGCTTTCACTAATCGATATGGTCTTACGAGTACACCGTCATGTCCTTCGGATTAACCAATGCCCTCGCCACATTCTCGCGCTTAATGAAATCGATCTTCATGGAGTACCTAGATAAATTTGTTGTGGTTTATCTTGATGACATTCTCATCTACTCGAAGAACGAAGAAGAGCACGCAGAACATCTTAGGTTGGTATTGATGAAATTTCGAGAGCATCGCCTTTAGGCTAAATTCTCCAAGTGTGAATTTTGGCTACCAGAAGTGACCTACTTAGGCCACTTGATTTTTGCCAAAGGCATTGCTGTCAATCCCGAGAGAGTTCGGGCCATCCTTGACTAGACTCCACCTGAATCGGTTAAGCAAGTTAAGAGTTTTCTTGGCTTAGCAAGCTATTGTCGTCGAGAACTTTTCTAAAGTTGCAAAGCCTCTTACTAAACTCCTCAAGAAAGATAAGAAATTTGAATGGAATCCCAAGTACGAGAAAAGCTTTCAAGAGCTAAAAAGAAGATTGACTTCTGCCCCCGTACTTGTGCCTCCAGACACCAAGAAGGATTTCGAGATCTATTGTGATGCTTCACGGAAAAGGTTAGGATGCATACTTATGCAAGATCGACATGTGGTAGCTTATGCTTCACGCCAGTTGCGTCCACATGAAAAGAACTATCCTACCCATGATCTTGAACTCGCTGCCGTAGTTCATGCCTTGAAAACTTGGCGACATTACCTCCTTGGTAATCGTTGTGAGATCTATTCCGACCACCAAAGCCTCAAATACATATTCACCCAGCCAGATCTTAATCTCAGACAAAGACGCTGTATAGAGTTGATAAAAGAGTATGACTTAGGAATTTCTTACACCCCAGGCAAATGTTATGACTCCAATGTTATGGCTGATGCATTAAGTCGTAAGTCGTATTGTAACAACCTCAAGTTACAATAGTATCAACCACTTCTTCATGAGGAATTTCGAAAACTCAATCTCGAGATTGTTCCTCATGGATTTCTTTCTACCTTGGTGGCGAAACCAACCCTTGAGGATCAAGTCATAGTTGCCCAAAGGCGTGCATGACGTGTTCTCCGGATCAAGGAGAACATTGCTAGCGGAGTTGCTAAATGTTTCTCCACAGATACTAAAGGAACGGTATTCTTTGGAAATCGTTTGTTAGTACCTACGAATAGGGAACTAAGGCAACTCATCCTCAAAGAATGTCGGGACCCGGGGTTAGCGTATGCAAGCCTCGCTACAACACAATCATATGGAGAGCCGAGAACCGTACCCACTTGTCTAAGCAGACAAGGCCAAGCACAGAACGTTCTCGGAAAGCATCGAACGTGAGGGTCATCCCATTCAGGCCGGATGATCCACTAAGATGGGTCCTCATCGTCCGCACACAAGTCTAACTCATATGGGTGGTGAACTCCCATACTCATAGACAAGTCACCTCAACCATACTATCGATTGTATTATAACCCTTACATAGACTTACTCCAGCCCGATCACTTAGTCGGGGTCTAGGGCGGGCTCAATCATACATCAAAGTGTGCACGAGACAGAGTCTCGAACAATCGCGTCGCGATGCCCCAAGCTACGCACATCTAAGGGCCACTTAGTGTATAAAAGACCGCCAGCCAGATCACAACTAAGGTCTCGAAAACCCATACAAAGACATGCATGTTATAAACATACACGCAGCACACATGCCTTGTATGAACAAAATGTATCATTGCAATTCTCTACAAAGTATACATTTTATTGATAACTCTTACAGAGTGCACACAGAGATCACAAGCATGTGATCCAACATTACAACAGACAAGCGGAAGCAAAGTAGGTCTGAGTACAGACAAGTTTAACAAATGGCTTAGAGAAACCTTATCTATAAACAAGCCCTTCCACGAGGGAACAGTCGTCTGACTGGGACTACACTAGCTTGATCTTGGTCTGAGTCTTCATTCTTCGAGCATCAGGTAGAAGCCACCATCGGGGTCGGTGGGTTCATCTAAAACATAGAATAAGCAAACGTGAGTACAAAGTCGTACTCAGCAAGACTTACGTAGGAACTATACTACTCATGCATATGTATCAAGGTAAAGGGAGGTGGTGTACCGCTACAGACACACACTCATCAGTTTTGTTAACCCTGCAGGGGTGTACCGCTACAGACACACACTCATCAGTTTACGCCTGGGAGTGGGACCCTTCAAGCGGGTACCGGCGAGGATGTTGCCACAACACTTCGCCCACAGCTCTGTTCTAGTCCAGAGAGTCGCCTATCTGAGGGGGATCCGTATGGAAGTCCGGCCGAGGTTCCAATACAGCCTCAAACGATGTGTGCAGGGTCCCAAGCCGGTCTTGAAAAGCCGTTCATCCACTTCGCAGACCGTGCCACAGCCCTACCAGAACTCCGAACAAATGCGACTCCTGGGGGTCGAACGGGGTGAGGTACTAGGTCGAGAGGGGTTAGTGAGCCCAATGTGTGGTTGTACTCTTCTTCTTGGATCACCACACAAGAACTCGGACTTAGGGCGGTGTTCAATGACACAACCCACTGTGTACTCCTACACAACCTCTCATCGTTCACCTTGTATTAGGGTAGATTCACCAACACAGTTTCACTTTCATCAACACCATGTTCACTATCATCCCGACTCACATCAAAAGCAACCTCATTGTACCACTAAGCATGCAATAAGCTGTAACAGTTGCAGGGGCCACATGATATCAACCAACTCTTACATCTTCTAGGATTGTGGTTTGCTTACTAATGTGACAAGATGATTGGTCATGCAAAGGATATGGGTTCAACTATGCGATAGAAACGTTATCATGGTGATCATCCTAAACAATGCATAAGCGAGACTGCGAGGAAATTGGGATTTTATCGACATGATCAATGGGGGTTTGCTTGCCTTGCTGACGAGGTTTTGATAACGTTGTCTTCAACGAAGGGGGTGGCCTCCGATTCCGGTTGCACGTCTATCAACAACATGACAATCATAGGATCAACATAATGTACAATGCACAATCACATGAATAAGATTGTAATGGTGATGTTCAAGGTACTGATGTGTTGAGTATTCCATTTAAAAGGAGTATATTGCATTTGAGTTGCAAATTCAAACTCCATTTGATTTATCGATGAATTTCAAATGCATTTGAATGAATGGAAGTTCATTTGAAAAGGTTGAGCATGAAGTGATGTGGTAAAGGTGAGGTAATGTCTCTGATGTGGGGATGAATCCATCTAATAGAAGTGTGTTGCAAAATCATTTGCAAATTCACTCCAAAATTGAATTCAAATTAAAGCCATATGGATGTTTGCTACTGTTCACCCAGTTTAAATTGGTCAAACATACAAACAAAGTCCATATTCATAATCCTTGGATTTTTCTGATAATTTTAGACATATAATTGTCCAATTTGGAGTTAAAATGAATTTTCTATGATTTATTGAAGTTTTGGCCATTTTCTGTAATTTCTGGAATTATATAAAAAGATTTAAAAGATTTACTGCGTCAGAGTGACACCAGGCTGACGTCATGGGCTGGCCTGACAGGGGGGTCCCACTTGTCAGCCTCGCCGGTTAACTAACCCGGTTAGTTTTAAACTAACCAGGGATTAGGGGGCTCTGGGCCCCACTGTCAGTGGCTAACGGGGGGGGGGGGGGGATTAGCAAGGTGATTAAGGCCCTAATGGCCTGGGCTCGCCGGCGGCAGTACTGTTCACGCCGGAGACTCACCGGCTTTGCGATTCAGAGCACGGGCAGCCAAGGGGAGGGTGCCGTTGCGTAGCTTGTGCTCCCGCGCGTCCAGTAGACCCATTGGGGGGTCACTGGCGTGCTCCAGAGCTCGGAGGCGACGGCTGGGCTCGGCCAACGATGAAAACGCGAGGGAGAGCATGAGGGGAGCCATGAGAGGGGGCAATCGAGGCAGGAGACTCACCCACACACAACGGTGTGCTCGACGGGGTTGGGGAAGAGTTGGAGTAGGCTGAATTTGCTGCCGGAGTCACGGCGGCCGGCGGTGAAGAAGATGAAGGGGACGTCGCTTCCACCAGCTCTCGGCTCGAATTGAGGCTACAGATAGATGAAGACGACCACGGGGAGCTCCATGGACATGCTGGCTTGAGCTTGCTCGGCCAGTGGCCGCGTCGGGGCTCGACGGTGATCCACTAGGGTTTCGGGAGTCCGCGATTTTCCGCCGGGGAGGAGAAACAGAGGGCAAGGATGGAGGGGGAAGTGATCTGGGCTTCTCCTTGACACGCGTGGCGGCGAGAAGGAGCACGGGAAGGCTGGCGAGTGGCCACGGCGACAGCTGCGGCATGCCGGGCACGCAGTTGTGTGCTCGTGCCCGGGGAAGACGACAGGGGATCCCCTAGTGGGCTGGGCCGGCTGGGCCTTCGCCCCGGGGCGTGAGGTAAGCTTTCCCTGTTGTTTTCTCTTTTCTCTTTTAAACTTTTCTGTTTCTTTTGTTTTTCTCTGGTAAAAATACCAAGGCATTTTATAAAATGCCCCAAATTTTTATGTGGCCTCATAAAATATAGAGCTAGCCACTCATAAATTTTGAGCACTTTTAAAATTCAAATAATTTGAATTTTAATTCAAATAGGGCTTTATTTAATTTTCCAAGGCATTGTTTGAAAACTAGAAAATTCCTTGAGCATGGGATTGCTCCCAAACCACTTTTAAAATGATCAGCATCATTTATAGGAATTTTCCAAATACTCAAATGATTTTTGGAAAAAGATTTTTAACTGGCCATTTGATTTATTTTCTCAGGGCTTTTCTTTTCCCCATTTATGAATTTTCTTTTGAATTTTTGCATGATGCAAAGGCACAAACAAACCTTAACACTTACCTATGTTGGGGTTGTGACAAAGAAGCCCATGATACACCCCTCTCAATTCATCCCGGTAGAACAAAAATGTACCGAGATCTATGCCAGAGATTTTGGTGGACTAGGATGAAGAGAGACATTGCTCGATTTGTTGCCGAATGTGATGTTTGTCGTCGCATTAAGGCAGAACATGAAAGACCTGCTGGTACAATTCAACCTTTGCCTATTCCAGAGTGGGAATGGGACAAAGTCAGTATAGACTTCATCACCGGCTTTCCAAAAACCCAGAAAGGAAATGATGCCATCTTCGTTGTCATGGACCGACTCTGGAAAATTGCTCACTTCCTTCCTGTTCGCGAGTCTATAACTGCTAATCAGATGGTGGACTTGTATGTCTCTAGAATTGTGTCTCTTCACGGTGTTCCTTTGGAAATCAATTCTGATCGTGGTAGCCTTTTCACCTCTAGATTCTGGGAAAGTTTTCAGAATGCTATGGGGACTCATCTCTCCTTTAGTACATCTTTCCATCCTCAGTCTAGTGGTCAATTCGAAAGGGTTAACAAAATTCTCGAAGACATGCTCAGAGCTTGTGTTATCTCTTTCGGAAAGAATTGGGAGAAGTCTCTTCCGTTTGCCGAATTTGCTTATAACAATAGTTTCCAATCTAGTCTGAACATGGCTCCTTTTGAACTCCTCTATGGACGACGTTGTCGAACACCCCTAAACTGGTCAGAAACTGGTGAAAGACAATTCTTTGGACCGGATATGATCAAGGAAGCAGAAGAGCAAGTTCGCATTGTTCGTGATCGATTGAAAGCCGCCCAGTCTCGTCAGAAAAGCTACTATGATCGTCATCATAGGCAAGAAAGCTACAATCTGGATGAGAAGGCTTACCTTCAGGTTACTCCTCTGAAGGGAACCAGAGATTCGGTATCAAAGGCAAGTTGGCCCCATGTTACATCGGAGCTTTCCGCATTCTCGCTAAACGTGGAGAAGTTGCCTACCACCTTGAACTACCTCCGCACCTTTCCCGAGTACATGATGTATTCCATGTGTCACAACTCAGGCGTTGCTTCAAGGACCCCATCTGCGAAGTCGACCATGAAACGCTTGATCTCCAAGATGACCTTTCTTATCGAGAGTACCCTGTTCGTATTCTTGATTCCGCATAGCGTGTCACCCATCGTCAGAAGATCAAGTTCCTCAAAGTGCAATGGTCACACCACTCCGAGAAAGAAGCAACATGGGAAAGAGAAGACCGCCTCCGTGCTGAGTACCCCACCCTCTTCCCGACGACTTCTGAATCTCGGGACGAGATTCTTTTGAGTGCGGGAGAGTTGTCACAACCCCAAGTTTAGGCATGTGCTAGGGTTTGCTTGGACTTTGCATCATGTGAAAAATTCAAAAGAAATTCAAAATAGGGAAAAGAAAAGCCCTGAGAAATTAAATCAAAAGGCCAGATAAAAATATTTTTCCAAAAATCATTTGAACATTTGGAAAATTCCTAGAATTGTTGCTAATCATGGCAAAAGTGGTTTGGGATCATCCCCATGCCCATGGAATTTTCTAAAATTCAAAATGTGCCTTGGAAATTAAATTAAACTCCAATTTGAATTAAAATTCAAATTGTTTGAATTTAAAAAATCGCCAAAACTTGTGAGTGCCTAGTTATATATATTATAAGCCCACATAAAAGTTTTCAAGATTTTACAAATTGCCTTGCTATTTTATTTGGGCAAAAACAAATGGCAGAAAAAGAAAACAGAAACAAAAACAGAGAGAAAATAAAAAAGGAAACAGCCCACCCCGGCCAGGCCGCAGGCCCAACTAATCCCCCAGCCGGCCCAAGCCCACCTACCTTGTCGTCTACTCCAAGCTGCTCGGTGGCGCGTTGGGAGGACACGGCCGACGCCACCGCGACGCCGGCAAGCTTCTAGGCCTCCCCTGCCCGTCTCCTGGCATCACGGAGACAACCACCTCACGCCGCAGCCTTTCCCCCTCCTCTGGCTCGTTCTCCCACTCTCCCCCTCGTCGTATTCCCCGCCACCCGTAGCTCTCCGTCGCCGCCGCACACGCACACTCGCGGCCAACGGCGAGGAGAAAACCCACCGTCGTGTCTACTCGCTCCGTGGTCGACGTCTTCATCAAGCCGCGCCTCCAATTCGAGTCGGAGCACCACGGAAACGATGCCAACCCCGAGCTCTTCCGCCACGGCCAGCGAGCTCCGGCGAGTGATTGCGCTCCATCCAGCCTCTCCCCGGCCATGCCAAGCTCTTCTTAGTGCTCCTGGTGAGCCACATCTTCGATCCCCCCATCTCGCACGTCTCCCCATGGTTTCTTTCGCCGTCTCCGTTGAGATCAGTGGGCGGCCGCCGCGCTCCTCTTTCCTGGCGAGGCTCCGACCATCTTTGGGCCCTTCCGTGCGCACCGCGTGATGTGGATGTGCACGTGCATCCTTTTGATGCCCTCCCCGCGCCAATTGGTGGCCGGGAGCTCAACTCCGACGAGCCACCGCCGTTTGTTGAGGCCACCGGTGACTAGCCAGAGAGATTAGCCTAACCCCACCCCTAACCACCCACTAACCCTCACTGACACTGGGCCCAGTGGCTTAATTAAGCCACTGTTAATTTAATTAAATCAGTTTTTAACCCCCTGAGGCTGACAGCCATGGCCCACTGGTCAGAGCCCCCCCCACGTTAGCATGACCTCATGCTGACGCGGTAACCCTTTTATCCAATTAAAAGAATTCAGAAAAATCCAAAAATTCAATTAAACTTCTAAAATTCATAGAAAATTCATATTAACTCCAAATTGGACAAATAATACATGAAAAATGATCATCAGAAAATAATTTATCCAAATATACAACTTTCAGCTATGTTTGAGTTGAATTTAAAATGGGACCAGTAGCTTTTGCTATTTGGTTTAAATGGAAATAATTCAAATTTAATTCAAATGCTTTTCCACTTTGAACCAATACAATGTAAACTTGGTCACTTGTACATGAGAGACATATTACACACATGATCACATGGTTTTCAAAAAAACAAACACTAGCAATTGCAATTTGGTTAAATTGAAATTCATATGTGGAGTTTGAATTTGCATTTCAAATGCAATACACTTCATTTAAATCAAATGTACCACAAACCAACACCATTCACATCATGGACAACATTATCATGTGATTGTGCATTTAAATTCAATGTTGCCCCCCTCTTGTTGATGATTGTGCCGATAACAGTGCTTCCGAGACGGTGATCCCCCCCGAAGGAGAAGAAGTTCGGTAAACCCCGTGTATCGTCAGCATGGCAAGAAAACCCCATTGATCATGTCTATAAAATCCTACTTCCCTCTCAGTCTCGCTTATGCATGTTTAGGAGATCACAGAGACACGTTCTTTCGCATAGTTGAACCCATTCTGATGCATGACCTATCGTTTTGTCACCGTATTAAGCAAACCACAATCCTAGCATATATAGGAGTTGAATGATGAGCATGTGGCCCCTGCAACTGTTACTGCTTATTGCTGCTTAGTGATACAATGAGGTTACTTTGATTGTGAGTTGGGATGGAATGTTCATAGGTTGTTGATTGTAACGTGTTGGTGAATCTACCCTAATACAAGGTGAACGATGAGAGGCTGTGTAGGAGTACACAGTGGGTTGTCTCGTTGAACACCGCCTTAAGCACCGAGTTCTTGTATGGTAATCCAAGATGAAGAGTACAACCACATATTGGGCTCACTGACCCCTCTCGGCCTAGTACCTTGATCCGTGTTGACGTCCAGGAGTCACACTAGTTCGGGCCTTCCATTTGGCATATGCATAGAAAAATAGTGAGCGAAGTGTTGCATCATCCTAGATATGTGGGTGGATCTGTGAGGCAGTGAAACCATCTGTCAGAGGTGGCGTCTCAACTACCTACATTGTCTGGGTCCGTATCGTTGATCCGGCCGGACTCTCGAGCGGTGACAAACTCAGATAGTCGACTCTTGGAACAGACCAGTTGTGAGCGAAGTGTCGTGGTGAACATCCTCGCCGGCACCCCTTGAATTTTGACGAGACCTGGCGGTAACTGATGGTCATGTGTGTGTAGTTTACACCCCTGCAGGGTTAACAAAACTATTCGAATAGCCGCGTCCGCGGTCATGGACTACTTGGAACTTGTACCTGATTATTAGACAACTTGAATGGATACTTCTAAAACTCGCAAGATAAGAGTGAGTGCTATGGTGTGCTCCTCGTGGGGAAGTCGAGGAAGTATCCATAGTGGTGTATTGGTTGGAGACATGGTAGTGGAGTCGTGTATGCTTCTTACCTCAAGTCTGGTACTCGTAGTACAGGACTAGCCAAGTCAAAGCTGGCACTTCTGCATGTTGAAACCCCACCTCCTTTACCTTGAAACTTGAGCATGAGTAGTGTAGTTCTGATGTAAGTCTTGCAGAGTACGACTTTGTACTCACGTTTGCTTATTCTATGTTTTAGATGGAAACCCAGACCCTGATAAAGTCACCTTCCTGAAGCTCGACGTTGACTAAGCTAGTATAGTTCCAGACAGCAGTCTGGTCCCTCGTGGAAGGGCATGTATGTTTACAAGGCTTCTCTAAGCCCTTTGTTAAACTTGTCTGTACTCGGACCTAATTTGCTTCCGTTGTATGATGTAATGTTGATCACAGACATGTGATCTTTGTATGCTCTATGTGTAAGTCAATAAAGAAGTACTTTGTAGAGTTATGTGATGGTACCTTCTGTTCATACTAGACATGTGTGTTGCGTGTATGATTATAACATGCATGTCTTAGTATGGGTTTTCGAGACCTTAGTTGTGATATGTCTCGCGGTCTTTTGTACACCAAGTGGCCCTTAGATGTGCGCAGCTTGGGGCACTATGTCACGTGCACACTTTGTTGTATGATCGAGCCCGCCCTAGACCCCAACTAAGTGATCGGGCTGGAGTTTGTTTATGTAAGGGTTATGATTCAATCGATAACATGGCTGAGGCGACTTGTCTATGAGTATGGGATTTCACCACCCATAATCATTTAGACTTGTGAGCGGGCGATGAGGACCCATCTCAGTTGATCATCCGGTCTGGATGGGATGCCCCTCACGTTCGATTCTTTCCGAGAGTGTTCTGTGCTTGGCCTTGTATGCTTAGACAAGTGGGTACGGCTCTCGGCTCTCCACGTGATTGCATCGTGACTGGAATTACATACGCATATTCCGGGTCCCGACAGGAGCTCTACGCTGCCGATGGCTGCTCGAGACGGCTGGAGCCGGTGAGTCCGCTTGCCGGCTCACACTTTGATATGGGGTCTGATGTAAGTATTGGAATCCCTGTGAGTACTGGGCTTGCTGTGTAATTGCAGTTTTGAGCAAATCGATTGCCCCTCGAGTAGCCTGGTCCACTGGAGTGTCTCCATGCGCAGGCACACTGGCGAGGAACGTGTCTCTGCCACCACGTTAGACACGGGGTTATTGAAATGATTCGGAGGTGTGTGGAACCGTTCCTGCCGTGGTGAGGGGGCAGGTTTCCTTGGTTGCTTGTACCCTGGAGGAGTTGATTGATGCGTATCCTGGAATAGTATCCGTGCCTGGAGATCAGCGGGAATCCGGCTCACGGGCCCTGCAGGGCGTGCGTTGGCGAGACTTAGTTTCTGAGCTTCTATCAACTCTGACTCGTGTTGTAAGCGCCTAGTTTCCTGGGTGAGTCGGGTTTCTCTCTCCACCATCTGTGCGTTCTGGGAGTTAATTTCCCTCCGTATGCTCATCACCTGGGCCTTGAGTCCATTGACCCTGGTTCTCCAGGCTTCCTGGTTTTCCGCAGTCATTGGTGTAGCTAAGGCTTCGTCCAGGGCGTTTAAGGCATCTGTGAGGACTTCTTGTCAGAACCCCAACTAGGGTAAGTGCTAGGGTTTGCTTGTGCCCCTTTGCATCATGCAAAATTTCAAAAGAAATTCAAAAATGGGGAAAAGAAAAGCCCTGAGAAATTAATTCAAATGGCCAGACAAAAATTTGTTCCAAAAATTCCTCTGGTATTTTTGAAAAGTCTTATAAATATCCATGATCACATATAAAGTGAAGTGGGTCCCACTACATGCACCAAGATTTTTCAAATATTCCAAACAGGGCTTGGAAATTAAATTAAACTCCAATTTGAATTTAAATCCAAATTGTTTGAATTTCAAAAGTCACCAAAACTTATGAGTGGCTAGTGGCTTGAACCCTAAGCACATTTAAAAGTTTTGGGGATTTTTAAAAATTCTCTGCTATTTTTATTTGGGGCAAAACAAATAACACAAAAAGAAAAAAGAAAGAAATAACAGAAGAAAAGGAAAATGAAAAACCCAGCCCACCCCACAGGCCACAGGCCCACTTACCTCGGCCTGGCCCAGCCCAGCCACCTCCTCCGTTGTCGTCTTCCCCCGGGCACGAGCACACAGCTGCGTGCCCGGCATGTCGTGGCCGCTGTGGCCGTCGATGCCACGCAGCGGCCTCCTCGACGCCATCTGCGTGTCCAGGAGCCTCCCCTGGACACCCCCATCCCTTTCCCCCTCTCGCCGCTATCTCTCTGCCCTCTCCCTCGCCGATTTCGACGCCACCCGAGAACCCACCGGCGAGCGCCGCCGTGCCCAGTCATGGACAACGGCCTCCTCTCGCCGAGCTGAAGTGTCCAGTAGCACCGGAGCCATCAACTTCATCTTCCCGCGCACCCAATCGAGCTATTGAAGCTCTAGAGCCGACGCCTTCGTCGCCGAGTCGCCGCCGGCCGCCGTTGAGTTCGACGTCGATTGCGTCACCATCAGGCCTCCTCCAACCCCGCCGTCCCGTCCGTTCGCTCCGGGGTGAGCTCCCCTGTATTTCGCCTCTCTCTGTGGCCGTTTCCGTTGCCTCCTCCGTCGACTTCACTTACGTGGGGCCACGGCCGCCGCCGCACCTCGACGCCGGCCAGGTTCCGCCCACCCTCTGGCCTCCCTGGTGGCACAGCATGAAGCGGACGAGCACGAGGAGCATGCTGGTGGTCTCCCCGTGCTCTCCCATGGCCGGAGACGCCGGCGGGCCGATTAGCTTAGGGGGCTAATCCCCTGTTAGTTGACAATTGGGTCACTGACTGGTGGGCCCTGGCCCCCCCTAATGACCCTATTTAGTTAAACTAAACCGGGATTAAACCCCTCTCCCACTGACAAGCCGACCCCACCTGTCAGCCCCCTGCTGATGTCATGATTGCATCATGCTGATGCAATAAATCAAATTCCAGAAAATTACAAATGAATTTAAGAATTACAGAAAATCCAGAAAAATAGCCAAACTTCAATAAATCATAGAAAATTCATATTAACTCCAAATTAAACTTAGAATATATGAAAAATTATCAGAAAAATGCAAGGATTAATAATATTCAATTTGTTTTTATGTTTGACCATTTTAAAATGGGGCAACAGTAGCAAATGTGCATATGGCTTAATTTGAATTTGAATTTGAAGTTTGAATTTGCAATTCTTTTGCAATACACTTCAATTAAATGGAATTGTCCACACATCAGTACCATGTACATCATGTTTTCACAACTTATCATGTTCTTGTGCATTCACTTCCGAAGTTGCCCCCCCCTTTGTTGATGATTGTTTCCGGTACCAGCTTTTTCGAGACGGTGATCACCCCCGAAGGAGAAGAAGTTCGGTAAACCCCGTGTATCGTCAGCAAGGCAAGAAAACCCCATTGATCATGTCTATAAAATCCCAATTCCCTCTCAGTCTCGCTTACGCATGTTTAGGAGATCATCTTGTATCGATTTTACCACATAGTTGAACCCATATCCGATGCATGACCTATCATCTTGTCACAGTAGTAAGCAAACCACAATCCTAGCTGACATAGGAGTTGATTGATATCATGAGGCCCCTGCAACTGTTACAGCTTATTGCATGCTTAGTGTTACCATGAGGTTGCTTTTGATGTGAGTCGGGATGATAGTGAACATGGTGTTGATGAAAGTGAAACTATGTTGGTGAATCCACCCTAATACAAGGTGAACGATGAGAGGATGTGTAGGAGTACACAGTGGGTTGTCTCATTGAACACCGCCTTAAGCACCAAGTTCTTGTATGGTAATCCAAGACAAAGAGTACAACCACACATTGGGCTCACGGACCCCTCTCGGCCTAGTACCTTGATCCGTGTCGACGTCCAGGAGTCACATTAGTTCGGGCCTTCCATTTGACATATGCATAGAAAAAGAGTAAGTGGAAATGTTGCATCATCCTAGATATGTCGGTGGATCTGTGAGACAGTGAAACCATCTGTCAGAGGTGGCGTCTCGGTTGCCTACATTGTCTGGGTCCGTTTCGTTGATCCGGCCGGACTCTCGAGCGGTGACAAACTCAGATAGTCGACTCCTGGAATAGAACGGTTGTGAGCGAAGTGTCGTGGTGAACATCCACGCTGTGACCTCTTGAACGGTGGCGAGACGTGGCGGTAACCGATGGTCATGTGTGTGTAGCTTACACCCTTTCAAGGTTAACAAAACTATTCGAATAGCCGCGTCCGCGGTTAAGGACTACTTGGAACCTGTACCTGATTATTAGACAACTTGAATGGATACTTCTAAAACTCGCAAGATAAGCGTGAGTGCTATGGTGTTCTCCTCGTGGGGAAGTCGAGGAAGTAACCATAGTGGTGTATTGGTTGGAGACTTGGTAGTGGACTCGTGTACGCTTCTTACCTCAAGTCTGGTACTCGTAGTTCAGGACTAGCCAAGTCAAAGCTGGCACTTCTGCATGATGAAACCCCACCTCCCTTTACCTTGATACTTGAGCATGAGTAGTATAGATCTGATGTAAGTCTTGCTGAGTACGACTTTGTACTCACGTTTGCTTATTCTATGTTTTAGATGAGAAACTAGACCCCGATGGAGTCACCTTCGTGAAGCTCGACGTTCACCTTGGTAGTATAGTTCCAGACAGCAGTCTGGTCCCTCGTGGAAGGGCATGTATGTTTACAAGGCTTCTCTAAGCCATTTGTTAAACTTGTCTGTACTCAGACCTAATTTGCTTGCGTTGTTTGATGTAATGATGGATCATAGTTATATGATCTTTGTATACTCTATGTGTAAGTCAATAAAGAAATACTTTGTAGAGTTATGTGATGATACCTGCTGTTCATACTAGGAATGTGTGCTGCGTGTACACCGTCATGTCATCATCCGGCCTGGATGGGATGCCCCTCACGTTCGATGCTTACCGAGAACGTTCTGTGCTTGGCCTTGTATGCATAGACAATTGGGTATTGTTCTCGGCTCTCCATGTGATTGCATCGTGACTGGAATTACATACGCTAACCCCGGGTCCCGACATACTTGGTATCAGAGCACGACTATCTGTAGGATTATTCAACCCTTGGTCGAAGTCGAGTCTAGCACTCTATAGTTATATAGTTACTCTGGGTATAAGGGAACAACGTAAGGCTTCTTTTTCTCCTTACCCTCATCGATCTGAGTTCTGAGTCACCCTCATCTTGTTCTACGGGAAGATAGGACTAGGCTCATCTATGTCTTTACTAGAACATCTCGTTGTTTGCCTCTTTGTAGCCGTAGGACAGTTGTGGTCGTCCAGAGTCTTCGAGTTTTTGAGTTCCTTGAGGAAGTTCTGTTCAATCTCCTCGAGGTTATCTTGTTTTCCATCCCGGTGTAGCCGTTATGCTGCCGGAATTATTCCGAGTTTCTGTGGATCATTGCCTTCGCATTATAATCTTTTCCGCCTTCATCATGTCTTGTTATCCTTGAATCCAGCATTCGACCTGTTCTGATTGTTGATTATTATCACACAGGATGTCAGGTGGAACTCGTAGTGCTGTTCATCAGAATCGAGACCGTGTTCGGAATCGAAATGATGATGCACCTCCACCACCGCCTTCTGCGGCGGAAATCATGATGGAAGCTGAGAAGAATCGATAACATGGTTGAGGCGACTTGTCTATGAGTATGGGATTCACCACCCATAAGCATTTAGACTTGTGAGCGGACGATGAGGACCGATCTCAGATGATCATCCGGCCTGGACGGGATGCCCCTCACGTTCGATGCTTACCGAGAACGTTCTGTGCTTGGCCTTGTCTGCTTAGACAAGTGGGTACGGTTCTCGGCTCTCCATGTGATTGTATCATGACTGGAATTACATATGCTAACCCCGGGTCCCGACAGACTTGGTATCAGAGCAGGACTGTCTGTAGGATTAGCAAACCCTTGGTCGAAGTCGAGTCTAGCATTCTATAGTTATATAGTTACTTGGGTATATAAGGGAACAACGTAAGGCTTTTTTTACTCCTTATCCTCATCGATCTAAGTTCTGGGTCACCCTTATCTTTTCTACGGGATGATAGGACTAGGCTCATCTATGTCTTACTAGAACATCTCGCTGAGTGCTTCCTTGTAGCCGTAGGATTGTTGTGGTCGTCCAGAGTCTCTATGTATTGAGTTCCTTGAGGAAGTTCTGTTCAATCTCCTCGAGGTTGTTTCATTTTCCATCCCAGTGTAGCTGTTATGCTGCCGGATTTATCCCGTGTTTCTGTGGATCATTGCCTTCGCATTATAATCTTTTCTGCCTTCATCATGTCTTGTTATCCTTGAATCCATCATTCAACCTGTTCTGATTGTTGATTTTTATCACACAGGATGTCAGGTGGAACTCGTAGTGCTGTTCGTCGGAATCGAGACCGTGTTCGGAATCGAAATGATGATGAACCTCTACCACCGCCTTCTGCGGCGGAAATCATGATGGAAGCTGAGAAGAATCGACGTGATCAAACACGCCTTCTGGAGCTCATCGAGCAGAATACCTCACGTCATTGCAATGTGGTTGTGAGCATTCAGGACTTCATGCTCCGCAAGCCACCGGTATTTCGATGTTCTTCTGAGCCCCTTCAAGCTGATGATTGGCTTCGTTCCATCGAGCGTAAGCTTGATACTGCACATGTTGCTCCCGATGACCCAGTTATTTTCGCGGTATACTTCCTGGAAGGTGCTGCTATTCAATGGTGGGAGAACGATGTTGCTATGCAGCCAGATAGTCACGTACTGACTTGCCAGGAGTTCTGTGTTGCCTTTCGAGTGTACCACATTCTGGATGAGTTGATGGAGCGCAAGAAGGAAGAGTTTGGCAACCTGACCCAAGGAGAGATGTCCATTCATGAGTATGTGAGAGAGTTCAACCGTCTTGCTCGTTATGCCCAAGATGAGATCACCACCGATGCCAGAAAGCAGGCAAGGTTCCGTAAGGGACTTAGCCCCATCCTTCGTCATGATCTCAAGCTCCTTGAATTTGCCACCTTTGAGGATTTAGTCAACAGATCCTTCAGAGCTAAGCATGGCAATGAAATTTTCGAGGAGTCTCGCAAGCATGCTCTTCAGCTTGCTTCTTCTTCCAGTTCAGCCCCTCAGAAACGCCGAATTTGGATTCCAACCCGTGCCATACCTCAAAACCTTCTCCAGAGGCCACCACCAAATATATGCCATCCACCTCAACACATTATTCCACACCGGAATGATGGTGTGCAACCAAGTAACCCCACCCCCAGAAATTCAGGCAGGGTGTGTTTCACTTGTGGTCTCACAGGCCATTACTTCCGATAATGCCCTACAGTGTTGGTGGCACCACGTAGACCTAGTCACAAGCCTCCAAAGAAATCCACCACAAAAACCATCCCAGCAAAGCTTTCGGCCATAAGTAGTGGATATGTGAACCAAATCTCAGTTGAGGAAACCGCTGCTACTTCCGACGTCATCCTTGGCACACTCCGAGTCAATCATGTCCCCGCCTTCGTTCTTTTCGATCCAGGAGCTTCTCATTAATTCATGTCGGAGAGTTATGCACTTCGTCATGAATTCCCTTTTGAAGAAATGTTTTCTCCAATGATCATTCAAACTCCTGGTTCAAAGTGGCAAACTAATAGAGTAAGCCATGGCAATCAAATTGTAATTGAGGGTTTAGTATTCCTTGCTTCACTTATAGCCCTCAAGTCTTCAGACATTGATGTCATCCTAGGAATGGATTGGTTATCAAGGCAGAATGTTTTCCTTGATTGTAAAGCCAAGTCAGTTAAACTCACCCATCCTCCAGGCCAGATCATTGACTACACATCACCCAGCTCTAGAATCCAGGTGCATACTTTGAATGTGCTTCCCCTTCCAGACCTTGAAGATATTCCGGTGGTTTGTGACTTCCCGGATGTCTTTCCTGAAGAGCTGTCGGGAATGCCACCCGACAGGTGTGTATAATTCATAGTGGATCTTATACCAGGCACAACCCCAATTTCCAGACGCCCATATAGAATGGCCCCACATGAGTTAGCTGAGCTAAAAACCCAACTTGATGCTTCGTCGGAAAAAGTCTTCATCCGCCCTAGCTCATCGCCATGGGGTTGCCCCGTTCAGTTCGTAACGAAGAAAGATGGAACAGAAAGGATGTGCGTAGACTATCGCCCGCTAAATCTAGCGACGATAAAGAACAAGTACCCACTGCCCAGGATCAATGATCTTTATGATCAACTTGCAGGATCCTCTGTCTTCTCCAAGATGGATTTGAGATTAGGCTATCATCCAATCAAAATCCGAAACGAGGACATTCCAAAAACGGCTTTCACTACTCGTTATGGTCTTTACGAGTACACCGTCATGTCCTTCGGCTTAACCAATGCCCCCGCCACATTCTCGCGCTTGATAAATTCGATCTTCATGGAGTACCTAGATAAATTTGTTGTAGTTTATCTTGATGACATTCTCATCTACTCGAAGAATGAAGAAGAGCACGCAGAACATCTTAGACTGGTATTGATGAAACTTAGAGAGCACCGCCTTTATGCCAAGTTCTCCAAGTGTGAATTTTGGCTACCAGAAGTGACCTACTGAGGCCACGTGATTTCTGCGAAAGGTGTTGCAGTCAATCCCGAGAGAGTTCATGCCGTCCTTGACTGGACTCCACCTGAATCGGTTAAGCAAGTTAGGAGTTTTATTGGCCTAGCAAGCTATTGTCGTCGCTTCGTCGAGAACTTTTCTAAAGTTGCAAAGCCTCTTACTGAACTCCTCAAGAAAGATAAGAAATTCCAATGGACTTCCTAGTGCGAGGAAAGCTTTCAAGAGCTAAAAAGAAGATTGACTTATGCACCCGTACTTGCACCTCCAGACACCAAAAGGGATTTCGAGCTCTATTGTGATGCTTCACGGCAAGGGTTAGGATGCATAATTTTGCAAGATCGACATGTGGTAGTTTATGCTTCACGCCAGTTGCGTCCACATGAAGAGAACTATCCTACCCATGACCTTGAACTCGCTGCCATAGTTCATGCCCTAACAACTTGGCGACATTACCTCCTTGGTAATCGTTGTGAGATCTATTCCGACCACCAAAGCCTCAAATACATTTTCACCCAGCCAGATCTTAATCTCAGGCAAAGACGCTGGATTGAGTTGATAAAAGATTACGACGTAGGAATTTCTTACACCCCAGGCAAAGCCAATGTCATGGCTGATGGCACACCTACTTGGAACATGGAACGTGGAAGCATGCTCTGGAATCCATGGAGTGGGGCTCTTGGCTTCTAGCCCCTCGCCCGGGTCAGAACAGAGATTAGGGGTAGAACAATAATGGACATGAACAGTGGGACTTCCGAGGAAAAGGTAGCGCTGGAGCAAAGGATGGCCTCGCTGACACAGCGACAAGTCACTTGAAAACTGGATCCCAGAGTGCTCATGAAAGGAATGAGTATATGAAGAGGCTTACTTTTGATGATCCAACTCCTGTAAAACCTGGGACCGATGCCATGATCACAGATGTTGATACAGAGAAGGGGGATGCAGCGGAGGAGAATGATGATGAAACCACATCACAAGACTCAAAAACATCAAAGATGGATGACACGGCTGTGATGGATACCAGCCACCCATTATCGGCGAGTCCCCATGAGGGGTCGACCGGTCGCAATGAAATTCTTATCATGGAACTATCGTGGTATGCCTAAAAACTACGGCAATCAAAGCGCTCTTGGGGTTCCAAGGGCGTGTTCGCGCGGATGTGTTGTTTCTGTGTGAAACACATCTGGATACATCTAAGGCAGAAAATCTTTAGAAGAGATTGGGTGTGACGCCCCAAAAATCAGGTCGTGTACAGTAATCATATACGCAGGGTACATGACAGAAATTAGGGTGCCACGGAGAGAATATCCCAACACAACACTAGAAACAAATAAGATAAATCTTTAAGTTACAAACCAGGGATCACGATGATCCGAATACATAAGTTATACAATCATAATATCTGAGTACAAACATAGTTAGTCAAGTTTTGCCTTAAGAAGGCTAGCACAAATAACATCAGAGAGATAGATCGAAAAGGCGAGGCCTCCTGCCTGGGATCCATCGAACTACTCCTGGTCGAGGGGGAACCCGACGTCGTAGTAGGCTCCTCCTGGATTCACCTGCTCCTGGGCTCCAACGTCTGATGACAGCAACCGGTCGGGTATAAAAAACAAAGGGGGGAAATAAAGCAAGGGTGAGTATCTAGCATACCCACTAGTCTTACGTCCGCTACTAAGCATTTATGCATTTGTATCAAATGGAAAGGGGAGGCTTATATAGTGGACTGGATTGAAGAAAACCAGAATAAGGAAGAGGAGCTAGGCCTATCGAAGACTAGCATTTTTCGACGGTTCTTGCAGCATGAGAAGAGAATAGCCAAAAGTTTATATAAAGCATAAAGTAACAATGCAACAGAAGTTGCTGCAGCATTGTATAATAGTAAGTTATAATAATTATCAATGCCTCCGATATCACTTCCTCGACTTACCTGCGAGGAAGAAAAACCGGAACCAACAGTTTAGTAATGTAGTAGTTTGTAGTAGGAGGATCTGGCTTCAGCATAAAGCGTCCTGTTACCGTGGACACGGCTATTCGAATAGAATAATCTTCCTTGCAGGGGTGCACTTCTGTTACACTACAACGCTCGGATCTCCAGGGTGGCGCACACCTTGTCAGGAATGCCCCACGGAGGCTATCCGACACTCCATAGCCCATCCTTCAAACTCAACAGAGAGGCCATCCGCCAGTCTAAATCCTAAGTACGTCGGGCCTTGGACCCCAACCCTGACGTACTCCTTCATGGTGCGTGACTGGCCGGTGAAGCAACAACAAATACAAATCACACTGTTCGAGCAAAGAATATAACACCACTTCCCGGCAATCAGCCCGCGACACTGATGACGTCTTAAGAGTCTTGGACCGAGACTGCGAAGCAGGGGAGCCCATAACTCCTTGCCCCACCTGTAGGCAATGCGTATTAGCATAAAGCCACTCCAGTCATCCACCGAACTCTTAGTCATTTTATTATCTCGCGGACAACCGTTATCATTGCCCGACTAATTAAAACAACGGACAACGAACAACATCCAGGACCACCAGTACATCGGTGTCTGTCCTGTTGTCCCGTCAAAGCTCGGGTTTACCAACAAGGTGAACCGAATCCTTACCTTATCTCGTGTGTGCTCTTGGAAGAGCTCGACTTTCGTGGTTTGGTAACTCTCGCGGACAACGACCAGGGTCCAAGCACACATGTACATTGGTCGTACCCTCCCTATCGTCCCGTCGCAATACCACTCGCTGGCACCGTTGGGTCACCCGACTTCTTACCTTTAAGGACAACCGTGTTCAGGATCCTAGGGCGGCTATACAAAGTCAGCAACGAGTGTAGTCCGAGGATTACTCCTCGATATCTCACACTTGATGTGGTTCGGCAGAGCCGAGGTAGGGCCTTAGACGGTGTTTGCATTGTGCCGTACCTGTGGCAGTTATATATCTTATATCCGCGTTCACTCCCCAGAGCGATCATGACCCGCTATCTAATCCTAATTGACTAACAATGCGCAGGGCTCGCTGCTGAATATAATATCTATAATAGGCAGCATAGGATAAAGAAAGATACATTAAGGGGCGACAAAAACAGGATATGCAATAGAATAGGATTGTAACGCAGCAGCAATAACAATGCCTAGTGCAAGAAATGTACGGAAAGATAGGCGATAGCTGGGAAAGAGAATGGCTCTGCCTGTCTGGAAGCTCGACGGTAGGGGTACAGTCGTCGACGACGTAGTCGTACTCAGCAGTGGTGTAGTCGGCGACAACAGCGGGGTCTACCGGAGAAGAAGGAGGAATAAACAATAAATATAAAGCAAACAATATGCAACACAGATGCATGACATGGCAGATGTAATGATAACGGGGTTCTAACGCAGTACAATGGGTTATGCTCAGAGCGGGAATTCATCCGGGCATGAACTGCCAGCTCCGGGTGATTATCGACAGACGACCCGGAGGGGAAAGTCTCGTGTTCGTTGTGTCAGAGGGTGGTGGTGGATATATGGGTAGCATATTCTTATTAGTTGTGTTTTTCTGATCACTTTATATGTATAAAGTTTTTCTG
This sequence comes from Bromus sterilis, assembly GCA_950022295.1. Taxonomy (NCBI): domain Eukaryota; kingdom Viridiplantae; phylum Streptophyta; class Magnoliopsida; order Poales; family Poaceae; genus Bromus; species Bromus sterilis. The sequence goes on along the minus strand of OX465595.1, from coordinate 356,337,049 downwards.
TCTGACTTACGATTTAAAAGATATTGATTTTGAAAGTTTTAAATAATTTTTAATCATTTTTTAGCTTTATTTTGTTATGAAATTCAACATTATCCACAATAGTGATGTTGACATGGTCAACACTGACAGGTGGGGCCCTACTGTCATAGACTGTGCTCAAATAAAATCATTTCTTTATTTAAACAGTGGTGGGTCCACATGTCAATGACTTATTTATTTAGCAGATTTATTTAATCTAAATTCTAATTAATGGCAGAGAATCTATTTGTAAATTCTAGAGACTTATCTGTGAACTCAACTTATTTTATTTGCACATATGGCCTTGGGCTTAATTCTACTAGCACATCATAGATTTTTGCATATTTGATATTTTTCTAAGAGTTAATCGGTGCATCTAATTGGGTTGCTGCAATGGAATAAAATTGACCCGGCTGAGCTCACCATGCACACACACAACACAACAATGCAGTGCAGTAGCAACAGCAGCAGCTAAGAGCATCTCCAGCCGCGCCCCCAAGCGCCCCCTCAAGCGCCTCCGGAACCACTTTTTACGTCCAAACCGACGAAATTTCTTCCACTCGCGCCCTCAAGAGCCGAAATAGCACCGACGAACCCAAGAGACCCCAAGGTTTCTGGGGGCCTCTTGAGAGCGACGGATGAAACTATAGCCTATCATGTGCTGACATGTGTCGTTTTTCCTCCAAAATAGCGTCGGCACTTGTGCCCTTGGACAAAATATGCGCCGGCTTGGAGGCCGCGACTAAAGGTCCAGCCGCCCCAAGCCGGTTTCACCGCCCGAACGGCCCCCAAGCAACACTAAAATAGCGCCAAAACGCGGTTTAGGAGTCCGAACGGCTGAAGATGCTCTAACAGCAGATCCTAGCAACAGCTAGCAGCGACCGCTCCAGTTAGCAGTAGCAACAGCAGCAGCTTCTAGCAACAGCAGCTAGCAGCGACGGATCCAGTTAGCAGCAGCCGTGCACGGCGGCCAGAGCCAGCCGGCTGCGCTCACCATGCACACACACAACGCACCAAACGTGCGTGCACACACAAGACACACACACGAACACACCACGTAGCAGGCCACACACGCCCAACCATGGCCTTGGCCGTGGCCACTGGCCAAAGGGCAGCACGGCCGGCTGGTAGCGGGCGTGGCCGGCGCGCTGGGCACGCACGGGCGGCAGAGGGCGGCGGCTGCAACAGCCAGAGCAGTGTGCGGGCGGCAACAGAAGGCGCTCGAACTACGGCCATGGCGGTCGGGCACGGGGATGGCGGCAAACAACATAGATCGAAGGGGCAAACGAGGGGAATCGGTCGAGGAGCTCACTGCCGTGCCGAGGACGCGCTCAAGGAGGCCGGGGGTGGACCAGAGCTCGCGGGACGACGGCGAAGCACGGCGGCCGTGGCGGATGAACTTGGCGCGGGTGACAAGTGTGGACCTCTCCGTGGTCGATGCGGTGCACAGGTGACGATGTCGACCGCAGCGTAGTTGCCCGACAACCACCCGGTCGCCGGGGAGATTGTTGGCCGCGACAATGGCTACGACGCGCACTGACAAGGCGCCATTTTTGAAGCTCGATTCCGAGCAGAGGAGGAGGGGCGCGATGAGGAACGAGAGGGAAACGAAAGAGGGCAGGCTAGGGTTCGCATTGGCGCACTTATAGAACAAAGGGGTCGACGTGGAGGCCATCCATGGCCATGGCCGCCAGGATGGTCGACACGCACAGCCATGGCCTCCTCCTGTACGCGAGGAAGACGGAGAAGGCCTTTAGATGGGCTGGGCCGTCTACTGTAGCGAGTAGGTCAAGTGCACAGTGTCAGACTTTTTTTATTTTCCTTCTCTGTTTTATTTAGTTTAAGTGTCAAATGATTTTTTTCAAAGGTGAAACTTGTTCCCACATTTGTGTTGCACTTTAGAGAGTTTCCACAAAAAGTTTGGGCATTAAATAAATTCATTTAGTTTACCTCTTAAATATGCAACAAATTAAATGTGACTTTTGGCTGCTGTTTGAAATTGTTTAAATTAATTTATAGCTTCATAAATTCCCATACACATATTCTTATGACCTACTGAATTTTATGCATCTTATAAAATTGATTGCACAATTTTTAGGTCAATTTTAATTTCCATATTGTTTTAGAAATTCAATTGGGTTTGAATTTGAGCTTAACTTGATCAAGGTTGATTAACCCTTTCTTAATCATGATGACATGACCCTTAACAAGGTGATTACTGTTGAATTACTGCGGCATGACACCCGGGGTGTTACAAATATCCACCACTACAAATAATTCTCATCCCGAGAATTAAAGTAGTGTAAGGGGTAAGGTTTCGGTTTCGTATTCTAACGATTCTTCTGGTTCTTGTTGTCCTTCTCGAAGGAGTTAATCCTTCTCGTTGATGTCTTCATTTCTCTGCATCAGTGTATCTTGACGTGTTTTCATCCTTCTTCGGGGTCTTCAACGTACTTACGGACAGGTTAGGAGGGCAAACTTAAGAGGTCGGATCGGTACAAGATTAATCAACTGGGGTTGTCTGAGGGAATGGGGTACAGAGTATCTCCCAAGTTTAAACTCAGGGCAATAAATCGAGAGGGCAAAAGAACGCATGAGAAGTTTTTAAGCGGATAGGCATGTGATACTCTATCCTCGTTGGTTACCCCAAGTGGAAGGTTGAGATGTAGTCTAGCGGAAAATTTTCCTTGGCAAAGATACCAAGGCTGAAAAGATCGTCTCCCGTAGGACTCCGGCAATGATAAGTAGGTGGTGAAGTGAAAAATGGCGCCGTTCACAATCTTCAGATTATTTACTTCACCTGGACCTGCACACGACACAAATAACTTTGCTTCCCAACGAGTACAGAGAGGTTGTCAATCTCTCCGGCCTTGTTGTTCACACAGGATCAAACGCAAGGGATAATGATAACAACTAGAAAGTAAAAGAAGAAAAATAAAAAAAGCATGTAAACAGTGATGAGAATATGGACCGGGGTCCCGTGATGTTCACTAGTGATGTCTCTCTCCAAAAAGACGATAAAATTGCTATGCGAGGTAAATAAATCACAGCTGGGCAATTGACAGGATTAAAAACGCACCGCAATGCTAACTATGCTACAAAGAAAGTGTCGGGACCCGGGGTTAGCATATGTAATTCCAGTCATGATACAATCACATGGAGAGATGAGAACCGTACCCACTTGTCTAAGCAGACAAGGCCAAGCACAGAACATTCTCGGTAAGCATCGAACGTGAGGGGCATCCCGTCCAGGCCGGATGATCATCTGAGATGGGTCCTAATCGTCCGCTCACAAGTCTAAATGCTTATGGGTGGTGAATCCCATACTCATAGACAAGTCGCCTCAACCATGTTATCGATTGGATCCTAACTCTTACATAGACTTACTCCAGCCCGATCACTTAGTCGGGGTATAGGGCGGGCTCGATCATACAACAAAGTGTGCACGTCACATAGTCACGAGAAATCGCATCGCGATGCCCCAAGCTGCGCACATCTAAGGGCCACTTGGTGTATAAAAGACCGCCAGCCAGATCACAACTAAGGTCTCGAAAACCCATACTAAGACATGCATGTTATAAACATACACGCAGCACACATGCCTAGTATGAACAGCAGGTATCATCACATAACTCTACAAAGTACTCTTTATTGATATACACATAGAGCATACAAAGATCACATGTCTGTGATCAACATTACATCAATACAACGGAAGAAAATTAGGTCTGAGTACAGACAAGTTTAACAAATGGCTTAGAGAAGCCTTGTACAACAAACATGCCCTTCCACGAGGGACCAGACTACTGTCTGGGACTATACTACCAAGGTCAACGTCGAGCTTCACGAAGGTGACTCCATCGGGGTCCGGTTCTTATCTAAAACATAGAATAAGCAAACGTGAGTACAAAGTCGTACTCAGCAAGACTTACATCAGATCTATACTACTCATGCTCAAGTATCAAGGTAAAGGGAGGTGGGGTTTCATCATGCAGAAGTGCCAGCTTTGACTTGGCTAATCCTGAACTACGAATACCAGACTTGAGGTAAGAAGCGTACACGAGTCCACTACATCTCCAACCAATACACCACTATGGTGCCTTCCTCGACTTCCCCACGAGAAAGCATGCCATAGCACTCACACTTATCTTGGTGTATTTTAGAAGTATCCAGTTCAAGTTATCTAATAATCAGGTACAGGTTCCAAGTAGTCCTTAACCGCGGACGCGTCTATTCGAATAGTTTTATTAACCTTGCAAGGGTGTAAACTACACACACATGACCATCGGTTACCGCCAAGTCTCGCCACTGTTCAAGAGGTGAGAGCGAGGATGTTCACCACCACACTTCGCTCACAACCGGTCTATTCCAGGAGTCGACTACCTGAGTTGCTACAGCTCGAGAGTCCGGCCGGATCAACGAAACGGACTCAGACAATGTAGGTGACCGAGACGCGTCCTTTACGAGATGGTTTTCCTGCCTCACAGGTGCACCCACATATCTAGGATGATGCAACCATTCCTTCATTCTTTTTCTATGCATATGCCAAATGGAAAGCCCGAACTAATGTGACTCCTGGACGTTGACACGGATCAAGGTACTAGGCCGAGAGGGGTCAGTGAGCCCAATGTGTGGTTGTACTCTTTTTCTTGGATTACCATACAAGAACTCGATGCCTAAGGCAGTGTTCAACGAGACAACCCACTGTGTACTCCTACACAGCCTCTCATCGTTCACCTTGTATTAGGGTGGATTCAGCGACACAGTTTCACTTTCATCAACACCATGTTCACCCTTATCCCGACTCACATCAAAAGCAACCTCATGTAACACTAAGCATGCAATAAGCTGTAACAGTTGCAGGGGCTTCATGATATTAATCAACTCCTATTTCAGCTAGGATTGTGGTTTGCTTACTACTGTGACAAGATGATAGGTCATGCATCGGATATGGGTTCAACTATGCGGTAGAATCGATACAAAGTGATCTCCTAGACATGCATAAGCGAGACTGAGAGGGAATTGGGATTTTATAGACATGATCAATGGGGTTTTCTTGCCTTGCTGACGAGGTTCGATATCGGAGTCTTCAACGAAGGGGGTGGCCTCCTGTTCCGGTTGCACGTCTATCGAACAAACAATCAAAACAAGGTATAAATTTATTTGCAATGCTCAAACACATGATCAATATTGAAATGGTGATGTTCTTGGTCACAAGGTGGGTACAATTCCATTTAAAAGAAGTCAAATGCAAAGTCATTTGCAAATGTGCTTCAAATTTGAATTTGAAATAAAGCCATATGGATGTTTTGCACTGTTCACCCATTTTAAAATTGTCAAACATGAAAACAGAGCCCATATTCATAATCCTTGGATTTTTCTGATATTTTTAGACATATTATTTGCTAAATTTTGAGTTAATATGAATTAGTTATGAATTTTCCAAGTTTAACTCATTTTTTGGAATTTTCTCTGTTTTAATTAATTCTTTTAAAACTGGAAAATTGGTTTATTGCGTCATGCTGACCTCAGAATGACGTGTGGGGGCTCCTGACCTGTGGGTCCCTTCTGTCAGCCTCAGGGGGTTAATCCCCGGTTGAATTAACTTAGCAGAGGATTAATTAGGGGCAGGGCCCACCTGTCATTGGGCTAGGGGGGGGGTTAAGCAGGGTCATTAGGTGCTAATGGCTGGCGGCTAACCGGCGGCAGCCACAGGCACGGCGGATGGCTCGCCGGAGTGGGCTTCCGGCCACGGGAGAAGGAGGGGAGGGCACTGGGAGGAAGCCCGTGCTTGTATGCGTCTTCCAGCACGAACTGGGGCTCACGGGGATGCTGCGGAGCTCGGCTACGACGTCAATGGCGGCGGCCGCCACTGGTGAAGAGGGAGTCGGCGAATTCGCGCGTGAGAAGGGCCGGGGATAGGGGGGTTCTGCTCACCGGAGCGCTAGGAGGATGATGGCGTCCACGGCGGGGCCGAGGGAGCACTACAGGCGGCGAATCGACGACGGTGACGCGCGGCTCCGGCGACGAAGAACTTGAAGCCCGCGTCTCCTCCGGTGCGGCTCGGGCTAAATTGGCGCGGCGGCTTGAAGGAGTCGACGTCGGGGAGGACGAAGGACAAGCTGGGGGGCGAGGTGTGGCTTCTGGCCACGGTGGTGCTCGATGGTGAACTCCGGCCATGCTCGGTTGCGGTTGGGATCTCACCGGAGAGCGACGGGGAGGAAGCAGCGGAGGGGGGAGAAGGTGTGGCGGCTCCTGGCGAGTGTGGTGGCGCAAGGAGAAGCCTCGGGGGGGCCTAGAAGGTGCTCGCCGTCGAGGTGGCGGTCGTCGGCCCCCGGCATGCTCGACAGCGAGCTGCTTGGGGTAGACGACAAGCCCCTCGTGGCCTTGGGCCGGGGTTCGGCTAGTTGGGCCTGCGGCCTGGCTGGGGTGGGTTGCTTTCCTTTTTATTTTTCTTTTAATTTCTCTTCTGTTTTTATTTTTCTGTAAATATGTTTTGCCCTGAAATAAATAGCTAGGCAATTTTGTTAAATGCCCAAACATTTTTGTAAATCCTAGGTGACCAGTAGCAAGTCACTTATAGAATTTGAGCATTTTTGAAATTCAATGTATCTTGAATTTCAATCCAAATAGGGTTATTTTAATTTCCAAAGCCACTGTTTGAATATTTGAAAATTCCATGTGCATGGGATTGATCCCAAACCACTTTTAAAATGATCAGTAACATTTCTAGGAATTTTCCAATTATTCAAATGATTTTTGGAAAAATATTTTTATCTGGCCATTTCAAATAATTTCTCAGGGCTTTCTGCTTCCCCATTTTTGAATTCCATTTGAATTTTTGCATGATGCAAAGGGCACTCAAACCCTAGCACTTACCCTAGTTGGGGTTCTGACAACTCGCCCCCACTCAAAAGAATCTCGTCCCGAGATTCAGAAGTCGTCGGGAGGAACGTGGGGTATTCGGCACGGAGGCGGTCTTCTCTTTCCCACGTTGCTTGTTTCTCGGAGTGATGTGACCATTGCACTTTGAACAACTTGATCTTCTGACGACGAGTGACACGCTCTGCTGAATCAAGAATACAAACAGGGTGCTCTCGATAAGAAAGGTCATCTTGGAGATCAAGCGTTTCATGGTCGACTTCGCGGATGGGGTCCTTGAAGCAACGCCTGAGTTGTGACACATGGAATACATCATGTACTCGGGAAAGGTGAGGGGGTAGTTCAAGTTGGTAGGCAACTTCTCCACGTTTAGCTAGAATGCGGAAAGGTCCGATGTAACGTGGGGCCAACTTGCCTTTGATACCGAATCTTTGGGTTCCCTTCAGAGGAGTAACCCGAAGGTAAGCCTTCTCATCAATATTGTAGCTCTCCTCTCTATGATGACGATCATAGTAGCTCTTTTGACGAGACTGAGCAGCTTTCAATCGATCACGAACAATGCGAACTTGCTCTTCTGCTTCCTTGATCATATCCGGTCCAAAGAGTTGTCTTTCACCGGTTTCTGACCAGTTAAGGGGTGTTCGACATCGTCGGCCATAGAGGAATTCAAAGGGAGCCATGTTCAGACTAGATTGATAGCTATTGTTATAAGAAAATTCGGCGAATGGAAGAGATTTCTCCCAATTCTTTCTGAAAGAGATAACACAAGCTCTGAGCATGTCTTCCAAGATTTGATTAACCCTTTCGACTTGACCGCTAGACTGAGGATGAAAAGCTGTACTAAAGGAGAGATGAGTTCCCATAGCACTCTGAAAGCTTCCCCAGAATCTAGAGGTGAAAAGGCTACCACGATCAGAATTGATCACCAAAGGAACACCGTGAAGAGACACAATTCTAGATATATACAAGTCCGCTAACTGGCTAGCAGTTATAGACTCGTGAACGGGAAGGAAGTGAGCAACTTTAGAAAGTCGGTCAATGACTACGAAGATGGCATCATTTCCTTTCTGGGTTTTTGGAAAGCCGGTGATGAAGTCCATACCGACTTTGTCCCATTTCCACTCTGGAATAGGCAAAGGTTGAAGTGTACCAGCAGGTCTTTGGTGTTCTGCCTTAATGCAACGACAAACATCACATTCAGCAACAAACCGAGCAATGTCTCTCTTCATCCGGGTCCACCAAAATCTCTGGCGTAGATCTCGGTACAATTTTGTGCTACCGGGATGAATTGAGAGGGGTGTGTCATGGGCTTCTTTGAGGATGAGTTGCCGTAGATCCTTATTCTTAGGTACTACCATACGATTTTCAAAGAATACCGTTCCTTTACTATCTGTGGAAAAACTTTTAGCAACTCCGCTAGCAATGTTCTCCTTGATCCGGCGTACACCTCGTGCACGTCTTTGGGCAACTAAGATCTGATCCTCAAGGGTTGGTTTCGCCACCAAGTTGAAAAGAGATCCACGAGGAACAATCTCGAGATTGAGCTTTCGAAATTCCTCATGAAGAAGTGGTTGATACTGTTGTAACATGAGGTTGTTACAATATGACTTACGACTTAGTGCATCAGCCATGACATTGGCTTTGCCGGGGGTGTAAGAAATTCCTAAGTCATAATTTTTTATCAACTCTATCCAGCGTCTTTGCCTAAGATTAAGATCTGGCTGGGTGAAAATATATTTGAGGCTTTGGTGGTCGGAATAAATCTCACAACGATTACCAAGGAGGTAATGTCGCCAAGTCTTCAGGGCATGAACTACGGCAGCGAGTTCAAGATCATGGGTAGGATAGTTTTCTTCATGTGGCCGCAACTGGCGTGAAGCATAAGCTACCACATGTCGATCTTGCATAAGTATGCATCCTAACCCTTGCCGTGAAGCATCACAATAGATCTCGAAATCCCTTTTTGTGTCTGGAGGTGCAAGTACGAGTGCAGAAGTCAATCTTCTTTTTAGCTCTTGAAAGCTTTCCTCGCACTTGGAAGTCCATTGGAATTTCTTATCTTTCTTGAGGAGTTCAGTAAGAGGCTTTGCAACTTTAGAAAAGTTCTCGACGAAGCGGCGGCAATAGCTTGCTAAGCCAAGAAAACTCCTAACTTGCTTAACCGATTCAGGTGGAGTCCAGTCAAGGACGGCCTGAACTCTCTCGGGATTGACTGCAACACCTTTCGCAGAAATCACGTGGCCAAAGTAGGTCACTTCTGGTAGCCAAAATTCACACTCGGAGAACTTGGCATAAAGGCGATGCTCTCTAAGTTTCATCAATACCAACCTAAGATGTTCTGCGTGCTCTCCTTCGTTCTTCGAGTAGATGAGAATGTCATCAAGATAAACCACAACAAATTTATCTAGGTACTCCATGAAGATCGAATTCATTAAGCGCGAGAATGTGGCAGGGGCATTGGTTAAACTGAAAGACATGACGGTATACTCGTAAAGACCATAACGAGTAGTGAAAGCCGTTTTTGGAATGTCCTCATTTCGGATTTTGATTTGATGATAGCCTAATCTCAAATCCATCTTGGAGAAGACAGAGGATCCTGCAAGTTGATCATAAAGATCATTTATCCTGGGTAGTGGGTACTTGTTCTTTATCGTCGCTAAATTTAGCGGGCGATAGTCTACGCACATCCTTTCTGTTCCATATTTCTTCGTTACGAACAGAATGGGGCAACCCCATGGCGACGAGCTAGGGCGGATGAAGCCTTTTGCCAACGAAGCATCAAGTTGGGTTTTTAGCTCAGCTAACTCATGTGGGGCCATTCTATATGGGCGTCTGGAAATTGGGGCTGTGCCTGGTATAAGATCCACTATGAATTCTACACACCTATCGGGTGGCATTCCCGACAGCTCTTCAGGAAAGACATCCGGAAAGTCACGAACCACCGGAACATCTTCAAGGTCTGGAAGTGGAAGCACATTCAAAGTCTGCACCTGGATTCTAGAGCTGGGTGATGTGTAGTCAATGGTCTGGCCTGAAGGATGGGTGAGTTTGACTGATTTGGCTTTACAATCAAGGAAAGCATTTTGCCTTGATAACCAATCCATTCCTAGGATGACATCAATGTCCGAAGACTTGAGGGCTATAAGTGAAGCAAGGAATACTAAACCCTCAATTGCAATTTGATTACCATGGCTTACTCTATTAGTTTGCCACTTTGAACCAGGAGTTTGAATGATCATTGGGGGAAACATTTCTTCAAAGGCGAACTCATGACGAAGTGCATAACTCTCCGACATGAATGAATGAGAAGCTCCTGGATCGAAAAGAACGGAGGCGGGGACATGGTTGACTGGGAGTGTGCCAAGAATGACGTCAGAAGCAGCAGTGGTTTCCTCAACTGAGATTTGGTTTACACATCCACTACTAGTGGATGAAGGCTTTGCTGGGAAGGCTTTGGTGGTTGATTTCTTTGGATGCTTGGGTCGAGAATGACGTGGTGCCATCAAGACCTGAGGGCATTGACGATAGTAATGGCCTGGAAGACCACACTTAAAGCATAACCTGTCTGAATTGCTGGGAGTGGGATTGCTTAGCTGCACACCATCATTCCGGGGTGGAATAATGTGTTGGGGTGGATGGCATATATTGGATGTTGGTCTCTGCAGAAAGTTTTGTGGTATGTCTTTGGTTGGAATCCAAATTCGGCGTTTCTGAGGGGCTGAACTTGAAGAAGAAGCAAGCTCAAGAGCATGCCTGCGAGATTCCTCGAAAATTTCATTGCCATGCTCAGCTCTGAAGGATCTGTTGACTAGATCCTCAAAGGTGGCAAATTCGATGAGGTTGAGATCATGACGAAGGATGGGGCTAAGTCCTTTACGGAACCTTGCCTGCTTTCTGGCATCGGTGGTGATCTCATCTTGGGCATACCGAGAAAGACGGTTGAACTCTCTCACATCCTCATGGATGGACATCTTTCCTTGAGTGAGATTGCAGAACTCTTCCTTCTTGCGCTCCATCAACTCATCCAGAATGTGGTACCCTCGAAAGGCAACAAAGAACTCCTGCCAAGTCACTAGGTGACCATCTGGCTGCATAGCAACATAGTTCTCCCACCATTCAGCAGCAGCACCTTCCAGAAAGTATGCCGCGAATATAACTCGGTCATCGGGAGCAACATGTGCAGTATCAAGCTTACGCTCGATGGAACGGAGCCAATCATCAGCTTCAAGGGGCTCAGAAGAACATCGGAATACCGGTGGCTTGAGGAGGATGAAGTCCTGAATGCTCACAACCACATTGCAATGACGGGCGGTATTCTGCTCGATGAGCTCCAGAAGGCGTGTTTGATCACGTTGATTCTTCTCAGCTTCCATCATGATTTCCGCCGCAGAAGGCGGTGGTAGAGGTTCATCATCATTTCGATTCCGAACACGGTCTCGATTCCGACGAACAGCACTACGAGTTCCACCTGACATCCTGTGTGATAAAAATCAACAATCAGAACAGGTTGAATGATGGATTCAAGGATAACAAGACATGATGAAGGCGGAAAAGATTATAATGCGAAGGCAATGATCCACAGAAACAAGGGATAAATCCGGCAGCATAACAGCTACACTGGGATGGAAAATGAAACAACCTCGAGGAGATTGAACAAAACTTCCTCAAGGAACTCAATACATAGAGACTCTGGACGACCACAACAATCCTACGGCTACAAGGAAGCACTCAGCGAGATGTTCTAGTAAGACATAGATGAGCCTAGTCCTATCATCCCGTAGAAAAGATAAGGGTGACCCAGAACTTAGATCGATGAGGATAAGGAGTAAAAAAAGCCTTACGTTGTTCCCTTATATACCCAAGTAACTATATAACTATAGAATGCTAGACTCGACTTCGACCAAGGGTTTGCTAATCCTACAAACAGTCCTGCTCTGATACCAAGTCTGTCGGGACCCGGGGTTAGCATATGTAATTCCAGTCATGATACAATCACATGGAGAGCCGAGAACCGTACCCACTTGTCTAAGCAGACAAGGCCAAGCACAGAACGTTCTCGGTAAGCATCGAACGTGAGGGGCATCCCGTCCAGGCCGGATGATCATCTGAGATGGGTCCTCATCGTCCGCTCGCAAGTCTAAATGCTTATGGGTGGTGAATCCCATACTCATAGACAAGTCGCCTCAACCATGTTATCGATTGGACCCTAACTCTTACATAGACTTACTCCAGCCCGATCACTTAGTCGGGGTCTAGGTCGGGCTCGATCATACAACAAAGTGTGCACGTGACATAGTGCCCCAAGCTGCGCACATCTAAGGGCCACTTGGTGTATAAAAGACCGCCAGCCAGATCACAACTAAGGTCTCGAAAACCCATACTAAGACATGCATGTTATAAACATACACGCAGCACACATGCCTAGTATGAACAGCAGGTATCATCACATAACTCTACAAAGTTCTCTTTATTGATATACACATAGAGCATACAAAGTCACATGTCTGTGATCAACATTACATCAATACAACGGAAGCAAATTAGGTCTGAGTACAGACAAGTTTAACAAATGGCTTAGAGAAGCCTTGTACAACAAACATGCCCTTCCACGAGGGACCAGACTGCTGTCTGGGACTATACTACCAAGGTCAACGTCGAGCTTCACGAAGGTGACTCCATCGGGGTCCGGTTCTTATCTAAAACATAGAATAAGCAAACGTGAGTACAAAGTCGTACTCAGCAAGACTTACATCAGATCTATACTACTCATGCTCAAGTATCAAGGTAAAGGGAGGTGGGGTTTCATCATGCAGAAGTGCCATCTTTGACTTGGCTAATCCTGAACTACGAATACCAGACTTGAGGTAAGAAGCGTACACGAGTCCACTACATCTCCAACCAATACACCACTATGGTGCCTTCCTCGACTTCCCCACGAGAAAGCACGCCATAGCACTCACACTTATCTTGGTGTATTTTAGAAGTATCCAGTTCAAGTTGTCTAATAATCAGGTACAGGTTCCAAGTAGTCCTTAACCGCGGACCCGACTATTCGAATAGTTTTATTAACCTTGCAAGGGTGTAAACTACACACACATGACCACCGGTTACCGCCAAGTCGCTCCACCGTTCAAGAGGTGACAGCGAGGATGTTCACCACGACACTTCGCTCACAACCGGTCTATTCCAGGAGTCGACTACCTGAGCTGCTACCGCTCGAGAGTCCGGCCGGATCAACGAAACGGACTCAGACAATGTAGGTGACCGAGACGCCACCTTTAGCAGATGGTTTTCCTGCCTCACAGGTGCACCCACATATCTAGGATGATGCAACCATTCCTTCATTCTTTTTCTATGCATATGCCAAATGGAAAGCCCGAACTAATGTGACTCCTGGATGTCGACACGGATCAAGGTACTAGGCCGAGAAGGGTAAGTGAGCCCAATGTGTGGTTGTAGTCTTTGTCTTGGATTACCATACAAGAACTCGATGCCTAAGGCAGTGTTCAACGAGACAACCCACTGTGTACTCCTACACAGCCTCTCATCGTTCACCTTGTATTAGGGTGGATTCACCAAGACAGTTTCACTTTCATCAACACCATGTTCACCATCATCCCGACTCACATCAAAAGCAACCTCATGTAACACTAAGCATGCAATAAGCTGTAACAGTTGCAGGGGCTTCATGATATCAATCAACTCCTATGTCAGCTAGAATTGTGGTTTTCTTACTACTGTGACAAGATGATAGGTCATGCATCGGATATGGGTTCAACTATGCGGTAGAATCGATACAAAGTGATCTCCTAGACATGCATAAGCGAGACTTAGAGGGAATTGGGATTTTATAGACATGATCAATGGGGTTTGCTTGCCTTGCTGACGAGGTTCGATATCGGAGTCTTCAACGAAGGGGGTGGCCTCCGGTTCCGGTTGCACGTCTATCGAACAAACAATCAAAACAAGGTATAAATTTATTTGCAATGCTCAAACACATGATCAATATTGAAATGGTGATGTTCTTGGTCACAAGGTGGGTACAATTCCATTTAAAAGAAGTCAAATGCAAAGTCATTTGCAAATGTGCTTCAAATTTGAATTTGAAATAAAGCCATATGGATGTTTTGCACTGTTCACCCATTTTAAAATGGTAAAACATGAAAACAGAGCCCATATTCATAATCCTTGGATTTTTCTGATATTTTTAGACATATTATTTGCTAAATTTTGAGTTAATATGAATTAGTTATGAATTTTCCAAGTTTAACTCATTTTCTGGAATTTTCTCTGTTTTAATTAATTCTTTTAAATCTGGAAAATTGGTTTATTGCGTCATGCTGACCTCAGCATGACGTGTGGGGGCTCCTGACCTGTGGGTCCCTTCTATCAGCCTCAGGGGGTTAATCCCCGGTTGAATTAACTTAGCAGAGGATTAATTAGGGGCAGGGCCCACCTGTCATTGGGCTAGGGGGGTTAAGCAGGGTCATTAGGTGCTAATGGCCGGCGGCTAACCGGCGGCAGCAACAGGCACGGCGGATGGCTCGCCGGAGTGGGCTTCCGGCCACGGGAGAAGGAGGGGAGGGCACTGGGAGGAAGCCCGTGCTCGTCTGCGTCTTCCAGCACGAACTGGGGCTCACGGGGACGCTGCGGAGCTCGGCTACGACGTCAATGGCTGCGGCCGCCACTGGTGAAGAGGGAGTCGGAGAATTCGAGCGCGAGAAGGGCCGGGGATAGGGGGGTTCTGCTCACCGGAGCGCTAGGAGGACGATGGCGTCCACGGCGGGGCCGAGGGAGCACTGCAGGCGGCGAATCGACGACGGTGACGCGCGGCTCCGGCGACGAAGAACTTGAAGCCCGCGTCTCCTCCGGTGCGGCTCGGGCTAAATTGGCGCGGCGACTTGAAGGAGTCGATGTCGGGGAGGACGAAGGACAAGCTGGGGGGGGCGAGGTGTGGCTTCTGGCCACGGTGGTGCTCGATGGTGAACTCCGGCCGCGCTCGTTTGCGGTTGGGATCTCACCGGAGAGCGACGGGGAGGAAGCAGCGGAGGGGGGAGAAGGTGTGGCGGCTCCCGGCGAGTGTGGTGGCGCAAGGAGAAGCCTCAGGGGGCCTAGAAGGTGCTCGCCGTCGAGGTGGCGGTCGTCGGCCCCCGGCATGCTCGTGGCCTTGGGCCGGGGTTAGGCTAGTTGGGCCTGCGGCCTGGCTGGGGTGGGTTGCTTTCCTTTTTCTTTTTCTTTTAATTTCTCTTCTGTTTTACTTTTTCTGTAAATATGTTTTTCCCTGAAATAAATAGCTAGGCAATTTTGTTAAATGCCCAAACATTTTTATAAATCCTAGGTGACCAGTAGCAAGTCACTTATAGAATTTAAGCATTTTTGAAATTCAATATATTTTGAATTTCAATCCAAATAGGGTTATTTTAATTTCCAAAGCCACTGTTTGAATATTTGAAAATTCCATGTGCATGGGATTGATCCCAAACCACTTTTAAAATGATCAGTAACATTTCTAGGAATTTTCCAATTATTCAAATGATTTTTGGAAAAATATTTTTATCTGGCCATTTCAAATAATTTCTCAGGGCTTTTTGCTTCCCCATTTTTGAATTCCGTTTGAATTTTTGCATGATGCAAAGGGCACTCAAACCCTAGCACTTACCCTAGTTGGGGTTTTGACAGAAAGGACGAGGCTCAAAAGCATGGGCGGTACGCCAAAATAAGTAGACCGAAATCCAACTGCATCTACTACTAATCATCCACCTTGAGATATCTATCCAGAACATCTCGCTGGTATTAAGTTGCGAGCCCCACCCAAAGTGTAAACCTAAATCAAGAGACAATTGCATTAAAAAGCACTTTGCGTAAAGTAAGCAATCCTTGCAACCGCGGTTACAAGCACCGTTGTTTTCCCCCTTGTGGCAACAACACATCCCCTAGACTCATGCTTCTGTCACTCAAGCGTGTCATCAGGGGGCATGAACCTACAATCGAGCATAACGTTCCCTCTTGGAGTCATTACCTACTACTTGACCAAAGCAATAAACAGCAACGGAGAACATGCAATAATTACTTAGGAATAAAAATATAAAAGATAAGAACCAAATATATTAATCAATCACAAACTGAACATAGTTTCATAATCCATAATATCCCAGCAAACTCAGCATAGCAACAACAGAAAATTACATATGTGCCTCGATCATGTAGGGCAGCTCAGGAGGTCTAAACCATGAAGAACAAAGAGGGGAGGAGAACATCACATAGCTACTGATCACGGAACCATGGTCCAAGGTAGACTACTCACGGATCATCCGGGAAGCGTCCATGGTGGAGGGGAAGCTCCCGGAGGTCAATCCTCCCTCCGGCAGGGTGCCGGGAAGAGGTCTGCTGGCGCTCCCGATCTTGGAAGCGCGGCGGCGGCGGATCAGAGGCGAGATCGCGAAAAGGGGTTCTGTCTTCGGAGGTTTCGCGTCATGGAGAATATATAGGCGAATGGGGGCAGCCAGGGGGGCACCAGGGGTCCAAGCGCCCCCCCCCCGGCGCGGCCAAGCCCTAGGCCGCACCAGGTGGCCGCGTGGGCACCTGGTGGTGGCCCTCTGGCCCCACTTTGGTGATTCCGGAAGCTTTCGTTGCGCTGATTTTTTATCTAATTTTCCCGAATTTTTGGAGCACTTTTAATATGGGGGAAACCTGAAATAGAAAAACAGCAGAAAACAGGATCTAGCACTGGGGTGCACTGAGTTAATAAGTTAGTCCAAATATGATCAAAAGTGTATGAAAGTGTATCTAGATCATAGCAATATCACAAAAAACATGCATGGAGCAAGCAGAAATTATAGATACATTTGGGACGTATCAGCATGCATTTGATGCCAATGACGGATGATGAAAAGGGGTTCAGAGCATCAGGGATAAGCACTGAGTCTGATATCGGACTGAATATCACAAGGTAGGTGACTCGTGGTCAAGCACGAAGAATAACCTCGGAAACATGAAGGTACATGAGAGTCAGGTTTTGGTCCTGTGGAACCGTGGCATAGTGCGGATTATGCATAGGAGGGGTGGTGACATATTATGTGACCACAATGCAAGGTTTGTTAGAGAACAACTTGTCAGGTATGTCGGCAACAATGTCGGTAGCAAGAGCGAGGGACGAAGAGAACCATTTTCGTACTCGTTAAGACGAGGCGGACCAATTGGCAAAGTTCTCGTCCATCGGTGGTTACCAAAATGTCATCAACAATAGTAATAGGTTATACTAACAGAGGGGTACACCGAGGTGTTCACATAATCAAGGAAATATCACCACTTAGATAAGTCATACCACAAGAAAGGTTAAACAAACCAATGGAAAGGAAAAGGTGATTATACACCAGTACTAGGTGTATATCCTTCCCAAGGAAGGGCAACGATGTTATCAAGGACAACCCAAATTATCGAGGGGGCAAGGATGGTATTTCTCGTCATGAATTCAATAGACACATGGGAGAAGAAAAAATGTTGATGATGACCACGACACATTATGTCGAGAGGTTTCGAGAGAATGCAATCGAATAGCGACGACATCCAGCGAAAGGAATGGTGAAGCAAAAGCTATTCGGTGTTCTCGGTTGACAACAACCCAAAACCCATGGGGTGGTTACGGCAGGGAAAGGTATTGTTCCATCAAAATTCATAGATGTAGTGCAAAGGTATGATATCCTCGAGGTACCAGGAGGTAATACTCGAAGGTAGAATTGAGTATCATAGGTGCAGCAAAATTTATACGAAGGGGATAATTATCTTTATGGGAAGCTTTCATGATAAGTTATACATCGTATCCATGGGCACGATCTCAAGGGTTCAGGGTCGACTCCAACTTCTTCAATGCATAACCTTTCACTTACTTCTCGCTTTCAATTAAGTTGTCGTGTCCAAATTTTATCTGGCGTAACCCCAGTAGAGTATGACCCGCAAAAGTTTCTAGGTTCACATAGATGGCAGAATAATAGATACTACCCATCGGGACACTTTTACGCATCTATACAACGAGCAGTAGAAGCGAGGACTACAAGTTCGAAAGCAGAAGGCTTATGACACGTAGTAGAAGATACCATTAGCCGGAGGCATCTTGTATCAGGGGAAATTCATCAAGGACTTAGGACACAAGGAAATGGTAGGTATTAATCCACCAAAAGGTCTGGTGGCGTACCGAGAGTCTGGTGGCGTACCGAGAGTATGGTATGAGTATCGGTACTCAACCATAAGAAGAAGAATGTAAATACATTGGAGATAGAAGCAAATGAATAGTTCGATGCTGGAGTAGAAATGAATTATGATGTCCAAAAGACAAACAATCAAGGAAGGTTTGACTCACCGAGATCTAGCTGATGTTCGGAATGACGTCTGAGCCAGAAGAATGAATTGGTAGCGTCAACCGATGAATGCGTGCATTCGCGCACACGATGATTTCCATAAGGTCGGTATGGCAAAGACGAGGGGTGTTAATGAAGAATAGTAGACATATGGAATTAACAATAGGGTAAGCAGGTAAGAAGAATCTCCAAAGCAGTAGGCAGCGGAGGATTCTTAAAACACCGGAGAATATTTCGAGGCATCTTGTAAACACAAGAGCATCTGAGAATGAAGGTGCAAACAACAAGGATGTGAAGTTACCCATAAGGATTTATCGGTGGTAAGGAACTGCAAAGCAGCGGTGATGACCCTCAACTGTAGGGGATCGATTGTAGCGTTTTCGATAAATAAGAGTGTCGAACCCGACGAGGAGCAGAAGGTATTGGTAAGTGACTTTGGAAAATAAATAACTGCAGGAATTGAAAGATAGCTTTTTAGGGGTTTTCAATATAAGGAACAAGAAGGTAAAAGCGAGAAAAGTAAGAGGTACTCAGGAGTAACAAGTGGCCCGATCCTTTTGAGAAAAGGATAAGGCTGGCAACTGAATTTATAAAGGCTAAAGCGTTCTTGAGGACACACGGGAGAGATAGTCACGTGCTTTCGTCATACTCCGTATCGATACTATGTACTGTGTTGATAAGTGTTGAGTGGGTGGATCTATGTTAGTGCACCTTCCAGACTAAGATAAGTGCACTCTTATGATTACACACCTTGCAAGCATCCGCATATACAAGATAGTAATTAAGGAAAAAGCCTAACCATAGCAATACGATCGATGATCCATTGTTCCCTTGTGCAAAAGCGCGCAAACTGGGGTTCAGGTTTCTGTCACTCTGGCAACCCACCATAAGCATTATTTATACACAATGCATTCCCCTAGGTCTTTGATAAGGCGAAGTGTTAAGTGTTCGACTCACACAACACCACTAGGAAAATAACAACACAACTTAAATATCAAACAACACATATTACTTCAACATCATATGACTACTAGCAACTAGACTTCTCCCATGTCCTCAAGAACTAAAGTAACTACTCAAAAGACATAAAATAGATCATGATCAGAGGGGATAAATAGATGATAAACAATCTGGACACAATGATATTTCTCCAAGAAAACTCAATAGCATTTAGCAATCAACACCGTTAGAGTAGAGAGGATAGGTAGTACGGATTACAACAAGAGTTGCAATTGTGAGATGAGATAGGATGATGGTGGAGATGCTGCTGATGTTGGGGATGATGTTGATGGTGATCTCGATGATGCCCGTGATGATGGTGATGTCGATGGCGATGATCTCCCCTTCCGGGAGGTGTTCTCCCCGGAGGAATCTGCCAGTCGGAGATGCCTTTTCTTGTCTGAGGTTTCCGCCACGGAGCAGCGGCGTAACTCGCGAAACTCCTCCTCTTTTAGGGTTTTTGGGTGACGAGTGATATATAGGCCAGAGGGGGGAGACGGGAGTGGCCCCAGGTTTCCAGGCACCCTCTCGGCGCGCCCCAGGTGGGGGTCGCGCCAGGTGGCCGCCTGGGCACCCTATGGCCCCCCTCTGGCTCCTATTTTGCGTGTCCTCATCATCCTTCTGGAAACGGCCTCCGTCGATTTTAGTTAATTTGGAGGTCTTCTGCTTCAGCAACTCAGCGTCCACTTTTTATCGCTGAATCCTGCCTCTGCTGCTTCGGCATCGGATAGTTGCAAAGTGTGTAAAACAAGCCAAAACAACATAAGAATAGCATCATAACATGAAATATATCAATGAATAGGAAATAATTACTATATAAAATAGTGGTGCATTTTGGACGTATCTACTCCCCCAAGCTTAGACCTCGCTTCTCCCCAAGCGAACACTGAGCTCGGTAAACCCGTCCACAAGTTTAGAGAGTGAAGTGTCGATAAATAGAATACGGACAAGACGCATCATGATTTCTTCACCAAACTCAAGCATCCTCAACTCATAAGGCCCTTATGAGAAAGTAATAACAATTATAATCAAATGTAGGGCTGAGAAAACTCATCAAATCATGGCAAACATATCCTTGGTCAAAGGACAACTAATAACTTTTACTTTTTCTCTTTCTCTTTATATGAAACAATTTTGAATATTTTGAAAGAACATTTTATTAGTCACGAAGTGCAAATGCTAACACAAAGGAAGATGTTTGCTTGGCATAAGCCTTTGCAAACAACTTACTTATCAAAAGATAATGTCAACAAGGATGTGGCATGGCAAATCTTAATGCAGTATCATATGGATGAATCCTTAACAAGTATATGTTCTCTTTGGGAAAAGAAGAAGTAGGAAAACTGACTCAACATAAAAGTAAAAGATAGGCCTAGTTATAGGCAAGCAGGGAAAACTCATGTGCCATCCTTAAATCAAACATAATGAAAACAAATTTTGGGAGGTGCATAGTTTGTCAACGAATGCTAATAGATAGCTCAATTACTTCTCAAGCTGGACAAGTTTTGAGGAACGGCTCCCAAGTGGGGACGATCACATCCCCTTAATCTCCTTTGTTTATCACTGCCAAAGTTTCTGATTTCTCATAGACCAAGCGTGAAGGAGGGTTTGTTTGTTGTATTATCTTACGAGCTGGGCGACTCATGCTAGTTCCTCCTCGTATTATGGGTTTGCAGATTAGACATGCAATCCCGGGGTAAAACTTGTCCAGGTTTAGAAGATCATGAATTACCTACTACTTCCTCATGAGCTAAACAAGAGGCACAAAACAGAAGATTTTGAACATTTAAGGATAACACATAAATTCTATACTTTTAGGAGTGGTAGTGAAATACCACGAATAGGAAGGTATGGTGGACTCATATGGAAGATATTGGTTTCAGGGTATGGATGCACAAGCAGAAATCTGCTAGGCAAAGAATTTGGCTAGCAAAGGCTTTGAGAGAACAGACAATTGATGATGACTTAGATGCAAGACATATAAAGCATAAACATTAAGGTAAGCATAACACATCAAGTTGTCTTCCTTGTCAACATAAAACTTCAAGCATAATAACATAAAGGTTTTGGCTATGGCGCTGATAACTCTCAACTGTAGGGGATCGAGATAGTCTTCGCGGGCAAGATAACCCAATTTATTGATTCGACACTTGGGGACACAAAGAATACGTACAGGCTTTGACAATTGAGTTGTCAATTCAACCTCACCTGAAATTAACACTTGCTTGCACAAAGGTATTAGTAGCAACTGTGATACGGTGGTAGTAGTGGTGGTGATAATAGTGGTGATGGTGGTGGTGAAACAACAAAAGTAAACAACTTGTAACCAGCAGGATAGAAAACACTGTAGGCTAGGGAGATGGATGGTTGGGCGCTGCTTGGATGAGAACGAGCATGTAATAGATTCTAACACGGGCAAGGCTCACAGAAAAGAAAAGATCATCTAGGCAAATATCAAACATTAGACGTGTATCCCAGGGTAGTTGTACGTGCTTGCAATAAGAACTTTGCACAACATCTTTTGTCCTACCCTCCCGCTACAAACGGGGCCAAAAGGAACTTAGGGAGATTAAGGTACTCCTGTCAAAGAGCACCGAAACAAAGCATTAACACTTCATGGATACACGGAATCCTCAAATTATAGTCCATCCCCTTTGGTGTCCCAAGTTGTCACCATTGGGATCGCCGGTTCCGGACTATAATAGGTGCATACAACTCATAGATAGGATCAAGAACACCACAAACTCAAGAAACAAAAGGGTGATCAGATCTGAAATCATGGCACTCGGGCCCAAAGTGACAAGCATTAAGAGAAATAAGTTGTAACAGAGATGATAAACACCAAATAGATGATAGGCAACATGCCCCCAACAATCTGATTGAACTATTACATGATCTAACTCATCCAATCCCTACCATCTCCTTTGCCTACAGCATGGAATTACTCACACATGAGAGAGGAAGTCATGGAGGGGTGATGGAGAGGCAATGATGATGACGATGGCTATGGTTTCCCCTGACCAGAGGCCAAAGCAGCCTCCAGATTAGCTCTCTTGGAGAAGAACAGAGGGTTGCGGCGGCTCCGCGACGTAGATTGGAAAAGCGACTTCTGTTCTGGGGTTTCTGCGTCAGGAGAATAAATAGGGACAAAGTAGGGCACCGAGGGACGTGGGACCAGGCCAGGAGGGCAGGCGGCGCGGCCAGGGGTTGGGCCGCGCCAGGCACCCTCCTGGCTGCCCCCTGGCTGCCCTATGGCCCCCCTTTGGAATTGCGGAAGCTTACGGAACGCTGATTTTTTATATATATTTTTGGGATTTTTCCACCGTACCTAAATATCCAGAAACCTGCACAAAAGGAAACAACACTGGTAGCTCTGCTGAAAACAACGTCAGTCCGGGTTAGTTTCATTCAAATCATGCAAGAATGAAGCCAAAACAATAACAAAAGTGTTTGGAAAAGTAGATACGTTTGAGACGTATCAGTCGCTACTTGAGGAAACATGCATGTTGTCACGACCAAATCTATGTTTGCCAAAATTTAAATAAAGTTTTCAAAGCCATACCTGATATAAGGTCAATACTCCCCATAAGAATTGTCATATAAGGTCGATTGCGTGAAGAGAATACTGAGTGCAGCGAAGGAACCAATAGACTCCTCATTAATACTCCATCATAGACGACTCCACACTCACGGATGCAAACTCTGCACAAAGCAGTGATAGACCTCAATGCAAACACCTATTTCATATAATAACTTCCCTAGACATGATACGACTCTACTTGACTCTAAAATACTAAGATAAAGATAAAGATACCGGGCACTCCCCTAAGCTTGGAACAAGTCAAGGGGATGCCATTACCCGAGGAGATTTACTTCTCACTATTGTTCCTGTTGGTTCTTCAAGCTTCTGATGATACGTCGAAGGGCATGGTTTTCATCTTCCAAGATCTCCACTTGTACTTTCAGTACACGGAAATGTTCGCACAGTTGATTGGTGATGCGGTAAGATTCAGAGATGGTGGAAGTCATACGTTGATCTTCAAGTGAAGGGGTCGTTCCTGAAAGGTTAAGAGAAAAATCATAATGAGGTTGGACACTCCCCACCATTATGGGGTTGCTTGATCTCCATCCTTGTGTTAATGGACCCCCTAGTTGCTGGGTGATACGTCCAAAACGTATCTATAATTTCTGCTTGTTCCATGCATGTTTTGTGTGATATTGCTATGATCTAGATACACTTTCATACACTTTTGAACATATTTGGACTAACCTATTAAATCAGTGCACCCCAGTTCCAGTTCCTTTTTTCTGCTGTTTTTCTATTTCAGTTTTCCCCCATATAAAAAGTGCCAGAAAAATTCGGGAAAATTCATATAAAAAATCAGCGTGAAGTAGGTAGTGACTCCAAGAGGGAACGTTATGCTCGATTGTGGGTTCATGCCCCCCGATGACATGCTTGAGTGACAGAAACATGAGTCTAGGGGATGTGTTGTTGCCACAAGGGGGAAAACAACGGTGCTTGTAACCGCGGTTGCAAGGATTGTTTACTTTAAGCAAAGTGCTTTTTAATGCAGTTGTCTGTTGCTTTGGGTTTACACTTTGGGTGGGGCTCGCAACTTAATAGCAGCGAGATGTTCTGGATAGATATCTCAAGGTGGATGATTAGTAGTAGATGCAGTTGGATTTCGGTCTACTTATTTTGGCGTACTGCCCGTGCTTTTGAGCCTCTTCCTTTCTTTTGTAGCATAGTTAGCATTGCGGTGCGTTCATAATCCTGTCAATTGCCCGTCTGTAATTTGTTTACCTCGCATAGAAGTTTTATCGTCTTTTGGGAGAGAGACTTCACTAGTGAACATCACGTATCCCGGTCCATATCCTCTTTATTGTTTCCACGCTTATTTAGTTTTCTGCATTTACCTGCAGTTGCTATCATTATCCCTTGTATTTGACCCTTTGTGAACAACAAGACCGGAGAGACTGACAACCTCTCTGAACTTCGTTGGGAACAAACTTATCTGTGGCTGTGTGCAGGTCCACGTCAGTTGCGCCGCTGACACCTACTTATAATATCTGGAGTCCTAATGGAGACAAACCTTGGTATCTTCACCGAGGGAAACTTGCTGCTGCGCTACATCACACCTTCCACTTGGGGTTTACCAACGAAGGGCGAGAAGCCATCAAGCGAATTTCTGGCGCCGTTGCCGGGGACTCCGAGTGCTAAGATAGGGGAGTTGCACACTACCCTTTACCTTTGTTTTTTAGTCTTGTTAGTTTACCTTTCAATTTTTTTTCTTTTGTCTTATATGAAAAACCAAAAAACTAGTTGCTACCTTTTTCCTTTGTCTTGCTTTTCCTAGTTATGCTATCCTCACCATGGGAGCTGAACCACCCAAATATGGTACGATGGACATATTTGACATGTTTTACTTGGATCGTCTTCGATCAATTTGTGCTCGCGCTAAAAACCCAACCGACTTGGTTGAGGGAAAATCATTGGATGAGCATGCTCATTATACGCGGCACCGCCTATCTCAGAAAGGGAAACACTTATGGGATCAAATACATGTTTCTTATTGCCATGCTAAACTTTTGTGCTACAATTATCATTTTACTTGTTGTTCTAATATAGATCATAAACACCTCCCTTTCCAATGTGAGTTCAATGAAAATGCGATCTTATTTTCTTATGCTAAAGGTGTTTATGATTACTTTGATGTTGAAAAGATTGAAGAGTTTGTTGCTTTTAAAGGTGCTTATGAGATTGCTTGTTTGATTGAAAGGTATCACGATACTATTCACTAGTCCAAAAACTTTGAAGTTCTTGCTTATTGCTTTGAGAATTACACTTCCAATTCTTATATCGAGGATTTTAAAAATAATTTTTTTGCTGCCCAAGAAGAGGCCAATGATTGCTTTGAGGAGGAATCCCATGATTCCGAGGACTCACTTGAAATATCCCTTTCTGAAAATTTTGATACTTGCTTTGTTGATGGCCAAGAGGCCACTATAGATGATGCTAACAAAAATGAACTCTCTATAGTTCCTTATGTTAAGCATGAAATTGTTGCTATTGCACCCACACTTGATTGTCCTATTATCCTTTTGAAATCTCCAACTCCGGAGAATTTTCCTCTTATCAAAGCTCAGTGTGATGGGTTGCATTTATCTTATGATCCTAAAAACCGTGTTGAAAACAATACACGTGTTCTTGTAGGTCATGAACTATATGATTTATGTGATAGTTACACTCTTGATGTTGTTCATGATACTACTGAAAATTACTTTGAGAGAGGAAAGTATGATTGTAGAAACCTCCATGTTACAAAAACACCTCTCTTTTTGTTGAAAGTTTTTAAGTTGTTCTTGTTCCACCTTCCTATGCATATCACTTTGTGCTTCTTCGATTTATTTTCTTATGAGATGCCTATGCATAGGAAGTGGATTAGGCTTAAATGTGTTTCATATTTTCTTCTTGATGATCTCTTTTGCTTCAAAATTCTTATTCTTGTGAGAGCATCTTCTATAATCTTTCAGCCTAGCTAATGGCTCTAAAGAAGCGCTTTTGGGAGGCAGCCCACAATGAATTAGGTCTCTTTTTGCTTTTGTTGTGTCTTGATGTTTTTTACTACTATAGCAACATCATTGTATCTTTATTTTTCAGCTTTGTGCCAAGTTATAGCCTCTTATGATAAGGGAAGCAAAAGTTGTGACATGCTGTCCAGAAAACAGATTCTGTCCCTTGACAGAAACAAATTCGAATAAAATCACCAGATCATCTTTTTGATCTGAATTTGTTTTACAGCATGCTCTATACAATTGTGAAACTTTCGTATGTTCTGAGTTTTTTGATTTGAGTTGCAGAAGTGCCCCGAAAAAAATTTCTACTACCTGCTGTTCTGATTTTCACAGATTCTGCCACGTTTTGCCTCTCTTCACTTTTGCAAACCTTAAGCTTGCTTTTTCTTTGCAAAAACTTTTTGGAACTCTTGAGAAACAGTAGATCTTCAAGAATATCTTTATATCCAGTGGGGAAAATTTATTTTATTAAGGGTACTAACCTCTCTAATCAGCTTATGATGAGTTATGTATAAAGGGAGTTTTCAAGTGTGCGATGGAAGATGATGAAAGAAGATCCAGGAGTGTCAATCGCTCAAGCTTGGGGATGCCCCCATGCATCCCCAATAAATATTCAAGGAGACTCAAGCGTCTAAGCTTGGGGATGCCCCCGTGCATCCCCTTCTCCATCAACAATCATCAGTTCGTCCTTCGTCTCACTATATTTTTATCACTTCATGCGTTATGTGCTATGCTTGGAGCGTCCCACTCTTAGGTTTTATTTTTAGTTTTATTTAGTTTTTCTTGCTGGTCATAACAGGTTAGACCCCATCTTACTTTGTTTGGGAGAGAAACACGCTCCACTCCAATCTAGAACACATCATAGGATTTTTCCTTCTTATCTTTTTGTTGTTGTGTGTTCTTTATCTTTTCGTAGCTGCTGCCATGTTTAGTATTAGTCTTAGTTTGTCTTTAGCAAGAGCCTTGGCTTTTGTTTAGTTTGTTGCTGGAACTCTCTTTAGTTTTCATGTCTATCTTGTTAAGAGAGTTGGTTGTTGCACTGAGTTGTGTCTTGTCTTGGAAGTAGGTAATTGAATTTGCTATTTAATTCTAGTAGTAACTTGCAATAGTTTTGAGGTATTGATGTGAGTAATGTCTGAACTTTTGGTGTCAAGAGCTTTAGCCTATTATTGATAGGTGTCGTATTTTGGGCAATCCGTGTGTATTTTCAAAACCTACAAAACTAGTTGAGAACTCTAACTACTAGATGGATCACTAAACTTTGAAGGGATCGAATATTAGAGTACACTCACGTACCATGAGTCGAGGATGCGCAAGGATAACCAAACCCCCATACACTCCTCCTCGGGGTACTTGTCTTTTTGCGAACCTCCTTATTAGATTGGGAGTTACCGATAATAAGTGCATGAGTTCTTCGGACTAATGTAAGTATTGAAAGTTGACACTTCCACCTTCCCATATTTTGCTAGCCTCTCCCGTGCCGTGCATTGCCTTCTTCTCACTCCGAGAGTTGGTGTCCACCTTTGCCGGTACATCCAAACCCTTGGCATGATACGCTCTGTCATCATAAACCTCCTTATATCTTTCCTCAAAACAAACACCATACCTACCTATCAAGGCATTTCCATAGCCTTTCCGAGTTATATTGCCATGCAACTTCCACCTCTTCATGACTTGATCTTCATGTCATACTTGTTCCTGCTACACTGGCAGCGACATACATTGCATACATCATGATAGCTACATCTTCTTTCTGATTTTGAGTACCTTGTAAAGTGTGAAAGATCTCCTTTACCTACTTGTAAAATAGAGTGTTGCCCTTAAGTGAGGAAAAGATCCCAAAGTGGACACAATAAAAGATCCCAAAGAGGACAAATGAGAGTTCAATAGAAAGAGATATTGAGGCCACAAAAAAATTAGAAAAAAGAAATAAAAACAGAGAAAGGGGCAACACTACTATCCTTTTGAGCGATCCACACTAGTACCCCCTCTATATCCTTGTACTCCATAGAGATGATAATTATGCATATAGCTATGTGGGGACCTTCACACTATAGAACTTGGCTTGCATATTCCAAGGATGAGCCTCCTCAAACGAGCTCTAGGTCTTCATGAGCGAGAAAGTTAGATGCACCCCCACTAGTTCCATTGGAGAGCTTCTTAGCTCGTATGTGCATCCGTTGCATGGAAATCCCTACTCCTCACATCATATCTATCATTTGGCGTCTCTTGCCTATGATTGTCCTCATTGATGTGAGTCTTTCTCATCCTTTTTGTCTTCCTCCTCCACCGTACTTCTCTCTTTGCCATCCTAAGTGTCAACTCTCGTGCTTACGCTCATCCATTGCATGAGTGCTCAAAATATCGAAAAAGAGTGGATCAAATTGACTTGTACCTGGCTAGTGGTCTGGGGACGAGTCAAGTTAAGATTCCAGAAGAGGACCAAGTGTGAAACTTTAGTAGATTGAGTTCTCAACAAAAATACTTTTTTCTCGTATTCCCTATCCCCTTCTTGCACGCAAACACCATTTGGAGACATTCGAGTCATGGACAGCGAGAGCTCTTGCACCTAATGTTCTTTTGTTACTTGTTTCAATGCTAATATAGACTCTTGCATGTTATGACTTGAATTGAATCTCTAACCTTGATTGCTTTACTTTTCAAAGTTCTTATATGGTTTCTAGCATGTCACCACAGAAATTATGCTGTTATCATTTACCTACTCGAGGACGAGCAGGAATTAAGCTTGGGGATGTTGATACGTCCAAAACGTATCTATAATTTCTGCTTGTTCCATGCATGTTTTGTGTGATATTGCTATGATCTAGATACACTTTCATACACTTTTGATCATATTTGGACTAACCTATTAACTCAGTGCACCCCAGTGCCAGTTCCTGTTTTCTGCTGTTTTTCTATTTTAGTTTTCCCCCATATAAAAAGTGCCAGTAAAATTCGGGAAAATTCAGATAAAAAATCAGCGTGAAGGAAGCTTCGCGAAGATCCCGAGAGGGGCCAGAGGGGAGCCAGGGGGGCCAGGCGGCCACCCGGCGCGGCCCCACCCTGGCCGCGCCAGGGGGGCGCCTGGGGCCCCTGGTCCACCTCTGGCTGCCCCCCTTCGCCTATTTATTCTCCGTCACGGGGAAACTCCGAAGACATAACCCTATTTCGCAAACTCCCCACTGTTCCGCCGCCGCCGCGCTTCCGAGATCAGGAGCACAAGAAGACCTCTTCCCGGCACCCTGCCGGAGGGAGGATTGACCTCCGGGAGTCTCCTCTCCACCATGGATGCTCCCCGGATGACTTGTGAGTAGTTTTCCTTGGAGCATGGGTCCGTGATCAGTAGCTATGTGATGTTCTCCTCCCCTCTTTGTTCTTCATGCTTTAGACCTCGTGAGCTGCCCTACATGATCGAGGCACTTTTGTAATTTTTTTGCTGTTGCTATGCTGAGTTTGATGGGATCTGATGGATTATGAGATTATGATCAGATTGTGATAGAGTAATATATTTGGTTTTTATCTCTTATATTTTTGTTCCTAAGTAATTCTTGCATGTTCTCCGTTGTTGTTTATTGCTTTGTCCAAGTAGTAGGTAGTGACTCCAAGAGGGAACGTTATGCTCGATTGTGGGTTCATGCCCCCCGATGACATGCTTGAGTGACAGAAACATGAGTCTAGGGGATGTGCTGTTGCCACAAGGGGGACAACAACGGTGCTTGTAACCGCGGTTGCAAGGATTGTTTACTTTACGCAAAGTGCTTTTTAATGCAGTTGTCTGTTGCTTTGGGTTTACACTTTGGGTGGGGCTCGCAACTTAATACCAGTGAGATGTTCTGGATAGATATCTCAAGGTGGATCATTAGTAGTAGATGCAGTTGGATTTCGGTCTACTTATTTTTGCGTACTGCCCGTGCTTTTGAGCGTCTTCCTTTCTTTTGTAGCATAGTTAGCATTGCGGTGCGTTTATAATCCTGTCAATTGTCCGTCTGTAATTTGTTTACCTCGCATAGCAGTTTTATCGTCTGTTGGGAGAGAGACATCATTAGTGAACATCACGTATCCCGGTCCATATCCTCTTTATTGTTTCCACGCTTATTTAGTTTTCTGCATTTACCTTCAGTTGCTATCATTATCCCTTGTATTTGATCCTTTGTGAACAACAAGACCGGAGTGACTGACAACCTCTCTGAACTTCGTTGGGAACAAAGTTATCCGTGTCTGTGTGCAGGTCCACGTCAGTTGCGCCGCTGACACTACTTATCATATCTGGAGTCCTACTGGAGACAAACCTTGGTATCTTCACCGAGGGAAACTTGCTGCTGCGCTACATCACACCTTCCACTTGGGGTTTACAAACGAAGGGCGATAAGCCATCACTGGGCGGTGATAATCTTGACTTCTTCTCTCACGGAGCGCTCCATCTCCGCTTGTCTTGCAACGACTTCTTCTTCGGTAGCCCCATCAATGTACTTCCCTTGGTTGAGATCCTGCTAGACTTGGCGCAGATGTCTCCCCATGAAGTCTTTTCCGCTTGAGCCACAAGAAGACATCTCTAAAAATAGCTTTTTATCCTGGCAGAAACAACTCGAAAAGAAAACACACGGAATCGCGAGATACGGTGCCGGGACGATCCGGGAAAATATATAGCAAAAATTTCTGCAACAGAAGGAAGGAAACGAGCCAAAGCGGAGTCGGAGGGGGACTCTAGGGTGTCCAGGAGTCCTCCCCTGGCCGCGCTAGGGGGGCGCCTGGCGCCCCCTGGAGCTCCTCTCCGGCTCCAATCAGGCTTTGAATTTTCCTAATTTTGCAAAAACTTGTAATATAGAACTTTTATGACGGTTCGCGATGTTTCCTTATCGTAATACATACCTTTTATTATTCTGTTCCTACTGGCGTCTCAAACAGGCTGCAACATATTCTTCATGAGCTATTGTGTGTATCAAATTTACATCAACATTGACGGGGTCTCCCGCCATGTAATGTTTGAGTCTTTGCCCATTCACGACTGGAGAAAACCTAAAACAGGACTTGATTGGAGAACCTTATGTGTGGTCCTCTCACCGGCATGATGTCCTCCATAGGTACTATCGTGACATTGTCTGAGAATGTCCTTCTGCTCGTGCTCCGGTATGCATCTTCTCACGATCCCGTCCGGACCTTCTTTGAAAATATGAGGGTCATCCGAAAAGTTGTGCCTCAAATCATGGAAGAACTTCTTCCTTTGCTGAAATGTTAAACTGGAGGCAAATACTTTGCAACGATAAAATTAGCATAATCTGCAAACCAAGGATCGGAAAGAGATTGTACTTTTACAACGGCAAGTTGTTCGTCTGGAAAACTATCGTTGACTGGGATGGGGTCATTGATACGTCCAAAACGTATCTATAATTTCTGCTTGCTCCATACCTCTTTTGTGTGATATTGCTATGATATTGATGAACTTCCATACACTTTTGATCATATTTTTACTAACCTATTAACTCAGTGCACCCCAGTGCCAGTTCCTGTTTTCTGCTGTTTTTCTATTTCAGGTTTCCCCCATATTAAAAGTGCTCCAAAAATTCGTGAAAATCCAATAAAAAATCAGCGACCAGGAAGCTTCCAGAATCACCGAGGGGGGGCCAGAGGGGACCCACCAGGGCCCCAGGCGCCCCCCCCCCCCCGGCGCGCCCCAGGGGGGCGCCTGGACCCCTGGTGGCCCCTCTGGCTGCCCCCTTCGCCTATTTAATCCCCGTGACACAAAACCCCCGAGACGGGAACCCTTTTTCGCGATCTCTCCTCTGTTCCGCCGCCGCCGCGCTTCCAAGATCGGGAGCACCAAAAGACCTCTTCCCGGCACCCTGCCGAAGGGAGGAACCACCTCCGGGAGCTTCTCCACCACCATGGATGCTTCCCGGATGAACCGTGAGTAGTCCACCTTGGACCATGGTGATACATCCGAAACGTATCTATAATTTCTGCTTGCTCCATGAATGTTTTGTGTGACTATGCCATGTTTTTCTTGAACTTTCATACACTTTTGAGCATATTTGGACTAACCTATTAACTCAGTGCACCCAGTTGCCAGTTCCTGTTTTCTGCTGTTTTTGTATTTCAGGTTTTCCGGCCATTAAAAGTGCTCCAAAAATTCCGGAAAATTATATACAAAATCAGCGTCCCGGAAGCTTCCGGAATATCCAAGGAAGGAGGGGAGGGCTACCACAGGGACTCCAGAAGGGTCCCTGGCGCGACCCCACCCTAGGCCGCGCCGAGCACCCTCCTGGCTGCCCTGTGGCCCCCCTGGTGCCCCCCTTTGGCCCTATTTTTACCCCCGTGGAGGAAACCCTGATTCCGGACCCATTTTCTCCAGAAGCAATTCCGATCTCCGCCGCCATCGCCATCAAGTTTCGGGGGGACAAAATTCCTGTGCCGGCACCCTGCAGTTCCTCCTCGAGGCTGAGGTTTCTACCAATAGCTATGTGGTCTTCTCTCTCTCCCATGATGTGATCTTGATTGTGATCACAGGCAATGTTAATCTAGGGTGATCCCATGATGTTTACCCTTCTTCTATGTATTGGATTGATGTACTCAATTGATCTTATCTAGTATAATCCCCGAGACCATGGTGACAGCTGGTCTATTGCACATGGATTAGAAGAATATTTTCATGAGTGATTTCCTCTTTTGTGTGTGGATTGAAGATTGAGAGTCAATTGGTTCTTGTCTTTGACTATCCTTTAGATATGTTGTGGTGATTGTGGTACTCTCTTTGGATGGCCGCGGTGACATTGGGAAATCCATAGATTGAGAACTACGAACTCTGAGGTGTGCTTTTGTAGCCCTACAGAATTCTCGTCCTCTCTTGACCACAAAGGAATGACCTCCGAGTACGTCTCCTTTGCATGTTTTATGGGAAATATCATGTGATTAGACTATGTTAATGTTGTTGGTAGTTTCCACCAGTGAAAGTATGAAGCCTAGGCCTTGTTTCCACCTTTGCAATACCGTTTGTGCTCACGTTTACCACTTGCTACCTTGCTGCTCTTTTTATTACAGATTTATATTACCTTGCTTTGCCACACCTATCACCCATATTTTACCATCTCTTCGCCGAACTAGTGCACCTATACAACTCCTAGTTGTATTAGGTGTGTTGGGGACACAAGAGACTTCTTGTTTCTTAATTGAAGGATTGCTTGAGAGAGAGCATCTTAAACCTCTACTTCCCTGAGTTTGATAAACCTTAGGTCATCCACTTGAGGGAAATTGCTGCTGTCCTACAAACCTCTGCGCTTGGAGGACCAACATAGTCTACAAGAATAGAAGTGTGCGTAGACATCACATGGTTCTATGATCAGTAGCTATGTGATGTTCTCCTCCCCTCTTTGTTCTTCATGGATTAGACCTCGTGAGCTGCCCTACATGATCGAGGCACATATGTAATATTTCTGTTGTTGCTATGCTGAGTTTGCTGGGACCCGATGGATTATGAGATTATGTTCAGATTGTGTTTGAGTAATATATTTGATTCTCCTCTTTTATATTTATGTTCTTGAGTAATTCTTGCATGTTCTCCGTTTGCTATTTATTGCTTTGGCCAAGTAGTAGGTAGTGACTCCAAGAGGGAGCGTTATGCATGATTGTGGGTTCATGCCCCCCGATGATTAGCTTGAGTGACAAAAACATGAGTCTAGGGGATGTGCTGTTTCCACAAGGGGGAAAACAACGGTGCTTGTACTTACAGGTGCAAGGATTGTTTAATTTTCACAAAGTTCTTTAATGCAGTTGTCTATTGCTTTGAGTTTACCCTTTGGGTGGGATTCTCAACTTAATACCAGCGAGATTTTCTGGATAGATATCTCAAGGTGGATGATTAGTAGGTAGATGCAGATGGATTTCGGTCTTCTTGTCTTTGCGTACCGCCCATGCTTTTGAGCCTCTTCCTTTCTTTATAGCATAATTAGCATTGGTTTGCGCACATAATTCTGTCAATTGCCCAACTGTAATTTATTTACCTCGCATGGCTATTTTATCGTCTTTTGGGAGAGAGACATCACTAGTGAACATCATAGGACCCCGGTCCATATTTCCAATACTGTTACACCCACTATCAATTTACTGCTTTATTTACTTTTCCGTTGCTATCTCTATCATTATTATCCCGTGTGTTTTACCCTTTGTAAACAACAAGGCCGGAGGAATTGACAACTCCTCTGTACTCGTTGGGAAGCAAAGTTATTTGATGTGTGTGCAGGTCCAGGTAAAGTTAGCAACCTCGGTTGTAAAATGCGCCATTGTTTACTTCACCACCTTCTTGTATCTGTTGGAGTCCTACTAGTTCGATACTCAACCTTAGTATCTTCGCTAAGGGAAATTGATGCTATCTACATCTCAAACTTCCACTTTGGGTAACCAACGAGGGGCGAGAAGCTATCGTGGTGTTGTCAGGACCATACCTCTCAGCTCTCGCGTCATCAAAAGCAATTTCTTGCGCCGTTGCCGGGGACTCCACTCTTCAAGACAGGGGAATTGCACACTATCTTTTATCTTTGCTTTTTAGTCTTGTTTTTTTACCTTTCGGTTTTTGTTTTTGCTTTTGTGTCTTATATGAAAAACCAAAAAAACTAGGTGCTACCTTTCTTCTTTGTCTTTCTCTGCCTACTGATGATATCTTCACCACGGGTGTGGAACCACCCAAATATGGAAGGATGGACATGTTTCACTTGGTTC
This sequence comes from Bromus sterilis, assembly GCA_950022295.1. NCBI lineage: Eukaryota > Viridiplantae > Streptophyta > Magnoliopsida > Poales > Poaceae > Bromus > Bromus sterilis. Next base: position 356,302,511 of record OX465595.1, on the reverse strand, counting down.
ATCTTCGATCAATTTGTGCTCACGCTAAAAACCCAGCCGACTTGGTTGAGGGGAAATCATTGGATGAGCATGCTCATTATACGCGGCACCGACTATCTCAGAAAGGGAAACACTTATGGGACCAAATACAAACTTCTTATTGCTATGCTGAGTGTTTATGCCACATTTATGATTTTACTTGCAGCTCTAATATAGAGCATAAACACCTTCCTTTCCAATGTGAGTTTAATGAAAATGAGATACTGTCTTCTTATGCCAAAGGTGTTTATGATTACTTTGATGTTAAAAAGATTGAAGAGTTTGTTGCTTTTAAAGGTTCTTATGAGATTGCTTCTTTGATTGAAAAAGTATCACGATACTATTTACAAATCTAAAAACTTTGCAGTTCTTGCTTATTGCTTCGAGAATTATACTTCCAATTCTTATATTGAGGATTTAAAAAATAAAATGTTTGCTTCCCTAGAAGAGGCTAATGATTGCTTTGATGCGGAATCCCATGATTCCGAGGACTCACTTGATACATCCCTTTCTGATGATTTTGATACTTGCTTTGTTGATGGCCATGATGCCACAATGGATGATGCTTACAAAGACGAACTTGCTATAGTTCCTTATGTTAAGCATGAAATTGTTGATGTTACACCCACACTTGATTTCCCTATTATCCTTTTGAAATCTCCAACTTCGGACAATTTTCCTCTTATCAAAGCTCAATGTGATGGGATGCATTTATCTTATGTTCCTAAAGACCGTGTTGAAAACTATACACGTGTGCTTGTAGGTCATGAACAACATGATTTATGTGATAGTTATATTCTTGATGTTGTTCATGATAGTACTGAAAATTATTTCGAGAGAGGGAAGTTTGGTTGTAGAAACTTCCATATTACTAAAACACCTCTCTTCATGTTGAAAGTTTTGAAGTTGTTCTTTTTCCACCTTCCTATGCATGTCACTTTGTGCTTCTTTTATTTATTTTCTTACAAGATGCCTATGCATAGTAAGTGGGTTAGGCTTAAATGTGTTTCATATTTTCTTCTTGATGCTCTCTTTTGCTTCAAAATTCTTATTCTTATGAGAGCATCTTCTATAATCTTTAAGCCTAGCTAATGGCTTTAAAGAAGCGCTTTCGGGAGGCAGCCCGCAACGAATTTAGGATTTCCTTTTTGTTTTTCTTCTGTTTTTAGTGGTCTTGATGATTGTTACTACTGTAGCAACATCATTGTATCTTTACTTTTCAAGCTTTGTGCCATTTATAGCCTCATATGACAAGGGAAGTGAAAGTTGTGACATGCTGTCCAGAAAACAGATTCTGTCCTCGTGACTAGAAAAATGACAGAAAAATCCCAGTTCACCTTTTTGAGCTGAAATTTTTACACAGCGTGTTCTATACAATTATGAAACTTTCGTATGTTCTGAGTGTTTTTATTTGAGTTGCAGAAGTATCCCTAATAAATTCTTTACTACCTTCTGGTCTGTTTTTCACAGATTCTGTCCTGTTTTGCCTTTTCTTCGTTTTGCAAACCTTAAGCTTGCTTTTTCTTTGCAAAAACTTTTTGGCATTCTTGAGAAACAGTAGACCTTCAAGAATATCTTTATTTCCAGTAGGTAAAAATTATTTTATTATGGGTACTACCCTCGCTAATCAGATTATGATGAGTTATGTATGAAGGGAGTTTTCAAGTGTGCGAGGGAAGATGATGAAAGAAGATTCAGGAGTGTCAAGCGCTCAAGCTTGGGGATGCCCCCATGCATCCCCAAGAAATATTAAAGGAGACTCAAGCGTCTAAGCTTGGGGATGCCCCCGTGCATCCCCTTCTCCATCAACAATTATCAGTTCGTCTCTCGTTTCACTATATTTTTATCACTTCATGCATTATGTTCTATGCTTGGAGCGTCTCGCTCTTAGGTTTTATTTTTAGTTTTCTTTAGCTTTGCTTGTTGTTCATAACAAGTTAGAACCCATCTTTCTTTGTGTGGGAGAGAAACACGCTCCACTTTCAAAATCTAGAACCGAACATATGACTTTTCATGCTTATCTTTGCTGTGTGTGTTCTTTATCTTTTTCATAGCTACTGTCATGTTTAGCTCTTAGTTTTCATGTTTATATTTTTAAAAACAGATTTTGTTTAGTTTGTTGTTGGAAATCTCTTCAGTTTTCATGTTTATCTTGTTTAGAGAGTTTGCTTGTTGCACTGAGTTGCGTGTCTTGACTTGAAGTAGGTAATTGAGGTTGCTATTCTTTTGTATTAGTAACTTGCAATAGTTTTGAGGTATTGTTTTGAGTAATGTTTGGACTTTTGGTGTCAAGAGCTTTAGCCTATTAGTGATAGCAGTCATATTTTGGTCAATCCGTGTTTATCTTCAAAACTTACAAATTAGTTGAGAACTTTAGCTACTAGATGGATCACAACTCTTCTGAGGGGTCGAATATTAGAGTACACTCACGTACCATGAGTCGAGGATGCGCAAGGATAACCAAACCCCCATACACTCCTCCTCAGGGTACTTGTCTCTTTGTGAAACCTCCTTATTAGATTGAGAGTTACCGATAATAAGTCCATGAGTTCTTCGGACTAATGTGAGTATTCGAAAGTTGACAATTCCACCTTCCCATATTTTTCTAGCCTCTCCTCTGCCGTGCATTGCTTTCTTCTCACTCCGAGAGTTGGCATCCACCTTCGCCGGTACATCCAAACCCTTGGCACGATACGTTCTATCATCATAAACCTCCTTATATCCTTCCTCAAAACAGCCACCATGACTACCTATCAAGTCATTTCCATAGCCTTTCCGAGATATATTGCCGTGCAACATTGATGGCTTCTCGCCCCTTGTTGGTTACCCCAAGTGGAAGGTTTGAGATGAAGTGCAGCAGAAAGTTTCCCTCGGTGAAGATACCAAGGTTATCAAAACACTAGGACTCAAGAGATACAAGTAGGTGGCAACGTCGCCAGAAATTGCTTTCTGAGTAGGGTGTTGTCGCGGACCTGCACACAGCAACAAATAACTTTGCTCCCACCGAGTACAGAGGAGTTGTGAATTCCTCCGGCCTTGTCGTTTACAAAGGATCAACACAAGAGATAAAAGGTGCAAAGGAAAGTAAAAGCTGAAAGTAAATTGAGGGTGTGAACAATAATGTGAAGATGGACCGGGGTCCCGTGATTTTCACTAGTGATGTCTCTCTCCCAAAAGACGATAAAAGTGCTAGCGAGGTAAACAAATCACAGTTGGGCAATTCATACGATTATGAAGGCACCACAATGCTAACTATGCTGCAAAGAAAGGAAGGGCTCAAAAGAAATGGGCAGTACGCCAAGGTAAGTAGACCGAAATCCATCCGCATCTACTACGAATCATCCACCTTGAGATATCTATCCAGAACATCTCGTTGGTATTAAGTTGCGAATCCCACCCAAAGTGTAAACTCAAAGCAACAGACAACCGCATTAAAAGAACTTTGCGTAAAGTAAACAATACTTGCACCCGCAGGTACAAGCACCGTTGTTTTATCCCTGGTGGCAACAACACATCCCCTAGTCTCATGTTTCTGTCACTCAAGCTAGAAATCAAGGGGCTGAACCCACAATCGAGCATAATGCTCTCTCTTGGAGTTGCAAATAAAATACGTGGCCAAAGAAAATACCGCAACGGAGAACATGCAAGAATTTACTCAAGAAAAAAATATAAAAGAGAAGAACCAAATATATTACTCATCACAATCTAAACATAGTCTCATAATCCATCAGATCCCACCAAACTCAGCATAGCAACAGCAGAAATTACCTAGATGCCTCGATCATGTGAGGCAGCTCACGAGGACTCGAAAGTGGAAGCACAAAAGGGGGAGAGATTCATCACATAGCTACTGGTCACGGACCCATGGTCCAAGGGGGACTACTCACGACACATCCGGGAGGCGTCCATGGCTATGGATGGTCTCCCGGAGGGGGTTCCTCCTTCCGGAAGGGTGCCGAGGCAGCTTTTCCAGGCAGCCCCGATCTTGAAACGGCGGCGGCGGCGGTACAGACGGGAGTTCGCGAGAAAGAGATCGATATTAGGGGTTTCCACCCCGAGGGTTAAATATAGGCGAAGGGGGCGTCGAGGGGACCCACGAGGCAGTCAGGAGGGTCCCTGGCGTGGCACAGGGTGGGTCCGCGACACCTGCCTTCCTGGCTGCCTGGTGGTGGCCCCCTTTCCCTCTCTTGGTGATTCCGGAAGCTTCTGTTGGGCTGATTTTTTATATATATTTTCCCGGAATTTTTGGAGCATTTTTAATGGCCGGAAAACCTGAAATACAAAAACAGCAGAAAACAGAAACTGGCAACTGGGTGCACTGAGTAAATAGGTTAGTCCAAATAGGTTCAAAAGTGTATGAAAGTTCAAGCAAAACATGGCAAAGTCACACAAAACATGCATGGAGCAAGCAGAAATTCTAGATAAGTTTGGGACGTATCAACATCCCTAAGCTTAATTCCATCTCGTCCTCGAGTAGGTAAATGATAACAAGCATAATTTCTATGGTGACATGCCACACAACCGTAAAAGGACTTTTAAGTAAAGCAATCAAAGCATGCAATTCAATTCAAGTCTTAACAAGCAAGAGTCTATATTAGCATTGACACAAGTAACAAAAGAACAAAGAATGCAAGAGCTCTTGCTGTCCGTGACTCGAATGTGTCGAAATGGTGTTTGCGTGCAAGCAAGGGACTGGGAAGAAAGAGAAAAAAGGTTGTTGAGAACAACTATCTACTAAAGTTTCACACTTGGTCTCCTTTGGATTCTTATCTGGACTCGTCCCCAGACCACTAGCCAGGTACAAGTCAAACTGATCCACTCCCTTTCGATATTTTGAGCACTCATGCAATGGATGAGCTTGAGCAAGAAAGTTGACACCTAAAAGGCGAAACAGAAAGAAGGTGGAGGAGGAAGAAAAAAAGGTGTGAAAGGCTCACATCAATGAGGACAATCATAGGCGAGAGAAAACCATATGATAGATATGATGTGAGGAGTTGGGATTGCCATACAACGGATGCACATGTGAGCTAAAAGCTCTCCAAGGGAACTAGTAGGGGTGCATCTAACTTGCTTTCTCAAGAAGACCTAGAGCTCGTTTGAGGAGGCTCATCATTGGAATATACAAGCCAAGTTCTATAATGTTAAGAGTCCCCACATATCTATATGCATGATGATGATCTCTATGGAGTACAAGGGATAGAAGATGAAGTACTAGTGTGGATCTCTCAAAAGGAATAGTAGTATGCCCCCTTCTCTCTTTTTTTCTTTTTCTCTTTTTTTTTTATTTTTTTGGTGGCCTCAATGGCTCTTTCTATTTAACTCTCATTTGTCCTCTTTGGGATCTTTTGATTTTGTCCTCTTTGGGATATTTTCCTCACTTTAGGGGCAATACTCTATATTTTACAAGAATATAGGAGATCTTTCACACTTTACAAAGGTACTCACATAAAGAAAATGTAACTATCATGATGCAAATGTATGCCTCTGCCAGGGTAGCAGGATATGCAATGATACTAGCGCGTCATGTAGAAATGATTAGGGCAAGGCCCAACTAGCATGCGGCTCATCGATCAAGCAAGTAGCATGTATGACATGAAGATCAAGTCATGAGAAGGTGGATGTTGCATGGCAATGTATCTCGGAAAGGCTATGGAAATGCCTTGTAGGTAGGTATGGTGGCTGTTTTGAGGAAAGATATAAGGAGGCTTATGATGACAGAGCGTATCATGCCAAGGGTTTGGATGCACCGGCGAAGTATGCGCCAACTCTCGAGGTGAGAAAGGGCAATGCACGGCACCGAAGAGGCTAGATAAAGTATAGGTGGGTGGAAGTGTCAACTTTCGAATACTCACATTAGTCCGAAGAACTCATGCACTTATTATCGGTAACTCTCAATCTAATCAGGAGGTTCACAAACAGACAGGTACCCCGAGGAGGAGTGTATGGGGGTTTGGTTATCCTTGCGCATCCTCGACTCATGGTATGTGAGTGTACTCTAATATTCGAACCCTCCAGAGGTTAGTGATCCACCTAGTAGATAGAGTTCTCAACAGGGGTTTTTTGGTTTTCGAAAAACACACGGATTGCCCAAAATACGACATCTATCACTAATAGGCAAGAGCTCTTGACACCATAAGTTCAAACATTACTCTAGTCAATACCTGAAAACTATTGCAAGTTACTACTACAAAGAGAACAACAACTTTACCTACCTACTTTCAGTCAAGAAACAAAACTCAGTGCAACAGGCAAACTCTCTAACAAGATAAAACATGCAACCAATAGAAAGTTCAACCTAAGACAAAAGAAAATCTCTAGAAAAACTAAAGCACTACAACTAAACAAAACAACAGCTAAGAAAAGAAAAAGAACAGCTCACAGCTAAAAGAATAAGCATGCAAATCCTATGAGGAGTTCTAGTTCAAACGGAGCGTGAATCTCTCCCACACAAAAGAGTAAGTTGGGGTATAACTTGTTACTACAGCAAAGAAAGCAAAACAAACCTAGAAAAATAAAGAGCGAGACGCTCCAAGCAAAGCACATAACGCATTAAGTGACAAAAATATAGTGCAACGAGGGACAAACTGATGATTGTTGATGACGAAGGGGATGCATCGGGGCATCCCCAAGCTTAGACGCTTGAGTCACCTTGAATATTTATTGGGGGTGCACATGGGCATCCCCAAGCTTGAGGTTTTGACACTCCTGAATCTTCTTTCATCACCTTCCATCGCGCACTTGAAAACTCCCTTCATACATAACTCATTGTAGGCTGATTAGAGAGGTTAGTACCCTAATAAAATAATTTTACTCTACTGCAAATAAAGATTTCCAGGAAAGAAAAAGTTTGGAAAGAAAAAGCAAGCTTAAGGATTGCAAAACTGCGAAAAGAAAAACCGGGGCAGAAGCTGAGAAAAACAGAACAGCAGAGAAAGGAGAATTTTTTCGAGGTATATCGGCAACTCAAATCAAAAAACTTTGAACAGACGCCTGAAAGGTAATTGTATGTAGCATGCTGTCAAAACAATTCAGATCAAAAAGATGAACTGGGATTTTTCTCTGATTTTTCTAGTCACGGGGACAGAATCTGTTTTCTGGACAGCACGTCACAACTTTCACTTCCCTTGTCGTATGAGGCTATAAAAGGCACAAAGCTTGAAAAGTAAAGATATAATGATGTTGCTACAGTAGTAACAATCATCAAGACCACTAAGAAAAGAAGAAAAGCAAAATGAAAAACCTAAATTCGTTGCGGGCTGCCTCACGAAAGCGGTTCTTTAGAGCCATTAGCTAGGCTTAAAGATTGCAAAAGATGCTCTCACAAGAGAATAGGAGTTGAAGCAAAAGAGAACATCAAGAAGCAAATGTGAAACACATTTAAGACTAACCCACTTCCTATTCCTAGGAAACTTGTAAGAAAATAAATCATGAAAGCACAAAGTAACGAGCTTAGGAAGGTACAAGGAGAACAACTTCAAAACTTTCAACATAAAGAGAGGTGTTTTTGTAACATGGAAGTTTCTACAACCAAAATTTCCTCTCTCAAAGTAATTGTCAGTAGCATCATGAACAAAATCAAGAATATAACTATCACATAAATCATGTTGTTCATGACCTACAAGCACACGTGTATTGTTTTCAACACGGTTTTTAGGATGATAAGATAGATTCAACCCATCACATTGAGCCTTGATAAGAGATTTCAAAAGGATTATGGGGCAATCAAGTGTGGGTGCATTAGCAGAAATTTCATGCATAACATAAGGAATTATAGCAAGTTCAGCTTTGTAAGCATCATCCATAGTGGCATCATGGCCAAAATTATAGAAGGCATCAACTTCATCAAAAAGGGATATTTCAAAAGAATCCATAGGATCATAACACTCATCATATAAAGTAAGAGTCAAAGAATTACTCTCATTAGAAGGTAGACATGGATGGCTCTATTCTTCCTCCTTTTGTTCGTCACTCTCCTCCTCATTTTCATCCAAGGAGCTTTCAATTTCAGCAAAACATTAGTCTCTTCCTTTGGGGGAGAGATTCTCTCAAGATAATCAGTAATATAATAATTTGCATCATAATTTTCAAGGCAATAGTTCAGTATAGAAAGACTCTCAGATTTGTAAGGGGCATCATCAATAGTTTTAAGAAGAGAAGTAATTTCATCGCCACCCTTAAAAGCAACAAATTCTTCAATTTGCTCTGCATCATAAAAATCATAATTTCCTTTAGCATAAGAAGCTAAGTTTTCATCATCATTGTACTCACATTGGAAAGCAAGGTGTTTATGCCTCATAAAGCAACAAGATTCATCCCTGAAAAAGATATATTATATTTTGAGCACAAGTTTCTAGCATACTCATACAACTGATGTATTTGTTTCCATAAGTGTATCCCTTCTTGAGACAAGCAGTGTTCTTTGTACCACTTTTGTTGATCCTCAGTGAATCCTTGATGGCTTCTCGCCCCTCGTTGGTTACCCCAAGTGGAAGGTTTGAGATGCAGTGCAACAACAAGTTTCCCTCGGTGAAGATACCAAGGTTATCGAACCAGTAGGACTCAGGAGATACAAGTAGGTGGCAACGTCGCCAGAAATTGCTTCCTGACTAGGGTGTTGTCGTGGACCTGCACACAACAACAAATAACTTTTCTCCCAACGAGTACAGAGGAGTTGTCAATTCCTACGGCCTTGTCGGTTACAAAGGATCAACGCAAGAGATAAAAGATGCAAAGGAAAGTAAAAGCTGAAAGTAAATTGAGGGTGTGAACAATAATGTGAAGATGGACCAGGGTCCCGTGATTTTCAATAGTGATGTCTCTCTCGCAAAAGACTATAAAAGTGCAAGCGAGGTAAACAAAACACAGTTGGGCAATTGACAAGATTATGAAGGCACCGCAATGCTAACTATGCTGCAAAGAAAGGAAGGGCTCAAAAGCAATGGGCCGTACGCCAAGGTAAGTAGACCGAAATCCATCTTCATCTACTACGAATCGTCCACCTTGAGATATCTATCCAGAACATCTCGCTGGTATTAAGTTTCGAATCCCACCCAAAGTGTAAACTCAAAGCAACAGACAACTGCATTAAAAGAACTTTGCGTAAAGTAAACAATCCTTATACCCGCAGGTACAAGCACCGTTGTTTTATCCCTGGTGGCAACAACACATCTCCTAGTCTCATGTTTCTCTCACTCAAGCTAGACATCAAGGGGCTGAACCCGCAATCAAGCATAACGCTCTCTCTTGGAGTTGCAAATAAAATACTTGGCCAAAGAAAATACCGCAATGGAGAACATGCAAGAATTTACTCAAGAACAAAATATAAAAGAGAAGAACCAAATATATTACTCATCACAATCTGAACAAAGTCTCATAATCCATCAGATCCCAACAAACTCAGGATAGCAACAACAGAAATTACATAGATGCCTCGATCATGTGAGGCAGCTCACGATGACTCGAAAGTGGAAGCACAAAAGGGGGAGAGATAGATCACATAGCTACTGGTCACGGACCCATGGTCCAAGGGAAACTACTCAAGGTACATACGGGAGGCGTCCATGGCTATGGAGGGTCTCCCGGAGGGGGTAGCTTCTCCCGGCAGGGTGCCAGAGCAGCTTCTCCAGGCAGCCCCGATCTAGAAACGGCGGCGGTGGAACAGAGGCGAGATCGCGAAAGAGGAGTCCGTATTAGGGGTTTCCACCCCGAGGGGTAAATATAGGCGAAGGGGGGCGTCGACGGGACCCACGAGGCAGTCAGGAGGGTCCCTGGCGCGGCCCAGGGTGGGGCCGCGCCACCTGCCCTCCTGGCTGCCTGGTGGTGGCCCCCCTTCCCTCTCTTGGTAATTCCGGAAGCTTCTGTTGCGCTGATTTTTTATATATTTTTCCCGGAATTTTTGGAGCACTTTTAATGGCCGGAAAACCTGAAATACAAAAACAGCAGAAAACAGAAACTTGCAACTGGGTGCACTGAGTTAATAGGTTAGTCCAAGTAGGTTAAAAAGTGTATGAAAGTTCAAGCAAAACATGGCAAAGTCACACAAAACATGCATGGAGCAAGCAGAAATTATAGATACGTTTGGGACGTATCACCATCCCCAAGCTTAATTCCTGCTCGTCCTCGAGTAGGTAAATGATAACAAGCATAAGTTCTGTGGTGACATGCCACACAACCATAAAAGGACTTTTAAGTAAAGCAATCAAAGCATGCAATTCATTTCAAGTCTTAACAAGCAAGAGTCTATATTAGCATTGACACAAGCAACAAAAGAACAAAAGGTGCAAGAGCTCTCGCTGTCAGTGACTCGAATGTCTCCAGATGGTGTTTGCGTGCAAGCAAGGGATAGGGAAATACGAGAGAAAAAATAAGGTACTTGAGAATAACTATCTACAAAAGTTTCACACTTGGTCTCCTTTGGATTCTTATCTGGACTCGTCCCCAGACCACTAGCCAGGTACAAGTCAAACTGATCCACTCCCTTTCGATATTTTGAGCACTCATGCAATGGATGAGCGTGAGCAAGAAAGTTAACACCTAAAAGGCGAAACAGAAAGAAGGTGGAGGAGGAAGACAAAAAGGTGTGAAAGGCTCACATCAATGAGGACAATCATAGGCGAGAGAAGGCCATATGATAGATATGATGTGAGCAGTAGGGATTGCCATGCAACGGATGCACATGTGAGCTAAAAGCTCTCCAAGGGAACTAGTAGGGGTGCATCTAACTTGCTTGCTCAAGAAGACCTAGAGCTCGTTTGAGGAGGCTCATCATTGGAATATACAAGCCAAGTTCTATAATGTTAAGGGTCCCCACATATCTATATGCATGATGATGATCTCTATGGAGTAAAAGGGATAGAAGATGAAGTACTAGTGTGGATCTCTCAAAAGGAATAGTAGTATGCCCCCTTCTCTTTTTTTTTCTTTTTCTCTTTTTTTTTGGTGGCCTCAATGGCTCTTTATATTTAACTCTCATTTGTCCTCTTTGGGATCTTTGATTTTGTCCTCTTTCGGATCTTTTCCTCACTTCAGGGGCAATACTCTATATTTTACAAGAATATAGGAGATCTTTCACACTTTACAAAGGTACTCACATAAAGAAAATGTAACTATCATGATGCAAATGTATGCCTCTGCCAGGGTAGCAGGATATGCAATGATACTAGCGCGTCATGTAGAAATGATTAAGGCAAGGCCCAACTAGCATGCGGCTCATCGATCAAGCAAGTAGCATGTATGACATGAAGATCAAGTCATGAGAAGGTGGATGTTGCATGGCAATGTATCTCGGAAAGGCTATGGAAATGCCTTGTAGGTAGGTATGGTGGCTGTTTTGAGGAAAGATATAAGGAGGCTTATGATGATAGAGCGTATCATGCCAAGGGTTTGGATGCACCGGCGAAGTATGCGCCAACTCTCGAGGTGAGAAAGGGCAATGCACGGTACCGAAGAGGCTAGAAAAAGTATAGGTGGGTGGAAGTGTCAACTTTCGAATACTCACATTAGTCCGAAGAACTCATGCACTTATTATCGGTAACTCTCAATCTAATCAGGAGGTTCTCAAAGAGACAGGTACCGCGAGGAGGGGTGTATGGGGGTTTGGTTATCCTTGCGCATCCTCGACTCATGGTACGTGAGTGTACTCTCATATTCGAACCCTCCAGAGGTTAGTGATCCATCCAGTAGCTAGAGTTCTCAACAGGGTTTTTGGTTTTTCAAAAACACACGGATTGCCCAAAATACGACATCTATCACTAATAGGCAAGAGCTCTTGACACCATAAGTTCAAACATTAATCTAGTCAACACCTCAAAACTATTGCAAGTTACTACTACGAAGAGAACATCAACTTTAACTACCTACTTTCAGTCAAGACACAGAACTCAGTGCAAAAGGCAAACTCTCTAACAAGATAAAACATGCAACCTATAGAAAGTTCAACCTAAGACAAAAGAAAAGTTCTAGAACAAACTAAAGCACTACAACTAAACAGAACAACAGCTAAGAAAAGAAAAATAACAGCTCACAGCTAAAAGAATATGCACGCAAATCCTATGAGGAGTTCTAGTTCAAGCGGAGCGTGAATCTCTCCCACACAAAAGAGTAAGTTGGGGACTAACTTGTTACTACAGCAAACAAAGCAAAAGAAAATTAAAAACAAAACCTAAGAGCGAGACGCTCCAAGAATAGCACATAATGCTTGAAGTGAGAGAAATATAGTGCAACGAGAGACGAACTGATAATTGTTGATGAAGAAGGGGATGCACGGGGGCATCCCCAAGCTTAGACGCTTGAGTCTCCTTGAATATTTATTAGGGGTGCACATGGGCATCCCCAAGCTTGAGCGTTTGACCCTCCTGAATCTTCTTTCATCATCCTCCATCGCGCACTTGAAAACTCCCTTCATACATAACTCATTGTAGGCTGATTAGAGAGGTTAGTACCCTAATAAAATAATTTTCTCTACTGAAAATAAATATTTACAGGAAGAGCTACTGTTTCCCAAGATTGCCAAAAGGTTTGTCCAAAGAAAAATCAAGCTTAAGGTTTGCAAAAGTGAAGAGAGACAAAACGTGGCAGAATCTGTGAAAAACAGAACAGCAGAGAGAAACGAATTTTTTAGGGGTACTTCTGCAACTCAAATAAAAAAACTCGGAACATACGGAAGTTTCGTAATTGTATAGAGCATGCTGTGTAAAAAATTCAGCTCAAAAATATGAACTGGGATTTTTCTCTGATTTTTCTAGTCACGAGGACAAAATTTGTTTTCTGGACAGCATGTCACAACTTTTACTTCCCTTGTCGTATGAGGCTATAAAAGGCACAAAGCTTGAAAAGTAAAGATACAATGATGTTGCTACAGTAGTAAACCTCACCAAGACCACTAAAAACAGAAGAAAATAAAAAAGAAAAACCTAAATTCGATGCGGGCTGCCTCCCGAAAGCGCTTCTTTAAAGCCATTAGCTAGGCTTAAAGATTATAGAAGATGCTCTCACAAGAATAATAATTTGGAAGCAAAAGAGAGCATCAAGAAGCAAATATGAAACACATTTAAGCCTAACCCACTTCCTATGCAGAGAATCTTGTAAGAAAATAAATCAAAGAAGCACAAAGTGGCATGCATAGGAAGGTCGAAAAAGAACAACTTCAAAACTTTCAACATGAAGAGAGGTGTTTTAGTAATATGGAAGTTTCTACAACCAAACTTCCCTCTCTCGAAATAATTTTCAGTAGTATCATGACCAACATCAAGAATATAACTATCACATAAATCATGTTGTTCATGACCTAGAAGCACACGTGTATTGTTTTCAACACGGTTTTTAGGATGATAAGATGGATGCATCCCATCAAATTGAGCCTTGATAAGAGCAAAATTCTCCGGAATAGTTGGAGATTTCAAAAGGATAATAGGGCAATCAAGTGTGTTTGCAACAACAATATTTTCATGCTTAACATAAGGAACTATATCAAGTTCATCTTCGTAGGCATCATCCATAGTGGCATCATGGCCATCAACAAAGCAAGTATAAAAATCATCAGAAAGGGAAGTATCAAGTGAGTCCTCGGAATCATAAGATTCCTCTTCATAGCAATCATTAGCCTCTTCTTGGGCAGCAAGCATTCTATTTTTAAAATCCTCAATATAAGCATTGGAAGTATAATTCTCCAAGCAATAAGCAAGAACAGCAAAGTTTTCAGACTTGTGAATAGTATCGTAATACTTTTCAATCAAAGAAGCAATCTCATAAGCACCTTTAAAAGCAACAAACTCTTCAATCTTTTCAACATCAAAGTAATCATAAACACCTTTGGCATAAGAAGATAGGATCTCATTTTCATTAAACCCACATTGGAAAGGAAGGTGTTTACGCTCTATATTAGAGCAGCAAGTAAAATCATAAATGTGGCACAAAGATTCAGCATAGAAATAAGAAACTTGTATTTGATCCCATAAGTGTTTCCCTTTTTGAGATAGGCGGTGCCGCGTGTAATGAGTATGCTCATCCAATGATTTTCCCTCAACCAAGTCGGTTGGGTTTTTAGCGCAAGCACAAATTGATTGAAGACGAGCCAAGTGAAACATGTCCATCATACAATATTTGGGTGGTTCATCACCCATAGTAAAGATAGCATCAGCAAGCAAGGTAACAGGTATTTTTGGTATTTTTGATAAGGGACACAAAAGTAAAAAATGAAAGGTAAACTAATAAGACCAAAAAGAAAAGGTAAAAGATAGTGTGCAACTCCCCTATCTTGTAGACTTGAGTCCCCGGCAACGGCGCCAGAAATTTTCTTGATGGCTTCTCGCCCCTCGTTGGTTACCCCAAGTGGAAGGTTTGAGATGCAGTGCAGCAGCAAGTTTCCCTCGGTGAAGATACCAAGGTTATCGAACCAGTAGGACTCAGGAGATACAAGTAGGTGGAAACGTCTCCAGAAATTGCTTCTTGACTAGGGTGTTGTCGTGGACCTGCACACAGCAACAAATAACTTTGCTCCCAACGAGTACAGAGGAGTTGTCAATTCCTCCGGCCTTGTCATTTACAAAGGATCAACGCAAGAGATAAAATATGCCAAGGAAAGTAAAAGCTGAAAGTCAATTGAGGGTGTGAAAAATAATGTGAAGATAGACTAGGGTCCCATGATTTTCACTAGTGATGTCTCTCTCCCAAAAGACGATAAAAGTGCTAGCGAGGTAAACAAATCACAGTTGGGCAATTGACAGGATTATGAAGGCACCGCAATGCTAACTATGATGCAAAGAAAGGAAGGGATCAAAAGCAATGGGCAGTACGCCAAGGTAAGTAGACCGAAATCCATCCGCATCTACTACGAATCATCCACCTTGAGATATCTATCCAGAACATCTCGCTGGTATTAAGTTGCGAATCCCACCCAAAGTGTAAACTCAAAGCAACAGATAACTGCATTAAAAGAACTTTGCGTAAAGTAAACAATCCTTGCACCCGCAGGTACAAGCACCGTTGTTTTATCCCTGGTGGCAACAGCACATCCCCTAGTCTCATGTTTCTGTCACTCAAGCTAGACATCAAGGGGCTGAACCCACAATCAAGCATAACGCTCTCTCTTGGAGTTGCAAATAAAATACTTGGCCAAAACAAATACCGCAACGGAGAACATGCAAGAATTTACTCAATAACAAAATATAAAAGAGAAGAACCAAATATATTACTCATCACAATCTGAACATAGTCTCATAATCCATCAGATCCCAACAAACTCAGCATAGCAACAGCAGAAATTACAAAGATGCCTCGATCATGTGAGGCAGCTCACGAGGACTCGAAAGTGGACGCACAAAAGGGGGAGAGATAGATCACATAGCTACTGGTAACGGACCCATGGTCCAAGGGAAACTACTCACGTTACATACGGGAGGCGTCCATGGCTATGGAGGGTCTCCTGGAGGGGGTAGCTTCTCCCGGCAGGGTGCCGGAGCAGCTTCTCCAGGCAGCCCCGATCTAGAAACGGCGGCAGCGGCATAACAGAGGCGAGATCGCGAAAGAGGAGTCCGTATTAGGGGTTTCCACCCCGAGGGGTAAATATAGGCGAAGGGGGCGTCGAGGGGACCCACGAGGCAGTCAGGAGGTTCCTTGGCGCGGCCCAGGGTGGGGCCGCGCCACCTGCCCTCCTGGCTGCCTGGTGGTGGCCCCCCTTCCCTCTCTTGGTGATTCCGGAAGCTTCTGTCGCGCTGATTTTTTATATATTTTCCCGGAATTTTTGGAGCACTTTTAATGGACGGAAAACCTGAAATACAAAAACAGCAGAAAACAGAAACTGGCAACTGGGAGCACTGAGTTAATAAGTTAGTCCAAATAGGTTCAAAAGTGTATGAAAGTTCAAGCAAAACATGGCAAAGTCACACAAAACATGCATGGAGCAAGCAGAAATTATATATACTTTTGGGACGTATCAATCCTCCATGCCAATAAGATCTGGTTTCAAAGAAATTAGGCATTGGTGGCAAGCACGTAACTAGACATACTATTTTTGGTATTTTTGATTAAGGACACAAAAGTAAAAACTGAAAGGTAAACTAACTAGACTAAAAATAAAAGGTAAAAGATAGTGTGCAACTCCATATCTTGTAGACTTGAGTCCCCTGCAACGGCGCCACAAATTTGCTTGATGGCTTCTCGCCCCTCGTTGGTTACCCCAAGTGGAAGGTTTGAGATGCAGTGCAGCAGCAAGTTTCCCTCGGTGAAGATACCAAGGTTATCGAACCAGTAGGACTCAGGAGATACAAGTAGGTGGCAACGTCGCCAGAAATTGCTTCCTGACTAGGGTGTTGTCGTGGACCTGCACACAGCAAAAAATAACTTTGCTCCCAACGAGTACAGAGGAGTTGTCAATTCCTCCGGCCTTGTCGTTTACAAAGGATCAACGCAAGAGATAAAAGGTGCAAAGGAAAGTGAAAGCTGAAAGTAAATTGAGGGTGTGAACAATAATGTGAAGATGGACCGGGGTCCCGTGATTTTCACTAGTGATGTCTCTCTCCCAAAAGACGATAAAAGTGCTAGCGAGGTAAACAAATCACAGTTGGGCAATTGACAGGATTATGAAGGCACCGCAATGCTAACTATGCTGCAAAGAAAGGAAGGGCTCAAAAGCAATGGCCAGTACGCCAAGGTAAGTAGACCGAAATCCATCTGCATCTACTACGAATCATCCACCTTGAGATATCTATCCAGAACATCTCGCTGGTATTAAGTTGCGAATCCCACCCAAAGTGTAAACTCAAAGCAACAGACAACTGCATTAAAAGAACTTTGCGTAAAGTAAACAATCCTTGCACCCGCAGGTACAAGGACCGTTGTTTTATCCCTGGTGGCAACAACACATCCCCTAGTCTCATGTTTCTGTCACTCAAGCTAAACATCAAGGGGCTGAACCAACAATCGAGCATAACGCTCTCTCTTGGAGTTACAAATAAAATACTTGGCCAAAGCAAATACCGCAATAGAGAACATGCAAGAATTTACTCAAGAACAAAATATAAAGAGAACAACCAAATATATTACTCATCACAATCTGAACATAGTCTCATAATCCATCAGATTCCACCAAACTCAGCATAGCAACAACAGAAATTACATAGATGCCTCGATCATGTGAGGCAGCTCACGAGGACTCGATAGTGGAAGCACAAAAGGGGGAGAGATTCATCACATAGATACTGGTCACGGACCCATGGTCCAAGGGAGACTACTCACGGCACATCCGGGAGGCGTCCATGGCTATGGATGGTCTCCCGGAGGGGGTTCCTCCTTCCGGCAGGGTGGCGGGGTAGATTCTCCAGGCAGCCCCGATCTTGAAACGGCGGCGGCGGCGGTATAGAAGGGAGTTCGCGAGAAAGAGATCGATATTAGGGGTTTCCACCGCAAGGGGTAAATATAGGCGAAGGGGCCATCGAGGGGACCCATGAGGCAGTCAGGAGGGTCCCTGGCGCGGCCCAGGGTGGGGCCGCGCCACCTGCCCTCCTGGCTGCCTGGTGGTGGCCCCCCTTCCCTCTGTTGGTGATTCCGGAAGCTTCTGTTGCGCTGATTTTTTTATATATTTTCCCGCAATTTTTGGAGCACTTTTAATGGCCGGAAAACATGAAATACCAGCAGAAAACAGAAACTGGCAACTGGGTGCACTGAGTTAATAGGTTAGTACAAATAGGTTCAAAAGTGTATGAAAGTTCAAGCAAAACATGGCAAAGTCAGACAAAACATGCATGGAGCAAGCAGAAATTATATATACGTTTGGGACGTATCAAACATCCATCTTCTCATGACTTGATCTTCATGTCATACATGCTACTTGCTTGATCGATGAGCCGCATGCTAGTTGGGCCTTGCCCTAAACATTGCTACATGACGCGCTAGTATCATTGCATATCCTGCTACACTTGCAGAGGCATACATTTGCATACATCATGATAATTACATCTTCTTTATGATTTGAGTACTTTTGTAAAGTGTGAAAGATCTTCTATACTTTTCGTAATATATAGAGTGTTGCCCCTAAATTGAGGAAAAGATCCCAAAGTGGACAAATTAAAAGATCCCAAAGAGGACAAATTAAAAGATCCCAAAGAGGACAAATGAGAGAAATAGAAAGAGCCATTGAGGCCACCAAAAAATACAAAAAAATAGAAAAAGAGAAAAATAAATAAAAAGAGAGAAGGGGGCACACTACTATTCCTTTTGAGAGATCCACACTCGTACTCCCTCTTATATCTTGTACTCCATAGAGATTATCATTCATGCATATAGCTATGTGGGGACCTTCACACTATAGAACTTGGCTTGTATATTCCAATGATGAGGCTCCTCAAATGAGCTCTAGGTCTTCTTGAGCAAGCAAGTTGGATGCACCCCCACTAATTCCATTGGAAAGCTTACCTTAGCTCATATGTGCATCAATTGCATGGCAATCCCTACTCCTCACATCATATCTATCATTTGGCTTTCTCTCGCCTATGATTGTCCTCATTGCTGTGAGCCTTTCACACCCTTTTTCTCTTCCTCCTCCACCATTTTATCTCTTTGCCATCCTAAGTGTCAACTTTCTTGCTTACGCTCATCCATTGCATGAGTGCTCAAAATGTCGAAAACGAGTGGATCATTTTGACTTGTACCTGGCTAGTGGTCTGGGGATGAGTCAAGATAAGATTTCAAAGAAGACCAAGTGTGAAACTTTAGTAGATTGAGTTCTCAACAGAAAAATACTTTTTCTCGTATATCGCTATTCCCATTCTTGCACGCAAACACCATTTGGAGACATTCGAGTCACGGACAGCGAGAGCTCTTGCACCTTTATGTTCTTATGTTACTTGTTTCAATACTAAATATAGACTCTTGCCTGTTATGACTTGAATTGAATTACATGCCTTGATTGCTTTACTTAAAAGTTATTATATGGTTGTTAGCATGTCACCACAGAAATTGTGCTTTTATCATTTAAATACTTGAGGACGAGCAGGAGTTAAGCTTGGGGATGTTGATACGTCCAAAACGTATCTATAATTTCTGCTTGCTCCATGACTCTTTTGTGTGATATTGTTATGATATTGATGAACTTCCATACACTTTTGATCATATTTGGACTAACCTATTAACTCAGTGTACCCAAGTGCCAGTTCATGTTTTCTGTTGATTTTCTATTTCAGGTTTCCCCCATATTAAAAGTGCTCCAAAAATTCGGGAAAAATCCAAGAAAAAATCAGCGATCAGGAAGCTTCCGGAATCACCGAGGGGGGCCAGAGGGGACCCACCAGGTCCCCAGGCGCCCTCCCGGCGCGCCTGGACCCCTGGTGGCCCCCCTGTCTGCCCCCCTTCGCCTATTTAATCCTCGTGACGCAAAAACCCCGAGACGGGAATCCTTTTTCGCGATCTCTCCTCTGTTCCGCCGCCACCGCGCTTCCAAGATCGGGAGCAGCAGAAGACCTCTTCCCGGCACCCTGCCGGAGGGAGGAACCACCTCCGGGAGCTTCTCCACCACCATGGATGCTTCCTGGATGAACCGTGAGCAGTCCACCTTGGACCATGGGTCTATGATCAGTAGCTATGTGATGTTCTCCTCCCCTCTTTGTTCTTCATGGATTAGACCTCGTGAGCTGCCCTACATGATCGAGGCACATATGTAATATTTCTGTTGTTGCTATGCTGAGTTTGCTGGGATCCGATGGATTATGAGATTATGTTCAGATTGTGTTTGAGTAATATATTTGATTCTCCTCTTTTATATTTATGTTCTTGAGTAATTCTTGCATGTTCTCCGTTGTTGTTTATTGTTTGGCAAGGTAGTAGGTAGTGACTCCAAGAGGTAGCGTTATGCATGATTGTGGGTTCATGCCCCCCGATGACTAGCTTGAGTGACAGAAACATGAGTCTAGGGGATGTGCTATTGCCACAAGGGGGAAAACAACGGTGCTTGTACTTGCGGGTGCAAGGATTGTTTACTTTACGCAAAGTTCTTTAATGCAGTTGTCGTTTGCTTTGAGTTTACACTTTGGGTGGGATTCGCAACTTAATACCAGCGAGATTTTCTGGATAGATATCTCAAGGTGGATGATTAGTAGGTAGATGCAGATGGATTTCGGTCTTCTTGTCTTTGCGTACCGCCCATGCTTTTGAGCCTCTTCCTTTCTTTATAGCATAATTAGCATTGGTTTGCGCACATAATTCTGTCAATTGCCCAACTGTTATTTATTTACCTCGCATGGCTATTTTATCGTCTTTTGGGAGAGAGACATCACTAGTGAACATCATAGGACCCCGGTCCATATTTCCAATACTGTTACACCCACTATCAATTTACTGCTTTATTTACTTTTCCGTTGCTATCTCTATCATTATTATCCCGTGTGTTTTACCCTTTGTAAACAACAAGGCCGGAGGAATTGACAACTCCTCTTTAGTCGTTGGGAAGCAAAGTTATTTGCTGTGTGTGCAGGTCCAGGTAAAGTTAGCAACCTCGGTTGTAAACGGCGCCATTGTTTACTTCACCACCTTCTTGTATCTGTTGGAGTCCTACTGGTTCGATACTCAACCTTAGCATCTTCGCTAAGGGAAATTGTTGCTATCTACATCTCAACCTTCTACTTTGGGTAACCAACAAGGGGCGAGAAGCTATCGTGCTATTGTCAGGACCATACCTCTCATCTCTCGCGTCATCAGTCATGCGGTATATCTTCCATTTTGGAAAGATTGTCCGCCACTGGATTATCTGCTCCTTTTCTATCAACGATCTGTAAATCAAATTCTTGAAGAAGGTGTACCACCAGATGAGTCTTGGTTTGGCATCCTTCTTCGACAAAAGGTACTTTAATGTCCCTTGGATAGGGCATCCTTTCAATAGCTTCAGTTTTCGCCTTGTCCACTTCAATTCCCCTCTCGGAAATCTTGTGACCACGAACGATCCCTTCGTTAACCATGAAGTGACACTTTTCTCAGTTTAGAACTAGATTTGTATCCTCGCATCTCTGCAAAACTTTATTAAGATTGTGGAGACAGTGGTCAAAGGAAGTTCCAAAGACGGAGAAATCGTCCATGAAAAATAGCAGACATGCATCTCCGAAAAGTAGCAGGTGCATTGCATAAACCAAAATGCATACGCCTATAAGCATAAGTACCGTAAGCACACGTGAAAGTGGTCTTCTCTTGATCGACAATGTTAACATGAATTTGATAGAAGCCAGAGTACCCGTCAAGATAGAAAAAGTGAGTGTTTTTAGACAACTTCTCAAGCATCTGGTCGATAAAGGGCAGCGGGTAGTGGTCCTTCTTGGTAGCTTTGTTCAACTTCCTGTAATCAATACACATTCTATATCCAATAACAACTCTTTGAGGTATTTGTCGGGGGATTGGTACCCGGGTAGGATAACCCAAGCGGAAGCATCCTTTCAAGATAAGGATGGACCGATTGGGCCGCAGCTAGGTCGAGCTGGGCAGATGTACGGCCGATTGCCCCAAGGCAATCAGCCGTACCGAATGCCAGCAGTCGGCCCAGGCGCAATCGGTCCACCCTTCCTTCACCAAGATAATCGTCCGGTTGGTCTGCAGCTGGGCCAAGATAGGCACTTGGAAGGCCGATTGCCCAGAGAAATCGACCTTACCAAGAACTAACAGTCGGCCCATGCGCAATCGGAACAACCTATCACCCTTGGAGGAAGTTGACCCCGACACCAGTCGGGGGTATGATTACGAGGTCATAAATACCATATCCCGAGATATCTGGGTGGCAGGAAGGCCAAGTCATGTCGCGGATCTGGTGGAGATACGGTGTCGACCTCTCCGCCGATTCCGCGGACAGGGCGACAAGACCTCACCTCCTAGCTCCACTATTCATCCCTATGCCCTATGGGTCTACAGCATGGGCCGCCGCTCGTAGGATCCGGATCACCCGGAGAGGAGAAGTCGGTTGGCCCAGGCCGATTAGAGGATGACAGCTGGGCCCATTCGGCAGTGAAGTTACCCAAGTACCCTGGGCTCACACTATAAGAGCCAGGGTACCCCTCCTGCGTGAGGGACGACTCATCCCAGACCACCATTATTCACCTTCCCCTCAGTTCGTTCACTGCTTGTAGTTACTCCTCAGGGACGCAGGAGAGAGCCTTGCCCACGGCGGCGGCGCTCACCTTCCCCTGAGAAGATAGAGAAGCAGTTATTTTAGCCAGAGCATTGATATATAAGAGACAAGCAGGAGTAGGGGTGTTATCTCTCCGGAGAGCCCCGAACCTGGGTACATCGTGGTGTCCTCCACCGTGTTTGTGCCCAACCCGATTCCGGCACCATCGACATTCTCTCCCTCGCGTCTTCCCCTCACTTTAGCCATCCCATGGCATCTGACGTTACATATCGACGACAGTTGGCGCCCACCGTGGGGCAGACCGAGGCGTCGACTGGAGTAAAGATCCGGACGGGATTTTCCTCTGCATCGGGCGGAAGCCATGCCTCTGGCCTGATTCTAAGGCGTGGGGCAATCGATTATGTGGTGGACTACTCGGCGCGGTACAGGGCTAGAGCTCCCCTGCCGCCCGGTGTGTCGCTGCAGGTCGGCAGTCATCGCCTCTTCATCGGTAGCTATCCCGAGGCGTATCCCAGAGAGATTCGCATCTTCTCGTGCGCAACGGACCCGCTCTCGACCAGGGGCTGCAATGCAGCACCCGGCAGAGATGAGGACCGAGTGCACGCCACCGTCATGATGGCGGGAGCATCCTCATCAACCAACCGCGACCCCGCAAGTGCAGCAAGAAAGGCTAAGGAGGTAGCTGACGCTGCAGAGCGAATCGGCACCAGTGCGTTGCGGGACGTGTTATACACACCCGTGAACAGGAATGGTGATCCGGAGCAGGTGCACACGGAGCCGGAAACGGCACGGCTTGCTCTGGCCCGCAGAGCTGAGAAAGTTTTGGCAAAAGAGCGCAGGCTAGGAGCCATCACAAGGGAATACAATGCAGCGCATGCAGGACTGCGCCGGCCGATTGAGCCCGCAGTCCTGGAAGATCTGAGAAGCCGGGGCAGGGCAGTCAACCAGCAGCTGTCGGGAGCTGATGTCGGGACCCGGGGTTAGCGTATGTAATTCCAGTCACGATACAATCACATGGAGAGCCGAGAACCGTACCCACTTGTCTAAGCAGACAAGGCCAAGCACAGAACGTTCTCGGTAAGCATCGAACGTGAGGGGCATCCCATTCAGGCCGGATGATCAACTGAGATGGGTCCTCAACGTCCGCTCACAAGTCTAAATGTTATCGATTGGATCCTAACTCTTAGACAAGTCGCCTCAACCATGTTATCGATTGGATCCTAACTCTTACATAAACTTACTCCAGCCCGATCACTTAGTCGGGGTCTAGGGCGGGCTCGATCAACAAAGTGTGCACGTGATAGAGTCACGAACAATCGCATCGCGATGCCCCAAGCTGCGCACATCTAAGGGCCACTTGGTGTATAAAAGAACGCCAGCCAGATCACAACTAAGGTCTCGAAAACCCATACTAAGAAATGCATGTTATAATCATACACGCAGCACACATGCCTAGTATGAACAGCAGGTATCATCACATAACTCTACAAAGTACTCTTTATTGATATACACATAGAGCATAAAAATATCACATGTCTGTGATCACATTACATCATACAACGGAAGCAAATTAGGTCTGAGTACAGACAAGTTTAACAAATGGCTTAGAGAAGCCTTGTAAAACCAACATGCCCTTCCACGAGGGACCAGACTGCTGTCTGGGACTATACTACCAAGGTCAACGTCGAGCTTCAGGTCGGTGACTCCATTCGGGTCCGGTTTCTCATCTAAAACATAGAATAAGCAAACGTGAGTACAAAGTCGTACTCAGCAAGACTTACATCAGATCTATACTACTCATGCTCAAGTATCAAGGTAACGGGAGGTGGGATTTCATCATGCAGAAGTGCCAGCTTTGACTTGGCTAATCCTGTACTATGAATACCATACTTTGAGGTAAGAAGCGTACACGAGTCCACTACATCTCCAACCAATACACCACTATGGTTACTTCCTCGACTTCCCCACGAGGAGGCACACCATAGCACTCACGCTTATCTTGCGAGTTTTATAAGTATCCATTCAAGTTATCTATGATCAAGTAGAGGTTTCCAAGTAGTCCATAACCGCGGACACGGCTATTCGAATAGTTCATTAACCCTGCAGGGGTGTACATCTTCACACGCGTGTCATCACTTATCGCCTCGTTCTTGTCATCCTTCAAGCGGATGTCGGACGTGGATGAAACCAAGGCACTAACCTCACATCACCTTCTCTAATCCAGGAGTCGACTACCTGAGTTTGGCACCGCTCGAGAGTCCGGCCGGTTCCACGAAACGGACTCAGATAATGTAAGGGACCGAGACGCCACCTCTGCCAGATGGTTTCACTGCCTCACAAGTCCACCCACATATCTAGGATGATGCAACCTTTTCTTCATACTTTTTCTATGCATATGCCAAATGGAAAGCCCGAATCTATTGTGACTCCTGGACCGGATCGGGTATGTAAAGAGGCCAAACGGGGCTCCCATAAAACCCTACATGTGGTCATACTCTTTGTCTTGGATCACAAAACAGGAACTCGGGGCCTAGGGTAGTGTTCAACGAGACAACCCACTGTGTACTCCTACACAGCCTCTCATCGTTCACCTTTGTTTAGGGTGGATTCACCAACACGTTTATCATCAGTATCACTGTGTTCATCCCATCCCGACTCACAATCAACACATCCTCATTGTATCACTAAGCAGCAAAAGCAGTAACAGTTGTAGGGGCCACATGCTCATCATTCAACTCCTATATCTGCTAGGATTGTGGTTTGCTTAATACGGTGACAGAATGATAGGTCATGCATCGGAATGGGTTCAACTATGCGAAAGAACGTGTCTCGGTGATCTCCTAAACATGCATAAGCGAGACTGAGAGGGAAATAGGATTTTATAGACATGATCAATGGGGTTTGCTTGCCTTGCTGACGAGGTTCGATATCGGGGTCTTCAACGAAGGAGGTGGCCTCCGGTTCCGGTTGCACGTCTATCGATCAAACAACCAAACAAAGAATAAATATAAATGCAATGCTCAAGCACATGATAAGTTGTGGAAACATGATGTACATGGTACTGATTTGTGGCAAATTCAATTTAATTGAAGTATATTGCATTTGAAATGCAAATTCAAACTCCAAATTCAATTTCAAATTAAGTCATATACACATTTGCTTCTGTTCCCCCATTTTAAAATGGTCAAACATAAAAACAATTTGCATATTCTTAATCCTTGTATTTTTCTGATAATTTTTCATATATTATTTGTTTAATTTGGAGTTAAAATGAATTAGTTATGAATTTCCAAAGTTTAAATGATTTTCTGGATTTTTCTGGAATTTCTTTAAATCAAATAATCTCTGGAAATTCAATAAAATGATTTATTGCGCAAGTGCTGACGTTAGGGGGGGGCTGACAGGTGGGGTCACCTTGTCAGTGACTGGGTTAATTAACCCGGTTTAAAATAGCTTAACAGGGGGTTAAGGGGGGGGGCTGGCCCACCTGTCTGTGACACCGGAGGGGGGTTAGGCATGGGATTAAGCTTAACCGCCCGGCGGCTAGCCGGCGGCAGTCACAGAGCACTATTTGAATGTCCAAATACTTTTATAAATACTAGGTGACCAGTAGCTAGTCACATAAATAATTTGGACATTTTTGAAATTCAATAAATTTGAATTTCAATTCAAATAGGGGTAAACTTTAATTTCCAGAGCACTATTTGAATATTAGAAAATTCCATGAGTATGGGAAAATACCCAAACCACTTTTAAAATGATCAGCATCATTTATAGGAATTTTCCAAACATTCAAAAGATTTTTGGAAAAAGATTTTTATCTGGCTATTTCAAAATTTCTCAGGGCTTTCTGCATCCCCATTTTTGATTTTCTTTTTGAATTTTTGACATGATGCGAAGGCACAACAACCCTAGCACTTACCCTAGTTCGGGTTCTGACAGCTGAGCAACCGGAACGTCCGAGGAGGCCGGTGCAACCGGAGCAACCGGCGCAATCAGCATTCATCCAGAGGCCGACGTACCGCACACCGGAGAAGAATCTAAGAGCAGCCGAGCAGATAGCACTCGAGCTAGAAGACCTGGAGGGAGAAGAGCGGCGCGAGCAGTCGCGCCGAATGCGTGAGCTGATAGCAGCTGCAAAGGAGCAGAGGCTCGTTGCAATGGATCATCAGAATGCAGAACCTGGGGTGTCAAGAGGGACTGTGAGGCCGAATGCGGGAGCTAGCCAGCGAACGAATGCATCGCGCCAGAACAGACATCAACCCACCCCATCTCGGCACGAGAGCAAGGTCAGAAGCAATCGGCCACCTCCAGCAGCAAGCAGAAGAATGGAAGAGCCAGCGGTCAACAGCAGGCGCAACGACATGCCGCAGCAATCGGCGCCAAGACCAGCAATTAGCGCTCGACTTGGCCCTCGCCAAATCGGCCAGAATGATGCAAGGCATCGCATTGAGCTCCTGGAGAAGGAGGCTCAGGAGGATGAAGAAGGAGAAGCTGGTCCATCGTGTTTTGGTCATCGCATTCGGACGGAGAAGTTTCCCAAAGGCTTCACGCTGCCGAGAGATACGCCCAAGTACAATGGTTCTGTGAAGCCTGAAGACTAGTTGTCCGATTACCTGACGGCGGTGCGCATTGCAGGAGGCAATCGGCGGGTAGCAGTCCGCTATGCACCCTTGATGCTGCAGGTTTCAGCTCGGACGTGGTTGAATAGTTTGCCCAAGGACAGTGTGAACTGTTGGGAGGACTTCACGAGTGCATTCATCCACAACTTCACAAGCACGTATGAGAGGCCCAACCTCCCGCGGCAGCTAGCTCTGTGTGTGGAAGGCAAAGATGAGCCCCTCCGAGATTACTTATCTCGATGGATCAAGTTGAAGAATTCATGCGAAGGAGTCCATGAGATCCAGGCCATTCAGTACTTTACAGATGGATGCCTGGCCGATTCAATGTTGAAGCACAAGTTGTTACGCAAAGATTTCACATCGCTCGCCGAGCTCATGAAGGTGGCAAATGCTTTCGCTATGTCCGATTCCGTGATGCGCCCTATCCAGCTCGGAGTTGGAGGTGTAATCCAGTCACCAGGGGTTCCGCAGTCGGACACAGGGAACCAAGGCCTTAGTCAGAAGGAAAGGACAGAGAACAACCGCAACAACAACAACAACCACAACTAGCAGAACAATGGCAAACGCAAGGACGAACAGCCCGATACTCAGTATGGCAGTCGGCAGGTGGCCGCTGTCCAGAATGAAGAAGATCCAGCAGCTGCAGGAGGCAGTCGGAAGATGAGACCAAATGTCAGACCCCCGGGGCAGATGAAGCCCAAGTACACGTTCGAGGATATGCTGGATGCACCGTGCAAGTTGCATAGCACGCCGGGCAGGCCGTCTGCGCATAGCACTCGGCAGTGCGATTTTGTGAGAAGGATTGCGAAGGGAGAAGCTTTACCACCTCCACCCCCACCACCACCCCAGAACAGAGGACCGCCTCAGCAGCAGAATCAGTTCCCGCAGCAAGATGTCGCCTACATGATTTTCACCAGCGAGTCCACGGATAAGGGCAGTTGGAGATCCCGAGCCCAGGAGGTTAATGCCACTATGCCACCGATTCCTCAATTCATGCATTGGTCCGAGTGTCCTATATCCTGGGACAGAGCAGATCATCCCACCATTTTGCCGAATCCGGGCAACTATCCGCTGGTGGTGGACGCTCTGTTCGCAGGACCAAGGTTTTCATGCAAGTTCTCCCGAGTGCTCGTTGATGGCGGAAGCACAATCAACATTCTGTACAGAGATACAATGATCAAGCTAGGGCTTACAGAGAGGGACCTGGAGCGCAGTCGGACGACTTTCCATGGAATTGTTCCTGGACTGTCATGCACCCCCATGGGCCGCATTCGGCTGGATGTTATATTTGGCACAGAAGAAAACTTCAGGAGGGAGCCGATTTGGTTTGAGGTCGCCGACCTCAGTAGTCCTTACCATGCTCTGTTGGGATTGCCGACATTTTCCAAGTTCATGATCAACGCACAGCAGACATACCTCAAGATGAAGATCCCAGGGCCAAACGGCGTCATCACTGTCATCGGGGACTTCAGGAAATCCCTTGAGTGCACATCCGCCGGCAGCAGCTTGGCTGATTCCCAAGTGGTCGAGACAGAGAAACGTCAGCTCAACAAGGTGATTGCAATGGCTC
This sequence comes from Bromus sterilis, assembly GCA_950022295.1. Classification (NCBI taxonomy): domain Eukaryota; kingdom Viridiplantae; phylum Streptophyta; class Magnoliopsida; order Poales; family Poaceae; genus Bromus; species Bromus sterilis. The sequence continues at coordinate 356,274,205 of OX465595.1, read as the reverse complement.
AAGCGCAGAGCAAGAATCCACTGCCAGTCGGCCTAGCAAAGAGGGTAGATGAGGAATCGGCTTTTCAGTCGGCCAAGGACAGCAAGAAAATCGCCCTAGATCCCTCCGACTCAACCAAGTTTGTTGTAGTCGGAGCTGGACTTAGCGATAAATAGGAAAGCGAGCTCGTCGAGTTCCTCCGTGAGAATCGAGACATCTTTGCATGGTCTCCACAAGACATGCCTGGTGTTCCGAGAGAACTCGCCGAGCACAAGCTGCACATTCGGCCAGGCTCGAAGCCAGTCAGGCAACCCCTGAGACATTTTTCTGAAGACAAGAGAAGGGCAATCGGCGAAGAGATTGCGAAGCTGCAAGAAACATGTTTTATCATGGAAGGGTTTTACGCCGAGTGGCTGGCAAATCCAGTCCTTGTCATGAAGAAGAACAAGACCTGGCGTATGTGTATAGATTACACTTTCCTGAACAAGGCGTGCCCGAAAGATCCGTTTGCTCTGCCCCGTATTGATCAAGTGATTGATTCTACGGCCGGCTGCGAGCTGTTGTCCTTCCTGGACGCCACTGCTGGTTATCACCAGATCAAACTTGTTGTGGAAGATCAGATAAAAACTGCATTCATCACTCCTTTCGGGGCTTATTGCTATATCACTATGCCGTTTGGCTTGAAGAATGGAGGTGCAACTTATCAGCGCACAATTCAGAGGTGCACACACTCCCAGCTCGGCGAAATCTCCATGTCTACGTGGACGACCTAGTGGTGAAGTCGGCAAAGGGAGTCACACTGTTAGACGACCTCAAAGAAACATTTGCAAACTTGAGAACTTATCAGATCAAGCTCAACCCGGAGAAGTGCGTGTTTGGAGTCCAAGCCGGCAAGCTCTTGGGATTTCTCGTTTCCGAGAGAGGAATCGAATGTAATCCCGAGAAGATAGCGGCAATAGAGCGCATGGAGCAGCCCAAGACCCTGAAGCAAGTACAGAAGTTCACCGGTTGCCTCGCATCGCTCAGCCGATTCCTCAGTCGGCTGGGTGAGAAAGCAATCCCGTTGTATCAGTTGATGAAGAAGACAGAGAAGTTCACCTGGACCCCCCAAGCGAATGAAGCATTCCGAGAGCTCAAGCGCATGCTCTCCACGGCACCGATTTTGGCTGCCCCGATTGAGAAGGAGCCAATGATGTTATACATTGCGGCAACCAATCGGGTGATCAGTGCAGTCATGGTGGTGGAGCAGCCTGAAAAGAACAGGGCGCAGCAAATTCAGCGTCCAGTATATTACATCAGCGAAGTGCTCTCGGCATCCAAGAAGAATTACCCTCACTATCAGAAGATGTGCTATGGAGTGTACATGGCAGCCAAGAGGTTGAAGCCATACTTTCAAGCTCACTTGATCACAGTCGTCAGCTCGGCTCCGCTGGCTGACATCATGGGAAGCAGAGATGCAACCGGGAGAGTGGAAAAGTGGGCAATCGAAGTCGCTAGCCATGGCATCCAGTATGAGCCGAGAACGGCAATCAAGTCACAAGCGCTAGCCGATTTCCTTGTGGACTGGGCGGAAACTCAGTACATGCCGCAGCTCCCAGGATCGGATTTCTGGCGAATGCACTTTGATGGCGTCAAGATGAAGAATGGCCTAGGGGCTGGTGTGGTACTCACTTCACCAAGAGGAGATCAACTGCAATATGTGCTCCAGATTCACTTTGCAGCATCAAACAATGTCGCCGAGTACGAAGCCCTTGTGCATGGTATCAAGCTTGCCAAGGAAATCGGTATTCAGAATATTGAGTGCTTTGGTGACTCCGACCTGGTTGTACAGCATTGCTCAGGCACCTGGGATGCAAAGGACGCAAACATGGCGAGCTATCGTTTCCTGGTGCAGCAGATCAGCGGATATTTTGAAGGGTGCGAGTTCCATCATATGCCAAGAGCAAACAACGAGGCAGCAGATGCGTTGTCCAAGCTCGGCTCAACAAGGCAAGCTATCCCACCAGGTGTGTCGTTGGAGCACATCAAGAAGCCATCCATCATACCATCCCCGGAGTCGGAGTCCATTTTTATCTCAGAGGCCGACCTTGAAGCTTTGAACAAGGCGAAAGAAGCTCAATCGGCAAAACCTGCGACCATGAAGAAGCAATCCAGCGCCCAAGGTATCTCGGCAGCAGCACCAGGAGCTGCCGAGTGTGAGCCAGAGACGGCCAAAGGATGTGACAAGAGCAAAACCACAGCGGGGAAAGAAGAAGTTGCGCCAGAAGGCACAGCCTCCGAAGAGCCAATGACATCAGAAATTGCCGATTGCAATGATGAAGCTCCAGGTCCAGACGAGAAGTCGGCACCAGGGGCTGCCGAATGCGTGCCAGGCGCCGCAATCGGCAGTTCAGAAGCAGAGGCAGAAATGACAGATGTCCAGGAGGCCGAGATCCAGGAGGCCAATGGCCAAGGAACTGTGATCCAAGAAGAAGTCCCACCCCAGAATGCAGTGGTAATGGCAGTCGTCAGCGCGCCATCATGGGCACAGCCGATCAGAGATTTCCTAGAAGACGGAGTCCTCCCGGAAGACGAAGCAGAGTCACGGCAAATCAACCGCCGATCTTGGGCGTACACAATAATCAACAACGAGCTAGTGCGCAAGAGTGCAACTGGTATCCTTCAGAGACGTGTAGAAGAGGACAGAGGCTTGGAGCTGCTCAGAGACATTCATCAAGGTGAATGCGGTCATCATGCATCAGCAAAGGCAATCGCCAGCAAAGCTTTCCGGCATGGTTTCTACTGGCCGACTGCGCTGGCAGCGGCTGAGAATTTAGTGAAGTACTGCAAGGGATGTCAGCGGTTCAAAGCAAAGAGTCATGAGCCAGCATCGGCACTGAAGACAATCCCAATAGCATGGCCGTTTGCAGTATGGGGTTTGGACATGGTTGGACCATTCAAGAGAGCTCGCAGTGGCATGACACATCTTCTATTTGCGGTGGACAAGTTTACCAAGTGGATTGAAGCCAGAATGATCAAGAAGTTGGATGGGCCGACTGCGGTTCGATTTGTGGCCGACATTGTGTGCAGATATGGCGTGCCTAATAGTATTATCACCAACAACGGCACTAATTTTGCGAACGGTGCACTGGCTCGATATGCATCTCAGCAGGGCATTCGGCTTGATCTGGCGTCTCTGGCGCACCCACAATCAAACGGTCAAGTTGAAAGGGCAAATGGACTAATCCTATCGGGTATCAGGCCCAGATTGGTAGAGCCACTTGAGAGGGCACCCGGAGCATGGATTGAGGAGCTCCCCGCAGTACTGTTCAGTCTGAGGACCACACCAAACAGGTCGACTGGATTCACTCCTTTCTTCCTGGTGTATGGTTCAGAAGCAGTCATCCCATCCGACATCGAGTTCGATTCACCTCGACATGCCCTATACACCGAAGAAGAGGCCAGATTGGCATGAGAAGACGGCATAGACCTCAAAGAAGAAGCTTGTTTGTTGGCTTTGTCCAGGTCGGCAGTCTACCAGCAGAAGTTGCGGCACTACCACAGCAAGAAGATTCGTCCTCTCGCCTTCCTAGAGGGAGACATGGTGCTGCGCCGAATTCAGAAGTCAGACGGACGGCACAAGCTATCTTCACCTTTGGAAGGGCCATTCGTCGTCAGCCGAGCACTCAAGAACAACTCCTATTATCTGATCGACTGCACCAAGGGCACTCAGCACAAGGACACATCAGGAGCAGAGACGGAGCGGCCGTGGAACGCCGAGTTGTTATGTTCGTTCTATAGCTGAGCGGCAGAAACTTATGTAAGCCATTCGGCAAACAATCAGTAAAAGTTGTCATGCCTCTGAAAATGAGCATTCGATTATCTTTTTCATAATTCCATTCGAAGAGCTAGCCTCAATCGGCGACGCTCAGTCATACCCGAGGTGTATAACACACCCGGGGTGTCGGGACCCGGGGTTAGCGTATGCAAGCCTCGCTACAACACAATCATATGGAGAGCCGAGAACCGTACCCACTTGTCTAAGCAGACAAGGCCAAGCACAGAACGTTCTCGGAAAGCATCGAATGTGAGGGGCATCCCATCCAGGCCGGATGATCAACTGAAATGGGTCCTCATCGTCCGCACACAAGTCTAAATGATATAGGTGGTGAACTCCCATACTCATAGACAAGTCGCCTCAACCATACTATCGATTGTATTATAACCCTTACATAGACTTACTCCAGCCCAATCACTTAATCGGGGTCTAGGGCGGGCTCGATCATACATCAAAGTGTGCACGAGACAGAGTCTCGAACAATCGCATCGCGATGCCCCAATCTGCGCACATCTAAGGGCCACTTGGTGTATAAAAGACCGCCAGCCAGATCACAACTAAGGTCTCGAAAACCCATACTAAGACATGCATGTTATAAACATACACGCAGCACACATGCCTTGTATGAACAGCAGGTATCATTGCAATTCTCTACAAAGTATACATCTTTATTAATAACTCTTACAGAGTGCACACAGAGATCACAAGCATGTGATCCAACATTACAACAAACAAGCGGAAGCAAAGTAGGTCTGAGTACAGACAAGTTGAACAAATGGCTTAGAGAAGCCTTATCTAAAAACAAGCCCTCCACGAGGGAACCAGTCGTCTGACTGGGACTACACTAGCTTGGTCTTGGTCTGAGTCTTCATTCTTCGAGCTTCAGGTATAAGCCACCATCGGGGTCGGTGGGTTCATCTAAAACATAGATTAAGCAAACGTGAGTACAAAATCGTACTCAGCAAGACTTACATAGGAGCTATACTACTCATGCATATGTATCAAGGTAAAGGGAGGTGGGGTTTCACTTGCAGAAGTGCCAGCTTTGACTTGGCTAGTCCTGAACGACGAGTACCAGACTTGAGGTAAGAAGCGTACACGAGTCCACTACATCTCCAACCAATTACACCACTATGGTTACTTCCTCGACTTCCCCACGAGAAGCACACCATAGCACTCACGCTTATCTTGGTGTGTTTTAGAAGTATCCAGTTCAAGTTGTCTAATAATCAAGCTAAGCTTTCCAAGCAGTCCTTAACCGCGGACGCGTCTATTCGAATAGTTTTGTTAACCATGCAGGGGTGTACCTCTACACACACGTGTCATCATTTACCGCCTTTTGCATGTCACCGTTCAAGAGGTGACAGCGAGGATGCCACCACAACACTTCGCCCACAGCTCCGTTCTAGTCCAGAGAGTCGCCTATCTGAGGGGGATCCGTATGGAAGTCCGGCCGAGGTTCCAGTACAGCCTCAAACGATGTGTGTAGGGTCCCAAGCCGGTCTTGAAAAGCTGTTCATCCACTTCGCAGACCGTGCCACAGCACTACCAGAACTCCGAACTACTGCGACCTTGGGGTTCGAACGGGGTGAGGTACTAGGATGAGAGGGGTCAGTGAGCCCAATGTGTGGTTGTACTCTTCTTCTTGGATCACCACACAAGAACTCGCGCTTAAGGCGGTGTTCAACGAGACAACCCACTGTGTACTCCTACACAGCCTCTCATCGTTCACCTTGTATTAGGGTAGATTCACCAACACATTTCACTTTCATCAACACCATGTTTATCATCATCCCGACTCACATCAAAAGCAACCTCGTTGTATCACTAAGCATGCAATAAGCAGTAACAGTTGCAGGGGACACATGATATCAACCAACTCCTACATCTGCTAGGATTATGGTTTGCTTACTACTGTGACAAGATGGTAGGTCATGCAAAGGATATGGGTTCAACTATGCGGTAGAAACGTTATCATGGTGATTCTCCTAAACAATGCATAAGCGAGACATGAGAGGGAAGTGGGATTTTATCGACATCATCAATGGGGGTTTGCTTGCCTTGCTGACGAGGTTCAGTCACGGGGTCTTCAACGAAGGGGGTGATCTCGGATCCCGACTCCACTTCTATCAGCAACATGAAAATCATAGGATCAACATAATGTACAATGCACAATCACATGAATAAGATTGTAATGGTGATGTTCATGGTACTGATGTGTTGAGCATTCTATTTAAAAGGAGTATATTGCATTTGAAATGCAAATTCAAACTCCATTTGATTTATCGATGAAATTCAAATGCATTTGAATGCATGAATGTTCATTTGAAAAAGTTGATCATGAAGTGATGTTGTATAGTTGAAGTAATGTCTCTGATGTGTGGATGAATCCATTGGAATTAAGGGTGCTGCAAAATCATTTGCAAAATCACTCCAAATTTGAATTTGAAAAGGATCCATATGCATGTTTTCTACTGTTCACCAATTTTAAAATGGTCAAACATGAAAACAAAGTCCATATTCATAATCCTTGGATTTTTCTGATATTTTTAGACATATTATTTGTCCAATTTCGAGTTAAAATGAATTAGTTATGAATTTCTAAAGTTTAAATCATTTTCTGGATTTTTCTGAATTTCTTTTAATTTGGAAAAAAGGTTTATTGCGTCAGCACTGAGTCAGCATGACGTCAGGGGGTTTGACCCAGTCAAACTGACATGGGGGGCCCATCTGTCATGGACTCAGGGGCTAATCCCCTCTCTGTTTAACTAAACAGAGAGGATTAGGGGGCCTAGGGCCCACTGTCAGCCTCACTGGGGGTGGATTAGTGTGTGGTTAGTGTTAATTAAGCCGGGCCCGCCGGAGTGATGTCATCGGTGACCTCTGGCACGGCGGAGGGGCTCGCCGGAGTCGTTTCCGGCCACCGCTTGGCACGGGGAGGCCACTGGGAGGTGCCCCGTGCACACCCGCATCGCTTCGAGCACGAGGGGGTCACAGGGGAGCTCCATGGCCACGCTGGCCTCAACTTGCGCGGCAGAGGAGCTACTGACCACGGCGGCGCGACGAATCCGGCCACGGGAAGGAGCGCAGTTTAGGGCAAATGGAAGAGGAGCTCACCAGGAGCACGCCTGTGCTGGCTAGGGAGGCTGGGGAAGATGGACGTCGGGGAATTCGTCGACGAAGCTCGCGGCGGCTGGCGATGGATCCTTGAAGCTGGCGTCGCGCTCGGGGATTCCGGGCTCGATTGCTCGTGCTTGAAGACGAAGACGACTGCAGCGGTGCGGCTGGACAAGCTCGTTCGGAGGATGGCTGCCGTTGGCCACGTCGGGGCGTCGTCACGCTCTCTTCTAGGTTACGGGGGCGCCCGGGTTTTCCGCCGGGGAGGAAGGGGAAGGCCAGAGCGAGAGAGGGGAAAGGTGTGCGGGCTTCTGGGCGATGCAGAGGCGTGAGGAGGAGGCCTGGGGGGCTTAGAAGAGGCTGGGCGTCGCCGTGTCGCCGTGGCCTCGCTCTGCTCTCCACCGAGCAGCTTGGCTCGCCGGGGAGGAAGAAGACAAGACGCCCCCGGTGGGCTGGGCCGGTCAGGGGAGTTGGGCCTCGCTTGAGGCGCAAGGTAACTCCCTTTCCCTCTGTTTTTCTCTTTTCTTTTTATATTTTCTATAAATTGATTGACCTAGCTATTTAAAATAGCTAGGCATTTTATTAAATGCCAATATTTTTCATATGGCCTCATGAAAGGTAGAGCTAGCCACTTATAAAATTTGGCACCCTTTAAAATTCAAAACATTTGAATTTTAAATCAAATAGGGGTTTATTTAAATTTCCAAAGCATTGTTTGAAAATTAGAAAATTCCATGAGCATGGGATTGCTCCCAAACCATTTTTAAAATGATCAGCATCATTTATAGGAATTTCCCAAATACTCAAATGATTTTTGAAAAAATATTTTTATCTGGCCATTTGAGTTAGTTTCTCAAGGCTTTTCTTTTCCCCAGTTTTGAATTTTCTTTTGAATTTTTACATGATGCAAAGGAGCACTTCATCCTAGCACATACCTAACTTGGGGTTGTGACAACTCGCCCCCACTCAAAAGAATCTCGTCCCGAGATTCATAAGTCTGCGGGAGGAAGGAGGGGTACTCGGCACTGAGACGTTCTTCTCTTTCCCACGTGGCTTCTCTCTCAGAGTGGTGTGACCACTGAACTTTCAGAAACTTGATCTTCTTTCGGCGAGTGACACGCTCTGCTAAATCGAGAACACGAACGGGGTATTCTCAATAAGAAAGGTCATCTTGTAGATCAAGCGTTTCATGGTCGACTTCGCGGATGGGGTCCTTGAAGCAACGCCTGAGTTGGGACACATGGAATACATCATGTACTCGGGAAAGGTGCGGGGGTAGTTCAAGTTGGTAGGCAACTTCTCCACGTTTAGCAATAATGCGGAAAGGTCCGATGTAACGTGGGGCCAACTTGCCTTTGATACCGAATCTTTGGGTTCCCTTCAGAGGAGTAACCCGAAGGTAAGCCTTCTTATCCAGATTGTAGCTTTCTTGCCTATGATGATGATCATAGTAGCTTTTCTGACGAGACTGGGCCGCTTTCAATTGATCACGAACAATGTGAACTTGCTCTTCTGCTTCCTTGATCATGTCCGGTCCAAAGAATTGTCTTTCACCGGTTTCTGACCAGTTTAGTGGTGTTCGACATCGTCGTCCATAAAGGAGTTCAAAAGGAGCCATGTTCAGACTAGATTGAAAACTATTGTTATAAGCAAATTCGGCGAATGGAAGAGATTTCTTCCAATTCTTTCCGAATGAGATAACACAAGCTCTGAGCATGTCTTCAAGAATTTGGTTAACCCTTTCGACTTGCCCGCTAGACTGAGGATGAAAAGTTGTACTAAAAGAGAGATGAGTTCCCATAGCACTCTGAAAGCTTCCCCAGAATCTAGAGGTGAAAAGGCTACCACGATCAGAATTGATTTCCAAAGGAACAACGTGAAGAGACACAATTCTAGAGACATACAAGTCCGCTAACTGGCTAGCAGTTATAGACTCGCGAACTGGAAGGAAGTGAGCAACTTTGGAAAGTCGGTCAATGACCACGAAGATGGCATCATTTCCTTTCTGGGTTTTTGGAAAGCCGGTGATGAAGTCCATACCGACTTTGTCCCATTTCCACTCGGGAATAGGCAAAGGTTGAAGTGTACCAGCAGGTCTTTGATGTTCTGCCTTAATGCGACGACAAACATCACATTCGGCAACAAATTGAGCAATGTCTCTCTTCATCCTAGTCCACCAAAATTTCTGGCGTAGATCTCGGTACATTTTTGTGCTACCGGGATGAATCGAGAGGGGTGTGTCATGGGCTTCTTTGAGGATGAGTTGCCTTAGTTCCCTATTCTTAGGTACTACCAAACGATTTCCAAAGAATACCGTTCCTTTACTATTTGTGGAGAAACATTTAGCAACTCTGCTAGCAATGTTCTCCTTGATCCGGCGTACACCTCGTGCACGCCTTTGGGCAACTACGATTTGATCCTCAAGGGTTGGTTTCGCCACCAAGTTGAAAAGAGATCCACGAGGAACAATCTCGAAAATGAGCTTTCGAAATTCCTCATGAAGAAGTGGTTGATACTGTTGTAACATGAGGTTGTTACAATACGACTTACGACTTAGTGCATCAGCCATGTCATTGGCTTTTTCTGGGGCGTAAGAAATTCCTACGTCGTAATCTTTTATCAACTCAATCAAGCGTCTTTGCCTGAGATTAAGATCTGGCTGGGTGAATATATATTTGAGGCTTTGGTGGTCGGAATAGATCTCAGAACGATTACCAAGGAGGTAATGTCGCCAAGTTGTTAGGGCATGAACTACGGCAGCGAGTTCAAGATCGTGGGTAGGATAGTTCTCTTCATGTGGATGCAACTGGCCTGAAGCATAAGCTACCACATGTCTATCTTGCATAAGTATGCATCCTAACCCTTGCCGTGAGGCGTCACAAAAGATCTCGAAATCCTTTTTGGTGTCTGGAGGTGCAAGTACGGGTGCAGAAGTCAATCTTCTTTTTAGCTCTTGAAAGCTTTCCTCGCACTTGGGAGTCCATAGGAATTTCTTATCTTTCTTGAGGAGTTCAGTAAGATGCTTTGCAACTTTAGAAAGATTCTCGACGAAGCGGCGGCAATAGCTGGCTAGGCCAAGAAAACTCCTAACTTGCTTAACCGATTCAGGTGGAGTCCAGACAAGGACGGCCTGAACTCTCTCGGGATTCACAGCAATGCCTTTTGCAGAAATCACGTGGCCTAAGTACGTCACTTCTGGTAGCCAAAATTCACACTTGGAGAATTTAGCATACAGGCGATGCTCTCTAAGTTTCATCAATACCAGCCTTAGGTGTTCGGCATGATCTTCTTCATTCTTCGAGTAGATGAGAATATCATCGAGATAAACCACAACAAATTTATCTAAGTACTCCAGGAAGATCGAATTCATCATGCGTGAGAAAGTGGCGGGGGCATTGGTTAAACCAAAGGACATGACGGTGTACTCGTAAAGACCATAACGAGTAGTAAAAGCCGTTTTGGGAATGTCCTCGTTTCGGCTCTTGATTTGATGATAACCCAATCTCAAATCCATCTTGGAGAAGACAGAGGATCCTGCAAGTTGATCATAAAGATCATTGATCCTGGGCAATGGGTACTTGTTCTTTATCGTCGCTAAATTTAGCGGGCGATAGTCCACGCACATCCTTTCTGTTCCATCTTTCTTCGTTAGGAACAGAACGGGGCAACCCCATGGCGATGAGCTAGGGCGGATGAAGCCTTTTTCCAACAAAGCTTCCAGTTGGGTTTTAAGCTCAGCTAACTCACGTGGGGCCATTTTGTATGGGCGTCTGGAAATTGGTTCGGTTCCTGGGGCAAGATCCACTATGAACTCTACACATCTGTCGGGTGGCATGCCCGGCAGCTCTTTAGGAAAGACATCCGGGAAGTCACGAACCACCGGAACATCTTCAAGGTCGGGAAGGGGAAGCACATTCAAAGAATGCACCTGGGTTCTTGTTCTTGGCGAGGAATAAGCTATTGTCTGGCCTGAAGGGTGTGTAAGTCTAACTGACTTGGATTTACAATCAAGAAAAGCATGTTGTCTTGATAACCAATCCATACCAAGGATGACATCAATGTCTGAGGACTTGAGGGCTATGAGTGAAGCAAGGAATACTAAACCCTCAATTGCAATTTGATTACCATGGCTTACTCTATTAGTTTGCCACTTGGAACAAGGAGTTTGAATGATCATAGGGATGAACATTTCTTCAAAGGATACATCATGCCGAAGTGCATAACTCTCCGACATGAATGAGTGAGATGCTCCTGGATCGAAAAGGACAGAAGTGGGAACAAAATTGACTGGGAGCGTACCAAGAATGACGTCAGAAGTACCATCAGTTTCCTCAGCTGAGATTTGGTTCACACGTCCAAGATTTTCTGTGGTGGATGGCTTAGCGGTGGAAACCTTCGGGGGTGGTCTGGCACGAACAGTGGGGTTTCGTTTGGCATGGGGTGGAGCATTTTGATTGACGAGGCACTCACGAGAATAGTGACCAGGCTGGCCAAATCTAAAGCAGGCTCCAAAGATAGTGCGGGGAGCTGGGTTGTTTGGTGGATCTGGTGGACGAGGCGGCACAAGGGATGGCCTCGGTGGGTTGTTTTGGGGAAACAAACTGTTAGGAATCCAGATCATGCGCTTCTGAGGGCGTGAACTGGAAGAAGGGGCAAGCTCAAGAGCATGCTTGCGAGACTTCTCGAAAACTTCATTGCCATGCTCAGCTCTGAAGGATTTGTTGACTAAATCCTCAAAGGTGGCAAATTCGATGAGGTTGACATCATGACGAAGGATGGGGCTAAGTCCCTTGCGGATCCTTGCCTGCTTTCTGGCATCGGTGGTGATCTCATCTTGGGCATAACGAGCAAGACGGTTGAATTCCCTCACATACTCATGAATGGACATCTCTCCTTGATTCAGATTGCAAAACTCTTCCTTCTTGCGCTCCATCAACTCATCCAGAATGTGGTATCCTCGAAAGGCAACACAGAACTCCTGCCAAGTCACTACGTGACCATCTGGCTGCATTGCAACATAGTTCTCCCACCACTGAAGAGAAGCACCTTCCAAGAAGTATACCGCGAAAACAACTCGGTCATCGGGAGCAACATGTGCAGCATCAAGCTTACGCTCGATGGAACGGAGCCAATCATCAGCTTCAAGGGGCTCAGAAGAACATCGGAATACCGGTGGCTTGAGGAGGATGAAGTCCTGAATGCTGACCACCACATTACGATGGTGGACGGTATTCTGCTCGATGAGCTCCAGAAGGCGTGTCTGATCACGTCTATTCCGCTCAGCTTCCATCATGATTTCTGCCGCAGAAGTCGGGGGTGGAAGTTCATCATCATCTCGATTCCGATCACGGTCTCGATTCCTAAGAACAGCACTACGAGTTCCACCTGACATCCTGTGTTATAAAATCAACAATCAGAACAGGTTGTACGATGGAGGCAAGGATAAAAGGATATGATTTAGGCGGAAAGTATAATAATGCGAAGGCAATGACTCAAAGAAACACGGAACAAATCCGGCAGCATAACGGCTACACTGGAATGGAAAATTAAACAACCTCGAGGAGATTGGACAGAACTTCCTCAAGGAACTTAAAATACGGAGACTCTGGACAACCACAACAATCCTACGGCTATAAGGAGGCAATCAACGAGATGTTCTATTCAGACATAGATGAGCCTAGTCCTATCATCCCGTAGAAAAGATAAGGGTGACTCAGAACTCAGATCGATGAGGGTAAGGAGAAAAAAAAAGCCTTACGTTGTTCCCTTATATACCCAGAGTAACTATATAACTATAGAAGGCTAGACTCGACTTCGGCAAAGGCTGATAATCCTACAGTTAGTCCTGCTCTGATACCAAGTCTGTCGGGACCCGGGGTTAGCGTATGCAAGCCTCGCTAAAACACAATCATATGGAGAGCCGAGAACCGTACCCACTTGTCTAAGCAGACAAGGCCAAGCACAGAACGTTCTCGGAAAGCATCGAACGTGAGGGGCATCCCATCCAGGCCGGATGATCAACTGAAATGGGTCCTCATCGTCCTCACACAAGTCTAAATGATATGGGTGGTGAACTCCCATACTCATAGACAAGTCGCCTCAACCATACTATCGATTGTATTATAACCCTTACATAGACTTACTCCAGCCCGATCACTTAGTCGGGGTCTAGGGCGGGCTCGATCATACATCAAAGTGTGCACAAGACAGAGTCTCGAACAATCGCATCGCGATGCCCCAATCTACGCACATCTAAGGGCCACTTGGTGTATAAAAGACCGCCAGCCAGATCACAACTAAGGTCTCGAAAACCCATACTAAGACATGCATGTTATAAACATACACGCAGCACACATGCCTTGTATGAACAGCAGGTATCATTGCAATTCTCTACAAAGTATACATCTTTATTAATAACTCTTACAGAGTGCACACAGAGATCACAAGCATGTGATCCAACATTACAACAAACAAGCGGAAGCAAAGTAGGTCTGAGTACAGACAAGTTGAACAAATGGCTTAGAGAAGCCTTATCTAAAAACAAGCCCTCCACGAGGGAACCAGTCGTCTGACTGGGACTACACTAGCTTGGTCTTGGTCTGAGTCTTCATTCTTCGAGCTTCAGGTATAAGCCACCATCGGGGTCGGTGGGTTCATCTAAAACATAGATTAAGCAAACGTGAGTACAAAATCGTACTCAGCAAGACTTACATAGGAGCTATACTACTCATGCATATGTATCAAGGTAAAGGGAGGTGGGGTTTCACTTGCAGAAGTGCCAGCTTTGACTTGGCTAGTCCTGAACGACGAGTACCAGACTTGAGGTAAGAAGCGTACACGAGTCCACTACATCTCCAACCAATTACACCACTATGGTTACTTCCTCGACTTCCCCACGAGAAGCACACCATAGCACTCACGCTTATCTTGGTGTGTTTTAGAAGTATCCAGTTCAAGTTGTCTAATAATCAAGCTAAGCTTTCCAAGCAGTCCTTAACCGCGGACGCGTCTATTCGAATAGTTTTGTTAACCATGCAGGGGTGTACCTCTACACACACGTGTCATCATTTACCGCCTTTTGCATGTCACCGTTCAAGAGGTGACAGCGAGGATGCCACCACAACACTTCGCCCACAGCTCCGTTCTAGTCCAGAGAGTCGCCTATCTGAGGGGGATCCGTATGGAAGTCCGGCCGAGGTTCCAGTACAGCCTCAAACGATGTGTGGAGGGTCCCAAGCCGGTCTTGAAAAGCTGTTCATCCACTTCGCAGACCGTGCCACAGCACTACCAGAACTCCGAACTACTGCGACCTTGGGGTTCGAACGGGGTGAGGTACTAGGATGAGAGGGGTCAGTGAGCCCAATGTGTGGTTGTACTCTTCTTCTTGGATCACCACACAAGAACTCGCGCTTAAGGCGGTGTTCAACGAGACAACCCACTGTGTACTCCTACACAGCCTCTCATCGTTCACCTTGTATTAGGGTAGATTCACCAACACATTTCACTTTCATCAACACCATGTTTATCATCATCCTGACTCACATCAAAAGCAACCTCGTCGTATCACTAAGCATGCAATAAGCAGTAACAGTTGAAGGGGCCACATGATATCAACCAACTCCTACATCTGCTAGGATTGTGGTTTGCTTACTACTGTGACAAGATGATAGGTCATGCAAAGGATATGGGTTCAACTATGCGGTAGAAACGTTATCATGGTGATCATCCTAAACAATGCATAAGCGAGACATGAGAGGGAAGTGGGATTTTATCGACATGATCAATGGGGGTTTGCTTGCCTTGCTGACGAGGTTCACTCACGAGGTCTTCAACGAAGGGGGTGATCTCGGATTCCGGCTCCACTTCAATCAACAACATGACAATCATAGGATCAACATAATGTACAATGCACAATCACATGAATAAGATTGTAATGGTGATGTTCATGGTACTGATGTGTTGAGCATTCTATTTAAAAGGAGTATATTGCATTTGAAATGCAAATTCAAACTCCATTTGATTTATCGATGAAATTCAAATGCATTTGAATGCATGAATGTTCATTTGAAAAAGTTGATCATGAAGTGATGTTGTATAGTTGAAGTAATGTCTCTGATGTGTGGATGAATCCATTGGAATTAAGGGTGCTGCAAAATCATTTGCAAAATCACTCCAAATTTGAATTTGAAAAGGATCCATATGCATGTTTTCTACTGTTCACCCATTTTAAAATGGTCAAACATGAAAACAAAGTCCATATTCATAATCCTTGGATTTTTCTGATATTTTTAGACATATTATTTGTCCAATTTGGAGTTAAATTGAATTAGTTATGAATTTCTTAAGTTTAAATCATTTTCTGGATTTTTCTGAATTTCTTTTAATTTGGAAAAAAGGTTTATTGCGTCAGTACTGAGTCATGACGTCAGGGGGTTTGACCCAGTCAAACTGACATGGGGGCCCCATCTGTCATGGACTCAGGGGCTAATCCCCTCTCTGTTTAACTAAACAGAGACGATTAGGGGGCCTGGGGCCCACTGTCAGCCTCACTTGGGGTGGATTAGTGTGTGGTTAGTGTTAATTAAGCCGGGACCGCCGGAGTGATGTCGTCGGCGACCTATGGCACGGCGAAGGGGCTCGCCGGAGTCGTTTCCGGCCACCGCTTGGCACGGGGAGGCCACTGGGAGGTGCCCCGTGCACACCCGCATCGCTTCGAGCACGAGGGGGTCACAGGGGAGCTCCATGGCCACGCCGGCCTCAACTTGCGCGGCGGAGGAGCTACTGACCATGGCGGAGCGACGAATCCGGCCACGGGAAGGAGCGCGGTTTAGGGCAAACGGAAGAGGAGCTCACCAGGAGCACGCCTGTGCTGGCTAGGGAGGCTGGGGAAGACGGACATCGGGGAATTCGTCGACGAAGCTCGCGGCGGCTGGCGATGGATCCTGGAAGCTGGCGTCGCGCTCGGGGATTCCGGGCTCGATTGCTCGTGCTTGAAGACGAAGACGACTGCAGCGGTGCGGCTGGACAAGCTCGTTCGGAGGATGGCTGCCGTTGGCCACGTCGGGGCGTCGTCACGCTCTCTGCTAGGTTACGGGGGCGCTCGGGTTTTCCGCCGGGGAGGAAGGGGAAGGCCAGAGCGAGAGAGGGGAAAGGTGTGCGGGCTTCTGGGCGATGCAGAGGCGTGAGGAGGAGGCCAGGGGGGGCTTAGAAGAGGCTGGGCGTCGCCGTGGCCTCGCTCTGCCCTCCACCGAGCAGCATGGCTCGGCGGGGAGGAAGAACAAAAGACGCCCCCGGTGGGCTGGGCCGGTCAGGGGAGTTGGGCCTCGCCTGAGGCGCAAGGTAACTCCCTTTCCCTCTGTTTTTCTCTTTTCTTTTTATATTTTCTATAAATTGATTGACCTAGCTATTTAAAATAGCTAGGCATTTTATTAAATGCCAATATTTTTTATATGGCCTCATGAAAGGTAGAGCTAGCCACTTATAAAATTTGGCACCCTTTAAAATTCAAAACATTTGAATTTTAAATCAAACAGGGGTTTATTTAAATTTCCAAAGCATTGTTTGAAAATTAGAAAATTCTATGAGCATGGGATTGCTCCCAAACCATTTTTAAAATGATCAGCATCATTTATAGGAATTTCCCAAATACTCAAATGATTTTTGAAAAAATATTTTTATCTGGCCATTTGATTTAGTTTCTCGGGGCTTTTCTTTTCCCCATTTTTGAATTTTCTTTTGAATTTTTACATGATGCAAAGGAGCACTTGATCCTAGCACATACCTAACTTGTGGTTGTGACACGGGGACTGACCGACTACGAGGTCAAGCGAATAGGCCATCGAGGCACGGGGACTACGGGTTGGCCCTCAACTCGGCACTCAGCTCAAGCGCAAACCACTAAAAGGTTTGCGGCATTGAGAAGAGTCGTATTTGAGGCAGCCGGCAGTACGAATCCCCGGGAAACAATTCGAAACGCGCCACTAAGGGCATATTCGATAAAACAAAGTCGCCGATTGCGCCGCGACCCAAGGCGTCGAGCCCGATAGCAAGCAATCGGCGCCTACCGTCGCAGAATCCTTTGCGTTAAATCTTGTCGTGTAAAAAAAAACTTATCGTACCTTGGCTGGTAAGCTACCGTTGATCCGATTGCGGACCGCATGACGGCAGCAAGGTGGACACGGTAGACATCCCCAAGTGCAGCCGATAAAGGAAACTGACAAAGACAAAAAGTTGATCGCACAGGTAAAAGCAAAGATCAAGCAACCGGATTGCATCAGAAGTAGCAGGCCCAAGGCCGAATATGTTCATTACATCGAGGTCACACCCAGTGGGTGTCGACAAAATTAAAATTATGTCTTACAGGCAGATAATCGGAAGACAAAATAAGATAAAACCGATCTAGTATCGGCAAGCTGCAACAAGTAACATAGTTGGCGGCATGGCTCAGGAAATCGGAGGCACGGAGCTAGAAGATGGAGCAGTCGGATCCGATTGCGCTTCCGAAAATTTGGAACCAGTCCCTTTGGATCTCGGAGATGTTTGAGATGAGCCGCTATCAGAAAGCTCCTCGGCCAGGCCAGAGATTGAAGGTGCAGCGAGCGGATTCCCTCCCTCGTCGAGATACAGAGTGTACTCGTAGGGAGAGAACCAGTTCACCATGGAGCTGGCAAGCCGATTTACTTCGGTATAGGTCTTCTCCAGCAGGTCGGAGGCATTTTCTCGGAGGCTGTAAAGTTGGGAGAGCTTCACCTGAGGGTACCAGCTCAGCACAGTCTGAAGAGCGGTTTCCGCGCCAGTCCGACCAGCAGAATTCAGCAAGACGTCGATCCGACGTGGGATGGCCTTAAGAAGAGTCCGAGTCTGTTCCGAGGTAGCATTCGGAGCCTCTCCTTTGTCAGAATCCTCTTCATCTCGTGCTTCGGCATCGTGGGTTCCGGCGGAGGAGCCAGCGGCGTGTTTCCTCTTTTGAAGGCCAACCTTGAGCTCAGTCGGTGACCACAGAGATTCAGCAATTTTCAAGATTCCGAGCTTGAATGACAAGGCAACTCCCTTGATAACAGGGATGCGGGCTTCGGTGTCGATTAGATATTCATGCCGAGTCCAGACGTTATCTTCAAGTTGGCAGGTTCCTCCGGCGGCAACAGTTTCCTCTCGGGATTTGGCAACGGCCGCATAGGCAGCTGCTTCAGACTCGGGCGAAGCTTCTGTGTCACGAATGAAAGTATTAGCAACGCGATAAAGGAGGAAAGCAATCAGAAAATGCACTCAGATGCAGGAAACACTCACCGCTAAGGAGGACGTCCATCTCGGTCATTGTGTCGCAAAAGCCCTTGGCTCGGCGGCGCAGTCGGGTGGTCTCTTCGTAGTTGCGTTTCTCTAGCTCTTCAAATTTGGCGACGTGTTCATCACGATCTCGCCGAATGGAATCGCGTGCAGCCACCGCTTCATCCCTTTCAGCTTGCAAGGCCTCTCGGGCGGCGACGGCGGCATCTCGCTCGGCAAGGAGACCATCACCAATGGCCGTCACGGCAGCTATGTCGGCCAGATGTTTTCTCTCGAGGGCAGCCATCTCAGAGCGAAGGCTTTGGGTAGTCCGATTTAGATCAGTTTCTACCCCTTGCAGTCGGGTCGCTTCTTCCTTGGCTTTGGCGAGTGCTGGGCAATGTTGGTTAAGTTCTGCAATCAATTCAGCAATTCGGCCCTGAAGGACATCTATCATGGGAGTAGAAGCTAGAGGAGAGCATAAAGGATATGAGTGCAAGAGTAATTGTTAATCGGAAAGAAAACAGAAATAGTATAGAGGTTACCTTTCAGTTTAGCGATCTCGGACGATTGATTGTTGACCTGCAGCTGGGCCTGGGCGAGAGTTCGGAGGCTGGCAGTGTAAGCATCAAGAAGTTTTTCGAAGACCTCACACTTTTCTTCCATGACAGCCAGAGAAGAATAACGAGATGGAGTTAGGGATACAGCAGAAGATCCGACTCGTTTGCAAGCAATTAGCCCGAATCTCGAGGACTACACCCAGTGGGTGCGCTTGCGCGCACCCACTGGAAGAAAAGTCTCCCGATTGAAGGAAGGCAAACGATAAAGCAAAAAGTGTGAAAGATCCGAACTCGATTGCAAGCAATCGGCCCGAATCTCGGGGACTACACCCACTGGAAGAAAAGTCTCCCGATTGAAGGAAGGCAAACGATAAAGCAAAAAGTGTGAAAGATCCGAACTCGATTGCAAGCAATCGTCCCGAATCTCGGGGACTACACCCAGTGGGTGCGCTTGCGCGCACCCACTGGAAGAAAGGTCTCCCGATTGAAGGAAGGCAAACGATAAAGCAAAAGACGTGAAAGATCCGAACCGATTGCAACCAATCGGCCCGAATCTCGGGGACTACACCCAGTGGGTGCGCTTGCGCGCACCCATCGGAAGAAAAGCCTCCCGAGTAAAGGAAAGACATAAGAGGAAAGTCAAGAGATTACCGTGTGGTGAGAGGTGAGCTATTGGAGGTCCCGAGCAAGGCGTCGACAAATTCATTCACCCGATTCAGAGTAGTTGTCACACGGTCTTGAGGACGATGCGAGGCGTCAGGCCCGGTGCCGACATGACGGGCGCGAGAATACTCGGCCTGGAACTGGTCCACCGAGCGCATAAGGATCTCCGACGCAGAGGAGGTCGGCGTTGGCTCTAAAGATTGAGTGGCGGTGGAAGCAGCAGTGGAGATAACTAGTGGCATCGGCGTCACCTGAGGGCCAGAAATACTTGGATGTGGTGGCGGCGCAGTCGGATGAGCTGAAGCGGAGGTAATAATTGCAACTGGCGGCAAGGTCGTCGTCGTTGGTGGCACGGGCAGAGCAACCGGTGGCACAGTTGTGGCAGTTGGTGGCGCCGACACCACAATCGGCGGCGGGCTTGTCACCATCGGTGGCTCGAATGCTGCAGTCGGAGCAGATGTAGTCGCGACAGTGGAGACCGGGTCGGAGCGGCGTGGTGGAGATGGGGCAATCGGATCGACCGATTGCGTTCCTATCCCGCCAAGAGCTTCCCGGTCAGCTGTGCTCTTGGAAGTCTTGGAGGCAATGGAAGAGGAAGAAGTCTTCTTGGTCGCCTCCAGGCGGGCCTTCTTGGCAGCGCACTCGGCGTCCTTGGAAGAGCGATGAGAAGCAGGCGGCCGTTTGTGGGTGACGGCGGCAGATGCGGCAGGCGAAATGACGACGCCAGGTCGGACCGGAATATCGGCATCAACGTCGTCGAGCCCAATCGGTTCCCTGAAAGAAAAAAGAGGAAGTGAATCAGTATAAGGAGGGACAGTAAGATGAAAAGCGTGGAGAAAAAAGCATACCCGATTGTTCTTGGTGCTCCAGAGGGCATCCGACATCTCAGTGGGGCGACATCCAGCGGCGCCTGGGAAGTCGACCTCCGAGTCGTCGTCACCTGGGGGTGTTTTCCTTTGCTGGCATTCGGCATGGCTTTGGCAAGCTTGCCTGGAGCAGTACCAGCGGAGGAGCTGGTGGTCGAGGTGCGCTTAGCCGGAACCTTCGGAGGTTTGGCACGAAGAGCTGCATCAGAACCATCAGCCTTTGAGACACTATCATCATCACTCCATTCGGCCAAAAATTGCTCAAGGGAAGGGTCAGGCGTACCCCCTTGAGCTGGCGGTTGGGTGTCGGTCCTCGGAGGGTCGGCGGCCCCGGCATCAGCGTGGTCGGCATCCATGGAGTCGGAGGATTCTCCGGAAGACTCGTCGTCATCAGCATCATCATCACCAGACTCGGCGGAAGGAACCTCGCCGTTATACTCAAAGTCGGCGGGGTCATCCTCCGCGTGGTCGGGGGCATACACGCCAGCTTCCTGGTCGTCTTCCATCAGTTTGGACTGAATAAAATGCTGGAAAGAGGATAAAAGTAATCAGAGAAGCTGAGAGGAAAAAGCAATCGGAAGGAGAGGGCAATCGGAGCTTACCACAGGAGGTTTCTGCTGGCGAGTGAGGCAGTCAAGCCCGAAGTGGAAAGGGTCGGGCAAAGGGCTGGATGTAATAGCCCTCACCCTGGCGCAGAGATCTTCGTTCTTCACCCGCCATGTGCAGAGCCGAGTGGGATCTCGAGGACCCGACATGTCGCACAGGCGGTGCACTCGGCGCTGCAGGGGGAGAATCCGAGCTTGAAGCCAAGCGGCTACCAGGTCGGTCGGGAGAAGTCCTTCTTGCTCTAGCTGAGCGACCCTGGCGACCTGGGCATCGACATCGCGATCTCCGACGCCATACTTCAGCGACCACTGGTGCTTGTCAGTCGGCCGGGTGAGGGAGAACTCAGGCAGATTCAGGAGATCGGGCCCTTGGTCAGGTGACTTAACGTAGGAGAACGAGGTCTGCCAATTTTTGCAGGATTGGACGATCTTGGGACTCTTGTACCTCGGCTTGGCGGCTGCGACAAGACAACTGCCGCAGTCGGTCAAATCAGTCGGGTACGTGGGTTCGCCGCCTTCGATGGTGGAGGGCACCACAGTTCCCGTCCGACCATTGTGAGCTCGGAGATTGAAGAATCGTTTCCAGAGGGCAATGCTGGGACGACAGCCGAGATACCCTTCGCAGAGTGTCACGAAACCGGAAAGAATCATGATGAAATTGGCTGCGAGGTGGTGAGGCTGCAATCGGTGGAAGTCGAGGAACCCGCGGAAGAAGGCGCTGGCGGGAAGGCCGAATCCACGCTCGAAGTGAGCGAGGAATACAACCCTCTCGCCAGCACGCGCGCTGGGCACGACCTCGGCGCCAGGAATGCGCCATTCGACCTCCGCGGGCATCTTCCGGGCGCGGATCAGGGACTGAACGGCGCCGGCGGTGGCCTGAGAGCCTTTCCAGCACCCGCGGCTCGCCTGTGACACATCTCGCCGTGGCGCCATGGCGTTTGCGGGCGGAGAGAAGACGAGGGACGAGGAGCGCGAGAGCAAAGGAGAAGAGTTACCGCGGAGGCGGCGGAGCGCACGGGTCCGTGACCGGAGCGGATCTGAAGCGCAGAGGTTGGGTCGCAAGAGCGGCAGGGAGCTTCGAGATGGAGAGGCAATGGCGCAGAGGAGCGAGAGCTGGAGGTTGAAGATGGCGTTTGGGGAAGGAGGAGGCGAAGGCCCTCCCCTGTGGCTTATATGGGCGGCGGGGGAGGGGAGTGGGATGCAGTTGCGGCTGTGTGGCTTGGTGTGGCCTAGGGCGCAGGAAGAGAAACCGGAAAACCAGCGCAAAGAATCCTGGCGCAAAAGGCGAGGCGTGCGACGTGGGGGTCAAGACCTGCAGTTATGTCAAGTCGCGCGTGGGTCGTGGGTCCCGGCTCATTGATCACATGCCGGAAGAATCGGAGGTAACCGTTGGAATGAAATCGGCGAAAGATGCCTTTCTCGAAAAAGTGAAGACACGAATTGGGAGCGAACCAAATCCAATCGGACGAAAATTTGGCCAGCCAAGTGTGATCTCCGAGTCGGTCGACAAACTCGTAATGACGCACTCGATGAGGCCATAGCAGTCGGGGGATGTCAAGAGAGATTAAAAACTGCAAAGGCCCCGCAGTCAATTGACCGTGGGACCTTTACAGCTTTAGGGGCTACTGTCGGGGGATTGGTACCCGGGTAGGCTAACCCAAGCGGAAGCAACCTTTCAAGACAAGGATGGACCGATTGGGCCGCAGCTGGGCCGAGCTGGGAAGATGTACGGCCGATTGCCCCAAGGCAATCAGCCGTACCGAATGCCAGCAGTCGGCCCAGGCGCAATCGGTCCACCCTTCCTTCACCAAGATAATCGTCCGGTTGGTCTGCAGCTGGGCCGAGATAGGCACTTGGAAGGCCGATTTCCCAGAGCAATCGACCTTACCAAGAACTAACAGTCGGCCCAGGCGCAATCGGAACAACCTATCACCCTTGGAGGAAGTTGACCCCGACACCAGTCGGGGGTATGATTACGAGGTCATAAATACCATATCCTGAGATATCTGGGTGGCAGGAAGGCCAAGTCATGTCGCGGATCTGGTGGAGATACGGTGTCGACCTCTCCGCCGATTCCGCGGACAGGGCGACAAGACCTCACCTCCTAGCTCCACTATTCATCCCTATGCCCTATGGGTCTACAGCATGGGCCGCCTCTCGTAGGATCCGGATCACCCGAAGAGGAGCAGTCGGTGGGCCCAGGCCGATTAGAGGATGACAGCTGGGCCCATTCGACAGTGAAGTTACCGAAGTACCCTGGGCTCACACTATAAGAGCCAGGGTACTCCTTCTGCGTGAGGGACGACTCATCCCAGACCACCATTATTCACCTTCCCCTCAGTTCTTTCACTGCTTGTACTTACTCCTCAGGGACGCAGGAGAGAGCCTTGCCCACGGCGGCGGCGCTCACCTTCCCCTGAGAAGATAGAGAAGCAGTTATTGTAGCCAGAGCATTGATATATAAGAGACAAGCAGGAGTAGGGGTGTTATCTCTCCGGAGAGCCCCGAACCTGGGTACATCGTGGTGTCCTCCACCGTGTTTGTGCCCAACCCGATTCCAGCACCATCGACATTCTCTCCCTCGCGTCTTCCCCTCACTTTAGCCATCCCATGGCATCTGACGTTACATATCGACGACAGTATTAGTTCATTTTTATCATTAGGAACAACATTCATACCTCCTTTCTTGGGAACACAGTGAACTGGACTTACCGACCTACTATCAACTATAGGATAGATGATACCTGCGGCTAGAAGCTTGAGAGTTTCAGTCCTAACCACGTTCTTCATCCTTGGGTTCAGTCATCGTTGATGATCAACAACTGGCTTGGCATCGGGCTCGAGATTGATAGTTTGTTAGCAAATCGATGGACTAATCCACTTAAGGTCATCAAGGGTATAGCCAAGGGCACCACGGTGTCTGTGAAGTGTCTCCAATAGTCGCTCTTCTTCAAATCCTGGAAGGTTAGCATTGATAATAACAGGATATATTTTATTTTCATCTAAATAAGTGTACTTGAGTGTATCGGGAAGTGGTTTGAGGTCAAACACCGGGTCTTCTTTTGGTTGTGCTAGGATTCCTAAAGGTTCAACCGGAAGGTTGTGCTTCAGGATAGCAGCTTGTCTTGTCAATATTTCATCTAACTCATTTATCTCCTATATATGCATATCATTCTCGTGGTCTTCCATGTATTGCTGCAAAGGATCATTAGGAGGAATAGCAATGGAAGCAATATCTTCGATAGTTTTATCATCACTAGGTAAATCAGTACCACGAGGCTGCTTGGACAACCTAGAAAAGTTAAATTCATATGGCTCACCATTGAATTCAATAGAAACTTTACCTTTTTGCAGTTTATTATAGCACCACAAGTGCTGAGTAAAGGCCTACCAAAGATAATAGGGCAAAAACTATCTTGCACTGAACCAAGTACTAGAAAGTCGGTAGGATACTTTACCTTTCCACATAGGACTTCAACATCTTTCACAACTCCAATGGGAGAGATAGTTTCTTTGTTTGCTAGATAAATAGTAACATCAACCTCTTCAAGTTCACAAGGTGAAATCTCACCCACGATCTCCTGATAGAGTGAATAACGAATAGCGCTAGCACTCGATCTCAAATCGCATAGCCCATAATAATTGTGATCTCCGATTTTAACAGATACAACTGGTGTACCTGAAATTGGTCCTTTATTCTTGGTTGTGACAATATTAGTTGAACCAACACAAAAATTTATATTGGAATCTAAAACATCATTAGTAACTAGATCTTTAACCACCACAACTTGAGGATCGACCTTGATCTGGTCCTCAGGTTCGTCAGCTCGTCTCTCACTTTTGTTTATTATGCCTGTCACTAAAGAGTGCTCCCTTATCCTTGTGGGAAAAGGGGGCTTTTCATACATAACTGCAGGAAGAATAGGGTCAACAACATTTATATAAACAGGTAATTCTTTAAAGGGTTTATGATACTGATCCTTCTCTTCTTTAGAAGAGTCAATGTGAGAAGCAAAGTTCTTGCAAAAATCTATCATAAGCTAGGAATCAAGACCAATCTTAGAGAAAAAAGGTATTAAAGTAATCAGTTTTCACATAGCTCTCAATATAATGATGCTCAAAATTTATAACGGGTTCAATAGCTTTATCAATTTCCCAGTCTTTAGTGTTCTTCTGGATCCTCTCAATGGATTCCATCTCTCTTCAATGCTTCTTTTTTGGAATACCCCACTAGAGGAGGCATCCAACATCTCCTTATTCTGACGAGAGAGCCTGGCACAAAATTTTGTAGGTATAATTTCTTTGGAGAGTTCATGAATAGGACATTTGAACGTTAGGGACTTCAGTCTCCCCCAAGCTTGAGCGATGCTCTCTCCGTCACGAGGCCAAAAGTTATATATGGTGTTCCTGTCTCGATGAATTTCGTGAAGAGGATAAAACTTTGTGTAAAAGAGAGACATAAGCTCTTGCCAATTAAGCAGATGTGAGTTATCGAGGAGCTTATACCAATCTAAAGCTTTATCTGTAAGTGATACGGAGAATAATTTCTTCATAACGAACTCCCTTGACACACTTGCAAGCTTCAATAGTGAACATAGTTGTGACAAATATAGCAGGTGCTCACTGGGATGTTTGTCTCCTGCATAACGATTAGCCAAAACATAATCGATAATACTAGTTGGTATTTTATAAGGCACAATTTTAGTAGGGGTGGGAGTGACCACCGCATTAGCGGGGCGTTTCCTCATAAACAATGAACCAAGAGTAGGGGTGTCCATAAGGACAAAAAGCAGCACCAGAAAATTAAAAATAAAAATATAAAAGCTTTCTTACCATGTTCACTTACTAATAGCGCTACGCTCCCCGGCAACGGCGTCAGAAAACAATACTTGATGACCCTCAACTGTAGGGGATCGATTGTAGCATTTTCGATAAATAAGAGTGTCGAACCCAACGAGGAGCAGAAGGTATTGGTAAGTGACTTTGGCAAAGAAATAACTGCAGGAACTGAAATATAGCTTTTTAGGGGTTTTCGATATAAGAAACAAGAAGGTAAAAGCGAGCAAAGTAAAAGGTACTGAGGAGTAACAAGTGACCCAATCCTTTTGAGAAAAGGATAAGCCTGGCAACTGAACTTATAAAGGCTAAAGCGTTCTTGAGGACACACGGGAGAGATAGTCACGTGCTTTCGCCATACTCCGTATCGATACTATGTACTGTGATGATAAGTCTTGAGTGGGTGGATCTATGCTAGTGCACCTTCTAGACTAAGATAAGTGCACTCTTATGATTAAACATCTTGCAATCATCCGCAAATACAAGATAGTAATTAAGGCAAAAGCCTAACCATAGCAATACGATCGATGATCCATTGTTCCCTTGTGCAAAAGCGTGCAAATCGGGGTTCATGTTTTTGTCACTCCGGCAACCCACCGTAAGCATTCTTTATACACAATGCATTCCCCTAGGTCCTTGATAAGGCGAAGTGTTGAATGTTCGACTCACACAACACCACTATGAAAGTAACAACACAACTTAAATATCAAACAACACATATTACTTCAACATCATATGACTACTAGTAACTAGACTTCTCCCATGTCCTCAAGAACTAAAGTAACTAATCACAAGACATAAAAGAGATCATGATCAGAGGGGATAAATAGATGATAAAAAATTTGGACACAATGATATTTCTCCAACAAAACTTAATACCATTCATCACACGGTAGCAATCAACACTGATAGAGTAGAGAGGATAGATAGTACGAATTACAACACGAGTTGCAATTGTCAGATGAGATAGGATGGTGGTGGAGATGGTGATGATGATGTTGCTGATGATCTCAATGATGCCTGTGATGATGGTGATGACGATGGTGATGATCTCCCCTTCCGGGAGGTGTTCTCCCCGGTGGAATCTGCCCGCCGGAGATGCCTTTTCTTCTCTGTAGGTTTCCGCAACGGAGCGGCGACGGAACTCACGAAACTCCTCCTCTTTTAGGGTTTTTGGTAGGGCTGGACGAAAATCTCGTTACTCGCGAGCATAACAAGCGCTCGAAAACTCAGCTCGTTAAGGATCGTGCTCGTTAGTTAATGAGCCAAGTTGAACAACATTTTTATCTCGTTACTCTTAATGAGCTTAAAAGGCTCGCCCGCGAGTTTTGTGAGCAGCTCGTTTAACACATTTTTTAATCACTAAGTTTTTGGTTTTTACTTAAGTAAAAAGCCTAACTCTCAGTCACAGAACTAACAAACAGAACTAAGGCCCTAAACATAATGGAAGGGTATGGCAAGAATTGGATAGATAGGGAGCAGGGCGAAGGCTAGGTCTATGACGACTGCGCGTCCGCACCATGAAGGCTCCTTCCTCCTTGATTAGGACGATAGACAGCGCGACTTTGTCCCAGCCCTACCATCTGCATCCGCATCCCTATGGAATGATGCCAACAACCAACACCTACAACCTTTAATTCAAGCATGGAGTCAAAAGCCCAAAGTTGGTGAGGTAGATGACTTCGATCTCCAAGTCAGTGTCAACAGACTCTCCTGAACGAGCGCTCGTGAACGCTCGCGAGCTTAACGAACCAAGCCGAGCATGAGTTTTTGCTCGTTAACATTAATGAGCATGAGCTTAATGAATAAGAGCTTAACGATAAAGAGCTTAACGAGCCGAGCAACTCGTTAATCCAGCCCTAGTTTTTTGGTGACGAGTGATATATAGGCCAGAGGGGGGGAGCCGGGAGTGTCCCTAGGTGTCCAGGCGCCCTCCCGGCGCACCCTAGGTGGGGGACGCGCCAGGTGGCCGCCTGGGCACCCTGTGGCCCCCCTCTGGCTCCTGTTTTGCGTGTCCTCGTCATCCTTCTGGAAAATGGCCTCCGTCGATTTTCAGGTAATTTGGAGGTCTTCTGCTTCAGCAACTCAGCGTCCACTTTTTACCGCTGAATCCCGCGTCTGTTGCTTTGGCATCGGAAAGTTGCAAACTGTTTAAAAAAATCCAAAACAACATAAGAATAGCATCATAACATGAAATATATCAATGAATAGGAAAGAATTACTATATAAAATAGTGATGCATTTTGGATGTATCAAGCGGGCATAAGGGTCTCAGAATTTGTCGGAGAGTATATTCGGAATTTTTTGTTGAACCAGGTGATCATCTGTAATGAGGGGCTCTCCGGGAGGATGTGATCACGGAACCTAGAGTTAGTGTTAGCAAAAAAAATTAACCCGAAAGAGAAGAGATATCAGAGTCCCAGAGTAAGATATGGAGAAAAAGATCCTAATTCCACCCAGTTTTGCAACGTGGGACGATAAGCCACACGACACTGTTAGTAAAGTAGTTTTGCACAGACTAGACTCGACTTCGACCAAGGAGTTGGATGGGGGTGTCCTATAGGAAGTCGGCTCTGATATCAACTTGTGACGACCCCAAAATTAGGCCGTGTACAGTAATCATACACGACCAAAATCAGGGTGCCACGGAGAGAATATCACAACACAACACTAGAAACAAATAAGATAAATCTTTAAGTTACAAAATAGGGATCACGAGGATCCGAATACATAAGTTATACAATCATAATATCTGAGTACATACATAGTTAGTCAATTTTTCCTTAAGAAGCCTAGCACAAATAACATCAGAGATACAGATCGAAAAGGCGAGGCCTCCTGCTTGGGATCCACCGAACTACTCCAGGTCAACGAGGAACTCGACGTCGTAGTAGGTTCCTCCTGGAATCTCCTGATCCTGGGCTCCAACGTCTGATGGAAGCAACCGGTCGGGTATATAAAACAAAGGGGGGAAATAAAGCAAGGGTGAGTCTTACGTCCGCTACTAAGCATTTATGCATTTGTATCAAATGTAAAGGTGTAACATCCCAAAATTCTCCGAATTTTGGAATGTTAATAAAATTAAATAGATAATGATTGTTTGATTGATGTGTTTGATTTTCTCTGGGATTTGCAACTTTTGGAGTTTATTGAATATTAAAAAGAGAGGGAATAAAATGACTTTCCCTAATATTCACCATTGGTGTTTTTGGAATTTATTATTTAAAAAACAAAACCAATAAAATAAAATGAGAGAAGGTAATATGACTCCTTCAACATATTGAAGTTCGGAAAATGTTTTAAATCTTTATTGGAATTCTTTGAAAATATTTTTAAACATTTTTCAACACATGGCAGTTCGCTGGAGAGGATATAAAAGGACTTATCCCCGTTTTTAAATGGTTGGAAAATAATTTCAAAGATTTATGGGAGACTTTTTAATTTTACTTTGGAGTTATATATATTTTCTAAAATTATTTTTGGAATTTATTTATGCTCTGGAAAAGTTTTTAAATCAATTTTCGGAGTTTTCGGTATTTTTAAAATGCCGGAAAAGTATTTAAAAATATTTAAAAATAAGTTGGAAAGTTTTTATTTTATTTTATTATTTTGGTCAAGCCAAAAATTCAATTTTATTATTTTAAAAATAATGGCAAAGACGGAATTTTAAAATAAATTTCTGTGATTTTATTATTTTTTCCAGCAGACCGAATTTGTTTTTATTTCGGATTTACAAAAAAAAGGGATTAGGGGCTGGCTATAAATAGCCCCGATTAGGGCTAAATTTAATTTCGCTTAGCATTTTAGGGTTAGCTCTAAACTAATCCGCGGGACCCGCCGCCGCCGACGTCATCGCCGGAATATCGCCGGAGTTTCGCCGGAGCATCGCCGGAGTTCGCCGGAGTTGCGTTTTTTTCGCCATTTCGAGGTATTTTCTCCGGAACGGCCGTGTGCCGCCGTCTCCACGCCTCCCAGAGGCCGCACCGCCGCCTAGCCGCGACCTAGCCGCGCCGCGCCGCCGCCCGTGGCCGCCGGCCCTCGCTGGAGAACTCCGAGCCGGAGCTGCTCTCCACGGCCGCGCCCACGGCCCACGGCCGTGCCAAGCCACGCGCCCCGTGCGCCACGCCGCCTCTGGCCTCCCCTCCGCCGCCCCGCCGTGTCTCCTGGCCGCCGGCCATCGCCGGCGCTCGCCCCAGCCGGTCGGAGCTCCCAGCCGCGCCATGGCTCTCCATGGCTCTCTGTGCCCTCGTGCGTGGAAGAAGAAGATAGAGTGAAAAAAAAAGTGAAAAAAAAAACGTTTTGAATTTTTTTTTTCAGATCTGGATCCAAAACCGCCCAGGGACCCGATCGCGTTTTTTATAAAAAATTTATTTATGTATCGGTCCTTTTTACAGTAGAACCCCCCGGTACCCCCGTTTTTCACCCGAAACCGTTTTCGCGACTACTTTTTAACCGTAACTCGGAATTGGGCGATTCTAGTTGCGTTGCGACCGTGTAGAAATTTTCTAGCCATTAGACCTAGTGTTACAGGAGTTTGAAGTTTTTAAATTTGGGTCCCAAGCTGATCCAAATTTGGACTTCCGGCAGCCGTAACTTTTTACCGGTGCACCCGTTTGCGCCGTTTCTTTTTGCGTTGGATCACTCGTTCCATGTACTTTCTGTTTAGATCATGTGTACACAAAAATTCACAAGTTTATTTATCTGTTTAAATTCAAATTCAATTCCATGTTGCAATTGCTATGACCTGTGTTGTAGTATTCCGTTTCACGTGATTCTTTTTGCATAATGGATCATATGAGACATCTTATCGGCAATATCTACATACCATTTATATTGCTATGATCTTTACCTTAATTTCATGATGCCTTGATCATACTCTTGTATCGACAATTCCTTATCTGTTGACTCTCTCGAGTTCACGTTCCACCGATCACCTTCGAGCACATCCACACCTTTGCACTTCAAAACCTTTTGTTTTGTTGCTAAAACTTTAGTAATTGTTTTGTTGATCTTATGTTTTGTCTTTGTGGTGTGATTTCTTATTGAGTTCTTTCGTTGACGATAGATTGCTTGGAGTGTGACGAGTAGAGTTGACTGGAACGTGAGAGCGAAGATCTTCATCGAATGTATAAGGCAAGTGATACTTTGACCATACTCATACCTATATTTTCTATATGCATTATGTTAGGAAATACCACTCTATTGCATGATAGGTAGTTTACTTAACTGTTGCTGCAAAACCAGTTAGGATAGCCACATGTCTTGACTTGTCTACCATAGATCAACCTAGCCGTGTTGTTACTTTATTGCTATGCTTTGTAGACGAGGTTGGGCTGTGAGAATTCATGGAGTGCATGTGAGCTATTTAATAAACTGTGTAGCAACTTTATAATAAATATAAATCACTTCTGGACGGGCGGGTTGCATCCCGGTAGTTGTGGCTCGGTTGAGGACAGTGCCGGGGTTAAATGCACCCAATGGTTGTTTTGGTGGGGAACCGGGTGCGTCATGGTGTCTACCCTCTCACGCAGTGGGCGCCGTCCAGGCTCAAAAAGATCAGACATGCAATATTACTAGTAGCTTCCGTGTACAACCACTGGCTATATGGGCTTTGGCTTAGACGAGTACGTTGTGGGGAACCTGGCCCTGGTAGCTAGCTGATGTAGAATTGTGTTAGGTGTACCGGCTACCAAGGGTGGAGGCAACCTCTTCAGAAGGTCTTTGTCTCAATCTTCGGGTTGAGTCTAGTGGGGAACGTGTACAACCTCTGCAGAGCGTATAAACTGATCATGATTAGCCGTGTCCACGGTTACGGACGAACTTTGAGCAACTAGTCAGTACTGTTGATGAATGATCTTGACAGATGAACACTTAATAATAATTTGGTTGGGACAAGAGTAGCATGGGTTGTTGTGTGTTTCAGGTAGAACTCAACTTAAAATTTTGACTAGTTTAGTTCAGGAGAAAATTGGCTTTCTGCAAAACTAAACCATAAGCCTTTTCCTTTGACTTACCTTGCATGTAGTTGTAGGTCCTTTATATAAACTTTTCCGTGTCACTTGCCGTACAAATCAGATGTACTGACCCGTTGTCAGGCTGTAACCTTCGGTGTTGCAGGTTTTTCAGACGATCAATAAGGTGCGTTTAGGGGTTGCGAGTCTACACTCAGCATGTTCACATGTGGCTGTTGATGGGACTCTACGTTATTTGATTTTGCTTCCGCTATATTTATATTGAATAAGCTAGCCTTGAGCTATGCAACTTGTTATTTGTTTACTCTGGATCATACGTTGTAATAATGATGCACTTGTACTTTGATATACATCTATGATACTGTGTGTGCGAGCGAGTTCAATCCAGGGACTGGAACTTGAGCACAGAGACTTCAATTCGGTGTGAATTGGGTCGTTACAGATGGTATCAGAGCAGTGTGTTGACTGTAGGTTCGTGACCCTAGAAAATGGATAGAAAAAGCCATAGGAACAAAAATATTTTATCACTCTTTGATTTCTTACTCTCTCACTAGTATTTATCATCTATTATTCATCTTCTAAAACTTCTCTTCTTGTTTTGCTATGAATATCCCTTGAGTTGTTTATACCTCGGAAGGCAAGACGTTTGAGAAGAACATCATCAACCTCGGGGATCAATTGGAGTTATGATTAGAACTAGAAGGAATAACCTACGGTGATCAATAAGTTTGACACTGTGAGAGGAACCTTTAAGATCAGCTTAGCTGAGAAGGATGAAGCTTAGAATCAGACCACCACCTTTTATGTGAAGTTAGATGAACGAATTTTCGCGTAGCATGACGAGATCGTATGTCTTGCACATATGACCTTACTCTAGGTGTTCTTTGTGTGTTTTGACTGTTGTGACTGTGTTGTTTGTTGTTGTGTGTTACTGTCGAACGTAGATGTTTTGCCGCTTTCTTGTTTGAGTGCATATGCTTGGTGTTATCTTTAGTTGTTGTCTTGTCGGTGTTATAGTTTTGCCCTAACCCTGGCCGTATGGGTTTTATAGATGGAGTATGAAGTAGGACTCACCTTTTCGGGGGCGATGTCGAGACTGAAGGTGGAGCAGTGGATTTACAATATGGCGGAGCACATGCTGATAAACAAGGTTGGAAGTGAGGACATGGTCCCCTATGCTGTTAAGTACTTGGTAGAAGAGGTTGCTACTTGGTGGAGAATGCACCAAGCGATTGACGAATCACGAAGGAAGCTTACTTGGAAGGAGTTCACAAAGATTTTGTTGGGATCCCGCCTTGTCACCCCGATGCAAAGGACGGTAACCCTTAAGAGGATCCGTGCCTGTACAATTTGCGGAGAAACAAGACACTCCTATGAAGGACATCAAGATGGATGTCCCTATTGTGAGGAAATTCACTCGGGTGAAGAATGTCCCACTGCTCAAGTCACGTGTTTCGTGTGTGAAGGAACTGATCATTACCCCGCTCAGTGTCAATTTTTCATCGTGACACAACAAGTGGTTCAACATCAAAAGGAAGAAATGAAGAAAGCTATCCAAGAATTGAAGGAAGCACCTGTGAAGAAGAAAAAGGAGGACCTTAGCCGCATTCATTGTTTTCGGTGCAAGAACATGGGACACTACCGCGATATGTGTCCAGAATTGAAGGGGAAGGAGAACTTGTGAACGTGGAAGCAAGGATGCTGACTTGAAGAAGCTTATGTTTTGAAATTGGAGAATAGTATATTCGTGGTGTGCACTAAGTGTACGGTGGTACCTTTTAATGTTAGTTGGAGATGTGTATTGATGCATGTTTTTCTATGATTAACTAGATGTTTTATGTCGTGATTGTTTCGTTAAGTTTTGATTGTGGCCTTGACCCTGTTATGCCTTGTTTTGATTGATGTTGTGTGTGACCCTTTGTGTTTCTTCTATGCGGGTAGAATAAGTTTACGTTTCATTAGACCCTCATCTATTTAGTATGCTTCAAGACTAAAGAAGACACAACAACAACAAGAATAACTTGACGAATGACTCAACGATATGAAGATTGTTTCGACATTTCAAAACTGAAGCTACCGTCATTGAAGAACTGAAGACTTGAAGACCTGGAAGATTCAAGTCTCTACCGTTAGATCGTTCTGTGAGCTTTCATTTCTTGTTTTACCGATTGTGACACATCAAAACTTATGTTTCAAAACTAGTGTGATGTTTGTATGGGTATCTCTCCCTATGTCTCTCTACCTCGCTATCTACATTCTGTTCCCTCTCATACTGAAGAAGCTACTACAATGGCTGCTAATATCAAGGCTGGAATAAAGATGAATGCAACCGATGCTGAGTTCAAGGATAACCCACAGGTCCCGGGATCTTACAACAAGCAAGCACAATCTTGCTGAAGGAAGAACTCTGGAGGAAGTTGTAGTCCACCAGTACACGTTTATAGCAGTCTGCGTAAACCTGAGAGTTGTGAGGAAACGATAGATGTTTTGTTGGCTTGCAGAACCAGGGATTGTCTGAACCCAGTTCATGAACAAGAGGAATTTCTGCAATGCTTGTGACGATGACCGAGTGTTAGATTGCGAGATTCACTAAACCACGTACAAGGTAATGATTTGGGTGCGTAATGGATTGGCCCCCATGACGACTACTCTTATCGTTTGCTCTTGCTATGCGGGATAGTAAATCTTGAGTGACTTACCTATAGCAGAGAGACGACGATGTTAAGCCTGAACCATTGGATGGTACGATGTGTGACCCCTGTAGGAGTTTACCATTTGTGTTATACGGTGGGTATAAACCAAGACCATTTGCTGCAGGTATCTCGTGGAAGTGTTATTGATGACCACCATGAGAAAATCGATAGTTGTTTAGTAGTGGCGTCTGACCTGTCATCCATGAAGTCTCGGTACTTGGAAGACCACTCTCTTTCTATGGAATGGAAACCTCAACGGAGGAATTCGTGAAACCTCAAAGACTGTAGGTGAAACCTGTACGGAGAATGTCATCGATGGATTAAGATACTGGAAGCCCACACTTGTGATGAAGAATTCCATGCCCCAATGGACTATGAAGATTATGTGTGAGGAGCTCGCTGAGGGAGCAAGCTTTTGAAGACTAAGTCTCTTTCCTTTTAAGGGTGGTAGCGCCCTAGCTTATCGGAGAATCGATGGACTGTCATGAAGACCCGAACCCTAACCTTTCTTTCTAGCCTTCTCGAATCTCGAGGACGAGATTCCTTTTAAGGGTGGTAGTGTGGAACATCCCAAAATTCTCCGAATTTTGGAATGTTAATAAAATTAAATAGATAATGATTGTTTGATTGATGTGTTTGATTTTCTCTGGGATTTGAAACTTTTGGAGTTTATTGAATATTAAAAAGAGAGGGAATAAAATGACTTTCCCTAATATTCACCGTTGGTGTTTTTGGAATTTATTATTTAAAAAACAAAACCAATAAAATAAAATGAGAGAAGGTAATATGACTCCTTCAACATATTGAAGTTCGGAAAATGTTTTAAATCTTTATTGGAATTCTTTGAAAATATTTTTAAACATTTTTCAACACATGGCAGTTCGCTGGAGAGGATATAAAAGGACTTATCCCCGTTTTTAAATGGTTGGAAAATAATTTAAAAGATTTATGGGAGACTTTTTTATTTTACTTTGGAGTTATAAATATTTTCTAAAATTATTTTTGGAATTTATTTATGCTCTGGAAAAGTTTTTAAATCAATTTTCGGAGTTTTTAGTATTTTTAAAATGCCGGAAAAGTATTTAAAAATATTTAAAAATAAGTTGCAAAGTTTTTATTTTATTTTATTATTTTGGTCAAGCCAAAAATTCAATTTTATTATTTTAAAAATATTGGCGAAGACGGAATTTTAAAATAAATTTCTGTGATTTTTCTAATATTGTTTTGGGCCTAACAAGCCTGCTCTGTTTTTTTTCCAGCAGACCGAATTTCTTTTTATTTCGGATTTACAAAAAAAAGGGATTAGGGGCTAGCTATAAATAGCCCCGATTAGGGCTAAATTTATTTTCGCTTAGCGTTTTAGGGTTAGCTCTAAACTAATCCGCGGGACCCGCCGCCGCCGACGTCATCGCCGGAATCTCGCCGGAGTTTCGCCGGAGCATCGCCGGAGTTCGCCGGAGTTGCGTTTTTTTCGCCGTTTCGAGGTATTTTCTCCGGAACCGCCGTGTGCCGCCGTCTCCACGCCTCCCAGAGGCCGCACCGCCGCCTAGCTGCGCCCTAGCCGCGCCGCCCCGCCGCCCGTGGCCGCCGGCCCTCGCCGGAGAACTCCGAGCCGGAGCTACTCTCCACGGCCACGCCCACGGCCCACGGCCGCGCCAAGCCACGCGCCCTGTGCGCCCCTGGCCCCGTGCGCCACGCCGCCCCTGGCCGCCCCTCCGCCGCCCCGCCGCGCCGCCTGGCCGCCGGCCATCGCCGGCGCTCGCCCCAGCCGGCCGGAGCTCCCAGCCGCGCCATGACGATAGATTGCTCGGAGTGTGACGAGTAGAGTTGACTGGAACGTGAGAGCAAAGATCTTCATCGAATGTATAAGGCAAGTGATACTTTGACCATACTCATACCTATATTTTCTATATGCATTATGTTAGGAAATACCACTCTATTGCATGATAGGTAGTTTACTTAACCGTTGCTGCAAAACCAGTTAGGATAGCCACATGTCTTGACTTGTCTACCGTAGATCAACCTAGCCGTGTTGTTACTTTATTGCTATGCTTTGTAGACGAGGTTGGGCTGTGAGAATTCATGGAGTGCATGTGATCTATTTAATAAACTGTGTAGCAAATTTATAATAAATATAAATCACTTCTGGACGGGCGGGTTGCATCCCGGTAGTTGTGGCTCGGTTGAGAACAGTGTCGGGGTTAAATGCACCCAATGGTTGTTTTGGTGGTGAACCGGGTGCGTCATGGTGTCTACCCTCTCACGCAGTGGGCGCCGTCCAGGCTCAAAAATATCAGACATGCAATATTACTAGTAGCTTCCGTGTACAGCCACTGGCTATATGGGCTCTGGCTTAGACGAGTACGTTGTGGGGAACCTGGCCCTGGTAGCTAGCTGATGTAGAATTGTGTTAGGTGTACCGGCTACCATGGGTGGAGGCAACCTCTTCAGAAGGTCTTTGTCTCAATCTTCGGGTTGAGTCTAGTGGGGAACGTGTACAACCTCTGCAGAGCGTATAAACTGATCATGATTAGCCGTGTCCACGGTTACGGACGAACTTTGAGCAACTAGTCAGTACTGTTGATGAATGATCTTGACAGATGAACACTTAATAATAATTTGGTTGGGACAAGAGTAGCATGGGTTGTTGTGTGTTTCAGGTAGAACTCAACTTAAAATTTTGACTAGTTTAGTTCAGGAGAAAATTGGCTTTCTGCAAAACTAAACCATAAGCCTTTTCCTTTGACTTACCTTGCATGTAGTTGTAGGTCCTTTATATAAACTTTTCCGTGTCACTTGCCGGACAAATCAGATGTACTGACCCGTTGTCGGGCTGTAACCTTCGATGTTGCAGGTTTTTCAGACGATCAATAAGGTGCGTTTAGGGGTTGCGAGTCTACACTCAGCATGTTCGCATGTGGCTGTTGATGGGACTCTACGTTATTTTATTTTTCTTCCGCTATATTTATATTGAATAAGCTAGCCTTGAGCTATGCAACTTGTTATTTGTTTACTCTGGATCATACGTTGTAATAATGATGCACTTGTACTTTGATATACATCTATGATACTGTGTGTGCCAGCGAGTTCGATCCAGGGACTGGCACTTGAGCACAGAGACTTCAATTCGGTGTGAATTGGGTCGTTACAAAAGGGGAGGCTATATATAGTGGACTGGATTGCAGAAAACCAGAATAAGGAAGAGGAGCTAGGCCTATCGAAGACTAGCATCTTCCAACGAGTCTTGCAGCATGAGAAGAGAATAGTCAATAGTTTATATAAAGCATAAAGTAACAATGCAGCAGAAGTTGCTCCAGCATTGTATAAGGGCACTCCCAATGCTAGTATCTTAGCACGTAATCATATGTATTTTGCTTATGTGGCATGGTATTTAATGAGGAAAGAGAGGGAGTTTGTATCTTAGCTAAGATAGAACCTTTGCACGTGGTCATATGCAAAAAACATGGTGGACCAATCACATTTATGCATGTAGCCAAAATCATTAAATAAGATACAACCTCTAAAAAACAATGCATTGTGGGGGTTGTATGTTAAGTAGTTATTGCTCCTATGATATTGTGCTAAGATACAATGCATTGGGGGAGACCTAAGAGTAAGTTGTAATAATTATCAATGCCTCCGAGATCACTTCCTCGACTTACCTGCAAGGAAGAAGACCCGGAACCAACAGTTTAGTAATGTAGTAGTTTGTAGTAGTAGGATCTTGCTTCAGCTTAAAGTGTCCTGTTACTGTGGACACGGCTATTCGAATAGATTAATCTTCCCTGCAGGGGTGCACTTCTGTTACACTACAACGCTCGGATCTCCAGGGTGGCATACACCTTGTCAGGGAATGCCCCATCGAGGCTATCCGACACTCCATAGCCCATCCTTCAAATTCAACAGAGAGACCATCCACCGGTTTAAATCCTAAGTACGTCGGGCCTTCGACCCCAACCCTGATGTACTCCTGCATGGTGCGTGACTGACCGGTGAAGCAATAAAAAATACAAATCACACTGCTCGGGCAAATAAGACAACACCACTTCTCGGCAATCAGCCTACGGCACTGCTGACGTCTGAAGAGTTTTCGAACGAGACTACGAAGCAGGGGAACCCATAACTCCTTTCCCCACGTGTAGGCAGCGCGTATTAGCATAAAGCCACTCAAGTAATCCATCGAACCCTTAGTCATTTTATTATCTCGCAGACAACCGTTATCGTTGCCCGACTAATTAACACAATAGACAACGAACAACATCCAGGACCACCAGTACATCGGTGTGTAACACCCTCAGTGTCATGTAACATTAATCACTTTTGGCTAATGATAATTACTGTTGCTAATCTCACTTTGATCATCTTTGCATTTCATCAATCCAAAAACCCTTTTGGTTGATATTAAAAACAAAGTGACAATTAAAACTTTTCCAAAAACTTTGCAACCACTTTTGTTAAATCCCTAATAATCAGTAGATCATAATAATATGTGCTTGGGAATTTATTAAGCTATAAAACAAATCAAACAATTCCAAACAACAGACAAAAATCTCGTTCAGTGAGTTGCAGCTCAAAAATAAATATCAAACGAATTTATAAAAAGCCCAAACTTTTTGTGGCACTCTAGTAATGTGCAATACAAATTATGGAACAACTTTCATGTTTTTCAAAAATGGCAAAGATAATAAAATAAATACAAGCAAAAAGAATAAATAAAATAATTATAAAAAAGGAAAACCATATCTACCGCACTGGGCAACCTGCCCAGCCCATCTCCCCTCCCTCCTAGCCCGGCCCACCCCGCCCCACCTACCCATCGTCTTCCTGTTCAAAGGGGAGGCGTGGCGCCCATCCCCCGGCCAGGCCGTGGCCTCGTGGCCGTGGCGGCCATCCGCCGGCGGCCGACGGGGGATAAGACCCCGAGGCCCCCTGAGCCCTCCCCTAGAACCCTAGAACCCCCCTCGCGTCGCTGTTCTTCCCCCTCCCTTTCCCGTGCTCCTCCCTGACCTCGCCGGGCGTCCGCCAAGGGCATGCCGCCATCGTCCTTGCAGCCAATGGCCACACCCGCCCGCTCCGTCGTGTCCCCCAGCTCCGCCGTGGCCGCCTCCTTCTAGTACCCCAGCGAATCGAGGCCGGCAGCCACCGCAAGCTCACCATCTCCACCGCTCCCTCCGCCATGGCCGCCAGCTGCCGACGACGAAATTTTCACCCTCCAACACCGCGGGCCTCCCCGAGCCTTCCCTGCCCTCACAGTGAGCGTCGCGCCCGTTCTCCCCCTCTCCCCGGCTTTATTCCCCATCGGGACACCGCTTTTCACTTGCTCCGGTCGCGCCCACGCTCGCCGCATCCAGCACGCGCCAAGACAACGCCTCGCACATGCTCTCCCCGCCCAGCCCACGTTGTGGCCGTGCCCAGCGCACGCGCCTGCCGCCTGTGGCCGCGGCCCCCTCGCCTCTACTATCCGGCCTCGCCGCCGAGGCCTTCACCGCCGGCGTGCGCTGTTGGATGGTGGGCAAGCCCACTGCCCAGTGGACCCCGCCCCTGCAAAAAAAAGATTAACAATAATCCCCAGTGTTAAAATTATAAAGAAATAAAAAAACCCTATTACACTTACATGTGGGACCCTACCTTTTCTTATAATAAATTAAACTAGATATTTAAAACTGTGACACTTACAGCTAGGCCCCACTTGGTTAGTATAATAATTAAAATGGATTTATAAAATTGCTGTGAATGACAGGTTGGCCCACTGAAATATTAGATATAAATTAATCATTTTTATTATCACTTCCTATGACATGTGGGACCCAAGTAGCTCCCACTTGTCAGTATTGACTGGTCAGACCTACTGTGGATAATGTTAGGATTTAAATAATAAAAATAAATTGGAAAATAATTTAAATTGATTTAAACTTTGAAATTTAATATCTTTTAAATCGTATGTCAGATTCAAAAACTTTATACATGAAAGTTGATTAGAAAAATATAACGATTATGAATACGCTACCCGTATGTCTACCACCCCCTCTAGCATATCAAACCCAAGACTTTCCCCTTCCGGATCGTTTGTCCGGTAATCGTCCGGAGCCGGTAAAATTGCCAGTTAAATTCCCGTTTCGTCTGCAACGTGTAGCCCCGCGTTAGTTCGCCTTTAGCTTAACGCTTTCCATGTCTTGTATTTTGTATTGCTATTATTGCCGTGTATTTATTGTTTCTTCCCCCTCTCTTATTGTACGATTGTCTCGACGTCCGCTGCTGATGCCCCTCTGATTGACTATTTCCTCGACGACCGTTCCTCTACCGTTGAGCTTCCAAGCAAGCAGAGTCATTCTCTTCCCCAGATATCGCCTATCTTTCCGTACTTTTCTTGCACTAGGCATTGCTGCTGCTGCTACGTTACAATCCTATTCAATTTCATAGTCTGAATTTTTTGCCCCTTGATGAACATTCCTTTATCCTATGCTACCTTATAATTATATTATATTCAGTAGTAAACCCTGTGCATTGTTAGCTAGGATTATATAGAGGGCCGTGATCACTCAGGGGAGTGAACACGGATACAATTTATTACAACTGCCATAGGTACGGTACAATGCAGACACCGCCTAAGGCCCCTACCTCGGCTCTCCCGAGCCACCTCAAGTGTGAGCTACCGAGGAGTAATCCTTGTACTCCACTCGTTGCTGACTCTGTATAGCCTCCCTAGGGTCCTGAGAAACGGTTGTCCTTAAAGGTAAGAGTCGGGCGACCCAACGGTGCCCGCGAGAGGTATTGCGACGGAATGACAGGGAGGTTACGACCGACGTACTGGCGGATTTGGACGCTGATCGTTGTCCGTGAGAGTTGCCAAATCACGAAAGTCGAGCTCCTCCAGGAGCACATGCGAGACAAGGTAAGGAGTCGGTTCACCTTGTTGGTAACCGCGGAGCTTTGACGGGACGACGGGGCAGGCACCGACGCACTGGTGGTCCTGGCTGTTGTTCGTTGTCCGTTGTGTTGTTAGTAAGTCAACGATAACGGTTATCTACGAGATAATAATAAAATGACTAATGGTTCTGGTGGTTGACTTGAGAGGCCGCAAAGGCCTATACGCACTACCTTCACGTGCGATTACGGTGTGGGCCCTCCGTGTTGTGGTCTCGTTCAAAAGTTCTGAAAGACGTCCAGTTCACCATTGTGGCAGGGACGGATTGCGCTGCGGCATTGGAATTCACCCTCCTCACACCGACCCGGAGAGCGAGGGGCGACGACCCAAGACCCCCTTGCCCTTAGGACTGTAGACCGGCGGGGACCTCTCTGATGAGCCGTAGGATGGGCCTCGGCGTGTCGGATAGCCTCGGTGGGGCATTCCCTAACAAGGTGCACGCCACCTTGGAGATCCGAGCGTGTAGGCTGAACAGTAGTGCACCCCTGCAGGGAGTTTGATCTATTCGAATAGCTGTGTCCACGGTAACAGGACGCTTTATGCTGAAGCCAAAGTCTACTATTATTAAACTGTTGGTTCCAGTTTCTTTTCCTCGCAGGGAGTCGAGGAAGGGAACTCGGAGGCATTTATAATGATTAACTATTACAACTTACTATTATACAATGCTGCAGCAACTTCTGCTGCATTTTTATTACATTCATGCTATTGAACTATTGGCTGTTCTCTTCTTGTACTGCAAGACTCGTTGGAAGATGCTAGTCTTCGATAGGCCTAGCTTCTCTTCCTTATTCTGATTTCTACCTTGCAGTCCACTATATACACCCTCCCTTTTCCATTTGATACAAATGCATAAATGCTTAGTAGCGGACGTAAGACTCACGGGTATGCTAGACACTCACCCTTGCTTTATTTCCCCTTTTCGTTTTGCCTAATCGGCCGCTGCAATCGACGTTGGAGCCCAGGAGCAGGAGATTCCAGGAGGATCTTACTACGACGTCGAGTTCCCGTTGACCAGGAGTAGTTCGGTGGATCCCAGGCAGGAGGCCTCGCCTTTTCGATCTGTATCTCTGATGTTATTTATGCTAGTCTTCTTAAGGCAAAACTTGACCAACTATGTCTGTACTCAGAAATTATGGTTGTATGACTTATGTATTCAGGTTCGAGCGACCCCCTTTTCTTGTAATATATTGGTTTATCCTTTTCTGCTTAGTGTTGTGCTGTGAAATCCTCACCGTGGCACCTTGATCTTGATCATGTACCCGTCGTGTATGATTACTGTACATGATCGTAAATCGAGGGCGTCACAAGTTGGTATCAGAGCCGACTGCCTATAGGAAGCCACCCACCCACTGCTTTGTCGAAGTTGAGTCTAGACTTTGCAAAAACTATTTTGCTAACTTAAAATTTGGCTTACGGACCCACATCGATATCACCCCGTCGTGATATCTATGGTATTAGGTTCCTTTTCTTCGTACCTATGTGCTGGGAATCTTCTCTCTTATCCTTGCTGGTAAGTTTTACTAACTCTGCATTAGGATCACGTTCTCTTTATTGCACCCGGCGTTTTGGTGCTTACCCCTCTATTGAGTCGTGTCGCAAGAGTTCTGACCCAGGTCCCGGACCGCGGATCCCCTTTCTCATTCGGGGCAGGCCGCACGTTCTCTGGCACAAACTCCCGTGGCCAACAGTTTTCTTGCGGCGTGATTGACTTAGCAGAAGCTATGTCGCGTCGTGTATTCCTTATCGCGGTCTGCGCGCCGCTTACCAAGTCCTTTTTCCTTAATTTCTACGACGTTACGCTCTTCGATTTTGACCGACTGTGCAAAGATCTGTATGTCTTTATGACTACTATTGTGCATCTACTACACTTCTCGTTCATAGATCGTAGTGCATCATGTATGACGTCTTATCCTTCCAAATGTTTTATCTGAACTAACCCCTGCTGTTCAGGCAGGATGGCTGACGATCCCCCACCTCCACTGTATTTTGCCGCACTGATGCAATAGTTTGAGCTGAACCGTGAGCAGTTTGATCTGAACCGTCAGTTCATGGCCGGAGTAATGGCCCATCTTCCAAACCAGAATGCCCCAATCACACTACAAGAGTTCGTGCGCCTCGACGCGTCCACCTTCCGCGACTCCGCGAATCCAATGGATGCTGATGATTGGCTCCGTGATATCGCCTTTCAGATGGAGTCAACTGTTGTTGCCCCTGACAGTTATGTCACCTATGCGACGTATCATCTGAGGGGTCCAGCTGCTCAATGGTGGGAAAGCCACAGGCTTGCACTGCCAGATGGAACTGTAACCACTTGGCAAGAATTTCATCCGGCCTTCCGTTCATGGCACATCCCTCAAGGTTTGATGGACCAGAAGAAGGAGGAGTTCCGCAAACTCCGTCAAGGCCAAACAACTGTCGATTAATATCATAGGAAATTCCTTGAGTTGTCCCGCTATGCTGAGAGAGACGTCGCCGCCGACGCTCGCAAGCAGGAGAAATTCCAAAAAGGATTGTGTCCTGATATAGAGCTCGCACTTGTCCTTCATGATTGTGCGGACTTTGCGACCCTTGTCAGCAAGGCTTTCCAAGTCGAAAACGCTCTGACTAAGCACCATAAGTCGCTCAAGTGTGCTCAAGATGTTGGCCCATCTTCGGGTCGGCCTGTTCAGAAACTTCGAGTCTGGCTCCCGCACAATGTCTTTCACCGGCCTGCTCCAACGCCAAGACTATCTTATGTTGCACATCATCTGCCTCCGCCTCCGAGACAACTAATGATTCTGACTGAACAACCCAATATTATGGCTCCTCCCCAGAACGATGGCTTATGCCGCCAGTGTGGACAGCCAGGTCACCGCGCACCTTGTCCTCCTGTTGGCAGAAAAAGAAGTTTTAGAAGCCCTCATTCCAGTAACCGCAACACAAAACAGTCTACTATGAGTTGTGCTGAGGTCACTCATGTCAAGATGGAAGAATCTCGGAGTCCCCAAAAATAGTAATGGGCACCTTACTCTTCAATTCAACGCCAGCTTATGTTCTTTTTTATTCCGGGGCATCGCATTCATTTATGTCCCAATCGTTTGCTCAGTTGCATGGAATAGCTATGAAACCCTTGGCCACTCCTTTAGCGGTCAATGCCGTTGGATCTTAGAGTCGTGCCACCATGATGAGCCCTGATACCACCATTAATATTGTGGGTCTGTGTTCCCTGCTCCTCTTATTGTCCTCAAGTTGTCCAACATTGATGTCATCCTCGGTATGGATCGGTTGGCGGCACATGATGCCCATATCCACTGTTCCACTAAAACAGTTCAGCTCACTCACCCTTCTGGCAAGAAAATTATGTACTCGGCCCGAACAGCTTAGCATGTCGAAAGCTAGATATATGCTGTGAACGC
Organism: Bromus sterilis; assembly: GCA_950022295.1. NCBI lineage: Eukaryota > Viridiplantae > Streptophyta > Magnoliopsida > Poales > Poaceae > Bromus > Bromus sterilis. Next base: position 356,229,515 of record OX465595.1, on the reverse strand, counting down.
ACTGAATGCCTCACCTCTTGAAGGGATCGAGAATTTTCCAGTCGTTCGTGATTTTCTCGACGTCTTCCCAGAAGAATTGTCGGGAATACCCCCGATCAGAGATGTCGACTTCGTCATCGACTTGAAGCCCGGCACCGTCCCTATTGCTAAGCGACCTTATAAGATGCCGCCTCACCACCTCCTTGAACTCAAGAAGGAGATCGACATGGCACTCCACAAAGGCTTCATCCGTCCAAGTTCCTCTGCTTGGGGAGCACCTTCGCTCTTTGTCAAGAAGAGCAATGGAACGAACCGTTTGGTCCTAGATTACCGACCTATCAACCAGGCAAAAATACAGAACAAGTATCCGCTTCCTCGGATCAACTATCTATATGATCAACTTGCTGGATCTACGATGTTCTTGAAAATCGACTTGAGGTTGGGTTACCATCAGATCGGGGTTCGCGAAGAGGACATCCCGAAGACCGCTTTCATTACTCTCTATGGTTCATACGAGTACACCGTCATGTCTTTTGGCCTGACAATTGCCCCGGGAACCTTCTCCCGATTGATGAACTATATATTCATGGAATACCTCGACAAGTTCATCGTGGTTTATCTGGATGATATCTTGGTATACTCCAAGAATGAAGAATAACATGCTGAACACCTTCGCCTTATACTGGAAAAGGTTCGAGAACACAAACTCTATGCTAAGTATTCTAAGTGTGAATTTTGGCTTCCCGAAGTAACCTACCATGGTCATGTGATTTCCAAGGATGGCGTTGCCGTCAACCCAGAACGTATTCAGGCTATTCTTGACTGGACTCCTCCCAGGACTGTCAAGCAAGTCAGAAGTTTCCTCGGCCTCACTAGCTATTGTCGCCGTTTCGTCGAGAATTTCTCCAAGATTGCCAAGCCTCTGACTAATCTTCTTCACAAAGGCGTTAAGTTTGAGTGGCATCCCTGAACAAGTGGGACACGAGCGGCACGGCGGAGATGAGCGCTCCGTCCACCCCGAGAGCCAGAGAACCGCCGCGTGCGGGATCACCGCCGCCGCCGAAACCTATCACGATCTCATCGGAGTCTCTGCCGCCCCGCATTCATTGGGGGGGTGCGATTCTCCTCTGAGGCTGTGGATGGAAGATCTGGGAGGCAGGTGGGGATTTTGGATCTCACTCTAAAGTCTAGACGGGTGACTCTCATGGATACTACGGAGGATGTTCTTGCCGGCAAATATCTCAAGGAGGGAGAGAAGCTTGATACTGGAGATGAGATCGATGTTACGGAGTATATTGTTCTTATTGGCATCCAGCTTCCTTCACCTGGAAGGCGTAGCCTAACTCTGGCGCCTGGAGAGCTCGTTGACCTTACCAGCTCGAGTTCGACATCTAGCTCCCCGACGAGGTATTCTGGGTCTCGTTTCTCTGCGCTGAGCGATACAGAGGACCTGGCTGTCGGCGTGGCGTCCGATGTGTTCAAGGAATTTATGGAGATATCTCATGAGGTAGTTTGGCGGACCCCTAAACCTCTGCATCAAGTGGAGGGATAGATCTGGGAATTCTCCGGATTCCCATCGAAGGAGTCCAGGTTCTGGGAGCAGAGTTTGGATGATAATTCGGCGTCACCGGCCGAAGCAGATAGGGGCTCTTCGGAAATCGACGATCCGCCTCGGATGGCGAGGGCCGCTTCCTCGGCCGCGGATCGCGCTCCCGCCGTATTTGGGGGATTTCTTCCTGGACAAGTTCAAGGATGCCAGCACGCCGGCAGACAAGGTGTACGTCGATAGTGCTGCTGATCCGGTTCTTGCGGGATCGACCGTGATCATCGCGGGCCAAAATTCGTATTGCATGTCGGGTGGTACCCAGCTGCATGAAATCTCCTCAGACTCGGTTTATGCACATCTAGGCCGCTGGTTCGAAGGCCTCTCAAAGACATGGAGGACGCGTTGCCCTATCTCGCCTCACATCGAGACGACACCGCTTCCCTCTAATCAGCCGCCATCGAATCCATCTCCATCGCCAGCGGAAACCATTAGAAAGGGACAATCTAGGCGGAGATCCTTCACCGAGGTGGTCGCGGACGAAATGGCTGCCCCGGCTGGGTCGGCTGGCGTTGGCAATCCAACAGGGGCGGCTGGGGCTGGGGGTGCTCGACCATCCTCTTCAACGCTTCATCAGTGGACCTTCGCGGACGTCGTCGCTGCGCCTCCGGCTGTGTCAACGGAGGCGCCTCACAAGAATGCAGGCGGAGGATCGGTTACAACAACTCGGGCGACTGCTACTCTTCTACACCAGGGGTCCATGTTTGGCGTCTCCGCGGGTCCTCTGACTTTTGGTTCCGTCGCCCAAGGTGGAGTGCCGGCGCATGGGGATCGTCGTTCACCCTGGTCACATCTAGGCCTTTCGTTTGAGGGTTTGTGGAGAAACATACGCCATGAATCCACCATACTTGGGCAGGCTGCCTCATCGGTGGTCAGCTCCGCGTCGATTCCGGTGGTGGAGGCATCAGCTACGATGGTTGTGATCGAGGGAGCTACTTCACCAACACCGCTCCCTTCCGCAGCGCCGTATGAGGAGGTCTGGGCTATGAAGGTTGTGGTCGAGGGGGCTACTACACTGTCTCCGCCACCTTCCGCGGCACCGCAGGAGGAGGTCTCGGCTAGGAAGACTGAGGTCGAGGGGGTTACTTAACCGGCATCACCCCTCCCGCAGCGCCGCATGGTCCAGGACCGTATGCTCAGCCAAAGGCTCCGCCTAAGCGTAGCACGCGTCATCCCGTCGCGTCAGATGGGTCTTCGGTGACAGACGAGGATGCGCTCTAAAAGGCAATGAGGCGCAAGGCGCGATGTTGGACCCTACACCCGTAGGTACGTCCAAAAATAATAATTCATTTTTAGCTTTTTCATCTTCTAAGGTTTCTTCCAATCTAGCCAAAGTACAAGTGAATTTAGGTAGAAATGAAAATGAAATTGTTGTCTCGACCAACGCTTTGAAGCATATGGAATATGATCGACTAAAGGTATACCCAGATGCATCTAGTAGGTCGGTTACCACACCCTTAGAGGATGACGAAGCGAATGCCATTATTGATGGACAGCTTCTATCACATCTTGTGGGTGAGGTGACAGAGGTGGGTATGGATGAGGACGAGCTAGGATCTATATATGATTTGCATGCTTTCGGCCGAAAATCCAAATCCGCCAAGGACAAAAAGAATAAAAAAATGAGAAAGACTGCGAAACAACCAAAATACCAATTGTTTCCCAATGAATGGCATCTTCATGAATAGCGGAGGTCTTGGTGACTTGGCTAAACATTTGAATATTGCTCAGTATGTTCGGGATCATAAATTGGATTGTTTGGCGATTTCCGAAACCGGGAGGAGGGATTTCCCAGTGAGTGTCCTTGATCGCCTTTCAGGTGGCATGGACTTCACATGGCACTCTATCCCTCCTCGTGGTAGATCCGGCGGCATTCTCCTTGGTGTACTTTCATACTCCATGGTAGTTTTAGCTTATACGAGTGGTGAATTTCATATAAAATTCCACATTCGTAACAAAGCTAATGGATTCATATGGAGTCTGGTTGTCGTGTATGGTGCCGCTCAAGAGGAGCGTAAGGCTGCTTTTCTGTGTGAACTGGTGAACCTAGAGAATAATGATCCACATCCTATCCTAATAGGTGGAGATTTTAATTTACTACGGTTCCCACATGAGAAAAGCAAGGAGAGATTCGATAATCATTGGCCTTTCTTGTTCAATGCTGTCATTGATAGTTTGGACTTGGGAGAGGTACATATGATAGGTAGACGATGCACCTGGGCAAATAGTCTACCTGAACCGACATACGAGAAATTGGACCGTGTACTGATGAGCACTGATTGGGAAGACAAATACCCATTAGTAACAGTACGCGCCCTTGAACGTATTGAGGATCTATCGGATCATGCCCCTCTACTCTTATCAACCAGAACATTGAAACCAAACGTGCGACAACGCTTTAAATTTGAGCTGGGATGGTTGCTGCGTGATGGTTTCGATGATATGGTTAAAAGGGTGTGGTCAGCTCCGATCCCGAGTAATAGTCCTGTTCGAAGATGGAAAGCAAAAATCCGTAACTTGCGTAAATATCTTCGTGCATGGGCTAGGCATACAACCGGGATACGAAAAAAAGAGAAGGAGTGTTTGTGTACCATCATTGACGAACTTGACCGTGTGGCAGAAACACGAGTGCTAACCCAGCAAGAGATTGAGATTAAAAGCCAATCCAATGTGGAGGTGGCAAGAATGCTACGGGAGGAAGAGATCAGATGGTACCAAAGATCAAAATCTAACTTCATTCTGAAGGGAGATGCGGATACGAAATATTTCCAGAATGTTGCCAATGGAAGACATAGGAAAAAAAGTATTCAGGCTCTAAACCAGGATGAAGGTATGATTGAAGGTCAAGAACAGCTTAAGACTTATATTACAAGCTACTATAAAGGACCGTTCGGCGCTCCAGCTGAAGATATCTTGTCCATGGATGAGACTCAGACGGAAGACATACCCCAGGTCTCTAATGAGGAGAGTACCTTTTTAAATCCCCCCTTCACAGAAGAGGAGATTAAAAAGACGGTTTCCAAATGGAGCATAATAAGGCTCCTAGGCCAGATGGCTTTCCTGCTGAGTTTTATCAACACTTTTGGGATGCCATTAAGATGGACCTTATTGAGTTGTTTCAATGTTGGCATGTTGGACAACTCGAATTGTTCCGTCTTAACTTTGGGGAAATTGTTTTGATACCTAAGGTTTTGGAGGCCGAAAGGATACAACAATATAGACCAATATGCCTCCTTAACGTTAGCTTCAAAAATTTCATGAAGGTCGCAACCATTAGGTTCAATTCGGTGGTTGATCATGTGGTTAAACCTACACAAACGGATTTTATGCAAGGTAGGAATATCCTCGACGGAGTCGTGGTTTTACACGAGAACGTTCATGAGATGCACACTAAAAAGCTTAACGGAGTCATTTTCAAAATTGACTTTGAAAAGGCTTATGATAAAGTGAAGTGGTCGTTCCTCCAACAAACTCTAAGAATGAAAGGTTTTTCAGAGGAGTGGTGTGTTTTGATCCATAGTTGTGTTTCAGGATTAAGTGTTGCGGTTAACGTCAATGATGAAATCGGATGCTTCTTACAAACCAAAAAGCGATTAAGGCAAGGTGATCCTTTATCGCCCATATTGTTTAATATTGTGGCTGATATGTTAGCGATCATGATTGAACGCGCCAAGCTAGATGGACAAATTGAAGGAGTAGTCCCACACCTAGTGGATGGGGGATTATCTATTCTTCAATATGCGGACGACGCAATTGTTTTTATGGAACATGATCTAGATAAAGCAGTGAATCTGAAATTAATATTATCAGCATTCAAGCAGTTATCCGGATTGAACATTAATTTCCATAAAAGTGAATTGTTTTGTTTCGGCGAGGCCCAGGATGCAGCAGCTCAATATGCCGAGATATTCGGATGCGAGCAAGGTCAATTCCCTATTAAGTACTTGGGGATACCCATACATTATAGGAGACTGACTAATGCAGAATGGAAGCACGTGGAAGAACGTTTGAAAAAAAGGCTAGCTAGCTGGAAAGGAAAATTGTTGTCCTTGGGTGGAAGATTGGTACTCATAAATTCAGTTTTAACCAACATGGTACTGTATATGATATCATTTTTTCAGCTACCTAAAGGGGTCTTACACAGATTAGATTATTTCCGATCGAGATTCTTTTGGCAAGGGGATAACGAGAAGAAGTATCGACTGACCAGGTGGAATGTCGTTTGCCGATCGAAGGACCAAGGGGGGTTGGGTATTCATGACCTTCAGTTCAAGAACTCTTCTCTCCTTGGTAAGTGGCTATATAAGCTACTGACTTCGGATGGTGTCTGGCAAACGCTCCTTAAGCGAAAATACATCGGCACAAAAGTGTTGTCTCAGGTTGTATGGAAGCCTGGAGATTCACATTTTTGGGCTGGTCTCATGGCGACAAAGAAAGACTTTTATCGCTTTGGGGTTTTTGAAGATTAAGGACGGTTCAGAGATAAGATTTTGGGAGGATATATGGCTAGGAAATGCCACACTCCGAGATCAATATCCGGCCCTATATAACATTGTGCGACATAAGGGAGATACGCTGGCCACGGTCATGCAAGAGTTAGCCCCTAATGTTGCATTCAGGAGAGACTTAATCGGTCCTAGACTAGTGTCTTGGAATGCCTTTCTAGAGAGGTTAGCAGTAGTGCAGCTGTCACAAGGCCACGATGAGTTTCGATGGAATCTCAATAGGAATGGAAAATTTTCTGTGGATTCTATGTATAGGGCGCTTGTCCAACCTGAAATACCAGTCAATAATAATTATAAAATATGGCAAATGAAGATACCTCTAAAGATTAAAGTCTTTGCATGGTATCTTCGAAAAGGTGTCATTCTAACAAAATATAATCTTGTCAAGCGCAACTGGCAAGGGAGTAATAAATGTGTTTCATGTGCTCATGATGAGACAATAAAACATATATTCTTCACTTGTAAGATTGCACGTTCTATTTGGTCAGCTATCCAAATGGCTTCAAACTTATATCAACCCATATCCGTTGCTAATATCTTTGGCAATTGGCTTAACGGGATAGATAATAATCTTAAAACCATTCTTAGGATAGGAGCGTTTGCCGTAATATGGTCGCTTTGGCTATGTATGAATGACAAGATCTTTTCAGATAAAAATTTCACTTGTTTGCAGGTACTTTATCGATGCACGAGTATTCTCCGTTCATGGTCCATCTTACAACGGGTGGAATATCGAGGCCTTTATATGGAGGCGGGTGCACGACTGGAAGCGGTGGCGAGGGATATTTTTATCCACCATGGGTGGCCGCCTGATCTACGCATAGAGCTACCTTGAGTGGCGATAGTTCTGTCATTGTAACTTATCGTATACTTTTTTGTTTTCTTCCTTTTGATAATTTGCGGCTGTGTGCATCTTAGTTATGCAGAGGCCGGGTGTAGTTACTTAACCTTTTGAGTAATAAATCCCTTTTTCCAAAAAGTTTGAGTGGACTGATAAATGCCAGGAAAGGTTTCAAGCTCTCAAGGACAAGCTCACTTCTCCCCCAGTGCTTGCTCCCCCTGATACCAAGAAGGACTTCGTGATATACTGCAACGCGTCTCGTCAAGGATTAGATTGTGTCCTAATGCAAGAGCGCAAAGTGATTGCTTATGGCTCTCGTCAGTTGCGTTCTCACGAAGATAAGTATCCAATGCATGATCTTGAATTGGCAGCAGTACTTTATGCATTGAAACTGTGGCGACATTACCTCGTTGGTAATCGTTGCGAGATCTACACCGATCACCAAAGCCTGAAGTACTTGGTTACTCAGCCAAACCTGAATCTCCGCCAACAAAGATGGCTCGAGAGAATAGCCGATTTCAACATGTATATTTATTACACCCCTGGCAAAGATGCCTTGAGCCATAAATCCTACTGTAGTGAACTTGAGGTTCAACTACAAAAACCACCACTGTATGAAGAGATTCAAAAGCTGAACCTCGAGATTGTTCCTCAACGTTATGTAAATAACCTGGTTATCGAACTGGATCTCATCAAATCCGTCAAGATTATAAAGCTTTATGATGATTTTGTACACAATATTAAGCGTGATATCGCAAATGAAAGACCCTCACCCTTCACTATTGATAGCGAAGGTGCGGTGTTCTACGAGAACCGTTTAGTGGTTACTCTCTACCAGGGAAGGCATGAGAACCTGGATATGACCTCGAAGGTCATGAAAGCGGCTCACGATACCCCGTTGTCCATTCATCCTGGAATCACCAAGATGTACCAAGATATTCGTCCGCAGTTCTGGTGGCCTAACATGAAGCAAGACATTGCCCGATATGTTTCAGAATGTGACGTTTGCCGTCGTGTCAAAGCCGAACATCAAAGACCTGCTGGAACTCTGCAACCACTCTCTATTCCTGAATGAAAATGGGACAAGATCAAAATGGACTTCGTCACCGGATTTCCCCGATCACAGAAGGGTCATGATGCCATCTTTGTCGTCATCGACCGCTTCTCACTCACTTTCTGCCAGTCATGGAGACGATCTCTGCTAGTCAGTTAGCGGACTTGTATGTTTCCATAATTGTGTCCCTCCACGATATTCCGTTGGAGATTAGTTCAGACTGTGGCAGCCTTTTCACCTCAAGATTTTGGGATAGTTTCCAAGAATCTATTGGCACTCATCTAAACTTCAGCACCGCTTATCACCCTTAGTCGCAAGGACAAGTCGAACGGGTCAATCAAGTTCTTGAAGACATGCTTCGAGCTTGTGTCATATCATTCGGTAAGAAATGGGAGGAATCCCTTCCATTTGCTGAATTCTCGTACAACAATAGCTATCAAGCTAGTTTGAAGATGGCACCCTTTGAAGTTCTCTATGGACGTAAGTGTCGAACCCCTCTAAATTGGTCCGATACTGGGGAACGAACCCTCATTGCTCCGGATATTATCCAACATGCTGAAGATCAGGTTCGTGTTATCCGTGAACATTTGAAAGCTGCTCAGTCCCGCCAGAAGAGCAACTATGACCGAAAGCACAAGGAAATGGTCTATCAACCCGGCGAACATGCTTACCTTCGTGTCACTCCCATGAGAGGTACTCATCATTTCGGGATCAAAGGCAAGTTAGCTCCGTGCTACATTGGCCCGTTCCGTGTTCTCTCTAGAAGTGGACCGGTGGCCTAACGGTTGGAGTTGCCATCAAACCTCTCTCAAGTTCATGATGTCTTTCATGTGTCGCAACTCCGTCGTTGCTTCAAAGATCCTATCCGAGCAGTGGATCACAAAATGCTGGAATTGCAACAAGACTTGTCTTATCGAGAACATCTGAGCCGTATTCTTGATCATTCTGAACGTTGAACCTGCAACAAGGCAATCAAGTTCCTCAAAGTTCAGTGGTCGAATCACTCTGAAGAGGAGGCCACTTGGGAACGCTAAGATCGCCTTCGTGAAGAATACCCCGATCTTTTCCCCTCTACCGCATAAATTCTCGGGACGAGAATCCTTGTAGTGTGGGAGATTTGTAACACCCTCAGTGTCATCTAACAGTAATCACTTTTGGCTAATGATAATTACTGTTGCCAATCTCACTTTGATCATCTTTCCATTTGATCAATCCAAAAACCCTTTTGGTTGATATTAAAAACAAAGTGACAATTAAAACTTTGTCCAAAAACTTTGCAACCACTTTTTTTAAATCCCTAATAATCAGTAGATCATAATAATATGTGCTTGGGAATTTATTAAGCTATAAAATAAATCAAACAATTCCAAACAGAAGACAAAAGTCTATTTTAATGAGTTGCATCTCAAAAACAAATATCAAATGAATTTATAAAAACCCCAAACTTTTTGTGGCACTCTATTAATGTGCAATACAAATTATGGAACAACTTTCATGTTTTACAAAAATGGTAAAGCTAATAAAATAAATACAAGAAAAAAGAATAAAGAAAATAATTATAAAAAAGGAAAACCCTATCTAGCGCACTGGGCAACCTGCATAGCCGATATCCCCTCCCTCCTGGCCCGGCCCACCCCGGCCCACCTCCGCATCATCTTCATGTTCACAGGGGAGGCGTGGCGCCCATCCCCCGGCCAGGCCGCGGCCTCTCCGCCGTGGCGGCCATCCGCCGGCGGCCGACGGGGGATAAGACCCCGAGGACCCCCGAGCCCTCTCTGGAACCCTAGAAACCCCCTCGTGCCGCCATTCTTCCCCCTCCCTTTCCCGTGCTCCTCCCTGACCTCACCGAGCATCCGCCGTGGGCACGCCGCTATCGTCCTCGCAGCCAACGGCCACACCCGCCCGCTCCGTCGTGTCCCCCAGCTCCGCCGTGGCCGCCTCCTTCGAGCACCCCAGCGAATCGAGGCCGGAATCCACCGCATGCTCGCCATCGCCGCCGCTCCCTCCGCCACGGCCGCCGGCCGACGACGACGAAATTGTCGCCCTCCAACCAACACCGGCCTCCCCGAGCCTTCCCTGCCATCACAGTGAGCGTCGTGCCTGTTCTCCCCCTCTCCCTGGCTTGATTCCCCGTCGTGACACCGCGTTTCACTTGCTCCGGCCGCGCCCACGCTCGCCACGTCCAGCGCGTGCGAAGACAACGCCTCGCACATGCTCTCCCCGCCCAGCCCACGTTCTGGCTTTGCCCAGTGCACGCCCCTGCCGCCTGTGGTCGTGTCCTCCTCGCCTCTATTGGCCGGCCTCGCCGCCGAGGCCTTCACCGCCGGCGTGCGCTGTTGGCTGGTGGGAAAGCCCACTGCGCAGTGGACCCCGCCCCTGCAAAAAAAAGATTAACAGTAATCCCCTGTGTTAAAATTATAAGGAAATAAAAAACCCCTGTTACACTTACATGTGGGACCCTACCTTTTCTTATAATAAATTAAACTGGATATTTAAAACTGTTACACTTACAGGTAGGCCCCACTTGGTTAGTATAATAATTAAAACGGATTTATAAAATTGCCGTGAATGATAAGTGGGCCCACTGAAATATTAGATATAAATTAATCATTTTTATTATCACTTCCTATGACATGTGGGATCCACTGTTCAGAAGTCCCACTTGTCAGTATTGACTGGTCAAACCTACCATGGATAATGTTAGGATTTAAATAATAAAAATAAATCAGAAAATAATTTAAATTGATTTAAATTTTCAAATTTAATATATTTTAAACCGTAAGTCAGATTCAAAAACTTTATACATGAAAGTTGATCAGAAAAATATAACGGTTATGAATACGCTACCCCTATGTCCATCACCCCCTCTAGCATACCGAACCCGAGACTTTCCCCCTCCGGATCGTCTTTCCGGTAATCGTCCAGAGCCAGGAAAATTGCCGGTTAAATTCCCGTTTCGTCTGCAACGTGTAGCACCGCATTAGTTCACCTCTAGCTTAACGTTTGCCATGTCTTGTATTTTTTATTGCTATTATTCCCGTGTATTTATTTTTTCTTCCCCCTCTCTTATTGTATGATAGTCTCGACGTTCGCTGCTGATGCCCCTGTGATCGACTACTTCGTCGACGATCGTACCTCTACCGTCGAGCTTCCAGGCAAGAAGAGCCATTCTCTTCCCTAGATATCGCCTATTTTTCCGTACTTTTCTTTCACTAGGCATTGATGCTGCTGCTACGTTGCAATCCTATTCAATTGCATATCCTATCTTTGTCGCCCCTTGATGAACATTCCTTTATCCTATGCTGCCTTATAAGTATATTATATTCAGTAGTAAACCCTGTGCATTGTTAGCTAGGATTAGATAGCGGGCCGTGATCACTAAGGGGAGTGAATACGAATACAATTTATTATAACCGCCACAGGTACGGTACAATGCAGACACCGCCTAAGGCCCCTACCTTGGCTCTGCCGAGCCACCTCAAGTGTGAGCTATCGTGGAGTAATCCTTGTACTCCACTCGTTGCTGACTCTGTATAGTCGCCCTAGGGTCCTGAGCAACGGTTGTCCTTAAAGGTAAGAGTCAGGAGACCCAACGGTGCTCGCGAGAGGTATTGCGACGGGACGACAGGGAGGTTATGACCGACATACTGGCGGACTTGGACCCTGATCGTTGTCCGCGAGAGTTGCCAAATCATGAAAGTCGAGCTCCTCCAGGAGCACTCGCAAAACAAGGTAAGGAGTCGGTTCCCCTTGTTGGTAACCGTGAAGCTTTGATGGGACGACAGGGCAGGCACCGACGCACTGGTGGTCCTGGCTATTGTTCGTTATCCGTTGTGTTGTTAGTCAGGCAACGATAACGGTCGTCAGCGAGATAATAATAAAATGACTAATGGTTCAGGTGGATGACTTGAGAGGCCGCAAAGGCCTGTACGGACTACCTTCACGTGGGATTACGGTGTGGGCCCTCCGCGTTGTGGTATCGTTCGAAAGCTTTGAAAGACGTCTAGTTCAGCATTGTGGCAGGCACGGATCGCGCTGCAGCGTTGGAATTCACCCCCCTCACACCGACCCGGAGAGCGAGGGGCGACAGCCCAAGACCCCCTTGCTCTTAGGACTGTAGACTAGTGGGGACCTCTCTGATGAGCCGTAGGATTGGCCTCGGCGTGTCGGATAGCCTCGGTGGGGCATTTCCTAACAAGGTGTATGCCACCCGGGAGATCCGAGCGTGTAGGCTGAACAGTAGTGCACCCCTGTAGGGAGTTTGATCTATTCGAATAGTCGTGTCCACGGTAACAGGACGCGTTATGCTGAAGCCAGAGCCTACTACTATTAAACTGTTGGTTCCGGTTTCTTTTCCTCGCAGGGAGTCGAGGAAGGGAACTCGGAGGCATTTATAATGATTAATTATTACAACTTACTATTATACAATGCCGCAACAACTTCTGCTGCATTGTTATTACATTCATGCTATTGAACTGTTGGTTGTTCTCTTCTTGTGCTGCAAGACTCGTTGGAAGATGCTAGTCTTCGATAGGCCTAGCTTCTCTTCCTTATTCTAATTTCTACCTTGCAGTCCACTATATACAGCCTCCCCTTTCCATTTTATATAAATGCATAAATGCTTAGTAGCAGACGTAAGACTCGCGGGTATGCTAGATACTCACCCTTTCTTTATTTCCCCTTTTCGTTTTGCCTGATCGGCCGCTGCAGTCGACGTTGGAGCCCAGGAGCAGGAGATTCCAGGAGGAGCTTACTACGACGTCGAGTTCCCCTTGACCAGGAGTAGTTTGGTGGATCCCAGGAAGGAGGCCTCGCCTTTTCGATCTGTATCTCTGATGTTATTTGTGCCAGCCTTCTTAAGGCAAAACTTGACTAACTATGTCTGTACTCAGAAATTATGGTTGTATGAATTATGTATTCGGGTCCGAGCGACCCCCTTTTCTTGTAATATATTGGTTTATCCTTTTGTGTTTAGTGTTGTGCTATGATATCCTCACCGGGGCACCTTGATCTCGATCATGTACCCTGCGTCTATGATTACTATACATGATCGTAAATCGAGGGCGTCACACGGTGCCTGTCTTGTCGTCCCGTCAAATCACGCGGTTACCAATAAGGTGAACCGACTTCTTACCTTATCTCGCGTGTGATCTTGGAAGAGCTCGACTTTCATGGTTTGGTAACTCTCGCGGACAATGATCAGGGTCCAAGCACACTTGTACATTGGTCGTACCCTCCCTGTTGTCCCGTCGCAATACCTCTTGCGAGCACCGTTGGGTCACCCGACTTCTTACCTTTAAGGACAATCGTGTTTAGGACCTAGGGCGGCTATACAGAGTCATCAACGAGTGGAGTACGGGGATTACTCCTCGATAGCTCACACTTTATGTGGCTCGGCAGAGCCGAGGTAGGGCCTTAGGCGGTGTCTGCATTGTACTGTACCTGTGGCAGTTATATGTATTATATCCGCGTTCACTCCCCAGAGCGATCATGGCCCGCTATCTAATCCTAGTTGACTAACAATGCGCAAGGCTCGCTGCTGAATATAATATTTATAATAGGCAGCATAGGATAAAGGAAGGTACATCAAGGGGCGACAAAAACAGGCTATGCAATAGAATATGATTGTAACGTAGCAGCAGCAATGCCTAGTGCAAGAAATGTATGAAAAGATAGGCGATATCTGGGGAAGAGAATGACTCTGCTTGCCTGGAAGCTCGAAGGTAGGGGTACGGTCGTCGACAACGTAGTCGTACTCAGTAGTGGTGTAAACGGCGGCAACAGCGGGGTCTATCGGAGAAGAAGGAGGAAGAAACAATAAATATAAAGCAAACAATATGCAACACAGATGCATGACATGGCAGATGTAATGATGATGGGGTTCTAACGCATTACAATGAGTTATGCTCGGAGCGGGAATTCATCCAGGGATGAACTACCAGCTCCGGGTGATTATCGACAAATGACCCGGAGGGTGAAAGTCTCATGTTCGTTGTATTAGAGGGGGGGTGGATATACGGGTAGGATATTTTTATTTGTTGCATTTTTTGATCACTTTCCATGTATAAAGTTTTTCCATCTGACTTACGTTTTAAAATATATTGATTTTCAAAGTTTTAAATCATTTTTATTTATTTAATTATGAAATTCAACATTATCCATAATAGTGATGTTGACCAAGTCAACACTGACAGGTGGGGCCCTACTGTCATTGACTGTGCTCAAATAGTATCATTTATTTACTTAAACAGTGGTGGGCCCACATGTCAATGGCCTATTTATTTAGCAGATTTATTTAATCTAAATCTTCTAGATCTAAATAGGACCACCCACTACCTGATTTCTCTCAACATGCAGCATGTCATCTCATCTAACATCCTTGACCAATCCTCTTCCCCCACGTCATGCAACGCATGCATCTATGCCACATCATTACATCTATTTTAAATTAACCACGCAGTTTTTCATGCGTGATAAAAATCACCGAACACAACATTGTACTACAATTGCCATGGCTGGCCTCACGTTTCCTCCAATCATTTTTTTGATAAAATTTATGCCCCCTCTTTATTGATCCACTTCGATGATAGGAAGAATACAATCAGAGTCATGAGGTTGTAATAGCCACACATGGCGACCTCGAGGAAGGCTAAGCGAGAATTTAACAATGTTATGGGCTTCTACATTACCTACTCTACTTTCAAAGATAAAAACACAACTATTAAAAAGCAGCGATCTTCTTCTGATTTCCGCAACAATGGCTTTGTTCTGTTTTCCAGTGTCTTGATTGATGTCCTTCACCACTGATTCACAGTCACTAGATATCACAACATCTCTTAGACCCAAGTCCTCAGCCAAGGCCATGGCCTCTCTGCAAGCCAGTGTTTTCAGTACACACGGGTCACTCATTCCCGGCAACACAAGAGAGGAAGATCCCAAATAGACCCCCGTCGAGCTCCTGCTGATTGCGTATACAGCTCCAAGCGAGCCATCCTCCCGATGTCCGCCATCCGCCTTTATCTTTGTTGTTCCTGGAGGAGGCAGCTTCCATAGAGAAACCGATCTTCCCCTAGCTCTCCCCTCTCCACTAGCATGTGATAATGAACCCCTGCTTGATACATGTGATATAGAACCGTGCTCTTTGCCGTTAATAGATTCCAGCTCCTTCAGAAAGCGATCAACAAAGTTGCTTGTCTGGAAAGGACTTTGGAATATAGCCTCATGGATGTCCTTTCTTCTGGCTGTCCATATTGCCCACATTGTAGTTACCAGCTTAGTAAACAAAGTCAGAGAAAGATTGTCCCGAAGATGGAACAACCACTGTTTGGCATTCGGTTGTTTAGCTTCAGCGATCGCATCTAGCAAATCATCCCCCGAAAGCGCCCAAACACACCTTGCCATTGAACACTCAAGCAACGAATGCCGCCATGAATCGTCTATACCGCATAGCAAACATCCTTCTGTGGTCGTCATATTTCGGTGTTTTCTCACGTCTTCCGAAGGGAGTGAATGTCTCGCCAGCCTCCATAGAAAGGTTTTTATCTTGCTTGGGATTTTTAAGCCCCACAGGTGCGCCCACCCTTCCTTCTCGCTGACCGACGATGAACTCGTTCCAGAGAGAAGAGCCTCGCCATTCTTCTTCATGGTATGCAACATCCTATATGCAGATCTGACAGAGAAGCACCCATTCTTTTCATATCTCCATGACCAAAAGTCCCCCATAGGAACCGTACTCAGTGGGATATTCAGGATAACCTTTACGTCCGGTTGCAAGAAAAGTTGTTCTAACACCGGGATTTTCCACGCCGCTTCCGAGTGATCGATCAGATCAGCCACCAGAACCGGGACGTCTGGTTTGATTCTTGCCAAAGGTTTCATCTGAAGATCACGAGGCAACCAATTCTCCTCCAAAAATTAGTCGATCTGCCGTCGCCAATTGTTTTAATAAGACCCTGAGACAAGGCCTCCCTTCCTTCCAATATAGATCTCCAAATCTGGCTCGGGTGGGAACCCAACTCAGTTGCATAACAGATTTCACCAAACGGGCACACAAGGAATCTGGGTCCGAAACTAGACACCACGCTTGTTTGTCAAGAAGAGCAATATTGAAGAGTTCCATATCTCGAAATCCTAAGCCTCCACACACCTTTGGTTCCATCATCTTCTGCCACGACACCCAATGAGGCTTGCGCTGTCCTTCCTTGCTCCCCAAAAAGAATTGTATGATTATCTTGTCTAGGTGTTCACATAAGCCCCTAGGCAATTTAAAACATGACATAGAAAAAACCGGGACTTCCTGAGCCACTGACTTAATTAGAATTTCCTTTCCTGCTGCTGAGATAGTCTTCTCTATCCATCCTTTCACCTTGCCCCAAACCCTGTCTTTGAGATATTTAAAAGTTTCAGTTTTTGATGAACCAATATCTGAAGGCATTCCAAGATACCTTTCATTAAGTGTTTCGTTTTGGACATTAAGCTCATCCTTAACTTCCTGACGGATAGTCTCGGGACACCCTTTACTGAAGAACACTGATGATTTTTCCATATTCACCCTCTGCCCAGAAGCTTGACAATATGACTGAAGCAAGTTTGACACCTCAAATGCACCTTCCCTACAAGCTTTGAAAAACATCAGGCTATCATCTGCAAATAAAAGGTGATTAACCGGCGGTGCCGTAGGCGCCAGCCGGATTCCACCGAAATGCGATGACTGAACTCTGGATTTTAAGAGGCCTGAAAGGCCCTCTGCTTCCAACAAAAAGAGGTAAGGTGATATCGGATCTCCCTGCCTTATCCCCCTCGAGGGTTTAAATTCCTGTAGCTTCTTCCCATTGAACAAAACCGAGAAAGATACTGATTTTACCATAGCCATTACCCTGTTCACCCAAACAGCATGAAAACCAAGCTTTAACATAACTGCTTCCAGGTAAACCCACTCCACTCTGTCGTAGGCCTTCATCATATCAAGCTTCAAAGCACAATGTCGATGCTTAACCTCTTTGTTCCTCTTCATGAAGTGCAAGCACTCATAAGAAACGATGATATTATCAGTAATGTGTCTCCCTGGCACAAAGGCAGATTGCTCCGGAGATACAATTGCTGGAAGAATCAACTTTAAACGATTAGCAACCACCTTCGACGCAATTTTATAAAGTACGTTGCAAAGACTAATAGGACGAAACTGAGACAACAGCAAAGGGCTCTTGATCTTCGGAATTAAGACAAGGAAAGTGTTGTTGATAGTCTCCGCACTCTCCCTCCCCTCCACTATATGGATCACAATTTTGGTGACTTCCTCCCCACACACTTGCCAATGTTTCTGGAAGAAATGCGCCGGGAAACCGTCAGGTCCCAGAGACTTCGAAGGTGCCATCTGGAGGAGAGCAATTTTAACCTCTTCCGCCGAATAAGGTGCAAGCAGATTTTCATTCATCTCCCTGGAAACCCTGCATGGGATCACGTCAAGCACCTCATTCATGTTGCCAACTCCTTCAGACGTGAAAAGCTCCTTGTAGAAATCTGTCGTCATATTCTCAAGCTCCTCTATATCAGTTATGATGTCACCATTGCCCGCCAGCAAGGACTTTATGAGATTTTTACGTCTCCTCATCGACGCCCTGATATGGAAAAATTTGGTATTACGGTCACCTCCCACCAGCCACTGCACCCGTGACCGTTGCCTCTAGAGAATTTCTTCCCTATGATAAAGTTCCACTAGAACATCTGTTATCTTCAACCAAGGCTTAAAATAGCGGGATACAGGATATATCGGCGGGCTTTTTTGGCAGCTATTTGGGGATATTTGATACAAAGAATGCAGCTATATCGACGAGATATCGGGCTATTTGCCGATATTCATTGAAGGAAAAAAATATCGGCGAGTTTTCCTAGAAGATATATCGGCCCAATATCGGGCTATCTTAAATCATGTCTTCAACTCCCGCTGGGATGGACCAATTCTACAAGGGATAGAACGCAAAATCTCAAGTTCACACTTGACTTTCCGAATTTCAGCTCGCACATTGCCAAAAGTGCAGCGGTCCCAAGACGCCAAACTATCTGAGAGGTCATGAAGCTTTTGTCTCAAGCTGTCCACCGAATCTCCCAGGGCTGCTGAACTCCATCCTTGTTGAATAAAATCTTTTAAGTCTGGGTGCTCCTCCCAGCACACTTCGTACCTGAACTGTTTAGCAGCTCTGACGGGTTGGATTCCATCCAAAAGTCTTGCCAGAACCGGCACATGATCAGAACCTGCTGCAACTAGGTGCTCCAGCGTTGCAGCCGAGAACAAAAGTGTCCACGTCGGATCTGCTAGAGCGCGGTCTAACCTTACTCGGGTAAACGATCCCCGGCAACTCTTTTTTCAAAAGTCCATTTATGTCCAACAAATCCTAAATCCGAGAGTCCACAAACATCCACTGCATCTCGAAAGCCATCAATCTGAGTCTGACTACGCTGCCCCACTCCCTCAAATTCAGAAAGCGAAAGAACCTCATTAAAATCACCAATGACCAACCATGGATCACCCGATCGGATCGCCAAAGATTTAAGGGCATCCCATGTTTTATGTCTATCAGGCACCTGGGCTTCACCGTATACACATGTCAGACGCCATTGCACAGGCCCAAGGTCATTGACAGTCGCATCTATAAATTATCTTGAATGACTCTCGATTTTCAGCTTCACATCATCGTTCCAAAACAACACCAAACCTCCACTTCTCCCTGTACTACCCACTGCAAAAGCATTGGTAAATCCCAAAGAAGTAGCTAACAACTCAGTGCGTGTTTTCTTTATTTGTGTTTGCACTAGGCATAGCACGACCGGGGCATGTTTATTCGCTAGATCGCGAACCTCTCGAACTGTCACCGGTTTACCCAGCCCTCGACAGTTCCAACAAAGGATATTCATTGCTCCCGGCGGTCTCCCCCGAGAGGATCCGCCGATATATCTTCAATAACGGTATCACCAACAAACTCAGCACTTCCATCCCCCTTAAATTTCTTCTTGTTCTCATTCTTCTGAGGGGTGTTTTGAGAGTCACCTTCAGAATAGGCCTCCTCAAACTTGTCCACAATCATAGCAACTGAACTAGTCTTATCCTGAGGAATTAGAGCAAGCAGATTATTTTGAGCGACCGGTTCCTCATTCTTCTCCGGGTCAGAGGAAACTGCATCTGCCGCCATTCTTTTACCCAAGAGATTTTCATCAGCACGCACATCTTGTGACTCCGTTGCATCAAAATTCAACAGAAGGTTCTTCGGCTCAACAGGAGCTTGGAAAGTAGCATTTGATCGCCACGCAAAGGGGGCCATGGTCTCCCGTCCCCTTCCTGCCATCGTGAAGTTTCCTCTACCGCCCCCTTCTTGGGTTGTACCACGGCCTCTGCCCCTAGTCATATCCGAGTGGTTATTACCACGCCCCTCAGTCCAGAAATTCCCTCGAATTCTTGAGCTATCAGCTAGGATGAAAGAACCCCACTCTAGCTTACTTTCATCATGTATACCGTCTCCACATTCCTCATGCCAGTGCCCCATCAGTCCACAGAAACCACAAAAGATTGGAAACTTCTCGTATTTGACTTGATACCAGTCCTTCTTCCTGTCCTTTTTCATGGAGACAAAACGAGTAATCTTTTTGTTTACTTTCATGAAAACTCTAACTCTCACAAACTCGCCCACAAATCCAGCCTGAAGCTTCAATTGTACCTCTGTTACCTCCCCAATAGGCCTACATATGCCCTTTACAATCTGTTCATGGAGGAAATTATCAGGGAGTTTGTGTATCTGCGCCCAGATTGAAATTCTATCCAACACAACCGATCTAGGGTTTGTGAACACATCATACTCCTCTATGAGCAAAGCTTGATTACGAAAAAACCAAGGCCCCAGATTCATGGCTTTATTCCAATCCGCCAAACATTCGAACTGAACTGTAAATAGGTTATCTTCCACCCTCCTCCATACCACAGTTTTCGCCGGGTTCCAGACGAATCTCATGTCTGCAAACAAAGCACTCGGGCTGAAGTTTCTCACAGTAAGGACCTTCGCAATCGCGAGCCACTTGGCCTCTGCCGGTGGCTTCTTCACCTCCTCTTCCCACACAAATCCCTCATCGTCATCTTCATGTAGCGTCAAGTTTTCTAGCAGCCCTTCAACTGGAAGTTGAGAAGAAGAACTCCCGCCTGCCATCGACGCCCTCGCTAAACAGGGATATCAGCAACCAAGAGACAACGATCCTCAGGCACCCCCAGTACCAGTCCACGGGGGGGAGACGAGAAACCACGGCTTATATCGGAGATCGCCGGGGTTAGACGAAAAACCCTAGTTTCGCCGAACTAGGGGAAAGAAAAACTCGTTCGAGGGACAGTTTCCTCCAATCATTTAGTTTAGCATATAGTAGACCGGCGGTCTAACTAAGTGCAGCCATAAAGGTAGCCCACATTCAGCCCATTAATAAGCTTTCTTCAGGTTCCTCTCCTTCATTGATATGCTTGGCCATAGAAGTATCGAACAGTCCGTCCGTCAGCCACCGATGACTTCTCTTATGCATTAATCTGCCGCATTACCTTCCTTTTCGATGAACGGTTGATAACGCTTCCAGTTTTTCTTGTTTCCTACCTTAGAAAAGAAATATAAACCGACAGTCGCATCATCTCCATATATCCTTCGCACAGTATTTGCCCCGCCAATAATTCCCCTTACTTCCTCCACCCTCCACATACTCGCCGCTTTGCTTACGAACGCCATCAAAGCCGTCGTCTCCCGCACTTTCATCTTCATCTACTGGTCTGAAATTTGAATCATCCACCGTGCATCTACACTCGACAGATGAAGCGTCGGCATGGTGATTAGGAAGAGCAGCAGTACCGTGGCGTCTTTTTACATCTACATCATGGGTGGCCGCAATGAAGAGTTGTGGTATGTTTCGATCAAGGAAAGAAACCGATGGCCCGGATGAAAAATTATGATTGTTTTCTACTTTGATATGCTATTGATAATTTTATTTTCTCTATATATGTGTCATCAACCATGTTACCGATGAACTAGAGGAAGGAGATTCTATTATCATCGACGATGCTAATTTTTCTACGTTTCCTTTCCTTGTAGTATTGGATTAGTTATGGATTTTAATCCAATATAGTTTAACACATGTCCAAGGTGTGTACACTCGCCTTCAGATCGGATAACAATAGTCTAACAATATGCTGCACGAAACGATATCACAACTTCTTTGCAGATTTTAACTGGCCCATCACCCTGGATTGATCGATGTTCATTGGTACACAATTAACCGCATGAACTTTTTCTCCGCCCGACCACCTCCGTTTGTTGTTGGAAGTCACCTCGTTGGCCTACGGCTGCTTATGGGATAAACTGAACTGCACTCGACTATTATCTATTTTCTATAAATCATGTTCATATTCGTATGGCATTCACCTTCCTAGCTTCGACAGATTGGAGCAGGAGGCACCTTGCAGTCTTTGCAGCGACTAGGTGATGCAATTGGGGCTTCCCTTTGTGAAATTTATTCTGATTAGTGCAGCAGTGATATGAAAACATCTAGAAATTAATACTTGATCAGGCAGTTACACGCACAGGTTGATCAAATCAACATGGTTGTAAGAAAATAAACTACTCCTATTGATCACGTGCTTTCTATTTGTTGTTTTTCCTGCACAAGCTGGAGTTATTTTGTCAGATTACAATGAAGAGGGACTACCCACATTAAATTCGGGTAAAGCTGCATATGATCTCAAGAACATACACTATAGATCAATAGATGGAAGTGCATAAGGTTCGTTTAGAGAATACTCTTTTGCCTCACTTATGTTTTATTATGCAAAATCCATGCTACCAACCTTCATTTCTTAGGTAGCATGTATAGAATTTCATATGTGTAACCCTCCTGCGACGTTCTATATATTACAATTCATTGATTTTTGTTTTATGTAGCAACAACCATAATTACAAATAATTTGTTTTACTAATTATGGGAGGTTTATTTGCATGAAATATATTTTTACAACATATCCCGCAGCAAAGCGCGGGGTATTATCTAGTTCTAATTAATGACAGAGAACTTATTTGTAAATTCTAGGGACTTATCTATAAACTCAATTTGTTTTATTTGCACATATAGCCTCGGACTTAATTCTACTAGCACATCACAGATTTTTGCATATTTGTTATTTTTCTAAAAATTAATCGGTGCATCTAATGGAGTTGGTGCAATGGAATAAAATGGACCTGGTTATGTCTTCTTTCGATTCATTTTAATTTTACTCAGTTCTGAATTTGTTTAGCTAGTCATTTTTTTTGCTGTTTTAGCTGTGCTCACAACACACACATGTGCACACATCCACGCATGCAGTACACCCACGACCTTTGCCCATGGCAAGCATGCAACAGCAGCAATGCAGCGCAGTAGCAACAGCAGCTTCTAGCAATAGCAGCTAGCAGCGACGGCTCTAGTTAGCAGCCGTGCGCGGCGGCCAGAGCCAGCCGGCTGCGCTCACCATGCACACACTGACACACACAACGCACCAAACGTGCGTGCACAGACAAGACACACACCCGAACACACCACGTACCAGGCCACGCATGCCCCCGGCCATGGCCTTGGCCGTGGCCACTGGCCAGAGAGCAGCACGGCCGGCTGGCAGCGGGCGTGGCCCAGCGCGCTGGGCGGCAGAGGGCGGCGGCTGCAACAGCCAGAGAGCAGTACGCGGGCGACAACATAAGGAGCTCGAACTACGGCCATGGCGGTCGGGCACGGGGATGGCGGCAAACAACATAGATCGAAGGGGCAAACGAGGGGAATTGGTCGAGGAGCTCACTGCGGTGCCGAGGACGCGCTCGAGCAGGCCAGGGGTGGACCGGAGCTCGCGGGACAACGGCGAAGTACGGCGGCCGTGGCGGAGGAACTTGGCGCAGGCGACAGGTGTGGTCCTCTCCGTGGTCGATGCGGTAGCACAGGTGACGATGACGACCGCGGCGTAGTTGCCCGACAACCTCCCGGTCGCCGGGGAGATTGTTGGCCGCGACAATGGCGACGGCGCGCACTGTCAACGCGTCATCTTTGGAGCTCGATCCCGAGCAGAGGAGGAGGGGGCGCGATGGGGAACGAGAGGGAAACGGAAGAGGGCAGGCTAGGGTTCGCATTGGCGTAGTTATAGAACGAGGGGGTCGACGTGGAGTCCATCCATGGCCATGGCCGCTGGGATAGTCGGACACGCACAACCATGGCCTCCTCCTGTACTGTACGTGAGGAAGAAGGAGAAGGCCTTTAGATGGGCTAGACCGTCTACTGTAGCGAGTAGGCCAAGTGCACAGTGTCAGGCTTTTTCTATTTTCCTTTTCTGTTTTATTTAGTTTAAGTGCCAAATGATTTTTGTCAAAGGTGAAATTGTTTCCACATTTGTGTTGCACTTTAGAGAAATGCCACAAAAGTTTGGGCATTAAATAAATTCATTTGGTTTTCCTTTTGAATATGTAACCGATTAAATGTGACTTTTGGCTCTTGTTTGAAATTGTTTGAATTAATTTATAGCTTAATACATTCCCATACACATATTCTTATGACCTACTGATACGCGAGAGAGGATAATTGCTTCTCGCCCTTCGTTGGTTATCCCAAATGGAAGGTGAGATCCAGCGTAGAGACAAGTTTCCCTCGGTGAAGATACCGAGGTTTTAAGATTGTCTCCCGTAGGACTCCGGCAATGATAAGTAGGTGGTTCGACAAGTGATGCGTCGTTTGAAGATAATCACTTGCTTCTTCTGGACCTGCACACAGACACAAATAACTTTGCTCCCAACGAAGTTCAGAGAGGTTGTCGATCTCTCCGGTCTGGTTGTTTACAAAGGATCAAACACAAGGGATAATGATAATGATGATAGCAACTAAAATTAAAAGCAGAAAAGTAAATGAGCGTGTAAACAGCGATGAGAATATGGACCGGGGTCCCGTGATGTTCACTAGTGATGTCTCTCTCCCAAAAGAGAGCATGTCACAACTTTTGCTTCTCTTGTCATAAGAGGCTATAACTTGGGACAAAGCTTGAAAATAAAAATACAATGATGTTGATACAGTAGTAACAATCATCAAGATCACTAAAAACAGAAGTAAAAACATCTTGGGTTGCCTCCCAACAAGCGCTCTATTTTACGCCTTTAAGCTAGGCATAAGGCAAAAGAAGAATCAAAGGTCTCCATGATCGTCGGAATCATAAAAACATTCAAATTAATTTTCAATAAGCTCATTCTTCTTCCTAGGAAAGAGGTACTTACCTTTCGCCTTACCGCGTAAGCGTATGTGCCCGTTACCAATATCAATGAAGCCTTT
Source organism: Bromus sterilis (assembly GCA_950022295.1). NCBI lineage: Eukaryota > Viridiplantae > Streptophyta > Magnoliopsida > Poales > Poaceae > Bromus > Bromus sterilis. The sequence goes on along the minus strand of OX465595.1, from coordinate 356,205,186 downwards.
CATAGCTTGGAGGATGCCCCACGATGTTACTTTGGTTTGGCTTCATGATGAAGAAATCCATCGGTGCAATCCTATGGAGGAATGCAACTTGAACTTCTTTTACCTTTCCTTTGACCTCTGAAATATCTCCATTAGCATGTTCATGATAAGATGACAATTTATCCATATCTAGTTTCAAAGAATCATAAACTAATTTTGGCATAGTAGAAACCATGGATCCAATATCACAAAAAGCAAGGAAGTCTTTGTTAGAGATGCTAATCCTAACAAAGGGCTCCCAATCATCATCTATCTCCAACATTTCTTTCTTGTTGGTCTTTAGTTCCTCTACTTTTCTTAAGTCAGAGCATCCATCCCCTTTTCAATAGCGGCAAGTCTATCTAAAACAGTATCAATACTACGATTACAAACAAAATAACTAGATAGACCATGAAAAATATCAATAGCTCTAGCTTCATCACACTCTAAAAAGTCTCCTTCAGCTATAATATCAAGAGAGTGTTTACACCACTTAAAAAGACCATGGTAAAAATTTCTAAGCGCAATTTTGATAGGTATCCAAGGCATAATTCTTTTATGTGCTTCAGAAATGCTGTCCCATGCCTTCTTCATATTTTCTCCATCCCTTTGACGGAAATCGAGAACTTCCATTCCCTCAAAGCACCAAGTCCTAACATGTTCATCTAAACAAGAAGGAATTAATAAAAGCAAGATAAATAAATTTTTTGTGATTTTTGATATAAGACACAAAGATAAAAACGGAAAGGTAAACTAACAAGACTAAAAAGTAAAGGTAAAAGGTAGTGGGAAACTCCCCTATCTTATCACTCGGAGTCCCTGGCAATGGCGCCAGAAATTTGCTTGATACGCGAGAGAGGATAATTGCTTCTCGCCCTTTGTGGGTTACCCCAAGTGGAAGGTGAGATGCAGTGTAGTGGCAAGTTTCCCTCGGTGAAGATACCGAGGTTTTAAGATTGTCTCCCGTAGGACTCCGGCAATGATAAGTAGGTGGTTCGGCAAGTGATGCGTCATTTGAAGATAATCACTTGCTTCTCCAGGAGCTGCACACAGACACAAATAACTTTGCTCCCAACGAAGTTCAGAGAGGTTGTCAATCTCTCCGGTCTTATTTTTTACAAAGGATCAAACACAAGGGATGATGATAATGATGATAGCAACTGAAAGTAAAAGCAGAAAAGTAAATGAGTGTGTAAACGGTGATGAGAATATGTACCGGGGTCCCGTGATGTTCACTAGTGATGTCTCTCTCCCAAACGACGATAAAACTGCTATGTGAGGTAAACAAATTATAGATGGGAAATTGACAGGATTATAAACGCACCGCAATTCTAACTATGCTACAAAGAAAGGAAGAAGCTCAAAAGCATGGGCAGTACGCCAAAATAAGTAGACCGAAATCCAACTGTATCTACTACTAATCATCCACCTTGAGATATCTATCCAGAACATCTCGCTGGTATTAAGTTGCGAGCCCCATCCAAAGTGTAAACCCAAAGCAACAGACAACTGCATTAAAAAGAACTTTTCGTAAAGTAAACAATCCTTGCAACCGCGGTTACAAGCACCGTTGTTTTCCCCCTTGTGGCAACAGAACATCCCCTAGACTCATGTTTCTGTCACTCAAGTGTGTCATCAGGGGGCATGAACCCACAATCGAGCATAACGTTCCCTCTTGGAGTTACTACCTACTACTTGGCCAAAGCAATAAACAGAAACAGAGAACATGCAAGAATTACTTAGGAACAAGAATAGAAAAGATAAGAACCAAATATATTACTCTATCACAATCTGAATATAATCTCATAATCCATGTTGCGGAGCTCAATCATTGTGGTGTAAAGCTCCGGGACGCTACGGGAGCCTCTCCAATTAGGTTGTGGAGAATGCCCCGAGCATTTGTACGGGTTCGGTGACCGCCCCCAAGGGTTACCATTTGTACGGGTTCGGTGACCGCCCTCAAGTGTCCCATAGTGGAATCACGACATCTTGAATTGGTGAGAGCGTGAGGAGAAATAGGGTGGCCCTCGTTGGCTTCGTGTGAGCATTGTGTTCCACACCCTCTCCAAACGGAGACGTACTTCTCGCAAGGGAAGGAACTTCGGTAACAAATCCTTGTCTCCATCGGCTCCACTTGCGGTTATCTCTACCTTTACTTTGAGCAAGCTTATTACTTTGTTTATCTTTTGCTTGATCATATTGTTGTTGCATTGCTTGTCCCATAGGTTGCTCTCCTAGTTGCTTATGTAGTGAACCTATTTACTTGTGCACTCACTTTGTGATAACCATAGTGTTCTTGTTATATATATTGCTATCACATAGTTGTTTATCATGCTTAGTTTAAGTTGTTGGTGCACATAGTTGATCCTAGCTTATTTAGGTTTCTTGCTTGGCAAATTAAATGCTAGTTTTATTCCGTATTTGTTCAAGCCTAAACCGTAATTATTTTAAGCGCCTATTCACCCCCCTCTAGGCGACATCCACGTCCTTTCAAAAGGGAAGGTTGTACTCGAGCCCCCGAGTATATTAGTGTGAGTGTCGCGTGAGTAAGGGAACATTTCAAGGGGGGGGGAGTTAAAGTTCGAGCTCGGGGACCTGAGTGTCTAAGCGAAAGAACGCCTCGGGGAAGAGGTTGAATCCGCGCTCGAGCCCCCGAGTGCCAATGTGTAAACGTCGCGTAAGCGAAAGAACGCCTTGGGGGAGAGGGTGAGTCCGCACTCGAGCCCCCGAGTGCCAATGTGTAGACGTCGCGTAAGCGAAAGGATGCCTCGGTGGAGAGGGTTAGTCCAAGATCGACCCCCCGAGTGCCAATGTGTAAACGTCGCGTAAGAGAAAGAAGGCCTCGGGGGAGAGGGTGAGTCCGCGCTCGAGCCCCTAGTGCCAATGTGTAAAAGTTGCGTAAGCGAAAGAACGCCTCGGGGGAGAGGGAAACTCCGCGCTGGATCCCCCGAGTGCCATGGCCTCTAATTGGGGCAACTCATCCGAGTGCCAATGTGTAAACGTCGTGTAAGAGAAAGAACGCCTTGGGGGAGAGGGTGAGTCCGCACTCAAGACCCCGAGTGCCAATGTGTAGACGTCGTGTAAGCAAAAGGATGCCTCGGTGGAGAGGGTTAGTCCGCGCTCGACCCCCCGAGTGCCAATGTGTAAACGTCGCGTAAGTGAAAGAACGCCTCGGGGAGAGGGTGAGTCCGCGCTCGAGCCCCCTAGTGCCAATGTGTAAACGTCGCGTAAGCGAAAGAACACCTCGGGGGAGAGGGAAAGTCCGCGCTGGATCCCCCAAGTGCCATGGCCTGTAATTGGGGCAACTCATGTTTTATTGCTTTGGTCGTTTACATGAGTTGCCTATGGGCAGTACTGCTGATATTTGGGGAGGCGGTGGGGCGGAAGTGTCCATGGACAGTCTATGGGTAGAAGAGGCATAATTTTGCCACATTCGACGGGTTTCCCACGTCTCCGTCGGTCTTCAGGTTCTTCAATATGTAGGATCCTCCTCCGATTACTACGGAGATTATGTAGGGTCCTTCCCATTGTGGGGCAAGCTTGTGGATTTTTTCCTGCTTAGCCGCACGACGAGGTCCCCCACATTGAAGACTCGTGTGCGGAGTCGACTGCTCTCATAGGTGTACATTTTGTCTTGGTATCCGTCTGACCGTCCTAGGGCTATGTCTCTTGCTTCATATGCTACGTCTTTGTTGTCTTCGATTGCATCCTCTACTTCTTCTTCTTCGTACCCGGTGATACGTGAGGCACTGAATCTGAGGTCATGTGGTAGTACTGCCTCCGCTCCATAGACCATGAAGAAAGGAGTGTATTGGGTCGAAGCGTTGGGTGTAGTTCGCAGGATCCAGAGGACGGTTGGCAGATCTTCGACCCAGTTAACTGCGGCTTTCTCGAGTGGTGCGAGGAGCCGCTTTTTGATGCCACTGCATACTAGCCCATTTTCCTTCTTGACTTGCCCATTGTATTGAGGTGCGCGACTGATCCACAATTGATTTTGATGTCCAGCTCCTGGTAGAAATTCTGAAACTCGTCTGTTGTGAAGTTTGTGCCATTGCCAGTGATGATGTTGTGTGGCACACCGAACCGAAAGATGATTGACTTGATGAAGTTCATTGTTGTGAGGGCGGTTTAGCTGGTGATTGGCACTACTTGAATCCATTTGCGGAACTTGTCGACTGCGACCAGGAGGTGCGTGCGACCCCCTTTTGAAGATTTCTTGAGTGGGCCTACCATATCTAGTCCCCATGTTGCGAAGGGCCAGGATAACGGTATGGTTTTGAGCTCCAAGGCGGGTGCATGAGGCCTGCTAGAGAATTTATTGCAGGGGAATGAACGCCGCACAATGTCCTCTTCATTCCGCATCGCGGTTGGCCAGTAAAAACCTGCTCAGAAGGCTTTTTCCACCAGGTCACGGATGCTTGCCTGGTGGCCGCATATTCCTTCATGGATTTCGAGCAGCAATGCTTTGCCGTCTTCTTCTTCGATGCATTTTTGGAGCACCTGGGAGATGTTGCGCTTGTAGAGCTGCCGGTTGAATATGGTGAAGGCCTTGGATTGTCGACTGATGCGTCGCGTCTCCGTGATGTCTTGCGGCAGGATGCCATGTATCAAATAGTTGATGAAAGGTCTTGTCCATGCAGGACCTTTGGTTGGCGTCAGTTCTTCTTCGACGACAACGTTATTGCCCTCTTCGCCGACGGCTGGGTCTGCAGCTGCTTGATGACCCACAAGTGTAGGGGATCTATCGTAGCCTTTTCGATAAGTAAGAGTGTCAAACCCAACGAGGAGTAGAAGATATTGACAAGTGATCTTGAGAAAGGAATAACTGCAAATACTGAAAGGTAACTTTTATGGGTTTTTTGGTATAAGCAATAAGGAGATAAAAGAAAATAAAGTAAATTGTGCTAATGTGCAGCAAGTGGCCCAATCCTTTTGTGCAAAGGATAAGCCGAAGGATCAAACTTATAATATCTAATACGTTCTTGAGGACACACGGGAGAGATAGTCATGTGCTTTCGCCATATGCCACCTAGTACTATGTTTTGTGGGTGAACCTATTCTAGTGCAGTTTCTAGACTAAGATAAGTACACTCTTATGATTAATCCTCTTGCAAGAATCCGCAAATACAAGAGAGAAATTAAGGCAAAGCCTAACCATAGAAATAAACTTTAGGATCCAACACTCCCTCGTGCAAAAGTGTGTGAACTGGGGTTCAGGTTTCTGTCACTCTGGAAACCCACCATAAGCATACTTTATACACAATGTATTCACCTAGGTCCTTAAAAAGGCGAAGTGTTATGTAGTCGACGTTCACATAACACCACTAGAAGAATAATACCACAACTTAAATATCAAACAACACATATTACTTCAACATCATATGACTACTAACAACTAGACTTCTCCCATGTCCTCAAGAACTAAAGGAACTACTCGCAAGACATAAAATAGATCATGGTCAGAGGTGATAAATAGATGATAAGAAAATACTAAGACGTGTATTCATGAAGAGAAATTCATATTAAACGCTTTAATAAAATTACTCCCACTAAATTCAACATCCCTCTAGTTGACACTAAGTGATTCAGGATCCGATGGAGCGAATTGACTAGTGAGCTTTTGCATCACCGCTAGCTGACTCGATCTACCGGTAAGCAACTCCTTGCTAATCGCATCAACCATACGACTCCTGTTTGTTGATGCGCATCACATACACACCAACACGTATGCCTCAAGGCCCAAAACTGTTTTGATAGCCTCGACAAGTTAACCATGTGCTATGCATGTAAGTGTCCGGCACAAACCCATCACGCCAAGGAGATCTAGCAGCACCCTAATTTTATAGGCCTACTACTAAATATACATGACTTGTGATGTGAAAAAATTGGGGAGGAAATTTTACTTGTCATTCTTTGAGGGATCATCCTACTTAAAACATTTACCATGTAAAAGAAGGATGCATAAAGGGATAAACTTTCACAGGCAGTTTATACAAGTGATATGGTAGAACCCCTTTATCATAGCGCATGGTGATCTTCATCTCCATGTGCGCGAACCTCCCATGGCGATCTCCATCTCCATGTACGGTTATCTTCGTGGTGATCTCCATCTCCACGCAGTAGTGTCAACCGCCAAGTGTTACATAAGATACTATGCTATTACAAACTAATAGCTATGAAAGTAAGTTACATTACATGGCTTCACATGTTGACACGCAGGTCATTAATACAATAATGAGAGAACCATATGGCTCCAGCCGGTTGTCCAAACCATGACACGCAGGTCATGAATAACAACATACACAATGGGCTATACCAGATCACAACCATTCCATGCAAAACCAAGTTAGACGTTCTACCGCCGTGTAAACCTCTTTTAGCACTAGTCAAATTAGGTCTATGAAAACTCGCCTAATTAACTAAAACCAGTCGTTGTTTTTCATATCTTTTCATTTTGCATCGATTCGTAGGTCACGGAGCTCAATCGGAGTTCATATGACCAAGATATGGCCTCTGAACCGAACCTGCTCACATATTTCTGGACAACGCAGATCATATCTACACCGTGTCCTGATCTGTGTCCCGAATCAGTCACCTAGTGATATCCGCTTGCCACAATAAGATTTATGGCTCACTATCTATCTCAATGGTGGACAACCGACCTCTAGGGATAAGTTGTGGCACGACCTAAGTAGTTCGCGCCTCGAGACAGATCATGAAATCAAGAACCTCACACATGCAAAACCAATCTGATCTACCATCACATGATCTGATCTACATATAAAATCTACCATGAATTCAAAACCACGCAGCAGAGGCTCTGATACCACTGTTGGGGCACATGGTACGCTACACTAGCGCTAAATAAAAAATTCTACCGCGCACAACCAAGATCTTGCTGATGGAGAAGAACTACGTGATGAGGGATTACCACTAGACGCATAGTCACGGCAGCGGAAGGAGAGTTGGCGATGCGCGTCGGCGGTGGCTCCTAGAATCCCTCAAACCGATCCCTCGTACCGATCCCACGAAAGGAGTCCCGCAATCAAATCCCACGAACATTTCATCCAAACTCCGCAGGTGCGGCGCCTCCAAGGGATGCGCACGTACAAGGAGGAGTGCCGGGCGGCGGACTACTAGGTCCGGCGGCTCGGCCTGGAGGTGGAGTGGCGGCTAGGGTTGTGGTCTGACCCGTACCCCTTCGTGGTTCTCCCTAGCCCTTATATAGGCGCTCGTGGAATGGCCTCAACCCTTGAGGAAATCCGGACCCTCCATCCATATTCGATTCCGATCACATCCGAATGGGCTCCTTTCCCCTTAAGCGCGGGACCCTATAGGTTCACGTACACATGGACACATCCCGGATCACACCTGGTTCGATAGTCGGTAACGGTTCCTAGCAGAACGTGCCGACTGCCATATATGTGTAAAGTCATAAGACGAACCATTACAAAGTGTCATATGCAACATTCCTGATAGCTTGACCTCTCTTCTCGAAACTGTGATACAGATTCCTGAACCGGGTTAACACTTGATACGTCTCAAACGTATAGATAATTTCTGCTCGCTCCATGCATGTTTTGTCTAATATTGCTATGATCAAGATACACTTCCATACACCTTTGATCATATTGGGACTAACCTACTAACTCAGTGCACCCCAGTGCCAGTTTTTGTTTTCTGCTGTTTTTCTATTTCAGTTTTTCCCCATATAAAAAGTGCTCCAAAAATACGGGAAAAATCAGATAAAAAATTAGCGTGGCGGAAGCCTCCAGAAGCTCGAAGTGGGGCCAGAGGGCCACCACTAGGGACCCAGGCGACCATCTGGCGCGGCCAGGGGCCTGGCCGCGCTAGGGGCGCCTGGACTCCTGGTGGCCCCCTTGGCTTCCCCCCTTCGCCTATTTATTCTCCGTCACGGGGAAACTCCAAAGACAGAATCCTAATTCGCAATCTCGCCTCTGTTCCGCCGCTGCCCCGCTTCCAAGATCGGGAGCACCGTCAGGACCCTTCACGGCACCCTGCCGGAGGGAGGATCGACCTCCGGGAGCTTCTCCTCCACCATGGACGCGTCCCGGATGTGTCGCGAGTAGTCTACCTTGGACCATGGGTCCGTGATCAATAGCTATGTGATGTTCTCCGGCCCTCTTTTTTCTTCATGGTTTAGACCTCGTGAGCTGCCCTACATGATCGAGGCACATATGTAATATTTTTTCTTTTGCTATGATGAGTTTTCTGGGATCCGATGGATTATGAGATTATGTTCAGATCGTGATAGATTAATATATTTGGTTTTTGATCTCTTATATTTTTGTTCCTAAGTAATTCTTGCATGTTCTCCGTTGCTGTTTATTGCTTTGGCCAAGTAGTAGGTAGTAACTCCAAGAGGGGACGTTATGCTCGATTGTGGGTACATGCCCCCTGATGACACGCTTGAGTGATAGAAACATGAGTCTAGGGGATGTGATGTGGCCACAAGGGGGAAAACAACGGTGCTTGTAACCACGGTTAGAAGGATTGTTTACTTTACACAAAGTTCTTTTAATGCAGTTGTTTGTTACTGTGAGTTTACACCTTGGGTGGGATTCGCAACTTAATACCAGCTAGATGTTCTGGATAGACATCTCAAGGTGGATGATTAGGAGTAGATGTAGATGGATTTAGGTCTACTTATTTTGGCATACTGCCCATGCTTATGAGACTCTTCCTTTCTTTTGTAGCATAGTTATCACTGCGGTACGTTTATAATCCTGTCAATTGCCCATCTGTAATTTGTTTACCTCGCATAGCAGTTTTATCGTCTTTTGGGATAGAGACATCACTAGTGAACATCACGGGACCCCGGTCCATATTCTCATCATTGTTTACAAGCCTATTTACTTTTTCAGTATTTACTTTCAGTTGCTATCATTATCATTATCATTATCATTATCCCTTGTGTGTTTGACCCTTTGTAAATAACAAGACCGGAGAGATTGACAACCTCTCTGAACTTCGTTGGGAGCAAAGTTAATTGTATTATGTGCAGGTCCAGTTCAAGGAAGCAACGTTTGTCGTAAACGGTGCCATTTTTTTCTTGCCACCTACTTATCATTGTCGGAGTCCTACGGGAGACAAACCCTATCCTCTACATAGGGGAAATTTGCTGCTATCCTACATCTCACCTTCCACTTGGGGTAACCAACGAAGGGCGAGAAGCCATTACCACTTCCACGCCATCAAGAAAATTTCTGGAGCCGTTGCCAGGGACTCCGAGTGATAAGATAGGGGAGTTTCCCACTATCCTTTACCTTTACTTTTTAGTCTTGTTTGTTTACCTTTCTGGTTTTTATCTTTGTGTCTTATATCAAAATCTACAAAAAAATCTGCCACACTTGCTGCTATTATGGGTTCCACTGAAAACACCAAGTTGTGTGACTTCACCAGTCACAACAACAAAGAATTTATCTGCACTCCTATTGCCACACCTGCCACTTCAGCTACCTCTTATGAAATTAAACCTGCTTTAATGAATCTTGTTATGAGAGATCAATTCTCTGGTGCCGGAGATGATGCTAATTTACACTTGAATAATTTTGTTGAATTATGTGATATGAAAAAGTATAAAGAAGTAGAAGGTGTTGTTGTTAAGCTCAAGCTTTTTCCTTTCTATTTGAGGGACGGAGCTAAAATCTGGTTTCAATCTTTGCCTAGGAATAGCATAGATTCCTGGGATAAGTGGAAAGATGCTTTTATTGGGAAGTATTACCCACTTGCTAATATTATCCAATTGAGGAGTAACATTATGAATTTTAGGCAATTGGAGAATGAACACGTTGCCCAAGATTGGGAACGTATGAAATCTCTTGTTAAGAAATGCCGTACACATGGTTTGACTACCTGGATGCTTATCCAGACTTTTTATGCAGGCTTGAACTTTACCTTGCGGAACCTGTTAGATTCGGCCGCGGGAGGAACCTTTATGTCAACCACACTCGGTGCTGCCACCAAACTTTTCGATGAGATGATGACCAACTATTCCCAATGGCACACCGAACGCGCTCCAACAGGTAGGAAGGTAAACTCTATCGAGGAAATTACCTCTCTCAATGATAAAGTTGATTTAATTATGTCTCTACTTACCAAGCAACCCTCTATTGATGCTCATGATGTTCCTTTAAATTCTTTAGTTGCTCAGGAACAAGTAGATGTGAACTTTATGTCTATAAATAACTTTAATAATAGTGCTTATAGGGGCAGCTTTTCTAGTAATCCTAGACCATTCCCATCCACTTATTGGAACAACAACACCTACCCTAGCAACAAGAACCCCACTTCTGAATTAGAAAATATGCTTAGAGAATTTATCACTACCAAAAAATCCTTCAACAAGAATGTGGAAGAAAAACTAGCTAAATTAGATAATCTTTGTTTGAAGGTAGACAGCTTAGCCCTTGATGTTGAGATGTTAAAAATTAGAACCTCTCCCCTTGAGGAGAGAAAGGCCAATCCTATTAATGCTATCCAGTTACAAATCAATGAAAATATTAGGATGATGGCTAAACTTAAAGAAATATGGGCTAGAGAAAAAGAGGAAGAGGATAGAATTAAGAGCCTTCATACACACCACACAGTTGCCACTATCCAAATTGTTGAGGACACTGAAACTATTAGCACCCAATGCACTCCTGGTCCCATTGGACCTATTAATTGTGATGCTAATACCTCAACTGTAGAAGAATAAACTCCTATGAACATAGAGGGTTTCAAGCAAGTGAGCCTAGATGACATTACTACCACCTTTGATAGTAGTGATATTGATTTTGATAGTTGCACCCTCTCAGAAGTTATCAGCTTATTACACAAAATCTCTAGAGACCCCCACACTAGCACACTTAATCTTGCCTTCACGGAGCATATCACAAATTCTCTCATCAAAGCTAGGGAGGAGAAGCTTAGGATAGACGCCTCCATACCTAGGAAGATAGATGATGGTTGGGACCCTATGATCAAAATTAAATTAAATAACTTCTCTTGCTATGCTTTATGTGACGTTGGAGCTAGTACCTCCGCCATGCCGAAAAGAATGTATGATATGTTTGAATTGAAACCTTTTGATTCATGTTCTTTTGGTGTTCGCCTCGTTTCTTCTTCCGTAAAGAAACCTTTGGGGAAGATCGACGATGTTCTTATCATTGTCAATGACAACTACGTCCCCGTTGATTTTATTATGATGGATATAGAGTGTGAACCTTTATGTCCACTTATTTTGGGACGCCCTTTTCTTCGTACCATTGGTGCTATCATTGACATGAAAGAGGGGAATATAAATTTCAATTCCCTCTCAAAAAGGGGATGGAACACTTCCCTAGAAAGAAATTCAATTTACCATTTGAGTCCGTTACACGGGCTAGCTATTCTCTTTCTCTTGATAAAACTTGATTCTTCTTTTGCCTTATGCCGAGCTTAAAGGCGTAAAAGAAAGAGCTTATTGGGAGGCAACCCAAGATGTTTTTACTTCTGTTTTTAGTGGTCTTGATGATTTTTACTACTTTAGCAACATCATTGTATCTTTATTTTTCAAGCTTTGTGCCAAGTATAGCCTCGTATGACAAGGGAAGTGAAAGTTGTGACATGCTGTCCAGAAAACAGATTCTGTCCTCGTGACGGAAAATATCAGAATAAATCACCAGTTCATCTTTTTGAGCTGAATTGTTTACACAGAGTGCTCTATACAATAATGGAACTTTCGTATGTTCTAAGTTTTTTGATTTGAGTTGCAGAAGTGCCCCTAAAAAATTCTTTACTACCTGATGTTCTGTTTTTCACAGATTCTGCCACGTTTTGTCTCTCCTAACTTTTGCAAACCTTAAGCTTGCTTTTTCTTTGCAAAAACCTCTTGGCAATCTTGAGAAACAGTAGATATTCAATAATATATTTATATCCAGTGGGGAAAAATTATTTATTAAGGGTACTAACCTCTCTAATCATCTTATGATGAGTTGTGTATGAGGGAGTTTTCAAGTGTGCGATGGAAGATGATGAAAGAAGATCCGGGAGTGTCAAGCGCTCAAGATTGGGGATGCCCCCATGCATCCCCACCAAATATTCAAGTATACTCAAGCATCTAAGCTTGGGGATGCCCCCGAGCATCCCCTTCTCAATAAAAAATCATCAGTTCGTCCTTCGTTTCACTATATTTTTATCACTTCATGTGTTTTGTGCTATGCTTGGAGTGTCTCGGTCGTAGGTTTTATTTTTAGTTTTCTTTAGCTTCGTTTGCTGTTCAGAACAAGTTATGTCCCGTCTTACTCTGTGTGGGAGAGAAACACGCTCCAATTTCAAAATCTAGAACACATCATAGGATTCTTCATGCCTATCTTTTTGCTGTTGTGTGTTCTTTATCTTTTTCGTAGCTACTGCCATGTCTAGTTTTAGTCTTAGTTTTTCTTAGCAAGAGCCTTGGCTTTTATTTAGTTTGTAGCTGGAACTCTCTTTAGTTTTCATGTTTATCTTGTTAAGAGAGTTGGTTGTTGCACTGAATTGTGTCTTGTTTTGATAAGTAGGTAATTGAGGTTGCTATTTAATTCTAGTAGTAACTTGCAATAGTTTTGAAGTATTGATGTGAGTAATGTTTGAAATTTTTGTGTCAAGAGCTCTAGCCTATTAGTGATAGGTGTCGTATTTTGGGCAATCCGTGTTTATTTTCAAAAACCTACAAAACTAGTTGAGAACTCTAGCTAGTAGATGGATCACTACTCTTCTGAGGGGTTGAATATTAGAGAACACTCACGTACCATGAGTCGAGGATGCGCAAGGATAACCAAACCCCCATACACTCCTCCTCAGGGTACTTGTCTCTTTGTGAACCTCCTTATTAGATTGAGAGTTACCGATAATAAGTGCATGAGTTCTTCGGACTAATGTGAGTATTGAAAGTTGACACTTCCACCTCCTCATATTTGCTAGCCTCTCCTGTGTCGTGCATTGCCTCCTTCTCACTCCGAGAGTTGGCGTCCACCTTCGCCGGTACATCCAAACCCTTGGCATGATACGCTCTGTCATCATAAACCTCCTTATATCTTACCTCAAAAGAGCCACCATACCTACCTATCAAGGCATTTCCATAGCCTTTCCGAGATATATTGCCATGCAACATCCACCTCTTCATGACTTGATCTTCATGTCATACATGTTCCTGCTACACTGGCAGCGGCATACATTGCATACATCATGATAGCTAATCATGATAGCTACATCTTCTTTATGATTTGAGTACCTTTTAAAGTGTGAAAGATCTTCTATACACTTGTAAATTAGAGTGTTGTCCTTAAGTGAGGAAAAGATCCCAAAGTGGACACAATAAAAGATCCCAAAGAGGAGAAATGCGAGTTAAATAAAAAGAGCCATTGAGGCCACCAAAAAATTACAAAAAGTAGGAAAAGGAGAAAAAAAGAAATAAAAATAGAAAAAGGGGCAATACTACTATCCTTTTGAAACATCCACACTAGTACTCCCTCTTATCCTTGTACTCCATAGAGATGATCATTCATGCATATAGCTATGTGGGGACCTTCACACTATAGAACTTGGCTTGCATATTCCAAGCATGAGCCTCCTCAAAAGAGCTCTAGGTCTTCAGGAGCGAGCAAGTTAGATGCACCCCCACTAGTTCCATTGGAGAGCTTTTTAGCTGATATGTGCATCCGTTGAATGGCAATCCCTACTCCTCACATCATATCTATCATTTGGCCTTCTCGCCTATGATTGTCCTCATTGATGTGAGCCTTTCTCCTACTTTTTGTCTTCCTCCTCCACCATACCTCTCTTTTCCATCCTAAGTGTCAACTCTCGTGCTTACGCTCATCCATTTCATGAGTGCTCAAACTATCGAAAAGGAGTGGATCAAATTGACTTGTACCTGGCTAGTGGTCTGGGGATGAGTCAAGATAAGATTCCAAAGAAGACCAAGTGTGAAACTTTAGTAGATTGAGTTCTCAACACAAAAATACTTTTTTCTCGTATTCCCTATCCCCATTATTTCACGCAAACACCATCTGGAGACATTCGAGTCACGGACAGCGAGAGATCTTGCACCTAATGTTTTCTTGTTACTTGCTTTAATACTAATATAGACTCTTGCATGTGATGACTTGAATTGAATCACATACCTTGATTACTTTACTTTTCAAAGTTCTTATATGGTTGATAGCATGTCACCACAGAAATTAAGCTCATTATCATTTACCTACTCGAGGACGAGCAGGAATTAAGCTTGGGGATGTTGATATGTCTCAAACATATCGATAATTTCTGCTCGCTCCATGCATGTTTTGTGTGATATTGCTATGATCTAGATACACTTCCATACACTTGTTATCATATTTGGACTAACCTACTAACTCAGTGCACCCCAATGCCAGTTTCTGTTTTCTGCTGTTTTTCTATTTCAGTTTTCCCCATATAAAAAGTGCTCCAAAAATCCGGGAAAAATCAGATAAAAAATCAGCGTGTCGGAAGCCTCCATAAGCCCGCAGTGGGGTCAGAGGGCCAGCACCAGGGGCCTGGCCGCGCCAGGGGGGCGCCTGGACTCTTGGTGGGCCCCCTGGCTGCCCCCCTTCGCCTATTTATTCTCCATCACGGGGAAACTCCAAAGACAGAACCCTAATTCGCAATCTCGCCTCTGTTCCTCCGCCGCCGCACTTCCAAGATCGGGAGCACTGTCAGGATCCTTCCCGGCACCTTGCCGGAGGGAGGATCGACCTCCGGGAGCTTCTCCTCCACCATGGACGTTTCCCGGATGTGCCGTGAGTAGTCTACCTTGGACCATGGGTCCGCGATCAGTAGCTATGTGATGTTCTTCTCCCCTCTTTTTTCTTCATGGTTTAGACCTCGTGCGCTGCTCTACATGATCGAGGCACATATGTAATCTTTTTTGCTTTAGCTATGTTGAGTTTGATGGGATTCGATAGATTATGAGATTATGTCCAGATCGTGATAGAGTAATATATTTTGTTTTTGATCTCTTATATTTTTGTTCCTAAATAATTCTAGCATGTTCTCCGTTGCTGTTTATTGCTTTGGCCAAGTAGTAGGTAGTAACTCTAAGAGGGAACGTTATGCTCAATTGTGGGTACATGCCCCCTGATGACACGCTTGAGTGACAGAAACATGAGTCTAGGTGATGTGTTGTGGCCACAAGGGGGAAAACAACGGTGCTTGTAACCGTGGTTACAAGGATTTTTTACTTTACGCAAAGTTCTTTTAATGCAGTTGTCAATTTCTTTGAGTTTACACTTTGGGTGGGTGTAACGACCCAATTCACACAGAATTGAAGTCTCTGTGCTCAAGTGCCAGTCCCTGGATCGAACTCGCTGGCACACACAGTATCATAGATGTATATCAAAGTACAAGTGCATCATTATTACAACGTATGATCCAGAGTAAAATAAATAACAAGTTGCATAGCTCAAGGCTAGCTTATTCAATATAAATATAGCGGAAGCAAAAGGAAATAACGTGGAGTCCCATCAACAGCCACATGCGAACATGCTGAGTGTAGACTCGCAACCCCTAAACGCACTTTACTGGTCGTCTGAAAAACCTGCAACACCGAAGGTTACAGCCCGACAACGGGTCAGTACATCTGATTTGTATGGCAAGTGACACGGAAAAGTTTATATAAAGGACCTACAACTACATGCAAGGTAAGTCAAAGGAAAGGCTTATGGTTTTGTTTTGCAGAAAGCCAATTTTCTCCTGAACTAAACTAGTCAAAGTTTTAAGTGGAATTCTACCTAAAACACACAGCAACCCATGCTACTCTTGTCTCAACCAAATTATTATTAAGTGTTCATCTATCAAGATCATTCATCAACAGTACTGACTAGTTGCTCAAAGTTCGTCTGTAACCGTGGACACGACTAATCATGATCAGTTTATACGCTCTGCAGATGTTGTACACGTTCCCCACTGGACTCAACCCGAAGATTGAGACAAAGACTTTCTGAAGAGGTTGTCTCCACCCTTTCGTAGCCGGTACACGTAACACACATCTACATCAGCTAGCTACTAGGGCCAGGTTCCCCACAACTTACTCATCTAAGCCAGAGCCCATATAGCCAGTTGCTGTACACGGAAGCTACTAGTAATATTGCATGTCTGATCTTTTTCAGCCTGGACGGTGCCCACTGCGTCAGAGGGTACTCGCCATGACGCACCCGGTTCACCACCAAAACAACCATTGGGTGCATTTAACCCCAGCACTGTCCTCAACCGAGGCACAACTACCGGGATGCAACCCGCCCGTCCAGAAGTGATTTCTATTTATTATAAAGTTGCTACACCAATTATTAAATAGCTCACATGCACTCCATGAATTCTCACAACCCAACCACGTCTACAAAGCATAGCAATAAGTAACAACATGGCTAGGTTGATCTATGGTAGATAAGTCAAAACATGTGGCTATCCTAACTGGTTTTGCAGCAGCAGTTAAGTAAACTACCTATCATGCAATAGGGTGATATTCCTTAACATAATGCATATAGAAAATATAGGTATGAGTATGGTCAAAGCATCACTTGACTTATACATTCGATGAAGATCTTCGCTATCACGTTCCAGTCAACTCTATTCGTCACACTCCGAGAATCTATCGCAACGAAGGAACTCCAATAAGCAATCGCATCACAAGGCAAACTAAAGATCAATAAACGAACACAAAGGTTTTAGCAACAGAACGAAAAGGTTTTGAAGTGCAAAGGTGTCGATGTGCTCGAAGGTGAACGGTGGAACGTGAACTCGAGAGAGTCAACGGACAAAGAATTGTCGATACAAGATTATGATCAAGGCATTATGAAATCAAGGTAAAGATCATAGCAATATGAATGGTGTGTGGATATTGCCGATAGGATGTCTCATATGATTCAATATGCAAAAAGAATCACGTGAAACGAAATACTACAACACAGGTCATAGCAAGTGCGAAATTGAATTGAATTTGAATTTGAACAGATCAATAAACTTGTGAATTTTTGTGTACACATGGTATAAACAAAAAGTACATGGAACGAGTGATCCAATGCAAAAAGAATCACTCGATTTGGATCAACGACTTAAAAGATACAGCCACCGATATTTGAATTTGAATTTGAAATAAATTCAAATTCAAAAGTGTTCAAAAGTTTGAAAAGTTGATTCTATGATAAAGTACAGAACAATACGAGCGTGTAGCAAAAGGAATCACCTAATTCCGATACACGGTTTAAAAGATACGGCTACGAAGATTATACGGCACGAAATCGAGGTGGCGGCGGCACGGAAACCGAGGCGCTTTAGGGTTTCTCAAAAAACGAAACAGAAACATTTTCGAAATATTATATAGCCCGATTTTTTTAACCCGTCTCGGGCTCAAATTGCGCTCGTGGGCGGAAAAGGCTACTGGGCCGGGCTACGGATTCTTCTTTTTCTTTAAAAACCGAAACTTCAAACAATTGTAGAAAAATCAATACTCATAAGAAAAATATGAAATAAATTTCTAAATTCTTCAAAAAATCCAAATACAATTATTCAATGAATACATTTTCCAAAAAGTAAAATAAAAATAAAAACATTTTCTAAATACTTTATTTAAATGTAAAATGCTTTTCATAAATCAAATAAGATCCAATAAATTATTAAAAATATTTTTATTTGGTCAAAAGCATTGACAACCCATTTCTAAATAATAAAATATAAATTTTAAAATTTTCATACAAATAAATAATTTGGTAAAATAAAAATATCCCATGGGAATACCTTTAAAACTCTTTTAAAATATTTAATAAATCATTTCAATGAAATAAAAACTCTCTTAGCATTATAAAATCCCTAAATTAATTTTAGAGGTATTTATAATACTCAAAATAAATTTCAAAAACTTTAAAATAATATTCTAAATATTTTGAACTTTATTTAAAAAGGGGATAAGTCATTTTATATCCTCTCAAATGAATTTTCCTTTAGTTGAAAAATATTTTGAATAATCAAAAGATTTCCAACAATGATTTAAAATATTTTCCAACATTTTAATATGTTGAAGGAGTCATATTACCTTCTCTCATTTTGTTTTGTTGGTATTGTTTTAAATAGTAAATTTCAAAAACATCAATTATGAATATTAGGGAAAGTCCTTTTATTCTCTCTCATTTTAATATTCAATAAACTCCAGAAAGTTTTAAATCCCAGAGAAAATCAAACACATCAAGCAAACAATCATTATCTATTTATTTTTATTAACATTCCAAAATTCAGAGAATTTTGGGATGTTACAGTGGGATTCGCAACTTAATACCAGCGAGATGTTATGGATATATATCTCAAGGTGGATGATTAGTAGTAGATGTAGATGGATTTCGGTCTACTTATTCTGGCGTACCGCCCATGCTTTTGAGACTCTTCCTTTCTTTTGTAGCATTGTTAGCAATGCGGTGCGTTTATAATCCTGTCAATTGCCCATCTGTAATTTGTTTACCTCGCATAGCAGTTTTATCATCTTTTGGGAGAGAGACATCACTAGTGAACATCACGGGACCCCGGTCCATATTCTCATCATTGTTTACAAGCCTATTTACTTTTCAGTATTTACTTTCAGTTGCTATCATTATCATTACCCCTTGTGTGTTTGACCCTTTGTAAACAACAAGACCGGATAGATTGACAACCTCTCTGAACTTCATTGGGAGCAAAGTTAATTGTATTGTGTGCAGGTCCAAATCAAGGAATCAACGTTTGTCGTAAACGGTGCCATTGTTTTCTTGCCACCTACTTATCATTGTCGGAGTCCTACGAGAGACAAACCCTATCCTCTACATAGGGGAAATTTTCTGCTATCCTACATCTCACCTTCCACTTGGGGTAACCAACGAAGGGCGAGAAGCCATTACCACTTCCACCCCATCAACAACCAAGAATAAAGGCCCAATTTCAGGTACTCCAGTAGTATATGTTAAAATAGAATATCACGATTATTATGGGCTATGTGATTTGGGATCCATTGCTAGTGTTATTCCTTATTCACTCTATCAAGAGATTATGAGTGAGATTTCACCTTGTGAACTTGACCAAGTTGATGTTACTATTCATCTTGCAAACAAAAAAACTATCTCTCCTATTGGAATTGTAAGAGATGTTGAAGTCTTATGTGGAAAGGTAAAATATCCTACCGACTTTTTAGGACTTTGTTCAGTACACGATTGTTTTTGTCCTATTATATTTGGTAGACCTTTTCTCAAGACTTGTGGAGCTATTATAGATTGCAGGAAAGGAAAAGTATCTGTTGAATTCAATGGTGAGCCATATGAATTTAACTTTTCTAAATTCTCGAAGCAAACTTGTGGTATTGATTTGCCTAGTAATGATAAAATTATTGAAGATATTTCTTATATTGCTATTCCTCCTGACAATCCTTTGCAGCAATACATGGAGGACCACGAGAATGATATTCATATGCAGGAAAGAAATGAACTAGATGAAACCTTCTTGAGACAACCTGCTATCATGAGGCACAACCTTCCGTTTGAACCGTTAGGAATCTTATCACAACCCAAAGAAGACCCGGTGTTTGATCTAAAGCCTCTTCCCGATACACTCAAGTATGCTTATTTAGATGAAAATAAAGTGTATCCTTTTATTATCAATTCTAACCTTTCAGGAGATGACGAAGAGTGATTATTGGAAACCCTTCGTAGACATCGAGGCGCTATTGGATATACCGTTGATGATCTCAATGGAATTAGTCCGTCAATTTGTCAACATACTATCAACCTTGAGCCCGATGCTAAATTGGTTGTTGATCATCAACGACGGTTGAACCCGAAGATGAAGGTTTTTGTGAGGACTGATATCCTCAAGTTTTAGCCGCATATATTATCTACCCTATAGCTGATAGTAAGTGGGTAAGTCCAGTATATTGTGTTCCTAAGAAGGGAGGCACGACTATTTTTCCTAATGATAAGAATGAACTAATCCCTCAGAGAATTATTACTGTGTATTGACTACATGAAGTTGAACAAGGAGACGAGTAAGGATCACTATCCTTTGTCGTTCATCGACGAAATTCTTGAAAGGTTATCCAAAAACACCCACTTTTGCTATCTTAATGGATATTCTGGCTTCTCTCAAATTTATGTTAATACTGCTGATGAAGAGAAGCCCACTTTTACTTGTCCTTTTGGTACTTATTCTTATAGACGTATGCCTTTCGGTTTATGCAATGCCCCTGCTACTGTTGAAAGGTGTATGTCTGCTATCTTTCATGGTTTTTGTGAGGAAATTGTTGAGGTATTCATGGAAGATTTTTCCGTCTATGGAACCTCTTTTGACCATTGTCTCCACAACCTTAATAAAGTTTTGCAGAGATGTGAGGAGACGAATTTGGTGCTCAACTGGGAGAAGTGCCACTTCATGGTCAACGAGGGAATTGTTCTTGGCCACAAGATTTCTGAAAGGGGAATCGAGGTGGACAGGGCCAAGATCGAAGCAATTTAGAGGATCCCTATCCAAGGGACATCAAAGGTATTCATAGTTTTCTCGGTCATGCTTCTTTCTATAGAAGATTTATTAAAGACTTTTCTAAGACTTCGAGACCCCTCACCAATATTCTTCAGAAGGATATTCCTTTTGTGTTTGATGAAGATTGTAAGGAAGCCTTCGAAGTTCTTAAGAAAGCTTTGATAACCGCTCCTATAGTCCAACCGCCTGATTGGAATTTACCTTTAGAAATCATGTGTGATGCTAGTGACTTTGCTATTGGAGCTGTGCTAGGACAAAGGGTTGATAAGAAACTGAATGGTATACATTATTCTAGCAAGACCCTGGATAGTGCTCAAAAGAATTATGCTACTACTGAAAAGGAATTTTTAGCAGTAGTGTTTGCTTGTGATAAATTTAGACCTTATATTGTTGATTCCAAAGTCATTATTCACACTGACCATGCTGCTATTAAGTATTTTAGGGAGAAGAAGGATGCCAAACCTAAGCTTATCCGATGGGTTCTTATTCTTCAAGAATTTGATTTGCAGATTGTTGACAGGAAAGGAGCGAATAATCTAGTAGCGGACAATCTTTCCAGGATAGAGAACATACCACATGATCCTATTCCGGTTAATGATATCTTTCCTGATGAACAGTTAGCTGTTTTGAGAATACAATCTATTACTGACCCTTGGTTTGCAGATTATGCTAACTTTATTGTTACTAAGTTTTTACCTCCAGGTTTAACATTTCAGCAAAGGAAGAAATTCTTCCATGACTAGAGGTATTACTTTTGGGATGACCCACACCTTTTCATAGAATGCACGGATGAAATCATGAGAAGGTGCATACCGGAGCATGCGCAGAAGGATATCTTGAGGGACTGTCATGATAGTCCCTATGGAGGGCATCACGCCGGTGAGATGACCGCACACAAGGTTCTCCAAGCAGGTTTTTATTGGCCTACTCTCTTTAAATATGCTAGAAAATATGTTTTATCTTGTGACAAGTGTCAGAGAGTTGGTAATATTAGTAGGATAAATGAGATGCCTATGAATTACTCTCTATTTATTGAGCCTTTTGATTGCCGGGGTTTTGATTTTATGGGTCATTTTCCTCCTTCACACAACTTCACTCACATTTTAGTAGATTTGATTATGTAACTAAGTGGGTTGAGGAAATCCCCACTAAGAGTGCTGATCATAAGACATCTTTGAAAATTCTTAAAGATGTGACCTTTCCTAGGTTTGGTGTACCTAGGTACCTCATGACCGACGGAGGATCACGTTTTACACATGGTGCTTTTAGTAAAGCTTTAGCAAAGTATGATGTCAACCATAGGATTGCTTCACCTTACCACCCTCAAACGAGTGGGCAAGTTGAGCTCACAAATAGGGAGATCAAGTTGATCTTACAAAAGACAGTGAACAGTTCTAGAAAGGACTGGTCCTAAAAATTAGGAGATGCCTTGTGGGCGTATAGAACTGCTTACAAAAATCCCATGGGCATGTCTCCCTATAAGGTGGTATATGGCAAGGCTTTCCATTTTCCTATAGAATTAGAGCACAAAGCTTTCTGGTCTGTTAGAGAACTTAATGCTGACCCAAAAATTGCTGGTGAAAAGCGTATCATGAACTTGACTTCTCTAGATGAGTGGAGAAGTGAAGCTTATGAGCGCGCAGGAATGTTTAAGGAAAAGGTAAAGAAGTGGCATGATAAGAGAATATTGAAACGTGAATTTAATGTTGGTGACAAAGTTTTGTTGTTTAGATCTCGTTTCAGGTTTTCTCCAGGTAAATTACTTTCCAGATGGGAAGGACCATTTCACATTGAAGAAGTCTATCGCTCCGGTGCAATCAAGATTAACAATTTTGAAGGCAGCAAACCTCAAGTTGTGAATGGGCAAACATTGAAGTATTACCTTGCAGGAGACCCTGTCAATGTTGATGTGGATACAATACGAACAACCACTCACGAAGAATATGTTGCAGCCTTAATTCAGACACTAGCAGAAGCAGAATAAGAATAGGTATGTAAGACTCCCTCTGTTTCTTTTTACTTCGCAGATAAGGTTTGGTAAAAGTTAATCTTCATAAAGTTTGACCAACTATATAGAAAAATCTATCAACATCCACAATATGAAACAATTATCATTAGATTTATCATGAAATTAATTTTCATATTATATAATTTTGATATTGTAAATGTTGATACTTTTTAATATAAACTTGGTCAAACTTTATAAAGATTGACTTTGAACAAACCTTATATGCGGAGTAAAAAGAAATAGAGGGAGTACGGTAAGAAAACTTCGTGATCACCCATAAAAGTTCTGTATTACGTGTTTTTGGAAAATTAGGAAAATTAGGAGCCGAAGTGGAGCCGAAGTGGAGCTCCAAGGGCTCCATACGCCCTGGTGGCGCGACCTGCTTCCTGGGCGCGCCAGTAGGCCGCCTGGGCCACCCGGAGTCCGTCTCTCACCCCGCTTTAGCTTGTTACCTTCCTTTCGATGCAGAAATTTTTGCTATATATGTGCCTGGATCGTCTCGGCTCTGTATCTTGCGATTTTGTGTGTTCTCTTTTTTACCTGTTCTTGCCAGGAAAACTTTCAGCAAGACCTAGGTGCCATGGCTTCCCCAAGTTCCCCCAAAGACAAGTTCCTCGCCAATGTCATCAACCCTTAGCTCGGAGAGGTGAAGAGGCATCCTCAAAAAATTTGGGTGGAGGATGGTGCTCTTCACAAAGAAGATCTGAAGGGACCGGTCAAGGAGGGGAGCACCAAGGCCAAGCTGGAAGAAGTGGAGCCAGAAGTCTTCAAGTTGTAAGGCCCGATATGCGGTACTGTTCCAGATCTAGATGTTTCCATCCAGATCCGGGGACGAAGCACATATCGGTCCCACCGCGACATATGACATAGCCATATGCCCCAGATTTCCAACATGATATCACACCATTACAGATACAAGGATACAACATCTCATACAATCGGCATACAACTTCCTTAATACAATACAACAGCGGAAGATACATGTCTGGGTACAGACTACAAGCAAATTCCTAGTGGCAAAGAGAAAACATCGATCCCATAACCACACGGGTCCAGGCCCTCCGCCGGGATCCGCCTAACTAGTCGTCGTCGAGTCTCCACGTGAAACGTCGATCACTGTACCTGTTGTCGATCAAGAACCCTGAAAAGAGTTTGGGGTAGTATCATGAGTACAGAAGTACTCAGCATTCAACTGTAGTGGTCACCTGACCCAGCAAGGACTTCATCACTCGTCATTCTACGACAACTAGTAGTTTACGGTAAGGAAGGGGGTAAGTGGTGAGGTTGCTGCCGCACTAGCATTTATGAAGTGGCTAACAATCTAGAGAGTAAGATAAGAAACCAAGCATTTGATGAGGAGTCGCCTCCAACAAGTCTTGCTATCAACTACTACGCAAACATAACACCTATCCTATCCTTGTCCTCCTCTTCGCATCCCGACGAAGAAGCAGTCAAGGCACACACACACGTTGATCAAGTTATATTAAGATTATCTCAGTTGTTGTTGTCTATGAACAAGGAGTAGGTCTCAAGTCGTCCATAACCGTGGACACGGCTTCTCGATAAGATTTAACCCTGCAGGGGTGTACCAACTGCCCATTACGAGGCTCCGCATGCACGCCCATCTCTCTCAGTTGCTACCCATGACAGGAAACCATTTTATGATTTAGTTCCAAGAGATCCGAAACGACAGGTCCCTCTAACTAACAACGAACAAATCCGGGTGGCACCCGGTGAGTCGACATCCATCTCAGGAACCGGCCGCTCTCCCGATCTGGTCTCTACCGTCTGTCTCGGGTTTGGATAGCCGGTTAATCACACATGGGAAACCGGGTCCTCAGCCGAACAAGGTGGGCCAGCAAGGTAACTAAGTCCTCACTGGTCCGGGTTGGTTTTTAAACAACTAGCAGCTGACCAGCACACACACGGCTTCAAATGCTAAATCAGCTTGGGCCACCACTAGAAATGTTTGAAGCTAGGTAGGTAAGAAAAGGGGACCCCATAAAATCCCACACGCAGTTAGACACGCTCAGTCTTAAAACCAATACCCAGAACTCGGATCCTAGGTGACTCGAATGGAACAAAGCGTCGGGGCGGGATAGCCTAGACCTTCCATCCTTCGTCCAATATAGTCAACATTATAATAATCATATCATCAACAACAATATAATAATGTGATATCCCCAAACCAAGGAATAACAGGGTAACATCGTAGCATCCTAAGCATGCATACTAAGCAGGGGCTGAGCAACGAGCAATAGTAACATAGCAGTACAAGGTTTGCTGGAAGGGGACATGGTTGTATCGGTTTGAAAGAGGCTGTAAACATGTGGTAGGATCAAACATCGAACCTAACCTAGACTAGCATGCAAACCGCTGGTTGAAATAGAATGGATCATAAGTAATGCATAGTCCTTGCCTGTTGATAAGTCGGGTTCCGTAGGTGTAGTCGATCGCACGCTCGCATCGCCTCCGAGAGGTAACCGCGGAAGCACACAAGAGGATAAACACTGGAAAGCAATCAACGAGGAAGCATCTATTACTACAAAGAAAACACGAGCAAGCATCAACAAGAAGGCAACACGAGACATCGCACCTACCGTCGAGTGCGGTTACTAACAGGTTAAGTGGAGTACTCGTCACACACGACGATACCGCACATTTAGATGAGTTCAAGTTGTTTAGCTACAGGTGATCAAAAAAGTTGTTAACATGGCAACTCAAGCAAGCATGGCATAGCACACAAACATGACAAAAGGTGAAGCACAAAGTAAACTATCTATGCTAGTCAATTTAAGTGAGGCACAACCTAAACATGGCATACACTAAGTGCCGCACGATGATTAAAACATTTGGTACTGTTCTGCCCTAAACCATATTTTAGGTTGGTTAACAGCAGAAAACAATAGCATAAACACAAAGCACACGAAAAACTAATCAAGTTACATATAAAGAACACCCCAAACGGAGTTACGGATCAAAAGATATAAGCAAAACAAGTTACGGGCACAAACTGCCAACATCACGAAGCACACTTTAGAGCAATGCATAAACAGGTTAATCAATGCAAACATGCTCACAAATGATATGAAATTAAACTAGACATGACAAGGAAGGCATGGCAAAAAGAATCATGCAAAAAGGAATCATAGATCAAAAGATATTAAGCAAACAACATGGCATCACAAAGTAACAGACTTAGAGAAAAACAGAGGTGGCTGTCAAAAGCAGCAGCATAGCAACTTTGGAGCTCAATAACTATATGACCAGCAAGCATATCATGACAAATCAATACATGTAATGAAAGTAGACATGATGCTTAACAATATGCAATTGGAAACACTCAATTCCGATAAACGGTTGCGAAGCAATCGTCACCCGAAGTTGCAATAAAATAACAGTTTTCAGCACAGCAGCACATTAACATCAGGATCACCACTTTGGAGCAAGATTTAATATAGCTAAAGCACCCAAACATGGAAAGTTAAAGCATGGAAATGAAGTACACATGATGCTTAACACATAGGAAAAAGAATCAATGCAATAGGCCTCATGGATGTGTCACAATCATCATGCAAAGTTGCAACAAAATAATAACAACACCACTTAATAGGAATTTGTAACAGTTTAACGGCCTGATGCCCACTTCAACACACAATTACACAATCAAGGTGACCTCAAATGCAAAAAATTTCTACATACGAATGCTAGAGCACGCAAAACTGAGCAACTTTCGTTTTGGGGGCACGTTCATCGGAGCTACGGTTTAACAGGAAATTACAACGCGAAACGGAAACAACAGCAGTTTTCTCAGACTTACCAAAAAAATAACAGCAGGGTAAAAAGAAAAAGAAAAAAACAGAGGGGCAGGCCGGCTCGGGCCACACCTAGTGGGCCGAGGCCCATCGCGGCTGGGACTTGGGTGCAGGCCGCGCCTGGCCTGGCTTGGGCTGCAGGCCGTGGCCCACCTGCTGGGCCGGCCCAGGTCAGCGGTTGGAGGGAGCTGGCCGGCCTCCTCGTCTGGATCGGGCGGACCGGCGGCGGCCTCGTTGCCGGCGAAGGAGAGCGGCCTAAGCGGCGCAGGGAGAGGCCCCGACGAGGGGCGCGGCTGCTGGGAGGCGGCGTCGACGGCGGGGTCCCGGCGCGGCGTCCTGTGGCGTCCGGGGAAGGGCGGCGCGAGCTCTCGGGCGCTAATGGCGGCGGCGGCCTGCACAGCCCTGCACGCAGAAGAGAGAGAGGTGAGAGGGAACCGGAGGGAGGAGGAAGGAGGAGGAGAGGGAGAGGGCGCGGGAGGAGAAGAGGAGGGCTCCGGCTGGGGCTGCTCCGGTGGCTGGCCGGCTGGCTGTGGGAGGCGGCGGCGCGGAGGTGCCTCGGGCTGGCGGCTGCGGTTGGTGAGAGGTGGAAGAGAGGTGGAGGCCAGGTGGATCTGGGCCGTTGGATCAGCCGATCCAACGGTCCAGATCGCGGGGAGTGCAAAATTTGGGCAAAATGGACAAAATTGAGTTTTGTGAGGGGGGTGGCTGCACATTTTGGCTAGGGAAACCCTAGAAATGGGTGGGAGTGTGGTGGTCTTTATATAGCCCCGATGGCTGGCAGTTTGCAAAAACATCCCCGGTTTTTCTCTCGCGCGCGCGGTGCTTACGTTTCTGACCGCCGGGGGTCCGCAGTATCTCCGATTCGGGTAAAACTTCGAACTGCGCGATCAGTGCGTCGAGCCGGAGGCGTTCACCTCGCTTTGGAACCGTTCCGAGAACACTTTCCGGTGCGCTATAAAAATAACTCGTTTCATTATTAAACAGGGTTTTTCGTTCCGTTGGCTGCGGCTGGTCTCGTGCGGTTTTCGCGACGGTGATCGGGTGAAACCCGGTGTCGCAAAGGTCGAGTGTCTGGGTGGCAAGGGCCGGTCTCCGTCCGATACGAGATAAGAGGGGGGAAAATAATCGCCGATCGATAAATCGGGGATGCAAACACCGCAAACAAATCAGACAATCAAACAATTCACACCGAAAACAAAAAAATTTAATTTTTGTGAAAACTGGGCTGTTACACAAGTACAAGTTGATGATCGAGCGTGGTGTTGAGGCCAACATCGGCATCATCACCGAGCTGAATAAGCAACATGAGGAGGAGATAAAAGAATTGCATTCAAGGATATCTGCACTGAATACCAAAGTGTTCAAGCTCCAAGGACACATCTATGACCTCCAAAATCAGAACTGTGAGTATGAACTATTTTTTTTGCTCTTGGGCCTAGCTGCCGACTACAAGATCCAGGAAACAAAAGAATCCTATGTGGATGGAGGACGTTTACCTTGGAAACGTTTTTTTGAGACCTACACAATGTACAAGAACAAAGATCAAGAGTGAAATCTTCATGGGTAATGGCATCCCCTTAGCTTGTTCCAAGCTTGGGGGAGTGCCCGGTATCTTTATGTTTATATTTTGTGGTCAAGTTTAATGTCGTATCATGTCTAGGGAAGTTATCTTATAAAATAGGTGTTTGCATTGAGGTCTATCACTCCTTTGTGGAGATTCTTGTATCCGTGACTGTGCAGTGTCTATGATGGAATATTAATGAGAAGTCTGTTGGTTTCTTCGCTGCACCCGGTATTCTCTTCACGCAATCGACCTTATATGTTGATTCTTATGGGAGTATTGATCTTATATATTAGGTATGACTTTGAAAACTTTATTTAAATCTTGGCAAACATAGATATGGTTATAACAACAAGCATGAGTTTTTCTAGTAGCGACATAGCCAAAACCTTTATGTTCTTATGCTTGAAGTGTTATGTTGACAAGGAAGACAACTTGATGTTTCATGTCAATTCTTAATGTAGATTTTATACTGCTTTGCATCCAATTCAACATCATTTGTCTGCTTTTAAAAAGCCTTTGCTAGCCAAACCATGTACTAAGCGGGAATACTGCTTGTTGCTTAGCGGCTTCCCGCCCTTCGTTGGTGAGCCCCAAGTGGAAGGCGTGATGCAGTTTAGCAGTGAGTTTCCCTCAGTGAGGATACCAAGGTTTGTCTCCCGTAGGACTCCGGATATGATAAGTAGGTGTCAGCGGCGCGACTGACGTGGACCTGCACACAGACACAGATAACTTTATTCCCAACGAAGTTCAGAGAGGTTGTCAATCTCTCCGGTCTTGTTGTTCACAAAGGGTAAAACAAAAGTGATAATGATAGCGAGTAAAAGCAGAAAAGTAAAGATAGCTTGAAACAGTAATAAGGATATGGACCGGGATACATGATGTTCGCTAGTGATGTCTCTCTCCCAAAAGACGATAAAACTGCTATGCGAGGTAAAAAAATTACAGAAAGGCAATTGACAGGATGATGAATGCACCGCAATGCTAACTATGCTACAAAAGAAAGGAAGAGGTTCAAAAGCACGGGCAGTACGCCAAAATAAGTAGACCGAAATCCATCTGCATCTACTACTAATCATCCACCTTGAGATATCTATCCAGAACATCTCGCTGGTATTAAGTTGCGAGCCCCACCCAAAGTGTAAACCCAAAGCAACAGACAACTGCAATAAAAGAACTTTGCGTAAAGTAAACAATCCTTGTGACCGCGGTCACAAGCACCGTTGTTTTCCCCCTTGTGGCAACAGCACATCAGCTAGACTCATGTTTGTGTCACTCAAGCGTGTCATCAGGGAGGCATGAACCCACAATCTAGCACAACGCTCCCTCTTGGAGTCACTACCTACTACTTGGCCAAAGCAATAAACAGCAATGGAGAACATGCAAGAATTACTTAGGAACAAAAATATCAAAGATCAAGACCAAATATATTACTCTATCACAATCTGAACATAATCTCATAATCCATCAAATCCGATCAAACTCAACATAGCAATTGCAGAAATATTACAAAGGAGTCTCGATCATGTAGGGCAGCTCACGAGGTCTAAACAATGAAGATCAAAGAGGGGAGGAGAACATCACATAGCTACTGATCACGGACCCATGGTCCAAGAAGAACTACTCACGGGACATCCGGGGAGCATCCATGGTGGAGAGGAGACTCCCGGAGGTCAATCCTCCCTCCGGCAGGGTGCCGGGAAGAGGTCTTCTGGTGCTCCCGATCTTGGAAGCGCGGCGGCGGCGGAACAGAGGCGAGTTCGCGGAATAGGGTTCCTCTTCTGGAGTTTTCCCGTGACGGGGGATATATAGGCGAAAGGGGGCAACTAGAGGTGGGCCAGGGGCCCCAGGGCGCGGCCAGGGGTGGGGCCGCGTCGGGTGGCCGCCTGGCCCCCCCTTGGCCCCTCCTGGGCTTTTCTCGAAGCTTCCGTCACGCTGATTTTTTATCTGAATTTTCCCAAAAAAATTTGGCACTTTTTATATGGGGGAAAACTGAAATAGAAAAATAGCAGAAAACAGGAACTAGCACTGGGATGCACTGAGTTAATAGGTTAGTCCAAATATGATCAAAAATGTATGAAAGTGTATCTAGATCATAGCAATATCACACAAAACATGCATGGAACGAGCAGAAATTATAGATACGTTTTGGACGTATCAACATCCCCAAGCTTAATTCCTGCTCGTCCTCGAGTAGGTAAATGATAACAAGCATAATTTCTGTGGTGACATGCTAGAAACCATAAAAGGACTTGAAAAGTTAAGCAATCAAGGTTAGAGATTCAATTCAAGTCATAACATGCAAGAGTCTATATTAGCATTGAAACAAGTAACAAAAGAACATTAGGCGCAAGAGCTCTCTCTGTCCGTGACTCGAATGTCTCCAAATGGGGTTTGCGTGCAAGAAAGGGGCTAGGGAATACGAGAAAAAAGTATTTTTGTTGAGAACTCAATCTACTAAAGTGTCACACTTGGTCTTTTTTGGAATCTTATCTTGACTCGTCCCCAGACCACTAGCCAGGTACAAGTCAATTTGATTCACTCCTTTTCGATATTTTGAGCACTCATGCAATGGATGAGCGTAAGCACGAGAGTTGACACTTAGGATGGCAAAGAGAGAATATGGTGGAGGAGGAAGACAAAAAGGATGATAAAGGCTCACATCAATGAGGACAATCATTGTCAAGAGATGCCATATGATAGATATGATGTGAGGAGTAGGGATTGCCATGCAACGGGTGCACATACGAGCTAAGAAGCTCTCCAAACTATATGTAAAAAGATCATCTTTATGGAGTACAAGGATATACAGGGAGTACTAGTGTGGATCTCTCAAAAGAATAGTAGTGTTTCCCCTTTCTCTCTTTTTATTTCTTTTTCTCTTTTTCTATTTTTTTGCATTTTTTTGTGGCCTCAATGGGTCTTTCTATTTAACTCTCTTTTGTCCTCTTTGGGATCTTTTAATGTGTCCACTTCGGGATCTTTTCCTCACTTAAGGGCAAAACCCTATTTTACAAGAAGGTAAAGGAAATCTTTCACACTTTACAAGGTACTCAAAATCATAAAGAAGATGTAACTATCATGATGTATGCAATGTATGCTTCTGCCAGTGTAGCAGGAACATGTAAGACATGAAGATCAAGTCATGAAGAGGTGGATGTTGCATGGCAATATAACTCGGAAAGGCTATGGAAATGCCTTGATAGGTAGGTATCGTGGCTGTTTTGAGGAAAGATATAAGGAGGCTTATGATGACAGAGCGTATCATGCCAAGGGTTTGGATGTACCAGTGAAGGTGGACACCAACTCTCAGAGTGAGAAGAAGGCAATGAACGACACGTGAAAGGCTATCAAAATATGGGAAGGTGGAAGTGTCAACTCTCAATACTTAAATTAGTCCGAAGAACTCATGCCCTTATTATCGGTAACTCTCAATCTAATAAGGAGGTTCACAAAGAGACAAGTACCCCGAGGAGGAGTGTATGGGGGTTTGGTTATCCTTGCGCATCCTCGACTCATGGAACGTGAGTGTTCTCTGATATTCGACTCCTCAGAAGAGTAGTGATCCATCTAGTAGCTAGAGTTCTCAACTAGTTTTGTAGGTTGTGAAAATAAACACGGATTGCCCAAAATACGACACCTATCACTAATAGGCAAGAGCTCTTGACACCAAAAGTTCAAACATTACTCATAGCAATACCTCAAAACTATTTCAAGCTACTACTAGAATTAAATAACAACCTTAAATACCTACTTCTCAAAACAGGACACAACTCAGTGCAACAACCAACTCTCTTTAACAAGATAAACATGAAAACTAAAAAGAGTTCCAGAAACAAACTAAACAAAAGCCAAGGCTCTTGCTAAGACAACCTAAGACTAAAACTAAACATGGCAGTAGCTATGAAAAGATAAAGAACACACAACAGCTAAAAGATAAGCAGGAAAAATCCTATGATGTGTTCTAAATTTTGAAAGTGGAGCGTGTTTCTCTCCCACACAAAGCAAGAAGGGATCTAACTTGTTATGAACAGCAAGCAAAGCTAAATAAAACTAAAAACAAAACCTAAGAACGAGACGCTCCAAGCATAGCACATAACACATGAAGTGATAAAAATATAGTGAGACGAAGGACGAACTGATGATTTTTGATGGAGAAGGGGATGCACAGGGGCATCCCCAAGCTTAGACGCTTGAGTCTCCTTGAATATTTAATGGGGATGCACGGGGGCATCCCCAAGCTTGAGCGCTTGACACTCCTGGATCTTCTTTCATCATCTTCCATCACACACTTGAAAACTCCCTTCATACATAACTCATCATAAGCTGATTAGAGAGGTTAGTACCCTTAATAAATAATTTTTCTCCACTGGATATAAAGATAATCTTGAAGAGCTACTGTTTCTCAAGAGTGCCAAAAACTTTTTGCAAAGAAAAAGCAAGCTTAAGGTTTTCAAAAGTTAGGAGAGACAAAACGTGGCAGAATATGTGAAAAACAGAATATCAGATAGTAAAGAATTTTTTAGGGGCACTTCTGCAACTCAAATCAAAAAACTCAGAACATACGGAAGTTTCGTAATTGTATAGAGCATACTGTGTAAAACATTCATCTCAAAAATATGAACTGGGATTTTTCTGGAATTTTTCTGGTCACGAGGATAGAATCTGTTTTCTCGACAGCATGTCACAACTTTTACTTCCCTTGCCGTAAGAGGCTATAACTTGGTACAAAGTTGAAAAATAAAGATACAATGATGTTGCTACAGGAGTAAAAATCATCAAGACACAACAAAAGCAAAAATAAAAACGTAAATTCGTTGCGGGCTGCCTCCCAAAAGCGCTTCTTTAAAGCCATTAGCTAGGCATAATGCAAAAAGAAGAATCAAGGGTATCCAAGATCAGAATCATAAAAACCCTCAAATTGATTTTCAATAAGCTCATTCTTCTTCTTACTAGGAAAGATATACTTACCTTTCGCCATACCGCGTCAGCGTATGTGCCTATTACCAATATCAATGAAGCCTTTCATAGCACGGAGGAAGTCTCTTCCGAGCACAATGCTACTTTAGTTTGGCTCCATGATGAAGAAATCCATTGGTGCAGTCCTATGAAGGAATGCAACTTGGACTTATTTTACCTTTCCTCTAATTTATGAAATATCTCCATGGATTTTTCATGATAAGATGATAATATATCCATATCCAGTTTCAAACAATCATAAACTATTTTTGGCATAGTAGAAACTGTGGATCCAATATCACAAAGAGCAAGGAAGCTTTGGTTAGAGATGCTAATCCTAACAAAGGGCTCCCAGTCATCATCTATCTCCAACATTTCTTTCTTGTTGGACTTAAGTTCCTTTACTTTACTCAAGTCTAGAGCATCCAGTCTTTTTTCAATAGTGGCAAGTCTATCTATGACAGTATCAACACTACGATCATAAACAAAATAACTCGATAGACTATGCAAAATATCAAGAGCCCTATCTTCATCACACTCTAGAAAATCTCCTTCAGCTATAATGTCAAGAGAGTGTTTACACCACTTAAAAATACCATGGTAAAAATTTCTAAGCACAATCTTTATAGATATCCAAGGCATAATTCTTTTATGTGCTTCAGAAATTCTGTCCCATGCCTTTTTCATATTTTCTCCATCCCTTTGAAGGAAATCGAGAACTTCTGATTCCCGCAAAGAACCTAGTCCTAACATGTTCATCTAAACAAGGAGGACTACTAACAGTAAGATAAATATATTTTTTGTAAATTTTGATAAAAGACACAAAGATAAAAACTGAAAGATAAACTAACAAGACTAAAAAACAAAGGTAAATGGTAGTGTGCAACTCCCCTATCTTAGCACTCGGAGTCCCCGGCAACGGCGCCAGAAATTCTCTTGCTTAGCGGCTTCCCGCCCTTCGTTGGTGAGCCCCAAGTGGAAGGCGTGATGCAGTTTAGCAGTGAGTTTCCCTCGGTGAGGATACCAAGGTTTGTCTCCCGTAGGACTCTGGATATGATAAGTAGGTGTCAGCGGCGCGACTGAAGTGGACCTGCACACAGACACAGATAACTTTGTTCCCAACGAAGTTCAGAGAGGTTGTCAATCTCTCCGGTCTTGTTGTTCACAAAGGGTAAAACACAAGTGATAATGATAGCGAGTAAAAGCGGAAAAGGAAAGATAGCTTGAAACAGTAATAAGGATATGGACCGGGATACATGATGTTCGCTAGTGATGTCTCTCTCCCAAAAGACGATAAAACTGCTATGCGAGGTAAACAAATTACAGAAAGGCAATTGACAGTATTATGAACGCACCGCAATGCTAACTATGCTACAAAAGAAAGGAAGAGGTTCAAAAGCACGGGCAGTACGCCAAAATAAGTAGACCGAAATCCATCTGCATCTACTACTAATCATCCACCTTGAGATATCTATCCAGAACATCTCGCTGGTATTAAGTTGCGAGCCCCACCCAAAGTGTAAACCCAAAGCAACAGACAACTGCAATAAAAGAACTTTGCGTAAAGTAAACAATCCTTGTGACCGCGGTCACAAGCACCGTTGTTTTCCCCCTTGTGGCAATAGCACATCCCCTAGACTAATGTTTCTGTCACTCAAGCGTGTCATCAGGGAGGCATGAAGCCACAATCTAGCACAACGCTCCCTCTCGGAGTCACTACCTACTACTTGGCCAAAGCAATAAACAGCAACGGAGATCATGCAAGAATTACTTAGGAACAAAAATATAAAAGATCAAGACAAAATATATTACTCTATCAAAATCTGAACATAATCTCATAATCCATCAGATCCGATCAAACTTAACATAGCAATTGCAGAAATATTACAAAGGTGCCTCGATCATGTAGGGCAGCTCACGAGGTCTAAACAATGAAGATCAAAGAGGGGAGGAGAACATCACATAGCTACTGATCACGGACCCATGGTCCAAGAAGAACTACTCACGGGACATCCGGGGAGCATCCATGGTGGAGAGGAGACTCCCGGAGGTCAATCCTCCCTCCCGCAGGGTGCCGGGAAGAGGTCTTCTGGTGCTCCCAATCTTGGAAGCGCGGCGGCGGCGGAACAGAGGCGAGTTCACGGAATAGGGTTCCTCTTCTGGAGTTTTCCCGTGACGGGGGATATATAGGAGAAAGGGGGCAGCTAGAGGTGGGCCAGGGGCCCCAGGGCGCGGCCAAGGGTGGGGCCGCGCCGGGTGGCCGCCTGGCCCCCCTTGGCCCCCCTCTGGCCCCTCCCGGGCTTTTCTCGAAGCTTCCGTCACGCTGATTTTTTATCTGAATTTTTCTGGCACTTTTTATATGGGGGAAAACTGTAATAGAAAAACAGCAGAAAACAGGAACTGGCACTGGGGTGCACTGAGTTAATAGGTTAGTCCAAATATGATAAAAATGTATGAAAGTGTATCTAGATCATAGCAATATCACACAAAACATGCATGGAACGAGCAGAAATTATAGATACGTTTTGGACGTATCACTTGTGCACCCATACCTTGAAACCTCAACCTTCCAAAGAGTCCACCATACCTTTCCTATTACCGCCACTCCTAAAGTATATTATTCATGTGCTATCTTTAAACCTTCAAATTAGTATACCCCTTGTTTTGTGCCTCTATTTTAGGTCTTGAGGAAGTAGTAGATAATTCATGATCTTCTTATGCTGGACAAGTTTTATCTTGGGATTGCATGTCTAATATGCAAACCCCTAATACGAGGAGGAACTGGCATGAGTGCGCGCAACTCGTAAAATATAATAGCAACAAACAAACCATCCTTCACGCTTTGTTCATGAGAAATCAGAAAACTTTGGCAGTGATAAACAAAGGAGATTAAGGGGATGTGATCGTCCCCACCTTGGGAGTCGTTCCCCAAAACTTGTCCGGCATGAGAAGTAATTGGGATATCTACTAGCATTCGTTGACGAACTATGTACCTCCCCAAATCTTATTTTATAATCCTATTGGTTTCAAAACCTCTAAAAGCTCTAGCACATGAGCTTTCCCTACCTCCCTCTGCGAAGGGCTAAGCCTTTAATTTTATGTTGAGTCAGTAAACCCACTTCTTTCTATCCCACAATGAGCAGACACCTTATGTTGACAAATATGCATGCATTTGTATTGTCTCATTGAGAATTGTCATATTACATCGTTGTTTACATTATCATTAAGATCAAACATCTTACTTTGTGTTAGAATTTTCACTTCTTGACTAATAACATTTTATTTCAAAAGCTTCAAATGATCTCATCAAATACAAAGGAAAGAGCAAGAGTTAAAAGTTATTACTTGTTCTTTGAAAAAGGACATGTTTGCCATGATTTGATGTGTTTTCTGGGTCCTACTTTTGATTTTAATTGATATTACTCTTTCATAAAGGCCATATGAATTGAGGTTGCTGTTGAGGATGCTTGAGTTTAGTAGAAGAAATTATGATGCTTCTTGTCCGTATTTTATTATCGACACTTCAGTCTCTAGAAACTTGTGGACAGGTTTACCGAGCTCAGTATTCGCTTGGGGAAAAGTGAGGTCTAAGCTTGGGGGAGTTGATACGTCCAAAATGCATCACTACTTTACATCATAATCCACCTCTATTCATTGCTATATTTCATGTTATGATGATGTTCTTATAGTGTTTTGGCTTGTTTTACACATTTTACAACTTTCCGGTGCCGAAACAGAAGACGCATGAATCAGCGGGGAAAAGTGCACATCAGGTGGCCATATCAGCAAATCTCTAAATGACCTGAAATTCACAGGGCGTAACTTTCTGAAGAATTGACGAAGACCCGTCGAAGAACACCCGGAGGGGGGCCACTAGGCTCCCAGGCGCCCTGGTGGCGCGTCCCCCCCTCAGGCCGTGCCACGTGGCCGCCTGGGAGGTGGGCCCCACTCCAGGAGCCCCCCTTTGGACTATATCATCGTCGTGACCTAAAAACCCCAGAACAAGAAGAGTTTCCGGATTTCCGCCGCCGCTCCGTGGCGGAAACCTAGAGAGAAGAAAAGACCTTTCCGGCTGGCAGATTCCACCAGGGAGAACTCCTCCTGGAGGGGGAGATCGTCCTCATCGTCATCACCATCGTCACGGGCATCATCGAGATCATCATCACCATCATCCCCATCACCAGCACCATCTCCATCTTCATCCCATCTCGTCTCATCGTTGCAATCCAAGTTGTAACTCGCACTATCTATCCCCTCTGTTGGAGATATGTTCTAGAGGCAATCATGTTATGATGTTGTCTCCTTATGTATTGATGAGTTACTTGTATTTTCCTTGAACATCATCACTCATATGTATCAATAAGTATGTGACTTGTTTGTGAAACTATATATTCTATGATGATTGTTCTAATGGTCCCTAGTTGATAAGGTTATGCAGACACATATCCTTGACTAGTATATGATTCAGTTGATGACTATGTTTCACAAGTCATGATCATGGAGATGCTACCGATATTATGAACTTAGTGATGGGATCACTGAGTTAGACAGAGACCCACTTTGAGACGCAACGAGATATTGTCATCTGTTAGTCTCAATACAATGTATATGACATGTCCTAGACATGAGGTCCTCGCATGTTCTCGGGATGAGGAATGACTCACTTAGGGACAATCAAACGCTACACCATAACTGGGTAGCTATAAAGGTAGCTTACGGGTGAGTCATGATACATGCCGTGAGACATGGTTGATCAAGATGGGATTTGCCCCTCCACTTTGGAGAGATATTCTCTGGGCCCTCTTGAGTGATAAGATTCAGAAAGCATGGCCATGGGACATGGGCTAAGTGTTGATGGCGTGGAAGTGGTAATGGCTTCTCGCCCTTCGTTGGTTACCCCAAGTGGAAGGTGAGATGTAGGATAGCAGCAAATTTCCCCTATGTACAGGATAGGGTTTGTCTCCCGTAGGACTCCGGCAAAGATAATTAGGTGGAAAGAAAACAACGGCACCGTTTACGACAAACGTAGCTTCCTTGACCTGGACCTACACACAATACAATTAACTTTGCTCCCAACGAAGTTCAGAGATGTTTTCTATCTCTCCGGTCTTGTTGTTTACAACGGGTCAAACACACAAGGGATAATGATAATGATAGCAACTGAAAGTAAATACTAAAAATTTAATAGGCTTGTAAACAATGATGAGAATATGGACTGGGGTCCCATGATGTTCACTAGTGATGTCTCTCTCCCAAAAGACAATAAAACTGTTATGCGAGGTAAAAAAATTACAGATGGGCAATTGACATGATTATAAACGCACCGCAGTGCTAACTATGCTACAAAAGAAAGGAAGAGGCTCATAAGCATGGGCAGTACGCCAAAATAAGTAGACTGAAATCCATCTACATCTACTACTAATCATCCACCTTGAGATATCTATCCGGAACATCTCGCTGGTATTAAGTTGCGAATCCCACCCAAATTGTAAACTCAAAGCAACAAACAACTGCATTAAAAGAACTTTGCGTAAAGTAAACAATCCTTGTAACCGCGGTTACAAGCACCATTGTTTTCCCCCTTGTGGCCACAACACATCCCCTGGACTCATGTTTCTGTCGCTCAAGCGTGTCATCAAGGGCATGTACCCACAATTGAGCATAACGTTCCCTCTTGGAGTTACTACCTACTACCTGGCCAAAGAAATAAACAGCAAAGGAGAACATGCAAGAGTTACTTAGGAACAAAAATATAAGAGACCAAAAACCAAATATATTACTCTATCACGATCTGAACATAATCTCATAATCCATCGGATCCCTTCGAACTCAACATAGCAAAATCAGAAAGATTACATATGTGCCTCGATCATGTAGGGCAGCTCACGAGGGCTAAACCATGAAGAACAAAGAGGAGAGGAGAACATCACATAGCTACTGATCACGGACCCATGGTCCAAGGTAGACTACTGACAACACATCCGGGAAGCGTCCATGGTGGAGGAGAAGCTCGCGGAGGTCGATCCTCCCTCCGGCAGGGTTTCGGGAAGGGTCCTGACGGTGCTGCGGATCTTGGAAGCGCGGTGGCGGAACAGAGGGGAGATTGCGAATTAGGGTTTTGTCTTTGGAGTTTCCTCGTGACGGAGAATAAATAGGCGAAGGGGGACATCCAGGGCGGGCACCAGGATTCCAGGCGCCCCCCTGACGCGGCCAAGCCCCTGGCCGCGCCAGGTGGCCGCCTGGTCCCCTGGTGGTGGCTTTCTGGCCCCACATCAGGCTTCTGGAGGCTTCCGTCGCGCATATTTTTTATCTGATTTTTCCCGGATTTTTAGAGCACTTTTTATATGGAGAAAAACTGAAATAGAAAAACAGCAGAAAACAGAAACCGGCACTGGGGTGAACTAAGTTAGTAGGTTAGTACAAATATGATCAAAAGTGTATGGAAGTGTATCTAGATCATAGCAATATCACACAAAACATGCATGGAGCGAGCAGAAATTATCGATACGTTTGAGACGTATCAACATCCCCAAGCTTAATTCCTGCTCATCCTCGAGTAGGTAAATGATAATGAGCATAATTTCTGTGGTGACATGCTAGCAACCATATAAGAACTTTGAAAAGTAAAGTAATCAAGGTATGTCATTCAATTCAAGTCATAACATGCAAGAGTCTATATTAGTATTAAAGCAAGTACAAAGAGAACATTAGGTGCAAGAGCTCTCGCTGTCCGTGACTCGAATGTCTCCAGATGGTGTTTGTGTGCAACAAGGGGGATATGGAATACGAGAAAAATATATTTTTATGTTGAGAACTCAATCTACTAAAGTTTCACACTTGGTCTTCTTTGGAATCTTATCTTGACTCATCCCCAGACCACTAGCCAGGTACAAGTCAATTTGATCCACTCCTTTTAGATATTTTGAGCACTCATGCAATGGATGAGCGTAAGCACGAGAGTTGACACTTAGGATGGAAAAGAGAGATGTATGGTGGAGGAGGAAGACAAAAAGGAGGAGAAAGGCTCACATCAATGAGGACAATCATAGGAGAGAAGGCCAAATGATAGATATGATGTGAGGAGTAGGGATTGCCATGCAATGGATGCACATATCAGCTAAAAAGCTCTCTAATGGAACTAGTGGGGTGCATCTAACTTTCTCGCTCATGAAGACCTAGAGCTCATTTTAGGAGGCTCATCCTTGGAATATGCAAGCCAAGTTCTATAGTGTGAAGGTCCCCACATAGCTATATGCATGAATGATCATCTCTATGGAGTACAAGGATAAGAGGGAGTACTAGTGTGGATCTTTCAAAAGGATAGTAGTATTGCCCCTTTCTCTCTTTTTATTTCTTTTTTTCTCTTTTTTCTATTTTTTGTATTTTTTGGTGGCCTCAATGGCTTTTCTATTTAACTCTCTTTTGTCCTCTTTGGTATCTTTTATTGTGTCCACTTTGGGATCTTTTCCTCACTTAAGGGCAAGACTCTAATTTACAAGAGAGTATAGAAGATCTTTCACACTTTACAAGGTACTCAAATCATAAAGAAGATGTAGCTATCATGATGTATGCAATGTATGTCGCTGCCAGTGTAGCAGGAACATGTATGCCATGAAGATCAAGTCATGAAGAGGTGGATGTTGCATGGCAATATATCTCAGAAAGGCTATGGAAACTCCTTGATAGGTTTCAAGGAAAGATATAAGGAGGTTTATGATGACAGAGCGTGTCATGCCAAGGGTTTGGATGTACCGGCGAAGGTGGACGGCAACTCTCGGAGTGATAAGGAGGCAATGCACGGCACAGGAGAGGCTAGCAAATATGAGGAGGTGGAAGGGTCAACTTTCAATACTCACATTAGTCCGAAGAACTCATTCACATATTATCGGTAACTCTCAATCTAATAAGGAGGTTCACAAAGAGACAAGTACCCCGACGAGGAGTGTATGGGGGTTTGGTTATCCTTGTGCATCCTCGACTCATGGTACGTGAGTGTTCTCTAATATTCGACCCCTCAGAAGAGTAGTGATCCATCTAGTAGCTAGAATTCTCAACTAGTTTTGTAGGTTTTTGAAAATAAACACGGATTGCCCAAAATACGACACCTATCACTAATAGGCTAGAGCTCTTGACACCAAAAGTTCAAACATTACTCACATCAATAACTCAAAACTATTGCAAGTTACTACTAGAATTAAATAGCAACCTGAATTACCTACTTATCAAAACAAGACACAACTCAGTGCAACACCCAACTCTCTGTAAGGCCCGATATGCGATACTGTTCCAGATCTAGATGTTTCCATCCAGATCCGGGGACGAAGCACATATCGGTCCCACCGCGACATATGACAAGCCATATGCCCCGGATTTCCAACATGATATCACAACATTACAGCTACAAGGATACAACATCTCATACAATCGGCATACAACTGCCTTAATACATTACATCAGCGGAAGATACATGTCTGAGTACATACTACAATCAATTGACTAGTGGCAAAGAGAAAAACGTCGATCCCCATAACCACACGGGACCAGGCACTCCGCCGGGATCCGCCTAACTCGTCGTCGTCGAGTCTCCACGTGAAACGTCGATCACCATACCTGTTGTCGATCAAGAGCCCTGAAAAGAGTTTGGGGGTAGTATCATTAGTACAGAAGTACTCAGCATCCAACTGTAGTGGTCAACTGACACAACAAGGACCTCATCACTCGTCATTCTAGGATAACTAGTAGTTTACAGTAAGGATGGGGTAAGTGGTGAGG
Source organism: Bromus sterilis (assembly GCA_950022295.1). Lineage (NCBI taxonomy): Eukaryota > Viridiplantae > Streptophyta > Magnoliopsida > Poales > Poaceae > Bromus > Bromus sterilis. The sequence goes on along the minus strand of OX465595.1, from coordinate 356,163,524 downwards.
TTTCTGCCGCCCTAGCATTTATGAAGTGGCTAACGATATAGAGAGTAAGATAAGAAGCCAAGCATTCGATGAGGAATCGCCGCCAACAAGTCTGCTATCCACCTACTTATGCAAGCATAACACCTATCCTATCCTTCTCCTCCTCTTAGCATCCCGACGAAGAAGAAGCAGTCAAGGCACACACACGTTGATCAAATTATATTAAGATTATGTCAGAACCCTCACGGTGTTCCGTTGGAAATCAATTCTGATCGCGGTAGCATTTTCACCTCAAGATTTTGGGGAAGCTTCCAACGTGCTATGGGAACTCATCTCTCCTTTAGTACAGCTTTTCATCCTCAGTCTAGCGGTCAAGTCGAAAGGGTTAACCAAATTCTTGAAGACATGCTCAGAGCTTGTGTTATCTCATTCGGAAAGAATTGGGAGAATTCTCTTCCATATGCTGAATTTTCTTATAACAATAGTTTTCAATCTAGTCTGAACATGGCTCCTTTTGAACTCCTTTATGGACGACGATGTCGAACACCACTAAACTGGTCTGAAACCGGTGAAAGACAATTCTTTGGACCGGATATGATCAAGGAAGCAGAAGAGCAAGTTCGAATTGTTCGTGATCAATTGAAAGCAGCCCAGTCTCGTCAGAAAAGCTACTATGATCGTCATCATAGGCAAGAGAGCTACAATCTAGATGAGAAGGCTTACCTTCGGGTTACTCCTCTGAAGGGAACCCAACGTTTCGGTATCAAAGGCAAGTTGGCCCCACGTTACATCGGACCTTTCCGCATTATTGCTAAACGTGGAGAAGTTGCCTACCAACTTGAACTACCCCCGCACCTTTCTCGAGTACACGATGTATTCCATGTGTCCCAACTCAGGCGTTGCTTCAAGGACCCCATCCGCGAAGTCGACCATGAAACGCTTGATCTCCAAGATGACCTTTCTTATCGAGAATACCCCGTTCGTATTCTTGATTCCGCAGAGCGTGTCACTCGTCGTCAGAAGATTAGGTTTCTGAAAGTGTAATGGTCACACCACTCTGAAAGAGAAGCCACGTGGGAGAGAGAAGACCGTCTCAGTGCCGAGTACCCCACCTTCCTCCCACAGACTTCTGAATCTCGGGACGAGATTCTTTTGAGTGGGGGCGAGTTGTCAGAACACTCTGTTACGTATGTGCTAGGGTTAGCTAGTGCCTTTGCATCATGTCAAAATTTCAAAAAGAAATCTAGGAAATCAAATTCAAAATCAAAATGGGAGAAGGAACACCCCCCAGATGAATTAATTCAAAAGGCCAGATAAAAATCTTTTCCAAAAATTCATGTTAGAGTTTTGAAAAGTCTTATAAATGAGTGTGATCACATATCAAGTGATGTGGGACCCACCCCATGCTCATAGATTTTTCAAATATTCAAACAGTACCTTGGAATTAAAGAAATACCCCTATTTGATTTAAAATTCAAATCATTTGAATTTTAAAAATGTTGAAAGTTTATGAGTGGCTAGTCTATATTATTATGAGGCCATGTAAAAGTTTTCAGCATTTAATAAAATGGTTTGGTATTTTATCAGAGCCAAAACAAACTACAGAAAAGGAAAAGAAAATGCAAAACAGAGAAGAAAAGAAAATGGAAGAACCCCAGGCTTTCGGCCCAACTCATCGCCCGCGGCCCAGCAAGCCAGCCCAGCCCGCGCCCCCGTTTGTCTTCTTCCCCCGGCGCGGCAAGCAGCTCGCTGGAGCGCATGCCGACGCCGGCGGCAGTTGCCTGCCTGCCTGGAGGCCTCCCAGGCGTCCTTATCGCGCCAGGAGACGTCCCGTGGACGCCCGCTTCACTTCCCCCTCTTCTCCACTGCTCTCGCGATCCCCTTCGTTTGATTTCGTCGCCGACAGGAAGCTCACCGGAGCGCACCGCCGTGGCAGACGTGGCCACCGTGCCCTAGAGCTCAAGCTGCGGTGTCCCTCGTACTCGCCGTCGTCGACTTCCTCTTCCCGAAGCAGGCGGAGCCGTGATTTGGACTCAAGCCACCGCAATCGTCCTCGAGCCCTCGCTGGATCCGCGACTCGTCGTCGTCAAATACTCCGGCTACGTGCCCTCCCCGACTCCATCGACTGCACCGTTGTACTCCCCGCATCTCGGTGAGCGTTTCCCCTCAAGCCACGCCTTCCTTCTCCTCCTCTAGCTCGAGCTGCCATGGACGCCGGAGTACCGAGCCTCCGTGCTCGTCGTCGGCGAGCATCCGTGAAGCACACGTACCCAAGCGCATGTCCGACGTCTTCCCTGTGGTCTAACGCGTCGAACGAGCTCAAGATTGCTGGATTTGGAGCACCGTGGCGACGTTTGCCTCCTCCCCGTGTTTCTGTTTCCGCCGGCGAGGTCACCGCCTTCGCTGGGGTCGTCGTCTTGGACGCTGGCGTGCACCAGGAGACGTACGAGAGCACGGGCTTCGCTCCCGTGGTCTCGGCGCTTCGTTTGGACCACGGGAACAGCAGAACCGCGCAGCGCCGCCGTGGCCAGGCCACCGGCGTTTAGCCGCCGGCAGGTCCGACGTGGCCGGGTTAAGTTAACCCTAATGACCCCCCTGGTGACACTGACAGTGGGCCCAATCCCTCTAATTAAACACGGTTTAATTTAAATAAAACGGGGTTAACCCCTGAGACACTGACAAGGCTGGCCCACTGGTCAGAGCACCCCCCCACGTCACTGTGACGTCATGCCTACGCAGTAATGAATTTCCAGAGAATTTTTGATTTAAAAATAAATCCAGAAACTCCAGAAAATACAATAAACTTTGGAAACTCATAGAAAATTCATATTAACTCCAAATTGGACAAATAATATATGAAAAATGATCAAGAGAAAATTATCTTTCCAAATATGCAACTTTCAACTCTGTTTGAGTTGAATTTAAAATGTGATCAGTAGCATTTGCTATTTGATTTAAATGAAATTAAATCAAATTCAATTCAAATATTTTTGCAACTTGAACCATGGCAACATGCTACATTTCACTTACACATCAGATGAATATCATACACATTTGAAGATAATTCAAAATGATCAAACTATATCACATATAACTTGGTTAATGTTGAATTCAAAGGTGGAGTTTGAATTTGCATTTTAAATGCAATATATTCCACTTAAATGGAATTGCCTCACACATCAAAACTTATACTTCAAGCTTTAACATTCAATCATGTTCTTGAGCATTGCATTCATATTGATTGCTACTTCGTGCTTTGTTTGTCGAGTAGAGGTGGAACCGGAGCAAGAGGTCACCCCCTTCGCTGAAGATCCAGAACCCGAACCTCGTCAGCAAGGCAAGCAAAACCCCCATTGATCATGTCGATAGAATCCCACTTCCCTCTCATGTCTCGCTTATGCATTGTTTAGGATGATCACCATGCTTCGTTTCTACCGCATAGATGAACCCATTCCTTTGCATGACCTATCATTTTGTCACAGTAGTAAGCAAACCACAATCCTAGCAACTGTAGGAGTTGTTTGATATCATGTGGCCCCTGCAATGTTACTGCTTATTGCATGCTTAGTATGATACCATGTTGTTACTGTGATGTGAGTCGGGATGGGAGTGATCATGTTGATGATGGTAGAAAAGTGTTGGTGAATCGACCGTAATACAAGGTGAACGATGAGAGGCTGTGTAGGAGTACACAGTGGGTTGTCTCGTTGAACACCGCCCTAAGTCCGAGTTCTTGTGTGGTGATCCAAGATGAAGAGTACAACCACACATTGGGCTCACTGACCCCTCTCAACCTATTAACTCATCCCTTTCGATGTCCAGATGTCGCAGTAGTTCGGAGTTCTGGTAGGCTTGTGGCCTGGATGCTAAGTGAGAGAACGGCTCACCCGAGACCGGCTTATGCACCACGCACACATAACTTGGGTCCACTTCGGTAAACCGGCCAGGTTCACGATTGTGGTAACCAACCCAAGTAGGCGGCTTTCTCGGACTAGATCGGCTATGAGGTAACAGTTGTGGTGAGCATCCTCGCTGGCACCCCTTGAATGGTGTCGAGATCAAAGGCGGTAAATGATGATCATGTGTGTGTAGCGGTACACCCTTGCAAGGTTAACAAAACTATTCGAATAGCCGCGTCCGCGGTTATGGACTGCTTGGAAAGCTTAGCTTGATTATTAGATAACTTGAACCGGATACTTCTAAAACACACCAAGATAAGTGTGAGTGCTATGGCGTGCTTTCTCATGGGGAAGTTGAGGAAGGCACCATAGTGGTGTATTGGTTGGTGAAAGTAGTGGACTCGTGTACGCTTCTTACCTCAAGTCTGGTACTCGTAGTTCAGGACTAGCCAAGTCAAAGCTGGCATTTCTGCAAGTGAACCCCACCTCCCTTTACCTTGATACATGTGCATGAGTAGTATAGCTCCTATGTAAGACTTGCTGAGTACGCCTTTGTACTCACGTTTGCTTAATATATGTTTTAGATGATGCCACTGACCCCGAAGGTGGCTTCTTCATCGAGCTGGACGACTGAACTTAAGCTAGTCTAGTCCCAGTCAGCAGACTGGTTCCCTCGTGGAGGGCTTTGTGTTTGAATAAGGCTTCTTAAGCCATTTCTTAAACTTGTCTGTACTCAGACATAATTTGCTTCCGCTATGTGATGTAATGTTGGATCACATGTATGTGATCTCTGTGTGTACTCTATAAGAGTTATAAATAAAATGTACACTTTGTAGAGAATTGCAATGGTACCTGCTGTTCATACAAGGCATGTGTGCTGCGTGTATGTTTATAACATGCATGTCTTTGTATGGGTTTTCGAGACCTTAGTTGTGTTCTGGCTGGCGGTCTTTCATACACCAAGTGGCCCTTAGATGTGCGCAGCTTGGGGCATCGCGATGCGATTGCTCGAGACTCCGTCTCGTGCACACTTTGTGGTATGATCGAGCCCGCCCTAGACCCCGACTAAGTGATCGGGCTGGAGTAAGTCTATGTAAGAGTTTTGAGATAGTCGATAGTATGGCTGAGGCGACTTGTCTTTGAATATGGGAGTTCACCACCCATATCAGTAGACTTGTGTGCGTACGATGAGGACCCATTTCAGTTAATCATCCGGCCTGGATGGGATGCCCCTCACGTACGATGTTTTCCGAGAATGTTCAGTGCTTGGCCTTGTCTGCTTAGACAAGTGGGTGCGGTTCTCGGCTCTCCATATGACTATGTCTTAACTGTACTTGCATACGCTAACCCCGGGTCCCGACAGACTTGGTATCAGAGCAGGACTGACTGTAGGACTAGTAGCCTTGGCCGAAGTTGAGTCTAGCTTGCTATAGTTATATAGTTACTTTGGGTATATAAGGGAACAACGTAAGGCTTCTTTTTCTCCTTACCCCCTTCGTTCTGAGTTCTGAGTCACCCTCATCTTATTCTACGGGAAGATAGGGCTAGGCTCTCCTCTGTCTGATTAGAACATCTCGTTGTTTGCTTCCTTATAGCCGTAGGAAAGTTGTGATCGGTTTGCTAGAGTGGTTATGCTCCCTGTTTTGTTACATCGTATGTAAGTGATGTTTCCATGTTGTAAGAAATTGTCTTTTTCTTGCAATTACAGCCGTTATACTGTCCGAGTCATTCCAGGTTTATCTCATAATCTGATGCATTTGCAAACTCCTTTCTGTTTCAGATGGCAGATCTTCCCCCTCGGCAGATTGTTCGTTTGACCAGGTGCCTCGATGTGCGTGGCCATCCCGCCACATTGATCGAGATGATGTCCTATGTGGGATATCGATGGTACCCTGAGTACACCATCGAGGAGCAGTTTCACGACTTCAACCAGACGCAGTTCCACTGCATTGTCCGGATATATCCGCACCACGTTGGAGTCACTCAGCCTATCCACTTTGTACATGGAATTGGCGTTACCGAGAACATGGCTGTACAGGATGCTGCATACTCATGTATGACACTGTTGAGAGAGGAACACACTTTGCTGAGAGAGACTTCTTTCCGCTATATCCCTGCTGCACTTCCAGGAGAAGAGGGATATTACACCAGACTCTACTCAGATCACTCTGCAGAGGATCCCGCACTTCAGATGACTGCTAGGTTTGCTAGTGACTGAGATCGTGATGCACGCGCTCTCCGTTTTGAGCTCCACACCACTCGTGTTCGTTTGTACCGAGCACTGACGCTCTTGGCACCCTTTGTGAGCGTGGGATCAGTTGAGTTTGATGCGATCTATCCAGTGAGGACCCAGATGCCTTCTCGAGTTGCTTGGCCCGAGATTGGAGGAATTTTTCCACCCCGTGGTCCTTTGCTTCCACCCTACACTGGACCTAGGCCCCATCCTTTCCCAAATGGATATCAGGGTCCACAAGCCTCCGTGTTTTCCGATGGTCACCTCCAGCTACCGGGATACGCGGGTAATTTTTATTAGGACTACTATGGAGATGGAGATGAGTGAGACCGCCTGTGGTCTTACCTAGTGATGATGTAGTAGTATCTTAGTATATTGTAAGCAAGGTGTCTAAGTTCCAGAGGCTTAGATAAATAATGTATAGGAAGTCTGAGTGCCTCTGAAGGATGTATCATCTTCATCACGTTTGTATTAGCTTAGTGCTTGTACTAAAACGATGTATGGTTTGTATGACAGCTTGTGAATATATGGCTTGTATGCTTTATCACCATGTTGTCAAGATGATTACTTCCTTTGCTCTGTAATCCTTCCAGTACTTCAATACCTTGTTAGACTCTCGAAATCAACTCTGTTTGACTTTGGTTTTTCACCTTCAGGATGTCTCAAGGTACACGTGGCCAGATTGGTCGTAACCAAGGTCGTGGGAACAACCAGGAGGAAGACAACCTTCCACCCCCACCCACGATGGCCCAAGTGCTGATGGAGGTCGAGAGGAACCGCTGTGACTCTCACCACCTGCTGGAAGTCATTGCATGCAACACCACTCAGCAGCGCAATGAGCTGGTGTCCCTGAACGACTTCATCCGGCTTCATCCCCCGGTTTTCAGTTACTCCACCGAGCCCCTTGACGCCGATGACTGGCTTCGCAGCATCGAGAGGAAGCTCCAAGCCGGCCATGTTGCAGATGGCGACAAGGTCAATTATGCCACCTATCACCTTGAAGGTGCCACAAGCTCTTGGTGGGAGAATTTTCTGAATATGCGCCCCGTTGGACCACCTGCATCTTGGGAGGAATTCTGCACCTCTTTCCGCGAGCACCACATTCCCCAGGGTCTCATGGACCGCAAGCGTGAGGAGTTCTGTAACCTCACTCAAGGCAGAAGAACCGTGGACGAGTTTAGTCGTGAGTTCAACCGACTTGCTCGTTATGCAACTGAAGAAGTCTCCACCGACTCCAAGAAACAAGAGAGGTTCCGTCGTGGCCTCAACTCCGGACTCCGTCGTGAGCTCAATCTTCATGACTTTGCCACCTTCCAGGTCCTTGTCAACAAGGCCATCAAGGCAGAGGACATGAACACCCCCAACGATTTCCGCAAACACCCTAGGGATGACGGATCATCCAGCTCTGGTTCCCAGAAACGCAAGATCTGGATCCCAAATAGCATGTTCCGCCAGAACAACCCACCGAGGCCATCCTATGTGGCGCCTCGTCCACCCACCCAGTTCCACCCAGCTCCACCAAACAACCCAGCTCCGCGAACTGTTTTCGGAGCTTGTTACAAGTGTGGTCAGGCAGGCCACTATTCTCGAGAGTGTCCCCAGAACCAGCTCCAACACCAGAATGCTCCACCACGTGCCGGAGGCAACAACAACAACAATGGCCGTGGCAAGCCACCCCAGAAGGTCTACACCGCCAAACCCGCTCCTCCCGCCACTCGTGGACGTGTGAACCAGATAGCCGCCGAAGAGACTGACGACACCACTGACGTCATTCTTGGTACGCTCCCAGTCAATTTTGTTCCTACTTCCGTTCTTTTCGACCCAGGAGCATCTCATTCATTCATGTCGGAAAGTTATGCACTTCGTCATGAGTTACCCTTTGTTGAATTGTCCACCCCAATGGTTATTCAAACTCCATGGTCAAGATGGCAAACTAATAGAGTAAGCCATGGTAATCAAATAGCAATTGAGGGTTTAGTATTCCTTGCTTCACTCATAGCCATCAAGTCTTCAGACATTGATGTCATCCTTGGCATGGATTGGCTATCAAGACAGAATGCCTACCTGGATTGCAAAGGCAAATCCGTGAAACTCACCCACCCTTCAAGCAAAACAGTCAACTATTCCTCACCCAGAACAAGAACCCAAGTGCATTCTTTGAATGTACTTCCCCTTCCCGAACTTGAAGATATTCCGGTGGTTCGTGACTTCCCGGATGCCTTTCCTGAAGAGCTGTCGGGCATGCCACCCGACAGATGTGTAGAATTTATAGTGGATCTTGTTCCAGGAACCGCACCAATTTCCAAACGCCCATATAAAATGGCCCCACATGAGTTAGCTGAGCTAAAAACCCAACTTGATGCTTCGTTGGCAAAAGGCTTCATCCGCCCTAGCTCATCGCCATGGGGTTGCCCCATTCTGTTCGTAAAGAAGAAAGATGGAACAGAAAGGATGTGTGTAGACTATCGCCCGCTAAATTTAGCGACGATAAAGAACAAATACCCACTACCCAGGATAAATGATCTTTATGATCAACTTGCAGGATCCGCTGTCTTCTCCAAGATGGATTTGAGATTAGGTTATCATCAGATCAGAATCCGAAACGAGGACATTCCCAAAACGGCTTTTACTACTCGTTATGGTCTTTACGAGTACACCGTCATGTCCTTTGGTTTAACCAATGCCCCCGCCACATTCTCACGCTTGATGAATTCGATCTTCATGGAGTATCTGGATAAATTTGTTGTAGTTTATCTTGATGACATTCTCATCTACTCGAAGAACGAAGGAGATCATGCCGAACACTTAAGGCTGGTATTGATGAAGCTTAGAGAGCATCGCCTGTATGCTAAATTCTCCAAGTGTGAATTTTGGCTACCAGAAGTGACCTATTTAGGCCACGTGATTTCTGAAAAAGGCATTGCTGTGAATCCCGAGAGAGTTCAGGCCGTCCTTGAATGGACTCCACCTGAATCGGTTAAGCAAGTTAGGAGTTTTCTTGGCCTAGCCAGCTATTGCCGTCGCTTCATCGAGAACTTTTCTAAAGTTGCAAAGCCTCTAAATGAACTCCTCAAGAAAGATAAGAAATTCTTATGGACTCCCAAGTGCGAGGAAAGCTTTCAAGAGCTAAAAAGAAGATTAACTTCTGCACCCGTGCTTGCACCTCCAGACACCAAAAGAGATTTCGAGATCTATTGTGATGCCTCACGGCAAGGGTTAGGATGCATACTTCTGCAAGATCGACATGTGGTAGCTTATGCTTCACGCCAGTTGCGGCCACATGAAGAGAACTATCCTACCCATGACCTTGAACTCACTGCCGTAGTTCATGCTCTAACAACTTGGCGACATTACCTCCTTGGTAATCGTTGTGAGATTTATTCTGACCACCAAAGCCTCAAATATATTTTCACCCAGCCAGATCTTAATCTCAGGCAAAGACGCTGGATTGAGTTGATAAAAGATTACGACGTAGAAATTTCTTACACCCCAGGCAAAGCCAATGTCATGGCTGATGCACTAAGTCGTAAGTCGTACTGTAACAACCTCATGTTACAGCAGTATCAACCACTTCTTCATGAGGACTTTCGCAAGCTCAACCTTGAAATTGTTCCTCATGGCTATCTTTCTACCTTGGTGGCGACACCAACTCTTGAGGATCAAATCATAGTTGCCCAAAGGCGTGCACGAGGTGTTCACCGGATCAAGGAGAACATTGCTAGCGGAGTTGCTAAATGTTTCTCCACAGATAGAAAAGGAACGGTATTCTTTGAAAATCGTTTGGTAGTACCTAAGAATAAGGAACTAAGGCAACTCATCCTCAAAGAAGCCCATGACACACCCCTCTCAATTCATCCCGGTAGCACAAAAATGTACCGAGATCTACGCCAGAGATTTTGGTGGACTAGGATGAAGAGAGACATTGCTCAATTTGTTGCCGAATGTGATGTTTGTCGTCGCATTAAGGCAGAACATCAAAGACCTACTGGTACACTTCAACCTTTGTCCATTCCTGAGTGGAAATGGGACAAAGTCGGTAAGGACTTCATCACCGGCTTTCCAAGAACCCAGAAAGGAAACAATGCCATCTTCTTTGTCATAGATAGGCTTTCCAAAGTTGCTCACTTCCTTCCGGTTCGCGAGTCTATAACTGCTAGCCAGTTAGCGGACTTGTACATCTCCAGAATTGTATCCCTTCACGGTGTTCCGTTGGAAATCAATTCTGATCGCGGTAGCATTTTCACCTCAAGATTTTGGGGAAGCTTCCAACGTGCTATGGGAACTCATCTCTCCTTTAGTACAGCTTTTCATCCTCAGTCTAGCGGTCAAGTCGAAAGGGTTAACCAAATTCTTGAAGACATGCTCAGAGCTTGTGTTATCTCATTCGGAAAGAATTGGGAGAATTCTCTTCCATATGCTGAATTTTCTTATAACAATAGTTTTCAATCTAGTCTGAACATGGCTCCTTTTGAACTCCTTTATGGACGACGATGTCGAACACCACTAAACTGGTCTGAAACCGGTGAAAGACAATTCTTTGGACCGGATATGATCAAGGAAGCAGAAGAGCAAGTTCGAATTGTTCGTGATCAATTGAAAGCAGCCCAGTCTCGTCAGAAAAGCTACTATGATCGTCATCATAGGCAAGAGAGCTACAATCTGGATGAGAAGGCTTACCTTCGGGTTACTCCTCTGAAGGGAACCCAACGTTTCGGTATCAAAGGCAAGTTGGCCCCACGTTACATCGGACCTTTCCGCATTATTGCTAAACGTGGAGAAGTTGCCTACCAACTTGAACTACCCCCGCACCTTTCTCGAGTACACGATGTATTCCATGTGTCCCAACTCAGGCGTTGCTTCAAGGACCCCATCCGCGAAGTCGACCATGAAACGCTTGATCTCCAAGATGACCTTTCTTATCGAGAATACCCCGTTCGTATTCTTGATTCCGCAGAGCGTGTCACTCGTCGTCAGAAGATTAGGTTTCTGAAAGTGCAATGGTCACACCACTCTGAAAGAGAAGCCACGTGGGAGAGAGAAGACCGTCTCAGTGCCGAGTACCCCACCTTCCTCCCACAGACTTCTGAATCTCGGGACGAGATTCTTTTGAGTGGGGGCGAGTTGTCAGAACCCTCTGTTACGTATGTGCTAGGGTTAGCTAGTGCCTTTGCATCATGTCAAAATTTCAAAAAGAAATCTAGGAAATCAAATTCAAAATCAAAATGGGAGAAGGAACACCCCCCAGATGAATTAATTCAAAAGGCCAGATAAAAATCTTTTCCAAAAATTCATGTTAGAGTTTTGAAAAGTCTTATAAATGAGTGTGATCACATATCAAGTGATGTGGGACCCACCCCATGCTCATAGATTTTCAAATATTCAAACAGTACCTTGGAATTAAAGAAATACCCCTATTTGTTTTAAAATTCAAATCATTTGAATTTTAAAAATGTTGAAAGTTTATGAGTGGCTAGTCTATATTATTATGAGGCCATGTAAAAGTTTTCAGCATTTAATAAAATGGTTTGGTATTTTATCAGAGCCAAAACAAACTACAGAAAAGGAAAAGAAAATGCAAAACAGAGAAGAAAAGAAAAGGGAAGAACCCCAGGCTTTCGGCCCAACTCATCGCCCGCGGCCCAGCAAGCCAGCCCAGCCCGCGCCCCCGTTTGTCTTCTTCCCCCGGCGCGGCAAGCAGCTCGCTGGAGCGCATGCCGACGCCGGCGGCAGCTGCCTGCCTGCCTGCCTGGAGGCCTCCCAGGCGTCCTTATCGCGCCAGGAGACGTCCCGTGGACGCCCGCTTCACTTCCCCCTCTTCTCCACTGCTCTCGCGATCCCCTTCGTTTGATTTCGTCGCCGACAGGAAGCTCATCGGAGCGCACCGCCGTGGCAGACGTGGCCACCGTGCCCTAGAGCTCAAGCTGCGGTGTCCCTCGTACTCACCGTCGTCGACTTCCTCTTCCCGAAGCAGGCGGAGCCGTGATTTGGACTCAAGCCACCGCAATCGTCCTCGAGCCCTCGCCGGATCCGCGACTCGTCGTCGTCAAATACTCCGGCTACGTGCCCTCCCCGACTCCATCGACTGCACCGTTGTACTCCCCGCATCTCGGTGAGCGTTTCCCCTCAAGCCACGCCTTCCTTCTCCTCCTCTAGCTCGAGCTGCCATGGACGCCGGAGTACCGAGCCGCCGTGCTCGCCGTCGGCGAGCATCCGTGAAGCACACGTACCCAAGCGCATGTCCGACGTCTTCCCTGTGGTCTAACGCGTCGAACGAGCTCAAGATTGCTGGATTTGGAGCACCGTGGCGACGTTTGCCTCCTCCCCGTGTTTCTGTTGCCGCCGGCGAGGTCACCGCCGTCCCTGGGGTCGTCGTCTTGGACGCTGGCGTGCACCAGGAGACGTACGAGAGCACGGGCTTCGCTCCCATGGTCTCGGCGCTTCGTTTGGACCACGGGAACGGCAGAACCGCGCAGCGCCGCCGTGGCCAGGCCACCGGCGTTTAGCCGCCGGCAGGTCCGACGTGGCCGGGTTAAGTTAACCCTAATGACCCCCCTGGTGACACTGACAGTGGGCCCAATCCCTCTAATTAAACACGGTTTAATTTAAATAAAACGGGGTTAACCCCTGAGACACTGACAAGGCTGGCCCACTGGTCAGAGCACCCCCCACGTCACTGTGACGTCATGCCTACGCAGTAATGAATTTCCAGAGAATTTTTGATTTAAAAATAAATCCAGAAACTCCAGAAAATACAATAAACTTTGGAAACTCATAGAAAATTCATATTTACTCCAAATTGGACAAATAATATATGAAAAATGATCAAGAGAAAATTATCTTTCCAAATATGCAACTTTCAACTCTGTTTGAGTTGAATTTAAAATGTGATCAGTAGCATTTGCTATTTGATTTAAATGAAATTAAATCAAATTCAATTCAAATATTTTTGCAACTTGAACCATGGCAACATGCTACATTTCACTTACACATCAGAGGCATATCATACACATTTGAAGATAATTCAAAATGATCAAACTATATCACATATAACTTGGTTAATGTTGAATTCAAAGGTGGAGTTTGAATTTGCATTTTAAATGCAATATATTCCACTTAAATGGAATTGCCTCACACATCAAAACTTATACTTCAAGCTTTAACATTCAATCATGTGCTTGAGCGTTGCATTCATATTGATTGCTACTTCGTGCTTTGTTTGTCGAGTAGAGGTGGAACCGGAGCAAGAGGTCACCCCCTTCGCTGAAGATCCAGAACCCGAACCTCGTCAGCAAGGCAAGCAAAACCCCCATTGATCATGTCGATAAAATCCCACTTCCCTCTCATGTCTCGCTTATGCATTGTTTAGGATGATCACCATGCTTCGTTTCTACCGCATAGATGAACCCATTCCTTTGCATGACCTATCATTTTGTCACAGTAGTAAGCAAACCACAATCCTAGCAACTGTAGGAGTTGTTTGATATCATGTGGCCCCTGCAATGTTACTGCTTATTGCATGCTTAGTATGATACCATGTTGTTACTGTGATGTGAGTCGGGATGGGAGTGATCATGTTGATGATGGTAGAAAAGTGTTGGTGAATCGACCCTAATACAAGGTGAACGATGAGAGGCTGTGTAGGAGTACACAGTGGGTTGTCTCGTTGAACACCGCCCTAAGTCCGAGTTCTTGTGTGGTGATCCAAGATGAAGAGTACAACCACATATTGGGCTCACTGACCCCTCTCAACCTATTAACTCATCCCTTTCGATGTTCAGATGTCGCAGTAGTTCGGAGTTCTGGTAGGCTTGTGGCCTGGATGCTAAGTGAGAGAACGGCTCACCCGAGACCGGCTTATGCACCACGCACACATCACTTGGGTCCACTTCGGTAAACCGGCCGGGTTCACGATTGTGGTAACCAACCCAAGTAGGCGGCTTTCTCGGACTAGATCGGCTATGAGGTAACAGTTGTGGTGAGCATCCTCGCTGGCACCCCTTGAATGGTGTCAAGATCAAAGGCGGTAAATGATGATCATGTGTGTGTAGCGGTACACCCTTGCAAGGTTAACAAAACTATTCGAATAGCCGCGTCCGCGGTTATGGACTGCTTGGAAAGCTTAGCTTGATTATTAGATAACTTGAACCGGATACTTCTAAAACACACCAAGATAAGTGTGAGTGTTATGGCATGCTTTCTCGTGGGGAAGTCGAGGAAGGCACCATAGTGGTGTATTGGTTGGTGAAAGTAGTGGACTCGTGTACGCTTCTTACCTCAAGTCTGGTACTCGTAGTTCAGGACTAGCCAAGTCAAAGCTGGCATTTCTGCAAGTGAACCCCACCTCCCTTTACCTTGATACATGTGCATGAGTAGTATAGCTCCTATGTAAGACTTGCTGAGTACGCATTTGTACTCACGTTTGCTTAATCTATGTTTTGGATGATGCCACTGACCCCGAAGGTGGCTTCTTCATCGAGCTGGACGACTGAACTTAAGCTAGTCTAGTCCCAGTCAGCAGACTGGTTCCCTCGTGGAGGGCTTTGTGTTTGAATAAGGCTTCTTAAGCCATTTGTTAAACTTGTCTGTACTCAGACATAATTTTCTTCCGCTATGTGATGTAATGTTGGATCACATGTATGTGATCTCTGTGTGTACTCTATAAGAGTTATAAATAAAATGTACACTTTGTAGAGAATTGCAATGGTACCTGCTGTTCATACAAGGCATGTGTGCTGCGTGTATGTTTATAACATGCATGTCTTTGTATGGGTTTTCGAGACCTTAGTTGTGTTCTGGCTGGCGGTCTTTCATACACCAAGTGGCCCTTAGATGTGCGCAGCTTGGGGCATCGCGATGCGATTGCTCGAGACTCCGTCTCGTGCACACTTTGTGGTATGATCGAGCCCGCCCTAGACCCCGACTAAGTGATCGGGCTGGAGTAAGTCTATGTAAGAGTTTTGAGATAGTCGATAGTATGGCTGAGGCGACTTGTCTTTGAATATGGGAGTTCACCACCCATATCAGTAGACTTGTGTGCGTACGATGAGGACCCATTTCAGTTGATCATCCGGCCTGGATGGGATGCCCCTCACGTACGATGCTTTCCGAGAATGTTCAGTGCTTGGCCTTGTCTGCTTAGACAAGTGGGTGCGGTTCTCGGCTCTCCATATGACTATGTCTTAACTATACTTGCATACGCTAACCCCGGGTCCCGACAGACTATCTCAGTTGTTGTTGTCTATGAACAAGGAGTAGATCTCAAGTCTTCCATAATTGTAGACACGGCTTCTCGAAAAGATTTAACCCTGCAGGGGTGTACCAACTTCCCATTACAAGGATCCGCACGCACGCCCATCTCTCTCAGTTTCTACCCATCACAGGCCGCCATTTTATGATTTAGTCCCGAGAGATCCGAAACGACAGGTCCCTCTAACTAACAACGAACAAATCCGGGTGGCCCTTGTGTTGGGGTTCGGGGCAGAAAACACAAATTTTTCATAACCTACGATACCCAATCCCAAGACCTATGCTATGCTGATGCAAGTAA
Source organism: Bromus sterilis (assembly GCA_950022295.1). NCBI lineage: Eukaryota > Viridiplantae > Streptophyta > Magnoliopsida > Poales > Poaceae > Bromus > Bromus sterilis. Next base: position 356,147,866 of record OX465595.1, on the reverse strand, counting down.
CGGACAGAAATAGATCACATACCAGTATGTAGTCCGTTAAGCGGGAAATGTTCCCGCATGAACGTGGTTGGTGTAGTCGTACCGGCAATCCCCGATGCTGCACAGATCCACGATGACTCCTGTAGCCACCCGATCCTTGTAGACCGATGACGGGATTACGTCCCCGTCGGAACGTTGCTGATGAAGACCTCGCGATACGATCACGACGATGAAGTAGCACCACAAGTGTAGTTCCTTGCGGGATTATACACATACAGTATACCCGACGTCCCTCCGGGCTCCGAACCAGTAGAGCAGCGGAAAGAAGATGGATTCGGATCCCGATTCCAGCAGCACGACGGCATGCGTATAGTGGAGAAATCCCCAACCAAGTGTAGACTGCAAACAAGGGGAGTCCACTCGAGGAAGGAGAAAGGAGGGAGAGAGAGATGAGAGAAACTTGTCTCAAATCAATTTGTATGAAGAAAAAAGGGCACCCTACCCCTCCTTATATAGGCCAAGGAGGGGTGCCACCCTCCTCTCCACTTCCGGGGTGGGACTAATCCCAAGGGGAGGGCAAATGGCGCAGCCCTAGGGGGGTGAGCCCCCTCATGGCGCCATGGCCCATGGGGGAGGACTCCCTCTCCCCCTAATGGGCCCTATGAGGCCCATGTGCCTTTTCTTCCATTTTTAATTATATTCAAATACATTTTAATATTTAATTCAGATAATTAAATAATAAAACATATATTAAACATTATTAAATATATTTTGAACCTTTCAAAATACCCGGAAAAACTTCTGGCCTTCATCGGAACAATTCCGGTCATCACCGGAACAATTCCGGTGTTCTCTCCAACTTCTCCGGTGATCCCGAATCAATCCTTACTGCGTCGAGTACCCTTAAGTGTAACACCCTACGGTCCGGGAAACAGCAGACATGATCGAGACAATTCTCATTGATCAATGACTAATCAATTGGACCTGGTTACAATCCTTGATAGCCCCTGTGCTTCCATCGAATGAACTTCAATCGCTGTTGGATCCGTTAACCGTGTGCCTATTCCCTTTGTCCTATGGTACTTTGCTTGTCCGAGGTTTGATCATCGGTATCCAATATACCTAGTTCGTCCTCGTTCTCAACAAACAAGTTTACTCGTTCCCGTGATATTACAACTCCGTGACCTAGTCACATGTTTGCAAACTTTATGATGCAATATCATCGAGTGGGCCCAGAGTACCTCTCCGTCACACGGATGGACAAATCCCTCTTTGATCTATTTGCATACTCATTAACATATCTATTCGGAATACCTGAAGTACTCCTTTATGGCCAGCATATTTCAGTCAGGCGGTGGGTAGCAAATCAAGGCATCCTAATAGACAGTAATTACGTATGATCATTACGGTCTAAGGATCTGGTCACTACGTTATAGTTATCGCAATGTCGAACTATGTGACTTGATCACATCGCAACACTTCTGGTGGGTGTATGTCCATCATATCATTATCCAATGAGACAACTCCATTGTCAACAGACGCCATTGTCTCATGATCAGGAAACCTTGATCATCAATCGCCCAATGGACTAGTATACTAGGGTTAACTAGGGACCTGGTTGTTTGTATACCACACCTGTATTAATATCTCCGCTTAATACAGTTATAGCATAGTATCAAACGTATTATGAACTAATGGAATATGCTCGATAAAACATATTTTATTTGCCTCTAGGGCACATTCCCAACAGTCTCCCACTTGCACTAGAGTACAAATAATCTAGTTGCATTTTCTCTGGATCATAACTCCTTATTGATCATGCTTGCCCGTGGAAGAGGTTGTATCAACGGTCTGGGTACCATTCAGAACCGTATGTCCTTTTGCAAATCATTAATGTCACCTAGTTTGACATTCCTTCATTATCCATTATAATGATGAGGTATATATATTTGGCGGTAGAGTGAGACTTCGTTTATTGTGTTTCAGCAATGAAATCTGGTGGGTCACGCGGACTTTCCCATAGTCATGCACACTGAAACTCACTCAGTTAGAAGTCGAACTTCTTAAGCCAGAATATAGCTCCTGCTACTTCTAAAAGCATCCACATCAATGTAGATTCAATCCTTAGTGCATTGTATGCAACTTTGATGTCTAACCAAGTTTCTTTCAACTTAGGCATTCATTAGTATGATATCTCAATTTTCTAGGTTAGTGTCAAAACTTGAACCGGCATAAGATTTATGGTCAAGTCCACTATCCTTTACAAATTTGAGCTGTATCCTCAGTTCTCCTCAGACACTGAAGGATAAACTTAACTCTTTGTTCAATGATTTACTCATAAATCATATCACAACATGTTCTTACTACTAAGAACTTGGGTCACATTACGTCGAGTACATAACTATGGTTTTATATGAAAGAACCTATGACAAAGGCATAGAGGATCCAACACATCCATTTCTTTCATTGATCATTAACCATTGTTCTTGTACTGAGATTAACTCAACACTTCTCTTGGATATACAAGTAAGGACCACTTCTTGACTTGTCCCATTCTGAACTCCTTCAGAATCTTATCCAGGAAAGTATTACGACTCAATGTTATTAAACACATATCTATCTTAATAGACAATGCTTAATACTTATTCATCTTCATTTATGAAAGATTTAAATAATCATTAACACCAACTGCACCATTCATAATATGTTATCCATATATGAGAATGTTATCATGCTCCCTCTCAAATATGTCATGCACATATTAAGTTATAGGATAACACTCATATTGCTCCCACTCAAATATGTCGGCCACATATAAGACAAGGATAACATCCACATGGCTCCCACTTAGATATGTCAGACACATATTAAGTTCAGGATACTAACCACATGGCTCCTACTCAAATATGTCATTTACATATGAGTCTAGGATAATACTCCCATAGCTCCCACTCAAAATATGCCGTCTACATATATCAAGTTTCGGAAACTATTCAGCTCCCACTCAGTTTCATGCAAATGCATGTTTCCTCGATATTTTGGTTAAGTCCAAAATCCTTTGATCATCCATCAAAAATGAGAATTCAGTTTACGAGACACTAGCATCCATATGTTTTTCCAAAACCTTCTTGTTGTACCAATTACAACACTTCTTCAAATACAGGATTTGAGTAAGTCACGGTATTGATAACAATCCTGGATCAATCGTAGTGAATATCCCTTTGACTCAAGCATTGCTACACATTGTAGTCAACCCATTGAATTTGTCAGAAACAATCTTTGTGACAAACCAATCTTGACGTCCCTTTTATGTTCACATTTATTCCTCATAACTCTGAAGTTATTGTGAATATCAAGTAACCTCCTTACTTGATAAGATTCAAGCAATCTTAAATGTAACTCAACATAGGATTTCATGACTCATAGTCATATCTCGTACTTAGGTCCACCATCGCTTCTTTGTAGTTCGTAGGAATGTCTTGTTCCATGAACATGACAAGTGAATCATGAATATCATTTTGCACCAAGGGCAAATATATATTCTTGAATCCTACCTTTCTCAGTAAAAGCTCCCATCAGAAGATCATGATCATATCATTAGTTTCTCCTCTTATTGTAGAGCTTTGCTTCCAGAACATATTCCGTTGCACTACTCTGACATTTGGAGGCAAGGTCAATTACCTTGGTTGAACTTTCACTTTTCTTCCATTACCACATTTATCAAGAACAATTCTTGACAAACACCAAACATAGCAATACAAGTTTTGCTCCTTTTGGTTCTAATTGTGGAAGATGCATCCATAGTTCTCTAAGGATACACTACAAAGATAATTTTATCTTACATAAATCAAGCTTCCTAGAAACCACAACACACCATGACATATATAGTGTTGGTTTCCACGAACTCAGATGGTTCCCTATGCTGAAGTGAGTGTTTTCATATTAAATAAATAACTCTAAACGATAATAACGTAACTTGGTAAGAGACAACTTAGACCATACACTTTTCGATAGAATATGATCACAATGTTCACGCACGTCAATCATATTGAAGTGTCTCAAGACATTGCAATTTGTGGAACAACTTTCACACAAGTCTTTATGCCCAAGACTAACTCAAAACATTTGTCACTTTGATCAAATCGTAGAGACTTGTCTTTCTTGTTAATTTAATATCCATCTTTACTCTGAAATCCCTTTTGATCATATCAAATTATTTTAGACTCATGTTTCATTAGTGAATACAAATATTCATCTAAGTCCACATACGAAGTTCACGAAATAATGAAATTCACCACATGCTGACATACGATACATCACAATGTATGATACTCAACAATCAGTACACATTCCGTTTACCAGAATGCGAGGTTTTAGTCATCTCACCTAAAAGGCATGGTTTGTATGTGTCAAGAGATCAAGTATCTTAAGACATCATCATACCATTCATGACTTAAACTATAGTGTCATTATTAAGCCTGGATATTTCTTAGCATTACAATATTTCTTATAAATGATCAAACAACTATCATCAATATAAGAATAACTCATTCATAATCGTAATGTGACCATAAGAGATATCATTCATAAAAGGAGAACAACTGACTTTTCTCACTAATATGAATAATTGTCTTCGCGAGATGCAAGACACACTAATAAAGTCCTCATTCAAACGATCATAAAATTTATTCATATATTAATCAATTGATAGATGTAGAGGGAGAGTGTTGTCGACCATCAACTATCTTGATTGCCGTCAGCACACATTGTCACCTCATCCCTTCCAGGCCACTATCAAGCAGTAAGTTCAAGCATCGAATACTTAATCAACCGCAATTAGTGTTTCGTGGGAAAGACATTTATAACTCGTATATCAAATATACCTTCTCCGTCAATGACCATTCCCGCATTGGTTCTACTCTTAAAGTTCTTAACTTTAACCATGACCTCATGACAGGTGAACGATTCTCCTTCATGACATAGTCCAGACATGGTCTTTTTAACTGGGAGGAAGCGGATGCAACTCCCTAATTATCGCAAAGTAACCAGTCATTCAGTAGTCCAAGTTATACACAAGGTGTTCCATGTATCTTATACATTTTCCAAGTGACTTTCTCAGCAGGTTGTTCCTTCCACCATAGTTGAAAGAAACCCCATCCATATACTCATATTCCATTACTCTGATTTGTGACCAAGTGCTTTCAAGTTCACCTAGCACGTCATACGTGTTGGTTAACATGCATTCACAATTCAGATTCCATAGAATGAATTATGGTGTATTGGACAGTCATTCATAAGTGACGGTGAGTGCGATACTCATCATCATCTTCCTTGATTACGGAGTTGTCAGGTGTATCTCCTAGAAGTTCTTCGTATTATGTTTAGCAAGTCATTACTAATGAGTATGTCTCTAATGGTGTTGGTACACATCAATGAAGTAAGCCCCATTTACCTTAAGTTCTATCATACTAAAAGAGCCATAGTTCTAAACATTGGTATGAGGTTATCTACAATGATATTTGCTAAGACATGAAGATTAAGTTCATAATATGGAGTTCATGTTTAAAAAACAATTCTGGAACTCCCACTCAGACAAACATCCCTCATAGTTTATTCTAAGTGATTACACGATCCTTGAAGAACATACCTCCCCCGTGTGACACGACCATCAGTATGTTGTTCAAGGTAGGCCATCATGCCAATCACATCATCCATGTGACTCATGCTCGACCTTTCGGTCTCTTGTGTCCCGAGGCCATGTCTGCACATGCCAGGCTCGCCACAATAACCTTAGTGAGTATATGCCGCGTATGCAAGGCCATGTTTCTGGACATGCTAGGCTTGCTCCACCCATCTCTTGTGAACGTAAAAATGTTTGACACCCGTGTGACACGTGATGCCTCCATAATGAAGAACTTTCCAGATGGTGCTTCACTAAGGAAGGACACTTTGTTGGATTAGTGAGGGATCATCCTATTATGCTACCGTCGTATATGTAACATATTAGAAAAACAGGATGCAACATAAATCATACATACTATGATTCCCCCCGACATGCAAATTAAAGTTGAAAACGCCTTTCTACTTTATCTTTTGCAAGTTTTACGTGGCTGCTAGGGGTTTCGAGAAAAGAACCGCTTTCTATCCTGCCAAAACAAGCCACAACACCAATCCCGCAATTATCTCTATTACACCCCTGTCGGGGCCCTCCGTTGCAAACATCTTCGCATCGCTAATGCAGAGAGACAGACACCCCCCCAGCCACTTTATATGGTACAAGCCATATGTCAAGCGTGGAACCAGTCTCGCGTAAACGCGTAAGGTCGGTCGGGGGCCGCTTCATCAAACATTGCCGCAACGCTAAATGAGTACACGTGAGAGGGTAACAATTGGAGAATTGATGCCCACATACTAGATGTGTTCTATCCGTACAATACATCTACGCATAGCCTTGCTCTGATACCACTGTTGGGGTTCGGGGCAGAAAACACAAATTTTTCATAACCTACGATACCCAATCCCAAGACCTATGCTATGCTGATGCAAGTAGCGGACAGAAATAGATCACATACCAGTATGTAGTCCGTTAAGCGGGAAACGTTCCCGCATGAACGTGGTTGGTGTAGTCGTACCGGCAATCCCCGATGCCGCGCAGATCCACGATGACTCCTGTAGCCACCCGATCCTTGTAGACCGATGACGGGATTACGTCCCCGTCGGAACATTGCTGATGAAGACCTCGCGATACGATCACGACGATGAAGTAGCACCACAAGTGTAGTGCCTCGCGGGATTATACACATACAGTATACCCGACGTCCCTCCGGGCTCCGAACCAGTAGAGCAGCGGAAAGAAGATGGATTCGGATCCCGATTCCAGCAGCACGACGGCGTGCGTATAGTGGAGAAATCCCCAACCAAGTGTAGACTCCAAACAAGGGGAGTCCACTCGAGGAAGGAGAAAGGAGGGAGAGAGAGATGAGAGAAACTTGTCTCAAATCAATTTTTATGAAGAAAAAAGGGCACCCTACCCCTCCTTATATAGGCCAAGGAGGGGTGCCACCCTCCCCTCCACTTCCGGGGTGGGACTAATCCCAAGGGGAGGGCAAATGGCGCAGCCCTAGGGGGGTGGGCCCCCTCATGGCGCCATGGCCCATGGGGGAGGACTCCCTCTCCCCCTAATGGGCCCTATGAGGCCCATGTGCCTTTTCTTCCATTTTTAATTATATTTAAATACATTTTAATATTTAATTCAGATAATTAAATAATAAAACATATATTAAACATTATTAAATATATTTTGAACCTTTCAAAATACCCGGAACAACTTCCGGCCTTCATCGGAACAATTCCGGTCATCACCGGAACAATTCCGGTGTTCTCTCCAATTTCTCCGGTTATCCCGAATCAATCCTTACTGCGTCGAGTACCCTTAAGTGTAACACCCTACGGTCCGGGAAACAGCAGACATGATCGAGACAATTATCATTGATCAATGACTAATCAATTGGACCTGGTTACAATCCTTGATAGCCCCTGCGCTTCCATCGAATGAACTTCAATCGCTGTTGGATCCGTTAACCGTGTGCCTGTTCCCTTTGTCCTATGGTACTTTGCTTGTCCGAGGTTTGATCATCGGTATCCAATATATCTAGTTCGTCCTCATTCTCAACAAACAAGTTTACTCGTTCCCGTGATATTACAACTCCGTGACCTAGTCACATGTTTGCAAACTTTATGATGCAATATCACCGAGTGGGCCCAGAGTACCTATCCGTCACACGGATGGACAAATCCCGCTTTGATCTATTTGCATACTCATTAACATATCTATTCGGAATACCTGAAGTACTCCTTTATGGCCAGCATATTTCAGTCAGGCGGTGGGTAGAAAATCAAGGCATCCTAATAGACAGTAATTACGTATGATCATTACGGTCTAAGGATCTGTTCACTACGTTATAGTTATCGCAATGTCGAACTATGTGACTTGATCACATCGCAACACTTCTGGTGGGTGTATGTCCATCATATCATTATCCAATGATACGACTCCATTGTCAACAGACACCATTGTCTCATGATCAGGAAACCTTGATCATCAATCGCCCAATGGACTAGTATACTAGGGTTAACTAGGGACCTGGTTGTTTGTATACCACACCTGTATTAATGTTTCCGCTTAATACAGTTATAGCATAGTATCAAACGTATTATGAACTAATGGAATATGCTCGATAAAACATATTTTATTTGCCTCTAGCGCACATTCCCAACACCCGATGAGTCGACATCCAACTCAAAAGTCGGCCGCGCTCTCGAATCGGCCTCTACCGTATGACTCGGGTTTGGATAACCGGTGAATTCTCACATGAGTCTGGGTCCTCAGCCGGCCAGGTTGGACCAATAGGTAAACCATGTCCCCACTGGCCCGGTTTGTTTGAAAAACTATTGGCGGTCGACCAGCACACACACGGTTTCAAATGGTAAATCAGCTTGGGACACCACTAGAAATGTTTGAATCTAGATAGGTAAGAAAATGGGACCCCATAGCATCCCACACGCGGTTAGGCACGCTCGTCAAGAGACACAATACCCGGAACTCGGGTACTAGGTGACTCGAATGGAACAAAGCATCAGGGCAGGATAGCCTAGACCTTCCATCCTTCATCGAATATACTCAACATTATAATAATCATATCATCCAAAAAAATATAATAATGTGATATCCCAAACCAAGGAGTAACCGGGTAACATCGTAGAATCCTGAACATGCATACTAAGAAGGGGCTGAGCACGAGCAATAGTAACATAGCAGTACATGGTTTGCTGGGGGGGCAATGACTGTATCGGTTTAAGAGAGGCTGTAAACATGTGGTAGGGTCAAACATCGAACCTAACCTAGACTAGCATGCAAACCGCTGGTTATAATAGAATGGATCATAAGTATTGTATAGTCCTTGCCTATTGATAAGTCGGGTTCCGAAGGTGTAGTTGATCGCAAGCTTGCATCGTCTCCGAAGGTAACCCAGAGAGCACTCAAGACGGTAAACACTGGAAAGCAATAAACGAGCAAGCATCTATTACTACGAAACAATCACGAGCAAATATCAACAAGAAGGAAACATGAGACAACGCACTACGGTATCACATCTATCGTCGAGAGCGGTTACTAACAGGTTAAGTGGAGTACTCGTCACACACGACGATACCGCACATTTACAAGGGTTCAAGTTGTTTAGCTACACAAGATGAGCAAAGTTTGTTAACATGGCATCTCACCCAAGCATGGCATAGCACACAAACATGACAAGAGGTGAAGCATAAGATAAACTATCTATGCTAGTCAATTTAAGTGACGCACAACCTAAACATGGCATAACACTATGGGCCCCACGACGATTAAAGCAGTTGGTACTGTTCTGCCCTAAATCATATTTTAGGTTGGTTAACAATAGCAAACAAAGGCATAAAAACAAAGTACATGAAAAACTAATCAAGTTACATCTAAAGAACACTCCAAACGGAGTTACGGTTAAAAAGATATAAGCAAAACAAGTTATGCACACATGTTGTTAACATGAGGGAGCACACTTTAGAGCAATGAGACAATTAGCTACAGATTGCAAACATGCATCAAAAGAACATGGAATTGCAGTAGACATGGCAAGGAAGGCATGGCAAAAGGAATCATGCAAATAGGCATCATGGTTCACTAGTTATAAGCAACACAAAAAACTATAAAACATTACCGGTCAAGGACTTAGTGAAAATCAGGAAAACAGGGCAGAAACTGTTATTTTCATGTTGTATAAACATGAGCAAAACTATATGCAAATGTGCAGCAACATGACATAGCAATAGATGGGCATGAAGCAGACATGATGGTGATCAGGTACAAACAAGAATCAAGGTCATATGTATCACAGATCAAAAGATATTAGACGTGCAACATGGCATTGGAAAGTTACAGACTTGGAGAAAAACAGAGGTGGCTGTCAAAAACAGCAGGATAGCAACTTTGGAGCTGAATATAACTATGACCAGGAATGTAAACATGACAATGCAATACTTATAATGGAAGTAGACATGGCATAGATCAAAATGACATATTGCAATGCTCAATAGGATGCACGGTTAAAAAGATACAAGGCAGCAAAGTAGCAACTTTATATTAACAGAAGCACACTAACAGCAGGGTAGCTACTTTGGGTGAAGATACAATCAACATGCAGCAGACCAAAATGATAAGTGAAAGCAAAGAACTGAAGTAGACATGATGCTTAACAGTATGCAACAAGAATCACTCAATTCCGATGAACTGTAGTACACACAATTCTAAACAGTTTTCCTTTTGGGCGCAACGTCATTCGAGCTACGGTTCTTTCGCAAACTACAACGCAAAATGGAATACATCAGCAATATTTCCAGACTTAGAAAAATTACAGAGGCAGAGGGAAAGAAAAAAGGGCTCACCCAGCTGGGCCGGCCCAAGAGGCTGCGGGAGGGGAGGCCGGCTGGGTGATAACCCACAACTGCAGGGGATCGAGATAGTCTTCACGGGTAAGAATAACCCAATTTATAGATTCGACTCAAGGGGAGCCAAAGAATATCCACAAGCTTTGACAGCGAAGTTGTCAATTCCACCGCACCTCAAATACGTTTACTTGCAACAAGATATTAGTAGTAACTGTGATATGGAAGTGATGATAGCAACGGAAATAGTGGTGGTGAAATAACGACAGTAAAATAGCAAAAGCAAACAACTAGTAACCAACAGAATTAAAAACACTGTAGGCTAGGGAGATGGATGGTTAGGCGCTGCATGGATAAGATACATCATGTATTTAACTTGGGGCAAGGCACACAGAATAGCAAAGATCATAGGCATAAATCAAACATTAGGCATGTACCCCATAGGTAGTTGTACGTGCTTGCAATAAGAACTTGCACAACATCTTTTGTCCTACCATCCCGCTACGAACGGGGCCAAAAGGAACTTATGGAGATTAAGGTGCTCCTGTCCAAGAGCACCGGAACAAAGCATTAACAATCAATGGATACATGGAACCCTCAAATTATAGTCCATCCCCTTTGGTGTCCAAGCTGTCACCTTTGGGATCGCCGGTTCCGGACTATAACAGGTGCATACAACTCATAGATAGGATCAAGAACACAAATATATTCATGCAAACACATAGGGTTCAGATCTGAAATCATGGCACTCGGGCCCAAAGTGACAAGCATTAAGAGAAACAAGTTGAAGCAAAGACTATAAACAACAATCTAGATGATAGGCAACATGCCCCCAACAATCTGATAAATTATTACATGATCTAACTCATCCAATCCCTACCATCCCCTTTGCCTACAGCAGGGAATTACTCACACATGGATGGAGAAGTCATGGAGGGAGGATGGAGTGGTGATGATGATGATGATGATGGCGATGATCTCCCCTCACCGGAGGCCAAAACAGCTCCAGATTAACCCTCCCGGAGAAGAACAGAGGGTGGCGGCGGCTCCGCGACGAGAATTGGGAAAACGACTTCTGTTTTGGGGTTTCTCTGTCACGGGAATAAATAGGAGCCTCGGTAGGGCACCAGAGGAGGGGGGAGGGCCCCAGGCGGCCAGAGGGCGCGGCCCCGCCCCTGGCCGCGCCAGGGGGGCACCTGGGGCCCCCTTGGCTGCCCTCTGGTCCCACTTCTGGCACAATGGCCCCTCGTGTGCGTGGATTTTCTGTGTTTTTTCTGGGAATTTTCTGAGACGTCCAAAAATCCATTTTCCTGCGCACAATAAAACCATACAGGCAGCTCTGCTGAAAACTGTGTTAGTCCGGGTTAGTTTCGTCAAAATCATGCAAGAATGAGCGCAAAACAATAGCAAAAGTGTTTGGAAAAGTAGATACGTTTGAGACGTATCAACTCCCCCAAGCTTAGCATGTTGCTTGTCCTCAAGCAATTCAGTACAAGGAACTGAACGCGACAAAGAAAACTTTGACAAACTCTTTTGCTTCAATGAATGTATATAAGCATGTACTACAAAAAGAATTTAGCAAGTATCAAAACAATGCTATGAGGACAATGCACGGAGCAATCCTTCCTTTCAAGTGATCAAACACAAACAACTAAAAGTAAATAATATGCTACTGAAAATCAAGACATGATTACAATGCACAAAGCTTGAACATACTAGAGTGGTATTTCGCTAGCCTCCATGAGTGAAGCAAAACATAAATGCAGAAACTCCTCCGAAGTTTTAAAGGAGACTAGAACTGAGAACTTCAGAGTAAGTAATACCACAATCATGCAAAAGACAATGTAGTACTTTGGGACAATGCTCTCCTAGTTGGTGCTTTGAAGAAAGAAGGTGGAGACTCTTGAACCGTGGAGTTTGATGGAAAGGTTGAAAACCCGTGGTTGGAAGCAAAGACTAAACATGTACCAGAGCTCTTGGTTTTGAAAACAGAGATAAAAAGTGTTTTGGGAGGTGCATGATTCGTCAACCAATGCTAGTAGACAACTCAATCACCTCTTACACTAGACATGTTTCGAGGAACGGCTCCCAAGCTAGAGACGATCACATCCCCTTAATCTCCTTTGTTTATCACTGCCAAAGTTTTCTGATTTATCATAGACAAAGCGTGAAGGAGGGTTTGTTGGTTGTGATTATCTTTTGTGAGTTGTTCGCACTCATGCCAGTCCCTCCTCATATTAGGGGTTTGCAGATTAGACATGCAATCCCGGAATAAAACATGTCTAACATAAGACAGTCATGAATTACCTACTACTTCCTCATGAGCTAAAATAGAGGCACAACATTGGAGTGATTTTGAATAATTTCGAGATGGTACAAGAAAGTCTTCGTTAGGATGGCCGGTAAATACCACGTAGGAAGGTATGGTGGACTCATATGGAAAAACTGGTTTCAAGGATTTTGGATGCACAAGCAGAAATCCGCTTAGTGCGAGCGAAGGCTAGCAAAAGACTGGGAAGCGACCAACTAGAGAGCAATAACAGTCATAATCATGCAGAGCGACAAAGTAACATTGAATTGGGTATGAAAATGATATAATTATTCTGAAATTCACAGATCATCAAGGCATAGTAGACCATTTAGTCATAAACATGTGTAAGCATGTACCATGTCAATCCAAGAATTCTCCAAAGGGAAATACCACTTCAGTATGCCAAACCATGAACAATGCAATGCATGTAAATCATTTCAATAACACATTATGTACTCTAGCTATTTGGGATTAGCCACAAGGAAAGCATGAACACTGGGCAAGCATTGTAAACATAGCACTATGTCGCTACAGGCTGGTCTCTAAATCATAAGTACAAGCATATGTACAAAAGTAGAAACAAAAAGAGTTCATACCGGTTTTCCTTGTTGCATCCCTTCGTCGATCTTCGTCATCACTGCCTTGTCACTTGCACGATTGAAAGTAGGAAATATATAATCAAGTGAAAATGCCATCACGGACTTGAGCTGAACTCTGCAACAAAGCAAACTAAAGAGAGAAAAGAAAATATTTTTGGATTTTTCAAAGATTTAATGAAAGAAAAAGAAAAGAGAAATCTTTTTGTTGTTTTTGCAAAATACAAGAACAAAGAAGAACGGGAAAAACTTCAAAAAGATCAAAGCGAACAAAATAAAAACGGATAATACAATGGAAAGGTGAGAAGGGAATGTACTCCCCCAAGCTTAGGCTTTTGGCCTAAGTTGGTAGCAGCTACTGCCCCCAGGAGCCTCCTGCTCCGGGTTAATGGTAAGTCTAGGAGTCGTATTTGCCCTCCGATTCGTACACCGAAGTCCTCGGGTCCTCCCATGAGGAAGGCCCTACGCTCCAAGCGGAAGAAGATCCCTCGCCATGCTCGGTGAAGGTCTCTCCCTGGAAAGGTGGTAACTCACCATGCTCCTCCTCATCGGGCACAACCCCCTCCATGGGGTTACGCGACTGGTAATTAGCCATGAACTCATCGAACTGAATCTCGTTGAAGGACCATCCATTCCTGTGAGTGCTATCAAACAAAAGTGGTGCAGGTAGACGGATCTCACGAGTAATGGTCCTTTCAAACCTCAAAATATAATCAAGGTTACCAAATTGGGAAGTCATGGTAACAAACTTATGCCTCTTCATAGCCACAAGATCGCGACTCGCGTATGAAAAGGGAACGTCATCAGGATGCAGGGTGCGCTCAAGAGACTCAAGGATAAGTGTGGCGTAAACGCCACCATATAAATCTCCTTTGTTACTGTTTGTAACAAGGCACCGAGAAATCAAGGCACCCACATTATACTCATTCTTATCAGAGAGGGCGTTCGCATAAATAGCGAAATCTGGTGCAGAACCATTGCTCGTGTTGGCACAAGCTAACACCCCTCTAACAACAAAATACGCAAAATAACTGAGGTGTGGAAACAGAATGCTGGAAATCTTCGTACACCAAATGTCGGTCTCCTCCTGGCAGCAAAGGGGGTTGAAGAGGGTCCTCAACCTGGAAGGCTGCATGGTCATCTTCGTTGTCTGACCAACATTCGGCACACCTATTATATCACAGAACTGTGCCAAAGACATGGTTATGAGATCATTATAAAGTTTGAACTCGACGGTTCCAGCATCATGGTTATAACAAAAACTGTTAACAAAGCAGGAGATAAGCTTTTTGTATTGTACCACACGGCATAAAGCTAGCCGTGTCAAACCTGCAGTGGCACAAAGGCCATAAAATTCCTCCTTAATTCCTACAGCTGTAAGAAAATCATCACACGGATACATCATTGCGCATGCTGGATTTGTGTCTTCCAACAACTCCAGGGGCACATGATCTTCATTGTAGCTCATCCTAACTGCTGAGGGTGAAGCTGCAGCTCTAGTAACTCGATCGGAGCGCTCGGGCTTCTTCTTCCCAAGCCACCCCTTTGCTTTTCCAAATAAACTCATTTCTGAAAAATTTTACAATTCACCAAACACAAGGATTTAAACAAAGTGAGTTGAGGCAAACTACTCTACTCACTTACCTAAGGCATAAACTTGCATCAAAACTTGGAGAATAAATTTCTACGCACGCATGCAAGCTCATATGAACAGCACCAAGAGCTACTAAATACTCACAAATGAAACCACCAATCAAAAATCTAATTGGAGGGGTGAAGGAGTTACATACCAGGGAGTATTTGCTCAAAATCTCAGCTCGAATGGTGGGCTGTAGAGAGAGATCGAAAATCGCCTCCAAGAACAGCAAGAACGCAAGAACAAGAGCAGAACTCGTGTTTTTTGAGAGAGAGGAGGGAGGAGGAAGAAGACTTACCTGGAGGTAGGGCCTGTGGGCCCAGGCGCCCTGTGGGCGCGGCCAGGGGCCAGGCCGCGCCAGCTGGCCGCCTGGGCCACTGGTGGCCTCCCCTGGTCAGCCCCAGGTGCCTCTCGGTCACTCCCGGCATGGAAATTTTTAATATAATTTTTCTGGAATTTTTCTGACAACTTCACTGTTGAAAAAATTTCGAAGTTCAAAAACCTGCGAAACTTTCTGAAAACTTGGAGCAGTGATTAGAGTTGTGGAGTTTCAAAAACATATAAACTTGGTACAGCAAGGAGAATAAAAGCTAAAAGAAATTCAAACATAACAACCTCTACTTTTTACTCATATAAAACTCATTTAATAGCAAGGTTGATCAAGTCCTACTACCAAACTAGCAATACATAAAGTAAAAAAGTTTCACTTACTATGAAGCATTCATGGTACCTTTATTTTAATGGATATTGTCCCCATCATAATAGTTTTGTATTTGTGGTGCACATGTAGAGGACAATCCCAATCACCAATCTTCATGGTCTCGATATTCTCTATAGAGTTGAGGCCATGCCTCTTGTCAATCTTCTTCGGAAAATACACCGTGTGTTCTTTGTCATTCACATTGAAAGTAACCTTTCCTTTATTGCAATTAATAATAGCACCTGCGGTGTTAAGAAAAGGTCTACCAAGAATAATAGACATGCTCCCATCCTCGGGCATGTCAAGCACAACAAAATCAGCAAGGATTAAACAATTAGCAACTTTAACGGGAACATCCTCACAAATACCTATGGGAACAGTTGTTGACTTGTCAGCCATCTAAAGAGAGATATCTGTAGGGATTAGTTTTTCTAAACATAGTCTCTTGTAAAGATAAAAAGGCATAACACTCACTCCTGCTCCAAGATCACATAAAGCAGTCCTGGCATAATTATTCTTTATGGAGCAAGCAATGGAGGGTATACCTGGATCACCAAGCTTCTCAGGAATCTTTCCACTAAAAGAGTAGTTAGCCAGCATAGTAGATATTGTTGGGATACGGGGCTGAAAATACAAATTTTTCATACCTACGGTACCCGAACCCAAGATCTATGCTATGGCGATGTAAAGTAACGGAGGGAATCGGTGTTCATACCTTTGAAGACCGAAAGAGGGAAACGTTCTTGCGAACGTGGCTGGCGTAGATTCGGAACTACGACCTCCCTGTCGTGTAGAAGACCACCACCGGCGAGGATGACTCCCGGTAAACCTCCAGCGACGAAGTAGCACCACAGGTGTAGTGCCTCGAAGAGATTATACACGTATGGTACAATCGATGTTCCTTCCGGGCCCCGAACTAGGCGAGCTGCGGAAGAAAGACGGCTACGGATCCCGACTCCGGCAGAACGACGGCCTGCCTTATGGTGGAGAACTCCAATCCAGGTGCAGACTCCAAACAAGGGGAGTCCACTTCCGGGAACGAGACGGAGGAAGAAGGAGATTTTGGTGTATTGGAAAAAAGGGGGGCTACCCCTCCTTATATAGGCCAAGGGGGGGTGCTATCTTCCTCCCCTCCCCCATGTGGGACTAAACTCCCAAGGGGGGGAGTGCGCCGGCCAAGGCGGGTGGTGGGCCCCACCCTTGGCGCCAAGCCCAAGGGGGGAGACCCCCTCCTCCCCTAATGGGCCCCATGGGCCCATTTAGCCTTTTTCCCATTTTTTTAATTTTTTTAATATGTTTTAAATATTTAATTCAGATAATTAAATAATAAAACATTATTAAAACAATTAAACTTTATTTTGAACTATTCAAAATGTCCGGAAACCATTCCGTCCTCCTCCGGAACTATTCCGGTGATTTCTCCTATTTCACCGATTGATCCCGTAACTGTCATATGCATCGATTGCCCTTAAGTGTAACACCCTAACGGTCCGGGAAACAGCAGATATGGTCGAGACTCTTCTCATTGACCAATGGCTAGTCAGTTGGACCTGGTTACAATCCTTGATAGCCCCTGCGCTTCCATCAAATGAACTTAGATCGCTTTTGGAAACCGTTAACGATACGACGTAATCCCTTTGTGCTGCGGTACTTTGTTTGTCCGAGGTTTGATCGTCGGTATCCTACATACCGTGTTCACATCTCGTTCACAACAAACAACTTCTCTCGTCCATGATCATTGCATCTCTTGTGACCCAGTCACGTCCTTGCAAGGTGTTGATGCAATATCATCGAGTGGGCCCAGAGTACCTGTCCTGTCACAAGGACCGACAAATCCCGCTCTAATCTATTAACATACTCATCAACCATCTATTTCGGAATACCCAAAGTGCACCGTAATAGCCAGCATATTTTAGTCAGGCGGTGGGATACAAATCAAAGTCTCCTCATAGATGACAATTACGTATGATCATTACGGTCTAAGGACTAAGCCATACGTTACAAAGTCATAGCAACGCTGAACTATGTGACTCGATCACATTGCAATACTTTAGGTGGGTGTACGTCCATCACATCATTCCCCTTAACGATATGACCTCATTTTCAATGGACTTAAGTGTCGCCATGATCAGGAAAGCTTGATCAATCAATTGCCCAATGAGATAGTTTACCCGATTTAAACTACGGACCATGTTTTATACTACACCTGTATTAGTATTTCCAAGTAATACAGTTATAGCACAGTATAAAACGTATTATGAACAAAACGGATATGTGACAAATATCTTTATTAATTTGTCTCTAGGACACATATCCAACAGTCTCCCACTTGCACTAGAGTACAAATTACACTGGTTTACATCAGGTATGTATCTAACACCAATGGTCTCTCGGTGTCGGGACCCGGAATATGCGTATGTAATTCTAGTCATAACTCAATCACATGGAGAGCCGAGAGCCGTACCCACTTGTCTAAGCAGACAAGGCCAAGCACAGAATACTCTCGGAAAGCATCGTACGTGAGGGGCATCCCATCCAGGCAGGATGATCAACTGAGATGGGTCCTCATCGCCCTTTCACAAGTCTAAATGATTATGGGTGGTGAAATCCCATACTCATAGACAAGTCGCCTCAACCATGTTATCGATTGAATCATAACCCTTACATAAACAAACTCCAGCCCGATCACTTAGTCGGGGTCTAGGGCGGGCTCGATCATACAACAAAGTGTGCACGTGGCAGAGCCACGAGCAATCGCATTGCGATGCCCCAAGCTGCGCACATCTAAGGGCCACTTGGTGTATAAAAGACCGCCAGCCAGATCACAACTAAGGTCTCGAAAACCCATACTAAGGCATGCATGTTATAAACATACAAGCAGCACACATGCCTAGTATGAACAGCAGGTATCATCACATAACTCTACAAGTACTTCTTTAATGACTTACACATAGAGCATACAAAGATCACATGTCTGTGATCAACATTACATCATACAACGGAAGAAAATTAGGTCTGAGTACAGACAAGTTTAACAAATGCCTTAGAGAAGCCTTGTAAACATACATGCCCATCCACGAGGGACCAGACTGCTGTCTGGAACTATACTACCAAGGTCAACGTCGAGCTTCAGGTCGGTGACTCCATCAGGGTCCGGGTTCTCATCTAAAACATAGAATAAGCAAACGTGAGTACAAAGTCGTACTCAGCAAGACTTACATCAGAACTATACTACTCATGCTCAAGTTTCAAGGTAAAGGGGAGGTGGGGTTCAATATGCAGAAGTGCCAGCTTTGACTTGGCTAGTCCTGAACTACGAGTACCAGACTTGAGGTAAGGAGCGTACACGAGTCCACTACAAGTCTCCAAACAATACACCACTATGGTTACTTCCTTGACTTCCCCACGAGGAAGCACACCATAGCACTCACGCTTATCTTGCGAGTTTTATAAGTATCCATTCAAGTTGTCTATGATCAAGTAGAGGTCTCCAAGTAGTCCATAACCACGGACACGGCTATTCGAATAGTTCATTAACCCTGCAGGGGTGTACATCTTCACACACGTGTCATCACTTATCGCCTCGTTCTCGTCACCCTTCAAGCGGGTGTCGAACGTGGATGAAACCAAGGCACTAACCTCACATCACCTTCTCTAATCCAGGAGTCGACTACCTGAGTTTGGCACCGCTCGAGAGTCCGGCCGGTTCCACGAAACGGACTCAGATAATGCAAGGGACCGAGACGCCACCTCTGCCAGATGGTTTCACTGCCTCACAAGTCCACCCACATATCTATATGATGCAACCTTTTCTTCATTATTTTTCTATGCACATGCCAAATGGAAAGCCCGAATCTATTGTGACTCTTGGACCGGATCGGGTACGTAAAGAGGCCAAACGGGGCTCCCATAAACCCTACATGTGGTCATACTCTTTGTCTTGGATCACAAAACAGGAACTCAGGGCCTAGGGCAGTGTTCAACGAGACAACCCACTGTGTACTCCTACACAGCCTCTCATCGTTCACCTTTTCTTAGGGTGGATTCACCAACACGTTATCATCAGCGTCACTGTGTTCATTCCATCCCGACTCACAAACATAACATCCTCATTGTATCACTAAGCAGCAATAAGCAGTAACAGTTGCAGGGGGCACGTGCTCATCATTCAACTCCTATAACTGCTAGGATTGTGGTTTGCTTAATACGGTGACAGAATGATAGGTCATGCATCGGAATGGGTTCAACTATGTGAAAGAACGTGTCTCGGTGATCTCCTAAACATGCATAAGCGAGACTGAGAGGGAAATAGGATTTTATAGACATGATCAATGGGGTTTGCTTTCCTTGCTGACGATACACGGGGGTTTACCGAACTTCTTCTCCTTCGGAGGTGATCACCGTCTCGGAAAAGCTGGTACCGGAAAAAATCATCAACAAGGGGGGGACAACTTCGGAAGTAAAATGCACAAGCACATGATATTGTTGTGACATGAAGTATAGGGTACTGATTTGTGGCAAATTCAATTTAATTGAAGTATATTGCATTTGGAATGCAAATTCAAACTTCAAATTTTAATTCAAATTAAGGCATATACACATTTGCTACTGTTCACCCATTTTAAAATGGTCAAAAATAAAAACAAAGTGCACATTCTTAATCCTTGCATTTTTCTGTTAATTTTTCATATATTATTTATTAAATTTGGAGTTAATATGAATTAGTTATGAATTTCCAAAGTTTAATTGATTTTCTGGAATTTCTGTTAAATCTTTTCTATTTACTGCGTCAGCATGACACAGTGCTGATGTCACAGGGGGCTGACCAGTGGGCCACCTTTGTCAGTGTCACAGGGGTTAATCCCCTCTTAGTTAAGCCACTGGATTAGTTTAGGGGCACTAGGGCCCAGGGGTCAGTGGGTACGGGGGGGTGATTAGCGCGTGATTAAGGGCCCTAATGGCCTGGCTGCCGACGGCTCAACGCCGGCGTCACTGGACGCGGCGGCGCCTCACCGGAGTGGCGATTCCGGCCACTGGAGAGCTCGCCGAGGCCACCAGAGGGACGCCCGAGGTCGACTGCGTCACCCAGTGCCCACGGGGAGGCTCGGGGGTGGCCGTAGCCTCGCCGACGTCAACATGGCGCGGCGACCGTGGCTCTGCTGCGACGGGGATGAAGAAAAATGTGTGCGGGAGAGGGGGAAAATGGTACCAGGGCGTAGCTAGAGAGATCGCGCGTCTCGGGCAGCAGGCGGGGTTCAAAAACGCGCACTGTGGCGACGGATTGTTCAACGGAGGCGGCTGTCGGAGCTCGGTCTTCGCCGGAACGATGACTCAGAGCGCGGGGAGGACAACAAGAAGGGGCAAGCGGCGTATCTGCTCACCCTGAGCGCGATGGAGGCCTCGTCGGAGCCGGAGATGGAGCGGGCGGAGCTTAATTTGGCGTCGGAGCTGCGGCGGCCGGCGACGAGTTGGTGATGACTGCGTCGTATACTGTAACAACCCAATTCACACCGAATTGAAATCTCTGTGCTCCAGTGCCAGTCCCTGGATCGAACTCGCTAGCACACACAGTATTATAGATGTATATCAAAGTACAAGTGCATCATTGTTACAACGTATGATCTAGAGTAAAATAAATAACAAGTTGCATAGCTCAAGGCTAGCTTATTCAATATAAATATAGCGGAAGCAAAAGCAAGTAACATGGAGTCCCATCAACAGCCACATGCGAACATGCTGAGTGCAGACTCGCAACCCCTAAACGCACCTTACTGGTCGTCTGAAAAACCTGCAACACCGAAGGTTACAACCCGACAACGGGTCAGTACATCTGATTTGTACGGCAAGTGACACGGAAAAGTTTATATAAAGGACCTACAACTACATGCAAGGTAAGTCAAAGGAAAGGCTTATGGTTTAGTTTTGCAGAAAGCCAATTTTCTCCTGAACTAAACTAGTCAAAGTTTTAAGTTGAATTCTACCTGAAACACACAGCAACCCAAACTACTCTTGTCCCAACCAAATTATTATTAAGTGTTCATCTGTCAAGATCATTCATCAACAGTACTGACTAGTTGCTCAAAGTTCGTTCGTAACCGTGGACACGGCTAATCATGATCAGTTTATACACTCTGCAGAGGTTGTACACGTTCCCCACTGGACTCAACCCGAAGATTGAGACAAAGACTTTCTGAAGAGGTTACCTCCACCCTTTGGTAGCCGGTACACCTAACAACACATCTACATCAGCTAGTTACCAGGGCCAGGTTCCCCACAACTTACTCATCTAAGCCAGATCCCATATAACCAGTGGCTGTACATGGAACCTGCTAGTAATATTGCATGTCTGATCTTTTTGAGCCTGGACGGCGCCCATTGCGTGAGAGGGTAGACACCATGACGCACCCGGTTCACCACCAAAACAACCATTGGGTGCATTTAACCCCGGCACTGTACTTAGACAAGGCACAACTACCGGGATGCAACCCGCCCGTCCAGAAGTGATTTCTATTTATTATAAAGTTGCTACACCAATTATTAAATAGCTCACACGCACTCCATGAATTCTCACAACCCAACCACGTCTACAAAGCATAGCAATAAGGCAACAACACGGCTAGGTTGATCTACGGTAGACAAGTCAAAACATGTGGCTATCCTAACTGGTTTTGCAGCAATAGTAAAATAAACTACCTATCATGCAATAGAGTGATATTTCCTAACATAATGCATATAGAAAATATAGGTATGAGTATGGTCAAAGCATCACTTGCCTTATACATTCGATGAAGATCTTCGCTCTCACGTTCCAGTCAACTCTACTCGTCACACTCCGAGCAATCTATCATCAACGAAAGAACTCAATAAGCAATCACACCACAAGGACAAAACATAAGATCAACAAAACAATCACTAAAGTTTTAGCAACAAAACAAAAGGTTTTGAAGTGCAAAGGTGTGGATGTGCTCGAAGGTGATCGGTGGAAGTGACCTCGAGAGAGCCAACGGATAAGGAATTGTTGATACAAGATTATGATCAAGGCATTATGAAATCAAGGTAGAGATCATAGCAACATGAATGGTGTGTGGATATTGCCGATAAGATGTCTCATATGATCCAATATGCAAAAAGAATCACGTGAAACGGAAAACTACAACACAGGTCATAGCGAGTGCAAAATTGAATTAAATTTAAATTTAAACAGATCAATAAACTTGTGAATTTTGTGTACACATGGTATAAACATAAAGTACACGGAACGAGTGATCCAACACAAAAAGAATCACTCGATTTGGATCAACGGTATAAAAGATATGGCTTCCGGAATTTGAATTTGAATTTGAAATAAATTCAAATTCAAAAGTGTGCAAAGTGTGCAAAACTTTATACCATGCAAAAGTACAGAACAATACGAGCGCGCAGAAAAAAGGTTCACCGCGATCCGACTTACGGTGTAGAAGATATCGCGGTTACGGTGCCGGGGGGTATTCGGCCAACAGGGACTCGTCTGTTAATAAAATTCTTCAGAAAAACAGATCGGGTCCCCGGCGACAGTTGACCAGATCTGGATCGGGTCAAACTCCGGTGAACTCGAAAATTCCGGCGAACTCGACTGTTCCGGCGAGAGGGGGCGCGGTGGGGCGACGTGGGGCGGCAAAGTCCGGCGAGGGGCGGAGGTGGCTGGCCGTGATGGCGCCGTGCAGCAGGGGGCGGCGTACGGGGGCGTGGGCGCACGGCGTGTGGACGCCCGGCACAGCCGGCGGCGCGAGCGGCGGAGGCAGCCGGCCTCGGGTCGGGCGCCGGCGGGGCGGCGGCCGTGGCGTCGGCCAAGGCGGCCCGGAGCGCGGTCCAATGGCGGCGGTGGGGTCGCGGCGGAGGCGCGCTCACGCGGCGGGCGGCGGCGAGAGGCGCGGCCGGGGCGGCGGCGAACAGGGGCGGCGGCGGCGCTGACCGGCGGGGTCCACGGACGGGCCCCGCTAGGGTTTGTCCAAAAAAAAAGAAAAAGGAAAACAAAATTCGCAAAATAATTTATAGCCAGATAAAAAGGAAGAGAAAAAAAAAACAAAACTGGTGAGAATAGGCCTGTACTGCACCCACGAGCGGAAAAAAAACTATTGGGCCGGGCGGCGGACTTTTCCTTTTTTCGTTAAAAACCGAACTTCAATTAATAAAATAAAAATAACCGTAACTCGGAAAAAATATGAAATAAAATTCTAAATTCATCGAATAATATAACTAAAATTATGCAATGGAAATATTTTCCAAAAAGTCAAATGAAAATAAAAACATTTTTTAAATAATTTTTTAAAAATATAAAATACTTTTCATAAATCAAATAAAGTCCAATAAATTATTTAAATATTTTTATTTGGTCAAAAGCATTAACAAACCATTTCCAAATAAGAAAATATAAATTTTAAAATTGTTTCATCAATAAATAATTTGGTAAAATAAAAATATGCCCTTGAAATACTTTTTCAACACTTTTAAAATATTTAATAAATCATTTCAATGAAGTAAAACTCTCTTAGCATTGTAAAATCCCTAAAATATTTTTTAGAGTTATTTATAATACTCAAAATAAAATTTTAAAAATTTTAAAATAGTATTCTAAATATTTCCAACTTTATTTTAAAAGGGGATAAGTCATTTTATATCCTCTCAAATGAATTTTCCTTTAGTTGAAAAATATTTTGAATAATAAAAAGAATTCCAATAATGAGTTAAAATATTTTCCAAACTTTTAATAAGTTGAAGGAGTAATATTACCTTCTCTCATTTTGTTTTGTTGGTTTTGTTTTTAAATAATAAATCCCAAAACATCAATTATGAATATTAGGGAAAGTCCTTTTATTCCCTCTCTTTTTAATATTCATTTCAACACCAAAAGTTTTAAATTCCAGAGAAAATCAACCATATCAGGCAAACAATCATTATCTATTTAATTTTATTAACATTCCAAAATTCGGAGAATTTTGGGATGTTACACACTACCACCCTTAAAAGGAATCTCGTCCTCGAGATTCGAGAAGGCTAGAAAGAAAGGTTAGGGTTTGGGTCTTCATGACAGTCCATCGATCCTCCGACGGTCCACGGTGCTACCACCCTTAAAAGGAATGCGACTTGGTCTTCAAAAGTTGTCTTCGAAAGCTTGCTCCCTCAGCGAGCTCCTCACACATAATCTTCATACTCCGTTGGGGCATTGAATTCTTCATCACAAGTGTGGGCTTCCAGTATCTTAATCCGTCGATGACATTCTTCGTACGGATTTCAACTTCGGTCTTCAAGGTTTCACGAATTCCTCCTTTGAGGTTTCCGTTCCTTAGCAAGAGAGTGGTCTTCCAAGTACTGAGACTTCATGGCTGACAGCTCAGACGCCACTACTAAACAACTATCGATTTCTCTCTTGGTGGTCATCAAGAATACTTCTATGGGATATCTGCAGCAAATGGTCTTGGTCCATACTCACCGTATACCACAAACGGTAAACTTCTACTGGGGTCACACATCGTGCCATTCTATGGTTCAGGCTTTGACATTGTCGTCTCTCTGCTATAGGTAAGTCACTCAAGATTTACTATCCCGCATAGCAAGAGCAAATAATAAGGGTAATCGTCATGGGGGCCAATCCATTACGCACCCAAATCATTACCTTGTACATGGTTTAGCAAATCTCGCAATCTAACACTCGGTCATCCTCACAAGCACTGCAGAAAGTTCCTCTTGCTCATGCACTGGGTCCAGGTAAATCCATGGTTCTGCAAGCCAAACAAAACCTCTATCGTTTCTTCACAACACTCAGGTTTACGTAGCCTGCTATAAAACGTGCACTGGTGGACTACAACTTCCTCCAGAGTTCTTCCTTCAGCAAGATTGTGCTTTCTTGTCGTAAGATCCTGGGACCTGTGGGTTATCCTTGAACTCAGCATTGGTTGCATCCATCTTTATTCCAGCCTTGATATTAGCAGCCATTGTAGTAGCTTCTTCAGTGTAGGGTTTGAGGTGAGAGGGAACATAATGCAGATAGCGAGGTAGAGAGAGATAGGGAGAGATACACGTACAAACATCACACTAGTTTTGAAACATAAGTTTTGATGTGTAGCTGTCGGTAAAACAAGAAATGACAGCTCACAGAACGATCTAACGGTAGAAACTTGAATCTTCCAGGTCTTCAAGTCTACAATGCTGGTAGCTTCAGTTTTGAAATGTCGAAACAATCTTCATATCGTTGAGTCATTCGTCAAGTTATTCTTGTTGTTGTCGTGTCTTCTTTAGTCTTGAAGCATACTAAATAGATGAGGGGTCTAAGGTAACGTAAGATTATTCTACTCGCATAGAAGAAACACAAAGGGCCACACACAACATCAATCAAAACAAGACATAACAGGGTCACAGGGTAGAAGACAAAACTTAACAAAACAATCATGACATAAAACATCTAGTTAATCCATAGCAAACACGCATCGATACACATCTCCAACTATCATGAAAAGGTAACAACATACACTTAGTGCACACCTATGAAAATTCTATTCTCCAGTTGCCAAACATAAGCTTCTTCAATTCAGCATCCTTGCTTCCACGTTCACAACTTCTCCTTCCCCTTCAATTCTGGACACATATTGCTGTAGTGTCCCATGTTCCTGCACCGATAGCACTCAATTTGGCAAAGGTCCTTTATCTTCTTCATCATGAGTGCTTCCTTTAATTCTGGACACATGTGGGCGTAATGTCCCATATTCCTGCACCGATAGCACTGAATGTGGCTAATGTCCTTCTTTTTCTTTTTCACGGGTGCTTCCTTCAATTCTTGGATAGCCTTCTTCATTTCTTCCTTTTGATGTTGAACCACTTGTTGTGTCACGATGAAAAATTGACACTGAGCGGGGTAATGATCAGTTCCTTCACACGTAAAACATGTTACTTGTGCAGTGGGGCATTCTTCACCCCAGTGAATTTCCTCGCAATAGGGACATCCATCTTGGTGTCCTTCATAGGAGTGTCCTACCTCCCCGCAAATTTTGCAGGCACGAGGCCTCTTACGGGTTACCGTCCTTTGCATCGGGTTGACGAGGCGGGATCCCAACAAAATCTTAGTGAACTCCTTCCAAGTAATTTTCCTTCGTGATTCGTCAATCGCTTGGTGCATCCTCCACCAAGTAGCAGCCTCTTCTACAAAGTACTTGACAGCATAGGGGACCATGCCCTCACTTCCAATCTTGTTTACCTTCATGTGCTCCTCCATTCTACGAATCCACTGCTCCACCTTCAGTCTCGACTTCGTCCCAGAAAAGGCGAGTCCTACTTCATACTCCATCTATTAAGCCCATACGACAAAGGTTAGGGCAAAACTATAACACCAACAAGAAAACAAACTAAGGTAACACCAAGCATATGCACTCAAACAAAAAGAGGCAAAACACCTACGTTCGACAACAACACATAACCACAAACCATACAGTCACAACAGTCAAAACACACAAACAACTCCTAGGGTAAGGTCATATGTACAAGACATACGATCTCATCATGCTACACGAAATTCGTTCATCTAGCTTCACCTAAAGGTGGTGGTCTGATTCTAAGCTTCATCCTACTCAGCTAAGCTGATCTTAAAGATTCCTCTTGTAGTGTAAACACTAATCCTTAATAAAATCCATAGGATACTCCTCCTAATCGTGGCAGCTGTAACTCCAATTGATCCACGAGGTTGATGGTGTTCTTCTCAAATGTCTTGTCTTCTGAGGTATAAACAACTCAAGGGGTATTCATAGTAAAACAAGATGAGAAGTTTTAGAAGATGAATAATAGATGAGAAATACTAGTGGAGAGAGTGATAAAATATTTTTGTTCCTATGGCTTTTTCTATCCATTTTCTAGGGTCACGAACCTACAGTCAACACACTGCTCGGATACCATCTGTAACGACCCAATTCACACCGAATTGAAATCTCTGTGCTCCAGTGCCAGTCCCTGCATCGAACTCGCTGGCACACACAGTATTATAGATGTATATCAAAGTACAAGTGCATCATTGTTACAACGTATGATCCAGAGTAAAATAAATAACAAGTTGCATAGCTCAAGGCTAGCTTATTCAATATAACTATAGCTGAAGAAAAAGCAAGTAACGTGGAGTCCCATCAACAGCCACATGCGAACATGCTGAGTGCAGACTCGCAACCCCAAAATGCACCTTACTGATCATCTGAAAAACCTGCAACACCGAAGGTTACAGCCCGACAACGGGTCAGTACATCTGATTTGTACGGCAAGTGACACGGAAAAGTTTATATAAAGGACCTACAACTACATGCAAGGTAAGTCAAAGGAAAGGCTTGTGGTTTAGTTTTGCAGAAAGCCAATTTTCTCCTCAACTAAACTAGTCAAAGTTTTAAGTTGAATTCTACCTAAAACACACAGCAACCCCAACTACTCATGTCCCAACCAAATTATTATTAAGTGTTCATCTGTCAAGATCATTCATCAACAGTACTGACTAGTTGCTCAAAGTTCGTTCGTAACCGTGGACACGGTTAATCATGATCAGTGTATACACTCTGCAGAGGTTGTACACGTTCCCCACTGGACTCAACCCGAAGATTGAGACAAAAACTTTCTGAAGAGGTTGCCTCCACCCTTTGATAGCCGGTACACCTAACAACACATCTACATCAGCTAGCTACCAGGGCCAGGTTCCCCACAACTTACTCATCTAAGCCAGAGCCCATATAGCAAGTGGCTGTACACGGAACCTACTAGTAATATTGCATGTCTGATCTTTTTGAGCCTGGACGGCGCCCACTGCGTGAGAGGGTAGACACCATGACGCACCCGGTTCACCACCAAAACAACCATTGGGTGCATTTAACCCCGGCACTATCCTTAGACAAGGCACAACTATCGGGATGCAACCCGCCCGTCCAGAAGTGATTTCTATTTATTATAAAGTTGCTACACCAATTATTAAATAGCTCACACGCACTCCATGAATTCTCACAACCCAACCACGTCTACAAAGCATAGCAATAAGGCAACAACACGGCTAGGTTGATCTACGGTAGACAAGTCAAAACATGTGGCTATCCTAACTGGTTTTGCAGCAACAGTAAAATAAACTACCTATCATGCAATAGAGTGATATTTCCTAACATAATGCATATAGAAAATATAGTTATGAGTATGGTCAAAGCATCACTTGCCTTATACATTCGATAAAGATCTTCGCTCTCACGTTCCAGTCAACTCTACTCGTCACACTCCGAGCAATCTATCGTCAATGAAAAAACTCAATAAGCAATCGCACCACAAGGACAAAACATAAGATCAACAAAACAATCACTAAAGTTTTAGCAACAAAACAAAAGGTTTTGAAGTGCAAAGGTGTGGATGTGCTCGAAGGTGATCGGTGGAAGTGACCTCGAGAGAGTCAACGGATAAGGAATTGTTGATACAAGATTATGATCAAGGCATTATGAAATCAAGTTAGAGATCATAGCAACATGAATGGTGTGTGGATATTGCCGATAAGATGTCTCATATGATCCAATATGCAAAAAGAATCACGTGAAACGGAACACTACAACACAGGTCATAGCGAGTGCAAAATTGAATTAAATTTTAATTTAAACAGATCAATAAACTTGTGAATTTTTGTGTACACATGGTATAAACAGAAAGTACATGGAACGAGTGATCCAATACATAAAGAATCACTCGATTTGGATCAACGATATAAAAGATATGGCTTCCGGAATTTAAATTTGAATTTGAAATAAATTCAAATTCAAAAGTGTGCAAAGTGTGCAAAACTTTATACCATGCAAAATTACAGAACAATACGAGCGCGTAGCAAAAAGGTTCACCGCGATCCGACTTACGGTGTAGAAGATATCGCGGTTACGGTGCTGGGGGGTTTTCGGCCAACAGGGACTCGTCTATAAATAAAATATTTCAGAAAAAGCGATCAGGTCCCCGGCGACAGTTGACCAGATCTGGATCGGGTCAAACTCCGGTGAACTCGAAAATTCCGGCGAACTCGACTGTTCCGGCGAGAGGAGGCGCGGTGGGGCGACGTGGGGCGGCAAAGTCCGGCGAGGGGCGGAGGTGGCTGGCCGTGATGGCGCCGTGCAGCAGGGGGCGGCGTGTGGATGCCCGGCACAGCCAGCGGCGCGATTGGCGGAGGCAGCCGGCCTCGGGCGGGTGCCGGCGGGGCGGCGGCCGTGGCGTCGGCGGGGCGGCGGCCCTGGCGTCGGCTAAGGCGGCCCGGAGCGCGGTCCAGTGGCGGCGGTGGGGTCGCGGCGGAGGCGCGCTCGCGCGGCGGGGAGGCCTGGCCGGAGCGGCGGAGGCGGCGGTGGCCGGCGCGGCGGGCGGCGGCGAGAGGCGCGGCCGGGGCGGCGGCGGCGCTGACCGGCGGGGTCCACGGACGGGCCCCGCTAGGGTTTGTCCAAAAAAAAGAAAAAGGAAAACAAAATTCGCAAAATAATTTATAGCCAGATAAAAAGGAAGAGAGACAAAACGGGTCAGAATAGGCCTCTACTGCGCCCACGAGCGGGAAAAAAACTATTCGGCTGGGCGGCGGACTTTTTCTTTTTTCGTTAAAAACCGAACTTCAAACAATAAAATAAAAATAACCGTAACTCGGAAAAATATGAAATAAAATTCTAAATTCATCCAATAATATAAATCAAATTATGCAATGAAAATATTTTCCAAAAATTAAAATAAAAATAAAAACATTTTCTAAATATTTTTTAAAAATATAAAATACTTTTCATAAACCAAATAAAGTCCAATAAATTATTTAAATATTTTTATTTGGTCAAAAGTATTAGCAAACCATTTCCAACTAAGAAAATATAAATTTTAAAATTGTTTCATCAATAAATAATTTGGTAAAATAAAAATATCCCATTGAAATACTTTTTCAACACTTTTAAAATACTTAATAAATCATTTCAATGAAGTAAAACTCTCTTAGCATTGTAAAATCCCTAAAATATTTTTTAGAGTTATTTATAATACTCAAAATAAAATTTTAAAAACTTTAAAATAGTATTCTAAATATTTCCAACTTTATTTTAAAAGGGGATAAGTCATTTTATATCCTCTCAAATGAATTTTCCTTTAGTTAAAAAATATTTTGAATAATAAAAAGAATTGCAATAAAGAGTTAAAATATTTTCCAAACTTTTAATAAGTTGAAGGAGTCATATTACCTTCTCTCATTTTGTTTTGTTGGTTTTTTTTTTAAGTAATAAATCCCAAAACATCAATTATGAATATTAGGGAAAGTCCTTTTATTCCATCTCTTTTTAATATTCATTTCAACACCAAAAGTTTTAAATTCCAGAGAAAATCAAACACATCAGGCAAACAATCATTATCTATTTAATTTTATTAACATCCCAAAATTCGGAGAATTTTGGGATGTTACATATACGGGGCTTTCCGGCCCGATTCCAGTAGCGGGGTGACGAAGCCGAGGACGCTAAGTACGGTGGACAAGTTGGTCGGGGCTAACTCTCGCGATGGCCGCGAGTTTCCACGACGGCGAACTCCGGCGGGTCTCGGTTCCTTGCGGGAACGCACGGGAGAGAGGGCTAGAGGGAGCAGGGAGAGGGGAAAGGCCGTGGGGGCGCTCTGGCTGCTGCGTGGCGTGCGGAGGGAGGCAGGGGAAGGCTTAGAAGGCCTGCTCGTCGAGGTGGCGTCGCCGTTGCCCCCTTGCCCTCCACCGAGCTGCTTCGGGGGGAGGGGAGGTAGACGACACGCCTCGTTTGGAATGGGCCGAGGCCAGAGGAGGAGTGGGCTTCGCCCATGGGCGTGAGCTAAGCCTTCTCCCCTTGTTATTTCTTTTATGTTTTCTTTTCTGTTATTTTGTTTTGCCTAAAATTAAATAGCTAGGCATTTTAGTAAAATGCCCAAACATTTTTATAAACCCTAGGTGACCAGTAGCAAGTCACTTGTAGAGTTTGAGCATTTTTGAAATTCAAACATTTGAATTCCAATTCAAATAGGGGTCATATTTAATTTCCAAGGCACTATTTGAAAATTAGAAAATTCCATGAGCATGGTATTGATCCCAAATCATTTTTAAAATGATCAGCATCATTTATAGGAATTTTCCAAATATTCAAATGATTTTTGGAAAAAGATTTTTATCTGGCCATTTATTTAAATTCTTTAGGGCTTTTCTTTTCCCCAATTTTGATTTTCTTTTTTGAATTTTTGCATGATGCAAAGGGCACAAACAAACCCTAGCACTTACCCTAGTTGGGGTTCTGACACTCGGTGTTCTTCAAACTTGCCCTGTGGAAGAGGTTTAGTCATCCGGTCTGCTGCGTTCAGATCCGTATGTATCTTGTGAATCCTAGTGTGTCCATCCCTGACGTAGTCTCGCGTCACATGGAACTTTCGGAGGATGTGCTTGGCTGTAGAGTGAGTTATTGGCTCCTTCGCGTTAGCAATGGCACCCGTGTTGTCGCAGAAGATTCCCACGGGGTCAGTGCAACTGGGAAAGACGCCAAGCTCGATCACGAACTTCTTCAGCCACAGCGCCTCGTTTGATGCTTCGCAAGCGGCAATATACTCCGACTCCATTGTAGATTTGGCGACGACTGACTGTTTGCCGCTCCTCCAGCTAATTTCTCCACCGTTCAACATGAAAACATATCCCGTCTGGGATTTCGAGTCATCTAGATCTGAGCCGAGGCTTGCGTCAACGTAACCCTTTACGGTGAGCTCCTCGTCAACTCCTCCATAAACGAGAAAGAGATCCTTGGTTCTTCTTAAGTACTTAAGGATGTTCTTTACTGTTGTCCAGTGAGCCATTCCCGGGTTACTCTGGTAGCGATTAGTCATACTAATGGCCAACGCTAAATCCGGTCTGGTACATAACATAGCATACATGAGAGAACCTATTGCTGAGGCATAGGGCTTTGAGGAAATATCCTCCTTCTCTTTTGCTGTGGATGGACATTGAGTCACACTTAACTTGACACCTTTTATAACTGGCAAGAGACCTCTCTTGGAGTCATCCATTTTGAACCTTTTCAATATCTTGTCAATATAAGTGTTCTGACTGAAGGCCAACCATCGATTAGGTCTATCTCTATAGATCTTAATCCCTAATATGTACGCAGCTTCACCTAGGTCCTTCATGGAAAATTATCCATTCAGATATTCCTTCACTTCCTCTAAGAATTTATTATCGTTCCCTATTAGTAATATGTCATCTACATATAACACATGGAATGCTACAGAGCTCCCACTCAGTTTCTTATAGACGCAGAACTCTTCGACGTTTTGGACAAATCCAAAAGCTTTAATGACCTCATCAAATCGAAGATTCCAGCTCCGAGATTCTTGCTTCAACCCATAGATGGACCGTTGAAGCTTCCACACCTTACCAGCGTTCCTTGGATCGACAAACCCCTCTGGTTGCATCATATACAACTCTTCCTCAATGTTGCCATTTAGGAATGCAGTTTTCACATCCATCTGCCATATCTCGTAATCATGATATGCAGCTATTGCTAGTAGGATCCGAATAGACTTTATCATCGCTACAGGAGAGAATGTCTCCTCGTAGTCAACTCCTTGAATTTGTCGGAAACCTTTCGCAACAAGTCGAGCTTTGTAGACAGATACGTTTCCGTCTGCGTCAGTCTTTTTCTTGAAAATCCAATTATTCTCGAGGGCCTTGCGGTCCTCGGGAATATCCACCAAAGTCCATACTTTGTTGGTGTACATGGAGTCTATTTCGGATTTCATGGCTTCAAGCCATTTCTCGGACTCGGGTCCCTCCATTGCTTCTTTGTAACTTGTAGGTTCATCCGACTCATCAGCCGAGATTGCATTCACAAGCTGTCCGTAAAAATTAGTAGGTTGACGGACTCTTGATGACCTACGGGGCATAAAAGGTTCCTCTTCATTCTCATCATGATCATCATTAATGTCATGATCGTTATGAATGTCGTTCTGGCCATTCTCTTCAGCTCCCACTGTGGAAGATGGTTCCAGAACAATTTCCGTAGCCGTTTCTTCCAATTGGAGTGATTGGTCAGTCACTTCATCGAGGTCTATTTTCCTCCCACTCAACTCTTTCGCGAGAAACTCCTTCTCAAGAAAGTGTCCCGTCTTGGCAACAAACGTTTTGCTGTCAGACTTGTTGTAGAAGGTGTATCCACAAGTTTCCTTGGGATAGCCCACAAAGATGCACTTATCCGGTTTGGATTCAAGTTTGTCAGGCTGTAGTTTCCTAACATAAGCCTCACAACCCCAAATCTTCAGGTGAGACAACTTAGGTTTTGTGCCATGCCATTCTTCAAATGGTGTTGTCTTTACGGATTTGGATGGTGCCCTATTAAGAATATGAACGGCAGTTTCTAATGCATATCCCCAGAATGACACAGGCAAATCAGTATGAGACATCATCGATCGTACGCTATCCAATAGGGTTCGATTACGTCGCTCAGCCACACCATTTCTTTGAGGTGTGCCTGCCGGCGTAAGCTGTGGTACTATGCCACAAGACTTCAGATGATTGCCAAACTCGTGACTCAAATACTCGCCACCTCGATCCGATCGAAGGTGCTTGATTTTCTTTCCGAGTTGATTTTCGACCTCATTCTGAAATTCCTTGAACTTTTCAGAGGTTTCAGACTTGTGCTTCAGCAAGTAAATATACCCATATCTACTCAAGTCATTAGTAAAGGTCACGAAGTAACGAAGACCATTGCGAGTGGGGACGTTCATGGGTCCACATACATCCGAGTGTATGATCCCCAATAAGACATCCGCACGCTCCATTATGCCATTGAATGGAGTCCTTGTCATTTTGCCCATGAGGCATTGTTCACATGTATCAAGGGATCCAAAATCCAATGACTCAAGAAGTCCATCCTTATGGAGCTTCTCCATGTGTTTTATACCAATATGACCAAGTCGGCAATGCCACATCTTCATGTGATCTTCATCATTCTTCAATCTTTTGGCCTCAATATTGTTAATGTGACACACGTCACCATCGAGATCAAGTACGAATAAACCATGCAACTCCGGTGCGTGAACATAAAACATTTCATCCTTATAAATCGAACAACCAATTGTATCAGACTTAAAAGAATAGCGGTCTCGCTTCAAGCAAGAGCCACTAACGATGTTCACACTCAACGCGGGTACATAGTAGCAATTATTCAGAACTAAAACCAATCCCGAAGGGAGACTAAGATGCTTCGTGCCGACCGCCAAGACTTCAATCTGACAGCCATTCCCCACGCGCATCGTCACTTCATCTTTGAGCAAGCGTCTCCTATTCCTTAGTCCCTGAATGGAATTAGAAATATGAGCGACAGATCCTGTATCTAATATCCAGGATGTGTTCCCGGCGCTTGTCAAGAAAAGATCAACAATATGTATATCAAATATACCTTCGTCTCTCTTGGCGACCTTGCCAGCCTTCTTGTCCTTTAGGTACTTGGGGCAGTTGCGTTTCCAGTGAACTTCACCCTTGAAGTAGAAGCACTCCACTCCGGGTTTAGGCTTGGGTGCCTTGGGAGGAGCGGAAACTGACTTGCCATCCCTCTTGGGGCCACCTTTCTTGGCCTTCTCCCATCTGCTTGACTTCTTGAAGTCAGTGGTCTTGTTGACCATAAAGACGGCGTGCTCCTTCTTGATCTCAACCTCGGCGCTCTTCAGCATGGCGAACAACTCAGAAGGGTTTTGGTCATCCCCTGCATGTTGTAGTTCGGCACAAAGCCTTTGTAGCTAGGGGGAAGCGACTGCAACACCCTATCAACAGCAAGTTCATCTGGAATCTGGCATTCCAGAGCATTCAAGCGCTGAATGTAGCCAGACATTTTGACTACGTGCTCACTCACGCTGCCGTGCTCGTCCATCTTTGCTGAGAAGAAGGCTTCAGAAGCCTCGTACCGTTCAGCCCTGGCTTGAGGTGCGAAGACCGCCTTGAGGTCGGTGATAATCTCATATGCACCCATCCTCTCAAAGCGTTTCTGCAGCTCAGCCTCCATGGAGTAGAGCATGCCACTCTGGACAAGGTTGTAATCATCAGTCCTGGAGAGATAGACATTCTTCTCGTCCTGACTGGCATCATCTGCTGGTGCGTCACCTAACGCGTCCTCTAGTACGTATGCCATCTTGAGAGGAACGAGGAGAATCCTCAGGGTGCGGAACCAGTTGGTGAAGTTTGTCCCATCTGTTTTTAGCTTATCTTTCTCTAGGAATGATCCTAAGTTGAACGAGGGGCGAGGTGCTGCCATCTACAAGGTTGATTCAAAAGGATACATATTTAGACTTTTTGTTCATAATGTGGAGTTTCAATTTAATCTCAAAATTCTAGAAAGCTCCCACTTAGATAAACATCTCTCAATTTAATTAAGTGATTACACAATCCCAGCCCCCATACCTCCCCCGATCGTCACGGCCATCAGTATGCGAACCAGGTAGGCCTCTAAGCCAATCACATCAGGCATGTGACTCGTGCTCGACCTTTCGTTCTCCTGTGTTCCAGGCCCGCATCTACATACGTCAAGCCTGCCAATCGAACCTTGATGTTAGCTGTTCAGCAAGGCCATATCTGCATATGCCAGGCTTGCCGAACCCAACCTCATGCGAACTCCGTTTAATATGTAGGACAACTCCGGTATGTACGGAGCATCAAGCCATATGGGAGAACCTTCCAGGCGGTGCCCACCAAGGGAGAACACAATGTTGGTATTGTGAGAGATGGTCCTGCTTCGTGCTACCGTTGATATATCTAGCATACTAGCATAAA
Source organism: Bromus sterilis (assembly GCA_950022295.1). NCBI lineage: Eukaryota > Viridiplantae > Streptophyta > Magnoliopsida > Poales > Poaceae > Bromus > Bromus sterilis. Next base: position 356,111,374 of record OX465595.1, on the reverse strand, counting down.
ATAGGAAGTAAAACTGTAAATCATACAACCTATGATCCCCCTTCATGCAAAGCAAAGTTAAACGCCTTTCTACTTTAGCTTGTGCAAGTTTTACGTGGATGCTAGGGATTTCGAGAGAGAGAACCGTTTCTATCCTGCGAAAGACATGCCACAACACCGTCTCCCATCCGTCTCTATTACACCCCTGTTGGGGCCCTCCGTTGCAAACATCTTCGCATCGCTAATGCAGAGAGACAGACACCCCCCAGCCACTTTATATGGTGCAAGCCATATGTCAAGCGTGGAACCAGTCTCGCGTAAACGCGTAAGGTCGGTCGGGGGCCGCTTCATCAAACATTGCCGCAACGCTTAAATGAGTACACGTGGGAGGGTAACGAATGAAGATTCGATGCCCACGTCCTAGATGTGTTCTACCCGTACAATACATCTACGCATAGCTAGCTCATGATACCACTGTTGGGATACGGGGCAGAAAACACAAAATTTTCATACCTACGGTACCCGAACCCAAGATCTATGCTATGGCGATGTAAAGTAAAGGAGGGAATCGGTGTTCATACCTTTGGAGACCGAAAGAGGGAAACGTTCTTGCGAACGTGGCTGGCGTAGATTCGGAACTACGACCTCCCTTTCATGTAGAAGACCACCACAGGCGAGGATGACTCCCGGTAAACATCCAGCGACGAAGTAGCACCACAGGTGTAGTGCCTCGAAGAGATTATACACGTACGGTACAATCGATGTTCCTCCCGGGCCCCGATCCAGGCGAGCAGCGGAAGAAAGACGGCTACGGATCCCGACTCCGGCAGAACGACGGACTGCCTTATGGTGGAGAACTCCAATCCAAGTGCAGACTCCAAACAAGGGGAGTCCACTTCCGGGAAGGAGAAGGAGGAAGAAGGAGATTTTGGTGTGTTGGAAAAAGGGGGGCTACCCCTCCTTATATAGGCCAAGGGGGGGTGCTATCCTCCTCCCCTCCCCCATGTGGGACTAAACTCCCAAGGGGGGGGGCAGTGCGCCGGCCAAGGGGGGTGGTGGGCCCCACCCTTGGCGCCAAGCCCAAGGGGGGAGACCCCCTCCTCCCCTAATGGGCCCCATGGGCCCATTTAGCCTTTTCCCATTTTTTTAAATTTATTTAATATGTTTTAAATATTTAATTCAGATAATTAAATAATAAAACATTATTAAAACAATTAAACTTTATTTTGAACTATTCAAAATGTCCGGAAACCATTCCGTCCTCCTCCGGAACTATTCCGGTGATTTCTCCTATTTCACCGATTGATCCTGTAACTGTCCTATGCATCGATTGCCCTTAAGTGTAACACCCTAACGGTCCGGGAAACAGCAGACATGGTCGAGACTCTTCTCATTGACCAATGACTAGTCAGTTGGACCTGGTTACAATCCTTGACAGCCCCTGCGCTTCCATCGAATGAACTTCGATCGCTTTTGGAAACCGTTAACGATACGACGTAATCCCTTTGTGCTGCGGTACTTTGTTTGTCCGAGGTTTGATCGTCGGTATCCTACATACCGTGTTCACATCTCGTTCACAACAAACAACTTCTCTCGTCCATGATCATTGCATCTCTTGTGACCCAGTCACGTCCTTGCAAGGTATTGATGCAATATCACCGAGTGGGCCCAGAGTACCTGTCCTGTCACAAGGACTGACAAATCCCGCTCTGATCTATTAACATACTCATCAACCATCTATTTCGCAATACCCAAAGTGCACCGTTATAGCCAGCATATTTCAATCAGGCGGTGGGATACAAATCAAAGTCTCCTCATAGATGAAAATTACGTATGATCATTACGGTCCAAGGACTAAGCCATACGTTACAAAGTCATAGCAACGCTGAACTATGTGACTCGATCACATTGCAATACTTTAGGTGGGTGTACGTCCATCACATCATTCCCCTTAACGATATGACCTCATTGTCAATGGACTTAAGTGTCGCCATGATCAGGAAAGCTTGATCAATCAATTGCCCAATGAGATAGTTTACCCGAGTTAAACTACGGACCATGTTTTATACTACACCTGTATTAGTATTTCCAAGTAATACAGTTATAGCACAGTATAAAACGTATTATGAACAAAACGGATATGTGACAAATATCTTTATTAATTTGTCTCTAGGGCACATATCAAACAGATATTGCTTCATTAGGAGCTTTTCTTTTAGTAGTAACAATATCTTTCATATATCTCGATTCTCGAATAAGGAGGTAACTTAATAGCATCAGTCAAAGGAATTTTAAGAAAAAGAGGTTTCATCCACTCACAAAACTTATTGTAATGCTCTTCTTCTTTAGCTTTGAGAGACTTACCTGGAAAGGGCATGGGTTTCTGTACCCATGGTTCTCATTCCTTCCCATGTCTTCTTGCGATAAAGTCTTCTCTAGTGTATTTCTTGCGTTTATCGGGTGCTTCTTCCTCTCGAACTTCGGGTGGATCATTCTTTTCACCATCCTTTTTAGGCTCAGCACCGTCTTCAGTCTCAGCATCAGAGGTAGATATACTATTTGGATCATTGGAATTGTCAGCTTCTTTGTGCTTCTTCTTCTTCTTCGGAGAGCTAACATTTTCTTCTTCGTGTATTTGAGAATCTTGCTCGATCCTCTTCGGATGCCCCTCTGGATAGAGAGGATCTTGAGTGCTAGTTCCTCCACGGGTTTTAATCCCGAAGGCCTATATAAACTGTTTGGCATTATTAGCAAGAAAATCTTTTTACACATTAGAAATTTGATCAAGCTGAGTTTGAACCATATGAAAGTGCTTAATAAGACATTTAACATCATTAACTGTTCTACCCAGAACATCAAGCAAGATTTTGATTGCAAGAGAATTATCATGCAACTGGCTTTGTATCCTCTCATTAAAGTGATTTTGTTTCATAATAAAATTATCAAGCTCATCTAAACAATTATCAGGAGGCTTACCATGAGGAATGTCACTTGCGTTGAAATCTGAAAGAGAGTGTACCTCTACCATTGGAGGGTGAGTGGTAGGATCACACAACTTCTCAATGGGCGGTAGATTCTTCACGTCTTCAGTTTTAATACCCTTCTCTTTAATAGACTTTGTTGCTTCTTGCATATCTTTGGGGCTTAGGACAAGCATGTCTCTCTTCTTTGGTGGTGGAGGTGGTTCAGGGACGGACCAATCTTCGTGGTTCTTGGCAATCTTGCCCATCAATTCTTCTGCATCATCCGGTGTTCTTTTCCTGAAAACACACCCAACACAACTGTCCAAATAGGATCTAGATTCATCAGTTAGACCAGCATAAAATATATCAATTGATTCATTCTTAGGGACTCCATGACCCGGTCTAGCCTGGATCAGACTGCAATACCTCCCCCAAGCTTTAGGGGGGTTCTCATCCTGCAACTGTTTAAAGTTGTAAATTCTTAGTAAAGCAGCATGTTGCATATGAGCAGGAAAGTACTAACAAAAGAGTGAGCAAAGTCTTGAGGACTCCTAATGGAACCACATGGTAGTTGATACGTCCCAAACGTATCTATAATTTATGCTTGCTCCATGCATGTTTTGTGTGACTTTGCCATGTTTTGCTTGAACTTTCATACACATTTGAGCATATTTGGACTAATCTATTAACCCAGTGCACCCAGCTGCCAGTTGTTGTTTTCTTCTGTTTTTGTATTTTAGGTTTTCCGGCCATTAAAAGTGCTCCAAAAAATCCGGAAAAATCAGCGACCCGGAAGCTTCGGAATCACCAAGGCAGCTGAGGGGGCCACCACAGGGACTCCAAAAGGGTCCCTGGCACGGCCCCGCCCTAGGCCGCGCCAGGGGGCCTCTTGGCTGCCATGTGGGTCCCCTCAACACCCCCCTCCACCTATACTTTTCCCTCGGGGTGGAAACCCCTAATATCGATCTCTTTTCCGCGAACTCGCCTCTGTACCGCCGCCGCCGTCGTTTCTAGATCGGGGCTGCCTGGAGAAGCTGCCCCGGCACCCTGCCGAGAGGAGGAACCCCCTCGGGGAGACCATCCATAGCCATGGACGCTTCCCGGATGTGCCGTGAGTAGTCCCTCTTGGACCATGGGTCCGTGACCAGTAGCTATGTGATGTACCTCTCCCCTCTTTGTGCTTCCACTTTCAAGACCTTGTGAGCTGCCTCACATGATCGAGGCACTTTTGTAATTACTGCTGTTGCTATGGTGAGTTTGCTGGGATCTGATGGATTATGAGACTATGTTCAGATTGTGATGAGTAATATATTTGGTTCTTCTCTTTTATATTTTGTTCTTGAGTAAATTCTTGCATGTTCTCCGTTGCAGTATTTTTCTTTGGCAGTAGTTTGCTGCAACTCCAACAGGGAGCGTTATGCTTGATTGTGGGTTCAGCCCCTTGATGTCTAGCTTGAGTGACAGAAACATGAGACTAGAGGATGTGTTGTGGCCACCAGGGATAAAACAACGGTGCTTGTACCCGGGGGTGCAAGGATTGTTTACTTTACGCAAAGTTCTTTTAATGCAGTTGTCTGTTGCTTTGAGTTTACACTTTAGGTGGGATTCGCAACTTAATACCAACGAGATGTTCTGGATAGATATCTCAAGGTGGATGATTCGTAGTAGATGCAGTTTGATTTCAGTCTACTTACCTTGGCGTACTTCCCTTTGCTTTTGAGCCCTTCCTTTCTTTGCAACATAGTTAGCATTGCGGTGCCTTCATAATTCTGTCAATTGCCAAGCTGTGATTTGTTTACCTCGCTAGCACTTTTATCGTCTTTTGGGAGAGAGACATCACTAGTGAAAATCACGGGACCCCGGTCCATCTTCACATCACTGTTTACACCCTTAGTTTACTTTCAGTCTTTACTTTCAGTTGCCACTATTATTATCTCTTGCGTTGATCCTTTGTAAACAGCAAGGCTGGAGGAATTGACAACTCTTCTGTACTCGTTGGGAGCAAAGTTATTTGTTTCTGTGTGAAGGTCCTATCAACTCCCTAGCCAGAAGCTAATTTCAGGCGTCGTTGCCGGGGACTCAAGGAGCTACAAAAGACTGGTCCCGACAACAGCGAATTTCTGGCGCCGTTCGCACCTTCTTGTATTTCTGCGAGTCCTACTGGAGACAAACCTTGGTATCTTCACCGAGGGAAATTTGCTGCTACGCTACATCTCAGCTTCCACTTGGGGTAAGCAACGAGGAGTGAGAGAACTATCCTCACCATATCAAGCTAATTTCTGGCGCCGTTGCCGGGGACTCCGGTCTACAAGATAGGGGAGTTGCACACTATCTTTTATCTTTGTTTTTTAGTCTTGTTAGTTTACCTTTCAGTTTTTTACTTTCGTGTCCCTTATCAAAAATACCAAAAATATCTGCTGCTACTATGGGTTCCAATGAAAACACCAAGTTGTGTGACTTCACTAGTCACAACAACAGTGACTTTATCTACACTCCTATTGCTCCACCTGCCACTTCAGCACCTTCTTATGAAATTAAACCTACTCTGCTTAATCTTGTTATGAAAGATCAATTCTCGGGTGCTGGAGAGGACGCTGCCTTGCACTTCAACAATTTTATCGAGCTCTGTGATATGCAAAAGTACAAGGAAGTGGATGGAGACATCGTCAAGCCGAAGCTTTTTCCTTTCTCTCTGAGAGGAAGAGCCAAGGAGTGGCTGCAATCCTTACCCAAGAATAGTATCGATTCTTGGAGCAAATGCAAAGATGCTTTTATAGGGAAGTATTATCCCCCTGCTAAAATTATTCAGTTGAGGAGTAACATTATGAATTTCAGGCAATTGGATAATGAACACGTTGCCCAGGCATGGGAACGTATGAAGATGCTTGTCAAGAACTGCCCCACACATGGACTGACTACCTGGATGGTTATCCAGACTTTTTATGCAGGCTTGAACTTTACCTCGCAGAACCTGTTAGATTCGGCCGCGGGAGGAACTTTTATGTCAACCACACTTGGTGCTTCCACAAAGCTACTTGATGAGATGATGCTGAAATACTCTCAGTGGCACACCGAAAGATCTCCAACTGGTAAGAAGGTAAATTCTGTCGAGGAGATCTCCTCTCTAAATGAAAAGGTTGACCTTATCATGTCTCTACTTACCAAGCAAGCTCCTATTGATCCTCAGGATGTTCCTTTAAATTATTTGGTTGCTCAAGAGCAAGTAGATGTGAATTTTGTCTCTAGAAACAACTTCAACAATAATGCTTATAGGAGTAATTTTGATAGCAACAATCCTAGGCCTTTCCCATCCAACAACTATGGGAACAACAACACTTATCCTAGCATCAAAAACTCCACCTATGAACTAGAGACCTTGCTCAAAGACTTTATCACTACCCAAAAAGCCTTCAACAAGAGTGTGGAAGAGAAATTAGATAAATTATATATCCTCTCTTCGAAGGTAGACAACATAGCCCATGATGTAGAGATGTTGAAGATTAGAACTTCTCCCGCTGAGGAGAGGAAGACCACTCCTATGAATGCCATCCAAGTCCAAATTAATGAAAACATTAGGATGTTGGGAAAACTTAAAGAGAGATGGGCCAGAGAAAAGGAGGAAGAAGATAGAATTAAGAGCCTTACTACACACCATACAGTAGCCACTATCCAAGTAGTTGAGGATGTCCAAACTGTTAGCACCCATCACACCCCTAGTCCCACTGGACCTACCAATGGTGATGCTACCACCTCAACCATAGATGAAGAAACCTCTATGAACATAGAGGCTTTCAAACAAGTGAGCCTAAATGATATCACTACCTCCTTGATAGATAGTAGTGACCTAGACTTTGACAACTGCACTTTACCTGAAGTTATTGGTTTCCTACACAAGATGTCTAGAGACCCCCACACTAGCACACTTAATCTTGCCTTCACATAGCATATTACCAATGCTCTAATCATGCCCAAAACAATGTATGCTATGCTTGAATTGAAACCTTTTGATCCCTATACTTTTGGTGTTCGTCTTGTTGATTCTTCCATAAAGAAACCTTTGGGGAAGATCGACGATGTTCTTATCATTTTCAATGACAATTATGTTCCCGTTGATTTCACTATTATGGACATTGAGTGTGAGCCGTCTTGTCCAATTATTTTGGGACGTCCTTTTCTTCGCACAGTTGGTGCTGTTATTGACATGAAAGAGGGGAATATCAAATTCCAATTCCCTCTCAAGAAAGGGATGGAAAATTTCCCTAGGAAAAATATTAAGTTACCTTTTGAGTCCGTCACACGGGCTAGTTATTCTCTTGAAAAGAGTTGATCTATTTGCATTAAGCCTAGCTAATGGCTTTAAAGAAGCGCTTTCGCGAGGCAGCCCGCAGCGAATTTAGGTTTTACTTTTTGATTTTCTTCTGTTCTTAGTGGTCTTGATGATTGTTACTACTGTATCAACATCATTGTATCTTTACTTTTCAAGTTTTGTGCCTTTTATACCCTCATACGACAAGGGAAGTGGAAGTTGTGACATGCTGTCCAGAAAATAGATTCTGTCCTCGTGACTAGAAAAATCAGAGAAAAATCCCAGTTCATCTTTTTGAGCTGAATTTTTTACACAGCATTCTCTATACAATTACGAAACTTTCATATGTTCTGAGTTTTTTTATTTGAGTTGCAGAAGTACCCCTAAAAAATTCGTTTTTACCTCCTGGTCTGTTTTTCATAGATTATGTCATGTTTTGCCTTTTCTTCGTTTTGCAAACCTTAAGCTTGCTTTTTCTTTGCAAAAACTTGTTGGAAATCTTGAGAAACAGTAGCTCTTCAAGTTTATCTTTATATCCAGTGGAAATTTTTTATGTATTAAGGGTACTAACCTCTCTAATCAGCTTATGATGAGTTATGTATGAAGGGAGTTTTCAAGTGTGCGATGGTAGATGATGAAAGAAGATTCGGGAGTGTCAAGCGCTCAAGCTTGGGGATGCCCCCATGCATCCCCAACAAATATTCAACGAGACTCAAGCGTCTAAGCTTGGGGATGCCCCCGTGCATCCCCTTCTTCATCAACAATTATCAGTTCATCCCTCGTTGCACTATATTTTTATCACTTCATGCGTTATGTGCTATGCTTGGAGCGTCTCGCTCTTTACTTTTATAGGTTTGTTTTTGCTTTGTTTGCTGTTCATAACAAGTTAGACCCCAGCTTACTCTTTTGTGTGGGAGAGATACATGCTCCGCTTGAACTAGAACTCCTCATAGGATTTGCATGTTTATTCTTTTAGTTGTGAGTTGTTCTTTTTCTTTTCTTAGCTGCTGCTCTGTTTAGTTGTAGTGCCATAGTCTTTCTAGAGCTTTTCTTTTTTTAGGTTGAACTTTCTATAGGTTGCATGTTTTATCTTGTTAGAGAGTTTGCCTGTTGCACTGAGTTTTGTGTCTTGACTAGAAGTAGGTAGTTAAAGTTGATGTTCTCTTTGTAGTAGTAACTTGCAATAGTTTTGAGGTATTGACTAGAGTAATGTTTGAACTTTTGGTGTCAAGAGCTCGAGACTATTAGTAATAGATGTCGTATTTTGGGCAATCCGTGTGATTTTCGAAAAATAAAAACCCCTGTTGAGAACTCTAACTACTAGATGGATCACTATGTTGGGAATGTGCCCTAGAGGCAAATAAAATATGTTTTATCGAGCATATTCCATTAGTTCATAATACGTTTGATACTATGCTATAACTGTATTAAGCGGAAACATTAATACAGGTGTGGTATACAAACAACCAGGTCCCTAGTAAACCCTAGTATACTAGTCCATTGGGCGATTGATGATCAAGGTTTCCTGATCATGAGACAATGGCGTCTGTTGACAATGGAGTCGTATCATTGGATAATGATATGATGGACATACACCCACCAGAAGTGTTGCGATGTGATCAAGTCACATAGTTCGACATTGCTATAACTATAACGTAGTGACCAGATCCTTTGACCGTAATGATCATACGTAATTGTCATCTATGAGGAGACTTTGATTTGTATCCCACCGCCTGACTGAAATATGCTGGCTATAACGGTGCACTTTGGGTATTCCGAAATAGATGGTTGATGAGTATGCAAATAGATCAAAGCGGGATTTGTCCATCCGTGTGACGGATAGGTACTCTGGGCCCACTCGGTGATGTTACACCATAAAGTTCGCAAACGTGTGACTAGGTCACGGAGTTGTAATATCACGGGAACGAGTAAACTTGTTTGTTGAGAACGAGGACGAACTAGGTATATTGGATACCAATGATCAAACCTCGGACAAGCAAAGTACCATAGGACAAAGGGAACAGGCACACAGTTAACGGATCCAACAGCGATTGAAGTTCATTCGATGGAAGCGCAAGGGCTATCAAGGATTGTAACCAGGTCCAATTGATTAGTCATTGATCAATGAGAGTTGTCTCGATCATGTCTGCTATTTCCCGGACCATAGGGTGTTACACTTAAGGGTACTCGACGCAGTAAGGATTGATTCGGGATCACCGGAGAAATTGGAGAGAACACCGGAATTGTTCCGATGAAGGCCGGAAGTTGTTCCGGGTATTTTGAAAGGTTCAAAATATATTTAATAATGTTTAATATATGTTTTATTATTTAATTATCTGAATGAAATATTAAAATGTATTTAAATATAATTAAAATTGGGCCTCCTAGGGCCCATTAGGGGGAGAGGGAGTCCTCCCCCATGGGCCATGGCGCCATGAAGGGGACCATGCCCCCTAGGGGCGCATTTGCCCCCCCCCCTCCCCTTGGGATTAGTCCCACATGGGAAGTTGAGGGGAGGTTGCCCCCCTCCTTGGCCTATATAAGGAGGGGTAGGGTGCCCTTTTCTTCACATCCAAATTTGAGACAAGTTTCTCATCTCTCTTCCTCCTTTCTCCTTCCTCGAGTGGACTCCCCTTGTTTGGAGTCTACACTTGGTTGGGGATTTCTCCACTATACGCACGCCGTCGTGCTGCTGGAATCGGGATCCGAATCCATCTTCTTTCTGCTGCTCTACTGGTTCGGAGCCTGGAGGGACGTCGGGTATACTGTATGTGTATAATCCCGCGAGGCACTACACTTGTGGTTCTACTTCATCGTCGTGGTCGTATCGCGAGGTCTTCATCAGCAACGTTCCGACGGGGACGTAATCCCGTCATCGGTCTACAAGGATCGGGTGGCTACATGAGTCATCGTGGATCTGCGCGGCATCGGGGATTGCCGGTACGACTACACCAACCACGTTCATGCGGGAATGTTTCCCGCTTAACGGACTACATACTGGTATGTGATCTATTTCTGTCCGTTACTTGCATCAGCATAGCATAGGTCTTGGGTATGGGTCTCGTAGGTTATGAAAAAAATTTGTTTTCTGCCCCGAACCCCAACAGTGGTATCATGAGCAAGGCTATGCGTACATGTATTGTACGGATAGAACACATCTAGTATGTGGGCATCAATTCTCCAATTGTTACCCTCTCACGTGTACTCATTTAGCGTTGCGGCAATGTTTGATGAAGCGGCCCCCGACCGACCTTACGCGTTTACGCGAGACTGGTTCCACGCTTGACATATGGCTTGTGCCATATAAAGTGGCTGGGGGGTGTCTGTCTCTCTGCATTAGCGATGCGAAGATGTTTGCAACGGAGGGCCCCGACAGGGGTGTAATAGAGACAATTGCGGGATTGGTGTTGTGGCTTGTTTTCGCAGGATAGAAAGCGGTTCTTTTCTCGAAACCCCTAGCAACCACGTAAAACTTGCAAAAGATAAAGTAGAAAGGCGTTTTCAACTTTAATTTGCATGTCGGGGGGAATCATAGTATGTATGATTTATGTTGCATCCTGTTTTTCTAATATGTTACATATACGACGGTAGCATAATAGGATGATCCCTCACTAAAACCAACATAGTGTCCTTACCCTAGTGAGCACCACCTGGAAAGTTCTACATTATGGAGGCACCACGTGTCACACGTGTAACAAACATTTTTTCGTTCACATGAGGTGGGTGTAGCAAGCCTGGCATATGTATATGATATGGCCTTGCATGACACAGCAACAAATCACATAGGGTGTGGTGGCGAGCCTGGCATATGTATATGATATGGCCTCGGGACACAAGAGACCGAAAGGTCGAGCATGAGTCACATGGCTGATGTGATTGGCATGATGGCCTACCTTGAACAACATACTGATGGCCGTGACGATCGGGGGAGGTATGGTGTTCAAGGATCGTGTAATCACTTAGAATAAACTATGAGGGATGTTTGTCTGAGTGGGAGTTCCAGAATTGTTTTTGAAACATGAACTCCATATTATGAACTTAATCTTCATGTCTTAGCAAATATCATTGTAGATAACGTCATACCAATGTTTAGAACTATGGCTCTTTTAGTATGATAGAACTTAAGGTAAATGGGTCTTACTTCATTCATGTGTACCAACACCATTAGAGACATACTCATTAGTAATGACTTGCTAAACATAATACGAAGAACTGCTAGGAGATACACCTGACAACTCCGTAATCAAGGAAGATGATGATGAGTACCGCACTCACCATCACTTATGAATGACTGTCCAATACACCATAATTCATTCTATGGAATCTGAATTGTGAATGCATGTTAACCAACACGTATGACGTGCTAGGTGAACTTGAAAGCACTTGGTCACAAATCAGGGTAATGGAATATGAGTATATGGACGGGGTTTCTTTCAACTATGGTGGAAGGAACAACCTGCTGAGAAAGTCACTTGGAAAATGTATAAGATACATGGAACACCTTGTGTATAACTTGGACTACTGAATGACTGGTTACTTTGCGATAACTGGGGAGTTACATCCGCTTCCTCCCAGTTACAAAGACCATGTCTGGACTATGTCATGAAGGAGAATCGTTCACCTGTCATGAGGTCATGGTTAAAGTCAAGAACTTTAAGAGTAGAACCAATGCAGGAATGGTCATTGACGGAGAAGGTATATTTGATATACGAGTTATAAATGTCTTTCCCACGAAACACTAATTGCGGTTGATTAAGTATTCGATGCTTGAACTTACTGCTTGAGAGTGGCTTGGAAGGGACGAGGTGACAATGTGTGCTGACGGCAATCAAGATAGTTGATGGTCGACAACACTCTCCCTCTACATCTATCAATTGATTAATATATGAATAAATTTTATGATCGTTTGAATGAGGACTTTATTAGTGTGTCTTTCATCTCGCGAAGACAATTATTCATATTAGTGAGAAACAAGTCAGTTGTTCTCCTTTTATGAATGATATCTATTATGGTCACATTACGATTATGAATGAGTTATTCTTATATTGATGATAGTTGTTTGATCATTTATAAGAAATATTGTAATGCCAAGAAATATCCAGGCTTAATAATGACACTACAGTTTAAGTCATGAATGGTATGATGATGTCTTAAGATACTTGATCTCTTGACACATACAAACCATGCCTTTTAGGTGAGATGACTAAAACCTTGCATTCTGGTAAACGGAATGTGTACTGATTGTTGAGTATCATACATTGTGATGTATCGTATGTCAGCATGTGGTGAGTTTCATTATTTCGTGAACTTCGTATGTGGACTTATATGAATATTTGTATTCACTAATAAAACATGAGTCTGAAATAATTTGATATGATCAAAAGGAATTTCAGAGTAAAGATGGATATTAAATTAACAAGAAAGACAAGACTCTACGATTTGATCAAAGTGACAAATGTTTTGAGTTAGTCTTGGGCATAAAGACTTGTGTGAAAGTTGTTCCACAAATTTCAATGTCTTGAGACACTTCGATATGATTGACGTGCCTCAACATTGTGATCATATTCTATCAAAAGGTGTATGGTCTAAGTTATCTCTTACCAAGTTACGTTATTATTGTTTAGAGTTATTAATTTAATATGCAAACACTCACTTCAGCATAGGGAACCATCTGAGTTCGTGGAAACCAACACTATATATGTCATGGTGTGTTGTGGTTTCTAGGAAGCTTGATTTATGTAAGATAAATTATCTTTGTAGTGTATCCTTAGACAACTATGGATGCATCTTCCACAACTAGAACCAAAAGGAGCAAAACTTGTATTGCTATGTTTGGTGTTTGTCAAGAATTGTTCTTGATAAATGTGGTAATGGAAGAAAAGTGAAAGTTCAACCAAGGTAATCGACCTTGCCTCCAAATGTCAGAGTAGTGCAACGGAATATGTTCTGGAAGCAAAGCTCTACAATAAGAGGAGAAACTAATGATAACGATCATGATCTTCTGATGGGAGCTTTTACTGAGAAAGGTAGGATTCAAGAATATATATTTTCCCCTGGTGCAAAATGAAATTCATGATTCACTTGTCATGTTAATGGAACAAGACATTCCTACGAACTACAAAGAAGCGATGGTGGACCTAAGTACGAGATATGACTATGAGTCATGAAATCCTATGTTGAGTTACATTTAAGATTGCTTGAATCTTATCAAGTAAGGAGGTTACTTGATATTCACAATAACTTCAGAGTTATGAGGAATAAATGTGAACATCAAAGGGACGTCAAGATTGGTTTGTCACAAAGATTGTTTCTGACAAATTCAATGGGTTGACTACAATGTGTAGCAATGCTTGTGTCAAAGGGATATTCACTACGATTGATCCAGGATTGTTATCAATACCATGACTTCCTCAAATCCTGCATTTGAAGAAGGGTTGTAATTGGTACAACAAGAAGGTTTTGGAAAAACATATGGATACTAGTGCCTCGTAAACTAAATTCTCATTTTGATGGATGATCAAAGGATTTTGGACTTAACCAAAATATCGAGGAAACATGCATTTGCATGAAACTGAGTGGGAGCTGAATAGTTTCCTGAAACTTAATATGTAGAAGACATATTTTGAGTGGGAGCTATGGGAGTATTATCCTAGACTTATATGTAAATGACATATTTGAGTAGGAGCCATGTGGTTAGTATCTTGAACTTAATATGTGTCTGACATATCTAAGTGGGAGCCATGTGGATGTTATCCTTGTCTTATATGTGGCCGACATATTTGAGTGGGAGCAATATGAGTGTTATCCTATAACTTAATATGTGCATGACATATTTGAGTGGGAGCATGATAACATTCTCATATATGGATAACATATTATGAATGGTGCAGTTGGTGTTAATGATTATTTGAGTCTTTCATAAATGAAGATGAATAAGTATTAAGCATTGAAGATCTATTAAGATAGATATGTGTTTAATAATATTGAGTCGTAATACTTTCCTGGATAAGATTCTGAAGGAGTTCAGAATGGGACAAGTCAAGAAGTGGTCCTTACTTGTATATCCAAGAGAAGTGTTGAGTTAATCTCAGTACAAGAACAATGCTTAATGGTTAATGAAAGAAATGGATGTGTTGGATCCTCTATGCCTTTGTCATAGGTTCTTTCATATAAAACCAGATTTATGTACTCGACGTAATGTGACCCAAGTTCTTAGTAGTAAGAACATGTTGTGATATGATTTATGAGTAAATCATTGAACAAAGAGTTAAGTTTATCCTTCAGTGTCTGAAGAGAACTGAAGATACATCTCAAATTTGTAAAGGATAGTGGACTTGACCATAAATGTTATGCTGGTTCAAGTTTTGACACTAACCTAGAAAATTGAGATATCATACTAATGAATGCCTAAGTTGAAAGAAACATGGTTAGACATCAAAGTTGCATACAATGCACTAAGGATTGAATCTACATTGATGTGGCTGCTTTAGAATTAGCAGGAGTTATATTATGGCTTAAGAAGTTCGACTTCTGATTGAGTGAGTTTCAAGTGTGCATGACTATGGGAAAGTCCGCGTGACCCACCGGATGTCATTGCTATGACACACCAAACGAAGTCTCACTTCACCGCCAAATGTATATACCTCATCATTATAGTGGATAATGAAGGAATGTCAAATTAGGTGACATTATGATTTGCAAAAAGACATACGGTTCTGAATGGTACCCAGACCGTTGATACAACCTCTTCCACGGGCAAGCATGATCAATAAGGAGTTATGATCCAGAGAAAATGCAACTAGATTATTTGTACTCTAGTGCAAGTGGGAGACTGTTGGGAATGTGCCCTAGAGGCAAATAAAATATGTTTTATCGAGCATATTCCATTAGTTCATAATACGTTTGATACTATGCTATAACTGTATTAAGCGCAAACATTAATACAGGTGTGGTATACAAACAACCAGGTCCCTAGTAAACCCTAGTATACTAGTCCATTGGGCGATTGATGATCAAGGTGTCCTGATCATTAGACAATGGCGTCTGTTGACAATGGAGTCATATGATTGGATAATGATATGATGGACATACACCTACCAGAAGTGTTGCGATGTGATCAAGTCACATAGTTCGACATTGCGATAACTATAACGTAGTGACCAGATCCCTTGACCGTAATGATCATACGTAATTGTCATCTATGAGGAGACTTTTATTTGTATCCCACCGCCTGACTGAAATATGCTGGCTATAACGGTGCACTTTGGGTATTCCGAAATAGATGGTGATGAGTATGCAAATAGATCAAAGCGGGATTTGTCCATCCGTGTGACGGATAGGTACTCTGGGCCCACTCGGTGATGTTACACCATAAAGTTTGCAAATATGTGACTAGGTCACGGAGTTGTAATATCACGGGAACGAGTAAACTTGTTTGTTGAGAACGAGGACGAACTAGGTATATTGGATACCGATGATCAAACCTCGGACAAGAAAAGTACCATAGGACAAAGGGAACAGGCACACGGTTAACGGATCCAACAGCGATTGAAGTTCATTCGGTGGAAGCGCAGGGGCTATCAAGGATTGTAACCAGGTCCAATTGATTAGTCATTGATCAATGAGAGTTGTCTCGATCATGTCTGCTATTTCCCGGACCGTAGGGTGTTACACTTAAGGGTACTCGACGCAGTAGGGATTGATTCGGGATCACCGGAGAAATTGGAGAGAACACCGGAATTGTTCCGATGAAGGCCGGAAGTTGTTCCGGGTATTTTGAAAGGTTCAAAATATATTTAATAATGTTTAATATATGTTTTATTATTTAATTATCTGAATGAAATATTAAAATTTATTTAAATATAATTAAAATTGGAAGAAAAGGCATATGGGCCTCCTAGGGCCCATTAGGGGGAGAGGGAGTCCTCCCCCATGGGCCATGGCGCCATGAAGGGGCCCATGCCCCCCTAGGGGCGCATTTGCCCCCCCCCCTCCCCTTGGGATTAGTCCCACATGGGAAGTTGAGGGGAGGTTTCCCCCCTCCTTGGCCTATATAAGGAGGGGTAGGGTGCCCTTTTCTTCACATCCAAATTTGAGACAAGTTTCTCATCTCTCTTCCTCCTTTCTCCTTCCTCGAGTGGACTCCCCTTGTTTGGAGTCTACACTTGGTTGGGGATTTCTCCACTATACGCACGCCGTCGTGCTGCTGGAATCGGGATCCGAATCCATCTTCTTTCTGCTGCTCTACTGGTTCGGAGCCTGGAGGGACGTCGGGTATACTGTATGTGTATAATCCCGCGAGGCACTACACTTGTGGTGCTACTTCATCGTCGTGGTCGTATCGCGAGGTCTTCATCAAACACGTTCCGACGGGGACGTAATCCTGTCATCGTTCTACAAGGATCGGGTGGCTACAGGAGTCATCGTGGATCTGCGCGGCATCGGGGATTGCCGGTACGACTACACCAACCACGTTCATGCGGGAACGTTTCCCGCTTAACGGACTACATACTGGTATGTGATCTATTTCTATCCGTTACTTGCATCAGCATAGCATAGGTCTTGGGTATGGGTCTCGTAGGTTATGAAAATTTTGTGTTTTCTGCCCCGAACCCCAACACACTAACCTCTGGAGGGTTCGAATAATAGATACACTCACGTACCATAAGTTGAGGATGGGCAAGGATAACCAAACCCCCATACACTCCTCCTCGGGGTACCTGTCTCTTTTTGAACCTCTGATTAGATTGAGAGTTACCGATAATAAGTGCATGAGTTCTTCGGACTAATGTGAGTATTCGAAAGTTGACACTTCCACCCACCTATACTTTTTTCTAGCCTCTTAGGTACCGTGCATTGCCCTTTCTCACCTTGAGAGTTGGCGCATACTTTGTCGGTGCATCCAGACCCTTGGCACGATACGCTCTGTCATCATAAGCCTCCTTATATCTTTCCTCAAAACATCCACCATACCTACCTACAAGGCATTTCCATATCCTTTCCGAGATACATTGCCATGCAACATCCACCTTCTCATGACTTGATCCTCATGTCATACATGCTACTTGCTTGATCAATGAGCCGCATGCTAGTTGGGCCTTTCCCTAATCATTGCTACATGACGCGCTAGTATCATTGCATATCTTGCTATCCTGGTAGAGGCATACATTTTGCATCATGATAGTTATATCTTCTTTATGTGAGTACCTTTGTAAAGTGTGAAATATCTCCTATATTCTTGTAAAATATAGAGTGTTGCCCCTAAAGTGAGGAAAAGATCCCAAAGAGGACAAAATCAAAAGATCCCAAAGAGGACAAATGAGAGTTCAATAGAAAGAGCCATTGAGGCCACCAAAAAATAAAAAATAATAAAAAGAGAAAAAGAAAAATAAAAAGAGAGAAGGGGGCACACTACTATTCCTTTTGAGAGATCCACACTAGTAATTCATCCTTTATCCCTTGTACTCCATAGAGATCATCATCATGGATATAGCTATGTGGGGACCTTCACACTATAGAACTTGGCCTATATATTCCAATGATGAGCCTCCTCAAACGAGCTCTAGGTCTTCTTGAGCAAGCAAGTTAGATGCACCCCCGCTAGTTCCCTTGGAGAGCTTTTAGCTCACATGTGCATCCGTTGCATGGCAATCCCTACTCCTCACATCATATCTATCATATGGCCTTTTCTCGCCTATGATTGTCCTCATTGATGTGATCCTTTCACACCTTTTTGTCTTCCTCCTCCACCTTCTTTCTCTTTCGCCTTTTAGGTGTCAACTTTCTTGCTCACGCTCATCCATTGCATGAGTGCTCAAAATATCGAAAGGGAGTGGATCAGTTTGACTTGTACCTGGCTAGTGGTCTGGGGACGAGTCAAGATCAGAATCCAAAGGAGACCAAGTGTATAACTTTAGTAGTTAGTTGTTCTCAACAACCTTTTTTCTCTCTTTTTCCCAGTCCCCTTCTTGCACGCAAACACCATCTGGAGACATTCGAGTCACGGACAGCGAGAGCTCTTCCACCTTTTGTTCTTTTGTTACTTGTGTCAATGCTAATATAGACTCTTGCTTGTTAAGACTTGAATTGAATTGCATGCTTTAATTGATTTACTTAAAAGTCCTTATATGGTTGTGTGGCATGTCACCACAGAAATTATGCTTGTTATCATTTACCTACTCGACGACGAGCAGGAATAAAGCTTGGGGATGTTGATACGTCCCAAACATATCTATAATTTCTTCTTGCTCCATGCATGTTTTGTGTGACTTTGCCATGTTTTTCTTGAACTTTCATACACTTTTGAGAATATTTGGACTAATCTATTTACCCAGTGCACCTAGCTGCCAGTTGCTATTTTCTGCTGTTTTTGTATTTCAGGTTTTCCGGCCATTAAAAGTGCTCCAAAAAATCCGGAAAAATCAGATAAAAAATCAGCGACCCGGAAGCTTCCGGAATCACCAAGGCAGCGGAGGGGGGACACCACAGGGACTCCAGACGGGTCCCTGGCGCGACCCCACCCTAGGCCGCGCCAGGGGGCCTCCTGGCTGTCCTGTGGGTCCCCTCGACACCCCCTCCGCCTATATTTAGCCCTCGGGGTGGAAACCCCTAATATCGATCTCTTTTCCGCGAACTCTCCTCTGTACCGCCTCCGCCGCCGTTTCTAGATCGGGGATGCCTGGAGAATCTGCCCCGGCACCCTGCCGAGAGGAGGAACCCCCTCCGGGAGACCATCCATAGCCATGGACGCTTCCCGGATGTGTCGTGAGTAGTCCCCCTTGGACCATGGGTCCGTGACAGGTAGCTATGTGATGTACCTCTCCCCTCTTTATGCTTCCACTTTCGAGACCTCGTGAGCTGCCTCACTTGATCGAGGCACTTTTGTCATTTCTGCTGTTGCTATGCTGAGTTTGCTGGGATCTGATGGATTATGAGACTATGTTCAGATTGTGATGAGTAATATATTTGGTTCTTCTCTTTTATATTTTTTTCTTGAGTAAATTCTTGCATGTTCTCCGTTGCAGTATTTTGCTTTTGCCAAGTAGTTTGCTTGCAACTCCAAGAGGGAGCGTTATGCTTGATTGTGGGTTCAGCCCCTTGATGTCTAGCTTGAGTGACAGAAACATGAGACTAGGGGATGTGTTGTTTCCACCAGGGATAAGACAACGGTGCTTGTACCCGCGGGTGCAAGGATTGTTTACTTTACGCAAAGTTCTTTTAATGCAGTTGTCTGTTGCTTTGAGTTTACACTTTGGGTGGGATTCGCAACTTAATACCAGAGAGATGTCCTCGATAGATATCTCAAGGTGGATGATTCGTAGTAGATGTAGTTGGATTTCGGTCTACTTACCTTGGTGTACTGCCTATTGCTTTTGAGCCCTTCCTTTCTTTGCAGCATAGTTAGCATTGTGGTGCCTTCATAATTCTGTCAATTGCCCAGCTGTGATTTGTTTACCTCGCTAGCACTTTTATCGTCTTTTGGGAGAGAGACATCACTAGTGAAAATCACGGGACCCCGATCCAACTTCATATCACTGTTTACACCCTTAGTTTACTTTCAGTCTTTACTTTCAGTTGCCACTATTATTATCTCTTGCGTTCATCCTTTGTAAACAGCAAGGCCGGTGGAATTGATAACTCCTCTATACTCGTTGGGAGAAAAGTTATTTGTTTCTGTGTGCAGGTCCTGTCAACTCCCGAGCCAGAAGCTAATTTCAGGCGCCGTTGCCGGGGACTCAAGGAGCTACAAAAGACTGGTCCCGACAACAGCGAATTTCTGGTGCCTTTGGCACCTTCTTGTATTTCTGGGAGTCCTACTGGAGACAAACCTTGGTATCTTCACCGAGGGAAATTTTCTGCTACGCTACATCTCACCTTCCACTTGGGGTAACCAACGAGGAGTGAGAGAACTATCCTCACCGTATCAGTAGTGCATCGTACCAAGCTTTAGCACCTTCCTTTAAAGAGAAAGGAAGAAGCTTAGTAACATAGTAATTTCGTATCTTCTCATATGTAGGAAACAAGCCACCTAACTCAGTGAGTTTGGTCAGGTGTGCAATAGCATCGTCATTTTCTCTGCCATAAAAGGGGTCAGCTTCAACCATAGATATAAGTAAAAGATCATAAGAGAAATTATAACCAGGATCATTGATGCATATAGGATATGAAGAAAATTAGGATCAGGAACCGTCTTGTTCTTAAGAGAGTGTTTTTCGAGAAGCTTCTTAATAGCATCAGGGTCAGAGTCGACAAACTCTTTTAGCTCCCTGCATAAATCATCATCAAGTATAATATAATCATCATCAAGGAGTCTCTCCTTGACTTTACTCAAATCAGGATAAGTGTAAGTTCCATCAAAAGGATAGCAAGTATCAGGAATTTCAATTCCAGATTTTTTTTCAGCAGCGATCTATTTCTCAAGAGCGTGACTAAGTGAACCAATATCATCAAGAGTAGTAGAAGCATCATCAAAAGTATCGGACATAGTAACAGATTCAGTAGAAGCATCAAGTGGTGAAGGTGAAGCAAACTTACTCATAACTGAAGGTGAATCAAGTGTACCACTAGTGTTCAGAACAGTACCTTTTCTCGTACGGGATGGTATGATCGGGACCTTGGGGTCTTCTTTCTTACCCATAGCGGATAAATTGCAGCAGGTAAAATACTTCAAGTAGACTTGTGAATAAAGCTATGCTCCCCGGCAACGGCGCCAGAAAACAGGCTTGATAACCCACAACTGCAGGGGGTCGAGATAGTCTTCGCGGGTAAGAATAACCCAATTTATAGATTCGACTCAAGGGGAGCCAAAGAATATCCACAAGCTTTGACAGTGAAGTTGACAATTCCACCGCACCTGAGATACGTTTACTTGCAACAAGATATTAGTAGTAACTGTGATATGGAAGTGATGATATCAACGGAAATAGTGGTGGTGAAATAATGACAGTAAAATAGCAAAAGAAAACAACTAGTAACCAACAGAATTAAAAACACTATAGGCAGGAGATGGATGGTTGGGCGCTGCATGGATAAGATACATCATGTATTTAACTTGGGGCAAGGCACACAGAAAAGCAAAGATCATCTAGGCATAAATCAAACATCAGGCATGTACCCCATAGGTAGTTGTACGTGCTTGCAATAAGAACTTGCACAACATCTTTTGTCCTACCATCCCGCTACGAACGGGGCCAAAAGGAACTTATGGTGATTAAGGTGCTCCTGTCAAAGAGCACCGGAACCGAGCATTAAAATTCAATGGATACATGGAATCCTCAAATTATAGTCCATCCCCTTTGGTGTCCCAAGTTGTCACCTTTGGGATCGCCGGTTCCGAACTATAACAGGTGCATACAACTCATAGATAGGATCAAGAACACAAATATATTCATGCAAACACATAGGGTTCAGATATGAAATCATGGCACTCGGGCCCAAAGTGACAGGCATTAAGAGCAAAAAGTTGAAGCAAAGATGATAAACAACAATCTAGATGATAGGGAACATGCCCCGAACAATCTAATAAATTATTACATGATCTAAGTCATCCAATCCCTACCATCCCCTTTGCCTACAGCAGGGAATTACTCACACATGGATGGAGAATTCATGGAGGGAGGATGGAGTGGTGATGATGATGACGATGGCGATGATTTACCCTTACCGGAGGCCAAAACAGCCTCTAGATTAGCCCTCCTGGAGAAGAACAGAGGGTGGCGGCGGGTCCGCGACGAGAATTGGGAAAACGACTTTTTTTCTGGGTTTCTGTCGTGGAAAAGTCACGGCAGATGTCCGTAGAGTCAGACTTATCATGGGACCTTTGCTGCGAGGGGAGAGTCAACATAGGCACAAGACTCGGTGAGTTTACCCAGGTTCGGCCTCGACGGTGCGGTAAAGACCTACTCCTGCTTTTTGACTATAGAGGAATTGACTCTTCAATAAGAAGAGTTGATCGTATCGATTACAGTGATGGTGTTTCGCAACCTTAGTCTCATGGAGATCTAGGTTATGGTGCGAGTTGTCTAGTCCTGGCTTGAGGTAAGTTCTGGCTCTGGCTCCCGTGGTCCTCGGTTTATAAAGGTGTCGGGTCCCGGGATTCCTAGAGTCCGACTCCTACACGATGTGGAGTTCTATTCTACTTTAAGAGTTTGCTACATGCTATACAAGGTAAGTCGAATTCGTTCTAGGGCTTCAATCTTCACGCTTGGCACGTCAGACTCCTCAGCGGGTCTTCTTTATGGGCCTTCATATGTAAGTCGGCCCGGAGATTCCTAATGACGTGTCTATGGGCTTGATCCATCCCTCCGACATTAGCCCCCGAGATTTTTGTGATGCTTCAGTCTTCACAGCAATCTTTTTCTATCTTCTTTATTGCCACCGGCTCTTCATGGATCAAGGACCGACTTTATGCTTGATGTTGATTGGGATTCGAAGTCATCTCTCTTCAATCTTACTTCAATTCCTTGATCTTCATGGAGTCGGCTCTTCTGGTTGAGTCGACCAATATTTCCAGAGTCGACTTTAGACAATAACGAATCTGGTCCTTCAAATATTTCCTTGAAAGGACTTTAAACGGTCTGCCTCGATTTCGGCGGCGTAATTAATGCCGCCTAGGTTTTTCGCAAAAATCAAGGGATCTCCTGCCATTTAGCTGACAGTTAGTGATGCCTCGGGTTTTGAGCAGAGGTCCTTTGTACAAATAAACCCCTGTCCACACCTATTCTCATTATCCCATCCCCATCTTCTCTTCTTCTTCCTTGCGCACCAGAGAACGGGAAGCTTTTCTCTTCGTCACCGTTCCGCACCGTTCCTCCCTCATCGTTTGCACGAGACGGTCTGGGACCGTACCATTCTCGCACGTCGTTGAGGTAAGTTTCCCATCACCTTCATTGCGTTGTAGTTCTTTTACTCATCTCCATTGTTGCGAGCTTCAAGCTCTACTGTATTTAGTAGATCAACACGTCCTACTGGAGACGCACCATGCATGTTGGTAGATAGGATAGGATTGATAATGTACAACTTCGAAAGTGTTTACTCTGTAGTGCAACCATAGTTTACAGATCCATTTTTATCTTGCAACCGTTCCCAGTTTTTTGCATGTCGTAGATATGTTCATCATTTTTCGCCTATTTCTCGGGTTGGTTAGATCCAATCGCCCCGCTGTATTTTGCGAAAACAGTTTGTATAGTTTCCTCGTAAGTCGGTTTATGACCGACTCTAGTTTTTCTTTTTCTAGAGCCGACTTCTGTACCATGGGCCAGAAAACTGTTGCTGATAAAAGCAAAGTTGCCGCGGACAAAAGTAAGAAGCCAGCTGGCAAGACAAAACCTCCAACTCCGCGGCCGACTTTAGAAGCTAACTGGTCAAAAAGCTGGGTTACTGATGCCTTTTTGAAGGGGATGGAGACAGAGGGGATTTTGCCTCCCCAAGATGAAATTAAGTGGCGGGCTCCTGGAAAGGAGACCCGGCCTCATCCTCAGGGAGATGAAGTCGTTGTTTTTGCTGATCATATCACCAGAGGTTTTCGTCCTCCCGGCTCTAAGTTTTTCTGGAATGTGATGCACTGCTACAAATTGCATCCTTAGGATCTGAGTGCCAATAAAAAACAAGTCCGACTGAAGTCGACTTTAGTCGTTAGCTCCTTCTCATCAGTCGGCGGAGATTTCTGAGGGGCAGCATCAAGGTGGGGACTCTGGAGCCGGTCTCCTTCTTCTGAGGGCTCTTCTGTCCAGATGTCGGTTTTCCCAATCAACCATGGGTAAGTGTTTCTTTCTTTAGGACGGTAACTTTGTCTTTTGTATATATGATTTGTTAACACATTCTATTTTTATTTTGGAGCAGCGCTCAAATTGACCCCAAGGACCTGTCCGACTCTTCTTTTGCTAAGGAGTCGGCTATTATATCTGAGAAATTGCCAGATACTTCGGTTTCTGAAGCTTTGAAGAAGGCTGGCTTAGACGAGTCAAGCCCATCATATATATACAAAGATAATTCTCCTGAAGCCGGCCTTGATAAGCCGACGTTTCATCTGAAAAAGTGGTGGTTGCACCAAGTTCTATGCCGGCTCCTTCCAAGGATAAGGCAGTTGATGATGAAGTTTTGATCACTGGGACTCGGAAGGGTGACCCACCTGCTAGTACGACCATAATCAAGGTTTTGGACGACAAGAGTCAGGTGATAGGTCAGCCTACTGAGTCAGTATCTGAGAAGGCGTTTCTTGAAGATTTGTTCAAGCGGTCTTTAGCTTGTTCTTCAGAACAGCATGATATATTCCTCCAGCTTCGGGGGCGTTATGAGGTATGTACTTGCATGCACTATCCTTGATGCTATATATATGTAGCCCCAAGCCGGCTTGGTGATTCATTGCCATGCTGGGTTATGATAAATAAGATGTATGAGCCATGAGTCAGTATACTCATTCTGTAGTATGCTGAGTTATAGTAAGCTTAAACTGTATCCCCCATGGATCGATATACCAATTTTGTGGTATGTCGAGTCATCATAGTTTTTTGAGCTGTAGCTCCCATGAGCCGGCAGAATGTGATTACGTTTCTACCGGTTCATGTTTCTTTGTGTGTAGCTTTAGCCCCCAAGCAACTTTGTTTAGGCAATAGGTCTAAGTGAATACTTAGTACTATTTCGTTACTTGTAGGTTGTTGCCATGGATGCTGGGCAATCCAAGCGACAAATGGAGGAACGGCTCGCTGCAGAGTCGGCAAAGCTGAAAGGGGCTGATGAAGATATTGGCCGGCTCCGTGAAGAGTAGATAAAGAGGGACAAAGAACTGGAAGCCGTCAGAGCTGAGATGTCTGAAGCCGCAAATGTTCTAACCAGAGCTATAAATGATGCAACCGCTCAGCGTGATATGGCTGAGCGGAAATTAAAGTCGGCGCAAAAGAAGCTGGAGACACTCAAGGATAGTATTCACCGGCTTGTGTCAGCCATCTTTGATAAGTCGGCTAAGCTGTCGTGTTCCAATTTTCTTTGTTGCTTGTTGACTTTGATTTCTTCTGGTCTTTTCAATAGGCAAAGATCATGATATTCTTGGTGAGACGCCTGCTATGAAGCTGACTTGCACATTTGCCCTGGTCAAACAATTGTTTGAGGGTGAGTGTAAAGCGATTTATGCGACTCAGCCCAAGCCCCCAAGCATGAAGAGAATAACTAATATGATGGGCCATCTCTCAGTTATACCTGAGTGGGTGAAGCTGGGGAAGTGGTCGGCTTGCTGCATGGGAGTGATGCGTGGCTTGGAGCTTGCCAAGGCATATCATCCTGGTTTGAAGCTGGATTGTATGGCTGCCGGCTTCCCGGAGCTAAAGGCAAATGGGTCAAATTTTTCTAAGGAAGATTTTATCAAGGTACATAAAGAAACTCGCCCTTTTGCCACCAAGATTGCTGATGACATCGAGCTGAGTCGGCTAGATACTGGATATGATGAGAGCAACAAGACGCGCGGGATCAATATGCCGACTCCCGTTGAGTTTTCTCTTCTCCCTCCTTCAAAGGTGGCTTTGGATTCGGCGAACCCCGTGGAGCCGTTTCCAGGAGGAGAAGAGGATGACTTCATGATGCATGACATTGCTGATGTGGATTTAATGAAGAGTCAAAATGAGATCTTGCCATCGGAAAATGTTGTCGGGTCGTCGTCCCAGAGTCAGGCCTCCCGTCGTAAGTCTCTTTTTGAGAAAAAAAAACTTTTATAATATTTGTGCGGCCGTAGAGCCGGGTTTGTAATATTGGGAAACGTGTCCTATGAATTTGTGACCAGCGTGTGGTCAGATACTTTTATGGCATTGACTTTTGCCTTTTCGACTTTTGAATGCCAATCTTTATAATGCCATCCGACTTTTTGTCTTTTGACTTGTTTGTTGCTTGTTTGGAGAAGCTTTTCCATCTGACATGAGCCGAATCATAGATACTTTCAGAGTGTAATATTCATGAGTCGGTATGATCGTCGTGCCGACTCACTAGGATAATTTGAACTGTAGCCCTCAAAGTGTTGGGTTATCTTTAACCTCAATAATCTAGTGACTTACAATCCTTTCATGTTCTTCTGAAGTCGGCAAATATTTTTATGTCAATCCCTTTGATAAGGAATTTTTTGAAATGCTACTCCCCAATGCTCGGTGTATGCAGTTGGGTGATGTATCAGGTCTTTACTTGATAAGAAACCTTGAAGTGTATCCCCATGAGTCGGTATGTGCATCTGTCTGCAGTACCGAGTCACATAGGTTTATCTTGTAATTTGCCTGGTCGACTTTATATATGGAGAGAGCCGTTGTGACCGAAGTCGGCTTTATATATGTATGGCGATAGCCGTCGAGACCAAAGTCGACTTTGTATATGGCGAAACCGTTGCGACGGAGGTCGACTTTATATATGGCAAGAGCCGTTGCGACCGAGGTTGACTTTATATGTGGCGATAGCCGTTGCGACCGAAGTCGACTTTGTATATGGCGAAAGTCGTTGCGACCGAAGTCAGCTTTGTAGGTATGGCGTGAGCCAATGCGACTGAAGTCGACTTTGTAATGCAGGAGATGAAATGATGTTTAAATGTGAAATGTAATGCAGTCGGCATGTGTGTATTGACAAACAGCCGCGTTACATAGGAAAAATTTCGAGTTTATAATCCTGATGAGTCGGCGTGTGTGTGTTTTGACACATTGTCGAATCCCCCAGATATTTTAATAATAAAAAAGCATGATTATAACGATGTATGCAAAAAAGGGTAAATTATGAATTGCTCATATAAAAGTCGACTCTGGATTCATCTTTTCCTCATTTTCCCTTTGATTGAGAAATTTTTTGGGTTATCCATGAGTCGAAACTCCTCTGTATGTCGTCTCACATTGATCAGCGTTATTCCGTTTTCTTTAAAACTTCTTCTTGAGAGTTTTTAGCCGGGTTTCGCGTATTTAGATCGTATGAGCATCGAACATACAGTCAATTATAGGGCGTGCAGTGCCACATGTATATGCCGAGTTTTCTTGGTTAAGACTCGACGAGTTTAATCGAGCCACCAAGATTTCTCAGTTTACAGGTTTGAGTTTTACCATCAGGTCCCCTAAGCTATCCCTGAAATAAACACATAAGTGCTCAGATAACATTTGAGAGTTGATCAAGCCCCCAAGTTTCTGAGAGAATAATAATGCAAAGTATGATATGTATAATGCAATTGCACGTAAAGTGAGTATAGGATATAATGCATGCAAAAGTCGTTGAGGCTATAGTCAATCGACGATGATTTTTTACAATCGACTTGTTCATTGTATGTGGCGAGAGCCAGTAAATGAGAGTCAACTATTTTGTGGAGTGGCGAGAGCCGGTGCGATGAGTATCGACTTTTTGTTGTTGGGATACGGGGCAGAAAACACAAATTTTTTCACACCTACGGTACCCGAACCCAAGATCTATGCTATGGCGATGTAAAGTAACGGAGGGAATCGGTGTTCATACCTTTGAAGACCGAAAGCTGGAAACGTTCTTACGAACGTGGTTGGCGTAGACTCAGAACTACGACCTCTCTGTCGTGTAGAAGACCACCACCGGCGAGGATGACTCCCGGTAGACCTCCAGCGATGAAGCAGCACCACAGGTGTAGTGCCTCGAAGAGATTATACACGTACGGCACAATCGATGTTCCTCCCGGGCTCCGAACCAGACGACCAGCAGAAAGAAGACGGCTACGGATCCTGACTCCGGCAGAGCGACGGCCTGCCTTATGGTGGAGAACTCCAATCCTGGTGCAGACTCCAAACAAGGGGAGTCCACTTCCGGAAATGGAGAAGGAAGAAGAAGGAGATCAATTGTTGTATGGAAAAAGGGGGGTCTACCCCTCTATATAAAGGCCAAGGAGGGGTGTGAACCCTCTTCCCTCCCCCATGTGGGACTAAACCCCCAAGGGGGGGGAGGGCGCCGGCCAAGGGGGGGTTGGGCCCCACCCCTTGGCGCCAAGCCCAAGGGGGGGAACCCCCTCCTCCCCTAATGGGCCTCTAAGGCCCATATAGCCATTTTTCCATTATTTTAATTATTTAATAAGTTTTAAATATTTAATTCAGATAATTAAATAATAAAAAACATTATTAAAACAATTAAACTTTATTTTGAACTATTCAAAATGTCCGGAAACCATTCCGTCCTCCTCCGGAACTATTCTGGTGATTTCTCCTATTTCACCGATTGATCTTGTAACTGTCCTATGCATCGATTGCCCTTAAGTGTAACACCCTAACGGTCCGGGAAACAGCAGACATGGTCGAGACTCTTATCATTGACCAATGACTAGTCAGTTGGACCTGGTTACAATCCTTGACAGCCCCTGCGCTTCCATCGAATGAGCTTCGATCGCTTTTGGAAACCGTTAACGATACGACGTAATCCCTTTGTTCTGCGGTACCTTGTTTGTCCGAGGTTTGATCGTCGGTATCCCACATACCGTGTTCACATCTCGTTCACGACAAACAACTTCTCTCGTCCATGATCATTGCATCTCTTGTGACCTAGTCACGTCCTTGCAAGGGTTGATGCAATATCACCGAGTGGGCCCAGAGTACCTGTCATGTCATAAGGACTGACAAATCCCGCTTTGATCTATTAACATACTCATCAACCATCTATTTCGGAATACCCAAAGTGCACCGTTATAGCCAGCATATTTCAGTCAGGCGGTGGGATACAAATCAAAGTCTCCTCATAGATCGTGATTACGTATGATCATTACGGTCTAAGGACTAAGGCATACGTTACAAAGTCATAGCAACGCTGAACTATGTGACTCGATCACATTGCATTACTTTAGGTGGGTGTCTGTCCATCACATCATTCCCCTAATGATATGACCTCATTGTCAATGGACTTAAGTGTCGCCATGATCAGGAAAGCTTGATCAATCAATTGCCCAATGAGATAGTTTACCCGAGTTAAACTACGGACCATGTTTTATACTACACCTGTATTAGTATTTCCAAGTAATACAGTTATAGCACAGTATAAAACGTATTATGAACAAAACGGATATGTGACAAATATCTTCATTAATTTGTCTCTAGGGCACATATCCAACAGTCTCCCACTTGCACTAGAGTACAAATTACACTAGTTTACATCAGGTATGTATCTAACACCAATGGTCTCTCGGTGTTCTTCAAACTTGCCCAGTGGAAGAGGCTTAGTCATCGGGTCTGCTGCGTTCAGATCCGTATGTATCTTGTGAATCCTTGTGTGTCCATCCCTGACGTAGTCTCGCATCACATGGAACTTTCGGAGGATGTGCTTGGCTGTAGAGTGAGTTCTTGGCTCCTTCGCGTTAGCAATGGCACCCGTGTTGTCGCAGAAGATTCCCACGGGGTCAGTGCAACTGGGAATGACGCCAAGCTCGATCACGAACTTCTTCAGCCACAGCGCCTCGTTTGACGCTTCGCAAGCGGCAATATACTCCGACTCCATTGAAGATTGAGCGACGACTGACTGTTTGCCGCTCCTCCAGCTAATCGCGCCACCGTTCAACATGAAAACATATCCCGTCTGGGATTTCGAGTCATCTAGGTCTGAGCCGAGGCTTGCGTCAACGTAACCCTTTACGGTGAGCTCCTCATCAACTCCTCCATAAACGAGAAAGAGATCCTTGGTTCTTCTCAAGTACTTAAGGATGTTCTTTACAGCTGTCCAGTGAGCCATTCCCGGATTACTCTGGTAACGATTAGTCATACGAATGGCCAATGTTAAATCCGGTCTGGTACATAACATAGCATACATGAGAGAACCTATGGCTGAGGCATAGGGTTTTGAGGACATTTCCTCTTTCTCTTTAGCTGTGGTCGGGCATTGAGTCACGCTTAATTTGACACCTTTTATGACTGGCAAGAGACCTCTCTTGGAGTCATCCATTTTGAACCTTTTCAAAATCTTGTCAATATAAGTATTCTGACTCAAGGCCAACCGTCGATTAGGTCTATCTCTATAGATCTTAATCCCCAGTATGTACGCAGCTTCACCTAGGCCCTTCATGGAAAATTGTCCATTCAGATATTCCTTCACTTCCTCTAAGAATTTCTTATCGTTCCCTATTAGTAATATGTCATATACATATAACACAAGGAATGCTACAGAGCTCCCACTCAGTTTCTTATAGACGCAGAATTCTTCGACGTTTTGGACAAATCCAAAAGCTTTAATGACTTCATCAAATCGAAGATTCCAGCTCCGAGATGCTTGCTTCAACCCATAGATGGACCGTTGAAGCTTGCAAACCTTACCAGCATTCCTTGGATCGACAAACCCCTCTGGTTGCATCATATACAACTATTCCTCAATGTTGCCATTTAGGAATGCAGTTTTCACATCCATCTGCCATATCTCGTAATCATGATATGCAGCTATTGCTAGTAGGATCCGAATAGACTTTATCATCGCTACAGGAGAGAACGTCTCCTCGTAGTCAACTCCTTGAATTTGTCGGAAACCCTTCGCGACAAGTCGAGCTTTGTAGACAGATACGTTTCCGTCTGCGTCAGTCTTTTTCTTGAAAATCCATTTATTCTCGACGGCCTTGCGGTCCTCGGGAATATCCACCAAAGTCCATACTTTGTTGGTGTACATGGAGTCTATTTCGGATTTCATGGCTTCAAGCCATTTCTCGGACTCGGGTCCCTCCATTGCTTCTTTGTAACTCGTAGGTTCATCCGACTCAACAGCCGAGATTGCATTCACAAGCTGTCCGTAAAACTCAGTAGGTTGACGGACTCTTGATGACCTACGGGGCATAAAAGGTTCCTCTTCATTCTCATCATGATCATCATTAATGTCATGATCGTTATGAATGTCGTTCTGGCCATTCTCTTCAACTCCCACTGTGGAAGATGGTTCCAGAACAAATTCCGTAGCCATTTCATCCAATTGGAGTGATTGGTCAGTTACTTCATCGAGGTCTATTTTCCTCCCACTCAACTCTTTCGCGAGAAACTCCTTCTCAAGAAAGTGTCCCGTCTTGGCAACAAACGTTTTGCTGTCAGACTTGTTGTAGAAGGTGTACCCACAAGTTTCCTTGGGATAGCCCACAAAGATGCACTTATCCGCCTTGGATTCAAGTTTGTCAGGCTGTAGTTTCCTAACATAAGCCTCACAACCCCAAATCTTCAGGTGAGACAACTCAGGTTTAGTGCCATACCATTCTTCAAATGGTGTTGTCTTTACGGATTTGGATGGTGCCCTATTAAGAATATGAATGGCGGTTTCTAATGCATACCCCCAGAATGACACAGGCAAATCAGTATGAGACATCATCGATCGCACGCTATCCAATAGGGTTTGATTACGTCGCTCAGCCACACCGTTTCTCTGAGGTGTACCTACCGGCGTAAGCTGTGGTACTATGCCACAAGACTTCAGATGATTGCCAAACTCGTGACTCAAATACTCGCCACCTCGATCCGATCGAAGGTGCTTGATTTTCCTTCCGAGTTGATTTTCGACCTCATTTTGAAATTCCTTGAACTTTTCAAAGGTTTCAGACTTATGCTTCATCAAGTAAATATACCCATATCTACTCAAGTCATCAGTAAAGGTCACGAAGTAACGAAGATCATTGCGAGTGGGGACGTTCATGGGTCCACATACATCTGTGTGTATGATCCCCAATAAGACATCCGCACGCTCCATCACACCATTGAACGGAGTCCTTGTCATTTTGCCCATGAGGCATTGTTCACATGTGTCAAGGGATCCAAAATCCAGTGACTTAAGAAGTCCATCCTTATGGAGCTTCTCCATGCGTTTTACACCAATATGACCAAGTCTGCAATGCCACATCATCATGTGATCTTCATTATTCTTCAATCTTTTGGCCTCAATATTTTTAACGTGACACACGTCACCATCGATATTAAGTACGAATAAACCATGCAACTCCGGTGCGTGAACATAAAACATATCATCCTTATAAATCGAACAACCAATTGTATCAGACTTAAAAGAATAGTGGTCTCGCTTCAAGCAAGAACCACTCACGATGTTCACACTCAACGCGGGTACATAGTAACATTTATTCAGAACTAAAACCAATCCCGAAGGGAGACTAAGATGCTTCGTGCCGACCGCCAAGACATCAATCCGGCAGCCATTCCCTACGTGCATCGTCACTTCATCCTTAACCAAGCGTCTCCTATTCCTTAGTCCCTGAATGGAATTAGAAATATGAGCGACAGACCCTGTATCAAATATCCAGGATGTGTTCCCGGCGCTTGTCAAGAGAAGATCAACAATATGTATATCAAATATACCTTCGTCTCTCTTGGCGACCTTGCCAGCCTTCTTGTCCTTTAGGTACTTGGGACAGTTGCGCTTCCAGTGACCTTCACCCTTGCAGTAGAAGCACTCCACTCCGAGTTTAGGCTTGGGTGCCTTGGGAGGAGCGGCAACTGACTTGCCATCCCTCTTAGGGCCACCTCTCCTGGCCTTCTCCCGTCTTCCTGACTTCTTGAAGTCAGTGGTCTTGTTGACCATGAAGACGGCGTGCTCCTTCTTGATCTCAACCTCAGCGCTCTTTAGCATGGCGAACAACTCAGAAGGGGTTTTGGTCATCCCCTGCATGTTGTAGTTCAACACAAAGCCTTTGTAGCTAGGGGGAAGCGACTGCAACACCCTATCAACCGCAAGTTCATCTGGAATCTGACATTCCAGAGAATTCAAGCGCTGTACGTAGCCAGACATTTTGACCACGTGCTCACTCACGCTGCCGTGCTCATCCATCTTTGCTGAGAAGAAGGCTTCAGAAGCCTCGTACCGTTCAGCCCTGGCTTGAGGTGCTAAGACTGCCTTGAGGTCGGTGATAATCTCATATGCACCCATCCTCTCAAAGCGTTTCTGCAGCTCAGCCTCCATGGAGTAGAGCATGCCACTCTGGACAAGGTTGTAATCATCAGTCCTGGAGAGATAGACATTCTTCTCGTCTTGACTGGCATCATCTGCTGGTGCGTCACCTAACGCGTCCTCTAGTACGTATGCCATCTTGAGAGGAACGAGGAGAATCCTCAGGGTGCGGAACCAGTTGGTGAAGTTTGTCCCATCTGTTTTTAGCTTATCTTTCTCTAGGAATGATCCTAAGTTGAACGAGGGGCGTGGTGCTGCCATCTACAATGTTGGATTCACAATGATACAATTTATACTTTTGTTCATAATGTGGAGTTTCAATTTAATCTTAAAATTCTAGAAAGCTCCCACTTAGATAAACACCTCTCAATTTAACTAAGTGATTACACAATCCCAGCCCCCATACCTCCCCCGATATGTACGGCCCAGTATGCGAACCAGGTAGGCCTCTAAGACAATCACATCAGGCATGTGACTCGTGCTCGACCTTTCGGTCTTCTGTGTTCCAGGCCGGCATCTACATACGTCAAGCCTGCCAATCGAACCTTGATGTTAGCTGTTCAGGCAAGGCCATATCTGCATATGCCAGGCTCGCCGAACCCAACCTCATGCGAGCTCCGTTGAATATGTAGGACAACTCCGGTATGTACGGAGCGTCAGGCCATATGGGAGAACCTTCCAGGTGGTGCCCATCAAAAGGGAGAACACAATTTTGGTACTGGGAGAGATGGTCCTGTTTCGTGCTACCGTCGATATATCTAGCATACTAGCATAAAACAGGAATTAAAACTTTAAATCATACAACCTATGATCCCCCTTCATGCAAAGCAAAGTTAAAACGTCTTTCTAATTTAGCTTGTGCAAGTTTTACGTGGCTGCTAGGGGTTTCGAGAGAGAGAACCGATTTCTATCCTGCGAAAAACATGCCACAACACCGTCTCTTATCCGTCTCTATTACACCCCTGTCGGGGCCCTCCGTTGCAAACATCTTCGCATCGCTAATGCAGAGAGACAGACACCCCCCCAGCCACTTTATATGGTACAAGCCATATGTCAAGCGTGGAACCAGTCTCGTGTAAACGCGTAAGGTCGGTCGGGGGCCGCTTCATCAAACATTGCCGCAATGCTCAATGAGTACACGTGGGAGGGTAACAAATGAAGATTCGATGCCCACATCCTAGATGTGTTCTATCCGTACAATACATCTACGCATAGCTAGCTCTGATACCACTGTTGGGATACGGGGCAGAAAACACAAATTTTTTCACACCTACGGTACCCGAACCCAAGATCTATGCTATGGCGATGTAAAGTAACGGAGGGAATCGGTGTTCATACCTTTGAAGACCGAAAGCGGGAAACGTTCTTACGAACGTGGTTGGCGTAGACTCAGAACTACGACCTCCCTGTCGTGTAGAAGACCACCACCGGCGAGGATGACTCCCGGTAGACCTCCAGCGATGAAGCAGCACCACAGGTGTAGTGCCTCGAAGAGATTATACACGTACGGCACAATCGATGTTCCTCCCGGGCTCCGAACCAGACGAGCAGCGGAAAGAAGACGGCTACGGATCCCGACTCCGGCAGAGCGACGGCCTGCCTTATGGTGGAGAACTCCAATCCTGGTGCAGACTCCAAACAAGGGGAGTCCACTTCCGGAAATGGAGAAGGAAGAAGAAGGAGATCAATTGTTGTATGGAAAAAGGGGGGTCTACCCCTCTATATAAAGGCCAAGGAGGGGTGTGAACCCTCTTCCCTCCCCCATGTGGGACTAAACCCCCAAGGGGGGGGGGAGGGCGCCGGCCAAGGGGGGGTTGGGCCCCACCCCTTGGCGCCAAGCCCAAGGGGGGGAACCCCCTCCTCCCCTAATGGGCCTCTAAGGCCCATATAGCCATTTTTCCATTATTTTAATTATTTAATAAGTTTTAAATATTTAATTCAGATAATTAAATAATAAAAAACATTATTAAAACAATTAAACTTTATTTTGAACTATTCAAAATGTCCGGAAACCATTCCGTCCTCCTCCGGAACTATTCCGGTGATTTCTCCTATTTCACTGATTGATCCCGTAACTGTCCTATGCATCGATTGCCCTTAAGTGTAACACCATAACGGTCCGGGAAACAGCAGACATGGTCGAGACTCTTCTCATTGACCAATGACTAGTCAGTTGGACCTGGTTACAATCCTTGACAACCCCTGCGCTTCCATCGAATGAGCTTCGATCGCTTTTGGAAACCGTTAACGATACGACGTAATCCCTTTGTTCTGCGGTACCTTGTTTGTCCGAGGTTTGATCGTCGGTATCCCACATACCGTGTTCACATCTCGTTCACGACAAACAACTTCTCTCGTCCATGATCATTGCATCTCTTGTGACCTAGTCACGTCCTTGCAAGGGTTGATGCAATATCACCGAGTGGGCCCAGAGTACCTGTCCTGTCATAAGGACTGACAAATCCCGCTTTGATCTATTGACATACTCATCAACCATCTATTTCGGAATACCCAAAGTGCACCTTTATAGCCAGCATATTTCAGTCAGGCGGTGGGATACAAATCAAAGTCTCCTCATAGATCGTGATTACGTATGATCATTACGGTCTAAGGACTAAGGCATACGTTACAAAGTCATAGCAACGCTGAACTATGTGACTCGATCACATTGCATTACTTTAGGTGGGTGTCTGTCCATCACATCATTCCCCTAATGATATGACCTCATTGTCAATGGACTTAAGTGTCGCCATGATCAGGAAAGCTTGATCAATCAATTGCCCAATGAGATAGTTTACCCGAGTTAAACTACGGACCATGTTTTATACTACACCTGTATTAGTATTTCCAAGTAATACAGTTATAGCACAGTATAAAACGTATTATGAACAAAACGGATATGTGACAAATATCTTTATTAATTTGTCTCTAGGGCACATATCCAACATTTGTATGGTAGATGGCGATGGCCGACTCTAGGTGTAGTAGGGACGGAGTCGGACGATATCCCATGTTCTTTCATTTGTTGATAAGTACATGGGCTTCTGGCTTCTTCATTTTCTTCCTGAGTCGGTAGACTTCAATGAGCAGTATCTGTTTTTTTACTATGATGGAGTGTTGGGGTGTCTCGTCCTTTGGCATGTTTCCTGGGTTTGATAACCTGGATCGGCTTTCTTATTGTGAACGAGTCCATGTTCTTATCACCAGGTGTCTTGGCCTCTTGCGGCTGTGTGAGCCGGTCGGGCCGTCGTCGTATCGACTTGCCTCTAGGATGTTTTTCTCGATTTGGCGTCTGTACTCCTGTATGAAGTAGAATTGATCCCAGGTGTGGTTAGCGAGCCGGCCCGGTCCGGAATGTTTTGGGCAAGCTTATTTCATAGCTTTGTCACAATCCCAGTGTCTTTTTTCTTTCCTTGGCGGCCGTTCGTATCTCTGGGAGTGGTTGCTACCGTATTCCTGTGAGGTCAGGTTGCATCTGCACTTTCTGTGGTGGGTCCGACATTGAAGTTGGGACCCCTCATATTTTGCTTCACTGGACTCGGCATATCTGGTGATGGCATCCACGAGTCCTTTTAGGTCCTCGGCTATCTCCTTTATGTGTCTTAGCGCATTGGTTATAGGTGTAAGTCGGTGTCCTGTTGGCTCTTGAGCCTTGTCATACTGTATCTCCTGTGAAAGTCGATCTTGCGCTTTATGTTCCCAGGCCTTTCTCTGGTTTTCTTCTAATTCTTCGTCAGAGTCGGTTCTGTTCCGGCCCATTCGCTGCCACACAGTGGTAGTTCGTAGTTCTGAGCCGTTTGTGTTTTCTGACATATTTTGGATGGTGTCGGCATTGCCATGTTTCTCATGAGCCGACTCATCGAGGTAAGGAACGTCCGGGTCGTATTCTTCTGGATTGGATCCGAGTCTACCTTCCCCGATGGATCAAATTGATCCGTTGTCTGAGTATTTTTCTTCTTCTCGAAATGAGTCGGCGTCGAAGAAACCATCCTCGTCATGGTTTGGGGTTCCGTCAGGGTGCTCCTATTGTAGGAGCTCGCCAATAAACCCGACAAAGTGTGATGGGGGTGGTGTCAAGCCGACTCGTCTCTTTAAAAGGAATTTGTAGGTC
Organism: Bromus sterilis; assembly: GCA_950022295.1. Lineage (NCBI taxonomy): Eukaryota > Viridiplantae > Streptophyta > Magnoliopsida > Poales > Poaceae > Bromus > Bromus sterilis. The sequence goes on along the minus strand of OX465595.1, from coordinate 356,074,149 downwards.
ACCGTTAAGTGAGTCGGTTAACCGGGACCCGAATACGTCGTCCACAAAAGTGTGCATGTTCTGACTTATCTTCTTCTCGAAGTAGCTCTGCCCTACCTGCTGATAGGTTGTTGCTGCGTTTTTCAGGCCGTAAAGCCCGATTGATGGCTACCTTTGCGTTTCCATATGGACTTTGCCTTGTTCAGGGAGTATTGTCGGCTCATCACCCATCGAGGCTTCGACGGAGCATGTCAACTTCAGGGTTTCGTTGATAAATCCGATGAAGGCGCGATCGGAGCCGGCAAGTCGCCGACTCGCTGCTTCAATAGGAACATAATGATCCGGCTCCGGCTCCGACCCGTTCAGTCTGCCGATAAAGAGGTGGATGGAGCCGACTGGGACCTGGTAGCCTAACTCGATGAAATCAGCTTCTGGCCCCCAAGTGGTGTCGTCAATGCAGAGCATTCCGCTCTGGCTTCTTGTGATTTTTCCAGTAACAAATCCTTCCATGACTTGCAGAGCTCCCCTTAGAATCTCAACATCTGCGAGCGCAGGCCCCACGGTGGGCGCCAACTGTCGTGGGAATTTCACGGCAGATGCCCGTAGAGTCGGACTTATCATGGGACCTTTGCTGCGAGGCGAATTTGAGGGGAGAGTCGACATAGGCACAAGACTCGGCAAGTTTACCCAGGTTCGGCCCCGACGGTGCGGTAAAGACCTACTCCTGCTTTTTGACTATAGATGAATCGACTCTTCAATAGGAAGAGTCGATCGTATCGATTAAAGTGATGGTGTTTCGCAACCTTAGTCTCGTGGAGATCTAGGTTATGGTGCGAGTTGTCTAGTCCTCGCTTGAGGTAAGTTCTAGCTCTGGCTCCCGTGGTCCTCGGCTTATAAAGGTGACGAGTCTCAGGATTCCTAGAGTCCGACTCCTACATAATGTGGAGACCTATTCTACTTTACAAGTTTGCTACGTGCTATACAAGGTAAGTCGAATTCCTTCTAGGGCTTCAATCTTCACGCTTGGCACGTCAGACTCCTCATCAGGTCTTCCTTATGGGCCTTCATATGTAAGTCGGCCCAGAGATTCCTAATGTCGGGTCTATGGGTTTGATCCATCCCCCCGACAATTTCTTCGTCAGGGGAATAAATAGGAGCCTCGATAGGGCAGCAGAGGAGGGGGGAGGCCTCCAGGCGGCCAGAGGGCGCGGCCCCACCCCTGGCTGCGCCAGAGGGGCGCCTGGGGCCCCCTTGACTGCCCTCTGGTCCCACTTCTGGCACAATGGCCCCTCGAATGCGTGGATTTTCTGTGTTTTCTGGGAATTTTCGGAGACGTCCAAAAATCGATTTTCCTGCGCACAATAAAACCATACAGGCAGCTCTGCTGAAAACAGCGTTAGTCCGGGTTAGTTTCGTCCAAATCATGCAAGAATGAGGGCAAAACGATTGCAAAAGTGTTTGGAAAAGTAGATACATTTGAGACGTATCACTAGGCCTTGTCGGCTGGGCTGTGGTTGCGGGCCGCAGGGGCGTAGCTAGGCCGCATGGCACGGACGGCCCACATGGCGTGGCGGTTGCCCGGGACCTCGTCCCGACCTGAACGGTGGCGGCGCTGGCGCAGCTTCCGGCGAGGGGCGGTGGCCCTCTGGCAACGGCCAAGGTCAGGGAGGGCGCAAGGACAAGGCGACGGCTGGGTCCGCGCGGCGCGACGCCGGATCTTGGCCGGCCGTGGGCGAGGACGACGGGCACAACGGTTCTGCTCGAGGCGGGCGGCGGACCTCCATGGTGCGGCGGCGGCGCGGATTTCCGACCGCGGCGACCGCGGCAGCTCCCTGCGCAGGAGAGACAGAGGGAGGTGAGGAGGAGGAGAAGGTGCGGCGAGGAGGAGGAGAGGAGAAGGGCCACGAGCGCGACGGCTGGATGCCAGCGTCGGGCAGCTCGCCGGTCGGAGGTGATGCGGGTGGTGGAGTTCAGGAGGTGGCGCAGATGGGCTCCAGCGGGCCTGGCGGCGGAGGAGTGGGCCCGGGGCGGGCCGGTTCGGCTCGGAGGCTGTGGAGGGCGACGTGGCCTCCATCATGGCCACTAATTAGCTGATCTGAGGGCTGGAATTGCCCCAGATCTAGGGTTTCGGGGTGAGAGGGATCTGGGGCAAATTTGGGGATTTTGTGTGGGGGGTGGCTGCAATTTTTGCTAGGGGAAACCCTAGAAAGGGGTGGGAGAGTGGTGGTCTTTATATAGGGTGTCTGGCTGGCAAGTTTGCGCAAAAGCCCTCGGGTTTTCCCTCTCGCGTCCGATGCTCCACGTTTCTGACCGTCGGGAGTGCATACAACCTCCGATTCGGACGAAATCTCGAACCATGTGCTCAGCGCGACGAACCCGTCAGTGGTACCTCACTTCGATACCGTTCTGAGAACATTTTCTGGCGCCCAATAAAAATAACCCGTTTAATTATTAAATGGGTTTTTGTTCCGTTGGCTACGGCTGGTCTTGTGCGGGTTTTTTTCGACGGTGATCGGGCGTAATCCGGTGTCGCAAAGGTCGAGTGTCAAGGTGGCAAGGGTCGGTCTCCGTCCGGTACGGGATAAGAGGGGGGAAATAATCGCCGATCAATAAATCGGGGATGCAAACACCGCAAACGAATCAGACAATCAACCAATTCACACCGAAAACAAAATTTTAATTTTTTGTGAAATCTGGGCTGTTACAATACAACACCACCAACAAGGGATCTCGTGCCGAGATCCAGGATGATCCGGGGGAGAGAAAAGAGAGTCAACAATCTTCAACACCACCAACAAGGGACTCGGCTCCATGTCGACGACGAAATTCTGTCGAAATAAATTTCCGCAGAGAGACGGCAACGTCGGAAAACGAAACCATCGGGATATCAGGAGTAAGAACAATAGACCAAGCGATGATCAAGAGAAGCATTCTCACTCAAATAGCGAGGATACCAGGCAACAGGAATGGGGTCAACAGTCGACCAAGATGTTTACCCAGAGTCGGAAGAACTAAAGGTACTACAGCAATTCCCAAACCTGAGATCGGAATCGAGACAATAGGCTACAAGCAAGGCATTGTAACGGTTCTGAAACTCCACATAATCGAGACCCTAGAATTCGAAAGGGGATAAGGTGAGAGTAAAACACTTACGACACTTGTCCTGGCCAGAGCAAGGATCAGGAGTAAAAAGATTCCTACTCTCCGATAACTATCTTACTAACTACAAAATAGTTTTTGTCTAGACTCGACTTTGGCCAGAAAAGGGATCCTACGGTCGGTAAGGCTCTGATACCAAGTTGTAAGGCCCGATATGCGGTACTGTTCTAGATCTAGATGTTTCCATCTGGATCCGGGGACGAAGCACATATCTGTCCCACCGCGACATATGACAAGCCATATGCCCTGGCTTTCCAACATGATATCACAACATTACAGCTACAAGGATACAACATCTCATACAATCGGCATACAACTGCCTTAATACATTACAATAGCGGAAGATACATGTCTGAGTACAGACTACAATCAATTTCCTAGTGGCAAAGAGAAAAACATCGATCCCCATAACCACACGGGTCCAGGCCCTCCGCCGGGATCCGCCTAACTCGTCGTCGTCGAGTCTCCACTTGAAACGTCGATCACCATACCTGTTGTCGATCAAGAACCCTGAAAAGAGTTTGGGGGTAGTATCATGAGTACAGAAGTACTCAGCATCCTACTGTAGTGGTCAACTGACCCAGCAAGGACTTCATCACTCGTCATTCTAGGATAACTAGTAGTTTACGGTAAGAATGGGTTAAGTGGTGAGGTTGTTGCCGCATTAGCATTTATGAAGTGGCTAACGATCTAGAGATTAAGATAAGAAGCCAAGCATTCGAAGAGGAATCGCCTCCAACGAGTCTGCTATCCACCTACTTACGCAAGCATAACACCTATCCTATCCTTGTCCTCCTCTTCACATCCCGACAAAGAAGAAGCAGTCAAGGCACACACACGTTGATCAAATTATATTAAGATTATCTCAGTTGTTGTTGTCTATGAACCAGGAGTAGGTCTCAAGTCATCCATAACCGTGGATACAGCTTCTCGAAAAGATTTAATCCTGCAGGGGTGTACCTACGGCCCATTACAAGGCTCCGCACGCACGCCCATCTCTCTCAGTTTCTACCCATCACAGGCAGCCATTTTATGATTTAGTCCCGAGAGATATGAAACGACAGGTCCCTATAACTAACAATGAACAAATCCGAGTGGCCCCCGGTGAGTTGACATCCAAATCAAAAGCCGGCCGCGCTATCGAATCGGTCTCTACCGTATGACTCGGGTTTGGATAACCGGTGAATTATCACATGAGTCTGGGTCCTCAGCCGGCCAGGTTGGACCAATAGGGAAACTGTGTCCCCACTGGCCCGGTTTGTTTGAAAAACTACTGGCGGCCGACCAGCACACACACGATTTCAAATGGTAAATCATCTTGGGCACCACTAGAAATATTTGAAGCTAGATAGGTAAGAAAAGGGGACCCCATCGCATCCCACACGCGGTTAGGCACGCTCGTCAAGAGACACAATACCCGGAACTCGGGTCCTAAGTGACTCGAATGGAACAAAGTGCCGGGGCGAGAAAGCCTAGACCTTCCATCCTTCGTCGAATATAGTCAACATTATAATAATAATCATATCATCCAAAACAATATAATAATTTGATATCCCAAACCAAGGAGTAACAGGGTTACCTCATAGCATCCTAAGCATGCATACTAAGCAGGAGCTGAGCAACGAGCAATAGTAACAAAGCAGTACATGATTTGCTGGGAGGGGACATGGCTGTATCGGTTTAAGAGAGGCTGTAAACATGTGGTAGGATCAAACATCGAACCTAACCTAGACTATTGATAAGTCGGGTTCCGAAGATGTAGTTGATCACAAGCTCGCATCGTCTCGGAAGGTAACCCCGAGAGCACTCAAGACGGTAAACACTGGAAAGCAATCAATGAGCAAGCATCTATTACTAATAAGTAATCACGAGCAAGAATCAACAAGAAGGAAACACGAGACAACGCACTACGGTATCGCATCTATCGTCGAGAGCGGTTACTAACAGGTTAAGTGGAGTACTCGTCACACATGACGATACCGCACGTTTACAAGGGTTCAAGTTGTTTAGCTACACAAGATGATAAAAGGTTTTTAACATTTCATCTCACCCAATCATGGCATAGTACACAAGCATGACAAGAGGTGAAGCATAATATAAACTATCTATGCTAGTCAATTTAAGTGAGGCACAACCTAAACATGGCATAATACTATGGGCCCCACGACGATTAAAGCATTTGGTACTGTTCTGCCCTAAACCATATTTCAGGTTGATTAACAACATCAAACAAAGGCATAAACACAAAGTACATGAAAAACTAATCAAGTTACATATAAAGAACACTCCAAACGGAGTTACGGTTAAAAAGATATAAGCAAAACAAGTTATGCACATATGATGTAAACATCAGGGAGCACACTTTAGAGCAATGAAACAATTAGCTACAGATTGCAAACATGCATCAAAAGAACATGGAATTGTAGTAGACATGGAAATGAAGGCATGGAAAAATGAATCATGCAAATAGGCATCATGGTTCACTAGTTATAAGCAACACAAAAAGCTATAAAACATTACTGGTCAAGGACTTAGTGAAAATTAGGAAAACAGGGCAGAAACTGTTATTTTCATGCTATATAAACAGGAGAAAAACTATATGCAAATGTGCAGCAACATGACATAGCAATAGATGGGCATGAAGTAGACATGATGGTGATCAGGTACAAACAAGAATCAAGGTCATATGTATCACAGAGCAAAAGATATTAGACGTGCAACATGGCATTGGAAAGTTACAGACTTAGAGAAAAACAGAGGTGGTTGTCAAAAACAGCGGGATAGTAACTTTGGAGATGAATATAACTATGACCAGGAATGTAAACATGACAATGCAATACATATAATGGAAGTACACATGGCATAGATCAAAATGACATCTTGCAATGCTCAATAGGATGCACGGTTAAAAAGATACATGGAATCAAAGTAGCAACTTTATATTAACAGCAGCACACTAACAGCAGGTTAGCTACTTTGGGTGAAGATACAATCAACATGCAACAGACCAAAATGACAAGTGAAAGCAAAGAACTGAAGTAGACATGATGCTTAAAGTATGCAACAAGAATCACTCAATTCCGATGAACTGAAGTACACACAATTCTAAACAGTTTTCCTTTTGGGTGCAACGTCATCCGAGCTACGGTTCATTCGCAAACTACAACGCAAAACGGAATACAGCAGCAATATTTCCAGACTTAGAAAAATTACAGAGGCACAGGGAAAGAAAAAAAAGGGCTCACCCAGCTGGGCCGTCCCAAGAGGTTGCGGGAGGGGAGGCCGGCTGGGCCTCGTCGGCTGGGCTGCGGTTGCGGGCCGCAGGGGCGCAGCTGGGCCGCATGGCGCGGATGGCCCACATGGCGCGGCGGTTGCTCGGGGCCTCGTCCCGACCCAAACGGTGGCGGCGCCGGCGCATCTTCAGGCGAGGGGCGGAGGTCCTCCGGCAACGGCCGAGGTCAGGGAGGGCGCGAGGACAAGGCGGCGGCTGGGTCCGCGCGGCGCAACGCCGGATTTGGGCCGGCCGTGGGCGAGGACGACGGGCACGGCGGTTCTTCTCCAGGCGGGCGGCGGACCTCCATGGTGCGGCGGCGGCGCGGATCTCCGACCGCGGCGATGGCGGCAGCTCCCTGCCCAGGAGAGACAGAGGGAGGTGAGGAGGAGGAGAAGGTGCGGTGAGGAGGAGGAGAGGAGAAGGGCCACGAGCGCGACGGCTGGATGCCGGCGTCGGGCGGCTCGCCGGCCGGAGGCACCGCGGGTGGTGGAGATCGCGAGGTGGCGCGTATGGGCTCCGGCGGGCCTGGCGGCGGAGGAGCTAGCCCGGGGTGGCCCGTTTCGGCTGGTCTGAGGGCTGGAATTGCCCCAGATCTAGGGTTTTGGGGTGAGAGGGATCTGGGGCAAATTTTGGGATTTTTTGAGGGGGGTGGCTGCAATTTTTGCTAGGGGAAACCCTAGAAAGGGGTGGGAGAGTGGTGGTCTTTATATAGGGTTTCTGGCTGGCAAGTTTGCGCAAAAGCCCTCGGGTTTTCCATCCCGCGTCCGATGCTCCACGTTTCTGACCGCCGGGAGTGCATACGACCTCCGATTCGGACAAAATCTCGAACCATGCGCTCAGCGCGACGAACCTGTCAGTCGTACCTCACTTCGATACCGTTCCGAGAACATTTTCTGGCGCCCAATAAAAATAACCCGTATTATTAAATGGGGTTTTGTTCCGTTGGCTACGGCTGGTCTTGTGCGGGTTTTTTGCGACGGTGATCAGGCGTAATCCGGTGTCGCAAAGGTCGAGTGTCAAGGTGGCAAGGGTCGGTCCCCGTCCGGTACGGCATAATAGGGGGAAAATAATCGCCGATCGATAAATCAGGGATGCAAACACCGCAAATGAATCAGACAATCAACCAATTCACACCGAAAACAAAGTTTTTAATTTTTGTGAAATCTGGGTTGTTACAATACAACACCAGCAACAAGGGATCTCGTCCCGAGATCCAGGACGATCCGGGGGAGAGGGGGGAGAGAAAAGAGAGTCGACAATCTTCAACACCACCAACAAGGGACTCTGCTCCATGTCGACGATGAAATTTTGTCGAGATAAATTTCCGCAGAGAGACGGCTACGTCGGAAAACGAAACCATCGGGATATCAGGAGTAAGAACAATAGACCAAGCGATGATCAAGAGAAGCATTATCACTCAAATAGCGAGGATACTAGGCAAGAGGAATGGGGTCAACAGTCGACCAAGATGTTTACCCAGAGTCGGAAGAACTAAAGGTACTACAGGAATTCCCAAACCTGAGATCGGAATCGAGACAATACGCTGCAAGCAAGGCATTATGATGGTTTCGAAACTCCACATAATGGGGACCCTAGAATTCGAAAGGGGATAAGGCGAGAGTAAAACACTTACGACACTTGTCCTGACCACAGCAAGGGTAAGGAGTAAAAATATTTCTACTCTCCGATAACTATCTTAGTAACTACAAAATAGTTTTTGTCTAGACTCGACTTCGGCCAGAAAAGGGATCCTATGGGAAGTAAGGATCTGATACCAAGTTGTAAGGCCCGATATGCGGTACTATGGTGCAGGAGAAGCTCCCGGAGGTCGATCCTCCATCCGGCAGAGTGTCGGGAAGGGTCCTGACGGTGCTCCCGATCTTGGAAGTGCGACGGCGGCAGAACAGAGGCGAGATTGCGAATTACGGTTCTGTCTTTGGAGTTTCCCCATGACGGAGAATAAATAGGCGAAGGGGGCAGCCAGGGGGCCACCATGAGTCCAGGCTCCAGGTGGCCGCCTGGGCCACTGGTGGTGGCCCTCAAGCCCCACTTCGGGCTTCTGGAGGCTTCCGGCGCGCTGATTTTTTATCGGATTTTCCCGGATTTTTAGAGCACTTTTTATATGGGGAAAAACTGAAATAGAAAAACAACAGAAAACAGAAACTGGCACTGGGGTGCACTGAGTTAGTAGGTTAGTCCAAATATGATCAAAAGTGTATGGAAGTGTATCTAGATCATAGGATCACACAAAACATGCATGGAGCGAGCAGAAATTATCGATACGTTTGAGACGTATCAGTTGTGACAAGGTTAGTGGAAACAACATAAAATTTATAGTAGAATCTCTAATATCACTAGTAACAAGATCTTTACCCAATGCAACTTGAGGATCGACCTTGATGTGGTCCTCGAGCTCATCAGTTCTTCTCTCACTTTTATTTAATATGACTGTCACAAAAGAATTCTCCCTCATCCTTGGGGGAAAATGGGGCTTTTCATATATATCTGCAGGAAAAATATGGTCAACAACATGAATATCAATAGCTAATTTCTTAAAGGGTTTATGATGCTGATCCTCCTTATTTTTAGAGGAATCAATATGGGAGGCAAAGTCTTTGCAAAAATAAATCAGCAGTTGGGAATCAAGACCAATCTAAGCACAAAAGGTATTGAAGTAATCAATTTCCACATAGCTCTCAATGTAATCATGCTTATAATTTATAACGGGTTCAATACCTTTATCGATCTCCCAATCTTCAGCGTTCTTTTGGATCCTTTCGATAAGATCCCACCTTTCTTCAACACTTCTGGTTCGGAATACCCCACAAGAGGAGGCATCGAGCATCTCTCTATCCCGACGAGAAAGTCTTACATAAAAATTTGTAAGAATATTTTCCTTAGGGAGCTCATGATTGGGACATTTGAGAATTAGGGACTTCACTCTTGTAACAGCCCAGATTTCAAAAAAATTAATTTTTTTGTTTTCGGTGTGAATTGTTTGATTGTCTGATTTGTTTGCGGTGTTTGCATCCCCGATTTATCGATCGGTGATTATTTTTCCCCCTCTTCTCTCGTACCGGACAGAGACCGACCATTGCCACCCTGACACTCGACCTTTGCGACACCGGGTTTCACCCGATCACCATCGTGAAAACCCGCACAAGACCAGTCGCAGCCAACGGAACGAAAAACCCCGTTTATAATTAAATGAGTTATTTTTATAGCGCGTCAGAAAGTGTTCTCGGAACGGTTCCCGCGTGAGGTGAACGCCACCGGCTTGACGCGTTGATCGCGCAGTTCGAAGTTTTACCCGAATCGGAGGTCCTGCGGATCCCCGGCGGTCAGAAACGTAAACACCGCGCGCGCGAGAGAAAAACTGGGAATGTTTTTGCAAACTGCCAGCCACCTGGGCTATATAAATACCACCACTCTCCCACCCCCACTTAGGGTTTCCCCTAAGCCAAAATTGCAGCCACACCCACAGATTTGCTCCAATTTTTTCCCCCTGGTCCTCCTCTCCCCGAAACCCTAAGTCGCAGCCAATTCTGGCCATCGGATCTGGAAATGGAGAGGCCGGATCTTTCCATGTCACCTCCTCCCCACCTCCACAGCAGCCTCCACCGCGCCCGGGCCCCGCAGGGCCGGGATCCGCCGCCGTCGGCCCGCCGGAGCCCATCTAGCCGCGCCGCCCATCCACGTCCCCGTCGCCCGAGCTCCTCCACGAGCCGCGCCGCCGGTCGAGCGCCGCCGCCGTCGTGCTCTGCCCCGGTGAGCCCCTCCGCCGCCGGTCGTCCCCTTCCCTATCCTCCTCCCTCACAGCCCGCTCCCTCTCCTCGCAGACCGGCCGCCGTCGCGCCATTGGTTCCGGAGAGCCCGACCTCGAGCCGGAGCTCCTAATCGCGTCGCCCGCGGCCACCCGAGGCCCTGCCTCCACTGGACCAGCCAGATCTGGTGACTCCGGCGCGGACGCGCCCGTTCCGCCTCCTCGGCCTGCCCTGCGCCGCCCCTCCCTGCGGCGGAGTTCGCCGCCGGTCAGGAGGCCGCCGCCGTGAGCCGAATGGATCGGGAGCCTCCCGATCGGGACGAACCGCCAGGTGGGCCGGCGCCCCACCCGCGGCCCAGGCGGCCCAGCAGCGCTCCAAGCCCAGCCACCCCTCCAAGCCGCGGCCAGATCCAGCCTCCAGGCCTCTTGGGCCGGCCCGATGGGTGAGCCCCTTTTTTTTTTTCCTGAGGCCTCTGTAAATTTTTCTAAGTCCTGAGTTGTTGTGTTGCTGATTCAATTTTGCGTTGTAGTTTGCAAGTAAACCGTAGCTCGGATGACGTTGCGCCCAAAAGGAAATTTGTTTAGTATTGTGTGTACTTCAATTCAGCTTTTGTGAGCATTTTGATTTGAGGCCATCTTGATGTTGTTAATCACTGTTAAAGTGGGCATCAGACTGTTAACTGCTATTATTTTCTGTTAGTGTGCTGCTATTATTATTTTATTGCAAGTTTGCATGACGATTGTGACACATCCATGAGGCCTATTGCATTGATTCTTTTTGCATACTGTTAAGCATCATGTCTACTTCCATTACATGTATTGCATTGTCATGTTTAAATTTTTGGTCATAGATATGTTTAGCTCCAAAGTTGCTATCCTGCTGTTTTTGACAACCACCTCTGTTTTTCTCTAAGTCTGTAACTTTTCGATGCCATGTTGCTTGCTTAATATCTTTTGATATGTGATGCCTATGACCATGATTCTTGTTTGTGCCTGATCACCATCATGCCTAGTTCATGCCCATGTATTGCTATGTAATGTTGCTGTACATTTGCATATAGCTTTACCCCTGTTTATACAGCATGAAAATAACAGTTTCTGCCATGCTTTCCTGATTTTCATTAAGTCCTAGACCAGTGATGTTTTATTGCATTTTTCTTGGGCTATAATTAGTTGTTCATGATGCCTTTTTGCATAATTCCTTTTGCAATGCCTTCCCTGCCATGACTACTTTAGTTTCATATCATCTTTGAGGATGTTTGCATTCATTATCATGTTTATGCATTGCTCTAAAGTGTGCTTCCTGATGTTGGCAGATTGTGTTCCAAAGTTTTTTTGCTTGTATCTTTTTAACCGTAACTCCGTTTGGGGTGTTCTTTATATGTAACTTGATTAGTTTTTCATGTACTTTGTCTTTGTGATATTGTTTTCTGTTGTTAATCAACATAAAATATGGTTTAGGGCAGAACAGTACCAAATGTTTTAATTGTCGTGAGGCACTTAGTGGAATGCCATGTTTAGGTTGTGCCTCACTTAAATTGACTAGCATAGATAGTTTATCTTGTGCTTCACATCTTGTAATGTTTGTGTGCTATGCCATGCTTGAGTGATATGCCATGTTAACAACCTTTGCTCACCTTGTGTAGCTAAACAACTTGAACCATTCTAAACGTGCGGTATCGTCGTGTGTGACGAGTACTCCACTTAACCTGTTAGTAACCGCTCTCGACAGTAGGTGCGATGTCTCATGTTGCCTTCTTGTTGTTGCTTGCTCGTATTTTCCTCGTAGTAATAGAGTTCTTGCTCGTTGATTGCTTTCCAGTGTTTACCCTCTTGTGTGCTTCCGCGGGTACCTCTCGAAGACGATGCAAACTTGCGATCAACTACACCTACGGAACCCGACTTATCAACAGGCAAGGACTATATATTACTTATGATCCATTCTATTTCAACCAGAGGTTTGCATGCTAGTCTAGGTTAGGTTTGATGTTTGATCCTACCACATGTTTACAACCTCTCTTAAAACGATATAGCCATGTCCCCTCCCAGCAAACCATGTACTGCTATGTTACTATTGCTCGTTGCTCAGCCCCTGCTTAGTATGCATGCTTAGGATGCTACGATGTTACCCCATGTTACTCCTTGGTTTGGGCTATCACATTATTATTATTGTTGTTGTTGATGATATGATTATTATAAATGTTGACTATATTCGACGAAGGATGGAAGGTCTAGGCTATCCCGCCCCGACGCTTTGTTCCATTTGAGTCACCTAGGATCCGAGTTCCGGGTATTGGTTTTAAGAATGAGCGTTCCTAACCGCGTGTGGGATGCTATGGGGTCCCCTTTTCTTACCTACCTAGCTTCAAACATTTCTAGTGGTGGCCCAAGCTGATTTACCATTTGAAAACCATGCATATATGTCTGTCGGGTAGCTCCTGGCAGGCATCCTTTTAAACAACCTGGACCAGTAAGGACATGGTTCCTTGCTGGATCAGCATGACCGGCTGAGGACCCGGTCTCATGTGAGATTAACCGGCAATCCAAACCTGGAGTCATACGGTAGAGACCAGATCGAGAGAGCGGCCGGCTCCTGAGCTGGATGTCGACTCACCGGGGGCCACCCGGATTTGTTCGTTGTTAGTTAGAGGGACCTGTCGTTTCGGATCTCTTGGAACTAAATCATAAAATGGTTGCCTGTGATGTGTAGCAACTGAGAGATATGGGCATGCGTGCGAAGCCTTGTAATGGGCAGTTGGTACACCCCTGCAGGGTTAAATCTTTTCGAGAAGCCGTGTCCACGGTTATGGACGACTTGAGACCTACTCCTTGTTCATAGACAAAAACAACTGAGATAATCTTAATAACTTGATCAAAGTGTGTGTGCCTTCACTGCTCCTTATTCGTCGGGATGCGAAGAGGAGGACAAGGATAGGATAGGTGTTATGCTTGCGTAAGTAGGTGGATAGCAGACTTGTTGGAGGACATTCCTCATCGAATGCTTGGCTTCTTCTCTTACTCTCTAGATTGTTAGCCACTTCATAAATGCTAGTGTGGCAGCAACCTCACCACTTACCCCATCCTTACCGTAAACTACTAGTTTTCCTAGAATGACGAGTGATGAAGTCCTTGCTGGGTCCGTTGACCACTACAGTTGGATGTTGTACTCATGATACTACCCCAAACTCTTTTCAGGGTTCCGAATCGACAACAAGTATGGTGATCGATGTTTCACGTGGTGCTCGACGACGACTAGTTAGGCGGATCCCGGCAGAGGGCCTGGACCCGTGCGGTTATGGGGATCGATGTTTTTCTATTTTCCACTAGGCATTTGATTCTAGTCTGTACTCAGACATGTATCTTCCGCTGTTGTATTGTATTAAGGCAGTTGTATGCCGATTGTATGAGATGTTGTATCCTTGTATCTGTAATGTTGTGATATCATGTTGGAAATCCGGGGCATAGGGCTATGTCACATGTCGCAGTGGAACCGATATGTGCTTCGTCCCCGGATCTGGTTGGAAACATCTAGATCTGGAACAGTACCGCATATCGAGCCTTACAAATCTCCCCCAAGCTTGGGCGATGCTTTTTCCGTCACGAGACCAAAATTTATAGATATAGTTGTTGTCGCGATGTATTCTATGAAGAGGATAAAACTTTGCATAAAACATAGGCATAAATTCTTGCCAATTTAATAAATGAGAGTTATCAAGAAGCCTATACCAATCCAAAGCCTTATATTTTAATGAAAGAGAAAATAATTTTCTCATAACAAAGTCCATCGATATGCCTGCAAGCTTAAATAAGGAGCATAGTTGTGAAAGATATAACAAGTGTTCGCCTGGATGTCTATCTCCTGCATATCGATTGGCCAAAACATAATCAACAATACCAGTTGGTATTTTGAAAGGCACAATTTTAGTAGGTGGGGGAGCCTTCTCCACCACGGTAATGGTGGGGCGGTTCCCCGCAAACAAAGAACCAAGAGAAGAGTGGTTCATAGGAACAAGAAGTAACAACGGAAAAATAAAAACAACACGTACAATATAAAGGTTTCCTTACCAATTTCACTTAACAATAGTGCTACACTCCCCGACAATGGCGCCATAAAATGGTCTTGATGACCCAAAAGTGTAGGGATCTATCGTAGCCTTTTCGATAAGTAAGAGTGTCGAACCCAACGAGGAGCAGAAGGTATTGACAAGTGATCTTGAGAAAGGAATAACGGCAAGTACTGAAAGGTAACTTTTAATGGGTTTACTAGTATAAGCAACAAGGAGATAAAAGCAGATAAAGTAAATTGTGCCAAGGTGCAGCAAGTGGTCCAATCCTTTTGTGCAAAGGATAAGCCGAAGGATCAAACTTATAATAGCTAAAACGTTCTTGAGGACACAGGGGAGAGGTAGTCATGTGCTTTCGCCATATTCCGCATGGTACTATGTTTTGTGTTGATAAGTGTTGTGTGGGTGAACCTATGCTAGTGCACTTTCTAGACTAAGATAAGTACACTCTTATGATTAAACCTCTTGCAAGCATCCGCAAATACAAGAGAGAAATTAAGGCAATAGCTAACCATAGCAATAAACTTTAGGACCCAACACTTCCTCGTGCAAAAGTGTGCGAACTGGGGTTCAGATTTTTGTCACTCCGGCAACCCACCATAAGCATACTTTATACACAACACATTCCCCTAGGTCCTTAAAAAGGCGAAGTGTTATCTAGTCGACGTTCACATAACACCACTAGAAGAATAACACCACAACTTAAATATCAAACAACACATATTACTTCAACATCATATGACTACTAACAACTAGACTTCTCCCATGTCCTCAAGAACTAAAGGAACTACTCGCAAGACATAAAAGACATCATCATTAGAGGTGATAAATAGATGATAAGAAATCTGGTCATAACAATAATTCTCCAACAAAACTCAATAGCATTCACCACAAAAGAGTAATCAACACCGGTAGTGTAGAGGGGATAGATAGTGCGAGTTACAACTTGGATTGCAACGATGAGATGAGATGGGATGAAGATGGAGATGGTGCTGGTGATAGGGATGATGGTGATGATGATCTCAATGATGCCCGTGATGATGGTGATGATGATGAGGACGATCTCCCCCTCCGGGAGGAGTTCTCCTCGGCGGAATCTGCTCACCGGAAAGGTCTTTTCATCTCTCTAGGTTTCCTCCACGGAGCGGCGGCCGAACTCCGGAAAATCTTCTTGTTCTAGGGTTTTTAGGCCACGATGATGATATAGGCCAAAGGGGGCTCCTGGAGTGGGGCCCACCTCCCAGGCAGACACCTGGCGCGGCCTGAGGGGGGCGCGCCACCAGGGCGCCTGGGAGCCTGGTGGCCCCCCTCCGGGTGTCCTTTGGCTGGTCTTCTTCAATTATTCAGAAAGTTACGCCCCGTGAATTTCAGGTCATTTGGAGATGTGCTGATATGGACACTTGATGTGCACTTTTCCCCGATGATTCCTGTGTCTGCTGTTTCGGCACCGAAAAGTTGTAAACTGTCTAAAACAAGCCAAAACACTATAAGAACATCATCATAACATGAAATATATCAATGAATAGAGGTGAATTGTGATGTAAAATAGTGATGCATTTTGGGCGTATCACTGCTACCTGTGCTGGCTTGTTTGCCTTCTCAGCAGCTGCACCCGTTGCCGGTTTGAGTGCTCTTTACTTGATCGATCTTTGGTTGATGCTTTCGAGGAAAACACCTAGGGGGATTGGTCCTAGATTCCATCCAATGTTTGCGAGTTCGTCTGCTTCTGTGTTGTTTGCTCTGGTGACGTAGTTGAGTTTGCATCCGTCAAATTCTCCTTCTAGAGTGTTGTAGAGATTTTGGTACGCCGACATGTTATCTGCGAGTGCCTCGCAATCTCTCATTGCTTGCTGTACGACAAGGTCGGAGTCGTCGTAGATTATGAGGCGAGTGGCGCCACAGGTTTTTTCCATGCGCATTCCATGAAGAAGGGCTTCATATTCTGCCTCGTTGTTGGATGATTTTTCAAAATCGATCTGGAGTATGTATCTTAGCTTATCTCCTTTACGCGAGATTAGCACGACACCTTCTACAGCTCCTTGTTGCCTTTTAGACCCGTCGAAGAACATTTTCCAAGAGTTGGAGAGGTTTGGTGGGCTGGGTGTTTGCACTTCCATCCATTCGACCATGAAATCTGTGAGGATTTGTGCTTTAATTCTCGTCGGGTTCGCAGCAGAAAACACAAGTTTTTCTAACTAGCGTTCCCATAACCCAAGATCTAGCTAGCCGTATTACCGTAACGGAAATGAGTGCGGAAATAACATACCTCGGGGTGTAGTCCGTTGCGCGGGAAACGTTCCCGCAAACGTGGTTGATGTAGCTGATCAAGTTTCACAGCCCCCTGGCTGTGTTGAGCACCCGGATGGGTGTAGCGCCACACGTGTAGCACCTCATAGTACTCGCACACGTACGAGACTCAATGATGACCTCCGTTCTCCGATCCAGCGAAGGTGGCGGAATGATACGTCCAAAACGTATCTATAATTTCTGCTTGCTCCATGCATGTGTTTGTGTGATATTGCTATGATCCAGATACACTTTCATACATTTTTTTATCATATTTGAAATAACCTATTAACTCAGTGCACCCCAGTGCCAGTTCCTGTTTTCTGCTGTTTTTCTATTTCAGTTTTCCCCCATATAAAAAATGCCAGAAAAATTCTGGGAAAAATACAGGAAAAATCAGCGTACAGGAAGCTTCCAGAAGAGCCCAGGAGGGGCCAGAGGGGGGCCAAAAGGGGGCCAGGCGGCCACCCGGCGCGGCCCCACCCCTGGCCGCGCCAGGGGGGCGCCTGGGGCCCCTGGCCCACCTCTGGCTGCCCCCTTTCGCCTATTTATCCCCCGTCACGGGAAAAATCCAGAGGAGGAACCCTATTCCGCGAACTCGCCTCTGTTCCATCGCCGCCGCGTTTCCAAGATCGGGAGCACCAGAAGACCTCTTCCCGGCACCCTGCTGGAGGGAGGATTGACCTCCGGGAATCTCCTCTCCACCATGGATGCTCCCCGGATGTCCCGTGAGTAGTTTTCCTTGGACCATGGGTCCGTGATCAGTAGCTATGTGATGTTCTCCTCCCCTCTTTGATCTTCATTGTTTAGACCTCGTGAGCTGCCCTACATGATCGAGGCACCTTTGTAATATTTCTGCTATTGCTATGTTGAGTTTGATCGGATCTGATGGATTATGAGATTATGTTCAGATTGTGATAGAGTAATATATTTGGTTTTTATCTCTTATATTTTTGTTCCTAAGTAATTCTTGCATGTTCTCCGTTGCTGTTTATTGCTTTGTCCAAGTAGTAGGTATTGACTCCAAGAGGGAGCGTTGTGCTAGATTGTGGGTTCATGCCTCCACGATGACATGCTTGAGTGACAGAAACATGAGTCTAGGGGATGTGTTGTTGCCACAAGGGGGAAAACAACGGTGCTTGTAACTGCGGTTACAAGGATTGTTTACTTTACGCAGAGTTCTTTTTAATGCAGTTGTCTGTTGCTTTGGGTTTACACTTTGGGTGGGGCTCGCAACTTAATACCAGCGAGATGTTCTGGATAGATATCTCAAGGTGGATGATTAGTAGTAGATGCAGATGGATTTCGGTCTACTTACTTTGGCGTACTGCCCGTGCTTTTGAACCTCTTCCTTTCTTTTGTAGCATAGTTAGCATTGCGGTGCGTTCATAATCCTGTCAATTGCCTTTCTGTAATTTGTTTACCTCGCATAGCAATTTTATCGTCTTTTTGGAGAGAGACATCACTAGCGAACATCACGTATCACGGTCCATATCCTTATCACTGTTTCACGTTACCTTTACTTTACCGGTTTTATTTGCTATCATTATCCCTTGCATTTTATCCTTTGTAAACAACAAGACCGGAGAGATTGACAACCTCTCTGAACTTCGTTGGGAAAAAAGTTATCTGTGTCTGTGTGCAGGTCTGCGTCAGTTGCGCCGCTGACACCTACTTATCATCTTTGGAGTCCTGCTGGAGACAAACCTTGGTATCTTCACCGAGGGAAAACTGTTGATGCACTACATCTGAACCTTACACTTGGGGAAACCAACGAAGGGGCGAGAAGCCATCACGGAAGCAGACCTCCGGACGGAGCTTCGGCAGCACGACGGCCTCCGATTCTAGCAGAGAAGCCTCAATTCCACTATAGGCTCACCGTGAAAGAGACAAGGGAGGGGAGAAGACCGGAGAAAACCGATCTCAATTCGGAGTAAATACTAATTTAATCCGATTTATTGTGTATTTGGCTTCTTTAAATATGTGCACCATGGCCCTCTTTATATAGGGGTAGGGGAGGGAGTCAACCCCCCTCCCTTAGCAATGTGGGACTATCCCACATGCTAGGGGGGCGCCGACCTAGGGGGGAGAGGGGGCGCCACCCTCATGGGCCCTAGGGCCCATGGCGCCTCCCCCCCCCACTCCCTTTTTTTTCTTTTTCTTTTTCCCTTTTATTTCTTCCCCTAATGGGCATTTTTCTCCACTAAGGCCCATTGCACATATTAATTAGAAATAAAATGATTTTAATTATTAATTCAATTAATTAATAACTAAAACATAATATTCCATCTCCCGGTGCTTCGGAACACCTTCCGGTTCACTCTGAACTTGTACGGTTCAACACGGTACTTCTCCGATGTTGTTTCCTTTATACGTTGGTTACTCCAATGGTTCCGAAAAGGTCTCCGATTTCATCGAGCCCTTAAGTGTGTTACCCTACGGTCCGAGAACACTCCACTCATGACCGAGATGAGGCTACGGTCAATGATCATCAGCGGGACCTGGATGCCCATAATGACCCCTGTGCATTCGGGATATCAAACACCGATTGGACCTTACGTCGTATAGCATTCCCTTTGTCCGCGATACTGGATTGTTCCGAGATTTGATCAATGACATCCTATGTCTGGGTCAACCTCGTTCTGAACTAATCCTCATTTCACTCGTTCCCGTGATATTCATCCCCGTGACCTAGTCACACGCTGCAGCTTTATGGATGGAATCTCACCGAGTGGGCCCTGAGTATCTATCCATTATATGGATTGACAAATCCCACTCTTGTAACAATACTCCTCAACATATCTCCACGGAATACCCAAGATACAACCGTTATGACCCGCATATTTCAGTAAGGTTGTGGGATGTAGGTCAAAGCATCCGGGAAGATAGCAATTATGCACGTACTCACGGTCAAAGGAACGGTCTACCACCTTCTGTAATTACAACACTGAACCTTCACAAGATTTGATCATGCTGTAATGCTTACTTTGGGTAATGTTCATCACGTCACTTAACCAGCGAGGTGATCTCATAGTCAAGAGACTTAATTGTCCATGATCGCGAAACCACGACCATCATGTTGACCATGAACTAGTTATCGATGTAGAGGCTAACTAGGAACTCTGGGGGTTTCTATACCACACCTGCATCATTGTTTCACTGACACAGTTCTAGCACGGTATGAAACTGGTTATGAACTTGCTTAGATATATTGGAATAATCATAGATTATTTGCCACTAGAGCATATATCCAACAGTCTCCCACTTGCACTAGAGTGCTAATAATCTAGCTGCATTTTTCCGATCATAATCATCTTATCACATAAGTGTTCATTGATCATGCATGCTCATGGAAGAGGTTTCATCAACGAACTGCACCAATTCAGATTCGTATGTTTCCTTTGCAACTGGTACAGGTCAAAAGCTCTTTTGACATACCACTCATTATCATATAATGGTTGGATATAAGTTTCGTGGGAGAGTGAGACTATTATTTCACAGTATCCTCCAATGATCTCTTGGTTCAGTCTTTAGAAGACTCATCCTTAGTCATATATACTGGGAAATACACTCAACCAGAAGTCCAATACTTCTAACGCTAAACTTTTATCCATACGTCTACCTTTTTAAGTAGTATTATGTTTGTAGTGCCGTGAATTTTGCTCACATTTCTTTCATGTCCATGGTGATGTCTCTAATTCCATATAGACCGATAATATGGCTTGCAATTGTAATCTTGCATTACATTCAATTCTATTATCCTTTCTATACTTTAGAGAATAGTCCTCAGTATTCCTCATATATTGAATGCATGGACTTTATTCAGATTCTGTGTTTTACTCCTAAAGCACATCGGAATCTGTTCTTCTTCCAAGAACTTTTGAGTCATTCTGTTGTTGGATTCACAATGCATGTTATATGGTAGAACCATATGTCAAGAACATATAAGATCACATGTCCAGTACATGGTGCATCTCTATTCTTCCATCAGGACATTGCTTGTGATATTTGGATTTCATCCATTATATAATTTCTAGCCACAAGAACCTGTTTCTTGTCTTAGAAGATTATTCGAACCTTCACTTCGTTTCATTATCCGTATCTTAATCTACTCATATAGATTTCAACGTGTAATGTGTTGGTATTTCACATAAAAGAATATTCTTGCAATCTTGTATTTTATTTGCCTTATGCTCTATATATATCATAATGCACATATGTATATAAGACGATTCTCTATATACACAATCAATGCATATCCATATATATACATATGAGATCATTCTTCACACATATCAATGCATATATGTTTGAGACAATGATCATGCTCCCACTCAAATATATCCATCATATACTCATATATTTGTGGTTCAGCTTTCATAAAGTCATTTTATTGTTCACTATGTCTCACATAATGACAAAGCTTCCAAAGCTCCCACTCAGAAAATGCCCTCTGCATTCCAAGTTTCCGGGAATTCTTCAAAGCTCCCACTTAGTTTCATGAAACTGCAGGCCCACTCAATATTTTGGTCATCACAAAATCACTTGATCAAATCAAGGTTGAGGGTTCATGTCTTGAGGTACTATAGTCCATCCTTTTAACGAAATAACCTTCGTCATGCCCATTGCAATTCTCTTTCAAATCCCAAATTTGACTGAGATGCAATTTCAGGCTATGGTCCATCGTAGTGTAAATGAAATATTTTATTGATTAAAGCATTCCTACGTTTCCGTAGTCAATCACCATTGAACTTTGGTCATAACCAAATAATGCCTTATTTCCATTACATTATTCTCAATAACTCTCCAGTTTGTCGAGAATATGAAATAACCGATTTATTTCACGGGACATGAGCCATCCTATATGTAACTCAATATTATTTCATTTCTCCTCGTGTTCTAGGCTACCATCATTCCTTTGTGTCTCAAGCAATGTTATTCTTTATTGTTTTATTAAGAAAACTCATGATTATTGTTCTGTACAGAACGTATTCATGACAACCTTCTAAATTCAACAATGGCTTCAGTTCATATACCAAGATTAATCATCTATGGCATATCCTTCCTTATACAGTGTCATTACAGCGGAACATGCTTCCGTTGCAATACTCTGATATTCTGAAGGCAAGGTCCAATACCCCGGTCAAAGTTTCCATTATCTCCCATTGGATCCGTGTCGAGAGACTTCTTCTCGCATTACCAATCAAGCAACACGCATTTTGCTATTCGGGGAGAATATGTAATTTCAATTGCTTGTAGTTTTATTACAAAGAAATTCTTTCTTTTAAGAAACCTTATAACACCATCAGTTATGGAGCTATCATGTCTCGTTAGATTCAGGATGGTTTCCTATTCATGAAGTGGGTGTTTTCACTTAATGAATTAAACAACCTTATTCGACAATAACTATAGTGCTAGGGGAAAGAACGTTTAGACCATACTACGGTTTAGTATGACTACGAATGGTTTAAGTAGTCTAGCACTTTCAACTTCCATCGTAGTTTGTGGTACAACTTCCACAAGTCTCCCATTATGTCAATATCAATACTTATCACTTCGGATCGTAGCATAGTGATATGTATCCTTGTATTCTCACTTCTCACTGTGATTCCTGAATCTCAGTTTTATGATCTCAATTGAATACAATTTTCAATTAATCATATGAAGTCTTTAACGATAACTCACGTGCCCATTTAGTACATCATTTATGTATAATGATTGGCACAAGTTCTACTTGCTAGAACCTTGTCATGGTTATATTTATTGCAGAGGTTCATAGATCGTGTATCTAATCCATCTCATGCAATCAAGTTATGACTTTCATTCGATAATGAACTCACAAGTTAATAGATCATACATTTAATGAATTCATCAGTTATGAAGTCACCTCATGCAATCAAATCTTTGACTTGTTATAATCAAGACAACTTTATCATTAAACATTGAATATTTCTTGACAATAATAGCAGTATTATAAATGCTTTCTATCATATCATAAATCAAGACGTAATCAAAGTATAAGCAAACTTTTATTCACAAAGATAGAACAACTAACTTGTCTCATTACATGAATAACTTTGTCTCGCGAGATGCAAGACACACAACTAAGTGTTCATACTATAATGATTACATAAGATTTATCTAATACTCTAAGTATCTCCTATGATAGATGTCTCGGCGGAATCCATGCTGGCCATCAACTGACTTGATATCCATCAATCCTCGATTTCACCTCTTCCCGTCAATGCAACGGCAGGTCCTGTTTTCATAAAACAGAATAAGTATCAGATACTCATTTACTGCAAATGTTGTATAAGGGAGTAAACATTTATAAAGTATATCAAGTATATAACTTCTCCATCCACGACTTCTGCATCCTCGATAGGAGCAATGTCCGCGGCCAAGAGATCAGTCATGAAGTTCTGGAGACTCATATTAGCTCCTCTTCCGACATAGCTATGAACATAATCACTATAACTCGGAGGGAGTGAGTGCAATAACGTGTTTATTGCAAACTCTTATGTGGTGCTTTCGTTCATTGTCCAATATTCATAGTCCTCCACCAGGGTCAGGTACATCTCATGCATCTTGTCCAAGTGATCACCAAGGCTTGTGCGTTCTTCCATCTTTGTAGATAGAAACTTGCTTTCTAACTCAAAACTGGCAACTCTGAACTCACGTACGAACATTGTCTTTAGCATGTCCATCATGTCATATGAGCCAGTGTCCTGAAACTGTATGCCCAAAACCTCTGACATGCTGAAGATCATGACATTCCTGACTACGGAGCATTTCTGTCGGCGAGCATAATGATCAAGTATCCCTTGATCGCCAACATGATCGTCCGGATGTTCTTCCACATGCACTTCTATTGTAAACAAGATGTTTGCTCTCTTGAGCGACGTCCTAAGGCGTAAGTACCAGTCAGCAAAGTTTGACCCATTTTCTCTAAGTCTTTCACCTTCCATGAAGAAAGATAGTTCACGTTGCTCTAGTGCATTCATTTTCTACAAACATAATTGCAAGGAACACAATTAAGACTAGTTCACAACAATGAGTTCATATAATCATATTATAAATGAGCTCGCACTAAAACAATTCATCCCTAGGAAGTTTTAGTGGTTACATGATCCAGATTCACTGCCCGACCTCGAATATCACACGGCCGACGGATCAGTTTCAAAGGTAGACAACAACTTGTGCGATCACATTATCTTATATGTACTGTGACTCATGCTCAATCTTTCGATCTCTAGTATTCCGAGGCCATATCTGCATATGCTAGGCTCGCCAAATTAACCTCCATGTTATATGCTGCTCAGCAAGGCCATATCTGCATATGCCAGGCTTGCCGAACCCAACCTCATGCGAACTCCATTGAATATGTAGGACAACTCTGGTATGTACGGAGCATCAAGCCATATGGGAGAACCTTCCAGGCGGTGCACACTTCGGTAGAATACTTGTGTTTGGCTTTGTTAAGGGATCATCTTATCACATGCTACCGCCGTGTATCCTATACTAGCAAGTTTTAAGATGTCTGAGCTATGGAAACACTAAGTCTAGAGTGTCTCCATTTTAGTTTGTTTTATGAGGACGATTACTACTTACTAGTAACACATAGCAAAGCTATCGCTACATCACAAACAAACGAATGATAGCCCCCACTTAGCAATACAAGGTTTAGACGGTCTAGTTGTATATTGCAAGTTTTACGTGGCTGCTAGGGCTTTCATAGTTAAACAGGTTTTAACCTACGAGTCAACCAAAACATCAACCATACGATTGTCTCTATTACAACCCGCACGGGGCCCTCCGTTGCAAATGCCACATCCGCTAAAGTAGAGAGACAGACACCCCCCAGCCACTTTATACGGTACAAGCCGTATGTCAAGCGTGGAACCAGTCTCGCGTAAGCGTACGCGTAAGGTCGGTCGGGGCCGCTTCATCAAACAATGCCGTAGATGTGAACAAGTACACGTGGGAGGGTAAAAATCATACAATCAACGCCCACATCCCCGATGTGATCTATCCATACAGTAATACTAAGCATAGACCTAGCTCTGATACCACTGTTGGGGTTCGCAGCAGAAAACACAAATTTTTCTAACTAGCGTTCCCATAACCCAAGATCTAGCTAGCCGTATTACCGTAACGGAAAGGAGTGCGGAAATAACATACCTCGGGGTGTAGTCCATTGCGCGGGAAACGTTCCCGCAAACGTGGTTGATGTAGCCAATCAAGTTTCACAGCCCCCTGGATGTGTTGAGCACCCGGATGGGTGTAGTGCCAAACGTGTAGCACCTCGTAGTACTCGCACACGTACGAGACTCGATGATGACCTCCGTTCTCCGATCCAGCGAAGGTGGCGGAAGCAGACCTCCGGACGGAGCTTCGGCAGCACGACGGCCTCCGATTCTAGCAGAGAAGCCTCAGTTCCACTATAGGCTCACACTAGGCAGCCCACCGTGAAAGAGACATGCGAGGGGAGAAGACCGGAGAAAACCGATCTCAATTCGGAGTAAATACTAATTTAATCCGATTTATTGTGTATTTGGCTTCTTTAAATATGTGCACCATGGCCCTCTTTATATAGGGGTAGGGGAGGGAGTCAACCCCCCTCCCTTAGCAATGTGGGACTATCCCACATGCTAGGGGGCGCCGGCCAAGGAGGGAGAGGGGGCGCCACCCTCATGGGCCCTAGGGCCCATGGCGCCTCCCCCCCCCACTCCCTTTTTTCATTTTTATTTTTCCCTTTTATTTCTTCCCCTAATGGGCCTTTTTCTCCACTAAGGCACATTGCACATATTAATTAGAAATAAAATGATTTTAATTATTAATTCAATTAATTAATAACTAAAACATAATATTCCATCTCCTGGTGCTCCGGAACACCTTCCGGTTCACTCCGAACTTGTTCGGTTCAACACAGTACTTCTCCGATGTTGTTTCCTTTATTCTCTGGTTACTCCGATGGTTCCGAAAAGGTCTCCGATTTCATCGAGCGCTTAAGTTTGTTACCCTACGGTCCCAGAACACTCCAGTCATGACCGAGATGAGGCTACGGTCAATGATCATCAGCGAGACCTGGATGCCCATAATGACCCCTGTGCATTCTGGATATCAAACACCGATTGGACCTTACGTTGTATAGCATTCCCTTTGTCCGCGATACTGGATTGTTCCGAGATTCAATCAATGACATCCTATGTCTGGTTCAACCTCGTTCTGAACTAATCCTCATTTCACTCGTTCCAGTGATATTCATCCCCGTGACCTAGTCACACGCTGCAGCTTTATGGATGGAATCTCACCGAGTGGGCCCCGAGTATCTATCCATTATATGGATTGACAAATCCCGCTCTTGTAACAATACTCCTCAACATTCTCCACGGAATACCCAAGATACAACCGTTATGACCCGCATATTTCAGTCAGGTGGTGGGATGTAGGTCAAAGCATCCGGGAAGATAGCAATTATGCACGTACTCACGGTCAAAGGAACGGTCTACCACGTTCTGTAATTACAACACTGAACCTTCACAAGATTTTATCATGTTGTAATGCTTACTTTGGGTAATGTTCATCACGTCACTTAACCAGTGAGGTGATCTCATAGTCAAGAGACTTAATTGTCCATGATCGCGAAACCACGACCATCATGTTGACCATGAACTAGTTATCGATGTAGAGGCTAACTAGGAACTCTGGGGGTTTCTATACCACACCTGCATCATTGTTTCACTGACACAGTTCTAGCACGGTATGAAACTGGTTATGGACTTGCTTAGATATATTGGAATAATCATATATTATTTGCCTTTAGAGCATATATCCAACACGTGATTGGGTGTTCGTCGAAGTAGTGGGATACTTTGCGTGAGGTCATGAAGATTGCGTACCCGAGCTTCTGGTAGTGCGGGTACCTTTGCTGAGACCGCATGATAACTTCACTGAGATAGTATATTGGCCTCTGGATTCTTTGAAGTTTGCCTTCTTCCATGCGTTCGACAACGAGTGTGGTGCTGACTATGCTGCTTCGTGCCGCAATGTAGAGATATAGGGGTTCTCGTTCCTTGGGCACTGCTAAGATTGGTGGAGTTGAGAGGGTCTTCTTCAGGTCCGCGAATGCATTTTGTGCTTCTTCAGTCCATTCAAATTTTCCTCCTTTCCTGAGCAACTAGTAGAATGGCAGGGTCCTTTCTCCTAGCCGACTGATGAAACGGCTCAAGGTTGCGAGCCATCCGGTGAGCTATTGTACACCCTTTATGTTGACAGGTTCTTGCATTCTGGCGAGTGCTTGGACTTTTTCCGGATTGGCTTCGACTCCTCGAGCAGAGACCATGTACCCTAGTAGCTTTCCGGATGGGACGCCGAACACACACTTTTTTGAGTTGAGTTTGATCCTTTATCAGTTGAGTGCCCCGAAGGTTTCTCGGAGGTCGTCGAGTAGTGTGTTTTATTTGTATGTTTTGATGACAATGTCGTCTACGTAAACTTGGACGTTTCTCCCAATTTGCTCTTTTAAACATCCTTGCATCATCCGCTGGTATGTTGCCCCGGCGTTCTTCAACCCGAAGGGATTGTCCTGTAGCAGAATACGCCATACAGGGTGATGAATGAAGTGTGCTCTTCATCTTCCTCTTTCATCCTGATCTAGTTGTACCTTGAGTATGCATCGAGGAAGGATAGGAGGTTGCATCCTGCAGTGGAGTCGATGATCTGGTCGATCCTTGGGAGAGGGAAGTGATCCTTTGGACAGTGCTTGTTGACGGGTCTGTAGTCGACGCACATGCGTAGTACGTCAGTGTCTTTCTTGGGAACTAGCACGGGGTTTGTGATCCACGTGGCCTTCTTTGTTTCTCGGATGAACTTCACGTCGAGTAGTCTGTTGACTTCTTCTCCGATGGCTCTGCGTTTTGGCTCGGAGAATCGTAGTAGCGCCTGTTTTACTGGTTTGGTGTTTGGGTAGATCTGTAGTGCATGCTCCGCAAATTCTCGTGGTATTCCAGGCATGTCGGTTGGGCACCAGGCGAAGATTTTCCACTCCTCACAGAGGAAAGCTAGGAGGGTTGTCGCATCTTCTTCGGGTAGGTAAGCATAGCTCCAAACCGTCATGTCTGGGTCCGTCGGGTGCACCTGGTGGGTGACGGTGTCGCTGTCGACACTGAAGTCACGAGTGATTTTCTTCATCTCGCTTCTGCTGGCGAGTGGGCCACCAAGCGCAGAGATTTGTAGGACAGCAGAAATTTCCCTCAAGTGGATGACCTAAGGTTTATCGAACTCAGGGAAGTAGAGGTTGAAGATGGTCTCTCTCAAGCAACCCTGCAATTAAGATACAAAAAGTATCTTGTGTCCCCAACACACCTAATACAACTAGGAGTTGTATAGGTGCACTAGTTCGGCGAAGAGATGGTAAAATATGGGTGATAGGTGCGGCAAAACAAAGTAATATAAATCTGTAATAAAAAGTGCAGCAAGCAAACATGCGACAAAAGTGAGCACAAACGGTGTAACAATGGTGGAAACAAGGCCTAGGCTTCATACTTTCACTAGTGGAAACTCTCAACAACATTAACATAGTCTAATCACATGATATTTCCCATAAAACATGCAATGGAGACGCACTCGGAGGTCATTCCTTTATGGTCAAGAGAGGATGAGAATTATGTAGGGCTACAAAAGCACACCTCAAAGTTCATAGTTCTCAATCTATGGATTTCCCAATGTCACCTCGGCCATCCAAAGAGAGTACCACAATCACCACAGCATATCTCAAGGATAGTCAAAACAACCACCAAGAGACTCTCAATCTTAAATCAACACACAAAAGAGGAAATCACTCATGAAAATATTCTTCTAACCCATATCAAAATAGACCGATGTCACCATGGTCTCGAGGATTATACTAGATAAGATCAAGTGAGTACATCAATTCAATACATAGTGGAAGAGGAAATATCATGGGATCATCCTAGATTAACATAGCCTATGATCACAACGAAGATCACATCATGGGAGAGAGAATTGACCACATAGCTACTGATAGAAACCTTAGCCCGAGGGGAACTAATCACACATGGACATGGTGAGAGAGAGAGAGTTGTTGATGAAGAGGTGCAGCCCAGAGGAGATGAAGGAGACGGCGGCGGTGGCGGCGACGGCGGCGGCGGCGGCGACGGCGGCGGCGGCGGCGACGGCCACGGCCATGGCCCTTGGGGGCAGCCGCTCTTGGCCCCTTCTGCTTCCTTGGAGATGGTGCTGTTGTGGAGATTGATCTCCCCCTCAAGACGGCTGCCAAGGGGGAAGGAAATTTCGTGGTGTCCTTTGACCTAGGTTTCCTCTCTTTATATAGACTCTCGGATTCCCGTCATCCAGATTACGTCTTCGGTATTTCGGGGCCAGAGGGAGCATCCGGAATCCAATTGGGCCAAATTTTATGACTAGATCCACCGAAAAAAAAATTCCTACAACTTTGTAGTTTTAAGTTTTTCCGTTCGAGCCCGTCTTCTAGCGTTTCCGAGGCGGTCTTTAAAACCTGTCTGGTGGGGACAGATTTCGGGAGAGTTAGAGTCCAACTCCTACAAGGCTTCTTTTTGTGATTTTTTATTTATCCAAGTAATTCCTACACATAAAGTACAAAAACAATAACTTGTGCACTCTTGCAACCATTAATAGGTTAGGACCAAAATATGTTATAAAAATATATGAAAGTGTATCAAAAGCATAGCAATATCACACAAAACATGCATGGAGCAAGCAGAAATTTTAGATACTTTTGGGACGTATCAGTAGTGCGGGACTGCCATGAACTGAGAGAATGCTGGTCGGCCAAGTATGGTGTGATACTAGGATTTCCAATCGAGCACTTCAAATTCTAGGGTTTCTCTTTCAAAGTTGACCTTTTCCGAAAACCACGTCGAGCTTGATTGTTCGCAGGGATTTGGCCTCCTTGCCTGGTACTATGCCATAGAGTGTGACGCTTGAGTTCTTCCAGACTGACCGCGGGATCGACATCCTCCGTAAGGTGGCGGCAAAGATGATGTTTAGACTACTTCGTCCATCCATGAATACTCGTGTCATGTCGTATCCTCTGATCTGCGCCTCAAGGACTAGTGGTGCATGCCCTCGTCTTGGAATTGCCGGTGGGTGGTCCTCTTGCGAGAAGGTGATGCTGGCTTCTAAATCACATAGGTAGTAGGGTTCTTTTGCCAGGATGTCTTCGGCTTCTTGGGCTTGGAGAGTGCTTGCCTCTTGCTTCATCATTGAGGTTCGCCCTTTTTGGATCATGCACACCCGACCATGAGATGGTGGGTAGTGCTCTTCTCCGTTAGGTGCTGGTGATGGTGCCGTCCTGCGAGCTTGTTTGGCTTTGTGATGCTTATCTTCCCTAAGCCTTTTGGAGAGTTCTATGAAGAGTCAGCAGTTTCTGAGAGTGTGGCCTGCCCTGAGCTATCCTTCATCGTCTTTGAAGCAATGGATTGTGCAAGGTCCGTCCAACTACTCTCTGTGTGTAAGGTTGCTCGATTTGTCGTGTCTTATTTTACTAGTGAACCGATACGTCCGCGAGTGATCTTTGGAGCGGGAGTGGAACCTTGGGTCCAGCTCGATCCCATCGTGGATTGAGTGGTCTCAGATCATCTTGGCAAACTCGTCTGGTCTTCTGTCGGGATCGTATTACTCGCCCGGACATGTAGTCGAGTCCATGTTGCAAGTCGCGGCTGCTGCGGATGATTGGTTGGTGATGAGAGCCGTCGTTTCGACTGGTGATTGGTTCAGCAAAATTTCGATGTGAATTTCCTGCGGCTGGTCTGGTGTTGGCCTTGGTTCTTGTCGGGATCCGGAATTTGCATATGTAATTCCAGTCACAACTCAATCATATGGAGAGCCGAGAGCCATACCCACTTGGCTAAGCAGACAAGGCCAAGTACAAGACACTATCAGAAAGCTCGAACGTGAGGGGCATCCCATCCAGGCCCGGATGATCACCTGAGATGGGTCCTCATCGTCCGCTCACAATTCTAAATGATTATGGGTGGTGAAATCCCATACTCATAGAAAAGTCGCCTCAACCATATTATCGATTGAATCATAACACTTACATCAACAGACTCCAGCCCGAT
The DNA here is from genome assembly GCA_950022295.1 of Bromus sterilis. Classification (NCBI taxonomy): domain Eukaryota; kingdom Viridiplantae; phylum Streptophyta; class Magnoliopsida; order Poales; family Poaceae; genus Bromus; species Bromus sterilis. The sequence continues at coordinate 356,043,501 of OX465595.1, read as the reverse complement.
CACTTAGTCGGGGTCTCGGGCGGGCTCGATCGTACAACGAAGTGTGCCACGTGACGGAGTCACGAGCAATCGCATCGCGATGCCCCAAGCTGCGCACATCTCAGGGCCAACTTGGTGTAAGAAAGACCGCCGGCGAGAGCACAACTAATCCATCGAACCCCACACATGACATGCACGATATAAACATACACTCAGCATGCATGCCAAGTGTATAATAGCAGGTAACACAACATGAACTCAACAAACTCATAGACTTTATTGCATCTGATAAACTGAGCAGACATAGTAGTTGTATTACAAGCAGAGATCACATGACTGTGATCCAACATTACATCAAGAAACAACGGAAGCAAATTATGTCTTAGTAAATACAAGGTTAACAAATGGCTTAAGAAGCCTGAAAGAAAATACAACGACCCTCCAAAGGAACCAGGCTGCTGTCTGGAACTATACGACTTAGTCGGCGTCGAGCTCGAGGTAGAGGCCACCATCAGGGTCAGTGGTCTCGTCTCTAAAACATAAAATAAGCAAACATGAGTACAAAGACGTACTCAGCAAGACTTACATCAGAACTAGTCTACTCATGCTCAGGTATCAAGGTAAAGGCAAGTGGGCTTGTAATGCAAAAATCTTTGACTTGGCTATCCAGTACTACGACTACATAGAGTTGAGATGAGAGGCGCACACGAGTCCATCTAATCTTGATCACCACATCAATACACCACCATGGATTCTTCCTCGACTTCCCCACGAGGAAGCAACCCAAAGCACTCACAATTATCTTGCAGTTTTAGAGTATCCATTCTGGTTGTCTAATAATCAAGTAAAGGTCTCCAAGTAGTCCATAACCGCGGACACGGCTATTCGAATAGATCATTACCCTGCAGGGGTGTACGCTTCACACACGTGTCATCACTTACCGCTCGTGACTCGTCATCCTTCAAGCGGATGTCGGACGAGGATAAACACCAAGGCACTTACCTCACGGCTCCAACTCTAGTCCAGGGGATCGCCTATTTGAGTATGTACCCCAATCAAAAATCCGCCGGGGTTTCTATTCAGGACTCAAACGATGTATGGACGGTCCGACAAGCCCACCTCGACGGATGGTACTGCGCTCGTCTAAACCCGTGCTACAAAGTAATCGTGCATCTCCTCCCACTCCGGCACAAAATCGAATCGAAGAAGCAATAACCCATGCGAATCATGGACCATAGTTGGGGTGAGTTAGTAGGCCAAACGGGGTCCCATAGCCCTGCATGTGGAAGTACTCTTGTCTTGGATCACAACATGAGAACTCGGGGCCTAGGGCAGTGTAAATGAGACAACCCACTGTGTACTCCTACACAGCCTCTCATTGTTCACCTTTGTTAGGGTGACTTCACCAACACATTACCATCATGTTGCCTGATTCACTACCATTCGATACATCACCCAGATGGATCATCTTTATTGCAAACAACTCTAGCATGGCATAGCATAACATGGATGAATGGCCACATGATGAACACAAACAATCCTGTATCTGCTAGGTTGTGGTTTGCTTAATACTGTGGCAGCAAAGATAGGTCATGCAAAGGATGGGTTCAACTAGCGGTAGAACGGTAACATGTGAATTACCTAATCATGCATAAGAGAGCAAGAGGGAAATTGGTTTATATAGACATGATCAATGGGGTTTTCTTGCCTTGTTGACGATTACGAGGTGCCACTCTTCAGAGCAGTCGGAAACTACGTCCGGCGATGAATCTATCGAGAAGAGGCAAACACCGAGACAACAAAGTATAAACATCCATTGCAATGCACAAACAAGATGCATAACATATCATGGCATGGTACTGATGTGCTCTATGTTCATGTTTCAACATGTTAATTGAAGTATATTTGGAAAATAATTCCAAATTCAAACTCCAAATGAATATTCAAATTTGTCCAAATTGCATTTGCTACTCTTTGCTCTTTGTAAACTATTTTTTCATGCATGAAAGTTGTATATTTGGATTCCTTGCATTTTTCTGGTAATTTTTCATATATTATTTATTTTATTTCGATTATGGTTTAAAAGTTATTCAATATCAAAGATTTAATCATTTTCTAGAATTTCCGGAATTTTAAATAAACAGAGAAATCTGTTTATTGCGTCAGCATGACGCAGTGCTGATGTCAGGGGGCTGACATGTGGGGTCACAGTGTTAGTGACTCTGTTTTAATTTATGTTTAGTTTAATTTAAACAGTGGGTTAAGGGGGGGGGGCTGACCCCACCTGTCATTGACCCATGGGGTCAATTAGAGGGGGATTAGCCCCTAATGAACCCAGCCGGCCGGCGGCGGCTACTGGGCACGACGGAGGGCCGCCGGAGTTGGCCTCTCGGCCACGGGATGGCACGGGAAGGGCGCCAACCGTCCCCTCTCGCACGCGTGCGTCAAGTGGAGGCACTTGGGTGGCCAAAGGAGGGTCGTGAGCGCGCCGACGAATAGGCATGTGGCGGCCGGAGCTTAGGATCCAGTTGAACTCGGCGACAGAGGCTCCTGGAGAAGAACGGGGAGGCGAGGAGGGGAGAGTATCTCACCCTGAGCATAAGACCGTGGTGGTGGAACTCGACGCTGGCGTTGTCCACAGAGCTCCGCGGCTCCAATTAACCTGCCCCGGCGACAAAGACGAAGAAGGCGGGCTTCCTGGACAACCTGGCGAGGCGAGGGAAGGCCGGTGGCCGCATGGAGACTCAACGACGAACTCTTCGGCGCACGGTTCCTCGCGGGTATCGCCGGGGACGAAGGGGAAAGGGTCCAGGGAGGGGAAAATGGAAGGGGAGAAGCCCAGGGCCTCCACGATGCTAGAAAAGAGGCAGGGGGCAGCCAGGCAGCTGCCTGGCGGCCATGTCGTTGCCGCCGGCGAGGTGCCTGCTTGCCTGGCCATGGAGGAAGACGGCTATGCCCCTTTGGGCTGGGCCTGTCCTCTGGGCCAGGTGGGCCAGGTAAGTGGCCTTTGGCCTTTTTATTCTTTTTCTTTTTTATGATTTCTGTATTTATTTGTTTTGTTTTGCAAAAATAGCAAAACATTTTTATAAAATTCCAAAGGGGTTTTTCTGGACTTAGGTAACTTATACCTAGCCACTCCCACTAGTTTGGAACTTTTGAAATTCAATACATTTGAATTTCAATTCAAATAGCATTTAAATTTAATTTCCAAGCTCCTGCTTGTATTTTTTGAAAATTCCTTGAGCATGTGGTTAGACCCACAACACTTGAAATGTGATCATGCACATTTATAGGGATTTGCAAAATCATCAGAAGAATTTTGGAAAAAGATTTTTCTCTGGCTTTTTATTTAATTTCTTTTTTAGGCTTTTCCAAATCCCCAATTCTTAAATAAAGGAAATTTAAACATGATGCCTTATTTCTAGAAATAAAAGCATATACCAAAACTAGGGTTGTGACAACTCGCCCCCACTCAAAAGAATCTCGTCCCGAGATTCAAGACGTAAGGTAAGAGGGAAAATCTTCAAGGATGCATCTTCAAGAAGACCGAGAACCTCATGATGAACTCATGGAATGAGATATGAAAACATCTCTTAAGTTGAGACGCAAGACACATATCAAAATGATGGAAGGAGGTAGACGAGAAATTTGGTAGGAAATAGTTCCTCGCTAAAGTAGATGGTGAATAGGTTTCAAAGTAGCGAGGAGTTAAGTTGGCCTTGATACCGAACAAGCCACCTTAAGGAGAGGTGACTCGTAGAAATATATCCAAAGTCAGGAAAAAAGAATAGCTTTTGATACAATGATCATAGAAGTTTCTTTCACCAGACCGAGGCATTCGAAAACGATCGTTGAAGGAATTCGAAAGAATGGCACACTCAAATTTGGATGGAAACTATGGTTATAGGGACAATTCGGCAAATGAGAGGCACATTCCCATTTCATACCAAAGGATATAACCTAGTGGATGAGCATGCTTTCTATAACTTGAGCATTCCACAATCATATGGCTTAACCAAATCAGTGCCGAAGATCTTGGTAACACTTCATACTACCATGATGAATATAAGTGGAGGATGCAGATGCAAAGGAAGATAACACCTTCTCAGATTTGTTTTCTTGGTATAGCAAGATGCTTGCCAACATAACTTTTCTGGATGATCGACCGAGAGACATTTAGCACTTCTCTTCTAATGTTCTCCATGATGTTCTAGATACCATGATCATGCTTCGAAGTAGCATCGATATGGTCATCAAGTAAAGGTCAGACTTCGGAACACAAAGGATCCATAAGGAACAACTTCTAGAATAAGTCATTCAATATCCTCATGGAGGAGTGGCTACTAATGAATGACATTTGGAGATCCTTTCGAGAATGGTGGCTAGATTATCACACGAGTAAGACAAAACAAGGGCTTGGATCACTAGGTGATTCTCTTGTGGATGATCATGATTACCTAGGAACTACAACAGATATGTAGAGTAACAAAGTACCCCCTACACAATGGTTAACATTGTTACTCTGCCTAAAAGACATCTGAAGTAGGAATAAAGACTTGCAATTGCATCAACATCGGATTCTAGAAATCTAATGCTCCTCAACAAGAATTCCTAGAATGAATCGGACAACATAACGGCTGTACCGGGATGAAAAATGAGACATCCTACAAGAATTGGGACATAACTTACTCAAGAAACTCAATAGAATGAGGACACAGGGGACAACAACACTTCTACGGCTACAAAGAAGCAATCAACGAGATGTCCTAGTAGATACAAAGAAGAGTCTATTCCTATCTTCCCGTAGAACAAGATGAGGATGACTCAGAACTCAGATCGATGAGGGTAAGAAGAAAAAAGAAGTCTTACGTTGTTCCCTTATACCCAGAGTAACTATATAACTATATAATGCTAGACTCGACTTCGACCAAGGGTTGATAATCCTACAGACAGTCCTGCTCTGATACCAAGTCTATCGGGACCCGGAATTTGCATATGTAATTCCAGTCACAACTCAATCATATGGAGATCCGAGAGCCATACCCACTTGTCTAAGCAGACAAGGCCAAGTACAAGACACTCTCAGAAAGCTCGAACGTGAGGGGCATCCCATCCAGGCCCGGATGATCACCTGAGATGGGTCCTCATCGTCCACTCACAAGTCTAAATGATTATGGGTGGTGAAATCCCATACTCATAGACAAGTCGCCTCAACCATATTATCGATTGAATCATAACACTTACATCAACAGACTCCAGCCCGATCACTTAGTCGGGGTCTCGGTCGGCTCGATCGTACAACGAAGTGTGCCACGTGACGGAGTCACGAGCAATCGCATCGCGATGCCCCAAGCTGCGCACATCTCAGGGCCAACTTGGTGTAAGAAAGACCGCCGGCGAGAGCACAACTAATCCATCGAACCCCACACATGACATGCACGATATAAACATACACTCAGCATGCATGCCAAGTGTATAACAGCAGGTAACACAACATGAACTCTACAAACTCATAGACTTTATTGCATCTGCTAAACTGAGCAGACATAGTAGCTGTATTACAAGTAGAGATCACATGATTGTGATCCAACATTACATCAAGCAACAATGGAAGTAAATTATGTCTTAGTAAACACAAGGTTAACAAATGGATTAAGAAGCCTGAAAGAAAATACAACGACCCTCCAAAGGATCCAGATTGTTGTCTGGAACTATACGACTTAGTCGGCGCCGAGCTCGAGGTAGAGTCCACCATCAGGGTCAGTGGTCTCGTCTCTAAAACATAAAATAAGCAAACGTGAGTACAAAGACGTACTCAGCAAGACTTACATCAGAACTATTCTACTCATGCTCAGGTATCAAGGTAAAGGCAAGTGGGGTTGTAATGCAGAAAGCTTTGACTTGGCTATCTTGTACTATGACTACATAGAGTTGAGATGAGAGGCGCACACGAGTCCATCTAATCTTGATCACCACATCAATACACCACCATGGATTCTTCCTCGACTTCCCCACGAGGAAGCAACCCAAAGCACTCACACTTATCTTGGCAGTTTTAGAGTATCCATTCTGGTTGTCTAATAATCAAGTAAAGGTCTCCAAGTAGTCCATAACCGCGGGCACGGCTATTCAAATAGATCATTACCCTATAGGGGTGTACGCTTCACACATGTTTCATCACTTACCACCCGTGACTCATCATCCTTCAAGCGGATGTCGGACGAGGATAAACACCAAGGCACTTACCTCACGGCTCTAACTCTAGTCCAGGGGATCGCCTATTTGAGTATGTACCCCAATCAGAAATCCGGCCGGGGTTTCTATTCAGGACTCAAACGATGTATGGACGGTCCAACAAGCCCACCTCGACGGATGGTACTGCGCTCGTCTAAAACCGTGCTGCAAAGTAACCGTGCATCTCCTCCCACTCCGGCACAAAACCAAATCGGAGAAGCAATAACCCATGCGAATCCTGGACCATAGTCGGGGTGAGTTAGTAGGCCAAACGGGGTCCCATAGCCCTGCATGTGGAAGTACTCTTGTCTTGGATCACAACATGAGAACTCGGGGCCTAGGGCAGTGTAAATGAGACAACCCACTGTGTACTCCTACACAGCCTCGCATTGTTCACCTTTGTTAGGGTGACTTCACCATCACATTACCATCATGTTGCATTGTTCACTACCATTCCGATACATCACCCAGAAATAGCATAACATGGATGAAGGGCCACATGATGAACACAAATAATCTTGTATCTGCTAGGTTGTGGTTTGCTTAATACTGTGGTAGAACGGTAACATGTGAATCACCTAATCATGCATAAGATAACAAGAGGTAAAGGGGTTTATATAGACATGATCAATGGGGTTTGCTTGCCTTGTTAACGATCACGAGGTGCCACTCTTCAGAGCAGTCGGAAACTACGTCCGGCGATGAATCTATCGAGAAGAGGCAAACACGAGACAACAAAGTATAAACATCCATTGCAATGCACAAACAAGATGCATAACATAGCATGGCATGGTACTGATGTGCTCTATGTTCATGTTTCAACATGTTAATTGAAGTATATTTGGAAGAGAATTCCAAATTCAAACTCCAAATGAATATTCAAATTTGTCCAAATTGCATTTGCTACTGTTTGATCTTTGTAAACTATTTTTTCATGCATGAAAGTTGCATATTTTGATTCCTTGCTTTTTTTTGATAATTTTTCATATATTATTTATTTGATTTGGATTTATGGTTTAAAAGTTATTCAATTTCAAAGATTTAATCATATTCCGGAATTTCTGGAATATATAAATAAACAGAGAAATCTGTTTATTGCGTCAGCATGACGCAGTGCTGATGTTAGGGGGTCTGACATGTGGGGTCACAGTGTCAATGACTCTGTTTTAACTTCTGTTTAGTTTAATTTAAATAGTGGGTTAAGGGGGGCTGACCCCACCTGTCATTGACCCATGGGGTCAATTAGAGGGGGATTAGCCCCTAATGAACCTAGCCGGCCGGCGGCGGCTACTGGGCACGACGGAGGGCCGCCGGAGTTGGCCTCCCGGCCACGGGATGGCACGGGAAGGGCACCAATCGGGCCCTCTCGCACGCGTGCGCCAAGTGGAGGCACTTGGGCGGCCAAAGGAGGGCCGGGAGCGCGCCGACGAATAGGCCTGCGGCGGCCGGAGCTCGGGCTCAAGTTGAACTCGGCGACGGAGGCTCCTGGAGAAGAACGGGGAGGCGGGGAGGGGAGAGTAGCTCACCCTGAGCATACCGGAGGGGGGCGATGGGACCGGAGAGGCAGCGGCGACCGTGCAATTTCTCGTCGGAGGTGGAAGACCGTGGCGGCGGAACTCGACACTGGCATCGTCCACAGAGCTCCGCGGCTCCAATTAACCTGCCCTGGCGACGAAGACGAAGAAGGCGGGCTTCCTGGACAACCTGGCGAGGCGAGGGAAGGCCGGTTGCCGCATGGAGGCTCGACGGCGAACTCTTTGGCGCACGGTTCCTCGCGGGATTCGCCGGAGACGAAGGGGAAAGCATCCAGGGGAGGGGAAAATGGAAGGGGAGAAGCCCAGGGCCTCCACGGTGCTGGAAAAGAGGCAGAAGGCAGCCAGGCAGCTGCCTGGCGGCCATGTCGTGGCCGCCGGCGAGGTGCCTGCCTGCCTGGCCATGGAGGAAGACGGCTATGCCCCTTTGGGCTAGGCCTGTCCTCTGGGCCAGGTGGGCCAGGTAAGTGGCCTTGGACTTTTTATTCTTTTTCTTTTTTATGCTTTCTGTATTTATTTATTTTGTTTTGCAAAAATAGCAAAACATTTTTATAAAATTCCAAAGGGTTTTTTCTGGACTTAGGTAACTTATACCTAGCCACTCCCACTAGTTTGGAACTTTTGAAATTCAATACATTTGAATTTCAATTCAAATAGCATTTAAATTTAATTTCCAAGCTCCTGTTTGTATTTTTGAAAATTCCTTGAGCATTGGTTAGACCCATAACACTTGAAATGTGATCATGCACATTTATAGGGATTTTCAAAATCATCAGAAGAATTTTGGAAAAATATTTTTCTTTGGCCTTTTATTTAATTTCTTTTTGAGGCTTTTCCAAATCCCCAATTCTTAAATAAAGAAAATTTAAACATGATGCCTTATTTCTAGAAATAGAAGCACATACCAAAACTAGGGTTGTGACAGTTCTGCAACTGCAACTTGGGCTCGTCTCCTGGATCGACGGTTCCTTCGTCGTTGGACGTAGCTTTGGTAGCCGCCGAAAGACTGATCTTGACCTACTCATTGAATGAGCGTGTTGGGTTGTGCGACTGAGAGGCTTGCGATGAATTTGAGTTCGTCCAGTGGATTGAGTCTTGCTCGAGTTGTTTTCAAAGGAGCCGAATTGTCGGTTGCTGATGACGGAACCGCCGAGATTGTGATTCCAACCTGCGTCTTCCCCACGGTCGACGCCAATTGACGAGGATCGGCCTCGACAAATCCTATGGTAAGGTATCGTGGGTTTAGATCGTAGAGAGAGGTGCAGGTTGGCGATGCTCGTCGGCTAACAGGAGACCGAGATTTACCAAGGTTCAGGGCCCTCGATCGGTAAAACCCCTACTTCCTGCTCTTTTGTATTATGATGGAGGCGATTACAGTGGAGGTCAAGGAGAGATCGCTCGAGACCGGAAGCGCTGCTATGAGATTGGATGCCCTAGATATTCCCTCTCCCAGCCTTTATATACTAGGATGGGCCGCAAGGAGTCCATCTAGGTTTACAGAGGCAGTTGCCTAATCTAGCTTTAGTCTTGGATGCCAAGTCTTGGTTTCCATAACGCCGATGAATCCTACGTCGGTGCAACCGTCGGTGCTTCGAGTGGGCCTGTCGTGGGCCAGTTGAGGTTTCTAGCGGGCCTTCTGTCTTGACACGCACCAGGTACCCTCATCCGTAGGAGCTGTGGGGACACCCCCTCGTCAGCGCCCATGGTGGTGGAGAAGCTCCTGGAGATCAATCCTCTCTCCGACAGGGTGCCGGGATGAGATCTTCTGGCGATCCCGATCTTGGTATCGCGGCAGCGACGGAACAGTGGCGAATTTCGTGATGCGGGGTCTATTTTCAGGGTTTCTATACCGAGTAGGTAATATAGGCGGAAGGAGGGCCAGAGGGGAGGGCCCACCCCTCCAGGCGACCTCCTAGCGCGGCCAGGGGTGGGGTCGCGCCCTATGGCCGCCTGGGAGGGGGTGCCCCCCCCTCTGGCTCCCCTTCGGTCTTCCGAAGACTTCTGGAACGCTGGTTTTTTATATATTTTTCTTGGAATTTTTTGGGCACTGTAAATATGGGTATAAAACTGAAATTCACAGACATCAGCAGACAAAAACTGGCACTGGGTGCACTGAGTTAGTAGGTTAGTCCAAATATGTGTAAAAAGGTATGAAAGTGTAGCAAAACACATAGCAATGTCACCCAAATAAGCATGGAACAAGCAAAAAGTATAGATACGTTTGGGACGTATTAGCAAGCGAGGCAACCGTCGCCAAGCCTCGCCCTCCACGACCACGCATGGCACGCGGCGCACGACCGACACAAACCCGATGACCTAGGCCGGCAACACCACACATAGCGCCAGCACCACCACCCCGGTGTCCACGGCTGGCAACGCCGCGCCTACCAACAACCCGGCATATCAACGAACACGACGCTTGGGAGCCATGCAAGTTAACTAAAATAACAGAAGATAGGAAAAGGATGAATATGGATGACAAAAGGAAACAAAGTACCCATCTATATATACACCCACCGCAAGGGCACACATGTCATTTCTACACGCGAAGGAGAAGAGGCAAGATCTCCCTAAACACGAGGGAAACACTTCAGATTATAATTAAAAAATGCAACCATGGATATTCGCTCCTGGTCAATGTGGCAGTAAAAGCAGATCATTCAAACCGCTCTTGGAAATCCAACGGACACAACTGAGCATTATAGCCACCGCGCGCGCAAACCATAGCTTCATCGTCACACAAACGCGACATGACAAATCAGGTCAGACCAAAGGCGTCACGATACGTCATCCGCATCACAAAGCATCATCATATCTCTCACAACCGTGCATCACATATTAGACAACACAATGCTGAGCAGAAGCAGAGGCAGAAGGGAATCCTCTTTTCTTGTTTATCAGTTATTCTTTCTTCGCTAACTTTTTTATTTAATTTGACTTCATCAAATAAACTCCCATCGGGAGCGCCTTGTCGCTCCTAAAGGATTAAAAGCGACATGAAGCACCTTACAAGGGCTCGGGTGCTCATTCACCTTGGAGTATTCAGCAAACACACCTCATTAAGGCTTGAGTGCTCACTCGCCTCTAAAACAAGCGCTTGAGTACTTACTCGCAAGATGACGCAAGGGAAAAAAGCTACGAGAAGTAATCGATCGACTCGTCGAGTGATCACTCGAAATATTACCAGGTGCTCATACTAAAAGTTCACTCGATTGTTTTCCGAGTGGATGCATTCTATAATGGCACTCACCCTTACTGAGACCTGGGTTGCGATACACTGCACCCCGGAAGCCACGTAAGCTTACGTGTAGGTAAGACCCCGCTAATCTGTCGACCGGGCCAGGACTTTCCATAGCGCCACATCACTCCCGATTGTTTCCATGCCCAGGTGCATGATAGGAATATCTTGACGGACATGTTAGGGTCGTATTCAACATTTAAACTGGCGGTATTGATCTTGTAAGTTAGCGCCTGGACCTTACTTGAAACCAGTCTCGCCAAGTTCGTGTCGGGGGACTCGAGCTTGATTGGGTTCTATTTTCCGTGAGCGCGATTCACTGGGGCTCGATCCATTGAGTGCCTCGGACCCTTTAGTTTATCATCCCTCTCCAAACTTACAAAATATATCTTACCAATATCCTACAACTGATAAAAGCGACACGCACTACAGCAGCTAATGCAGATTGGAGTCCCTGCGCGACTCTTCGAGTCCCCTAGGAACTCGGGGGCTACTGACGAGAGGATACCCCCACAACTCCTTAACGTGAGGGTACCTGGAGCGTGTCAAGAATAGTGGCCCACTAGAAGCTTCAGAAGGCCCAAGATCAGCCCACCCGAAGCACCGGCGACTCCACCAACATGGAGTCTGAACTGACATGAAGTCCAAGACGTGGCCACCAAGACTAGATATATTAGGAAATTCTCTATGTAAACCTAGACGGACTCCTCGAGACCTAGCCTAGTATATAAAGGCTGGAAGAAGGGACGTCTAGGGCAATCAACTTCTCATCGCAATACCTCTGGCTAGAAAAATCTCGCCGGAGCCTGCATTGTAATCGCCTCCACCATATAATACATCGAGCAGGAAGTAGTGGTTTTACCGATCGAGGGCCCTGAACCTGGGTAATCCCTGTCTCCTGTTAGCCGACGAGATCGCCAACCTTGCACTCCTTCTTCTACGATCAAACCCAGGGTTCCTAACCATAGGATTTTCCGAGGCTAATCCTCGTCAGTGGCATATTCTTGTGTTTGTCAATACTGCTGACAAATGGAGGTATAGGAACATGCACCAAGAAATCACCACTAACATGTCAGGTGTTGTTGATTGGAACATGAAATTTCTCTATGTTCTACCTGGTTGGGAGGGTTTGACATCAGACTCGAGAGTGCTAAAATATGCTATGAGAATCGGTCGTGAAGATGCATTTGTTGTACCACAGGGTACGACTCGTTCTCTTTGCTTTTTCATTTCTCATATTTACTTGTTACCTAACTAATGTACTTGTCAATAGGATAGTACTATCTTGTTGATGCTGGCTATACTAATGGACATGGATTTCTATCTCCATTCAGATCCACTCGGTACCACTTGAAAGAGTGGGTTGCTAGTCAACAACAACCCCAAAATGAAAAAGAGTTGTATAACTTGTGTCATTCTCGTGCTAGAAATTGTGTGGAGAGAACCTTTGGCTTGTTGAGAAAAATGGGCACTATTGCATTCTTGTTCTTTCTTTGGCATAGAGGACCAGGTAACACATGTCCATTTGATTGTTCATATGGGCCATCATGTGTTCCTTCTTTCATTATGAACTCAATATTTGCAGATTCAAATTATTAATGTGTGTTGTGTGTTACACAACTATGCAGGGGATATACAGCATGTAAGAGATGATTTGTTGCTTCCGGAAGTCGACGCTGAGCTAGCGGGTATGACTCATGAACCTGTTGATGATGCCACTTTAATTAGAAGTGTCTGACAAACAGAGGCATGGAAGAATTTTAGGCAACAATTTGCGGAGCAGATGTTTGCTGACTACCTTGTGGCGCATGCAAAACTAGAGTTCGTCTAGATAAGTAGTGATGGATTACATAGCTAGCCGATGGTGCCCTTTTTGTGCTAGCTATATGATGGCGCTCTTTTGTGTTGTACCATGCTGGCCGTGATGGTGCTCTTTTGTTCATTCTAATATATATATATATGTCACTTGAACTAACTCTTTTTTCTTTCTAATATATATGTTGTACCTTACTCGAAATTGCTCATTTGTACTTTTGTTCTTTCTAATATATATGTATCTTGACCTAGCTCTTTTGCCACCATGGCCGTACTAAAAGGAAAGAAAAATAGGGTTTGCACTGCATAGACTCCTGAGATGGATTCGACATTGTTGGATGTCCTCGTTGAGCATCACAACAATGGCGACCATGCTCAAAATGGTTGGCAGCCACATGTGTACAATGCTTGCATTAAGCATGTCAAAGATATGTGTAATGGTGACATCTCCAAGGAAAACATCAGAGGAAGAATTAAAACATTTGACAAGAAATATGAGATCATTAGCAAGATGCTTGCTCAAAGTGACTTTGGATGGGATTGGAAAAATAATATGGTGACAGTTGATAGCAATAAAGTGTGGTCTCGATATGTGGAGGTACTAAACAATACCGTATTTATTTTCTGGTTTTCTCGTTACTTTTAGCAACTACAATATCATCTCATTTGTTGTTTTTTGTGTAGGCTAACAAAGATGCACGTGCCTACAAGAACAAGGTAGTGAACAATTGGGACTCTCTTAGTACCACATATTTGAGAGATCATGCGACCGGTGGAGGTGCTAGGACAGGTGTTGAGTTTGTTCAAGAACCACAAAACACACCAGCTCCTGAAGAAACTCCTGAGGCACCTCCAAAGAGGCAACGTACGGGCGATGCTATCTTATGCATAATGGGAGAAATGAAGATGTCATTTCAGGATGCTTTGAAGTCAACCGAGCCACTTCCTATGCCAAAGGTGACTCGTCCAGTTGAAATCCTTGATGCCCTAAAGAAGGTACCAAATTTGCAGGATAGTGATATCGTGAAAGCTTATGGGAATTTGGTCGTCAATGAGCGCTTGGTTGAAGCACTCATGGCGCTCTCCGAGGGGTTAAGGAAGGCATATCTCTTAACCTTGGGTTAATGTACCAAGTTCCTGGTTGGTTGATGTATGACTACTATGTACTTTACTTTGTTGTTCGCGAATTATCTTTTGTGCTATGTTAAGAGACATGAGCTGCCCAATTGTGCTATTTTTAGATACAAAAATATTATCCACTTTTTATTGGTACTTCAAAACTATTTAATTTCTACTTTAAAATATTATTATGTGTGCAAAATAATATATCACTATTCAAATATACACATACAATTGTTTTCATACATATAACAAGTTTTATACTGTCCAAACTCAACAAAACATCCAATTTCAAGATTCATACATCCAAACATGAATTAGAATCATGTGCTACCCTCTGATTCCAGCCAGAAATTCAATTCACAACCAAACAATGGAATTGAAATTGGAGTCAATTTCCTTTCCATCTGGAAAATGGAATTGCTAGTCCAATTCAATACCAAACACACTTTCCTACATTCAAACACAGTGTAAAGAAAATCGGAAATGTAGAATTGGTTCCTTAATTTTTTAAATCGGTTATTTTTAGTTCCTTGTCTATCTTCGAATGATTTTTACCAACATAGATTGCTATAAATAAATAAGAAAGCGGGGAAAGATTGTGAGCTATCTACGATCCTCATCGCCTACATATCAATATTTTTTTTCTGTTGCAACACACAAACATTTTTGCTAGTTAGGTAAAGATTAACATGATGTTCACCATCGCATCATCATTTTTTTATGAGAACATCGCATCATGATTCGTGCACCGAAATCAAAGGATCGAAAGTGGATCGTGCTGCTGCCGGGAGATTGGATCATTTGCCCCATATTACTTGATCGTTTGATAACTTGCCCTATTTTACTTTGGTTTTGATATTTTTCCCTACTTTATTTTAACTTCTTGATGATATGCCATACTGTCATTTTTACGAGTGGAAATGACCCCTCTGCCCTTCTTCTCTACATAGCAGTGCGTTCCTAGCCTGATCGGTTTTTCTTCCTCCGGTTGACTCTCCTATCCATGACCATGAGCATCGCCAGCTACAAGTACATGTCACGAAATCCTCAAAGAACATTACTTGCGGATTTATCCATAAGCATGAACCCCTTGTAAAGCAACGTAAGCCTAACTGGACTTCTTGCTCACGCATTACATGGCGTCTTTGGCGCTTCGGAGTTCAGACTGAGCACAAAATTATATAACCTGCACATGAATTAATGGAATTGATGAGTAATATTGCATCACTGAATATAATCATGCTCAGGCGGATTGATTTCATTAATCAATTCAAAGAGAAAGACACGCATAGAAATTGATTTGGGGGTAAAGATTGGCCGCCGGCCATCATATGATGTACCGCAAGGTCGAGATTTTCTCTCCTCAATCACCCTGGTCGCTTGCGCAACCATGCTACAACCCCTTCCGAGTTCCTTCGCTCGGTTGTCGTCTTGGTCGCTCGCTTCCAGGGAGGCAGTCTGGCCAGCCTGGTGAGGGCAAACGGGTCATTTCCACTGATAAAAAGATGTTTCAGTTGTTGGTAACTTGGTATGGCATATCATCAAGAAGTAAAAATATCAAAACAGAAGTAAAACAGGGCAAATTATCAAACGCTCTGCTGCCATGTCGTCGTCCCTGGAGTCCTCGTCATACCGCCAAGGCTTTAAGCGCTGAGGAGCCGCGCCTCCCGCCGCCACCGCACCTCCACTCTATCCGCGCTGCACGCAGGCCGCCTTCCGCCACGCTAGGCGCAACTTCATTCACCTGGAGTTGGAGGAGAGGCTTTGACCGCGCCAGCTCCAGCCCACCACCCAGCGCTCGCTCTGCTGCCATGTCCTCGTCTCTGGCGTCCTCGTCCTACCGCCGCAGGATCCTCGACTCCAAAGCGGCGGCCTCCCATTTGCTCTATTCCAGCCGGCTCCCCGCCCTCTCCGGGCAGCCCGCTCACACCAGGATCGGCGTTGGCGCCACCGCCAGAGGTACGTAAAACCTTCTCGACTAAGGAATCCAGTCAATCCCGGCGCCGATAAATACGAGCCAAAGACCCGCGTTTACCTCGCATTCGCGGCTTTTGATTTTGTGCGTGGTGTCTAATTAGTGGGATGCGCTGAAGCTGTTTGTGGAAATGCGAGTTGGTATGCTCATTGTTTGCTCTGCACTTCCGCGGAGCTCTGCAGTGTTAAGACTTGGGGGTGTCGGATTTGGTACATTTTTGTAGACTTAGCTTTATCATGGTTTTATTGCTTCCACTAATAACTAGTTCGTGAATGTATGTCCAAGCCTGCGCATATTGAAATGCGTGGAACGTACAGCTATTATTTACAATTAAATGATGTTGCCTGCCTTGGTTGTTCTACAAGAAGTCAAGAACTAGTCATGTTATCACATAAATTTAATTTTCTTGCCATCATAGACTCTTCTTTATTGAGTTATTGTAATTTAAAAAATTCTGAATAACCGCAAACTGTGGAAGTAAGCAATGCTCAGAATTATGATAAATTTTAATCCTCCTGCTTGTATTCTCCAGCCAAAGTTATTAGGTGGCGAGTGCATTTGAGTCGATAACTTGGTTGATTTCATATTCGCATTCACCAAAATGAGCTACATTGCATAAGTGATACCAGAACTACAGCTTTCTAGTATCTCAAAACTTATTTGTTAGCTTCAGCTAATTCTTTGCATATTTAACTTGATTGACTTTTATTTGTTGCTTCTCATGTGCAACGCTTGTTGTACTTGACACGCTGTAGTTTTGGTTCCTTTGACGTTGCATCAATTTTCTGTTGTATTGATTCCTATTTCAGCTCATGGAGTTGAGAGTAGTATCATCAGTGTCCTAACTATGCATCACTGGGAGACCCTGAATCACATGGCGTACAAATTTGGGAAGCTTGACAAGGCTCATGGAAAGCTGGCCTTGAAGATACTGGGTTCTATGGTGCAACAATCAGGTTTGGAGCGAATTACCCATGTTTACTGTCTGTCTGCTCATATCCTCATCCAAGCTCAAATGCATTCACAAGCAATGTCAGTGTTGAAGCATCTTGCCGCGGCCGGATTCTCTTGCTGCACTATATTTAGCTCCCTTTTGCGGACCATCTCGCGTTGTGATTCCAATCCCATGGTTTTTGACCTTCTTATCAATGCATATCTTAAGGAAAGAAAACTTCTTGATGCAAGTAAGGCAATTTTATTGATGGATGACTGTGGATTTAAGGCTTCAGCTCACGCCTCCAATGCTGTCCTTAATGCTCTTGTGGAAGTTGGGGAATCAAAACATGTTTGGTTCTTCTTAAAAGAAAGTTTGGCCCGGAAGTTCCCTTTGGATGTCATCACTTGCAATATTGTACTGAATTCTCTGTGCCTTGATGGTAACCTTAGAAAAGCTAATCTTATGCTACAAAGGATGAAGATTATGTCCTTAGCAAATGTTGTTACTTATAACACAATACTTTATTGGTATGTTAAGAAGGGAAGGTTCAAGGCTGCCATGCGTGTCTTTGAAGATATGGAGAAAAATGGTGTAGAGGCAGATGTATATACTTATAACATCATGATTGATAAGTTATGTAAAATAAAGAGGAGTACACGTGCTTATCTTTTGCTCAAAAGAATGAGGGGAAATAACTTATCACCTGATGAATGTACATATAATACTTTGATCAAAGGATTTTTTGACGAAGGTAGGATGAAACTTGCTATCTATATCTTCAATGAAATGCTGGGACAGTGCTTGGAGCCAAGTCTAGCTACTTACACTACCTTGATTGATGGGTACTGCCGAAATGGGGCAACTGGTGAAGCTTTAAGAGTTCTGTATGAAATGCAAGTTGTTGGTGTGAAACCAAGTGAATTAACTTATAGTGCAATGCTGAATGGTTATTGCAAAGCTTCCATGCCCGGAGATGCACTCAATCTTATTGAAGTTCTGAAAGCAAGAGGCACAACAATCAATAGGACTATGTATACTATCCTGATTGATGGTTTCTGTCAGCTAGGACTGGTTTCTAAAGCCAAAAAAATTTTAAAGGGTATGCTTGTGGTTGGGATTCATCCAGATGTTGTTACTTACTCAGCATTGATAAATGGTATGTGCAAGATGGGTAAGTTGGACGAAACAAAAGAGATTTTGTCAAGGATGCAAAAAACTGGAGTTTTGCCTAATGAGGTGCTTTATACAACTCTAATTTCCTATTGTTGCAAGACTGGATATGTCAGAGAAGCATTGAAGTATTTTGTGGATATCTACCGGAGGGGCCTAGTTGCCAATTCATTAATCCACAATACATTGTTATGTGCGCTGTATGGAGAAGGAATGGTTACACAGGCTGAGCAATTCAAACAATACATGTCTAGGATGAAGATATCATGTGATGTTGCCTCTTTCAACTGTATAATAGACTTTTACTGCACCAGGGATAATATGCATGAGGCATTCTCATTGTATGATGATATGCATAGACATGGTTGTTCCCCAAATGTTTACACATACAGGAATCTGCTTAGAGGGTTATGCAAGGGAGGCCACTTGGTACAAGCAAAGGAGTTCATGGCCTGCCTTGTTGACATACCTTCTGCCATTGATCAGGAAACTTTCAATGCATTACTTCTAGGGATTTGCAAAGACGGAACTCTAGATGAAGCTCTGGATTTATGTGAGAAAATGGTTACAAGTAACTTTCTACCTGACATCCATACTTATACTGTTCTTCTTGGTGGTTTTTGCAGAAAAGGTAAAATTGTTCCTGCAGTCATCCTGTTGCAGATGATGTTGGAGAAAGGGCTTGTCCCCGATATTGTTACATATACCTGTTTGTTGAATGGCTTGATAAAGGAAGGCCAGATTAAGGTTGCTTCCTACCTGTTCCAGGAAATCATATGCAAGGAAGGCATGTATGCAGATTGTGTTGCCTACAACTCAATGATGAACGGGTACCTAAAGGCAGGAATGGTACATAAAGTAGACATGATGTTTCGTGATATGCATCATAATGAGGTTTATCCAAACCCAGCCAGTTATAATATTCTTATGCATGGGCACATCAAGAAAGGACATTTGTCAAGATCTGTTTATCTATACAAAGATATGGTAAGGAAAGGGATTAGGCCAAACAGTGTGACATATCGATTGCTTATCCATGGATTTTCGAAATATGGTTTGATTGAAATTGCGGTGAAGTTCTTCGACAAGATGGTCTTAGAAGCCATTTATCCGGATAGATTAGCATTTGATCTACTCATAAGTTTATGTAGTGAGAAATCTAGGATGTCCAATGCTTTACAACTCTTCAACTGTATGAAGAGGTTATATATGTCACCTAGCAGTAAAGCATACAGTGCCATGATAAATGGATTGATCAGGAAAAATTGGCTGCAGCAGAGTTGTGATGTTTTACGTGACATGGTCGAGAGTGGACTTGAACCAAGCCATACACACTATATCGCGTTAATTAATGCAAAATGCAGGCTTGGGGACATCAATGGAGCATTCAGGCTGAAAGAGGAAATGTCAGCTCTTGGTGTTGTGCCAGCTGAAGTTGCTGAGAGCTCTATTGTTAGAGGTCTTAGTAAATGTGGAAAGGTTGAAGAGGGTATCATAGTTTTCTGTAGCATAATACGGGCAGGAATGGTGCCAACCATTGCTACTTTCACTACCCTAATGCATGGTCTCTGCAAAGAAGGCAAGATTGCAGATGCTCTGCACCTCAAAAGGTCAATGGAGTTGTATGGACTGAAGATTGATGTTGTCACTTATAATGTTCTAATCACAGGTTTATGCAACAACCAGTGTGTTTCTGATGCGTTAGATCTTTATGAAGAGATGAAATCTAAGCAACTCCGGCCGAACATTACAACATACACCACAATGATTGGGGCTATCTGTGCAACAGGTAGAATGTTGGAGGGAGAGAAACTACTGAATGATATAGAGGATAGGGGCTTTGTTCCCTCATATAAGGATCAAATTCTTGAATGGAGGATGGAGAATGCAATGAGCAGGTTAAACATGATAAGAAATTGCAGAAAAGATATAACTTCTAAGACTGAGGTCGAGCTATTACATGCAGATCATGAATCCATGCATAAAGCTTCTGAAGACTGAAATCCTCTCAAATTAAATTTTTCTACTTCAAAGGAAGTGATATGTTTGATCGATATGGTAGGTACAAAACTAAGGTACTTTTTTGGCCTCTGCCTGTCAAACCTTATTTCATGATGCTCAGTGCTCAATCGTCAAGGGACCTGTCTTTAGGTATTTTTGATTACCCTCTGTCTCCGACCATTAATAAGGTGTTGTATTATGATTTTCCTCTGCGCTGTTTGTCATGGCATTGTTTATTATTTTTAGAATCCATTTGGTATTTTCTTAAAAGGGTTTAAATTAAAACCTGTGTAACAGTGTAAGAAACACCCCATATGTTCAACTGGAGCCTGGAGGGAATATACTTGAGTGTTAATGAGATTTGACTCGTGAACGGTCATAGACGTAGCCTCTTGATTACTGTCTGGGCCTGCTGTACAATTTTCAGTTCAGAAAAATGGTAGCCTCTTGATCCATGTCACAAATAGTTATTTGTGTTGCACAAAGTTAACTTCCAAAGTAAATTCGCATATGGATCAATCTTTTTCTATTGATCAGATTGCAACCAGACTGAAAACTTCTTAGTTGGGGTTCTCTTCTATTGACCCCTTTGAACTTCTTTAGATACTGTTTTCAAATTCTGATTGTTTGTGGTGCTTACTTATCTGTTCTGGAAATCTAATTGTTCGTTGGTTCTTGTGCTTTTCAGGTGACCTCTTGTTGTCCATTTGTGTTGGTTTGCATTGGGACTCATGTATATTGTGCCTAAGTTCTGTATGTATATCAGGTGAGTGAAGCAGGTTTAGCAATGCGATAATGTAGTGCTACTTTAGTTATTGAGGCACTGCTCTGTGGTTCCTATTTGTTGTGCTATTTCAGATTAGGATATTTTGTTTTTTCAACTTTTCATGCAAATTGTCTAAAACGAATTATCCTGTTTTGTACTTACACAAAAGGAAAACCTTACTACCGTGGTACCGATTTCTCTTCATGAAGGTGGTTATCTGGAGATAGAATGTTTTTTCATTTGCACAAAGCCACAAACAAAATATTTGGTTGGTGCCAATTAGCATGCTTGTCAGGTGGAAGTATTTGCATCCGGTCACGCTTGCATAATTAGAGCATCTGTGTGGGAAGGATGGAGCAAGTGCGATTACAATTTCAGTCTGATAATTTGATCTCTATTTTTTTATCAGTTTTATAATCCATATATATTTAAAACATATATTCTTTAGCAATTTAGAGGTTGCAGTCAAGCCTCCTGAGTACATAGTTTTATCATATTTTCAGGTTTTAAGGCACATCAACAACAACAAAGCCTGTCAGTCCCAAACAAGTTGGGGTAGGCTAGAGCTGAAACCCAAAAGACATTGAAACCAAATCACGGTTCTAGCACGTGGATAGCTAACTTCCATGCACCCCTGTCCAGAGCTAGATCTTTGTTGATAACCCAGTCCTTCAGATCCACGGACTCCTCCCAAATCAAGTTTTAAGGCACATAATAAGGTAAAATTATCGATCTTGTTTTTTTTACACTTTGTGCTTCACAGTATATAGTGTTTTGCATGATGAAACATTGAGGGTATTACTGATGCAAGTAAATTTGCTCAGGAGTTTTCTCTAGTTAGGCAAAACACTGTGCCAGCCCAATCTGTCTCTAATTAGGCATCATCGGATTTTAGTCATGGTGGGTTGGTATTATTTTCCGGTGTCTTCTTCTGATACCTTCAATGTGATTGCTTATTAAAATTATTTTGTATTGTTGTGATGCAGCAGGTTCATAGTCTGATGGGGATGCTTATAGTTGTTGATGAGACAGAGATTTAAATAAATCTGGAAGATGAATACTTTGGTGTGATAATTTACAAAGAAGCAAAAGACAGATTAAGATGATGGTAGCCGTGCATATAAATGAAAAATCAATTTTCCCATCTGAATTGTGTGCAATGCTTTGAATCTTAGAGAGGGGATTAAGATTGTTCCTCTTATATGAACAAGTAATTTGTTAATCGGGATTTCTCTTGCAGGAAAACATCATTAATGGACACATGATTATCTCACTTCATTGAGGATAAGGATAAAAATATGTTCTGGAGATGAGAGAGGTCCTTCCTTTGGACCCAGGGCATGTCACTCTCAAATGAATCAACTTTGCAACAACAAGACATGTTTCCATTGTCCAAGCCTCGTTGGAGGTGAATTTCTTAAGTTAGAGATTTAGTTTATTGGTAATTATCGAAACCTCTTACCTGATTATACTTTAATCCCTTATTTTGATAAATGATATGCATTATCTGAGGAAATATGCAAGTCTGCAAGAATATTATGGACGGACGATAGCTTTTGTTATGTGGGGAATTCCCTACCAGAGGTGTGAAGCCCACTTAGTACGTGGCTAGGCATCAGTCATTCAGTTGGAGTAGGACACAAGTCCTAGGAATCAGTCAGGATTGGTAACCTGTAGGATCAGATTAGGAATTTGGGTTGTTGCAAGTCTTAGGCAATTCATTAAATAGCTCAGGAAAGAGTCTGTGTTCTAGTTGGAGTCTCACGTGTAAGGAATTCTTAGTCCTGAATCCCCACTCTATCTCCTACATCCATTACCCTTCCCTAACAACAGCAAGCCGATGGCACAGCACAAGCCAGCTAGCGGTTCATTGGCCTGAGATCACCTCCTGGGCACAGTATCAACCTAAGGTCCAAGGGATCTAACAGTTTTGAAATGAGTGGACAAAGTGATGGGCTTGACCGATGATGATATTTTTTATTTATTTTGTTCTTAGTGTTTGTTTACTGATATGAACAATTATGGTTATAGTGGTCGCACTGCCTGACATCATGTAGTATTGCTGCTTGGTGATGGTTAATTATGAGAATATGGACAGCTGTGATGTGCCTTCTTTCTACTAATAACAGATTTGTAATGCCTACCATATGTAGTTGATGGGAAGGTATGCGAGCAAATGCGCCAGATAACTCCCATTCATTGCTACGACTCAGGTCATGAAGTCTAGCTCGTGTTGTCCAGGAGTTCCCTTGCAGCTACCTTTGGGATGCCCTTGTCTACTAGGACGCCACACAAGCAGGACTTGCAATATCCTAGTTAAGGTGATTGCCAAACTCCCGAGCTGGAAGGCTAGCATGCTCACTAGGAGAGGTCAGTTGGTGCTCACAAACACGGTTCTCTCGTGCTTTCCCGTCTACCACGTCTTGTCACTTGTGATCCTGGCCTGGCTGATCAAGGCGATTGACAAATATTGTAGAGCTTCATCTAGGAAAGGATGGAAGCAGTGATCGGTTGATCTTGTGTGATTATGCTTTGGTAGTGAGTTCTTAGTCGTAGGGGGGCCTTGATAAAGCTGGTTAGAGGTGTGATAGCAGCCCCAAGGCCATTGGATGCTTTGATGCCGAGGTGCGCTTCACCAAGTGTGAGAACTGAGAAGTGATTATGTCCCAGCAGATGAGTTTGGAGGCAGCTGCAGGTGTGCACTGAATTTATCCGGGCCAAGGGGTTTCTCCAACCCAATGGCATATACTGACTGTTTGATTGATTCTCAGTTGTTTTTACCATCAAGCGGGTTAGGCACTTGCTGTGTGAAGGTTTGATTGATGTATTTCATGAAATAATTAAATTGGATTTGGTAGCAAGAGTGTAATGATGAGCTGTTTGGAGCTAGGATGTGGAGTGCTAGAGCTTAGGTGTGAGGTATACGACATAGCTAATGGCACTCCAAGCATTTTGTTGTAAATATTGTAATCGCGAAAATTGCTAAGGGCATGTGCAATGGTGCTATCTTAGTCTTATCATGCTGATGTGGAGGAGAGAGAAACTAAAAAAAAGGCTTTGCCTTCTCTTAGCTAAGAGATCACCTCTTAGTCATTCTTAGCAATAATTTTCTCACTACAAATTTAGGAATCTCTAGTTATTATAGCTAAGTTAAGATAGAACCATTGTATAGCATTTTTTTTCGTCATATCTAAATTATGTGGCAACGCTAAGATAAAACAGTCTTATCAACCATTATACATGCCCTAATGGGTCATACTTCTATGCTCTCATTATCTAGTACCATCTGTTCTTGCATCAACGGGGAGCATATAGATGTATTACGCATTGTATATCACGGTGAAAAATAGTATTGAACAGTTCTCCTATCCCATGTCAGTGCGCATTTAATGGGCAGCATGCACATGCACCATGTCTTCTACTACAGTCCGTTAATCTGCCATAAGAAGGATGTCCGTCTGTGCGGACACTGACCGTGAGCTGCTCGTGATGTGCAAGAAACTTTTTTTCGTTTTTATATAGCTGTCCCCTCGTAGGTCCAGATCCTGTTTCGTCTTCCCGGAGAAAATGCACTCATCTTCCTCCTCTCACCAGGGCATCGATATTCAGCTGCTCCCTATCATCCCATGCCCCTGATACGGCGGGCAAGTGCTTAGTGACATAACCGCTGGAGAAAAAAGGCATGGCCACGGGTACTACAAGTGCATCCTTTGGAGTGTAAGATCCTAATTCCTGGATTAATTTTTCGGTCTGATCAATCTGCGCACAATTTTGTTGAGTCGGATCAATGTGGATTCTTCGAGTTCCAGGACACTACAGATATGTACTTCAAGCTGTTTCACGTACCGGAGAGGCATATGCTCAGGAGTCAGGTCCACCTGCGCCGCATCCCCATGGAGCTGGGCTGAACCCTGCGCGTATATGCAAATCCACAAATAAAAAACGACGATAACCTGTCTAACTGAATCTCACTATGTCTAGCTAACCAACTTCAGACTTAGCCATCTACACATAACCCTGGCTTTGGAATGCGGTTATTCACGAGTTTGCTCTTGTGCACTTGGACACCTCCACTTGGCACTTGGAGGATGACATCGAGGAATGGTGGATCAACAGAACCAATGCTCGAAACCCCAATCGACAAGCTATGGCCTCCTTCATCATGCTTGTCTCTTGGACTGTCTGGAATGAGCGAAACGCTCGAGTCTTCCGCCAAAAGAGCGCACCGCCGCCAATCCTTCTTAGAAGAATCGTTGATGAGGCTAAACTTTGGGTTACAGCGGAGGCGAAAAAACTAGAAGACTTTGTAATACGCGAGTAATTGTCATGCCGCGTTGATGGGCGACTTACAACACTGTAAAACTCTATTCTCTCTTACTTAATGAATAAGGCAAATCTTTTGCCTTCGTTTCAAAAAAAAAACTATAACCACAGAATTGCCACATTTTAATGAGCACTGCTCCAGGAGCTCTCTAATCTAACACAGCAGGGTCTCAGGCGATCTAAGAACAGGTTCTGAACTATACCTTCTCACCCATCTCGCAGACCTTGGATCCGGCTTCACCGCTGACTCCCGAGATCCATCATAGCAGGTGATATGCCGTCGTCAAAGATAGCTAATCTGGCCAAATCGTACATCCATTTTGATTTAGGACATTATCTAGACTCGATTTTTCCGGAGAAACCAGTCACCTCTTGTCCTTCCACCGCCCACGAACAAGTATCGTCGCCTCTGATCGCATTTAATTACAAGCGGCCGGAAAAACTCCAGGTACGAGGCAGATCCTGTGCCACATCTCTCGCAATAAACGAGGCTAACGCCCGTTCACTTTTGCTTCGGTACACCTCCCTAAACACAACGAGGGCTGAGATTAGCCCATACCTCTTCATAACCGGGGGCACGATGGTCATTGTTTGCGAAAAAAAAAACCGCGCCGTGCTCGCGTCGTCCACGTCGGCCCCGTACGAGATCACCCCGTAAAAACGACGTGGCGCGACGGGCCACGTCACGACGGTCAAGTGCGTCACCGCGCGCGGGTTGACCCCATCCAGAAAGGGCTCGCGCGACGGTTCGCGAGACTGCCGCGCCATTAATACCGCGTCTCGTCGCTGGCGCCGCCTCGCTACCCCCGCCGTCTACCGGGGTTAATGTCACCCGCCGTCCACCGAGGTTAATGCATCCGCCCCAACCACCGCGGTAAATGCCACCCACCCCCTCCCCCGCCCTCCCCGCCCCCTCCCCTCCCCTCCCGTCGCCGCGACGTTAAATAGCCAGCCCTCCTCGCCCCACGCTTAACCAGATCCACCGACGCCCCCACCCCACCCCATCCACCCCCTGAGACCCCCTCCCGATCACCTCTCCTCCCCGACGACGATGTCACGCTGTGGCGGTAGCGGCGGGTCCTGGCCGGCCCACATCACGGTGCCCGACGCGGAGGACCTCTTCCGCTACCGCGTTCTGGTCCCGCCGGCGGCCCGTCTCCCCGGTGGCCGGACCGGCTTCCACGTCAGCGAGGACGGCTACTGCGTGCCAGGCCCCGCCCCGCCCGGCTCGCGCGGCGGTCCTAGCCGGTGGAACGCCCGCGGCCGCCACGAGTTTTGGTCCGGCCGCGCCTTCCAAGACGTCCTCCGCGAGGCGCGCCGCAACGACGCGCGCCGCAACAACTCTCGGCGCCGCGGTAACGACGCGCGCCATCACCGGACGACGCCACCTCCCCCACCCACCCCTCCTGCGCCGGCCCAGATCCCGGCCAAGATCCCGCCGGAGGTGGCGGCTTTGTCCGAGGCCGGCGACCCCGAGGACTCGCCGGGGCTCATCTGGGCTATCCGCGAGTCGGTGACCGCGCCCGGCTGGGTTCCGCCTCGCGCGCCCGGTGACCCCGACGACGCCCCTGGCTTTACCGAGGCCATCCGGCTGTCTACGCTGGCGTCGGCGGGCGGCAACGGCGGCTACGGTGGCGGCAACGGCGGCTACGACGGCGGGAATGGCGGCTACGGCGGTGGAGGTGGTGGCCCCAGCGGGCACGGTGGTGGAGGCGGCGGGCGCGGTGGGCAGGGCGGGCGGGACGGCCACGGCGGGCCGGACGACGACGACGGCAGTGACGACGGCAGCGTCATGTCATACTCGGCGTTCGACCTCGACTGCAGCGACGACGACGAGTAGATTAGGACTAGTTTTTTTTTTAAGTTCTTGTTTGTTTAAGTTTGAATTTCATTCACTTCGGTGTAATATATCCTAAAATGAATGAAATTCGTCGGTTTTTAGTTTAAATTTTGTTCAGTTTGATATAATATATTCTAAATTAGTTTATACGAACTATACACAAAATCGAACATCTACATAAACTTGTTGCATCTAATTTATTTGACAAATACATTAAAATTCTATTACACATTGGACTAGTACTAAAAATTATATTACACATGCTGGCGTTTTTCGGACGAGGGTGGGGTAGCGAGCAGAGGGGATTGCTGCAAGGTGCGTCCAGTGTGGCCGGACAACGAGTGTAGCCGGTGTCCGCGATGTATTGCCGAAAATGTGGAGAAATATCAAAAAGGAGAGCCGAAGGCAAGAACACATCCACACCTAAGTTCAGCTTCAGCACATTATGATGCCAAGCTAGTCACAGTCACCCTTAAGTTCAACACATTATGTGCGCATTATGATGCCTGTTAGTGACAGTATTGCATAATTTTTTTGAAAAGTTGATTTTACGACCTACTCGGAACGAGCTGAAATTTTTTGGGGCACTTGGTGTTGACATTTGAGGTGTGCATGCCAAATTTGAACGATTTTTAACAAAGGTGGCAAGATTTGTCACGTGCGGGCGTTTTTTGGGCATTTTAGACGGAAAAAAATGCAAAAAAATCATAACTGGTCGGAACGGATTGAAATTTTGCGTGTGTGGTTTGCATGTAGTAGGTAGGCACTAAAAAAATTAGAGATCATTCCGAGTAACTGAAGATCCACTTGCTTCACAAAGTGAAGGGCGTGGGAGAAAGTTTCCAGTGTACAACACGGGTTGATCGGTCCGAGTGCACGGTGATGCAATAAGGTTTGCATGATGGTATATGATGTTAGTAAGGCTTTCCCTAGCATGTTTGAGTTGTAATCGAGCAGTCGCTACCGCAACGTGTCAACGTATAGGGGGGTAGACGGCGGGGGGGGGGGGGCATTTACTGGGATTTTTCAAAGAAAAAAAGAAAAGAAAATGTAACTGGTGTAGAAATTGAATGTAATTGCGCATGTGTTTCTGTTTTGATGGTGTGAGTCTGTAAAAAAAAGATGGGGTTCTTTCTTGATTGTCGAAAAATTGAGGTGCTCCGAGACGGAGCCTTCCGGGCTAGTCTGGGAGCCCCGTTTTAGAGAAGTCGATTTTACGACCAACTCGGAACGAGATGAAAGTTTGTGGGGAACTTGGTGTTGACATTTGAGGTGTGCATGCCAAGTTTGAACGATTTTTAAAAAATGTGGCAAGATTTGTCACGTGCGGGCGTTTTTCGGGCATTTTAGACGGAAAAAAATGCAGAAAAATCATAACTGGTCGGAATGGATTGAAACTTTGCGTGTGTGGTTTGCATGTAGTAGGTAGGCACTACAAAAAATTAGAGATCATTCCGAGTCTCTGAAGATGCAGTTGCTTCACAAAGTGAAGGGCGTGGGAGAAAGGTTCCGGTGTACAAGACGGGTTGATCGGTCCGAGTGCACGGTGATGCAATAAGGTTTGCATGATGGTAGATGATGTTAGTAAGGCTTTCCCTAGCATGTTTGAGTTGTAATCGAGCAGTCGCTACCCCAACGTGTCAACGTATAGGGGGGGTAGACGGCGGGGGGGCATTTACTGGGATTTTTCAAAGAAAAAAAGAAAAGAAAATGTAACTGGTGTAGAAATTGAATGTAATTGCGCATGTGTTTCTGTTTTGATGGCGTGAGTGTGTAAAAAAGATGGGGTTTCTTGATTGTCGAAAAATTGAGGTGCTCCGAGACGGAGCCTTCCGGGCTAGTCTGGGAGCCCCGTTTGAGAGAAGTCGATTTTACGACAACTCGGAACGAGCTGAAAGTTTGTGGGGAACTTGGTGTTGACATTTGAGGTGTGCATGCCAAGTTTGAACGATTTTTAAAAAATGTGGCAAGATTTGTCACGTGCGGGCGTTTTTCGGGCATTTTAGACGGAAAAAAATGCAAAAAATCATAACTGGTCGGAATGGATTGAAACTTTGCGTGTGTGGTTTTCATGTAGTAGGTAGGCACTAGAAAAAATTAGAGATCATTCCGAGTCTCTGAAGATGCAGTTGCTTCACAAAGTGAAGGGCGTGAGAGAAAGGTTCCGGTGTACAAGACGGGTTGATCGGTCCGAGTGCACGGTGATGCAATAAGGTTTGCATGATGGTATATGATGTTAGTAAGGCTTTCCCTAGCATGTTTGAGTTGTAATCGAGCAGTCGCTACCCCAACGTGTCAACGTATAGGGGGGGTAGACGGCGGGGGGGCATTTACTGGGATTTTTCAAAGAAAAAAAGAAAAGAAAATGTAACTGGTGTAGAAATTGAATGTAATTGTGCATGTGTTGCTGTTTTGATGGCGTGAGTGTGTAAAAAAAGATGGGGTTCTTTCTTGATTGTCGAAAAATTGAGGTGCTCCGAGACGGAGCCTTCCGGGCTAGTCTGGGAGCCCCGTTTTAGAGAAGTTGATTTTACGACCAACTCGGAACGAGCTGAAAGTTTGTGGGGAACTTGGTGTTGAAATTTGAGGTGTGCATGCCAAGTTTGAACGATTTTTAAAAAATGTGGCAAGATTTGTCACGTGCGGGCGTTTTTCGGGCATTTTAGACGGAAAAAAATGCAGAAAAATCATAACTGGTCGGAATGGATTGAAACTTTGCGTGTGTGGTTTGCATGTAGTAGGTATGCACTAAAAAAAATTAGAGATCATTCCGAGTCTCTGAAGATGCAGTTGCTTCACAAAGTGAAGGGCGTGGGAGAAAGGTTCCGGTGTACAAGACGGGTTGATCGGTCCGAGTGCACGGTGATGCAATAAGGTTTGCATGATGGTATATGATGTTAGTAAGGCTTGTCCTAGCATGTTGAAGGGTTAATCGAGCAATCACTACCCCGAAGGTTGAACATCTAGGGGGGTAGACGGCGGGGGGGGGGGGCATTTTATGGGATTTTTCAAAGAAAAAAATAAAAGAATATGTAAGTGGTGTAGGAATTGAGTATAATTGTTCATGTGTTGATGTTTTGATGGTGTGAGTGAGTAAAAAAATATGGGGTGCTGTCTTGATTGTTGAAAAATGGAGGTGCTTCGAGACGGAGCCTTCCGGGCTAGTCTGGGAGCCCCGTTTTAGAGAAGTCGATTTTACGACCAACTCGGAACAAGCTAAAATTTTGTGGGACACTTGGTGATTAGATTTGAGGTGTCCATGCCAAGTTTTAACGATTTCAAACAAAGGTGGCAAGATTTGTCACGTGCGGGCGTTTTTCTGGCATTTTAGACGGAAAAAATACAGAAAATGCATAACTCGTTGGAACCGATTGAATTTTTGTGTGCGTGGTTTGCATGTAGTACGTAGGCACTACAAAAAATTAGAGATCATTCCGAGTCTCTAAAGATCCACTTGCTTCACAAAGTATTATGATTATAAAAAATTTAAAATATAATTTTTTATAATTAAACCAAGGGTTTAAAGAGGCGGGCAACTTAAAAAAACATGACGACGTGGGCGTATCAACGGGGATAACGACGCGACCGACATGCATGGGCAGTTCCCCTTATCACGTCGCACGTGCCCTAGATTCCATAACACGTCGCCCACGGCGCCCCCGCACCCCCGCACGCATATAATCCCATCTCGCCCGACGCTAACCCCAAGACACCCTGCCGTTCCCCCTAGGCGGCCACGTAACGACGCCGCCGCCAGTGGTTCGAATCCCGCCGGCACCGTCGCCAGCAGTAGGAGGCCGACGAAGACGTTCACGGCGCGTGTGACAGCGTCGCGCCGCGTGTCGTCGCGGCGGGCGTGACGTCGACCGGGGGGCTTTGCGCGGGAGGCCGCGGCGACACATCAAGGAGGTAACTTTTTTGTTTCACTAATTTTATTTCTGTAATTATGGAATGAATTGTAAAGTTATAATATATTCTTATTATTTTAGTATGGACGAACACAATGCAATATATTGTTCTGTTGAGAAGTGGTGCACATTAGTAGATCAATTCAATCCGAAACAACGTTTGCGACTTGGTGGTACTGGTTTACAAAACATGTTGCGTATTCCTAGTGTGCTAATGAGGAAGAACCTGCTTCAAACTTTGATTACAACATATGATATGATTAAAAAAAGGTTTGTTTTACAACCTAAAAAAGTTGAGTTGACTCTACGATCGGCTGATGTGTTTCACATTTACGGATTAAAAAATAAAGGAAAAGATGTGATGAAACTATTAGCATCAGTACAAGAGGAATCAAAAGAGATTGTACCATCTCGATTCTTGGATAAGAAAACTGATGAACTAGTCATAGACGAGTTGATCGATCAAATTGTTCAGTCTGGGTCATATGATGATGATTTTGTGAGGAGGGCCGTACTAGTTCTTATTGGCACCGTCATAGCACCACACTCCACGAAGACTGTTCCTCGTCAGTTCTATAAATTGGTGGAGGATGTGGACGCCATCAAATTATATAACTGGAATGTGTTCATGTTACACGTGTGTATGGATGGAATATCAAAGACAGTTAAAGATCAGCGCAAATTCAAATGGCCGGTCGGCAACTTATCCCTCATTCAGGTATTTTGTTAATGCATGTTAAATAAAGTTTTATAAACTTGTAATAGTGCTAACCCTTTATTTCCATGCAGTACTCCTATTGGGAAAAAGTGCAGCCGACAGCTATAGACGAACCTTTCTCATGTGACTATCCACTAATGCTTAATTGGCCTGAACTTAAGGACAAGAAGCGTGATGATTATGACTCACTACACGGACGTGGCCATGGCAAGGTAATAATTTATGCTTTCTTGTCAATTGATTTCATGTTATTCAAATTATTAATTGATTGTCTTTCATTATGCAGTTCGATGATTTAATTGGAGAAGATCACAGACAAACTAAGTTAGCCAAAGAAGGAACACTTTCGGAGGTGGACGCAGAGACAGAGACTTCAAAACGTAATGGAAGTGCAAGCGGAGTCATCAATATCATTAAACAAATTCAGAAGGACATTATTACCCTTCCAACAAAATGTGTCGAGGTAAAGATTGTATCATCCCCCTTAGTAATTGCACGGGCTCATGTACTGAAAGTGTTCCATTTGTTGTTGCAGATCGTCATAGAGAGGCTAAAGAAGGAAGGTTTCGTATACAAACCTTTCTATAATGCCATCAATCCTGAGGAGAATGGTGTCGATGAAAGTGAGGATTGGGCGAGGAGGAAGTATGTTCCCAAATATTTTCAAGAAGTTCAGTCAACCCCACCGCATCATGGTGCGTCTTTCACGAACAAGCCTATTGATGACGAGCAAATTGATGGATCGGGGAAGGGTACCCCAAATGATCCTTTCATTGTTACGGGTAACATTTCACCTGTGAGATCTTCATCATCGTTACCAACAAATATCTTCCCTAAGGTTCACCGAACACCAGAGAATGGTGGCTATATATTATTGGATAATTTGAATAATGACGTATCTCCAACGGGCTCCCAGTCTAGTATTCACAATTTGAATGATGTTGCAAAAGATGGCAAGCGGGTGCGCAAAGCTTCCAAATATTTATCGTTTCCTTACGAACAAATAGATGGCCCCAAACGTGCAAAGAAATGTAAGTATTACTCAAAAGGTTGTACAATTGTTATTTTTTGTTTTTTGTCATACGTGATTGTAATCACATTGTTTTGCAGCTTTGTTTGGAAATTATGCGGTTGTAGTTAGTACGGAGTACCTCGATCCAGAGCACGTAGAAGCTGCAAAATGTTTATATTAACACTCTCATAAAAAATGATAAGCATAAGAGAGATACAGTGGTTAGGGTCCCCCCACCAGATGCAGACATTTGTACCGCAGAAATGCTTGCAGACATCATACAAAAAAAGTATTTGTCTGGCGCTGTAAGTAGTATTACTTATAATTATTTTTCTCATAAATCATTGCGTATGACCATGAAATTATAAGTTAATATTGATATTTTTATTACAGGTTATAAATGCTTATTGCAAACAAATTCAAAAGCGTTCTCCTCGCCCAGATCGTTATATATTATCGACATGGGTGCCGGCATGGCTTCTAGAACGAGCTGCTGGTCATGTGAAAGGTAGAAAGAAGAAGGCGGAACTTTTGGTAAATAGAACAAAAATGGTCTCTAGAGTTATGGACGAGTATTTCAGCACAGACAAGGTATCGTCTTTTGGAATAAATTTAGTAGCTTATTTAGAAACTTAATAAAAAAATATGTAGGCTTATTTCCCAATGAACGTGAATGATAATCACTGGATAATTGTTGTCATGCACAACGCTAAGAAAGAGTTTCAAGTTCTTGATTCCCTTGGTCCAGTTGACAACAGTATTCTTAAAACCATCCGTACTCTGGTATGTTTACATCTCTTACTTACATATTTTCTATCTTGTTGGAACATGCATCACTAAAGCTTAAAAAAATTATTTTTCCAGAGAGCAGAAATTGCTAAAGAAATTACGGAGGCCAACAAATATGTAGAAACCAAATTTCCTGATATCTCTGCATGACCCATTATGGAGTATGATATGCCAAGAAAATCTGATGGGTAAATCATGATTTCAAATATAATATGCTAAATAATTTATATCATTATCTAACCTAACGCTTTTCTTTCAGAGTTTCGTGTGCACTGTTCGTAGTGAGATGCGTCGAACACTGGGATGGAGACAATTGGACATCTACATTTGACCAGCAAGAAATTAATGATTCAAGGGGTTATATTCTTGCGGAACTTATCTTTTCAGAGGCAAACACACTTCTCAAAGTGAAGCACAAAGTACTGAGACTTATTTCGCAACATTAAGTGCTAGGATACGGAAGGGTTTTTGTCCCGTAGAAGGTTTCCCTAATGTGTTATATGCTTATTCTCTTATTGTAATGATACTATATACATTGAAATACATTTTTTCTTATAATGATTTTGGGTCTGCATTATATACATTTTGAGTACTATCAATTTTCGCGTCCGCATGCAACGACGCACTGTAGCGTCGCGCCCCGCGCCCGGCATGCAACGACGCGTTGTACCGTCTTGCCCCGCAGCAGGATGCAACGACGCGATGTACCGTCGCGCCCCGCGTCCGCATGCAACGACGCACTGTAGCGTCGCGCCCCGCGCCGGGCATGCAACGACGCGCTGTCCCCGTCTCTTCCCAAACGTTTTTTTCGCGTCGGCGAGATGTATGGGGCGCACCCCGCCAGTTTTTTTCGCGTCGCTGTGGAATTGCCGTCGGCTGCACAGCGTCGTCCGCGTCGCTGTGGAATTAGCAAAACAGCACTAACAAGTAATATACAACACTAACAAAACAGCACAAAACTCACAACTTAAATAATATCATAAAATTTAACATCTGAGTACAACGTAATTTATTTTAAAGTATCAAATTGTCTTGTTTCAACAAATAACGCAGAGCATGTCTACAGTTCATACCTGCAAAATAAAAATAAATAGTTGTTAGACAATAAAGTTGATAAAACTACATCATTTGAAAAATCATGTCTACAGTTCACACCTTTTTTTGCATGTTGCCTTGTTATGACCTGGAAGGCGACACAGGCTGCACAAAGGACCGCTTGCTATCTCGTCAAAAGCTTTCGGTCTATCATTTTTTGTAACTTCTGGACCCCCTTTCTTGCCTTTTTTAGGTGCACCCTTGGTCCTTATATTCGCAGGATCACCAATACTACATGTACTTTCTTCAGCTGCATTTGCCATCATCCTCCTATACCTTCTCTGCCCTATAAGTTCCTCCATTGGAATCTTTTTTTGCAATATTATATCATCCAGACACTTCATCAACTCATCGAACAGGAAGGTATCATTTGATGCAATATGGAAAGCTTGTGCGCCTTTGATGCTTAGCCTACTGTACCGTGAACGTTGTTCTGCCCCTGCCCAACCCCATCCAAACAAATCACTCTTTCGCTGGGCACGCAATCCATGTCTCGCATGTTTGGTCAACCGACGGAGTACACAACAGTTTGGTATTTCAGACAACTTAATAACATTTGCTAACACAAACAAAATATGTTTGCAAGGCAACCCTTTTCGAACCATGCTTCCACAAGTACATGATATTGTATCATCTGAGTTACTGGGTTCATATATAACATCATACCTGAAATTGTGGTTATTCTGCCATGTCACAATATAGGTACGTCGCTCAACTCCCTCTAGCGTCTCAAATAACTCCAATTCTGCCAGCTTCAAAAGATCTTTTTGCAGAATATAAAAATTAGGAGGAGTAAAAACAAGGGCGGCATGATCCTCAATAGCCTTATATGCAGTAATCGATGGTGGAAGTGACTGATTAGCAGTGCAATCATCTTTCGTCTCGTTCTCACGTAGGCGATCTATGCAGTTCTCATAATGCACTACGAGATCAACAATTGTCATACCATAGTCCAGATGGAGATGCAGGGAGGAGTTCAGACTTTCGCTCCTCTGATTACTGCGCATACCAAGGAAGAATCCACCTGAAAGATATGAAGCTGCCCACAGTGTCTTTTTCCTGTACATCCTGTTAAGCCATTCTGCAGTTCTAGTTGTCTGCCACCTCACAACAAAAGTGGTCCATCTCTTCTCAAAGTTGGCTGGCGAGGTCGCGTAGTAAATCAACGACTTGAACTCAGTAAATGATTTGTGATAAAGGTGCCTCTGCATCTTTTTTCTCCACATGCCATGAACAAACACGATGAAAGATATCTGGAAGGACAGTACGAACCGCTCGTATCATTGCAGCTTCTCCGTCTGTAATTACTGATTTCGGTTTCACCTGACAATTTGCTTTTATAAAGGTCTGTAGCAGCCACACATAGGTGTCTTCCGTCTCATCCGACACAATGGCACAAGCAAACACTGTGGTGCAACGATGGTTGTTAACACCAACAAATGGGATGAACGGCATACCGTATCTGTTCATCTTATACGTGCTGTCAAAAACAAGCACGTCTCCATAATCCTGATAGTCCCGCCTAGACTGCGCATCACACCAGAACATGCTCTTCAATCTCTCCTCTGCATCTAGTACATACTCAAAAAAGAAGTCCGGGTCTTTCTCCTTTCTACTCTTCATTATGCCGACCGCCGTCTGAGCATCACCTTTAGCAAGCAGCTTCCTTTTCTCTCTGTAGCAGAGATTGTACACATCACGCCTCACAAGTCCGCATTTATCATACGAACCATACCTGCTAATAAAATTGTCAACAATGATATGCTTACGGATCCCCTTCCCCGATAGCGCTAAAATCTCTGCCTTCTGGAAGTCATCTATCCGCCTATGTGACCACAAAAACGGAACCTCATCGGGTCGAGCGAGGTCATGGTTGTGATCATCCACAAATGCCGCGACGAACCAGACACCACGAGATCTATCCATCTTCACCACCAAGTGCGCACAGCAACCGCAACGAGTCTCCCCCCTTAGCCTGCGGGTGCGCCCCTCCATGGTTATGTATTTCCTCTGCCGTTTCCCCGCCGTGAAACAAACAAACCGCCTGTACCTTATAATTCCCGAAGAACCTTTTCCTCTTTTCACCTTCTCTTTTCTGACGCCGAACCCACGCTCTTTGGCAAGATTGTTGTAGAACATGTACGCATCCCCTTCTGATTGAAATGTCATATCCATAACCTTAGAATGTGTCTCCAACATTTTTTCCAGTTTATCAGTCTCCTCAATGTCAATCTCTACTTCACCTTCATAATCGATACGATCATCTATGCCCTCCTATAGAAATACACAATAAACCATGTGAGTTATACTCTATCATAATCTAGTTCATTGTACTGGCAACCGTACAAAAATGATTTAACGTACCTGATTTAAGTTATCGGAAAATGATTCCTCATTATAATTTTGCGCTTCCTCAACATCCACATCTTCCTGTATAATAAACACACACATTAAATCAAGATTTTATTTTGCAAACTTAAAGAAGCTCCTAAATATATGTCACTTACGTTTTCACTGCGTGCGCCATCTTCATCATTTTGAAAATCCTCCGAAGGTAAATTATCATATGAAGACCATGATTCATTCGCACTTTCATAATCTTCATCATTAATAGAACTGTTATCAGTTGCATCAACGGTATCTATATCGTAATCATCCCTCGAATAACGAATTTCCTCCATTGAAACAAACCTCCGTACGAAAACTGTACGACAATAATTATAAAAAATCATTAATATCATCTATAATAACAACAGTAAAATATATGGCTAATTGTCCAACTTTTTAAAGATGGTTTAGGTCTCAAACCTTCGATAAAGGCGACGTGCTAACTCCGACGATCGACGATGATGACGGCCACGATGAAGTCGGTTCGGCAGCGCACGTCCACTGCAAGACGTCGCGGCGGGGTGATCGGCGACAAGGACGGCGACGTTATGGACGATCTAGGTCGAGGCGGCGGCGTCAGACTTGTCGGGGTCGTGGGCGGCGTCGTCAAGAGGGGTGGGGGAGGGGGTGGTGTGGTGTGATCGGGGACGGGTGCGGCGGCATCAGGGGGTGATCGGGGACGTGGAGAGGCGTCGGGGGTGATCGGGACGTGGGGCGGCGTCGGCGGCGTGTTATCCGCGCAGGCGTCGGTGTCGCGATCAAACCAACCGCGATCGGGGCGTGCGGCGTCGAGCGACGGGTCAACTGGGGTCAGGGCGTACGTGGCAACGTTTCTCCAACTAAGCAGTGACGTGGCTGGGCGGGGGCGGGGGGTTGGCGACGTGGCCATGTACGTATACGGTTTCTAAATACACTTCGTGTGAAATGACCCCCGTTGCCCTTCTACGTTTCGTGGGGGGTGTACCGAAGCGGGTCTCAACGCCCGTTAGAGCTGCTTGTCCATCGACGCACGGCTTGTCGTATGCGTCCAGGTATTTCTGTACGCTTGTACGAGCAGACATCCACCCGCCCCAGCGAATACTATAATTTCTACATGGCTCTGCCGCATTGTGATGTCCGCTGGTGTCAGTAGATCGACAGCCCAGAACAAAACCGATAATGAGATCATATGATAGTATGACCCATATAGCCGCTTTGTTACTCTCCTTCCGTCCTGCTCAATGCGATAGATAAACTTTACCCATCGGATCCAACAGTTGAACTGCTCACTGAAGTTTTCTGAACTGTTCAATGGGAAAGTTAAAGAAGAGAATTGCAACATGTTATCATGACTGTTTTTGTTGTCTTCACATATTCTCTTCTCGGTTGTTGCACACCTTAACAATGCTGAACTTTTTTATTATACTTGTGTAAGAACTTTCTACTTGATGCTAGCTTGTACTGATGGGTAGCTTGACTGATAAATGCCCGACACACATGTGACATGCTTGGGATCCATTTTTATGTAAAAAAAACCCGGATAGGTTGATTTTGGACATTTTCTAAAAAGAAATAGATCCAATTCTACATCATTTTATCCTTAAAATGACTCATTTTAAGTACAGGTACTTGGGAAGTTGGGATGGTTGAGCAGGCTTTGTAAAGTCATTCGTGTGAACCTTTTACAATTCGAAACGAGAGGACATATCTGGTGCACCGGGAGAATTGGTGCTACCGGTGCACTCACTAAAAATATCAATTTTGAAAGTTTCAAAAAATTCTACAAAAATTAGTGGATGTTCTCAATGTATGTTTGTACAACCTCTCAAAATTTCAGCTCCAAAGTGCTAATAAATTTAAAAAAATAAAAAGACAAATCTCACTAAAATAATGCCATTTTTCATATGTTTTTTGTCTTTTTGTGACACCCATGACACTATTTTAGTCAGATTTGTCTTTTTTGTTTCTTAAAACTTGTTAGGACTTTGAAGCTAAAATTTTGGGAGATTGTATAAATATACATTGAGAACATCCACTATTTTTTATATAATTTTTCGAAACATTTTTTAATGTGCAACGGAGGACGGGTGCATTGATAGCACCAATTGTGCGGGTGCACCAGATACGTTCTCTTCGAAACAACTCAATTTCAGCAGCAATTGATCTCTCTCAAGAAGCAAAAATGTCAGAAACAACTCTATCTGTATTGCAAGAGATAAGTAGCTTCGTTTACAAAGTTACAATAGGCAACTCCAACGGCGCGATCCAAATGTTCGAAATTGGTCTGATGGGGCATCCAAAGGGATTAGTTTTTTTTATCCACCGCGACCCATTTTCAGTTCAAATCTGAGGTGGATTTGGGTTCATTCGAACACGCAGCGGACACCATCCATGTTCTCCTTGGCTCGGCTGTCTGCGTCCCAAGCACACCCCCACCACAGGGCACCCATTTTAGTCCCACCTTATTGGTCGAGGGGCGCATATAGGTGTTTATAAAGGGGCGACACAAACTCGGTGTCCACATTGGTATTATAGCAAAACATGCAATGTTTGCAGACGTAATAATCCTCCTAGGGGATACTCGGTCTCTTCAAGGAGGTGAATTCGTTCACCTACTTGAAGAGGCCGAGGTTTCCAGAGGCTGAGGTTTCCCTCGGCGTATTCCCCTGTCTTCGATCAATATTGTCTTTGCAAAAAAAATTTACTTTTTTGCTACAATACCAATGTGGACAGATACACATCACTTTAAACACATGATTTGCTATAATAGCAATATGGACGGATACACATCACACAAACACAACTCCCCACAGACTTTTGCTATAATATCAAAAAACAAAAAAAAACGATAGCAATGACAATAATGTGCTCCCACGTAAACAACCATGATATGATGATATACATGTATAACTTGGAGGTGAACAAATCTAAATTTCAGTTCATTCACCCTCAAGAAAGATATATAGTACCACCAAAGCCGCTCACGTGAGAGTAATATTCTGGCTTTGCCATAATACCAATGTGGACAACAAGTCTAGGACGTCCCCCCTTCCCCCCTTATAAACACCCTTGTGTGCCCCTCGGCTGGTGAGATGGGACTAAAATTTGGTCCCTTCCAAATGCATCACACTCCACCGTTGGGTACAGCGACCTGGGGAGGCCGAACATGGGCCGGACATTGGTTCATTTGTCGACCCAAATGGAAAAAAGTGGATCAATACTAGGTTCGTTTGGGTCGCGTCCTTGGAGTTGCCCGATAGAACCACAATGATCATATAAATCACGAATATGTCTTTCAATCCATATACAAGAGCTAACACTATGAAATCCAATGCTCACAACACAACATAGACAACCTTATCGAATTTCTACAAAGATGGACTCAAATCTCAACACAACACATGTAGTATCCCATAGCATTTTTTTTGTAACTTCATCGGGAGAGTGATCCTTGCATTTGGATGCTCCATTCATGAAACGGTCTATATTATCGAAGAAATTCTTAAATTTGTTGGTTGATAGACATGAAAATTCGACCGCCTCGGGCACGCAACACATGTGCTTGTGGCCCCTTGCGCACCACTCTTGCCTACGATTTTTATCTCTCCACCTGCCTTCTCCTCTCGGATTGGTGTAAGGCCCGATATGCGGTACTGTTCCAGATCTAGATGTTTCCATTCAGATCCGGGGACGAAGCACATATCGGTCCCACCGCGACATATGACGAAGTCATATGCCCCGGATTTCCAACATGATATCACAACATTACAGATACAATGATACAACATCTCACACAATCGGCATACAACTGCCTTAATACAATACAACAGCGGAAGATACATGTCTGAGTACAGACTACAATCAAATGCCTACTGGCAAAGAGAAAAACATCGATCCCATAACCACACGGGTCCAGGCCCTCCGCCGGGATCCGCCTAACTAGTCGTCGTCGAGTCTCCACGTGAAACGTCGATCACCATACCTGTTGTCGATCAAGAACCCTGAAAAGAGTTTGGGGGTAGTATCATGAGTACAGAAGTACTCAACATCCAACTGTAGTGGTCAACTGACCCAGCAAGGACTTCATCACTCGTCATTC
The DNA here is from genome assembly GCA_950022295.1 of Bromus sterilis. NCBI lineage: Eukaryota > Viridiplantae > Streptophyta > Magnoliopsida > Poales > Poaceae > Bromus > Bromus sterilis. The sequence continues at coordinate 356,002,581 of OX465595.1, read as the reverse complement.
TAGGACAACTAGTAGTTTACGGTAAGGAAGGGGTAAGTGGTGAGGTTGCTGCCGCACTAGCATTTATGAAGTGGCTAACGATCTACAGAGTAAGATAAGAAGCCAAGCATTCGATGAGGAATCGCCTCCAACAAGTCTGCTATCAGCTACTTACGCAAACATAACACCTATCCTATCCTTATCCTCCTCTTCGCATCCCGACGAAGAAGAAGCAGTCAAGGCACACACACGCGTTGATCAAGTTATATTAAAGTTATCTCAGTTGTTGTCGTCTATGAACAAGGAGTAGGTCTCAAGTCGTCCATAACCGTGGACACGGCTTCTCGAAAAGATTTAACCCTGCAGGGGTGTACCAACTGCCCATTACAAGGCTCCGCACGCACGCCCATCTCTCTCAATTGCTACCCATTATAGGCAACCGTTTTATGATTTAGTTCCAAGAGATCCGAAAAGACAGGTCCCTCTAACTAACAACGAACAAATCCGGGTGGCCCCCGGGGAGTCGACACCCAATCCAAAAGCCGGCCACGCTCTCGGATCGGACTCTTCCGTATGACGCAGGTCGGATTGCCGGTAATCACACATGGGAAACCAGGTCCTAGCTGATCGGGTGGACCAACAGAGAAACAAAGTCTCCACTGGCCCAAGTTGTTTAAAAAATTGCGAGGGGATCCACCAAGCACACACACGAGGTTTCAAATGGTAAATCAGCTCGGGCCACCACTAGAAGTGTTTGAAGCTAGATAGGTAAGAAAAGGGGACCCCATAAAATCCCACACGCGGTTAGGCACGCTCAGTCTTAAAACCAATACCCGGAACTCGGGTCCTAGGTGACTCGAATGGAACAAAGCGTCGGGGCGGGATAGCCTAGACCTTCCATCCTTCGTCAAATATAGTCAACATTATAATAATCATATCATCAACAACAATAATAATAATGATAATGTGATATCCCAATACAAGGAGTAACAAGGTAACATCGTAGCATCCTAAGCATGCATACTAAGCAGGGCTGAGCAACGAGCAATAGTAACATAGCAGTATAAGGTTTGCTGGGAAGGGACATGGCTGTATCGGTTTGAAAGAGGCTGTAAACATGTGGTAGGATCAAACATCGAACCTATCATATACTAGCATGTAAACCGCTGGTTGAAATAGAATGGATCATAATTAATGTATAGTCCTTGCCTGTTGATAAGTCGGGTTCCGAAGGTGTAGTCGATCGCAAGGTCGCATCATCTTCGAGAGGTACCCGCGGTAGCAGATAAGATGGTAAACACTGGAAAGCAATCAACGAGCAAGCATCTATTACTACGAGGCAAACACGAGCAAGCATCAACAAAAAGCAACACGAGACATCGCACCTACCGTCGAGAGCGGTTACTAACAATTTAAGTGGAGTACTCGTCGCACACGACGATACCGCACATTTAGAATCGGTTCAAGTTGTTTAGCTACAGGTGATCAACAAAGTTGTTAACATGGCAAAGCACAGAAGCATGGCATAGCACACAAACATGGAAGAGGTGAAGCATAAATAAACTATCTAATCTAGTCATTTTAAGTGGGGGTAAAACCTATACATGGCAACTATTACGGACCCCACGATAAATATTGCATTTGGTACTGTTTTTCCCTAAACAATATTTTATTATTTTTATTAGCAAGCAAGAGCAGCATAAACACAATCTACACAAAATTCTAGTCAAGTTACATATAAGAAACATTTTTATCGGAGCAACATATAAAAAGTTATTGCAATTACAATTTACAGTGGCATGCGATGTAATTAGCAGTTAAACAGCATGTACACAAAGTCAAACATGGAAAAAGAGCACATTTTATTAATCTACGCTCAAAACGGAGCAACTTTCATGTAGAAAGCGTCTCCATCGGAGCTACTAGTGAAAAGATATAGCACTCGCAATAAAACAACACAATCTGCCAAAATAATAAAAACCCTAGCAGCAAAAAAAAACTAAACGGGCCGGAGGCAATCAGGCCCAACAGGTAACAGAAAAAAAAAACAAGAAAAATAAAAAAATGGAGGGCGTTTACCATGGGCCTCGGCCCATCTCACAGGGGCACTGGAGGGCTGGGGGAGGCGGCCTGGCGGTCTGGAGGCCGGCTGGGCCGCAAGGGCGCGCTGGGCCGTAGGGGTGTTGGCGCGGCCCACCTGGCGGTAGCCACCAACGGAGCGGCACGGGACGGGGCTTCGTCCCGAGCGGGAGGTTCCCGTCGGCAGTGGCTCCGGCGAGCATGCTGCAGCGGCGCTGGGCGACGGGAAGCCGGGAGCGGGCGCGCACGGAGGAGGGCGACACGGATCCAGCTGGTCCCTCGCCGGATCTGGGACGGGGAGCTGTGCAGGGCCGGCGGCGCAAGCTCGGCTGGAGGTGCATCCATGGCGGCTTGCCTACGGGAGAAAGAGGAGGGGTCAGGGGAGAAGACAAGCGCGGGGAGCAGAGGACAGAGGATAGGGAGGTCGCGGCGCGGCGGGCTGTTCGACGGTCGGCGACTTGCCGGAAGGCGCGAGGCAGTGGAGAGGACGACCGGGAAGTGGAGGTCCACGAGGTGGCGCCCGGATGGGCTCGGGCGGGCCGCGGGGGCGGATACGGGGCCCTGCGGGGCCCAGTTCGTCTGGAGACTGGACTTGGAGGGTCTCGGGGTGACGTGGCTACCCCAGGAGCCCTCGGATCTGCGATCCAACGACCACAAATGCTCAGGGGCTAGGGTTTCGGGTGCAATCTGGACTGGAGGGGCAGATCTAGGTTTTTGCTAGGGGTGTGGCTGCAAATATCACAAGGGAACCCTAAAATTGGTGTGGGAGGCTGGTGGTCTTTATATAGGGTAGGCTGGGTGGTCAGTTTACGCAAATGCCTCCGGTACCTCTCTCTCGCGTTCGTGACCGCCGAGACTCCGTACGGACTCCGATTTCGACGAAATCTCAATCTACGCGCTCAGTGCGTCGAGACCGTCGATTGTACCTCACCGCGGTGACACTCCGAGAACATTTTCCGGCGTGCTATAAAAATAACCTGTTTAATTATTAAACGGGGTTTTCGTTCTGTTGGCTGCGTCTGGTCTCGTGCGGCTTTCGCGACGGTGATCGGGTGAAACCCGGTGTCGAAAAGGTCGAGTGTCAAGGTGGCAAGGGTCGGTCTCCTTCCGGTACGAGATAAGAGGGGGAAATATAATCGCCGATCGATAAATCGAGGATGCAAACACCGCAAACAAATCAGATAATCAAACAATTCACACCGAAAACAAAATTTTTAATTTTTGTGAAAACTGGGTTGTTACAATACAACACCACCAACAAGGGATCTCGTCCCGAGATCCTGGACGATCCGGGGGAGAGGGAAGGGAGAAAGAAGAGAGTCGATGATCTTCAACACCACCAACAAGGGACCCTGCTCCATGTCGACGTCGAACTTCGGTTGAGATAAATTTCCGCAGAGAGACGACATCGTCGGAAAAACGAAACCGTCAGTGACAAGAGGAAGAACGATCGCGAAAACCAGATAAAGGGATAGTGATTTTCGACGCAAGTCGTAAAAACACCGGGCAAAACGAGGGAGTGCAAAGGACGACCCAGATGATATCCGAAACCGGAGAAGCTAAAGGTACTACAGGAATTCCCACCTGAGCTCGGAATCGAGACAATACTTCCCAAGCAAAGTATTGTAACGGTTCCGATACTCCACACACTCGAGATCCTAGAGTTTGAAGAGGATAAGGCGAGAATAAAACACTTACGGCACTTGTCCTAACCAGAGCAAGGGTAAGGAGTAAAAAGATTCCTACTCTCCGATAACTAACTTAGTAACTACAAAATAGTTTTTGTCTAGACTCGACTTCGGCCAGAGAAGGGATCCTACGGTCGGTAAGGCTCTGATACCAAGTTGTAAGGCCCGATATGCGGTACTATTCCAGATCTAGATGTTTCCATCCAGATCCGGGGACGAAGCACATATCGGTCCCACCGTCATATGCCCCGGATTTCCAACATGATATCACAACATTACAGATACAATGATACAACATCTCATACAATCGGCATACAACTGCCTTAATACAATACAACAGCGAAAGATACATGTCTGAGTACAAACTACAATCAAATGCCTACTGGCAAAGAGAAAAACATCGATCCCATAACCACACGGGTCCAGGCCCTCCGCCGGGATCCGCCTAACTAGTCGTCGTCGAGTTTCCACGTGAAACGTCGATCACCATACCTGTTGTCGATCAAGAACCCTGAAAAGAGTTTGGGGTAGTATCATGAGTACAGAAGTACTCAACATCCAACTGTAGTGGTCAACTAACCCAGCAAGGACTTCATCACTCGTCATTCTAGGACAACTAGTAGTTTACGGTAAGGAAGGGGTCAGTGGTGAGGTTGCTCTCGCACTAGCATTTATGAAGTGGCTAACGATCTACAGAGTAAGATAAGAAGCCAATCATTCGATGAGGAATCGCCTCCAACAAGTCTGCTATCAGCTACTTACGCAAACATAACACCTATCCTATCCTTGTCCTCCTCTTCGCATCCCGACGAAGAAGAAGCAGTCAAGGCACACACACGCGTTGATCAAGTTATATTAAAGTTATCTCAGTTGTTGTCGTCTATGAACAAGGAGTAGGTCTCAAGTTGTCCATAACCGTGGACACGGCTTCTCGAAAAGTTTAACCCTGCAGGGGTGTACCAACTGCCCATTACAAGACTCCGCACGCACGCCCATCTCTCTAAGTTGCTACCCATTATAGGCAACCATTTTATGATTTAGTTCCGAGGGATCCGAAACGACAGGTCCCTCTAACTAACAACGAACAAATCCGGGTGGCCCTCGGGGAGTCGACACCCAATCCAAAAGCTGGTCACGCTCTCAGATCAGACTCTTCCGTATGACGCAGGTTGGATTGCCGGTAATCACACATGGGAAACCGGGTCCTAGCTGATCGGGTGGACCAACAGAGAAACAAAGTCTACACTGGCCCAAATTGTTTAAAAAATTGCGAGGGGATCCACCAAGCACACACACGAGGTTTCAAATGTTAAATCAGCTCGGGCCACCACTAGAAATGTTTGAAGCTAGATAGGTAAGAAAAGGGGACCCCATAAAATCCCACACGCGGTTAGGCACGCTCAGTATTAAAACCAATACCCGGAACTCGGGTCCTAGGTGACTCGAATGGAACAAAGCGTCGGGGCGGGATAGCCTAGAACTTCCATCCTTCGTCGAATATAGTCAACATTATAATAATCATATCATCAACAACAATAATAATAATGATAATGTGATATCCCAATCCAAGGAGTAACAGGGTAACATCGTAGCATCCTAAGAATGCATACTAAGCAGGGGCTGAGCAACGAGCAATAGTAACATAGCAGTACAAGGTTTGCTGGGAAGTGACATAGCTGTATCGGTTTGAAAGAGGCTGTAAACATGTGGTAGGATCAAACATCGAACCTATCCTATACTAGCATGCAAACCGCTGATTGAAATAGAATGGATCATAAGTAATGTATAGTCTTGCCTGTTAATAAGTCGGGTTCCGAAGGTGTAGTCGATCGCAAGGTCGCATCATCTTCGAGAGGTACCCGCGGTAGCAGATAAGACGGTAAACACTGGAAAGCAATCAACGAGCAAGCATCTATTACTACGAGGCAAACACGAGCAAGCATCAACAAGAAGCAACACGAGACATCACACCTACCGTCGAGAGCGGTTACTAAAAATTTAAGTGGAGTACTCGTCGCACACGACGATACCGCACATTTAGAATCGGTTCAAGTTGTTTAGCTACAGGTGATCAACAAAGTTGTTAACATGGCAAAGCACAGAAGCATGGCATAGCACACAAACATGGAAGAGGTGAAGCATAAATAAACTATCTAATCTAGTCATTTTAAGTGGGGGTAAAACCTATACATGGCAACTATTACGGACCCCACGATAAATATTGCATTTGGTACTGTTTTTCTCTAAAAAATATTTTATTATTTTTATTAGAAAGCAAGAGCAGCATAAACACAATCTACACAAAATTCTAGTCAAGTACATATAAGAAACATTTTTATCGGAGCAACAGATAAAAAGTTATTGCAATTACAATTTACAGTGGCATGCGATGTAATTAGCAGTGAAACAACATGTAAACAAAGTCAAACATGGCAAAAGAGCACATTTTATTAATCTACGCGCAAAACGGAGCAACTTTCATGTAGAATGCGTCTCCATCGGAGCTACCGGTGAAAACATATATCACTCGCAATAAAACAACACAATCTGCCAAAATAATAAAAACCCTAGCAGCTAAAAAAAACTAAACGGGCCAAGGCAATCAGGCCCAACAGGTAACAGAAAAAAAAACAAACAAAATAAAAAAACGGAGGGCGTTTACCATGGGCCACGGCTCATCTCACAGGGGCACTGGAGGGCTGGGGGAGGCGGCCTGGCGGTCTGGAGGTCGGCTGGGCCGCAAGGGCGCGCTGGGCCGTGGGGGTGTTGGCGCGGCCCACCTGGCGGCAGCCACCAACGGAGCGGCACGGGACGGGGCTTCGTCCCGAGCGGGAGGTTCCCGTCGGCAGTGGCTCCGGCGAGCATGCTGCAGCGGCGCTGGGCGACGGGAAGCCGGGAGCGGGCGCGCACGGAGGAGGGCGACACGGATCCGGCTGGTCCCTCGCCGGATCTGGGACGGGGAGCTGTGCAGGGGCGGCGGCGCAAGCTCGGCTGGAGGTGCATCCATGGCGGCTTGCCTGCGGGAGAAAGAGGAGGGGGTCAGGGGAGAAGACGAGCGCGGGGAGCAGAGGACAGAGGATAGGGAGGCCGCGGCGCGGCGTGCAGTGGCGGCCGGCGGGCTGTTCGACGGTCGGCGGCTCGCCGGAAGGCGTGAGGCAGTGGAGAGGACGACCGGATGGGCTTGGGCGGGCCGCGGCGGCGGATCCGAGGCCCTGCGGGGCCCAGTTCGTCTGGAGGCTGGAGTTGGAGGGTCTCGGGGTGACGTGGCTACCCCGGGAGCCCTCGGATCTGCGATCCAACGACCACAAATGCTCAGGGGCTAGGGTTTCGGATGCAATCGGGACTGGAGGGGCAGATCTAGGTTTTGCTAGGGGTGTGGCTGCAAATATCACTAGGGAACCTTAAAATGGGTGTGGGAGGCTGTTGTCTTTATATAGGGTAGGCTGGATGGTCAATTTACGCAAATGCCCCCGGTACCTCTCTCTCGCGTTCGTGACCGCCGAGACTCCGTACGGACTCCGATTCCGACGAAATCTCGATCTACGCGCTCAGTGCGTCGAGCCCGTCAATCGTACCTCACTGCGGTGACACTCCGAGAACATTTTCCGGCGCGCTATAAAAATAACCAGTTTAATTATTAAACGGGGTTTTCGTTCTGTTGGCTGCGGCTGGTCTCGTGCGGTTTTCGCGACGGTGATCGGGTGAAACCCGGTGTCGCAAAGGTCGAGTGTCAAGGTAGCAAGGGTCGGTCTCCTTCCGGTACGAGATAAGAGGGGGGAAAGTAATCGCCGATCGATAAATCGGGGATGCAAACACCGCAAACAAATCAGACAATCAAATAATTCACACCGAAAACAAATTTTTTAATGTTTGTGAAAACTGGGCTGTTACAATTGGCCCCCATATCTTTTTCTTCACAATGAGCACAACGTCCATATTTCCCTTTTTACCACTGCATTACAGGACCTTGTTGCCATCAGCGTCGCCAATCGCGAGTCCTCTGACCATGATGTGTGCAAGGTTGCGTTGCTGCTGCTACCCGCCAGAATGACATGATTCAGGTTGTTTTTTGCAACCATTGTTCGTGGCTCGCCATTGTGCTCTTCTGCAAGCACACGCATGTCGATCGTCGTTGATGCTGCAAGCTAAGAAAGGCCAGACGACGGTGTTGCCCGCATCGTATTGCTTATCGTGAATCGATCTTTTGAAAGCAACATCGTTTTGCGTGTTGATTTTGTGGAGGGGTAGCCCCGCCACACCATGTTGTTGCTCCTATTATACTGATCGCTGTGAACCGATGTTATTGAACCAACCTCGTTTTGCTTGCTGATGTTGTGAATGACGACGCCGTCATTTGTCGACTGCTACAACCTCAACGACTCGACATCGTGCCACCCACCATCGAACTTGATGGCTGACACGAAAAGCAACACGATGAACTGTGTGGAGTGATGACTACAACATCGTCGATGTTGGGTGATGACCACAACAAGGATCATGTTACAATGAGGTGACCAAAAGTCCACATTATGCAAGCGCAAGCTGAAAGCGACGACAACATGACAACATTGTGCTTGCTATGTGAGCCATGTTGCGATCCGTTGATGGAGCCACACAGATTCAACAATTGCGTTTGACGAATGCAACCTAGCTTGTGTTGAAAGGTGGAAATGGATTAGACGACCATCGCAGGAGTGATCTAACAGTTTGGGAGGCGGCGAATTTTATTATCACATCAGCCGACCGCGTAGACTCATTCATATTATTGCGTTTTAAAACCTTGATTAAACATTGTTTTATTGGAAAACCTTGATTAAACACGCAAGGGCTGTTTTTAACAAAACAAATACATTACGTAAAAAAGACATGAAAAGACAACTGGAATAAAATCCACAGCTGCCCACTCGAGTCCAACCCCTTGGCGGAACGACCCCCCCATCTCCACATCCAAGAAAAACATGGCGGACGAGGAGGGCCCAGCCCCCGTCGCCCCCGCCGGCGCAGTCGTCCCCGTCGGCGGGGCATCTGCCACCATACTCGACTCTCTCGGCGAAGATATCACCCGCATCGTCGGCCCGGTTTCGGCCTGCATGCTCATCGTCGTCCTCCTCGTCTCTCTCCTCTCCTCCCCTTCGTCCCCCTCCCCACTCACCGCCTCCTTCGCCATCGCCACCGGCGGCAGCCCTGACGGGGGCGGCGATGACCTCACCTCCGCCCTCATCACCGCCATCACCTTCGTCGTCTTCGTCACGGCCGCGACCTTCCTCATGGCGCTCCTCTTCTACTTCCGCTGCACGCCTTGCCTCCGCGCCTACCTCGGTTTCTCCACGATCTGGATCCTCCTCCTCCTCGGCGGCCAGATGTGCCTCCTCCTCCTCTCCCGCCTCCGCCTCCCGCTCGACGTCGTCTCCTGCGCGATACTCCTCCCCAACGCGGCCGCCGCGCTGGCAATCGCCGCGATCTCGCCGGCGTCCGTCCCCATCGCGCTCCACCAGTCCGCGCTCCTCGCCATCGCCGTGCTCACCGCCTTCTGGTTCACGCTGCTCCCCGAGTGGACCACCTGGGCGCTGCTCGTGGCTATGGCCGTCTACGACCTCGGTGCCGTCCTCATCCCTGGTGGCCCCCTAAGAGTTCTTCTTGAACTGGCCATTGAGAGGAACGAGGAGATACCAGCGCTGGTGTACGGGGCAAGGCCAGTGGATCCCAGGCACGGCCCGAATTGGCGGCTTTGGAGGGAAAGGGCACGGCAGTCCGGCGAGGATTTGGACCCCAGCTCTACAGTTGAGGTGATTAGTGAGGTGTTGGGGAGAAATCTTCCTCTCAATTCAGGCGGCAACTCTCCCAATTCGACGAACCAAGCTGGGGAGCAGACCAACTTGGCTGGCGACGTTAGTAATTCAAGGCTCAGGGAGTCACCGGTGCCAGATTTGAGCTCTGATTCTGCCAATGTACAAGCCGGGCGGGCGTTTGCATTGCCGGAGACCAGACTGGATATTGCTGAAATGAGGGTACCGCTAATCCAGCCACAGCCAGATAGAACAAGGGACGATGATGATGATGATGAAGATGGCATTGGGTTGGGCTCATCAGGGACAATCAAGCTTGGCCTGGGAGACTTCATATTCTATAGTGTGCTCGTCGGGAGGGCGGCTATGTACGATTACATGACAGTTTACGCGTGCTACCTCGCCATCATTGCAGGGCTCGGCGTCACTCTACTATTGTTGGCATTCTACCGCAAGGCGCTACCTGCCCTACCGGTGTCCATCACCCTGGGTGTTCTGTTTTATGTGCTCACAAGAACATTACTGGAGACATTTGTTATGCAGTGCTCCACAAATTTTCTCATGTTTTAGCATCCACACAGCATTCCGAGTTTGTACGTCCTTGTAGCTCACAATTAAAGCATTTTCCAGTTGGTTAGGTTGTATTTGGGAAACTGTTCAGGCCATGTTTGTGAAACTGTTAATCTGATGGCTCACGTGACATGGTGATATATGGATTGGCTGTTTGCCATTACTGTCAATCTTTTACAATACTGATATTTTTTTATACTTATGTCTGGAAGATGGTACTTTTGTCATGGACCTCTTATTGCACAATCTGCAGCCTTGAATGTTTGCTTTTGATTTATTTTTCTGATATCACATGGTACATTATAAGTTTTGAGGGCAGAAATTTTACTGACAATCTTTTACAGTACTGATATTTTTGATACTTGTGTCTGGAAGATGGTACTTTTGTCATGAACCTGTTATTGCACAATCTGCAGTATTGAATGTTTGCTTTGATTTCTTCTTCTGATACCACATGGTACATTATAAGTTTTGAGGGAAGAAATTTCCACCAGATCGCAATAGAGCGGAGTTAATTCTACGAATTTCTTGGCTTTTGAGTCCCTGGACATGGAAGAACTTGCAAGATAATATCACTTGATATTTTGTTCTTCAGGACCACCCACTCCTAGTAGTCAAGTATTCTGTTCACCTTAATTTGCAAGTTAACATTTTCTTCGGGATGTGAAGAAAGAAGAGTTAAGTTCCACAACCTTTGGAGCACTCCTGAGTCCTAGCCACACCTTTTGGAAAATGTTGCACACAACCACAATTATTGGAGCACAAATAACCCTAAATAGCTTGTTTGCACCATTGCCCACATTTCCGGCATCCAGTTCTCAGCATGTGAGATGCCACATTTCCTGGGGCCACTCGTCGGACCCTTCATCTTCTCCCACCTTCATTTTTCTCCCCTTGTTCCTGGATGCCTTGGCTCCTCCTTACTGTCTGTTTCTATCGAAATATGCTTATCAAGGATGCCATGAATGGACAACATCTGGTCAACAAGCAATACATTTTTCCTTTGTACTTTACAGATTTACAGTTAAGTAGCACTATGGTTGGTCCTTCAGCAATCAAAACTCAGCTAAAGAGCTTCAAAAAAAAACTCAGCTAAAGTGACCTTGATGAGACATAGTTAGAGATGTTTGAGTTGTTCCACCCTCAAGCTCACATCTGCTAACACCTAATGACCTCCAGAGTTAAAAGAAAATCTGAGCCTTCAGAAGGATGAAAAATTCGAGGAAAATATGAGACTGCTACAATGCTGATGCAGTATCAGGAAGCGTTATCTGCGTGATTTCAGTGAGCATATTTGTTCATCACAAAGGTGCTGCCTGATATAAGGAACAAACTACAAATCGTTTCAACAGAAAGGTGCTGCCTGATATAAAGAACAAACTACAAGTCATTAATTGCATACACTGGTTCTGTCCGCGACAATCCATGTATGAAATTTCTGTAATTTGGTTTCAGTCCTGTTGAAAGTATCAGTCTGAAATGAAGAAAACACACAAGAAAGATCAAAACATATCCTGAATACCAGGAAACTGAAGCATTGAATCTTCACAGCCACATAAGTATGATACATACTCCCTCCGTTCACAAATATAAATGTTTGGATATTTCAATATGAACTACATACGAACTGAAATGAATGAACAGACACACTAAAATACGTCTATATACATCTAATTCAGAAAAAAGTTAGAACATCTTATAATTATGATCAGAGGGAGTACTACATATTGACCAAAGCTTAAACGAAGCAACGAGCTGTTTCGGAACAGGATCAGCTGAACCAATTTGGAGGCCATATCAGGCTGAAGCAAAGCAAAAAATAAGAAATTAAAATGAGCTGAACAAATTCAGAAATGGTAACAATTGCCACGGAGTCTTGGAGACCAATAAAATAAAATTGAATTGCTGCAACCTGGACCTAGAACTAATGCCCTGATTGTTAGTGGTACATTTCAATGTTTGGGAACCCCCCAAAGGCAGCGAAACATGTAAGAACACCGACCAATCCAGAAGACAGAGGTATCCAAAATGATTGTACAGACTACAGGGAGTATTCCTCGGTATCATACTCTTCAGCAAAAGTGTGGTGAGCTACATGACCAATACAGAAACTGTAACCACTTTCAGATAACACCCAGCATTCGTTCACCACGAAGGCTGCTTGAGACCAACAGTGGATTCGGTTCAGACATTGGTCTTGTACTGCTGTAGTTCCATATATTGGGAGCCGGAAGGCTGAGAACATGCGGCCGGTGATCCAGTGGAAGAAGCTGTTCACAAGGTTGAGACGCTGCAAATTTGGGAATAGTTGGAACTCTATCACGATCAGCAGAACGGTGAATATTCATGTGGCCTCCCAATGCATTACCAGATGCGAAGTCCTGTCCACAGAGCCTGCATTCATGGCTAGCTGTTGCCCTCAACACCTTTGAAAGGCTGACAAACTTCACTTCCTCATAAGAGCTAGAAGTTTCTGGCTCCATCAACGCATTATCTTCAGTTGGGCCATGATGATCAGAAGAACTCAGCTCCATCTCTGTCACCAGCGTATCAAAGGCCACATTGGCATCCATCTCACCACCTTCACTACAATCAACAAAAGCTGAGCACATGCCATGATCTCCTGAAAGCATCACAAGAATCCACGCGGCATCGACCTCCTCTATCCCATATGCCTTCATCACTGGGGAAGGAACAGTGCCCAGAACCATCCTCTTCGATCTCTTCTTCCTCACTGGAGCAGCAGATACAAAAACATTGTGATCACCATCGCCTATTGATACGTCGTGCTCCATAGCCATCTTCCTACGGCGCGTGTGCACCACCCTCCTGTGCATCGAGAGGGCATCAGGGGAGGCAAAGGACTTGAAGCATAACTGGCATTCAGTCTTGGGGAACAATGCCCAACGATCATCGTCACTGGAAGTGGAATCTGGCAGCCACCAATTCTTCTGGCACCTCTCCCGGAGATCGTATGTCTCTCCACCAATGCTCGGAGTCCTGCTCGACTGTTTCTTGCGCCTGTTCCTGTGGAGCGCCATGTGGCCTCCAAGCGAGCTCCCAGAAGGGAAGCACTTCTTGCAGTGCTTGCACCAGTGCTTCCTTCCCATCGGTGGCATGCCTGGATATATAGCAGCACTAGTTTAGTAAGAATCCACAGAAAAAGTTGGTAGCATTCACAAATCAGATGATACCCAGCAATCCATCCCATAAACATGGCTTCTAAAAGGGGTTCTTTGATGGCCGTGGAAACATAAACTGAAAAAAAAAACTTTCCATCTTGAAACTCAATTTGATCCTATCTTGCGGAATGGGCAAAAAATCACCAGAAATCATGGTTCCGTCAGTTCCACAGAGAAGAGAACATATATCTGTTTTTGGATTCCTGAGCGAAGCGAAATAACTTGCTACACGTCATGCGTGGGAAGAAACAAGAACGCCAAATGGAGCAGTTTGGGGGTAGTGAGTGAAACGAATCAGTCGTGAGAGGCTACATACTCGAACTTCACCCAAGAACGCGGCTAGGGTTCCGATGGATTCTCGACGGAAGCGAGCGACTTTTACACGGAGCGAACAAATCAAGAACTCCAAAATTTCTGCCGGGGACTCGAAAAACCTGCCTCCTCCATAGAAAAAAAAGAAGAAGAGAACAAGAAGAAGAAGGAAAACCCACCTCCAGACTCCAGTATCCTCGATTCCGCCGGGGGAGGGATCGGAAGGAGGTTCTTGGCACGGCGACGGGGGGAAAGGGGAGCCTCCTTCTCGTGTCGTCTCGTGCTAGCTGTGCCTCCTGTGCGTGTAATGCGCCGCGGCGGTGTTCGTCTGGACGAGTTGCCGGTTTTGGGAGGGAGGAGAGGCGTGGGCCGAGGAGCAAGGCGCCGGGGCCCACCTTTTCTTTTCTTGTTTGGGAAGATGGGAGGGAGGAGCGAGGCTTTTTCTTTTTCTTTTTCTTTTGGCGTTGGGAGGTAGCTGGTTTTGGAGAGGGCGGAGCGGTCCTGGCATGACCGCATGGGGGGGGGGGGGGGGGGGGGGGCATCTCTGTGCACAACTTCATTGGTTGGGCACTTGGACCTCTCCTTGGCCCTGTTTGAAATGAAGAAACTTGAAAACGTAGGAATATGAAAAATGTAGGAAATTTTTTTTGCGAGGAAAAAATGTAGGGATTTGGATGTCATATAATATAAAATTCTATAGGAATATGAAGCATATGAATGTCATAAGAACATTTACAACCGAGGCCTTTAAACCCTTCAAAAATTCCCAGGCGGACGCTGCGCGAGCCCTCTTGTTGACTTGCTCTTTCACCAAATTTCATGTTTCCTTATATGCATTAATATTATTTTATGTTTGGGTCACTTTCATTTTGTGAAAACACATTAAACAAAGGATTTCACAATCTCTCGCATTCATTAGTCATCAGGCTATTCTTAATGGGTAGTATTATAAGTTAGTATCATGCATATTATGATACTACCGCCGTAATGCATAATAAAAATATTATACAGTAGTATCATATATATATTATTTATTATCATGCAAGACACATACTATTACATCATTTAATATGATACGGTATCATAATATAATACTCAATCCTCTTTTTCCTCATTAAATTGTATACCACCTCATCAAAATTGCATAATTAACATGTAGTATGATACTATCTATGATACTATCATTACCAACAACCTTAGTGCTAATATCAGAGTGAATTTTTTAGAAATTAACAAATTATCTAATTTAAATAACCGTGTGACTAATGAATGCGAGGATCCTGATGTTAAACTAGGCGCCTGATGGGTGATTATCCGGTTTAAACTAGGAGTCGATGAGTAATATTTTTACCCTCATCGCACCGATAACAAACATTGAGATAGAAAATAAGAAAATGAGAGTGAAAAAAGAATGATAAACATAATAACAAAATTATATGTTGCCATGGAGATTTAGTTAATTTTCTCTAGATCATCTAACCGCACCTATAAGAACAATATTAAACGAGCAAACGTAGCAAAAGCAGAGATCATTTTCTTTTGGGTGAAAAAAAGCCAGTGTTCTATTTGACATGCATTGGGATGTGAATCTTATGAGGAGCAAATGACTGACTACAAAACTCTAATGCGAAGAAGAAGGCTCTTGGACGCGCGGCAATGAGAGAGTGTGCATCGCCTCTCTCTCTCAGGCGACGACTGGCATGTCCTTGAGCCATTGGTCAAGCAACTTGCCAATGGAGTAGATGATGAAGCCACTTTGGTTTTGGGAGGGAGGAGAGGCGTGGGCCGAGGAGCCAGGCGCCGGGGCCCACCTTTTCTTTTCTTGTTTGGGAAGATGGGAGGGAGGAGCGAGGCTTTTCTTTTTCTTTTTCTTTTGGCGTTGGGAGGTAGCTGGTTTTGGAGAGGGCGGAGCGGTCCTGGCATGACCGCATGGGGGGGCATCTCTGTGCACAACTTCATTGGTTGGGCACTTGAACCTCTCCTTGGCCCTGTTTGAAATGAAGAAACTTGAAAACGTAGGAATATGAAAAATGTAGGGAATTTTTTTTGCGAGGAAAAAATGTAGGGATTTAGATGTCATATAATATAAAATTCTATAGGAATATAAAGCATATGAATGTCATAAGAACATTTACAACCGAAGCCTTAAAACCCTTCAAAAATTCCCAGACGGACGCTGCGCGAGCCCTCTTGTTGACTTGCTCTTTCACCAAATTTCATGTTTTCTTATATGCATTAATATTCTTTCATGTTTGGGTCACTTTTATTTTGTGAAAACACATTAAACAAAGGATTTAACGATCTCTCGCATTCATTAGTCATCAAGCTATTCCTAATGGGTAGTATTATAAGTTAGTATCATGCATATTATGATACTACCGCCATAATGCATAATAAAAGTATTATACAGTAGTATCATATATATTTTATTTATTATCATGCAAGACACATACTATTACATCATTTAATATGATACGGTATCATAATATAATACCCAATCCTCTTTTTCCTCGTTAAATTTTATACCACCTCACCAAAATTTCATAATTAACATGTAGTATGATACTATCTATGATACTTTCATTACCAACAACCTTAGTGCTAATATTAGAGTGATTTTTTTTAGAAATTAACAAATTATCTAATTTAAATAACCGTGTGACTAATGAATGCGAGGATCCTGATGTTAAACTAGGCGCCTGATGGGTGATTATCCGGTTTAAACTAGGAGTCTGATGAGTAATATTTTTACCCTCATCGCACCGATAACAAACATTGAGATAGAAAATAAGAAAATGAGAGTGAAAAAAGAATGATAAACATAATAACTAAATTATATGTTGCCATGGAGATTTAGTTAATTTTCTCTGGGTCATCTAACCGCACCTATAAGAACAATATTAAACGAGCAAACGTAGCAAAAGCAGAGATCATTTTCTTTTGGGTGAAAAAAAGCCAGTGTTCTATTTGACATGCATTGGGATGTGAATCTTATGAGGAGCAAATGACTGACTACAAAACTCTAATGCGAAGAAGAAGGCTCTTGGACACGCGGCAATGAGAGAGTGTGCATCGCCTCTCTCTCTCAGGCGACGACTGGCATGTCCTTGAGCCATGTAAACACCCTCAGAATCAGTAACAGTAATCACTACATTGATTCCACTGTTAGTGATCATTACTGTTGATGATCAAGCCTTGATCACCTTTGATCATAGCTCTTTGAAATTCCAACCCTAATAAAAATTTCAAATTGGGTTGATTATAAATCTGGCTCCAAGAATTGTGGATGTTTGCCATCCAACTTGATAATGGTTAAACCAAAACATCCTTAGTCATTTCAATGATCCCAAGTCCATGATAGTGGTGAAACCAAATGAGGTTGGATTATCTAAATTGTCATGGGATTTAAAAATGGAAATGGGATCTTAGATAAGTCAAAATGATGGAACCTATTAATATAATGCATAACAATCATTAGGCCATGATTATATAGCAATGGTTATTTTATTAAAATGGTATAGTAATATTAGGGAATAATAAATGGAATAAAAACAATAGCTTCGGGAATTATTAAGTTGCCATGTAATTTTAATAAACAGGTGGGAATTTTTAAATGAACAAAAAAAAGGTGCAATCAATTTTATAAAATACCTAAAAGTTAGTAGATAATATGCCATGGTTAAGAATATTTATCATAATATTTTACTATTTTAAACAATTGAAACAGTAGCTAAAAGGCCCCATTTAACCCGTTAAAATATATAACATGGTTAAAATGATTTTTGTTTGGTCTCAAACTTTTTAGAACACTTCAATAATAAGCAACACAATTAATGGGTCCATATCCACATTTTACAAAACTCAATTGGTAGCTAAACTAAATAAAACAGAAAGAAAACAAAAAGAAAGGAATACAAAAAATATATGAAAAACTCCCTAAATCTCGCCGGGGGCGAGGCCCACCCCGGGCCCAGCCCCTCTCTCTCTCCTTCTTCTCCCATCCACCTACCCCCCCCCCCCACCACGCACGGCAAGCAGTACAACCATGGCCACTGTGGCCATGCCGCCCCCTCCACCTGCCCCCTGCTCCCCCTACCTGCCCCACCCCCTCTCCTCTGGATAAGGCCGAGGCCGGACGCCCCCATTCCCTCCCCTGCCCCTCCCTCTCCTCTCCCGCAGCGCACCCGAGCCCACCATGGTCGCGCCCACCATGGCCGTCGCCATGACCATGAAGCCCGCGTGGCCATGGAGCTCCCTATGTCGAGCCACTATGTCCCCAAGGACTGTCACGCTCTTCTACACCGTCTCCTTCCTCCAGTTCAAGCCGGCGCCCTCTGCATCGCCGGAATCGGGCCACTTCCTCCGCCGCTGGACGTCGCCTTCCTCGCCAGAATTCGGCCACGCCGAGCCTTCCCCGAGCACGCCGCCTCCCCTACCGAGCTCGTGGGTGAGCTGCCCCTCCAAACCCTCCCTATCCCCTTCAAATGCGCGCCTCAATCGTCGTCCCCGCGGTGCCCGTTACCGTCGGCCGCCATGGCCAGGAGCTCGCGCTCCTGTGGCCACTGGCCGCGCCACGAGCTCCTCTTGCCCGAACCCCTCTCCCCCCCATGCGTGCCTGCGCCCTCGTCGCGCCCTCGCCGCGTCTACTGCCGGCGCCCCCACCCTCGCTCCCCTGGGCAGAAAGGCCTCGCCGCGCTCTTCGCCGGCCACGACCATGGCCTCGGCTGTGCGTTGGTAGCCATGTGCCACTGACCACTGGGGCCCACCCAGTGGGATTAACATCTAATCCCTGTCAAACTACCCCCCCGGGTCACCTACACGTGGGCCCTGCCCCCTAATCCCCTCTGGTTAAATTAATCAAATAGAAACCCCCCAATGACATGTGGGCCCTTGGCCTGTTAATTATTAAAAACTGTATAAATTTAACATGTTACAATGACATGTGGGACCCCACTAATTAATTAGATTTAATTAATTGAATTGTTAAAATGTGTGGCTGACATGTGGAGCCCACGTGTCATCCCTGTTCTGGATAATGTTTGGATTTATTAATAAAAATAATTCAGAAAATCATTTAAATTGATTTAAACTTCAAAATTGAATATCTTTTAAACCGTAAGTCGGATCAAAATTATTTATACATCAAACTTGATTAGAAAAATATCACGAATCCGAATACGCTACCCATACACCCACCGCACCCCTCTAACCTACCGAACATGGAACATTTCGCCTCCGGTGAACCCGGTCGGTAATTCCCGGTGCTAGTAAAACTTGCCGGATGAAAATGTTCTGAATATGAAAGTTGCTCAGAATAAATCAACTAGCACGGATACCTTATCCACATGTCTGCCAGATGTCTGTAACACTGCAGACATGGAACCTTCCCCCCTCCGGATCATCTGTCCGATAATCAACCGGTACCAATGGGTCAACCCCGGATAAATTTCCGCTCCGACTAAAATATTTAACACTGCATTAGAACACCGCCAACACTGCATTTGCCTTGTCTTGAATTTGTATTGCTATTATTTTTGTGTATTTACTGTTTCTCCCCCCTTATTCTTCGGTAGGCCTCGACACTGCCGCCGACGACACCGTTGTCGAGTACGACTACTTCGTCGACGACCGTACCGCTACTACCGAGCTTCCAGGCAAGCAGAGCCATTCTCTTCCCCAGATATCGCCTATCTTTCCGTACATTTCTTGCACTAGGAATTGTTACTGCTGCAGCTATGTTGCTTACCTATTCAACTGCATAGCCTGTCTTTGTCGCCCCTTGATGTACCTTCCTTATCCTATGTTGCCTGCTATATCAATATATATAATATTCAACAGTGAACCCTGCGCATTGTTAGCCAGGTTTAGAATAGCGGGCCGTGATCACTCTGGGAGTGATCGCCGAAACGATATATTACAACTGCAACAGGTACGGATCAATGAAGATGCCCTAGGGAACCTACAACGGCGACTCTGCCGAGTCGCTTCGAGTTTGACTTACGAGTGGACGGACTCGTATTTCACTCTCGTCGGCTCAGTAGCGTAGCATCACTGGGATGATACGAGGGTATACCTCTTTAGTTCATTCCGTTGGTGTCTCGGCACCACCAGGGTGATACGAAAATATTCCTCTTTAGTTCATTCTGCTGATGTCTCTGTCGAACCTCTTCAAGTGTACCATCGAGGGTGATTCCTCCTGGTTTCACTTGATGGTAGGCACTCGAACCAACTGGTGTCCTTAAAGGTAAGGAGTCGGGTGACCCAACGGTGCCCGCGCAGGGTATCTTATCGGAACGACAGGTCAGGTTTATTCCACCGGTGTGCGGCGGGCCTGGTACTGTTCGTGGCCGACAGGTATCCTGTTGTACGAAAGTCGAGCTCTTCGGAGCAAACGCGAGACAAGGTAAGGAGACGGTTCACCTTGTTGGTAACCGCACGAGTTGGTGGGATGTCAGGGCAGGCACCGATGTTACTGGTGGACCTGGCTGCTGTCGTTGTCCACGACTCACCTAAATAAGGACAACGATAACAGTTGTTCCGACAGAAAATAAATAAACTGCTTAATGGATTCGGTGGATGTCTTGAGTTGGCTATATGCCATGTACGCACTACCTACCCGTGGGAATTACGAGTTATGGGCTCCTCTGCTTCGTAGTGTCGTCCGAGGACTCTTTAGACGTCAGCCGTACCGCGGCCTGCCCCGGGAAGTGGTGTTGTCTTATTTGCTCGCACGGTGGTGTCTTATTTGGATTTGCTTTAACTTCACCGGCCGGCCTCGCACCGTGCAGGAGTACGTCGGGGTTAGGGTCCAAAGCCCCGCGTACATAGGATATAGTCCGGCGGATGACCTCTCTGTTGAGTTTGAAAGATGGGCTATGGAGTGTCGGATAGCCTCGGTGGGGCATTCCCTAACAAGGTGTACGCCACCCTGGAGATCCGTGTGTGTAGTGTAACACAAGTGCACCCCTGCAGGGAAGATTAATCTATTCGAATAGCCGTGTCCACGGTAACAGGACGCTTTATGCTGAAGCTGGATCTTATCACTACAAACTATTATTATTAAATTGTATGGTTCCGGGTTTTCTTCCTCGCTGGGATGTCGAGCAGGTGAACTCGGAGGCATTGTTAATTATTACAACTTATTATTATACAATGCTGCAGCAACTTCTGCTGCATTGTTACTTTATGCTTTATATAAATTGTTGGCTATTCTCTCCTCATGCTGCAAGACTCGTCGGAAGATGCTAGTCTTCGATAGGCCTAGCTTCTTACCCTTGTTCTGATATCTATCTTGCAGTCCACTATATATAGCCCCCATTTTCCGTTTGATACAATGCATAATTGCTTAATAGCGGACGTAAGACTCACGGGTATGCTAGATACTCACCTGCTTTATTTTCCCCTTTTATTGTTTTTCCTGATCGGCCGCTGCAGTCGACGTTGGAGTCCAGGAGCAGGAGATCCCCGATGCCGACCACCACAACATGAAGATCCCCGATGCCTTCTACGACGTCGAGTTCCCCTTTGACCAGGATTAGTTTGCAGGTTCCCAGGCAGGAGGCCTCTCCTTTTCGATCGTTGTTGTTATTTGTGCTAGCCTTCTTAAGGGAACCTTGTACCCTTATGTCTGTACTCAGATATTATGGTTTGTATGACTTATGTATTCAGATCCTCGTGATCCCTGTTATTGTAACATATTGGTTTATCCTTTTGTGTTTAGTGTTGTGCTGTGATATTCTCACTGTGGCACCCTAATCTCAGCCGTGTACCCTGCGTGTATGATTACTGTACACAGATTGATTTTGGGGGCGTCACAAGTTGGTATCAGAGCCGACTGCCTGTAGGACACCCCCTTCCAACTCCTTGGTCGAAGTCGAGTCTAGTCTCTGCAAAACTACTTTACTAACGGTGTCGTGTGGCTTATCGGCCCACGTCACAAATTGGGTGGTATTAGGATCCTTTTTCTCCGTACCTTTACTCTGGGATTCTACTCTCTTATCCTTTCGGGTAAATTTTACTAACTCTGACTTTAGGATCTCGCACCTCTGTCCTCCCGGAGAGCCCTTCACCCAAGATGATTGCTTGCTTCACCTGAAGGTTCCTAAGATTACTCTTCGATAAATTCCCGAGAACTACGTGTTCATCGCCTTGACAATCCTCTGCCACCGACAAGTCCGTATGGATAATTACATCCACCTCCGGATCTCGAAGTCATAATTCCCTTGTACTTAAGCCTCGAATTATTTCGATGCTTCTATCATCTGATGCCTTTGCATTCCTTATCCTTCTGGTTGAGTGCCGATAATCACATCAGATTATTTGCGAACCACCCGAGCTTTGGTGGATTGTTATCCGACTAATCTTTCATGGCTTCTTCCATGTGTCAGTTGGATTCATCGAATGAAATACCATCCCTGCCCCTCGGTGATTTGTGTTATCATCAACAACCTCCCTTGACTCTCTGCCAATACCACTTGGTCATGTATATCGTGCTCTGCTTTTTCCTAGGAAATATATACACGTGATACTTGTGTATCATCACTTTTCTCTTCCTTTGGTCTGATTGATCAGACAATCAAATTCTCCCTTCCATTGGTCTGTTTAACCTTTCTTGTGATATAAATTATCTGAGCAGCGATGATTCCCTGCTTATGTAAACACCTCGGTGTACTACCTCGTCAGTAAACCTTGTTGCCATTGTTGATGACATCTCGGTAACCACCGGGACGAGAACTTTGCTAATTGGTCCGCCTCGTATTAACGAGCAGGAAAATGGTTCTCAATGTCCACTGCTCCTGGTACCGATATTGTTGCCGACATACCTTACAAGTTGTTCTATGACAATCCTTGTATCGTGATCGCGTAATATGCCACCACTCTAAACCACAGTTCCACAGGACCAAAACCTGACTCTTGTCATCGACCTTGTGATATTTCGTCCGATATCAGACTCAGTGATTGTGTCTGATGATCGGGGCCCCTTTCCCATCTTCCGTCATCGGCATTGAATACGTGCCTATCCGCTTAAGACTTCTCACGATGTACTTCCCTGAGGTTAAACTCGGAAGGACTTTGTACCCCATACCCTTGAGCAACCCCATTTGATGGATCTTGTATCGATCCGACCCTCTTAAGCTTTACCTCTTAACCTGTTCGTGAGTGCGATGAAGCCCCGAGGAAAGGATGAAAACCCATCGAGATGCACCGATGCCATGCAGTGAAGGCCTAAACATGAAGGATTAATATCTTCGAGTGGGACAACAAGAACCAGAAGATTTGTTAGAAGGCGAAACCGAAACTCTACCCCTTACACTACCTTTAATTCTCGGGGCGAGAATTCTTGGTAGTGGTGGAGATTTGTAACACCCTCAGAATCAGAAACAGTAATCACTACAGTGATTCCACTGTTCGTGATCATTACTGTTGATGATCAAGCCTTGATCACCTTTGATCATAGCTCTTTGAAATTCCAACCCTGATAAAATTTTCAAATTGGGTTGATTATAAATCTGGCTCCAAGAATTGTGGATGTTTGCCATCCAACTTGATAATGGTTAAACCAAAACATCCTTAGTCATTTGAATGATCCCAAGTCCATGATAGTGGTGAAACCAAATGAGGTTGGATTATCTAAATTGTCATGGGATTTAAAAATGGAAATGGAATCTTAGATAAGTCAAAATGATGGAACCTATTAATATAATGCATAACAATCATTAGGCCATGATTATATAGCAATGGTTATTTTATTAAAATGGTATAGTAATATTAGGGAATAATAAATGGAATAAAAACAATAGCTTCGGGAATTATTAAGTTGCCATGTAATTTTAATAAACAGGTGGGAATTTTTAAATGAACAAAAAAAAGGTGCAAACAATTTTATAAAATACCTAAAAGTTAGTAGATCAATATGCCATGGTTAAGAATATTTATCATAATATTTTACTATTTTAAACAATTAAAACAGTAGCTAAAAGGCCCCCATTTAACCCGTTAAAATATATAACAAAGTTAAAATGATTTTTGTTTGGTCTCAAACTTTTTAGAACACTTCAATAATAAGCAACACAATTAATGGGTCCATATCCATATTTTACAAAACTCAATTGGTAGCTAAACTAAATAAAACAGAAAGAACACAAAAAGAAAGGAATACAAAAAAAAAATGAAAAACTCCCTAAATCTCGCCGGGGCGAGGCCCACCCCGGGCCCAGTCCCTCTCTCTCTCCTTCTTCTCCCCTCCACCTACCCCCCTCCCCCACCACGCACGGCAAGCAATGCAACCATGGCCACTGTGGCCATGCCGGCCCCCCCCTCCACCTGCCCCCTGCTCCCCTACCTGCCCCCCCATCTCCTCTGGATAAGGCTGAGGCCGGACGCCCCCATTCCCTCCCTTGCCCCTCCCTCTCTTCTCCCGCAGCGCACCCGAGCCCGCCATGGTCGCGCCCACCATGGCCGTCGCCATGACCTTGAAGCTCGCGTGGCAATGGAGCTCCCTATGCCGAGCCACTATGTCCCCAAGGACCGCCACGCTCTTCTACACCGTCTCCTTCCTCCAGTTCAAGCCGGCGCCCTCTGCATCGCCGGAATCGGGCCACTTCCTCCGCCGCTGGACATCGCCTTCCTCGCCAGAATTCGGCCATGCCGAGCCTTCCCCGAGCACGACGCCTCCCCTACCGAGCTCGTGGGTGAGCTGCCCCTCCAAACCCTCCCTTTTCCACTTCAAATGTGCGCCGCAACCGTCGTCCCCGCGGTGCCCGTTGACGTCGGCCGCCATGGCCAGGAGCTCGCGCTCCTGTGGCCACTGTCCGCGCCACGAGCTCCTCTTGCCCGAACCCCCCCCCATGCGTGCCTGCGCCCTCGCCGCGCCTACTCCTGGCCCCCCCACCCTCGCTCCCTGGGTAGAAAGGCCTCGTCGCGCTCTTCGCCGGTCACGACCATGGCCTCGGCTGTGCGTTGGTGGCCATGTGCCACTGACCACTGGGGCCCACCTAGTGGGATTAATGTCTAATCCCTGTCAAACTACCCCCCCTGGGTCACCTACATGTGGGCCCTGCCCCCTAATCCCCTCTGGTTAGATTAATCAAATAGAAACCCCCCAATGACATGTGGGCCCTTGGCCTGTTAATTAATAAAAACTGTTTAAATTTAACATGTTACAATGACATGTGGGACCCCACTGATTAATTAGATTTAATTAATTGAATTGTTAAAATGTGTGGCTGACATGTGGAGCCCACATGTCAGCCCTGTTCTGGATAATGTTTGGATTTATTAATAAAAATAATTCAGAAAATCATTTAAATTGATTTAAACTTCAAAATTGAATATCTTTTAAACTGTAAGTCGGATCAAAATTATTTATACATCAAACTTGATTAGTAAAATATCACGAATCCGAATACGCTACCCATACACCCACCGCACCCCTCTAACCTATCGAACATGGAACATTTCCCCTCCGGTGAACCCGGTCGGTAATTCCCGGTGCTAGTAAAACTTGCCGGATGAAAATGTTCTGAACATGAAAGTTGCTCAGAATGAATCAACTAGAACGGATACATTATCCACATGTCTGCCAGATGTCTGTAACACTGCAGACATGGAACCTTCCCCCCTCCGGATCATCTGTCCGATAATCAACCGGTACCAATGGGTCAACCCCGGATAAATTTCCGCTCCGACTAAAATACTTAACACTACGTTAGAACACCGCCAACACTGCATTTGCCTTGTCTTGAATTTGTATTGCTATTATTTTTGTGTATTTACTGTTTCTCCCCCCTTATTCTTTGGTAGGCCTCGACACTGCCGCCGACGACACCGTTGTCGAGTACGACTACTTCGTCGACGACCGTACCGCTACTACCGAGCTTCCAGGCAAGCAGAGCCATTCTCTTCCCCAGATATCTCCTATCTTTCCGTATATTTCTTGCACTAGAAATTGTTACTGCTGCAGCTATGTTGCTTACCTATTCAATTGCATAGCCTGTCTTTGTCGCCCCTTGATGTACCTTCCTTATCCTATGTTGCCTGCTATATCAATATATATAATATTCAGCAGTGAACCCTGCGCATTGTTAGCCTGGTTTAGAATAGCGGGCCGTGATCACTCTGGGAGTGATCGCCGAAATGATATATTAGAACTGCAACAGGTACGGATCAATGCAGACGCCCTAGGGAGCCTACAACGGCGAGACTCTGCCGAGTCGCTTCGAGTTTGACTTACGAGTGGACGGACTCGTATTTCACTCTCGTCGGCTCAGTAGCGTAGCATCACTGGGATGATACGAAGGTATTCCTCTTTAGTTCATTCTGCTGGTGTCTCGGCACCACCGGGGTGATACGAGAATATTCCTCTTTAGTTCATTCTGCTGATGTCTCTGTCGTACCTCTTCAAGTGTACCATCGAGGGTGATTCCTCCTGGTTTCACTTGATGGTAGGCACTCAAACCAACCGGTGTCCTTAAAGGTAAGGAGTCGGGTGACCCAACGGTGCCCGCGCAGGGTATCTTATCGGAACGACAGGTCAGGTGTATTCCACCGGTGTGCGGCGGGTGTGGTACTGTTCGTGGCCGACAGGTATACTGTTGTACGAAAGTCGAGCTCTTCGGAGCAAACGCGAGACAAGGTAAGGAGACGGTTCACCTTGTTGGTAACCGCACGAGTTGGTGGGACGTCAGGGCAGGCACCGATGTTACTGGTGGACCTGGCTGCTGTCGTTGTCCACGACTCACCTAAATAAGGACAACGATAACGGTTGTTCCGACAGAAAATAAATAAACTGCTTAATGGATTCGGTGGATGTCTTGAGTTGGCTATATGCCATGTACGCACTACCTACCCGTGGGAATTACGAGTTATGGGCTCCTCTGCTTCGTAGTGTCGTCCGAGGACTCTTCAGACGTCAGCAGTACTGCGGCCTGCGCCGGGAAGTGGTGTTGTCTTATTTGCTCGCGCGGTGGTGTCTTATTTGGATTTTCTTTAACTTCACCGGCCAGCCTCGCACCATGCAGGAGTACGTCGGGGTTAGGGTCCAAAGCCCCGCGTACATAGGATATAGTCCGGCGGATGACTTCTCTGTTGAGTTTGAAAGATGGGCTATGGAGTGTCGGATAGCCTTGGTGGGGCATTCCCTAACAAGGTGTACGCCACCCTGGAGATCCGTGCGTGTAGTGTAACACAAGTGCACCCCTGCAGGGAAGATTAATCTATTTGAATAGCCGTGTACAGTGTAACAGGACGCTTTATGCTGAAGCTGAATCTTACCACTACAAACTATTATTATTAAATTGTATGGTTCCGGGTTTTCTTCCTCGTTGGGATGTCGAGGAGGTGAACTCGGAGGCATTGTTAATTATTACAACTTATTATTATACAATGCTGCAGCAACTTCTGCTGCATTGTTACTTTATGCTTTATATAAACTGTTGGCTATTTTCTCCTCATGTTGCAAGACTCGTCGGAAGATGCTAGTCTTCGATAGGCCTAGCTTCTTACCCTTGTTCTGATTTCTATCTTGCAGTCCACTATATATAGCCCCCCTTTTCCGTTTGATACAATGCATAATTGCTTAGTAGCGGACGTAAGACTCGCGGATATGCTACATACTCACCTGCTTTATTTTCCCCTTTTATTGTTTTGCCTGATCGGCCGCTGCAGTCGACATTGGAGTCCAGGAGCAAGAGATCCCCGATGCCGACCACCACAACATGAAGATCCCCGATGCCTTCTACGACGTCGAGTTGCCCTTTGACCAGGATTAGTTTGCAGGTTCCCAGGCAGGAGGCCTCTCCTTTTCGATCGTTGTTGTTATTTGTGCTAGCCTTCTTAAGGCAACCTTGTACCCTTATGTCTGTACTCAGATATTATGGTTTGTATGACTTATGTATTCAGATCCTCGTGATCCCTGTTATTGTAACATATGGGTTTATCCTTTTGTGTTTAGTGTTGTGCTGTGATATTCTCACCGTGGCACCCTAATCTCAGCCGTGTACCCTACGTGTATGATTACTGTACACAGATTGATTTTGGGGGCGTCACAAGCCATTGGTCAAGCGGCTTGCCAATGGAGTAGATGATGAAACCGATGTCCTAGAGCTTCTCCGGGTTGACGATGTTGCGGCCGTCGAAGACGAACGCCGGCTTCTACATGGCGTCGTACATGCGCCCGTAGTCGATCCTCCTTAACTCCTCCCAGTCGGTCAGGATGCAGAGGACGTGTGTGTCACGACCGGCCTCGTACGCGTCCGATGTGCGGTTGCAGGCATGGTCGGACTTGAACGCACAACTGGGAGTGAATAAAGCGGGTAGTAACCCTCACATTTAACGTTCCTACACTGATTCGAGCGTCTCCCTTCAATCTGTAACTATCAATCCTATGTTTCCAGTGCCAGTGGTGTCGATTGCATGCATGTTCCCGTTGTTTTACCATTCCAAATATCAAATACCTCCATCTGAAAAAATGTAAAATAACTCTCCCATTTTTTACTTTGTAGCGGTGCACAATGATGCATGCATGCTTTAAGTATTTTGTCCTATAACACCTAGAAAAATAAGGAGCCATTAAGATCCTGCATAGCCATGAGAAGTTAAGCATATGAGTGGCAATATATAGCTAGAGAATGTGGTTCATATACGAGACTCAATATTTGAGTGAATGACGAGGTATTTAAGTGTAGTGTTTGTACAATTAGTGGATATGGTCGATGGGCTCAAAATGATCATCTGGCTCTAGGGTTGAGAGGTGTCAGGATTATGCATTGTGATGGAGAGTATTTTGTTCTTTCTCCTGGCTCTTTTATCCCATGGATTAGAATGCTCGAAGGAATCCTCGTATGAATGTATCAAGAAGTCATCAAGTAATAGCCTGACCCATCAAGTGTTACCCATGTGGGTTGTCACTGTATTTTGCCATACGCAAACAATGGTCTGAAGTTACATGGTTGTCAGAACCCCAAGTTAGGTATGTGCTAGGATCAAGTGCTCCTTTGCATTCATGATAAAAATTTCAAAAGAAATCAAAATGGGAGAGAGAACACCCCCCAGATGAATTAATTCAAAAGGCCAGAAATAAATCTTCTCCAAAAATTCATGTTTGATTTTTGAAAAGTCTTATAAATGAGTGTGATCACATATCAAGTGATGTGGGACCCACCCCATGCTCATGATTTTTCAAATATTCAAACAGTGCCTTGGAATTAATCAAATAACCCTATTTGAGTTAAGATTCAAATATTTTGAATTTTAAAAATGTCCAAACTTTATAAGTGGCTAGCTATATATATATTGAGGCCATATAAAAATTTGGGGCATTTAAAAAAAGTCTAGATATTTTTTTAGCAAGACAAAACATAATGCAGAAATGAAACAGAAAAGAAATAAGAAAGAAAAAAAACAGAAACCTTACCTATCGCCCAGGGCGAGGCCCAACAGACGGCCCAGCAGCCTTCTCCGTTGTCTTCTACCCCCCCCCCCCCCCCCGCGCCTCCAAGCTGCTCGGTGGAATGCCACCGAGCCAGCCGAGCACGCCACGGCCTCCGCAGCCTCCACCTGCCCTCCCGAAGCTCCTAGACGCACCCCGCAGCTCCTGGACGAGCCGCACGCCCATTCCCCCTCCTCCCAACCCCTCTGCGTCTCTCCCTAGCTCGCTCGCGACGACCCCCGAGAGCATCGCCGACCATGGCCATGGCAACTCGTAGCCCGAGCTCGAGATAGCCGCCAGGAACGTGTCTATCGTCTTCGCCGTCGTCATCTACGCTAACAAGCGGACGGAATCAAGCCCTGGAGCCACGACAACGCCGTTCCATTCGTCGAGCCGCCGCCACCCGTCGTGGAGGTCTTCGCCGAATTCGCCGCAGCCGCAACTCCTCCGGCCTCCTCAACCCCGCCTTTGCATTCGTGGTGAGCCCCTGAGCATTTCCCCTCCGCTCCCGTGTTTTCCCCTTCCTCTAGCTGCGGCCGCCATTGAAGCCGTAGCTCCTCGCCGCCGGTGTGCCCGCCGTCGAGCACACGAGGCACCCCAGCCACCCTAGCCACGTCCAGTGGACGTGCGACTCTCCCAGGAGCGTAAACCAACCAACTACGCG
Source organism: Bromus sterilis (assembly GCA_950022295.1). Lineage (NCBI taxonomy): Eukaryota > Viridiplantae > Streptophyta > Magnoliopsida > Poales > Poaceae > Bromus > Bromus sterilis. The sequence goes on along the minus strand of OX465595.1, from coordinate 355,972,894 downwards.
ACTTTTGGGACACCGTAGAACCGTCCCCTTCTTCACCGAGACACGGCCGCCGTCGCACGTCGTCGCCGGCGTCACTCCGGTGCTCCCCGGTGACGCTGTCGTGCCCTGGGGAAGCGCGCAAGCACGGGGATTCCATTGGTGGTCGCGGCGTGCCGTTTGGTCGCCGGAGTCGTCGTCCAGTGGATCGCCGTCGCGTCGGATGTCGCCGTCGACATGTTGCCGGCAGCGCTGACGTGGCCGCCATTAGATTAGGTGCTAATGCCCCCCGGTGAGACTGACCTGTGGGCCCTGGCCCTATCTAAACCCCCTCAGTTTTAATTAAAACATGGATTAAACCCTGTGTCACTGACACCTAGGCCCCACTGGTCAGCCCCCCCCCCCCTGCGTCATGCTGACGTCTTGATGACGCAGTAAACCCTTTTCCAGTTTAAAAAGAAAATCAGAAATTTCCAGAAAAGGCAGAAAATGGCTGAAACTTTGAAAATTCATAGAAAATTCATTTTAACTCCAAATTGGACAAATAATATGTCTAAAATTATTAGAAAAATACAAGGTTTCTGAATATGGACTTTGTTTTCATGTTTGACCAATTTAAATTGGGTGAACAGTGGCAAACATCCATATGCATTTATTTTGAATTCAAATTTGCAGTGAATTTGCAAATGATTTTGCAACACACTTCTATTAGATGGATTCATCCACACATCAGAAACATTATCTCAACTATACCACATCACTTCATGCTCAACCTTTTCAAATGAACTTCCATGCATTCAAATGCATTTTAAATTCATCTATAAATCAAATGGAGTTTGAATTTGCAATTCAATTGCAATATACTCCTTTTAAATAGAATTGTCCACACAATGCAACCATGAACATCCCCATTACAATCTTATTCATGTGATTGTGCATTGTACATTATGTTGATCCTATGATTGTCATGTTGTTGATAGACGTGCAACCGGAATCGGAGGCCACCCCCTTCGTTGAAGACACCGTTATCGAAACCTCGTCAGCAAGGCAAGCAAACCCCCATTGATCATGTCGATAAAATCTCAATTCCCTCTCATGTCTCGCTTATGCATTGTATAGGATGATTACCATGCTACGTTTCTACCGCATAGATGAACCCATTCCTTTGCATGACCTATCATTTGTCACAATAGTAAGCAAACCACAATCCTAGCAAATGTAGGAGTTGATTGATATCATGTGGCCCCTGCAATTGTTACTGCTTATTGCATGCTTAGAGTGTTACAATGATGTTACTGTTATGTGAGTCGGGATGGTAGTGATCATGTTGATGATGGTGGAAATGTGTTGGTGAATCTACCCTAATACAAGGTGAACGATGAGAGGTTGTGTAGGAGTACACAGTGGGTTGTCTCGTTGAACACCGCCCTAAGTCCGAGTTCTCGTGTGGTGATCCAAGATGAAGAGTACAACAACACATTGGGCTCGCTGACCCCTCTCAACCTATTAACTCATCCCTTTCGATGTCCAGATGTCGCAGTAGTTCGGAGTTCTGGTAGGCTTGTGGCCTGGATGCTAAGTGAGAGAACGGCTCAACCGAGACCGGCTTATGCACCACACACACATCACCTGGGTCCACTTCGGTAAACCGGCCAGGTTCACGATAGTGGTAGCCAACCCAGGTAGACGGCTTTCTTGGACTAGATCGGCTATGAGGTAACAATTGTGGTGGCATCCTCGCTGTCATCTCTTGAACGGTGACACGCAAAAGGCGGTAACTGATGGCACGTGTGTGTAGCGGTACACCCCTGCAGGGTTAACAAAACTATTCGAATAGCCGCATCCGTGGTTAAGGACTGCTTGGAAAGCTTAGCTTGATTATTAGACAACTTGAACTGGATACTTCTAAAATACACCAAGATAAGTGTGAGTGTTATGGCGTGCTTTCTCGTGGGGAAGTCGAGTAAGGCACCATAGTGGTGTAATTTGTTGGAGAATGTAGTGGACTCGTGTACGCTTCTTACCTCAAGTCTGGTACTCGTAGTTCAGGACTAGCCAAGTCAAAGCTGGCACTTCTGCAATTGAACCCCACCTCCCTTTACCTTGATACATGTGCATGAGTAGTATAGTTCCTACGTAAGTCTTGCTGAGTACGACTTTGTACTCACGTTTGCTTATTCTATGTTTTAGATGAACCCACCTACCTGATGGTGGCTTCTACCCGAAGCTCGAAGAATGAATACTCAGACCAAGACCAAGCTAGTGTAGTCCCAGTCAGCAGACTGGTTCCCTCGTGGAAGGGCTTGTTTATAGATAAGGCTTCTCTAAGCCATTTGTTAAACTTGTCTGTACTCAGACCTACTTTGCTTCCGCATGCTTGTTGTAATGTTGGATCACAGACTTGTGATCTCTGTGTGCACTCTGTAAGCGTTATCAATAAAGTTGTATACTTTGTAGAGAATTGCAATGATACATGCTGTTCATACTAGACATGTGTGCTGCGTGTATGATTATAACATGCATGTCTTAGTATGGGTTTTCAAGACCTTAGTTGTGATCTGGCTGGTGGTCTTTTATACACCAAGTGGCCCTTAGATGTGTGCAGCTTGGGGCATCGCGATGCGATTTCTCGAGACTCTGTCTCGTGTACACTTTGATGTATGATCGAGCCCGCCCTGGACCCCGACTAAGTGATTGGGCTGGAGTAAGTCTATGTAAGGGTTATAATACAATCGATAGTATGGTTGAGGCGACTTGTCTATGAGTATGGGAGTTCACCACCCATATCTTTTAGATTTGTGTGCGGACGATGAGGACCCATCTCAGTTGATCATCCGGCCTGAATGGGATGCCCCTCTTGTTCGATGCTTTCCGAGAACGTTCTGTGCTTGGCCTTGTCTGCTTAGACAAGTGGGTACGGTTCTCGGCTCTCCATATGATTGTGTTGTAGCGAGGCTTACATACGCTAACCCCGGGTCCCGACAGACTTGGTATCAGAGAAGGACTGACTGTAGGACTAGCAGCCTTGGCCGAAGTCGAGTCTAGCTTGCTATAGTTATTTTGTTACTCTGGGTATATAAGGGAACAATGTAAGGCTTCTTTTTTCTCCTTACCCCCTTCGTTCTGAGTTCTGAGTCACCCTCATCTTATTCTACGGGAAGATAGGACTAGGCTCTCCTCTGTCTGATTAGAACATCTCGTTGTTTTCTTCATTGTAGCCGTAGGAAAGTTGTGTCCGGTTTCCTAGCATTGTTGTAATGCTGATTTCTTACATCGTATTATGTAAGTGATGTATCTACATTGAAAGAAAATTGTTTTCTTGCAATTACAACCGTTATGCTGTCCGAGTCATTCCAGGTTTCTTCATAATCTGATGCATTTGAAAAATCCTTCCCTCCTTTTCGGTTGTCCTTTTTGAAGGACTTCTAGGTGGCATGCCCGACAGTTCCATAGAGTTTGATGTAGGTTTTATTCTAGAAACCTATAGTGTTTCATTTGCAGCTCTTTCTCCCACTTGGGATGTCTTCTAGCGAGAAGAACCACACTAACTATCGTGTTGGGGTACTTTGATACTCTGACATATCTATTGTAGCCCCTAGTAACCCATAGTCATCCTCAGGAAAACCATCCAGTAACCCAACTCTTTAAACCTAGCCACCCGACAGATGTGTAGAGCTAATAGTGGATATTATGCCAGGAAGCGCACCAATTTCCAGACGCCCATACAAAATGGCCCCACGTGAGTTAGCTGAGCTTAAAACCCAACTTGAAGCTTTGTTGGAAAAAGGCTTCATCCGCCCTAGCTCATCGCCATGGGGTTGCCCCGTTCTGTTCGTAACGAAGAAAGATGGAACAAAAAGGATGTGCGTAGACTATCGCCCGCTAAATTTAGCGACGATAAAGAACAAATACCCATTGCCCAGGATCAATGATCTTTATGATCAACTTGCAGGATTCTCTGTCTTCTCCAAGATGGATTTGAGATTAGGTTATCATCAAATCAACATCCGAAACCAGGACATTCCCAAAACGGCTTTTACTACTCGTTATGGTCTTTACGAGTACACCGTCATGTCCTTTGGTTTAACCAATGCCCCCGCCACTTTCTCGCGCATGATGAATTCGATCTTCATGGAGTACCTAGATAAATTTGTTGTAGTTTATCTTGATGACATTCTCATCTACTCGAAGAACGAAGAAGAACATGCCGAACACATAAGGTTGGTATTGATGAAACTTAGAGAGCATCGCCTGTATGCTAAATTCTCCAAGTGTGAATTTTGGCTACCAGAAGTGACCTACTTAGGCCACGTGATTTCTGCAAAAGGCATTGCTGTGAATCCCGAGAGAGTTCAGGCCGTCCTTGACTGGACTCCAACTGAATCGGTTAAGCAAGTTAGGAGTTTTCTTGGCCTAGCCAGCTATTGCCGTCGCTTCGTCAAGAACTTTTCTAAAGTTGCAAAGCCTCTAACTGAACTCCTCAAGAAAGATAAGAAATTCCTATGGACTCCCAAGTGCGAGGAAATCTTTCAAGAGCTAAAAAGAAGATTGACTTCTGCACCCGTACTTGCACCTCCGGACACCAAAAAGGATTTCGAGATCTATTGTGACGCATCACGGCAAGGGTTAGGATGCATACTTCTGCAAGATAGACATGTGGTAGCTTATGCTTCACGCCAGTTGTGGCCATATGAAGAGAACTATCCTACCCATGACCTTGAACTAGCTGCCGTAGTTCACGCCCTAACAACTTGGCGACATTACCTCCTTGGTAATCGTTGTGAGCTCTATTCCGACCACCAAAGCCTCAAATACATTTTCACCCAGCCAGATCGTAATCTCAGGAAAAGATGCTGGATTGAGTTGATAAAATATTACGACGTAGGAATTTATTACACCCCGGGCAAAACCAATGTCATGGATGATGCACTAAGTCGTAAGTCGTATTGTAACAACCTCATGTTACAACAGTATCAACCACTTCTTCATGAGGAATTTTGCAAACTCAATCTCGACATTTTTCCTCATGGCTATCTTTCTACCTTGGTGGCGAAACCAACTCTTGAGGATCAAATCATAGTTGCCCAAAGGCGTGCACGAGGTGTTCGCCGGATCAAGGAGAACATTGCTAGCGGAGTTGCTAAATGTTTCTCCACAGATAGTAAAGGAACGGTATTCTTTGGAAATCGTTTGGTAGTACCTAAGATTAGGGAACTAAGGCAACTCATCCTCAAATAAGCCCATGACACACCCTCTCGATTCATCCGGTAGCACAAAAATGTACCAAGATCTACGCCAGAGATTTTGGTGGACCAGGATGAAGAGAGACATTGCTCGATTTGTTGCCGAATGTGATGTTTGTCGTCGCATTAAGGCAGAACATCAAAGACCTTCTGGTACACTTCAACCTTTTCCTATTCCAGAGTGGAAATGGGACAAAGTCGGTATGGACTTTATCACCGGCTTTCCAAAAACCCAGAAAGGAAACGATGCCATCTTCGTTGTCATAGATAGGCTTTCCAAAGTTTCTCACTTCCTTCCAGTTCGCGAGTTTATAACTGCTAGCCAGTTAGCGGACTTGTACATCTCCAGAATTGTATCCCTTCACGGTGTTCCTTTGGAAATCAATTCTGATCGTGGTAGCCTTTTCACCTCTAGATTCTGGGGAAGCTTTCAGAATGCTATGGGAACTCATCTCTCCTTTAGTACAGCTTTCCATCCTCAGTCTAGCGGACAAGTCGAAAGGGTTAACCAAATTCTTGAAGACATGCTCAGAGCTTGTGTTATCTCATTCGGAAAGAATTGGGAGAAGTCTCTGCCATTCGCCGAATTTCCTTATAACAATAGTTTTCAATGTAGTCTGAACATGGCTCCTTTTGAACTCCTATATGGAAGACGATGTCGAACACCCCTAAACTGGTCAGAAACCGGTGAAAGACAATTCTTTGGACCGGACATGATCAAGGAAGCAGAAGAGCAAGTTCGCATTGTTCGTGATCAATTGAAAGCAGCCCAGTCTCGTCAGAAAAGCTACTATGATCGTCATCATAGGCAAGAGAGCTACAATCTGGATGAGAAGGCTTACCTTCGGGTTACTCCTCTAAAGGGAACCCAACATTTCGGTATCAAAGGCAAGTTGGCCCCACGTTACATCGGACCTTTCCACATTCATGCTAAACGTGGACAAGTTGCCTACCAACTTGAACTACCCCGCACCTTTACTGAGTACATGATGTATTCCATGTGTCGAAACTCAGGCGTTGCTTCAAGGACCCCATCCGCGAAGTCGACCATGAGACGTTTGATCTCCAAGATGACCTTTCTTATCGAGAATACCCTGTTCGTATTCTTGATTCAGCAAAGCGTGTCACTCTTCGTCAGAAGATTAAGTTTCTGAAAGTGCAATGGTCACACCACTCTGAGAGAGAAGCTACATGGGAAAGAGAAGACTGTCTCCGTGCCGAGTACCCCACCTTCCTCCCGCAGACTTCTGAATCTCGGGACGAGATTCTTTTGAGTGGGGGCGAGTTGTCAGAACCCCAAGTTAGGTATGTGCTAGGATCAAGTGCTCCTTTGCATTCATGATAAAAATTTCAAAAGAAATCAAAATGGGAGAGAGAACACCCCCCAGATGAATTAATTCAAAAGGCTAGAAATAAATCTTCTCCAAAAATTCATGTTTGATTTTTGAAAAGTCTTATAAATGAGTGTGATCATATATCAAGTGATGTGGGACCCACCCCATGCTCATGGATTTTTGAAATATTCAAACAGTGCCTTGGAATTAATCAAATAACCCTATTTTAGTTAAGATTCAAATATTTTGAATTTTAAAAATGTCCAAACTTTATAAGTGGCTAGCTATATATATATTGAGGCCATATAAAAATTTGGGGCATTTAAAAGAATGTCTAGCTATTTTTTTAGCAAGACAAAACATAATGCAGAAAAGAAATAGAAAAGAAATAAGAAAGAAAAAAAACAGAAACCTTACCTATCGTCCAGGGCGAGGCCCAACAGACGGCCCAGCAGCCTTCTCTATTGTCTTCTACCTCCCCGCGCCTCCAAGCTGCTCGGTGGAATGCCACCGAGCCAGCCGAGCACGCCACGGCCTCCGCAGCCTCCACCTGCCCTCCCGAAGCTCCTAGACGCACCCCGCAGCTCTTGGACGAGCCGCATGCCCATTCCCCCTCCTCCCAACCCCTCTGCGTCTCTCCCTAGCTCGCCCGCGACGACCCCCGAGAGCATCGCCGGCCATGGCCATGGCAACTCGTAGCCCGAGCTCGAGATAGCCGCCAGGAACGTGTCTATCGTCTTCGCCGTCGTCGTCTACGCAAAGAAACGGAAGGAATCGAGCCCTGGAGCCACGACAACGCCGTCCCCTTCGTCGAGCCGCCGCCGCCCGTCGTGGAGGTCTTCGCCGAATTTTCCGCAGCAGCAACTCCTCCGGCCTCCTCAACCCCGCCTTTGCATTCGTGGTGAGCCCCTGAGCATTTCCGCTCCGCTCCCGTGTTTATCCCCTTCCTCTAGCTGCGGACGCCATTGAAGCCGTAGCTCCTCGCCGCCGGTATGCCCGCCGTCGAGCACACAAACCACCCCATCCACCCTAGCCACGTCCAGTGGACGTGCGACTCTCCCAGGAGCGTAAACCAACCAACTACGCGACTTTTGGGACACCGTAGCACCGTCCCCTTCTTCACCGAGCCATGGCCGCCGTCGCACGTCATCGTCGGCGTCACTCCGGTGCTCCCCGGTGAAGCTGTCGAGCCCTGGGTGAAGCGCGCAAGCACGGGGATTCGATTGGTGGTCGCGGCGTGCCGTTTGGTCGCCGGAGTCGTCGTCCAGTGGATCGCCGTCGCGTCGGATGTCGCCGTCGACATGTCGCCGGCAGCGCTGACGTGGCCGCCATTAGATTAGGTGCTAATGACCCCCTGGTGAGACTGACCTGTGGGCCCTGGCCCTATCTAAACCCCCTCAGTTTTTATTAAAACAGGGATTAAGCCCTGTGTCACTGACACCTAGGCCCCACTGGTCAGCCCCCCCCTGCATCATGATGACGCAGTAAACCCTTTTCCAGTTTAAAAAGAAAATCAGAAATTTCCAGAAAAGGCAGAAAATGGCTGAAACTTTGAAAATTCATAGAAAATTCATTTTAACTCCAAATTGGACAAATAATATGTCTAAAATTATCAGAAAAATACAAGGTTTCTGAATATGGACTTTGTTTTCATGTTTGAATAATTTAAATTGGGTGAACGGTGGAAAACATCCATATGCATTTATTTTGAATTCAAATTTGGAGTGAATTTGCAAATGATTTTGCGACAAACTTCTATTAGATGGATTCATCCACACATCAGAAACATTATCTCAACTATACCACATCACTTCATGCTCAACCTTTTCAAATGAACTTCCATGCATTCAAATGCATTTTAAATTCATCGATAAATCAAATGGAGTTTGAATTTGCAATTCAATTGCAATATACTCCTTTTAAATAGAATTGTCCACACAATGCAACCATGAACATCCCCATTACAATCTTATTCATGTGATTGTGCATTGTACATTATGTTGATCCTATGATTGTCATGTTGCTGATAGACGTGCAACCGGAATCGGAGGCCACCCCCTTCGTTGAAGACACCGTTATCGAAGCCTCGGCAGCAAGGCAAGCAAATCCCCATTGATCATGTCGATAAAATCCCAATTCCCTCTCATGTCTCGCTTATGCATTGTATAAGATGATTACCATGCTACGTTTCTACCGCATAGATGAACCCATTCCTTTGCATGACCTATCATTTGTCACAGTAGTAAGCAAACCACAATCCTAGCAAATGTAGGAGTTGATTGATATCATGTGGCCCCTGCAATTGTTACTGCTTATTGCATGCTTAGAGTGTTACAATGATGTTACTGTTATGTGAGTCGGGATGGTAGTGATCATGTTGATGATGGTGGAAATGTGTTGGTGAATCTACCCTAATACAAGGTGAACGATGAGAGGTTGTGTAGGAGTACACAGTGGGTTGTCTCATTGAACACCGCCCTAAGTCCGAGTTCTCGTGTGGTAATCCAAGATGAAGAGTACAACAACACATTGGGCTCACTGACCCCTCTCAACCTATTAACTCATCCCTTTCGATGTCCAGATGTCGCAGTAGTTCGGAGTTCTGGTAGGCTTGTGGCCTGGATGCTAAGTGAGAGAACGGCTCAACCGAGACCGGCTTATGCACCACACACACATCACCTGGGTCCACTTCGGTAAACCGGCCAGGTTCACGATAGTGGTAGCCAACCCAGGTAGGCGGCTTTCTTGGACTAGATCGGCTATGAGGTAACAGTTGTGCTGGCATCCTCGCTGTCATCTCTTGAACGGTGACACGCAGAAGGTGGTAACTGATGGCACGTGTGTGTAGCGGTACACCCCTGCAGGGTTAACAAAACTATTCGAATAGCCGCGTCCGCGGTTAAGGACTGCTTGGAAATCTTAGCTTGATTATTAGACAACTTGAACTGGATACTTCTAAAATACACCAAGATAAGTGTGAGTGTTATGCCGTGCTTTCTCGTGGGGAAGTCGAGGAAGGCACCATAGTGGTGTAATTTGTTGGAGAATGTAGTGGACTCGTGTACGCTTCTTACAACAAGTCTGGTACTCGTAGTTCAGGACTAGCCAAGTCAAAGCTGGCACTTCTGCAATTGAACCCCACCTCCCTTTACCTTGATACATGTGCATGAGTAGTATAGTTCCTACGTAAGTCTTGCTGAGTACGACTTTGTACTCACGTTTGCTTATTCTATGTTTTAGATGAACCCACCTACCTGATGGTGGCTTCTACCCGAAGCTCGAAGAATGAAGACTCAGACCAAGACCAAGCTAGTGTACTCCCAGTCAGCAGACTGGTTCCCTCGTGGAAGGGCTTGTTTATAGATAAGGCTTCTCTAAGCCATTTGTTAAACTTGTCTGTACTCAGACCTACTTTGCTTCTGCATGCTTGTTGTAATGTTGGATCACAGACTTGTGATCTCTGTGTGCACTCTGTAAGAGTTATCAATAAAGTTGTATACTTTGTAGAGAATTGCAATGATACATGTTGTTCATACTAGACATGTGTGCTGCGTGTATGATTATATCATGCATGTCTTAGTATGGGTTTTCGAGACCTTAGTTGTGATCTGGTTGGCGGTCTTTTATACACCAAGTGGCCCTTAGATGTGCGCAGCTTGGGGCATAGCGATGCGATTGCTCAAGACTCTGTCTCGTGTACACTTTGATGTATGATCGAGCCCGCCCTGGACCCCGACTAAGTGATCGGGCTGGAGTAAGTCTATGTAAGGGTTATAATACAATCGATAGTATGGTTGAGGCGACTTGTCTATGAGTATGGGAGTTCACCACCCATATCTTTTAGATTTGTGTGCGGACGATGAGGACCCATCTCAGTTGATCATCCGGCCTGAATGGGATGCCCCTCTCGTTCGATGCTTTCCGAGAACGTTCTGTGCTTGGCCTTGTCTGCTTAGACAAGTGGGTACGGTTCTCGGCTCTCCATATGATTGTGTTGTAGCGAGGCTTACATACGCTAACCCCGAGTCCCGACAATGGTAGTGGGTGTGGAATGCGTTGAAGCTAGCACTAGTCAACGTAGTCCAGCTTTGCCAGATCTTATGAGTCGTACCCAATCAATTTAGGCCATGCATCATGTATTCATAGTTTTTTCTTAAGCCAAGATTGTAGAACAATTGTTCTATGATATTTTTTCTATTAATAACAGTATGTTACAAGCAGGGGGAGCAAAAGAGAAATCGAAACAAAAGTAATAAAATATAATCAATACCAATTTTGGTGACCATAAAGGAACCTATGAAAAGGAACTAGAAATCCAATCTTGGAGTGGGACAACAAGTCTACTCCCTACTTTCTATTGAAGAAGGTTGAGATCTCTATGGAACCAGTGCTCCAATTATAAATTAATGGTCTGATCTTTCTAAAGATGTAATCATTTTTTACATCCAAATATTCCAGCAACCTTTAAGGAGAATGGTCATGCCAAGAGCTTTTAGGCTGATGATTAAGGGCCAACATGCTTTCTTCAAAGATGGATGTTGCTCTGAGCTTGAAGGGAATTATAGTGATCAAACATCTATGTGCAAAATTACAATCCCAGAACAGGTGAAACAATGTCTCTTTAGGCCGGTGCCGAAAGAACATGGATGAGAAGGGCCACATATCAGATTCTTTAGTGATGTTATGTTCCACATTTGTAGCAGGGAAGAATTGCATGAATTGATCATTACACGTAGCCCTATCCAACCACACATCAATATGCTCATTCCCATCCCTTCTGTTATCCCAAGTGAATGGATATCCGGAGAACCCCAAATCCGCAAGGCTGCAATTTGAGAGGCAATCCTGAAATATTTTCCATGTGCACAAAGCTACTAGGGTTGCCACCAATTTTCTCAAACCAGAAAAAGTTCTCATTGTAATCATCTACATGTATTCATGGACGATCATCTTGTTTAGCAAGATAGCAAATGTCATCCCAAGTTTTCTTTCTTTGATCGAGATTCGGCTCGCCATAGATTCAAGTGAACCTATAGTACATCTCGCTCCACTATAGAAGCATCAATAAAATATTGGCATGGTGCCTTCACGATCACAGAAACATTATCCCTCCACCATAAGGCGAGCCTCCCACTCTTTCCCACACTATCCACAACCATACCCTAACTGAATCCAACAATCCACTTGAACTTTTCCATAGCCCTGGTGATACGTCCAAAACGTATCTATAATTTCCGCTTGCTCCATGCATGTTTTGTGTGATATTGTTATGATCTAGATACACTTTCATACACTTTTGATCATATTTGGACTAACCTATTAACTCAGTGCACCCCAGTGCCAGTTCCTGTTTTCTGCTGTTTTTCTATTTCAGTTTTCCCCCATATAAAAAGTGCCAGAAAAATTCCGGGAAAAATACAGGAAAAATCAGCGTACAGGAAGCTTCGCGAAGAGCCCGAGTGGGGCCAGAGGGGAGCCAGGGGGCTCTTGGGGCCCCTGGTCCACCTCTGGCTTCCCCCCTTCGCCTATTTATTCTCCGTCACGGGGAAACTCCGAAGAGAGAACCCTATTTTGCAATCTCGCCTCTGTTCCGCCGCCGCTGCACTTCCGAGATCGGGAGCACCAGAAGACCTCTTCCCGGCACCCTGCCGGAGGGAGGATTGACCTCCGGGAGTCTCCTCTCCACCATGGATGCTCCCCAGATGTCTCGTGAGTAGTTTTCCTTGGACGATGGGTCCGTGATCAGTAGCTATGTGATGTTCTCCTCCCCTCTTTGTTCTTCATGGTTTAGACCTCGTGAGCTGCCCTACATGATCGAGGCACTTTTGTAATGTTTCTGCTATTGCTATGCTGAGTTTGATGGGATCTGATGGATTATGAGATTATGTTCAGATTGTGATAGAGTAATATATTTGGTTTTTATCTCTTATATTTTTGTTCCTAAGTAATTCTTGCATGTTCCCCGTTGTTGTTTATTGCTTTGGCCAAGTAGTAGGTAGTGACTCCAAGCGGGAACGTTGTGCTCGATTGTGGGTTCATGCCCCCCGATGACACGCTTGAGTGACAGAAACATGAGTCTAGGGGATGTGTTGTTGCCACAAGGGGGAAAACAACGGTGCTTGTAACCGCGGTTACAAGGATTGTTTACTTTACGCAAAGTTCTTTTTAATGCAGTTGTCTGTTGCTTTGGGTTTACACTTTGGGTGGGCTCGCAACTTAATACCAGCGAGATGTTCTGGATAGATATCTCAAGGTGGATGATTAGTAGTAGATGCAGTTGGATTATGGTCTACTTATTTTGGCGTATTGCCCGTGCTTTTGAGCCTCTTCCTTTCTTTTGTAGCATAGTTAGCATTGCGGTGCGTTCATAATCCTGTCAATTGCCCTTCTGTAATTTGTTTACCTCGCATAGCAGTTTTATCGTCTTTTGAGAGAGAGACATCACTAGTGAACATCACGTATCCCGGTCCATATCCTTATTACTGTTTCCACGCTATATTTACTTTTCCTGCTTTTACTTTCAGTTGCTATCATTATCCCTTGTGTTTCACCCTTTGTGAACAACAAGACCGGAGAGATTGACAACCTCTCTGAACTTCGTTGGGAACAAAGTTATCGGTGTCTGTGTGCAGGTCCACGTCAGTTGCGCCGCTGACACCTACTTATCATCTCTGGAGTCCTACTGGAGACAAACCTTGGTATCTTCACCGAGGGAAACTTGTTGCTGCGCTACATCTCAACCTTCCACTTGGGGTAACCAATGAAGGGCGAGAAGCCATCAAACGAATTTTTGGCGCCGTTGCCGGGGACTCCGAGTACTAAGATAGGGGAGTTGCACACTACCCTTTACTTTTGTTTTTTAGTCTTGTTAGTTTACCTTTCAGTTTTTACTTTTGTGTCCCTTATCAAAAATACCAAAAATAGTATGTCTAGTTCCTTACTTGCCAATCAATGTCTAACTTCTTTGAAACTAGATCTTATTGGCATGGAGGATTCACCGAGGATCAACAAGAATATTACAAGGAATACCGCTTGTCTCAAAAAGGGATACACTTATGGAGACTCATACATCAATCGTATGAGTATGGTAAAAACTTGTGCTCAATATATAATATATCTTTCTGCAGGGATGAATCTTATTGCTTTATGAGGCACAAACACCTTGCTTTCCAATGTGAGTACAATGAGGATGAAACCTTAGCTTCTTATGCTAAGGGAAATTATGATTTTTATGATGCAGAACAAATAGAAGAATTTGTTGCTTTTAAGGGTGCCTATGAAATTACTTCTTTTCTTGAAAATATTGATGACGCCCCTTACAAATCTGAGAGTCTTGCTATACTTAACTATTGTTTGGAAAATTATGATGCAAATTATTATATTACTGATCATCTTGAGAGAATCTCTCCTCCAAAGGAAGAGACTAATGTTTTGCAAGACTCTATGGAAGAAGAAATTATTGAACCTGAAAGCTCCTTGGATGAAAAAGAGGAGGAGAGTGACGAACAAGAGGAGGAAGAATGGAGCCACCCATGTCTACCTTCTAATGAGAGTAACTCTTTGACTCTTACCTTATATGAGTGTTATGATCCTATGGATTCTTTTGAAATATCCCTTTTTGATGAAGTTGACGCCTTCTATGCTTATGGCCGTGATGCCACTATGGATGATGCTTACGGAGATGAACTTGCTATAGTTCCTCATGTTAAGCATGAAATTGTTTCTATTGCACCCACACTTGATTGTCCTATTATCCTTTTGAAATCTCCAATTCATATTCCGGAGAACTATGCTCTTATCAAGGCTCAATGTGATGGGTTGCATCTATCTTATCATCCTAAAAACCGTGTTGAAAACAATACACGTGTGCTTGTAGGTCATGAACAACATGATTTATGTGATAGTTATATTCTTGATGTTGTTCATGATGCTACTGAAAATTACTTTGAGAGAGGAAAGTTTGGTTGTAGAAACTTCCATGTTACAAAAACACCTCTCTTCATGTTGAAAGTTTTGAAGTTGTTCTTGTTCTACCTTCCTATGCATGTCACTTTGTGCTTCTTTGATTTATTTTCTTACAAGATGCCTATGCATAGGAAGTGGGTTAGGCTTAAATGTGTTTCAAATTTTCTTCTTGATGCTCTCTTTTGCTTCAAAATTCTTATTCTTGTGAGAGCATCTTCTATAATCTTTAAGCCTAGCTAATGGATTTAAAGAAGCGCTTTCGGGAGGCAGCCCGCAATGAATTTAGGTGTTTCTTTTTTATTTTGTTATGTCTTGATGATTGTTACTACTGTAGCAACATCATTGTATCTTTATTTTTCAACTTTGTGCCAAGTTATAGCCTCTTACGGCAAGGGAAGTAAAAGTTGTGACATGCTGTCCAGAAAACAGATTCTGTCCTCGTGACCAGAAAAATTCCAGAAAAATCCCAGTTCATATTTTTGAGCTGAACTTTTTACACAGTATGCTCTATACAATTACGAAACTTCCGTATGTTCTGAGTTTTTTTATATGAGTTTCATAAGTGCCCCTAAAAAATTATTTACTATCTGCTGTTCTGTTTTTCACAGATTCTGCCACGTTTTGTCTCTCCTAACTTTTGCAAACCTTAAGCTTGCTTTTTCTTTGCAAAAACTTTTTGGCACTCCTGAGAAACAGTAGCTATTCAAGAATATTTTTATATCCAGTGGGTAAAAATTATTTATTAAGGGTACTAACCTCTCTAATCAGCTTATGATGAGTTATGTATGAAGGGAGTTTTCTAGTGTGCGATGGAAGATGATGAAAGAAGATCCAGGAGTGTCAAGCGCTCAAGCTTGGGGATGCCCCCGTGCATACCCAACAAATATTCAAGGAGACTCAAGCGTCTAAGCTTGGGGATGCCCCCGTGCATCCCCTTCTCCATCAACAATCATCAGTTCGCCATTCGTCTCACTATATTTTTATCACTTCATGCGTTATGTGCTATGCTTGGAGCGTCTCGCTCTTAGGTTTTATTTTTAGTTTTCTTTAGCTTTGCTTTATGTTCATAGCAAGTTAGATCCCTTCTTACTTTGTGTGGGAGAGAAACACGCTCCACTTTCAAAATTTAGAACACATCATAGGATTTTTCCTGCCTATCTTTTTGCTGTTGTGTGTTCTTTATCTTTTCATAGCTTCTGCCATGTTTAGTTTTAGTCTTAGTTTGTCTTTAGCAAGAGCCTTGGCTTTTGTTTAGTTTGTTGCTGAAACTCTTTTTAGTTTTCATGCTTATATTGTTAAAGAGAGTTGGTTGTTGCACTGAGTTGTGTCTTGTCTTGAAAGTAGGTGATTGAGGTTGCTATTTAATTCTAGTAGTAACTTGCAATGGTTTTGAGGTATTGATGTGAGTAATGTTTGAACTTTTGGCGTCAAGAGCTCTAGCCTATTAGTGATAGGTGTCGTATTTTGGGAAATCCGTGTTTATTTTCAAAACCTACAAAACTAGTTGAGAACTCTAGCTACTAGATGGATCACTAATCTTTGGAGGGATCGAATATTAGAGTACACTCACGTACCATGAGTCGAGGATGCGCAAGGATAACCAAACCCCCATACACTCCTCCTCGGGGTACTTGTCTCTTTGTGAAACTCCTTATTAGATTGAGAGTTACCGATAATAAGTGCATGAGTTCTTCGGACTAATGTAAGTATTGAAAGTTGACACTTCCACCTTCCCATATTTTGCTAGCCTCTCCCGTGTCGTGCATTGCCTTCTTCTCACTCCGAGAGTTGGTGTCCACCTTCGCCGGTACATCCAAACCCTTGGAATGATACGCTCTGTCATCATAAACCTCCTTATATCTTTCCTCAAAACAACCACCATACCTACCTATCAAGGAATTTCCATAGCCTTTCCGAGTTATATTGCCATGCAGCATCCACCTCTTCATGACTTGATCTTCATGTCATACATGTTCCTGCTACACTGGCAGCAACATACATTGCATACATCATGATAGTTACATCTTCTTTATGATTTTGAGTACCTTGTAAAGTGTGAAAGATCTCCTTTACCTTCTTGTAAAATAGAGTGTTGCCCTTAAGTGAGGAAAAGATCCCAAAGTGAACACAATAAAAGATCCCAAAGAGGACAAATGAGAGTTAAATAGAAAGAGCCATTGGGGCCACAAAAAATACAAAAAATAAATAGAAAAAGAGAAAAAGAAATAAAAAGAGAGAAAGGGGCAACACTACTATCCTTTTGAGAGATCCACACTAGTACTCCCTTTATATCCTTGTACTCCATAGATATGATCTTTATGCATATAGCTATGTGGGGACCTTTACATAATAGAACTTGGCTTGCATATTCCAAGGATGAGCCTCCTCAAACGAGATCTAGGTCTTCATGAGCGAGCAAGTTAGATGCACCCACACTAGTTCCATTGGAGAGATTCTTAGCTCGTATGTGCATCCGTTGCATGGAAATCCCTACTCCTCACATCATATCTATCATTTGGCATCCCTTGCCTCTGATTGTCCTCATTGATGTGAGCCTTTCTCATCCTTTTTGTCTTCCTCCTCCACCATATTTCTCTCTTTGCCATCCTAAGTGTCAACTCTCGTGCTTACGCTCATCCATTGCATGAGTGCTCAAAATATCGAAAAGGAGTGGATCAAATTGACTTGTACCTGGCTAGTGGTCTGGGGACGAGTCAAGATAAGATTCCAAAGAGGACCAAGTGTGAAACTTTAGTAGATTGAGTTCTCAACACAAAAATACTTTTTTCTCGAATTCCCTATCACCCTTCTTGCACGCAAACACCATTTGGAGACATTCGAGTCACGGACAGCGAGAGCTCTTGCACCTAATGTTCTTTTGTTACTTGTTTCAGTGCTAATAAAGACTCTTGCATGTTTTGACTTGAATTGAATCTCTAACCTTGACTACTTTACTTTTCAAAGTTCTTTTATGGTTGCTAGCATGTCACCACAGAAATTATGTTGTTATCATTTACCTACTCGAGGACGAGCAGGAATTAAGCTTGGGGATGTTGATACGTCCAAAACGTATCTATAATTTCTGCTTGCTCCATGCATGTTTTGTGTGATATTGCTATGATCTAGATACACTTTCATACACTTTTGATCATATTTGGACTAACCTATTAACTCAGTGCACCCCAGTGCCAGTTCCTGTTTTCTGTTGTTTTTCTATTTCAGTTTTCCCCCATATAAAAAGTGCCAGAAAAATTCCGGGAAAAATACAGGAAAAATCAGCGTACAGGAAGCTACGCGAAGAGCCCGAGTGGGGCCAGAGGGGAGCCATGGGGGCCCAGGCGGCCACCCGGCGCGGCCCCACCCCTGGCCGCGCCAGGGGCGCCTGGGGCCCCTGGTCCACCTCTGGTTGCCCCCCTTCGCCTATTTATTCTCCATCACGGGGAAACTCCGAAGAGAGAACCCTATTTTGCAATCTCGCCTCTGTTCCTCCGCCGCCGCGCTTCCGAGCTCGGGAGCACCAGAAGATCTCTTGTCGGCACCCTGCCGGAGGGAGGATTGACCTCCGGGAGTCTCCTCTCCACCATGGATGCTCCCCGGATGTCTCGTGAGTAGTTTTACTTGGACCATGGGTCCGTGATCAGTAGCTATGTGATGTTCTCCTCCCCTCTTTGTTCTTCATGGTTTAGACCTCGTGAGCTGCCCTACATGATCGAGGCACTTTTGTAATATTTCTGCTATTGCTATGCTGAGTTTGATGGGATCTGATGGATTATGAGATTATGTTCAGATTGTGATAGAGTAATATATTTGGTTTTTATCTCTTATATTTTTGTTCCTAAGTAATTCTTGCATGTTCCCCGTTGATGTTTATTGCTTTGGCCAAGTAGTAGGTAGTGACTCCAAGAGGGAACGTTGTGCTCGATTGTGGGTTCATGCCCCCCGATGACCCGCTTGAGTGACAGAAACATGAGTCTAGGGGATGTGCTGTTGCCACAAGGGGGAAAACAACGGTGCTTGTAACCGCGGTTACAAGGATTGTTTACTTTACGCAAAGTTCTTTTTAATGCAGTTGTCTGTTGCTTTGGGTTTACACTTTGGGTGGGGCTCGCAACTTAATACCAGCGAGATGTTCTGGATAGATATCTCAAGGTGGATGATTAGTAGTAGATGCAGTTGGATTACGGTCTACTTATTTTTGCGTACTGCCCGTGCTTTTGAGCCTCTTCCTTTCTTTTGTAGCATAGTTAGCATTGCGGTGCGTTCATAATCCTGTCAATTGCCCTTCTGTAATTTGTTTACCTCGCATAGCAGTTTTATCGTCTTTTGGGAGAGAGACATCACTAGTGAACATCACGTATCCCGGTCCATATCCTTATTACTGTTTCCACGCTATATTTACTATCCTGCTTTTACTTTCAGTTGCTATCATTATCCCTTGTGTTTCACCCTTTCTGAACAACAAGACCGGAGAGATTGACAACCTCTCTGAACTTCGTTGGGAACAAAGTTATCTGTGTCTGTGTGCAGGTCCACGTCAGTTGCGCCGCTGACACCTACTTATCATCTCTGGAGTCCTACTGGAGACAAACATTGGTATCTTCACCGAGGGAAACTTGCTGCTGCGCTACATCTCAACCTTCCACTTGGGGTAACCAACGAAGAGCGAGAAGCCATCACCTGGCCCTTTCTTTGTTTCACTCAAAAAAAATCATTGTTGGGTTGTATGACCTAAGCAAGTTTCGAAGTTCACCTACTATGGAGTCTAAGCCCAATTCTCGATAGTTCCAGGCCAAGAGATTAATCGGTGTCGACGTCCCCATAGGGGGGGGGGTTCACCGAAGTGTTATGCTCAACGGAGAGGATCAAAGACAGACGATGTTTTCTGTCGCTTCTCACCAATGAAAGAACCCCTTTGAACTTTCTTGCCGCCCTTTTTCTTAGCAATCCACACTTATTTACGCATTTTCAAAACATTAAAAAAAGAGAAATAAAACATAAAATGAGGAAAATATGAAAGTGAAAGAATAATAATAAAATAATAATAAAGTATACGGTGTCCTCATTAATTTTTTATCTAAAACTGAGTTAACCACACCCTATAATGAAAAACTTAAAGTATCAAATATAGCAAATCCAGTGTTCTAATTTTTTGTATAGAGTGTTCTACTATTTGACATGCATTATGATGTGAATCTTATGAGGAGCAAACGACGTACTACGAAACTCTGGTGCTAAGAGCATCTCCAGCCGCGCCCCCAAAAGGCCCCCAAGGCGGCTTTTTTTGCATCGGGCGGACGAAACTCGCCCAGCCGCGGCCCCAGGGGCCCAAATAGCGCTGGATTTGGCCAAAACTGAGTCCGGCGATCCCAAGCCAAACCCGGCGCGCTGGGGGTCGCTTGGGGGCGCCGGATGAAACGAAACGGCGCGAACACGGGAATCTTCCGCGCGCGTCCTTTCCACGACCCCACCTGTCGGCGTCTTTCCCACGTGGCGCACTCATCTTCTCGCCTCGTCTTCCTCGCTTCTGACGCCACCGCAGCGGAATCAATGCGGCGTCGAAGTCCAGTCCAATCGCCGGTGCAGGGGAATCAAAGCGTCGTGGAGTAGTCCAATCGCCGCCCTAGAGCCGCCGCGCGTCGCGCCGCGTGTCCCACCGCATGCATCTCCCCTGGCCGCTATATAAAGCGGGCTCGCCGTCGAGAGGCACCACACACTCTACCCTCCTCCTTTCCTCCTCCTCTCGCCGCACTCTGCTCCTCATCATGAACGCCAACCGCCGCGCCCTCACCCGCGTGAGGCGATCCTGCTGGCCCAGGGGAACTACCCCTGCCCGCCGGACACACGTCCACCGCACGGCTGGGCGCTCAGTGCCGCTGGCGTGCCGGTGCCGCTGGTGCCTCATGGGGCCCACTTCGACCGGGAGGTCCTGGCCATCCGCGCCACCATGACGGAGGCCCAGCTCGCTGACCCAGCGAACGCGGCGGACAACGTTGCCCGCTGGTCGGCACACTTCGAGGAGCGCCGCAACCAGGCGCTCGCCTCCATCGACGGGCTGGAACCGGTGTCGGTCTGAATGAACCTACACGGGCGGCGGCTGTGGTGGAGCGTCGAGGGGCGCACACTCGTCGACGTCCTCTACCACATCGAGGACGGCAACGAGTCGCGCCTCGAGTACCCGTGAAGGGACGGCGGCGAGCGGCGACGACGGTACCGCAGGAGGAGGCGACGACGGCGAGCAGTGAAGACGGCGGTCTAGTAGTTTTTAATTTGCTATCTATGTAATATATTAAGCCCAAATATTATAAAATTTCGCTGAATTTCGTCTATGTTTGATGGAATTTAGGCGAACATGGACGGCGCCTTGGGAACGCGGCTGGGAAACCGGCCTCCAGGCCGGTTTCCGCCACCCGAACGCCGCTTGGCGCTAAAAATAGCGTCGAAAATCGTCTTATGGGACCGAACAGCTGGAGATGCTCTAAGAAGAAGGCTCTTGGACACGCGGCTATGAGAGAGTGTGCATCGCCTCTCTCTCATGCGACGGCTGGCATGTCCCTGAGCCATTCGTCTAGCGGCTTGCCAATGGAGTAGACGATGAAGCCGATGTCCCGGAGCTTGTCCGGGTCGACGATGTTGCGGCCGTCGAAGACGAAGGCCGGCTTCTGCATGGCGTCGTACATGCGGCCGTAGTCGAGGCTCCTGAACTCCTCCCACTCGGTGAGGATGCAGACGGCGTGCGCGTCGCGTGCGGCCTCGTACGCGTCCGACGTGACGGTCACCGGCGGCTGCCCGGCGGGCTCTCCCACGGGCTGCAGGTGGCGCGGGTGGTCCCAGTCGAACTTGTTCATGGCGAGGTCGCGCCGCACCTGCTCCTCCGTCACCTGCGGGTCGTAGATGCTGATGAGGGCCTTGTCCCTGAGCAGGCGCAGACGTCGATTGCCGGCGTCTCCCGCGTGTCGCCCGTGTCCTTCTTGAAGGCGAACCCCAGCACGGCCACCTTCTTCCCGGCGACGGTGTTGAACATGTAGGAGACGACGCGGTTGACGAAGCGGCTCTTCTGGTAGTCGTTGATCCCGATGACCTGCCGCCAGTACTCCGCCACCTCCGGCAGGCCGTAGCACTCGCAGATGTAGACGAGGTTGAGGATGTCCTTCTGGAAGCAGGAGCCCCCGAAGCCGACGCTGGTGGCGAGGAAGCGTGGGCCGATGCGTGAGTCCTTGCCGATGGAGTAGGCCACCTCGGTGACGTCGGCGCCGGTGGCCTCGCAGAGCGCGGAGATGGCGGAGGAGATGCGCTGCGCGAGGAAGGCGTTGGCGGCGAGCTTGGACAGCTCGGCGGACCAGAGGTTGGTGGTGATGATGCGGTCGTCGGGGACCCAATGCGCGTACACGTCCTTGAGGACCTTGACGGCGGCCTGGCCCTCGGGAGTCTCGCGGCCGCCGATGAGGACGCGGTCGGGCGAGAAGAGGTCCCTGACGGCGGTGCCCTCGGCTAGGAACTCCGGGTTGGAGAGGATCTGGTAGCGGACGCCGCGGCCGTTGTGGGCGAGGATCTTCTCGATGGCCTCGGCGGTCTTGACGGGCACGGTGGACTTCTCCACCACGATCTTGTCGGAGCGGGAGACGTCGGCGATCATGCGCGCGGCGCTCTCCCAGTAGGTGAGGTCGGCGGCCTTGCCGGCGCCAAGGCCGCGGGTCTTGGTGGGGGTGTTGACGGAGACGAAGACGATGTCCGCCTCGCCGACGTAGCGCTGCACGTCGGTGCTGAAGAAGAGGTTGCGGCCGCGGCACTGCTTGACGACGTCGTCCAGGCCGGGCTCGTAGATGGGGAGGCGGTCGCTGTTCCAGCCGGCGATGCGCGCCTCGGAGATGTCCACCACCACCACCTCCACGGCCGGGCACTTGAGCGCGATCACCGCCATGGTCGGCCCGCCCACGTACCCCGCGCCGATGCAGCAGATCTTCACCATTCTCACAGCTCTGCTCTGCTTTCACTAGCTTTTTTCTTGCAACATTGAACAAGCCAAAACCTCCTCTGATCCTTGGGAGAAACAGAGATACAAATCTTTGGTCCTTGGAGGGACAAGAAGAAGATCGGAGCCAACAAATTGTGCCGTGAGAAGGTAGAGAGGAAGCGAGATGTGAACGCACGGCTGGGAGTACATGCAGCGAGCTAGTAACCCCCACATTTAACGTTCCTACAGTGAATTGAGTCTCATGTTTCCAGTGCCATCACATGCATCTTCCTATCGTTCTACCATTTCAAATGGCAAGTAACTCTCCCATTTGTTACACTTTGTAGCGGTACACAACCATGTGTGCACGCATTAAGTCTTTTGTCCTGAAGAACCTACAAAAGTTAAGGGGCCATTAAGATCCTGCATAGCCATGAGAGGTGAAGCATATGAGTGGCACTATATATCTTGAGAACGTGGTTCATATACCAGACTCAATATTTGAGTGAATGATGAGGTATAATGAGTAGTGTTTGTACAATTAGTGGATATGATCGAGGTGCTCCAAATGATCATCTCGCTCTGGGGTTGAGAGGTATCGGGATTCTACATTGTGTTAGAGACTAAAGTCTGCTTCCTTCTAGCTCTTTTGCCGCAAGAATGATAATAGATGGACGAGATCCTCGGATGGCCTTAGCTGGTCGACATAAAACAGTAGTCTGACCCAACGAGTCTTATCCGTGTGGGTGATCTCTGTATTTTTTCGTGTGTAGAAGATAGACTAAAGTTACATTGGTAGTGGGCGTGGAATGCTTTGAAGCTAGCACCAGCCAACATAGTCCAGCTTCCCCACATCTAATGGGTCGTTCCCAATCAATTTAGGTCATCCATCATGTATTCGATGATGCTAATGCTTTTATTTGACAGATCGATAATAAAGGAGTGTACTCCACAATCTCTCTTTGACCATGCTATTAATTTTAGTGGAGAACAACATGTTTGTATCCCTGTTGCTTGGAATTTCAAAGTTCATCCAAAAATTCATGTTTTCTCTAGTTGCTTGCTAATAATAAGCTTATGATTAGGGATAAGCTTAGGATTAGGCACATTATCAAACCTCTAGACTGTTTGTTCGGTTTGGAGCAAGAATCCATACATCATCTGATGTTTGATTGTGTGGTGGACAAATGAATTTTGCCAGTTTTCAGAGTTTTTTTAACACTAGTGATCTTGGTGCTGATGTTGGGCGGTTTTGTTTTTGGAAAGCTATCTGAAGCAAGATTTTGGGTTTCCAACAGGAAACATTCTCTTTTAAATATGACAACCTTTGTAGTTCTCTGGTGCATGTGGAATTTTTGAAATTCCCTGGTTTTTGATAATGTGGTTTGGATCTCTGTTACTTAGGTCTTGAGGATGATTCTGATAACTATCAGGTCCTCGACAATTTATTCTTGGACCAAAACATATCCAAATTGGAGGAACTCGTCAACCACCTGATAAACCATCTCCAACAGCCACTGCAGATCTCATGGGGGTGACCCTGGAAAGCCCACATCCTGACTAGCGATTTCTGAACGAAGATCAAGCTTTCTGATCCTGGCTCCTTTGACTCGCCGGTAAAAAACAGGGCAGGATGGCAAAGTGAGCTTTCACATCCCTGTCTCCACCCTGGATCGGCCCTAGCCGTTGCAGGCTGCTGAAGCCCTAGCTCTGACGACAATCAAAGTTGCGGGAGGAGACACATGAGAATATTGAGTTGGTGTTTTGATCCTTTGGGAGAAACATATAGAGATATCTTTGGTCCTTGGTAGGAACAAGATGAAGAACAAAGATAATCAATTGTGCAGTGAAGAGGAAGAAAGGAAACGAGATGTGTGGTTGCTGGCGTGGTCGGTCATGAACGCATGACTAGGAGTGAATGCAAATTCATCACTCTCGTAAGCCACATACTTTGATGTGAGTCGATGGCGAACGAACGTTTGGGAGTGAATGCCAAAACCTCCTTTTCACAAGCCAAAACCTCCTCTGATCCTTTCGGATATAGAGAAATATTTGGTCCTTGTGAGGAACAATAAGAACGGAGCGAATGCTGGCGTGGTTGATGGTGAACGAACGACTGGGAGTGAATGCAACGAGCTAGTAGTAACCCCCACATTTAACGTTCCTACAGTGCCTCGAACGTCTGTAAAACTACCAAAGTCCCGTGTTTCTAGTGCCAGTGGGGCCGATCGCATGCATCTTCCCATCGTTCCGTCGTTCCAAATGGCAAATAAACTCTCCCACTTGTTACGTTGTTCTGCCATTCCAAATGGCAAATAAACTCTCCCATTTGTTACGTTTTTTTTGCGGGGCCATTTGTTACGCTTTGCAGCGATACACAAGATGCATGCATGCATTAAATCTTTTGTCCTGCATCATCTACAAAAAATAAGGGGCAATTAAGATCATGTATAGCCATGAGAAGTGAAGTATATAAGTGGCACTATATAGCTAAAGAATGTGGTTCATATATCAAACTCAATATTTGAGTGGATGATGACATATGATGAGTAGTGTTTGTATAATTAGTGGATATGATCGATGTGCTCCAAATGATCATCTGGCTGTGGGGTTGAGAGGTATCGGGATTATGCATTGTGCTAGAGACTATAGCATTCTTTCTCCTAGTTCTTTTACCACGAGAATGAAGATGGTCTGAAGAGATCCTCAGATGGTTGTAGCTGTTCGACCTAAAATAATAGTCTGACCCAACAAGTGTTATTCGTGTGGGTGGCCTCTGTATTTTACCGGGCGCCGGTGAAGAGGTCAACTTACATGGCTAGTGAGCTCGGAATGATTTGAAGCCAGCACCAAGCAACGTAATTAAGCTTTCCCACATCTAATGGGTCGTTCACAAACAATTTAGGTCATCAATCATGTATTCGATAGTAGGATTTGATTTGCACTTACAACACATTTTACAAAGCTAGCTACCATCTAGAACTCCATTCACATGTTACAATGTTCTCCCAATCGACCTTGGTACTCTCTTGTGTGAGATAATGAGCTTGGTTATTGGTGTCTCCTGCTTCAGACTTAGGACCTTCATCTAAACACTATTTGCAGTGATTCCTGCTTGCTCAAATTTGCCTAAAGGAGTTGTGTGGGGCCATCATGAAGCTTTCCCGTGTCATTTATTGTTAGGAAAAGTCGCAATTGAGCACCCACACACCTACAACACCTATCCCACCATCTGGTTTCTTGGATGTCGCTAGTCTATTTTTTTCTCTAAATTTGTTGTCGGTTCAACGATTTTATGTTCATATGTCTTGTAGATCTGGAAACATGTTTCTTGCTCCACCAAGATTCTATTTTGAATGTCGTTCACATTTCGGGTCAATTTTCCCTTGAAATTACATTAAATTTTTTGCCCTACCCCTACCCCCTAAATCCCTAGATCTATTTTCCCTTTACATACTTTGGATTCACCCCCTTTCCTTTGTTATAAACCCACATACTGCATGAAAATATGTTTTCTAAAAGATGAAAATGGAGAGCATTTCGTTCAAACAATTTTCTTCCTAAATCCTAATAAATGGTGAAGAAGTTTGCTTTGATCGCAAGGAAATAGGCCTTCAAATGCATTGAAATTTCCTTCCTAATGCATGTGCATTGTCCGAAGTGATGGAATATTGGATTCAAGCTTGGCGCT
Source organism: Bromus sterilis (assembly GCA_950022295.1). Lineage (NCBI taxonomy): Eukaryota > Viridiplantae > Streptophyta > Magnoliopsida > Poales > Poaceae > Bromus > Bromus sterilis. The sequence goes on along the minus strand of OX465595.1, from coordinate 355,946,734 downwards.
TTTATAAAGTTTGTTTGTTCTTAGATAAATTATCTTTTCTAATCAATTTCTCAGATCCCTTTCCTTATCATTATCATTCCTAAATATTTTTGTGTAGTCTAATAGTCTCCTAATGTGAGATTTCATTTGATTTTCCCTGAATTTATCCAAGGACTTTTTTTTGATCTTTTTCATGGTAATATGTGGCAATGAACAAATATGTTTGGTTGGTATATGTTAGATAGATAGATAGATAGATAGATAGATAGATAGATAGAGAGAGGGAGAGAGAGAAAGAAAAATCTTTGGTCCTTGGGAGGAACGAGAAGAGGAACAGAGCGAATCAATTGTGCAGTGAGGGTGAAGAGAGGACGCGATATGTGTTGGTTGATGGTGAAAGCATGGCTGCGAGTGAATGCATCGAGCTAGTAACCCCCACATTTAATGTTCCTACAGTGCGAACGTCTGTAAAACTACCAGTCACGTGTTTCTAGTAGCGTCGATCGCATGCATCTTCCCATTGTTCTAAAATTCCAAATGGCAAATAACTCTACCATTTGTTACACTTTGTAGCTGTACACAACGATGCATGCATGCATTAAGTCTTTTGTATTGCAACACCTACAAAAAATAAGGGCCATTAAGATCCTGCATAGCCATGAGAGGTGAAGCATCTGAGTGGCACTATATAGATAGAGAATGTGATTGATATATCAAACTCAATATTTGAGTGAATGATGATGTATGATGAGTAGTGTTTGTACAATTAGTGGATATGTTCTTTCTTCTCCAAATGATCATCTCGCTCTAGGGTTGAGAGGTATCGGGATTGTACATTCTGCTAGAGACTAAAGTCTGCTTCCTCCTAGGTCTTTTACTACAAGAATGATAATTGATGGACGAGATCTTCGGATGGCCTCAGCTGGTCGACATAAAATATTAGTCTGACCCAACGAGTGTTATCCGTGTGGGTGGTCTCTGTATTTTGCTTCGCGCAGAAGATGGGCTGAAGTTACATTGGTAGTGGGCGTGGAATGCTTTGAAGCTAGCACGAGCCAACATAGTCCAGCTTTCCCACATCTAATGGGCCCTTCCCTATTAATTTAGGTTATCCATCATGTATTCGATGATGTCGATGCTCTTATTTGGCAGCTAGAGAATAAAGGAGTATACTCCCACAAGCTCTCTTTAACCATGCTATTAATTTTAGTGGAGTACAACCTGCTTGTAACCTTGTCGTTTGGAGTCTTGAAGTTCCTCCAAAAATTCATGCTTTTATCTGGTTGATTGCTAATAATAAGCTTCTGTATAGGGATAACCTTAGGATTAGGCACATTACCAAACCTCTAGGTTGTTTGTTCTATTTGGTGCAAGAATCCATACACCATCTGATGTTTGATTGTGTGGTGGCCAAATGTATTTTCATCTAGTCGACTACAAACTTTGAAGGTAAAAATTAGTTAATCAAGAGAATATCTAAACCACTAATTTTTTCAGTGTGATGCATTCCCTAATCTTATTTATTTATTTATCATTGAGATCCATGTTCTTCGTATATTGTTTTAATTTTTCTGCTTAAATCAAATTGACTTGTTTTCTTTACTTATAAATTTATCATCCTTCAAGAATGAAGAGAAGGATATAAGTTAATCATCTTGTTTGATGCCTTTAGAAGTCATAGATCTAAACCTAACCTAATTATAGATGTAGACTTGTTTGTATTGTTATATTCAAGCCTCCAGTGACCCCTCCCCAACACGGTCCCACTAGCGGACGAGCGAGCCCCTCCCTGCGCCACAGCCGGCCCCTCCTCGCCTTCTCTTCTCCTCATCGTCGCTAGACCGCACATCCGGGCAAAGCTCAATCGACGTAGGCGGCGGCGGGACCCGTGCTGCTCATGGTCGTGGGTGTTGTCGTGGATAGAATCCTGACAATAGATATAGGGGTATGAATGGAGCTAAATGAATCTGTACGTAGAGAGGGTTGACGCAAGAGGATTATACAGGTTAGGCCTCTCCGCAGAGATAAAAAACCTTAGTCCTGTCCCAGGCTTACTGGGGTGTTCTTTCTTCAGAATACTAAGGAGTGGAGAATGTTGCGCGTGCCCACACCGGAGGGGAGGAGGGGCTTATATAGAGTGCGCCCCTGCCCTCTTAATGCCCCGGCTTAAATGGGTCTTAATTACAAGATTGAATGCGTACTTAATTACAGAAACGGTCTGCCCATTACTACTAATAAAGGAGAAAAAACGGTCGCGGTATTGAATGCTTCCTGTCCGTTGCGTTCCTGTCTTCCGAGTAGGAGAGGACCCACCTATCACTTCCGAGGTGGCGATCTACTCGGATCTTGCTGCACTTCCGAGTAGCCGTGTATTCGGAAGTGGCTTCTGATCTCCGAGTAACTTGTTACTCGGAGATTGTTGATGCTCCATGTTTTTTACTGGTCTTATTTTGTTTGGGAGTATAAGGGAAACCCAGGGCTTAAGGATACACCCTGGTTTCCCTTGCCTAGGGGTATGCCTTTAGTATTACCACGACAGTAGCCCCCAAGCGCTTTCGGGGGCTCGTGACTAAGGTGGCTGACACTTGTTAGCTTTTCTGAGGTATGCGAAGATTAAACTCAGTAAGAGGCCCGGAAGGGCTTTATTGATGTTTGAACTTTTCCCTCGAGTATGAGTTGGGCAGGTTAGCGGAAAAATTTCGCGACACTCAAACGTCTCTCGGAAGAGGTGGACTGAGGCCCCGGAAGGCGTGTCTCGGAGTAAAAGGCCTTAAACTCCATATGAACCAAATTTGTAAAGTTTAATGCCCTAGGACATCATGACGAGTCCTAGGCCATGCCACGTGGGACATTGATTCTTTACCCCCTGCGCCGGGTCTTACTGGTGGCCTGGCATTCTACGTCAGATACGGGCCACCAGCGAGCTAGTTACTCGGATTTCGGCCCGAGTAACTGGGTGCGAGGTTTTTCGTCTCGCGGGGAACCCTTAAGTGGTTCTTTTCGTCGTACTTCCGAGTGACAGCTTACTCGGACGCTGCGGGAGCTTAGTAATTTCTTCCGATTGATGGCGTACTCGGAGAGTTTGGTCGGTGTGCGTTATGCTTCGGATCTTCCGAGTAGTTGGGGAGGTTCCGAGTTTTGGATCGAAATCAGATTCGGTCTTTTACAGAGGATCTCGCCCTGTCAGAGAATCTTCTTGCCCAGGCAAGTGGGCGCACTGTTTGGGCCTGTCTCCTCGATTCCCGCGGCGGTCTTATAGGATAATAATTAACTGCCCGTGGGGAAGTGGGAGGGATCATGGGGAAGTGGAGCGGTTTTATGGGGAGAGCAACCGGCAGGCCCAATAGTGGGGCACGGATCTGACGCGTGGCGGTTGCCGCTTCGAGCTATAAAACCGCCCCTACCTTTCGGTTTGGGGCAGATCCGCTCATTCTCCTTCGCACAGCCGTTCACACTTCTCTCTCTCGCTTCGCCTCTTCCTTGCCTGCTTGATCCCGCCGCCGAGACGCCTCCGCCGGCCGCCCGTGCTCCATCCTGGGAGGCCGTCATTCGCGCTGCCCCTCCGCTGCCGCCGAGACCATGTCTGCGGGAGAGTGGCTTCCGTCGAGGGTGACGGAGGACATGCTACTGGGGTACCAGGACGCCGGTCTGGTCCCCCGCGATGGTTGTCGCCTTCCCGCGGCCGGGGAAGACGAGCCTGCTCCACGGGACGGTGAGAGAGTCCTTTTGCTGTCGCATGTGGATCATGGATTTTCTCTTCCTCCTCATCCCATCTTCTTGGACTTTTTGGCTTTCACGGGTGCTCAACTTCATCACATTGTCCCCAACGCCGTTACCCTCCTCTCTAGTTTTTTCACCCTTTGTGAGGGATTCTTAGGCATAGAGCCCCACTGGCATCTTTTCCGTAGTATATACGCCATCAAGCCTCAGAAGGCGAAGAAGTCTGGGAGGGTGGCGGTGTTGAGTTCAATCATCTCTGCGGCGGCCTGTTTTTGGCCAAGAAGCAAGGGGTACAGTACTTCCCTTCTAGTCTGCCTGATTCTATCAAGAACTGGCAGAACAGTTGGTTCTACTGCAAGGTGACCGAGGGGCCGGGGGTGCGTACCTTGCCGCCTTACTCGGACGTTAGGATAACTTCCTCTCAGGGCTGGAATCCTCGACTTACCAATGCTGATAAGGAGCAGGTGCTCCCCTTGATGCGAGAAGTCATCCGGCTGAAGAAGAATGGCTTAGACGCCATGGATCTGATATCCACCTTTGTGGTTCGGAAGATTCAGCCTCTCTAGGCCAGAGTTCGGGGGATGTGGACATATTCCGGGTTGCAGGAAGACACCCGTTATAGCAATGCCGAGATGCCCATGGACGAGTTTGAACTTCAGATGAAGATGATAACCACCGTGACCCATGGGCTTCAGATGACTGGCCGAGTGAGGCCCCTCAGCATCGAGAATCCTCCCACCTTGGTATGCCGATTTATGCCATGTGTAACTTACGTGCGTTTCACTTGTTGGCTCTAACTCAGACTTCCTTATTTTTGCTAGGATTTTACCCAGTTCCGGTCTTCTATCCCTCTGGCTCCGCAACATCCTGCCGAGGAGGATGAAGACAGTACTGCCGGTGCAGGGGTCGGAGTTGAGGCGGGGGAGGAACTGGAGTCCGAGGTAGCTCGGGCTCAGGCAGCGTCCGAGCAGCGCTCGAAGAACAACCAGGACCGCGAGTCGGCGCAGGAGGGGCTTACTCGAACCCGTAAGAGGGATCATACTCCGAGTGAAGAAGAGGGCAGCGGGAAACTTCCGCCCTTGAGCCTCAGTTCTGGGAAGGTTGCGCCCATGAAGAAGAAGAAGCTTGTCACACTTGGGGGCCGAGAGGCTAATCCCCCAGGGGGTGTTGCTGTTGAAAAGGCCAAGGGGGCTGGATCTGGTTCGGCCAAGGTTGCTCCCCCGAGGCGTGGCTTGAAGACCGTCCACAAGTAAGACTGTTAGCTTTCATATCCTTTGTCGTTCTGCTGGTTTCCCAGGCCCGTTCTTAGTTGTTTTATTTTGCAGTGTTCGTCCGAGTGGTTCTGAGACGTTGCCTGGGATCGAGGATCCCGAGGCCGAAGCTATGGAGGATGTTAGTACTTGCGAGGTGACTGACTTTCCTGGAATGGACACTATTCCAGAAGATATTGCGGCTGTTGGTGAGAATTCTTCGCTGTTTTTGCTGAGACTTTTACCGCTGTCGTCTTTTCGCTTTTAATTGTTTGTTGTTTTTGATGTAGACATGGATGTTGACTCTACTGCTGATCCAACTCGAATTGCTGCCGAGCCTGCCACTGCTGGGGTCACTCCTCCTGAGGTGACAATTCCTGAGGGGACGGTATCCTCTGGGTCTGGTTCCCGAGCTGCCGCACCTGATGCTCCAGCTGGGGAGGCTATTAAGGAGACCCCTGTCGCCTCGGCGGCTGCTCGAGGGAGTGAGCTTGCTATCTCGGTAGCCATTCCAGTCGAGGCCCCAGTGGAGAGTGCTATTGTTGGTGGATTGAAGGAGTCCCTGGTTAAGGCGACTCAGTTTGAGCTACGGCTGCGGGAGTTAGCATCCGAGGCCGAGTTGGTGAAGTCCAACATGCACGTAAGTACTTACGTAAGTTTTCCTACCCACTGGGTGTAGCCCCCAAGGCTCCGAGTAACTTTGCGAAGTTATTCGGAGTCTTGTGATAAGAGGTTTTCATTTCAGTGAACTTCCAGTGGGAGCACTTCTCAGTGCAACCACTGGGTGTAGCCCCCAAGGCTCCGAGTAACTTTGAGAAATTATTCGGAGTCTTTTGATAGGAGGTTTTATTTCAGTGAACTTCCAGTGGGAGCACTTCTTATTTCAATAAAAACCTATCAAAAGACTCCGAATAACTTTGCAAAGTTACTCGGAGCCTTGGGGGCTACACCCAGTGGGTGCACTAAGAAGTGCTCCCACTGGAAGGATTTATATAAAAAGTCTCCAATCAAAAGACTCCAAGTTACTTGGAGCCTTGGGGGCTACACCCAGTGGGTGCACTAAGAAGTGCTCCCACTTGAAGGATTTATATAAAAAGTCTCCAATCAAAAGATCCGAGTAACTTCAAGAAGTTACTCGGAGACTTGGGGGCTACTTTCGTGGTCATACCTAAGGCATACCCTTAAGTATCATATATCATGGGGTACCCTTAACGAGACAATAAGAGTAAGACAACATGACATATAACCGAGTCAGGTGTTACTCGGATACACCAACTCGGATGCTGCAACTCGGATGGTCTAACTCGGATGCTCCAACTCGGATGGTCCAACTCGGATGGTCTAACTCGAATGCTGCAACTCGGATGGTCCAACTCGGATTGTCCAACTAGGATAAACCAACTCGGATGCTCCAACTCGGATGGTCTAACTCGAATGCTGCAACTCGGATGGTTCAACTCGAATGCTCCAACTCGGATACACCAACTCGGATGCTGTAACTCGGATGGATTTACTCTGCGCGTGGCAACTCTGCATGTATCAACTCTGCACGTGGCAACTCTGCATTAAAAGAGGAGTTACTCACGACAGTTACTACTCCAAGCATTACTTCATGTAATAAGTAGCACTAGAAACCTCCACATTTATTAGGCACTAATCTCTCATTAATTCCCCATTTATGTAATTTAAGTGGCATGGGGGTGGCGCACTCTATATAAGCCATTCCCACCACTACCCAGAGGACAGGCTCTTCTTCCTCCTCTCTCACGGGATCTTATCCCATGTAATGCCATGTTCTTCGTGTTCTTACACAGATAAAGGAAAAGCTCCCCCGGGAGCACGAGACGTAGGGATTTTATCTCCTCCGCGAGAGTCCCGAACTCGATAAAATCACCTGCGTCCACCCGTTTGCATCTCGATAGATCATGCTCCGTTCATACCCTCTCTCTATTGTCAGGATCATATCCACGACAGGTGTCCTGGTGGCCAAAGCCGGAGGGGGCGGCGACGGGATGGCGTGTCAATTTTGGCAAGATCTGACTGGAATTGGTGAGGTTCATTTGTGGCTGCGATGGTGCGGGCTTGTGGTGTTGCCTACAAAGCACAACCGGCGATGGTACTCTAGTAGGTGACGCGGGGTGGTGGATATGATCCTTCTTCCTCTAGGTCGAAGCCAATGGTGGCGATGGATCTATGGCTCGGGGCAACCCAGTTGGGGCTCAAGGTGGGTTGGAACTGTCGCTCCGGGTAGGTGGGGTTGATCTCGATCTGAGTGGTGCCCGCAGACAATGAGGTCCCGCTCCCTGAGGGTACGATGGGCGATGGTGGTGGTCGGGACTCTGCTGCGCTATTAAGCTAAGCGACATCATATATGACGAACATGGCGGCAAACAAACATGCTCTTAGGCGGTCATTGGTAGTTGTGGGGTAGTGTACATCCTGGTCCACAAGGACCTGAAAGCAACAAGGGCGTTGGGGCCTCCTACCGTTGAGGCGCCGACCCAATCCCGCGGCTAATACCGTCGGGCTAGGAGCGGAAGGGCATCTCCTTTCACTCCTCCTTTTCATGGTGGTGCACCGTGATGTGGGCGGGTGGTTGTGTCGCTGACATGGATGGCAGGTCGCATGGTTTGCTCTTCAGCGGGCACCATGATGGCGGGGATGACCTTCCCTCTTGGTCGTGTGGGTGACAAGATGTGAGAAATGGGTGGCTAGGGCGCACTATCTATCTCTGATAGTGATGGCAACCCGATCTGGATCTGGAGTCCTGAGTTCATCGTGCTTGCCTTGGAGACCTCATGGTGGCACGGGGGAGCTGATGGGTGAAAGCTCCGCGCTTTATTAATGACGACAACGACATTCGCGAGAACCGTGATCTTCGTGAAGACGTTGTTGTGGAGCTCGTCCCCGTATTCGGGTGAATTTTTTTGTCTGTGGACTCCACAACAACGAGGTTTACCGCCGTAATCCCTCTTAGGGGCGTTGTCCTGGAGCTTATGTGTTATAGGTCAGCCTGTGCATTCGGTTTTTTCGGTTCGATTCGGTTCGGTTTATACGGTTTTTATACTTCGGTTTATACGGTTTTATACATAGATACGGTTCGGTTTCGGTAATAACCACTTGTTATCGGTTCGGTTTCGGTAATAACCAAAGTTGACGTGATTTTGAAGTTTCAAGCAATACATTTATGAGAAAAAAAATATTTGACCTGCTTTTAAAATCTGCTTCCTTTTATGATCCTAAATTTTTCTTTATTCTTGTTTTGACAACTAAACTTCATTTTGTTTCCTTTATGACATTTTTGTCAGTTTTAGCCATAAAATGTTATGTGTGATATGAAAAATTCTATTGTGCCCTTGCATTAGCAAGCTGGAAAAAATACCAATGCTAGAGAGACATTCGTTATCCTTAACCGAAGAGACAAACCGGCAGCGGTATGACCGGCGGTGACAGAAAATCAAGCAGCGGCGGCTGCCGAGCAAAGTTAGGGGATTCCCAGATCCCATGCCGTGGAGGAGGGTGACGCGGAGATAGCTGCCCAAGCGGCGACAGCAACCACCGAGCAGCGTCAACAAGGGATGAGCCACAGGCGGGGCGAGCGTGACGGCCGGCGGGATAGGCGCGGCGGCTGGCGAGACGGGAGCGACGGCCGATGAGGAGGCCGAGGACGCCGTGCCGAGGCCAAGGACGCCGAGGACTCCGAGACGCCGTAAGATGCGCGGCCGCTGGCTCTCCCTCCCGCTGTGTTCCCGAGGGCGACATCTGGCTAGGGTTGCGACTCACATGTCGTGTGTGTGACTTGAAGTTGGGTTGACTGCCTACCTGGTGGCGGGTGGGTTGGGCGCCTGAGCAGGCTTTCAGCCTTTCACCCTAAAAAAAACAAAAACTTGGACTGTTTTCGGTTTTGTTCGGTTAACCGGTTTATTTTGGTTTAAAACCTAAAAAACCGAATTCAATACGGTTTGCTATTTTAAAAATTGAAATTGAAACCTAAAACTGAAAAACCTAAATTTCGGTTTCAATTCGATTTTTTTCGATTCGGTTTTCGGTATAGTTTCGGTTTTGCACAGGGTGAGTTATAGGACATATCATGGTGTTTTTCGATTCTTCTTGCACTCAATTTAGGTAGCATAGTCGCATGCGTTCCAAGGAAAAGCAAAAGGAACTGGATTTTGCAAAGATTGATATAACCATCGTACCGTTTATTCGGTTCATAGGTTGTTCTGCAGCGACGAACAAAAAACCGCGGTGCAGTGAAGTGCAGCCTTGAGCTCACCCAAAAGCTTGACTCCGATGTGACGATATGACAAGACGCTCCCCTACGGCACGTGCGGTTGACCCAGCCAGGACAAGACGCTCCCTTCTCCACGCGACGTAACATCTACCCTTCTCGCTTACATTGGGCCCCATTCCCCGGGCCGCACAACTCTGCCCCACCCGTCAGCTACAGATTAGCCCGTGCGAATTAATCGTACGAGGGTCGCCTCCAAAGGACCTTCTTCGCAGCCAAAATACACAATAATTTGGGGGAACCACCGGGAGCAGCCGCCGCAAGAAACCTCGATTTCTCAATCCCCCAATTTTTCCCTCGCTCGATCCCGCCGATTCGAGGTTAGAATCCCCCCAAATTCACTCCATTTCCCCCCAATCGCTCGCCTCGCCTGTTTCGCTATAAAAATCCGTGGAATTCGAGCTCATTTCGATCACGATTCGCTTCGGGGGAGACCCCCCATTCGGGTTGTTCACTCGGAACCACCCACCTTCCCAGCAGCAGATTCGATTAGCGGGTTTCTGCGCCCGCCCGTCTGATTTCCGGATCGGGAAGCAATAATCTTCGAGCGAGGTATGTAGCCTGAATCTCTCACTACTTCTTTCTCTGATTTCGCGGGCGGGGTTCTTCCAACCTTGTGTGTAATTATTAATCATCATTTGTCAGGAGTTTGGCGGAGATTGGTGAAGACGCTGGGTGTGCGTCGTCTAGGGTTTGCTCTCGGTGTAGCCGTTTGATTTGGTTTCGGGGGCTGCTTCAGGGGCTGCGTTTCTGTTGTTGATTGGGTTATTAGAGGTGCTGAGCCAAGATGCAGCCTCGTCAGAAATTCAGTCGTGTCGACACCCAGGAGCTCAAATCTCGGATCACCAAGAAACTCGGCCATCAGCGGGCCGAGCATTACTTCAACAGCCTCAAGAAATTCCTGAGCTATCGGCTCAGCAAGGATGAGTTTGACAAGATTTGCTTGAATGTATTCGGCAAAGAAAATATCAAGCTTCATAATTTCCTTGTTCGGTCCATTCTCAGCAATGCTTGCTTATCCCTTGGACCGCCTAGTAAGCAGACGGTCACTGGTAACTCACAGACTAGCATGGTGTCCAATGGGCCATTGGGCAATGGCGCTCTGCCGGCGAAGAGGGGGCGGTCTATCACTAGTAAGGATAGGAAGTTCGCTGATAGGCCGAGCCCTCTTGGTCCACATGGGAAGGCACCACATGGGCACGGGGGTGAGGTGAGCAACTCCTGCGACGTGCCAAGATCTAGGGAGCAACATAGTACCCTGGAGTTTGTCTCAACAGGGAGCAAGGTTATGTTGGAAGTTGTCTCCGTGGAAGATGGGGAAGAGGTTGAGCAAGAGCGGAGCAGCCCAGCATGTGTTCAGAGTCGAAGCCCGATCAGAGCTCCGTTGGGGATTCCAAAGGCTCACACTCCTCAGCCTTCTACTTCTTACTCTTCTGGAATATGTTCTGCTATTGGGGGGTTACCAGATACTAGCTCATTATGGAAGGTACTTGAGCACAGCTTGCAAACACAAGGTCTGAATGTATCCATGGAGTGTGCTCGTGCACTGAATTCCGGACTGAACTCACATTTAACTCGGTTGCTCAAGTCTTCTTTGGATGTTGCTAAAGCTAGGGAAAATAAAATGCGGATATATCAAGCAAATGGAAGAGCAGGTCCTTCATGGAATGGTGGACAGAACCATAGCTTCCCTTCAGAATCAAGACGGTCCTACCAAGCTTCGTTACAAGATGTTCAGGTAGCAGTGGAGTCTGACAGACAGTTATTGGGTTGTGATTATTCAAAGCAACATGAGAAGCTTACCTTTCATCTTATGGAAGAGTGAAAGTCGCAAACACAATTTTGACAAGCTTCGTTACAAGATGTTCAGGTAGCAGTGGAGGCCAACAGTCAGTTATTGGGTTGCGATTATCCAAAGCAGCATGAGAAGATTACCTTTTGTCTTATGGAACAGTGAAAGTCACAACCACATTTTGACAAAGCTTCGTTACAAGATGTTCAGGTAGCAGTGGAGTCCAACAGTCAGGTATTGGGTTGTGATTATCCAAAGCAGCATGAGAAGATTACCTTTCATCTTATGGAACAGTGAAAGCCGCGAACGCAATTTTGTTGTCTGTTAGCAAATACTATCTTGACCGTATAGCATGTCAGGTATGTTTCTGTTGGTCATGCAACGAAACTACAGTTAGATTAAGCTGAGATGAATGAATGAACTTTGAATAGTAGATCGAGTTATACATCCATGATTCTTGGATTTTGTACGTGTAAGTGAACTTTAATAACAAGTGTCTTTGCACACATGGAAAAGATGTCTCACTCTCTTTGTTTCATTTACTAGTAAGTTGTCCGTGCATTGCCGCGGAAGATAAAAGATGTATAGAAATATACTCCCTTGGTTCACAATTATAAGAGGTTCTAACTTTTTTCTGAATCGGATGTATATAGGCATGTTTTAATGTGTTTGTTCACTCATTTCAGTGTGTATTTAGTCCATATTAAAATATCTAAAACATCATTTGTGAACGGTACTAAAATTCAGTATATTTTGTGAAACCCCTACCATGTACCCGTTAAGTTTTGTTTGCCATATCTCCGCTTCATGTTCCTCCACATTTGGCCTCTCCAGTCACCAACTCCTCCTCACGCGCCTTACATCATTTCCTGAAAGTTTGTCGAGTCTCTATAGATGTTTGGAAATAAAAAATGTCAGACACATTAAGTGACAACATGGCTGGGCTTCACTTATTTAATACACTTTCTTTGAACCACTAAACACATATTATATCTTGCCTCAATTTTTTCCCTCCCTAGCATTTTTCCAACTCGGCCTTTTACATATCTAATTTGTTTCATCTCTCTTATACCAATGATGACAACTTCCATTCACGGTTACAAAATTAAAAATCAAATATGCCCTTAAACGTGATAGCAAAAAAATCTAAGTGAGTTCTCCTTGATTCCGAAAGTTCAAGACAAAACTGGACACCATGTACATATATATGTACTGTAGACGAGTAGTGTAGTTACTTAAAATCTTGGACAATATGCTTGATAATAATTGGAATTAAGAAGTTGAGGGTCACTATGGACTAATTCTATGTATAGAAAATTATTGGGTGCAGAGATATGACTGTTGTGGTTGTGACTATAAAGTAATTTGGTGCAATAGTAAGCATATGATTTGAAGCATCCTCTTAACTTAGAGAGAATTCCTTATATGGAACTTTCTTAAATTTTTGTTCCTTATTTGACACCGTGAAAAATTACTTCCTTCTATGGCCTCTCCTTAAAATTTCTTTCTCCGTATGACACTCTAGTACATTTTTGTCCACCAAAGAGGCATGAAAATACGATTTTACCCCTGATGCATAATATGTTCAAATTTTGTACAGAGCAATAACTGAATGTTACATATTTAATAGGTATAGCTAACATAATAAACATGCTTAGCTTGTCAGTATGGCGACCCAAATTACCGTATCCCCTGACGAGATGCGAGACGAGCTTTCGGCGTATGTACGATTCTGCGATCCTTCCGACGTGATATGTTCGCATAAACCAGCTAAGCTAGCTAGCAGCTGATCGATTGCCTAGTAGCAAACACGACACATGTACGCAGTGACGGAGCCTCGATGCATGCTAAGCATTTTGGTCCAGCCCATCGGTGACGGTGGCTAATTCCCCTCCCAATCGAATTAATTTGTATGTACTCTGTACGTGCAAAGCTAGCTAGCTACTAAATCAACTTGATTGATTGTACGTACAAAGCTAGCTGGCAACTAGAATCAGCTTGATCGATTGTTTTATGACTATGAGCAGCTTCCCGCTTGTCGTTGTATCTGCATGTATTGCTTGCTTGTACTTCATTAGATGGATTCATCGGCTGCTTGCCGCATCTGATTAGCATTAGCTTAATTCACCGTCTGCTTGCCGAATCTGATGGCATTAATATGATTTGTAGTCTGATGGTATTAGTCCCGTACAATTTTTCTACCTCATTATGCATCAGGGATAGCAAGGTCTTCTCATACATTTTTCACGAACAAAATGCACTAAAGTGTCATATAGGAAAATAAATTTTGGTAAGAGGCCATATAGGGAAGAAAATTTTCACCGATGTTAAATAAGGAACATGATTTTAAGGGAGTGTCATATAAAGAATTTTCTGCTTAACTTATGGCCCTGCCGCTGTTGTGAGGCAAAATTAATGAAAGCTTGGGTACCCGTTGTAATGGACATGAATACGAATTCGGATGTTTGGATACCCGTTGAATTGGCTCACAAAATCGTACTGAGGTTTCAATACGAAATCATGTTTGAAGGTCAAACTATGGAATTGCATAGCAATATTAGTGTGTGCATCAAAGCAGAAGTTGTGACTATAATAACTGGATGATTGTATATACTTTTTATGTCAAATATTTTAGAAATCTAGGACGACATGATATAATATTGGCATAGAAAAAACAAACATTACCTATAATACCTAAATAGTTCATCTACACTATCTTATTTATCTTGACATGCAAGCATGTCACATCATCATATAATTATGCGGGATAAGACCCACCTCAACATGCAACCATGCATGAGACAAGATTCACCACCATATGCAACCATGCATGGAAAACTAGTTTCATTCTATTATTATATTTATATTCAATAAATATTTACAACTATACATAATCAAATACAATAAGTTGTATGTATTTTAAAATTTGGTTCATGTGTTATTAATCTAAATATTTAGAAGTCACATAATCAAATTTCGTTGGAATATACGACTACTGATTCCCGTAGCAACGCGCGGGGTATCATCTAGTTTTACACAAAGTAGAACACATCAGTTTATATAGGTGTTCCAAATTCCCAGCGACAACAAAACATAGTTTCAAATTTAACAACACAATTGTTCAAATAAGTTGAAGTTGAACATGACATAGTTCGAAATGTAACAAAACAAATAGTTCACGTAGATCAAAGTTCAACAAGATAAACATGAAAGCATCATGTGCATAACTTCAAGGAAACAACAACAGCCAAACTTTTTTCATGTGCATGGGCAGCTCCATTAGAGCTTCAACCAAACGCTCATTAAGAACCCAAACCAATTTTGCATGTGACCACAACCAAAACATGTGCATCAATGTTTCTTCTCTCTAGCATGCAGCACACACCATGTATGCATCCTTGCTTGCTAGAGTCATGGCTCAAGTCCTCTTTCTCCTAAGTGCATTTCTTGGTTCTTCGACTGATTTGAGTGGAGCTTTCAATACTATAGGAACAATGCAAGCACAAAATATTCGAGCAAAAATTTCTGAAAGTACACCATCTACCGTCCTTAGTTCAAATGGTTTGGACAAAAAGCTCCAACATCATTCTCCACTACTAAGATTGTTCCTGGTACATGAGATAGTATTACTAAGAATGTTCATGGTCAAAGTATTTATAATTAAATTTAACATAACATGATCAAAATGCCCATTGCTCTTGTCGCGTCATGTCAGCCTACATATGCATGCATGATGCATGGCCATTGCTTGCCATAAGGACCATGTGTGTATGCAATTATTTGGATCGAGGCAACTGGATGAGACAATATGGGGCTTCAATTAGATGGTACTTCTCGAGTACCGAGCTTCAGGATAAAAACCGTATGTTTGTCCTTAGGTCTGTTGGGAATCGGAGTAGAAAACAAAAAAAAATCGGCACTACGAAACCAAACTCAAGAACGGATCTAGGAAGATGCAGATGAGAAGATCGATCTTGTTACCTTCTTGCAACCGTTCAACGGATGCACTTCTCTCGCAGCGGAAGATGTTGATGGAGAGTCGGAGAAGCGTGAAGATGAACACTCCCACGAACAGATCTAATCACCGTGGAGTCCCTCGAACAAAGATCGAACGTACGATCTCTCTACGATTGATCCACACGTACAATGTAGATGATCCGGCAGGGCTCCGTCGTCCAGAGCTCGGCGCCACCGGAGTAGAGAGGAGGGAGGAGCAGCCCTTCGGGAGGGTGGAGATTGGATCTAATGAGAGGGAGAGAGATGGGGCATCCCTTCAGAGGAGAGCAATCTAAATTGTGTGTTGAAGGGGTGCCCCCACCTCCTCTATTTATAGGTGGAGGGGGAGGGGAGCCACCTTGGAGGAGGGGGCAGCCCTAGGGGCTGCGCCCTAGGGTTTCCCCTCCCCTAGGGTTGCGCCAAGGATGGGGGGGGGAAGCTTCCTGGAAGCTCCCCCAAGGCGCCTCCCCCCTTTGGGCTCCCTTGGCCCAAGTGCTCCCTCCCCACTTGGGCCTTCCAAGTGAGAGGGAGCCCATTTATATTAAATTCATTAATTTAATTCCAAAACCTTTTCGAAATACATAATAAATGAATATTAAATATATATCTAGACCAACTCGGAACTTATCCGACCCTCCGATTTTACCCGGTTTTCTTAAAACTCTTCCCGGTACTTTACCGGGTCCCCAAAACGGTTCCGGTTTTTCTCATCGATTATAACCCGATCACTCCGAGACTTTCGCGGTGTGATAAATACATGCACCTATCACTCTAGTACTCTACAGATCATCTACCTTTAAGTGTGTGACCCCATAGGTTCGGTAGGATACGGACATGAACCGGAAACTGACTTTCCCGCGGAACAATAGCCGATAGCGGAGCCATGGACACCCATAACGGTTCCCGTACCTACACGAATATAAATTCGAGTGAACCACAAGCTTAACATGCCAGTCCTATTTGCTTCACGATACTATACAAAACCTGAGGTGAGATCTATTAGGTATCCACATGATTAACCATTAACCATTATACCATGTCATCCTCCTTCCTGTTTTGTTCCAGTTTTCTCGTTTAGTATTCCGGTATCCCTTGTGATCAATTCACAGTGTCTGGCCAGACGATGTTGGATGCCGTAATACCGAGAGGGCCCTCAGAAGTATCTCTCCATCGTTAGAGGAGCAAATTCCCAACTCGAATCGTTAAGTCCCTTGACACACTTTCGGGTGTGAATGATCAAACCCGTTATTGCCACGCATGTTACGGGTGGTGTTGGGACAGTGTCAAAACCCACCCTCCGGTATGAAGTTACGAAACATTCTTATGGTCATGAAGGTCACATGCATATTAACTTTAGATGATTTTACTTATAACATGGAAACGATGTGATCTCAAAGTAAATCATACAATTGGGTCGGTTCAGCACCCTTGTTCTGGCAACAATGTGCTCCCATGTGTTACCGGCATTTCCAATGCCCTATGAACAGGAAAACATGTCATCCATAACACACGGGTTAGTCCTAGAGGCAGACTAAGAACACTTGGTGTTTATACTCCACACCTGCATATGGGTTTTCCTCCGGAGGCAGTTAACATGCTACTTGGCAAAACTCCGCATAAGCCATTGCAGTTATAGCACAGACATATAAACATTAATAATGAACCTGGAATTATAATAATACAATTTATTATTGCCTCTAGGGAATAATTCCAACAGTCTCCCACTTGCACTAGAGACAATAATCTAGTTGCATGGTTTACTCAGACCAATGGCACTTTGGTCTTCATGCTTTCTCATGGTATATACTTCGTCACGGAGCTTAACGCTTTTAGGCTCGTCTCAATCCTGCTTATCTTAATGTACCCCTTCATACTTTATGAAGTATTTAAAGATAGGGCACTATCGTTCAACATGTTTGGACTATAGTGAGCTCTTAGCTTACTTTGCTTTGATCATGATGCTCATATCAAAATATGGTTTATGTAGATCAAGCGTTCGGAACTATGCCAATCACTATGATGGTGTTCCTGATCCAAATACCCTCCTATGAAACTACTAGAGTTGCCATGTTTCACGTCTACGTTGTAGAAATCCCGCTATGTGCCTTAGCTTGAAAAATAATTTTCAACATCCTACTTTGCTACTTAACTACAGACCGATTAAAATATTACAAATCATTATGAAACTTTCTTTCATTTATTTGTAATGAACTCTTTAGTCTTCCTCATAGAACTTTTCTTCATCTGAGGTACTTCAGGAGAACTAATCTACTATTTAGATTACTTTGGTGCTTGTTGCACTTTCAGGACATTCAATACCTTAGTGTTTTATTTTGCTAAAATATTTATTCTCAATCACTCATATGTTATTCACATATATGATTAGAATCGTGCTCCCACTTAATTCCATATCTTATATGATTATTGATGAAATAATAACTTTTATAACTTCATCAAAAACTATTACTCCAACTCTGTGATATTTGCTTCAACTATAGACTAATCTTTGAAGCATTCTCACTTTTACTAATATCGTATAGATCATTAAATCCTTTCAAGTTGTATCATGCATACACCCTTTGTTTAATTTTATCAAAATAAAAAACCATATGTCATACTTCGGAAGTATGTTGCGATTATTAGTAATTTTCCATATGAACATTTGCATCACTACACATATTGTAGTCAACCTTTTGAACTCTATCGAAAAACTTGTTTTTACGATAAGTTGAGCAATATCAACGATTAAGCTATCGTCTATGTTCATATCTATGAAAGTCAAATCCATTCTAATGATCATGTATCCTTAGAAGGGTTTTACCAAGTTCTCAACTTGATTTGGATGGCTTTCATATAGTTTTTATGGTTTTTAAGCCATACAGTGGAGTTAGTGCTCGTCATGGTTTCTTGTAGTTCACAGGTTTATCACACTATAGAACCACCTTGGTCCAACGTGAATTTACAAAGCTGTGTGATACATCATAGGACTTGATCATTTCATCTCTTGAACACATTTCAGAGGTTTATTCATCCTTTTCATCAAATGTAGGAATTTCTGGTTTGGTCACAGAGTTTATCTCTAGAACGAGTTTCTGAGTTTCATTCCGTAGAACCAAATGATTCAACGTAATCATTATAAGGCTATTAGTACTCCCACTTAATTGTTTCAAGAGAGCAATTTTCTCAAGAAAAATCCCATGTCCCGTGATAAACATTTTTCCCGGGTATGGTAGTGGAAGTGTTGTTCGTAACATGATGTTTCTACAATACTTATATTCGGGATCGAGTATATTCTAAATACATCTCCGAAATTATGAAATAACAATTGGAGTTCATGCCATATTCTTATAGGGCATTGTTTCAACAAACATATGACGACGCTCTATTTAGTTCGTAAGTGGTTTCTCAAAAGCGTTAAGTAGTATAGTAAATGGGAGTGTAGTCTAAGTACATCACCGACCTTACCATGTCATGCTGGAATTCAAGGTAGAAAACAATTTTAATTCCAATATGCCATACAAGGCTTGGTTATGCGTCAAGATACTCCGTAGCTATACGGGATTTCAGGTGACGCTAGTTTATGAACTGACTTCATACACTTGATGATGTTTGCTAAATTCTTTAACTCATTTATTTTACGATCAGATCGTCAAATGTTTGATCTATGTGTGATGATGATTCTCTTTGTGTTGAAACAATTTTGAACTTATTCAAAATTTCAGATATTATGTCTTGTCTAAATATCGGTATATCTATACAAGTCATTATCACAAAGTTTTATGTAAAGTACTGTTTATTGGTTCTTCACACATCGATATGTGTTATTACCAATAGTTTACTAAACAGTTGAACAATTCATTTAATCAATGATTTTGTCTATTAGAAAAACATTGCATGAGTCAAATGACTCAAAGTCAAGAGATTGAATGATTTCATCGATATGAAACTTCTGCATGCCCTTTCTTCTAATGCGACTAAGTCATTTATGCTATTACAATAATGGCATTATCATCACATAACTTAATTTATTTAGCAATCAAGAAAATAGACATAACATCAAGATTTGAACTTAAATAATTCACCACGAAGGGTGACATTCAGAGAGTAATAATTTTCGAACAACCATTATTCAAAACGTGGATAACACATCCATCGTGTAGACGACATAATACGATATTAATGTTTTACACAACCTCTGAATCAAATAACTTTTATTTAAATTCTAAGATAAATCTTGATAGATGAACGTCGACGGCCTTGGGTGACTTGGGCACCACTTCCGACGCGGACTTGCACTTCATTCATTCTTCTCCTTTGGATTATGAGAATTCCCTGTACCGATTTGCGAAGCATTAGCAATCGATATGGTATCAATTATACCTATGAAGGTGAAATAATGAAGTTTTCCTATTAACTTAGTATAACTTATTTATACCTTTCGTGATCAGACCATTTTTCAGATCTCCCAGATACTTCTTGCAATTCCTCTTCCAGTGCCCCTTGTTCTTGCAGTAGTGACACTCAGAATCTTTAGTTGGGCCAGTCTTGGTTTTGACCTGAGCTTTGGTCTTACCACTGCTCTTGGCATTTCTGCCTTTGCCCTTCTTCTTGAAACTGGTAGTGTTCATCACAGCCAACACGTGGCTTGGATCCTTCTGCATAGATGCTTCCACAGTCTTAAGCATAGCGAACAATTCGTCTGTGGTCTTATCAAGCCGATTCATGTTGTAATTCATGATAAAGTCGTTGTAAGACGGAGGGAGTGACGCAAGGAGAATGTCAGTGCCGAGTGTCGTAGGGATCGCAAATCCCATAGCATTCAGCCTCTGTGCGTAACCAACAAGTTTGATCACGTGCTCGCTTAGGGAGCTACCTTCTGCCATCTTGCATTCCCACAACTGCTTCGTTACCTCGTAATGTTCAGTTATAGCCTGCTTCCGATACAGAGCATTCAGTTGTGTCACCATGTCCACAACGGAGAAGTTCTCAAACCGCTTATGAAGCTCTGTATCCATGCATGTAAGCATCAAGCATTGTACTGCGGTGTGGTCATCTACTTTAGTCGCATAGACGTTCTTATCATCCTGCGATGCATCCTCATCGGGAGCGGCTGGGAGAGCTTCTTTGAGAACATAGTCCTTCTTAGCAACTTTGAGGACAAACCCAAGATTACGGAACCAGTCCGCATAGTTGCCCCCATTTGCAGCAAGCTTCTATTTTTCAAGCATCGGTCCTAAGCTAAAAGCATTGTTGTTGCGGGCCATCTCTCTACAACGATATAAAAGATTGATTTAGACATGGTTCAAAATTAATTGCATTAATCTTAACAAGTTTAATCTAGTGCTCCCACTAAAACCAATATCTCTCAAAATTGATCTTAGGGTAATCAAGATCCGGATCAATACACCTGCCACCGGTGTAATACTCAGCCATGGAGGAGATCAACCCGGTAGGTCTAACTAAACCAATCATAACCGACTTATGACTCTTGTATTAGTCTTTCGACACTTGTGCTCCGAGCTCAGATCGGATAAGATAGAACGTCAAGACAACCAAGTGCTATTGGTGTGGAGACAACTCAATCCACCCGCCTCTTTGTTACATTTCCGTTGGTACTCGTGTTACACGACGCACCTCGGGTGGTGTTTATTACAGGCGGTTGCACGGTTGGGAGAGCACGAACTTCTTGATATTTTAAGAGAGATCATCCTATTAAAATTACGACTAGTGCGCAATCAAAATAGGCAATGAAAAGGATTAACATCACAGGAAGTTTAATGTATGTGATATGGTATAGCCCTTTTCTTCAAGAAGCTCCAAGCACCATGCTTTTATTTCTTCATCTTCTTTTGGCGGAGAGCATCACCTCCACGCACGAAATGTCGTCAAGCACCATGACGTATGATCATGATCTTCATGTAGATACTACAACTATTGCTAGCATCTATTCTACTAAAAGAAAATTACATGAAGTTTGGCACGCAAGCCGAATAAATGACAATCATATGGCTCCAGCCATCATGCCGTACCATGACGTGCAAGTCATGCAAATTTAACATGTACAAAGTATAATCATCTCATACAACTTTTATCATGACGAAGACTATACCACATCACATGTTCCTGCAAAAACAAGTTAGACGTTTTCTACTCGTTCTTTGCATATTTTACGTGGCTGCAAGGGTTTGCAAGGCAAAATATTTTGCTAGCTACGTAACCACATAAAGCACAATCTTTAAGTTGCTAGATTAACACTCGGGGCGTATCAACCATGGGACTACAATTTAATCTTATGACCAATACTGAACAATCATCAATACGTGTGATCCCCGTGCTAGATCAACAATCTAACACGCCCCTTTTGTTACACAATTTCTCCACACCAAAAGCAAGACCCAAATCATCTTCGTGCGACCAGCATACTCAGGAGCAGCATAGAAGGACCCCGAGGGGCAAGATGTTTGTAACAAAATCAAGCAATACAGGAGGGATCAACTTGTGCAATTAGAGGGGAAGCAACTAGAAGATTCAGTTTAGATATATTATCAAAAAACCGCGCACAATGAAAATTTTTGTGCAATGCCCGTTCATCACTTATGAACTCTAGATCGAACCTGCATCTAGCACTAGACTAGCTCATGATACCGCTGTTGGGAATCGGAGTAGAAAACAAGAAAATTTGGCACTACGAAACGAAACCCAAGAACGGATCTAGGAAGATGCAGATGAGAAGATCGATCTTGTTACCTTCTTGCAACCGTTAAACGGATGAACTTCTCTCGCAGCGGAAGATGTTGATGGAGAGTCGAAGAAGCGTGAAGATGAACACTCCCACGAACAGATCTAATCACCGTGGAGTCCCTTGAACGAAGATCGAACGTACGATCTCTCTACGGTTGATCCACACGTACAGTGTAGATGATCCGGAAGGGCTCTGCCGTCCAGAGCTCGGCGCCACCGGAGTAGAGAGGAGGGAGGAGCAGCCCTTTGGGAGGGTGGAGATTTGATCTAATGAGAGGGAGAGAGAGAGGGGGCAGCCCTTCAGCGGAGAGCAATCTAAATTGTGTGTTGAAGGGGTGCCCCCACCTCCTCTATTTATAGGTGGAGGGGGAGGGGATCCACCTTGGAGGAGGGGGCAGCCCTAGGGGCTGCGCCCTAGGGTTGCGCCAAGGAGGGGGGGGGGAGCTTCCTGGAAGCTCCCCCAAGGCGCCTCCCCCCTTTGGGCTCCCTTGGCCCAAGTGCTCCCTCCCCACTTGGGCCTTCCAAGTGAGAGGGAGCCCATTTATATTAAATTAATTAATTTAATTCCAAAACCTTTTTGAAATACATAATAAATGAATATTAAATATATCTAGACCAACTCGAAACTTTTCCGGCCCTCCGGTTTTACCCGGTTTTCTCAAAACTCTTCCCGGTACTTTACCGGGTCCCCGAAACGGTTCCGGTTTTTCTCATCGATTATAACCCGATCACTCCGAGACTTTCGCGGTGTGATAAATACATGCACCTATCACTCTAGTACTCTACAGATCATCTACCTTTAAGTGTGTGACCCCATAGGTTCGGTAGGATACGGACATGAACCGGAAACTGACTTTCCCGCGGAACAATAGCCGATAGCGGAGCCATGGACACCCATAACGGTTCCCGTACCTACACGAATATAAATTCGAGTGAACCACAAGCTTAACATGCCAGTCCTATTTGCTTCACGATACTATAAAAAACCTGAGGTGAGATCTATTAGGTATCCGCATGATTAACCATTAACCATTATACCATGTCATCCTCCTTCCTGTTTTGTTCCAGTTTTCTCGTTTAGTATTCCGGTATCCCTTGTGATCAATTCACAGTGTCTGGCCAGACGATGTTGGATGCCGTAATACCGAGAGGTCCCTCAAAAGTATCTCTCCATCGTTAGAGGAGAAAATTTCCAACTCGAATCGTTAAGTCCCTTGACACACTTTCGGGTGTGAGTGATCAAAGCCGTTATCGCCACGCCTGTTATGGGTGGTGTTGGGACAGTTTCAAAACCCACCCTCCGGTATGAAGTTACGAAACATTCTTATGGTCATGAAGGACACATGCATATTAACTTTAGATGATTTTACTTATAACATTGAAACGATGTGATCTCAAAGTAAATCATACAATTGGGTCGGTTCATCACCCTTGTTCTGGCAACAATGTGCTCCCATGTGTTACTGGCATTTCCAATGCCCTATGAACAGGAAAACATGTCATCCATAACACACGAGTTAGTCCTAGAGGTAGACTAAGAACACTTGGTGTTTATACTCCACACCTGCATATGGGTTTTCCTCCGGAGGCAGTTAACATGCTACTTGGCAAAACTCCGCATAAGCTATTGCAGTTATAGCACAAACATATAAACAGTAATAATGAACCTGGAATTATAATAATACCTAATGATGAAACTGTTCTTCGCATTGTTAACCTGATGAAGGCATTGCTCAGATTTGATCTTCGGGGGAAAAATCTAGGATGTGACGTCGATGATTTGATTTGATGACGATGATGCTTGCACATAGTTTCCTTTTTTTAGTAACTCACCGGGGGAGCTCCCCCACGTAATAAATTTCTCAAAGTGTAAGACGGTCGTGGCCGTTTACAAGGGTTTTTATGGTTAGATGGGGGCGATTACAAGGGGGGTGCTAACGCATGAGAAAAAGAAAGCCTGCCATGTTAGCGCTTTTTCCTTGTCGCTAGCTTTACATAGACGGTGAATCCAAAGGTCCATATCAGTGTCCATTAGTATAATGGTAGTAGAGGAGTGGGTGTCTATGCGGTGGAAGGCCATAGCGTTTATGGCAGCCCATATCTTCCGCAGTACCTGGAGCAGGATGCAGTGCCATACAGAGCGCGACAGCCTCGAGGCCGTGAAGTCCCATAGAGCCTCGATGCATGTGGGCTTGAGAAGACCAGCGCACTACCAAATCCTATCCACCAGCGGACAAGTGAGCTATATGTGTGTTGTATCTTCAGGAGCAGAGAGGCATTGAGGGAAGGTTGAGTTCTTTGTGATGTTCTTGCGATAAAGGTTCACTTTGCAGTTTAGTCTCTCTCTGAAAAGTAGTCAAGCAAAGATCTTGACCTTGGTTGGGACACTCGTTTGCAAGATGAGCTTGGCGTTTTGGTCCTCAACGTGTCGAGAAGGCCTCCCCCGAAGAAACCATTGATCGTGATCAACTGATAGAAAGAAGTCTTGCAACAACATCAATAGAGAAACCAGCTCTTGCGAAGCCACAATAGTTAGGCGATCCCGCAGGTTAGATTCCAAGCCATCCTAAAGAATAGTAGCTACTCTAACGTGTTGCATGGTGGAGTGGGAATGGAGACTGGGGAAAGCGGTTGTAAGCGGTAAGTGGGGGAGCCATGTGTCAAGACAGAAGTAGGTTTGTTGGACGTTATAGGTTAGGACAAGGGATAGTTTTTGTAGGGTGGGGAGTTGTTGTATGATAGTTCTAGCAATAAAGGATTTAGTGGATTGGGGGCTAACGAAAGCATTTGGGTGGTGTAGGTTTAGCCATTAGAGCCATGGTGGAGGGGGGACACAAGGGCCTTGGAGACGAACTTCGTAAGTAGATAGTTGTTTTGCAGGCGTAGGTTTGTTTTAACCCCAGACCGCCATTTTTTAAGGTTTGCACACATTTTACCAAGCAACTACGCACTCGCTCCTGAGCACAAATCCTCTACTGCCCAAAAGAAAGCCTGGCGGAAGCCATCAAGTTTTTAAGGACTTTTTTGGGATAGCTAACACGAACATGAAGTATGTAGCCAGAGAGTCCAGAACCGCCGAAATGAGTATTTGTCTATCTCCTTTGTCAAGAAGCTTTTCTTTCCAACCCACAAGGTATTTGCGATAGCTCTGTAGCACAGGAAGGAACACATTGGGGGGGGGGTAGTCTAGAGGGGGCTAAGGGGAGACCAAGGTAGATTTGTGGGAAGGAAGCGATGGGGGCATAGAATGATACCAGAGATGGACTGAGCTAGGGAGGATGAGACATGTCGTGGAACAAATATTGTTTTTGTGAAGTTGATTGAGAGTCCAGTGGCATACGCGAAGTTAACAAGGATCGATTTTAAGCTTAGTGGCAGCAACAACTGAGGCTTCAACAAAGATTAGTGTGTCATTAGCGTATTGGAGTGTGGTAGGTGGTAGGTTGGTGTATACGAGGTGTTAAAGAACGAGTGGTTCGTTGTTATTTCAGATGATTTGTTGCAGTAGGCCGGGAACGATAATGAAGAGGTATGTAGATAGCGGGTCACCTTGGCGAAGTCCATTTTTGCAGTTTATCCAGTTTCCTGGAACACCATTTAGGAGAATTGTTCTTTTACTGGTGTCAAGAATATTGGAGATCCAGTCACAGAATAGGGGGGAGACCGTGTGTTAGAAGTATTTTGTTCAAGGGAGCCCAGGCAACGGAGTCAAAGGCTTTATGGAAATCTAGCTTTAGGACCATGGTAGGTTTTTTCATAGTGTGGCAGGCTTTAAGGATGTCTGAGGCAAGGATGAAGTTCTCGGTTAGACGGTTATCTTCCTTTTGAAGATGAATCCGGTTTGGTCTTCGCGAACTAGGGTGGAAATCAGTGGTTTAAACCTATTAGTGAGTACCTTGGCAACCACTTTGATTGGTCAGTTTTGGAGGGAGATGGGCAGAAGGAGTCAGGGGTTGAGTTTCCATCCTTTTTTGGAAGGAGAACAAGATGGGCTCGGTTTAGGTGTGACGTTTGGCCCATAACTTGCCGTAGAAGGCAGGTCCAAAGTCGTCTGGCCCCAGGCTGGCCAGGGGATTCATCTGTAAGAAGGATTGTTTAATTTATTCATTGACAAAAGGTGCAGATAGGGGAATTGTTTGGGTATTTGATAGCGGGGAGGGTATATGTTGGAGATATCGAAGTTCTAGGGACAAGTCAAGAAAACAGTTCTTACTTGTATGTCCAAGAAAAGCATCGAGTTAATCTCAGTACAAGAACAATGGTTAAATGAAAGAAAGGGATGTGCTACATCCTCTATATCTTTGTCATAGATTCTTTCATATAAAACCAGAGTTGTGTATTCGACGTAATGTGACCCAAGTTATTAGTAAGAAGAACATGTTTCGATATGATTTATGAGTAAATCATTGAACAAGAGTTAAGTTTATCCTTTAGTGTGTGAAGAGAACTGAGGATACATCTATAATTTGTAAAGGATAGTGAACTTGACCGTAAATGTTATGCTCGTACAAGGTTCTGACACTAACCTAGAAAATTGAGATATCATGCTAATAAATGCCTAAGTTGAAAAAACATGGTTAGACATCTAAGTTGCATACAATGCACTAAGGATTAAATCTACATTTATATGGCTACTTTATAAGTGGCAAGTGTTATAGTTTGGCTTAATAAGTCCGACTTCTGTGTGAGTGAGTTTTCAGTATGCATGACTATGGGAAAGTCCGTGTGACCAAACAGATGTTATTACTGAAACACAAACAAATGAAGTCTCACTCTACCGTCAAACATATACCTCATCATTATCATGGGATAATCAGATGAATGTCAAACTAGATGACCTTAATGATTTGCAAAAGACATACGAATCTTAATGGTACAGACTGTTGACTCAACCTTTTCCACAAGCAAGCATGATCAATAACCACATATATGATATGGAGTTATGATTCATAGAAAAATGCAACTAGATTATTTGTACACTTGTGTAAGTGGGAGACTGTTGGAAATATTCCCTAGAGGCAAATAATAAAGTATGTTTATTAGCATATTTCTTAGTTCATAATAAATTTTATACTATGCTATAACTGTATTAAGTGAAACATTAATACACGTGTAGTATATAAATGACCAGGTCCCTAGTCAACTCTAGTATACTAGTTCATTGTGCAATTGATGATCAAGGTTTCCTGATCATGGAGGCACATACGTTCGTTGACAATGAAGTCATGTCATTAGGAGAATGATATGATGGACACACACCCAGCTAATGTGTTGCAATGTGATCTAGTCACATAGTTCAACATTGCGATAACTTAGTAACTTAGTGGCCCGATCCTTAGACTGTAATGATCATATGTAATTGCTATCTCCGAAGGTTGCATTGAGTGTATCAACCCTTACACCATAATAGGGTAACAATAAAGGTGCATCTTGGGTATTCCGAAGTGGATATGTTGAGGAGTATGAAAAGATCAGAACGAGATTTGTCCATCCGAGTGATGGATAGGTACTCTGGGACCACTCGGTGATATTACATCATAAAGTTTGCAAACATGTGACTAGATTACGGGATTGTAATATCACAGGACGAGTAAATATGTTTTTCAGTAACGACGATGAACTAGGTATATGATACCGATGATCAAACCTCGGACAAAAAAATTATCGTAGCGACAAAGGGATTATGACTCAACGTTAATGGTTCAAACAATGAAGTTAATTCAATGGAAGCACAAGGGACATCAAGGATTGTAACCAGGTCCCACATGATGGTCATTGAGCAAAGAGTGTCTATGGTGCCTTTTATCATCTATCATTTAACGGTCTATGGTGCCTTTTATTTTGCCTCAAGTATGGAAGGAAAGTTCTCGTTCCATTTATCATTAGCAGCATTTGACCCATTCCATTCCATCATCAAGCATGGGGGAAGTGTAATTTTTTATAAATTGTGAAACAAGTGAGAACTGGGCATTCTCCGGACTGGTCTCTTCCTCATAAATTTGACTAGTTAAACTTTGTCAAGGAGTAACACATTCTTGGCATGGAAGATACTGATTTTCCTTCACTGCAACATGAGCTTGTACGGTTACAAAAAGGAAGCTTTTGAATGAATTTTGAGATGGTACAAGAAAGTCTTCGTTAGGGATGGCAAGTAAATACCGTAAATAGGAAGGTATGGTGGACTCATATGGAATAACTGGTTTGAAAAGGAGTTGGATGCACAGGAAGAATTCCGCTTAGGGAAAGGGTAGAAGGGCACGTACTCCCCCAAGCTTAGGATTTTGGCCTAAGTTGGTATCGGCTATTGTGGTCCCTAGGAGCCTCCAGCTCCGGGGTAGTACTGGTGCGTCCACGGGTAGTACGGGGCTTCAGGTGCGTACATCGAAGTCCAAGAAGAAGAAGACCCTTCACCTCACTAGGTAACGGGCTCCTCCTCATCGGGCACAACCCCCTCCATGGAGTTATGAAACTTTTGCTGGGCCACGAACTCATCGAACTGGATAACGTTGAAGGACCATCTGTTCCTGCGAGTATAATCAAACAAAAGAGGTGCAGGTAGACGTATGTCCCGAATAGTGGTAAGTCCAAACCTCAGAATATAATTAAGGTTACCAAACTCAAAAGTCCTGGTAACAAACTCATTCCTCTTCATGGCAGCAAGGTCAAATCTTTCAAAAGGAAAAGGCTCATCATTAGGATGTGCGGTGTGCCCAAGAGACTCAAGAATAAGTGTGGCATAAATGCCACCAAAGAGATCTCCCTTGTTGCCATTAGCAGCAAGGCGGCGAGCAATCAAGGCACCCACATTATACTTACTCTCCCCTGAGAGGGCGTTTGCCAGGATAGCAGCATCCGGCGCAGAACTGTTGCTCGTGTTGTCATGAGCTAACACCCCTCTAGCAATAAAATACGCGAAATACCTGAGATGGGGAAACAAGATGCTGGAAATCGTCGAACGTTGGATATCCTTCGTGTCTTGGCTGCAAAGAGAGTTCAAGAGAGTCCTCAGCTCTGTGGGCTGAGAGTTCATCTTTGCCGTCTTTCCAGCGTTTCGCACACCTATTATTTCACAAAATTTTGCCAAAGGCATGGTCAAAAGATCATCGTAAATTCTAAACTCAACAATAGAAGCATCATGATTATATCCGAACCTATTAATAAAATAGGAGGTGAGTTTGCGATACTGAGCAACACAGCATGTTGCAAGCCGGGTCAAACCTGCATTAGCACAAAGGTTGTAAAACTCCTCCCTGATACCTGCAGCTTCAACGAAAACTTGGCACGGATACGTCATCGCACGTGCTAGACTTGTCTCTTCTAACAAATCTAGGGGTACATGATCTTCATTGTAGCTCACCCTAGCAGTTGAGGATGAAGATGAAGCTCTAGTAACTCGGTCGGTACGCTCCTGCTTGTTCTTCCCAAGCCATTTTCCTAGCAAACTCATTTCTGAAATTTTTGACAAATCACAAAAACAAGGATTTAAGAAAAATGAGTTGAGGCAAACTACTCTACTCACTTCCCCAAGGCATGAACTTGCATCAAAACTTGGAAAATAAATTTCTACACATGCATACAAGCTTATATGAACAACACCAAGAACTACTAAATACTCACAAATGAAGCCACCAATCAAAAATCTAATTGGAGGGGTGGAGGAGTCACATACCAGGGAGTATTTGCTCAAAATTTCAGCTCAAACAATGGGCTATAGAGAGAGATCAAAGTTCCGGGTGGAGAGCAGCAAGAAATTGTGTTCCAGCAGAAGAACTTGTGTTTTTGGGGAGAAAGAAGGAGAGAGGAGGAAGACTTACATAGGTGGCTGATACGTCCCAAACGTATCTATAATTTCATCTTGCTCCATGCATGTTTTGTGTGATATTGCTATGATCTAGATACACTTTCATACACTTTGGACCATATTTGGACTAACTTATTAACTAAGTGCACCACAGTGCCAGTTCCTGTTTTCTGCTGTTTTTCTATTTCAGGTTTACCCCATTTTAAAAGTGCTCCAAAAATTCGTGAAAAATCTGATAAAAAATCAGCGCCACGTAACCTTCCGGAATCACCTGGGTGGGGCCAGAGGGCCACCACCAGAGACCCAGGCGGCCACCTGGTGCGGCCTAGGGTCTGGCCGCGCTAGGGGGCGCCTGGACCCCTGGTGGCCCCCTGGTTTCCCCCCTTTGCCTATATATTCTCCGTGGCGGGATTCTTTCGAAGACAAAACCCTTTTCCGCGATCTCGCCTCTGTTCCGCCGCCGCCGCGCTTCCAATATCAGGAGCGCTAGCAGACTTCTTCCTGGCACCCTGCCGGAGGGAGGATTGACCTCCGGGAGCTTCCCCTCCACCATGGACGCTACGCGGATGTGCCGTGAGTATTTTACCTTGGACCATGGGTCCGTGATCAGTAGCTATGTGATGTTCTCCTCCCCTCTTTGTTCTTTATGGTTTAGTCCTTGTGAGCTACCCTACATGATCGAGGCACATATGTAATTTTCTGCTGTTGCTATGTTGAGTTTGCTGGGATCTGATGGATTATGAGATTATGTTCAGACTGCGATTGGGTAATATATTTGGTTTTTTATCTCTTATATTGATGTTCTTATGTAATTCTTGCATGTTCTCCGTTGCTGTTTATTTCTTTGGCCAAGTAGTAGGTAGTGACTCCAAGAGGGAACGTTATGCTCGATTGTGGGTTCATGTCCCCCGATGACACGCTTGAGTGACAGAAACATGAGTCTAGGGGATGTGTTTTTGCCACAAGGGGGAAAACAACTGTGCTTGTAACTGCGGTTGCAAGAATTGTTTACTTTATGCAAAGTGCTTTTTAATGCAGTTGTCTGTTGCTTTGGGTTTACACTTTGGGTGGGGCTCGCAACTTAATACCAGCGAGATGTTCTGGATAGATATCTCAAGGTGGATGATTAGTAGTAGATGCAGTTAGATTTCGGTCTACTTATTTTGGCATACTGCCCATGCTTTTGAGCCTCGTCCTTTCTTTGTAGCATAGTTAGCATTGCGGTGCGTTTTTAATCCTGTCAATTTCCCAGCTGTAACTTGTTTACCTCGCATAGCAGTTTTATCGTCTTTTGGGAGAGAGACATCACTAGTGAACATCACGGGACTCCGGTCCATATTCTCAATATTGTTTACACACTTATTTACTTTCCTGCTTTTAGTTTCTAGCTGCTACCATTATCATTATTATCTGTTGCGTTGATCCTTTGTAAACAACAAGGCCGGAGAGATTGAGAACCTCTCTGTACTCGTTGGGAAGCAAAGTTACTTGTGTTGTGTGCAGGTCCACGTCAGTTGCGCCGCTGACACCAACTTATCATCTCCGGAGTCCTACTGGAGACAAACCTTGGTATCTTCACCGAGGGAAATTTGCCGCTATCCTACATCTCACCTTCCACTTGGGGTAACCAACGAGGGGAGATATATCCACCATCAAGAAAATTCCTGGAGCCGTTTCCATGGACTCCGAGTGCTAAGATAGGGGAGTTGCCCATTACCTTTTACCTTTTCTTTTTAGTCTTGTTAGTTTACCTTTCAGTTTTTATCTTTGTGTCCTTTATCAAAAATCACAAAAAAACTATTTATCTTGCTTTTAGTAGTCCTCCTTGTTTAGATGAACATGTTAGGACTTGGTGCTTTGCGAGAATCGGAAGTTCTCGATTTCCGTCAAAGGGATGGAGAAAATATGAAGAAGGCATGGGACTGAATTTTTGAAGCACATAAAAGAATTATGCCTTGGATACCTATAAAAATTGTGCTTAGAAATTTTTACCATGTACTTTTTAAGTGGTGTAAACACTCTCTTGATATTATAGCTAAAGGACACTTTTTAGAGTGTGATGAAGCTAGAGCTCTTGATATTTTGCATGGTCTATCTAGTTATTTTGTTTATGATAGTAGTATTGATACTGTTATAGATAGACTTGCCTCTATTGAAAAGAGGACGAATGCTCTAGACTTGAGAAAGCTAGAGGAACTTAAGTCCAACAAGAAAGAAATGATGGAGATAGATGATGATTGGGAGTCTGTCGTCGATATGTAATGGCAGATGCCATGGGGATGGCTAAAGAGGGGGACAAACCAAGGTTAGTGTCGTTGGTGCCGGAATCGAGAATGGGAACACACAGTGAGACACCGCGATGTACCCAAGTTCGGGGCTCTCCGTAGAGATAATACCCCTAGTCCTGCTGAGCTAGCTATATGCAATAACTCTGGCTACAATGAATGCTCCTTGAGATGTTTGAGATGAAGGAGAAGAAGGCTCTAAGCTTAGTTTTCTCCTTGCTCTATCTCTGGTGGGTGAAGTTGCAATAAGTGCTCCGTCGTCCCTCATGCAGGAGGGGTACCCGGGGCACTTATAGGCCGAGCCCGGGGTACAAAGGTAAATGTACAAAGGGGAGGGCCCAGCTGTCAACCTCAAACAAGCTAGGGTCCTCACATCGTGTTCTCCCGGATGACCCGGTGTAGACTTGCGGCTCACCATGCCGCTATTCTGTAGACCTTGGTAATGAACAGTGAAGCTAGAGACTTAGCTTGTCGGCCTGTCCGCGTGATCGACGCTGGAGGAGACCGTACGCCTCTGACAACCCCGATCTTCAGGGATTGCGCATTGAATGCACCTGTACCAGGTGTCCGACCTGGGATCCTGATCGAAGGTTGCTCTGTTTACTCCGGCCGAATGCTTCCTGGTGAGGCCGATTGCACTCTCTTTGGGGCAATCGGCCTCCGACCTGGACAGCTTGGCCCACTTCTTTCTCAATCTTGATCAGTTCGGCCTTGATTAGATCGGCGACTGTCAAGTCGGTGATCTTTGTGTAACATCCCAAAATTTTCTAAATTTTGGAATGTTAATAAATAAATTATGATAATGATTGTTTGCTTGATATGATTGATTTTCACTAGGATCTGAAACTTTTGGATTTGAATTGAATATTAAAATGAGAGGGAATAAAATGACTTTCCCTAATATTCACCGTTGGTGTTTTGATAATTATTATTTAAAACAAATCCAATAACTAAAAATGAGAGAAGGTAATATGACTCCTTCATTATAAAAGAAAATTGGAAATGTTTTAATGTGATTTTATTTTTAATCTGAGTTTATTTAAATAATTTTCCATTAAAAAATAATAATAAATTGAGAGAAGATAAAATGACTTCTTCCGGAAAATTGAGTGGAAACTATTTAAATAATTATTTAACATTTTTGTGAATTTCTAAAAATATTTTATAATTAAATAAAGTCATTGGAAAATGTATTTATTTTTATTTAGCTTTTTGGAAAATATGTTCAGTGCATAATTTTCTATATATTATTTGAAGAATTTAGGATTTTATTTCATATTTTTCGTTTATTGTTTGAAGTTTCGGTTTAAAGGAAAAAGAAAAAAAATCTTAGCCCAGCCGGCCCAATAGTCGTTTTCGCCCACGAGCACAATTAGAGTCCGAGACGGACCCAATTTAGGTTTTCCCCCTCTTTCTATAAATAGATTTTGGAAAAAATCTATTTCCCTTTTTCCTTTTCTCACAATCAAAAAAAAAATCGAAAACCCTAGGCGGCGGGTCCCGCTTCGCCGCCACCGGAACCGCGCCTCCGCCGCCAGCCGACCTCGCCGGAGGCCGCGCCCGACCGCGCCGCCCACTCCATCGCCGGAGCCGCCTCCCGCGGCCGGCCACCGCCGCCCCGACCCCGGCCGCCTCTCCGGTCGGCCACGGCCTCCTCGCGCCCGGCCGCTGCGGACAGGTCACACCGGAGCGCCACCGCCGGCGACCTCCGTCGATGCGCCGGCCACGGGGCCGCGCCACTCCCATGCCGCGCCGCACGCCCTGCTGCCGCGTGCCACGCCACCCCGAGCGCCGCCGCTCCCGAGCCGCCGGACGCCGCCGCCACCACGCCGGACTCCGCCTCCACGCCGAGCTCGCCGGAGAAGCCCTCGCCGGAGTCAAACTCCGGTCAGATCTGAGTCAAACTGCCCATGGACCCGATTGATTTTTACAAAAATCTTTATTTGCGAACAAGCCCCTGTTGGCGGAAAACCCCCTGATCTCGCGCCCGCAATATCTCCTTCACCGTGCGTCGGATCGAGGTGAAACTTTTTCCTAAGCGCTCGTGTTGTTCTTTAGTTTAGCATGGAATAATTTTTTTTCACACTTTTCACACTTTTGAATTTTAGTTTATTTAAAATTCAAATTCAAATCCCCGAGTCCGTATCTTTTAAACCGTTGATCCAAATCGAGTGATTCTTTTTGTGTTGGATCACTCGTTCCATGTACTTTCTGTTCATAGCATATGTACACAAATACTCAAATGTTTCTTGATCTGTTTAAATTCAAATTCAATTAAATTTTGCACTTACTATGACCTGCGTTGTAGTATTCCGTTTCACGTGATTCTTTTTGAATATCGGATCACTTGAGACATGTTATCGGTAATTTCACACACTTTTCATGTGGGAATGATTTCACCTTGGATTCGTAAATGTCCATGGTCACAACTACTTGCCGATAGTTCTTTATCTGCCGACTCTCTCGAGTTCACGTTCCATCGATCACTTCGAGCACATCGACACCTATACCTTTCGAAACCTAGTTGTTTTTGTTGCTAAACCTTTTGTGTTTTAGTTGTTGATCTTGTGATTTCTTTTGGCATGATTGCTTATTTGAGATCTTTTATTGACGATAGATTGCTCCGAGTGTGACGAGTAGAGTTATCTGGATCGAGAGAGCGAAGAACTTCATCGAATGTATAAGGCAAGTTTCACTTTTGGTTATGCTTCACTGTTGATTATGCACATACTATGTTCTATGCATGAGAAGGTCGTTATGTTATGCTGAAACCTGGTAGGATAGCCACATGTTTTGATTGGTTATATCCAACGCTGTTGTGTTTTAGTATTTCTTGTGCTATGTGACTATATGCTTACTTTTGCAATGATAATCATGGGGGAAAATTATTTTGTTATTCAAGTGTTGCGACAACATTATTATTAGTAAAATAGTAACTTGTAATTGAGGTACTGTAGAGTGGTATTGCATCCTGAGGGCTCTGTAATATTCACGTACGATTGTTTGTGTGGCATTGCACCCTGAGGGCTCTGCAATGTTCACTTTGTGTCTAGGTAGTGGCACTGTATCCTGAGGGATCTACAGTGTTCACGATAGGGTGATGTTGCATCCTGAGGGCTCTGTAACAGTCACGAATATGTTTGTAGGGGCATCGTATCCTGAGGGCTCTATGATGTCCACGAATAGGAGGTACGTGTGCAATTGTATCCTGAGGGCTCTACAATACTCAAGAAATCATGATCCCGAGGGCTCTCATGGCTGCCATTAGAAATCCTATGATCCTGAGGGCTCTCATAGGCGGTTTAGTTAGATATTGTCCTTGGTGGGTTGATATTAACTTGAGATGTTAAAAATGTTGAGTAGTAAGTAGAAGTAGGTGAATACCAACTTTATGTACAAACAAACCAAACTTGATTCATGTTCTTGTTTTGGAATTAGTTGTAGGATTGCTTTATCACTTGTGATACTTGCCCACCGTTCGAGCTGAGATTTTGAGCAAATACTCCCTGGTATGTAACTCCTTCACCCCTCCAATTAGATGTTTGATTGGTGGCCTCATTTGTGATGATTTAGTAACTTTTGGTGCTGTTCATATGAGCTTGCATGCATGTGTAGAAATTTATGTTCCAAGTTTCGATGCAAGTTTATGCCTTAGGTAAGTGAGTAGAGTAGTTTGCCTCAACTCACTTTGTTTAAATCCTTGTTTCTGTGAATTGTTAAAAATTTCAGAAATGAGTTTCTTTGGAAAAGAGAAGGGGTGGCTTGGTAAGAAGAAGCCCGAGCGCTCCGATCGAGTCACTAGAGCTGCAGCTTCACCCTTAGCAGTTAGGGTGAGCTACAATGAAGATCATGTGCCCCTTGAGCTATTGGAAGACACAAATCCAGCATGCGCAATGATGTATCCGTGCGATGATTTTCTTACAACTGCAAGAATTAAGGAGGAATTGTATGGCCTTTGTTCCAATGCAGGTTTGACACGGCTAGCTTTATGCCGTGTGGTACAATACAAAAAGCTTACCTCATGCTTTATTAACAGTTTTTGTTATAACCATGATGCTGGAACCGTCGAGTTCAAACTTTACAATGATCTCATAACCATGTCTTTGGCACAGTTTTCTGATATAATAGGTGTGCCGAACGTTGGTCAGACAGCTAAGATGACCATGCAGCCTTCCAGGTTGAGGACTCTCTTCAACTCCCTTTGTTGCCAGGAGGAGACCGACATTCGGCGCACGAATATTTCCAGCATTTTGTTTCCACACATCGGGTATTTTGCGTATTTTGTTGCTAGGGGGGTGTTAGGTCGTGAAAACACGAGCAATGGTTCTGCACCGGATTTCGTTATTTATGCGAACGGCCTCTCTGGTAAGAATGAGTATAATGTGGGTGCCTTGATTGCTCGACACCTTGTTACGAACAGTAACAAGGGCGATTTATATGGTGGCATTTACGCCAAACTTATCCTTGAGTCTCTTGAGCACACCCCGCATCCTGATGATGTTCCCTTTTCATACGCGAGTCTCGATCTTGCGGCTATGAAGAGGCATAAGTTTTTTACCATGAATTCTCAGTTTGGTAACCTTGATTACATTTTGAGGTTTGGAATGACTATTACTCGTGAGATCCGTCTACCTGCACCACTTTTGTTTGATAACACTCGCAGGAACGGATGGTCCTTCAACGAAATTCAGTTCGATGAGTTCATGGCTAATTACCAGCCGCATAACCCCATGGAGGGGTGTCGGGACCCGGGGTTAGCGTATGCAAGCCTCGCTACAACACAATCATATGGAGAGCCGAGAACCGTACCCACTTGTCTAAGCAGACAAGGCCAAGCACAGAACGTTCTCGGAAAGCATCGAACGTGAAGGGCATCCCATCCAGGCCGGATGATCAACTGAAATGGGTCCTCATCGTCCGCACACAAGTCTAAATGATATGGGTGGTGAACTCCCATACTCATAGACAAGTCACCTCAACCATACTATCGATTGTATTATAACCCTTACATAGACTTACTCCAGCCCGATCACTTAGTCGGGGTCTAGGGCGGGCTCGATCATACATCAAAGTGTGCACGAGACGGAGTCTCGAGCAATCGCATCGCGTTGCCCCAAGCCGCGCACATCTAAGGGCCACTTGGTGTATAAAAGACCGCCAGCCAGATCACAACTAAGGTCTCGAAAACCCATACAAAGACATGCATGTTATAAACATACACGCAACACACATGTCTAGTATGAACAACAGGTATCATTGCAATTCTCTACAATGTATACATCTTTAATAACTCTTACAGAGTGCACACAGAGATCACAAGCATGTGATCCAACATTACAACAGACAAGCGGAAGCAAAGTAGGTCTGAGTACAGACAAGTTTAACAAATGGCTTAGAGAAGCCTTATCTAAAAACAAGCCCTCCACGAGGGAACCAGTCGTCTGACTGGGATTACACTAGCTTGGTCTTGGTCTGAGTCTTCAATCTTCGAGCTTCGGGTAGAAGCCACCATCGGGTCGGTGGGTTCATCTAAAACATAGAATAAGCAAACGTGAGTACAAAGTCGTACTCAGCAAGACTTACATAGGAACTATACTACTCATGCACATGTATCAAGGTAAAGGGAGGTGGGGTTCAATTGCAGAAGTGCCAGATTTGACTTGGCTAGTCCCTAACTACGAGTACCAGACTTGAGGTAAGAAGCGTACACGATTCCACTACATCTCCTCAACCAATTACATCACTATGGTGCCTTCCTCGACTTCCCCACGAGAAAGCACGCCATAGCACTCACACTTATCTTGGTGTATTTTAGAAGTATCCAGTTCAATTGTCTAATAATCAAGCTAAGATTTCCAAGCAGTCCATAACCGCGGACGCGGCTATTCGAATAGTTTTGTTAACCCTGCAGGGGTGTACCGCTACACACACTTGTCATCAGTTACCGCCTTTTGCGTGTCACCGTTCAAGAGATGACAGCGAGGATGCCACCACAACTGTTACCTCATAGCCGATCTAGTCCATCAAAGCCACCTATCTGGGTTGTCTTCCACTATCGTGAACCCGGCCGGTTTACCGAAGTGGACCCAGACGATGTGTGCGTGGTGCGAAAGCCGGTCTCGGATGAGCCGTTCTCTCACTTGGCTACCAGGCCACAATACCTACATAAATCCGAACTACTGCGACATCTGGACATCGAAGGGGATGAGTTAGTAAGCTGAGAGGGGTCAGTGAGCCCAATGTGTGGTTGTACTCTTCATCTTGGATCACCACACAAGAACTCGGACTTAGGGCGGTGTTCAACGAGACAACCCACTGTGTACTCCTACACAGCCTCTCATCGTTCACCTTGTATTAGGGTAGATTCACCAACACCTTTCTACCAACATCATCATGATCACTACCATCCCTACTCACATAACAGTATCATCATGGTATCACTCCAAGCATGCAATAAGCAGTAACAATTGCAGGGGTCACATGATATCAATCAACTCCTACATTTGCTAGGATTGTGGTTTGCTTACTACTGTGACAAAATGATAGATCATGCAAAGGAATGGGTTCATCTATGCGGTAGAAACGCATCATGGTAATCATCCTAAACAATGCATAAGCGAGACATGAGAGGGAAGTGGGATTTTATCGACATGATCAATGGGGGTTTGCTTGCCTTGCTGACGAGGTTTAATCACGGGGTTTTCAACGAAGGGGGTGATCTCGAGCTCCGGATCCACTTCTATCAGCAACATGACAATCATAGGATCAACATAATTTACAATGCACAATCACATGAATAAGATTGCAATGGTGATGTTCATGGTACTGATGTGTTGAGAATTCCATTTAAAAGGAGTATATTGCATTTGAAATGCAAATTCAAACTCTATTTGATTTATCGATGAATTTCAAATGCATTTGAATGCATGAAAGTTCATTTGAAAAGGTTGATCATGAAGTGATGTGGTATAGTTGAAGTAATGTCTCTGATGTGTGGATGAATCCATTGGAAATAAGGGTGTTGCAAAATCATTTGCAAAATCACTCCAAATTTGAATTTGAAAAGGATCCATATGCATGTTTGCTACTGTTCACCCATTTTAAAATTGTCAAACATGAAAAAAAATTGCGTATTCATAATCCTTGTATTTTTCTGATAATTTTAGACATATTATTTGTCCAATTTGGAGTTAGGATTAAAAAGTTATTGCATTTCAAAGTTTAATCTATTTTCTGGAATTTTCTGAAATAATTAAATCGATTTAAAACCTTTACTGGTCATCATGATGTCATTGTGACATCAGGGGGGGGGGCTGACTGGTGGGCCAGGGATGTCAGTGACACAGGGCTTAATTAAGCTCTGTTTAAAATTAACCCAGGGTTAATTAATATCCTGGGCCCACATGTCAGTGGCCCAGGGCTGGGTTAATTAGGGTTAACCCCGCCGGACACATGGGCTCACCGGCGGGAGGTCACCGGCGACCAAAAACGCGGCGGCGTTGCTCGGATTCGCTTCTCCCGTGCATCATTCGATGCGCTGAGACCACGGGAACGTAGCCCGTGCTCTCGTGCGTTGTCTGGTGCACGCGGGAGGTCTCGGGGGTGACCAGGGCGACGATGGCGACCTCACCGGCGGCAACAGGAGCCCGGCGAACATGCAATCGTCGTCACAGGGCACCAAAAGGGCCAAGCTCTAGTGAATTAGACGCGTAGGAACAAGTCGGAGACGACAGACAGGCTTGGAGGCTCGCTTGATTTACGGGTGCTCGCCGACGAGCAGCGTGGCGGCTCTGTTTTCCGGCGACATGGTAGAGGTGGCTAGGGGATGAACGGGGCGCCGTGGGTTTAGGGGAAAGGATCAAGAGCTCACCACGAGCATGATGATGCAGCCAGTGGGTTCGGGGAGACCTCAACGGCGGCGAATCGACGTCGACGATCTTCGGCTGCCGGCGGCGAGTTGAGGAGGCTTGCGTTGTCTCGGGGCCAAATTGGCTCGCCAGCTTCTGCAGGGTGACGAAGTCGTCGATGAGGAGCACGGGGGACACGCTGGTTCGGTCTCTAGGGCACGGTGGCCGCGTCTGCCATGGCGGTGTGTTCCGGCGATCTCTCTGTCCATGGCGAAATCGAGCGAGGGAGGGAGAAAAGATGGCGCTGGAGAGGGGGAAAGGGGTCACGACTGTGAGGCGATCCTCCAGGACACAAAGAAAGGGCACGGGGCGGCCTGGAAGTCCCTGGACGTCGAGGTGGCGTCGACCACGCCCTCGGCTCGACAGCGAGCTGCTTGAAGAAGACGACACGGGAGGTAGGTGGGCCTGGGCCGGCTGGGGAACAAGTTGGGCTGAATCCCAGGTAGGCCCCTTTTCTATTTTCTGTTTCCTTTCCTTTTCTGTAATTGTTTTGTCTTAGCTAAAAAAAATAGCTAGACATTTTGTAAAATGCTACAAATTTTTATGTGGCCTCAATATGTATAGAGCTAGCCACTTATAAAATTTGAGCACTTTGAAAATTCAAATAATTTAAACTTTAATTCAAATAGGGTTTTAAATTAATTCCAAGCTCCTGTTTTGAATATTTGAAAAATCCATGAGCATGGGATTGCTACCACATCACTTTATATGTGATCCCACTCATTTATGGGACTTTTCAAAAATGCAAAAGGAATTTTTGGAGAAACTTTTTATCTGGCCATTTGAACTAATTTCTCAGGGCTTTACTTTTCCCCATTTTTGAATTTCTTTTTGAATTTTTCACATGATGCAAAGGGACTTGAGATTCCTAGCACATACCTAGCTTGGGGTTTTGACAACTCGCCCCCACTCAAAAGAATCTCGTCTCGAGATTCAGAAGTCGTCGGGAGGAAGGTGGGGGTACTCGGCACGGAGACGGTCTTCTCTTTCCCACGTGGCTTCTCTCTCAGAGTGGTGTGACCACTGAACTTTCAGAAACTTGATCTTCTTTCGGCGAGTGACACGCTCTGCGGAATCAAGAATACGAACAGGGTATTCTCGATAAGAAAGGTCATCTTGGAGATCAAGCGTTTCATGGTCGACTTCGCGGATGGGGTCCTTGAAGCAACGCCTGAGTTGGGACACATGGAATACATCATGTACTCGGGAAAGGTGCGGGGTATTTCAAGTTGGTAGGCAACTTCTCCACGTTTAGCAAGAATGCGGAAAGGTCCGATGTAACGTGGGGCCAACTTTCCTTTGATACCGTATCGTTGGGTTCCCTTCAGAGGAGTAACCCGAAGGTAAGCCTTCTCATCCAGATTGTAGCTCTCTTGCCTATGATGACGATCATAGTAGCTTTTCTGACGAGACTGGGCTGCTTTCAATTGATCACGAACAATGCGAACTTGCTCTTCTGCTTCCTTGATCATATCCGGTCCAAAGAATTGTCTTTCACCGGTTTCTGACCAGTTTAGTGGTGTTCGACATCGTCGTCCATAAAGGAGTTCAAAAGGAGCCATGTTCAGACTAGATTGAAAACTATTGTTATAAGCAAATTCGGTGAATGGAGGAGACTTCTCCCAATTCTTTCCGAATGAGATAACACAAGCTCTGAGCATGTCTTCAAGAATTTGGTTAACCCTTTCGACTTGACCCCTAGACTGAGGATGGAAAGCCGTACTAAAGGAGAGATGAGTTCCCATAGCATTCTGAAAGCTTCCCCAAAATCTAGAGGTGAAAAGGCTACCACGATCAGAATTGATTTCCAAAGGAACACCGTGGAGGGATACAATTCTAGAGACGTACAAGTCCGCTAACTGGCTAGCAGTTATAGACTCGCGAACTGGAAGGAAGTGAGCAATTTTGGAAAGTCTATCTATGACAACGAAGATGGCATCGTTTCCTTTCTGGGTTCTTGGAAAGCCGGTGATGAAGTCCATACCGACTTTGTCCCATTTCCACTCGGGAATAGGCAAAGGTTGAAATGTACCAGCAGGTCTTTGATGTTCTGCCTTAATGCGACGACAAACACCACATTCGGCAACAAATTGAGCAATGTCTCTCTTCATCCTAGTCCACCAAAATCTCTGGTGTAGATCTCGGTACATTTTTGTGCTACCGGGATGAATTGAGAGGGGTGTGTCATGGGCTTCTTTGAGGACGAGTTGCCTTAGTTCCCTATTCTTAGGTACTACCAAACGATTTTCGAAGAATACCGTTCCCTTGCTATCTGTGGAGAAACATTTAGCAACTCCGCTAGCAATGTTCTCCTTGATCCGGCGAACACCTCGTGCACGCCTTTGGGCAACTATTATTTGATCCTCAAGAGTTGGTTTCGCCACCAAGGTAGAAAGATAGCCATGAGGAACAATCTCAAGATTGAGCTTGCGAAATTCCTCATGATGAAGTGGTTGATACTGTTGTAACATGAGGTTGTTACAATACGACTTACGACTTAGTGCATCAGCCATGACATTGGCTTTGCCTGGGGTGTAAGAAATTCCTAAGTCATAATCTTTTATCAACTCTATCCAGCGTCTTTGCCTGAGGTTAAGATCTGGCTGGGTGAAAATGTATTTGAGGCTTTGGTGGTCGTAATAGATCTCGCAACGATTACCAAGGAGGTAATGTCGCCAAGTTGTTAGGGCATGAACTACGGCAGTGAGTTCAAGGTCATGGGTAGGATAGTTCTCTTCATGTGGCCGCAACTGGCGTGAAGCATAAGCTACCACATGTCGATCTTGCAGAAGTATTCATCCTAACCCTTGCCGTGATGCATCACAATAGATCTCAAAATCCTTTTTGGTGTCTGGAGGTGCAAGTACGGGTGCAGAAGTCAACCTTCTTTTTAGCTCTTGAAAGCTTTCCTCGCACTTGGGAGTCCATAGGAATTTCTTATCTTTCTTGAGGAGTTCAGTTAGAGGCTTTGCAACTTTAGAAAAGTTCTCGACGAAGCGACGGCAGTAGCTGGCTAGGCCAAGAAAACTCCTAACTTGCTTAACCGATTCAGGTGGAGTCCAGTCAAGGACGGCCTGAACTCACTCGGGATTCACAGCAATGCCTTTTGCAGAAATCACGTGGCCTAAGTAGGTCACTTCTGGTAGCCAAAATTCACACTTGGAGAATTTAGCATACAGGCGATGCTCTCTAAGTTTCATCAATACCAGCCTTAGGTGTTCGGCATGTTCTTCTTCGTTCTTCGAGTAGATGAGAATATCATCAAGATAAACCACAACAAATTTATCTAAGTACTCCATGAAGATCGAATTCATCATGCGTGAGAAAGTGGCGGGGGCATTGGTTAAACCAAAGGACATGACGGTGTCTTCGTAAAGACCATAACGAGTAGTAAAAGCCGTTTTGGGAATGTCCTCGTTTCGGATTTTGATTTGATGATAACCTAATCTCAAATCCATCTCGGAGAAGACAAAGGATCCTGCAAGTTGATCATAAAGATCATTGATCCTGGGCAGTGGGTACTTGTTCTTTATCGTCGCTAGATTTAGCGGGCGATAGTCTACGCACATCCTTTCTGTTCCATCTTTCTTCGTTACGAACAAAACGGGGCAACCCCATGGCGATGAGCTAGGGCGGATGAAGCCTTTTTCCAACAAAGCCTCCAGTTGGGTTTTAAGCTCAGCTAACTCACGTGGGGCCATTTTGTATGGGCGTCTAGAAATTGGTGCGGTTCTTGGCACAAGATCCACTATAAACTCTACACATCTGCCGGGTGACTAGGTTTAAGGGGTTGGATCTCTGGATAGCTTTCTAGAGGATGACCAAGGTTTACTAGGGGCTACAGCAGATATGTCAGAGTAGCAAAGTACCCCAACACGATGGTTAGTGTGGTCCTTCTTGCTAAAAGACATCTAAACTGGGAGGAAGAGCTGCAATTGAATCACTATAGGTTCCTAGAACAAAACCTACAACAAAGTCTATGGAACTGTCGGGCATGCCACCTAGAAGTTCTTCTAAAAGGACAACCGAAAAGGAGGGAAGAATTTTGCAAATGCATCAGATTTTGAAGAAACCTGGAATGACTCGGACAGCATAACGGCTGTAATTGTAAGAAAACAATTTTCTTTCAATGTAGATACAGCACTTACATAATACGATGTAAGAAATCAGCATTACAACAATGCTAGGAAACCGGACACAACTTTCCTACGGCTACAAGGAAGCAAACAACGAGATGTTCTAATCAGACAGAGGTGAGCCTAGTCCTATCTTCCCGTAGAATAAGATGAGGGTGACTCAGAACTCACAACGATGAGGGTAAGGAGAAAAAGAAGCCTTACGTTGTTCCCTTATATACCCAGAGTAACTATATAACTATAGAAGGCTAGACTCGACTTCGGCCAAGGCTGATAATCCTACAGTCAGTCCTGCTCTAATACCAAGTCTGTCGGGACCCGGGTTTAGCGTATGCAAGCCTCGCTACAACACAATCATATGG
Organism: Bromus sterilis; assembly: GCA_950022295.1. NCBI lineage: Eukaryota > Viridiplantae > Streptophyta > Magnoliopsida > Poales > Poaceae > Bromus > Bromus sterilis. The sequence goes on along the minus strand of OX465595.1, from coordinate 355,902,474 downwards.
AGAGCCGAGAACCGTACCCACTTGTCTAAGCAGACAAGGCCAAGCACAGAACGTTCTCGGAAAGCATCGAACGTGAAGGGCATCCCATCCAGGCCGGATGATCAACTGAAATGGGTCCTCATCGTCCGCACACAAGTCTAAATGATATGGGTGGTGAACTCCCATACTCATAGACAAGTCACCTCAACCATACTATCGATTGTATTATAACCCTTACATAGACTTACTCCAGCCCGATCACTTAGTCGGGGTCTAGGGCGGGCTCGATCATACATCAAAGTGTGCACAAGACGGAGTCTCGAGCAATCGCATCGCGTTGCCCCAAGCCGCGCACATCTAAGGGCCACTTGGTGTATAAAAGACCGCCAGCCAGATCACAACTAAGGTCTCGAAAACCCATACAAAGACATGCATGTTATAAACATACACGCAACACACATGTCTAGTATGAACAGCAGGTATCATTGCAATTCTCTACAATGTATACATCTTTAATAACTCTTACAGAGTGCACACAGAGATCACAAGCATGTGATCCAACATTACAACAGACAAGCGGAAGCAAAGTAGGTCTGAGTACAGACAAGTTTAACAAATGGCTTAGAGAAGCCTTATCTAAAAACAAGCCCTCCACGAGGGAACCAGTCGTCTGACTGGGATTACACTAGCTTGGTCTTGGTCTGAGTCTTCAATCTTCGAGCTTCGGGTAGAAGCCACCATCGGGTCGGTGGGTTCATCTAAAACATAGAATAAGCAAACGTGAGTACAAAGTCGTACTCAGCAAGACTTACATAGGAACTATACTACTCATGCACATGTATCAAGGTAAAGGGAGGTGGGGTTCAATTGCAGAAGTGCCAGATTTGACTTGGCTAGTCCCTAACTACGAGTACCAGACTTGAGGTAAGAAGCGTACACGATTCCACTACATCTCCTCAACCAATTACATCACTATGGTGCCTTCCTCGACTTCCCCACGAGAAAGCACGCCATAGCACTCACACTTATCTTGGTGTATTTTAGAAGTATCCAGTTCAATTGTCTAATAATCAAGCTAAGATTTCCAAGCAGTCCATAACCGCGGACGCGGCTATTCGAATAGTTTTGTTAACCCTGCAGGGGTGTACCGCTACACACACTTGTCATCAGTTACCGCCTTTTGCGTGTCACCGTTCAAGAGATGACAGCGAGGATGCCACCACAACTGTTACCTCATAGCCGATCTAGTCCATCAAAGCCACCTATCTGGGTTGTCTTCCACTATCGTGAACCCGGCCGGTTTACCGAAGTGGACCCAGACGATGTGTGCGTGGTGCGAAAGCCGGTCTCGGATGAGCCGTTCTCTCACTTGGCTACCAGGCCACAATACCTACATAAATCCGAACTACTGCGACATCTGGACATCGAAGGGGATGAGTTAGTAAGCTGAGAGGGGTCAGTGAGCCCAATGTGTGGTTGTACTCTTCATCTTGGATCACCACACAAGAACTCGGACTTAGGGCGGTGTTCAACGAGACAACCCACTGTGTACTCCTACACAGCCTCTCATCGTTCACCTTGTATTAGGGTAGATTCACCAACACCTTTCTACCAACATCATCATGATCACTACCATCCCTACTCACATAACAGTATCATCATGGTATCACTCTAAGCATGCAATAAGCAGTAACAATTGCAGGGGTCACATGATATCAATCAACTCCTACATTTGCTAGGATTGTGGTTTGCTTACTACTGTGACAAAATGATAGATCATGCAAAGGAATGGGTTCATCTATGCGGTAGAAACGCATCATGGTAATCATCCTAAACAATGCATAAGCGAGACATGAGAGGGAAGTGGGATTTTATCGACATGATCAATGGGGGTTTGCTTGCCTTGCTGACGAGGTTTAATCACGGGGTTTTCAACGAAGGGGGTGATCTCGAGCTCCGGATCCACTTCTATCAGCAACATGACAATCATAGGATCAACATAATTTACAATGCACAATCACATGAATAAGATTGCAATGGTGATGTTCATGGTACTGATGTGTTGAGAATTCCATTTAAAAGGAGTATATTGCATTTGAAATGCAAATTCAAACTCTATTTGATTTATCGATGAATTTCAAATGCATTTGAATGCATGAAAGTTCATTTGAAAAGGTTGATCATGAAGTGATGTGGTATAGTTGAAGTAATGTCTCTGATGTGTGGATGAATCCATTGGAAATAAGGGTGTTGCAAAATCATTTGCAAAATCACTCCAAATTTGAATTTGAAAAGGATCCATATGCATGTTTGCTACTGTTCACCCATTTTAAAATTGTCAAACATGAAAAAAAATTGCGTATTCATAATCCTTGTATTTTTCTGATAATTTTAGACATATTATTTGTCCAATTTGGAGTTAGGATTAAAAAGTTATTGCATTTCAAAGTTTAATCTATTTTCTGGAATTTTCTGAAATAATTAAATCGATTTAAAACCTTTACTGGTCATCATGATGTCATTGTGACATCAGGGGGGGGGGGCTGACTGGTGGGCCAGGGATGTCAGTGACACAGGGCTTAATTAAGCTCTGTTTAAAATTAACCCAGGGTTAATTAATATCCTGGGCCCACATGTCAGTGGCCCAGGGCTGGGTTAATTAGGGTTAACCCCGCCGGACACATGGGCTCACCGGCGGGAGGTCACCGGCGACCAAAAACGCGGCGGCGTTGCTCGGATTCGCTTCTCCCGTGCATCATTCGATGCGCTGAGACCACGGGAACGTAGCCCGTGCTCTCGTGCGTTGTCTGGTGCACGCGGGAGGTCTCGGGGGTGACCAGGGCGACGATGGCGACCTCACCGGCGGCAACAGGAGCCCGGCGAACATGCAATCGTCGTCACAGGGCACCAAAAGGGCCAAGCTCTAGTGAATTAGACGCGTAGGAACAAGTCGGAGACGACGGACAGGCTTGGAGGCTCGCTTGATTTACGGGTGCTCGCCGACGAGCAGCGTGGCGGCTCTGTTTTCCGGCGACATGGTAGAGGTGGCTAGGGGATGAACGGGGCGCCGTGGGTTTAGGGGAAAGGATCAAGAGCTCACCACGAGCATGATGATGCAGCCAGTGGGTTCGGGGAGACCTCAACGGCGGCGAATCGACGTCGACGATCTTCGGCTGCCGGCGGCGAGTTGAGGAGGCTTGCGTTGTCTCGGGGCCAAATTGGCTCGCCAGCTTCTGCAGGGTGACGAAGTCGTCGATGAGGAGCACGGGGGACACGCTGGTTCGGTCTCTAGGGCACGGTGGCCGCGTCTGCCATGGCGGTGTGTTCCGGCGATCTCTCTGTCCATGGCGAAATCGAGCGAGGGAGGGAGAAAAGATGGCGCTGGAGAGGGGGAAAGGGGTCACGACTGTGAGGCGATCCTCCAGGACACAAAGAAAGGGCACGGGGCGGCCTGGAAGTCCCTGGACGTCGAGGTGGCGTCGACCACGCCCTCGGCTCGACAGCGAGCTGCTTGAAGAAGACGACACGGGAGGTAGGTGGGCCTGGGCCGGCTGGGGAACAAGTTGGGCTGAATCCCAGGTAGGCCCCTTTTCTATTTTCTGTTTCCTTTCCTTTTCTGTAATTGTTTTGTCTTAGCTAAAAAAAATAGCTAGACATTTTGTAAAATGCTACAAATTTTTATGTGGCCTCAATATGTATAGAGCTAGCCACTTATAAAATTTGAGCACTTTGAAAATTCAAATAATTTAAACTTTAATTCAAATAGGGTTTTAAATTAATTCCAAGCTCCTGTTTTGAATATTTGAAAAATCCATGAGCATGGGATTGCTACCACATCACTTTATATGTGATCCCACTCATTTATGGGACTTTTCAAAAATGCAAAAGGAATTTTTGGAGAAACTTTTTATCTGGCCATTTGAACTAATTTCTCAGGGCTTTACTTTTCCCCATTTTTGAATTTCTTTTTGAATTTTTCACATGATGCAAAGGGACTTGAGATTCCTAGCACATACCTAGCTTGGGGTTTTGACAACTCGCCCCCACTCAAAAGAATCTCGTCTCGAGATTCAGAAGTCGTCGGGAGGAAGGTGGGGGTACTCGGCACGGAGACGGTCTTCTCTTTCCCACGTGGCTTCTCTCTCAGAGTGGTGTGACCACTGAACTTTCAGAAACTTGATCTTCTTTCGGCGAGTGACACGCTCTGCGGAATCAAGAATACGAACAGGGTATTCTCGATAAGAAAGGTCATCTTGGAGATCAAGCGTTTCATGGTCGACTTCGCGGATGGGGTCCTTGAAGCAACGCCTGAGTTGGGACACATGGAATACATCATGTACTCGGGAAAGGTGCGGGGTATTTCAAGTTGGTAGGCAACTTCTCCACGTTTAGCAAGAATGCGGAAAGGTCCGATGTAACGTGGGGCCAACTTTCCTTTGATACCGTATCGTTGGGTTCCCTTCAGAGGAGTAACCCGAAGGTAAGCCTTCTCATCCAGATTGTAGCTCTCTTGCCTATGATGACGATCATAGTAGCTTTTCTGACGAGACTGGGCTGCTTTCAATTGATCACGAACAATGCGAACTTGCTCTTCTGCTTCCTTGATCATATCCGGTCCAAAGAATTGTCTTTCACCGGTTTCTGACCAGTTTAGTGGTGTTCGACATCGTCGTCCATAAAGGAGTTCAAAAGGAGCCATGTTCAGACTAGATTGAAAACTATTGTTATAAGCAAATTCGGTGAATGGAGGAGACTTCTCCCAATTCTTTCCGAATGAGATAACACAAGCTCTGAGCATGTCTTCAAGAATTTGGTTAACCCTTTCGACTTGACCCCTAGACTGAGGATGGAAAGCCGTACTAAAGGAGAGATGAGTTCCCATAGCATTCTGAAAGCTTCCCCAAAATCTAGAGGTGAAAAGGCTACCACGATCAGAATTGATTTCCAAAGGAACACCGTGGAGGGATACAATTCTAGAGACGTACAAGTCCGCTAACTGGCTAGCAGTTATAGACTCGCGAACTGGAAGGAAGTGAGCAATTTTGGAAAGTCTATCTATGACAACGAAGATGGCATCGTTTCCTTTCTGGGTTCTTGGAAAGCCGGTGATGAAGTCCATACCGACTTTGTCCCATTTCCACTCGGGAATAGGCAAAGGTTGAAATGTACCAGCAGGTCTTTGATGTTCTGCCTTAATGCGACGACAAACACCACATTCGGCAACAAATTGAGCAATGTCTCTCTTCATCCTAGTCCACCAAAATCTCTGGTGTAGATCTCGGTACATTTTTGTGCTACCGGGATGAATTGAGAGGGGTGTGTCATGGGCTTCTTTGAGGACGAGTTGCCTTAGTTCCCTATTCTTAGGTACTACCAAACGATTTTCGAAGAATACCGTTCCCTTGCTATCTGTGGAGAAACATTTAGCAACTCCGCTAGCAATGTTCTCCTTGATCCGGCGAACACCTCGTGCACGCCTTTGGGCAACTATTATTTGATCCTCAAGAGTTGGTTTCGCCACCAAGGTAGAAAGATAGCCATGAGGAACAATCTCAAGATTGAGCTTGCGAAATTCCTCATGATGAAGTGGTTGATACTGTTGTAACATGAGGTTGTTACAATACGACTTACGACTTAGTGCATCAGCCATGACATTGGCTTTGCCTGGGGTGTAAGAAATTCCTAAGTCATAATCTTTTATCAACTCTATCCAGCGTCTTTGCCTGAGGTTAAGATCTGGCTGGGTGAAAATGTATTTGAGGCTTTGGTGGTCGTAATAGATCTCGCAACGATTACCAAGGAGGTAATGTCGCCAAGTTGTTAGGGCATGAACTACGGCAGTGAGTTCAAGGTCATGGGTAGGATAGTTCTCTTCATGTGGCCGCAACTGGCGTGAAGCATAAGCTACCACATGTCGATCTTGCAGAAGTATTCATCCTAACCCTTGCCGTGATGCATCACAATAGATCTCAAAATCCTTTTTGGTGTCTGGAGGTGCAAGTACGGGTGCAGAAGTCAACCTTCTTTTTAGCTCTTGAAAGCTTTCCTCGCACTTGGGAGTCCATAGGAATTTCTTATCTTTCTTGAGGAGTTCAGTTAGAGGCTTTGCAACTTTAGAAAAGTTCTCGACGAAGCGACGGCAGTAGATGGCTAGGCCAAGAAAACTCCTAACTTGCTTAACCGATTCAGGTGGAGTCCAGTCAAGGACGGCCTGAACTCACTCGGGATTCACAGCAATGCCTTTTGCAGAAATCACGTGGCCTAAGTAGGTCACTTCTGGTAGCCAAAATTCACACTTGGAGAATTTAGCATACAGGCGATGCTCTCTAAGTTTCATCAATACCAGCCTTAGGTGTTCGGCATGTTCTTCTTCGTTCTTCGAGTAGATGAGAATATCATCAAGATAAACCACAACAAATTTATCTAAGTACTCCATGAAGATCGAATTCATCATGCGTGAGAAAGTGGCGGGGGCATTGGTTAAACCAAAGGACATGACGGTGTCTTCGTAAAGACCATAACGAGTAGTAAAAGCCGTTTTGGGAATGTCCTCGTTTCGGATTTTGATTTGATGATAACCTAATCTCAAATCCATCTCGGAGAAGACAAAGGATCCTGCAAGTTGATCATAAAGATCATTGATCCTGGGCAGTGGGTACTTGTTCTTTATCGTCGCTAGATTTAGCGGGCGATAGTCTACGCACATCCTTTCTGTTCCATCTTTCTTCGTTACGAACAAAACGGGGCAACCCCATGGCGATGAGCTAGGGAGGATGAAGCCTTTTCCAACAAAGCCTCCAGTTGGGTTTTAAGCTCAGCTAACTCACGTGGGGCCATTTTGTATGGGCGTCTAGAAATTGGTGCGGTTCTTGGCACAAGATCCACTATAAACTCTACACATCTGCCGGGTGACTAGGTTTAAGGGGTTGGATCTCTGGATAGCTTTCTAGAGGATGACCAAGGTTTACTAGGGGCTACAGCAGATATGTCAGAGTAGCAAAGTACCCCAACACGATGGTTAGTGTGGTCCTTCTTGCTAAAAGACATCTAAACTGGGAGGAAGAGCTGCAATTGAATCACTATAGGTTCCTAGAACAAAACCTACAACAAAGTCTATGGAACTGTCGGGCATGCCACCTAGAAGTTCTTCTAAAAGGACAACCGAAAAGGAGGGAAGAATTTTGCAAATGCATCAGATTTTGAAGAAACCTGGAATGACTCGGACAGCATAACGGCTGTAATTGTAAGAAAACAATTTTCTTTCAATGTAGATACAGCACTTACATAATACGATGTAAGAAATCAGCATTACAACAATGCTAGGAAACCGGACACAACTTTCCTACGGCTACAAGGAAGCAAACAACGAGATGTTCTAATCAGACAGAGGTGAGCCTAGTCCTATCTTCCCGTAGAATAAGATGAGGGTGACTCAGAACTCACAACGATGAGGGTAAGGAGAAAAAGAAGCCTTACGTTGTTCCCTTATATACCCAGAGTAACTATATAACTATAGAAGGCTAGACTCGACTTCGGCCAAGGCTGATAATCCTACAGTCAGTCCTGCTCTAATACCAAGTCTGTCGGGACCCGGGTTTAGCGTATGCAAGCCTCGCTACAACACAATCATATGGAGAGCCGAGAACCGTACCCACTTGTCTAAGCAGACAAGGCCAAGCACAGAACGTTCTCGGAAAGCATCGAACGTGAAGGGCATCCCATCCAGGCCGGATGATCAACTGAAATGGGTCCTCATCGTCCGCACACAAGTCTAAATGATATGGGTGGTGAACTCCCATACTCATAGACAAGTCACCTCAACCATACTATCGATTGTATTATAACCCTTACATAGACTTACTCCAGCCCGATCACTTAGTCGGGGTCTAGGGCGGGCTCGATCATACATCAAAGTGTGCACAAGACGGAGTCTCGAGCAATCGCATCGCGTTGCCCCAAGCCGCGCACATCTAAGGGCCACTTGGTGTATAAAAGACCGCCAGCCAGATCACAACTAAGGTCTCGAAAACCCATACAAAGACATGCATGTTATAAACATACACGCAACACACATGTCTAGTATGAACAGCAGGTATCATTGCAATTCTCTACAATGTATACATCTTTAATAACTCTTACAGAGTGCACACAGAGATCACAAGCATGTGATCCAACATTACAACAGACAAGCGGAAGCAAAGTAGGTCTGAGTACAGACAAGTTTAACAAATGGCTTAGAGAAGCCTTATCTAAAAACAAGCCCTCCACGAGGGAACCAGTCGTCTGACTGGGATTACACTAGCTTGGTCTTGGTCTGAGTCTTCAATCTTCGAGCTTCGGGTAGAAGCCACCATCGGGTCGGTGGGTTCATCTAAAACATAGAATAAGCAAACGTGAGTACAAAGTCGTACTCAGCAAGACTTACATAGGAACTATACTACTCATGCACATGTATCAAGGTAAAGGGAGGTGGGGTTCAATTGCAGAAGTGCCAGATTTGACTTGGCTAGTCCCTAACTACGAGTACCAGACTTGAGGTAAGAAGCGTACACGATTCCACTACATCTCCTCAACCAATTACATCACTATGGTGCCTTCCTCGACTTCCCCACGAGAAAGCACGCCATAGCACTCACACTTATCTTGGTGTATTTTAGAAGTATCCAGTTCAATTGTCTAATAATCAAGCTAAGATTTCCAAGCAGTCCATAACCGCGGACGCGGCTATTCGAATAGTTTTGTTAACCCTGCAGGGGTGTACCGCTACACACACTTGTCATCAGTTACCGCCTTTTGCGTGTCACCGTTCAAGAGATGACAGCGAGGATGCCACCACAACTGTTACCTCATAGCCGATCTAGTCCATCAAAGCCACCTATCTGGGTTGTCTTCCACTATCGTGAACCCGGCCGGTTTACCGAAGTGGACCCAGACGATGTGTGCGTGGTGCGAAAGCCGGTCTCGGATGAGCCGTTCTCTCACTTGGCTACCAGGCCACAATACCTACATAAATCCGAACTACTGCGACATCTGGACATCGAAGGGGATGAGTTAGTAAGCTGAGAGGGGTCAGTGAGCCCAATGTGTGGTTGTACTCTTCATCTTGGATCACCACACAAGAACTCGGACTTAGGGCGGTGTTCAACGAGACAACCCACTGTGTACTCCTACACAGCCTCTCATCGTTCACCTTGTATTAGGGTAGATTCACCAACACCTTTCTACCAACATCATCATGATCACTACCATCCCTACTCACATAACAGTATCATCATGGTATCACTCTAAGCATGCAATAAGCAGTAACAATTGCAGGGGTCACATGATATCAATCAACTCCTACATTTGCTAGGATTGTGGTTTGCTTACTACTGTGACAAAATGATAGATCATGCAAAGGAATGGGTTCATCTATGCGGTAGAAACGCATCATGGTAATCATCCTAAACAATGCATAAGCGAGACATGAGAGGGAAGTGGGATTTTATCGACATGATCAATGGGGGTTTGCTTGCCTTGCTGACGAGGTTTAATCACGGGGTTTTCAACGAAGGGGGTGATCTCGAGCTCCGGATCCACTTCTATCAGCAACATGACAATCATAGGATCAACATAATTTACAATGCACAATCACATGAATAAGATTGCAATGGTGATGTTCATGGTACTGATGTGTTGAGAATTCCATTTAAAAGGAGTATATTGCATTTGAAATGCAAATTCAAACTCTATTTGATTTATCGATGAATTTCAAATGCATTTGAATGCATGAAAGTTCATTTGAAAAGGTTGATCATGAAGTGATGTGGTATAGTTGAAGTAATGTCTCTGATGTGTGGATGAATCCATTGGAAATAAGGGTGTTGCAAAATCATTTGCAAAATCACTCCAAATTTGAATTTGAAAAGGATCCATATGCATGTTTGCTACTGTTCACCCATTTTAAAATTGTCAAACATGAAAAAAAATTGCATATTCATAATCCTTGTATTTTTCTGATAATTTTAGACATATTATTTGTCCAATTTGGAGTTAGGATTAAAAAGTTATTGCATTTCAAAGTTTAATCTATTTTCTGGAATTTTCTGAAATAATTAAATCGATTTAAAACCTTTACTGGTCATCATGATGTCATTGTGACATCAGGGGGGGGGGGGCTGACTGGTGGGCCAGGGATGTCAGTGACACAGGGCTTAATTAAGCTCTGTTTAAAATTAACCCAGGGTTAATTAATATCCTGGGCCCACATGTCAGTGGCCCAGGGCTGGGTTAATTAGGGTTAACCCCGCCGGACACATGGGCTCACCGGCGGGAGGTCACCGGCGACCAAAAACGCGGCGGCGTTGCTCGGATTCGCTTCTCCCGTGCATCATTCGATGCGCTGAGACCACGGGAACGTAGCCCGTGCTCTTGTGCGTTGTCTGGTGCACGCGGGAGGTCTCGGGGGTGACCAGGGCGACGATGGCGACCTCACCGGCGGCAACAGGAGCCCGGCGAACATGCAATCGTCGTCACAGGGCACCAAAAGGGCCAAGCTCTAGTGAATTAGACGCGTAGGAACAAGTCGGAGACGACGGACAGGCTTGGAGGCTCGCTTGATTTACGGGTGCTCGCCGACGAGCAGCGTGGCGGCTCTGTTTTCCGGCGACATGGTAGAGGTGGCTAGGGGATGAACGGGGCGCCGTGGGTTTAGGGGAAAGGATCAAGAGCTCACCACGAGCACGATGATGCAGCCAGTGGGTTCGGGGAGACCTCAACGGCGGCGAATCGACGTCGACGATCTTCGGCTGCCGGCGGCGAGTTGAGGAGGCTTGCGTTGTCTCGGGGCCAAATTGGCTCGCCAGCTTCTGCAGGGTGACGAAGTCGTCGATGAGGAGCACGGGGGACACGCTGGTTCGGTCTCTAGGGCACGGTGGCCGCGTCTGCCATGGCGGTGTGTTCCGGCGATCTCTCTGTCCATGGCGAAATCGAGCGAGGGAGGGAGAAAAGATGGCGCTGGAGAGGGGGAAAGGGGTCACGACTGTGAGGCGATCCTCCAGGACACAAAGAAAGGGCACGGGGCGGCCTGGAAGTCCCTGGACGTCGAGGTGGCGTCGACCACGCCCTCGGCTCGACAGCGAGCTGCTTGAAGAAGACGACACGGGAGGTAGGTGGGCCTGGGCCGGCTGGGGAACAAGTTGGGCTGAATCCCAGGTAGGCCCCTTTTCTATTTTCTGTTTCCTTTCCTTTTCTGTAATTGTTTTGTCTTAGCTAAAAAAAATAGCTAGACATTTTGTAAAATGCTACAAATTTTTATGTGGCCTCAATATGTATAGAGCTAGCCACTTATAAAATTTGAGCACTTTGAAAATTCAAATAATTTAAACTTTAATTCAAATAGGGTTTTAAATTAATTCCAAGCTCCTGTTTTGAATATTTGAAAAATCCATGAGCATGGGATTGCTACCACATCACTTTATATGTGATCCCACTCATTTATGGGACTTTTCAAAAATGCAAAAGGAATTTTTGGAGAAACTTTTTATCTGGCCATTTGAATTAATTTCTCAGGGCTTTACTTTTCCCCATTTTTGAATTTCTTTTTGAATTTTTCACATGATGCAAAGGGACTTGAGATTCCTAGCACATACCTAGCTTGGGGTTGTGACAAGGGGGTTGTGCCCGATTAGGAGGAGCATGGTGAGTTCACACCTTTCCAGAGAGAGACCTTCACCGAGCATGGCGAGGGATCTTCTTCCGCTTGGAGCGCATGACCTTCCTCATGGGAGGATCCGAGGACTTCGGTGTACGCACCGGAGGGCTCATACGACGCTTGGACTTACCCTTACCCCGGAGCAGGAGGCTCCTGGGGGCAGTAGCTGCTACCAACTTAGGCCAAAAGCCTAAGCTTGGGGGAGTACGTTCCCTTCTCACCTTTCCATTGTATTATCCGTTTTCATTTTGTTTGTTTTGATCTTTTTCGAAGTTTTTGCCCGTTCTTATTTGTTCTTTTATCTTGCAAAAACAACAAAAAGATTTTTATTTTCTTTCTCTTACGCTTAACCTTTGAAAAACCCAAAAAGATTTCTTTTTTCTCTTTAGTTTGCTTTGTTGCTGAGTTCAGCTCGAGTCCGTGATGGTATTTGCACTTGATTATATTTTCCTACGTCCAATCGTGCAAGCGACAAGGTAGTAATATCGAAGATCGACGAAAGGGATGCAACAAGGAAAACCTGTATGAACTCTTCTTGTTTCTACTTTTGTACATATGCTTGTACTTATGACTTAGAGACCAGCTTGTAGCGACATAGTGCTATGTTTACAATGGTTTCCCAGTGTTCATGCTTTCCTTGTGGCTAATCCCAAATAGCTAGAAGTACATAATGTATTGTTGAAATGATTTACATGCAGTGCATTGTTCATAGTTTAGCATACTGAAGTGGTATTTCCCTTTGGATAATTCTTGGATTGACTTGGCACATACTTACACATGTTTATGACTGAAAAGTCTTTATGCCTTGATGATCTTTGAACTTCAGAATAGTTATATCATTTTCATGCCCAATTCAATGTTACTTTGTCACTCTGCATGATTATGACTGTTATGGCTCTCTAGTTGGTCGCTTCCCAGTCTTTTGCTAGCCTTCGCTCGCACTAAGCGGATTTCTGCTTGTGCATCCAAAATCCTTGAAACCAGTTTTCCATATGAGTCCACCATATCTTCCTATGTGGTATTTACCGGCCATCCTAACGAAGACTTTCTTGTACCATCTCGAAATTATTCAAAAGCACTCCTGTGTTGTGCCTCTATTTAAGATCATGAGGAAGTAGTAGGTAATTCATGACCGTCTTATGTTAGACATGTTTTATTCCGGGATTGCATGTCTAATCTGCAAACCCCTAATACGAGGAGGGACTGGCATGAGTGCGCCCAGCTCACAAAAGATAATCACAACCAACAAACCCTCCTTCACGCCTTGTCTATGAGAAATCAGAAAACTTTGGCAGTGATAAACAAAGGATATTAAGGGGATGTGATCGTCTCCATCTTGGGAGCCGTTCCTCGAAACATGTCTAGTGTAAGAGGTGATTGAGTTGTCTACTAGCATTCGTTGACGAAGCATGCACCTCCCAAAACACTTTTTATCTCTGTTTTCAAAACCAAGAGCTCTGGTACATGTTTAGTCTTTGCTTCCATCCACGGGTTTTCAACCTTTCCATCAAACTCCACGGTTCGAGAGTCTCCACCTTCTTTCTTCAAAGCACCAACTAGGAGAGCATAATTGTCATTCTGAGTGTAATGTGCATTGTCCCAAAGTACTACATTGTCTGTTGCATGATTGTGGTATTATTTATTCTGAAATTTCTAGTTCTAGTCTCCTTTAAAACTCCAAAGGAGTTTCTGCATTTATGTTTTGCTTCACTCATGGAGGCTAGCGAAATACCACTCTAGTATGTTCAAGCTTTGTGCATTGTAATCCTGTCTTGATTTTCAGTAGCATATTATTTACTTTTAGTTGTTCGTGATTGATCACTTGAAAGAAGGATTGCTTCGTGCATTGTCCTCATAGCATTGTTTTGATACTTGCTAAATTCTTTTCGTAGTACATGCTTATATACATCTATTGAAGCAAAAGAGTTTGTCAAAGTTTTCTTTGTCGCGTTTAGTTCGTTGTACTGAATTGCTTGAGGACAAGCAATATTCTAAGCTTGGGGGAGTTGATACGTCTCAAACGTATCTACTTTTCCAAACACTTTTGCTATTGTTTTGCCCTCATTCTTGCATGATTTGGATGAAACTAACCCGGACTAATGCTGTTTTAAGCAGAGCTGCCTGTATGGTTTTATTGTGCGCAGGAAAATGGATTTTTAGACGTCTCAAAAAATTCCCAGAAAAATACCAGAAAATCCACGCACCTGAAGGAGCCAGAGGGGATCCAAGGGGGCCCCAGGCGCCCCCTTGGCGCGGCCAGGGTTGGGGCCATGCCCTCTGGGCGCCTCCCCCCTCCCTTGGTGCCCTACCGATGCTCCTATTTATTCCCGTGACGGAGAAACTGTCGTGGGAAAGTCACGATAGATGTCCGTAGAGTCGGACTTATCGTGGGACCTTTTCTGCGAGGCGAATTCGAGGGGAGAGTCGACATAGACACGAGACTCGGCGAGTTACCCAGGTTCGGCCCCAACGGTGCGGTAAAGACCTACTCCTTCTTTATGACTATAGGGGGATCGCGTCCTCAATAGGAAGAGTCGATCGTATCGATTACAGTGGTGATGTTTGGCCGGCTTAGTCTCGTTGAGATCTAGGCTCTGGAGCGAGTTCTCTAACTCTATCTTGCCGTCAGTTCTGGCTCTGGCTCCCGTGGTCCTCAGCTTATAAAGGTGTCGGGTCCCGGGATTCCTAGAGTCCGACTCCTACGCGATGTGCAGTTCTATTCTACTTTACAAGATTTCTATGTGCTATACAAGGTAAGTCGAATTCCTTCTAGGTCTTCAATCTTCACGCTTGGCACGTTAGACTCCTGGTTGGGTCTTCTTTATGGGCCTTCATGTGTAAGTCGGCCCGGAGGTTCTTAATGCCGGGTCTATGGGCCTGATCCATTCCCCCGACATTAGCCCCCAGGATTTTTGTGATGCTTCAATTTTCACAAAAATCTTCTTCTATCTTCATTATTCCCTACGGCTCTTCGTGGATCAATGGCCGACTTTACCTTTAGCATTAATTGGGAGTCGGAGTTGTCTCTATTCAATCTTGCTTCAACTCCTTGATCTTCATGGAGGCGGCTCTTCTGGTTGAGTCGACCAATATTTTCTAAAGTCAACCTTTTAAAAAATAACGAATCTAATTCTTCAAACGTTTCCTTATAGGGATCTTAAATGGTCTGCCTCGATTTCGGCGGTGTAGTTAATGCCACCTAGGTTTTTCATGAAAATCGAGGGATCTCCTGCCTTTTAGCTGGCGGTTAGGCGACGCCTCGGGTTTTGAGCAGAGGTCCTTTTATAAATATACCCCCACCCGCACCCATTCTCATTACCCCATCCATATCTTCTCTTCTTCTTCTTTGCGCACCGGAGAACATGAATCTCTTCTCTTCGTCTCCGTTCCGCGTCGTCTCTCCCTTATCGTCTGTACGAGACGGCCTGGGACCGTGCCATTCTCGCACGTCGTCGAGGTAAGTTTCCCGTCACCTCCATTGCGCTGTAGTTCTTTCTCTCATCTCCATTTTTGTGAGCTTCAAGCTCTACTGTATTTAGTAGATCAACATATCTTACTGGAGACACACCACACATGTTGGTAGATAGGATAGGATTGATAATGGATAACTTAAGAAGTGTTTACTTTGTTGCGTAACCGAAGTTTATAGATCCATTATCATCTTGTGACTATTCCTAGTTTTTCGCAAGTCACAGATCTGTTCATCATTTTTCGCCTATTTCTCGGGTTGGTTAGATCCAATCGCTCCGCTGTAATTTGCAAAAACTGTTTGTGTAGTTTCCTCGTAAGTCGGTTTATGACCGACTTTAGTTTTTCCTTTTATAGAGACGACTTCTGTACCATGGGCCGATAAACTGCTGCCGATAAAAGCAAAGTCACGGCGGACAAAAGCAAGAAGCCAGCTGGCAGGACCAAACCTCCAGCTCCGCGGCCGACTTTAGAAGCTAACTGGTCGAAAAGCTGGGTTACAGATGCCTTCTTGAAGTAGATGGAGGTAGAGGGGATTTTGCCTTCTCAAGATGAAATTAAGTGGCGGGCTCCTGGAAAGGAAACTCAGCCTCAACCTTAGGGAGATGAAGTCGTTGTTTTTTCTGATCACATTACCAGAGGTTTCCGTCCTCCCGGCTCCAAGTTTTTCAGGAATGTGCTGCACTGCTAAAAACTGCATCCTCAGGATCTGAGTGCCAATTCGATACTCAATATTTTTCATTTCCAAGTTTTCTGCGCGGTTTATCTGCAGATGAGGCCGACTTTGGCTCTGTTTGCCGCTTTCTATTATTGCAATAGACAAACTGAATATAGTGGAGGCCCGGCTTTGGAATGTGGCGGAGTTACTATTCAAAAGCGTGCCAAGTCGATTTACCCTTCATTAAGTTGAGTTCCCATGTGAAAACATGGCAAAAATCTTTCTTTTACTGCACCGTCGTGACTCCTGAGAAGGAAAATCCTCTGCCTGGCTTTCATGAGAGTCGACTTGAATTTCATGACGGCTTAAACTTGTTTCCTTCAGATGCTCATGATAAAAATCATGAGCCGATTATGGCTCGGATAAAGGCCTTGTTGGCTCATGGCCTTGCCGGAACAGATCTGATCAAATGTTGGATAGGTTGGCAAATCCAACCCATTAGCTCGAGAGACCGACTCATGTGTGAGTACTCGGGACCAGATGACCCCATGTGTTTTGCAAAGAAGGAGATTTCTGGAGGGGCTCTGGTGACGACTTGCAAGAAATTTCTTGCTGAGCGTATAGAGGACATCAAGAAAGTCGGCCTCCCCCCGTTCTTTGAAGCCAATCCGGCTCTTCCGGTACGTTTTTCCCTTGTTATTCTTCCCTAATCATAATATTACTACAGAGATCTTGACCTTCCACTTTTTAATTCCAGGAAGATGATCCATGGTGGAATGTGGGACAAGACCTCCCTATGGAAGAAGTCAATGCTAAAAGTCCGAGTCATTCGGTAAGATTCACTTGATAACTCTCTTTATGATGTCTTTTTTCTTACCCTTTGTCAGAACCCTCTGTTAGGTAATGTGCTAGGATCAAAGTAACCTTGCATGATGTCAAGATTTCAAAAAGAAATCTTGGAAATCAAATTCAAAATCCAAATGGGAGAAGGAACACCCCCCAGATGAATTAATTCAAAAGGCCAGATAAAAATCTTTTCCAAAAATTCATGTTAGAGTTTTGAAAAGTCTTATAAATGAGTGTGATCACATATCAAGTGATGTGGGACCCACCCCATGCTCATAGATTTTTCAAATATTCAAACAGTGCCTTGGAATTAAAGAAATACCCCTTTTTGATTTAAAATTCAAATCATTTGAATTTTAAAAATGTTGAAAGTTTATGAGTGGCTAGTTTATATTATTATGAGGCCACATAAAAGTTTTCAGTATTTAATAAAATGATTTGGTATTTTTACCAAAGTCAAAACAAATATACAGAAAAACAGAAAGGAAAGATTAAACAGAAAAAGGAAAAGGACTTACCTCTCGCCAGGGGGCGAGGCCCAACTCCCCAGCCGGCCCAGCCCACCTGGAGGGGGTACATGCGTCTTCTTCCCCTCCAGGCAGGCAGGCACCTCGCCGGCGAGCGCCGTGGGCACGACAGGCAGCTGCCTGCCTGCCCCGAGCCCTATCTCCTCGCCTGGAGACGTCTGGGAGACGTCCCGATCCTTCTCCCTCCCTCCAGAACCCCCTCCCCCTCCTCCCTCGCCGTGTTCTTCGTCGACAGGAGAACTCGCCGGAGCACCGAAGCGCCCCCGCGTAGCCTTTGACGCCGAGGAGCCCCACCAAGATGTCCAACGTGCTTTCCGTCCTCGTCTTCGTCGACTAGCAGAAGCCGGAGCTCCAATTTGGACTAGGAGTGACGCCAGGTTCATCGGATCGCCGCCGGCCGCCGGAGCTCAAGTTGATCGATTCGCCGCCGCCGTAACTTCCCCGCCTCCGACGCCTGCTCCAACGTGTTCACCAGTGTCTGGTGAGCTTTTCCCCTCAAGCCACGGCTTCCTTCTCCTCCTCTGGCTCGTGCTGCCATGGACGCCGGAGTACCGAGCCGCCGTGCTCGTCGTTGACGGGGCTACGCTATGCCATCGACCCCGCTACCTTGTCCTTTGCGTTCCCCGTGCTCCGTTGCTTCGAACGCACCCAACCACGCGCCATTTGGAGCTCTGTATCGAGTTCGGCCTCTAGCCAGTAGCACCGCCGCCGCCAAAGCTCGACGCCGGCATGCCTACAGGACCTCCCCACCTTCCCTTTCGGTCTCAATCGACACGCGACACCGAGAGCTTCGTCTCAGTGGTCGAAGCATGCGATTTGGACCACGAGAGCGCTCTCCCCGTGCAGCGCCGCCGCACTGGTGGCCACCGGCGGCTAGCCGCCGGCAAGCCTGACGTGGCCGGGGTGATTAGCCACTAAACCAACCCCCTGGGTCACTTACAGGTGGACCCAGCCCCCTCTAATCCTCTCTGTTAGATTAATCTAACAGGGAAATTAGATGAGAGGCTGACAGCCCTGGCCCACTGGTCAGTTTGACCGGGGTCAAAACCCCCCTTACGTCATGCTGATGCAGTGCTGGCGCAATAAAAGCTTTTCTAATTAAAAAGATATCCAGAAAATCCAGAAAATACCCCAAACTTTGGAAATTCATAGAAAATTCATATTAACTCCAAATTGGACAAATAATATATGAAAAATGATCAGGAGAAAATTATCTTTCCAAATATGCAACTTTCAACTCTGTTTGAGTTGATTTTAAAATGGGACCAGTAGCATATGTCATTTGGTTTATTTGAATTTAATTCAAATTCAAATCAAATGATCTTGCAACTTGGACCATGGATTTATATTATAATTCAACCACACATCAGAGGAATATCTTATACAATTGAAGATAATTCAAAATGACCAAACTATGTAAATATACCACTTGGTTAATTTGAATTCAAATGTGAAGTTTGAATTTGCATTTTCAAATGCAATATACTCCACTTAAATGGAATTGCCTCACACATCAAAACTTATACTTCAAGTTTCAACATTCATTCATGTGCTTGAGCATTGCATTCATATTGATTTCTACTTCGTGCTTTGTTTGTCGAGTAGAGGTGGAACCGGAGCAGGAGGCTACCCCCTTCGCTGAAGATCCAGAACCCGAACCTCGTCAGCAAGGCAAGCAAACCCCCATTGATCATGTCGATAAAATCCCACTTCCCTCTCATGTCTCGCTTATGCATTGTTTAGGATGATCACCATGCTTCGTTTCTACCGCATAGATGAACCCATTCCTTTGCATGACCTATCATTTTGTCACAGTAGTAAGCAAACCACAATCCTAGCAACAGTAGGAGTTGTTTGATATCATGTGGCCCCTGCAATGTTACTGCTTATTGCATGCTTAGTATGATATCATGTTGTTACTGTGATGTGAGTCGGGATGGGAATGATCATGTTGATGATGATAGAAAAGTGTTGGTGAATCGACCCTAATACAAGGTGAACGATGAGAGGCTGTGTAGGAGTACACAGTGGGTTGTCTCGTTGAACACCGCCCTAGTACGAGTTCTTGTGTGGTGATCCAAGATGAAGAGTACAACCACACATTGGGCTCACTGACCCCTCTCAACTTACTAACTCATCCCTTTCGATGTCCAGATGTCGCAATAGTTTGGAGTTCTGGTAGGTCTGTGGCCTGGATGCTAAGTGAGAGAACGGCTCATCCGAGACCGGCTTATGCACCACGTACACATCACTTGGGTCCACTTCGGTAAACCGGCCGGGTTCACGATTGTGGTAACCAACCCAAGTAGGCGGATTTCTCGGACTAGATCGTCTATGAGGTAACAGTTGTGGTGAGCATCCTCGCCGACACCTCTTGAACGGTGTCGAGTACAAAGGCGATAACTGATGATCATGTGTGTGTAGCGGTACACCCTTGCAAGGTTAACGAAACTATTCGAATAGCCGCATCCGCGGTTATGGACTGCTTGGAAAGCTTAGCTTGATTATTAGACAACTTGAACCGGATACTTCTAAAACACACCAAGATAAGTGTGAGTGCTATGGCGTGCTTCCTCGTGGGGAAGTCGAGGAAGGCACCATAGTGGTGTATTGGTTGGAGAAAGTAGTGGACTCGTGTACGCTTCTTACCTCAAAGTCTGGTACTCGTAGTTCAGGACTAGCCAAGTCAAAGCTGGCACTTCTGCAAGTGAACCCCACCTTTTTTTACCTTGATACATGTGCATGAGTAGTATAGCTCCTATGTAAGTCTTGCTGAGTACGACTTTGTACTCACGTTTGCTTAATCTATGTTTTAGATGACGCCACTGACCCCGAAGGTGGCTTCTTCATCGAGCTGGACGACTGAAGTTAAACTAGTCTAGTCCCAGTCAGACGACTGGTTCCCTCGTGGAGGGCTTTGTGTTTAAATAAGGCTTCTTAAGCCATTTGTTAAACTTGTCTGTACTCAGACATAATTTTCTTCCGCCTGTGTTGTAATGTTGGATCACATGTATGTGATCTCTGTGTGCACTCTATAAGAGTTATAAATAAAATGTACACTTTGTAGAGAATTGCAATGGTACCTACTGTTCATACAAGGCATGTGTGCTGCGTGTATGTTTATAACATGCATGTCTTTGTATGGGTTTTCGAGACCTTAGTTGTGTTCTGGTTGGCGGTCTTTCATACACCAAGTGGCCCTTAGATGTGCGCAGCTTGGGGCATCGCGATGCGATTGCTCGAGACTCCGTCTCGTGCACACTTTGTGGTATGATCGAGCCCGCCCTAGACCCCGACTAAGTGATCGGGCTGGAGTAAGTCTATGTAAGAGTTTTGAGATAGTCGGTAGTATGGTTGAGGCGACTTGTCTTTGAATATGGGAGTTCACCACTCATATCATTTGACTTGTGTGCGGACGATGAGGACCCATCTCAGTTGATCATCCGGCCTGGATGGGATGCCCCTCACGTACGATGCTTTCCGAGAATGTTCAGTGCTTGGCCTTGTCTGCTTAGACAAGTGGGTGCGATTCTCGGCTCTCCATATGACTATGTCTTAACTGTACTTGCATACGCTAACCCCGGGTACCGACACCCTTTTGGTTCCCGTAGGATGACTCGGAGGAGGATGATGAAGATGAAGAAGAACAAGAGGAAGTTCTTCCAGTTAGGGCCGACTCTCGCAAGGATGGCAAAGCCGCCAACCCACCGGTAATATCTTTTCCGGCTTTTTACGATGATTTGAGACAAGCTTGTGTCTTATGTTTTTGTTTATGGGCACAAAATCGCAAGAGGCATACCCGTAGTTCCGACTCGGCGGACCCTCTTGTGGTTTTGGGAGATGAACGTTGAAAAGTTCGACAAAAGTTGACTTTAGTCGTTGCTCCTTCTCGTCAGTCAGCAGGGATTTCTGAAGGACAACATCAAGGTGGCGACTCTGGAACCGATACTCCTTCTTCTGAGGGCTCTTCTGTCCAGATGTCAGTTTTCCCGGTCAACCGTGGGTAAGTGTTTCTTTCCTTAGGATGGTAACTTTTGTCTTTTGTATGTGTGTTTTGTTAACACATTCTATTTTTGTTTTGGAGCAGCGCTCAAATTGACCCCAAGGACCTGGACGACTCTTCTTTTGCTAAAGAGTCGGTTATTATATCTGAGAAATTGCCAGAGACTTCGGTTTCTGAAGCTTTGAAGAAAGATGGTTTAGATGAGTCAATCCCATCAGATATATACAAAGATAAATCTTCTGAAGTCGGCCTTGATAAGCCAGCAGTTCTTTCTGAAGAAGTAGTGGTTGCACCAAGTTGTGTGCCGGCTCCTTTTAAGGAAAAAGCGGTTGCTGATGAAGTTTTGATCACTTGGACTCGGAAGGGTGATCCACCTGCTAGTACATCCATAATGAAGGTTTTGGATGACAAGAGTCAGGTGATAAGTCAATCTACTGAGTCAGTATCTGAGAAGACGTTTCTTGAAGATTTATTCAGGCATTCTTTAGCTTGTTCTTCAGAGCAGCAAAATATATTTCTCCAGCTTCGGGGGCGTTATGAGGTACGTATTTGCCTGCCCTGTCCTTGATGCTATATATCTGTATCCCCCATAAGCCGGCTTGGTAATTGATTGCCATGCCGGGTTATAATAAATAACTTGTATGAGCCATGAGTCAGTAGGCTCAGATATAGTAAGCTTAAACTGTAGCCCCCATGGAGCGATATACCAATTTTTGTGGTATGTCGAGTCATCATAGTTTTTTGAGCCGTAGCCCCCATGAGCCGGCAGAATGTGATTACGTTTCTACCGGGTCATGTTTCTTTATTTGTATCTTTATCCCCCAAGCAACTTTGTTTTAGGTAATAGGTCTAAGTGAACACTTAGTAATATTTTGTTACTTGTAGGCTGTCGCCATGGACACTGTGCAATCCAAGCATCAAATGGAGGAACGACTCGTTGCAGAGTCGGCAAAGCTGAAAGGAGCTGATGAAGAAATTGGCCGACTCCGTGAGGAGTTGGTAAAAAAGGATAAAGAGCTGGAAGCCGTCAGAGCCGAGATGTCTGAAGCCGCGAGTGTTCTGACCAGAGCTATCAATGATGCAACGGCTCAGCGTGATACAGCTGAACGGGAATTAAAGTCAGCACAAAAGAAGCTGGAGACGCTCAAAGATAGTATCCACCGGCTTGTATCAGCCATCTTTGGTGAGCCGGCTAAGCTGCTTTTGTTTTGACTCTGAGTGTTCCGAATTTCTTTGTTTGCTTGCTGACTTTTATTTTATTTTTTGTATTTTCAATAGGCAAATATCATGATATTCTGGGTGAGACGCCTGCTATGAAGCTGACTTGCACATTTGCTTTGGTCAAACAATTGTTTGAGGGTGCATGTAAGGCGGTTTATGCAACTCAGCCCAAGCCCCCAAGTATGAAGAGAATAACTGATATTATGGGCCCTCTCTCAGTTATACCTGAGTGGGTGAAGCTGGGGAAGCGGTCGACTTGTTGCATGGGAGTGATGCGTGGCTTGAAGCTTGTCAAGGCATATCAACCCGGTTTGAAGCTGGATCGTCTGGCTGCCGGCTTCCCGGAGCTTAAGGCAGATGGGTCAAATTTTTCTAAGGAAGATTTTATAAAGGTACATAAAGAGACTCGCCCTTTTTCCACCAAGATCGCTGATGACGTCGAGCTGAGTTATGATGAGCACAACAAGAGGCACCAGATCAACCTGCCGACTCCTATTGAGTTTTCTCTTCTCCCTGATGCAAAGGTGGCTTTGGCTTCGGCGAACCCTGTGGATCCGTTTCCCGGAGGAGAAGAAGATGACTTGGTGATGGATGACATTTCTGACGTAGATTTAATGAAGATTAAAAATGAGATCTCGCCATCAAAAAATGTTGCTGGGTCATCGTCTCAGAGTCAGGCCAATGTCCCGTCGTAGGCCTCTTATTTGAGAAAAACTTTAATAATATTTGTACGACCGTATTGCCGGGTTTGTGATATTGGGAAACATGTCCCGTGACTTTGTGACCAGCGTGTGGTCAGGTACTTTTTATGGCGTTGATTTTTGCTTTGTCGGCTTTTGAATGCCAATTTTTATCATGCCATCTGATTATTGTCTTGTTGGCTTGTTTGTTGCTTGTTTGGAGAATTTTTTCCAACTGACATGAGCCGAATCATAGATGCTTTCAGAGTGTAATCTTCTTGAGTCATTATGATCATCATTGCATCATGCCGACTCGTTTAGGATAATTTTGAACTATAGCCTTGAAAGTGAGTCGTTATGTTCCCAGCTTCTAAGTAAAGTGGCTAGGTCGGCGATAACCGGGTGTGACGAATGTCGATTTGTATGGCGAAATCCGGTGCGACGGAAAGTCCACTTTATATGTATATATGGCGAAAGCCAATGTGACCGAAGTCGACTTTATAAATGGCGATAGCCGTTGCGACCGAGGTCGGTTTTATATGTGGCGATAGCCGTGGCGACCGAAGTCGGCTTTATATGTGGCGATAGCCATTGCGACCGAGGTCGACTTTATTTGTGGCGATAGCCATTGCGACCGAGGTCGACTTTATATGTGGCGATAGCCATTGCGACCGAGGTCGAATTTATATGTGGCGATAGCCATTGCGACCGAGATCGACTTTATATATGCAGAAGATGCAAAAGAATATGTGATGATGCTAATGTATGCAAAATTATAAAGGCTCATATAGAAGTCTGCTCTGGATTCATCTTTTCCTCATCTTCTCTTTGTTGAGAAGAATTTTGGGTTATCCATGAGTCGGAACTCCTCTGTATGCCGTCTCACATTGATCAACGTTTTTCCATTTTCTTTAAAACTTCTTTTTGAGAGTTTCTAGCCGGGTTTCGCGTATTTGGATTGTATGAGCATCAAACATACAGACGATTATAGGGCGTGGAGTGCCACATGTATATGCCGAGTTTTCTTGGTTAAGACCCGACGAGTTTAATCGAGCCCCCAAAATTTCCCTGAAATAAGCTATATACATGTGATTACACATATGTGCCGGGTTTTCTCAGTTTAAAAGGTTTGATGAATACCATCAGATCCCCTGAGCTATCCCTGAAATAAACACATAAGTGCTCAGATAACATTTGAGAGTTGATCAAGCCCCCAAGTTTCTGAGAAAATAATAATGCAAAGTATGACATGTATGATGCAATTGCACGTAAAGCAAGTATAGGATATAATGCATGCCAAAGTTCTGAGGCTATAGTCAATCATCGATGATTTTTTACCATCGACTTTTTTCATTTGTATGTGGCGAAAGCCAATAAATGAGAGTCAACTGTTTATAGAGTGGAGAGAGCCGGCGCAATGGAAATCGACTTTATATGGTAGATGATGGCCGACTCTAGGTGTAGTATGGACGGAGTCGGACGATATCCCATGTTCTTTCGTTTGTTGATAAGTACATGAGCTGCCGACTTCTTCGTTTGCTTCTTGAGTCGGTAGGTTTCAATGAGTAGTATCTGTTTCTCGATTTGTGATGAAGTGTTGGGATGTCTCGTCCTTTGGCCTGTTTCCTAGGTTTGATAACCCGGATCGGCTTTCTTATTGTGAACGAGTCCATGTTCTTATCACCAGGTGTCTTGGCCTCTTGCGGCTGTGTGAGTCGGTCGGGCCGTCATCGTATCGACCTGCCTCTAGAGTGTTTTTCTCGATTTTGCGTCTGTACTCCTGCATGAAGTAGCACTGATCCCAGGTGTGGTTAGTGAGACGACACGGTCCAGAATGTTTTGGGCAAGCTTCTTTCATAGCTTTGTCACAGTCTCGGTGTCTTTTTTCTTTCCTTGGCGGCCGTTCGTATCTCCGGGAGTGGTTGCTACCGTATTCGTGCAAGTTCAGGTTGTGTCTGCACTTTCTGTGGTGGGTCCGGCATTGAGGTTGGGACCCCTCATATTTTGCTTCACTAGACTCGGCATATCTGGTGATGGCATCCACGAGTCCTTTTAGGTCGTCGGCTACCTCTTTTATGTGTCTCAATGCATTGGTTATAGGTGTAAGCCGGTGTCCTGTCGGCGTTTGAACCTTGTCATCCCGTATCTCTTGTGAAAGTCGATGTTCCCAGATCTTTCTCTGGTTTTCTTCTAATTCTTCGTCAGCATCAGTTTTGTTCCGGCCCAGTCGTTGCCATACAGTGGTAGTTCGTAGATCTGAGCCGTTTTCGTTTTCTGACGGATTTTGGATGGTTTCGGTATTGTCACATGTCTTATGAGCCGATTCGTCGAGGTAAGGAACGTTCGGGTCGTATTATTCTGGATTGGATCTGATTCTATCTTCCCTGGTGAATCGAATTGATCCGTTGTCTGAGTATTTGTCTTCTTCTCGAAGTGAATCGGTGTCGAAGAAACCATCCTCGTCGTGGTTTTGGGTTCCGTCAGGGTGCTCCTGTTGTAGGAGTTCTCCAAAAAACCCGGCGAAAGTGTGATGGGGGGTGGTGCCTAGCCGACTCGTCTCTTTAAGAGGAATTTGTGGATCACCGTTAGGTGAGTCGGTTAACTGGGATGCAAATGCGTTGTCCACAGAGGCGTGCACGTTCTGTTTTATCCTCTTCTCGAAGTAGCTCTGCCCTATCTGCTGATAGGTGGCTGCTGCGTTTTTCAGGCCGTAAATCCTGATTGGTGACTGCTTTTGCGCTTCCGTATGGGCTTTGTCTTGCTCGAGGAGCATCGCCGGATCATCATCCATCGAGGTTTCGACAGAGTATGTCAACTTCGGGGGTTCGTTCATAAACCCGATGAAGGCGCGGTCGGAGCCGGCAAGTCGCTGGCTTGCTGCTTCAGTAGGGTCATAATGGTCCGGCTCCGGCTCCGATGCGTTCAATACACCGATGAAGAGGTGGATGGAGCCGACTGGAACCTGATAGCCTGACTCAATGAAATCAGCTTTGGGCCCCCATGTGGCGTCGTCGATGCAGAGCATTCCGCTCGGGCTTCTTGTGATTCGTCCGGTCACGAATCCTTCCATGCCTTGCAGATCTCCCCTTAGAATCTCAACACCTGCGAGCGCAGGCCCCATGGTGGGTGCCAACTGTCGTGGGAAAGTCACGGCAGATGTCCATAGAGTCGGATTTATTGTGGGACCTTTGCTGCGAGGCGAATTCGAGGGGAGGGTCGACATAGACACGGGACTCGGCGAGTTACCCAGGTTCGGCCCCGACGGTGCGGTAAAGACCTACTCCTGCTTTATGACTATAGGGGGGTCAACTCCTCAATAGGAAGAGTCGATCGTATCGATTACAGTGGTGATGTTTAGCCAGCATAGTCTTGTTGAGATCTAGGCTCTGGAGCGAGTTGTCTAAATCTATCTTGCCGTCAGTTCTGGCTGGGGCTCCCATGGTCCTCGGCTTATAAAGGTGCCGGGTCCCGGGATTCCTAGAGTCCGACTCCTACGTGATGTGGAGTTCTATTCTACTTTACAAGTTTTCTATGTGCTATACAAGGTAAGTCGAATTCCTTCTAGGGCTTCAATCTTCACGATTGGCACGTCAGACTCCTGGTCGGGTCTTATTTATGGGCCTTCATGTGTAAGTCGGCCCAGAGGTTCGTAATGCCGGGTCTATGGGCCTGATCCATTCCCCCCACAGAAACCCCAAAACAGAAGTCGTTTTCCCAATTCTCGTCGCGGAGCCGCCGCCACCCTCTGTTCTTCTCCGGGAGGGCTAATCTGGAGGCTGTTTTAGCCTCCGGAGAGGGGAGGTCATCGCCATCGTCATCATCATCGCCACTCCATCCTCCGTCCATGACTTCTCCATCCATGTGTGAGTAATTCCCTGCTGTAGGCAAAGGGGATGACAGGGATTGGATGAGTTAGATCATGTAATAGTTTATCAGATTGTTGGGGGCATGTTGCCTATCATCTAGATTGGTGTTTATCATCTTTGCTTCAACTTGTTTCTCTTAATGCTTGTCACTTTGGGCACGAGTGCCATGATTTCAGATCTGAACCCTTTGTGTTTTCATGAATATATTTGTGTTCTTGATCCTATCTATGAGTTGTATGCACCTGTTATAGTACGGAACCGGCGATCCCAAAGGTGTCAGCTTGGGACACCAAAGTGGATAGACTATAATTTGAGGATTCCATGTATCCATTGATTGTTAATGCTTTGTTCCGGTGCTCTTTGACAGGAGCATCTTAATCTCCATAAGTTCCTTTTGGCCCCGTTCGTAGCGGGATGTTAGGACAAAAGATGTTGTGCAAGTTCTTATTGCAAGCACGTACAACTACCTGTGGGATACATGCCTGATGTTTGATTTATGCCTAGATGATCATTGCTTTTCTGTGTGCCTTGCCCCAAGTTAAATACATGATGTGTGTTGTCCATGCATCGCCCAACCATCGATCTCCCTAGCCTACAGTGTTTTAATTCTGCTGGTTACTAGTTGTTACTTTCACTGTTTTATTATTTCCGTTGCTATCATCGCTTCCATATTGCAATTACTATTAATATCTTGTTGCAAGTAAGTGTACCTCAGGTGCGTTGGAATTGACAACTCCACTGTTAAAGCTTGTGGATATTCTTTGGCTCCCCTTGAGTCGAATCTATAAATTGGGTTATTCTTACCCGCGAAGACTATCTCGATCCCCTGCAGTTGTGGGTTATCAGGGTGGCCCAGGCGTCAGGGAGGCGCCTGGGGCCCCTGGTCCACATATGGCTGCCCCCTTCGGCTATATATCCCTCTCGTCCCGAAACCCTCGAGGACATAATCCTTTTTCATGATCTCTCCTCTGTTCCGCCGCCGCACTTCCAAGATCGGGAGCACCAGGAGCCCTCTTCCCGGCACCCTGCCGGAGGGAGGAACAACCTCCGGGAGCTTCTCCACCACCATGGATGCTTCCCGGATGAACCGTGAGTAGACCACATTGTACCATGGGTCCATGGTCAGTAGCTATGTGATGTTCTCCTCCCCTCTTTGTTCTTCATGGTTTAGACCTCGTGAGCTGCCCTACATGATCGACGCACATATGTAATCTTTCTGCTGTTGCTATGCTGAGTTTGTTGGGATCTGATGGATTATGAGACTATGTTCAGACTGTGTTTGAGTAATATATTTGATTCTCCTCTTTTATATTTATGTTCTTGAGTAATTCTTGCATATTCTCCGTTGTTGTTTATTGCTTTGGCCAAGTAGTAGGTAGTGACTCCAAGAGGGAGCGTTATGCATGTTTTTGGGTTCATGCCCCCTGATGACTAGCTTGAGTGACAGAAACATGAGTCTAGGGGATGTGTTGTTGCCACAAGGGGGAAAACAACAGTGCTTGTACTTGCGGGTGCAAGGATTGTTTACTTTATGCAAAGTTCTTTAATGCCGTTGTATGTTGCTTTGAGTTTACACTTTGGGTGGGATTCACATCTTAATACCAGCGAGATGTTCTGGATAGATATGTCAAGGTGGATGATTAGTAGGTAGATGCAGATGGATTTCGATCTACTTGTCTTGGCGTACCGCCCATGCTTTTGAGCCTCTTCCTTTCTTTATAGCATAGTTAGCATTGGTTTGCGCACATAATCCTGTCAATTGCCCAGCTGTAATTTGTTTACCTCGCATGGATATTGTATCATCTTTTGGGAGAGAGACATCACTAGTGAACATCATGGGACCCCGGTCCATATTTCCAACACTGTTTACACCCACTATTTATTTTCTGCTGAATTTCCTTTTCTGTTGCTATCGCTCTCATTATTATCCCGTGCGTTTGATCCTTTGTAAACAACAAGGCTGGAGGGATTGACAACCTCTCTGAACTCGTTGGGAGCAAAGTTATCTGTTGTGTGTGCAGGTCCACGTCAACCGCCTAATTGCTGGCGCCGTTGTCACCTTCCTGTCGTTGTCGGATTCTTACTGGAGACAAACCTTGGTATCTTCACCGAGGGAAATTTGCTGCTGTCTACATCTCAACCTTCCACTTTGGGTAACAAACGAGGTGCGAGAAGCCATCAAAGCTAATTTCTGGCGCCGTTGCCGGGGATTCCGAAGCGCAGCAAAAGAGTGGTCCCACCAACCGCCTAATTTTTGGCGCCGTTGCCGGGGACTCCACTCTTCAAGATAGGGGAGTTGCACACTATCTTTTATCTTTGCTTTTTAGTCTTGTTAGTTTACCTTTCAGTTTTTGCTTTAGTGTCCTTTATCAAAAATAGAAAAAATAGTTACCTTGCTAGTAGTTGTCATTATGTCTGGTCCTTTTGCCTTTGGTGAAGCAGAAGTGCTCACCTTTAAACAAAGAGGTGGTGAAAGTCTGAAAGTTGTCTGGTATAGAATTAAGGATTCTCAAAAAAAGGCCACCAAGAAGCAATCCACTACTATCCTGCTTAGAAACTTTTATGTTGGGATTACTTCTTGGAATAGGTTTATTCTAGATACTTCTATCAATGGGAATTTCCTAGAAGTCCCATTTTGGGAAGCTCTTAGTATTATGAAAAATCTTGTTGGAAACCCCCCTGTTGCTAGCATTCAAGAGGACATTACCCTAGCTCACATTATGAAAAAAACTTGAAAATATAGAGCTAGAGATGCCAAGCATTAATAAGATAAGTTAGTTGGATCGTAAGATCACTAGTGGACAGACCCCCATATTATCACGGTTCATATGGGCCTTCGGTCCCCGTTCCACACCCGGGTCCAATAACTCGGGACCAATGATGATCCCGGTTGGCCCACGAACCGGGACCGAAGAGGCTCCACGTGGCCAGGCGCGCAGCGAGGGGGGGAGGGGTCATCGGTCCCGGTTGATAGGAAGAACCGGGACCGAAGAGGCTCCACTGCCCTCCTTTTTAGCCCTATTTTTTGATTTTTTCCATTTATTTATTTTGTGTTTTGTATTCAATTAAATGGTACCATATATATAAAAATTAAAGAAACAATGAAGGAACCACAATATATATTACACATTATCGTCACGAATATATCATATACACCATCTCATTCCTCGTGCTTGGTCGAACATGTATTACACAAACGGTACTCACACGAGTTCGATCTAATTTACATCGGTCCTTGGCCGCTTGTCTTCCAAAAAATGAGGGTGAAAGAACTCTCCGGTCGGAGCTATGACATGGTCTAATAAGAATCCGGCGATTTCCTCTTGAATTGCTCGCACGCGTTCTCGTGGTAGAAGACCGTCCCGCATTCGTTCGATCTAATTAAAAGAAAAGGATCAATATATATGAATGAAACTAAACACAATTTAACGCAATAAATTAAAGTATTGAATGTTGTTTATCGTACTTCAATTTTCCTTATGTTTCGCGTTGCGGCCGTCTCTTTGGTCGTCTGGCGAATGAACTCGCAGACATAATATCCACATAAGTTATTCCCGGGTCCCTGTCTCAAACACTTTACGAGAAAGGAGATCAATGAATATTATAATCAGCATGATAATTATACTGAAACTAGAATCAAAAAGATGCACGGATCTAGGAAGTAGTACTTACATTCAGTGATTAAAATGTAAGCTTTGCCGGAAGACCCGGTGTTTTGGCGGTGAACCGTTTCCAAACCCTCTGGAGGCATGCTTGCATGTCCTCCCATGATTTCATAGATCTGCGTCCCGGGTCCATGACTTTTACTACTCCTTCGTCCGGAACAATGATCAACAGAATAAAGTGGAAGCTGCACACGCATAAAGAGTCAATTATACGCTTAACACCGAGCAAGCAAAATAGAATGTGTGCGAGACAGTAACACTCACTCGAAGTTGTAAGGAAATAGTAATTCCCTTCTTGTGCCGAAATACGTCAACGATTGCAACAAGTTGTTCTCTGTCTGGTTGGGCTTCTCTTTGAGAGTTCTTTCATGAACGAACTGGCAGCCAACGAACCCAATGTCATAGATTTGTCCTTTCTTGAATTCGAGAATCTTCATTCTTCATATATAATTAGTTTAGTGATGAGTGTAAGATTGTACATGAAACGAATGAACTGAGCTAGAAAGGCTTGATCACTGAAATTAATGGTAATTACAGATAATATGCACTGACGATAGATTTGTCGATGGCGTCTCCATTGTAAAACTGAAATAATTCTGAGAATTCAATCAGATCGAAGCCTTGTCCATGCCCGTAATGCTCGTTCTGAAATTTAGCGTAGATCAAGTTTTCGGATTTAGCAGATTTTTCCATGTACCAGTCATGCAATTTTCGCATCTTTGTTGGTAGATCGTGGACTAACTCGGGTTTCACGAGAGGATACCCGTGTTGGTATTGGTATGCCGGTATGAATTCCTCGTCGTTCCCGAACTCATCCAGATGGCTCAGGTAATCAGTAATAGACAATCCTACTGCCTGGGCTTTTGCTCCGTACTGTCTTATAAACTCCGGATCTTTGTTCGGATCATACGCATCGACCTGATGCTGCTGGGGGCGCGGCCAAGTGTGCACTTTGAGCGGTTCGATCGATTGTTCTTTCTGTAGTCCGAGCTGGGCAATCTCTTTTCCGACTCTCCGCCCTTTTGCCTCAGCCGACTTTGTAATAGAGCGTTCCCTAGTCTGGTGTGAGCGGTATGGGGTTGTGAAGCTTCTTCTTCAGTTTCGCGCACGCGGCGTGATCTTCTGGGGTGCGCGGGAACAATGGCTCTATCGGCTTCTTCTTGTTGGCCACATCAATCTTCCACTTTTCATAAGACATTTTTACGAACACTTCCAGTTCCTCAGGTGTCATCTCTCCGGGTAGCTTCTTCATATTCTGATGAGGAACTTTTAGGAGGGGTGATCGCTTACGTTTCGGTGATTTCTTGCTGCCCCTCCTAGTATAGGTACGCTTCCGCTTCTGGCTCTGAGGCTCAGGAGATGGAGACGGCTGAGGCGACGGTGGAGATGCCTGAGGCGACGGTGGAGACGGCTGAGACGGAGAGTGGTGAGGCGGTGAAGGCGATGGTTGCGGTGAAGAATGGTCACGTGGCGGCGAAGGTGGATTGCTCTTCTGAAGAGTGGGTGACCTTGGCGGCACATAATTTGGAAGCACGATGTGCTCCTTTCGCGATAGAACACTCCCCTTTTTTGCTTCTCCTAGTTCTTTCAGCTCCCCATCTTCACCTGCAGGGTGGTCCAGCTTCAGCTCCTCATAATCCTCCATCACATCATCCGCCATGACGACAGCGTACCCTTCTGGAGTCGGGTTGCAATGATAAGTTGGTTTCTCCGGGATTGATAGGGCCATGCCGACCGCCACCGTCACCTTTAAGTTCATCACTTGCACCTTAAGCTCACAACGTGTGCTCTCCGTGATATAATCCACTGGGTAGCGTTTAGGAGCAGCCGTTGTCAGTGCATCATCATCATCCTGCTGGAGCTGCGTGGAAGCTTGGGAGCTTTTCCGATTCGATGGGGCGCCGGTAGCATCGAATCTAGTTTCTAACAAGAGCTGTTGAGGTTGGCCGCCACTTTGCTGGCTAAGTCTGCCGATCAGCTCCTCCGCCCGCTTTAAGCCTTCTTCTACATTACCCAGCCGCTCTTTGGTAGCCGTTTTCTCAGCATCATTCGCCACTTTCTCTCTCTCAGCTGCCTCCCTTTCCTTCCTCCTCTGATGGCTTTTATCTGGATATTTCTTGCTTTCCGAAGGGAAGGCAAGTTTCCAACACTTGGAGCCTGGCGTGCCTCGTGCTCGTCCTGGGTGTTCTTTATTTTTTAGGGCGCGTGTGAGCTCGTCGTCCTCTCTATCGGGAATGAACCGTCCCTCTTCAATATCACGTACTGCATCTCTAATATCATCGATGGGCAGCAGGGGATCATCTATGTGTGACTGGTTATATATTGCCATCCCATCTTTGTCCAACGTGCCCCCATGGCCGTAAAACCAGTTTCTTGTTCGTTCGTTCCATGTTGTAGGCTCTGGAGTGATCCCGGCATCAAAATACTTGGCCTCAATAGCCTCCCACCTAGGCATGCAACCGGCGTAGCCAGCAGGCCCCATTTTATGGTGGTAAATCTTCTTAGCGGCATTCGTCTGATTTATTTCAGACCTTTGCTGCGCGTGCTCCAATTTCTTGTACGCCACAAAATCATCCCACTGCTCTCTTATCTTACCATAGCCGTGTTCGAAATCCGGAGTCTTGTCTAACTTGACATATTTTAGGTACAAGTTTTTCTTCCAATTCTTGAATCGCTCGGCCATCTTGCTGAGAGCAAACTTCTTGACCCTAGCCTCTAGCTCCAGTCTAGCTGCCGCCTCCTGAGCTGGATTATCCACCTCTGGCCTCCGCAGGAGGAAATTATGCATGAGCATGTTCCAAAGCCTGTCTTTCATGGTGTCGCACACAAACGAGATTGTAGGGTCCTTTAGCTGCATCCATTCTCGAATGGTGATCGGGATGTTGTCCCTCACGAGAGTTCCGCATGCCTTCACAAATTTTTTCTTGACATCGTCCGGAGCTAACGGTTCGCCGTCTGGACCGACCTCTTCGATCCTATACCTCACATTGTCAGCCAACTTTTTGGTTGGGCCTCGTTTCGGTCTTGCGGAGGAATGGCCGGATCCGGATCCGGAGGGCTAAAAGAAGAAAGAGTGTTAATATATGCATGTACATATACAGCTGCATTTTAATTAACAGTAATTTACATATATATCAACCTCGCCGGTGTTTTCGAGATTAAAGGTTCCGCCGGAGGCGGAGCCGGAGCCGGCTTGTCTCCCGTCCGATGCTTCTTCTCGGTGGAGAGACTCGTCTCCCTCACCG
This sequence comes from Bromus sterilis, assembly GCA_950022295.1. NCBI lineage: Eukaryota > Viridiplantae > Streptophyta > Magnoliopsida > Poales > Poaceae > Bromus > Bromus sterilis. Next base: position 355,868,624 of record OX465595.1, on the reverse strand, counting down.
GAATCGTTCAGAAACCGGCGGGTGACATCTTGACCTTCATTGTCGTTGATCATATCGTGAAGCAAGTTTTCCTCATTTTCATCTCTATGAAATATTGGATCCATAGTATCTGCAAATTAAGAATTGCAAGCTATTATAATGCAAATCGTAGGCGGCAGCGGTGTAGTCAACGGTAGCAGCAGAGTCTACCGGAGATTAAAGGGGGGGAGAAACGGTAAATACACGGCAATCATAGCAAACAATACAAGGCATGACAAATGAAATGCAATCAGTGATCTAACGTAAAACGATGCAATAAGCTCGGCGCTAATGGCGACCTCGCCGGTGATTACCGGACAGGGTGTCCGGAGGGGGGGGGGGTTCAAGCCGGAGTTGTCGTGGGTACCGGACAAACATAAGGGGGGGTGTATCCGCGCTAGTTGATCTATTCTGAGAAACATTCGTGTTCGGAATAAATTCATCCGGGCACTTTAACAGTACCGGACGAATCATCGGACTGACGGTCCGGAGGGGGGCGGTTCGATGTTCGGTATGTTAGAGGGGTGCGGTAGACCAACGGATAGCGTATTCGTATTCGTTGTATTTTTCTGAGCAATTTTGATGTATAAAGTTTTTCGATCCGATATACGGATTAAAAGATATTAATTTAATAAGTTTAATTCATTTTTAAATCATTTAAATCAATTACTATTTTCTTTATTGATTTATTTAATATTAATAATATGAAATTTTAATACTGACCAGTGGGTCCCACTGGTCAGTGACATATTAGTTAAATTAATCTGATTAAGTTTCTGACATGTGGGCCATGCCTGTCAGTGGGTTGGGTTAAGTTTCTGTTTAGTTTAAATTAAATAGGCCATTAGGGGGGGCCAGGGCCCACTTGTCTGTGAGTGAGAGAGAGATATGTCTCTGTTTAAAATAAAAAGAGAGGGATTAGCTAGGAGGGGCCCCACCTGTCAGTCACAGCTAGGGGGGTTAAGGGTTAATTAGGCCTCTGGGTTAGGGCCTAATGGCCTAGGTCGCCGGCGGTGACACTGTTGGGCGCCGGAGCTCGCCAGAATATGGCCAGAGGGCTCGGGGAGAGGAACTGAGGGCACTGGGGCGTAGCCCGTGATGTGGCGCGTCTATCCAATCCATCTGGGCTTCACGGGGGCGCGCTGGAGCTTGGCTTCGACGACAGCAGCGGCGGCCGGAGGTGGGCTCAGAGGAACGGCGACGATGGAACAGAACGAGAGGGAGGGGAGAGCTCGGGGGGGGGGGGAGGGGCTCACATAGAGCACGCGGAGGAGAGGGGCGGTGTGGCTCGGTGGAGTCCGTCGAGGGTGGCCGACCGGAGCAGCGGCGACGCGGAGCAGGGGGGCAACGCCGAGTTCCGGGCGGCCCGCGGCTTCTGATGCTGCGTGTCCACGCGCGGGGAAGACGAAGGCGGCGAATCGGCGGGCAGCCTACTGGCGTCGACGGGGAATTCCGCGCGGGGGGTTGTTTCGGCGTCGACGAAGATGGATTTGGTGGAGTTGGGGGAGGAAGAAGAAGACTTGCGCGTATATAGTAAGGGCCATCGGTCCCGGTTGGTAGCACCAACCGGGACCAAAGGCTCAACGGTCCCGGTTGGTGCTACGAACCGGGATCGTTGGCCTGGGCGGGGAGGGGCGTGGTGCTGCCACGTCGCACCAGGGTCATCGATCCCGGTTGGTAGCACCAACCGGGACCGTTGTGTCTTTGGTCCCGGTTGGTGCTACCAACCGGGATCGTTGACCCTTTTTATGCAATCTTTTCGACTTCCCGCCCTTTTCAAATTTATTTTCTTTTTTAATTACTTAGTTGTTTCAATTTAAAATGATTTTTTGTTTGGAATTTGAAAAAACTTTTAACAGCAAAAGTGCTTCAATTTAATTAACTAATCAAAAACCATTTTTTGTTTTGAAAAATATTTTTTTAACTATACAATTTTACAATTTTCAATTAAAAATGCATTTTCAAATATTTAATGCATTTCATTTTTCTAAACTTATTTCAACTCAAGACTTTTGTTTGCATTCAACATGCAACATTCAAAGCCACATACTCCAATTCAGCTGGAAGTTTTCCAAAGGAAGTTTTTATTTTCGTTGCACGAAAAATCTATTTTTCATTTTTCCGAGTGCCGAAAGTAGGCTCTTTTTGTGAAGGATCTACCAAATATTTGATGTCAATTTGAACCAACCCATTTTTGTATTATACTAGACCATATTTTATTAACAATTTACAAAAGTTTCTATGTAAAATGTTTCTTATGCACGTCTGCTGAAAAAGATAAATTGCCGCCAATTCTGCTGGAACGGGGTGAAATTTGAACTACAAGTGCTTGATAGTTTGCTCTTTATTTTTTCAAAAAAACATTTCCAAGTGCACAAGTACTCATTTCATCAGAGATCTACAAAGAGTTTTGCAAGATTCCACACCTAGCTATCACCGGCCATGCCCCCCTCCCTTGTTTTGACCGCATTTTGAAATCGGTGCTTAAACAATTCAAAAAAAATCAAAAAAATATAAAACCTTCGCGTTGCATCCTAATTTATATCCTAGTAACCATACAAACCAACAAACTTGGAATAATGCAAATCTATTAAAAAAGTCAAATGGCCGAAGTTATAGCTAATTTCACATGATAGTTTCCCCAAATGATCTCATATTTTGCATATGTGTGTATATTTGAATGGCCAACAAGTTTGCCAAAGGAAGTTTTCATTTTCGTTGCACGAAAAATCCATTTTTCATTTTCCGAGTGCCCAAAGTAGGGTCTTTTTGTGAAGGATCTACCAAATATTTGATGTCAATTTGAACCAACCCACTTTTGTATTATACTAGACCATATTTTATTAACAATTTACAAAAGTTTCCATGTTAAATGTTTTTTATGCACCTCTGCTGAAAAAGACAAATTGCCGCCAATTCAGTTGGAACGGGGTGAAATTTGAACTACAAGTGCTTGATAGTTTGCTCTTTATTTTTCAAAAAAACATTTCCAAGTGCACAAGTACTCATTTCATCAGAGATCTACAAAGAGTTTTGCAAGATTCCACACCTAGCTATCACCGGCCATGCCCCCCCTCCCCCGTTTTGACCACATTTTGAAATTGGAAAACACTACAACTGGACTCAGAAAAGGTTGAAACTTGGCATGGTATCATCATTTGATCCACCTAGCATGTGTGCAAAAGTTGAGAGGATTACGACAAAAACTGGATGCACTTCGTGTACAAACTGGACCATCTCTTTCAAAGTAAGAGGGTTTCAGACGAAAACTCATCTGTTTCAAAGGCCATTCATGTGTGCAAACTGGACAACTGAAACAGTGGTGTCACATCATGTTCAAACTTGGCTAATTGCAAACATCACAAAAAAATCACCAATGGTTCAATACATTATTACACATCACTTGTTTCCTACATTGCTTATGATCGCTTCTTGGGTCGTAACCACGGAGCATCTTCATTGCTTAATGGGATAGTTGGGTCAGTTTTCACTGTGAATGGAGGAATTTCATGAAACTTATCGTAATCCTCGGACATGTCTGTCTTGTCCTCGACTCCCACGATGTTTCTTTTTCCTGAAAGAACTATGTGACGCCTGGGCTCATTGTCTGATGTATTCGTATCCTTGTTTTTCCTTTTTTCGGTCTAGAAGACATGTCCTTCACATAGAAAACCGGAGCCACATCTTTGGCTAGGAAGAATGGGTTGTCTGTTTGACCAAGATTCTTGAGATCCACTGTTGTCATTCCGTACAGCTGGTCGACCTTTACCCCATCTACATTCATGTTGACCCAACTGCGCCGAAAAAAAGGGACCTTAAAAGTACGTCCATAGTCAAGTTCCCATATCTCATCTATGTAACCATAGTATGTGTCCTTTGTACCATCCTCGTTTGTTGCATCAAAGCGGACACCACTGTTTTGGTTGGTTCTCTTCTTATCTTGGGCGACCGTGTAAAATGTATTCCCATTTATCTCGTACCCTTGGAAAGTCAATACAGTCTCAGACGGTGTCGCGGCCAGCAAGTAGAGTTGATTTCCAATAGTGGTGTCATGCATGAGACGTAATTGCAACCAAGTGCCGAAAGTCTCCATGTGTTTGACTTGAATCCATTGGTCATCCTCCCCCGGGAACTTGGAGCGTAGAACATTCTTCTATTCCTCGATATACGGTTGGACGAAGATAGAACTTTGTAGAACTGTGTAGTGTGCTTGAGTCAAAGAATGCCCGTCCTAAAATATCTTTGCTTTCTTTCCTAGCGTTCCTTTTCCACTCAGTCTCCCCTCATACCGTGATTCAGGAACACCAATCGGCTTAAGGTCAGGAATAAAGTCAACACATAACTCAATGACCTCCTATGTTCCATAGCCCTTGGAGATTCTTCCTTCTGGCCTTGCACGGTTACGAACATATTTCTTTAAAACTCCCATGAACCTCTCGAAGGGGAACATATTGTGTAGAAATACAGGACCGAGAATGGCAATCTCGTCGACCAGGTGAACCAGCAGATGCGTCATAATATTGAAGAAGGACTGGGCGAACACCAACTCAAAACTGACGAGACATTGGACCACATCCTTCTATAGCCTTTCCAGACTTGCATGATCGATAACCTTCTGAGATATTGCATTGAGAAATGCACATAGCTTCACAATGGGTACTCGAACATTTTCTGGTAGAAGCCCCCGCAATGCAACCGGAAGCAACTGCGTCATAATCACGTGGCAATCATGAGACTTGAGGTTCTGGAATTTTTTCTCTGCCATATTTATTATTCCCTTTATATTTGACGAGAAGCCTGTCGGGACCTTGATACTTCTAAGGCATTCAAAAAAGATTTCCTTCTCTACTTTGGTAAGAGCGTAGCTGCTTAGACGCCCTTTATCAGTATGCCTGTGGTATGGGTCTTTCATACGTTGTTGGTCCTCCCGTGCTTCTGGTGTATCTTTTGACTTCCCATACACGCCCAGGAACCCTAGCAGGTTCACGCAAAGATTCTTCGTCACGTGCATCACGTCGATTGAAGAACGGACCTCTAGGTCTACCCAATAGGGTAGCTCCAAAAATATAGATTTCTTCTTCCACATGGCCGCGTGTCCGGTAACGGCGTCTTTCGGAACAGATTGACTGCCAGGACCCTTTCCAAAGATTACTTCTAGGTCATTCACCATACCAAATACATCAGCACCTTTAGGGAGCTTAGGATTTTTCCGGTGATCTGCCTCACCGTTGAAATGCTTGCCTTTCTTTCTCACGATATGATTGGGCAGCAGAAATTGACGACACCCCAGGTACACAACCTTCTTACATTTATCCAAATATATACCTTTAGTCTTATCTAAACAGTGCGTGCATGCATTGTATCCCTTGTTTGACTGTCCTGAAATGTTACTAAGAGTGGGCCAATCATTGATGGTTACGAAAAGCAACGCTCGCAGGTCAAATTCCTCCTGTTTGTCCTCATCCCACACGCGTACACCTGGTTTGGCCCACTGCTCCAAAAGTTCATCGACTAATGGCCTTAGGTACACATCAATGTCGTTGCCGGGTTGCCTCGGTCCTTGGATGAGCACTGGCATCATGATGAATTTCCGCTTCATGCACACCCAAGGAGGAAGGTTGTAGATACATAGAGTCACAGGCCAGGTGCTGTGACTGCAGCTCTGCTCTCCAAAAGGGTTCATGCCATCTGTACTTAGCCCAAACCATAAGTTTCTTGCTTCATCTGTAAAGTCTGAGTGGCCTCTCTCGATTTTTTTCCACTGCGACCCATCAGCGGGGTGTCTCAACTTCCCGTCTTTCTTACGGTCTTCTTTGTGCCATCGCAGCAACCTGGCTTGCTCCTTGTTTCTGAACAGACGTTTCAACCGTGGTATTATAGGAGCATACCACATAACCTTAGCAGGAACCCTCTTCCTCGGGGGTTCGTCATCTCCCTCAGCATCACCAGGGTCATCTTGTCTGATCTTGTACCGACTCACAGTGCATACCGGGCATTTATCAATACTCTCGTACTTTTCACCGCGGTACAGGATGCAGTCATTAATGCATGCATGTATCTTTTGCACATCTAATCCTAGAGGGCAGATAACCTTCTTTGCTTCGTGTGTTGTTGCGGGCAATTCGTTATCCGGTGGAAGCTTCGACTTCATTATTTGCAGTAACTTCTCAAATCCGGTGTCAGAACAACCAAAATCTTCCTTCCATTTCAACAGTTCCAGTGTGGTACCGAGCTTTGTGCTGCCATCTTCGCAATTTTGGTACAAGGGCTTTTTGTGATCCTCTAGCATGGTCTCCAACTTCTCCTTCTATTTTCCTGTTTCACAGTCTCGCTTTGCATCAGAGATGACCCGACCAAGACCATCAGCGGTCTCATCCGATTCCCGTTGTTCTTCTTCATTGTCACCTCGAGGAGCTCCATATTCTTCATTGTCTTCCATTGCAGTGTCACCGAATTCTTCAGGGGACATAGGATAGCTATCATCCTCCTCCTCTTCTTCATTGTCTTCCTGCCTAACCCCTCTTTCTCCGTTCTTGGACCAACAATAATATCCGGGAATGAAACCTCTCCGAAGCAGGTGGCCTTGAAGTGTTCTCGAGGAAGAGTACTCCGCCACGTTCCGACAGTCAATACAGGGACAAGGCATAAAATTATCCACTTTGTTTTCATTAGCCACACTGAGAAATGTATGCAGGTTTGTAATAAACTTGGACCCGCGTCGATCGCTGTACATCCATCGCATCCGTGCTTCGATCTGCGTCATATAATTAACCATTACAATAACTTCGTGAATAGTGAAAAGACCACTATATATGCACACGTGCAGTATTTTTGTATCAGTTACAGATGGAGAAGATAAGGTTGCTAACCTCGGCCGAGGATACGGTGTTCTGAGGACCTAAGTGTGGCTCGGACATTTCGTCGAAAACTTGGTGTGCAATCAAAGGAAAAAAATTCTAGCAACCACCCCACCCCATCACAATCCTGAAATTTTTTGAGGCAAAATGGCAAAGTGCTGGTTGGGGGCTTATATAGCCAGGGCAACAGTCCCGGTTTTTGCCAACAACCGGGACCAATGCCTCGCAGTGCGCCACGTGTTGGTCGCCAGAGCATTGGTCCCGGTTTGTGGCAACAACCGGGACCGTTGCCCCACATGAACCGGGACCGTTGCCCTTTCCAGACGAACCGGGACCGTTGCCCGGCATCGGTTCCGGTTCTGAAATGAACCGGGAGCGATGCATTTTTTGGGCTGGACGAAAGGGGGGTCTGTCCACTAGTGGATTCAAGGGAATTTGAATAGACTCGATAGCTCCATCCATAAAATTTTCAAAACCTTGGAGACCATCAAATCCCATGACTTGGATCCTTCTAGGATAGATAAGATTGAGGAAATCACTGACACCCTAGGAACTACTCTCTCCTCAATCAAAACAAAAAAAGTATAAACTCCGGCAAAGAAGGAACCTCAGTTCGTTTACGTTCCAAAGGCTCCTCGTTTCAAAAATAATCCATCTATTACCAAAGGGGTTGAAACTGTGAAGACCTTGCAAGAGATACCTCTCTTTAGAATAAATGAAACTCCAATTGATCTTCCGCCATTTTCTTTTATACCTAGAAGTATCTTTATTAGGCCTTTATTTGAAAGTCCTCTTAAGAATGGTTGTACTATTGAAGAGCTTTTTGATGATCTTGATGATGGTTCAATTGATACAACTTGACCTTTTTGCATCATGCCTAGCTTAAAGGCATAAAAGAAAGCGCTTTCGGGAGGCAGCTCGCAACGAATTTAGGTTTTCCTTTTTGTTTTTCTTCTGTTTTTAGTGGTCTTGATGATTGTTACTACTGTAGAAACATCATTGTATCTTTACTTTTCAAGCTTTGTGCCACTTATAGCCTCATATGACAAGGGAAGTGAAAGTTGTGACATGCTGTCCAGAAAAAAAATTCTGTCCTCGTGACGGGAAAAATCATAGAAAAATACCACTTCATCTTTTTGAGCTGAATTGTTTACACAGCGTGCTCTATACAATCACGGAACTTACGTATGTTCTGAGTTTTTTTATTTGAGTTGCAGAAGTATCCCTAAAAATAATATTTACTACCTGTTGTTCTGTTTTTTCACAGATTCTGCCACGTTTTGTCTGTCCTAACTTTTGCAAACCTTAAGCTCGCCTTTTCTTTGCAAAAACTTTTTGGGGATCTTGAGAAACAATAGATCTTCAAGAATATCCTTATTTCCAGTAGGGAAAAAATATTTTATTGTGGGTACTAACTCGCTAATAAAATTATGATGAGTTATGTATGAAGGGAGTTTTCAAGTGTGCGAGGGAAGATGATAAAAGAAGATTCAGGAAGGTCAAACGCTCAAGCTTGGGGATGCCCCCATGCATCCCCAATAAATATTCAAGGAGACTCAAGCGTCTAAGCTTGGGGATGCCCCCATCCATCCCCTTCTCCATCAACAATTATCAGTTCGTCTTTCGTTCCACTATATTTTTATCACTTCATGCGTTATGTGCTATGTTTGGAGCGTCTTGCTCTTTATTTCCTTTTTTGTTTTCTTTAGCTTTTCTTGCTGGTAATAACAAGTTAGAACCCAGATTTGTTTGTGTGGGAGAGAAACACGCTCCACTTCACCCTAGAACACAACATAGGATTTTCATGCTTATCTTTGCTGTGTGTGTTCTTTATCTTATTCGTAGCTGCTGTCATGTTTTAGCTCTTAGTTTTCACGCTTATCTTTTTAAGAGCTTTTGTTTAGTTTGTTGCTGGAACTCTCTTGAGTTTTCATGTTTATCTTGTTTAGAGAGTTTGCCTGTTGCACTGAGTTTTGTGTCTTGACTTGAAGTAGGTAATTGAGGTTGCTATTCAATTGTAGTAGTAACTTGCAATAGTTTTGAGGTATTGCCATGAGTAATGTTTGAACTTTTGGTGTCAAGAGATTTAGCCTATTAGTGATAGATGTCGTATTTTGGGCAATCCGTGTTTATTTTTGAAAAACCTACAAAATTAGTTGAGAACTTTAGCTACTAGATGGATCACTAATCTTTGGAGGGATCGAATATTAGAGTACACTCACGTACCATGAGTCGAGGATGCGCAAGGATAACCAAACCCCCATACACTCCTCCTCGGGGTACTTGTCTCTTTGAGGACCTCCTAATTAGATTGAGAGTTACCGATAATAAGTGCATGAGTTCTTTGGACTAATGTGAGTATTCGAAAGTTGACACTTCCACCCAGCCATATTTTTCTAGCCTCTTCGGTACCGTGCATTGCCCTTTCTCACCTCGAGAGTTGGCGCATACTTCGCCGGTGCATCCAAATCCTTGGCACGATACGCTCTGTCATCATAAGCCTCATTATATCCTTCCTCAAAACATCCACCATACCTACCTATCAAGGCATTTCCATAGTCTTTCCGAGATACATTGCCATGCAACATCCACCTTCTCATGACTTGATCTTCATGTCATACATGATTTTGCTTGATCGATGAGCCACATGCTAGTTGGGCCTTGCCCTATCATTTCTACACGACGCGCTAGTATCATTGCATATCCTGCTACACTGGCAGAGGCATACATTTGCATACTTCATGATAGTTTCATTTTCTTTATGTTGAGTAATTTTTTTAAAGTGTGAAAGATCTTCTATACTTCTTGTAATATATAGAGTGTTGCCCCTAAAGTTAGGAAAAGATCCCAAAGGGGAAAAAATCAAAAGATCTCAAAGAGGACAAAATCAAAAGATCCCAAAGAGGACAAATGAGAGTTAAATAGAAAGAGCCATTGAGGCCACCAAAAAAATAGAAAAAAGAGAAAAAGAAATAAAAGAGAGAATGGGGCACACTAATATTCCTTTTGAGAGATCCACACTCGTACTCCTTCTTATATCTTGTACTCCATAGAGATTATCATTCATGCATTTAGCTATGTGGGGACCTTCACACTATAGAACTTGGCTTCTATATTCCAATGATGAGCCTCCTCAAATGAGCTCTTGGTCTTCTTGAGAAAGCAAGTTGGATGCACCCCCACTAGTTCCATTGGAGAGCTTACCTTAGCTCATATGTGCATCCGTTGCATGGCAATCCCTACTACTCACATCATATCTATCATTTGGCTTTCTCTCGCCTATGATTGTCCTCATTGATGTGAGCATTTCACACCTTTTTTGTCTTCCTCCTCCATCAGTTTTCTCTCTTTGCCATCCTAAGTGTCAACTTTCTTGCTTACGCTTATGCATTGCATGAGTGCTCAAAATATCGAAAGGGAGTGGATCATTTTGACTTGTACCTGGCTAGTGGTCTGGGGATGAGTCAAGATAAGATTCCAAAGAAGACCAAGTGTGAAACTTTAGTAGATTAAGTTCTCAACAATAAAAACTATGTTTTACTCTCTCGTATATCCCTATCCCCTTTCTTGCACACAAACACCATTTGGAGACATTTGAGTCACGGACAGCGAGAGCTCTTGCACCTTTATGTTCTTATGTTGCTTGTTTCAATGCTAATATAGACTCTTGCCTATTATGACTTGAATCGAATTACATGCCTTGATTGCTTTATTAAAAGTTCTTATATGGTTGGTACCATGTCACCACAGAAATTATGCTTGTTATCATTTACCTACTCGAGGACGAGCAGGAATTAAGCTTGGGGATGTTGATACATCCAAAACGTATCAATAATTTCTGCTTGCTCCATGCATCTTTTGTGTGATATTGCTATGATATTGATGCACTTCCATACACTTTTGATCATATCTGGACTAACCTATTAACTCAGTGCACCCCAGTGCCAGTTCCTGTTTTCTGCCATTTTTGTATTTCAGGTTTTCCCATTACTTAAAGTGCCAGAAAAATTCTGGGAAAAATATAGGAAAAATCATCATACAGGAAGCTTCGAGAAGAGCCCAAGTGGGGCTAGAGGGGAGCCACGGGTGGCCCAGGCAGCCACCTGGCGCGGCCACCCCCTAGGCCGCGCCAGGGGGGCGCCTGGGGCCCCTGGTCCACCTCTGGCTGCCCCCTTCGCCTATATATCCCTCTCGTCCCGAAACCCTCGAGGACAGAACCCTTTTTCGTGATCTCTCCTCTGTTCCGCCGCCGCCGCGCTTCCAAGATCGGGAGCACCAGGAGCCCTCTTCCCGGCACCCTGCCGGAGGGAGGAACCACCTCCAGGAGCTTCTCCACCACCATGGATGCTTCCCGGATGAACCGTGAGTAGTCCACCTTGGACCATGGGTCCATGATCAGTAGCTATGTGATGTTCTCCTCCCCTCTTTGTTCTTCATGGTTTAGACCTCGTGAGCTGCCCTACATGATCGAGGCACATATGTAATCTTTCTGATGTTGCTATGCTGAGTTTGCTGGGATCTGATGGATTATGAGACTATGTTCAGATTTCTTTTGAGTAATATATTTGATTCTTCTCTTTTATATTTATGTTCTTGAGAAATTCTTGCATATTCTTCGTTGCTGTTTCTTGCTTTGGCCAAGTAGTAGGTAGTGACTCCAAGAGGGAGCGTTATGCATGATTGTGGGTTCATGCCCCCTAATGACTAGCTTGAGTGATAGAAACATGAGTCTATGGGATGTGTTCTTGCCACAAGGGATAAAACAACGGTGCTCATACTTGATCCCATGTGTTGCAATTTCAATGGCCCACTTTGCCACCCGACCAGATGCATCCCGATTGCCGATGATTTCTGCCAATGGTGTCGAACTGACAACCGTGATCGGATGTGCCTGGAAGTAAGGCTTCAGCTTCCTTGCCGCCATGTATACACCGTAGCACATCTTCTGGTAATGGGGGTAGTTTTTCTTGGAGGTTGAGAGCACTTCACTGACATAGTAAACTGGCCTCTGGACTGATTGCGCCTTGTCCTTTTCAGGACGCTCGACCACCATGAAAATACTGATTACCCGAGTGGTTGCTGCGATATATAACATCATTGGCTCTTTCTCTTTCGGAGCTGCCAACACTGGAGTAGTAGACATCATGCGCTTGAGCTGCTTGAATGCTTCGTCCGCTTGCGGGGTCCAAGTGAACTTGTCTGTTTTCTTCATCAGCTGATACAACGGAATTGCTTTCTCTCCCAGCCGAATGAGGAATCGGCTGAGCGATCCTAGGCATCCGGTGAACTTCTGCACATCTTTGAGATTTCTAGTCTTTTCCATCCTCTCGATTGCTGCAATCTTCTCGGGGTTGCACTCTATTACTATCTCGGAGACCAGAAATCCGAGAAGCTTGCCGGCCGGCACGCCGAACACACATTTTTCTGGGTTGAGCTTGATCTTGTACGCTCGCAAGTTTGCGAATGTTTCTCTGAGATCATCCAGCAGTGTTGAACCCTGCACCGACTTGACCACAAGGTCATCTACATAAACATGAATGTTCCGACCTAACTGAGGTCGGACGCATCGCTGCATAGTACCCTGATAAGTCGCGCCGCCATTTTTCAGGCCAAAGGGCATGGTGATGTAGCAATAAGCCCCGAACGGGGTGATAAATGTTGTCTTTATTTGATCATTTACATCAAGATTAATCTGGTGATAGCCTGCTGTGGCATCCAGAAAGCAAAGAGCCGTCAGCCAGCCGTAGAATCAATCACTTGATGGATACGGAGCAGGCCTTATTCAGGCAAGTGTAGTCTATAAACATGCGCTAAGTTCCATTCTTCTTCGGAACCAAAACTGGATTTGCTAACCAGTCCGGGTAGAACACTTCTTTGATAAATCCTGCTGCGAGCAACTTGGCTACCTCGTCGCCGATTGCTCTTCTCTTGTCCTCTGAAAAGCGCCGAAGTGGCTGCTTGATCGGCTTGGATCCAGGTCGGATGTGAAGCTTGTGCTCGGCAAGTTCCCTCGGTACACCAGGCAAAGATGTCTCGGTTCTCACGGAGGAACTCGACGAGCTCGCCTTCCTATTTGCTGCTGAGGCCGGCCCCAATGATGAAGCACTTTCTCGGGTCGGAGGGCTCCATGGCGATCCTCTTGCTATCCTTGGCTGCTTGAAACACAGTCTCATCGTCCGATCTCTTGGTCTTCGTGCTCGGCATGGGTTCCTTCATCTGAGCTTGGGCCATTATTACGATCTTGTCGAGCTGGCGCCGCTCTGCATCAATGACCAGAGAATCGGCCAGCCTAGAGCCGAGATACGAACATTCCAGTGACTTCTTGTAGTCACGAGACACAGTGAATGGACCATTCGGCCCTTGGAGCTTCATCTTCAGGTAGGGCTGCATTGTGTTGAACATGAACTTGGCTATCGCAGGCGATCCGAGCAGAAGATGGTATGGGCTGCTCAGATCGGCCACCTCAATCCAGATCGGCTCTCGGCGGAAATTTTCCTCCGAACCAAACACTACCTCCAACCGAATGCAGCCTAATGGAGTACATGAAATTCCGGGCACTATCCCATGAAAGATGGTCCTGCTGGGTTCCAACTCGCTCTCACTGATGCCGAGCTTGATCATTGTGTCTCGGTACAGAATGTTGATGGTGCTGCCTCCATCAATGAGACTCCTGGTGAACTTGCATGAGTACAAAGGTGCTGCCACAATTGCATCCACCACGAGCGCATAACTGCCCGGGTTGGGCATTACGCTCGGGTGGTCTTTTGGGCCCCATGCTATGACGTTGTCCGACCAGTTCATCCTCTGAGAAACTGCTGCCATAGTGGCATTGACAGCCTGCTCTCGGGCTCTCCGACTTCCCTTATCATCCGACTCACTGGTGAAGATCATATACGCCGCATCCTAACGCGTGAACTGTGGCCGAGCATTTGCTGGTGGTGGGCCTGGGGGTGGGGGTGGTGGGGGAAGGTTTCTTGCTCCTCCCTTTGCCAGATGATCGACCCAGATGCACTGCCGAGTGGTGTGAGACGCGGGCTTGCCAACTCCACTATGCATTTTGTAGGGCTGGTTCATCATGTCCTCAAAGGTGTATGGGGGCCTGATCTGACCCTGCGGCCTTTCTGCAGGTTTTTGCCTCCGACTGCCTCCCGTAGCCCCTTGTTCCTCTTGTTGCTGAACCACTGTGATGTCTACGCACACTTCTATTCTTGTAGACTATGTTGGGCCTCCAAGCGCAGAGGTTTGTAGGACAGCAGCAATTTCCCTCAAGTGGATGACCTAAGGTTTATCGAACTCAGGGAAGTAGAGGTTGAAGATGGTCTCTCTCAAGCAACCCTGCAATTAAGATACAAGAAGTCTCTTGTGTCCCCAACACACCTAATACAACTAGGAGTTGTATAGGTCCACTAGTTCGGCGAAGAGATGGTAAAATATGGATGATAGGTGTGGAAAAACAAAGTAATATAAATCTGTAATAAAAAGTGCAGCAAACAAACAAGTGGTAAACGTGAGCACAACCAGTAGTGCAATGGTGGAGACAAGGCCTAGGCTTCATACTTTCACTAGTGGCAACTCCCAACAACATTAACATAGTCTAATCACATGATATTCCCCATAAAACATGCAATGGAGACGTACTCGGAGGTCATTCCTTTGTGGTCAAGAGAGAAAGAGAATTGTGTAGGGCTACAAAAGCACACATCAGAGTTCGTAGTTCCCATCTATGGATTTCCCAATGTCACCGCGGCCATCCAAAGAGAGTACCACAATCACCACAACATATCTAAAGGATATTCAAAGACAAGCACCAAGAGACTCTCAATCTTCAATCCACACACAAAAGAGGAAATCACTCATGAAAATATTCTTCTAACCCATGTTCAATAGACCGCTGTCACCATGGTCTTGGGGATTATACTAGATAAGATCAAGTGAGTACATCAATCCAATACATAGAAGAAGGGGAAGCATCATGGGATCATTCTAGATTAACATAGCCTATGATGACAATCAAGATCACATCATGGGAGAGAGAAGACCACATAGCTACTGGTAGAAACCTCAGCCCCGGGGAGGAACTACTCCCGCATCATGGAGGGAGGAAGCAACGTCGATGAAGATGAATCCGGGGGCACTTCCCCGTCCCGGCAGGGTGCCGGCACAGGAATTCTGGTCCCCAGAAGCTTGTCGGCGATGGCGGCGGAGATCGGAATTTCTTCTAGAGAAAAGGGTCCGAAATCAGGGTTTTCGCGACGCGAGTAAAAATAAGGGCCAAGGGGGGCAGCCAGAGGGGCCACCAGGAGTCTAGGCGGCCTCCCGGCGCGGCCACCCCCTAGGCCGCGCCCACTCCCCGCCTAGGCACCAGGTGGGGCCTCTCTGGCCCCCCTTCGGGCGTAAGGAAGCTTCTGGAACGCTGATTTTTTATATATTTTTCCCTGAATTTTCTGAGCACTTTTAATAATGGGAAAACCTGAAATACAAAAACAGCAGAAAACAGAAACTGGCACTGGGGTGCACTAAGTTAATAGGTTAGTCCAAATATGATCAAAAGTGTATGGAAGTTCATCAATATCATAGCAATATCACACAAAAGCGGCATGGAGCAAGTAGAAATTATAGATACGTTTTGGACGTATCACACTGCCACCTGCCGACTGCCATATTGGGCATCCGGCTGCTCGTCCTTCCTCTTGTTAAAGCCTGTGTTTTTTGTTATTGAAGTTACCGGGGGTGTTTTTCAAATTGGGGGTGTTGTTGTTGTTGTTGTTGTTGAAGTTGTTGTTCCGCTGGATCTCGCGCCTCTCGAGCCCATTGGGACCATTCGACCCATTTGCTTCTGCCGACTACTGTTGTTGCCCTGAGGATTGCCTTTGGATGAAACCACTGGGACTCAACTTGATCGGGCGCATTTCAGCATCAGACGCGGCGAATGAATTTGCTATTCTCATCAGATCGGCAAAATATCTAATCTTCTTGCGCAGGAGGTTGTGCTTCAACAAAGACCCGTCCAAGCAGCCGTCAGTGAAATACTGGATGGCTTGGATTTCATGAACTCCCTCGCAAGTGTTTCTGAGCTTGATCCACCGCTGAAGGTAACCGCGAAGGGGCTCGTCCTTTCCTTGTACACAGAGTTCCAGATGCCGAGGGAGACCTGGGCGCTCATACATGCCAGTGAATTTGCGAACAAAAGCATCCTCAAAATCCTCCCAGCAATTGATGTTATTGCTGGGCAAACTGTTCAACCAGGACCGAGCTGAACCTTGAAGCATGAGCGGTGCATAGCGTACAGCTACGCGCCGACCACCTCCTGCGATGCCGACTGCAGTCATATAATCGACCAGCCAATCTTCTGGCTTGACTGATCCATTGTACTTGGGGGTGTCCCTGGGTAATGTGAAGCCTTTGGGTAACTGCTCTTGCCGAATGCGCGGGCCAAAAAAAGGCTGGACCCACTGGTACATCGTCTTCTGGTTGCTTATCTTGCTGCAACTGCTCGATTCGGTGCGTTGCATCATTGTCCGCGATTGCTCGGGGACCTAGACGCTGACTCATTGCCGGCCGGACTGACGCCGCCGGTTGCTCATTGTGCCTGGTGTTGACTGCCGGCTCATCCCTCCGACTGCCTACCGCAACCCTTTGATTCCTCTGACTGCCGTGTAAACTAACATGCGGCGAAGATGCCTGCCTCTGCTGCCGAGGTGGAGCATTTGGCTGGTTTGCACCCGCAGTTGCCCGAACTGATTTTGACGCCAATGGCCCTTGCTGCTCGGTGGTCGCCTTCTGCTGCTGGTTTGCTGTTGTTATGAGGTCACACATTCGGCGCGTCCTCTCCTGCAGCTCCTCTCCCTCCAAGTGCTCCAGCTCGGTAGCGATTTGCTCGATAGCTCTCATGTTCTTCACAGGAGAACTATATGAGATCTGCGGAGCGGCGATGCTGGATGCTGCCGGTTGCTGGGCCCCTGTAACAGCCCAGATTTCACAAAATTAAAAAATTTGTTTTCTGCGTGAATTGTCTGATTGTCTGATTTGTTTGCGGTGTTTGCATCCCCGATTTATCGATCGGCGATTATTTTCCCCCTCTTATCTCGTATCGGACGGAGACCGACCCTTGCCACCCTGACACTCGACCTCTGCGGCACCGGGATTTCACCCGAGCACCGTCGCGAAAACCGCACGAGACCAGCCGCAACCAACGGAACGAAAAAACCCCGTTTAATAATTAAACGGGATATTTTTATAGCGCGTCGGAAAGTGTTTTCGGAACGGTTCCAGCGCGAGGTGAACGCCTCCGGCTCGACGCACCGATCGCGCAGTTCGAAGTTTTACCCGAATCGGAGGTACTGCGGACCCCCGGCGGTCAGAAACGTGAGCACCGTGCGCCCGAGAGCAAAACCGAAGATGTTTTTGCAAACTGCCAGCCACCCATGCTATATAAAGACCACCACACTCCCACCCATTTTTAGGGTTTCCCTAGCCTAAATTTTGCAGCCACACCCCTAGAAAATCCCAGATCTGCCTCCCAAATCTCTCTCTCCCCGAAACCCTAGCCCATCTTCTGATCTGGACCGTCAGATCTCAGATCTGACGGCCCAGAGGCCTCCACGTTGCTCCAAGCAGCCTCCCAACCGATCCGGGCCCCGCAGGGCCCTGGATCCGCGCCGCCAGCCCGCTCGGGCCCGATCTGGGCCGCCTCCGCGCCGCCTCCGTTCGAGCTCCTCCTCCCGAGCCATGGAGCTCCCCGCCGCCTCGCGCCGCCGGCTGCCGGCGAGCAGCCCGCCGCCGGCACCTCCTCCCGCGCCTCTCCTCCTCCTAGCATCCCTCCTTCTCCTCCTAATCCCCCCCCCCGCGCGTCTCCCCTGCAGGACGTGACGCCGGCGCCGCCTTCCGCCATGACCGGCCGAGCCCGAGCTCGGGAGCTCGCCCGCGCCGCCCCTGACCCCGGCAGCAGCCGGATCCGGCGAGATCCTCCACGGATCCGCGTCGCCCCGCCCCTGCACCACCTGCTCCGCCGTTCTCCTCGCCGCCGGTGGCCGGCGTTCCACCGGTCCTCCGCCGCCGTCGAAGAGCTCGGGAGGAGCTCGGCCTCCCCGAGCCGGCCGCCTCGCCCGTTCCAGCGGCCACGTGGGCCGGCCTGCCCTGCGTGGCCCAACAGCCAGCCGGCCCAGCTCCCTCCAAGCCGTCTTGGGCCGAGCCCAACTGGGTGAGGCCCCCTTTTTTTTATTTTGTTTAGCTGCTGTTTTTTTATTAAGTCCTATTATTTTTGCTGCTGTTTCATTTTTGCGCTGTAATTTCCCGTTAAACTGTAGCCCGGATGACTTCGCGCCCAAAAGACGAATTGTTTAGAATCGCGTGTACTTTAATCCGTCTTTTGTGAGTTAATTGTTTTGAGGTTGTTTAGATATAGTTTTTTCTGTTCAAAGTGGGCATCAGGCCGTTAATTGCATTTATTTCCTGTTATTGAGCTGCTGTTGTTATTTTGTTGCAACTTTGCATCATGATTGTAACAAATCCATGAGGCCTATTGCATTGATTCCTTTTGCGTTGCGTTAAGCAATGTTTCTACTTCAGTTTCATGCATTCACATGCCATATTTGCCTGCTGCATCATGTTTATATTTTGCTCCAAAGTAGCTATCCTGATGTTATTTTGCTGCTATTGCTGAAACTGTTATTTTGTTGCAACTTTGGATGACGATTGCTTCGCAACCGTTCATCGGATTGGAGTGATTCCAATTGCATATTGTTAAGAATCATTTCTACTTTCATCCCATGTATTGCTATGTCATGTTGCTGCACTTTTGCATATAGATTTTCCCCTGTTTATACAGCATGTGCCCGTAAATTGTTTTGCTTGTATCTTTTTAACCGTAACTCCGTTTGGAGTGTGCCTTATATATAACTTGATTAGTTTTTCGTGTACTTTGTGTTTTTGCTATTGTTTGCTGTTGTTAACCAACCTAAAATATGGTTTAGGGCAGAACAGTATCAAATCTTTTAATCATCGTGCGGCACTTAGTGTTATGCCATGTTTAGGTTGTGCCTCACTTAAATTGTCTAGCATAGATAGTTTACTTTGTGCTTCACCTCTTGCCATGCTTGTGTGCTATGCCATGCTTGCTTGAGTTGCCATGTTAATAACCGTTGTTTGGTCACCTGTAGCTAATCAACTTGAACCACCGTAAATGTGCGGTATCGTCGTGCGTGACGAGTACTCCACTTAAATCGTTAGCAACCGCTCTCGACGGTAGGTGCGATGTCTCGTGTTGCTTCTTGTTTATGCTTGCTCTTGTATTGCTCCGTAGTAATAGTGGTGCGCCGTTGATTGCTTTCCAGTGTTTACTTCTTGTGTGCTCCCGCGGGTACCTCTCGGAGACGATGCGAGCGTGCGATCGACTACACCTTCGGAACCCGACTTATCAACAGGCAAGGACTTGCATTACTTATGATCCATTCTATTTCAACCAGCGGTTTGCATGCTAGTATAGGTTAGGCTCGATGTTTGATCCTACCACATGTTTACAGCCTCTTTTAAACCGATACAGCCATGCCCCTTCCCAGCAAACCTTGTACTGCTATGTTACTTTTGCTCGTTGCTCAGCCCCTGCCTAGTATGCATGCTTAGGATGCTACGATGTTACCCTGTTACTCCTTGGGTTGGGATATCACCTGATCATTATATTATTGTTGATGATATGATTATTATTATTATAATGTTTACTATATTCGACGAAGGATGGAAGGTCTAGGCTATCCCGCCCCGACGCTTTGTTCCATTCGAGTCACCTAGGACCCGAGTTCCGGGTATTGGTTTTGAGACTGAGCGTGCCTAACCGCGTGTGGGATTTTATGGGGTCCCCTCTTCTTACCTACCTAGCTTCAAACATTTCTAGTGGTGGCCCAAGCTGATTTACCATTTGAAAACCGTGTGTGTGTCTGTTGGGTCGCTCCTGGCAGATATTATTTAAAACAACTCGGACCAGTGAGGACATAGTTCCCTTGCTGGCCCATCCTGACCGGCTAAGGACCCGGTTATCCTAATGTGTGATGAACCGGCAATCCAAACCTGGAGTCATGCGGTAGAGACCAGATCGAGAGCGCGGCCGGCTCCTGAGCTGGGTGTCGTCTCACCGGGGGCCACCCGGATTTGTTCGTTGTTAGCTAGAGGGACCTGTCGTTTCGGATCTCTTGGAACTAAATCATAAAATGGTTGCCTATGATGGGTAGCAACTGAGAGTGATGGACGTGCGTGCGGAGCCTCGTAATGGGCAGTTGGTACACCCCTGCAGGGTTAAATCTTTTCGAGAAGCCGTGTCCACGGTTATGGACGACTTGAGACCTACTCCTTGTTCATAGAAAACAACAACTGAGATAATCTTTATTATAACTTGATCAACGTGTGCGTGTGCCTTGACTGCTTCTTCTTCGTCGGGATGCGAAGAGGAGGACAAGGATAGGATAGGTGTTATGATTGCGTAAGTAGTTGATAGCAAGACTTGTTGGAAGCGATTCCTCATCGAATGCTTGGCTTCTTATCTTACTCTATAGATCGTTAGCCACTTCGTAAATGCTAGTGCGGCAGCAACCTCACCACTTACCACTTCCTTACCGTAAACTACTAGTTGTCCTAGAATGACGAGTGATGAGGTCCTTGCTGGGTCAGATGACCACTACAGTTGGATGCTGAGTACCTCTGTACTCATGATACTACCCCCAAACTCTTTTCAGGGTTCTGATCGACAACAGGTATGGTGGTCGACGTTTCACGTGGAGACTCGACGACGACTAGTTAGGCGGATCCCGGCGGACGGCCTGGACCCGCGTGGTTATGGGATCGTTGTTTTTCTCTTTGCCAGTAGGCATTTGCTTGTAGTCTGTACTCAGACATGTATCTTCCGCTGTTGTATTATATTTGAGGCAGTTGTATGCCGATTGTATGAGATGTTGTATCCTGTATCTGTAATGTTGTGATATCATGTTGGAAATCCGGGGCATATGGCTTTGTCATATGTCGCGGTGGGACCGATATGTGCTTCGTCCTCGGGTTCGGGCGGAAACGTCCGAATTTGAAACAGTACCGCATATCGGGCCTTATAGCCCCTCACAGCTCTCTACCGAGCAATCGGCCTGCTACTCGGAGCTCATCAGTTACTGGGGGTGGGATAACGCGCTCCTTGATGTCGTGCACTGCATTGTACTCCTGAATTGTTGCTTGCATACGACGCTTTTCAGCATCGATCTGATATGACTGATCCTTTAGAGCCTGACGCACCTTCTCCAGCTCGGCATGAGCCACAACTGGATCGGCATGGAGATCCATAGGAGTGCAAAGCATGTCCGGTGGGTTTCCCGCTCGGGTCGTTGAAGTGGAGCTGTTGCGACTAGATGCTCCCGCCATCATAACCTCCGCACGGATGTGCGTAGTTGTGCTCTCTGCTCCCACGACATCCGACCCGCCCGGAAACGGATTTGTGAGCTCAGAAAACACCCGTACCTCCTTGGGAAAAAACATTAGGAAGTGCTGCGACAAAAACGCGATGTCTGCCGAAAGGAATGATGACGCCGCGCGGCAGAGGCATTCCTGCCCCAAACCGTGAGGCGTTGTCGATGACGTAGACCCACGCTCCGCTCCTCATGAACAGGACGGCGGCAAAGCGCACGCGCGATGCAGATGATGATCCCGTCCGGATCAGAACTCCAGTCAACGCCTCGGCCTGCCCCACGGTGGGCGCCAACTGTCGTCGATATGTAACGGCAAATTCCATGGGGATGGATTAAGAGGGGGACAAACCGAGGTTAGTGTCGCTGGTGCCGGAATCAAGAATGGGAACGCAAAGTGAGACACCGCGATGTACCAAGGTTTGGGGATCTCTGTAGAGATAACACCCCTAGTCCTGCCGAGCTAGCTATATGCAATAACTCTGGCTACAATGAATGCTCCTTGAGCTGTTTGAGATGAAGGAGAAGAAGGCTCTAAGCTTAGTTCTCTCCTTGATCTCTCTCTGGTGGGTGAATTTGCAATAAGTGCTCCGTCGTCCCTCACGCAGGAGGGGTACCCGGGGCTCTTATAGGCCGAGCCTGGGGTACAAAGGTAAATGTACAAAGGGGAGGGCCCAGCTGTCATCCTTAGACATGCTAGGGTCCTCACATCGTGTTCTCCCGGATGACCCGGTGTAGACTTGCGGCTCACCATGCCGCTATTCTGTAGACCTTGGTAATGAACAGTGAAGCTAGAGACTTAGGTCTGTCGGCCTGTCCGCGTGATCAGCGCTGGAGGAGACCGCACGCCTCTAACAACCCTGATCTTCAGGGATTGCGCATTGAATGCACTTGTACCAGGTGTCCGACCTAGGATCCTGCTCGGAGGTTTCTCTATTTACTCCGGCGGAATGCTTCCTGGTGAGGCCGATTGCACTCTCTTTGGGGCAATCGGCCTCCGACCTGGACAGCTCGGCCCACTTCTTGCTCAATCTTGATCAGTTCGGCCTTGATTAGATCGGCGACCATCAGGTCGGTGATCTTTGCCTTGATGAATTGGTTCCCCTGGGTGACCCTACCCGGGGGTCATTCCCCCGACAGAGCCCTTTGTTAGGATTAGCATCTCTAACCAAGACTTCCTTTGTTTTTGTGATCTTGGGTCCATAGTTTCTACCATGCCAAAAATAGTTTATGATTCTTTGAAACTAGATATGGATAAATTATCATCTTATCATGAACATGCTAATAGGGTTGCACCGATGGATTTCTTCATCATGGAGACAAACCATATCTAGGTTGCAGGAAAGGTAAAATAAGTCCAGGTTGCATTCCTCCATAGGGTTGCACCGATGGATTTCTTCATCATGGAGACAAACCAAAGCAACATCGTACTTGGAAGGGACTTCCTCCGAGCTATGAAAGGCTTCATTGATATTGGTAACGGGCACATACGCTTACGCGGTAAGGTGAAAGGTAAGTACCTCTTCCCTAGAAATAAAATCAAGTTACCTTTTGAGTCCGTTACATGGGCTAGCTATTCTCTTTCTCTTGATAAAACTTGATTCTTCTTTTGCTATATGCCTAGCTTAAAGGCGTAAAAGAAAGCGCTTGTTGGGAGACAACCCAAGATGTTTTTATTTCTGTTTTTAGTGGTCTTGATGATCGTTACTACTGTAGCAACATCATTGTATCTTTATTTTTCAAGCTCTGTGCCAAGTTTAGCCTCATATGATAAGGGAAACAAAATTTGTGACATGTTGTCCAGAAAACAGATTCTGTCTACTTGACGAAAAAATCAGAATAAATCACCAGTTCATATTTTTGAGCTGAAATTTTTACACAGCATGCTCTATACAATTTTGAAACTTTCGTATGTTTTGAGTTTTTTTATTTGAGTTGCAGAAGTACCCCAAAAAAATTATTTAGTACCTATTTTTTTGTTTTTCACAGATTCCGCCACGTTTTGTCTTTCCTTACTTTTGCAAACCTTAAGCTTTCTTTTTCTTTGCAAAAACTTTTTGGAAATCTTGAGAAACAGTAGCTCTTCAAGAATATCTTTATTTCCAGTGGGGAAAATTATTTTATTAAGGGTACTAACCTCTCTAATCAGCTTATGATGAGTTATGTATGAAGGGAGTTTTCAAGTGTGCGATGGAAGATGATGAAAGAAGATTCGGGAGTGTCAAGCGCTAAAGCTTGGGGATGCCCCCATGCATCCCCAATAAATATTTAAGGAGAGTCATGCGTCTAAGCTTGGGGATGCCCCCGTGCATCCCCTTATCCATCAACAATCATCAGTTCGTCCTTCGTCTCACTATATTTATATCACTTCATGCGTTATGTGCTATGCTTGGAGCGTCTCGCTCTTAGGTTTACTTTTTAGTTTTGTTTAGCTATGCTTGCTGTTCATAACAAGTTAGACCTCAGCTTACTTTTTATGGGAGAGAAACACGCTACACTTCAATCTAGAACACATCATAGGATTTTTCATGCCTATCTTTTTACTGTTGTGTGTTCTTTATCTTTTGGTAGCTACTGCCATGTTTAGTTTTAGTTTAGTTTGTCTTTAGGAAGAGCCTTGGATTTTGTTTAGTTTGTTGCTGGAACTCTCTTTTGTTTTCATTTTTATATTGCTAAGAGAGTTGGTTGTTACACTGAGTTGTGTCTTGTCTTGAAAGTAGGTAATTGATGTTGCTATTTAATTTTAGTAGTAACTTGCAATAGTTTTGAGGTATTGTTGTGAGTAATGTTTGACCTTTTGGTGTCAAGAGCTCTAGCCTATTAATGATAGGTGTCATATTTTGGGCAATCCGTGTTTATTTTCAAAAACCTACAAAACTAGTTGAGAACTCTAGCTACTAGTTGGATCACTAATATTTTGAGGGATCGGATATTAGAGTACACTCACGTACCATGAGTCGAGGATGCGCAAGGATAACCAAACCCCCATACACTCCTCCTTGGGGTACTTGTTTCTTTGTGAACCTCCTCATTAGATTGAGAGTTACCGATAATAAGTGCATGAGTTCTTCGGACTAATGTAAGTATTGAAAGTTGACACTTCCACCTCCTCATATTTGCTAGCCTCTTCCGTACCATGCATTGCCCTCTTCTCACTCCGAGAGTTGGCGTCCACCTTTGCCGGTACATCCAAACCCTTGGCATGATACGCTCTGTCATCATAAACCTCCCTATATCTTTCCTCAAAACAGCCACCAGACCTACCTATCAAGGCATTTCCATAGCCTTTCCGAGATATATTGTCATGCAACATCCCCCTCTTCATGACTTGATCTTCATTTCATACATGTTCCTGCTACACTGCAAGAGGCATACATTGCATACATCATGATAGCTACATCTTCTTTATGTTTGAGTACTTTGTAAAGTGTGAAGATCTTCTGTAACCTCTTGTAAAATAGAGTGTTGCCCTTAAGTGAGGAAAAGATCCCAAAGTGTACAAAATAAAAGATCCCAAAGAGGACAAACGAGAGTTAAATAGAAAGAGCCATTGAGGCCACCAAAAAAATACAAAAAAATAGAAAAGAGAGAAAGGGGCAACACTACTATCCATTTGAAAGATCCACACTAGTACTCCATCTTATCCTTGTACTCCATAGAGATGATCATTTATGCATATAGCTATGTGGGGACCTTCACACTATAGAACTTGGCTTGCATATTCCACGGATGAGCCTCCTCAAACGAGCTCTAGGTCTTCCTGAGCGAGAAAGTTGGATGCACCCCCACTAGTTCCATTGGAGAGATCTTCTTAGCTCATATGTTCATCCGTTGCATGGAAATCCCTACTCCTCACATCATATCTATCATTTGGCCTTCTCGCCTATGATTGTCCTCATTGATGTGAGCCTTTCTCACCCATTTTGTCTTCCTCCTCCACCATATTTATCTCGTTGTCATCCTAAGTGTCAACTCTCGTGCTTACGCTCATCCATTTCATGAGTGCTCAAAATATCGAAAAGGAGTGGATCAAATTGACTTGTACCTGGCTAGTGGCCTGGGGATGAGTCAAGATAAGATTCCAAAGAAGACCAAGTGTGAAACTTTAGTAGATTGAGTTCTCAACCCAAATACTTTTTTCTTGTATTCCCTATCCCATTTCTTGCACGCAAACACCATTTGGAGACATTCGAGTCACGGACAGCGAGAGTTCTTGCACTTAATGTTCTTTCGTTGCTTGTTTCAATGCTAATATAGACTCTTGCATGTTATGACTTGAATTGAATCACATACCTTCATTGCTTTACTTTTCAAAGTTCTTATACGATTGCTAGCATGTCACCACAGAAATTATGCTTGTTATAATTTACCTAATCGAGGATGAGCGGGAATTAAGCTTGGGGATGTTGATATGTCCCAAACGTATCTATAATTTCTGCTTGCTCCATGCATGTTTTGTGTGATATTGCTATGATCTAGATACACTTCCATACACTTTTGATCATATTTGAACTAACTTATTAACTCAGTGCACCACAGTGCCAGTTCCTGTTTTCTGCTGTTTTTCTATTTCAGGTTTCCCCCATATTAAAAGTGCTCCAAAAATTCTGGAAAAATCAGATTACAAATCAGCGCCATGGAACCTTCCGAAATCAACTGGGTGGGGCCAGAGGGCCACCACCAGGGAACCAGGCGGCCACCTGGCACGGCCTAGGGTCTGGCCATGCCGGGGGGCGCCTGGACCCCTTGTTGGCCCCCTGGCCGCCACCTTCGCCTATATATTCTCCGTGACGGGATTCTTCCGGAGACAGAACCCTTTTTCGCGATCTCGCCTCTGTTCCGCCGCCGCCGCGCTTCCAAGATCGGGAGCGCCAGCAGACTTCTTCTCGGCACCCTGCCGGAGGGAGGATTTGTTGGGATTCGGAGTAGAAAACAAAAAAAATCGGCACTACGAAACCAAGCCCCAAGATCAGATCTAGATAGATGCAAACACAATTAGCGATCTTGTTGCCTTAACAACCGTTCAAACGGTAGTTCTCTCGCAGCGGAAGAAGTTTATGGAGAGTTGGGGAAGATTGACGCGGTGCAATCCCTCGAACAGATCTGATCCGTGTGACACCCCACGAACAGATCTACTCCTCAGAATAAGATGCAGAAGTCCCTCGAACAAAGATCGAACGCACGATCTCTCTACGGTTGATCCACACGTACGGTGTGGAAGATCCGGCAGGGCTCCGCCGTGCAGAGCTCGGCGCCTCCTAAGTAGAGAGGAGGGAGGAGCAGCCCTTCGGAGCTATGGAGGAGATTGGATCTACAAGAGAAAGAGGGAGGGGGCAGCCCTTCGGCAAATAGAACAACTTGTTGTCTTCAAGGGGTGCCCCCATCTCCTCTATTTATAGGGGAGGGGGAGGGGAGGCCACCTTGGAGGAGGGGGCAGCCCTAGGGGTGGCGCCCTAGCGTTTCCCCTCCCTTAGGGCTGCGCCAAGGGGAGGGGGGAAGCTTCCTAGAAGCTCCCCCCAAGGCGCCCTCCCTCTTGGGCCCCTTTGGCCCATGTGCTCCCTCCCCACTTGGGCCTTCCAAGTGAGAGGGGACCCATTGATATTATATTCATTAAATTAATTCCAAAACCTTTTCGAAATACATAATAAATGAATATCAAATATATCTATACCAACTCGGAACTTTTTTGGCCCTTCGGTTTTACCCGGTTTTCTTAAAACTCTTCCCGATACTTTACCGGTGCCCCGAAACGATTCCGGTTTTCTCTCCGATTAAATCTCAATCACTCCGAAACTTTTTCCGATGTGTTATACTCGTGCTCCTATCACTCTACTACTCAACAAATCTTCTACCCTTAAGTGTGTGACCCCATAGGTTTGGTAGAATACGGACATGAACCAGAAACTAACTTTCCTCGGATCAATAACCCACACGAATATGAATTCGAGTGAACCATAAGCTTAACATGCCAGTCCTCTTTGCTTCACGATACTATACAAAACCTGAGGTGAGATCTTTTAGGTATCCGCATGATTAACCATTAACCATTATACCAAGTCATCCTCCTTCTTGTTTTGTTCCATTTTTCTCGTTTAGTATTCCGGTATCCCTTGTGATCAATTCACAGTGTCTGTCTAGACGATGTTGGATACCGTAATACCGAGAGGGCCCAAAGAAGTATCTCTCCATCGTTAGAGGAGAAAATTCCCAACTTGAATCGCTAAGTCCCTTGACACACTTTCAGGTGTGAGTGATCAAAGCCGTTATTGCCACGCCTGTTACGGGTGGTGTTGGGATAGTGTCAAAACCCACCCTCCGGTATGAAGTTACAAAACATTCTTATGGTCATGAAGGACACATGCATATTAACTTTAGATGATTTTACTTATAACAAGGAAACGTTGTGATCTCAAAGTAAATCATACAATTTGGGTCGATTCAGCACCCTTGTTCTGGCAACAATGTGCTCCCATGTGTTACCGGCATTTCCAATGCTCTATGAACAGGAAAACATGTCATCCATAACACACGGGTTAGTCCTAGAGGCAGACTAAGAACACTTTGTGTTTATACTCCACACCTGCATATGGGTTTTCCTCCGAAGGCAGTTAACATGCTACTTGGCAAACCTCCGCATAGGCCATTGCATTTATATCATAGACATATAAACATTAATAATGAACCTGGAATTATAATAATACAATTTATTATTGCCTCTAGGGCACAATTCCAAGAGGATTGACCTCCGGGAGCTTTCCCTCCACCATGGACGCTTCTCGGATGTGTCGTGACTAGTTTCCCTTGGACCATGGGTCCGTGATCAGTAGCTATGTGATGTTCTCCTCCCCTCTTTGTTCTTCATGGTTTAGTCCTCGTGATCTCCCTACATGATCGAGGCACATATGTAATTTTAACCTGTTGCTATGCTGAGTTTGCTGGGATCTGATGGATTATGAGATTATGTTCAGATTGTGATTGAGTAATATATTTGGTTTTTATCTCTTATATTGTTGTTCTAAAGTAATTCTTGCATGTTCTCCGTTGTTGTTTATTGCTTTGGCCAAGTAGTAGGTAGTGACTCCAAGTGGGAACGTTATGCTCGATTGTGGATTCATGCCCCCCGATGACACGCTTGAGTGACAAAAACATGAGTCTAGGGGATATGATATTGCCACAAGGGGGAAACAAACGGTGCCTGTAACCGCGGTTGCAACAATTGTTTACTTTATGCAAAGTGCTTATTAATGCATTTGTCTGTTGCTTTGGGTTTACACTTTTGGTGGGGCTCGCAAATTAATACCAGCGAGATGTTCTGGATAGATATCTCAAGGTGGATGATTAGTAGTAGATGCAGTTGGATTTTGGTCTACTTATTTTGGCGTACTGCCCATGCTTTTGAGCCTCGTCCGTTCTTTGTAGCATAGTTAGCAATGCGGTGCGTTTTTAATCCTGTCAATTGCCCAGTATCAGCACCATCTCCATCATCATCATCATCGTCACGGGCATCATCGAGATCATCATCAACATCATCCCCAATATCAGCACCATCTCCATCTCCATCCCATCTCATCTCACAATTGCAACTTGTGTTGTAATCCGTACTATCTATCCTCTGTACTCTGTTGGTGTTGATTACTACTTTGTGCTGAATGCTATTGAGTTTTGTTGGAGAAATATCATTGTGTCCAGATTGTTTGCCACCCATCTATTACCTCTGATCATGATCTCTTTTATGTCTTGTGAGTAGTTACTTTAGTTCTTGAGAACATGGGAGAAGTCTAGTTGTTAGTAGTCATATGATGTTGAAGTGTTATGTGTTGTTTGATACTTAAGTTATGTTGTTATCTCTCTAGTGGTGTTATGTGAGTCGAACACTTAACACTTCACCTTTCATGGGCCTAGAGGAATACATTGTGCACAAAGGATGCTTATGGTAGGTTGCCAGAGTGAGAGAAACCTGAATCCCAGTTCGTACACTTTTGCACAAGGGAGTTATGGATCCTTGATCGTAATGCTGTGGTTAGGCTTATGCCTTAATTACTAGCTTGTATTTGCGGATGCTTGCAAGGTGTGTAATCATAAGAGTACACTTATCTTAGTCTAGAAGGTGTACTAGCATTGATCCACCCACCAACACTTATCAACACAATACATATTACTTGGCGGAGTATGGTGAAAGTAACTTGGCTATCTCTCCCGTGTGTTCTCGAGAACGCTTTAGCTTTTATAAGTTTAGTTCCTAGGCTTATCCTTGTGAAAGGATTGGGCCACTTGCTATTCCTCAGTGACCCTGTTTACTTTTCTTGTCTTTTACTTTTCTGTTGCTTAAACCAAAAACCCCTAAATATTTACCTTTGAGTGTGTGCAGCCTTTCCATATCCAGTGTCACTTATCAGCACCTTCTGCTCCTCGCTGGGATCGACATCCTTGTTTATCGAAAAGGTACAATTGATCCCCTAGACTTGTGGGTTATCAAGAATCATTTATTGGCGCGGTTAATAGGGAAGGCAACCCAACTAAACCTATTAACTTCACCGCCATCAACGAGCTTTTCTGGCGCCGTTGCCGGGGAGTGTAGCGCTATTGGTAAGTGAAGCCGGTAAGGAAACCTTTATTTTCTGTTGTTACCTTCAGTCCTTATGGACTCTTCTATAGTTGGTTCGTTCCTGGTAAGGAGCTACCCCACGACTGTGGTGGTCACTCCTATCCCTACTGAAATTGTACCCTATAAAATACCATCTGGTATTATTGATTATGTCTTGGCTATTCGTTATACAGGAGAAGGACATACGGGAGAACACCTGCTATATTTATCACAATTATGTTCTTTATTTAAGCTTGCAGGTGTAACAATGGAGTTCGTCATGAAGAAACTATTCTCTGTATCACTCAAAGATAAAGCTTCAGATTGGTATAAGCTACTCGATAACTCTGATCTGCTTGAATGGACAGAGCTTATGTCTCTCTTTTATGCAAAGTTTTATCCTCTTCGTGAAATTCACCAAGACATGAACTACATCTACAACTTTTGGTCTTGCGACGGAGAGAGCATCGCTCAAGCTTGGGGGAGACTGAAGCCCCTGATGCTGAAATGCCCAAACCATGAGCTCCCCAAGGAAATTATACTTACAAATTTTTATGCCAGGCTTTCTCGTCAGGACAGGGAGATGTTGGATGCCTCCTCTAGCGGGGTATTCCAGACCAGAAGTATGGAAGAAAAATGGGATCTTATAGAAAGGATCCAGAAGAACACTGAAGACTGGGAAATTCATAAAGGTATTGAACCCGCTATAAACTATGAGCATGACTACATTGAGAGTTATGTGAAGACTGATTACTTTAATACCTTTTGCTCTAAAATTGGTCTTGATTCCCAGCTAATGGTTGACTTTTGCAAGGACTTTGCTTCTCATATTGATTCTTCTAAGAAGAAGGAGAGTCAACATCATAAACCTTTCAAGGAGTCACCTATTGAGATTAATGTTACTGATCCTGTTTTACCTGCAGTTGTGTATGAACAGCCTCCTTATCCCTCAAGGATAAAGGAGCACTCTTTTGTTACAGGTATTCTAAACAAAAATGGAAGGACCACTGACGAACCTGAGTACATGATCAACATCAAGCCTCAAGTTGCAATGGTCAAGGATCTGGTAACCAGTGATATTTAAGAATCCACTATTAGTTTTTGTGCTGTTTCCACTAACATTGCCACAGCTAAGAACAAAGGCCCAATTTCAGGTAGGCCAGTTGTATCTGTCAAAATAGGAGATCATACTTACTATGGGCTATGTGATTTTGGATCTAGCGTCATCGCTATTCCCTTCACACTTTATCAAGAGATCATGCACGAGATTCAGCCGTGTGAGATCGAGGACATTGCTGTCACGATTCATCTTGCAAATAAACAAACAATCTCTCTAGTAGGGATTGTGAGAGATGATTAAGTACTCTGCGGGAAGGTAAAATATCCTACTGACTTTCTTGTACTTGGTTCAGTGCAAGATAGTTTTTGCCCTATTATCTTTGGTAGGCCCTTCCTCAGCACTTGTGGAGCTATAATAGATTGCAAGAAAGGTAAAGTTTCTGTTGAATTCAACGGTGAGCCTTATGAATATATTTTTTCTAAGTTTTCTAAGCAGCCTCGTGGTACTGACTGGTCAAGTAATGACAAAATTATTTAAGAAATTGCTTCTATTGCTATTCCTCCTGATGATACTTTGTAGCAATTTATGGAAGACCACGAGAATGACATACATATGCAGGAGAGGGATGAACTAGAAGACATATTTTTAAGACAAACTCCTATCCTGAAGCACAACCTCCCGGTTGAACCTTTAGGAATCCTCTCGCAACCAAAAGAAGACCCGGTGTTTGATCTAAAACCACTACCCGATACGCTCAAGTATGCTTATTTAGATGAAAAGAAAGTATATCCTGTTATTATCAATTCTAACCTTTCAGGGTATGAAGAAGAGCGATTATTGGAGACACTCCGCAGACACCGAGGTGCTATTGGCTATACTCTTGATGATCTCAAGGGTATTAGTCCATCCATTTTCCAACATACTATCAATCTCGAGTCCGATGCTAAACCAGTTGTTGATCATCAACGACGGTTGAACCCAAAGATGAAGGACGTGGTTAGGACGGAGGTTCTCAAACTTCTAGCCGCAGGTATCATCTATCCTATAGCTGATAGTAAGTGGGTAAGTCCCATTCATTGTGTTCCTAAGAAAGGAGGTATGACTGTTGTTCCTAATGATAAAAATGAACTAATACCTCAGAGGACTATTATTGGATATAGAATGTGTATTGATTTCAGGAAGTTGAACAAGGCCACCAGGAAGGACCACTATCCTCTGCCCTTTATTGATGAGATGCTCGAGCGGCTGTCTAAAAACACCCACTTCTGCTATCTCGATGGGTATTCTGGTTTTCCCAGATTCACGTTAACACCGCGAATCAAGAGAAGACCACCTTTACGTGTCCTTACGGTACTTATGCTTATAGGCGTATGCCTTTTGGTTTGTGTAATGCACCTGCTAATTTTCAGAGGTGTATGCCTACAATATTTCATGGTTTCTGTGAGGAGATTGTAGAAGTTTTCATGGACGAATTTTCCGTCTATGGAAACTCCTTTGACCACTGTCTCCACAATCTTAATAAAGTTTTGCAGAGATGCGAAGAAACGAATTTGGTGCTCAATTGGGAGAAGTGTCATTTCATGGTTAACAAAGGGATAGTTCTTGGACACAAGATTTCCGAAAGGGGAATTGAAGTGGACAAGGCAAAGATTGAAGCTATTGAAAGGATGCCCTATCCAAGGGACATCAAAGGTATTCGTAGTTTTCTAGGTCATGCTGGTTTCTATAGAAGATTTATCAAGGAATTTTCTAAGACCTCGAGACCCCTTACCAATCTTCTCCAGAAGGATTCTCCTTTTGTATTTGATGAAGATTGTAAGAAAGCTTTTTAAGTTCTTAAGAGAGCCTTGATAACCGCTCCTATAGTACAACCACCTGACTGGAATTTGCCCTTTCAAATTATGTGTGATGCTAGTGATTTTGCTGTTGGAGCTGTTTTAGGACAAAGGATTGACAAGAAGCTGAATGTCATCCACTATGCCAGCAAGACACTTGATGGTGCTCAAAATAATTATGCTACTACCGAGAAGGAATTCTTGGCAGTGGTGTTTGCATGCGATAAGTTTAGGCAGTATATTGTTGATTCTAAAGTTATTATTCATACTGACCATGCTGCCATTAAGTATCTTATGCAGAAAAAGGACGCCAAACCAAGACTCATTAGATGGGTACTCCTTCTTCAAGAATTTGATTTGCAGATTGTCGATAGAAAAGGAGAAGACAATCCGGTGGCGGATAATCTTTCAAGGATGGAAGATATCTCGCACGATCCTATTCCAGTCAACGACAGTTTCCCAGATGAACAGCTTGCTGTTGTAAAAGTACAATCTCATTCCGACCCTTGGTTTGCAGATTATGCTAATTTTATCGTTGCAAAGTTTTTGCCTCCAGGTTTTACATTTCAGCAGCGGAAGAAATTCTTCACGGATTTGAGGCACTACTTTTGGGATGATCCACATCTTTACAAAGAAGGTGCGGACGGGATCGTAAGAAGGTGTATACCGGAGCACGAGCAGCAGGACATTCTTCGACAATGTCACGATAGTCCCTATGGAGGACATCATGCCGGTGAAAGGACCGCACATAAAGTTTTACAATCAGGTTTTTATTGGCCTACTCTTTTTAAGGACGCCCGAAGGTACGTTCTATCTTGTGATAAGTGTCAGAGAGTTGGTAACATTAGCAGGAGAAATGAGATGCCTATGAATTACTCACTAGTGATCGAACCTTTCGATTGCTGGGGTTTTGATTTTATGGGTCCTTTTCCTCCTTCACACAAGTACACACACATCTTAGTTGATGTTGATTATGTAACCAAGTGGGTTGAAGCAATCCCCACTGAGAGTGTTGATCACAAGACATCTTTGAAAATGCTCAAGGATGTAATTTTTCCTAGGTTTGGAGTACCAAGGTACCTCATGACAGATGGAGGGTCACACTTCACGCATGGAGCTTTTAGGAAAGCTCTAGCCAAGTACGATGTCAATCATAGGATTTCATCACCGTACCACCCTCAAACTAGTGGGCAAGTTGAGCTCACCAATAGGGAGATCAAGTTGATCTTATAGAAGACAGTAAACAGTTCTAGAAAGTACTGGTCAAAGAAGTTAGGAGATGCTTTGTGGGCGTATAGAACTGCTTACAAAAACCCCATGGGCATGTCTCCGTATAAAATGGTCTATGGCAAGGCTTGCCATTTACCATTAGAGTTAGACCACAAGGCTTTCTGGGCTGTCAGAGAGCTAAATGCTAACCCAAAGTTAGCTGGTGAAAAGCGTCTCATGAACTTGACTTCTCTAGATGAGTGGAGGAGTGAAGCTTACGAGAGCGCTAAAATGTTCAAGGAAAAGGTAAAGAAGTGGCACGATAAAAGAATTCTGAAACGTGAATTTAATGTTTGTGATAAATTTTTGTTGTTTAGATCTCGTTTCAGGTTTTCTCCAGGTAAACTACTTTCCAAATGGGAAGGACCTTTTCATATCAAAGAAGTATATCGGTCTGGTGCAATCAAGATCAATAATTTCGAAGGCACCAAACCTCAAGTTGTGAATGGACAAAGACTCAAACATTATATGTCAGGTGATCCAATCAATGTGGATGCTATATCATCATCATCATCGTCACGGGCATCATCGAGATCATCATCAACATCATCCCCAACATCAGCACCATCTCCATCTCCATCCCATCTCATCTCACAATTGCAACTTGTGTTGTAATCCGTACTATCTATCCTCTCTACTCTGTTGGTGTTGATTACTACTTTGTGCTGAATGCTATTGAGTTTTGTTGGAGAAATATCATTGTGTCCAGATTGTTTGCCACCCATCTATCACCTCTGATCATGATCTCTTTTATGTCTTGTGAGTAGTTACTTTAGTTCTTGAGAACATGGGAGAAGTCTAGTTGTTAGTAGTCATATGATGTTGAAGTGTTATGTGTTGTTTGATACTTAAGTTGTGTTGTTATCTCTCTAGTGGTGTTATGTGAGTCGAACACTTAAGACTTCACCTTTCATGGGCCTAGAGGAATACATTGTGCACAAAGGATGCTTATGGTGGGTTGCCGGAGTGACAGAAACCTGAACCCAAGTTCGCACACTTTTGCACAAGGGAGTTATGGATCCTTGATCATAATGTTGTGGTTAGGCTTATGCCTTAATTACTACCTTGTATTTGCGGATGCTTGCAAGGTGTGTAATCATAAGAGTACACTTATCTTAGTCTAGAAGGTGTACTAGCATTGATCCACCCACCAACACTTATCAACACAATACATATTACTTGGCGGAGTATGGTGAAAGTAACTTGGCTATCTCTCTGGTGTGTTCTCGAGAACGCTTTAGCTTTTATAAGTTTAGTTCCTAGGCTTATCCTTGTGAAAGGATTGGGCCACTTGCTATTCCTCAGTTACCCTGTTTACTTTGCTTGTCTTTTACTTTTATGTTTCTTAAACCAAAAACCCCTAAATATTTACCTTTGAGTGTGTGCGGCCTTTCCTTATCCAGTGTCACTTATCAGCGCCTTCTGCTCCTCGTTGGAATCGACATCCTTATTTATCGAAGAGCTAAAATTGATACCCTAGACTTGTGGGTTATCAAGAATCGTTTATTGGCGCGGTTAAATGGGAAGTCAACCCAACTAAACCTATTAACTTCACCACCATCAGGGAAATATAGCCACCATCAGTGGCTGGCCTGGGGGGGCCAGACGCTCTGTGAGCGTGGCCAGGGGCCAGGCCGTGCCAGCTAGCCTCCTGGAAAAGGGGTGTACCCCTGGTTAGCCCCAGGTGCCTCTGGGTCACTTTTTCTGTAGAAAATGATTTTTACTTTTGCGGAATTTTTCTGACAACTTCACCGTTGAAATTTTTTCGAAGTTCCAAAAGGCTGCAAAATGTCCTGGAAACTTGAAGAAGTGGTTAGACATGTGAAGCTTCAAATACATAAAACTTTGGTACAACAAGGAGAACAAAAGCTAAAGTAAATTAAAACATAACAAGCTCCACTTTTTACCTATATAAAACGTGCTAGCTAGCAAGGTTGATCAAGTCTCACCAACAAACCGGCGATATACAGAGCAGAAATTCTCACCTCTTATAAAGTGATTATTGTACCTTTACTTTAATGGACATTGTACCCACCATAATGATTTTGTATTTGTGGTGCACATGTAGTGGGCAATCCCAATCTCCAATCTTCACGGTCTCGATATTCTCTATAGAATTAAGGCCATGCCTTTTGTCGATCTTCTTCGGAAAATACACCGTGTGTTCCTTATCATCCACGTTGAAGGTACCATTTCCCTTATTGCAATCAATGATAGCACCTCCGGTGTTAAGAAAAGGTCTACCAAGAATAATAAACATGCTCCCATCCTCAGGCATGTCAAGCACAACAAAATCAGTAAGGATTAAGCAATTAGCAACTTCAACAAACATCTTCACAAATACCAATTAGGACGGTTGTTGACTTGTCAGCCATCTGAAGAGAGATATCTATAGGGATTAGTTTATCTAAACAAAGCTTCTTGTAAAGAGAGAAAGGCATAACACTCACTCCTGCACCAAGATCACATAAAGCAGTTCTAACATAATTATTCTTTATGGAGCAAGGAATGGTGGGTATACCTGGATGGCTGGATCACCAAGCTTCTCAGGGATCTTTCCACTGAAAGAGTAGTTAGCAAGCATAGTAGATATTGCCTCATTAGGGACTTTTATTTTGTTAGTAACAATATCTTTCATATACCTCGAATACGGAGGCAACTTAATAGCATCAGTCAAAGGAATTTGAAGAAAAAGAGGTTTCATCCACTCATAAATTTTTTTATAGTGCTCTTCTTCTTTGGTTTTGAGAGACTGATACGTCCCAAACGTATCTATAATTTATGCTTGCTCCATGCATGTTTTGTGTGACTTTGCCATGTTTTGCTTGAACTTTCATACACTTTTTATCATATTTGGACTAACCTATTAACTCAGTGCACCCAGTGGCCAGTTCCTGTTTTTCTACTGTTTTTTGTATTTCAGGTTTTCCGGCCATTAAAAGTGCCCAATAAATCCCGGAAAATTTATATTAAAAATCAGCGTCACGGATGCTTCCGGAATAACCAAGATATGGAAGGAGGGCCACCACCGGGGGCCCAGGAGGGTCCCTAGCGTGGCCCCACCCTAGGCCGCGCCAGGAGGCCTCCTGGCTTCCTGGTTGCCCCCCTCGGTGCCCCCCTTCGCCTATATTTACCCCCCGTGACGGAAACCCCTAATATCGATCTGCTATTCCCGTTCTCCTCTCTGTTTCGCCGCCACCGTCGTTTCAAGATTGGGGCTGCCAGGAGAAGCTGCCCCGGCACCCTGTCGGAAGGAGGAATCCCCTCCGGGAGACCATCCATCGCCATGGACGCCTCCCGGATGTGCCGTGAGTAGTCCCCCTTGGACCATGGGTCCGTGACCAGTAGCTATGTGATGTACTCCTCCCCTCTTTGTGCTTCCACTTTCGAGACCTCGTGAGCTGCCTCACATGATCGAGGCACTTTTGTAGTTTTCTATGTTGCTATGCTGAGTTAGCTGGGATCTGATGGATTATGAGATTATGTTCAGATTATGGTTCTCTTTTATATTTGTGTTCTTTAGTAAATTCTTGCATGTTATCCGTTGCCGTATTTTACTTTGGCCAAGTGATTTGTTACAACTCCAAGAGGGAGCATTATGCTTGATTGTGGGCTCAGCCCCTTGATGTCTAGCTTGAGTGACAGAAACATGAGACTAGGGGTTGTGTTGTTGCCACCAGGGATAAAACAACGGTGCTTGTACTTGCAGGGTGCAAGGATTGTTTACTTTACGCATGGTTCTATTAATGCAGTTGTATGTTGCTTTGAGTTTACACTTTGGGTGGGATTCACAACTTAATACCATCGAGATGTTCTGGATAGATATCTCAAGGTGGATGATTCGTAGTAGATGCAGATGGATTTCGGTCTACTTACCTTGGCATACTGCCCATTGCTTTTGAGCCTCTTCCTTTCTTTTGTAGCATAGTTAGCATTGCGGTGCATTTATAATCCTGTCAATTTCCCAACTGTGATTTGTTTACCTCGATAGCACTTTTATCGTCTTTTGGGAGAGAGACGTCACTAGTGAACATCACGGGACCCCGGTCCATATTCACATCATTTTTTACACCTTCAATTTACTTTCAGTTGCCACTATTATTATCTTTTGCGTTGATCCTTTGTAAACAGAAAGGCCGGAGGAATTGACAACTCATCTGTACTCATTGGGAGCAAAGTTATTTGCTGTGTGTGCAGGTCCAGGCGAAGTTAGCAACCTCGGCGCCATTGTTCACTTTACCACCTTCTTGTATCTCTGCGGGACCTATGGGAGACAAACCATATCCTCTACATAGGGGAAATTCTACTGCTACGCTACATATCACGTTCCACTTGGGGTAACCAACGAGGAGCGAGAGAAGTATCTTCCTTGCTAGCATCTAGCAATTTCTGGCGCCGTTGCCGGGGACTCCAGCCTACAAGATAGGGGAGTTGCACACTATCTTTTATCTTTGCTTTTTAGTCTTGCTAGTTTACCTTTCAGATTTTGCTTTCGTATCCCTTATCAAAAATTCAAAAAATACATGTTACCTTGTTAGTAGTTACCACTTTGGCTGGTCCTTTTACCTTTGGTGAGGCATAAGTACTTACCTTTACTTAGAGAGGTTGTGAAAGTCTGAAAGATGCTTGGTATAGAATTAATGATTCTCAAAAGAGAGCCACCAAGAAGCAATCCACTACTATCCTGCTTAGAATTTTTTATGTTGGAATCACTTCTTGGAATAGTTTTATCTTATACACTGCTATCAATGGGAACTTTATAGAGGCTCCAGTTTGGGAAGCCCTTAATATTATTGAAAATCTTGTTGGAAGTCTCCCCATTGCCAGTATTTAGGAGGACATTACTCTAGCTCACATTATGAGAAAACTTGAAAAAATAGAGTTAGAGATGCCAAGTATCGATAAAGTAAATGAGTTGGATCATAAGATTCAAGGGAATTTGAATAGGCTAGATAACTCCATGCAAAAAATTGTCAAAACTTTGGAGACTATCAAATCCCTTGATGAGAAGTATTCTAGGATAGAAAAGATTGAGGAAGTGATTGAAACTCTAGGAACTACCTTTTCCTCAATCAAAACTAAAAAGGATGAAACTCCATCAATAAAGGAACCCAAGTTCGCCCCTAAGGTTCCTCAAGCTAAAGCTAACACACCTATTTCCAAAAGAGTTGAAACAGTGAAGACTTTGGAGGAGATACCTATCTTTAATTTTGAAACTCCAATTGATTTTCCTCCTTTTCATTTTATCCCTAGAAGCATTTTTATTCGGCCTTTATTTAAGAAACCTCTTAAGACTAGTTGTACTATTGAAGAGCTTTTTGATGATCTTGATGATGGATCAATTGATACAACTTGATCTTTTGCTTTAAGCCTAGCTAATGGCTTTAAAGAAGTGCTTTCGGGAGGCAGCCCGCGACGAATTTAGGTTTTCCTTTTTGTTTTTCTTCTATTTTTAGTGGTCTTGATGATTGTTACTACTGTAGCAACATCATTGTATCTTTACTTTTCAAGCTTTGTGCCATTTATAGCCTCATATGACAAGGGAAATGAAATTTGTGACATGTTGTCCAGAAAATAGATTCTGTCCTCGTGACGGGAAAAACCATAGAAAAATCCCAGTTCGTCTTTCTGAGCTGAATTTTTCACACAGCGTGCTCTATAAAATCAGGAACTTTCGTATGTTCTGAGTTTTTTGATTTGAGTTGCATAAGTATCCCTAAAAAATTCTTTACTACCTGTTGTTCTGTTTTTCACAGATTCTGCCACGTTTTGTATCTCCTTACTTTTGCAATACTTAAGCTTGTTTTTTCTTTGCAAGAACTCTTTGGAAATCTTGAGAAACAGTAGATCTTCAAAAATATCTTATTTTCAGTAGAGGAAAATTATTTTAATAATGTACTAACCTCCCTAATCAGTTTACAATGAGTTATGTATGAAGGGAGTTTTCAAGTGTGCGATGGAAGATGATGAAAGAAGATCCTGGAGTGTCAAACGCCCAAGCTTGGGGATGTCCATGTGCACCCCCAATAAATATTCAAGGAGACTCAAGCGTCTAAGCTTGGGGGTGCCCCCGTGCATCCCCTTCTTCATCAACAATTATCAGTTCGTCCCTCGTTTCACTATATTTTTATCACTTCATGCGTTATGTGCTATGCTTGGATCGTCTCGCTCTTTACTTTTCTTAAGTTTGTTTTTTCTTTGTTTGTTGTTCATAACAAGTTAGACCCATCTTTCTTTTGTGTGGGAGAGAAACACGCTCCGCTTGAACTAGAACTCCTCATAGGATTTGCATGCTTATTCTCTTAGCTGTGAGTTGTTCTTTTTCTTTTCTTAGTTGTTGCCCTGTTTAGTTGTTATGCTTTAGTTTTCTTCTAGAGCTTTTGTTTTGTCTTAGGTTGAACTTTCTATAGGTTGCATGTTTTATCTTGTTAGAGAGTTTTCCTGTTGCACTGAGTTTTGTGTCTTGACTAGAAAGTAGGTAGTTGAAGTTGCTATTCTCTTTGTAGTAGTAACTTGCAATAGTTTTGAGGTATTGACTAGAGTAATGTTTGAACTTTTGGTGTCAAGAGCTCGAGCCTATTAGTGATAGATGTCGTATTTTGGGCAATCCGTCTTTATTTTCGAAAACCAAAACCCCTGTTGAGAACTCTAGCTACTAGATGGATCACTAACCTATGGAGGGTTTGAATATTAAAGTACACTCACGTAACATGAGTCGAGGATGCGCAAGGATAACCAAACCCCATACACTCCTCCTCGGGGTACTTGTCTCTTTGAGAACCTCCTGATTAGATTGAGAGTTACCGGTAATAAGTGCATGAGTTCTTCGGACTAATTTGAGTATTCGAAAGTTGACACTTCCACCTTCCCATATTTTGCTAGCCTCTCCTGTGTCGTGCATTGCCTCCTTCTCACTCCGAGAGTTGACGTCCATCTTCGCCGGTACATCCAAACCCTTGGCATGATACGCTCTGTCATCATAAACCTCCTTATATCTTTCCTCAAAACAGCCATCATACCTACCTATCAAGGCATTTCCATAGCCTTTCCGAGATACATTGCCATGCAACATCCATCTTCTCATGACTTGATCTTCATGTCATACATGCTACTTGCTTCATCGATGAGCCGCATGCTAGTTGGGCCTTGCCCTAATCATTGCTACATGACGTGCTTGTATCATTGCATATCCTGCTACCCTGGCAGAGGCATACATTTG
The DNA here is from genome assembly GCA_950022295.1 of Bromus sterilis. NCBI lineage: Eukaryota > Viridiplantae > Streptophyta > Magnoliopsida > Poales > Poaceae > Bromus > Bromus sterilis. The sequence continues at coordinate 355,827,347 of OX465595.1, read as the reverse complement.
CATCATGATAGTTACATTTTCTTTATGTGAGTACCTTTGTAGAGTGTGAAAGATCTCCTATATTCTTGTAAAATATAGAGTGTTGCCCCTAAAGTGAGGAAAAGATCCCAAAGAGGACAAAATTAAAAGATCCCAAAGAGGACAAATGAGAGAAATAGAAAGAGCCATTGAGGCCACCAAAAAATACAAAAAGAGAAAAAATAGAAAAATAAAAATAAAAAGAGAGAAGGGGGCACACTACTATTCCTTTTGAGAGATCCACACTAGTACTTAATTCTCTATCCCTTGTGCTCCATAGAGATTATCATACATGCATATAGCTATGTGGGGACCCTTCACACTATAGAACTTGGCTTGTATATTCCAATGACGAGCCTCCTCAAAAGAGCTCTAGGTCTTCTTGAGCAAGCAAGTTGGATGCACCCCCACTAGTTCCCCTGGAGAGCTTTTACCTCACATGTGCATCTGTTGCATGGCAATCCCTACTCCTCACATCATATCTATCATATGGCCTTCTCTCGCCTATGATTGTCCTCATTGATGTGAGTCTTTCACACCTTTTTTGTCTTCCTCCTCCACCTTCTTTCTGTTTCGCCTTTTAGGTGTCAACTTTCTTGCTCATACTCATCCATTGCATGAGTGCTCAAAATATCGAAAGGGAATGGATCAAATTGACTTGTACCTGACTAGTGGTATGGGGACGATTCAAGATAAGAATACAAAGGAGACTAAGTGTGAAACTTTAGTAGATAGTGGTTCTCAACAATTATTTTTTATCTCATATTCCCTATCCCCTTTCTTGCACGCAAACACCATCTGGAGACATTCGAGTCACGGACAGCGAGACCTCTTGCACCTTTTGTTCTTTTGTTACTTGTGTCAATGCTAATATAGACTCTTGCTTGTTAAGACTTGAATTGAATTGCATGCTTTGATTGCTCTACTTAAAAGTCTTTATATGGTTGTGTGGCATGTCACCACAGAAATTATGCTTGTTATCATTTACCTACTCGAGGACGAGCAGGAATTAAGCTTGGGGATGTTGATACGTCCCAAACGTATCTATAATTTCTGCTTGCTCCATGCATGTTTTGTGTGACTTTGCCATGTTTTGCTTGAACTTTCATACACTTTTTATCATATTTGGACTAACCTATTAACTCAGTGCACCAGTTGTCAGTTCCTGTTTCTCTGCAGTTTTTGTATTTCAGGTTTTCTGGCCATTAAAAGTGCCCAATAAATCCCGAAAAAATTATATGAAAAATCAGCGTCACGGAACCTTTCGGAATAACCAAGATATGGGAGGAGGACCACCACTGGGAGCCCAGGAGGGTCCCTGGCGCGCCAGCAGGCCTCCTGGCTTCCTGGTGGCCCCCCTCGGTGCCCCCCTTCGCCTATATTTACCCCCCGTGACGGAAATCCCTAATATCGATCTGCTATTCCCGTTCTCCTCTCTGTTCCGCCGCCACCGCCGTTTCAAGATCGGGGCTGCCAGGAGAAGCTGCCCCGGCACCCTTCCGGAAGGTGGAATCCCCTCCGAGAGACCATCCATCGCCATGGACACCTCCCGAATGTGCCGTGAGTAGTCCTCCTTGGACCATGGGTCCGTGACTAGTATCTATGTGATGTACTCCTCCCCTCTTTGTGCTTCCACTTTCGAGACCTCGTGAGTTGCCTCACATGATTGAGGCACTTTTGTAGTTTTCTATGTTGCTATGTTGAGTTAGCTGGGATCTGATGGATTATGAGATTATGTTCAGATTGTGATGAGTAATATATTTGGTTCTCTTTTATATTTGTGTTCTTTAGTAAATTCTTGCATGTTCTCCGTTTCCGTATTTTACTTTGGCCAAGTGATTTGTTGCAACTCCAAGAGGGAGCATTATGCTTGATTGTGGGTTCAGCCCCTTGATGTCTAGCTTGAGTGACAGAAACATGAGACTAGGGGTTGTGATGTTTCCACCAGGGATAAAACAACGGTGCTTGTACTTGCGGGTGCAAGGATTATTTACTTTACGCATGGTTCTTTTAATGCAGTTGTCTGTTGCTTTGAGTTTACACTTTGGGTGGGATTCACAACTTAATACCATCGAGATGTTCTGGATAGATATCTCAAGGTGGATGATTCGTAGTAGATGCAGATGGATTTCGGTCTACTTACCTTGGCGTACTGCCCATTGCTTTTGAGCCTCTTCCTTTCTTTTGTAGCATAGTTAGCATTGCGGTGCGTTTATAATCCTGTCAATTGCCCAGCTGTGATTTGTTTACCTCGCTAGCACTTTTATCATCTTTTGGGAGAGAGACATCACTAGTGAACATCACGGGACCCCGGTCCATATTCACATCATTGTTTACACCTTCAATTTACTATCAGTTCTTACTTTCAGTTGCCACTATTATTATCTCTTGCGTTGATCCTTTGTAAACAGCAAGCCCGGAGGAATTGACAACTCCTCTTTACTCGTTGGGAGAAAAGTTATTTGTTGTGTGTGCAGGACCAGCAAAGTTAGCAACCTCGGCGCCAATGTTCACTTTACCACCTTCTTGTATCTCTGCGAGTCCTACGGGAGACAAACCCTATCCTCTACATAGGGGAAATTCTGCTGCTACGCTATATCTCACGTTCCACTTGGGGTAACCAACGAGGAGCGAGAGAAGTATCTTCCTTGCTAGCATCACTTACCTGGAAAGGGCATGGGTTTCTGTACCCATGGTTCTCTTTCCTCCCCATGTCTTTTTGCGATGAAGTTTTCTCTAGTGTATTTCTTGCGTTTATCGGGTGCTTCTTCTTCTCGAACTTCAGGTGGATCATTCTTCTCTTTGTCTTTATCGGGTTCAGCACCGTTTTCAGTCTCAGCATCGGAGGTAGATATATTTTGTGGATCAACAACAGGTTCTTCTTCAACTATGGGATCATTTGAATTGTCAGCTTCCTTGTGTTTCTTCTTCTGCCAGCTAATAATTTCTTCTTCCTGTATTTGAGAATCTTACTCGGTCCTCTTCGGATGCCCCTCTGGATAGAGAGGGTCTTGGGTGTGTAACAGCCCAGGATCTCAATAGGAATGATAGACTACTCATATCAACAAGGTGCACCTTCTTTCCCGGGAGCCCATCGAGAAAGAACTACCAGGTTAAGCGTGCTTGGCTTGGAGTAGTCTTGGGATGTGTGACCGACCGAGAAGTTGATCCCGGGTGCGCACGAGTGAGGACAAAGTGCGCAGAAAAGATTAGTGTTGGTTTGTGAGGATAGTCTGGATCCCAGGCGCACCGACCATGGAATCGGTTGTTAACCGGTTGGGAGTGGTTGGGGCGTTACAGCTGGTCTCAGAGCCGACCCTGGCGGTTACACGGTGTGTGTGTCGGTCGATGAGGCTTACATTGGGTAGATGTTGGATGCCTGCAACTGGCACGCACAACCGTGTGCCAAAGGGGAACGTTCCTGCTGGGCCGACGGGGACGTCGGTTCCTTTGAGGGGTGGTGTATGTAACAGCCTAGGATCTCAATAGGAATGATATACTACTCATATCAACAAGGTGCACCTTCTTTTCCGGGAGCCCATCGGGAAATAACTACCAGGTTAAGCATGCTTGGCTTGGAGTAGTCTTGGGATGGGTGACCGACCGGGAAGTTGATCCCGGGTGCGCACGAGTGAGGACAAAGTGTGCAGAAAAGATTAGTGTTGGTTTGTGAGGACAGTCTGGATCCCAGGCGCACCGACCATGGATTCGGTGGTTAACCGGTTGGGAGTGTTTGGGGTGTTACAGTGTTCCACCCCGGGTATTTATACGATAAGCCTGTAAATCATCTTGTTTGGCATTGTTAGCAAGAAAATCTTTTTGCACATCCGAAATTTGTTCAAGCTGAGTTTGAACCATATGAAAATGCTTAACAAGGCCTTTACCATCGTTAACAGTTCTACCTAGAACATCAAACCGGAAACCCCACCACGGGGGCATGCCGTAGCAGGGATACTGGCCCTCTGGCGTGATGTGGTCGCCGCCTCCCTAAATTGACATGACCGGCAACAACGAGGCCTAGTAGGGGCGGATAGAGGACCGGTTAGGACCAGTAGTAGGGTGCCTTTTTTGTTTTTATGTATAATTTGTAATGGACGTTTGGAATAAAAAATAGAAAAAATTACATCATGTGCTTTTTGTTGGGCGCCCCGCTTCAAACGGACACGACGCGAACATTTGTTCCGTCGGGGTGACCCAAATGGACAAAAAGCGAAAAAAAATTGGATGCATTTGGATCACTCCCTTGGAGTTTCCCTCAATCGTCATTTTCATTGTTTCAGGTTTTTCTTTTTTCCGTTTGCCTAGGCATAACTTGATCTTGTATAACTTTGCTCATCCTAATTATGCACAGATCGAATGCATACTCGTTATATTTTGCTTTCAAAATGGCATTTATCCTGCATTCATTAAGAAGAAAAGAGTTGCTAAGTTAATTTCGAAAAACAGAGCGAAAACCATATTGCCTAGTTGATTATGGAGAACCGGGCGAAAACTATCACAACCGCTAAGTGGTACATAAAAAATAAAATCACGCACACCACTACAAAGAGGGCCTCGTCAAGGCAACACACAAGCGTCATCGTCATGACTTCTACCCTAGAGTAGGCCTCCTAGCCATCCCTACAACACTGAGCAAACAACTCCAACTTCGCTGACGACGACCATGAACTCAACCCACACCATAGTAGACACGGGAAGCTACATGAAGATTTGCACCAAAGCTCAGCTCGTGCGACTAGACAGCGCAGCACCGACTCTGAAAGGGAGCTCTGAAGAAAAAATCCAGGCACGGTTGGCGTCACGAAAGAGCACCGAACGGGCCATCCATAGCCAGTCATCGTATACCACGCGCCCCGCTTGACACAGCTTCGACTACACAACAACAAACAAACCGAGGCAATACCCTAAATATGTCGGAGAAGAGCCGACTACCACAACCATTACCGCGCTGCCGACATTTCTCCCACCATCATTGTTGGAATAGAAGCCTGACCATCACATCGCCGCAAACCACCGGTCCCGTTTACTGATGTCGAGCTCTGATACGAAGCCTCCAAGAGGGAAAACAACACCAAGGCGGCGCCATCGTTATTATTGGATCCCTCAATACAGCGTTGCATTTCACTCATGAAGAAGAAGACATTACAAAGCTCAATAACAGCACACATCTAATTCAACTTCTCCTAGGAGAAGATGAAATAGCCACAACAACAACACACACAACACAAAAACACTACTCGTCTTCAAAGATTAGATTGGTACAAGCAACCGGAGTAGGTCTTCGATGTCCATCGTCATCTAATCAAGCAAGGTGTAGCCTTTAGCATTGGCCGTCTGGTTGCCACCCAAAAACACCCCTCAAAGAGAGGGAGGGGCGTCGCATAGGAATGAGATGATTCGAGAAGAATCGAACTCGCTAACCCGGCTTCAGATGAGCATCTCGACCGAACCTCCATTGCATCAACACCGACACCAAGTCTCCTCGACCGAACCTCCATTGCATCAACACCGACACAAGGTCTCCTCGACCAAGTAGCACGACTGCCACCACCGCCTACCACAGATCCCTCTGGCCTGAGAATCTCATGGTACGACGCCCCAAGAGGTGTGATGTATATCACCAACATCGTCTGATCCCAAGGGAATCAAGGGTTTCCCCCGGAGCTTCTCAAGTAGTGGAGCGAGAAAATGCCTCAACGACGCCTTCAAGAAGGAAGCGGCACCCGTAGGCATCACCGTCGCCTGCCCCGACCCATGACCGGCAACAAGGTTTTCACCCGACAATGCACCACCAACCACCAACCGGCCAGACCATCACCTTATCCACGCCCGACGGCCGTCAATCCCATGTGTCCGACGACCGCCGCAGACACCTTCAGATCTTGGCGCAGGGGCCCAGATCTCCACCGTCAGCACCACCCTCGTTGGAAGCTGACGACCCCCCACCAGCAGATCTGGGCGCTAAGGGGTCGATCAGCCTCACGCCGTCCCCCGAGGCCCCTTGGGCTCACAACCGCTGGCGCATCCAGCCGCCAGCAGCACCACCTGGCTCACGGCTGGATTCAACCCCTCTCCCGCCTGGACCTTCTCCTCTGACCCGGCGCAGTGCACGAGCTCGCATGGGGACCCTCCTTGGGCCCAGATCCAGCCCGACCTGGAGCAGCGCCGCCGTTGCCTTGTCCCGCGCAGCCCCACGCTCCAGCCCGACGACGTGCTGCCACGACGTCCGCGCCGCAGCCCAACGCAGGCACCGGAACAGAGGAGCTCCACCTTCGTCGCCTGGGGGTCGAAGACCGCGCCGAGAGCAAGCGCCCCACCGCCGCCGTCCTTGAAAGCACAACGAGGTTTCCGGCTGGCTTTCTCTGGCGACGGCGAGGGCAGGGAGGGGGGAGGTGGCTGGCTGGCGGCGGCTAGGTTAGGTCACTGCTCGTGTCGCCCGAGGGGAGCGACGCGGGGACTGGGGGGATGTATGATCCCTCAATACTACATTATGTGTCAATACAAGTTATTTATCAGAAAACTAATGTGCAGCTTTTTATTTATATTTGATCCAACAACTAGAAAACAATGTGGTACGGGAGGGCATCCGAGGGAGGCGAGGATCATGTGGCGAGGTTGGGTTGGTTCTGTAGAAGGATAGAGAGGATTTGGTGGAATCGATGTTTATTGCTTGAGCCTTGGAGGCATATATATAGGAGTACAATGATCTATTTGGAGTACAAGGCAAGGTAGAATAGAGTCCTACTTTATCTCATATTTCCTAATAGAATCGTATACTCAACATCCCCCCACAGTCACAACGTAGGGACGCAGACGATGAGACCGGAGAAGAATCCAAAAGAGGAACCGACAGATATCCCCACCACATTCGTAACGGTCGACGCATCGCGGAGTTGTGGCTGGACTGGAAGCCAACGAGGTTCCCAAGCAGGCGGTAGCCCTTTGTGTCGATGTAGAGGTAGCCGCGAGCGTAGGGTGGTGAAGCCGTTGTCGAGGTAGCCGTGCGAGAAATGTCGTGGTTGATGTCGAGTCGGGGTAGCCGGTGTCGAGGTAGTCGCCGAGGAGCCGCGGGTGCAAGGAAGTCAGGAGCGCAGCGCGGCTCAGGAAGAGTGGCATTGGCGAGCGGTCGTCAGTCGTAGTACGGGACGTCGCGAAGAAGATGCTGGTGACGTCCGGAAGGAGACAGTGTTGACGAAGCGTCGCACCGGGTTTGCCAATCCCGGAGACACGTCGTAGACGAAGGCACGCGTCAGTGTTGCCAGCACCGTGCATGCGTAGACAGACGAAGACGATGTCAACGAAGCGCCGCACCAGGCTTGCCAGGTCCAGGAACACGACGTAGATGAAGGCACACACCGGTGATTCCAGTACCGGGCATGCGTAGACGGGGACAAGTAGGAGTTGTACGCCATGTCGGAGGGACCAGCAGAGAAGGGCTCGACGACGGTTGCGGCGACACTCGGTGGGGGGTAGAAGTGTTGGGGTTCGGGGCAGAAAACACAAATTTTTCCTTGACCTACGATACCCAATCCCAAGACCTATGCTATGCTGATGTAAGTAACGGACAGAAATAGATCACATACCAGTATGTAGTCCGTTAAGCGGGAAACGTTCCCGCATGAACGTGGTTGGTGTAGTCATACCGGCAATCCCCGATGCCGCGCAGATCCACGATGACTCCTGTAGCCACCCGATCCTTGCAGACCGATGACGGGATTACGTCCCCGTCGGAACGTTGCTGATGAAGACCTCGCGATCCGGCCACGACGATGAAGTAGCACCACAAGTGTAGTGCCTCGCGGGATTATACACATACAGTATACCCGACGTCCCTCCGGGCTCCGAACCAGTAGAGCAGCGGAAAGAAGATGGATTCGGATCCCGATTCCAGCAGCACGACGGCGTGCGTATAGTGGAGAAATCCCCAACCCAGAGCAGCCTCCAAACAAGGGGAGTCCGCTCAAAGGAAGGAGAAAGGAGGAAGAGAGATGAGAAACTTTTCTCAAAAAATTCATGATTAAAAGGGCACCCCTACCCCTCCTTATATAGGTCAAGGAGGGGGGGCAACCTCCCCTCAACTTCCCATGTGGGACTAATCCCAAGGGGAGGGGGGGCGCACCAATAAGGGGGGTGGGCCCCCTCATGGCGCCATGGCCCATGGGGGAGGACTCCCTCTCCCCCTAATGGGCCCTATGAGGCCCATATGCCTTTTAATTCATTTTTAATTATATTTTAATATTTAATTCAGATAATTAAATAATAAAACATTAATTAAACATTATTAAATATATTTTGAACCTTTCAAAATACCCAGAACAACTTCCGGCCTTCATCGGAACAATTCCGGTCATCACCGGAACAATTCCGGTGTTCTCTCCAATTTCTCCGGTGATCCCGAATCAATCCTTACTGCGTCGAGTACCCTTAAGTGTAACACCCTACGGTCCGGGAAACAGCAGACATGATCGAGACAATTCTCATTGATCAATGACTAATCAATTGGACCTGGTTACAATCCTTGATAGCCCCTGCGCTTCCATCGAATGAACTTCAATCGCTGTTGGATCCGTTAACCGTGTGCCTGTTCCCTTTGTCCCATGGTACTTTGCTTGTCTGAGGTTTGATCATCGGTATCCAATATACCTAGTCCGTCCTCGTTCTCAACAAACAAGTTTACTCGTTCCCGTGATATTACAACTCCGTGACCTAGTCACACGTTTGGAAACTTTATGATGTAACATCACCGACTGGGCCCAGAGTACCTATCCGTCACACGGATGGACAAATCCCTCTTTGATCTATTTGCATACTCATCAACCATCTATTTCGGAATACCCAAAGTGCACCGTTATAGCCAGCATATTTCAGTCAGGCGGTGGGATACAAATCAAAGCATCCTAATAGATCGTAATTACGTATGATCATTACGGTCAAAGGATCTGGTCACTACGTTATAGTTATCGCAATGTCGAACTATGTGACTTGATCACATCGCAACACTTCTGGTGGGTGTATGTCCATCATATCATTATCCAATGATATGACTCCATTGTCAACAGACACCATTGTCTCATGATCAGGAAACCTTGATCATCAATCGCCCAATGGACTAGTATACTAGGGTTTACTAGGGACCTGGTTGTTTGTATACCACACCTGTATTAATGTTTCCGCTTAATACAGTTCTAGCATAGTATCAAACGTATTATGAACTAATGGAATATGCTCGATAAAACATATTTTATTTGCCTCTAGGGCACATTCCCAACAGTCTCCCACTTGCACTAGAGTACAAATAATCTAGTTGCATTTTCGCTGGATCATAACTCCTTATTGATCATGCTTGCCCGTGGAAGAGGTTGTATCAACGGTCTGGATACCATTCAGAACCGTATGTCCTTTTGCAAATCATAATGTCACCTAATTTGACATTCCTTCATTATCCACTATAATGATGAGGTATATATATATTTGGCGGTGAAGTGAGACTTCGTTTGCTGTGTTATAGCAATGACATCCGGTTGGTCAGCGGACTCTCCCATAGTCATGCACACTTGAAACTCACTCAATCAGAAGTCGAACTTCTTAAGCCATAATATAACTCCTGCTACTTCTAAAGCAGCCACATCAATGTAGATTCAATCCTTAGTGCATTGTATGCAACTTTGATGTCTAACCATGTTTCTTTCAACTTAGGCATTCATTAGTATGATATCTCAATTATCTAGGTTAGTGTCAAAACTTGAACCAGCATAACATTTATGGTCAAGTCCACTATCCTTTACAAATTTGAGATGTATCCTCAGTTCTCTCCAGACACTGAAGGATAAACTTAACTCTTTGTTCAATGATTTACTCATAAATCATATCACAACATGTTCTTACTACTAAGAACTTGGGTCACATTACGTCGAGTACAAAACTCTGGTTTTATATGAAAGAACCTATGACAAAGGCATAGAGGATCCAGCATATCCATTTCTTTCATTAACCATTAACCATTGTTCTTGTACTGAGATTAACTCAACACTTCTCTTGGATATACAAGTAAGGACCACTTCTTGACTTGTCTCATTCTGAACTCCTTCAGAATCTTATCCAGGAAAGTATTACGACTCAATGTTATTAAACACATATCTATCTTAATAGATCTTCAATGCTTAATACTTTATTCATCTTCATTTATGAACGATTCAAATAATCATTAACACAAACTGCACCATTCATAATATGTTATCCATATATGAGAATGTTATCATGCTCCCACTCAAATATGGCATGCACATATTAAGTCTTTAGGATAACACTCATATTGCTCCCACTCAAATATGTCAGCCACATATAAGAAAAGGATAACATCCACATGGCTCCCACTTAGATATGTCAGACACATATTAAGTTCAGGATACTAACCACATGGCTCCTACTCAAATATGTCATTTACATATAAGGCTAGGAAAATACTCCCATAGCTCCCACTCAAAATATGTCGTCTACATATATCAAGTTTCAGGAAACTATTCAGCTCCCACTCAGTTTCATGCAAATGCATGTTTCCTCGATATTTTGGTTAAGTCCAAAATCCTTTGATCATCCATCAAAATGAGAATTCAGTTTACGAGACACTAGTATCCATATGTTTTTCCAAAACCTTCTTGTTGTACCAATTACAACACTTCTTCAAATACAGAATTTGAGGAAGTCACGGTATTGATAACAATCCTGGATTAATCGCATTGAATATCCCTTTGACTCAAGCATTGCTACACATTGTAGTCAACCCATTGAATTTGTCAGAAACAATCTTTGTGACAAACCAATCTTGACGTCCCTTTGATGTTCACATTTATTCCTCATAACTCTGAAGTTATTGTGAATGTCAAGTAACCTCTTTACTTGATAAGATTCAAGCAATCTTAAATGTAACTCAACATAGGATTTCATGACTCATAGTCATATCTCGTACTTAGGTCCACCATCGCTTCTTTGTAGTTCGTAGGAATGTCTTGTTCCATTAACATGACAAGTGAATCATGAATATCATTTTGCACCAGGGGCAAATATATATTCTTGAATCCTACCTTTCTCAGTAAAAGCTCCCTTCAAAACATCATGATCTTCATCATTAGTTTCTCCTCTTATTGTAGAGCTTTGCTTCCAGAACATATTCCGTTGCACTACTCTGACATTTGGAGGCAAGGTCAATTACCTTGGTTGAACTTTCACTTTTCTTCCATTACCACATTTATCAAGAACAATTCTTGACAAACACCAAACATAGCAATACAAGTTTTGCTCCTTTTGGTTCTATTTGTGGAAGATGCATCCATAGTTGTCTAAGGATACACTACAAAGATAATTTATCTTACATAAATCAAGCTTCCTAGAAACCACAATACACCATGACATATATGGTGTTGGTTTCCACGAACTCAGATGGTTCCCTATACTGAAGTGAGTGTTTGCATATTAAATTAATAACTCTAAACAATAATAACGTAACTTGGTAAGAGATAACTTAGACCATACACTTTTTCATAGAATATGATCACAATGTTCAGGCACGTCAATCATATTGAAGTGTCTCAAGACATTGCAATTTGTGGAACAACTTTCACACAAGTCTTTATGCCCAAGACTAACTCAAAACATTTGTCACTTTGATCAAATCGTAGAGACTTGTCTTTTCTTGTTAATTTAATATCCATCTTTAATCTGAAATCCCTTTTGATCATATCAAATTATTTCAGACTCATGTTTCATTAGTGAATACATATATTCATCTAAGTCCACATATGAAGTTCACGAAATAATGAAATTCACCACATGCTGACATACGATACATCACAATGTATGATACTCAACAATCAGTACACAATCTGTTTTACCAGAATACGAGGTTTTAGTCATCTCACCTCAAAGGCATGGTTTGTATATGTCAAGAGATCAAGTATCTTAAGACATCATCATACCATTCATGACTTAAACTGTAGTGTCATTATTAAGCCTGGATATTTCTTGGCATTACAATATTTCTTATAAATGATCAAACAACTATCATCAATATAAGAATACCTCATTCATAATCGTAATGTGACCATAAGAGATATCATTCATAAAAGGAGAACAACTGACTTGTTTCTCACTAATATGAATAATTGTCTTCGCGAGATGCAAGACACACTAATAAAGTCCTCATTCAAACGATCATAAAATTTATTCATATATTAATCAATTGATAGATGTAGAGGGAGAGTGTTGTCGACCATCAACTATCTTGATTACCGTCAGCACACATTGTCACCTCATCCCTTCCAAGCCACTCTCAAGCAGTAAGTTCAAGCATCGAATACTTAATCAACCGCAATTAGTGTTTTGTGGGAAAGACATTTATAACTCGTATATCAAATATACCTTCTCCATCAATGACCATTCCTGCATTGGTTCTACTCTTAAAGTTCTCAACTTTAACCATGACCTCATGACAGGTGAACGATTCTCCTTCATGACATAGTCCAGACATGGTCTTTGTAACTAGGAGGAAGCTGATGTAACTCCCCAGTTATCGCAAAGTAACCAGTCATTCAGTAGTCCAAGTTATACACAAGGTGTTCCATGTATCTTATACATTTTCCAAGTGACTTTCTCCGCAGGTTGTTCCTTCCACCATAGTTGAAAGAAACCCCGTCCATATACTCATATTCCATTACTCTGATTTGTGACCAAGTGCTTTTCAAGTTCACCTAGCACGTCATACGTGTTGGTTAACATGCATTCACAATTCAGACTCATAGAATGAAGTATGGTGTATTGGACAGTCATTCATAAGTGACGGTGAGTACGATACTCATCATCATCTTCCTTGAATACGGAGTTAACAGGTGTATCTCCTAGCAGTTTTCGTATTATGTTTAGCAAGTCATTACTAACGAGTATGTCTCTAATGGTGTTGGTACACATCAATGAAGTAAGACCCATTTACCTTAAGTTCTATCATACTAAAAGAGCCATAGTTCTAAACATTGGTATGACGTTATCTACGATGATATTTGCAAAGACATGAAGATTAAGTTCATAATGTGGAGTTTCAATTTGATTTCAAACTTCTAGAAAGCTCCCACTTAGATAAACACCTCTCAATTTAACTAAGTGATCACACAATCCCAGCCCCCATACCTCCCCCGATATGTACGGCCCAGTATGCGAACCAGGTAGGCCTCTAAGCCAATCACATCAGGCATGTGACTCGTGCTCGACCTTTCGGTCTCCTGTGTTCCAGGCCCGCATCTACATACGTCAAGCCTGCCAATCGAACCTTGATGTTAGCTGTTCAGCAAGGCCATATCTGCATATGCCAGGCTTGCCGAACCCAACCTCATGCGAGCTCCGTTTAATATGTAGGAAAACTCCGGTATGTACGGAGCATCAGCCATATGGGAGAACCTTCCAGGCGGTGCCCACCAAGGGAGAACACAATGTTGGTATTGTGAGAGATGATCATGTTTCGTGCTACCGTCGATATATCTAGCATACTAGCATAAAACAGGAAGTAAAACTGTAAATCATACAATCTATGATTCCCCCTTACATGCAAATTAAAGTTAAAAACGCCTTTCTACTTTATCTTTTGCAAGTTTTACGTGGCTGCTAGGGGTTTCGAGAAAAGAACCGTTTCTATCCTACGAAAAACAAGCCACAACACCAATCCCGCAATTGTCTCTATTACACCCCTGTCGGGGCCCTCCGTTGCAAACATCTTCGCATCGCTAATGCAGAGAGACAGACACCCCCCCAGCCACTTTATATGGTACAAGCCATATGTCAAGCGTGGAACCAGTCTCGCGTAAACGCGTAAGGTCGGTCGGGGGCCGCTTCATCAAACATTGCCGCAATGCTAAATGAGTACACGTGAGAGGGTAACAATTGAGAATTTATGCCCACATACTAGATGTGTTCTATCTGTACAATACATCTACGCATAGCCTTGCTCATGATACCACTGTTGGGGTTCGGGGCAGAAAACACAAATTTTTCCTTGACCTACGATACCCAATCCCAAGACCTATGCTATGCTGATGTAAGTAACGGACAGAAATAGATCACATACCAGTATGTAGTCCGTTAAGCGGGAAACGTTCCCGCATGAACGTGGTTGGTGTAGTCGTACCGGCAATCCCCGATGCCGCGCAGATCCACGATGACTCCTGTAGCCACCCGATCCTTGCAGACCGATGACGGGATTACGTCCCCGTCGGAACGTTGCTGATGAAGACCTCACGATCCGGCCACGACGATGAAGTAGCACCACAAGTGTAGTGCCTCGCGGGATTATACACATACAGTATACCCGACGTCCCTCCGGGCTCCGAACCAGTAGAGCAGCGGAAAGAAGATGGATTCGGATCCCGATTCCAGCAGCACGACGGCGTGCGTATAGTGGAGAAATCCCCAACCCAGAGCAGCCTCCAAACAAGGGGAGTCCGCTCAAAGGAAGGAGAAAGGAGGGAGAGAGATGAGAAACTTTTCTCAAAAAATTCATGATTAAAAGGGCACCCCTACCCCTCCTTATATAGGTCAAGGAGGGGGGGCAACCTCCCCTCAACTTCCCATGTGGGACTAATCCCAAGGGGAGGGGGGGACACACCAATAAGGGGGGTGGGGCCCCTCATGGCGCCATGGCCCATGGGGGAGGACTCCCTCTCCCCCTAATGGGCCCTATGAGGCCCATATGCCTTTTAATTCATTTTTAATTATATTTAATTATATTTTAATATTTAATTCAGATAATTAAATAATAAAACATTAATTAAACATTATTAAATATATTTTGAACCTTTCAAAATACCCAGAACAACTTCCGGCCTTCATCGGAACAATTCCGGTCATCACCGGAACAATTCCGGTGTTCTCTCCAATTTCTCCGGTGATCCCGAATCAATCCTTACTGCGTCGAGTACCCTTAAGTGTAACACCCTACGGTCCGGGAAACAGCAGACATGATCGAGACAATTCTCATTGATCAATGACTAATCAATTGGACCTGGTTACAATCCTTGATAGCCCCTCCGCTTCCTTCGAATGAACTTCAATCGCTGTTGGATCCGTTAACCGTGTGCCTGTTCCCTTTGTCCCATGGTACTTTGCTTGTCCGAGGTTTGAGCATCGGTATCCAATATACCTAGTCCGTCCTCGTTCTCAACAAACAAGTTTACTCGTTCCCGTGATATTACAACTCCGTGACCTAGTCACACGTTTGCAAACTTTATGATGTAACATCACCGAGTGGGCCCAGAGTACCTATCCGTCACACGGATGGAAAAATCCCGCTTTGATCTATTTGCATACTCATCAACCATCTATTTCGGAATACCCAAAGTGCACCGTTATAGCCAGCATATTTCAGTCAGGCGGTGGGATACAAGTCAAAGCATCCTAATAGATCGTAATTACGTATGATCATTACGGTCAAAGGATCTGGTCACTACGTTATAGTTATCGCAATGTCGAACTATGTGACTTGATCACATCGCAACACTTCTGGTGGGTGTATGTCCATCATATCATTATCCAATGATATGACTCCATTGTCAACAGACACCATTGTCTCATGATCAGGAAACCTTGATCATCAATCGCCCAATGGACTAGTATACTAGGGTTTACTAGGGACCTGGTTGTTTGTATACCACACCTGTATTAATGTTTCCGCTTAATACAGTTCTAGCATAGTATCAAACGTATTATGAACTAATGGAATATGCTCGATAAAACATATTTTATTTGCCTCTAGGGCACATTCCCAACAAGAAGGTGCCGAGGGTGGAGTCACCGCGGTTGCCGGAGCTAGATGAAGCGGTCGAGGAAGATGACGGCGACGCTGACGATGAGCTGGTGTTGGACGAAGACGAAGAGGATGGACGGCGATGAAGTCGGTGGAACCAGAGGCAGCCCGAGGAGGGGTCCGCGTCGGTCGCCGGTAGAGGCGGCGCGGGTGGCACGGCGACGGCGGTGCTCGAAGTATGCGAAGATGATCCGACAGCATGAAGAAGACCTGGCGCGGACAGTGGCGTTCCCGCGCCAAGAGAGGTGGCGCGGCGTGTGCCACGGGGGCGTCAACGCGCGCAGACAGCGGAGCGGACCGCGTGCCGCGGCGCTACGGCCCGAAGGGGCGACGCAGCGGCGGCATGCATGTCAGGGGCGACGGCGGGGAAGACCTCGGGGCGGTTGCAGGGACCGCGTGCCACTCTCGCTACGGCCCGTCGGGGTGATGCAGCGGCAGCGCGAGGGTCGGTGCAGCCTCGGGGACGACCTGGAGCGGACGGCCTCGGGACGACGGTGACTGCGGGCTGCGGCCCGAAGGGGCGACGCAGCGGCAGTGCGCGGGTTGGTGCAACCGCGGGGACGGCCTCGGGGCGGCGGCGTGGACTGCGCGCCGCGGAGCTGCGGCCCGTGAGGGTGACGCAGCGGCGGCGAAGAAGTTGGGGCAGCCACCGGGAGAACCCCGGGGGCGACCCCGCGGCCGCCAGATGCTCGATCGGTGGATAAGCGCTTGTACTCGAAGACATTCTTCACGGGATTCTGCGTAGGCGCACGCGGACGACTATACGGATCGTCTGCGCAGCGCGGATGGGCCGATCGCGGGCGGGCGGGTGATCAATCCGATCGCCCGCGAGGTGGAGGGGCGCTTCTCGGCGTGATGATGGCGATGGGGACCGAGCAGAACCGGCCGGCGCGGGCTCGGCGCGGGCGATTCGACGCGAGTTAGCCGGCGCGGGGCCAGCCGACGCGACTCCAGTCGGCGTGGTACGGGGGCGATGATGGTAGCGGAGGACTCCCGATCTGAAGCGAAGGCGGCGACGTTCGGCGAGGGCGACGGGCAGGCTGACGTGCGGAAGGCGACCACGGGTCGCCACGTCGCGCGAAGCCACCTTGTCTGTGATGAAGCCGGTAGTCACTCCGGTGTGGGAGTAGAGGCGCATGAGGATCGGCGATGACGGTGGGCGACGCAAACCGATCTTAGATCGGAAAACCAAAAAAGACGCCGATCAAGACGACCGGCGGAAAAGAGAAACCCGGATAAAGAGACCGGGAAAAAGACTCTCTAGGGCAGTCGGTCCACAGAACCGACGGACGAACCCTAGGTACGGGCGGCGCAGCCCCGGTGCCGGCGATCATGGATCGGCCCCGGGGGCGGCGCGGGTGGAAGCGATGGCGGCGGCTAGGATTTAGATCGTGTTTAGGCTGATACCATGTAGAAGATAGAGAGGGTTTGGTGGAATCGATGTTTATTGCTGAGCCTTGAAGGCATATATATATGAGTACAATAATCTACTTGGAGTACAAGGCAAGGTAGAATAGAGTCCTACTTTATCTCTTATTTCCTAATAGAATGCGTATACTCAACAGGTTCTATGTACGGATGCACCTCTCACCGCCGGCAGCGCGTGCGCCATTGTCCCGTCCCGTGGACTTAGAGCATCTCCAGCCGTGCCCCCAAGAGGCCCCCAAGACGGCGCAAAAGGGACTTCTCTCCCCCACCTCTCCCCACCGCCCTTGTAGTCGTCGGCCGCCGCCCCGCCGCTAGATAGTCGTTTATGCCGCCCAAAATACGCCGTTGCTTCTCCCACGCCTCCCCTCTTCCAAGGCCGCCCCTAGTTCACCGGCGTTTGGCCGGCGCGGAACGCCAAGCCGAGAACGCCGGCGCAAAGTCGCGCCCCACCTGCTCGACGAATTGCGGCCCCGAGATGGACTCCGACGACGAGACACTCTTCGCCGTGTTGATGGAGGAAGAGGCGATCGCCGGCGCCCAGGACGACGAGCACCTCATGATGCTCGCCGCCTTGGCCGACCTGTTCGGCGCCAACAAGGAGCCGCACCGAGGAGGTTCCAAGATGGGCCGCCGGAAGGGAAAGGAGAGGGGCCGTTCGGAGGGCTACTGTTTTCTCTACTCCGACTACTTTGCCGATGTTCCTCTGCACGGCGAGAAGACATTCCGGCGCCGGTACCGCATGGGCCAGAAGCTCTTTCTTCGCATTGTCAATTCACTTCGAGAGTACGACAGCTACTTCGTTTGCAAGAAAGATTGCACCGGCACAGTTGGGTTCTCCTCACTTCAGAAGTGCACAACGGTCATGAGGATGCTTGCATACGGAACTCCTGGTGATGAACAGGACGACTATGCACGCATGGCCGAGTCCACCGCCCTTGATTGTTTCTACAGATTTTGCAGAGCAGTAGTTGGCTGCTTTGGAAAACAGTACTTGCGAGCACCCAATGCAGAAGACACTGCTCGAATCCTAGCAGAGAATGAAGCAAGAGGATTTCCTGGGAAGCTTGGAAGCATCGACTGCATGCATTGGGAATGGAAGAACTGTCCATTTGCTTGGCAGGGGATGTACAAGGGTGCAAAAGGTCACTGCAGTGTGGTACTTGAGGCGGTTGCTACACATGATCTCTGGATTTGGCACTCCTTCTTTGGCATGCCAGGAACACACAATGACATCAACGTCATGCAGTGTTCAAATATCTTTGTCAGGCTTGTCGAAGGTCATGCTCCTCCGGTGAACTTCGAGGTCAATGGGCACCAGTACAACAAGGGATACTATCTGGCAGACGGTATCTATCCAAGATGGCCGGTATTTGTGAAGACTATCTCAAACCCTGTGTCAGGGGGGAAGCACACCCATTTTGCCAAGTGCCAGGAGGCTTGTAGGAAGGATGTCGAGCGAGCATTTGGGGTACTACAGTCTCGATTTGCTGTTGTCCGGTACCCCGCTCAGACTTGGTCGAAAGATCAAATGTGGGAGGTGATGAATTGTTGTGTCATCTTGCACAACATGATCATTGAGAGCGAGAAAGCGGAGCCAGTGTATGACTCTGAACCATATATCAACCAGGGGCCTCTTGCAGTTGTTGATCACCAGATACCATCAGATTGGACAACCTATCTTAACATGCGCCAGGAGATCCGAGACCGCACGTGCATCGTCAGCTGCAGGAAGATCTAGTGGATCATCTATGGATGCGCAAAGGCAATGTCTAGTTTGATCTGTTTTTTTTGTATTTGTGCCGAACTATGTGTAATATCATGTTGTGTGCCGAATTTGCGCCGAACTGCGACGAATTTGCGCCGAACTGCGCCGAATTTGCACCTATATTTCCTTGTTTGTGCTGAATCTGTGTCGAAAGAATTAATTTACTCCGTTTTAGGGTTGAATTTGGGCCGAATCTGAACCGACCCCGCCAGTCTTGGGGGTCGCCTTGGGGACACGGCTGGGGGAAAACTCGCCCTAAGACCTATCGACGTGCCGAGCGCCCCCAAACGGCGCTAAAATAGCGCCGCAAAACGTCTTGGGGATGCGAACGGCTGGAGATGCTCTTAGCCCCTACTGGCGCTCTTATCCAACTTCTTCCAAGCCTTTCCGGTCCTAGCTCCTAGCCTGGTTGTACGACGACGCAGTGCAGAAACTTTTGAGCACAACGTCTTCGTTGCGCTGTGTTCCAGATTTGACCATGTGGTTATTTATGCCATGAGAGTCAGACCATGTGGAGTAGGTAAACAGTTAGTTGATGGGGCGAATGATGATTATTCTTAAGTACGGGATGGCCCAAGCCCAAGGTGGGTAGATACATTCAGACGCTTGCTTGCTCTCAAAGCGATGATTAGCATGCATCTGCACACCGACCAGCCTTTTAAGTTGTTTTTTCCCTTCACTTTCCGCTTGCTTTCCCTAACAAAATGAAGTCGATCGCTTTGTCAGCACAGCACACAGTACACGTACGCGACGCATCGATGCAATGCATGTATCTACCTTTCGTACAAGTGCGTGTATGTGTCGGCCAATGAGTATCAATCCATACGTGGAAATTTTTACAAATTTAACCCTTATTTGCATTTCAAACACAAAATAAACCAAAAGTTCAAAAATTTCACAAACTAACCCTTTTTCATGGCGCCCGCCTCTATGGCGCCATGCTAAACACCATGGCGCCCTGATAAAAGGCGTCATACAACTCGCCACGTCGGACCTGTTAGTGGGTCTGCCAGGACCATGACGTCTTTACCAATGGCGTCATGCCTTGTACCATGGCGCCTTTACTAATGGCGTCATGCTCTCTATCATGGCTCCCTGTACAAAGGATTCATGGTAGTTAAGTTTAATTTTGATGTTTCATACTATAAACGGCCGTCGATTCTTCATACGAACTTCGATTTTGATGTTCTTGGACTCGTTGAACTCGTATTGACGAGGGCCTCATGTTGATATCATTGAATATTTATTTAGAGCATTTTTAGAAAAATACCATTTTGATACTTCCCAAATGGCTAAGTCTCGCACCGTAGGTCCTCCGGTTTGACTTCAATTTAATCCCTTTGAACATGTCATTGCCAAGACCATGCACATGCCAACAAACCTAAAAATACCATAAAAAGAAAAAAAGAAAAAAAGAAAGCTATGCAATAAAATTATAAACGTAAAATATGAGAAATTATGCATTATTGATAAGGAAAATTGGTTGCATATGATATGAGGTATTTTGGCACCAAAATATGCTATGAAAATTGCGCATAAAATTCACTCATCATGCATCTCACTCAGGGTATGCTCCTAATCCACTCAGGGAATTCAAACCAGCCTTAATTTTATGGAAGATACCCTGAGTGAGATGCCCGATTGAGGGGAGGAGAGGCATCTCACTCAGGGTATGCTCCTAATCTTCTCAGGCGCTGAGAACTCTGTTAGATTCAGATCCAATGGAGGCTTAAAAAAACAAACCTAAGAAGAAAATAACAGAGTCAGGGATCGAGACTATTTACAAGCAAATCAAATAAGGAACGGTTGAATGGGTCGACTAGCGAAGGGAGGGAGATGTATCATCTCTGATGTGTTGAAGATGAAAACGATTGGAGAGCAAAATAGCGTCGTTGGTCTTCATTAATGTATCTCACTCGTCATGCAATGAAAATTGCGCATAAAATTCACTCGTCATGCATCTCACTCATTAACACCATGATTTCATTTTGTTGTAAATATTTTTCTCAAGTAAGAATCATATGCTACATGTCTGCTTTAATTCATATGTTTGCTCTGGTGCACTATACCAAGATCCATGTGACATGGAAGAGTTTTCTATATCTATTTAATTATATATTTATTTTCTAAAAGTAAAATCTTAAATTATACATAATTGCAGGGGAGCTTCCATATCTCCCATGTTCTTCAATCATAGGGGAGCTTTCATATCTCTCATGTTCTTCAATTATAGGAAAGCTTTCATATCTCTCATGTTCTTCAATTATAGGGAAGCTTTCATATCTCTTATGTTGAAAAAAATAAGATATATGAAAGCTTCCCTTACAATTTTGGATAGGTTAAGATTTTGTTTTTGGAATGCCCGGGCAGGCGTGCGTTTCAAGTGGTGCCAAAATACCTCATACCCTGAGTTCTCAGCGCCTGATGCATGATGAGTGAATTTTATGCACAATTTTCATAGCATATTTTGATGCCAAAATACCTCATATCATATGCAACCAGTTTTCCTTATCAATAATGCATAGTTTCTTCTATTTCATGTTTTATAATTTTATTGCATAGCTTTATTTTTTATTATCATTTCTTTGTTTTATGGTATTTTTAGGTTTGTTGGCATGTGCATGGTCTTGGCAATGACATGTTCAAAGGGATTAAATTGAAGTCAAACCGAAGGACCTACGGTGCGAGACTTAGCCATTTGGAAAGTATCAAAATGGTTTTTTTAATGCTCTAAATAAATATACAATGATATCAACATGAGGCCCTCATCAATACGAGTTCAACGAGTCCAAGATCATCAAAATCAGAGTTTGTATGAATAATCGGCGGCCGTTTATAGTATGAAGCATCAAAATTAAACTTAACTACCATGGCTGCTTTGTCCAGGGAGCCATGGTAGAGGGCATGACGCCATTAGTAAAGGCGTCGTGGTACAAGGCATGACGCCATTGATAAAGGCGCCATGGTCCTGGCAGGCCCATTGGCAGGTCCGACGTGACGAGTTGTATGTCGCCTTTTATCAGGGCATGGCGCCATAGAGACGGGCGCCATGAAAAAAGTTAATTTGTGAAAATTATAAATTTTGGGTTTATTTTATATTTAAAATGCAAATAAGGGTTAAATTTGTAAAAAAATCCTCCACACGTACTCCTACATCCACACTCCGCCCGATGTGTGTGCGCACGGGCTCCTTTGCTTGTTTTCAGTGGCAAGACTAGTTGAAAATGCATGTACTGTACCTCAATTCGGACCCTCTGAATATTCATCTCTGATTGGTACGCTTTACCTGTGTGTCCATGGAGTACGTCTACATTGTGCGACATTGATCTTGTTACATGGGCATCCAGCACATACCTAATCAATGGAATCTGCGAGCTGAGACGCTAGCAGTACCGCTGGTAGGGGCCGGGCCATGATCAAATTAAGCAGTCTAAACATGTGATCAATCGTAAATGTTGTCAGCAGCTTTGCGAAGAACGATAGGGCAGTAGTAGTGCCAACAGCTAGCGTGTACTGCTAGTTTTAAATTGACCAATTTAAGCACTAGTGTCAGTAGCACGCAGAGAATTGCTGAAAAAGCCTGTGGGGGCGGCTCTGAAACTAGTCCCCTGCCAAAGCTGTCTGCTGAGGGAGGGGCATCTCGTGCAGAGGATGCGCCCCCAAAGCCCAAATCCCATCGCTTCGCTTGTTTGTTTGTTTGGCATGCCAAAAGGGCCAACTGAGTGAAGAAATATTCTCTCCGAGGCATCATTCCAATCCAATCCATGCCACCACCCAACCACCAAAATCACTATTCTAACCTTTCTAGCAAACTTCAGCACAGTTTGACCCTCCGTTAAAACTATTTTAAAATTTAACCCAATAAAATAGCGCCAGCCTAGGTGGCGCTATCCTCTATGAAATAGCGCCATCGACAGTGGCGCTACTATAATGCCACCATGACATACTAGGTCCCACATCTTGATAGGATAGCGCCACTGTAGGCGACGTTACTGTACATAGGGTAGCGCCACGATGGCTGCCATCGTGCATGCAAACCATCGTCAGGGGCGTTCGGCCGGCGCCTGCCCCGGCCCTCTTTTTGCCTTGTTTGGGCACCCACAGTGTGTAGCCTGTGGTGTGGTCTCGCCTCTGCCCTGCCCTGCCCTGCCCCGTAGAGCTGTCTCGCCTCTGCCCTGCCATCGTCAGGATTTGTGTGCTCCAACCCCTTAGCTCGTTTGCATGCAGGAGGGTAGCGTCCCGCGATGGCGCTACCGTAGGTACAGTAACAGTAACGCCGCCTGCAGTGACGCTATCCTATCAAGACGTAGGACCCAGTATGTCACGGTGGTATTATAGTAGCGCCATTGTCGACGGCGCTATCCCATAGAGGGTAGCGTCATTTGGGCGGGCGCTACTCTATTGGGTTAAATATTAAAATAGTTTGGACGGAGGGTCAAACTGTGCTGAAGTTTGCTAGAAGGGTTAGAATAGTGATTTTGGCCCTACCCAACGTTTATAAATCCCCCACGACCCTATCAGTTCCTAGTAGTACCAAGTTCTCTACTACTATCACAAGTCCACAACACCGAAACACCTTTGCCATCTCTCTCTCTCTTTTCCTTCCATTTGTCTCAACTCACGCAAGAATAGATCAGGACAAGAACCATATGGCGCAGCAGATGGAGGAGCTTGTGCAGCAGTGCGACATGGAGCTCATGAAGATGGCCATGCTCAAGCACGAACAGACCTTCAGGCAGCAAGTTAGACCCCCCAACAAAATCATCTATCCTAATATCTATTCTTAGATTTTGTTCTTGAGCTGACAAATTTCTTGCCATGGCCGACTCGAGCAGGTGCATGATCTGCACCGGCTGTACCGAGTTCAGAAGCAGCTCATGGGCGACCTGACCGGTCAGAGGCGCAGGCAGCAGCAGCGCCCCCGGCGGCCGGAGCTGAGCCTGCAGCTCCCCGCCGTCGACGACTACATCGCCGACAGCTCCGGCACTGGCCGCCTACTGACGCCACCGTCCAGGGAAAGCGAAGACGAGCTAGAGCTGACGCTGGCCGTCGGCGGCGGCAGCAGCAGCCGGAGCCAGAGGAAGCGGCCCGCGACCAGCTGGGACTGCTCCGGCAGAAGCCCGCGGACGCCCTCTTCATCGACCGACTCCGACTCCGACGCGCTCCGCCCGGTGCTGCACCTGCACCAGCACCAGCACCAGAGGGCGGCGGCGTGCGATCTCCGAGCAGGGGCGACGGTGAACCGGCCACAATGGCTGGTGCAGTGTCTCGGCCTTAGGACGGCTTGAAGCTTGATGTACTGCTGCTGTAGGCTTTTGCTAAATTGCTAGTTGAGTTCACCGCGTGTTTGCTGGTAAATTACTTAGAGATCCTAAAAACTGTTTTTGAGCTTGATCTGGCAGTGGCACTGGCATGTTCATGGTTCATTGCATATGAGCCAACGGAAAAAACGACAAGGGAAAAAAGGGGTTGGCACTTGGCAGCCAGTGCAGAACTGAAGTTGAAAGTAACGGCAGGTCATAGTGATAGAAACACGCAATGCCCTTCTAGTCAGTTGAATTACAAGACGAAGAATCTTTTTTTTTGTGGGGAACAAGACGAAGAATCTGCAGCAAGTGGCACCTAGTTTAGGACAAGTGAAGCCCCCCTGGTTCAACTGTCACTCTCCCCTTTCCACACCCACGATTCATCTTTTAACCAAACTGAACAAAGCAACGCGTGCAAAGTTCCACTGAGCTAATCAGATATCTCATCTCGCAGTTCAAAAGTTGTAAGTACTAGATCAGTAGATCCATCTAGAAGAAAAAGTTGTAGAGAAGCTTGTGCGATGCAACTGAAAGAAAAATATATAGTACAACACGACGCTGGAAATTGTTGAAGTTTCCAGCCGATTTGTCCCTACTGTGATAGGATGAAATGAAAACTTCCAAGGGATACAAACAAAACTACTGTGATAGGATGAAATGAAAACTTCCAAGGGATACAAACAAAACCATACGGCCGACAGACAGATAAACGTCGTATCTATCTATGTTATGCTTGCTAAGTGGAAGGCATTCAATAATAAGAAGAATCTACCGCGCTGATTTGTCTATAACCGAATCAACAATCCATCCATATCTATCACCATAGGTACGTCAATAACCTGTACCTTTTCCTATTTATTTTAGGTTTGCTAATTGTCCTCTAGTACATGAGAATTAACAAAGTCTCATCTAACTCCTAGATCATTTGATTTCACGCGGAGATTCATGTACTCCCTCCGATCCATATTAATGTACTTAAGTTTGTCTAGATACACATGCATCTAGTCTAAATAATTAACTAGATACATACGAATCTAGACAAAGTTGAGTACATTAATATGGGTCGGAGGTAATAGAATTTTCCCAGCATCATTATCTTCAAAACAACAGTCGGTCCCAGTTATACACTTTTTTCCCCTTTGTTCGCAGCAAGACAGTAAATAAAGAATCAAAACAGCAGGCAGGGAAAAAGAACAGCACAGGTTACAGCATATATGCCTTGTATATCATCTGTTATTTTACTTGTTGATTGATTGATGACAGTTTCCAACTTTGCGGCCTTCCGCAAAGTCAAAGAAGCACTGGGTGTTCCAAAGATAAGCATGTAATGCCAATCTAGCACGCAACAAGACAAAGAGAAAGCGAGAGAGAGAGAGGGGGAGAGGGAGAGAAGCTAAGAAGAGCACATCACATCATTCGGCTTGCTCCCACTCAAACTCAAAGAGGGCTGCAGCAAAAGATTCGAAATGCATTCCCTGGTGGTAGAAAGCTCCAGATGTTACTTTCCCCTGGAATGGAATGGAAGTTCCCAATGTTTGGTCGGAAGTGCTGTGACTATGAGCACAATGTACAGGAGAAGAGATTCCGGCGACATCCAATGTTATGCATGAAGCTTGCATACGACTCGGCATTCGGCAAACAGAATGGGAAGTGAGGAGAATGTACTTGGTGCTGACTCGGCGAAGTTACACTTCCCTTGTAGTAGCACATGCCTGCTTCTGTTCCTCCTCTAGTTTTCTCCATGCAGCCTGACAAGCAGTACAAAAAATGTAACGCTGTAAGGCTGTTGATTCTCTCGATATCATTAGATGATGATGATGGGTTAGTGTGATAGAATCAGTTACCTTGTCTCTCTCGATCTTGGAGAGATGTGGCTTCATCGAGTTCCCCAGCCCCACTCCTCCCCAGGCATCGAGAAGCTCCTTCTCCCTTGCTCTCCTGCGTTCCTGCTGCTTCAGTTCTCCCTCTGATTTCCTGCATTCGGCCTGGCAAAGTGGTCGAAACATTGTAAGAGCTGCTGGTACATTTCATATCTTTAGATGACACGTTATGGGACGCAACCATTTACCTTGTCACTCTCAGTCTTGGATGAATGGGGCTTCACCGAGCTCCCTAGCCCCTCCCCTCCCCATGCTTCCAGTAGCTCCTTCTCCCTTGCTCTTCTGCGCTCTACAGCAGGGTTGACGACTCTTGTCGAATTTTCTTCAGAGGCGGCAGCAGCCTGCTTGGCTTGCTCTAGCTTCGTTGGTCGCCTGACAAAGATGTCAGCCAGACCTCCGGCCGCTCCATCTGCACATTGCGTATCACTCTTCTTTAGCAACAGCGTGTCAGCATCATCACCCTTCTTTGCATGATCTATCTTCTCCTTTTCAAGCCCAGAGACATGTTTAACCAAGACCTGATCTAAGCTACCGGATGCTTTGTCAATGTTACCATGCTTATCCTGATCAGTCTGCACGCCAGTCGTTGCTGCTCCCGATGCAGCATTCCTCTTTTCATATTCCATCTTCTCCATTTCGAGTCGGCTGACACGTTTTACCAAGACCTGATCCAAACTCTCGGATGCTGCGGCAATGTTACCATACTTCCGTTGATCATGTGACACGATGCTCTGTCCTTCTCCCAATGCGTTCCTCTTCTCATATTCCAGTTTTTCCTTTTCCAATCTTGATACACGTTTCACTAAAATCTCATCTAAACTTGCTGTTATGTTCTCACAACACTTCTGGGGATCTTTCTGCACGTTGGTCTGTCCTTGTTCCAGTACTTTCCTCTTTTCCATCTCCAGTTTAGGGGTTGCCTTAACAAAGACCTTATCAAGGCTGACATCTAGTGCATTGCTATCCTTGGTACAGAAAGATTTAAGCGCTTCAAGCCTTGCAGCTTCAATTCGAGTCAATCTTTTACCACCATGGTTACCCTTTGCACCTAAGGGTGGTAGCTTATGTGAAGTTGTAATTCTATTCTCTTTATCTTGTGAAGAATCTGCACAGGCTTGAACGCAATTGCTTTCATCACCCGATTCCCTGGAATCAGAATTGCTGTTAGACAAGACTTCTGACCGGCCCTCGTGAGATTCAGAATCTTCAGTGATGGCCTGCACATCGTCCGTAGCATCCTTAGAGCTTCCTGCAGAAGAATTGATGCATCGGTTGCTCTTCTTGGCTTCCATGATCTCTTTCTCAAGCCTAGAGACATTCTTCACAAGAATGCTGCCCAGGTCAGAAGCAGATTCTAGTGCCGTTGTGTTGCCTCCTGCAAGTTGGCCCTGGACAGGTTTTACTGAAGTGACTTTTCTGACTGCTTCTCTTGCTTCTTGAACTTCTCTTTCGAGTTTTGAATGACTCTTGACCAAGAACTTGTCCAGACTTGGTAACTCCGACGGGACTTCTTTCTTTGGTCCTTGTATGTCAATAAAGCTGGCTGCAGTGGAATACCTTCTTGATTGTGGTTTGTGTGACCCTGCAGCAGTGTAGTTCACAGACTTCATTTCATGATTTTTTCCCTTATCCCTTTGAAGTGCTGCGTTTAGGCCAGATGTGGCAATAATGACCGCCAAAGCGGCAAGGTCGTCTTCATGAAGAGCTTTTATCCTTTCAAGCATAATGTTTACAAGCTCAGTGGATTGTTCTGCATAAGTGGTGTTGAAATCAGATGGAAATATGCTATGTCTGAAGGTTTTGTTATTGGATTTGAAATTGTCTATCTCTTCATTGTTACAGTCACCAAGCTGCTGTTCAGCTTCAGAATTCACATCACTATCAGTCGCATCAGGATTTTGGCTAATTTTCCGCAATAGCTCCTTAAACTCTTCTTGGTTTGACAAATCAGGAGAGTTTACAAGTTTAACGAATGCCTTCTTCACGGCAGCAGCAACCTCCATATCAACCTCAAAACCAGTCTGAAAGGATGCTGTGACCTTGTGAGTTGGTCTTCCTCCAGTTTGTGCCGAGGATTCCACCTCATACTGCTGATTGGGACAGTCAAGTTTGTCATACATCATGACACCTATTACTCTGGCTTTTTCAAATGCTTCAGTCGCATGCAACTTGGCCTTTTCCATAAGTTCTTCAGCCTCTTTGTTTTGGATCCTGTTAGAATAAAATAAAATAAAAGAACGTAGCAATGACAGTCAGAATATCAGGGGAATGAATCAAGTGTAGTTAGCATAAGAGCAGGCATCATAGAATAAGAACAACATAATCTCACCTGGCTGTTTGAAGAATTCTACACCATGAAGCTTCAACCATAGCAGTCTTGCGAGCTTCCATCGCCTTTCTGGCTGCTTCACTGGCTGCAATTTTCTCCCTTGCCATCCGAGTATAGTGGAGATTTGAATTCTCGAGAGTATCATGAAGGGATGCGGTCATACCATCAGTTTCCTGCAGGACATAAAAGGCATAACTTTAATTGTCATCATAAAAAATATGCTTTAATCCAATTTCCCTCTTTGATTATCTAAGGCAGAGAAGAGAACTACGAATAAAAAATAAATTGCAAGTTTCTTTCATAAAATGGATTAAAGTGCACGATCAAGATCTTAAAGATCCAAGAATAATAATAAAAAAGTAAATTGCACTTTGACTGGTAGGTGGAAATCTGGAGTATCTGAACAGTGTAACGTAACCTTGTCTAATGTGCAATATTATCCTAGATCCACCCGTGCTATGGTTTTAAACACAATTTTACTCTAGATAAAAAAACACAAAAGAGTGGTTGAACATTTTGCATTATCCACTAATTACCTGAAGACGCTTTATCTTTCTTTTCAAGTATGACTCAGTTTTTTTCCGAGGGAACCACTCATTTGAAGAACCACTTCTTCGAATCACGGACTTCTTGAACTGGGACTTATTTACAGATTTCAGTACTGAGTTACCAAATTCCCTTGAACCTGGGCTCTGCAGAAAACAAGTGCAGAAAGTGCTGTTAGCAAAATTCTTCATAGACGTAGGTATAACAAGTAGGAAATTAAACAAGTAAGAAAGAGAAGCTTGCAGTGCTTAATTGGGTTTTGTTCAAGCTGAGAAAATTGAACTGCGAGCTATCTGAAAATGCATAACAGAAACAGACTTCTTCATTTTAGTGGACTAAACCTAATTGCCTAACACTCTTAACAGTCACATATGCAGACCTCTTAACAGTCACATATGCAGAACACATCAACATTGGTTGCCTGTAAAGCTGTCCTATGAGAATGCTGACGACTACCGATATTAAGAACTCAATAATCTTCACGAATCATGAGTGCTCAGAGTTCTGCTTGTCTAAGCCCAGGTCAGCTTTATCTCGTGTGAAGGATTTCCTTAATTAAAGTAATGACTACAAGCATTCTTTAGTGGTCTGAACCATAGCAGTATGAGAATACTGTTCAGTTGACACAGGTTTTCAATTTGTCTGTCCACACCTCCTATTTCCATTTTATAATCATGAGTCTATGATGATGGTTAAATCGGATCCAAAGAATATTTTTATTTTACAGACTTCTTAGGCTAGAAATGGAACAAAAATGCTCACAAAGTTGCCAACATTCATTTAAAATTGCCTACAAGTCAGAATATCAGGTCAGTTAACAGTAATGAAATACACCACCTTATTGCTAATAACAAAACAACAGGAAACATAGTTAACCTTTTCGAGTTGCTAACATTAATAGTTCTTGGTAGCACCTTCCGTCGCTAGTTGGGATCTATCCTACTGGTTACCCTAGATATGGACAAAACTTACCAGAATACCCGACTCTACCATATCAAATGTCAACTCAATGCAATCCCGACATGAATCTTCATATCCAAACTAGCTAATCACTTCGGGGACTAAGTAAATAGAAGGTGACCAGGTAACTACATTATTTGCATGAATAACCAACAGAGCTCATACCGGCATATGTTGGACATAAACTTGAACTGAATCTAACAAATAACCACGCGCAATGCATTCGCTCTAACCCCATACCTAGAACCAACCATAAATTACTGTTTCCAAGAGCTACATTATGAAAAATCACAGCAGCATAGCATCAGTTACATACTACAAGCAATTCCACAAATATACCAAATCACATTCGCAGGATATCAGTAAGTACACATAGTACAGGATTTTTTTACGAATTAACACCCACAGACTCGAAGTTGCAGTTATCCATATACAGTCCTGTTAGTATCGGACATGCCAAGTAACTGGATGCAATCGCCGCGGAAGGCCCAACGATGTCTAGGGTTTTGGTGAGGGGTTCGGCCGTAGCGATTGGGAAGCACTACGCGCGGAGTAGGACAGCGAAGCACTAAATTAGGCCGAATCGAACAAAAAAACAATCTAAATCGCAGAAAACCACCGCCCGCGCGAGGGCACCCCAAAAATTACCGTGCGAAACTCCCAAAAACTAGAGCAGCCGCCCACAGTTCCAGTGAGGGGAATCGCGGAACCCCGCAATTGAATCGCGCAGGGCGCACAGGGTGAGACCACAGAAAGAGCTGACGAGGGAAGGGAGAGGGGTATCGAGCGGACCTTGCGGGAGCTTCCGCCGCTGCGGTTGGGGGAGCGTTTCCGACGAGAGGACGTCGGCGAGATGCAGCGGGCCGCGTCGCCGTCGCCGACTCCGCCGGCAGTGGAAGGCGGCGACGAGGTGGGAGGCGAGGTCGACATGGCCAATCGCGCGACCGAAGATGTTAGTGAAGAAGGGGCGGGGGCGGCGGCGGAGGAGGGGGGTCGGGGTCGGGGTCGGGGTCGGGGTTCAAATGGGGATCGGGGGAGAAATAGCCGTTATCGCTGCCGAGCCGACCGGGTTGAAATTGGAACGCGGGTGGGGATTACGACAGATCTAGGCGCCACGTCAGAGGAGTAAATGTATATATAAACGCGCAATTTGTTTTTTAAATTGTACTAAAAACTAGGGAGCGTCTTATTCCATTTTCTGAAGTGATGAGTAATTACTTCTAAAGATATCAAATATGGTCATGTCAAAAAAAAAAGATAACATGAAATATGGTCCGCCCAAAAACAAAGAAATATGGTGTGATGGACATTGATTGATTGATTGTAGGCCGGGATTGGCCGACTCGCTAACCGCATGGTTGGTTTCACTAGAGTTGTTTGATATCTGAACCCCTTCATGGTTGGACAGAGATCAGGTGACTTGTGTAACTTTCGGCAATCATCAGTCCTCTAAACCTTATCTAACGGCCAATAATTATCCGCAGCAAAAAAAAACTTCAGACTTCACAAATAAGACATCCAATTCAGTACAAGTGAAACGAAGTTTAGCTTTTTAACCTATTTTTAGTCATTAGAAAATACAAAAGACATTTCTTCATACAATTAATAATACAAACAACAAAAAATACAAACAACATCATTATGTATGTATTAGATACAAAGATTAGCACTTTTTCCAGTCAATTAACAAGCAGTTTTCAGCGGAGTATAGAAGCTTTTTTCTAATGAGATATTTAAGCTACAGACCAGGTTCAAACAACAACAATTTTTCATTCAGTTAACAAATACTAACTGCTTTACTTGTGAGATAAACAACAGATTTTCAATATACAAATAACAAACAGTGTACAAGTAATAAACAATAGTAAAAAAAAATATAGAGAAGCAACTCTTGAAGAGAAGTGTTTGACACAAGAGTTGCTTCTCTATATATCTTTGATTCATTATTTTGCATAATCTGTAGCTTATCTCTGCTCATGTTTTATGCACTGGAAATATCTCATTAGTAAAACTGTTTGTTAATTGACTGGAAAAAAATGCTAATCTTTGTATCCAGTACATACACAATGATGCTATTTGCATTTTTATGTTCGTATTGTTAATTGTCTGAAGAAATACCTTTTGTATTTTCTAATGACTGAAAACAGGTTGAAAATTGAACTTCGTTTCACTTGTACTGGACTGGATGCCTTGTTTGTTAAAATTTAAATAAATTGTGGTGCTCGACTCTCTTGCTCCTATCGCATCAGGTGTTTTTCACATTCTTTCTTTGCAGTAGTGATGTCGCCTCATTGTTCGCGCTCGCAAAAGTGTAGTTTTATCAGATTGTCACGCCGAGCTTGCGTCATGATCACAACATCATCATTTGGAACTCGCAACAACTCTATCACCACTCCAGACACATGTATTGACCTTACATTGTTGTTGTCACCACTCATAACAATCGCTACCACTACTTGCAGCAGCATTGTCAGACACCTTTACAAATATTGAAAAAAAATCGTGTGGTTCCTAATGAAAAAATAGCATGTTATTTCTTCGCTAATAGCTCTCTATAGCATATGGGGAGACACAACGCTAAAGGTTGGTAATATTGCTCGCTATGATGCTATTTACAAAATAGCACGCCATAGCGAGCTAAAACAGGATAACACATAGCATGCTATATCGCGCTAATCCCACATGACCCAACACACCAAACTTTGAACTATCCATTTCTCCATTCTCCATCCGACCATATGCTCCTATGCGGAAGTGACTGCTGCTTCCTCTAACTAAACCAGTTTTCCCCCATTCATTGTCGATTTTCCTTCTTTCGCGATGATACAATGTTGCAGCTAGCTGCTGCTTGATGCGCGAGGTGATGATGATTTCTCACCCTTCGTCGATAAACCCCAAGAGGAAGGTATGATGTAGCACAGCAGAAAATTTCCCTCAGTAAAGATACCAAGGTTTGTCTCCAGTAGGACTCGGAAGATGATAAGTAGGTGTCAGCGGCGCAACTGACGCGGACCCGCACACAGACACAAATAACTTTGTTCCCAACGAAGTTCAGAGAGGTTGTCAATCTCTCCGGTCTTGTTGTTCACAAAGGATCAAACACAAGGGATAAGGATAGCAACTGAAAGTAAAAGCAGAAAAGTAAATTAGTGTGGAAACAGTGATGAGGATATGGACCGGGATACGTGATGTTCACTAGTGATGTCTCTCTCCCAAAAGACGATAAAACTGCTATGCGAGGTGAACAAATTACAGAAGGGAAATTGACAGGATTATGAACGCACCGCAATGCTAACTATGCTACAAAAGAAAGGAAGAGGCTCAAAAGCATGGGCAGAACGCCAAAATAAGTAGACCGAAATCCAACTGCATCTACTACTAATCATCCACCTTGAGATATCTATCCAGAACATCTCGCTGGTATTAAGTTGCGAGCCCACCCAAAGTGTAAACCCAAAGCAACAGACAACTGCATTAAAAAGCACTTTGCATAAAGTAAACAATCCTTGCAACCGCGGTTGCAAGCACCGTTGTTTTCCCCCTGGTGGCAACAACACATCCCCTAGACTCATGTTTCTGTCACTCAAGCGTGTCATCAGGGGGCATGAACCCACAATCGAGCATAACGTTCCCTCTTGGGGTTACTGCCTACTACTTGGCCAAAGCAATAAACAGCAACGGAGAACATGCAAGAATTACTTAAGAACAAAAATATAAGAGATAAGAACCAAATATATTACTCTATCACAATCTGAACATAATCTCATAATCCATCAGATCCCATCAAACTCAGCATAGCAACAGCAGAAAGATTACAAAAGTGCCTCGATCATGTAGGGCAGCTCACGAGGTCTAAACCATGAAGAACAAAGAGGGGAGGAGAACATCACATAGCTACTGATCACGGACCCATGGTCCAAAGGAAACTACTCACGGCACATCCGGGAAGCATCCATGGTGGAGAGGAGACTCTCGGAGGTCGGCCCTCCCTCCGGCAGGGTGCCGGGAAGAGGTCTGCTGGTGCTCCCGATTTCGGAAGCGCGGTGGCGGCGGAACAGAGGCGAGATCACGAAAAAGGGTTCTAGCCTCGAGGGTTTCTCGTTACGGAGAATATATAGGCGAAGGGGGGCATCCAGGGGGGCCACCAGGGGTCCAGGCGCCCCCCCCCCCCTGGCGCGGCCAGCCCCTAGGGCGCTTGGGCCCCTGGTGGTGGCCCTCTGGACCCACACGGGTTCTTCCAGAAGGTTCTTCTGCGCTCATTTTTTATCTGATTTTTCCCGAATTTTTGGAGCACTTTTTATATGGGGGAAAACTGAAATAGAAAAACAGCAGAAAACAGGAACTGGCACTGTGGTGCACTGAGTTAATAGGTTAGTCCAAATATGATCAAAAGTGTATGAAAGTGTATCTAAATCATAGCAGTATCACACAAAACATGCATGGAGCAAGCAGAAATTATAGATACGTTTTGGACGTATCAACATCCCCAAGCTTAATTCCTGCTCGTCCTCGAGTAGGTAAATGATAACAACATAATTTCTGTGGTGACATGCTAGCAACCATATAAGAACTTTGAAAAGTAAAGCAATCAAGGTTAGAGATTCAATTCAAGTCATAACATGCAAGAGTCTATATTAGCATTGAAACAAGTAACAAAAGAACATTAGGTGCAAGAGCTCTCGCTGTCCGTGACTCGAATGTCTCCAAATGGTGTTTGCATGCAAGAAGGGGGATAGGGAATACGAGAAAAATATTTATTTGTTGAGAACTCAATCTACTAAAGTTTCACACTTGGTCTTTTTCTGGAATCTTATCTTAACTCGTCCCCAGACCACTAGCCAGGTACAAGTCAATTTGATCCACTCCTCTTTCAATATTTTGAGCACTCATGCAATGGATGAGTGTAAGCACGAGAGTTGACACTTAGGATGGCAAAGAGAGAAGTACGGAGGAGGAGGAAGGAAAAAAAGAATGAGAAAGGCTCACATCAATGAGGACAATCATGGGCAAGAGATGCCAAATGATAGATATGATGTGAGGAGTAGGGATTGCCATGCAATGGATGCACTCCAATGGAACTAGTGGGGGTGCATCTAACTTGCTCGCTCATGAAGACCTAGAGCTCGTTTGAGGAGGCTCATCCTTGGAATATGCAAGCCAAGTTCTATAGTGTGAAGGTCCCCACATAGCTATATGCATAATGATCATCTCTATGGAGTACAAGGATATAAATGGAGTACTAGTGTGGATCTCTCAAAAGGATAGTAGTGTTGCCCCTTTCTCTCTTTTTATTTATTTTTCTATTTTTTCTATTTTTTTTTATTTTTTTGTGGCCTCAATGGCTCTTTCTATTTAACTCTCATTTGTCCTCTTTGGGATCTTTTATTGTGTCCACTTTGGGATCTTTTCCTCACTTAAGGGCAACACTCTATTTTACAAGAAGGTAAAGGAGATCTTTCACACTTTACAAGGTACTCGAAATCATAAAGAAGATGTGACTATCATGATGTATGCAATGTATGTCGCTGCCAGTGTAGCAGGAACATGTATGACATGAAGATCAAGTCATGAAGAGGTGGAAGTTGCATGGCAATATATCTCGGAAAGGCTATGGAAATGCCTTGATAGGTAGGTATGGTGGCTGTTTTGAGGAAAGATATAAGGAGGCTTATGATGTCAGAGCGTATCATGCCAAGGGTTTGGATGTACCGGCGAAGGTGGACACCAACTCTCGGAGTGAGAAGAAGGCAATGCACGGCACGGGAGAGGCTAGCAAAACATGGGAAGGTGGATGTGTCAACTTTCAATACTTACATTAGTCCGAAGAACTCATGCACTTATTATCGGTAACTCTCAATCTAATAAGGAGGTTCACAAAGAGACAAGTACGCCGAAGAGGAGTGTATGGGGGTTTGGTTATCTTTGCGCATCCTCGACTCATGGTACGTGAGTGTACTCTAATATTCGATCCCTCCAAAGATTAGTGATCCATCTAGTAGTTAGAGTTCTCAACTAGTTTTTGTAGGTTTTGAAAATACACACGGATTGCCCAAAATACGACACCTATCACTAATAGGCTAAAGCTCTTGACACCAAAAGTTCAGACATTACTCACATCAATACCTCAAAACTATTGCAAGTTACTACTAGAACTAAATAGCAACCTCAATTACCTACTTCCAAGACAAAACACAACTCAGTGCAACAACCAACTCTCTTAACAAGATAAACATGAAAACTAAAGAGAGTTCCAGCAACAAACTAAACAAAATCCAAGGCTCTTGCTAAAGACAAACTAAGACTAAAACTAAACATGGCAGCAGCTACGAAAAGATAAAGAACACACAACAGCAAAAAGATAAGCAGGAAAAATCCTATGATGTGTTCTAGATTGGAGTGGAGCGTGTTTCTCTCCCACACAAAGTAAGATGGGGTCTAACTTGTTATGACCAGCAAGCAAAACTAAAGAAAACTAAAAATAAAACCTAAGAGCGAGACGCTCCAAGCATAGCACATAACGCCTGAAGTGATAAAAATATAGTGAGACGAAGGACGAACTGATGATTGTTGATGGAGAAGGGGATGCACGGGGGCATCCCCAAGCTTAGACGCTTGAGTCTCCTTGAATATTTATTGGGGGTGCACGGGGGCATCCCCAAGCTTGAGCGCTTGAAACTCCTGAATCTTCTTTCATCATCTTCCATCGCACACTTGAAAACTCCCTTCATACATAACTCATCATAAGCTGATTAGAGAGGTTAGTACCCTTAATAAAATAATTTTTCCCCACTGGATATAAAGATATTCTTGAAGAGCTACTGTTTCTCAAGAGTGCCAAAAAGTTTTTGCAAAGAAAAAGCAAGCTTAAGGTTTGCAAAAGTGAAGAGAGGCAAAACGTGGCAGAATCTGTGAAAAACAGAACAGCAGGTAGTAGAGAATTTTTTCGGGGCACTTCTGCAACTCAAATAAAAAAACTCAGAACATACGAAAGTTTCACAATTGTATAGAGCATGCTGTCAAAAAAATTCAGATCAAAAAGATGATCTGGTGATTTTATTCGAATTTTTCTGTCCAGGGACAGAATCTGTTTTCTGGACAGCATGTCACAACTTTTGCTTCCCTTATCATAAGAGGCTATAACTTGGCACAAAGCTGAAAAATAAAGATACAATGATGTTGCTACAGTAGTAACAATCATCAATACACAACAAAAGCAAAAAGAAACCTAATTCGTTGTGGGCTGCCTCCCAAAAGCGCTTTCTTTTATGCCTTTAAGCTAGGCATGATGCAAAAGATCAAGTTGTATCAATCGAATCATTATCAAGATCATCAAAAAGCTCTTCAATTGTACAACTAGTCTTAAGGGGTCTTTCAAATAAAGGCCTAATGAAGATATTTCTAGGGAAAAAACCAAAAGGCGGAAAATCAATGGGAGATTCATTTATAAAATTATCAAAGAGAGGTATTTCTTCCAAAGTTTTCACGGTTTCAACTTCTTTGGTAATGGGTGGTTTATTTTTAGGTCGGGGAACCCTAGGTACATAATTGAACTTAGGTTCCCTTCTTGCTGAAGTCTCTACCCTTTTTGGTTTGATTGAGGAAAATGTAGTTCCTAGAGTATTAATGATTTCCTCAATCTTATCAATCCTAGAAAGATCCGTATCACGGGATTTGATGACCTCCAAAGTTTTAATAATTTTAAGCATGGAGCTATCAAGCCTATTCAAATTCCCTTGAATCTTGCGATCCAACTCATTTATCCTAGTTATACTTGGTATTTCTAACTCTATCTTTTCAAGTTTCTTCATAATGTGAGCTAGAGTTATATCTTCTTGTATGCTAGCAATAGGGAGATTTCCAACAAGATTTTCAATAACATTAAGAGACTCCCAAATCGGGGCTTCTAGGAAATTCCCATTGATAGCAGTATCTAATATGAACCTATTCCAAGGAGTAATCCCGACATAAAAATTTCTAAGCAGGATAGTAGT
This sequence comes from Bromus sterilis, assembly GCA_950022295.1. Taxonomy (NCBI): domain Eukaryota; kingdom Viridiplantae; phylum Streptophyta; class Magnoliopsida; order Poales; family Poaceae; genus Bromus; species Bromus sterilis. Next base: position 355,789,283 of record OX465595.1, on the reverse strand, counting down.
GGATTGCTTCTTCGTGGCTCTTTTTTGAGAATCGTTAATTCTATACCAAGCATCTTTTAAACTTTCACCACCTTTTTGTTTAAAGGTGAGAACCTCTGTCTCAACAAAGGCAAAAGGGCCAGGCATAATGACAACTACTAGCAAGATGAATAATTTTTTTTTGTGATTTTTGATATAGGACACAAAGATAAAAACTGAAAGGTAAACTAACAAGACTAAAAAACAAAGGTAAAGGGTAGTGTGCAACTCCCCTATCTTAGCACTCGGAGTCCCCGGCAACGGCGCCAGAAATTCTTTGCTTTATGCACGAGGTGATGATGATTTCTCGCCCTTCGTTGGTAAACCCCAAGAGGAAGGTATGATGTAGCACATCAGAAAATTTCCCTCAGTAAAGATACCAAGGTTTGTCTCTAGTAGTACTCCGGAGATGATAAGTAGGTGTCAGCGGCGCAACTGACGCGGACCCGCACACAGACACAAATAACTTTGTTCCCAACGAAGTTCAGAGAGGTTGCCAATCTCTCCGGTCTTGTTGTGCACAAAGGATCAAACACATGGGATAATGATAGCAACTGAAAGTAAAAGCAGAAAAGTAAATGAGTGTGGAAACAGTGATGAGGATATGGGCCGGGATACGTGATGTTCACTAGTGATGTCTCTCTCCCAAAAGACGATAAAACTGCTATGCGAGGTGAACAAATTACAGAAGGGCAATTGACAGGATTATGAACGCACCGCAATGCTAACTATGCTAAAAAAGAAAGGAAGAGGCTCAAAAGCATGGGCAGAACGCCAAAATAAGTAGACCGAAATCCAACTGCATCTACTACTAATCATCCACCTTGAGATATCTATCCAGAAAATCTCGCTGGTATTAAGTTGCGAGCCCCACCCAAAGTATAAACCCAAAGCAACAGACAACTGCATTAAAAAGAACTTTGCGTAAAGTAAACAATCCTTGCAACCGCGGTTACAAGCACCGTTGTTTTCCCCCTTGTGGCAACAGCACATCCCCTAGACTCATGTTTCTGTCACTCAAGCGTGTCATCAGGGGGCATGAACCCACAATCGAGCATAACGTTCCCTCTTGGGGTTACTACCTACTACTTGGCCAAAGCAATAAACAGCAACGGAGAACATGCAAGAATTACTTAAGAACAAAAATATAAGAGATAAGAACCAAATATATTACTCTATCACAATCTGAACATAATCTCATAATCCATCAGCCATCAAACTCAGCATAGCAACAGCAGAAAGATTACAAAAGTTCCTCGATCATGTAGGGCAGCTCACGAGGTCTAAACCATGAAGAACAAAGAGGGGAGGATAACATCACATAGCTACTGATCACGGACCCATGGTCCAAAGGAAACTACTCACGGCACATCCGGGAAGCATCCATGGTGGAAAGGAGACTCCCGGAGGTCGGCCCTCCCTCCGGCAGGGTGCCGAGAAGAGGTCCGCTGGTGCTCCCGATCTCGGAAGCGCGGCGGCGGCGAAACAGAGGCGAGATCGCGAAAAAGGGTTCTAGCCTCGAGGGTTTCTCGTCACGGAGAATATATAGGCGAAGGGGGGCAGCCAGGGGGGCCACCAGGGGTCTAGGCGCCCCCTGGCGCGGCCAGGCCCTAGGGCGCGCCACCAGGGCGCCTGGGCCCTGGTGGTGGCCCTCTGGCCCCACTCAGGTTCTTCCGGAAGGTTCTTCTGCGCTGATTTTTTATCAGATTTTTCCCGAATTTTTGGAGCACTTTTTATATGGGGGAAAACCGAATAGAAAAACAGCAGAAAACAGGAACTGGCACTGTGGTGCACTGAGTTAATAGGTTAGTCCAAATATGATCAAAAGTGTATGAAAGTGTATCTAGATCATAGCAATATCACACAAAACATGCATGGAGCAAGCAGAAATTATAGATACGTTTTGGACGTATCAGATGCGCCATCGAGAAGTGAGGCATCTGGCAAGTTCTTTGTGTTTCCATATTTGTGATGGGTGTGTTTAATCAGGATGTTTTTCATATGTTAGTGTATTTGGTTCGGGTTCGATGCATACTTGAACCTTGCAAGTTATCGATGGTAACTTCTAGCATCTGATTGATCATCACCTTATTAGCTGCATATCTACCTAGAGTACTTTCATAGTCGTTATGAAGAGGTTAATATTTATTAATGAAGATCCTGATGACACTTGTTCTGAATAAATACTTTTTGTTCTGTTGTTGCTTCATGTATTGTTGATGTTAGGTAAACTTAAACCCCATTAGTCCTTTATTATTGAACTATATACCTTATTCTTGTTGAGATCATTTATTTTTGGGCTATATCTAACATTTTTTTCAAACACTATTATAAATGTAGCATGCTATAACTTGTATGGCATCTGAAGGAGGTCGTCTCTATTTCATTTAGCACATTGTGGTTCCTTGTAGCACTACCAGCGGATGTATTTGCAACAACAAGTAGTCAACTTGAAACAGCGGTAGGTTCCCCCTAGTAGTTGTGGTTGCCCCATAGTGGTGGTCGCATTTGCATTGAGCATTCTCCAGCTTGCAACGTCCATGCACGGCCTAGTAGCAGCGCTCACACCTGATCTTACAACATCGTTGACGGGGATGTACCCCGGCAAATCGCATGGTCAGGGACCCTGGGTTAGTCAGGAGAGGCATAGGTTGGATGATAGCTTGATACGTCCCAAACGTATCTATAATTTCTGCTTGCTCCATGCATGTTTTGTGTGACTTTGCCATGTTTTGGTTGAACTTTATTACACTTTTAAACCAATTTGGACTAACCTACTAACTCAGTGCACCCAGTTGCCAGCTTCTGGTTTTCTGCTGTTTTTGTTTTTCAGGTTTTTCGGCTGATTAAAGTGCCCAAAAAATTCCGCAAAAATTATATTAAAAATCAGCGGGCAGGAAGCTTCCGGAATAACCAAGGGAGAGAGCCGGGACCACCACCAGGGAGCCAGAAGGGTCCCTGGCGCGGCCCCAACCCTAGGGCGCGCCAGGCACCCTCCTGGCTGCCCTGGGTGGCCCCTCGACGCCCCCCTTCGCCTATATAACCCCCTCGGGGTAGAAACCCCTAAAAAGAACTCCTTTTCGCGGAAACCTCTTTGTTCCGCCGCCGCCGTCGTTTTCAGATCGGGGCTGCCTGGAGAAGCTGCCCCGGCACCCTGCCGGAAGGAGATCACCCTTCCGGGAGACCATCCATAGCCATGGACGCCTCCCGTATGTACCGTGAGTAGTCGCCCTTGGACCATGGGTCCGTGATCAGTAGCTTTGTGATGTCCTCTCCCTCTTTTGTGCTTCCACTTTCGAGACCTCGTGAGCTGCCTCACATGATCGAGGCACCTATGTAATTTTCTGCTGTTGCTATGCTGAGTTTGTTGGGATGTGATGGATTATGAGACTATGTTCAGATTCTGATGAGTAATATATTTGGTTTGCCCTTTTATATTTTGTTCTTGAGTAAATTCTTGCATGTTCTCCGTTGCAGTATTTGCTTTGGCCAAGTTATTTGCTTGCAACTCCAAGAGAGAGCGTTATGCTCGATTGTGGGTTCAGCCCCCTGATGTCTAGCTTGAGTGACAGAAATATGAGACTAGGGGATGTGATGTTGCCACCAGGGATAAAACAACGGTGATTGTGCCTATTAGTGCAAGAATTGTTTACTTTACGCAAAGTTCTTTTAATGCAGTTGTCTGTTGCTTTGAGTTTACACTTTGGGTGGGATTCGCAACTTAATACCAGCGAGATGTTCTGGATAGATATCTCAAGGTGGATGATTCGTAGTAGATGCAGATGGATTTCGGTCTACTTACCTTGGCGTACTGCCCATTGCTTTTGAGCCCTTCCTTTCTTTGCAGCATAGTTAGCATTGCGGTGCCTTCATAATCCTGTCAATTGCCCAACTGTGATTTGTTTACCTCGCTAGCATTTTTATCGTCTTTTGGGAGAGAGACATCACTAGTGAAAATCACGGGACTCCGGTCCATCTTCATACCATTGTTCACACCCACTATTTACCTTTCTGTTTTTACTTTTACTAGTACCTTTTTATCTCTTGCGTTTGATCCTTTGTAAACGACAAGGCCGGAGGAATTGACAACTCCTCTGAACTCGTTGGGAGCAAAGTTATTTGTTTTGTGCAGGTCCACGACAACTCCACGCATCAGAATAATTTCTGGCGCCGTTGCCACCTATCGTACTTATCGTTGAGTCCTACTGGAGACAAACCTTGGTATCTTTACTGAGGGAAATTACCTCTACGCTGCATCTCAACCTTCCACTTGGGGTAACCAACGAGGGGCAAGAAGCCATCAAGCTAATTTCTGGCGCCGTTGTCGGACTCCTGTATCAAAAATAGGGGAGTTACACGCTATCTTTTACCTTTGCTTTTTAGTCTTGTTAGTTTACCTTTCAGTTTTTACTTTTGTGTCCCTAACCAAAAATACAAAAAATACCTGTTACCTTGCTTGCTGATGCTATCTTTACCATGGGTGTTGAACCACCCAAATATGGTAGGATGGACATGTTTCACTTGGCTCGTCTTCGGTCAATTTGTGCTCGCGCTAAAAAACCAACCGATTTGGTTGAGGGAAAATCATTGGATGAGCATGCTCATTACACGCGGCACCGCCTATCTCAGAAAGGGAAACACTTATGGGACCAAATACAAACTTCTTATTGCTATGCTGAGTGTTTATGCCACATTTATGATTTTACTTGCTGCTCTAATATAGAGCATAAACACCTTCCTTTCCAATGTGAGTTTAATGAAAATTGAAAATGAGATCATATCTTCTTATGCCAAAGGTGTTTATGATTACTTTGATGTTGAAAAAATTGAAGAGTTTGTTGCTTTTAAAGGTGCTTATGAGTTTGCTTATTTGATTGAAAACTATTACGATACTATTCACAAGTCTGAAAACTTTGCTGTTCTTGCTTATTGCTTTGAGAATTATACTTCCAATGCTTATATTGAGGATTTTAAAAATAGAATGCTTGCTTCCCAAGAAGAGGCTAATGATTGCTATGAAGAGGAATCTTATGATTCCGAGGACTCACTTGATACTTCCCTTTCTGATAATTTTGATACTTGCTTTGTTGATGGCCATGATGCCACTATGGATGATGCCTACGAAGATGAACTTGCTATAGTTCCTTATGTTAAGCATGAAATTATTGTTGTTGCACCCACACTTGATTGCCCTATTATCCTTTTGAAATCTCCAACTATTCCGGAGAATTTTGCTCTTATCAAGGCTCAATGTGATGGGTTGCATCTATCTTATCATCCTAAAAATCGTGTTGAAAACAATACACGTGTGCTTATAGGTCATGAACAACATGATTTATGTGATAGTTATATTCTTGATGTTGTTCATGATTCTACTGAAAATTATTTTGAGAGAGGAAAGTTTGGTTGTAGAAACTTCCATGTTACAAAAACACCTCTCTTCATGTTGAAAGTTTTCAAGTTGTTTTTGTTCCACCTTCCTATGCTTGTTACTTTGTTCTGTCGTGATTTATTTTCTTACAAGTTTCCAAGGCATAGGAAGTGGGTCAGGCTTAAAAGTGTTTCACATTTGCTTCTTGATGCTCTCCTTTGCTTCAACTCTTATTCTCTTGTGAGAGCATCTTCTATGATCTTCATGCCTAGCTAATGGCTCTAAAGAAGCGCTTTCGGGAGGCAGCCCGCAACGAATTTAGGTTTTTCTTTTTGCTTTTGTTCTGTTCTTAGTGGTCTTGATGATTGTTACTACTGTAGCAACATCATTGTATCTTTATTTTTCAAGCTTTGTGCCAAGTTTAGCCTTAGAGTGCTTGAAAGTTCAAAAGTTGGAGCTTGAAGTCCAGAAACAGATTCTGTCTTCTTGACGGGAAAATTCACGATAAATCACCAGATCATCTTTTTGATCTGAAATGGTTTGACAGCATGCTCCATACAATTGGCTTGCTAGCCCCTGTTCAAAGTTTTTTGATTTGAGTTGCAGAAGTACCTCGAAAAAATTCCCCTTTCTCTGCTGTTCTGTTTTTCTCAGCTTCTGCCCCAGTTTTTCTTTTCGGAGTTTTTCAATTCTTAAGCTTGCTTTTTCTTTGAAAATTTTTTTGGGCAGGCAAGAGAAACAGTAGCTCTTCCTGGAAATCTTTATTTGCAGTAGAGGAAAATTATTTTATTAGGGTACTAACCCCTCTAATCATCCTACAATGAGTTATGTATGAAGGGAGTTTTCAAGTGCGCGATGGAAGGTGATGAAAGAAGATCCAGGAGTGTCAAGCGCTCAAGCTTGGGGATGCCCAAGTGCACCCCCAATAAAAATTCAAGGAGACTCAAGCGTCTAAGCTTGGGGATGCCCCCGGTGCATCTCCTTCTTCATCAACAATCATCGGTCTGTCTTTCGTTGCACTATATTTTTATCACTTCATGCGTTATGTGCTTTGCTTGGAGCGTCTCGCTCTTTACTCTTCTAGGTTTGTTTTGCTTTCTTTGCTGTAGTAACAAGTTAGACCCCAACTTACTCTTTTGTGTGGGAGAGAAACACGCTCCACTTGAACTAGAACTCCTCATAGGATTTGCATGCTTATTTCTTTTAGCTGTGAGTTGTTCTTTTTCTTTTCTTAGCTGCTGGTCTGTTTAGCTGTAGTGCTTTAGTTTTTCTAGAGCTTTTCTTTTCAGGTTGAACTTTCTATAGGTTGCATGTTTTATCTTGTTAGAGAGTTTGCCTGTTGCACTGAGTTCTGTGTCTTGACTAGAAAGTAGGTAGTTAAAGTTGCTTTTCTCTTTGAAGTAGTAACTTGCAATAGTTTTGAGGTATTGACTAGAGTAATGTTTGAACTTTTGGTGTCAAGAGCTCTTGCGTATTAGTGATAGATGTATTTTGGGCAATCCGTGTGTTTTTCGAAAACCAAAAAACCCCTGTCGAGAACTCTAGCTACTAGATGGATCACTAACCTCTGGAGGGTTCGAATATTAGAGTACACTCACGTACCATGAGCCGAGGATGCGCAAGGATAACCAAACCCCCATACACTCCTCCTCGGGGTACCTGTCTCTTTGTGAACCTCCTATTAGATTGAGAGTTACCGATAATAAGTGCATGAGTTCTTCGGACTAATGTGAGTATTCGAAAGTTGACACTTCCACCTACCCATACTTTTTCTAGCCTCTTCGGTACCGTGCATTGCCCTTTCTCACCTCGAGAGTTGGCGCATACTTCGCCGGTGCATCCAAACCCTTGGCATGATACGCTCTGTCATCATAAGCCTCATTATATCTTTCCTCAAAAAAGCCACCATACCTACCTACAAGGCATTTCCATAGCCTTTCCGAGATACATTGCCATGCAACATCCACCCTCTCATGACTTGATCTTCATGTCATACATGCTACTTGCTTGATCGATGAGCCGCATGCTAGTTGGGCCTTGCCCTAATCATTTCTACATGACGCGCTAGTATCATTGCATATCCTGCTATCCTGGCAGAGGCATACATTTGCATCATGATTAGTTACATTTTCTTTTTGTGAGTACCTTTGTAAAGTGTGAAAGATCTCCTATATTCTTGTAAAATATAGAGTATTGCCCCTAAAGTGAGGAAAAGATCCCAAAGAGGACAAAATCAAAAGATCCCAAAGAGGACAAATGAGAGTTAAATAGAAAGAGCCATTGAGGCCACGAAAAAATAAAAAAAAGAGAAAAAAGAGAAAAAGAAAAAATAAAAAGAGAGAAGGGGGCAAACTACTATTCCTTTTGAGAGATCCACACTAGTACTTCATCTTCTATCCCTTGTACTCCATAGAGATTATCATCATGCATATAGCTATGTGGGGAACTTTTACACTATAGAACTTGGCTTGTATATTCCAATGATGAGCCTCCTCAAACGAGCTCTAGGTCTTCTTGAGACAGCAAGTTAGATGCACCCCCACTAGTTCCATTGGAGAGCTTTTAGCTCACATGTGCATCCGTTGTATGGCAATCCCTACTCCTCACATCATATCTATCATATGGCCTTCTCTCGCCTATGATTGTCCTCATTGATGTGAGCCTTTCGCACACCTTTTTGTCTTCCTCCTACACCCTTTTTCTGTTTCGCATTTTAGGTGTCAACTTTCTTGCTCACGCTCATCCATTGCATGAGTGCTCAAAATATCGAAAGGGAGTGGATCAGTTTGACTTTACCTGGCTAGTGGTCTGGGGACGAGTCCAGATAAGAATCCAAAGGAGACTAAGTGTGAAACTTTAGTAGATAGTCGTTCTCAACAACCTTTTTTCTCTTTCTTCCCAGTCCCTTGCTTGAACGCAAACACCATCTGGAGACATTCGAGTCACGGACAGCAAGAGCTCTTGCACCTTTTGTTCTTTTGTTGCTTGTGTTAATGCCAATATAGACTCTTGCCTTTTAAGACTTGAATTTAATTGCATGCTTTGATTGCTTTACTTAACAGTCCTTATTTGGTTGTGTGGCATGTCACCACAGAAATTATGCTTGTTATCATTTACCTACTCGAGGACGAGCAGGAATTAAGCTTGGGGATGTTGATACGTCCCAAATGTATCTATAATTTCTGCTTGCTCCATGCATGTTTTGTGTGACTTTGCCATGTTTTGGTTGAACTTTATTACACTTTTAAACCAATTTGGACTAACCTACTAACTCAGTGCACCCAGTTGCCAGCTTCTGGTTTTCTGCTGTTTTTGTTTTTCAGGTTTTCCGGCTGATTAAAGTGCGCAAAAAATTCCGCAAAAATTATATTAAAAATCAGCGGGCAGGAAGCTTCCGGAATAACCAAGGGAGAGAGCCGGGACCACCACCAGGGAGCCAGAAGGGTCCCTGGCGCGGCCCCAACCCTAGGGCGCGCCAGGCACCCTCCTGGCTGCCCTGGGTGGACCCTCGACGCCCCCCTTCGCCTATATAACCCCCTCGGGGTAGAAACCCCTACAAAAAGAACTCTTTTTCGCGGAAACCTCTCTGTTCCGCCGCCGCCGCCGTTTTCAGATCGGGGCTGCCTGGAGAAGCTGCCCCGGCACCCTGCCGGAAGGAGATCACCCCTCCGGGAGACCATCCATAGCCATGGACACCTCCCGTATGTACCGTGAGTAGTCCCCCTTGGACCATGGGTCCGTGATCAGTAGCTATGTGATGTCCTCTCCCTCTTTTGTGCTTCCACTTTCGAGACCACGTGAGCTGCCTCACATGATCGAGGCACCTATGTAATTTTCTGCTGTTGCTATGCTGAGTTTGTTGGGATCTGATGGATTATGAGACTATGTTCAGATTGTGATGAGTAATATATTTGGTTTGCCCTTTTATATTTTGTTCTTGAGTAAATTCTTGCATGTTCTCCGTTGCAGTATTTGCTTTGGCCAAGTTATTTGCTTGCAACTCCAAGAGAGAGCGTTATGCTCGATTGTGGGTTCAGCCCCCTGATGTCTAGCTTGAGTGACAGAAACATGAGACTAGGGGTTGTGCTGTTGCCACCAGGGATAAAACAACGGTGATTGTGCCTATTGGTGCAAGAATTGTTTACTTTACGCAAAGTTCTTTTAATGCAGTTGTCTGTTGCTTTGAGTTTACACTTTGGGTGGGATTCACAACTTAATACCAGCGAGATGTTCTGGATAGATATCTCAAGGTGGATGATTCGTAGTAGATGCAGATGGATTTCGGTCTACTTACCTTGGCGTACTGCCCATTGCTTTTGAGCCCTTCCTTTCTTTGCAGCATAGTTAGCATTGCGGTGCCTTCATAATCCTGTCAATTGCCCAACTGTGATTTGTTTACCTCGCTAGCATTTTTATCGTCTTTTGGGAGAGAGACATCACTAGTGAAAATCACGGGACTCCGGTCCATCTTCATACCATTGTTCACACCCACTATTTACCTTTCTGTTTTTACTTTTACTAGTATCTTTTTATCTCTTGCGTTTGATCCTTTGTAAACGACAAGGCCGGAGGAATTGACAACTCCTCTAAACTCATTGGGAGCAAAGTTATTTGTTTTGTGCAGGTCCACGACAACTCCACGCATCAGAATAATTTCTGGCGCTGTTGCCACCTATCGTACTTATCGTTGAGTCCTACTGGAGACAAACCTTGGTATCTTTACTGAGGGAAATTACCGCTACGCTGCATCTCAACCTTCCACTTGGGGTAACCAACGAGGGGCGAGAAGCCATCATAGCTTGTCGGCTAACAGGAGGATACGTTCCTGCTCGATATTATTGCTTGGAGATGGCGATTACAGGAAAGCCAAGGCTAGTGCGCACAAGGCTAGGGTTACAGATTGTGTATTGGATGATCTTGACGTCTCCCCTCCTAGCCCTTATATACTAGGCTAGGTCTCGGGGAGTCCGTCCTGGATTACAAATTAGGTTTCCTAACCCTGATCTTGTACCGTATGACAGGTTTGCACCTTCCTTACGAGTCGCGGACTCCTACGTCGGTGCCACTAGTGGGCCAAGGCTAGGCCCAGGCGGCATACTTGTGGGCCTTCTGTCTTCGGGTACACCGGGTAGGTCCATCCATAGGAGTCATGGGGTCACCCCTTCGTCAATCGTGCAACAACCGGCTCAAGCTCCAACATGAGGTTGAGGAGGGAACGTTCAAAAAAAAAGGTTGAGGAGGGAAGAGCGAATCAGTTGGTTAGCTATCAACCAGGGGCGAAGCCAGGAAAATAATTCCGCCGGGGTCAAAACGAACGAACGCACAAATGTATCCCCAAAAAAGTAGCAACAATGTATAGCTATAAATGTGTAACTCATATTAACTAACATGCCTTGAATATCATAATAAAGTAAGCTTCAATTAACTAACTAGTTACCTCTCTATTTTTCTTGACCTCTTCGATCTTTCATCTTCAGAAAATAATCTATCACATCCTTACGTGGTGTTGAACATAGAAGTCTTTGCTCCAAGAAGCAAATGATGTGGTGGTTCATGAAATCATCACCAATACGATTACGTAGCACTGTCTTCACTATTTTCATTCTAGAGAAACACCTCTCAACTGATGCAGTGGCAACGGGCAGTACTAATACTAGCTTCAAGAGTTCATAGACCAAAGGAAATGCAAGATGCTTATTTGTACTAACCATCAGCTTACCAAGTTCAGAAAATAGTTTTGGAACCCGCAAATCTTTCATCTGCTCGCACATTATCAATGTAGAAAGAAAGCTCACGAGCAAGGTCCTTCAACTGGATGGAATCAAAATCATTTGGATAGGACTTATCCAAATCCACTAAGATCTCAACATTGGAAGCTTCAAAAGAATATTTTGGATTTAATGCAGCCATTCGGGTAAGAAGTGTCGAATTTACCTCATTGAAACGATCATTGAACTCTCCAAGCTGCAAGTCAATAACAGGGTTCAAGCAATTATATATGTAGTGCTCATAGTTAATGCGGTTTGTCTTTTTCCTTGGTTTATGTCGATCGATATACTATTCCTCCATATTCAACTTTGGAACACCATAGTTCTCACAAAATGAGTAAGTTCTCTCCAATAGAGACTCCCAACCGTCATCTCTGATTTTTTTACATTTTTGCTTGGTCAACTTCACCTCTATCATAGCCTCCAAGATGTCCTTATCTTTCCTCTGTAAAGATAGAGATAAAGCATTTGCATGCCCTAAGATAAGCAACGTCAAATTTAGATGAAACACGAAGTCAAAATCATTGACATAACCTAAAAGACCACGATCCTGGCGCTTCTTTGCATCACTTGACCCATAGTTTTTAACATATTTGAGCACTTCAATAACATCTGTGAACAAGTAATGGATGCTATGAAGAGTTCTATAGTGAGAACCCCAACGAGTGTCTCCAGCTCTTTGAAGTGACTCCTCTTGATTTAAACATGTTCCTGTATTAAGTCTTCCACAACCAATGGATTTCTTCACTCTCTCTTGCTGACTCTCCCTAATCATATCTTTTCGTTTGCAAGAAGCTCCATCCACATTAAGTAAAAGAGATATCATGTCAAAGAAGTCACTAACATCATCATTCTTTTTAGCTACTGCCGCAATCACTAACCGAAGTTGATGTGCAAAACAGTGAACACAATATGTTGAGCTATTCCCCCTCATGATCAAAGCTCTCAAGCCATTGAACTCACCTCTCATATTGCTAGCCCCATCATACCCTTGCCCTCAAACTTGTTTTATACTTAATCCATACTTACTGAACAATTCATCAATTTTGGATTTGAGATATGAAACAGATGTCTCTTTCACATGAACAACACCAATAAGTCTTTCTTGTAATGCTACAAACTTGTCGACATACCGCAAAACTACAACCATTTGTTCCTTGTCTAAAAGATCAGCAGACTCATCAACCAATAAACAGTTTCGGACACAAGGACTGACGGTTTCGGAGATGGTTCCCCCACCCCACCCTCCTCTCCCACGTCACCTCACCCGACGCCCATGGCGATCTCTAGGCTGCTGATCGGATCATGGCCAGCATTCTCCACTGGGATTTCAATCCTGGTCTCAAGATTGCTGATCAAGTTCGTTTGAGGTATGGATCCACGGTTCACTTCTCCTCTTCATCAAACACCAAGGAGTTCTTCTTGGTTGCGTCTTTCTCGTCAGCCTCCTTTCCCCTCTCCTCTGATTTGGTGGGCATTGCGTTGCAATGCTGCATCGGGGGAATTGCTGTTGGTTTCAGGGTTCTTCAGTTGGGGACTAGATCCTTCGTTTCTCAGTGGCATCGAATAAAGTTGGGCATTTTATTTATGGTCTAAAGGACAGAATTTGGCCGGATTTCATTTGCCACTTCAGCCTTTTCAAGCATTCTCAAGACTACACTCAGTTCGATGAGTCCCGGCATTTGGATGATCATTTGAATGAGTTGTCTGCTCGAAAGCCCATGGCTGTCAAACTTGCTTTGGGTTTTCTGCGTGATAGTGCAGCCAAGGACACCTCTGGTAAATCTGCTAAAGTTTCTTGCCGACAATTACATCAAAATTCAGTTCCTGCATGAAGCCTTCTTGTTTATTGGACGATCCGTATTTTTCTGTCATGGTAAATGTTGATTTAAATGACAATAACTCTGTAATTTCCAATCGTTGTTCGTCCAGTTCATCGGAGCTGCAGAGTCAGTCAGAAAATATTGTTTTTGGTAGCCTCGGTTTTTCAGGAATTAGTTGTACTGGCCCCAACCTTACCGGACGGACTTTCAAATTTGAAGGCCATCAATCTCGCAGCCGTTATTGGGAGTCCCTGTCACAGGATACTTTAAACCGTGTCATTGTTTTAAGGGAGGCTGAATATTCGGAGCAAGAGGTTCTGCAGGGGCTTAATATTCATTCGGCTCCTTCAACGGATTTCATCACGTGCAAGTTGCTACAATGTAGCACCTGTGGTGTGGTGGGACACTTTGCCTCAGCTTGCCCATGTATTCATAAACCCTGGACTGTTTCTGTTAGCTCCAGTCTTACCATGCATAAACCTCAAAACCCCACTGCATACGGTCAAGCTACCCAAAAGCAAATTTGGGTTCCGAAAAAGGGTACAAAATATAAATTCTGCTATAAATGCCATGCGGAGGATCATATAGCTCGCTTCTGTAAGACTGGGTATAGATGCAATTATTGTAAGCTTATTGGACATATCAGAGTCAATTGCCCCTCACGCAAGCACATAAAGAAAATCTGGATTGCTAAGAGCTCCTATAGTTTACCCAGGAATAATTATACCAAGGCCAATAACACTCGGGGATGGGCCCATAATCCCAGCAATGAGCAGTATCCTAAGATGGCCTGGGTCCGCAAAAAACCTAGGCAGGAAATCTTTCAGTTCCACGCCTGCCCCTTAATATCCTCTTGCAAACAGAAACTAAAGATCCGCTCCAAGGCTGTTACGGAAACCTGCGCCAGCTTATCTGCTGCCAATACCTTTTTACCCCAGATCAATCTTGTTGCTCCGTTTTTCATTCACAAACCACCGCCGCCGCAGAACTCCGTCACCACACGCGACGCCATGGCGAACTTTCCCGTCATCCCGCACTCCTTCCTCCCCGGCCCGGTGCACGTTGAAGCTGGTCCTGAAGGCAGGCTGCAGAGGAACATCATGGTGGTGGGTGATCCTCCTACATCCAACGAGAACTATGCCATCATCACACTCAGCAGAGATATTCTGGAACATGAAAGAACCAGCGTGATGAATGAGGTGCGAAGGATCTTGGTGCACGACTTTGGGCTGACTGTAATATACCATAGCACATATCCTTTAGGTGCTGGCTTGTTTGCGTTCTCCTCCTCAATCTTTAGAGATGACCTGATCATGATGGGACCATACCCGTATGATGATAACTACACATTTTCTGCAATCAGACACGATGAAGGGCTCAACATGCGCACACCTATATTTGAAGCTGAGGCGTGGATTGTTTTTCTTGCTTTCCCCTTGGATTATCAGACTGACTATTATGTCAATATAGCAGTGTCTTGTTTTGGGAGATTATTGTTATGGCAAAGCCCTGGTTCCAACAAGGCTAGAGTTCTTGTCAGAGTTCTAGTAACAAACTTCAGAGATGTCCCCTTCAGTCTGGTTGTCAAGAGAGCAAACCCTTATGGCGGGCAAGGCAGATCATGGACTGTCCCTATTTATATACCGCATAACCATCCTACCAACCCACCGAATCCTAGCAATGAAGAACCTCCTCCGCCCATGAATGCTTCAGCGCATCCGCAACAACTACCTTACCTGACGGCAGCACAAGAACACCAGTTGCAGCAACATATCTGGAACCAGCAGAATGCCGATGCGGGTTGGGCTCAAGATGTGCAGCCTCCGGCTCCTGTACAAGCCAATGGATGGGGCCTCTGGCCAACTATTCCACCCACCTTTAGGGGAACTAGCTGGCGCACAATCACTGGTTATGAGGGACCTTCTATGATGGATGGTGTTACTCAATCGGGGAATACGTCTGATGATGCTTGGAATGAGCATGTTGCTGAAATTGAGAGGGCTGCAGATGACTTGGAGCATGGGACTCACACTAGTTCTCTGCACTTTGTTCGAGCAGGTGGCTCTAATGACACTGTGGAAGTATGTGCTATGGAGGCCTTCTTCAGCTTTATGAGAAACTTCATCTACAAACCCAGGCAACTCTTCATTGAATGGACCTCTGGCTCTACTGATGATCTTGACCTGAGTTTCATAGTCAGCACCAACCTCAAATACTTTTTCTCAGACAGAATGTTGCACACCCTCTGCCCCATGTTCAGCTAGGAAACAAACTATGTGCCAGTGGTCTATATCCCCAAGAGGAATTGGATTACAACTTTTCGTGAATGCAATGATGATCCCACACCTGAGAGTGTCCCAACACCGAAGCGTAACAAGCCCAACAATGTGATCTCCAACCTACATACTGACTTGGAGGGTCCTGTCCTGTCTACCGATAAAGAGGAAAGTAAGTGTCTGAAGAAGCCACAGCTGGTCCCAGGTGATGGTACCCATCTTAGGCGAAGCACAAGATCAAACAAGTATGATGGTTTCAAGGTAACTAATTACAATGAACGCCGTGCTCATAAATCAAAAGTTTTGCCTAGAATTACCCGACAGAAAATTTCACAACAATCTGTTCATACTCAGTTGGAAGATGATCAGAACATGCAGATCCCTGAACCCACAAGCATCTCATCTATACAGCACGTTGGTGTGGACCTTTGTGGTGTGCCCCCTGAAGACATCACGGAGACCAAGCTCTGGGCTACTCCGGAAGACGCATCTGTCATTTTAGTTTAATTTTCATACTATCTGCATTTATTCATGAGTTTCAAGAACTGGAATATTATTTGTTGGAATATTCGCGGCATGAACTCCAAAAATAAGCTGCTTGCTATCAGAAACTGTATTGATGCGTCAGGTTGTGATATTTTGTGTTTGCAAGAAACTAAGAGGCAGACCTTTGATATGGCTTATATTAAAACCTTTTGCCCTAAAAGGCTTGATAAAGTTTCTTTTGTCCCGTCGCGAGGGGCTTCTGGGGGACTGATACCCATCCGGAATAGCTCGGTTTTCACATGAGAGGAGATCTCTCAAACTTACTTCTCTCAGACCCTTTCTTTTGGATTACTCAGACTGATCAGCTATGGACTTTGGTGAACATTTATGGGCCATGTGAAGGGATTGAACGAATTGAATACACTGATTGGCTTATGAATATGAATATCCCTGATACTGAACAGTGGCTTTTGATTGGGGACTTTAATTATATTCGATCACCTGATAACCGAAATAAACCTGGGGGAGATATTGATGATATGCTTACCTTCAACGAGTTTATTAGAAAGCAAAATCTTGTGGAACTCCCAATCAAAGATCGTAAATATACCTGGAGTAATACAAGACTTGACCCCCTTTTGGAACAACTCGATTGGTTTTTTACGTCAAATTCATGGACGTCCTCATTCCCAAATACTCTAGTCACAGCCTCGGCCAAACCTGTCTCAGATCACTGCCCTTGTACTGTCAGCATTACATCCTCTGTGCCAACTAATAAAGTGTTCAGATTTGAGTCATATTGGGTTAAGCAAAATGGATTCTTTGAAACTGTGAACCACTGCTGGAATAAGCCGTGCCATCTCATGAATAGTGCAGCAAGGCTCTTCCAGAAACTCAAAAGATTGAGATATTCTCTGAAGAAGTGGAGTAAGAATACCTCAAGGTTGAAAATTAAAATTGATAACTCAAACTGGGCTATCAATGGTTTGGATATTATCGAAAACCTTAGACCCCTCACCATTCCTGAGAAGAATTTCAGAAAAATCCTTAAATATCATGTCTTGAATCTGTTGGATATTCAGAGGCAACAATGGAAGAAAAGATGCACTACTCGGATAATAAAGTTTGGAGATGAAAACACCAAATTTTTCCACCGATTGGATACGGAAAGATTCAGAAACAATAATATCTCATCTCTTTTGAATGATGATGTGCTCAAAGTCACTGATCATGCTGGAAAGGAGGGCATTCTGTACACTGCTTACAAAGATAGACTAGGCTCACGTCAAAACACAGATATGAACTTTGATTTGCACACAATCATCAAAAGAGTGGATGGCCTTGAGGCTCTCTCTACACCATTCACACACGAGGAAATCGATGAAGTTGTTAAATCTTTGCCTACAGATAGAGCCCCGGGCCCAGATGGTTTCTGTGGCCACTTCATAAAATCTTGTTGGCATATTACTAAAGAGGACTTCTATACATTATGTCAGGACTTCCACTCAGGGAATTTGGATATACAAAGTATTAACTATGGACATATTACACTGATCCCCAAGATACAATGCCCTCAGACAGCAAATGATTACGGACCGATTACCTTGCTAAATTGCTGCCTGAAATTAATCACTAAACTCTTAGCCGACCGCCTGCAGAAATGGATTCTCAAAATAGTTCACAATAATCAATATGGTTTTCTAAAGGGAAGAACCATACAAGATTGCCTCGCATGGGCGTTTGAGTACATCCACCAATGCAAGAGTTCCAAGGCAAAATCGTTTATTCTGAAACTGGACTTTTCAAAGGCGTTCGACACCATCAGTCATGACGCGATGATACAGATTATGCGCAGCATGGGCTTTGATGATAAATGGATTGGATGGATGAAATGCATCTTCAACAGTGGCAAGTCTTCGGTGCTCCTCAACGGCTCCCCCGGGAAAACCTTCAAATGTACGCGTGGAGTGAGACAGGGGGGCCCCTGTCGCCCCTCATCTTTGTTCTTGCAGCGGACTTGCTTCAGTTTGCAGTGAATGAAGCTCTCCGTAATGGCCATCTCTCTCACCCGATCCAGCCAGTTGGGGATAACAATTTCCCTATTGTTCAGTACGCCGACGACACCATACTAGTGATGCAAGATGTAGTACATCAAGCACAATATATGAAAAACGTTCTGACCAGATATGCAGACGCGGTGGGTCTCAAGATAAACTTCCAGAAATCAAACTTGATCCCGTTGAACCTGTCGGACTCTGAAGCTAACATGTTTGCTGCTATCTTTGGGTGTGAGCTGGGCAGCATGCCGTTCACGTATTTGGGGCTTCCTATGGGCACAACTAAACCAACAGTGACTGATTTGATGCCGCTGGTCTGTAAGATTGAGAGGAGACTCTCCTCCACCATGAGCATGGTGTCTTATGGGGCGAAACTAGCACTGGTGAACTCGGTTCTGACTTCAATTGCGGTTTATGCTATGTGCTCGATCAGACTGCCTGCTAAGATTGTGGAACATGTGGATAAGGTCCGAAGGCTATGCTTGTGGAGAAAAAACAATGAAAACACTACAACACATGGAGCCTTGGCTGCATGGAGTATGATCTGCAAGCCGAAAGACAAGGGTGGTATGGGTGTGCTCGATATCAAAACTCTGAACAATGGGTTACTTCTGAAGTTTTTAGACAAATTCTATAACAGGGAAAATCTCCCCTGGGTCAATCTAGTCTGGAATACCTACTATGTAGATACGATCCCACATGCATCTCCCGCTCTTGGATCATTCTGGTGGAAGGATTTGAGCTCTCTCATGCCCGTTTTCAGGGGCGTGTCGTCTGTCAGGCTTGGGAGAGGCGGCAGCGTGCTGTTCTGGAAAGATGATTGGTGTGGAAAGATCTTGGCAGAAGAATACCCACGTGCATTCTCATACTCTCTAAATGAAGATGCGTCTGTCCAAAATATGCTGCTGATGGATGAGGCAGATCAAGTCTTCCACACCCCTCTGTCTGCGTAGGCTAGGACTGAAGCTCACAATTTGCAGGAAGAGGTTGTTGTCTTTCACATTGACCGTGATGTACATGATACTTGGCATTATGAATGGGGGTCGAAATACACATCAGCTAGATTCTACAGAAACTCCTTTCAGGACCTTCCCACTCACAACACACTGAAGATTGTCTGGAAATCCAAATGTACCATGAAACCGAAAGTCTTCGCTTGGCTACTGATTAACGACAGACTAAACACCAAGAATATGCTGAGAAGGAGACACTACACTAATGGACCCAGGACCATGGAGAAGGATGCTTGTGTGCTTTGTGATCATGACAGTGATGAAGATGTATCCCACCTATTCCTATACTGCCCATTCACTGCTTCCTGCTAGTCACAAATTGGAGTAAGTTTCCAACCTCAAGATGACATGATCACTACTATTAACCAAGCAATGAACATATGGAATAGACCCCTGTTTATGGAAGTATTTATAACTGCTTCATTGTCTATTTGGAAAGAGAGGAATGTGATATTCAGAGATATACCACACAGCAGTGGGTCCTGGCTGAATAGATTCAAAGAAGATCTCTCTTCCCTTAGATACAGAACCAAGCCTGAGTTATCTCAGCTTATTTCTCAATTTGTAACTTCTATTGTATAGCTAGAAAAGACCTCAAACTCCCCCCTCTCTTCTCTGTTAGTCACAAAAGCATGACTGGCATGTAAATTCACCTGCCCCTATATTCTCTGATTAATAAACGAGACCGTGGGAGATTCTCCCCCAGTCACACTTTCTTCAAAAAAATAAACAGAAAATTCCACCTCCAATTTCAGCAATAATAGATTTGACGATGATCAGCACAAATAAAAAAATTAGTTTGGAGAATGCTCCACCTCTAAACAGAAAACTCCACCTCTATCATTTGTAAGTTATAATAATAATTACAATCAATCGTTACCTCTGCAAAGCATTCAACAATGTCTTTTTGAATTTCTAGAGTTGTCAGTTTATTATTTCCAGGAGCATCTCTTAACACAACCCTCTTCATGTTCTCATTTTGCTCTGCCAATATAATTGATAGCTCACGGAAATTCCCTCTGTTCTTAGACGCTTCTGATTCATCATGACCACGGAATGCTAGACCTTGATGCAACAAGTGGCAGCACTTATAGAATTATTCAACAAAATCATATACTCCTGTGAGTTATTTTTATTTTCTTGTCGAGAGCAATAACAACTGACTGGTCATGTTTCAACAAATTATTACATCGTTCCACTAATGTGTTATAAAAACTATTAGGAGATTTTCCCACATGGTCTTGAAGTCGATCAGTCTTATTCCAACAATTAAAACCATCAACTACAAATGCATCATTCCCTGCTTGTCCTTCAATTGAATATCTAAACAGGTAGCAAAATAAGCAAAAGGCAGCATGCTTTTCCTCACTGTATTCTAACCAGTCATAGTATTTAAACCATTTGACATTGAATCGACGTAAAACATTGCCTATCCGCCTCTGGGGATACTTGAATCCAGGTTGTGCCCTGTGTGGACCTCTAATCAGATATTTTCTCCTTACCTCATCTCGTAGCTTTGGTCTGATGACCCACAACGTAAGGGATCTGTTGCAGCGTTTTCGATAAGTAAGAGTGTCGAACCCAACGAGGAGCGAAAGGTATTGATAGGTGATTTTGGAAAAGAAATAACTGCAAGCATTGAAAGGTAACTTTTTAGGGGTTTTCGATATAAGCAACAATAAGATAAAAGCAAGCAAATTAAATAGTACCGAGGAGCAGCAAGTGGCCCACTCCTTTTGAACAAAGGATAGGCCTGGCAACTGAACTTATAAAGACTAAAGAGTTCTTGAGGACACATGGAGAGGTAGTCACGTGTTTTCGCCATACTCCGTATCGATAACAAGTGTTGTGCTGATAAGTGTTGAGGGGTTGGATCTACGCTAGCACACCTTCTAGACTAAGATAAGTGCACTCTTATGATTAAACATCTTGCAAGCATCCGCAAATACAAGATAGAAATTAAGGCAAAGCCTAACCACATCAATAAGATCAAGGATCCAATATTCCCTTGTACAAAAGTGTGCAAACTGGGGTTCAGGTTTCTGTCACTCCGGCAACCCAGCATAAGCATTCTTTATACACAATGTATCCCCCTAGGTCCTTAATAAGGCGAAGTGTTGAGTGTTCGACTCACACAACACCATTAGGAAAATAACAACACAACTTAAATATCAAACAACACAAATTACTTCGACATCATATGACTACTAACAACTAGACTTCTCCCATGTCCTCAAGAACTAAAGTAACTACTCACAAGACATAAAAGAGATCATGATCAGAGGTGATAAATATATGATAAACAATCTGGACATAATGATATTTTTCAACAAAACTCAATAGCATTGTAAGGCCTGATATGCGGTACTGTTCCAGATCTAGATGTTTCCATCCAGATCCGGGGACGAAGCACATATCGGTCCCACCGCGACATATGACGAAGTCATATGCCCCGGATTTCCAACATGATATCACAACATTACAGATAAAAGGATACAACATCTCATACAATCGGCATACAACTGCCTTAATACAATACAACAACGGAAGATACAGGTCTGAGTACAGACTACAATCAAATGCCTAATGGCAAAAGAAAATCACCGATTCCCATAACCACACGGGTCCAGGCCCTCCGTCGGGATCCTCTCCTAACTAGTCGTCGTCGAGTCTCCACGTGAAACGTCGATCACCATACCTGTTGTCGACCGAGAACCCTGAAAAGAGTTTGGGGGTAGTATCATGAGTACAGAAGTACTCAGCATCCAACTGTAGTGGTCAACTGACCCAGCAAGGACTTCATCACTCGTCATTCTAGGACAACTAGTAGTTTACGGTAAGGATGGGGTAAGTGGTGAGGTTGCTGCCGCAATAGCATTTATGAAGTGGCTAACGATCTAGAGAGTAAGATAAGAAGCCAAGCATTCGATGAGGAATCGCCTCCAACAAGTCTTGGTATCAACTACTACGCAAACATAACACCTATCCTATCCTTGTCCTCCTCTTCGCATCCCGACGAAGAAGAAGCAGTCAAGGCACACACGCGTTGATCAAGTTATATTAATATTATCTCAGTTGTTGTTGTCTATGAACAAGGAGTAGGTCTCAAGTCGTCCATAACCGTGGACACGGCTTCTCGAAAAGATTTAACCCTGCAGGGGTGTACCAACTTCCCATTACAAGGCTCCGCACGCACGCCCATCTCTCTCAGTTGCTACCCATCACAGGCAACCATTTTATGATTTAGTTCCGAGAGATCCGAAACGACAGGTCCCTCTAACTAACAACGAACAAATCCGGGTGGCCCCGGGGGAGTCGACACCCAATCCAAAAGCCGGCCACGCTCTCGGATCAGACTCTTCCGTATGGCTAAGGTCGGGCTTAGCCTCACATATATAACAGGGGACTTCCTTAGCTCACTAGTGTGGACCAACAAAGGAACTCTGTCTCTGCTGGCCCGAGTTGTTTTAAATCCACTGGCTGCAGACCAGTTATGCATGCGGGTTTCAAATGGTAAATCATCTTGGGCCACCACTAGAAATGTTTGAAGCTAGGTAGGTAAGAAGAGGGGACCCCATAGTATCCCACACGCGGTTAGGCACGCTCAGTATTAAAACCAATACCCAGAACTCGGGTCCTAGGTGACTCGAATGGAACAAAGCGTCGGGGCGGGATAGCCTAGACCTTTCATCCTTCGTCGAATATAGTCAACATTATAATAATCATATCATCAACAACAATAATAATAATGTGATATCCCAAACCAAGGAGTAACAGGATAACATCGTAGCATCCTAAGCATGCATACTAAGCAGGGGCTGAGCAACGAGCAATAGTAACATAGCAGTACAAGGTTTGCTGGGAGGAGACATGGCTGTATCGGTTTGAAAGAGGCTATAAACATGTGGTAGGATCAAACATCGAACCTATCCTAGACTAGCATGCAAACCGCTGGTTGAAATAGAATGGATCATAAGTAATGTATAGTCCTTTCCTGTTGATAAGTCGGGTACCGAAGGTGTAGTTGATCGCAAGCTCGCATCGTCTCCGAGAGGTACCCGCGGAAGCACACAAGAGGGTTAACACTGGAAAGCAATCAACAAGCAAGCATCTATTACTACGAAGCAAACACGAGCAAGCATCAACAAGAAGGCAACATGAGACATCGCACCTACCGTCGAGAGCGGTTACTAACAGGTTAAGTGGAGTACTCGTCACACACGACGATACCGCACATTTGGAAAGGTTCAAGTTGTTTAGCTACAAAAGATGAGCAAAGGTTGTTAACATGGCATATCACTCAAGCATGGCATAGCACACAAACATGTCAAGAGGTGAAGCATAAGATAAACTATCTATGCTAGTCATTTTAAGTGAGGCACAACCTAAACATGGCACATCACTAAGTACCCCACGACAATTAAAGGATTTGGTACTGTTCTGCCCTAAACCATATTTTAGGTTGGTTAACAACAGCAAACAATAGCATAAACACAAAGTACATGGAAAACTAAACAAGTTACATATAAAGAACACCCCAAACGGAGTTACGGTTAAAAAGATACACGCAAAACAAGTTTGGAACACAATCTGCCAACATGAGGTAGCACACTTTAGAGCATTGCATAAACAGGGTACTGGATGCAAACATGCTCACAAATGATATGAAACTAAAGTAGACATGGAAGCGAAGGCATGGAAAAAGGAATCATGCAAATAGGCATTATGAACAACTAGTTATAGCCCATGCAAAATGCAATAAAACATTACTGGTCTAGGACTTAGTGAAAATCACGAAAACATGGCAGAAACTATTATTTTTATGCTGTATAAACAGGGGTATAACTATATGAAAAGGTGCAGCAACATGACATATAAATACATGGGCATGAAGTGGACATGATGAGGATCAGGTACAAACAAGAATCAAGGTCATAGGCATCACAGATCAAAAGATATTAAGCAAACAACATGGAATCGGGACGTTACAGACTTAGAGAAAAACAGATGTGGCTGTCAAAAACAGCGGGATAGCAACTTTGGAGCTCAATAACTATATGACCAGCAAGAATATCATGACAATGCAATATATAAAATAGAAGTAGACATGATGCTTAACAATATGCAATTGGAATCACTCAATTCCGATAAACGGTTGCGACGCAACCGTCACCCGAAGTTGCAACAAATTAACAGTTTTCAGCACAGCAGCACATTAACAGCAAGGTCATCACTTTGGAGCAAGATTTCATATAGCTAAAGCACGCAAACATGACAAGTTAAAGCATGGGAATGAAGTACACATGATGCTTAACACATAGGAAAAAGAATCAATGCAATAGGCCTCATTGATTTGACACAAGCATCACCCAAAGTTTGAACAAAATAACAGCAGCAGTAGTTAACAACAGATTATCAACTTAACGATCTGGTGCCCTGTTCAACACACAATTACATATTCAAGATGACCTCAGAATAAATAACTTCCTAAAGATGAACTCTAGAGCACACAAAGCAAAACCAAACAAAAAAAGAATCACTTCACTTGGACCTACGAGTCAACGGGAATAAACGTTGCAAAACAGGACAGCAGACAAAATTTTACCAGACTTAAAAAAATACAGAGCGCGGGAGGGAAAAAAGGCACGGGCCTCACCCAGTGGGCCTTGGCCCACCTGGCCGTGGTGGGAGGAAGGGACTGGGTCGGGCCGAGGCGGCCAGGCTGGGCCTCGCAGGCGCGCCGGCCCACGAGGTGGAGGCGGCCCAGCCAGGCGCCGGTTGGCTCGCTCGGCCCCTCTGCTCGAGCCCACCAGGGGTGGCGGCGCCACCGTGCTGGCTTGCCGGCGAGGAGGCAGAGGGGCGCGAGGGAGGCTGGGCTCGTCGTGGGAGGAGGCGTGGAGGCGGCGTGGCCGCCGGTTCCGGTGGCTAGGGAGGCAGGGCGGCGCCGGTGAGGTGGGCGACCGGCGGCAACACGGGAGTCGGCCTCGAGCTCGATGCGTCCCGTCCATGGAGCGATGGCTGCCGGCGGCGCGTCCTGGAGGGTGAAGGAGGCGGCATGAGAGGAGAAGAAGAGGGGCGTGGACGAGGAGGGCTCACCGGAGCAAGCTGTGGTGGCGGCCGGCGACGCTTGCCGGCGTGCGAGCCGCGGCGGGGTGGACAGCGGGTGGGAGGCTGGAGGTGGAGGGTGGCTACGTGGCCAGATCTGGGCCGTCGGATCCCAGATCTGACGGTCTGGATCTGATGGGGCTAGGGTTTCGGGAATCTGGGGACTTGGGGTAACTTTGAGGCAATTTGGAGGGGGTGGCTGCAATTTTGTGGCTATGGAAACCCTATAAAGGGGTGGGAGTGTGGTGGTCTTTATATAGCCCAGGTGGCTGGCAGTTTGCAAAAACATCCCCGGTTTTTCTCTCTCTCGCGCGGTGTCTACGTTTCTGACCGCCGGGGGTCCGCAGTACCTTCGATTCGGGTAAAACTTCGAACTGCGCGATCAGCGCGTCGAGACGGCGGCGTTCACCTCGCGCTGGAACCGTCCCGAGAAAAATTTCCGGCGCGCTATAAAAATAACCCGTTTAATTATTAAACGGGGTTTTCGTTCCGTTGGCTTCGACTGGTCTCGTGCGGGTTTTGCGACGGTGATTGGGTGAAACCCGGTGTCGCAAAAGTCGAGTGTCAGGGTGGCAAGGGTCAGTCTCCGTCCGGTACGAGATAAGAGGGGGGGAAAATAATCGCCGATCGATAAATCGGGGATGCAAACACCGCAGACAAATCAGAAAATCAAACAATTCACACCGAAAACAAATTTTTTTAATTTTTGTGAAATCTGGGCTGTTACAAGCATTCACCACAAAGTAGTAATCAACACCGATAGAGTAGAGAGGATAGATAGTACGGATTACAACACAAGATAAACTTGTGAGGTGAGATTAGATGGTGGTGGAGATGGTGCTGATGTTGGGGATGATGTTGATGATGATCTCGATGATGCCCGTGACGATGGTGATGACGATGGCAATGATCTCCCCTTCCGGGAGGTGATCTCCTCGGCGGAATCTGCCCGTCGGAGAGCCATTTTCTTCTCTGTAGGTTTCCGCCACGGAGCGGCGGCGGAACTCCGAAAACGCTTCTTTTTTAGGGTTTTCGCGTAACGAGGAGTATATAGGCCAGAGGGGGGAGCCGGGAGTGGCCCCAGGGCTCCAAGCGCCCTCCCGGCGAGGCCAGGGGTGGGGCCACGCCAGGTGGCCGCCTGGGGCTCCTGTGGACCCCTCTGGCTCCTCTTCGGCGTGTCTTCGTTAATCTTCAGGAAAATACCCTCCGTCGATTTTCAGGTAATTTGGAGGTATTCTTCTTCAGCAACTCAGCGTCCACTTTTTACCGCTGAATCCTGTGTCTGCTGCTTCGGCACCGGAAAGTTGCAAACTGTGTAAAATAAGCCAAAACAACATAAGAACATCATCGTAATATGAAATATATCAATGAATAAGGATGAATTACGATATAAAATAGTGATGCATTTTGGACGTATCAACTCCCCCAAGCTTAGACCTCGCTTGTCCCCAAGAGAAAAATGAGCTCGGTAAACCTGTCCACAAGTTTAGAGAGTAAAGTGTCGATAAATAGAATACAGACAAGAAGCATCATGATTTCTTCACCAAACTCAAACATCCTCAACAGCAATCTTCAACTCATAAGGCCCTTATGAAAGAGTAATAACAATTATAATCAAAAGTAGGGCTAAGGAAACTCATCAAATCATGGCAAACAAGTCCTTTGGTCAAGGAACAACTGATGTCACGAGAGTTTACTTCTCGCCCCTCGTTGGTTACCCAAAGTGGAAGGTTGAGATGTAGGGTAGCGGCAATTTCCCTCGGCGAAGATACCAAGGTTTGTCTCCAGTAGGGCTCCGGCAACGACAGGAAGGTGACAACGGTGCCAGAGATTAGCGGTTGACGTGGACCTGCACACACAATAGATAACTTTGATCCCAACGAGTACAAAGGGGTTGTCAATCCCTACGGCCTTGTTGTTTACAAAGGATAAAACGCACGGGATAATAATGATAGTGATAGCAACGGAAAAGTAAATAAAGCAGTAAATTGATAGAGGGTGTAAACAGTATTGGAAATATGGACCGGGATCCTATGATGTTCACTAGTGATCTCTCTCTCCCAAAAGACGATAAAATAGCCATGCGAGGTGAACAAATTACAGCTGGGCAATTGACAGGATTATGTGCGCAAACCACTGCTAACTATGCTATAAAGAAAGGAAGAGGTTCAAAAGCATGGGCGGTACGCCAAGACAAGTAGACCGAAATCCATCTGCATCTACCTACTAATCATCCACCTTGAGATATCTATCCAGAACATCTCGCTGGTATTAAGTTGCGAATCCCACCCAAAGTGTAAACTCAAAGCAACGGACAACTGCATTAAAGGACTTTGCATAAAGTAAACAATCCTTGCACCCTAAAGTACAAGCACCGTTGTTTTCCCCCTTGTGGCAACAACACATCCCCTAGACTCATGTTTCTATCACTCAAGCTAGTCATCGGAGGGCATGAACCCACAATCATGCATAACGCTCCCTCTTGGAGTCACTACCTACTACTTGGCCAAAGCAATAAACAGCAACAGAGAACATGCAAGAATTACTCACGAACATAAATATAAAAGAGGAGAATCAAATATATTACTCAAACACAATCTGAACATAATTTCATAATCCATCGGATCCCAGCAAACTCAGCATAGCAACAGCAGAAATATTACATATGTGCCTCGATCATGTAGGGAAGCTCACGAGGTCTAATCCATGAAGAACAAAGAGGGGAGGAGAACATCACATAGCTACTGGTCATAGACCCATAGTCCAAGGTGGACTACTCACGGTTCATCCAGGAAGCGTCCATGGTGGTGGAGAAGCTCCCGGAGGTGGTTCCTCCCTCCGGCAGGGTGCCGGGAAGAGGTCTTCTGGTGCTCACGATCTTGGAAGTGCGGAGGCGGCGGAACAGAGGAGAGATCGCGAAAAAGGGTTCCCGTCTCGGGGTTTTTGCGTCACGGGGAATAAATAGGCGAAGGGGGCAGCCAGGGGGCCACCAGGGGTCCAGGCGGCCCCCTGGCGCGGCCCCACCCTAGGGCGCGCCGGGAGGGCGCCTGGGGACCTGGTGGGTCCCCTCTGGCCCCCCCTCGGTGATTCCCGAAGCTTCCT
Source organism: Bromus sterilis (assembly GCA_950022295.1). Lineage (NCBI taxonomy): Eukaryota > Viridiplantae > Streptophyta > Magnoliopsida > Poales > Poaceae > Bromus > Bromus sterilis. Next base: position 355,761,264 of record OX465595.1, on the reverse strand, counting down.
GCACGCTGATTTTTTATTGGATTTTTCCCGAATTTTTGGATCACTTTTTATATGGGGGAAACCTGAAATAGAAAAATAGCAGAAAACAGGAACTGGCATTGGGGTGCACTGAGTTAATAGGTTAGTCCAAATATGATCAAAAGTGTATGGAAGTTCATCAATATCATAGCAATATCACACAAAAGAGGCATGGAGCAAGCAGAAATGATAGATACGTTTTGGACGTATCAACAACTAATAGCTTCTACCTTTGCTCTTTCTCTTTATATTTTGAAGAGACAATTTGGAACTTTTTGAAAGAACAAGCTATTAGTCATGGAGTGCAAATGCTAACACAAAGGAAGATGTTTTCTTGGAAAATGCTTGGGCAAACAACTTACTAATCAAAAGATAATGTCAACAATGATATGGCATGGCAAAATTTAATGCAGCATTATATGGATGAATCCTCATCAACATCAAGTGTCTGTTCTCTTTGGGAAAGGAGGAAGTAGGGAAAAACTGACTCAACATAAAAGTAAAGGAAAAAAGCCTTGTTAAAGGCAAGCAGGGAAAACTCAAGTGCTATCCTTAAATCAAACAGAATGAAAACAAGTTTTGAGAGGTGCATGATTTGTCAACGAATGCTAATAGATAACTCAATTACTTCTCAGATTGGACAAGTTCCGAGGAACGACTCCCAAACGGGGACGATCACATCCCCGCAACCTCCTTTGTTTATCACTGCCAAAGTTTTCTGATTTCTCATGAACAAAGCGTGAAGGAGGGTTTGTTTGTTGTATTATCTTTTGTGAGCTGGGCGCACTCATGCCATTTCATCCTCGTGTTAGGGGTTTTCAGATTAGACATGCAATCCCGAGATAAAACTTGTCCAACTTAAAGAGGTCATGAATTAACTACTACTGTCAGAACCCCAACTAGGGTAAGTGCTAGGGCTTGTTTGACCCTTTGCATCATGAAAAATTTAAAAGGAAATTCAAAAATGGGGAAGCAGAAAGCCCTGAGAATTTATTTGAAATGGCCAGATAAAAATCTTTTTCCAAAAATCATTTGAATGTTTGAAAAATTCCTATAAATGATGCTGATCATTTTAAAAGTGGTTTGGGTATTTTTCCCATACTCATGGGATTTTCTAATATTCAAATAGTGCTCTGGAAATTAAAGTTTACCCCTATTTGAATTGAAATTCAAATGTTTTGAATTTCAAAAATGTCCAAATTATTTATGTGACTAGCTACTGGTCACCTAGTAATTATAAAAGTATTTTGACATTTATTAAAAATGCCTAACTAATTTAATTAGTGGGGCCAACCTATTTACAGAAAAACTAAAAAGAAAAAGAGTGGAACAACCTTACCTAACGCCCACCAGCGAGGCCCACCTCCTTGGCCTCGGCCTAGCCCAGCCACCCCGCCTGTCGTCTTCCCCGCCGACGCCAGAGCAGGCAGCTCGCGCCGTGGCGAGCATGCCGTGGCTGCCGAGCCGTCTAGGCGCTCCCCTTCCTCATCCCCTCGTCGTGGAGACCCCGTGCACCCCCCTGCTTCTTCCCCTCTCTCTCTGGCTCTCTTCCTCGCCTCCCTCGCGTGAACCCGCAGCCCTAACCGAAGACCGCCGGAGCACAGCGACGACTCCGCGCGGCCACCGAGCTCCTCCCGACAAGCCAGCTTGTCCACGAGGATCCCCGGCCACGACTACACCAAGCCGACGCATCAATTGAGGCGAGAACACGCGAGAGTGACGCGGGCTTCAAGTTCTTCCCCGCAGGAACCGCAAGGACACGCCGCCGAATTCGTCGCCGTTGAGCTCTCCCCGCCACCATCGACTGTACCATCGAGCTCCCCGTGCTCCGGTGAGCATTTTCCCCCATCTCCCGGTCTCCTCCGTGCACCGCAGCACGGTTTCATCTTCAACCGTCGCCGGCCGCCGCCATTGTCGTCGTGGACGAGCTCCACAGCCCTCCCCGAGACCCCCCAGTAGCACCGTTGGATGCGGGAGCCCGCGAGGAGCGCGCCCGTGCCCCCAAAACCCCACCCCGTGCCTTTTTTTCTAAACTCCGGCGAAACTCCGGCCATTTTCCGGCGACGGCGCCATTAGCCTCCCTTAAACACCTCTTAATTCCCCCCCTAGCCCAATGACATGTGGGCCCCAGGCCACCCCTAACCACTGTTAGTTTAAACTAACAGAGGGGATTAACCCCCTGAGGCTGACAGAGGGGCCCCACCAGTCAGAAGCCCCCCACGTCACCCTGACCTCAGCATGACGCAATAAACATTTTTTTCCAGAGAATTAATATAATCCAGAAAATTCCAGAAAATTGATTAAACTTGGAAAATTCATAACTAATTCATCTTAACTCCAAATATAACAAATAATATGTCTAAAAATATCAGAAAAATCCAAGGATTATGAATATGGGCTCTGTTTTCATGTTTGACCAATTAAAATTGGGTGAACAGTGCAAAACATCCATATGGTTTTTTTTCAAATTCAAATTTGAAGCACATTTGCAAATGACTGCATTTGACTTCTTTTAAATGGAATTGTACTCACATTGTGACCAAGAACATCACCATTTCAATATTGATCATGTGTTTGAGCATTGCAAATAAATTTATACCTTGTTTGGTTGTTTGCTCGATAGACGTGCAACCGAAACTGGAGGCCACCTCCTTCGTTGAAGACCCCGATATCGAACCTCGTCAGCAAGGCAAGCAAACCCCATTGATCATGTATATAAAATCCTATTTCCCTCTCAGTCTCGCTTATGCATGTTTAGGAGATCACCGAGACACGTTCTTTCGCATAGTTGAACCCATTCCGATGCATGACCTATCATTTTGCCACCGTATTAAGCAAACCACAATCCTAGCAGATTTAGGAGTTGATTGATGAGCATGTGGCCCCTGCAACTGTTACTGCTTATTGCTGCTTAGTGGTACAATGAGGATGTTTTGATTGTGAGTCGGGATGGAATGAACACAGTGGTGTTGATGAAAGTGAAACGTGTTGGTGAATCCACCTAAGCAAAGGTGAACGATGAGAGGTTGTGTAGGAGTACACAGTGGGTTGTCTCGTTGAACACTACCCTAGGCCCCGAGTTCCTGTTTTGTGATCCAAGACAAATAGTATGACCACATGTAGGGTTTTATGGGAGCCCCGTTTGGCCTCTTTACATACCCGATCTGGTCCAGGAGTCACAATAGATTCGGGCTTTACATTTGGCATATGCATAGAAAAAGTATGAAGAAAAGGTTGCATCATCCTAGATATGTGGGTGGACTTGTGAGGCAGTGAAACCATCTGGCAGAGGTGGCGTCTCGGTCCCTTACATTATCTGAGTCCGTTTCGTGGAACCGGCCGGACTCTCGAGCGGTGCCAAACTCAGGTAGTCGACTCCTGGATTAGAGAAGGTGATGTGAGGTTAGTGCCTTGGTTTCATCCACGTCCGACATCCTCTTGAAGGATGCCAAGAACGAGGCGATAAGTGATGACACGCGTGTGAAGATGTACACCCCTGCAGGGTTAAATGAACTATTCGAATAGCTGTGTCCACGGTTATGGACTACTTGGAAACCTCTACTTGATCATAGACAACTTGAATGGATACTTATAAAACTCGCAAGATAAGCGTGAGTGCTATGGTGTGCTTCCTCGTGGGGAAGTCGAGGAAGTAACCATAGTGGTGTATTGGTTGGAGATGTAGTGGACTCGTGTACGCTTCTTACCTCAAAGTCTGGTACTCGTAGTACAGGATTAGCCAAGTCAAAGTTGGCACTTCTGCATGTGAAACCCCACCTCCCTTTACCTTGATACTTGAGCATGAGTAGTGTAGTTCTGATGTAAGTCTTGCTGAGTACGACTTTGTACTCACGTTTGCTTATTCTATGTTTTAGATAAGAACCGGACCCCGATGGAGTCACCTTCGTGGAGCTCGACGTTCACTAAGTTAGCATAGTCCCAGACAGCAGTCTGGTCCCTCGTGGAAGGGCATGTTTGTTTACAAGGCTTCTCTAAGCCATTTGTTAAACTTGTCTGTACTCAGACCTAATTTGCTTCCGTTGTATGATGTAATGTTGATCACAGACATGTGATCTTTGTATACTCTATGTGTATATCAATAAAGAGTACTTTGTAGAGTTATGTGATGATACCTGCTGTTTATACTAGGCATGTGTGCTGCGTGTATGTTTATAACATGCATGTCTTAGTATGGGTTTTCGAGACCTTAGTTGTGATCTGGCTGGCGGTCCTTTATACACCAAGTGGCCCTTAGATGTGCGCATCTTGGGGCATCGCGATGCGATTGTTCGTGACTCTATCACGTGCACACTTTGTTGTATGATCGAGCCCGCCCTAGACCCCGACTAAGTGATCGGGCTGGAGTAAGTCTATGTAAGAGTTAGGATCCAATCGATAACATGGTTGAGGCGACTTGTCTATGAGTATGGGATTCACCACCCATAAGCATTTAGACTTGTGAGCGGACGATGAGGACCCATCTCAGTTGATCATCCGGCCTGAATGGGATGCCCCTCACGTTCGATGCCTACCGAGAACGTTCTGTGCTTGGCCTTGTCAGTTTAGACAAGTGGGTACGGTTCTCGGCTCTCCATGTGATTGTATCGTGACTGGAATTACATACGCTAACCCCGGGTCCCGACAGACTTGGTATCAGAGCAGGACTGACTGTAGGCTTAGCGAACCCTTGGTCGAAGTCGAGTCTAGCATTCTATAGTTATATAGTTACTTGGGTATATAAGGGAACAACGTAAGGCTTTTTTTTACTCCTTACTCTCATCGATCTGAGTTCTGAGTCACCCTTATCTTTTCTACGGGATGATAGGACTAGGCTCATCTATGTCTGACTAGAACATCTCGTTGAGTGCTTCCTTTTAGCCGTAGGATTGTTGTGGTCGTCCAGACTCATCGAGTTTTGAATTCCTTGAGGAAGTTCTTTTCAATCTCCTCGAGGTTGTCTTGTTTTCCATCCCGGTGTAGCCGTTATGCTGCCGGATTTATCCCATGTTTCTGTGGATCATTGCCTTCGCATTATAAATCCTTTCCGCCTTCATCATGCCTTGTTATCTTTGATTCCATCATTCAACCTGTTCTGATTGTTGATTTTTATCACACAGGATGTCAAGTGGAACTCGTAGTGCTGTTCGTCGGAATCGAGACCGTGTTCGGAATCGAAATGATGATGAACCTCTACCACCGCCTTCTGCGGCGGAAATCATGATGGAAGCTGAGAAGAATCAACGCGATCAAACACGTCTTCTGGAGCTCATCGAGCAGAATACCTCACGTCATTGCAATGTGGTTGTGAGCATTCAGGACTTCATCCTCCTCAAGCCACCGGTATTTCGATGTTCTTCTGAGCCCCTTGAAGCTGATGATTGGCTCCGTTCCATCGAGCGTAAGCTTGATACTGCACATGTTGCTCCCGATGACCGAGTTATATTCGCGGCATACTTTCTGGAAGGTGCTGCTGCTGAATGGTGGGAGAACTATGTTGCTATGCAGCCAGATGGTCACCTAGTGACTTGGCAGGAGTTCCGTGATGCCTTTCGAGGGTACCACCTTCTGGATGAATTGATGGAGCGCAAGAAGGAAGAGTTTTGCAATCTGACTCAAGGAGAGATGTCCATCCATGAGTATGTGAGAGAGTTCAACCGTCTTGCTCGGTATGCCCAAGATGAGATCACCACCGATGCCAGAAAGCAGGCAAGGTTCCGTAAGGGACTTAGCCCTATCCTTCGCCATGATCTCAACCTCATCGAATTTGCCACCTTTGAGGATTTAGTCAACAGATCCTTCCGAGCTGAGCATGGAAATGAAGTGTTCGAAGAGTCCCGCAAGCATGCTCTTGAGCTTGCTTCTTCTTCAAGTTCAGCCCCTCAGAAACGCAGAATTTGGATTCCAACCAGAGCCATACCTCAAAACTTTCTCCAGAGACCACCACCAAATATATGCCATCCACCCCAACACATTATTCCACCCCGGAATGATGGTGTGCAGCTAAGCAATCCCACTCCCAGCAATTCAGACAGGGTATGTTTTAAGTGTGGTCTTCCAGGCCATTACTATCGTCAATGCCCTCAGGTCTTGATGGCACCACGTCATTCTCGACCCAAACCTCCAAAGAAATCAGTCATAAAAGCCTTCCCAGCAAAGCTCACAGTCACAAGTAGTGGTTGTGTGAACCAAATCTCAGTTGAGGAAACCACTGATGCTTCTGATGTTATTCTTGGCACACTCCCAGTCAATCATGTTCCCGCCTCCGTTCTTTTCGATCCAGGAGTTTCTCATTCATTCATGTCGGAGAGTTCTGCACTTCGTCATGAGTTTCCTTTTGAAGAAATGTTTTCTCCAATGATCATTCAAACTCCTGGTTCAAAGTGGCAAACTAATAGAGTAAGCCATGGCAATCAAATTGCAATTGAGGGTTTAGTATTCCTTGCTTCACTTATATCCCTCAAGTCTTCGGACATTGATGTCATCCTAGGAATGGATTGGTTATCAGGGCAAAATGCTTTCCTTGATTGTAAAGCCAAGTCAGTCAAACTCACCCATCCTTCAGGCCAGACCATTGACTACACATCACCCAGCTCTAGAACCTAGATGCAGACTTTGAATGTGCTTCCTCTTCCAGACCTTGAAGATGTTCCGGTGGTTCGTGACTTCCCGGATCTCTTTCCTGAAGAACTGCCGGGAATGCCACCCAACAGGTGTGTAGAATTCATAGTGGATCTTATACCAGGCACAGCCCCAATTTCCAGACGCCCATATAGAATGGCCCCACATGAGTTAGCTGAGCTAAAAACCCAACTTGATGCTTCGTTGGCAAAAGGCTTCATCCGCCCTAGCTCATCGCCATGGGGTTGCCCCGTTCTGTTCGTAACGAAGAAAGATCGAACAGAAAGGATGTGTGTAGACTATCGCCCGCTAAATCTAGCGACGATAAAGAACAAGTACCCACTGCCCAGGATCAATGATCTTTATGATCAACTTGCAGGATCCTCTGTCTTCTCCAAGACGGATTTGAGATTAGGCTATCATCAAATTAAAATCCGAAACGAGGACATTCGAAAAACGGCTTTTACTACTCGTTATGGTCTTTACGAGTACACCGTCATGTCCTTTTGTTTAACCAATGCCCCCACCACATTCTCGCGCTTGATGAATTCGATCTTCATGGAGTACCTAGATAAATTTGTTGTGGTTTATCTTGATGACATTCTCATCTACTCGAAGAACGAAGAAGAGCACGCAGAACATCTTAGGCTGGTATTGATGAAACTTAGAGAGCACCGCCTTTATGCCAAGTTCTCCAAGTGTGAATTTTGGCTAACAGAAGTGACCTACTTAGGCCACGTGATTTCTGCGAAAGGTGTCGCAGTCAATCCCGAGAGAGTTCAGGCCGTCCTTGACTGGACTCCACCTGAATCGGTTAAGCAAGTTAGGAGTTTTCTTGGCCTAGCAAGCTATTGTCGCCACTTCGTCGAGAACTTTTCTAAAGTTGCAAAGCCTCTTACTAAACTCCTCAAGAAAGATAAGAAATTCCAATGGACTCCCAAGTGCGAGGAAAGCTTTCAAGAGCTAAAAAGAAGATTGACTTCTGCACCCGTACTTGCACCTCCAGACACAAAAAGGGATTTCGAGATCTATTGTGATGCTTCACGGCAAGGGTTAGGATGCATACTTATGCAAGATCGACATGTGGTAGCTTATGCTTCATGCCAATTGCGGCCACATGAAGAGAACTATCCAACCCATGATCTTGAACTCGCTGCCGTAGTTCATGCCCTGAAGACTTGGCGACATTACCTCCTTGGTAATCGTTGTGAGATCTATTCCGATCACCAAAGCCTCAAATACATATTCACCCAGCCAGATCTTAACCTCAGGCAAAGACGCTGGATAGAGTTGATAAAAGATTATGACTTAGGAATTTCTTACACCCCAGGCAAACCAATGTCATGGCTGATGCACTAAGTCGTAAGTCGTATTGTAACAACCTCATGTTACAACAGTATCAACCACTTCTTCATGAGGAATTTTGCAAGCTCAATCTCAAGATTGTTCCTCGTGGATCTCTTTTCAACTTGGTGGCGAAACCAACCCTTGAGGATCAAATCATAGCCGCCCAGAAACAAGATAGTAGTATTCAAGAGATCAAGCAGAACATTGTTAGCGGAGTTGCTAAATGTTTTTCTACAAATGATCAAGGGACGATATTCTTTGAAAATCGTTTAGTAGTTCCTGAAAATGAAGACCTAAAGTAGCTGATCCTTAAGGAAGCTCATGACACTCCCCTCTCAATTCATCCCGGTAGCACAAAAATGTACCGAGATCTACGCCAGAGATTTTGGTGGACCAGGATGAAGAGAGACATTGCTCGATTTGTTGCTGAATGTGATGTTTGTCGTCGCATTAAGGTAGAACACCAAAGACCTGCTAGTACTCTTCAACCATTGTCTATTCCCGAGTGGAAGTGGGACAAAGTCGGTATTGACTTCATCACCGGCTTTCCAAAAACCCAGAAAGGAAATGATGCCATCTTCGTGGTCATTGACAGGCTTTCCAAAGTTTCTCATTTCCTTCCAGTTCGCGAGTCTATAACTGCTAGCCAGTTAGCAGACTTGTACGTCTCTAGAATAGTGTCTCTTCACGGTGTTCCTTTGGTGATCAATTCTGATCGTGGTAGCCTTTTCACCTCTAGATTTTGGGAAAGTTTTCAGAATGCTATGGGAACTCATCTATCCTTTAGTACAGCTTTCCACCCTCAATCTAGCGGTCAAGTTGAGAGGGTTAATCAAATCTTGGAAGACATGCTCAGATCTTGTGTTATCTCTTTTGGAAAGAATTGGGAGAAATCCCTTCCATTTGCCGAATTTGCTTATAACAATAGCTATCAATCTAGTCTGGACATGGCTCCCTTTGAATTCCTCTATGGACGACGATGTCGAACACCCCTTAACTGGTCAGAAACCGGTGAAAGACAACTCTTTGGACCGGATATGATCAAGGAAGCAGAAGAGCAAGTTCGCATTGTTCGTGATCGTTTGAAAGCCGCTCAGTCTCGTCAAAAGAGCTACTATGATCGTCATCATAGAGAGGAGAGCTACAATATTGATGAGAAGGCTTACCTCCGGGTTACTCCTCTGAAGGGAACTCAACGATTCGGTATCAAAGGCAAGTTGGCCCCACGTTACATCGGACCTTTCCGCATTATTGCTAAACATGGAGAAGTTGCCTACCAACTTGAACTACCTCCGCACCTTTTCCGAGTACATGATGTATTCCATGTGTCACAACTCAGGCGTTGCTTCAAGGACCCCATCCGCGAAGTCGACCATGAAACGCTTGATCTCCAAGATGACCTTTCTTATCGAGAGTACCCTGTTCTTATTCTCGATTCAGCAGAGCTTGTCACTCGTCGCCAGAAGATCAAGTTCCTCAAAGTGCAATGGTCACATCACTCCGAGAAAGAAGCAACATGGGAAAGAGAAGACCGCCTCCGTGCCGAGTACCCCTCCTTCCTCCCGACGACTTCTGAATCTCGGGACGAGATTCTTTTGAGTGGGGGCGAGTTGTCAGAACCCCAACTAGGGTAAGTGCTAGGGCTTGTTTGACCCTTTGCATCATGAAAAATTCAAAAAGAAATTCAAAAATGGGGAAGCAGAAAGCCCTGAGAATTTATTTGAAATGGCCAGATAAAAATCTTTTTCCAAAAATCATTTGAATGTTTGAAAAGTTCCTATAAATGATGCTGATCATTTTAAAAGTGGTTTGGGTATTTTCCCATACTCATGGAATTTTCTAATATTCAAATAGTGCTCTGGAAATTAAAGTTTACCCCTATTTGAATTGAAATTCAAATGTTTTGAATTGCAAAAATGTCCAAATTATTTATGTGACTAGCTACTGGTCACCTAGTAATTATAAAAGTATTTGGACATTTATTAAAAATGCCTAACTAATTTAATTAGTGGGGCCAACCTATTTACAGAAAAACTAAAAAGAAAAAGAGTGGAACAACCTTACCTAACGCCCACCAGCGAGGCCCACCTCCTTGGCCTCGGCCCAGCCCAGCCACCCCGCCTGTCGTCTTCCCCGCCGACGCCAGAGCAGGCAGCTCGCGCCGTGGCGAGCATGCCGTGGCTGCCGAGCCGTCTAGGCGCTCCCCTTCCTCATCCCCTCGTCGTGGAGACCCCGTGCACCCCCCTGCTTCTTCCCCTCTCTCTCTGGCTCTCTTCCTCGCCTCCCTCGCGTGAACCCGCAGCCCTAACCGAAGACCGCCGGAGCACAGCGACGACTCCGCGCGGCCACCGAGCTCCTCCCGACAAGCCAGCTTGTCCACGAGGATCCCCGTCCACGACTACGCCAAGCCGACGCATCAATTGAGGCGAGAACACGCGAGAGTGACGCGGGCTTCAAGTTCTTCCCCGCCGGAACCGCAAGGACACGCCGCCGATTCGTCGCTGTTGAGCTCTCCCCGCCACCATCGACTGTACCATCGAGCTCCCCGTGCTCCGGTGAGCATTTTCCCCCATCTCCCGGTCTCCTCCGTGCACCGCAGCGCGGTTTCATCTTCAACCGTCGCCGGCCGCCGCCATTGTCGTCGTGGACGAGCTCTACAGCCCTCCCCGAGACCCCCCCAGTAGCACCGTTGGATGCGGGAGCCCGCGAGGAGCGCGCCCGTGCCCCCAAAACCCCATCCCGTGCCTTTTTTCTAAACTCCGGTGAAACTCCGGCCGTTTTTCGGCGACGGCGCCATTAGCCTCCCTTAAACACCTCTTAATTCCCCCCTAGCCCAATGACATGTGGGGCCCCAGGCCACCCCTAACCACTGTTAGTTTAAACTAACAGAGGGGATTAACCCCCTGAGGCTGACAGAGGGGCCCCACCAGTCAGAAGCCCCCCACGTCACCCTGACCTCAGCATGACGCAATAAACATTTTTTTTCAGAGAATTAATATAATCCAGAAAATTCCAGAAAATTGATTAAACTTGGAAAATTCATAACTAATTCATCTTAACTCCAAATATAACAAATAATATGTCTAAAAATATCAGAAAAATCCAAGGATTATGAATATGGGCTCTGTTTTCATGTTTGACCAATTAAAATTGGGTGAACAGTGCAAAACATCCATATGGTTTTTTTTCAAATTCAAATTTGAAGCACATTTGCAAATGACTTTGCATTTGACTTCTTTTAAATGGAATTGTACCCACATTGTGACCAAGAACATCACCATTTCAATATTGATCATGTGTTTGAGCATTGCAAATAAATTTATACCTTGTTTGGTTGTTTGCTCGATAGACGTGCAACCGGAACTGGAGGCCACCTCCTTCGTTGAAGACCCCGATATCGAACCTCGTCAGCAAGGCAAGCAAACCCCATTGATCATGTCTATAAAATCCTATTTCCCTCTCAGTCTCGCTTATGCATGTTTAGGAGATCACCGAGACACGTTCTTTCGCATAGTTGAACCCATTCCGATGCATGACCTATCATTTTGCCACCGTATTAAGCAAACCACAATCCTAGCAGATTTAGGAGTTGATTGATGAGCATGTGGCCCCTGCAACTGTTACTGCTTATTGCTGCTTAGTGGTACAATGAGGATGTTTTGATTGTGAGTCGGGATGGAATGAACACAGTGGTGTTGATGAAAGTGAAACGTGTTGGTGAATCCACCTAAGCAAAGGTGAACGATGAGAGGCTGTGTAGGAGTACACAGTGGGTTGTCTCGTTGAACACTACCCTAGGCCCCGAGTTCCTGTTTTGTGATCCAAGACAAAGAGTATGACCACATGTAGGGTTTTATGGGAGCCCCGTTTGGCCTCTTTACATACCCGATCCGGTCCAGGAGTCACAATAGATTCGGGCTTTCCATTTGGCATATGCATAGAAAAAGTATGAAGAAAAGGTTGCATCATCCTAGATATGTGGGTGGACTTGTGAGGCAGTGAAACCATCTGGCAGAGGTGGCGTCTCGGTCCATTACATTATCTGAGTCCGTTTCGTGGAACCGGCCGGACTCTCGAGCGGTGCCAAACTCAGGTAGTCGACTCCTGGATTAGAGAAGGTGATGTGAGGTTAGTGCCTTGGTTTCATCCACGTCCGACATCCGCTTGAAGGATGCCAAGAACGAGGCGATAAGTGATGACACGCGTGTGAAGATGTACACCCCTGCAGGGTTAAATGAACTATTCGAATAGCCGTGTCCGCGGTTATGGACTACTTGGAAACCTCTACTTGATCATAGACAACTTGAATGGATACTTATAAAACTCGCAAGATAAGCGTGAGTGCTATGGTGTGCTTCCTCGTGGGGAAGTCGAGGAAGTAACCATAGTGGTGTATTGGTTGGAGATGTAGTGGACTCGTGTACGCTTCTTACCTCAAAGTCTGGTACTCGTAGTACAGGATTAGCCAAGTCAAAGCTGGCACTTCTGCATGTGAAACCCCACCTCCCTTTACCTTGATACTTGAGCATGAGTAGTGTAGTTCTGATGTAAGTCTTGCTGAGTACGACTTTGTACTCACGTTTGCTTATTCTATGTTTTAGATAAGAACCGGACCCCGATGGAGTCACCTTCGTGGAGCTCGACGTTCACTAAGTTAGCATAGTCCCAGACAGCAGTCTGGTCCCTCGTGGAAGGGCATGTTTGTTTACAAGGCTTCTCTAAGCCATTTGTTAAACTTGTCTGTACTCAGACCTAATTTTCTTCCGTTGTATGATGTAATGTTGATCACAGACATGTGATCTTTGTATACTCTATGTGTATATCAATAAAGAGTACTTTGTAGAGTTATGTGATGATACCTGCTGTTCATACTAGGCATGTGTGTTGCGTGTATGTTTATAACATGCATGTCTTAGTATGGGTTTTCGAGACCTTAGTTGTGATCTGGCTGGCGGTCCTTTATACACCAAGTGGCCCTTAGATGTGCGCAGCTTGGGGCATCGCGATGCGAT